>OX411808.1:2909525-12909525 GCA_948253155.1 Leucoma salicis | reverse complement strand
ATGTTTAGCATTTAGATTAATAGGATAGTAGGCTTTACACCAAGGGTGTTAATTTTGTATCGATATTCCCGGATGCCGACGCGCAAGTAAAACATAACCATATACCTGCGTGCCTATGTAAATTAGATGTTTTACTCACATTTGCATACGTACATAGCTTTTAGTGGGTTATTAAACACACCATCGTTTGAGTAAACATCGTAAATCACACAAAACTAGAGGTTGTGTGTACAGAAATTGCGTTTCTACTTTCCTAACGAATTCTATTATAATTTAAATTTGTAAATAATGTTGACGCGTTGATAAGTATTATTTATTTTCAATTACTTAAATTAAAATTATAATCCTTACTTATATTATCAAGGCGAAAGTCAGTATTTTGCTTGTTTGTAACGCTTTAACGCCATGACTACTCAACCAACCATCACGAAATTTGCTTATTAGGTATAGCCTGAAATCCAGAAAAGACCAAAGGTACCTTTTATCCCGGAAAAATGAAAGGTTCCTCTGTGATGGTTATTTTTATATATAGATAATTAATTGCAACTGCCTCGGTGGTGCAGCGGTAGCGTGAGCGACTGCTGATCATGAGGTCTCGGGTTTAATCCCCGGGTTACGCGGTGCTATTGGGCTTTTTCGTAAAAAGAAAAATTCTCAGTAGCAGTCCGGAGTTTGGAAATGTGCCCGGAAGACGGCAATAGGCTCGCCCCCTATTACATGGGACTTAAACATAGCTGGCGAACCGTGGGTGTGTAATACACCTCTGCCTACCCCTTCGGGGAATACAGGAGTGATGCTATGATAATATAATTAATGTATTGTAGAGTGACGTATTAACATTTTAAAGTCCATGCGGACCATGTCGCGGCCAGAATCTAGTCATTTAATATTGACACACATAATACTCGATTAAAATTTTTCCTCGCTAAAATTAAGCAGTCTTGTAATATAATTACTATAAAAGTGACTAAAGTAATAATAAGGTATTTTCGCAGATTTATTTAGAACCACTACACGATTTCATGATCGTTATATAATAATATTATATTAAATACTTAAGTATAGATAATCTTAAAGAGTTTACCCGCCTTACTGTAATATTATCTAAATCCTCTTTTCTAATATTACCTGAAACCCGTTTGGTTTTACACTGCACTAGGACCATATCCTGGTAACACACACTAACACCACTCATACATACGGATTACCCACTGGTAATCTGCACCCATTCTTCTTTCTGAAGTGTTTTTAAAACCAGTAATGGTCACTGAGGAGTAGAGGTCTGGTTACACTGTGTGTGTTCAGGAGAGTATCCTGATAGCATACTAACATTTTAACACTCAAACGATCCCTTGGACTGCTAGATCTTTATACTATTTTCAAAACCTTGTACTGATTGATTGGTAATCTGAATAATTAAACTTAACGTGCCTAAAACATTCTGTACGAAAAATACTTACGTAGAAAGTAATTTCATACTATTTGTATTGTATTATTTGGAGTGCATTTTCTTTATTATACAATAACTTTTATACATTTCTTTGCTTAAAAATATTTTTCTATTTTGTAAATAACTGGAATGTCAATAAATATATCTGTCAGTAAATATTTTTCTGTGAATGTCAATTCTGTTCTCTTTGTAAAATTATTAAACCTCCTTGGAGCCTAAGTTTTTTTATCTCTTAATATTTATTTATACAAAAACTTCTTGAAACTTTAATTTTATAAACTTAATCATATAATTATCTGTCTAAACAAATATTTTAATTAAACATATATGTATATTAATAAGAGCTGTTTCGTTCGGTTCTTGTCGGTGTTTTTAGTCTTTGAGGGGTAAAAATAAGCCTTCACGAAACTTTGATGTTAGTTGGGAGTATTTTTTTTCTTTCCTTGTGAGCGGCTTGTGACTCATTAAAGAAGCCTTCACTACTTAATGTTTTGCGTTTATAACGCGTCTTGAGCGGATTGTGACTCTTTAAATAAGCCTTCATTACTTGATTGTTTTGCATTTATAGCGCGTCGTGAGCGGATTGTGACTCATTAAATAAACCTTCGCTTACTTAACTTAAACTTAGAGCGGGTCGTGACTCTAAATTGAATCCTTCAAACACTAAAAATTACTTCACAATTGCCGAACTGTTATAATATTTTATACCATATTTGTGAACCAGGAAAATTTTCTAAGAGAAAATTTTTCCGGGGTTGTTGGGGAAATGTAATATTATCTAAATCCTCTTTTCTAATATTACCTAAAACCCTCTTTTCTAAATAGATTACAAATGATAGGCCTAAAAGAAAAGAAACATTTATTTTGAAATTCAAATAGTTTGAACCCCGAACAGTCAAGTTTGAGGAACTGGAAGATAGACGTTGCGGAGACATTCTGATTCATTCTAGATAGAGGTTTGCACCGGAGCGGGATTTTGACAACCGATTGAATTCACCGGTTACTTCGTGATCACCGGAGAATAAAGCATAAGGTATGTTGGGGTAAGAGCGGATGGTTTTTTGATGTTCTTGTAAGACTAAAAGAATATTTTTATTTCAATAGTCTGCTTTGTTAACGGACTTCTAAAATATTTTTATGAAAAAAGAAAAAGCCAATTTTGTCGTATTGATAAAGTACATAAAGAATTTTGTTCCGGTCTAACCCCAGTCAAAGTTTACTTTTACAACAGTCTTGAATGTTTCGTATCTTGGCCGCTCTTGCCCCGTTCGACAATGAAATAAAAATGTGATTCTCAAACTTTATAGGAGTGAAAATCATAAACTTAAAAATAAGTAGGTAAAATCAATGAAATTTTTCAAGTAGATATTTAGGCAACAAACAACGGTAGCAATAGGTAATAGTAATTCAAGTCTTGAATGTACAAGCTATTTCCCATAGCAACTATGCCTTACTTTTCAATATCATCCATCCATCCATCAGCCTTTTAACGTCCACTACTGGACATAGGCCTCCCCAAGAATGGGGGATAGTGCCGTAATCGCTTGGCAGGCGGGTTGGCGATCGCAGTGGTTGTTGTTAATACTCGAAGGAGTGCTGCGGCCCACTCCCCCAGTATATAATTAACTAATGTGTGATATTCTTGAATCAGATTATTTATTGATTAGACTTAAATTAGTTTTTTTTATGAACTTAGTAACAATATCACGAACTTCTCTGGATTTATCTGGGTTTACCAATGCCCAATTTCTCTAACGCCCTTAGGCATTTAGCCAGCCTTGTTTGTGCTTCTATTGGTAACTTAGGTGATCTACCCATAGTATCACTTTTCAAGACTTTTTTGGCAAGGACTCGGTCGCTCAGTGGTAGAAGGTTTGTGGTGTATATATTGAACATTTTTTGCAGTAACATAATTTGTTTTTTTACTGTTAAACTGCGATCTCAAAAATTTTTTGGGAATATCTAGTAGCTCTTTAGGTTTTTCTAAGGTACGTGGCATTTTAAACCTAAAAAATATAATATGGGATTAAATAGAATTATCTTTTCATTATAATTTGAGTTTATATATAGTCAAATTGCCAATGCAATGCCTACAAATAGTCGCATTTTATGTTGGCAATAAATATAATATTATATATATCCTATAAATAAGCGATAGGTAGGTAAATCATTATGGGATAAGTAAGTACATTTTATTTGAAATGCTAACACAAAATTCAAATAAGTAATGTAAGTAGAGGTATTCTGTTATTGACTTAAAAGCTAAAAGTTGCGCATATAAATAACGATAAAAATAAGTTACGTGAACTACTTAATGATTTAGTGACCAAATTAAGCAACAAATAACCGTCATCAGAGTCAATATTATTTTTGTCTATGACTGCACGACTGAAGGGGTAACCCCAGAACTTTGCGTATTGGGTATATCGAACAGTCAAAAATTGCGAGATGATCAAGTCAAGATGGCGAGTGAAGGTAAGCTAAATTTATGAATTTAATTTTATAGATTGTATGAATTTATTTTATGACAATATCAACATAGGAATTAATGAACATTTTTTTTAAGATCTACGGTAGGGATTGTATGGAATGCTTCAGCAATGCTTTCAGCAATGCTTTAGCATTCCATTCAATCCCTACCGTACTATTTTTTTTTTCGTAAAATAGTACGGTATTTCAGTGGATTAGAGCACTTCTCCGGATAGGAAGGGACGCAGGTTCGATTCCCGCTCGCACTAAAATACTCTTTTTCCTTTTTCACAAATTATAATTTGTACATTAAGTGTTTTGTTATTTATTAAAATTGTTTCGATCTGTTTCCTATTTAATTTCTTTTAAGACCCCTAGGTAGGTCCCAAATATTTGTGGCGTGACGGCTTCACCGTTACGCTACATTACATGTCACCGAGAAGTACCTCATTTTGGAAGATAGTGGTCCATTAATTCATTTTCTATCTTTGAAATTAAAAGATAAGTAGCAATTTGGCAGTATTCTTAGATTGTTGAGTTCATGACCGGCAATGACTACTTACCATCAGGTGGGCCGTGGCTTGCTACCATTAGCATGAAAAAACTATGTTAACTTTTTGCTTCATATAAATTTGGTAAATTTAATGAGATACTTACACTACAAAAATCATCAAAATCTAAAACGAGGCGTCTCCAACGTCAACTGATTTCAATTAATTTCTTACTTTCAGTTTAGTAAGTTTCGAAGTTGAGTACACGTATATATTAATGTCATAAATTCAAAGTTATTACTTTAGTAAGATAGGGTTTGTTTGTAAGTAAGCGACGTGACTTGTATGTGAGCTGTCAAATGTCGACCTAGTTCTCTTAATAAAATGGAAGAAACATTTATTCTTTTTTCCCTCGTTAGAACCGAACCTTTTATTATTTCCGAATGAACTGAAACAAAACGGAGTTAAAATGGCCAGTCGTGTCTTATTAGCTTTCAGAGAATATAAATAACGGAAATATTTTTTTTTGCGTATTCTGTATTAGGAACAGTGAACGTTTTGCTATAATAACAACGGGGACGTCGTTTATCACTAAAATTAATACTGCTTACAGTATCACACCGAGTGATGACGGTTTTAAAATGCCAGTCAGTCACACATTTTCATTGTTCTACCACACTATCCTGTTCATTACACCAAACGACAGTATGTGCAGATAGGTACATTTTCCCCACCTTAACAAAAAAGGTGCTGTTACGTAGTGATGTAACTACAACTAAGTTAAATTAAACAGTCAACACTTTTTATTGAACCCTTTTACTGTTCCAGTATTGAACATGGGTCTCCTGTCAGAGTGAGAGAAATTAAGATCCTAATCCACTACGCTAACCCAGCACGGGTTGGCAGAATTCAGAAGTCGTCGAGAAAATCTTTTAGGCTTGCAGGTTTACCAATAAAGGCGGAGAGATGGCACATGGCGGGTTTATTTGGTGGGTGAGAGCCCCACACTGCCCTGTTCGTTGCCCCGAACGAGGGGGTGTGCGGTTAGGTACATTTTATCCCGCCTAAATAAAACAAAAAACAATAAAATAAGGCTTACAGGTTTCCTAACAATATTTTCCTTCACCAAGCAGTGATAATTTGTTAAGCAATACCTACTTGCATAATTTTGAAAAATCTTGAAGAGTTTGAACTGTATACCATGCGAGGATCTATAAA
The DNA here is from genome assembly GCA_948253155.1 of Leucoma salicis. Classification (NCBI taxonomy): domain Eukaryota; kingdom Metazoa; phylum Arthropoda; class Insecta; order Lepidoptera; family Erebidae; genus Leucoma; species Leucoma salicis. The sequence goes on along the minus strand of OX411808.1, from coordinate 12,903,897 downwards.
TGAACTCGATACCATTATCTTTGCAGTCCTTGGTTTTACTACTAGGCTATCACTGCACTAGGTAATTTTTGATGTGAAACATCTAATGCGGAGGGAGGGTAAAATCGGCTGTTAGCGTGGCAACGCTTTTATTTTACTTGTCTCTTTCAAATCTTGCAAGTTAGATTTGACACACTTCCCGGTTTCCGATTAAGCTGAAATTTTACACGCATATGTATATCGCGTGACAATGTAATATTATGATGACATGGAGCTGATCTGATGGTGGAGCTGGAAGGTGGGCTTAGGAACTCTATAATGAAACTGCGCAACCCCATCGAGTTTTGGCTCGTATGATTCGTCTTGACGAGTACTTTGCCTCTGGAAGGTATCCAGGGGCTGATGATGAAGCTAGAAGGTGGCCACAGTAACTCTATAATGAAACGACGCAACCCCATCGAGTTTGGAATCGTTTGATTCGTCTTGACGAGTACTTTGTCTTTATATAGTATCCAGGGTCTGATGATGAAGCTAGAAGGCGGCCATAGGAACTTGGTTATAAAATTACATAACTCCATCGAGTTTGGGCTCATATGATTTGTCTTGACGAGTACTTTGTATCTAGATGGTATCCAGGGTCTGACGATGGAGCTGGAATGAAATGACGCAACCCTATCGAGTTTATACTCGTTTGATTCGTCCTGGGGAGTACTTTGTCAAGTTATGATATTTTATTGCTACAAAATAATTTCAATGTTTTCACATCAGATAGACGTCCTGCGACGTCTAGTTTTTTTTTTATGAAACCAAATCGTATTTTGCTTAGGCGATGACTCGGGTTCAGGTAGTAAAGTATAAAGGTCAGTGAGTTCGTCGAAATTCCAAATAAATACTAGAATAGATGTTCTCTGTGAGGCAAAATTTATTCGTACATAAACACTTGCTTTTTTATGGCAGCAGATACCCTCAGCCTAAAATATTAAGACTTACCCGCTTTATTACTAGATGTAAATAATCTAAATAATTCATCTTTCTCAAATTGCAACGTGTTTATCTACGAATACGACACATTTATTTGGTCTCAAAGCTTCATACACCTTTTGTTTTCCTAAATCATTTTGTTAAAATAGCTAATATAAGAATAGGTTTAAACGAAAATTTTACAGACATCACACGCTTCAGATGGCGCAGTGGATTAGATTTCGACCTCTGCCCCGGGTGTTGTAGGTTTGATTCCCACAAAAAACAACTATTTGTGTGATCAACAAATGGCTGTTCTGGGTCCGGATGTAGTTCATGAAATTATATGTTTGTAATGTACCCCGCGATAAAGGAATATTCCTTAGTGTAGGGTGTAGTCCTGAAAAAAAAAACTTAACCGATCATATATTTAGATATTAACATAGCATCACGCCTGTATTCCAGAGGGGGTAGGCAGAGGTGTATTACACACCCACGATTCGCCTGCTATGTTTAAGTCTCACGTAATAGGGGGCGAGCCTATTGACGTCTACCGGGTACATTTCCAAACTCCGGGCTGCTACTGAGAATTTTTCTTTTTTGGGAAAAGCTCAATAACATTGCCCGACCCGGGGATCGAACCCGAGACCTCATGATTAGCAGTCGCATACACTACCGCTACACCACCGAGGCAGTTATTTATATATATTTTTAGCATTTGATATGCTTAACACTATATATTAAACACAAAGTGAAAAATGTGAAATCGAAAATAACAGCCACGAGCGGGATTTGAACCTGCATCTCCTGGATACCGTCCAAATGCTTTGCCAATTCAGCCATCGTGACAATTCATATAGTATTATCATAATTCATATCATACTTAACGTCTTTGGGCGTCACCCAAAGACGTTAAGTATGAATGTGTTATCGAAATTAGCAGTCAGGAGCAATTGTCACGATGGCTGAATTGGCAAAGCATCTGGACGGTATCCAGGAGATGCAGGTTCAAATCCTGCTCGTGACTGTTATTTACAATTTCACATTTTTCCTTTTGCGTTTAATATTAACCGATCATCATGAAATTTAGCAATAAATCCAAAAAAGGATATAGGTTACTTTCGGACATTGGGGGAAACTATGCTAACAATATAATATACCCATATATAAAATGATTATTTGGTCAAGTTTCAGTAGAGAAATGGTAACAGGTGTCATACTTATCTAATGGCGGAGTCTATAGGAGTTTTTTTTCAAATTTGGTGTTAATCATAATAAGCATCATTATATCGCTTGGCCTCGTATCGTAGTCGGTAATGTAACCGACTTCCGTGCACGAGGTCGTGGGATCGATTCCCACTCAGAACAATTATTTGTGTGACGAACACAGATATTTGTACTGCGTCTAGGTATTTTCTATCTATTATATGATGTATGTATTTACAAAAAAAAGTAATATATGTATTATATCCGTAATCTGATACCCATAGCACAAGCGTTAAGCTTAGTTTGGGACCAGAGGACGTTGTGTGAAATGTCCGTGAATATTTATTTATTAATCAGATCTTTTTTTTATGATATGAATCGCTTGCTATTTGGCCCGAGGCGTATTTCGAGAAAAGTTAATACGAGTATGTGGGCAAATTGTGTATTACAGAGTTACAATTAGAGCCATTACACACTGTCGACTAGTTGCTGGCAAATTGGTGTCTTGGCGACCAAAACATAGGCAACTAAGGCCAGGACACCAAGCCGAGCGATCGGCGTATATTGCTGTATGTATCAGTACTTTGATGACACGGTCTTTACGAAAGTTGGTCGCAGTGCGAATGCTTCCATTTGAGGCCGTGTTCCTATTGGTTGCCAGCGACTGGCAGTCGCTCGTGAGTTGCCACTACGCGGTGAGTAGTCGCGTCGCCCGGGCGACCAACAACCAAGTGCGTAAACAGCTATTTAAACTACAGTAAGTCATAGTCACCAGCGACCGAGTTGCCAGCAACTAGTCGACAGTACGTAATGGCTCTTATAGATTTTAACTTTTTTGTGACTTACATTCGTTAATGATAATTTTTAACTATAAACCTTACGTATATGAGTCTGGAGACAAAATTTAATAGTTCGGTCCATTCAATAAGAAAGGAAAACCGTTAGCCGCTGCCTCCCTAGAGGGCGAACATTTTGACCGTAATCAAGCTAATGGACAAACCCTGTGTCCGATCCACACAAGTGGTTCTATTTAACTGACACTTTAACAACCTCATTTTGTTTATAAACACTAAGTTAGTTCTGTAATGCAGTTAAGTGAAATCAGATTTTATATCGATTAGTTTTAACATATACTTTATTTTAATTTTAACACAGCCAAGTGAAACACCAAACTTGTTGTTGAAACCTATATCCCATTCACTTAAGCTTGAGACAACATGTAAACAAAATAACCAATGTTTCTCAAAGATTATGTTTAAACCATAAAAACATCAATATCACTATAACAATTAACTTCGTAACGTTCTACAATTAATAAATAACTAAACTCATAACAAAATAACGACAGTAATAATGAAATCACCACGATTATTTTGAAACAGTACTCTTGTATCAGCAAGTTTATTTATAGAAAAATGGCGGATATAACCAAATCGAAGATAAAACGTCAGTTTTCAGGGTAAAATGTGCAAACATACGGCACATTAATTATCTCATTGCAAATATAGCTATCCCACAAGAACTATAAAGGTTTGCGTCATAAAAACTTTGTTTGTTTTTTAAACTTTCACGCTGTAACTACTGACCCAATTATCGTGAGATATTGCATACATTATAGTCTGGAGCCCAGACTATATAAAAAATAAAGAGTTAAGCTACTTATCATTACGAAAATATCCACTTACACTTACACTCCTCTACTCACGATCTTCATCGTGTTGCTCTGCACTCCAGTATGCGCCTTGCAACGGAGAATATTGTAGCAGCACACGTAAAACTTTTTGTTTGTATCGGGGTTAAAAATAAAAGAGATGGTAAACTGTTAAAATCTAACAGAATTGCAGAACGAGTTGCAGGACAAGAGGCATGACGAGTAACCACATACGACGTCTCTGCTCACTTCTCTCCTTAGGTACGGTACGTTTCCGCCTTAAAATAAGAGCAATAACTAAAAACAAGCAATGCTTGTATATACATAAAAAAAAATAACTAAAAAAATATATATTTAAAATAAAATAACTTAATAAATATGTATTTCATGTATATCGGAAGTGGCTCGAACGATTTGGATTAAATGTTGTATATATGAATAAACGCTATTTTACATATAAAAATAATATTAATGATATTTCATAACGATTACAAATAAAAATACTTTGGAAAATCCAAAACTGCACGCCTAATAATCTTCATTTTTCACAATAAAATTGATTATTTGATAAGTAACTAATAATGTATTGGTTGGTTTTCAATAAATCACATAGATAGCGCTAATTTCAAAAAATGATAATGTGTTTCTCATTTCTTATACGCCATCTAGCGCTATATTTTAAGAAATACTAATATATTGGTCTATAGAAGTAGTTCTACGATATAAGGTAAAGGCTGTAGCGCTGGTTTTAGTGTATCACTGTGTCATCGAGTTAAGCGTAAACCACGTCGAATCAGACCTTGAAAAGTAATAGGGCTCTATTCGTAACTTTACTGAAGTTAATAAGAAAAAAAAAGACTCGATTAGTAAAGTATTTCGGTTGTTATCGTGTTAACATACATTACCTATAACAAACGGACGTCCAAGACAGAACTTTTGAAACAGTTTTTTAACTAGTTTAAATAACAAAAATGGCATAAAAAATATCATGAGTGTCAAAAATAGTGATAGATAGATTAGTTAGTTTCTAGATATGTGTGTGTATTGTATTGTTTTAAAAATCCAATATATGATAAATTGAGACATTTTAAGTTTGAAAAATCAGTGTTTCTGCGTAAAACGAGAATAGTACCCATCTCAACGCGTATGAGGCGTGCAATATTCGTTTAACATTTTATTTTTTAAGTTTAACTAACTAAGTACCTATATTCTTCGAAAATATCAATTCACCAGAAAAAAGGACCACTGAGCGAAGCTGGGTCAGCCAGGTACTATAATATAATATAAGTAGGTACCTAAAAATTATCTTAAAAAAAATATATATCTTAGCCTATTTAAAACTAAATTACCATTTACATTTCACATTCCCAAAATGGCTGAATGGCAGGCCTGAATTACAATAAGTTTTTAACAATACTTTTATTAGCTTGAACTTTGTCCGTGAATTTAACGACTTTTAGTCAAAATTGGCAAAAGTTTTTATAAAATTAATTATAAGAACTTTTTGGTTACTATTAATATTCTACACTCGGCTAGACCACCGGAAGTAACAAGAAAAAAATTTATATATCTACAAATTTTTAAGTCTAATTTAGACCATCAAAAACGGTTCATCAAAATCAGTTAATTTCAATCAAACAAAAAAAACACTGACGAAGAGACAGACAAAATTTCTAAAAGAAATGAGACAGTTTTTCTCAATCGTATTTAATGTACAGCTCTCTCGCGAGGTTTTCCTTTTGGGAGTGACTCATTGACACCATTGTATTTGTGTATGTCTAATTTTTCTCAGTTAACCTTTGTCCGTTTGTTTTTCTCACAAATAGTTGTACAGGTGGTGAATGCTCTTCTTTTCACATTCTATACACCACATACTGAGACACAAAGCAAAACATCTAAAACATCATTTAATATTTAAACTTTTCGTGAAATATATATATTGGCGGGAGAAGTGAATTCTTGTTCGACATAAATTTACTGCAATTCATAAGAAAGTCGAAGAGAAAAATGATCTCATTAGTCACGGGCGTGCCTTGAGTACATTCTTTTGCCATTTACGTACCTAGCTTACATTTTCTAGTAGGTCAATATGACTGATTACTCTTTTCAATTGATGTTATTCACGAGCTTTCTATTCAATATTTAATTTTAATAAGGAAAAATGTTTTAGTTTAGAAAAACATATGAAGACACCATCAGACAAACACTCACTTTTATCAGTTACCTACTGTAATTGTTACACTTGTCCGAACTAACCGTTTTCGTCACCTTTCATAACACGCACGGCTAAAGAACTATAGGTTTAATTCTTGTATCACGGGAGACCTTAAAAACGTAAAATTTTACATTTTAAACCATATGTGGATCACACAAAGAGTTGTCCTGTGTGGGAATCGAACCCACACCACTCGGGCGGGAGGCTATCTAAGCCATAACGTCTATCTGTGCAGTCGATTTGCAAGTATACGTGAACCAAACCATTACAATATTAGTGTCAGGCTAGAGTGGTGAGTTTTTTCAAAGCTGAATTTTTTATTTCTACTTTCAAATACTATTATAATGTTGTAACTGAGCTGTGTCTATCCATTTAAAATTGAATTTGGAAAAAACACTGTACTGGGCTATTTATGCAAAGCGGAAACCTGATATACCATCTAAAAACTAACTTGGAACCTGAAATATAGCCAAAAAACTAGCTTTAGTATGTAGCGGAGCCGTGGGCAAAGGGTAGTATTAAGAAAAAGCAGATATATTATTTAAATAAAATTATTTTACATGTATTATTTTATATATTTTACATTCAACAAGAACTTGTTAATTAACTGTAACCCCTTTTAATATTGGTCCACTGGGAACTAACACATTATCTCCACACATGTGAACGCTTGTTTCATAAAATATTTCTCTACCGAATCACGGACAAAGTAAGCGATACGATTCTGGCTGGAACTCTATGAATAAAATTATCATTTTGCAAAATTGATTCTGGAACATAGTAAAATACATGTTCCGTAGTGCCTGTTTATGAGTATATATTCATTTGACTTCTATATTACATTATGTGATTGGTACGATCGTATGTTTTGAGAATTGAGATATTTATATAAAATAATCTTACTGATTTATGATGATATAGTTTACTTTCTAGTGATATTGTGCAGAAAATCTACTCAAGAGTGTAACTAATAATTAAGAATCGACATACGAGTATGTTTTCCTTCATCAAGTATTAATAATTTGTAAAAAAAACAAGCATAATTTCGAAAAATTGTGGAGAAGTTTTGGAAAAAAAAATCTGGCTTTTATGAAATTTTATGTGCCCTGCGTGGTCTAAACCTTGTACAAGAGATCGAACTCAATACAAAAAAATCCAAAAATAAACGATGGATTACCATTATCCAGTAAAATTCTGTTCGCTGTAATTATTTAACTTTAATATTTTAAATGACTTATATAACTTATCTTCATATGTTTAGTGGTTATTTATATAAGAATAATTATAGCTATTTATATAAAGCATTGTAAAATAAATTAATCGTTAATACTTTAAATTTTCAATTAAAATTCAATTCGATTGTATGCAACACATCAAACCTGAATTGCTATTCTGAAACAATAAATCCTAATCTGAGTATCAAATAATACTTTCAATTTTGCCTGAAACGATGCGCGTTGATCGACAAACAGTGGAATTGACTGAGTTTTACCCACCATCCGGTAGGTATATTTGGCAGCATGAAAATTACTATCATATTTCAGTGTCAAACGTGCCGCGTTGAATAACTTCCTTAGGTATTACACTCAGCTTTATGCGAGGAAATCAGTCACAGACGCAAACAACAAGTAGGTACTATAAAGAAATTGTAACACGTCTTATGAGGGCGATGAAAGTTGCACTAAGACTTTTATATTATAATTAATTCATTATTGACGAAATTAAAGAAAGACTTTATGGATAAAACATTCAAAAATAACAAAACACGTTGACTCTAAGTTCTTTTGTACGAATTAAAATGGTACGTTGACTATTTCTATATATTTCATTCCATGCATTTCCATAAAGACTAGATGTTTCTGCAAATTAATTTCCCGCATCGGCGGGGTAATTACGTAATACTGAGCTTGAAGATCATAAAACTACTTACTTACCTACTTATCATCCTGCCTTCTTCCTTGCGGGTTAGGCAAAAGACTCTAGTCTTACATACCTCCTCAACATAAATATTACGTACAAATATTATAAAATTGTAATTATGATTTCATAAAAATATTTTATCAATAAGTGTGCTACTATATTGTTAGGCTGTATTGTTGACAATTAACGGTTATTAGTTGCTATGTTAATATAATAATTAGGTGCTTATATTTGCTTTCAAAGCTACACAATACATTTTTGATATTTTAAATGCGAATGTGTGATGATTATCGTCCTTTATTGCAGTATTATCACCATTAGGGTATCAAGCAATTTAGAGAGTACCCGAAAGGGTAAGCCGCCGGCGGACCACTGAAGTAATGTAACATAGTTCTAGTGGCCCGCTAATACAGGCGAAGAGACGCCACACGGCGGGTTTATTAAGTGGGTGAGGGCCCAACACTGCCCTGATCGTTGCTCCAAACGACGGGATGTGCGATTAGATACCTACCTTTCTTCCGACTTAACATAAAAATAAGCAGCAACCGAGCCAGAACCATCAATCAGGTATTATTTACCCCAGGAAAATTGAAAGGATAATTATGTAGAGGAATCATGATATTAAAGTGGGAAAGATGGGATTAGAAGCAGAGGAATCACAATACTAGGAATATCTATGATCTTTTACACTGATGATTTGCTGCTGTGTCAATATTTGGTTAGACTGTCGCATTTCTCCTAGTCAAAAAATCATTGTTGTGTGTACTATGGCATTTGCATATTTAAATAATAAAGAATACATTTTACTTTCACAATCATTATTAATCAGAGAAAAGCCATATAAGAACTGTATTTTTCTGTAAGCCTGAATAAAAAAACTATTTTACGACATAAAAGAAAATAAAATCCAAATCGCCGTGTGTTTTTATGTTAAGCTAAAGGTTATTTACTTATTTACAGAGGACCCACTAAGGGTTTGTAGTTTCGTAAGTGGATCAAATTTGGAATACATGTTTCGGAAGATTCCGCATAAATCCTTTTTGTGGTCCCTTTATGGAAATAAAATAATGGGTTTTATTATAAAACTAGCTATCCCCCTGACTTACTCACTACAGGATAAGGACACTCTTCATCATCTTTTTTGATCTATATTTTTTTTAGCATTTGACATGCTCCGCCACTTTTTTAAAGTACAAATTATTTGTGAATAAGGAAAAAGAGATTTTTGTACTAGCGGGAATTACTCTTCATCTTTATTAGTTTTTAATACACGTTTATAATTATGGTTTTTGATCTAAAACTTTGCTACACTCTTGACTTTTTGACACTTGACTGCACAGACTGATGGTGGAGTGGTTTAGATACCGGCCTCCCGCTCCAGTGTTGTGGGTTCGATTCCCACACAGGACAACTCTTTTTGTGATCCACAAATGGTTGTTCAGAGCCTGGTTGTACTTTGTATTGGTGAAATTGTACGTTTGTAAAGTCCCCCACCATACAAGGGTTGTAAACAAAAAAACACAGTGCACAAGATTATTTTAATTTTTTTTTAATAAATAAAAAAGAAAAACTAAGAAAAAAGTTTACAACAAATAATATTGTATAACGTGCTAGAAAGAAATGCTAATAGCATTTTAGAATATTTTGCAAAGTACTTCTAATTTTATAATTCTTATACCTACTAATAAAATAACACAAAATAATTTGATATATTGATAATTCAAAATTATACTGTAAGTACTATTATTATGTTGATAATTAAAATATACTGAAAATTTAATATTCTATTTTGTTTTTTTTCTTTTAATTGTGTAATAGAATATATTATGAGTCTGTGTGTACAAAATTTTCCTCGCTTAGATTATTTAAAAATAAAATAATAAATACACGTTTTACAAATCTAATCGTGACATTTATAAATGTGAGTCTGAAGAAGTGGGTATTAAATAACAAAATATTGGATTTCTTTTATTATTAATTAATTAAAATGATTTTTTAAGGCATCATAGGCATTCACAAGACAACCTCTAACAGAAGGTTCAACGGCCGCATTAAAGTAATTATTTGGCAAATTGCTTGATAGGCGAGTGTACCTTGGCCGTAGTCACTTTATTCTTGAATAATCTCCCTTAGTTCCGCTTAAGCGTTAGCCATTTTACACAAAATAGGTTCCAAACAACACAAAACCCTTTGTTCAGTAACAATGTAAGCTCTTCAGTAAGCTGAGAGTCTTATCACAGAACCCTAATTTGTTTTTCAAATCACTGTTCTTGTCTGAACATGGCTCTTTTCCGTGCATCTTCTACTTTGTGATGACATTCGATCGTGAAATTGTCTTAAAATATTCAACAAATTGTCTTCTTTGTTACAGTTTTGCATTTTTCCTTTGAGCGTAGGTACAATGTATTTCAATCTGAGGCTCCAGTAACGTACTGTATTTCGAAAAGTGATGTATACTTTGATGCCGCAGGGAGTGTACTCCGGCAAACATTAAAACCTGGATGATATTTTTGCCTTATTTATGATTATGAAAAATCACAGATAAAAATGTTAGCGATATTATAAAACATCAAACACAATTTAAGCATCTGTGAATTAAATAAAAAACACATATACTTTTATTTAACAGCTTGCACTAAGAAGAGGGAATAATCCCTGTATCACGGGTGATTTTACAAACACACAATTGTAGAGGGTGGTGGATGGATGGATGGAATTGTAGATTACACAATTCTCTGGCGTGGATATCAAACGCACAATACTCGGCGCGGGACGTCGGTATCTAAACTAATTAATAATTCACCTAACGTTAACCTAATATTTGTGTAAAATGTTTATTGTAAACGTTTACCCTTACTATGCTACAAGATTATAGTCATAATGATAGAGCTTTACCTACTATTATAATTCCGGTGTGAATGACCTGGCTCGACATGGGAAGTACCACTCAATCACAGAATATCACAAATTATAGTTTCAGTAAGTTGCATTTCATTCGGTAAGTGAGAGCGCCGGAGGTCTATTAGCTATCCCTCATGGTGAGTTCGATTTCCACAGCTTAAATATTTATGAGCTAAATAAATCTATTGTTCTTACGTTGATGTCTTATTACCATCCACCAAAATATATGTATATAACTAGGCAACCACAGGTAGGTACTCCCTGTTGTAATGCAACATAGTTCCAGTGGTCTGCCAATACAGGCGGAGAGACGGCACACGGTCTACATAAGTATATGGCGCAGTCTCATCTATCTATCTTTTAAATTTTATGCAACTTCAATCAGTCTTTTAGGAGCGTTGATCTACGTGACAACATCTAAACACCTAAACATCTTTACAAACTTTCGCATTTATAATATTAATAGAGTTTATGTGTACCCTCTACCTAAATGCTAGATATTTATCAATTTTATAATAATTTTATAATAGATTTTCTGGGTGGTAAAATTTTGTACTAAAGAAGCAAAAGATTCGATAGAGTATACGAATCTCATTAAATAAAAAAGATTTTTATGTTAGGCAATTGGTCTTTGTGTATTTCGATATGCTACTTTGATCAACGCTCTTTGAATTTTCACATAATGTAGGTAAGTAGAATAGTTTTGATACATAAATCAAAGATAGTTTCTTTATATGTAATTTTTATTTTTATTTATGGCTGTAGTCATGTTACATTCATAATCATAATATTTGTTTTTTTTTTTGTGAATCATACATCACCAGGTGGCCGTTCCAGGTGATTTAATAACTGAGCTATCGTAACAATTGCTTATAGCCATCAAATTTCTATATTCCATTCTATGTTACCATCTTTGGTGAAGCCCGTGCTATCTGTCGGATGTATGTGTGTATGTATTGGCCACATCTTAGAATTGGTCACTTAATGTTGTGGCTGAGCATTTCATAAAATGGTTAGGTTTCATGAACCACTGAAGTAATGTCACAAATTTCCAGTGGTCCACCAGTACAGACGGTGAGACGGCACACGGCGGGTTTATTCAGGGGACGAGGGCCCCAAACAAGAGGGTGCGCGGTTAGGTACAATTTTCCCACATAAAAAAAAGGTTTCATGAATTGGAGTCGGATACATCATTAAGTTGTTAATTCTACGACCTGGCTAACATATGGTGTATATATTGTTTAGACAAGGTAAGCTATATTAACAATTAAGTATCGCACCAAATAATTACTCGGTGTACACTTTTCACGCATTCACACATACAGGCAGCTCAACACTTGCCTTTGTTTGGTCGAGTTATAGAAAACCCAGGGCCAGAGCTTCTAAAATATTCCTCTTGTCGTTGGATACGGCATTCACATGACAACGTCTGTATAGTTTCATTAACGCGAACTTGGCTCCTAATATCAAAACCACCAGTACCACACCCAATATGATATTTCTCGTGGACTGTTTGAAATACAGAATATCCGCTGCATTTACGTCACCAGCGCCATTTTCAACAATCACGATTTCTTCCCTACTTTGAGTCTGGTCCATCTTTATTAAACACAGTTTTGTCGTAAACCGAACAATAAATGAATCTCGAATGCCATCGTCATATAACGCAACGTACTAAGACAGAAACCCGAAACCGAACTTCAAATCGCAGTGGACGGGACTAGGTAAACTAAAGAGAGATATTCACTATATATCTATGCTACATTTAAATCCTAACAGATTAACAATTTAAGCTTTATATAATTTAATTCATTCACTTCGTCACAATTGTAAATATAGGTATAATTAATCAATTGACATTTTCGTCAATTTATTACAACCGTGTGGGGCCGACTTTAGAATTGTCCCACCCCTCTCCACCCATGGGAGTCGTAAGAGCCGACCAAGGGAATACCGGGGGAGTGGGCAGCAGCACTCCTTCGAGTATTAACAATATCCACTGCGATCGCCAACCCGCCTGCCAAGCGTGGCGATTCCCCCATCCCCCATCCTTGGGGAGGCCTATGTCCAGCAGTGGATGTTAAAAGGCTGATGGATGGATGGATTAGAACACTAAAAACTAACTTAAATTATAACTACCTACCTTTTATCATCCTCATATATACCAATATCTATTATTATATTATGTAAAAATTTGAAGTATTCATAATTGTGTCCCAAATAATATGGAATGTAAATTGCATTCATACTCTTGAAAATATTGAATTTTCTCCAATTCAAATAATATAAAAAATATATGAAACTTGTTTACACTTTACATAACTAAGTACTACACAAGAACTTCTTATTAATTAAATAAATAAATAAATATTCACGGACATTTCACACAACGTCCTCTGTTCCCAAACTCAGCTTAACGCTTGTACCATGGGTACCAAATTACGGATATAATACATACATATTTTTTTGTAAATACATATAAAGAAAAACACCCAGATGTTGTACAAATATCTGTATTCATCACATAATTCTATAATAACAACTAATCTCTTATAATAACTGGTTCAAATGAATACCAAGAAGCTCATATAAGTCGATATAAACCCCGTTGTCGTCTTTTGCCAATGGCCATTGCCAATATTGGAATTCAATTGCAAATCTGGAACGATACAAGCATTAAACTTGCAGTTGTCAAGACATAACCGTAGATAGAGCTCTTGGCCGCAGCCAAATGTAGCCCGTTCAAGAATTTAAACTACAAGTACTAGGACTTTAATTGACATTGTGGTTTTTTGTACTATTATAAAGCTGTAACGGAGTAGAGAGTAGTATACTATAGAGTTTTGAACATTGGAGATATTTGCGAAAAAAATAACTGTATTAGGCTTTGTGGTCAGGCTCTTGTGTCTTTGAAACGAAATCTTTGTTTTTTGTATGTAAGTCTGTTTATCTGTTTGTTCACATATCACGCAAAAAATACTAAGCAGTTTTTCATAAAACTTTATTTGTTTGATAGCTCTTGATTATACTTAAAAACTTGTATAGGTACGTTTTATCCTGTTTTTATAAGGAGGACCTGAGATATAACCTAAAAAATAGCTTTTGTCAAATGGCAAAACATGGATAAAATCTGTGAAATCGCTAGACAAAGGTCCAGACCTCGAAGGCTACACACCTCTGATTTTTCAAAATCATGTATAAAAATTATTACTAACAAATGAAAGAAAACAATTTCCAGAGAAGCTTAAAATTATTGCGATACATCGAGTGACATCAAAGTTATATTTGAAAACCATTCCACGCTGTGATTATTCACAAGGCATCGTCTAAAAACCAAAGGCAACATAATAAATTCAACTGCTTTTAGTGCACTTTGTGGAGCACGAATATTGGCGGTCATAACTTCATAACTGTGCAATTTGATTTTGGCACAATTTTCATTGCATCGATTTCTTTAACATAAAATTTTACTACTATGAAAATAATAAATATATATTATACAGTATTTTTATGGCAATAATGTCAATAAATATGATAACCACTGCTTATATATCCATAAAATTTCTTATAAAGAGTTTATCTTCTAAATTACTCTTTCATAGTCCCACTTTAAGCATACAAAGGATGGATCGCGTGTTTGCGAAGATTTATAACTCAATCCAATAATCAGCGAAACACTTAACTACCTGACGATAAGGTGTCGGCTAAAGATTGCGTTTGTTCAATCATCGTGAAATAGGAGCCATTGAAAACGATATTCAAACATTAAATACGATCAAATAAAAGATTATTTCTTTATTTTGTTCTGACCCAATTTGCTAGTACCATCTCTATTTATTTTGCAAATATGGGCTTCGTGGCGTAGTCGATAGTGTAACCAACTTCCATGCACGAGGACATTGGATCAATTCCCACTCAGGACAATTATTTGTTTGATGAACACAGATATTTGTACTGCATCTGGGTGTTTTCTATCTATTATATGTATGTATTTACAAAAAACAGCAGTGTTCGGGAAGCTAAGGAAGATCTTCTCGTCCAATATTCCGCAGTGTCTGAAGACGAAGGTCTACGACCAGTGTGTGTTACCAGTGATCACATAAGCAACAGAGACGTGGTCTCTAAATGTTGGCCTCGTATCAAGTCTCAAAGTCGCTCAGCGGGCCATGGAGCGGGCTATGCTTGGTATTTCCCTACGTGATCGAATCCATAATACGGAGATCTGTAGGAGAACGGGAGTGATCTATATAGTTCGCTGGGTTGGCATGCTGAAGTGGCAATGGGCAGGCCACATCTCTCGATGAACCGACAACCGCTGGGGAAAAAAGGTTCTCTAGTGGCGACCACGTATGGGACGACGTAGCGTAGGACGGCCCCGCACCAGATGGACCGATGATCTGGTCAAGGCCGCGGGGAGCCGTTGGATCCGGTCGGCGCAGGACCGCTCATTGTGGTGTTCTCTTAGGGAGGCCTATGTCGAGCAGTGGACGTTGAAAGGCTGGGTGGATGGATGGATTTACGAAAAAAAAAGTAATATATGTATTATATCCGTAATCTGGTACCCATAGCACAAGCGTTAAGCTTAGTTTGGGATCAGAGAACGTTATGTGAAATGTCTGTGAATATTTATTATTTATATACGTTGAAAATATATAAGGAGCATGAGAGTAAAACCAATGCGGTGGAAATGCGATCTCTGCGGAGAATCTGTGGAGTGAGGCTGACTGACCGCATTCGTAACAATGACGTAAGAGAGCGAGTAGGTATGAAATAGAGTATTGGTGTAAAGATGCGAAAGGGAATGCTCCGGACATGTGGAAGGCACTCTTTCCATGTGGACATGTGTCCGAACCATCGGAGCATTCCCGAGGACGAGCGACTGGCTAAGAAGATATACAATGCGAAAGTGGAAGGATGTAGGTACAGGGGGAGCCCGAGACTTACCTACCTAGACCAAATTGGTCATGTATTGAAGGAAGGTGGAGTCAGGAGTATCCGAAACCGGCGAGCGTGTATGAAGAGAGTTATGAATATTGAGGAAGCGAGAGATGTATGCAAGAATAGAGCCTCTTGGCACTCTTTTCTCTCTGCCTACCCCGCAAGGGAAATGGCGTGATGATAAGTAAGTAAGTAAGTAAATATATTGATTTGTATATTATGTTAAAAGACCGTATAGACCTCTCTATTATGTTTTTGATCTACAACGCTCTCAACCATTAAATGAAATTCCAGCCAATTTTTTACCTACTATTACTTATCATGATATTTTTACAGGAAGAATAAGGAAGATGATCTAAAACAAAAACATTGCATCACGCCTGTATTCCCCGAAGGGGTAGGCAGAGGTGTATTACACACCCACGACTCGCCAGCTATGTTTAAGTCCCACGTAATAGGGGGCGAGTCTATTGACGTCTACCGGGCACATTTCCAAACTCCGGGCTGCTACTGAGAATTTTTCTTTTTAGGAAAAAGCTTAATAACATTGCCCGACCGGGGATCGAACCCGAGACCTCATGATTAGCAGTCACATACACTACCGCTACACCACCGAGGCAGTTAAAAAAAAACACATAATATTAGTCTTCTGATTCGAACCTACCGAGCACTGTGTAAATGTCTCATCGAATATTGTATTTGTGCATTAATACTAGAGAAATTCCTCTAGGACGGCAAAAGGAGCTGAGAAATTTGTGTATTAATGCGTTTACGAAATAGACGCCCCTCGAAGATATTTATGAGGAAACTAGATACTGCCCGTGACTTCGTCCGCGAGTACTTTCGTTTATTAATACGTCACGCTATAGCACATTCTCTATTCAAGAACAGCTGCCTTGACTTAACTACTACCACTAAAATAATAGACTGAGAAAGTACCACCCTCTGACAAAATATTTTCGTAAAGTAACAGTAGATAATCCTACTATTGGGTTTAATATGGTGAGTTAGAGTGCCTCAAACCGTCTCCTCATTGCTTCGTTATAATCTTCACTCTCCACCTCATCATGTCCAATCTATCGTTATCCCTTTCCACATACTGTCCCTTCCCTTGGGGTTGGATTTTATTTTTTATTGCGTATTGCAGACGACGTGACTCGCCAGATGGTAAAAGGTAACCGTCGCTCATGGGCTCAACTATATCAAAATTATTGTCAAGTCGTTGCTCACCATTTCACTTCACATAATATATGAAATGAATGAATTAACGGCTATCTTCTGCTACAACCAAAACACACTGATGTGGTTCATGGCCCGTCACACAGGAGATGGTGGTACCAACCCGCTCATGCCCGATAGCAAGTGAGTACTCCCACTTGGCACCCAGCCCTACCTGGTGGTACCCATTGCATTACTGGTGTAATGGTTTACTGGTGTAATGCAATGGGTGATAAATGCTTACTTTCCTTAGTCGCCTCGTACGTCACCCGTGGGAAAATGGGGTGGTGACACTTGTATTCTATGTCCGTTATTACACGGATAAAACACGTAACACGCGAGTGATGCCTAGGTGTCCCTAGAGTCTTTAGGTTATGGGGGCCGTTTACCATCGGGTAAGCCTTAAGTTTGTTTGCCACTTTATTAGTATAAAAATATACACTAAACTACACAAATTTTAAAAACTCTCAATGTGGTCACCGACCCTGAGACCAACGGCTAATTTTAATATAGTTACAGACGAGTCAACATAACAGGCTTTCGTAGCCTGGAGCGTCACTACTGTTTATATAACACACAGTACCTATATATATCTAATAATTTATAGGAACACAGAACTAGCCCTGAGAGCATTACTATTAACGCTCCGCTTGGCGTGCGGTTTACTGCACAAGTTGGATATTACTTCTAGCATCTTAGACTAACTAACATGTTGATATTTGTCTCAGTTTATATGTATATTTATATCTTGAATAATACAATTCTCAGTAGCAGATCGAAGCAGAGCTCATTGCATATAGCAAGGTCGTATCAACCTCGCACTTCAGAAAGCACGAAAATATTGGTCCTGACATCATCATCATCCATCCATCATCCTTTTGACGTTCACTGCTGGACATAAGACTTCCCCAAGAGAGCGATTATTTGTTGATTGCATTCAGCAGCTCCATGCTGCTTTGACTAGATCGTCAATGCATCCTATGCTGCGCATTCATATATATCACGATACGTTACCACTCGATATCCTTTTTTTCTCCAACGGTTGTAGGTTTGTCGAGCGATGTGGCCTGCCTATTGCAACTTAAGCATTCGAACCCCGTGGGCTAAGTCCATGTACCTATCGTTCTCCTACGGATCTCCTTATTGTGGATTCAATCATGGAGAGAAATACTGAGCATAACCCGCTCCATGACACAGCGACTTTGAGCCCTAATATAAGGCCAACATTCGGAGTCCACGTCGCTGTTCCGTATGTCATGATTGGTAACACACACTGGTCATAGACCTGCGTATTCAAGATACTGCGGGATTTTTGACGAGAAAATCTTCCTCAGCTTCCCGAATACTGCCCAGGCGGGGGGCGGGGGGATTCGTCGAATGACCTCTTTCTCGAAGTTGTGCTCCCTAACTGGACTGCGTGTAGTGTGTATCTCAGGTAGACATAGTGGTCTATAACTTCGAAGCAGCCTTTTCAAAAAACGAGCTTCAGGAGACACTGGCAGCCATGGCCGTGGATGCCATGTCTGGAGAAAATTAATAAACATATATAACTAAACAAAAAAAGGTAAGAAAATGTAATAAACAGATTTTATTAACATTCAGTAAAAGTTAATAAAATCTGTTTATTACATTAAACTGAATAACAGTGTAGATACGTTGTGCATACATTGTTCACCTATTTATTCATCTTCATGTGCCATTGTTTTACTTGTAATATCCGTATACGGTAGAGAACTGCGGAATTAAAAACAAAAAGGAAATGGAATGCTTGATAATTGTGTGCGACCGTCGACGTTATATAGGTCTGTTGGTATATTTACGAACAATGTCAATAAAAAGCAATGTTTATTTTTTTATATTACATTCTACATCGTTGTAAGGCGTATTTGAGGTTTTTGTTTATCGGATGCCATCAAAGAACGCATAATAGTCTTATTATTTAGAGGTCTGTGGATGATATAGACAAGACTAGATATACCCATATTATAGTAAAATTAACAACTATGAGTTATAAATATAAGCTTAATGGTTTTTGTAATTTTCATCATCACTGTTTTTTGTCGGAGTGAGTAAATAAATGTACCTATCTGTCATACGATTTTTATGTCAGCTTTAATTTTATATTTTTATAGACTTACAAACACTTCTAGAAGTATATTTACATGCTATGTAGTTGCTATGCATGCTATGTAGTATGCCGTGTGGGGCCGGCACCTAGAATAGCTCCACCCTATCTCCTCCTATGGGAGTCGTAAAAGCCGACTAAGGGATTACTGGGGTACCGGGATGCAGTGTTCCACTGTGTACTAAAAACATCCACTGCGATTGCCAACCCGCCTGCCAAACGCGGCGATTATGGTAAAACCCCCATTTTGGGGAGGCCTATGTCCAGCAGTGGACGATGAAAGGCTGATGGATGGATGGATGGATGTAGTTGCTAAAAGCAGTATAGCTAATTTAAATTTTGCAAAACTTATAGTTGCAATTTCATTTTGCAATAGTAAGAGTTGGCGATGCCTCTGATGTTGTCTGTAGGCTACGGTAACTGCTTCCCATTAGGTAGATTTAGGTATGCTTGTTTGCCACCACACAATTATTGAGATTCGTAGTCAGGACTACGAATCTCAGGAGCAGTTGCCACGATAGCTGAATTGGCAAAGCATCTGAGACAGTTTTCCAGGAGATACAGCTTTAAATCCTGCTAGTGACTGTTATTTTAAATTTCACATTTTCGCACTTTATGTTCATCTAAATGTCCGTATTATCTTTGTAAATCATTATCTCCCCATATATTTTTCTCCTTTATTTTTAATAATATATATGTTTTGTTCCTTACATTCGGTAGGGTAACAAATGCCAGTTGAACAAAATAAACAGGCAATGAAACAAATTTCCCACAGGAGTCCTATGTAACGACTTTTCATAGAAGATTTGTACGTAAGTGTTCACAAGAAATACCGGTATTTGTAATTTTACAGTATATTCAATTTATCTAACTTTAAAAATAAAAGCTACTTTTTGAGTGCTCCCGCTTGGTACCTAATCCACCAGTCATAGCAATGGATAATAATTGTTTTTATCCCTTAGTCGCTTCGTACGACGCCCATGAGAGAGAATGGGTGCCAATTCTTCTACTTAGGTTTGAGTTTTTTTTTTTTTTATTTATTTTATTATCAGCATATTACAGAAACAGAAAAAAGCTACTATAATATAGGTATATAGTGCCAAATAAAACTTTTAGGTGTGTGCATGACACCACCGAAGGAATTTAACATAGTTCCAGTGGCCCGCCAACAAAGGCGGAGAGACGGCACACGGCGGGTTTCTTTAGTGGGTGCAGGCCCCACATTATCCTGTTTGTTGCCCCGAACGACGGGGTGTGCGGTTAGGAACATTTTTTCCCGCCTTAACAAAAAAAAAAGGTTTGTACATTTCCCTTAACAATCTTTTCTCAATTACATTTATTTGAACGAAAAGTAAATAAACGTGTTATGTGTTTTTTTATACAATCATATCAAAATCATAACAGCTATGGACTTAAAGTTACGTAAGTCATATTTATATATATTTTTAGCATTTGACATGCTTAGCACTATACATTAAACACAAAGTGAAAAATGTGAAATCGAAAATAACAGTCAGGAGCAGGATTTGAACCTGCATCTTCTGGATACCGTCCAGATGCTTTACCAATTCAGCCATCCTGTCCCATTTTCACTTTGTGTTTAATTTACGTAAGTCATCCATCCATCAGCCTTTTAACGTCCACTGCTGGACGTAGGCCTCCCCAAGAGAACGCCACAACGAGCGGTCCTGTGCCGACCGCATCCAACGGCTCCCCGCAGCTTTGACCAGATCATCGGTCCATCTGGTGGGGGGCCGTCTTACGCTGCGCCGTCCGATAAGTGGACTCGAGAACCTTTCGTCCCCAACGGTTATCGGTTCGTCGAGCGATGTGGCCTGCCCATTGCCACTTCAGCATGGCAACCCGGCGGGCTATGTCGGTCACTCTCATTCTCCTACGGATCTCCGTATTACGGATTCGATCACGTAGGGAAATACCAAGCATAGCCCGCTCCATGGCCCGCTGAGCGACTTTGAGCCTTGATATGAGGCCAACATTCAGAGACCACGTCTCTGTTCCGTATTTCATCACTGGTAACACACACTGGTCGTAGACCTTCGTTTTCAGACACTGCGGAATATTGGACGAGAAGATCTTCCTTAGCTTCCCGAACGCTGCCCAGCCGAGTTGGATTCGTCGATTGACCTCTTTCTCGAAGTTGTGCCTACCTAACTGGACTGTTTGTCCCAGGTAGACATAATGGTCGACAACTTCGAGAAGCGCACTCCCGACTAGGACCGGTGCTGAAATGACATGGACATTAGACATGACTTTCGTCTTATCCATGTTCATTTTGAGACCCACTAGTCGGGAAACCCTGCTGAGATCATTGAGCATGGTACCAAGGTCCTCCAGAGATTCTGCCATGACTACGATGTCGTCGGCATATCGAAGGTGAGTGATGTATTCGCCATTGATGTTGATGCCGAATCCGGTCCAATCCAAGAACTTGAAGACATCTTCCAATGCAGCGGTGAAGAGTTTCGGGGACATAACGTCTCCCTGTCTAACACCTCTCTGCAGTTGGATCGGTCCCGTACTCTTGTCCTGAACACGGACTGACATGGTGGCGTTTCTATACAAGCACTTCAGCACTTCGATGTACCGGTTGTCAATTTGGCACCGCTGAATGGACTGCAGCACCGCCCAAGTTTCGATCGAATCGAAGGCTTTCTCATAGTCCACAAACGCCAGACACAGAGGCCGATTGTATTCTTCGGTTTTCTGTATAATCTGGCGTAGCGTGTGAATGTGGTCTATGGTACTATAGCCTTTTTGGAAACCGGCTTGTTCGGGAGGCTGGAAGTCGTCAAGCTTGCGCGTGAGTCGATTTGTAATGACCCTCGAAAACAACTTACAGACGTGGCTCAAGAGCGAGATGGGTCTATAGTTCTTCAAGAGGGTTCTGTCACCTTTTTTGAAGAACAGCACCACCACGCTTCTGGTCCACGACTCTGGAACGTCGCCCCCGAGAACGACGGAATTGAACAGCCTCTGAAGAGCTTTTAAGACCGGCTTTCCGCCTGCTCTCAGAAGCTCTGCGGTGATTCCGTCGTCTCCCGGTGCCTTTACGTTCTTTAGTTGTTTGAGAGCCATTCTGATCTTGTACAGGCTGACGTCCGGGATATCTTCGGTAAAGTGCCTAGTTAGCTTGGATCTGGGGTCTTGGATCAAGCCAACAGCAGGGCTCTGGGATCTGTACAACGGTCCATAGAACTGCTGGACCTCTCCCAAGATCTCATCTCTAGAAGAAATGATAGTGCCGTTGTTGGTCCTCAGTTTAGTCAACTGACTTTGGCCAACAGATAGATCTCTTGCGAACACTTTCGAGCCTTGGTTCCGCTCTATCGCCTCTTTAATACGGGTAGTATTAATTTGGCGAATGTCGTGCCGCACAGCCTTGGAGATCTGTCTGTTTAACCGCCTTAGGCAGGACCAATCGGCTGAGGACTGGACTATCATTTCTTTTCTCCTCTCCATGAGTTTGAGAGTATGGTCCGAGAGTTTACGGTTCCTACTGACGCGACGGGCCTTGAAGTAAGTCGACCCGACCGCGTGGACAGTTTGCACGAAACTGCTGTTCATATCGCTCGCTGATTCACACTCATCTAGACATTGGAAGCGATTTTGTAGTTCGAGCTGAAAGCTCTCGGGGTTCTGGTATTGGGTAGGTGTTGGTCGGAGCGTAGACTTCATCAAACGCGATCTCTCGACTTTTGTTCTAATATTCAAGATGCCCCTGACTAGTCGGTGATCACTCCCAGTTTTAATCCTGCTGATCACTGAGACATCATTGAATATGTGTCGTTTGTCCGACAGGATGAAGTCAATCTCGTTTTTCACCGAACCATCAGGGCTAATCCAGGTCCATTTTCGCTGGAGCTGCTTCCTGAAGAAGGAATTCATCATGAAGAGGCCTTCCTTCTCCAGAAAATCAGCCAGCATCTGGCCCCTGTGGTTCCTCTGCCCAAATCCATAGTGCCCCACCTTCAGCTCATCGTCTGTCCTTTTGCCTAGTTTCGCGTTAAAGTCTCCCATAACCACCGTGAAATAGGTTTTAGACAAGTGGATGGCCTTCGAGATGTCCTCATATAGGGCCTCCACCTCGTCATCGGAGTGTGTCGAGGTCGGTGCGTAAACCTGTATGACCTTCAACGAATACCGTTTGGTTATTCTGAGTATAAGGTACGCTACCCTACTCGACACACTTTCAATCCTCTCCACGTTGCCTACGAGAAACCTGCGAACGATAAACCCGACACCCCCTTGGGACTGGTGGTCACCCTCCCGGTGGAAGAGCAAGTTCCCGGACTGGAGGATTGTCGTGCCCTCACCCTCTCTTCGGACTTCTGACAACCCTATAATGTCCCAGTGGATCTTGCTCAATTCCTCTTCCAGCTCGGTGATTCTCTCGTCGGTCCGAAGTGTCCGAACGTTGTGCGTTACCAGGGCCACAGGTCGTTGTTTATGGTAGCCTATCCGCGACCGGAGATTCTTCGCACCCCCTGCTCCGCCGTTACCGGGCCCGCTACCGTTAGGCCACGGAATAGCGAAGCTGCCGTGACTGAGGGCCTTGCTTAAATAAGCAAGGCCCTCAGTGATGATACAGAGAACGCTAGTATTTTCTTATCATACATTGTGTCTTTGTAGGTAAAAGTTTCTCAAAAAGCATGTCTCCAATTGAAGATCACTGTTTCGCTGGGCGCGGAAAGGTTAATATCAATAAAAGTTAGTCATTAATGTTTAAATTAAAATTCCATCCTGTATATATAAATACATATATATATTCATCCATCCATCCATCAGCCTTTTAAAGTCCACTGCTGGACATAGGCCTCCCCAAAAAGGGGGGATAGTGCCGTAATCGCCACGCTTGGCAGGCGGGTTGGCGATCGCAGTGGATGTTGTTAATACTCGAAGGAGTGCTGCTCTCCCTTAGTATTCCCTCAGTCGGCTCTTACGACTCCCATGGGTGGAGAGGGGTGGTACAATTCTAAAGCCGGTCCCACACGGCGGTATGTATATATATATCATTAATTTTAATTTTTATCAGTAAAAGGAGTTACGTAATAATGTAGCAATCCTTATTAATATTATAAATGGCAAAGTGACTTTGTTTGTTAAGCTTTTACGCCGTAACTATATTTTGAACAAATTATGAAGTTTTGTACACACACATATATGTATATATATATAGCCCACAAAAAGGATATAAGCGACTTTTATCCCGGAAAAATGATTGGTTCCCGTGGCATAGCTGTTATTCATAGTGATAATATTTATCGTTGAGTGGTCTAGGTAGGTGAGTTTTGATCTCCCCCTATACCTACGAGGACATCCTTCTACTTTCACATTGTATATCTTCTTAACCAGTCACTCGTCTAGCATTCTTTCCACATGTCCGAACCATCGGAGCATTCCTTGTCGCATCTTTATACCAATACTCTCTTTCATACCTACTCGCTCTCTTAAGTCGTCGATATGTTCATATTCTGAAGTCCGTGCGGACGAAGTCGGAAGCTAAATCAATACTCTCTTGAAAGAATTACTTAACGGCTACCTCCCGCTAGGTACTTAATATTTCATCCATCCATCCTGATGGATGGCAAGGCTGATGCCTTTCATCGTCCACTGCTGAACATAGGCCGCCCCAAAATGGGGGGTTTTACCATAATCGCCACGCTTGGCAGGCGGGTTGGCGATCGCAGTGGATGTTTTTAGTACACAGGGGAACGCTGCTACCTGGTCCCCCGGTAATACTATACTTAATATTTAATATCTGCTTATTTTGTTCTGCAGTATCTTACGACAGCCGTGGGAATGAATAGGGTGACACTTAGTCCGTGACCACATAATAATATTTCATATTTTGGACTGACTTTGTGGCTAGATGGCGGAGTGGTTTAGATACCGGCCTCTCATCCGTTGTTGCGAATTTGTTTTTCACACAGGAGAACTCTGTGTGTAATCCACAAATGGTTGTTCTGAGTCTCGGTGTTACATTGTGTCCGTGAAATTGGATGTTTCTAAAGTCCCCCGCGATACATTGCAGAGAATCTATTGGGATTTTTTTGCAGATAATCTATCTTATTATATTTATATTTGTCCTTCTTCTCCAAAAAATTTCTCAATTTTGCTCTCAACTAAACCTCTGTTAAATATTAGGACTTAAATTAAATAGTTAAAATGGAAGTGTGCCAAATGGTAACCTTTGGGAATATATGAGGCATTAGACTATAATTTGGTTTAATTGACCTCTGGAGCGGCTAAATATAAATCACATAAATTGCAAACATAAATAAATGGACGCGTCTATCACTCTATCACTCACGTTAAGAGAGTATACAAATATTTAATTTACCATACATTTAGTCATCTATAAATAAGCCTAATGGCTGTGTTTATGTTGCACATCCGCTTTGCTATCCAAGAGAGAAAATTTTAACATAACGATAGCAATAAAGGTTTTGCCGGAGCTCGTTTACACCTCCACGTAAAATTTTCACCTGCGCGTGAACGGAAGTACGGGGTATGATTTTGCTTTACCGACCGCATTTTTGCTCTACTAAAGCGGCAGCGGGGAGCGTGCATTAATGGCTTTTTATGTGATAAACATTTATTTGATTTTTTTTCTATTGTCATCGTGTTGTTTATAACCGATTTATTTCAACAAAAAATATAAAATCAAATTTGTAAATGTACACAAATAATATTGATAAGATAAATATTTGATTCTACGTATCTTACGTTAAAAAATTTTCTCATATTATCTTTCATAAATATAACACGTTACTGGTCCACGTTCTCAGAGTTTGAGAGATTTTATATGCAACGAGAGTGGCATATAAACATCGGCTTTCCTGGTGATAAATAAAAACTGTAGCTAATAATACGTTAGTAGTTAGTAATCCCAAATATATCGCTTATCACGTTCCATACTCCAGGAAAGGGGATAAGAGGAAGAGAGAAAGGATGACAGAGAACAGAGGATGAGTTAAGGAGGGAAGATTATAAAAAAATGAAGCGATCGAGAGGTATAACAAAAGCGAGGATGAGATGAGGTCTTTGATACTCACCAACACAACGGTGGGAGTACTAACCGTTGCTTTTTTTTTTGATATTTTGTGATAGAATGGTACTTTCCTTAGTGAGGATTTATAGATCATAATCCACTACAGTGTAGTAGTTTTTGCATAAAGCGCAAATCAACAAAAATCCGTAATAATTTTTTAATGTTACAGACAAATGGACAAAAATTCTAAGGAAAATAATTACAGCTACTTTTATTTAATAATAGTGTATAGACACAAACCCTGTTACAGTTATGTGATAGTACGAGCCTTTGCCCGCGGTACCGAAGCAGACAAAAGTTAGTTTTTAGGTTATATGTCAGGTTTCCGATATAGTTCATCCATCCATCAGGCGGCGGCGGGCAGGCGGGTTGGCGATTGCAGTGGATGTTGTTAATACTCGAGGGAGTGCTGCTGCCCACTCCCCCGGTATTTCCTCAGTCGGCTCTTACGACTCCCATGGGTGGAGAGGGGTGGGACAATTCTAAAGCCGGCCCCACACGGCTAATAGATTCCGATATAGTAGCGGGATAAAATGTAAATAAGTTTTTAAGTCTGACTGCCTTTGTAGTGCAGCGGTAGTGTGAGCGACTGCTGAGCATGATGTCTCAGATTTGATTCCCGGGTCGGGTAATGTTATTGAGCTTTTTCATAAAAAGAAAAATTCTCAGTAGCAGCCCGGAGTCTGGAAATGTGCCCAGAGTCTGAAAATGTGCCCGGTAGACGACAATAAGCTCGCCCTCTATTACGTGGGACTTAAACATAGCTGGCGAATCGTGGGTGTGATACACCTCTGCGTACCCCTTTCGGGGAATACAGACGTGATGCTATGTTAAGTCTAATTAAGAGCTAATATTAAACAAAAAGTTTCATAAAATCCGTTTAGTAGCCTTTGCGTGATATGCGACATACGTAATTGCAGACAAACATACACAGACAAACGGACACAAATACAAAAAAAAAAATATTTTCAGTATAGGGTGTATCTGAACATAGCCGAATACAGTATTTTTTTCTGAAATATACTCCTAAATGTACAATTTCAGCTCTATTAAAGGATTGTAATAATAGGTACTTGAAGTAGTACTGTATATCGCAAGCCCGAATAGAATCAAAATTAACGAGAGAATCATTAATTTTTATTATTATCGGTCATTCATTTACTGCTTGGCAAAGGCTTTCTTCCTCTCGCTTCACGTATTGCCCTCGCAAGTATTTGTCAGTTAGCTAAAATCGAGAACAGTTTTAAAAAAATATGCAGTATACGCTCACTTTATTTTCAAAACAACAAGCAGTTAACATAAATAACATCTTTCTAAGTACAATTGGGCTGCTCAAGACGGCTGGTCCAAAGTTTAGTGGTTACGACAAGTAGAAAAGTGGCAACATTAATCTGATCCCTGGCAGCAAATAGCTCTCGAATGCGGTGGACGAGGGTAATGCACCGTGTGAGGACTAGTTGGAGCAGAAACAGAGCGACTGCGACCGATATTTCCGTTTATGACTCACAGCGCCCTTTTCCTTTACATTTATTACACTAAAGAACTTTAGCTAAATTAAGTATATAGGTACACCTAAAAATAATATAAAATATAAATTAAGATATTTCGATATAACTAACTATCTATAGATAAGACACGTGAACGAATTATAGACTGAGTGGACTAAAGTTCGTTTAAGCGACAATCCACAACCGAAAACGTGCCTAAAATGCTGGCAGCATTACCTCGCTGGATGGCGAGGCTTAACCATTGGCTGATAGCTCAGCATTTCGGTCACATTAAATATTACCTAATAATTAAATATTACTTACATAAAAATTATTACTGTGGGTACATTACGAAAAAAAAAATTGCAGAATAGTTATAGATATATTTCTTTTAGATTGTTTGGGAAAATAATAACGTGCAACTTAATGTTTTATTTAAATAAGTTTTAATTGCCAAAAGCACATATTATGATGTCCAAATCAAATGAAGAATCATTATATAGTACGCCTCACTAAAGTAATCTGTACTGGAAACTTAGTCATGACGTCCATAGTCTTATCCCAATCTTTTTGTTTCCCAAGAAGACCCCTGCTTCCAATCTGTTGAGTTTTACCTGATCTACTTGTATTTATAAGGAACGATTGCCTGTCTGACCTCCACGATCCAACTAAGGCGACAACTGGCGATCTTAGAACAACACTGAAGTCAGACACTGAAGTCAGATGTTTTATTAAGGACTGACAACCAGTAATAACTGCCAGGGTCTTATCTGACAGCCAGGACTCACTGTTGACTTGCCTTCCAAAGCATGGAGGAGGTCAATTGTCCACAAATGAGTGTCACTTTTTGGTCACGTATCTGACTGCCAGCCGAGCGAAAGCCGCTTAACCTTGCCGATCAATCGAAATGCAAGTGCATAGCATATGTTGTTGCCTACAACCTCCTAATTCAAAACTTATTATAAAATAATCATTATTATTTTAAAAATTTATATATATATTTTTAGCATTTGACATGCTTAGCCATAAGTTAACACTAAGTGTGAAAATGTGAAATGAAAAATAACAGTCACGAGCAGGATTTGAATCTGCATCTCCTGGATACCGTCCAGATGCTTTGACAATTCAGCTATCGTGACAATTGCTCAGGGCTGCTAATTTCGATAACAAATTCATTCTTAAGGTCTTGGGTGACGCCTGCACCATCTGTCGGGTAAAAATATCACAATATTTATCCATTAATCCACTTATCCATCAGCCTTTCAACATCCACTGCTGGACATAGGCCTCCCCAAGAGAACGCCACAACGAGCGGTCCCGTCATGGGGGATAATGCCACCGCCACGCTTGGCAGGCGGGTTGGCGATCGCAGTGGATGTTGAGGAAGTGCTGCTGCGCACTCCTCCGGTATTCCCTCAGTGGGCTCTTACGACTCCCGTGGGTAGAGAGGGGTAGGATAATTCTTAAGCCGGCCAACAATATTTATAGGGTTGCGTTATTATTCGGTAAAAATATTAATTGTAAAATTAATCCATTCGCTGTCCGTTTGTAGACACAATAGAAATTTAATTGGTATGTATCATATATGATACATGGGACAGGGAACCTGTTAAGTTTATCTGGTCATTATAATGTATGCAAATACTTCCAACAGATGGTGCAGGCGTCATCCAAGACGTTAAGTATGAATGTATTATTATTTTGAGTTAATATCAATAATAATAAGATATCGTTGGTCCCAAGCGGAACAAACCGAAAGTTGCAGAGCGAGCGACTTATCTAAATCATACCACTATGTAGAAACCTCTGAGTATGTTTGATACACTCACTGG
Organism: Leucoma salicis; assembly: GCA_948253155.1. Taxonomy (NCBI): domain Eukaryota; kingdom Metazoa; phylum Arthropoda; class Insecta; order Lepidoptera; family Erebidae; genus Leucoma; species Leucoma salicis. The sequence goes on along the minus strand of OX411808.1, from coordinate 12,874,393 downwards.
ACGTACAAGCGGAGCCAATCATATTATTTGGTACGGCTTTACTTTCGGTACAAATATACTCCAAAATTTCTGAACAAATTATAGCCTGAAATCATAGCGTACCCACTCGTAAGATTCTAAATAAGTATATGGAACTATATCTAAAACTTTTTTTAAAAGGCAATAGCCCAGAGGGTCTATACCATAGATATAGTATATATGTACAGTATGTACTATATCTATGGTCTATTCATTTATATCCCAATACTAGGACTTGGTAAAGACAATCAAAGAAAACAACACACAGCCTGATCTAAACTAGTTAGTAAGTATTTTGATATTTTTATATATATTTTTTTAGCATTTGACATGTTTAGTTTAGTTCAAACCCAAACTGTGAAAAATATGAAATCGAAAATAACAGTCACGAGCAGGATTTGAACCTGCATTTCCTGGATACCGTCCAGATGCTTTGCTAATTTAGCCATCGTGACAATTGCGACGAATAGCTAATTTCAATAACACATTCATTCTTAACGGTATAATGTATGCAAATACTTACTAGCGTGTGAGAGTGCCAGAGGCCCAAGCCCCTCCCTATCCTCTTCATCTCCTCTTCACTTTTGTTATCCTTCCTATCCCCTCTTTAATATACTTCCTACCCATCTCCTATCTCTTTCCTTGGAGATGGCGACGCGCGAGTAATGCCTCTGGTGTTCCTAGCGTCTATAGGCTACGTAATCACTTACCATCAGGTGGACCGTATGCTTATTTGCCACCCATGTAGTATAAAAAAAGCTTAATAATGTACCTATGACTAATTTAAACGATCAAAATAAGCTGTACCCAAAACTAAGCAGCTCTTTAAAGAATTTCTCTAAATTCTCTGCACTCTGACATTCTTAAACGAGTTTAGGAGCTTGAAAAGCATTGTAGCTGCTCGCCTCTTTAAACCCATAAACTGCAGCTAAAACCACTTCAGGCTAAAGAAAATACTTACTTAACTAAACAAACAATTTTACAGCCAGTATTTTCAGAGACAACCCCATAACAACAAATCGTCCTTTAGATGCGTGAAATGTGCCATTTTAAAGTTTTAGTAAATATGTAGATACAACTTTCTACACAAATAATCATAATATATTTGTTTACTCACAAATTAATTAATATACTCACAAATAATAAATCAAAAACTTAAAAGCCCGGTGAACCCTACTCCATCATAAGACTCTGATCACTGTCAGTCGATAACAATCATTAATACCATGCCAATGGACACAAAAATGATACTTCTGCTTTAAGAAATAATATTGTGCTAAAAATTAATGATCTAGTTATTCAGAAATTGCATTAGTGTGAGTTGCATAATAAAATAATAATAAATCAACCAATGAAGAATATAAAACTTTATTTTACAATAATGAATTACGAATTTACGAATAGTAGGTACGTGTTCTGTGGAAGGAGCTTAGTTAAGTGCTGACAGAGTCCTTGAGAAAATCATAACGCTCGCCGGCTTATTATTACATCGTGAAGAATTTCAATGATGTCTGAGACGATTTTCAATTGTTACATCATAAAATACTTTTCTTATATAAAGGAATCTTAGAATTAAATTATTCCATCCTTTAGATAATTTGGTGATACAAGCTCTTGGAATTTAGGTTTAAAAAGTTGAAAAGAATCTTAGAGATTCATCGAAATATTATACTCGCATAACTTGATTAGAATAAGGTACAACAAAGGGTCCATTATTACTTCTGATGACAAAGCAACTTCAAATTCAAAGATCCAATCATTGCGAGTTTGACGTATTTCAATGGATCGTAATCGTCGTTCTGTCAACCTATAGAAAATAGTCAAATTCAAAATTTTGTTAGGATACACATTGTTAAATAATTAAACGTACAAAAGAATTTATTAATTTAATTTATTTGCTAGTCGCTGTTAAAGATTATAAATCATATATTTATTGTTGTGTTGTAGAAATACTGGGAGATTTTTAAAATACGTTTTTGTGGAATTCAGGAAAATAGAGATTTCATGAGAAAAATAACAAATGCATGCAACAAATCATATTAATCTTTTTTCAATTGATGACGATTTTTTTCAATGACTAGCAAGACATTGCTTAACATAACCCTTTTTTTATTAAGCGGGAAAAGATATACCTACCTAACCGCATACCCCGTCGTTCGGGGCACCGAACAGGTAAGTGTGGGCTCTCACTCACTAAATAAGCCTGCCGTGTACCGTCTATCCACCTGTATTGGCAGTCCACTGGAACTGTGTAACATTTCTTTAGTAGTTGCTTAATATAACTCTTCTGATTGTATGCGGCAATTTCGCCTAAGGTGGTTAATCACTCTGGCCTTGAGAGCTTATAATTTAAATACACATAAAATAGTACTTGGGCAGCTCAATACATAATAATGGGAGTGAAACAAAAACAAATGAAATATGATAAATTTAATACATACGAATTTTGTTGTAGGGTTGTGCAAACCCGATTAATAAATGATTTTGTAATTTGTATTTTTAGCAAGTAATAGACAATTTTTTTTGTAAAAAATAAATAAAATGTACTTTTGCTCGACATCCCTTAGAACCGTGTGTCTCATCAGTTATTACCTTACGTCGAATAAGCAAACAATTTGCGAACTTTGTTAAAATCAACGCTCGTTAGTACTTCCCTCATAGCCAATGAAGAAAGTCATTAAGAATGATTGCAGTTATCTTTCCGCGTTTGAAGGGTATTCTGCCAACATAAAAGGCATAAGATTAATCACCGGACCAAATTTTACGTTTTCAATCAATGTTTTAGGTATTTCAATTAAAGATGTTTATCCTTTGATTACATTATCTTCTTTATGTCTTTTTGATATTGTTATGGAGTTATTACAAGTCTATGTTTGTACATAATTATGAGAAAAATTCCAAAAATGTCCGTGTGGTAACGGACTAAGAATACAAATGTCACCACCCCATTCTTTCCCACGGGTGTCGTATGAGGCGACTAAGGGAAGTAAGCAATTATCATCCATTGCATGACTGGTAGCCGTGTGGGGCCGGCTTTAGAATTGTCCCACCCTTCTCTACCCACGGGAGTCGTAAGAGCCGACTGAGGGAATACCGGGGGAGTGGGCAGCAGCACTCCCTCGAGTATTAACAACATCCACTGCGATCGCCAACCCGCCTGCCAAGCGTGGCGATTACGGCATTATCCCCCATGACTGGACTGCTCATTGTGGCGTTCTCTTGGGGAGGCCTGTGTCCAGCAGTGGACGTTGAAAGGCTGATGGATGCATGACTGGTGGTAGGGCTGGGTACCAAGTGGGAGTATTCACTTGGTATCGGGCCCGAGCGGGTTGGTACCACCATCTCCCGTGTGATCGGCCATAAAGCACATCGTTGCGTTTTGGCTGTAGCAAGAGATAGCCGTTTATTCTTTCATTTCATATCTGTGGAATGAAATAGTGAGCAGATTTACCATCAGATGGGCCGTGGCACGTCTGCCACTACACGCAATAATAAAAAATAAATAAAAAATAATACTATAATATTTAGGCGCTTCTAAACAAATATCTCTAGAATTGTCCCATCCCTCTCCACCAATGGGAGTCGTAAGAGCCGACTGGGGAGTGGGCAGCAGCATTCCCTCGAGTATTAACAACATCCACTGCGATCGCCAACCCGCCTGCCAAGCGTGACGATTACGGCACTAATCCCCCATATGAGCGCACAGGACCGCTCGTTATGGCGTTTCCTTGGGGAGGCCTATGTCCAGCAGTGGACGTCAAAAGGCTGATGGATGGAAACAAAAAAAGGCACTTTTTTGCCATTTTGTCTGTTGGTTCGTTTGTTTGTTCGCACATCATGCAAAAACTGTAATCGGAAATTAATCAATTTTTGTGTGATAGCCCTTAGTTAGGCTTAAAAACTGGTATACCTTGTATCCCACTACTATACCTATCGGGAAGCCGAGCTAAAGCCTAAAAACAAACTTTTGGGTATACACTAGTAAATTTTATAGCAACGTAAAGATATAAAGCGTAAAATAACAAATAGGCTACAAAATTATAAAGTTGCTAATTAAATGAACGATGGGCTGAGTTTAATATTTACTTTGAACATTATAAACATCTTCTAACTTTCTAATTTGAAGGGCCCGTAATAACCCATTGTTTACATAAATATTTAACTCTTGAATATAGTGGCAACATATATAATCCAATCCAATCCATCGGCCTTTCGGCATCTACTGCTGGATATAGGCAAAGGGAGTGCCGTAATCGCCACGCTTGGCAGGCGGGTTCGCGATCGCAGTGGATGTTGTTAATACTCGAGGGAGTACTGCTGCCCACTCCCCCGGTATCCCTCAGTCGGCTCTTACGACTCCCATGGGTGGAGAGGGGTGGGAAAATTCTAAAACCGGCCCCACACGGCATTATTATAGTACCTGTGTGTAAATGTAGATATATATATATTAACTCTAATGTATTAAGAAACGATTTATATTATGATGATACTGTGGAATATATATCAAGAAGTTTGAACGATTCAATACTCAAGTTTGCCTGAACACGTAAATATTTTGATTGAATAAGTCTTAGGCAAGCGTGCCTTGGTATGGAGTCGTTATTATATCATCAAAAGCAAACAAAATGCTTTCACTACAGTGACATATGAATACAAATTAGTGAATTTATTTTCATCTTGAAAATAAATGTACCTAATCTCATTTATACATTAAAATTAGCTATTCGCGTCAGGCACATACGAAGATAATTATAACCTATGTCGTAACAAAATATATTTTTACACTGATAGTTAAAAAAATGCTTTATAATCTATACTATTTTAAAGCTGTAACAGAGCTGTGTCTGTACATTTAAGATATTTGAAAAAAAATACCATATTAGGCTATATAGGCGTGTCTAACACAAAATAATATTTTTTAGATTATTTATCTGTTTGTTGGTTCGCGCATTACGCAAAAGCTATTGAACGGATTTTGATGCAACTTCTTTACTTAAAAACTAGTATATATTTAACATTTTGGATCTATATTTCTTAGCATTTGACATGCTCCGCCACTTTTTAAAGTGTAAATTATTTGTGAATAAGGAAAAAGAGATTTTTGTGCTAGCGGGAATCGAACCCGCGTCTTTTCCAATCCGGGGAAGTGCTCTAAGCCACTGAGTCTTAGTACAGATCTTTCGATCATCCGAATTTCCTTATCACATTTGTCTTAACGACCAACGCCATCTATCGGAAACGCATTTACATGCAATTATCCAATATAGTAAGTTTAATTTTGCAATTAAAATTCATACTATTTGATGGCGCGATTTTTTTAACATTTTTGATCTATATTTCTTAGCATTTGACATGCTCCGCGACATTTTAAAGTGCAAATTATTTGTGAATAAGGAAAAAGAGATATTTTGTACTATTTATATTTTATCCCACCCGCTACTATGGGTATATCGGAAACCTGAGATATACCCTAAAAAAACAAAGGGCAAAGGCTAGTCTAGATATACTATACTATTAGGGGTTAAAGTATAAAATTGCCGATTTGTACTGAAAAATTGAAATTCGTTTTTTTTTCATTTAACATATTTATTTAATCAAAATATCTACTATTATTATCTATACATGGCTGCCATCTAATGGGAAGGTCATTTATGCCTTTGCGATAGAACTCTGGTGATCTAGATTCTACAAACTGTGTGAAAGCATTTTGTACTGCCTCCTGAGAGGAAAACTTTTTATCACGTAGAAAATTGTCCAAATCAGAAAAAAAATGGTAGTCCTTTGGAGAAAGGTCTGGTGAATACGGAGGGTGACGACAAGTTTCTAATTGCAGTTCCTGTAGAGTTAAAACGGTTTCTCGTGCTGTATGAGGTCTCGCGTCATCATGGAGCAATAATGGTGAAGATCGATTCATGAGTCGGGGCTGTTTCACTGCAAGTTTTGCTATCTCGGCATCTGCCGTTATTGCTTGACCAGATCGAAGAAAGCTATAGTGAATAAAACCATGCTGAGACCACCAAACAGTTACCATTACCTTTTAATTGGTAAGCTTTGCTTAAGGATACTGTTGCGGCATTTGACCTGGGGTTAGCCATTGCATTTTTCGCTGACGGTTATCGTAAATAATTCACTTTCCATCACATGTCAGAATTCGATCCAATATTCCTTCATTTCTGTATCAATTCAACAAGCCAACACAAGTTTCAACACGCGTTTCTTTCTGCAGATCAGTCAAATCACGAGGCACCCATTTTTCATATTTTTTTATTTTATTGATTTGACGCCAATGAGTCTATTGACTCAACAATATTTTGTTGGTAAGGTAACGTTAAACCATGCTGCTAATTCCTGGGTAGTTTGGCTCGGATCGGCTTCCACCATCTCTTTCAATTCATTGTTATTCACGTGAGTGGGCGGTCTTCCACGTGGTTCGTTCTTCAAATCAAAATTTTCATCACAAAAGCGTTTAAACCAAAATCGCATGGTGCGTTCATTAGCAGTCCCCTCTCCAAACGCTTTTTTTTATATATTGCGAGCTGTTTCTGCAGCGTTAGTTCCGCGTTGGAACTCGTTTCAAAAATCACTCGAATTTTCGAAGTATCCATCTTTCTTGTCTAAGCTGAATAAAAAAACAAGTGAAAGTCAATAATCAAATGTTGCACATTTTTTAAAAGAAGAACCTCATACGTACAATTTAAAGAAGGTTTACTCAAAAATCTCAAATCATGAAGGTTCTATGTCAATTCGAAGTGCCTATTACAATAAATCAGCAATTTCATACCCCCTATTATTATAAAGCTGTAACTGAGCTGTGTCTGTACATTTAAGATATTTGAGAAAAAATGACTATAATAGGCTACAGCCATAGGCGTGTCTAAATAAAAAACAATTTTTTTAAGAGTGTTTGTCTGTTTGTTATTTTATCTGTTTGTTTTTTCGAGCATCATGCAAAAACTACTGAACGGATTTTCATGCTATTTTTTATTTGATAGCTCTTGATTAGACTTAAAAACTGGTATACATTTTATCCCGCTACTACATCGGGAACATGAGAAATAACCGAAAATCTAGCTTTTGGCTGCGGTGGAGCCGCGGGCAAAGGCTAGTACAATACAAAAATTTCTTTTTACTTCTCTTAAGCTACATGTTTGGGGATCTTAGCAGAAGTGGACGCGACTAAGAGAAAACAATCGCCATTTGACAGTCAAACTTTAAAAGATGCCACCTGATGTTACCTAAATACAAAGTAGAACTTCGTACATAGTAAAAACTAGACGTCGCGGGACGTCTACCAGATGTGAAAACATCGAAATGATTTTGTAGAAATAAAATGATCATAACTTGACAAAGTACTCCTCAAGACGAATCAAACGAATATAAACTCGATAGAGTTGCGTCGTTTCATTACATAGTTACTGTGGCCACCTTGTAGCTCCATCATCAGACCTTGGATACCATCTAGAGACAAAGTGCTCGTCAAGACAAATCATAAGAGCCCAAACTCGATTCCTATATCCACCTTCCAGTTCCATCATCAGATCAGCCCCATGTCATCATAATATTGCATTGTCACGCGATATACATATGCGGCAGATAAAAAATCCGCGTGATTCTTGCAGACCGCGCCGCGCCGCGCCGTACAAATAGTGCGCGAAAAAAATAGAACGTTTGCTTCAACGAGCGTTAACGCAGACGGCGCACACTTTAATCTGCAATCTTCACTCGTTAAGTGGTGGAGGTAAAGTATGGCGCTAGAGATCGATGTATCGATGTTAATACAAGAAGTACAAAACATCCCAACAATTTATTTATGATAAATACTTCTAAGCCAGAATCTCATGATAGACATTTAATGAGAAAAATGTGGGCTGAAGTGTGCTGTAGTGATCGCACGATTATTATATAAATTTACAACAATATCTTTTATAAAATGGCTCCCTATGTAAACACTGTTGAACACAACAACACAAACTGATAGAGAGATTACTTTCGTACCAGACCAGAGGGGTCCTTACAGGAATCATAGAACATCAATTTATAATATATATCAATCGATTCACAACAGTAAATATATCTATGTGAGGAGGTTGAATGGAAAATACTATTATCCCCACAAATTCAAGTATAAAATAATACATCGCGATCTCTGCATTTCCACAGCGTATATGTCCCTACAGTTCTGCCGACAAAATGATCGTAGATGTGCGTCGTGTGCGTTAAGTCTGCGAAAAATCCGCGACGGAGTTTTAGTGCGCCATGCAGACTTTTTGTGCGCCGCAGATTCGATCGCACAAAAAGTGTGTCGTCTGCGCTGCACCTAAGTCGTTTATGCATAATCCCACTGACACTATTAGGATAAAATTATTCTATATATGTTTATCCAAACCAGTGAGTCTAGCCAAGTTGCATTCTATGATCGCTAACGCTAATAGAAAACTATTAAAATGTATGGAAATTTGACATCTCTAACGTTAAGCCACGTGACTTAGCGTTATAGATATTATTAAAGACTTAAATGAATATAGGTTCTTTATCTAAGGTTAAAGATGTCAAATTACCATACATTTAAATAGTTTTCTATTAGCGTTAGCGATCATAGAATGCAACTTGGCTAGGCCCACAGAATTTATCTGTATACTGAATTTCATCTAAATCTTTTTAGTGTTCAGATCTTTATGGCAAAAATATATTACGGTAGCTATTGATTTTTTGGGATAAAAATTACTCTATATGTTAGTCAATGTCTCATCGACCTACCAAATTCGTCGAAATACTTTCAGTCGTTTAATTATAATTAACGGGAAATCTTCCAAGTATATAAACATCATTAGTAAAATTAGTCAAATTTAATTTATATGAGAGAAAGAGTAGAAATTTAAATTTTCGTTGCTAATTGTAATGCTTAAATCCGTCTTATTGTATATCTGATCACATTTTTATACTTTTTACGTTTTAAGATAAGGATAAAACTCAGACACAGATTTATGAGTACAAGAGCAATACTGGGAACGATGCCATCCCATCACGCAAACAAATTGATTTGTAGAAGTAATGTTTTCATTTAACTGGTACGTAGTAGGTAGCTTTGCAATTGAACTTATTTAAATATTTCTATCTTAAATGTCATGTAAATATAAACTTCATATCATTCACATAAACTACAATTTTAGTCTTCCATAATAGTGCTACAATAAAATATTTTTTATTAAAAATAACGGCTTAATTAGGATTGAATCGAATTAGTAATTCTTTATTTAAAAGATCATATGTTTAATTAATTTAAAATTGTTATTTTTTTTATATTGTAAGCACTGGGCATGCTCGCCTATTTACCAGAAACGAAAAATGTGTTAATTTTTTGTTTAAAGCTAGAGTTGGAAACTGCACCTTCTGGAACGGTAATTCAGATCGCTCAGGTTCAAACCCTCGTCGGAGATTTATTTTTTACAACACATTTTATCACTTTCTGTTCTGTTAAATTGTTACGGAATCTTTATAAACGTGACTGGGTTAAAGATTAACGTTAAATAAATAATATTTTTAAATATATCTACATAGTAGAAGCAATAAAAATGTATTTTACTCCACAAATAATTTTAAGCATTAATTAATAGATATTAGAACCAAATATAAAAAACAAAAAAAATATAGCACCACGCCTGTATTCCCCGAAGGGGTAGACAGAGGTGTATTACACACCAACTATTCGCAAGCTATGTTTAAATCCCACGTAATAGAGGGCAAGCCTATTGCCGTCTACCGGGCACATTTCCAAACTCCGGGCTGCTACTGAGAATTTTTCTCTTTACGAATAAGTTCAATAGCCCCGCCCGACCCGGGGATCGTACCCGAGACCTCATGATCAGCAGTCACTCACACTATCGCTACAACACAGAGGCAGTTATAACAAGCAGGACCAAATATAGTATTATATATTCTGATTAATATAAGTCTTCTTAAGATTGGTAAAATCATTATTATGTACTAGCTGCTACCCGCGACTTCGACTTCTTTAGTTTTTTCGGAATACTGTTTTTTTTTTAATAAAAGCTCAAAAACAGCCTTTATTCAAGTTATTTATTATGGTGCTTCTAAGTATGTGTGAAATAAGACAATAGAGTATTGAAACTGCCGACAATCAATAACTGTCAAAGCGAAAAAATTCAATTAAATGAACGCGGGAATTCTTTTATTGTATAAATGGAAGGCGTTAGAATAGAAAATTATGTGAAAAGGATTTTTTCTAATCACGCTTTTTGATGTTATGTTCATGGAAATTTATATGTTGTTTACAAAAATAAACAGATAATTTTTTACAGCAAATGGGTACGCAGATATCTGTGAGGCTTTGTTCTATCATGCCTTATAAGTGTTTTTGTTCATATATAACAAAAGCCGTGCTATATTATTGAGATCTCTCTATATTATTATATGTACAAGCCTTTGCCTGCGGCTCCGCCACAACCAAAAGCTAGTTTTGGGTTATATCTCAGGTTCCCGATATAGTAGCGGGATAAAATGTATACCAGTTTTTAAGTTTAAACGAGAGCTATCCAATAAAAAATTGCATCAAAATCCGTTTAGTAGTTTTTGCGTGATGCGCGAAAAAACAAACAGACAAACAGACAAAAAATCTAAAAAAAATATTTTGTGTTTAGACACGGCTGCTAAGTAATTTTCTCAAATATCTCAAATGTACAGACACAGCTCTATTACAGTTTTATAATAGTATACATACACATGTTTCTTAGAGCTATTTATTTTAATAAATAACTTCTTCTCAAGTATTTTGTATTGTATTTTAGCCCTTGACTTGTTCAGCTACTCTAAAGAACAAAAGATTTGTGAATGTGGAAAAAGATAAATTTACTGCGACCGGGATTTGAAGCTGCGTCCCTTTCAATCCGGGGAAGTGCTTTAGACCGCTAAGCCATCGCAGTGATCAACGGCCATTCCCAATCTCCACATCACATTTGTCTTTACGACCCACGCCACCTATCGGATGTATTTATAAACAAAGAAATTCATTTTCGTATTTATAACATTAGTAAGGACTTATTTCTTCATTGGAAAGAAAGAAAGAAAGAAGAAGAAAGAAAAAATGTTTATTGTGACGAAACAAAACAGAAAAAGAACAATATAGTTTTATAAAGAAAATTGGTTGCACCAAAAGTTTTGTCACAAAACGTCACCAACTCAGCATAATGCAGGCATAAGCCTGCGCTGATCTTCCATTGGTGCGTATGTGATGGCGTCACAGATGCCGATAATTTTAAACATAACAAAATAAAAAGTAAATATATAACTACAGTCACAAAGCTCTTAAATATAGTGTGTTCCTAGGCACAAAGCAAAGAATATACGTGAGAGTAGTAGACACGTAGACAGTGTACTAAGAGTCAAAGAAGCAGAGATCCAAAAATATTTTAGTTAAATACCTTAGGGGTATACACAATTTAGGTTAATTAATAGTAGGTACCTACTATCAGAAAAGATAAAATAAAAATGAGTGTAATTCCATTACATATATGTATATATATATATATATATATATATATATATATATAATAAGTATGAAAACAAGTAAGTATTAATAAATCAGAGAGAACTATAAGAAATAAATTTCTGCTTGCAATCAGTACACACTACCAATATAGTTAAATATATATTACACTTATACATGCATACCTATACAGGTAGACTCGTATTACATATTTTAATTTAAAATTTTGTTTATTTTGCAGACTTCTCAGAGGGGCCGGGATGTTGTTCCAGCATTTTGTTGCAGCATACCGGAAGCTGCCCCTAAATGTTGTAGTGCGATGGCAACGAATGGCAAGCTGTTCTGCACACCTCCTTAGCCCACAGGATCTGTTTGCAGATATCCAGGATAATTTATTATGAAGGTAGCTAGGTGTTTTATATTTTAAAACTCCAAAAAGAAGACATGCTAGGTGGAGTTTGCGCCTATGTCTCATTTTTAAGATAGTGTGTTTGTTTAAAAATGGGCTAACGTGAGCCCTTAAAGGAATATTGAAGCAAAAGCGTGCACATGCATTTTGGACCCGTTGAATAATTTTCTGAGTACGAGCTAGTAAACGTGGGCCAAAGACTATGTCCATATAATTTAACTTAGATAGTACTAAAGACTCCACCAACTGTATACGCAAGTTTTCCTTTATATAATTTCTAAATTTATATAGCGTTTTAAGTTTATAAAACAATTTCTCACTGAGTCAGCGACATGCTTCTCAAAACGTAAGCCACTATCCATATGAAGACCCAAATTTCGTGCATCATCTACACACTCAATGGATTGTCCCGAAATCGTGACGCTTACCGATGGCTGCATATTACGAAGTTGATTTTTACTACCAAAAAGCAAATATTTTGTTTTATCCGAGTTAAGCAGCAGACAATTGTTAGCTGACCATGTGGCAATACTAGCAAGATCCTCATTCAACTGCTGTATAGCACTGTCCATATCAGACGGTTTGAAGGAAATATATACTTGTAAATCGTCAGCGTAAATATGAAACTTATAATGTCTGATGTGTGTTATTATATCGGCAGTGTACAAAATAAAGAGGATTGGTCCTAGTATCGAACCCTAAAGGGATCCCCCTGGTCACAGCCACTCTTTTAGATGTTGTAGTTGTGCCATCAATATTATTGAGCTTAACACACTGAAAATGGTTGCGCAAATAACTCACAAACCATTGTATTGTTTTATTATCAAAACCATAATAGTGTAGCTTGGATAGTAATAGATCAATATTTATTGTATCAAATGCTCGTGAAAATCCAGTAATACCAGTTGTTGCGAATAAACAGAACTGAAAACAACAAGTTACAAATAAAACTTTATGATGGGGCGGTAACGCAATGAAGTATACTTCAAGGAGGTCTTATACGTGAGAGCGACAGAGGGCCAGTGGCGTGGCGTCACTTCCGTCGTCCGCAATCGGGCGCGGGCCCCTCGATCCATAGTGATGCGCGTCGTCATCCTCCCCCGCTTGAAGGTTCTTCTGGACCTTTAAGTACTTGGTGTATCATCTAAGTTAGGAAGACGCAATATATTGTGAATGGCTCTTCGTATGGTACCCTTAGATGTGTATATGTCAACCACTCGACAAACTCCATCTGGACCTTGATGCAATCTGGTGATTCTCCCCAAACGCCATCTTTGGGGTGGAGAAACTTGATCCTTAATTATGACCATATCACCTAGCCTTGGCTCAGGCTTAGCTTCCTTCCATTTAGTCCGTTGCGTAAGCTCCGCTATAAATTCAGTCCTCCATCTTTGCCAGAATTCTGATCTTATTTTCTCTATATGTTTATAATTAGGTCTGGCTTCGGTTGTAGCTGGAAAAGAAGGAATCGACGTCATTGGTCTACCTATTAAGAAGTGCCCTGGGGTGAGGCGGTTTAAATCTAGAGGATCGGAAGATAGTGGTGATATAGGACGGGAATTAAGTATCGCCTCTATCTGTGTAAACAAAGTAGTTAACTCCTCAAAAGATAGAGAAGCTGATCCTAATATTCTTTTAAGATGGTATTTTGCTGATTTTACTCCAACCTCCCAGGCTCCCCCGAAATGGGGTGAATAAGCAGGACTAAACTTAAAATAAATGCCTTCAGAGCTGGCAAAATCCTTAACTCCCCTTGACTCCTGTCGCAAAGCCCTACCCAATTCATTACTGGCGCCTACAAAATTCGTCCCATTATCGCAATAAATATAATTAGGCCTACCTCGTCTTGATACAAATCTACGTAGACATAAAATAAATGTTTGCGTGCTTAAATCACTCACTACTTCAAGGTGAACCGCTCTGGTACTCAAGCATATAAAAATACATAGGTAGCATTTAGTAATGCGATTGCCTCTACCTCGTTTAGACGATATAGAGAAAGGTCCAGCAAAATCAACCCCAGCCGAGCAGAAGGGGAACAACATTTCTGTTCTTACAGATGGTAGATGACCCATGATGGGTTTTACAGTTGCATCACGATAGCGAGCACAAATTACACATTTCTTTACAACTGAACGTGCTAAAATTCTCCCCCCTATTGGCCAATATTTCTCACGTAAGGAAGAGAAAAGATGCTGAGGGCCTCCATGAAATAATCTATTATGTTCATGACGCATTAGTAAAATAGTTAATATGTGTTTACTGCACAGAATGATAGGATGCTTTTTATTATAATCAAATTAAGAGTTTTTCAATCGACCTCCAACTCTCAGAATACCGTTAGCATCAATAAATGGGTTTAATGCTAGTAACCTAGACCTTTTATGTAACTTATTTTCTTTAGATAATGTTAGTAATTCACTGTGATACATTTCACTTTGACCTAATTTAATTATGAATTTCAAAGAATTTTCTAATTCCTGAATGTTTAAAGTTCACTTAATTTATTTTCTCCTTTGCAGTTATGTATGAATCTTAAGATATATGCAAACATACGATGTAACCTATTAAAGTTAGAATATTTTGAAAAGTCAAAAACAGAGTTTTTATAATCAACTACTGTGCTTACATGGACATGTGTCTTAAGCTCTGGCAAATCTATAAATAACTTTAACTGTTGTTGAGACCAATCATTAAGATCCTTCCCTAAAAAGGAAGGTCCTTCCCACCACAAAGATGACTCATTTAGCTGCTGTGGGCTCAAACCCTTAGAAGCATGATCAGCAGGGTTAAGTTCGCCTGGAACATGCCTCCATGAAAACCCCTGTGTAAGCTCCTTTAACTGAATAATACGGCTAGAAACAAATGTTTTTAATTTAGACTGTGTCTTGATCCAACCAAGCACCACAGCAGAGTCCGTCCAAATAAATCTATTATTAATTTGACATCTTACTGACTCTAGTACTTTACATGATAGTTGAGCACCCAGCAAAGCACCACATAGCTCTAAGCGAGGTATGGTTATTGTTTTAAGTGGAGCCACTCTCGCCTTTGCACATAAGAGTTTAACATATATATCCCCATTTGTATCAACTGAACGCAAATAGACACATGCCCCATATGCTTCTTGAAAGGCATCTACAAAGCAATGGAGATCTATAGATATAGGATCCTCACATAATACTTTCCGTTGAATATTTAATTCAGATAAATTACTGAGGTTTTGAGAAAACTTTACCCAATTTTGTGCAATATTCTGTGGTACGGAATCATCCCAGCTTAATTTTATACTCCACAGCTGCTGTAAAATAATCTTTGCTTTAATTATACATGCACAAAGCAAACCTAAAGGGTCAAAGATTTTACAAGTCATAGAAATGATATTCCGTTTTGTAATTTTCTTATTAATGTTTATATCTGCATTAAAATGAAGAATGTCTGGTGTAGGCGACCAATTTAGCCCTAAAACTGATGAATCTATACATAACTCTAATGTTTTAGAGGTGGTCTCTCCTGTAAGCACCTGGGGACAATTTGTGCGAATTTTATGTAGTGGAAAACATGCAGATGCTAAAATTTTGGATACATTATCATAAATATCCTTTATTTGATTTTTAAATTGACAACCAGTGCTTAGATCATCCATATATATATCATGTTTAATAATCTTAGCCAACTCTAGATTGCTACATTCAAATGCTAATTGCTGAAGGCATCTAGTACTTAAATAAGGCGCAGATGCAGTCCCATAGGTGACTGTATTAAGCTGCTAAACCTGAAGTGGATGAGATTCCTCATCTCTCCACAAAATGAGCTGGAGATGACGCTGTGAATTGTCGATTTCTATTTGACGATACATTTGTCTAATATCTCCAGTAATAACATAATTATAAGTACGAAACCTCAATAAAATAGAAATGAGATCATCCTGTATTACAGGGCCTATATATTGTATGTCATTTAATGCTTTACTTGATGTAGTTTTGGCTGATGCGTCAAAGACAACCCTTAGTTTTGTGGTTTCTTTTTTATCACTGATAACCGCATGATGTGGCATATAATAACCAAACTTGGGCCGTTTAACTTCATTCAATGACCTAAACTATGATACTCATTTATAAATTCAGAATATCTCCTTTTTAAATCTGGATTATCACGAAATTTCTTTTCCAGATTTAGAAAACGTATATAAGCTAGATATATGATTCACCTAGAGCATCCTCAGGCACCTCTTTAAAAGGAATTTTCACAGAAAATCTACCTTTTGAAAGATGCATGTGATTGTCTAAAAAATGATTATTAGATAAGTTATCTTCTGATGTGAAGGTTGAGTTCTTATATTGTAATTCTTCAACCTCCCAGAACCTTTTCATATCATTATGAATTTCTTTAGTAAAATTACAACTTAAGTGACCAGGATTACCATCTCCAATAGGGCCACTAACTAACCAACCAATTTCAGACTTCTGTAAAATTGGCATATTTATACCTAATGTGAGACGTTTTCAACCTACAATATACCAATAGACATCAGCTCCCAAGAGTATGTCAATATCAGAGGGTTGGTGAAATTCAGGATCCGCAAGCTCAATGTTCTTAGGTAGATTTAACTCTTTAAGATTTACAGGAGCACTAAGAAGGTAACATACCTGCTATTTGAGGTATTACAAGACATTTTACTTTTAATTGAAAAGAACTAGTACATGATTTTATATGAACCATACAACTTTCCTTTACATCAACAGCAGCATTAGCAATACCATAAATATGCAATGGTTTAACCTTTTCTGATGTAAGCATTAGTTTATTCCTAAGAGAACTCGAAATAAATTAAGATTGACTGCCTGTATCTAACAACACTCGAGCAAGGTAATTATGTTCAATACTTCCATTTACAATGTTCACCATAGCAGTACTTAGCAATACCTGATTGACAGTGCCGACTGAGAAATTACAGGTAAACTGGTTTTAATAATCTCACTATTTTCCTGACCATTGTGCAGCAAACTATTATGATTTTTCTTACAGAATTTACAGGAACTCTTCATCCGACACTTAAATATTTTATGACCTTCACGAAGACACTTTTTACATAAATTTTATCTGTTAACCTCACTATGTCTACTTTGAACACTTAAGTTTTTAAATTTATTACAATTGTAAATGCGATGACCTTGCTTGTTACAATAAAGACATAGAAACTCAGATATGTTTTCTGATGAACCCACCAAAGATGTGATATGAGACTTTTCTTTTTGCTTATTTAAACAATCATAATAATTATTATATGAATTTTTACCCACAGAGTAATTTTTCTTTCATATTGAAAAGATGCAGTTGACTCTAAAATGTCAGCTCTATTATTAAGAAATGTGTAGAAATCAACCAATGTTGGCAGCTCTGATAAGTTATTTTTATGTTCCTCCCACTTCATGCTCGAGATGGAATCTAACTTTGCCGTGACCATAAAAATAATCAAAGAATCCCAGTGGGTAGTCGGTTGACCCAATGTGTTAAGAGCTCTTAAGTTTTTTGACACATTATCAACTAAAGAACGTAAGGATCCATAAGAATTACTATTGATTGAAACAAGTGAAAATAATGCTTTTAAATGATTATTTATCAGTATCTTTTTATTATCATACCGATTACATAATAAATCCCAAGCTACTTGAAAATTACTCGAGGTAAACTCTAATAACTTTATTACTTCATTAGCTTCACCCTCTAATGAGGAGCGAAGATAATGAAATTTATTGATTTCTGGCATTCAATCATTGGATTTAATTAGAGATTTGAAAGTATCTCTAAATTCAAGCCAACATAGATAGGAACCATTAAATGATGGTAACTTTATAGTTGGTAATTTGATACATTGAAATTGTTGACTATGAGAACTTTCTAATGATTTCATGTTGCAGAGTCGAGAACAAGAAGTAAACACTTTTAACTTTAATACGTTTATTTAAGTGTACTCACAAAGGATGCTTTTTGTAGACGCCATTAGATACAGAACACAGTATATAGACAACGGAACAGGAAGAGAACGTGACACAGACAATATATATTAGTTATTAGCATAGACAATGAAATTGCACAACAACATTTCATTGATTCATTATCACTCATTCCCTACCGAAAGCTTTTCCAATAAATCCTGCAAGACGGCACAGCTATGTATACGAACATCTTCCATCAATGCCCTTTCACCAATCTGTCTATCTAATTCAAACTCATCTTGACAAAGTTCCTCAATGTTAGACTGGATTTCATTAAATTCTGTATTTAATTCTTGACATATCTCTAAACGCCTTTTTAATTCTTTAATTTGAACACTACTAAAGTTTTTAAGTTCAATTTTCTCAACATTTTCTAAGTATTTACCTAAATTTGTCAATCTGGCTTTAACCGAACCCCGTTTCCTAATGAATTTATTAAATTTATCTTCAGACATATTTACTTATACTACAAGCGCCAATACAATAATGAATTGGATAAATCAAACCAGTTTTGCACTCCTCTCCAAAGGTAGGTACTACTGCAATCACCGGCAGCTCCCAGATTCCTTCCAGGATCCAGCTCTTAAGCAAAGGTAGTATTAAGTTTAAGTTCCCACGTTCTGGAATGCAACAAGTTAACTATTTAAAGCAAAGGTAAGCTCGAGTCGTTCAGAAAGCAACATGGGACTATGAAATGAGGAGTTGATTTTTATCCAATAAGAAATTGTTATGTAGGTACTTTTAAAACCTATATATATATGTTACACTGTTACATAGGAACAAGCAATTATCAATGGTTATTGTACATAATACTATAGGCACCATAAGCAGGTACATTAGCAAAATAGTGCTGGATATGACACGAGGTAAATGGTACATCAAAGGTGATATAGGAATAGGAATAATAAAAAGGAAATTACGGAACGAGCACTTCCCTTTATAGGTGACTGCCAACGCGATCCTCCTTTTATTTCTAATATATTATGTATCCTCGTGGTATTTCTCCATCATCCATTTCAAATTTATAGTATGCAATTACCGCCATGTGCTCCAAAGATAGCAGTATCCTTTTCTTAGACGGTTGCCAATATGTTGGGAATAAACAGAACTGAAAACAACAAGTTACAAATAAAACTTTATGTTGGGGCGGTAACGCAATGAAGTATACTTCAAGGAGGTCTTATACGTGAGAGCGACAGAGGGCCAGTGGCGTGGCGTCGCTTCCGTCGTCCGCACTCGGGCGCGGGCCGTCTCGCCCCGCGCGCACCCCTCGATCCATAGTGATGCGCGTCGACACCAGTAAAGTGCATAACTCTTCATCTTGAGAGCACAGTATATTATCCGTTACATCCAACATAGCTGTTACAGTGCTACGATTTTTTCTGAAGCCAGATTGTGTCTCAGGTAAAATTTTATTACTTTCTAGATAAGCAGCCAACTGATTCCATCCATCAGCCTTTCGAAGTCCACTGCTGGACATAGGCCTCCCCAAGAGAACGCCACAACATGTGTCTCGCTCATATGGGGGATAGTGCCGTAATCGCCACGCTTGGCAGGCGGCAGTGGATCTTGTTAATACTCAAGGGAATGCTGCTGCCCACTCCGCTGGTATTCCCTCAGTCGGCTCATACGACTCCCATGGATGGAGAGAGGTGGAACAATTCTAAAGCCGGCCCCACATGGCAGAGCCGGCCCCACACGGCAGACTGCCAACTGATTACAAACTGCCTTCTCAAGAATTTTTGATAAACATGGCAAAATACTCACAGGCCTCAAGTCTTTCATTTGTGTGGGATGTGGCAATTTAGGCAAAGGACGAACAATTGCAGTTTTCCAAGCCTTAGGAAATCTAGATGAGGTAATGGACATATTTATCAGATCTCGTATGATGTCAACAGTATGAGGAAAAGTCATAATGATCATATCTTAGATCATATTGGCATAATATAGGTAGGTACATATCATTACAAAAGATTTTTCATCTAAAAGCAAAAATATATTTGAAATAAATTTTGTTTAAATTAACTTTACGAGTTACTTCGTCTATATACACGTACGACAATTAAGGTTGTTTTATATAAAGACGACAAAAACCTCCTCGTACCACAAAGGGATATACAAGAATAACCCATTTTCTAATGTAGGTGAGTTTAATTAAATTATGTTGCTAGTCTTTTGTACCTTTGTAATTACATAATTGCGTAATGCGTTTATTGTCTTCTTGTTTATACAACACACTGTATATTGCAATACTTAATGGAGTTTTAAAGAAGAAGATGCTCTTTACTTCTACCGGCGATTTACGTAGACTTCATAACTGTTTAAATATAATAATAGGGATACAAATATGAAGTTGTCGTTTTAACGCGCTAACGCCAACTCCACACAGTCTTTTCGGCATGATTGACGGACAAACATTCAAACATCATCACAAACTTTTGCATTTATAATCTATATCTACTATTATAAATCTGTAACAGAGCTATATCTGCACATTTAAGATATTTGAGAAAAAAATACTGAATTAGGCTATATAGACGTGTCTAAACACAAAATGAATTTTTTAGATTTTTTGTCTGTTTGTCTGTTTGTTTGTTGGCGTATCACGGAGAAACTACTGTACGGATTTTGATGAAACTTTTTTTTTTTGATAGCTCTTGATCAGACTTAACAACTGGTATACTTTTTATCCTGATACGATATCGGGAATCTGAGATATAACCTAAAAACTAGCTTTTGGCTACGGCGGAGCCGCGGGCAAAGGCTAGTTTAAGATATTTGAGAAAAAATGACTGTATTAAACTACATAGGCGTGTCTGAACAGAAAACACCTCTTTTTAGATTTTTTGTTTGTTTGTTCGTTCGCGCATCACGACAATACTACTGAACGTTTTAGATCTATTTCTTATAGCAATTGATATGCTCCGCTGCATTTTAAAGTACAAATTATTTGTGAATAAAGAAAAAGAGATTTTTAGTGGGAGCGGGAATCGAACCCGCATCTTTTCCAATCCGGGGAAGTGCTTTAAACCACTAAGCTATCCTACTGATCTTTCGATCATCCCAAATTCTTAATCACATTTGTCTTACGACCAACGCCATCCATCGGCAAGCATTACATGCATCCAATATAGTAAGTTTAATTTCATACTATTCTATTTTATGATGCTGTGTGGGGCTGGCACCAAGAATAGCTCCACCCCGTCTCTTCCTATGGGAGTCGTAGAAGCCGACTAAGGGATTACCGGGGGACCGGGCAGCAGCACTCCCCTGTGTACTAAAAACATCCACTGCGATCGCCAACCCGCCTGCCAAGCGTGGCGATTATGGTTAATAAAACCCCCAGTTTGGGGAGGCCTATGTCCAGCAGTGGACGATGAAAGGCTGATGGATGCATGATCGAAAGATCAGTAGGATAGCTTAGTGGTTTAGAGCACTTCCCCGGATTGGAAAAGATGCGGGTTCGATTCTCGCTTCTACTAAAAATCTCTTTTTCTATTCACAAATAATTTGTACTTTAAAAAGTAGCGGAGCATGTCAATTGCTGAAAGAAATAGATCTAAAATGTTTAAAAAAATAGCGCCTTTAAATAGTATGAGTTTTAATTGCAAAATTAAACTTACTATATTGGATGCATGTAATGTACCGACGTAGATATATTATTCACTTTAAAAGTGTTGGTGATGCCTGCTTGAGAATTTTGAGGATCATAAAACGCTGCCTCACAACTATCAATGTTCTTAGACCCATCAGTGTATATAATGTAATAATTTGGATATGTTACTAATAGCTCTCTTAATATTTCTAGTTTTATTGTATTAATATTATATTCTTTTTTAGATATTGATATTGACTTTAATTTGACCTGGATAACATCGTGTGTAAGTATGTTAGTTACGCAGGATTCTAGACTATACATTTCTAAATATGGAGATGATTTTACATTTTCCTTCTAATGAAGAAATGATATAATTATCATCCAGGACGCTAACAAATAGTGTTATATTTTTATTGGACCAATATCTTTTATTTTTGATACTATTTAATTCTAACAAAAACCTAATTGAAATGTTATTTGTGATCAAACGTGCCTTTAAACAATATTTTGTAGCCAATACTTTCCTCCTTATATGCAATGGTGGTACACACATCTCACATTCCATAACATTTATGGGAGTGGTTCTTATAAATCCACCCATTGCTCTGAGAGCCTGATTTTGAATTTTTTCTAGCTTGTATCTATGAGTTTTGGCACAATTGTCATACAGAAAGCACCCATAGTCTAATCTACTTCTTACTGTTGACATGTACAGCCTACGTAAGTGGATCTGATGTAAGCCCCAAGAAGGGTTAGTAAGATTTTTAAGGATGTTTATAAGAAAAAATATCTTAAACAACAAATTATCTGTGAATGTGGAAAAAGAGAACTTTGTAATTTGTTGTTTAAAATAATAACTTCGCTCACTAACCGTTTGTAGTAGTGGCGGTCCTGAGATTGAGTTATAGGTTGGTGAAGCTCAATCCAGTGATTAGTACCGGCTTCTAGAAGATACTGATGAGCATGTTAAGTGCTAAATAAAATATAGATTATAATACTTAAAAAATATATTTCAATTTTTCATTGCCAAATGGCAGTTTAATACTTTAACCCCTAACTTTTCTTTTATATTCGTGAGTGGCAACGAAGCATATGGCCCACTTGATAGGAAGCAGTTATCATAGCTTATAGACGCTAGTGCACCATAGTCATCACTTCTGCGGCGCCATCTCCAAGGAAAGGGATAGGAGGTGGATAGGAGGGATACTAAGGAGAGTATAGGTGGGTTACTAAGGAGAGGATAAAAAGGATAACACATGGACGCTGACGTTCTGTGAGAGAGTGGATCTCCGACTGGGCCAGCCCGTTCAAGCTGGGATAAGTAAGGCTATATTAACCTTTGCCAAAAAAATCAGACAAAAATTAAACAGAAGTTTTTGTTATTCAGAGACTCCTAATACAGTATTTTTATCGCATATCTTAAATGCTCAAATATAACTCTGTTACACCTTTATAATAGCAAATATACAAATACATCACTATACAGCATATCAATTATTATGTTTTTACAAAAACAGCTATCTCACAGGATTCGTATGTTTCCTGTATAAAAGTAGATTATGTCCTTTCTGTTTTTGGGCTCTAGCCTATATATAGATATGTACATTTTGTCCCCCCTTTAAAAAAAAACTATATGTACATCATATTTTATGACGATCGGTTCACGTGAAAGCATAAAAAATAAAAAAAAATGGAAAATCCAAAACTGAACGCCTCATAATTTCATTTTTCATTGAATAAGTAACTAATAATGTATTGGTCTTACTAAGTAGTTTTCAATAAATCACATAGATAGCGCTAATTTCAAAAAGTACTAATGTGGTTCTCATGTCTTATATAGATGGCGCTAATTTTATAAGAAGTACTACTATATTGGGCTTATAGAAATAGTTCTCACTAAATCTACCTTAGATGGCGCTAGTTTTAGTGTGTGATCGAATCGACCATACATATTCAAACTATTTTTGTTTATTTAATAACAATTAAACCACATTGAATCAGACCGTGAAAAATGATAGGGTTCTATTCCTAATTATATTGAAGCGTAAGAGAAAAAAAAAGACTCGATTAGTAAAGTATTTCGGTCGTTATTTTGATAACATACAGGATCCGCACGTACAGATACACGGGCGTCCAAGATAGAACTTTTAACTAGTTTAAATAACAAATACTTTGGAAAATTCAAAACTGCACGCCTCATAATCTTCATTTTTCACAATAAAATTGATTATTTGATAAGTAACTAATAACGTATTGGTCTTACTAAGTAGTTTTCAATAAATCACATAGATAGTGCTAATTTCAAAAAGTACTACTGTGGGTTTCATGTCTTATACGCCATCTAGCGCTAATTTTAAGAAGTACTTCTATATTGGTCTGCCTCTCAGTCATTTTGCAAGGCGCCATCTGGCAATTAGTAATAACAACAATCCATGAGTTTACATATATACCTGCATAAGTGCATATATATATAAACGTGTAAAATTTAATAATTTATTAAACTGTAAACAAAAACAATTTAAGAAAACAAAAAGATATTGCTAGTTTCCTTACAAAAAAAGCAATATTGTGGCTCTATATATACAACAGCAACTGAATAAAATGATATCGACATTTAAAATTGCCACTAGCGATATCTAGGGCTGCATTTGTCAATATCTCTTTTACTTTAAAACAGTGACATCTATCAATAGAAAATTGCAACTATGGACAATGTTATACGACTTATTTAAAAATCAATGAGTTCAACAAGAAATCTCTAAACCATTTATCTTCCTAACTTGGTTGCCTTATAATTTTCTACTTTGTTCTAAGTGAAAACACCGTGACGCCAAGGCCACGCCAAAACAAATTGTGGAATGTAAAATATGTCTTTCATTCTCATGAAAGGTGCTGGTTTTAGTGTCGCGTCGAGCGTAAATGCCGTAAATATTCAGTATTTTTTTGTTTATTTAATAACAATCAAACCACATCGAATCAGAACGTGAAATCTTAACCTATGGTGTTGCATTAAAATTAAAATTAATTATAACATTTGTTTCTGCGACCTATAAACTAACTTAACTCACTATGCATATTTTCTTTTGAGTTTTTCAGTGTATAAAGTAACTGGCACCTTTCATTCGTTACACAGCATCACGCAGCAACTAAACACACATGTATTTAACTTGTTCCTGTCGTCTTCAATAATAATAGATATTTATAACATAAGGCAACGATTACACTTATTGTTTGTTCAAATTGTACACAATGCCATCTTGAAACACTTACCCATACAAAAAATGCTCACCCATATTTATATATCAAATGGCTGATATACGAAAAAAAAAGACTCGATTAGTAAAGTATTTTGGTCGTTATCGTGTTAACATACATTACCTACAACTCACGGACGTCCAAGCCAGATTTTTTTCAAACAGTTTTTTAACGGGTTTAAATAACAAAAATGGCATCAAAATATCATGAGTGTTAAAAATAGTGTTTGTTCTTTATATGTGTGTGTAGATATTATTTTACAAGTGCAATAGGTATATGATAAATAGAGACATTTTAAGTTTGAAAAATCAGCTGTGCCGTGTCAACCGGGAGTAGAATACACCTCAACGCTTCGCTTATGAGGCGTGCAATAGAGACATTTTAAGTTTGAAAAATCAGTTGTTTTTCGTGAAGTTACAGTAGTACATACCTCGAAGCTTCGCTTATGAGGCGTGCAATAAACAAAAAAAAAATCACTTTCACAATCATAAAAAAATATTGCTTTAAGGATTTCGCCGTATATTAATATGAAACAATTTCATTTCACACATTCAAATTTACATTATTTATCTCTTACAAAGACAGTGAGTGCATGTTTTCGTCGATAAAAATTGCTAAATTAGTAATTTTGAAATTTATCAACTCAACTATAACTAGCCTTTGAACTACACTAGTACTCAGCCAAAATTATATTTAGGCATTCAATTGTGTGCATTTTTGAAAGTTTACTAATGCATTCGAAGTGCAGATCAAAACTGAGAGCAAATCATTTTCATGCATCGTTAGTTATTTGTCTAGCTTACTGGAAATCGTTTAGCTTCTATCGCTTCAATAGTAGTAGGATCAATATTAATAGGTAGGTACAAAATATTAAGTGATACTTATGAAGTTATTTTACGTCGCATTTGGGTGTAGTATGCGAACAATTTTTATTTTATAATAAAAATAGCTTACCCGGCGAACTTCGTACCGCCTTATTGTTCTTTTCGTGAATATTTTGAATGATGAAAAAATTGATGAAGGATGAAAATTATTAAAGTACTAATATCACTATTAAAAAATTGGGGTTAGTAGTAGAAGGGTGAAAATTTAGGGTTTCATGTATTTTTTAAAGCCGAATCATAAAAAAATTAAAATCTAAATTTGGACCAGAAAATAAAAAAAATATTAGGGGTGGACCACCCTTATCCCTTAGGGGTGTGAAAAATAGTTTACATCCTATTCTCAGACCTACTGAACATATACACAAAATTTCATAAGAATCGGTTAAGCCTATTAGGAGGAGAATGGCGACAAACACTGACACGAGAATTTTATATATTTACAATTATAGGTACCTACTAGCAAGCCCTGTCATGCATTTCTGTGGCTCATTTATTGTACCTACCCAATCCCATTTTTATTTTTTTGCGCAATTCGATGCGTAAAATAATTATCTTAAACTACTTTTCGTAGGTATAGTTTACGGGTGATGCCACCAATGACCATTATCGTCATGTAAGCGGCATAGATGCCGTAAAAGTAATGGTATTTAATTATTAATTAATTGTGTTTACAGATGGACTGTTATCTAATTATGGCCATAAATGTCGCAATAATGGCCGCATCCACATGATGAGACTCACTATATTACCTCATAATGTTAATTTACACGTAGATACCATGTAGGTAGATATGTATACACACAGGATCCATTTAATGGGTAAGTAATAATGTTAATCTTTTAAAGGAGATAATAAGGTCAGCTGTGGTTTTGACATCTAATTTCAATCTACCTGAAAAGAATATAACAAACGGAATTTTGTTTTAGTATCGTTCGTGTTACATATTGTTAATATCATCACATAGATGATATTAACAATATTTTATTTGAATATCTTGAATATTAGCACGAAAGTCGAGAGGTCACGCTTGATGAAGACTACGCTCCGACCAACACCTGCCCAATGCTAGAACCCCGAGAGCTTTCAGCTCGAACTACAAAATCGCTTCCAATGTCTAGATGAGTGCGAATCAGCGAGAGATTTGAACAGCAGGTTCGTGCAAACTGTCCAAGCGGTCGGGTCGACGTACTTCAAGGCCCGTCGCGTTAGTCTCTTGAACTCTCGGACCATACTCTCAAGCTCATGGAAAGGAGAAAAAAATGTCAGTCCAGTCTTCAACCGATTGGTCCTGCCTGAGGCGGTTAAACAGACAGATCTCCAAGGCCGTGCGACATGATATTCGCCAATTTAATGCTGTCCGCATTAAAGAGGCGCTAGAGCGGAACCAAGGCTCGAAAGTGTTTGCAAGAGATCTGTCTGTCGGCCAAAGCCAGTTGACTAAGCTGAGGATCAACGACGGCACTGTCATTTCATCCCGAGATGAGATCTTGAGATAGGTCCACCAGTTCTATGGACAGTTGTACAGATCCCAGAGTCCTGTTGTCGGTTTGGTCCAAGATCCCAGATCCAAGCTAACCCGGCCCTTTACCGAAGATATCCCGGACGTCAGCCTGTACGAGATCAGAATGACTCTCAAACAGCTAAAGAACGGAAAGGCACCGGGAGATGACGGAATCGCCACTTCTGAGAGCAGGCGGAAAGCCGGTCTTAAAAGCTCTTCAGAGCATTAAACCCAAAGTCACAGTCATGAGCAGGTCCTGCTCGTGACTGTTATTTTCGATTTCACATTTTTCACTTTGTGTTTAATGTATAGTGCTAAGCATGTAAAATGCTAAAAATATATATAAAAATTTCTAAATAGCTCTTCTGAGGCTGTTCTCGGGGGTGACGTTCCAGAGTCATGGACCAGATGCGTGGTGGTGCTGTTCTTCAAGAAAGGTGACAGAACCCTCTTGAAGAACTATAGACCCATCTCGCTCTTGAGCCACGTCTATAAGTTGTTTTCGAGGATCATTACAAATCGACTCACGCGCAGGCTTGACGACTTCCAGCCTCCCGAACAAGCCGATTTCCGAAAAAGCTATGGTACCATAGACCACATCCATACGCTACGACAGATTATACAGAAAACTGAGGAATATAATCGGTCTCTATATCTGGCGTTTGTGGACTATGAAAAAGCCTTCGATTCGATCGAAACTTGGGCGGTGCTGCAGTCCCTTCAGCGATGCCAAATTGACTATCGGTACATCGAAGTGCTGAAGTGCTTGTATAGAAACGCCACCATGTCAGTCCGTGTTCAGGACAGGAGTACGAAACCGATCCAACTGCAGAGAGGTGTTAGACAGGGAGACGTTATGTTCCCGAAACTCTTCACCGCTGCATTGGAAGATGTCTTCAAGCTCTTGGATAGGACCGGATTCGGCGTCAACATCAATGGCGAATACATCACTCACCTTCGATATGCCGACGACATCCTTGTCATGGCAGAATCGCTGGAGGACCTTGGCACCATGCTCAATGATCTCAGCAGGGTTTCCCGACTAGTGGGTCTCAGAATGAACATGGATAAGACGAAAGTAATGTTTAATGTCCATGTCATTTCAGCACCGGTCCTAGTCGGGAGTGCGCTTCTCGAAATTGTCGACCACTATGTCTACCTGGGACAAACAGTCCAATTAGGTAGGCACAACTTCGAGAAAGAGGTCAATCGACGAATCCAACTCGGTTGGGTAGCGTTCGGGAAGCTAAGGAAGACCTTTTCGTCCAATATTCCGCAGTGTCTGAAAACGAAGGTCTACTACCAGTGTGTGTTACCAGTGATGACATACGGAACAGAGACGTGGTATCTGAATGTTGTCCTCGTTTCAAGGCTCAAAGTCGCTCAGCAGGCCATGGAGCGGGCTATGCTTGGTATTTCCTTACGTGATCGAATCCTTAATACGGAGATCCGTAGGAGAACGAGAGTGACCGACATAGCCCGCCGGGTTACCATGCTGAAGTGGCAATGGGCAGGCCACATCGCTCGACGAACCGACAACCGTTGGGGAAGTAAGGTTCTCGAGTGGCCACCACGTATCGGACGGCGCAGCGTAGGACGGGCCCCCACCAGGTGGACCGACGATCTGGTCAAAACCGCGGGGAGCCGTTGGATGCGGTCAGCACAGGACCGCTCGTTGTGGCGTTTTCCGTGGGAGGCCTATGTCCAGCAGTGGATGTTGAAAGGCTGATGGATGGATGGATGGATGGATTTGAATAAAGCTTCATATTAAAGAAGAAACCTTTGTCTTTCGAGAAATATTTATTCATTACTTTTTACTTCGATCAAGTACCTATTGTTGATCGAAGATTTTTTACTTTCGTTATTTGTTATTTTGTTATATTATATTATATTGCGTTATTTTAGCTTTATGACCCGGTACTCGTTGTTAGTCTTGTTGCAAGTTACATACTTGGTTATAGAACATGGTGTTGCTAAGACGTTTAACTACCTTCTCAAGAATCTTATCTTGATACTCCTGTTCCGATGTTTGCACACTTTTTCACAAAAATATGGCTCGGTCACTCCTTGACAGATAATAACCCACCAAACCATCATTGAATTAGGATAATGCCAACGTCCCACCACCAACGCGACTAGTCTTTAATATAAGACTTATAACTTTTTATAACTAGTAGGCATAGTGTAAGGTTGTAAAAACATAATATGCAAAAGATAAAATAGATCACTTGGTTGTAGATTATGAAATAAACATTAAAAACAAAAAATCTGTCTATGACTATACAACGCGTTCCTCTCTAATCAAACGAATACATTAGTTTATATCACTACGAACTCACAAATTGATATTAATTGTTAAAGAACACTACAATTTCACTTAATTTGATTGATCTGTTGCCTCAGAAATCTGACTAATTGCTAGAACTTAGACAAGTTTTCGCCTACCCTACCATTAATTACAGCTAGCCTTGTTTTTTAATCCATTGCGTGATAGGCTCCTATAAACAAATGTAGAGTGGGAAGGTATTACATTTAATAATACAGTAGAAACAAAGATTTGTTGCAGCTTATCGGCGCCATGCCCACGTAGGTAACTTTTAGCGCGAGTGGCCCCTACAAATTATATCGTTGAAGGTTTTAATAGACACCGTTGCGGTGTAAACGTATATTGTGCATTTTGATTAACAACGATTTTAATTGCAGATAGTGCTTTTTTACTTTTATCGTTAATATTTATTTGACTAGGGGTTTTATATACCTAACTCAGGCACCAGGAATTTACAACCCATTATATACTATTGATATGAATGTATTGGTTGTATCTGGGTAAAGAAATCAATTATTATTAAAATTAAAAATCAAAATTATTTTTTCTGTTAACCGGAGGCGAATTAGAGATTTAAAAATTATAATAAGATGCATGTTTTGAGCAAGAATTATAAATTAATTTTTAATGCCATAGTGATATTACTTTTGGTATCCAAGTTTTATTTTCAGTAAGCAAGTCAGTCGACAAGTTTAAAAACTGTTTATTGCATATAAATCTATATATACAAGTTAATCAGATTGTTAAGAAATCTGTTTGCCACCCACGTAGTATTAAAAAAAAATCACCTACAGATTGTCAATCTCACAACCGTAAAAAATAAAATAGTAAAAATTAATCGAGCCATCTCAAAAATTTAGGAAGGGCAAGGTAGCACAAAATGGAAAACCTCACGCAGATGACTTAGTGGTAAAATCTTCAGTACTTAGATAAGCAATATTATAAGCATTGAACATTAATTTGATACGTGTTTCGCCTCTATACG
Organism: Leucoma salicis; assembly: GCA_948253155.1. NCBI lineage: Eukaryota > Metazoa > Arthropoda > Insecta > Lepidoptera > Erebidae > Leucoma > Leucoma salicis. The sequence goes on along the minus strand of OX411808.1, from coordinate 12,843,915 downwards.
AGGCAACATCGGGTTCTATTGTCAACGAAGGAGAAAATAATAAAGGTACGAGTATATACAATACGAGTACACCCATATTGGAGGTATTTGGGTTGAAGTCTTGAGGGCAATATTAATGTATGTTTATAACATATATATATTGGTAGTCTGATACACTTATATAACAATTTTGGTACCAGCCTTGCTAAGATCTCTTAAACAAATACTTAAGTACTAAATATTTTTGATTATGAGGTTTAGGTATTTTAAAGAATAAATTGTTTGTGAAAGTGGAAAAAGAGAGCTTTACTGCGAGCGGAAGGAAGGGTCTTAAAGACATTTAAAAGTAAATGCCCAAGTAACACATCAAAGCATTATAACGGCCGGCTTACAGCATTTCTGTAACGTTTTGGCATTTTGAGTTAGTTCTTTAGTAGCATTACAAACGTTTATACGGCTACTGTAATGCTTATTTGGGCACAAATTATACGGATTTATATCCTAAATAGATTCATAATAGCTGTTTAATGGCATTATAGCCGCATTATTGTGATCAATGGAGTTGCCAATCTCATTACAGAAGCATTATACCTACTAGCATTAGAATGTAGTAAAGAATGATTAGAGCTATATAAGAGTTCACGGTTAGAACTTAAATTAACTCTACATCATTGCAAAAACAGCTCTAATATCACGGCACTTAATGTTTTAATACAATTAACGTTCTAATTCAAGTACTTTATCTCGCAATATAAATGGACGAAGATAGAGAAATAATATTTGTATGCATCTAAACAAAGAATTTATAATACTGGCAAAGTTTTTGCGCTTTTGTTATTTCATGCCTTCAAATATTACTGCGCAATGTAGTTTACTGTGAATATCTATATTAGTTTCATTGAAAATTTTCACGCGCCTTCGGTATTTTGTGGTTTCGATATAAAATGTTCTATAAAGATATGGGTGAAATAACCAAAACAATTGTGTATTCCTAGTATAGAACGAATTTTGCATAATTATCATAATAGTATTGGTTAGTTAGTATTAAATAAAGTTATATATTATTATTATATAGTCTATTACTTTCATAAATAGATCCGAATGATAATATTTTTAGGTTATAAAATATTTACAAAATGGTGTCAGCCTATAGCAACCCGGTCTGCCTTTAAAAAGGGTAATTAATGCCGCCAGCCAGTGGTGGATTTACCAGTAGGCTGAGTAGGCTAGAGCCTAGGGCAGCAGATTTTAGGGGGCGGCAAAATAGGCCCTGTCTCGAATTTACACACACAACAAAAGAAAAGACATCCGGACAGTTAGTACGAGTAAGTCTGTCTTCGTTCCTGCGAAAACAGAATATGGAAAGCATTTATCCAAACTTTGGTACCTATAGCAGTTCGCATGGCCACCAGCGAGAAATTGTTCGGGTGAGAAAAAGTTTTTGCAGCGGGTGAGAACTAAAATCTTTCTTTTTTTTTCGTTTAGGCGGAAAAAATCTACCTAACCGCATACCTTATAGTTTAGGACAACGACAAGGGAAGTGTGTGCCCTCACTCACTAAATAAACCAGCTGCGTGATGTCTCTCCACCTGTTCTGGAGGATCACTGGAACTGTGTGACATTACTCCAGTGGTCCACTGGTAACGATGACGCGCATACACAGCTCACGCAGCTGCTACAAATAATTATCCACGGTTTCGTCCCCGCCAACGAGGGCGAAAGACGTATCGCGGTCAAATCATAAACGTGGGAAATCCCACTTTGCCAGCAACGGCCCGAGCCGAGGTCCTTACCCCACAGGGGGTGCCCTCGGGTACCGTTGTTTAATTAAGTGTTGGGTTGAGAGCCCTCTGCGCTCACCAATTGTCCGGATAAGGTTGTCATAGCCATCTGAGGCTAACAACCAAAGTCACACACACAAAAAAATAATAATACGGCAATGCGTACGAAACGACGGCGCAGCCTAGACGGGCGTACTTTTAGCAGTTTTAAATTTTGTTATTGGGTGCGTGCGGCGACTCGTAGGCACTGGCACGCACACATGCAAACCGTGCTTGATTCGTTTGTATGAAGATAACTTACTTCTTTCCTTATACTATGCTACAGCGCATCGAGCTGACGAAGCTCGGCAGTGAGAGGTCCCCTCTTGTTACCGCGCTGTGTCCTCTTCGAAGTCGCAATGTGACAGCACGGAGTCACTTCCCTTCTTGCAACTATGTGCACCTGCACCAGTCAGAAAGTAGGGAATCCGTGCCGTCACCCCGCCCACTCCTCCAGCACTGACTGAAGTGCCCCCGATTTATAAAATCACGCAAAAAGATAATATAACTTTCATTGCTATTAAGCTATGAAAGTTTTATATTATCTTTTCAATTATGATTTGTACCAGATAATTCAATAGGGATATTGTTCGTATTGTTTTTAACTTGAAGTGCAATTAAAAGTATAATGTTTGCTGAATGTACATTACATAAAAGAAGGGTAAAGCTGATGTTATAAGGACGATATATACGACGATGCCATAATCATAAAAAGTTGCAATTATAGATTAACAAAACAAATACTGTGAACTATGGTATCGAATTTCAGAGGTTAGTAGGGGCGGCAAAATTTGAATAGCCTCCGGGCGGTAAATCCGCCACTGCCGTCAGCAGTATAAATACTCACACGTGAACAATTATTAAGCCAGAGGCCAGAGAGAAGACTTTTGATGAACCACTGTAATGCCATTATCTATAAAGTAGTTCTATATGGGTTCACCGGTATACCAAGGGACTAAAACAGCTAAAAGCTGTATAGCGAACTTACGTGGCATTATAATGGTTCATCATGTTTATGCTATAAAACAGCATTAAGCATTTATTTACTTCTTAAAATGCTATTGTACACCCTTTTTTTAAGCGGTAAAAATGTACCTAACCGCTTACCCCGTCGTTTGGGGCAACGAACAGGGTAGTGTGGGGCCCTCACCCACTAAAGAAACCCGCCGTGTTCTGTCTCTCCACCTTTATTGGCGGGCCATCGGAACCATATTACATTCCTTCAGTGGTGCTATTGGACACCCTAAGGCACTAAAAACAACTAAAAGCTGTATAGCGGATTTACGTGGCATTATAATGGTTCATATTTATGCTATTAAATAGCTTTAAGCATTTATTTATTACTTAAAAATGCTATTGTAGAAAGCCGCACAGCTGCGTTGTGGTTTGCTGCACTAAAACTAAAGGCTTTATATAAGCATTTTGATACACCATTATTAAACCGCTATACAGTGTAAAGATTGGGAATCACCGTGGCTGAGATGGCTTAGCGGTCTAGAGCACTTCCCCGCATTGGAAGGGATGGTGAAAGCGGGATATGCCCGCTTTCTTATTTCATTTTTTACAGTAGTAAGATTGATAATCTGTGAGTGATATTTTATGTAATACTACGTGGGTGACACACAAGCATAAAGCCCACCTGATGGTAAGTAGTTACCGTAGCGGCTATGCCGTAGCCTATAGATGTTAACAACACCAAAAACATCACTCGCTCGTTGCTATCTCCAAGGAAAGGGATAGGAGATGGAGATGAAGGATAGTAATGAGAGTATAGCAAGAACTATAAGGAGATATTATTAAGTTTAATAAGGTCCTCACCTTAAAAAATATGAAGGATAATAAAGAGAGGATGGGACGGATAATAAGGAGCGGATAGGTAGGGGGTTTGGGCCTCCACACAACGTTAGGAGCACTACCACTTTACTTGACTCTGAGAGGGTGGTACTTCCCAGATCGAGCAGGCCTATTTACTATATGCTGGGATAAGAACGGTTCTACTAATCGGGTTGTTATTGGAAACATGTATTTAAGAATAATAATTTTAACGAAACGGTAGCAGCTTTCCATAGTGGGCCGTATGCTTGTTTGCCACCTACGTAGTGTAAATATATTATGAAAATAAAAATCAATTGACTTGCATATTGAATTTAGTGATCTATACATTAAGCATACACAATTGTGTTTAGAAATCGTGGCAAAAGTTGTATAGGTATCTTACTGAAATGTATAGCATTCATTTTGCATTAATTCATTTAGTAACAACTTTTAATTGCGTGCGTGAGTGTAATGACACTATTCAAAAATAACTAGAGAAAAAGAGACAGTGCATAAGTTTTCCATAGAGATTTTAGTACCTTTGGACATGTTAATACGTTGCGGGCATTGCAGCTGCTCGCGCGTCGAAACTACACTAAACGTAATGGATGCAGGAAAGCGTAAGCTGCACTCATTTGTAGTGGACACTTTTAGTGCCTTATTATGGATCTTATCTTTTTTATAAACCAATAGTTGTATTTACCTGATGAAACTTCCAAAAAATATAAATTGCTCTCTTATTTCCTCATGAATTATGAAATACCTAATCTTATTATGTATTCTGTTTCTAGTTTCGTATTAATTAACAGAATTTGGGTACTTTTGTGATTTTAGACTCGATAACTACTTACTCATAGAAAACACAACCCTAAAGTTTATATCGAAGTTATTAATAAACATGACAGTGTTCAAACACAAATAGAAGCTTTTATTATGATTGACAGAACGTCTACGTTCGCATATATATACTTTGAGGAGATCATAGTCAGAGCACTGGCCTGTCGAAAGATCAGCTAGGTAAGGAACTTTCATACAACCTGTAATTTCGTCAATAGACTGCATAGATAGACACCGGCCTGCCGCCCGAGTGTCGTGGGTTCGATACCCACACAGAACAACTCAGTGTGATCCATAAATGGTTGTTCTGGTCTGGGTGGCATTTATGTCCATAAAAAATAGGCGGCTCATAGGGATAACAAATGTTTTCCTGCGACTGGTATTAAGAGCAAAAGCATTGTGTCGTTTAAAATCAATTGAAAAATGTTTAATGCCAACAATCTCAGGCGATACTTCCCTTTTTGCACACTCGATAGCACTTACCGAAAATAATAAATAAAATTGTGCTACATAAAACTGATCGAGGCTTTTTATTTATTAGGTGAGTGTAACAGGAAGTTTTGAGCAATTTTCGTTCTAAGAGTAAAATTGCTCAGTGAAAGGTAGGAAAATAATGATTTTTTTGGTTCAATAATTTTTCCTGAATACAGTTCAGTTATTTACTTAAGTATGCATAACATTTTGGATATAATTGATTCATTGCTTATATGATACCTACAGACACTCAATATCTAATAAATATTAAAGTAATATTTCTATTTCACTAGACAAAATAACCATTACTATTATATTCCTGCAAATATTACAAAATATTATTTAGTACAACAGATAATAATAAATAAATAAATATTCACGGCCATTTTTCACACAACGTCCTCTAGTCCCAAACTAAGCTTAACGCTTGTGTTATGGGTACCAAATTACGGATATATTACATATACTTTTTTTGTGTAAATAAATAAATAGATAGAAAATACCCAGACGCAGTACAAATATCTGTGCTCATCACACAAATAATTGACCTGAGTGGGAATCGAACCCACGACCTCGTGCACGGAAGTCGTTTACACTACCGACTACGCCACGAGGCCCGTCAGATAACTAGAAGCGTTCCAAATATTGAAAAACTTTTTTGTAAATTGGAATATCTTTGGTGATCATTCAAAGATATCAATTATGCGGGGTTCATCCAAATATATCAATTATGTATTTGGAGAACTTATTTTTATATATTTATTACATATATTTATAGTTTGTACTTAATTATTTACTTTAGAACTAATGAGTTTAGCTTATAAGGATGCCGTCAAGAAAATAAATTAACGTTTGGTCACATTCCAAAAGAAAATAGTGATGCGACTAGCAAGATTAATAAGAGCAATGAATTGGTCACAGGAAATTGCAGTATCTTGTTTAGTAAATTCCTAAAGCAGGGTGGACAGGCTCGGAACGTAATAAAATTGCGTAATATGTACACGGGGGGACTCACGAAGACGAAGTGAGCGAATTACGTATGTAGATATTAATATTTTCCGGCCCTTGCCTTCGTAGTGGAGCCATTTAGTCATGTGTCATGTGTCGAGAACGTTTGCTTTACCTAGTCCTTTATCATGACATAAGTCTGGGAAAAAGTTTATTCAATATGGGTAGATTTAGAAGACTTTAGAAATGCTGAAAGATTTAGATATAACTTCGTCTTTATTATTACTTAGTCTCCAGACTTACCACAAATGTCTTAAAACTGCACACGTAGATAGTTTTTGACCAGGAATAGATAAAATCCTTATTGATATGGTCAGTCATATCAAACTGACAACAATTTATGTTAAACTAGTCTTTGCCCTAAAGCTTGTTTTTAGGTTATATCTCAGGTTCCCGGTATATTAGCGGGATAAAATGTATACCAGTTGTTAAGTCTAATCAAGAGCTATCGAAAAAAAAAGTTTCATCAAAATCTGTTCAGTGGTTTTTGCGTGATGTGCGAATGAACAAACAGACAAACAGATAAAAAATATAAAAATATCGTTTTGTGTTTAGACACGCCTATATAGCCTAATTCAGATATTTTTTCTCAAATATCTTAAATGTACAGCCACAGCTCTGTTACAGCTTTATAATAGTAATAGATTTATTTTGGGAAATTTGCTAAAGTTGAACTACTATCATAGCTTTGTTATGCTCAAAATTATCAGACGTTGTTAACCACCCTCTCACGTACACAAAGAAAATTTTCGCCGTTATATCAACGCTGTTGGTATAATGCCTCAGTTCCAGGATTAATCTTCATAATTATACCAATTTCGCGTAATGAGTGTAAGACGCATCCTGCTAATCTGACTCCTTAACTTCCTACGTGAGAAACTATGCTCATAATATTTTCGTTTATTTCTTGAAAGTTTGCAAGATAAGTTTGTTGCGGTTGAGCCATATTTTGAAATTTTGCAGATATCAAATTTTCTGCTATTGATCTATAGATTCTGTAAGATTAACTGCCTGTGTGGTGCAATGGTAGTGTGAACCACTGCTGATCATGAGGTATCGGGTTCGATCCCTGGGTCGGGCAGTGTTATTGAGCTTTTTCGTAAAAAGGAAAAATCTCAGTAGCAGCCCGGAGTTTGGAAATGTGCCCGGTAGACGGCAGTAGGCTCGCCCCCTATTACGTGGGACTTAAACATAACTGGAGAACCGTGGCTGTGTAATACACCTCTGCCTACCCCTTCGGGAAAAACAGGCGTGATGGTGTTGTGTTTTATGTTATGTATCTATAGATTTATTTAATATAACTTGTGCCTCCATCTGCCCCTCACAATCTGTCTTATTTCTTTGCAAGTAGGTTTCTACAATAGTTTTGGTGGTTAAAACCATTGGAAAAGACGCAAATTAGAAACCTTTTCGTGTAAAATTATCTTTAAATCAGGTCAACTTTTCTCCTGGCATCAGATTTGTATAAAGTTAAGCCTATGTTCTGTTCAAGTCAAGCCATGTCATGTCAGTACCATGGCATATCAATTCAGTAATATGACAAACAAATAGAGAGACCAATAAAGAAAACTAACTAGACTTTAATAACAAAATTAACAACATAATACTTACTTAGAATCACACTATAAGAAAAACGATTAGGATCTATACGTAATTTTTGCATGTGATACCCAGAACTTAGGCTGTCGGCTTAAGCTAGCGAATAAGCATACATTTATAATGCATGCTAATACTACCCAATCCTATAATTTCTGTTGCACTAAGCAAAACAAGTAACTCGGGATCTTGTATTTAAAAAAAAAAACATAGCATCACGCCTGTATTCCCCGAAGGGGTAGACAAAGGTGTATTACACACCGATGATTCGCCAGCTATATTTAAGTCCCACGTAATAGGGGGCGAGCCTATTGACGTTTTGACCGGGCACATTTCCAAACTCCGGGCTGCTACTGAGATTTTTTTATTTGTGATCTTGTATTATAAGATTTTTATATCATGTGCCTGGTCACATCGTGTCCTTCTCACCAATTTACATCAAGATAGGTCAAGCCGGTCTTCTATACTATTATAAAGCTGTAACAGAGCTGTGTCTGTACATTTATGATATTTGAGAAAAAATTACCGTAATAGGCTCTTGATTAGACTTAAAAACTGGCACTAGCTACATTTTATCCCGCCACTATATCGGGAATCGGAGACATAACCTAAAAATTTGTCTGCGGCGGAGACGCGGGCAAAGGCAAGTGAATTATAAACTTACACAGACTACAATCAGAAAAAAAAAATAGGATACGGCTAAATCGAAATCCGCAAGTCTTTATATAATAGTATACATTTGTTAAACACAAAGTGAAACAGGGCCGCGGCCTCACCGCAGCCTAAAGCTAGTTTTAAGATTATACCTCAGGTTCCCGATATAGTAGCAGAATAAAATGTATACCAGTTATTAAGTGTAATCAAGAGTAAAAAAGTTACATCAACATCCGTTCAGTAGAAGTATTTGCGTGATGCGCGAACGAACAGCCAGACAAACGGACAAAAAATCTAAAAAAAATGTTTTGTGATTAGACACGCCTATATAGCCTAATAAATTCATTTTTCCTCAAAGATCTTAAATGTACAGAGCAGCTCTGTTACAGCTTTATAATAGTATAGACGAATCCCTGTTCAATTATCTTTCAGCTAATTTTATTCCATAAGAAATGCAGATAAAAGCGGGTTAAGCTAAAAGTGTCGGACATTTACCTCTTTAATCTCCAAAATTACTTTTATAAAGGGATCAAAACTTGTTATCAACTTAACAAGTTGTGAGGTCTTACAATTCAGGACTATTAGCCTAGGCAAGTTATCGGTATTGTGTTGAACTATTGTAACCGAAGATTTAGAACAGGCTTTGAGATAGCGTATACTCTTGTGAATAGAGGCTTTATTTATGGGCTATTAAATAGCTTTATAACTAAAGTTATTACTACATAATTGATTGTTTGCTTTAGATAGATCTTTAAATATCATGTATCTAGTGCAAAGATAACGTTGTTACCTTTGAAGTGATTATCGTAACGTACATCTCTCTCTATAATCCCTCTCTATCCACGGGAGTCGTAAGAGCCGACTGAGGGATTACCAGGGGAGTGGGCAGCAGCACTCCCTCGAGTATTAACAACATCCACTGCGATCGCCAACCTGCCTGCCAAGCGTGGCGATTACGGAATTATCCCCCATGACGGGACCGCTCGTTGTGGCGCTCTCTTGGGAAGGCATATGTCTGGACATATGCCTTCCCAAGAGAGCGCCACAACGAGCAGTGCTGGCAGTGGACGTTAAAAGGCTGATGGATGGATGGATGGATGGACATAAAGTCTAAATTTAGTAAAAAATAACAAAAGTATCATTATTTATACGGGAAAATAATATGTACATCTCTTTTACACTCTTCCATTCTTCTGTTACAATGCTTAACATTAGAAGGGAAATAGTAAGGTATTGCTTTATATTTTGATATTTTTTATATACATTTAAGTATTTAACATGCTTAGCCATATCCACAAAGTGCGAAAATGTGGAATCGAAAATAACAGTTACGAGCAGGATTTGAACCTGCATCTCCTGGAAAACCATCCTAGATGATTTGAATACAGCCATCGTGAAAATTGCTCGGAACTGCGGATTTCGATAACACATTCCTTCTTAATGTCTTGGATGATGCCTGCATCATTTTTGTCATTGTGAGTGTGTGTTATTATTCTGAACGGTAAGCTTAATTATTACAATTAGGATTCATACCAAATAATGACGCTGTTTAAATATTTTCTTATATTTTTTTAAAACATTTGACATGCTTAGTCATATTATGCGAACTTCGTACTTTGTGTTTAAGTATTGATTATAAATGTTTCTCTTTAACACTCTCCTAAGTTTTAACTTTTTGGTCATAAATAACGGCATTTATTATGGTTTAAGGACGAACCACGGTCCCCTTGATGGTAAGTGATAACGTTTATGGACTCAACTATAATAAGAGTACTGACAAGTTATTGCTTACCATTTCATTTTGTCGATATGGAATGAAAAATTGAAAGGCTATCTCCCGCTACAACCAAGACACACCAAGGCGAGTAATGTCCGGTATAACACGGAAGATGATGGTAGATGGTACCGACCCACTCACGCCAGATACCAAGTGAGATATCTACTTGTTACTTAGCCCTCTACCACGCCACCAGTATCTATATTGTCTCAGACATTGATGTAAAAAATGGAAGCTTTAAAATGATGTTGTATATTCGTAAAAAGTAGAAAGTATTATAGGTTAGTAATGACGCAGTGCGTTCAAAATGGTTACAAGTAGATGATACTGAACAATAATAGGAGTGAGTAATACATCCATCCATCCATTAGCCATAGGACATAGGACATTTCTTCCCAAGACAACGCCACAGTGAACGTTGCTGTGCTACCTGCATCCGACGACTGCCTGTAACTTTGACCCGGTCCACCTGGTGGGGAGGCCATCTTACACTGCGCCATCCAATACGTGGTCGCCACTCGTGAATCTTTCTTCCCATGCTGCACTGTACTTCAGCATGCTGATTTCGCAGGCTGCCCGTTCTCCTTCGGATTTCCTTAGAACTGATTTTATCACGTAGAGAGATCCCAAGCATAGCTCGCTCCATGGCACGCTGAGTTATTTTGGGACTTGATATAAGGCCAACATTTGAATGAATTATCAGTATTGACTATTCACGCTACTACGAGCCCTGATGCAAAATAGTTCGTCTAGTGTGAAATTTTCTCTGTGAGATTTTTTCTAACTTCATTATTTTTGTATATCTATATAAAATATTAAGCTGTTCTACTATCACATATCGCGTTACTTATGCCATTTTTTAATTATGAACCAATAAACTATTTTAGCTTTTTAAATTTATACATATCCTTAGCTCAGTGGTTCAGAGCACTTCCCCGGATTGGAAAAGGCGCGGGTTCGATTCCCGCTAGTACAAAATATCTCTTTTTCCTTAAACATTTTGATATATATTTTAGCACTTGACATGCTCAGCTCCTCTTAAAGTACAAATTATAATTTGTGATTAATGCATGTAAATGCGTTCCGATAGAGGGCGTTGGTCGTTAAGACTAATGTGATAAGGAGATTGGGTATGTCTAAAAAATAATACTGTAGCTCAGTGGATTAGAGCACTTCCCCGGATAGGAAGGGACGCAGGTTCGATTCCCGCCTGTACTAAAATATACTTTTTTTCCTTATTCACAAATTATAATTTGTACTTTAAGAGTAGCTGAGCATGTCAAGTGCTAAAAAATATATCAAAATGTTTAAAAAAAATCACGCCATCAAATAGTATGAATTTTAATTGCAAAATTAAACTTACTTTATTGGATTAATGCATGTAAATGCGTTCCGATAGAGGGCGTTGGTCGTTAAGACAAATGTGATAAGGAGATTGGGTATGTCTAAAAGATAGTACTGTAGCTCAGTGGATTAGAGCACTTCCCCGGATAGGAAGGGACGCAGGTTCGATTCCCGCCTGTACTAAAATACTCTTTTTCCTTATTCACAAATAATTTGTACTTTAAAAAAGTGGCGGAGCATGTCAAATGCTAAAAAATTTAGATCAAAAATATACATATCCTGTTTTAAATTAGAAGAAGTTATAAGCAAAATAGTTCGTCTAATTGTTAATCGATGCAAAAGAGTTCGTCTATTGGTGAGTTAAATAAGATTATTCCTTTCTTGTACAATTATGTTGCATAATTTAAATTTGTAAAAGTAATTATGTGTCATTTGTCAAGTGAGACAGTATAAATTCTGAAAATTTCAGTTTTTTTCATTAGTTTTCAAATAACAATGGGTCGTGGCAAACCTGTGTATGAAGAGCTTCGAAAGCGAATAGTTTGTGGGGTCGATGCTGGCAAATCAAGTTACCAAATATCTAAAGACTTGATACTTCCCAGGTCTACAGTCCAATCTATCATTCAGCACTATAAAAAGAATAGAACGACTTCTTGTTTGAAGAAAACTGGTCGACCACGCATCACAAGTGCAGTAGAAAACAGAATCCTGAAGAAAATTATCAAAAATAATCGTCGTGCTCGAGCTGGAGAACTCACGGCAATGGAAGGACATATTCACAAAGACGTCTCAGTTGATACTTGCAAAAGAGTCCTAAAAATAATGGGTTACGGATTTTACACCGCTAAGGAGAAACCACTGTTGACTGCTGTACAAAAGAAAAAGAGGTTGAAGTATGCTCATGATCATTTAAATTGGACTTCCGATCAGTGGCGTAGTATTTGGAGTGACGAGTCCAAATTTGAAGTGACAGTCGGCGATGAAAGGAAAAACGTGTTTCGGAACAAAAATGAAGTTAAGTTTCCGGCGTCTCTTATGATATGGGGCTGCATGTCAGCACAAGGTGTTGGTAGTATGCAGTTTGTGGATGGTTCTATCAATGCTGCAAGGTATCAAAACCTTTTGGAAGAGAATTTACTGCACTCTATTCCGTCACTTAAGCATCAAGATTCCTTCATTTTTCAACAGGATGGTGCTTCCTGCCATACTGAAAGGACAACAAAGACGTGGCTACTGGCGAAAAGCATCCCTACAATCGAATAGCCATCTAACAGCCCGGACTTGTCACCGATCGAAACCCTATGATGGAAAATGAAAAAAGTTCTCAGTAAAAATCCATCAAGATCGAAGAGCGACTTAAAGGCTAAACTCTTGGCTGTCTGGGAGTTAATTACGCCTGAGGAGTGTGCAACATTAATTGCAACCATGCCTCTTCGCATTAAAGCTGTCATTGAGAGCAAAGGCGACACAACTAAGTGGTAGACGAACTATTTTGCGTGAGTGACAAGGGTAGACGAATACTTTTGCGTTATGTTTATTAGAATATTTTTTTAAATTTTTTATGTTATGTAAAGTCATGAAAGAATTTTAAAGAATTTCAGTTATGTTAAAATAAACTTTAAAATGTTCCTCAAATTCTGGTTAACTTTTTATTAAACGTTCTTAATTATTTTACCAATATATACTTTCTATATTTTACGCTTTGCACTACTTTCCATACTAGACGAACTATTTTGCATCGGGGCTCGTATAAGAACAAGTCGACACAACCAAAGTAGTAATTTTATTAACTAGTAAGGGACGTTGTTTTTAAAACTAAGTCTACAATATGATGATGTGCATGCGACGATGTATATTTATATTTGTGACATCAAAGCCGCAAGGTGCTATAATTATTCAATAAAAGCTATCATTTGTCAGTACTGTCCAAATGTCACCGAGTCGACATTGTGATGACTAATGAGACAATGTTCCAACCATTTGTAACGAATCCCTTTTACAGCCTACTTTTAGCAGGTGTCGTCGAATCATTATTCTTTCTATTGTACTATCGTTGCTTTGTCTGTTTAACTAAAACTAATCACTAATTAATGAAGTTTGCATAGTCATAGTTTGTTTATTTATTTTTGGCCAGGATTATCGATCTGCCACTGAAGTAATGTCACACAGTTCCAGTGGTCTGACAATACAGACGGAGAAACGGCACACGGCGGGTTTATTTAGAGGTTGAAGGCCCCATACAAACCCTGTTCGTTGCCCCAAACGACGGTGTGAGCGATTAGGTACATATTTTCCGTCCTTAAGAAAAAAAGGATTCTCGATCTAATGTAAAGTTCACTATTGTGGATTGCATAGTTAGATTTGATTTCGTTATTCGTCTTGCTCCTTTCGGCTTTTGCTATATCCATACAACCTTTAGGTTAACATAACATCTTCATTTATACTCCATCCATCCATCAGCCTTTCAACGTCCACTGCTGGACATAGGCTTCCCCAGTAAATGGAGGATAATGCCGTAATCGCCACGCTTGGCAGCGGGTTGGCGATCGCAGTGGATGTTGTTAATACTCAAGGGAGTGTGCTGCTGCCCACTCCCCCGGTATTCCTTCAGTCAGCTCTTACGACTCCCGTGGGTAGAGAGGGGTGGGACAATTCTAAAGCCGGCCCCACACGGCATGGCCGGCCCCACACGGCATGGCCGGCCCCACACGGCATCATTTATACTATTTATTATAAATCTGTAACAGAGCGAGTTATAATTATTTCACTTCCCTTATTAAAAAATCAAATATCCAAAAAAATATCTGGAACTGCTACTAGTAGGCAAGTTAATATTTGGGGAATACCATATAGAACCTCAAATAGAATTATACTTACTCAAAGAAAATTAGTTCAAATACTATTCCAATAACCTACAAATAAAAACACGAAATACATCATATGCAAACACATCCGATAGATGGCGCAGGAATTATTGAATAAGATTTAGTATATAGTATATTAAATCTACGGCCTAGACATTTATTTAGATTTTATACTATTTTTGTTTTCCCACGAATATTAGGTGGATTAAAATAAAAAAAACTTATTCTTATGAAATCATTATAACTGTGAGTAGATTAAACTTTCAGACTAAGAACTGCTGTAACAATTGATCATCCCAGTCCACCCGTGACTATAAATACTGTAGAGTATTCGAAACGTCGGAATAGTAAGCACCCATGGACGTATTTTACGTCCATGTAAGCACCATAGACTCCGTACCTAAACATAATTTTATTTCATAATTTGTAACATTCGCGTAATTTATAGAAAGTACTAGCCTTTTTTTTTGTATCTAATTTACTACCTATTATTGATGTGAAACATCTAATGCGGAGGGAGGGTAAAATTGGCTGTTAGCGTGGCGGCGCTTTTATTTTACTTAGCCACAGTAATTCTGTAATGAAACGACGCAACTCCATCGAGTTTGGAAACGTTTGATTCGTCTTAACGAGTACTTTGTCTTCAGATGGTATCCAGGGTCTGATGATGGAGCTAGAAGGTGGCCATAGGAAGTCCGTTATAAAACGATATAACCCCAGTGTTTTTTGAATTATCCTAAATAGTATCATAGTCCCAGATGATATTCAGGGTCTGATGATGGAGCCCGGTGGCCTTGGGCACTATGCTATAAAACGTCGCAATCCCAACAACTTTGAAATCGTTTGATTCGTTTTGACAAGTACTTTAGTCCTAGATAATATCCGCCCTGGATATGACAATTTATGTCCATTTCCCTTATTTTACACGTCATAATTTTATAAAAGAACACATTGAAAAAGTTATGAACATTTTATCTACTCATTATTTCTACAAAATAATTTAAATGTTTTCACATCTGGTAGACGTCCTGCGACGTCTATTTTTTTATTTTGATATTTGATATACTTATATGATTAATAAACATTTTACTAAATCTATATTAATATTTTCTGGCCTTTTCCATAAATTTCTGCCACTGTAGGCAGTATCGTGTATTATCGCTCGTCCCACTGGTGAGACGATTTAGAATTTAGGAATATATTCAATTTAAATTCTCAATCGTTTCACTAACATTTTAGTGAGACAAATGGGAAAATATTGTTACTTTATGTAACTTATGCAATTTCCTTCGATGTCTGTGTTTATACTACTGGTCTTGCAAGTTACTGCTTATCTAATGTGCCTAATACCTACAATAAATGTATCTAAATAAATAAAATAAATAAATATTCACGGACATTTCACACAACGTGCTCTGGTCCCATACTAAGCTTGACGCTTGTGCTATGGGTACCAGATTACGGATATAATACATATTATATATTTTTTTTGTAAATACATTCATAAATAGATAGAAAACACCCAGACGCAGTACAAATATCTGTGTTCATCACACAAATAATTGTCTTGAGTGGGAATCGAACCCAAGACCTCGTGCACGGAAGTCGATCAATAATCATCTTTCTTTATAAATACTTATGACTTACGCATTCAAGTACCAGGGTAGCAGGAAATTGTAGGAGGTTGCTAGAAGCAAAATCTGAAATAGTTAACTTGAAATAAAATTATCCCTTTCGTCTCACCAACAAGATTAATTAAACGATCGGGTAAAAAAAAAACAATTCCCGATCGTCTCACCAGTGAGACTGACGGAAATACACAGGGAATATTATTCGCTTTCTATGTTACTCTCAAAACCTTTCCAAAAGTATTTTTTAGTATCGTACACTGCTATCGATATCGATAACAATCATAACTTCATGCACAGCACTTTCAATGCACACATTGACAACTCACACACACATAAATAATTGGTTTTTGGTCTCATTCGGTAGTTGACATTACCCATCTATGGAGTATATCCTAAATCTATGGTTTAGACACGCCTATATAGCTTATTACAGTCATTTTTTCTCAAATATCTTAAATGTACAGACACAGCTCTGTTACAGTTTTATAATAGTATAGATTATATTAGCCTCTATTCAATTATAGTTTGGGAAGTGCATTTATCTATAACAAACAATTTGTTATTGATTTAATCGTCTATGAATAGTTTATTTTGCCTGAAGCCTACGTTAAAGTATCTTTCCAATACAATGAAATGATAAGATACAACCAAGGCAAGCCATTTTGTCACGTATTGTAGCGTGAATTGGAAAATTCAATATCTAAGTTTATTTCAACTTTGCTCTTATGGGAATAGCCTTGTCGTACTTGCATAAGTTAAGCAACATTTTATCGACATTATTTTATTGGAGACAACAATGTGAAATGTTGTTTAGTCGTATACTTGGCTAGTTGTAGTTGCCTCGTTCAGACTATTCAACTGCCACTTTAAATGTGTACTTCGATCGAGTTTAAAATAGATATTAAGTCTGAGAGGCCATAATAATGAAATAGTATAATATAAAACTTGTACCTAATAAAGTTCATTTGCTTTATTCTTGCCCTATTGTTTTACATTCACTAACGTCTTACATATAGGTATAATACTGTGGCATACTTATAAACTTAACTAAACTTATCACCAAGCCATCTTTCTTGCGGGGTAGGCAGAGAGAACAGAGTGCCAAAATGCTCTATTCTTGCATACAGGACTCGCTTTCTCAAAATTCATAATTCACGTCATACACGCTCGCCTTTTTCCGAAACTCCTGACTCTACCTTCTCCGCTCCTTCTATACTTGTAATTAGTTCATTATTGTATACTAGCTGATACCCGCGACTTCGTCAGCGTTAAAGTTTTACTTTCTAAATTCGACCCCTATTTTACCCGCAATTTTATAAAACTATTGAAATGTATGTGTATCCTATCTATTATATATAATTCCAGTGTCACGATGTTTATCCAGGATGCATTTCGAAACTACTGAACCGATTTTAACTTCTTTTTTTTAAATGTGTATTTTGTTCCAACTTAAGAGATAGGATACTTTATATCTCAATTTATAATTGCAATATTTATTCATGAAAAAATACATATATGGTGGTACGAATTTCGCCGGGTCAGCTAGTATCAAATATAAAATGAAATTTAACATTCTTAATTCAAAAAAGGTCAAATATGTGTGTTTCTATCTCCCAATTAGAAATTTACCAAACCACCTCCACATTTCCTTCTTATTATTTTACCTGACCACTTCCTCCTCTCCTCTATATCATCATTCCTCTTCATGTCCTATAGCTTTTCTTGCGGTGGATTACTCGCGAAGGTTGCTTTTGGTCTTTAGGCTACCACGCCAACCACTCATGGGGTGGCAAACTCACCGTCTTACTCACCATCGAGCCGTACAGCCTAGTATAATTATATGTTATAAACATTGATGTATAAACAAAAACGTAGCAACGCGCCTGTATTCCCCAAAGGGGTAGGCAGAGGTGTATTACACGCCCACGATTCACCAGCTATGTTTAAGTCCCACGTAATAGGGGGCGAACCTATTGCCGTCTACCAGGCACATTTACAAACTCCGGGCGGCTACTGAGAATTTTTAAAACGTAGCATCACGCCTGTATTCCCGGAAGGGGTAGGCAGAGGTGTATTACACACCCACGACTCGCCAGCTATGTTTGAGTCCCACGTAATAGGGGGCGAGCCTATTGACGTCTACCGGGCACATTTCCAAACTCCGAGCTGCTACTGAGAATTTTTCTATTTAGGAAAAAGCTCAATAGCTTTGCCCGACCCGGGGATCGAACCCGAGACCTCATGATTAGCAGTCGCATACACTACCGCTACACCACCGAGGCAGTTGAAGTATAAAACAGAGAAAATCCAGAATTAGGCACTAAAAGTGTACACTATACATTAGTGCAGATTACGCTTTCCTGCACTCATTTCATTTAGTATTGTTTTCTGCAACGTATCAATATGCCTAATAATACCAAAATTTCTTCTTAAAAACTCATTGACTGTCTAGCTCTTCTTTCCCTATCAGAAGTTAATCGCATCTCTCTCTCAGAACTGCATTCATGTGCTCGTGCAGTTGCATTATTAACTCTCATAGAGTTTAAACGATGCGCTCTTTCCTCTGACGATTCCTGAGAACACGCATCTCTCATTCTTTTGGCATTTCTCGAATTTCAAGATAAGGAAGACCATTTTTTAAGTGGCATAGTAGGTGGAATAAAAAGAACCTAATAAGATAAATACACAAAAAGAAAAATATATCTACGGAATAAAACAAACCTATAATAAGATAAAAACACAAAAAGAAGAAATGTATACTTACTTAATTGAAATTTATACTTTACAACGTTTAACTTAACAACTATATTATATAAAGAAAAGAAGGAGAAGCAAACAAAAACACTAAACAAACTAATTATATTATTATCTAATACCTACTTTAAACTTATATCTAAAAACTACGTATCTATGTATTTTTAAATCTAAAACGCGCTTATTCCGAGAAGAGTCAATAAGAACCACGTCCGTTCGCATTAAGAGTGACAATGTGAGTGAAGTCGGCGCGTTTTGGCGTTTTACTTTTTATTTTTTTGTGTTTGACGTTTGTTGTTAGCCTCAGATGGCTATGACAACCTTACCCGGACAATTGGTGAGCGCAGAGGGCTCTCAAACCAACATTTAGGCAACGCTACCCGAGGGCACCCCTGTGGGGTAAGGACCTCGGCTCGGGCTGTTGCTGGCAAAATGGGATTTCCCACGTTTATGATTTGAAGTCGGCGTGTGAGCGCCCTCGCCTTTTTAAAGATGCAGCGGATGGCCTTGTCACGCGTTAAACAAAAATCAACCGTATAGCCGTACCCATACTGGCGCGGCGAGATTTGGAAGTTTTATTTCATCTATATCTTGTGTGTTTATAAACCGATTTCTATATTTTTTTTTATAAAATAGATATTAATGTGCACTTTTTTAATATGGGAGTTGATAAAGATATATCTATGTGAAATACAATATATTTATGTATTTAATAATACACTGAAGAAATGCCTAACGATTAAACACGTTATTGTGGCTAATTTATAAAAGATAGATACATACTATTGAGGATTTTTTGTAGATCTTTTGAAGAGCATTATCTTTGTAATACATACTTTTGGTGTATGATCAACGTATGCGAGGATAAGAGCTCGAAAGCGCATTTTCATCCGACTTGCTTCAAATTTATCGTCACTGCTCAGCTCCTATGTGTCGTAGCGTTATGTTATATAGCCTATAACCTGCCCAGGAGTATGGACTACAATAGTACCAAGTTTGGTTAAAATCCCTTCAGTAGTTTTTGACCCATGCGTGTATAGTGCGTGTACAGACAGACAGACAAAAAATTTACTGATTACATTTTTGGCATCAGTATCGATCACCATTCATCCTCCAATATTAATTTTGAATATATATTCAATGTACAGAATTGACCTCTCTACAGTTTTATTATAAGTATAGATAGATAGTGAACGGGGTAACCGTTTCTCAATTTCTCTCTCTGGATTCCCTCTTAGGATAAAAAAATCCTTAATTTTGCAATATAAGTGGAAATAATCCGGATAAAAACTACCCCATCTCTCAAAGTTGGACCAAATTATGTACGAGTACAATAACCATCGCTCATTACAATAATTTTGTTCAGTGCAAATTTTAACAAGATTTTAATGATGTAATACAATACTGTTCAATAAAATATTTAATGATTTCTATCATCCTTATGAATATACAATGAATAAATAATATTGATCACCAAAGAAGTAGCTTACTTTCGAACTTAAGAGAAACAATATCTAGATATTTTTATATATATTTTTAGCATTTGACATGCTTAGCACTATACATTAAACACAAAGTGAAAAATGTGAAATCGAAAATAACAGTCAGGAGCAGGATCCTGCTCCTGACTGTTATTTTCGATTTCACATTTTTCACTTTGTGTTTAAAGAAACAATATCACCTAAATATAAAATGTTACAAAGTTAGCACTCACGGTTTGTTTTTTGTTTTTCTATAATCATGTTTCATTATTATTGTTAGCGTGTAAAAAACATTATTTTCACATTCGCGATAAAACACCACTCGACAACACACGCCTTTTTGTTATACACATTCATGTAGCAAAATAGCTCAGACTTTTTGTCTCTTTTTAATTTCCTTTATGAGCTCGAAATTGCCTTCATAATGATATCGTACCTTTCATTAAGACTCATTTAAGCCTCTGAATGGTAGCCTCGCCTCATAATGAGTGGAAACGTTAGATGTTGTTACCCTTGAGCCTTTGTGTACACGTTATAACGTTCACTAGCTCTTTTCACGGGTCACTCGCGTTTGTGTGCAGCTTTCTATGAGCCTTTATTAATAAGCATCAATGTAAGGTAATACCTGATGTTCTCTTTACTGCGAACGATGACGGGCAATTTAATGGTTTGCCTGAAGGTAAATGGTAAACAGGAATAAGTAACAAGTACATACAATCTAATCATGCCAAAAGTTTCCTAATACTATTATCAGAAGAATTTATTCTTAAACACAAAGTGAAATGATTCTAATTATTATATGCCGTATGATTAAATTTTTAGTTACTAAGCCTTTCTAATAAGTCCTAAAATCTATAGCGATAATTCAGATGCTCTACACATTATTAGGTATAATATTAGATACTGACTACGACTCCATCCATGTGGATTCAGAATATAAATACTTTTCAACCTATGACACATTAATAATTATAATAAATAAATATTCACGGGCATTTCACACAACGTGCTCTGGTCCCAAACTAATCTTAATGTTTGTGCTATGGGAACCAGCTTACGTATATAATACATATATAATACTTTTTTTTTGGAAATCCATACTTATAATAGATAGAAAACATCCAAAGGCAGTACAAATATCTGTGTTCATCACACAAATAATTGTCCTTAGTGGGAAACGAACCCATGACCTCGTGCATGGATGTCCATTACACTACCGACAACGTCACGAGGCCCGTCAAATATCAATTAATTATCTTTATGTAAAATAGCTATACACGGGCATAATTTTTCCGGTATAAAAAGTAGTAAATCTCCTTTTCTGGACTCTAGTATAATGTACTTAATTGGTTCATTAGTTAGGCCTGAAAGCGTAAGTAACAAACAAACAAACTCATATTCGCATTGGTATTATAATAATTATTGCTGTTGGTCTTCTAAATACAAATTAAATAAATAAGTAATATTATTAGTAAGAACGAGCCTTAAGCTATTTGTAAGAAAGTATAGTAGTTATTATTTTAAATATTTCCCTAAGGTTAAAAAACATGAGTGGCTTTAAAATAATCTTAAGAGCTTTAAAAATTTAGGGTGTTTGAATACTTAGGTTCTCTAATTCAGTTAAAATATCTATATACCTATTTAATCATTTAATAAATATAATTTAATTATATAATACATGCCTTTTTCTTTATTTAGGCGGGAAAAAATGTACCTAATCGCACACCCCGTCGTTTGGGGCAACGAACAGGGTAGTGTGGGGCCCTCATCCACTAAATAAACCCGCCGCGTGCCGTCTCTCAGCCTTTATTGGGCCACCGGAACCATATTACGTTCCTTCAGTGGTAAGCCGATTGACAAAAGCTATGTCGATAAATAAATATAATACACAGGTAATGGATCGAACACATTACACTCCGCACAGGATGTCAGTAACTAAGATATCCGTGCAGCATTCGTTGTCCAGTATCATATACAAAACGCCTGAACTTATTTTCAATACAAATTACACTAGCTAATATATGATTTTTAAAGAACAATAAAAGTTACTTCTGAATCTAATGTACATAAATGTGTTTTTGCAGACGTAGACAAGTCAAATACAAGCGCTTGTAATTATTTTTTTCAGCCCTTTTTTTACCACGGCTAAAAAGTAATAGACCAGTGTCGATAATTTTCGAAACCAAAAAAAAAATAATAGTAGGATGAAACCCATTGGAAAACTAAGAAAATATAACATAAATAAAAGAAAAAATAATTTACGGGCGATTTGACATCAGGAAGGGGGTGGAGGTGAGCTTTTAAGGGTAAAAATCGGTTTATCACGATTTCTGACAAAACTAAGAGTCCTATCGAAAAAAGTGAAACGGCGAAATTGTAGGAAATAAAAAGATCTACAACTTTTGTTTTCACACTTTTTTCACATAACCTCAAAATTCATGCGAAAAATCTATAATACCGACTTTGGTTTTTTACTTTTAACTTCCACAAAAAATAATATTTTTTCGCGAAACTTGGTGAAAACTTACCTTTTTATATCTCATGTATATTTTTTTGTACCATCAAAAAGTAGAGATTTCGTCACATAAAAAGCATACCGATTTTCTTCAAAAAGCAGATATTTTGAAGTGAGAATTTTTGATTAAAAATTAGGGTAATATTTTGATTTTTAATCAAAATAAGAGGAAAAAGTAAATATTTTGCATCAAAAAAATTACAATGTGTTTGAGATATAAAAAGGTAAGTTTTCATCAAATTTCGCGAGAAAATATTATTTTTTGTGGAAGTTAAAAGTAAAAAAGCAAAGTCGGTTTTTAGATTTTTCACATAAATTTTGAGGTTATGTGGAAAAAGTGTTAATACAAAAGTTGTAGATCTATTTATTGCCTACAATTTTGCCATTTAACTTTTTTCAATAGCACGCTTAGTTTTGCCGGAAATCGTGATAATCCGATTTTTACCCTTAAAAGCTCACCCCCACCCCCTTCACGACCTCAAATCGCCCGTAAATAATTTTTCCTTTTATTTACGTTATATTTTCTTACTTTTCCAATGGATTTCATCCTACTATTATTATTTTTTCACTTTTAACCATTTTCAAAGGCTTCGGCACTGGCCTATAATAAATGTATACATATATAAAATACGAAGAACGAGACGAAGAAACAGACAAATATAAAATCTAAAAATAATTGTTTTGTATCTAGACACGCCTATATAGCTGATACACAAATTTTTCTCAAATATCTTAATTGTACAGACACAGCTCTGTTACAGCTTTATAATAGTATAGAAGCATTAAGTAAGGTCACTGTCTGCTTATGGTTTTCCTCTACTTACTGCTTCTAAAATGCGTAACCAATTTTGAAATTGTTTTCAGTGTCATTAATGCATTTTTCAAGAAAGGCTTATATTCGAGATTCTCATTGGTTTTATGGCATAAGCGAGTCGTACTAAATATTTTCTCAGTAAATTGCATCCGTGC
Organism: Leucoma salicis; assembly: GCA_948253155.1. Lineage (NCBI taxonomy): Eukaryota > Metazoa > Arthropoda > Insecta > Lepidoptera > Erebidae > Leucoma > Leucoma salicis. Next base: position 12,820,397 of record OX411808.1, on the reverse strand, counting down.
GACTCGCCCAGTCGCTAGTGATTATAAAACTACGTTCTGCAATACTTCTATTGTAAGTAGGTACTTGTACTTACCCAGTATATTTTACCGCGATAAAAATTTAAGATTCACAAGAGTTAATTGAATATTGCGGTTTATTTTGCAGACCACTGCACTGGAGTTTCCTTTATTTCGGCGTGAATATTGTTAACTTACTTTCTTCGGTTAAATTCTACAGCTTCATGCGGTATAGAGCTAATTAGTCTGTGTTATATTGTATTGCTCGTCGCATATTTATTGCGCTGTTTGTTAAGCTCCATAAAATAAATAAAAATATTTTCAAATCAGTCAATGAAAATATTTGTATTTTTTTATTTTTATATTAGTACTAGGCTAGGTATATCTCAAGTTCCCGATATATTAGTGGGATAAAATATATACCAGTTTTTAAGTATAATCAAAAGCTATCAAATAAAAAGTTGCATCAAAATCCGTTCAGTAGTTTTTGCGTGATGCGCGAACGAACAAACAGCCAAACAGATAAACAGACAAAAAATCTAAAAAAAAAAAACATTTTGTGTTTAGACACGCCTATTATAGCCTAATTATAGCCTTTTTTTTTCTCAAATATTTTAAATGTATAGACATAGCTCTGTTACAGCTTCATAATAGTATAGATATATAAGCATAATTTTACATTTTCATTCATAATACGTAGTAGCTTAGTTAAAGCATATAGACCGGCAATCCACAAGTCGACAATTCAGGTCCTATTGCAGATATATTTATCAAAGACTCTTGTCTGTGAAAAATATAATAAAATCTTAAAATGTAAAAAAGAACTTTAATTATTCATTTTATAAGATGGCCAAATGTACATGGGGAAAGCTATCCAACATTGTTGCTTTGCAACTGAGCGTAACTATTTAGTTATGTTATTAAAGAAAAATTGTATTAGCTAGGCTTTTCCTTATCGAGAAAAATGACAAGTACTGGCTTATTTCAATAAAAAATGTAATATATTTTTATTATAAATAAGTATTATACGAACATTTTCTTTCGCTCTTCACTGTTTTCTTCTCAAATACAAATCCTTTGGTGAGGGTTAAATCCGTCGCTTGCGAGCTATTTACCGAATACACAATTATTTAACACAAAGTAAATTCAAAATCAGAACAACTTATTTATGATTCACACAAAGTATAATTGATTAAAATGAATAAAATATTTAAGATGAATTGAAGTTGTTGTTGCTTGTAGTGTTTACCGACTGCTAAATACGTTTTTTGTTTTATTTAAACGCTTTGCAGCGTATTTTAAATCTTACACTTTACCTAAACAATGTTGTAATGTATCTACATTTCCTGAAATAATTGATTTGTCCTGCTTTTACCCAAAAACGTTTTTCAAATTAATTCTTGTAAATAAACATAAAATATTTAAACTAAGCAATGTGTAGTTTTAGCATGCCATATGCCCAACTACTGAATTCGCGTCCCTCTCTATCCGTGGCAGTTTTCTGGACCGTTAAACTATCCCAGATGCCTATTGGTGACTCCAAATCTCCATGTCGCATTTATTTTTAGATGTTTCTTAAGACCCGCGCTACCTATCGGATGTACTTGCAAGTGACAAGTACGTCCTACACAGAATAATAGGTACATTTCCAATAGTTCTAATATAATAATAATAGTTCTAATATATATAAGGCTGTGTTAAAAAATTTCATCAGTTTTATATAAATAAACAATAATTACAATATTATATTGAATTTACAATTATATAAAATAAGTAAACATAATGATTCAAACACACTATAAAAATTGGTAATGTCAAATTTTGTATATAAAATATGCTATCGTAAGTACCTTTATGCAAATTATATTGCTGTAACTATATAATTACTTTTTAGCTATGAGTAGGTAAAAAAGTAGGTATAGAGTTATTGATTGTAACTTCAATGTAAAGTCTCACGAGAGAAGATGTGCTATAATGAGAATCGACCGACGACGCTTCACAACCCCTTGCTAGCTGAAAGTTTAATGTTATGCTCTCTTGAGGTGTTCCTTACATAATTCATAGTCGACCCGCGAGCGTTGATTTTGGTTTAATGACGATCTAAAATTGTTAGTCAGTTCAGCAAATGTAGTGTTAAAACTTAAATTATTTTTGCGTTATGTGAAAAGTCATAAAATTGTATAATACCTATGCATTAGGATCTATAAGTAATACAAGTAATTGCCTAATTAATTATCCCCGTTTAACGATATGTACTGCTCAACTTTCTTAATTTTTTCTTTCATAAGAACCTTCTCCTGATAATAATAAACACAACAAAAAAAGAATAAGCGACATTGTGCCATCCGTTCACGCGTGATGCCATGACCAAGCGAAATAGAGATTCAATTTTATAAATATATATATATATTATAGCTTATAATGAATAATGTTGCTGTCTAATTGCAAGCTTATTAACCGATATAGGTATTGATTTTCTAATGCAGGCTGTTTGTGTTTATTTTACATAATCATCACAAATATCGTGGTTCCCTTGCTCGCTATTATATTACCGCGGACAATAACATTCAATTTTAGTCGAAGTATTTACGTATCTCCACTGGGTTCCAACACAGCTGATATTTATAGAGGTCTGTACCAACGTCCCCAAATTGAAATACATTAATATATCACCATAAATGCGACACTTTTATGCGGAACATAACGTTATCGTAATTGAATTCTTCCTTCAAAACGATATGCGTAGAATATATGATGTGAAAACTTTTAGCATTTCAACTAATCAAATAATTTATTTATGAATAACTCACAAAATTACCTAAGCATTAAGGATTGTAATGTACAATTTATTGTAGGTGTTACGTTGTACAACCAAACCTGTTTGCTTTAGCGTTACTAATAAATTAAAAAGAAGAAGGAAATTTTGATTTGTATTTTAGCACTTGACATGCTCAGCTACTTTAAAGAACAAATTATTTGTGAAAGTGGAACAAGAGAACTTTACTGTGAACAGGATTCTAACCTGCGTTTCATCCAATCCGGGCAAGTGCTCTGGATCGCTAAACTATAGCATCACCGAACCATAACACCCAATCTCCACTTAACATTTGTTTTAGATGTCTTTACGACGAGCTCTCTTTTACCACTTTTGCAAATAATATATTATTTAAAGAAGAAAATTGTTGGAAATATGAAGAGATACGACGCGTACCCACCTGTCCCCGTCAGTACGAACAACGGCGGATGCGCCTAACCCAGTCTGGCGAGTCGAGGGGAGAAAGTGAAGTGAGGAAAATTTATAAGAGTACCTTCAAATTTTCAATTAGGATTACATAAGTATTGTAGAATTTCTTTCACTTTCAAACATTAACAGTTATCAAATCATATCTTTTTTTCGAGGTACTACAACAAACGGTAAATAGTCTCACCGAAATTTAAGTACCCAATTAATTTAAATGAATAAGCATAGCTTACGCGATGGTAATTCTCTCATTTTCCATGTATCTACCTATAATTATTGCAATGAAATGTTATAATTTTCAGGAGGAGAATGCCGATTTTTCTATGAGAGTTGGGCTATTGTTGCGTCTTAACCAAATTAACTAAATTTAATTTACCAAATTATTAGATAGTTAAGACACACGACGGGCACAAAATAGCCTGGTTTTTGGCATTCCCTTTTATTATTATTTGCCACGTCACGGCAGTGAAATATGTGTTATTGCGCTTTTAAATCCAGATTTTATACAATAAAATTATTTTGTACATAAAATATGGTCATGCAAGGAGATAAATAGGATAGATAATAAAGAAACAAAGCCCGCGACTTTGTACGCAGCGGCTTTCAAAATACAAAGCCATTAAGTTGCTTAGGCGTACTACAGGAACAATTCCTTAGGTATTGAGATAAATACGTGTTTAAGCAAAACTATAGTTATTTGTTTACGTCAGTCTAGTCACTATTGAATGACCTATGTCGAGATGCCAAAAATACTAAAAGAAAAGAAAGAAATAAAGTTTTTATTTGTGGGATAAACAGTTTTCTGTGCGTATATTTAGAGTCTCATTTATACTGATCAAATTTCTTCCAAATACTTTCAGCCGTTTAGGCGTAACTCACGTATCCAAAAATCTTCACAAAACTTTCGCATTCATAATATTAGTAGATTATATAAAAAAAATATTTATGTAATAATAAAGGTAAACTGTTTTATTTGATCCACCCGCTTTCGTGGACGAAGAGAAGTCCGAGTGCCTAGCCGAAAGTCTGGAGCGACAATGTACGCCGAGCACACTACACGTAGATTCAACTCACCTCACTTTCATTGATAGAGAAGTGGAGTCGAGAGCCTCTCCCTCGGCCCCACCGGTAGGCACTTTAGGCAGGGACCTAGTGGAACAGCCACCTCCAGTCACCAGCACCGAACTGGAGTCAGTTATCAAAAACCTACATAGGAAAAAAACCCCCGGTTCGGACGGAATATCGAATAGGGTTATTAAGCTTTTCCCACAATCATTATTAGTCCTTCTGACATGCATATACAAAGCAGCGCTCAAAAATAACGTCTTTCCCCCTCAGTGGAAAGAGGCCGTGGTAATTGGAATTCACAAACCCGGTAAAAAGCGATCCGAACCAGCTAGTTATAGACCGATTAGTCTGCTTAAAGGTTTAGGCAAGATATACGAGCGTTTAGTTTTGTGTAGGCTGAAAGCATACGCCGATGCTAATAACCTCATCCCCCAATACCAATTCGGCTTTAGAGCCAAGCACTCTAGTGTGCAATAAGTTCATCGCATCGTAGAGTACTCCTACTCGGAAATGCAACACAATAACCACTTAATCGGTGCACTCTTCTTCGATGTAGCGAAAGCTTTCGATAAAGTCTGGCACAATGGCCTAGTATACAAGCTACTCCACTTAGGAGTACCGCGGTATCTCGTACTTATCATACGAGACTTTCTATCTAACCGTAGTTTTCGCTACAGAGTAGAAGGGACACTATCCCCCCCCACCCCCTACTCGCCGGGGTCCTACAAGGCTCCGTCCTCTCACCGATCTTCTTCTCGCTGTACACCAGCGACATGCCTCAGGATCGGCAAGTGCAGACAGCACTTTTTGCAGACGATACAGCTATTTATTATGCAGGGATTAACCCTCTCACAGTGCATAGGAAACTCCAATCCGCGGCCACTGCCCCCAGTATGTGGTTTAGCAAGTGGAGAATAGAGATCAATCCCGATAAGAGCCAGGCGGTCATGTTTCATAGGAGACTACCCCGACCGTATCCCCCAGAGGAGATCAAACAGATTAGCGTCTTAGGTAAACCTATTCCTTGGAGTAGGCAAGCCAAGTACTTAGGTGTCATACTAGATAATAGATTGATAATAGAATGGCTTTTGTCATGGGACGTTTGCACTTTCTGTTAAACTCTAGGTCTAAACTCTCACTTAGGAATAAGGTCAGACTCTACACTGCCTGCACACGTCCTATCATGACGTACGCCAATGTAGTATTTTCACACGCCAAGGCACAGTATACGTAGATTACAAACACAGAATAGATGCGCAGAGCTACGGGTGCACCGTGGATCATACGCAATGTCGACCTCCACATAGACTTGCAATTGCCTACCATCAAACAATTTATGAAACGGTGTTCCCGTAGTTTCATTGACTCCACCATTACTCACGCCAACCCTCCAGTGGTTGACTTGGCTAGGTACAACCCTTCTAATATATCGCGCATACGCAGACCGCGGAATAGCCTCGATGAAGTCGACGACGAGATAACTCACGCTCAGAACAGAGCACACACAGCTCGCGCAGCTATTACAAGTAATTACGCACGGTTTCGTCCCCGCCGACAGGGGCGAAAGACGTGTCGCGGTCAAATCTGAGGCTAACAACCAACGACAAATACAAAAAAAAATGTTTTATTTGATTAATCAATATGAGTGAAAGCAATAAGAATAGCTAGCATTTTTGTAAAAGAAGGTATTTTTGTGTATTTTCAGTTTAATACAAGTAAAAACTGACAACATTTATTTTTTGGATATCTAGCTGAGCATCTTGCTATCATACGTATGAACCTAAGAGACTAGTGTCATTTATTTCTTGCTTTTTTCTCTATCGGCATAGACGTAGTAAGTAGTAACGTTATCGATATCCATCCATCAGCCTTTCAACGTCTACTGCTGGACATAGGCCTCCCCAAGAGAACGCCACAACGAGCGGTCCCGTCATGGGGGGATAATGCCGTAATTGCCACGCTTAGCAGGCGGGTTGGCGATCGCATTGGATGTTGTTAATACTCGAGGGAGTGCTGCTGCCCACTCCCTCGGTATCCCTCAGTCGGCTCTTACGACTCCCGTGGGTAGAGAGGGGTGGGACAATTCTAAAGCCGAACCCCACACGGTTATCGATATACTTAGTCGATTTTCAATGTAACAGACTAAATTTCTACCACAATATTTATACTGTGTACACAAAACTGTTGAGTAAAACAGGCTCGTACGCGCAAAGCTATAGCGAATAAAAGCGTTTCGCGCGATAGTTCGGCAAATCGTGAGTAATTATGTAAGTACTAGATTAAAAATGTTTTTTTATAGTATATATAACACTTAAGACTTAATAATCCACTTGTATTAAGCTAGTATACTTCACAAGGAATCTTGTGATATACGCAACATAGTATATAATTATAAAATAACAAGATAATACGGTTTTTAAAAATCTAAATCTAAAAATGCAGGTAAATGGGACGCTTAAAGGGATATTCATATTATTAGTTTGAGATATCCATATTTTTTATTCTCCCGAAGTTGAATAGATTTTATTCCACATTTTTACTTTAAAGTTTGTTCCGTTTTAAAAAGTCGTAAGCGTCAAATGACGTCACTAGCAGGTAAAACAGTAATTACAAAGGCAAAGGCCTATCTCAAACAACCTTATTGTGACGTCATCAGGATTTTTTCTGTTTTAATTACGTTTCTCTAAAATTAACCATTAAAAATAAAAAAAATATGTAAGTAGGTAGTGGAATTCAGAATGTGAAAATAAAAAGCGGTTTATTTATTTGGGCGTTTATTTTTTTTTGATATATTGTCAATTTATTGTGCTACAGTTAAATTCTAAAACTTGTAACTTCTTCACAAAGAAAATTTGACTTATATTCAAGTTGGAGGTCAAGCAGATTCGCAGCAAAGGGCCATTAAATCACAGTTAGGTATAATGCGGGTGAATGCATGTGAGGCCACTGAGTACTTAATGGCCGCGAGAATATACCACATAACGCTTTGTTAGACTTATGAACCAGTTTTCTGTATGAGTTGTTAGTGAACTTTAGGTTTAGGGGGGCTAAACGGATGGATCAATTTTAATGTTTTTTTGTATGTTTAAGTGAATTCCTTGTTAGGTTAGATTAATAATTAGATATGGCAGATTTTCTTGTATTACTTGCTAGCGCATTACTCGCGTCATAGTAATAAATCCATTTTGGTTAGGATTTGCGTTAAATGCTTTCTTCTGACCTACAGTATCAAAAGAAGCCATAACATTAGTTTATTTTATTTAATCACAAAGTTGATAGAACATTTACGGAATAAAATTGATATCAGAAGGCTATAGGAATTATATTTTTCCGAAATGTGTCGGTAGATTAAGGCTAGATATGAAATGAAAAAGAAATAAAAAAAAATAACTAACCAACTAAGTACGTAACTTAAGGAAGTGTACAATTTGTGACGTTCTAGTGAAGGGGCAGACTAGATTAATATATGGAGTTCTCTCAATCTCAGAGCTTGTATAAAAAATACCGTTGGCGGCCAAAACCCGATAGAAACAAGGTATTTTTTTCTGGGTAACTGTCGCTCATGAACTCAACTATACTAAGAGCACTGTCACGCCCACCATCTCATTTCGCGGATATGAAATAAAAGAAAAATTAAATAGATAATATACCTAATCGTAATATTTAAAATAAATGTTACAAAATTGAGCGTAATACAACACTGACACTTAAGCTCTAGAGACTGTAGCGGATATTTTATAAATAATTATCATGTAATCCTTTGTAAAAATATCATCCTTCAATATCCAATGTTCCAAATTTTGTAGCCGGTCTTTAATTATAATAGAAATATGCCAGAAAATTGATAGCCCCATTGCCTGGAAACAATGAGAGAAAGAATACGAAGTTTGTCTTGGTGTCGTTATTTTCTGGCAGTCGGTATAATTATCACAGATCTAGTTACAGTATGAAATTATTCGGTCTCAAGTTGGTTGGTGGTCAAGTTGCGTTTTACTTATCATATAGTTATATGTAGTTATTTATCTTTTTTTTACTGTCACCAGAAGCGTATAGGCAAACGGCCAAAAACAATCAAAACTGATGGTAAGTGGTAACCGCAGCGGTAGACTTTAGAAACACCAGGTGCACAAACATCTAAAACAAATGAAAAATGGAGATTGGGTGTTAGGTGACTGCGATAGCTTAGCAGTCTTCAGAACACTTCCCCGAATTGGATGGGACGCAGGTCGTAATCCTGCTTGCAGTAAAGCTCTCTTTCATTCTAGTTTTATAAATAATTTGTTCTATATTTTTAATATTTATTCAATCCATCAGCCTTTTAAAGTCCACTGCTGAACATAGGCCTCCCCAAGAATGGGGGATAGTGCCGTAATCGCCACGCTTGGCAGGCGGGTTGGCGATCGCAGTGGATGTTGTTAATACTCGAAAGAGTGCTGCTGCCCACTCCCCCGGTTATTCCCTCAGTCGGCTTTTACGACTTCCATGGGTGGAGAGGGGTGGGACAATTCTAAAGCCGGCGCCACACGGCCGGTATCTAATATTTATTATTATAATATATTAATAATAATATTATATTAACAATCATTAAACTATATTAGAAGGTATATGTTACCTAACTTTTAATATCCCGCGTTATGCATATTGTAAATCTAAACATACATATATGAGTGGTAGCTCAGCATGTCAAGCGCTAAAATACCATAGATATAGTAAGTATTTGCTATATCTATATAAAATACAGATCAAATATTAAAAAATATTTAAAAAAATCACGCCATCAAATAGTATGAATTTTAATTGCAAAATTAAACTTACCATATTGGATTAATGCATGTAAATGCATTCCGATAGGTGGTGTTAGTCGTTAAGACAAAATGTGATGAGGAGATTTTGCATGACCGAAAGGTAGTGCGGTAGCTCAGTGGATTAGAGCACTTCCCCGGATTAGAAGGGACGCAGATTCGATTCCCGCTCGCACTAAATTACTCGTATGTAAATGCTGATAGGTGGCGTGGGTCTTAATGACATCTGAAACAAATATGAAGTGGAGATTGGGTGTCACCACTAGGTTACTGCTATAGCTTTAACGGTCCAGAGCACTTCCTCGGATTGGATGGGACGCAGATTTGAATACTGCTCGTAGTGAAGCTCTCTTTTTTCCACTTTCATAAATAACTTTGACGGGCCTCGTGGCATAGTCGGTAGTGTAACCGACTTCCGTGCACGAGATCGTGGGTTCGATTCCCACTCAGGACAATTATTTGTGTGATGAACATATTTATTTGTATTGCGTCTGGGTGTTTTCTATCTATTATATGAATGTATTTACTAAAAAAAGTAATATATGTATTATATCCGTAAACGGGTACTTATAGCACAAGCGTTAAGCTTAGTTTGGGACCAGAGGACGTTTTGTGAAATGCCCGTGAATATTTATTATTTATTAACTAATAATATTTCAAATATTAAAATTCGCCTAACGTGCCTTAATTTTCCACTCCAAAAAACTAATATAATATATTTTTTTTAATTTGGTAGCTAAGTGCCTATAATATTTTAGATTATTCTGTGGACATATTTTCAGCGGCTATTTTCAACTGCCGTCGATCAACCCTTTTGACAATTTATCGGGACATCACATTTTCATACCAGTGCGTGGCACGAATTGTGCGATCGTGTCTCATACATATTCAAATATCGGGGGTTGTATAAAGCTGAAACATGCTGCGCTCTCGACGTGTTAGTAATACAAAAAAGCACACCAAATATGCCAACTTATAAACATTCTATATCATGATACATATAGATACATCGTATAAGATTTTTAAGTGTGTCTTACTTTTCTATGTTTTAGTATCTGAAACTAGAAATAGATAGATAGATAGATAGATAACTCTTTATTAAAAACCATTGTATGAAGATACTTAAGGATAACTTAAAGCTAACAGGCTTTTAATTGGCGGCCTTATCGCTCAAAGCGATCTCTTCCAGGCAACCATGCACGGAAAGAATTTAGATTGACATAGACAGGCCTTATAAATATAAATTATGTACAGGATCTACACAATGAATTAACAATAGTAAAAAAATAAAACAAACATACATATATAATATAAAAAATAAATAAAATTGAAGTATATATATAAATAAAATATTCAATATAATTACTTAATTACCTACATAAATAATAAAGTAATATAAAAATTATTGTGATGTAGTAGCGGTTTCAGATAGATAATATGATTTCACACGGTTTTTAAAAATATCCAGACTAGGGGAAAGTCTTATGTCTTCTGGCAAACTATTCCAAAGTATGGCAGCTTTAACTGTAAATGAAGAACCATAGAAAGTAGTTTTATGTTTGGGTATTTCTAGCCTCAGATTATTTGAAGATCTTAAAGAGAGAAAACATGAATGTGTTGTATGTAATAAACGGAAACGTTCCCGAAGATATGAAGGATAGCAAGGATTAAAGAGGATAGTGTAAAGGAGAGAGAGAATATGTCGATGACAAATGGTGGCTCCCCCACTTGAGTTTTGTGCGAAATTCGGAAACATGGTCATACTTGCGCAAGCTAAATATGAACCTGATACAAAAATTTTGAAGGCGCTCAAGTTTACCAAACTGGTCTTGGGTAAGGTCAAGGTAGCAGACGTCAGCATAGTCCAGGATAGGAAATAAGAGAGATGGTCATTGGGAGAAAATTACGTAGCCTACGCAGTGACCCCGCGGATGCAAATATTTTACTACTGGTCCGGCTAAGGACCCCACGATAAACATCGATCTAAAGTAAGGCCAAGGTCTTTCTTCTCTTTCTCACTAAACGGGATGGTAATACCGTCAAACACTACTTTAGGGAGCATATCCCAGTCTATTTGGCTTATTAATCGCGAACTGCCCATAATGATTACCTTTGTTTTGTCGGGATTAACATTTAGGCCATATGCCTTGCTCCACTGAGAGACGCGAACTAAATCCTGGTTCATCTCATCCACTGCTTCCGACAACCAGCTTACATGAGCTTGGCAGTATAGTTGCAAATCGTTCGCATAGAGGTGGCAGGTTGAAGTGAGATTATTTGAGATGGAGTTAATACGTAATAAGACGCCACCCTGAGGTATACCAGCAGACGTATCACACCATGAGGAGTAATCATCCTCAAAGCGCACCTTCTGCCGCCGACCATACAGGTAACTATGAAACCAGTCTATTACCGATGGAGATATGTTAATAGAGCGAAGAAAACCTAAAAGAATATCGAAATCAACAGCATTAAAGGCGTCGCTGAAGTCCAGGAGCGTTAGAATGGTTAGCTGGCCCTTGTCCATCCCTAGACGTATATCGTCAGTGATTTTGACAAGAGCAGTAGTAGTAGAAATCCAGACTAGATGGGATTGAGAAGGTTGTTTTGAGAAAGGAAGAAATTTAGTTGGTTAAAGGCTAGCCGTTCAAGAATTTTAGATAGGAATGGTAAAATAGAAATAGGGCAATAGTCAGAGAAGGAGCTAGGATTAAATTTTTTTGCTAACGGCATAATAAGGGCTTGTTTGCGACGGAAAGGTGCCACTAGAAATGGAGAAGTTGTATATAAAGCAGAGAATAGGCAATAAATATTCCAGTAAAGGTATTACCATGTTGCGGCTGATCATATCAAGACCTACAGCACTAGAGGATATAGAAAGTACGCTCTTCTTAAAATCACATGCAGTAAATTGACTAAAGATGAAAATAGGACGGTCAGAAGTTGCGTAATTGGAAAGCCGAAGCAGAGAACTTTTGTTGTCATCCTCGTCCATTATAGGAGAAGTAGAGAAGTGTTGATTTAACAGGTTGATATCTAAAGTTTTAGGGATAGATTCTTGTCGAGGTTTACCAACTCCTAATGACCGAAGGAATTTCCAGACCCTCGCGGGGTCTGTATCCTGAACCGATTCAAACATATAGCGTCGTTGAGCAACCCTGCACACCACGTTGCAGCGATTTCGCAACTTAATGTACCGGGCTTTGTTGAGGTCTTTAGGGCGAATTTTATATTTAATTTTGGCTGCTGCCTTCTTGTGTTTTAAGGCTTTTATGTCGTTTGAGAGCCAAGGAGCAGGGACGTGTTGAATTTTAATACAACGAGGGGGGGCATGAATGTCATAGAGTTGAGTAAGGAGAGTGTTAAAAATTGCCACTTGTTCATCGATTGAATTTGCATTAGTAACTGGCGACCAATCTATGGCCTTAGCATCTTTGATGAGATTCTCTTGATTAATACCAGTAAAATTACGTTGTAAGATTATGGTGGGCTTAGCTTTAGGAGGACGGACTTTATAGGAAAGAAAGATAAGATCATGATAAGAGAAAGCAGCTAGGAGTTGTCCGTGCTTTGCAACATGTGAAGGAGATGATACGATAGTAAAATCGATAAGAGAAGGAGCACAATTCGGAAAATTATGGGTAGCGCGAAGTGGAAGGATATGCATATTGTTAGCCTGTATTACATTATTTAACTTAGCGGAACGATAGTCATTTTTTAGTAAGCATGTATTAAAGTCGCCCATAATTATGGAATGTCTATATGAAGGGATTTCTCGAGTATTTTTTCAAAAGAATAGAAGTTGTTGTTATGTGGAGAATTGCTGTAATAGACTCCAAGAAGAACTTTGGTATGGGAAAGAAGAATTTCGATGAATAGGTGCTCACCTGTATGATCGAGAGGTGGCTGTCTGGAAGTGCTAACCACGGTAAAAGTTATATGTGATCGGAACACGCCCGACACGATCATTACGAATGAAAGCCAGGTAAAGCGTAAGAAGCAGAGGGTAAGGAATTTTGAAGCCAGGTTTCAGTAACTAGTATGCCATGGATATTTTTAACATCGAGGGACGCCTGCATATCGGAAATATGACTAGGTATGCTCTGAGCGTTAATATGGATTAAGTTAAGGTTTTTGGGATCATCAGAAAATTGAGCCTCCAATGATTCGGTAAGAGTGGGCTCACTACAAATCATAAAGCTGGCATCCCTACAACTGACAACAGAACAAGAAATAGATAAATATTCATCGCGATCATCACTACAGTCATCAAAAATAGTTAACATAATGTGAAGTAAAATTTAAACAGAAAAGAGCTAAAATCAATCTAGCTAAAATTAAATATTACTAAGTAACAAAAAAATAAAAAAATAAACAAACAAATATACAAAAAGATAACGTAAAATATGAAAAAAAGATAATGTATATGTATAGATAAAAGTATTGAAATAAAATTATATATATTTTCAGTACATACCTGCCGGCTTGTACCTATAGCTACACTTATGTGATTAAAAAAAAAAAAAATAACAATAGTAGGTAGGTAACTTAAGTGCTAGAATAATCTGCCATCTTTTGCTAACAAGATATAACATGGTATACCAAGACAATAAATTGGATGTAGGTATGAAATAAATGTATATTGGCTGAATAGCTTAGATACTCTTTGCACATATCAATAATCAAACTCAAAGAGAGAAAAAAAATGAAAAAAAAATTGTGAACGTCAAACTGACATTTATATTTTTGTTGTGACTTTTCATTTATCTCGTTTATTTATCGTATTTACTTATTTACACGAATGTACTATCGAAGAGTATTTTTAAAACAATCAAGGAGTGAAGTGAAGAACCAACTATTCTATAAAAAAGAAACAGACAGAAAACTCTGGGGCTTAGGGTGGCCCCCCCGCGAAGGTGCGACGCACCGTGTGCGGGTGCGTCGCTCAGTAGCGGGTACCCGAAAGGGTAAGCCGCCGGCGGACCACCGAAGGAATGTAACATAGTTCCAGTGGTCCGCCAATAAAGGCGGAGAGACGGCACACGGCGGGTTTATTTAGTGGGTGAGGGCCCCACACTACCCTGTTTGTTGCCCCGAACAACGGGGTGTGCGGTTAGGTACATTTTATCCCGGCTAAACAAAAAAAAAAAAAGGGTGGCCTTTGAAAAGTCGGAGGCCCTACTGTTGCATGGGCACCGACGGGGCCGCCCGCCAGCGCCTCGATAACGGTCAACGGTGTGGGCTTGCCAATCCAGGCCCACATAAAATATCTGGACCTGGTATTGGATGGACGGTGGCACTTTGACGAGCACTTCCGCCGTCTTGCGCCAAAGCTCGTCGGCACGGCGTCCGCCCTCGGGCGACTGATGCCAAATTTGGGCGGACCGAGTCTCGCGTGTCGACGACTCTACGCGGGGGTAGTATGGTCGATGGCACTATATGGCACGCCCGTGTGGGCAGAGTCCCGGGCCGCTCGCAATAGGGCCCTTCTGTGGCGTCCACAGAGGGTCGTAGCAGTCAGGGCAATACGCAGGTACCGCACGGTCTCAACCGATGCAGCCTGCGCGTTGGCCGGAACCCCCCGTGGGATCTGGAGGCGGAGGTGCTCACGTCTACTATCGGCGGGCGTCAACGGCGCAGGCGGGGGGCAGCCGCCCCTCGCCTATCGCAATGTCATCGTGGCGGGAACATGCCCGCCGCGCCACCGTCCTAAAGTGGAAGTCTCGACTGGAGACGCCCCGGGCTGGTCTCTGGACCGTGGGGGCGCTCCAGCCGATCTTGGAAGAATGGGCAGGGTGGCAGCACGGGATCCTCACCTTCCGGTTGGTGCAGGTTTTGTCGGGGCATGGTTGCTTCGGCAAATACCTGCACATGATCGCTAGGAGGGAGACGACCCCAGGCTGTCACCACTGCGGCTGCGACGAGGGCTCGGTGAAGCACACGCTCGAGTCGTGCCCGGCCTGGGATGTGCAGCGCCGGGAACTCGTTGCAGTCATAGGCGTGCACCTGTCGCTGCCGGCCGTTGCGCGAGCGATGGTTGGCAGTGTCAGGGCCTGGACCGCGGTCGCCACCTTCTGCGAGGCTGTCATCTCGCGGAAGGAGATGGCGGGGAGGGCCCGGGAGGAATCCTCCTTCGCGGACCCGACTCGCCGCCGGCGCGCGGGGTGGCGTGCGCGCGCTTACCTGCGATTGATGCCGCCCTAGTCGAGACTGCGGACGGTGGGGTCGGGGAGTACCCTGCCGTCCGCGGAAGCCTACCGCGAAGGTGCGACGCCCAAGTGCGCGAAGGTGTGACGCCCAAGTGCGCGAGTCGTCGCTCAAGAGAGGGTGCCTGAAGGGGCTGCCGCCTGCGGATCGCGGTCGAAACGACGCGGTACCCGTGATCCGCCGTAGCAAGGGCGGGTGAAGGCGCACGGTGGGTTTTTAGTGTGTGAGAGCCCCACACTACCCCGTTGTCTCCCCGGGCAGCGGGGTGTGCGGTAAGACATTTTTGCCCACCTAAAATAAAAAATAAATAAATAAAAGGATGGTAAAAACTATGCAAGACAATATCACAGACATACACTGAACTTATTTAACCGGTTTAGCTTTCTGTACGCGTTTTGGCCGTTCGTTCGTCGTGGGTTCCTTGGACGCCGAAGTGCTGGGCACAGCGGCAGGCGCGACCTCCACTCTTTTGCGGATTTTATCGAGGTCTGAGACGCAGCTGACTCGATGGCGTGAGCCACCAGCTCCTTGTACGTACACAGAACCATTCCGGGTCCAGCAGTTAGTCACTCCAAACCGCTGCCGCGCAACCATGAAAGTGTCGTGACGAGTCTTCGTTAAGAATTCTGACAAAGTTATAACGGAGCCTTTGAGAGTACTTTTTGCAGCCCTGCACATGCCTGGCGAGTATTTTTTTTTTTCTTTACGACAGCTTACTAAAAATACTTGGTTAAAGTATAGGTCTTTTTATCCACAAATTATATTATTGTAGCCTCTAATATCACTACTAATTAATTAATTAATTTTAGTTAATAAAAGAAAACATAATTTTTATTTAATGTATTTTATTCAAACCTTACAGTTTTTTCTGATAAAGATTTATTTTTAGCCCAAAACAAATGATCCTCTCTTATTGCACTAGTTATGTATTACAAGGCTTAAATTCCATAATATATTCTAATACAATATTTACATATATTTCACAACCAATGTTAATTTTGTATTTTGATATTTAGATATTTTTATATATATTTTTAGCATTTGACATGCTTAGCACTATACATTAAACACAAAGTGAAAAATGTGAAATCGAAAATAACATCCTGCTCGTGACTGTTATTTTCGATTTCACATTTTTCACTTTGTGTTTGTATTTTGATGTAATATCTTCACAGATCTTCACTTTCTTCGGTACCATTTTAATTGAGGTTGAAATTCCAAGTACATGTCTCACCTTCTGCCATCAGATGCAGCAAAAAAAAGCATTATTTTTTTACTATTATAGAACTGTAATACATTTAAGATATTTTTCCGTGTGGTGACGGATTAAGAATACACGTGTCACCACCACATTCTTTCCCACAGGTGTTCTATGAGGCGACTAAGGGAAGTAAGCAATTATCATCCATTGCATGACTGGTGGTAGGGCTGGGTACCAGTAGCGAAGAGTATATACTAAAGAACCAGTAGTAGTGGTATGTTTATAATAAATGTAAATCTTGATATTTATGTATTTTTTATATGTCAAGATATCAAGATATTAGAATGCAGACTCTGTCAGCAAAGAGTTTTGTTGACCTATATTTATGTAAGGAGGTTGAGTGGGAAATATGTACTATTATTCCTACAAAGATTAATTAACCTTTTTTTTTGACCAAGGAAATCTCAAATATTAATTACTAATGGTGATGGAAAACATCATAAGAAACCTGCATACTGCAAAGAGATTTCCTCAACAGCTTGTGAAGTCTGGCAACCCACACGGGATAGCGTGGTTGATTATAGTCTAAATTTCTCTTGCACTCTGAAAACAGACCCAATAGTGGCTTACATAATCACAAGGCCAAGACCGATTTTTCTCATAGCTATTACCAGTTTACCACCATAAGCTATAAATATTATTAGCAGAATTCAAATATTTCAGGTTTTAGTGGTATATAACGTAATATAAAAGTTATGTTGTTTATTAATTTACTTATACTCAAGCAATATTCGCATATTTTATCCTCGTTTTATTCCAGTACTCAAACAAAATTGAATTTAATTAACGTCTAAATATTACGTAGCTTTATTGTGTTGAATATCGTAAATTATTTTACTGTGCCTCTGTATGCAATGGGTTCATCCGTAAATATGTAATTTTATTAAATCGTAAACATATACGTAATGCCGCATTTAAACATATACGTAAAGCAGGAGAGAATGGTAGTACTAACATTATATAATTAATTAAACGTATATATATAAATTTATATATATGCACTAGCCTTTTCCCGCGGCACCGCCGCAGCAAAAAGCTAGTTTTTAGGCTATATCTCAGGCTCCTGATATAGTAGCGGGATAAAATGTATACCAGCTTTTTAAACACATTAAGACCTATCAAATAAAAAAGTTTGCATCAAAATCCGTTTAGTAGTTTTTGCGTGATGCGCGAACTAACAAGCAGATAAACAGACAAACAAAAAATCAAAAAAGGAAAGTATTTGACAGCCTAATACAGTATTTTTTTTCTTAAATATCTTAAATGTACAGATATAGCTCAGTTACAGCTTTATAATAGTATGGATATAGATGTATATATGTATCTAATGGTGGTAGGGTTAGGTACCAAGATGTAGTACTCACTAGTTATCGGGCCCTACTAGTTATCCACCGTCTCCCGTGTGTGTTTCACATCCGTGAAATGAAACTGTCAAGCATAGTATAGTAGAGTTCATAAGCAGCGGTTACCCCTTGCTATAGGATGCTAGTAGGTAAGGTAACATAGAATGATCTTCCTTGCTAAGTCTTTCTTATTCGTGTGTTGACGCACTAAGAATACAAGTATCACCACCTCATTCTTTCCCACGGGTGTCGTACGAGGCGACTAAAGGAAGTAAGCAGTAATCACCCATTGAATTACTAGTGGTAGGGCTGGATACTAAGTGAGAGTACTCAGTTGCTATTGGGCCCGAGCGAGTTAGTACCACCGTCTCCCGTGTGACCGGCCATGAAGCTCATCGGTCTGTTTTGGTTGTAGCAGGAGATAGCCGTTAATTCTTTTATTTCATATCTGTGAAATGAAATGGTGAGCAGCGGCTTGACAATACTCCTCGGTATAGTTCAGTCCATGAGCAAGGGTTACCATCTACCATCGGATGGGCCATAGCTAATGTGCAACATTCGATTATCGACTTTCAGTTGTTTTTTTTGTTCAGCTTAGACAAGAAAGATGGATACTTCGAAAATTCGAGTGATTTTTGGATACGAGTTCCGACGCCGAACTAACGCTGCAGAAACAGCACGCAATATCAATGTTACGTTTGGAGAGGGGACTGCTAATTAACGCACCGTGCGATTTTGGCTTAAACGCTTTCGTGATGGAAATTTTGATTTGAAGAACGAACCACGTCGAAGACAGCCCACACATGTGAATAACAATGAATTGAAAGAGATGGTGGAAGCCGATCCGAGCCAAGCTACCTAAATGTGAATTGAATTACCTTACCAACAATATTGACCACATTTGCGTCAATCAATAAAATAAAAAAATATGAAAAATGTGCCTCATGATTTGACTGATCTGCAGAAAGAAACGCGTGTTGAAACTTGTATTGCCTTGTTGAATCGATACAAAAATGAAGGAATATTGGATCGAATTGTGACACGTGATGAAAAGGGGATTCTTTACGATAACCGTAAGCGAAAAATACAATCGCTGACCCCAGGTCAAACGCCGCAACAGTGTCCCAAAGCAAAGCTTACCAACAAAAAGGTAATAGTAACTGTTTGGACCACCAAATGCAATCAGCATGGTGTTATTCACTATAGCTTTCTCCGAACTGGTCAAGCAATAACGGCAGATGTCTACTGTGCCGAACTCCGAACAATGATAGCAAAACTTGCAGTGAAACAGCCCCAACTCATGAATCGATCTTCACCATTATTGCTCCATGATAACGCGAGACCTCATACAGCACGAGAAACCGTTTTAACTCTACAGGAACTGCAATTTGAAACCCTCCGTATTCGCTAGACCTTGCTCCTACGGACTATCATTTTTTTCGTGATTTGGACAATTTTCTACGTGATAAAAAGTTTTCTTCCCAGGAGGCAGTACAAAATGCTTTCTCACAGTTTGTAGAATCTAGATCACCGGAGTTCTATCGCAAAGGCATAAATTACCTTCCTATTAGATTACAGCAATGTATAGATAATAATGGTAGATATTTTGATTAAATAAATATGTTAAATGAAAAAAAAAACGAATTTCAATATTTCAGTACAAATCGGAAATTTCATACTTTAACTCCTAATATTAGCATCAACAATTATAGCTCATATCACGAGATACCCTTTTACAAGGGCAATAAGGCCTTTTAAAATACAATTAGCTATAATAAATAAATATAAATATTCACAGACATTTCACACAACGTCCTCTGGTCCCAAACTAAGTTAACACTTATGCTATGGGTACCAGACTACGGATATAATACATATATTACTATTTTTTGTAAATACATACATATAATAGATAGAAAACACCCAGACGCAGTACAAATATCTGTGTTCATCACACAAATAATTGTTCTGAGTGGGAATCGAACCCACGACCTCGTGCACGGAAGTCGCTTACACTACCGACTACGCCACGAGGCCCGTCAATATTATTGAATAATTATTGAGACATGTTTGATTGCATTGCTCAATACTATTCGACCATTGTTATTAACATGATTCAGGAACGTTCAACTAAAATGCAATATCAGCGTTCAATTTATCCGACAAACTAGGAAATAACAATCATTATGTGTGAAGCTGTTTAACAGCCAATTGTTGTCTCGACTAATAATCGAAACATAAGTAGAATATTTTATTATAATTACCATAATTATGCTGATGGTATTTTGTGATAATACGAAAGTAATTTTAATTTTATAAACTAACTGTAGAACTTTGTTATGTTAGTTTATTATTATTATGTAAATTTACCAAATATGTAAATGTACTTTTGCAAAACAAAAGTAGTCTGATTAACTTTTTTTAAATCTTTAGCTCTCTGATAGTAAGATAGTGTATTGTTTATTAGGTACTTTTTAAAACATTAGCTATATGGCGTTTAAAAGATTAAACAGTAATAAATAGACATAAATGTGGAAAATATTTTTTTGGTTTGCATAAAATTAAGTAAAAAAATTGTTAACATCATACATATACACTTACATAAACTCCGCCGCAATCAAAAGCTAGTTTTTTAGGTTGTATCTCAGGTTTCCGATATAGTAGGGGGATAAAATGTATACTAGTTTTTAAGTCTAATCGAGATCTAACAAATAAAAAAGATGCATCAAAATCTGTTCAGTAGTTTTTGCGTGATGCGCGAACAAACAAACAGATAAACAGACAAAAATCTAAAAAAAAAATGTTTTTGTGTTCAGACACGTCTATATACCAAAGGTACCAAATTAGAATCTCCACAAGCTAGAAAAGTTGGTAAGGCTCTACCTTGCTCATCCCAGCATGAAATAGCTAGCTTGACCAGGGAAGTACCACCCTCTCATAGATCAGCCTGAGACAACAGCACGTACACCTACAGTTTATGTATGGTGAGTGAGAGCGCCGGAAGCCCAAACCCTTCCTATTTCCTCCTTATTATCATTCCTATCCTGTCCTTAGTATCTTACTTATCTTCTCATTATTATCCTTCCTCCAATCTCCTATCTCTTTCCTTGGAAATGGGGAGTGGAGTAGGAGCTTCTGGTGCTGCTAGCGTCTATAGGCTACGGTTACCACTTACTATCAGGTAGGCAGCATACAGATTGTTTGCCACTCACGTATTTAAAAAAAAATCTCACTTGAAGTCTTGAAGTCTCATTCTGTCATTCACACACACATCGGTCATTCTGATCATACATAACGTCGAAATCGGACGTATTATCTAGACATATATACACGGAAAATGTAACCTGTAGTAATTTTGAGGTAGGGGAGAAAAGAGTGAATGTTGTGCAATTATCATTAATACTCGGATAGTGGTCGCTTTTTAACAAAACCTTTTTTTTTTATTATCTTTTAAATTATGACAACACACTGCCCTATCACGGGGGACTTTACAAATATACTATTCGCGGATACAAAGTTGTGTGTAAGTTGTGTTAGAACGATACTTTGTGGTTCACACAAAGAGTAGTCCTGCGTAGAAATCGAACACACAACACAGGCATCGGAGCTAGGTATCTAAACCACTCTGCCGTCTTTAGTCAACATTCCTATGTTGAACATTGTTAATTTGTTGTTCAATCGTGATTAAGAGGAGATATTATGATTCACAAACTTCCTTCGGCTCTTATCTATATTCATACTGCCTCGATGGTCTAGCGGTAGTGTATGCAACTGCGGATCTTGAGATCTCTGGTTCTATTCCCGGGTTGGGCCATCAAAAAGTTATTGAGTTTTTCGTTAATAAATTTACCATAGCAGTCCGGAGTTAGGAAGTTGGCGGTGTTTCACCCCCGTTCCACAAAAACCCACGCAAAGCCATTGCATTTGATCTCTCTCCGATCGTGTTGGAACGGTATGCCGTCCTATCGCATTATGAAAGTGAGAGTGAGTGCACTTGTTTGCGCACACACTTGTGCACTATAATAAATAAATAAATATTCACGGACATTTTCACACAACGTCCTCTGGTCCCAAACTAAGCTTATCGCTTGTGATATGGGTACCAGATTACGGATATAATACACATATTACTTTTTTTTTGAAAATACATACATATAATAGATAGAAATAAATACATATAATAGAATAGGAAAAAAGCCAACAAACCTCGACCAGTTTCCATAACATTTGCAACACTTGGCATAAAAAAAATAAAAACAGGTAGAAAAAACAAAGGAGCCCTGAAAGATACTGCATACTATATAACAGAAGATTATCCACATCAAGTTCTGGAAAAAAGGAGAAAATTACAGACTCAAGTGAAGATAGAAAGAGAAAAAGGAAACATAGCGATAATTAAATATTATAAGCTTGTCATATAGCAAAATAAAATCACGTTAACTCAATGGGAAATCATAAGAGAAATCTCTCAATTTCTCAATTTTTTAACCTACAGACTGAAATCGAACAAAGAATACAAATAAATAAGAAAAATAAAATCCGTATTACACACAATACCCACCCAAAGGTCATCTAGCTTCTCAGAAAGAGGAGTAAAACCTGGGATGCTAAATTTCTTGATTAATAAAGGTAAAAAACCACATCAAACGTAAAATACGGTAATGACAAGAACTTATAGCTACAGATACCACGGCCTCCCTCAGAAAATAAAAATAAGAAAACAAACAAAACACATCTCCTAAGCCAGCTGGTCACTGTGGGAGATCATGACCAAAACCCTCCAAAGAATAACTTATTACCCAAAACCTCTACCAAAGATACGATCCCCCAGCTATACATATAACGTGCGAACCCTATCATCATACGAAAGACTTATTGAATTAGAAGAAGCATTAAACGATATAAAATATGACATATTAGGGATATCCGAAATGAGAAGAATGGGATATAAAATCATAGAGTACAAGGAATTTATGCTTTGTCACTTTGGCCAAACACCTGGTAAATACAGCGTCGTACATACACAGTTCCATAAAACAATTCATAGAGAGCTTTATAGGTATAACTGAACATGTAGCGATACTAAATCTCAATATTCAAGGCTACAAAATAACCATTATTCAACAGATACAGCAAACGAGGTTGAGGTTGATAATTTTGTAAAAAAACACGGATACGGCATGAGAAATAAAAGAGGTCAGATATTGGTTGATTTCACTCTTGAAAGCAATTTGACAATCATCAAAAAATGCTCCAATAAAAAAGAGAGCCGCAGATAACTTGGCAGTCCCCTAATGGTCCACATAAAAACGAAATTGATTTTATTATGTCAAACCGATCCAAAATATTTCAAGATATTACTCACCAACAGACCATAGACCAATCAGAGCCTCAATAAAAATCCTCAAACAAAAGATAAGTAGAGTAAAATTCACCAGAAAACAAGAATGTCAACTGAGCAACGAGGAGGAGGTAAAAATATTAATAGAAAATTTATTATCCACACTGCCTGACTCTTTTAATCAACAGAAAGAAATTTCAGTACAGACTCACTACGACCGAATAGTAGAGGCCATCAACCAAAGTCTACGACAAGCCCGTAAAAAGAACCACGACCTCAACCACCATAAAATATCTATCACCGCGAACTCTAACGCTACTAGAAAAAAAAAGAGAAATATAAAAACTAGAGAAAAAACCAGAACTATTGAAGCTGAATTATCGGCACTGTATAAGCTGGTTCATAAATATATTAGGAGAGACTACTTAACTCAACCACCATAAAATATCTATCACCGCGAACTCTAACGCTACTAGAAAAAAAAAGAGAAATACAAAAACTAGAGTAAAAACCAGAACTATGAAAGCTGAATTATCGGCACTGTATAAGCTGGTTCATAAATATATTAGGAGATACTACTTAAAATACAGACTAAATACCATAGAAAAGCACATGCAATAATCGGGAAGCATAAAAAACTGACAAAGAGCTCAGAACCAACAAACCGTGGATAGGAAGTCTGAAAAGATCACATAAGACTCTAAATAATAGGAAAGATCTTATGACGGTTGCAACTGACTTTTATACAAATTTCTATACATGTAGCGACACAACACACATCAATACCTATTCCGCATTGTAATAATGACACTACAAGTGTAAACAACATCGACCCAATCAGCGAGCTGGAAATTTTACATAACAGCTTCTACCATCTTCAAGGTCCATCCATCCATCCATCCATCCATCAGCCTATCAACGTCCACTGCTGGACATAGGCCTCCCCAAGAAATGGGGGATAGTGCCGTAATCGCCACGCTTGGCAGGCGGGTTGGCGATCGCAGTGGGTGTTGTTAATACTCGAGGGAGTGCTGCTGCCCACTCTCCCGGTATATCCTCAGTCGGCTTTTGCGACTCCCGTGGATAGAAAGGGGTGAGACAATTCTGAAGCCGGCCGCACACGGCTAACGGTACCCCTGACAAACTTGTACAACCACATTCTAGAAACTGAAGAAACACCGCGTCAATGGTCTGAATTGAACATCATCCTTATCTACAAAAAAGGTGATCCAAATGATATTAAGAACTATCAACCGATAAGTTTACTACCGTGCATACAAGCTTTTTTCCTCAATCTTAAACAAAATATTAAACCCTATACTAGAAGCGAGGCAACTTGTAGAATAAGCAGGCTTCAGGAAGGGCTTTTCAACGTTGGAGATTATAATAGAAAAATATCAAGAAAGAAGGAGGTCACTTTATATAGCATATATCGACTATCATAAAGCTTTCGATAGTGTGTCACATTACCGAACATGGGAAACTCTAACAGCCCATGGAGTAGAGAAAAAAACATACAAGTTCTCAAAAGTATCTACAACAATAACAAGAGAGTTCAACTAGAAACAGCCGGTCTGTTGTT
Organism: Leucoma salicis; assembly: GCA_948253155.1. NCBI lineage: Eukaryota > Metazoa > Arthropoda > Insecta > Lepidoptera > Erebidae > Leucoma > Leucoma salicis. The sequence continues at coordinate 12,795,555 of OX411808.1, read as the reverse complement.
CCTTGTGAAAAGAGGGGTCAGACAAGGGAACCCGAAACTATTTATAGCTACTCTAGAATCTATTATCAGTCAACTAGAGTGGAAAAAGTACGACATACAAATTAATGAGACATACCTAAGCCACCTACGATTCGCTGATGATCTGGTGCTGCTATCAGAGACATGGCAAACTTACAAATTATGATAGAGTTATTAAATGAAGCTAGTAAATAATAGGATTAGAAATGAGCATATCAAAAACAATGCTCATGACTAACAACACCAAAAAGCCTATATCCATCGGAGGAAAACTTCTCAAATATATTATACAGATAAATATATATACCTCGGCAAGCAAATTAGTTTCAACTGAAGAAAGAACGAGTGGATAGTAGAACGGAGAACACAACTAACTTGGAATAAATATTGGGGTCTAAAGGATATATTTAAAAGTAACATGCCCATAAACATTAAAACCAAAGTTGTTTACATATGCCTGCCAAACGTGGAAGCTTAGCCATAAGGTAAAAAATAAAATACTTTGGAAAATCCCAAACTGCACGCCCCATAATACTTAATATTTACGCTCGACGCGACACTAAAAGCAGCGCCTTTCATGAGAACTACCTTTTTACGTACGAATAGCCACCGGTGGTTTAACTATCGTCAACAGAACGCCGTTCGCCCAGCCAGTACATTGTTTTTTGTTAAAAGAAAGTTCTTCCTTTGCTACTACCTACACTAAACACGTAAATAATAACACACCAACGTTATAAAATACGAAAAAAACATATTTTATATTCCACAATTTTTATGACACTGAAATGTCAACCTTCACAACCTTGGCGTAATGACGTTTCGGTTCATTTTGACGGCCGGGTGCAAGCGATTTTACAACTTGTTTTTACAAGGATACAGTTTATATTGGCTTGAGTAATTATAACTACTACCTAGAATACAGACTACAGACTAATAAAATTTAATAAGATATTGACCTCTAACAAAATTTTATTTTTAGCCCTTTATTTTCGTGGCCGTGGTCGGGCCTTGCGGCCCGCAATTGAAAGGTAGAGCAATATAGAAATACTTCTTAAAATTAGCGCTAGATGGCGTATAATATATGAAACCCACAGTAGTACTTTTTGAAATTAGCGCTATCTATGTGATTTATTGAAAACTACTTCGTAAGACCAATACATTATTAGTTAAGTACTTATCAAAATAATCAATTTTATTGTGAAAAATGTAGATTATGAGGCGTGCAGTTTTGGATTTTCCAAAGTATTATTTTGTGTTCTTGTTACTGTAAAGAAATAAAAAGGCTTTTTATTTTAATATTTATTTTATTTATATTATAAAAATTTAATATATTTTATTTTATACGCAGTACAAATATCTGTGTTCATCACACAAATAATTGTCCTGAGTGGGAATCGAACCCACGACCTCGTGCACGGAAGTCGGCTACACTACCGACTTCCGTCCGACTAGTGTCTATTGATACTAGCCGCTGTGACAGAAATTATGATCTCGAAATCATTATTATATTCATAAAGAATTGTTATTTATTTTAGAAAATAAAAGTGGTGTATAAACAAACCTTCCAATTCCCATTAGAATACTTGTTAGTGAACAATGTGATACCATTAAAATGAAACGGGAACAATATTATTCTCCGGAATATGAAGTTGTTTTTCCAAGTCAATCATTAGGGAAATATGTAAATCTTTTGCTGGTAAATATGATACGTATAAAATGTCTAAATACAATGCGATACAACATTCATACGTATTATATGATCATGCATGTGTGTAGCGTTGTTATCTGTTTCAATACTTTCTTATTGAAAATATAGGGGTAAATTATATAATTATTTACGTCTAGTTATTTAGTTGGTGTTGTATAATTTCAACAAGGAATATCACTAGAGATTGAAATTGACCCGAGTGATTATTGTAGATACCAGAGTATACGTAAAGCACAGCGTCCGGCCTCACGCGGAGTCCCTACTGCTCAAATCTCTGGGCCGGCACGTTCTAGTACCAGCTCGAATCACTTGACTCCCTACAAAGGCATGCTATTCGAAATATCCCAATCTCATGAATGGAGTAGAGTTGATGGATCGGCAGGGAAACTTGATTTATTTCTGTGCTCTAACCACTCTTTAGGATCAGATCACTCTGAGGAGCTGTTTGAGGTGGTAACAACATCCCCTTTTTCCTCCGAACCAACGTCGCAATAGAATTCGATCATACCACCTGAAAACAATCTCCTCCAAAACTTATCTTTTCAGCGCTGTTTCCTACCACGTGCCTACGTAGGCTCTGGAATTAACTTCCTGATGTAGTGTTACCCTAGCGTTACAACCTATCTGTCTTTAATCAAGGTTTGAGAAGATCACTTTATTCACAGTATATTTTGCCGACGTCTATGAGCGAAGTTTATCCCTTACTATCGAATGTGTCGCTTTATCGTCGTTTAACTAACATTGGTATTAAAATACGATATACCTAGTACTGGAATAAAGTAGGTACTTACTCGTATATGATCAGTTAATATGTACCTATACCTATTTGAGAGGTTTGCTCATCGTTCTCCGACTTAGGTTATATTCACAATATTACCATTAAAACACGTTAGTTTCTGCTAAACTACTTTATTTCACATCTGTTCCTCTGAAAGGCAATATGGGCAGATCTCCACAATCATGAATTGAACAAGATAAAATATTATTTGATTTCCTGTTAAATCAGCACAACTTTATTCGACGTAAAACAATTCTTATTTGAGGAAAAGTGCTAAAGTGATTCATTATAATAATATAATAATTCATAGTCACATCAATCTCAGCGCCACCGTCTCAAAGTAATAAACCTATTACAACAGCCGCGGTAGCAATCGTCGGACGACGCCTGTCCCTAAGTGCACAATCATGTATTGGTTACCAAATCCTCAAGGGATATTCAGTTTAAACCTTTTGATTCAGTACATGATTTGATTAAACTTTGTTTTGTGCTTCTTTTTTAAATTAATCCATAACTAAGTCCTTTTTGGTTTATATGCAAATGAGTTTGTTGGCTGTAAAAAGATTTTATTAGATTTTAACAAAATTACTTAAGCGGAATACATGAGTGTAGTGTAGTATACATTGCGTTTATGAATGTTTATAAAATATGGGTATATCTATCAGAGGAGCTATGCATTCAAGTAGTAAGTTTATTGGAAACATAAATATTAGGTATCTTCAAAGTTAAATGTTATTATTTTATCTTGTATTCCTTTAAAGAATGCTAACTGAAACCTGCACTCAAATATGTACGGTCCCGCCAAGATATGACATCACTCTATTTTTAAACCATTTCTGTTTATTTAAAATTAAGACTGACCATGAATTACACACGTGCAGCTACGAACGAAGTCACGTACGCGAGCACGCATCCATTAACGCACGAGCTCGTGCAAGCACAAATGCATGCACGGACGTACACTTACACATTAGTTACGAGTACCTACACACGAATTCAATCTGAACTAGATAGGTACCTATTTTGCAGGCACACTGCATAGACCACGTAAAGTTGTATATTCATCTTATTATTATTGGTTGACTATGTCAACAGTTTTTTTTTTTACGTAAAATAATATAAATTAAAAAAGACGCATTTGGCTAAGTGTGAAAAACTAGGTTAATAAAAATGTATCTGGTATATTAAACCTAAAAATACTAAAATTGCTGCGAAATACATACATATTTATCGCGACATTACAGGCTTATGGTCTTATTCATAACAAAATGCTTATCGAAGGTATAAACCTATATTAGTTAAAACTTATTTTAAGCCTATCAAACGTTCGATAAAAATCTTTATTCATAATCGTTTGATAAACCTCCGATAACTAAAATGTCTTTTATGTACATAATGTTGCAATTACGTAGAAAAAATGGTGAAATGTGAATGGTAGAAAGATGTTTTCATAAGTTTATACTTGTCAGTGTCAAACGTTTTAATTTTTGATTGTGTCATATTAACAAAAATAATAAAATTATTACATAAACAACAGCGAAATTGTGCTCACACTGCCACAATAAAAGCCATTAAACAAGAAGATAAGAAGATACATAAACAACTAACAAGAAGATAAAATTATTACGATTTATTATTTAAAATTATTTTAAAATGAATGATAATATTAAAAGCTGCAAGTCTTCGCGGACTAAATTTAACCACACACCCCGTCGTTCGGGGCAACGAACAGGGTAGTGTGGGGCCCGCACCCACTAAAGAAACCCGCCGTCTCTCCGCCTTGTTGATGGACCACTGGTACTATGTTGGATTACTTCAGTGGCCCGCCGGCGACTTACCAGACTGAGCGACGAAGGTGCGACGCATCCGCACACGGAGCGCCGCACCTTGGCGGGAGGCCTTGCGGGTGGCGGACGTTCCCCAGTCCATCCACCCGCAGCCTCAGCTAGCCGTCCTAGCTGCGCAAATACTCGCGCCTGCGCCGCCCCAGTCGCTGGCGGCGGTTTGGGTCAGCGGAAGAATCCTCTTCCCTGGCCCTCTCCGCCGCTTCCTTCCGCGAGATAACCTCCTCGCAGAAGGCACTGTTGCCTTTTTGCCGATACACTTTTCTGCGCCGATTGATGACATGATTTTCAATCACCGCAATACTTTGCAGGGTTTGTAAAGCTTGCATATTTAAGAAAATTAACGTAAAATCGTAAACGTAAACTTCTTATAAAAATGATATTATGCGTGTCAGATGTACCTATTAGAAATCAATGTCAATACACAATAAATTGTCATTTCAAACATCATAATCAGCTGACCAAAATCAGCCATGTTTTTTTGCTAATATACGCTTATAGTAGGCTACTAGCTTGTATAAATCAAAGAGACTATATCGGAGAGTTAATGAACGTTTTAGCGTTATCGAACGATTATGAATAACACTTTTTGACAATCTGCTTTTAGCGAGCTTTTAAACCTCCGATAAGTTATTATGAATAAGACCATTAATCTCTATGCCAAGGTTGCTCTAATGTATAAGCAATTTCATAGCTTAACAGCCACGACATTTTTTTGATATTAATACGTGTTGAATTTTCGGAAGCACATAACATTGAACTCATACTGGTATAAGGCGAAATAAAACATTTTTTTCATGAATACTAATAGAGAGACTTCGCAAGTGTATTTTAAACTAATAATACTGTGGAAAATGTCCCCGAAGGGGTAGGCAGAGGTGTATTACACATGGCACGATTCCCCAGCTATGTTTAAGTCCCACGTAGTAGGGGGCGAGCCTATTGCCCGGTCTGGGGATCGAACCCGAGACCGCATGATCAGCAGTCGCTCATACTACCGCTGAACCACTGAAGCATTATATGAACACAACAATATTTTATTTTTTTTGTCTGCTTATCGGTTTGTCTGTTTAATTTGTTGGTACATTACGCAAATACTACTGAGCGGATTTGTGAAGCTTTGCTCTTGTTCTTGGTATACGTTTTATTCCACTACTTTTATTATTATTATATAAGATATTTTATTTATTAGGTTCATCCACAGCAATCTATCCATCCATCCATCAGCCTTTTAACGTCCACTGCTGGACATAGGGCTCCCCAAGAGAACGCCACAACGAGCGGTCCTGTGCCGACCGCATCCAACGGCTTCCCGCAGCTTTGACCAGATCGTCGGTCCATCTGGAGGGGGCCGTCCTACGCTGCGCCGTCCGATACGTGGTCGCCACTCGAGAACCTTTCTTCCCCAACGGTTGTCGGTTCGTCGAGCGATGTGGCCTGCCCATTGCCACTTCAGCATGGCAACCTGCTATGTCGTTCACTCTCGTTCTCCTACGGATCTCCGTATTACGGATACGAACACGTAGGGAAATACCAAGCATAGCCCGCTCCATGGCCCGCTGAGTGACTTTGAGCCTTGATACGAGGCCAACATTCAGAGACCACGTCTCTGTTCCATATGTCATCACTGGTAACACACACTGGTCGTAGACCTTCGTTTTTCATCCACAGCAATTGACTTATATTCTATTTATAAAGTATACAACTGAAACATTTCGTGAGAGATACGTTTGAATATACTTATTTAGGAAAATTATCTGGAACCTATAATATAGCTAGCTTTTGTTTATGGCAGAAGCTAATTTAACTTAATAATTAATGAACTAGTTTTGTGCGTTCAAAGTAAAGTTTCGATAGTTGTTAAAGTCAACTCGGTGCAAATATGTCAACGTTTCCAATAGACTTAACATACGTACACTTATGCCTCGTCTCGTAAATCGTTACTACTTAAATCATTTTGTAGTAATTAAAATTGCATAAAGAGGTAAAAGCAAGGACAGTCAAGCATTCAATGATATTAATCACATATTGAAAGTAGCAATGACGATTTTATGGTAAGATTACCTTTGATTAAGATATCACAAAGCTTTTAAAGAATCTAATTTTAGTACAGGCCGAAATTTAATTGACTTGGTTATATAAGTATTACAACCCAAGATATCTAGAGATCCTTTCTAAATGCCTTAACCTACCATACATAGTACTCGCAGGTAACCAATTTTTAAATAATATACTTATCACTTAAGAGACCTCCACGCCATTTATCAAATACTTAGGAAAATCCAAAACAGAACGCCTCATAATCTTCATTTTTCACAATAAAATTGATAATTTGATAACTAATAATGTATTGGTCTTACTAAGTAGTTTTCAATAAATCACATAGATAGCGCTAATTTCAAAAATGACTAATGTGGGTTTCATGTCTAATACGCCATCTAGCGCTAATTTTAAGAAGTACTTCTATATTGGTCTACCTCTCAGTCATTTTGCAAGGCGCCATCTGGCAATTAGTAAGAACAACAATCTATGAGTTTACATATATACCTGCATAAGTGCATATTTATATAAACATGTAAAATGTAATAAATTATTAAACTGTAAACAAAAACAATTTAAGAAAACAAAAAGACATCGCAAGTTTCCTTACAAAAAAAAGCAATGTTGTGGCTCTATATATACAACAGCAACTGAATACAATGATATCGACATCTAAAATTGCCACAAGCGACATCTAGGGCTGCAGTTGTCAATATCTCTTTTACTTTAAAACAGTGACATCTATCAATAGAAAATTGCAACTTTGGACAATATTATACGACGATAGTAAAACCACCGGTGGCTATGTGTACGTAAAAAGATAGTTCTCATGAAAGGCGCTGGTTTTAGAGTCGCGTCGAGCGTAAATGCCGTAAATATTCAGTATTTTTTTGTTTATTTAATAACAATTAATCCACATCGAATCAGAACGTGAAAAGTAATAGGGCTCTATTCCTAGTCATAATAATTCGTAAACGAAAAAAAAGGCTCGATTAGTAAAGTATTTTGGTCGTTATCGTGTTAACATACATCACCTACGACTCACGGACGTCCAAGCCAGACTTTTTTTTTAAACAGTTTTTTAACTAGTTTAAATAACAAAAATGACATCAAAAATATCATGAGTGTTAAAAATAGTGTGTGTTCTTTATATATGCGTGTAGATATTATTTTACAATTGCAATATAAATATGATAAATAGAGACATTTTAAGTTTGAAAAATCAGTTGTGCCGTGTTAACCGGGAGTAGAACACACCTCAACGTTTCGCTTATGAGGCGTGCAATAATAAGTAATTTGCACATGCAGAAACTCAATAACCATTAATTTTGATATGGTTTATAAATCATATTCACCTAATTATGTAACACACTTGTCTATACATATATGGTCTTATTCATAATAACTTATCGGAGGTTTAAAAGCTCGCTAAAAGTAGATTGTCAAAAAGTGTTATTCATAATCGTTCGATAACGCTAAAACGTTCATTAACTCTCCGATATATTCTCTTTGATTTATACAAGCTAGTAGCCTACTATAAACCTTCGATAAGCGTATATTAGCAATAAAACATGGCTGATTTTGGTCAGCTGATTATGATTATTGAAATGACAATTTATTGTGTATATAGTTATATACTCTTTGATTGTGTATTGACATTGATTTCTAATAGGTACATGCGACACGCATAATCTCATTTTTATTGTCATAAGAAGTTTACGATTACGACTTTACGTTAATTTTCTTTTTGAAAACCCTAAATCCCTTTTTTTTTTGTTAAGGCGGGAAAAAATGTTCCTAACGGCACACCCCGTCATTCAGGGCAACGAACAGGGTAGTGTGAGGCCTTCACCCACTAAAGAAACCCGCCGTGTGCCGTCTCTCCGCCTTTATTGGTGGGCCACTGGAACTATGTTACATTCCTTCGGTGGTCTGCCGGCGGCTTACCCTTTCGGGTACCCTCTACTAAGCGACGCATCCGCACACGGAGCGTCGCACCTTCCTTTGGGTCAGCGGAAGAATCCTCCTCCCTGGCCCTCTCTGCCGCTTCTTTCCGTGAGATAACCTCCTCGCAGAAGGCAGCGACCGCGGCCTAGTTCCTGTCGCTGTTAAGCATCGCTCTTACGACGCTGGGCAGCGAGAGGTCCCCCCCTATTTTCACGACGAGTTCACGGCGCTGCTCGACCCAAGCCGGGCACGACTCGAGCGTGTGCCGCGCCGTGTCCGCGTCACAGCCGCAGAGGTGACAGCCCGGAGTCGCTTCCCTTCTTGCGACTATGTGCAAATATCTGCCGAAGCAACCGTGCCCCGACAGCACCTGCACCAGTCGGAAGGTACGTCCCGCCCACTCCTCCAGCACCAGCTGGAGCGCCCCTACTGTCCAAAGGCCGGGGCGTCTCCAACCGTGCCCTCCACTTGGCCATGGCAGCTCCTGGCCACCTCCCTGGGTAGAGGGTGTCCACCCCCCTCCCGCTCTTGCGACGCCCGCCGATACACCTCTGCGAGCACCTTCGCCTCCAAGTCCCACGGGGGGATTCCAGCCAACGCGCAGGCCGCCTCCGTCGACACCGTACGGTATCCACGTATGACCCTGGACGCAACGACTCTCTGTGGTCTCCACAGAAGAGCCCTGTTCAGTGCGTCCAGGGACCCTGCCCACACGGGTGCGCCGTACAGCGCCATCAACCGGAGCACCCCCACGTAAAGCCGTCGGCACGCATTGTTGGCCATGAGCCGTGCAAGGGCGGACGCTGCGCCGACTAAGCTTTACAAACCCTGCAAAGTATTACGGTGATTGAAAATCATATCATCAATCGGCGTATATACTAAAGAGTAATAATTTTATTATTTTTGTTAAAGTAACACAATCAAAAATTAAAACATTTTACAATGACAAGTAACAATCCATAGATAAACTTATGAAAATAATTTTCTACCATTCACATTTCACAATTTTTTCTACGAAATTGCAACATTATGTACATTAAAGACATTTTAGTTATTGGAGGTTTATCAAACGATTATGAATAAAGATTTTTATCGAACGTTTGATAGGCTTAAAAGACGTTTTAACTAATATAGGTTTATACCTTCGATAAGCATTTTGTTATGAATAAGACCACTATAATATTATAAAGCTTTAACAGAGCTGTGTCTGTATATTTAAAATATTTGAAAAAAAAATGACTGTATTAGGCTATAAAGTGTCTAAACCCAAAACGATTTTTGAAGTGTAGAATTCTTTAGGCGCGTTGAGCACTTTGAGGGTGTACATAAATCATGGAACTCGCGTCATCGTCACCGCCTACGTCACGTGCTTTGGTCACGTGACGTCTTAACGATAACACTATATCTTGTTCCTATTAGTATAACTTATTGAACTGGGCCAGCTGTGAATGAATAATTAAATGAATATTTTTCTTTTTTTGTGAATGTATAAATAATTTTCATTTACAAGTTATAATTTAAGATCAAACAATTAATTTAAATATCCAAAAATAACAACTGTTTGATTATAATTTTAAGTTTTCACTTCAGTCGGCAGTGACGTGTGAGATATAACCTAAATACTAGCTTTTGGCTGCGGCGGAGCCGCGGGCAAAGGCTTGTATAATAATATAATTACAAGCCGATGTATGTACATTAAAGATATTGAAGAAAAATTAAATTATATTGGATGGTGGTCTTTATTAGCGCAAGAAAAGCCAAAACAACAATTTTTTAAAATTTTTGTCTGTCTGTTTGTTCGCGCATCACGCAATAACCACTGTACGGATTTGAATGATATTTTTCATTGATTTTTCTTGATTAGACTTAAAATTTGGTATACGTTTTATGCCACTTCTATATCGGGAACTCGAGATTTAACCTAAAAAACAAATAATATCTATACAAACGGAATTTTGATGAAACTTTTTTTGATTGATTACACTTGATTTGATTTAAAATCTGTTACACGCGTACGAAGTCGCGGGCAAAAGTTAGTATACAATTAAACTTCCTAAGTGCATGGCTCCCATAACCACTTTATAAAATCAAATGATAATATCTCCGGCTTTGTTCTGGATAAGATGTAAAGAAAGAAAGAAAATATATATGTACATACCAGTGATAGCACCGTACATACCAGTGATGGCCCGCCAACACAGGCGGAGAGACGCCACACTGCGGGTTTATTTAATGGGCGTGGGCCCTACTACACTAGCCTCTTCGTTGCCCCGAACGAAGGAGTGTGCGGTTAGGTACAAACAAAAAAAAGGAAAAGGTACTACTCAACCAATTCTAATTACAATGGTTTTAGTCAGATCAGCTCTTGAAGAGAAGCAGCTGTACATATTAAGAAAATTAAGTTGTGAAACCGCCCTCAAGATTTAAGATAAAACAGTTGTGACCTCCACAGTTTCATATATACGAGTACTTACCCACAATGTGTGTAAACCTCAAAAAGCATTATTATAGCTTAACAGTCATATACTTACAGAGGTAATCTTGTAACAAATATTCGCTTTGGGTATTTGTTTGTAAGAATACTACAGTAGGTAGTAGCTTATTCATGTCAATAGGCTTTAATATGTTTTATCATAGGACTAAAGTACAATTTCAAATAAAACAGGTATCAGTTGAATCAGTATAGTAAATCCTATATTATAAAAAAGAAAATGCGTTCTTTTTGTTACTTTTACACGTCATAACTATTGAACTGATCATCATGAAATTTTACGTACACATAGTCCGGAAGCCGGAATAAGCATAGGGCTACTTTTTATCTGTGAAAAAGTTATGGTTCCAGTGGGATATATATTTTTGCAAAGTGATCATTAGCGTCACAGAGTAAAGTATTTATACTCTGAGGGCTTAGTGTGAGTTTTTCTAATTACTCGATCGCGTTAAAGTAAACTCAAATTTGTATGGAGTTGAATCAGTGACACCTAGCGTCACGTTTGCGAAACATAATTTGCGAGTACGAGATTGTTTATATAAAAACGTGTCGAATGTGAACGTTGATGACATGAGTAGTGAGCATAAAAACGAGCGAGAACCTCGTTTTTGCGAGTGTGAGTTGCAAAATATGTCAACTTTGACAATTTGATCGAAAACGTCTTCACCGTGAGCAATTGCAAATTGTCACTGAAATTTTTATAGTGAAAGCAAATTTTTTCCTCATAGTATATTGAAAATATAAGTCAAAGAGTAGTAATAATAATCCGTATAACCAGAAAATATAACTACAAGACATAATGGATCAACTAGATTGGAAATATATAGCTGCAAGCATTGGAATATACCTATAGCTGCAAGACATAATGAAAGAACTAGATTGAAGCGAAAAGGCGATAAAAATAGATTCAGAGTTATTAAGAAACTTAAAACTTGCAGAGGATATAATCCTATTTGCAAAATACATTAAATCAGTTGGAAACAATTATAGGAGAGCTAAACAACTTTAGCGAAATATAGGATTGAAACTGTGCATATCAAAAACGAAGGTTGCTACAAATACATAGTATAAAAAATAGGTACAATTATAGAATATGTGGACAGCTATATGTATCTCTAGAAACAAATTTAATTTAAGACATTTAATAAAGACGAACTAGAGTGGCGTATCAACATAGCCTGGAAAAATTTCTGGAGTTACAAAGACATTTTAAACGGCAAACTTCCACTTAGATTCTAAAAGAAGGTAATAGAGTCCTGCTTGTTACCTCGATTAACATATGGTGCACAAACTTGGGTGTTCAATAATAAAAAAAAGCAAAATACGCTCGTGCCACCGTGCTATAGAAAGAAGCATTCTAGATATAAAGCTTATGGACAAGCATAGAAGCGAGGAAATGGCGTGATGATAAGTTAGTTTAGTTAGTTAGAAGCGAGGATATTCACAGAAAAACTAAATTAATAAACGCAAAACAACATGCACAATAACATAAATGGAGATGGGCGGGTCACGTTGCATGGATTACAGACAGAAGATGGTCAAAACGCGCCACCTCATGGAAAGGTATGACCGGGAAAAGAAGCAAAGGAAGATGTAAAGACCGGTGGAGTGATGAAATCCAAAAAATAGCTGGTTGAGACTGAACAGTGAAAGCGCAATGTCGAAATACCTGGAAACCGTTGGAGGAGGCTTTTACCCAGAATTTTTACCCAGAATTTTTTTTTTTTATTATTGAAGACCCAAGTTTTTGCACCATATGTTAAACGAGGTAACAAGCAGGAGTCTATTACCTTTTTTTAGAATATAAGTGGAAGTTTGCCTTTTAAAATGTCTTTGTAACTCCAGCATTTTTTCCAGGTTATGTTGATACGCCACTATAGTTCGTCTTTATTTCGCGATTTCTTAAATGAAATTTGTTTCTAGAGATACACATAGCTGTCCACATATTCTATAATTGTACCTGTTTTTTATACTATGTATTCGTAGCAACCTTCGTTTTTGATATGCACAGTTTCAATCCTATATTTCGCTAGAGTTATTTAGCTCTCCTATAATTGTTTCCAACTGATTTGATGTTTTTTGCAAATTGGATTATATCTTCTGCAAATTTTAAGTTGCTTAAGGACTCTGAATCTATTTTTATCGCCTTTCCGCTCCAATCTATTTCTTTCATTATGTCTTGCAGCTATAGGTATATTCCAATGCTTGTAGCTATATATTTCCAATCTAGTTGATCCATTATGTCTTGTAGTTATATTTTCTGGTTATACGAATTTTTATTACTACTCTTTGACTTATATTTTCAATATACTTTGAGGAAAAAATTTGCTTTCACTATAAAAATTTCAGTGACAATTTGCACTTGCTCACGGTGAAGACGTTTTCGATCAAATTGTCAAAGTTGACATATTTTGCAACTCACACTCGCAAAAACGAGGTTCTCGCTCGTTTTTATGCTCACTACTCATGTCATCAACGTTCACATTCGACACGTTTTTATATAAACAATCTCGCACTCGCAAATTATGTTTCGCAAACGTGACGCTAGGTGTCACTGATTCAACTCCATACAAATTTGAGTTTACTTTAACGCGATCGAGTAGTTAGAAAAACTCACACTAAGCCCCCTGAAGTCTAGTGACAGAATTTAGTACAAATATGTTAATAACCTTTTATTTTATACTACGTGGGTAGCAAACAAGCATACGGCCTACCTGATGGTAAGCGGTTACTGTAGATAGAGGCATCCCTTGTACGTCGCTATCTCCAAAAAAAGGGATAGGTGGAGAGGAAGGATAAGTAAGAGAGGACGGGGGTTTGGACCACCGGCGATCGCACTCACCATAAATGAAACACAACGGTAGGGGTATCATACTGGTGACCACTGAAGGAATGTAATATGGTTCCGGTGGCCCGCCAATAAAGGCGGAGAGACGGCACACGGCGGGTTTATTTGGTGGGTGAGGGGCCCACACCACCCTGTTCGTTGCCCCGAACGACGGGGTGTGCGGTTAGGTAATTTTTTTCCCGCCAAAACAAAAAAAAGGGGTATCTACGAGTGTTTCACGCTGATCTTTTGCGAGCGGGTGCTACTTCCCCGATCGAGCAGGCCCATTCATTCTGAGATAAGTAAGGCTCTACTACTAGGAAGACTAACTGCTAGTAAATACTGCTACACTAATAGGTATGTATTTGAATAAATATCAATTATTCTGTCGCTCTATATTCACAAAGAGCAAAAAGAAGTGTTGGCGTATAAAACATTATGTAGTTAGCTACATGTTCTGCTTTCTTGTCACGTTTTTTTTCCGTTTAAACGTCCCTCCAACAAATGGCTTGAAATATAACTACATTTACAGACAGTGGTATATCTAATATGAGGAAAAAAATACTCATACACATTTACATTCTTTTGTCTCTCACAATTTGGATTGATACTCATTATAATCTTAATAGTCATTTTGTGGATCACAAAAATACTTGTTGAGAATTTTACTACGACGTTAGTGAGATGGCTAGGCTAAGCTAATTATGTAAGCTATGTATGTGGATACAAAATTATTGAGTATTTCCGTCAAGGAGTTAGTTGGCCTGTTTTACCCCTGTGGTGCAGGAAACATCTAAAGCCTGATGTTGGTCCAGGCCCTGATCTCGGTCTTGTCAGAAATTTATACCTGGGCAAATGAAACGAGGATTTTATCTTAAGGTTTTGCTAATAAACGGCTGGTGACTAATAAAGTAACATTATGACGACGTAGTCACAACAAGTTTTTAGATATGCCACCATCTACGTCAAACTTTACAGAAGGAAGCCGCTTATCGATCTATACGCAAATACAAGAGTAACCCATTGAGCGCCATCATTTCATAAATCTTAAGAAAATAGCTAGGCTAGACGAACTAGTGTTTGGTACGTTATACCATCCATCCATTGGTACGTTATACACAATACCCACTTAATCGGTGCACTCTTCTTCGATGTAGCGAAAGTTTTCGATAAAGTCTGGCACAATGGCGTAGTATACAAGCTACTCCACTTAGGAGTACCGCGGTATCTCGTACTCATCATACGAGACTTTCTATCTAACCGTAGTTTTCGCTACAGAGTAGAAGGGACACTATCCTCCCCACCAGGGGGTGTAGGGCGAGTAGGGACTCGCCGGGGTCCTACAGGGCTCTGTCCTCTCACCGATCCTCTTCTCGCTGTACACCAGCGACATGCCTCAGCATCGGCAATGACTCCACCATTACTCACGCCAACCCTCTAGTGGTTGAGTTGGCTAGGTACAACCCTTCTAATATATCGCGCATACGCAGACCGCGGAATAGCCTCGACGAAGTCGACGACGAGATAACTCACGCTCAGAACAAAGCACACACAGCTCGCGCAGCTATTACAAGTAATTACGCACGGTTTCGTCCCCGCCGACAGGGGCGAAAGACGTGTCGCGGTCAAATCTGAGGCTAACAACCAATACAAAAAAAAATGTTTTATTTGATTAATCAATATGAGTGAAAGCAATAAGAATAGCTAGCATTTTTGTAAAAGAAGGTATTTTGTGTATTTTCAGTTTAATACAAGTAAAAATTGACAACATTTTTTTTTTGTATATCTAGCTGAGCATCTTGCTATCATATGCTACGTATGAACCTAAGAGACCAGTGTCATTTATTTCTTGTTTTTTTCTCTATCGGCATAGACGTAGTAAGTAGTAACGTTATCGATATCCATCCATCAGCCTTTCAACGTCCACTGCTGGACATAGGCCTCCCCAAGAGAACGCCACAACGAGCGGTCCCGTCATGGGGGGTAATGCCGTAATCGCCACGCTTGGCAGGCGGGTTGGCGATCGCAGTGGATGTTGTTAATACTCGAGGGAGTGCTGCTGCCCACTCCCTGAGTATTCCCTCAGTCGGCTCTTACGACTCCCGTGGGTAGAGAGGGGTACGTTATACTTTGTACCTATATAAATATGGCACCATGCAAGTTTACAATATTAATTTATAAAGTACTTAGATATTTCGTTAAATCTCTCAATTTCATTTTCTTAAATACAATTACAACGGTGCAAGTTTGTGTATCTACAAAATATAACAGCTTTATATATAAGACTCGATCTATTTTCCAAATAATATGCCATGAGCATATGTGCGCTACAGTATATTTCTTCGACATACCCTCTTAACTCGAAGCCCGACCTAAGAAAAGTGTCTTTTTACCCTTACATTATCTTCAACTTCGAATGTCCAAATTCGTTTCATTTCGTTAGAAGTGAAATATAGTTAGCGGCAGAGACCAAGACCGAATAAAATGACGATTCCTACGTTTGAACGCGTCTACATTTTTCAGTGATAGGCATTTAGAATTCGGTAAAGTACGCACTACGCTCCCTTCACTCGGCACAGTGTGGTATTGCTTGCTTCATCGGCAATTTCAGCATTGCTTGCTTGAGATTTTTTATGATTTTAGCTTCTTAATATTCTTATTGTCTCTAAATATTGGCCTCGTATCAAGACTCGAAGTTGCCCAGTAGGCCATGGAGTGGGCTATGCTTGGTATTTCCCTACGTGGTTGAATCCGTAAGAGAACGAGTGTCCGACATACCCCGCCGGGTTGGCATGCTGAAGTGGCAATGGGCAGGCCACATCACTCGAACCGCTGGGGAAAAAATGTTATCGAGTGGCGACCACGTATGGGATGATGCAGACAAGCTACGGCCCATATGATGGTAAATGGTAACCGTCGCTCATAGACTCAACTATATCGAGAGTACCTTTTGTCAAGCTGCTGCCCACCATTTCATTTCACCGATATGAGATGAGAGAATAAACGGCTATCTTCTACTACAGCCAAAACGCAACGATGTGCTTCATGGCCGGTCACACGGGAGATGGTGGTACCAACCCGCTCGGGCCTGATACCCCACTCTCCACTGAGTACTTCGACTTGATACCCAGCGGGCGGGTATCAAGTGGGAGTACTCAGTGAAGAGGCGGGTTTATTAGTGGGTAAGGGTCCCACACTACCCTTTTCATTGCCCCGAACGACGGGGCGTGTGGTTAGGTAAATTTTTTCCCGCCTTAACAAAAAAAAAGGTATCCAAGGTATTTACTAAGTCAATGGCCTTCTTCATCAAAGGCTATACCGGCACTTAACAATAATACGAGACATTCATTTATTCATACACAAAAAATGTTAAACTTCTAAAATATTTATACTAAGTAAAAAAATTTCTCGAAAATTCGTAGTATCATTCATCCATCCATCAACTTCTTGACTGCTGGATACAGGCCTCCATAAGAGAGCGCCACAACAAGCGAACTGCATCCAACAGCTTCCTGCGGCTTTGACCAGATCGTCGGTCCATTTGGCGGGAGCACCGTCCAATACATGGTTGTCACTCGACAACATATTTGTTGCCACTTCCGCATGTTTCTTCTCAACTGATCTCTATAGGTATACGTATTCAGTCACGTAGAGAAATACCGAGCCTAGCCCGCACTTTGATACACTGAGCGACTTTGAACCCTGATACAAGACCAACACTTAGGTATCACCACTCTGTTCCGTATGTCATCACTGGTAACACAAACTAGTCGTAGACCGTTTTCAGATATTGCGGAATTTTCGATGAGAAGATTTTCCTGAGCTTCCCTTTCTAATTTAACTCTTTGTCGAAGTTAACAGATATACATTTGAGGTTCATAGGTTGACAACTTAAGGGATGCGATATCTTATAATAATTATGTTTTTTTAATGTACTCAAAATAATAATTATAATATCAACATTATTATCCTAACGTTACGGGCACTTTTTAAAATAATCCTAACCATGTGTGTATTTAAAACTTCTTAATGAAAGTATATCGAGTGTCAAATCATTCTTATTAGGAAATAGTTGTAACTTTAATGTTAAAAATAAGGGGACATTGACTGTACCTATACCATTGTTACGCCTTCTTCGAGACAATAATTTTGAAGAAATAGGTGGCATTAAGATCACTGGTATATATTGAGGTAAGAGCTAAATTACTGGCATGTGCTAAACGTCAACCGCAAAAGGGTGCTCCGAACAAGCATGGTTAATACATAGGTAGGTTACGTAGAGAGATAAATATGAATAGATTCGACTGCAAGATTGCTACCCAATCTCTTTTTTAATAAAAATAGCATTTTTATAAATGATTATCAAAAGAGGCCGTGTGGGGCCGCCTTTAGAATTGTCCCACCCCTCTCCACCCATGGGAGTCGTAAGAGTCGACTGAGGGAATACCGGGGGGAGTAGGCAGCAGGACTCCCTCGAGTATTAACAACATCAACTGCGATTGCCAACCCGCCTGCCAAGCGTGGCGATTACGGCACTATCCCCCATATGAGATGATATAGTATTTTTTTTTATTAATTCTATAATATTTCTTATGAATATATTATTTAACAGAGTAATTACACGGTTCCTTATATCTATTTGCCAAGAGGTTGTGGCTTTGTAATATGTCGTGGGTGTGTGTTTGAATCCAGGGTGTGTGGTTGAACCCAAACTTATTAAGTTCTTAGCATAGTCCTCTTTGAAATCAATTGTTATTTATCTTGACAACAATTAAACTTTCCGGTAAATAATTCAGTAATAAAATTTAAAAATAATTACAGACATAATTAAATATTGCCAGTCTAGAAAGACATGTCCTTTAATTATAATTTTGTATTAGGTATCAAAATCAAAATGTTAGCATTTTGATTAATAACCAGATGCAGATCTTGCAGTTGGATCTCATCCTATATTTGCTATGTTTAATTACAAGCTCACACTTAGATTTAGATTCCATTTAATTTATGGCAATATATTCTAACCAAAACAACATTTTTACCAAAAAAATTCAATACCGTCTACATAATTATTCCATTAGCTAAACAGATAGATCATTGAGAAATTATGCAAAATCACCGAACTCTGTTTCAAATCGCTAATAATACCCGTGAGAAAAAGATGACTCGTACAAAATGCTCCAGACGATCCTTTTCATACCTCTTCAGTACTTTGAGATTTTATTTAAATATCTAACTATGTGCATTTTCTATAGCTTTATACTATGTAAAGAAAATCTACATTACTTTTTTTTAAGTTTTACACATTTTGTTTGGATTGAAGGTTTCAGCTATGTAGTTGCAAAAATGCTAGTGAAAAATAAATGTACTTTTTTATTGCGTATAGTGGCAGACGAGCCATGGTGCCCATGGCCCACCTGATGGTAAATGGTAACCATCGCTCATGGACTCAACTATACCGAAAGTATTATCAAGCCGCTATACACCATTTCTTTTCACAGATATGAAATGAAAGAATAAACAGCTATCTCCTGCTACAACCAAAACACACCGACGTGCTTCATGGCCGGTCACACAGAAGATGGTAGTACCCGCTCGGGCCCGATAGCAAGTGAGTACTCCCGCTTGGTACCCAGCCCTACCACCAATAATGCATTGGGTGATAATCGCTTACTTTCCTTAATCGCCTCGTACGACACCGGTGAGAAAAAATGGGGTGGTGACACTTGTGTTCTTAGTCCGTCACCACACGGACCAATTCTTTTTCTTTATATTGTAGCCGCTTATATCATCTGACAGGGTAATATAAACTACTCAAAACAAAATAGGGCCCACCATAATTAATTTATAATGTTCGTCTTACAATGACTCAAGAGGTAATTAATGGTAACCAAAATAAAACATTTGATTGTAAAGTTGACATGTGTGTTAGTCCTTATTATAAAATACTTAATTTTCGTGCTAAATAAGTATGCTTTGCTACCACACTTGTGGTGGTAGGTGTCTTAATTATGAATTCATCATAAGCATTAATAACAATTACATGGTACCGGTACGTGCTAGTAACGCCCTAGTGACGAATTATGTCTAGAGCGCAACTTAAGCGCTCGTACCAAAATCTGAGAACCTACAATCTCTATATATTAATTATTAAAATCTTGTTAAGAAGTTGTAACTCCTGAGCATGAAGGTAGAGTTGAGTATGTTCATTTAAGTTTTAAGCACAAGTTGAATTTAGACAAGTCTTAAATATAGTGATGGAATGCAATATACTTTACATTAAAAGAGTTAATCTAGTGGTACCACTAGTGATGAGCAGCTACGATGCTCAATATAAAGAGTCAGTACTAGAAAACAAACACTGTGTCATAAAAAAAACATTAAGAGTAGCGTAGGTATAATTATTCTTTAAGTACCTATAGCAAATTTAAATAAATAATGATGTTCTCACCTAAGTAAGTCTACTCAAAACCTTTTGGTGAATTTTATACAATTTTGTCGTTTTTTTTTTTTTGTTGCATGTTTTGGCGACGAGCCACGGTCCATCTGATGGTAAATGGTAACCGTTGCCCATGGACTCGACTATACCGAGAGTATTGTCAAGCCGCTGCTCACCAATTCATTTCACAGATATGAAATGAAATATAAACGGCTATCTCCTGCTACAGCCAAAACGCAACGATGTGCTTCATGGCCGGTCACACGGGAGATGGTGGTACCAACCCGCTCGGGCCCGAAACTAAGTGAGTACTCCCACTTGGTACCCAGCCCTACCACCAGTCATGCAATGGATGAAAATTGCTTACTTCCCTTAGTCGCCTCATACGACACCCGTGGGAAAGAATTGGGTGGTGTTCTTAGTCCGTCACCACACAGACAAAAAAAAAAATTATATTGTATTTAGAAAACACTTACAAAGGTGGAATGATCGGATGCAGCTATATTTTTTTTTTGATTTGCCAAAACACCAAATTATTGACATGGCTGGAATCACATATTTCACTTCAATCATCCTGAGTAAAAAGATTATTTTTGCAAAATTAAATAAAATGTGCAAGCTATACTGATATGTATCTTTTTATTAATTAAGAAATATATATGGTCCTAAAAGTCATAATTATCGTTTTTTAAATTTAAAATCATGTAACTAATATTAGAATAACTTCATTGATAACGTAATCAAATCTAATTTTAGAAAATTCCAACCTTTTCCGAGATTCTGCCGCAGCCAAGACCCAGTTTTTATGTTATATCTCAGGTTCCCGATATAATTCTGGTATAAGATTATTATATACCAATTTTTAAGTCTAATCAAGAGATATCAAACAAAAAAGTTTCATCAAAACCTGTTTGGTACCTTTTGCGTGATGCCCAAACAAACAAAAAAACAGACAAAAATTCTAAAAAAATAGTCTTGATTGTGTTTAAAGACGTCTAAAGAACCTAATATTCAATTCTCAAGCATCTTAAAATATACAGAAATAGCTCTGTTACAGCTTTATGATAGCATAGATTATGCTTACATTTGTTTTCTTTTTTCGTTATATCATATATGGGATTAAAATAATTTGAACTTGTGTTCAACCACTTTTATAGTGACACTCCTATGTGGAGCGAATCCAAACCACAGAATGTTAAAACCGCAATAGGCACTATGCTAGTGCCCAACATTCACGGCGTTACATAATATGCGAAATTATTACTCAGAGCAATAAAAGTATGTTTAGTCTCATTGATGTTTTTAGAAAAATAGCTTGCATTTCATAATATTAGTAAATAATTTTGTTTAATTTTTAAGCTGTTTTATGTGTAGTATATAAAAGTAACAAACGTCAACGTGGCAATGCTGCCAGCCCACCCAATGACTTGCCTACCCAATGACGGTGACGCGGAGGAATTCTTCGATGCCTAGAATTAGCTAATTATTTGTGAACATTATTATTGTATATATTGTTTTGTAAATAATTACTTACGTACGTACTTGAATATTAGTCTAGTTATTACGCTAAGGTATTATGGTGGAGGCAGTTGCCACTAAATTTTGGATCGGTAGAAAGAAGACTGTATTTAAAAAAGCTGGTGTAGATTCAACCGGAAGGGGACAAAAGGGGATGCACTCATTGGCAATGTCCTTTGCCGGCTTCCACAGCAAAAGAGCAATGCATATAGGCGGGTCTATTTTCAGCTCAAAGAGGAATTTTAATGACACGTGATCGTAATTTATTTCAATGCTTTTTTTCGCACTGACAATTTTATGGCCAGAGGACTAGGGAATAGGAAAGAGGATTACATCAGATTTTTTGTGACCAAAAATATTGACAAAATGGCATAACTAGTCTCGTAAACAGAATCACAATTTAATAGCTTTACATTTCAATGATTAGTTCTAATTACATTGTCAAAATGCATTATTTGCAAAAGTGTAAAGATAGTGCTAATTATTTTGTTTCCAAAACGTGACTAACATAAAGAAAAGAGTGTCATAATTAGTTTACTAATCAGCTTTACCTCGGCGCTTTGCCACGACCAAACAGGAAGCACTTAATGACAAACTGAGTCGTAGAGACTTATGTGTGGTGTGCACGCAAAAGGTAAAATCTTCTGTATACAAACACAGTAAGGTACAAAGTAGATATATGAGAAGCGGTGCAGATTTTAGAATTAAAATAAACACAATTATACTGTTTCTTTTTCTGTTACAATTTTTTTACTAGTGATTTGTAGTAAAGCAGCCAGTAGCCCACCTGGTGAGTAATTATTACAAGACTGAAATTATAAAGTCGAAAATGTACAATTTATCTTATTTCGTTACTCTTTAATGCATTCCGTTACTAAATATAGCCTTTCCCGAATTCATGATTTAACCGATTCTCCACACTATGCTTTTAGTCTATTATCATTTTCTTAATTCTGCAAACTATGTCGATAACACAGGACTATGAGTTTATCATTCAATTAACCCCCCTTTTTGGTAGGAAAAAATACCTAACCGCACACTCTGAAATCGGATTGACGAGCAGGGTAGTGTGGGACTCTTACCCACTAAACGAATGTGTATTTACTCGTATGTGTCCACTGGAACTGCATCATTACATTAAACTTTAAGCATAAAAATACACGTAAAACAGAAAATGGTTATTAAGCTCATTATATTTTTAGGTCATATCTTAGGTTTCCGACACAATAGCGAGATAAAACATACAGGTACTAGTTTCTAGACACGCGGTAGCGTGTCGAGCCAAGTTCAAGCTAAAGAATTGGCGAGCAGTACCGTGTGTAATATTACACGAACCATTTGGAGCTACTTTTCACCCCCTCCAAAAATTATTCTACATAAACATGTCAAATTTGGCTCATATGAGCCAAATTTGACATACTGAAACTTACGAGATGCATAATTATGTACTCCAAATTTCATAAACACCTCAAACGGTCATTTAGATATAAAATCCAAAAATCTACATTTTATCACTGACTGACCTATAGATCAAAACTCTAACCCACTTCCAGATGATCTAGAAAGTTCAAATTTGGCATTTAGATAGGTACCCCGTGTGGTGACGGACTAAGATTACAAGTGTCACCACCCCATTCTTTCCCACGGCTGTCGTATGAAGCGACTAAGGAAAGTAAGCAATTACAATTGTATAATCCATTGCATGACTGGTACATATGGTAGGGTTGGGTACCAAGTGGGAGTACTCACTTGGTATTTGGCCCAAGTGAGTTGGTGCCACCATCTCCCGTGTGACCGGCCATGAAGCACATCGTTGCGTTTTGGCTGTACCTAGCAGGAGCTATCCGTTTATTCTTTTATGTCATATCGTTGAAATTAAATGGTGAGCAGTGGCTTGACAATACTCTCGGTATAGTTGAGTCCATGAACGACGGCAACCATTTACTATCACGTGGGCCATGGCTCGTCTGCCACAACATGAAATAAAAAAAAACAAAAAAGGTACTTGGGTGAATACAAAGGAATCAATCAGAAACTAGTAAATATTTATCAATTTATTAAATTTTTTAACAAAAACCATTGGTATTAATTTTATTATGAATAAGTACCTACTAATAATTTATGTACAAAAAATAATGAGATCCCATAAAAATATACGGACAAATGGGTGTCAAGTTTAAATTAAATTATAGCCTTCGCAAGTTCTAAAGCTGTAAGTTCTTATTCTATTCTTTCGAAAATTTGGCTTGTTGGTAGAAACTAGCCATCGAACATAGAGCTCTTCCATGTCTGTTTTAGTAGGTACTTAATAATAATTCGTATTAGAACTAGCTAAGTCATATATTAGGCTTCAATATATTATCCTAAGTTATAAGAAGAAATTTGACACTCATTTAGATCTCACTTCTTTTGTCGTGGAGGTCAACAACCAAGGCATATATCATAATATTGAACTTGGCCTCGTGGCGTAGTCGGTAGTGTAACCGACTTCCGTGCACGAGGTCGTGGGTTCGATTCCCATTCAGGACAATTATTTGTGTGATGAACACAGATATTTGTACTGCGTCTGGGTGTTTTCTATGTATCATATGTATGTATTTACAAAAAAAAGTAGTATATGTATTATATACCCCTAGCACAAGCGTTAAGCTTAGTTTGGGACCAGAGGACGTTGTGTGAAAAATGTCCGTGAATATTTATTTATTATTATTATTATTTCACATGTATGTTTTTGATGGGATTTAATTCTAATCAAAAGCTATCAAAAAAAAAGTTTCATCAAAATTCGTTAACTTGTTTTTGCGAGATGTACGAACAAAGAAACAAACAAGCCGACAAATACAAAAAATCTAACAAAAATTGTTTTAAATTTAGAGAGTCTAAATAGCCTAATACATACTCTTGTTTCTCATATACCTTAAGCAAGTACCTATCTATTCTGTGTCTTAAGTGTACAGACACAGCTCACCTACAGCTTTTTAATAGTAGGTACAGATACCGAATAGCACATAATTTGCCTCGTAAAAGCCTTTTTTCGTTGTTCCGAATATTTGCTTGGTTCAGTACCGAGTAAATATCCGAAACAAACAAACATCTTCTACGAGTTAAATTCTAAACGGGAAAGTTCATGCAAAACATGTGAGCACTTATATCTTGTAAAACGATACAATAAAAAATGTTGAGCAGTTTGGCACGTACAATTTTTATGAGTGTCTCCCCCGGAGGAGACACCAGGGACGCAGTGGCTTTGAAACGACTGACAGTCAAAGAGAAAAAGCGATTCGCAGTAATAAATGTAAGAGTAGAAGGCTGTATTTCTTAAAGGATCACATTCTTGAAAGCACATTTGTAGGACGAGTGTTGGAATTTTGCATTAGAAAAAAGGTAGACTAAATGCCGTAAATATTCTTTTATTTCTGCATATTATAGTAATAATTCATTTTATTATCACGATCGAGCTTGAAGATGCATATTTGATTAATTTCTGGACAAAATGTTATCTGATAGGGTACCGTTACTGGTTATTGAAAAATATAGCTAAACAATTTTAATGTACGATATATTATAGGTAATGTACCTATTTGTAAATATTACGAGAACGTAAATTTCTCGTCTGTACATTTTTACTATAATATTATCTTTTCTAATATTATAGATATGAAAATGCGTTTCATCATGAACTTTTGCGTACACATAGTCCACAGCCCAAAAAAGGGGCTAAAGAGGCATAGGCTATTTAAGTATATCCCAGAAAAAGGAGTGGTTTACACCGACAAGAAGAGCTGAGTTATGAATCTATGAACCAAATTTTGAAGTCCGCGCAGACTAAATCAAATTCTACTAATGGGTAAATGTAGATATGCTACGAGTATACCTATACCAACTGACTGATTTATCATAAATATAAGTAAATAGGTTTATTCTGTCAGTTAGGTTGTAAATTTTTTTAACAAACGAGCCTCGGTTGTAGGTTTGTGTTAAACATAGTAAAATAGTAAGTTTAATTTTAAACAATTTATTTGCGGAAATGCGTCCTTCACTATCCCGGGAGTTCTCTGGACCGCTAAGCTATCACAGCTCCCAATTTCTACTTCACATTTAATTTTATATGTTTTTTAAGACCTACGCCACCTAAATTTATTATCTTTAAAATCTAAACATATTCACAGTACGTGAATCTTGGAAATACAACATTGTCTTATTTTCTTTATATCATGACATCGAAGAAATTCTTGCAAGATGATATTATATAAATAACTGTGATGAAGGGAAACATGAAGTTATTGGACACTATTTGCGCCTAATCCATCCATCCATCCATCAGCCTTTCATCGTCCACTGCTGGACATAGGCCTCCCCAAAATGGGGGTTTTACCATAATCACCACGCTTGGCAGGCGGGTTGGCGATCGCAGTGGATGTTTTTAGTACACCTATTAGATATATATTATTATTCTCACGTTTAGGATCGATTACGTCGCCCCGTGACAGTACTCTTAGTATAGTTGAGTCCATGAGCGATGATTATTACTTACCATCAGATTGGCCGTGGCTTGTCTGCAACTAAAAGCAATAACAAATTTTCACAATATTTTCCGTGACTTTTATAAGCAGTGAATTAAAAATAAATAATTTATAATAAGCTGGGTCTTACATTTCTAGTAAATGTTTTCGACAAATAAATAGCATTGCCAACATAAATGATTGCTATTAGTAGCAGTGTAAATTTGCAGCCGTAGATCACCCCAAGTTCAATAGCCTGTGATAACAGTCTCGGTGAGCGCAATGAAAGTTTGGCTGTGTACCAAAAATATTAACACAAATTATAGTATAATCCCTATATTCAGAGTAGCATGAAATTAAAAATATAAGTGTCGTGAGACATAGCAGCTGATATTAATTTCAGAAAGTGAGCGCAGCAAATGATCATTATATTGCGCCGTAACGATATTAGAAACAACCTTAGCTGGTGAGACACACCTCAATCTGACTTTTAATATTATTTGTTACCCTCATGTTACATATTAATAATTAACAACTCACGTCTCATCATATCATCTTACTCATAAGGGTTCTGAACTTAGAAGCGAAACGTGATCATTATATAGGTATCTACCGTTATGTTTAATACAAAACCATATAAGGATATATTTATACCAACTGAAACCAAATTATTATCACCTTTATTGCTTTCATAAGTTTTAACAAGAAGCATTATGGCGAATATTCATTTGTTGGCTAAAGTTCTACTTGTATATAATGAAAAGTTTTAATTATATACCTTTGTACAAAATGTATTTATGTATAGATACCATTCTCTTCTTCAACGTGAATGGAGGTAGGTAGGTATAACATGACTTACCACTGAAGCAATACAATATAGTACCAGTTACCAGTATTATCTACATGACTAGAGAACTCTGGGATAAATTTGCTGAGAATAAAATTTGATACATCATCGTATTAGGTAATGTCTTAATATTTTACAGATAAGATCCAAATTCATGGAGTTAGCTTCCATGACCCAACTGCTAGGATTTCCCCATAGTTCAGCTGGTGACCTTAGAACAAAACCTCTTTTAGGCTCAACAACCTGTCAGGATGTTATTTGCCAGGCAGGACTGCTTATAGTACCTTACAAAGCACGTATGAGGTTCCATGTGCACGAATATGTGTCACTTTTTTGCGGAGTGGCTTAACCTTGACAATTCTTGCCATACTTCTATCTGAAGTGTCTGACACATTGAAATTTTCATCTTCAGTTCATAATTGTTTTATTTTGTATCTAAACTATTATAAAGCTGTAACAGGGCTGAGTCTGTACATTCAAGATATTTAAGAAAAAATACTGTAATAGTCGTGTCAAAACACACACATTTTTTTAGATTTTTTCTGTTTGTTTGTTTGTTCGTTCGTGCATCACGCAAAACCTACTAAATGGATTTTGATACAACTTTTTTTATTTGAAAGGCCTAAGGCCTTAGACTTAAAACTAGTACCTATACATTTTATCTCGCGACTATATCGGGAACCTGAGATAAAACCGAAAAACTAGCTTTTGGCTGCGGCGATGCCGCGGGCAAGGGCTAGTTTTCTATAACTTTTCTATTTTTGGTTTGTACCTATAATACATATTAATTCCTATAGTAATAATAAAGATTTTCAAAATCCTAAAGATATTTATTATATGTACTCGTGTATGTAATAAATATCCTACTCCTATCTACTAGCCCTAAATTTAGAAGTTCACATGTAGATGACGTTACGGTTAGAATCTAGTATGTAATACGTCTCCTTTTTGAAAAGTACTATAATAAGTTTTGATATCCAGTGACTCTTTAATGAGTTGATGATAATATATTAATATATTTACGAGTAATTCAATATAAATCCCATCTCTCCCAAAAGCTTGTAGGCATATTAACGCTAACTAGCTTAATGACTAGTAAATTAAGCAATATGTCACTGTTTCCAATGTTCTATTCTAGCGACATTGCAGATGCGATTAAACCCATATACGATTTACAATACGCCCTCTTGATTTATAATCTGCACTATAGAATGCAAGCAAATACATCTTACTAAAATCTCGATACACGATGCATTTGCCACGTGCATTATCCGTCCAAGTTTTGGAGACGTGTTTTGGATATTGAAGTAATACTACTCCCATGGTTTAGGCTTGAGAATTAACGTTTTGTTGCTATCCATCCATCATCCATCAGCCTTTTAAAGTCCACTGCTGGACATAGGCCTCCCCAAGAATGGGGGATAGTGCCGTAATCGCCACGCTTGGCAGGCGGGTTGGCGATCGCAGTGTATGTTGTTAATACTCGAGGGAGTGCTGCTGCCCACTCCCTCGGTATTCCCTCAGTCGGCTCTTACGACTCCCATGGGTGGAGAGGGGTGGGACATTTCTAAAGCCAGCCCCACACAGCAAAGCCGGCCCCACACGGCAAATTTGTTGCTATATCAGGATTATATTGAAGCCGCTGCCTAATGGTACGTCCAAACACTACGGTTATAGATGGTCTATTACAAACAGACATGTACGTGGTACAAAAATATTTGGGGCCAATAAGAAATGGAATTGATGGAGTTTTTCAGTGAAATCTGTATCACTAAATTTAATATTTCATAATTGTTCGGAGTACGGGGCAGAGCTAACAGTATCCTAAAGGTCATTGTTGATAAACATGATTTAAATATATTGAAGTACTTCATCCGAGATCATGTACGATAGTTTTATTTTTGTTTAGAATGCATTTGTTTATCTAATAAACTTTTTGAAATTGTGTGTACTAATGAAATATGGATGCTGTCTAAAATATACTTATTATTAATATTTATTATTATTATAATCTTATTGAAACGAGAATGACAATAAAGGTTATATTTTAATAAAATGTCTTTAGTATAAGGGGTAAATAAATCTATGCCCCACGTAATTGTATTTTTTTATTGCATGTAGAGGCAAACGAGCCGCGGCCCATCTGATGGTAAATGGTAACCGTCGCATGGACTCAACTATACGGAGAGTATTGTCAAGCCGCTGCTCACAATTTCGTTCCACCGATATGAAATGAAAGAATAAACGGCTATCTCCTGCTACAGCCAAAACGCAATGATGTGCTTCATGGCCGGTCACATGGGAGATGGTGGTACCAATCCGCTCGGGCCCGATACCAAGTAAGTAATCCCACTTGGTACCAAGCCCCACCACCAGTCATGCAATGGCTGATAATTGCTTACTTCCCTTAGTCGCTTCATACGACACCCGTGGGAAAGAATGAGGTGGTGACACTTGTATTCTTAGTCCATCACCACACGGAACAAATCACACCTACCAGAGGCAACACTTACGTGTTACAAACTCCAGAGAAAATTTTGGGAAAGGGGAGGATTATTTCCCTATCGTTTAAAGAATGATAGGAAGTCCAAGCATGAGAGAAGGAAAGACGACATAAAAGGGACTAGTTGAGGTTAGAGTATCTCGCGCTCTCATTCAGCAACGAAACACGACAAAAGAAAAACCTACCTTTATTATAAGCTGATATCCTTCAAGAGGGTGCTATTTCCCCGTTCGAGGCAGTCCATATACGCTAAAATCTGATCTATTCAAACTATCAAAAGACTAATAACCCGTTCAGAATATTTATCCAAAAAAAAAGTAATAATATAAGACAATGTAATACAGACAAATGTTAAAGTTAATCCAAATAAGATTGAAGTTTTAGAATGTTCCACTCACATTCCCTCAATATATATTTTATAGCTACATAAAGAGTAGCCAGCCACAAAATGGTTTATGTGAATCATAATCTCAAATGTTTTAAAACGTTTGAAACTGGAATACCATAAATTTCAATCGAACGTTTCAGTCGATGCCAATACTTTGAAAGTCCACAGCTCTTTAGTTTTGGCAATGTATTGTTGAGAATTACAAGATATTTAACAAATATCTTTTGATGTTATGCGAGTTGACTACATATATATATAACACTCGTGTTTTGGATGTCAACCTCCCGTCTTAGGTGGGGTGGATTTATTTTCTAAAAGTATTAGTGTAGGGTTGTCCGTGTGGTGACGGACTAAGAATACAAGTATCACCACCCCATTCTTTACCACGAGCGTCGTATGAGGCGACTAAGGGAAGTAAGCAATTATCATCCATTGCATGACTGGTGGTAAGGCTAGGTAACAAGTGGGAGTACTCACTTGGTATCAGGCCCGAGCGGGTTGGTACCACCATCTCCCGTGTGACTGGCCATGAAGCACATCGTTGCATTTTGGTTGCAGCAGGAGATAGCCGTTTATATTTCACTAGCTGTTCCCCTCGGCTTCGCTCGGGCAAATTAATGAATATACGGATTTATAATTTTCGTAAAGTATTTTGATCTTGCATTTGACATGCTCAGTTTGGTAATTTATATAACAAATTATTAGTGAAAGTGGAAAAAGAGAACTCTACTGCGAGCGGAATTCGAACCTGCGTCCTTTCCAATCTGGGGAAGTGCTCTAGAGCTAAGCCATCGCAGTTACCGATGGGAACTCCCAATCTCCAACTTTCAATTGCTTTTATATGTCTGCATATCGGTTGAGATCAGCGGGATCCTCGGAATGAGAACTTCCTCACCTTCGAATTTTCTTTTGAGTATCGCGGCGTAAATCACACTGTTCATCAATTTACTTACCACCAAACGCGTTCCGTTGCACAGTTCTGGTTGGTTTATGTTTCGAAACATGATATCTACGGAGCCAACCTTTAGTCGTAAATTGTGCAGTGGTAAGCCAGGCACATCTAAGGAGTTTAATTTAATTATATAGTTGGTGGCTTCATCTTTATTTGTTACACAGTCAATAGATTTGAATGAATGCAGTGTACCAATGATTTCATTCTGAATTATGTAGTTTAAGTCATCTACATCTTTATATTTAGCCACTAAAATTGCTCGCTCACTCAACCATTCATTATTTTTGTGGTTAGTAATGATGTTTGGGAATACTTTGCTGATGAGTTCGTCTTTCGATGAGACAAAGTTACAGAAATTCTGAGGAAATAAAATCAATCCGCTCGATGCGTCGACAGGTACTCGACCATTACCGATAGTCAGCTATTTGATCAAAGAAATCTTCAGCAGATGTATCGTTCAGCAATGCAACTCTCATATTTGTTGTCAGCTGAAGTTTTTTCACATAGCCCCATAGATTTGATGATTTAAGGCAAACGTTTATTTCTTCGGCAGCAGTTGATCTTGGATTTACTGGCAGTGTTGACGAAAATCGTCAGACAGTAAAATCATTGCGCCTCCAAAACATCTCGAGTCATTGCTTAGATCTATCAATGTTCGGTTAAGTGCTTCCAATGCACGTTTATGCGCCATTGTGCATTTGTCACAGATGATAATTTTCGATTTTGATAAAACTTTGGCCATTGCGGAGTGTTTTGCAATATTACATGTTGGTTCTTCAATAGTTTGAAGATTTAACGGTAATTTTAATGCCAAATGAGCCATACGGCATCCTTCTAACAATGCGGCTGCTATTCCAGAAAAAACAAATCTTGGTTCTAAGCTACCTCCCTACCAATTTTCAGCCAAATCGGTTCAGCCGTTCTTGAGTTATAAATAGTGTAACTAACACGACTTTCTTTTATATATATAGATTTCATATATGTGAAGTGAATTGGTGAGCAGCGGCTTGACAATACTCTCGGTATAGTCGAGTCCATGGGCGACGGTTACCATTTACCATCAGATGGACCGTGGCTCGTCCGCCACTACATGCAATTAAAAAAAAGGTGTACTTTAATTTGAGTTTAATGTTTCCCTTAATACAAGCATATTAACTAGAACGAAATATTATAATATATATAAACAAATGTTTGATTTATTCATCCTTTCCAATTTTTTTGTAAATCTATTTATAAAAACTAAACGTGACTCACAGTAAAATGTGTATTATGCATTAAATTAATCAGATTTAACATTAAGTTTTACATGATTAACTATAGCAAATATATTTAAGTCAGTTATTTTGAGGAAATTGAATTGTTAGTAACATTTCATAAATGGGATACCTGAAATAAACATAGATCGAATTACTAAATAATTCTCTAACCAGTAGTGGTAGAAACTCCTTTTTCTGTATATATGTACTATATTTATTATTTAGGGAATACCAACAGCCTGTACTAGGGGATCATCCCTATATCGCGGGCAACTTACAGACTCTGTAGTTATAATAAATAATAAAATATAGAGATAAAGCTCCACACATACGAAGTGGTAGACAACATCTAGAGCTAGTGCATCAATAAATAATTTGCTTCTATTTTCACTCAAACTTCTCTCAATGACGTTGTTGGCCCCAAAATATCATTACAAAATATTAAATAAAAACTAATAAAACTAAAGTAATCGTAGTCTTATTAGGGTTTTTTATACCATGAAAACTGAATCGACTGAGACCACAGGGCTTTTATAAATTATTTTGGGCACACTCTACAAATGTGTAATCATATCTATTTTTTTTATGTAGTGACAACACCTGGCACTAAGGAATAGTCCTGGTATCGCGGGGGTCTTTACAAACATAATTTCACGGACACAAAGTACACTGAGACCCAGAACAACTATTTGTAGATCACACAAAGAGTTATCCTGTGTGGGAATCGAACCCACAACACTCGGGTGGGAGGCCGGTATCTAAACCATTTCATTAGAACGAGAATAGTATCTCAAAATGTGCAATATGCATAAAACTTGTTAAAACAACTGTTAAAGAACACGCTAGACATAATTAAATACAATAAACCTAACCTATGGTTATAACCAGTAATTTTCCTTAAACACGAATCTGTATTATATAGCTACTTACTGTGCTATTGAACTTTAAAAGGATAGATTTTAGAAAATAACAAAGCACATAAAATATTATTCAAAAATATTACACCAAATTCTCTTACTACAAATTAATATAAAAATATTAAACTTTTTTTACAATTTTATACGCTTATATACTGAATTATATTCGCTCAATAGTTTCTTTACAGTAAACGATCGTTGTACTAGCTACATGAAAAGTATATTTGATGCTGGATCCAAGCAGATATTGTCATCGCGGGCACGTACAAAGTCACCGGTCCGCACCCCGGCACCGGCCAGATGTATTGGAAACCTAACAGGATGTCTCGCAAACGAAACGTGGTTTGCATCCCTATTATAACAACATCGCACCAGCAAACTGAAATGTGAAATTACCTACTTTGTAAGGCGTATTTGAATACCGGTTTTTAGATATGACGTAGAAATCTTTCTCTTTCACTAATTATGCTCTCATAATATATTTAGATATGTTATTTGGATTCATACCTACAGTATTAACGTATATTATTCTAACTATTATAAAGCTGCGACAGAGCTGTGTATGTATATTTAAGATATTTGAGAAAAAATTACTGTATTAGGCTATATACAAGTAGGCGTATCTGAACACAAAACTATATTTTTAGATTTTTTGTCAGAGTGTCTGTGTTCGTTCCGCGCATCACGCAAAAACTACTGAACGGATTTTGATGCAACTTTTTTTATTTGATAGCTCTATATTAGACTTAAAAACTGGTATACATTTTGTCTCACTACTATAGGTTTGGATTGTAGTTGATGAGTGGAGGAGTTATTGTATGTATGTTATTACAAATATGGTTCATTGCAAATTGTTAGATGATGAATATATAAATGACTGGATGTAGAAAAGAGAACACACAATATAAGTATATTTTACTCTAAGAAAACTCATCTCAATGAATTATAATAACAGGGCCCTATTATTATTATAATTATAGATATTATATTTAAATAGGAACAACAAGAGCTGGGCTTATAAATAAATAACTAGCTTTGGGGCCAACAAACAAAATTTAGTTATCATTTTTTATATTAGTTTAGATTTATTAGGAAGCTTTGTTTTTCAAAGAGTTTTGTGAATAAAGAACGCTTTAAAAACTTGTAATATTTATTTTACGACGTTTTATTATGTTGTTCTTATAAAAAGTTCGACTAAGGGACTTTGGGATCACACCTCCCATACTCGTATGTGCGACAGTAAAAATCAAGAACCACGATATCGCATTGAGAAACAAGCGTCCCTGGACGGTCATTGTGGACCCAGTATCCGAAAATTGTCACCTCGCTACCGTCTTCATTTACAAGTATAAGACCCGATACTAAGCCATAAATTACTGAATTTACTTTGCCTTTTCTCTCAGAGGTGCCCTTTTCTTACATATGTTACATTTTAAGAAAGACGCTTACTAAATATTTCTACCAAAGGAAAACATGCACATGGAAATAGCAAGTAATGGCTTAATCATATTTTGTTCAACCCATCACTCTTTCACAGTTGGCCGCGGGTCTATCGTGGAGGCTGGCCCTTGTTTCTACATACTAACGCTGAATGATGGATTCCTATTGTATGATGAATGGAATAATCTAGACTGTATAATAACTATCTAGATAGGTACCTACATTATCTTTATTTATTTCAAATAAATAAAAATATAATATACTGACGAGCCGCGTAGCGTAGTTGGTAGTGTAACCGACTTCCGTGTACGAGGTCGTGGGCTCAATTTCCACCCGGGACAATTGTTTGTGTGATCAACACAGATATTTGTACTGCGTCTGGGTGTTTTCTATCTATTATATGTATGTATTTACAAAAAAAAGTAATATATGTATTATATCCGTAATCTGGTACCCATAGCACAAGCGTTGAGCTTAGTTTGGGACTAGAGGATGTTGTGTAAAATATCCGTGAATATTTATTTATTTACCTAA
Source organism: Leucoma salicis (assembly GCA_948253155.1). Classification (NCBI taxonomy): domain Eukaryota; kingdom Metazoa; phylum Arthropoda; class Insecta; order Lepidoptera; family Erebidae; genus Leucoma; species Leucoma salicis. The sequence goes on along the minus strand of OX411808.1, from coordinate 12,760,609 downwards.
ATCGATAACTGTTGATTTTCTACAAATTCAAACTAAGGCCACACTATTTTTATCGATTTACGCAACTTTTTAACTGTTTTGATCTATATTTTAGCACTTGACATGCTCAGCTACTCTTAAAGTACAAATTATAATTTGTGAATAAGGAAAAAGAGTATTTTAGTACGAGCGGGAATCGAACCTGCGTCCCTTCCTATCCGGGGAAGTGCTCTAATCCACTGAGCTACCGTACTATTTGTTAGAATACCCAATCTCCTTACCACATTTGTCTTAACGGTTGCGGTTGTGCATTTTCACTTTAACTACAGGTGTGGTAGGTAAGCATGTTAGGCCAGTTGCTATAAAAATATTGGTATTAATTAGATCATAAAAAAGGAATACCTTAGTGGTTTCTATAGCTGAATTTCAGCTATTGTATATTTGATTTATTGGGATGAATTCTTTGACAGTACTACAGCAGATGCTGGGAAAAGAACAAGCTCTAAATCGTAAAACGGGTAATTTACTCGCATTTATTGCAAAAACCTTGAAATTAGAATTTCTTTGTAAAATCTCAATGACGAAAAAATATGCTATCAGCTATTTAGTACAAAATAAATATACAACCATGCACTAAATTCTTACCCATCATTTTAAAATATAATTTTCAAATTATGTCGTTTACAGCAAAATAAGCTTTTATTCGGTTCTTGTACTGTAAAGCACTTTAATAATGGGTGGTCCGGTAAAAGGTTTTTTATCAAAACAGGGGTCGGTCCTAAATCGAAGTGTCTGCAACAGAGCTCTTGTACTTGACAATAAAGGTAAATATAGTCTCTTTGTTCACTGAAAATGATTATCACAGAAAAGCTTTAATTAGTAAAATTATATCTCATAATAATATTATTTTGTCGCTAGCAATTGTTTCTGAGTGCATTGCTGCTGTATAGTCTATACTTATTATAAAGGTGTAACAGAGCTGTGTCTGTACATTTAAGGTATTTGAGAAAAAAATACCGTATGCCTGCTATTAGGCGTGTCTAAACACAAAAGGATTTTTTTTACATTTTTTGTCTGTTTGTCTGTTTATCTGTTTGTCTGTTTGTTTGTTCACGCATCACGCAAAAACTAATAAACGGATTTTGATATATATATTGTATTCCGCTACTATATCGGGAACCTGAGATATAGCCTAAAAACTAGCTTTTGGCTGCGGCGGAGCGGCGGGCAAACGCTAGTAAAATATATAACATATTAGGTAATGGTATCTAAGTATCATTATTATATTTTTCCGCTTATAATTAGAACTACTGTGCTAAGTCTATAAACAGTCGGTTATTCTTTCATTTCATATTGGTGAAATGAAATGGTGAGCAGCGGCTTTACAATTCTCTCAGTATAGTTGAGTCCATGAGTAACGGTTACCATTTACCATCAGATGGGCCGTGGCTCGTCTGCCACTACAAGCAATAAAAAAAATAAAAAAAGTCAGCAGACAGTCAGTCAGGTGTCCATAGTGAAAAATATAACATGAAAACATCATGAGCAAAACTTGCAAGCCTGAGAGATTTTCTCATCGGCTTGTGCAGTATGAAAACCCGCACTGAGCCGGCGTGGTGGACTATGGCCAAATACCTTTCAATCTGTGACCCTAATGTACCCAATAGTGGGGCAGTAAGTAATAGATTGATAAAAAAAGCATATTTTGGTGCACGTCCCTTTTATTTGTTAGGCGGGAATAAATATACCCAACCGCACACCCCATAGTACGGGGCAAGAAACAGGGTAGTGTGGGGCCCTCACCCACTAAATTATCCCACCGTGTGCCATCTCTCCGCCTGTATTGACGGCCACTGGAACTACGTTACATTACTTCTGGTGCTCGTCCCTATGCATCGCAATGTGTAAAAAGTCTGCAGTTCTAAGAAATCATATTAGTGTTCTCTTGAAATGACTCAAAGTATGGAGTATCTAAATGTTTTAGATCAAATTACATCCATGCGATAAAAAAAAGAATTCCGAAATGAGAAATATTTTTGTCTTATAAATGTAAAATCACATTGATCTATTTCGTGATCTAGATAACAAAACAAGCACCTAATAATAACCAGTAAATATCTTAGATCCATCTAAAACTCGAAAGATACGAATCTCCGAATACACATGATATCTTTTCTAGCGGAAACCTAAGAATTGTAATCGTTGGTTAATTTAAGTTGGAAAGAGCTGGCACTGTTCCAATTGCTAAACTACCTATAATTATGTATGTTAATACGTGGAAGGTGGTTCAGATACCAGCTAACGACTTCCTTTGATAAAAATAAAGTTGCGTTGAAATTTCAGTTCCGTAGTTGCAAGTTTATTGCCAAATTGCGTGCAGAGACATGCAATCAAAGGTCTACATCAACCTCTATATAGACATTGATTTAATTTACATCCGAATGTGATGAAGATGATAACATCAATCGATATTTTCGATTAAACACATGATACATTTATGTTCTGTTAAGAACATAATTTCACCTGTAAAATATCTATAAAAAACTGCTTCTGTGGTGCAGCGGTAGTGTGAGCGACTGCCGATCATGGGGTCTTCGGTTCGATTGAGCTTTTTCGTAAAAAGAAAAATTTTCAGTAGTAGTCTGGAGTTTGGAAATTTGCCAGGTAGACGGCAATAGGCTCGCCCCCTATGAGACTTAAACGTAGGCGGGGAACAGTGGGTGTGTAATGCACCTCTGCCTACCCCTTCGGAGAATACAGGCGTGATGTGTTTAAAATATTTTTTATCAATATAGTAAAAAATATATAAGAAACTATTTCCTTACTTATATTAAATGCGAACGTGCGTTTGTTTGTGTCGTCTTTACGCCATAAGTACTCAACCAATTATCATGAAATTAAAATTATAGTATATTGTTCAGAACCCAGTAAAGGACATAGGCTCCTTTTTATCTCGGAAAAAAGTATAATTTCTATAGGACAGCAATTTTTACATAGAGATCATTAGTATGCCATAGAAAGAGGAATTTACATTCTGAAGTCTACGCGGAAAAAGTCGGGAGCAGAATCTACTTATAAATAATATGCAGAAAAGTCACTCTTCGCGTCTGCATGTCTCTTCGCTTACATCATCTATTATTTCAAAAAATATGATAATATATATCCTAATCAACTTGTAAATTAAGAAATAAAAGTTTGTTTTAAGTAGGTATACTTAATACTTTTTACATTTGTGCTGTAATTGATGATTAAAATTTCGATACCTCTGATGGAAAAATTCTTCCAAAGCCATTAACATTGAATCAATTCTATCAGGGCTGTGAAGCTCTTAATTTCCGTTACAGGATATCTCGCCTGGTTCAAAAACACACGTAAAATACGCAAAATCTCAATACGAGATTTCAGCCATTAATAAAAAACGCCCAGCGTTTCTGATAATCTATTTTCCAATAGATTTCGAGCAAATATAATATATATTCTGAGGTAAGTACCTACTTTTTAAAATCGTAATCTACCCAAAAATATGGTCACTATATCATAATAATATAAGTTTATAAGTTGATACTATATAATAGGTCAACTAGCGGCAGTAGGTACCTATGTTTAGCTAAACTATTTATAATTATGTTTATGACGAATGCCGTCATATTTTTTGACAATATTATTGCAATATATTTGTCACAAAAATACATTAGTTATAAAAAACGATTGTGCATGGTATAAACTTTCTGTGTTGTTACTGACTATAAATATAAAAAGTATCAGCGATCCGTTGTGTCCAGCGCTTTTCCTAAAGGAAAGGGGAGCACGAGGTAATCTAGTTTATAGGACCTGTGAATATTCAAGATAAATTCACTAGTATGGTTTTCGTGTTATGTGTTACACCTAATGACTTACCAAAAGAAATTACAAGCATAGTGTACGTTTTAATCGGAAGTCCAATTTAAATAATTACAGTGTGAAAAATATTTCCCGAAAACACTTGCTGGCAAAAAATGAATTAAAAGTGGAAGCTTTGCAAAACAATTATTACTGAGCTTAATTTTAAACTAACAATGGAACGTAAAAATGGAATAGACTTGCGTCCTCTCATCTTAATGAATGAGAAGTAATTTCAGTTTTATTAAAAGAGAGGACAATAAAATAGGTACCCATTTTCACAATAAAAAGATGAGCAAATTCCCGCGGCATCCAGTTTAGAGACAATGAGGAAGAATTGTTCACATTGTTATTCGCATTAAGAATAACCAGTCTGGATCGCAGTTAAGTGTGTTTGGTTGTTCTGTTTTAAATTCAAAAAAAAAAAACAAGATTGACAATTACCTATTTTTATTTCTCGCTGAATCACATTATATAACTTCTTCGTGTACCATACACATTACACACTTTGTATATGTACTTCTTTGTATACATGTAGTAAGCTACATACTACATGTACACAAAGAAGTACTTACATATACAAAGTGTGTGTGTATGTGTGTGTGTGTGTGTAAATGCCATTATAAACAAATGACGTACTTATCCTACATTGTTTAGTAGTAGTAGCTATATATGAATATGTTATCCCAGCACGAATGTGCCGGCTCGATTAGGGAAGTACCACCCTCTCAAATCAGATCAGCGTGTAATAACAGTAGTTACTCCTACTGTTGCGTTTCGTATGGTGAGTGAGAGCGCCGGAGGCCCGAATCCCTTCCCTATCCTCTCCTTATTATCCTTTATATCTTCTCCTGAGTATCTTACCTATCCTAGAGGATATTATTATTCTTTCTATCCACCTCCTATCCCTTTCCTTAGAGATGATGAGGTACAAGTGATGCCTCTGGTGTTGCTAGCGTCTATAGGCTACGGCAACCGATTACCATCAGGTGGGCCGTATCACATAATAAACCTATTTATTTTGTGGCCGTGTGCTTGTTCGCCACCCATGTAGCATAAAAAATATATATTATCAAAGTTGAAAATTGATTTTTGGTTGATTGACTGGCTCTGCTCCAACTGAACGTTGAATGAGAGCAGACCTTTACTATCAGATTCAAGGTATATGCTATTCTTCTCGATAAGAATACAAATGTCTAGCCAAATTATCTGCCAAAATTTGTCCAATCTAGAAAACAATTTCGCAATAAATTCGTTCTATAAAACGGTCAAGAGGCCAACCTTAAAATATATGTCAATTGCGGTTTGCGCCTAATTCTTCTTTTATGAAATAAAATAACTTTTACAGAATCTATCCATGGTTCCATGTCCTGTAAGATATCTGAAAGGTCGGAATAGTAGAAAGTCAATTGTGATAAGATAGATTCCATAAGATTTGCTTTATTTCAAATCATGTAGTAGGTACACGTAAATATCAGAAAGTATCACATCCATGGACGAGTTTTATACCTCCATAATCACATCCTTATCAACAAAAAGCATTTCAGATTATACCAACTAAAATATTAATTAAATCAAGTCTGCTGACGCTGAATGCTGTTCGTATCTTATGTAAATATGTATTGTAATCTAAATATATATATATAAAATTCTAAAATTGTTGTAGGTTTTCTATATCACAACCAACTCCAATCAACTTCCCGTTGGGGTGGTAAATACCCCTTGGTCTCCAGGTGGGAGTAAGGGAGTTTGGTAGCGGTGGGTGGAAGTGGGTGATTGTGAGTGGCGAAAATGTGAAAAATATGTTTCTAACTCATGAGGACTTCTAGAAAGTTCTAAAAATTTCTGGAATGATCTAGAAAATCCTTATATGATTTAGAATATTCGAGAAAGTTCTATAAATTCCTGGAATGATCTGGAAAGTTCCAAAATGTGTGCGAGTGTTATAATTGATCTAGAAGATCTAAATTGAAGTCCTACATCTAAATATTCTAGAGTGTTCTGGTACTAGAAATTGGAATAGTATATAAACCGAAATTCAGTAACTTTTCGTCAGTTTTTAAGATGAATATAAATAAGGATACCTTAACTTTTTTTTATACTACATAGGTGGCGAACAAGCATACGGCCCACCTGATGGTAAGTGGTTACCATAGCGTATAGACTAGCAACATCAGAGGTATCACTTGCGTCGCCATCTCCAAGGAAAGGGATATGAGGTGGATAGGAAGGATAATAAGGAGAAGATAGGAAGGATAATAAGGAGAGGTTAAACAGGGGGTTTGGGCCTCCAGCGCTCTCACTCACTATACCAAACACAGCGGAAGACAAAAACTACCGTTATTACACGCTGATCTTTTGTGAGAGGGTGGTACTTCTCCGATCGAGCCGGACCATTCGTGCTGGGATAAACAAGGCCCTACCACTAGAAAATAGTTTACTCTATTAGATATACTCTATATACACCGTAAGTCTTATGGCTGAATAAGACTCTCAGTATCTAAGATAGAAATCTATAATATCTACGTTAAAAATCCTTATATATTTCTTATACCATTAAACATGCGATGTATTTTAACCCGAGCAACGCAGGGTTTTGCTGTTAGTATTATTATAAAGATTGTAACTTACGTAATAATATATGTTTATTGAATTTCATAATGACATATTTCCGATATATCAAAGAGAATAGATGTTCCGCACCAAATTATTTATAGTGTGTCATACCCGCGTAATAGCAGTGGTACAAGGCATTTAGCATACCCTGCGGGTCATATTATATATTTTATATTGAAGAGAGCTCTGTTGACAGGCCCTTGTACTTTCCGGTGACATGAAAGAGCTATATGTGAAATGTTACGAACAGATATTTTGTTGACGTGTGCGTGGTCTAACGAGCAAAGTTTTGGCGTGATCAAAACCGCTGCCTTCTGATAGTCATCACACCCTTTTATTCAATGCTGACCCTCGGTTTCAACCCTTCTAAATATCCGATAACCTACCGCTTTCATATTTGATAAAACAGCTTAATTAAAACTTCGCATAGTTATACGAGTACATAGAGGACGAATGGAGTTATTTGTATCACGCCGCTTGATAAGACCCTTTTAATTATGTAGGATTACTATTAATTAAGCCCAATGTGGCTCTTTTGAATGTGGAACTATTGCATTTATGCCTTTGATTCAAGAGATTTTGTTAGTTTTGAAACAAGATTACAAACAGTTTTATAATAAAGAGTGTTGTTCAAATTTGAAAAGAATAAGTACATCTTCTTCGTATTATTTGATATTCAAGCATAGTTGAGGATGTAAGGTGAGAAAGATCGAGGTTTGATTCGATATCCAAGTCAAGCGAGTCGCGCAAGCACTGAGGTAGCCTTCGAACGTTGGCAAAGTAAACTCGTGGTACGTGAGGTACATAAACTTGTAGATCAACCCGCCGAACCCTCCTAGGACATATTGGTCACGTATCTTCACCAAGTTCTTTTATTATCTCTCCGTTGTCGCTTTTAATTTTCTGCGAAAGCTAATCGTCGCTAATCCAACTTACTGTCGTATTTTTCGTAGTAAGTAAAACCTATTGGTGAAACATGATTCGAATTTAATGTTTGCAAAAAGATGTAGTCATTATGGTCAATAGTTTATTTATGTTCGCGAATATTAATAAAATCATTTACAAAACCTATCTACTGGGAAAGATACCTTTGAAAGACACAAACTTTTTGATTTATAACTTTAAAAAGATTTAATCTGCTATTAATGATGTTTATAGAAAAAAGACAAACAAGTTGAATTTTCTTTACAGATCTTCTTATCCCTGGGATACCCTGTTTTTATCATGTGGTAGATTCAAAATACATTGAAATACTAGCTTTATCTTGTGGAACTCAGAGCATTTTAAGCAGAAAGTTCTTACGCGACGCCATACAAGCAATACCGCGGCTTTTTGTACAATTAAAACTTTTTTCACCCACAGTTTGAAAATAGTTTATTTTTGGTTTTATCATACTTAATATTAGCGTGGCAATATATAGTCATGATTTGTAGGTTTTGAAGATATATAATCCACTGTATTAGGGATGATAGGCAGTAATATAAATAAATAAATAAATATAAATAAATATTCACAGACATTTCCACACAACGTCCTCTGGTCCCAAACTAAGCTTAACGCTTGTGCTATGGGTACCAGATTACGGATATAATACATATACTACTTTTTTTTTGTAAATACATACATATCATAGATAGAAAACACCCAGACGCAGTACAAATATCTGTGCTCATCACACAAATAATTGTCCTGAGTGGGAATCGAACCCACGACCTCGTGCACGGAAGTCGGTTACAATACCGACTACGCCACGAGGCCCGTCATACATATAGTAAGAAGATATAATTGTTTCCTTGTTATCGGAAACAATTATATTATAGATTAACAAGGAAACAATTATATTATAGATTAATACAATTTATTAATCATAGATTAGTACAGTTTAATATCTTTTTTTTAATCCGAGGAAGTCCTTTATGGATACGCACTGCTGGTCGGTAAAGAGATTAGTTGAGTCCCGATTGACACTGCATACCTGCTAAAACCCTGCGCTATTCTTTCAAACTAACCTTATCCAGAGGCGAGTGAGAGAATGCGCATGAGTTCCTCCACCACTTGCAGGTACTGACCATCATTTTAGTAGCACAGTGTAATTTGGATGATCCAGCCCTCACTCATTGAGAGGCGCTTGCGAAGACGTTTGACTTCTAAGCGTTTTAATTTTTGATGGTAATTTAGTAACATTCTTATTAATAAGACTAAACTTAAACAAGTCATGAATTAAGTCCAGATAGATAAAATATACAATTTATTAAATAACATACTTTTGAATTTATCGAGTTGAAAGTTTCAGTACAGGAAGATAACAATTAAATGATGGATAGTATGCAAACACTTTTTATTTATATTCGCGTGGAATGAGGCTTGTTGTTCATTTTTATCTAGGGAGAATCCCAAAGGATCCAAGCGTGACATGATTCATTTTCAGACTGTATTATAAATTTGAAATCCATTGTTTCTTTTCCAGCAACCAGTAACTGGTACTGTTATGTATTGTGAAAGCTAATAAATGGATACAGTATGCAATTTTTTATGCGGACCAGCGGTTGCTTTTATCTATATAATTAAAGGTTTCAAATACTAAAACTCTAAGATACATATATGTATGTATCAGGTATTATTTATTAGACAGACAGTGGTAGACCACTCCAATAGGTGAGTACTCCCATTTGGTACCCACCAGTAATGCAGTAGGTTATAACAACACATAGAAAGAAACATAAAAATATGTAACACTTATATTACTAATCCATCATTCGGCATGCCGATATATGGTCATCTATCATGATAGATGGTATTTCCTTAAAAGCGGAAAGTTATATTAAAAAATATATATTGATAATTTAAAGCAGGATAGAATTTCCAGAAGCTTACATAATGTCCTTGTTAATCTGAATTGAATGCTCCAAAACCGGCGAGCGATACATATGAAGACAATTATTATTTAATTGTTGAGGAAGCGAGAGATGTATGAAAAAATAGAGCCTGTTGGCATTCTATTCTCTCTGCCTTCCCCACAGAGTAGATGGCGTGATGATAAATAAGTAAGTAATATCCCATCAAAACCATAAATGTGAAATGAGAGCCAAGTTCAATATAATGATATTTTATATGCCTTGGTTGTTGATTTCAACGATAAAATAAGTGAGATCTAAATGAGCCAAGTTCATGGTCAGTCCTGAAATTTATTTATAACACAATTACTGGTGGTAGAGAGTGGGTAACGGGCCCGAGCGGATTGGTACCACCCTCTCCCGTGTGACTGGCTATGAAGCACATTGTTGTGTTTGGCTGTAGCAGGAGATAGCCGTTTATTCTTTCATTTCGTATCTGTGAAATGAAATGGAGAGCAGCGGCTTGACAATACTCTGGGCATAGTTGAGTCCATGAGCGACATGGTAACCATTTACTATCAGATGGGCCGTGGCTCGTCTGCCACTAAATGCAATAAAAAAAACAACATAATATATTTTATAACAACTTAAAATATAATTTCTTCTTATAACTTAGGATAATATATTGAAGCCTAAGGTCTGAATTGGCTAGTACTAATTATTAAGTAAGTACCTACTAAAACAGACATGGAATAGCCCTATGTTCGAGGGCTAGTTTCTACCAACAAGCCAAATTTTCGGAAAAATAAATTATGAACTAACAGCTTTAGAACTTCCAAAGGCGTATAATTCGTATATGAAAACTAGCCAAGTCAGACCTTAGGCTTCAAATTAAATTGTACCTACAGAGAATTTAGAGGAAATGTGGGCAGAGCGTCTGGAAGGGAATGCTGGATCAAATTCTACTCGTGGCTACCAATTTGTATTTCGCATTATAGTACTTTATACTTATTGTTATAGTGCGGGAAATGTTAAGCACTTAAAATATATATAAAAACTAGATTCTGCCCTTGACTTCGCGTCCGCGTGGACTTCAGATTTCAGACTTCTGTTCTTCTTCACACTAATGAATTCTATGCAAAAATTGCTATTCCAGAGGTACTTGCCATTTTTGCGGGATAATAAGTCTACGTATATCTTTTTCTAGGTTCTGGACTATAGCATACATGCTAAATTTCAAGATGATAGCAGTCACAGTGTAAATGCGTAACAAATAAACAAACTCACTTCCAAATTTTTGATATTAGTAAGGATTATAAAAAGCGCACTTTTTTAATAAAAGTAATGCTAACAATTAAAATGCAAAGACAACACAAGACATAAAAAGTACGATTAACATACTTTTCTCCTTTGTTATCTAATAAATAATGATTAATTATCTGCATGTTATAACTATTTAACGACGACATGAAGCAATTACAATAGAAAGTGGTGCGTAAAAGATAAACAACGGCTATGTAATAGTCAGGATAAATTATTCGAACGTGAGCTATGTTGCGGGTATGTAAGTACATATAAACACGGCTCATTTTGTGCCACCCGTTACACTGTAAGGGACTGATATTAATATATTTTATTACGGTTGGTAAACGTTATTAACTTTCATATATATTTGTGTTTATAGTGGGTGGCTAAACCACTCCCACAATAGGCATAAGAAACAAATATTACATGTTTTATGATACTGTATTCTAGATAATAATTTCAACAAAATAATTTAATTTGTGAAACTAATATTTTTCATACTAATGAACAAACAAATATACGGCGCGCCAGATAATAAGCGGTTACTCTATAGTTGTAGAGCCTTGCTTATACCAGCATGAATGGGTCAGCTCGATCAAGGAAGTACCACCCTCTCACAAAAGATCAGCGTGAAACAAAAGTAGTAGTACCTACCGTTGTATTTCGTATGGTGAGTGAGAGTGCCGGAGGCCCACACTAATCCTCTCCTTGTTTTCCTTCCTATCCTCTCCTTAATATACTTCCTATTCACCTCCTATCCCTTTCCTTGTAGAGACGCGCGAGTGATGCCTCTGGTCTTGCTAGTGTCTATAGGCTACGGTAACCACTTACCATCAGGATGCTTGTTTGCCACCCACGTAATATAAAAAAAAACAACAGCTATACCAGAGGCACACTTGTACGTAGCCTATTCCAGAAAAAAGGATAGGAGCTTGAAATGAAAGATTACAGAGAACGTACGAAAAGGTGAAGGGAAGTAGAAATAGGCAGGGAATGAGGAGAGCTTTGGGCCTCCGGCGATCATACTTGCCATTGTAGCTAGTGGGTAAAATAAGTGTCCGGTTTGATTTTAGATTTCACATTTTCACACTTTGTGTTAGAAACTAAAATCTTAAATTGCTAGTAAAAGTACGAGTATAGTATATAATATGATAGATTGAGAAATTGATCAACAAATCAAAGACGTTGGTTGTGTGGCAAACACAGATAGTTTTATAATTTATTTTTCCATCTCCACTGTGCTTAGAACGTGAACGTTAACTATAGAATAAAGAAAATAACCTTACTGAGTAAATATTACTAAAAAAATCCATTGAAGTTGTATTATTTTTATCTGTATGTGTCTCTGTAAAGTATAAACCTAAACGGAAAAATCGGTCTGGTCAGAGTAGTAGGTAGATTGACATTAAATGAGCTGCAAAGCAAAATTCATTTTTTTATTCCATCCAACGTTTTCAGAACCTTTATAGCTCAAGTAATTTTCTAGAGGGGGTAACGGGTGCGTTGGCATGCGACGGGAGACGCTTGAAAAACGAGAATTACACCATTCGCTAATTACAGCAATCAGTTTAATGTAGTCGACGAGACCGAACTGAATCGGATCCGGGCAATGGTCGCCTTATAAATAACTGTCTGTTTTAAAAAAGTAAATATACTTTTTTGCTGTCGCAGATATTTTCGTGTCTTGCTTTTAGTAAAAACACGTCTTATCGTCGTGCTTCCATTAGTATAATTATTTTGAAGACACTTGATATCATGTTATTATGTTAAGGAGAAATAATATATTTATGCACTTGTTGTTTTAAAACTTATTGCGTTAGTCTTGTTCCTTCGAAAAGTACTAGTAATAAAGAGTATCCAATTGTGGCCCAGTAATCGGCAACAGGCTCTCCTCTATTAGATGGATAGAAGAACCAAATAACACTTCTGAAGTTTTAAGTTTAGGTAAATTTTAAGCATTACTGTATCTTCAAACAAAACAATTATTATATACCTATTATATTTAACAAATGATTTTCTTTTAACACTTTCATTAATGTGTAAATTTAAAAGACCTATCAGCATAAAAAATTTGAATTTCAATATGAGTCTAGAACCTACCAATATTACCTAATTACTAACATTATTAAAAAAAACACGTTTTTATAGATCTTTGGATGTTTGTTACTTAATCACGCAAAAAAGGCTGAATAATTTGGGATAAAAATTGCACTCCGATAGTTTATTACAAAGATTAATATATGTAGGATACTTTTCATCACAGAAAAAAATATGTTCTTGTGTGTGCGATCTCCACACGGACATATATATTTAACTTTTGATAAAGAAGTCTCTAGCTTTTAGAAGCCGCGGACTAGTATGTATGTAAAATAATTATTATTACCTTTAAAATTAGCACAATAAGAAAAAATATCTATATCTACCATATTTACCATTTCCTCCATTAAACTTTCAGACATGATATTTACGTAAACCACTATATGAGAATGATTTTTTTATACAATGGTTTAAAATTGGCATCCTGATTTATAGTCACTGGTGGTTTAGATATTGATAAAAGGTTTTCAGTTGTTGTTTTCCTCAAAAAAAGAAAGGTAGTATCGTCTTCTTCCTTTTTTTTATTGCTTACTTATAGTAGCAGACGAGCCACGGCCACCTGATGGTAAATGGTAACCATCGCCTTAAGGACTCAACTATACCGAGAGTACCTATTGTCAAGCCGCTGCTCACCATTTCATTTCACAGACACATACATTCTAAATGCCTTAAAAACATAGTAAAACCTTGATAGTTGACTTTAAATAAAAACATATTTGAGATTCCATTTCTTGGCATTAAACGAAGAAAAATAAAAGTTGGAAAAGGAATTGACAGGTGCACGTACGTCCAGGAGCGTTTGCACGCAGCGACGAACTCGGATCATTTATTTTACTTTGTAAACTAGACTGTGACTTTTATGTTCATCAAATTAGCAGAATAATAAGAAATTTATTGCAGATTGTTGTACTTGTGCGGTAATATAGTATTTTATTCAGATGACCTTAGTATGGCTATTACAAAACGAAACATTAAAAAAATAGTCTTGTCTAGAACAGATTTTTATGACATTCGGCAAAAGCTTCCCACAAAGGTTTCCATTCATTTTACCCTCAATTAGTTAGTATCACATGGGCATAGTAACAACTTTCTTATTGTCTACGGTAACAACTATTCCTGCAGAATGGGCCAGCTGCATGTAGGGTTGCCACTATGTATTTTTTCCTCCATTCATTCTTTTCTTATGTCTTCATTGTTACAATCCATTTTTCTCTGACCTAACAACCGCTCTCTGTCCTTCCACTTTCACACATAACATTATTTTACTTATATGCCACGTATCCCTCCTCGTTACCAAGCTAACCTCTTATTTTTCAACATTTCTGTATCTGCTGCTTGTTTCAAATACGGAGATATCGATAACTATAAAAATAAGTACATAATATATCAATCTCATTGACAACTCATGTTGTTAAATATTGCTTACTCTAGAATGCCAGGGCACCAGTAAAATTAATAATTACAGACATAACCGAGTTACCAGGGAACCTGTTAAATTAGATAATTTAGTTTATGGATTTCCTGACATATACAACACTATATATACACATCTTAAAAAGTTTGAGATCACTGAAAATACGAAATATTTTTGTTGGGATTGTGGTGAAACTTTTTTTTATTTTATGTCTATGATTCTTAATTTAAAACTGTGATATTTGATCAAAAAGCAATATCAAAAACAATTGTTTTGTATCATTGTGTTTTTCCCTATAAAAAGAAATCCAATCTTTGATTTCTCTTATTCAAAAATCTGACCGACATCCTGTCAGCATATTTCTTAAATTTTTCGTGTAAAAAGTTAATTTAGAAAGATGCCGTAAGGATTGCCTGAAGCTTTGTTACTTTGGGGGAAGAAGTATTCTATGAGAAAAATAGCTCGCCAAGTTACTGTATCCCAATCCTGTGTCGTAAACACGTTGCGGAGGAATCGCGGCATGGATAACTTTGCTGATCAACCTCGCAGTGGTCGCCCAACTGTACTTACTGCTGCCCAGAAACGTTACATCAGACTGCTGACTGCCCGCGACCCAACAATCAATGCCACTACAATAAGAGCAGAGTTATGGGCTGCCACTGGACTAGAAGTAAGCACTCATACCATCAGGAGTTGCTTACACCAGGCTGGATTACGAGCAAGGAGATCCTGGCGAGCACCTCTGAACTCACGGCAACGACAACAACGCTGATTGCAGTGGGCTATGCTCCGCCAAAATGAAGATGATGACGTGGAAAACATTTGGCAAATTGTTTCTTCGTTGACGAAACAAGAATAAGCACTCATCCAGACAACAGATGTGTCTGTGTCTGGAGAAGACATGGGGATGCAAAGAGACAAAGAACTGCTACTGATACTATTTAACAAGGTGGGAAATCGCTGTCCTTTTGGAGCAGAATAATGATTGGAGCTAGAGTGCCATTAATCCCGTATCGGGGCTCGATGACTGCAGCTTTATACCATAATGTTATTATCGAATGAAACGTGAGACCATTTATAATAAATCATAGCCACCAATTCGTATTGGTTAATAATAATGCAACCGCACATCTAGCTCAACGAGTCAATGCTGCTCTCCGTGATCACAACTTTGCTAGGTTAGACTGGCCTGCCGGTTCGCCTGACTTGAACCTGATCGAGCACGCTTGAGATGCTCTAAAGCGAGCTGTTTGGAACCGTCAGCCACCTCCGCAGACAGTGCCAGAGATCAGAGAATCTGCTATTGAAGAATGGGGCAGGTTACCGCAAGAAATCCTGAATGTCTTGATTCTCAGCATGCCCAGGAGGATTTATGCTTGTGTTCGAGCTAGGGGAAGAGTTATCTTGTACTAAATAAAAACAATTTCATAATAAATTCTTAATATTTTTTCTTATTTCGTCATTTTCTTTAATTTATTTCTTAGTCACAATTGCATTAAAATTTTCAAATCAAATTTTATAATAAAAATAGTTAGTATTTTAGTTTCAATAAAGTTATTTTCGTTTTAAAAAAGATATCACGTAAGCACTTTTATTTTCCATCCATCCATCCATCAGCTTTTTAACTTCCGCTGCTGGACATAGGTCTCCCCAAGAATGGGGGATAGTGCCGTAATCGCCACGCTTGGCAGGCGAGTTGGCGATCGCAGTGGATGTTGTTAATACTCGAAGGAGTGCTGCTGCCCACTCCCTCAGTATTCCCTCAGTCAGCACTTACGACTCCCATGGGTGGAGAGGGGTGGGACAATTCTAAAGCCGGCCCCACACGGCAACGGCCTTTTCTTTTATAGGGTGAAATTTAAAAAATACAGCATTTTTTGCTAGTGATCTTAAACTTTTTTGATGTGTATATATAAGGTCCTGGTTCTTACAAGTGCAACTGCCACTACAAAGTATGTAGAACTATGCAGACTTGTTATTTAGTCAGGTTTTACCGCAGTCTAAAAATTATGCAATAAGTAAATAAGTAAGACCTACGGGTAGCTCGATACTCGTAACATTTGCTGCTGGAAAACGTGCGGCCCGTGTGGCATGTATCATTCATAAGGAAATACGTCTGGCGTACGCTGCGAATATTTTACAGTCGGGTTATCAAAAGAGCAGGAGCGCGTTTAAAACCTCATAGAATACGGGCACAGGTGGCTCGAATATCCTCGCCAATAATGTGAAGACGTGATCGGAAAACCAAGTGTCAATTGGCAACTCGCGACTTCCTCTTCAAATAATGAAATTTGAAATTTATTGCGCCATTTCAAGTCACCCTGATTACACTGGTCCAATAAATTAAAGCATAGATGACTTCACAAGCAAAAAAGAATTAAGGTGAAGCTGCCAAAAATCAGAAATAATATTTGATCTAGGTATTTGGGTTCAATTTTATGTGAATATATAATTTATCTTGATTAGAATAAAAAATTAGTAACGTATACGGTATTACTCGCTATTTTATTGAAAACCGATTGAGATAGTATAACCTAAAATCTAGCTTTCCACTACGGTGGAGCCGCGTGCTATGCCTAGTAGTTTATAACTTGGATTTACACATAGAATAATTTTATCTATTATCAATTTGCCTACTACAACTATTTCTATATATTACAAGTTCGTGGCCGAATTCTGATACAGATGAAGTCGTAGGCAGAAGCTAGTATTGTAAACGTCAAAGGTTGTACATTTATATGTCTGGATATTTGTTATTCAATCCCGCAAAAACGGAGGAATGGATATGGATGAAATATAATTTTTATTCCGACAAATAAGAGAAAAGGCAGTTGTAGTTGATCTATTAGATAAAAGTATCTATAAAAACTTTTGACTTTTTGTTAATATCCTCAAGAATAGTTCAAATATACAGCAAACACACTCACTGAGACTTCCTATTATATATGTATGGGTAATTTGTACTAGATCTGACTTTACATACATCATAAGAATTTTCTCAAATAGCAAATTAAACCATATGACACGCTGCCAAATAAAACGTATCTTGCATTAAAATCCAGCGAATTTATATGCAGTAGTTATAATAATTCAACTGAATAGCTATGTACAAATATATATATTATATACCCCAACTGCCAGTTCACACCGCACCAACTCCCTTGCTGGCAATAAACGCCCCGAGAAATATTTTCACATCGTTGGGGAAGTTAAAATGATAGTAACTATACCCTGAAGAGCAATAGTGGATCCCTACATCTGCAATGGATAATTCTAAATATTTCGCGGGTTTGGTACATCATTTGTTAATCATATATCTGCATGGCAACTACAGGTCTAGAACTATTTTCCAGTTTCGGAAACTGGGTCGTATATTTGGAGTTGTGGAGGTCAGAATATTTAGGAAGAGCATGTAATCTGTAAAATAAACGGTTAATAATAATAATGATTTTAAAGAAGTGTGGAGTGCTTGACATCAAATTGGTTAATTTGATGTCAATGATATTTTCGATTTCACATTTTCCACTTTGTGTTTAATGTATATGGCTAAGCATGTCAATTAATGCTAAAAATACATATAAAAATTTCTAAATATCCAATTGGTTATTATATTATAGTAAAATATAATAATAACAAATCATAATACATTGAAATACCTAAAAATTGAAATTCGTTACAAATAGAGTTCTTCTTCTTCAGGCAGGCCGGGTGATTTCGCCAATGACCACAGTATTCTGAGGTGACATTGGTGGCGATACGTTTGTGAGCGGTAGGGCTTAGAGGGTGAGCGTTGGGCAGCATACTTAGCTTAGTTTAGCTTTGTGAAAGTAAATTTTTAAACAGAGGGTAAATTTTTAATGGCTGTAGTGTTGAGTTATCTAAAAACAAAAACACACACAAAATATTTAAACAGGTGTTAGTATGTTGGAATAGACAGTCACAGTTTAAGAAAAACATGTTAATTATTTAGTGTTTATTATGCTTTAATCTTAGATAAATAATATGTCTAGATGGATTTTCACTCTTATAAACGCCATATAAAATGGGTGGGAATTATTATGCGTGTGTGTGACAGG
Source organism: Leucoma salicis (assembly GCA_948253155.1). NCBI lineage: Eukaryota > Metazoa > Arthropoda > Insecta > Lepidoptera > Erebidae > Leucoma > Leucoma salicis. Next base: position 12,742,409 of record OX411808.1, on the reverse strand, counting down.
TGACAGCTGTCATTATGCTTGTGCAATTTGTGTTTGTGTGCGTTACAGCGGCAGTTCTATTAAATTATGGGAAAAATTATATCATAGTGTTACGGGGAAATCCCTAATAATAAAATAAAAAAAATCCAAAATTTACAATTTAATTAAAAAAAAATTATAAAATTAATTAATTATTTAAAAATACAGATTCCGATTTTAATTAAAAAAAGAAGCGAGCAATGAGAAAACAAGGGGAGGTTCGCAACTCAGGGGATTGTCCCCAAGACCGACCGTCACCTACGGGTACTCAACGGCGGGGGGAGGCGCGCAGATGTATGCCGGAGGGCGGGTGAAGCCAGCGCAACCGGCGCTGGAACCGGACCCGTAGGGCAGCCGCAACCCGGTAGGCCGTAACCCGGATCTCGAGCGCAGCCAGGAACAGTACTTGAATTTGAAATTCTTGACTTGAAACTCTTGACTTGAAACCCCAGGAGCTGGAAAACACAGGGCAGAACGTCTCAACTCCTGGGGACACTGTTCTTGTTCTTCCCGCCGAGCCCCCGTACCCTACTAACTAGGTTCAGGTCCGAGGGTGTCGGCCGACCATTACAGTGTCCATATTAAATTATTAATAAAAGCAATCCTCACAGAATAGGGGGGGGGGGGGGGGGGGGGAACCATCCAAAATATAAACATGGAGAACTTTAATAAAAAAAAAAATCAGAACCCCCCTACATTCTGCAGGTATTAAGCATTGATACTGAAAAAAAAATAGTTACCTAATAAATGACCGCCCCCTAAGGGTGGCGGTGAGATGGTAAAGCAACATACAAACAGATAATTGTTGACTACATTTACACAAAAAAACCAGTTGTATAAGTCTAGATGACAAGTAACATCTAATGATAAAACTGTTTTTAAAATGCCTGTCTGCCCCATAAGGGCAACGGCGTGAAGATATATAACATTTAACAAAAAATTGTTTTAAAATGCCTGTCTGCCCCATAAGGGAGGCGGCGTGATGATGTATAACATTTTACAAAAATTAGTTTTAAAATGCCTGTCTGCCCCATAAGGGCGATGGCGTGAAGATATATAACATCTAACAGAAAATAGTTTTAAAATGCCTGTCTGTCCCATAAGGGAGACAGCGTGATGTTAAGTAGTAAGTAGCAAAAAGCAATATTCTTAAATTATATACAGTATGTTCGCATACTGTATATAATTATATTTTACAGGTAGAAGCGAATAAAATTCTAAATGCAGTTGTATGTTACAATCTTAAGTAATTAGTATTAACAAATTTGAAATAAAAATTCTATGGAATGACAACTATGTTATGAGTATTACAAGGTATTTTGCAAAGAATTTAAAGGTATAGATAATATAATAAGAATTCTATTGCAGGAGTTTCGGTCAACTAAATTAGTGTAAAAACTTTAGATATGTAAAATAAAATTATCTAACGTAATAAAATTACGAGTAGTAACAATAAAAAATATATGTGCCAAAGGGTGAAATATTCCTCCATAAGAATCTTAACACACACGAAATTGTGCAACAGACATGGGCTATTTTAGAGGTTAATTTCGAATTGTAAAAGAAATGTAGGTTACCTTTTATTCGGGTGTTAGTGACTAAATATGGGGGGCGGTATATTTAAGACCGGCGCTCCCTTCCGCTCAGTTCTGGAGGGAAAGTATTGTGTGAAAACTTTTAGGAATTCTACTTATTCTTTAAGTTTATGACCTGGTGGCGTTAACAAATTAAAAATTATATGGTGGGTACGAAATATTGTGTAGTACTAAATAAATAGGTAATAATCTCTGTACGAGCAGTATGATGTTTTTTGATAATTATGTACCTTTGAAACAAATGATTGGTAGGTATGTATTATACAATACGTCTTATCGTCTCGTTACAACAAACTTTATAGAACAGTTACTTACACGTAAAATCTACTTCTCAAATATGATTATACTAATAAATCTCGTTAGAACGAGTTTTGTAGAACAGTTACACATAAAAATCTACTTTTCAAATATGGTTATACCAATAAAGTAAACGAAGGAAAATGAGTCCTACAATAGAAATGATTATAAAACGAACCTTTGGGGTTTTCTAAGTTACACACTTTTAAATGCCCTAGGCAAAAATAATATTTTATGATAATTTACGCAGTGATTTTTGCCTTGACACACACGATAATTTAGAGTCTGAGAGAAAAAAAACTACTCCATTTCCATATTTATCTTTTTACTCTAATAATACCCCTTTCTAAGATTATGCTTGCCATCTCTTTTTAGCGTTGTTGCCCCGACTTACTCATTGGTGGATAGTTTTTTGTTCTAGAACTTTTCCTATCCATACGCTTGCGATTGGAGTAGCCATAGAACGTTCTCGAACCTCGGCGTACTCTGCTCGCATCCGGGATCGCACGCTGGCCATTTATGGTAATAACATTTGATTCTGGCCTTTGTGGGAGTGGATTCATGCGATCCATTGGCGATAATCTAACTGGGTAGGGAGTCTAGGCAACCGCGCGAATTTTAATTTTGCGGATATGGTATCCGGTATCAATTGAATATGCGACTTTATAATTTATACAGTAATTCGTTCGGTTACATCGTAACAATAGATCCAATACATTCATAACCTACAAAAAAGAAATGTAGGTATGTATATATATATAGTCAATTATCTCTATCTCTTTCTATTAGTCTCTCATAATGTAACTTTTATACTGAAAAAAAGAGTCATTCCTGTTCAACTGTTACAACATAACAATTTAACGACTGTAATATGTTCATCTCGTTAAGAAGTTCCTATAGGATCCATCCATCCATCAGCCTTTTAACGTCCACTGCTGGACATAGGCCTCCCCAAGAGAACGCCACAACGAGCGGTCCTGTGCCGACTGCATCCAACGGCTCCCCGCAGCTTTGACCAGATCATCGGTCCATCTGGTGGGGCGCCGTCCTACGCTGCGCCGTCCGATACGTGGTCGCCACTCGAGAACCTTTCGTCCCCAACGGTTATCAGTTCTTCGAGTGATGTGGCCTGCCCATTGCCACTTCAGCATGGCAACCCGGCGGGCTAAGTCGGTCACTCTCGTTCTCCTACGGATCTCCGTATTACGGATTCGATCATGTAGGGAAATACCAAGCATAGCCCGCTCCATGGCCCGCTGAGCGACTTTGAGCCTTGATATGAGGCCAACATTCAGAGACCACGTCTCTGTTCCGTATGTCATCACTGGTAACACACACTGGTCGTAGACCTTCGTTTTCAGACCCTGCGGAATATTGGACGAGAAGATCTTCCTTAGCTTCCCAAACGCTGCCCAGCCTATAGGATACACCTACAAGAACCTCATGAATATATATATCATTATCATTTATATCATAAAATCATATAAATATAAATACATATGTATTTATAATTCGAACTATATATTATAAAGTCGTAACAGATGTGTCCATACTTTCAAGATATTTGAGAAACAAAATTACTGGAAAAATATATTTTTTTTAATTTCTGTCTGGTTTTTTATTTGCACATCACACATAAACTACTGAATGGGTTTATAGTCAAAACCCATTATCTAGTGAGAATACAAGCCCACAATATTGATAAATTTAAAAATGTAAACAGTCTTCATCTTTAAAATAAATAATAATATTACAAATAGTATTATTGTAATTAATTCCGAAAATGACAACTGTGCAGCTTTATGGATCCATTAAAATTATAATAATTATGTTAGGTAATGTTTCTATCCTTAAAATATCATCAACGTGGCAAGATTACACGGGAAATTTAAGTTCATAAATCGGTGTCACATAAAAAACTACGAACTAAAATTAATTTATTTTCGGAATATTTAAATGATTTATTTAGCCAGTTATGGTATGAAATAATGTTACTAACCGATGACAAGATATATCTTTAGTGCTCATATTTATATATATTTTTAGCATTTGACATGCTTAGCACTATACATTAAACACAAAGTGAAAAATGTGAAATCGAAAATAACAGCCACGAGCAGGATTTGAACCTGCATCTCCTGGATACCGTCCAGATGCTTTGCCAATTCAGCCATCGTGAAAATTACTCCTGACTGCTAATTTCGATAACACAATCATACTTAACGTCTTTGGGTGACGCCTGCGCCATCTGTCGGAAGTATTTTCATACATTAAACCGACCAGGTAAACTTAATTTTACAATTAAGATTTTTACCTAATAATGACGCAAACCCTATAAATATTTATATATATTTTTAGCATTAGACATGCTTAGCTCTATACATTAAACACAAAGTGAAGTATGTGAAATCGTAAATAACAGACACGAGCAGGATTTGAACCTGCATCTCCTTTTTCACTTTGTGTTTAGTGCTCATTTTCCGATTTTTGTAGTTTCGGCACACTTTAATTTCACACGTTGACGTCTTAAATGAGACACTATTGCTACTGGATACGAACTTGTCAAGTGACGTCACGATTGACACTAACAGCATTGGGATGAAAAGTTCACTCCAATTTTTTTTGACGCGTTCATAACGCGGATTGTGCATCTAGACATATCATTAATCTAAGGGTAACAGGATCATTATGTTGCTAGGTTACTGAATTATTTTATTATAAACAATTTGCGCACATCAAGTATAATCTGAAAAACAAACCCTAATAAAAAATATTACTTAATTAACATACACAACTTATGTTATAATTGTAAAATAACCAAATAGCTACTAATCGACCAGTAAACAAAAAAACAGAAGCGATAAGATAATTTATCACACAGATTACCTAGTGATGCAAATTTAAATTAATTTAAAAGTTGCAAGTTGTGTGTAATTACGGACTAAGAATATTAGTCTCATCACCTCATTATTATCTCACTATTAACCTCGTTATTTTCTCTAAGTATCTCACGAGGTAACTAAAGGAAGTAAGCAATCACCTATAGTATTATCGGTGGTACGGTTGGATACCAAGTGGGAGTACCCACTTACCATCAGGCCCCAGCGGTTCAGTATCTACGACCGTCTGGCGTATGACCATGAGATAGTGAACTCTTAGCAGTATTCTTATTATGGAGCAAACAAATGTTTATACAATACTTTCTGATATTCACGCGAATGTTACACGTTTTGAAATAAACCTACGTTTACGGAATCTATCGCGTTTACTTGATTTTAGTACTATCCCGACGTTTCGAATACTTTACAGCATTCATGATCACAGGTGGACTTAGATATCAGCCTTGGACGTCTACCATCTAAGTCCACCCGTGATCATGAATGCTGTAAAGTATTCGAAACGTCGGGATATTACTAAAATCAAGTAAACGCGATAAATTCCGTAAACGTAGTTTTATTTCAAAATGTTTATACGACAAAAAAATATTTAAACTAAAAAGGTTTATATGAGCCCATCAGCGATGGTTACCGCTTATCATTCAGGTGGGACCGCGTTTCATCTGCCGTAATAAGGCATAAAAAAATAGTTTTCCTCACCTCACCCGCAATACAGTACTGTCAATGCATGTTACAATAGTTTATTATAGCGTAATAACGACGTGATGATAGGTAACATTAGTTTTTTTTTCTGAGAGATAATCATAATATGTTAACCTTTATCTTAGTTAATCTATATATTTATTACGTATAAGAGAAAGAATTTCTTGAGCTACGGTTATTTACTAGTTACCAAGTAATAAAAGTTGGTTTGATAGCAGATTAGAAACTACCACAAAGAAGCAAGTTTGGACTGTAGTCACGTAGACATAAATCAGACTCTTGACTTCGACCCTGCTTGATTAGTTATTGAAGTGAGAATCAAGACCTCCATCGGATATATTTATAGTGGTGCAGTCTTGCTTATCCCAACATAAATGGAACGGCTCGATCAGGGAAGTACCACCCTTATACAGTTTTTTTTTGTGTTTCATATGGTGAGTGAGAGCACCGCAGGCCCAAACCCTCTCCCAAAACCCATACTTCTTATTCCCTCCTTATTCCTATCCTCGGTCCTATCCACCTCCCATCCCTATTCTTGGAGATGCTGAAGCGCAAGTGATGCTTTTGTTGATGCTAGCTTCTGTAGGCTACGGTAATCGCTTACCACCAGGTGGGCCGTATGCTAGTTTGCCACCCATATGCCAGGACTGTCTCTAAATTAACCCATAATTATAAACAATAGTAGATCACGTATATGAGTATGAATCGACTACAACTTACTCTAAAATATGTATGCATAATGTATTTGTGTGTGTGTTTGTGTTTGTGTGTGTGTGCGTTATGACACATACCATTCACACCATCGTCGACAGCGACGGGTTGCAAAGTTAGCTCCCAATCATTAACAATGCACCTACAAAACAAAGGTTTCAATCCATTATAGTTTTTGGAGTAAATCGGTGATTTAGAGTAATAAATGATTATGAAAAGACCGTGACCATTTTCAGAATCAAGTACTGACCCCATGGTATCAATTATAGGTACAATATCATTTAAACCCTTAGTTTTATCTGTTTTTATCTGGAAAAAAATGTTATATCAGTCTATCTTTAGAAAACAACACTTTTATTTGAATGCGGGAAAAAATTTATCTAACCGCACACCGCAATGAACAGGGAAGTGTGGGTCCCTCATCCACTAAATAAACTCACCATGTGTCGTCTCCCCGCGTCTACTGGCGGACCAAAGGAGCTGTGTGACATTACTTCAGCGGTCCGTCGCTGGCTTACCCTTTCGCACACCTTCTCGGCAGCTCTTGTGCCTACCGAGCATCACTCTGATGACTTCTGGGGCGTCTCCAGCCTTGCCTGCCATGGCATCGACCAGAACGTGCTCTATGCAGGGGACATAGAGCTGTCGGCACGCATTATTGGGTTCGCGTACATTTAGCATGAGCCGTGCGAGGCCAGACGCTGCAACGGCGAGCCTTGGGGACAGTTGGCAGAAGTGCCCGCGAAAGCCCCACCACCCGTCCAGTACCGGACCCAGATAGGTACTTAATTTTCACATTACATAGAAGGACATGGCTAAATAAAGTATGGACGAATGGTTGTCCTAGCAATGAATATACGTTCTACCTAGTAATATGTAATGCGGAATAGCTGAATATAAGTATTTCGTATGAAAAAACTTTCAGGAACTTTTCATATTGTTACAATCTTGAAAATAAAATCGTAGGAACTCAATCGTCAATAAAAAAAACAACAAAACTCAAAACGTCAATACATACACAAACTTGTAAAAAAAGCATTATTTTTTTAAGCTATGATTAAAAAAGAGATTTTTGAAAGCTACAAGTCTCCGATACGTTATTTTTATGTATTTCTCAAGATAGCTAGCATAATATATCTAAGTTATGAAAACCGATTTCCTTTTCATAGTAACTTTCCTACTTATAAATTATATAATATTACATGCAATCCTGCATTAAAAATTTAAAACCACAGTAAACGCCATATCTATATTATGAAGAAATTGAGAAATAGATGTGGACACCGATATTATTTTAGTTATTTAGAGATTTTCTTGTATAGTTGTAAAGATAGCAATTACAGAAAAACTATAAAAGACTCAAAGCCACGGGGTGCCACAAAAATCCACCACAAAAAATGTGCTCACATGTACACACAAATGCACACACTTTCGCACGCAAATGGTTATCCATCCATCCATCCATCAGCCTTTCAACGTCCACTGCTGGGCATAGGTCTCCCCAAGAGAACGCTACAACGAGCGGTCCTGTGCTGTTTCGCTCATATGGGGGATAGTGCCATAATCGCCACGCTTGGCAGGTGGGTTGGCGATCGCAGTGGATGTTGTTAATACTCGAGGGAGTGCTGCTGCCCACTCCCCCGGTATTCCCTCAGTCGGCTCGTACGACTCCCATGGGTGGAGAAGGGGTGGGACAATTCTAAAGCCGGTCCCACACGGCCAAATGGCTATCACGCAATTATATAAACGTTTTTGGTACTTTTTTACATTAAAATATCGCTTTATTGTTTTGAGTTATGCTGTTTTTATCATATTTTTTTCTTGTCAATAAAACTATTTAGAAATCTGTTTAAAATGAGGAGACACGATAGAGAAGATTATACATACGTATACCTTTATACATATACCTACTTACTGTTTAGAATCTCACCAACAACACTTCAAATGTGTTTAGATGTAATATTTACAGTTTTCTATCATAAACATAATTCCACTGTTCTATCACAAACATACGAGTACTTGTCATAATTCTGGTGCAAAAATAATGTTCCTCGGTACCCGATATAAAAACAAAATTGGATTTAAAACGAGCAATCACCAAAACTATTAGTCTAGAATAGCCTAGATGGAAAAACTTACCTCGCAGTAACGACTAAATTTAAAATTCTGTCTTTAATTGTTAAATTTGTTATTGCTGCATTGCACAATATCTATATTGGAAGATGCTAGTTCCCAATGCAAATGTATCTTTGAATTAACTAGTAATATATTATACCAATGTACATTTTATACATAACTAAAAACAACTTTTAGAATGTTACCTCGAAAATCAGTTCTATCACCAGCGCGTTCTTTGTAAAGTTGCTTATAAAAAAAGTAAGAAAAGGGAAAGAGATTATTACAGTATTAGGTAAATACGATAAATCAGAATTTAAAAAAATACCTATTACTCTACATTAAAGACAAAGTGGAAAATGTGAAATCGAAAATAACAGTCACGAGCAGGATTTGAACCTGCATCTCCAGGATACCGTCCAGATGCTTTGCCAATTCAGCCATCGTGACAATTGCTCCTGACTGCTAATTTCGATAACACATTCATACTTAACGTCTTTGGGTGACGCCTGCGCCATCTGTCGGAAGTATTTTCATACATTATACCGACCAGGTAAACTTAATTTTACAATTAAGATTTTACCTATTAATGACGCAAACCTTATAAATATTTGGTTATTTTTATATATATATATTTAGCATTTTACATGCTTAGCACTATACATTAAAAACAAAGTGGAAAATTATTTTCTATTTCACATTTTCCACTTTGTGTTTAATGTATAGTGCTAAGCATGCATGTAAAATGCTAAATATACATATAAAAATATCCAAATACCTATTACTCTATTTAAAACATAGAATATTAGGTAGTTCTTTCTATTTAATTTAGTATATTAAATGTGTATATCAAATAATGATATCACAATAGAAATAATTGTTAATGAAACAAATAATAACTATTTTACACGAATTATTTAAAATGTAAGTCTTATAGCCACGTTGGTTATGATGCCGAAACTATTATACTCTGTAAAACATCTTCTCTTTAATATAGCTTTCAGAAATTATAACTCGTCGTAAACAGACTCTGTTGCAGCAATTTCTGCGAAATTAACCTTATTGTATACCTCCGCTCTGTTTCAGTTCTAGCAATATTCAGAGACATTATGGACACAAAACAAATTTTAATTCTCATTATGTTCCTATTACAAAAATGTTATTTTATAATTAAGACATTTGCACCCATAAAATCATGTACCTTTTGAAACCGTTAGTCGTTACAGGGAAAAACCTTAAGTATCCTGACCTAGGCTAATCTATGTATGGGCCACTGAAGTAATGCAAAATAGTACCAGTGGTCCGTCGGGGTGTGCGGTTAGGTACATTTTTTCCCGCCTAAACAAAAAAAGGCTAATCTATGAATAGGCCTCCAGTGAAGGCGCGACGCTCCGTGTGCGGATGCGTTGCTCAGTACAGGGTACCCAAAAGGGTAACATAGTTCCAAATGCCCGCCAATAAAGGCGTGTGGGGCCGGCACCAAGAATAGCTCCACCCCGTCTCTTCCAATGGGAGTCGTAAAAGCCGACTAAGGGATTACCGGGGGACCGGGCAGCAGCGTTCCCCTGTGTACTAAAAACATCCACTGCGATTGCCAACCCGCCTGCCAAGCGTGGCGATTATGGTAAAACCCCCATTTTGGAGAGGCGCATGTCCAGCAGTGGACGATGAAAGGCTGATGGATGGATAGATGGAAAGGCGGAGAAACGGCACACGGTGGGTTAATTTAGGGGGCGAGGGCCCCACACTACCCCTTTCATTGCCTGAACGACGGGGTGTGTGGTTAAGAAACATATTTTCCCATCTTAACAAAAAAAAAAGGCTAATCTATGTTTACCGTTATGTTATACCAGTAAATATAGATTGTAATTACCTTGTATATATTGTTATTGCGGATGCACTTGCCTCAGGCACTAGTATTAGCTATTAGTGGATTCTTGACGATCTTAAGTGCTATATAAAATAGGCATTATTATATAATATTTTTAAATTGAAATTGTTATAGCATTGTGCACATTAGAATGATTGTGGCACTAAACTCCGATTAGACTAGTAAATTGTGTACATATTTTAACAAGCCTATGGACGCTAGCATCACCAGGATCATAAATCGCGCATTGCGAATCTCTAAAAAAAGGGAATGGAGGTTGATAGAAAAAATAATTGAAAGGAGATGAGGACATGGTACGGAGAAAGACGGAATGAGGCAAAGCCAGAAGAGGCAGCACTCTCGCTCACCGAAGAACAATAGGGCTACTTACCATTACTTTATGGCGATTTTCTTTGAGATGATCACCTGTACTTCCTAGGTGGAACCGGCTCACCACTGAATAATGTACCTAATACAGTTCCAGTGGCCCGCCAATACAGGCGAAGAGACGGCACACGGCGGGTTTATTTAGTGAGTGAGGGCCCCACATTACCCTGCTCGTTGCCCCGGGTGTGCAGTTAGGCACATTTTTTCCCACCTTACAAAAAAAAAGGTATATGATATGTGCTTTTATAACCATTCAAAAAAAGTAAAGACATTTCTAAAGTATTGTCTTTATAACACATAAACGGATCTTTACCTATTATTATAATACGGCTGCATATTAATTATGTAACTATTATTGTTCATTCCCTCTATATTTACATAAAATTAAGATACCAATTATAGAGAGCTTTATTTGGAAAGAAAGAAAGAAAGAAAGATAAGTTTATTGCAACGAAACAATACAGAAGGTTATTTTTGAACATAAAAAAAACACGACGAAAATGCTCGTTACAAAACGACCCTGACTCAGCATTTGCAGCCTCTGAAAACCTGCGCTGATCTTCCGTCAGGCCGCCGTTGTGACGTCACGGATGACAAACAATTAGATAAAAACAAAACAAAAAAAGAAAATAAAGACTAATAAAATAAAACAATAAAATAACAAAAATACAATTATAAAATGCATGTGTATACATTATTAGCCTTATTACCAAAAGACTCGGTCTCAAAGCAAGTACAATAGACAATTAATTTTGACACAGACATAGACATATAAACTATATAAAGTATAAAGTCAAACAATTACAGATTGACACGTCAGCAGTTCAGCACATATAACCTAAAAATTAAACAATACAAAATACAACTTAAGTTTTTTCATGGACGTATAAAGGAATGGACAGTGCCTCGCTAAGACAAAATTGAAGATACGTAATGGCGGCGGCTATCTATATGTGAATGAATTTAGGGTTGCCATGTTAGCCAAATTTACCCTTTTTATTATACATATTAAAAAAAAACAGGTTGGCAGATAAATTTATTGGAAATGTATATGAAATATACCGTACTATTTGAAAAGGTTAACAGTGCAAAAAACACAATTTTACTGTATTTATTTCAAACTTAAAATAAATCATCGGCAGATAATGGGTAATAAAGGATAACATAATTATGTCGATAAAACGGGATTAACTTGCATGTTTGTCGGGACTACAGTGGCCAAGGTGTCTTTACTGCTTTGACAATTCATGTGTTTCCGAGGAATCCGATGCAGTTGTAATCACACATTCACATAATTCTAGGAAACTATTACTCTTTTTTGAGGTGAGTGGAATACACAAAGCTTATTGTTTTAAACAGTTTTATGTTATCTATATGGGCCGCTACAGTTTCTAATTGTAAGCAGATATATTATTTTTAAAATAGAATATTTTGAAGAGTGGCTAGAGGTAATTTTGATGATTTCGTTTTGGTATTAGATAACGCTTTTTACCACTCCCATGAGGTAGAATAAAACTGCCACTACAGGGTGGCGTAAGACCCAGTTCAAAAGTGACAAATTCAAAGAATGTAAGCAATTAATAAATGAATACACTGATTAAAGCAGAATTACTGTAAATCATTACAAAAGAAAAGACTTATTATCAAAAAATGTAGTTGAGGAGTTCACTGTTGAGTATGGTGTCAACATCTCAAAAGACGTCCTTAGCACTGTAAATCAAATCCCATATAACTAGTATGGGCACAGGTAAAGGGGCGTGTCGCAAGAAATAACAAATGTTTTAAAATGGCTAAAATTAAAGAATTATTTACTGAGGGCTAAAGTTGCTGACACTGCAAAGGTAGTTAAGATATGTCGAGTGTGTTATTATATTTAAAGTAACGAAATAAAATGATGCTACTCGTTCACCTTATTGATAATGTAACAGAAAGATTCTTAGTAAATGTAGATTCTGAAAGTAATATTTCAGAAATAAATTGTGATTAAGAAAGTTCGGAGCCGCAGCCAAAAGTTAGTTTTTGGGTTATATCTCAGCTTCCCGATAAAGTAGCGTATAAAATGTATAACAGCTGTTAAGTGTAATCAAGAGATATCAAATAAAAAGTTGCATCAAAGTCCGTTCAGCAGTTTTTGCGTGATGCGCGAACAAACAAACAGATAAACAAACAAAAAATTTAAAAAAATCGTTTTGTGTTTAAATACGCTTATATAGTCTATTACAGTATTTTTTTCTAAAATATCTTAAATGTACAGACACAGCTATGTTATAGCTTTATAATAGTATAGAAAACATATTAAAATAGGTATGATTACTTTAATTTAGATTTTGTAAATGCTACAATAATAAATTCATGCTACTTATACTACTGATCAACGCAAATTCAAATTAATAAACCATCAGAAAATTTATTATAAAAAAAAATATATTAATTATGAGTTTTCGATAACTCAGACTACAACAACACTATTAATGATACATGGCAATCAAATATCATTTTAGTCCACAAAAAATCAAAGTATAGTAATTTAACCTAAACAAATTGTACCTCATAAGTATAAACTATAAAATTCCCATATTTCGGGTAATTTCCACTAGCGAATACGAGCAATACTGGCATTGTGATGAATTATTTTGTTCTGGTGAATTAATATAAATTTTAATGTATAAAATCGGGAACTAAGTGATTAAATTATTCATTTACCTATGAAACGTGACTCCTGGATTTTTTTCTTTCTGTCACTACGATTTTTCACCATTTCACCACACAAGATATGCTGTATTTTGATATTTTTTTGCAGCGTAGACGTACCGACTGTGATAACGTTTACTCGCGCAATGGCCGACTAAGGTGTGAATGTGTGCGTATCGGCATGTACGTACAGCGAACTGGCCGACTCTGAGTGACACAATCTTTTGTTAGCAAGGCTCAGTCCGTTCTTTTTATTAAGTCCATTAGTTTTTTATAGAAATGTATTGTGTAAGAAAACATTATCATAAAAGTAGGTATAAAAGTATCACAAGTGGTTTTCAAATTAGGAAAGACTAATATCCGAATCAAAAATAATAACAACCAGCTATTTCCAACATGCAGGTTAGCAATATAGTTACTAAGCATTGTTGAGAAATAAATATTTGGCATTGTTATATTATATTTTTGTAGTTACATATGTTTGCAATCTCACACCTTTTTAGGCGCAGACTTTAGGAGGAGTATAACAAACTCACATTTCGCTTATACATACTAATATATACTCGTAATATAATTTATTGTCAGCATTGTACATCTACCGGACATAGATTCTATTGATTGTTAGTGCTGAGAATTTTAGTTCAATAACAATTTTTTCTTGATTCTCTCACTCAGGGACAGTTAGAAGTTACTCGTACATACATAAGTACCTGGATGCTTTACTCGGTATTTTTTTTGACGTGACAACGTCTTATAAATTGGTTTGCCGGGTGACACTTCAAGAAACTGCGTTACGCTCCGCTCACGTTATGCGCTCACAATGAGAGCGAGTGAGAGGCACGCGTCCCTTCCACTCGGGCATGGTTAGCCCGCCTAAGAGCGAGAGAGACGAAGAAATAAAATTTTGTTAATATGAAATTCAGTGCGAGATTCTTTGTATAAATTAATGTTTTAAATATAATTCTTTGTATAAATAAATGTTTTAAATTGTTACTATTATTTCATCCTTCTTCCTACTATACGAATGAATATTCACATTAAAATTATTTTACCACTCAAAGTCGTTGTCACGTAAAACTTTCGCCCGTATACCGACTTTACAGGCAACCAATTATTTTGGTAAATCGTGAGTTTTTCTCACAAAAGAAAGATATAAAAAAAGGGAAAAAAAATAATTGAACTGGAGACATCTGGACTCGAACCGGGGTCTTCTGGTTTTGCGACCGCCCGATTTCCCACCTGAGCTATTATAACCTTGTAGACGAAATTGCGAAATTTACCTTCATATTCTAATAATATTGTAGCAGTTTTTCATTGCCTGAAAACCCGGATAAAACGACGTTTTCTAAAAATGAAACCTAGCTAGATAGATTCATCGCCCCCGAAACTGAATTTCATGAAAATCGTTGGAGCCATTTCCGAGATTCAGATTATATATACATATACAAGAATTGATCGTTTAAAGATGTTACATTAGATAGATATATTACTAAGACAATATGTCAAATAGTTTGTAATAGTTCTTTTGCAGCAAGATAACTTTGTAAAAGAATATAGACTTATCTCGAAACTATGGTTTGTTTATCGTCCAACAATCATTTGCGATTTTGTTATGTTCCTATTCTTACTACATAAAAATGTCACATACAAGAATAAGTAGGTTTTATCTTCGTGCTTGGAAGAATAATGAGAGGACTTAGTGGATAAATTGCGATTAATATGTTATTGTGGCCAATTTAATAAAGTCACATATATTACGCATTAAAACTGTAGTTACGAATATTTTTGTACAAGGCATCTCTTTTGTATAGTAAACACTATTTCCTCATTTTTTATTTGAAGACGTGATTGAGTGCGTCGAATAAACTTTTACGTTCTATACCTACTACACACTTTTGAGGAAGCTCTATGACTATTTACATGTTTATAAGTGAGGCGCACTAAAAGTGACCGTTTTAGTTCCGAGTAGTAAAAATGTTTTATTTATTCGTTTTCTTAAAATATTATCTGCCTTGAGCGCTTGAGGTAAGTGCATCCGTAATGTCGCGATTGCAATCGCCACATGCGGCCGGATTCGGTAGTAATTTCTTGAGAAAATCCGGCAAGAAACTCATGAGCCTCTTTTTTGACAATTCGGAACTAAAATCACCACATCATCCAGAACCATTTAATCGTTTAGGCGTGATTAACCGACAAACATTGAAACATCAAATCATCTCGTAATTATAATTTATTTATTGTTTAGGTGGCAGACGAGCCCTGTCCCATCTGATGGTGAGAAGTAACCGCCGCTCATGGATTCATCAATATTAAGAATACTGCCAGGCCACTGGTCACCATTTCATTTCTCCAATAAATGAATGAATAGACTCTTTCTCGCTACAACCAAAACACACTCAAGTGTTTAATGGTCACCCACATGGAAAACGGCGTTAGCGCCCCCCGATAACAAGTCCTATTTGGTATAAAACCATACAAAAAATAATGTAATGGTTGAAAATTGCTGACTTCTCTTGGTCGCCTCGTACGACACCTGAGGGAAATAATGGAGTGGTGACAATTGTAGTTAGTCCAATACCACATAAAATACCAAAAATCTTTATTTATTTATGTATGACGTACTAGCCTTTGCCTTCGGCTCCGCCGCAGCCAAAAGCAATTTTTTAGGTATCTCAGGTTTCTGATATAGTAGCGGGATAAAATGTATACCAGTTTTTAAGTCTAATCAAGAACTATCAAATAAAAAAAGTTGCATCCGAATCCGTTCAGTAGTTTTTGCGTGATGCAAACAGACCAAATATCTAAAAAATGGTTAGTGTTCAGACACGCCCATATAGCCTAATACAGACATTTTTTCTCAAATATCTTAAATGTAGACACAGCTCTGTTACAGCTTTATTATAGTATATATGAGCACACAGGTAGATAGATTTTCAAATTACAAGTATTGGAAAAAGCTTATATCTCACATTTACAACATTACATTCAAAATACCTACCTAATTCAAGGATAGAATAAGTAAACTCAATTCTCAAAGTCATGTTTAAGAATCTTTATTCTCAATAGAAAGACATTGCAAATGAGGATAGAAGCGATTTGGAACATGTATAACAAACTCTTTGTAATAGCAGCTAATACATGTGAGGATGGAGAAAGTTTCCGAGCAGCTACGTTCGACGCAATCTCAAATTAAATCTCCGCAGGCGGGTCGGAGACGTGAACTGCCAGACGTCGTTATAAAATATTTATACAATAGCCTTTTTTGGTACTTTTTAAAATTGTTTTGAAAGTGAAAGGTAAAACAAACTACATTATGAAAACATACAATGGTATTTCCTGTAGTATTTATTAAATTTCCGCAATAAGCGTACTTATAAAAATTTGTAATACATTTTCAACTGCGAGAATATTTCATAGTATGAAGTGAGATTAGAGCATCTTAGAAACATTTAAAACACGCATAATTGATTTCATGTTTTATGCATCGATTTAAGAGTTCTGAATAGAAAGGACTTTACTGGAATGAAAATGTCATTAAAAAGCGCAGATGTCTTGAGTACACGAATACATGAGACCTTCTCATTGTAAACATAACAAATATAAATACGAGTATGTAAGTATTAAATGACGTCAACCTGTACTAAAACATGACAAAATATGATAATTTTTTGATCTGTATTTTAGCACTTGACATTCTCAGCTACTTTTAAAAAACAAATTATTTGTGAATGCGGAAAAAAAGAATCAAATCTGTTCTCTAAATATGACAATCTTCCTTCAATACATTTTTTTATTAAATATTGGGTACTTAGACTTCTCGCAGAGTTAGAGGAATTAAGATCATGGTCCACCGAACTGGTCCAGTGCAGCTTGGCAGCCACTATTGGGCACTGGTCTCCTCTCAGGGTCAGAGGGATTTAAACCATAGTTCAGCACGCTGGCCCAGTGCTAGTTGGCAGACTTCACAAGCCTTCGAGAAAATCTTTCAGAGATACAGGCTTCCTCGCGATTTTTTTTTTCACTAAGCATTGACAATTTGTTATTATAAAATACTAGCTGGTGCCCGTTGCCCGTCGTATCACTTAAAATCTACCATTTTGTAATACGTACAAAATTTCATATCAATTGGACCTATGGTTCAAAAGATGAAAATCACTGGCACCAGCGCCAACTATCGGCACTAACGTAACTATGTTTGTCGGAGTGTTCATCATCGAAGTTTCAAATCAATTAGGCTAACGGTTCATGAGTTTTAGGTGAACATACAAACACACATACATTATATCGTTTATATTATATAGATAATTTGTAAATATGTAGTTAATAATTTCAAAAAGCCCCAAAAATCAAACGTGACCCTGGAGTGGGGATGAGACCCAATACCTCCGCCTTTGCGGGCTTAGTTTTATCACTAGACTATCACTACGCTATTAGCTACTATTAATTGCACATTACTCAAGATCGACAACTTATACTAGTTCTCATAAAATTTCATGGAATTTCGAAGTGTTATTTGTAAGACTGGTGTGTGTAACTAGTTGTAATAAACTCATCGTCAGGCTTTATATAAGTAGTAATACCATGTATGTAACACAGTTCCAGTGGCCCGCCAATACAGGCGGAGAAACGGCACACGGCGTGTTTATTTAGTAGGTGAGGGCCCCACACTACCCTCTTCGTTGCTCCAAACGACGAGATGTGCGGTTCGGTACATTTTTCCCGCCTTAAAAAAAGGCTTTATGTGTATAACACTAGAATCTCTTATACTAGAGATATGCTATATATATTTTGACATTCATGTGGACTAGATTAAATTAATTGTCTACTTAATAACTCAATAACATTACATTACGAGCTACTCGTGTTTATTAAATTTCTGGGACATCAACCCCAAGGGTAGTCTAAGATCACGCTATACACGCCACAACAACATTCAATTAATTAAACATATTGTTATTATAAAAATGTACACATTAATTGCGTATGAACATGAACATAATAAGTTATTTGACAATATGTGTTGCTGAACTAAAATACATTCTCTCACCACCGCAACGAGCGCAATAGTGCATAATCGGCAACGAAAAGTGATTAAATGGGTATGGTAAAATGCGGCTATAGAAGTGAAACTATGCGGAAAATATTACTGTTGATAAAGAAAGACGTCATATATAACCCTGTATATGCTTACCTGCCCACCTGATGACAAGCAATTACCGTAACAGACGTTGACATCACTCGCCATCTCCAAGGAAAGGGATAGGAAGTGGAGAGGAAGCATAATAAGGAGAGACTAAAAAGAATAATAGAGAGAAGATAGGAAGGGGTACCCCCTTACACCGACGGAATGTAACATAGTTCCAGTGGCCCGCCAATAAAGGCGGAGAGACGGCACACGGCGGGTTTCCTTAGTGGGTGAAAGCCCCACACTTCCCTGTTCGTTGCCCCGAACGACGGGGTGTGCAGTTAGAACCATTTTTTTCCCGCCTTAACAAAAAAAAAGGGGGTTTGGGTATTCGTCTAATTCACTATATGAAACACAATGATAGCCTACCGTGGTTGCCCGCTGATCTTCTGTGTGAGGGTGGTACTTCCCCGATCGAGCCGGCTCATATGCTGGGATAAGCATGAATAGGTCGGATCGATCGGGCACATAAAACATTTCTATTAAAGTGAACTAGAAAATCCAAATCTATTAGGCAACTTAGGCGGATCCCACAGCAACTCTGTATAATTCTAAGCGTTCTTGTAAATAAGTTTTTATATTACAGGCAAGGATATGGCGCGCCTGATGGTAAATGGTTACCGTAGCCTACAGACGCTTACAACATCACGAGCATCTCCGGGGCCTTAACAACTTCAGAGGTGATTAAGGAGCTGGAGGGAAGGTTGATAAAGAACGGTGAAAAATGAGACGAATTTTATTACTAGTTTTTTTCCAACGTAATAATTCCAAAATGAAAATTTTAATCGGTTTTAATTCGTTCAATTATTACAGTTTAAAGACTAAAGTCATAACTCCAAAGTACTTCAATGTCTGCTAAGCACAAATTAAAATCATTATTGGTGGGTATCCATTAGGTCGTTCCAACGGGTGCGACCGGCGCGTAACAGATAATGCCAGCAACGTAGGGTTATTGTTCTAAACAACAATAGTGGCACTTACGTGAGCGTCCTTATCTCGTCAACCACCTTGTTTGTAGCGGCGGACGCTAGCTCACCTGTACAACAGAGATAATATTTCTAGATGACTTTAGTGTAGGCACACGAGGCTATAAACACAATATGATGTCATCCACGATTAGGGTTTATAGTTTACGGAACCAATCTTCTATAGATATTATTTTTAATTTAATTATTCTTTAACCCAAATATATTTTATCACATCAGAACCAGCTAACGATGGAAAAAATCTAAAGTATCTTTAGATATAGGGCTTAGTTACACTTATTCCCAAGAAGATGGGACGACCATTAGTTTGGGATGCTACGACGCGCAGAGACTCGGTATTTGTGTCAATTCTCAAGTTTACTCCCTCTCTGAAGACCCGCTCGACCAACGTTCAAAAATTGAACTATAAACCATGACCTGGAAGTGTTATCGTCTAAAGTAGTTGGTTTCTTGCGCTTTTTTCTACAACGGATGTGTAGGCTCTGGAATGAACTTCCTGCTACGGTGATTCCCCAGTGCTACGAATTATTCTTCCTATAAACGAGGTTTGAGAAGAGCACTTTACTTACGGCTATGCCCCCGGTATTGCCAAAATTCATGAGTCGTGGTTACGTCTATAAGATGAAATTATGATAGGTAAACTCAAGAAATGAATTTGAATAGGTACAAACAATTTATCGAATATTGCTCTCGTTTTGTTTAACTAAACTCATAGGTTTTATTAAGTTAAATTCACGGCAAGAATAACTTCGAGTTACATAAAATAATTACAATTTTACACATACCAATAGAACTATTACCGTAAGGATAAATTACTTCCAACAATAGTCTGTTAAGCAAATAACACATTATATTTGCACGAGGGAATACTTATTTAATGAGAGATTTCAACAAAAACCACGGATAAAGCAAGTGATACGATTCTCACTCAAGCGCTATGAATAAAATTATCATTTAGCAGAATTGATTCTGGAATACAATAAAATATTCATTCCATATTGCTTGGTTATTAATTCTATATATTTATTTCATTTTTTTATTATTTTGTGTAATAGGCGTAATATTTTCGTTAAGTAGATTTGTTACGTTTTTGGTATCTCATTTTGTTGTAAATTGGCTCAAAATTATATTTTTCATCCCACTGTAAATATTTGAATCAATATGACGTTGTCACAGCAACTGTCTAATACTGGAAAGTAAACTAAATACGATTAAATTATTCTGTTAAATAGGCTTTTTATAATTTCTCTTACAGTACTAAAGTACCATCCATCCATCCATCAGCCCTTCATCGTCCACTACTGGACATAGGCCTCCCCAAAATGGGGGTTTTACCATAATCGCCACGCTTGGCAGGCGGGTTGGCGATCACAGTGGATGTTTTTAGTACACAGGGGAACGCTGCTGCCCGGTCCCCCGGCAATCCCTTAGTCAGCTTTTACGACTCCCATAGGAAGAGGCAGGGTGGAGCTATTCTTGGTGCCGGCCCCACACGGCACAACAGTAAATTACGTACCTACAATATTATTTTCACGTAATAAAGTACGTACCTATAATATTATTTTAAATTGTGATGAGAGGAATTACATATAATATGGCACAATACCTATCCCAGCCACTATGTTATATCATGTTTTGTTTGACGGATAAGCTTTTGAGGAGATAATTAATCATAAGAACAAATATCAATGTAGGTTTAACCTAATTATTTTTAATAAAATTCGCAGTGCTGTGTACTTATAATTTACGACAGACTAAAATTAGTTGAAAGTTACTATGACTACTATCTATTCACACGTTTTAAAAGAGGGTTAGGTTGCGTGTTGCTAAAGATTATAAGTCAATCTGTGCCGACAACTAGGTGTCGTAGAATGAACAAGTTCATCTATCTGACATGAAATAGGACTGTGGAATAAGCTTTGAAAATAGATGATTTTGTTAATAGGCACTGTGCATGATTGGTTTATATATTTGACTCGATATGAATTTGTGATAAATGTATTCGTTCTTCTAGTTACCTACTATAATTATAAATCAGTCGTCAAATTATTGACCGTGTCTATTTATTAGGTATGTATTAATTAATTAACTGCGAAACATACACAAAATCAGCTTCAAGACTTCAAGAAAATTAAATAATCTCTTTGGGTAACTTTACCAAACGATTTCTGAAAATTATCTAGCAGATAATTCACATTAATTAATTACACACATTAATTCCAGAGGCATATTGTGTTTTTTTAATAACTATGGTCGGACAGTTCTTGGATCTTGATCTATAGATAAAACACTATTAATGCAGAGCTTTTGGGGAATGGAGATGTTCGTGGATTGATTCATCCATGATACCCCAGGCATTTATTTTTCAGTCCCTCCTTTCTAGAACGTCTATCCTCTTGGAATAAAAAAATACTTTATTATATATCTAAGGCGCTAACAATTGTATTCTATTCGAAATGTAGGATGAAATGTATTTCAAATCTTTACCTACTACTATGTGAATCGAATAAAATATATAATGTTCAAGGCATTTAGGGCATTCATTACAAAAAAATTAACGATTGCATGTGAAAATGTTATAATAAGGAACACTGCGGTATTTTTCAGAATATGATTAAGTACGGTCACAGAAGACCAGTCGGGAAAATAATTTTATCATAAGTTAAACATCTTAAACACAAAATGAAAAATGTGAAATCGAAAATAACAGTCAGGAGCAGGATTTGAACCTGCATCTTCTGGATACCGTCCAGATGCTTTACCAATTCAGCCATCCTGACACTTGCTCCTGACTGCTAATTTCGATAACACATCATACTTAACGTCTTTGGGTGACGCCTGCGCCATCTGTCGGCAGTATTTTCATACATTATACCGACCAGGTAAACTTAATTTTACAATTAAGATTTTACCTAATAATGACGCAAACCCTTTAAATATTTAGATAATTTTATATATATTTTTAGCATTTGACATGCTTAGCACTATACATTTAACACAAAGTGAAAAATGTGAAATCGAAAATAACAGTCAGGAGCAGGATTTGAACCTGCATCTTCTGGATACCGTCCAGATGCTTTACCAATTCAGCCATCCTGACAATTGCTCCTGACTGCTAATTTCCTACCTAGACCTATTGTTCTAATTTTATTTTAATATTGTGAGAATTATTATGGGAAAAATTTAGGCACAGACACCCAATTTTTTTTTTAAATACGCTATGCTAGTGTCCGGTAGACAAAGATAATCACTGAGCACCCAATTCTTTAGAGAATTCACATATAAGGTTTAACATTATAAGAGAAAGCCTGTTGTGTAATCTTCGCAATTTGAGTTCAAATACTTCGACAATTTAGGCACGTTAATTTAGTCTAAAGTTGTTCGACCCTTCACTGTCCTACTTTCACAAGTGACGTTTTCCCGACAAATTTTGACTATGGTGATGGCTACCACTTCAGTAATTACATGTGACCCACTTAGCCTACTGTCTTTATCAAAGCTAGCTTGACCGACTGTAGACAAGTAAATAAAGAAATTGCGTTTACTAAGAAAATATTGTAAAACATAATATCTAATATACAAACTTCTTGTGTCACAGTTTTAGTGTTTATACTCCTCCGAAACGGCTTGACTGATGTTGATGAAATTATATATATATATATATATATATATATATATATATATATATATATATATATATATATATATATATATATATATATATATATATATATATTCAGTAGGTATGTGAATAGTTTTATAACTAATTTTATACCCCTAAGCGTTAAGGGTAGCTCACCCTAAAAAAAATTGTTTTCATTTTTTGGACAATTTTTTTTTGTTGTTTTTTTATGGTGTGGCATTAAAAAATACATTTAGTTCTAAATTTTGACCTTCCTACCACCAACCCCTACTTTTAAATAACATTTTATATTTTTTAACCCCGGTTGATAGCTGATCAATGGGGTTCCGTTTTGCCAAACTCCTCCGCTTGGGAGCAGCATAATAGCAAGTTTCGTCAATAGGTTCGTCCCCTATTACGTGGGACTTAAACATAGCTGGCGAATCGTGGGTGTGTAATAGTGGAAATATATTCCACTTAGAAGCGCTCGCTTAGACCATGTAAAATAGGTTGATTTTTGCTTTGTTACGAGTATATGAAATTGTATGATGAATAACTGAATTACTTAAAAAGCGTAACCTTGTCCCAAAATTTTTATATGAAACCCTTTTCGACTGTCCGTTTGCCATATTAACCCGTCCGTCAAAATATACCAGCCATTTGCGCGCAAATATTATGTACATATTAATATTTATGTACATATTACTAAAATAATGTTATTTTTTATTGAAATAGAAATTTTAAGTACTGACCTATATATCCTTTAAATTAAAACTAGATTCTACCTGCGATTTCGTCCGCATTGATTTGAATATAACGGATATTCATTTTCATTTTCAAAATTTTCTTAATTTAATAATAACAATAATAAAAATATGTAACAACTAGTGTAAATTACATCCTAGCAAGACAACAAATGAAGATTAAAAAATGTTTTACAAGCTCATCACTTATTAAAAAAACTTTTAACGTGTACATTAACGATATAACATGCAAGTAAATGGTAACTAAACAAGTAGATTAATGATGAATGTAATGAAAGAATGTAAGCCTTAGATGAGTCTTACAATTCACAAACATGGTACCTATAAATTTTATTAGAAAATATACCAAAAGCGGCGGTAGATCAATAAAAAGAAGCTAGTCGCAACTAGGTAATGTTGTTTGTTGAGCGACCGTAGGATTTAGCAATGAGAACCGGTATGATTATGGTGAGATCATGCGGATAAGCGGACGCGACTCGCTTGCACCTCCGCGAGCCCCAATGCCAACCGATATCGTCAGCAGTAGAACTACGTACAACAGGCGGGCAAGACGTCAGCAGTCAGCGGGTCGCGGCACACCCGTGCGTACCATGTAGCCTATTCATTGCACTCTAGGAACAAGTGATGCTGTAATTTATATCGACAATATGTATAGATAAACGATATATTTGTTTTGTGTGTTTTACATAATGTGTTAATTAATTTATTTTTACTTTGACGTTTAGAATGAATATAAAATTTTTCAGAAAGCTTGTATATATAAACATTAATCCTAGGAAGTCCAATCTTAAGGTGCAAATTAAATAAGTTAGCTCGAAATGGGGTGTTATATGCAAGCTTAAGGGCTTTATTTTGTAAAATCTGCAGTTTATTTATATTAGTTTGAGATGTGCTACTCCACACTTGGCAGGCGTATGTTATACAAGGCCGAACCAATGTGCAATATATTTGTAATTTTGTGCTATTGCTAAGGGTTGAGCTCCTGTTCAAAACGGACATTAAGTATATCTACGGAAAAAAATTATCCCACACAGACCGTCTATTTTTCCGGGATAAAAAAGATAATAAATAAATAAATGTTCACGGACATTTCACACAACGCCCTCTGGTCCCAAACTAAGCTTAACGCTTGTGCTATGGGTACCAGATTACGGATATAATATATATATTACTTATTTTTTTGTAAATACATACATATAATAGATAGAAAACACCCAGACGCAGTACAAATATCTGTGTTCATCACACAAATAATTGTCCTGGGTGGGAATCGAACCCACGACCTCGTGCACGGTAGTCGGTTACACTACCGACTACGCCACGAGGCCCGTCAAATAAGTAGCCTATGCCCATTTCTGCCTTCAGGACTATATAATATACACAGGCTAATATTGGTTGAGCTGTTATAGCGTGGTAGCGTTAAAAAAACGCACTTTAAAATTTTCAATACAAGTAAAGACAAAGTATAGAATATAAGTAAGGATAAAATATAATACGAGTATTTTGGACACACGAAAATATTTAAGGTTACTACATACTTGAAAAGTTTGTAAGTAGGTATAATTGGTAAAATAATAGACGTAGGGTTTCATTTATAATTACTATTTAAATATATTCTATAATATTTTTTTTCCTATTAGATCTCATTTCTGGAAATTAAAATAAGTTTTTGTTACTATGTTATATATCGTATACCTATCTATGCATATATGAAATAATTATAAAAATGAATGATGCAAATCTTGGAAATCTACTTTTTTGTTAGCATGTATTGGAACGAAAACATTATTAAAAAAAAAAACTGTACCTCCCTTTTTTTCTAGAACGATCTCAAAAATAAGTGTATTACTATATTCAGTAAAATTCAGTTGTATTTAAAAATATTTCTTTTATTACTTCAACCACGAAATTTCCTTCATGGTAGCAGAGCGTGGTTCTGTATAATACAGTAAGAAATATCAGAAAAGTCGTATGAAAAGAACTCTCAACCAGAATGGGCTCAAATAATATGTTGAACATTGAAAAACTAGTTGGAAGAGAAAATTTCGCCACCTGGAAATTCAGCATGAAGACATATTTACAGCACGAGAATCTATGGTGTTGTATTGAACCGTCTAACAACGACCCCATCGATGCTAGTAAGGATGTAAAGGCCAAGGCCAAGCTAATCTTGCTTCTTAATCCTCAAAATTACGTTCATGTACAGGAGTGCACATCGGCTAAAGAGGTATGGGAAAATTTGCACCAGGCCTTTGATGACAATGGACTTACGCGAAGAGTCGGCCTACTCAAAGACTTAATAAATACAACACTGGAATTATGCAATGGTGTTGAGGAGTTTATGAGCAAGATTATGAACACTGCTCTCAAACTGCGTAGCATTGGATTCGATGTCAATGATGAGTGGCTCGGGACATTAATGTTGGCTGGCCTACCAGACGAATACAAACCCATGATTATGGGGCTCGAGAGCTCCGGCATCAAAATTAATGCAGACTCAGTTAAGTCTAAACTCATACAAGAAGTTAATACATCAAAGTCGGCTGCCTTTTTCACAAAATCAAAGAAAACTAGAAATTATATTCAGTGAAAACCAAAGGGGCCAAGATGCTATAATTGCAACAAGTATGGACATTATGCAAAGTTTTGTAAGCAATCAAAGAGGATATCAAGTAAAGGAGAAAGCTCTAGTTATGTAGCCGCCTTCTCAGCAACTATTGAACAAAATGTGAGTGATAAATGGTTAATAGACTCCGGTGCATCCATGCATATGACAAGCAGAGATGATTGGTTGTATAATGTCACTGAGCCATTGGTAAAAAGTGTGACAAACATACCAGGATGTCATTTAAAAAGTTCAAGAGCAGTAAGACCACTTGAACTAATTAATTCAGATTTATGCGGCCCTATGGAGAATCTGTCATATGGAGTTATGAAATATTTTCTAACTTTCACTGTTGACTTCACACGAATGGTTCATGTGTACTTTCTCAAGGATAAAATGAATGTTCTAGAGACCTTTAAAGATTTTAAGTCTAAAGTAGAGAATGAATTTAATAATAAGATCAAAAAGCTTCGCACTGATAATGGTAAAGAATATTGCAATTATAATTTTGTCAATTTTTTATCTAAGCATGGTATTATTCACCAGACATCCACTCCATATACTTCGGAGCACAACGGCATGGCGGAACGGATGAACCGGACGCTAGTGGAGCGTGCAAGATGCATGCTGTTTTACGCCAACTTGGAGAAGAGATTGTGGGCTGAAGCTTTAGCAACTGCTGCATACATTATTAACCGATCTCCTACAAAAGCATTGGAAGGTAAAACACCATATGAGTTATGGAAAGGTAAAAAACCCAATTTGTCTCATATGAAAATATTTGGCTCTGTTGCTATGGTACATGTACCATACCAAAAATGTCAAAAATGGGATAAAAAGTCAGAAAAAATGATAATGGTGGGTTACTGTGAAAATAGTAAGGGATACCGTTTAATTAATCCTACAACACACAAAATAATAAAAAGTAGAGATGTTGCATTCTTTGAAAAGTACAATGATAATGTCAGTGTACCCATCCCATATGATGTTGATGTTACAGTTAAGGAGAGTCAGTCAGTTAGTGACAGCGCTGCTACACCTGCTAGCAGTGGGACGCCAGGAAGTACGTCTGCCACTCAGAGTCAGGAAATACACACTCAGGAATCATAGAAGAGAGAATTAAACACAGAAGCAAATAGGAGCGAAGACTCAAGTGAGTATGATACAGACTACGGGGAACTAGATGAAGCCTTTCATCCTCCTAATTATGTAATGCAGAACTATGACAGTAATGTGACGGCAAGGTCACTCCGGTCACGTTATAATAAGGATAATGAAGACAAAGAGAGTTATTTGTGTTTCCTTACTGACTTGACTGATCCGCAGACTGCTGAGGAGGCATTGTCATCACCACAATCCATGCAATGGAAAACAGCCGTGCATGAAGAATATAGTTCCTTAACGAAAAACCAAACATGGAGCTTAACAGATCTTCCTCTAGGCAAAAAGGCTTTACCCTGTAAGTGGGTATTTAAAACAAAAAGCAACTACACAGGAGATATTGTCCGTTATAAGGCAAGGTTGGTAGTAAAGGGCTATGCTCAAAAAAGGGGTGCTGACTATGAAGAAACTCACCAGTTATCAGATATCCAACTATTCGTTATTTATTTGCTTTAGCAGCCAAATACGAGCTTCAAATAGATCAAATGGATGCTGTGTCAGCCTTCCTCCAGGGAGAGATTGATAAAAAAATCTACATGCAGCAACCAAAACAGTACAGACGAGGATCTCAAGTATGCAAGCTACATAAATCCATATATGGCCTCAAGCAAGCCAGCAGATTGTGGAACACTAAACTGAACAATGCTTTGCATGAGTTAGGAATGCGACAATCAAAAACAGATCCTTGTGTCTACTATAACGCTGAGAAAAATACATTTATAGCTGTCTGGGTTGATGATTTAATATTATTTAGTGCTCAAGAGTCTACTAAAATGTTATTGAAGGGTAAATTAAAACAACACTTTGAAATGAAAGACATTGGCCCAGCAAGCCAGCGCGTAGATCTGCATATTACCAGAGTCAGAGAGAAGCTTATGATAGATCAAGAAAAGTATATCAAAGAAATCTTGACACGGTTCAGAATGTCAGACTGCAAACCTGTGAAAACACCATTTGAAGTTGGTATGAAATTCAATAAAAGGGAGAAAGAAGAAAAGTTTGACTGTCCCTATCAACAAGCAATTGACTCCTTGCTCTATGTGGCTCAAACTACTCGACCTGATATATCCTTTGCTGTCAATACACTGAGCAAATTTAACAAAAATCCAACCATCGAACACTGGTCTGCGGTAAAGAGGATATTTAGATATCTACAGGGTACAAAAGATTTGAAGTTAGTTTATACCAAATATGGTAATCAAGAAATAACTGGATATTGTGATGCGGACTGGGTCAGTGACGCGCGCGACAGGAAGTCGTGCACAGGTTATTTGTTTCTGTTACAGGATGGTGCTATTTCGTGGCGGTCACATAAGCAACAGACCTTCGCCCTGTCGACCGCCGAGGCGGAGTACATGGCGATGTCTTCCGCAACGCAGGAGGCGCTGTGACTGCAGCAGTTGCATGGCGAGCTCAGTCGGCCTAAACAACCCTCTTATTATCTTTAGTGACAACCAGAGCGCAATTAAGCTAACTACCAACGATTGCTATCTACCTAGGTCGAAGCATATAGATATTCGTTACCATTTCTTAAAGAGTCATGTTAATAGTCTAAAAATAAAATTTTTGTATGTTAAAGGTGAAGAAATGATAGCTGATAATTTAACTAAGGGCACTACAGCCGATAAACATTTATGTTAGAGGATATTCGAAAGTATTGGAACGCAACAATAATTAAAAAAAAAAAAACTGTAACCCTTTTTTTTCTAGAACGATCTCAAAAATAAGTGTATTACTATATTCAGTAAAATTCAGTTGTATTTAAAAATATTTCTTTTATTACTTCAACCACGAAATTTCCTTCATTTTTAATATATTTTTGTAATGGAAAGTGCCAAAGGCACGATTGGCGAATTTTAGATTTGTAAAGTAAAATCTTATGAGTACCAACAAACATGCTGTGCGCGTAAAATTTTGGACTCTGTCCTTCAGAATACATATACAATATCATCTAACAAAATAATGCGTACTAAATATTGTCCATCCATAAATATGAATTTGTAATTTACAAAAATTACACAGCTTCTATATTACGCACGTGCCAAATAAGCATGAGGCTCACCAGATGGTAAACTGTAACCGTAGCCTATAGACGCTAGCAAGACAAGAAGCATCACTCGCGCGTCGCCGTGGGGGGTGATCGTACTTCCCCGATCGAACAGACCCATCCATCGTGGAACAAGCAAGGCTTTACCACTATTATGGTTTAGGAATGTATTTTTTTTTTCTTTTAAGTTTTTACTCCTGTCCGCAGTCCCCGTGATGTTTTTTTTTAATCTTTCATCATAAAAATTATTGGTAGTAGTTCTATCTTATTATGATAATAAGGATGATGGCATTGCAATATAACCAACTATTGTAGCATATTCCAATGTATCACGAAACAAGGTTTAACATTACAGCACCGTTCTTCGGGAAAAACTTTGTTAGCCTCATCAATCAGAGATATTAATTTATTAACCCACTTCGCCAGTAAGTCGAATTGTTGAGGCAACGGACTTCTGACATTTTTGTGAGATTATAATTATTATAAGTGGTTTCGGCCAACTGTGACATGATGGGCCTAAATCCACGCGTATCTACTCTCATTTTATAACTCAAGAATGGCTTTACCTCTCTTAATGAAATTGATGTGTAGTAAGAACATCTAATTGGATATATAACTTGATATTTAACGTCCTCTTATGTCATCACATAACATAATTACAGATTTATAGATAGTCCAAAACCTCAGGTCTCCAGATTTGACTTCTTTTGCTTATAACATACATTTATGGGATTTGGTAGTGGTGTGTGTATATTGTACGCATATCAGCTAGCCTGAGCCGAAAGCCAATTGCTAGTCTCAGGTAAAAAAGTTCTGGTGCGTGCTGATTGTAATTATATTTCGCAGAATAATGTAAAAAAAGATGAGGTACTGACGAATTAGTTAAAGGTAATACTTATAAGTGCCGTGTGGGGCTGGGTTTAGAATTGTCCCACCCCTCTCCACCCATGGGAGTCGTAAGAGTCGACTGAGGAAATACTGGGGGAGTGGACAGCAGCGCTCCTTCGAATATTAACAACATCCAATGCGATCGCCAACCCGCCTGCCAAGCGTGGCGATTACGGCACTATCCTCCATTCTTGGGGAGGCCTATGTCCAGCAGTGGACGTTAAAAGGCTGATGGATGGATGGAATACTTATAATTACTGTAGGTTATATAAAATCTTCTAATTTGTGTAATATATACACATATGATAAGGCAATAATATCAATACTTTTTGTATATATATTATTTTAATTACATTAAAAATAAAATAAATATAGGTACAGGGGGAGACCGAAACTTACCTACTAGAGACGGGAGTCTCTGAAACCGCCCAACGTGTATGAAGAGAATTATGAATGTTGAGGAAGCGAGAGATATATGCAATAATAGAGCCACTTGGCACTCTCTTCTTTCTACCTACACCGCAAGGGAAATGGCGTCATGATAAGTAATATTAGTAGAAATCAAATGTCTTTGTTCTACAGGGAAACTAATATTTTTGCGTATAACTTTATAAAAAATAAAACATTGCTCTATATATACGCTACAAAAACTGGAACATAAAATTTTGCCACGTGTCAATACCACAGTATTAATTGTTCTTATGTAGATACTCCATTTTATTATGGAAATAACATATTTATAAATAGTCGCTAACAGAATATTTTACTTTCATTGGCCGTTTACATGTTCCTACAGGACAGAGCAATCTCACATTCTTTAAATTGTCTAATAACAGTCCAGCTTTTTATGGGAATTAATTTTTCGTAGCTTATATTTCTAAATAAGCATTGCCATTTTAAATTAACAAATTTAAAATAATATCTGCGAGGGGAATTTGAATCTTCCACATTTATTTTGTACCTTGACTGACAATCACTTTGCCTGCTATAACTTTATGTAAAAAAGTCACTTACGTACTTACCTATAAGTTATGAATATTCTTTTTTTGTAATCACATTTTGTGGGTATATTCAATACATATTTAGTAGAAATTTGGTCCATATTCAAGACGCGTTCGGATTTGGCAAAGGACGGACAAATTGCGGGCTCTGAACGTGACATTGTGGCAGCGACACCCTATAACATGGCTTTCAGTACATACATAATAATATAAACCTTTCTGAGCAAGTCGTTATCTCGCCATAAGTCTAATGCAAATTTGATGGTAGGGGCTGCTACAATGTGATACAATGACGATTTAAACATAAATATATTATAGAAAACGCACCAGTAAACCGATAGCTATTAATATTTCTCAATCGTGCACTTTCTGTGTAGTCTGGATACGATAAATGACGTAAAATACAAGGTTAATCAAATGTGATACTATGATCTCTTGGCTCCATTACCCTGCCTCTATGATAGCAGTAGTATAAGCAAATTATGAAGTTTGAATCTCGGGCCAAGCCAACGAAAATTAATTATTATCATCCTCAATAGCAGCTCGGAGCTAGAAGGTTTATTTATTTATTTAGGGAAAAAACAAACAGTTACACACTTACAATTAACTGAGAATATTAACAATAGGTAAGAAAACTTATGCATATGTGTAACCAACAACGTTATCCACGTATTTAATAATAATACAGTAATTATGAACTGATTGAAGGAAATATACCTAATATTAACATTTAACATAAAAAAAAATATTTTTAATGTGAAACTAACTATGTGAGACTGGCAAATGACTTAATTACTAGCAGATATTACATACGAGTACATTTAAAGCCATCAAGATTAATGTGTATATTTACTGATCTATTCATTTAAAGCACTTCTAAATTTACTATCTAATAATGAAAATAAATCTAAATCTATGAAATAATCATTATAGTTTTTAGTTATACGACGCAGAGGTGCACGGAGTCCAGCGTTAGTGCGGCATGAGCTAACTGCAAAAAGAGGACGTGCGCGCACCTCACGTCTCATTACAGTTCTAGGAACGATATAACACAATTTGTTAATTAAATCAGATCAGTCGTATCGGTTACTACATAAGTCATAAAGAAATATGGTTTCTAAAAAGAGGCGTCTAGACTTTAATTCGCACAAATTATTATCTGAGTCATTGATAAGCGCATAACTTCTGCTGAAGTCCTTCCAAACTGTCTATATACTTTTTACAGGGGATTCCATATCATAACGGCATATTCCAGTTGAGACCTAATTAGTGCTTTGTACAAATGGAGATAAGTACTAGTTCTCTTAAAATCCTTGCAGGATCTCATTACAAAGCCATACATTCGATACGCATTACTGAGAATTTTAATGATGTGTAGATCTAAGTGAAACCTTTCATCAAGTAATACGCCAAGATCTTTTACAGAGGAAACTTTATCAAGGGTTATATGAGATAAAGAGTAAGGGAAAACTAATATATTCTTGTTTTTAGTAAAAGTGATAGATACACATTTAGAAATATTCAAATGTATTTTGACATTAATGCAGTATTCTGCAAATCGATCCAAAATCGGTCTGTAGTAAGTTACAATCAGATTGTTTGCGAATCGTTCTATAAATTTTTAAATCATCTGCATACAGTAAACATTTTGAATTTAAAAAGCAGACATTAATGTCGTTTATAAAGATCAGAAATAACAGAGGACCTAAAATTGAGCCTTGTGGTACACCGGAAGTAACGGTCACCAAATCTGATTGATAACCTTTGATTACTACTCTTTGTGACCTATTTGTAACATATGACCTGAACCAGCGTAGTAGATCACAACGAATCCCATTATATGCTAGT
Organism: Leucoma salicis; assembly: GCA_948253155.1. NCBI lineage: Eukaryota > Metazoa > Arthropoda > Insecta > Lepidoptera > Erebidae > Leucoma > Leucoma salicis. The sequence goes on along the minus strand of OX411808.1, from coordinate 12,709,019 downwards.
TTATGAAGAAGGAGCTCATGATCCACCTTGTCAAATGCCTTACGGAAATCCGCGTACACGGCGTCAACTTGTGTTTGTTGGTCCATATTGTTAAATACATAATCTGAAAAAGTAAGTAGATTGGTCACAGTAGACCTTTTCTGCACAAAGCCATGTTGTTGACAAAGTATAACACGTACGGGATAGATAGTGCTGTGTATCAGTTTCTCGAAATGTTTCGACAAGGTGGACAGAACTGAAATTGGCCTATAGTTTTCAACATCATGTTTGGAACCTGTTTTATGTATTGGTATGACGTTGGCTATTTTCCATATAGCAGGAAAAGTACCTTCTCCAATACATTTATTGTAAATAACTTTCAGTGGAGATCTTATCGGCTATTTTATACAAAAGTAAGGTGGTAACCCATCAGGGCCGGGTCCTTTGGTTATATCCAGAGTTTTAATGCTTTTAAGACTTGATCTATGGAAAAAGTGACATGGTTAGTGACAACGCAATTATCTGCCTGAATTGTGGACGGCATCCAATCATTTACATTTAATGTTGAGATTTCATATACAGATTGAAATAATTTTGAAAATAAATTACAGATAGTGACTGGATCATTAGTATTATGATTTTTGTAAAATATAGTATGTGGTATTCCAGACTCCTTTTTTCTATTAGAAACGTAACGCCACAAATATTTAACATTATTTTTTATATTTTTCTCTACGTTATTTACATAATATAAGTAATGCTTTGTGCATTCTTTATGAAACCTACGCCTACGATAAGAAAATTTTTCATAAGTTGATAGGTTCCCATACATTTTCCAGAGAATCCAGGCTTTATTTTTGTTCTTAAAAATGCGAATCAATGATTTCGAAAACCACACGGGAAATTTATTGGATTGAGGACCAGACAAAGGAGTATGTTTCTTGATTGATCCGTATATGATATTATAAAAAATATTAATGCTTTCTTTGGCTGACAAATGATTTAAAGTGTCGGACCAATTAATCTTAGAAATCTCTGTATTAATTTGATCGTAATCCGCTTTATAATAATTATACTTAGATACTTTTGCCTGTGGAACTACTTTGATTTGACTTTTATAAATGATGGTTGCACGCGGGATGATGATCATCAACAGGTAAAAGTATACATGGTGACGTATCTACTATGCAATCTGCATTACTAATTAGTAAGTCCAAGATATGACCCTTGTTATTTGTGAGGTAATTATATTGAAAAGAGGTTAATAATCCCATAAAATTGTTAATGTTTAGTATCATTTCGGATGAACCGGAACAATATAGTGCAGATGGGTTGCAATTATTGTGTGGAAGCCACTTAGCTTCTGGCAAATTAAAGTCTCCAAATAAATAGAAATTATCAGGATTTAATTTGTCTAAGGAGTAATGTAAGTATTGAAAGTGATCAAGAAAAATTTCTTGAGATGTTTTAGGAGGAACATATGTGGCACTAATAAAAATCTTTCCGTTATTCATGCCCGGAAGCTCTACAAGAATGTGTTCAATATGTGGGGTTGTAAACATGTCAATGGTCACGAGAGCAGAACGTAATTTTTTAATACAGCTATCAGGACACCGCCACCTTCCTTTTTATTGGTAGCAATACGATTACGGTCACATCTATATATTGTGTGTTGTCATCTATAAATTCGCTGTTGAATATCTGTGGAGTTAACCAAGTTTCTGTCAAAATTATAACATCAAAATTATTAGATAATACATTCATAAATAAGACATTAAGTTTAGTTTGAATACCTCTACAATTTTGATAGTAAATAAGTAACTTATCCATTGAGAAAGAAATAATTTATAAGCAATAAGTTCTATAAAGTTTAGAAACAGCGATACGACAATATGTAATATAAATAAAGTCTGAATAATGATTCGTGTAACCGAACGACAATTTAACAATATACTTGGGTAAATAAGACTGCGTGCTATATACTTTAAATAGTGGCTTGTAGTAAAATATCTGAAATAACACAAAAAACATGAAAGACATAAGTTAAAAAATAAACATAATATTGGCATGCAGTAGAAAATGAAATTATGTGAATCCATATATATCAAGTCAAGAAACCTATAATGAGTGTAAAGAAATGTAGTAAATTTGCGGTAATTTAAACTATATAGTATTATGTGGTGAAGATAGCCTAGATTTAATTTTATCGATGTCTCGGAGTGACCGAATAGCAAATGCCGTCGAGCTGTCACACGAGGATGGTTGCATGCTTAACCCATACAAACTTAAAGTTATGTTTTCGTGCAGCTTCACGGGCAGTACGAAATAACTGTTTGTTCTTTAGCGTTAGATGTTCATTCATAAATATAGGCTGAGATACTCCAGATATTCCCACTTGATCTGTTTTTATAACCTTTGCCAATCGGTATGCACTCAAAATATTGTCCCTGAGTAGGCGCGAGACAAGTTTCACGACTATGTTTTTGGGCTTCTTCTCCGAATTTTGTGCGTGTGGGACACGATGAATGGCTACTATGTCTCTTTGGTTTAATGAGCATAATATTTTGGAGCTGATAGTCTCCATGAGCGTTACTAAGTTTTCTGAACGTTTCTCAGGTATATTACAGATCTCTATGTTGCATTGACGGGCTTCATTTCAATCAATCTTAGATTCCAATCCTGTTACTATGTCATTACAAATATCTGTGCATTTCATCTGACTAGTGAGAGAATCTACTCGTTTAATTAAATCATCCTGTTGATCAGTTGTGTACTGTACAGATTTTTGCAAGGCGCTAATTTCATCTACCAAAGTATTTTGTTTGACATCCAACAATGAGACATGTTTTTCTAGTTTCACATGTTCTGAACGCAAGGATTTTAGCTCATTTTTAATTATTGATGTGGTTTTAGTTACAGTCGCTACATCATTTTGAATTGTATTAAATTTATCAGATAAATTTGACATGGTAGAATCAATATAGAGACGTATTTCATCGAACTTTTTATTCAAATCCTGAGTAAGAGAGTTGATGGCGCACGCTATCTCAGACTCAGGCTGTTTACGCTTTCTTTGCATTGTTGTTGAGGACGGAGAACGTAGCATCATATATGACGTTAAAAAGTATACAAGGTTTACAAAATAATAGATAAAAGTGTGTTGTTCTGCAACTTACATACGCCCACAACGATGGAAATTTTATGTGACGTAATGGGAAAGCGCAAGACAATAAGAGAGGCACCAGTTTACTTAGCTGTGGTAGATATAATATAATTACAATTAAATATAATGTGATTTGAATTAATTTAAATAATAAAGCATATGAGAGCACAAAAAATGCGTTATTGTCACTTCAACTGTCACTCTGACGTTTTTGAAGGTTGGCGGTGTTTTACCGCTGTGACTCTAAAACACGTAAAACTGTTCTGCAGTTGAACCTGACTGCGTCAATATGATCCTGCAGTGCTTTACAGACTTTGTTATCTTTGATACAGGCATACAGCTTTGGGTCATCTGCAAACAACGTATTCTGTCCTCGACCGTGAATGCCCACGGTACCTAATTATATTTTTTAAAAACACTTTGCTATAATATATTTTCTTATGACTAAGAATAAAACGAAATTTGTTAATTTCTGTACGTTAATTGAAGAAAAGATGTGCTTAATTGAAGAGGTGTACGTTCAACTATTGTAATCTTCTACTAGCCTTTGCCCACTTCTAGTTATTCGGTTATATCTCAGGTCCCCGATATAGTAGCGAGATAAAATACCAGTTTTTAAGTCTAATTAAGAGCTCTCAAACAAAAAAGTTGCATCAAAATCCGTTCAGTAGTTTTTGCGTGATGCTTGAACAAACAAAACAGACAAACAGATAAACAGACAAACAGAAAAAAATCTAAAAAAAATGTTTTGTATTTAGATACGCCTATATAACCTAATAAAGTCATTTTTTCTTAAATATTTTAAATGTACAGACACAGCTCTGTTGCAGCTTTATAATAGTATAAATAATGCAACAAGTGATTACCTTTCAGACATAATAAAACAAGTATTTCCCTAACAATTGTCTAAGATGCGTTGTTTTCCCAATATCCTCAAGAGTAAACCTCTTCTTTATTATGAAGTTGTTCTTCACGTAAGTATGAGGGTTGTTGATTTTGTTTTTCAGTACCCAATATTATACTGGTGTTTTCTCTGAAAAGAGACTTAGTTTACGTTTGTTGGCAGACTTTACAACCTCTCTTTTTCAATATTTTTCTTCTCAAAATTTCTTAACGAATCGGTATGTGAAATATGTGTCTTCCTAAGTCTCAACCTTGGACGTGGAATTGAAATGTCATCTCTGTTTTGGCAGTCTTTAAACTTACAGCTAATATGTTACTGTTTTTATAATCTCTCCTAAGATATTTTTGAAATTGATGATTTGGATTTACACAGATGGCAAGTTTGTATGTACAACAGCACAATTTGTAACATCAGATTCTACTTTGTCTCGTCGCATGTAAAGTTCGCAATCCTTATGTGACTATCACCAGCCGAGAAAAAACAAATTTCTTTATGAATACATCTATCCCACATGAGATATTATCGAACAAACATCGTGTCCCTCAGGTCAATTAACGGTCAGAAACAAAATTACCATGTACCTGCCGACTGTTATTATTTACCTCTACAGTTTGTATAAAGGAAAATAGCCTACAATCTGCAGTATAGTCAGCTTATAATAAACCTTATCAAAATGTATATTTAGGTGAAGGTATAACAACAACTCGAAACACCCTTCGCCGCCATACCTCATTCAGTATATGCAAACTTAAGTAAAATAAACATGGCCACAACTAATTAGTGTAGAAAATTCACGTGGGACCAAACAGTAATATGGGTGAAGCACAGTTTGATGTTGCGCTCACAAAATTAGGGAAGTTTAGGGCCAAAGTCCGTAACAAGTTAATTTAAACTGTTCAAATAATTTGCACAGAACCGTGACACTAATTCAATTAGGTATAAGGTATGCAAACGAGGCGTGTTTGGCAGCCTTCACAATAAAATTGTCCCAAATGTTTACTTAAATACGTTTAAATGGAAACGTTCATGAACCCATAAGGCTACACGAAAAGAAACAAACACATAACTTATCAATATAATTATCATACTCTACCAGCAAATAAGCAAGATAACAGATTGCAAATTTAAAATTGGCTTACATGTAGCTGTTACACGCGACTTCGCCCGCGAGGAATTCCATAAAAAATATTTTTTATCTTTCGTAAAAAATATTTATTTTTTAATAAAAAGTATCCTAATATGTTTCTTCTAATACCTCCAAGAATATGTGTACAAAGTTTCATGATGATCGGTTAAGTAGTTTTCGCATGAAAGCGTAAGAAACAAACTTATATTCACATTTATAATATTACTAGCCTTTTCCCGCGGCTTCACCGCAGCCAAAAGCAAGTTTTTGGATTATATCTCAGGTTCCCGATATAATAGCGGGATAAAATGTACCTATGCCAGTTTTTAAGCCTAATCGAGAGCTCTCATATAAAAAAAGTTGCATATATCACAGTCATATAAAAAATCGTGATCCGGATCTCTCTGATCTGGTTTTGATACGATTTCCACTTTCTTCAAATAAGTCTTTGAAATAGCTTTTTATATAAATATAGTTCTTTGTACTATATACAGTATAGTTCTAGAGTAATTAAATTTGTTGTAGACATATTTAAAATCAATTTTAGTTTTGGGAATATTTATTAAACTTATAAACTTCTCACTATACGACTTTGGGTAGGTATATTCAACTATACTCATAGTAAATAGATGGTTTATAAATTACCAAGAGTTGAATCATACCTACACAAAATTTTGTTATATTATATCTAACACTCTCAGGTGAGAAAAAGATACGGTCACAAAATCCGGTGTAGCTTTATGGAAACTCCGGCCGAGATTTAAGCAGCATTTTACAGAGAAAAGGGTTCCCATGGGAAATTAAAAATTATCGCTTGAGCATTTCCGCCGCTTATCTTTTTGTAAAGTAAGTTCAATACCAGCGGCAATACATTTTATAGGTTTGTAGCTTAAAATATTTACAGGTAGGTAATAAGTAAATTATTCTTAAATGTTCATTATTTATGCAAAATCCAATGTTTAATATAAAGTTTTTTTTTTACTGAAGACAATGGACATAAAAAAGCTTAATATTGAAGGGTTTAGGGTTAATAAATCACGTTAATTTAAAGTTATTGTTATTGATCTTGAATGCTGTCAATTATTCAAAACTGCTGAAAATAAAAGAAATCACAAAAAAGTTAAAGTTTGTAGTAAATTCAGTAAGACAAATAAATGACGTTCTTCTGTCCGTATTTTAGAGATATATTTCGTTCAGCAAGGCAGTTGTACACACATAATTTATTATTTATAACTCATTTAACTGTGTAGTAAGACTGTGATATGTTAATAGGTAGTCCAACATTACACATCAGGCCATCGAGAAAATTATACTTGCTGAAATATAAATATATAAAATAAAAAGTAATATGGAGATGCGTAAGATTACGGAAATAACTGACACTGTTGGAACAGCTAGAACATAAAAGTGCCAATATGCGCGACATATCACTTGATAAACCACTAGATAAGAAACTGTATCCACGCAAAGGGCCCACCACAACACTAATATTTAAAAAAAATACGTCATAATTTAATTACCTATCTTATGTTCATATTATTGTTCATCATACTGAATTATTTTATTTTTAAAGAAGTTGTATTCGGTCTTGAGTTACAATATCTAAAACAAAATATATTTTATATTTAATTTAGACTACTAATATAAGACATAAAATGTCGACGTAATGACTAACATACAAAATATCCCCAAAATGTTGGCTGCGGCTTATTTAATATTGATGTTTCGATAATTTGTCTAGGATTCATGATGCTCATATCGCGGTTTTGTTTGAATGAACATACTGCTTTTGATTATTTAGAATTGTCTAGGTTTTTATAATCAAGCATGTAATTTAACGTTTTGATATTTGTTTTATTATTATTTGTATATTAGAACTAGCCAAGTCAGGTCAGCTTTAGTATATTATCCTAAGTTATAAGAAGAAATTATATTTTAAATTGTTATTAAATACTTTATTTTGTAATAATCCCTTCCTTGCCAATCCACACTTAATTACTTCGATTTGAATTTTTTTTTTTTTTATTCCATGCAGTGGCAGACGAGCTACGGTCCATCTGATGGTAAATGGTAATCGTCGCCCATGGACTCGACTATACCGAGAGTATTGCCAAGCCGCTGCTCACCAATTCATTTCACAGATATGAAATGAAATATAAACGGCTATCTCCTGCTACAGCCAAAACGCAACGATGTGCTTCATGGCTGGTCACACGGGAGATGGTGGTATCAACCCGCTCGGGCCCGATACCAAGTGAGTACTCCCACTTGGTACCCAGCCCTACCACCAGTCATGCAATGGATGATAATTGCTTACTTCCCTTAGTCGCCTCATACGACACCCTTGGGAAAGAATGGGGTGGTGACACTTGTATTCTTAGCCCGTCACCCCACTTCCTAAATAAATATTTTTGTAAGTTATGTTGGTTAATCTTAACGGTAGACAGAGGCTATCATATGCCACTAGTATTTGTAAATCCATAAAAGACAATTACCACATACCATGATACCTACCATTGCCAGCGAAGAATCCTTAGATTAAAATGACAAGAAAGCTGGCAACTAAGAACGACTAATTAAATTTCTAAACGAAATACATCAACATTACCGATAGGCAGTGGACAGCTTTCAAAATGCACCTGTTTTTTGATGCATATATCCAATATATCCACGAGTCTTCTACCTGAGATTACTGGACATAGTCCTCTCCTTGTGGCACAACGAGTTGTCTCGTCAACTGCATTCAACGGGTGTCTGCGTCTTTTACCAGGTCGTCAATCCAACTGATGGGAAGCCATCCCACGCTGCGCTGATCGTGGTCGTCATTTGAGTATCTTTATTTTTCATAGGTTGTTGGTTCTTCGATCGATGTGGCCTGTCCATTGCCACTTCAGCGTATCGAACCGGCGGGCTATAACGTCAGTCACTCTAGTTCTCCTGCGGATGTCTGTGTTGTGTAAAGAAATATCATAGGCCTTTCCTTTCCTTTTTTGAATTCCTTTTTTTAATTACTAATAGTTTTTTCCCACTAGAAGAAGAGAAAGGTTTTCGGACAAGTTTCCTAAATAGGGTTTGTTATCATGTACATTTTTCATCATCAAATTATGTATAAATACAGTCTGGAGTCCCAAAAAGGATTCAGAATACTTTTTATCCTGGAATACTGCATGATGCCTGTTGGATAGTTAAAAAAAAGATAAATTTACATAGAGATAATTAATATACCGTAGAAGGACGTATAAATATTCTGAAGTCTACGTGGACGAAGTTGCGGGCAGAATCCAGTTTACAATAGTTTTGAAAAATCGAGTCAAAAAAATACACATATATCGCAATACAAAGCACTGAGTAAATCCGTACCCAGCGCGTATACGTGAGAGATGGCATTCAATATCAAATTGAATCCCGCGGATCATTGATTTTCAATTTGTTAGTGGAACATCCTTGTTGTTTTTCTTTAGATATACTGTAAATGCGACCATTGTAAACTAACTGTCGTGTTATATTGCCTTGTATTAAAATCTATTTCCAATTTACTACTTCTTCATTTCTTCTAAAGAAATATGCCGCCTAATCAATGTTTGAAAGACATAAATAACTTTAACTAAGTAACAGCTCAATTTAATTAAGAATCTTGATATAATAATCTTAGCAACAATAACTCGTATACACAAGACTAAGAAAATCCACATTTTCTGCGATAGGAATTTTAGAAATTTAAGCTCACGAAGTTGTTTTATGCTTTTAGTGAAGATATAATTATATTAATTTCTCCAAAAACTCTTAAAGCACTTCTATACTATTATAAAACTGTAACAGAGCTGTGTCTGTACATTTAAGATATTTGAGAAAAAATTACTGAAATAGGCTATATAGGTGTGTCTAAACACAAAAAAATTTTTTTTAGATTTTTGTCTGTTTGTTTATTCGCGCAATATTCAAGCAAAAGCTACTGCACGGATTTTGAAGAAACTTTTTTTTGTTTGATAGCTCTTGGTTAGACTTAACAACTGTTATACATTTTATCCCGCTACTATATCGGGAACCTGATATATAAACTAAAAACTAGCTTTTGGCTGCGGCAGAGAAGCAGGAAAAGGCTTATTTTATATAAATTTCATAACAGGTTATTAAAATTAATATTTTTATATATATTTTTAAGCATTTGACGTGCTATAGTAACTTTTAAAGATTCGCGAATTGTACACATATTTAAAGTAACATAAACGGGTCTTTTTTCGCGTATAAAATAGGTGAAATAAGTAGCTCGCCTCTCCAGTTGTCCCGTGACCACGGCTGCTGCAACGCAGTTGAAACGTCGGGTAAAAGGTAGTTCATAATTTCACCTATTTTATACGCGAAAAAAGACCCGTTTATGTTACTTTAAATATTTGACGTGCTAATCCATATAAATCAACACAAAGTGTGAAAAATGTGAAATCGAAAGTAACAGTCATGAGCAGTACTGCTCATGACTTATTATAATTGTGTTAATTATTACTACAAGTATCTTCCTACTTACTACATACATAGTATCCATCTACTACCTATTTGTCTTGGCTGGCACCGACTTCAAATAGATGAGTGGGTAGCGCTTATTATAATTATATTAATTTATTTTTCGCTTTTGAGTGCTTATTTGTGGTTTTGAACTCAGTTTATATTGTTTTTTATATTTTAGTCACAATATTATCGTAATATTAGAAATTGTTTCCCCCGCTCAGACAAGTTATCTGGAAATAGTACCTACTGAAGTAAATAGTTGAGTAAAAATGTACTTTTTTTCGTATAAGTTTTATTTTTGTAGGAGTTTCTCAGGCTAACTAAAATTATAGACGGAGCATTACGAACAATCCAGTGAAACCATATGAAACCATGCCAAACTTGTAATTAGACGCGCTTACGCACATAAATACAAACAAAACCATGCCAAACCAAGTGTCATAAACCACGAGTGTTGCCAGAGTATTATTTAAAATTACCCCAAATGACTCGACGATTTCGTACGTACGTAATACATGAATACGTAATCAGTGCCATTATATTCTCTATATGATTTGCTGTAAACTTACTTTATACTTTTAATTACTTTATGTTTTAAAAATAAAACATTTAAAAATTACCCAAATTATACAGATTATTTTTTCTTTCTAGTGACAACATTTTCACGCACACATTTTTAAAAAAGTGCAATATTTGGTACATCTATAGATTATATATTAACATTAATGTATTACGTACGTTGCATGAAAAAGTACAACGTTAATGCTTTTGTTAATTTAAATCTATTGTATTTTTTCCGACTAAGCCTCTTGTGCTTATTATTGTAGTATGTTATGTGACTCTCTTTAATGGTCCTATTCCATTACGCGGAGGACTATAAGAGATAATGAATAAAGTAAAATTAGTCAAATATACCATTCACTCCATTAAACTATAAATTAAGGATACACAATGTCAAACACATTGTTGAAATCGAGGCAAAAGTTGTACCTATATTTAATCCTACTTAAATTTATAGCATTCATTAATTTTATAGTATATAACAACTTTTAACTGCGTGCGTGAGTGTAATGATACCATTAAAAAGAACGAGAGAAAAAGAGACAGTGAATGAGTTTTTCAAAAGACTACTACTTACTTACTTACTTATAATCACGCCATTTCCCTTGCAGGGTAGGCAGAGAGAACAGAGTGCTAAGAGGCTCTATTCTTGCATATATCTCTCGCTTCCTCAACATTCATAACTCTCTTCATACACGCTCGCCGGTTTCTGACACTCCTGACTCCACCTTCCTTCAATACATGACCAATTTGGTCTAGGTAGGTAAGTCTCGGTCTCCCCCTTGACCTACATCCTTTCACTTTCGCATTGTATATCTTTTTAGCCAGTCGCTCGTCCGGCATTCTTTCCACATGTCCGAACCATCGGAGCATTCCCTTTCGCATCTTTACACCAATACTCTCTTTCATACCTATTCGCTCTCTTACGTCATTGTTACGAATGCGGTCAGTCAGCCTCACTCCACAGATTCTCCGCAGAGATCGCATTTCGACCGCATTGATTTTATTCTCATGCTCCTTTTTACATACCCAACTCTCGCTTCCATATAATAACGTTAGGACAAGCACTGCATTGTGTATTGCGACACGTGCCTTCTGGTTGAGGTGGTGGCTGCCAAGAAGTTGTCCCAATGCTCCGTTCACTCTACTTCCCGCATTCACTCTTCTTTCTACATCAGTGGTGTATTTTCCATCCCAACTGAATCCACATCCAAGATATACAAATTCATCCACTTGTTCTAGCACACCATTTCCTATTGCCACTCTAAGATCTGTTCTGGCTTCTTCTCTTTCAAAAAACATTACTTTGGTTTTGCTCACATTCACACGTAGGCCCCTTTTCTTACAATCTTCTGCCATTACGTCGACTAGAGTTTACAGGTCAGTCGCAGACTGCGCTAATAAGACCGCATCGTCTGCATATAGCAGTGAGTTAACCACTGAGTCGCCCATCTGAACTCCCACATTCATTTCATTCAACCTTTGTAGACATTTATTCAGATATATGATAAACAGTCTGGCTGATAGAACGCAGCCCTGTTTAACGCCGATATTGATCAAACCAGGGTGAAATTCCATCATCCAACCGCACACAAGCTCTGCAGTCCATGTAGTTGGACTGCACCGCTTGTAGCAGTCTACCGTTAATACCATACTCCGGCAAAATGTCCCAAAGTTCCTTTCGTACAACAGTGTCAAATGCTTTCTCCAAATCCACAAAACTGCAGAAAACCCTCTGGCCTACAGCCAGGTGCTTCTCCACAATGTTGCACAGAGAAAACACTTGATCCATGCATCCCCTTCCACACCTGAAATCTCCTTGTGCCTCACAAAAAAATTCATCAGACACCATCCTCATTCTCCTTTCAATAATCTTACCATACACTTTGGCTGCCAAACTGGTCAAGCTTATGGCTCTGTAGTTTGCACAGTCATAACGTGAACCCTTGTTTTTAAAAAAGGGCACGATGACTGCGCTTCTCCAGTCCTTGGGAACCATTCCTGAGCTCCAACATAAATTGAGAAGCATCAGGAAGGATTCCCAGACACATGAGCCTCCAACCTTGATCATCTCAGCAGACACCGTATCAATACCCGTTTCTTACCATTTTTCAAACTTCTAATCGCCCATTCAACTTCATCCATACTAATGTCATCAGAGGATGCCGGTACCGAATGCTGATCTGTTTGACCACATGTGGCATCAGCATCACCCTGAACATCCGCATACATATCTCCAAAATATTCACTCCATCGGCTTAACACATCTTGTGTTTGCGTAAGAATGTCTCCACCTTTAGACCTTATTTTATTCATTCTGAAATCTCACCAACCACTCCGGGAATTCTTCACCTCCCTCCAGAAAAGTTTGGTGTTGCTCTCGTAGTTTTTGGTCAGCCTTTCTTCTGCAATCATATTTGCTCTATCACGCTTTTCTTTCACTAAGGCTTTGGTGTCGTTCTTACGTTGCTGGTATATTTCTTTCTTCTGTTCTTTCATACTTACACTCAGGTTCAAAGAAGATACATAGTCCAGCCACGCTTTCTTCTTTTGGTCTACGAAAGCTGCTACTTCCGTATCCCACCATGCATCACCTTTCACTTTCCTATGCTTCTTTGAGCATCCACATACTTCTTTCGCTTTATCTACCATACTATCTTTCAATATTCTCCAGCATTCTTCTATGTCAAATCCCGGCTGACTTGCCATTGTCAGCCGTTCACGGACACCCTCTATATACTTTGCTCTTACACTCTCTTCTTGCAACTTTTCAATCTTTTTTCTTTCAAACCCTCCGAAGTGAACACGCTCTCGACAGTGGGACCCCTGTAGGCTCTTGTATCCAGAATTTAACTTATCTATCATACTTCTCTGTTCATTCCTTCTCCATGTATACATATGGATGTTCTTATGTTGAAAAAATGTATTTGACATAATAAGGTTTCTCTCCATTCATACATCCGCAATGAGCCTACCTGCATCATTCACTCTCTTATCACCAAATGAACCAAGCACGTCCTCGAAGTCAGGACGCTTGGTCCCAACCCATCCACTCGCATACGATCACGCGTTCACTAGCTTCTGCCAAATCCAGAACTTCCCAAACATTATCCCAAAACTTCTCTAGATCCGATGCCACCGAAGAGCCTACGGGAGCATAAGCTGCGACCATGAAGACCCTGGCGACACCTAGTTTTATTCGGACCCATAGAAGTCTGGGATCAAACATTCCGTAGTCTTTCACACCTGAGGCCAAGCGAGCGGACAGCAACACCCCCACTCCCATGCTGGCCCGATCGCTCTGCGGTACACCAGACCACAGAGCTAATCCGCCACCAGGAAGATCACAGGCGTCGCTACCCTTTCGCTTGGTCTCTATTACACAGAGCACATCAAGCTGTCTGTCCGACATGACGGTTACCAGCTCGTGTAACTTATCTTCCACACCACCTCTTACATTCCACGTGCCTACTTGACACTCTGCTCCCCTCGACTCACCAAACTGGGCAAGGCGTGATGGGTGGCAGCCCCCATTGCTGCATCTGCCGTTGTTCATACCGACGGGGGCGGGTCGTTACGTGTCGCCTCTGGGGCACGCCCTAACCTGCACTGCGGTACGCATTCGAGCCGGATTGCAGCCTGTGGATTACAGGCTGGCAGGGATCGCGACGAGCACGCTCCGGACTATGATCACCCAAAAAGAGATTTTAGTATATTAATCACTTCGCTTCGAACACTCGTTAAGTAAGCACGCTTCGACGTTAACTGGTTCCTTATCCAGTGTTTCCCAACATTTTTTTTTATCTTCATTAAACCTACATTTCACAATGAAGTGTGATATCTGCAATGAAACTTTTAACGATGGAGTGCAGTGCGCATCCTGTAAGAAGAATTTGGACTTTGGATGTGCTGGCATTGGGGAGAGTGGTTGGAGAAAATTAGGCAGTGACAGAAGAGCGGTGTGGAAGTGCGGGACGTGCCGTAAATCACCATCATCTCCTTCTTCATTACTTTTCCCGGAATCAGCATCGGTTCAGACTATTCTTGGCGAAATTCGTGAACTTAAGGCTCAATTGGCTGGCATTCCAAGATTAACAGACGACGTGAAGTCCATAAAAGAAGAGCTCAAGGAGCTGAAAGTTAGCTACGATTTTAATGCAGGGCGATTGGATGACTTTTCCGCTAAGCTATCTGGTATTGAGACCAGAGTAATAAATTTAGAGCGTCTTCAAGAGGCAGTTAACGCGATGCAACTTGACATCGACTTTGTTAAGTCAGAACTGGCCACGATTGATCAGAGATCCAGACTTAATAACGTGGAAATAAAGGGGATTCCACTTAAAAAAGATGAAGATTTGTTAGGTATTTTGGACAAAATTTGCCGCAAAGCAAATTTTCCGTTTTCTAAAACCCAGGTAAATTTTTTGTCAAGAATTCCTTCGTTTAATTCCAAGGAAAAATCAATAGTCGTGAGTTTCCTAAACCGCTATATAAAGGAAGACTTTGTTGCTGCAGCTCGCTCGATCAAAACCCTATCTACGCATGATTTGGACTTTGATGGTAAATCTAATCGAGTATATGTTAATGATCACCTTAGTCCTATCTCCAAGAAACTCCTTAATAAAACTAAAATACTAGCGAAGGAAAAGGATATCAAGTTTGTATGGGTCAAGCACGGCAAAATTCATGTCCGCAAGCAAGATGGCTCCCCTGTTACTATTGTTTCAAGGGATAAGGATTTAAACAAAATCCATTAATCTATTGCTTTATTCAACTACTATCACTTCAATCAGTAATTATACAATTTTTATTTTATTCATTTATTATCGCTTCATTAATTGAATCAAAATTAAACATCATAGTATTATTAAATAAATCATCTGCTTATAATTCACTTCTTTGTAAAAGGTTTAGCATCGCTGCCGTGTCCCCACTACATTTAATACCGCGCAATACTGTCTGTGAACGGGCCTATCGCTGTTCTTTCCGCGCTTATTTATACATTAGAATGTTACAATCTGTGCTTGTCTCACTTACACTCATTAGTACACTCATTTATAGCTTGCTTTATTTTACACTTAACTATACATTAATCTCATATTACCCTATACTTGTTTGTTTTTGTGGTGATAATTATGCTTATGATTACTTATTGCTTGCTTTTCTGCTCGAAAACCCTTATTGGAGTTCGATACTAAACTACTATAATTTAAAATCTTGTCCTGCTGTTAATGCTGTAACTATAATAAGTAATATTCCCAATGGCTAACGATAATGTTAATAAATTGCGTATTTATTACCAAAACGTACGCGGGCTTCGTACCAAGAGTGAAGTGTTTTATCGTGAGGTTTGTCGCAGTTCCTACGATGTAATTATTCTCACAGAAACTTGGTTGGTCGATGGTATGTCGGATTGTGAGTTATTTGGTGGTGAATATATTGTATGGCGCCGAGATCGTGACTATCTGCTAACCGGGCAAACTCGCGGGGGAGGTGTTTTGATCGCTATCCGTAAATGCTTAAGTGCTATTCCACAACCGTGTTTCCACTCCTCAGCGGAAGATCTGTGGGTAACCCTCAATTTACGGCGACCAACCACTAGGACGCAAATCAAACTAAATATTTGTGTAATATACTTGTGTAAGCAGAATCGCGGTTACTGTTTTTCTACTCAGTTGTCTAACTTTCTCAGCAAATTAAATGAGCTGGTTCTTAGACATACAAATGATAATTTTCTGATCGTTGGTGATTTTAATATGAGTGACATTAGGTGGCGTCTCACAAGTGATTCATTCTCACCGATTAACGCTTCCAGTAGCGATGAGTACTTGTTAGTGGATGAATTACAACTGCTGTCATTGAACCAGTATAACGGAGTACTAAACAAATATGGTAAACTGTTGGACTTAGTTATATGCAATGAAGTGGTAGCGGTTTGTGAATGCCTTGAACCCCTATCAATAATTGATAATTATCACCCGCCCCTCGTTATTACAGCAAATTTTTGCGATTATGTGCACTTGTTACCTGCGCCGTATACCCAATATATCCTCGATAAGGGTAACTTTTTCAGGATTAACGAAGAAATCTCGGCTATTGATTGGATGGCTGAATTTAGCAATAAATCGCTCAATGACTCTGTAACCTATTTCTATAATATTTTGTCTGACCTTCACAAGAAGTTTATTCCTACGAGACCGATTAAATACCACTCCTACCCAATTTGGTACTCAGCAGCACTAAGACGACTAATTAAAGAAAAATCTAAGTATCATCGTAAGTTCAAAACATATGGCAGACTATCTGACAAGGCTACTTTTAAATATTTACGCGACAGGGTTACTAAATTAGAAAATGAATGTTATGAAAGTTATCTATCTAATACTGAATCAGCTATTGTTAAAAACCCAAAACACTTCTAGAGATTCGTTAATAATCGTTCCAAATCTAATGCTATCCCTTGTTGTCTTAATCATGGCGGTACTACCGTTTCAACTGCAGAGTCTATATGTAATGCCTTTTCTTCTCACTTTCGTTCGTCCTTTCTTGACCCAGTCGATGACGCACTAAATAATGAGCAGTTGTACCAGTGTTCGAGTTTCATCAGTTCATCGGATATCCACTCAATTGAGGTTAATACAGAGTATATACAAAACATATTAATTAAGCTTGATCCCTATAAAACGTCGGGACCGGATAATATATCACCTAAATTCTTATTAGGATGTGCTAAGACAATAGTTTTACCAATTTCTCTTTTATTTCAAAAATCTCTGTCTAGTTGTACATTTCCACATGTTTGGAAATCCGCCTACATAACACCTGTTCATAAAAAAGGTATAAAAACAGAGGTAGCTAATTACCGCCCAATATCGAAGCTTTGTATATTGGCCAAAGTTTTTGAACGAGTGGTTTACGATCAGGTCTACGCGGCTCTTAAGAACTCCTTTAGTCCCTCTCAGCATGGTTTTTTAAAAGGCCGGTCAACAGTAACAAACCTCATTCTACTTAATGATTACTTAACCAGTAACATGGACAGAGGAGCTCAAGTAGACGTGATTTACACTGACTACACTAAATGTTTTGACCGAATTGACCACAACATCTTAAAGTTGAAACTTTTGCAGTCTGGAATCAGTGGTGATTTATTTAGGTGGTTTTCTTCATATTTGGAAAACAGATCGCAAGCAGTCGTGGTCAATAACTATATTTCTAGTTGGGTACCAGTGCCAAGCGGGGTGCCCCAAGGTTCCTTGATGGGCCCCTTGCTCTTTATCATCTATGTTAACTACATCGACTCCTGCTTTCATACATCCCACCTGCTCTGTTTCGCTGATGATATGAAGATATATTCTGCCGTTTCATGTCCAGAAGATGCTACAAAACTCCAGTTAGATTTATCACGTTTCGAGGAATACTGTCTACGTAATAAACTAGATCTCAATCCCCTGATATGTTCTGTTGTTACATATAGCCGTAGTCGTGCCACGCTTCCTACATCATATTCACTTAAAGGCCAATCAGTTCCTAGATGTGATGTAGTGCGAGATCTGGGCATCTATCACGACAGCAAACTACTGTTTAACGTGCACATTGATGAAATCGTTGCTAGGGCCTCTAAAGCACTTGGCTTTATTATGAGGATCTCTAAAGGCTTCAAACAAGCCAAAACATTAAAAATTTTATATTGTACGTATGTTAGAAGCCACTTAGAGTACGGATCACAAATTTGGAATCCATGCTATAGTAAATACACTGACCGGTTGGAGAAAATACAAAAGCGTTTTATAAAGTTTTTATGCTACCGGATGCATATTCCATATCAGTCGGAGAACTATATTAACATATGTAGGACATTTCATATTCAACCACTCACAAATCGTCGCCGACTAGCGGATTGTACGTTTTTAATGAAAATTATTTCAAATGAAATTGACTGCCCTGATCTTTTGCACAGACTTTATTTTAATGTACCATATCGATATGTCCGCTTTTACCCACCCATAGCAGTTCCTTTTGCTTACACAAATTACAGACAGAACTCATACCTTTTGCGAGCAAGCCATGATTGTAACAATTTATGTAAAGAACTTTCGTTGGACCCATTTATTGTCAAAAGCAGCACGGTTCGAAACATGCTTAATCTTAAATTCTTCAACTAAACAATCAATATATCATCATTTTATTTTTGTATTAGATATCTAAATTCTTTCTCTCCTTTTATATGTTCATTTAATATCGAGTGTTCCATAGTTCTTGATGTTGTAATCAGCTTCTATTGGTGAAAACCTGTAATTGGCTTCCTGTCACTTATGCTAAATTTATGTTACTTTACTTAAGCTGTTGGTTTTCCATAAATAAATAAATAATAATAATTATAATAATAAAAAATATTCTAGGAAATTTCACACAACCAACAACCAACAACAAACCCAAACTAAGCGTTAAGCTTAGTTACACACGATCGCTAGGAGGGAGACGACCCCAGGCTGTCACCACTGCGACTGCGGCGAGGACTCGGCGCAGCACACGCTCGAGTCATGCCCAGCCTGGGATGTGCAGCGCCGGGAACTCACTGCAGTCATAGGCGTGGACCTGTCGCTGCCAGCCGTTGCGCGAGCGATGGTTGGCTGTGACAGGGCCTGGACCGCGGTCGCCACCTTCTGCGAGGCTGTCATCTCGCGTAAGGAGGCGGCGGAGAGGGCCCGGGAGGAATCCTCTTCGCGGACCCGATTCACCACCGACACGCGGGGCGGCGTGCGCGCGCTTACCTGCGCCTGATGCCACCCTAGCCGAGGCTGCGGACGGTGGAGTCGGGGAGTACCCTGCCGTCCGCGGAAGCCTAACGCGAAGGTGTGACGCCCACGTGCGCGGGGCGTCGCCCAAGAGAGGGTGCCTGAAGGGGCTGCCGCCTGCGGATCACGGTGAAACGACGCGGTACCCGTGATCCGCCGTAGCATGGGCGGGTGAGGGCGCACGGTGGGTTTTTAGTGGGTGAGAGCCCCACACTACCCCGTTGTCTTCCCGGGCAGCGGGGTGTGTGGTAGGACATTTTTGCCCACCTAAAATAATAAAAAATAAAAAGGGATTGTTGTTGGTTTTGTGAAATTTCCTAGAATATTTTTTATTATTATATAAAGAATGCCAAACTAAGCTTAACGCTTGTGCTATGGGTACCAGATTATGGATATAATATTAATGATCATTATATTACTTTTTTTTGTAAATCCATCCATCCATCCATCAACCTTTTAACGTCCACTGCTGGACATAGGCCTCCCCAAGAAATGGGAGATAATGCCGTAATCGCCACGCTAGGCAGGCGGGTTAGTGATCGCAGTGGATGTTGTTAATACTCGAGGGAGTGCTGCTGCCCACACCCCCGACATTCCCTCAGTCGGCTTTTACGACTCCCGTGGGTAGAGAGGGGTGGGACAATTCTAAAGCCGGCCCCACACGGCGAAAACAAATAACTGTAACAGAAACTGTAACAGAGCTGTGTCTGTACATTCAAGATTTTTGTAAATACATACATAGAATAGATAGAAAACACCCAGACGCAGTACAAATATCTGTGTTAATCACACAATTGTCCTGAGTGGGAATCGAAACCACGACATCGTGCACAGAAGTCGTTTACACTACTGACTACGCCACGAGGCTCATCCGTATTAGAAAATTATGTTGATACGTTGCGGGCGTTGCGGTTGCTATTGCGTCGAAACAACACTAAAAGAAATGAGTGTAGGAAACACCTTTAGTGCCTTATCGTGCATCTTCTCTTTTTATACATCAATGATTGACTCTACTAAAATGGTATAGTAAGCAACCTAACCGACTATTTTAGAGAGGACTTGATGCTTGCGGTATCTTTGGTAGTATATAGGCTGTTAAGAAGACCAAGGAAACCGCGCAGATGGGTATGGGTATAATAGCAATTAATAAAAAACGCAGTAATAAATTTAAACGGCTGTTCTCATTCTTTCTTTGTTTCATTGTGGAGAAAATGTCCTATTTTAGATCTCAACCCAGCAAAGATTTATACAATAGCGAGTTAAAATAGGATATCTTAAAACTGGCCTTTATCTTATACCTAAACACAAGCTACAACATTTTATTAGTAGTTATATATATATATATATATATAAATAACTATTCGTCTAAAGAAAATAAATTTCTTCCTCAACATCTTGCGGAAAGGCAATGTGTGTTTTTCACGATGTGTTTCCCTGAACAAGGGTGTAATTCATATGAGGCTGGCTGTCCGCTGGCGATAAGCGAATCCAAAGCCTTTCTAAATATATATATAATATACTCCAAGAAAATAAACAATTTGCGCACGAAACTTTACGCTCTGCCAATAATCTTGGGGCATCAAATATACCTCTTATTACAGATGCAACATTCAGGAAAGTAAGTGCCTATAAACTACGGACTCTAAAATGGAGAGACATTTTCAATTATACGTTTAGTCTTCTTTGATTTTATTACTTAAGTAGGTATATAAGTAGCTATTTACGAATAGGGAGTATTTTCTATACGAGTAATATTATAAAACTGTAACAGAGCTGTGTCTGTACATTAAAGATAAATTAGAAAAACTGTATTGAACTATTTAAGCGTCTTAAGATCCATAAACGTTTGTTTTAGAAATTGTTTGGTTCCGCCACCCGCAAGACCTCCCGCGAAGGGGTGACGCTCCGTGTGCGGAAGCTGTTGCTCAGTAGAGGGTACGCTAAAGGGTAAGTTGCCAGCGTACCACTGAAATAATGTAACATAGTTCCAGTGGCCCACCAACACAGGCGGAGAGACAGCACACGGCGGGTTTATTTAGTGCATGAGGGCCCCACTAGTCTACTGCACTACCCCCTTCGTTGCCCCGAACGACGGGGTGTGCTGTTAGAATTTTTTTTTCCCACTTATTAAAAAAGATAAAGGAGTTGTTCGGTTTGTTTACGCATCACACAAAAACTACTGTATGCATTTTTAAACTTTTTTATTTAATAGCCCTTGTTCAGAAAACTGGTACATATATTTTAACTCGCTACTATATTGATAAACTGAGATTATAATCAAAAAGTCAGGTTTTGTATAATAATAATATCTGCACGAAGTTAGTCATCGCATTTATATAAATATGAAGACTAACTTCGCGCAGATATATTAAAATTCGTGATGTAAAATATATAAATAGATAAAATTCGTAATATGCGTAGTTGGTTATACTATTAAAGCCAAACGTATCAAGACTGTGTCCTGACAGCCAAGTATACCAAGTGCCAATTCATTCCTTAGTTAGTTTCGTATGAGATAACCAAGGTAATTAAGTAGTTCTGGTACCTTTTTTTTTTTGTTAAAGCGGGGACAATGTACCTAACCGCACACTCTGCAATTCGGGGCAACGAACAGAGTAGTGTAGGGCCCTCATCCATTCAATAAACCCGCCGTGTGCCGTCTCCGTCGACAGGGAGCGTCGCTCCTTCGCGGGAGGTCTTGCGGGCGCCGGACGTTCCCTGTTCCATCCAGGCTTAGTAGTTATCGTACCTAGATTTAATATTTTTAAAATTTTACTCACTACCACATATGTGGGAAGAGTACCTAGGAAAGAACCGCTGTGACTACTAAGTTACCCATGTACTATCATAATTTTATTTTAATCTTCATATGGAATGTATCCAGAGACATGTCACTTTCAAAAATTTAACAGTTCTATGAAAATAAATGCAATAACTAATAGGCTAGTAGGGTATACATGATAAGGTAGTATTTGATATACGGTGGTACATGATGGTTTTTATAACCCCAAGGAGGTAAACAGAGGCCATTTTTTTTTTGAGCTGGTTGCTGTCCTCCGGGCACATTTTGAGACTACTAAAACATAAACTTTTTACCCGGCCTAGGGTTGGAACCTAAGACTTAACAGTTAAAAGTGGCATACTTATGCCACTAGACAAAGGAGACTTGATATCCATCCATCCATCAGCCCTTCATCGTCCACTGCTGGACATAGGCCTCCCCAAAATGGGGGTTTTACCAGAATCGCCACGCCTGGCAGGCGGGTTGGCAATCGCATAGGATATTTTTAGTACACAGGGGAACGCTGCTGCTCGGTCCCCGGGTAATTCCCCAGCCAGCTTATACGACTCCCATAGGAAGAGATGGGGTGGAGCTATTCTTGGTGCCGGCCCCACACGGCAGACTTGATATATAAAATGCATAATACACGAGATTCATTTTTACGAAAGCTCTGAACATTGTTCATTTTATTTTCACTAGCTAGGGCTGACTGTTCATAAATATATTACAAAATGTAACATTTGCCTCAGTATCAAAAATGAAACACTTGGTGTGTTCACTTTTCATGCTGTTACAATATTAAAATCGATGATTGAAGTCCAGCGCAAGATCACGCGATGGTATTATTATCCAGTAATATAGTAAATTTTTTGTTAGAAATCAAAATTGTGAGAAAAGATGAAAATCCGTAGTGACGGCCTAAGTATACATAAGGCCACTTCACACTCACACACACACCACATTCCATTCCAAGTTTATTATTATTCATAGGCCCTAAGCTGACTAACGAAGTAAAATGAATCAAAAAATCTCGTTATAGAGGGTTATGAATAGAAACTGATCACAGTACATCATCGGTCTGAAATTAACAGACCAAAAATACTGAGTGTGGGTAACTGATAAGTGGTTCAGAGCTACATTTACCTCGGTTCATTATCTATATCATCCATCCATCCATCAGCGTTTCGACGTCCACTGCTGGACATAGGCCTCCCCAAAATGAGGGATAGTACCGTAATTGCCACGCTTGGCAGGTGGGTTGGCGATCGCAGTGGATGTTGCTAATACTCGAGGGAGTGCTGCTGCCCACTACCCCGGTATTCCTTCAGTCGGCTCTTACGACTCCCATGGGTGGAGAGGAAGGAATAACCTTAGATACTATTATTATGAAAAAATAATTAGATTTCCACGCGAAAAAAAAGCCCATGAAATTGTTATTAAAGAATGACTCAAATAGATAAGTTTAATATACATCCACAGATAATCTCCTAAACAGCTGGACCGATTTGGACGGGAATCACGGAACGGGGACGACTACTTTTATTTTGGAAAAATAATTAGGATTCTAAAAAGAAAATACTTAACTAAATTTCATGCGGATGAAGTTGCGGATAGCAGCTAGTCTATAAAGTATATAGTATAAAGGCGGTGGTGAATATGATATCAGATGAAGATGGTCGACGCTAGAAAATCTACGAAACAGAGAACAAAGAATGCATATATTATGTTCAACTCATGAGATCTATTGTTTTTTTAAATTTTCTTTACGGGGTTAAAAACTAGTCACTTGGAATATAGGATCGCCGGAAGATTCACGCTAGAAGTTTGGTATTGGAGACGCTTCTTAAGAACCCCGTGGACAGTATTTCGTACTAATGAATCAATATTCAGCAAACTGAAAATTAAACAGAGACTCGTCAACTGTGCAGATACGAATACTGAAGTTCCTTGGCCTAATCACCAGGAATGAGCTCGAGGCCAACAGCCAACTCACTGGATGAACCTAATAAAAAAAAGCTACGGCGGCGTCTAAAGTCCAGTATTCTCGCAACGCCATCTATCGCCAAAAAGTACACAGTCTACAAAGGGACCCATATTCGCAAGTACAAACACTTTGACAAGATCGTCCTATTTAGAAGAAGATATATTGAGAGCTGTTAAGAAATACGACTACATAATATAATCTGTATAAGCATTTTTTGTCAATGTGAACAAAATGTACCTAACCAACATCCCATCGTTCGGAGCAACGGGCAGGGTAGTGTGGAGCCGTTACTCACTAAAAAAACGCGCCGTGTACCATATCTTCACCTATATTGGCATACTATAGGAACTGTATGACATTACTTCAGAAGTATCCAGATGCAGATTCAGAAGTATCAGGCATACTGAGGCTAAATTATAGTTTCTCAGAATACCTACCAATAATTCGACTTTTTGGTGTTTTTGAGAATTTTGAACCAAAGAGTTTTGCAAATCTAAAACTCAAAACATTAAAATACCTACATCAAAACGCCTCGTTGATATCGTTTAAACCACCTTTTCCGTACAAAGGATTCAACTAAAAAATATTTTTACTTACCTACGTTTCAGTGCACACAAAATTGTTTTATCCACTCTACCTACAGAGTAACGCTGACGTAGAAAATTACATTCCGTAACAGACTCGGAGGTAAGTGAGCTTAAAATATATAAAGAGAGAAATGAAGGGAAAACTTTGATTTTTAAAATGAAAGCTTCTAACCCAGGTGTGATATAATGGAACTAGGATTATTTTTATTGAACAGTTAATAAGCTGTACGGGTAATGAGTTTCATGGATATAATTTCTGTAGTGATGACCTGAGAATACAAAAGTCATTACCTACCCTATATTATTTCAAGGGTGTAGTAAGAATAGGTAAATTTCCGAATTTACCTTGCGTATTTTGATTACAACTCCATAAGAATCTATGCGGCAAGTGTTATACACATAGGGTTTATTATAATGCACAATATATTCCCAGAACTGGCCACTTACGTAAACAATATTAAAAAGTATGTACAATACTTGAAACAGGGATTCTTTGGTTTTAGAATAAAGTTAGTTTGTTAGAATGTCAATAGCTGGTTTGCAGAATTCAAACGCGATCGTGTATTGACACGATCATTAAATTCGTCACTGAGATTGCTAAGTGACGAATTTCATGATCATAGATGTAAGAAAATGTAGATCGAGATTTAATGTAGAACACAGTGAAATATTTTAGCTAGCTATGTGTGCATTAAACACATAAGCACGCGCTGTTTACGCTGTAGAAATATGTGCATCTGTGGGTGTATAATATAAGATAACCCTCCTATTGTCTTCGCCGTAGTCGGATCAAAAATTGAAACGCTCGGGTGCACTTAGTATTATCATCATATTAGTGTGATAATATTAAAATATATGTTATACTTTAATATTATTGGACACTAATAATTACAATTTTCTTTTGGACTTCGACTCGTGCGTAATCAAGCGAATGATAAACGACCCAACTGGGAATTACAGAAAATTGAAGTGTCAGTCGAACAAAATTAGATGTAACAATTTAATCTGTGTACCTCGTTGAATTATTTGATTACAGTGAAATTAATTTCATTTATAACCAAAAATGATTTACGTAGTAGAAGTATACCATGCAAACCATCTGTTTTTATACAAGTTTTGTTTTAGTTCAAGTATTCATTTGCTAGCTCCATCTAGTTTCTAATAGCCCACCTATTAAAATTACTTTTGTATTAAATCAAAACGTACACCAATAACATTAAATACGGATTAGCAAAGATAATTAGTGTGAACTTGTAAAAACGCGCTATAGGTAATTAAATATGGGTTTAAATTGTTTTAGAGTGATTAAAGATTTTTTCATTACTCATACTCTGAAATTAGGCCTGAAGTTGCCTGAGGAGCAGGTTGAAAGTAATACTTTTCAGCCCTAGGGAGAATTACTTTCAACTGACAGCTAAGTAATTATAAAAAAAAACAGTTCTATTATCTGTATAGCCAGTCAATTACAGCGCGATGTAAAATTGAAATAACATAAAGTTAAGTATTTATTAAAGAATTTGTTTTTTACATGACTTTATTTTAATATACCTAGTTGCAGCTATATTTTTAAAATACGAAGATTTATATTTTTTCAATGATTGAAATGAAAAATAATGGCTGAATAGCTGACAGGCCACAGAAAAAAAAACAAAATCGGCGGGAAAACGGCGATTCCAAATTTAATTTGTTAGTTATTTTTTATTTAGCTAATTCATGACTTTTATTTTTAGTTTCCTCGTATTCGTAATGAAAAGCACAGTGTTTACCTCGGGATAAAGACTTATTTAGTCCCGAGACGGGGTTTGGCGCCCGAGCGTAGCGAGGGCTCCAATAGTTCGAGGGTTGCTTTCATCCCTAGGGTAACAATGTACTATTTTTACTTCACAAGATGACCCGGTAAATTTAGTATCATCTACAATTTATTTTATCAGTGATTATCAACTCTAATCAATCTACATCGTCTAGTTTTTGAATTAAGATAGGTTATTAAAAAAACTTATTTGTAATTAAAATTATTTATAAAGACAGTAGGTATATTTTTGTCGTTTATTAGGTAAAATATAGCAGTACCGTAAACCAAAGAGGCGATTCCTGTACAAAATCACCAATTTTTAACCGTGTGGTGACGGACTAAGAAAATAGGTAAGTCATTGCTGATGATATATATCCATTGCGTTATTGTTGGTAGGGTTTGCTACTATTCGTGAGAAGTCTCTTGTTATCTGACAAAAACGGGTCGGTACTACCATCTTCTATGTGACCGACCTTGAATTACTTCGGTGTATTTGATTGTAGCGGATTGCCGTTCATGCATTTATTTCTCATCCGTGGCTTGACAGTGAACTTAGTGCTATTGAGTCTATGAGCGGCGGCTAGCACTTACCATCAGGTCAACCATGGGTCCACCATAAAAATAATAAAACGTTCCTGTTACAAAACTTCTTCATTAAAGGGCGAGAAAATATGACAATTTTAGAAGCTCTTAACAACTCAATAAGTACCTCGATTGTATAAACTACGTAATAAGATAAAAAAATCACTTACATCTATTCTAATTTAGCACATTTATGGCTTCAAATAAATTAGCAAACAAATTTAGTAGGCACTATAAAACCGTAACTAAGGTAGTGGTGGAGATTTTCCAGGGGAACTTCATCGAGGCATTACATTAAAGTTTCAGACTACAAGTCACACGGTGGTGGCGGCGGACTGGCTTATTTATAACATAATTTACCCCCGTGTTATTTCACACTTCAGATTTTCAGTTTACAGCGTAATAAAGTTGTGCCTTTTTATCTAGCTTGCTAGATTGTAAACATTTTATATAATGTAATATCTATGCCACAGGCATATTTACTAGCCGTAGATGTATATGAAACGTGATAATTAATGCGCACTACATAATGCTTTCTTTTTATTATAATCCTGGAGCAAACGACAGGCCAAAAACTTAAAAAAAATATGATGTATGATTGAAATAATTTGGTGTAAAGATGCGAAAGGCAATGCTCCAATGGTTCAGAAACGTGGAAAGAAAGTCAGATGAGCGACTGGTGAAGATATACAATGCAAAGTAAAAGGATATAGGTAGAGGGGGATAAGGAGATTAAACTACCTAGACCAAATCAGTTATATATTGCAGGAAGGTGTAGTCAAGAGTCTCCGAAAGCGGCGAGCGTGTATGAAGAGAATTATGAATGTTAAGGAAGCGAGAGATGTGTGCAAGAATAGAGCTTTATGGCACTCTGCACTTCGTTGTTTTTGTTAAGGCGGGAAAATGAATCTAAACGCACACCCCGCCGTTTGAGGCAACACACAGGGTAGTGTGGGGCACTCACCCACTAAATAAACCCGCCGTGTGCCGTCTCGCCGCCTGTATTAGCGGACCATTGCAACTGTGTGAAATTAGTTTAGTGGTACCCTGTTCTCCCTGCCTACACTGCAAGGGAGTTAGCGTGATGATTAGTAAGTAATAAAATAATTAAGATGCATTATTTCTAAACGTATTGCCTAAAGTGCCATCGTTCGTAACAGTAAAACTATATACATTTTACGTGCAGCAATACGTAACTCCGTAAACTCTTCACTGTTTAACTTGCTGGGCATTCATCTAAAACTTTGGCAGGCACCTAAACTTGCGTGACTTGAGACAAGCTATGACTCTGGGAGTTGCACTGAAACAGCTATGAGAGCCGCTCGTACTTTGTTGCTGTATAAGTCGACGTTATTTGCTTTGTTGTCGTGGTTTATTCAAAATGTGTTGTGTTACAAATGTTATTGTTTTGATAATTATAATTATCTTTTAACTGCCTCTTTGATGCAGCGGTAGTCTGAGCGACTGCTGATCATGAGGTCTCAAGTTCTATCCCCGGGTCGAGCAGTGTTATGGAGCTTTTTCGTAAAAAGAAAAATTCTTAGTAGCAGCCCGGATTTCGGAAATGTCGCGGTAGACGGCAAAAAGCTCGCCCTTATCACGTGGGACTTAAACATAGCTGGCGAACTGTTGGTATGTAATTACATCTCAGCCTACCCCTTTGGGGAATACAGGCGTAATGCTATGTTTTTAAATTTGACATGCTTATCCATATAAATGAATACGAAGTTACAATATTGAGTGCATAATATATTTTTTTCTCAAATTGTGTGATAGGTTTCATTCATTTTAAGCCTTACCGATTCTAATTGTACAATTTTCTAAATTTTTGCCTGTCTGTATGTTTTATAATGCAAGAACCGGTGGACCGATCATAATGACAACCTACCTATGTAGAAGGAATACGTCATCCAACACATGTAAATCTTATAGTCCAAAATCCCATGTCGCCAGACCTTACTTCTTTAGCTGAGTAAGATTTTTTTTGAGATTGAGTAGTGTTAAGAATGTAATGTATGCTTACCTAGGCTGATAGCCAATTTCCAAGTATTACCTAGGTTTTAAAGTTACATAAAATCATTATTCACTTTTCTGAAATTACTGATTTGAATTATTTTTCGCTGAATATTGTTAACATCCGTAGTATTAACTTAATATTACTAAAGATTAATTTTTTTGCCGTGTGGGGCCGGCTTTAGTATTGTCCCACCCCTCTCCACCCATGGTAGTCATAGGAGCCGACTGAGGGAATACCGGGGGAGTGGGCAGCAGCACTCCCTCGAGTATTAACAACATCCACTGCGTAATTGCCACGCTTGGCAGGTGAGTTGGCGATCAACTCGCCTACCAAGCGTGGCAATTACGGCACTATCCCCCATATGAGCGAAACACATGTTGTGGCGTTCTCTTGGGGAGGCCTATGTCCAGCAGTGGACTTCAAAAGGCTGATGCATGGATGGAATTGATATTTTTGAATTGATATTTTTAGGCTGTGTGGGGCCGGCACCAAGAATAGCTCCACCCCGTCTCTTCCTATGGGAGTCGTAAAAGCCGTTTCAAGGATTACCTGGGGACCGGGCAACAGCGTTCCCCTACTAAAAACATCCACTGCGATCGCCAACCCGCCTGCCAAGCGTGGTGATTATGGTAAAACCCCCACTTTGGGGAGGCCTATGTCCAGCAGTGGACGATGAATGGCTGGTGGATGGATGGATGGAATTGATATTTTTGAATGGTGTATGCAATAATTTCGATAGTTTTCGTAACTACCCAGATCAATTGTAAAGACCAAACATACGGATATTTAGCTACTACGTTTTTTCTGACTTCTAATACGCTGGCACTTAAACAGATTATTGTAATTTTGTTTGGGGGAAAGCATGCGTACATTCAAATTACACAACTAAGACTTTCTTTCTCCGACTGGCTGTTTGTAAGTTAAACCTACCTTACCATAAATAGATATCTACATTTTTTTTAATAGAGGTGGTTTCTAATTGAGGACGGATACATAGCATTCAACTTAAGAAATTGGAGGAATTAAAATGAACTGTTACAACCAAAACACACCAAGGTGATGCATGGCGAAAGAGAGTGGTAACGAGTGCAAAGTATATATCTGCACTTTAGTTTGAAATGGAGATCATTTTGCGAAGGTAACATATAATTTAACGTGGATAAAGTTACAGAACTTTAACGACGATGGCCGGCCATTCGCAACTAATGTTTCTAATTCGTGAGAGATGTCTGTTTTAAATAGATTTCATAATACCTATATTCAATTGAATAGAAAGCTTACATCGGCAACTGTCGGTAAAACATACGCACAATGAAAGGGCTCTAAATAATGAAATAAAGTTGTTCGAAGCATCTGGCATCTTGGGGACAGTTGTAATGGTATTACGATTCAACGATTATAGCAGGACCCAATGTTCCTTTCCGTAGATGTTTGGAATAATGAAAATCTTAACGGCTTGATCCCCAAATTAGTTCTGTATATTACCTTAGTTATTACATATTATTATTGTACATAATCCGGTTTATGCTAACCTACGGATGAAATAGAAACATTCTAACTTTACGCAACTACTTTAGTTCCTAAGTTTTGTTTTATAATGTAAAGCATTGTAAAATATCAAATATTTAATTTATTTTGTGATATCTATATCTATACAAATAAATTAAATTGAAGTGTGTGTTTATAACTGTTATCTATTATATTATAATATATAATTCTCATGTCACGTTCACGATCTCCGAAACTATCTAAACGATTTTCATGTTTTTTTTAAATGTGTATTTTGCTGGCATGCCTAAGATAGGGTAGTTTTATCACGTATTTTTTTTAATATTGAAATAAAAATTAAAATCATTTTTGATTAATTAATTGCATAATATTTACGAAAAAAAATATGGCAGTACGAAGTTCGCTGGGTCAGCTAGTATCTAATATGACCTAGTTGTAAGTGCTTGAATGTTTGTTACATTATTTTTTTAGTGAACCTATAATAAACAAATAACATCTAAATAACTGACAGCTCTTTACTAAATGCATATTTTATAAACTTTTTGTCTTATGTCTGTCTGCCTGTTTGTTCGGGATGACAGACAGACAAAAGAATGGCTGACAGACAGAAAAATGGCTAGACCGATTTGGACGTAACTTTCACTGGCTTTTAAGAAGTAGCAACTCAGGCTACTTTTTCTTAGCAAAAATAATTAAGGTTCCGCACAATAAAAACAAAATAATTAAATTCCACGCAGAAGAAGTCACGGATAGCAGCTAGTACCTATACAATAAAATGGTAGGTACGTAAAAAAGAGACCTATTTTACGGCTGTTATTCTTATTAATCCTTAAACCTGTAGTATTATAAAGCTGTAACGGAGCTTTATTTGTACATATAAGACATTAGAGAAAAAAAATACTGTACTGGGCTATTTACGCCTTTCTAAACACAAAATTATTTTTGGAATTCCTGTCATTTCACGCAAAAACTACTGGACGTATTTTGATGAAAATGATTTTTCGTTTAATAGCTCTTGATTAGACTTAAAAAATGATATACGTTATATGCCGCTACTATATCGGAAACATATACATAACATAAAAACTTTTATCTGTATCGGTGCCGTGGGCAAAAGCTAGTAAGATTTAAATGTAAAAGTGAGTTTGTTTGTTTGATTGCTTGTAACTTCTTGACGTCGTAACTACTAAACTGATTGTCACGAAATCTGGTATAAGTAAATACATATTTATACACCGGAGTACAGATAAGTAGGTAGGTACATAGTGCATGTTTTTAACAGTTTATCACGGAAAACCAAACGGTATTCGTTGAAGGTCATACAGGTTTACGCACCGACCTCGACACACTCCAACCTACTTCACGGTGGTTATGGGAGACTTTAACACGAAACTAGGCAGAAGGACAGACGATGAGCTGAAAGTGGGGCACTATGGTTTCGGGCAGAGGAATCACAGGGGCCAGATGCTGGCTGATGTTCTGGAGAAGGAACTACATGATGAATTCTTTCTTCAGGAAACAGCCCCAGCGGAAATGGACCTTGATAAGCCCTGATGGTTCATTAAAAAACAAGATTGACTTCATCTTGTCGGACAAACGACACATATTCCGACACACACAGATTAAAACTGGGAGTGATCACCGACTAGCCAGGGGCATCTTGAATATTAGCATGAAAGTCGAGAGATTACGTTTGATTATTGAACCCCGAAAGCTTTCAGCTCGAACTACAAAATCGCTTCCAATGTCTAGATGAGTGCGAATCAGCGGGTGATTTGAACAGCAGATTCGTGCAAACTGTCCACGCGGTCGGGTCGACTCGTTTCAAGGCCCGTCGCGTTAGTATGACTCGTGAACTCTCGGACCATACTCTCAAGCTGATGGAAAGGAGAAAAGAATTGACAGTCCAGTCTTCAGCCGATTGGTCCTGCCTCGGTTAAACAGACAGATCGAGCCTGTACGAGATCAGAATGGCTCTCAAACAACTAAAGAACGGAAAGGCACCGGGAGATGGAATCACCACAGAGCTTCTGAGAGCAGGCGAAAAGTCGGTATTAAAAGCTCTTCAGAGGCTGTTCAATTCCGTCGTTCTCGGGGGCGACATTCCAGAGTCGTGGACCAGAAGCGTGGTGGTGCTGTTCTTCAAGAAAGGTGACAGAACCCTTTTGAAGAGCTATAGACCCATCTCGCTCTTGAGCCACGCCTATAAGTTGTTTTGGAGGGTCATTACAAATCGATTCACGGGCAGGCTTGACGACTTCCAGCGTCCCGAACAAGCCGGTTTCCGAAAAGGCTATAGTACCATAGACCACATCCATACGCTACGCCAGATTATACAGAAAACCGAAGAATATAATCGGCCTCTGTGTCTGGCGTTTGTGGATGAGAAAGCCTTCGATTCGATCGAAACTTGGGCGGTGCTGCACTCACTTCAGCGGTGCCAAATTGACTATCGGTACATCGAAGTGCTGAAGTGCTTACATAGAAACGCCACCATGTCAGTCCGTGTTCAGGACAAGAGTACGAAACTGATTCAACTGCAGAGAGGTGTTAGACAGGGAGACGTTATGTCCCCGAAACTCTTCACCACTGCATTAGAAGATGTCTTCAAACTCTTGGACTGGACCGGATTTGGCATCAACATCAATGATGAATACATCACTCACCTTCAATATGCCGACGACATCGTAGTCATAGCTGAATCGCTGGAGGACCTTGGCACCATGCTCAATGATCTCAGCAGGGTTTCCCGACTAGTGGGTCTCAAAATGAACATGGACAAGACGAAAGTCATGTCTAATGTCCATGTCATTTCAGCACCGGTCCTAGTCTGGAGTGCGCTTCTCGAAGTTGTCGACCACTATGTCTACCTGGGACAAACAGTCCAGTTAGGTAGGCACAACTTCGAGAAAGAGGTCAATCGACGAATCCAACTCGGCTGGCCAGCGTTCCGGAAGCTAAGAAAGATCTTCTCGTCCAATATTCCGCAGTGTCTGAAAACGAAGGTCTACGACCAGTGTGTGTTACCAGTGATGACATACAGAACAGAGACGTGGTCTCTGAATGTTGGCCTCGTATCAAGGCTCAATGTCGCTCAGTGAGCCATGGAGCGGGCTATGCTTGGTATTTCCCTACGTGATCAACAGATGGACTGACGATCTGGTCAAAGCAGCGGGAAGACGTTGGATGCGGTCGGCACAGGACCGCTTGTTGTGGCGTTCTCTTTGGGAGGCCTATGTCCAGCAGTGGACGTTGAAAGGCTGATGGATGGATGAATGATTGGGGAAAAAATGAGTAATAATGAGGGGTGGCTATTCTTGTATCTGTATACAATAATAGCTACCTCTGCATTTTTTGTACTTTAATAAGCTAGTTATAATAAAACTATTAAACTAAACTATAGCGTGTGTGTGTTTGAGCACAATTAGTTGTTCTAGTCTGCACAGGACCCTAATTATTTTAAAATAAAAATGTCGGTTAAATTACTCCTTAAAGCATTAGCTATCTGCTATTGAAAGTCCTATCCAAATCAAAAATCATCAGTTTTGGACATTTGTCGGAACAAATACCGACACAGACAGACTTTTTGTTTACTTTGACAGAAGTAATTTTTTGTATCTATATTAAAGAAATATATGTTTTATATGCTATTATTCAAAAATATAGCTCTTAACAAATGTAAAAAAGCTGTAATTTAGACATTTCAAAAAGACGCCTTAATTTGATTTATTTGTATAGATTTGAAAATGAGTTTGTTTGATTGTTACTTCTTGACGCCGTAACAACTTAACTGAACTTCATTTTATTTGGTACTTATAAAGTCCAGAGAACAGAAAAAGAAAGATGTTTACTCTCATCCGAAAAATATGGAAGTTTGCTTTGGGATGGCAATTCTTGTACAGATATTATTTATGTGCAGATTATGATGTATATATATATTTTACAAATGGACGATAGCTTTTACTGGAGTGGCAGAGCCGTGGGGACAGCTTAGTTAGTTATCCTATCGTAACCTTAATTTTACAAAGGGATTTGATATATTATGGAAGAGTTTAGCTTCTTACCTTTCTACTCTAGCTCTTATAATACTTAAACCTACTAATATTATAAATGCAATAGTTTATGAAGGTGTTTGGGTCTTTGACGATCAATTACGACCAACAGAATTGATTTGGATGAGCTGCGGAAAATCTATAAATAAGATCCCAGATTTACTTAAAGGATACTTTCATCTAGAAAAGATGATTAGTAGGATAGCAAGTATTAAGATACAGACCTAAAGACTAAACTGATTTGAATGAAATTTAATATACATGTCATAGCCTGTATGAACACAGAATATTTAAACTCTAATGAAAATTTCCTGTGCAATACTAAAAATCCACGCAGACGAACTAGCAGTCAGAAACTAGTATGTAATAAAACTGAGAATATCAAAGATAATTTCGTATTTTATAAGAGTAAATCTCGCCTTCTTGTTCAATTGGTTTGCAGCTGGATAGTTAAAAAATGTTCCCCTAATCGTTTTTCTATTTTATACTCATGTTCGTGAGTAAGGCATGGCCTATTGTGTAAAACATCGGTACCTTGCAGGATATCGGAGTAAACGCTAGCGAACGTTCCTCCGAACAAATTGAAAAGCAATGAACCGCGGAATTCAATTTCATATTGAAAGCCATTCATCTTTGCCGCTTCTTCGAGTTCGTCTGAAAGCGTTACATCTCGACTTTGCCATTTTACTTTATATCTTAAAAAGTCCACCTTTTTCAAAATATTGAGTAACTGAGTATAGCAAAGTGTTTTATGCATTGTGAGTGTGATAAATTTTTATAAAGTAATTTACTTTCTCATAATATTAAATATAAATATTGGAAATGAGTTGTTTTTCTACTCTTTTAAGTGGGAATAGGTAATAATTATGGTACCAATAGGTGCGATGCAATAATGTGATAGTTTGTGAAGATGTTAGAATGTTTGATAGATTTGACTATAAAATACTCTTCATCCATATGAGGAATTTATGTGGGTTACTAAACTACTTAATCAGTTTAAATTAAAGCTGAGTTGCTTTAATTTAAACATAGTCAAAAAAGCTAATCAAAATATGAACCTATAAAAATATAATTCTTCAATGTTTGCCCATAGATAATTTCAGCTATATTGTATTACTACCAATAAATACGAATATCTAGTAGTATTACTTATCTGAAGTTTAAACGACTTTAAAGACCTTATATACCTAACTTTAAAATACAGTATGAAGTCATTTTCTCAATCAAAGATACCCGCCATACATAACGTTATTTCTTATTGTTAGAAACATTAAGATGAATGTGAACATGAAGTGTAATACGATATTACAATTAATAGAATCGTTATGTTACTCAGTGTTAAATAAAGTAGTATGAAAAATATTTTATATATTATTGAACAAAAGCAAGCAAACATAAAACTAAAACAATATTAGACCTCGCCTTTTTTTATTGTGTATGGTGCCAGACGAGCCACGCTCTCCTGATGGTAAATAATAACCATCGCTAATGGACTCAACTATACCGAGAGTACTGTCAAGCCACTGCTCACCATTTCATTTCACATATATGAAATTAAAGAATTAACGGCTATCTCCTTTTTTTTTATAGGTGGGCAAAAATGTCCTACCGCACACGCTGCCCGGGGAGACAACGGGGTAGAATGGGGCTCTCACCCACTAAAAACCCACTGTGTGCCTCCACCCGCCCTTGCTACGGAGGATCACGGGTACCGCGTCCGCAGGCGGCAGCCCCTTCGGGCTTCTCTTAAGCGATGCCTCGCGCACTTGGGCGTCGCACCTTCGCGGTAGGCGTCCGCGGACGGCAGGGTACTCCCCGCAGCCCTCAGGCGCAGAATGGCGTCGACCGTAGACCGACCCGCCCGAAATCCAAACTGGGCGTCGGACAGGTCGGGGCCGACCGCTCCCAGGTGCCAATGCGGGCCTCGGGTCCTGGCTTCGGCAGGAGCACGAGCTTTCCCTCCTTCTAGCAGTCAGGGAACCGTCCGGACACCAGGCAAGCGCCGAACAGTCCCCCGAGGCGGGGCTCAAGGTGGTCGAGGACCAGGGCCAGCACTCGGGAGGGAACCCCGTCCGGCCCGGAGGCGGCGCCTCTCCTCGAACGCGCTGCCGCCGTCCCCATTTCCGTCGTCGTCACGGGTGGTACCTCCCCGTCGTCAGCCTCCCGGTCATCATCTGGCGGAGCCATGACCGGGGGCGTGTTCACCGCCCGTGAAGGGAAAAGTCCCTCGACTACCTCAGAGAGTAGGCCCGGCTGGAGGGTCTCCGTAAGGGGCCCTGGGCGCGGAGATTGTTAAGCGCCGCGCGGTACGGGCGTCCCTAGGGATCACGCTCGAGACCCTCCAGCATCTCCTGCCTTATCGCATCTTTGGCGCGACAGATGGCCAGCGTTAACGCGCCGCGTGCACTGCTGTACGCCGCATACAGCCGGCCCTCCCGCTATTCGTCGCGGATTCGGCGACGTCGGCTGCGAGTGTAGGACCTCCGGGCGCGAATACAGGCCGCACGGAGGTCCGCCAGCTCCGGGGACTACCAGTAGACTCCCTTCCGTCGAGGTGGGCGCCGCACGCGGGGCATGCATGGCAGATCTGCGTAAGCATGCCGCGAATGCGGCCAGCCTCGGTGTCCACGTCTTCCGTCAGGTGGGGAGGCAGCCAAGATTGAAAAATGGCCGCCTCCACTAGCAGGTTCCGGTCGAGCCTACCCACAGCCCATCACGGAAAAGCGGGTGTTCTGTCAACCGCGTGACCCCTGCTGGCGCCCTGAAGGGTCCAGGAGACCTCTATCTACTATATGTCGTATCGAGGTCTCCAGGCTGTGCAGGAAGACCTCGAAAGCCGCCAGACTACGACTAGGGGAGAAGTACACGCCATACAGCGTGACCCCTCCCCATTCAGCCGCCACATATCCCGTGCCCTGGTCTTTGAGTGATAAGGGCGGGGAATGCAGCGCCGCCGAAATGACGACCGCCACGGAGCCATCCCCGCTACCCGCCCGATTGGGGCGATCCGGGACTATGTAGGATATGTATGTAGGTCTCCGCGGCTACGGCAACACCGATCGACCGCTCTGCCATGGATTGCAGGAAGAGGTCCTGCGCCCTGGCAGAACGGCCGAGATTCCTTTGGAGGAGGATAGCGTCGTGATCCGTTATTGGACCACGATATCCTCCTCCATGCGCTACAGCGGTCCAGCCGCGGCGGGTTGGGCAGCCGGGGCTGATTGGCTGCCCACCCCCTCTTATGGCCTGACTTGGCCGAAGGCCTGCACCCTACCCACCCCATAAAGTGGTTGGCTGGGCGATTGCCCGCCGCGCACGCGGGGCAGTGTGAGGTGGCAGAACAGGCAGCCGCCTGGTGCCCTGCCTGACCACAGCGGACACAAAGCTCGCTGCAGTCGAAGCAGTTTGTGCACAGCGGCCGGGTGTGACCGTGCACCTGGCAGGCCGGGGCTCCAACGCGATTACGCGCGGCGCTCCAGCCCACCAGAAGTCTACCGGTGGCGACCAAATCCTTGGCCACCACGACAGGGCACGAGACCCAGACGGCACCCACACCACCTGGACCTGGGCTAATGGTGCCCACCTGGACGGCGCTGCTGGGAGACCCAGTTTTCGAGACGATTGCCTCCCGGATCTCTTCCGCCGTCACGGAATCGTCCAGCCCGGAAATGCGCAGTTCGGCGCACTTCACGGGTCTGGCGACCCGGACACCACTCTCCTCTGGGAACAGGCCCAGCAGCCTTGCGGCCATTTCCATTCGCGGCCCCAGATACTCGAAGATCTGAGCACCTGTCCGGGCTTGGCGGCAGCGAGCGGAAACGTCCCCGAGATTGGAGACGTTTATCTCACGCCGGGCACGCTTCAAGACGGCCTCGTAAGTCAGGCCCTTTTCTTTTCCCTCAGGCAGTACGGTGATCACCACCGCAGCTGCCTTCGGAACCTTCAGCTTCCGTGACTTCTTTCTTCACTTCGGGGCTTCCCCTCTCTGATTGATTGGCGCCGCCTCGCGCTCCGAGGCAGCGCTGCGACCCTTGGCCCGGGATCGCCGGGGCCCAACCACCTGCCAGTCCCCGTCTGAGGACGTAGCAGTGACAGGGCTGGGGGCAGGAGCTCGGGGTGCAACTGCCGCAGCCCGTGAGGGTGCGACCGTTTGTCTCGGCGTAGTAGAACGAGGAGGCGCAGCGGCGCTTGGCAGAGGCGGGAACTCCTCTCGGAGCTGACCCCTTGGGGCTTGTCTCGCCTTGTCCTTTTTCTTCGATTTTTTTGGCCCTTTCCTTGGCTTACAGGAGCCGGCGAAGGTTTTGCCGCTGGTCGCTTGGCCGCCGATCGTTTAGCCGCCGTCGTGGAAAAAGACACATGCCCCCCCTAGCACGGCAGAGGTGTCTGTACCGAGGACGCTGCAGCATTTCTTTTATCAGCCGCAAGCGGCGGCCGAAGTCGGGACTCCGGCGGCAATCTTGCGGCTAGGGCCTCGAATCTCGGGCCAAAGACCGCATCCATGCGGTCGATAAACGCGCGGAGCATTTTATCCTCCAGCACAGTTACAGGGCCCGACTGAGCGGCAGACGGAGCCGAGGCGGTCGCCGAGGCGGGGCGGCGGCGCGGCGGCGGCGGTGAGGTGGTTGCGGGAAGACCAGGCTCGACCCGCATTACGGAAGCCGAGGCACTCGGGATGGCCTCAGGGAGCTCAAGTTCGGCTCTCATATTGGCCATCCCTCGGTGCAGCTCCTCGACCGTTGCCTACAGGCGCTGGTTTTGCACCCCAAGGTCAGCTACCTCCGTCACAAGCCGCTTTACAACGCTGGACAGTTCCGTGGCGGCGATTTTAAGTCCCTGGGCAACGGTCCCTTTCAGATTTTGAAATAACGGTCCCTTTCAGGTTCTTCGAGCCCATGTCCGCAGCCGAGATTATGGCCACGCTGTCCGCGGCTCTTTCTGCGAATTTGGCCGCAGTAAGCGGCCC
This sequence comes from Leucoma salicis, assembly GCA_948253155.1. Classification (NCBI taxonomy): domain Eukaryota; kingdom Metazoa; phylum Arthropoda; class Insecta; order Lepidoptera; family Erebidae; genus Leucoma; species Leucoma salicis. The sequence continues at coordinate 12,669,720 of OX411808.1, read as the reverse complement.
ACCGCTGTTTATGGGAAGACGGAGCTTCTCAGACAGGAGCGCCAAGCATTCCTCTGCGTTTTGCACCGTCTCCGATCGTTTCAGTTTTCTAGCGTTTAGTAGCGTCTCGGTCTCTTTCGCTGAGGCGGCATGCGGTATCGGCGTCCCGGGTCGGCTGATGCCTCGACCCCTAACCGCTGCGGGTATTTTAGGAGGAGGCATCTCCGACGAGCTCAGGTCGGACTCCGAGGTAGCGCCCCCCTGAGGCAGGGTGCGCTTGCGTCAGAAGCGCGACTCGAACACCACCTCTGCCGGCCGCGATGGCTGACTCTCGGCAGTTTCGGTCAGGCCATCCTCCTAAGTGGCAGACATCTCAGCGGCTGATGTGCAGGCCGAGCTGCCCGTCATCGAGCCGTCCCTCGAAGACTGGGGCGTTCCCTTGGACGTCTTCTTTCCCTTGCAGGACTTTCTGCCGCCGCGCGTTTTACGCGCAGCTGCATTAGTAGGGGCCACATTTACAGCCGAACCCCTTACGGCTGAGGCGTCGGGATTTTTACCCAACTCTGTCGATTTATTTGTATTTATATAACAATTATCCATGTTGTTCCCACGAGTATGGGAGAAAGGAGGTCCACCCGGGCAGAGCTCCCCGTACCCGGGTAAGCGTACATTTGTAACCCAACACAGAGGGCCCGCAGGTACCCTGGCTGGGGCCGCGCTCGAGACTGAACTACCCATCAGCCATGCATCTCCTCGCCGCGCGCCAGAGCTTGAGATTCGGGGTAATTTTTATAGAGATTGTCCGGGCGATTAAGCCAAGACCCTCGTTCCTGTATGCCCGCGAGACGTAACCACAAACACGCGCTCAGGTTTACAATTTGGGACGAGGGGGGGGGGGGGCGCTGTGGCCCCACTGTACCCCTCTCCAGAGTCCGGTGAGCTAGTCTGGCCCCACCAACTCCGACGCCTGGTCTATCCGCTGTGCCCTCTGCTGAGTCAGAGGGACACGCGGAGACCCGTCCTGTCCGGAATTTTAGCCGCCGGCGACTGCCGACGTTGCCCAGGATGCACCACTAGGAGGTAAACCGGATGAATAAGCACCCCATTAACGGCTATCTCCTGCTACAATCAAAACACACCAATGTGCTTCATGGCCGGTCACACAGGAGATGGTGGTACCAACCCGTTCGGACCCGATAGCAAATGAGTATTCCCACTTGGTACCCAGCCCTACCACCAGTCATGTAATGGGTAATAATAGCTTACTTCCCTTAGTTTCCTCGCACGACACCCGGGAGAAAGAATGTAGTGGTGACACTTGTATTCTAAGTCCTACACCACACAGATAAACGACGGTCCTAAAGTCGCCAAGACTAGCATTCGATATCAGTCATGAAGATATATTATAGCATTTATATTACATTACACTATGTATGCGACTGCTAATCATGAGGTCTCGGGTTCAATCCCTGGGTCGGGCAATGCTATTGAGCTTTTTCCTAAAAAAAAAATTCTCAGTAGCAGCCCGGAGTTTGGAAATGTGCCCGGTAGACGTCAATAGGCTCGCCCCCTATTACGTGGGACTCAAACATAGCTGGCGAGTCGTGGGTGTGTAATACACCTCTGCCTACCTCTTTGGGGAATACAGGCGTGATGCTATGTTCAATCGTTTTTACCTAATAATATTACAGTACCTCAGTATACTAAATGTTGGTGTATTAAAGCTAAAAAAAAAAGATAGAAACCAGTGCTACCGCATCTTCATTGCAAAATTTAACCTCCCTATTAATTATACATGAGAGGACGGGGCAATTCTGTCTGCGCCAGACAACATACAAAACGAATGCTATGAAGATAACACAATTAGACCAATCTCCGAGTATAAACAGATTTCTAGCCCAGATATAACGTGACTGTGTTTAATTACTATGATGTTCTATTTATTTTAGAAGTTATAATAACATACATAAATATTACTATAAAACAAGTATATTTATAATCATTAGCATGCTAGATTAAATTTTTATCTGTATTTAGTTTAAATATGTTTGCAATAACCTTTTTTTTTGCAAAGACTATGTTTATTTCAATCGATCTAGTCCGATGAGTAGCCATCCGCCGCGCCGGCCGTGCAAGTAAAAGGGCTAGGAACAGTCCTGCAACGACTACAAATCCGGAATCTCGAGCTTTGGCCAAAAGGAATCGCCCGGATGAGACCATCTCTCCTCGAGGTGAGGCCAAGAGGCTGAGACTCGAGCCTACGGGGGATACTCCGAAGAGGCTTACGCGAATGCTTTGAAGACGGACCTGCTGGTTGCTGTTACCACAGTGACCTCAGGTCACCTCACTCCACAGCTGTCTGAAGAGGTCCAGAAACAGCTGCAGGCACTGCTGATGCAGGAAGCCATGCAGCCTAGCAATAGCCAATTCTCTGGCTCACTATTCCGGGGAAAGCCGTTGTTATCTAGCGGTGCCCTATAGCTATGGTGTGAGGACCAGGCTACGTTGGCATGGCTCAGGCGGTGCACGGCGACTATGACCCTGTCTACAGGGGACAAGGTCACCGTGAAATGCCAGAGCGAGTTACAGCGTAGAGTACGCTGTGCTGTACTGTTCCCGGGGGTCTGGGAAGATTTCCGCGCGGTAACGCGGACACTTCGGTACCAGAACCCCTGGGCGCAGATAGACCAGTGGCTACTCCACAAAACGGAACGACAGGAAACGGGCACGTTTGCTGTTGTTAGTATACCGGAGACGGTCGTGGCGGTCCTTGTAGAGCGCGAATGCCGGCTTGGCTTCCTGCTAGGCTCGGTGTACGTAAAGTTCCAAGGACCGCGTGGCAGGTACGTGGAACACCCACCACCCAGCGACACCGTCACTCGGGAAAATACAGCACCTGCTGAATCCGAGGCTATGAACACTTCCGTGGGGACCAGGGCAAGCACGGTAGGTGTTACAGACAGCCCTCTTTGCAGAGCTTACATGGAGGCAGACGAAACGGCCGCCCACGTCATCCTTGAATGTCCGGGGGTGGCAGAATACCGGGCACTATACCTCGGCTCTCCGAGGTCACTCCCAGAAGTCGTCGGCAACGTCAAGGGTCTGTTAGGCTTTCTGGTGATTCTGGGTTGGCAAGAGCCGCGCGGTTATCGACCGCATGGATGCGGTCTTTGGCCCGCGGTTTGAGGCCCTAGCCGCAAGATTGCCGCCGGAGCCCCGACTTCGGCCGCCGCTTGCGGCTGATAAAAGAAGTGCCGCATCGTCCTCGGCACCGACACCTCTGCCGTGCCAGGGAGGGCATGTTTCTTTTGCCGCGACGGCGGCCAAACCACCGGCGGCCAAACCACCGGCGGCGAAACCTTTGCCGGCTCCTTTAGACCAAGGAAAGGGCCAAAAAACAAAGTCGAGGAAGAAGGACAAGGCGGGACAAGCCCCGAGGGGTCAGCCCCGAGAGGAGTTCCCGCCTCTGCCAAGCGCCGCTGCGCCTCCGCGTCCTGCTGCGCCGAGACAAACGGTCGCACCCTCACGGGCTGCGGCGGTCGCACCCCGAGCTCCTGCCCCCGCCCCTGCCACTGCTACGTCCTCAGACGGGGACTGGCAGGTGGTTGGGCCCCGGCGATCCCGGGCCAAGGGTCGCGGCGCTGCCTCGGAGCGTGAGGCGGCGCCTGTATCTCAAACGGGAGAGGCCCCGAAGGCGCCGCAAAACAAGCGGAAGAGGTCGCGCTAGCTAAAAGTGCCGAAGGCAGCAGCGGTGGTCATCACCCTGCTGCCCGAGGCCAAGGAAAAGGGCCTGACTTATGAGGCCGTCTTAAAACGTGCCCGGCGGGAAATAAACGTCTCCGACCTCGGGGACGTTTCCGCTCGCTCCCGCCAAGCCCGGACAGGTGCTCGAATTTTCGAGTACCTGGGGCCAGAGGGCAACAAGACGGCCGACGCAATGGCCGCGAGGCTGCTGGGCCTGTTCCCAGAGGAGAGTGGTGTCCGGGTCGCCAGACCCGTGAAGTGCGCCGAACTGCGCATTTCCGGGCTGGACGATTCCGTGACGGCGGAAGAGATCCGGGAGGCGATCGTCTCGAAAACCGGGTCTCCCAGCAGCGCCGTCCGGGTGGGCACCATTCGCCCAGGTCCAGGTGGTGTGGGTGCCGTCTGGGTCTCGTGCCCTGTCGCGGCGGCCAAGGATTTGGTCGCCGCTGGTAGACTTCTGGTGGGCTGGAGCGCCGCGCGGGTAATCGCGCTGGAGCCCCGGCCTGCCAGGTGCTATAAGTGCATGGCGGTCGGTCACACCCGGCCGCTGTGCACTAACTGCTTCGACTGCAGCGGGCTCTGTTTCCGCTGCGGTCAGGCAGGGCACCAGGCGGCTGCCTGTTCTGCCACCCCACACTGCTCCGCGTGCGCGGCGGGCAATCGCCCCGCCAACCACTGTATGGGGCGGGTGGGGTGCAGGCCTCCGGCCAAGTCAGGCCCTAAGAGGGGGGTGGGCAGCCAATCGGCCCCGGCTGCCCAACCCGGCACGGCTGGACCGCCGCAGCGCATGGAGGAGGATATCGTGGTCCAATAACGGATCACGACGCTATCCTCCTCCAAGGGAATCTCGGCCGTTCCGCCAGGGCGCAGGACCTCTTCCTGCAATCCATGGCGGAGCGGTCGATCGGTGTTGCCGTAGCCGCGGAGCCCTACATAGTCCCGGATCGCCCCAATTGGGCGGGTAGCGGGGATGGCTCTGTGGCGGTCGTCGGTTCGGCGGCGCCGCATTCCCCGCCCTTGTCACTCAAAGACCAGGGCACGGGATATGTGGCGGCTGAATGGGGAGGGGTCACGCTGTATGGCGTGTACTTCTCCCCTAGTCGTAGTCTGGCGGCTTTCGAGGTCCTCCTGCACAATCTGGAGACCTCGATACGGCGTATAGCACCGAGCCCTGTGCTCGTGCTGGGGGACTTCAACGCCAAATCAACGGCGTGGGGGTCCCCCGGGACGGACGCCCGAGGTGCGGCGGTCGAAGAGTGGGCGGCAGCGGCGGACCTCGTGTTGCTAAACCGAGGGTCCGCCCTAACGTGCGTGCGGCGCGGGGGCGGGTCGATAGTGGACCTTTCGTTCGCTAGCCCCGGTGTCGCCGCACGCGTAAGGAGCTGGCGAGTCCTGGAGGAGGTCGAGACCCTATCTGACCACAGATACATTCAGATAGAGGTCTCCCTGACCCTTCAGGGCGCCAGCAGGGTTCACGCGGCGGACAGAACTCCCGCTTTTCCGCGATGGGCTGTGGGTAGGCTCGACCGGGACCTGCTAGTGGAGGCGGCCATTTTTCAATCTTGGCTGCCTCCCCCCCTGACGGAAGACGTGGGCGCCGAGGCTGGCCGCATTCGCGGCATGCTTACGCAGATCTGCGATGCGGCCATGCCCCGCGTGCGGCGCCCGCCTCGACGGAAGGGGGTCTACTGGTGGTCCCCGGAGCTTGCGGACCTCCGTGCGGCCTGTATTCGTGCCCGGAGGTCCTACACCCGCAGCTGACGTCGCCGAATCCGCGACGAAGAGCGGGAGGGCCAGCTGTATGCGGCGTACAGCAGTGCGCGCGCCGCGTTAAAGCTGGCCATCTGTCGCGCCAAGGACGCAAAAAGGCAGGAGATGCTGGAGGGTCTCGAGCGTGACCCCTGGGGACGCCCGTACCGCGCGGCGCTTAACAAGCTCCGCGCCCAGGGCCCCCCCCTTACGGAGACCCTCCAGCCGGGCTTCCTCTCTGAGGTGGTCGAGGGACTTTTCCCCTCACGGGCGGTGCACACGCCCCCGGTCATGGCTCCGCCAGATGGTGATCGGGAGGCCGCCGACGGGGAGGTACCGCCCGTGACGACGACGGAAATGGAGGCGGCGGCTGCGCGTATGCGGAGAGGCGCCGCCCCCGGGCCGGACGGGGTTCCCGCCCGAGTGCTGGCCCTGGTCCTCGACCACCTTGAGCCCCGCCTCGGGGGGCTGTTCGGCGCTTGCCTGGTGTCCGGACGGTTCCCTGACTGCTGGAAGGAGGGGAAGCTCGTGCTCCTGCCGAAGCCGGGACGGCCTCCGAATACGGTCTCGGCCTTCAGGCCCATCGTGTTGCTGGACGAGGCGGGCAAACTTCTCGAGCGGGTAGTCGCTGCCCGCATCGTCCGGCACCTAGGAGCGGTCGGCCCCGACCTGTCCGACGCCCAGTTTGGATATCGGGCGGGTCGGTCTACGGTCGACGCCATTCTGCGCCTGAAGGCCGCGGCTGCGGAGGCCGTCGCCTCGAGGGAAGTGCTGTTGGCGGTGTCGCTCGACGTTGCCAACGCCTTCAATAGTCTGCCATTCGGCTGCATCAAGGAGGCACTCCGGTACCATGGAGTGCCCCTCTACCTAAGGCGGCTGGTGGCAGACTACCTGGACGGCCGCAGCGTCCTCTTCGTGGACCGGGAAGGGGACGTTGTAAGGAGGGCTATGTCGTGCGGCGTCCCGCAGGGTTCGGTTCTTGGGCCGCTCCTGTGGGACATCGGCTACGACTGGGTCCTCCGTGGCCGGCTCCCCCCCGGGCTGGGCGTAATTTGCTACGCAGACGATACGCTCGTCACAGCCCGGGGCAGGACCCTCGAGGAGGCGGCAACGCTGGCCACCTCAGGTACCGCGGAGGTGGTCAGGCGGATCGAGGCGCTGGGGCTTAGGGTGGCCCTTGAAAAGTCGGAGGCCCTACTCTTCCATGGGCGCCGACGGGGCCCGCCCGCCAGCGCCTCGATAACGGTCAACGGTGTGGGCTTCCCAATCCAGGCCCACATCAAATATCTGGGCCTGGTATTGGATGGACGGTGGCACTTTGACGAGCACTTCCGCCGTCTTGCGCCAAGGCTCGTCAACACGGCGTCCGCCCTCGGGCGACTTATGCCAAATTTGGGCGGACCGAGTCTTGCGTGTCGACGGCTCTACGCGGGGGTAGTACGGTCAATGGCACTGTACGGCGCGCCCGTGTGGGCGGAGTCCCTGGCCGCTCGCAATAGGGCCCTTCTGTGGCGTCCACAGAGGGTCGTAGCGGTCAGGGCAATACGCGGGTACCGCACGGTCTCGACCGATGCAGCCTGCGCGTTGGCCGGAACCCCCCCGTGAGATCTGGAGACGGAGGTGCTCGCCGACGTCTATCGGCGGGCGTCGATGGCGCGGGCGGGGGGCAGCCGCCCCTCGCCGAGCGCAATGTCATCGTGGCGGGAAGATGCCCGCCACGCCACCGTTCTAAAGTGGAAGTCTCGGCTGGAGACGCCCCGAGCCGGTCTCTGGACCGTGGGGGCGCTCCGGCCGATCTTGGAAGAATGGGCAGGGCGGCAGCACGGGGTCCTCACCTTCCGGTTGGTGCAGGTTTTGTCGGGGCATGGTTGCTTCGGCAAATACCTGCACACGATCGCAAGGAGGGAGACGACCCCAGGCTGTCACCACTGCGACTGCGACGAGGACTCGGCGCAGCACACGCTCGAGTCGTGTCCGGCCTGGGATGTGCAACGCCGGGAACTCGTTGCAGTCATAGGCGTGGACCTGTCGCTGCCGGCCGTTGCGCGAGCGATGGTTGGCAGTGACAGGGCCTGGACCGCGGTCGCCACCTTCTGCGAGGCTGTCATCTCGCGGAAGGAGGTGGCGGAGAGGGCCCGTGAGGAATCCTCCTTCGCGGACCCGATTCGCCGCCGGCGCGAGGGGCGGCGTGCGCGCGCTTACTTGCGCCTGATGCCGCCCTAGCCGAGGCTGCGGACGGTGGGGTCGGGGAGTACCCTGCCGTCCGCGGAAGCCTACCGCGAAGGTGCGACGCCCAAGTGCGCGAGGCGTCGCTCAAGAGAGGGTGCCCGTAGGGGCTGCCGCCTGCGGATCGCGGTCGTAACGACGCGGTACCCGTGATCTGCCGTAGCAAGGGCGGGTGGAGGCGCACGGTGGGTTTTTAGTGGGTGAGAGCCCCATTCACCCCGTTGTCTCCCCGGGCAGCGGGGTGTGCGGTAGGACATTTTGGCCCACCTAAAATAAAAAAAAAATAAAAAAGGGTTGGCAAGAGTAGTGCAAGCAACCCTTCACGCAAAATAGGCGCACTTACGACGTCGAGTTGCGGAAAAAATAGCCCGTGTTTACAATACAATACAATACAATACAACAGTAGGAGCTACGATTGGATCAGAAAATATGTGCAGTAATCGTAGTCGTCGAGTTTGTTTGTTACGCTTACACGTCGTAACTACTAAACCAATCATCATAAAAATTTTCATAAATATAGTCTGAAGCTCAGGAAAGGATATAGACTACCCCGGAAAAAGACAGGGTTCCTGTGGGATAGCTATTATATATTTACAGATAAATCAATGTGCTGTAGAGTGACGTATTTGTATTCTGAAGTCCACGCAGACATAGTCGACGGCAGGATCTAGTTTCTTATAAACTGATCATATTTTATTTGGTGAAAAAGGCAAGCATTATTTTTAAACTATGATGGCAGACAAGCTACGGTCCACCTGATGGTAAGTGGTTACCGTCGCTCATGGACTCAACTATACCGAGAGTATGGTCAAGCCGCTGCGCACCATTTCATTTCTCAGATATGTAATGAAAGAATAAACGGCTATTTGCTGCTACAGTCAAAACATACTGACGTGCTTAATGACCGGTCACACAGGAGACAGTGGTACAGACCCGTTCGGGCCCGATAGCAAGTGAGTACTCTCACTTGATACCCAGCTCTACCACTAGTAATGCGATGGGTGATAATTGCTTACTTCCCTCAGTCGCCTTGTAAGACACCCGCGGGGAATGGATGGGGTGGTGACACTTGTATTCTTAGTCTGTCAGACAAAAAAAGAAAACATGTCAAGATTTTTTTTTATTTTATTATTTATATGAAAAAAGAATAATAACATAAGAAATAATTACCCATTTATAGCAAACACCAGGTACTCGTTTTCTCTGAATGCTTGCCTACTGAAAGAAATCTATATTAGGTAAGGGTTATAATAATTGAAGTCATTTCCTTTGACCAGACTAGTGTAATATACTTATTTATTTCCATTAGTGGTGAAGGGTTAATACGACATACCTGTATTACTGTGAAGCTGTAAAATAAAAAAAACAAAAATATAAATTCTACATTATACTTTTAAGACAGTTTATATTTTATCGAATCATACTTGCACATACAAGCCACCAATTAAATGACTAATAACTCCTATAAATTGCGTTTAAACTGAAATTTCCCTCGGGCATCCCACGTGAAATTACTAAGTCAATGTCCAAATGTTCCTAATAAATTGACGTTCTTTTATGAATATTTCACAGCTCGTCCGCTGGATACCGTATAATAACATTTAATTCTAGAAGAAAATTTACGCGTCCCCTCTCATTACAGCTGATATTTATTAAAGACTGTACCTTCTCCCCAAATTGGAAATCATTAATATATTACCATAAAAACCTACGACACTTTGATGCCGAACATAACGTTATCATAATTGAATTCGTCTTTCAAAACCATTACGCCCACATTATCTCATGATTTCCAACGTTTCATTTAATTATGTATGAGTTATTGGACTGAAATTGGTATTGCACACTCCCTTTTTTTGTTGAGGCGGGAAAAAAATGTACCTAATCCTTCGGGGCAAAATAAACTCACCATGTGCCGTCTCTCCGCCTATATTGGCCGACCACTGGAACTGTGGGTATATCACACCCCTGACGCTACCAAAATGATAATTATTTAGATTTTTTTTCCACAGCTCATTATGTGCCTCATTTTTAGTTTTAATTATGACCACAAAGTATATAATTGCTACGACTAATAGATACTTTATTTCAAACAAATTTTACTTTAAATCTCTTTGCTTCTTTGATAATTTGAAATTAGAATATTATTAAATGCCTCATTCGATTTTCAATTAAACGTGATTATGGTTACTATTTCTATGTAAATGTAATGGGATAATAATGTTAAACACAAAGTGAAAAATGTGAAATCGAAAATAACAGTCACGAGCAGGATTTGAACCTGCATCTCCTGGATACCGTCCAGATGCTTTGCCAATTCAGCAATCGTGACCACTGCTCTCGACTGCTAATTTCGATAACACATTCATTCTTAACGTCTTTGGGTGACGCCTGCGCCATCTGTCAGAAGTATTTTCATACTGAACTGGCAAATGATCTGGACGATATCCAGGAGTTGCAGGTTCAAACCCTGCTCGTGACTGTTATTTCCGATTTCACATTTTTCACTTTGTGTTTAATGTATATGCCTAAGCATGTCAAATGCTAAAAAAGTATATAAAAATTTTGGGATAATAATGATCTCCAGACCTTCACTTCTATCATGCCGGCTGGTGTCAACAGACATTAGCCATATACGCAGAAGATATAAAAGTGCACGATTCCCTCAGCCTCATAGTCCGATAAGGCTGTATTTCGACAACACCGGAGAGAGAATAAGGCACAGGAATTTGCTAGCCTGAACTGGGAATCGAACCTGAGACCTCTTAACCCACAATCGCATACACTACCGCTAGACCACCAATCCAAATATATTATTACACTAGCTAGATATTGTCCTGGCTCCAGCGTAGTCATAAGTTTTTTTGTAATATTTTAGGTTCCCGACTATAGCAGCGAGATAAAACCGAGAGAGATTATACCATCGTATACCACGCTAGCCCAATGTGGGTTGGCATACTTCACAAGCCGTCGAGAATATCTCAGGCAGATTTCCCACGATGTTTTCATTCACTGAGCAACAAATACACACATAATTTCGAAAAATCTCGACAAGTCAGAGGTGTGTGCCGTACGAGGTCTGAACCTTGGACTGGGTATCGAACTCGATACCACTGTCTTTGCAGTCCTAGGTTTTACCGCTAGGCTATCACTGATATATAAAACGTATACCAATGTTTAACTGAATCAAAGGGTATAAAACAAAGATTTCATCTAAAAAGGTACAGTAGAGATCTGTTGTTCTGTGATGCGCGAACAAAAACCAGACAAATATTATAAAAAAGCTGGGTTGTGTTCAGACAACCACCGAAGGAATGTAACATAGTTCCAGTGGTCCACCAATAAAGGCGGAGAGACGGCACACGGCGGGTTTATTTAGTGGGTGAGGGCCCCACACTACCCTGTTCGTTGCCCCGAACGACGGGGTGTGCGGTTAGGTACATTTCTTCCCGCCTAAACAAATAAAAATGGGTTGTGTTCAGACACGTCTAAATACCTAATATTAAACACTAAACTGATTTGAACGGAACTTAATATAAAAATCATAGCGTGAACACAGAATATTTTTAACCCCAATGAAATTTCCTGTGTAAATGATTTGATAGATTCGTATTTTAAAATCCACGCAGATGAACTAGCAGACAGAAACTAATCTATACTATTATAAAGCTGTAACAGAGTTGTGTCTGTATATTTAAGATATTTGAGAAAAAATGTATTAGGCTATGCAAGTAATATTAAAGCGTGCTCAAACACAAAACCATTTTTTTAGATTTTTTGTCTGTTTGTCCGTTTATCTGTTTGTCTGTTTCTACATTCACGTATCACACAAAAATTACTAAACGGATTTTGATGCTACTTTTTCTATTTGATAGCTCTTGATTACGACTTAAAAACTAGTATACATTTTATCCCGCTACTTTAATTATCGAGAACCTGAGATAAAACCTAAAAATAGACTATTAATGATATAAAAACGGAATTGCCCAAACATTAATAGCAATAAATAGTAATTAAATTGTGATACATATTGGTAAAAGACTCTGCTTGTAGTAAAAACGTATTATATTTTACGTTAAGCATCCGCCATTAAATCACAGTTAGAAATAATGCGGACAGATCCCTGAGAGGGCTTAGTGGTCTTGGTCAGACCGTCCACTCAAGTCCGTCTCTTTTAATACCTTTTTTATTATATCTTTTTACCATGGCGTACTCAATTCATAATTTTTCATCTTACTGATATATTATTTACCACTCCTCGCTATTTAGATTTCTAAGCGGTTATCTTACCCTATAGGTAAAGACAAGCAATACTTGTGACGTTACTTGCTTGTTGGCAACCCTTTTTTTATTTTATTTTGTGAAGGCGGAAAAAATTTTTCCTAACGCTACCTGTGGGGCCCTCACCCACTAAATAAATCCGTCGTGTGCCGTCTCTCCGCCTGTATTGGCGGGCCACTGGAACCATATTACATTCCTTCAGTGGTTTGTTGGCAACCCTAGAGAAATAAATTAGAGGAGGAGAGGAATTAGAGAAGGTAGGCCTCCTCTTTCTAGCTAGAAACGGTTTGAGAGTTTTGAAGGGATTTGGTGCTCTGACTGATCGAATAAAATATCAGGAATAGCTACTGCATTCCGATATTCTGTGAGGGGTTGATACTGGTTGACCCAGCCTATTTGTGCATTGAAAGGCAAGGAAATCCTTCGTTTGCATTATTGGCATTTCGAGGCAAAAGTGCCAGATGAAATATGTAGTTTACATCACGACGACGTGATGGATGTTTAGTACTAATAACAATTAAATAAGATACTCTTATGTACAAACTTATGAGTGAGTAATTTAAAACTTGTATCTGACATTAAAAAAATAATATTAGTGCTAATTATCAATTCGAAAGATTTCATGCGTAGAAAAATATAAAAAATTTCTGAATTAGTGACAAAATGAAAACATGTAGGTATGCCCTTAACTAAGCGTGTTTTGAAGAAAGTAACCTTGCATCATTCCCGAATAATTAAAAGCATGAAAGACAACGCTGATATAATGCATTTTTAGTAAATCTATGCCGGGATCAAATAGTAGATACCACTACGTCTTCCATCCATCCATCAGCCTTATAACGTCCACTGCTGGACATAGGCCTTCCCAAGAATGGGGGATAGTGCCGTAATCGCCACGCTTGGCAGGCGGGTTGGCAATCGCAGTGGATGTTGTTAATACTCAAAGGAGTGCTTACGTCTTACTGTTCCTAAATCTTTACACTGCTAAGGAATACCTACTGGAACTTTACACCAATATTCAGTAAGATCTTCACGCTAGCAGGGCTGTGCTTTTGGTTTTATTGAGGATATAAGAAAAAGGTATCCTTTACAGCCAATTGAGCGACAGGCAATATCCCACAAATAATAACAATACAGTCGTTATTATATAATAGTCTCACACACTTTTTTACTTTTCAATTAAGTAGTCATAGGTCCTTATCACTTCAATTAAACTACATAAGTTTGTTTGTTCAAATTGATGTTGTTATTTTATTCAGTTACTTTATATGTTTACCAGCCCGATTGAACGTGTTTGGGGGGGAAGAAATAATATAATATATTATACGAGGTATATCAGGACGGCGACAGGTGTGCGGAGGCAATCCTCTTACTCCCTCCCTCAAGCTTTTCGACCCCAAAAAATCCCTTTTAAGTAACATGACTTTTAACTTTGTGACCCATCTTTGCTTTAAAGTGCTCAGATTTATCCAGAGCGTTTATTACGGAGTTTCGAGAGCATAACTCAAGCGGAAAATAAGTGCATTCCAGGCAATGGATTAGGGATTGATTTTATCCATCCGTATTTAATGATATTAATTTAAGTTTTTTTATTAATATTTATACTATTATAATTAGTTGGAATGTGACCCATTAGTGCTATACGTTATATTGTAAGTTTTAGTTTCTCGTATTTTTTTTTTTTTTGTGTAAAGGGCAGGCACGGCTTACGGCTACCAGAATTTATTGTGGAAAGCGTCGTTGGCTAGAAAATATATAATAATTGTTTCATTTGTGGGTTTCAACAACAAAATTACAATAAGAATATTGATATAGATTTTTGTCAAACAAACTAGATACTACATAAGCGAAGTTATGTATATAACATATTTGTACTTTTATATTTATGTCATAATTATGAGTATATATACTCATATAATATTTATGTCAGTTAGTCATATTACATATCTACTGCTAAAGTTTATACTTAAATAATGTTACCAATGCTTAATTAATATTATAAATGTGAAAGTGAGTTAGTTTGTTTGTTTGCTCGTTACGCTTTTACGCCTTAACTACTGAACCAATCATACAAATTTGCATACATGTAGACTAAAGCTTAGGGCTTTTTACGCTACTTTTTCCTAGAAAAATTAATGGTCTCCGTCAGCAAGGTATTTTTACGTTGAGATAATTAATGTTCTGTGGAGTGACATATTTTTATTTTTCCAGCTACGACCAAAACACACCGAGGTATTTCAAAGTTAGACCCACGGAAGACGGTGGTACCGACATGTTTGGACCAGATAATAAGTTAGTACTGTACCACTTGGTACCATATCTTTTTTTTATATTTTTCTTGTTAAGGCGGGAAGAAATGTACCTAACCGCACACCCTGTCGTTCAGGTCAACAAACAGGATAGTGTGGGGCCCTCACCCACTAAATAAACTCGCCGTGTGGCGTCTTTTCACCTGTATAGTACGAGTAATGCAATGGGTGCCAATAGCGTTTTTCCCTTTATCGAGTCGTACGACACCCGCGGGTAAGAATGGGGTGGTGATACTTGTATTCTATGCGTCACCACAAAAACTCACTATTATTTCTCAAGGAGGCAGGCAGATACAATGTATAGGTATTTGTCATGAAGGCCGTTTAAAATAAAGAAGACACTACACGTTCGGCTCTGTAAATAAGTGGTACTAAGCCTAGTGACCCGTGACCGGCTTTAGTTTTCTAGCCTTAGTCGTCACGTTGTCGCTGAATGAATGGGTTGATTATATGATTTATGTAGCCTTAATCTTCCAGATTCAAATTCAAAACCATATTTTATTAGTCTTATTATACCGGGTATAAATAACATCATACCGATAACTCCGGGCAAAGATGTCACCAACTAAGAGCGAGCGCACATTGAGCCACTAGAGGCGACCACACTAGAACGACTAGTGGCCGCCACAAGTTGCGGGTGGTTACGCTTTTCTCCATACATTTTGTTTAGCAACGAAGCACACCGAGCGTTTGAGTGGCCGCGTCCAAGCCACAAGCTGCGGGAGTCGACCGCGCTCGCTACTTGTGGCCGCGTTTTGTCGTTCGACTCGCGCGCACACACAGCCACAGTCGCCGGCTTCTCCCTGCTCCCGCGTTTCAGTGGGCCTAGCCAAGTTGCATTCTGTGATCGCTAACGCTAATAGAAAACTATTTAAATGTATGGGAATTTGACATCTTTAGCCATAGATAAAGAACCTATATTTATTTAAGTCTTTAACAATATCTATAACGCTAAGTCACGTGACTTAACGTTAGAGATGTAAAATTTCCATACATTTTAATAGTTTTCTATTAGCGTTAGCGATCATAGAATGCAACATGGCTAGACCCACAGGTTTGTTTTAAGCAGCGTACTGAATGCACGTACACGATGTGTACGGATCCGATTCCTCATTTTTATGTTGATGTTTTTATTTCCGATATCGAAAAGCGTCCGGCTTTTGGGATTTAAAGTCAGAGTTGTATTGTAACCGGCAAAAAGTAATTTGCGCTGTCCATTTTTATTCCATCGATCCATCAGCCTTTTAAAGTCCACTGCTGGACATAGGCCTCCCCAAGAATGGGGGATAGTGCCGGTGTCGCCACGCTTGGCAGGCTGGTTGGCGATCGCAGTGGATGTTGTTAATACTCGAAGGAGTGCTGCTGCCCACTCCCCGGGTATTCCCTCAGTCGGCTCTTACGACTCCCATGGGTGGAGAGGGGTGGGACAATTCAAAAGCCGGCCCCTCACAGCATGCCATTTAATTGCGTGAAGTTAAATAGGATGAACCCAGTAACGCCGATGAATTGGACGTCGATAATTCTGAATTCTGCGATGTTTTCTACGTCTTAGTCTCTTTATAATAAGCAACAATAACGAAATCAAGAGTGCGTCCATTTTTGACAAACATACATCCGCCTCTGTCGAGTACACTTGAACAACTGCCGCAAGTGGCAGCCACTGAAAGCCGCATCCAGCCACCAGTGGCTGCCACTGGTGGCAGCGTGAGTGGTCTGACTGAACCACTGGTGGTCGCGTTTAGTAGCGGCGACTGGTGGCCTTAATGTGCGGGGGCTCTAACTATTATAATATTTTATGCTCCATACCATTTACGTCGACAACAAAGAGCTACAAAGTTAGCAATTTTTTAGCTGCCATCTAATCATTAACAACGCGACTAAAAACATGAAGGTTTCAATCCATTGTAGTTTTTGGAGTTAATCGGCGATTAATAGGTTTATTACCTAAAATCGATTTTAAATAGAAAAATATAACGATTTCGATTTTAGATTTTACACACGTATAGCGCTTAAAATCGTCAAAGTTACTTACAAATAACACGAGCGTTTGAGGCAAGTGAAGACGAGGTCATATCTATAAAAGCACTATTAACATTTAATATAACTCGGTATTGGCATAAAATTATGATCCCTTCATCCCTATAAAGGTATGTGTAAACATCTAAGACGATACCTTCAAAGGCATTGCCAGTAGTTGCCTCAACCACACTACATAACGAATTTGCCAGTCGCTCTGTTGTAATTAGACGACGCGTCTGCACGTTCTGAGATAGGAACTTGAATAAGTAATTTGCATGTTGATCTAATCTGCTGGGATTACAGTGTATAGTCTCCATGTGTTTTGCAAATTACACACTACATTTTTATGCTATGCCACTAGGATTATTAGACTATTGATGTGATCATTTAGTAATTAATCTTAATGTATTTTTTTTAAATAGAGGAAAGTATGTAATGACCGCTATTCTAGTTATTTTTTTTACACTTACTTTTTTTTAGATTTTTTTTTGTACTACTTGAGTGGCAAACCAGCATACGGCTTAACTGGTGGTGAGCGATTACCGTAGCCTAAAGAGGGGGACTGACGTCTAGACATTCATCAAGGCTGCTACCCCCCTGACGGAAGACGTGGACGCCGAGGCTGGCCGCATTCGCGGCATGGTTACGCAAATCTGCGATGTGGCCATGCCCCGCGTGCGGCGCCCGCCTTGACGGAAGGGGGTCTACTGGTGGTCCCCGGAGCTGGCGGACCTCCGTGCGGCTTGTATTCGTGCCCGGAGGTCCTACACCCGCAGCCGACGTCGCCGAATCCGTGACGGAGAGCGGGAGGGCCGGCTGTATGCGGCGTACAGCAGTGCGCTCGCCGCGGTTAAGCTGGCCATCTGTCGCGCCAAAGATGCGAAAAGGCAAAGAGGAAGCTGGAGGGTCTCGAGCGTGACCCCTGGGGACGCCCGTACCGCGCGGCGCTTAACAAGCTCCGCGCCCAGGGCCCCCCTCTTACGGAGACCCTCCAGCCGGGCTTCCTCTCTGAGGCGGTCGAAGGACTTTCCCTTCACGGGCGGTGCACACGCCCCCGGTCATGGCTCCGCCAGATGATGACCGGGAGGCCGACGACGGGGAGGTTCCCCCGTGACGACGACGGAAATGGGGCGGCGGCAGCGCGTATGCGGAGAGGCGCCGCCCCTGGGCCGGACGGGGTTTTCGCCCGAGTGCTGGCCCTGGTCCTCGACCACCTTGAGCCCCGCCTCGAGGGACTGTTTGGCGCTTGCCTGGTGTCCGGACAGTTCCCTGACTGCTGGAAGGAGGGGAGGCTCGTGCTCCTGCCGAAGCCGGGACGGTCTCCGAATACAGTCGCGGCCTTCAGGCCCATCGTGTTGCTGGACGAGGCGGGCAAACTCCTCGAACGGGTAGTCGCTGCCCGCATCATCCTAAGAGTGGTCGGCCCCGACCTGTCCGACGCACAGTTTGGATTTTGGGCGGGTCAGTCTACGGTCGACGACATTCTGCGCTTGAAGGCCTCGGCTGCGGAGGCCGTCACCTTGAGGGAAGTGCTGTTGGCGGTGTCGCACGACATCGCCAACGCCTTCAATAGTCTGCCATTCAGCTGCATCAAGGAGGCAATCCGGTACCATGGAGTGCCCCTCTACTTAAGGCGGCTGGTGACGGACTACCTCGACGGCCGCAGCGTCCTCTTCGTGGACCGGGAACGTCCCCGTTGTAAGGAGGGCTATGTCGTGCAGTGTCCCACAGGGTTCGGTTCTTGGGCCGCTCCTGTGGGACATCGGCTACGACTGGGTCCTCCGTGGCCAGCTCCCCCCCGGGCTGGGCGTAATTTGCTACGCAGACGGTATCGTCTGCGTATGCTCGTCACAGCCCGGGGCGGGACCCTTGAGGAGGCGGCAACGCTGGCCACCTCAGGTACCGCGGAGGTGGTCAGGCGGATCGAGGCACTGGGGCTTAGGGTGGCTCTTGAAAAGTCGGAGGCCCTACTCTTCCGTGGGCGCCGACGAGGCCCGCCCGCCAGCCTCGATAATGGTCAACGGTGTGGGCTTCCCAATCCAGGCCCACATCAAATATCTGGGCCTGGTATTGGATGGATGGTGGCACTTTGACGAGCACTTCCGCCGTCTTGCGCTAAAGCTCGTCGGCACGGCGTCTGCCCTCGGGCGACTGATGCCGAATTTAGGCGGACCGAGTCTCGCTTGTCGACGACTCTACGCGGGGGTAGTACGGTCGATGGCACTGTACGGCGCGCCCGTGAGGGCGGAGTCCCTGGCCGCTCGCAATAGGGACCTTCTGTGGCGTCCACAGAGGGTCGTAGCGGTCAGGGCAATTCGCGGGTACCGCACGGTATCGACCGAAGCAGCCTGCGCGTTGGCCGGAACCCTCCCATGGGATCTGGAGGCAGAGGTGCCCACCGACGTCTATCGGCGGGCGTCGACGGCGCGTGCGGGGGGAAGCCACCCCTCGCCGAGCGCAATCTCATCGTGGCGGGAAGATGCCCGCCGCACCACCGTCCTAAAGTGGAAGTCTCGGCTGGAGACGCCCCGGGCTGGTCCCTGGACCGTGGAGGCGCTCCAGCCGATGTTGGAAGAATGGGCAGGGCGGCAGCACGGGGTCCTCACCTTCCGGTTGGTGCAGGTTTTGTCGGGGCATGGTTGCTTCGGCAAATACCTGCACATGATCGCTAGGAGGGAGACGACCCCAGGCTGTCACCACTGCGACTGCGACGAGGACTCGGCGCAGCACACGCTCGAGTCGTGCCCAGCCTGGGATGTGCAGCGTCGGGAACTCGTTGCAGTCATAGGCGTTGATCTGTCGCTGCCGGCCATTGCGCGAGCGATGGTTGGCAATGACAGGGCCTGGACCGTGGTCGCCGCCTTCTGCGAGGCTGTCATCTCGCGGAAGGAGGTGGCGGAGAGGGCCCGGGAGGAATCCTCCTTCACGGACCCGATTCGCCGCCGGCGCACGGGGCGGCATGCGCGCGCTTACCTGCGCCTGATGCCGCCCTAGCCGAGGCTGCGGACTGTGGGGTCGGGGAGTACCCTGCCGTCCGCGGAAGCCTACCGCGAAGGTGCGACGCCCAAGTGCGCGAGGCGTTGCTCAAGAGAGGGTGCCCGAAGGGGCTGCCGCCTGCGGATCGCGGTCGAAACGACGCGGTACCCGTGATCCGCCGTAGCAAGGGTGGGTGGAGGCGCACGGTGGGTTTTTAGTGGGTGAAAGCCCTACACTACCCCGTTGTCTCCCCGGGCAGCAGGGTGTGTGGTAGGACATTTTTGCCCACCTAAAATAAAAAATAAAAAAATCAAAAAGGCTGCTATCAAGGATTTGAACCATACAATACATACGCGAATCACCTGGTGAATTAAAATAAAAATGAAATAAAATGCGTGTTATTCCTCACAGTGTATGTTTGTGTTTAATATTTGTATTTATATGTCTGTGGCTCCGCCGCAGTTCGCAACCAAAAGATAGTTTAATCTAAAAACTATCTTTTGGCAATCTCAGGTTCCCGATATAGTAGTGGAATAAAATGTATACCTACCAGTTTTTAAGCCTAATAAAGAGCTCTCAAATACAAAAAAATGCAACCACATTCATTCAGTAGTTTTTCCGTGATGCCCGAACGAACAAACACATAAACAGACAAAAATTCTAAAAAAAAATGTTTTGTATTTAGATATTTTTATATATATTTTTAGCATTTGACATGCTTAGCACTATACATTAAACACAAAGTGAAAAATGTGAAATCGAAAATAACAGTCAGGAGCAGGATTTGACCCTGCATCTTCTGGATACCGTCCAGATGCTGCATTGGTAAAGCATCTGGACGGTATCCAGAAGATGCAGGTTCAAATCCTGCTCCTGACTGTTATTTTCGATTTCACATTTTTCACTTTGTGTTTAAAATGTTTTGTGTTTACATACGCCTATATAGCCTATTCCAGTATTTTTTTCTCAAATATCTTAAATGTACAGACACAGCTCTGTTACAGCTTTATAATAGTATAGATATACAATATAATTTTCCATTAAAAATAGAAATCGGAATAAGAACGGGTATGGAATAAAATCAAAACTGTGTACTTGTCACTATTAGGGGTCCAAAGTAAACTTCCCCGAGCATATGGCAATCGATACACGACTATGCACTTAAGACAGACTGGTCATAGCTATCGCGTTTGTAATAGCAATAATATTTTATAAAAAATTGTTACCAATAATCCTTACTATTTTTATATACTACAATTATGAAGCAAATCTATTATAAGTATATAATTCTCGTATCACGTTGTTGCTCACGATAAACTCCGAAATTATCTAACCGATATTCAGGTATTTTTTCAAATGTGTATTTTGCTGGCGTGCCTAAGACAGGATAGTTTTTAAAACGTATTTTTTTATTAATTAATTGCAAAACATTGAATGAAAAGAAAACATGGCAATATGAAGTTCGCCGGTTCAGCTAGTACCTATTTATATATTTTATAGAATTGTTGGGTTTGTTTCTTAGCACATTATGTAAACACTATGGAACAGATTTTGATGCAACTTTATTGACGTGACAACGTCTTATAAATCGATGAACGCCGGCTGCACGCACGAAAAAGTCTCACGTTTGAAAAATGTATGGCGATCGATGCATTGTTTGGCCGCGGGCTGAAGAGCGTCTGCGGTAGTGAGGCAGCCGGGCGCGCTGACCGGCGCCGCCTGCGACACACCGAGTCACCGACCAACCGTCACATTCCTCGCACGAACGCGTCCCGGACAACACGCGACGTTATCACAAAATTATCGTCCGTAAACCGACTTTACAGACAATCATAGGTATAATTTGTTTTTTAGAAAGTTTTTGTTTTTTTTATTTTTTTTATTTTGCTTTTAGTAGCAGACGAGCCACGGCCCATCTGATGCTAAATGGTAACCGTCGCTCATGGACGCAACTATACCGAGAGCATTGTCAAGCCGCTGCTCACCATTTCATTTCACAGATATGAAATGAAAGCATTAACGGCTATCTCCTGCTACAGCCAAAACGCAACGATGTGCTTCATGGCCGGTCACACGGGAGATAGTGGTACCAACCCGCTCGGACCCGATACCAAGTGAGTACACCCACTTGGTACCCAGCCCTACCACCAGTCATGCAATGGATAATAATTGCCTACTTCCCTTAGTCGCCTCATACGACACCCGTGGGAAATAATGCGGTGGTGACACTTGTATTCTTAGTCCGTCACCACACGTAAAAGCTGGTTTTCATTTTATAACAATACTATATCGAGAAGCCTATAAACTATATTTTGCTTGCAGCGGATCCGCAGGCAAAAGGTAGTAATAATACAAATACGAAAAAAAAAACATTGCTTGTTATTAAACACAAAGTGAAAAATGTGAAATCGAAAATAATAATCAGGAGCAGGATTTGAACCTGCATCTTCTGGATACCGTCCAGATGCTTTTACCAATTCAGCCATCCTGACAATTGCTCCTGACTGCTAACTTCGATAACACATCATACTTAACGTCTTTGGGTGACGCCTGCGCCATCTGTCGGAAGTATTTTCATACATTATACCGACCAGGTAAACTTAATTTTACAATTAAGATTTTACCTAATAATGACGCAAACCCTTTAAATATTTAGATATTTTTATATATATTTTTAGCATTTGACATGCTTAGCACTATGTCAAATACATATATGTCAAATACATATATGTCAAATACACCACTAGTAAGGCTATATAGCTCCTGTGGGATAGATATTTATGCATAAAGATAATAACTAATAGCTACAGAGTGACGTATTTATATTACTGTGGCTATGCTTTATTTTATTATAATAAATCACACATCATTATATTATTATAATACATCACCTCAATAATTTCCCTTAGACAGATGT
Organism: Leucoma salicis; assembly: GCA_948253155.1. Classification (NCBI taxonomy): domain Eukaryota; kingdom Metazoa; phylum Arthropoda; class Insecta; order Lepidoptera; family Erebidae; genus Leucoma; species Leucoma salicis. The sequence goes on along the minus strand of OX411808.1, from coordinate 12,647,520 downwards.
GGTTTAACCTCAAAGAAAACCGCTCCCGTAAGAAATAAATTATTCGATTTCCTTGCCCACTCATGCAAACATTTTCTATTATATCAATAGAATAAGAACTCAATCTGTTATTGCGAGCATATTTCCTTTTATGCTGAAAAATAATATAAGATTTCATCCCATGAGTAGTAAAATAAAAGGAGCAGCTTTATTTGTAATCTATAGGTTAATCCACGTACCCATAAATATCTAAATTTTCTTTTTCGTTTTTCTTTAATATAAAATCTAACTGTGCCGCAAGCTCTTTCTACCAGACCAAATTTGGAAAATGTGAATTTCGTGTGCGATAGCTCAGTGGCTTAGAGCATTTTCCCGGATTGGAAGGGACGCAGGTTCGATTCCCGCTCGCACTAAACTTCTCTTTTTCCACATTCACAAATAATTTGTACTTTAAACTAGCTGAGCATGTCAAGTGCTAAAATATAGATCAAAAATATTTAAAAAATCGCGCCATCAAATATTATGAATTTTAATTGCCAAATTAAACTTACTATGTATATTGGATTAATGCATGTAAATTCAACTGATAGGTGGTGTGGGTCGTAAAGACAAATGTGATGTGGAGATTGGGTATGGCTGAAGGTCAGTGCGATAGCTCAGCGGTTTAGAGCACTTCCCCGGATTGAAAGGCACGCAGGTTCGATTCCCACTCGCACTAATGTTCTCTTTTTTCACATTAACAAATCATTTGTACTTTAAAGTAGCTGAACATGTCAATTGCTAAAATACAGATCAAATTCCTTTAAGGAATTAAAAACAAAATACACAAAAAAAATAGCGTGGGTAAATTGTTCGAAATCAAAACTGTTAGTAAATAATGTATCCCATTTCATATAATATTATATTTAAAGCTTTAGAACTTTACAAGGTTTATTTTAATTATTGTTGTTTACTAAGGAAATAACAATATTATCTGTTATATCCGAATTGTGATAATACTGCATTAATTATTCCAATCACGTACAACTTAATAACTACAACAAAACACCTGTTAACTGTTGTCAAAATCCAAACACATTTGCTATCTATTTATTTACTTAATAAGAATTTAAAATAATACTTTCTGAGGTTTACGCGAATGTTACACATTTTGAAATAAAACTACGTTTACGGAATCTATCGCGTTTACTTGATTTTACTCCTATCCCGACGTTTCGAATACTTTACAGCATTCATGATCACGGGTGGACTTAGATGATAGACGTCCAAGGTTGATATGTTATTTCAACGGTTTCATCTACCCACAGTATATGATTTTACAAAATTTTGGTTTATTTATTTTAACCCACCTAATATTCGTTTAGAAACACAGTGGAAATATCTACTTCAAATGTTTATGCTTACAATGTATGAGACTTTAAATTAGTATATTAAAATGAGTATAATACTCCTCTTTAAATTGTAAAATTTTTGTTTTTATTTAGTGCTCAAAATTCTACCACAAACTAGACAATCTTGGTTATTAGTTTATATTAACCAACCAAGATTGTCTTCTTACTGGTAGTAATTGGTAGTTTGTGGTAGAATTTTTGAGTACTAAATAAAAACAAAAATTTTACAATTTAAAGAGGAGTATTATACTCATTTTAATATACTAATTTAAAGTCTCATACATTGTAAGCATAAACATTTGAAGTAGATATTTTCACTGTGTTTCTAAACGAATATTAGGTGGGTTAAAATAAATAAACCAAAATTTTGTAAAATCATATACTGTGGGTAGATGAAACCGTTGAAATAACATATCAACCTTGGACGTCTATCATCTAAGTCCACCCGTGATCATGAATGCTGTAAAGTATTCGAAATGTCGGGATAGGAGTAAAATCAAGTAAACGCGATAGATTCCGTAAACGTAGTTTTATTTCAAAAAGAATTTAAGAAGAAATTATCCAATAATATTCATCTCTGATATATGTTTTATGTGAACTGTGGGGATGTCAAACTTTCAGAGCTTTCTTCATGGTTACACATCGCTTAGAAATATTTACAATGTATCCATGATCTGATAAGTTCCAGGCATATTAATTTTATTACAAATCTAAAAATGATGGCAAGAAGTCAGTTATATTAAAAACTAGATTCTGCCTGTGACTCCGCGTCCGCGTAGTGTTCAATACATAAATACTTTGGAAAATCCAAAACTGCACGCCTCATAATCTTAATTTTTCACAATAAAATTGATTATTTGATAAGTAATTAATAATGTATTGGTCTTACTAAGTAGTTTTCAATAAATCATATAGATAGCGCTAATTGCAAAAAATACTAACGTGGCTCTCATGTCTTATACGCCATCTAGCGCTAATTTTAAGAAGTACTTATATATTGGTCTATAGAAGTAGTTCAAATAGTTCTCACGAAATAAAGTATAGCGCTGGTTTTAGTGTCGAGTCGAGCGTAAATATTCAAAAATTTTTTGTTTATTTAATAACAATTAAACCACATCGAATCAGACCGTAAAAATGTGATAGCCGCTCTATTCGTAATTATACTGAAGCGTAAAAGAAAAAAAAAGACTCGACTAGTAAAGTATTTCGGTCGTTATCGTGTTAACATACTTTACCTACAACACACGGACGTCCAAGACAGAACTTTTTTAAACAGTTTTTTAACTAGTTTAAATAACAAAAATGGCATCAAAAATATCATGAGTGTGCAAAATAGCGTTTTTTCTCGATATGTGTATGTATATATTATTTTACAAGTGCAATATACGATAAACAGAGACATTTTAAGTTTGAAAAATCAGTTGTTCTGCATGAAACGAGAGTAGTACCCACCTCAACGCTTCGCTTATGGGGCGTGCAATATGTCCCTCTGCGGTACACTAATTATCTGTTTACAAAAATAGCTATCTCACATGAGCTATCCATTTTGTGTACATGTTCGTTCATGTTGATTGATTCAGCAGTTACAGCTTGAAAGCTTAACAAACAAACTCACTTTAAACACAAAGTGAAAAATGTGAAATCGAAAATAACAGTCAGGAGCAGGATTTGAACCTGCATCTTCTGGATACCGTCCAGATGCTTTACCAATTCAGCACTTTTGTTTAATGTATAGTGCTAAGCATGTCAAATGCTAAAAATATATATAAAAATATCTAAATATTTAAAGGGTTTGCGTCATTATTAGGTAAAATCTTAATTGTAAAATTAAGTTTACCTTGTCGGTATAATGTATGAAAATACTTCCGACAGATGGCGCAGGCGTCACCCAAAGACGTTAAGTATGATGTATTATCGAAATTAGCAGTCAGGAGCAATTCTCAGGATTGCTGAATGGGTAAAGCATCTGGACGGTATCCAGAAGATGCAGGTTCAAATCCTGCTCCTGACTGTTATTTTCCATTTCACATTTTTCACTTTGTGTTTAATGTATAGTGCTAAGCATGTCAAATGCTAAAAATATATATAAAAATATCTAAATAAACAAACTCACTTTTGCATTTATAAATTAGTAATGACAAGCAATTTTTTTAGTTGCTTGAAAGATCAAATCGTTGACCAATAATAATTAATTTACTTGACTGCACAGATGGCGGAATGGTTTAGATACTGGCCTCCCGCCCGAGTGTCGTGGATTCGATTCCCGCACAGGACAACTCTTTGTATGATCCAAAAATGGTTGTTATGAGTCTGGGTGTACTTTGTGTCCGCGAAATTGTATGTTTGTAAAGTCCCCCGCGACAAGGATTATTCCTTAGTGCAGATCTTTAAAAAAAAAATAACAAATCTGAAAATATTGACTTTTTTTTGAGAAGCTATCAGTTATTTGACATAACACTACATCATTTATAATTTGAATAGTTAATGAATATGTAAAGGTGAAGGGATAAAGGTTATCGATCTATAAATAATGCTTATATTTTCACTCAGTTATTGAATACTTTAATTATATCTATCATCTCTAATCCACGAAATGAGATGATGAGCAGCTCCGAGTCCATGAGCGACGATTATCGCTGATCATCAGGTAGGCCGTGGCTCACATGTCAACCATAAGTAAGTAAAAAAGAAAACAAAATGAACTCATAAGCAACTAGTAATATAAAAAGTATCATCACTAGTTCACTGACTTTATTTATCAAACGAACGTGCTGAGAGCACTTTATTGCTGTCACAGAGATGCCCGCTTATATTGTGACACTAGCGACTCTCCCTCGCTTCACACGGATGCAAAGGACTAACGAAAATATCTTTAGGATTTTTTAATTTTCCCAGTACATTACAGTATTTTAAAGTAAGAGTAGCTTTAATTGTAGCCAGCGTATGCCGTAACATAACGTGATTCAAAATAAACGAGCCAGGACAATAAAAAGGAGATAAGGAGGGAGTTTGGATGGGGGATTTAATTAGTGTATATTGTACATACCTATCTTAAAAAATATCCAAAACAGTTAAAACCATTTCAAAATCAGACGTAGAAAGCGAACAAACGGACAAACGCGTATAGCGACTTTAATATAATAATGTACCCTTTGTATAGATTGGTAGATACTAATGTGTTAACTATTTGATAAGAGATAAATCACCATCAACTATATAAATAAATAAAATTGAAGTATCTGTTTGTAATGTCTAAACCACTTTTTAATAAATGCATATGAAATCACGCTTATAACCAATAACAAAATAGCATTTTTTTGTTGTTTTTGTCTGTCTGGCAATTTGTTCCGACTACTCTTCAAACTTTTGCCGTGTGGGGCCGGCTTCAGAATTGTCCCACCCCTTACTACCCACGGGAGTTGTAAGAGCCGACTGAGGGAATACCGGGAGAGTGGGCAGCAGCACTCCCTCGAGTATTAACAACAAGGTAATAAACAACAATTTTGCCGCGTGGGGCCGGCTTTAGAATTCACCCCAACTCACCCATGGGATTCGTAAGAGCCGACTGAGGGAATAGCGGGGGAGTGGGTAGCAGCACTCCTTTCGAGTATAAACAAAATCCACTGCGATCGCCAACCCGCCTGCCAAGCGTGGCGATTACGGCACTATCCCCCACTCTTGGGGAGGCCTATGTCCAGCAGTGGACTTTAAAAGGCTGATGGATGGATGGATGGAAACAACAATTTTTATAAGTACTACGTGTTCAGTAATGTTTTTTCTGTTAATATAATAAGCAGCGTAAACGAAGTCACCGGTATCAGCTGGTATGAAATAAAATTATTGATATAACAATTTTATCTAACGGAGTTATATCCTAGTGATACCAAGGACTACAAAGACAGTGGTATTCATTTCGATTGTGTATAGGGTGCGGTAACCGCTTACCACCAAGCGAGACACATTCTTCTTTGCCGTGATTTAAAAAGCAAAAAGCTTAAAAAGTAAATAAAAAGTCTGAAAAAACATCCTTAAAAAGCCATTATGAGGACTCATAAATAATCGTACATAGTCACTATTCACATCAAATATGTCCCATTTGCTTATTAATTGGGGATGCCTGAAAAAGTAATAACCCAAAATGACCCCTCCACCTGTTAAGAGTTCATAAATTAAAGAATGTTGATTAAAATGGTACGGATCGTGAGTTATTAGTATGACTAACCAAACATTCAACCGTGATTTGACGCAACAAACTTAATGAAAAATGCATGGTTTTCATCGTTGTAATAGTAACTTCGACATCTAAAATTCTAGAAAGAAATGAGTCTTACTATCAAAGTACAAAAGAATGTGACATGGAAATTGATTAATAACACTCTAAGGAATAGAATTAGTTAATAAGGTCATATTTCACACAAATTAATTTGCTAATATTAGTTTGTGTAAAAAACAAAACAAGCGATAATCTAATCTAGACTTCAGTAGTAAGCGACGCGCATACTTAAAGAACCCATTAAATGATATAACACGAAATCTACAATGTACTCACTTAAAGCACCTCTTGCCATGTTACAGTAAAACTTCAGAACGGCGAATTTTTATGAGTGTCGCTTCCAGATGACACACGAGGGGCTCAGTGGCTTTCGGAACGACTGGCAGTCAAAGAAAAATGGAGATTTCCCAGTTACAAATGTGGGAGCAGTAGGTAGAGGCTGTATTTCTCCTCGGATTACTATCTCGAAAGCACTTGTAACGTGCGTGCCGGATTTTTTATTGCTCGTGGCTCCCAGAGGCGCAGTATCACGACAGAGATATATTCGTATCATTATGTTTGGCGCCAACTATACAAAATATATAAGCTGTTCTGTTTATTTTTAAGTAATATTGGAGCAAGTACCTACTTATTTTTATTCCTGTATCCATTGCTTTAATAAGTAAAAAAAAGTAACTGAAGATAAAATACATAAAAATATGCCGGCGCATAATATAAAATATAAATTATTAACGTCCACTCATACACTTTTTTTTGCTTTAAGTTATAATTTATTTCACTGTACTTTATTTTTTTTTATTGAGTTAAATAATTCTTGGGAAGGACTGCCCCCTTTTGTTTTTATAATTCGGAGGGGTTATGCCGGACTCCCAGTGGAACTGGTCTACCTGCTAAAACCACGCGGTGTTCCTTCAGACGATCTTTAGCCAGGGGTGAGGTATACGCTCTAAGCATTAGTTCCTCCACCCCTAGTAGATATGGGCCTCCATTTCTGGTGGCCCCGTCTGTTTTGGAGGGCCAGGGCCCTCCTTCATCGAGAGGCGCTCGCGGAACACGTGCGCCGCCGTCTCGGGCCTGCTTCTGCTAGGGTGACAGGCTGCCCTAGGCCCGTCACCCTCAGGCCAGCGCCTATGGGGGCCGGAGATCGTTAAGCGCCCTCTAGCGCCCAGTGTGTCTTCTGCGGGAAGGGCGACTGCTGGTCCTCTCTCGTTCGCGTTCTGCCATCTCCTTTGCGTACATAACCTCCTCGCAAAAGGAGACGGCGGTGTTCCACCCACTCTCGCTCCGAAGCATGGTCTGCACCATAGCCGGGAGCGAGAGGTCAACTACGCCAACTGCCACGACGAGTTCACGGCGCTGCTCTGTCCATGCCGGACAGTTCACCAGCGTGTGCAGCGCCGTATCTTCAGGGCAGTCCCCGCAGTGATGGCACCGGCTTAACTCTTCCCGGCCTATGCGACACAGGTACTTCCCAAAACAACCATGCCCAGAAAGCACCTGCGTCAGCCGGTAAGAGAGGGCGTCATGTTGTCTCTCCAGCCACTATCCATAACGGGACTTATCACCGTAATCGTGGCGTGCCCTGCGCTCGGTCGCACAAGCCGTTCCCTCCATTCCGCTAGTAGGATCTGGTAGAGCTCTGCCCAGTGCTCCTTAATTTCGCGGGTCACCGGCTCAGTTCCCCGCTCTCGAGCCTCCTTACGCCAGTGGTATAGGGAAGCAAGGCATCTTGCCTCCAGATCCCACGGCGGAGGAGGCTTGCTGCCTCATAGGAGATCGTACAGTACCCTCTGATGACCCTGACGGCCATTATCATTTGTGGCTGCCACAGGATTGCAGCATTACGGGCCGTCAGGGTTCTTGCCCAAACTGGGTCCCCATAGAGTGCCATGGACCGCACGATCCCCACGTAGAGCCTCCTGCAGGAGGTGTCGGGTCCCCCCAGGTTTGGCAGTAGACGCGAAAGTGCAGCCGCGCTGCGTATTAGTCTGAGGACCAACCCTCGGAGATGAGGTCCGAAGGTCCATCGTCTATCAAGAACTAGGCCAAGATATTTTATGGTCTTTCCGATACCGATGCGAACACCCCCTACTGTGATGCTGGACCCTGCCAGTGGCCTCTTCCGGGGCCCATGGAAACACAGGGCCTCGGTTTTATGTAAGGCCACCTCTAAGCCCAGCTGCTGAATTCTTTCGACTACTTGTGCGACCCCAGCTGCAGATAAATCTGCTGTTTGCAGGTGTGTATTCCCTCGCGCCGTTACTAGCGTGTCGTCGGCGTAACATATCACGGCAATACCGCGAGGGAGCACACCGCGCAGAACCCAGTCGTATCCGATGTTCCACAGAATCGGCCCCAGGACCGAACCCTGTGGAACACCGCACGACATCTCCCGCCGACTCCAACTATTGTGACTCGGGTAGGTCACGGCCCTATCTGACAGATAAGCCCCGACAATCCGGCGGAGGTAGGCTGGCACCCGATGGTAAAGGAGTGCCTCCTTAATGCATCCCCAGGGCAAGGTATTAAAAGCGTTGGCGATATCAAGAGATACCGCCAAGACAACCTCTCCCTGTGAAACAAGGACTGCCCCCTGAGACACAGGGTCACCTAATTCGGAAGGCAATGAGTATATAGAACTAAACCTACATGTTGTTTGTTTCTCAATAAAGTTTATTATTATTACTTATTTTTGACCCCTACTGAAATCGGATTGGTGTTATAAGTTTACCATTACGTATATGTGTTTTCAGTGTCATCATAACTGCAAATGGTTGAACGGATTTTCTTTTAGTTTTTCCTTATTTGAAAGTTTTAAAAAGCTATGACTTGAGAAAATCTATTTAGCCATTAAAAGATTGTCAGCTCTTTTCTAATTAACGAACGAACATTGTATAACTCAGATTTACTCAAAATTATATTTTCTGTTGCTTTAATTATATTAAAAGTACATCACTATTTACCATGAAATTATGCAATCACCTAAGATTTGCAGGACACCAAACTGACTCACCAACTTAGAAACATAGCATCACGCCTGTATTCCCCGAAGGGGTAGGCAGAGGTATATTACACACCCACGACTCGCCAGCTATGTTTAAGTCCCACGTAATAGGGGGCGAGCCTATTGACGTCTACCGGGCACATTTCCAAACTCCAGGCTGCTACTGCGAATTTTTCTTTTTAGGAAAAAGCTCAATAACATTACCCGACCTTTTTTTTTCTTTTTTTTTTGTTAAGGCCGGAAAAAATGTTCCTAACCGCACACCCCGTCGTTCGGGGCAACGAACAGGGTAGTGTGGGGCCCTCAGCCACTAAAGAAACCCGCCGTGTGCCATCTCTCCGCCTTTATTGGCGGGCCACCGGAACTATATTACATTCCTTCAGTGGTCCGCCGGCGGCTTACCTTTTCGGGTACCCTCAACTTAGCGACACATCCGCGCATGGAGCGTCGCACCTTCGCGGGAGGCCTTGCGGGTGGCGGACGTTCCCCGGTCCGTCCATCCGCAGCCCCAGCTAGGGCGGCATTAGGCGCAAATACTCGCGCCTGCGCCGCCCAAGCGCTGGCGGCGGTTTGGGTCTGCGGAAGGATCAGCCTCCCTGGCCCTCTCCGCCGCTTCCTTCCGCGAGATAACCTCCTCGCAGAAGGCAGCGACCGCGGCCCAATTCCTGTCGCTGCCAAGCATCGCTCTAACGACGCTCGGCAGCGAGAGGTCCCCCCTATTGCCGCGTCGAGTTCACGGCGCTGCTCGGCCCAAGCCGGGCACGACTCGAGCGTGTACTGCGCCGTGTCCTCGTCGCAGCCGCAATGGTGACAGCCCGGAGTCGCTTCCCTCCTTGCGACTATGTGCAGATATCTGCCAAAGCAGCCGTGCCCCGACAGCACCTGCACCAGTCGGAAGGTAAGGACTCCGTGCCGTCACCCCGCCCACTCTTCCAGCACCGGCTGGAGCGCCCCTACGGTCCGAAGACCGGTCCGGGGCGCCTCCAGCCGCGCCCTCCAGCTGGCCATGGCAGCTCGGCGAACGTCACCTTGCCATCTGGCCACCACGCTTGGTGGGGGACGTGCACCCCCCTCCCGCTCTTGCGACGCCCGCCGATAGACCTCTGCAAGCACCTCCTCCTTCAAGTCCCACGGAGGGGTTCCGGCCGACGCGCAGGCCGCCTCTGTCGACACCGTGCGGTATCCACGTATGACCCTGGACGCGACGACTCTTTGTGGCCTCCACAGAAGAGCTCTGTTCTGTGCGTCCAGGGACTCCGCCCATACGGGTGCGCCGTACAGCGCCATCGACCGGACCACCCCCGCGTAAAGCCATCGGCACGCAATGTTGGGTCCGCCCATATTCGGCATGAGCCGTGCAAGAGCGGACACCGCACCGACGAGCCTCGGGGACAGTTGACGGAAGTGCTCGCGAAAGCGCCCGCCCGTCCAGCACCAAGCCCAGATACTTAATCCGGGCCTGCATCCCAATTTGGACCCCGTCCACCGTGATCGAGGCGCCAGCAGGTGGCCGACGTCAGGGCCCATGGAAAAGTAGAGCCTCCGACTTGTCCAGGGCCACCCTAAGCCCCAGCACCCCGATCCTCCTGACTACCTCCGAGGTCCCTAAGGTGGCCAGGATCGCCGCTTCCTCGAAGTTTCCACCCCGGGCCACGACCAGCGTGTCATCCGCATAGCAGATAACCGCAAGCCCGGGGGGAGCCGACAGCGTAACACCCAGTCGTAACCGATGTCCCACAGGAGCGGCCCTAGAACCGAACCCTGCGGGACACCGCACGACATGGGTCTCCTCACAACGTCCCCTATGCGGCTCTCATAGAGTACGCTGCGGCCCTCAAGATAGTCTGCCACTAGTCGCCTCAGGTATGCAGGCACCCCGTGATACTGGAGCGCCTCCCTGATGCAGCTGAATGGCAGACTATTGAATGCGTTGGCGATGTCAAGCGATACCGCCAACAGCACTCCACCGCTGGCAACGACCGCCGTGGCTGCGGCCTTCAGGCGCATAATCGCGCTGACCGTCGAACGCCCAGCGCGAAAGCCGAATTGGGCGTCCGACAGGTCGGGTCCGACGTCGCGCAAGTGCTGGACGATGCGGGCAGCGAGGAATTTCTCCAGCAACTTACCCGCCTCGTCCAGCAGCACGATGGGCCTAAAGGCCCCGACCGTATCCGGCGTTCGCCCCGGCTTCGGCAGGAGTACCAGCCTCCCCTCCTTCCAACAGTCAGGGAACCGTCCAGACGACAGGCACGCGTTGAACAGTCCCCTGAGGCGGGGCTCCAGGTGGTCCAGAGTCAGAGACAGCACCCGGGCGGGTATCCCGTCCGGGCCGGGGGCGGTGTTCTTGAAACGAATCCGCGAAACAGCGGCCCCCATTTCCGACTCGGTGACGGGCGGTACACTGAGGTCAGCCTCCCGGTCGCTACCTGGCTGTGCTATGACCGGGGCGTGTGCTCAGCCCGTCGTGGGAATAGACCCTCGACCACCTCGGTGAGGAGGCTGGGCTGAAGGGTCTCTGTGAGGGGGGGGCCCTGAGTGCGGAGCTTGTTCAGCGCCGCACGGTACGGGCGGCCCCAGGGGTCACGGTTGAGACCGTCCAGCATCTCCTGCCTTTTCTCCGTTTTGAGGTCCGCCAGCTCCTGGGACAACCAGTAGAGCCCCTTCCTTGGGGGAGGACGCTGCACACGGGGCATGGCCGAGTCGCACACCTGCTAATCGCAGCGCGAAATCGGCCAGCCTCAACGTCCACCCCCTCGGTCAGGGCTGGTGAGGACAGCCACGATTGAACGATGGCTGCCTCCGCCAGTAGGTCCCTATCTAGCCTGCCCACAGCCCATCGCAGGAACGCGGGAGTTCTGCGCACCGCGTGACCCCTACTGGAGCCCCAAAGGGACCGAGAGACCTCCATCCGGATGTACTGGTGGTCGGACAAGGTCTCAACCTCCTCCAGGACACTCCAGTCCCTTACTTGTGCTGCGACGTCAGGGCTAGCGAACCAGAGGTCCACTATCGACCCACCCCGTCGCCGCACGCACGTGTTGACGGAGCCTCTGTTTAATAAACAGAGCCCCGTCGTCGCCGCCCACTCCAAAACCACCGCTCCGCGGGCGTCCGTCGCAGGGGACTACCACGCCGTAGACTTGGCGTTGAAGTCCCCCCAACAATTGCCCGACCTGGAGATCGAACCCGAGACCTCATGATTAGCAGTCGCATACACTACCGCTACACCACCGTGAGGTGTTGTGTTGTTATAGACTGTAATGATAGAATCGGTAGGAGAGGGCGTTAGACATTTTAATCCTTTTTTTAAATTTGATAAGGCAAGGCAGGATGGTAATGAAGATGATTTGAAACACGCGCTCAGACATGGTGGAGTTGCGGAGAACGGCCTGCCGAGCTTATTAGCTCAACCAAGGTGAGGCAGGTTTTTTTAATTATGTCAAAGAATAATGCCATTTTTCGCCCTGTACGATAGTAGCATCGGTACTATGATAATTATTAGTATTTTTTATAATACAAATTGCATAATATATTTCCATTTAGCACGGACTAGCTCCATGTCATAATGAAGAAAAGAAGTATTCGAAGGGACTATTGGTCTGCCATGTTTACCTGAAGTCAATACAATCATTTTTTTTTATAGCATTGTTAGTTTATTTTTAAATCTGAATTACACTTTTGGAATTGATTTAGAAATTGTGTGTAAAATGTCACAACGAAAAATCAAGATCAGTTCTAATATTATAAGTTACATTATAATAAATCTAGACAAAAATCAGAAGTTTTGTTTTATTAGAAGCTTTTTGATCATACAATTGGTTTTGTTAATAGATATCCCTGCTTTTACAAAACTTATTTTTATTATCAATATTAATTAGAGTTTGTTAATAAATGTCACTGCTTTTAATAGACTTATGTTTATTATTAATAGGTATAAGACAAACCTAAAATGTCATTCTGAATTAAAATAATAAACTAATTAATCCAATCTTTATTGTATATAGAAAATGAATAGTTAAAATATTTTTTAAGAGAGAGAGAGTCCCATCTAGCGTCAGAAAGACGCAGCTCTGGGATTATAATCCAACTGAATTGAAAACTATTACAAGAGATAGTGAAACACCAATCTACTGTCGTACGTAAATAAAGGTGAGGCCGTCCTACACTGCGCCGTCCGAAACGCGGTCGAGAACCTTTCTTCCCCAACGGTTGTCAGTTCATTGAGTGATGTGGCTTTTTGTTTTTTTTCGCTCGAATAATAGAAGTGGTCAACTTCATGTGCATATTGTACTGTGGATAAAAAAAGTTCATATAAATTGACGCCATTGTCTGCACAGAATTTCCTAACCGATAGTGTGGCGATTACAACCGGGAATTGCCATGCAAGATCGATACCATTATTTGCGCAGAAAATCCTAATTCCATAACATCCAGATTTGTATGAAGTATAAATGACGAACGAAGTGATGAATAATATTGCTTACAGGCTGTTGTAACAGGTAATCAACGTCCAAGATGCGTATATCTGTGTGCTTTATAAAACATCACGGTTACAAGTAAACGGTTATTCCTCTATCATGTATAGATGCGAAATAACTTCTGCGGAGTATAACGGAACAATAACTATTGCGTTGCCCTATACAGCATGTTTAAAATGTAACTAATAAATACTAAATTTAAGACAAGTAGACTATTTTTTTTTTTTTACTGTTATTTAAATGTTTTTTTATTTTTAATTTGAAGTTAAGGGGATTCATTTCAATTTTTAAAGTATTTGGCAATTGGTTAATTAAGTGTGGCACAATGTATTTAAGAACACGTTTCCCATATAATTTTTTGTATCTTGGTAGTGTTCATTTACAATTTGTAACATTACGTGTTGTTTTTGAGTGATTAACCGGCACTTGTAAACTTTTGTTTAGGTAGTTTTCTATTAATAAATTATACTTTACTTTTTCATGAACTGGTAGGATTTTGCATGATTGAAATAGTTCATGGTAATTATTCTTATATCTGGCTTTAATTTTTGAAGGCACTATGGTTTTCAAAATTCTAAGTTGTAGATGATAAATAGAATCTAAGTGATATTTAAATGTCCGGCCATAACTAAAGCTAAGCATGTCAAATGCTAAAAATATATATACAAATATCTAAATACTAATACCGTAATTTATAGTAGATTCTCCTAGATTTGTGTATAGGTTTAGAAGTGTTTTTGTATGAGATTTTGTGTTGGATGCATTTTAATTTCGCTAGTATTGCTCGTAATCTATCACAGACGAGGTTAATGTGGTCTGTCCATTTAAGGCGGTTATCTATCATCGATCCTAAGTAAGTGTGTTTATTAACGACTTCCACTGTATCACATTTACAATTTGATTGTGTTTTTGAATGAAGACAATTATGGTCATGAGCAATCAAACGTAGAGGACAACTTTTCCTATTTTGAGACGAGCTTATATACATTAATTTTGTTTTTGTTGCGTTCAGTACCAAACCAAAGTCATGTGACCATTTAGTTACCATAGTGAAGTCACTTTGCATTTTTTCTAAGGCCGTTGTTATATTTGTATCTGCAACTAAAATGCAAGTATCATCGGCAAACTGGTATACTTCCACCATATTTCACAATATTGGCCATGGCATTAACGTAAGTGAGGAAATGTAATGGCCCTAGTACCGAACCTTGGGCCGTACTATCCCTTACGAGAATTGGATTGCTCACCACGTCATCTACCTTAACTTTGTAAGTTCTATCTTTAAGGTACTCTCGACACCAGTCACGTATGGGTCCTCTTATACCACAGGCAGCTAGTTGATTGATAAGCAGTTTGTGTCTCAGGGTCTCAAATGCTTTGCTATAATCAATAAATACAGCTAAAACTTGCTTTTTGTCATTAATATATTCATTGATTTTATCTGTAAATGTAGATAATAATTGCGTAGTACTTTTATTTGCTTGGAATCCATATTGGTTAGAGGTAAGAACGTTGTTACTAGTATAAAATGAATATAATTGCTGTGAGATGAATTTTTCTATGATTTTATCTATTGTGGGCAATATAGTGATCGGTCTGTAGTTTTTGTAATCTTGATGACTACCTTTTTTATATATAGGTCGTACTAAACCTGTTTTGAGTTCATTAGGGTATATCGAATTCGATATACTTGAATTTATGAGCGCTGCAATAGCGGGAGATATCTTATCACTTAAATGTTTGATGTCCATGGCTCTTATGCCATCATCACCAGCAGATTTATGGCAATTCATTTTATTGGTAATTTTATTAACATTATCAGAATTTGCTTTTTTTAAAATAATGGAACTATTAAGTGATCTTATATATATATATATATTTATTTATTTATTTATTAAGAATAGACTTATTACAGTTGAAAATAATATTTTGCATCTAATAATGAGTTTATTTTTTTCTTGTTATCATAAATTATTTTGTATTTTAAAGCAACCTGTATATGTAACCGTGGGACGCAGACAATAGCCACAGCTCGATGGTCTACTAGTACAGTACCGAGTGCACTCGTGAAAAGGTCTTGGCTGTGGGATCTCGCATATATATGATCAATACATGTTTTGCTTAATCTATTATTACATATTTCGATACGAGTACTCGTATATTCCGAGATTCCACATTCGAGTCCGCAGCTGTGTAACATGTTTATATATTTATGTTTTATAGGTGAATCGACTTTTAAGTCTATGTTGGTGTCTCCAAGCATTATTAAGTAGTTTTTGGTGTTTATTGGTTTAAAAATATTTCGTATTTCGTCAATAAATAGGTGCTTGTTGCTTTTAGGCGGGCGATAGACGGCACACAGATATACGGAATACTTCGAAGGGGTTATTGTCCTGCCTATAATAGATTCACAGTGAAATGTTTTAAACGGTTGTAATATAAACTTGTGCTTATTTTTTATGTATATGAAGGGGTGGGGCCTTCGATTCTTCCGCAATTCAGTGTACATATTATAGCCATCTATAGTATATAACGAAGCTAGTGATTGAGATATATTTGTCTCAGTTAATATTATCACATCAATAGTTCTATTAGATGACATGATACATTCTTCGATTTGTGTGAAGTTTTTAATAATGGATCTAATATTCACATGTATACATATAAGATTACTTTTAATATTGCCTATATTCGTTATAAAAGAGTTTATATTAATACAATCCTTTATTTCTGTTATATTACAAAAAGAAGGTAGATTATTATGAGCCATTTTACGATAAATTAAAGGGTATGAAAGAAGTTAGTTAAATAAGTACTTATCTATTTACTGGGATGTTAGTTTTTTTATATCATCTACAGACCTTATCATGTAGCTTTTGTTAACAACTTCTTTACGCACACGAATAACTCCGTTTTTACACCAAATAAACTTATGGGTATCTTTGAGCTCCTGCTTTGCTGTCCAAAGCAAATATTTGTTGTGAGCTGTAAGTGCTTCACGAATATAAACTAGTTCGCTTCCTTTATTTTTATTGGACTGTTGCACTTTATGCATTATTTCTCCTAAAGTGATATTGGTCTGTTTAGCTGCAGATAACCATGATTGTTGCATTTTAGTAGACAGAAACTTCACTAATATTGGCCCAGGGCGTTCTTTCTTGGTCGGCAATCTTCTGTAGTGATCTACCTTCAAGTCTCCTTCTGTTAGTTGTAATTTGGTATGTAATTTCTGGATTATTTCTGTCATATTTTCTGTTTCCTCCGTTGGTATATTGATTATCTCAATATATTTAGATATTTTTTTCTGTTCCTGTTCATTCGATCGCTGCTCAAGTGCCCGGATACGCATCTCTAGATTGGTATTTAAATTGCTGATCTCTATATTTCTCTTCTGCAAATCACGTATAGTTTTTTTAAGTTCAGTCATACTATCCATCATTTCATCAATTTTTTCACTGTAAAATTCGAAATGTTCTTTAAAATCTCTCATCTCTCGTTTAATAGCCCTTTCTATTTCTTTAGACATTTCCTCCAAGAATTTCTTAACATTCATATCAGTAGCGCCCTGGTTTTGTGTCTGGGTCTTGCTCTCTTCTTCATCATCTTCAGGTATGATGATAGATTGCCGTCTTGGTGAATTTGAATGACATTCCTGGCAAGTCCATTCGAGATTGTCCGCGGTGCGAAACGCTGTAAGCTGTTTCGTAGTTAGTCCACAACACAATGTAGTCAGATGCACTGTTTTCTCACACCTATGGCATTCCAGCCCTGGAGTCTTTTTCGTAATATTTTTGTTACAGTTATCACATTTACTCATTATGACGGTAAAACCAAATTTTGCAATTCAATAACGAACATGCAATGTACGCGAGTGTCAAGCGACGAAGTGTTACTATTGTCTGTTTTTGAATAGGATTACATATACATTTAGAGCGCATGTTCTCCACTGCAATTTTGTCAAGTCCCACAAATAATTTGTACCTAAGCAAAGCAAAGGATAGAACGACCACAAGCATCAGCGCTGACAAGCTTTTTTGTAACATGCACAAGTAATCTATTTGTTAGAATACTGCTTTACTCGGAGCCTTGATGCCAAGATATCCCACATAGCACACATTGTCGTCAAAAAAAATATTCAGCGTACACACGGAAATCCTTTTTTTTTTTCAATATGAATGTGAAAGTTGTATTTAACGAATGCATTTACATTCTTGATCTGATCAATAATAAATATTTACTATTATTATACCCATGTTTCGCCACCTATGTTAGGTCCCATGATTTAGGGGAGACTATTATTTGCGCCCTCGAAGCGAAAATCAAGACACAGGTTATTATTTATAATTGCTCGCGAATATTACACATTTTGAAAAACGTTATTTCAAAATATAATATTATGGTGATATAATGTTTTGTTCAATTACTGAACCTAATATTTCCGTGCCCTAGAAGATGACGCCATATTAAAAATGATAAAATCTCGAAAGAAAGTAATTATTAATAAACCAGTAATTTAAACAATATTGTAAATAGCTCGACAGTAACATTTTATTCAGTAGTAAATTAAAATTAAATAAATAAAAATGGTAGACATGCAATGAATTTAAAAGTTAATAGAATCACCTCCAAAGTCTAAAACATTAATAATAAAAATATAGGACAAAAGCGACACAATTCTTGTTAATCTTCAATAATCTCTTAAACATTTAAAAGTAAACTGCAATATGATGAAATGATAAGTAACAACATACAAAATAATTTGCAGTAAACAAGTCCAGTTTCCAGTTTCCAGTAAAAATGTTACGAAACAATTTATTTTTTCTATTAGAGTGAAATAAGTCTAAATGATAGCAGTTTTTGAATAAATAACAAAAATTAATAATACCTGGCTGTTAGTGGTACACCGAATTATTGTGTTTTATTTCACTTTTGTTTCAAGTATCCACGATCTTACCTTAAACAGAGCCAGCGCATCACTGAATCGATCACTGTACCAGTATCGACTTGTCAGGCCGCGTTTGTAATCGGTCTCGTAAACTCTTTAATATCCTAAATTCAGCCAAGATCAGTGTCTTACCTTTACAACCCACTCACATCAATATTAACGGAGAAGACACTTGGTTAGACTTGATTCTCACATCTAACCCTTCCCGTGTCTCGTCACATGGTCAACATTCTGCACCTGGGTTTTCCCATCACGACCTCATCTTCCTGTCATACACCCTTAAACCTCCTAAACCAACTCCTAAAGTACTGCACAGGCGTTGTTTCTCTCGTATCAATATTGATGCCCTTCGGGCGGATGCTTCGAGGATTGATTGGAAGCCGTTGATCACAGCTGATACAATTGATGATAAGGTACATATTGTCAATGATGTCATTATCATACTTTATGATTTACATGCCCCGATTAGAAAAATCAAATTAAAGCATTCCCCAGCTCCCTGGATGTCGGAGGAAACTCGAATAGCGATGAAACAGAGAGATCGAGCTTTCAGAAAATATAAAAGAAACCGGTGCGAAGATAACTGGGTTATGTTTAAAAAAGCTAGAAATAAGTGTAATCAGGTTGTGCGAAACTCTAAACGCCGTTTTATTTTCAAGAACCTTTCTACTTCTTCTCCAACTGTTACCTGGAACTTCCTCAAAAGGTTAGGGGTTGGTAAAGTGTATGGTTGGAACATGACAAAGGTTGCCGACCTAGATGAAATCAACCAGCATTTTACCACCTCATCTCCGGTCAATGGCGAAATTATAAATCAAACGGTGCATAGTATAGCAGATCTGCCTGCGCCTAGCTACATTCCATTTCAATTTTCGCCAGTGTTAACAGACGAGATTAAAGATTCAATTCTAGCCATAAGATCTAAAGCCGTAGGATCTGACGGCATAAGTCGACCCATGGTGCTTAATATTCTTGACCAAATCTTATTTCCTATTACTCATATCATAAACTATTCTATTCACTCAGGCCGTTTTCCAATCCAATGGCGCGAAGCATATATACGTCCTCTACCTAAAGTTCATAATCCTTCTCTTGCTTCTCATATTCGTCCTATTTCTATTCTCCCTTTCTTATCCAAAGTTCTCGAATCCTGCGTGCATAGGCAATTAATGGGGTATATTCAGCAAAACCAAATTTTGGATCCATTGCAGTCTGGATTCCGATCTGGACGCAGTACTGTATCTGCATTGCTAAACGTGATGGAGGACGTCAGGACAGGTGTGGAAGAAACCAAGATCACTGTGCTGGTATTGATTGAATTTAAAAACGCTTTCGGTGACGTGTGCCATGAAATCTTACTTTCTATCCTTTCCCACCTTTTAATCTCATCTGTACCACTCGAATGGATTACTTCATATCTTCAAGAACGTCAACAGTCAGTTTTCTTTGAAGATTCCTTTTCAAATTGGCGTGACCTTAACTCTGGCGTTCCACAAGGTGGAATTCTTTCACCCCTTCTATTTTCCTTGTTCATTAATCTTATAAGTCATGATATTATGTTTTGTGCGTATCACTTGTATGCTGACGATCTGCAAATTTATTCGCAGGCTAGGCCGGAAAATATATCTGTCGCAATCGATGAAGTGAACCGTGATCTAAATAACATATACAGCTGGTCATCGCGTTATGGGCTGCGGATCAATCCTGCAAAGTGTCAAGCCATATTCATAGGAAGTCCACGAATGATGAGTCGACTAGATACGACTATTCTGCCTGCAATCGTACTTGATGGAACTACTATACCTGTTAGCTCATCTGTAAGAAATCTCGGTCTGTACATTGATTCTACACTTAGTTGGCAGAAGCAGGTTACCGAAGTCTCGCGAAAAGCAACTGGAGCTCTACGGTCTCTCTATCGCTTGAAGAATTTTTTACCCATAGACATTAAGAAAACGCTTGTGCAGGCTTTGATTGTTCCAATTATTGACTATGGTGATGTGTGTTATCTCGACCTGAATGCAGATCTCCTCAATAAACTTGACAGACTTCTCAATAATTGCATTCAATTCGTCTTTAATTTGCGAAAATATGACCATATTTCTTATTCGCGTACTCAGATTGGATGGCTACCAATACGACAACGACGGAGCTTACATGCATTGCTTACTCTCTTCTCTCTTCTTCACTCTCCCACTGCACCTACATATCTTACTTCTAACCTTCAATATCTTTGTTCTATGCACTCCAAAAACCTACGATCTTCTAATAATCGCCTTTTACACTGCCCGTCTCATAGCTCTAACACTGTTCACTCTTCATTTGCTATTCAATCTGTTCTGCTTTGGAATGCGCTCCCTTTGAAAATAAGGATGATCAATAGTCGAGAGAAATTCAAGGCTAAGGTGCGTCAACTCTACAGTAATAAATTATAACAGGCACTATTTAAAATTTCATTATTTTAGGCAGAGGATTGGTTCAGTAATTTAATCATAATGAACTCTAATTAAACTTACATTTTTTTTTTTTTTTTTAGTATATATATATATATAATATGTATGTATTTATTATTAAGTATTTATATACCTAAGTATATTTATGTAATTATTTGCCTACCTAAATATTACTACTTACTTAAATATTAAGATATTGTTTTTACACCCACCTACCTTAATATTTTCTTCACTGCCCTAAGGTTGGCTGGTAGAAAATGCCTTTGGCATTAAGTCCGCCTTTGCATACAAATTGCATGAAGTGTAAAAATAAATAAATAATAAAGAGATGGGTATGCTTTTATTTTGCTCACCTTTTTAGTATTGCAATGGCTGTTGTACTGAACGTATTCTCTTTGCTACGTTATTTCACTTTATGATAAAATCTCGTTAAATATGAATTTCGAGTTATTTCTTTTTTTTATTAAAGGTGCGGTATATCTGTAAAGTCCCCCGCGATACAAGGCATGTGAACGCGATACAATCCATGATATAAAAAAAATCCTCTCGCTGGTTTACTGGAAGAGATGTTTATTAGAAACAAGGAGTACTTTTGTACTATTGCTATAATCCCCTTTTTAATTAAAAATTAAGTATGTGTGTACATAAATAAATAAATAAATTAATGTTTCTGTGTAGCTTCAAAAGAATTATACACAAAAATATTAACGTAAACATATTTATCCAGAAATATTTGTAATTATATTTTTATACAACAACAATTTTTTTATCTAACTATGAGCACATTTTATTGTATATATTTTTGTAATAGGTACTTACTCATAAGAAATTTTGTAATATGGTGTAACATAAACGGTAGCTTGTAACTCAGTTATTATATTCAGCGGGCCGACCCGTTTTTATTACAGCTTGATGAAAACTTTACATCATCATATTTTTGGACCGTTTACCTTAATTAAAGGTAATTTATATCTCAATGTACACAGACGATGCTCTTTCAAGCTTTAATAAACAAATAAAGTAATGAGAATTTTCAATTTTCTATGTAAAATATTACAGCCTTAGATTACAGCTAACTTCTGATAGCAACTTCGGCTGCATGAATTTCAGTATCGTGTACTGTGATAAAAATTGGTTTATATATTAATTCAGGTTTTAAGTTATGCACCACAGAGAGTCGTTGCGTCCAGGGTCATACGTGGATACCGCACGGTGTTGACGGAGGTGGCCTGCGCGTTGGCTGGAATCCCCCCGTGGGAGTTGGAGGCGGAGGTGCTCGCCGAGTTGTATCGGCGGGCGTCGCAACAGCGGGAGGGGGGCGGACGCGCCCTACCCAGGGAGGTGGCCAGGTGGCAGGGCGACGCCCGCCGAGCTGCCATGGCCAAGTGGAGGGCACGATTGGAGACGCCCCGGGCTGGTCTTTGGACCGTAGAGGCACTCCAGCCGCTGCTGGAGGAGTGGGCGGGGCGACGACACGGAGTCCTTACCTTCTGACTGGTGCAGGTGCTGTCGGGGCACGGTAGCTTTGGCAGATATTTGCACATAGTCGCAAGGAGGGAAGCGACTTCGGGCTGTCACCACTGCGGCTGTGACGAGGACACGGCGCGGCACACGCTCGAGTCGTGCCCGGCTTGGTCCGAGCAGCGCCATGAACTCCTCGTGGAAATAGGAGGGGACTTCTCGCTGCCGAGCGTCGTCAGAGCGATGCTTAGCAGCGACAGGAACTGGGCCGCGGTCGCTGCCTTCTGCGAGGAGGTTATCTCGCGGAAGGAAGCGGTGGAAAGGGCCAGGGAGGAGTATTCTTCCGCTGACCCAAACCGCTGCCAGCGATCGGGGCGGCGCAGGCGCAGGTACCTGCGCCTCATGCCACCCTAGCTGAGGCTGCGGGTGGATGGACCGGGGAATGTCCGCCACCCGCAAGGCCTCCCGAGAAAGTGTGACGCTCCGTTTTTGGATGCGTCGCTCAGTAGAGGGTATCCGAAAGGGTAAGCTGCCGGCGGACCACGGAAGGAATGTAACATAGTTCCAGTGGCCCGCCAATAAAGGCGGAGAGACGGCACATGGCGGGTTTCTTTAGTGGGTGAAGGCCCCACACTACCCTGTTCGATGCCCCAAAACGACGGCGTGTGCGGTTAGGAACATTTTTCCCGCCTTAACAAAAAATAAAAAAAAATTAGTTATGTTCCAATTTTTTTCAAATCCAAGACGTCAGTAACGATAGCGCTCCCACGTATATTGCCGTGCTCAGATCACGGTGTTGCATTGCCCACGCTGGGCACTCCACCAACGAATGCAGCACCGTGTCCTCCTGGCAACTCCCGCAATGATGGCTCTGGTCTGGCTCCTCCCTTCCTATTACTGACTCCAGACATTCTTCCATTATGGTATGTACTGCTGCAATCGTGGCATGCCCTAACCCGATAAACAATAATAAAAAAAACATTGTTCTAGTATTAGTTAAAAGTATAGGGTTTTTCTTTGACTTCTCCCTGCCTCTCGGTGCTTTTGTTAGCTTAATTATTTTGTTACTTCTAACAACTGTAGAATGTAATATTTTACTCTACTTACATTGATAGACTCACGTCTCATCCCATAGCGGCAGGCAGAGCTAACGGATGGGCACTTGTCATAAAATGGCATTTCACTGCACAAATGTACTGTACCTATTCCTTGTTTATAGATGTGCCATTTAGAATAACAATGCCCAAAAAACATACACGTACCCATTACCTATGCTATGTTATGGGGTTGTTAGCGAAACTTTAATTATGGAACGTTATTTGATATTGTAAGGTCACTTCCTTTATTGGGGTGGATTTTTTATTAACTTTGCTTAGAGTGTGACAAGGGCCGCAACATTAATCAAGCTGCGATTTTGTTGGAGTTCAACAGTGTGTTAAAGTTTAACGGCATTAATGATAATTAGTTTAGAAATTAGTTTTTGATTATTTAACAATATTTTTAGAGCTTTAAAAACCATTGTTGTAGGTCTTATTAAAAACATCCACGCAAGTTATATCACATAGTTTTAATGGTCCACCGATACATGTGGAGAGACAGCAGACGGCAGAATTATTTAGTGGGCTTCACACTACCATGTTCGTTGCTCCGTACATCGGGGTGTATGGTTAGGTAAATTTTTCGGTCGTAAGTACCGGACCGGTTATTATACGACAAATTTCGAAAATGTGAAATCGATATCGATCCTTTGTGTTCTGGGAAAAGGCCGAGCATGACTAGTGCAGTTATACTAAGTACATAAAAATAAAAATATTAAAACATTATATAGGTATTGGTTGTGTTTACTGTCACTAGGCCGATCTATGCTGACTAGGACGGTAATGATAGACTTTAGACGTCTTTAAAATAACTGTAATGTTCAATGCAAGGTACAAGGTAAAAATATTAGGCGCGCGCGACTACTGCGTTGCTCTGTCTCTTCGGCGAATGACTCGGGTGGGGGCAAGACGCGCCAGCGCCGCGGCCAGCGGCCGCGGCCCCCTCGTCCCTACCCCTGCACCTCGTTGGCCTGCGCTGGAGAACCGGTCGCTTACGATGCGACCATAACTCCCGGGGTTGAAGAGTTATCTTCAAAATTATTAAGAGGGCAGAGCACGTTGAATGCCCTGCGAAGAACTCCCTTCTTGGTCTTGATGTCGGCGACTCTGGCGACGCCGTCTCTCCCAGGATGCACACGAAGGACGCGGCCGAGAAGCCACATCAATGGTGGAAGACCCTTTTCCTTCACGATGACCAGAGCTCCCTCCTTTAGTTGTCCTCTAGAGTGATGCCATTTTGCTCTCTGCTGAAGGGAGGACACATACTCATTAGAAAATCGATTCCAGAAATGTCGCTTTAGATATTCTATCCTCTGGAACCTCTGCAGATTTGTAATCTTCTCGCTAATGACTTGCGGGTGAGGCAAAAACATGAGTGACCTTCCAATTAGGAGATGGGCTGGAGTGAGAGGAGTGAGGTCTGAAGGATCATCGGAAAGGGCTGTAAGAGGCCTCGAATTCAAAATTGCTTCAACCTGAACAAGACATGTACTCATTTCCTCATAAGTGAGATGAGAAAGCCCTAAAATACGTCTCAGGTGATGTTTGACTGACTTGACAGCTGACTCCCATATGCCTCCAAAGTGCGGAGCGTATGCGGGTATAAAATTAAAATTAATACCTGTTTCAGACATCTCATTTGTGAAGTTTTGATTTAAAATGTTTGATAGTTCCTTAAAAGTACCTACAAAAGTCGTACCGTTATCCGAATAGATATTTTTCGGCTTACCCCGACGAGCTATAAATCTGTTTAGAGCTGCTATAAATGCCTCTTTAGTGAGGTCAGACACGAGCTCGAGATGCAATGCCTTGGTGGCGAGACAGATAAAAACACAAATGTAGGACTTTATGAGACGACATCCTCTCCCCTTACGATCGGCTATAAGAATTGGTCCAGCATAATCTGTCCCGGTCTCTAAGAAAGGAAACTCTAGGTGTAGTCGTTGCTTGGGAAGGTTTCCCATAAGAGGCTGAATGGTTTCGCCTTTGAACCTAAGACACTTCACACATGCGCGTACAATATTTTTTGCAAGGTTTCTACCTCCCAGTGGCCAATAACTATGCCTAATGGTTGTTAAAAGCAGTTGTGGACCTGCATGGAAGAGACGTTGATGATAAGCGTTAAAAATGAGTCTAGTCAAGTGATGCTTGCTACATAGTAATATAGGATGTTTCACGTTGTAATCATAAAATGAATTATGCAACCTACCACCTACTCGTATCAAGCCATTGTCTATGAAGGGTGATAGGGCGATAAGTCGATTTTTTCTGTGTAAACTCTTACCGGAGTTGAGCAGTTCGTATTCAGTAGGAAAAGACTCCTGCTGAGCTATGCGTAGAATATGCTTATTTGCTGATTCTAATTCAATTGATGTTAACGCACCGCTAGCTTTAACACCGGAAGGCGCACGACAGTTATTTAAAAATCTATATATAAATGCTATTATTCTTTGTAGTTTTGAAAATTTAGATGAATTGTTAATTAAATTTTGAATTGAATTTTTGTGATGTTTAGCGATTGTGTGCAGCGACCGGACCATCTCTGGTAACTTGTTTTCTGTGTTTGGCATGATGGGCCAAGAAGACGGACCCATTGCCAAATAAGAAGGGCCGGACCACCATAAGACTGAATCGCTAATGAGATTAGCGCTTAGTCCGCGAGAGACTAAGTCTGCGGGGTTCTCTTTGGAAGGAACATACTTCCAAGAGCAAGACCCAAAGCTCTCTTGAATTTCACACACACGATTCCGCACAAATTGCTTAAGGTGAGCTGGAGAAGATTTCAGCCAACCCAATACGATTGTGGAATCACACCAGAATATGCAATCGTCTGGCTTTATAGTAAGAGAGCTCAGTATTTTGTTGCATAACCTCGATCCGAGTAATGCTCCGCACAGCTCGAGTCGAGGTATTGTTGTTGGCTTGATAGGAGCCACCTTACTCTTTGATGCAAGGAGTTGAACTGTGACAACGTTGTTGACTGTTGTTGTGCGCACGTACACGCAGGCCCCATATGCCCTTTCAGAAGCATCTGTAAATATATGAAGCTGTATAGAAGATGGCTTATCACAAAAAATGTATCTGGGAATTTTGAGGTTATTGAGATGTGAGAGATTAAATGCAAAATTATTCCACAATATTTTAATCTCTTCTGGAATCTCGTCATCCCATGAACACTTTTCTGTCCAAAGTCTTTGCATTACTATCTTGGCTTCAACTATACAAGGGGAAATTAGCCCTAATGGATCGAAAACCTGCGCTATAGTGGAAAGAATTAAGCGTTTATTAATCTTTGTCTCTCCATGTACAACGGGACTGATAGAGAAGGTAAGATTATCTGTATTACATTGCCAATTAAGACCTAGAGTTTTTGAGAGCTCATTGGCACTAAGATTTACGGTGTTCGAATCCAAACTATGTTCACGCATGGTGTTCAAGACTTCGAGATCATTGGATTGCCACTTTCTGAGATTGAATTGCGCTGACTTCAACACACTTGTTACATTACGACAAAGAGCTATAGCATCGGAAGTAGTGCCTGCTCCACTCAGGAAATCATCTACGTAGAAGTCATGAGCTATAGCTTGACTTGTCTTAAGATCCGTAGTCTCCTTAGATAATTGAAGAAGGCAGCGGGTACTCAGAAAGGGTGCAGAAGCTGTACCGTAAGTAACAGTGTTTAAAGTGTACCTCTTAAGTGGTTGAGATGGGTCAGTCCTCCACAATATCTGCTGCAGAGAACGTTGGGGGGCGCTGATCTCTATCTGCCGATACATTTTCTCTATATCGGCTGAAACAACAATTTTATGTTGCCTAAAGCGTAGAAGAATGGAGAGCAAGTCATCCTGAATGGTGGGACCTACTGACTGTATGTCGTTAAAAGACTTGCCAGATGTCGTGACGGCTGATGCGTCGAACACAACACGCAGCTTTGTTGTCGCGCTCGACTCCCGTACAACGCCGTGGTGTGGCAAGAAGTAGGACTTATCTGTCGATATGGGATATTTAGTTAAGGACATGTGACCTAAATCTTCATAATCTTTCATGAATTTAACATAACGAGTTTTCAAGGCGATATCCTTTTCTAGCCTACGCTCTAATGAAAAAAACCTGCGCTTGGCTATCTCGTAGGAGTTTCCTAAGACCTCTGGCGACTCTTTAAGAGGAATAGCTACTACGAAACGCCCATCACTCTTACGCTTAGTGTTATCAATGAAAGATTGTTCACATGAATTTTCCTCTGCTGTGTAATTATGCCTAGAAGATACGGAATCGAGTTCCCAAAATCGAGTCAAGTCTGTAGAAGCATGATCGTCTTGTACAAACAAACAAGAGGGTTTCTGATTACATGGTTGATGAATGGTACCTGATATAATCCATCCCAGCTTGCTTTCAAAAATATGGGGATGATTCCTACCTAAGCTAATACGGTTAGTGCCTATTACGTTCCAAAAGACATCAGCTCCCACGAGTATATCAATGGAAGATGGGACATTATAAGACGGATCTGCCAAACAAATACCAGAAGGCATAGGCATGTCGTGCGTGTCTATGTATGTATTTGGTATGTAAGCTGTTATTTTAGGCATAACATAACAGTCAATTTCCATTTTGTAATCACTGCTATAAGACTCTAAATGAAGATAGCAAGATTTGGTACTGTCAGAAAATTGATTATTTATGCCAGTGACCCTAGACTTGGCTGTACGAGTAATTAAATTAAGCTTACGACACAAGTCCTGAGTCACAAAGTTTGCCGTGCTTCCATTGTCAAGCAGGACTCGGGCGCAGTGCTGCTTGCCTTCTCTATCCATCACCTTCACAAGTGCTGTGGACAGTATGACATAACGGAATGAGTTGGATGAATGAATATTAGCTGATAAGGCAACATTTTCGTTATTAGGTTTTGAGTTTTCTTCGCTATGTAATAAGGTATTATGTTTAAGTTTACAATATTTGCAATGGCCCAGTCTACACTTAACATCGGTATGACCCGGACGTAAGCAGTTAAGACACAGTTTTGATTCTTTTGCTTTTGATATCCGTGTCTCGACTGGAAAACTCCTGAAGTTTTCACAGCTGAAAACATAATGATCCCTTTTACAAATAGGACAAATCGGACAAGATGGCTTTTTATAATATGATTTAGAAGTAGATGTTGCGATAAAACTCTTAGGTTTGCTATATAATGTTCTGTTTTTATCACTCTTTTCTTTTGTATTTTGTGCCTCCTCAATTGTCTCTAATAGATTTGACCTACTATGAACGAATTTCACAAAGCATTCTAAGGAAGGAGCCTCACTTAATGTATTTCTGTATTCTTCCCAGTGTCTACTAGTCACAGGATCTAATTTAGAAGACATTATATGTATGATAATTGTGTCCCAGTGTTGAACAGGTTGGTTGAGAGTTGCTAGTGCTCTAAGATTTTTATTGGTACTGTCTACAATCTGTCGCAAAGCTTGACTAGACTCCTTGTGCACCGGTTCAACATTAAACAGTGCTTGAACATGATTATGAACTAATAATTGATTGTTGTCGTACCTATCACATAGTAACCTCCATGCAGTCTGATAGTTATCGGCCCTGAAATCTAAACTCTGTATTATGATACTTGCACTTCCATGAAGTGAAGTGCGTAAATAGTGAAATTTTGTTATTTCGTCAGTTGATTTATCATCATGTATTAATGATGTGTAAATGTCTTTAAACTCGAGCCAATTCTTATAGCCCCCGCTGAAGTGAGGTAAGTTGATGATAAGTAGCCTAACGTGTTTCTTTTTCTGTGACACCACCGTAGAATTAGCATCTGACGAGCCTACCTCAGAGTTAGCGGTCCCTTCGCGTTGCGCGCGATACCTTTCCACCAGCTCTCGCGCAGCAGCCAGGGTACTGTAGTAGCATGTCTCAAACTGCTCACGCTCGGTATACAGCTCGTCGGGGGTGTCCGCAAGCAGCTCCAACTCGGTCTGAAGTTCATCATAAGGAACATATAAGGCGACTATTTTATCAATTCTAATATCTAGTTCTAAAAGTTGTGCATCACTTAATTTAGTGCTGGTTTTAGCTATAGAAAAATAGCTTGAAAACTGCGTAAGCTTAGCTTTTATGGATCCACGTTTTTTAATTAAATCGCGCATTTTTATATCACTGCTTAGTGCCATTTTAATATGAGCAATATAGTGCTGTTAAATAAAGGGAAAAACAAAAGATTTAATAAGCGAAAGCAGCGATTGAAGTAGTGCAGATAACAGATATCTTGCAATAGCCAATAGTTTATAAAATTAAATGCAATTAAAAACAATAAACACTACCTAATTATAATATATTATACTAAACTGAATCAATTATCTTATTTAAATCTGCAATGAAATGTATCACTAACTTGCTAACAAAAAACGTGTAGGCGCTTTAGAGTTTCCTTGAAAGAAATTATTGATTCACTATTCTAAGTAAACAATATGATAAAATTATTTAAAATTTAAAACATATGAATTAACCGAAAAAATTTAAATTATTCTGATGAAAATATGATTTTATGATATGAAATGAGTTGATGTATTGTGATATTATGTAATATGACACTACAAGTATGTCTAAACTACAAATGAAAACTAAATAATTGTAAAATTACTATGTTAATAAATGACTATGAAGATATATGACTATGAGAAGAGGCAAAGCAATATGAATTTTGCATGAATAAGGCATGGAATGGTGTGAATATTATGGTTGTGATAAGATGTGATGGATGAATGAGTGGTTATTGGAAAGATCTCACAGTTTGTTGCTCGTCCGTTGGTAACGTTCGTTGAAATTCAAATTCCAATTCCAGTAGGTATGTTTGCTTTTTCTCACGGTGACCATTAACACACTTCTCGACTGCCGTTGCACGGATGATATTAATGAAGAGGAGTTTCTGAAGCTCGTTGATGTTAAGAAAGGCACTGATGTGAAGACCTTTTGCTTTAACATACGTTTGAAGAAGTCACTCCTTAAATATCCAATTTCCGTATGTAGAATATAGTATGTTGAGTCGTATACGCTGCCAGAAACACCCGTAGCTTGCCGGTGAAGATATCTTGAAGCAGATGTATCTCAAAGAGGCTGTCGCTAACGGTAAATTTCAAATTTCTTCCTTGACCTTAGGCGCGTTCAAACCTTTCGAAGGACCTTATGGATGTGTATTTTGTCACTAGACCGATCTATGCTGACTAGGACGGTAATGATAGACTTTAGACGTCTTTAAAATAACTGTAATGTTCAATGAAAGGTACAAGGTAAAAATATTAGGCGCGCGCGACCACTGCGTTGCTCTGTCTCTTCGGCGAATGACTCGGGTGGGGGCAAGACGCGCCAGCGCCGCGGCCAGCGGCCGCGGCCCCCTCGTCCCTACCCCTGCACCTCGTTGGCCTGCGCTGGAGAACCGGTCGCTTACGATGCGACCAGGTATATTTTTAAAATCTATTGGTATTAGGTAATCTATACTATTATAAAGCTGTAACAGAGCTTTGTCTGTACATTTAAGATGTTTGAGAAAAAATTACTGTAGTAGACTATATAGGCGTGTCTAAACACAAAACAATTTTTTTTTTATTTTTTGTCTGTTTGTTTGTTCGCCCATCACACAAAAACTACTGAACGGATTTTGATGCAACTTTTTTTTATTTAAAAGGCCTTGATTAGACTTTAAAACATATTATCTCGCTACTATATCGGGAACCTGAGATATAACCGAAAAACTAGAAAATTATTTAAATTAGATTTTTATTTAGAGCTTATTTAAAAGAACTACTAGATGGATTTTGATGCAACTTTTTTTATTTGAAAGGCCTTGATTTGACTTCAAAACAGATAGAAATTTTATCCCGCTACTATATCGGGAACCTGAGATATATCCGAAAAACTAGCTTTTGGCTGCGGCGAAGCCGCTGGCAAAGGCTAGTTTAATTATGAATTGAATTAGAAGAATTTTGTATGTGTCGATTTTTTCCTTACATTGAAAATGAGCATCTTACTCAGGAAGAAAGTAGGGTAGGTGTAAGTGTTTAGTGTGAAAAATTATTAGGTACAATGGATTTATGTAAGTATATACCTAAAGTAAAAGATGAGCAGAATATCCGACAGAAAATGTTGTATTAGTAATGAAAGCATTTTATTGTTTTATGTTTCACTGATAAATTCTACTGCCCCGAATTAAATCAGATTATTTGACTTTATGAAATCATCTTGAATAAAGATGTTGAAGAGATATAAGTTATTAATCAAAATATTTTCTTTCTATATTAATATCGGACTGAAGGTACGTAAAGCAGTGAGCCAAGGTCACAGGCTGTCGGAGTATCCTCTGAATAAAAATCTTCTTGATAGTGTATAGAGATCAGGTAGCCACTTGCTCCGTGTAAATACTGGTAAGCCCTAATATAGAAATGTCTTAAACAACAAAAGGTGATAATAGGTATTATCATGTTAGTATTAACGATAGTATTCTACTACAGTTAACTATAGAATAACGTTGTTGCCAGTTAGATTGCTTAAGCTAGGGCCATCTTTACCTCCCTCCCTTGTCAGTCAAAGACCAGGGCACGGGATATGTGGCGCTGAATGGGGAGGGGTTACGCTGTATGGCGTGTACTTCTCCCCTAGTCGTAGTCTAGCGGCTTTTGAGGTCTTCCTGCACAGCCTGGAGACCTCGATACGGCGTATAGCACCGAGCCCTGTGCTCGTGCTGGGGGACTTTAACGCCAAATCAACGACGTGGGGGTCCCCCAGGACGGACGCCCGAGGTGAGGCGGTCCAAAAGTGGGCGGCAGCGGCGGACCTCGTATTGCTTAACTGAAGGTCCGCCCAAACGTGCGTGCGGCCCTGGGACGGGTCGATAGTGGACCTTACGTTCGCTAGCCCCAGTGTCGCCGCACGCGTAAGGAGGAGGCGAGTCCTGGAGGAGGTCGAGCCCCTATCTGACCACAGATACATTCAGATAGAGGTCTCCCGGGCCCTTCTGGGCGCCAGCAGGGGTCGCGTGGCGGACAGAACTCCCGCTTTTCCGCGATGGGCTGTGGGTGGCTCGACTGGGACTTGCTAGTGGAGGCGGCCATTTTTCAATCTTGGCTTCCTACCCCCCTGACGGAAGACGTGTGCGCCGAGGCTGGCCGCATTCGCGGCTTGCTTACGCAGATCTGCGATGCGGCCATGCCCCGCGTGCGGCGCCCGCGTCGATGGAAGAGGGTCTACTGGTGGTCCCCGGACCTGGTGGATTTCCGTGCGACCTCTATTCGTGCCCGGAGGTCCGACACCCGCAGCCGACGACGCCAAATCTGTGACGAAGAGCGGGAGGGCCGGCAGTATGCGGCATACAGCAGTGCGCGCGCCGCGTTTAAGCTGGCCATCTGTCGCGTCGAAGACGCGAAAAGGCAGGAGATGCTGGAGGGTCTAGAGCGTGACCCCTGGGGACGCCCGTATCACGCGGCGCTTAACAAGCTCCGCGCCCTCCCTTACGGAGACCCTCCAGCCGAGCTTCCTCTCTGAGGTGGTCGAGGGACTTTTCCCTTCACGGGCTGTGCACACGCCCCTGGTCATGGCTCCGCCAGATGATGACCGGGAGGCCGACGACGGGGAGGTACCGCCCGTGATGACGACGGGAATTGGGGCGGCAGCAGCGCGTACGCGGAGAGGCGCCGCCCCTGGGCCGGACGGGGTTCCCGCCCGAGTGCTGGCCCTGGTCCTTGACCTTACCTTGAGCTCCGCTTCAGGGGACTGTTTGGCGTTTGCGTGGTGTCTAGACGGTTCCCTAACCGCTGGAAGGGGAGGAAGCTCGTGCTCCTGCCGAAGCCGGGACGGTCTCCGAATACAGTCGCGGCCTTCAGGCCCATCGTGTTGCTGGACGAGGCTGGCAAACTCCTCGAGCGGGTAGTCGCTGCCGCATCGTCCGGCACCTAGGAGCGGTCGGCCCCGACCTGTCCGACGCCCAGTTTGGATTTCGGGCGGGTCGGTCTACGGTCGATGCCATTCTGCACTTGAAGGCCGCGGCTGCGGAGGCCGTCACCTCGAGGGAAGTGCTGTTAGCGGTGTCGCTCGACATCGCCAACGCCTCCAATAGTCTGCCATTCGGCTGCATCGAGGAGGCACTCCGGTACCATGGAGTGCCCCTTTACCTAAGGCGGCTGGTGGCAGACTACCTCGAAGGCCGCAGCGTCCTCTTCGTGGACCGGGAAAGGGACGTTGTAAGGAGGGCTATGTCGTGCGGCGTCCCACAGGGTTCGGTTCTTGGGCCGCTCCTGTGGGACATCGGGTACGTCTGGGTCCTCCATGGCCGGCTCCCCCCCGGGCTGGGCGTAATTTGCTACGCAGACGATACGCTTGTCACAGCCCAGGGTGGGACCCTTGAGGACGCGGCAACGCTGGCCACCTCAAGTACCGCGGAGGTGGTCCGGTGGACCGAGGCGCTGGGGCTTAGGGTGGCCCTTGAAAAGTCGGAGGCCCTGCTCTTCCATGGGCGCCGACGTGGCCCGCCCGCCAGTGCCTCGATAATGGTCAATGGTGTGGGCTTCCCAGTCCAGGCCCACATCAAATATCTGGGCCTGGTATTGGATGGACGGTGGCACTTTGACGAGCACTTCCACCATCTTGCGCCAAAGCTCGACGGCACGGCGTCCGCCCTCGGGCGACTGATGCCGAATTTGGGTGGACCGAGTCTCGCGTTTCGACGACTCTACGCGGGGGTAGTACGGTCGATGGCACTGAACGGCGCACCCGTGTGCGCGTAGTCCCTGGCCGCTCGCAATAGGGCCCTTCTGTGGCGTCCACAGAGGGTCGTAGCGGTCAGGGCAGTACGCGGGTACCGCACGGTCTCGACTGATGCAGCCTGCGCGTTGGCCGGAACCTCCCCGTGGGATCTGGAGGCGGAGGTGCTCGCCGACGTCTATCGGCGGGCGTCAAAGGCGCGGGCGGGTGGCAGCTGCCCCTCGCCGAGCGCAATCTCATCGTGGCGGGAAGATGCCCGCCATGCCACCGTCCTTAAGTGGAAGTCTCGGCTGGAGACGCCCCGGGCTGGTCTCTGGACCGTGGGGGCGCTCTAGCCGATCTTGGAAGAATAGGCAGGGCGGCAGCACGGGGTCCTCACCTTCCGGTTGGTGCAGGTTTTGTCGGGGCATGGTTGCTTCGGCAAATACCTGCACATGATCGCTAGGAGGGACACGACCCCAGGTTGTCACCGCTGCGGCTGCGGCGAGGACTCGGCGCAGCACATGCTCGAGTCATGCCTGGCCTGGGATGTGCAGTGCCGGGAACTCGTTGCAGTCATAGGCGTGGACCTGTCGCTGCCGGCCATTGCGCGAGCGATGGTTGGAAGTGACGGGGCCTGAACCGCGGTCGGCGCCTTCTGTGAGGCT
Organism: Leucoma salicis; assembly: GCA_948253155.1. Lineage (NCBI taxonomy): Eukaryota > Metazoa > Arthropoda > Insecta > Lepidoptera > Erebidae > Leucoma > Leucoma salicis. Next base: position 12,613,052 of record OX411808.1, on the reverse strand, counting down.
GTCATCTCGCGGAAGGAGGTGGCGGAGAGGGCCCGGGAGGAATCCTCCTTCGCGGACCCGATTCGCCACTGGCGCGCGGGGCGGCGTGCGCGCGCTTACCAGCGCCTGATGCCTCCCTAGCCGAGGCTGTGGACGGTGGGGTTGGGGAGTACCCTACCGTCCGCGGAAGCCTACCGCGAAGGTGTGACGCCCAAGAGCGCGGGGCGTCGCACAAGAGAGGGCGCCCGACGGGGCTGCCACCTGCGGATCGCGGTGAAACGACGCGTTACCCGTGATCCGCCGTAGCAAGGGCGGATGAGGGCGCACGGTGGGTTTTTAGTGCGTGAGAGCCCCACACTACCCCGTTGTCTCCCCGGGCAGTGGGGTGAGCGGTAGGACATTTTTGCCCACTTAAAATAAAAAAGGGCCATCTTTGCCTGTGTATTTTATTTCTTCAATACGCAAAAGTAAATAGCGGTTAAAATACCTAATACGTATGTACGGCGTCCGTAAACTTTACAAAAGAGCGAGGCTGAGGGTCGGTTGTGCAATCGTCCTGTTTATTGCCATCCATAAAAAACTACTATGAAGCAGCCTCGATACACAATCCTCTATTATCCTGGCTACGTTTGCCAAAAATACAATATTTATCATTCTGCCACTTTAGTGCCAAATGTATTCACATTATGGCCCATGGTAATACTAACTCTTAAAATAAATCTTGAAACATAATGAATTTAGTATCTCGTTAAAATAGGCACAAGGTACATTACCTATGCTCGATTGTGTCCTATATCCATTTTACACTACACGTATCATATTAAAAAAGCCACTTGAAAAAAAAAGACCAGTCATGGGACGTCTCGCAGATATGAAAACATCGAAATTATTTTGTGTAAATAATGAGTAGAAATAAAATGATCATAACTCTTTCAATGTGTGCTTGTATAAAATTAAGACATGTATAAAATAACGGAAATAGGCATAAAGGCAATGAACTTATAAGTAAGTGTGAATGTATCCAATAGTAATACTATTATATAAAAAACTATTTTTGTGAACAGATGGCAATAAAATCAATTAAATAAATTAGCATGGTGACTTCACCACGCTAACAGCCGGTTTTACCCTCCCTCCGCATTAGATATTTTCACATCAAAAATCTAAAATAAATAAGCGATTACCATAACCTATAGACTCTAGCAATACCAGAGACAACACTCGTGCGTCACAAACTGCAAGGAAATACATAGAACGTGGAGAGGAGCGTTAATAAGGAGATAATTTTTTTTTTTTGCTGATCTTCTTTGAGAGGGTGGCACTTTCCCGATTGAGCTGGCCCATTGAGACAAGTAAGGCTATAACAAGGGTCAATGAAGTAATTTCATACAGTTATGTGTCAATATAGAAGAAGAGACAGCACGTGTTTATATAGAGGGTGACGGCCCCACAATATTCTGCTCGTTGTGCTAAACTACAGGGTGTGCAGTTAGGTAAACTTTTTCCACCTTTAACAAAAGAAAGTTAACGCTATAATAGAGTACATTTCCTCGTGCCATGTATGTGCAATCATTAAACATGAATGTGGACAAACGAAGTTATATTAGTTGGTGTGAGGGAAGGAAACCCGTATACTAAACATCACGTATAATAATGATAGTAGGTTAGACGTAATGAGCTTTATGTGGCAAAGCTGATTAGGTATATTTATTAGAGCTGGGAGACGTTTTAATTAACATTTTTAATTTAATTTGAAAGAAAGAAAGAATCCACCTTTATTAACAAAGTCTCAAATAACTTATCTCTAGACAAAAATAATACCTACAAAATACTTTAAATTTACAAAATACTTTGAAAGAACTGAAAGTTGCACGTCGTGACGGTGTCAACGAGGGACCTCACTCAGCTTGGTGCTGCGATGTATTCGTAATTACACCGCAGCGCTGGTTTTCAGTGAGAACCTCACAGGCGGTTCACGGACGCGAATAGAAATGGGTAACTAATAATTACATACACTACATATACATATATTTATACATTCATACACATACTCACACATCTACACACATATACATAGAAGAAATTACTTATATAAACCATATAAATATAGAAAAAAAAAATGTAATATACCCAATACGTGATAGGTACATACAAAAGGTAGGTTTGTAGATTTCTACTTGCACATTGTTAAGGCACATCTTTTTACTACTAAAACTATTGTGTTCTTATGTCACCGCAGATCAATAAAATTGATTTACTGCTAGATAACCTTAGGTAAGTATTTCACTATTAAATGTACCTATGCAATGTCAGATTTTTGCTCAAGCAATAGTCGTTTTTTCACTTCTTTGCAGACCAATTTTTTGTCAACATTTAGAAATTACTATAACAGTTATTACGTAATTAAATCTCATGAAGTTCAGCGTCGGCATTAAGTGTAACTTTGCTAATTTAGTTTATCTTTAATTGTTTTTTTTTTATTTAGATATTTTTATATATATTTTTAGCATTTGACATGCTTAGCACTATACATTAAACACAAAGTGAAAAATGTGAAATCAAAACATCGATCATTTTTCACTTTGTGTTTAATGTATAGTGCTAAGCATGTCAAATGCTAAAAATATATATAAAAATATCTAAATATTTAAAGGGTTTGCGTCATTATTAGGTAAAATCTTAATTGTAAAATTAAGTTTACCTGGTCGGTATAATGTATGAAAATGCTTCCGACAGATGGCGCAGGCGTCACCCAAAGACGTTAAGTATGATGTGTTATCGAAATTAGCAGTCGGGAGCAATTGTCAGGATGGCTGAATTGGTAAAGCATCTGGACGGTATCCAGAAGATGCAGGTTCAAATCCTGCTCCTGACTGTTATTTTCGATTTCACATTTTTCACTTTGTGTTTAATGTTTTTTTTTTATTGAAGTATCATATTTTACTCTTTATTACCTATATCCAGTGAAAGTTTTGTCAAAACTGTCCCAGCTGTTTCGGAAATTAGCCAGTATAAACAGTCACAGACAGACAGAAAATATTATATAATTTTTATGTATATGCTATATAAACATTGCATAGATAATGACTAAAGTAATATCTTCGGAATAAATTTTGTATGTAAAGAATAAAATTGCAGATTTCATTTTTTCAGTGGCATGATCCACCAAATCTGACAAAAACGAGAAACCACAACAATTCACTTTGAATTTACGTGAGATCAAATTTATTCAAATCTAGAACAATTTTCCTCAAACCCGTGAAGCTTAAGTAATTTCATAAAGGGGGTGAGAGGTGCGCAGCGCAAACAAAGAGAGACGCCAGAAAAACGAGAATTACACCAGCCGTTAATTGCAGCAATCAGTTTAATGTAGTCGACGAGACTGAACTCAATGAATTACGGTCGGTAGTCGCCTTATAAACACCTTTTAAATATTGTATATTTTGTGTCGATTTATTTTATTTATTTATTTTTAACTTTATGCAATAAAAAAATACAATGGTCGACTTAATGCCTGAGGCATTCTCTACCAGTCAACCAAGGGTGATGCAGACTACGGATTTAAATGTTCCAGTCCCGATAAGTGTCGTATTCTAACTTACTAACTTATCATCACGCCATTTCCCTTGCGGGGTAGGCAGAGAGAAAAGAGTGCCAAGAGGCTCTATTCTTACATACATCTCTCGCTTCCTCAACATTCATAACTCTCTTCATACACGCTCGTCGGTTTCGGAGACTCCTGACTCCACCTTCCTTCAATACATGACCAATCTGGTCTAGGTAGATGAGTCTCGGTCTCCCCCTGTACCTACATTTTTCCACTTTTGCATTGTATATCTTCTTAACCAGTTGCTCGTCCGGTATTCTTTCCACATGTCCGAACCATCGGAACATTCCCTTTCGCATCTTTACACCAATACTCTCTTTCATACCTACTCGCTCTCTTACGTCGTTGTTACGAATGCGGTCAGTCTGCAGTCCATGTAGTTGGACTGCACCGCTTGTAGCAGTCTACCGTTAATACCATACTCCGGCAAAATGTCCCAAAGTTCCTTTCGTACAACAGTGTCAAATGCTTTCTCCAAATCCAGAAAACTGCAGAAAACCCTCTGGCCTACAGCCAGGTGCTTCTCCACAATGTTGCGCAGAGAAAACACTTGATCCATGCATCCTCTTCCACACCTGAAACCTCCTTGTGCCTCACACAAAAATTCATCAGACACCATCCTCATTCTCCTTTCAATAATCTTTCCATACACTTTGGCTGCCAAACTGGTCAAGCTTATGGCTCTGTAGTTTGCACAGTCATAACGTGAACCCTTGTTTTTAAACAAGGGTACAATGACTGCGCTTCTCCCTTGGTAACCATTCCTGAGCTCCAACATAAATTGAGAAGCATCAGGAAGGATTTCCAGACAAATGAGCCTCCAAGCTTGATCATCTCAGCAGACACCATATCAATACCCGCTGCTTTACCATTTTTCAAACTTCTAAATTCTACGATTATATATTATAGAAATGTTGTTATATTATATACAGCATCGCTCTACCCAGTAAGACGCCATTCGAGAACATTCCTTTCTTTTTGAGTTAGATATGAATAAATGTATCCATCTACTAAAATGGCATGCTTCTGAAAAAGTAGAGACACTTCACTGCTCAGGCCATACTAATGGTAAACGCCGTTAATTATCTCGATGATGGACGTTGGTGTAGCCACGACTTCTCGCGAGAATTCAGCTACGGCATTCACATTGCCGTTTGACTTTAGGTGATAACTTCAGTGGCGGTACGTCAGAGAAATTGAACATTCAAGTGTGCCCAGACAATTTATCGTGTTAACAAAATAATTAATGCAATAATTATCGCTATGATGGGCATTGACGTTGTCCATTAGTGTAGCCTGAGCACAGAGAAGGCCATTCAAACTCACAAAAACTGTACTCCTGGCAATGTATTATTTAGTCAGTTAGAAACGAAATAGATTTGCACCACCTGGTCCAGTGTTGCCGATCTCGTTACTGTGAGTCGACATAATATTTCAATTTAAACCAAATAAAAGCTCTGCTATATAAGATCGAATATTTATTCGACACGTGTTTTGCCTCTACACGAAGTATACTTGAAGCAGTTTGGCAGTTAATAAGCGCTGGTAATACGTTTACACCGTATCTATCGTACCTACTCACCTTGCTATATAGAAACAAATATCTCTGCGCAACCGATAAATTATAATGAATCACTATATTTGTGCGTAAACAATTTGGGTAATTTGGTGGAGGTACACAGTTCTAAACAATTGACAAATATATTTTTTCATTAAAATGTAATGCGTGATAGTTCAATCTAGTCATGAGAAAATAGTCTTCTTAGAAGAAGTTGTTAAAAGATATCATAATATAACTTTTATATATTTACGCAGAGATAGCTTAGCGATAAAACCAAGGACTGCACGGGCAGTGGTATCGAGTTCAATCCCGAGCCCAAGGGTCGGACCTCGTACGGCAAACGACAAACGACAAACTTTTCATGATTTTTCGAAATTATGTGTGTATTTGTTTTCTATTTATCACTGCTCGGTGAAGAAAAACATCGTGAGGAAACCTGCATGCCTGAGAGATTTTCTCGACGGCTTGTGAAGTCTGCCAACCCGCACTGGGCCAGCGTGGTGCACTAAGGCCTAATCCCTCTCACTACGAGAGGAGACCCGTGCCCAATAGTGGAACAGATAAAGGGTTCAAAAAAATATTAACACTGTCATGTCGGACTTTAATACAATACCTACGGTAATATTTACGTTTTTTTATTAACAGACGGAGGTTTTTTAAAACACAATACTATGCAGGTAAAAATGCCAAGAAGAACTAGAACTAGAGAAACTTTTTTGTACATGTTTGTCGTCTTAATTGAATTTAAAAACATGAAAGATTTTAAAACGAAGCAATGTGAACTTAGTAAAACATTACAGATATTTTATAGATGATTTATTAAAAGCACAAAGACGCGTTAAAAGCCTCATAGAGCACGATCACAGCTGGCTCAAATATCCTCACCAATAGTACAGAGACGTGATCAGAAAACCGAATTCCAATTGGCGACTCACGACTTTCTCTTCAAATAATGAAATTTAAAATTTATTACAGCGCTCCGAGTCGTTCTACAGTACCAATAAATTAGCACGTAGGGAGCCAGGCACAAGAAGAAAATTAACGACATTGCCGCAAATCTGTTTTAACAAAGTTATCTTAATAACTACCTCAATAATTTGACTTGATTTGCCTCAACTAAAACAGTCTGCGTACGGCACACACCTCTGCCTTTTCGAGATTTTTCGTAATTATGTGTTTATTTATCACTGCTCGGTGAAGGAAAACATCGTGAGGAAACGTGCCAGCCTAGCGATTTTCTCGACGGCTTGTGAAGTCTGCCAACCCGCATTGGGCCAGCGTGATGGACTATGGCCTAATCCCTTTCACTCTGAGAGGAGACCCGTACCCAATAGTTAGATAGAAAAATGATTGAAAAAAAACCATACAGGTTTAAGTAGCTGCTGCCCGCGACTTCATTGAAACTAAATTTAAAATTTGTCTCTGGAGTCATTTAGGCATATTCCATTAGAACTCCTTCCATCCATCCATCCATCAGCCTTTCACCGTCCACTGCTGGACATAGGCCTCCCCAAGAGAATGCCACAACGAGCGGTCCCGTCATGGGGGATAATGCCATAATCACCACGCTTGGCAGGCGGGTCGGCGATCGCAGCGGATGTTGCCAATACTCGAGAGAGTGCTGCTGCCCACTCCCCGGTATTCCCTCAGTCGGCTCTTACGACTCCCGTGGGTAGAGAGAGGTGGGACAATTCTAAAGCCGGCCCCACACGGCACAGAACTCCTTATTGGGGTAAAAAAGAAATTCAATATGCTTTTCCAGCCTTTAATTTATCTCCACTTAAGTAATGTCACCTAGTTCTAGTGGTCTACCAACACAGCTGGAGAGACGCCACACGGCGGATTTATTTAGTAGCTAAGGGCCCCACACTACCCTGTTCATTGCCACAAACGATGAGGTGTTCGGTTAGGTACATTTTTTCCTGCCTTAACAAAAAAAGGCTATAATTTATCTGTATATTATCATGAAAATCCGTGTAGTTGTTAGGTTATTTGCAAAAAATAATTATCCCAAGGGAACTACGTATTCATTATTTTACTAGTATCTCATCTACCTACCTACCTATAACCTACCTATCCGAACATTATTATCTATACTATTATAAAGCTGTAACAGAGCTATGTCTGTACATTTAAGATATTGAAGAAAAAATTACTAAATTAGGCTATATAGGCGTGTCTAAACACAAAACGATTTTTTTTAGATTTTTTGTCTGTTTGTCTGTTTTCAGAACGGATTTTGATGAAACTTTTTTGATTGACAGCACGTCTTGATAAGGCTTAAAAACTGGTACTTACACGTTTCACGCTGCTACTATATCGGAACCTGAGATCTAGTTGCGCTTGCGACGGAGCCGCGAGCAAAGGCTAGTTGTATAATATAGTTAAACATTTCTGGGTAACAAATATAAATTTAAGAGAAACATAATTCCTCGATTTTTTTCGAATAATATTGTTTGTACGAATTAAACTTTGAGTAATGTAGTAAAAGCTTTTAATGATAAACAGCAACTCCTTATTATATTTGTACTTTTGGTATTATTTATATTTTTTTTATTCAAACTACTGAACTAAGAAAATAAGTACAATTTAAAAAACAGTAATCATTTTGGTCTGTATTTTTAGCACTTGACATGCTCAGCTAGCTGTTAATGCATGTAAATGCGTTCCGATAGGTGGCGTTGGTCGTTAAGACAAATGTGATGAGGAGATTGGGTATGACCGAAAGGTAGTGCGGTAGCTCAGTGGATTAGAGCACTTCCCCGGATTGGAAGGGACGCAGGTTCAATTCCCGCTCGCACTAAAGTTCTTTTTTTCCTTATTCACAAATAATAATTTGTACTTTAAACAGTAATCGTCAAAGTAATGCAATAACTACGAGTAAATTTATATTAATATATTGACTATACTAAACACAAGTATTACCTGGGCTAAATCAAAGTAATCCCTACTAGTACAGTAGTCCCTACTAGTACAGTAGTCCCTACTAGTTGTACAGTAATTGTACTGTTGCTGTATTTTTCTATTTTGCAAAAATAGACTCAACAGTGATCGTCGGCAGATACGTTTTTCAAAGAAACTTTTTATTTTTTGCAAACTACTTATTCTTGCTTTGCAAGCTTGTAGAGAGCTCTTTTGAGTTGCAAGTATAACGAGATAACTTAAGTAATATATGTTATGGTGATGGGTATGCAACGAGTACCTACCTAACTTTTTCTTCTGATATTAAAGTGGGATCAGCACGGCTTTAAGTGGAATCCGCACGGCTTTAAACAAGATGTAAGCAAGCGTTTCAGCAAGGTGCCCTTGTCGGAACATCAGCGGATTGTGTTTCGGCTACACGGTTTACATCACAGCTTTAAACAAGATGTGGGCAAGGGTTTCAGCAAGGTGCCCTTGTCGGGACGTTGAAGGTCAAACAAAATCTGTCTTTGGTAAGATTTAATCCGCTGGCCAGACCATTGTAAACATGAATCCGCTCGCTGTAAGCTCGGATGTAAGCACGCAAGGACGTTGAAGGTCAAACAAAATTTAGATTACATCTGCTGTCCACACGGCTGGCAAACAATTTTACACCCCTGCTGGAACGCTTACTTACAGCTGTCCGGTCCGGCTTAAAAGTTGGTCGATGGTATGACTATCTACTATATATACTTATTTCTGCCTCTCTTGATTATATCGTTGTATGGTAATAAATATGTGAAGACACTTCCTTTTTTCTATTCTGCGGGGAGCTTTTTGCTCATCATAGTATATGTACTATGCTACTAATAATTACAATTAAGTAATTATTATATATATTAAGGATTATACCAGTACATTTCGTTGAAACAAAATGATTTGTCCTTCTATTTTAAGTTGATTTTTAGGCTTGCGAAGCCTGACCATCCGCTTTGAGCCAGCAATGTGGGTATAAAGAAACCAGTAATATATTGTGAACAAAACAATATTTAATTTTAAGAGTAATACCTAATTAAGCGCTAATATGCCTGTCTACCGCCAACATGCTTAACAGCTTACAACTAACTAACTGCAAACGAAGAAAATATCGATATAAACATTAAGCTAACCCATCAGGCTAGTATAGTATAGTGATTACCGTCCCATTGTGGAGAAGATTGATATCAAATAGTGGTAAGAAACTGAAACAAAATATTCACTAAAGCTTACTTTAATTTCAATGAATTTTCATTTCAAATTGTTTAGTTTTATTCTTCTGCAATAAAAGCGCTATGTACATAAGGTAGATCAAATTTGTTCTCAAAGGTACACAATAGTTATAATAACTGAAGTGAATAACTTTAACTGAGGCTTGAGTTCACACCGCACCAGCTCCCTCGTTAGCAGCAAGCGCCCCAAGAAATATTTTTACATCGTTGTAAAAGTTATAACGAAAGTAACTGTACTGTGTGTACTGGGTACAATAATAAACTATCGACCCTATAATAGCGATGGATCGTTGAAAGCATTGCGACCATTATGTAGTAGTTTAATTAATGAGATTAAATTAGTATAATTGTAGGTAAATACATAATATCATATTACAGAAATACATTATATTATTATACCCAGTTAAAATTTCCCCAATTGACAACAACCTCAGTATTGACAAATTATAAGTCATATATGGTAATCATGGTGATTACACATACTTAACAGAAAATCGACCTTAGACAAAAATTAAGATCTTGGGTATTAGAAATATCAGTTACGCCAAGTAAGAATAATGTCAAAACCATTCCACCATCATTAATATTTAGACTAAGAACCATAAAAATAAACAATATTTAAATCCCTAAAATACTTATTCTGTAAGTACCGGTACTGAAGAGTAGAATAATAAATTTTGATTACATTCTCACGTCCGCAATCGTGATTCGATTTTACAATTTTATACCGCACCCCTTAGGAAAATTATGATTAAAATGGAAAACGTTATTACTTTCAATCATGTATTTTCCTTCGCAGCGTTTTCAATGGCGATTGGGGGCTATTGAAGAAGCTTTTTACTTATTGAATAGATAGATATCCTCTACATTTTTTGATAACAAAATTAATTATAGATTTTTTCAGCTGATTCTGCAAAGCGCGGGCTGCAAGAAAATATTTGTGTTTTACTTTTCTCTCATAAAAGTTGAAAACACTTAAAAAAAATATAGTTATGAATGTGTTAATTTCACTTAATAAAATTTCATTTGCTAAGAAAATTCTTGTCTAGCAATTGGTAATGATGACGGATTGAAGTATAACTTCAAGGACTGATCTATTCTGAACAACAAGCTTGATAAACTTGCACAATACTTTCATAGCTTAATTTATTCCCAAGAAATATGGATTATAAAAGCATCCTATGTCCTGTTTTAGGGTATGAATTAGGTACCAAGTTTTATTAAAATCGGTTCTTCGATTTAGCCGTGAAAGTCCTGTTAGTGTTTGTTTTTATGCTCATTAGTTTTTTTATGGAAGGTAAAGGAGTGTACACACCTGTCACCAGGCTGTGTCAGCGAGGTCAGACCTCGTGGCGTGGTGGCGTCATTATTTCAGAGAATCAAGTTAATAACTTGCGCCTGCGCGTACTATCCGGCAACTTGTGGCGACATATCGGTGGCATGTCCGCAATTTGCGTACGCAAAGAAGTTGTTGATTTCGTGTCTCTGACAATGCTTTCTCACGAAATGCGAAGCCACCAAAAACAAAGACCCCGGGCTGTGTTGGCGGGTCGGCGACTTCGGTTTGTAGACTTCCTTAGACTTTATATTTGACAACTTTCATAACTTGTGATCTTCACCTGCAGAATTGCAATTGTATACAACTAATTACATTTGGAATAACACGCAAGTAGCCAGGAATGCATGACGTAGGTACCATAAAGTTAGATTGGAAAAGTTTTCATGCTGCTGTGAGTTATTGTTATTCATAGTTTGGTTCTGATGGTAATATTGCTGTATACAAAGTTAGTTTTAAGAATTAGGTTTTATAAGCTCCTTACCTATTTTTGAGCTCATTACTCTCCCACTGTTGGAAACGGGTCTCAACTCAGGCTGAGATGGATTCCACCACGCTAGCATAACGTGAGTTGGTACACAAGCAGTTAAGAAAATATTGTAACTGCCTCGGTGGTGTAGCGGTAGTGTATGTGACTGCTAATCATGAGGTCTCGGGTTCGATCCCCGGGTCGGGAAATGTTATTGAGCTTTTTCCTAAAAAGAAAAATTCTCAGTAACAGCCCGGAGTTTGGAAATGTGCTCCGTAGACTTCAATAGGCTCGCCCCCTATTACGTGTGACTTAAACATAGCTGGCGAGTCGTGGGTGTGTAATACACCTCTGCCTACTTTTTTTGTCAGGCATGCAGGTTTCTTCACCACTGAAGTAATGTAATACGGTAGCCCGCCAATACAGGCGGAGAGACGGCACACGGCGGGTTAATTAGTCGTTCAGGGCCCCACATTACCCTGTTCGTTGCCGGCGAACGATGGGGTGTACGGTTTACATATTTATGTTCCCAAAATCATAAAACATAGCATCAGCATGCATGCCACGACCACGGTTACAGCCACCGAAACAATGAATTTATTGCAAACTAAACTTGCCGATTACTTATTGTAATACAATAAAAATATTAATCATTATCATCTAAATTAATTGTTTTATTTTCGATTTAAAAAACAAAGTTCTTGTTGAAAAACCCTATACATATAGATATTATATATATATATATATTAATATATCGATATTAATATATATATATATATATATTAATATCGATAATATATATATATATATATTAATATCGATAAAGTAAAAAAAAAAACTTAAAAATAATTATATTACTGTCCAAAAGAAAATAATTTTGCTGTGCGAAATATAATATCTGCCGTTCGACGATGCAAACAGAAATTTTATAGCAGCCATTTCCACGTTTCAGTGCGAGATTAAATTCATATAGGTAGATACTTTCTATAAAAAATAATTCATAATTGTTAATAGAACTTTATATTCCTTATCAATATTGATGGCATCCAATTCCCAAAAAAGATATAATTTATTTTTGTTGACATTGTTATATCCTAAAAGCACAGCTATAGTAAATACACCGAGAATAATATTAATATGACGAAGAACCCGGATGGCCTGCAGCCCCTTCACTAGAACTCATCTTCTTCTAATGTGTGGTGCGAAAATAGAATGAGATGGCTTCAGATCACTATCGACATATTTTAATCAGCATTCACACAAATCACGATTTAATTTAGGTAATTAGCGATTACTAGTACACGAAATCAACTTAATTAAATCTTGAAATAGCGAGATGGCAAAGATCCAGAGCGATTTGTCACAAGCGTGGTGCGCGGGCGCTGTCTCGTTCAAAAGTGCGTTCAAGGCGGCCGCCCCCACTACCATCGACCATGACACTTCGCTAGGTTGACATTGACAGTCCTGTCAACCTGACGTTTGACGTAAACGCCGTCACGGCCGGACTGACTCAAATTTCATCAGATGACGCTAAATAAACCACTGTGACGAGCCAACCAGACGATGGCTCGGACGACACATTTCGTCTACCTTCTGTGACGAGTTAAGTGTGCCCTCTAACTATTCACCCTGGAATATTAGGGACGACACTTCTTCACCCAGGATCAACCATTTGTACAATTTATCATAATTATAGGAATGTTACAGTACAGTAACAATAGTTTGTACTATACCTGCCTATGATAGTGAATTGTCCTGTTCCGTGTGCACCTCAACTTCATGAAGGACCTCGCATGCTTCAGAGTCTGAGTGTACGCTCGCGGTGACAGTGTGTGAGTCAGTCGAAGCAGTATCCAAGCATACAGTCAAGGTGTCGAGCGGGTATATGACTCTTTATCATTATTTGAGTACAAAGTATTGTCTACGTCATCAGACGCCATCTCGGCCTCAACTCCATTTAAAAGACTGGACGCAATTTCAAGTAATCCATCATGTCCTCGGGGTACTGCGGGCAAATTCTCGTGGGAATATTTAAAGAGTTCGATTGGAAGCATCCACTATGCTTAACCAGCACAACAAATATAAATCACTTAACCAGCGCTATACAATCTATCACTTCAACAGTGATACAACAATAACGCTTAACCCGTGATATTGTACCAAGTTCTCGACCAGTACTTCAACACTATGCTTAAACAACACAGCAAATCTAGCAAATAGTCTGTCTTTATCTGTAGTCATTTTCTTACATATTTAGATAGTCAGTCATGGTATAAAATATCGGAAAAGAGAGAAACTGAATTTCCCCAATCTGCAATACGAATCATATCCAGTATGCAATACTCTAGATGTTAACACACAAGCCTCTATCCGGCTATCACGTGGATACCTCCGTCCGGTACCCAATTTCCATAATAACAGATTGCCTCTATCCAGCAATTTCAGTGATCACTCCCATCCTGAATGCCAAATGCATGCCACACACTTTTATGGCCGCACTGCGACGGGAAATGAGGCTCCAGATTCGTAATAGAAAGCAAACGACTCAGCCAGAGTGATGCAAAATCCCAGTAGATGCGTTAACCACACACATGTCAACACGACCTTGCTCAGCTGTTGCTGCGTCCGAACCATTACCAGTGCCATTGCCACCGCCACCAGGTACACGTTGACCTACAGCTGAACATCGGTTCGAGTAGTGGCCTTGTCTTTTTTATGGTCTACTACAGCACACCAGGAATCTATATCGTTGATACTCGGATCGAGATTAGAAATAAAATAAGATTGGTTAGATCTCACCATCGTATTGCGTCAACGATACGGTCGGTCGCGCTGACGTCGTGGTTCGTAGAGCCACTCACAGAATGGCCGCGTGACGACATGGCCACCGACTCACGGCACACTGGCACTACATCTTTATGCGCAGCCACCGGTTCACGAGGCTTAACTGCAGCCTCCTGCGATGGTGTCTTCGGAGACACGCAAACAGTCGCTACGTGTAGTGGTTTAGTTGAGTGTCGTCGTTTACAATGAAGTCAGTCGATCTAGTATATGATGCATTGTTTCGGTTAATACATTGTTAGGAGAATTATGTCACTTGAGGGTAAGACAAACGTGTATCATGGTAGTTAAAGCACAAATCACGGTTTCTAGAATGAGAGACCAAGATTCCTAGGACGTGAAACGTGACTCCAGAGCGGCTTCTACTTTTACGACTAGCACTAGGCATTGTAATTATTAGAACAAGTGAAAAGAATTACAATAAGCCAACCAACAAACAAATTAATAGCAAGATATTTAACAAACAATACAGCTATAAAGCTTCAGATTTTCAAATATCTCTAATCAAAAAGAAAAATGTTAGATACACCTTTTTCCTCGCTACATTCTCCTTTTTTTTTGCAAAATTACAACAAATTGGCACGCACTTACCAACATTTTCCAATATGAGTATTTTTTTCTAACCTTGCCGCTTATACTAACAACATGCGAAATTTACTTTCCTCGGGGAATTATTTTTTTATTTTTGGGGCACAAAACGGGACAGAACGTGCGGACAATGTGGGTAACTTATCCCAACTTCTGATGACGAAGAGCCCAGATGGTCTGCCGCCCCTTCACCGGAACTCATCTTCTTCTAATGTTACACACATGGTTGGGTGTGAAAATAGAATGAGATGGCTTCAGATCACTATCGACGTATTTTAATCAGCATTCACAGAAATCAAGATTTAATTTAGGTAATTAGCGATTACTACTACACGAAATCAACTTAATTAAATCTTGAAATAGCGAGATGGCAAAGATCCAGAGCTTTTTGTCACAAGCGTAGTGCGCGGGCACCGTCTCGTTCAAGAGTGCGTTCAAGGCGGTCGCCCCCACTACCATCGACCATGACACTTCGCTAGGTTGACATTGACAGTCCTGTCAACCTGACGTTTGACGTAAACGCCGTTATATAAATAATGTCTGTTTGTCATCTTATAAATTCCCCCTAAAGTCCTAAATTATAAAAGTACTAGATGCAACTTCGTGTGTGTGGACTTCAGAATACAAATATTTCCCTGATAAATTATTAAAAAAGAAAATTAAATTGACTTCAAAACCACAAATAGGCACTCAAAAGCGAAAGGTAAATTAATATAATTATAATAAGCGCTACCCACTGATCTATTTGAAGTCGGTGCCAGCCAAGTCTAATAGGTTAGTAGTTCTTGACTACACGCTATATTTATGTAAAATTTCGTGATGATTGGTTCAGCGTAACAAACAAACAAACTAACTTTCGCATTTATAATGTTAGTAAGGATAATATATGTTACCTATAACAAAATAGAAATATTTAAATGTGTTTGTCTATGCCTGATGTGTTAGCAAACCTCTGACACGGCTGTACTGATTTGAACGGGACTTTCACTAGTAAATATTTGATGTTGTAAGAAGTAACTTAGGCTACATTTATTACGTAATAGTAATTAGGGATCCGCACAAAAAAAGAAACAAACTAACTAAAACAACTAAATTCCACGCGGAAGAAGTCGCGTATAACAGCAAGTAATTAATAATTATATTTATTTCCTCACGTCACCACAAAACTGTTACGTATTTACGGGATTTGTGTTCGCTCGGCATGTGAGATGATGGTGTTGTTATGTTACTTGATTTTTATATGAGAAAAATGCAAAAACACACCCGCAATAATTTTTCTTCCATGTTTACCCAGCGTTACGACTTCCATCCTTAAACGAGGTGTGAGAAGAGCACTTTACTCACGGTAGGTGGCAGCTTGGCTGTGCCCCTGGTGACGCCAAAGTGCATACATACCATCAGGTGGGCCATTTGTATGTCTGCCACCGTTGGCAATAAAACCCTTATAGCGTGAATAAACACAACGATAGGGGATTCTTTGAATCAAAATATGAAATCGAAATTGAGTGTTTTACTCAGGAGCAGGATATTCACATACATGCATCTTCTGGAATATCTTCTGGAATTATACATGCATCTTCTGGAATATCGTCTCAGATTCTTTGCCAATTCATCCATCGTGACAATTGCTCGGAACTGCGAATTTCGATGACACATTCCTTTTTAATGTCTAGGGTGACATCTGTCGGATGTATTTGCAGACATTATTCCGACCAGATAAGCTTAATTATTGCAATTAAGATTACCAAATAATGATGCAGCCCTATAAATATTGCTTTGAACAAATATTGGCATGCTTAACCATATAAATTAACAGAAATTGCGAAAATGTTAAATCGAAAATAACAGTCATGAGCCGGATTTGAACCTGCATCTCCTGGAATACTGTCCCAGATGCTTTGCCAATTCAGTGTTAATCCATCTGAGAATCAAACTGGACACGTCTCTCTTTTCGGTGCCCCTTTATCTGAGCAAACTACAACTCCAAACATGTCTATTAAATAAAAAGCAAAGTAATTTGAGGAAGAAGCCATTAAAAATATTTAATTAGAATAATAATTTCCTTGATGTTTGTGTGCCTTTACCTACTAATATGGCTTCTTCGTTTTATTGTTTACTAGCTTATGCAAACTTTTTAATGGAAACCTAAAACAAATTTCGAAATGTCTTTACATAATATTGCTCTACTAAATTCAGCGCAAGTGCCTAATTTGGCATTTTAGTCTTATGAAAATAGGTTTCACCTCCTACCTTAGGCACTTAGCATACCAAATAAGGGGCAAATTTATAAACTTCCTGTTTACTCATTGAGTGTTCCGTTAACTTAGTAATTTGAAGAGCTCGTAATTACACATTTTTATTTAGTAGTAATGCATAATTCATATTATTGCGTCCTATGAATTGCAAAAATGTAAATGATGTACCTATTTTATACGCAAGGAAAAATACGACTTGTCTTTCTTTAAACGAGGTTCGAGAAGAGCTTATTGACGATGCGGGGTGACTTGGCTGCGCCCATGGTGTTGCCAAAGTCCATGAGCCGTGGATATCACTTACCATCAAGTGGGCTTATTGCTCGGCCTTTATCCCGTCTTTCTTTTGGCCCCCTTGTCACCCAGGTCTAGCTGTGCCTGGGAACATTTCTTAACATATTTTTGGTGTTTAAGCAGATTCTGTACCTATAATACATAGTTGATGTATATATTTTCATATATATGCTTATCGCCATGTGAATATCACACTTTTTTATAATATCACAGCGATAGGATAGATAGTACAACATAAATTCAGTATAAAGCACCGCATAATGTTCAGCAGTGGGTAGATCGGTGTTCATATTAGCAACAAGAGTGACTCAGCATGATCCGATCGTATGAAAGACTGCTCTAGACAAGTCACGTAGAGGCTGCTACAATTTATCAGCTATCGCCCGACGTGTGGTCCCTTTGCGGAATTCCTCGGAAATTCACATACCTAATTTTGTAAGTAGGCACAGAATTATCTGTGAAAAATAAATTTATTACTACAGCTATACAAAACGTATACAAAACACATTCATGCCTACCTATAAAAACACATTCATATGTACTTTTACTTAACTTCAAAAAGAGCAGGTTCACCGTTCGACCCGTATGTGTGTATGTATGTTTGAATGTACGCGATTTTCTTTAAAAACTACTGATTTGATTTGGATAAGATTTCCGTTATTAAATGCATATTTTTTCAGAGAAGTTTTAAGTATAGGTATCTATAATATATTGGTTTCTGTGAATATCTTTGGAAATAGACACCCGAAATCTTCAATAATAACTAACAGTATCAGTTGAAGGCAGGCTTTTTTATTAATTTTTAATTATCTTCAATATACAGACACAGCTCTGTTACAGTTTTATAATAATATAGATAAGTGCAAAACTGAGTTTATTTTTGTGTCATGTTTTCACGTCGCAACTACTTAATATTTACATAATATTTCAATTTACAAATTTATTCTTATGTCAGAACTTTTGACGTGACAACTTCTTATAATTCGATAGAGCCGGCTGCACGCACGAAAAAACATGACTCATGCGGCGTTACCTCGCTCTGAGGCGTTCCATGTAAGGCTTGAAGTGCAAGCGAGAGTGCGGAACGAGCGACAAAGAAGCACAATCGGCCTTTGCGTTCGGCAGCGTTCGACATCCGTCTCTCTCCTACTTGAGTGAGCGATGCGTCTGCGTGGACAGCTGCTATACTATAGTACATTTACATGTTTTGACCGAGTATCAAGTGCAGTGAAAAGTGAATGTGGTGTCAATTGTTTATAGCAACGATAATTACAGCGATAAAGGTAATGATTCTTTGACGTTGTCACGTTCCACTATCGTCAGTAAACCGACTTTACAGACAACCAATTTTTTGTTTTAATCAAATAATATCTAACATATAAAAATCTCGTGTCGCGGTGTTTCTTACCAAACTCCTCCGAAACGGCTGGACCGATTTTTATGAAATTTTGTGTGCATATCGCGTAGGTCTGAGAATCGGCCAACATCTATTTTTCATACCCCTAAATGATAAGGGTGACCCACTTCTAAATATTTATTTTTTATTTTTTGGTAAATTTTTTTATTTTTATTTTATTATGATTTGGCATTAAAAAATACATACAACTCTAAATTTTCACCCTTCTACTGCCGATATAGAAATAATTTATATGGCAAAACAACGTTTGCTGGGTCAGCTAGTATATTTATAATATAATGTGCATTGTAACTTAGTACTAGAGCAAGTAATGAAACTCGTGGAATGTTAATATTGCGTATTTGTGAAAAAGTTGTTATATAGATATTTATTTATACGTGTGTTTATTTATATATACAGATCTACAAATATAAATTCCATGAAAAAAGAAAGGTTGTCGGGCAGAAATTGCTTTTTACTTACTTAACTTGCTAGTTTTTTTTTATATTGGTTTATAGTCAATACGGCGAGTTTTTTTCCATTACAGACGAAACACAATACCGACTCACTACCTGAGGTTAATTTTACATCTATATAGGAATAAAAGGTTTATAAGCAGTAACATCTTTTAGTCACAAGTTTTCTATTCTTACATGGTTAACGTCAAAGTGAGCTCACTGAACCAAATATGCGTAATGTACTGTCACTATGTTTAAAATAATAGAGATGTATTAAATCAAAATAAAACTTTTAATGATGACATAAACTACCAGTATTAACAGGGAATATTTTACCCAATAAAATACCCAGCATTTAACTATGCGTCGTGTGACGTCACAAAACACGGGCGGTAAAAGAGATACGTTCCCTTTACACCTTGCTTCCGTTCACAAGTAAAAATATTTCACGAGAAGGTGTAAACGACCCTCGGCACAGCCTTTATTGTGATGGTTAGATTAAAAAATGTTCTTCTTCAATACAAATGAAAAATGGGTGAGTGGTTTAGATACCGGCCTCCCGCCCGAGTACTGTGGGTTTAATTTCAAACACCTCATTGTGTGATCCACAAATAGTGTTTCTGAGTCTGGGTGTACTTTTATGCGTGAAATTGTATGTCTCCGTGAAAATGTAAAACATGAAAATAGCCATAAACTACTCTGAAATATTTTTAAGAAAAATTAACACACAAGTTACTTTTTGGTTTACTAACCAACCGGTTTAAAAGAATAGTGAAATTCCAAACGATCCCTAAATTCTTTGATTTTATACATAATCTGTACAAATAAATAAAATTGAAGTGTCTCTTTGTAATATCTTGATAACACTTTTTTACTAAATGCGTATCAAAGTACATATTATATACGTTACCTATAAAAAAAAGTACCAACTTTCAAAGTTTTTGTCTGTCTGTCTGTCTGCCAGACTGTTTCTTTATTCCGACTAATTGCCGAAATGGCTAAACTAATTTGGACAGTACTTTCATTGGCAGATAGCTGATGTTATACGAAGTAATTTCGGCTATTTTAATCTTAGACAAATATCTTCCAATGGACTCACCATCAATCCATCAATCTAGATTCACCAATGGGTGGAGTGATTCATGGCACAAGTTTAAGGACATGATTAAATAACTTTTTATGTAAATAGGCTCAAGTATGTCGGTTTGTTACCGACAAAAAAAATCAGAGGTTGGGAGCTTTAATGACGTGCGCCAAAACCAATAGAATTACATGAAAACAATTAACTTGTGCTTATTAATATTATGTATAGTTTTTTTTGTAGGCGCTCTAAAGAAGTGCAATGATCTATGTTCTTTAAAGATCATCTATAAGGATGCTTCCAGGTTCACGAGATTTAGTAAAATATAGCTTTTTAAATGGAGCGATTGCCACATGACCTCCGTGACCCAACCCAAACTCCATCCACGCATAACTTTAAAAGATCCGAGAGGCGTACCGTGGAGGTCATCATCTATAAAGATGATAAATTCAAAATATAAGAACTCGTTACCCTCTGACTTCACTCTTCACTACTCCATCAGCAATCCCCGATTACTCTCTATTAATAACCTGTTATTTAAGACCATCCATTGGGATACTTACTGGAGTGCAAATTCTCTGCTGCAAGAACTTATTGGATTGCAAACATTATACTTCTGCTTTAAATTGGTGTGGTAGTTTGGTATCCTCCAAAGTAAAATTTTACATTATTTAAAGGTACAAAATATACCTATTTATTTTATGACTAAGGTCTAGTATCCAAAAAATTAGGGAAAAAAGTTTCTCGAGTGGCGGCCACGGACGGTGCAGCGTAGGACGGCCATCCGCCAAATGAACCGACGATCTGGTCAAAGCCGCGAGGAGCCTTTGGATGCAGTCGGTGCAGGACCACTCGTTGTGGCACTCTCTAGTAATGGAGGCAGCATTATATATTTACATTAATTTTCCTTTAACGAAAATTCTCATTCCATAGGATCCGTCAATGTTTCCGAGATAAAATATAGCCTATGTCCTTTGTCTACAATTATGCAAATTTCATGACGATTGGTCAAGTTACAGCCAGAAAACGTAATAAACGAACTTACTTTCGTATATATATTAGTAATGAAGGTTTAACAGATATGACTGAAAGTAGTACTCAGATTGTCACATACAACCTTTATATTAACTTTACATAACAATACATAATTAGCATCAAAAATTAAAATAACCGCGCTCGCGCATTTATATTTGCCTTTGTTTACATCCTATAGGTTAATTTTACTGATAACGCTCAGATACTGACAAGATTATACAGTAACATGTTGGCCTGCTGATATTTTGCCAATACCAGAACTACAATGCGTTTGACTGTATGAATAGTTCATTGGGGAGCATTCCATCTAGATTGGGACTCGATGGAAATGTAGATAGCAATTGCGTTTTAAATTTACTGTTGCCGTCGACCTCCAATGTAGGTACACTCGTATATGGTCTTTTTACGAAGTTTTCCCTAGCGGTCTAATTTTTGTTAGTTTTTTAAAAACTAAAAGCGAAGTGTTTTTGTTAAAATACTATACACTAGGGTAGAGTTTTTTTATGTTTATTTACTTACTTTGTTTATTCGATATCTATCATAAGGATATCTAAGCAACTAGATTTTTCGTAGAGGTTTAGTTATATATTGAGTATCCACCCAAATAGCAACATAATTACTTTAACAAACTAAGCTAGTCGGCACGACGGACGTGATGTATCAAATGTATGAAACAACATATTACAGTCGCTATGGTTCACGAAATACTTGACAAAAAAAAATGATTAAACAATTATTTTACTTACAGAGAGACTTTGCTGTTTTTAATCAAAATATAACTGTACAAGAGGGAGTTTTTCGGAGAGTTACATATTCCTTAACAAAAGTTTTGTGAGCTTGAGTGGGTGTAACACTGCCGCTATTCGCCGTCTACCTAGAAATATTTCTCACAGTAAAATTATATTTCTGGAATTATATATTATAATATTATTGTAGACTTGATTGTGATCGTTGACTTGCTTCGATATAAATAGGTAATAAAACACTTAAACTATTAAAAAGCTTTTTAAAGTACAAATTATTGCGAATAAGGAAAAAGAGATTTTTTGTACTAGCGGGAATCGAACCCGCGTCTTTTCCAATCCGGGGAAGTGCTCTAAGCCACTGAGCTATAGTACAGGTCTTTCGACCATCCCAATCTCCTTATCACATTTGTCTTTACGACCAACACCATCTATCGGAAGCATTTACATGCATTAAACCGATATAGTAAGTTTAATTTTGCAACTAAAATTCATAATATTTGATGGCGCAATTTTTCAAACATTTTTGATCTATATTTTTTAGCATTTGACATGCTCCGCCACTTTTTAAGGTACAAATTATTGCGAATAAGGAAAAATGTATTAAAAAGCTTCTAAAAGTTATTAAAAGTTCGCAATATCAATCAATTTAAATAAAATTTATAACTTTAATATGTTAAACACAAAGTGAAAATTGTGAAATCGAAAATAACAGTCACGAGCAGGATTTGAACCTGCATCTCCTGGATACCGTCCAGATGCTTTGCCAATTCAGCCACCGTGACAATTGCTCCTGACTGATAATTTCGATAACACATTCATACTTAACGTCTTTGTGTGACGCCTGCGCCATCTATCGAAAGTATTTTCATACGTTATACCGACCAGGTAAACTTAATTTTACAATTAAGGTTTTACCTAATAATGACGCAAGTCCTTTATATATTTTCAGCATTTGGCATGCTTAGCGCTATACATTAAACACAAAGTGAAAAATGTGAAATCGAAAATACTTCCGACAGATGACGCAGGCGTCACCCAAAGACGTTAAGTATGAATGTGTTATCGAAATTAGCAGTCAGAAGCAATTGTCACGATGGCTGAATTGGCAAAGCATCTGGACGGTATCCAGGAGATGCAGGTTCAAATCCTGCTCGTGACTGTTATTTTCGATTTCACATTTTTCAATTTGTGTTTAATGCATAGTGCTAAGCATGCCAAATGCTAAAATTATATATAAAAATATCTAAATACTTTAATATGTATTGATATTTTCATGTATATTTTAGGCGTCACTCAAGGCAAATAAAAAGAAAGTGTTATCGAGATTAGTAGGTCCTGAGCGGATTGAATTAGCAAATCATCTGTACCGGTTTTCCAAGGGAGTTCAAAAACTGCTCGCGACTGTTATTTTCAATTTCACACTTTCGCACTTTATGTTCTGTACCTAGGTAGCAGCCACTGAAGTAATCCAGCACAGTACCAGTTGTCCGTCAACATAGGCGGAGAGACGACAGACGGCGGGTTTCTTTAGTGGTTGCGGCCCACACTACCCTGTTCGTCGCCACTAATGGGGTGCGCAGTTAAGTACTTTTCTTTCCGCCTAAACAAAAACAAAGCAGTCATGAGGACTGCCAAGAGAAGTGAAAACTTAAAACTATTTATAAACAGTTGTTATTTATGTAGTTAATTTTTTAATCTTAAATTAAAACTTGTAAATCAAAAACAAAGTACTCGTCAAGACGAATCATACGAGCCCAAACTCGATGGTGTTATGTCGTTTTATAATGGAGTTTCTATGGCCACCTTCTATCTCCATCATCAGATCCTAGATACCATCTAAAGACAAAGTACCCGTCAAGACGAATCAAACGATTCCAAACTCGATGGGGTTGCCTCATTTCATTACAGAGTTACTGTGGCCACCTTCTTGCTCCATCATCAGACCCTGGATGTCATCTAGGACTGGAGTACTAGTGAAGACATTTCAAACGAGCCTTAACTCGATGGATTTGCGCCATTTAATTACAGTTTCGCATGTCCACCTTCCAGCTCCATCATCAGACCCTGGATACCATCTAAAGACAAAGTGCTCATCAAGACGAATCAAACAAGTCCAAACTCGATGGGGTTGCGTCGTTTCATTATAAGAGTTACTGTGACCACCTTCCAGCTTCATCCTTGGACCCTGGATACCATCTAGAGACAAAGCACTCGTCAAGACGAATCATGTAAGCCCAAACTCGATGGGGTTGCGCCGTTTCATTATAGAGTTCCTAAGTCCGGAACCGGAAACCGGGAAGTGTGTCAAATTTTATTTCCAATGTACACACTAAAGCTGCGTCTCTTAACGGTGTCACGAGTAGCTGCGTCTCGTAACGATGTCGCAAGTCCAGAGATTTTATCTCATCTAAAAATATGCGTACCGCGCTAAAAGAAGTTTTCACTTCAAAAAAAGGAAAAACAAGGTAGGTTTGCATATGATATAGAATAACCATACAATTACTATATTGCAAAATAACTTATTGTTTACATTCCTGACTGATTTTCTCGCATAAAGTTGTGTGTGAATACCCAAGAAAGTTATTCGGCTCGCACGCTTGACACTGAAATATGATGGCAATTTTCAAGTTGCCAAATATACCTTCTATTGCGACTCAGTCAATTCTACTGTGAGACGATCCACATGCGTCGTATCTCACGCAATTGAAAATATCATTTGATACTGAGACTAGAATTTATTATATTTTTAACACGTTTGATCTTCATTTCTTCATCAAGGGGATGGCTCCCTTTCACAAGTTGTAAAAGCGAAGTATCGAGGACAAATGCTCTTTTTTTACACATAACTAAATAATATGACAGAATCGTTTGTTTGTTTGTTATGCGCTTTCACGTCGTAACTATCAATAGTGAAATAGCCGTCATAAGAGTTTGCATACATATAGTATAGTACCCAGAAGATGACATAGGCTACTTTGTATCACGGAAATATGAATAGTTCCCGTGGGATAGTTATTCTTACATAGAGATAATAAAGGTACCGTAGCGTGAAGTATTTGTAATCTGAAGTTCACGTGGAGGAATTCTCGGGCAGAATCTAATGAGTTATAAAATTTAAGTATCGGACGGCGCAGTGTAGGACGACCTCCTACCAGATGGAGTAATGACCTGGTCAAAGTCACAGGCAGCTGTTAAATGCAGGCGAACCATTTGTTGTGTTGCTCACTTGGAGAGGCATATATTATACAGTAGTAGACGACGAAAGGCTGATAGATGGATGGAAATTAAACAGGTACGTACCTCCTATAGGTACTTTTAAGGTCATAGGATACATACTATAAAGAACATTAATAGAATCTGTATTTTTAGCACTTGACATGCTCAGCTACTTTAAAGTACAAACTATTATTTGTGAATGAGGAAAAAGAGAACTTTAGTGCGAGTGAGAATCAAACCTGTGGCATTCCAATCCGCGAAAGTGCTCTAATTCACTGAGCTACCGCACTACCTTTCGTTCATACCCAATCTTTACTCATCAAAATTGGTCGTTAAGACAAACTTCCTTTTTTTGATTGATAGTCGATCACAACCGAGAATGGAGCAAAATTGTCGTCTTTGTAGTTTTTGTTCGAATTTTTATCTGAAAAACTTTTTCTCTAGAACTTTTTAGACAATAAAACAAATAAAAAACGCATAAAATCACTAGTTAAGTAATTATATAGTCCAAGGAATGAATACAAAAATAAGTCCTCTAATGTTTGGGTCTATTTTCCCTAGGGTTTGCGATGTTTGGATATATTTCCCTTTAGGTTAGGTTAGGTTAGACAACTATCTCTACATTCCGTATAACTTAATAATGAAAAATTTATACTAAAATCCATTAGTAGAGCTATTTTCAAAATACACCTACATCCGACGGATGCCGTAGGCGTTACCTGAACATTAAGAAATTGATGAAATTGATGGTCCCGACCAAATATCATGATGAGTTAGTGGGCAAAGCTTCTAGAACGATTATCCAAGAGATGCAGTTTAAATCCTGCTCATGACCATCATTTTCGATTTCACATTTTTGCAGTATTCATTCATGATGATCGTTTGAGTAATTTTGGTATGATAGTATAACAAGCAAACAAGCTTTTGCATTTATAATATTAGTAAAGAAGTAAGGACTATTAAGGTCCCGCAGTCCCAGTTACCAGTCCAGTACTTTTTTTGCCTTCCACAGGTATCCGCTAATTGACTATTTTGATACATGAGATAACTAGTGATTCCATTACCATACGGTGAAAAAATTTTTCATGGGCCAATATTTTTAGCTGCAAAAGCTTACAAGTGAACAAAATAATTGAAATTATTATCAAAAGTTACATAAAGTATATAATTTTGCAATAGATTATAATAATATGGCATTATGTGAAAATTGTTTTTAGTTTTTGGGCCATATGTTTGAAGGTATGAGAAGAAATTTAATGGTTAGCTATTCTTTAACGTAACAGAGACTAGTGGCCATAACCTCCCCAGAGAACAAGTATTTTCGACGTAATCAGGTTAATGGATAAACGCTATGCCCGGTCCACACGAGAAGTTATATTCAACTAACACTTTTATAATCCCATTTGGTATAGGTATACAGTCCTTTTACAGAGTTAAAAGATACTCATCGCAACGAGATTCACGAATTAGTAGAAGCTCATGAATAATAATAATTACTATCTCTACTTTGAACGAGATAGTTATGTTTTTTTTTATTTACTGTAAATTAGTACCTACCTATTTACATTCATTTTGGTACTAACTAATAGAATGTTTATAATTAATGTTTATATTGAGGTTTTGTAAATTGGCTTAAATTAAATTGGAATTATTAATTACCTACTGAGCATACTATTAGACTGAAATGGAAACGCCATGTATTAATAATAACGTTCAGCAGCATAAAAAAAAACATGCGAGCAGTCTTTGGGGACTGCTGATAGAAGTGAAAACTAAGTAACTTGTGAATTATTGTAGGTATCGTGAAGTGTTAATGACCAAAATTGGTCATTAAAAATTGTAAAGATGACAAACCAAAAATAAATCAAAAATAATAATCTAATAGCTCGACGATACAATTCACAAGTTACTTAGTTTTCACTTCTATCGGAGCGTTCAGTGACGATGACGCGAGTTCCACCCAATAAGTACTCAACGCGCCTAAAGAAGTTTTCAATTCAAAAAAAAAAACAGAAAAACGACCCACCGTCAAATATATTTAATATTACCTATGTCTTTAACTTATTCTTATCCGCCTTATATTTAATTTAAATAGACACGGTAAGTGTATTATATTTTGCCCTTGCATTAGCGTTGTTGTGAGTAACAAATGTTTACAATTGACAAATCAGTGAACTAAAATTGCCCATGATTGAATCTATAATAAATATTTTAGATTAGATTCGTAAGGTTTGGCATGCGTTTTTATTGGATCAGAGGAATTTCGTATTCCTAGCCAGTGTGCCAACTTTGTGCTGTCCGTGCCGAGACATTCGGCTGACTTTTGTATTTTCCTCAAGACAAATAACATGTTTCATCTGATAAGGGTCCGTCGACTACTTGTCTGTCTACAAGAAAACATAAGAAACGATTTTCTTGATTTTTTTTAACTTCGACTATCTACATATTTATTCTTGAATACTACTAATACTACATAAATAAATTAGTGGGCATAAAAGAATACCTCGGGCTCATGCGCAGATATTGAATGTTTGTCATGGATACTTTGCCAGCATCCTCGACTTAAAAAGTTTTATCTTATATGCTGTGGTTGAAACCTCGGGTCAGGCTGTGTTATTGAGCTTTCTCGTTAAAAGAAAATTCTCCGTAGCAACCTGGAGTTTAAAATGTGCCCGGTAAGATGGCAATAGACATGCCTCTTATTACGTGTTACAACATAGTCGGCGAACGGTGGATGTAAAATACATCTCTCCCTACCACTTCGGGGATACGTGAGACTACACTGTGTATATTATAATGCAGAATTTTGATATGACAAAAACATTTTAAAATTTTGAATAGGCCTTTGTAAGACGGAGTGGGCAATTAGGTATTATATGTGATTACAAAAAATATAGCGAAGAAATAGCAGTTATATAATATAAATGTGATGTTGCTGGCCCTCATTTTAATCCGAATGGTTAAGCAATAATAATATATGTGTCTCTAATGTATAATAAAAATTCCTGTAAATAACACTAAACCCAAATTTCGTCCACCATAGCTGAGGTTATTAGAGGAGTCTTTTTCTATATTGGTATATTGCTTGCGTTGCTGTGACACACTAATAATTTGTTCAATTATTATTTATAGAAGTAAAGTCATGATCGCGTCATAGTGATGTTCTATTATTGTGATTTTATGTTCCATTATTTCTCAGATCTTTCGTCAAAAAATTTCATTTTGGATAGGATTTGCGTAAAAGCCTTTTTTAGTGCTCACAGTATCAAAGAAACCCATATGTAAAATTTCACGGTACCTAGCTTCGGGAATTTAGGCTGTGTGTGTGGCAGTCAGTCATTTATTCTATTGTATATTACTTATAGCCGTTTCTCAGGTTGTCTCTCTAGAATCTTTCTCCAGAGAATCTCTTCCTCTCAACAAAATTAAATTTGTAATATTGGCATACAACTATTTTATCTTTTAAGTTGGAACTAATTACATTTTTTTATAAAAAAAAACGTGACATTGTGTAACTAGTTTTGCAGTTCAACACAGACAAAAAACGTGACACGAATTTTTTTTATACAAAGATTATATATTTAAGAGAAGCTATGAATTATGCAAGTGGTATTTTAGTGCTTATGGTTAGATTGATAATTATAACTGAAAATGAAATTTTCTTATAGGTATAACGCGGGTGGCAACCAAGCCTACGTCCCATCTGATGCGCGACGACTGACGCTATTTCTATAGCTAGTAACACCAGAGGCATCACTCGCGCGTTACCAACTCCAAGGAAAGGCAGAGGTGGTGGAGTGGGAGGCTAATAAGCAAGGAGAGGATAAGAAAGGGCGTTGAGCCTCTGGCGCTCTCACTCACCATCACCAAAACACAATAGTAGAAGTATCTATCCTTGTTTTACGCTGATTTTCTGTAAGAAGGTGGCACTTCCTTGGCTCTGCCACTAGAAAAGTATGTTATTACACGTACTGACGTTCATAATTATTATTACATGTCACATTATCCAATAATAACCACTTATGTCGTATTACCACGTCAGTGTAGCTGTCAGAATACAGATAAAATAGCAATTTATTTTGAGATAAAGCTTTGAATTCGCTATTAGGTAGCTCTTTGTGAATCCGGCAAAATTTTAACGAACACTAGCGTCAAACCTTGGTATGTTAAAATCCAATATATCGATCAGTGAAATTTATACTGTGCTACCAAAATGCAATAAAACTGAAAGAGTTTTGACTGACAAATGACTGGCGAAAATTTCAATTGCATTTTTAAGCTCATGATAAGTGGGACTACACAGACTCGATTGTAAAAAATATTGCGGGTGAAATAAAACCCTGTACCTATAGATATAATTAGCAACTGCTCTTTCAACTAAGCCACAGCTACATTAATCTATTTCTAAAGCAGAATAAAATTGTCTTTAAGAGTTATTCTTTCAATATCCACTTTTGAAGTAAAATTTTCTTAAGGCGCGACATGTGAACCACTGACGGTATGTAGGTACTATGGTTCCGGTGGCCCGCCAATAAAGGCGAAGGGACGGCACACGGCGGGTTTGTTTAGTGGGTGAGGGCTCCACACTACCCTGTTCGTTGCCCCGAACGACGGGGTGAGCAGCTACGTACATTTTTTCCCGCCTAAAAAAAAAGGACGCGGCATGAGTTACTTATATATTATAGAATGGCTTTGTATGATAATATTATGTAACCCTTAAATTAAAATATTTTAATATATTTACCTGCCTAGTAGTACAAACTTGACTAGTATTTATTGCGGTTACATAAGATATTAAAAGACAATATTACTTTGATGGGTGAATGAACAGAAATATAAAAGCATAACTGTTATTCATCTGAAACACTTGACACTAAACGCTAAATATCTTCTTATTTATACGTTTATCTTTGCAGACGAGTGCCTCCGGCAAAGTCGACAACGGTTGATACTAAATTAAAATTGATGAGAAGGAATTTATTCAAGCATCTTGATTCTAACAAAAACCATAAATCATGTCGGTTGTAAATGTTTCGAAGATTTATAAACGGTTTACTCATTTCACACTCCCTTAACGATGGTGATATAATAATTAATCACTGTGATGGTACCTGTGGTGTCTCAACTAGCTGATCAGTTCATACAGATTCCCTAAAAATACTTATATGAAACAAATATATTATTTTTATACACAAGTAAATGATCGGAACTATACCCGCGTCAGTTCGGCTACCTACTAATATGTTAAATCCGACGGGTAGCTAACACACAATTTCTCAGCGCTTGAAAGTAAAGATATAAATACGATCATATTTCGTCAGTCCCACAGATCAAAGTGCGGATCTAGGAATATTAACACATACGTTTCTAATAAACCACGAGTGTATCAAACCATTATACGGCACCCGTAGCCTATAGAAAATACTCTTTACCCGGAAATAAATGACATGACTTACTGACTTTTAAAATATATATTAAGACTAGCTTCTGGCCACGGCTTCGTCTTATTCAAAAGCTAATTTTGATTGTATCTTTGTTTGTAACGAGATAACATGTAAGTATATCAGTTTACAAATCTAAACAAGAGCGATCAAACAAAAGTTTTATTAAAATACTAGCTTTTAAGCTAGATTTTAGGTTATATCTCAGGTTCCTATATACTAGTGGGATAGTGGGATAAAATACCAGTTTTTAAGTCTAATCAAGATCTATCAAATAAAAATTTTGCATCAAAATCCATTCAGTAGTTTTTGCGTGAACCGCGAACAAACAAACAAACAGACAAAAAATTTAAAAAAAATTGTTTTGTGTTATGACACGTATACCTATATAGCCTAACACAGTTATTTTTTCTCAAATATCTTAAGTGTACAGACACAGCTCGGTTACAACTTTATTACTTTATAGTATAGAAGTTCAGTACGCCTGCCTTTTTTTTTCTTAAGGTAGGGTAAAATATTCCTAACCGCACACCCCGTCGTTCGGGGCAACGAACAGGGAAGTGTGGGGTCCTCACCCACTAAAGAAACCTGCCGTATGCCGTCTCTCCACCTTTATTGGTGGGCCACCGGAACCATATTACATTCCTTCAATGGTTTAGTATGTTTGCCTACAGAAAAAATATTTTGTTATATCCCTGGTCACACTATGTTCGTTCGTATTCGTTGGCGCCACCTGGATTAAATTATGATTAAATATTTTGGATATTCTGATTTAAATATGTTGGTTTCAAAACCGCCTCAAATTACCCAAATACACCATATTTTATTCTCAATAATATATATTTGTACAAACACAGTTCTGTTACAGATTTATATTTAACCGATCGCACAGCAGTACCGGTTTCTGGTTCGCAGTTAAGATCTTACGGTAGATGGTATATTAAATCACTGATTTACTGCTGAATTATATATAGTTTCGCTATATAGTGCAGTCAGGCGCAGAAGTAATTAAAAAAAAAAACAAAAAAGACAGCATCACGTCTGTATTCCCCGAAGGGGTAGGCAGAGGTGTTTTACACACCCACGACTCGCCAGCTATGTTTAAGTCCCACGTAATAGGGGGCGAGCCTAGTGACGTCTACCGGGCACAAACTCCGGGCTGCTACTGAGAATTTTTCTTTATAGGAAAAAGTTCAATAACATTGCCCGACCTGGGGATCGAACCCGAGACCTCATGATTAGCAGTTGCATACACTACCGCTACACCACCGAGGCAGAAGTAATTATTGATAAATAATGTAAATATCAGTAAAAAAGTAAACAATTCAGGGGCTGTATTTAAACATCGTATGTCTGTACTCCTTTGTTAGCTCGAACAATAGGGAACTGAACCAGTTGGCTGTTGAAAAATAAACAATGGAATACAAATTTGTAATGCAGTCTGGAAATGAATAACGCCATGCCAGGGTCTACTGTGATTCTCTCTGAAAAAAAATTAAAATGAAAATACCAATTCAAATGGTGAATAGCATTATTAAAAGAAGTTTTGATTATCATCCCTCTAGCCTTTTTTAATCCAGCTGTGTTAGAGTCAACCTTCTATTCTAATTGGATTTTGCAGACAATTATTTTTACTTTAGAACTAATGCTATTTGACTTCTGTAATCTAATGGGTTCTAAGAAATGATAAATTACAGAGTGCTGAATTTCTATCGTAAATATAGGTAAGCACGATAATTAGGAAAAAAATAAAGGAAGTTTCGGACTGGCCCATTCACGCTGAGGTAAGCAAGGCTCTTTGAAAATAGAAACCTCTAGGAAAATAGTCAATATTCGTAATTAGAACAGCAGTCATCGCTTTTTGTTGATTGTGGTTTGGAAGACTTTACTCTTTACTTATTCTTATCAAACTAATTCAATTTAAACAATAATGTATAAAGTATCAATGCTGCTTGGGAATCTTTAAACTTTATATTTTATTTCTATTTTCATATTGCTTAATGTTATGCCATTACTAATCTGCTCTACCTCAAGAGACACGGATCCATTACACCCATAGAGCACAGGCGAAATTATAATTGGGTCTTCTGAATTCCTTTTAAATTGAATTATTAAGTTAATAAATATATTATAAGTACCCGATTGGTGGCTCGTGGTTGATTAAGATTCACAATTGAGCCCGATAAGTGGCGCTGCAATCGTGTTTTAGAAGCTTATTATTTCAAAATAATAATGAGTATCGTAAAATAGTTTGCTGAACCTGTCAAAAGTAGAGCCACCAATGTTTGTACACGACAGGGCCTACAGGGTCCGCTAGTACATCTATACATATATATTACCATCATTAATTATTTGACAATAATAAATTACTTTTTTATACTGTTGTAAAATGCCAACCACGTTTTCATAATCACTTACAATATAAAACAAAATATTTGTTTTAGCGTTTGCATACATGACAAACATTTAAAATCCGTATTTTATTACGTAAAGTAGCGAAAGGGTATGCTGCTGGAAGTCACATTAAATTTATGTTGATAGTCCCTGAAACTGGAACACCGGTATTGCATTATATTCTATTTTCAAACGTTAATTGGAATTTTGAAACTATTTACTGGTTTTAGATCTATATTTTTTAGCATTTTACATACTCCGCTACTTTTTAAAGTATAAATTATTTGTGAATAAAAAAAAAGAGATTTACTGGTTATGTAAGTAAAAACTAAAAACCATAACTTACAATAATAATCACTTATAAATAAATTATGGAATTCAAAAGGTAAGTTATTTATATTTTTTGTTATAAAAACTCATTTGTTTCATAATTGGTTTGAATTTACTGGCCAACGACAATACACAAATAAATCAACACAAAGTGAGAAAATGTGAAATCGAAAATAACAGCCACTAGCAGGATATGAACCTGCATCTCCTGGATACCGTCCAGATGCTCTGCCAATTCAGCCATCGTTACAATTGCTCCCGACTGCTAATTTCGATAATATATTCATTCTTAACGTCTTGCGCCCGCTGTCCAAAGTATTTTCATAGATTATACCGACCAGGTAAACATAATTTTACAATTAAGATTTTTACCAAATAATGACGCAGCCCTAGAAATATTTAGATATGTTTATATACTTGTTTAGCATTTGACATGCTTAGCCATATAAATAAACACAAAGTGATAAAATGTGAAATCGAAAATAACAGCCACGAGGATCCTGCATGAATGTCAAAAGCAAAAAAGTATATAAAAACATATAAATACACAAATAATTTGTCTTGCAAACATTTTGACATCATTTAGAAATACTTTATTTATTAACACAAAGTGCGACAATGTGAAATTGAAAATAACAGTCACTTGTTTTCGATTTCACATTTTCGCACTTTGTATTAATTTACATGGTTAGCCAAGTCAAATGCTTAAAAAATACATAAAAATATCAAAATAAAAAATATTTGTGTAAATTATTTGTGAATAAGGAAAAAGATATTTTTTGTACTAGCGGGAAACAAACCCGCGTCTTTTCCAATCCGGGGAAGTGCTCTAAGCCACTGAGCTATAGTACAGATCCTTCGATCATCCCATTAAAAAAGTGGCGGAGCATGTCAAATGCTAAGAAAATATAAATTAAAAATATCAAAATACCTTATTTATGTTTAACTCTACCGTTTCTCATCAAATTTGACAATGTATTAATGTTATTTTTTTATATATTTTGTATCTCAAATATAAATAAGTATAATACCATGACCACTCAATGTAAAGCGAGTGCCAGCTTACCTACCAGAAAGCTTTAATGCAAAATTGGATTTCACGGTCCATTAATTTTCAATTTGCGTGATTGCAATTTTGGAGGTTTACTTCTTCCAAAGATGTCTGGATCGGGGACAGAAAATAACAAAGGATTTGGGATAAGATTGAAATGAATATATTACAATCCTGCTGTTCGACTTATTTATACTACAAGACGTGTATATTTTTCTTAAACTATACTCGTACTTTTGAGATGTGAGCTCGTATTACCTAACTCACAAAATATAAATATGTTATTGCTTTTTCTATGACTGTAAAATTTATTTAGAATTAGATAATAACTTATATTTTATATTTAAAGAGCTAAAATTAATTTAAAAAATATATTTGTTCAATTGCCTGCATAATAATATTAGTTAGTCAATGTAAAGAATTCACAAGTGTAGATTATGTAGGATAATTGATTATTATATAGTTACCTGATTTTTATGCAACGTGGGTGAAAAACAAGCATACAGCCTACCTGTTGGTAAGCGGTTACCGTAGCCTCTAAAGATTGTGGGGTGTGATGCCGGTTTACCTCCTAGTGGTGCACTCCGGGCAACGTCGGCAGTCGCCGGCGGCTAAAATTCCGGACAGGACGGGTCTCCGCTTGTCCCTCTGACTCAGCAGAAGGCACGGCGGAAAGACCAGGCGTCGGAGTCGGTGGGGCCAGACTGACTCCCCGGGCTCTGCAGAGGGGGGACAGCAGGGCCAAAGCGGCCCCCCCGTCCCAAATCGTAAACCTGATCGGGTGTCTGTGGTTACGTCTTGCGGGCATACAGGAACGAGGGTCTTGGCTTAATCGCCCGGACCGCGAGGAAGACAACCTCTATAAAAAATTACCCCGAATCTCAAGCTCTGGCGCGCGGGGGGGATGCATGGCTGATGGGTGGTTCAGTCTCGAGCGCGGCCCCAGCCAGGCTACCTGCGGAGCCCCTGTGTTGGGTAACAAATGTACGCTCGCCCGAGTATAGGGAGCTCTGCCCGGGTGGACCTCCTTTCTCCCATACTCGTGGGAACCATATGGATAAAAGGTCACAATTTTTAAAATCGAAGGAATCGGGTACAGCACTCGTTGCCTTAGCCGATGAGGGTCCGGCTGTAAATACGGCTCCCACATCAGCAAGACCATTGGGCGCGCCACGAGCGCCGTTGCGCGGCGCAAGAGGTAGGCCCCGCAAAGGGCGAGGAAAGCGGAAGGGAGGAACGTCGGCAACGGACAGCTCAGCCGCTAATTCGGCTTCCGAGATCTCCGCTGCTGAAGAAAGTGATTGCGCCCTTAGAGCAAATTTCAGACTGGCGAGCAGCTCAACATCTTTGGCTGCGGCGGACATGAGTGCGGGGCAGATGGATGTTGATCATCCATCGCGGAAGCGCACCATGTTCCAGGGTGGCGGGGCGCCCGAATCAGAGGACTGCCCTACTGAGACGCCGCCCCAAAGCTCAGTATAGCTTAAGGGATCGAGGCACGAGTCGTCCTGTGGCACCTGCGCCACGTGCCACATCTGCCAATAGGGCAGAGATAAGCCTCAAAAGGCTGGAGGCGGAGCAGAACACTGAGGAGCGCCTGGCGCTTCTAACGGAAAAACTCCGCCTCCCAGACGAGGGCCATATAGGGCCGGCCCAGTTTGAAGAGAGGGCCCTGAACAGTGTGGCCGGTGGCAGCTGGTTCGCGGAACCTGAAGGGGAACTTCGTGCGTGGCCTGAAAGACGCTGCGCACGAGATTACGCTATCCGTTCGCTTGGTGGAGCTCGTTGAGGCGCAGAATCAGCGCCTCGACGAGGCTAACCGCTGCCTCGAGGCACGGATGGCGGAGTTGGAACAGGGACAGGCGGGGATGCGGGTTGAGCTTGGGCTTCCCGCGGCTGCCCCGGGTCCGTTCACCACCCAGTCAAGCGTCGGACCGGTGCCGGAGGACGAGATGGTCCGCGTGATCATTGACCGCATTGCTGCGGTCTTTGGTCTGCGGATCGACGCTATAGCCGCGAGGCTGCCACCGGAGCCACGACTGCGGCCACCGTTAGCGGCAGACAGGAGGACTAGCACCTCGGCCCAACAGCCCTGCCGCGCCAGGAGGGACATTTGTCTTTCGCTGCGGCGGCGGCAAAGCTACCAGCACCAGGAGCACCGACTTCTGCAGGCCCGAAAAAACGGGATAAGAAAAAAGGCAAGGCGGGACAAGCCTCGACGGGTCAGCTCCGAGAGGAGTTCCCGCCCCTAACAGGCGCCGTCACGCCTCCGCGCGCTTCTGTGCCGCGACAGACGGCTGCACCCTCGCAGGCTGCGGTGGTCAAAGTGCCGAAGGCGGCAGCGGTTGTCATCACCCTGCTGCCCGAGGCCAAGGAAAATGGCCTGACGTATGAGGCCGTCTTAAAACGTGCCCGGCGGGAAATAAACGTCTCCGACCTTGGGGGCGTTTCCGCCCGCTCCCGCCAAGCCCGGACAGGTGCTAGGATTTTCGAGTACCTGGAGCCAGAGGGCGGCAAGACGGCAGAGGCAATGGCCGCGAGGCTGCTGGGCCTGTTCCCAGAGGAGAGTGGTGTCCGGGTCGCCAGACCCGTGAAGTGCGCTGAACTGTGCATTTCCGGGCTGGACGATTCCGTGACGGCGGAAGAGATTCGGCAGGCAATCGTCTCGAATACCGGGTCTCCCAGCAGCGCCGCCCGGGTGGGCACCATTCGCCCAGGTCCAGGTGGTGTGGGTGCCGTCATGGTCTCGTGCCCCGTCGCGGCGGCCAAGGATTTGGTCGCCGCCGATAGACTTCTGGTGGGCTGGAACGCCACGCGGGTAATCGCGTTGGAGCCCCGGCCTGCCAGGTGCTACAAGTGCATGGCGGTAGGTCACACCCGGCCACTGTGCACAAACTGCTTCGACTGCAGCGGGCTTTGTTTCCGCTGCGGTCAGGCAGGGCACCAGGCGGCTGCCTGTACTGCCACCCCACACTGCGCCGCGTGCGTGGCGGGCAATCGCCCCGCCAACCACTGTATGGGGCGGGTAGGGTGCAGGCCTCCGGCCAAGTCAGGCCCTAAGAGGGGGGTGGGCAGCCAATTGGCCCCGGCTGCCCAACCCAGCGCGGCTGGACCGCCGCTTTGCATGGAGGAGGATATCGTGGTCTAATAACGGATCGCGACGCTATCCTCCTCCAAGGGAATCTCAGCCGTTCCGCCAGGGCGCAGGACCTCTTCCTGCAATCCATGGCGGAGCGGTCGATCGGTGTTGCCGTAGCCGCGGAGCCCTACATAGTCCCGGATCGCCCCAATTGGGCAGGTAGCGGGGATGGTTCCGTGGCGGTCGTCGGTTCGGCGGCGCCGCATTCCCCGCCCTTGTTAGTCAAAGACCAGGGCACGGCATATGTGGTGGCTGAATGGGGAGGGGTCACGCTGTATGGCGCGTACTTCTCCCCTAGTCGTAGTCTGGCGGCTTTTGAGGTCTTCCTGCACAGCCTGGACCGACCTCGATACGGCGTATAGCACCGAGCCCTGTGCTCGTGCTGGGGGACTTTAACGCCAAATCAACGGCGTGGGGGTCCCCCAGGATGGACGCCCGAGGTGCGGCGGTCCAAGAGTGGGCGGCAGCGGCGGACCTCGTGTTGCACAACCGAGGGTCCGCCCAAACGTGGGTGCGGCCCTGGGGCGGGTCGATAGTAGACCTTTCGTTCGCTAGCCCTGGTGTTGCTGCACGCGTAAGGAGCTGGCGAGTACTGGAGGAGGTCGAGACCCTATCTGACCACAGATACATTCAAATAGAGGTCTCCCGGACCCTTCAGGGTGCCAGCAGGGGTCACGCGGTGGACAGAACTCCCGCTATTCCGCGATGGGCTGTGGGTAGGCTCGACCGGGACCTGCTAGTGGAGGCGGCCATTTTTCAATCTTGGCTGCCGCCCTCCCTGACGGAAGACGTGGGTGCCGAGGCTGGCCGCATTTGCGGCATGCTTACGCAGATCTGCGATGCGGCCATGCCCCGCGTGCGGCGCCCACCTCGACGGAAGGGGGTCTACTGGTTGTCCCCGGAGCTGGCGGACCTCCGTGCGGCCTGTATTCGTGCCCGGAGGTCCTACACCCGCAGCCGACGTTCGACATCCGTCGCGCCAAATATGCGAAAAGGCAGGAGATGCTGGAGGGTATCGAGCGTGACCTTCTATTTTCAAGGCCTGGGAAGATTCGCACGATGCTTTAGGTGTATTTTGCGATTTATT
The DNA here is from genome assembly GCA_948253155.1 of Leucoma salicis. Lineage (NCBI taxonomy): Eukaryota > Metazoa > Arthropoda > Insecta > Lepidoptera > Erebidae > Leucoma > Leucoma salicis. The sequence goes on along the minus strand of OX411808.1, from coordinate 12,574,582 downwards.
GAAGGCATTTGATTGTGTACAACATGAAACCCTCATCAAAAAACTTTACCACTATGGAATCAGGAACAAGGGGAGAGAACTCTCGAGCTTTTGACTTCTTATTTGAGCAATAGAATTCAAAGGGTCGATGTTAACGGCAGCCTATCACTGGGGTCTGTCATGACGATGGGTGTGCCACAGGGTTCCAGTTTGGGGCCATTTTTGTTTCTCATTTATATGAATGACTTACCCTATTACGTACGGGGCAATCACAATATGGTATTGTTCGCAGATGATACATCATTATTATTCAAAATTAGAAGACAATTACTTAATTATGACAATGTGAACAATACACTTTCTAAAGTTTTTTATTGGTTTAATGCCAACAATCTAGTTTTAAATGAGAATAAAACGAAATGTATTAAGTTCACTACACCAAATTTAAGACTGATTGAAACCAATGTTCAATTAAATGGCGTAGAGCTGGACCTTGTGGAGTCTACCGTTTTCCTGGGCATTACTATAGACAACAAACTCCAATGGGGCGCCCATATTGGAAAATTGTTAAGTAGGCTTAGTTCAGCAGCATATGCGGTAAGAAAAATTTGATTATTGACAGATTTAATAACGGCTAGAAATGTTTATTTCAGTTATTTTCATAGTATTATGTCATATGGCATACTGCTATGGGGATGCTCCGTAGATTTAAATTCTATATTTGTACTCCAGAAAAGGCCTATTCGTGCAATTTACAAATTAGGCCCAAGAGTTTCCCTTAGAGAGAAATTCAAAGAAATAAATATTCTAACTGTTGTGTCATAATATATATATGAAAATTTGTTATATGTTAAGAAAAATATCAATAACTTTGATAAGTACAGTGACGTTCATCACATTAATACTAGGAACAAAGGCAATCTTATTGCACACAGTACTCGTCTCTACAGAATTAATAGATCCTTCATGGGGCAATGTATACGCTTCTTCAATAATATTCCCGAAATTATCCGAAACATGCATTTAAATAAGTTTAAGAAAACAGTAAAATTTAGACTAATTAGTAAAGGTATATATATATTATACAATTTCGGATTATCTGGAAGATAAAACAAAATGGTTTTGAACTGCTCCTCATTTTAAAATAAGCACATAGGTACCCTTTTTTATTTTATTATATTGTTTTCTTCCACAATATTGTGTGTTCTGGTAAGCACCTACTTTAGTTGAGTATTCATTTAAATATAGTAAGAAATTTAAGATTTAAAAAAGTGGCTCATGAGTTTCTTGCCGGGTTCTTCTAATGAAAAGCCTTACTACGGAATCCGGCCGCTTGTGGCGATTGCAATCGCTTCATTGCGGATGCTGGATATGGTCGAGGGACTTTTCCCTTCACGGGCGGTGCACACGCCCCCGGTCATGGCTCCGCCAGATGACGACCGGGAGGACGACGACGGGGAGGTACCGCCCGTGACGACGACGGAAATGGGGGTGGCGGCAGCGCGTATGCAGAGAGGCGCCGCCCCCGGGCCGGACGGGGTTCCCGCCCGAGTGCTGGCCCTGCTCCTCGACCACCTTGAGCCCCGCCTCAGGGGACTGTTCGAGTGAACCCACGACCACGTGCACGGAAGTCGGTTACACTACCGACTACGCCAGAAGCCCGTGGTATATATATAGATAGTAACACCAGAGGCATTTCTCGCACTTCGCCATCTCCAAGGAAATGGATAGGAGGTTGATAGGGAGGAGATTTGGGCCTCCGTCGCTCTCATTCACTATACGAAACACAACGGTAGCACCTCTACCTACCGTTATTTCACACCAATCTTCTGTGAGAGGGTGGTACTTCCAAGATTAAGCCGCCCCATTCATGCTGAGATAAGCAAAGCTCTACCACTATAAATATTTGAAAAATTAGTTTTTTTTTAAATAACTTCACATCATTTAATAAATTCAATTGTTATTTTTTATTAACAACTAAATGTTAACTCACATAATCACTTAATATGTTCTTTACCTATCACTTAGTGAGTTCATGCAATAAAGGATAATGATAGTAGTATTAAGTCCAGCACACACCACTGACTATCCAGGCACTATATAAAGATGGCTAGGGTGGGTAAAACCCGCCAGTGATCCGTTAACACAGGCGGAAGACGGCTCACGGTGGGTTTCTTTAGTGGGTGAGAGCCTCACACTGCCCTGTTCGTTGCCCCGAACGACGGGGTGTGCGGCTAGATACATTATTTCCCGCCTAAACAAAAAAAAGCGTGGCTAAAACCGAACATTGATAAATGTTGAGTTGTGACAAACCACACATTTGCGGCACAGGTCAATGGAATAAAATATGTCGTCTGATTACAATGTAGATGACTTTATGACAAGAGTGAATAGGTATTTACTAAGTATGCTTTACTAGCCGAGATTTTACGGTGACTTGCAATCTGCTATGGTATAATCAAGGGCTTTAAAGTACTAGATTACAATATGTGGAGTAACAGATATATATATGCGAGCATGGAATTCCCGCCTCTCCCATTGCCGGTGAAAACACTCTGGACCGTTGAGCTAGACATCTCTTTCTGATATTTATGTTACAGAATTCATGGTTAAGTATTGGCTGTAAAAAGTATTCAAATTGTCAGAATTGTAGAAATTCAATTAAACGCAATAGATACCCTAAACGTAGTTTTATTTCACAACAGATATCTATTTTTCCACGTCCACAAACTTTTTTGTTTAACCAAGCTATTTAAGCACTTCAAATGCCAATATAAATAGCAGATTTTAAACTATCGCGTTTCATTAGGGTAAAACTGGGTAATACGCCCCACTTTTTTTTAAACACGATTAGAACTGGTTTTTTCTTCAAGACTAAAAAATGTGTTTAATTAGAAATAATATTTGACATTTTAGGAATAAACTGGCACAAACGAAGTTTTGTAAAAATAACAAGAACAAGTAATTTTATAGTTTTTTCTAGATACTGGAGTGGGGCTTTTTGCCCAACTACTGTTGGGTAAAATGACTCATACAATTTACAAAATGCCCAAGCGTTTAAATTAACATTATGGTCTATAATTTAAACACAAATAATAATAAAATAACAATCAATCTTTTAACTAAAACTTATAACTAACTTCTAATTATATAAATTTAAAGTATGAGGAAAATTTAACGATGTTACCTCTCTGTCTATTATCACATTTTACAAATCAACCGTTATTTTAATTTATTATGATAGCAATTGTAATGAAATGGTAATTTTAACTTTCGGTTAACACTATAAGCTCGAGCGTGTGAGAGACCGTCTGATTTACTTTGACTCAATTCAGGGATCCACCAAAAATCCATTAAATATGAATCACCAGCTAATTCAGTTTTAATAGCTAATGTGTTTTCATTAAATTTTTTCGCTAATCAATACGCCATTACTTTTACATCCTTTCGATCAAGAGCAAATCCTGCTTTCTCTAATTTTTTATGTGGGCAACTTGCTTTTTTTTTATAGTTGTTCCAGAAAACAGGATTACGGCCAATTTGATCCTCCCATTAAAAGGTACTTGACAATTCGTTAACTCCCATTTTTTTACTTTTTACGGAAGCTTCTTCTAAGTTTTCAGCTGTCCATGTTGCGTGTAATCTTTCTTTCATACTTACGAGGCGTCATCTGGAGGAAAAAGAATACAATCCACATTTTAGTTCAGTTATATAAGTGGGACATTTTAAATTAAAACGTGTGGGGCGTTTTGCAGAAATGCAAGTTTAATATGCCCCACTATGTATTTAACTATAGTTTCAAGTTTATAACGCTCGACTATTACAAAAAAGAAATGTAATTTTATACTTTAACATGGCGTGTAGACGAAATTAATATAAACAACATATTACTTTAGGTATACAAATTTGATTGAAACTTACCGCAAAATGTCAAAGCTGCAAAAATCGAAATTAACCAATAATTCTGTCACTGACACAGAGATCATGCGCAAACGTCTGCCATGATTTCGAACAACTGTCTTGTATGCAATGCGCGTCAGCAGCATCGCTTAACTGTGTTTGTGTGAGTGTGAGATTAGTGGGGCGTTTTGTCAATTGAGGAGTATTACCCGGTTTTACCCTACTATGTATTTAAAATGTTATTAGAGACTTAACGCGTATCAAATACCTTTTTACTCCCGATGTTTTGACTGGGTTTCACCAGCCGTGGTCATTGGTCGACTCAAGGGTCAGTCGTAATAACATTTTAAATACATCGAAAATAGTATCAAGAGCAGGATTTAAACCTGCATCTCCTGGAATACCATCCTAGATGTTTTGCCAATTCAGCAGTTCACAGTCCCAAGCAGTTGTCACGATTCACACTTTGTGAATAAGTTAGGTTAGTAATAGATGAAAGAGTACTAACATTTTACCGACTAAAATTCTACCTGATGTTTACACAATGGCAATATAATGGTAGAAAGGACAATGGCGAACTCCCATACATTAAATTAGTTGACAAAAGATTGTTGCGTCTTTGTTCAAAAAATATGCGTATTGAATAACTGTGATTTTCTGAGCCTCAGGGTTTAAAAATGTCTGTCTAAGTAGGTTTTTAGTTATTACGATAACAATATTTAGTTTTGTAGTTTAAGTTCTAAGATATTACAATATCGGATTTCCGTTATAGTTTTATGATAGTAGATGTGTCATAAACGTTGTCCGATGCTTAAACACCTTTAAAAGATTGGGCCGATCGCCGATTGATAATTTGGAGGCATTCATAACCATCCGCGGCCGCCTCATAAAATATGTGGAAGGAAATCATGCAGGCAGAGGTGCGCTCTTACGAGTAAGACGTCGTCGCCTAAGAACGAGCGATCACTCAACGGTTACCTTGGTGTATCATTATCACTGATCTGATGCGGTACTATAACATTATGCACTAGCGCATTACCCGCGTCTTCACATAGTGATATAATAGTATGTTTGTTTGCAAAGTAAGGTAGAAAATAAGGATATTTTATTGCTTATGGTGGCGACAAGCCACTACCTAACTGATTGTAAATGGTAACCGTCGATCATGGACCCAACTATACCGGGAGCCAGTGTCAAGCCGCTGCTCACCATTTCATTTTACAGATATGAAATGAAAGAATACTGCTACAGCCAAAACACACAAACGTGCTTTATGGCCGGTCACTGAAGATTGTGGTACCAAATCGCTTGGGCTCAGTAGCTAGTGAGTATCCCACTTGTTACCCAGCCCTACTACTAGTAATGCAATGGGTGATAATTGCTTATTGCCTTAGTCGCCTCGTATGACAACCGTGGAAAAGAGTGAGGTGGTGACACTTGTATTCTTAGTCCATCACCACACGGACGATTTTGCAAATACCCATCAGGCTTGAGACCAGCATCAAGTATCATCAGCACTCGTAAAAGCTAGTTTCCCTTCTAGGTTTAGCATGCTTTCAACCAAATCATCACTTGTTGTTGTGTTGTTTTACTGGAGCAGGACTTTGACTTGACTGACTAATTTTATATAACTGATTTCAACTACGACTTGTTTCATGAATTATACTTACCTGTGATCAGAGAATAACGATGTTTATAAGTAACTGTTAGGCTGATGGTTCTGCCAATGCCTTAAACAAATTTAAAAAAAATTATGGCTGGCAACGCAAAAAAGATTGGTACTCAATTTAGACAAAGAATATTATAGACAAGCTATCAGCGTATGCAGTCGAGATAGCAATATTTTTACATACTTACTTATTTATGATAACCGGAATAATTTTAAAATACTTTGGAAAATCCAAAACTGCACGCCTCATAATCTTCATTTTTCACAATAAAATTGATTATTTGGTAAGTAACTAATAATATATTGGTCTTACTAAGTAGTTTTCAATAAATCACATAGATAGCGCTAATTTCAAAAAGTACTAATGTGGGTTTCATGTCTTATACGCCATCTAGCGCTAATTTTAAGAAGTACTTCTATATCTCTCAGTTACGGCCCGCGCGCACGCCAAGGCCACGCAAAAAAAAGGGCCCCACGCCGCTAAAAATATTCCATTGGTGTGTTATTATTTACGTGTGTTTAGTGTTTTTAATTATTGTTATGGATAAAATAGTTATTATACTTGACAAATATCATCAGTTCGTCAAGCAAAGGTAAGAATTTTCTTTTAACAAAAAACAATGTAAGTACCGGCCGGGTGAACGGCGTTCTGTTGACAATAGTAAAACCACCGGTGGCTACTGGCTATTCGTACGTAAAAAGGTAGTTCTCATGAAAGGCGCTGGTTTTAGTGTCGCGTGGAGCGTAAATATTCAGTATTTTTTTGTTTATTTAATAACAATTAAACCACATTGAATCAGACCTTGAAAAGTAATAGGGCTCTATTCCTATTCATAATAATTCGTAAACGAAAAAAAAAGACTCGATTAGTAAAGTATTTTGGTCGTTATCGTGTTAACATACATTACCTACAACTCACGGACGTCCAAGCCAGATTTTTTTCGAACAGTTTTTTAGCTAGTTTAAATAACAAAAATGGTATCAAAAATATTGTTTAAAAATAGTGTTTGTTCTTTATATGTGTGTGTAGATATTATTTTACAAGTGCAATATATGATAAATGGAGATATTTTAAGTTTGAAAAATCTGTTGTTCCGTGTAAAGCGAGAGTAGAACCCACCTAAACGCTTCGCTTATGAGGCGTGCAATATAATTATGATTATAACTTTATTGACTAAAAATGTTCTACCTGTTTCATAATCATAATCATAGACAGCAATCACCCGCTACAACCTAAACACACCCAGGTGTTTTACGGTCGATCATATGGAAGATATTGGTATCAAATTGTGTATAAAAATAATTTGTGTACAAATGTACTCTTAGATAAAAATGTTTTATCAAAATTCCGTTCAGTACTTTTTAAGCGATGCGCTAACAAACGAACTGACAAAAGTTCTAAAACAGTTTTTCAGACACGTCTATATAATAGGTGATCCATTTCGAGGTTCCCTTATTTTTTAAAGAAAAAAACAGAAAATTCAAATTTAATGGAGAATGTTTATTATCATTTGAAAGAACATTCTGTGGCATTTATTTTTTAGATTATGTCTATCAAATGTTGTCCGTTGCTACGTCGCAGATGGTTGTATTTTCTGGATGAAGTGGCAGTTCTTGAATCTCTTCAGGTTGCTCTTCGTCCCAAATGCGGTAATTTTGTTTGTTTACATACCCATTGAGCCAGAAATGGGCCTCATTACTTTGTTGTTACCAGTCGAAATGCTCGAACGAGTCATCGAAAATCGGACTCAACGGATGGACCATCTGCGACGTAGCAACGGCCAACATTTGATAGCCATAATCTTCAAAAAATAAATGCCAAATAATGTTCTTTCAAATGATAATGAACATTCTCCATTAAATTTGAATTTTCTGTGCTTTTTTCTTTAAAAAAGTAGGGAACCTCGAAATGGATCACCTCTTACTTTCATACACACAGTCATATTTTCTCAAATACATTGGAAAATCCAAAAGTGCACGCCTCATAATCTTATTTTTTCACAATAAAATTGATAATTTGATAAGTAACTAATAATGTATCGGTCTTACTAAGTAGTTTTCAATAAATATATAGATTTTTTTATATATATTTTTAGCATTTGACATGCTTAGCACTATGCATTAAACACAAAGTGAAAAATGTGAAATCGAAAATAACAGTCACGAGCAGGATTTGAACCTGCATCTCCTGAGTACCGTCTATTCAGCTGAATTGGCAAAGCATCATTTCACATTTTTCACTTTGTGTCTAATGTATATTTTTTAATAAATCACATAGATAGCGCTAATTTCAAAAAGTTTACCTATTAATGTGGTTCTCATGCCTTATACGCCATCTAGCGCTAATTTTAAGATGTATTACTATGTTAGTCTATAGAAGTAGTTCTCACGAAATAAGGTATAGCGCTGGTTTTAGAATATTCACTATTTTTTTGTTTATTTATTAACAACTAAACCACATCGAATCAGACCCTGAAAAGTGATAGGGCTCTATTCGTAATTATACTGAATCGTAAAAGAAAAAAAAACACTTGATTAGTAAAGTTTCTCAGTCGTTATCGTGTTAACATACATTACCTACAACACACGGACGTCCTAGACAGAACTTTTTTAAACAGTTTTTTAACTAATTTAAATAATAAAAATGCGTCGTAAATAATAAAAAGGCGTCACCCAAAGACGTTAAGTATGATGTGTTATCGAAATTAGCAGTCAGGAGCAATTGTCAGGATGGCTGAATTGGTAAAGCATCTGGACGGTATCCAAAAGATGCAGGTGCAAATCCTGCTCCTGACTGCTAATTTCGATAACACATCATACTTAACGTCTTTGGGTGACGCCTGCGCCATCTGTCGGGAGTATTTTCATACATTATACCGACCATGTCAGGATGGCTGAATTGGTAAAGCATCTGGACGGTATCCAGAAGATGCAGGTTCAAATCCTGCTCCTGACTGTTATTTTCGATTTCACATTTTTCACTTTGTGTTTAAAATAAAAATGGCATCAAAAATATCATGAGTGATCTATATTTTAGCACTTGACATGCTCAGCTACTCTTAAAGTACAAATTATAATATGTGAATAAGGAAAAAGAGTATTTTACTACAGGCGGGAATCGAACCTGCGTCCCTTCATATCCGGGGAAGTGCTCTAATCCACTGAGCTACAGTATTATCTTTTAGACATACCCAATCTCCTTATCACATTTATCTTAACGACCAACGCCCTCTTTTGGAACGCATTTACATGCATTAATCCAATATAGCAAGTTTCATTTTGCAATTAAAATTCATATTATTTGATAGCGCGATTTTTTTTTAACATTTTGATCTATATTTTAACACTTGACATGCTCAGCTTCTCTTAAAGTACAAATTATGTCAAGTGCTAAAATATAGATCAAAATGTTTAAAAAAATCACTCCATCAAATAGTATGAATTTTAATTGCAAAATTAAACTTACTATATTGGATATGCATGTAAATGCGTTCCAAAAGACGGCGTTGGTTGTTAAGACAAATGTGATAAGAAGATTAGGCATGTCTGAAAGATAGTACTGTAGCTCAGTGGATTAGAGCACTTCCCCGGATAGGAAGGGACGCAGGTTCGATTCCCGCCTGTACTAAAATACTCTTTTTCCTTATTCACAAATTATAATTTGTACTTTAATATCATGAGTGTTAAAAATAGTGTTTTTTCTTGATATGTGTGTGTATATATTATTTTACAAGTGCAATATATGATAAATAGAGACATTTTAAGTTTGAGAAATCAGTTGTTCTGCGTGAAACGAGAGTAGTACACACCTCAACTCTTCGTTTATGAGGCGTGCAATAGCATTAATGTACAGACACAGCTCTGTTAAAGTTTTATGCTAGTTCAAAATCTAGTATTAAAAATATTTGATTGACGAATACATATCAAAAAGTACAATATCTTATCTATATAATTGAATAATAACTGACTTACTGACAAACATCAACACGTAGCTTAAACTCATGGGGCTAGGACCGTGAAAAAATGCATACTTATAGGTTTTTTGAGCACTAATAAAAGATGCGCAAATCCTATCCTTAATAGATTTTTCCTCCATCACTACGACGCGAGCGAAGCCAAAGATAATGCGCTAATTAAAATATTTGCCATGATAAATATACATTATTATAACCAATAGCCCAACAGTGAAAGTTCTTCATATCCAACCGAATGCATTCGAATAATGTTCTATGGCTCTGCTAGCAGCATTCCTATTACAACTCATCTATCAAACTCTACAGAGGAAAGCGAAACAAATTTCAGTTCCGGTAGATAATTTGATTCTGTTTTAGTTAAAGTACACCAAGACTGAACACAGTTGTAATTTTGGTCAGGCGAATGCATTACATTTACAAAAGAGAACAATTGTTCCCCATTCCCCTTTCAATTATTTACTGTATACTTTATTTAGCCAGACTCACTTTGCTCACCTCGTTTAATTCATTATCAAACTAATTTCTTCTTTGAAACTCAAATATATCTCAATGTTGGAAATGAGCTAGTACCTATTATTTTCATATTATTAATTTTACTTCGTTAGGCGACTTCTACAATAATTAGTCGTAGAAGGTGAGGATAAACCGATTTAGGATTGTCAACATTATATTATTTTACTAAAGTTTTTACCTATTTATTATTTCTGCCTGTATAAGAGAAAAGTAAAATATATAGCTTCAATTAAATATAGTTATATTTCTTTAGGTATACCTATAATGTAACAGTACAAATAACCCCAGTATGTTGTTGATGAACCACAAACTGTCTAGTCACCGTTGATGAAAACAACATTATCTCTTAACTCGATGAAGATGTACCACTTGTGAAAGATTTATTCGACTCAACCTTCGCAAAAGGTCCGTAAATAAGCGAGGGTACGATTTCATCCACTGTATTCGATCACAAAAAAAATCGATACTATTTAATAGATTATCAATCGTATAAAATAAATTCAATAATTCATTTACGATATTTTTGAAAAGTATAATAATTCTTCTGTAAAAATCTTTGATCATTATTTAGTTCTGATGTTTATACCACGTAATAAATTGCGGTCTCCTTTATCACTTTTTATCGTTAACAAGCCACAATTTTCTGTATATAATAATATTTATCTATCTCATATTTTATGAACGGATTTTGTTAAGTATTTTACTTTTAATTTGACTCAATAACAATTGAGTCCTTGAACGTACGAAAAATATTTTTTCTATGCTTCATTATGATTCTCGTTAGAACCACATTTATAGTAATCATTGTATAACATATTTTTGCTAACAATATTTCTTCATATAATAAAACAGTAGTAATTCGCCTTTGCTCTTATTGCCAAGGCTTGATCTAATGGGTCATGAAAAAGAAAATTATAGTACTGATCTAGTAACGGCTTTATTTTCTTGCTCATTTTATTTCTATATAGTCCTTCGCGCATTCAAGTAAATATTAGTCACACGAACAGTTGTAAGAAAACATGTTAAGTCATAAAAAATAAGATGTTTCATAAATTGCTACATAGAGAATAAAAATAAATTATGTTTTCACTTTTAAATTACCTTTTTTCTTATTACTTTAAATTTTATTAAATGTCCAACACCTACATATATCCCCGTGTTATATGTAAAAATAAGAGTTAATTTAAGAGTATACAGAAACTAAGCCCTCTGGTCTATCCGCCCGCATTACTTCTAATTGTGATTTAATGGTTCTCTGTGGCTCTACGAAGGATTTTTTTAATTTGTGTAACTAATGTGAGTAAATTAAACCTAAAATGCTATAATCCAAATTGATGGCGTATATCTCAAGTAAAAATCTTCAAGAATGTATAGAATTTAGTAGCCTTTGCTCGAGGCTCCGCCGCAGTCAAAAGCTAGTTTTAGGTTATATCTCAGGTTCCAGATATAGTAGCAGGTTAAAATGTATACCAGTTTTTAAGTCTAATCAAAAGCTATCAAATAAAAAATTTGCACCAAAATCCGTTAAGTAGTTTAGCGTGATGCGCGAACAAACAAACAGACAAACATATAAACAGACAAAATATTTACAAAAAAATGTTTCGTGTTATATATAGTCTATAAAAAAAATCTAGTCGGAATTTTAATTCGATTCCAGATTTGACAATTTCAGTGTTGCAATGTTATTAAAAGTACTAAATAGTGACGTTGCTTTCGCAACGTGGATTTTTTAATCCAGTGGTCAGTCCCTGAACTGAATGAACAATTCTTCGTATTGCGGAGAATGTAAATTCATCAATTTTATCTTTGAATCTTCGCTTTGGTACTGTTTTTTTAGGAGGAGTTGGCGTCGCACCTTTATTAACTTCCTTCAAAACGTTACAAACAGAGCGTGAGGTTATTCCCAATATGTCAGCAACCTTGCTCATACATTCATTTTCTTCCACAACTTCAAAGGCCTCCAATTGCGCAGAAGTTTCATTTTTCACGTACTTGTAGGCGTTGCGGATCATTACTTTTTCAGTAACAGTGAAAGCTTTTCGTGGACGTTTTTTTCTTGGGGACAAGAAAACATCCACGTCTTTTTGTGATGTACTTGGCTGAGGATCCATTTTGATGGAAAATCAAAACAAATAGATTCACTCAAAGTTCACAAAAAACTATAAACGTAACAACAAACACAACGTAACAAAACTTTAACAAAAACCCAACAAAATAACAAAATATCGATTCGCAATGAAACAAGATATTCGTGCAGTTAGACTGGGAGAATGAAGCCGAAGGACAAGATAAACAAAATGGCGATAGCTGCACGAGCACGCACGGGTTGCCAATACAGAAAACTATCTAGGCTCTTTTATTATAAGTTTTGTTTTTATAAAATAAAGCAGCGGTTACTAATTAGTAAATAATTATTATGAATAATTATCTATTTATTTAAATAAAGATCAATAATTTAGTCTTTAATTGGCACACCAATATTATGATTACATAAACATAAATCGCAATTGTTTATCGATTTTCGTGTTGATCACTACACTATTAATATGTGGTATCATTATTTTACAAAATGACAGTAGCTAATGTCAAATGTGGAATCGAATTATAATTCCGACTATAGTTTGCATGTCAAACTCGTAAACTCACGTCTCGTCACCAGTAACAATGAGTTTCGTGAATGTTGGGTCGGAATTGACTCGTTCTAGCATGTCCTCAGTGACTCTCATGCCATTGAGTTTTAGGAGAAAATTCAGGTCTTGGGACTAGTCCAGCGGAAACATGTTTCATACCCAAGTGATTATTTAAAATGGTACGGATCGACTCATGAGAGACAGAAAGTTTGGCGGCTATCTCTCTCAAAGTTGAATGAGGATTTTCAGTCACTATTTCCTTCACTTTTGCAATGTTAACTTCAGTTGCAGACGTTGATGGCCTACCAGAACGAGGCAAATCTTCCATCACATGTCGACCGCTTTTAAACGCTTTGTACCACTCATAAGCACGTTTTTTTGATTAACATTTAAACATTTTCAGTGACTCCGAACATGAAATTCCATTGGCGATGCAAAATTTAAGACAAACTCTTTGTTCGATGTTTTTGTCCATTATGATATTCGCAATACACACTAGATATAACTAAAAATAGCACTGTATTTAATATAAATACAGATGCAACTCAAACTTCGGGCCAAAATGGATAACAGTTGTGCCAATCTAACAACAACAAAAAAACAAAAATTTGAATTTGGAACCATAAATAAATCCTCCATTCCCAATACTTTCTTGACTAAATGTATTGCGTTGCCGGGACCTATAAATCTATCTCTAACTTATTCTTGAAATATAATTTGTATTCTGCCGTTCCATTATGTAGAATACAAACACCACTACAATATATTAAAAGTGGTTGCCAACTACCTACAGTTTTTTATATAAGTTTTGATTAATATGTTTTCCAGTTTTACTTATTAGCATACAATTGAACGAAATAAATACTATAGGTAATATTTTGCTATATATACCCAACATTATTGTAAGCTATTAACCAATGGTATCATTATAAAAAAAACTGTCTCGGTGGTGTAGCGGTAGTGTAAGCGACTGCTGATCATGGGGTCTCGGGTTCGATCCCCGGGTCGGGCAGAGTTATTAAGCTTTTTCGTAAAACGAAAAATTCTTAGCAGCGGCCCGGAGTTTGGAAATATGCCCGGTAGACGGCAGTAGGCTCGACCCCTATTACGTGGGACTTAAAAATAGCTGGCGAACCGTGAGTGTGTAATAAATACACCTCTGCCTACCCCTTTGGGGAATACAGGCCTGATGCTATGCTTATATATGTCATCATAAAAATAAAGTAAATAATAATATTTACATGTTGCTTTTTGAAAACAAAAAAAACATGTGGTATAACCAAGGACTGGAAAGGTAGTGGTATGGTATCAAGATGTTCCCCAGCTTCCGGTCTAGACTCTGCAACTTACAACTTTTCGAAATTTTGCGATATTATGTGCATTTACATCGCTATTCAGTGAAGAAAAATATCGTGAGGATACCTGCATAACAGAGATTATCTTGCTTGTAAAGTCTGCCAAGCCGCACTGGGTCAGCAAAAGGTACTACGTCTAATTACCTGACAAAATCCATACCTTTACCTATCTAACTAGCTTGAAAACAAATTAACCAACCGTATTTTAGAACAGAAATGTATTATTCCTGTTGAGATTTTGCCTATTCTAGTGCAATGAATTCGGAAGCGCTAATCGGATGCAGAGTTTGTTTGGAACTTTGCAAGCCTGTTGGAAAGTTACTAACAAATAAACTTTATGATGGAATTTGTGAGATTAATATAAACAGAACCCCTTTCATACACAGATGGTAGCCACCAACTTTAGAGACACACTAACATTGTATGACATTTGTTATACGTTAAAACTTATGAACCGGTACTAGCAAATCAGTTACAAGTGTAAATCCGTGTGGTGGCGGACTAAGAATACAAGTATCACCACCCCATCCTTTCCTACGGGTGTCGTATAAGGCGACTAAGGGAAGTAAGCAATTATCACCCATTGTAATACTGGTGGTAAGGCTGGGTACCAAGTGAGAGTACTCACTTGCTATCGGGCCCGAACGGGTCGGTACCACCATCTTCTGTGTGACCGGTCATGAAGCACATCAGTGTGTTTTGGCTGTAACAGAATATATCCGTTTATTCTTTCATATGTGAGAAATGAAATGGTGCGCAGTGGCTTGACAATACTCTTGGTATAGTTGAGTACATGAGCGACAGTTACCACTTACCATCAGGTGGGCCGTGGCTCGTCTACCATCATTAGTAAAAAAAATTAAAATGTTTGCTTTTCATTATTGGTAACTGCCGCTCATGGACTTTTTTTGTTTGGGTGGTTTTTTGATGGTAAGCGGTTACGGTAGCCTATAGATGCTAGCAACTATTTTCCGCTGCAGTTAAAACCCATGACAGTACTCCACAGTCAGTCATACTGCAGACAGTGTAAATTCCCACTTGGGCCGAAAAACAAGTAAGTACGCCCACTTAGTAACCAATCCTGCCACCAGTAATGCAATGGCTGGAAACTGGTTAATTCTCTAAGTCGCCTGAGTTATTCAAACATAAATCCCATAGACAATTTATAATAATGTGCTGTAATTTTATACTTATTGATGACTGTGTCAAAAGAACTCAAAATTCGTCTATATATTAGATATAATTAAAAAGCTGTAATAGAGCTGTATATTTAGGAAAAATGATTTTATTAAAGTCGGAATTATAATTCGATTCCACATTTGACATTAGCTACTGTAATTTTGTAAATTATTATACCACATATTAATAGTGTAGTGATGAACACAAAAATCGATAAACAATCGCGATTTATGTTTATGTAATCATAATATTGGTGTGCCAAGTAAAGACTAAATTATTGACTTTTATTTAAATAAATAGATAATTATTCATAATAATTATTTATTAATTAGTAACCGCTGCTTTATTTTATAAAAAGTTAATATTTTTGTTTTTATATTAAAAACAAAACTTATATTAAAAGAGCCTAGATAGTTTTCTGTATTGGAAACCCGTGCGCGCTCGTGCAGCTATCGCCATATTATTTATCTTTTCATTCGGCTTCATTCTCCCAGTCTAACTGCACGAATATCTTGTTTCATTGCGAATCGATATTTTGTTATTTTGTTGGGTTTTTGATAAAGTTTTGTTACGTTGTGTTTGTTGTTACGTTTATAGTTTTTTGGGAACTTTGAGTGAATCTGTTTGTTTTGGTTTTCCATCAAAATGGATCCTCAGCCAAGTACATCACAAAAAGACGTGGATGTTTTCTTGTCCCCAAGAAAAAAACGTCCACGAAAAGCTTTCACTGTTACTGAAAAAGTAATGATCCGCAACGCCTACAAGTACGTGAAAAATGAAACTTCTGCGCAATTGGAGGCTTTTGAAGTTGTGGAAGAATATGAATGTATGAGCAAAGTTGCTGACATATTGGGAATAACCTCACGCTCTGATTGTAACGTTTTGAAGGAAGTAAATAAAGGTGCGCCCCCAACTCCTCCTAAAAAAACAGGACCAAAGCGAAGTTTCAAAGATAAAATTGATGAATTTACATTCTACGCAATACGAAGAATTGTTCATCAGTTCTTTTACCGAAATGAACCTCCAATAATGGTTGCAAAGGTTAGTCAATCAGTCAGACAGTATTATTTTATATCTACATCTTTTATATATAACTAATGATTCCAAACTATTATAAAATTTACTATTTAAGATTTTACAAGTGATGAACGATGATTCAGAAATGCCCAAGGTTTCCAAAGACACCCTCAGAAAAATTTTGAAGCATCTTAATTTTAAATTTGTTGCACGGTCACGCAAGAGCACACTTATTGATCGAAATGATATAATAACATGGCGCTAGCATTACTTGCGATCTATATGTCAGTTTCGACGAGAAGGGAGACATATATATTATAAAGATGAAACTTGGGTTAACGCAGGTAAGCCTAACATTTTGAATATATATACATTTTACATTAAATTTAATAGTAATATTGAATGTTCATGTACTATATTTATTTTTAGGTCATACTGTAAAAAAAACTTGGGTGGACAAGAAAGTCACATCATCTCAGCAAGCGTTTTTGGAGGGACTGACCACTGGATTGTAAAATCCACCTGGAAAAGGCAAACGTCTCATAATTAGCCATATAGGTAGTGAAGAAGGCTTCCTGGAAGAGAGGCTCATGATTTTTGAAGCAAAGAAAAATTGTGAAGATTACCATGATGAGATGAACGCTTTTTGTTTTGAGGAGTGGTTCGCTGGAGTCTTACCAAAATTAAGACCAAACTCAATTGTGGTGATGGATAATGCACCTTACCACTCCCGAAAATTGGAAACGGCACCAAAAATGAGCTGGAAAAAAGCTGAAATTCAAGACTGGCTTTTAAATAAAAATATTCATTACGAACCAGATATGGTTAAAGCTACGCTTTTAGAACTGATTCCACATAACGAGTCTTTTAATAAGTACGCTGTAGACGAAATGGCAGCACAACATGGGATCACGGTTTTAAAACTGCCCCCTTACCATTGCGAGCTGAACCCTATCGAATTGATATGGGCGCAGGTAAAGGGGCATGTAGCTCAAAATAATAAAACCTTCAAATTGACAGACGTGAGAAATTTATTTGAGGAAGGCATTCAAAAAATTACGGCTACCGAATGGTCTAAATGCGTATCCCATGTTGTCAAAGAAGAGGAAAAAATGAGTAGGCTAGATATGTTAATTGACAATATCACAGACACATTTATAATAAATGTTACAGAAAGTGACAGCGATAGCGATAGCGATGACGGCGACGATTTATAAAATAAAAAATTACCATAATACATCTCTTTGTTTTATTTCTCATGTTCCTTCATGATCACATTTTTTTATTTATTTCACACACAATTATTAAAGAAAACTCTCAGATCCTTAATAAAATTAATCGTCATAACTAAATTATCCGTTCAGAAATATTTAATTTCCTGATATACTTAGTTTCTATTAAAGTAATAGTTGTTTACATATACTACTATAACCGAGAGGAATCGATCTGGAAATATTCCATTTCCGTATCGAATAATTTCGCAACGTCACTATTTAGTACTTGTCATAACGTTGCAACACTGAAATTGTCAAATCTGGAATCGAATTAAAATTCCGACTATAGTCAACAAGTTTCGGAGTGGCGACTTCCAACTGAACCGAAACCGAAAAAACCACGCCAAAGTCGATCAAAAGTCAAAGTCATGTTGACTGTTTTTTTTGACTATCGCGGTGTTGTGCACTCGAAATTCTTGCCAGAAGGTCAAACGGAAAAGAATATTATTTGAGCGTTATAAGTTTAAGAGAGCAAATTCGACGAAAAAGGCCAGATTTGTGGAAAGAAAATTCTTGGATTTTGCACCATGATAATCCGCCTTCGCACAAAGCCAGCATTGTGAATGAATTTTTGTTCAAACACTCAACAAATACCATCGAACAACCACCATATTCACCAGATATAGCTCCAGCCAACTTCTTTTTTTTTCCTAAACTCAAATTACCACTTCTTGGCACCCGTTTTCAATCGGTAGAAGACATAAAGGAGAATTCGCGGCGAGAACTGAACTCAATTCCGGAAATAGCGTTAAAAAAATGTTTTGATGATCGGATTATTCGTTGGCGTAAGTCTATCGTTTCTGAAGGAGCATACTTTGAAGGTGATAAAATAAATTTGGATGAATAACAAAAATTTTGTGTATTATTGATCTTTTCCCGGTACTTTCTTGACAGAGTAGTATGTACTTTGACGTCCACAAAACATCATATATCTCCCAAACGAAATTTTAATGACAGTGTGAGTTTAAAGGCCAGCGTCTTAGCAAACGTACCAACTGTAGGGGCCAAATCAATTGTAAAACATAATAATTTGACTACTAAGATTAGTTTGGAAATTGCCAGCTGGGTTAACAGATTTATAAAGTATAGATAACAATATGACGACGGTACACAAAATATTTTCTCATATTTCCCCTTTGGTTTGGAATATAATTCAAATATTTATAAAGGATTGAGTAATTGTTTGTACGGTAGTATTCCCACTGAAGACTCTCATCGAATGATTTCGCATCTTTGAACTTCCGTGCACATTTTTTTTTATTATTAATTTATGGCTTTTATTTGTAGAACGCAAATGTTTTCGTAAGATGTTTAACTACCGTTAAATATAAATTAATACTTTTGAATTAGTCTTGAGCAGTCAAGCAAACAGATAAACATAGAAAATTGATGGATTATAATTATTTCTTAATTTTTTTATAACTACCTCGGTGGTGCAGCGGTAGCGTGCGCCATGCCCCTTTACCCTTTATATGTGCATATTTCATTACTGAATACTTCGTGCCAAAGGATGTAGCTTTCAACAGATGTTTCTCTGCAATAGATATAGTTCTCTCCTCATAGGAGAAGGAAAATAGTAATATATAATGCTTTCAGTTGAAATCATCAATTTCATGTAAGCTTTAAGTGAATCTCAAAATAGCTTTTTTAAATCTGTTAATGTATAAGGGTTTGAAACCCATTACTTTTTTACAGTACAAAAATACCCCTGAAAGGTCTCTGCAAATAATTATATGGCATTTTTGTGAGTGCTACACATACTAAATAAGGGGTTGATGGATGTTTTATCTAGACAGACATCAAAGAATTGATAAGGGTCATGGAACATTGCCCAGCGGAAAAAACGTTAAATTATTTAACGAGTTTATGACGAGTAAAATAACATGGGTCAAGTATCGAAGAGCTATTAGGAGTTTCGATTGATCGTATTCATATAAAGATTGACACTGGATATTTTTACTATTGTCTATCTGTGCTATTATTTCCATCGTAACCAATCAGTCGTACTTATGAAAGCAAAGTCCCAATAATACAAGTAGGTACGTTCCTAATTATTATATTGAATACATTTGTTGTCCTGTCCTTTTATTACTTAGATGACACTTTCGTATTTTTTTTAAGATAATACATTTTTTTTTTGCTTTTTTTTGTTAAGGCGAGAAAAAATGTACCTAAACGCACACCCCGTAGTTGGGGGCAACGAACAGATTAGTGTAGGAACAGGGTAGTGTGGTTTAAGATAATACCCTACGCTAGGATATAATTACTGTAGATTATGACCTCATCGTTCAATTCTAACTACAAGTGATAGCTATCACTTTTAATTAATTAAATTCGGTATCAGACATGTATTCGTCATTTAAATTATTTGAAACAAATAAGCCTAACGATCTCACTCTCAATCTTCAATTAACTACTGTTCTATACTCGCTTTAGCTTGTTTAATTAAAGGCAAAGTTACTTTCTTAGAGCTATTGTATTTCAAAGATTCTAAATTACAGGCACAAATCCTTTTGTTCTGTGAAACTCGAATTAAATATAGTTTAGTAAAATATCAAGTAAAAATAAGTAAGTTACTATACAGTATTATGTTCAAGTTTAGTAATAGTAGGTATATATATAAATACAAAAATATCATTGTATTCTTGCTGACATCATTAATAGCTTTTTGAGGTCAATCATACCCTTTACGTTTACTGGCAGACAACTGGAACTGTGCGACATAACTTCCTTAAAATATAATTGGTTTATAATGAAAACAATTCCTTTTTACTGTAAATTTTATGCAAGTATAATTGTACTGCATTTGCACAGTATGCAGTAAACTATACAGAGATGCCTCTAACAAACCAGGTGAGGAGCGCTTTTCTCTATCCCCGCTATTCTTGTAGTAGCAAGTAAGTAACAATACACCAACCTTTCATCCACGTTCGACTGGGGCAGCAGACGTCGTAGACGTTTCGCTGATCCATGCAGTCAGCTTCACTATATTCCACCTGCGTATCACAGTTCCCAGCACCAGACACCAGATTCCAAAGATTTTCAGTATATAAAATGTCCAGACTAAGATCGAACAGGAGCATTAATTACATTACACATAACGCGTACCAAACTCGTTGACTCTCGACTTATAGACTGTTTTAACAACTATTAAAGACTGTTCTGTTCTCCGACAGTTAAAATTTATAAGCATCAATGAAGTATTTCTCAACTACCCTCCACTGTAAAAGAATCTGCTAAATCATTACTTACTCTCTCGAGTATTAACAACATCCACTGCGATCGCCAACCCGCCTGCCAAGCGTGGCGATTACGGCACTATCTCCCATTCTTGGGGAGGCCTATGTCCAGCAGTGGACGTTAAAAGGCTGATCGATGGATGGAGTATTATTAGAAGAAGAAATTATTTTCAGGGACATTTATGGTCCTAAATGGAGCTTTAGTCCTTATCATCTCAGTTCTCGAGATTTTATAGATATCAGGCTACTAAATATTTCTCACTATCCCTGTAATCTTCATAGCTTTGTTAGAAGATTTCATGACTGCTTAACCACGAAATTGACCAAATGTAACTTATGATTGGTTATAAGAACTCCATGGACATAGGCAATGGACGTAGAAATAGGATAAAAGGCAAATTAAGGTCAATTTTCCACATATCACTACACACAGGGAGCATTTATCCCGAAAAAAATAAGATTTTCCTTAGTATAGCTTTTTTGGCATTAGACTTCACCAACGCCTACACGGACTTTCAAAATTTAATATACAGAGAAGTTTTAACTTGGATAAAGACATAGAATAATATATATGTCGATATAGACTTGAGGACGGAGAATTGGGACACGCAAAAATGGATTTAAAATTTGGAGTTACCACAGACAAAGTCACGGGCAGTCTTTAGTAAACTAAGATATAGAGATGTTAGTATATTATTTGCACTATTATCATGCCTAAATAATATTTGGGCAATGCAGGTGAATTAGATAGTTCGGCACATTCAAACAAAACCCTTGACGAGATAAGGGCGATCTCGTAAATACCACCATTGTTATTTAGAACAATAAGCTTACGTTTCGGGCATAATCTGTGAGATGCGCTAGTGGCTCCGGTTGGATCGGCATAATGGATACCTCTCCAAAATACCCACTAACCTACAGTGATTTAAATTTTCGCTAACTAAAGGTTAAAACCCATTTTAGTCCTCTTACCTGAATTTAATGTGAATTTATAAGTTGAGAGACATATCTTTCAGTTATCTTTTTTGAAGTTTTTGGAGATTCTTGTTTGAAAACTCAAGAGCCTCATTTTATTTTTAACAACCTTTCTGACAGTACTTACTATGACCGTAGCCTTGCGATGCGATTCTGTTTTTCTGTTAAGTTTAATGACAATTTGTTATCGCTGTCATTATATATTTGTATAAATTTAGTATTATCTTATTAAAAACCTTTCTTTTTTGTTTAGGCGGGAAAAAATGTACCTAATCGCACACAGCCGTCGTTCGGGGCAACGAACAGGGTAGTGTGGGGCCCTCACCCACTAAAGATAGCCTAACGGGTTCAGATATTTAAATATAATTGTACGCAATACAAACGGTGTTTCGGTTAGAAATGCTGTATTTAAGTTAATTTATATTAATAAGTACTTAATTATACAATAGTATTATTGCATACAATTTAATTGTATTAATTAAATATATTGGTAACAATACGGCAAATATTGTTATGTCTAATGGAATAGGCACTGGAGTTGGAATGCACTGAGCCTAGGGAACGTGCACAGTCGCACTGTTACGTGTCAAACAAGCTGTCCAATTGTTAAATGGATTGTCCGTGTCCGTCGTATGCGCCAATATACCCGGCGGGATATCTATGCTAAATCCAAACTAACAATGACTAGTATAGAGATTCGACTTCAATTATTTTATAATATATTATTAACTCTTTTAAGCTACATAGACCATAAATAGTATAAAACAAAGCTCCCTGTTTGTATTTTAGTTGTTCTAAACCGTTTAATTTATTTTGATGCGGTTTTAACTGCTTTTAAAGTAGGTATTATAAAGGTTTGTGCCTCAAAATAATAATGTGTTGTAGGTCTTCTTTAGTAAATTGTACCTGAATGATGCCGGGTTGGTTACTAAAAAAATCAGTAGGTACCTAATGTATACAATTTACATACAGCGGGAGAAATTTTTTATGAAAAAATAATTTACAAACTACGTAGTTGGTACATCCATATTATTAGGCAATTATGACATAGCTATATCTGTACATTGAAGATAGTTGTAAATAATGATTGACTCAAAACTTTTACGAATTGCCCACTAATGTTCTCACTATATTTCAATAGGAGAGCGATTAGAAATATGAATAGTTCTTTTTCTAACATTTTATTCAAAATACATAAATAACATTTAGAATTTATTCATTTTCATTTTGTATAAAATTCATGTATCTTTTCTTGCTAACAAAATAATAACAACAAAATCCTTACTAATATTATAAATGCGAAAGAAAAAAATGTGTTTGTTTGTGTGCTTGTTATGCTTTTACGCCGTAGGTAACTGCTGAACCAATCATCATGAAATATAGTATTCTACTACTACCTACTACTATCCCGACAAACTAATTGTTCTTGTATGCTATCTATTTTTGCATTAATGTGTGTATTTATATTTTTATATTTACGCAGACAAAAGCTCTGGCAGTATTTAATATAATATATAAATATCACAAAATTAAAATACATTGCCATGGAGTAAATTATAAATCAAGCAAACGAGGGAGGTTCATCACTTAATGTGACAAGGTTGTATCATATTTGCCTGATGAAATTAGGTCATTATTTTATGGTTATTAATGGATCACGTTGCTTTAATTAAATAATACCTTTATAAGGGATGTTCTCTTCTAAAGTTATTAATTTAAACACAATCATAATAAACTATATAATAGAAATAATTTGTAATGGAACGCATGCAAGACTTGTAAACGTCAATGTCAATAGAGACAAATTCTCAGACTAAGAACTAGACAGAGCGAAGAAAATTCTTTGACATGTATGAGCGAGAACACAAGATACAATATACTGGTGCAAAAAACAGACAAAGCCATAGATTTTTGTATTTGTCACTGTGGCCAGTTTTCCGTATTGTCACGATGTCAAAATGCTTTGTCTGTCACGATCGAACTGACATAATCGAACATTTTGTATAAATATTCGGGTTTTAATTAAAATTTAATGTTAATTTGTGTTAATGAGTGTTTTGAGAAAAAGACTACGTGATAATAGTCCTTGTAAAATAGTGTAATATG
The DNA here is from genome assembly GCA_948253155.1 of Leucoma salicis. Taxonomy (NCBI): domain Eukaryota; kingdom Metazoa; phylum Arthropoda; class Insecta; order Lepidoptera; family Erebidae; genus Leucoma; species Leucoma salicis. The sequence continues at coordinate 12,550,772 of OX411808.1, read as the reverse complement.
CTACAAAAGCTACAGCGAGCGCAAAAATACAGGTACAACATTTCATTCATATGTAGTCGAAAATGAAATAGTTTAATGATTAAATGCAATAAAGTGATATAAAATGGGCTTTTTTTACTCGAAATTAATAATTGCTACTAAGATACACTCGCATAACACGTTTTCTAGCTAACTTTCTATAACTGAGAATTGTTTCGGTGTTGCCTTATTGCGAAATTAATTTGCCCAGTTTTCACTTTACTAATAAATTGATATGTCATTTATGAGTTGATGATAAAAAATTACCATTTTAGGTTTTCCTCTAATCCAGATGCGAGATAGATATGGGTGGATGCTACGGGAAAACGAGGCAACCCACGAAATACCCAAAATATGCTTCACGATATTTTTTTGATGTTTCATTATACATAATAAGAAAATAGTAACGTTGGGAGCAAAATCATTGCCAGTGAATATATTCATGTAAGTAAAGCTTTTAAAGTCTTTGTACTTCAACTTTGTAAGTAAATCTCAATTCTAGATTATGACTACTGCTGTAGTCATAATCTAGAATTCAGAGAAACTAATTTGTTCTCTCTTGTGACACCTGTCTGGGATTTAAGGGTTTCAAAATAAAACCCAGGAGTAAAACAAAATTAAATAATATATATTCACACCCCAAATGGCAGGTGACAACACAAAGGACATGTACCATTTACGGCCTGTGGCGGCCATAATGTTTTCAATATTTAAAATTAAACTATTAATTTATAAAATCCGTCAGTGGTTTTCTTTTCTTTATAGAACTTCAGAAAAAGATTATATTTTAAAAAGCTATTATTTTGAATTTGTACTTTATCGTAATGGTTATTGGTGAATTATTGTTAACTGTTGACAATCAAATAGGATATTGTCGCTACGCTGAATTGACAACATTAAAAACTTGGGTACTATTATATTACAAAACAATATTACGTAGTTATTTCTTAAATAATTTCGTGAGAACAGTAATATGACTATTTAAGAAAATATTTTTTATAATTATTTGGTGAAAACTGATATTATTTCTAATCAAGAGTAGCAATTATGATTCAAAATATTGGCAAAACATTTTACATCTGTAATGTCATGTCATTCTACTCATCTAATGTTGTTATTGTGTATTTATTCTGTATTGTGATTTTATGAGTGTAAGTTATATATTTAGTGATTTTAAGCCTCATTATTTGTTTATATATGTAGATATTATTTTATTTATTTATAATTATGGTGTTATTTTTGATCATATATTCGATTTAGAGGTATTTCAATTACAAAATTATATCCATCTTAGATGTCTTTTACCTCATCATCCAAAAGTTTTAGTGTGAAAAGAAATACACGGGGCAATAGGGTAGTCATTTATCTTCAAAACACATATTGTTTTATGTATGTCCTTTCCAGGCCGAGAATGTATGGGCATTTGGTACATCTCCTTTATAAGGTCGTGGTATTCGTCCTATAGCTAACTTCACCACTTATAGTACTCTCTCTCCCGTGGGACCGGCCATGAAGCACATCGTTGCGTTTTGGTCGTAGCAGGAGATAGCCGTTTATTCTTTCATTATATATCGGTGAAATGAAATGGTGAGCAGTGGCTTGACAATACTCTCAGTATAGTTGAGACCATGAGCGACGGTTGACATTTACCAACAGATGGGCCGTGGCTAGTCTGCCCCTAAATGCAATAAAAAAAAAGTTCTTATTCAATTAATTAAATCAGCGCTGGAAGGATGATAATTATTTACTTATTTGACCCAGAAAAGAAAGAAAAGATAATTTAATTGTATTCTTGTGTACTATTATTTTATTAAATATAACTTATTATTATTTACCAGATGAGATATCGAACAGAACGGCAATATATGGAGAAGCAATACTTATCTTGCATCAAGGCTCAAAGTCTTGGTGTTTCTCTACGTGATCGAATTCTTATTACGGATACGGAGGTAGAACATGAATATCCGACATAGCCCGCCGAGTTTGCATGCTGAAGTGGTAATGGGCAGGCCATATCGCTCGACGAACTGACAACCGTTGGGGAAAAAGGTTCTCGAGTAGCGACCACGTATCGGACAGCGCAGTGTGTGATGCCCTCCCACCAGATGGACCAAATATATGGTCAAAGCAGCAGGGAGCCGTTGGATGCAGTCAGCACAAGCCCACTAGTTCTAGTATTCTCTTTGGGGAGGCCAATGTCCAACAGTGGACGTTTAAAGACTGATGGTTGGATGAATAGAAGGGGTGGCAGATTTACTTTTAAATAATCATTTTGATAAACGTTGCGATTTTCAATAAAATATTTGTTACGAAGAGTTTCTTATTTACGACCTAGTTACAGACCTTATTCTAACTATCGTTTAATTGGCCCAAATATGGTTAAATATTTGTCAAACTGGCAACATTTAAAAAAAATATTGCTGTTTCAAGTGCGGCCATGCTGTGGCTCCGTGTAGTAGTTCTTAGTCTGAGGACAAATTAGAGTTTATTTTCCTTGGACAAATGACACCGCTCCCCATAGGCCAACATATAATTAAGGTTAAGAGACGTATCTGTATTTCACATAGATATAGTATAACGTATAGATCACCAAAGCGTGTGAGCGAGAAGAAAATCTTATAGGGCACATAGCAAGATGGAAAAGGAAAGCAAATCTAATGTCATTGCAACCCATTTGAATGACAGGTATACTACAGTCTTCTAGCTTGAAATTTGCTTCGCAGTTTTTTGATTTATTTGTCTTATAAATCTTGTTTATTATAAGATTATAACTATTAAATACAATGGTTGTTTGTTCCGTGAGTGCCTGTGATGTAAATCATGCAAACAATCTTGATAATTGCATGTTTCACAGGCAAGTTATCAGGATGTTATCACAACTTAAATGCTTTTATTGTAGGTCATAATTACTGATATTTTCTGTTTCAGTTACAGATTAATTTCAATTTCATTGTTACTGTTTATATTTTACATAGAAATATGTTGCATTGTTACATATTTGCAAGATTTTAGTAGATAAGTTTTTAGGTACACATACACACTAGGGCTTGACTTTATCGACAACGTATATTGTTGATATTTATCCTAAATGTTTGGAACATTTTCTCCTAACACATTAATGGAAAAAATGCAATAAAAGTTCTACAGCAGATATTGTCAGTCAAGTCAATTTAGTTAATTTAAAAATAATATTAAGTAGGTTTATGTTGCTAAAAGCTGAGTGTATAATTCCCTTATAAAATGCATAATATCGATGACTGACGTTGCTGGTAAAATAAATAAAAACGAATTAATTATGTTTTTTTTTAAATTTATTATGTCTGTTTTGTTTCATTAGTTGAAGATGATTATTTGAATGAGCGAGTTCGTTAAAGAAACTGATTTGTTTTATCATTTTATCGATAGTCAGTCTAACTCTTAAAACTTACATCACTATCCAACGCATACATTGACAAATCAAAATTGGTTACTCGTTATCGAGCTTTAAGGTGATCTATGCGTTACTATATCTATGGTATTTCCTGTGAATAAACATTTTAAGTATTAAAAAGTCGTACTTATTAAATTAAATTAAATATAAAAAAAAACAAAACTGCATGCCTCATAATCTTCATTTTTCACAATAAAATTGATTATTTGATAAGTAACTAATAATGCATTGGTCTTACTAAGTAGTTTTTAATAAATCACATAGATAGCGCTAATTTAAAAAACTACTGTGGTTTTCATGTCTTACACGCCATCTAGCGCTAATTTTAAGAAGAACTTCTATATTGGTCTATAGAAAGAGTTCTCACGAAATAAGGATAACACTGGTTTTAGTGTCGAATCGAGCGTAAATATTCACTATTTTTTGGTGTGAAACATCTAATGCGGAGGGTGGCTAAAATCGGCTGTTAGCGTGGCAACGCTTTTATTTTACTTGTCCTGTTCATATCTTGCAAGTTAAATTTGACACACTTCCTGGTCTTCGATTGATCTGAAATTTTACACGCATGTGTATATCATGTGATAATACAATATTATGATAACATGGAGCTGATCTGATGATGGAGCTGGAAGGTGGACATAGGAACTCCATAATGGAACGGCGCAACCCCATCGAGTTTGGAAACGTTTGATTCGTCTTGATGAGTACTTTGTCTTTAGATGGTATCCAGGGTCTGATGATGAAGCTGGAAGGTGGCCATGTGAAACTCTGTAATTAAATGATGCAACTCCATCGAGTTAGGGCTCGTTTTAATTGTCTTGAGTAGAATTTCAGTCCTAGATGATATCCAGGGTCTGATGATGGAGCTGGAATATGACCACAGTAACTCTGTAATAAAATGACGCAACCCTATCGAGTTTGGAATGATTTGATTCGTCTTGACAAGTACTTTGTCTTGAGACGGTATCCAGGGTCTGATGATGGAGCTAGAAGGTGGCCATAGGAACTCCGTTATAAAACGACATAACTCCATCGAGTTTGGTCTCGTATGATTTGTCTTGACGACTACTTTATCTCTAGATGGTATCCAGGGCCTGACGATGGAGCTAGAAGGTGGCCACAGTAACTCTGTAATGAAACGACGCAACCCTATCGAGTTTATACTCGTTTGATTCGTCTTGAGCAGTACTTTGTCAAGTTATGTTCATTTTATTTCTACAAAATAATTTCGATGTTTTCACATCTGCTACGTCTAGTTTTTCTTTTTATATAATAACAATTAAACCACATCAAATCAGACCGTGAAAAGTGGTAGGGCTCTATTTGTTACTGTATCATATAAGAAAAAAATACTCGATTAGTAAAGTGTTTCGGTCGTTATCGTTTTAACATACATTACCTACAACAAACGGATGTCCAAGACAGAACTTTTTTAAATAGATTTTTAACTAGTTTAGACTCAGACTAAATACGTCCTAGACAGAGCGAAGAAAATTCTTTGACATGTATGAGCGAGAACGTAAGATACAATTTACTGGTGCAAAAAACAGATAGTCATAGATTTTTGTTTTTGTCGCCGTGGCCAGTTTTTGGTATTGTCACGATGTCAAAATGCTTTGTCTGTCACGATTCAACTGACATAATTGAACATTTTTATAAAAAGTTTTAATTAAAATTTAATGTTAATTTGTGTTAATGAGTATTTTGAGAAAAAGACTACGTGATAATAGTGGTTGTAAAATAGTGTACTATGCTACAAAAGCTACAGCGAGCGAAAAAATACAGGTATAACATTTCATTCATATGTAGTCGAAAATGAAAAAAAATAATGATTGAATGCTATACTCGTATAGTGATATAAAATGGGCCTTTTTACTCAAAATTAATAATTGCTACTAAGATACACTCGCAAAACACGTTTTCTAGCTAACTTTCTATAACTGAGAATTGTTTCGGTGTTGCCTTATTGCGAATTTAATTTGCCCAGTTTTCACTTTACTAAAATTTATATGTAATTTATGAGATGATGATAAATATTCACTATTTTAGGTTTCCTTCTAAACCAGATGCGAGATCGAAATGGGTATATACTACGGGAAAACAAGGCAATCCACGAAATACCCACAATATTTTCTACGACATTTTGTTGATGTTTCATTATACATAATAACAAAATAGTAACGTTAGAAGCAAAATCATTGCCAGTGAATATGTTCATGTAAGTATAGCTTTTAAAGTCTTTGTAACTTCAAAAATATAGCATCACGCCTGTATTCCCCGAAGGGGTAGGCAGAGGTCTATTACACACCCATGACTCACCAGCTATGTATACCGGGCACATTTACAAACTTCGGGCTGATACTGAGAATTTTTTTTTGTTTTGAAAAATCTCATTAATACTGCCCGACCCGGGAATCGAACCCGAGACCTCATGATCAGCATTCGCTTACACTACCACAGCACCACAGAGGCAGTTGTAATTTCATCTTTGTAAGTAAATATCAATTCAAGATTATGACTACCGCTGTAGTCATAATCTAGAAATCAGAGAAACTGATTTGCTCTAAGTTCTTATTCAATTAGTTAAATCAGCGCTGGAAGGAAGATAATTATTTTCTTATTTGACCCAGAAAAGAAAGAAAAGATAATTTAATCATATTCTTGTGTACTATTATTTTATTAAATATAACTTATTATTATTTACCAGATAAGATATCGAGATCGATACTTACCTTGCATCAAGGCTCAAAGTCTTGGTATTTCCCTACGTGATCGAATTCTTATTACGGAGATCCGTAGAACGTGAATATCCAACATAGCCTGCCAGGTTTACATGCTGAAGTGACAATGGGCAGGCCACATCGCTCGACGAGCTGACAATCGTTGGGGAAAAAGGTTTTCGAGTTGCGACCACGTATCGGACAGCGCAGCGTAGTATGGCCTCCCACCAGATCGACCAAATATATGTTCAAAGCTGCAGGGAGCCGTTGGATGCAGTCAGCACAAGCCCACTAATTCTGGTGCTCTCTTGGGGAGGCCAATGTACAGCAGTGGACGTTTAAAGACTGATGGTTGGATGAATAGAAAGGGTGGTAGATTTACTTTTAAATAATTATTTTGATAAACGTTGTGATTTTCAATTAAATATTTGTTACGAAGAGTTTCTTATTTACGATCAAGTTACAGACCTCATTCTAACTATCATTTATTTTGCCCAAATATGGTTAAATATTTGCAACCTAGAAACATTTAAAAAAAATATTGCTGTTTCAAGTGCGGCCACGCTGTGGCTCCGTCTAGTTCTTAGTCTGAGAGTTTAGATAACAAAAATGGCATCAAAAATATCATGAGTGTCAAAAATAGTGTTTTTTCTTGATATGTATGTGTGTGAATAGTGTTTTTTCTTGATATGTGTGTGTGTATTGTTTTACAAGTGCAATATATGATAAATAGAGACATTTTAAGTTTGATAAATCAGTTGTTCGCTGTAAAACGAGAATAGTACCCACCTCAACGGTTCGCTTATGAGGCGTGCAATACTACACAATTAGTATAAATATACTAATTATTTTCGCTTATAGATACAATAACTGAGTGGTATAGTTTATGGATGTCGTATTTAGGTTGTAAGAAAAACAATAAACTCATAAATGGTAATCAGATGACAAACGAGACTATAAGCAGTGAGATAAGAGTATATTATATAACAAAATACAGTGAATTATGTTACCACACCTACCTTTTTATCATGACCTTGCTGACATAGGTCTCCTATATTTATAGTACATGATTGAAAACAACCACCTGATGGTCATCAGTTACCGTATTCTTAGTAGAACCAGCAGCATTACTCAGACATCTAAGGTAAGGGATAGGAGGTGGAGTAAAAATATATATAATATACAGAGGATAAGGGGAGGTTTGGACCTCTGGCACTTGCACTAAAAATACGAAACACAATAGTAAAAGTACCTACAGTAGTTACACGCTGATCTTCTGTGAGAGGGTGATACTTCCCAGATTGAGCCGGCCCATTTATGCTTTGACAAGCAAGGCTCTATCACTAGAATGGGTCCCCTCTCAGATGTAGAAGCTTCATCCATCCATCCATCCATTCATCAGCCTTTCGAAGTCCACTGCTGTACAGGCCTCCCCAAGAGAACACCACAACATGTTGTTCGCTCATATGGGGGATAGTGCCGTAATCGCCACGCTTGGCAGGCGGGTTGGCGATCGCAGTGGATGTTGTTAATACACGAGGGAGTGCTGCTGTCCACTCCCCCGGTATTCCATCAGTCGGCTCTTACGACTACCACTCTTACGACTGGGTGGAGAGGGGTGGGAAAATTCTAAAGCCGGCCCCACACGGCATAACTTACTAGCCCAGTATTGGACTTCACGAGCCGAGAAAGGCTTTCAGGCATTCAGGTTTCCTCGCGAATATTTCTTTTATCGTGCACTGATATTCCAGAACAAATAATATATAAATATCAGATTAAAATAGATTGATATGTATTCTAGTACTTGACATGCTCAGCTCCTTTAAAGTACAAATTATTTGTAAAAGTGTAAGAAGAGAGCTTTACTACGAGCAGGACTTACGCCGCTTTTACAAATGATTTGTTCTTTAGTCCGATTAAGACTTAGCACAGACTTTCACTAATAGTTTAACGCCTGCCTTAATTACAATCAAACGAACATCTATTGTGCACTTTAATAAATGTTATAGCTATATAGTATCATCCCAATATCACAATAGTCTTACCACGCTTTTCTACGACTAAGGGAAGCAATCAATTATCACCTTTTGCATCACTGGTGATAGATTTGGGTACCAAATAGGAGTGCTCACTTGTTATTAGGCCCAAGCAGGTCAGTACTATCGTCTGCCTTATGACCAACCGTGAAACACTGTCTTTTGGTTTTAGCGGAAAATATCCGTCCATTCATTCATTTCCCTCAGAGAAATGAAACAGTGAGAAGCGGCTTGGCAAAAGTTACCACTTATCATCACAAAGGCCGTGGCTTATCTACCACTAATATTGCAATAAAATTAAGACATTTATCGTAACAAATCACAGTTCAGAGTTTTTAAAGCTACGAGTAATTTCTATTGCTGGTTGCGGTGGCATTACGAATTTGTACTCTTGCTCACAAGTTTTAAATTTAGCCGCAAAATCTATTGTTCTTAAAACAAAAGCCTGTAGTGTCATTGTTGGCCAAAGTTCATTTAAATTCCGTGGCCATGAGGGGAAGCAGTAGCAAATATGAATTCCTTTAGTCCTATTGTCAAACTGCTTTTGCTCGCTTTACTGTAATGCTTATAAAAGCCACATTGTGTTTTATATACATGTTTATGAGTTTACTTAATCCATTTATATGTGTGGATATAATCAAGCTGAGTTTACAGCTATGTAGACATGTAAGATACATATTTGTATTGTACGCAAATCTTACCATCACTTTTTGCGTAACTCACGGATTTTATAAAGAAATCTATGGTAGTCATAAACATAATATACCTATTTACAAAATTATAATGTAAAGTTATCTACTGTTAGCTTATATAAAAACTTAGGAAAATCCAAAAGTGCACGCCTCATAATCTTCATTTTTCACAATAAAATTGATTATTTGATAAGTAACTAATAATGTATTGGTCTTACTGAGAAGTTTTCAATAAATCACATAGATAGCGCTAATTTCAAAAAGTACTAATGTGGGTTTCATGTCTAATACGCCATCTAGCGCTAATTTTAAGAAGTACTTCTATATTGGTCTACCTCTCAGTACCGGGCCGCGCGCACGCCAAGGCCACGCAAAAAAAAAAAGACCCCGCGCTGCTAAAAATATTTCCGGTTAAAATCTTGTTAGAGGTCAATGTCTTTCTAAATTTTATTAGTCTATATTCTAGGTTATAGTTAAAATTACTCAAGCCAATATAAACTGTATCCTTATTAAAACAAGTTGTAAAATCCCTTGGCACCCGGCCGTCAAAATGAACCGAAACGTCATTACGTCAAGGTTGACATTTCAGTGTCGTAAAAATTGTGGAATGTAAAATATTTTTTTGATGTGAAACATCTAATGCGGAGGGAGGGTAAAATTGGCTGTTAGCGTGGCGACGCTTTTATTTTAATTGTCCTGTTCAAATCTTGCAAGTTAAATTTGACACAGTTTCCGGTTTTCGATCGAGATGAAATTTTACACGCATATGTATATCACGTGACAATGCAATATTATGATGACATGGAGCTGATCTGATAATGGAGCTGGAAGGTAGACATAGGAACTCTATAATGAAACGCCGCAATCCCATTGAGTTTGGGCTCGTATGATTCGTCTTGACGAGTACTTTGTCTCTAGATGGTATCCAGGATCTGATGATGGAGCTGGAAGGTGCCCATGCGAACTCTGTAATTAAATGGCGCAACTCCATCGAGTTAGGGCTCGTTTGAAATGTATTGACTAGTACTCCAGACCTAAATGATATCTAGGGTCTGATGATGGAGCAAGAAGGTGGCCATAGGAACTACGTTATAAAACGACATAACTCCATCAAGTTTGGGCTCGTATGATTCGTATTGACGAGTACTTTGTCTCTAGATGGTATCCAGGGTCTGATGATGGACCTGGAAGGTGGCTACAGTAACTCTGTAATGAAACGACCCTAACCCATCGATATTATTCTCGTTTGATTCGTCTTAAGGAGTACTTTGTCAAGTTATGATCATTTTATTTCTACAAAATAATTTCGATATTTTCACATCTGGTAGACGTCCCGCGACGTCTAGGTTTTTTTTCGTGTTTTATACCGTTGGTGTGTTATTATTTACGTGTGTTTAGTGTTTTTATTTATTGTTATGGATAAAATAGTTATTATACTTGACAAATATCATCAGGTCGTCATGCAAAGGTAAGAACTTCTTTTTTTAACAAAAAACAATGTATCAGCCGGGCGAACGGCGTTCTGTTGACGATAGTAAAATCACCAGTGGCTATGCGTACGTAAAAAGGTAGTTCTCATGAAAGGCGCTGGTTTTAGTGTCGCGTCGAGTGTAGGTAAATATTCAGTATTTTTTTGTTTATTTAATAACAATTAAACCACATCGAATCAGATCGTGAAAAGTAATAGGGCTCTATTCGAAGTAATGCTCAAGATAAAAAGAAAAAAAGACTCAATTAGTAAAGTATTGCGGTTGTTATCGTGTTAACATTACCTACAACAAACGGACGTCCAACACAAAATTTTTTTAAACAGTTTTTTAGCTAGTTTAAATAACAAAAATGGCATAAAAATATCATGAGTGTCAAAAATAGTGTTTTTTCTTGATATGTGTGTGTATATATTGTTTTACAAGTGCAATATATGATAAATAGAGACATTTTAAGTTTGAAAAATCAGTTGTTCCGTGCAAAACGGGAGTAGTGCCCACCTCAACGCTTTGCTTATGAGGCGTGCAATAAACTAGAGTAAAGTCTCAGCAGCCCTGCTTTCATAAGCTGTCGAGAAAATCTCTCAGACTTGCAGGTTTTCTTACGATAATTTCCATCAACGATCGTGAGAAAACTTGCAAGCCTCAGCAACTAATGAAATCTTGAGAAAACAAGTAAAAAAAAGGATATATTCATTGATCTAGACTCTTTGATTTGAAAAGTAAATGCCGAATGTGTGAGATTTTGCAATAATTGAGGTACATGAACTTCAAAATATAAACAGATTACTCTATAGTTTATTTATTATCACTATGTAAAAAAGTTATAATAAAAAATAAATATTCACGGCCATTTCACACAATGTCATATTATTATTATTATACATTATATTATTCTTTTTTTGCAAATACATACATATCATAGATAGAAAACACCCAGACGCAGTACAAATATCTGTGTTAATCACACAAATAGTTGTCCTGAGTGGGAATCAAACCGACGACCTCGTGCACGGAAGTCGGTAAATCGTACGATACTAACAAATAATATATGATTTGTATTTGTTAGTATTTGACAAACTTAGGAGGCAAATTAAAAAAAAATGTCGACTGCCTCTGTTGTGCAGCGGTAGTGTGAGCGACTGCTGATCATGAGGTCTCGGGTTCGATCCCTGGGTCATGTTATTGAGCTTTTTCTTAAAAAGAAGTATTCTCTCACCCTGGAGTTAGGAAATGTGCCCGGTAGACGGCAATAGGCTCGCCCCCTATTACGTGGGACTTAAACATAGCTGGCGAACAGTGAGTGTGTAAAACACTTCTGTTCGGGGAATGCAGGCGTGATGCTACAAAAGCAAATCTGTTTCATGAAACTTAATTATTTTTAAACGGTAGATTGCGTGGTGGTTTCTCAATAGATAACCAGCCCCCTGAGGCAGAATGTCATATTTCACGTGTCGACCGTATCGAGATCACTGTGATTGGTTGAGAAACCGACGCGTGATGTCACAATAATCCGTTGGCCAATCACGGTGATCTCTCAACCAATCACAGTGATCTCGATACGATCGACATGTGAGATATGACATTCTTCCTAACCCCCAAGGATGTGAGGTAGAAGCTAATTTCTGTGATACTAGGTATCTACAGTGGCTTAGAATCACTACAAAGCATTTGAAATCTTCAAAAATGTATCCAAAAATATTTTTGCGATAATTCAGTGATCCTTATCCGTAATCTCCTTACTCTTACTAATATTACAAATGCGAAAGTGAGTTTGTTTAATTGTGTAATTCGCTTTCCCGCTATAACATATACTAACCCAATCACCATAATATATTAAACACATAACGTCTGGAGCCCCGAAAAGGACATACCTAGGCTACTTTATGTTTCAGAAAAATTAATGGTTCCTATGGGATAGCTATTTTTACATAGAAATGTGTGTTGTACAATGACATATTTAAATTCTGATACCAACGCAGGCCAAGTCGTGGTCTTAATCTAGTATTTACCTTAGTCTGAATAGAGCCGTATTTCCTAAAATAATGTAAACACCTTTCTCGCTTTATAATAAAAGTGAGTTTAACAACGATATATACATATATAACATGACACAAAGTATAAAAGATTCATATGAATACAAAATGTGCATTGATATAAAGCCGGGCAAGCGTATTGTATGGCATCATCCTTTGCGCCAACTACCTCGACCTCTAAAAGGTCGTCTCAGATATAAATGTAAAAGCTTGGGTAATTTAGCCGCGGAAATCTTGGGAACGATGCAAAGTTTCGCTGAAATATTGTGAATCTGGAGAAGGCTTCTTTCAACTTGAAGCTCTTTTCTTTTTGTTGTTATAGTTACAATGGTAATGTTAAAAGAATGTGGCTAAAAGGCGATGTAATACTAAGTGCTACTCTGTAGTCTGGTCTTGAATTTTCTTATAATACCTACCCTATATTTTTTTATTCTGCATCTAGTGTACTCAATATATCAACAATGGTGCAGAAGCTTTGAGTTAAGTATTTCCAATATTTCTATTTCACAATTCAATCTACTATAGTAAAATAAAAGCATTTTCGCAGCAACTATCGTGTTTACTTGGTTTTCAAATATGAGTATCCTCACGTTTCACACCTATATTTTATAGCATTCATCATCATGAAGATAAAAGCAATCACCTTTGTACTAAATGTTGAATTAAAATTTGTTATCATTACAGTGAATTTGAATGATAATTTATATTAACATGGGTAATTAATCTGAAGAGTTTACTTTTTGAAAACGTATATGTATATCTTGGAACTGCCAAACGGCCTATCCGTTTATTTACTAAAAATTTGTTTCACGTTTTAAAGCCCAATTTTCACGAAGGTTATGATATTTTTACAAAATATATTTTTTAAGCAATAATCCTTGTATCGCGGAGGATTTAAAAACATACAACTTCACGGACACAAATCACACTCAGATCCAAACAACCCTTTGTGGATCACACAAAGAGCCGTCCCGTGTGGGAATTGAACCGACAACACTCGGGCGGGTATCTAAACCTCTCCGCCATCTGTGCAGTCAAATTTACTTTTCTTTTTTCAAAATTAACTTTTCTTTCATTTAAAAGATGAATCAAATCGCGCGTTGCAACTGGCAATCTAGAAAATTACTTATTCTAATGAGTCTCTATGGTTAGCATCAAAGGTAAGCTGAATCGCGCGCAATCATTTATTGTGCTGATATTTGCCTGCTTGGTTGTAAACAAGATGCAATGTCACGGAACATTAATATTTTTTTAATTTCACGCTTGTCTGAACATACTGAAATTTATATTAGTATACTGAGCATAGGACATTGTAGGTTTATTCTGCATGTATCTATACTATTATAAAGCTGTAACAGAGCTGTCTGCAAAAAATGAATGTACTCGCACCTATCAGGTTATTTAGGGCTCCTTTTGTTTGAATATTTGTCGTATTGTCTATTTTGCTGTTTATCTGTTTTGTTCGGGCATCACGGAAAAATCTACTGAACGAATATTAATGACACTTTAGTGACTTAAGAAGTGGTATACATTTTATCCCGCTACAATATCGGGAACCTGAGATATTCCTATAACCTAAAAACCGGGGGTAATAGTTATATCTAATTGGAATCTTTGAGGAGGATCTGTGTAACTTAGCGTTTATAACGTTTCTTCCTGTATCGGAAAAAGAACGCGGGCTGAAACCCTGCTCACAAATATTTTTTTTTTCGCCTAAGTTTGTTTTAATAATTAGGTTTGTCGCAAATTATAAATTGGAAACATTTAGGTTACATTTAGATACGATAAATTTGTTTTAATGTTTAAGTAGAAACGAAACACCATCAAATACACGAAATTATTGTAAATCACATTCATTGAGGTGAAGTATTATATAGACGTTTACAGCCTCAGGTTGTTAGGTTAGAAAGAATATCGTGATCACGGCTACGTGAGTTGGTACTTCGTTTATTGTCAAATAGGTACGGTGTGTATTAAAGTTAGGTTTTTATAATCTAATATCATTTGCTTTGTTTAATCTGAAATTTATTTGTCTGGTTAAATTTTAAGGTAACTCAATTCTCACGAAACCTTACATATTCAGAATTTACTTTTAAGTATCAGATATACATTGAATGTATTTTTATATTGTATTTTGACTTTACTAGCTTTTTGAGTATTTTTCTCAATACGGTGGGTAAGTAAGTATCTCGTCGTATTTGCTCATGTCACAATTACAACAAGAGTTTTGCAAAAATAAAACATTAGTAGATTTTATTACGCAAGTATATTAATTACGCAACTTGTACTTGTCAGCAGTTTGTTTGTCAATGGTGTGGGCCTTCCAATCCAGGCCCACATCAAATATCTGGGCCTGGTATTGGATGAACGGTGGCACTTTGACGAGCACTTTCGCCGTCTTGCGGCAAGACTCGTCGGCACGGCGTCCGCCTTTGGGCGTTTGATGCCGAATCTGGGCGGACCGAGTCTCGCGTGTCGACGACTCTACGCTGGGGTAGTACGGTCAATGGCACTGTACGGCGCGCCCCTGTGGGCGTAGTCCCTGGCCGCTCGCAATAGGGACCTTCTGTGGCGTCCACAGAGGGTCGTAGCGGTCAGGGCAATACGCGGGTACCGCATGGTCTCGTGCGATGCAGCCTGCGCGTTGGCCAGAATCCCCCCATGGGATCTGGAGGCAGAGGTGCTCGCCGACGTTATCGGCGGGCGTCGACGGCGCGGGCGGGGGGCAGCCACCCCTCGCCGAGCGCGATTTCCGCGTGGCGGGAAGATGCCCGCCGCGCCAACGTCCTAAAGTGGAGGTCTCGGCTGGAGACGCCCCGGGCTGGTCTCTGGACCATGGGGGCGCTCCAGCTGATCTTGGAAGAATGGACAGGACAGCAGCACGGGATCCTCACCTTCCGGTTGGTGCAGGTTTTGTCAGGGCATGGTTGCTTCGGCAAATACCTGCACACGATCGCTAGGAGGGAGACGACCCCAGGCTGTTACCACTGCGACTGCAACGAGCACTCGGCGCAGTACACGCTCGAGTCGTGCCCGGCCTGGGATGAGCAGCGCCGGGAAATCGCTGCAGTCATAGGCGTGGACCTGTCGCTGCCGGCCGTTGCGCGAGCGATGGTTGGCAGTGACAGGGCCTGGACCGCGGTCGCCGCCTTCTGCGAGGCTGTCATCTCGCGGAAGGAGGCGGCGGAGAGCGCCCGGGAGGAATCCTCCTTCACGGGCCCGATTCGCCGCGTGTGCGCGGGGTGGCGTGGGCGCGCTTACTTGCGCCTGATACCGCCCTAGCCGAGGCTGCGGACGGTGGGGCCGGAGATTACCCTGCTCTCCACAGAAGCCTACCGCAAAGGTGTGACGCCCAAGTGCGCGGGGCGTCGCACAAGAGAGGGTGTCCGAAGGGCCTGCCGCCTGTAGATCGCGGTCGTAACGACGCGGTACCCGTGATCCGCCGTAGCAAGGGCGGGTGAGGGCGCACGGTGGATTTTTAGTGGTTGAGAGCCCCACACTACCCCGTGGTCTTCCCGGGCAGCGGAGTGTGCGGTATGACATTTTTGCCCACCTAAAACAGACAAAAAAAAGGGTACTCTTGCTTCACACAGAACAACTGATTTTGCTAACTTAAAATGTCTCTATTTAGGTATCATAGATTGTACTTGTAAATTAATATATACACACATGTCAAGAAAAAACACAATTTTTAACACTCATGATATTTTTGATGCCATTTTTGTTATTTAAACTAGTTAACAAACTGTTTAAAAAAGTTTTGTCTTAGACGTCCGTGTGTTGAAGGTATGTTCGGATACTTACTTATCATCACGCCATTTTCCTTGCGGGGTAGGCAGAGAGAACAGAGTGCTCTCTTCATACACGCTCGCCGGTTTCGGAGACTGCTGACTCCACCTTCCTTCAGTACATGACCAATTTGGTCTAGGTAAGTGAGTCTAGGTCACCCCTGTACCTACATCCTTCCACTTTCGCATTGTATATCTTCTTAACCAGTCGCTCGTCTGGCATTATTTCCACATGTCCAAACTATCGGAGCATTCCCTTTCGCATCTTTAACCAATACTCTCTTTCATACCTACTCGCTCTCTTACGTCGTCGTTACGAATGCGGTCAGTCAGCCTCACTCCACAGATTCTCCGCAGAGATCGCATTTCAACCTCCTTTTTACATACCCAACTCTCGCTTCCATATAATAACGTTGGTACAAGCAATGCGTTGTGTATTGCGACACGTGCCCTCTGGCTGAGGTGATGACTGCCGAGAAGTTTTCCCAATGCTCCGTTCACTCTATTTCCCGCATTCACTCTTCTCTCTACATCAGTGGTGTAACTTCCATCCCGACTGAATCCACATCCAAGATATACAAATTCATCCACTTGTTCTAACACACCATTTCCTATTGCTACTCTAACATCTGTTCTGGCTTCTTCTCTTTCAAAAACCATTATTTTGGTTTTGCTCACATTTGCACGTAGGTCCCTTTTCTTACAATCTTCTGCCATTACATCGACTAGGGTTTGCAGGTCAGTCGCGGACTGCGTTAATCAAACCGCACCGTCTGTTTGGATAATATATGTTAACACGATAACGACCGAAATACTTTACTAATCGAGTATTCTTTTTTCTTTTACAATTCAGTATAATTACGAATAGAGCCCTATCACTTTTCACGGTCTGATTCGAGGTGGTTTAATTGTTATAAATTAGCGCTATGTGATTTATTGAAAACTACTTAGTAAGACCAATACATTATTAGTTACTTATCAAATAATCAATTTTATTGTGAAAAATTAAGATTATGAAGCGTGCACTTTTGGATTTTCCAAAGTATTTTAGATTATTATATTTGGTTTGTAAAGAAGTACCAGTATTGGTCCAATATTGGTCATTAACACTTATTAAACAAGTGTTAATGTCCAATATTGGTCATAAACACTTCTTACAATCCACAAGTTACTTAGTTTTTATTTATATCGGAGCGTTCGGTAACGATGACGCGAGTTCCATGATTTTTGTTCACCCAAAAAGTGCTCAACGCGCCTAATGAAGTTTTCACTTCAATAATTCATAAAGATATATATCTTCCACCTTATCCTACATTTATAATTAGAAAATGTCGATTTCTTTTTTGAATACTAGTCATTTCAAAAGCCAATGAGTCTTCTGTGTATCATCTAGAACTCTAGAGGCGACACACACAGACACATAAAAATTTAACGTGTTTCAAAGTTTCACGTAACGTAAAGATGTTGTCTGTTGCTGTCTTGCAGATTTCATTTATTATTGTAATATTTTTTAAGATCTACATGCTTGTAGCGTGTGGCAGGCCATAAATGTGGGTCGTAAAATTATTTTTATTACTTTATAAGGCGTATATTCACACTCGTAGATATCAAATATGGCTTTGATTGCCACTTCCACCTGTTCTTATATATAATGCAAAGGAACTCATAAAAAACTTCGAAAACAATGTTATTTTTACATAATACTGACTTGTAGAATAATACTAACTTTTGAGGGCTTACTGCTTTTATATTATATAATATATATATATATATATATATATGTATATATATATATATATATATATATATATATATATATATATATAAATAACTATTATCAATACATGACCAATTTGGTCTAAGTAGGTAAATCTCGGTCTCCCCCTGTACCTACATCCTTCCACTTTCGCATTGTATATCATCTTAGCCAGTCGCTCGTCCGGCATTCTTTCCACATGTCCGAACCATCGGAGCATTCCCTTTCGCATCTTTACACCAATACTCTCTTTCATACCTACTCGCTCTCTTACGTCATTGTTACGAATGCGGTCAGTCAGCCTCACTCCACAGATTCTCCGCAGAGATTGCATTTCGACCGCATTGATTTTGCTCTCATGCTCCTTTTTACATACCCAACTCTCGCTTCCATATAATAACGTTAGGACAAGCTCTGCGTTGTGTAGTCGGGTTGAGAGCCCTCTGCGCTCACCAATTGTCCGGGTAAGGTTGTCATAGCCATCTGAGGCTAACAACCAACGTCACACACAAAAAAAAAACACGTGCCTTCTGGCTGAGGTGGTGGCTACCGAGAAGTTGTCCCAATTCTCCGTTCACTCTATTTCCCGCATTCACTCTTCTTTCTACATCAGTGGTGTACCTTCCATCCCGACTGAATCCACATCCAAGATATACAAATTCATCCACTTGTTATAGCACACCATTTCCTATTGCTACTCTGACATCTGTTCTGGCTTCTTCTATATACCATACTAAATATAAAATGAATTACGGTGTTAGTTTGACGTTATAGAAATCTAAATATTATAGCTGCATTTGCGGTCACTGATAAATATTTATAGAAAATATATCGTAATATATTTTACTATGCTGAGTATTAAATAATCAAAAATATAGGTACCTGCATAATTATAATTTCGTAACTTTTTATTTCTCATAAATTATATTATGTAGTTACATGGTGGCCAGCATTGACGTTTTCAAACATTCATAACAACATTCGTGTCTAATAAATATGTAAAATTGAAAGAGCATAAACGAATACTCAACTGTGTACCAGTGAGCAGCTTATACATATATACTCAAGGGATTGAGCGCTCAAATATTTATATTCCAAAGACCTTCATAATCAAACTACGATATGTATGTCAAAATTATGTTCTTATAGCACATGACTTTAAATGACACCAAAATAAAGATAGGTATATAATAGTGTTTGCTAGAATATTTCTTATTTTATATATTAAACACAAAGTGAAAAATGTGAAATCGAAAATAACAGTCATATAGAACAACAGATATATATCTTCAGATTTGTTATTCTGTAGCGATTTTAATCACATACCCTTTTGGTTATATCTCAGGTTCAGAGAATGTTGCGTAAAATCCTTTCTTAGTGTTCACCTACAGTATCTGTCAAAGGAATCCATATGTAAATTTTCACGATCCTAGCCTCAGAAGTTTGGGCTATGCGTTGATATGTCAGTCAGCCAGTGAGTTATTCTTTTATATACCTATGCCTATATACGATCTATATAATTTAGATAGATTATGATATTGACTAATTGATCATATTTAACCATTTGAAGATTATTATTAAAATTTTGTGCATTTACCTTCAAAATAAACATGTTTATTTTGACGCAATTTACAACTTTAAAATATTCATTTATTCAGATAAAACACTTGAGCGTCTAGCTCTCGGCCGACCGTCAGTTTTAAAATAGGAATACACCGAGTTCGTACTACAAAAAACTCCTATTCAAAATCGACGCAAAGTGATGAGGTGAATTTTACGAAAATATTATGCGCGATCAAGTACCAATTGGAAGGATTTTGTTATTTCGTTTTCATTTTTCCGTTTTGTAGTGTACGTCAATATTTTTGGTGAATATAGTTTTTTTACATTATCACGGGTCATCTAACGTTTATTTTTTCTTTTATTCCATTAAATCTATTAACTGTTCATACTGCTAATACGAGTAAGTTTTACAATAATAGTTATATTGATATGTTTGAATACAAAGTGCGAAAATGTGAAATCGAAAATAACAGTCACGAGCAGGATTTGAACACGTATCTTCTGGAATACTATCCCAGATGCTTCGCCAATTTAGGCATCGTGACAATTGCTCGGAAATATGAATTTCGCTAACACATTCCTTCTTATTGTCTTAGATGACGCCTGTGCCATCTGTCGAAAGTATTTGCATACTTTATTCCAACCAGGCAAGCTTCAATTAATTCATACCAATTAATGACGCAGCCCTACAAAAATGATTCTATGTTTTTTAAGCATTGTACATGCTTCGCCAAAGCCAATGGGTCCCCGGATTGCATAGGACGTAGGTTAAAATCCTGCTTGCAGTAAATCTTTTTTTTCCACATTCACAAATAATTTCTTCTTTAAAATTATTGAACTGTGATATTTACGCGTTTTTCCGAATCACTGAGAAAAATCATTTCCATAATGAATCCTATTTATATATTTTGGATATAAGAGATATATTTCATGCCCACAAAACGAAAACATACACATCATTTAGAATTAATTTACGAAAGCATAATTAAGTAATTATGCTACGTATAAATTTTGATTTTGACACATTTTTATGAATGCATATTATTGATAAATAATGTATATTTTACCCACCTCAAAGTCGATAAGGGTCACAAAATACCAGGTTAATTTTTAAAAAGCTACCTACCCCGTACTGTGTTTAAGTCCGGATGTCTGTCAATGGTTATCATGATATAGATTGCTTATCAGTCGGTATATTTGGTAGGTATTTTGTTATTCCAACCCGTTGGGGTCTCACCGTATTTTGTATTATACGGTCGGACTGCCGATATTTGAATATGTATGAAAGGGGACACAGTCATTAGTGCAAGGTTTGCAACCTTATGAAATTGTGATCCGAATAAAATTGTCAAAAGGTTTAATATAAATTGCTGCTACTGTATTTTAAGCTATCACAGATTATATTTTTCTTGACTATATCTCGGTATATACGTTTATTTTGAGCTAGTTCTTAAAGTAAATAATTAATAAATATTCACGGACATTTCACATAACGTCCTCTGGTCCCAAACTCAGCTAACGCTCCGCTAACGCTTGTGCTATGGATTAATTACGATTATTGATTTACTAGCAGTGCCCGCGGACTCCGTTCCGCGTTAGAAATATTTTTGTCCCGGCCCGTTTGTCCCGCGTATATACTTCAGGTTAAAAGTTCGGGATAAATAAAAAATGTGATGATGAAGATTTTTTCTTGTTATTTTGGTTTTTTGTTTTTTTTTATTGTTTTTTGTATGTTTTGTGTTTTTTATGTTACTGTTTTTTGTTGTTATTTTTATTACTTGATGTTAATAAACACTATTTGCATTATTTACATCATGTTTACTTATTTGAATTGTTCAAAACTTGTTGATATACTATATTAGTAGTAATGTTGTCATTTGGTACTAAAATATATTGTCTTTCAGGATTCCTAACCCGAGATAAGCCAACATATAACTGAAAGCTAAAAGTATATGGCAGAAAAACAGTGCTTGCTCAGGTCAATGCCCATCAGAGAAAATGTTTGACCCTGGGACTTACTAATAGTGAGGGCAAAAGAGACCCTTAAAAGCATGATAGGAATGCCAACTTTTAGCATAAGATAACGTGGGGAGGTAAGCCAGAAGGACTCAAAGAATTTAAACATTCTTGAGGATAGTGCACTGTATCCTCAATATTACTTATAGTGATTGACTTGACTGGGCATTTTTCCTAAAATTATTTTATTTATTTCATTCGCTGAATCATTTCTGGGTGAGATTATTGCCCTAGAACAAAGCCAATGATAATCTCTTTTCATTAAACTTCCAAGACCGGGATATATTACGTCTATCAGATCTTCTAACCTGTGTAATATGTGACCTAACCGATTGTCAAGTTTAATGTCATCCCTACTGTTGGGGTTAGGACAGCAAATTTTTCCTTCTCTAAGATTCAGTAGTTGATGCGGAAAGTCGTTGTCGTAATTGTCGCTCAAGTGGGCTCTCATGTTTGTTTGTAAATTGAAAGTTTCAACGGAACTCCATAAGCATTATGATTTCAAGCATGCCCTGATGACATCGGCGCGTGTTCCTTTTGTTATTACTGGCAGCGTTTGCCGAAAATCGCCCGCAAAAATAAAAGTAACACCACCCATATCAGCGTCTGACTTTCTGATGTCTTTTAGCGTACGGTTCGCGGCTTCAATATAAGCTCATGGTACATTTGTCCCATATAATTAAGGATGTATCTTGTAAACGGCCGGGGCGGCACGCATTGCACGTTTTTATTTTGCTAATACCTTTGATTTGAAGATATTTGTTTAAACTGTATAGAGTAAGTGCACAGATATTCTACATTGAATTTCCGTTCTAAAAACATATTTATAAAGATATATGTATATTAATACCATATGGGCTAAATAAGCTTCACAAAAATTATTTTTACGAGTAATTCACAATTTTAACAGTAAAAACAGTTATTGTGAGTTCTCCGTAGGAGATAGGCATATGCAATTTGGGACTTTTTTACAGATTTTGATACGTTCTTTAATATTGTAGTACATTGTTTTGTTCTATCCTCAATAGTTTCCGCAGCGCACGCGATGAAAGCAATTTTTTTTACAACTTGGATTACATTATTCAAGTTTAAGTAAAGATGTGTAATTAATGTTGGAAATTATTATAGCCTATGACACTCGACAATAAAGTAGCTTTCTATTGGTGAAATAATTTTGAAAATCGGTTCGGTAGATCCAGAGATTACCCCTTACAACGTCACAAACTCACAAACGTTACCTCTTTATAATAATAGATTATTTGGCCATGTGGGGCCGGCTTTAGAATTGTCCCACCCTCTCTACCCACGGGAGTCGTAAGAGACGACTGAGGGAATGCCGGGGGAGTGGGCAGCAGCGCTCCCTCGAGTATTAACAACATCCACTGCGATCGCCAACCCGCCTGCCAAGCGTGGCGATTACGGCATTATCCCCCATGATGAGACCGCTCGTTGTGGCGTTCTCTTGGGGAGGCCTTTGTCCAGCAGTGGACGTTGAAAGGCTTATAGATGGATGATAATACCATATACTACATTTTTTTTGTAAATATATACAATATAATAGATAGAAAACACCCAGACGCAGTACAAATATCTGTGTTCATCACACAAATAATTGTTCTGAGTGGGAATCGAACTCACGACCTCGTGCACAGAAGTCGGTTACATTACCGACTACGCCACGAGGTCCGACATGTTTTTTTTTTTATTGCACGTAATGGCAGACGAGCCACGGTCCATCTGATGGTAAATGGTAACCGTCGCCCATGGACTTGACTATATCAAGAGTATTGTCAAGCCGCGGCTCACCAATTCATTTCACAGATATGAAATAAAATATAAACGGCTATCTCCTGCTACAGCCAAAACGCAACGATGTGCTTCATGGCCGGTCACACGGGAGATGGTGGTACCAACCCGCTCGGGCCCGATACCAAGTGAGTACTCCCACTTGGTACCCAGCCCTACCACCAGTCATGCAATGGATGATAATTGCTTACTTCCCTTAGTCGCCTCATACGACACCTGTGGGAAAGAATGGGGTGGTGACACTTGAATTCTTAGTTACTTGAATTCTTAGTCACGGACAAAGTTTGCATTTATACTAAAAAAAATATAGGTAAATTTGCAACGAATCTAAGAGTTCCTATATTGACTCAGCTGGTGATAGGGCTGGGTACTAAGTGGGAGTACCTACTCATATGTTATCGGATCCCGATGGGTCGGTACCACCGTCTCTTTTTTATTAAGATCTCCTCTCACAATGTCATCTCCTTTGTAAGGATCTCAGGTGCTCTCATTAGCTGATCAAAACGCAACGTTAGAAATACCTACCGTTATGTAAACCAATATTCTGTGAGAACCCTCTCAATTCTTCAGTCAAGCCTGACCATTCATGCTCATGAATATGTGATCCGATAAAGGTGATATAAAAAATGGGCAAAATTTTGTGCATCTTTTTTTGCTGACATAGCAGTATAAAAAATAATAATGTCGGCAGGCAAAATTTCGCTTTTGTGTCTTGGAAAAAGATGCCTACATTTTTCTAATTCAATTGAGCAAACCATTACTATAGATTAAACAGAAAGTGAAAGCCAATTCAGCTGGAGCAGCTGAATTGGCAAACCATCTGGACGGTATCCAGGAGATGCAGGTTCAAATCCTGCTCGTGACTGTTATTTTCGATTTCACATTTTTCACTTTGTGTTTAATGTATAGTGCTAAGCATGTCAAATGCTAAAAATATATATTATATAAATAGACCATTACTATATTAAAAAGTATTGGGACTTTATGTAAGAAAAGCAATTGTAATTGCGTGTACTATGCGAGATAAGAGCTAAATATAGTACCTGCCATGCTCCGCAATTTTGTTAAGTAGATCCTAATCTTCAATATAAATAAATTTAATATACTAAGGGTGGATTCAACCAAACAAGAATAAATTTTATTCCTAGAATAAATCGCTACTTAGGTACTCGAAAATAAATCAATTTTACGTTTTACCAACAACAATTCGAAGAACAGCGAGCTAATCCAAGAATAAAAAAATGGCGTCATCTTTTTTGTGCTGTCATTTAATTCGAAACTATACATTTCCCACGCTATAATAAGACAAACGTTGCCGTGTGGGGCCGGCACCAAGAATAGCTTCACCCCTTCTCTTCCTATGGGAGTCGTAAAAGCCGACTAAAGGATTACCGAGGGACCGGGCAGCAGCATTCCCTTGTGTACTAAAAAGGATGTTTGCTACGATCGCCAACCCGACTGCCAAGCTTGGCGATTATGGTAAATCCCCCATTTTGGGGAGACCTATGTCCAGCAGTGGACGATGAAAGGCTGATGGATGGATGGATGGAATACGACAAATAAGAGATGAGATGAGTTAAGCTATACATTGTCCCGTTTGTAGAACAACTTCTTTTTGCCGGGTATTCGCTATTCGCGAATAGCTATTCCAGGTATAGCTATACGTCAGGTTGCGTGTAAAAACGACTGTTGATTATCTAGAGAAGAAAATCGTGGAATAGATTATTCTCGGTATAGTTATTCGTGTATATATTGGAGTTTGGTCAAATTTACAACTTTAAGTAAATATCATAATATACCTCTGTTTTTTTTCTATAAAGATACCTTTTATAGGTATCCCAAATACCTAATGTGCCCAATGCCCTGCACTCGGCCGCACGAGCCGCGTACTCCGACAGCCGTGCCTCGAGTTCTCGAGGCGCCGCTGGCCATATGCCCCGCTCCAGCGCCTTCCCGCGCCTTTGGTAAAGTGACGAGAAAAAAATGAGTTCCCGCATGGTTATAACATCAGACCACTGAAATGATGTCACACAGTTCCAGTGGTCTGCTAATACAGGTGAAGAGATGGCACATGGCGGGTTTATTTTATGGGTTAAGGTCTTGGTCATTGTCCCGAACGACGGGCTGTGCTGTTAGGTAATTTTTTTCGCGCATTAACAAATAAAACGGCTATAACATCTACCACTGAAGTAATGTCACACAATTCCAGTGGTCTGCCAATACAGATAGAGGCACACGACAGGCTTACTTAGTGGATGAGGGCCCCTACTTACTACCCTGGTCGTTGCCCCGAACGACGAGGTGTGCGTTTAGGTACATTTTTTCCTGCCATATAAACAAACATATATAATATATTGGAATTATTTCTACTTATCATAAATAAATAATGACGGTTTTTTTAATATTCAGATTTGTATTGGAAGGAAATGGATGGAGAATGTTTGTATGGGCCCTTAGTTTTTTAAGGTGGAGGGGATAATTAATGGTGAAAGTTTGTATGGAAGTGTTGGTATATTTATTAAGAACTTTGAAAAGACATTGCTCTGCGTCCATACATAGTTTGCCCTGAAAAAATCTCAAACCTAGATCATGTGTTGTATTAAAACATATTACTAAATTCCCATAGAATTATCATAATTAATTAATAGCGGACTAGCTGGAAAATCATACTATTACAAATACTGCCTGATTTTGAGGTCATGAGCTGGGCGTTTTAAGCTTATAACAATGAAGCTGGAATGTAAATGGACCAGTTTACATATGACAGTAGATTGGTGTTTTACTACCTCTTGTAATAGTTTTCAATTCAGTTGGATTATAATCCTAGAGTTGCGTATTTCCAACGCTAGATGGAGCTCCATTAAATTTTTACGGATTTCAAAAAATATTTCTAATTATTCATTTTCTATATACAATATAGATTACATTACTTTATTATTTTAATTCAGAATGACATTTTAAGTTTGTCTTATATTAATAATAAAAATAAGTCTATTAAAAACAGTGACATCTATTAACAAGCTCTAATATTGATAATAAAAATAAGTCTTACAAAAGCAGGGACATCTATTAACAAAATCTATTGACAAAACAAATTGTGAGTTCAAAAAGCTTTTAATATAACAAAACTTCTGATTTTTGTCTAGATTTATTATAATCTAACTTATAATATTAGAATTTGATTTTTCATTGTAACATTTTACACACAATTTCTAAATCAATTCCAAAAGTGTAATTCAGATTTAAAAATAACCTAACAATGCTTTTAAAAAAATTAAAGAACGATTGTATTGACTTCAGGTAAACATGGCAGCGCATCGGATGTACCTACAAATAGTCCCTTCGAATACTTTTTTTCGTCATTATGACATGGAGCTAGTCTGTGTTAAATAGAAATAGCAATTTGTATTATAAAAAATACTAATAATTATCATAGCCCTGATGCTACTATCGTAAAGGGCGTAAAATGGCATTGTCCTTTATGATATTTATTTTAAAGGTACATCTTTACAGTCTACAAAATATCAAATTATAATCTATATAATATCAAATATTTTCTTTAAACTGTAGTGATATTCACAAAGAGTCGCCGGTTTTTATAGGAGCACAGAATTTAAGGAATAATATTTTATGCCAACAATTTCAGATCATACCCGCTTCTGTTTACAACGTTTGTTTGATCGCTTTGTACAAAAATAAAAATAAAGTTAAGCTTCATATAATTGATCAAAGTTAAATCTGTTAGAGGTAAATTGATAAATAATAAATTTGTGAAATAAATATTTTTCAAATTTTATCTATATTGTTTTAAGCAACACCAGGACACTGCCAAGCCACCACCTACTGGGAGTAGTCTCTTTCTTCACAAACCTCGTTTACAGAAGCACATGGAATAACGCTGGACACACACCGCAGCAGGAAGGTATTACAAAGCCTACACGTAGCAGAAAAGAGCACTAAAAACTAAATGCCATGGACGATATTGTTTCGAGGTGATGTTCATGAACCCTACTGTAATGTCTCGTGGTTCGATGAAGTAAAGCAAAGTTGGTAGGCAGTCACTCAATACTCTCTATTATACACACAATACTCTCTATTATAGAGTCGAGAGAGCACACATTGATAATAAATCTCTCCGCCGCTCCAACGGCTACATACTGTCCGTGAAATTGGGATTATCGACGATTCGAATAACATGTCTCTGCATGGAGTCAAGTGGTCAGCATAAACTAGGGCATGCCTGACCACAAATATGAGATGAGTGCTGCTCATATCTCTACTTTGTATACACAAGTCGTTGTCTTGGTGTGAAGTAGATACCACTGGGATTTGTTTAGGACGCCCTATTTCTTACACGCCAATTTGGATCTGTCCGTGTGGTGACGGACTAAGAATACAAGTATCACCACCCCATTCTTTTCCATGGGTGTCGTATGAGGCGACTAAGGGAAGTAAGCAATTATCATCCATTGCATGACTGGTGGTAGGGCTGGGTACCAAGTGGGAGTACTCACTTGGTATCGGGCCCGAGCGGTACCACCATCTCCCGTGTGACCGGCCATGAAGCAAATCATTGCGTTTTGGCTGTAGCAGGAGATAGCCGTTTATTTATTCATTTCATATTATTTTGTGAAATGAAATGGCGAGCAGCGGCTTGACAATAATATCAAGAGGTATATTTGAGTCCATGAGCGACGGTTACCATTTACCATTAGATGGGTCGTGGTTCAACTGCCACTAAATGCAATAAAAAAAAATCACTCGCAAACTGGGCTTTGCTACATATGCCGTGAATCCAAATAATCTCAGAGAAGATTAAATTTATTGGTATAAATTTTAGGATCCACAGCGGTTGAATTTAATTGAATTAAAGTATAGGTGGTTACTATCGGGTAAGGTCAGATTATTTACTGCCATTGGTAATATAAAATTTTGTATTAATATAAATAAAAGTGTGAATTATTTCAGTAACGTATGCTGAAACATTGTAAACATAATTATTAACTGATTCACTCCGTTTGTTCAAAGCGCAGATGGTCTAACGTCGCCACTGAGCGAGAAAACAAACGCCCGTAAGTCATTTCATTTCCTTTCTGTACGCATCATAAAAAAAGATAGATAGGAACAAAGAAATATCTATAACGAATATGGTGATGCCTGATTAGACAGAATAGTAAAAGGAAATAAAGGTTAAAAGTAAACTATAACACAAGCGTGTTACACTTCTTCCGTCTTTTTCTCCCCTGCTGTCAAATATGCGTTCTATTATAGTTTATTTGTACACAATATTAATACTTGTTTTTCAAAAACGATCATTTCATTTTTTTTTTAATTTTTAATACTTTCTGTATAAAGCCTTCTTACATTCATCATCAAACCCTGGATACCATTTTATGGTGAGAACTGAACTCGATGGAGGACCCATTACTACAAAATAAGTAAAAAGTGCAAAAACTTAAAAGGAGATAACAGGCCATACTAGATAAAAATAAACCTAAATGTCTACATGAATTAAAAATGTATAGGTTTATTTGCGAATTGTACTCGTATAAGGATACCTTGTGTAAGGATTGAACCCACAACACTCCTCATCGGAAGTCGGTATACCACTGTGACTTGCCATGTTGATTTTAAACTTTTTTTCAGTAATAAAATGTAGCCTTTTTTGGTTGTGGCATGAAAGCGAGTAAGTATCAAGTAAAGAAAAGATAATGCCGAAAACCAGGCTATATTGTGCCCGTCTTGCGTCTTAACTATCTAAACATAAAAAATCGTCTTTTGTATAATGATGTTATATCCTCTGTGGTGCAGCGGTAGTGTAAGCGACTGCTGATCATGAGGTGTCGGGTTCGATCCCCAGGTCGGCCAGTGTTATTGAGATTTTTCGTAAAAAGAAAAAGAAAAATTCTCCAGTAGCAGCCCGGAGTTTGGAAATGTGCCCGGTAGACGTCAATAGGCTCGCCCCCTATTACGTGGGACTTAAACATAGCTGGCGAGTCGTGGGTGTGTAATACACCTCTGCCTACACCTTCGGGGAATACAGGCGTGATGTTGTTTTTTTTTATGTTATATGTATTTAGGTGGTGGTGGTGTAGCGGTAGTGTATGCGACTGCTAATCATGAGGTCTCGGGTTCGATCCCCGGGTCGGGCAACGTTATTGACCTTTTTCCTAAAAAGAAAAATTCTCAGATACTGTTTTTTTTTTTATATGTATTTATTTTAGTAGTTTCAAAGTTATAACAAAAAGATATACATATTATTTAATTCGAAATAAGCGGAACTGCCATATTTATTGGAAGGCTTGGATAGTCAATGTCGCCAGTTTATTACTATACCCATTTTTAAAGCCAGATAGTATCTAAGAATATTTATATGAAATACCTAAATAAAAGAAAACCCACATGAGCACCTATATAATACTTAGAATTAGTCGAAGATTATTTTATGAAATCATAATTATGAAGTTTTGTTTTAAATAAAAATATAATAACATATACTATATATTTCTAAAAATATTTTAGGATATATATTGTTATTTTACTAAAAAAGTCCTCGTCACACAGAGGCGGGAGCCGCGGGAAAGCGTCCGCGATCCGGGACGGGATTTTTTTGTAATATTCGAATTTGTATGCAACCTGTCACATAGCAGCGGGCGCGTTTCGATTTCCCGTGCGAGAAGATCGGTACGACAAACAGGAGATCGCTTCGCGGGAAGGACGCCCCGGAGTGCGGGACGGGCGGCCCGCGCGGGCGTTGTATTCTACGGTAGTCGTTACAAGCTGTCACACAGAGCGAAACAATCGCGGGGCGGTCGCGGTCCGATCTCACGAATTGTATTTTTTTACAACTTGTGCACGATAGTTTCAGTGTCAAAATGAATCCAACAGAAAAAATAATTGAATTAGTTAGACATCACCCATGTTTATATTATACTAAAGACAGGAATTATAAAAACACTTTAAAGAAGTAAAAAATTGGTTCTCGTACGAACGCAGCTCTTTACACAAATGGTGTGGTACTCTCCAAACATATCGTTTCATATTTATGTCGTAAACCCAAATTCCTTTGGGTTTGCGTTTTTTTTTGGTACATTGCTAATAAAGGCAGAATTTCTTCTTCGTCCCTGGCCGACATGATGTTTCGTTACGAAAGGTCGTGAACAATTTGATCGCTTTTGGTGTCACACCGGCTGTGTTCCCGCTATCTACCCGCCGCGGGCCTTGTGTGACATGGTACGGACCGCTATCGCTTCGCGATTGATCGCTTTCCCGCGGCTCCCGCCTCTGTGTGACCCGGCCTTTATTGATTTGAATATGATTGACAATTTGACATGATTTGACATTTGTACTGCCGATAACATGTTATCAAAGAGTAGAATAATATAAAAAAAGTCGTGTTATGTACGTTTATGTGTTGCTTCATTTGAGGAAAAGCAGTGTTTTTTTCTAATTGTTCAGTGTTTACTTTAACGTTGAGTACAGCAAATTCTCCGTTGAGTAATTAAAAAAAAGAGCGTGACGTCGTGTGAGATAGACTTTTTAGTAGTACTAAGACCAGGACTCTTAGAATGTAATATAGATCCAGAGTAGTTAGCCGTAGCATTATATCCTATCTATATTTCTTACATAGGTAGTCTAAAATACTATTGACACTACATTTTATACTATAATAGAATAAAAGATATGGATTTCAACGCATAATATATAACCTATACACTAAAAACATACTGAAAAATTAAAAGTCAGATTTCTCTAAACTCCCATTAGATATCTTAATGATATTTTTATTTACTGAGTACATTTACAATGTTCTACGGTTAATTTGGTTAAGACGCAACAATAGCCCATCTCTCATAGAAAAAACGGCATTCCCCTTTCACATTACAAAAAAAAATTTTAAAAAATATAACATAAAGCTTGGTACATTGCTGAAGACGACGTGGAAGAGGTCACGGGCTTCTAGTTTCAAATAATTATTTTAAAGCCACGGTGCATTGTAATCATTAACTTATACTTACGAGTACATGAAGAACTAATGCAATTTTTTTTAAATAAAACTACGTTTACGGAATCTATCGCGTTTACTTGATTTTACTACTATCCCGACGTTTCGAATACTTTACAGCATTCATGATCACGGGTGGACTTAGATGATAGACGTCCAAGGCTGATATCTATACATAACTAATGCAATTACCTTTCAATGCAAACGACGCGGGAAATCTGCAAATTATTTTAATTATGCGATCACATTTATTATCAACTAGATCCTGTTTCGAAACTAACAGAATATAATCGTAAATACGTCACTTAACGGCACACAACTTATCTTTTTGCAAAATAATAATCCCTCAGCAACAATCTATTGTTTCCGGATAAAAAGTAGCCAATGTCATATTCTGTGGGCCTAGACAGGTTTCATTCTATGATCGCTAACGCTAATAAAATGTATGGAAATTTGACATGTCTTAAGTTAAGTCACTTGACTTAGCATCATAGATATCGCTAAAGCTGTCAAATTCCCATATATTTTAATAGTTTTATATAGCGTTAGCGATCATAGAATGTAACTTGTCTAGGCCAACTGGACTCCAGACTATATATGTACCTATGCAATATTCCACGATGATCAATAGTTACGGCGTAAAACCGTAACAAACAAAAACGTAAGGAGTACAAGTTTCTATATAAAACCTTATCTATGTGAACAAAGAATAAACAAAAAATGTAGTTATACAAGACCTTTTTAGGGTTCCGTACCCGAAGGGTCAAAATGGGAACCTATTACTAAGACTTCGCTGTCTGTCTGTCTGTCTGTCCGTCCGTCTGTCGCCAGGCTGTATCTCAAGAACGGCGATAGCTAGACAGTTGAAATTTTCACAAATGATATATTTCTGTTGTTTTTTTAATTTTCAGATAGTACCTATACAAAATATTTACAGTGACTAGTTAATATTGCGGTTGTAATAGTATTATAAGGATCGAATATTATTCAGGCCTGCCAACGTTATTTGTAGAGCGAGCTCGGGAGGGCACTTTGTTTATTTTCTTTATACAGTATAGGAATATATGCTCGATATACACATTGGCCACAGCTTGTTGCTAGCGGGCAGCTGGCTTTATGTAAGCCAACCTCTTACTCCGCTTGGTCTAAAAATCACTCACAATATATTAGGTTGAAATTGATTTTCTGTTCTGATTAAATATGAATACTTCAATTATTGATAAATATGGTACTTATATAATATTAAGGAAGACGATTATAGTGCTCCGTTTTTTAGCCCTTACCTGCAAACGCTCACTAAAAGGCATAACATAGCATCACACGAAAGTATCCCCAAAAGAGTAGGCAGAGATGTATTACACACCCACGATTTGCCAGCTATGTTTAATAGGGGGCGAGCCTATTGCCGTCTACCGGGTACATTTCCAAACTCCGGGCTACTACTGTCAATTTTTCTTTTTACGAAAAAGCTCAATAACATTTCCCGACCTGCGGATCGAGCCCGAGACCTCATGATCAGTAGTCGCACACACTACCGCTGCACCATCAAAAGGCAAAGAGAAAATTAAAAAAGTTTTTTAACAAAGTATCTATCAATCAGCAAGAGTGCAGCGTTCATACGCTAGATGTATGAATATTTCGATGGAATTACTAACAACAAACCACTAACAGTTAGTCTATTAAAAACGTTATTGATCAATGATTTCAGTTTGAGGTTTCGAAGTACCTACATATTTAAGTATATAGCGTTAGTAAATATTGATGAAATGATGATGATGATGAACGATTTTATTCTAAAATTAGTTGATACACGGTACAGTAATGTTAATAAGAAATTGTTAATACACAATATTTTTTTTTTAAGAATTTAACGTATAAAATTTAAATATAGCTTGTGATGATTCAACCACCCACAACCTTTAGGTTGCCCCGGCGGCCAACCTTAGGGTTGCGGACGGGTCCCCCGGAATCCCGTCGGATTAGGTATGTTATTATTGATATTTTTTACTCACCATGTTTTTTAAGAAAATCATATGTAATATTGGTATTAAATTTTCAATTTTCATTAATTACAGCTTAAATACAGTAAGAGTAAGAGTCAGGTAATGGCACTATGTGCTGTTTTTATTCAGACTACCATATACCTTCTATTATGTTCAGGGAAAATAAGAAATATAATAAATATTCACGGACATTTTTCACACAACGTCCTCTGGTCCCAAACTAAGCTTAACGCTTGTGCTTTGAGTACCAGATTACGGATATAATACATACATTACTTTTTTTTTGTAAATACATATTATAATAGATAGAAAAATATAATAGATAGAGAAATTAAATTTAATTAGGTATAGAACCCAATATATTTTTGCAGGCTTACGTGCATGTGTACTGTGTGCGAGAGACAGCGAGCGAGTCAGGGTCTGAGTACGAACTCTTACTACGTTCTTGAAACGGTAACTCGTCACATTACGCAGGCTATCTTTTTAAGAAAACCATCATACAATCAACCATAGATAGCATCAAACAGTCACATAAATCGTATAAATAATTATTGACATAATAAAAACTCAAAAGATAGATATAAATCACATAGAAAATATATAACAACCTTAAAGTACAAATAATTATTTTTGAAAGAGGAAAAAGAGAACTTTAGTGCGAACGGTAATCGAACCTGCGTCCCTTCCAATCCGGGGAAGTGCTCTAATCCACTGAGCTACCGCACTATTCGGCCATACCCAATCTCCTCATCACATTTGTTTTAATGACCAACGCCACCTATCGGACTTACGTGCATTACGACGGCTTTTACATACATTAATCCAATATACTTAGTATGTTTAATTTTGCAATTAAAATTCATACTATTTGATAGCGTGATTTTAAAACATTTTGATCCGTATTTTAGCACTTGACATGCTCAGCTACTTTAAAGTACAAATTATTATTTGTGAATGAGGAAAAAGTAGCAGAGCATGTCAAGTGCTAAAAATACAGATCAAAATATTATCAAACTCTTAAGCCATTCACAAGAATTAATTCTTATGCAACGACGAAGAGAAAAATTAAAAAGAGAAAGGGAATGCTCCTATGACCTAGATGACTGGGACATGTGGAAAGAATGCTAGACGAGTGACTGGTTAAGAAGATATACAATGCGAAATTTTAAGGATTTAGGTTCAGGGGGAGACCGAGACTCACCTACATAGATCAAATCGGTCATGTATTGAAGGAAGGTGGAATCAGGAGTCTCCGATGCCGTTGAGCGTGTATGAAGAGAATTATGAATGTTGAGGAAGTGAGAGATGTATGCATGAATAGAGCAGTTTGGCACTCTGATCTCTCTGCCTACCCCGCAAGGGAGATGGCGTGATGATAGTAAGTAAGTAACTAATTCCTATGCATTTAACAAATCTAGTACTCGTACCTCCTTCATAACTTTAAGGCAGTAAAATAATTTAGACAAACAAAAATTAGGAGTACAAGTGACAAAGAAAAGCTACTACCATTACTACTACTGTCAAATATTCCATCTATCCATCCATCAGCCTTTTGATGTCCACTGCTGGACATAGGCCTCCCCAAGACAACGCCACAACATGTGTTTCGCTCATATGCACGCTTGGCAGGCGGGTTGGCGATCGCAGTGGATGTTGTTAATACTCGAGGGAGTGCTGCTACCTACTCCTCCGGTGTTCCCTCAGTCGGCTCTTACGACTCCCATGGGTGGAGAGGGATGGGACAATTCTAAAGCCAGCCCCACACGGCACTGTCAAATATTATTTATGTTAAATTAATAATTTTTACATATAATGGTAAACCCTAACATGAAATTACCAATATTAAGATATGTGGCCATGACTTCATTCCATCCATCAGCCTTTTAAAGTCCACTGCTGGACATAGGCCTCCCCAAGAATGGGAGATAATGCCGTAATCGCCACGCTCGGCAGGCGGGTTGGAAATCGCAGTGGTTGTTGTTAATACTCGAAGGAGTGCTGCTAGTTGAGAGGAATGGTCACAATGGCTGAATTGGCAAAGCATCTGGACGGTATCCAGGAGATGCAGGTTCAAATCCTGCTCGTGACTGTTATTTTCGATTTCACATTTTTCACTTTGTGTTTAATGTATATGCCTAAGCATGTCAAATGCTAAAAAAGTATATAAAAAATTGTAGCAATTTTTATGTTACAAAACTCAGTGTTGTATTGAAATCGATACTATAATAAACGATAAGCTTAAACAAACAGAAATCAATGAACTGCGATATTCAATTTGATGTTTAAACCTACTCGTATCTCGCATGTAGACGAGCACGACGCGGCTTCATCGAACATTTCTCGATATCTGTCTCTTTGACTCCATTTCACACATAAAGTCATATGTAAATTCTGAATTTAGAGATATTCAGCACACAATAAAGTAAATATCAAACACCAGGTACGATGCTCGAATTACTTTATTGGCTTTTGAGAACAAGTGCTATTACTAGTTCGTTCGACGCTAACATTACAGCTTGCTTGTAATTTGGAATAAAGTAGAAAAGAAATATAATTCTTGTTTATGTTCGTCTTTCATGATATTGGATTACGGTAATAATCGCCATAATACATACCTATTTTTAAGTTGTAATTTATTCTGAGAAATAAATTCTAATTTAAGGGCATAATAATGAAGAAAACATTTTAATGTGACAGTTACCTACATCTTTTGAGAAGTAATTATTACGTGATTGATATAATCATCGGTCGACAGATAATCTTGAAAACGCTTTTGATTATAGCATCAACATAGCATAGCATCACGCCTGTATTCCATAAAAGGGTAGGCAGAGGAGTATTAAACACCTACGATTCGCCGGCTATGTTTAAGTCCCTGTTACCGTCTACCGGGCCCATTTCCAAACTCTAGGCTGCTACTGAAAATGTTTTTTTTAAATGTGTTTTTTTAAACATACAAGAACGTACTCTAGAAGACAACTATTAGGGATAAATTTGTAAAATGATAACAAAATTGTATATACATAATTGTTTTATTCTAAGTGCATCAATTATTATTGCAGTCACTTACACGCAAAGGAAATGAAAAATTGAATCAACAAATAAAGAAAAAATAAAAAAAAAAAAAAAAATAAAAGAAAGAGAATGGGATTTTTGGGCCTGAAGTTAACAAGTTGAAATGTTCTTTAAAAAATTTGCCATATTTTTCTAATGTAAAATATAAAAAGCTAGCTTATTTTTCATTCTGGAATGCGAAATATACATTAAAAAAGGAAATAATTATACAAATCGATTACTTTAATCAATACAATCGAATTAGTGGTAATTTTTATTAAAAAATTAAAATTAAAATAAAACTAAATGTTTACTTTCATTATTAATAATTTCTTCGAAAGAATAAATTAATATAAAGATATTATTCTCGGAAAAATAATATAGAACATTTTTTTATGTTAACATATTGATTGATATAATATATCGATGCACTAGTGAAACTTCCTTTCTGAACGCTATACGGCAACACTACAATCTATGACTAAACGTAGTGGTATATATGCTCTTTGTCTATGACTATGACTACACTTGATAGTTCAACTTCTATCTATTGATTGCTTATTTTGGCTTATTTTTTGACCCTAGCTTTGTTACTGCTGGATACTGAGAATTTTGCCTATACGAAGGACCTGGCCTTATTATTTTGGAAAACGATACTACGCCTATAGATTGGATATTGACAATATGGATCGTTGCATTAATTGTAATATAGCGACTGGTCGCTGCAATACAATAGGAAAACGAGTTTTACATGACCAAGCAATACTGTCTGTGATCCGTGAATGATGTGCACCTGAACCTGTAAGTACTAAATGTTTATTTATTTATCAATCTCATTGAATAAGCCGTCAAATCTCAGCGTTCTTCTCTTGGCACATCACAACTCCTAGACCTGACTTGTGACCTTTTTATTATTGATTTATATAATATTTCTTGTGTTTTGGATAAACAGCAATGACCATTTATGTCAGACCTGGGACTTGCAAGAAGTAGTCTTAGGAATACGACGCATAGATCAAAGAGCAGCAGGTCACTCCAGTGTTTGTATCCGGTGTGGACGTTCATTGGCTTCACAACATATCACTCACCGACTGTAAAATAATTCTCCACGGGAAATAAGATTTTTTAAGTTGCTTGAAGTTGTGCCTCAACCTGTGTTTACACCTCAACGCGTGCCTACAACTACACCTCAACTCCATAATCGAAGAGGATTAAAATATACCTGTATAAAAAAATGTGTTTTCTTTGAAATAACCAAATATAACCTCATAGTTCCACCATATAGAATGGTACCTATTATAATTATGCTCTAATCAATCGAGTACTTGTATTGTTTATTTACCGGCTTTCCTTTATTT
This sequence comes from Leucoma salicis, assembly GCA_948253155.1. NCBI lineage: Eukaryota > Metazoa > Arthropoda > Insecta > Lepidoptera > Erebidae > Leucoma > Leucoma salicis. Next base: position 12,513,004 of record OX411808.1, on the reverse strand, counting down.
TCTAATGAATACTTAAGTATTATGTATCTATACTACCTATGTAGTTATATAATTGACATTTTTATTTCACTTCATTAGAAAAGCACATAGACGAGACACAAGCGGTGAACCTGCTTGTCTGCTGCTGCACTGCAGCTGCTGTACACCTTTATATGTAAGGTCTATAAATATGTATATGTAAAGTACCTATAGGTAGTATACATAAAATAAAATAAAAATTAGTAATTTACTTCAATTTCAAAGCTTGTGTCCAGCAGTGGGGGAAAGTTTATTATATATGACGCTTAAAGTTATTTGAGTAAATAACGATATCTTAAATACCGACCTAATTATTTGGCAAATGTCTCTTTCATCTTGTTAACACCCGAGCCCAAAAATGTATGGAAGCGTTTCTATCTCCTTTACGTGTATAATAGAATCCATGCAGAAAAAAGGGGTAGTCAATATCTTTTCTTTGAATTACAAAATAATAACTTCGAAATTTGGGTTATCAGTTTATTCTATTAGAAATAAAAAAAAACGGCGAGAAAGCGTAACAAACAAGAAAACTCTCTTTCACATTTATAATATTTGTAAAGATGGCTGTTAACTTTTTACTTATTATTTTATTTTTTCCCCTTACCCATCAAACAAGGACGGTCTAGGAGAAATATCAGAGACATCTGGCATCAATACCATTTAAAAATAGATATAACAAACTCACTAACACATTTATAAAGAGCGAAAAAGCAACAAAACATATCATCACGCCTGTTATCCCCGAAGCGGTAGGCTGAGGGATATTACACACCCACGATTAGCCAGCTATGTCCCCACGTAATAGGGGTAAGCCCACGTAATAGGGGGCGAGCCTATTGGGCATATTTCTAAACTCCGGGCTGCTACTGAGAATTTTTCTTTTTACGAAAATGCTTAATAACATTACCCGGCCCTAGGATCAGATCCGAGACCTCATGATCAGTAGTTGCTTACACTACAGCTACACCACCGAGGCACAAACATAATATAAAAAAGTATAAAGCGTGATTTTTCAAACGGACTTATTTCTTCATGAATTTTTGGATGAATTGAACGTACAAGAATATTAGAAAGTTAATCTCTTTGACGCTGAAGAAAATGCTTTTTATACATAAATTTTTACTGGAAATAAGCTATTAAAGAACACCAATAACATTATATTGAAAATCATTAAGAATTTGGTGTTAACACCAAATTTCACGAAAGAAACAAGATATTTCCAAAACGAAAAATAAAACTTTTTGAAAATATATTTCTCCTTGTAGTATTAGTCCTTATAAACCTATCGTTTAACGGTGTTTGCACGTATAACAGGACTGTAAAGTAGTGACATGCTTAATAATAAAAAATCACAATTCCGACTACAAATCATGTAATCTAAGCTATAATATATTTTATATCCAATAATAGTACCCGACCTAAATTTCTAAAGTGCACAAGATAGGGATTACACATTGCCAAGTTATGTATGGTTTACCTTTAGTAAAATATAACCGTCTTTCATAGCAAGATCTGCGATTTAGTTGTCGCAGACGCAACCCTAAAAAGGATTTAGGTTCATGGGTTTTCTCCGAGTTGAATTATTTATTTCAATTTTGAACCTCTTACACATTTAAATCCACTGTCACCCATTTATTTTACATAAAGTCCATTTAGTTGGCTTAAGTTTTCGTGGCATTAGTTATAACTTCCCTTTGCTTTTAAAACTCTAATGTGGCAACACCTAGTTTTATCATTATCTTAAAAATAAAGAAATATTTGTGTCGCGCGAAGGCTTAATTATGAAACCACTAAAGGAATGTAACATAGTTCCAGTGGCCCGCCAACAAAGGCGGAGAGACGACATACGGTGGGCTTAAAAAAAAATTTAAAATGTATTTATCCAAAACAAAGATAATAGGTTACACATTAATGTACTTCTGCCAAACTGCATAGCAGTTTGTTGGCAGATGCAACTCCCGATTTTAACTACTTACATTATTACCCGTATTCAACCCGTATTATCAATTTAATCCATCAAACACAGCATTAGTAAGTAAGCAATACATATACATAACACATAGGCAGTCAAATACAAGAATAGTATTTATCTATGTAAAGGTACCCACACATACAAACAACTTACTTGAGCGCATATGTAGGTACCCAAACATAGACACAACATGTACAATTGTACATATAACATTACTTTACACGATTAATAAATTATGTATTAAACACAAAGTGAAAAATGTGAAATCGAAAATAACAGTCACGAGCAGGATTTGAACCTGCATCTCCTGGATACCGTCCAGATGCTTTGCCAATTCAGCCATCGTGACAATTGCTCCTGACTGATCTCGATAACATATTTATACTTAACGTCTTTGGGTGCGGCTTTGCCAATTCAGCAAAGCATCTGCAGCATCTGGACGGTATCCAGGAGATGTAGGTTTAAATCCTGCTCGTGACTGTTATTTTCGATTTCACATTTCTCACTTTGTGTTTAATGTATAGTGCTAAGCATGTCAAATGCTAAAAATATATATAAAAATGTCTAAGTATTTATGTATTATAATATTTTAATTCTTACGTTTTTTAGTATGAAGTGCCTTATATCTTTTAAAAATATGCGTCTAGGTACGTTGTTGTTCAATAGGGCCATCGGCAGTTTGTTAAACAGCTTAGGTACTAAACATTTCCTGTTTCTTTCACCATAATAATTGCTAGAAGGAGGTATTTTTAATATATTATTTTTACGCCTGTTAGTTCTATAACGCGTTAAATAATTTCTAAACTCATCGCTACAATGTTGTTCAACTGCTATCAACCTTAATACCTTTTCATGGATTGGCAGCATTTTACATTCTATAAACAATTGTTCATAACCGGTACTTTTACAATGTTGTTTTGTCTACCATTAATTTCATGAATTTTATTTGTAACAATTTTATCTTATCTAAGTAAGTTTTGAAAGTACGGCCATTGCTGGTTAGTCCATAAGATATTATCGAATCAACCAATGCATAATAATATACTGTATATAGGGTATTTCTATCCAAGATCCCTTTAGGGTGATGAAATTTGACAAGTACTGCTCTTATTTATTACACAGGTTCAACACATGAGTTTTACAGGAGAAACTGGAGTCTACAATAAGGCCTAAGTACTTGTACTCATTAACAACCTCGATGCTAGCACACTCACAACTTGTCCCGGCGTTATGCAAACATGCGTAGTTGTGGCCAACTATGACCGGTGACCGGTCACTACTCGTATGCTTTAAGTACGGGGAGCGAATGCGCATGCATTTAGCTTTATTAATATTAATTACAATGCCGTTATCATGCGCCCATTTTATAATATTAGTGAGGTCGTCTTGAACTTTATTTTCTATCACACTAAGTTCTTTGTTTGCATACAATAAACAAGTGTCATCCGCGTACATATAAATACGGCAGTTGCGCACGACATTACACATACTATTGACATGCATTATGTACCCGACGGGGCCGAATACAGTTTATTTAGTGGGTGAGGGTCCCACACTACTCTGCTCGTTGCCCTAAACGACGGGGTGTGCGGTTAGGTACATTTTTTCCCGCCTTAACAAAAAAAAGGCTTTATTATGAAGTGAGTCTATCTGGCATTATTACGAAGTCATTTATATTTTATCAAATAGGTACTTTCGACATTGAAAACATTTTACATAGAGCACCACTATTTAAAAATAATTAAGCGTCACATTTTTTACAAGTTCATTTTCAAAAGGTTTAACTTTTTACATTTCAAGTAAAATATGTTCCAGTGGATGCACTCAGTAAGTATGCAGTAATTGCCATACTGATGCAGCTGTGCTGATTTCAATGTGCATTGAGACCCACTTAGTTTATAATTTAAACCGACAACGAAACTGGAATGAATTCGTATAATTTGTGTCGTCTATTTACGTGTAACATTACATTATATAATCGAAAAACAGAATGAGAATAATTTACCTTTCACACAAAATTATCACTTTTTTTCGACGTATTTGATACGAGTACCTACGTTGGGCTGCATAGTATAAAGAAAAAAATACGGAAATAAAATAAGATTATAAAGGGGAGGATTCAAAACCAAGACAATTAAAAAAATCTTTTCTAAATTATTGTGACAACAACCGTAGACTGTATTTGTAGCAATCGACTTTTACTTCTTCCAACCACCATTACCTCATTCGTCACAGGACGTGTTTGCCCATACAGTTGCACACAGATAAGCCTAATTTTTATTACTATTAAGATTCATTACATACAACAATAACGTAACTCATCCATCCATCCATCATCCATCAGCTCTTCATCGTCCACTACTGGACATAGGCCTCCCCTAGGGGGGTATTGCCTTACTTACGCCTGATGCCGCCCTAGCCGAGGCTGCGGACGGTGAGGTCGGGGAGTACCCTGCCGTCCGCGGAAGCCTACCGCGAAGGTGCGACGCCCAAGTGCGCGAGGCGTCGCTCAAGAGAGGGTGCCCGTAGGGGCTGCCGCCTGCGGATCGCGGTCGTAACGACGCGGTACCCGTGATCCGCCGTAGCAAGGGTGGGTGGAGGCGCACGGTGGGTTTTTAGTGGGTGAGAGCCCCATTCACCCCATTGTCTCCCCGGGCAGCGGGGTGTGCGGTAGGACATTTTTGCCCACCTAAAACAAAAACAAAAAAAAAAGGGGGGGGGGGTATTGCCATAACCGCCACGCTTGGCAGGCGGGTTGGCGATTGCAGTGGATGTCTTTAGTACACAGGGGAACGCTGCTGCCCGTTCCCCCGAATAACGTAACTATATATATAACATAATAACGTAACTATATTAACGTAGTAAACATTTTCTACTTGACCTCCTTGCCATTTTGGAAGTATTTTTTTAATACAAAAGTACCAATCAAGTAGCACAAGCGCCCGTAAAGAGCGCCCTTCCTAAAGGTAATAGTTTACCGTATCCTATAGATATGTGTAGGCGTTGTATATGAAAGATTTATATGAAATGCAGATGTAATAGAGAGAGGTTGAGGAAAAATGCAACAGTACAAATACCTACCATTATATTTTGCCTATATTTTATGAGAGTGTTACCTAGTACTTATATAGGCGACTCTTGTGAAGCCGCCTATAGCTCGTACAATACTCGTTCTCAATAGTAGTAGAGCTATGTCCACACAATGCCAATGTTTTAGAAACATATGTATACATATATAACAAGTAACCTTTTAGTTGTAGGTATTTATTTCATATAACAACATTGCGTGGGCTTAAGAGGGTAGATATTAAAGGAAGGACAACGTTTTTCTATTTTGTTTAGAAAACTAAAACAAGTTTCAGCTTACGTAACGCATAAATATACTTATTTTTATATTTCAATGGCAGTGAATCATTACGTATATATAATGCTTAAAGGTATATAATCTAATGTATAATTAGTTATGTAGACTGGAAAAACTAATTATGGCATTCACGTAGGCAATTATTTTTTGCTTATGTTATCTACGTCGCGAATATCTAATAACCTTTGATCAAGAGGAAAAAGCTTGCTTATAATGTATTCAATCACACATGATGATTACTCTCAATATTCATTTTATTTTAGTAAGTCTTCTAATAAATATAAAATTACTTATCCTAATGCGCGATCAGCGCACTGCTAAAACTACTAAGATTACAGTACTGAAAATTGGAATGTAGATTTATTTTATAAAGTAAGGATCCTCTAAGAAAGTATTTTTGGATATTCCTACTTTAAGGGGGCAAGTGGAGGTTGTACTTATTATAGGTAGTGACTTTTATATTTATATTTTATAGGACTTTCATTGGTGACTACAAATGTGGTGGAATCGTATCATATTATCACAAACAAATAATAACTTATTTCAGCGATTATGGATTTTCACATTTTCATTGCAAAAACTGGATATGGAAGTAAGTTTGTGGCAACATCGTTTTTTTTAATGGAAACTTCAAAATAGAACTTGTACGTAATTCTCATAAATAAATAAAGACGTGATGCTTGTTTGTGACTGACTGAGAATACAAGTGTCACCACCCTATTCTTACCCACAGGTGTCGTACGAGGCAACTAAGAAAAATAAGCAGTTCCCAGTGCCTTACTGATGGGTACCGTGAGATATATCGGGCCCGAGCGGGTTGGTACCACTGTCTCCCGTGTGCCCAGCCATGCAACACGTCGCTGTGTTTTAGTTGTAGCAGCAGATAACCATTTATTCTTTTATTTTATATCTGCAAAATAGTGAGCAACAACTTGACAATACTCTTGGTATAGTTGAATGCATGAGCGACATATAAGTACCACTTACCTTCATAATATGGGTTGTACCTACTCGTTTACCACTATAAACAAATAAAAATGCAGAGTATTTCGATTTTGCCTATTTTAAGAGGGGGAAAATAAGTAACAAAAGTTGGTATGGGAGTGTTTTTTTAATAAGAAGTTTTTTTTTGTAGATACCCTCAACTAAAAATAATCCTTGTATCGCATTTACAAACATACAATTTCATGGATACAAAGTACATCCAGACTCAGAACAACCATTTGTTGATAAAACAAAGAGTTGTCCTGTGTAATAATCAAACCCATAACACTGGGCGGGAGGCCGGTACCTAAACCACTCCTCCATCTGAGTGTGTCTATAGTATTATAAAGCTTTTTTTTACTTAAATCATGTGTGCGAAGCTGCTGGCTTCAGCTAGTTTAGATATAAACACACATTAATATTGAATTAATGTTGATACCTGGTATTGGCAATCCGTGGGTGTGTCTTCTCCCAAATTTCCATATTACCTTCGTCATTATACCCCTACACTAAAAACATAATTTATTACGATTTCAGAAATGATAGGATATTTAGATACCTACTTGCCTTTTTCACAATCCTACACTGGATTAAAAACTTCCAATTAAATTAAAACATTCTGTACTCGCAACTGTTGCAATCCTTTTAACAAAATTGATAATTTAATTTAGTACTCAAATAAAAGTTTTCGTTTAGGTACTTAGAGAGAAAGATTTTAACACATTCAGTGACTTCTCAAAGCTTTTAAAGTTTTCTTTCAATGTAAGTAATCGCAGAGATGTCATTTTAGAAGTTAACACCAAAAAACTTTGTACTTGGGCGTCCATTCATTAAAATCTGAGAATGTACGTCATAAAATGCTTGGAAGTCGCCGCACCACTAAAGAACTAGCAAAACTGATGCAAAACTTTTAAAATGTTATCTTAAAAACTACTTATGACATGGGACATAATATTATATGAACTTATATATTATTACTTACTTATAAAATACTATGTCTACATTGACCTTGTATTTCATAACAGTGAGATTGTAGAAAATATGCTAAAAACCTATCTAGTATCCGATGATGCCAACTGTCTTGTAAAGTGACGAGGACCACGTTATACCAAGGGTAAAAGAATCCTATAGAAACACTTTTTGTCTGTGTGGTGACGGACTAAGAATACAAGTGTCACCACCCCATTCTTTCCCACGGGTGTCATATAAGGCGACTAAGGGAAGTAAGCAATTATCGTCCATTGCATGACTGGTGGTAGGGCTGGGTACCAAGTGGGAGTACCTACTCACTTGGTATCGGGCCCGAGCGGGTTGGTACCACCATCTCCCGTGTGACCGGCCATGAAGCACATCGTTGCGTTTTGTCTGTATCAGGAGATAGCCGTTTATATTTCATTTCATATCTGTGAAATGAATTGGTGAGCAGAGGCTTGACAATACTCTTGGTATAGTTGAGTCCATGGGCGACGGTTACCATTTACCATCAGATGGGCCGTGGCTCATCTGCCACTAAATGCAATAAAAAAAAAGAAAATTTGATATGTGTTGTAAGATACATAAGAATAAATAATGAGTTAGAAGCGAGACTCTTTTATCATGCGCAAAAGTCCAAACGCAAAGGCGTTATTAACACCTACTTCCCATCTAGCCTCCAACGCCAAATGTCGCCCTGCAGAAGTCGTTAGAGCTATCACCGTTATCTACTTACTCGTGTTAGACTATACATAAGTGCAGTTATTGAATATTACTTTAAATGTGAGCCAAATATTAGGCTATCATCGTGTAACCTTGAAGGCATCTGAACCAAAAGTTTCGCTTCTACTCGTATTATTTATTCAAATTCAAATTCAAATTCAAAAATATCTTTATTTCATAGGCCTATTAAGTAGCACTTAAAATCGTCAATAATACACTAATAATTAAAATAATTAACACGAGCGCCTGAGGCGAGTGCAACCGCAATAACAAAGTGGCGATTGCAATCGCCACAAGCGGCCGGATTCCGTAGTAAAGCCTTTCATGAGAAGAAACCGGCAAGAAACTCATGGGCCACTTTTTTAAATTGCCAATTTATTACAATTTAATATAATCTTTATAACTAAAATTACATTATATCTTATAAAACAATTTTGAAAATTAATGAATGAGGAGCAGCTTAAGCCCATTTAGTTTAATCCTCAAGATAATCCGAAACAGCGTAATAACCTTGATTACAATTCTTATGGTAGATATCGTTTAAACACTGCCATTTGTGAAATATTTCACTTTTCATGATTATGTATACCTCTACCAATGAAACTACCCAAATTATATTACGACATTTGTAAAGATAACCCGTTGGTTATAAAATATGGGTATAGTGTATCTTTGTTGCCATTTTAAAGGTCAACAATACCATTAAATCACAATTAGAAGTAATGCGGGTGGATCTTTGAGAGACGACTGAGGGCTTAGTGGCCGAAAAATATGGCCATAAAGGACTTTATAGAGTGTAAATCTTTATGACTTTATTTTTATACATAATATTTGTAACATTACTTTATAATATTATTACTGAAATTATATTTATACTGTTATTTACATTTATTATTCGCGGCTTCGTCAGCGTTGAATTTAGTTATTTACTTTTTTCTGCGAAACCCTAATTATTTTTCCAAAATAAAAATAGTCTAACTATATCCACACATATTTAGATATTTTTATATATATTTTTAGCTTTGTGTTTAGTGTATATCGACACAATTCGATCGGGGAAGTACCACCCTCTCACAAAATATCACCGTGAAACAACTTACCGTTGTTTCACGTACTCTATCGTTGTGCTTCGTATGATGAGTGAGAGCATCGGGTGCCTAAACCCCCTCCATATACTCTCCTTATTATCCATACTATCGTCTCCTTAGTATTCAACCTTTCCTTCTTTTTAAGCGAGCCACGGCCCATCTGATGGTAAACGGTAATCGTCGCTCATGGACTCAACTATACCGAGACCATTGTCTAGCCGCTGCTCACCATTTCATTTCATTTCAAAGAATAAACGGCTATCTCCTGCTACAACCAAAACGCAACGATGTGCTTCATGGCCGGTCACACGGGAGATGGTGGTACCAACCCGCTCGGGCTCGATACCAAGTGAGTACTCCCACATAGTAGGTAAGTGCTCCTACTCCTACTTAGTACCCAGCCCTACCACCAGTCATGCAATGGATGATAATTACTTACTTCCCTTAGTCGCCTTATACGACACCCGTGGGAAAGAATGGGGTGGTGCCAATTGTTTTCTTAGTCCGTCACCACACGCAATCCTATCCACTTCTGATCACTTTCCTCGGAAATTGCGACGCGCGAGTGATGCTTCTGGTGTTGCCAGTGTCTATATAGGCTACGGTAATCACATACCATCAGGTGGTACTGTAAAAGACAAAATTGTAATTATTAATATTGATATGTGAATTGAATGTTGAATTATTGATTTACATTATTAGCTAATTATTTAAACAAAAACTAAAAAGCTACCACCGGATCAGAATGGGGCCTCACGATAACATTCGGCTAGAAATCTTAGGATGGACTATGGATCCCGCGAAGATGCGATGCTCCGTGTGCGGATGCGTCGTTCAGTTGAGGGTACCTGAAAGGGTAAGCCGCTGGCGGACCACTGAAGCAATATAACACAGTTCCAGTGGTCCGCCAATATAGGCGGAGAGACGGCACACGGCTGGCTTATTTATTGGGTGAGGGCCCCACTCTACCCTGTTCGTTGCCCCTAACGACGGGGTGTGCGTTTAGGTACATTTGTTTCCGCCTTAACAAAAGAAATAGGATGGATTATGCAGAGACTTTTCAAAGAGGCTTATTTCCTCAACAATGTTTCAGTGGACTAAACGGACAAAAGCAATAATAAGTAAGCCTCTTTGATGCGGAACAAAATGCTGTTATGTGTATAATTTTCTAGAGGACATAAGCTATTATAAACCAATATAATATAATTGTAAATAATTGAGAACGTGGAGCTGCGATCAAATTGCACTATTCTAATCCTTGTTTCCGAAAAGCCCTTTTGAAAATAAACTGCGCATATGAGCGGAACTATTGAAATATATTTAAAAATTATAAATTTAATTTAATTTAATTATTAAAAAAAAAAACCAACTGCAAAACCACAAATAGGTACAGTAAATACTATCTGCAAGTATCTACATACTTATTACATACATAGTATCGGAAACCGGGAAGTGGATCAAAATTGACTTCTAAGATTTTATTGCATTGTTAGTTAGTTAGTTTTTCCTCGATTTCCTTGAGATTCCATAGTCACATCCTGACTTGATGATAATGGGACTACATCGGGAGTATACCCTTTCGAACTATTTTTTTTTTAAACAGTTCACAATTTGCGAAAATATCGATGAACATACACAAAACAAAAAAAATACATACAGACGAATATAGAACCTCCTCCTTTTTGGAAGTCGGTTAAAAACTAATCATTACTGTGGGTTTAATCTACACAATAAGCGCTAATCGTATCTAGCGCGGGCCATTCACGATCAAGTTCACCGTCAAGTATGCAGCAGACTTGAAGCCGCGTCCAGTTTGCAGTTTCCATATAGAATACACACGGTCAAGTTTACCGGCAAGTTTGCTTGATGGCTGCCAGTTGAAGCCATGGCGTCACCAGTGACGGACTCGCGTTTGCCATCTTAGGCTTTGTACTCGCAATTAAGAAAACAGAAAGAAAAGATCGATGAGTGTGGTGCAGGTTACCGAAACAAAAATGTTTATCTCATGTAAATTTAGTCAAAGAATTGAGGATTACCCCAAAAGTTATCAGAATTATGTATGTGGATGAATGAAGAAACTTATTTATAACTCTTATCCTTGGTGACTCCTGAAGATCATAGAAGTGTCTAAAGTTTTCAGCCATAATCATAATCATATCACCTCAAGCTTTAGGACGCATCATTCCAGAAACGTGTGCTGCTGTTTATAAAGTTTTGAAAAAGGATTACATGCAGGTAACAGTTTATCTGTTAGGTTAGGTCGCTAATTTGTGTTATTTGTATAATTTTAAGTGTAAATATTGTTCTCTGCAATAAAGAATATTGAAATGAATTGAATAGTTTAGTTATTAATTGTTGTTTTTCAATTTCCAAAAACTGCTGATAAATGGAGAGAAATTGCTTATCAGTTCGAAGAAAGGTGGAATTTCCCTCATTTCCTTAGCGCAATAGATGGCAAAGTATTTGTTTGATATGAGGAATTACTGGGATATGATACTTGATATGATAGTGTGGTAGGTTATTGCATGTTTGGTGAAGGAGTTGGATTTGTTTGATGTTGCATGTTTGGTGGAGGAATGGGATTTGATTTTGTGTGATATGCGGAATTACTGGGATATGATACTTGATATTATGATAATGTCGTAGGCTGTTGCATGTTAGGTGCAGGAGATGAAATTGGGTTTCTCTGATATGATAAATGACCGGGAAATGAGTTTTGATATGCTGGTGAAAAATTTGTAAATGAATAGAAAGAATTTCGATTATCACTGAGATCAGTATTAATGAGTATGTAATACAGTGTTAAATTTCCCGACTCAGCTTCAAACAATAATTAATTTTTCGGCCATCATTCTTTGTCGCATTGGCAAATCATGTAGTTTACTTGCGATGGACTTCTTTTTATTGACTATTTTCGTCCCTGGTATGCTTGAAGTATTCATTTACGGATTGCAGAACGCTGTTGACAAGATCCGTGTCATTTTTCCTTTTTGGTGGCCTACTAGTATTTTGACCTGATGTTATGTTATCAATTACAGATTGTTCATTTAGTTGCGGTTGTGAGCTGCTATCTTAATTCATTTCAGCATCCTGAAACAAAAAAGCTGGAAAATGAGAATTATTTACTGTCAGTTTTATTTATTTGATAACGGGAGGAACACATGATAATAACGAATTGACAGCTACTACGTTTTGAACGCAGACAAAATTGGCTTCTTAAAAGTTTTCTGTTTCCAAAAAGTAAAAGAATTATGAATGTGCATAGTACTTCACCATGTCTCTTGCCATAGACAGGATTCCCTTTGATTCATAAACACACGATTACGATTTAAACAAAATGTGTAAATAATAACATTAGGTACGTAAACTTAAAACTGCCTCTTGCTCATCACGTACATCACGTAGACTCTCCACTTCGTCATTAATATTTGAACAAGAAATTCTTAGCTCAATTTGATCATCTAAAAAAGTTAATTCATTGTAATACCAAAGTTTAGGTACATATACCGCGTTGGCTCCGACGCCAGACCGTTTCAAATTTTCCACTTTCTTTTTCTCTTTTTTGTAATTCGTCCTTAAAGAATTAAGTTTTTTTAATACAGCTTCACGGTCTGCGTTTTCTTCTATTTCTTTGTATTTTGCGACTAGTTTATCTAGAGCAGCATTTCTCTTATCCCTGAAATTAAAATGCATTTTAGTCCACACCTTCAACTAACTAGGTACCTATACTTCAAGTGATAGAGCTTTCCTGCAAAAAAAAATGTACGAGTACATGCCTACATATTGAACTGAAAACATATGCATTTAATTATAATAAATGTTATTACATAACCTTCCAAAGACGTGTACAAAAGTAGTAAACATTTTTATAATTAAATAAGATGTGTTAATTAAAATATGGTACATAAATATTTCAATTTACCCAATTACTTATTTTTATTAAAAAAATACCTGAAATTAAAAACCATAATGTGTAAACCCCACAGAGTTGCAACAAATGTAGGTAGGTATTTAAACAATTTTCAATCAAGTACGTGGACAGTGTTTATTTTCCACAAAATGCACAAACATGGCTCATTTCTGTATATAGCAATAAATTCGCTTACAACCTCTTTATATCGCGCAGTATTCTGCGACATGGCACACGAAAACATGTGCGTGTCGCTCACGATGCCAACTAACGTCATGCATACTTGAACGCTCACACACATCTTCAAGTTTACATGACGCTGCAAACTTGATCAAGCCGGTAGAACGAAATTCTATTTTCGCTTCAAGTAGACTTGTCATGCACACCCATAGCCATACACCGTCAAGTTTACTGGACGCCGCATCAAGTTCGCTGCAAACTTGACGATGAACTTGATCGTGAATGGCCCGCGAGCAGTCTTGTTGTTCGCCCTATTTTATTCTGTTAAAAATTGCTACCCAGACATCATCTCTATAAAAAATTATTTGTTTCCTAATTTCAATAGACTCGCGTATCATTTGGGTCGATATAATGTTCTTTTGCGAGGATTTTAGGTTTGTTAAACATAATGTAATGGCGGATGTGGTCCTCTCAAAATCACTCGTCCTGTGTGGGAATAGGACCAACAACCGCAGTGCCACTAATTAAATTTGAGCATTTCAAGTTTTCATTAACATAATAAAGGTTAAAGAAAACCATAATGGCATACATTTTTTATAATACAGACCTCGCTCGTGTCTATCGAACCCACCGACGGAGATTTAATTTGAGATTGCGCCAGGAGCGCCTGCTCGGAAACTTTCCTACTCACCGCATTAACTGCAATTAAAGAAACTTCTGATATATAATCCGAAACACTTCTATTGCGTGATTATTTTAACAATTAATAAGCTTAATACTTGTTCTTTGAGAGGTGTACATTTTAATATATAATACCTTTATTAATTATATGTTAAATGTATCTCAATATGTTAAATGTATGTTTGCCTCATGAGTAACGACTAAACATTATAATCCTTACTAATTTATATATAAATTATAAAATTTATAATAAATTCAAAAATCCGTTTGTTTGTTTCGCTTTCATGCCATTTGTGCCCTGGTGGTAGTGTATGTGACTGCGGATCATGAGGCCTCGGGTTCGATTCCCGGGTTAGCCAACAACAGCAACAACAACCAAGCATGTGTGGTGATGGACTAAGAATACAAGTGTCACCACCCCATCCTTTCCCGCGGGTGTCGTACAAGGCGACTAAAAAAAGTAAGCAATTATCACCCATTGCATTACTGGTGGTACGGCTGGGTACCAAGTAAGAGTACTCGCTTGCTATCGGGCCCAAAGGGGTCGGTATCACCGTCTCCTATGTAACCGGTCATGAAGCACGTAAGTGTGTTTTGGCTGTAGCAGAACATAGCCGGTTATTCTTTCATTTCACATCTGAAAAATGAAATGATGCGCAGCAGGTTGACAATACTCTCAGTATAGTCCATTAGCGACGGTTACCACTTACATCAGGTGGGCCGTGGCTCGTCTGCCATCATTAGCAATACAAAAAAATTAACTTTTAAGTTTTTCCGTCAAGAAATTCTCAATAGCAGCGTTAGGAAGTTGATAGTGTTTCAACCCCATGTTTCGGAAAGCACGTAAAGCCTTTGGACCAGCGCCTGATCTCTTTCCGGTCATGCCGCACTGACGTCCCATCGGATTATGAGAGTGAGAGAACAGAAAGTGCAATTGCGTTTGCGCACACACGTGCACTATAATATCTCCTGCGTACATGAATAATGTCTGTTGATACTGGGCGCCTTGACCACTATTACGATCAGGAGGTCATTATTAACCCATTCCTGTACCTACGTTTATAGACACAATAGATATTTCATTGCTATGTATCATTTGTGATTCATAAGACAGATAACCTTTTATTATTATTTACGAATACGTATTAGTATTTTTGCACAGTATTGCGAATATTGTGAACATGCGATGTAATATCAAATAAATAAAACAGAAAAGTAGGTAACACATCAACACATTATTATAACACATTTCATTTATGTATGCCCCAAAGCATATCACATTTACGAACATAAATATAAATAATAGCAGACGTGGGAAGGTGGTAATAAGATCCAGAAACATTGTCGCCGAGTGGTGAACATTACAAATCCCCTCAAGCATACAAGGGAGCTTCATAAAATATAATAAGGCCGCGGTACAAACGGGTCGCTGGACTAAACGGTAAGAAATTTGCCAGTTTTTCTCTTGTATTTTTGTTTCTTATATAGAGACCCACCTCCACTCCACCCTACACTATACCAACATCTGAATGACATTTTTATAGAACATAAAATTTAAAGATTTTAATTATAAGGTATATAATACTAAGTTATTAAAATCAGCTAAACTAGACGCAGAACCAACAATATCATTAACAACAGCGTATTTAGTAAAAAGCAAAATGAAACCGTGTAAATAATGCGTAGGTAAACGACATAACCTACAAAGAATAATAGGGTACAAAATTAAACCTTTATACACAAGGATGCTTTAAGTAATTGACAGACCATGAATTTCGTTTAGAGAAGACAACATTTATAAGTTCCCAATTTTGTATTTCCATATATATTTATAAACTAGCTGACCCGTGCCCACCTCGTTGGGCGGTAAACATTAAAAAAAATCGTCTAATAGAAATATCACTCAATAGATTACTTACGACACGGTCGCGGTTCCATATCTATGTTGTATTATCTCTTTAACCATTCGTCCTAATTATATGCAGTAAAAGGGAAAAGTCTTTTGTTTTAAACACTTGATACGATAAATTTACTAATTTTGATAAGAATTCATAATTATTGATAATATGACCAACAAACATAACCTACATGATTTACATTATTGTTTTAATATAAAAAACTACTTTTTTTGACTTAAATATAAAAGTTAGACGTATACTGTCGCTGACTTTTTGTATGCATTATCAAGCCCTACAAATTTTTTCTAGAACTCAATCATAAATTTATCTCTCATTGTTAAGGCAGCGTTCGTAAGAAACGTTTTCGTTCGACTGTTTTTTCTCCGACTTACTTTGCAAATCCGACAACCACAAAAATGTCTTTTCATTTATCCGGTTAATATATAGCCTATGACACTCACAAATAACGTGGATTTCTAAATCGGTTCAGTAGAAAAATAATTCAAAATCGGTTCAGTAG
Source organism: Leucoma salicis (assembly GCA_948253155.1). NCBI lineage: Eukaryota > Metazoa > Arthropoda > Insecta > Lepidoptera > Erebidae > Leucoma > Leucoma salicis. The sequence continues at coordinate 12,496,694 of OX411808.1, read as the reverse complement.
ATCTAGAGATTACCCCCTACAACCATACAAACTTTACCTCTTTATAATATTAGTATAGATTAATTCTGAAATATGTGCGTTTTAATAATTTCTTAATATTGAATTATTAGCAATATAATTGAAATCAGAAAGTAAGTATGCAATAAATAATTATCTTGTCCCTAGTTTATAAATTTTTAGTATTTAAGTACTATATTTACCTATATACCTTAAACCTCTAGTTTCACTATTGACCAATATTTATTGAAATGCCGTGAACCGTGATAAGAAACAGTAACAAATACAACTTCCTTTATTCCTTTGTTAAACCGCTTCTACCTGTTATTTTCTAATGGTTTTGATAACAACATTGTATTTTACATAACATAGCATCACGCCTGTATTCCCCGAAGGGGTAGGCAGAGGTGTATTACACACCCACGGTTGAACAGCTATGTTTAGGTCCCACGTAATAGCGAGCGAGCCTATTGTTGTCTACCGGGCACATTTCCAAACTCCGGGCGGCTACTGACAATTTTGCTTTTTTTTTACGAAAAAGCTCAATAACACTGCCCGACCCGGGAATCGAACCCGAGACCTCATAATCAGCAGTCGCTTATACTACTTCTGCACCACAGAGGCAGTTGATGTACATAACAGAGAAGATCCACAATTAGGCACTAAAAGTGTCCACTATAAATGAGTGCAGATTACGCTTACCTGCACTGATTACGTTTAGTATTGATTTCCGCAACGTATCAATATGCCTAATAATACCAAAATCTCTTTTCAAATACTCATTGACTGTCTCTTTTTCTCTCGTTCTTTCTGAATAGTATCATTAAGCTCACGCAGGCAGTTAAAAGTTGTCATTATTTTATAAAATCATGTGTATGTATGTCATATTGCCACGCCTTCTTCCCATACGTTTTAATCCGTAGGGGTAGGCAGAGACCACTTCTCTCCATTTGTTACAATCCTGACACACACGTCATATTGACGTCACATTTTCCTTGCCGTTTTTTTTTCAAATAAAATTATTTAGGGTAAATAAAAACAGACGACGGCATTTAAAAAAATAATACCAATCATTTACTCATTAAAAATAAATGTCTAATTGTTTACAGTAATTATAATTTCAGAATTTCTACTCTAAATTGGTTTATTTTTATAAAAAGGAATCTTAGTTATTAATATGAGCAGAATCGTAATTATTAGTCTGGCAGCATAGCGTTGCTATTGTATGTGACAGATACATGACAACTATCGTTTTTAGCCCTTTATCTTTCAAACCAACGGGAAAACTAGCTTGTACTCTTTCCGATAGCATTTATTCTTAAAGTTTTTTCAACTATGGTGATGTGATATATAAAAAACTGTACAAACAAATCAGTGAAAGGCAGTTCAATTCGTTTCTTTACGATGCCAAAAAAGCAATCGGTTGCTAATTAATGAATGGCACTGTTGCCCAAATACCGATTTTTATACACATCGCCAATATTGTTTACCAAGAAACCAAAGACCGCTTCCCTAGAATAACTTTTGATATAATTATGTCAATGTATAGACTGCGTACTTAAATAAGACTACGCGAATTAAACAGAAATACTACAGGTACGCCAAATAAAAAAAGAAAACTTGTCCATTTTACTAGAACCAAGGCACGTTTTTAAGTCGCCATACTTCCTTTAATGTTTTATTTTATTATATTTTATCTTTTTATATATTAATACTTTCTTTTATTTCGAATAACTAATCCATAATATTTTAAGGGAGTTTTTGGGAATTAGTGGTAAATAAAGTTTGAGAGCCAACGCTACCTTGTTGATGACGTATTCGCGGCAAAATTTTGTGCGTCATTTCGCGATTTGAGCAGGCCTGTATTATTGGGCCATGCGATTGACTTGAAATTTTGCATAGATGCTTCCTTTCACGACGTAGACGCTCACTAAGAAAGGATTTTACGAAACTCCTATCCAAAATATACCTATATTTTTATCTGCTATCATATTTGGACTTCTAGACTCATTATCACAACAACACAAACTACACATCATAGATAAATAACTCTAAACATGTCAACCGTTGCCATGGTAATCATTGATCAATAATTTTAGTTAAATATAAGTGTGTAGCTATTTGTTTTTTCCCTAAACAAAATAATAACGCGCTCTCTTAATTTTATTATCAACTGTGCATTTCTACCGTAACTAAATATTGATTTTTAGGCATATAAATTACAAAAGCACTTTGCTGGTTTTCTTAAATACCTACCACAAATCACTTAAAGAGCTTATACCTAAAAACAACTATATATTTTCTATAATAATGAAATGTTAGTATTACGCAAAGCAGGATACTGCATACGATATCTTTGTAGATGTTGACCCCAAATGCACTCAAATTCTTCAACGTAAGTGCTCTCAACCAACAATTACGGTCAGCCTCCTTCTAAACGTCTCAATTTCACTTCCAGGTACCGCCTAACGTCAATACCTTCTACCTATACACATGTTAAACTAACGTTTTACATACCTAGATACAATTAACTACTAGTGTGTTCACCCGTTCGTACAATATAGCAACATAGTTTTTAACTCACTTCGAAAAGGGGGAGGTTCTCAATTTGGCTGTATGTTTTTTTGTTGGGTACCAATTCTATATATGCAGTAGAAACTATTTCGAATATAAGATCTATTTTGAATTTACAATATAAACACAATTTTTTACATACAATAGAAATATAACACTACTATTAATACAGCCGTGTGGGGCCGGCTTTAGAATTGTCCCACCCTTCTCCACCCATGGGAGTCGTAAGAGCCGACTGAGGGAATACCGGGGGAGTGGGCAGCAGCACTCCTTCGAGTATTAACAACATCCACTGCGATCGCCAACCCGCCTGCCAAGCGTGGCGATACGGCACTATCCCCCATTCTTGGGGAGGCCTATGTCCAGCAGTGGACTTTAAAAGGCTGATGGATGGATGGATGGATTAATACAGCTACAATTAAATATTGATAGAAACTTTCACGGCCTTACAGCCTTTCAGAGCTTTGTTAGGTATTTTATCACAATACATACAATTCAGAAAAAAAGAATATGGTAATTTTGATTACAATATGGCTGCCGACTATTCGAACGTCACTAAAAATTTTAATTAAATTACTGAATAGTCAATTCACCATAGTAGCTCACCACTGTACCCAGCCACGTAGCGCTAGTTTCCAATGCACTTGCCCTAAACTGGAGAGCGTTTACAATATAAAATATCTTGGCGTTCTTGTTGATCATAATCTAAGTTTCTGTGATCACATCAACCTAATTAATATACGTTTGCGCAAAATTATGTATGTTTTCAAGAGCTTGAGAGGGGTGGCTAAAAAAGATACGATTAAAATGGTATATAAAACTCTTGGCCAAGCACTAATAATATACTGTATCACAGTTTGGGGAGGTACTTATAAAACCTCACTCTTGAAATTAGAAAGAGCACAAAGAGCAGTACTGAAAACGGCATTATCTCTTCCTTTTCGATTTCCTACGGTGGAACTCTATAAATTTTGCTCCTTGCTCACGGTTCGTCAGTTTTTTGTACAATACTCAGTTCTAAAGCAGCATTCTTCACTATCTTATAATCCCCGTTTATTGTTAAAAAGACGCAAATATAATGTATGTCAGATTTTACCCTGTACACATTTTTTCCCACAGATATGCTACACTACTACGCACTCTTTTCTAGGCCCAATCTAATATAATAAATTAAATAAAATTTTGAATATCTATATATATCCATATATATACAACACGATACAATAATATTTTTTTATGCAATACATAACATTTGCTACATGCGCCTGTAACTTGTCATCCTATAGCGAAAAGGACTTAAACAAGGAAAAAAATCGTACAATCATCACTATATCCGAGGAAAAAAAAGGACTGCCCCTAGGTAATCTATATCCATAATCAAAATTATTACAGCGGTTTGTAACTTAAGTTGTGAGATAACCAGGTCTACTTTCAGATTATAATCCTAACTATTATAACAGAACTGTGTCTGTACATTTAGGATATTTAAGATAAAACACTGTACTGTTTACGCATCACGCAAAGACTACTGAACGGATTTTGATGCAACTTTTTTTATTTGATAGTTCTTGATAAAACTTAAATACTGGTATTTAGATATTTTTATAGATATTTTTAGCATTTGACATGCTTAGCACTATACATTAAACACAAAGTGAAAAATGTGAAATCGAAAATAACAGTCAGGAGCAGGATTTGAACCTGCATCTTCTGGATACCGTCCAGATGCTTTACCAATTCAGCCATCCTGACAATTGCTCCTGACTGCTAATTTCGATAACACATCATACTTAACGCCTTTGGGTGACGCCTGCGCCATCTGTCGGACGTATTCTCATACATTATACCGACCAGGTAAACTTAATTTTACAATTAAGATTTTACCTAATAATGACGAAAACCCTTTAAATATTTAGATATTTTTATAGATATTTTTAGCATTTGACATGCTTAGCACTATACATTAAACACAAAGTGAAAAATGTGAAATCGAAAATAACAGTCAGGAGCAGGATTTGAACCTGCATCTTCTGGATACCGTCCAGATGCTTTACCAATTCAGCCATCCTGACAATTGCTCCTGACTGCTAATTTCGATAACACATCATACTTAACGCCTTTGGGTGACGCCTGCGCCATCTGTCGGACGTATTCTCATACATTATACCGACCAGGTAAACTTAATTTTACAATTAAGATTTTACCTAATAATGACGAAAACCCTTTAAATATTTAGATATTTTTATAGATATTTTTAGCATTTGACATGCTTAGCACTATACATTAAACACAAAGTGAAAAATGTGAAATCGAAAATAACAGTCAGGAGCAGGATTTGAACCTGCATCTTCTGGATACCGTCCAGATGCTTTACCAATTCAGCCATCCTGACAATTGCTCCTGACTGCTAATTTCGATAACACATCATACTTAACGCCTTTGGGTGACGCCTGCGCCATCTGTCGGACGTATTCTCATACATTATACCGACCAGGTAAACTTAATTTTACAATTAAGATTTTACCTAATAATGACGAAAACCCTTTAAATATTTAGATATTTTTATAGATATTTTTAGCATTTGACATGCTTAGCACTATACATTAAACACAAAGTGAAAAATGTGAAATCGAAAATAACAGTCAGGAGCAGGATTTGAACCTGCATCTTCTGGATACCGTCCAGATGCTTTACCAATTCAGCCATCCTGACAATTGCTCCTGACTGCTAATTTCGATAACACATCATACTTAACGCCTTTGGGTGACGCCTGCGCCATCTGTCGGACGTATTCTCATACATTATACCGACCAGGTAAACTTAATTTTACAATTAAGATTTTACCTAATAATGACGAAAACCCTTTAAATATTTAGATATTTTTATAGATATTTTTAGCATTTGACATGCTTAGCACTATACATTAAACACAAAGTGAAAAATGTGAAATCGAAAATAACAGTCAGGAGCAGGATTTGAACCTGCATCTTCTGGATACCGTCCAGATGCTTTACCAATTCAGCCATCCTGACAATTGCTCCTGACTGCTAATTTCGATAACACATCATACTTAACGCCTTTGGGTGACGCCTGCGCCATCTGTCGGACGTATTCTCATACATTATACCGACCAGGTAAACTTAATTTTACAATTAAGATTTTACCTAATAATGACGAAAACCCTTTAAATATTTAGATATTTTTATAGATATTTTTAGCTGGCTGAATTGGTAAAGCATCTGGACGGTATCCAGAAGATGCAGGTTCAAATCCTGCTCCTGACTGTTATTTTCGATTTCACATTTTTCACTTTGTGTTTAATGTATAGTGCTAAGCATGTCAAATGCTAAAAATATCTAGATATTTAAAGGGTTTTCGTCATTATTAGGTAAAATCTTAATTGTAAAATTAAGTTTACCTGGTCGGTATAATGTATGAGAATACGTCCGACAGATGGCGCAGGCGTCACCCAAAGGCGTTAAGTATGATGTGTTATCGAAATTAGCAGTCAGGAGCAATTGTCAGGATGGCTGAATTGGTAAAGCATCTGGACGGTATCCAGAAGATGCAGGTTCAAATCCTGCTCCTGACTGTTATTTTCGATTTCACATTTTTCACTTTGTGTTTAATGTATAGTGCTAAGCATGTCAAATGCTAAAAATATCTATAAAAATATCTAAATATTTAAAGGGTTTTCGTCATTATTAGGTAAAATCTTAATTGTAAAATTAAGTTTACCTGGTCGGTATAATGTATGAGAATACGTCCGACAGATGGCGCAGGCGTCACCCAAAGGCGTTAAGTATGATGTGTTATCGAAATTAGCAGTCAGGAGCAATTGTCAGGATGGCTGAATTGGTAAAGCATCTGGACGGTATCCAGAAGATGCAGGTTCAAATCCTGCTCCTGACTGTTATTTTCGATTTCACATTTTTCACTTTGTGTTTAATGTATAGTGCTAAGCATGTCAAATGCTAAAAATATCTATAAAAATATCTAAATATTTAAAGGGTTTTCGTCATTATTAGGTAAAATCTTAATTGTAAAATTAAGTTTACCTGGTCGGTATAATGTATGAGAATACGTCCGACAGATGGCGCAGGCGTCACCCAAAGGCGTTAAGTATGATGTGTTATCGAAATTAGCAGTCAGGAGCAATTGTCAGGATGGCTGAATTGGTAAAGCATCTGGACGGTATCCAGAAGATGCAGGTTCAAATCCTGCTCCTGACTGTTATTTTCGATTTCACATTTTTCACTTTGTGTTTAATGTATAGTGCTAAGCATGTCAAATGCTAAAAATATCTATAAAAATATCTAAATATTTAAAGGGTTGTCGTCATTATTAGGTAAAATCTTAATTGTAAAATTAAGTTTACCTGGTCGGTATAATGTATGAGAATACGTCCGACAGATGGCGCAGGCGTCACCCAAAGGCGTTAAGTATGATGTGTTATCGAAATTAGCAGTCAGGAGCAATTGTCAGGATGGCTGAATTGGTAAAGCATCTGGACGGTATCCAGAAGATGCAGGTTCAAATCCTGCTCCTGACTGTTATTTTCGATTTCACATTTTTCACTTTGTGTTTAATGTATAGTGCTAAGCATGTCAAATGCTAAAAATATCTATAAAAATATCTAAATATTTAAAGGGTTTTCGTCATTATTAGGTAAAATCTTAATTGTAAAATTAAGTTTACCTGGTCGGTATAATGTATGAGAATACGTCCGACAGATGGCGCAGGCGTCACCCAAAGGCGTTAAGTATGATGTGTTATCGAAATTAGCAGTCAGGAGCAATTGTCAGGATGGCTGAATTGGTAAAGCATCTGGACGGTATCCAGAAGATGCAGGTTCAAATCCTGCTCCTGACTGTTATTTTCGATTTCACATTTTTCACTTTGTGTTTAATGTATAGTGCTAAGCATGTCAAATGCCAAAAATATCTATAAAAATATCTAAATATTTAAAGGGTTTTCGTCATTATTAGGTAAAATCTTAATTGTAAAATTAAGTTTACCTGGTCGGTATAATGTATGAGAATACGTCCGACAGATGGCGCAGGCGTCACCCAAAGGCGTTAAGTATGATGTGTTATCGAAATTAGCAGTCAGGAGCAATTGTCAGGATGGCTGAATTGGTAAAGCATCTGGACGGTATCCAGAAGATGCAGGTTCAAATCCTGCTCCTGACTGTTATTTTCGATTTCACATTTTTCACTTTGTGTTTAATGTATAGTGCTAAGCATGTCAAATGCTAAAAATATCTATAAAAATATCTAAATATTTAAAGGGTTTTCGTCATTATTAGGTAAAATCTTAATTGTAAAATTAAGTTTACCTGGTCGGTATAATGTATGAGAATACGTCCGACAGATGGCGCAGGCGTCACCCAAAGGCGTTAAGTATGATGTGTTATCGAAATTAGCAGTCAGGAGCAATTGTCAGGATGGCTGAATTGGTAAAGCATCTGGACGGTATCCAGAAGATGCAGGTTCAAATCCTGCTCCTGACTGTTATTTTCGATTTCACATTTTTCACTTTGTGTTTAATGTATAGTGCTAAGCATGTCAAATGCTAAAAATATCTATAAAAATATCTAAATATTTAAAGGGTTTTCGTCATTACTAGGTAAAATCTTAATTGTAAAATTAAGTTTACCTGGTCGGTATAATGTATGAGAATACGTCCGACAGATGGCGCAGGCGTCACCCAAAGGCGTTAAGTATGATGTGTTATCGAAATTAGCAGTCAGGAGCAATTGTCAGGATGGCTGAATTGGTAAAGCATCTGGACGGTATCCAGAAGATGCAGGTTCAAATCCTGCTCCTGACTGTTATTTTCGATTTCACATTTTTCACTTTGTGTTTAATGTATAGTGCTAAGCATGTCAAATGCTAAAAATATCTATAAAAATATCTAAATATTTAAAGGGTTTTCGTCATTATTAGGTAAAATCTTAATTGTAAAATTAAGTTTACCTGGTCGGTATAATGTATGAGAATACGTCCGACAGATGGCGCAGGCGTCACCCAAAGGCGTTAAGTATGATGTGTTATCGAAATTAGCAGTCAGGAGCAATTGTCAGGATGGCTGAATTGGTAAAGCATCTGGACGGTATCCAGAAGATGCAGGTTCAAATCCTGCTCCTGACTGTTATTTTCGATTTCACATTTTTCACTTTGTGTTTAATGTATAGTGCTACGCATGTCAAATGCTAAAAATATCTAAATATTTAAAGGGTTTTCGTCATTATTAGGTAAAATCTTAATTGTAAAATTAAGTTTACCTGGTCGGTATAATGTATGAGAATACGTCCGACAGATGGCGCAGGCGTCACCCAAAGGCGTTAAGTATGATGTGTTATCGAAATTAGCAGTCAGGAGCAATTGTCAGGATGGCTGAATTGGTAAAGCATCTGGACGGTATCCAGAAGATGCAGGTTCAAATCCTGCTCCTGACTGTTATTTTCGATTTCACATTTTTCACTTTGTGTTTAATGTATAGTGCTAAGCATGTCAAATGCTAAAAATATCTATAAAAATATCTAAATATTTAAAGGGTTGTCGTCATTATTAGGTAAAATCTTAATTGTAAAATTAAGTTTACCTGGTCGGTATAATGTATGAGAATACGTCCGACAGATGGCGCAGGCGTCACCCAAAGGCGTTAAGTATGATGTGTTATCGAAATTAGCAGTCAGGAGCAATTGTCAGGATGGCTGAATTGGTAAAGCATCTGGACGGTATCCAGAAGATGCAGGTTCAAATCCTGCTCCTGACTGTTATTTTCGATTTCACATTTTTCACTTTGTGTTTAATGTATAGTGCTAAGCATGTGAAATGCTAAAAATATCTATAAAAATATCTAAATATTTAAAGGGTTTTCGTCATTATTAGGTAAAATCTTAATTGTAAAATTAAGTTTACCTGGTCGGTATAATGTATGAGAATACGTCCGACAGATGGCGCAGGCGTCACCCAAAGGCGTTAAGTATGATGTGTTATCGAAATTAGCAGTCAGGAGCAATTGTCAGGATGGCTGAATTGGTAAAGCATCTGGACGGTATCCAGAAGATGCAGGTTCAAATCCTGCTCCTGACTGTTATTTTCGATTTCACATTTTTCACTTTGTGTTTAATGTATAGTGCTAAGCATGTCAAATGCTAAAAATATCTATAAAAATATCTAAATATTTAAAGGGTTTTCGTCATTATTAGGTAAAATCTTAATTGTAAAATTAAGTTTACCTGGTCGGTATAATGTATGAGAATACGTCCGACAGATGGCGCAGGCGTCACCCAAAGGCGTTAAGTATGATGTGTTATCGAAATTAGCAGTCAGGAGCAATTGTCAGGATGGCTGAATTGGTAAAGCATCTGGACGGTATCCAGAAGATGCAGGTTCAAATCCTGCTCCTGACTGTTATTTTCGATTTCACATTTTTCACTTTGTGTTTAATGTATAGTGCTAAGCATGTCAAATGCTAAAAATATCTATAAAAATATCTAAATATTTAAAGGGTTGTCGTCATTATTAGGTAAAATCTTAATTGTAAAATTAAGTTTACCTGGTCGGTATAATGTATGAGAATACGTCCGACAGATGGCGCAGGCGTCACCCAAAGGCGTTAAGTATGATGTGTTATCGAAATTAGCAGTCAGGAGCAATTGTCAGGATGGCTGAATTGGTAAAGCATCTGGACGGTATCCAGAAGATGCAGGTTCAAATCCTGCTCCTGACTGTTATTTTCGATTTCACATTTTTCACTTTGTGTTTAATGTATAGTGCTAAGCATGTCAAATGCTAAAAATATCTATAAAAATATCTAAATATTTAAAGGGTTTTCGTCATTATTAGGTAAAATCTTAATTGTAAAATTAAGTTTACCTGGTCGGTATAATGTATGAGAATACGTCCGACAGATGGCGCAGGCGTCACCCAAAGGCGTTAAGTATGATGTGTTATCGAAATTAGCAGTCAGGAGCAATTGTCAGGATGGCTGAATTGGTAAAGCATCTGGACGGTATCCAGAAGATGCAGGTTCAAATCCTGCTCCTGACTGTTATTTTCGATTTCACATTTTTCACTTTGTGTTTAATGTATAGTGCTAAGCATGTCAAATGCTAAAAATATCTATAAAAATATCTAAATATTTAAAGGGTTTTCGTCATTATTAGGTAAAATCTTAATTGTAAAATTAAGTTTACCTGGTCGGTATAATGTATGAGAATACGTCCGACAGATGGCGCAGGCGTCACCCAAAGGCGTTAAGTATGATGTGTTATCGAAATTAGCAGTCAGGAGCAATTGTCAGGATGGCTGAATTGGTAAAGCATCTGGACGGTATCCAGAAGATGCAGGTTCAAATCCTGCTCCTGACTGTTATTTTCGATTTCACATTTTTCACTTTGTGTTTAATGTATAGTGCTAAGCATGTCAAATGCTAAAAATATCTATAAAAATATCTAAATATTTAAAGGGTTTTCGTCATTATTAGGTAAAATCTTAATTGTAAAATTAAGTTTACCTGGTCGGTATAATGTATGAGAATACGTCCGACAGATGGCGCAGGCGTCACCCAAAGGCGTTAAGTATGATGTGTTATCGAAATTAGCAGTCAGGAGCAATTGTCAGGATGGCTGAATTGGTAAAGCATCTGGACGGTATCCAGAAGATGCAGGTTCAAATCCTGCTCCTGACTGTTATTTTCGATTTCACATTTTTCACTTTGTGTTTAATGTATAGTGCTAAGCATGTCAAATGCTAAAAATATCTATAAAAATATCTAAATATTTAAAGGGTTTTCGTCATTATTAGGTAAAATCTTAATTGTAAAATTAAGTTTACCTGGTCGGTATAATGTATGAGAATACGTCCGACAGATGGCGCAGGCGTCACCCAAAGGCGTTAAGTATGATGTGTTATCGAAATTAGCAGTCAGGAGCAATTGTCAGGATGGCTGAATTGGTAAAGCATCTGGACGGTATCCAGAAGATGCAGGTTCAAATCCTGCTCCTGACTGTTATTTTCGATTTCACATTTTTCACTTTGTGTTTAATGTATAGTGCTAAGCATGTCAAATGCTAAAAATATCTATAAAAATATCTAAATATTTAAAGGGTTTTCGTCATTATTAGGTAAAATCTTAATTGTAAAATTAAGTTTACCTGGTCGGTATAATGTATGAGAATACGTCCGACAGATGGCGCAGGCGTCACCCAAAGGCGTTAAGTATGATGTGTTATCGAAATTAGCAGTCAGGAGCAATTGTCAGGATGGCTGAATTGGTAAAGCATCTGGACGGTATCCAGAAGATGCAGGTTCAAATCCTGCTCCTGACTGTTATTTTCGATTTCACATTTTTCACTTTGTGTTTAATGTATAGTGCTAAGCATGTCAAATGCTAAAAATATCTATAAAAATATCTAAATATTTAAAGGGTTGTCGTCATTATTAGGTAAAATCTTAATTGTAAAATTAAGTTTACCTGGTCGGTATAATGTATGAGAATACGTCCGACAGATGGCGCAGGCGTCACCCAAAGGCGTTAAGTATGATGTGTTATCGAAATTAGCAGTCAGGAGCAATTGTCAGGATGGCTGAATTGGTAAAGCATCTGGACGGTATCCAGAAGATGCAGGTTCAAATCCTGCTCCTGACTGTTATTTTCGATTTCACATTTTTCACTTTGTGTTTAATGTATAGTGCTAAGCATGTCAAATGCTAAAAATATCTATAAAAATATCTAAATATTTAAAGGGTTTTCGTCATTATTAGGTAAAATCTTAATTGTAAAATTAAGTTTACCTGGTCGGTATAATGTATGAGAATACGTCCGACAGATGGCGCAGGCGTCACCCAAAGGCGTTAAGTATGATGTGTTATCGAAATTAGCAGTCAGGAGCAATTGTCAGGATGGCTGAATTGGTAAAGCATCTGGACGGTATCCAGAAGATGCAGGTTCAAATCCTGCTCCTGACTGTTATTTTCGATTTCACATTTTTCACTTTGTGTTTAATGTATAGTGCTAAGCATGTCAAATGCTAAAAATATCTATAAAAATATCTAAATATTTAAAGGGTTTTCGTCATTATTAGGTAAAATCTTAATTGTAAAATTAAGTTTACCTGGTCGGTATAATGTATGAGAATACGTCCGACAGATGGCGCAGGCGTCACCCAAAGGCGTTAAGTATGATGTGTTATCGAAATTAGCAGTCAGGAGCAATTGTCAGGATGGCTGAATTGGTAAAGCATCTGGACGGTATCCAGAAGATGCAGGTTCAAATCCTGCTCCTGACTGTTATTTTCGATTTCACATTTTTCACTTTGTGTTTAATGTATAGTGCTAAGCATGTCAAATGCTAAAAATATCTATAAAAATATCTAAATATTTAAAGGGTTTTCGTCATTATTAGGTAAAATCTTAATTGTAAAATTAAGTTTACCTGGTCGGTATAATGTATGAGAATACGTCCGACAGATGGCGCAGGCGTCACCCAAAGGCGTTAAGTATGATGTGTTATCGAAATTAGCAGTCAGGAGCAATTGTCAGGATGGCTGAATTGGTAAAGCATCTGGACGGTATCCAGAAGATGCAGGTTCAAATCCTGCTCCTGACTGTTATTTTCGATTTCACATTTTTCACTTTGTGTTTAATGTATAGTGCTAAGCATGTCAAATGCTAAAAATATCTATAAAAATATCTAAATATTTAAAGGGTTTTCGTCATTATTAGGTAAAATCTTAATTGTAAAATTAAGTTTACCTGGTCGGTATAATGTAGGAGAATACGTCCGACAGATGGCGCAGGCGTCACCCAAAGGCGTTAAGTATGATGTGTTATCGAAATTAGCAGTCAGGAGCAATTGTCAGGATGGCTGAATTGGTAAAGCATCTGGACGGTATCCAGAAGATGCAGGTTCAAATCCTGCTCCTGACTGTTATTTTCGATTTCACATTTTTCACTTTGTGTTTAATGTATAGTGCTAAGCATGTCAAATGCTAAAAATATCTATAAAAATATCTAAATATTTAAAGGGTTTTCGTCATTATTAGGTAAAATCTTAATTGTAAAATTAAGTTTACCTGGTCGGTATAATGTATGAGAATACGTCCGACAGATGGCGCAGGCGTCACTCAAAGGCGTTAAGTATGATGTGTTATCGAAATTAGCAGTCAGGAGCAATTGTCAGGATGGCTGAATTGGTAAAGCATCTGGACGGTATCCAGAAGATGCAGGTTCAAATCCTGCTCCTGACTGTTATTTTCGATTTCACATTTTTCACTTTGTGTTTAATGTATAGTGCTAAGCATGTCAAATGCTAAAAATATCTATAAAAATATCTAAATATTTAAAGGGTTTTCGTCATTATTAGGTAAAATCTTAATTGTAAAATTAAGTTTACCTGGTCGGTATAATGTATGAGAATACGTCCGACAGATGGCGCAGGCGTCACCCAAAGGCGTTAAGTATGATGTGTTATCGAAATTAGCAGTCAGGAGCAATTGTCAGGATGGCTGAATTGGTAAAGCATCTGGACGGTATCCAGAAGATGCAGGTTCAAATCCTGCTCCTGACTGTTATTTTCGATTTCACATTTTTCACTTTGTGTTTAATGTATAGTGCTAAGCATGTCAAATGCTAAAAATATCTATAAAAATATCTAAATATTTAAAGGGTTTTCGTCATTATTAGGTAAAATCTTAATTGTAAAATTAAGTTTACCTGGTCGGTATAATGTATGAGAATACGTCCGACAGATGGCGCAGGCGTCACCCAAAGGCGTTAAGTATGATGTGTTATCGAAATTAGCAGTCAGGAGCAATTGTCAGGATGGCTGAATTGGTAAAGCATCTGGACGGTATCCAGAAGATGCAGGTTCAAATCCTGCTCCTGACTGTTATTTTCGATTTCACATTTTTCACTTTGTGTTTAATGTATAGTGCTAAGCATGTCAAATGCTAAAAATATCTATAAAAATATCTAAATATTTAAAGGGTTTTCGTCATTATTAGGTAAAATCTTAATTGTAAAATTAAGTTTACCTGGTCGGTATAATGTATGAGAATACGTCCGACAGATGGCGCAGGCGTCACCCAAAGGCGTTAAGTATGATGTGTTATCGAAATTAGCAGTCAGGAGCAATTGTCAGGATGGCTGAATTGGTAAAGCATCTGGACGGTATCCAGAAGATGCAGGTTCAAATCCTGCTCCTGACTGTTATTTTCGATTTCACATTTTTCACTTTGTGTTTAATTAAATACTGGTTTTGCTTTTCATTTTATTTCGCTACTGTATCGGGAACTTGAGATATAATCTGAAAACCAGCTTTTGGCTGCGGCAAAGCTGCGGGCAAAGGCTAGTGTTATATAAAACTCTTTAGCACACAGTATATTTATTGAAAGGGAGTGAAAATTTCTTCTTAGAAACGTAATCAGTTTTTTTTGTTACGGTGCAAACAATGAACAGCAAATTGTGTCGAAAGCGCTATTAAAATAATACAATGGTGGTTAATTCTGTGTATAGTTAGTTCCATGAAAAGTTGGCGATGTTGGCATGTGGTCATGACAGTATCTCAAATTAAATCTCATCAACAAATCTCGAAAGATGAATTGTAGAAGAATTTGTTATAGTAAGGCTTTATCGTATAACTAGCTGCTACCCGCAAATTCGTCTGCGTGGAATTTAGTTATTGTCTTTTTTAGTGCAGAATCCTCATTATTTTTTCAAAATAATGCTAACCTAAGTTCCTTCTTATAACAACACCTATCTGCTAGCAAAATTCCCCTTCAAATCGGTCCAGCCGTTCCGGAGATTAGCTGGTATAAACAGTCAGACAGACAGACAAAAACTTTAAAAATTGGTTGTTGTTGTACATTTAGTAAAAATCTGTTATTTATTTCGACATTACAAACCGACACTTCAATATTTATTATATATTATGTATAGACATAAAAATCATTTTAGTTTTTTTAGCATGCCTGAGAAACTCTAAATTTATTATATAAGGCTATATTTTCCCCATTTAGATGAGGTTTACACCCGCGCTAATAGGACGTAAGTGGGCCCCAAAAATAAAATAAAAACATAAACAAGTCACTAAAATTAAGTTGATTTTAAACTGTAGGTAGTTTAGCACACTTTGACATCCTCAGCTACTTTAAAGAACAAATTATTCGTAAAAGGAGAAATTAAAAAGAGAGCTTTAACCCGCAGTAAAGCTTTGTTTCTCCATTTTCACAAATACTTTGTTCTTTATCATACAGATTGTTATGTTAATGAAAGAATACTTACATAATAATATAAATGTGAAAGTGAGTTTGTTAAGCTTTAACGTCGTAACTACTGAACCAATCATCATTAAATTTTGCATACGTAGTCTGGAGCCCAGAAAAGAACCAGTTTTTCATCCGGGAAAAAGAAATAATTGATTGCTATTATTTTTATATAGAGATAACTAGCTCACCTGGCGAACTTCATACCGCCATAAATTATTAAAGTCTAATATTGCAGGAGGGTTGGCAGTAGAAGGGTGAAAATTTAGGGTTATATGTATTTTTAAAGCCAAATAATAAAAAAAAATAATAAAATAATTTGTCCACAAAATAAAAATAAAAATTTGGGGTAGGGACCACCCTTTTCACTTAGAGGTATGAAAAGATTTTAAAAAAAGGAAAGTATGAAATTGCCGTTTCGTAATGAAAAAAAGATTTTTTTTTTGTATAATATAATAATATTTTTTAAATCAAAGTTTTTAGCCTTGTTGTCTATATATTTCTGCCATCTATTATTCCTATTATTATTCTAAACTATTTTTTAATTGTAATGGCTTGCTGCATTTGAGTCAATATTGTGGGTAATGCCGCTAATTCTTTGGTAGTTTGACACGGATCACCTTTCACTATCACCCTCAGCTCATCGTTATTTAGCAGGCTTAGTGGCTGGTGTTCCTCGTGGTTAATTTTTAACATTCCATCAAAAAAGCGGTCAAATCTAAAAATCTTATGGTGTGTCCGTAAGCCATATCGTCTGAAAATACAGCTTTGACATTAAGAGCAGAAATTGCTGCTGTGATAGTACCGTCCCACGTCTAAACTGATCGAATATTATTCTTATTTTCATTCTATTGAAAAGCGAAGATCAAACGTCATGTCTTATATGATAATTAGTTTTTGGAAAAAGGTTTCCTTCTGAAATCTAAGCAGATTATTATACAAAATGTTCAGTGCGTTAAAAACCAACTTCATATTTAAACCCCTAGTATGTACCGAGTATTTAAAAATCAATACACAATCGACGCTTAGCTCCAGTAACCGAATTACAAGCTTTATGGACGAATCGGTCACACGTGAATTGTTCAAACTGCTATAAAATTAAACACAAAGTGCTATAAAATTTACGACTTTTGTTGGACTTAAATCTATTGGTAACGTAACTAGATTTTAAGCCATTGTCTAACGCTATTAACTTGCTAGGTTGAAGCTGAATTTGGGAACAACATAATTAACAGATACAAAGTACACCGTTCAAAACAACTATTTGTGGATCAAAGAAAGAACTCTGCCGCGTGGGAATCAAACCCACATTACACGGGAGGTGGATATCCAAACGACTACGCCTCTTGTTTGCTTTTTTTTTTAATTTCTGCCCTCATCTGTCAAATAATACAAAATTAAATAATCATTTTAAGGCAATTCGTCTTTCCTTATATCCTTTTCTGTGACTATCACAACGTTTGATACTGGCAATATCAAACTTTGGCAATATCATATTGCCATAATCATTATTATGTAAATTGATTTATAGTTGTAATACGTAACATTGCGTTACAATTATTAACAGTCTGTTCTAGCGCCGAGGATTGTTTACGCACATACCTATTTAGCCCAATTTTTCCTACATATCAAGTATTACATAGTTAGCCGTCAGTTTTATATTGTATATGAACTGTTTTACTACTCTTCTTAACCACTATACATATAAATAAGTTATGTTAATAGATAGAGGGCAGCTATATTAAATCTAATAACGTGTACCAAGCTTAATAAAATATATCAGTCCCTTGCAGGGTAGAGGGCGTTACAATGAGCTATGTTTATGTTCAAACACTACGCAATATATCGCATACCTACTGTAGGTGTAATTCATTCCCACTATCCTTAACTTAATATGAACCTTTCACGATTCGTTTTCCCAGCTGTTGTAATCGATCTTGCCTGTGCAAAAACAAAGGTTTTGGGAACTTGCATTACGTTCGATAATAAAATATTTTCATTTAATACATTCATGTGATTAATTTACGATGATTTGTGGCTGACTGTTAGGTACTACCCCACAGCATAAATGGGATGACATGACCATGGAAGTACCATAATCACACAGAATATCAACGAAAAGCAATGATAGGCACTCATACTGTTGAGCTTCGTATGGTGAGTTTCTCACTCACCGAGGATACTCATCTCCCCTATGGGGAATTCCTATTAGTTTCCTTTCTCCGCTTTGATAGACTTTCCTTTCATCCTCTTCATCCCTTCTATCTCTACTTCCTATTTTTTTACCCACCAACAACACGCGAGCGATTCTTTTAGTGTTACTAGTGTCCATGGGCTACCGTAACCGCTTACCACCAGACGGACCATATACGTTTTTGCCAGCAGATTGTAGTACAAAAATGTTATACCTATACAATATATGTATATGAACTATAATAGATAGTACATAAAATGGTATAGGTGTGATAAAATAAACATTTTTATGATATTGTAAGGGTAAATTGCTTCATAAAACGCAATTATATCAAGAATAAGGCTAACTTATAAAGGTCGTTGTTGAGTTGCGGTAATACAATTTTATTTCTGGAAACAATCGTAACACAATACGGTTTTAATGTCTTCTTGGAATATGTTGAGACTTTCAATAATATGTTTAAGGTTTGGACTATGTAAACAAATGAACGTAGCTTAAGATTGCTGTCAAATTGTACATATTATTTGCTGGTTAGAGCAATGTATACATCCGACAGATGGCGCGCGCGTCATCAAGATATTAAGAAGGAATGTGTTATAAATTAATAATCCTGAGCATTTCATAATAGCCTTATTGGCAAAACGTCTAGAACGCAGGTTCAAATCTTGTTCGTGGCTATAATTTTCGTTTTCACATTTTTCAATTTATAATCTTGTAAAATTTCTAATCTTTTGATTTAAGAGTTAGACCCTTGTCGGTGTAGCTGATGAAGCTCCTGCCTAAATCTAGAGCAACCTTTTTCACCTCCTTATACGACCTGACACCGACCTATTCTTTTATTTGGTTCATGAATCATGTAGCTAATCCTTGGCCTTCCAATTTTTTTTTATTGCTTATAATGGCAGCGCGCGGCAGCCACGGCCCACGACCCACCTGATGGTAAGTGGTAACCGTGGCTCATGGACTCAACTATACCGAGAGTATTGTCAAGCAGCTGCACACCATTTCATTTCTCAGATTCATGATTCATATCTGAGAAATGAAATGGTGAGCAGCTGTGAGTGTGTGAATGAAAGAATAAACGGCTATCTTCTGCTACAACCAAAATACACTGACAAGCTTCATGGTCACACAGGAGACGGTGGTACCAACCCGTTCGGGCCCGGTAGCAAGTGAGTACTCTCACTTGGTACCCAACCCTACCACCAGTAATGCAATGGGTGAAAATTGCTTACTTCCCTTAGGTCGCCTTGTACGACATCCCTGGGAAAGGACGGGGTGGTGACATTGTATTCTTAGTCCGTCACTTTTTTATAAAGGTGTCAGTGTCGTATGAGATGGTCTATCATTCTTCCTCTTCTGTTTTGTATTGTTTCTATTAACATTCTTATTTCCTTTACTCTTTCCAATACGTCCTCATTCGTTATCATATCTGTCCAGCTGATCTTTTCTATTCTCCTCTAATACCACACTTCAAACGCTTCAAACGTCTCTCTCTCTAAATGAATATCCACGTTTCACACCCATATAATGCCAAACTACAGATATATGTCTTAAGGAACTTTTTCTTTAAATTTTTTTTCTTTTTTTTTGGTAATTTTTTTTAATGCTTGGTTTGCCTATGCTAGTCTAGCTTTAGCTTTTAAAATCTACTAGACTCAATTAAACCAAATCTCTTGATTTTTGCATAGTTATTTTTTTGGCCCAGTCGTAACTGCCTCGGTGGTGTAGCGGTAATGTATGCGACTGCTAATCGATGGGTTCGATCCCCGGGTGCCGGGCAATGTTATTGAGCTTTTTTCCTAAAAAGAAAAATTCTCAGTAACAGCCCGGAGTTTGGAAATGTGCCCGGTAGACGTCAATAGGCTCACTCCCTATTACGTGGAACTTAAACATAGCTGGTGAGTCGTGGGTGTGTAATACACCTCTGCCTACCCCTTGGGGGAATACAAGCGTGATGCTATATTTTTTTGTAATTTATATATATTTTTTAGACACACCTCGTGGCGTACTCGGTAGTGCAACTGACTTCCGTGTACGAGGTCGTGGGTTCGATTCCCACTCAGGACAATTATTTGTGTGAGCTCAGATTTTTGTGCTGCATCTGGGTATTTTCTATCTATTAGGTATATGTATGTATTTACAAAAAAAAAGTAATTGTATTATATCAGATTATATGTATTATATCAGAAGCTGAGCTTCAAAAAGTATCATTTTTCTTATCAGAGAGGCACTAGACTCTGAATAATTCCTGAGCACGGATCAATCAATAACCTAAGGGTCTAAAGTTACAGAAATATTTTCTCGATGTCCAGAGAAATTTAGGGTTTATTTACTCAAACATTATTTATTTATCATTCTTTTATTTTTAGAGAAGCTTGCAGACCAGTAGATAATTATATAGTTTGGCATATAGATAATTCTTGTTCCTAATTATAAGCTTATATAAACATAATATGAGATGGCATAAATAAAAATAAAATACAAATATATAGTACTAAAAGAGTGAAATTTAATTAAATTAAAAAAGTGAAATAGAAAAATAATAATACAAGAAAATATATATTTTTGTATTATTTAATCTTATTATGTACAATCAAGCTTTTTGATAGCAAAATTAAATAAATATTTAACACTGGAATTTGCCCATGACTGTCCATCTCTACGTACGTAACTCCATGGCACATTAATTATCTGTATGAAAAAATAGCTATCCCACAGGAACTATTGATTTTTCGGGATAAAAAATAACTTAAGTCCTTTTTTGCGCTTCAAGCTATATGCTGTTATATGTATTCATGACGAATCCTTAAGTAGGTACGCGTGAAAGCTTAACAAACAAACGAGCTCACCTTTGCATTTATATTAGTAAGGATTACATATTACCTACAGACTTATAGGTATTTTAATTGATAGAATAAAAAAATACGATCAGTTTTTAAAAATAAACCAAACCTTCTTATAGAAATATCGCACCACTGAGTATATAATATACTAGCCTTTGCTTGCGGCTCCGCCGCAACCAAAAGCTAGTTTGTAGGGTATATCTCAGGTTTCCGATATAGTAGCGCAATAAAATGTATACCAGTTTTTAAGTCTAATCGAGATCTATCAAATAAAAAAGTTGCATTTAAATCCGTTTAGTAGTTTTTGCGTGATGCGCGAACAAACAAACAGACAAATAATCTAAAAAAATTGTTTTGTGTTCAGACACGTCTTTATAGCCTAATACAGTCATTTTTTCTCAAATATCTTAAATGTACAGACACAGCTCTGTTACAACTTTATAATAGTATAGACTTTATCTATACATTCACAGCTGGCTCAGCGCAATAAGTTAAACTGATAGGAACAGATATAGTGTTATCGTAAACACGTCACGTGACCATGTCGAAGATGACTTACGTGAATTTACTCCCTATCAATACCTTCCTATAAAAGTTTTCACTTCAAAAATTAAATTAAAATGTAACCGTCATATTCCATCCGTGAGTGAATGATTGATTAAACAGAGGAGGCAAATATATCGATACAAAATTTATGGTAAAAGTAAGGAATTTGGAACAAAATACGTACGAGTATATAGTACTTAACACGCCTTTCGCAAGACCCAAACATCTCCGTCGTTCAAACCAGTTTTGAATCATCAAAATTTCTGTTGGTCTATTTTTATTGGTTTCTTAGTCGTTATTTAGCAGACGAGCCAGTGCCCACCTCATAGTAAATGCAATGCCGCCACTCGAAGACTCAATAGTACTAAAAATACTGCCAAACCACTGCTCAGCATTGGATTTCGCTACATGAATGAATAGATGGTCAACTCCCGCTACAACAAAAAGACACCGAGTTGTTCCATGGTTTCTCAAGAGGTCTATCCATCAAAGGCATATGAGTGATTCCTCTGCTGTTTCTAGTCTATAGTCTACAGTAATCTCTTGCCATCAAGTTGGCTATATTTTTGTTTGCCATTCATCCATCATCCATCCATCCATGAGACTTTCGACGTCCACTGCTGGACATAGGCCTCCACAACGAGCGGTCGTGTGCTGACCGCATCCAACGGCTCCCCGCGGCTTTGACCAGATCATCGGTCCATCTGTGTTTGCCATTCGCGTAGTATAAAAACGGCAACAAACAAGAATATGGATTGCTTAATGGTAAATGGTTATTACCATAGCTTATAGATACTTCACCACAGATATCATACCGTTCCTAACCCCAGAGAAACCGATAGGAGGTGGACAGTATAAAATATAATTAGGAGATATATTTTGGAGATGAGGAGTTGGAAGGAAAGAATGATGGAATGAAGAGGAAGCTTGAGTAGGGGGAGAGGAAGTCTGATATCATTATCTGTGGTGTGAAGGGGTTTTGCTTTCGACATTCTCACTTACCGAACGAGTTACAATAGGATGGTTCACGCAGTTATCTTACATCGTATTCTGAGAAAGAGTGGTGCCGGTGGCGTTGGTACATGCATGCTATGATAATCAGCGAGTTGGCTGTTTCTGGTATTGTAAGATTCAAGTTAGTCAATCAATAGCGATTATGGCATGTCACTATAGTATTTTTGGCTAGTTTCCACCGGCATTAGCTCGGCGCTGTCGCCGATTTTAATCACTAAGATAATATCACTGATTTTTTCAGGTGAAATCCATGTTAAGCGAGTACAACATGCAAAAATATTTATTTTATACCTATAGTATGTATATAAAACATAAAAACAAAGTGCGAAAATGTGAAATCGAAATTATTAGCCACGAGCAGAATTTGGACCTTTATTTCTTGGAAAACCATTCCCGATGCTTTGCCAATTCATTAACCGTGACATCCGCTCGAGATTACTAATTTCGGTAATACATTCCTTCTTAATGTCTTGAGTTCGTACGACGCATTCGTAAGCATCTGGAACATTTTTCCAGGAAATGCATATCAAATCCTGCTCAAGACTATTACTTTCGATCCAACATTTTCGCAATTGTGTTCATTAACCTATATGACTAAGCATGTCAAATACTTAAGAATATATAAAAATATCAAAATATCCTATGTTTATTATTGTGACAACTCGGATGTAGGTATTTAGGTAGGTATATAGTTCGTAAATTGTAACGCTCACCAAAGAAAGTTTTGTCTATAAATAGATTGTATTGATTCATTCAAATAATTTAGTCTCCACGGAAGATAGTACAATATCCCGTGTCAATCTACCGATAGATTAATTGTCAACGTTTATTGGACAACAGATGCCCCTTAGTAAGAAACTAACTATGCCGAAGCTCGCTCCTAAATAATTATACATTTCTAATACTCGTTTCCGGTGTAGAAATTCTCATGTAAATTTTGTATAGGTACGTTTAAATTATTATTTATTTTCTTTAATTTTAAGTGCCGCTTTTTTAATCATATCTTCCTTTCGATGAACAAAATTTTCAGGCGCTAAAACCCGCTGCCCATTTCTTGAATAAGTAAATTCACGGTTAAGTTACGACAAAAGTTCATAGACGAAAACGAGACTAAAAGTGAACATTTGGAGCAGTCGTGTTAGGCAAGATGGCGATTTACATGAAGCATGCTACATTATAAACAAGTCTATTTCTGATATCAGTCCTTTGCGACAACCTTCCCAGAGCACAGTATGCATGATTAAATTACGAGTTCAGTTTGACTGTACTATACCACACAACTATACGTATGTCTTAGGGCAAATTTGCTGTATGAAAGAAAATTCAATTATTTGAAACAAAGCCTTCTAGAACAAATTATTTGTGAAAGTGCGGAAAAAGAGAGATATCCTGCAGGCAGGAATGGAATCTGTCAATCCGGTGAAGGGCTCAGGATCGCTAAGTTATCGTAGTCGATGGCTGAAATACGACGGTATTTATTTATAAACATTAACGGTGTTTGAACATGTTTCTATCTACAAAGAACAAAGACTTTCTTACAAAGTTCAAATGGCCATTTCCTCCTCCTTGAATGTGAGTTGATCGTCACTAAGTACCAGTAAGTTTATATAAATCTATAGATATAGATGGTGCGTCAAAACATACGCACATACAGTATCTATTCTGAAATAAATTCTTGCTAAGATAGATATAAATTTCGAGTGCAGTTGGTTCATAAATATCTTACAGTGCGGTTGGAGTGGCAGACACGATTCCGACACACTTCCGGAACTAACAGCCTCCAAGGCTGTAAACGTCTCCAACGCCTGACTTTCGGTGATTTACTCCAATTTTATGTGTCGCCGCTTGTCTCTGGATTTATATTAAATTTATTTTATGGTACAGTTTTACAACCTTAAATATGTTACAATAGCCATTTTTTACGTTTTCTGAAATATGTGTTCAAGTAAGTGAGTTTTAATTTTAAATGTATGTCCATTCAACTTTTTAAATTTCGAATAACACATTGTAAACGTCTTAGATAGGTAGTTATTAAATTCAATGTCTTTGTCTTCTTAACTCACATATATCCTCATAGATGAGGATATATGTGAGTTAAGAAGACAATATAAACTGTAGGAACAACATTACATTAATTTAGGAACTAAACAAAATTAAACCCAATTAAAGTACCTACTGTTTAAATTAGTGGACCTTGCAGCTGCTATTATTATACATTGAAAATTTATTGCCGGAGTGAAAACATTTTCAGAAAACTATTTCACTTGTTTTTGTATCTCACGAATGTTGTAGTTAACAAAAATATTGCTAGTACCTATAGGTATAGGGTGCTAATCAGTGCGAGAGCATTTATTATATTCAGAGAGCATGGCGAATGCTGTTAACGGAAATAAAATCCAAAAGCCATCATACAGCTGCGGACAACAGGGACTGTTAGTACGTGAGCAAATTTATTTCTCTTTAGCAAAGGTCGCAGATTTTATATTATTGTTTGTGCAGACTATTGTACAAAAGTAATCAACTGGAAAAGCAATAATTTGCAGCGTTCTGTGTATGACGATGAGGAACATGAGAACACAACTGTAATATTTTTTTTAGCTTGATCATGAAACTACTTTCCACATTTTTATTAGCAAACTAGCTGACCCGGCAAACTTTGTATCGCCACATTTTTATTTCGTGAATATTTTCTAAAATCCTGACAGACATCCTGGCAGAAATTAACTTTTTATTTTTCTATATATATATTAAATAATATAGGACATTACAATGACGCGAGTGACGCCGTGGGTGAAACGCTACTTTATTAATACTACGCTTGTTTAGACTGACATTGTTTTGTTTATTTAAAAAATGAGGTGTGTACAGTTCGCCATAGCAACTGTTAACATGAGAGTTTAAATGGGAATACACAGCTTTCACTATCTTCTGTTAGTTGGTGAAAATACGTGATCAATATGCCCTGGGTGAATTGGTTTAAAAGTTTATGTACCTCACGTATCAGGAGTTTACTTTGCCAACTTACTACCTTACTGCCTGGGTGAGGAAGTAACTCACCCAGGCAACTTGGATATCGAATTAAACATCGATCACTCTGCGCATACAATAGCAACCGAATATTGTAATTATTATATTCAGAGATACTGAATATATAATGCTCTATCCAATCTCCAATAACTCAGATCCTCTTATGCCCGGTTCCTATAATAATAAAACGGATCGTTTTACTTACGATTGGTAGAATATTCTACCAGGCGTAAGTATAATCTGTTCCTATAAAATACGAGTCGTACGTGAATTGACTGACATTTTGCAACTAACGGATGGGTAGCTGTTAACAATGACGATTCGTTGAATATAGGAACCGGGCATTATTTATTTGGATAGAACTGGTCCAAATGTGGTCTCAAATATTCTACTTGTCTCTATGGTGCTGCGGTAGTGTGAGCGACTCCTGATCATGAGATCACGGGTTCGATCCCCGGGTCGGGCAATGTTATTGAGCTTTTTCGTAAAAATAATAAGTCTCAGTAGCAGCTCGAAGTTTGGAAATGCGCCCGGAAGACGACAGTAGGCTCACCCCCTACTACGTGGGACTTAAACAGCTGGCGAACCGTGGGTATATAATGCACCTCTGCCTACCTGTTCGGGGAATACAGGCGTGATGCTATGCTGTCTAATATTTCACTTTTCACCAAGAAGTGAATTACAAGTTATGTAAGTGACCCTAAGTCATGTAAACTAGTTTCTAAGACAACACCTTATATCATAATTATTGTACATTACACAGAACCCTAACATAATTATACACTTAAATAATAGTCTATTAAGGAACTGAATAATTATTCTGATATCTTCATGATCAATCACGTCTCAACAATCAATTGATGGTCGCAAAGCACAATCAAACACTGAACAAGATTGCGGTTCGTACTGTATCCTATATGGAATAGAGCTATCTTAAAACTCTAAACTGTACTACTAACTGTACTGTATAGTGACGGACTAAGAATGTAAGTGTCACCATCCCATTCTTTCCCGCGGGTGTCGTATGAAGCGACTGAGAGAGGTAAGCAATTATCTCCCACTGCATTACTGGTGGTAGGGCTGGGTACCAAGTGGGAGTACTCACTTGCTATTGGGCCAGACCGGCTTGGTATCATCATCACCCGTGTGACCGGCCATGAAGCACGTCGGTGTGTTTTGGTTGTAGCAGGAGATAGCCGTTTATTCTTTCATTTCATATCTGTGAAATGAAATGGTGAGCAGCGGCTCGACAAAACTATCCGTATAGCTGAGTCCATGAGCGGCGGTTACCATTTACCCATGACGATGAGCCGTGGCTCGTCTGCCACCTTACGCAATAAAAAAATAAAGCAACAAAATATTTTATTTGTGATCAATTAAATATAGGTATGCACATTATATGGGTATGTCTCTGTAAAGTTGAAAGTTTTATTGTTTTCGAAATAATGATCTGTTTTTTTTTTAAATTAGTAGGCTTTAAAAGCGTATTCATGTAATACAAAAGTATTACATTAATATTTAGGTGACTTTTTGGAGTGGTTTTTTTTTTTAATTCTATATAATATAATAAGAGGGCTTTATCAGAAAGTTAATGCTGCCCTCATTGGAGAATACGTAAGCTTAAGGTCTATTCTTAAAAACTATCGAACATACTATAAATAAATTTTGTCTTCTCCGCTAGCGGGGTAGATAATAGACTGAGATATTCGCAGGTATTTTGAGTGTTGGAGTTGAGTTTTTGCCTTTGTGTCTCGCTACGGACACACTCAACTATTAAATGATGGATATCCTCAATAGAATTACACAAATTACAATTTGGCGATTCGACTTTACGCATCATATACGCGAACTTATTGATTGGAAAGTGTCCGGAGCGAAGCCTCAATGCTGTAACAATGGTATGCCGTCTCATATTGGTATTTGCAAACCAAAGTAAACCTGGTAGTTTTGGTTGTATTATTTTGTACCAAATGCCTCTACTTAGTGATCGTTCATCAAAATATTCGCTCCACATATCTCGACATTTTAATCAGATATCGCATAGGATGTCATAATAATAGGGACAATAATCTGTTGAAATGC
Organism: Leucoma salicis; assembly: GCA_948253155.1. Taxonomy (NCBI): domain Eukaryota; kingdom Metazoa; phylum Arthropoda; class Insecta; order Lepidoptera; family Erebidae; genus Leucoma; species Leucoma salicis. The sequence goes on along the minus strand of OX411808.1, from coordinate 12,469,138 downwards.
CAGCTGAACTGGCTCCTCTTGCAAGGTAGTCTACCTCCTCGTTGCCAGCTACGCCAATATGGAACTATGTTGGACCACTGGAACTATGTTGCATTACTTCAGTGGTACGCTGGCAGTGCTGGCACTGTTTATTACAACTTCTTTTTTATGAAGTTGTAAATTTGGGAATCTCCTATTTTTTATGGTGGTAGGCCTGATGGTAAGTGGTAACCATCGCTAATGCTCAGTGCATTACTATACCGAGAGTATGAAGCCGCTGCTCACTATTTCATCATAAACAGAAAGAATAAACGCCTATCTCCTTCTTAAAAAAAACACAACAACGTCTTCATCCTCCTCACACGGGAGACGATGGTACCAACACAGACCGATAGCAAGTCAGTACTCTCACTCGGCACACAGCCTTACCACCAGTATTCCAGTAGGTGATAATTGCTGCTTACATCCCTTCGTCGCCTCGTACGATACTTGCGGGAAATAATATGATATTATGGGCTATATTCTTCCCTCGCCATGCAGTGAATATTTACAGGAAACATGAGGAATACCTACACAGACAAGATAAACACAACAACCGTGATAAGTTAGCACCGCTAATAGTTTCTTATATGTTCACGTTAAAAAGACGAATGTAGGTTCGGCGCAAACGATTCAATGGCCATATTTAATGCTGGCCCCTTGATCCGCTTACAAAACGAATTGGTTTCGAAATTGCTTTCTAAATCGGACCAATTTGGGAGCAGACCAATTTGGCAAGACATTTGTTTTGTATTCTTACGAATACGTCGAACATCTGATAGTGAACGTTAGGAGATCCGTCGACATCTGTCATGTCACACAATTGGGCCAGAGCCAATCATTCGAAGGAAATGATATATTTTATAACATTTGCGGAGCTGATGAAAATAGTTCACTTTAATTTCACGTTCATATAGGATTAATGTTGAAGTAATATTTAATGCAGGTTTATTCCATTAATTCCGCCGCGGTCGCTACTTTCTACAAGGACGTCATCTCGCAGAAGGCATCGACGAACAGGGCCGGGAAGCAAGATCCCTCTCTGACCAACCGCCGCCAGCGAGTGGGGTAGCGTAAGCGCGAATACCTGCGCCTGATTTTTCAAACTTAAAATGTCTCTATTTATCATATATTGCACTTGTACAATAATATCTACACACACATATATTATAAAGAACAAACACTATTTAGATATTTTTATATATATTTTTAGCATTTGACATGCTTAGCACTATACGTTAAACACAAAGTGGAAAATGTGAAATTGAAAATAATCCTGCTCGTGACTGTTATTTTCGATTTCACATTTTCCACTTTGTGTTTAACGAACAAACACTATTTTTAACACTCATGATATTTTTGATGCCATTTTTGTTATTTAAACTAGTTAAAAAACTTTAAACACAAAGTGAAAAATGTGAAATCGAAAATAACAGTCACGAGCAGGATTCGAACCTGCATCTCCTGGATACCGTCCAGATGCTTTGCCAATTCATCCATCGTGACAATTGCTCCTGACTGCTAATTTAGATAACACATTCATACTTAACGTCTTTATGCTGAATCACGATGGCTGATTTTCGATTTCACATTTTTCACTTTGTGTTTAATGTATAGTGCTAAGCATGACAAATGCTAAAATATATATCAAAATATATAAATAGTTAAAAAATTTTTTGAAAAAAATCTGGCTTGGACGTCCGTGAGTTGTAGGTAATGTATGTTAACACGATAACGAGCAAAATACTTTACTAACCGAGTCTTTCTTTTTCGTTCACGAATTATTATGATTAGGAATAGAGATTCGATGTGGTTTAATTGTTATTAAATAAACAAAAAAAATACTGAATATTTACGCTCGTCGCGATACTAAAACCAGCGCGTTTCATGAGAACTACCTTTTTACGTACGCATAGCCACCGGGCCACCGGTGGTTTTACTATCGTCAACAGAACGCCCAAAGAGTAAAGTAATACTACAGGAAGGGAGAGCCCTCTTACGGATCCAATTTGAACCTCATTTTGAAGCGCCATCTGGATTTCCGCTCCGCAATTCGCGCTTGTAACGAATGTATCTCTATATATACGAGTTCTCTATATAGCTTAGCTATACACCATAGATTATAGATATATACTATACATTGCAATAGACTTCAAATAATTTAATTTTAATTATTCCATATATTTATCCAAAAAGGTGACAAAAAGGCAAAATCGACTCAATCGACATCGCTAGTTTCACATAAGAGGAAAATATAATCGCGATATTGAAAACTACTACTACTGATGTGATTTAATGAAAACTACTTAGTAAGACCAATACATTATTAGTTACTTATCAAATTATCAATTTTATTGTGAAAAATGAAGATTATGAGGCGTACAGTTTTGGATTTTCCAAAGTATTTTATTTTTATACCTTGTTTCTCCAATACCTACGTGCATTTTTATTTTATCTTTCGGTTTTAGCATTCTACAATTATATTTAAAAAGTTAGGTTTCAGAAGCTAGCGATACACTGTTATCACCACAAGTCTCCAAAATTGTACACCTAATTAACTTAACATTTTGGATAGTTATCATGTTATTATCGTAGACATCCAATTAGAACTGATTTTGCAAAGCTTTCAGGAACCTATATTTTGCTATGAGATAATTACAAACTCATTCAATGGGTATGAAATTACTATCAAAAGCTACAGTACTAGTTCTTTTGCCGGGCCTCGTGGCGTAGTCGGTAGTGTAACCGACTTCCGTGCACGAAGTCGTAGGTTCGATTCAGTGGGAGTACAACTATTTGTGTGATAAACACAGATATTTGTACTGCGTCTGGGTATTTTCTATCTATTATATGTATGTATTTACAAAAAAAAAAGTACTATATGTATTATATCCGTAATCCATAGCATAAGCAATAAGCTTAGTTTGGGACAGGGGACGTTGTGTGAAAATGTCCGTGAATATTTTTTATTATTTATTAGTTTCAACGTATATTTTATAGCCATCAAAGCTATGAAGATACATTCATCTTGATCGTATCGTTATACATAATAAAATATAATCCGTAAAATATATCAAACGATTTCCAAAAGTGCCTGAAGCGGGATTTACGCTTACCACTTCGGGTGTACATCAAAAGTGAATTATGCAGATTGAAACCATTCAGAATAATCGTCCTGGTTAACATATTTTATCCAGTTTTTCATTTCTCACGCACAGTTTGATAATTTCTAACTGTATTTGTTAACTTAAGTAAGTAAAAACCAAAGAATATAGTACTCTCTACCGAGAGTACAAACCGTTTGTTAATATTATATAGGTACTTTTAGATAATTTAATTTTTTTCTCGGTTCAAGACTCGGTTCAAGAATTGTATGCTAAATTTCATGATAATCGATTGATTGCGATTATTTTGTTATTTTTCGACTTTTTTATCAGGGTCGATACTGATATCGTATGAGTACTTTTTTGTTTACATGAACAATGACTATTTTTTGCTATTGATTTTACGAAGAATTCTTATATTAGGTAAAGTAAAATCAAAAACATCATGGCTATAATCATATTGCAAAATTATACATTTAAAAAATTGTTGACATCTTTTAGTAGGTATATTTTATTAGAGTAGTAGGTATATTAGTTAAGAATATTGCATACTTAAGCCAGAGGTCACACGAAGTCACTAGAAATCTATTTAAAATAATAGCATCACATGTCGCCAATACGAGATGGTTAATTTATTTGTAGATTGTTTTAATCACATACATTATTTTACGCGAGTTAAGCTTAACAGATGATACCCTCATGTTGACACATAACAACAAACAAATATGGTCACGCTCTCATAAACAAGTACAAATATTATACAATAATAAATTACTTTGTCTGCGTAGAAATAAGTAAACAAGATTAAACTTTATCATTTCTGTTTTTTTGCGTTATAATACATTAGGTATACGTACACTGTTGGATCATGTGCAATGGAAGAAAATAAATGATATGCCTACCGTATGTAGTATACTGAGCTATAGGTTATAATAGGAAACCACAGAAGTAATGTAAGATAGTTCCAGTGGCCCGCCAATACACGAGACGGCACACGGCAGGTTTATTTAGTGGGTTTGGGCCCCACACTACCCTGTTCGTTGCCCGGAACGACGGTTAGGTACATTTTTTCCAGCCTTAACCCATTAAGTAAGTACCAACTTTTTTCTGTATTGTTAGACATATTTTTTACAAAATGTATATACAATACGGAGCACATAAAAAATAATATAAGAAATATTTAACCAAATAAAACTGCAAGTATTTCGTTTTTATATTTGTTCTCAAATGGGAAAATTGGGACTTATAACATAAAAATCTACTATCGTTAGTAGTTTAGTTACAATCCATATACATGGCTCGATGGCAAAGGACACACTTGTTTCCTAGTGTTTTTTTTTTACAAACAGCACACCTGCTCTGCTTACCATCCGGAGTCCGTTCTAAGACATGGCCTGTTATAAGTCTAGTGTCTTTCAGTGAACGTGGTGGACTTTTAGTATATCAATTTTAATCTATCAGTCCTATGTTCCCATTTATTTTGGGAACATATTTAAATAAGCAAATTCAATAAGTACCGTAGAACATGGCAACTTTGCCAAAATGAAAAAATTTTTGCATTAGTAGGAATTATATTGTAAAATCTTAACGTTTTTGTAATCCGCATAGACTATGAACTTCCTTTATGTCATTTCTTGATAATTATTGTGAAATATATCCAGATACTTAATAGTAGTGTTTAAAAAATTATTATTATTGAGGTTGGTCCAAATATCGTGGACATTTGGCAACTTTGCCAACTTGTAGTATCTCCTTTATTGCAAGATATAAAAATATTTTAGAAACGTTTTAATAAAGAAATAGGTATATGTAGTAAGGCATGAAATTATGAGGGGAATAAACATATTCGATGTCCTTCAAAATTGACCAGGCAAAGTCATAAAGCCGCGTAGAACATTTTTTTCACCGCAATGATCAATGTCCAAGGGCTGTTACCAATGAAGAAACGCTCAGTTTAAATCTTTACTAAATAAAAAAAACTTTTTATACGGAATATTTTAATCGATACAATAAAATTACTATTTAGCTTTATATGAGCACAATGTGTGGAATTTTCTTCTAGGCGGCTAATTACCTATATAACTAAAACTGCAATGACAATATTTCTAAATTGTACGCTAATCAATGATGTTTAGGGAGCAGGGTGCCCAAGGACCACGTCTGCCACCATAACAGGCCTGCGTTATCAATTGACAGCATCTTAAAAATGTAAAAAAAACGGTATGCTAAATCATTTGTTCGTGTCTGCCTCTTGGACTGATGGTCAGAAACATCTTCAAAACGAGGAACATCGAAGTGGCTGACGTCCAGCCCTCCGACTGTTTAAGTAATTAAATATTTTTTTATGATTTAAAAATGTGTATATGAAATGTTCACTTGGCAGACCCGAATTGTTTGATTAATGACGATATAAAAAACCATAGAAAAATAATCTGCCACCATGGTAGCGCTGCGTTTTCAATTGATAGCGCTTCCAAAGTGTAAAGAAAAAATGTTTGCTAAATAATTTATTCGTGTCTGCCTTTTGGACTGATGGTCAGAATCTAATAAAATAATAAAAGAGGCTCCTTTTTATGTTTTTCCTAAATTTAATGTTTTTTTTAATTTGAAATAATAAATGGAGTCAAACGAAACCCACGATTCATTGGACATCCAAATCTGAGGAGGTCAGGCCAATGACCACGTGATTTGACGTGGAATTCCCCATAGAAAAACCCCAAATACCTGGGGAATTACCTATACCGTTGTCACTCTCTTCTCTCTAAGATATAGAGAAAGAAAGAAAGACAATGAAAAAAAAATATTAAAATGGTTTGGTCTTGTAAAATCTCTGGACTGTCTGGACGTCTGCCTCTTCGATGTTTATCGCTTTAAGGATGATTTGACCATCAGCCCAAGAAGCAGACGCAAACGAATTGTGGTAGAGCCTTGCTTATCCCAGCATGAATGGGCCTGTTCGAAAGGGAAACCTCTCACAGAAGATCAGCGTTAAACAACGGCTGATACTAATACTGTTTTATTTCGTGTGGTGAATGAGAGTACCAGAGGCCCAAATCCCCTACTTATCCTTTGTCTCCACTTCCTTTTCTTGGAGTTACAACGTGCGAGTGATACCTCTGGTGTTGCTAGCGTCTATTCTATAGGCTTCCCGCACCACTTACCATCAGTTGGGCCGTATGCTTGTTTGCTACCCGCGAAGTATAAAAAAAATATATATATATGCTATTAACATAAAACGCTGTAATATAATGTAATACGCCTGCAATACAAACATTCTCTCAAAGAAATAAATAGTAACTGACAGAAATTACAAAATTTATTCTCAATCATATACATATAATATTTATGCCACTTACAACTTTATGTGAATACATATACTATGTGAACATAAAGTTGTACATTTCGTTAGTAAGAGAGAGAGAGAGAGTTAATCATTGTAGATTAATTAAAAATTATTAGTGCCAACCTAACACAAAAAAAAATAGGTTGGCAATGTCGTCAACAATAGCCCAAAAACATACATGTGACATGTATGTTTTAAAATACACTCGGTTTTTGGCGGCAAATACAAATTCAATAATATTCATTTCGTATGTAATAATAACGACAAAAAAATTAATTACCTGGTGTAACTCCAACTATCACTTTTTGGTAAAGCTTTTGTACTGGTTTTTGCCCACGAAAAAACACTACCTGTTTGCACATGCTCTGACAGGCAACTAAAGTGACATTCGTGGCACAGAGCCCCGTAGTGTTGTCCAAAAAATAATGAATTATTCACAACAGATAAAACAATATTTCTTTATAAGGCCAAATTTACTATATATCCATTTAACCAAAAAGTACACGACTGGGCAAAGTCAAACCTCAAAGGCAAAGTTGCCATGTTCTACGGTACCTACTGCAATCCATTGAATCATATTACTAGTTACAAGCTGTTATTTAGATACTTTTCATATTATTTTACAATAATTACAAAATACTTACATCGAATTATAAAATAATCAAAATAGTAACATTTGTCAAAAATCGTAAAAACCACATTCTATGGCTAATAAAACACAAATGACAACAATGTCAAGTGAATTATGGGCTTTATATTCAGCACTACAGAGTATAGAAACTAGTGACGCGAATAATTAGTAAACGTATGCTGGTAACTATTAAATAATCGATAATTAATGTGAGACGTCCCGAATGGGAACATTAGTACTTAATGGGAAAAAAACAAGGTTGGAATAGAAAGTTTTTAGAGATTTCCTTTCAATTGTATCGTGTGCTTAATTTTACTTCCTTATTCTTTTATCATGAAGGTGGAACCCGACAATATTACATTAGGTATAGTGTACTTGCTTACTTGTCATCACGCTATATTGCATGCGGGATAGGCAGAGAGAACAGAGTGCCAAAAGACTGTTCTTGCATACATCTCTGGCTTTCTCAACATTAATAATTCTTATTATATTACACGTTCGCTGATTTCGGAGACTCTTGTCTCCACCTTCCTTCAATACACCCATCTGATAATATTGTTAATTAATTTCTGACAGTGATAAGTTAGATAATAATGAGATGAGAAAATCCATCCAGTAGTAGCTATTCATCAACAATTTTGTTTCAATGATAATTTTATAGAAATAGAAACTTATCTGTTTAAAATTAAGTAGTTTTTATTTTATTGCATGTAGTGGCAGACGAGCCACGGCCCATCTGATGGTAAATGGTAACCGTCGCCCATGGATTCAACAATACCGAGAGTATTGTAAAGCCGCTGCTCACCATTTCATTTCACCGATATGATATGAAAGAATAAACGGCTATCTCCTGCTACAGCCAAAACGCAACGATGTGCTTCATGGCACTACGGACTTCCCCGGCTTGGCCGAAAGGTGGTGCGGTAGCTCAGTGGATTAGAGCACATCCCCTGATTGGAAGGGACGCGGGTTCGATTCCCGCTCGCACTAAAGTTCTCTTTTTCGTCATTTACAAATAATAATTTGTACTTTAAAGTAGCTGAGCATATCAAGTGCTAAAAATATATTTTTGATCTATATTTCTTAGCATTTGACATGCTCCGCCACATTTTAAAGTACAAAATAATTATTTGTGAATAAGGAAAACGAGAGTTCGATTCCCGCTAGTACAAAAAATCTCTTTTTCCTTATTCACAAATAATTTGCTAAAAATATAGATTAAAATACTATGGAAAATCCAAAACTGCACGCCTCATAATCTTCATTTTTTACAATAAAATTGATTATTTGATAAGTAACTAATAATGTATTAGTCTTACTAAGTAGTTTTTAATAAATCACATAGCGCTCATTTCAAAAAGTACTTATGTGGGTTTCATGTCTTATACGCCATCTAGCGCTAATTTTAAGAAGTACTTCTATATTGGTCTACCTCTCAGTCATTTTGAGGCGCCATCTGGCAATTAGTAAGAACATCAATCTATGAGTTTACATATATACCTGCATTAGTGCATATATATAAACATCTAAAATTGAATAATTTATTAAACTGTAAACAAAAACAATTTATGAAAACAAAAAGACAACGCTGGAATGCTGGGTTCCTTCCAAAAAAGCAATATTGTGGCTCTATATATACAACAGCAACTGAATACAATGATATCGACTTCTAAAATTGCCACTAGCGACATCTAGGGCTGCATTTGTCAATATCTCTTTTACTTTAAAACAGCGGCATCTATCAATAGAAAATTGCAACTTTGGACAATATTATACGACTTATTTAAAAATCAATGAGTTCAACAAGAAATCTCTAAACCATTTATCTTCCCAACTTGGTTGCCTTATATTTTTTTAATACTTTGTTCTAAATGAAAACACCGTGACGCCAAGGCCACGCAAAAAAAATTGTGGAATTTAAAATATGTTTTTTTCGTGTTTTATAACGTTGGTGTGTTATTATTTATGTGTGTTTAGTGTTTTTAATTATTATTATGGATAAAATAGTTATTATAGGTACTTGACAAATATCATCAGTTCGTCAAGCAAAGGTATGAACATTCTTTTAACAAAAAACAATGTACTGGCTGGGTGAACGGCGTTCTGTTGACGATAGTAAAACCACCGGTGGTAGCTATGCGTACGTAAAAAGGTAGTTCTCATGAAAGGCGCTGGTTTTAGTGTCGCGTCGAGCGTAAATGCCGTAAATATTCCGTTTTTTTTCGTTTTCACATTTTTCACTTTGTGCTTAATCTATGTTGCTAAGCATGTCAAATGCTAAAAATATATATAAAAATATCTAAATATTTATAGGGTTTGCGTCTATATTAGGTAAAATCTTAATTGTAAAATTAAGTTTACCTGGTCGGTATAATGTATGAAAATACTTCCGTCAGATGGCGTCTGCGTCACCCAAAGACGTTAAGTATGAATGTGTTATCGAAATTAGCAGTCAGGAGCAAGGGTCACGATGGATGAATTGGCAAAGCATCTGGACGGTATCCAGGAGATGCAGGTTCGAATCCTGCTCGTGACTGTTATTTTCGATTTCACATTTTTCACTTTGTGCTTAATGTATGTTGCTAAGCATGTCAAATGCTAAAAATATATATAAAAATATCTAAATATTTATAGGGTTTGCGTCATTATTAGGTAAAATCTTAATTGTAAAATTAAGTTTACCTGGTCGGCATAATGTATGAAAATACTTCCGACAGATGGCGTCTGCGTCACCCAAAGACGTAAAGTATGAATGTGTTATCGAAATTAGCAGTCAGGAGCAGGAGTATAAAAATATCTAAATATTTTTTTGTTTATTTAATAACAATTAAACCACATCGAATCAGAACGTGAAAAGTAATAGGGCTCTATTCCTAGTCATAATAATTCGTAAACGAAAAAAAAAGACTCGATTTGTAAAGTATTTTGGTCGTTATTGTGTTAACATACATACCTACAACTCACGGACGTCCAAGCCAGATTTTTTTCAAACAGTTTTTTAACTAGTTTAAGTAACAAAAATTGCATCAAAAATATCATGAGTGTTAAAAATAGTGTTTGTTCTTTATATGTGTGTGTAGATATTATTTTACAAGTGCAATATATGATAAATAGAGACATTTTAAGTTTGAAAAATCAGTTGTGCCGTGTAAACCGGGAGTAGAACACACCTCAACGCTTCGCTTATGAGGCGTGCAATATTATTTACTTACTTATACCTATATATTCCAAAAGTTCTGAATTTCGCTAAAAAACCGTATAAAAAGTAAAGTTTCCAAGCTATTTACAAGCTCTTTTAATGTATGAATATAGTCATAAGAATATTTTCTGTTTAATTTTCTTCCTGAGTCGCCTCCTCTGACATTCCGGAATGGAATGGTGGTGCGTATGGACTAGGAAGATCACCACCACACGGAGAATATTTTAGATATCTTCACAAAGCATTAGTATTTTTTTAATAAAATATTTTTTTTATCCTGATACCACCAAAACAAATATTATAACGTACCTAAAGTTCAGTTCCTTCAGTTTGCCGTATTTTTTATGCAAACACAATTCTATTTAGTAGATATTTTGTGAGGTTTCCAATACATATAGTCAATGCTTGCGAGTAAACCTTTATACGTGCCCGCGGTGACAATGCCTGCGTAGCTTGCTTACACCAAACAGACTATTGATGTATTCAGTGCGATTTTTAATGGCTATGATATTCGACTAAACCGACTACGTTCTATGAAATGGTATCAATCACCTCACCCCTCGTCTAAAATATTGCACTTTGTTTTAACTTTCTTATTAGTTCATTTTTATGCGGGTGTCAAACAAGCATAGATATGGTTTACCAGAGGGTAATCGGCTATTTCAGCCTATAGACTAGCAACACGAGAGGCAGCACTCATGCTTCGTCATCTCCAAGGTAAAGGATAAGAAATGGTAAGGAAGGATAATAAAGGGAGGATGTACCTATAATAAGGAGAGGATAGGGAGGGTGTTTGAGCCTTAGACGAGCCTCAGTCACCATACGGAACGACGGTAGGAGTACTTACCGTTCTTTCACTTACTATTGACACTAAAAAACATTAAAAATCCTTCTTAACTATGTTTTATCAAGGAAACGCAAATGGTACTCACGTAAGAATGTTATTTAACATCAGGATACAAATTGTCGTCGGCACGGAATCCAGTGCTGTGAAAATATAAAAATCGTAAAAACCGTCTAAGGCGCGCCGGTGGACACTATTAGTGTTGTGTGACAAATATCAGAAATGTGCCGATGAAGTGAGGGTAGTTACATCCAGTGCCCCCGAACGTAGTAGGCGGCGCCGCACATCGCCAGTTGACCCGTGACCATGGCTGGTGAAACCCAGTCGAAACGTCGGGAGTAAAAAGGTATTTGATACGCGTTAAGTCCCGTAATAATAGTTTAAATACATAGTAATGAAACGCAATAGTTTAAAATCTTATATTATTTAACATCAGTCTTAAAGGATAAGTTTCAAAAATACAGTCAAAATCTGTTACAACGACTTCGAAGGGACTACTCATATTTAGTCTTAAAAACCGATAGTCGAAACAACCGGTGATGTTTTCGAGATACGAAGTCCTATTTTTTTACCAAATGGTTGAAATTGTCGATTGTGATACACCATATTCCTTTGCTAAGTCTTTGTTTGGAATTCCGCTCCCTAGCTTTGATATAATACGCGATTTTTCTTCGATATTCATTTGTTTCCTTTTTCTTTGCGACATTTAAAAGTTTCACAAATAACTCCACAATATGTTTTGATGCATCTTGTGTAAGTTATAAATAAGAAACTAACTAAAGAGATATGAAGAAGCGGGCTTTGACTCTATTATACTGCATGCACGTGTTTTGTTCCTAAGAATTACAAAAGACCCTACACTCAACACTTATTTGTTTACCTTCGCGATTTTAATAGCCATTGACTATTATACTATGCCAGATGTAGATACCTATTCAAATTGTTAACAATAAAGCTTAGCTGGTCGTTCTAACAGATCTAATTCTCAGAAAATATTAGTTAAATGTAGTCGTTTAATGAGGTATGTCGTAAAAAGCAATTTTTTTGATAACGCGGCCATTTAGCATTCAGCCGGGACCTTTGTTCTGGGTCAATATAACCGGTATGTTATTCTAAACGATGTCGCCATAAACGGTTTTCACTGTAATATAAACATAGTTAAAAGTTTTTCATTAAATATTTCAAAACAAAAATATTATTTATAGATAACTTTACGTCCTCTAGAAGACGCTGTATTAAATTTAGTCTGACGTCACACTATAGTAAGTAGCGGACAATCAAGACGCTTTTTATGATTCTTTAATTGCTTAACTATAATACCTATATTGTTTAAAAGTTGTGTGGGACAGATACTACATGTATACGTGCTGAAATCATCAATCATACTGTTCCTCTTTCGGCTTTGCCGTAGTAGGGTAAAAATTAATTAATATTTTGGAGCGATATAAAATCACGTTTAAAGTAGCTGTCAACACATTGACGTTACAGTATATTTCTTTAATTAAATTTTATAGCTATTAAACGTTGAGTCGAAGCCTGTCTGCTACTCTTTTGTCTTGTCAAGTGCATTTGTTACTTAAGACATGGACAGTGAAGCAATTATGTGTTTATAATTGAAAGTTAGTTACAAACATTCTCCTTGCTTCACATATTGATTGGAAAACTTTGCTCTTATCTAAATATACCGGGTGTAAAACGTTATACCGATAACTCCAGGCAAAGATATTATCACCATATTACTGTAATAATATTCTCCATACCATTTTCGTCAACAACGACTGGTTACAAAGAACGCGATTAAAAACATGACAAATGTTTGACTTCATTGTAGTTTTTGGAATAAATCTGTGATTAATGGGTTTATTACCTAAAATCGAATTTAAATAGAACAATATAATGATTTTATCTCGCATTCAATTTAAAAAAATGAGAAAGAAATTGCAACTTTCATGAAAATTCTGATGCAAATTTCCACCACCTGGGGGTTCACAATCGAGTACAAAATACATAGTATCAATTATTGGTACGAGGTCATTTACACCCGGTATAAAATGTAGAAACAAATCAAAACATAGCTATATGTCTTATCGACACTAACATATATTATTGCATTTATTATTATACTTTAGACTCAGTACATAGTTACAAATAGAATCATCCTCTCGAAGACCCAGTGGAGCACGCGTGCACTTGTTACAGCTGAATGAGGAAGACGATCGCAATGGCACAATTTAGTGAATAGCAATGAGCAAGTTTGTAACCTAAAATGAGATAACGTATATACATAATATATAACCCGTGTCCGTGTGGTGACGGGCTAAGAATACAAGTGTCACCACCCCATTCTTTCCCACGGGTGTCGTATGAGGGAACTAAGCAATTATCATCCATTGCATGACTGGTGGTAGGGCTGGGTACCAAGTGGGAGTACTCACTTGGTATCGGGCCCATGCGGGTTGGTACCACCATCTCCCGTGTGACCGGCCATGAAGCACATCGTTGCGTTTTGGCTGTAGCAGGAGATAGCCGTTTATTCTTTCATTTCATATCAGTGAAATGAAATGGTGAGCAGCGGCTTGACATTACTCTCGGTATTGTTGAGTCCATGGGCGACGGTTACCATTTACCATCAGATGGGCCATGGCTAGTCTTCCACTACACGCAATAAAAAAAATATGTATATAAATTTGAAATGAGCTAATCAAGCCCATTCATTTGGTAATAGGGTACCTTTCAAAAGAAAAATATGAATTATTCTAAGCGTTATTTCCTCACACTCTGGGACGTCACATAGCCTATAACGCTACTAACGATACGTTATTTGTATTTTAGAAGTTATGCAGAAACATATAAACGTACATACAATACTGAAATCATAACCCTTTTCGAGATAGTGTGTGAAAAATACAATTTAAATAATATATAAATAAATAAGCCAGGAATCAAAAACATAATATGTACGATATATTATATAACTTACTTACTTATCATCACGCCATTTCCCTTGCGGGTTAGGCAGAGAGAACAGAGTGCCAAGAGTCTCTATTCTTGCATACATCTCTCGCTTCCTCAACATTCATAACTCTCTTCATACACGCTTGCCGGTTTCAATACATTACCGATTTGGTCTAAGTAGGTGAGTCTTGGTCTCCCCCTGCACCTACATTGTTCTAGTTTCGCATTGTATATCTTCTTAACCAGTCACTCGTCCGGCATTCTTTCCACATGTCCGAACCATCGGAGCATTCCCTTTCGCATCTTTACAACAATACACGTACCACAGATTCTCCGCAGAGATCTCATTTCGACCGCATTGATTTTACTCTGATGCTCCTTTTTGCATACCCAACTCTCGCTTTCATATAATAACGTTGGGACAAGGGCGACACGTGCCCTCTGGCTTAGGTAATGACTGCCGAGAAGTTGTCCCAATGCTCCGCTCACTCTATTTTCGCATTCGCTCTTCTCTCTACATCAGTGGTATACCTTCCATCCCGACTGAATCCATTATTTTGGTTTTGCTCACATTCACACTTAGACCCCTTTTCTTACAATCTTCTGCCATTACGTCGCTTAAGGTTTGCAGGTCAGTCATAAAACTATTTTTTTTTTCAATATAAAGAGGAGACTACTCATTTTAATATACTAGCTTATAATCTCATACATTGTAGGCATAAAGTAGATAATTTAATTATGTTTCTAAACGAATATTGTCGCCGGCGGACCACCGAAGGAATGTAGCATAGTTCCAGTGGCCTCCCAATAAAGGCAGAGAGACGGCACACGGCGGGTTTCTTTAGTGGGTGAAGGCCCCACACTACCCTGTTTGTTGCCCCGAACGACGGGGTGTGTGGTTAGGAACTAAACCAAAATTTTGTGAAATCATAACTGTGCGTAGATGAAACTGTTGAAATAACATATCAGCCTTGGACGTCTACCATCTAAGTCCACCCGTGATCATGAATGCTGTAAAGTATTAAAAACGTCGGGATAGTAAAAAAATCAAGTAAAAGTTATAGATTCCGTAAACTTAGTTTTATTTCAAAATGATTTTGAATCGTTTTTTTTTGTCGAGCATGCAGCATGTAAGCAAGATTTGTGCAAAAACGCTATTATTACTACTGATATCGAACAAAACTAAAATCCACGTATTATATTGTAGTGGAATGAACTTAGCTAATAAAATATTACCCTCAGAAATATATACGAGTACAATTGAATGTAGAACAGCACTCATAACAGATGCATTGTGTACTATGTTTCATAATAAAGTGTGCGCTGAAAGCGCTGCACAATATAAAGCATTAATCAAGACGCAGGATTGTTCGTCGTATACCAACATAATCTCACCTGCAGCGCCGCTTGAATAGAGCATTTAATACATGTGATATATTGCTTCATTTATTAGCCGCAAAGCGCCTTCATGTTAATATGATACATTTGCTAAACGGCTTCAACGTAAACTAGCAGACGCATATTATACACGGTGTAAGTAACGGTATGACAAATACTGAAATAGGAGATTCAGACCATTATTCTGAGAGAAAATAAACGTAAATTTACACCGGTTTTTTTTTTAATTTCCTTTTTTTTCTGTTTCAAATAACTAATTAATGCACAAGTATTTAATATTACTCATTAATATCAATAACAACCACATATTTCCAAAAAACAGCGATGTAATTCATTATTAAAAAAATTTCACACAGCTGTTCGCAAGTAGGTAGCTCGAACGGTCGTTGTCATCGTAATCGCAACATTCGCAACTCGCAGCTAGGTAGGTATGAACAACAAAGCGGCCGCCGCACGACGGCGGGCGGTGTGTCAAAGCGCCATGCTGACTTACCTACTCTTTGATGCCGACACCGACAAACCTTGTGATTTTTGATACCTAACACCTAGGGCGGTTCTAAGATTGATTAATTATCGATATCGAAAAGTGTGACGACTTACGACAGACTCTAACTATGATGTAATTATAAAAGCGTAGATGCGTTTCATTAAAAGAATATTGGAGTTGTATTCCATACATCCATCCACCCATCAGCCTTTCAACGTCCACTGCTGGACATAGGCCTCCCCAAGAGAACGCCACAACGAGCGGTCCCGTCATGGGGGGTAATGCCGTAATTGCCACGCTTGGTAGGTGGGTTGGCGATCGCAGTGGATGTTGTTAATACTCGAAGAAGTGTTGCTGCCCACTCCCCCGGTATTCCCTCAGTCGGCTCTTACAACTCCCGTGGGTAAAGAGTGATGGGACAACTTTAAAACCGGCCCCACACGGCCTAAGTTGGAACTGGGAGTTGTATTACTATTAAAATTATGTTTGTAAAGTCGCCCGTAACGTGACACAGTTCATAGTCCAGATGTTGTTTTGAAATTTTCAAATAAAATCATAAATTAACTTTTCTTCTAGTCTTTCGAAATTATTATTATTTATTGCTTTAAAGAGATATTTTAGTAACTAACTATTAAATAATTACAATTAATAAATAAGGATTGACAATAAATAATAGCCAATTAACCAACGCCTTGCAGTTTGTAATCGATGGTTTTTTTATTATTTCTCATTGACGTCACTATCGATACATACTCGTACTATTCGCAATGAAGATGTAGGCACTTAAATTTGGTCAGTTCGGCCGCATCTCTCTACGGAACTTGACATGATGTGCCTTGATCGTAACTTAATTACCTACGTGTTTTGTGGTTGTGAACTATTTTGAGTGATAACAGACCAGTGTTAGTGTTTTAATTTGTGGATTCTATTTGACTTTTTCATTAGCATGAGCCGGGCAAGGAATCAGCTGTTCACTGCTCGTGAATACGGACAAATGTTGATGGCTTACGGTGAAGCCAGAGGAAATGCTTCTCTGGCTTTACGTATTTACGTTCAGCACTACCCAAATAACCGCCATCCAGTGAACAGTCGCGTGATTACTCAAGCTTATCAACGGGTTTTGGATAATGTTCCCATTGTACCTCAACAAGAAGGTGCTGGCAGGCCGATTAATATCCGCGTAGAACAGAGGATATTGGACACTGTTGCACGTAATCCACGTCTGGGCACGCGCACTACTGCCAAACTTTTGCGACGTCATGGAACACGGGTTTCGCACTGGACTGCACATAAAGTTCTGCGAAGGGACCGCCAACGACCATATCGTATTCACAAAGTACATGCGCTCGTGCCCGGTGATCATGGTCGCCGTATTGCTTACTGCAGATGGTTGGCGAGTCAGCAACGGCTAAACCCCAACTTTGTATCGTATGTGATTTGGACTGACGAATCCACATTTACTAGAAACGGTATGTGGAATCTCCGAAATACACACATTTGGACACGAAACAATCTGCATGCATACCAACAAACCGGACATTAAACGCGTTGGTCTGTAAACGTATGGGCAGGGATTTATCGGAATAGAATTTTAGGTCCCTACTTTTTACTAGAGCGCATGAATGGGCAAAGCTATTTACAATTTTTACAGCAAGACCTAGCTAGCAGTCTACATGAGTTGCGTGTTGATTTAGAACAAGAATGGGATCTTATTGACGACGATGTTTCACTTGCCCGATTTCCCAGAATTTGGTTCCAACATGACGGTGCGCCACCCCACGTCGTTCGCCCAGTGCGCGATTATTTAAATGAGATGTTTCCTGAAAGGTGGATAGGCCGATTTGGCCCTCATGCGTGGCCAGCGCGTTCTCCTGACTTAACACCACTGGACTTTTTTTTTATGGGGCCACATAAAAAACAAAGTGTTTGTGACAGAGTGCGATACCGCAGCTGAAATGCGCCATCGCTTGAGGGACGCCTTTGTTAAACTAAATAGTGACATTGAAGCAGATCCCACCATGATGCCTCGCCTTCACGAGGAAACATTACGTCGTGCACAGATTTGTGAGCAAGTTGGAGGTGCCCAAATCGAGCCGCATCTTATAAGAAGATCATCATAACGTAACATTTTGTATTTAAGTTTTACTACTGTTTCACATAAGTGTTTTTGTTATTACTTATTGTTTTTACTCGTATCTAACTATGTTCCTAAGTAAACTGTGATTTTATAAAATAGGTTTGCTTGTCGCTGCACAAGTGCACACATACCTACGTAGGTTAAAATTTAGGTAGGTAAGAAACAAATCAACAATTAGATTTAAATAGCTATTTAGATAACCAAACGAAATATTCGAAAGGTAATTCTTAGCGGGTAGATCAGTTAGAAATGTGCTTGTTTTTACTTATTGTTTTTACTCGTATCTAACTATGATCCTAAGTAATCCGTGATTTTACAAAATAGGTTTGCTTGTCGCTGCACAAGTGCACACATACCTACGTAGGTTAAAATTTAGGTAGGTAAGAAACAAATCAACAATTAGATTTCAATAGCTATTTAGATAACCAAACGAAATATTCGATAGGTAATTCTTAGTGGGTAGATCAGTTAGAAATGTGGTTGTTTTTACTTGTGGTGTTAAAATGATTTTATTTGGACCTAATTTAGTGATCAGTAAAGTTAATAGTGTTAATATCCGAAGGTTGCTCAGCTTGAGTTTACATAACTTAGGTTTCACGCCTGTATCCCCCAAGGGGTAGACAGAAGTGTTTTACTACCCACGATTTGCCAATGTTTAAGTACCTACATCCTAATAGGGGCGAGCCTAACGTCTATTGAGCACATTACCAAACACCGCGCTGCTAATGAGAAATTCTCTACGAAAAAACCCAACAACACTTTGCCCGGCTCGGGAATCGAATCGCAGACCTCGTCATCAGCAGTCGCATGCACAAACCGCTACCCGCTACGCCACAGGGGCACGAGTTTAGGTAGGTAGATACTTTAGCGGTGTATGTAGGTATAGCGCATGAGCTCGCTTTCGCGCGCGTCACAGCGGGACGGCATACGCCGCACGCGGCCATCCTATTCTATAAATTGTTAGCTATCCATTGCGTAGCGTAAATAAAATTAATTAACCATAAATCCTCAAATATTTGTTTCTATGATAAATTTCAGTTTACATCGTATAATATACCTATAGAAAAGCGGGATTATTTATTTTTTGCCTTGCTGTCTATTACACACTGTATACAGGTAGTATTTATAGTAACGGGGAGAACTGTAGTTTAGTTTCAACATGTTACCTACCAAAATTTTATTTATTTATTAATTATATAAACGGTGATAATCATCAACTATTAGGTAGGTTATCAAAGACTGCTTCATCTGTCATTATTAGAAATTAAAAAAAATATTTTAGAGTTATAAGAAGTAAGACGTTATCGAATCCGTAATATGGAGATCCGTTGGAGAATGGGAGTGACCGACATAGTACAGCTGCTGTGTGTGCTGTGCATATGCAGCTTGGCATGTTGATATGGCCATGGGTTCTAGCGTGATAAGCACGTATTGGACGGCGCAGCGTAGGATGACCTCTCACCAGATAGACCGACTATATGGTCAAAACCGCAGGGAGTCTTTGTATGCAGTCGACACAGGACTGTTCGTTGTGGCGCTTTCATGGGGAGGCCTATGCCCAGTAGTAGACGTCAAAAATGTTAAAGCATAAAATACACTACAAATGAAACTAATTATTCTTATGAGAATCTTAAAAAAAATTAATACCGGTGAAAGATAATTTTCCATTTCACTTGTTGTATTAAATCCGGGTTGATCGTTTAGCTCGTTAGCCATAACTCACGGTGCCATATCAATTACAATCTTTATTTATGAGCTTGATACGGTAGTAAATCTTGAGTGGTATCCCTAATTAATAATAAAACAAAATGAGGGATGGATGGCAACCCGACCTTTCTTCATACTTGATATTACAGACCTTGCACGCCGCAATCATGAACATTGTGTAGTGGCAGTTTACGTTAATACAAATAGGTCTGTACTTAACATAACGCGGTCATGATATACATATATCCTTAATTCCTCTTATCCACACGAATATTTTAACCAAATTTTATTTAATAAAATTTGGTCAATTTATTTGTCTTTTTTTATGTATGATGGCAGACGAGTCACAGCCCACCTGATGGTTAATGGTAACCGTCACTCATGGACTCAACTATACCGGGAATATTGTCAAGCGGATGCTCACCATTTCATTTCACAGATATGAAAAGAAAGAATAAACGACTATTTCCTGCTACAACCAAAACACACCAATGTGCTACATGGCCGGTCACATGGGAGATGGTAGTACCAACCTGCTCCGACCCGATAGCAAGTGAGTACTCTCACTTGGTACCCAGCCCTACAACCAGTAATGCAATGGGTGATAACATTGCTTAATTCCCTTACTCGCCTCGTACGACGCCCGTGGGAAAGACTGTGGTGATGACACTTGTATTCTAAGTCCGCCATGACACGTACATATCAAAGCTATAGAGAGATAGAGTTCTTTTGTCCACAATACAGAAGTCAATAATCTATAGTTGATAGATGTCATTAACAATTTTTAATTTATTTACTACTTTCATATACCTATCTGTGAAATGAAATGGGGAGCAGCGGCTAGACAATACTCTCGGTATAGTTGAGTCCATGAGCGACGGTTACCATTTACCATCAGATGGGCAATGGCGCGTCTGCTACTAAATGCTATAAAAAAAAACTTAGTTGATCATCTGATTGTCTGTGAAAAATAATAATGTTACAACTTCCAACAAAGTATTTCTCTTGCTTTGTACGTCACTGCTCCGTAGTAATTGGTATGTCACTGCTCCGTGACATGTCATTTCACTGATGTTATAAAAGGAATATTCCAGAGGAGGCTTGACCTGTAAACAATACTCATAATATTAGATCACATTAACTAACGAAAGTCCGTGTGGTGACGGACCAAGAATATAAGTGTCACCACCCCATTCTTTCCCACGGGTGTCGTATGAGGCGACTAAAAGAAGTAAACAATTATCATCCATTGCATGACTGGTGGTAGGGCTGGGTACCAAGTGGGAGTACTCACTTGGCATCGGGCCCGAGCGGGTTGGTACCACCATCTCCCGTGTGACCGGTCATGTAGCACAACGTTGCGTTTTGGTTGTAGCAGGAGATAGCCGTTTATTATTTCATTTCATATATGTGAAATTAAATTGTGAGCAGTGGCTTGACAATATACTCGGTATAGTTGAGTCCATGAGCGACGGTTACCATTTACCATCAGATGGGCCGTGGCTCGTCTGCCACTACAAGCACTAAAAAAGAATAAAAAAGTTACTTTTCTAAAATGATATTAATTAATAATTAACAACCGAAAAAAAAACCTACCCTTTTTTTTGTTTTCACTGTGGAAATGCATTTACGTATCCTCCTCGGTGAGAAACAAAGGGGGGTATGTAGGGCTCGCCGAGCGCTCGGATCTTAGTTGCGCCCGGAATACCCACTAAAACAACAGCGGCCCCGTCCACGCCTATTAGCGGGGCGCCGGAGGGTCTTCTTTCGACATTCTATTCCGACGCCCCAGGCGGACGGCTTATTGGCCACGCCTTGTCGTCATCAAGGCGGTGGGAAGAGATGAGTGTAGCGACGCTTCCTCCCCCCTGGTCACCGCTGGTGGAGCAAGTGGGCGTGCGCCGATGCCTCGCGTTCCCGCTCCGCGGCCTCCTTCCGTGCAATTAAAGCCTCACAAAAGGAGGCAACGGCCGTCCAGAACCCGTCACCGCCGAGCATTTTGCTTATTACGGCCGGCAGCGACAAGTCTCTTCCGATTGCCGCTGACAGGGCGTGGTACTGGGGACCCCAGGCGTGGCACTGGGGACCCCAGGCGGGGCATTCCTCCAGTGTGGCGCGCATCATCGACTTGCGCGCCACGCTTGTGGTATCCGGGGGCCCTTTCTCTGCCAATTTGATGCAGGTACTTATCGAAGCATCAATATTTTAACTTTTAATCCTTACTAATATTATAAAATGCGTAAGTACCTATTAAACACAAAGTGAAAAATGTGAAATCGAAAATAACAGTCACGAGCAGGATTTGAACCTGCATCTCCTGGATACCGTCCAGATGCTTTGCCAATTCAGCCATCGTGACAATTGCTCCTGACTGCTAATTTCGATAACACATTCATACTTAACGTCTTTGGGTGACGCCTGCGCCATCTGTCGGAAGTATTTCCATACATTATACCGACCAGGTAAACTTGATTTTACAATTAAGATTTTACCTAATAATGACGCAAACCCTATAAATATTTAGATATTTTTTAAATATATTTTTAGCATTTGGCATGCTTAGCACTATACATTAAACACAAAGTGAAATATCGAGATTAGCAGTCAGGAGCAATTGTCACGATGGCTGAATTGGCAAAGCATCTGGACGGTATCCAGGAGATGCAGGTTCAAATCCTGCTCGTGACTGTTATTTTCGATTTCACATTTTTCACTTTGTGTTTAATGTATAGTGCTAAGCATGCCAAATGCTAAAAATATATAAAAAATATCTAAATATGCGTAAGTATGTTATTATGTACACTTTCACACCATAGCTACTGAACCAATCATCATGAAATTTTGCTTACATAATTACCTATAGCACAAAATATACATATTTTATTTTGCAGCTATAGTCTGAAGCCGAGAAAGGCTACCGGCTACTTTTTCCCGCGAAAATGTGTTATTCCCGCAATATCTATTTTTACATTGATATAATTAATGTACCGTAGAGTGGCGTATTTATATACTGAGGCCCATGCAGACAAAGTCGTAGGCAGACACTAGTTAGGTAAATATACAACCATCAAGTAACTTCAATGAGTGTTAAATTTCAAAAATATGTTCGGATACAATCTAATTCGCGCCAATTTCAAAATATAAGCTTAGTACTGAACGATGTATGTCGAGGGTAATAATGTTATTATGGAAAAACGCGTCACTTTTTGGTCGCCCATCTAATGCCAGTCGAGCGGGAGATGCTTAACCTTACTTAACATTTAAACTGAAGTGCACAACAACGACGTCCGATATCCGAAATAATAAATAAATAATAATTCTTGTGTTCTTTAAGCAGAATAAAAATATGTGTACGTATTTGCTTATCTACTTCTCGTCAGTGCCATTGTTCCATTTGTTAATATCCGTCTACGGGTGAGGCGTGATGCAAATTGAAAAGAGAAAAGGAAATGAAATGCTTGATAATTGTGTGCCTACGTCGACATTAAACGTAGCTCTGTTCTTATATTTTCACGTACATTAAATATTAACACGCATCTGGTTTTTAAATCAAAATGCCGTTTATTTTATACAGAATTATCGATGGAAAACACGTTTCCGCCGAGTTGCTAGTCAAAATATGGCCCCAAATGCTTTTTATAAAATTTCATTAACCATATAATACTCAACTTTTACATATCTACCTAGGCATAACACAAGTTACCACTGAAGGAATGTAATATGGTTCCGGTGGTCCACCAATAAAGGCGGAGAGACGGCACACGGCGGGTTTCTTTAGTGGGTGAGGGCCCCACACTACCCTGTTCGTTGCCCCGAACGACGGGGTGTGCGGTTAGGAACATTTTATCCCGCCTTAACAAAAAAAAAAGGCATAACAAAAGTTGTGTTATAGTTATCATAAAAATGACTAAAATTCAATACATGATTTACTAAGGTTATAAAAGTACATATTATTATTTATTCAACGGAATAATTACACCGAGCAACCAAAATGAAACAAATTTTGGTTGCCAAGATATTGTGGCCAAATGACAAATAGCAACTTAAGTTAATACTTTCTAACATTTACGCGAATTTCACACATTTTTTTCAAAAAGCAACTTAAGTTCCTCGAATGTATTTTTCTTTCAAATGAAATAAGTTTTTCAGGCTGCTACTGGGAATTTTCTTTTACGAAAATGTCCAATAATAGAGCCCGAGACCTCTTAATAAGCAGTGGCTAACGCTACTGCTGAATCGCTGAGGTAGTTTGGATTGCGTAAAATCTAGCACTTAGATATCACTGTATCAGTAACCCCTTGTCTTTTCAAAGAAGCTACCAATTCTCAACTTTCAAAATAGTTAGCCCGCTAGTTACTTGTAATATGATGTCTATCAAGTATGGGTGAAGCAGGCCGATATAATTACTATGTGGGTAGTGGTATGGGGTATATGAGGTATTTCACTAGCTCATATAAAGTATCAGGACCCTTTTAGTTAGGTGAGCCCCTACGAACATTCCTTACACACTTAACAAAGTGGAAGGGAACACCATGAACCATCCCATTCGGCCTTTAAATATTTGGACTATTTGGTCATGATAAATTAGGCAAAGGTTATTTGGCCCTTTACGTACACCAAATTAACTGTTGCAAATATTATTTTCTGAGAAATGGTCGTATTCTGTAAACTCGTTCACAAACGACGTTGGTATAAAATCGATCGTTCTTCATCGGAAACTGATGGATAAAAAAAAAATTGAAAAAAAGGCTGTAACGTTTGAGCTTCTAATTAATGACAAACGTATAATTTAAATATTCATTGATTTCATCGTCTTGCTGTTTCAGTAAAGCTCTTTAACTATTTGTATATTTTATATTTCCACAGACATTTTTAACGTCTTAGCCTACATGCATTTCTCATCATGATTTGTAAGCTAATTATTTTTATTGTGATCTTTATTTTAGCACTTGACATGCTTAGCTATTTTAAGGTACAAATTACATTGTAAAAATAGAAAAAGACAGCTTTACTGCTAAAAATTGTTGAATTTCCACTATCGGGCACTAGTCTACTCTCAGTGTGAAAGGGATTCCGGGCGTAGTATACCACGGTGGCCCAATGTGGGTTGGCAGACTTCACAAGCAATCGACAAAAACGCTTGCAGGTTTCCTACCACCGAAGGAATGTAACATAGTTCCAGTGGCCCGCCAATAAAGGCGGAGAGACGGCACATGGCGGGTTTCTTTAGTGGGTGATGGCCCCACACTACCCTGTTCGTTGCCTCGAACGACGGGGTGTGTGGTTAGATAAATTTATTCCAGCCTAAGCAAAAAAAAAAGCCTTGTTGGTTTCCTGACGGTGTTTTCCTGTACTCTGTACATAGTTATATCTACAATAATAAAAAAGTAGAACCCGATGTGTCTGTAAATTGAAGGTAAATCTATACTTTGAAAAAATATGGTGGTACGAAGTTCGCCTGGTCAGCTAGTATTAGGTATTCTTATAATACCACTGAGGGAATATAATATGGTTCCGGTGGCCCGCCAATAATGGCGGAGAGACGGCGCACGGCGGGTTTCTTTGGTGGGTGAGGGCCCCACACTACCCTGTTCGTTACCCCGAACGACGGGGTGTGCGGTTAGGAATTTTTTTCCCGCCTTAACAAAAAAACCCGTGGCCGTGTTAGGCTACGTGGTTGTCACACCCCTCTCCACCCATGGGAGTCGTAAGAGCCGACTGAGGGAATACCGAGGAGAGTGGGCAGCAGCACTCCCTCGAGTATTAACAACATCCACTGCGATCGCCAACCCGCCTGCCAAGCGTGGCGATTACGGCACTATACCCCCAATTTTGGAAGGCCTATGTCCAGCAGTGGACGCCGAAAGGCTGGTGGATGGTTGGATGGATGAACAAAAAAAAAGGTATTCTAATATTATTTTCTACTTTTTAGTTTAACTAGCAAGCGTGGATAAGACCCATTTCTATATTAGGTATGACGTTAGTACCGGTTTGTAATAAAAAAGAACCAAAGGAAAGACAGATGACGGGCCTCGTGACGTAGCCGGTAGTGTAACCAACATCCGTGCACGAGATCGTGAGTTCGATTCCCACCCAGGACAATTATTTGTGTGATGAACACAGATATTTGTACTGCATCTGGGTGTTTTCTATCTATTATATGTATGTATTTATTAAAATTAATTCTGCCGTGTGGGGCCGGCTTTAGAATTGTCCCACCCCTCTCCACCCATGGGAGTCGTAAGAGCCGACTGAGCGAATACCGGGGGAGTGGGCAGCAGCACTTCCTCGAGTATTAATAACATCCACTGCGATCGCCAACCCGCCTGCCAAGCGTGGCGATTACGGCAATATCCCCAAAAAAAAATGAGCACCCAACAAAAAAAGGCCCTCAGTCACGGCAGCTCCGCTATTCCGTGGCCTAACGGTAGCGGGCCCGGTAACGGCGGAGCAGGGGGTGCGAAGAATCTCCGGTCGCGGATAGGCTACCATAAACAACGACCTCTGGCCCTGGTAACGCACAACGTTCGGACACTTCGGACCGACGAGAGAATCACCGAGCTGGAAGAGGAATTGAGCAAGATCCACTGGGACATTATAGGGTTGTCAGAAGTCCGAAGAGAGGGTGAGGGTACGACAATCCTCCAGTCCGGGAACTTGCTCTTCCACCGGGAGGGCGACCACCAGTCCCAAGGGGGTGTCGGGTTTATCGTTCGCAGGTCTCTCGTAGGCAACGTGGAGAGGATTGAAAGTGTGTCGAGTAGGGTAGCGTACCTTATACTCAGAGTAACCAAACGGTATTCGTTGAAGGTCATACAGGTTTGCGCACCGACCTCTACATACTCCGATGACGAGGTGGAGGCCCTATATGAGGACATCTCGAAGGCCATCCACTTGTCTAAAACCTATTTCACGGTGGTTATGGGAGACTTTAACGCGAAACTAGGCAAAAGGACAGACGATGAGCTGAAGGTGGGGCACTATGGATTTGGGCAGAGGAACCACAGGGGCCAGATGCTGGCTGATTTTCTGGAGAGGGAAGGCCTCTTCATGATGAATTCCTTCTTCAGGAAGCAGCCCCAGCAAAAATGGACCTGGATTAGCCCTGATGGTTCAGTGAAAAACGAGATTGACTTCATCCTGTCGGACAAACGACACATATTCAATGATGTCTCAGTGATCAGCAGGATTAAAACTGGGAGTGATCGCCGACTAGTCAGGGGCATCTTGAATATTAGAAAAAAAAAGTCGAGAGGTCGCGTTTGATGAAGTCTACGCTCCGACCAACACCTGCCCAATACCAGAACCCCGAGAGCTTTCAGCTCGAACTACAAAATCGCTTCCAATGTCTAGATGAGTGTGAATCAGCGAGCGATATGAACAGCGGTTTCGTGCAAACTGTCCACGCGGTCGGGTCGACTTACTTCAAGGCCCGTCGCGTCAGTAGGAACCGTAAACTCTCGGACCATACTCTCAAACTCATGGAGAGGAGAAAAGAAATGATAGTCCAGTCCTCAGCCGATTGGTCCTGCCTAAGGCGGTTAACAGACAGATCTCCAAGGCTGTGCGGCACGATATTCGCCAATTTAATACTACCCGTATTAAAGAGGCGATAGAGTGGAACCAAGGCTCGAAAGTGTTCGCAAGAGATCTATCTGTTGGCCAAAGTCAGTTGACTAAACTGAGGACCAACAACGGCACTATCATTTCTTCTCGAGATGAGATCTTGGGAGAGGTCCAGCAGTTCTATGGACAGTTGTACAGATCCCAGAGCCCTGCTGTTGGCTTGGTCCAAGACCCCAGATCCAAGCTAACTAGGCACTTTACCGAAGATATCCCGGACGACAGCCTGTACAAGATCAGAATGGCTCTCAAACAACAAAAGAACGGAAAGGCACCGGGAGATGACGGAATCACCGCAGAGCTTCTGAGAGCAGGCGGAAAGCCGGTCTTAAAAGCTCTTCAGAGGCTGTTCAATTCCGTCGTTCTCGGGGGCGACGTTCCAGAGTCGTGGACCAGAAGCGTGGTGGTGCTGTTCTTCAAGAAAGGTGACAGAACCCTCTTGAAGAACTATAGACCCATCTCGCTCTTGAGCCACGTCTATAAGTTGTTTTCGAGGGTCATTACAAATCGACTAACGCGCAGGCTTGACGACTTCCAGCCTCCCGAACAAGCCGGGTTCCGAAAAGGCCCTATAGTACCGTAGACCACATTCACACGCTACGCCAGATTATACAGAAAACCGAAGAATACAATCGGCCTCTGTGTCTGGCGTTTGTGGACTACGAGAAAGCCTTCGATTCGATCGAAACTTGGGCGGTGCTGCAGTCCCTTCAGCGGTGCCAAATTGACAATCGGTACATCAAAGTGCTGAAGTGCTTGTATAGAAACGCCACCATGTCAGTCCGTGTTCAGGACAAGAGTACGGGACCGATCCAACTGCAGAGAGGTGTTAGACAGGGAGACGTTATGTCCCCGAAACTCTTCACCGCTGCATTGGAAGATGTCTTCAAGCTCTTGGACTGGACCGGATTCGGCATCAACATCAATGGCGAATACATCACTCACCTTCGATATGCCGACGACATCGTAGTCACGGCAGAATCTCTGGAGGACCTTGGCACCATGCTCAATGATCTCAGCAGGGTTTCCCGACTAGTGGGTCTCAAAATGAACATGGACAAGACGAAAGTCATGTCTAATGTCCATGTCATTTCAGCACCGGTCCTAGTCGGGAGTGCGCTTCTCGAAGTTGTCGACCATTATGTCTACCTGGGACAAACAGTCCAGTTAGGTAGGCACAACTTCGAGAAAGAGGTCAATCGACGAATCCAACTCGGCTGGGCAGCGTTCGGGAAGCTAAGGAAGATCTTCTCGTCCAATATTCCGCAGTGTCTGAAAACGAAGGTCTACGACCAGTGTGTGTTACCAGTGATGACATACGGAACAGAGACGTGGTCTCTGAATGTTGGCCTCATATCAAGGCTCAAAGTCGCTCAGCGGGCCATGGAGCGGGCTATGCTTGGTATTTCCCTACGTGATCGAATCCGTAATACGGAGATCCGTAGGAGAACGAGAGTGACCGACATAGCCCGCCGGGTTGCCATGCTGAAGTGGCAATGGGCAGGCCACATCGCTCGACGAACCGGTAACCGTTGGGGACGAAAGGTTCTCGAGTGGCGACCACGTATCGGACGGCGCAGCGTAGGACGGCCCCCCACCAGATGGACCGATGATCTGGTCAAAGCTGCGGGGAGCCGTTGGATGCGGTCGGCACAGGACCGCTCGTTGTGGCGTTCTCTTGGGGAGGCCTATGTCCAGCAGTGGACGTTAAAAGGCTGATGGATGGATGGGATTTATTAAAAAAAAAAGTAGTATATGCATTATATATCCGTAATCTGGTACCCATAGCACACGCATTAAGCTTAGTTTGGGACCAGAGGACGTTGTGTGAAAAATGTCTGTGAATATGTTATTTATTTATGAACATTTTTAATTATTGTTATCAGTGCTTCATAAGTGTGCACTTTCAATTCAATCCGAAGTTTTGAAGTGGGTGAAAATCACATTATAGATACAGGTGAAGCTAATAAAAAGCGTATTCTGGATGATGAATGGAGAAGCAGTGAAAAGAGAATAATGAAAACAAAACAACGATATTTATATATAGTTTTAGCATTTAACATGCTTAACACGATACATTAAACACAAAGTGAAAAATGTGAAATCGAAAATAACAGCCACGAGCAGGATGTTTTCGATTTCACATTTTCCACTTTGTAATTAATGTATAGTGCTAAGCATGTCAAATGCTAAAAATATATTAAAATATTTATAGGGTTTGCGTCATTATTAGGTAAAAATCTTAATTGTATAAATAAGTTTACCTGGTCGGTATAATGTATGAAAATACTTCCGACAGATGGCGCAGGCGTCACCCAAAGACATTAAGTATGAATGTGTTATCGAAATTAGCAGTCGGGAGCAATTGTCACGATTGCTGAATTGGCAAAGCATCTGGACGGTATCCAGGAGATGCAGATCCTGCTCGAGGCTGTTATTTTCGATTTCACATTTTTTCACTTTGTGTTTAAATTAACAATACTTATTTTTTTGTCCGTCTGTTTGTTTGTTGCTCTAAAATTACTGAACTGGCTTTGATGCAGTTTTCTTTGGTAGATAGGCTTGGTTTTGAGCAGAATCTAAATCAAATATCAACAACAAGTTTTTAAAGTACTAATTATTTGTGAATAAAGAAAAAGATATTTTAGTAGGGGCGGGAATCAAACTACGCATCTTTTCCAATCCGGGGAAGTGCTCTAAACCACTGAGCTACCCTACTGATCCTTCGAACATCCCAAATTCTTAATCACATTTGTCTTACGACTAACGCCATCTACCCGCAAGCATTACATGCATCCAATATAGTAAGTTTAATTTTGCAATTAAAATTCATACTATTTGATGGCGCGATTTTTTCAAACATTTTAGATCTATTTCTTTTAGCAATTGACATGCTCCGCTACTTTTTAAAGTACAAATTATTTGTGAATAAGTAAAAAGAGATTTTTAGTAGGGGCGGGAATCGAACCACGCATCTTTTCCAATCCGGGGAAGTGCTCTAAACCACTGAGCTACCCTACTGATCCTTCGATCATCCCAAATTCTTAATCACATTTGTCTTACGACATTTGTTTTGCCGTATAAGTCGACTAAGGGGAGTAAGCAATTATCATCCATTGCATGACTGGTGGTAGGGCTGCGTACCAAGAGGAAGTACTCACTTAGTATCAGGCCCGAGCGGGTTGTTACCACCATCTCCCGTGTGACCAGCCTGAAACACATCGTTGCGTTTTGGCTGTAGCAGGAGATATCCGTTTATTCTTTCATTTCATATCTGTGAAATGAAATGGTGAGCAGCGGCTTGACAATAATAACGAGAGGTATAGTTGAGTCCATGAGCGACGGTTACCATTTACCATCAGACGGGCCGTGGCTCATCTTCCACTAAATTAAATAAAATAAAAAAACCACTGAGTCGCCCATCTGAACCCCCGCATTCATTTCATTTAACCTTTGTAGACATTTTTCCAGATATATGATAAACAGTCTGGCTGATAGAACGCAGCTCTGTTTAACGGCGATATTAACATCAAACCAGGGTGACATTCCATCATTCTGCCGCACACAAGCTCTGCAGTCCATGTAGATGGACTGCACCGCTTGTAGCAGTCTACCGTTAATACCATACTCCGGCAAAATATGCCAAAGTTCCTTTTGTACAACCGTGTCAAATGCTTTCCCCAAATCCACAAAACTGCAGAAAACCCTCTGGCCTACAGCCAGATGCTTCTCCACAATGTTGCGCAGAGAAAACACTTGATCCATGCATCCCCTTCCACACCTGAAACCTCCTTGTGCCTCACACAAAAATTCATCAGACACCATCCTCATTCTCCTTTCAATAATCTTGCCATACACTTTGGCTGCCAAACTGTTCAAGCTTATGGCTCTGTAGTTTGCACAGTCATAATGTGAACTCTTGTTTTTAAACAAGGGCACGATGACTGCGCTTCTCCAGTCCTTGGGAACCATTCCTGAGCTCCAACATAAATTGAGAAGCATCAGGAAGGATTCTCAGACACTTGAGCCTCCAAGCTTGATCATCTCAGCAGACACCATATCAATACCCTGCCTTACCATTTTTCAAACTTCTAAGCGCCCATTCAACTTCACCCATACTAATATCATCAGAGGATGCCGGTACCGAATGCTGATCTGTTAGACCACATGTGGCACCGGCATCACCCTGAACATCCGCATACATATCTCCAAAATATTCACATCACCGGTTTGACATATCTTGTGTTTGCGTAAGAATGTCTCCACCTTTAGACCTTATTTTATTCATTCTGAAAGCTGACCAACCACTCCGACATTTCTTCACCTCCCTCCAGAAAAGTTTGATGTTGCTCTCGAAGTTTTTGATCAGCCTTTCTTCTGCAATCATATTTGCTCTATCACGCTTCTCTTTCACTAAGGCTTTGGTGTCATTCTTATGTTGCCGGTATATTTATTTCTTCTGCTCTTTCATACTTGCACTCAGGTTCAAAGAAGATACATAGTCCAGCCATGCTTTCTTCTTTTGGTCTACGGAATCTGCTACTTCCGTATCCCACCATGCATCACCTTTCACTTTCCGATGCTTCTTTAAGCATCCACATACTTCTTTCGCTGTATCTACCATACTATCTTTCAAGACACCCTCTGCATACTTTGCTCTTACACTCTCTTCTTGCAACTTTTCAATCTTTTTTCTTTCAAGCCTTCCGAAGTGGACACGCTCTCGCCAGTGTCTCCACTTTCTGAACAGACCACTAAATCTCGCAATAACGAGATAGTGGTCCGTGTCGACAGTGGGACCCCTGTAGGCTCTTGTATCCGGAATTTTACTTCGGAGGCGACTGTCTACCAGAATTAAATCTATCATACTTCTCTGTTCATTCCTTCTCCATGTATACATATGGATGTCTTTATGTTGAAAAAATGTGTTTGACTCAATAAGGTTTCTCTCCATACATACATCTGCAATGAGCCCACCTGCATCGTTCACTCTCTTATCACCAAATAAACCAAGCACGTCCTCGAAGTCTGGTCGCTTGTTCCCAACCCATCCATTCAAGTCTCCGCATACGATCACGCGTTTATTAGCTTCTGCCAAATCCAGAACTTTCTTCTCAGTAACAGCTCGTACAAACAGTTGGTATGTTTCACCCCCCTGGGAAAGCAGGTAAGGCCCTTGGTCTTGCGCCTGGTCTCACGTGGTTACTTCTCAACACAGTTAGTGTCTATCGACACTGACCGCTGTGACCGGAATTGATCTGGTGATCATCATCATCATCGCCATAACAACTTTTTAATATATAAGAACAAATTATTTGTGAATGTTGAAAAAGAGAACTTTAGTGCGAGCGGGATTCAAACTTGCGTCCCTTCCAATCCGGACTGGTCTAGACCGCTAATCCATCGCTCTGACCGACGGCCATTCCCAATCTCCACGTCACATTTGTCTTTACGACTCACGCTAAACTTCTATTTTTCCACATTCACAAATAATTTATTCTTAAAAGTAGCTAAGCATGTCAATTGCTAAAATACAGATCAAAATGTATTCTATATATTTTCATTAAATAATACTTCAAAGTACCTACCTACGCTTTGTAATAAATATTATGTATCTACACACATTCATAATAAGTGCTACTTACCCGTTATGTTAAATTAATATAAAAGGGTTCACCAAACTAAATTGTTACCAGGAACTTTGTTGCTCACTGATACACAATTCATTATCAGTAATTTGCACTTGTACCTGATTTGAACATAATTGATCCTTAATTCCAACGAGCTTCTGACAAGAAGGAGCTGCACGAAGTTGAACTGAATGGCGGAATTAAGCAACAGTATCGCTAATATATAGGTAACTTAAATGGAAGGGTTGCCACATGGATTATATTTTTTTAAATAAAATGTTTAAGAGATTAGCATTAGTTAAACTAGCTTACTTATTATCACGCCATCTCCCTTGCGGGGCAGGCAGAGAGAACAGGATGCCAAGGCTCTATTCTTGCATACATCTCTCGTTCCTCAATATTCATAACACTCTTCATACACGCTCGGCGGTTTCGGAGACTCGACTACTCGTACTAAAATCACTACTACCTATTATGATATTTTCTTTTAATTTATAAAAAACACATTGACGGGCCTCGTAGCGTAGTCGGTAGTGTAACCGATTTCTGTGGCCCGAGGTCGTGGGTTCGATTCCCACTCAGGACTATTAATTTGTGTGATGAACACAGATATTTGTACTGCGTCTGGGCGTTTTCTATCTATTATATGTATGTATTTACAAAAATGTAATATATGTATTATATCTATAATCTGGTACCCATAGCACAAGCGTTAAGCTTAGTTTGGGACCAGAGAACGTTGTGTGAAATGTTTGTGTATATTTACTTATTATTATTTACATTTTTTTTATTGCTTTTGAATAATAAGCAGGTTTGTTTGTAATTTTAGCAAGGATAAAAGTTACTATTATATCTACTTTACAATAAAAAAACCTCGCTTGAGACGCTCGTGTTTACTATAAGTGTATTCTTGACGATTTGAGTGTTATATTATAGGCCTATAATAAAATACGGATATTTTTTAATAACAAGACACAAATTTTGTAGAAACTGTAACATAATGCATGTTAAAATTTCTTACCATCTGCTTCGTACATCATATAAATATGTATAAAGGAACGAGTATGAGGTCGTAGCTGATAAATAGAAGAGACCGCTACGTGACTCGTCCGGAATACCCTTTCACACGATCAAATCACGCTGAGTCAGCGTTGTCACGAATATGAACATGGGCCAACATGCGATTGAATACCACACGATATTGATAGGTAACCAATTAATTCAAAACCAACAGTCGCTCCTTTATAACTACTTATTATACTACCTATTACAAAAAAAAGCATGTAGCTATGACATTTTCAAAACTTTAGTATAACTGCCTCGGTGGTGTAGCGGTAGTGTATGCGACTGCTAATCATGAGGTCTCGGGTTCGATCCCCGGGTCGGGCAAAGTTATTGAGCTTTTTCCTAAAAAGAAAAATTCTCAGTAGCAGCCCGGAATTTGGAAATGTGCCCGGTAGACGTCAATAGGCTCGCCTTCTATTACGTGGGACTTAAACATAGCTGGCGAATCGTGGGTGTGTAATACACCTGCCTTTTTTTTGTCTTTTTTTGTTTAGGCGGGAAAAAATTTACCTAACCTCACACCCCGTCGTTTGGGGCAACGAACAGGGTAGTGTGGGGCCCTCACCCACTAAAGAAACCCGTGTGCCGTCTCTCCGCCTTTATTGGCGGGCCACTGGAACTATTTTACATTCCTTCGGTGGTACCTCTGCCTTACCCTTCGGGGAATACAGGCGTGATGCTATGTTCAGTACAACAATCATTCGATAAGATAATAAATATTTTTTTTTAATAATTCATTTATTTAATTATTTAGGTTACAACTGCTGTGAAAAAAGAAAGTTTACAAAAGTTTGCTTGATATTTTATAACAAAGTTTTGATTCGTTAAAATAAATTAGAACTTTATATATTACATTACAAAGTTCAAAAGTAAGTCTCATCTCTATAATAGATATAGGTACAAGAAATCTTTAATGAGCAAATAACTTTGCGAAGACTTTTGCTTGTTAGTACTTTTATATTGTTCATACTCAGCATGTTTAATCATCCATAATTGTATGTTAAATTAGATTATGCCCGCAACTCTTCTGCGTAAACTTCAGAATATAAATACATCACTCGAAGGTAACGTTAACTATCTCGTTGTAAAAATAGCTTCCCCACGGGAACCCGGGATTAAAAGTAGCCTGGGTGTTTGTCTGGATTCCAAACTATATGTGTGCAAAATTTCATGATATTTAACCTAAACAGTAGTTACAGGGTCAAAGACAAGCAAACTCACTTTCGCATTTATTCTGGTTTCGATTACAGAAAAGTATAATTAATATATATATATATATATATATTATAGGATATATCTTTTTAGCATTTGACATGGCAAATCATTATTACGTAAAAATCTTAATTGTAAAATTAAGGTACAAATTATTATTTGTGAATGAGGAAAAAGAGAACTCTATTCTCCTCTACTACTACTCTATTTCTGTATTATCTCCCTATTACGGATTCGATCACGTAGGAAAATACCAAGCACAGCCCGCTCCATGGCCCGCTGAGTGACTTTGAGCCTTGATACGAGGCCAACATTCAGAGACTTCGTCTCTGTTCCATGTGTCATTACTGGTAACACACACAGGACGAAGATCTTCGTTTTCAGACACTGCGGAATATTGGACGAGAAGATTTTCTTTAGCTTCCCGAAGCCGAACCGAAAACCGCTTAGTGTATTTAAAAAAGTCAACATTCAGTGTTACGGTATTATCCCTGTATTGCGGATAATTTTACAAACATAAAATTGGACATACCTACCCTCAGACTGAAAACAACCATTTGTGCATCGCATAACTGAATTCTCCATTGTGATAATCGAACCCACAACACTCGGCATGGGCGGTCGGTCTCTAAACCACTAAACATATCTATCTATACGTTATGCAGAAACGTATGTTATTTCAAATTTTAATGGACATCATTTACATAAACTTTGTAAATACATATCAATTATCAGGCTGTTTTCTAAAGCAATTTATTATAACAAGATATTATTTTAATATTATTATATTGTATAACTGGTTGGATTAGCCAAACTTTCTTTAAAATTAAAATTGCAACTTAGCCAGTCCTCAACTTTAATCAATTACTAGAGAAACTCACACCTTGCAATTTTATGAAACTGTCCTGAAGCTTAACGATTTTAAACACATTCGCCGGTGATACGTCTCGCGACTAATACGTGTGTATGATAATTATATTGTGTGTGCTAATAGTGTTCGAAGCAAACCGGTTTCGTTATCGCTCGGCCGCTCGCTCGGCCGGCTATTATAGCATAAATGTCATATGAAGTGAACTTGATTCGGATGGCACTAGGTCGAGTTCAGAATTATAGTGTCAGTGTAAATAACACGGATGAATTATTATATGAACAAAGTATTGACGAGTGCATAATACAATTGAGTGGAGAAAATGCGATGTCTGAAGGTGAATCTAGCGTTAAAAGATCAAGGGAAGTGAATAATGAGGAAGAATGGCTCACAGTCATTAGGAATGCCAAAAGAAAAAGAAAATGGAAAAGTCCCGAAGCTAGTACTGATGATTTTCCTCTACGTATATGTGTTATCTCAAAGGAAAAAATTTTTTGTTTAGGCAATTGCAAAATTACTTAAGCAACATGAGATTATCGATATTAGTAACGTTAAATATGTAAACCCATACAAGATACTCATCTCGTTTGGAAAAGAAACCGCAGCGGAAAAATTTATATCATGTACAGCACTTGATGAAATTGGTTGGCGTAGACAAAAAACCTGGGAAGTCAGGTTATCGCATGGTATCGTCAAAAATATAGACTTAGATCTCTCAGAAGAAGAACTTATGAAACATATACGAGTAGTCTCAGGCTTAGAGATTGTATCGGTAAAATGTCTCAACCGAAAACAAACGGATGGAGAATGGTGTCCTAGTGAATCTGTGCGAATTTGTGTTAAAGGCGCTTCCTTGCCAAATCACATTTTTTTATTCGATTTAGCAATTAAGGTAGAACCATTTATATTCCCCCTATCGTAGTGTTCTAAGTGTTGGCGATTTGGGCATTCGGTCAAGGTGTGCCCGGCGATTAAGGTCATATGCCCCAAATGCGGCCAAAATCATGCAAACTGTGAAGTAACATCTTTCAGATGTGTTAATTGTCATGGCCAGCACATGGCTTTGGCTAAAACGTGCCCTATTTACAAGAAAGAAAAACGTGTCAGAGAGCTCATGGCTGAATTTAACTGTACATACCAAAAAGCACTACGTCTATATGTACCGCCATCTCCTCAGGAAGTCACAGTTGAAAACACTCTAAAGACTCAACAGCACAAAAGTACGCTTTGTTACAACTCTCCAACGATTGACACTCAGAACAGCTCCCATAAATCTTATGCGGAAGTGGTTAGAAGAATTGAACCCAATGTTAGCATACAACCAACATCGGAGGACTATGTTTCTGCTCCTAAGAAAAAACACAAGAAAAAAAAAGAAGATTCAACACTATTTATCGGAAAACGTTATAGCTAAGATGGAGGTAACAACATCCGAATCCTCGGCGGAAGCTTTTCATGAAACCCCAGCAGAAACAGATAGCCGAAATGAAAAGTCATACTTTAGCCACCTAGTTAATATGATTACAGACTTAATTATAGCTAAAAGAGATATTCTCATAGAAAAAGTTAAATCGTGGTGTATATTGTTAAAGGACTGGATCCTATCTCTCTTTTCGGAACTAAACTTAGAGTCTGGCTTTTTTACGAACCTATTATCAATTTTTAATGGATAAAGGTAATAATAGTAAACTATCTTGTGTAAATATAATGCAGTGGAATGCTCGCAGTATAAGGCCTAAACATGCTTTATTTGAACAGTTATTGTTCCTGGAGAAGGTTCATATTGCTACGGTTAGCGAAACATGGCTAGACCCGGGTTCTCGTCTAAATATTAGTGGCTATAATATATTCCGTA
This sequence comes from Leucoma salicis, assembly GCA_948253155.1. NCBI lineage: Eukaryota > Metazoa > Arthropoda > Insecta > Lepidoptera > Erebidae > Leucoma > Leucoma salicis. Next base: position 12,431,062 of record OX411808.1, on the reverse strand, counting down.
AGGATAGGGACGATATGGTGGTGTAGCTATATTTACACATAGCTCGATACAAGCATACGCTGTATATACTCAATCTCCGTACCAACAATTAGAGATTATGCACGTTAAAATTCAGAACTGCGACCAGATCGAAAATATTATATTAATCTACTGCCCTCCGGAGGCTCATACCAATCAAATAATGTGGGATTATTTATTTTCTTTACAAAATAAAAACACAATTATTATAGGGGATTTCAATGACCATCACCCCATTTGGTCTCAAAAATCAGATACTAGGGGTGACCAGATTACCACCGAAGGAATGTAACATGGTTCCAGTGGCCTGCCAATAAAGGCGAAGAGACGGCACACGGCGGGTTTCTTTAGTGGGTGCAGGCCCCACACTACCCTGGTCGTTGCCCCGAACGATAGGGTGTGCGGTTAGGAACATTTTTTCCCGCCATAACAAAAAAAAAAGGGGGGGGGTGACCAGATTTTTGATGCATTGATAGATAAAAACTTTGTAGTTTTAAATGACGGTAGACCCACGCGCTTTCAAATGGTAGATGGTAATTGAAGACAATCCTCCCCAGATGTGACCATGGTCTCGTCTGATATTGCGTTACAATTTTTTTGGTCTGTAACCAATGAGACACTTTCTAGTGATCACCAGTTCCATTAAGTTAGATAACCAGTTTAAAAAGAAAAGGAATTATAAACGTGCGAACTGGAAAAACTATGCTGATTATTTAGAAAAAGAATTTTCCTGCTTTGTTATAAGCGAAAACCCACAGACCGATTACGACAACTTTATACGTTTACTGTATTTAGCAGCAAACAAATTTATTCCTTACATTAAAATGAGTCAGAATCCTTGTTGCAAATTTTCCCCTAAACCTTATTGGACTTCTGAACTATCTAAAAGTGTAGCAATTAGAAGATTAGCCTTGGAAAACTTTAGAGCTAATCCTACACCGCAAAATTTTGATATCCTCAAGAATAAAATTCAGCAGTCACAGAGAAAACTTCGCAAAAATCGAACAGATTCTTGGCAACAATACTGTTCGGCTATAGATAATACGATCTCTAATAGTGATTTATGGAAAAAAATGAGATGAATGAAAGGTTTCAAGTCACCTAAACATTACGTGGATGATGAAAAGGCATATGCGTTACTTCAAAATTTATGCCCAGATTATACCACTCCCGATCAACCATTATTCGTTTCTAGCAACAGTCACCTTGATTCACTACATGAAATAAATAAGAGTATTAAGTTTAAGGATACAGCCCCTGGTGATGATGACATCTCGTTCTCTATGATTAAAAATTTACCTCTTAAAGCTAAGTTAATTCTAGTTAGATTAGTTAATAAATTTTATTACTGCTCTTTTGTACCGAGTCAGTGGCGTAATATTAAAAATTCCCAAACCAGGCAAAGATCTCCAATCTATAAACTCTCTAAGGCCTATCTCATTAATATCATGCCTATGTAAAATCTTCCATAGTATAATTCAGAAACGTATTGAATGGTATGTTGAAAAAATAATTTCTTTTCTGAAAATACTCTGGGCTTTAGAAAATGTAGATCATATGCGGATAACTTAAGCAAATTAGTACTTCAAATACAAGAAGGATTTTGTTCTAACAGTATCACTTTAGGCTGTTTTATCGACATTAATAACGCATACAATAACATCGATATTATAAGTCTGTTATTAAAACTAGATAATTTAGGAGTAGGTAAGTATATGTGCATGTACTTATGGCAATTTTTACATAAGAGGTTTCTAAAAATAGAAGTCAATAGTTCCTATGTCATTCGTAGTACTGGACGTGGCTTGGCACAAGGTGACCCCCTATACCCCCTATTGTTCAATGTGGCCACTATAGATATATGTAAAGAATTAAACAACGACGAAGTGTATATAACTCAGTATGCGGATGATTTTGTCATTTATTCAATTGATAAAAAAATAGAAATCTCAACTCAAAATGTGCAGGTTGCTTTAAATTGCTTCACTGTGCTATTTGATAAATTAGGACTTGAAATATCTTCTTCCAAATCCAAAATTTGTATATTTAAAAAAGGACGTCGTCTCCAATCCCCTCGTCTTAAGATTAATAATTGTAATGTTCAAGTAGTTGATAATATAAAATATCTCGGTCTGTGGCTTAATTTCTCCCTTAGATGGACCAAACATATAAACGAAACCGTCGAGAGGTCTGTAAAATACCTAAATTCCTTGAAAGTATTAGCTGGGGCTGAATGGGGCGTTCACCCTAAACAACTTTGAAACGCGTTTAATCTCTCATCAGAAGTCGCTTGGATTATGCTAGCATATTATACGGCGATAGCAGCCAATCTCACCTATATATATTAGACAAGGTGCAAAATCAGGCAATGCGTATTATAAGGGGGCTTATTAAGTCTATTCCAATTCATATAATGAATAATGAACTGTCCTTACAACCTCTATATATCCGGAGTTGCTACTTAGCGGGAAAATTCTGGTTTAAATTTAAATCTTTATACTAAAAAATGAAATCATAGAATTATTAGACAATTTATCAACAAAAATCAGTACGTGGAAAAGAAAAAATAAACCTATCTTAGTTAATACTCATAATATGTTTAAATATTCACAAGTCGCGGTCAGCAAACAGTTAGAAATGTTTGCGTTTCAGACATGGATCAGCTTAATAGATTTATCCACAATTATTAATTATAACATAAATATAATAGATCAAGCTAAAAAATCATATAATACGTTAGTTATAAATAAATTATGCAATTTGTTTTTATTTAGGGAGTATTCCAACCACTATAAAATTTTTACTGATGGTACTAGGAGTAACAATGAAGGGGGTGCAGCCTTTCTAGATCCACAAGCCGATTCATCTGCATGTTTTAAAATAGATGCATTATGTATATAGAATTAATAGCCATAAGTGAAGCTCTTTCGTACATAAACTCAATAAAGTTCGACTAATTCGTAATCTTAAGTGATTCGAAAAGTGCACTACAGCATATTGCTCGTTGTATCTCGACGATTCGAGGAACACCGATAGCATACAAAATAATAGGTCAAATTATAGACCTGCAGCAAAATTCTAAAACAATTAAACTTCAGTGGATCCCCTCACATATCGGTATAATTCATAATGAGAATGTAGACATACTGGCGAGAAAGGCATGTGACGAGGGTATCCCCACAAACATTCAACCTTATTATACTGATTGTCTATATTTGATAAGAAATAACTGCTATAACCTATGGAAAGAATATTTTGATGAGAGGTCTTTGGACAAGGGCATTTGGTATAGGACTATACAGCCAGAACCTTATACGTCTTGGATTGATAACTGTTCGTTAAGCAGGCCAAACATTGTCAATGCTCTAAGACTTCGCTCGGGGCATATTTCAACTAGAAAGTTTACGTATCTCATGGGTTTGGTACCATCTCCTAATTGTGAAATATGTGGGGTCATAGAGGATGTCCATCACGTATTGTGGGAGTGTGTCCGAAATTACAATTTAAGGAGAAAGTTATTAAGGATTCATAAATTTCATACTGGACTATGTAATAGTGTTTTGGCCTCTCCACTTTCCGAAGAGGCTATAAAACTGTACAAATTATATAATAATTTCATGTCAACTGTTTAGATTGGTACCTACCTATTCTTTAATATTTTATTGAATTTTAATATTTATAGTTTATACTTAACGGAGTGACATCGTCATGTTGACGAAGCTCCTTAAATAAGAATAAAAAAAAAAAAAAAAAACAAACGATTTTAAACGATGTACGTTGCAAGATTTGAGATGCAATCGTCATAATGCTCGAGCTGCTTTTTTTCAGTTCCTCACAAATACTTGAAAGAACTATCACGAAATGAAATGCGATGCAGTTATTGTACAATCTACAGTTAATTTACAAAAATTACAGTCTAGAGAGATTTGCGCAACTCAGATGATCAACTAGAATAGTTACGTTATTCCTTGTACACTATATTTTTTATTACTGTCAATACTATATAATTTAAAGACGAAGAGATCGTTTTATTGAAACACTCGTTATCGTGGGTACACTTGCAAAGATTTCATTTGGTAATAATAATTTATGATCAGCCATTGGACGTCTAACATCTAACTTCACTTGCGATCATGAATGTTGTAACGTCAGGATAGTAGGAAATCAAGTAAACGCGATATATTTCGTAAACGTAGTTTTATTTCATAATAAGTTAATTTTAAAGCAAATTTATTATTGCCTTGCCACATCAAATAGCATTTTAAACACATCAGATTGCAACAACCGTTTCTTCAAAAACTCTTGATTTAAGTTGGGTTTGTATTTGTGACGACTTTTTACCATCTTTATAAATATAAACCTTAATATATTTAGGATAAAAATAACTAAACGTCACATATTGTCTGTGATGAGTCAAATCCTTGATCCGCTCAGACTTATTAGCCCTTGTGTAGAAGACACAAAGATCATCATGCAAATGCTAGGGATTGAACAATGCTCTTGGGACGATTAAGGCTCACTCAATATAAGAAAACGTGTGGTCCGAGTTTATAGTGTCATAACCTTATTTAAACTAGTTACATATTCTGATATTTTTACATATTTTTTTAGCATTTGACATGCTTAACCATATAAATTAACACAAAGTGTGAAAATTTGAAATCCAAAATAATAGTCACGAGCAGCATTTGAATACATCTCCTGGATACCGTTCAGATGCTTTGCCAATTCAGCCATCGTGGTTGGTTCTTCGATATGGGGGTCTGGCCCCACTTTTCTATTAAATAGTGAAAATGAATGACACAAAACGCCGTTGCAACTAATAACAATAATTTACCTGATTTATTTTAATCGTTCCACTTAATAACAATCTTTATGTTGACTTATCTAAAAAAAGAGTTAAGGCTTATGTACAAAGTTTTGTTTTTAATTTTTAAAAATAAATCTAATAAGTGACAAAGTTATCTTTCAGTAAAGGAACTTAATAATTAATCAAATTTTATACGAGTATTTGCAAAGTTCAAGTGGAAATATTTTCTGAATAATATTATATTCTCGAGACTGGAAAGGCTCTTTCTAAGAAAAACTGACTTATTAACCCAGTTATTGATCACATCACATAACTCGTGTTATGATGCTAAGCATCGAATTTTACTGAAGTTCTCTGATAAATGTCATATTAAATATACACGCCAGACCGCAGCTATTATTAGCAAACATAAGACAAATCTATTGGCCTTTAGCGTGGAGGAACTGAGCTAACTATATATGTGTTCAGTATTGCAGGAGAAAATCTTGGATTATTTAGGCAATTACAGGACAGCTTGCAACATCTCGCACCAAACTAGAATATCCATTCTTACGAGTACATTGCTCAGTTGATTACTCCAGCTGCCTGTTTTAACAGAGTTTATATAGGAAAGGTAAAGTTTGTTAATTACTAAATCATTTCTAGCAATCTTCATTTGTAATTCGATAAAAACCATATCGAACTTGTAACAGTAGCTCAACCATGAGTTTTGCTCACGTAAACTCGCTAGCGACTACGTAAAATATTTGTATGACAAACCTTACAGCGCCTCTGGCGGTTACGTAGGGAATTAAATTCGGTAGTATGAGTAACTTAATATTTAGATGCGTAAAATACCTATCGAAAGGAATTCGATAGCGACTTGGCATTTGTATAGTTTGTATACAAATTTGGTACCACGAGTTATGAATTTGTCTTACGCTATCGAACAAAACCGTTTCGATTGTAGTTACGTAACTCATTGCATTATTGTGTGGTGAAAGACTTAGTTTATCTATAATACTTACTAAAGTTTTGGTGTAAATGCCGGAAAGAGCATATTTAGCATGGAATATGTTAGTGGTGGCTGAATATGAGGATAATCGCCGGGAATAAAGAAAAACTCAAGCTAATATGAGAATTCTAGTTGGATGTTCATTAGAAAATATTAGTGAGAATACGTTTGCAAAACTTTACAGGCTTGACAAAAAAAAGACTTTTTAAGATTATTTGTGCAATTTTACCTCAGTTTAGAGAAATAAAGTCTTCACAAAGGGTTTCATTGGAATCAAAGGTAAGTTATGATGTCACAATAAAATATTGTTGGGTTGGGTCATGGACTTAGTTGGGTATATTACAACCCGCCGGCGACCACCATCATACACTCCACTAGTAATTGAAATCGAGAGGCGCTGGTTCTCATAATATTAATACAAAAAAGTTTCACAACAACAATACCGCACATTATCAGTCGCGATCTACAATAAATACAATGGGGATATAAGTGAGATGTGAGATTGATTGACTTGGCAATATTTTGTTGACATTAGCCACTAACATTTGTTTACATTAAAGAGGCAAAATTCGAAATCGAACTATTACGAATACACACTTAAACATAAGCGACCCATCTATTTAGTCGGATAACAGCACGGAATTGAACTTTAGCATTTTTCTCTTTCGTTTATACCAAGATAGAAAAGGAGAACAATAACAAGCCTGAAGCTAGCTGTAAGTTTACACTGTACCAACATAACGACATGCTACGTAAATCTACTGTCGAGCTTACTTGAGCAAGTGAGTAAGCGGCAATTTAACTCATGGTACGAGTACTATCGAAATCTATCCTATACACGTATAAACACTAGCGACTCTAATTACCTATCGTATCTTTATAGCATAAACTCATGGTCGAGCTACAGCTCTATCGTCTGATGCATATAACATCGGCTAAACGTGACCCCACGTCACGTTTAGCCGACGTTAGCATTTAAGGTATGGAGCATATCTGTATTTATATAACACTAAGTGACTGACTTAGTGTGACATAAACACCCTTGTATCGTTTATGTGTTTGTTGTTCACCCTTGTACTGTTTATCTTTTTGACTGTTTGTTCGTTCGCGCATCGCGCAAAGATGAACAGATTTTGATGCAACTTTTTATTTGATAGCTCTTGATTAGACTCAATAACTGGTATTCATTTTATCCAGCTAGTATATCGGGAACCTGACATATAACCAAAAAACCAGCCAGCCTGCGGCTGCACCGCAGTCAAAGGCTAGTCTTATATAATTCTATATTTCTTCAATATTATTGTACGTTGAGTATACCCACCAGTTCTATGAATAAGATATTTCAATATATATTCTACATCTACGAAGGGTCCCACAATTAATATAGGTACCATTTTACAAAAAGAAAACATTAAAATATTCATAAATACTGTATTCGTTATAATAAACAACAAACTTTACTCTGTAGAATATCTAAATAATCTTTTTATTACTAACAATAGCAGCGAAGCCATCTATAGAAGCTAAGCCCCAAAATATATGTTCGAACAAAACTGCGAGCAACAGTTAAGCAAATTAAATTAAAGATGTTGATCGAATGAATGTTAAATATTTTCCTTTTAGATAATTACTTACATTTTACCACCGATCTCTAAGGGCATAAACTTTATAAATGATTCAGATAAACAACATGTAATTACGGCTGCTTCGGATTAGGAAGTTAGAAGAAGTTTGCGATGCTCAGAGCAAACGTGAAACTCTGCCCAGCGTTCATCTAATTAGTTAAGTTTATAAATTTGTTACCTATTTGGTATGGTAACTGCCCAAGTCCCCCCGTTACAAGCTATTTTTACGGTACTATTAAATTGTAACATTACTTAATCATCCATGAATATATTATCAAAAAGTAAGAACATTTGGATGTAAGAAGCCCTACGTAATCGTGACATGACGTTGCTGCTTTTTTTTGCTTGTACTTATACGTTACCTGTAAAATAATTTAGTTCTTGATATATAAAAATCGTAAATTTAATATCAATTTTATGTTTACTTCAAATATTTTTTCATGAATATATTATGAAAACGTAAGTACATTTGGGTGTAAGAAGCTCTACTACGTAATCGAGACGACGCTTGTTACTTTTTTGCTTGTATCTAGATATTACATGGCAAAATATAATGATATAACGACATGAATATAAATAAATCAATTTTCTTATCTCTCTTTTGAAAATCCAAAAGCGTACCCTCTAGAGAATTTAAAAATTATTAGACACATGACCCAATCCTTCTTCTATTAGATCTTTTTAGAAGTCACTGAAAATTATTTCATAAAAAAAAATACAATGCGTATAATATATGTCCAACACACAAGAAATGTCGTCATTCAGTTTGTTGTAATACTAATTGCGTCCACGGCTCCATCCGCGTTGACATTCGAATATAAATACAATCACTCTAAGGCATATTTTGGCCGTGTGGGCCGGCTTTAGAATTGTCCCACCCCTCTCTACCCATGGGGGTCGTAAGAGCCGACTGAGGGAATACCGGGGGAGTGGGCAGCAGCTCGCCCTCGAGTATTAACAACATCAACTGCGATCGCCAACCCGCCTGCCAAGCGTGGCGATTACGGCATTATCCCCCATAACGCGACCGCTCGTTGTGGCGTTCTCTTGGGGAGGCCTATGTCCAGCAGTGGACGTTCAAAGGCTGATGGATGGATGGATGGAAGGCATATTAGTTGTCTCAATGTAAAAATTGCTGTTCCACAATTTATTTTGCCAAGATGAAAAGTCTATGCCTATGAAAAGTATATGTCCTTCTCTGGACTCCTGGTACTCTATATGTTTGCAAAATTTCATGATGATTGGTTTAGTTTTGTCCATCGGACTGTTCATCGGACCATCAGGTGGGCCGTGGCTCGTCTGCCATCTAAGCAATAAAAAAGGTACAGCGTGAAAGCTTAACAAACTAACAAAGTCAATTTTTCGTTTCTTACACTTACATGTATAAAAAAATACTGAATAGATATACATGTTAGAAAACAATATAAATAACAATGTATGCATGTGACAAATATTCGCGGCCATACAACTCAGACACACAATCTTTAGTTAAACTACCGAGTAGCGTAGCGTAAGCTATCTACGAAACCTTCTTATTTATAACGTAATTAAACTTTACGTGGGTTAATGTTTTCTTTTATTGCTAAACTTTTGTTAGAAAACTTTGCACAGTTTAGACCAATCTTACAAATTATGTGTCCGTAAATTGTATGTTGGTCTTATCTCATTTGTATTTTTATTTTAAACTTGAAACTAAATATTCTAGAACCAAAAAAGATTACATGGCTCCGTAAAATATATGCTAAGTACTCGTATATTTAACAATTGGTGTTTATAGAATACTTTATATATATACATTTTTTTTCTTTTACCTATAAAGAGTTTTACGTTTATATAATGTTACTAGCCTTTGCCAGCGGCTTCGCCGCAGCCAAAAGATAGTTTTTCGGTTATATATCAGGTTCCCGATATAGTAGCGGGATAAAATGTCTACTAATTTTTAAAACAAATCAAGGACTTTCAAATAAAAAAAAGTTGTATCAAAATCCATCTAGTAGTTCTTTTAAATAAATTCTAAAAAAAATCTAGTTTAAATAATTTTCTAGTTTTTCGGTTATATCTCAGGTTCCCGACACAGTAGCGGGATAAAATGTATACCAGTTTTTAAGTCTAATCAAGGCCTTTCAAATAAAAAGTTGCATCAAAATCCGTTTAGTAGTTTTTGTGTGATGCGCGAACAAACAAACATACAGACAAACAGATAAACAGACAAACAGACAACAATTCTTAAAAAAGATTGTTTTGTGTTTAGACATGCCTATATAGCCTATTACAGTCATTTTTTCTCAAATATCTTTAATGTACAGACACAGCTCTGTTACAGCTTTATAATAGTATAGATGTAGGTGTTACTATACAAAACATACGAATAAATCCCTACTTAGATTGCGTCAAGATTTCTGGATATCCGAAATGCTGGATATCACTTTAGCAATTTATTGTTTTCTTAGTAAATTGCTTATCTAATGAAAATATAAATAAGTATTTGTTTATGGAAAAATAATAAAAATAAAAAGTTTAAAAAAATATTGTTAATAACTTATAATAAAATTATCACTTATTCCTTAGTTAGATTAATAATGTCTACACTCGGCGTTGTGTACGCGTCAAGAAAAATATTCGTGAACTTTTCATCTCTATGCTGTTAGTGTCAATCGTGAGGTCACTTGACACGGTTGTATCCAGGAACGAAAATATGTCATTTAAAATGTCAACGTATGTAATTAAAGTGTGCCGAAACTACAAAAATCAGAAAAACAGCTCTAAAGATCTGTAGTATAATAGTTAAGTAACATTATTTCATAACATTACTGGCTAAATAAGTCTTTCAAATATTCCGAAACCAAATTAATTTTAGTTCGTAATATCTTTTGTAATACTAGTATATGAAATTAAATTTCCCGAGTAAAATGCAATGTTGATGATATTCAAAAACTAAACCTAACATAATTATGATCGTTTTTAATGGATTCATAAAGCTGTACAGTTGTCATTTTCGGAAATAATTATAATATTACAATTTGTAATATTATTTATTTTAATGATAAAGACAGTTTACAAATTTTTAAATTTATCAATATCATACGCTTGTATTCTCATGAGATAATGGGTTTTGACTATAAAGCCATTCAGCAGTTTTTGCGTAATGTGCGAATAAACAAACAGAAACAAATTAAAAAAAATGTTTTGTGTTCAATAATTTTTTTCTTAAATATCTTGAATGTATGGACACATCTGTCACAGCTTTATAATAGTTAAAATTATAAATATATATTTGTATTTATATGATTTTATGATATAAATATGTTTTTCATATGATATAATTATAAGATCACATGAGGTCCTTGTAGGTGTTAACATATAGGATCTCCTTAACAAGATGAACATATAGGTACAGTCGTCAAAACTATATAGGTAGGCTTAAATTTTAATATCGAAACACTTAGATTAATAATATGTCTAGATGGAGTGTCACTCTTCGAAATGTCATAAAAACAGGCGGGAAAAATCATGCTAGTGTGCGTGACAGCTATGATTACGCTTGTACAATTTTTACTAGTGTGTGTGCGTAATGATACCAGTTACAGTGGCAGTTCTATTAAATTATGGGAGAAATTATGAAATAGATTCAATACATTCTTATACTACAAAAAGTTTTATAGGTATATAGTCAATTATCTCTATCTCTTTGTCTCTAATAATCTTAGCTTTATCCTGAAAAAAAAAGAAGAATTCCTGTTCAATTGTAATTAACTACTGTAGTAAGATACTGAGCTTAAAACAATTTTCCACCATTCTGAAAAACTTTTTTTAAATTTCTGTCTGTTTATTCGCACATTGCGCAAAAACTACCAGATAGAACTTAGTACAACTTTTTTGTTTAATAGCTCTTAATTCGACTTAAAAACTGATATACTTGAGTTTTATCCACTTATAATAATATTACAAACAGTAATATTATAGTTAATTCCGAAAATGATAGCTGTGCAGCTTTATGTATCTATTTCCAATTCCAGTGCATGGAAATCCAATACTGGTTTATGCTATCATAGTGTTTTGTCTATTTTTGAATATCATCAATATTGCATGTTTATTCGGGAAATTTAAGTTCATATACTGGTATCACACAAAAAAATTACGAATTAAAATTAAATTATTTTCGGAATATTTGAATGACTTAATGAGCTAGAAATGTTGTGAAATAATGTTACTAAACGATGATAGGAGACATCTTTAGTGCTGTTTTTTTCTGATTTTTGTAGTTTCAGCACATTGTAATTACAAACGTTGATATTTTAAATGACACATTTTCGTTCCTCCATACAACCATGTCAAGTGACGTCACGATTGACACTAACAGCATAGGGGTGAAAAGTTCACCCCTATTATTTTTGACGGTATCGCAACGTTGAGTGTCCATCTAGACATATTATTAATCTAAGTCGAAACCGTTGAATGGGAATAGTTCTCTTCTTTTTCAGAATAAAAGTAACATTATTATGAGAATGAGAGATGTTTTGCAGAAATACCGCCGACTCCACATCGCGATACGTTTATACGAAAATTAAAAAAGAACGAAGTTAATTACAGCAGCTGTTTTATTTGTTAAGTACATAATATTATATATAAGATACCTACATAAGTGCTAACTACCTTTAATTATTGTGTGAAGTAAAGTAGAGTTTCCTTACATTCAATTGAAAATAGTATATCAAAGTTTTATTTAAATCGTACCGTAGATATATAATAATAAAATTGTTAAAATGTACAAAGATTTAAATATCGACGCTTGAAAGGCGCTTGAGTTATATAAATGTATAATTGAAATCAGAAAAAAATTCTGCGTCGATTGGTCCTACACTCATGCCGCTAGGAAGAGTTTTAATGTCGCTTGGTAACTTAAAAAAAATATCATTTTCGCAATTTTCGGCGACCAAGCGACTAAAATTTTGCTCATATAATTATGATTAATTTTGATTTGGTAGATATTCGATTTTAACTTTTTACACTTAGTAATTTTTGCCTTAAATCGAATTAATAAGTGTAAACATAAAGTGTTTTTTGCCTCACGGAATCTAGGGTATGAGCATTGTTTAAGACATTTTACTTAATAGAAAATTTTTATTTTTGCCCATTTAAGAGTTTTTTCACGCCTTAATTATTTACTTATTTTCATTTAGAATTTTTTACTAAATGCAATTTACTTAAAAACGTAATATAGTAATGTTTTTCCTACCTAAAAAGTATATTATATTGTTGTTTGGTAAAATTGTACCTGCCGTTTTTTTACTGTTTTCGTTACTTAGTTATCTATTATTGATAGGAAATTAGTATAAAAATGTACTTATTCCTATTGCACGTATGTTATTTTGTCGCTTATATTATACGCGCTGTAAAGCAGAGTTTGAGTGGCTGTTGGTAACAAAATATCGATTTGTCTTCAGTCTTCACCGAACTGTCGCATAGGCAACCCGTGTGGTCGCGCGCGTCGCACAAAGTACGTCTCTAGCTAAGATAAGTACTCGGTAAGTGATTAATTATAAAGATTGTATGTTAGCTTATTTAACACGCTTGTTTTATTGATTTTAATTATTTTAGGTTAATTTAATTTTAATTATTTTAGGTATTTAATGAATCGCAAAAAGCGAGTAGATAACATTATTAAACAAGCTATGTCAAACGCAGGTGTGGATAACTGACCACCGAAGGAATGTAACATAGTTCTAGTGGCCCGCCAATAAAGGCGGAGAGACGGCACACGGCGGGTTTCTTTAGTGGGTGAGGGCCCCACACTACCCTGTTCGTTGCCCCGAACGACGGGGTGTGCGGTTAGGTACATTTTTTCCCGCATAAACAAAAAAAAAAAAAAAAGGTGTGGATAACTGGATAGCAGGGATTTGACCTTGGTAATGTACCTTCTTGGTTAAATATTAGATTTTTAGAAGCAACTAACACTAAAATTATTTTCTAGAGGCCAAGATATCGAGAATATACTCGTAAATACAAAGATAAACATCTGCAACTATTGAATCAAGTTCGCAAAAAAACTCACGTTTGCTGGACCGGTATATTTTTAATTTATTAAATTATTTATAACGGGTAGTAACAGTATGTTTGATGCATGTAGGTTGTAAACATTTTAAATTTGATGATTTTGCCATCACTTAACACATTCTTATCCAGCAGCTTATATAGGGTGAAGGTTGAAAAATTGTCATCTGATAGTTTTACACTTATGTTTACGACTTTTTTCAGACTACATAATTTTGTTAAACTACACTAAATGTATTCCACAATGGTAGAACTTTAAACCTGGTACTTTTTAGGCAAAAAAATATTATTATTATTAATAAAGGAGACGGCACACGTCGGGTTTATTTAGTGTGTGAGAGCCCCACACTACCCTGTTCGTTACCCTGCACGACGGGGTGTGCGGTTAGGTACTTTTTTTTCCGCCTTAACAAAAAAAATGGTATATCACATTCTCTGCATATGTTTAAAAGTGTAAATTGTTAATTTTGTACCTAACTAAACATCTAGGTATTTATTATTGTACTATTTGTAGGACGAGACACTTTCAGATGAAGGCCCTTTAACATTGATTGATGAAATTGTCGCTGGCCCCTCAGTTCCCACCCTAGAATTCGTATCTGTAGATAAAGAACTTACAAATAGCGAGCTTGAATTGAATATACCGGAAAGCAATGCCGAAGAACAAGGAGTGAAAAATACTGAAGGTGAATTGACTACACCAGAAGTATGTACTACAAGCAACTACCAAGTAAGTGACAATTCTACAAATTCTACCATTGTGAGTTGCTCTCAATTTGGCGGATCAAAACTATACAACCTCACAAAGGTCGTAAACGTAAGTGCAAAACTGATAAAATGTATATTCGGGACAACCGAACACTATTTTACTGACGCTGCACATAGCACAATTGACACAGTTCGCAGTTACGTCAATATGTTAGTTGTAAGCAATCGTTTTAAACAGTGTTAAAACAATCCACGTAGCACTCACACGTAATCAATAAATATCATCGGCAATAATCATTCTATCACCTTATTAATCAAATCAATTAATTACAAAAGTGGGGTGCTGCCGTGGTGTGCACATTTATGGTCCTTCGACATCAATAGGATCTCGCGAGCTAGTTAAGCAGATTAGTCAGGCGAGGTGCTTGAACCGGTTATCCAAAAAGAAAATTATCAGTGCGTAAATTAAGACTATATCATAATTATTATATCAGAGACAATATCGGGGGCAATATCAGGGAGCATTATCAAGTAGTATTATCAGGGGATATTTTTAAGTGAAGTGCGGTTGTAGTGTTATCGGAGTTATCGGAGCGAAGTAGCACAGCATCCAGCAGCAGTATCAGACAACAAAAACATCTTCCATCAAGCGCTGACATCAATATTGAGTAAGATCGTTTCAAGTTATTTATATTTTTAGATAAAAATGTCTCTAACAGTTGAAAATTTCTATGAAAATCAAGTGGAGATTTATGAATCTATGGTGAAACTTCTAACAAACATCAAAAAGGAAAGCGCGGACCGGAAGACTTTAGAAAATTTCAAACGTTGTCAGGACCCACTGGAAGCTTATTGGAAGGAATTTCAAGCAAACCATTCAAAGCTGCGTGAATTTCCAACAAGTAGCGACCACTCATATTTTGTCAACAAAGACTATGAAAAAGCAAGGGAGCTTTATTTTGCTATCAGGAACGTGGTGGAGAAATCTATGGATCAATTGAGATCATTAAAGCACTGTCCACAGCAAGAGGAAGAGCAGCCAACAGTTTCATTAGCAGAAGAACGGAGAACTGCGAGTTCTACAGGACTGAGTAAACTGGACGTCATGATCAAAAATCAAACAATTAATTTCCGAGAATTCACTCGGACCATTGAAAAAATGGATTTAGAGGTATTGGAAAGCAAGTGGGAATTTGAAGACGCTTTAAAAACAGTGCAGTCACGTTGGACGGTTATAGACAACCTACATTGGGAAATCCAAGGGGAAACTGATGGAGAATATTTCTGGTACGAGGACGACTATTAAAGTCGTAGTACGTATGAGAAGAAGTTCAACGATATCAAGAAAAAACTTAACACCAAAATGTGGTCAGTATCATATCGCGCTAAGTCCACCCTTCAAATGGACATTCCATCGTTCAACGGCAATTATCATCAATGGGTGTCGTTTAAAGATTTATTCAACGAAGCCATCCACAAAAATCCATCATTATCATACACTCAAAAAATGCAGTTTTTTAAGAGCAAGGTCTCCGGTGAGGCTGAGCGTTTGATTCATCATTTACAAATTAGCACAGACAACTATATCGTGTGGTGGGAAATCTTAAATCACAGATATAATAATAAACGACTAATATTTACATCACACGCTAATATTCTACTAGGGCTACCCACTATGCAACAACAATCATTAATTCAAATCAAAAAACTGCATGACGTAACAAAGAAGTGTTAAAACAATCCGCGTAGCACTCACACGTAATCAATAAATATCATCGGCAATAATCATTCTATCACCTTATTAATCAAATCAATTAATTATAAATGTGGGGTGCTGTCCCCACGTTGGGGACAGCACCCCACATTTATGGTTACCCACAATGTATATACATTGATTATTTATCAGATAAAGATTACTCAACCTTTATTAATTGTGAAGAAGCTGCAATATCAGATGAATGGTTAGCTTCTGTGGGGTTACTCGTGTCGTACGATTACTTATTGGGTATATGAAATAAAGGTATGCACGTGTTCACATAAACTGCGTTTATTCTCGACTGTCTTACACGGCGGGCGCAGCCGCCTCTACCACACATGTATTTTGCTTACGCTACACTAACCTACATATAACCATGTATTACGTAAGGTACATTGTGTCCCTACAGCTTCTAATTCTTCTTCCAATGACAATGAAGTAGCTTTTAACTTAGCAAAAACAAATAAAAGCAAAAATTGAAATAAGGAAAAGTCTAAAAAAGAAAAATCAAATTTAAATGACATTAATGAAGACATAGTTGGCAAAAAATGCTTGAAAAAAAAAGAATAAATTTAAGAAAGAAACGGTCACAAAAAATAACTTCTGGTCAAGAATATGTGCGAAGTGATGGCAAAATCATCGAATCTAAATCTGTTCAACCTAACCCGTGTAATGGAAAGAAATGTGGAAATAACTGTAAAAATATTCATACCGAGAAAAGACAGGTGGTATTTGATTATTTCTGGGGACTATCGTGAGATCGTCGAAAAGACTGGTTAGTAAGCATTACACAGAAAAAAGATAAAAAGCGTAGGCGAGTTGATTCGGGGAAACGTTTGGCAAGTTTTAAGTATCATATTAACGAAGGGGAGGGCAGGAGACCAGTGTGTTTACAATTTCTACCAGCTACGCTAAATATATCTTCGAAAAATATTTATCATACCGTCAAGAACTCTAGTTGGGACTACGATAAAAAGGATTTGCGTGGCAAGCACGTGCCATCTAATAAAACCAAACCAGCTACAATAAAATCAGCGGTCAATTTCATTAAAAGTTTACCCGCGGTACCTTCGCATTATTGCTGTCATGATTCCACTAGAGTTTATTTAACACGCGAATACAAAAATGCTGCTAATCTTTACAGCACTTACAGAAAAAGTTCTGAAGGTAATGGTGTAGATTTTGTTAGTGAGAGAGTGTTCCGTAAAATCTTTTGTGATGATTTTAATATAGGGTTCCACATACCCAAAAAAGATCAATGTTTAAAATGCCTAAAATTAGAACAAGCAGATGTATCAGATCCAGCAAAGGCTAAAGAAAAAGCCGAATATGAGACAGAGAAAAATGAAACCTACAATAGATTTTTTGCTCATAAGAATATTCACAATAGTGACCCTAGTACCTTATGTGCAAGTTTTGATTTAGAAAAAGTTTTGAACACTCCACAGGGACAGTCAATGCTTCTATATTATTCGCGCAAATTAGCAGTTTATAATTTATGTTTTTATGAAAACGGGACACGAAAAGTTTTTTGCTATTACTGGAATGAAAGTGACGGCAAAAGAGGTGCGAATAAAATATCTAGTTTTCTACATAAATACATACTGTCAGTTGACGAAAGGGGTAATGTTAAAAACTTACTTCTGTATTGCGATTGTTGTCGTGGGCAAAACCGGAATCGGGTTGTTTTGGCAATGATACACAATGCAAAAATTTAGAAAAACGCTATAGCAATGCAAAAAACGTTACAGCAAAGCAAAACGCTACAGCAATGCAAAAATTTAGAAATCATACAGATAAATTATTTACATACTGGTCATACATATATGCCGGTCGACAGTGTCCATGCTGTTATTGAAGCTAATCTAAATAACAATTATTTATGCATCATCTCAATGGTATACTGTTTTCACCACAGCTCAAAAGAACCCCTTCCCATACGAGGTTGAAAAACAGACCTTTGAGGATTTTTATAAGTGGGATTCTGTTGCCGAAAAGTACTTCAAAGGTAACCTTATTGGAAAAATAAGTAAAATCAGAATAGCAACATTCAAAAACAGTAATCTTGCAATTTTCAGGATGGCTGAATTGGTAAAGCATCTGGACGGTATCCAGGAGATGCAGGTTCAAATCCTGCTCCTGACTGTTATTTTCGATTTCACATTTTTCACTTTGTGTTTAATGTATAGTGCTAAGCATGTCAAATGCTAAAAATATATATAAAAATATCTAAATTATTCCTGCTCAATTCCAAAAAGAATTCATCGAGATGCCTTATTCTGTATCCGCAAAAGATACTTTGCCAGAATCAGACATCGAAGACATAGAGCCTGATGATCCTTAAATTTTTAAAGAAGTTTTTTATCTATTTATTATCTAAAATAATATTTTAGTGCATTTGACTGTTTTAATGTATCTTCCAAGTAGTTATTTAGATTATTAAAAAAATCTAATTGTGATTTTTAAAGTCAATAAATGGATCTCAATTTATAATTATTAAGTTCGTAACCTAAATTTACCTCGCTCGTTAAGTTGATAAATATTTAATTGTGATAATATGGCACAAAGTTTCTTATATGTCATAACATTATGTTGTGTTAATGTTATTGATAAGCTTGCCTAATATGCCAAATAACTGAAGACTGAAACTGCTGAAAAAGGCTGATCTGAAACTTAGACTTGATTAAATAAGTTGATTAATAAATTTGGTTTAAGTTTTTTTTAGTATTAACTAGCTTAGTTATCTTCTTAGTTGTTTAAATTATGTGCTACCTATTTGTACTCGTACTAATTTTGAAATTATTAATAAACATTTATAAAAATTAAATGCTTTATTTATTTAAATTTATTTTTGCAAGACATTTGATTTCAGCTATTGTAAGTATTAAAGTCATATAAAAACAGTCCATATTTTTTATAAGATCGGCTGTCCACTTTGCGAGAGATTGTCTCCAATATTCCTATGATAGAATTTATAGAGACGTCTTTAATAAAGGGTTAGTCACTGGCCTTAGTGGTGGAGTAATCTAAACTACTCTTTTATATGCTTCGTGACTACTACAACAGCAGTACTACTGCTCATGATGACAATATCCGTCGAAGACCACAAGACTCTTTTGGAGATCTCCAAAAGTTTTTGATTTTGTGTACTAAACATAAATTTAATGCTACTTGTTCAAAAAATCATACACTTACTTTATTTAATGTGTTATATGGTTAAAATTGGCTGGCAGAAAAGTTGTTTGTTTTCTGTTTAGATAATTTTACATAAGTGGCAAATATGCGCTACTTCCATTAGCGTCATTCTTTTTCATACAAAATTATCAAATAATGAAACTTAGTTAATATTACTTCTTTTATAATTACATTTGAGATGTCGGTAAGGCACTTTTACCTGTTTATGATTTTAATGAAATTATTACTAACCGACACTATTGTTAAAATTATTATCTATATAATCTTCCTTAGTATACTAATAGCGCCATATGTTAACAACTATTTGTAACTCTTACTAATATTAGTCTATTGTCTATGTATTAAGTAATAATAAAATAGTCTTTGAATAACCTCTAAGCGTTTTTTATCACGTTATGGGACCACTCCCACATTTTCCAATTTATAAAGTTATTTTGTTCAATTGTGTCCTAAAAGTGAATTATGTCGACGTCGGGGTACCTAGTCAACGTGCCGAAACTAAAAAGTCGCGAAAATTACGATGATTGGGCATTCGCGACAAGTAATTTTTTGCTGCTCGAAGGAATTGACTTGGAGAACTAGCCAGCGGAAATCAGTGAAGCTGAGATGAAAAAAGCCAAAGCCAAACTCGTGATGACTATTAACTCTTCATTATACGCGCATATCAAGAGTGAGACTAAAGTAATCGGTGTATGGAAAAATTAAAACAATTGTTCGATGACACAGGATATCGAACGAAACGAAAAATCAGCTTGCTTTGAACGTTAATTTCAATTCGCCTTGAAAACTGTGATTCCATGACAAGCTACGTATCTCAAATAGTTGAAACGGCGCAGAAATTGAAGGGGACAGGTTTTGAAATCATAGACGAGTGGATTGGATCGTTACTTTTGGCGGGACTCTCAGATAAGTTTTCACCTATGATAATGGCGATCGAGCATTCCGGCATCGCCATTAGCGCTGACGTCATCAAGACCAAATTGCTCGACATGTGTGAGGAGGTTGGCACTACTGAAAAAGATTCTGCATTTTGGTCAAAACAACAGTGGTGGAAAAGTGGCAACACTAACCGCGGTGTCAAATCGCAAACGTCAACGTCAAATAGTGACAGTGCACGTTCAAATTGCAGTAAACAAATAAAATGCTACAATTGCAAGAAAATAGGCCATTTTAAAATTAAATGTCCCGAACTAAAAACAAAGAAAACTTCAAATGCTTTTAGTGCTGCTTTTTTCAACGGAAATTTCAATACCGAAGACTGGTACGTTGATTCGGGTGCAAGCGCACACATAACGGCAAGTCGAGAATGTTTACTGCTAAATAGACCCATGCATAAAAACAAAGAAATAGTAGTAGCAAATCAAATGACTATGCCTGTTGTAAGTGTTGGTGAAACACAGATAACAACGAATGTAAATTGTTCTCAGCATGATGTCATTGTGAAGAATGTTTTAAACATACCGAAGCTCTCCACAAACCTATTATCAGTAAGCCAATTAATAGCAAAATAATGGCAACAAAGTATCTTTTAAAAAAGGATGTTTGTTTAATATATAATCCAGTAAACGAGCTTATAGGAGTTGCAAACTTAACAAATGGTGTGTACAAGCTACAAATACAAAGATCAGAGAGCGCATTATTGACCATGACAATGTGGCACAGAAGGCTAGGACATGTAAACAGTAAGTCTTTAGAAAAGATGAAAGAAGGTGCTGTAAAAGGGGTTACTTTTGACAAGAAAGCTGATATTCAGATCCAGAACTATGAAGTGTGCTGTGAAGGGAAACAGGCTCGTTTCCCTTTTCCATCTGCTAATCATAGAAGTGATATACTGCTAGAACTCAGATTTATGCGGGCCGATGGAGACCAAATCGATTGGTCAAGCAAAGTACTTTCTTCTGTTCGTAGATGATGCCAGCAGAATGACTTATGTCTATTTCTTGAAGGAGAAGAACCAGGTATTCCAACATTTCAAAGAATTTTGAGTTTTGGTGGAGAATCAAACGGTAAACAAGATAAAAGTATTGAGAACTGATAACGGAGGTGAGTTTTGTTCACGAGAGATGGAACATTTCTTAAAACTAACAGAAATCATCCATCAGAAGACTAATTGAGGATTAGTCACTCCACAACAGAATGGACTCTCAGAAAGGTTCAACAGAACTGTAGTAGAACGGGCCAGGTGCTTATTGTTTGAATCAGATCTCGACAAAAGTTTTTGGGGTGAAGCAGTGAATACTGCAGTATACCTAATGAATAGAACGCCAGCCGCCAGTTTAGGCATTATGACAGCATTTGAGAAGTGGATAGGCAGAAAGCCAGATTTGAGCCATGTCAGAATATTTGGAAGTAAAATAATGGTGCATGTTCCCAAAGTGCAAAGACAAAAATGGGATAAGAAGGCTGACAAATTAATTCTAGTTGGTTATCCGGATAACGTGAAAGATTACAGATTATATAACACCAAAACTAGGAAGATTACTACAAGCAAGGATGTCATTATAATAGAGAAAGAATACTCGGACACAGCTCAGGTAGTAGTAAATAATAAAGAAAAAACATCAGAAAACAAAGAAGAAATGTTAGAGAAAGTTGAAAACTCAGAGAAAGAGAGAAGCGTGTCAGAAAATTCAGCCATAGATGCTAACGATCCTACATATGTCTATGACTCATCAAGTTCCCACGAAGATTCATATCAATCGGTGGATCAAAGTGATAATGAGTCAACCTTAGAATCTATTTTAGAAGAAAATGTTCAAAGCTTACAGGAGTCTGGTAAGCGCAAGAGAAAGCCAGTAGAAAGATTCGGCTATTCAAATCTCTGCATTGTAGATGAGCTGGATGGATGGCATGTGGTGAAGAACTGAGTTATGAAACAGCAATGAATGTACCGGAGAATGAACTGTAGGAACAGGCGATGACAGAAGAACTAAAGGCTTTTGAAGATAATCTAAATCTAATTTTGTTTATATATAAAAAAATGTGAAAAGGAGCTGATTATAATAGCAATTTTTGTAGATGATTTTTTCATATTTTCTAATTGTTAAGATATGGCAAATGAGACTAAGAATGTACTAATGCAAAAATTTAAGATTAAAGACTTAGGGCAGTTAAAGCAATGTTTAGGCATTAGAATTGAAATGTATAAAAATGGTAGTATTTCACTTGATCAAAAACATTTTGAAGATTTTATATATTAAATAAATTTAATATGACAAATTGTAATGGTGTCGATACTCCCATTGAAAATAATTTAAAACTAGAGAAAAGTGTTAAAGTCTGTAAACAATACCCATTTCAACAATTAATAGGAAGTTTAATG
The DNA here is from genome assembly GCA_948253155.1 of Leucoma salicis. Taxonomy (NCBI): domain Eukaryota; kingdom Metazoa; phylum Arthropoda; class Insecta; order Lepidoptera; family Erebidae; genus Leucoma; species Leucoma salicis. The sequence continues at coordinate 12,408,583 of OX411808.1, read as the reverse complement.
TAATTAACACCCATATTCTAAGACGGTTCCTCGAAAATTTCTCGACTCCACTCAAGCGCACTCAAGGAGTTTGGTGTTCTTAGTTGCAAAAAATCTCCTCCACTCGACGCCTTTCCTCACTCGAGGTGAGGAAACAACTGTCAATCTCAAGGTACGTCGGGACCAACCTTAAGGAATACTCAAGGAAGTTTTTGTTCTATAAACAATTTACTGAAGTTTATTATTTCATGTGAATATTGTTTTCTAGCGTTTATAATGTATTTCCAGCGGTTTTTGAATTAGTATTATTAAGTATGATTATCTCATAAGATGTTACTTGCGAGGTGCTGCAAACTCAACTTTTACGATACCGTAGAATTCCAAAGACGTAGGTAAGCTATTTTTTTTTCCAGTAGGATTACCGGCACCTAAAGTAGCCGTCGAATTTATTTTATATTTAATTATGAGTTCCTGTAGGCATAACTTTACCGACCGATATTCATTAGAGGCTTTTGTTGCTGCAGACTGGGCCTCAAATACTTTAGATAGGAAATCTTATACAGGTTTTTACTTTAAGCTTTCAGGATCTGTTATCTCATATGAATGTAAAAAACAGCCGACTACAGCTTTATCCAGTACAGAAGCCGAATATATGGCGATAACTGAGGCTTGTAAAGATGCTATATATTTAAAAAACTTGTTGAATGAGATTGTAGACTTTTGTAATTATACGATAATCTTGTACAATGATAATCAGGGGGCTCAGAAGTTGACAGAAAATCCATTGTTCCATAAAAGAACCAAGCACATTTATGTGCGTGACTATTTTGTTAGAGAAGCAGTCACTAACAAACATGTAAAGATAGTTTATCTGCCAACATCTGAAATGCCTGCAGACCTGCTGAAAAAGGGCTTGAGTAGTGTCGAACATAACTATTTTGTTAAAAAGCTAGGTATGCATATTGTGTGATCTAGATACATATATATATGATGCTTAATAGCATCTATGCAAAAACAATATATTTTAAGTAGCTAAGTATGCATTTACTGAATTATTTGTGACTGTATGCATTTAAATTGTTATTTATGTTTAGATTATTTTGGTAAGTGGAGGTGTTAAAATTATTATCAATATAATCTTCCTTAGTATACTAATAGCGCCATCTGTTAACAACTATTTGTAACTCTTACTAATATTGTCTATGTATTAAGAAAATAAAATGTTTAGTCTTTGAATAACCTCTAAGCGTTTTTATCAACTATTTCATAAGATATTATAAATAAACCGCATAATTTTTAAATGCCACGTTATTAGCCCTTAAAATTGCATTTAAAATTCGTTGGAATAAAGTAGTATGACAATTAATAGATTTTCTACGATTTTTTTTCCGAAAAATAAATCTTTAAGATGCTCTGGTGTAAAGTTCACTATATGTCGCTTGGTAATTATTGCCTTTCAAGCGTCGATGTATATATTTTTAAATGGTAATTAATATATACAGTGGAATTAGTTCAGTGCGACCCTTGTAAGCATTTAAGACGCAATATTCTTCTTTAGAAGAAAATGACAAAAGCTTTCCTGTACTGAAGGGATTCTGAAGGTTAACCCACTTTGTACTGTAGGTGGCTTTAATTTAATTACGATTTTGGTCGTTTGTACCCTTGTCAAATATGTAATATAATTAAGTATATAGTATGTCGTAGTGTTTCTTCATTAATACTTGCTTCTTAACTGCCTCTGTGGTGCAGCGGTAGTGTAAGCGACTGCTGATCATGAGGTCTCGGGTTTGATCCCCGGGCAATTTTATTGAGCGTTTTCGTAAAAAGAAAAAATCTGTGTAGCAGCCCGGAGTTTGGAAATGTGGCCGGTAGACGGCAATAGGCTTGCCCCCTATTACGTTGGACTTAAACATAGCTGGCGAACCGTGGATGTGTAATACACCCCCGCCTACTCCTTCGGGGAATACAGGCGTAATGCTATGCTATGCTTCTCGACCTGGTATCACGCGGGCACTTAATACCTTTATAGAATGGTACCAAATCATTCTTGCCTTATCTGTAGTAGTAGTAGTAGGTAGATTTTGATAAGTATGTAGTTATCACCCAATGCTTTACAGGTAATTACTTGGTATATAAGGGCCTACCGGGACTGTACCAGTGCCCATAGACCTCGTTGTGTTTTGGTTATAGCAGATAGTCATCCATTGATTAGTTTCCCTTCCGCGAATTGAAATGGTGAGCAGCGTCTTCGCAGTATTCTTAGTATTGATGGTCTATGGATGATATTTACTACTAACCATCAGGTGGGTCGTCGCAATAAAAAAGGTAAATAAAAAAAGGTAATAGGTTGGTCATTCTTGTAATAATAAAATAAAATTATAACAAAATAAAAAATCCTTTTCCTTTTATGCTCTTAAAATAGCATCATTTTGTTAAATTTTAAAAAACATTATTACAACATCTATAATAATTTATTTTAAACTACAATATATCTTCTTTAACAGTTTTAAAGAAAGTTATTACAAAATTGAGCTCAATAAGAGAATTATTCCATTAAAACGCCTCTATCAATTGTAATAAAAAAATATTGTTAAACTATAAAAAAATGGTTTCAAAAGAGATTTTGGAATTTAAAACTTCTGATTCCTGAATCCTGAAATAATATGTAATTTGTCTTATGACAGTGCGGCGGGTTTTATGGATTTTACTTTCAGAATACAAGGATATTCTTGCATACTCCTTTGGCAGGCTATAATTTATTTTTTTATCTCTTGGTAATTTACCATGTTTGACAAGCGTACGTTAGCGACGGGAGTGAGCAGGTTCATGACTCACGTTTTCATTGTGTGTCTCTCATATAAAATTTGTTTTCCTAAATTGATTTTATGTCTATGATTCTTCATTTAAACATAGCATCACGCCTGTATTCCCTGAAGGGGGTAGGCAGAAGTGTATTACACACCCACGACTCGCCAGCTATGCTTAAGTCCCACGTAATAGGGGGCGAGCCTATTGACGTCTACCGGGCACATTTCCAAACTCCGGGCTGCTACTGAGAATTTTTCTTTTTAGGAAAAAGCTCAATAACATTGTCCGACCCGGGGATCGAACCCGAGACCTCATGATTAGCAGTCGCATACACTACCGCTACACCACTGAGACAGTTAAATATCACATTTAAAAATGTGGTATTTGATCAAAAAACAATATCAAAAACATGTCAAAAACAATTGTTTTTCTCTATTAAAAAAATCCAAACTTTGATTACGCTTATTCAGAAATCTGACCGACAAGATTCAAGCATATTTATTTCAATTTTTAGTGTAAAAAGTTGAAAAAATAATAATTAAAGTTTGTTCTTAGATTTGGAAAGATGCCGAAAGGATTGCATAAAGCTTTGCAAGCAAGAATTGTTACTTTGGGGGGAAAAGGATATTCTATGAGAAAAATAGCTCGCCGAATTGCTGTATCACAATCCTGTGTCGTGAACACGTTGCGGAAGTATCGCGGCATGGATAACTTTGCTGATCAACCTCGCAGTGGTCGCCCAACTGTTCTTACTGCTGCCCAGAAACGTTACATCAGACTGTCGACTGCCCGCGACCCAGCAATGAATACCACTAAAATAAGAGCTGAGTTGAGGGCTGCCACTGGACTAGAAGTAAGCACTCAGACCATCAGGAATTGCTTACACCAGGCTGGATTACGAGCAAGGAGATTCTGACGAGCACCTCTGAACTCACGGCAACAACAGCAACGCAGATTGCAGTGGGCTAGGCTCCGCCAAAATGGAGATGATGACGAGGAAAACATTTAGCAAAATTGCATCTTTGTTGACGAAACAAAAATAAGCACTCATCCAGACAACCGACGTGTCCGTGTCTGGAGAAGACATGGGGATGTAGAGAGACAAAGAACTGCCACTGGTATTGTTCAAAAAGGCGGAAAATCGGTGTCCTTTTGGAGCGGAATAATGATTGGATCTAGAGCGCCGTTAATGCCGTATCGGGGCTCGATGACTGCAGCTTTGTACCAAAATGTTGTTATCGAAGGAATCGTCAGACCATTTAGAATAATTTGTTTTTGTTTTGGTTAATGATAATGCACCACCCGAGGCAATTAAACACACATTTTTACATTTATTATATATATTTATTTTATTCAAGTTAATCAGCAAGCCTGCTTTTAAACTTTCTTCATATCGAGAGCTTATCATTAGTTGTAGTTTAGCTGTGCTTACTGCTATCAAAACTATATCGTCAGTAAATCTCAAATTACTCAAGTATTTCCCGTCTTTTAAAACTTCGGTGCAATACAAAGTGGACACAATGCCTGAAATTCTGCTTATTTATCAGACGACTACTGGTAACTGTTCACCAAAACAATTAACCAAGTTCTGATATCACCACTTAAAGTACATAGTGAAGTTCTGACCTAACTGCAATTAATGAAGAAAGTGTACCTTTAATCCTGTCTGCAGCCTCAGTCATCCTAAAGATCCTAGTCTCCTAATATTATATAATTATTGTCTCCTAATATTATTGAAGTCTCTTTATGGGTGAGAAGCGCCTCGGTAGCTGTTTCAGCTGGTAACGGCATGCATTTCATCTCGTATAAAAACATTTCAATACCTGCGCAAGTTGTGGGTAGTTTATTTTTTATTTGTTTTATACAACATGGGCGGCAAAAAAGCATACGGCCCACTCGATGGTAAGTGGTTACCATAGCCTATAGACGCTAGCAACAGCAGTGGCATCACTCATACATCACCATCTCCAAGGAAAGCGGTAAAGTGAAGAGGAAAGATAATAAGGAGAGGCTATGTAGGGGATTGAGCTTTCGGCGCTCTCACTCACCATACAAAGGTAAAGGGAGTACTTACAGTTATTTTACGCTGAGCTTCTGTAAAGGGTGATACTTCGATCGACCCAGCTCATTTATACTGGGATAAGCAAAGCTCTACCATTAGAAAGTTATTTATGATTCATTACTGGCCCCTACAGGCACGAATTTTACCTCAGCGTGAATGGGAATTGTGCCACAGTTCATCACGCTGGTCCAGTGCGGGTTGGCTGATTTATCATTAATATTATATGATTTATAAATACATAGTTTGATTTGAACCAGTGTAATCGCAGCCAGAAATGATATTCTTGTGCCACTAGATCAACATAAACTTTAGGTATTTACGCATTCCGCCGATGGACCACTGAAGTAATCCAACACAGTATCAGTGGTCCGTCAACGCAGGTGGAGAGACAGCACACGGCGGGTTTTTTTAGTGGGTGAAGGCCCCACACTACCCTATTCGTTGCCCTGAACGACGGGATGTGCGGTTAGGTACATTTTTCTCGCCTAAACAAAAAAAAGGTATTTACGTATTAGTATTTCATTTCAGTATATATAAGACGCAGAAAATAAGAAAACACAGCATTCAAAATTTCTTATTTTAAAAATAAGTTTTTTAGTATAAGCGTATTTGAAAAGCTTCAAAATAGATGTTCTATTCATACCACTAAAAGCTCACTATAAATTTTTAAAGAAAACAATTCTTCTGAAACGAACAAATTGTATTATTGTCCTCGGGTCAGGCTGGGGTCTCTTAATGTGAAAGTGTTCATGAATAAATAAACTAGTCTGTTTACTACAGAGGCGTCATGACGTATCAAAACAATTATCTTCTGTGATCCCGTCTTGTTATGGAATACATCATTTATTTGTATAGCAAATTTCATTCAAAGTCATTTAACCCTTTTTTATTTTTCCTTTTTTACACGTCTCATAAGCGAAGCGTTGAGGTGTGTACTATTCTCGTTTCGCGTAGAAAAACTGATTTTTCTAACTTAATTAATTTTCTAATTTATCATATATTGCACTTGTAAAATAATATCTACACACACATATAAAGAACAAACACTATTTTTAACACTCATGATATTTTAGATGCCATTTTTGTTATTTAAACTAGTTAAAAAACTGTTTGAAAATGTTATGTCTTGTCTTCTTATTATTACGAATAGAGCCCTATCCCTTTTCACGGTCTGATTCGATGTGGTTTAATTGTTATTAAATAAACAAAAAAAATAGTGAATATTCACGCTCGACGCGACCCTAAAATCAGTGCTATCCTTATTTCGTGAGAACTATTTCTATAGCAATGTAGAAGTACTTCTTAAAATTAGCGCTAGATGGCGTATAAGACGTGAGAAGGTATTTTTTGAAATTAACGCTATCTATGTGATTTATTGAAAACTACTTAGACCAATACATTATTAGTTAAGACCAATACATTATTAGTTACTTATCAAATAATCAATTTTATTGTGAAAAATGAAGATTATGAGGCGTGCACTTTTGGATTTTCCAAAGTATTTATACATATACCAAACGGAAATAAAATAATAAAAATATCATAAATAAGTATGTTTCCCGAATGTAATATCTATCTACTTACAGAATTTCATTCAAATCAGTTTAGTCATTTAGACGTGATTCACGGACAAAAATCTAAACATTAATACATGCAAATACATCATCAATGTGCAAATAGGTATATTCACCTACTTTCGAATTTATAACATAACATATCAATACTCTTTATTGTACAACAGAAAGGAGATAGATACGCTTTAATACATTCTTGGGCCCAAAAAAAAAAATTGTAAAGAAATGAAAGTGGTGGCAATTAATAGCGTCAAATCTTAACCAAATCACACCATTCCAATTTAGGGGCTACTTGGCTATCTAGTGTCTAATGCACAATTCATACAATAGAATGGCCATAAAATCCACCATAATGGAGTCCAAGTTAGTAGTGTAAGCTTGTTTTTCAGTGTCCAGTAAGATAGCAAAGGTAATTAATTAAGCAAAAACAGAAGTCCATAAATAGATAGCAGTAGTCAAGGATTAAATCAATATAAAGATATAAAGCAACGAAAATCGCACTATAGATGACGCACAGCATAGATAACTAGATCAGACAATAGTCAAAACGAAAAAAAAAAATAGAATATAGCACATGGAAGTACTAAGTACTTTGTTGTTAGTCTGAGTTTGTACGCAGGATTTACTTCCATGATCTGTCACAATATCACTGTTTTCTGTTCTCAGGTTGTATTTTCGATTAACTTCTTTTTATTTTTCTCAATTTCTTGATAGAATGTTAAGTTGATATTTTCTATATTTTGAATAGAAAAAGGTAACAATTTTTTTGAGCCATATTTCGTCTCTACATTTTGTGACCCAGAAATAGCTGCCTCCTTTAAAAGGAAGTTTCTACCGATGGAATCGCGTTAGACTCCCGGGAGTCTTATGCGTGCCAAGCGATACAGTGCTAAGGCCACGCGAGGCCGCGCGAGGCCACGCGCCGTTACGCCGGGTGGACACTTTTTAGGAAAAAAATTATAAAAAAAAACTACTTACACATTGTTGAAAAATCCATGTTTATTGTCAAGTAAAATAACTATTTTATGCACTAAAACACTTAAAAACACTATCCACTAATTATTATAATAACACTGACGTTATAAAACGAAAATTTTCCATAAATTTTAATTTTATTTCACTTTCCCGTTGAAAACTCGACTTTATTACCGCACTGTTTGAGTCCATTGGCTGCAACTGGATGACGTTTACGTTTGTGAATTATTTCTCGTTGATACAGTATATATAGGCGTAGGCAATAATCATACACAGATTATAGAATGAACAGACTGTATCGGGCAAAAATTTAAGAGTAGATAGCATTGAGTGAAGGAGTAGGAAATAAATTTTTAGCGCCAAATTTTTTTTTTTTGCGGTTGCGCGCTCTGCGCGCCGCTTTCGCCTAAGCGATGCTGACCCCTATTGCAAACCTGGGAGATTCTATCTATATGTTGAGGGATTAAATTAATGTACAAAGAGCGGTCTTATCGCTAGCTGCGATTTCTTCCAGACAACCTTGGTATGGACAAAAATAGTGAGAAATGAAAGATTGATAGAAAGTTGTAACAATTTGATTGTAAAAGAAAATATTAAACAGAAACTTAAAAAGTAGCAAGATTCTAGTGAGAAAGAAAGCTAGAAAAATACCTACAGTATGTAGGCCCTACATAAATACCTAACCTAAAAGTTATACATAATATTATATTAAAGGGATTTCATTATCTTCAAGAGTCCACGTGGTTTATGATATTTTTTATGTATTTTTTGAGCATTTGACATGCTTAGCCCATAAATTAAAACAAATTGCGATAATCTGAAATCGAAAATATCAGTCACGAGTAGAATTTAAACCAACCTGCATCTCCTGGAATACAGTCCCAGATGCTTTGCCAATTTAGCCATCGCTCGGGACTGCGCATTACTGTAACACATTCATTCTTAACGTTTTGGGTGACGCGTGTGTTAATCCTCGTGGTTTATTAATAAATAGATGAATATTTATGACCTAAATCCCTCTCATTCTGGGAGCACATGTCCCGGTAATGGGTTGTGTTAAAATAATTACTTCTTATCTTCAAGGATCCTCGGTACTATTACTAATAGATGTAGACTACGTTATATTTACACATTAATTGTTACATGACAATTTGTTTATTACATTACAACATTAAATGTTGACAGAAGATTTTGGCAAACTTAGATTTATTTATATTAAAGAACCTGGTTTCCGCCTACCTGTTATTTTCTTTGATAAAATACTTTTGGTAAAACTTCAGAAATAATGCAGATAAAAACATTTTTTTCTAGTTTACAGGTAGGTTGTACTCGTATAGGTTTTTCATTTATATTATATTTATATTACAGGGGCATCAATTATACCAAAGTTACATAACGTAAAATGAATGTATGCAAAAAGCATTGCTTATAATACTTATTATTGCGTAGTAATGCCTAGGTATATTTTGATGAGGATATAACTTTTGAATTCAGGTGCTTTATACTAAGCCTCGGCAGTCTTAATTTGTCTTTCTCTGGGAAAGGAGTTGGCCCAACAATGCATTCCATAGACTACATTATTGTAATCTTCTTGAAAGTGGCATACTTATGAGTTAAAAAAAATCATAGTAAATAAAACATTCTTAAAAACAAGGTTATATTTAAATGATCTAGAGAGAGAAAAAAAAATCATATAAATTGTGTTATGTAATAAATTGATGGATTTGGTTCAACTTAAAGATTATTTTCAACTTTTTAGAGCATTTAAAAAAAAGCGTGATTTTTTAAATGTTTATAAACTATTCTTTTGTTAAAAAAAAGACAATACGCTGCCCTAAGGAAACTCCTTGTATTGGGGGGGACTTTAAGGGGTGCTAATTTGTCCGGTTTACCTCCTAGTGGTGCACCCCGGGCAACGTCGGCAGTCGCCGGCGGCTAAAATTCCGGACAGGACGGGTCTCCGCGTGTCCCTCTGACTCAGCAGAGGGCACAGCGGATAGACCAGGCGTCGGAGTCGGTGGGGCCAGACTGGCCCACCGGGCTCTGGAGAGGGGGGACAGTGGGGCCACAGCGGCCCCCCCCCGTCCCAAATCGTAAACCTGAGCGCGTGCCTGTGGTTACGTCTCACGGGCATACAGGAACGAGGGTCTTGGCTTAATCGCCCGGACCGCGAGGAAGACAACCTCTATAAAAAATTACCCCGAATCTCAAGCTCTGGCGCGCGGCGAGGAGATGCATGGCTGATGGGTAGTTCAGTCTCGAGCGCGGCCCCAGCCAGGGTACCTGCGGACCCCCTGTGTTGGGTTACAAATGTACGCTTACCCGGGTACAGGGAGCTCTGCCCGGGTGGACCTCTTTTCTCCCATACTCGTGGGAACAACATGGAAAAATTGTTAAACTCAAAATTGACCGACTTGGGTGAAAATCCCGACGCCTCAGCCGTAAGGGGTCCGGCTGCAAATGCGGCCCCTACTAGTGCAGCTGCGCGTAAAACGCGCGGCGGCAAAAAGTCCCGCAAGGGCAAGAAGACGTCCAAGGGAACGCCCCAGTCTTCGAGGGACGGCTCGATGACGGGCAGCTCGGCCTGCACATCAGCTGCCGAGATGTCTGCCGCTGAGGAGGGTGGCCTATCTGAGGCTGCTGAGAGTCGGCAATCGCGGCCGGCAGAGGTTGTGTCGGAGTCGCGCTTCTGGCGCAAGCGCACCCTGTCTCAGGGGGGCGCTGCCTCGGAGTCCGACCTGAGCTCCACTGAGATGCCTCCCCCTAAAATACCCGCAGCGGCTAGGGGTCGAGGTATCAGCCGTCCCGGGACGCCGATACCGCGTGTCGCCTCAGCGAAAGAGGCAGAGACGCGATGTCTGAAGCGGGCGGAGACGGTGCAACATGCAGAGGAGCGCTTGGCGCTCCTGTCTGAGAAACTCCGTCTCCCCATAGACGACAATGGGCCGCCTACTGCGGCCAAATTTGCCGAGAGAGCCGCGGACAGCGTGGCCATAATTTCGACGGTGGCCCTGGGCTCGAGGAACCTCAAGAGTAGCTTCGTCCGGGGCCTTAAAATCGCCGCCACGGAGCTGTCCAACGTGGTGGAGCGGCTTGTGGCGGAGGTAGCCGACCTTGGGGCGCGCAATGAGCGCCTGGAGACAACGGTCGAGGAGCTGCACCGAGGGATGGCCAATATGAGAGCCGAACTTGGGCTCCCTGAGGCCATCCCGAGTGCCTCGGATTCTGCTGAGTTGCGGGTCGAGCCTGGTCTCCCCGCGACCGCCTCGCCGCAGCCGCCGTGCCCCCGCTCCACCTCGGCGACCGCCTCGGCTCCGTCTGCCTCGGCTCCGTCTGCCGCTCAGTCGGGCCCTGTCACTGGGCTCGACGACGAAATGCTCCGTGCGGTCATCGACCGCATGGATGCGGTCTTTGGCCCGAGAATTGAGGCCCTAGCCGCAAGATTGCCGCCGGAACCCCGACTTCGGCCGCCGCTTGCGGCTGATAAAAGAAGGGCTGCAGCGTCCTCGGCATCGACACCTCTGCCGTGCCAGGGAGGGCATGTGTCTTTTGCCGCGACGGCGGCTAAACCACCGGCGGCCAAACCACCAGCGGCAAAACCTTCGCCGGCCCCTGTGCAGGGAAAGGGCCAAAAAAAGCCCAAAAAAAAGGAAAAGGCGGGACAAGCCCCGAGGGGTCAGCCCCGAGAGGAGTTCCCGCCTCTGCCAAGCGCCGCTGTGCCTCCGCGTTCTGCTGCGCCGCGACGAACGGTCGCACCCTCGCGGGATACGGCTGTCGCGCCCCGGGCTCCTGCCCCCACCCCCGCCACTGCTACGTCCTCAGACGGGGACTGGCAGGTGGTTGGGCCCCGGCGATCCCGGGCCAGGGATCGCGGCGCTGCCTCGGGGCGCGAACCGGCGCCTACTAATCCGAGAGAAGCAGCCCCGAAGCCGCGGAAGAGGAAGCCGCGGAAACTGAAGGTCCCGAAGGCAGCTGCGGTGGTGATCACCGTGCTGCCTGAGGGAAAAGAAAAGGGCCTGACCTACGAGGCCGTCTTGAAGCGTGCCCGGCGGGAGATAAACGTCTCCGATCTCGGGGACGTTTCCGCTCGCTCCCGCCAAGCCCGGACAGGTGCTCGGATTTTCGAGCACCTGGGGCCAGAGGGCGCCAAGACGGCCGACGCAATGGCCGCGAGGCTGCTGGGCCTGTTCCCAGAGGAGAGTGGTGTCCGGGTCGCCAGACCCGTGAAGTGCGCCGAACTGCGCATTTCCGGGCTGGACGATTCCGTGACGGCGGAAGAGATCCGGGAGGCAATCGTCTCGAAAACCGGGTCTCCCAGCAGCGCCGTCCGGGTGGGCACCATTCGCCCAGGTCCAGGTGGTGTGGGTGCCGTCTGGGTCTCGTGCCCTGTCGCGGCGGCCAAGGATTTGGTCGCTGCCGGTAGACTTCTGGTGGGCTGGAGCGCCGCGCGGGTAATCGCGCTGGAGCCCCGGCCTGCCAGGTGTTACAAGTGCATGGCGGTCGGTCACACCCGACCGCTGTGCACAAACTGCTTTGACTGCAGCGGGCTTTGTTTCCGCTGCGGTCAGGCAGGGCACCAGGCGGCTGCCTGTTCTGCCACCCCACACTGCCCCGCGTGCGCGGCGGGCAATCGCCCCGCCAACCACTGTATGGGGCGGGTGGGGTGCAGGCCTCCGGCCAAGTCAGGCCCTAAGAGGGGGGTGGGCAGCCAATCGGCCCCGGCTGCCCAACCCGGCGCGGCTGGACCGCCGCAGCGCATGGAGGAGGATATCGTGGTCCAATAACGGATCACGACGCTATCGTCCTCCAGGGGAATCTCGGCCATTCCGCCAGGGCGCAGGACCTCTTCCTGCAATCCATGGCGGAGCGGTCGATCGGTGTTGCCGTAGCCGCGGAGCCCTACATAGTCCCGGATCGCCCCAATTGGGCGGGTAGCGGGGATGGCTCCGTGGCGGTCATCGGCTCGGCGGCGCCGCATTCCCCGCCCTTGTCACTCAAAGACCAGGGCACGGGATATGTGGCGGCCGAATGGGGAGGGGTCACGCTGTATGGCGTGTACTTCTCCCCTAGTCGTAGTCTGGCGGCTTTCGAGGTCTTCCTGCACAACCTGGAGACCTCGATACGGCGTATAGCACCGAGCCCTGTGCTCGTGCTGGGGGACTTCAACGCCAAATCAACGGCGTGGGGGTCCCCCAGGACGGACCCCCGAGGTGCGGCGGTCCAAGAGTGGGCGGCAGCGGCGGACCTCGTGTTACTCAACCGAGGGTCCGCCCAAACGTGCGTGCGGCCCTGGCGCGGGTCGATAGTGGACCTTTCGTTCGCTAGCCCTGGTGTCGCCGCACGCGTAAGGAGCTAGCGAGTCCTGGAGGAGGTCGAGACCCTATCTGACCACAGATATATTCAGATAGAGGTCTCCCGGAACCTTCAGGGCGCCAGCAGGGGTCACGCGGCGGACAGAACTCCCGCTTTTCCGCGATGGGCTGTGGGTAGGCTCGACCGGGACCTGCTAGTGGAGGCGGCCATTTTTCAATCCTGGCTGCCTCCCCCCCTGACGGAAGACGTGGACGCCGAGGCTGGCCGCATTCGCGGCATGCTTACGCAGATATGCGATGCGGCCATGCCCCGTGTGCGGCGCCCGCCTCGACGGAAGGGGGTCTACTGGTGGTCCCCGGAGCTGGCGGACCTCCGTGCGGCCTGTATTCGTGCCCGGAGGTCCTACACCCGCAGCCGCCGTCGCCGAATCCGCGACGAAGAGCGGAAGGGCCGGCTGTATGCGGCGTACAGCAGTGCGCGCGCCGCGTTAAAGCTGGCCATCTGTCGCGCCAAAGATGCGAAAAGGCAGGAGATGCTGGAGAGTCTCGAGCGTGACCCCTGGGGACGCCCGTACCGCGCGGCGCTTAACAAGCTCCGCGCCCAGGGCCCCCCCTTACGGAGACCCTCCAGCCGGGCTTCCTCTCTGAGGTGGTCGAGGGACTTTTTCCTTCACGGGCGGTGCACACGCCCCCGGTCATGGCTCCGCCAGATGATGACCGGGAGGCCGACGACGTGGAGGTACCGCCCGTGACGACGACGGAAATGGGGGCGGCGGTAGCGCGTATGCGGAGAGGCGCCGCCCCCGGGCCGGACGGGGTTCCCGCCCGAGTGCTGGCCCTGGTCCTCGACCATCTCGAGCCCCGCCTCGGGGGACTGTTCGGCGCTTGCCTGGTGTCCGGACGGTTCCCTGACTGCTGGAAGGAGGGGAAGCTCGTGCTCCTGCCGAAGCCGGGACGGCCTCCGAACACAGTCTCGGCCTTCAGGCCCATCGTGTTGCTGGACGAGGTGGGCAAACTCCTCGAGCGGGTAGTCGCTGCCCGCATCGTCCGGCACCTAGGAGCGGTCGGCCCCGACCTGTCCGACGCCCAGTTTGGATTTCAGGCGGGTCGGTCTACGGTCGGCGCCATTCTGCCCCTGAAGGCCGCGGCTGCGGAGGCCGTCACCTCGAGGGATGTGCTGTTGGCGGTGTCGCTTGACATCGCCAACGCCTTCAATAGTCTGCCATTCGGCTGCATCAAGGAGGCACTCCGGTACCATGGAGTGCCCCTCTACCTAAGGCGGCTGGTGGCAGACTACCTCGACGGCCGCAGCGTCCTCTTCGTGGACCGGGAAGGGGACGTTGTAAGGAGGGCTATGTCGTGCGGCGTCCCGCAGGGTTCGGTTCTTGGGCCGCTCCTGTGGGACATCGGCTACGACTGGGTCCTCCGTGGCCGGCTCCCCCCCGGGCTGGGCGTAATTTGCTACGCAGACGACACGCTCGTCACAGCCCGGGGCTGGACCCTCGAGGAGGCGGCAACGCTGGCCACCTCAGGTACCGCGGAGGTGGTCAGGCGGATTGAGGCGCTGGGGCTTAGGGTGGCCCTTGAAAAGTCGGAGGCCCTACTGTTCCATGGGCGCCGACGGGGCCCGACCTCCAGCGCCTCGATAACGGTCAATGGGGTGGGCTTGCCAATCCAGGCCCACATCAAATATCTGGGCCTGGTATTGGATGGACGGTGGCACTTTGACGAGCACTTCCGCCGTCTTGCGCCAAGGCTCGTCAACACGGCGTCCGCCCTCGGGCGACTTATGCCGAATTTGGGCGGACCGAGTCTTGCGTGTCGACGACTCTACGCGGGGGTAGTACGGTCGATGGCGCTGTACGGCGCGCCCGTGTGGGCGGAGTCCCTGGCCGCTCGTAATAGGGCTCTTCTGTGGCGTCCACAGAGGGTCGTAGCGGTCAGGGCAATACGCGGGTACCGCACGGTCTCGACCGATGCAGCCTGCGCGTTGGCCGGAACCCCCCCGTGGGATCTGGAGGCGGAGGTGCTCGCCGACGTCTATCGGCGGGCGTCGACGGCGCGGGCGGGGGGCAGCCGCCCCTCGCCGAGCGTAATGTCATCGTGGCGGGAAGATGCCCGCCGCGCCACCGTCCTAAAGTGGAAGTCTCGGCTGGAGACGCCCCGAGCCGGTCTCTGGACCGTGGGGGCGCTCCGGCCGATCTTGGAAGAATGGGCAGGGCGGCAGCACGGGATCCTCACCTTCCGGTTGGTGCAGGTTTTGTCGGGGCATGGTTGCTTCGGCAAATACCTGCACACGATCGCAAGGAGGGAGACGACCCCAGGCTGTCACCACTGCGACTGCGACGAAGACTCGGCGCAGCACACGCTCGAGTCGTGCCCGGCATGGGATGTGCAGCGCCGGGAACTCGTTGCAGTCATAGGCGTGGACCTGTCGCTGCCGGCCGTTGCGCGAGCGATGGTTGACAGTGACAGGGCCTGGACCGCGGTCGCCGCCTTCTGCGAGGCTGTCATCTCGCGGAAGGAGGTGGCGGAGAGGGCCCGTGAGGAATCCTCCTTCGCGGACCCGATTCGCCGCCGGCGCGAGGGGCGGCGTGCGCGCGCTTACTTGCGCCTTATGCCGCCCTAGCCGAGGCTGCGGACGGTGGGGTCGGGGAGTACCCTGCCGTCTGCGGAAGCCTACCGCGAAGGTGCGACGCCCAAGTGCGCGAGGCGTCGCTCAAGAGAGGGTGCCCGTAGGGGCTGCCGCCTGCGGATCGCGGTCGTAACGACGCGGTACCCGTGATCCGCCGTAGCAAGGGCGGGTGTAGGCGCACGGTGGGTTTTTAGTGGGTGAGAGCCCCATTCACCCCGTTGTCTCCCCGGGCAGCGGGGTGTGCGGTAGGACATTTTTGCCCACCTAAAATAAAAAAAAAAAAGGGGGGGGACTTTAAAAACATACAATTTCACGGACACAAAGTACATCCAGACTCAGAACAACCATTTGTGCATCACACTAAGAGTTGTCCTGTGTGGAAATCAAACGCACAACAATGGTGCGGCGCGAGACCGGTATCTAAACCACTCCACCATCTATACTATACGTTCATATTCTTTTCAGTAAATACCCATATTAGAATGTTTAAAAATAACTAGTCTAGGTACCATCTTCGGCCGTCCACCGTATTGGATTTAGAATGACATCACTAAGCTACGTGTATGCAAAATATCATCTGAATCAGTTGAGCATAACTGCTTTAAAATTCAGTTGCAAGATTGGACCCAAACATACAAACATAAAAGCTTGTAAAATACTTACGAAGCAATATTGTTTTGTGAATATTTGTTTTTATAAATCAATATAAACCTAGTCTTAATTTGTATTCATGCTCTACAACATGCTGTTTACCTTACCATTATACTTTTATGTTCGCAAGTAAGGTATGGCACCCATTATGTAATGCACGCTATACGTAGCGCGTTGCGGGGTGTCGGGGTAAACGCTGGTAAATGTTCCCTTCAACAAATTGAAAAGCAATGAACCGCTGAATTCAATTTCATATTGAAAGCTATTCATCTTTGCCGCTTCTTAGAGAGACTCCGCCACTCTGCTTTATCTCTTAAAAAAGTTGGGCTTTTTTTCAAATTACGTTAAGTAACAAAATACAATATAGTGTTTTGCTGTGTCATTATTACATCCTGAAAGGAGCTATTAACTTTCAGGTTAAGCTAACTGCTTAAACTGAAAAGATAAGTGAAAAAAAAAATTAAAAAAATGGTTCAGCATATTATAATTTTGTTTTCTACTGTTCAGTCTTTATATACTTACTCTTTGCTTTTAGGTTCAACTAGCTATAAAAGCGAGTTGTTGTTTTTTTAAGTTTTTAACACGCTTTTATTAGATTCACCATAATGACATTATTTTCTGTTTTACACTTTGTAGTAAGCGTGTTGTTTTAGTTTCTTAAACTATAATTTATTTAAACCATACTTTATTAAGAATGTCATAGTTTACGTGTGAAAGTGTCACTCTGAAATCTTACTCTTCGCAACTTTAATATTTATTCAAAGTGGTCAGGGCGTTAAAACGGCAATTTTACAGTTAAACCTTATTAGTATTAAATATATTAGATTGCTGACTCCCGACAATAAAGAATATAAAATGGAACCACACATTTCCTTGTTTTTTCCTGCAACGAGTTCCCGGCGCTACTCATCCCAGGCCGGGCACGACTCAAGCGTGTGCTGCGCCGAGTCCTCGCCGCAGTTGCAGTGGTGACAGCCAGGAGTCGTCTCCCTCCTAGCGATCGTGTGCGGGTATTTGCCGAAGCAACCATACCACGACAAAACCTGCACCAACCGGAAGGTGAGGACCCCATGTTGCCGCCCTGCCCATTCTGAGGGCCCTATTGTGAGCGGCCATGGATTCCGCCCACACGGGCGCGCCGTGCAGTGCCATATTGACCGTCCTACCCTTGCGTAGAGTCGTCGACACGCGAGACTCGGTCCGCACAGAGTCGGCATCAAACGCCCGAGGGCAGACGCCATGCCGACGAGTCTTGGCGCAAGACGACGAAAGTGCTCGTCGAAGTGCCACCGTCCATCCAATACCAGGCCCAGATATTTGATTTGGGCCCAGATTGGAAGGCCCACACCATTGACCGTTATCGAGGCGACGTCGGGGCCCATGGAAGAGTAGGGCCTCCGACTTTTGAAGGGCCACCCTAAGCCCCAGCGCCTCGATCCACCTGACCACCTCCGCGGTACCTGAGGCCCCGGGCTGTGACGAGCGTATCGTCTGCGTAGCAATTTACGCCTAGCCCAGGGTAGAGCCGGCCACAGAGGACCCAGTCGCAGTCGATGTCCCACAGGACTTAACTAACTAACTAACTTATCATCACGCCACTTCTCTTGCGGGGTAGGCAGAGAGAACAGAGTGCCAAGAGGCTCTATTCTTGCATACATCTCTCGCTTCCTCAACATTCATAACTCTCTTCATACACGCTCGCCGGTTTCGGAGACTCCTGACTCCACCTTCCTTCAATACATGACCAATTTGGTCTAGGTAGGTAAGACTCGGTCTCCCCCTGTACCTACATCCTTCCACTTTCGCATTGTATATCTTCTTAGCCAGTCGCTCGCCCGGCATTCTTTCCACATGTCCGAACCATCGGAGCATTTCCTTTCGCATCTTTACACCAATACTCTCTTTTATACCTACTCGCTCTCTTACGTCATTGTTACGAATGCGGTCAGTCAACCTCACTGCACAGATTCTCCGCAGATATCGCATTTCGACCGCATTGGTTTTTCTCTCATGCTCCTTTTTACATACTCAACTCTCGCTTCCATATAATAACGTTGGGACAAGCACTGGGTTGTGTATTGCGACACGTGCCTTCTGGCTGAGGTGGTGGCTGCCGAGAAGTTGTCCCAATGCTCCGTTCACTCAATTTCCCGCATTCACTCTTCTTTCTACATCAGTGGTGTACCTTCCATCCCGACTGAATCCACATCCAAGATATACAAATTCATCCACTTGTTCTAGCACACCATTTCCTATTGCTACTCTAACATCTGTTCTGGCTTCTTCTCTTTCAAAATGCTTACATTCATACGTAGGCCCATTTTCTTACAATCTTCTGCCATTACGTCGACTACGGTTTGCAGGTCAGTCGCAGACTGCGCTAATAGAACCGCATCGTCTGCATATAGCAGCGAGTTAACCACTGAATCGCCCATCTGAACTCCCACATTCATTTCATTCAACTTTTGTAGATATTTATCGAGATATATGATAAACAGTCTGGCTGATAGAACGCAGCCCTGTTTAACGCCGATATTGACGTCAAACCAGGGTGACATTCCATCATCCAGCCGCACACAAGCTCTGCAGTCCATGTAGTTGGACTGCACCGCTTGTAGCAGCCTACCGTTAATACCATACTCCGGCAAAATGTCCCAAAGTTCCTTTCGTACAACAGTGTCAAATGCTTTCTCCAAATCCACAAAACTGCAGAAAACCCTCTGGCCTACAGTCAGATGCTTCTCCATAATGTTGCGCAGGGAAACACTTGATCGATACATCCTCTTCCACACTTGAAACCTCCTTGCGCCTCACACAAAAATTCATCAGACACCATCCTCATTCTCCTTTCAATAATCTAACCATACACTTTGGCTGCCAAACTGGTCAAGCTTATGGCTCTGTAGTTTGCACAGTCATAACGTGAACTCTTGTTTTTAAACAAGGGCACGATGACTGCGCTTCTCCAGTCCTTGGGAACAATACCCGCTGCCTTACCATTTTTCAAACTTCTAATCGCCCATTCAACTTCATCCATACTAATGTCATCAGAGGATGCCGGCACCAAATGCTGATCTGTTAGACCACATGTGGCACCAGCATCACTCTGAACATCCGCATACACATCTCCAAAATATTCACTCCATCGGCTTAACACATCTTGTGTTTGCGTAAGAATGTCTCCACCTTTAGACCTTATTTTATTCATTCTGAAAGCTGACCAACCACTCCGAGATTTCTTCACCTCCCTCCAGAAAAGTTTGGTGTTGCTCTCGAAGTTTTTGGTCAGCCTTTCTTCTGCAATCATATTTGCTCTATCACGCTTCTCTTTCACTAAGGCTTTGGTGTCATTCTTACGTTGCCGGTATATTTCTTTCTTCTGTTCTTTCATACTTGCACTCAGGTTCAAAGAAGATACACAGTCCAGCCACGCTTTCTTCTTTTGGTCTAGGAAAGCTGCTACTTCCGTATCCCACCATGCATCAACTTTCACTTTCCTATGCTTCTTTGAGCATCCACATACTTCTTTCGCTGTATCTACCATACTATCTTTCAATACTCTCCAGCATTCTTCTATGTTAGAGCCCGGCTGACTTAACTATTGTCAGCCGTTCACGGACACCCTCTACATACTTTGCTCTTACACTCTCTTCTTGCAACTTTTCAATCTTTATTCTTTCAAGCCCTCCAAACTGGACACGCTCTCGCCAGTGTCTCCACTTTCTGAACAGACCACCAAATCTCGCAATAACGAGATAGCGGTCCGTGTCGACAGTGGGACCCCTATAGGCTCTTTTTATCCAGAATTTTACTTCGGAGCCGACTGTCTACCAGAATTAAATCTATCATACTTCTCTGTTCATTCCTTCTCCATGTATACATATGGATGTCCTTATGTTGAAAAAATGTGTTTGACACAATAAGGTTTCTCTCCATACATACATCCGCAATGAGCCTACCTGCATCATTCACTCTCTTATCACCAAATGAATCAAGCACGTCCTCGAAGTCTGGATGCTTGGTCCCAACCCATCCATTCAAGTCTCCGCATACGATCACGCGTTCACTAGCATCTGCCAAATCCAGAACTTCCTAAACATTATCCCAGAACTTCTCTAGATCCAATGTCACCGAAGAGCCTACGGGAGCATAAGCTGCGACCATGAAGACTCTGGTGACACCTAGTTTTATTCGGACCCATAGAAGTCTGGGATCAAACATTCCGTAGTCTTTCACACTTGAGGCCAAGTGAGCAGGCAGCAACACCCCCACTCCCATGCTGGCCCGATCGCTCTGCGGTACACCAGACCACAGAGCTAACCCGCCACCAGGAAGATCACAGGCGTCGCTACCCTTTCGCTTGGTCTCTGTTACACTGTACTCTGTACATCAAGCTGTCTGTCCGACATGACGGTTACCAGCTCGCGTAACTTATCTTCCACACCACCTCTTACATTCCACGTGCCTACTCGACACTCTGCTCCCCTCGACTCGTCAAACTGGGCAAGGCGTGATGGGTGGCGGCCCCCATCGCCGCATCTGCCATTGTTCGTACCGACGGGGGCGGGTCGGTAAGCGTCGCCTCTGGGGCACGCCCTAACCCGCACTGCGGTACGCATTCGAGCCGGATATCAGCCTGTGGATTACAGGCTGGCAGGGATCGCGACGAGCATGCTCCGGACTATGATCACCCCACAGGAGCGGCCCTAAAACCAAACCCTGTGGGACGCCACATGACATAGCCCTCCTGACAACGTCCCCTTCACGGTCCACGAAGAGGACGCTGCGGCCGTCGAGGTAGTCTGCTACCAGCCGCCTTAGGTAGAGGGGCACTCCATGATACGGGAGTGCCTCCTTGATGCAGCCGAATGGCAGACTATTGAAGGCGTTGGCGATATCAAGCGACACTGCCAACAGCACTTCCCTCGAGGTGATGGCCTCCGCAGCCGCGGCCTTCAAGCGCAGAATGGCGTCGACCGTAGACCGACCCACCTGAAATCCGAGCTAGGCATCGGACAGTTCAGGGCCAACCGCACCTAGATGCCGGACGATGCGGGCAGCAACTACTCGCTCAAGGAGTTTGCCCGCCTCGTCCAGCAATACGATGGGCCTGAAGGCCGCGACTGCGACGCGTCCCGGCTTCGACAGGAGCTCAATCTTCCCCTCCTTCCAGCAGTCAAGGAACACAGGCAGTCGTCACAAGCGGTACCTCCCCGTCGTCGGCCTCCCAGTCGTCATCTGGCGGAGCCATGACCGGGGGCATGTGCACCGCCCGTGAAGGGAAAAGTCTCTCGACCACCTCAGAGAGGATGCCCGGCCGGAGGGTCTTCGTAAGATGGGGGGGCCTGGGCGCGGAGCTTGTTAAGCGCCGCAGATAGTTACAGCCCAAATCAACATAATAATATGTCTTATAGAAATCTACATTGAAGATCTCGTTCTGTTTCACAAAAAACATATCATTTTACTTAATGGTTGTATTTTTCAATTATTGTATAAAAGCTGCAAAAATGTAACCAATCGCTGTGTTGAGTACGGTAGATTTCGCTCGTTCTAATTAACGTACAATTCTGTTAGCGTTTCAGTCAAAGGTAAGTATAAAAACTCTACCCCAGTGGTCTTTATTATACAGAGACAAAAGGATTTTGAGAAAAACCTTTGTAAATTTTTAATGAGTTTGTAATTTCTTTGTCCCAGACCGCGTTACAGTTTTTTCCTCTTGATCACAATTAAATTGTCTGCGGAAAATTCATCATTTGGCAAAAAGTAAAGTCAGAGAAAGTTAATAACGTTATTATAATATAGATATACTTTTTCTTCAATTTTTATTAAAAGAAGATTTATTTCAATTATTTTTTTTAAATGTCTAAGAGCACTGATTATATAGTGCAGTGCAGTTAGCGTAGCGGTAAAACTAGATATTGACAGTAGTACCTATTTGGGTACGATCCATGATTCCCAGCCCGAGGTCCAGAACATACATGGTAGACATCGATGACTCCCCAAGGTTTGTCGTTTATTCAAAACTTATCGAGCAGCGATATATAGTTGAAGGAAAACAGCGTGCGGAAACCTGCATGCCTCAGAGATTTTCTCGACGGTGAACTTGCACTGTGCCAGCATGGTGGACTACGACTTAAATCCCTCTTCCTATAAGAGGACGGAACCCAATAGTGTGACAGTTATTCTTTTTATTGCTATTAATGGCATACGAGCCACGCCACCTGATGGTAAGTGGTAACCGTCGCTCATGAGCTCAACTATACCGAGCGTATTGTCAAGCCCCTGTGCACCATTCCATTTCTCAGATATGAAGTGAAAGAATGACCGGTCACACAGGAGACAGTGGTACCAACCCATTCGGGCCCGATAACAAGTGAGTACTCTCACTTGGTACCCATCCCTACTACCACTAATGCAATGGGTGATAATCGCTTACTTCCCTAAGTCGCCTTGTACGACACCCGCGGGAAAGGATAGGGTGGTGACATTTGTATTCTTAGTCCGTCACCACACGTGATGGACTAAGAGTTAAAGGTTTTAATTATAGTTTAATCATGAATCATGTTGATAAGAGAGACAGTATAAGCCCATGCTCTTGGCATGATGGCATACCCCAATTATATAAGATTTAGAAAAAAATCCTCTTATCAAGCTGAAAAGTTTTTAATATAAACTAGAGAAGAAATTTGATTACATTTTTGAATAGATTATTTGTTGCAATGTCACATGCTAAAATATCAAAAAAACGTTGCTTTTTGAACCCATTTAAATAAACTCGCCCATTAAAATAAGCTCAGTTGAATATACACGCGGGCGTTCTCTATAGTCTATATCATGTTTACTATGTTTGATGATGTGTATTTTCTCATTCATTGGTCATGAATTGTTCCGTACACGTTACGGAACAATTCATCTGCTACGTGTTAGTATTAATTAAGTAATCGGTGGTATAACCGCCAATGGATCAGCTAGACAATATTTACCCAAATAAATAAAATGGAAGTGTATGTCTAAATAAAAGCTTTTTACTAAATTCATATGAAAGTATATACATTACCAATAACAAAGGACAACATTTTAAAGATTTTGTCTGTCTATCTGTCAGACTGTTTGTTCCGACTCCGCTGACAGATAGCTGATGTTATAAGAAGTACCATAAACCCGCCGTGTGCCGTCTCGCCGCTTGTACTGGCGGACCACTGGAACTGTGTGATATTACTTCAGTGGTCCACCGGCGGTTTACCCTATCGGGTATCCTCTACTGAGCGACGCTTCCGCACATGGAGTGCGCCCCTTTACGGAAGGCCTTGTGTACCCGCAACTTATATTAATTTTATTTTAAAAAATAATTAGCGGTCCGCGCTATAAAAAAATAAGAAAATAACTATACTTCACGCGGACGACGTCAGGGGTAGTTGCTTTGTTGATCTTTTTAGCGATCCTTAACTAAGCAAGTAGTAATATTTATACATGTACTTAAGACTCTTTTTACAACATTATAGTAACACAAAAGGAATATAATGGTTTAACGACACCTCCTAAAAACAATCAATAAAAAAGTCAGACTCAATTAGCTGAGACTTTGTCGTACTAATCATGACAATGTAGAACGTTTGGACAACACTCGCACTTTATATCCTTTATTGATTAATTACATTACTACGTGACTTATGTAGTAACTATTATAAATACACAATGTAAGCTAGGAAACATTTTATAACTAAGCTATAGAGCTAGTGGGATGTTTGTTAACACTCAACAGTTGCAAGCTGGAGAGCTAACCAAATACCAAATACATTTTGATGACAAGGTAACTCTGCTGCTATAACGCTCGAAAGTTGTACTATCTTTCATGTATAAAATAACATACAGAGCACATAGTTTAACTCTCTGTAGTAAGTGCCTGTATGACCCAGTGTTATCAATTTATTTATAAACTAGAGAGACAAATTTGGTATTTTTTTTACATACTACGTGGGTGGTAAACAAGCATACGAAGCGATTTTTTAAACATTTTGATCTGTATTTTAGCACTTGACATGCTCAGCCACTTTAAAGAACAAATTATTTGTAAAAATGTGGAAAAAGAGAACTTTTAGTGCGAGTGGTTAGAGCAAACCGCTGAGCTTAGTGGTTAGAACACTTCCTCGGATTGGAAGAGATGCAGATTCGATTCCCGCTCGCACTAAAAGTTCTCTTTTTGCACATTTTCACTAGTAAAGCATACGGTACTTATGATAAGCGTTAACCGTAGCGTATAGACGCTAGCAACAATAGAAGCGTCAAATACTTACTCCAATATGAATGGGTTGGCTTGATCAGGGAAATACCACCCTGTCATGGAAGATCTGTATGAAACAACGGTAGGTAGTCCTACCGTAGGTAGTCCTACCGTTGTGTTTCTATAGGAAGTGAGAGCGCCGGAGGCACAAGCCGCTTCCCTATCCTTTCCTTATTTTCCTCTCCGCTCTGGACCCACCAGATACATAAAAAATCATGCCATTGCTTAATATGACTCTTAATTATAATAATTAAGCGGATATCAGAATAAAGATGTATTCAAATACATCCGATAGGTGGCGTGGGTTTTAAAGATATAAAAACAAAATGTGAAGTAGTGATTGTGTGTCACCATTGAGCGGGATAGCTTAGTGGTACAGAGCACTTCCCCGGATTGAAGGGACGTAGGTTTGAATCCTGCTCGCAGTAAATCTTTCTTTTTCCACTTTCACAAACAATTTATTGCATGCAACCAAAAATGTTCTAAACAAGTATAAGGAAAACAACAACTTAGCGCATTGATAAAGTATTAAATTGCTTGTGTCAGTGGTTTTTATCTGCTCTACCTCAGACGCTGTAATCCCCATGGAGCAATTTTGTTTTTGCTGATCTCGTTTTAACTTTCTGGTATTAATTATCCGTTACCTTACTACGAATACTTATTACTAGAATGTAATAACTATAATATTAAATGCAAATAAAAACTACCGTGCGACTACTAATTTTACTGACGATGATAATAGCTAACGTCATTGTAGCATTCAATTTTTGAAAAGGAAATTTTGGCATAAATACAGTTTGTCATTTCAATATTTGGTCCATAGAGTTGTTTAGGTATCCCCACAGGAATTTCTTATCTGGATATTTTGGAAAAACCTTGAATATTTCTATGTCATCTTAATTTTCAAAGTTATGTAACGATTGCCTCAATCAAAATGTTTCTTTCCTATTTATTATGTTAGAGTGTTATTGGTTCAGGCAAACTCGACCTTGGAAGTATCACGCTCATACAAAATCTTACCTAATAGCAACATTAGATGTTCCTACTATAAATTTTCATTTCAAAAGGATTTATAACTATGGAAAAATCAGGTACCTACCCAAAAAAGGTACAATATAGTTTGCAACCAACTTCCAAAAGGAGATTCTCAATTCGACTGCATGTTTTTTTTTTTTGTTTGTATGTGTGTTACGCGATTATTCCGACAATTGATTTCAATGGTTTTTTGTTTGGTAGGTGCTACTTCAGAGGTGGTCCCACTTAAATTTTATCAAAATCAGTCAAGGGAATGACCGAAGGTCAGTGGCTTAGAGCACTTCCCCGTATAGGAAGTGACGCAGTTTCGATTCCCGCTCGTACTAAAATACTCTTTTTCCTTATTCACAAATTATAATTTGTACTTTAAGGGTAGCTGAGCATGTCAAGTGCTAAAATATAGATCAAAATGTTTAAAAATTCGCGTCATCTATTAGTATGAATTTTAATTGCATAATTAAAATTACTATATTGGATTCATGCATGTAAATGCATCCGATAGGTGGCGTGGGTCGTAAAGACAAATGTGATGTGGAGATTGGGTATGGCCGAAGATCAGTGCGATAGCTCAGCGACTTAGAGCACTTCTCCGGATTGGAAGGGACGCAGGTTCGATTCCTGCTCGCACTAATGTTCTCTTTTTCCACATTCACAAATAATTTGTATCTTTGTCATTTTTGTACTCCTGTGCTCGACGCTTTCTCATACGAGATGCAACCAAGTAAGGCCTCCTTATCATGTACCACCTACTCTAACCTACGCACCTATTTTATAAAAAAAACACTAAAAACCAAAAAATAAATTATTTTAAGTAAATATTAATGTATCGGGTCTTAATCGCGTATATAATGTTGAGGTTGAATACCTTAATTTCCCGACGTTTCGACCGTATTGCATCGGCCGTGGTCACGGGTTGACTGGTGTTTGGGTATTGTAATCTTTGGACTGGTGTAGTTCAGCGTTGCCTCCGTGAAGCGCGAGTGTCTGTAACTACCCTCGCTTCGTTTATATTTTGATCTCCGAAACTGTCGGTACTTCGACACACCACACTAACGACATCCTCACACTGGCTTGTAATGTTTGTTCGGCGATATGTACACTTACTGATGACAGGATTCCATGATGTTGACAAACGGTATCCATCTTCTCGGTTGAAATTAGCATGGTTTTTTATTTCAACCGCTTCTCGCGCCATTCTGGAGTAATAGTGATGGTCGGTGGAGAGGACCTGTGATTTATGCAGTTCAATCCAATGGTTGGATCGGAAGGCGGGATTTTTATTTAAAAATAATTTATAATTTTATAAGACAACTTACCTTTGCTTACGGCACCCCCGCAGATAAAAGCTTTTAGATTATATCTCAAGTTCCAGATTAAATATATATACCGGTTTTTAAGTCCCATCAAGAACTACCGAACAAAAATTATTTATGAAAATCCGTTCAGTAGTTCCCACGTGATATATGAACAGTTTTGTGTTCAGTAACACTAACATAATTCGGGATAATTTTCTCAAATATCTTAAATGTACAGATATCACTCTTTTCCAGCCTTAGTACAAATAACATCACGCATTTACATCGCATTTGGGAAATATCCTTGTGTCACGGTGGATGTTATTATAATTATAGAATTATTAATATGCTAAAAATGGTATAATATAATATATATAATATTCAATAAAACACATATTACAACCAGATTTATAATACAATTTGTGGATTGACATCTTGGGCTATTTTCGGCATTTTTCAATGTTTTCTCCCATCAGTCTGATAAGGGAAGACCCCTTAGCTTTAAGTCAACGATCTATGAATGGAATTGGTTGATGATACTACATATTCTTTTACCGTCTTATATAAATCATTTATACTTATTTAAATCTATTTTAAACCAAGTAATGTATCATTTATGTATTAAAATAATATAAAAATTAAACGACAAAATAATGTGTCGTATTAAAGCTAAATTGTGCCACAAACCAGTGCTACTGTCGTGAAATTGCTTATTATGACCTCTCCTATTCATTATGCATGAGGGGGTGAGCACGTCTGTCCGCGACAGTTATGCCCAGATATATACGAGGAAAAGATTGCTCTAAAGATAGCATGTATTCATAAGATTAGACGGTAAAATTATAATAACAATTTAGGACATTTTATTAAACACGTTAATTATCTATATTAAAAGTAGTTGAGAGTTTTTAATAAAAAACTATTTTTAATTCCAGCAAATATTTACGGGTATTGTATGACTATAATCTGTAATATTGTACTCTATTTAGACACAGTTCTATATGCAGGAGGAGAACTTTGTTCTATCTTTTTATTTTGAGAATTATTTATAGATGCTTACTGACTTATTATCAAGCCATCTCCCTTGCGGGTTAGGCAGAGAGATCAGAGTGCCAAAAGGATCTATTCTTGCATACATCTCTCGCTTCCTCAACATGCATAATTCTTTTCATACACGCTCGCCGGTTTCGGAGACTCCTGACTCCACCTTCCTTCAATACATGACCGATTTGGTCTAGGTAGGTACACATCCTTCCACTTTCGCATTGTATATCTTCTTAACCATTTGCTCGTCCGGCTTTCTAATACTCTCTTTCATACCTACTCGCTCTCTTAGGTCTTCGTTATGAATGCGGTCAGCCAGCCTCACTCCACAGATTCTCCGCAGAAAATGTTATATAGATATAAAATTTATTTTCTTATTTTAGAAAGTAAAAATTGTTTTTAAATCTCAATATAACTTGAGATATACAATTTGTAGGACTCACAAAGATGGGCATTGTTCAGATAATTACAAATTCTTTTTCATACAATGCCTAAGCATTGTTAATGTCAATGCCTATACATTTTAACATTAGTCAATTCATAATATCTTGATATTTTATGAATAGAAAACCGTTCGAGATGCTTTGCTAATTCAGTCAACGTGACATTTTTTTTATTGCATGTAGTGGCAGACGAGCCACGGTCCATCTGATGGTAAATGGTAACCGTCGCCCATGGACTCGACTACACCGAGAGAATTGTCAAGCCGCTGCTCACCAATTCATTTCACAGATGAAATGAAATATAAACTGCTATCTCCTGCTACAGCCAAAACGCAACGATATGCTTCATGGCCGGCCACACGGGAGATGGTGGTACCAACCCGCTCGGGCCGGATACCAAGTGAGTACTCCCACTTGGTACCAAGCCCTACCACCAGTCATGTAATGGATGATACTTGCTTACTTCCCTTAGTTGCCTCATACGACACCCGTGGGAAAGAATGGGGTGGTGATACTTGTATTCTTAATCCGTCACCACACGGAAATACCTTTCTTCCCCAACGGTTGTTGGTTTGGCCACTTCAGCATGTTGACCCGGTAGGCTATGTCGATTAATCCCGTTCTCCTCCTATTTCCGTATTACGGATCTTATAACGTAGAGAGATCCCAAGCATAGCCTGCTCCATGGCACGCTGAGCGACTTTGAGCCTTGATATAAGGCCAACATTCAGAGACCACGCCTCTGTTTCATATGTCATCACCGGTAACACACACTGGTCGTAGACCTACGTCTTCAGACACTGTGGAATTTTGGACCAGAAGATCTGCCTTAGCTTCCCGAACGCTGCCCAGCTGAGCTGTATTCGTCGATAGACCTCTTTCTCTAACTGGACTGTTTCTCCCAGGTAGACATAGTGGTCGACAACTTCGAGAAGCGCACTCCCGATTAGGACCGGTGCTGAAATGACATGGGCATTAGACATGATTTTCGTTTTGTCCATGTTCATTTTGAGACCGTGAGTCGGGAAACCCTGCTGAGATCATTGAGCATGGTGCCAAAGTCCTCCAGCAATTCTGCAATGACTACTATGTCGTTGGCATATCGAAGGAGAGTGATGTATTTGCCATTGATGTTGATGCCGAATCCGGTCCAGTCCAAGAATTTGAAAACATCTTCCAATGCAGTGGTGAAAAGTTTCGGGGACATAACGTCTCCCTGTCTAACACCTTTCTGCAGTTGGATCGGTTTCGTACTCCTGTCCTGAACACGGACTGACATAGTGGCGTTTCTATACAAGCACTTCAGCACTTTGATGTACCCTATAGTCAATTTAGCACCGCTGAAGGGACTGCAGCAGGGCCCAAGTTTCGATCGATTCGAAGGTTTTCTCATAGTCCACAAATGCCAGGCACAGAGGCTGCTTATACTCCTCGGCCCTTTGTATAATCTGGCGCAACGTATGTATGTGGTCTATGGTACTGTAGCCTTTTCGGATACCGGCTTGTTCGGGAGGCTGAAAGTCGTCGAGCATGCGCGTGAGTCGATTTGTAATGACCCTCGAGAACAACTTATAGACGTGGTTCAATAGCGAGATGGGTCTTTAATTCTTCAAGAGGGTTCTGTCACCTTTCTTGAAGAATAGCACCACCATGATCCTGTTCCACGACTCTGGAATGTCGCCCTCGAGAATGACGGAATTGAATAGCCTCTGGAGGGCTTTGAGGACCGGCTTTCCACCTTCCTTCAGAAGCTCTATAGTAATTCCGTCGTCACCTGGTGCCTTTCCATCCCATAGCTGTTTGAGAGCCATTCTGACCTCGTACAGGCTAACGTCCGGGATATCTTCGGTATATTGCCGAGTTAGCTTGGATTTGGGCTCATGGACTAAGCTGACAATAGGGTTCTGGGATCTATATAACTGTCCATAGAACCTATGGACCTCTCTTAATATGTCATTTTAGGATGAAACAACGGTGCCTTCATTGGTCTTCAGCTTGGCCAGCTAGCTTTTCCCAACAGACAGATCTCTTGCGAACGCTTTGGAACCTTGGTTCCCCTCTATGGCCTTTTTAATACGCAGGTTAATAATCGGCGAATGTCCTGTCGCATAGACTTGGAGATATGCCTATTTAGTCTCCTCTGATTGGACCAATCAGCCGAAGACTGCACCGTAATTTCTGTCCGTCTTGCCATGAGCTTAAGAGTTAAGTCCGAAAGCTTTTAAGCCCTATTAACGTGACTGGTCTTAAAATAGGTTGACCCGACCGCGTGGACAGTTTCCACGAACCTGTTGTTCAAATCGCTCGCTGATTCGCACTTGTCTAAGCATTGAAAGCGATTTTGTAGTTCGAGCTGAAAGTTTTCGGGGTTCTGGTATTGAGCAGGTGTTGGTTGGAGCGAAGACTTCATCAAGCGTGACCGACGTCTCGACTTTCATATAGATTCAATATGCCTCTAACTAAGCGAAATCACTCCCAGTTTTAATCCTGCTGATCACTGAGACATCATTGAATATGTGTCGTTTGTCCGTTACGATGAAGCCAATCTAATTTTTCACTGAACCATCAGGGCTGATCCAGATCCATTTTTGCTGGGGCTGCTTCCTGAAGAAGGAATTCATCATACAGAGGCCTTCCTCCTCCAGAAAATCAGTTAGTACCTGGCCCCTGTGGTTTCTCTGCTCAAATCCATATTGCCCCACCTTCAGCTCATCGTCTCTCCTTATGCCTAGCTTTGCATTAAAGTCTCCCATAACCACCGTGAAGTGACTTTTAGACGCGTGAATGGCTTTCGAAATGTCCTCGTAGAGGGCCTCCACTTCGTCGTCCGAATGTGCTGAGGTCGGCGCGTAAACCTGTATGACCTTCAGCGAATACCGTTTGGTTAATCTAAGTATAAGGTACGCTACCCTACTCAACACACTCTCAATCTTCTCCACGTTACCTATGAGAGACCTGCGAACGATAAACCCGACACCACCCTGAGACTGGTGGTCGCCCTCCCGTTGGAAGAGCAAGTTTCCGGACTGGAGGATTATCGTGCCCTCACCCTGTCTTCGCATTTCTGATAATCCTACAATGTCCCATCGGATCTTGCTCAATTCCTCTTCCAGCGCGGTGATCCTCTCGTCAGTCCTCAGTGTCCTGACTTCGTGTGTTATCAGGGCCAGAAGTCCTTTGTGGTAGCCGGGTCAGGACCGGGGATTCTTAGCACCCCCCTGCTCTGCCGTTACCGGGCCCGCTACCGTTAATCCACGGAATAGCGGAGCTGCCGTAACTGGGGGCCGATGTGTGTGTGTGTACTCATGTGGGGGTATTGCCATAATCACCACGCTTGGCAGGAGGGTTGGCGATCATAGTGGATGTTTTTAGTACACAGAGGAACGCTGCTGCCCGGTGCCCCGGTAATCCCTTAGTCGGCTTTTACGACTCCCATAGGAAGAGACGGGGTGGAGCTATTCTTGATGCCGGTACCACACAACATATAAAATAATTTAAGTAATGTGTTATCGAAATACTATCTGAACCTAAATCCCGAGATTCCGAGATTGAGGATAGAATATTTCTAGGTAAAAACAAACTAACCAGCACACTTGTACCTTTATATTATTAACAAGTCCAAGACAATATGTCTAGTGACCGTTTACCTACTATAAAATTTACAACGTAAACCAGCAACATATTATCCCCTCTTCTTCTTATGGTGGCGGCTAGCCAAGAATGTTGTACAAAATCATGTATCTAGGTTGATGGATTTGTTTTCACCGAGTGGCTTGATAAATCTTCTTCTTCAAATTTTAATGTTTGAAAAACATAAACCAACTAGTAGAAGTTTCACATAATCAAATTAATCTCGTAATTGTAAAAATATAGAAGGAAGGGTGAAACAAATTCCTCGTCCTCTCCTTATTATCCTTACACTTCACCTTCTATCACTTTCTTTGGAGAGATACAAGGGATTTCGCATACAAGGGGTATAACCTCTCCTCTATCACTTGATGTGACCGAATGTGACAAAAGTGCGTCTCATAGTTCACGTCAGGGTAATAAGGTCTAGCTTTCGTGACGTAATACGATGACTTCAAAGGGATAGCGTAAATTGTGAGGTAGCGTAATCAAGACAGGCACGGGAGGTGGTACAAAAACGCAGAATTTAGCGTATCTAATGTAATATATTATGAACAGCCCCTATGAAGGCAATGAGTCATTAGTACCTACTACACGTCTAACACTCATTTCGAGAAATTGGGTAATTATGAAGATTAATTCTGGAAATGAGGCATTACACCGGCTTCGTATATAGTAGACATAAAGGCACAAATCATCTTTGTGTACGTGAGGGTGGCTCGTTAGCAACTTTTACTGCCTTTGAACTTGAAAATAGAGGTAATAAGTTATCACAATCTATAATTTAAAACAGTTTTTTTTTATTTTAACAATGTTATACCTTTTTTTTTTGTTTAGGCGGGAAAAAATGTACCTAACCGCACACCCCGTCGTTCGGGGCAACGAACAGGGTAGTGTGGGGCCCTCACCCACTAAAGAAACCCGCCGTGTGCCGTCTTTTCGCCTTTATTGGCGGGC
This sequence comes from Leucoma salicis, assembly GCA_948253155.1. Lineage (NCBI taxonomy): Eukaryota > Metazoa > Arthropoda > Insecta > Lepidoptera > Erebidae > Leucoma > Leucoma salicis. The sequence continues at coordinate 12,375,905 of OX411808.1, read as the reverse complement.
CACTGGAACTATGTTACATTCCTTCGGTGGTCCGCCGGCGGCTTACCCTTTCGGGCACCCTCTACTGAGCGACGCACCCACACACGGAGCAGCGCACCTTCGAGGGAGGCCTTGCGGGTGGCGGACGTTCCCCGGTCCATCCACCCGCAGCCTCAGCTAGGGCGGCATTAGGCGCAAATACTCACGCCTGCGCCGCCCCAGTCGCTGGCGGCGGTTCGGGTCTGCGGAAGGATCAGCCTCCCTGGCCCTCTCCGCCACTTCCTTCCGCGAGATGACCTCGTCGCAGAAGGCAGCGACCGCGGCCCAATTCCTGTCGCTGCCAAGCATCGCTCTAACGACGCTCGGCAGCGAGAGGTCCCCCCCTATTGCCGCGACGAGTTCACGGCGCTGCCCGCCCCAAGCGGGGCACGACTCGAGCGTGTACTGCGCCGTGTCCTCGTCGCAGCCACAATGGTGACAGCCCGGAGTCGCTTCCCTCCTTGCAACTATGTGCAGATATCTGCCGAAGCAACCGTGCCCCGACAGCACCTGCACCAGTCGGAAGGTAAGGACTCCGTGCCGTCGCCCCGCCCACTCCAGCACAGGCTGCAGCGCCCCTACGGTCCAGAGACCGGCTCGGGGCGCTTCCAGCCGTGTCCTCCATCTGGCCATGGCAGCTCGGCGGGCATCGCCCTGCCACCTGGCCACCTCCCTGGGTGGGGGACGACCACCCACCTTTTGCTCTTGCGACGCCCGCCAATACACTTCGGCGAGCACCTCCACCTCCAAGTCCCACGGAGGGGTTCCGGCCAACGCGCAGGCCGCTTCCGTCAACACCGTGCGGTATCCGCGTATGAGCCTGGACACGACGACTCTTTGTGGTTTCCACAGAAGAGCCCTGTTCGGCCCGTCCAGGCACTCCGCCCACACAGGTGCACCGTACAGCGCCATCGACCGGACTACCCCCGCATAAAGCCGTGGGCACGCATTGTTGGGTCCGCCCATATTCGGCAAAAGCCGTGCAAGGGCGGACGCTGCGCCGACGAGCCTCTTTTTTATTATAAAAATTTTAACAGGTAAGTCAAATTTCTAAAATACATAATACATTCACAAGGTAGATATTTATATATATATTTATATATATATATATATATATATATATATATATATATATATATATATATATATATATATATATATTTTAGGCAGGAAAAAATGTACCTAACTGCACACCCCGTCCCTCGGGGCATGAACAAGGTAGTGTGGGGCCCACACCCACTAAACGAACACTAAACTATATTACATTCCTTTAGTGGTCCGCCGGCGGCTTACCCTTTCGGGTACCCATAATTGTGTACCCTACGTCAATAAATCTTAAAACATATTAAAAATGTAGTTAGTCCTATATATAAAAAATCTCAATATACTCTATAAAGTATAATTTTATTTATTATCGAGTTCGCATACAAGAGAGTATCGCCAAATATTGTTGGCGTAAATCATTTTTCAATTCAATTTCAAAGGCGCGGTGTTATTGTTCCCAGTATGGGTTGCGGAAAAGCGTTTGTAAATGCTAGACGATTTACCGCATATATTTTACCAGAAGTAACTTTTGAATATACAAATAAAGTGTGTAACTATTTTTATAATTATAAATAGAAGTATATGTACCTAACTTTAATGACAACGACGAAGACGAAAAACTTTAAACCCAACATCCTAAAATTAAAACTGCATTCTTTGTCATTTTTGGAGTTCGTACTTACTTCATATGAAGTTTCATCAAAATCGTTTCAGCCCTGTACGCGTAACTTATAAATTTTAATTACATATGAATTACTTTCGAATTTATGACAATAGTATACCTATATACTGATAGATAAACCCAGAAATTAGTATGATCCAATTAGTATAATCTGTAACCGATCTCACATACGACACACCCTTTTCAGACTGTACGTACTACATGTAGTAGTAGAAAACAAACTTTTCCTTGGAAAACTACGGCTTTGAAAACTAAGTTAAAATAAACTTTTGCTTTGCCACCAAAATTAAAAAAAAAACAAAGCAAAATTTCAGGTAAGTTTGGTATCATAAAAAATTCTATGTAACTTTGAAAGCTACTATTCATTAGTGGCTACTATTAGATACAGGTGTAATGAAGCAAAATTTAAAAGGAATAATTTCTTATATAAGTAATATACTGCCAGAATTTGTATATCCCTAAAACACTTAAAAAACTAATGTATTATCCATTCTTCTGTTTTGAAGAAGGTGCAAAAATCAAGCAAACCTTAAGGAAATTTATCGTATACCTTTTTTTTAAAGTTACCGTAATATATATTCTATAGTACCTAAAAGTTACTTTCTTGATGGGGACCACCACCCCCTCAAGAAAGTAACTTGTTATTTATATTGAATTCTTTTGACCAATAAATCTGTCTCTAACTTCTTTTTAAAATGTACAATTCGCCATCGCGTAGTGCAGTCTGAAAAACCAATTTTAGTACAATACAATAAAATTGTTTCTGAACACGATTTGTGTGTTCGTATTCTTTCTTGCTTCTTCTTTACCCTCATTCGCTACATACCTATATATATATATAAACATACATACGCATACTAAATCCAAATTTATTATAGGTACACTTTCAGTAACACTATTTAAAAGATTACACTATGACGACAAATTTAATGATCACTTACTTCTAAAAGCACATGGCCTCGTGGCGTAGTCGATAGTGTAACCGACTTCCGTGCACGAGGTCGTGGGTTCGATTCCCACTCAGGACAATTATTTGTGTGATGAACACAGATATTTGTACTGCGTCTGGGTGTTTTCTATGTATTATATGTAAGTATTTACAAAAAAAAAGTAGGATATGTATCATATCTGTAATCTGGTACCCATAGCACAAGCGTTAAGCTTAGTTTGGGACCAGAGGACGTTGTGTGAAAAAATGTCCGCGAATGTTTATTTTATTTTACATCCATCTTCAAATACATGTAAAGATTAAATGAAAGAGATTGTTTCAACGAGCTTGGTGTGATCAATCTGAACATTTTCCCCCGTAATATATACTATAAGTAATGACTTTTATTGTTAAGGCGGGAAAAAAATAGCGGCAACGAACAGGGTAGTGTGGGGGGACCTCATCCTAAATAAACTTTCCGTCTCTTCTCTCTTCGTCTGTATTCGCGGATCACTGGAACTGGAAGCAGTGAGAGTACGGACTGCCAAAGTAGAAGCAACGAGTTCTATCCTTTGTATAGGGTGATGATTTACTACGAAGCTTTGACTGTTTAAATTTTCTTGCTCGCTTGTTTAGTATCCTTGTAGCATAAAATGAAATAATACACTAAAAACAATAATTTTGCTCAACTCTTTTTATGTCTTAATATTGGGAGTAGGCCATGGTCAACCTCACTGGCCCAGTGCAGGTTGGAAGGCTCCACAAGCTGTTAAATAAATCTCTCAAGCACGCAGGTTTCCTCGCAATGTTTTCCTTCACCGAACAGTGATAAATTGTAAGCAAGTACACACATAATTTCGAAGAATCCGACGAGGTCTGGACCTTGGACTGAGAATTCAACTCCACAGCACTGTCTTTTCAGTACTTGGTTTTACCGTTAGCCTATCACTGTGATAATTTAAGGTTTAATTATGTATTTTTAAGGTTATATATTTATTATTATTAACGCAAGAAAATAAACGCTTAAATATGTCACACGTTCTTCTTTTGTATGTAATGTTATCTCCAAGAAAATTAACTTAATTCTACTTTTTTAATAATCTCTGTATCGCAGAAGACTTTACAAACAAACAATTTAAAGGACAAAAAGGCCTGTGTAGTGCGTTTCAGTTTAGCGTTTATATGTATTGGTCGTAGGTACATTTTAGGTGCTATTCATTTATTTATTATATATCAATGGTGCTAGTGGTAGATTTTTGCTCATCCTAGCATAAATGAAATGCTTTAATCGGGGAAGGACCACCTTCACAGAGAAGAATAGTGTAAAACAACGCTAGGCACTACTACAGACGTTTTTTGTGTGGTGTGTGAGAGCGCCAGAGGCCCAATCCTTCTCCTTAACATCTCCTTCAGCATGAAGAAGCGTTTTATAAATCACACTGCACTATAGTGCACTATAGTGCAGTGTGATTTATATTTTGTAACAGACTTTTTGTAAACGTTGAATTCAAAAGCTCTACTTGGCACGTAGTTTATATTACGTAGCGAATCAACTAACAAACAAGTTCCAAATTTGCGGCACATAAACGCTGAAACAACACTTTAAAACGTTTCGTGCACAGCTGGTTGGAAAATACAAGTTTTAGTAACTTCAAATTATGTATTCACCTGTAGGTAAATTAATTTCAATCAAATTGAAATTCTCTTTATAATTTGATCTAGTAGACTAAATTATATTTTATAGTTTTAGGTTATACCTCAGGTTCCCGATATAGTGGAATCGAACGTATACCAGAACAAAACCAGCTTTATCAGAATCCGTTAAGTAGTTTTAGTTATGTGCGAAAAATAAACGGATAAAAAGATAAAAATTCTAACAAAAGATTTTGTTAAGAGACGCTAAAATAGCATGAAGAATGCAGTCATTTTTATATGATTCGCCGCAGACAAAATCTAGTTTAAGGTTATATCTCAGGTTCCCGATATAGTAGCGGGATAAAATGTATACCACTTTTTAAGTCTAATCAAGAGCTATCAAATAAAAAGTCGCATCAAAATCTGTTCAATAGTTTTTGCGTGATGCGTAAACGAACAAACAGACAAAAAATAAAAAATAAATGTTTTCTGTTCAGACACGCCTATGAGTATATAGCCTAATACAGTATTTTTTTCTCAAATATCTTAAATGTACAGACAAAGGTCTGTTACAGCTTTATAATAGTACTATAGATAGATATGTATAAAATAAACCTACATTCCAAGTTTCAGCTCTCTAGACATGGTAGAAGGTTTGGCTGTGCGTTGGTCGTCAGTCAGGACAAGCAATTATATATATAATAAATAAATAATTTTACAATATAATTAGAGATCTTTATTTTTTATACTACGTGGGTGGCGAACAAGCATACGTTCCACCTGATGGTAAGTGGTTACCGTAGCCTATAGAAGCTAGCAACACCAGAGGTATCACCCGAGCGTCGCTGTCTCCAAGGAAAGGGATAGGGAGGGGGGCACTAGAATTAGAGATCAAGAATGTTCATCACAATTTCATGACTCAGTGTACGACAAGTTCCATACTTATATTATACAAGTCCTGACTAAATGTAACAAGAATCTTTTTAACCTTTTAACAATTATGATACAAGGATAATTAAAAGCCGAGAAAGATAAAGTCTACATTTTTATACAGTGTAAACTTGACCAGTACTTTGCACTTAAAGTGGTAAATGGTGACGATACGATCCTAAATAATGAACTAGCTGATGCTGCCCGCGTCTTCGTCTTCTTGGACTTCAAAATTTGGTTCATAGACTCGTTTAGGCATATCCTACAGAAACGTCTTATCGGGGTAAACAACATTCTATGTATTTATACGATGTTTATAGTCAGTTCCACTTCCCCTCCCATTTCATCCTTTATATATAACTAGCCTTTGCCCGCGGTTCCGCCGCAATCAAAAGCTAGTTTTTAGGTTATATCTCAGAGTCCCATTTTTAAATGTAATCAAAAGCTTTCAGAAAAAAATTTTCATCAAAATCCGTTCAATAGTTTTGCACGACGCGCGAACAAACAATATTCTTCAAAAAAATTGTACCTATGTGTTCAGACATGCCTAAATAGCCTAACACAGTTACTTTATGACTAATATATTTAATGTACAGTACATACACAGCTCTGTTACAACTAATAGTATCTATAGATATAAATAGTACCAACAATTAGTAAGTGCGTCATTTACCTAATCATAATTCCTACCGTTCTATGGCTGCAGGTGTGAGAACAGAAGCAAACTTTCATATTTTAAATTAATAACCATCACAAAAGGTAAAAATGTTCATCAGTCGTCAAGGTTGCCATTAAATCACAATTAGCAGGGTTGTACCAGCCAACGGCAATTTTCTCATTTGCCTTGCAAAATTATTTTAGCTAAATTGTTATTAATGTTTTTGTCTCCTGTGCAAAATATTTCATTTTTATTTCCACGCTTTTGTAATCTTCATTTTAATAAAATGTATAAATTTCAATATATCCACAGTAATTAAATGTACATTTCCAAAATTATTTCAATACAGGCAACACCAGTATTATTTAGAATTTAAGTATGCATTTTGTATCATATACCTTCTTGACCACTAACCGGCAACTCTCCGAAAACTCTTAAAGTTTCAACAGCCTTTTATTAGCAAAATTTTCTCAGTTTCGATAAGAAACTGACGGTATATTTTACTCTTAAGGTCCAGTAGATCCGCCGCGAAAGTCCATTAAATCACAATTAGAAGTAATGCGGGTAGATGCGTGAAAAGCTACTGAAGCCTTAGTCCGCGAGCCCTGGTCGTATAGGGTTTTGTCGGACTTATGCGGGGTCTTTTACTTATTTTTCACGCTTCGAAACGCTTTTTATTACCGGTAATAAGTATTCATCTTTTTACAACACTTTAACTCTTCGGGTATGACGTAATATAACGATATTAGATACAGTTTTATGTTAGTCATAACGTTTAAGATAATTTTATGATTGTGCTCATTATGAAAAATTAGTAATAACGATATTAGTTTATCGATTAAACAAATAATAGCAAGGATAAATATTATTACGTGGTTCGGTGGCGGTATTTTTGTGATTTTAAAATACTGTTTCATTCAAATTCAAAAATATGTTTATTTCATAGGCCTATTAAATAGCACTTAAAATATATTTACATATTGTGATTTTGCAGTCGGTTTATGACGAGGTAAATATATATACTTATATATATTATATACTAGCGGACACGACAGACGGTGTTCTGTCCAAACATTGGCGTTTCGTTTGGAGTCATTTATTTTAGCTACTAAGTATTATTTTCTTAATAAAAGTAGGGTTGTTGGCGTAGGAAATGTTGTTATATGGTATTAGGTAGGTATATTTCTTACATTAGAAAAACTCCTGAAATCCTATTGTAGCGCCACCTACCGGGTCCAAATGTGAATCTTACGTTATACTATATCTATGATCTAAACCATCCCGGAACTTACTAAAACATACACAAAAAAAAAACATCAAAATCTGTCCAACCGTTAAGGAGGAGTTCAATAACTAACACACCGACACAAGAAATATAAATATATAATAGATAGATATATAGACAATAGATGAAACTGTAACGGATCTGTATGCGATAATTAAATATAGAAGAAAAAAAACTATATTGGGCTATTTAGACGTGTTTGAACTCAAAATAATTATTTTAGAATTCCTGTTTCTATCTCTGTAAATTTATTTGCATCACATAAAACCTGCTGAATTCATTTTGGTGGAACTTTTTATTGATAGCTTATTATTACATTTAAAAAGTGCTATACACGTTATCTCGCTACTATGATGGAAACCTAAGATATAAACAGAAAAAGTAGTAGATCAAGAGCTTTTGATAAATATTTTGATTTTGTTTGTGGTAGTAAAAGTGATAAAAGGCTTCACTACCTATATACTACCTTTAATAGTTACATAGAAATATACATTTTTATTCACAGAAGACACTAAAAAATATCGGGACATTTTGTTTTCAAAGCTTCGCAAATCATAATGAATATTTGTTTTTACTAGAACTGTATTAAAAGTTCTTATCAGAAGGAAAAATATAATCATATACAATTACAATTCTAAACATAAATAATAATTGATTTGTCTCCAATACGTAATGAGAGGACGTGATGGAGAGTAAAATTGCAGACGCGCAGGGGCTCTTTTGTTCTTTACAGTCTCATTAGACGCGAAATACTTTACAAATGCCATCCAGATTACCGTGAAAATCTTATTATCCCACAATATCTGAGATTCAAGACTGCGCCTTATTAACGAAAAAATAAAAGGAACAATTCGCTGGGCCACAATTTACAACCGCCAGTAAAATATAAAGAGCAGGGGAGAATCGAATTTCTCTTGAAACCTTCACGAGATTTAGCGAGATAGTAATTGATTTTTATAACATCCTTGAGTATTATCATTTTATATATTAAGTTTTTGCGCGTCTGATTTTCAGTAAAGCCTAACCCAGAGAAGATATTTTCAAAAAAATATAGGTGTAATTTTGCAATTACTTCATGCGTGCCATTTTTATAATTCATTAGTATTTGTAACTTAGGCAATTTCTCAGACTTGTACAGAACCCTATCAAAGTGTGAGACAGCAGACGAATAATATAAATGCGCATATAGGTATAACAAAATAATTTCTTTATTTACAGCCCATTTCCAGGTTTTATTGGAAAAAACGGGACCTTACAATGTCCTATTCGATATGGAGGTCCCTTCGGGGACGAATCAAAAAGATATAAATATATAAGTTTTCCAAATTGTACACTTTGACAAATCCAATGAAAGGGTTTGTAATCAGTCTGTAATATTTTTTTATACTTAAATTAAAATATTATGATTAAGCAGTTTTATATTAATTAGAACAATAGATGATTTTTTTTTTCAGCCCATTAGTGGTCAATAGTAGGTCCACTATCCGGTCAGTACCCGGGGACCCGAACCCGGGGAAATCCTACCTCAGGAGGCTGTCCCGCCAACCGGCGAAAATCTCGTGGAGTTGCCGTCGTGCCGGAGTAGGAGACCGGTGCGGACCCGACGGTTAGTCACGGGGCGGCACAGGGGGCCCTTCCGTGTTTCGTGTCAGCTCCTCACAAAACCCATTGTCTGGCCGTGCGCCAAGTGTCACCACCCTTTTTTTCCGAGTGTCACCGGTACCCACTGTGCGCAAGCTCATATCCCCCAAACTCTTCGCAAACTTTGATGGCCAAAAGGAAAAAGAGCAAGTGTTTTACGGCGGACTCCCTATCCACATCATAAGTGGAGTTTTGCAACATCAGGAGTCTTCACAGTAATCTCGACATCGTCCATCACCATCTCGAGACAGCGTGGCCTGCCTTGCTCTTTTAGACGGAGACGCAGATAAGCGCTCCGGACGACATTTCGTACCTTAAATACCCCGGCTACGAACTGGAGCATTCCTTCCATCGTAAAGCCAGGGTGTGTGTATTCGTTCAGAGTGATGTCTGTTGTAACCGCCTTCGGGGCCTCAAACATGGCGAACTGTCCATTTTATGGCTACGCGTAGAATATGGTGGAACAGACCGCATCTACGCGTGCCTTTACAGATCCCATGGCAGTGATTTGGGGTCAACTCACCTTTTCGAGAACGTCGAACAAGGGATAGACAAAATATTGGCAGTTTCCATCTGCAGAGATGGTGGTCCTTGGTGACTTTAATGCTCACCACAAAGAGTGGCTTGGGTCCCGGACCACTGACCTCCCGGGTCGACAACTCTTCAATATGGTTTCGGCCTATGGTCTCTTTCAACTGGTAACACAGCCTACCCGTGTCCCAGATATTGAGAGTCATGAGCTCTCCTTGTTGGACCTTCTGCTGACTACAAATCCACACGGATACCGGGTGGTGGTTGGTGCTCCTTTAGGATCATCCGATCACTGCCTGGTCCGCTGTACCACCCCTGTTGCGAGAACCAATCGTTTTCCAGCGAATGGGTTTCGTAGAGTGTGGCAGTATAAGTCAGCAGATTGGGATGGACTTCGCGAGTTCTTCGCGTCCTTCCCTATGCTGCTATGCTTCTCCTCTAGGGATCTTGACGTCTGTGCAGACTGCATCACGGAAACGGTGATTATGGGGATGGAATCATTCATCCCCAGCACCAAAATACCGGTTGGTGGTCGCAGCCATCCATGGCTTAACAAAGCCTGTAGGACGGCTGCACGCCAGAAACAGTCCGCATACTTGGCCTGGAATAGGGCCAGGAAAAGTCAGGACCCGACCTTCAAAAAGGAGATGCGGAAATTTAGGGTCCAACAAGAGGGCTATTGCCGAAGCTAAGGCAGAACACGTTGCAAGCTATCCCACTGGGAGTCAAGCTTTCTGGTCGCTCGCCAAGGTAGTACTGCACGGGCAACTTCTGCCAGCCTAGTCTTCCACCACTGCGGAAACTGGACGGCAATTTGTCCCATAGCGAAAATGAGAAAGCTGATCTTTTGGGCCAACTCTTTTTTTTCCCGTCTTTACGCGCCTGTTTCACCTTTCATACAGTACCGGCAGGATTTCTACTTCGTGGAAGGTAGCCCATATTCACCCGATTCCCAAAAGCGGTGATCGGTCGGACACGTCGAATTACAGGCCAATCGCGATAACATCCCTGCTCTCCAGGGTACTAGAGAGGGTTATTAACCGCTGACTTCTGCAGTACTTTGAGGATCACCAGCTGATCAGTGATCGCCAATACGGCTTTCATCAAGGTCGATCTGCTGGTGATCTTCACGTGTACCTCACTCATCGCTGGGCAGAGGCCTTGGAGGGTGGGGGTGAAGCTTTGGCGTTCAGCCTGGATATCGCGAAGGCGTTCGACAGGATCTGGCATAGGGGCCTTCTATCGAAGCATCGTATGGAATCCCCGAGGGGCTCTGCAAGTGGATCACCGGCTTCCTCCGTGGTCGCAGCATCAAAGTCGTTATAGACGGATGCTGCTCTGATACCATGGAGATTAATGCTGGCGTTCCTCAAGGCTCGGTACTCTCCCCAACGCTGTTCATCCTGCATATCAATGACTTGCTCTCAACAGAGAGTATACATTGCTATGCGGATGACAGTACGGGTGATGCGCTAATATACCGGCCATCAGAAAGTCCCTCGGAACATGCTGGAGGAGAGGCGGACCCAACTTGTGTCTGAAGTCGAGCACTCTCTAGGGCGGGCCTCGGAATGGGGTTCAATTCAACCCTACGAAGACACAGGTTTGCGCGTTCACTGCAAAGAAGGACGCATTTGTCGTGACACCCCAGTTCCAAGGGGTAACTCTCCCGGTCACCGGTCTCGGCATCGACATATCTTGTAAAGTCCAGTTCGGGAGTCATTTGGAGAACAAAGACAAATTGGCGAGCAAGAAACTGGGCGTTCTGAACAGAGCTAAGCGTTACTTCACGCCGAGGCAGCGACTTGTGCTGTATAAAGCACAAGTCCGCCCTCACGTGGAGTACTGCTCACATCTCTGGGCAGGCGCACCAAAATACCAACTCAACCCACTTGACTCCCAGCAAAGACGAGCTGTTCGGATTGTCGATATCCCAATCTCACGGATCAGCTGGAGACGTTGGGGCGGTGGAGAGACTTTGGGGCTCTCTGTGTGCTCTATCGACTCTTCAACGGGGAGTGCTCTGAGAAACTGTTTGAGGTGGTACCAACATCGCCGTTTTACCACCGGACCATGAGACGCCGTACTAGGATGAACCCTAGTTCATCCATACCACCTGGAAACGATCTCGTCCAAGACGGTTCGTTTTCAGCGTTCTTTTCTACCACGTACGTGTAAGATCTGGAATGAGCTTCCTGCTACGGTGTTTCCCCAGCGTTACGACTTGTCCCTCTTTAAACGAGGTTTGAGAAAAGCACTTTACTCACGGTAGGCGGCGACTGGGCTGTGCCACTGGTGTTGCCATAGTCCATAGGCAGCGGTTACTACTTACCATCAAGTGGACCGTCTGCTCGTCTGCCACCGTTGGCAACAAAAAATAAAAATATAAAAACTTGATTTGTACCTAAAACTAAGTCAAAAAGGTTGCCCTTTATAAAGTGCAATAATTTCTCAAACACATTTTAGAGAATCTACTTCTTTCTCTTATTAACTTACACCAAACCGGTGGGTGAATAAAAAAAAACATTAAATATATTTTATGCCAGTTCTAAGACATCAATTCAAATCATACTACCATTTAGTCAATAAGCTTTTTATATTAATTTGTTTAAAAAATATTATTATACTTTAAAACATAAGTACCATGAATATTAATTCATTTACTTGAAAGACATACATTGTATTTCAAGTTCTTATTTTAATGATGACCTTTCGAAACGAAGAAGGAAAGTGCAAATTTATTGAACAGAAAGGTTGATTTTGAAGTTGAATTACTTGGTTCATTAATTTTCAATTTCCGCCATTACTATTTTGAAAGTCTGCGTCGCACAAGTTGTCTAGATCACGGGTAGAAAAAAACCAAACTAATTAAGGTTGATAATTATTATCGAGCGCAAACTATAACATGCTTTCTATTTTGAAATTAATTAATACCTTATCTTATAAAATATTTAATAAAATATTTGTAATAAAAATAAGTTAATCAGTTTTATTTAACATAAAAAAGATGATCATTATTTAGATATTTTTATATATATTTTTAGCATTTGACATGCTTAGCACTATGCATTTAAACACAAAGTGAAAAATGTGAAATCGAAAATAACAGTCACGAGCAGGATTTTAACCTGCATCTCCTGGATACCGTCCAGATGCTTTGCCAATTCAGCCATCGTGACAATTGCTCCTGACTGCTAATTTCGATAACACATTCATACTTAACGTCTTTGGGTGACGCCTGCGCCATCTGTCGGCATCAGGACGGTATCCAGGAGATGCAGGTTCAAATCCTGCTCGTGACTGTTATTTTCGATTTCACATTTTTCACTTTGTGTTTAATGCATAGTGCTAAGCATGTCAAATGCTAAAAATATATATAAAAATATCTAAATATATTAGCAGTCACGATTGCTGAATTGGCAAAGCATAGGTTAAAATCCTGCTCGTGACTGTTATTTTCGATTTCACATTTTTCAAGATGATAATTATGTAAATTATTAAAACATAAAAGCTAAAAATAATAAAGTAGGTCCTGGACCAGTCATCACACTGCTCTCCTCATCAATCTGAGGCATTGATTAGACTCAAAAATAAAATCATAAGCCGAATGAAATTTCTATAAACAGTCAGCCGCTTATTATTATAAGTTCTATTTACATATTTACGCAGGTTACGCTATGCCCCAGATTGATGAGGAGAGTGGTGTGATGACTAGTACCTAGGACCTACCTAATTATGTTATAGCTTTTTGTACATTATCTACATTAACATTATTTTTTATTTTTATAAAACCACTTACTTTTGCTTTTTTTACGGATTTTATTTTGAAGCTTTATTTTTATTTCTAGTTAAGCTAGTTTTTGGGTTATATCTCAAGTTTCCGATATACCTAGTAGCCGGATAAAATGTATAATATACCAGTTAGTAAAATACGTTTTTAAGTCTGATCAAGAGCTATCAAAATAAATTATGTGTGTGTGTATTAGTGTACACACGTAAGAAGTGAAACTTCTTTATGACATCATTTTTCGAAAAATTATCTACTATTTACAACTTTACAGAAATTGGTTAAATAAAGCTAAATTAGATAAAGTTTAAGCAAAAGGCTTTTATTATCATAGACATGGATACAAATTATACAATTATTTCACCTTATTGCTACTAAGATTATTATAGCACTTCATTAATTATAATAGAATTATTACGGCGTTTTATAGCAGAGTGCCTATTGCTACCTTCCAGCTCCATTATCAGACCCTGGATACTATCTAGAGACAAAGTATTTGTCAAGAGGAATAAAACGAGTCCCAACTCGATGGGGTTGCGTCGTTTCACTACAGAGCTACTGTGGCCATCTTCCAGCTCCATCATCAGACCCTGGATACCAACTAGATACAAAGTACTCTTCAAGACGATTCATACGTGCCCGAACTCCATGGGGTTATGTCGTTTTATAATGGATTTCCTTTGGCTACCTTCCAACTCCATCATCAGACCCTAGATATCATCTAAAGGCAAAGTACTCGTCAAAATGAATCAAACTAGTCTAAACTCGATGGGGTTGCGTCGTTTTATTACAGAGTTAACTGTGGCCATCTTCCAACTCCATCATCAGTCCCGGATACCATCTAGATACCAAGTACTCGTCAAGACGAATCATATGAGCCCAAACTCCATAGGGTAATATCATTTTATATTGGAGTTCCTATGGCCACCTTCTAGCTCCTTCATCGGACCCTGGATACCATCTAGATACAAAGTACTCGTCAAGACGAATCATACGAGCTCAAACTCCAAGGGGTTATGTCATTTTATATTGGAGTTCCTATGGCCACCTTCTAGCTCCATTATCAGACCCTGGATACCATCTAGATACAAAGTACTCGTCAAGACTAATCATACGAGCCCAAACTCCATGGGTTATGTCGTTTTATATTGGAATTCCTATGACCACCTTCTAGCTTCGTCATCAGACCTTGGATACCATCTAAAGACAAAGTACTCGTCAAGACAAATCAAACGAGTCCAAACTCGATGAGGTTGCACCGTTTCATTATAGGTATCCTATGGCCACCTTCCAGCTCCATCATCAGATCAGCTTTATGTCATCATAATTTATTGCATTGTCACGCAATATACATATGTTTTATATTATTTATAGTCTTGCAACCCATATTTAAAAAAAACATATAAAATAAATATGGCGCGTAACGGAAAAATGTGACGCGTAACGAAAAAATGTTACACTAAATTTTTTTCCAACCCCGATAAAGAACTTTCACTTCAAAAAGTTGCATCAAAATCCGTTTAGTAGTTTTTGCGTGATACGCAAACAAACAGATAAACAGACAAAAAATCTAAAAAAAAATCGTTTTGTCGCCTATATAGCCTAATTCAGCATTTTTTTCTCCAATATCTAAAATGTACAAAAATAGCTCTGTTACAGCTTGTATAATAGTAACTAGCCATTGCCAGCGGCTTCGCCGCAGCCAAAAGCTAGTTTTTCGGTTATATCTCAGGTTCCCGATATATTAGCGGGATAAACTGTATACTAGTTTTTAAGTCTAATAAAGGCCTTTTAAATAAAAACAAGTTGCATCAAAATCTGTTCAGTAGTTTTTGTGTGATGCGCGAACAAACAAACAGACAAAAATTCTAAAAAAAATTGTTTTGTGTTTAGACACGCATATATAGCCTAATACAGTCATTTTTTCTCAAATATCTTAAATGTACAGACACAGCCCTGTTACAGCTTTATAATAGTATAGATATAGATAATTTAGTGCCTCACTATTACAAGACCTCATTCCTGTCAATTGTCATTTATTCGAACTCCTCAATACATAATCCTTCTTTGTTGGCAGCCATATTGGATTTACAATGATACTGAATCTCAGACTAACTAGACGGAGCCACGTCGTGGCCGCACTTGAAACAGCAATATTTTTTTTAAATGTTGCCAGGTTGACAAATATTTAACCATATTTGGGCAAAATAAACGATAGTTAGAATGAGGTCTGTAACTTGATCGTAAATAAGAAACTCTTCGTAACAAATATTTAATTGAAAATCACAGCGTTTATCAACGTAATTATTTAAAAGTAAATCTACCACCCCTTCTATTCATCCAACCACCAGTCTTTAAATGTCCACTGCTGGACATTGGCCTCCCCAAGAGAGCACCAGAATAAGCAGGCTTGTGCTGACTGTATCCAACGGTTCCCTGCAGCTTCGACCATATATTTGGTCCATCTGGTGGGAAGCCATATTACGCTGCGCTGTCCGATACATGGTTGCAACTTGAAAACCTTTTTCCCCAACGGTTGTCAGCTCATCGAGCGATATGGCCTGCCCATTGCCACTTCAGCATGAAAACCTGGCAGGCTTTGCCGAATATTCACGTTCTACGGATCTCCGTAATAAGAATTCGATCACGTAGGGAAATACCAATACTTTGAGCCTTGATGCAAGGTAAGTATTGCTGCTCCATAAATTGCCGTTCTGTTCGATATCTCATCTGGTAAATAATAATAAGTTATATTTAATAAAATAATAGTACACAAGAATATAATTAAATTATCTTTTCTTTCTTTTCTGCGTCAAATAAGAAAATAATTAACTTCCTTCCAGCGCTGATTTAACTAATTGAATAAGAACTTAGAGCAAATCAGTTTCTCTGAATTCTAGATTATGACTACAGCGGTAGTCATAATCTTGAATTGAGATTTACTTACAAAGATGAAATTACAACTGCCTCTGTGGTGCAGTGGTAGTGTAAGTGACTGCTGATTATGAGGTCTCGGGTTCGATCTCCGGGTTGGGCAGTGTTATTGAGACTTTTCAAAACAAAACAAAAATTCTCAGTAGCAGCCCGGAGTTTGTAAATGTGCCCGGTATACATAGCTGGCGAGTCGTGGGTGTGTAATACACCTCTGCCTACCCCTTCAGGGAATACAGGCGTGATGCTATGTTTTTTGAAGTTACAAAGACTTTAAAAGCTATACTTACATGAACATATTGACTGGCAATGATTTTGCTCCCAACGTTACTATTTTCTTATTATGTATAATGAAACATCAACAAAATGTCGTGGAACATATTTTGGGTATTTCGTGGGTTGCCTCTTTTTTCCCGTAGCATACACCCATTTCGATCTCGCGTCTGGATTAGAGGGAAACCTAAAATAGTAAATATTTATCATCATCTCATACATTATATATAAATTTTAGTAAAGTGAAAACTGGGCAAATTAAATTCGCAATAAGGCAACACCGAAACAATTCTCAGTAATAGAAAGTTAGCTAGAAAACGTGTTTTGCGAGTGTATCTTAGTAGCAATTATTAATTTTAAGTAAAAAAGCCCATTTTATATCACTTTATAGCATTCAATCATTATTTTTTTTCATTTTCGACTACATATGAATGAAATGTTATACCTGTATTTTTTTGCTCGCTGTAGCTTTTGTAGCATAGTACACTATTTTACAAGCACTATTATCACGTAGTCTTTTTCTCAAAACACTCCAACACAAATTAACATTAAATTTTAATTAAAAAACCCGAATTTTTATACAAATTTTCGATTATGTCAGTTGAATCGTGACAGACAAAGCATTTTGTCATCGTGACAATACCAAAAACTGGCCACGGCGACAAAGACAAAAATCTATGACTTTGTCTGTTTTTTGCACCAGTAAATTGTATCTTACGTTCTCGCTCATACATGTCAAAGAATTTTCTTCGCTCTATCTAGGACGTATTTAGTCTGAGTACTGAATATTTTCAATTGAATGGTCATCAGAACTACAGATGTGTACTAAATATCATATCAATCTATCAAAAGGTTAAAATTTAAATTACTAAATTTAACTCAAAAAAGAATAAAACAACAACAAACAGAGCAAGCTAAGAATAAAAAAATCAATCAACTTTCCGGAATAAGAAGTAGCCTATGCCCTGTTTTGGTCTCCAGACAATATGTATCCAAAATTTCAGGATGATCGGTTCAGTACTCACTTTCTCATTTAAAATAGTGTACCTAGTAGGGATAGTAAGGATGCGGAAGTGAATTTGTCTGTTACCTTTTGACGCCTTAACTACTTAACCGATCATCTGACGGGCCTCGTGGCGTAGTCGGTAGTGTAACCGACTTCCGTGCACGAGGTCGTGGGTTCGATTCCCACTCAGGACAATTATTTGTGTGATAAACACAGATATTTGTACTGCGTCTGGGTCTTTTCTTTCTGTTATATGTATGTATTTACAAAAAAAAGTAATATATGTTAAACACAAAGTGAAAAATGTGAAATCGAAAATAACAGTCAGGAGCAGGATTTGAACCTGCATCTTCTGGATACCGTCCAGATGCTTTACCAATTCAGCCATCCTGACAATTGCTCCTGACTGCTAATTTCGATAACACATCATACTTAACGTCTTTGGGTGACGCCTGCGCCATCTGTCAGAAGTATTTTCATACATTATACAGACCAGGTAAACTTAATTTTACAGTTAAGATTTTACCTAATAATGACGCAAACCCTTTAAATATTTAGATATTTTTATATATATTTTTAGCATTTGACATGCTTAGCACTATACATTAAACACAAAGTGAAAAATGTGAAATCGAAAATAACATTTCACATAACACATAGTGCTAAGCATGTCAAATGCTAAAAATATATATAAAAATATCTAAATATTTAAAGGGTTTGCGTCATTATTAGGTAAAATCTTAAGTGTAAAATTAAGTTTACCTGGTCGGTATAATGTATGAAAATACTTCCGACAGATGGCGCAGGCGTCACCCAAAGACGTTAAGTATGATGTGTTATCGAAATTAGCAGTCAGGAGCAATTGTCAGGATGGCTGAATTGGTAAAGCATCTGGACGGTATCCAGAAGATGCAGGTTCAAATCCTGCTCCTGACTGTTATTTTCGATTTCACATTTTTCACTTTGTGTTTAATGTATAGTGCTAAGCATGTCAAATGCTAAAAATATATATAAAAATATCTAAGTAATATATGTATTATATCTGGTATCCAGAGCACAAGCGTTAAGCTTAGTTTGGGACCAGAGGACGTTTTGTGAAATGTCCGTGAATATTTATTTATTATTTATTTATTTATCTCAAAATTTGGCATACATATAGTACAGAAAATAATTTATTTTTTGAAAATGGAAGGTTTCCGTAGGATGGCTATTTTTGTTTTGAGATTATTTTTGTATACCATAAGGTAAAAGGGTGGGTGAAATTGAAATAAGAAGTAGCTAGATTTTACAAAACCAAGTATCTAATATTATAAATTTGCATTCTTAAAATGTAACCGTCTTATAATATAATCTAATAAGATCAATAATTTGACTTCTTTATAAGGTAAGAAGAAACATGACTCTCTTAAAATTATTACTTTATTCAACTTGAAATTATTCTATAGGTTTAACTCAGATCAATTAAAACTTTTTGGTCTTCATTTCCAAGTTACGACTTTAGTCCCTGCCAATGTTAATCTATAAAACAATTTGTTTAACTTGATTTAAAACTTCGCTGGAAATTTCAGAGCTTTATAGTGATGAAAATTGGAATACTTCGGACCGTAATTCCTACTTATGAGTACGACGAGTTAAGCCGTTGTATGTTATGTTACAAGCACACACCATTATATATATTTTATCAGAGACAGAGTTGAATGAAGCGCATCATAGTAAACTAACTTTTCTATACCACATAACTTTATGAACTGAGGCGAGCCTATCCTTAACAATAATTAGTACCTACCTATTTATAGTAATACCTACTAAAAGTTGCCTGCGACTTCGGCTGTGTTACATTTATTACATTTTAATTTTAATTCCCTACTTTATGACCACGATTTTGTAAATCGCTGAAACACATGGACTTCCTCGGTGGTGCAGCGGTAGTGTAAGCGACTGCTGATCATGAGGTTTCGGGTTCGATCCTCAGATCGGGCAGTGTTGTTGAGCTTTTTCGTACAAAGAAAAATTCTCAGTAGTATCCCGAAGCTTGAAAATGTGCCCGGTAGACAGCAATATGCTCGCTCTCTATTATGTGGGACTTAAACATAGTTGGCAAACCGTGTGTGTGTTACCTATACACCTCCTGTACAGGCGTGAGACTATGTTTTAAAACACATTATAGCTATCTCAAAAAGCTAGTAGTACAATTTTATCGACCAGTATGTAGTTTATAGATGTATAGAGATATATACGTGAAAAAGTAGGTATTATACAAACAACCAGTCTAAGTAACAAAGTGTATGGGATATAGGTAGTATAGTTTAGTATATAACTACTTTATACGAATATATATGATTAAATCCCCCAAAGGAGAATGGGATTTTTGGGCCTGTTAACAAGTTAAAATATTCTTTAAAAAATTTGCCATATTTTTCTAATGTAAAATACAAAAAGCTAGCTTATTTTTCATTCTGGAATGCGAAATATACATTAAATAATTATAGAAATCAATTACTTTAATCAATACAATCGAATTAGTGGTCATTTGTACTAAAAAAATAAAAATGAAAATAAAACTAAATGTTTACTTTCATTATAAATAATTTCTTCGAAAGAATAAATTAATATAAAGATTTTATTCCCGGAAAAATGATATCGAACATTTTTTTATGTTAACATATCAATTGACATAATATATCGATGCGCTAGTGAAACCTCCTTTCTGAACGCTATACGGCAACACTACAATCTATGACTAAACGTAGTGCTTAGACTCTTTGTCTAAGACTTAGACGAAGGATATTATAGACAAGCTATCAGCGTATGCAGTGTCGAGATAGCAATAGATAACCGGAATAATTTTAAAAGATAACTATGAATATAACTTTGTTGACTAAAAATGTACTACCTGTTTTAGCCGAATAAAAGAATGACAGGACAAAAGAAATTGCAGTTATGCTTATATTTTGCTTAAAATGTATTAGAACATGTAATATTAGCGTATATAACGCATGGATTTTTTATATATCAATGATATAACGTGATTAATAAAGGTTTTTTTACGTCAATACAAAAACAAGCTTACATACTGATGATGGGGACGGTTGGCCACCTTATTGTTTGGACCCAGTTCATTGGGTCCAAATACAACTGAACCATACGCGCAAAGGATAAATATACTCATACCTGTGTCTCTCTCACTCTTGTTAAAACCTAGTATGTGCATCCTTTTCTTCATCCTTAATGTCAAAATAGTAGCGAGTCTATATTATTCTGCGTCTAAGGACTAAGACGTAGTGTTATATGCTCTTTGTCTATGACTATGAATACTATGACTAACTACAACTAACACTAACACTTGACTTAGACGAAGGATATTATGTGTTATCGAAATTAGCAGTCAGGAGCAATTGTCACGATGGCGAATTGGCAAAGCATCTGGACGGTATCCAGGAGATGCAGGTTCAAATCCTGCTTGTCACTGTTATTTTCGATTTCACATTTTTCACTTTGTGTTTAATGTTTATTTATTTATCAATCTTATTGAATAAGCCGTCAAATCTCAGTGTTCGTCTCTTGGCACATCACAACTCCTAGACCTGACTTGTGACCTTTTTATTCCATCCATCCATCAGCCTTTCATCGTCCACTGCTGGACATAGGCCTCCCCAAAATGGGGGTTTTACCATAATCGCCACGCTTGGCAGGCGGGTTGGCGATCGCAGAGGATGTTTTTAGTACACAGGTGAACGCTGCTGCCCGGTCCCCCGGTAATTCCTTAGTCGGCTTTTACGACTCCCATAGGAAGAGACGGGGTGGAGCTATTCTTGGTGCCGACCCCACACGGTGACCTTTTTATTATTGATTTATAAAATATTTCTTGTGTTTTAGGTAAACAGCAATGACCATTTATGTCAGGCCTGCTGGGACTTGCAAGAAGTAGTCTTAGGAAGACGACGCATAGATCAAAGAGCAGCAGGTCACTCCAGTGTTTGTATCCGGTGTGGACGTTCATTGGCTTCACAACATATCACTCACCGAATGTAAAATAATTCTCCACGGGAAATAAGAATTTTTAAGATGCTTGAAGTTGTGCCTCAACCTGTGTCTACAACTACACCTCAACTCAATAATCGAAGAGGATTAAAATATACCTGTATAAAAAAATGTGTTTTCTTTGAAATAACCAAATATAAACTCATCATAGTTCCACCATATAGAATGGTACCTATTATAATTATGCTCTAATCAATCGAGTACTTGTATTGTTTATTTACCTGCTTTCCTTCATTTTCTAATGAATACGTAAGTATTACGTATCTATACTACATATGTAGTTATATAATTGACATTTTTATTTCACTTCATTAGAAAAGCACATAGACGAGACACAAGCGGTGAACCTGCTTGTCTGCTGCTGCACTGCAGCTGCTGTACACCTTTATATGTAAGGTCTATAAATATGTATATGTAAAGTACCTATAGGTAGTATACATATTTGTTATTTAAATAAATAAAATAATATAAAAATTGGTTCTTTACTTCAATTTCAAAGCTTATGTCCAGCAGTGGGAAAGTTTATTATATATGACGCTTAAAGTTATTTGAGTAAATAACGATATCTTAAATACCGACCTAATTATTTGGCCAATGTACCTTAGAAGGTACCTAATTACCATTTTTATACTACGTGGGTAGCAAACGAGCGTACGGCCCATCTGATGGCAAGTGGTTACGGAAGCCTATAGACGTTCCCAACACTAGAGGCATCACCACGCGTCGCCATCTCGATGGAAAGGGTAGGAGGTCTCCCGACGTAGTAGGCACTGGCGCTCTCACTCACCATACGATATACAACTGTAGGATTACCTACCGTTGTTTCACGCTGATCTGTGAGAGGTTGCTACATTCCCGATCAAGCCATTCATGCTGGGATAAGCAAGGTTCTAGCACTAGAACCTAACTACCTATCAAACGCGAAGTAGATCTATTTACAAATCTATTTAAGTTATCTTAACTATCATCTCTATAGTATTATACATCTTGCGAGTTTATAAATAACGTGTTTCTGGGCTTTTAAATGTTATGATAACACTTAGTGGGTGTACTTTGATACTTAACCTCACTTTTATATAATCTTCCATATCTCGGCTCCTAGAATGCCAAATCTCGCTAAATTTTAGATTATGAAATGTTTAGATGTAAGCTTTCAAATGGTACATCTTTCATGTTGTTAACACCCGAGCCCAAAAATGTATGGAAGCGTTTCTATCTCCTTTAATAAAAATTACACTTTGAGTTTAAGCGCCAGTGTATTAGCAACTAGACCGATAGTAGGAGTCAAATGTCCCCAAATCACGCTCCTCTCCTCTTCTCTCCTCCTCTGCGAAGGCAAAAGCTAATTTTAAGATTCAATCTCTGTTTCCTGTAAAGCAGCAGTAGCTGGATAAAATATATGCCAGTTTTTAAGTCTAGTCAAAGTATCCGTGTGGTGACGGACTAAGAATACAAGTGTCACCACCTCATTCTTTCCCACGGGTGTCGTATGAGGCGACTAAGGGAAGTAAGCAATTATCATAAATTGCATGACTCACCCTCAGGTAGGGCTGGGTACCAAGCGGGAGTACTCACTTGGTATCGGGCCCGAGCGGGTTGGTACCACCATCTCCCGTGTGACCGGCCATGAAGCACATCGTTGCGTTTTGGCTGTAGCAGGAGATAGCCGTTTATTCTTTCATTTCATATCGGTGAATTGAAATGGTGAGCAGCGGCTTGATAATACTCTCGGTATAGTTGAGTCTATGAGCGACGGTTACCATTTACCATCGGCTGAGCCGTGGTTCGTCAGCAACTAAATGCAATAAAAAAAATTAAAAAAATGTCAAGAGCTATTAGACAAAATAAATCATCAAAATCCGTTCAGTAGTTATTGCGTGAAACCCGAACGGCCAACCAGATAAATTCTATAAAAATTGTTTTGTGTTCAGGGACGCCTAAATAGCCTAATAGGTACATTATACAGACTATAGAAGTAGCTTTTGGTTACCCACATTGAAATCCTAATCTATCCATCCGTCAGCCTTTCAGAGTCAAGGGCTGCAAATAGGCCTAAAAAAATCCTAATAATGACAGTAAATAGTGACAGCCGCCATATTATGTCAGTAAAATGAGATAATTCCACTAACATAATGAAATAAACTCTCATAGCTACGTATTTTAAGTTTATTCAGTTCTCATAAGGCTCTTAACGTTTTTTCCCTCCCCAAGCCTCAACAAAATTTCTTTTTTATTACAACGTATCGGTCTATATCGGTGTCTCTTTCAATTTATTTGATAAAAGTGTTAGCCGTCACGTCTTATTTTGAATAAACTTTACATACTATTAGGATCGACATTAACAAAGTACCTTCTTAAATAACACAGTAGCGAATAAAGTTGTTAATAAACTGAAAGCTACATCACTATTGACTTTGAATTTAAAATGATACCTGTGACTACGGATTTAATCTGTATTCTGGATTAGAACACTAGGCGTACAAGCGTAAAAAAGAAAATAATACTACGCAAGAATTAAATAGCCTATTCTAGATTATTGTTCAAGACGCTCTGCTAACTGAGTTATCATAATAGTCGTTTGGAGCCATGTATTTCTATATTTTGTCGGCCATTATTGGGCATCATACTCGTATATCACTCCAGTTATTAATATCACACCAGTTATATATTTAACTAGATGACTCTGTGAACTTCGTATCATCTACAATTTATTTTATCAGCGATTATCAATTAAATCTAATCAATCTGCATCTTCAAGATTTGAATTTTAATAGGTTATTCAATGAAACTTGCTTGTAATGCAAATGATTTAGAAAGAATAACAGTAGCTCCCATTTGCTCGTCTTTTAGCTAAATACCCATAGGTACAAAGTTATCAATAGATATTGAATTTTTCAATGTTTCGACTTTTTATAGGGTTCTCCCTTTTTAATTTTAAACCACTTCTGTATTAAAACAATTATTCACATCTGTCCAGACAGTTCTGAGTTTTAGCAAGACTAACGA
The DNA here is from genome assembly GCA_948253155.1 of Leucoma salicis. Classification (NCBI taxonomy): domain Eukaryota; kingdom Metazoa; phylum Arthropoda; class Insecta; order Lepidoptera; family Erebidae; genus Leucoma; species Leucoma salicis. The sequence goes on along the minus strand of OX411808.1, from coordinate 12,351,509 downwards.
ACAAGAGTTGAAAGAAAGTGGGAATGGGTTAGAGATGAATGGGTTACTCATCAAATGTCTTCTCTACGCTGTTGACCAAGTTATACTTGCGTCATCGGCTGCTGAGTTATAGAAGATGGTAACATTAATGAATGAATCCGTGAAAAAGACAGGAATGCAAGTGAATGTTGAGAAGACAAAAGTAATAGTTCTAGAAAGAGATGAATGCATGACTCCATATGACAAAGTGATTGAAGGAGTGAAGGTTCAACAAGTAAAAGAGTTTGTGTATCTGCAAACATTGTTTATGAGAGATGGGAAGTATGAAATGGACATTGAAAAGAGAGTGAATGCAGGTAATTAGGTGAATGGGGCACTACACTCCTTTACAAGTAGTCGGAAAGTACCTGAAAAGGCACGACTCGCCGTGCAGAATGGAGTGTTAGTACCAACTCTAATGTACGAAAGTGAAAGTTGGGTATGGCAGAAGAAGAACGAGAGTATAATAAATGCAGTGGAGATGAGAGCTCTAAGAAGTATGTGTGGTATAACTTTAAAATATAGAGTAGGAAACAGGGTAGTGAGAGAATGATGTGGTGTAAAAGAAGATATAGTGACAAAGATTGGGAAAGGAATGTTAAGATGGTTTGGACACGTAGAGAGGACGGATGAAAGCAGGATAACAAAAAAGATACATATGGCGAGTATTAATGATGCAATTGGAAGGAGTAGACCTCATCGAACGTTCTCTGATCAATTCAGAAAAGATCTCGAGAAAGGTCAGGTCAGAAGTACCGTTAACCAACGTGCATGTATGAGGAATATAATGACAGTGAATGAGGCAAAAAAGGTGAACAAGGATCGTGGCAAGTGGAAATCTGTTGTCTCTGCCTACCCCTCTGGGAATAAGGCGTGAGTCTATAAATAAATAAAAAACGAACAGCAATTGATTTTTATGATATAGAAGATTAGACGCCTATTATTCGGTGTTTATAAGGCCGTGTCAACATTTGGTATGATTCTAAACTACAATAATATTACTTTGATCTATATTTTAGCACTTGACATGCTCCGCTACTCCTAAAGTACAAATCATAATTTGTGAATAAGGAAAAAGAGTATTTTAGTACAGGCTGGAATCGAACCTGCGTCCCTTCCTATCCGGGGAAGTGCTCTAATCCACTGAGCTACAGTACTATCTTTTCCATCCATCCATCCATCAGCCTTTTAAAGTCCACTGCTGGACATAGGCCTCCCCTAGAATGGGAGATAATGCCGTAATCGCCACGCTTGGCAGGCGGATTGGCGATCGCAGTGGATGTAGTTAATACTCGAAGGAGTGCTGCTGCCCACTCCCTCGGTATTCCCTCAGTCGGCTCTTACGACTCCCATGGGTGGAGAGGGGTGGAACAATTCTAAAGCCGGCCCCACACGGCATAGCCGGCCCCACATGGCATGTACTATCTTTTAGACATACCCAATCTCCTTATCACATTTGTCTTAACGACCAACGCCCTCTATCGGAACGCATTTACATGCATCCAATATAGTAAGTTTAATTTTGCAATTAAAATTCATACTATTTGACGGCGTGATTTTTTTTTTAAACATTTTGATCTATATTTTAGCACTTGACATGCTCCGCTACTCCTAAAGTACAAATCATAATTTGTGAATAAGGAAAAAGAGTATTTTAGTACAGAGGGAATCGAACCTAAACATTTTGATCTATTTTTTTTTTTGATCTATATAAATCAAAAATCACGCCATCAAATAATATGAATTTTAATTGCAAAATTAAACTTACTATATTGGATGCATGTAAATGCGTTCCGACAGAGGGCGTTTGGTCGTTAAGACAAATGTGATAAGGAGATTGGGTATGTCTAAAAGATAGTATTGTAGCTCAGTGGATTAGAGCACTTCCTCGGATAGGAAGGGACGCAGGTTCGATTCCCGCCTGTACTAAAATACTCTTTTTCCTTATTCACAAATTATGATTTGTACTTTATAATAATATTACCTTGTCGAAATAATGTATGTCAATACATCCGGTATATGAAGCGAGCGTTACCCAAGATGGTAAGAAAAAATGTATATAAAAGTTGATGGCTTCGAGCTACTGCTGTGATAGCTCAATTAGCAGAGCGTCTGGAACAGTAATCTAGAATAGGCTGTTCAATTCTTGTGTAAAACTATTATTTTCTTTTTCACGTTTGTGCACCTAGTATTCTAATATTAAGTTTGCATTTAAAAGTTTATTTGCCACAATCTCCGAAGGTCCGAGAAGTAAGGATATAAACCGATATCTTTATAGAAGTTAGATACGTACTCCAATATAATAACGAGCGTCAAGTTGTAAAGAGGGTTACGTAGAAACCAATAAAATTACCGATAAAATTGGTTTGCTGTCCATAGGAGAAAACTTTGCATACAAACACTGAGCAAACATCACGTAGGTAGTTTGCTGGCATCTGTAAAGAGTCTGACTAACTTTTACTATTTTATGTAAGTACTTTTATTTTTTAACTTTATGCTAAAGTTACGCACATATGAAACTACTCATCTATACTATTATAAAGCTGTAACAGAGCTGTGTCTATACATTTAAATATTGTAATAGGCTATATAGGCGTGTCTAAGCCCAAAACATTTTTTTTAGAATTTTTGTCTGTTTATCTGTTTGTTCGTTCGCGCATCACGCAAAACGATTAAAAGGATTTTGATGTACCTTTTTTGTTTGGTAGCTCTTGATTAGACTTAAATAATGGTATACATTTAATTTTTATCTCGCTACAATATCGGGTACCTGAGATATAACCATAAAAACTAGCTTTTGACTGTGGCGGAGCCGCGGGTAAAGGCTAGTTAGTTATTATTATAGAAGTCTAGGCAAAGCAAAGTAGGAATATAGGAACACATTAAAATTTCCTCAAGGTACATTTTTTTTACATCTCAAAATCACAGCACTTATCGATAAGTACCTATTTCTAAACACACAGACTAATAAAAAATGTTTTAACCAGCCATACAGGTATGGTAAGAGGCGACTAAAGAAAGTAAGGTATAGCAGTCATAATGAAAAACAAGAACGAAAAATATTAATTCTATCGTTATATAATACACCCGAAAAATAACAACCACTTTTGCCGTTTACCACTGTAAAACATTCCATGAGTTTCGGTTGTAGGTAAAGCTTTTCACCAATGCTTTATACTCAGTATAATTTAATTTAATTTCACCGTACTAAGAACATAGTGACAGTCACGTTTTATTTTCAATATAATATTTTTAGGAAAGAGAATCTAATCTAAACTTCAAAATACTTGTAAATTTTTTAAACAATTTGAACAACGCCACGGGCCAACAACCACTTTTATTGTGTGACCTCTATACGTGGAGCGAATCCAAACCGCAGAGCATTAAACTTGCAATAGGCATATTGCGCCAGCGCCCGGCGGCATTACATGCTTAATTAACAAACTTGTCAACTTCTGCCAACGTGTTTGCTGTGCGCTTAATATGCTGTGTTGAATTGATTTATTCATGAAACTTAACCGTAGAGATATCTACTTCGATATTAATTGATATTCAGAAACGTATTCTAATATTATGTAAATTAGACAAGTTATGGCTATACCTACGTAAAATACGTCAATGACTTCGGCGCAATGATCTTACCTGTTCTTTAGATTAGGTAATGTCCTCGTGCTCTCCTTCTTCTATGTGTTATCGAAATTAAAAAATATTTTTCTTTGTACCATCTAATCTTTAAAACCGCACCGCTGCTCGATTAATCACCACTTAGTATCGTGGGCTCCCCTACCACCAACAAATGGACCTCATGTCCGCGCTTAAAAGTGTCCGAACAAAAAGAGATACAAAATGCCAAAAGCGATACGATCGCGAGCCAATCTTTGCAAAGAAAACTTAACACTATTATAATGGTATAAGATTTCAAATTAGAATGTCGAAGTTTGTATGTATTAATATAACTACGTTTCTAAAGGTTGACTAGAGACACTTTTTTCGTAAATTTTGTACTAGATGCGATGTCCATTTTTATTAGCCATCAATGCCTATCATTATAATATTATGTTATTTTATTTATTTACGTTCTAAATTCAGTTAATTATAACCTGAAAAATATTTATGTTATACAAGTTTTGAGGCCTCCATTAGGATTCTAAAAAGCTAGAATATTAGTAGGTACTTTATATGTACAATTAATATTCGCCAAGTATTATGTATGATAGTTGCTTGCAACTAATATAGCAAAGTTGAAGCTCAAAATGTATATCGACTCGTTGTCCAATGATCTGTAAAAGAACTGTTAGCACATGCTATGAATTTGGCTACGCACCAAAAATATTGACATAGTCTAACTCTTTACCATTATACACATTATCACCATTCATATTGCTAAAAAGATGGTATTGCCACTCAGGACAATTATTTGTGTGATGAACACAAATATTTTCGTCTGGGTGTTTTCTATCTATATATATGTATTTGTAATTCAGGTGGTGTAATTACACAAACCTACTTCAGGCACCAGTCTCTGACATAGTTAGTAGCATAATTATGTCGCTTTATTGTACTAATAGATTAAGGTAACTATTGTGTCGAGAAATAAAAATTATTAAGTATTTACTAAAAAAAAGTAATATAAATATGTATTATATTCGTAATCTGGTACCCATTGCACAAGCGTTAAGGTTAGTTTGGGACTAGAAGACGTTGTGTGAAATGTCTGTGAATATTGATTTATTTATTTAATATATTCATAGTTTTTATAAGCAATAGTCTAATTAAACAGAAAACAATGATATCAAGGACTACAAAGATAGTGGTATCGAGTTGGACCCTCAGTCAAACCACAGAGTATATAATGTACCGAACCGCACACTCCGTAGTTCGGGGCGATGAACGGGGTAGTATGGGGCCCTCACCCACTAAATAAACCTACCATGTGCCGTATCTCTGACTGTACTAACCGAGAACTGAAACTGGAAGACATTATGTACTTACTTCAGTGGTCCGCTGCCGCCGACCTATCCACATACCTAGATATTACGTCCAAGGAAAAGACTAACCAGTCATAATATATCTTTACTTATTTTTTTCTGCTAAGTTATTATACATATTATTATATTCTCGTAACTAGCCTTTTCCCGCGGCTCCGCCGCAACCAAAAGCTAGCTTATAGGTTATATCTCAGATTCCCGATATAGATAGTAGCAGGATAAAATGCATACCAGTTTTTTAATCTAACCAAGAGCTGTCAAATAAAAAAAGTTAAACATAATCCGTTCAGTACATAGTATTTGCGTGGTGCGCGAACGAACATACAGAAAAACGGATAAAAAATCTAAAAAAAATGTTTTGTGTTTAGTCTCGCCTATATAGCCTAATACAGTCATTTTTGCTCAAATATCTTAAATGCACAGACACAGCTCTGTTACAGCTTTATAATATTCTCGTAATAATTAAATATATAGGTACTCGTAGCTATGCTCTTTTGTCATAATTAGTTTAGGGATCGTCTATAATTGCTCTTACCTTTAATAATAATACCTACATATATATATATATACCAATATAAGAATCATAAACCCTTGTTCAACACGCACTGAAAGAGTAATATAATATTAGCCTCGGGTAGTATGTTTGCTCATTTTGTTTTGTATTTATATTTGACCAATGAGTTCCAGTTTTAACCAACAACTAGGCCACACTGACTGTTTGATGTATTATTAATTTATTATATTGAAAAAAGACACCACCGTCAATGTTCCTTAACGTGAAATAAATAAAACTTGTTATTTTATCCCTTTCAGACCGCTCTAACACGATTGTGAGGGTTTTAAAATCACGTATGTCTCCGCAGTTTTAAGTGTTAAATAGATGGGCCCAGCGCCGTACGATTGTGCGAGAACCAACATTTCATTTGATGCGCTATTAGTCATCGGCCGGTCAGTCGGTGAGCAGGAATCAACCTGTCAACTTAATCAAAAAACGTATCTCCCGATTTGACGATTGTGAGTATCATATTTAATCGTTGTTGTATATTTAGTGAATGTATGTGTTATTGTTTAGTTAAATAGATAACAATTTAATGTTTTTGTGATAATTGTGACGCTCTGCGAGTGTTGATTTGTATGTAAATACGATAACGAACTTTTCTGTCACAATTGTGTTTAGTCGGGCCCTAATTAATCTAAAATATGTTGTTGGTAACTAATTATTGCTCGTATTTTTAGAGATTGCACGCAATGACCAGCATCATGAATGATGAGGATATCACAAGATTACTAAACGACTCTGGGGATGATGGTGACGATGACGATATTGACGACCTGGGTTTTGCTGCTGATGAAAACAGTGAAATTTCTAGCTCCTCTTCGTCAGACTCGGAAGAAGATACTGCCGATGAAAACATTCCCCTGAGTCGTCTAGCAGAGTGGCAAAAGAAGCCTTTCAACAGCAAACCTATTCCTCGAGATGCCACTCGTCCTGCTGGAGAGATTTACACCCCAACAGAATACTTTGAACGGTATTTTACTCTTGAACTTTTTGAACAGATTGCTTTGACTACTAGTCAATACTACATGGCCAAAACTGGTCTACAAATGAGACCTGTCTGTTCTTTAGCTGATATAAAAAAGTTTTTCGGCATTCACGGTATTATTGGCTGTATAAAATTTCCACGACTGAAGATGTACTGGAAAGAAAAATTCAAGTATGACCCAATAGCAACCGCAATGTCGAGGGACCGGTTTTTTTTACTCAGAACACACCTACATGTTATAGACATCAGCTCAGTGAATCAGGCTGAAGAACAAGCAAAAAACAAGCTGTGGCGAGTGCAGCCAGTTATCGACGCCGTCCGAAAGAGATGCCTAGAACTACCCCGAGACGCAGGGAATTTTTCCATCGACGAACAAATGATTCCGTTTGTCGGTCGCTGTGCAGGACTAAAGGTAGTTGTTAAAAACAAGCCTCGTCCAGCAGGGCTAAAAAATTTTGTTGTAACCGATTACAAGGGTATGGTACTAGATTTTGAAATTTACCAAGGAAATACAACAAACTTGCCTGATTCAGAAAAGTTCAGCGTAGGAGCTGCTGTCGTATTGCGGTTGGCTAGTTCACTCCCTGAAGGAAGTTTCCTTTATTTTGATAGATATTTTTCCTCACTGCCTTTGATGGAAGAGTTAGTAAAACGGAGAATGGAGGGTACAGCTACTTTAATGGTCAATAGATTTAATACTAAGCAGAAAACAAAGTATAATTTTAAACAGGATCACAGGATGAATAGAGGAGAAGATGAGGCTGTTGTCAATTCTGATAACACCATCAGCGTAGTGAAATGGAAAGATAATAAAGGAGTTCTCATGGTCTCAACAGCTTTTGGATCTGAGCCGCGAACTCAAGTTGATAGGTGGGATAAGAAGAGGAAGCAGTACATTCAGGTTTCGTGTCCAGCCATAGTTAAAAATTACAATACTTACATGGGCGGTGTCGACGTTTGTGATCAAATGATGGAGAGTTATCGCACATGGCGTAAAACGAGGAAGTGGACTATCAAAGTCATTCTCCATATGTTTGACTTAGCCATAGTTAACTCCTGGTTTGAGTATAGAGCAGACTGTAAGTCTAATAAACGCAAAAACAAAGATATATTGGATCTACTGTCTTTTCGGCTGTCGATTAGCGACCACCTGATAAATGGTCCTCCAAGAAAGAGGTCAAGAGAAGACCTGGAGTTCGCTGAAATTCCATCCACCTCTTCGTACAGAGTCAAGGCTCTTCCCTCAGTCGATCGCCAATATGACGGTTTCAACCATTGGCCTATATTTGACACTCTGAAACAACCACGTAGTTGTCGCGCTCCCGGCTGCAGCAGCCGAAGTCGCTGTCGTTGCACAAAGTGCGACATTTATCTGTGTCTAACTAAAGACCGAAATTGTTTCTTTGATTTTCACAAAGATTAGAATAGTAAGTATAAATATCTGAGAAGACTGTTCGTGCTAGAGGTACTGATCTCATTTCCTAGGAAATAAGCAAATTTGATCTCATTTCCATGTTAATTTAGTGAATTACTGATCTCTTTAGTTGATTATGACAATTTTGTAATAAATATTATTGATTTTTATGTTTTTACATTTATTTTCCTTCAGCCAAAATAAAGTAAAATAGATAGGTTGGGCCCACTTTGATACATTTGTGATGCATCACAATTGTGCCAGGGTTAACCTGGGCCCAGTTTGATACAATTGTGGCAATCACAATTGTACGTAGGAAATGAAGGGCATAGTGTGATACAATTGTTGGTATGCGATTTTTCCAAGATGGCGCCGGAAAATCGGAAAATTTTCCTAGATTTGAAATTAACGACCCTAAATTACCCGAAATCAAGTTTGATAATCACATATTTCGCCGTAGTTTAGGCTTCGGTCTGAAAGGGTTATCACGCACCTCGGCCCACTGATGGTAAGCGGTCGCTGCTCATGGACTCGATATTAAGAGCTCAATATTCCGCTTGTGGGGTTGCAATCGCCAGATTGTTGCGGATGCACTTGCCTCAGGCGCACGTATTAATTATTAGCGGATTCTTGAAGATTTTTAAGTATATAATTGTATAAATTGTTTGTGAATGTGGATAAAGAAGGTGCGATAGCTTAGCGGCTTAGAGCACTTCCCCGGATTGGAAGGGCCGCAGCTTCGAATCCCGCTCGCACTAAAGTTCTCTTATTCCACATTCACAAATAATTTGTACTTTAAAGGGTCATTCTTCGAAACCGAGAGTTTTTGACTCATTGGTATGGCTCATTTCTTTTTTAAACTCAGATTGATTCTGATATGTCTAGTACGTCTGGGTCAACACATATTACAACATATATCAAAGGCACTGATCTCTAGCTAGTTCAGAATTAAAACTGTGCTGATTAATTGGTGAATCAGATTAATGATGATCAAGGCAGAAGAATGAGATTATGCAACATATTAATTAGAATCAGGCACATAAATGAGAAAAATATTATGTTTAATCAACTTTATTGGGAAATACCTGGAAAATATTTACTTTTGAACGTAATTTTTAGTTTAAATAAGGTAATCTTGTATAGATTTTAATCACTTACAACGTTGACACACCTCAATAAATTGCATAATAAAGTAGGTAATTTTTTTGCTATAAAATAAATATTCGTATGAGCAAACATAATTAAAATTATTATATTTTGTAGAATATCTAAGATCACGTATCGGCACAGATAGTTTTCTTTTAAAATTAGGTGAAATTCTTAACAACAATATAACAGAAATCGAAAAAATTATAAAAATCTTAAAAAAAATTAAATTTGAAACAAAACTCTAGCTAACTCTAAAGTAAAAGAAGACAATAAGACTTAATTTTGCAACAAGAACTTTGAATGTGAAATCGTAGAGCAATACTTAATGTCATAAAAGATTAAAAATTTAAAAATGTTCAAATGTTCATCTCTGGAATCTATTAAATATTGAATCAATATCTTCTAAATCGTATTTAGATATTTTTATATATATTTTTAGCATTTGACATGCTTAGCACTATACATTAAACACAAAGTGAAAAATGTGAAATCGAAAATAACAGTCAGGAGCAGGATTTGAACCTGCATCTCCTGGATACCGTCCAGATGCTTTACCAATTCAGCCATCCTGACAATTGCTCCTGACTGCTAATTTCGATAACACATCACACCTAACGTCTTTGGGTGACGCCTGCGCCATCCGTCGGAAGTATTTTTTGTGCTAAGCATGTCAAATGCTAAAAATATATATAAAAATATCTAAATATTTATAGGGTTTGCGTCATTATTAGGTAAAAATCTTAATTGTAAAATTAAGTTTACCTGGTCGGTATAATGTATGAAAATCCTTGGCAATAGGATTAGCTTCGCTATCCAGCGAGGTAATGCTGCCAGTATTTTGGGCGCGTTGCCGGTAGTATTGTACTACACTTGAATGATTTTTAGTCCTCTTGATATAAGGTTCGTTCAAGTGATCACACTAGTTTTTATTTGTATTTAATTTTATTATTAAAGAATTAGTTTTGTTTTATTTCCTTATTTATTTTTATAGAAAACAACAATACTACTCTGTCAGGAAAGTACCGGGAAAAGATCAATAATACACATTTTTTTTTATTCATCCAAATTTATTTTATCACCTTCAAAGTATGCTCCTTCAGAAACGATAGACTTACGCCAACGAATAATCCAATCATCAAAACATTTTTGTAACGCTGTTTCCGGAATTGAGTTCAGTTCTCGCCGCGAATTCTCCTTTATGTCTTCTTCCGATTGAAAACGGGTGCCACGAAGTGGTACCTAATTTGAGTTTAGGAAAAGAAAGAAGTCGGCTGGAGCCATTTCTTGTGAATATGGTGGTTGCTCGATGGTATTTGTTGAGTGTTTGGATAAAAATTCATTCACAATGATGGCCTTGTGCGAAGGCGCATTATCGTGGTGCAAAATCCAAGAATTTTCTTTCCTCAAATCTGGCCTTTTTCGTCGAATTTGCGCTCTTAAACCTTCTGGCTAGAATTCCGAGTGCACAACACCGTGATAGTCAAAGAAAACAGTCAACATGACTTTGACTTTTGATCGACTTTGGCGTAGTTTTTTCGGTTTCGGTTCAGTTGGAAGTCGCCATTGCAAAGCTTGTTGACTAGTTTGCATGTCAAACTCGTAAACCCACGTCTCGTCACCAGTAACAATGCGTTTCATGAATGTTGGGTCGGAATTGACTCGTTCTAGCATGTCCTCAGCGACTCTCATGCGATTGAGTTTTTGGAGAAAATTCAGGTCTTTTGGGAGCCGAGCGGAAACATGTTTCATACCCAAGTGATTATTTAAAATGGTACGGATCGACTCGTGAGACACAGAAAGTTCGGCGGCTATCTCTCTCAAAGTTGAATGAGGATTTTGAGTCACTATTTCCTTCACTTTTGCAATGTTAACTTCAGCTGCAGACGTTGATGGCCTACCAGAGCGAGGCAAATCTTCCATCACATCTCGACCGCTTTTAAACGCTTTGTACCACTCATAAGCACGTGTTTTTGATAAAGTCAATTCACCGTAAGCCTTCTGTAACATTTTCAGTGACTCCCAACACGAAATTCCATTGGCGATGCAAAATTTAAGACAAACTCTTTGTTCGATGTTTTTGTCCATTATGAAATTCGCAATACACACTAGATATGATATAACTAAAAACAGCACTGTATTTAATATAAATAACAGATGCAACTCAAACTCCGCGCCAAAATGGATAGCAGTTGTGCCAATCTAACAACAACAAAAAATCCTGCTCGTGACTGTTATTTTCGATTTCAAATTTTTCACTTTGTGTTTAACAACAAAAAAAAAATTTTGAATTTGGAACCATAAACAAATCATCCATTCCCGGTACTTTCTTGACAGAGTAGTATATCGTTTTTGTAATAGTATAAGATTTTAAATAAAACGTAATCAACACTAAATCTAATATTTCCATCTCTAGAAAAATAAATTTCTGAGATGTTATCGGGGTCAGCACACACATAGACAATTCAAGGTTTGTTTCTCCCTCTTCCTTGCCTTTATTTTTCCTTCTTTTTCTTCCGTTGTTTACATGGTAAAGTCTTACATACTCGTATAATGCTTTAAAATTGGTTTTAAAAAGTATTCTATTTTCATTCTATTTTGACAATGCACATCTAAAGTTGGCGATCATTTTGACATTTTTGCTGCTGTTTATCGTTGCAGTTATCTCTTATATCGTTATTTTTTTTTTGTTTCATATATGATTATTTATTTCAGACTATTTATCTCTTTTTGTGATTTATAGCGCAACGTCTTATGGTATATGAAACAGATGAAGAACAGGAAGGAGATTTTATGGGTATAACCAGTAGATCTACTTCTAAATAATTGGAGGCTTGGTTCTTTCATTTAGTTTATTAATAGTTGTTTTTTTTCTTTTTTCTGCCTATGTTAGTCTGTCGATATTTTTCCTGTTTTTCTTTTCATAATTTCTCATTATTTTTTATTTTTTTTATATCTCCTTTTCTCCGTGAATCTTGTCTTTACTAGCCTTTCTTCTTATGTTTGTTTCTTTGGATTTGCTCTTTTTAAATAGTAGAGCAGAATGAAGAATGTAATAAGAACCTAATTAGTATGTTATTTTCAAATTTATCTGGTCTTAAGAGCCAGATAAATCCAGATTAATGCGACCCAGATGAATTAGAAATTTGAAGTTAAGTAAGCTCCTTATTTATTAAAATTTGAAATAAGCGATATAATTGTCATGAATAGTCAATATCAGAGACCCTGGCTAGTTCATAAACATAAGAAAAATATATATGATTATCTAAATGAAGTCAGATTAATTATGCAACTTACGTGACAAACACCAGATGACAACTTTTGATCGTAATTTTTCACCAAATTAATAATGTATTTGAGCACTTCGTATAACAGGGCGATACTGACTGAAGCGGCCAATCATGAGTCGATATTATTTCATCAAATACTATATGATTACCTTAAAAAAACGGCTGATGAAATTGCGCCAGCTGAATTATTATTTTAGTTGGGGACATTTTTAAAAGTAGTATAATTACGAAAATGTACAATCATTTTTCATTTAAATGATATAATATCAAGTAAAGAGTATCTGAATATCGGTGGAACCTACTTATGCCAATATAGTGCCTCAATTATATTACCAAAACTTAATAATGCTACAAAAATCGGGGATGGGGACATACCATATTAAGTAGTTTTGACTGTTGTCTGCTAACTTAATTCATTACTATTTTAATTAACGGTAATTTGGTATAGAGGCCTCGATAGACGTCATAATTGACTACAAAACCTGAAAACGATATCTAAATTAGAGCTTATTTACACATGTTCTTCAGTGAAAAACACTCTAAAACTACGTTCCGAAGAATCACCCTTTTTTTTGTTAAGGCGGGAAAAATGTCCCTAGCCGCACACCCCATCGTTCGGGGCAACGGCCAGGGTAGTGTGGGGCCTGCACCCACTAAAGAAACCCGCCGTGTGCCGTCTCTCCGCCTTTATTGGCGGGCCACTGGAACTATGTTACATTCCTTCGGTGGTCCGAAGAATCACCCTATAGTAGCTGAGCATGTCAAGTGCTACAATACAGATCAAAATGTTCTATATAATAGGCCTATGAAATAAAGATATTTTTGAATTTGAATCCGATAATACGAGTAAGTGAACTTTTATAGTTTGAAGCTATAGCTTGGGAGTAATTACTCCTTTCTGCTTCTTTGATTATGACAATCTGTCTGAGGGATTTTAGGCAGAGTTAAGTTTCTTCTTGCATTAAGTAAGTTTAGTAAAATTAATTAGTCAAGTTATAGTCGACTAAGTCATGCTTCAGTAAAGAGATGGTGATTTTATTGGAAGCTTCTATGGAATTTTGGAGGCAATACGAAAAAATACGCTATGCCACATTATATCACTTGGCAACACTTATGCACATACACAAATAGTTAATTAGTAAAATACTACCACTTTTACACATTAATAGGTAGTTAAAGTAACAGAAGTTTGGGAAATTAAAGTAGAGCGTCAACATTATTCTATCATCTTCCCGCCAAAACTCTCAATTACTTCCTTATCCTATCGTATGTTGCTTAGTTACATAATATTTATAATCAAAAATAGCCCACAAATACTAACGAGACGTTACAGTTTTAAATACATATATCATCACGCCTTTATTCCCCGAAGGGGTAGGCAGAGGTGTATTACACACCCACGACTCGCCAGCTATGTTTAAGTCCCACGTAATAGGGGGCGAGCCTATGGACGTCTACCGGGTACATTTCCAAACTCCGGGCTGTTACTGAGAATTTTTCTTTTTAGGAAAAAGCTCAATAACATTGCCCGACCCGGGGATCGAACCCGAGACCTCATGATTAGCAGTCACATACACTACCGCTACACCACCGAGGCAGATACAGTTTTTAGAGGAATTTTGTAACGACGAGGTATTACTAAAATCCTTTAATATAATTTTAGTGACTATAAAAAATAAAACCTTGCGAGTCACGTTGGTACGCCTCTCAAACAACTTCCACTCAATCAATATTCGAAATTTTGAAATAAAACTACGTTTACGGAATCTATCGCGTTTACTTGATTTTTCTACTATCCCGACGTTTTGAACACTTTACAGCATTCAAGATCACGGGTGGACTTAGATAAATAGTAAAGTATTCGAAACGTCGGAATAGTAGAAAAATGAAGTAAACGCGATAGATTCCGTAAACGTAGTTTTATTTCAAAATGTGTAACATTCGCGTAAATATCAGAAAGTATTATAATATTCGAAATTGCGATATTCATTCATATCCCACAGTTTCCCTTACAATGGGTAAGCTGAACTTGTATTTTTAGTAAAATTTTTCGTGTGTTTATTGTCTAACATAATTATTATATTTCACTTTTTTTTATTTTGGGTAGGTACACGTAACCACGTAACCATCTCGAAAAATGCTAAGCTATATAAAATAATGAGAAGGTTCTATTTGACGTCTTCTTTCCTTCAACTCTTTATAGAAAGTAAAATCTTTATTTGTTGGAAAATTATCTGCTCAGTAGACAAAAACATCGAGAGGAAACCTGTTAGCCTTTTTTTTTGTTTAGGCTGAATGAAATGTACCTAACCGCACACCCTGTCGTTCGGGACAACGCACCAGGGTAGTGTGGGGCCGTCACCCACTAAATAAACCCACTGTGTGCCGCCTCTCCTCCTGTATTGACGGACCACTGGTACTGTGTTGGCGTACTATTTACTTCGGGGGCCAAGGAAACCTGTTAGCCCAAGATATTTTCTACACAGCTTGTGAAATCTGCCATCCCGCACTGGGCCAACGTGGTCGATTATGGCTTAAAACCAATAAATGTCACTTCGAAAGAGCCATACGAAGCAGACGTACTATAATGGGTTATGTAAAAGAACTTTATATATGAACTGACTTGAAAAAAAAGTTATAGATAATATTGGCTTTTGTATCGGTAGAAATACGTCTCAAGCCAAAAATAATACATATTCATCTGAATCTAATACCTACTTTAAATGTACGGAGAATTATCGCTTAAAATATCATGACAAGTAGGTACACGCGCTTGTTACGAAGTTATTTCCAACGCTCCGACCCGCTTTTATTAATGCTTGATGAAAACCTTGCATCATCATATTTTCTCGATCGTTCACCTAAATTAAAGATAATTTATATACCAATTTACGAAAACGTTGCCAGTTTAGCTTTATTAAATAAATAAAGCAATGAATTAGGTAGCATTTATATGAACAAGTATGCGAATATTAAAAACTTTATTAATTACGTATGGTAAAACATAAAGTTATTCATTAAATATACAGAAGCAACATTTAATAATAACTTAGAAGGTTTGTTTAGCTTAAAGTTAGAATATTCGTAAGTTAAATATTGTTGTAGGCATAGTTTTTGAGTATACGTCCGAAACGTATTGATTACAACCTAAAATATATATAAAACGAACTTCATACAGCCTCAGAATCGATAAATTTTGTTTCAACTTATTAGTAATAATAATATCCTATGTGGGGTGGCGTAACTATACCATCCGAGGCCCGTGGCAAATTCATTGGATTCCTCCCAGTAAAAATTGACACTGTAATTTAAGCTTTAACTAACTTTAAAAAGAAGAAGGAGGTTATCCATTCGGATGTGTGTATATTTCTTTTATATATGTACAGGCATCATTACGTCAACACATCTTGTGTTTGAGCAAGAATGTCACCTTTAGACCTTATTTTATTCATTCCGACGGCTGAACAACAACTCAAGATTTTTTCACCTTCCGCCGGAAGAGTTAGGTGTTAAAATTTATTTTGAGCTTGCCTCTCGGATTGGGGGCCCCATCGGTTGGGGGCCTGTGGCATTTTGCCAGCCCTGCCACCCTGTAGTTACGCCACTGGTGGGGTGTGTGTCGATCCCCTGAGCCCCACTCAGTGGGGCAGAGGGCGTCAACATTGCTATCCTATTGTGGGCTACACGCTTCACCTTGGACCAACTCAGCCCGATTGCCTTTATTTCCTACGTCACCGGTCGTTGCCAGATGTGTTTAGGATGGCCACGGTTTCCTTTTCTCAAAACACACGAAGATGTTTCACGGTCAATCAAATTCAAAATTCATAAATAATTCAGTGAAACAATAGCTGTTAAGAAACACTACCAAAAATATATATAATATTTAAAAAAAATATCAAAATTTTTATAGGACCGCCATTTCTTTTCAACCCTCTTTATGTCCTACTATTGGGCACGGGTCTGCTCCAGTGCGGGTTGGCGACTTCACAAGCCATTGAGAAAATCTTTCAGGTATGTAGGTTTTCTCCCGATGTTTTCCTTTACCGAGCAGTGATAAATTGTAAACAAATACACACATAACTTCGAAAAACCTCGAAAACTCCAAGGTGTGTGCCGACTAGGTCTTGGACTGAAGATTGAACTCGATGCCACTGTCTTTGCAGTCCTTGGTTTAACCACTAGGCTATCGCTGCGTCATTATTTGGTATGAATCTTAATTGTAATAATTAAGCTTACCTGGTCGGAATAATGTATGCAAATATGTCTAACAGATGGTGCAGGCGTCTCCCAAGACATTGAGAAGGAATGTGTTATCGGCCGGCAAATTATTTATCTATACATCGCAAAAAAATCGGTTTGAAGTGGTTGTCATTGCAAGCGGTTGTAATGATAATTATCTAAGGAAGATTTCAAGTTAATTTACTGTAATAATGAGTTGTAGTTCTTATGAAAACCTCAAGATATTTGCCTTAGTCAATTACATCGTGCGGGTCGCGAAGCTATTATAATTCACAAATACCTGTACATTTCTATAATGATTTCATAAGTATTGCCGCAAAGAGAGCAAAAGGGATTCAAGTTTGAAAGTACTGTCGGTGAGGTGGCTCGCAATATCCTGGCAAAACTTTGCATCGTTTGCAAGATTTCCGTGGTGCGACGTCTTTTCAGAGCAGAAGGCGGAGGAAGTTATACTACACATTGCTTTATATTAGTGCTCATTATATTCACAAATTTCTAGTCTTGCTTTGATTTTGTTTTTTTGTAGTACCTATATACCTATGTTTTTTTTTCTTGCCCTATTTCAAGCAAGTTTAAAAAAAGAAAGTTAAAAAAGAAGTATTTTAAAATATAATAAAGTATTCTATACTTTTAAAACTTTACCATGCCATCCGATTTCAGTGGGTGAGTAAATTGTACTTTTTAAACTTTCGCGTTTTATATTCATTATAACACATTTAACGGGTCTAATACGCGCATTAAACTTATCAAAATACCATTATTTTGACTAACCTCGACGTTTCGGCTGAGTTGCACCAGCCGTGTTCACGAGTAGACTTTTTTTTTTTTTGTTGCGTGTAATGGCTGACGAGCCACGGTCCATTTGATGGTAAATGGTAACCGTCGCCCATGGACTCGACTATACCGAGAGTATTGTTAAGCCGCTGCTCACCAATTCATTTCACAGATATGAAATGAAATATAAACAGCTATCTCCTGCTACAGCCAAAACGCAACGATGTGCTTCATGGCCGGTCACACGGGAGATGGTGGTACCAACCCGCTCGGGCCCGATACCAAGTAAGTACTCCCACTTGGTACCCAGCCCTACCACCAGTCATGCAATGGATGATAATTGCTTACTTCCCTTAGTCGCCTCATACGACACCCGCGGGAAAGAATGGGGTGGTGACACTTGTATTCTTAGTCCGTCACCACACGACTGGTGAGAGCAGGTGTTTGTCGATTATATTGTGTGAGAGTATCTTCAACTACCCTCACTTTCTGACCGCAAAGTATTAAGGTCCCTACACACAATACTAACGGTGTCGACTGCTTTTTTTCTGAGACACAAATCTCGACGCGGACACTTGACCACTACGGGGTTCCACGATGATGACAACCTAAAACCATCTATTCTTTTACTCCTTCTACATCCTGCTGATTACCTCTTATGATACAGAAGACGTCGTCAACGTAACGTTTCCAGATTTTTACCGGCGTCAACCGCATTACGTTGCGTTCACAATGTTCCATACAGATATTAGCCAGTACTGGTGCTACATGGCTACCCATAGCTACGCCATCTATCTGAAGGTAATATTTTCCTCTGTATATAAAATAGTTACCATCTAAGCAGTTTCGTAGCAGGATAATGATATTCTCCAAAATATTATTTTCCCCGAGTTTGTCGCTGACCAGCTGTATACATTCCTTAACCGGTATGTTAGTAAAAAGTGACTCGACGTCAAAACTGACCAAGGTGTTTACAAAATTGACTGTAGCTGCGGGAGTTCTTATATCGGCCAAACAAAGAGATCCATCACCGAGAGAGTGAAAGAGCATATCGCAGCCGTAAAGAATAGTCAGCCCGGCAAGTCAGCGGTTGCGGAGCATCTACTGGAATCCGGTACAAATCACTGGATAGCGTTTCACGGCCCTAAAATCCTCTCTACGGAACGCAATTTTTACCCAAGACTGGTCCGTGAGGCGATAGAAATCAAAAAGTACCGAAATTTCAATAGAGGAGATGGTTTTAGGTTGTCATCATCGTGGAACCCCGTAGTGGTCAAGTGTCCGCATCGAGATTTGTGTCTCAGAAGAACGGTCGACACCGTTAGTATTGTGTTATACTTTGCGGTCAGAAAGTGAGGGTAGTTGAAGATACTATCACACAATATAATCGACGAACACCTGCTCTCACCAGTCTACTCGTGAACACGGCTGGTGCAACTCAGCCGAAACGTCGAGGTTAGTCAAAATAATAGTATTTTGATAAGTTAAATGCGCGTATAGACCCGTTAAATGTGTTATGGTGAGTAAATTTATGATAGGTATTATTATTTTTATATAGTTGTTTTAAGCTTTTGATATGCTCAACCACCCACTAGAACAGCATTTTGTTAAACAGAAAAATATAATTGCAAGCCGGGTTTGAACTCGTACCTTTTGGAAAGCCTAAATGCTCCGCAAATAAGCTATCGTAGCAGTCACTGGAAGCTACCAATTTCTACACAGACAGAAGTAAGAAACGCTAGACTCCTACACAGAGAGTTACGTACACTTTAAAATTATATTTCATTCTTGTAGTTGCTAATTACCTAGTGCTTACATTGAGAAAGCAAATTTATATAACAAATAAATTGGCAGTTGGCATAGTAAACCGGGAGACAAGAACAGTGTCTGTAATTAACATAGCAATTATACGCGTCTAGTTGCTTCACTGTTGATGCCTTGAATATGAAACGGGCGTGACAGGACTAGAGAGTGGCAGGCCTTTGACTTGGAAATATAATAGCTATAATATTTAATTAAGGAGAGATACTGTAATGTGCTGGCAGTTCTACGTGAAATGTAACAGATTCTTACGTCACTCTTACATAATTAATATTTACGGCAGATAATAAACATTCTACCTTAACTAATTAAGCAAACGCCGCCATGCTGCCCATTTTAGAAGTTAATTATGATTAAGTAAAAAAATGCGTTTTTACCATTAAGAAAGTCAGCGTTTTTTAATCAAAATAAATTGTAATGTTTTCATCATATACGAAAAAAAAAGTCGGACGGATTCTCGCTAAGAAAACACTATGTCACTCAGAGTCGGCCAGTTCACTGTACGTTCAGATCGACACGCACACATTCGACCACATCGTCGGCCATTGTGTGGGTCAATGTAAAAACATATAGCATTTTTTGTGTATGGAAGTGGTATAAAAAACCGTAGAGACCGAAACAAAGCAAAATAATCATTCTTAGGAAATGTATAATTTAATACATTGTTTACGATTTTAAACATTAAAATCAATATTCATTCATCAGAGCAAAAAAGTCATCTTAACGCCAGTATTGCTAATATTTGCTTGCGCAAATTACCAGAAATATAGGAATTTTATATTATTTTTTTATTAAGTTCTATTGTTTAGGTCAATATTATTTTAGCTCATTCTACAAATATATCGCGAGTGCCCGCCGGGAACTCGTTGACACCGCTGCGCATTCGTCCTGATGATGAGCATCGAATATGCTCGAAACCCGAGTCGACAAAATCGATCCACAACATGAGTTATTTCCGGTGATATATTTCTAATATGTATAAATCTCACAATAGTTTCTTTTAATAAAAAAATTAGCTCATTCTATTCGTCGATCACAAAAAAAATCAATATACCTACTTGTCTGCCAACCTGTATTTGTTTTAATAGAAAAAAAGGTAAATTTGGCTAACATGACAACCCTAAATTCATTCATACATAGCCACTGCGGTTACGGTGCCTCAGTTTAGTGTTAGCGAGAGTCCCGTCCGACCTTTTTTATTCGTCCATGGTTTTCACTATTACGTATAATTTCTTAATTCTAGAATTTATCAAATCTGATGTAATGCTATATGCGTTCCAACTTAATTAGAAAATAAGTCTTGCTTTATTATTTTACTTTATACGCTATAATAAACCATGAAAATACAAAAATACTTTGGAAAATCCAAAACTGCACGCGTCATAATCTTCATTTTTCACAATAAAATTGATTATTTGATAAGTAACTAATAAAGTATTACTAAGTAGTTTCAATAAATCACATAGATAGCGCTAATTTCAAAAAGTACTAATGTGGGTTTCATGTCTTATACGCCATCTAGCGCTAATTTTAAGAAGTACTTCTATATTAGCCCTTCTCAGTTCCGGGCCGCGCGCACGCCAAGGCCACGTAAAATAAAGGGGCCCTGCGCTGCTAAAAATATTCCCGCAAAATTTGTTAGAGGTCAATGTCTTTTTAAATTTTATTAGTCTGTTGTCTAGGTATATAGTTAAAATTGCTCAAGCTAATATAAACTGTATTCCTGTAAAAACAAGTTGTAAAATCGCTTGCGCCCGGCCGTCAAAATGGACCGAAACGTCATTACGTCAAGGTTGACATTTCAGTGTCGTAAATATTGTGGAATGTAAAATATGTTTTTTTCGTGTTTTATAACGTTGGTGTGTTATTATTTACGTGTGTTTAGTGTTTTTAATTATTGTCATAAATAAAATAGTTATTATACTTGACAAATATCATTAGTTCGTCAAGCAAAGGTAAGAACTTTCTTTTAACAAAAAACAATGTACCGGCCGGGCAAACGGCGTTCTGTTGACGATAGTAAAACCACCGGTGGCTATCCTGGCTATGCGTACCTACGTAAAAAGGTAGTTCTGATGAAAGGCGCTGGTTTTAGTGTCGCGTCGAGCGTAAATATTCAGTATTTTTTTGTTTATTTAATAACAATTAAACAACATCGAATCAGACCATGAAAAGTAATAGGGCTCTATTCCTAGTCATAATAATTCGTAAACAAAAAAAAAGACTCGATTAGTAAAGTATTTTGGTCGTTATCGACGTAATTTTCGTCAACAACGGCGGGTTACAAAGTTTGCAATTTTTTCCCGCCATCGAATCATTAACAACGTGACTAAAATCATGACGAAGGTTTCAATCCATTGTAGTGTTTGGAGTAAATCGGTGATTAATGGATTTATTAAAAATCGAATTTAGATAGAACAATATTACGAATTTACCTCGCATTCAAGGAATTGCAATTTTCGTGAAAAGGCTGTTACAAATTTCCACCACCTGGGGGTTCAGTGTCGACTGCTAATCCCACGGTTTCAATTATCGGTTCGATATTATTTACAAGTATAACTAACCTAACTACCGTACTATTGTATATTTCGCCAGTTATAGTCATTCATATTGAATAAAGATTACTACATAGAATCAATAACAAATATGTTTTCGTTTCGTTTTTGAATAAAATTATATATTCGTGACCAAATCCGTAATACGGAGATCCTTAGGAGAACGAGAGTGACCGACATAGCCCGACGGGTTGGCATGCTGAAGTGGCAATGGGCAGGCCACATCGCTTGACGAACTGACAACCGTTGGGGAAGAAAGGTTCTTGAGTGGCGACCACGTATCGGACGTCGCAGCTTAGGACGGCCCCCCACCAGATGGACCGACGATCTGGTCAAAGCCGCGGGGAGCCATTGGATGCGGTCGGCACAATACCGCTCGTTATGGCGTTCTCTTGGGGAGGCCTATATCCAGCAGTGGGCATCGAAAGGCTGATGGATGGATGATATATTAGCCTTTGCCCGCGCCTACGCTGCAGCAAAAAGCTACTTTTTAGCTTATGTCTCTGGTTTCTGATATAAATAGTAGCGGGATAAAATGTATACCAGTTTTTAAGTCTAATCAAGAGCTCTCAAATAAAAAAAGTTGCATCAAAATCCGTTTAGTAGTTTTTGCGTGATGCGCGAACGAATAAACAGATAAACAGACAAAAATTCTAAAAAAAAATGTTTAGACACGCCTATTTATGCCCTCAAATATATTAAATATACAGACACAGCTCTGTTACAGCTTTATAATAGTATAGATTTGAACCTTAGACTTACTTAAAAAACTTTATCAAATACGAAATACAGGTCAACTATATCTTAAACCAACAAGTTTTAGGTGTGAAAATATAAGTCAAAAATCCCGACACCGTAGCGAGGAACGAGGAGTCCCCAGACGGTCATTTCGACCCAACATCTGAAAATTGTCACCTCGATGCCGTCTTCATTTGCAACAAATATAGGGTCGCAAGCTCGACACTAAATTACTGAATTTTCTTTGTGTTCCTTTTCTCAGACGTGCTATTTTTCAGCCGCTTTGTTACATTAGAAAAAAAGAGAGCATCCATTTTCTCTAGAATTTACATATCACATACCTATATATGATATAAAAATCTCTATTTCCTGTAACACCAGAATAAATTAAACTCTTCAATTAAAGTACAAATCATAATTTGTGAATAAGGAAAAAGAGTATTTTAGTACAGGCGGGAATCGAACCTGCGTCTCTTCCTATCCGGGGAAGTGCTCTAAAATTATGATTTGTACTTTAAGAGTAGCGGAGCATGTCAAGTGCTAAAATATATATTTAGATATTTTTATACATATTTCTAGCATTGTACATGCTTAGCACTATACATTAAACACAAAGTGAAAAAATGTGATATCGAAAATAATTGTAAAATTAAGTTTATCTGGTCGGTATAATGTATGAAAATACTTCCGACAGATGGCGCAGGTGTCACCCAAAGACGTTAAGTATGAATGTGTTATTGAAATTAGCAGTCAGGAGCAATTGTCACGATGGCTGAATTGGCAAAGCATCTGGACGGTATCCAGGAGATGCAGGTTTATATCCTGCTCGTGACTATTATTTTCGATATCACATTTTTTCACTTTGTGTTTAATGCTAAAATATAGATCAAAATCTCTTCAATTAAATTATTGTTCAATGGAGGGCGATTCGCCTTTATCTACCATTGTCTGTGTTATTATTTACAATAAAAGTAACATATGTTATGAAATATTAAAATATAAAATATCTCTAATAAAAAGTTAAAATATCTTTATTTTGCCATTGTTTCTTATAAAATGAATCCATCTATATTCTCAATAATCCCTCTAAATCGTATTGATATAAATTTTAATGATTATGTCTGGATGTATGTCCGTGAAATACGCCTAAACGTCTGATCAAATTTGGATGTTTAATAGTTAGATAAGATAAAAAACTGGATAACATCAAGATAAATTTCATCCGAAAAATTAA
Organism: Leucoma salicis; assembly: GCA_948253155.1. Classification (NCBI taxonomy): domain Eukaryota; kingdom Metazoa; phylum Arthropoda; class Insecta; order Lepidoptera; family Erebidae; genus Leucoma; species Leucoma salicis. Next base: position 12,327,748 of record OX411808.1, on the reverse strand, counting down.
TAAAAACTCCCGCCGGATTTTTTTTAGCATTTGAAGATAACTTGTAAGTAAACGGATTTTGATCGCATTTTGATCGAAATTTGGTTATAGCTAGACCTAACTCTGAATTCATTGCAGAAGATGTCTCGTGCAAGAACATTTTATATTACTAACTGTTATTAGATATAATAAAGTTAATAAGGTTTGATCTGTTTTCATAATTGCACTAGTGCTAAAATATATTGAGAAGTGATTTTTCAACAATGCTTATTACTCATTTTGGTAAATACATACTACACTTTCACAATGATTTTCAATTATAGCCAATATAGATTTTAAATATAAACATACACGTGTTTTTTTTATGTATAAACTATAAATACAGTTCAGTTACAATGTAAGTGCTAACTGTGAGTAAGAAATACATTTTTATTGCAATTTTCAACTCCCAACTCCACTTTCTCAATGATTTTTAATGGTAGCCAAATCTAGATTTTAAATATTCATATATGTATGTTTTTTTCTGTGTATAAATTGTATTTGTAAGCTGACTGTAAGTAAAAAGTAAAATACATCAGCGTAATGTGAAAGCAAAACGAGTACATGAGTGACACAAATCCTCTTGACATGTGCCTTAAGTGCTTCTACGTAATAATGTCATATAGAATGATATATGTATTTATTTAAATATATTATTATATTATAATGATGTAGGATACATAATTATGTAAATTTCGTTTCTATTAATTATGTTCACGATATTTCCCTGTTTGAAGTGCGTATTAATATTTGACAAAATAGTACAGAAAATTTTAATAATCGTATAATATAAGTAATAACTTTATTGATTTAGTAATTAGGGAAAAGTTGTGATCATTGGATCGGTGCCTTCATCGGACTACTTAAATATATTAAAAACTAGGCACATTAGAGCGATATTGTTGGATGGTAACGCCATGTCCGTACAACCCGTGAACCCTACAGGACCCTCAGTATCGCCAGGGCGTTCGATGGTGAGTTATGTGCGAAAGTGTGTTGTTCACAGCGCCCGTATTATTATAATTACATGAAGGAAAAACTGATGTAAGTATTATAGGTTTTCGTTTAATTATTAGTTTAATCAAAAAATAAAATATTAGGGAATATATCGCACCTTGAAAATCAAACTGTTACTAAACAAAAAACATTATTTTAGGGGAATTCGCTTTAAAGTTTTAATAAAATGCTAAGTCTCAGAAAATATTCTTAAAAGTGTTTTTGGGAACTTTTGATATGAATTGCAGTTGGTTGTTTAACATTCTTTTGGATTCTAGTTAAATTTAGTTATAACAATAGTATTTAGAGGAGAAATTTACAGGTATTTAAAAAAAGTCTCTTTTAGTGTCACTATTCCACTTAAGTATGAACAAAAAAGTAATAGTGTCATATTTGATAACCATAACCTATTGTTTTGTCTTTTGGTAATTATAGTATTATTTAAATAAAAAACAATTATAGATAATTGAGGCTTTATTCTCACAATACTTAACATCAAATTAAATCAAAATTAAAAAGATCTCATTTTCAAAATCAAAATAACAAAAAACGTAACGATTTCGAAACAAATTCTTATAAAAAATAGCGACCACCTCAGCCTTTTGAATAAAGAGTTAGTACTTACTAATAACAAAATATTTTTATATTTATATATTATATTATTATTTAAGAAATGCAAGAATAATAAACAATGTGTCCAAAATAAACAGTATTTAAATCACAATAAATCACAATGGCACTACAAAGTTATACAAAACTAGAAATATTCTGACGTTCACTTAAACTTAATAATACTACTTAATAAATAAATAATCAATGGCAATAATGAGATCAATACAACCAACTCATCAATAGCATCTTATGCTAGTAGGAACATAAGGAAGACGATGACGTAGATGGGAAGACAAAATACGCCATAGCTACTAAATTAGAGAAAATAACTCTTTCTTCTGCTTTACAAATTTGTAACTGGTGGCTTCTGACTCTTGCATTTTGACGACTGAGGAAGACGTCAATAAGCTACAGTCACAAGCCCCAAGTCACCTATAAAAGTCTTTTATCTCTGTATAACAGTGCTACCAGTACCCACAGAGCCTAATTTCATTAAATTAAATAAGATCAAGCTGTAAATATACATAATTCAGAAATTAGGTAATGTCTAAGTTATGTTTAGAGTTAAAATAATTTTAGTTATGTATTGTACCTATACCTATTGTATTTGTGGTATTTAGTACTATTTTGTTTGTTTCAGTGTACCTACTCATCTTGGTAGTTAGTCTCATAATCACCGGCCCTTTTATCTGTTACTGAACAATCTCCTTCGTATGACGGTCTATTCGATATCTCTACGCGACATTGGCAAAGTTGTGTCTATAAGTCTAACAACGCCATTAAATATAGAATTGCATTAAATCAGAGCTTAATTATATACATCAGTATCTATGTTTTTTTGGTCTGCTTTCTGCTGCTCTTCGCTAATTGTTTTCTTTTTTGGTTTGCATTAACGATTGATAATGTTATTATAAAAATACGAAGCATAATATCTAGGTATGTGATTAGATTGTACTAGAGATCTTAAATCAGCTTTTTGCGACTCTCTTGAGAAATTATTTCTGAGCATTTTAAACGACAACGATTATTACAAGGATCTTTTAGTTTTCTAGGACTAACAAGTTTGCGGCTGGTCTAAGCAGATGTGTATGCAAGTCCTAAATTTCTTAATGTTTTATCAATTTTTTTTTATTACCTCGACGCCTTTTTGTAGAAATATTTGAAATAGAAATATTTTCTACAGCAGGTACCACCGATTTTGAATTGACCACGCGATTGAGATATCGAAATACTTTTTTAACGACGAAGGACTTTTAATTACTAGAGGTTTAAGATCGCACATAGCTATGTCCATTAGCTGATTTTCATCTTCACCACAAAGAAGTAACGGTACCATTGCGATTTGGATTCTATTTTCTAATGATTGAGTGCTTTGTGGTCTAAGTAGATCATCTGTTCCACCTGCTTCATCACCATCTTCAAAGGAAGTCATGGCAAGGTCAGGAGCTATATCAATCAAGGATGAAGATTCTGTCACCTTACTTTTGATAGGAAGTTAATCAGGTACAGCATTTCGACTACATTTTGCAGATGTTGGTGAATCTTTATCAGAATCTGAATCTGATGATGAAGTAGCAGAACTGGAGGAGCCAGAAACGCCAACGGAACTTGAAGCGGATGAAATCGGAAAGGACAAACGAGCGGCAGAAAAACTAGATTTATAGGATCCTGATAATGATCGACTGCAAATATTATTTCTCTTTCTTAATTTCTTTATCCTTTTCAAACAGGATGTTTCTTCGGATAAAATTCAGAAGACTGTGATAAGTGTGATTTATACTCAAGATCATTATCCGAGGCTGGAGAGAAGTCACCTGATCTATGACTATTCAGGGAAGAATGAGAGGATGTTCTGCTTTGTAGCTTATTTTCAAAATTAGTAGTTGATGACGGGCGGAATTTTAATGGATATTTATGGAGAGGATTAGGATTGTCTTTTATTAGCTCTTTTTCTACAGATAGTTTAGGTAAATTTTCTATTTCAGATAAGTAATCTGCATTTTCGCTGGTTTCTTCATTTATATTCTTAATCAAGCGCTTGAAATTTAACATTCTAGGATTAGGAGGAGCCATTTTGAATTTACTGTAAAAAAACAATAACTTTTTTCAATATGGATTCTCTTCCAAGTTGTCGTATTTTAAAACGAACAACGACATTAATCAAAAGCAGCCAGTAGTATTGTCAATTCTCTACAACAATTAAATCAAATAATATAATCTGAGTTACTAAGACAAGGAACGGTAAAAAATGAGGATTGGTTTGACTAATAATGTCACTAAAAAGAAAAACCCATTAAAATATTATTTTCTATTTTTATTTGTATAGATTGTAAGCAAATTACTAACACTAAATAAATAAATACATTGCAACTTTTTATAAGTTACTTTTAATGTTATTATACAACAAAATCCATGCATCAATTAGCACCAGAGTGTAAATATAAATTCTTTAAAACATAGTTACCTGTAAAAAATATTATTATTATTTTAACTGCCTCGGTGGTGTAGCGGTAGTGTATGCGACTACTAATCATGAGGTCTCGGGTTCGATCCCCGGGGCGGGCAATGTTATTGAGCTTTTTCCTTAAAAGAAAAATTCTCAGTAGCAGCCCGGAGTTTGCAAATGTGTCCGGTAGACGTCAATAGGCTCGCCCCTTATTACGTGGGACTTAAAAATAGCTGGCGAGTCGTGGGTGTGTAATACAACTCCGCCTACCCCTTCGGGGAATACAGGCGTGATGCTATGTTATTTTATTATTATTAAAAATATTTGTAAACCTCTATTATTTCAGAATGTCGGCTAAGAAGCAAATGTAGATATTATGCGTGGAATAAAACCAGTATGAACCTTGCTATTGAATCTATTAGATAGAACCGAATTGGCTTAAATGAGGCAAGTCTTATGTACAGAGTCCCAAAAGCAACACTAAAAGAAGATTAGATGGAGTTAACAAAAAAGAAAAAGAAGATCTCCAAATAGTAGGATCTGAATTCCGCCAGACTTAGAAAATGAATTGTGTCAACACATTCTTGAAATGGAATGCAGTTTTTGTAGTTGTACTCCTTTAGATGTAAGAAGATTTTCTTCTATTATGTTGATACATTGTAAGTCACCATGATCGGACCACTAGTAGGTACTTATTGTTCTAAGTCCAATGGTATCACATCATTGTTTTTAGGTAGTTACTTGCTGGGATGTGATGTTCCCACATGTTTGTTTGTATCCTTTGCAGGACAGAAAGATAAAAAGTATATAGTAGCTAATCTATTTTCATTTCTACAATTATGTACGTTAATAATTGCGAGATAGTTCAGATATCATCTAACGACTTCCTTTGCTAAAAACAAAGTTGTTTTGAAACTTAAGTTCCGTAGTTGGAAGTTTATTATCACATTGCGTGCAGACTTTCAATCAGAGGTTCACCATCGACTTTATATAGACATTGATTTAATTTACTTGTAAATGTAATAGATATGATAATAGCGATCGCGATTAGATTCTGTTCAGATTTAGATCAGTGAACAAATTATATTGTTGTCAAACTCTATACTTACGTATTAAAGTTTTATTTATGGTGAACCGATTCAAATATATCACGTCTAATATGACATAATACGGCTGATACATTACGGATGTTTTCCGAAATGAAAAATGTAAACTTCCTTCTATTGAATACACAGATGTGACAGATGGCGGAGTGGCTTAGATACCCGCCACCCGCCCAAGTGTTGTGGGATCGATTCTCACACAGGACACTCTTTACGTGATTCGCAATGATATTGATAATCATTGGCGATCCGCAAATCGTAGTTCTGAGTCTGGGTGTATTTTGTGTCCTGTAAAACTTATGTTTGTAAAGTGCCCCGCTATACAAAGATCATATATTAGCGCAGGATGTTCTTTAAAAAAAGACGTAAAAATTATAAGGTTTTGCTTACATTTATAATATTAACTAGCTTTTGGTTGCGGCGGATCTAAATATTTATAGGGTTTGCGTCATTATTAGGTAAAAATCTTAATTGTAAAATTAAGTTTACCTGATCGGTATAATGTATGAAAATACTTCCGACAGATGGCGCAGGCGTTACCCAAAGACGTTAAGTATGAATGTGTTATCGAAATTAGCAGTCAGGAGCAATTGTCACGATGGCTGAATTGGCAAAGTATCTGGACGGTCCAGGAGATGCAGGTTCAAATCCTGCTCGTGACTGTTATTTTCGATTTCACATTTTCACTTTGTGTTTAATTATAGATAGTTATACTTTTCAAGATTTAATATCACTAATAACTAGATATAACATATACCTACTTATTAAAGTACAAATTATTTGTGAATAAGGAAAAAGAGATTTTTTGTACGAGCGGGAAACGAACCCGCGTCTTTTCCAATCCGGGGAAGTGCTCTAAGCCACTGAGCTATCGTACAGATCTTTCGATCATCCCAATCTCCTTATCACATTTGTCTTTACGACCAACGCCATCTATCGGAAAGCATTTAAATGGATTAAACCAATAATAGTAAGTTTAATTTTGCAATTAAAATTCGTACTATTTGATGGCGCGATTTTTAAACATTTTTGATCTATATTTTTTAGCATTTGACATACTCCGCCACTTTTCCCGCTCGTACAAAAATCTTTTTTTCCTTATTCACTAATAGTTTGTACTTTAAATAGTGGCGGAGCATGTCAAATGCTAAAAAATATAGATCAAAATATACTTTCTTACTTTAATAACTCAAATATATTCCAATAACTAATTCCAATAACTAATTACCGGTTCAAAATAAAACCTCTTTTAAGTTTTCTACGATACAATTAATACCATAATGCTTTTGTCCAAAAGGTTTCTTTTTAAAAATCACTTAAAACCCCGCTCAAAGGGAGGCTGAAGGTGATTACATTAAAACATTTCGATTACGATTATAGAAGCTTTTACGCTTTAGAAAATCTTGATTATTACGCCAGAGTGTATAAAATGTGTTTAATATCTGAGCAGGGAATTATTAACAATGATTTTGTGGTGTCGTGACAGTAATATTGTTACATATTTAATATTGTTTGCTCTTTTATACGCAAACAAAGTAATGTGTTAAAGTATAATATTTAAGCTTGTTTATGGGTGCGAACGTAGGCAATGTATATTTGTTTGTTGCTTTGTACCGACAATACGAGAGTATCATCTGTCAAGCTCAACGGGAATGCGACAATATGTACAAACGGACTGCGGATAAATTACCCGTTATTTATTCTGATGGCCACTATTGTTTTAGTCTACATATATGTTAAATTTAATGTCTCTATAAACACATAAACAATTTATCTGTCTTTAACAATATTTTGGTTTGGTTTTGTAAGTACACATCATATCTAAGAGAGAAGTAGTGATTAGCAAACCCTTTTTTTATGTAAAATATAAATGGAAAAAATGTACCCACTCGCATACCCCGTCGTTTGGGGCAACGAACAGGATAGTGTGGGACACTCACGCACTAAATAAACCAGCCGTACCGTCTCTCCGCATTTACTGGTGGACCATTGGAACTGTGTGACATTACTTCAGTGGTTGAATGACAACCCATGGGACTATTTTTTGAGTCACATATAAGATAAATGTTGGCCAATGTTTTTCGACTCTATTTAATTAATACATGTCACTGTATTTCTTTGTTACAGTGAAACAAATAGTGCTTAAACTATGCTGATAAAAATGGGATCACATACTACTTGTGTATACTGTTTGTAAGCAGTTTTACTTTTACTAGAGATTTAAATGTTATTGCATTAAGAAAAGTATCTTAATGTACCAGTATTTATATTAATTTAGGGAAGGCAAGTAACCTCGAAAATAACTGCACTCAAAACATTTATAAGTCTTGCAGCGCTGTGAACTCGTCGCGGCAATAGTGGGAGACCTCTCGCTGCCGAGCGTCGTTAGAGCGATGCTCGGCAACGACAGGAATTGGGCTGGTGTCGCTGCCTTCTGCAAGGAGGTTATGTCGCGGAAGGAAGTGGCGGAGAGGGCCAGGGAGGAGGATTCTTCCGCTAACACAAACCGCCGCCAGCGACTGGGGCGACGCAGACGCGAGTACTCGCGCCTCATGCCACACTAGCTGAGGCTGCGGGTGGATGGACCGGAGAACGCCCCCACCCGCAAGGCCTCCCGCGAAGGTGTGACGCTCCGTGTGCGGACACAGTACGAGTGATCCGTCAACACAGGCGGAGACATGGAACACGGCGGGTTTCTTTAGTGGGTTAGGGCCCCATAACAACGGGATGTGCGGTTAAGTAATTTTTTTCTCATCCATCAGCCTTTCAACGTCCACTGCTGGACATAGGCCATTTTTTCTCGCCTAAACAAAAACAAAAGGTATGAGAACTAAAAATCACAATAATTGATTTTTTTAGTCTTTTTTAAGTCTTGTAAACTGAGTTTATTATAAAGAGCCTTTGAGTACAATTAAGAATAAAAAAGTATTACACATAAAATACTTTGTGGTAGCTTTAATATGCTATGAAAAACAAAAGCATGCCTATAATTTAAAAAGAACTCGCCATTTTATTGAAAAGAAAACAAAACAAATAAATCCTAAAACCCTTATTAACGAAGCAGTTGTTACTGAGCTTAATTTTAAAACCCAACAAAGGCGATGAGTGTACTGCGTTCTTTTGTAATTAATGACGAGTAATTTTAGTTTAAATAAAAGAGAAAAGAATAAAATATCCATTATAAAAACAGAACGACAAATTACCGAAGCACTCCTTTTGGGATAATACGAGAAAATAATTTCAAATTCTTTGCCCTAAGTAAATTTTCGTGTACTTAAATTTGTCAACTGTGCAGTCTAAACAAACGGTTTGAGCACACAAGTATCATAACACAGTGACAAAGCCAACATGCTGCAGCCGTTGCTGACATACTATCGTTTGAAATTTAACCTACATCGTTAACATTAGCAACTCTTGCACAGGTCTTGCCTTTCATTTGATTATAGCTCTTAGTTTCAGGTATTCTCGTGCTCTCGAGTAAATCTATGTAGCTTTCTATACGAAATTTTTCTTCTGTTTTAAAACAAGTAAGCTGGGTACTGTCCTGTGAATGACTGAGAATACAGTGCATTCTTATTCCGTAAATTGAATAAAATAATGAGTCACTTTTAACTAGAATTGTGAGAGCGAACTAAGCAAGTAAAAGTAATATCGAAACGTAACGACGGAAGCAAAATTGGAAACGAAACCCTGAAGACCCATCTGGCCAGCGCGCGTTATTTACTTTACCTTACATTATTGTAAATACCCAATTCTAATAGTGGTAGTGAAAAAAATAAAAAGATAGTACCTATATCGTGCCTTTTTTTCTCACACGGGAAAATCCTTTACACATCTCCGGCGAACATATCTTACATGCTTTTATGAATTTGTTAACTTACTGATTCATCAATGAACTGAGACGCTTTATCAAATATATCCCGTAGATGGTGTCAGTCTTATAAGACTAAATGTGAGGTGGAGATTAGGAGTTGCAAGTAGGTTTCTACGACAGCTTAACAGTGTAACGTAGTCCACTGGATTAGAAAAGAAGCAAGTTTATATCATGCGCATAGAAAATTGCGTTTCTATTAAGCTACTCAGGCGTCTGAACAGAAAATTGTTTTTATAAATTTTTGTATGTTTATCTGTTAGGGCGTCACGTAAAAATTATCCCGTTACCGTATAGGTAACCTGAGATACAACCTAAAAGCTAACTCTTGCCTGCACTGGAGCCACGGGCAAAGACTAATATCTCATAAGTACAGATCAAAAATCTCAGTAGCAGCCCGGAGTTTGGAAATGTGCCCGATAGACGGCAATAGGCTCGTCCCCTATTACATAGGATTTAAACATAGCTAGCGAATCGTGAGTGTATAATACACCTCTGCCTACCCCTTTGGGGAATATAGGCGTGATAGTATGTTTACATTAATGGCTTATTTTACGAGCATAAAATTCAAATGTATGTTGCCAGAGGATTTTCTGTTTATTGACAACATGAGTACGTTATATCATGTGAAATATTATGAACATTTTGTTACACGTAGGTACTCGAATATATATAATACTCGTATATAGTCTTACGACTAAAGTTCAGGCGTGATTGAAACCAATGCTGCCTGATAATCATCTTATCTTTTCATGTAACATAGAATCTTGGTTCCCTTTCAATCTTAGTAATCTATCGCCCTAATATTTGATAAAAGGCTTTTACTCAAAACGTTGCATAGTTTCCAAAGGGATGATGAATAGGGTAGCCTTTCACTGCTGTTTGATAAAATCATTTGTATCAAATTGTATGAAATGTATAAGTTAACTACATCTAACGTGGCTCTATAAATTCTATACTAGTGTGTAGATATCGTCAGTTTATTATATTATAATCTTCATCAGGAAATCAGCTGTTTGTCAGTAATGATATTTCGTTAAAATGAAGAATGACTATTTCAGCGTCAAGTCATTCAACTATAGTATTACGTTTTATTATAGCTGATTTCATAACAATTCATGCATAAACTTTTAACACTTTTGAATTAAACACGTATTTGAAGGAAATAGCAAAAAGGTTATCGTAAAATGTTCAGGGCTATAACATCGGATCATAAAATGAATTTAATAAAAATCTAGAGAAGAAACGACACATAAAATTGGAGTAAATCACCGTAAGTCAGGCGCTGGAGACGTTTACTACTCCAAAGGTTGTTAATTCGGGAAGTGTGTCAGTATCGCAGCTACCTCTCCAAACAAACCATAAGGTGTGGATTTGATACTGATTGCATTTGAGGTTCATGTTGGTTATTGAGTGCTGTGGATTCGTTTTTTAAAGTGGAAAGATTAATAGACACGCTTGGCACAATATAAATGGTTAAAATTTTATGAGTTCGTGTCACTGACATACTATCCACGTTTCAGAATCCGTCCGTCCGTAATACGAATATACTAGTATAAGTTACAAAATTAAAATATTCAGTGCATATGAAATCAATTTATATACTTAAAAACTACGCTTTAGGAATGTTTTTCTTTTTCTGTTACGTTTTTACTTCTCCCGGTAGTATTCAGGACTCCCTATGTTAAATTGTTTTTATTTTATTATAAACATTTTTTAGTATTGCTCAAAAATGGTAAATTATGTCTCAATTGGTTTTTCTCTTTCAAGCCACCTGGACTTATCATGATCACGGTTGTGAAAGCTTATTTCATATCTCATAGCTCTTTGATTTAATCAGAAATTTTATTTTATGAGTAAACATCAAAAATGGTAACTGCCTCGATGGTGTAGCGGTAGTGTATGCGACTGCTAATCATGAGGTCTCGGGTTCGATTCCCGGGTCGGGTAAAATGTTATTGAGCTTTTTCCTTAAAAGAAAAATTCTCAGTAGCAGCCCGGAGTTTGGAAATGTGCCCGGTAGACGTCAATAGGCTCGCCCCCTATTACGTGGGACTTAAACATAGCTGGCGAGTCGTGGGTGTGTAGTACACCTCTGCCTACCCCTTCGGGGAATACAGGCGTGATGCTATGTTTTAACATCAAAAATGTTTTTTTTTTATATATATATAAATACAACATCCATCCATCAATTCATCAGCCTTTTAACTTCCACTGCTGGACATAGGCCTCCCCAGGAATGGGGGATAGTGCCGTAATCGTCACGCTTGGCAGGCTGGTTGGCGACCGCAGTTGATGTTGTTAATACTCGAAGGAGTGCTGCTGCCCACTCCTCCGGTATTCTCTCAGTCGGTTCTTACGACTCCCATGGGTGGAGAGGGGTGGGACAATTCTAAAGCCGGCCCCACACGGCAAAATATATAAAGACAACATCCTAGGAATAATCCTTTTTTTTAACAACCTTGACTTACCAACATGTAATTTCACGAACACAAAGTACACCCAGACTCAGAACAACCATTTGTAGTTTACGCAAAGGGTTGTCCTGTGTGAGAATCGAACCCACAACACTCGGGCGGTATATAAACCACTCCCCCATCTGTGCAATCACGCCTGAGTTGAACCCTTGTTGTAACCAAAGGAAAATTCCCATAAAATTCTATTGAACAAGGGCGAAAAAGATTCAATCAAAAATAAGAATATTGTGTGTTGTGGATTATTTGAAATAAGTAATAAAATTCATTATCACGAACAGTAATAATTTCGTTCCAAACTTAACGTGATTATATTGCTAGACTGCATTATAAATTTGTAGGTATGGCATTTTATATTTTTCATCAACCAACTAGTTCAGTTACAAATTTTTAAAGCTAACAAAAGTTGTACAGGCAAATTTTAGCTGCAATTGTTGATTTTTTACAGTTTTAGTGGTTGCATGAGTACGTAGTCTTTTATGACTCTTTGAAATAGAATTATTAAATTTATATTATATACTCTACTTTGCTTTACAATATTATAAATAAAGTTATGCGTATGAAAACTTAATGACATAACATATTATAGGTCTACTACCTACGCAGGTACGCTCCTTTCGCCGACGAACCACTGAAGTAATGTAACATAGTTCCAGTGCCTGCCAATAAAGGCGGAGAGACGGCACGGCTTATTTAATGGGTGAGGGCCCCAGATTACCATGTTCGTTACCCCAAACGTCGGGGTGTGCGGTTAGGTAATTTTTTTCCCGCCTTAACAAAAAAGAAAACGTTACGCTCCTTTTCCTTTCATCGTAATTATTATTTTTTTTTTTGGTAATAACATATAAACCATACAATTGGCGCAGATACACACCAATTGGAACAATCAAGGCCCTAGAATAGGCCTGGAAAAAATAACCAAAAATAATGACTGTATTCAAACTTCTAAGTAAACCTAATATTATTTTAAATGTGAAATGTGTTTGCTTGTATGTGACGCATAGTGACATATTTATATTCGCAAGTCCATGCAGATGAAGTTTACGGGTAGGTTCCAATTTACGATAAACCCAGAAAATTCTGATCAACGATAAATACAGATTGATGAGAGTTGCGTAAGTAACTAGCTACTTTGATAGAAAAAATAAACATGTATATAGAGAGTGCCCAAAAAAGTAAATTCTAAATTCCATATATTTATTGTGTGTGCATTAATAATCAATGTGCATAATCACATATTCATGTGATTTGATGAAATCATAATCACAACAACGACAGAGTCCTAGTCACATACCAATTAATAATTACGATTACACCGATCTTTTCTCGTTTTGTGCCAATTAAATGAGCTTACGAATACCCGATAATATCGTATATGAATTGCTGGTAATAGATTGCTATATTAATTATGTCGCAACAATGTAGTATTTTATTAATACAAAAGACTTATCTTAGTGCGAGGTAAACTCGCGTGGATAGGGTTCCGTGCATGATTATTAGATACACGATTGATCCTATAAGGATTCCGTTTTTTCCTTTTGAGATACCGAACCCTAATTATGTGTGGGAGATTTACAAAACACTTAATAGTCTACTCTGTAAAGCAGTGATTATTAACCGGTGGTTCGCGGCGGACCACTAGTGGTCCCTTAAAGCACCTGAAATGGTCCACGAAGTCATCATTAAATATTAAACAGACGAAAACAAAACTTTTATCCTTGCAATAGATTTTGGAATGTTTTGTTTGATAGCTTTGGATTAGACTTAAAACTGGTATACGTTTTATCCCACTACTATACCATACGAGCCTTAGATATAACCAGATAACTAGTATTTGTCTACACACTATCTAAGCATGTAAGTAATTATAAACATACCTATTTATTATATACATTTTGATCTATATTTTAGCACTTGACATGCTCACCTACTCTTAAAGTACAAATTATAATTTGTGAATAAGGAAAAGGAGTATTTTAGTACGAGCGCGAATCAAACCTGCGTCCCCTCCTTTCCGGGGAAGTACTCTAATCCATTGAGCTATCGTACCATTTCTAGAAATACCGAATTCGTCATTTAGATATTTTTATATATATTTTTAGCATTTGATATGCTTAGCACTATGCATTAAACACAAAGTGAAAAATGTGAAATCGAAAATAACAGTCAGGAGCAGGATCCTGCATTCGTCGTTTAGACAAATGTGATGAGGGAATTTAAGAGTAGCTGAGCATGTCAAGTGCTAAAATATAGATCAAAATATTTGAAAAATCACGCCATCAAATAATATGAATTTTAATTGCAAAATTAAACTTACTACATTGGATGAATGCATGTAAATGCATTGCTGATAGATGGCGTTGGTCGTTAAGACAAATTTGATGAGGAAATTCGGTATTTCTACAAATGGTACGATAGCTCAATGGATTAGAGCACTTACCCGGAAAGGAAGGGACGCAGGTTCGATTCCCGCTCGCACTAAAATACTCTTTTTCCTTATTCACAAATTATAATTTGTACTTTAAGAGTAGCTGAGCATGTCAAGTGCTAAAATATAGATCATAATGTTTGAAAAATCACGCCATCAAATAGTATGAATTTTAATTGCAAAATTAAACTTACTACATTGGATGAATGCATGTAAATGCATTGCCGATAGATGGCGTTGGTCGTTAAGACAAATGTGATGAGGAAATTCGGTATTTCTAGAAATGGTACGATAGCTCAATGGAGTAGAGCACTTCCCCGTAAAGGAAGGGACGCAGGTTCGATTCCCGCTCGTACTAAAATACTCTTTTTCCTTATTCACAAATTATAATATATACGAGTACATGTATATTATAAGACCTAAAAGCCGTTATTATTAAAGCAGATAGTATTTCGTAATAAAAAATAAAGCGTACAATTTTCACAAACTGCGTAGTCTTAATATAAATGTGATAAGCAATCCACTTACAATAATTAAGGATAAAATAATTCCCAATTGAAGGCAGACAAACCTATCTGTTTAAGTCGAGAAATCCAACACAATTTCATTTCAGTTCTTCAATTTTATTTAATGACAGGAAAGTCGCCACGACCTGCGGAGCTCAAGTAATTTCCTAAAGGGGGTTAGGGGTATACAGCCCAAGCGAGGGGTGACGCTTGAAAAACGAGAATTACACCATTCGCTAATTGCAGCAATCAGCTTAATGTAGTCGACGAGACCAAATTGAATGGAATCCGGCCAATGGACGTCTTATAAAAAGCTGTCTTTTAAAAAGTAAACATATTTATGCTGTTTTATTTATTTATTATTTTCTCGTGTGGGCTTAACGCAGTATAATCTCTTCCTTTCTCTCATAAGTAGAAGAAGTGAATATTTAAGATATATAACTTCTTGGGAGTAATTTTTGTAGTGTATCCGTTTAACGCTACCTGCAATCCTATTATATCTCTCACGTACATCGTCTATCTATACTATTATAAAGCTGTAACAGAGCTATCTCTGTACATTTAAGATCTTTGCAGACTAAAATGCTGTATGAGGCTATTATTAATATAGGCGTCTCAGAGACCAAAAACTTCTTATTTTAGAAAGTTTATTAGTTGTTTGCGCTTGAAGCAAAAACTACTAAACGGATTTTTCTCTTAATAGCTCTTGATTAGACTTAAAAACAGGTGTGTATTAAAAGCTAGTTCTAAAATAAAAACAATAATGTGATACCGTTACAGGTCCCCATAATATTAGAACAGCTATGATAATCACATAGTATCCAACTAACATTAACAAAAAATAAATATAAAAAGACAAAAATATATGTTTATTGTCACAGGAAACAGGATGTTATTACAATATGCTTCTGTGAGTAAATATTGATATTATGAACATCCCAATATTTTATTACCTTTTGATATAATCAACAGAATCTGACAAGAATCGGGCTGTATAACTGGGTTAGACAACAAGTTGCTTTCCTGCATGTAAAGCATGTCCATATTTTTGAAGTGTAAACTTCTTTAGGCACGTTGAGCACTTTGTGGGTGAACAAAAATCATGGAACTCATGTCATCGTCACCGAACGCTTTGATCACGTAACGTGTTAACGATAACACTATGTGGCGTCCCACGAAGGCTTGTGAACCGCTGATTTGCTTTTTATATTTTGATATACTTTTTACATTGTTAGATTATATTGATAGATACAAAATTAAAGACGTAAAAATATTGTACAAATAGATACCTATATCTAAGGATATATGTATATCATATGTTTCTAAACCAATATTATGTGGGTTGAAATAAATAAACCAAAAATTTGTAAAATCATATTACTGTGGGTAGATGAAACCGTTGAAGCAACATATCAGCTTTGGACATCTACCATCTAAGTCCACCCGTGATCATGAATGCTGTAAAGTATTCGAAACGTCGGGATAGTATAAAAATCAAGTAAACGCGATAGATTCCGTAAACGTAGTTTTATTTCAAAACTATATTTGTAACTTATTGCGCTGGTCCAACTGTGAATAATTTTGATTTACAATAACAGTCACGAGCAGGATCCTGCTCGTGACTGTTATTTTCGATTTCACATTCTCATACTTTGTGTTGATTTACGATGGTTAAGCATGTCAAATGCTAAAAAGATAATATCGACGCTTGAAAGGCAATAATTACCAAGCGACATATAGTGAACTTTACAACAGAGCATTTTAAAGTTTAATTTTTCGGAAAAAACATCGTATAAAATCTATTAATTGTCATAACTACTTGATTCCAACGAATTTTAAATGCAATTTTAAGGGCTAATAACGTGGAATTTAAAAATTATGTGTTTTATTTATATCTTATGAAATAGTGTCGGTTAGTAATAATTTCATTAAAATCACAAACAGGTAAAAGTGCCTTACCGACATCCAAATGTAATTATAAAAGAAGTAATATTAACTAAGCTTCATTATTTGATAATTTTGTATGAAAAATAATGACGCTAATGGAAGTAGCGCATATTTGACACTTATGTAAAATTATCTAAATAGAAAACAAAACACTTTTCTGCCTGCCAATTTTAACCATATAACAAATTAAATAAAGTAAGTGTATGATTTTTTTTAACAAGTAGCAATAAATTTATGTTTAGTACACAAAATCAAAAACTTTTGGAGAAAGGTTTTCCACGGATATTGTCATCTTGAGCAGTAGTACTGCTGTTGTAGTAGTCACGGAGCATATAAAAGAGTAGTAGTTTAGATTGCTCCACCACGCTGCTGATTGGTGGAGATTTTAGGCCAGTGACTAACCCTTTATTAAAGACGTCTCTATAAATTCTATCATAGAAATATTGAAGTCAAATCTCTCGCAAAGTGGATAGCCAATCTTATAAAAAATATGGACTGTTCTTGAATACTAATAATAGCTGAAATCAAATGTCATGCAAAAATAAATTTAAATAAATAAAGCATTTAATTTTTATAAATCTTTATTAATAATTTAAAAGTTAGTACAAATAGGTAGCACATAATTTAAACAACTAAGAAGATAACTGCTAGTTAATACTCAAAAAAATCTTAATTAAACCAAATTTATTTAGATATTTTTATATATATTTTTAGCATTTGACATGCTTAGCACTATACATTAAACATTTTTAAACTTTCGCGATTTGTACACATTATACACAAATATTAATATATCGGGTCTTAATCGCGTATATAATGTTGAGGTTGAATACCTTAATTTTCCGACGTTTCGACCGTATTGCATCGGCCGTGGTCACGGGTTGACTGACCGATTAAGACCCGATATATTAATATTTGTGTATAATACATTAAACAATTAAAACAATTGTAAAATTAAGTTTACCTGGTCGGTATAATGTATGAAAATACTTCCGACAGATGGCGCAGGCATCACCCAAAGACGTTAAGTATGATGTGTTATCGAAATTAGCAGTCAGGAGCAATTGTCAGGATGGCTGAATTGGTAAAGCATCTGGACGGTATCCAGAAGATGCAGGTTCAAATCCTGCTCCTGACTGTTATTTTCGATTTCACATTTTTCACTTTATGTTTAATAAACCAAATTTATTAATCAACTTATTTAATCAAGTCTAAGTTTCAGATCAGCCTTTTTCAGCAGTCTCAGTCTTCAGTTATTTGGCATATATATTGATAATAACATTAACACAACATAATGTCATGACATATAAGAAACTTTGTGCTATATTATCACAATTAAATATTTATCAACTTAACGAGCGAGGTAAATTTAGGTTACCAACTTAATAAATATAAATTGAGATCCATTTATTGACTTTAAAAATCACATAATTAGATTTTTTTTTATAATCTAAATAACTACTTGGAAGATACATAAAAACAGTGAAAATGCACTAAAATATTATTTTAGATAATAAATAGATAAAAAACTTCTTTAAAAATTTAAGGATCACCAGGCTCTATGTCTTCGATGTCTGATTCTGGCAAAGTATCTCTTGCGGATACAGAATAAGGCATCTCGATGAATTCTTTTTGGAATTGAGCAGGAATAACTTTGTCCTTGCAAAGTTTGACAAGGTCATTATATTTGGCCTTTGCTATAGGCAGACATGAATGGTAACACGACATGAGAGGTACTCTGATCTTAGATTGGACTTCAACCACGCTCGACTTAGCAGATTTGTGCATGGAATACTTGACGGCAAAAATTGCAAGATTACTTTTTTGAATGTTGCTATCCTGATTTTACATATTTTTCCAATAAGGTTACTTTTGAAGTACGTTTCAGCAACAGAATCCCACTTATAAAAATCCTCAAAGGTCTGCAACCTCGTATGGAAAGGGGTTCTTTTGAGCTGTGATGAAAACAGTATACCATCGAGATGGTGCATAAATAATTATGTTATTTAGATTAGCTTCAATAACAGCATGGACACTGTTGACCGGCATATATGTATGACCAGTAAGTAAATAATTTATCTGTAGGATTTCTAAATTTTTGCATTGCTGTAGCGTGGAGTGTATCATTGCCAAAACAACCCGATTCCGGTTTTGCCCACGACAACAATCGCAATACAGAAGTAAGTTTTTAACATTACCTCTTTCGTCAACTGACAGTATGTATTTATGTAGAAAACTAGATATTTCATTCGCACTTCTTTTGCTGTCACTTTCATTCCAGTAATAGCAAAAAAAAAATTCGTGTCCCGTTTTCGTAAAAACATAAATTATAAACTGCGCGAATAATATAGAAGCATTGACTGTCCGTGTGGAGTGTTCAAAACTTTTTCTAAATCAAAACTTGCACAAAAGGTATTAGGGTCACTATTGTGAATATTCTTATGTGCAAAAAATCTATTGTAGCTTTCATTTTTCTCTGTCTCATGTTCGACTTTTTCTTTAGCCTTTGCTGGATCTGATGTATCTGCTTGTTCTAATTTTAGGCATTTTAAACATTTATCTTTTTTGGGTATGTAGAACCCTATATTAAAATCATCACAAAAGATTTTACGGAACACTCTCTCACTAACAAAATCTACGCCATTAGCCTCAGAACTTTTTCTGTAAGTGCTGTAAAGATTAGCAGCATTTTTGTATTCGCGTGTTAAATAGACTCTAGTGGAATCATGACAGCAATAATGCGAAGGTACCGCGGGTAAACTTTTAATGAAATTGACCGTTGATTCTATTGTAGCTGGTTTGGTTTTATTAGATGGCACGTGCTTGCCACGCAAATCTTCTTTAGCGTAGCCCCAACTAGAGTCCTTGACGGTAAATATCTTTCGAATATATATTTAGCGTAGCTGATAGAAATTGTAAACACACTGGTCTCCTGCCCTCCCCTTCATTAATATGATACTTAAAACTTGCCAAGCGTTTCCCCAAATCGACTCGCTTACGCTTTATATCATCTTTCTGTGTAATGCTTATTAACCAGTCTCTTCGACGATCTCCTGATAGTCCCCAGAAATAATCAAATACCATGTCTTTTCTCAGTATCAATACTTTTACAGTTATTTCCACATTTCTTTCCAATACACGGGTTAGGTTGAACAGATTTAAATTCAATGATTTTGCCATCACTTCGCACATATTCTTGACCAGAAATTCTTTTTTGTGATCGTTTCTTTCTTAAATTTATTCTTTTTTTTTTCAAGCCTTTTTCGCCAACTATATCTTCATTAATGTCATTTAAATTTGATTTTTCTTTTTTAGACTTTTTATTTAAATTTTTGCTTTAAAAACTACTTCATCGTCATTGGAAGAAGAATTAGAAGCTAGCCATTCATCTGATATTGCAGCTTCTTCACAATCAATAAAGGTTGAGTAATCTTCATCTGATAAATAATCATTGTACAATTTATCAGTTCTGCACTTACGTTTACGACCTTTGTGAGGTTGTAAAGATTTGATCCGCCAATTTGAGAGCAACTCACAATGGTAGAATTTGTAGAATTGTCACTTACTTGGTAGTTGCTTGTAGTACATACTTCTGGTGTAGTCAATTCACCTTCAGTATTTTTCACTCCTTGTTCTTCGGCATTGCTTTCCAGTATATTCAATTCAAGCTCGCTATTTGTAAGTTCTTTATCTACAGATACGAATTCTAGGGTGGAAACTGAGGGGCCAGCGACAATTTCATCAATCAATGTTAAAGGGCCTTCATCTGAAAGTGTCTCGTCCTACAAATAGTACAATAATAAATACCTAGATGTTTAGTTAGGTACAAAATTAACTATTTACACTTGTAAACATATGCAGAGAAAGTGATATACCATTTTTTTTGTTAAGGCGGGAAAATATGTACCTAACCGCACACCCCGTCGTGCAGGGTAACGAACAGGGTAGTGTGGGGCTCTCACACACTAAATAAACCCGACGTGTGCCGTCTCTCCGCCTTTATTAATAATAATATTATTTTTTTGCCAAAAAAGTACCAGGTTTAAAGTTCTACCATTGTGAGATACATTTAGTGTAGTTTAACAAAATTATGTAGTCTGAAAGAAGTCGTAAACATAAGTGTAAAACTATCAGATGACAAGTTTTCAACCTTCACACTATATAAGCTTCTGGATAAGAATGTGTTAAGTGATGGCAAAATCATCAAATTTAAAATGTTTACAACCTACATGCACCAAACATACTGTTTCCCGTAATAAATAATTGGCCTCTAGAAAATAATTTTAGTGTTAGTTGCTTCTAAAAGTTACAATTAGGAGAATATTAATATGGGTGTAGGACCAATCGACGCAGAATTTTTTTCTGATTTCATAGATATATATAACTCAATATCGCCCAAAGTGTCGCTTGGTAATTATTGCCTTTCTAGCGTCGATATATAAATATCTAAATATTACAAGTTTTAATTTAAGATCAAACAATATCCAAAAATAACAACTGTGTCTTTATAATTTTAAGAATGGTTTTAAGTTTTCACTTCTGTCGGCAGTCCTCAGGACTGCTTTGATTTTTTTTTTTTGTTCATGTCACTGGTCTGTTACCGCTGAAGTAATGTAACACAGTTCGAGTGGCCCGCCAATACAGGCGAAGAGACGGCCCACGGCGGTTTTATTTAGGAGCTCCACATCACTTTCCTTGTTGCCCCGAACGACGGGGTGTGCGATTAAGTATATTTTTCCCGCTATAACGAAAAAAAATCACTGATCTATGAGTAAAGTACTAACCTCCATTCATGTATTCAGCAATCATCTTCCTATTCTTTTTCCAAACTTTAATGTGATCGGCTTCCAGATCAGTTCGGTTTTTGTTGATCACCAGACTTTTAGTGAGCAACTGCCTATCTGGCCATATTACTATTTGAAGAGAAGCATTATTTGAAATTCTGAAGCAATGGTTTTAGCACCAAAGGCAATCGTTCCTAATTGCTGGCACAGACGAGTGATTTTCTTACCCACTTCCAGCCCTGAAGCATATCTATGTTTCGGTTGTAGACAAGATAACTCATGTTATCCCTGCAACTCACCTTACACTACTACTACAAACGTCGATGGATCATATTATGTATTAATAGTATTAAAATTATAAATGCAAAACAATAAATTATTTGTGAAATGTGGAAAAAGAGATTGGAAGGGACGCAGGTTCGAATCCCGCTCGCAATAAAGTTCTATTTTTCCACATTTCACAAATAATTTGTTGTTTAAAATAGCTGAGCATGTCAAGTGCTAAAATACAGATCAAAATATATAAAATACAAAAGTTTGTGAAAGTGTTGATACCTAAACGACAAAACTGATTTGAATTAAATTTGGTAGCTAGAAAAATGCAACGACACTGAATTGACATACTCATAATTATAACATATTTTTTATCCCGGAAAAATAAAAAAGGATACTTGTTTTTGGTATATGTACCTCAGCAATTAAACGAATTAGGTATACAGATAAATTGTTCCTTGATAAATAATATTTTTTACTTAATTTTTATGGGATCTTTCTAAATT
The DNA here is from genome assembly GCA_948253155.1 of Leucoma salicis. Classification (NCBI taxonomy): domain Eukaryota; kingdom Metazoa; phylum Arthropoda; class Insecta; order Lepidoptera; family Erebidae; genus Leucoma; species Leucoma salicis. The sequence continues at coordinate 12,305,784 of OX411808.1, read as the reverse complement.
TTGAATTCCATGCAGAGAAAACCCCGGGTAGAAGCTAGTATAATATAACTACGTCACTCTACCCCACGTCAACCGCTTCTCCAAAGATAGAAACTCGTTACTTTACATCGTATTTGAACTCTTCCATAGTTTGCTTCCTATGTTCTTACATCAAATCTTTTTATAATAATATATGTACTATACAATAATAGGTAATATCTATGCAATAATAGCTATCCACCAAGACCGGCGATTATTCCGTGATAAGAACTCTTATGTTCTATTCCGGGCTCCGAAATATATTACAGAGAGCGCCAGAGGACCAAACCCCCTCCCTATCCTCTCCTTATTATCTCTCAAAGTCTTCTCCACCTCCAATACCTTTTTGTTGGCTACGCGCGAGTACTACCTTCGGTGTTGCTAGCGTCTATAGGCTAAGTAACCGCTTACCATCAGGTAGGCCACCCAAGTATTATAAAAATAGTTATGTAGAATATCATGATGATTGGTTAAGCACTTACTGCGTGAAAGCGTAATAAATCAACACACAAATTTAATCGAGTAAGACTAATGCACCTTACGTTTTGCGGTTCATCGCTGCATGTAAACTTATGTAGTCTACATTTCTTTTTTCAATTTCTATGTCAATTTCAATAAATTCTTTATGTAATCTAAATACGTAAGTGAACCAAAGGGATATTGTTCAAGCATAACTCACTCAATAAAGAAAACAGACATGTAAACACAAAGAAGACTTACAACGTAAATATTTTGTTACCGCTGCGGGAGTTTACCTAGAGTGAGTTTTCGTATTGATTTATTAACTGATTCTTTAAGTGTTGTGGCGATTGCAATCGCGATATTGCGGATGTACTTGCCTGAAGCGCCCATGTTAGTTATTAGTAACTTTGACGATTTTAAGTGCTTTATAGTAAGCCTATGAAATAAAGATATTTTTGAATTTGAATTTGAAAATGGAAAGGTATGAAGAATCAGAATGTGTCATCTATCTATACACTTGACATTTTCATAAATACCAGACATTATGAACTATAACGATATCAATGAATTCTTCACGTTAATCAATTACTGACGCGAAGTTATCAATATTTTTACAGTATGACCACAAAAACTATACTGTGTTGTTGATCAATTGTTACAAAATGTTCACTATTTCATTATCCTGCAATAGCAACCTTTTTCCGTTTTTTAAATAGTATATATTAAATGTTGTAGGTATTCGTTGAGTTTGGTATTTGTAGGCTATAAATGTAAACTTTTAATGGTGCGAAAGCATCCGCAGCGAGGAATACTAAAAAATCTAAATAAACCGTGGCGCTGGTAAAAGCTTTTGAAAATATAAAAATGTTACCAAAATCATACCTAAATTTTGCCGAATATACTTTAACAGCAAACGTGGGATACGGATTTTGGTTTAAAATAGCGATTTGGAATAAAGTGTTCTCTCCATATTGCTGTAACTTTACCCAGATCTCTCAAAAGTAAACTTTTAGATATGGTAGAATAGATAGTTATTACAAAACTTTTTAAAGAACAAATTATTTGTGAAAATTGTAAACGTGGACTTATTTTTCCGCAACTCGACGTCGTAACTTTTTTTGCGTGACGAGTTGATGGCACTACTCTTGCCAACCCAGCATCACCAGAAAGCTTAGCAGATCCTTGACGTTGCCGATGACTTCTGGGAGTAACCTCGGAGATCCGAGGTATAGTGCCCTGTATTCTGTCACCCCTGGACATTCAAGAATAACTTAGGCAGCTGTTTCGCTTGCCCCCATGCAGGCTCTGCAAAGAGGGCTGTCTGTAACACCTAGAGCAAATAACTGTTTGTTCCATAGAGCATGTCCAGTAATTACTCCCATTAGGGCCGGAGCTGAGGCCTCTTCAAACGCCGTAGCTTAAGTGACAGTCCAGTGTAGATTATCGGAAGGGCCTCTCTGGCTTGCCTGCATGTACCTAAGTTAGACCAGTATTCTTGGTGTTTTGTCGTAGTAAGTTTTGGAGCCATGCGAATGGCAGCAGTAGAATGGGCTCTGGTCAAACAAAAACAACAACTACTGCCTAAACTTAAGTAGGTTTATATAAAACCATACTTATAATACTTTATCGCGCTATACTGGACGCGATCTTAAACTCAGTTTCTCACTTTTTAATTTTGCTCAATTGAATAGATATAAATATCATTCATATTTTAATCCTGTTTTTTTTATATGCCCAAGTCATCATTTGACTGATTTATGGCGAGTATCCAAACACGAGAGACATGCTAATAAGCCCGCTCATGTCTACGCATCACTTTAAAAAGAGATTCAACTTTTGCCTATAGCAAAATTATTCTTTACATAAAACGTATTCGCTAAGGTTAGATACAATAATCATAAAACCTCAACTGGATAACTACATCCCCGCTTCCAGTTCACACCGCACCAAATCTCCAGCTAGTAATAAACGCTGCGCGAAATATTTTCACATCATTGTGAAAGTTAAAACGAAACTCTCTACACCCTGTAGTATAATAGCACTCCCCTGCGACAAATAGTGTCGAATATTTCGACGTGTTACAAAATTTTATTCATGAGATGAACGCGGCCGACTGTAGATCAAAGAGTTTCATAATAAATCCACACGATTCACGTTGCTTTCTCCACTTCGGATTCGTACACGCTATTGTTATATCGATATTTGAAAACCGTGTTATGATAATTTGATATGCTGTATGTACTTTCGCTTTTAGTTGCATAATACGCTCGCATCTAGATGACTTACTTACCGAACATGATACATATATGTAGATGTTTTACATACGTTCAACACATAGTACTTACCCTAAGTAAGCTATTACCAAGATGCTACATAACTGGTCAAGACAGACGAGACCACACACCTATGGGTATTGTTATGAGTTTTCAATTCCCTCTTAAAAAAAAAAATCTGCTATAACCTAATCGAAACATTAAATCGATAATCCTATAATTACATCGGTAGAAATATTATGAAAATGAAATACGTTTGCGTATTCGATTTGCAAGTAACATTACCAATATTAAAGAAAGTATAATAATTTTTGATTACGTACTTTCTCGGATCTGCAATCCTGATTCAATTTTATAAACCGCACCCCTTAGGAAATTCATGATTAAAATGGGGAATTTATTACTCTCAATCATGTATTTTCCTTCTCCGCTTTGGACTAGCGATTAAGGGATATAAGTGATATTAAGGTTGCTTTTCAGTTATTAAATAGATTTTACCCTCTATCAAAAACGCTAGTTTTCTTCATTGTGTTACACTTATAAACCTTGTTGTTTGGTTTTTGTCTGTGGTTTACGAATTAAACTATTTTTTTCTAGTATGTTTAATTTAAAATCACTTTCAAGTGATACATTGTGAGAATTTTCTATACCAACCTTGTTCTATACCAACACGAATGGGCCAGCTCGATCGGAGAAGTACCGAGTGTGAAGTGAGAGGGTCTCACAAAAGATCATCGGCAGGTACTCCTATCGTTGCGTTTCCTATGGTGAGTGAGAGCGCCGGAGGCCTAAAACCCCTCCGTGTCCTCTCCTTGTCATCCTCCCTATCCTCTCCTTAGTATCCTACCTATCATCTCCTGAATATGTTATTCCTATCCACTTTCCTTCAGTGATGCCTCTGGAGTTGCAACTCTTGCCTGTTGGTGACGCCGCTTACCATCAAGTGGGCCGTATATTTGTTAGAGTAGTATTAAGTATAAAAAAATAATTAAGTATAAATTGTATCTCAATGACTTTACAATCATTAAAATTGTTGTATTATGATAGCGGACGCAAATGCTACCCCAACACTGCTAGTAGGTATACGCGAATGCAGATCATGAGGTTAGATACATTGAGATCATATTTGTATGGTGACCGATTAAGAAGATCACTACGCCATACCATTTCGCGGGACATCTAAAGAAACACACAAAACAACAACATAGCATCACGCCTGTATTCCCCGAAGGGGTAGGCAGAGGTGTATTGCACACCCACGACTCGCCAGCTATGTTTAAGTCCTACGTAATAGAGGGCGAGCCTATTGACGTCTACCGGGCACATTTCCAAACTCCGGGCTGCTACTGAGAATTTTTCTTTTTAGGAAAAAGCTCAATAACGTTGCCCGACCCGGGGATCGAACCTGAGACCTCATGATTAGCAGTCGCATACACTACCGCTACACCACCGAGGCAGTTAAGAAACTACTAAGGAAGTGAGATTAAACTTTAAAATTCAATTTCGAATAAAAAAAGCGATAATATGAGGTCAGCTACAGAACCCAATGTCAACGCTTCAGTTACTAGTTATCTACAAGTTTGTTAGAAGTATATGTAACTTTCTTCACGTAAATCAAGCTCAGAATTTAGTTTAAGAAGATTACATAAATCTTTCGGTGCAGACCCTTCCTAACGTCGAAGATAGTGAAGTTAGAATAGACAGACACCTCTACCTCGAACCTTCAAAGTGTTGGCCCACAGGATTCTTATCGTGAATTGATGGTTAAAACTTTAATAAAAGAAATATACATCTACTATGTTCATCCTCTAGTTCAGAACACCCGTTAAAGAATAAAAAAATATAAATTACAAACACCAGAATTGTTTAGAATTAAATTCATTATTTCGACATCTAATGCATAAACTAGTCATTTAACTATATTAATTACTAGTACATTCCCCATGGCTTCGCTCGCGTCATAGTATTGTTGATGGAAATTCAATTTCGGATAGGATTTCTATTATTAGGTATAAGCATGGTATAATCTTCGCCACGCTAACAGCCGGTTTTACCCTCCCTCCGCATTAGATATTTCACATCAAAAATATAGGTTCCGGAAAAGTAATCACCAACATATCATATACTCCGAAACACGTTGCATCTCATGATATAAGTATTATTATTATAGCTTCAGTAGTTTTCGCAGTATAACCGAACAAAAACCCGACTCTCCATTTATTAGTATAGATTGTAAACTTTAGGTGGAATGCAGTGCACGCATTTCCGCATGCAGATTGTAAAAAAAATATAAGGTGCCATATTATCTGTTTTTTGCCACAGGCGTGCGTTACTTGCAAAGAATTCATCCTGAAACAAAAACTTTCTGGAACTCCTCGGAGAGTTCTGCTTTCAAACGATACAGTAGTGACAAATAGACATATCAATGTTAGTTGTTACGAGTTGATTTTTTCGATTTGAAAATGATAAAGCGTCAGCTAGTTCTTCGTTTTATATTTTCCGTATGGTGACGGACTAAGAATACAAGTGCCCATTCTTTCCCAAGGCTGTCCTACGAGGTGACTAAGTAGTGTAAGCAATTATCACACATTACTAGTGATAGGGCCGGAAATCCAGTGAAAGTACTCATTTGCTAGGGAGACACTAAACTTGAGAAATTCTGTCACGGATATTTATACGATAACTATTATTATCAATTTACTCGCGAACAAGGGTACATAGGTACGAAAATCAAAGCAAAACGTGATGCGTGCGTGATTGTGAAAACTAACAGTTTTCAAGAAATAAAGTCTCTCATCCAAAAATGCAAGAAAATTATCAAAAAACAAAAAAAGCGTTTTTTATTTTTTTCTATTGCTTGCCGCTACTCGCCATTTCATTTCCCCAATATGAGATGGAAGAATAAACGGCTATCTCCTGCTACAGCCAAAACACAACGATGTGCTTCATGGCCGGTCACACTGGAGATGGTGGTACCAACTCGCTCGGGCCCGATACCGAGTGACTACTCCCACTTGGTACCCAGCCCTACCACCAGTCATGCAATGGATGATAATTGCTTAATTCCCTTAGTCGCCACATACGACACCCGTGGGAAAGAATTGGGTGATGACACTTGTATTCTTAGTCCGTCACCACACGGAAAGAATATAATACATATCACTTTTTTTAAATAATTTTAGTAATATATACAGGAACTTAACTACCTTCAATATATAATGATCACTTGATCATCATTGCAGGTACCTACTTTTGTTACGCGTTCACACCTTAACTACTGGATCTAATCATCACAAAATTTTGGATACATATTGTCATATACGTAGCCTGGAGTCCAGAAAAGGACATAGATAATTCATCCCAAAAAATGGATCCCGTGGGATATAACTGTATTGAGTGTAATGTGGTTGAGGACGTTTACCATATATTAATGGAGTGTGTCCGTGTCGAAGCTGAGAGGCGTGAAACATTTATTCGGTTCCCAATGCTACGCGAGCTTGGTGGATGCAACAGAGCTCTGGCGAGTCCCTTGTCGGAAGAAACAGGGGCTTTGTTACGTCTTTTAAAAAAATGTTAATGTTCTTGCAGAAGGCTTATATAGTAGTTTGTAATTGCGATGTAATTGTTAGCAATTAATTTAGAGTCAATAACGGAGCGGCATAGTCTAAGACTAAGATCCATAAAAAAAGAAAAAAAAATACAAAGAAACCACCCACTTCATTTCACTGCCCCAAAAAAAATTGGAACAAAACCTCATTTATTAGCGCAGTGTATTTTTTTTCTTTCCTTTGCTCGTCCCCAATAGTGCAATGTATAAGAGGTAAAATATAAATAAATCGATAACACACCTAATCGTTAAGATATTTTCTAGACACAGACGGTACCAACATCCCAAAGTTCTCGACAGACAGTAGAAATGTCGAACGTATACGTACATATTCGCAAGTTGGCAAACAAAAACTGAGATGTTTTTTAGAAACTGCTCTTTCAACCGTTCGCAGGATTAGATTCAAGGAAATAAATCTTTGCTACCCTTTGTCACATGCAAGTATTTTGTTCGAAGATTTTATTCAATATCATTTATAAAGAACATTTCGTTCGTACTGACGACAAATTTTAATCTATAGAGAGCGGTATCACTGCTAACGTCAACTAGATGAAATAAACCCAAAAAATAACACTCTAAAAGCTCTCTTTTCTAAAGAGACTCATGTTGAAAGACTGGCTCTCAAAGTATTTGGTTCACGACATGATTCATTAGCGCGTTCAGAACTGTGTTGTTCCCGTACTAATAGCTTATTCATAACGTACATTTGCAATGACAGATTAAAAGCCAATAAATTCCTGAATATTTATGTTAACAGGAACTGTTAACATAAACATATTCATTGAAGCGACATGGAGAATATTCCCTAGTAACCACTAAAATTCCTTCTTTTCGTTTTCAAACATTAATTTTTACCTTTAGACGTTTATTTTATTTTTCTTTCTTTATAAATGCGAAAGGAGCCCAGAAAAATAGGCTATTTAGCCTACCCATTGCAACTTCAACGTGCCAATCTGGTGAGCAATGTCGTTCACTCTCGTTCTCGTTCTCGTTCGTGACCACGCCATCTGTCGGATATATTTGGTTAACTTTCTGTGCTGGTAAATGACCATGCAAAAAATATATGGAAATAAACTGTATTTTCTTGGTGACTCTGCTCCAAGACATGCACTTATTTAAAATTTGTGTTGAAAATATTATAATCCGGCTGGTCTGAATTTTTTCCTTAGTTAATATTACTTCTAGACGTTGGTCGTAAACAAAGGCTTTCATGCAGCAATTTCCACGATACCACATTTCTGCGAGATTAAATTCGTAATACGCCTTCCGTTTGACTCAATTCTGTATTGAGAGCACCTACCATAGAAACTTGTGTAAGCGTTTATTATGAGAGATACTTATCGAGTAACAAAAAATGAATCTGAAACTACGAACTCAATATTACCTTTCTTTCGTATACTAAAAATAGATCTTAACACATGCCATTGTGGTACATGTATAAAATTAAATTCATATTTTAACAAGAACCACTATAACATTGTAATTTCTTTTTATTGCTAAATATAAATACTTACCTACTTAATTCACAATATTAATATTCACCAAAAACAATATTATTATAAAAATGGATGGAGGCTTATTAAAAAAAACTCGTGTCTTCAAACCGCAGCCGCATCGCATGATAGGGGTTATGTGGGCCTCTTTTTTTGTTAAGGCGGGAAAAAATGTTGCTAACCGCACACCCCGTCGTTCGGGGCAACGAACAGGGTAGTGTGGGGCCCTCACCCACTAAAGAATAGATATTTATAACGGGCCTAAAATTATCTATAATGGGAGAGGGACTGCAAATAAAATGGTATCGAGTTCGATTCCCAGTTCAAAGCCCAGTTTCCAAGTTCACAACTTTCGTCTTTTCGAAATGATGTATATGTACCGTATATATACCTGTTATAAATACCGTATATTCTTTCATATGTATTGAGTAAAAAACTGTTATTTAGACATTAAAAACAGACACTTCAACTCTGTGATGCAGCGGTAGTGTGTGCGACTGCTGATCATGCAGGTCTCGGGTTGAATCCACGGGTCTGGCAGTGTGAGTACCCTGCCGTCCGCGGAAGCCTACCGCGAAAGCGACGCCCAAGTGTGCGAGACGTCGCTTAAGAGAGGGTGCCCGAAGGGGCTGCCGCCTGCGGATCGCGGTCGTAACGACGCGGTACCCGTGATCCGCCGTAGCAAGGGCGGGTGGAGGCGCACGGTGGGTTTTTAGTGGGTGAGAGCCCCACACTACCCTGTTGTCTCCCCGGGCAGCGGGGTGTGCGGTAGGACATTTTTGCCCACCTAAAATAAAAATAAAATAAAAAGATAAAAGGGTCTGGCAGTGTTATTGAGCTTTTTCGTAAAAAGAAAAATTCTCAGTAACAGCCCGGAGTTTGGAAATGTGCCCGGTAGACTATCACGTTAAACATAGCTGGCGAATCGTGGGTGTGTAATACACCTCTGCCTACCCCTTCGGGAAATACAGGCGGGATGCTATGTTGTGTATAGCTTTCAGTGTTCATAATGTTAAAAAGTAAAAAAATAATTACACATACTTTAAGCTTTCGAAAGTAATCGCTCGTAGTAAGGGTCGCGGGAAAATGGGATCTTTTTCAGAATGGCTTATTTGTCAATGTCAGAGCGCCAGTGACGCCTGCGTCTGTTTCTGATAGCCTCGTTGTTTCGTTTTATTGGTTGGGCACGTTCTATGTGAGTGACATGATACGTATGCATAATTATATAATTATAGTCAACCTTCTTTTTACGAATAATAAAGTTGTGCAACTTTTTAAAATACAACCGGTCCCGTGGGATGAAAAAGCCTAAATCAAAGAGTGGAATAATCTAAAGCCTAAATATATAACATACGAGTACAAGTAGCTAGTTGTCTCTGTTTTGTTTAGCACTCGACATGCACAGCTACTTTGAAGAACAAAGTCTTTGTGAAAGTTAGTTCAGGACATCTAAAAAAAAAGTGGACATTGGGTGCCACCAAATGACTGCTATAGCTTGGCGGCCCACAGCACTTCCCCGGATTAGAAAAAGCGAAGGTTCGAACCCTGCTTGCAATAAATCTCTCTTTTTCCACTTTCATTGTAATTGTTTATTGCTCAAATATGTTTGGTAGATATATAAAGCCTGCAATGATTTATGTCATAGTGTACAATAATAATTTGGAAGGTAAAACAAGATGACTTATAAACCCAACTTATGACAATAACTACGAAAATATTGTGAATCTGAGACGACATACTGAGTATAAACAACATTTTACAGCTTTTTCCAGACAGAAATTAATTTTGGTAATAAAACTAGTTTGTTTTATAAATAATAAATTCTAGATTTTGTCCGCCAATCCGTCCTCGTGGACTTCATAAATATTCAGAATATAAATACATCACTCTACGTTACATTAATTTATTACCTTTATGTAACAATAGTTATCCGACAAATAAATAATTTGTTCTTTAAACAATCTTGTTTAGTTAGCAACAGCTAATATAAATTAACAAGACCAGCCAATTTGTCTGAAGTGTACTTGCATACGATTATCCATCCATCCATCAGCCTCTTAAGGTCCACTGCTGGACATAAGCCTCCCCAAAATGGGGGATAGTGCCGTAATCGCCACGCTTGGCAGGCGGGTTGGTGATCGCAGTGGATGTTGTTTATACTCGAAGGAGTGCTGCTACCCACTCCCCCGGTATTCCCTCAGTCGGCTCTTTCGACTTCCATGGGTGGAGAGGGGTGGGACAATTCTAAAGCCGGCCCCACACGGCCCCGTCGCATACGGCATACGATTATACACTATTGAAGTATTGATCTTCTTTTTGAGTTTCTATCGAGCTTTCAACGAACATGGAACCTAAATCGAGACAACATCAATGAAAATCAACCCACTATCTACCAATACGCAAAAGCAAAATTTTACCGAATATTAATCCCTATTCGTAGTACACAATGTTTGAAATGAGAAAATTTCCAAAAAAAAAAACTCATAACTTGTTGCGGCGCCTGTAAAATATGATGAAAAGCGACGTATTTGGACCGTCGCCAGAACACTTCAGTTATTTCTTTTTCTTTGAGAGCCATTGAAAATTTGCTAAGCTTTCATTACACTTCAAAAATTAAGTCTTTGGATGTTGATATGAAACATAGTGTGATACTAGAAACTAGTACTATACAATTACATCTTCTAATCGCGCTGTTCAAGAATTAGTTACACGAATTCTGGAATATCTGGTATTAGTAACGTGGAATATGGAATTACCCGGTAAAATAAAGACGTAGTTTGGCTGCTCTCCTATAAAGTGGAACTATGATGCCCCCTTACACTAACGGTTTCTTAGTTTTATAAGTGACATACAATCAAAGTTATAAATTGTGGAAATGACAGGCGATATCGTTTATTTATGAACCCAGTAATGCCGATAACATTCGTTTTATTTAGATATTGTATCAACTATACATTTAAAGATTGCTGCAAGAAAATAAATTCATGTGATTTTGAACTTTGGATCATTTGCTCTAGGAGGTACTTACTTTAAAAAAACATAATTATAAATATCGTTGAAGATATATTTAAAATTATAAGTAGTCACATTATTATAATACGAAGTATGTAAGTTATGTTTTGACAGAAATATATTCACTGCTCTCGGCTCCACATAAAGCGGATGTTACATGCCAACAATATCTCAATAATCCTAAAATATTTCCTTATTGCGATAGTCAAATAGACGGTAGATGCCTCATCCCAACTAACCCAAACCTGACAACTATTTAATAATTACATACCAAGCTCCTTTATGTTTTCCAAATATACATTTAGTAAAGCGATTATTATATAATATAAATTATACAGCAAGTTTAGTGCTGAAAAAATAACATGTGTTGCAAATGTAACATAATTTGACGTAGTCGTATTTTATTAAAATCTTGCTCCTTTTTACAATACATCTAAAGTGTCCATCTTTATACGTTCAACTAAGCTTGATCGTGGCGGTTAGTGAAAATAAGTGTGTATTCAAAATAAGCTCTAACACTAAACTCACAAATCTCCATACATTTTGTATCTTAAAATGTCTGTATAGTACGTTATTACGTGTAAATCACTGAAAAGTCCTAATTTTCACGTTAGTCGTCTATAAAATGTTTCTACATACATATGTTATTTTTGAGGAAGTTACAGATATCAGAGTATTGTTAAAAACAAAGTACATAGATACCAATAAACATGAGATACCTAATGCTGATCTGGTCTCCTTTATATTCTTCAGCCACGATTTTCAATTTCTATCCGGGTCTTGATTTCGTAGTAATAACCCTTAAAACTCTTTTGTACTCTTTTGTATCTCTTTTCTTATGTACCTTTTTTTATTTTTTTGGTTAAGGCGGGAGAAAATGTTCCTAACCGCACACCCCGTCGTTCGGGGCAACGAACAGGGTAGTTTGGGGCCTTCGAACACCAAAGAAACCCGCCGTGTGCCGTCTCTCCGCCTTTATTGGCGGGCAACTGGAACTATGTTACATTCCTTACGTGCATATACTTATATAGCACGACATTAATTATTATAACGATTTTTAAATAAAGGGATATTGATAATGATACTATTTACATAAAATAGGGTACTTCCTATAAACTGCTATCTAGTGGTAAAATCTTATTTATCCCAGCATCCATGGACCAGCTTGATCGGAGAAGTATAACTTTCTCGCAGAAGACCAGCGTGACACAGCGGTAGCAGTTAGTACTTCTTATAAACTAGCATCTAGTAGTAGTCTTGCTTATCCCAGCATGAATGGGCTGGCTTGATCGGGGAAGCGCCACCCTCTCACAGAAAATCATAGTGAAACAACTGTAGGTACTACTATAGTTGTATTTTGTGTGGTGATAGAATGCGCCGGAGGCCCAAACCCCTTCCCTACTCTGTCCTTATTAACCTTCCAATCCTCTCTTTAGTATCCTTTCTGTCCTCTCCTTATTATCATTCCTCGCCGCCGCGTACCCCCTTTCCTAGGAGATAGCGATGTACTAGTAATGCCTCTGGTGTTGCTAGCGTCTATAGGCTACGGTAACCACTTACCATCAGGTATAAAAATAACTTAATACAGTATTACATAAACACTTACATAGCAAACTAGTCTCTAGTTTAAATGTTAAAGCTACTATGAATAACGAAGAAAAGGAAAAGGAGTTTTTTTGTAAGAATTTTGTCCCAATAATAAAATCACTAATATCTTCACAAATACTTCAAAATTAATGCATCCATCCATCCATCAGCCTTTCAACGTCCACTGCTGGACATAGGCCTCCCCAAGAGAACGCCACAACGAGCGGTCCCGTCATGGGGGATAATGCCGTAATAGCCACGCTTGGCAGGCGGGTTGGCGATCGCGGTGGATGTTGTTAATACTCGGGGGAGTGCTGCTGAATTCAAAATTAATGCCTTTTATAATTCAATTTTTTGATTAAAATTAATATAAATTTTGAAAATGTAATCATAAAAGGTACACAGTATTCGTATGTAAATCCAGTAATATGGTTAGTTTGCAGTAACATTACTTACTTGGTGAAAGAACAGGCTCTTATCTCGGAAGCTATGGGATGTTTATCGTCCGACTTCCATTTATGATTTCATTATTTCGCTATTCTTACGACATAACAATGTCGTCCACAAGAATGACTTTGAGCGTTTATCTGTGTACGTATGTTGATAAGAGAGAATAATGAGAAGACTTATACGGATCGATTTCGGTTAAGTTGTTGTGGTTGACTTAATAAAGTCAGATGTGCCATTCCATGGCGACATATTGGTGTACCAATTTTGTCTTTATTTGTCTGCTAGACGTACAGTAACAATGTCTCTTTACGTCACAAATAGGAATTTTATCTTGTTTTCTATAACTTCGTAGCCGACATGATTTTCTTATCTATATACTCGTACTATATATAAAGCTGTAACTGAGCTATGTCTGTACATTTAAGATATTTGAGAAAAAAATAATGTATTAGACTATATAGGCGTGACTGAACACAAATATGATGAAAAAGATTTTTTTTCTGTTTGTCTGTTTATCTGTTTATTCGTTCGCGCATCACGCAAAAACTTCGAACGGATTTTGATGCAACTTTTTTTATTTGATAGCTCTTGAGTACACTTCAAAACTAGTATACATTTTATCTCGCAACTGTATCGGGAGCCTGAGATATAACCTAAAAACTAGATTTGGCTGCGGTGGAGCCGTGGGCAAAGGCTAGTAAGTAATCAATGGATTTCTTATTTTATTATACGATCTTTTTATACAGGCACTCGATTATTTAGTAAAGTCTAGTAAAAGCGCCGGAGGCCCATACCCTCTCCCTATGCTCGCCTTTTTATCCTTCCTACCCTTTCATTATTATCCTTCCCTTTCTTTTGTTAAGGCGGGAAAAATTGTTCCTAACCGCACACCCTGTCGTTCGGGGCAACGATCAGGGTATTGTGGGGCCCTTACCCACTAAAGAAACCCGCCGTGTGCCGTCTCTCCGCCTTTATTGGCGTAAATTTTTTACATTCCTTTAGTGGTATTATTATCCTCCCTATCCTCTCCTTATTATATTTTATCTTTTGATATGTGATTTTAAGGATAGGAAGGACAATCATGGGAGGATATTATAATATCCTCTCATTATTGTCCTTCCTATTCTCTTCTTATTATCTACATCTTCACGTCCTATTCTTTTTCTTGGAGATGGCGATGCGCGCATTTTGCCTTTGGTGTTGTAGCGTCTATAGGCTACGGTATCCACCTACGTGGTATAACAAAAATAACTTCGTATTTTTTATAATTATTTTTTGTAGTTCCTCGCGGACTTATAGTTAACTAATAAGTTATGAAGCCGTGTGGGGCCGGCTTTAGAATTGTCCCACGCCCTCTCCACCCATGGGAGTTGTAAGAGCTGACTGAGGGAATACCGGGGGAGTGGGCAGCAGCACTCACTAGAGTATTAACAACATCCACTGCGATCGCCAACCCGCCTGCCATTGGCAATTACGGTACTATCCCCCATATGAGCGAAACAGCACAGGACCACTCGTTGTGGCGTTCTCTTGGGGAGGCCTATGTCCAGCAGTGGACGTCGAAATGCTGATAGATGGATGGATGGATGAATAAGTTATATTATTGGCTCTTGCTGATAAGGCTATGCTTGTGAATACATCATAATATTTATGCTTATATATTATATACTACACAATTTGTCATCAACATAATCTTCCTTTTTCAAACTTTCAATTCACTCGGTTTTATCTGATCACTAATGTTTCTAACCGCACACCCCGTCATTCGGGGCAACGAACAGGATAGTGTGGGGCCTTCACCCACTAAAGAAACCCACCGTGTGCCGTCTCTCCGCCTTAATTGGCGGGCCACTTGAACTATGTTACATTCCTTCGGTGGTAACTTTATCAACCCTAAAATATTTACTACAGATAATAAGAATTTCGAATAGGTATGTGTTGACACTCAATGTAATGTAGATTACGTGTGAAAATAACCATGATACTTGCCACCGTTCTTAAATTGAACACCTTCCAAATATATTTATATAGGGAATCGTCTTATCTGAGAATATTGAAGGAAAGACAACGCGGGCACAAGATTCCAAAATATGTTCATCAAAAAGTTTTTGTTACGACAGATAACGCATGTGAGTATGGAAAAAGTTTCCGTGCAGCTGTGCTCTATCTCAAATTAAATCTCTGCTCACATAGTCTTGCTTACTGAGTTTTATTAGGTATCGTACAGACCGTCAATAGCTTGAATAGAGCTGAGAATAGAATGTATATCATCTAGTTTTTCTATGATAATACTAGTACTAGGACCTATCTTACCTCATTTAAGTATTTACCTATCAAGAACAATTATTTGTGAAAATGTGGAGAAGGAGAACTTTAGTGCGAGTGGGAATCGAAATTAAAATTCATACTATTTGACGCGCGACTTTTAAACCATTTTTGATCTGTATTTTTAATTACAAAATTAAACTTACTATATTGGATTAATGCATCCGATAGGTGGCGTGGGTCGTATAATCAAATATAATGTGGAGATTGGGAATGACCCTTGGTCAGTGCGATGGCTTAGTGGTTAAAGCACCTCCCCTGATTGGAAGGGACGCAGGTTCGATTCCCGCTCGCAACAAAGTTCTCTTTTTCCACATTTTCATAAATAAATTTTTCTTTAAAGTAGCTGAACAAAACAAAAAAAGGGGGTACGCACTTATATTTGTCACTAATAATTTGTCATAAATACGAGTATACTCCTCTAAGTACTTTATTACGACAGCGATAGATTGGAATAAAATGATGAAATTATCGGTCACCACACGGATGAAAAGGACAAAATTTAATATTCATCGATCCATCCATCAGCCTTTCATCGTCCACTGCTGGACATAGGCCTCCCCAAAATGGGGGTTTTACCATAATCGCCACGCTTGGCAGGCGGGTTGGCGATCGCAGTGGTTTTTTTTTTTTTAGTGCACAGGGGAACGCTGCTGCCCGGTCCCCCGGTAATCCCTTAGTCGGCTTTTACGACTGCCATAGGAAGAGACTATAATTTAATATTATAGGTACCTAAATAGTTCTTAGCAGTTCCAAGCAAAAACCAATTACAATTGTTTTAAAAAAGGCTACTTTTAGTATAATAAATTTATTTAATAACAATTACAACAGTAATTTTATTATATTTTTTATTTATAAAGCACTGCAGGTTTTCTAACTTTTATTCTATATAAATGTATATGTTAAGCTATGATTGGTAATTGGAGGTAATGAGTCGAGGATTCACAAATAATATAAAAATGTAGACTTTCATCCTCATCAACAAATATTATTTGCTTATAGTGATGTATGTATATGTTACGTATAAGCATGTGAACTTAGACCCTGTAAAATATTTTAAAACAATTCTATTGTAATGTAGGTAATAAGGAAATGTCATTGTGTTACCCTCAACAATGATTACAGTTTGGTTCATAATGGCAAACATTTTAAATAATAATTATGTATAAAAAAATTAAATAAAATTGGTACAGAAGTCGTATAAATCATAGTTATATTAAATTTCGACGACTAGTTACTTTACACTATTCCTTACCAAACGAAATATATACATACAACGGTACAATCAGTAATCTATTCAGTATTAAATAAGAGTGAAATCTCTGTTGAAATATACGAGATAATTTATATTTTGTTTTACCCTAAATCCATCATATTCTGAATTAATTTTACATTTATGCTCAACGAATTAAACTGGGTGTAATTTCAACCATATTACCGTATATCTACCTATGAAATATTATACTATCATACACAGACAGACGTATAATTATTATGTTATTATTGCTAATACTTTTTAACTTTTGTATTACTTATATTCTTATTTTCTGTATTAAAATTTTCTGTAACCGTGAGATATTTGATATAAAAACCCATATACAGCACCCTCTTCCTAAAGGTAGGTCAGATACCTTTCCAACACACCATAAAGAGTCTCTATGCACCGAATAGATTACACAAATTGTTTATGAAAGGCACTTTTGAATAAACCACTACTTCCTCTTCAGGTTGTCGGGTATGTAATTGTCTTTTCCAGGAATACCAGTTCCACCGGAGTCGCCCAACCACGGGAATCTGAAAATCATGTCATACTATATATATAACATTCATTAATACCAGGTATTTTGTATACTTAATCACTTCTCGGTGAAGAGAAACAACGTGAGGAAACCTGCATGCCTGAGAGATTTTCTCCACGGCTTGTGAAGTCTGCCAACTCACTGGGCCAGCGTGGACTATGGCATAATCCCTCTCACCATTAGAGGTGACACGTTCCCAATATTGGGACAGAAAAAGGGTTGAATATAAATACTTATAGGTATATAGGTAAGCTTATCGATAGATTATATAATAATAATGATAGAGGTAAACGTTTAAGGAATATTATATTACTAGCTGTGCCTGCGGCCTCACATTCGTAGCCTAGAAAGTTATAGAGGGACTGTCGTAAAAAATGGATAACCCGTTAATTGGAGAGAGCCCTAATATCAAGCTGTAAAGACAATCGACTTTTTATTTTAGGGTTACCTACTGTGTGAAAATGTGTGTTGCGGCCTGTGGGGCCGGGTTTAGAATTGTTCCACCCCTCTCTACCCATGGGAGTCGTAAGAGCCGACTGAGGGAATACCGGGGGAGTGGGCAGCAACACTCCGTCGAGTATTAACAACATCCACTGCGATCGCCAACCCGCCTGCCAAGCGTGGCGATTACGGCACTATCCCCCATGACGGGACCGCTCGTTGTGGCGTTCTCTTGGAGAGGCCTATATCCAGCAGTGGACGTTGAAAGGCTGATGGATGGATGGATGGACTGTGTGAAAATGGTAAACATAATTGTTTTTTTTAATTTCACTTCTTTGCTCATTCATTCGGTCGGCTCGGTATCGGTTGATATGGTATCAACAAACTAATTTATTTCTATGGTTTTTTTTTTGTTGTATCTAGCTTCTGGATACTTGTATTATTTTATTAGATTACCTACTATTTTAGACATTATATCCATCCATCAGCCTTTTAAAGTCCACTGCTGGACATAGGCCTCCCCAAGAATGAGGGATAGTGCCGTAATCGCCACGCTTGGCAGACGGGTTGGCGATCGCAGTGGATGTTGTTAATACGGTATTCCCTCAGTCGGCTCTTACGACTCTGGGTTAAGGGGGGTGGGACAATTCTAAAGCCGGCCCCACACGGCTCACTCACTCACTCGGTTTTAGACATTATCAATGTAAAATATTGTTAAATTTTACATTTTAAGCATTTTGTAAGTTTTTTTTTTTCTTTATGTAACAATTTTAGCATTGACTGAAAATAAATTTTGTATGCTATAGCTGCCCATTATCTTAAAAATATGCCTAGTTTATATAGATTCTAAAAAGGTATCATACATGCGTACTTTACAAGCAATTTTAGTTACACGAGCGAAAGTAAACTAAGCAGGTTCAAATAAATAAAATAAATAAATATTCACGGACATTTTCACACAACGTCCTCTGGTCCCAAACTAAGCTTAATGCTTTTGCTATGGGTACCAGATTACGGATATAATAATACATATACTACTTTTTTTTGTAAATACATACATATCATAGATAGAAAACACCCAGACGCAGTACAAATACCTGTGTTCATCACACAAATAACTGTCCTGAGTGGGAATCGAACCCACGACCTCGTGCACGGAAGTCAGTTACACTACCGACTACGCCACGAGACCCGTCCAAAATGTTGATTTAAAGAAAAATCCTAAGCCTCATAACATAATTTTTAGAATAATTAATAATTATTAATTATTTCTACTGCTGTTGGGTTTCTTTAATTGTAGTTGCAGAATTATTGGGAGACCAAAATTTTATTTTAAACTGGCATACCTTTTAAAATAAATAAAATATAAATAATAACTTACTTGTAATATAAACTATAACTTACTTGTTAGGACAGTCACTACAAGTTTCCATATACCGAGTGTCTGTGAAATTAGTTTCAGGGTGTTTGAACGAGAGTGCGCACTTGTTAGGCAGGTTGCACGGTGCCGCGGGCAAGTCCTTGCGATCACACTTCCACGCCTCCAAATTGTTCAGAGACTTTACCGAGCGAGGTTCAGTTATCCACGTAAGGGCTTGCGTGACGGTTACAAACCACACATCGTCCCTGAATAAGGAAACAGAATACGTAATAAAAAAAAGCAATGTCACTAATAAAAGTAGTAGTCGATAGAATATAGGCACATAAAGATACTAATTATTTCAATCTTAGTTTTCGTTTTTTTTTGTATTTGTATGTGAAGTCAAATTATATTAAAAAAGTTCCACACATTTTAAAGATAAAACTTTCAAATTTCCTTAAAAACACAATATTAACACAAAATGCGAAAATGTGGAATCGAATATTAAAGTCACGATCGTCATGATGTGAGTTGATGAGTTGTCATGATGGCTGAATTGGCAAAGCATCTAGGACGATTTTCCAGCAGATGCAGGTTCAAATCCTGTTCGTAACTATTTATTTCAATCTCATATTTTCGCATCTTTTGATCATTTATATGACTAAGCATAACAAAATAACGTTTAAAAAATATATAAAAACATGAAAACTATTTAAACTAAAATGGGAAGAACAAAATACAGTTCGCGTTATGTACCTATGTTTTCACATATGTATAATATATACGAGTACTTACAAACCAGCGGCCCATTTCAAGAACTTGTGTAGTCCTTGTTCAAGCTCCTTAATCTGAAACCAGTTTGTATGGAACGCCATCATGTATGGTGCACGATTCTGTTCGTAATATCGATTGAAGTCTTCTTGTAGCCAGTCTAGGACCTAATAAAATATAATTATTTCTATATTAATATCACAGTATACAAAAATATGCGATACAGACTTGGAAATAAATGTTGTTATACATACATATTATAGATAAAAATCATTGAACGTAATGAAATAATGGATTTTTTTAACCTATTTCTTTTAAGACCTTATTTCTTTTACAACATTAATGATAAGCTTATACACATTCTTATTACTCGAATTTAAAATAGGAAAGGACTTGATGCAGCTTTAAGACACAACTACTTATCGGGCATGAGGTATAGAATCAATTAGTCTCATACAAATCACCATTAAAATCACCCCAAAGGTTTTCTTTTATAAATCTAAAATTAAAGTTTGGCATTATTATTTCTATAATAAATAAATAAATATTCACGGACATTTTCACACAACGTCCTCTGTTCCCAAACTAAGCTTAACGCTTGTGCTATGGGTACCAGATTAGGTTCGGATATAATACATATATTACTTTTTTTTTGGTAAACGCATACATATAATAGATAGACAACACCCAGACGAGGTACAAATATTTGTGTTCAACACAAATAATTGTCCTGAGTGGAAATCGAACCCACGACCTCGTGCATGGAAGTCGGTTACACTACCGACTACGCCACGAATATTCTGTAAATATAATATCACCATTATTGTTTTTTTTTATAAGTAAGTACCTTATAATAATAATGAAAAGATACGTACGCAGTCCTAATTAGGATAGCATTAACCTAACAAAATATGCGGTTGAATAATGATACTAAAACAATATTCGCGTGCATAATTATGTTAGAGTATATTAAAGCAGTTCAACTCAACTTCATCTATCTAGAAAATGTAAATAGAATGTTACAGTATCTATCTACTAATGAAAAGTTCCACAGACTAGCCATATTTTCAACCATTTTACTGTCCCACTTTTCTGGGATCGGTATTGGGCCGGTCTCCCCTTATAATGAGAGGGATTTTGGCAAAAGTCCATCACTCTGGCACAGTCCTGGTTGGCCGACATCGAGAAATTATCTTAGGTATACCTACTTGTTTCCTCAATAATAATTTGTAAAGCCATACTACCTAATTACGAGGTAAGTGGTAGTCTAGTGGTAAAACCAAGGACTGCAAAGACAGTGGTATCGAGTTCAATATCCACTCCAAGTTCCAGAACTGGCAACGCACTTTGTTCCGTGTGGTGACGGACTAAGAATACAAGTGTCACCACCTCATTCTTTCCCACGGGTGTCGTATGAGGCGACTAAGGGAAGTAAGCAATTATCATCCATTACATGACTGGTGGTAGGGCTGGGTACCAAGTGGGAGTAAATGGTATCGGGCCCGAGCGGATTGGTACCACCATCTCCCGTGTGACCGGCCAAGAAGCACATCGTTGCGTTTTGGCTGTAGTAGAAGATAGCCGTTTATTCATTTTATATCGGTGAAATGAAATTGTGAGCAGCTGCTTGACAACACTTTCGGTGTTGTTGAGTCCATTAGCGACGGTTACGATTTATCATCAGATGGGCCATGGCTCATGTGCCTCATGCAATAAAAAAAATAAAAAAAAATGCGCGCACTGCATAGCGAAATTAAGTGTGTATTTCCTAAGATTATCGATAGGGTCGCGCGGAGACCTATCAATAATCTAAGTGTATTCCTTTACGCTCACTTTGAAAGTAGACCCATACACAACACTGAGACAATATTGATTTCAGAACAAATAACTTCTAAACATCTTTCCAAAGTGTATTATAGTTTCGTTATATTTTTTTTTGTTTAGGCGGGAAAAAATGTACAATGTAGTACAGTGAACAGGGTAGTATAGTTTTTTTATCCTATTTATATCGATTTAGTAGTCTAAATACAGAACGTGCTAATCTGTGATTGTGATGTGCAATCCATTAAGATGATGTGAGAGTCGATGTACTTTATGTCCATTTACCATTATGTGTTTGTGAGAGTACCCGTAAAACAGAATTTATTAGTGAGTTGGTAGTATTATTAATCGTGATATAAATAACGAATATTGTATGTGCTTTGTTCTTACTATACGCATGAATATAATACTGATGTTTTTAAATGTTTTTTTTTTGTTCAGAATGTGAGTTTTCCCTTATAGCTCTGAGTTAGTTTGTTACGACCACCTTGTCAATTTCAATAGCTTCTATTTGTACCTGCTGTTCTGTCCGTAGTGCATGATAACCTATCCTGTTGCACTCACCGTTGCTAAACCAAAGAGTAAAGTAATACTAAAGGAATGCTAAACGGTGACTATAATTATTATTTATAGTAACAGGATCCATCCATCCATCCATCAGCCTTCCAACGTCCACTGGGACATAGGCCTCCCCAAGAGAACACTACAACGAGCGGTCCCATTATGGAGGATAATGCCGTAATCGCCACGCTTGGCAGGCGGGATGGCGATCGCAGTGGATGTTGTTAATACTCGAGGGAGTGCTGCTGCCCACTCCCCCGGTATTTCCTCAGCCGGCTCTTACAACTCCCGTGGGTAGAGATGGGTGAGACAATTCTAAAACCTGGCCCCACACGGCAAACAGTAACAGGATAGCTAACTAGAATTTATATAGTAGTAGAGTATAGAAGTACCAACTTCTATATATTAATTCACATAACAATCTAGCTTACTGAGCTCCTGCATGTATGTTTATTCATTTAAATGAGAACGAATGACATTAATAAATAAGTATTTATTCATGTGCTTATTGTATATTTTAAATACACCTATCGAACATTTTTAAACCACATAAAGGTCTTTACACATAACGAATACAGGTTATCGCATAAAAATCATGTTTATAATTTACTTTCATTTACTAGAGCGATAATGTACGACGGCACATTTTACTTGCAAATGACATCGGGTAGATAATCCAGTTAGGTCAACTAGAAAATGATGTCGGGGTGTATAAATAGATCTAAAACTATATAACGTTTAATTTTTATAATCTTGATGAGCAAAATTCATAATCTGTTATACCTATTAATAGTTTATTAACACACTCGACTATATAATTTATTTCTTGGTAAGATATATGCTATCCTGTAGGATCATCCGTAGAAGACGGTACACTATAATAGCATATCACTAGTATATACCCTTCATCTGTTGCCGTTTAAAACCAAAAAAACCATGAATGTACTAAGAAAAAAAATATTAAAATATTGAGTATCTAAATAGCTTCGCTTTGAAGCTCTTTTTTTATCTGAAGACTTGATAAAGGCGTATACGACATAATAAATAACGATATATTAATGTTCTTCTAATATCCTACCATATTCTAACAACTCTCCTATGTGTTACACTAAATAAATCTCGTGAATTTACCAAGTAACCATAGCATTTTTTTATTTTTTTTTTATTGCCGACGGTGGCAGACTAACAAACGGCCTACCTGATGGTAAGTAGTAACCGCCGCCCATGGACTATGGCAACACCAGGGGCACAGCCAAGTCGCCGCCTACCGTGAGTAAAGTACTCTTCTCAAACCTCGTTTAAAGAGGGACAAGTCGTAACACTGGGGAAACACCGCAGCAGGAAGTTTATTCCAGATCTTACACGTACGTGGTAGAAAAGAACGCTGAAAACGAACCGTCTCGGACGAGATCGTTTCCAGGTGGAATGGATGAACCCCATCGCGGCGTCTCGTGGTCCGGTGGTAAAACGGCGATGTTAGTACCACCTCAAACAGTTCCTCAGAGCACTCCCCGTTGAAGAGTCGATAGAGCACACAGAGAGCCCCAAAGTCTCTCCGCCGCCCCAACGACTCCAGCTCATCCGTGAGATTGGGATCATCGACAATACGAACAGCGCGTCTTTGCAGGGAGTCAAGTGGGTCGAGCTGGTATTTTGGTGCGCCTGCCCAGAGATGTGAACAGTACTCCACGTGAGGGTGGAATTGCGCTTTATACAGCACAAGTTGCTGCCTCGGTGTGAAGTACCGCTTGGCTCTGTTCAATGACTCCCGAACTGGACTTTACTAGATATGTCGATGCCAAGGATCTCAATACTCTCGGAGACCGGGAGAGTTACCCCTTGGAACTGGGGCGTCACGACAAATGCGTCCTTCTTTGCAGTGAACGCGCAAACCTGTGTCTTCGTAGGTTGAATTGAACCAAGTTCTTTTCTTCCTATTCCGAGGCCCGCCCTAGAGAGCGCTCGACTTCAGACACAAGTTGGATCCGCCTCTCCTCCAGCATGTTCCGAGGGACTTTCTGATGGCCGGTATATCGCGCATCACTCGTACTGTCGTCCGCATAGCAATGCATACCCTCTATTTAGAGCAAGTCATTAATATGCAGGATGAACAGCGTTGGAGAGAGCACCGTGCCTTGAGGAACGCCAGCATTAATCTTCATGGTATCAGAGCAGCATCCGTCTACAACGACTTTGATGCTGCGACCATGGAGGAAGCCGGCGATCCATTTGCAGAGCCCCTCGGGGATTCCATATGATGGTAGCTTCTATAGAACGGCCCTATACCAGACCCTATCGAATGCCTACGTGATGTCCAGGCTGAACGCCAAAGCTTCACCTCCACCCTCCAAGGTCTCTGCCCAACGATGAGTGAGGTACACGAGAAGATCAACAGCAGATCGACCTTGACGAAAGCCGTATTGGCGATCACTGATCAGCTGGTGATCCTCAAGGTACTGCAGAAGAAGGTTGTTAACTCTCTCCAGTACCCTGGAGAGCAGGGATGTTATCGCGATTGGCCTGTAATACGACGAGTCCGACCAATCACCCCTTTTGGCAATAGGGTGAATATGGGCTACCTTCCACGAAGTAGGAATCCTGCCGGTACTGTATGAAAGGTGGAACAGGCGCGTAAGGACGGGGGTCAACTCAGGGGCGCACGTTCGCACTTATGGACGTCCAGTAGCAGCAGCTCCCGCCTGACCGCACGTTGCGTAATGCGGATTTCAGGCATGGAGCTTTCACACTGAGGGATGGTGGGTGGTGTGGCCGCTCCGGCGTCCAAAGTCGAGTTTGAGGCAAAGAGTTGGCCCAAAAGATCGGCTTTCTCTTTGGCACTATGGGCCAAATTACCGTCCAGTTTCCGCAGTGGTGGGAGACTAGACTGGCAGAAGTTGCCCTGTACTACCTTGGCGAGCGACCAGATAGGTCGGCTCCCATTGGGATAGCTTGCAAGTCGCTCGCCAATTCTGGCAATGTTTTCTGCCTTGGCTTCGGCAATAGCCCTCTTGTTGGACCTGGAAGCAGCATTAAATTTCCGCTTCTCTTCTTTGGCGCTCGGATCCCGACTTTTCCAAGCTCTATTCCAGGCCAGGTATGCGGACTGCTTCTGGCGTGCAGCCGTCCTACAGGCTTTGCTAAACCATGGACGGCTGCGACCGCCATGCGGTATTTTGGTGCTGGGGATAAATAATTCCATCCCCATAATCACCGTTTCCGTAATGCAGTCCGCACAGACGTCAGGGTCCCTAGAGGAGAAGCATAGCTGCTTCCAAGGGTAGGACGCGAAGAACTCGCGTAGTCCATCCCAATCTGCTGACTTATACTGCCAGACTCTACAAGGTATATCTTACTTTAACACAAAAGTAATTTGGTAATTAATGCATTTTTATACGAAAATAGAACGTAAGTACCTACAGACAATATTTCACAAGATACATATAAGCTTTCTACAGGTTATCTGTAGGTATAGTTGATACTTACATCATTAGCGTCGTGATTATGCAGGACGCACTGGTCGAGGTAGGGGCAGTGTCCGCCCTCATAGGACGCTATATAGTGAGCATTGAAAGGCACCTCCCACAAGCCTGTGAATATAAGATTAAAAGCTTTTTACTTTAGATAAGACACCTTCAGATATTGCATCAACGGTAATTTTGAAAGTGAACAATCACACATGTAATTGGGATAAGCGATCAAAATAAGTTAGTAAAAAAACACTGCATTCCTGCGTAGAGAGAGAACACATGACCTTAAACACAAAGTGAAAAATGTGAAATCGAAAATAACAGTCAGGAGCAGGATGCAGTGTTTTCTTCATCCTGCTCCTGACTGTTATTTTCGATTTCACATTTTTCACTTTGTGTTTAATGTATAGTGCTAAGCATGTCAAATGCTAAAAATATATATAAAAATATCTAAACACATGACCTCTTAAAATATCAAATTTGTTTGTTTGTTCAAATAAAAATATTGAAACAATCGTCAGTCAACAATTCACAATTAATATAGTTGCTCTGCGCCAAATATCTCATACAATCCTACTGAAGTAGTAAATCGAATTGCATGAAAACATTAATTTGTTTTTGAAGTGAAACTTCTTTAGAATCATTTCGATCTGTATTTTAGCACTTCTTAATACTCCTGATAGTCTATATCCATCTCAATGTCTCGTAGGCTACTTTTCAGAAGTTTTACTTCTGCCGTGTTTGAATTGCACAAATCTAGGTTTTTTTTATTGTTATATATGTTTTAAGCACTTGATATGCCTGGCCGTTTCCCAAAAAAGAAAAAGAGGGGTGTGGACCTTTTTAAAAAAATTGTGGATTCGAATTCTTTAAATTCGATTCTTTTTTTTAATGAACTTAGTAGTACTTAAAATAAACTGTTAAAACCTCCACCTCGACCTCGATAAAATAAAATAGGACCTCATTGTGATGAAATTAATATACAATGTATAATTAAAACCATTTTAAAACCATTCTTAAATTAAATTAGTTATCTTTGTTATCTAAAATTTCATTCCAAACAGGAAAATTTGTATGTTAAATGTGGTGTAAATATGTGGTGGATATTGTGAGTTGCAAGCAGATTTTCGTTGTAAAATCTATCACAAGAATTATCATGATTTTAATTGTAAATCGTAGTAATTTGAGAACTTGACACTTATAAGATTAAAATAAATGTTACTGACCTGGGAATGACTTAGTGGGACAAGTACCAGATTTACACTCGTGAGGAATCTTGTAGTCAAGCGTGTAAGGCCACAATGGAATCGGCAGAGGTGGCACGCCCACCGAACTATCGTAGATGTAACCGAAGTCTTCTAACACCTGAAATACAATGATTTAGACGTCGTTCCTATAATACCGAGTTAACAGTATTCTTGAAATATTGAAGTAACTACATAAATTATCATTTGATAGACACAAGCGCATGACGTTCGAACAAAACACGGCAAATAAATTGAGAGAGAAATATAGAAATACCATTTAATATTACATACTAGATGGTTCCACGTGAAATTTTACTTTAACTTAATATCTTCAAATAGCCTAGGCTATTTTTACACTTGCAGTTTGAACGATCGGCAAGGTTAGACAACCTCCGCTAGGTTGGCATCGGATGACCAAAAAGCCACTTACAGCACTCTCAACCCGCTAGTATCTACGTTATGAATAAAACCCGAAGCCTAAATTTCAATTAAGTAGAATTTCATCATTTTTACTGATTTGAATTGATATAGTATAGGTATACTATTTTATTATAAAACGATGCACCTCAGCGCCTTCTGGTAAAAAAAAAACAGAAAGCATAATAATCTTCATGACAAAATACGAAAATAGGTAAATAGGTAATAGCTGTGCCAATTTTGTAGGAACCAACATCGATGTTCTATATAGATTACCTACCATTAAAGGTTACATTTTAGTGTGTTCCCCCAATATACTTACTATATAACTTATAGTGATTATTAACTATCTATGAAACCGTTCGACGTGTGTACCTATACATATTATATATAATGTCGTTTTTCTAGCTTGACAAGTGACATACCTCCCTCGTGACTATACAGGTCTACGTATTGCAAAAAATTCTCTACAAATTCCACTTTGTATTGCGTCGGAGTGACGCCGGTAATTGTCAGGCAACGAATAGACATGCCGCTGAAATATTGATGCCAAATTCGCTTGGAAATATTGGATGACTGGCAAAACGTAATAAGCAAATTTAAACAACATGAAAAAAATATTAAAGCAATCCATAGATTTTCTGATATTTATTACTAGTAGTAATTGTCCATATCTTAGATTAATTATATATCTAGAATAATCTAGATGGACTGGATAAGAGTGACTCTTATAAACGTCATAAAAATCGGGCGGGAAGTATTATGCTAGTGTGCGTGACAGCTGTCATTACGCTTGTGCAATTAGTGTTTGTGTGCGTGCGTAATGATACCAGTTTCAGTGGCAGTATTAAATTATGGGAAAATTATATTATCATAGATTCAAGACATTCTTATACTACAAAATGTTTCGTAGTCAATTATCTCTTTCTATTTACTCTCATAATCTTAATATATTATAAAAAAATATATACTATTTATGACCTCTTCTTTAATCAGAATACTACTGTAACCCACGATAATTATAAATTTAAAAATGTTAATAATCTTCATCATTAAAATAAATAATAATATTACAAATAATAATATTGTGATTAATTCCGAAAATGACGGCTGTGCAGCTTTATGGATCCATTAAACACGCTAACAATTATGTTAGATAATGTTTCTAGTACTCTCTATCGTTAAAATATCATCAACTTTGCAAGATTACGCGGGGAATTTAAATTCATAAACTGGTATCACATAAAAAAATATGAACTAAAATTAATTTATTTTCGGAATATTTTAATGACTTGTTTAGCCAGTTATTGTATGAAATAATATTACTAACCGATGATAAGAGATATCTTTAGTGCTCATTTTCCGATTTTTGTAGTTTCGGCACACTTTAATTACACACTATTGCTCCTGGATACGACCTTGTCAAGTGACGTCACGATTGACACAAACAGCATTGGGGTGAAAAGTTCACCCCAATTTTTTTTGACGCGTTTACAACGCGTTCTATCTAGATATATCATTAGTCTAGGATCCATATATGAGGAATACGAATATTTATAATATTAAATTATAGCAAAGTAAACTATTTATATGAAATAATTTACGCCTTAGTCTGTTTAATTCAATAATGTACCTAACTCAAATAAGCCTTAACGTTTATTTAAGTCATGGACTTGTGCTAAATTCAATAAAAATCGCTTATTATTTGCTTCAAAACCCCTCTTGAATTTTGATATATTATTTGTTCATTGTGAAAAACTTTTCGCAAAACAAATAAAACAATAATCAGTCTCATCTTTATTCTTCAATCTTTTTATTCCCAAAGAAATGAACATCCAGATAAAATAAAAGCAGCCGAGTATATAATACACATAACCATAAAAAAAACACATAACCAATAACATAACTCAAGTCTACAGAACGAAAGCATTCGTTATATAGTTTTTTTTTTAATTCAAACGCATAAATAGTATGCGTGAGAATGACCTTTTTAGCAATAAAAAATAGCTTTAAAAATTTATGTAAAGATGCGAAAGGGAATGCTCTGATGGTTCGGACATGTGGAAAGAATGCCGGACGAGCGACTGGTTAAAATATATATACCTAATGTAAAAGTGGAAGGATACAGGGGGAGACCTCACCTAGGTAGATGAGTCTAGGTAGACCAATTTGGTCATGTATTGTGTACCTATGAAGAGAATTATGAATATTGAGGAAACGAGAATTGTGTGCAAGAATAGAGTCTATTGGCACTCTGTTCTCTCTGCTTACCCTGCAAGGGAAATGTTGTGATGATAAGTAGTCCATCCATCCATCCATCCATCAGCCTTTCATCGTCCACTGCTGGACATAGGCCTCTCCAAAATGGGGGTTTTACCATAATCGCCACGCTTGGCGGGTTGGCGATCGCAGTGGATATTTTTAGTACAAAGGGGAACGCTGCTGCCCCATCCCCCGGTAATCCCTTAGCCGGCTTTTACGACTCCCATAGGAAGAGACGGGGTGAAGCTATTCTTGGTGCTGGCCCCACACGGCAATGAAATGATAAGTAGTAGGTAGTAGTATAAATTATAATTTGTGAATAAGGAAAAAGAGTATTTTAGTACAGGCGGGAATCGAACCTGCGTCCCTTCCTATCCGGGGAAGTGCTTTAATCCACTGAGCTACAGTACTATCTTTTAAACATACCCAATCTCCTTATCACATTTGCCTTAACGACCAACGCCCTCTATCGGAACGCATTTACATGCATGCATACAATAGTAGTAGTAAAAATCCCTAAAATGTTACCTATGTACTTATAATAAGTTTAAACAGTGTGTACCGCATGTTGTCTAAATTGAATAAATATAAAAATTATATAAGTGTTGATATCTTTGTAGTAATTACCTTAAATTGTGTGTTTCTCCCAGGTTTCAGGAAAGGTGCCCTGGTCCCCACAATCTCAGTGCGGCTAACGTTGGCAAACTTGCTAAGAATCTCTCGCATGCCAATCATCTCGCCCGCCCATTCTTCATACCCTTTGTCTTGAAGACCCTGCTGCTGTGATACTGTGCCAGTTGCTATCTGTTAAATAGTTGAACAAGTCAAACGATTGACGGCGACAGTTTATTAAATTTACATCTCATTATTAAATGCCCCACTATTGGACACCGATCTCCTCTCTCAACACGCTGCACTGGTCCAGTGCAAGTTGGCAAACTTTACAGGCCGTCGAGAAAATCTCTCAGACTTGCAGTAGACACAACGATATAATTTGTCAACACACATAAGCTCGAAAATCCCGAATTATCAAGGGTCTGTGACTTGGGAGGTATCGAACTAAGACTCTAGCTCGAACTCAATAACACTGTCTTTATAGCCCTTGGTTTTGTCACTAGACTACCATACCTTAGCTTTTTAATTCTAGTTTAATAAAAATAAAAAGTACCACGACTAGATATCCACGGCGTATAAGGTAGGTAAGAAATCTAGCAAATTAAACGAGGACTATGAGTTATAACAATAACAATATGATTATCACAACTGATATTTAAATTTAAATATTATAAATTCATACCCATGACCTACTTTTATTGGTGAATTATAATTCATTATTCAAAAATAACCAAAAACAGGTGTTATTAAAATTCCATTAGCCAATCAATTTTAATTAAGGATGAGTTCAGTGCCATGAAACCAAGAGATCAGCTCGCGCATAATTTGATAGATTTTAGAAAAAAAAATTAAACTGTAATTAAGGATAATTCTTTGATAAAGTAACATAAATATGAACTGGCAGAATTTTGAATATCACAATGTTTAGGTAATTTTAATATATGACTTGCTAAATAAGAATAAATTACACTTTCAATTTGTCCTATAAAAAAACAAAAATAATGTTTATATGTATGTCTCTATGGACTCCAAAACGATTATGATGCTGGAGCAATTATGATGAAATTTTCAAACAATCTTCATCTGCCCAGCGAGTGATCTTGTGAAGTTTGTAGAGATCGGTTCCACAGCATTTTATTTGAACACAAAGTACGAAAATGTGAAATCGAAAGTAATAGTCACGAGCAGGATTTGAACCTGCGTCTCGTGGCATATTTTCAGGAAGGGTATTCCAGGAGACATTTTCTTTTCTAATAAAAGGCTGAGCATGTCAAGTGCTTAAAATATACATAAAATAAGTCCTATTTAATAAAGTATTTCCCTACCAATTAGAAGAAACGAAGTCGGGATGGGTCGTAGTTGGCGCTAAAATATTGCGGATTATATATCCCTGTTCTCTGATTCGCAATTTTTTATCTCTGATCCCTATTGCAATATTCCCCAACGTCTATTTCTTAATCCATAAAACCAAATCTTGATTTTGTACCTATAGCTTATTTAATGTTTCTAATATACATATATACCTATTAGGTACTCTCTAATTCTTAATCGCGAATCTCCTATACTCAAGCCAAAATTCTTATTCTTTTATCTATATTATCGCAGGTCGACATCCATATAATTCCACTCTTAAGAAATACGCTGGTATTTCTTAGTCTCTGATCACTATATTTTCTTCCCGCACCTTTATAATAATCTGTTATTATTATAATTCTCTTATATTGAGAATTCTATATGATTATGTCTTAGTTGCGTGCTATAAACAGATAAATTTAAAAGGCTATCGCACATTCAAATATTTATGATGTTATGATATATTCGTATCATACTTACGGTATTAGTAGGTAGATATATAAGTACCTACTAAATGAGAACTTTTTACATTGATTGATTGATTAATTTACTTCGAGATTCAAATCAAAATGAAGTGGAAATTCTCATTAATCTCTTTTTGCTTTCCACCCTGTTACGATACAATTTTGCTAGAATAATGCATTTAAGTACAAATAGTTGAAAACTATTCATGGAAACATTTTTTGAGAAAATAGTGTAGTAACATAGGTAAGAGCTAGTTTAAATAAAATATTGATCGGTTAAAACACTCACCTCATGGCCGTCGTGTGCGAGTGCCTGCACCTGCACGTAGTTACTGTGGAAAAAGAAAACAAAATATAGCGAACTTCACAGTTTACCCGAAGCTCTCGTGAGCTTCAACGCAATAGTTCAAAGGGAATTTAAATATTTCATTTGGCTGCACAAAACATATATTTCTATACTAACATAATAAAGTATGTTCCTAAATTGATCCAGCCCAGTATACTGGCTAGCCTTCTTAGCTGTCAATCGCCAACTTAGCCTGAACGGATTCGAATCACAGCTTAACAACTAAATGTGCTATTTGTGCTGATCTCAATAGCAACCCAAACAATTTTTAATGAGATTTGCGGTGTTTTATGTAATTATATCGTATGTTGAGAGTGTCTCCCTAATTCCTCCTTCATGAGTGCCGGATTTAAAGGGCACATCTATCTCAGTGAACATATGTATAGGTAGCCCAGAGTAACTAACAAGTCATCGTGGCCAAAATTAGATTTGTGGACACTACCGTTATATCCCCCATCCCCATTGAATATTTATTCATTATTAGCTGATGTGGCCTTAACTACGTGCTACCTACGCCTACCTACGCGTTGTTACTAAATGCAAAGAAAAGATAATATTTTCGACAAAATATATGTATCTACCTAATTGTTAGTTTCAACAATAGCTTTTTCATCTCTTGGTGCTCTTGGGCATTTTGTTCATAAACCTTCCAATCGGTAATCATCAAATATATGATACGTCTGATGATCATTAATTTTGATGACAGGACTAGTATCTTGTTCAATATATAGTAAGCGTCTAAATCATATCAAGATGTGATTGTTACTTAACTAAATGAAAGTTAATTGGTAGTTCATGCCTATTCGTTCATCAACCATATACCTATGTAGGTAATAACTGCAGAGTTGCGTGTAAACGATATTACTCTTGAAAGGAACTAGATGAATTTAATTGTTACATAAAACAATCTTAAAACTATAAAAACTTATGCAATTCTTTTGCGACCGCATTTTAAAAGCATAACTTCCGTTAAATACTGTCATAATTACCTAACGGAATTATTTATTAATATATAAAATTTTTAATTAAAGTCGTTTAACCACTAGCGTAATTTAAAGTAATAGGTTTATACATAATCGAAAGTAAGAAAAAAATATAAAAATAAATTATTACCATATTTATACCTACCAAAATATTAGGTATTTAGAAGGAAATGTTATTAAAGGAAATAATATGTTTAAAATTACCTGTACTCATGCGAAAGGAAGAACGTGCCTCTTATGGGGCAGCCATTGGGGTTCTTAATTTTGCCATTGAATACTTTCTTGTAAAGGTCGTAATTGTTCAAGTTTACAGCTCCGTCGAAAGTCAGAATTATCATCTGAGGTGTCTGCAGAAAATATGTGCTTTATAAAATTAACATCCTACTTCCTAATATTTTAAATGCAAAAGTGAGTGAAAATGTTTGAATGCTTAAAGCTTGGATGTTACTCCATCTATCACGTCTTAATGGCTTGCATAAAATTTGGTATAGCGATAAATTATAGACTTAGCACATCAATATTTTTATACCCCGATTAGATGTTTCTGTGGATTCGACATCTTCTCCTATACGACTCTAAGAAGTAAAGTTCACGCACACCTGATCGTAAGCAGAGGCTAATTTCATATATTTTGTACCGTAATATTACAATTTTCATCGTAATAATGTACTTACATTATTTTCTCAGTACATAATTTACGATATATATTTTTGAGATTAATGTATACCTACTTAGACAAGTTTGGTTCCTATAAATACCACACATAAATATTATATTACCTATACTAGACATTGCAATAAAACTGATAACGGATGCAAGAGGTTTATATTTTTTTCGAAAGCAGAAAAATATTTCTTTCTTAGACAGAATGCCTCAATATAAGCTAATAATCTTTACAAATTAAGCGAACTTCTACAACAATACCTACTCTCGACTAATACACAAGTAGAAATTGGTTTCAAGAAAAGTAATCTTCATCGGGCACTTATGAAAGTCACGAGAAACTTGTTATCAAATAAATAATATTTACGAATTTCTTTTTGAAGAAGGTTAATATAGAAAGAAAGAAATAAAGAAATGATTTATTTCCACACACAAAAAACAAAAAAGAAATAGGTACTAGGTATTTAATGTATGTTCAGTACAATTTTAACCTGCAGAAATGGGACGAATTGCTCAGCTGGTGTTGCTATATACGAGTATATGATAGATAGATGGGAAATTGTATACTAAGAAACACGTATTATTTTATTTTCTTTATGTAATGGCCTATTCTATATTCCATATAACTCTATTACTATTTTTTTTCTTTATTTTCATTCATAATTTTTTTTCTTCTGATACTTTTTTTAATATAATTACTTTCAGGAATTATTATAATTTATAATCTATTACAAAATTGAATCCTTTAGTTGTAGATCTTGCCTACGTACTCTCGTAGTACGCACCGATTTTACGAAACAGAATCTTTGCTAATAAGGTAAGTACTTCAAGCTATCTGAGCACTACGAACTACGATTAAGCTGCTAATGTAGGTATGTCTATACTATATAAATAAAATTGAAATTGTTCTTGTCTTAACAACAAACTGTCTTAAATGCATAGGAAATTTACAAGGTCTGTTAGCTTGTTTCACTAAACTCCGAAAGCGTTGGAGTATTATTTATTATATTTACTTCACCATTACATTTGCCATAAATATGTTTGTGAAATTATACTCGTAAATTATTGAAACCAAAAATGTAATGAATACTTTAATTATTATAAAAATAGTAATGGTCAGTAGGTATACCAAACTTTATGTTTATAGATTGTGGTGGCAGACTTGGCTCGTAGACTCAACTACACTGAGCATTGTCAAGCCAATCTTCCGCTACAACCAAAACACACCGAGCTGCTTCATAGCTGATAATACCGAAAACAGTGGTACCAACCCTCTCGTGCCTGGTATAACGTGAGCACCAGTAATGCTGCACTTACCAAAAATACCAAATCAGACATTACTATTCAAAGATCACATAATTATCTAATTTACGTAAGAAATAATAAAATATCAAAGAATTTTTATTTTCTTTTTCAAAATTCTTAAAACTATATTTTAAAGTAAATAGGTACTTACATCTTCTGGGTCAAGGCCACCGGGGATGAGAGTGCCATCTTTGGAGCAGAAACAATAAGGCAACTGGCATTCGGCTGGCTCGCATTTTGTAGCCAAGTCTAATGGAGCTTCCGTGATGGGAGCAGGTGCTAAATAGAAGTTGGAAAGTTTAATACTGAGAGGAATATAGCTTACAATTAACCCTATACGTTCGAAGAGTTAAATTTGAATATTATGAAAACGACTTCCATGTTGTGTGCCAGGCAAAGAATACGGACACAATATCATTACTCTATTAAGAGTAGACTAAAAAGAGAGAGAGATAACTTATACTCGACAGAACACCCTGTGAGAAATTAGGCCAGTACAAACCAAAGCTGCCAGTGTGCATAAGTACTTACGTACTCCTTTTAATTATGACATTAAACCATTTTTTTTCTGTCTTGAATTGTTACTAGTGGAATATCATTTTTATTTGTATACGTTAGATTGGGTCAGGTGTGATTACATTATATCAACAAATGGAACTTTAAAAAAAATATCTTAAATTTGAACCTCTCAAAGTTAAATAAATTATTCAAGAAAGGATAATACTTACTAGTAGCAATTGGACCGCATCTAGCTTCATTTTTGAATGTACAGAATTTGCTAATATCATCGAAGAATAATCCGGAAGGACATCTATTTAAATATGGGTATCCATCGACGCACTGAAATAAATATTAATGTTTGTTATTGCCTTGCCGTTATGCAATCTGACTTGTTGTAGAACAACTGTAAAAAAATAAATGAATACTAGGTACTACTACAAATAACTGTGCCGAAAACTATCTTGCTGCCAATGAAAACAACACATCATAGTACTAAAAACATGCGAACAAACTTTCAAAGACTCTTAAACAAATATTACGTTGTAAGGGTTATGTTATGGCTAGCTGTTTTTAAATCCGTCCAATTTCGCGAACGATCCATAAACTCAGCTCTATTCAACGAGGGTTATGGAACGCGGAATTGCGTTAGAATATGAAAAAAGTATTCGCAATATTATGGAAAACTTTTGGTGTAAGTTTATCTACAAAAATATTACTGTACAGGGCTTCTTCTAAGGCTGTATCAGATATACTGTTTAGAAGTGAGTATTTGCTCTTAAGCTATTCGATAGCGAGGCAATGGCGACAATAAACTAAAAGGTTGCATAATGATTTTAAGAGGGAGTAATAGATATAGTAATGAGAAAAATCTGTCTTAGAATTGCAAGACCAACATCAAAATTTCTACCGAAAATGGAAGATCAAGTCAAGCAAGACTTATTCTCACAACCCCGATAAGGGGGCCTGTGATATATCGTAAACGTTCTAATGGTAAAATTTGAAAACAACGCAGACTAAGTATAATTATAGAAACTTACACATAAACGCTTTTATAAATATTTTACATAGCATTAAAATTATTTTGTGATCATCAGAATATAATTGACATATTCAGTTGCAATCATATTAGTGAACTCGAGGATGTACATTGTACAAGATCAAGGCGAGTGTAAAATCAAATTGCATAACCACATTCTTACAGGTATTTCGTGAACATACGGTGCACAATCCTCATTATAAATTCATATCCGCATCTAGACCATCCAATTAAAGCTAGATGAGGGTTGTGCATAGTACACTACATATGTAAATAGCATACTACGTGACATAATATTAGTAGTTCAATCGTAATATAGAAGCTTTAAGATTCTATTTTTCTATATATGCCCAATTTATCTCTATAAAAAATAAACATTATAGCATCACGCCTGTATTCTCCGAAGGGGTAGCCAGAGGTGTATTACACACCCACAGTTCACCAGCTATGTTTAAGTCCCACCTAATAGGGGGTGAGCCTATTCAGTCTACCGGGCACAATTCGAAACTCCGGGCTGCTACTGAGAATTTTTCTTTTTACGAAAAAGCTCAATAACGCTGCCCGACCCGGGGATGGAACTCGAGACCTCATGATCAGCAGTCGCTCACACTACCGTTGCACTACAGAAGCAGTTATCTCTATATATACATATAATATAGTTATCAATGTTAACTCTTGACGACCCAGATTGTCTTAGAAGTAGTCTTCAGCTAGAATAATTTAAGTAGCGATGCATCTATTAAAATGTGCTTAAATTTACATAATATTAGTTAAATTTAAAAAAAATCTTAGTTATGTGATAATACTGTAACGTCGGTCGTAATCGGTTTTGTTTTTATAAACTAGTTTTAATTATGTTAATCTTTGGATACAGAGCGGATTTAGTTTTATTCAGAATATCTAAATATCATAGATACTGTAACCCTTTGGACAAAAAAGTAAGTAATACTCTCGAGCAGAAAAAGGCCGAAATGCGAATGTTTGTTGTTTTAGGGGACAATATCGTCAATATATTATATTGACTATATTAAGTGTATTTAAACATTCCACGTTGTTTAGGTATACTTTATCAATGCTACGCGTTATATGTGAGACCTTATTAATATTCCATGAGCATAGGCAATGAAGCCGCATAACAAATAATATAACTTAAATCCTCCAGCAAATATAAAAATGCCAATATTTATTCATTGATATTCACCTTACATACAAGAAAGAAACGTTGAACCATTATAATAGTTTAAGTTAAAAAAAAACTAAAATAAAACAATCATGTTGAATTAAAACGAACACGTTCTTATTCCGCTACCTCGGAACCGGTATTCGTCTACTAAGGTACGTAAATGTCAAAGAAGGGTTTGTAGAAAAAAAAAATAAAGTAGGTATTGCCCTTGCATTAATTATTTGAATTTAGTAATGATGTATGGTCACACTATAGGTACATAATATTGCTTAATAATGTAGCGCCTATTTATGAATACATGATAATATCAGGCAATTTCATCATCATCCTAATACTTTTTTCATTGCAAATAACTATTTTTTGGTCAGTTTTTAAAACAACCACATTCAGCAAGCATAATAATTATAGTAAGAGAGTTGTTAGTTGTGTATGCGAATTAGAAATATCTCCCTACTCGTTACTTATTAGAAAGTTCACCAGGGCCCGTACTATAATTTAACTCACTAAATCGTATCGACATCGTATCGTCTCGCTTATGGTTGGTAGAGAAACCGACGCGTGATATCGCAATAATCCCTCGGCCAATTACGGTGATCTCTCAACCATTCACAATGTCACGATGCGATGTCGATCCAATTTAGTGAGATACCTACATTCTAAACCTCCAGTTTATTTTTTTCATAAATTGGTAGGTATCTAGGGTAAACGCTATAGTTATTGGCCTCTATACAGTAATTGGCCATTTCAACTTTGACCTTAAAAAACTAGCAACACCCTAGACAAATGGGAGATTTAAAGCAATATCAATGGCAACACTTTTATTATCTGTCAAACAGTTTCAACAAAATTCCACTAGGAGGATTGGTTCTTTTTTCGTGTGTAATTTTTGGCGGGAGGAACAAACGTAGGTAAGTTTGCTAAATAATTGTTAAGACTGCAATTTTTTTTGATGCAATATTTTAAAAGGTATGTATTGTAATCAAGTTATTGAAATCCTATAAAATGTATGGTTTTTATGTATTATAAACAAATTTAAAGTGTAATATAACCTATTTTCTTAATAACCTTGCCATTTTGTAGTGGCCAATAGCTGTCACAATTATTATATGAATAAGTTATAGTTATCGGCCGCCTATGCCAATTACTGTGTTTACTAATAAATTTAATAGCGTTGCTAATAAATTAAATAGCGTTGGTAATAAATAAAATGTTTTCTGTTATAATATAAGAGTCCTATTCAATTACCAAAAATTTCAAAACATCATAAATAGTTAATAGCCTAGGCCAATAACTGTGTCATTCACAAAGCTAACCTATAGAAAAAGTAGGCCAATAACTACATTTATACCAATTCTACTAATGAACTTTGACAGAAAATTCTCATCTTAACAAACCGATTAATGATTACCTACAGAATGCCCCAGAAAATAAGAGAAAGTTTATTCGAAAATCCCCATTTGTCATAATTTCTGAGTTTTAGATCAGCTCTTGAAAAAAGACCTGGAAAAGCAAGAAAAAGAGAATCAAACAATGGAAAGAAAATGAGAGGAGAAGGCAGCTGCACGGAAAGAAAATACTCTGAAGACAAACAAAAGCAAAGGCGTAGGAAAGAAGTCCAAAAAAGGAAATAAAACGGATAAAAATTGAAAATAAAATATTAACATTGAGACTGAAACTGCTAAAGAGAAAACTCAAAATAATTTTAAGACTGAAACTAAACCGATAAAACGATATTGTCAAGTTTGAAGTGGTTAATTTTTACACCTGCATCATCATCTAGCTGTCAAAAATAAGTCCCTATTATGTAGTTCTTGTTTTATCATCGTAATCGCATTTCTATTAAGCACCAAGAGTATATTCCAGGTGATGAAGAGATTTCTGACTCTATATGTTATAACTGATTTTTGTTAAATGATGAATCTGAACCTTCTGCGGATCAAAATCATCATGAAGATATTTATTAGTAATTAGAGAATTTTAAGTTTTTGTTCAAGTTTAATGTTATATTTTATTTTTTTATGTGACCAATAACTGTATGATGGCGTGGCAAATAACTGCAATAATATGGCCAATTACTGTAATTTCATGTTTTATATTTACATGTTATTTGCATTTCTAAAATGAATAATAAAAGTGTTTTAAATGTGATTTTACTAATAAATACATTAATATAGAATAATACGGCATAACTTTTATTTGCTTCTAACTGTTACTTTTATTTTTAATAGACATTTTCGATCTTGGGGTCGATTAACTGGCCAATAACTATACCGTTTCCCCTAATTATTTTGTAATTTGTTATTGCTGTGTTTACCTATAATTGGCATCATATATAGCAAATATACCTAGGATTGTTAGATTACGTACTGAAATAAATAAATAAATCTAGTTTATCTAAATCACAGTTCTGATTTGTACTTTTTCTAAATCTACTGATATATTGTTACGATTTTCACATTTATTTGATAAATTTTATACGAAGTATTTAGACTTCAAAATTTAAAAGGTAAACAGTTAATAGTCCTTTATCATATATTTCAACAAAGAGTAGCTTATTTCAACACAATGGTTCTAAGGGTTGTTACAAGAACGCGGAACCTCGGTGGTGCCTATTAAATAGGTTTGTAATTTTAATTAATTAAACTCTCGTTGAGACTCAATGAGAATTGTATGTTATTATTATTCTGTTATCATAAATGGTACTTGAAATATTTTTGTTGTTGTTACATTGTAATATTTGTTCAAATATATTTAATTGAATTAGTAAAATTTTTCATGATTCCAATTCGTGTTTCGGTCATAGGCCGGCCAATTTATATAAATTTATTCCTTCTTATTTAGTTTTATTTGAATATGGTCCGACAATTTTTTTTTAACACGATAGGAGGCTTTTTTGCTTACAGTTGGGTGCAACGACTCTACTTCACGAAACGGGATTTAATAAACTATTATGCTAATATCAACCATTCCCGCTCGCACTAAAGTTCTCTTTTTCCACATTCACAAATGATTTGTATTTTAAACTATTATGGATATCGAAACCTTACCTGATAAAATCGCCTACACGTTGCAGGGTCTGCAAAGTTTCCATTTCCCTGTGTTCCTTCAGGACACACAAAGTCCTCATCTTTTTCTTTCTGTTGATAACTTCCTGGAAATCGATAACTTCATTTAGAAATATAGGCAGCAAACAGAGCATTCAGGAGCAATTGTCATGATGGCTGAATTGGCAAAGCATCTGGATGGTATCCAGGAGATGCAGGTTCAAATCCTGTTCGTGACTGTTATTTTTGATCTCTAATTTTTCACTTTGTGTTTAAAATATAGTGCTAAGCATGTTGGCCGTGTGGGGCCGGCTTTAGAATTGTCCCACCCCTCTCCACCCATGGGAGTCGTAAGAGCCGACTGAGGAATTACCAGGGGAGTGGGCAGCAGCACACCCTCGAGTATTAATAACATCCACTGCGATCGCCAACCCGCCTGCCAAGCGTGGCGAATACGGCAATATCCCCCAAAAAAAATGAGCACCCAACATAAAACGGCCCCCAGTCACGGCAGCTCCGCTATTCCGTGGCCTAACGGTAGCGGGCCCGGTAACGACGGAGCAGGGGGTGCGAAGAATCTCCGGTCGCGGCAAGGCTATCAAAAACAACGATCTCTAGCCCTGGTAACGCACAACGTTCGAACACTTCGGATCGACGAGAGAATCACCGAGCTGACTGAGCCGACCAGAAGCGTGGTGGTGCTGTTCTTCAAGAAAGGTGTCAGAACCCTCTTGAAGAACTATAGACCCATCTCGCTCTTGAGCCACGTCTATAAGTTGTTTTCGAGGGTCATTACAAATCGACTCACGCGCTGGCTTGACGGCTTCCAGCCTCCCGAACAAGCCGGTTTCCGAAAAGGCTATAGTACCATAGACCACATTCACACGCTACGCCAGATTATACAGAAAACCGAGGAATACAATCGGCCTCTGTGTCTGGCGTTTGTGGATTATGAGAAAGCCTTCGATTCGATCGAAACTTGGGCGGTGCTGCAGTCCCTTCAGCGGTGCCAAATTGACAATCGGTACATCGAAGTGCTGAAGTGCTTGTATAGAAACGCCACCATGTCAGTCCGTGTTCAGGACAAGAGTACGGGACCGATCCAACTGCAGAGAGGTGTTAGATAGGGAGACGTTATGCCCCCGATACTCTTCACCGCTGCATTGGAAGATGTCTTCAGGCTCTTGGACTGGACCGGACTCGGCATCAACATCAATGGCGAATACATCACTCACCTTTGATATGCCGACGACATCGTAGTCATGGCAGTATCTCTGGAGGACCTTGGCACCATGCTCAATGATCTCAGCAGGGTTTCCCAACTAGTGGGTCTCAAAATGAACATGGACAAGACGAAAGTCATGTCAAATGTCCATGTCATTTCAGCACCGGTCCTAGTCGGGAATGCGCTTCTCGAAGTTGTCGACCGTTATGTCTACCTGGGACAAACAGTCCAGTTAGGTAGGCACAACTTCGAGAAAGAGGTCAATCGACGAATCCAACTCGGCTGGGCAGCGTTCGGGAAGCTAAGGAAGATCTTCTCATCCAATATTCCGCAGTGTCTGAAAACGAAGGTCTACGACCAGTGTGTGTTACCAGTGATGACATACGGAACAGAGACGTGGTCTCTGAATGTTGGCCTCATATCAAGGGTCAAAGTCGCTCAGCGGGCCATGGGGCGGGCTATGCTTAGTATTTCCCTACGTGATCGAATCCGTAATACGGAGATCCGAAGGAGAACGAGAGTGACCGACATAGCCCGCCGGGTTGCCATGCTGAAGTAGCAATGGGCAGGCCACATCGCTCGATGAACCGATAACCGTTGGGGACGAAAGGTTCTCGAGTGGCGACCACGTATCGCAGACGGCGCAGCGTAGGACGGCCCCCCACCAGATGGACCGACGATCTGGTCAAAGCTGCGGGGAGCCGTTGGATGCGGTCGGCACAGGACTGCTCGTTGTGGCGTTCTTTTGGGGAGGCCTATGTCCAGCAGTGGACGTTGAAAGGCTGATGGATGGATGGATGGAAGCATGTCAAATGCTAAAAATATATATAAAAATATCTAAATACAGCAAACAGAAGTTACTTATTTGTGCTATTTGTAGTAGAGATAATGGGCTCCTGGGGACCAGGCGCTTGAAATTTATAAAGATTCAGCGGGAAG
Organism: Leucoma salicis; assembly: GCA_948253155.1. Classification (NCBI taxonomy): domain Eukaryota; kingdom Metazoa; phylum Arthropoda; class Insecta; order Lepidoptera; family Erebidae; genus Leucoma; species Leucoma salicis. The sequence goes on along the minus strand of OX411808.1, from coordinate 12,262,754 downwards.
GCTTGTATCTAGCGCTAATTTTAAGAAGTACTTCTATATTGGTCTATCCTCTCAGTTCCGTTCAAGGCCGCGCGCACGCCAAGGCAACGCAAAAAAAATGGTGGAATCTAAAATATGTTTTTTCGTGTTTTATAACGTTGGTGTGTTATTATTTACGTGTGTTTAATGTTTTTAATTATTGTTACGGATAAAATAGTTATTATACTTGACAAATATCATCAGTTCGTCAAGCAAAGGCTTTTAACAAAAAACAATGTACCGACCGGGCGAACGGCGTTCTGTTGACGATAGTAAAACCACCGGTGGCTAATTGGCTATGCGTACGTAAAAAGGTAGTTCTCATGAAAGGCGCTGGTTTTAGTGTCGCGTCGAGCGTAAATATTCAGTATTTTTTGTTTATTTAATAACAATTAAACCACATCGAATCAGAACGTGAAAAGTAATAGGGCTCTATTCCTAATCATAATAATTCCTAAACGAAAAAAAAAAAGACTCGATTAGTAAAGTATTTTGGTCGTTATCGTGTACTGTCAACATACATTAGCTGCAACTCACGGACGTCCACGCCAGATTTTTTTCAAACAGTTTTTTAACTAGTTTAAATAACAAAAATGGCATTAAAAATATAATGAGTGTTAAAAATAGTGTTTGTTCTTTATATGTGTGTGTAGATATTATTTTACAAGTGCAATATATGATAAATAGAGACATTTTAAGTTTGAAAAATCAGTTGTTCCGTGTAAAACGGGAGTAGAACACACCTCAACGCTTCGCTTATGAGGCGTGCAAAAGGAACCTTAAAATCGTGTGTAATCTGATATTGTTCCAAAACCATTTAACAAAGGGGTTGAAATCCTCGTCATATAAATTAATTATACATAATATATCATTCATAGCTCCCTATTGACATTTAATTAAGATGCCAATTATCCGAAGGATCCATTAAGGTAACACAACAGACACATAATATAATTAGCTCGTTACTGAACAATTAACAGACATCAGTATGTACTTTCTATTCTGATTTGGTATTAGATATTAAATTGAGAAGGGAAAGTTGGTTACGCAAAAGAAGTCCCGGATCAACTAATCAGACAAAATTTGGATAATAAAGCTCCAAATTACTTAGTTAAACGGCATAATATGTAGGTACTCTATTTGATAGTAGGTACTCATCTATTTATATATCATCTATCTATACCATGGGTCGCCCACCTTTTGGCCGCCAGGGACCACAGGCTATATAAAGTAAAGCGGGCCGCATTTGTCATATTATTTAAAATGGAAAGACATTTTATTTTTATTTTATTAAGAAAAATGACGAAAAATAATAATAATAATATTTACGTTATAGTTACTTATTATTGTTATTATTTAGGTATATAAATTAATATAAGTACTAAAAAAAAAAAACAATCCTGGACCGCAAGAGCGTATCTCGCGGGCCGCATGTGGCCCGCGGACCGTGTGTTGTCGACCGCTGATCTATACTATTATAAAGCTACTTATACTAGCCTAGTTTTTGAGTTGTGTCTCAGTTCCCCATATAATAGCGGTATCCGAGTATAGCCTATTATTGTATTTGCCTAGTTGACCCTATTATAATTTAATATCAATATAGAAACATCCGGCATGTATCTAATATATTTAAACGAGCAATTCTTGTATATATATATATATATAATCTGAATCTCGGAAACGGCTCCGAACGACTAACTAACGATTTTCATGAAATTTAGTATACAGGAGGTTTCGGGGGCGATAAATCGATCTAGCTAGGTTTCATTTTTAGAAAACGTCGTTTTATCCGGGTTTTCAGGCAATGAAAAACTGCTACAATATTATTAGAATACAAAGGTAAATTTCGCCACCATCTACAAGGTTATAATAGCTCAGGTGGGAAATCGGGCGGTCCCAAAACCAAAAAACCCCGGTTTGAGTCTAGATGTCTCCAGTACGACGTTTTCTCCCCTTTTTTTCAATTCTTTCTTTTGTGAGAAAAACTCTCAATTTACCAAAACAAAAATCCCGAGCAAAGCTCGGTCATCCAGGTACTATATACATAATGTGTCGTGATTATTAACTACATTTTATTTTGAATATTTTGATATATTTTTAAAGCATTTGATGACATTGCTGGAAGGTGGAGTCAGGAGTCTCCGAAACCGGCGAGCGCGTATGAAGAGAATATAATTATGAATGTTGAGGAAGCGAGCGATGGTGCAAGCATAGAGCCTTTTGGCACTCTGTTCTCTCTGCCTGCCCCGCAAGGGAGATGGCGTGATGATAAGTAAGTAAGCATTTGTCATGCTTAGAAAAATCTTTAAAAATTCAGAAGTGTCGTGCGAAGCCAGACACTGGGGATCGAACTTGATGTCATTGTCTTTGCAGTCCGTGGTTTTACCAATAGACTATCACTACACAATACACATAATAAATTAAGTGATAATTATTACTAATTACAGTGGCGATTGATTAGAGGATAAAAAAAAACGGATAAACTCTCCATATTATTGCATTGTCATCGGTCAATCAGTCCTTGACAAGTGTGAAAAGTTTCAAATCAATCCGATGTTTTGAAGTGGTTGAAAATCCGTTCGAATATTCCGTTACATAATACTAACATACGTACTATGAAGCTAATAAAAGCGTGCTAATAAAAGGTAATTATAGCAAGTTTACGGATTACAATCCGTGGTCTCTGTCTACCTCTTTAGGAAATAAGTAAAACCATATACATGAAGAGTAAAATTATATAACAGTTGGTCAACTTGGGTCATATCTAATATCCGGTAACGAAAATAACTGTACATACAAACAATGTTGTTAGTTTAGTGAAATTTCATTAACAGGCGCCACACGTACAATACCACTTAAAATAATTGAAGAACCATCTTTATTCGAGCATAGTAATCACATTATTATTTATTGATAGTTTATATCTACCATATGTATGCTGTATAATATAGGAAGCTTCCTGTCTTTAAGTAAGAGACCTAAGGGACTAACCACACTGGTGAAACAAAATTTGTGAATCCAGAGACCAATAGGAAAGAATACAAGTGTCACCACCCCATCCTTTGTCGTATGAGGCGACTAAGGGAAGTAAGCAATTATCATCCATTGCATGACTGGTGGTAGGGCTGGGTACCAAGTGGGAGTACTCACTTGGTATCGGGCTCGAGCGGGTTGGTACCACCATCTCCCGAGTGACCAGCCATGAAGCACATCGTTTCGTTTTGGCTGTAGTAGGAGATAGCCGTTTATTCTTTCATTTCATATCGGTGAAATGAAATGGTGAGCAGCGGCTTGACAATACTCTTGGTATAGTTGAGTCCATGAGCGACGGTTACCATACCATCAGATGGGCCGTGGCTCGTCTGCCACTACATGCAATAAAAAATAAATAAAAAAAAAGCGGATAGTAAGGATATTTTCTTATACTATAGGGATGGCAAACAATCATACAGCCCACCTAATGGTAAGCGGTTACCTAAGCATATAGACGCTAGCTACACCAGAGGCTGATGATCTCACCATACGAAACAAAACAGTAGAAGTACCTATTACTGTTGTTTCACTGACCTTCTGTGAGAGGATGATACTTCCCCAATCAAGCCAGCCTGTTCATACTAGACCAAGCAAAGTTCTACCACTACTAGGATATTGTCACCAAACTACAGCCAATTAGTTGTATGACGTGATAAACAACTTGTGACGCGGATTAAGTTACGTCCATTTAGCCCAGTCCTATTCCTTTGCCTTTCTTGGAACGTGAGCAAATCGTTTAATCTGATTGCTTAATACTATACAAGTAAAACCCTACTAAGTGCTCTACTTTGACCTGGTGGAAATTCGATTAACGTACCTAATAATATTATAAATGTTGTATTTCAAGATTTTTGTAACTCAATCACGCAATGCCTGCAGTCTTCACGAATTAGGATTAAATTTGACATATCTAATATAAATTGTAGGATTAGCATATAGATTTCTTTATCCCGGTAAAATAACATGGCTAACCGATATTTATCAAATTATAATAAACAAGCGACCAGTCCTAATCTCGCACAGGTACAATTTATCAATAATTGCTAGTTTTCAAAGAACTACAAATTCTTAGAAAATATTTTTGATGTATATTAAGATTTAGCCAGCATGTGCCGCAAATAGATTTTTCCCCGACTAGTTTGTAATACCTACATTGGATTTCTTAAAAACTCATCGCGCCCGAAACCCGTTTCTTCTTGAGAATTAGTTTCGTACCGGCGAAAGGTTAAGATAAGTCTAACTAAGCAGAAAAACCACGGAACTTTTGTCTTATTATTAAGATTTATCTGGGAGAAACAGACAACATGCGGACAGCTACATACTTTATATTTACTATTTATAGATGACTGAAATTCATCATTAAATAATGTTGACAAGTAAATGTATTCCCTTTTTTTCAATCTCAAATTCTTATTTTTTTTCTGGACCCAATTCTGAAGTAGTAGTTGAGGTACATGCCAATAAAGTCGCGGTGAGAAGCTAGTAAAGTTTAATGCTACCTGGTCTACAAAATATTGCTTTTACATTACTTACACGTATAACTATTAGTTCACAAAATTATTTAACGAATCTTATATAATACTATTATACAGACATATAGAGTAACTAGCCTTTGCCCGCGGCTCCGCCGCAGCCAAAAGCTAGTTTTTGGGTTATATCTCAGGTTCCCGGTATAGTAGCGAGATAAAATGTATACCAGTTGTTAAGTCTAATTGAAAGCTATCAAATAAAAAAAGTTGCATCAAAATCCGTTCAGTAGTTTTTGTGTGATGCGCGAATAAACAAACAGACAAAAATTCTAAAAAAAAATATTTTGTGTTTAGACACGCATATATAGCCTACTACAGTCATTTTTTCTCAAATATCTTAAATGAACAGACACAGCTCTGTTACAGCTCTATAATAGCATAGATTATGTTAATAGGTACTATTATATAGTATTATAGATTGAGTGAAATTTTGTTGTGTCTGTGCTTATCTGCTTAATGATCTAACTTTGTAACTGAACAAAATTTTGTTATATTTTTAGAGCTGTGTTTAATTAAAAGGCAGTTATAATGGAGTGGTGTACCACCTTCCTAAGTACCTATCATTTTAATCTTTCAATGTACCTCTGTTCAGGGGTACAAAAGCGATTGATTAGTTCAGAAAACTAGCGCAATGCAGCTAGGTAGACATAAAAACTATTAAGGTAGTTTTTATGATCTCTCTGAATACCTATTCACCAAGAGGGAATTATTTTTCACCTAATACGCACATCGTCTTGGCTAGTTAGAGTTGCGTGCAATGTGGAGTTGAGATGTCAGATTAGGAATAGACTTTGATACTCCTGTTTCGGCAGACCTCAGTCTTATCTTTGATTTAAGGTTACCTTTGATAATTTATTTTTAAATTTTGTAATCATTCAATAAATGAAATACCAATATTGATATCCTCTTTAACTTTGAATAAGCAATAGCTAATTTTTAAAAAGCATCTGTAAAATAGTCACCGCATTGAAGTGGTTATTGGGCAATGTAATTATAGAGTTGTTGTTAGCTGCACGCAGATCTGATCTGCAGGCTTATGACCACTTTTATCAAAGGTAAATTTGTGTGCGTTATAGCTGAGGTCTAAAATATGAAATATTAATTTAAATTACTGTTAAGAAATACTTTTAAAGGGAACTCCACCAAACGTAAGTACTTATATTATAACTAGCCTTTGCGCCGCGGCTTCGCCGCAGCCAAAAGCTAGTTTTTCGGTCATATCTCAAGTTCCTGATATAGTAGCGGGATAAAATGTATACCAGTTCTTAAGTCTAATCAAAGTCTTTCAGGTAAAAAAAATTGCATCAACATCCGTCCAGTAGCTTTTGCGTGATGCGCGAACAAACAAACAAACAAACAAACAGACAAAAATTCTAAAAAAAATTGTTTTGTGTTTAGACACGCCTATATAGCCTACGTACAACCATTTTTTCTCAAAAATCTTGAATGTACAGATACAGCTCTGTTACAGTTTTATAATAGTATAGATAGGTGTAATAACAAATTTTCTGCGCTGTTAAAAATTTAAATGTGTAAAAAATTAAAATTCCGAATGATATCTGCAAGGCTGTCTGTCCACTATAATTTCCGGGCTTGAATTGTAAGTGCACATACAATCAGGTAAGCACATACGAACATTGAGTGTCAATATCCTCAATCGCAACCGGTCACACGTCTCAATGTCAAGTGAAAGAAAGAACGTGCCATTTATTTTCAATCAATTAAGAATTAGACCAGACCAAGAATGGAAGACTACGTATACTCTAAGTAGGTACAACTTTAATGTACTTAATATTTTTGCAATTTTATGAAAGCAGATATAAACGTTATCGTTACCTTACTGTTAATAAAAGCTTTCATATTTAAGTTTTGTTCAAATTGTAAATATATTGTTCTAATCATGCTAAATAGATTGCACTTTATTCTGCTGTAACAGTTACGTTAACGACTACCAAATGATCGTTGGACTGCTTGCATAAGATTGCGAATTACGCACCGGTTGATTTAAAAATTCCTTATAAGTAGAGTCCAATATTATTATATAATGGTTTATCACCAAGAATTATATTCACTGTAAAATAGGTATGAGTAGATACACTAACCGTTGATGAATATCACGCAAATAATGAAAATTCGCAAGTATGAAAAACTGATCATGGTGGTTGCGGTCCGCGCACTGCTCACGTAAATCGACATGGTGCCTTTCACCGACGCGCGCGCACTGTCGGACGGCGCTGCTCGACCGCAGGCATCACCAGCCGACCTCCGCCAGCGGCTTTCTCCTCAAACCTCCTGACATTCGTCAAATAAAGGTAGGTAATGCTTACGTATTGAGATGATTTCAAACTAGGCTTCGTGTAGTTTGAGCAATCGTTTATATTAACTGTTGTCATCATAATAAGCATAAGTTTTTGATGTAATAGGTACTTTTGTAGGTAGTAAACTTAGTATCTTCAAATTCGAGTCATACTCAGTGGAAAATATATACCTAGTACCTATTGATTATTAAACTCAAACACTTATTTTATAACAACACTTTTAACATCTTATTGTTAATTTAGCTAGTAATAGAATTAATTGATAGTTTAAAAATAGGTAGAACATCCTATGTCTGTTTTATCTAAAACTAGCTAACCCGGCTAACTTTATACCGCCTCAGAATCAATAAATTTTATTGTAACCCATTCGCTGAAATGTATAAGATTTTTTTTTTCGCGACTTTACAATGTTTTAATGGTTATTCAGATGTTATCTGTTATGGAGACAAATCCAACAAATCAAAGATCATAAAAATCAGTTCAGCCGTTCTTGAGTTATAAATGGTGTAACCAACCTCTAACTTTGTATATACATATAAAGGCTACGGTAACAAAAAGCAAACAAACATACCGCCTACCTGATGGTAGGTAAGCCGTAAGCGATTACCGTAGCATACAGACGTTAGCAACACCAGAGTCATCACTTAGATACGCGTCGCCATCTCCAAGGAAAGGGATAGTAGGTGGAGGGGAAGGATAAGAAGGAAAGAATAGAGGATAAGCAGGTGGCTTGGGACTTCGGCACCCTCACTTACTAATTATAAGAAACACATCAGTAGGTAGGAGTAGGTTTTTTTTAGGAGACCTTTGATTCACGCTGATCTTCTGTAAGAGGGTAGTCATTTCACGATTGAGGCCTTTCATGCTGGGATAAGCATTGCTCTACCACTAATAATGCACCTAATAACTACCTTCTCACTTTAATCAGGGGAAGGAATGTGTTGGTAATATTTTGTGTTTTTACCCTATCAATACACAGTTAAATATAATCGCTTTAAGATTATAGTGAAGATGATTACAAAATATCAAGCGTTCACGTTAGACTAAAGTTGAATTTGCCGCCTCTAGAGTATATTATGGTCTAAGACATAGCGTCATATACGAGTACATTTATAAGTACACGCTCAAAACTTTAAGTCTTTTTACTTTTATATAAGTGTACATAAGTGTCTAGATTCTGCCCGTGACTCCGTCCACGTGGACTTCAGTATATAAATACCTAACACACCTCCCACACCAACAATACCTAACGGCACACTAATTATATTATTTAATGACAAATTAGCTATCCCACAGAAGCTGTCTATTTTCTGCGCTCCAGACTACGTGTGTGTAAAATTTAACTCACAGAAGATCGGCGTAAAACAACGGTAGGTAGTCCTACCGTTTCGTTTCGTATGGTAAGTGAGAGCGCCGGAGCCCATACCCTCTCCGTATCCTGTTCTTCCTATCCTCTTTTTATTATCTATCCTTTCCACCTCCTTTAATTGGAGATGGTGACGCGCAAGTGATGCCTCTAGTGTTGCTAGCGTCTATGGGCTACGGTAACATGTTACCATCAGGTGGGCCGTATATGCTAGTTTGCTACACAGGCAGTATAAAAAAACAAATAAACAAACTCACTTCCGCGTTTAAAATAGTAAGGCTAAGGATAGTAAGGATACGGTAAACTGTAACGTTTATTTCCGTAACAAACTTTATTTTCTGTGAACGCACCGAAAACCCATTGAGAAACAGACCTGCGCAGCTGACGTGTAAACGTCATATTTGACAGATATTGAAATTATTGAGATGCAGTATCAGTTCGTTTAGTTTTTGGTTTTGGGGTTTATTTTGATGTAATTATAAGAAATAACTTAATGATATTAATTTTTTTGATGAAAGGATAATTGTATTCAGAGAACACGATGACTACTTTACGGGAACGTCAACTAAGTGCGTATTAACTTACGTTTATTTGTGAAGACATGTTACGATGATGAATATTTACTTACAATAAAAGAAATGTTGGATCTTTACAGATGCGTTGAAGCAAATGCTGAATTTCAATCAACCCTTAACCAAAAGTGTAGCATGTGAACCTACCTGGAAAGTGTTAATCTATGATAGAGTGGGCCAAGATGTTATATCCCCATTGATTTCTATCAAAGAACTTCGAGAACTCGGCGTGACTCTGCATGTGTAAGTGAAGAATTTAGGTTTATAACCATAGGTCAGAACGCTTATGCGAAGTTAAAACATTATCAATACTTAAACGCATTTACACCATAGGTTAATCAATGTAACAGTTTAATATATCAAACAAATGCTACCATCGTCTTTGCGGCCCAGTCAGCCAACACTTACGTCCCACTTTTGGACACTAGTTTCTTTTACTTCCTGGAACACTGTTAACACAGGTTATTTTTTAAGATACTACTTTCTTGATGTGCTATTAAAATTATGTAATTTTCAGAAACATAATACAACAAATAAGTAAATAATAGGTAATATTCCATTTTTTTTTTTCAATTTTCGTCATTGTTTCTATTTTATATAGATAATATGACTGTCAGTGTAAATGTAAACATTGTAAGTGTCCCGGCTCCTTGAATAGGCATTAATTTAATCATTCTCTTATTTATTTCAGTCAACTGCATTCTAATCGTGACACAATACCAGAAGTGCCAGCAATATATTTCTGTGCACCTACAGAAGAAAACCTTGGTCGAATCTGTCAGGATCTAGATAATGGCATTTATGATCAGTATCACTTAAACTTTATATCACCTATTACAAGACAAAAACTTGAAGATCTTGCTGCATCAGCCATACAGACTAATTCAGTAGTAAACATTCATAAAGTGTTTGATCAGTATTTGAACTTCATATGCCTAGAAGATGATCTTTTCATCATGAAACATCAGCAGTCTGATTCATTATCCTATTATTGTAAGTTATGCTTCTTTTTTACCTCTGTCCTTCTGCCCACTGTATAGGGAGTTAGCACAAGATGTTTTCTCTGTCACTTGTTGTCACAGCAATATTTTTTTTTGCTCATCTCATTTACACTATCCAGACATTGTTTCTTTGAACTACTAATAACTTTATGATATTTCACCTTCATGCCTGCATGCTTGTCAATGTGATATTGATCTGTTCCCGTCGCAAGTTGATTCCACGCTAAGCTAATACTCTTCAAATTGTATCCCCTGTATTGTCCTATATTTTAGTTAATAATTGTAATAATTAAGCTTGTTAAACAATGTATGCAAATATATATCTGACAAATGACATGTCCTTCATGGAAAAGGGTCAGGTAAAGGGATTGGTAGCTGTGAGCTTATCTGCAGAAGATTTGGACCAGCCGTCTAGTAGGTGTAGGTCTTATACTTGCTTGTACATTCTCATTTTCTATTTCATACTTTCACACTATTTTTTCAATAAATTTATCTGTATAACATATTTATCAATATCTCTTCAAATGGATTTGTTAAATTATTTAAAACAGAAATGCCTGCATAATGCACATCATGATTTATATGCTTTTATTATGTTAATATATCAATCTAGGCGCGATATGATGCTACGAAAATCTTGAAATGAAAGTTTTTCCATTAATGCTACCTAAGCAAATCCCAAAATGGTAGAAAATACTAGAAGTTTGATCAATCAAAGATCAACGATTGTTAAAGTAAATACCTCTCAAATTCATTGAACTTCCTATTTTTTTTCAGCTATAAACAGAGGTGACACCAAGGACACAGAAATGGAAACCATAATGGACAGTATAGTTGAAAGCTTGTTCTCAGTATTTGTGACATTAGGTAAGTTACTCAATTATTGTCCATCTATTCATCAATTTCTTAATTAAAGCATGATACACATTCATTGACCTAAATTATTTTCTTTAATCAAGATTAGAAGTGGTACACTAATAAAAATTACCAATGATAAACTTGACTGATATTTTAATTTATATTTGCACTTCCAAGTTTGTAAAGCATTGATTAGTCAATATAATAGAAGAAGTACTTACCTGAAGCTCAATATTGATGTTAACTTATTTAATGGCTGGAATATTAACGTAATATTATTTCCAGGTAATGTTCCTATAATAAGAAGCAGTAAGGGCAATGCTGCAGAAATGGTTGCCAAAAAGCTTGACAAAAAATTACGAGAAAACCTTTGGGATGCCAGAAATAATCTTTTCCATGGCAACACGGGTCAAGCTGGTTCTTTTAGCTTCACTAGGCCTATGTTAATATTACTGGACAGAAACTTAGATATGGCAACACCTTTACACCATACTTGGACTTACCAGGCTTTAGCCCATGATGTACTGGATTTATCACTAAATAGGTTTGTTTTTGTATAATAAATTTTATGCATAAATTATAAAACCAAGTTATTTCTTATTTAACTAGCATATTTTTGTTTACTGTTTCAGGGCAGTTGTGCCAGAAAATACAGGTGCACCCCCAGTGCAAGGGCAAACGGTGAAAACAAGAGTATGTGACCTCGATGCTAGGGACCCACTGTGGATGGAACACAAAGGCAGCCCCTTTCCTACTGTTGCAGAAGCTATTCAAGAAGATCTTGACAAATATAGGTATGTAAAGGTTAAAATTTTGGTTGTTATTTTATTTTTATTTATTCAGCACATCAAAAATGTAATTTAGTAATTACATTGTTGTAAGTCATTACAATGTAATTTGGTAATTACATTGTTGTACAATATGTACACAATAACACCAGCTGCTTTTTCGGTTATATCTCAGGTTCCCGTTATAGTAGCACGATAAAATGAATACTTTATATTATAATTTATTTGAAAGGCTGTGATTAGTTTTTAAGCCTAATCACGGCCTTTTATTTATTTTTTAAGGCGGGAAAAAATGTTCGTAGCCGCACACCCCGTCGTTCGGGGCAACGAACAGGGTAGTGTGGGCCCTCACCCACTAAAGAAACCCGCCGTGTGCCGTCTCTCCGCCTTTATTGGCAGGCCACTGGAACTATGTTACATTCCTTCGATGGTGTCTAATCACGGCCTTTCAAATAAAAAAGTTGCATCAAAATCCGTTCAGTAGTTTTTGCGTGATGCGCGCACAAACAAACAGACAAAACATTCTAAAAAAAATGTTTTGGGTTTAGACACGCCTATATAGCCTATGGTGCCGTGTGGGGCCGGCTTTAGAATTGTCCCACCCCTCTCCACCCATGGCAGTCGTAAGAGCCGACTGAGGGAATACCGGAGGAGTGGGCAGCAGCACTCCCTCGAGTATTAACAACATCCACTGCGATCGCCTACCCGCGTGACAAGCGTGGTGGTTACGGCACTATCCCCCCATATGAGCGAAACACATGTTGTGGCGTTGTCTTGGGGAGGCCTATGTCCAGCAGTGGACGTTGAAAGGCTGATGGATGGATAGATGGATATAGCCTATTACAGTCATTTTCTCTCAAATATCTTAAATGTACAGACGCAGCTCTGTTACAGCTTTATAATAGTATAGATTTATAAAATGGGTGATTCTTGTAATTACGCAGATTACAGATATGCACCAACATTCGTTTTATATAATAACACTAGCCTTTGCCCGCGGCTCCGCTGCAGCCAAAAGCTAGTTTTTAGGAAATATCTCCAGTTCCCGATACAGTAGCGGAATAAAATGTATACCAGTTGTTAAGTCTAATCAAGAGCTATCAAACAAAAAAGTTGCATCAAAATCCATTCAGTAGTTTTAGCGTGATGCGCAAACAAACAAACCGATAAACAGACAAAAAATCTAAAAAATATCGTTTTGTGTTTAGACATGCCTATATAGTAGCCTAATTCAGACATTTTTTCTCAAATATCTTAAATGTAGACACAGCTCTGTTACAGCTGTATAGTAGTATAGATTATATAAAAAGACTTAAGTGACAGTTATACAAATGATTTTATATAAACTTACTTACTTATCATCACGCCATTTCCCTTGCGGGGTAGGCAGAAAGAACAGAGTGCCAAGAGGCTCTATACTTGCATACATCACTCGCTTCCTCAACATTCATAACTCTCTTCATACACACTCGCTGGTTTCGGAGACTCCTGACTCCACCTTCCTTCAATACATGACCGATTTGGTCTAAGTAGGTGAGTCTCGATCTCCCCATGTCTTAGCCAGTCGCTCGTCCGGCATTCTTTCCACATGTCCGAACCAGGGAGCATTCCCTTTCGCATCTTTACACCAATACTCTCTTTCATACCTACTCGCTCTCTTACGTCGTTGTTACGAATGCGATCAGTCAGCCTCACTTCACAGATTCTCAGCAGAGATCGCATCTCGACCGCATTGTTTTTACTCTCGTGCTCCTTTTTACATACCCAATTCTCGCTTCCATATAATAACGTTGGGACAAGCACTACGTTGTGTATTGCGACACGTACCCTCTGGCTGAGGTGATGACTGCCGAGAACAACCCCAATGCTCCGTTCAATCTATTTCCCGCATTCACTCTTCTCTCTACATCAGTGGTGTACCTTCCATCCCGACTGTATCCATATATAAACTTAAAACTGACTAATCTAAGAGGAACTAAACTAAAAGGAAATAAGCAGAATTCTATAAGCCTGGCTAGGACATTATATATGTATGTTATGTAGGACATTATATTAAAAACGTCCTTGGTTAGGAAATACCTGTATGATGCTAATTTCATGCAGGATACATCAATGGGATTATCTTTTATCGTAGATCTTTCATTATATAACCTTGTCATATGCATAATTGGACTATTATATATGTTGTATTTAACGTTAAAGTTGGTGTACCAAAAATACGATACTGACGCGTAGAGCGTTGACTAATCCTAAAGTATGATGGTTTTGATCCTCACAAAATACAAATATTAATAGCATACTTATATACAAAAAAATATTCTCTCTTTGGGATACTCTTTGAGCTCGGCGTAATTATATTTAATCTAATAAGATTTGTTGAAATAGGAACTTATAGTTTATATGGACTATTGTGTGTGGTGGTACACACTATTTATACACCATTCTATCATAATTTTAAAGAAAAAGTATATAAGTTACATTAGCTGCTGAGGTTTCGTTAAGTGCTACTTACTTTAAATGTGTCATATGAGCAGCACCGTTACAGTAACAGCGTTGCGTTAAATTCCTATTATAAACAAATTATATTGAACTATAGGTATAATCCTATTAACACTATAATTAAAGGCTCTATTCTTGCGTACATCTCTCGCTTCCTCGACATTCATAATTCTCTTCATACACGCTCTCCGTTTTGTGAGACTACTCACTCCATCCATCCATCAGCCTTTTAAAGTCCACTGGTGGACATAGGCCTTCCCTAGAATGGGGGATAGTGCCGTAATCGTCACGCTTGGCAGGCGGGTTGGCGATCGCAGTAGATGTTGTTAATACTCGTAGGAGTGCTGCTGCCCGGCCACTGAAGTAATCCAATACAGTTCCAGTGGTCCATCAACACAGGCGGAGAGATGGCACACGGCGGGTTTCTTTAGTGGGTGCGGGCCCCACACTACCCTGTTCGTTGCCCCGAACGACGGGGTGTGCGGTTAGGTAATTGTTTTCCCGCCTAAACAAAAAAATAGGAGTGCTGCTGCCCACTCCCTCGGTATTCCCTCAGTCGGCTCTTACGACTCCCATGGGTGGAGAGGGGTGGGACAATTCTAAAGCCGGCCCCACACGTCAAACTCCTCACTCCAACTTCCTTTAATATATATTATGACCGATTTGGTCTAGGTAGGTCTAGGTAGGTGGTCTCAGTCTCCCCCTGTACCTACATCTTTCTACTTTAGCAGCAAGCAACTAGCATTATCATAAGCCACATATAAGTACTATTTTATAGAGCTGAAGTTTTTGAATACTGGAAATTGCATAACATTACGTCTGTCCATGAAAAATCTAAGTTACAACTATAGAAGTTACTATACCCTACTAGATATGAGTCAGCATAGGGGTTTGTTTCGAGCTACTATCTAGCTAGATAAATGGTATTTGTATGCAATAACCAATAAATTCTTGATCCATGACCATACTGTCTCTGATTTCCAGTAGTGAAATATCTCAAGTAATTAGTATGTTTTAATCAACTAAATTCTAGGAGTTCAGAAGCCGAAGTAAAGCAATTAAAAACTTCAATGGGACTAGATGGTGAAAGTGATTTGGCTTTGAGCATGGTAAGCGACAATACGCAACGGCTCACAAGTGCCGTAAACTCATTACCACAACTTATGGAAAAGAAACGGCTTATTGATATGCACACAACCATTGCCACAGGTAAAAAATATTTTATTGTGAATGGCAGACAAGCCAATAAATAGACCTAATTATAAGTATTAAAGGCCGCTCATAGACTCAAGGGCATGACATGAAGAAGAGTAAAATTAACCTATTTATCTACTTTGAAAGGACATGGCTAAATAAAGTATGGGTGACCGCCCGAGCAATGAATAAACATTGTACCTAGTAATATGTAATGCTGAATATTAGTATTTCGCATGAAACAGATTTCAGGAACTTTTTATATTGTTACAATCCTGAAAATACATTATACAAATCTATATTTGCTGTAGAAATTTTATTGCATTTTTTCCATTAATATGTTAGGAGAAAATGTTAACTCATTAGTTGAAAAAAAAATCCAATAATTTATAATAAATATCGACAATATACCTTGTCGATAAAGTCAAGCTCTAGTGTATAATAATATGTACCTAAAAACTTTTCTACTAAAATCTTGCAAATATGTAGCAACGCGACATATTTCTATGTAAAATATAAATATGTAGTAACAATGTGATTGAAATTAATCCTTTAGTAACTGAAACAGAAAATATTAGTAATTATGACTAAAAATAAAAGCATTTCAGTAGTGATGATATCCTGAGAACTTACCTGTGAAACATGCAATTATCAGGATTGTTTATATGATTTACATCACAGGCACTCACAGAACAAACAACCATTGTATTTAACAGTTATAATCATATAATGAACAAGATTTATAACAAATAAATCAAAAAACCACGAAGCTAGTTTCAAGCTTGTTGACTTTAGACTACCTGTCATTCAAACAGCTTACAATGACATTAGATTCGCTTTCCTCTTCCATCTTGCTATATTGCCGTATAAGTCTTAGGTAAAGAACCTACAATAAGTTTATCAACCAATTTAGGAATATACCAGTATAATAATAAAATATTTACAGCCATACTAAACGCAATAAAATCAAGACGATTGGACTCTTTTTTCGAATTAGAAGAAAAAATAATGAGTAAAAGCAGCAGTGTTGAAAATAAAGCTGTAATGGATCTTATAACGGACCCCAGTGCTGGCACTGCGGAAGACAAGATGAGATTGTTTATTATTTATTATCTATGCACGTCAGAGATGTCTAATGACGAATATAAAAAGTTTGAGGCAGCTCTGACTGAAGCCAACTGTGATGTCAGTCCTATGGCTTATATGAGGCGATGGAAGTGAGTCACATTTTTTATAGTATACCTATATATTATTTTCTATATTACTAGTATGCTCAGCAGATTTTGAGTACTCTCATGGCTTGACGTCTTTTAAAGTACTGCATGAAACAGTTCCAGTTGATCATCGCTGATCTGTTATAGTGACCTATACATATCTTCTTTTTTTTTTAAAGTAAACACCCTGCACTAAAGAATAATCCTTGTATCGCGGTGGACTTTACAAACATACAATTTCATGGACACAAAGTACTCAGAACAACCAGTTGTGGATCACACAAAGAGTTGTGCTGTGTGGGAATCGAACCCACAACACTCGGGCGGGAGGCCGGTATCTAAACCACTCCGCCATCTGTGCAGTGCATCATGTAATAAAAGTTACTTACAAAATACATCACACTTATACAATTGCATAAGTAATTTTTGTCATTTGTTACCTATATCATAGGCCTAAATTTATTATACTTCTTATCCTCTCTTTATTAAACCTTCCAATCCTCTCCTTATCATCCTTCCTTGCCACTTCCTATCGCCTAATTTCATTGGAGATGGTGACAGCACGCAAGTATTACTTTTTAATCATTGGTGGTGGCAGACGAGCGGGGGCTGACCTTGTGGTAACTGTCGCTCATTGACTCATATACTAAGAGTACTGTCAAGTCGCTGCTCACCATTTCAATTCTCAAATGTAAAAGGAAAGAATAGACAGCTCTCCCGCTGCAAACAAAAGACCGAGGTGCTTCATGGTAGGTCATACAGGAGACTGTGTATTTATTGTGTAATAGGAAGTGATCTTTTGTTCAAAGACTATAGTTATTATAATATTAAAATTATTGCAGAGGTTTCACAAAAATGTCTAGTCAGTACGAAGGCGGTGGCACAAAGACTGTCTCTATGTTCTCCAAATTAGTGTCTCAAGGATCTTCATTTGTAATGGAGGGTGTCAAGAATTTAGTCGTCAAAAAACATGTGAGTTCTGAAGTTTTTAACGTGTATTATTGTATTTTCTAATAACACATTTGAGTCATCTTGTTATCTACCATAGGTCAAGTAGTGTTTACAAACAGTTAGCCCCCAGTGTTGTAATGTTTTGCAGAGTACTAAAAACAATATAATGACTAATAACGCGTGACACTTACTGTGAAAGTATTTTGTATCAGTGCAAACACTTGTGCACTATTATATCCAAAGATGGGCACATTCCCCGTCACATGTACCGTCTTAAGCACAATGCAACCGAAGACGTGACTTAGATTTTGCCCAATACGTAATTATTTTCAATCTTAACATAAAAATAGTTAAATAATTCCTAGATGCAAAGACTAAGAGCTTTATAATTCATACACATCTCACGTATGGAAAGAGACAGAGACGGAGGACTGAACAGAAGAGCAATTATTCAACTACACTAGTTAGATGACTTGGCATAGTTTGTTTCTAGTTTTGTGCTTTCGCATCGCAGTTTTTTTTTTTTTTTTTTAATTTTAGTTGGGCAATAATGTACTACCGCACACCCCGCTGCCCGGGGAGACAACGGGGTAGTGTGGGGCTCTCACCCACTAAAAACCCACCGTGCGCCTCCACCCGCTCTTGCTACGGCGGATCACGGGTACCGCGTCGTTTCGACCGCGATCCGCAGGCGGCAGCCCCTTAGGGCACCCTCTCTTGAGCGACGCCTCGCGCACTTAGGCGTCGCACTTTCGCGGTAGGCTTCCGCGGACGGCAGGGTACTCCCCGACCCCACCGTCCGCAGCCTCGGCTAGGGCGGCATCAGGCGCAGATAAGCGCGCGCACGCCGCCCCGCGCGCCGGCGGCGAATCGGGTCCGCGAAGAAGGATTCCTCCCGGGCCTTCTCCGCCTCCTCCTTCCGCGAGATAACAGCCTCGCAGAAGGCGGCGACCGCGGTCCAGGCCCTGTCACTGCCAACCATCGCTCGCGCAACGGCCGGCAGCGACAGGTCCACGCCTATGACTGCAGCGAGTTCCCGGCGCTGCACATCCCAGGCCGGGCACGACTCGAGCGTGTGCTGCGCCGAGTCCTTGTCGCAGCCGCAGTGGTGACAGCCTGGGGTCGTCTCCCTCCTAGCGATCATGTGCAGGTATTTGCCGAAGCAACCATGCCCCGACAAAACCTGCACCAACCGGAAGGTGAGGACCCCGTGCTGCCGCCCTGCCCATTCTTCCAAGATCGGCTGGAGCGCCCCCACGGTCCAGAGACCAGCCCGGGGCGTCTCCAGCCGAGATTTCCACTTTAGAACGGTGGCGCGGCGGGCATTTTCCCGCCACGATGACATTGCGCTCGGCGAGGGGCGGTTGCCCCCCGCCCGCGCCGTCGAAGCCCGCCGTTAGACGTCGGCAAGCACCTCCGCCTCCAGATCCCACGGGGGGGTTCCGGCCAACGCGCAGGCTGCAAGGGGCCGTAAGGGGGGGGGGGGGGCTTGTCTGCGGAGCTTGTTAAGCGCCGCGCGGTTTGGGGGGCTTTGGCGCGACAGATGGCCAGCTTTAACAAGATACAAAATACGTATTTTCATCTTGTATCTAAAATACTTTTTTAAAAGTCATTTTGTATTTAAATACCTTTTGTTTGGTATCTTAGTATTTTGTAAATACTATGTTTGCTAAAATACTTTTATTAAATTATCTATGCATTTATTCACAAAATGTGAAATGATTCTATTCACCAGGATTCCGTAAACGTAGTTTTATTTCAAAATGTATAAAATTCGTGTAAATGTTAGAAAGTATTAAGTATTAAGATACGTATTTTGTATCTAGTATTTCAGATACCATTCCAGAAAGTATTTTGTATCTGGTATCTGAAATACTTAATTTAAAAGTATCTTGCATTTTGTATTCCAAATACTTTGTATAGGGTATCTTGTACTCTGATAATGTACTACATCCTGATCAATTTGGTATCTTTATTAAGGACTGCAAATACAGTGGTATCTAGTTCGGAACACAGTCAAAGATCCTAGCACGCACACACCCCTGACTTTTAGAAATTATGTATTTGTTTACCAATTATCACTGCTTTGCAAAATTTCAAATATAGGTAGTGTTGTCGTGTTTAATCTCCAGTCCTTGCACGGCACACACTTCTGACTTTTCGAAATTATCTGTGTAAACATTTGTTTTCAAATCATCACTGAGGAATGATGAACGAAAACGTGAAGTAATCTGCACGCCTAAGAGCTTTTCTCGACGGCTTGTGAAGTTTGCGAATACCCCGCACTGGGCCTTAGGACTAAATCTTTCTCACTCGGAAGGGAAATCCGTTCCCAACAGTACTAGCCCACGCAGAAAGTTTTGCGATTTTTTTTTTGTATAAATCACTGGCCACTTGTAATTATTTTGAAAAACTTAAGTAAAAATACCATTGTTCGAATTTCGAATTTCCCTTCACATTTTTTCGAGAGCCAAATTAAATCAAATTATCGTGTCTCATTTAAAAATGGATCAGATCGAAAACATTTTCGTGCGATGATTTTCTACGATTTTAAATGTGGCCTAAAACCTGATGAGTCTTTTTAGATATTTTTATATATATTTTTAGCATTTGACATGCTTAGCACTATACATTTTTCACTTTGTGCTTAACCTGATGAGTCATTTGATCAAATGGCTTTTTTTCAAATGGCTTTTATGGATGAAGGACCTTCAAAAGCAACCATCTACCGTTGGCATAGCGAGTTCAAGCGCGGTCACATTACTTTGGGCGATGAACAAAGGAGTAGTTGTCCTACGACGGCTGTCACGGAAAAAAGTGTGCTGTCAGTAAAAAATTTAATTCAAGAAAACAGGCGCTTTACATACGAAGGGATTCAGCATACACTGCAGATTGGTTCGGGAAGCGTTCACAAGATTCTCCAAGATTTCGTACACGAGCCCCTTCGCGTGAGGAGGATGGTTTCGCGCTGGGTGCCGCACAACCAGGGGCGTAGCTACCGCCGTATTTGCCGTATCAATTATACGGGGCCCCCGGGCCACGGGGGCCCCCAAAGTGTGTAAGGAAAAAGAATAAAAACTTTCTAATTTATTTTATTTTACAAATGACAAAATTCTATAAAGCAATTCCTTTTTTTCCCGCCTTAAGCGTGCGTTCAAAAGTTGGCAACACTACATCGTTATGGCGGGCTGCGGGACTTCCCCGTTTTACTTACTTCATCTTCAACTCAGCGGGGAATCCCCGGGAATCCTTCATCGATATCGCGATGTACGTGTACGTTGTTGTACTTTGCATTGGATGTTAAACCACGGAGTGCAGTGCACTGTTTATTTACGCGCTTTATATAAATGTGCATTACATTGTAATTCAGTACAAACAATATTGTTCTTCTGGTTTAGCAGTATTAGTAACGATTTGTAAAAGAAATGAGTGAAAGAAAAAGAGATTATCCCAGCGGCGCTGAGAAAAGAAAAATTAAACAGAAAAGGGACGAGGTTATAAAAAAAGTGCCCAAAATTTCTTCATTTTTTCAGAGACAAGATACTGTGAGTGATTTAGATTGGAAAGGTAAGTACTACACTACTACCCAACCCATTTATTAGGGGCCCGTAGTGATAAACAAGGAAATCTTTTAATTTCGGTCTGTCCATCTGTCCGTCACAAAAAGTTGTCTCCCCCCTCGATTTTCACAATTATACTGTTTTTAGGGTTCCGTGCCTTGATTAAAAAAAAACAAAATTCTAACTTATCTATAGGATCGATTTGTTTTGTTGTTTGTTTATCAGTCCGTATCGTATCGTTAATTGCGTGTTGAGAACTTCAGATGTGCAGACTCGCTTTCGGGTTCTCGTTTTGTATGGCCACTACACTACGCGCTGCGTTTAAATAGCACGCAGGTGTATAGTAATGCACGGACGGGCTGCAGGTGATTTTGTATCTACTAATAGGTACGAGCACAATCCGCGTAGAATCTGTGTGCGTCTGAACTGAACACTCTCTAACTGTGACCCTTAGTAACGTTATTTATTTATATATAACTCTTTTTAGTTTAGTATCAAAGCATTCGTATTTATTTTTTAACAATTACTCGTTTATTTTTAGATTCTTCTGAAGCATGTTCTTCGTCACATATCCATCCGGAAATAGAAGAAAGCCAAGCACATACTTTATCGGATGTCCATCCAGAAATCGAGGAACCCCAAGTCAACGATTCTGATATATCTGCAGATAATGCAGATTGTAATATAATTTCATCAGATAGAGGAAATTTTGGTGACAATTTAACTGAATGCGAACGAAAAATAATTTTTAAATTGGGTCCATTTAAACCACAAGGACCATTTCCAAAAGTTTCAGAAAATAACCGACCTTTTTCAGCTTATTATTATTCATATTTCAATCAGGCAGGCATAAAAATTATAAGACCATGGTTATGTTATTCTAACGTTTTAAACAAACCGTACTGTCACTTCTGTTGGTTATTAGCAGATCGTCAAAACAAATCGTACTCCTCTGCTTGGGTTAACGGTGTTTCGGTTAGAAGCAATTTCACACAAACTATTCTTGACCATGAAAAGTCACAGCAGCATATTAGTGCCTCACTCTCTTATAATAATTGGTTGCAAGGAAATACCATCGATACTCTATTGAAAAGTGAAATCGATAGTAAAATTACATTCTGGAGAGATGTACTGCATCGTATAATTAATGTTATAATTACTTTAGTATCTTGTAATCTACCTTTGAGGGGGCATGATTCTGATTCTGGCAATTTTATGGCAATTTCACGTCTGCTATCTAACTATGATGCAACTTTAAAAGAACTTTTTCTAAAACCGAAAGGTGAAATAAATTATTTAAGCCCTACGATTCAAAACGAAATTATTAGTTTGCTTGGTACTAACGTTAGGAACAGTATTATCTCAGAAATTAAAAAAGCTCCATTTCTGACAATAATTCTGGATACAACACAAGACTTGTCAAAAATTGACCAACTATCTGTAGTTTTTCGATATATCTCGGTTACAGAAAATGATGATAATGTGCCTAAAGAAATAAAAATCTGTGAGTCCTTTTTAGGATTCATAGCAGTAACCGATTGCAGTGCTGCAGGTCTGAAAACTGTCATTTTAAATTTGACTAAAGAATATGGAATTGATTTGACTAAATGTAGAGGACAGGGATACGATGGAGCAAATGTTATGTCGGGTGTGTATGGAGGATTACAAACCCTAATAAAAGAGCATGCTCCAAATGCCGATTATGTTCATTGTGCTGCGCACGCTTTAAACTTGGTTTTGAACGATGCTGCGAGACATGTTCGTGAAGTATCGACTTTTTTCGATAATTTAGAAAAAATATATACTTTTTTGGCAATAGTATAAAACGCTGGGCTATGCTAAGTGACGATTCATCTGAAAAATATTTGATTACCCTTAAAAAGGTATGTCCTACCAGATGGTCTTCTAGGAACGACGCTTTATTAGCAGTAAAGAAAAATTTTTTACTAATCATGAAAACTTTGTACCAACTAAATTTAATTTCAAATAAAAAAGATGAACGTGAAGAATGTAAAAGTATAATTAATATTTTAGAGAGTTTTGATTTCTTAGTGCTCGTTACATTTTTTTCTTCACTATTTGAAATTATTAATCCTGTTTCTAAAGCTCTACAGCATGAAAATAATGACTTACAGAAATCTAGTATTTTATTAAGTAATCTTTTAAATAGACTGTGCCAATTAAGAAATCAGAATTCATTTAATAGTTTGCTAAATGAATCCAAAGATTTAGCAAAAAAGTGGGGGGTAACAACTGTTTTTAAAAACAGTAGGCGAAAGATAACGAAGCGTTTTTTTGATGAGTTATCACAAGATGAGAGAATTTCCGACCCGGAATCCTATTTCAAAGTCAATGTATACTATTGCTGTTTAGATATATTAATTTCTCAAACTAAAGAAAGATTTCAGAGCCTTTGCAACCTGAGTAGTATATTCGAAATATTACAACCGGAGAAACTCCTATCTTCTTCAAGCGAAGAGATATTAAACGCTTCCGGAAAACTGTCTGCTAAATACAGTAAAGACATCTCACTTAATCTTTGTGACCAATTAAAGGCTCTAAAAACATGCTTAAATTCTGAAATTAAAAAAATTTATTCCATTAAAGAACTCATTGAATTATTGCTAGTAAAATTCAATAGTCTTGCATCCAGTTTTCCCGAGGTAATCACAGCATGCTTTTTATTCTTGACCCTTCCAGTTACAACCGCAACGGCAGAAAGAAGTTTTTCAAAATTAAAACTAATAAAAAATTACTTAAGAACTTCGATGGGACAAGAACGGCTGTCAGACATCTCACTATTGTCCATAGAGGCAGAAACTTTAGAAAAACTAAAATCATCATCAGCCATAAATGATTTAATAAATCAGTTTGCCGATAAAAAGGCAAGGAGAGTGAATATTTAAAATTCGATTTTTATTTGTAAAATGGGTAAATTATGTGATAAATAAATATTACTTCTCACAATATTTTTTTTCTTTTGTGAAAAATCTTTACCTCCATATAAGGGCCTCCAAAAAAATTTTTATACGGGGCCCCGACAAGGCACGCTACGCCACTGCGCACAACCTCACCGAAGCTCAGAAGCAGGGCCGTGTGGAGCGGTGCCGTGATACGATTCAAAAATTTGAAGCAGGCTCGTCTCGGCGCATTTACGACATTGTGACAGGTGACAAATCCTGGATTTATCAATATGATCCAGAAACAAAGTGTCAGTCGACAGTTTGGCTGTTTCAAAACAAACTAACGCTTACGAAAGTGAAGCGATCGAGAAGCGCAGGGAAATTTTTGATCACTAGTTTCTTCACTTTGACGGGGTATCTGGTTTCAATTCCATTAAGAGACCAAAGCAGTATCAACGCCGAATGGTATACCACAAAATGCCTGTCAGAAGTTTTGTCTGCAATGAGCTACAAACGACCGAACACCGGGCTCCGCGGGGTACTGCTTCACAATGACAACGCCCCCGCGCACTCAGCTCTAAAACGAGGGACTTCGTGGACACCACATTGGTCACCCACCTTACAGTCCTAATCTGGCAACGTGTGACTTCTTTTTATTCCCTAAAATAAAAAATCACCTGAAAGGGATACAGTTTTCATCGCCAGAAGACGCGCTAGCAGCGTTCGAGAAGGCCGTGGAAGAGGTGTCTTCGGCGGACTGGAAAAAACGTTTCGAAAATTGGTTCAGTCGCATGAAAGTTGTGTAGAGGCTGGTGGAGAGTTCTTTGAAAAGATTTAATTAAAATATTTTATCCATAGAAGTTAGTTTTTTAGTTTCTCAAAACTTTCCGAGTGTCCCACGTAGCTATATTTTGGTATAACTGAATCGATGGCGCGCACAGAAGCTGCCGCTGAGCCGCGCGGTGGAGGCGGCGCTGTGGGGCGGCGAGGGGGGGGCGGAGCTGGTGCGGCTGGACCCGCGCGCGGCGCGCACGGACGCGGCCGGGCGCGCGCGCCACCCGCCGCCCACCGACGCCGTCGTGTTCGTCGTGGGCGGCGGCAACTACATCGAGTACCACAACCTGCTCGACCTGGCCAAGGTGAGTCGCTCGCACACACTGATAGGGCACTGACCATATGAGCCCTGTAGTACAGCCGACTTGTTGTCCGCAGCACCCTGATTTTTTTAAGATTACGCCTCTTATCAGGAAATGACCCCTGTTTGCGGGAGACTTATAAGATAACATATCTCAGGTTCCCAATATAATAGTAAAGTAAAAATCGACCCTCTCCACCTCCTATCCCTTTCCTTGCAGTTGGTGACGCGAGAATAATAACTCCGGTGTATTTTATTATTATCCGGTGTGCGCATCACGTAAAAATCTATTTGATCTCTCTCTCTATTTTAAAATTGGTTTACATCGCTACTATAATTATCGGGAACCTAGAAAATCGTCGAAAAAACCTCTTTTGAGGCTGTCTGCGAAGGAGCCGCGAGCAAGCGCTAGTCATAGTATTAAGTCTAAAGGAGGGACCGGTTGGAATCTTGTATATTGTCGACCAAATTTCAAATTAACGTAGACGGTTATACAATCTATATTCCAACATTAGCTCTTGCTTCATATATCACATGGAGGATACTATATTTCCCTTACAAGTTACATATAATTAAATTTCAATGCGCTCGTATATTAGAAATATCTGAAACATTGAATTAACTCGTGAACTGTATTGTAGCATTTGTTTTTAAGATTTCGTTAGTTAACTAGCCTATCGCTGCATTTTGTTCGTTGCTTTTAAATGAGATAAAAGTACTTCTAAAATAGTTTGACACAATGACCTCTTGGACCGAAGCAGATAAGAAACTCAAGAAACATGTTTTCCTTATAACATGTTGTTTGTGTTTCAGCAACAAGCGGCTAGCGGCGCACCCAGGAAAATAATATACGGCGCAACAACACTTCCCAACGCATCACAGTTCTTAAAACAACTGTCGCTTCTAGGCGAAGAAATTCAATAGACATTCCCCTTATCTATTGTATTATTAATGTGTACGTATTGTAATATAAATTTATCATTAAATTATATTTAAATTATAATAAAAGTTGTTGTTAAATTTCTAATATGGACAATGAAACAAACTTCTCAACAAGTTGGCATTTTATTTACAATGACACAGAAAATATAGCTAACATCTAAGAATCTACTAATAAATTTAGATCGTTTTAAACAAGAAGTATAAAATCTAAATCACAAGATGTCAACATTAATCAGATCTTTTACAAACATTATTACAACATCCCGATGAAATTTATCGTCAATAAAAACAAAAAAGTCACAACCTAAAATATACAAAACAGAAAAAATTTCGCAGAAATTAAAATAAAACCAATAAACTTGTTGAATTTAAATCCCAGCCCTAAAGTATTGTGCTAATTAGATAGTAAGAAACTAAAAAGTGTATGTTTATTTAAAACATATACATAGTTATTAGTAATAACCTTCGAAAAATAGTAAATATATTATAGCTTAATCTTATACTAAACATACGTTAATACATAAAGGAAAATACAGTATTCGAATGACAAGGAACTTGAATATTTCGGTTAGTACTAACTATTGTGACGCGACGCTTCAGACATAAAAAATCAGATTCCTGTAATATGTTACAAGTACAACGTTATCACTGATCACATGATATGGTTTTGGCACAGCTAAAACTCAACAACAATGAAATGTTCTAGAGAGCGAACTTCAAATAGTGTATAAGGTTAAAACAACTGGCAAGATCACATTAGTGTATATACAAATACCAGTTTGTGTAATAAATAACTTCGATGAATTTATCATAAGTGTTTGTGCTAATGAACGGAATATTGACGATTTGATACGGAACAAATTCTATGGTGTATAACATTTATATTACAAAACGATTACTAGCCCAAGATATTGTGCGTGCGTAAAAACAAACTCCGTAATAACGAATACAAAATAAAGACAACACATGACGAACCAATAAAACACATTAAATAATAATATAATGACTTTAAAGTCATGGCACTTTGCGATAACGAGCCACTTTGATTACACGTTAAAATGTTAATAAAATAATAAGTGTGATTAAAATGGGAACCTTCTCCTTAACGTCAACTTTGAATACATGATTGTAAAATAGTCATGATCATTATCAATAATAATAGGTATAACAATAATATAATAATATGTTCTTACAAAACAATTGAAAGGAGATACATAAAATGGCTTCGCAGGTGTAATTACATCGGCGGTTAGACTTACTTCAACCCACAAATTATAACAGCAATCTTATTAAAACTATATAAAATACAGAGTACAGACAGAACGACTAAATTACACAGATAAGGCGCATTTAGACATTTATTTATTGAACATTACTACACTTACAACTATTAAAAACCTTAAAGCAGTGCAATGCTTAATCAAGCTATGATTTATTATGATAAAAGCTTTAACAGTTTACATAATTTGGATGGTTCACTCGTGAGATGGAGCCACCTCATTTTCGTCAAAAAATCCGTAATCATAACTAACTAATTTATCATCACGCCATTTCCCTTGCGGGGTAGGCAGAGAGAACAATCCGTAATCATCAACTAGATAACGAAGTTAATGGTTAAGATATGTCTTAGGATGGTAAAATTGGTAAGATAGATCGATAGATATATATCGTACTACTGTGCACCATTATTCAATACCGCGCCATAGCATCCTTAAAAGCCATATTCTACACTAGATTTCAAAATAAAATGGAGGAAGAAATTAAACAGACTTCATTTTACGACTGGACACAACACATGAAATCGGACTCCTTTATTAGGCTACTTCACAGATATACAATGTCATATGGTGGCTACTAAACTCCATATTCACCTCAACGTTACGTAGATACCATGGCACGAATTATAATGCTATTTGAATAACTGGTGACGTAGACAAAATTTTCATATTCCATCAAAAGGAATGGACGGAAGATAAATAAGATTCGTTAAATCAAATAACAGTAAATCTTTTACATTATGTATGACGGCGAATTTCCATAAAAATCATAAGCGTAAAGTATAACGACACATACGACACATCGTAATCAAAAATGAGATATTGCTGTAAAGACCCTAATTGGAATGTTCAACGAATTTAGTAGTTGTTAAAGGCTATGGCCAAATAGGATAACTACTATTTATGTAATCTAGAAGTACCTACATAAGTGAATGATCATACTTAATAAAACAAATAATTTCGCCGCAACTTCATCAAATGCTTTGTAGGCATATTTTCAATTAAAAATTATGAAATGGAATGTAAGAAATACCTATAGGTAGATGATTTTCCAAATGCAAAAAATAGCCGTAGTGGAATGTCACAATAAAATATTGCAGATCTTCACAAAAATACTATAAAAACGTTAGAATAGAAAATCTTGTGTTTCAGATCATGAAAGTACAATGAGATTTCAAGTGTTTTGTACATGTCACACCCAACGCGGGCTCTCGAGTAGCGCTAAAGAGCTCGATTTAGGCGCCAGCTGGCTAGAGTAGCCTTTGCAAATTGTAAAAAGTGAAAACAAAAATAGTAGGATGAAACCCTTTGGAAAAGTAAGAAAATATAACAAAAATAAAAGGAAAAATAAATTACGGGTTATTTGAGGTCGGGAAGGGGGTGGGGGTGAGCTTTTATGGGTGAAAATCGGTTTATCACTATTCCCGGCAAAACTAAGAGTCCTATCGAAAAAAGTTAAATGGCAAAATTGAAGGCAATAAAAAGATCTACAACTTTTGTATTAACACTTTTTTCACATAACCTCAAAATTTACATGAAAATACTAAAAACCGACTTTTTGGTTTTTTACTTTTAACTGCCACAAAATATAATTTTTTCACGAAATTTGATGAAAACTTACCTTTTTATATTGCATGTTCTGAGAAAATTTTCAATAGTAATGTATATTTTTTATGCCATCAGAAAGTAGAGATTTCAACGTATAAAGAGCAGTTTTTTTTCAAAAAGCAGATTTTTTGACGTGAGAATTTTTGATTGAAAATTAGGGTGATTTTTCGATATTTAATAGAAATAAGAGGTAAAAATAAATATTTTGCGTCAAAGAAAAATACATATATATAAAAAGGTAAATTTTCACCAAATTTCGTGAAAACATATTATTTTTGAGGTAGTTAAAAGAAAAAAACCAGTCAGTTTTTTAGATTTTTCACGTAAATTTTGAGGTTATGTGAAAAAAGTGTTAATACAAAAGTTGTAATCTTTTTATTGCCTACAATTTTGCCATTTAACTTTTTTCGATAGGACTTAGCTTTGCCGGAAATCGTGATAAACCGATTTTCACCCTTAAAAGCTCACCCCCACCCCCTTCCCGCCCCACCTTATCCCCTTTTATTTTTCCTTTTATTTTTGTTATATTTTCTTACTTTTCCAAAGGGTTTCATCCTACTATTATTTTTTTTGGTTTCAAAAAATTATCGACACTGGCCTAGAGTGACAATGTCCTGATCTAACTCCATATGGATTTACAATCTAATTTTATCAGCTGTAACCATACAATTAGTAACGACGCTTAAAGAAACACAACGAATGTGAAACTATCGAGCATCATAGGCGTGGTTTAAATATCTTACTTTATATTTATAAAGGATTTCATCTCTAATCAACATTTTAATAGCGGTAAATAGTGCATTTTTAACAATAAATTCAATACCTACAATAATTGAATACTTAATAAAAATTTCGCGAGATTGATTAATGTCAAATAGTAGTAAAGCTACAAAAGTTCCCAATGTTTAATAATTAAAGAAAATATCATTCTCATTTGTCTCAGTACATGTCCAAGATGAAGTTATTGAATAAAATTTCGAAAACATTGGGGGAATTACTAATTTATACAGGAAATTAACTAGCTATCATACATCATTATAGTTTCAGTCTTGCGTACAGATCTTTACACTTTAACCAATGAAAAAAAATGTGTTACGCAAAATAATAAAGGAATCTGTCAGATATATATTACAAGATATATTGATAGTTAATCTATGCAAACAGCACTGTTATACAATCGTATTAGCGCGCAGACAACATTGAATTTAACAGTGCGTATATGTTAGTTTATAATAAATTCACTACATAACAGATATTTGAATATGACATTGGATAAATAGGACTTAGCTTTAGAATCACAAAACTTACGCTAGGCATAGCATAGGTGATTTATAACAAACTTTAACGCAACTACTTTCAAGATTAAATAGATGAATCACAACAATGTGTCTTCACTACCACATTTTATAATATAATAATGTATTTGATTTATTATGTCGTCAAGGTTTTCGTTCCTTCCAATGCCTATTGTTCCATCATATCCAACCATTATCATTTAAATTTAAACATTCGTCTCTTTATCAATGTGTTATTCTAAAGAATTTTGCAACTGGTCTTATTATGTGATTTGTCACTATCACCATTCATAAGTAATAATATTTAGTCAGATCTTTAAAAGAGAACGTTTCATTGTCGTAAATAATCACTTTGTATTGTTAAAACTGTAGGTAAAGTTGTGAGAACTATTCAAAAGTTAAATCCACATGGTAATGGTAGTATTCAATATAAAATATTCTATTATTATACATATTAACATAGATAGTTTATTATTGATTATAAACAGCAGATATTTTATATGTTAATGATATTATGAATTATCGTATGAATTATCATAGGAAGAAAATAGATACATTTCAAAAGAATATAACATGTCTAGCTATATTCTTTTGCTAACTTCATATCATTGCCTTTCCCTATTTTAAATATCTGTAAGTAGAAATGAATAAATGACTAGACATAATGTCTTACAAACAGTTCGTTGATTTTTAATCATCATTCATCACAAGCGACTATATTTTTAAGAGTGTTACTCAAAGTGCATATTAGTTTTACTGAGCGCTGATTACAAACTGTAATACAACATAGACACATACAATCAATTATGACAAATCTCAGAGACTATTTTGGTAATAACTGTTTTGACAATGAATTCCAATTAGTGCGATATATCTACCAATTTCATTAACAGTCGTTACACCATCTGGTGATTCAATAACAAGATTATATCCAACTTGGGAATTTCAAGACTCAACGCCTATATTAGGTACTTCTATATAGGTAGATTGTAGCAGTGGCAATTGGAATATGCAGTCAAACAATACATTTATTGTTTAGACTGGCCGCCGGCATTACGACTTGAGCTGCTGCTGTTCAGTGCCATTTTCTGCATTTGTCTGATAACCGTAGTCGCGTGATAAGCTTGTTTCCAGCGCGATTTAGCGAAGTTCTTCTTGAGCTGCTCAGATACAGTACCATGAATATTCTTGTTGCTCGCGGCGTTTCCTGAGATCCAAGGATGAGCCAATGCTTGTCTAAAAGGAATAATATTATTTAAGAAAAAGTCATCAAGTTGTGACATGTCTCGGTTCCAGTCTGCATTTACATACTCATTTTTGTAATAAATTAATTAAGTAATGTCAAATTATTAAATTCAGTAAGTATCCAAATGGAATAGAAAAGCTTTCATTTAAAATAAAATGTCTTGATTACCATTATATTTTTGAAAGACCTATCCAACGACACCCCACGCTATGGGATAGACGAGAAAAAACATCCCCATTTAACGTGTAGAGGGTAGCCTAATTTTATTTTATCATTTTGTCGACTTTGTTATATACAAAAAAGAGTAGATTTCGCAATAGCACGCGTAATTGTTGACAAATTACATTGAATTCAATATACAGCTCTCTTTCTGTATCATGCGTACCGTATTATCTACCGCGTAATCTATGCATACATCTATAAATCAGTACTTTGTCATAATGCAACAATATCGGTACGCCATTTACTATGAACATAAGACATCATTACTTAATATCATTGCATATTTATGCCAAATTACAGATTTCTATTACTACGTCTCTGAGCTAAGCTGCAAACAGCGGACGGACGGACGGACGAACATGGCCAAACTGTAAGGGTTCCTTGTTTGGTTACGGAACCTTAGAAACGGATAAACTTCTCAATTAATGTATTGTCATCGATTCTTGATAAGTAAGCAGTTCTGATTTAATCCGCCATTTAGAAATAGGTCAATATAATGTCACGTTAAAAGATTCAGTTTCATAGATACAGGCGAAGCTAATAATGTGTTTTTTGTCCGTGTGGTGACGGACTAAGAATTCAAGTGTCACCACCCCATTCTTTCCCACGGGTGTCGTATGAGGCGCCTAAGGGAAGTAAGCAATTATCATCAATTGCATAACTGGTGGTAGGGCTGGGTACCAAGTGGGAGTACTCACTTGGCATCGGGCCCGAGCGGGTAAGTACCACCATCTCCCGTGTGACCGGCAATGAATCACATCGTTGCGTTTTGGCTGTAGCAGGAGATAGCCGTTTATATTTAATTTCATATGTGTGAAATGAATTGGTGAGCAGCGGCTCGGTATAGTCGAGTCCATGGGCGACGGTTGCCATTTGCCATCGGATGGACCGTGGCTCGTCTGCCACTACATGCAATAAAAAAAAGACGTGAGACTCAAGCGTTTTCACTCTAAGAGGGCTAGACGACTTGGTGTAAACCGCTTTGGAATCTTGGAGTAGGCTTACATTATCTGTACAGATGATTAGGTGCGCCTTTAGCACGATACCAATTTGACGTCATTAACTCCCTTCTTGTGTTTTTAGAATTGTCATTAACTGTAATTTCACGGATAGACTGAACTCATTGGAACAATGAACGGCGTATTTTTCCGCACTGAGTGCTTCGAGGTAGGTATTTTTGACACCTAATATACGTATTCAGGGTTATTTACTATCTACCACGACGTACGTGATACGCAGGCTCTGGAACGAACTACCCGTTTCATCTCAACATGTCCTTTGTCAAGCTAAATAATGTTAACAATCTATTGTTCACATACCTACTTTATAAAGTAAATCTAAACTTCAGAATTAACTTCGGTATTATACCTCTTTCTAGAATGACTATTTACTTATATAATTAACGTGTATTTTTTTTACTTTTCGACATCATCCAAGTAAAATCAAATAGGTTTTATAGATAAATATTTTTCTGGAGGGAAAACGAATAGACGAGAGAGGTGGGAGTGTGACGGTAGGTATACTGAGTAAGGACAACGACGCCCTTACTAGATAAACCTATACTACCGACAGGGTAGTGAAAATAATGGCTAAATGCCGATATTATATGCAAAAAAAAAATATCCGCATGTTTTTGACTTTAAAACGATGCGTTCCATTTTAGAGGTTCCGTAATAAATTTGGCTCAAAGTACAAAATTACGAATTCCTATCTTATTTGTATTACTTAATATTTATTGTATTGGAAGGTTGTACTCGAAGGTTGTATCTAAAGGTTTCTTATAGTCAATATTTCAAGCTCACTAAAGAATAATTAATTAAACACGTAAATATATATTAATATCGAAGTAGCTAAGCTAAATTAAACCTATATCTTAAGAAAGTATCAATATTTTAGGCTTAGTACCTATCTAGGTATTGCATTGCATTTATCAATTTGAGTTATGTGTAGCAATTGATATCGTATACATAGTTATGTTCAAAATATAAGCCTACTTGATAATATTGTTAGTAGAATCTGTAACTAGTGTTGTAACCCGTTTAGATTGAGGAGCATCTATATTCAGTTTCTAGCACCAGTGTGTGCATAAATAGGTTGAGTCACTTAGAATCAAATGATTTGTGTATAATACATACCCAGACGATGAATGCGTAATGTAATAAATGCTTTTGGCCTAATTCTATTGTTTTATTGGTAGAGTAGTAAAAATGGCTACCTATTTTCTATTGAGTACGCATTGAAAAGTTAGTGGTGTAGCGTTGGTTTGCCAGTGAATATTGTTTTTTATTCATATTGATAGTATAAAACTTATCCTGTACAATCAGTGACTATCAAAAGTCCTGTATATATAAATCGCTATTTCTGGTGGTACAGCATTCGTTGACGTGAAATCAAAGATATCTGACATGACCTAAGTAAATCTGAAACGTGTTTTTACATATTTAGAATTGTGACCCAGCAGTTGAGTGTACTAACTGTACTATTATGGCCTAGGATATAGCAATAGTTCGCATTTACCTACTATTATGCGACAAAAAATCAGATAATTTTGTCCGTGTGGTGACAGACTAAGAATACAAGTGTCACTACCCCATTTTTTCCCACGGGTGTCGTATGAGGCGACTAAGGGAAGTAAGCAATTATCATCCATTGCATGACTGGTGGTAGGGCTGGGTACCAAGTAGGAGTACTCACTTGGTATCGGGACCCAGCGGGTTGGTACCACCATCTCCCGTGTGACCGGCCATGAAGCACATCGTTGCGTTTTGGCTGTAGCAGGAGATAGCCGTTTATATTTCATTTCATATCTGTGAAATGAATTGGTGGGCAGCGCCTTGACAATACTCTCAGTATAGTCGAGTCCATGGGCGACGGTTACCATTTACCATAAGACGGACCGTGGCTCGTCTGCCCTGGATACATGCAATAATAAAAAAGAAAAAAAATTATTCGGTCTGCTCACAAATCATGTAATCAAATAAAGAAGGTAATTTATGGGAGCGTCTTTTAAAAAAAGGCTAATTTCCTCAACAATTTTTGAATGGATGGGACATACAAAAGCTACTGTTGCAAAAGTATTCTGTTCCGCGTCAAAGCAACTTTCTTCCTAAAGAAAAGAAAGTCAGACGGGGAACAGAATGCTGTTTATGTAGATAATTTTCTATGGGAAATAAGCTGGTATAAACCAACATGATGTCATTGAAAATCATTAGTCCAGTCATTATAATACCTACGTTTGAATGGAAAAGTGAACCCAGGAAGCCAATTTTTTATATGATATAGAGAACGGGTTTCAGGACAGCTTAATTTCAAATTTTCGGTTTTCAACCACCCATAGCGTTTTCCGCTATCTTGAAAATAAGAGCGCACTTCTTTCCAATTCAGGGCCTAATTCATCTAAAAACACTCCTTTATTTTCTATGCTCAATTACTATTTAAAACTCACTACACAACTTCTTTGTGAGAGTTGTGCGCGTCGTGGATTCGAAATTGAGTCCCTGACTCCTGTGATTTTTTCTTTTTTTTTTTAACCTTGCACTAAGGAATAATCCTTGTATCGCGGGGGACTTTACAAACATACAAAGTGACGGACATATACACCTAGACTCAGAACAACCATTTGTTGATCACACAAAGAGTTGTCCTGTGTGGGAATTGAACCCACAACACTTGGGCCGGTACCTAAACCGCTTCACCATCTGTGCGCATACATATAATATTTATTAATATTGATTTTTAGTATTAGGTAACATTGTTATGGAAAAATTATTTATATGTTTTATTAGATACATTTTCTCCCGTCTTAAATAATAAAAAGGTCTTGTGATGAGAGGAGCTTAGACTATAATGCATTGAGCTGGACTAGTGCGGGTTGGCAGATTTTACGAGTCATCGAAAAAAAAACTCATCTTAAGCTTTCCTTCAGAGTTATAATTTATAAAAAATATTGT
Source organism: Leucoma salicis (assembly GCA_948253155.1). NCBI lineage: Eukaryota > Metazoa > Arthropoda > Insecta > Lepidoptera > Erebidae > Leucoma > Leucoma salicis. The sequence goes on along the minus strand of OX411808.1, from coordinate 12,227,275 downwards.
GTGTGATTTCGACATGAGACATTACGACATCAGCCTTGAGATTAAACTCAAAATGTTCATTAAAAAGAAACATTCTTCCTTACGAAAAATGATTTTTCAGAATATAATGTTAACGTTGCTTATTACCAAGGTAAGACATCAGATGTTACACATCATATGCGACTACTGTAACTCGTTTTACAACAACGGCAGGAGAAGGTACCTACCGTTGTTTCTCGCCGATCTTCGTGGGAGGGTGATACAGCCCCGATCAAACCATTCGAGCTGGGATTAGCAAGGACCTACTACTAAAATCATGAAACCTAATCTAAGAAAAATTTACCATATCCTGAAATGGTCGGCCACAATGACCAATGCTAAGATGTGGGCACGACATATATAATATAGATGAGAAGAAGATATTACTAAACTAGGACTTATTCTTTTTTTCGACCCTTTTCCTGTACATTGGGCACAGGGTTTATTACTCTCTTTCACTATGTAACTACTCAACTAATTGTTACGAAATTTAGCATTCTAAATGCAAAATTGCTTTTTTTTGTTGCATTGTCACACTATATTATGTATGCAGCCAATCTTAGTGAAATGTAGCATATATAGTGTGATTTAGATGAAGTAAGCAGGGCAATAGACAGAGACCAATTTTATAGTGGCCATACTCAGCCTGTAGCTTTTTTTATTTTTAATTAAGGTGGGAAAAATTGTTTTTAACTGTGCACCCCATAGTTCCGGGCAACAAACAGGGTAGTGTGAGGCACTCGCCCACCACTAAAGCCCGCCATATACCTTCTAAAAAATCTTTGCAAATAAATAAATGTTGTAGCTGACAACACCATGTAACTAAAATGCCTTTATAGCCACTATAAAAAGAGATTGACTATGCCTGTTTTATACTATTTATTTATAGAATATAGATAAAAAATGAAGTCAGGGGCTTTGACTTATTTATTATTGGTGTACAAAAGGGCTGCTAAATTGCAATGCCTTATTTTGTAGGTACATAGTTGGCAGATACAGAAAATATTTTTAAGAGTAAATTTGTGTGAGAGTTAATAACAGTTTCATATTCTGAATATGTTTTCATATTAAATGAAAAACCATAATAAACAAAATAAATGAGTAAATTATATAGTATGTATGCAATACTGGATACACAAGTTGGCAAAAGGATTATTTTGAGTTGTCAACACTAGTATTGTATTTAGTTGATTCCTACAACATCTATGGAATAAAATAAGTTATACATAAATATATTTTCAACATAATTAAAAAGACAATAAAAAATATTCTAATTAACATAGCTCTTGGTAATGATGAAAAACACTCTAATTATTTTAAACAATTAAACGGATAATAACACATAATTATGTGTATAAATAGGTGGCTCCCAATGTTTTGACTGGGTTGCACCAGCTGTGGTTTGCTCGTGACCATGGTCCATTTAATGGTATAATGTAATTATGAAGTGCAATAATTTAAAAAGATTATAGTATCAAGGCTATCAAGATAATAATTTTTTTTTTAAACGAAAATACAACTGACCTGCAAGTGTATCTCTTGTCCACATCAACGCACATTAAATGTCGGATGAAATCTTTGGCAGAATCACTAATATCATCCCAGTAAGGCGAATCAAATTCGAAGTCTCCTTTCAAGATCTGAGCAAACAGATTGGCATCATTCTCATCATAAAATGGTGGGTAACCACAAAGTAAAATGTATGATATGACTCCTATGCTCCATACATCAACAGCTTTACCATATGGTTTCTGTGCTAGTACCTCAGGCGCAACATAACCTGGTGTACCACAAGCTGTAGCCATTATACCAGAGTCCTCAATCTTTGATAAACCAAAATCACTAATCATGATCTTGCTGTCCTCATCTGCACTATAATAGAGCAGATTTTCTGGTTTCAAATCTCTATGCACGACACCCTGAGAGTGCATATAATCAACAGCTTCTAAAACCTGTCTTATTAGATTAGAAGCATCTTTTTCCGTATACGATCCTTTTTCAACTATTCTGTCAAATAATTCGCCACCTGTGACCAATTCCATTACAAGATACACTTTATTTTTATCCTCATATGTCTCGAGCAGCTGGACAATGTTCGGATGAGAAAACATTTTCTTCTCACCCCCCTCAACCTTTGCCTGTTCGCTGAACCTTTTCAGGACTCTAATTTCATTTTCTAATGAATCTTCTTTTCCTTTGAGGGCTTTTTTGTCGATAATTTTACATGCGTATAACTGCCCGTTTTCTTTGCTCTCAATCAAACGTACCTCGGAAAACGCTCCTGTCCCCAGCAGATCTTTTACGATATACTTATCTTCGATTGACGGCTGTTTATCCGATTCTCTACTATCTTTTTTGGACTTCCGTCCGAAATCTTTTTTACCAAATAAAGGCATCTTAGTGCCCAACACTCACAGATTTTGAACCACAATATTACCTTGAATATCCCTACGTAGACATTTGAACAAAGTAGATAACAGTAGATATAGATAGAACTATGTTTATTTTTTATTTAATTTGTTTGAGGCGTTGGAAGAACCATCTGCCTAACAGTATATATAGTATTCTCTCATCACACGTAAGTTTAGTTCATGATAGAATTATGTACCTACTGCATAGTGCATATGTCAAGACAAGTCTGTATATCTCTGTATATAGTATATACTCTTTGAAGACTGGTCACAGAACCATATCTGGTTCGCTTCACTGGTCACTAGTTCACCAAAGAGCTCAGACCAAAGAGTATATTATACTAAATAAAGATGGAACCGATATATTCATATGCATTAAGATATTAGTGATATTGGATGTATTCATGTATCAGTAATCCGACTAAATCTAATATGCTAATACGGGCGTATTGCTAATATGCCATATTCACTATATCATGAACATGAACGTCTGCCGTGTGAGGCCGGCTTTAGAATTGTCCCTCCCCTCTCCACCCATGGGAGTCGTAGGAGCTGATTGAGGGAATACTGAGGGGAGTGGGCAGCAGCACTCCCTCGAGTGTTGACAACATCCACTGCGATCGCCTTCCCGCCTGACAAGCGTGGCGATTACGGCATTATACCCCAATTTGGGGAGGCCTATGTCCAGCAGTGGACGTCGAAGGGCTGATGGATGGATGGATGGAACATGAACAGTGACCACTGAACATGGGTGGGTCGTATGTTGCTATATCCATAGACTAGATAGAATCCCATATCTGTGAGAACATCGTACGTATCATTGAGTTAAAAATGGTGGTACCTGTCAACGCTTTTACATCAGTGAGAACTTCGTACGTATGGGCTGACATAGATAACGCTCTATATCACAATAAAAAAGTTGAATTTTAATAAATACATTTCTAAAATAAATAATGAATTAACTATCATTATATTCACATTAATATCTGTTTAATATTAAATATTAGTGATATTCATATATTAGTAAAAATATTATGATATTACTTGAAGAATATATTCATATTAGCTGATATTGACAAATATCGGTATTAACCCATCTTTAATACTAAACACAATTCACAATGTTCAAAGCTCGGACCAATATTAGTATACTTAATCTATGGTTCAAAGAGGTTCAAACTACACACTTCACACCCTCAGACTAAGAACTAGACAGAGCGAAGAAATTTTTTTGACATGTATGAGTGAGAACATAAGATACAATTTACTGGTGCAAAAAACAGATAAAGTCATAGATTTTTGTCTTTGTCGCCGTAGACAGTTTTTGGTATAAGGCACGATGTCAAAATGATTTGACTGTCACGATTTAACTGACATAATTGAACATTTGTATAAAAATTCTTGTTTTACATATTATTCAGTGTCATTACGTGTTATTCAGTGTTTTGAGACAAAGACTATGTGCTTATAAAATAGTTTACTAGGCTACAAAAGCTATCAGCGAGCGAAAAAATACCGGTATAACATATCATACGTAAGTAGCCGAAAATGATATAAAATGGGCTTTTTTTACTCGAAATTAATAATTGTTACTAAGATACACTCGCAAAACACGTTTTATAGCTAAATTTATATTACTGAGAATTGTTTCGGTGTTGCCTTATTGCGAATTTAATTTGCCCAGTTTTCACTTTACTAAAATTTATACGTAATTTATGAGATGATGATAAATATTTACTATTTTAGGTTTCCCTCTAATTCAGATGCGAGATCGAAATGGGTGTATGCTACGGGAAAATGAGGCAACCCACGAAACACCCAAAATATGTTCCACGACATTTTGTTGATGTTTCATTATACATAATAAGAAAATAGTAACGTTGGGAGCAAAATCATTGCCAGTGAATATGTTCATGTAAGTATAGCTTTTAAAGTCTTTGTAACTTCAAAAAGCATCACGCCTGTATTCCCCGAAGGGGTAGGCAGAGGTGTATTACACACCCACGACTCGCCAGCTATGTATAAGTCCCACGTAATAGGGGGCGAGCCTATTGACCGGTTTTATTCTGCCAGGCACATTTACAAACTCCGGGCAGCAATGGAATCGCGACCAGTTTAAGCTGACCTCAGCTCCACTTATAATTGACGGACTGCCTATTAGTTCTAATACGTCGATTGCCACCAATATCAATAGACTCGCCGTGGCTACGGAGTGTTAAATCTATATTTTTATTAAAATAAAACACTAACATGTCTTTACAACGCACGCCGCCAAAGGACTTTAGTGGTTCTGTTCCTAATCTTTCGCAAATACATATTAGCAACGAAGATAACCCTTTGTCGAGTAAAGCTACACTGAGACATGAAAAACGAAAGCGAGGTGACGTACTGGAGGAAGATCTGAAGTCATTCATGACGGAAATGAGAAAAATGATATCTTCAGCCACCGATGCACAAAACGAAAATCTAGCCGTATTGCACGCCGCAATAGAGGAAATAAAAACGCAAAATAATGACATTACCAAAGCTATGGATTTTATGTCAGCCAAATACGAGGAGTTCAAAACCAAGTTAGTAAACAGCGAAAAGGAACGAACAAACAACTTGGCATATATAAAATCGTTAGAAACTAGGGTCGAACAACTGGAACGTAATGCGCGAAGCACCTGTATCGAAATACGGAATGCCCCTAAAAATAATCTAGAAAATAAAGACAATTTGAAATTAATGGTGAAAAACATTGGATCAGCTATTAAAACCGACATAAAGGACACTGACATTAAGGACGTGTTCCGATATAGCTCAAAATCGTCGTCGAATATGCCCATAGTTGTGGAGTTTACCACGGTCTCGAAAAAAGAGGCAGTATTGGACTCTGTTAAAAAATTCAAGCAGGATTCAAAAAGTAAGCTGTCTACTGTTCACGCCAAAATTGACGGCCCACTACAAGCCATCTACATATCTGAAAGCCTCACCGCGCATACCAAAAGAGTTTTTGCAATGGCCCGTAAATTCGCTAGTGAATACGAATATAATTTCTGCTGGACAAGATATGGAACTATTTACTTACGCAAGGGAGAGGGTTTGAAAGCTGTACGGGTGTTTAGTGAAGAGGACCTCCGCAAATTAGCTTCCGCTTTGTGACTGTTTCCGTTTTGTGTACAGGTTTGCATGCACTGTTTTACTATATTCTTTGTTTACTCACATGTTTTAGTTAACCTTATATACTCAAACATACCCATTAACATACACACTTACCATTATACTAAACATTACTTACACTACACTGATTACAACATATTATCACAGTCACTCTATTATCCTTACATAACATCTCCTAAGAAGGTCATTATTTATCTAGACTCTTTCGGACTCTTTATTTCTTTAACAGTTTTACAATAACTTTCTTGACTACCCGCGAATCATTCGCCGTTGTACCATTGTTTCCACTAAATGTACCAATTTTTGTTAATTTTAAAAATGACTACTAACGTTTTAGACAACATACACACGGAATTAGATAACACAATAATTTCTGTATCTGCAACTATGGAGCCCGGAGAATGTTTGGGTAAACTAAATAATGCTAAACACAGCTTCAAAATTATAACCCTTAATATCAGAAGCATTTATCGTAATCTTGATCAATTTCTAGTCTTCTTGGAAGGTCTTGGCATTGACTGTGACGTATTGGTGCTCACGGAATGTTGGTTATCCGAACACAAGCCACCGCCTCAACTTAAAAATTACAAACACCATTACTCTGCTGTTTCTTACAACCAAAACGATGGTATTGTAGTATACATACAAAATGACATATGCCACACAGTATCGGAGCCAATCTTTCAGGACGCAAATTGTTTGTTGCTGAAAATGTCGGAAGTTGCAATAATTTGTATATATAGATCACCTTCCCAAAAACATTTGGATGTCTTTCTCACTTCCCTGGACAATACAAACTACAACAACAAAAAAAAACAAAACAAACTTCATTAGATGGGGAGGCCATCTAATGAAGTTCTTAAAAACTCGTACTGCAGATACAGAAACTTTTGTAACGAACTTCTGGTCAAAGTTAAAGACAGTTATTTCAGCTCAGAATTCGACAAATGTAAGAATCTTAAGCAGACATGGGACACGATTCGTCAAATTAGCAACACCTCACGTAACAAAAACCCAGCTATGGAGCTTCTAAGTCTTAGCCTTGACGACCCAATTACATCTGTCAACATAGTGAATCAGTACTTTGCTGTAGCTGGCCAAGAACTTACAAATAACATTACTCAGTTTACAGGCATATCTAATATAACTAGCGACATTAAAAGTTCTTCCCATCTAAAGTCTTTTGGATTGATTGTAACAGATACAGTTGAAGTTGAAGCTCTAATTTCAAATCTAAAAATCAATTCTTCAACAGGATGGGATGGTATTCCTGTTGCTATATTAAAACGTACTAAAAATATGATCAGTCCAATTTTAACTCATATATTTAATTTGTGTTTAAAAAAAGGTGTTTTTCCTGATGGCTTCAAACGCTCAATTATTCATCCGATATCCGGAGGGATAAAAGACTGTGTTGAGAACTATCGCCCTATTTCTGTGCTTACTGCTATGTCTAAATTGCTTGAAAAACTTATTAATACACGCTTAATGAAATATCTAGTACAAGAAAAAATTATCTCTGAATCGCAATTTGGCTTCCAACCCAATAAATCTACAGAAGATGCTGTAGCACAGATCACAAATTATGTTTCAAGCAATTTGGACCAAGGTCGGAAATGTTTAGGCATTTTTTTGGACATAGCTAAGGCATTCGATACGGTTTCGATAAGCTTGCTACTAAATAAATTAGAAATACGAGTAATGGGTGTACGCGGCCTACCTATGCAACATTTTAAAGATTTCCTCACTAATAGATACCAAGCTACGAAGATTGGTGATCACGTCAGTCCCTCTTTGCCCGACACTTGCGGTGTGCCCCAGGGCAGTTTACTTGGTCCGAGTCTCTTCCTGATTTACATCAATGATCTATGTAATTATAAGCCATTAAACGGTAAAGTGATCTCTTACGCAGACGACACCGCTCTCATATTCCAGGGAGAGACTTGGACGCAAGCTCAACTTCATGCTGAAAATGGTCTTCGTCAAATATTTCTGTGGTTAAACAAAAATCGCTTAACACTGAATATAAAAAAAACTAAGTATATTTCCTTCTCAATTAATAAATCCACCCAGCCGTTAATTAACCTTTTCAGTCTCAGAATTCATACATGCAACAACACAAACTCACCAACATGCTCTTGTTTACCACTGGAAAGAACTAACAGCGTAATGTATCTCGGCATCCTTCTCGATGAAACATTATCCTGGAACGCTCAATTAAATCTTCTATCCGCAAGAATACGTAAGATGATTTGGATGTTCAAAAAACTCAGAAACGTACTTAAACCGGCTTTGTTAAAAACAGTCTATTTTGCTCTCGCGCAATCGATATTAACCTATTGTATTCCCGTCTGGGGTGGAGCATGCAAGACAAAAATTATACATGTAGAACGGGCACAAAGATCATTACTTAAGGTTATGTTACGAAAACCTTATCGTTACCCAACACACAGTCTTTTCAAAGACTGTAACGTTCTGACAGTTCGACAATTATTTGTCTTGCATGCTACACTCAACCCAATGACCACTTACACTGCTCGCAGACGAAGCAGAGTGTGCGAATCCACCAGTCATCGAACTGCCTTCTTCAGACGACCTCTGTTTTCTTGCTCCCTTCTTATATAATAAAATCAATTCTCTATTAAACATATTTCCTAAAACCTCACGTGAAACCAAAATTATTATCAAAAAATATTTACAGAATCTAAGCTATAACGACACTGAGTGCCTCTTAACTGTAGTAAAGTAGCATACATTGTACAGTCACGCACGCACACACCCACGCACGCACGCACGTACACGCAATACATACACACACACGCACACACCACACATACACACACACACACACACACACACATACCACACACACAAACACACACACACACACACACTTATCACCATCACACACATCTAGATACACACACCTACATAGACACATCTTTTCCATTTCCACATATTAATCTTAAAACTTGTATTCTTATAAGTTGCAATCAATGTACCTATTCCCGTGGGTGAGTGTCCTGGAGTCCTGAAATACAGGGTTTCCCTAGTTTAGGCTCCAGTCCACCCCTACAATAACAATATTTTGTAACCATTAATATGTCAATTACTTATGGTGGAAATAAATAAATATTCTATTCTATTCTATTCTATATTTGTAAGTAAATCTCAATTCTAGATTATGACTACCGCTGTAGTCATAATCTAGAATTCTGAGAAACTGATTTGCTCTAAGTTCTTATTCAATTAGTTAAATCAGCGCTAGAAGGAAAATAATTCTTCTCTTATTTGACCCAGAAAGGAAAGAAAAGATAATTTAATTATATTCTTGTGTACTATTATTTTATTAAATATAACTTATTATTATTTACCAGACGAGATATCGAACAGAACAGCAATTTATGGAGCAGCAATACTTACCTTGCATCAAGGCTCAAAGTCTTGGTATTTCCCTACGTGATCGAATTCTTATTACGGAGATCCGTAGAACGTGAATATCCAACATAGCCTGCCAGGTTTGCATGCTGAAGTGGCAATGGGCAGGCCATATCGCTCGACGAACTGACAACCGTTAAGGAAAAAGGTTTTCGAGTTGCGACCACGTATCGGACAGCGCAGCGTAATATGGCCTCCCACCAGATGGACCAAATATATGGTCAAAGCTGCAGGGAGCCGTTGGATGAAGTCAGCCCAAGCCCGCTAGTGGTCGCACGTTGGTAGAAGGGGTGGTAGATTTACTTTTAAATAATAATTTTGATAAACGTTGTGATTTCAATTAAATATTTGTTACGAAGAGTTTCTTATTTACGATCAAGTTACAGACCTCATTCTAACTATCGCTTATTTTGCCCAAATATGGTTAAATATTTGCCAACCTGGCAACATTTAAAAAAAATATTGCTGTTTCAAGCATTGACTTTACATGGACCGGCCTTTTTTTTATTTTTTTTTTATTTTAGGTGGGCAAAAATGTCCTACCACACACCCCGCTGCCCGGGGAGACAACGGGGTGAATGGGGCTCTCACCCACTAAAAACCCACCGTGCGCCTCCACCCGCCCTTGCTACAGCGGATCACGGGTACCGCGTCGTTACGACCGCGATCTGCAGGCGGCAGCCCCTACGGGCACCCTCTCTTGAGCGACGCCTCGCGCACTTGGGCGTCGCACCTTCGCGGTAGGCTTCCGCGGACGGCAGGGTACTCCCCGACCCCACCGTCCGCAGCCTCGGCTAGGACGGCATCAGGCGCAAGTAAGCGCGCGCACGCCGCCCCTCGCGCCGGCGGCGAATCGGGTCCGCGAAGGAGGATTCCTTACGGGCCCTCTCCGCCACCTCCTTCCGCGAGATGACAGCCTCGCAGAAGGCGGCGACCGCGGTCCAGGCCCTGTCATACATACATGGACCGGCCTTATCCAACGAAATAGCGTGCCTACCTAAAATCAATTTGGCAAATAAAGTCGTCAAGATGAATGTTTGAGAGCCTCGTGGTTCATGTAACGGTGTACCATTCGCGAGGTCGCAGGTTCGATAAGTTCGATTCCCGCACAGGACAATTATTTGTTTGATATTTATAATTTTTTTTTAATTTTCAGTTTTGTATATTTTAGTTTTATAAAATATAAATCCTGCAGTGGTCCTTCGAACGTGCGCCTCTGAGTTGACCCCCGTCCTAACGCGCCTGTACCGTCTCTCATACAGTACCGGCAGGGTTCCCACTTCGTGGAAGGTAGCCCATGTTCACCCGATTCCCAAAAGGGGTGATCAGTTGGACCCGTCGAATTACAGGCCAATCGTGATGACATCTCTGCTCTCCAAGGTTCTGGAGAAAGTCATAAGCCGCCGACTTTTGCAGTACCTAGAGGATCACCAGCTGATCAATGATCGCCAATACGGCTTTCCTCACGGTCGATCTGCTGGTGATCTTCTCGTGTATCTTACCCACCGTTGGGCGGAGGCCTTGGAGGGTGGAGGTGAAGCTTTGGCATTCAGCTTGGACATCGTTAAGGCGTTTGACAGGGTCTGGCATAGGGCCCTTCTATCGAAGTTACCATCTTATGGAATCCCCGAGGAACTCTTCAAATGGATCGCCAGCTTCCTAGATGGTCGGAGTATCAAAGTCGTAGTAGACGGCTGCTGCTCCGATACCATGGGGGTAAATGCTGGCGTACCACAAGGCTCGGTGCTGTCCCCAACACTGTTCATCCTGCATATCAATGACTTGCTTTCAATAGAGAGCATACATTGCTATGCGGATGACAGTAGGGGTGATGCGCGATATACCGGCCGTCAGAAAGTCCCTCGGAATATGCTGGAGGAGAGACGGACTGAACTTGTGTCTGAAGTCGAGCGCTCTCTTGGGCGGGCCTCGGAATGGGGTGAAAAGAACATAGTTCAATTCAAACTCACGAAGACACGTTTGCGCGTTCACTGCAAAGAAGGACGCATTTGTCGTGGCACCCCAGTTCCAAGGGGTAACTCTCCCGGTCTCCAAGAGCATTGGGATCCTCGGCATCGACATCTCTAGCAAAGTCCAGTTCAGGAGTCATTTGGAGGACAAAGCCAAATTGGCGAGTAAAAAACTAGGCGTCCTGAACAGAACCAAGCGGTACTTCACGCCGAGGCAACGACTTGTGCTTTATAAAGCACAGGTCCGCCCTCATATGGAGTACTGCTCACATCTCTGGGCAGATGCGCCTAAGTACCAACTCGACCCACTTGACTCCCTGCAAAGGCGTGTTATTCGAATTGTCGATGATCCCGATCTCACAGAGGGTCTAGACTCGTTGGAGTGGTGGAGAGACTTCGGGTCCCTCTGTGTACTCTATCGGCTTTACAATGGGGAGTGCTCGGAAGAGCTGTTTGAGGTTGTACCAACATCACCATTTTACCACCGAACCACGAGACGTCGCGGTAGGGTTCATCCACACCACCTGGAAACGATTTCGTCAGACAGTTCGTTTTCAGCATTCTTTTCTACCACGTACGTGTAAGCTCTGGAATGAACTACCTGCTACGGTGTTTCCCCGATGCTACAACATGTCCTTCTTTAAACGAGGTTTGAAAGGAGCACTTAAGTTGCGGTAGGCGGCGGCTTGGCTGTGCCGTTGGTGTTATGTATATATATATATATATATATATAACTGTGATGATTTACTTTATAACTGTGATGCTAAATACTGAATTTTCATATATTAACGATGAACTTTTACACAAATTTTCGATCGGGTTAAAACTATTTGAAGGTATCATCATTATAACCATTCTGATATGATTAAGCAAGCTCAAATATCGTATTAAGTTACCTCGTTTAATGGAAATAGCAAAAATGTGATTTTATTTAAAACAAACAATGTCAAATCGCCTGAAATCAAATCTAAACAAAAAATGATGGATTGGTTGACTAAGGAAAAATAAAAATCAATCGGAATATAACAAAATCAAAATATTTATTCATTTCTGAACAAAACCATTTTGTTAAAGAAATTTCTAAAGGAAATCTTATCGTTTGTTTTTTTAGCGTGGTAGTGAAACCTTATATCAAGATATGATTTAATTATTGATTTTATGAGCAACAATCTATGGTACGTATTATGTTCTATATCGAGAGGCACGTATAATAGTTTACTACAATCATAATAATCAATAAGAAATTTAAAAATATATAAACAATAATTTTCTGTTTTTTTTTCTACTACAAGATCTGGTTTAATTAACATTTCAGATTTTTTATAATGTAGATATTACATTAAACACAAAATGAAAAATGTGAAATCGAAAATAACAGTCAGGAGCAGGATTTGAACCTGCATCTCCTGGATACCGTCCAGATGCTTTACCAATTCAGCCATCCTGACAATTGCTCCTGACTGCTAATTTCGATAACACATTCATACTTAACGTCTTTGGGTGACGCCTGCACCATCTGTCGGAGTATTTTCATACATTATACCGACCAGGTAAACTTAATTTTACAATTAAGATTTTACCTAATAATGACGCAAACCCTATAAATATTTAGATATTTTTATATATATTTTTAGCATTTGACATGCTTAGCACTATGCATTAAACACAAAGTGAAAAATGTGAAATCGAAAATAACAGTCAGGAGCAGGATTTGAACCTGCATCTCCTGGATACCGTCCAGATGCTTTACCAATTCAGCCATCCTGACAATTGCTCCTGACTGCTAATTTCGATAACACATTCATACTTAACGTCTTTGGGTGACGCCTGCACCATCTGTCGGAGTATTTTCATACATTATACCGACCAGGTAAACTTAATTTTACAATTAAGATTTTACCTAATAATGACGCAAACCCTATAAATATTTAGATATTTTTATATATATTTTTAGCATTTGACATGCTTAGCACTATGCATTAAACACAAAGTGAAAAATGTGAAATCGAAAATAACAGTCAGGAGCAGGATTTGAACCTGCATCTCCTGGATACCGTCCAGATGCTTTACCAATTCAGCCATCCTGACAATTGCTCCTGACTGCTACTCGTATGAATGTGTTATCGAAATTAGCAGTCAGGAGCAATTGTCAGGATGGCTGAATTGGTAAAGCATCTGGACGGTATCCAGGAGATGCAGGTTCAAATCCTGCTCCTGACTGTTATTTTCGATTTCACATTTTTCACTTTGTGTTTAATGCATAGTGCTAAGCATGTCAAATGCTAAAAATATATATAAAAATATCTAAATATTTATAGGGTTTGCGTCATTATTAGGTAAAATCTTAATTGTAAAATTAAGTTTACCTGGTCGGTATAATGTATGAAAATACTCCGACAGATGGTGCAGGCGTCACCCAAAGACGTTAAGTATGAATGTGTTATCGAAATTAGCAGTCAGGAGCAATTGTCAGGATGGCTGAATTGGTAAAGCATCTGGACGGTATCCAGGAGATGCAGGTTCAAATCCTGCTCCTGACTGTTATTTTCGATTTCACATTTTTCACTTTGTGTTTAATGCATAGTGCTAAGCATGTCAAATGCTAAAAATATATATAAAAATATCTAAATATTTATAGGGTTTGCGTCATTATTAGGTAAAATCTTAATTGTAAAATTAAGTTTACCTGGTCGGTATAATGTATGAAAATACTCCGACAGATGGTGCAGGCGTCACCCAAAGACGTTAAGTATGAATGTGTTATCGAAATTAGCAGTCAGGAGCAATTGTCAGGATGGCTGAATTGGTAAAGCATCTGGACGGTATCCAGGAGATGCAGGTTCAAATCCTGCTCCTGACTGTTATTTTCGATTTCACATTTTTCACTTTGTGTTTAATGCATAGTGCTAAGCATGTCAAATGCTAAAAATATATATAAAAATATCTAAATATTTATAGGGTTTGCGTCATTATTAGGTAAAATCTTAATTGTAAAATTAAGTTTACCTGGTCGGTATAATGTATGAAAATACTCCGACAGATGGTGCAGGCGTCACCCAAAGACGTTAAGTATGAATGTGTTATCGAAATTAGCAGTCAGGAGCAATTGTCAGGATGGCTGAATTGGTAAAGCATCTGGACGGTATCCAGGAGATGCAGGTTCAAATCCTGCTCCTGACTGTTATTTTCGATTTCACATTTTTCACTTTGTGTTTAATGCATAGTGCTAAGCATGTCAAATGCTAAAAATATATATAAAAATATCTAAATATTTATAGGGTTTGCGTCATTATTAGGTAAAATCTTAATTGTAAAATTAAGTTTACCTGGTCGGTATAATGTATGAAAATACTCCGACAGATGGTGCAGGCGTCACCCAAAGACGTTAAGTATGAATGTGTTATCGAAATTAGCAGTCAGGAGCAATTGTCAGGATGGCTGAATTGGTAAAGCATCTGGACGGTATCCAGGAGATGCAGGTTCAAATCCTGCTCCTGACTGTTATTTTCGATTTCACATTTTTCACTTTGTGTTTAATGCATAGTGCTAAGCATGTCAAATGCTAAAAATATATATAAAAATATCTAAATATTTATAGGGTTTGCGTCATTATTAGGTAAAATCTTAATTGTAAAATTAAGTTTACCTGGTCGGTATAATGTATGAAAATACTCCGACAGATGGTGCAGGCGTCACCCAAAGACGTTAAGTATGAATGTGTTATCGAAATTAGCAGTCAGGAGCAATTGTCAGGATGGCTGAATTGGTAAAGCATCTGGACGGTATCCAGGAGATGCAGGTTCAAATCCTGCTCCTGACTGTTATTTTCGATTTCACATTTTTCACTTTGTGTTTAATGCATAGTGCTAAGCATGTCAAATGCTAAAAATATATATAAAAATATCTAAATAGATATTACATTACATCCGCTGACGCGTATTGAAGCGCACCACGACATTTTTGAAATATTAAGGTATTTGTGTCCTTTTGCCCAACTAATAATGAAATGCATATTTCGCATTTAATATACCTCATCAACTTTCGAGTCACAAAACCTGCAACGTATGCTAAAACACTTTGTGTGTATTCGTCTTTAATCATACATTCCAAATACTCCATATATTTATCATAGAGATCGCTATCATCCTCTGGTATATCCATATAATTGTTTATATTAGTCAATTCGTTAATGGTTTGGATTGGGTTGTTACTGGAACATGTAAGAATATTTATTTGCTCCAGGGGTACACAAGTTCTCACTCCACCTTCTCTAATTTCTGCTCTAATAAGGAGTTTTTTATATGCAGCACGAAATTGTAATGCGTTGGGGTTGTTATTAAAGCCTCCTCTAGCTCTTATAGCTGAGAAAAAAAGCTCTAAATGGTCTTGACTAATTTTGAAGAGTGGTACATATTTTAACAATTGTGTGCCTTCCACCAGATGTATGTAAAGTGCTAACGTGCTTTTCATGCTAATTATCATGCCAAGAAATACAGTTTTTCGTCGTGACTTTATAATTTGCTCTCCTGTTGGAAGTTTTAGCATTGCTATATAATGAATAGCACTATCAAATAATGCCCTTATAAGGCCAATGTTTTGGGAGCGCTGGGAACGTTTTGAGTAAGTTGAATTACTGTCCGCACAAGCGTGGCCTTCTGCTCTCCAGTGAGCGATACTATAAGAAAGTATGCTATTGGCAGCTTCCACGCACCATTAAAACAGGTTAATAACAACGCTAAACACTGGCTGGCCTCATCCACACTATCGATATTTACATCATGACCAAGATCCACACGACCATAAAATTTTTGGGTTTTCGGGTCCCAGGTTAAACCTTTTCTAATTACCATCTCGTCCAGCGTTAATGCACATACAACAGGATGGTCCGACTCTTTAACCTTTCTACACAAGGCATCAAAAGCTTCTTGTGTAAAGCCAGGTTCAGCATTAACGTGTTGGTACCATTTGCTCAGTGTACGAGAGTGCGGCAAACAGGTGTTGTAAGCTTTTCTCACAAATTCGTATGCGCTTGGTGAATAGAAATGGAGGGTCAAGGCAAATTTTCTTAACTCTTCTGCAACCTCCTACAATTTCCTGCTACCCTGGTACTTGAATGCGTAAGTCATAAGTATTTAAAAAGAAAGATGATCATTGACCGACTTCCGTGCACGAGGTCGTGGGTTCGATTACCACTCAGGACAATTATTTGTTTGATGAACATAGATATCTGTACTGCGTCTAAGTGTTTTCTATCTATTTATGAATGTATTTACAAAAAAATATACATTTGTATTATATCCGTAATCTGGTACCCATAGCACAAGCGTCAAGCTTAGTTTGGGACCAGAGGACGTTGTATGAAATGCCCGTGAATATTTATTTATTTAGATACATTTATTGTAGGTAAGTAGGTACATTAGATAAGCAGTAACTTGCAAGACTAGTAGTATAAACACAGACATCGATGGAAATTGAATAAGTTACATAAAGTAACAATATTTTCCCATTTCTCTCACTAAAATGTTAGTGAAACGATTGGGAATTTAAATTGAATATAGTCCTAAATTTTGAATCGTCTCACCAGTGGAACGAGCGATAATACACGAAACTGCCACTGTAACTAGAAATTTGTGGAAGAGGCTAGAAAATATAAAACACAGATTTAATAAAATGTTTATTAATCATATATCAAAATAAAAAAAGTAGACGACGACATAATTTTTCCAACGTGTTCATTTATAAAATTATGACATGTAAAATAACCGAAATGGACATAAATCATCATATCCATGGTGGATATCATCTAGGACTAAAGTACTTGTCAAAACGAATCAAACGATTTCAAAGTTGTTGGGATTGCGACGTTTTATAGCATAGTGCCCAAGGCCACCGGACTCCATCATCAGACCCTGAATATCATCTAGGACTATGATACTATTCATGATAACTCAAAAAACACTGGGGTTATATCGTTTTATAATGGACTTCCTATGGCCACCTTCTAGCTCCATCATCAGACACTGGATACCATCTGAAGACAAAGTACTCGTCAAGACGAATCAAACGTTTCCAAACTCGATGGAGTTGCGTCGTTTCATTACAGAGTTACTGTGGCCACCTCCCAGCTCCACCATCAAATCAGCTTCATATCTTTATAATATTACATTGTCACGCGATGTACATATGCATGTAAAATTTCAGATCAATCGGAAACCGGGAAGTGCGTCAAATTTAACTTGCAAAATTTGAACGGGACAAGTAAAATAAAAGCATCGCCATGCTAACAGCCAATTTTCCCCACCGCATTAGATGTTTCACATCAATAATAGGTAGCAAATTAGATACCCTTAAATATAATCATTTTGTTATAAAATTGTCGAACGCTATCTTTATTAACATTTCGCAATTTGTGCTCAATTTCTCCTTTCACAAAAATCGATTCAGCAATTTAGTTATGAAACTGGAATCATACTTGTAATTGTATTATGTATGTTAATAATAGTTAATATTGTTGTTATCCGATCATCAAAGTCGATATCAACAAATAAATCAAAGCCTTACGCATCACTAAAAATGAGGTCATAAATCTCCTCATATTTCCGTATTTGTAATTTCTCAAATATTACTGTTTCGTGTACCCCAAATCATTTTAATAATATAATAAAAAAAAATCTCATAATATTTTCTCCAAATCTGATACATTTGCGTAGCCGTTATTTTGAATTGAAGATAATAAACAAATAGAAGAGTTTTACCTACCAATAAAACTCATATTATGTCCGGGAGCCTTATTCGAGGCCTTTAAACAATATTGAGATGACATCTTCGGGTTTCGGCCGTATTTTAGTCGTTGTAGTTCCATTTAACGGTGACAGTATGGCAACTTCCGGTCATCATGTTCACCAGATGAAGCCCCTTGTGGTTCTCTTCATTGTGGTCTCAATAACTACTTATTTTAACTTTATTAACCCCAGGCAGAAATTACTGTTAGGCCTCGAATAAGGCTCCCGGGCATAATATGAGTTTTATTGGAAGGTAAAACTCTTCTATTATGTCCTTTCGCCGTTATTCGAGGCCTTTAAACAATATTCAGACACTGTTTGTTTTCGCCTGGTGAAAGAGACGCCAATGTGATAGCTAAATTACTGAAATTATGGCTAAATTAGTTAACTATAACTTATATATATATTCTTATTTATTTTAAAATTCAATCACTACTTATTTATTTATTTAATGCCACAATATTAATAACAATATACATAATTATAAAAAAAATAGGGCTATAAGTAGCAATGCGAAACATCGACGACGATGCTGACCTAAGAGTTATGTCTCAAGAAAGCACTGGTTTTCAGATGCCCCACGCTTCCTTAGGCCACATACGGAAGGAATATATTGTTACCTTAATTATTATGTTTAACATAGTATCTGCTAAACCGAACTTAATTTATTTACAAAATATTGCTTACTATCTTACAGGTTCAAGTAAAGTTCCCAAGGGAATGCTGTTCGAATTAGTATTAGCTATTGGTCTTATTTCTTATAGAACTTTGTAAAAGTATTCTCTGACCTCCCATTAGCCCTAGCCAAGATTGTGTCTAAAGTTTCTCTATCAACCGATGGGATGCCACAGCTGGCCTTACGCTGCCAGAGGTTGCATCAACACCAGCTTCTGATAAGGCGATTTTACCCAACCCACGATAACTGTACGAGAAGCAGCTTAGCGGGTCCTTGGGCTGTTACAAATAAATTATCTACGTTACCTTTTCTACGTCTATTCTAAGCAGTCTATACTATCTTCCCTATCGACAATACAGGATCTATATTAGGGTTTTTATTATTCGCGTATAATATCGAACCTGATTCGATATACGATGCAGAATCAGTTTTAGAGCCGTACACAGGCCAGAAGATTACACAGTTCGCGTTAGCATCATGTGTAAAGTTACTATTCGATACACTTAAGAGTGAGATCATGAACTCTACGTCCCGAGCATAGCAACAGTAAAATTGCACATCGTCGCGACACCTACAAACCTTTGACAGAAAGTTTCTCTATTCGAAAAGCAAGATATGAGAATATTATATAGGTATATCCCAAATATTAGTTCCAGAACGATATTTAGTATTACTTGCCGCAATTAATATCTATTTAACTAAAACATTAGAGCTAAGCTGGCAACCATCTTTAGCGGAACATAAAGTGAAAACAGCAGATTTATGGACCAAAATAGTTCGGTATGCTAATTTTTCTTTAACCAAAAATTGTGCCAATTCCGAGCCTGAAGGATCGGTAGGATTGAGATGAGAGTTCAGACACCATTTTACCCAGCGCGCTCAGGCAGGTTTGTAAGTATTAAGCGTAGATTTCCGCCAACCTGCCCGCAACAACGCTTTTTGTTGTGCTGCCCACGACACTACAGCTTTAGACCACCAGATTTCCAAATTTCGAGCGTTAACTCTTGTACTTTCGGTGGAGGATGGCCCGTCGACAGGTCTACTAGTTTAGACTCTAACTGGCGAATGGTGAATGGCGCTGCTATGGCACGAGCCTTTAGATCCGCCCTCCCAAAACGGCTGAGGCCATCTCGGCGACACTATCAAACATGTGCCTATCGCTCGATCAAGGTTCGGAAGAGGGAAGATCCATGCTAACGTGAACTTCCATTCCCAAGCAAACGAGTTCTCTCCACGCTGCGTGATCAGTTTGGTCCAAGGTGAAATACTTCAGCATGACGTGGGCTCGGGCTGATACAAACAGGTTTATATCTGGGACACCCCATTTTCGAAACACAACCTCTGTCAATGCAGAAAGTAGGTGCTACTCTGGTAGGATCGACCGCCGTGAGAGACGATCGGCCATACTATTGATTTTCCTGAAATGTGGTGTACGAAAATCGAAACTACCTATAATTTCGAAAATTTGATAGGTCAGATTTATCAGCTGTACCGATCGACTCCCTTCCTCGTTCCTCAGATATGCCACCACCGATCTGTTTTCGCACTGGAGTAACACCAACGAATGACTCAGAAGAGGACCGAAATGGTACAAACAGAATGGTTAACATTTCTTTTTTCTTCACCTGGTGAACATGGTGACCGGAAGTTGCCATACTTTCGCCGTTAAATGGAACTACAACGATTAAAATACGGCCGAAACCGGAAGATGTCATCTCAATATTGTTTAAAGGCCTCGAATAACGGTGGAAGGACATAATAGTAAACTTACTGGTGAAATGAGTAATCCTGTGGATTATCATTCTTTGAAGAATTACAACCTGGTACTGCACAAGTACCCATCGTTATAGCGTTATTATAATACTGGTAAAGACTTTAATTACAATAAATAATCGCCAAATCACACACGCGTAAACTTGACAAAGCCGCTACAGGCCGATAACAAATAAATTTAGGTCTCGTTGCACAGCATCACTCTGTCTATCGTTCTAACACATCACAGTACTATTAGCTTCGGTGGGTCTCTTTTACTCTTATAGCCGATCTATGGAGTATATCCTAAATCTATGGGTTATACCCCTCGCTCGCCCTTGAAGATTCCCGTCTGTACTTTAGTACACTACTAGTCTGTGAGTAGAGGCTATCTCTACTCACTGAGCTAGGAAACAGAAGGAGACGTCATAATCTTCATATACCTATAATATTTCCATTTCTTTATTTTCTCGATGACAGCTCGATGATGAAACTTGAACGAGCGTCTTTTTTACATTATGTCATTGAGCTGTAAATAGGAGTAGGCGCCCTAATCTTTATATACCTAGTAAAAGTGAGCCGAAGTAAGGGCTGTCGTTCGCCATCTTAATAGTTACGATCATAGCGTAATTTGGGTGTGTTCCGATATACACTGCGAGCACTGTAAGGTGTGATGTCAATTTAGTATACTGCGAAGTCGTTCCTTTATAGTTAGCTATACTAGTTACTGTTTATAACGGAATGCAGTCCAGTATACTGATCTGTCATTACTTTCATTTCATACAAAGTATTGGTTTTACACTGCAATAAACACAATTTCTTTACATTTTCCATGTTTGGGTATTTACAATATTCAATAATAATAATAATATTCCACTATTATATTGCTTTGATTTACAATATTCAATAATAATAATAATATTCCATAGTGCAAGTTGTTATATTTATGGAAGCTGTTGATCACGTGATATCACAGTGCTCGCAGTGTATATCGGAACAAAGCCTTTATCTGTTGTATGTCAGCTGTCAATTAGGGATGCAGGAAGAACCAACAACTATCGATATGTTTGAAAAAATATTGGTATTAAATATCATTTATTTCAAAAATATTTAATTTGCTCTATTTAAGTTCCAACCTTGTATCCACCACTAATAATTTGTAATTTTTGTTCATCACAAATTTTCATAGAGTGGGAAGAAGCCGTCCATTTATTAATTTTGTGTGCTAGGAATGAAGTGGTGAGCAGTGGCTTAGTAGCATAGTATTAAATATTCATTTTTATTAATTTATCGAATCGATTAATCGAAGGCGCAGCATAAGACGGCCTCCCGCCAGAAGGACTGACGACCTGGTCAAAACCGCAAGGCGCCCTTGGATGTAGTCACTAGAGCATCGGTGTGGAATGTCTCTAGACGATCCTATGACACTCCATTATGACGGAAGAAGCCGTCGCGGTAATGTTTTAGTCGGCATTCGGTCATGAACTCAAAACAAGAGTCGAGCCTGTATGACATCAAGCCCGATACTCCCCCTGGATGCTATTGGTACCGCAGTGACGTGCGTAAACTTGCATTTTGGACCGTGTTAACAAAAAAAAAGGATCGCTTGTTGTGGAGTTATCTTAGGGAGACCTATTATGTACAGCAGTGGACGTCGAATGACTAATGGATGGAATAAAATATTATTATATACTTGTTTTTAATTATCGTAATACCTCACTTTCAAATCTTTTTCTCCTGATGTCATCACATCACAAACTTATATAGGTACGTTTGGACTTAGAGTCAAATTCAAATTCAAATTCAAAAATATCTTTGTTTCATAGGCCTATTAAGTAGCACTTAAAATCGTCAATAATACACTAATAATTAAAATAATTAACACGAGCGCCGGAGGCGAGTTCAACCGCAATAACAAAGTGGCGATTGCAATCGCCACAAGTGGCCGGATTCCGTAGTAAAGCCTTTCATGAGAAGAACCCGGCAAGAAACTCATGGGCCACTTTTTTTAATTGCCAATTAATTACAATTTAATATAATCTTTATAACTAAAATTATATTATATCTTATAAAACAATTTTGAAAATTAATGAATGAGGAGCAGCTCAAGCCCATTTAGTTTTATCCTCAAGATAATCCGAAACAGTGTAATAACCTTGATTACAAAGTCTACTTTTTATGGCTTTCTTAAACTTATTTAGTGGCATGTTTCGGACATTTTCAGGAATTTTATTGTAGAAGCATATACATTGCCCCATGAAAGATCTACTGATTCTGTGGAGACGAGTACTGTGAGCAACAAGATTGCCTTTGTTCCTTGTATTAATGTGATGAACGTCGCTATACTTATCAAAGCTTCTGATGTTTTTCTTGACATACAACAGATTTTCATATATAAATTGAGACACGACAGTTAGAATATTTATTTCTTTAAATTTCTGTCTAAGGGAAACTCTCGGGCCCAGATTATAGATTGCACGAACGGCCCTTTTCTGAAGTACAAATATAGAATTTAAATCGGCGGACATAATACTATGAAAGTAACTGAAATAAACTATTCTAGCTGTTTCAACATCAGTCAATAATCTAATTTTTTTTACCGCATATGCCGCTGAGCTAAGCCTACCTGACAATTTTAAATATGGGGGCCCCATTGGAGTTTGTTATCTATAGTGATACCTAGGAAAACCGTGGACTCCACAAGGTCCAGTTCAACGCCATTCAATTGTACATTGGTTTCTACATGCCTTACATTGGGTGTAGTAAATTTTATACATTTAGTTTTATTTTCACTTAAAACTAGGTTATTAGTATTGAACCAATGAACAACTTTAGATAGTGTGTTGTTTACATCGTCATAATTAAGTTGTTGCCTTCTTATTTTAAATAATAAAGATGTATCATCTGCGAACAACACAATATTTCGATTATCTCCTACGTAATATGGTAGGTCATTAATATAGACTAAGAACATAAATGGCCCCAACAGGGGTCCACCTGCGGCACACCCATTGTCATGACAGACCCATGTGATAACGTGCCATTAACATCGACCCTTTGAATTCTATTGCTCAAATAAGAAGTCAAAAGCTCGAGAGCCCTGTTCCTGATTCCGTAATGGTATAACTTTTTAATGAGGGTTTCATGATGTACACAGTCAAATGCTTTAGACAAATCGCAAAATACGCCTAACGCATCGTGCGAATCTTCCCAAGCTTAAAATATGGTTTTTAACAATTCTAGACCTGCATCAGTAGTAGAGCGATTCTTTGTGAAGCCGAACTGGTTTGTATGAAAAAATTTATGATTGTCAAAATGATCAACCATTTGTTTGAGAATAAGCTTCTCAAATACTTTACTTAGTGTCGGTAGTACAGAAATTGGACGAAAACTATTAAGGTCTGAGGTACTGCCAGATTTAAACAAAGAAATTACTCTACTAAACTTCATAAGGTCGGGGAATACACCATTAACAAAACAACTGTTAAACACAGATGTCAATTGGGGAGCAATAATATGAATAATTGAGTTAACTAACTTAACAGACATACCCCATAAATCCGCAGTTTTTTTAATATTAAGACTTTTAAAAGAATTTATAACACTGTTTACATTGACTTCCGAGAATTTAAAGGAAGTATTACATATCGGAACACATTGCCTAAGGAGCGATTCGGCTGCAGTAGGAGACAACGTCAGATGTTTTGTTGTTAAAACAGGAATATTAGTAAAATAATTTTCAAATGCCGTTGCCACTTCTCGATTCGCTCTTACATTTTTGTCATCTATTTTCAAGTTAAAGTCCCTCTTGCGCACTGTTTCTCTACCAGTTTCACTGTTTATCACCTTCCAAGTCATTTTAATAATATCGCCGGATTTTTTGTTTTTATTTTTCAGATATAGTGATTTAGCACAGGAACAGTGAACGTCTATACCCTGGATTAAATTATTATTTATTTCTTTATGCTTTTTACAACCCAAATCTTTTCCCAATTCGTAAACTACGATTTCTCATAGTTTACGGCTCTCAACGCAGATTTTTTAGCTCTTTGAAGAATTTTAAAACTCCAACTGGTTAGACTGAGAATTTCATAGAAATTCTGAAAATTTTATTTTTCTGTTTTTTTCGACAACGATATCTTACGAACGAATCAACCGATTTTAACCGGAGTGGTGGCGATTGACGTGGTTTTTTGATATTAAGAGTTGATTAGTTTTTGGAATCGATAGATAAATTCGTTTAAAAGTTATTCTAAAAAAACCACATTTGAAAAAATTAAATAGTTTTTTTTAAATTTTACAAGATCTGTTTGTTCGAATCGGTCCTAATTGTATTCAAGATCTAAGATTGGTCAAGTCCTTTCGAATGTGGCGTCATTGCAACATACCTTGTTGAATTCGGTCAAGCCGTTCAAAAGTTATGCATAAATTATACGGTTTCATCTACCCACAGTAATATGATTTTACAAATGTTTGGTTTATTTATTTCAACCCACATAATATTCGTTTAGAAACCCAAATAAAAAATTGGTTGTCTGTAAAGTCGGTTTACTGACGATAGTTGAACGTGACAATGTCAAAGAATCATTACCTTTATCGCTGTAATTATCGTTGCTATAAACAATTGACACCACATTCACTTTTCACTGCACTTGATACTCGGTCAAAACATGTAAATGTACTATAGTATAGCAGCTGTCCACGCAGACGCATCGCTCACTCAAGTAGGAGAGAGACGGATGTCGAACACTGCCGAACGCAAAGGCCGATTGTGCTTCTTTGTCGCTCGTTCCGCGCTCTCGCTTGCACTTCAAGCCTTACATGGAACGCCTCAGAGCGAGGTAACGCCGCATGAGTCATGTTTTTTCGTGCGTGCAGCCGGCTCTATCGAATTATAAGACGTTGTCACGTCAAAATATCTACTTTAAGTTTTATGCTTACAATGTATGAGATTTTTAACTAGTATACACATTTTAAAATAAAACTACGTTTACGGAATCTATCGGGTTCACTTGTTTTTTTGACTGTGGATTGATGAAACCGTTAAATCAACATATCAGCTTTGGACGCCTACCATCTAAGTCCACCCGTGATCATGAATGCTGTAAAGTATTCTAAACGTCGGGATAATATAAAAATCAAGTAAACGCGATAGATTCCGTAAACGTAGTTTTATTTCAAAATATTGCATTACTTTTAATGATACTTTTTATTACCATGGGCGAGGCGATTGGTACCCAATACAATATTTATCCCCCTGCACAGTATCCTGTGATATGAGTTTTTTAATAATGAATACAACCAAAATGTTTACCCATTGTTCTTTTATCATTGCATATTAATACCTGCTATAACTTAACCTATGTTTAAAAAAATGTTTGAATCTGGATTCTACCTAGTTTTTTGATAATTATTGATATTATAATGGGTTTGCTAAGATTTGTAGTACGTTTTGGAGTATATTTCATTGTTATACATTTCAGGCATTTTTTCTATGGGTGATGGGCATTCCCTTTTTCTGTTTTCTTAGCGGGAAGTTAACAACGCTTAAATAGTCCATAGAGAAATTATACTTTTAAACTGACTGCGGTTTGTGTGCGAGTTATTTTAGTCGTGACTTATGTAACGTTTTATACGTTCTAATTGTATTCCTATCCGAAAGTACAGTAGATCTTAGAAACATAAGCCTATCATTACCTACTATTTACATTATAACATTATATAATTAAAACTATTTGTTAAAACATCACATATGCGTTCTTCTATAAACAGCTGACTGTACCAATGCAAGTCTCTTATAAGACGAGTTCCCGACCGCACACACACATGGACATCATCTATATGTATTTGCCACACATCGTCGTGCGCTGGCGCAGGTAGGCCACTGACCCTTTCCCTGCGCGGCTCACGCTCCTACCATTAACTTAATCGAGCTCTCAGAAGGCACACGTACTCGCGCTCTTAAGACATTTTTTTACCATCGCGGGTCGTCTAGCATGTCGCCTCAAAATTGAGATATCTAAACAATATTATTATTTCTTGCAATACAGTTAACGTAAAAACAGTGATAACCTCCCACATACTGGGTAAGTGATGAACAATCTACATTATAGCTTAGTCATACAGTAGATAGTAAATAATAAGTAACCGTTTTATTTTAAATGTTTGCGTCCCATATCCTACTGTACTTTTTTGTGAGTGCTAATAGTTTTTAACGTATATCTTAACGGCCTATTTATAGTGGCTGATGTATGTTGTTTCCTGCTTTCTGCTACTTTCATTTCTCTTCTTTGTAAACTCCGATCTGATTGTGACTATGCACACATCTGCCATGATTAGGTTTGTACTTCCCGCTTATGCTTGCCGCCGTCACAATCAGGAGAGGTCACAAAGAGCCATAAAATATAACACCGGGTATGATGATTCCAGGGTCCAAAGTCCCGGGCACTATTGCTGAGCTGGCGCAGCATTCTTACACCGGGTATATTCGGGTGTCTGCTCCGTGTCCTCGGCCTGCGCACCGTCATCGTTGCTGCAGCTAAGCCAGGATAGTACTAGCCCACAAAATACCTCAACGCTTGTATAGCGGGTTAAATAGTATATATGTATGACCGGCATAGGACTCACGACCTTTGTTTTTAATAAATTTGTATGTACGCGTATTGGGTACTGGTTTCATTACATTCATTATTATTCTTAAACTTAATAACCACCGCCTAAACCCAAGCGCGACACTGGCGCCCTTATCGTGGTTTTTAAAGGTCACGTAATACGTTTCTATTAAAATTAATAATTTTACCGTTTTAGCACTCCTCGATTCTGGTTCTGCTATTACACCATTAGGTAATGATGCTCATTTAGTTCTTGAAAACTATGGGTTGCCGCTTATCAAAGCTGATTTTATAACGGTTACCACAGCAGGAGGTCAGGGATTAAAAAGTTTAGGTTATATTAACTTACCGGTCAATTTCGAAAACCAATTTCATATAATTAAAGCTTACGTTTGACTTATGACGAAAGTTTTTAGTGTTATTTATGTGTTAAAAATTAAGTAAAAATGTTTATTTAATCAATTATAGTCCTATTACTATAACAATAACATAATTTACAGTAACTAATAATAATTTGCCGTGTGGGGCCGGCTTTAGGATTGTCCCACCCCTCTCCACCCATAGGAGTCGTAAGAGCCGACTGAGGGAATACCGGGGGAGTGGGCAGCAGCACTTCCTCGAGTATTAATAACATCCATTGCGATCGCCAACCCGCCTGCCAAGCCTGGCGATTACGGCAATATCCCCCAAAAAAATGAGCACCCAACAAAAAACGGCCCTCAGTCACGGCAGCTCCGCGATTCCGTGGCCTAACGGTAGCGGGCCCGGTAACGGCGGAGCAGGGGGTGCGAAGAATCTCCGGTCGCGGATAGGCTACCATAAACAACGACCTCTGGTCATGGTAACGCACAACGTTCGGACACTTCGGACCGACGAGAGAATCACCGAGCTGGAAGATGAATTGAGCAAGATCCACTGTGACATTATAGGGTTGTCAGAAGTCCGAAGAGAGGGTGAGGGCACGATAATCCTCCAGTCGGGGAACTTGCTCTTCCACCGGGAGGGCGACCACCACTCCCAAGGGGGTGTCGGGTTTATCGTTCGCAGGTCTCTCGTAGGCAACGTGGAGAGGATTGAAAGTGTGTCGAGTAGGGTAGCGTACCTTATACTCAGAATAACCAAACGGTATTCGTTGAAGGTCACACAGGTTTACGCACCGACCTCGACACACTCCGATGACGAGGTGGAGGCCCTATATGAGGATATCTCCAAGGCCATCCACTTGTCTAAAACCTATTTCACGGTGGTTATGGGAGACTTTAACGCGAAACTAGGCAAAAGGACAGACGATGAGCTGAAAGTGGGGCACTGTGGATTTGGGCAGAGGAACCACAGGGGCCAGATGCTGGCTGATTTTCTGGAGAAGGAAGGCCTCTTCATGATGAATTCCTTCTTCAGGAAGCAGCCCCAGCAAATGGACCTAGATTAGCCCTGATGGTTCAGTGAAAAACGAGATTGACTTCATACTGTCGGACAAACGACACATATTCAATGATGTCTCAGTGATCAGCAGGATTAAAACTGGGAGTGATCAGCGAGTAGTCAGGGGCATCTTGAATATTAGAACAAAAGTCGAGAGGTCGCGATTGATGAAGTCTACGGTCTGACCAACACCTGCCCAATACCAGAACCCCGAGAGCTTTCAGCTCGAACTACAAAATCGCTTCCAATGTCTAGATGAGTGTGAATCAGCGAGCGATATGAACAGCAGGTTCGTGCAAACTGTCCACGCGGTCGGGTCGACTTACTTCAAGGCCCGTCGCGTCAGTAGAGAGCATCTGAGAGCAGGCGGAAAGCCGGTCTTAAAAGCTCTTCAGAGGCTGTTCAATTCCGTCGTTCGCGGGGGCGACGTTCCAGAGTCGTGGACCAGAAGCGTGGTGGTGCTGTTCTTCAAGAAAGGTGACAGAACCCTCTTGAAGAACTATAGACCCATCTCGCTCTTGAGCCACGTCTATAAGTTGTTTTCGAGGGTCATTACAAATCGACTCACGCGCAGGCTTGACGGCTTCCAGCCTCCCGAACAAGCCGGTTTCCGAAAAGGCTATAGTACCATAGACCACATTCACACGCTACGCCAGATTATACAGAATACCGAGGAATACAATCGGCCTCTGTGTCTGGCGTTTGTGGATTATGAGAAAGCCTTCGATTCGATCGAAACTTGGGCGGTGCTGCAGTCCCTTCAGCGGTGCCAAATTGACAATCGGTACATCGAAGTGCTGAAGTGCTTGTATAGAAACGCCACCATGTCAGTCCGTGTTCAGGACAAGAGTACGGGACCGATCCAACTGCAGAGAGGTGTTAGACAGGGAGACGTTATGTCCCCGATACTCTTCACCGCTGCATTGGAAGATGTCTTCAGGCTCTTGGACTGGACCAGATTCGGCATCAACATCAATGGCGAATACATCACTCACCTTCGATATGCCGACGACATCGTAGTCATGGCAGTATCTCTGGAGAACCTTGGCACCATGCTCAATGATCTCAGCAGGGTTTCCCGACTAGTGGGTCTCAAAATGAACATGGACAAGACGAAAGTCATGTCTAATGTCCATGTCATTTCAGCACCGGTCCTAGTCGGGAGTGCGCTTCTCGAAGTTGTCGACCATTATGTCTACCTGGGACAAACAGTCCAGTTAGGTATGCACAACTTCGAGAAAGAGGTCAATCGACGAATCCAACTCGGCTGAGCAGCGTTCGGGAAGCTAAGGAAGATCTTCTCGTCCAATATTCCGCAGTGTCTGAAAACGAAGGTCTACGACCAGTGTGTGTTACCAGTGATGACATACGGAACAGAGACGTGGTCTCTGAATGTTGGCCTCATATCAAGGCTCAAAGTCGCTCAGCGGGCCATGGAGCGGGCTATGCTTGGTGTTTCCCTACGTGATCGAATCCGTAATACGGAGATCCGTAGGAGAACGAGAGTGACCGACATAGTCCGCCGGGTTGCCATGCTGAAGTGGCAATGGGCAGGCCACATCGCTCGACGAACCGATAACCGTTGGGGACGAAAGGTTCTCGAGTGGCGACCACGTATCAGACGGCGCAGCGTAGGACGGCCCCCCACCAGATGGACCGATGCTCTATTCAAAGCTGCGGGGAGCCGTTGGATGTGGTCAGCACAGGACCGCTCGTTGTGGCGTTCTCTTGGGGAGGCCTATGTCCAGCAGTGGACGTTGAAAGGCTGATGGATGGATGAATGGAATAATAATTATTCTGTCCGTGTAGTGACGGATTAAGAATACAAGTGTCACCACCCCATTCTTTCCCACGGGTGTCGTATGAGGCGACTAAGGGAAGTAAGCAATTATCATCCATTGCATGACTGGGGGTAGGGCTGGGTACCAAGTGGGAGTACTCACTTGGTATCGGGCCCGAGCGGGTTGGTACCACCATCTCCCGTGTGACCGGCCATGAAGCACATCGTTGCGTTTTGGCTGTAGCAGGAGATAGCCGTTTATATTTCATTTCATCTGTGAAATGAATTGGTGAGCAGCGGCTTGACAATACTCTCGGTATAGTCGAGTCCATGGGCGACGGTTAGCATTTACCATCAGATGGACCGAGGCTCGTCTGCCACTACATGCAATAAAAAAAAAAAAAATTGATAAATATAATATATATTTAGATATTTTTATATATATTTTTAGCATTTGACATGCTTAGCACTATACATTAAACACAAAGTGAAAAATGTGAAATCGAAAATAACAGTAAGGAGCAGGATGTGTTATCGAAATTAGTAGTCAGGAGCAATTGTCAGGATGGCTGAATTGGTAAAGCATCTGGACGGTATCCAGAAGATGCAGGTTCACATCCTGCTCCTGACTGTTATTTTCGATTTCATATTTTTCACTTTGTGTTTAATAATATATATTTCTAAAGTTACCAAAGCTAATGGTGCGTTCTGTGGCATTTATGAATGAATAAAAAATTGGACGGCATTATAAAATATCAACAATAATTAGTAGCTCACTGCTATTATTTATTATTAACTTTATTGTAATTTATTTACTTTAAAAAGAAATAGTTCGATTTTGTATTGGTGGCACACAGGCAAAACTTTTTTTAAATAGGGTGCATAAATGGTTTAAAAAATTCTTTGTCCACCCAAAAATTTATAGATCGCTTGAAGGACTGAAGTATCGATATCGATATCTTTTACGCGCTTCCCTAGCAATTTCCGCCATTTTTAGAGTTCAAAGACTTGGCTCGGTAAATTTGTAGTTATTTCTTCTCCCCCTGTTTAGAGCTCAATGCATTATGTATGCATTATTTAATAAAAATATGACGCTTAACGCCTTACGCACCATCCATCTTGCTGTACGTCCTGCCAAGGACATGCACGATGCACGACGAAAAACGACAGTGAATAGTCTCGACGTACGTTAATAATTATTATTAATTGCTTGCTGGACGTGCACGACCCATTTTGCATCCAGCAAGCACCCCCACCACTTCGAACATCGTGCAGATGGACAGTGAATAGCGCAGACGTACGTCGAACCGATCGTGCATCGTGCGTGCTAGAGATCACAGAGTACATTCAATATATATGAGAACTAGAGATCTTGCTCGCTAGATCTGCACGACGTTTGCAGTGGTGGGGGTGCTTTGCTTGCTGGATGCAAAATGGGTCGTGCAAGTCCAGCAAGCAATTAATAATAATTATTACGTCAATAATTTGAAACTGTTGAAACTATTCACTGTCGTTTTCGTCGTGCATCGTGCATGTACTTAGCGGGACGTATAACAAAATGGAAGGCGCTTATGCTTGTTGTCCAGCAGATTGATTCAGGATTTAGAGCTTACGACACATATAGGATAGCAAAAAATAACTAGATTTATTGAAAGATACAATTGCTACAATTGTCTGTGAAATGTCTCCTGCGCGAACTACAACATAAACAAAAAAAAAAATTATATAAAATCTCTTCTTATTTTTTCCTCTCTTCTGGTGTTGTCAACAACAACTCCCATTTATTGTCGTTATAATAAAACTGGTGGCATTTTAAACATGTAAATATGTATCTAAAACATGTGCGCTCAGTTTATTCATCGATTACATCTAGCACTAGGGTATTCACTAAATATCGATATATTATCGAACTTATTCGATGTTGACCATACTATATATCGAATTGATGATGATTTATTGATGTTTTGACAATTATTGATGTGAAACATCTAAAGCGGAGGGAGAGTAAAACCGGGTGTTAGCGTGGCGACGCTTTTATTTTACTTGTCCCGTTAAAATCTTGCAAGTTAAATTTGAAACACTTCCCGGTTTCCGATTGAGCTGAAATTTCACACGCATATGTATATCGCGTGACAATGCAATATTATGATGACATGGAGCTGAACTCATGTTGGGGCTGAAAGGTGGACATAGGAACTCTATAATGAAACGGAGCAACCCTATCGAGTTTGGACTCGTTTGCTTCCACTTGACGAGTAATTTGTCTCTAGATGGTATCCAGGGCCTGATGATGATGATTTATGTCCATTTCCGTTATTTTACACATATCATAATTAAACCGCATCTCCTGGATACCGTTCAGATGTATTGCGAATTCAGCAATCGTGACAACTGCTTTCGACTGCTAATTTCGACAAAAAATTCATACTTAACGTCCTGGGTGACGCATCGTTTTACTTACTAATATATAATATAACTCACTACTATCTTAGTAGTACAATTCTATTCAAGTTACATGCATATAAAACCTCTATCATTAGGTACACAGCTCGTGTAGCTATGAAATTCTGATCTCTGATTCTACATTCACACATACGAAATCAAATACAGTAGCTAGCTTTTTGCGTTTGACTGGAGAAAGGTATCTAACGCTAAACTTTTATGGATAGTATTCGATATTGCAAAAAATACCGATGTTCTTTAAGCGATATATCAACAAATATCGATACTGGGATTCAATTTTTAAATCGTATATAAATATCGATATATTTTTAAGTGGACAGTCCTCACGCTGGATGCTCGCACCCGCACGATGGTGCGTATGCTACGTCCAGCACCGCGGCCTTGAGCGGACGTACAGCGGGGATGGAAGGTGCGTAACGCACGTACAAGGTTATACTAGATTCGGCGAAACTGATAGTGATGGAGCTATCGACAAACGTAACACGATAACAGACCCGACAGATACTTTTGTACAAATTTATTAACTTCCCGCTAATTAAGCGCTCACATAAAACAATATGGTTTTTGAAGATAAATAACTATCCTTTTGCTCTGTGTATTTCTTTGCACACTAAAACTTTTGGATGATGAGATAAAAGACATCTAAGATGAATATAATTTTGAAATTTAAATACCTCAAAATCGAATATTTGATCAAAAATAACACCATAATTATAAATAAATAAAATAATACCTACATTATATAACAAATAATAAGGCTTAATATCACTAAATATATAACTTACATTCATAAAATCACAATACAATGTTCACGATACGCAACTACAATTTAATTCAATTCTTGATTTAATGGCGTTGTTAGACTTATAGACACAACTTCGCCAATGTCGCCTAGAGATATCGAATAGACCGTCATGAAGGAGATTGTTCAGTAACAGATAAAAGGGCCGGTGATTATGAGACTAACTACCAAGATGAGTAGATAGATAGATTACTAGACTTCGTCAGCATTAAAATATTTATTTCCTAAATTCGACCTCCCATTTTAAGCCCTTTGAGGCGCTTGTCAAAATCACTGACATATGAAGAATTTGTGGCTGACCGACCGCATTTGTAACGAGACGACGTACGAGAGCGAATTTGGGATGATCGAAGGATCAGTAGGGTACCTCAGTGGTTTAGAGCACTTCCCCGGATCGGAAAAGATGCGTGGTTCGATTCCCGCCCCTACTACAAATCTCTTTTACTTTATTCACAAATAATTTGTATTTTACAAAGTTGCGGAGCATGTCGATTGCTAAAAGAAATAGATCTAAAATTTTTCAAAACATCGCGCCATCGAATACTATGAATTTTAATTGCAAAATTAAACTTACTATATTGGACGCAAGTAATGTTTGCCGGTAGATGGCGTTAGTCGTAAGACAAATGTGATTAAGAATTTGGGATGATCGAAGGATCAGTAGGATAACTCAGTGGTTTAGAGCACTTCCCCGGATTGGAAAAGATGCGTGGTTCGATTCCCACCCCTACTAAAAATCTCTTTTTCTTTATTCACATATAATAAATCGGTGATGTATTAAAGGAAGGGAGAGTCAGAGGCGAGCGTGTATGAAGAAAATTATGAATATTTTTACTATAAATAATTTGTACTTAAAAAGTAGCGGAGCATGTCAAATGCTAAAAAATATAGATTAAAAATGTTTACAAAATCGCGCCGTCAAATAGTAGGTATGAATTTGAATTGCAAAATTAAACTTACTATACAGGTTTAATGCATGTAAATGCATTCCCATAGATGGCGTTGGTCGTAAAGACAAATGTGATGAGGAGATTGGGATGATCGAAAGAATGGTACGATAGCTCAGTGGCTTAGAGCACTTCCCTGGATTG
The DNA here is from genome assembly GCA_948253155.1 of Leucoma salicis. Classification (NCBI taxonomy): domain Eukaryota; kingdom Metazoa; phylum Arthropoda; class Insecta; order Lepidoptera; family Erebidae; genus Leucoma; species Leucoma salicis. The sequence goes on along the minus strand of OX411808.1, from coordinate 12,192,897 downwards.
GAAAAGACGCGGGTTCGATTCCCGCTCGAACTAAAAATCTCTTTTTCCTTATTCACAAATAATTTGTACTTAAAAAGTAGCGGAGCATGTCAAATGCTAAAAAACAACTAGACGTCGCAGTCGTCTAGCAGATGTGAAAACATCGAAATTACTTTGTAGAAATGAAATGTCCATAACTTGACAAAGTACTCCTCAAGACGAATCAAATGAGTATAAACTCGATAGGGTTGCGTAGTTTCATTACAGAGTTACTGTGGCCACCTTCCAGCTCCATCGTCAGACCTTGGATACCATCTAGAGACAAAATACTCGCCAAGACAAATTACACGAGCCCAAACTCGATGGAGTTATGTCGTTTTATAACGGAGTTCCTATGGCCACCTTCTAGCTCCATCATTACACCCTGGATACTATCTAAAGACAAAGTACTCGTCAAGACGAATCCAATGATTCCAAACTCGATGGGGTTGCGTCGTTTCATTACAGAGTTACTGTGGTCACCTTCCAGCTCCATCATCAGACCCTGGATATCATCTATGACTGAAGTTCTAGTCAAGACATTTCAAACGAGCCCTAACTCGATGGAGTTGCGCCATTAAATTACAGAGTTTCGCATGACCACCTTCCAGCTCCATCATCAGACCCTGAATACCATCTAAACACAAAGTACTCATCAAGACGAATCAAACGTGTCCAAACGACGGGGTTACGTCATTTCATTATAGAGTTACTGTGGCCACCTTCCAGCTTCATCATCAGCCCTGGATACCATCAAGACACAAAGTACTCGGCAAGACAAATCATACGAGCCCAAACTCAATTGCGCCGTTTCATGATAGAGTTCCTATGTCCACCTTCCAGCTCCATCATCAGATCAGCTCCATGTCATCATAATATTGCATCGTCACGTGATATACACATGCTTGTAAAATTTGAGCTCAATCGGAAACCGGGAAGTGTGTCAAATTTAACTTGCATGATTTGAAAGTGACAAGTACCTACAATAAAAGCGTCGCCACGCTAACTGCCGATTTTACCCTCCCTCCGCATTAGATGTTTCACATCAAAAACTAGACGTTGCGGGACGTATACCAGATGTGAAAACATCGAAATTATTTTGTAGAAATAAAATAATCATAACTTGACAAAGTACTCCTTAAGGCGAATCAAACGAGTACTTGATGGGTTTGGGTCATTTCATTACAGAGTTACTGTGGCCACCTTCCAGCTCCATCATCAGTCCCAGGATACCATCTAGAGACAAAGTACTCGTCAAGACGAATCATACGAGCCCAAACTCGATGGGATTGCGCCGTTTCATTATAGAGTTCCTATGTCCACCTTCCAGCTCCATCATCAGATCAGCTCCATGTCATCATAATATTGCATTGTCACGTTATATACATAGCGTGTAAAATTTCAGCTCAATCAGAAACCGGGAAGTGTGTCAAATTTAACTTGCAAGATTTGAACAGGACAAGTAAAATAAAAGCGTCGCCACGCTAACAGCCGATTTAACCCTCCCTTCGCATTAGATGTTTCAAATCAAAAATATAGATTAAAAATGAGAATTATGAATATTCAGGAAGCGAGAGATGTATGCAAGAAGCCTTTTTCACTCTATTCTCTCTGCCTACCCCGTAGCGGAGATGGCGTGATACTATAAGTACTGACATATGCACACATGATTCCAAATTAAATTTAAAATAAATTTTAATTCTAAACCCTACATAGGTATCCTGTCTTTGACTTTATTAACCTACCAAAAATGCCATACGCTTTGGTCACCCTTTTCTAATAAAGGTACAAAATCTATGAGTACCACAGGATATAAACGCTACAAAATGAATTTTATTCGTGGCATCCCTCATATTTTTTCCAACCCCTATTCACGTTTTCCTTTGTCTATGCTTCCACCCCCTGACGTCACTGTGAAAATCGACCAATCCGATTGGGCGCAGTATTGGACTGTGCTCATAAGCGACGTCACACATCACACCGCGCTTCATTTCATACCTTATCTTCTAAATGTTTTCGTTGTCCGACAATATGTTCCGTTTGAAAATGTTAATTGCTGTGTTTAGAATTGTTTAAAATGCTCAGTGTTGTCATACTGTCGCTGTGAAATATCGTTTTCCTTTTATTTTGTCTCAAACCTACTAGTTTCTAAAATATCGTGAGGGGGTGGTGCCGTGATGCCAGTTCGTAAGCAAGGTGAATTTCAATATCGACATTTGCTGTCTATTTTATAGTGACCGTGCTTTGTTTATGCTGTCATTGTCGGAATATTTAAATTGCACAAAGGACCAACTGTGTTCGCCAACTCGCTTCTGTTGTCCTTATTAGAGGGTTGCCAGGCACGCACATTTGTGTTCAATAATAATACGTCGCGTGTACCCTATATTAGATTTGACCCATATCGAGACTATAAATCCTGTAGTGTATGTTTTATTGATATGTACCTAGGTATCTCATAAAAGCATTTTTTATGTTTTAATAAAATCTAGGTCGAGTGGTCGTATCTCATCTACGTCACTGGGCTTTGAAATGAAGCTTCACTTTAGTCACTTGAGACTATAATAATTTAGTTCCAATTCATGTTAATATATTACCTTCGTATTTGTATTTTTCTTTCCCAGACGTTGCTGTCTAAGCCAGAATATCGAAGTATAGAGTTTAAATTTAACATGACCTAATTACATGTTCCTATTTATATCATTAGGAATCATCAATAGATATTTTCCGATACATTAAGTTTGTTTAACAGAGGCCCACCGAGCATTGGAACTGCTGGAAGATTACCACAGTAAACTGGTGAAGCCGCAAGATCGACAGCTGCGCCTCGCTATTGAGAGAGTTATTAGAATATTTAAGTCACGTCTTTTTCAAGCTCTACTTGGTAAGTTTAAGTTCCAAGTTATACTAATTCTCTATATTTTTCGCTGCTTTGGACAATTAAATATGTTTTTTTTTTCAGTATATAATTTTAACAACCGCAACATTATTACACAACCGACTGTTTCACAGATTTTTTTTGTTTGCATTCAGCCGTACACGAGTCTCGGCCTTCGAATGGTATGTGGTATCCGCTGGTCACAGAATTAGCAATAACAGAAACATAGCCAAGCTGAAATTTGCCATAAAAAGTCACCACAACGCTTAAGAGAGAAGTGAGAAAAAGCTCAACCAGTTTCCACAAACAAGGCAAAATATAGATATAAAATCAGTCAAATGTAACATTAGCCTAAATTCGATTACTTAAACCATCGCAGAGTTAAGATCTATTGTGAATACTTAACTACGAACAAAAAGTGGTGCCGCTGCGCAAGTAAATGTGATATCTATACATATACTATAATTATACAATGTAACATACATACAATGTAATACATACGATTAATTTTGCCTTCCGAAAAGTATAGATACGCAATAAAAATGGTTAGGTAAGATATATTATGTAGTTCCAGTGGCCCGCCAGTAAAGGCGGAGAGACGGCACACGGCGGGTTTCTTTAGTGGGTTTCTTTAGTGGTCCCCACACTACCCTGTTCGTTGCCCCAAACGACAGGGTGTGCGGTTACCATATAACATTTTTTACCGCCTTAACAAAAAATAATAAAATTTGTTGTTATACTTTCAAGCCGTACATATACACTGGAGCCCAGAGGCAAAATTTATAGTTCCCGTTTTCCCGCCTAAACAAAAAAAAAAACAAGGATAGCTATTTTTACATAAAAGATAATTCATTAATCTGCTGTAAGGTGATGTATTTATTCTTTAAAGTCCACGCGGACCGAGTCACGGATCCATCCATCCATCCATCAGCCTTTCAACGTCCACTGCTGGACATAGGCCTCCCCAAGAGATCGCCGCAACAAGCGGTCCTGCGCCGACCGCATCCAACGGCTCCCCGCGGGATCACGGATAGATTATAGTAATATTATAATTGCGAAAATGCGTTTGTTTGTTACGTTTTGCATCATAACTGCTTAACTGATCATCATGAAATTAGTATAAATAAAGTCCAGTGCCCGGAAAAAGGACATACGCTCCTTTTTATCCTGGAAAAATGGATGGTTCCCTTGAGATAACAATTTTTGCTTAGATATTATTAGTGTGCAGTATTATAGACTGCCGTATTTATATCCTGAAAACTGAAGTCCGCGCGGAAGAAATCGCGGGCAAAATATATCTACCTATATCATAGATACATCATAGATATGGGTAGTATAATAAAAATCAATTGATGTTCGTTAGTCTCGCTAAAACTCAAAACTGGCTTGACCGATTTGAATAATTATTTATGTGTTTTGTTTCTTGTAATACAGGGGTGATTTAAATGAAAAGAAAAAAAGGGAAACCCTAAAAAAAGGAGAAAATTTGAAAAAATCTGTATTGTTAACTTTATATGGGTATTTCGGTAACAGACGACAAAATGACAGCTACTGTCAATCTTTCTAATTCAAAATTCTAACTTTTGACGACGCAGATTGATTAGGATTGATAATCACTGATAAAATAACTTGCAGGTAATATGAAGTTCACCGGGTCATCTAGTTTTTCAATAAAGTATGCTCGTACGTAGAAGAAAGTTAGAGGTCCTCCTGTAGTTTTCGTTTCTTTATTTATGTGACGAAGATAGGGATTTTGCCACTAGCAAAATTTGTACAAGGAATCGTTTTAAAATACGTACAATACCCATTGCCAATAAAGGCTATATTTACGATCTGAAATCAATAACTACATGTGCCCATAGGAATATTAATAGAATCATCAAGGGTCCTTGTTATAGCTAATCGCTCACGTATTTGTAAGCCTCTACCTACTTATACTTGGTGTTATAATCTGGACTCCTATGTATATTATAAGTATATTATAATATAAGTAAGTTTCGCACTTAGCCAATGCTGTCTTTATGCTTTAACTATATATTTATCAATTTGACAAATAATGTAGTATAATTTTATTATAACCCAGATTGTTTCTTTCGTAAGTAGGTACCGACCTATATAGAATGCTTGCGTGCGACCCACACCTTCTTTTTTGTTTGGGCGGGAAAAAATGTACTTAACCGCACATCCTGTTGTTTGGGGCAACGAAAAAGGGAAGTGTGGGGCTCTCACCCACTAAATAAACCCGCCGTGTGCGGTCTCTCCGCCTGTGTTGGTGGGCCACTGGTACTATGTTGGATTACTTCAGTGGCCGTGTGTGACCCGCCCTAGCTGCGCACGGGTGCTACGCATGAAACCTACTAATAATTTAAAAAAAACTAGACGTCACGGGACGTCTAGCAGATGTGAAACATCGAAAATATTTTGTAGAAATAAAATGATCATAACTTGACAGAGTACTCCTCAAAGCGAATCAAACGAGTATAAACTCGATAGGGTTGCGTAGTTTCATTATAGAGTTACTGTGTCCACCTTCCAGCTCCATCGTCAGACCCTGGATACCATCTAGAGATAAAGTACTCGTCAAGACAAATCATACGAGCCCAAACTCGATGGAGTTATGTTGTTTTATAACGGAGTTCCTATGGCCACCTTCTAGCTCCATCACCAGATCCTGGATACCATCTAAAGATAAAGTACTCGTCAAGACGAATCAAATGATTCCAAACTCGATGGTGTTGCGTCGTTTCATTACAGAGTTACTGTGGTCACCTTCCAGCTCCATCATCAGACCCTGGATATCATCTATGACTGAAGTTCTAGTCAGGACATTTCAAGCGAGCCCTAATTCGATGGAGTTGCGCCATTTAATTACAGAGATGCGCATGGCCACCTTCCAGCTCCATCATCAGACCCTGGATACCATCTAAAGACAAAGTACTCACCAAGACGAATCAAACGTGGCCAAACTCGACGGCGTCATTTCGTTGTAGAGTTACTATGGCCACCTTCCAGCTTGATCATCAGCCCCTGGATACCATCTAGACACAAAGTACTCGGCAAGACGAATCATACGAGCCCAAACCCGATGGGGTTGCGACGTTTTATTATAGAGTTCCTATGTCCACCTTCCAGCTCCATTATCAGATCAGCTCCATGTCATCATAATATTGCATTGTTACGTGATATAATTCAAAAATTACAATAACTAATAAAAAAAATAAACATCGCAATTGTTTTTTCCACGTCCATCGCGACGGGCATCCGAAGTTCAATTGATACAACGAGCGTGTACATGGTGTGCTCTCGTGTCAAGCTTCTACGAGACGAGCGTAGAAGAGAGTGGACGAGAGGTTCGCGAGACAAATACACGAGTGTGTACAGCCGCCGTTAAACTACACCGACTTTATACTATTTACAGATATACTAGCGCATTACTCGCAGCCTTCTATCGGGTCATAAAGATAGATTCGTTTTTGTTAGGATTGGCGTAAATACTTTCTTAGTAACCTATACCACAGTAAATATATATATTTACTGTGCCTATACGAACATTTTCACGGTCCTAATCCCAGGAGCTTCGGCTGTGCGTTGATATATTATGTCAATCAGGCACTCTGTTATTCTTTTATATATATACGAGTACTATAGATGAACCAAAGCGTAGTTATCGATCCTATGACATACAGCGAAGTTTTCTCAACAATTAGGTACACTGAAGACACCCATTTGCATGTTCATTGAATGAAGGCACTCATTGAAAACAAGATTTAAAAATATACCAATAGAAAGTTAACTTTCTATACCTTATATTAGCTAACGCTTTGAAGTTCAGTTTAAAGTTCACTGATCGAAGGGCCAACTCAGTTAGCCCAACACGCTATAAATATACGGAACAGACGCGTGACCGCATCTCACGTCACTAACGCTCTTGAATCTTTCTTGACCACGACACTGGTATTGTAATACACATTATATTTAGCTGGTTGTGATGAACGGTGACGTTATATATTTGATTTGCCATCTTTGCTGTCTTATACAATTATTGTGTAATGGGATTGACATTGATTTCATAATTTATGGACACCTACTCATCATAATATTGACTGAATTTCTTAATGCATACAAAAAATCTCCAAAACATAATTTTTTATGAAACAAGTTAAGATGGAATTTTATACGTAAGATGCTCCATTTATGGAGCCATATGCCCAATAGTGGGCCTCGTTTATGAGCTGATTTAATTTAGGTACAAGGGCAAGAGGCTTTACGGCATACTGACTTATCATTTAGACAATATGTCCGAATTGACCCGGGTGATTGCCTAAAAATCTTAAGACGGTAAGGACTATTAATCTTAAACTAAAACAGACACAAATAAAATATAAAAAATATAATTTAAAATTTTGTAACAGACTGATAGATGTATCAAGTATATTAATCTAGTTATTGAGAAAATCGAATGAACAAAAACAGAACCATAATACATAAACAAATCTCCATTTATCCATCCATCAGCCTTTCAATGTCCACTGCTGGACATAGGCCTCCCCAAGAGAACGCCACAACCAGCGGTCAATCCAGCGGGTAATCGCCACGCTTGGCAGGCGGGTTGGCAATCGCAGTGGATGTTGTTAATACTCGAGGGTGTGGTGCTGACCACTCCCCCGATATTCCCTCAGTCGGCTCCTACGACTCCCATGGGTAGAGAGGGGTGGGACAATTCTAAAGCCGGCCCCACACGGCCAAATCTATGGTGATATAATAGTGTAATCAGTATACAATTTCACTCGAGGTTTTTAATTTTATATCTTATCGAATCGTAGGTACATAAGCTTAAAGTTACGCAGCTCTTTAATTTTTGTATAGGTTCTACTATAATTATGTAATCAAGGTGCCATGTAAATTTATTGTATAGGTACCATGAACATAAAGCCATTAAGGTAACCTAGATGCTTTAGTTAAGTCGGTAAAACTATAATTATACACTAAAGCCACACATTGCCGCGATAAAATACAAAGTAGAAAAATAAGCATTTACGATGACGTTTTTAAGAGTTCAGCCCCCCCCCCCCCCTTTTTGTTAAGGCGGGAAAAATTGTTCCTAACCGCACACCCCGTCGTTCGGGGCAACGAACAGGGTAGTGTGGGGCCTGCACCCACTAAAGAAACTCGCCGTGTGCCGTCTCTCCGCCTTTATTGGCGGGCCACTAGAACTATGTTACATTCCTTCGATGGTCCACCGGGGCTTACCCTTTCGGGTACCCACCCTCTACTGAGCGACGCAACAGCGCTCGGAGCGTCGTACCTTCTCAGGAGGCCTTGCGGGTGGTGGAAGTTCCCCGGTCCATCGACCCGCAGCCTCAGCTAGGGCAGCATGAGGTGCAAGTACCTGCGCCTGCGCCACCCCGGTCGCTGGCGGCGGTTCGGGTCAGCGGAAGAATCCTCCTCCCTGGCTCCCTCCGCCGCTTCCTTCCGCGAGATAACCTCCTCCCTGGCAGAAGGAAGCGACCGCGGCCCAGTTCCTGTCGCTGCCAAGCATCGCTCTGACGACGCTCGGCAGCGAGAAGTCCCCGAGACGAGTTCACGGCGCTGCTCGGCCCAAGCCGGGCACGTCTCGAGCGTGTGCTGCGCCGTGTCCTCGTCACAGCCGCAGTGGTGACAGCCCGGAGTCGCTTCCCTCCTTGCGACTATATGCAGGTATCTGCCGAAGCAACCTTGCCCCGACAGCACCCGCACCAGTCGGAAGGTAAGGACTCCATGCCGTCGCCCCGCCCTCCAAAGACCGGCCCGGGGCGCCTCCAACCGTGCCCTCCACCTGGCCGTGGCAGCTCAGCGGGCGTCGCCCTGCCACCTGGTCACCTCCCTGGGTAGGGGGCGTCAGCCCCCTCCCGCTCTTGCGACGCCCGCTGATACACCTCGGCGAGCACCTCCGCCTCCAAGTCCCACGGGGAGATTCCGGCCAACGCGCAGGCCGCCTCTGTCGACACCGTGCGGTATCTGCGTATGACCCTGGAAAGAGTTCAGCCCCCTTAGAATGAAAAACGAAACGTTAGACGAACTTTCATTTCGAGTCATTGTGATTGATCAACAGTCTAACGCGTGATTCCTGATTAGTCGAGATTTCGACCCGTGATTCAGACGACCAATCACAATGAAGCGAAGCGAAAGTTTTTCTAACGCTTCGTTTCTAACTCTAAGGGGGCTGTTCTGTCGTAACCATAGATATAGTACCTATATACTGTACGTTACGTACGCTATGGTCGTACTGATCCCAAGAAAGTTTGGGATTAAGCTGGCAGCATATTTATTACAAATATTATAAACTAGATTCACACTCAGAATGATTATTGATAGAAGAATGAGCCTGGGCCTTAACACGCATATTGCATTTATTGATCTATAGAAGGCTTTTGATAGAATTAATTGGAAGGGGATGATGAAAGCTTTAACAAATGCTGGATTGGATTACAGAGATAGAAGGATAATCTACGAATTATATAAAGGACAAGAAGCTATAATACAAGTAGGTGGAGAAAAAGAAAGAACAAGGATCAGACAAGGTGTGAGGCAAGGGTGTCCACTGTCTCCAATTATCTTTAATATATTCATAGAAGGGGCTAAAACAAGTGATAGAGGAAGAACAAGGTGGTGTGAAAATTAACGGACAGAAAATATATTTTATTAGATATGCTGATGATATTGCAACTTTGGCAGACAATCGACAAGAGCTAGAATGTTTAGTAAATAGGATGGACAAGGTTTTTCAAGAGAATGGGTTAAGAATTAATAAAGCAAAAACGAAAACTATGATAACAACAAAAGTAGCACCCATAACTGATACAATTAAACTTAATAACTACGTAATAGAGCGAGTAGATACATTTAAATACTTGGGCAGTTTAATAACGAGTACCTCTAGATGCACACCAGACTTAGTTGCTAGGATAGCAATGGTTAGAAGAGCTTTTAAAAACAAAAAACAACTATTTACTAACAAAATTTCCCAAAAGATTCGAAAACGCCTAATTAAAACGTACATATGGAGTATAGCTTTATATGGCTGTGAGACATGGACACTGAGAAAAACAGATAGAGAGAGATTGAAGGCATTTGAAATGTGGTGTTGGAGAAGAATGATGAAGATTGGATGGACGGAAAGGAAAACAAATGAGGAAGTGTTAAGAATGGTAGATGAGAAGAGATCGATACTAAGAACCATAGAAAACAGAAGGGGAAAGATGTTAGGACACTTGATACGACATGACTCTTTTATAAAAACATAATTAAAGGCAAAATAGAGGCAAGAAGAGGTCGTGGAAGACCTAGAAGGACCTACATGGATCAAATAAAAGAAAAAGCTAATGTCATGTCGTATCAAGAAGTCAAAGCGCTTGCTGAAAAGCGAGACGAATGGAAAAAGGTCCACCGACAAGAGCATAGCTCTTAAATAAGAGAGAGAGAGAGAAACTAGATTCTACCCGTGACTTGAGCCCTTGACTTGAGCCTTTTATATATTTTTTTATAATTTAACATGCCTAGCCATACCTATAAATGAACACAAAGTGCAAAAATGTGCGATAAGAGAGGTGTCACCCAAGACCATAGCTAGGAATGAGATATCGAAGTGCTGAGCAGTTGTTACGATAGATAGTTAGCGAAGAATCTGGGATGGTTTTACATAAGATGCAGCTTCTGTAGCTAATAATATTTACCATTAGGTAGGCTGATGGTCTGTCTAACACCTTAGGTACCCGTGGGAGTGTAATAAATATTTTTATTAATAATTACGCCGACGCCTACTTGGTCCGCCTCCCTTTCTTCCCACGGGGGCAAAAAGTGTGCAGCGGAAGGCTTATGACAAGGGGCAATATGTTGTCTTTGTCTACCCTTCAGGGAAGCAGACCTCAGTCTATGTGCAAATTACTTGCTACTTTCTTGCTGAAACGCCAGGAACTAACACTAATATTTTCTAGAATTCTCAGTGATGACTTCAAAGATTCTTTTGAGTTTTAAGGACAACATCTTAAAAAGAAAAAGGCTTTAAAGGTGTTAGATCGTTTTTAACTTAATTATAAGTAATTTAGGTACGTACCCTCCAGTATTACATACGTTACACCGGAAAGTAAGTCACATTTTGGATCTATTACATCAACCCGGGTGTCGAGCATTATCTCTCGATAATTTCAATACAAAAATTACTGTTATGTAAGCTATGCATGGACACATAGAGCCGATATTCATAAAGACAAAAGGCTTTAAAGTCTTCGAGATGTAGAGTTATCGTTGGATGCTATGTGTTAGCTGGACATAAAAAGTTTCAATGTTCCATTATTTCAACACATCCCTCCCAAATTATTGCAGACCATCATGACATGACATTAAATTAGTGTCTTATGTCTTGTTCTCCTGTTGAGAATCAAAAGTTATCAACTGCGTCGACTAATTATAATGAATAATATAAACAATGCTAATATTGAGAATCTGATTGCCATGGCTCAACAAGTCGTAAATTTGCTTAGACTACCACCCTTTTTTTTGTTAAGGTGGGATAAAATGTCCCTAACCGTACACACCGTCGTTCGGGGCAACGAACAGGGTTGTGTGGGGCCCTCATCCACTAAAGAAACCCGCTGTGTGCCGTCTCTCCGTCTTTATTGGCGGGCCACCGGAACCATATTACATTCCTTCAGTGGTTAGACTACCCCCCCTAAGTAATCGAGAAGCCATCAGAAAAAGAACCATAGGTAATTTTTAAATTTTCGCGAATTGTACACATATTATACGTAGTTGAAACGTCGGGCTTAAGGCAGCTATTATTTATCTATTTTCTAGGGGGAAAAAACATGTTTATGTTACTTTAAACATAAATAATTTTACAAAACGTTCTATTTTTTGGTGTGTTGCATATGTTGTATTGACTAAATAAGACATTTATATTATTTACATTGGATTAACCTGGTCCCGTTCACATAGGTCAGTACTTGATTTCATCTGCTTGTATGCGTCGTACGACCACACATAGGCTTCACTGCATAACAACAGAGATGTGACAGCTAATTGTATTTAAATAATTATCTACAAGACGGGTTTCACCGAAACAGGTCGGGTGCGTTTGTGGTGAGGCTTTTGACAATATAACGGAAAATTTACTTTTTGGATAGCTTAGATAGATCTTTGCCAGAGGGAAGGAAATTAGTCTCTCGTAATTGTCATTGAGGGCTGAACATCAACGACAATTTCGACGAATGCATTCCTCAGGGATCCATTTTCTCTCCAAAATCTTTATGTACTTTTAAAGAACAAATTATTTATGTACTTACTTTAAAGTTCTGCTAACAGCCGGTATGTATATCGGCTATACGGCATACTACCGGTATGTATACATCAGCACACTACAACACTGCAGTAATGGAGAGATAACGGTTGGGGCTGTTTTAAAGAATACGTTCACTAATAAGGGGGAGGGGGTAGGATTTGTGTGATGAAATGTGACATAAGGGGACGTTTTTATTGGTATTGGATCATGTACAAGGTAAGAAAGAGGAAAGAGTCTAGATTTCGTCATGTGATATTTAACGAGTCCCAAAAATTTCCACGCAGTGTGCATTCTTAAAATAATATTTAAAATAGTATTTAGCGTATCGTAAATTGTGAACAGCTCCTAGATGCGAAAGCAGAAGGATGACCATAGTACAGGGGAAGCCCGAGAGTAACCTACCTAGACCAGATCAGTCATGTATTGAGAGTCAGGAATCTCCTAAACTGGCGAGAATGTATGAAGAGAATTATGAATGTTGAGGAAGCCGGAGATGTATATAAGAATATAGTCTTCCCATTCTGGTCTCTGCCTACTCCTGAGGATGGCGTGTGAGAAACGTAATTAGGTTAATGTAAAGCACAAAAAAAGGTAACTAAAAAGTTGTGACAGTCTGGACTAAATTCACAGTGAAATTGCTAATGTTGCAGTTTTCGAATGAGGCGATGCAGATCTTGTGAGGTTTAGAATTCCAAAACCCTCGTACCTTATATTATCACAGCTAAACGGAGAAAATGTATACCTTAGCTCCTACTTCCCGGAGCGGAACTTTTGTTATTGTGTCTAAAGGAATCCTCGAACTTTATCCCAGAGGAATATTCAAAGAGCTGCAGCTTGGTGGTCAAACAATAATTCAAGTAGCCTACTTTTAATAATTTGTATTAATCGGCCCTCCTACCCAAGTGGCATAAACGCTAGTAAAACAGAATAATAATCAATGTATAAGATTGACATAAGGCTACGAAATCGTAAGCGTAACCGACTGTCCATCCCATACATTGATTACTCTATTCTATTCTACAACGATTATGCAACTTGGCTAGGCGACTGCCCCCTTAGAATGAAAAACGAAACGTTAGACGAACTTTTGTTTCGAGTCATTGTAATTGATCAACAGTCTAACGCGTGATTCCTGATTAGTCTAGATTTCGACGCGTGATTCAGGCGACCAATCACAATGAAGTAAAACGAAAGTTCGTCTAATGTTTCATTTTTCATTATAAGGGGGCTGTCCGTTAGTATGCAAAATACTGCTGCTAAATGTATCTAATCTATTTTTTTTAATTTACTAGAAGAGTAGTGCTGCATTAGAGGCACATTAGATATAAACATAACACCATCAATATGTATCCTCGAAGGGGTAGGCAGAGGTGTATTACACATCCATGGATCGCCAGCTATGTTTAATTCCATATAAATAATTAATTATAATATATATAATAATAATAATTCCAAATAAATGTGAGATCTGGTTAGGAGTCATCCATTAATGACGTGAGGCTCGTAAAAGGGGGATGGAGTTCGACGATAATCACGAAATATCACAAGGATTGTGTAGTGAGATATGACGTGTATTAATTTTATCCTTGGACACGCGATTTCTAAATAACCGAAAAGCGTATGAGCTTGAATTAGATTATACATACCTGTATAAAAATATTCTGAAATTTTTAATCACGTATCACCCGGGGCATGTTAAGAAATGTTAAAATACACCACGTGATTAATGGACTGTCTCTTAACTATTCATAATTATAAAAATATTGAACGACAATACAACGTTATCTCTAAATAATATAGTCACGCTTTTATATGTAGCGTGCAGTCATCGATACTATAAAGTGTATACATTATTATAATATGTACCTACGGTTCCGTATAATTTACATGTTTGCTGCTCTTATCAGTTGTATAACAAAATTAATCTATTTTTCTATTAGGTTATACCAGTCAAAGTGTAGTAAATTCCAATATTTATTTACGAACTTTGTACAGAAAACTTACCAAACTGATTTCAGACTTGGTTGCGAGAGATCATTTATTAGAACATATGGTATGAAAATGTGGAATAGAAAATGATAACCATGAGCGGGATTGATTTCCCGTCTTCTGGACCACCGGTCAAGATGGTCCGGTCCCTATTTAAATGTCCAAGTATATCGAATACTTAAAATATATAGAAAAATAACATCGTGTTATCATTATTAAAGTGGTTTTGAGTATTTTTCATTTGTAATTAACAGACACCGTTTAGTCCGTGTGGTGATGGACTAAGAATACAAGTGTCACCACCCCATACTTTCCCGCGGGTGTTGTACAAGGCGACTAAAGGAAGTAAGCCATTATCGCCCATTGCATTACTAGTGGTAGGGCTGGGTACCAAGTGAGAGTAGTAAAACATTTTAGGACTTGAGTGTAACACCTATATTAGAATTTGGTTTTGAAACGTGTTTAGTGGTATTATAGATATATACCATAGTCTTGCTTGTCTCAGCATGAGGCCCATTCATCGATCGGGAAAGTACCACCCTTTCCAGGAAAATCAGCCTAAAACTATGGTAGGTAACTCCTAAATCCTACTGTTGTGTTTCGTATGGTGAGTGAGAGCGCCAGAAGCCCAAACCTTCTCCTTATCTTTATCATACTTCCTCTCTACCTATTTTCTCTCCTTGGAGATGTCAACGCGCGCATGATGTCTCTAGTGTTGCGTCTATAGGCTACAGGAACCGTATCAGATGGGTCGTATGCTTGTTTGCTATAAGTGCAGTAAACTGACGTAGTCTGAGATGACTGGGCCTACATACAGTACCACCGAAGGAATGACCAATGTATTAAAGAAATGTAACATAGTTCCAGTGGCTCGCCAATAAAGGCGGAGAGACGACACACGGCGGGTTTCTTTAGTGGGTGAAGGCCCCACACTACCCTGTTCGTTGCCCCGAACAACGGGGTGTGCGGTTAGTTAGGAACATTTTATCCCGCCTTAACAAAAAAAAAGGGTCTACATACAGTATGAATCTACTAAATCTACTCATGTACTAAAATAACCAGGCTGATTGTAGCGCTTAGACGATAACAATAAAAGAATAATATGAATGTATTTTAAACTAGAACTTGGCTATGGCGGCCAGCGAGACCAGCCATCTGCACTGTA
The DNA here is from genome assembly GCA_948253155.1 of Leucoma salicis. Classification (NCBI taxonomy): domain Eukaryota; kingdom Metazoa; phylum Arthropoda; class Insecta; order Lepidoptera; family Erebidae; genus Leucoma; species Leucoma salicis. The sequence goes on along the minus strand of OX411808.1, from coordinate 12,177,534 downwards.
TATCCTATTAACTATTATAAAGCTGCAACAGAGCTGTGTCTGTACATTTAAAATATTTGCGAAAAAATGTCTGTATTAGGCTATACAGGCGTATTTTGTGTTCACAAAACAATTATTTTTTAGTATTATTGTCTGTTTGTCCATTTATCTGTTTGTTCGTTCACGCATTACGCAAAAACTACTACATGGATTTTGATAACTTTTTTATTTCATAGCTCGTGATTAAACTTAAAAACTGATATATATTTTATCCCGCTACTATAACGGGAACCTGAGATATAAGTTGTATCATATAACCCAAGAATTAACTTGTGGCCGCGGGCAAAGGCTAGTAAAAAATATTGAGACGCAAGTGCACTATCATTTCTTCACTCTCAATATTATCTGATAGAACGGATATCCGACACGAGCGGAAAGGACCGACAAGTGAAGGCTCTGTGTGGTATCTGAAACACGCAATATTTTACAAGACTATTACCATTCCAAGCTATCTGAACACAACGGAGAGCCCAGATAACAGTATTTAAGAATGTATAAATCTCTCTTTATAACTCAGAATATAGATATCACTCTACGACACATTATATAATATACCTATTCAACAATATCTATTACACGTGAACTATCCAATTTTCCCGTATATAAACTACTATAGGTATGTCCTTTTCCAGGCTCATGTTGATTGGTGCAGTAGTTACAACATGACAGCGTAACAAACAAACTCACTTTCGCATTTATAATATTATTAGCTAATACCCGCGACTTCGTTAGCGTTAAAGATTTACTTTCTAAATTCGACCTCTATTTTACCCGCGATTTTATAAAATGAAATTTAAGATTCTTAATTCAAAAAAGTCTAAATATATATCTCTTAATTAGAAACCTACCAAACCACCCCCTCTTTCCTTTCCTAATATTTTAACTGACCACTTCCTCATCTCCTCTATATCATCATTCCTCTTCATGTCCTATAGCTTTTCTTGGGGTGGATTACTCGCGAAGGTTGCCTTTTGTCCATAGGCTACCACGCCAACCACTCAGGAGGTGGCAAACTTACCATTTTATTCACCATCAAGCCGTACAGCCTAGTATAATTATGTTTTATAAACATTGATGTATAAACAAAAACATAGCATCACGCCTGTATTCCCCGAAGGGGTAGGCAGAGGTGTATTACACACCCACGATTCACCAGCTATCTTTGAGTCCCACGTAATAGCGGGTGAGCCTATTGACGTCTACCGAGCACATTTCCAAACTCCGGGCGGCTACTGAGAATTTTTCTTTTTACGAAAAAGCTCAATAACTCTGATCGAACCCGAGACCTCATGATCAGCAGTCGCTTACACTACCTCTGCACCACAGAGGCAGTTGATGTATAAAACAGAGAAGATCCATAATTAGGCAATAAAAATGTCCACTATAAATTAGTGCAGATTATGCTTTCCTGCACTCTATTCGTTAAGTATTGTTTTCCGCAACGTATTAATATGCCTAATAATACCAAAATCTCTTTTGAAAAACTCATCGAGTGTCTTTTTTTCTCTCGTTCTTTCAGAATAGTGTCATTAAGCTCACGAACGCAGTTAAAAGTTGTTATTATTTTATAAAATCATTACATATTGTCACGCCTTTTTCCCCTAGGGGTAGGCAAAGACCACTTTTCTCCTGACACACATCTTTTGGCTCATCTACTTTCATCAGCGCTTTCATTGCATGCTCGTTGGTTTCGAGTACTCTTAACCTGGCCTTCCTTAAGAACGTCTCCGATCTGTTCAAAATACGTTGCATCCGATAGGTGGAGTGGGTCGTAAAGACAATAATTGTGATGTGTAGACTGGGTATGGCCGTTGGTCAGTGCGATAGCTTAGCGACTTAGAGCACTTCCCCGGATTGGAAGGGACACAGTTCGAATGCCGCTCGCACTAAAGTTTTCTTTTTCCACATTCACAAATAATTTGTAAGTCTTTAAAAAACCATTAAACTAATTCCAATTGAAATATTATAGAAATAAGAATATCTAAAATAAGTCTTTAAAAAAACTATTAAACTAATGCCAAATAGGTACTCTTTAACTCATAAACATAACATGTCACCCTGGTTTGATGTCAATATAGGCGTTTAACAGGTCTGCGTTCTATCAGCCAGACTGTTTATCATATATCTGGATAAATGTCCACAAAGGTTGAAAGAAATTAATGTGGGAGTTCAGATGGGCAACTCAGTGGTTAACTGTCTGCTATATATGCAGACGATGCGGTTTTATTAGCGCAGTCCGCGACTGACCTGCAAACCCTAGTCGACGTAATGGCAGAAAATTGTAAGAAAAGGGGCCTACGTCTGAATGTGAGCAAAACCAAAATAATGGTTTTTAAAAGAGAAGAAGCCAGAACAGATATTAGAGTAGCAATAGGAAATGGTGTACAAGTGGATGAATTTGTATATCTTGGATGTGGGTTCAGTCGGGATGGAAGGTACACCACTGATGTAGAGAGAAGAGTGAATGCGGGAAATAGAGTGAACGGAGCATTGGGACAACTTCTTGGCAGTCAACACCTCAGCCAGAGGGCACGTGTCGCAATACACAACGCAGTGCTTGTCCCAACATTATATGGAAGCGAAAGTTGGATATGCAAAAAGGAGCATGAGAGTAAAATCAATGCGGTCGAAATGCGATCTCTGCGGAGAATCTGTGGAGTGAGGCTGACTGACCGCATTCCACCACACCAATGGTTACCATAGCAACGGTTGACATGTAGTTTGTGTTGTTGTGATAATTAAAGTCGAAGTCTGAATAAATAAATAAATGAATACGATAGCAGATAAAAATATATATTTTGGACAGGAGTTTCTAAGCCATATGGTGCCAGAGATATCGTGATGAGTCAATATATCGGTGGAAATCTCTGATATATATATATATATATATATAGAGTAAGGGTAAGGATATTTTAGTCCATGCTTGCATTTGGATAACTGCAAAAGCAAGCAATTTCTGTTCCTAATCCCGGGACTTAGCGGAGACTGATCTATCAGGCGTTTTTAAAATGACTGCTGATCATTTATTCTTTTCCCATTATATTGTTGTATGAGTATGCAGGTGCGAATTTTCCCATAGCGTTATCCTGGGACAGCATGAAAAATGTCGTCTCCTAAATCTTCCTATTATTCTTTTTTTTTCTGCTCCAAATTTTACGCCCAGAGTTAGTGCCCCTAACTTTATCGATTGCCACGAGAAGTCTTGGGTTCAGCCATGGCGCGGTGTCCGGTGAGCGAGACTACCTGAATGAAAAGCAAAATCTACACAAAGTCCTTTAACGAACACAAGCATAGGTAGTACAAATAATTAAACTAACCCTATTGAATTATTGACAATGTCTTGTTCATAGCCTCTATGGTAACTATGTCGCATACCATTCCGTTTATGTTGGGCTACTATCGGTACTTTGACGTGAGCAAACTATAATAAGTGGATGTATGTATAGTGGATGTGTATACTAGTTATTATTATTGGACAATTTCTTCTATATGTAATCAAAATCAATCAATCCCAGCCTACTGCGATATGATTTGATAGACATATGCGTTCGTAAACCCATCAGTATGTTCGATGTTCTGTTTGACCTGGATCTGTAGATACGGGTCACCGGCTACGTGAGGGTCAATACAACTCGGTATACAAGCTGTTTTAATTGAAATTTTAAACTATGTTAACTCTACTCCTTAGTACATATTGATTCATAGTTATGAAACAAAACGGAAACATCGAACGGAAACATCGTTAGGAACGAATTTAACTCCAGCGAAGTACTTACATAACTTTATTTCCAACTTTTTATTGATTAAATTGTTGTCGTGCGTTCTACAATACAGCCAGTAGTGAAATGCCAGTAGAGGATTCTATAAATAGTTTGTCATTTCAAATTAAAGTTATCTAAATTAATGTTTACACGTACTTAGTGCCTATTTTGTAGATACAAAAAAGAAATATTCGTATGAAAAATAATGTAAATCTTATAAGAAATCTAGAGCCTACTTATAATCTCCGCAAATATGTAATATCAATCGTGATATAGTACATAGCAAATGACCATAGAGATAAGGCTTATCAATGAAGTTTAATATTTTCTTTGTGGTTTAATAATTACACCAGGATATATAGATCCGGTTATCGGTTATATTTTCCAACGATAAAATTTATTTGATGTTTTTTTTGTTTGGATTGAATGATGAAACCGTATACTATGACGGTCGTAGCCTAGTTGTGAACTTTCAGTTCGAACGATTTGAATTTTCGTTGGGCTGCCAATCAGATGAGTGATCAAAAAGTGTTATCTATTTGTGGACTAGCTAAAATCAAACGGATCCAAAACCGACCCCACCAGCCTTATCCTAAGCTTTGGTTGATTATGTCGGAGATGAAGTGGCGATGATTTTTTGTTCTATAGCGCCTTTGCTTCGCACACTTAAATTGTCAATTGCTGTAATTTCCTATAAAAACTACTTAATTCTAACTAGGTTTTTACCGTATCTATTAGTTTTTAATATCTTCACTCTTACGAGTTGAAGTGATGCTTAGGTATTCTATACTATTATAAAACTGTAGCATAGCTATGTACATTTAAGATATTTGAGAAAAAATGATTGTAATAGGCTATATAGGCGTGTCTAAACAAACAACGGTATTTTTTAGATTTTTTGTCTGTTTGTTTGTTCGCGCATCACACAAAAACTACTGAACGGATTTTGATGCAACTTTTTTTATTTGAAAGGCCTTGATTAGACTTAAAAACTGGTATACATTTTATCCCGCTACTATATCGGGAACCTGAGATATAACCGAAAAACTAGAAAATTATTTAAACTAGATTTTTTTTAGAATATATTTAAAATAACTACTATAAGGGTTTTGATGCAACTTTTTTTATTTGAAAGGCCTTGATTTGACTTAAAAACTGGTATACATTTTATCCCGCTACTATATCGGGAACCTGAGATATAACCGAAAAACTAGAAAATTATTTAAACTAGAATTTTTTTTAGAATATATTTAAAATAACTACTATAAGGGTTTTGATGCAACTTTTTTTATTTGAAAGGCCTTGATTTGACTTAAAAACTAGTAGACATTTTATCCCGTTACTATGTCGGGAACCTGAGATATAACCGAAAAACTAGCTTTTGGCTGCGGCGAAGCCGCTGGCAAAGGCTAGTTTAAACATAAATTTACCCCTGTAGGTACCTACCAAATAGGTACCTAGTTGTTGTAATATGTTGTTGATCCCTCTAACTTTTGTCCTATAGCTCATGGTAGATCTGAATAGTGTGCAGCAGACTGTAAAGTTCGCCTATATACTTACTCTATAAGCATATTCTAATAAACAAAAACTAAGTTAATGTACTTTTTTCACGAAACAATGTGGGGTCGCCGTCCGTTCGTTCGATATCGATCTCAAAACGACACGATTCACGCAATAGTTTCCACGACCCACCGTCTATTGCTGTACGGAATTGCTACAGATCTTGAATTCGAGATAAAAACCTTTCTTGCTTTAATATTATTTTACGTTTTATAAATTATACAACGTGTATTGGCCAGAAATATGGTTTGTACATACACCTACTACCAATTTATGTTTTATTGGATCTTTAAAGTAATATTCTAGCCAAATTTAGGTAATTTTAATGAGTACCTACTTATCTATTATATTTATAATAAAATTTAATAGGTTATTTTTTATCGTAGACATTCAAGAATTCTACGAGCTCACACTTCTCGATGACACTAAATCTATTCATCAAAAGACTGCGGAAACTATACGAATCGCCAATAAGTGGGAGGCAGACAACATACGCCGAGAAGTGAGTTTATGATTTACAATTCAAGCATATTCGTTTACATTTTGGCCTCGTGGCGTAGTCGGTAGTGTAACCGACTTCCGTGCACGAGGTCGTAGGTTCGATTTCCACTCAGGACAATTATTTGTGTGATGAATACAGATATTTGTACTGCGTCTGGGTGTCCTTCTATCTAGATCTGCTGGACATAGGCCTCCCCAAGAGAACGCCACAATGAGCGGTCCCGGTGTATGTATTTAAAAAAAAATAGTAGTATATGTATTATATCCCTAATCTGGTACCCATAGCGTTAAGCTTAGTTTGGGACCAGAGGACGTTGTGTGAAAATGTCCGTGAATATTTATTTATTTATTTACAAAGTAATTACTTTCTATGTATTAATTAAAGCTCACGTTATTAATTAACACAGTGTGAAAATGTGAAATTGAAAATAACAGTCAACTCACGAGCAGGATTTGAACCTGTCTGTATCTTCTGGAATACCGTCTAAATTGGTACCGGCTGAAATGGCACAGCATCAGCTCGAATTGTGGTGTCGAAAGCATTTAGAATAATGTGCTGCAATTTTTATCTCTCCTTATTTTCCGACTGTCATGGAAATCTCACGGATTGATATAAACATCAAATGTAATCATCTTTGAACATCATTCACAGATACCAACAGAAGAAAGTGATTACAGAAGCGTCTCCAACGCATTTCTTCAAGATAACCACAAGAAATCAGAATCACGAAATGACTCGCCAGGCTTTACAAAGGTTTGTACGACGCTTGTTTGAAGCACTTTGTACAGAAAATATGAAGACAAGCAGGGAAGATCACATACAAATTATACCTAACTAACTCAATTATACACTTGCACGCACTCTCCGATCCAACCGAAGACACTTAGAGAACTTCGTTGAGGCATGGTGGGAGCTTACATTTGTTTAAGGAGACATTTTGTACCTATCTACATTGTTAAATTTTTTAATTTACTTATCTTTGAACAAATTGGTTAAAACAGAGTATTTAGGTCAGAAGTAAAGGGGGCATTGCCCCCAATACAGCCCCCTTTATGCGCACCTGACCGCCCCGGCCCAATAGTTTTGTAGGGGCGACATCTTAAGAAGCCGAATATTTTGGGCGGTTTTGTCACACAAGTATGTACCTATATTATGTATCTTCTTTACCTACAGTCCAAGCAGATTTATATTATTTTAAAATATTTTTAACTTTAAATATAGTCTTATTTTTTTATTTTTATATATATTTTAAGCATTTCACATGCTTGGCTATTTACCAAAACACAAAGGTACGAAAACGGGTGAGAAAGAATGTGTTTAAGGAAAGTAATGGTCTCGAGTGAATGTCACGATAGCTCAGTTGCCAGTGTCAGAAACGGAATGCATGGTGTGCGTGTGCAAATCCTGCTCATGGCTATCATTTTCTAACGTCGTGAATTTAAATGCCTGCCCTGTAGGTACCGGCTGTACCGGAGTACCTACCTTATATCAACATTATGGCGCTCACTGTCCCCTTAACGCCCAACTGCTCCTTTTGCTCAAATCTATTGGCTCCGGTAGAGCCATTTGAGCAAAAGGAGCAGTTGGGTAGGTACCGAAGGCGAAAGAGCATGACCTCGTAGAGTAAACATCTTCTGTGAGCATGACTGTGTAAAACTATGACTTACCTAGTTACCTATAATCTGGTTTCATACATTTCGTCTTATCTTAATTTATTTATAGCAATATACCTACCTACTACCTACACAATGAGGACTGACTATACAAATATATTTTTTTTTATTTGTTTAGGCTGACTCCGTCATCCTGCAGATCACTGATGACGAGGAACATAAGGTACGGCATTATAATCATAAATACTTAAATTAGCAATACAAAATCGATGTAATTTTAGAAAATCCTTTAATAAATATTGTACTCTGTTCGGTTTGAAGAATGAAGTCATGTCATGACATTGAGGACGATTTTGGGATACTTTGTGATTTATGATCACAATACTTATTGAGAACAGCGCCATCTTTCATTCATTATGGACAATCTAAGATATTGTAGAATAGGCACGGTAGATCGATACGATGATTCCTTTTATATTTTGATGACGTGACGTTTACGAAAGTGGCTGAACTGACGGAACGGCGCGCTAGCTAGCTACCTACAACAAGTGGTAGATGGTAATGGCGGATAGTTGATGTTTCGCGTCTGAAGTACTATTTATAACCTAAAATATAGTACAAGTTTTCGGCGATATGTGCGCTAACGTTTCTTCATTGTGTGGATTGGTGCCGTTAAATTTCACAATTGTGTTAATGACGTACGAACATTACATCGACTGAAACTATATTACCAAATGATAACCAGTGAAATGATATTTCACACAAAATTTTGACATTCACACTGCCGAGGTTTCCTATTCGTTGCAAGTAAGGCCATATAATAAACACTAATCTATTTTTAAACATTTGGTAATTTCTTTACACTCTGGGAACGTTTTCAATTCTCGGTGAGACTAATGCGACTTCGGAATTAATTTTGCTTGTAACAATTCGCTGTTACAATATGTACTATGATACTGCTACTAGTACCAAGTTCCCAATTGCACACTAATAACGTAACACGGACATTCTAATTAAGGTTCATCGCTTTGACATTCATACCATCTTATCATCAATCACAAATTGGTAACACGTCTATTAATTATCTTGCCATACGTACATAATCTACTAAAATCGCTATCGAAAAGGGCTCGGCAATATCATCCATTTATTAGATAAGGACTGCTGCAATATAAACTAAGCTAACATTTTAATAAGCTTTAAGTGTTGTGGGCCTATCTACAAACTTGAAAAATGAACGCAAATGGATAGGTACCTAGATGCTCACATATTTCTGATAATGTTTTGGTGCAAGTTAGTTGTGGGTTCTAGGTAGAGAATGGTGCATGCTGGACATCCTCAAGTAAGCTGAAAGTGAACACAAGTGTGTAACTAACAATGCATGCAGTGTACATAGTGTAGTACGGACTACAATAAAAAATCCTTGAGGGATATGCACACTTGTTTTTGAAAATGACTGAAAGACGGAAGAAAAAACCACATAATGGATTCCTTCGGAAAGTTTCTTCCTTGTTTAATCTTGACATGGTGAGTAGGTGTCATGATATGACTTCAATTAAATTCAGAACCAAATAGTCAATGAATATTAATGGGTTTTCACCATTGTCATGACTAGAATAAATGCAATTGCTCTCATAAAAGATTTTATTTGAGTACTTATTTGTGTTGTGTGTTAATTTTATTTTTATACTTGCATACATACATAGACACATGTCTATTCCCCAGAGGGTAAGGCAGAGAATGGATTGTCACTCAACCTAAAATGGCTTTCTACTACCCACTTTTTTTACCCTGAGGAAAAGAGACAATAAGTAGCAACCCCACCTTTCTACCATTCAGATGGTTACTAAAACTCTGTTGCGTTTCCATGGGATCTATCTTTACATATATCTTCACTAAAGCTGTATATTTTATTGTATTATATTTTTTTTACTAGATTATAAAAAAAACTACACAAGAAGTGCTAATATTTTTTAGATTATAAATATTAAACCAAATAAACAAGCTATTTGATTTATTAACTATTTATTTATGAATAAGACATATCTTGTTTGAATAATAACATATTAAGTATGTAAGTTTAATATTATGTATCTTACCTTTTAATTACCTATATGTATGTTTAAAGTATGTTTTGTGCAGTCTGAATGTCAGTGTGTATTCAATTTTGATACTTCTGGGTTAGTAGCCCCTTGCATTATTACTGCTCCTAAATATATTTATAATAATATGCTTAATATAAATATATAAGCTTACTATAATTGTAATTAAATACTATCATATTGTATTTCAATATATAGAAAATGTAATGTAGGTATGTATCCTATGGAAATTCAATTTTAAATCTCAACTAGAATTTTGTGAGTGTATACAAATCTGTGATTTCATTGATATGCAAGGTTATGACAATACATAATTTATTCATTTTCAGGCTCACATTACATCACCAGAAATGAAGCAGGTAATTGTTATTTATTTAGAATAAATAAGTCCCCATAATTAGTACATAATTCCAAATATATTTGGTATTATTTATGAACAAGTTAAATGACATAATTTCCTACACATGCTATTTCATGTGTATCATCTAAATACATGCCATTGCATAGTTCTATCGCTCGCATGGTGTGGTCTTCATATAGGTACCTGGTAGTGATCAGATACTTGCTTGCCTTGTAAGGTTTTATAATTCATAGAAACTGGAAATATTATTCTGAGAGTTTATTAAATGCAGATGGATTTGTAAACAAAGTTAGTTATCCAACATTGAGTTCTTCATTATTATTGTTATTTTTATTTATTCAAATAATTTACATGTTTGTTCTTATTCTAAAATCACTGTAGAATGTTGTTTATCTGTTTGACTTTTGACAAAGACCTCCTCCAACCTCTTCCAATGTTCCCTAGATGTTGCAGCTCTTGACCAAATTTCTCCCACTATTTCTTTTATTTCCATCCATCCATCAGTCTTTCAACGTCCACTGCTGGACATAGGCCTCCCCAAGAGAACGCTACAACGAGTGGTGCCGTCATGGGGGATAATGCCGTAATTGCCACGCTTGGCAGGCGGGTTGGCGATGCCCACTCCCCCGGTATCCTCTCAGTCGGCTCTTACGACTCCCGTGGGTAGAGAGGGGTGGGACAATTCTAAAGCCGGCCCCACACGGCACACGGGCTATTTAGTTGTTCTTAATTATTATTCAACAGTAAATATTCATTAAAAATCTTCATACACTAATTCATAACATTCCTAATAGTTCTATTATTTTAGAACATGATTAGAAATATAAATAAAGGACAATGTCAATATCTGAATCTGATTCAAAAAATAATTTCAGCCTTTACAGGTTAATGGCATAGAAGGTGGTGGCAGTGAGCATCTACAGGGGGAGGATGGTTTTATGTACATGACTGTTGTGTTATCACGGGCGGGGGGTGCTGGTCTCGGCTTCAGCATTGCAGGTGGCTCCGACAACCCTCACGTTCCTGAGGACTGCCATATCTATGTCACAAAACTCATACCTGGCGGCGCCGCTGCCGCCAGTCACCTGCTGATCAATGACGCGATATTACAGGTTATTTATCTCGCCTCATAGGCATAGCATAAGGTTTCTTGTACACTAGATTAGAATTAGCTTGTTGTGTGTTCCTTGTACACTAGTTTTGTATTAACCTTACATAGAGACACATGGAGATCCGATATATGAATGGCAACAGATCTGTAGGCCTCGAGTGACTACAAAACATAAATACAAAAGACACAAAGTACACTCAGACTGACCAATAGCAATTTTTGGATCACATAGGAATAGATCCCAATCTAGTTTCAAAAAATTATGTATTTGTTTGAATATGAACAAAATAAATCTAGTGTTTATATTCTTTAAACATTATTTAATTATCATACAGGTGAACGACGTGAACGTAGAAAACGTGTCACACGCCGAAGCAGTTGATGCCCTAAAAAAAGCTGGCAGCACAGTGAGACTGGTCAGTATTTGTTTACATGTCATATTTTGTAGACACAGCACTATAACACATTGTGATTCATAGTTACTATATACTGTCTATACTGAACATACCACAGACATTACCCAATCATTTACATGAGGATATTATTCATCACAGGTAATGGATGATTCCGAATCATAATCGAACTATTCAATGCGCCCTATTTGACAAACGAGTCAGATGGCCTTCACGCAAGGACTCTTTTTACAATAACATTGTATTATATAAAGTCGTGAACAATTGTCGTGACTACACCTTTATTAATATTATTTTCTTTTTACAGAAAATACGACGTCGTGTTACTGAGGATAATAATACATTAAATGTTTCACAAGTGTCAAAAACAGAAGAATCTATAGAAATTGAACTGGTCAAAGGTGGAGCTGGCCTTGGTTTCAGTATAGCTGGTGGCGTAGGTAATCAACATATCCCTGGTGATAATGGCATATATGTAACAAAAATAATGGCTGGCGGTGCTGCTCATAGAGACAGCCGTTTGAGAGTTGGTGATAAACTTTTAATGGTCAAAAATACTTCGGTGAGTTTTTATAATTGATTATTCTCTCGTTCATTAATAACTACATACTATTAACATCTTGTATGGACGGAACGTTAAGCAAACTATACAAAACACTTTGGTGCCTCAACTAGCTAGTATAATCATCCTCAACAGCAGTATATGGACAAAAAAGTGATATATACTAAAAGCCTTAGGGGCCGTTAATAAATTACGTAATTTTTTTTTTTTTAATTGTTATGTACACACTGCATGAGCATGTGTGCGGCCTATTTACAGGGTAAATCACGACGTCACGAAAGCTCCCTTCTTTACCTAGTACAAAAAAAAGTAAGTAAACTGGGGACGTCACTTTAAATAGACTCCCTGTCGGCTCTTGTAAGATTGGTCTCACCAAACGATCCCCTCCCCTTGTATGCGAACGTATTTTTTGAGCGGCTCCTTATTCTTGTGAGAAACTTAATTACAAGGCCTCAAATACAAATCCTGCATAATGCACACAAATCTATTAATGGGGATCATTAGAAAATTTTTAGTAGTAATAGTAGAAAGGATGGTATGTTATAGCTCTACTTATATATCTAATTGAAAAGCATAAGATAAAAAAGTAATAAACATAATATACTTTTTTTTACAGCAAGGAGATGTAAACCTAGATAATGTGACGCACGAAGATGCGGTGGCCGCGTTGAAGGCGACGGGTGAACGTGTTCAACTAGTCTTAGTTCCTGGCCCGAAACACGGCCAGCCTTCACCGCGTACTTCGCGAGCTAACACACGTAAATATTACCATTGAATTTAACTGTACACAAAATGGAACATATGTTATAGCTAGTAGTAACTACTTAGTGGTTTTACAATAGCCGTGACTAAAAAAATACAAATTTTGAATTTAAGAAAGAATTACATTAACTGACTACACATGTTATTACTTATTGTAGTGTAATTATACTTGTTTTTAAGAATCGTAATGATTGTATGTGTGTGTATTGCATGAGGTCTTAAGATCAAATCCCGGGTCTAGCCAGCACAAATTTATTGAGTTTTTCCGTTTAGAAATTCTCAATAGCCAGTTTGGATCTTGGTGTTTATTCATTCCCGTGCTCAAAAAGAATGCATAGTCGTTGTTCCTGCGCTTTCTCCGGTCGTCTCGAAATGCCATCCCATCTGGCTATGAGACAGAGAGTACGCTTATGTTTGCGAACAACTTCGTGCACTAATATGTTCTACGTAGTATTGTTTTTATACTACGAGGATAACACAAGCTTACGGCCTCGTCTGACGGTAAACGGTCACCGTAGCAAAACCAGAGGCATCACTCGCGCGTCGCCAGCTCCAAGTAAAGGTTTATGATAGGATGTGCAGAAGAAGGATATAAAGTAGAGGATGAGGAGGGAGTTAAGCCTTCGGCGCTTTAACTTATCATACGAAACACAAAAAGTAGAGTAGAGTGTTTTACGCTGATCTGCTATGAGACTCCCCAGGTCAAGCTGCCCCATTCATCAAGGCTCTATGTTTGTTGCTATGACTGAAAATCGGTCTGGAGACCATTATTGATGGCACCAGGACAATTACAGCTGTACAGTGCAACCATAGATATTTGTTGATTTATCATTTCTACGCGACACGCACAACCTAATTGATTTGCTCAATTAATAGCAGTTCGTGTCGAGCTAACAAGACAGCCGCGCTTGCTCGCTATTATACACACATACACTTCATCTTAGCTTAGGGCCGGTTGTTTCAAACGATTGATTATCGTAACATACGTACGTCAAAAAATAAAGATTACGAACGATATTAAACGTACGTTAAATACAAAGCGTTGTTTCATTGCCTAAAAAACCAGTCGTCAAAGTTATTAGGGATGCCAGCACATAGCAACGTTTTTTCGTAATAATAATAGATGGGAGAATTTTCTAGTATGCCAACATTTGCCCGTTAACGTCAGTTTATCTTTTTTTATCATAGACAGAGGATGTTATAGTCTATGGTTTTTGGTTTTTGTCATGGAAGTAATATGTAATGTATATAAGTATATACTATATATACATTTATTTTATTATATATGACGCGAATGACAAAACTTTGAATTATTCCTTTATTAGGTATATTGTGACGATATTATTAGGTAATATAAAGCAAAATAAGCTATTCATGCAGAATTCAATGCCAGTGGAGACCAGCCGAGGACTTCACGTCTGTTAAAGTTTGATTTGAAATCTCTGACTCAATCAACTGACTTCTATAATATAGCTATATTATAGAAGTCAGTTGCAACAGCCAATTTTTCTTCTTCGTTAGATAGAATGTTTATGTAACGAGGACGTCATTTATCGATAACCCGAGTCACTCGATGAATAATATGACCCACTGTTGATTTTTGCAAACCTGACACATGCCCAACACATCTCATAAGCGATCCTGAACCATAACATTGTAGAGTAGCAAGTACCTAATCTATAGGTAGGCTAGGTTTTACTACCAAGTTTCTGAAATATTGTAGACAAATAAATTTTAAATCAAAGTATTCTTATGAGAAATTCTACTTTTCTGTAACAAATTTTATATCGTCTTCGATACGACGTGTCAACAATAGAGCTATTTCCTTTATTAGGTACACGATAGTCTCACGATACCTTGCAATGAATGAATTCCAACATATGAATTCCTGCTCATCCCAAAAATTTAGGTTTTAACAGGTGTTTTAAAGACATTTTTCTTCCTTTCTACATCGTTTGTTTTATCGCCAGATGAACAACTATCGTAGAATAAAGACGAATACAAAAGAATCTCCATAATGTACTGTTTGTTAGACGCATCCATATAGTACCTATATGCTGACAGTATAATATACTACTTTATCTATGGCTAGACGCACCGAAAGTGACGTGAACCAGTGGGCGGGACATCTGTTACCGTAATCGTTATTATTTAACGTACGTTAAGGACCTCATTGCGTGAAACAACGCTTTTTTTGGTTTGACGATGGTTAACTCCATTTTTGACGTTTACGTGTGCGTCAAGTATAGCTGAAACAACCGGCCCTTAGTTTCTTACAATAAACTTGTGCTTCAAGCTAAGTGTATCATTATCACAAGAGTTAGAGTTTAGAAAGATACCCTACAACAGTCAAAGTAGAGGACACTGAACTTCAATCAGCCGTGATTTCCACAAATTTGGCACTGGAGGTCTTCTATATTTACCACTAAAGTAATGTAGTAACACAGTTCCAGTGTTCTGTCAATACGGGGGGAGAGACGGCACCTGGCGGGTTTATTTAGTGGGTGAAGGCCCCACACTACCCTGTTCGTTTCCCAGAACGACCGGATGTGCGGTTAGCTACATATTTTCTCCGCCTTAACAAAAAACAAACAAAAAAGGTCTTCTAAATTTACATTCAAAATAAGTGGCTCTTAAAAATTACGTAATCTGCCTAATGAATTTGGAGATCCTAGAAGCCTTATAATAATAAATATAAACATAACATATCATTTTTTTGATATTACCTGTCTGTGAATAGGCAATATTTATAATATGTATATTAAAACGCGATTACAAAGGCAAGCAAGGAGTGGTCAAATTTTGTAATTAAGCTTTTTTTGACCTTGAACTTCGATCGAGTAGAAGACAGGTTTAATTCTCTCTGAGCCCCTGATCAATGCCATACATTATTAGTAGTTCAAATAAATCGATGTGGTATGGTATACATAAATGTGTTAATAAATTTGTTTGTAGTATGTGATTTATTCTCATTTCATAGCAATTGAGTACCATTATGTGCCATTTTATATGGATAACTGTTAGTTTGTCTCTTATAACTAATGATTTTACACGTGTTTAATGATGTCAAGTGGTGCATATAATGACAGGTAAATAGCTAATTGATATAATATAGCTCTCGTCACACTTGAATATTATTGAAATCAAATCAAATGCTCTTTATTGCACATTACACTAAACAATAAAATAAATGACAAATATAACAGTACATGTACAATTTGGTGGCCTTATATTTTTTTGCAGCTTTATTGCAGCATGCAGCAATATCCAGGCCTTATTATAATCGTATTAGAAACAGTGTGTCAAATCTATATAAATAAAGGATATCGCTAATAAAAAATGCAGCGGTGTAAAAAATATTGTAGGACAGTGCAGCGTAGGACGGCCTTCCACCAAGTGGCCCGACAATCTAGTCAATAGAGTAGTGGATGCAGCATAGGACTGCTCGTCATGACGCTCTCTCGGATAAGCATATGTCCAGCAGTAGGCGTCGAAAGCTTTATAGACAGATGATGATGATCCCTAACTTTCAGTAATCACACAAATATCCTTCATGAAATATCTTAGCTGAATTGGCACTAACATAGTGTTGATTTTTCTGACCGAGCCAAAAATCATCTTTACTTCCTTATTCTTCTACAATCACTTATAAATTAGAGGGTGTTTTTTTATTTTCATATATATTTTTGTCTTGTGTGATACTGGAACTACTGATGTTATTGTCTTTTAATTTGTGTACAAGTAATGAATTGACTAAAACATTTCTTATCATACAGCATCAAGCACAGCAAATTCGCTTCGTCGTGAAGACGTAACAGACAGTACAGAGGAAACCAGAGTTGTTGAAATAGAGAAGGGTCCCCAAGGACTCGGCTTCAACATAGTTGGGGGTGAAGACGGACACGGTATCTACGTGTCGTTCCTACTGGCAGGAGGTCCTGCTGAGAAATCGGGGCAGTTAAGACGAGGCGATCGCTTACTCGCAGTCAACGACGTCGACATTACGCATGCCACTCATGAACAAGCCGCAAAAGCTCTGAAGGTATGCGAGAAATTTTTACCTGCCCTCATAGAAAATATCTATAAAGCGACATATTACTTAACAAAACCATTCCTCCATGTCGTACAAGATATGAATCCTATCAGCCTTGTAAGCTTTACCTGTGACAAACTCAAATGATCTCGCGATGTACCCTGATTTTAAGGTTACACAGATGTCAAGATATTTGAGGAAACTTCGATTTTTTTATACTATATGGGTGGCGAACAAGCTTACGGCCGACTTGATGGTAAGCGGTTACCGTACAGACGCTAGCAACACCAAGGTATCTCGCGCGTCGCCATCTCCAAGGAATTGGGATAGGAGGTGCATTGGAAGGATAAGAAGAGTCATAATAAATAGGTAGGATTTAAAACCGAAACTTCTGCATTGAATTCCATCTTCCCACTAAGGTATTGCTAAATTACAATATATTTTGGACTAGGCACTACCCATCTAATGGTAAATGGGGACCGCAGACTTATGATCCCAAAGAAAAAATCTACAACAACGCTTTAAAGAGGAGTGGGGATCGTATCTATGATAAAAAATAACTTTTTTCTAGAGTACGGGGCAACAGGTGAAATTAACAGTGGTGTACAGGCCCCAGGAGTATAACAAATTCGAAGCGCGCATCAATGAACTGAAACAACATCATACCCTGCTGAGGACGTCGCAGAAAAGATCTTTATATGTCAGGTAAGCTGATCGTTATGATACCCTGTTACTATAAATATAAAAAAAATTGTTTCTATATAGTTTTTACTACATTCTGCTCGCGACTTCGTCCGTGTGGACTTCAGTAAATAAATATGTCTATACAGCAAAATTAACAATGAAACACATCAACCATACCAGCCAACCACCAGTTTTTCCGGGATAAAAAATAGCCTATGTCCCTTTCCTGTTCCTGGACTATATGTATACTAAATTTCATTATAATCAGTTGTTTAGTTATAGCGTGAAAGCTTAACAAACAAACTCAGTTTCCTATTCCGAAAACCCGTAGCTCCTCCTGTGCCCTGAGACCTTGATTTAATTTAAGAAAATTAAAGGCAATGTTATTTGGCATTGTTATTCTATGATCGTCATATGGATTTCATGAGAAAAGCATCTATACTATAATCCAGATGTACGCAGACCATATATATTAAGCATAGCCTAGAACGCGTAGCCTCACCTATTGCTAGTTAAATAATAATAAATTAATATTCACAGACATTTTTCCACACCATCCTCTGGTCCCAGACTAAGCTTAACGCTTATGCTATGGATACCAGATTACGGATATAATACATATACTACTTTTTTTTTGTAAATACATACATATAATAGATAATATAGTTTATATGCTAATCCAAAACAAACAATATATTTAATTTACAGAGCGCTCTTTGATTATGATCCTGTGAGGGACGATGGTTTGCCGTCGAGAGGGCTGCCGTTTAGATATGGAGATATTCTACATGTTACTAATGCTTCTGATGACGAGTGGTGGCAAGCTAGGTAATATATTTTTAAAATATTATTTTTCTGAACCTCTCGGGGGCCAGTATCAATGGACAGTAGCCAACAATGCTTAATATACCATTACTCATAATAAATATATACTAGTCCCCCGGTTAGGTATGACCATCCTCTATAATTTCAGGGAAAATATATAAATCCACAAAACGTGTTTGGTTTTGTTTAGACTTAGTTTTGCTTCTTTGTCATGTCCCAATGTTATCAAGCATTGCTTTTTGGAATAGAACTAACTAGTGTATTTATGTGATTATTATGATTTATGTTTCTATATTATATATTTCAGACGGCTCGATAAAACGGAATCTGACGCGATTGGCATCATTCCGTCGAAGCGGCGGTGGGAACGCAAACAACGCGCTCGGGATCGACAGGTCAAGTTCCAAGGACAAGGCACGCCCGTCAGCACCGTTAGTATCTATTGTTGTCATGGCCATCGTTGGTTATTATTGATATTGCTTAGTTTGGAATCATAGCATTAGAGATTTACTATATCTTTCATTCTGAAGAGGTTTTTTATCTGAATTGCTTGACTCCTCTGGAACTACTTGCCTTTATAAACGAATTTCCATAAAGTTGTTGACTTGATTGCCCCATATATTAGCGTTTTTTTGTATTTCACTACCTATTCTAAATAATTATATATGACTAGCCTTTGCCCGCGGCTCCGCCGCAGCCAAAAGCTACATTTTAGGTTATATCTCAGGTTCCCGATAATAGTGGAATAAAACGTATACCCGTTTTTAAATCTAATCAAGAGCTATCAAATAAAAAAAGTTGCATCAAAATCCGTTCATTAGTTTATGCGTGATGCGCGAACAGAGACAAAGAAATCTAAAAAAAATTGTTTTGTGTTCAGACACGCCTATATAGCCTAATAATACATACAGATATTTTTTTTTCAAATATATCTGAAATGTACAGACACAGCTCTGTTACAGCTTTATAATAGTAAAGAAAGATGATTTCTAGTGTTTATAAACTGGGCAATCATCTTCACTAGCAGGAAACTTTTTTTAATTATTCTCCTTACTAAATTAGTCTGTTGGGCGGGAGCATCCTTCATGGTCCAAATTGGCTGAGTATACTATGATGGTGAGACAAGGTTGCATAAGGTATTGTGTCGAGTGCGGGCGGGGGGCAGCCGCCCCTCGCCGAGCGCAATGTCATCGTGGCGGGAAGATGCCCGCCGCGCCACCGTCCTAAAGTGGAAGTCTCGGCTGGAGACGCCCCGGGCCGGTCTCTGGACCGTGGGGGCGCTCCGACCGATCTTGGAAGAATGGGCAGGGCGGCAGCACGGGGTCCTCACCTTCCGGTTGGTGCAGGTTTTGGGGGGGCATGGTTGCTTCGGCAAATACCTGCACACGATCGCAAGGAGGGAGACGACCCCAGGCTGTCACCACTGCGACTGCGACGAGGACTCGGCGCAGCACACGCTCGAGTCGTGCCCGGCCTGGGATGTGCAGCGCCGGGAACTCGTTGCAGTCATAGGCGTGGACCTGTCGCTGCCGGCCGTTGCGCGAGCGATGGTTGGCAGTGACAGGGCCTGGACCGCGGTCGCCACCTTCTGCGAGGCTGTCATCTCGCGGAAGGAGGTGGCGGAGAGGGCCCGTGAGGAATCCTCCTTCGCGGACCCGATTCGCCGCCGGCGCGAGGGGCGGCGTGCGCGCGCTTATCTGCGCCTGATGCCGCCCTAGCCGAGGCTGCGGACGGTGGGGTCGGGGAGTACCCTGCCGTCCGCGGAAGCCTACCGCGAAGGTGCGACGCCCAAGTGCGCGAGGCGTCGCTCAAGAGAGGGTGCCCGTAGGGGCTGCCGCCTGCGGATCGCGGTCGTAACTGACGCGGTACCCGTGATCCGCCGTAGCAAGGGCGGGTGGAGGCGCACGGTGGGTTTTTAGTGGGTGAGAGCCCCATTCACCCCGTTGTCTCCCCGGGCAGCGGGGTGTGCGGTAGGACATTTTTGCCCACCTAAAATAAAAAAAAAAAAAAAAAAAAGGTATTGTGTCGAGTTATCCTTGTCTCATGATGGTGTTGTCCACTTGATTTTACTTCCTTTGTTCTTTGCTTATCATTTGATATTATAGATGCAATTGCATTTACTTTGTATTTTTGATGATAACACATAGTTTAATTGACCTAATACCATATCAAATACGAGCATTATTTATAAAAATATATAATACTAGTAATCGTATATAAATACAACTAGCTAAGTCAGTTATATCTCTAGTTACCTATATATATAACAGCGAGATAAAACGTATACCAGTTTTTAAGTCTAATCAAGAGCTATCAAGCAAAAATGTTTAATTAAAATTAAAATCGTTAAAAAATGTTCAGGAGTTATTGCGTGATTGCAAATCATCAAAAAGAAAGGAATTCTAAAAAAAAAACAACACAAAAACATAGCATCACGCCTGTATTCCCCGAAGGGGTAGGCAGAGGTGTATTACACACCCACGACTCGCCAGCTATGTTAAGTCCCACGTAATAGGGGGCGAGCCTATTGACGTCTACCGGGCATATTTCCAAACTCCGGGCTGTTACTGAGAATTTTTCTTTTTAGGAAAAAGCTCAATAACATTGCCTGGCCCGGGGATCGAACCCGAGACCTCATGATTAGCAGTCGCGTACACTACCGCTACACCACCGAGGCAGAATAAAAATATGTTGAAAGACCCATAAATAGACCCTAATACAGTATTATTTCTCAATAATGTTAACAGTACAGACACTTCTATAATAGTGCAGTAATATGTATAAATAATATGGCATCTACCAGTGTCATTGTAAAATTATAATTTTTTTTATTTCGCGTAACTAACATTTCAGAGCCAGTCAACATTGGAAAGAAAAAAGAAGACATTATCTTTCAGCAGAAAATTTCCATTCATGAAGAGCCGAGAGGATGGCAAATCTGAAGACGGTTCAGACCAGGAACGTGAGTACATCTAATAATAACCACTTCCATCAATTGTATATACACCAGAAGTACAGCACTACACAAATTATTCAAACATATACAAATATGTATCCCACATAAATTTAAATTACATTAACTCTTCACAAACATTATAAATAACGTATTATATGGTGGTATGGTACACGTGTATTATAATAATTAGAATTAATTATATAAATATGTAAATGTTGCGGATATTAATATTCACCAAAGCATTTTATAGGGTTTATTGTATTGTGACGTCACACTGTTTAAGTCAAACGTCAACTGATTTCGATAATTAATGTTATAAGTTGATAACTTGTAGCTAATTATTACGATCCAAATTTCATTCTTATTTAATCCTAATATAAAATTCTTTTTGCATGATAACCTCTTGGGAAGGGTAATAAACTCCCACGCGAAGATCTCGAGTTCGATCCTCATTAGTGATGAACAAATAAAATGTATTGGTCTTGCTTCATTTTCTGATTTTGGGTCTTGATCTTTGTGAATATCGTCTTTCAAGACCGATTTTGCTTATTATTATTCTCACGGCCCTTCTTGACCTTCGCAGTCAAAACTTTTGGACATTATTATTATAAATGAGATAGCGAATATGTAAATAAGTACGTGAGAAAAAGAGAGCACCTGTATTTATCTGTTGCTCTCGAATCGTAAGACAAAGGCTTGGAATAAAAACAAAATGGCGAGTACTAAACGGTATTTATTAAAATTATTTTACATTTTAGTATGAATTAGAATAATAAAAAGTACTTCACGTACGTTACGTTTAAAGACAAACATGTTTTCATGACTCGACATAATATTGATTTTAGACGTTTTAAAAGTTCAATTATATCAGTGGAAAACTAATATTTAATACATTTTCCTAATTGTATGCAATACTAGCCTTTGGCCGTGGCTCCGCCGTAGCCAAAAGCTAGTTTTTCGGTTATATCTCAGGTTCCCGATATAGTGGCGGGATAAAATGTCCACCAGTTTTTAAGTCTAATCAAGGGCTATCAAATAAAATGTCGCATCAAAATCGGTTCAGTAGTTTCGCGTGATGCGGAACAAACCGAAAAAATAAATGTTTTGTGTTCAGACACGCCTATATAGCCTAATACAGTAATTTTTTTTAACAAGTATCTTAAATGTACAGACACAGTTCTGTTACAGCTTTATAATAGTATAGAAAACGGAGATGAGGGGAAATAAAAGTGTGACGTCACAAGGTGATATGAGACATGAGCTTGGCTGCACCAGCAACTAATAAAATGATTTTGTTACAGCTTTCATGGTTTGTTACACGCAGGAGGATGCTAACGCTGACGGTAAGTGCTCATTCCCATCTCCTCTCATATTTATTTATCGCTACTGTGCTGTTAATTGTATGTAGGTCATTACGCAGTTTTTTTTCATGCGGCTGCTAATAACCACAATTTCAAGATAGGTTTTACATTCAAGCTGTTCGCTTATTCTAACAGAACTACACGTCCAACATTAAAATGGAAAGGTTACCTTCGTGTTCTGATTCTTTATTTGATATGATCAATTTACACTCGATAACTAATACTGCTCATATACGCAGCATTCGACCAGTGTGTGTGAAATAAGAGCGATCAAAATAAGTCAGTTATCAGATTATGGTTTGCATACGATATATGATAGAAGACTTTTTAAAGAACAAATTATTTGTGAAATGTGAAAAAAGAGAACTTTCGTGCGAGCGGGAATCTAACCTGCGTATCTTTCAATCCGGGGAAGTGCTCTAATCGCTAAGCTGATGATGTGGAGATTGGGTATGGCCGTTGGTCAGTGCGATTTCTTAGCTGTTAGAGCACTTCCCCATCACAAGTACACCTGGAACTCACCCGATGGTATAACCAAACGCCAAATAGACCACATTGCCATCAGCTCCCAAGTGGCGCTCATCGCTGCTCGATGTTCGCAACCGTCGTGGCGCGGATATCGACAGTGATCACCACCTAGCAATAGCCGAGGTGCGGCTTAAAGTAGCCGTAGCTCGAGCGACTAACGCGACCACCAAGGCAAGCAAACGGTTTGAGGTAAACAGACTACGGGATCCGGATATAGGCGACGCTTTCAGACTAGAGCTGCGGAATCGCTTCTCGGCACTTGAGACGGACTCTACTACTTCTGTCAACGCGCAGTGGAACCACATCAAAATGGCTTATGTAGAGACCAGTTCCGTCGTTCTTGGACACAAAACACATACACGCGAAGACTGGATGTCACAGAGAACCTGGAACCTCATTAAAGATAGGCGCGAACTCCATCTTCAACTCCTGGCAACCAATGATACGGCGGTGCGTGAAGATCTGAGGCTGCAGTATAGACAGATACGCAGAAACATCTACCGCAGTACCCGTCATGATCGACGAGTATGGGCGGATAGTGTGGCGGATTGCGCCCAACGTGCTGCTAACTCCGGTAATCTAAGAGAGATGTACAAGGCGACGAAGACCTTGGCCGGAAACAGGAACCAGAGGAAGAAGAAGCCCTTGAAGGACAAAGGAGGCCAGCTGATCTTGACATCGGAGGGACAGCTTCAACGCTGGCGGGAGCATTTCGAGGAGATCTTCCGAATCCCAAACGACCCCATCACTACGACACCTGCTGCCAGCTTGCCCGCACAAAGCCTCGATATTGACGTGTCTCCCTCCACTGAGGAGGAAGTAGTGAAAGCCATCCGATCACTCAAAATCGGCAAAGCCCCAGGAGTCGACCTCATCACGGCGGAAATGCTGAGAGCGGACGTGACTACAGCCGCGAACCCGCTGACACCCCTTTTGCGGAGCATCTGGTCAGCCGAAGAGTTACCCGACGACTGGAATAAAGGCCTTCTCATCACCGTGCCTAAGAAAGGAGACCTCAGTGAATGTGGCAATTGGAGAGGCATTACCTTGCTCTCGATCCCGTCTAAGGTGCTGTGCAAGATTATCCTAGACAGATTATCGAGGGCCGTTGAACCTCTTCTTCGCAAAGAACAAGCTGGTTTCCGACCCAACCGATCGTGTACGGACCAGATCAATACCTTGCGCATAATCTTAGAACAGGCATCAGAATGGCAGAGGGAAATTTATTTGACCTTCGTGGACTTCGAAAAAGCCTTCGATACGCTGAGCTGGTGTTGTATCTGGGACCGATTGCGTTAAATTGGGGTCCCCCAGAAAATTACCAATATGATCAAGGCCATCTACGGGAAGTATTCCTGTAGAGTGACACACGACGGCACCGTCTCGGAGGATATACCGGTACATGCGGGCGTACGACAGGGGTGTCTCTCACCTCTCCTATTTCTTGTTGTTCTCGATGGCATCATGAGCAATACAATATGTAACAAGCGTCGCGGCATAGAGTGGGAACTATCCAGCGTCTTGGAATACCTGGATTATGCCGATGACCTATGCCTGCTGAGTCACACATGAACCGACATGCAAGCCAAGCTGGACGACCTACAATGAGAGGCAAAGGAGATGGGACTGAAAATCAACACCCGGAAGACCCAGGAAATGAGGTGCGGGGCGACAAGCTCTTTGCCGTTGCTCATTGGTACAGAGGCTGTGGAAAAGGTCCACAAATTCACTTACCTCGGTAGCGTAGTGTCGGAAACTGGAGAGACCAAAGAGGACATCGCTTCGAGAATCGCCAAGGCAAAAGCAACCTTCGCACAGCTGCGCCCTGTATCGCAATCACGGAAGCTGACTAGGAGAGTTAAGCTGAAGATATTCCGGTCCAACGTGAAAACCGTGTTGCTGTACGGATGTGAGACGTGGAAGGTTACTAAGGACATCTCGCACCGGCTCCAGGTCTCCATCAACCGCTGTCTTCGCCGTATTCTTGGTGTTTACTGGCCCGAGAAAATCTCCAATATAGAACTGTGGGAACGCTGCAATGAGACCCCGATCGACCAGCAGATCAAACGCCCAAGTGGAACTGGATCGGCCACACGCTCCGAAGGGACCCTAATCACATACCGAGGCAAGCCCTAGACTGGATTCCCCAAGGAAAGCGTAAGCGTGGCTGCCCAAAGCAAACCTGGCGGCGGACGATCATCGCAGAGGCGAAGAACATAGGGAAGACTTGGAGCGAATTAAAACGTGAAGCTCAATACCGAATGGGATGGCGGCGCATTGTGGAAGCCCTCTGCCCCATGTAGGGCACACAGGAATATAATGGAATAGAGCACTTCCCCGGATTGGAAGGGACGCAGGTTCGATTCCCGCTCGCACAAAATTTCTCTTTTTCCACATTTCACAAATTATTTGTTGTTTAAAGTAGCTGAGCATGTCAAGTGTTAAAATACAGATCAACAAAGACTATAAATTTTATTTAATTTCATCTGGCAACATTGATAAGTCTTTGATGGTCTTTTGTACGTACGGCCCCCCATATCGTGTTATTATTAAATATTTGGTTTCACAAGTTATGTTAAATTATCTACCTACATATAATAATTACTTGTTATATTATAATACTCTTATGTATTTTATACAAGACATCACATTGGTTAATACACACTTTGACTCCACACGATCTCTCGAAGGAACACAATCCATGATCATTATATTACTGTTTTATAATCACTGATAACATCACAGTGTAGTGATTTTCACGATGACCTATTTTATAATGAAATGTACCGGATAAATGTGAGTAAATTATCGCTTGTAGTGTGTATGGAAAAGCATGGTGATGCCTATTAAAATATAGGTCTAGCAAAATTGGCAACATTACTTAATAGGCATAATGTCATTGTCGCTTGTCAAATAATATGATGTTGTAGGCGACACTGCGACGAGCTATGTACTTATTACTTCTGTGTGTTAGATAGTTTTATTTTTTAATATTTCGCTCTGTGACCGCACAACTGTGGTATGCTCCAATTCAGCTGTGATCACTGTATTCCTACAGTGTCACAATATAGTAGTATTGTCAGTAGTTCAACTGAATAAGATTGGACAAAGCACAAGTGTGTGGTGAGAGCATCAGGTCAAGATTTGGTGTTCCACATGTAGTTAACGTTGATACTAAGAAGTGGTCGCTGCAAGCACACGGGTTGGTTTGAGAAACGTCCGGCCAATGTTCCGTGCTTCTAGTTGCCTAATCGGAGTCAACAATACACTTGAACTATGTGACATAATTTTATTTGCTGTTCATTTTTGTGAGTGCTACTCATACATAGCTCTGCTAATTAAACCGATAATACTGTTCGGAGGTTCTCAATAGCTGGTGCCGTGAGCGCACTTTCTGCGTTTATAATAAATATATGTAACGTTAATTTTTCTACATGTAGGAGAAATCTTGTATCGAGTGGAACTTCCCATGATGGAGGAGATTACGCTCATTTATCTCGAGGACGAGAGTAAGTTTTGGGAGTGAGGCGTAGCTTGCGAGTGCCGTAGCCGATACCTTACCTCCCGCATTCTGGTTATGATCATCAATTAGAAATGTAGTTTTCATTTCAATAACACTCCAGTTTTTTTTATTTTATTATTTGTCATTAAGTTCAGTTGTTTTTGATTCATGAAACTCGAATTCTCTAATAGCCACTTAGCACTCGGAAATATTACCATTGAGCTCACGAGTTTTGATCATCGTTACAAAATTGTTTGATCGTGGGGCTCACAACTAGCGGTGCGTGACTCGTACGTTCGCTACTCGCAACATCGCCTCGATAGCTAGTCGTGGGAGAGTGGGCCACTGGAAGCACACGAGGACACAAGAGCCGCCTCTGTCACGCATGACCACGTTGCGCGCTTTGCCTAACGGTGTGAACAAACCTGGCTGACGAACAACAACGAATGACTTGAAAAGGCAAATGAACGTGATTGCGTGTGCCCATCTCCAATGCTGAATTCCATTCGTCGGCGTCCGTTGGCGTGGTCTGTACGCACCATTAGTTACACCACACCGTCACCGGCATGTTCAGACGTACGATCGACTTCACGACATTCATTCGAGCTTGTTTTCAGTTTTCGACATTACGCTGTGCTGGTTTAGTTTTTATAGCTTCAGAATAGGGATGCGCTATAGTTGTATCGCAGTCGCTGCCGTACTTTTTGTTGTATTGAAATGTATATATTTGCTTTATATACTTTTGTTGAAGGCGTTGTTCGGTACATTTATTTGGCAAGGTAAATAAAATAAACCTTGAAACGTGTTCGCAAGACATAAGGTTTTATTTATTCTTGGCCAGTAGTAAAACGACTTTTCAAGCTGTTGTAGCAAAGCATTATGCAATTCGACACAAGAAAAAATAATATATCTTAATTAGAATCACAACATACCTATATATTTAAAATATATTTTATTTATTATATAAAATATCATATATACAGAATGTAGTAATGATTCTTGGGCTGAATTGTAAATTGTCAGGGCTAGGACACATAGGTTACATGATTCTTAAACTTAGTACCTAACTTATAGTAAGATTGTCCCGCCTTAATATTGGTGAACTCGTTAAGTGTGCAATAGTTTGTATACTATTAGTATTAGGTTATATATTCGAAGGTATATAGATATAGATAGATGTAATTTAGAGTTATATATTTAATTTAGATGTGTGTGTTCAATAAAATATTATAGTGTTACTTAAAATATACATCTTGTGTTAATATTATCTTGAATTTGTATAGGATAATCGAATTTGCAGCACTTTTGCACATAATACTGTTATATAATATGCACATTTAGCACGAATGATGTTGTGCACATTCAAATTTATGTGGATTACGATAATTGGAAACTAAGCGGGCACATGTTTATAGAGCCTTGTATTTTACAATCACGTTGTGTTTGGAAGTGTTCAGACCTTACATTTATCATGATCATAAAAATGAGACACGATTCACTTGTGCAATAGTTAACTTTATCATAAAACTAGACAATTGGCACGAGTTTTTATGGAATGTGTAATATTTATAATTTCCAGGTCAAGATGAAACGGTACTGTCATATGAGACCGTACAACAATTGACGATCTCTTACACGCGACCCGTTATTATCTTGGGCCCGCTCAAGGACAGAATAAACGACGATCTAATATCAGAGTTCCCTGAGAAGTTCGGCAGCTGCGTACCTCGTGAGTATAGGCTTTTATTTTGTTTGTCCTGGCTTGCATACTCTAAAACAATCTATATAGAGTCATTACTCTGTAATACCTTCAAATATTTTTTTGTACTACGTGGGTGGCAAACACGTATACGGACCTCTGATGGTTGCGATTACCGTAGTCTAGAGTCGCTAGCAACACCAGAGGCATCACCCACGCGTTAGCAACTTCAAGGAAAGAGATAGCAGGTGGAGAGGTAGGAGGATATGGAGAGGATAAGGATAGGGTTTGGGTCTTCGGCGCTCTCACTCACCATATGAAACAACAGTAGGACTACCTATTGTTGTTTTACGCCGATCTTCAGTGAGCGAGAGAGAGAGTACTTGCTCGATCGAGCTGATCCATTCAGTGATGAGGCAGTCGCAACGTGACAAAATGGATATTCTGCTAAATCAGGGAAGAATAAAAACCTAAATAATTGATTAATAAAGTTCCGCAAACGCCTAAAAAAATAATAGGAGTCCGGAGATGACGACTCAGACTATCATTATAATCATCTATACACTCTTTAAAAATAAAAGATGGTGAATAATTTTAGCTGTTAAATAATCGCTGGGCGATATAAAACGTAGCGCAGCACGATTAATTTGTTTTCTTCTAATAATGTAACTGGAGTTCACTAAAGAATAAAACACATAAGATGCATTGATGGACCAAGAATAGTAGTAGAATTAGTAGTAGTATCATCACCCCCTTATTTACCGCGGGTTTTGTGCGACGCTACTAAGATATGTAGGCAATTATCACCCGTTACTCAAAATCAAATTGAAATATGTGTAATATGAGCATTAAAATGACAGGAATATACACAAATCATTAACATGAGCGCTTGAGTCAAGTGCAATTGTAACAACAAAATGGCGATTGCAATCGCTACAAGCAGCCGGATTCCGTACACACTTGAGTGGGTCGGTAACGCCATCTCCCGTGTGAACGGCCGTGAAGCTCCTCTGGTGTGTTTTGTAGCAGGACATAGCCATCCATTCATTCGTTTCTCATCAGCGATATGAAAAGAACGAACAGCGCCTTGGTAGTATTCTTAGTTCGTCCGTGTGGTGACAGACTAAGAATACAAGTGTCACCACCCCATCCTTTTCTGCGGGTGTCGTATACGGCGACTAAGGGAATTAAGCAATTATCACCCATTGCATTACTGGTGGTAGGGCTGGGTACTAAGTGAGAGTACTCACTTGCTATTGGGCCCGAACGGGTCGGTTCCACCGTCTCCTGTGTAACCAGTCATGAAGCACGTCAGTGTGTTTTGGCTGTAGCAGAAGATAGCCGTTTATTCTTTCATTTCACATCTGATAAATGAAATGGAGCGCAGCGGATTGACAATACTTTCGTTATAGTTGAGTCCATGAGCGATGGTTACCACTTACCATCAGGAGGGCCGTGGCTCGTCTGCGATCTAAAGCAATAAAAAAAATAGTATTGATAGGTCCATGAGCGGCGGTTACCACAACATCAGCCAGAGCCCGACTGCCACTTAAGCAAAAAATGAGCCGTCACAGGACGTGTGGTATATGCAAAAAAAAAACGATTTTCTTTCTTTCTTTAAATATTGTTCGAGTCTTATATTATTCTTGGTAAGCGCCCTCTCGTTATCCATAGATGAATTAAAACTGTTGTTGGTTTATTGATTGACATTATATTTCCTAGTTAGATGCTTTTGTCTACAGATGGCGTTAAAATCAATTAAATAAATTGGCGTGGCGACGTCGCCACAGCCCTAACCCCTAACCCTCCCTCCGCATTAGATGTTTTCACATCAAAATTCACACACAGCTCAATATAACAAAATTTTGGCGAGTAGGTGTTTCACTCTAAGGGGAAGCCTATGTCCTCCGTAGAACAGTAATGAGAAAGCGCTTTGTTTTCGACAGATACAACTCGACCACGGCGGGACTATGAAGTAGACGGTCGCGACTATCACTTCGTGGCGAGCCGGGAACAGATGGAGCGAGATATTCAGAACCACCTGTTCATTGAAGCGGGACAGTACAACGATAACTTGTATGGAACATCCGTGGCCTCTGTTCGAGAAGTTGCTGAGAAGGTAAGCGTTACGAAATATATGCCTGTGCTGTGCAGTAACTAAACTTAGATCGTCACCCTGTCTATTCCCGTAGGGCCGTTCGAAAAAGTTCATTCTAAAACAAACGGTAGCGGAGTGTCGCTTAGAAAGTATAATGGTGAAGGGGCCTAGAATTCGTGATATAAAATTTAAAGGGGTTGTGATAAGGGCGGATGGGGGGCCAAAATACTAGAATTTAGCGCGAGGTAATTTAAAACGGCTGCTGTGAGTGTTTTGTTAAGCTACGAAGAAAGTTAAGTTTTATCATATCATTTCATTGAGTGATAAGGTTGCCACGAAAATACTTACGAGTGAAAGTTCTCACTTGTTGCCAGATCCAAAAGTATAGGTTTAACCATTTCTGTTCGACAGTCGCAAGGTGCGACGCTCCGTGGAAGCGTCGCTCAGTAGAGGGTACCAGGTTTTTGTAATATGACTAAAAGAATTTGGACAACCACAAAGATTTACGTCTTTACACAGTTTCTGTGGGATACGCCTAAACGACTTAATAGATTTGTATTTTGAAATACATGCACAAAGTTCCGTTTAAAGTCTTTATAATCTGGAATGTTTCTACACTAATTGTTTTTTATTGCAGGGCAAACATTGCATTTTAGATGTGAGCGGCAACGCAATTAAAAGGTTACAAGTGGCGCAACTGTATCCTATTGCCATATTTATAAAACCAAAGAGTGTAGAATCTATAATGTAAGTATTAAATGTCAATAATTATAATTACCTTAATATTACTTTTATAGTTATATGTAGTCACTTAATTTATAATTTACATTTACAGGGAGATGAATAAGCGTATGACTGAAGAACAAGCAAAGAAAACTTACGAACGTGCGCTAAAAATGGAACAAGAATTCGCCGAATACTTCACTGGTACGTATCCATAGACAGTAGATATCGGTCGAAGACTTAAGTACCCATATATTAACCAGCAATGACACTCAAAATATTCCAACTGAAATTCAGCCCTTCTTTGTTTGGGGCTATATAAAGTATCTGTTTCAGCTGTGGTGACGGGGGATACACCGGAGGAAATATACGCGAAGGTGAAGGCGGTGATCACGGCAGAGAAAGGGCCTAACGTGTGGGTCCCGCGCCGCGACCCGCTTTGAACGTGCCATACCCCCGACCCCCTAGACGTACTAATTAACTAGTACACATGGTATACAATATTACATCTCATGTATTCTCTTACGTGATACATATGACTTACTAGTAAGTCATTCCACCTGTGGTACTCAGAAGGGTATTTGGTGAAATTTTCCTGATATTACTAATAGAAATATTTTGTCATCCCTTGTTTAAGAGAATCTTAACCTTACAAAAATAGCCCTTAAAGGAAATTTTGAAGACCCGACCATCCTCAACTAATTGAAAAAATTACTTTACAAAACATTGTACTTAATTTGTTGATAAACTATTGTTTTGCTAATTCTAATATTGACCGAGGCATATAGCCAGATATATATAAATTGATCCAATCAATAAGCAATCTTTATATATGTTAAGAAGTATATTCGATCTGAGCATCTTTGTTTTTCGGTGCTCATGTGATGCTGATCGGTCCTTACTGCTAATCTCTGTCCAGTCTCTTCTTAATGCTATCCTATCGGACCGTGAGATTTTTTGAAATAGAGAGTGTCTCTGTGTTGGTGCTCATAAGTGTATAAGTATGCACAGATGGCTTAGTCTCTTTATTATTATTTGTCAGTATCATCTACACCACAACAATTCTAATATACTCGACAAAGGCTTAATTTTAATAAGAATATTGTACCTAGGACAGTCTATCTGTAAGCAAACACCTGAGTTTGCAATATTGTTATACCACCCTAGTACCTACGATAGTGCCTCGATTCCAATCGCCATCCCTACTAAAAAGTGTGGAGATTTTTCGATGTTCCGCCGCCCGCACCTATTAGCTACCCTCGCGGGTTTACGCGTTTAGATATACAAGCAGAATTTCTTGTCATTGCTTCATACATAGACTATATCCAAGTTGATTTAGCGTTGAGATTATATATTATATATAAAATTTAATGTAAATTGTCATTGTCGATAAATTGTTGACCAACTCGCGATTAGTATTCACTTATTTTCACTATATTTACGCTTATGTTAATGTGCAAAACTTACTATGGACGTATCCTCCTTGCAATTTCTATATCGGATTATTTTAATTATTTGACAAAGCCCACTAATTGTACTCCTAATGTAAATTGTATATTTAAACATTTTAAAATGGTATTATACATGTTAATTTAATCAGGTTGCTAGATAAATTTTAAAATCTTCAATGTTAAGGTGTTATAATTAATTACTATTACTCAGATAGTATATATCGTTCGAGATTAATCACGTTGCACAGGTGACGTTGGAACGCTAAATACCAACTAGTTATGAATTAGTAAAGCTGTGTAGTTAAACCCACCTCACACATAGCTAGTTTAAGGCGTACATAATCAGAATTATTTGCTCAAGTGGCAATTTATATCGTAATCATTGAATCTCATAACATTCGTGCACATCCTTGTCCACCTTTGACACTGTGCAAAGTTGTTTGTTGATGAATTTATAGTAAGCAATTGTGTTATGTGGTGTGAAATGTCTCACCAATTATAATAGTGTTTCACATTAATTTATTGAGATTTTTATTTTCTTATGGAATGACAACCCATCTGCAAATATGGGAAACTAGAAACAAAACCTGTACAGCTTAGGTTACAGGTGTTTGCTGTCATTAATTATTACCCACGAGTATTAGATGTACCTCTGTATAACCGATTATTGATGCATATATTTTTAACATGTAAAGACGTGGCACTTAAATATTTTATTCAAATTTAAAATATAATGTGTGTTAAAGTAAATAAACTTTTAAATGACAAAAGCTATTGACGATTAACAGAGTATTTTAAATGTTGACTTGAAAGAGATTACGACAAACACATTTATTGTAACAGAACTGATAAAATTTGTTATTTGACACTTTGTATATTAGAAGTATTGAGAAAGATAATGTCTCTGTCGTTTGTCGTGATTTCTTTTTCAATTTTGTTTGTAATGTAAATAATAATAGATATTTTAATTTATTTTTTAAGAATTTGTATCAATGTATTAACACAAGTCACGAAATGGTTTATTTTAAAGCTATTTATTTTATCGTCTTAAGTAGATATTATTTTATTAATAGATTGAGTTTGTGCAAATTAAGTGTATAATGATTTTTAACCTGTAGCTTTTAACATAATTCGCATCCATATTTGCAGATGTACAATGTTTATGAGTTAGTGATGTTCAATAGAATAGTTTGAATAAAATTATTTACGTTGAAAATCTATCGTTGTTTTACTTTATTTTGTACGTGTTTTTTCTTTACCCTGTACTGACCCACTGAAGGTCACAGGTTTTACTTTATTTTGTACGTGTTTTTTCTTTACCCTTTACTGACACACTGAAGGTCACAGGTCTCCACCAGAGTAAGAGCTATGTAGGTCACAGTGCGCTACGCTGGCCCCGTGCGGATTGGTAAAATTAGTAATCATTATATTAACGGTATAACTTATTTGCATTCGCAAATATTCACAATTTTTTTAATATCGCATTCCCAATATTTTATTTGAATATTTGTCGTTGGTAAAGCGATGTGAAAATAATTTATGACAATGCAACTTTAGACTCATACAGCCTAACAAATAAGACATCTAAACCACGCGTTATACCAAAAATAGTTTATGCTTAGAATCTCTTAAGATTACAGAGTGAAATATTTTCTTACAAATAAATTCTGTTGTTTAGCTATTTTATATATGTAAGAAAAAGTATGTCTATAGGCACTGCTATTTTGCTTAGATAAAGAACCTTTTCATTACTCGTACTCTGAAAGTAGGTCTGAAGTTGCCTGAGGAGCGGGTTGAAAGTAATACTTTTCAGCCCCAGGGAGAATTACTTTCAACTGACAGCTGAGTAATTATAAAAAAATACGGTTCTATTTTCTGTACAGCCAGTCAATTACAGCGCGATGTGAAATAACATAAAGTTAAGTATTTATTAAAGAATTTGTTTTTTATATGACTTTATTTTAATATAGTTGCAACTATATCTTTAAAATAACGAAGATATATATATTTTTTCAATGATTAAAATGAAAAATTATGGCTGAATAGCTGACAGGTCTCAGAAAAAAAAAACTAAATCGGCGGGAAAACGGCGATTCCAAATTCAATTTTTTAGTCCCCCATTTTTTCTTTAGCTAATGTATGATTTTTATGTTTAGTTTCCTCGTATTAGTAATGAAAAGCAGTGTTTACATCGGGATAAAGACTTATTTAGTTTGTTGCTTTCATCCCTAGGGTAACAATGTACTATTAGTTTACTAGTAGGTAGAATTACGAAATTAGCAGTCCCGAGAAATTGTCACGGTGGCTGAATTGGCCACGCATCTGGGACGGCATTCCAGGCGATGCAGGTTGAAATCCTGCCGTGACTGTTAATTTCAATTTCACACTGTGTTAATAATTAATTTGGCTAAGCATGTCAAATGCTAAAAAAATATCAAAATGCATACTTAATTATTATCATTTATTAATATTACCTACTGTATTCCTATCCAAATTTAGGAGTTTATAATAGTATGTAGTCAGTATCGCGGTCTTCGAACTTCCATTATAAATAATTAATAAGTAAAAATTGAAGAACAAATTATTTGTGAGTGGAAATAGAGAACTTACTGTGAGCGGGATTCGAACTAGACTACTAAGCCATCGCAGTCACCGACTACGATTCCCTATCTCCACATCACATTTGTTTAGATATTTTTATGATCCACGCCACTTCTCAGATGCATTTACATGTATTTTTCCAATATAGTAAGTTCTGCAATTAAAATTCATACTACTTGATGGCGCGATTTTTTCAATATTTGTAAAGTAGCTGGAGTATGTCAAATTCTAAAATACAGATCAATATATTGAAGTGAAACTTCTAATACGACTTCCAACAAGGTTGCGTTAAGCGTTTAACGCTACCATAGAGGTGTGAAAACACTGTTGCGTTAAACGTTCAACGCTCCTGGGGAATAGAAAGAGACAGAGCGAGAGTGAATGCGTGGCACTCGAACGCATGCGCGATGTATACCTGTTACAGGCCAGCGCGAGCGTTAGCAAGGAGTAGCGTCCAATTTCCATATTACGAAGTTTCACCGCGCGGAGGGACTCCACGCATTTTTTTTAAATATCACGCCTTCAAATTTTAATGAAGATGTTGACTGCAATCATTTCACGGCAGATGGCGTATTATCGACATGGCCATTGAATAATTTTTATTTCCATACAATTTGTAACCTGTAATTTGGTAAATTTTAATTTTCTCGCAATATGCCTGTGTACTATACCAAAAATGTAATAATCTCTATGTACAATTATTTCCCTGAGCTAACATTAAAAAAGTGAGAAAAATCGCAATAATGTTGTGGCTACACAGGATAGTCTTTCAATTCTTTAATATTCCAGGTATTAAATTGGCAATGAACTACTGTCACAATACTTCATCGTTTACGAGAATAATAAAGGACATAAATGGGTTGAAAACTGATAATTTAGGCCTAACAGATTAGCAATCAAAAATACTATAAGGTGACATGTAATTAATTTTAAATTTGTGCATTAAGGTTCCCAAGTATACCGCTTTATTTCCTAGTGCAAGGTATTAATATTTTGTATAATTTAAAACAGTCAAAATTAAACACATTATGTCAAATTAATTATTTTATGTCCTTATATCTCATCCAGTACAACAGTGGTCTTCTCAGAAACATAAAGACCGTCTAAGAACTTTCGGATATCCTTATTTTTAACAGTGGTAGATTGTTGAATAAGTGCAGCTGAACTTGAGACATCTTCCAAAGAGTTGCCTTCAATGATTAGCTCGTCCTTCTGCTTGGGGGAGTTTATAACAGTCACACCAGGTGCCATCTTTACCCTTCTGATGAATTTCTCACCTAAGAAGTTACGGATTTCAATAGTCGAGTTATTTTCAGTGGTGACACAGTTAATGGGGAAGTGAGCATATACAGCACGCATCTTATACTGGAATCCCTTGGTTACACCTGGAACATAAAGAAAATATATATTAATATAATTCATCATAATCCCAATGTTATTTCCAATTGTGTTGGGGATGTAATTCTGGTTAACATACAATCATCTGGTTAACCAGAATTACAATATCATTTCAAATTTGTTTGACAGCCATAAACATTTCATTTCACAACAACCACAACAGAGTGAGAATTAGGGTAATTTTAAGTTTTCAGAATATCAGGATACTTCAAGCACAAACTCTCCATGTAGTCATAATAATTAAAAATAATTTAATTATACACACTATCTTCTACCCTCCATATATATTATGAATGCAACAAGTGACATTGTTTGTTACATTTTGATGCCATAACTACTAAACAAATCATCTCAAAATTTTACATACATATATATAGTCTGGAGCCTAGCCACTTTTAATCCTAAAAAAATTATGGTTCATAGGGGATAGCTATTTATAATACATAGATAGAACTAACAAGCCATAGTGTAACATATTTAAAACCTGAAGTCAACACAGACAAAAGTTACAGGCAGAATTAGTTGATATTAATTATGGCGGATACCATTGCCTGGCAGACTAATGTTCTTTGCACTAAATAATTGTTTGGTTTGGCACACCAAAGTGTACACACTTGGTGTTGCAAAAGTCCAAGAGGGGTGGTTATCAGTTTATCACGTACATTCAGGTCAACTGCTGGTCTGCCACCATTGGCAAAAAAAGGATTTTTTTACAAATTTATTCTGTTACAATTTTAACGAGTCTTTGTTGCAATCTGATAACTTTTTGCTGTTGATAAGCACACATAAAAACTAATGATAAATAAAACCTTAATACTTGCAAGTAGTCTAGTCACTAGCACATTAGGTATGCAGCTAATTTACATGTAGGATTTGTAATTCTACCAAGCAAGACTTTGTAGGCAGCCAATAATATTTGAATACTGATTTGAACAATAGTTGTCCTATGAACATAATTTGATTCATTATTGATTTAACTATTATTCATGACATACTGAGCTAAATGTTTGATTTAAATAAAATGCCTAGAAAAAGTTGGATCGTGAATCGGCTTCAAATCCCCTGCTATTCTAATATTTTGGTATACTATAAAGTAGGTTACCTAAAATAGAAATATCTAGTTCTTAATAATACTAGAGTTGGCCTTATCTGATTGACATTGGAACTTATTGAATACAAATTTATAATTCACGTTTATCAAGAGTATCTGCTGTAAGACTTCATCAGGTTTCACGTTTTTTAGAAGTAACAAATAATAACTTCTTACAACAACTACAACAACACAATAATATGAACAATTACCTTTGATCATGTTCTCAACGTGAGAGCATACAGTCCTGACTGCAGCCAGTTCCTTTTTAGAACCAAACCATTTCTCAACCTTTAGGAGGCGAGGGTTCACCATGCGAATATCAACAGCCAAATGTTTGAAGTTCCTCTTCAAGACACCGCGCGGTCCTTTCACGGTCACCAAGCGCGATTTCACATGTACAGTGAGTCCCTCAGGGACCTTCACTTTTTGATTTGCAACTATTTGCTTCATGGTCAAGCCTAAAAAATAAATAAATGTAATTACTAAATATAACCTACGAAACTTGACAACATAGGCGCCGACTTTTTATGTTTGTAAAAGAAATATAATTTGAAACTTGTACTATAAAGTATTCCTAATCTCACTATAAATCTTCCATATCAAGATTTAGGATAGTTCATTAGATTTTTAAGGATTTTTCATGAAACAAAAACCAATATCACCTACTATCTTTGACACTTGAGGCGAAAAGGCGGTCGTCAGTGTGACCATCCGAAAATAGAGAAGTGAGCCAAAAGTCTACCAAAATTAGAAATCCGAAATTGAAGAAAAGTGACCTAAATATTATAAAACATAAAAAACTAAAATACTTAATAAATAAATATTCAAGGACATTACACACAACGTCCTCTGGTCTCAAACTTATTTAGATATTTTTATATATTATTTTTAGTATTTGATATGCTTAGCCATATAAATTAACACAAATTGTGAAAATATTGAAACGAAAAAAAACAGTCACAAACAGGATTTGAACCAGCATCTTCTGGATACCATCCAGATGCTTTGATATTTTAGCAATCGTGTCAATTGCTCGGCACTGCTAATTTTGATAACACAATGCTAAAAATATATATAAAATCATTTCACACGTAGGCCCCTTTTCTTACAATCTTCAGTCATTACGTCAACTAGGGTTTGCAGGTCAGTCGCAAACTGCGCAAATAGGACCGCATCGTCTGCATATAACTAACTAACTAACTAATCTATCATAAAGCCATTTCCCTTGCGGGGTAGGCAGAGAGAACAGAGTGCCAAGAGGTTCTATTCTTGCATACATCTCTCGCTTCCTCAACATTCATAACTCTCTTCATACACGCTCGCCGGTTTCGGAGACTCCTGACTCCACCCTCTTTCAATACATGACCGATTATGTCTAGGTAGGTGAGTCTCGGTCTCCCCCTGTACCTACATCCTTCCACTTTCGCATTGTATATCTTCTTAACCAGTCGCTCGTCCGGCAATCTTTCCACATGTCCGAACCATCGGAGCATTCCCTTTCGCATCTTTACACCAATACACTCTTTCATACCTACTCGCTCTCTTACGTCGTTGTTACGAATGCAGTCAGTCAACCTCACTCCACAGATTCTCCGCAGAGATCGCATTTCGACCGCATTGATTTTACTCTCATGCTCCTTTTTGCATACCCAACTCTCGCTTCCATATAATAACGTTGGGACAAGCACTGCGTTGTGTATCGCGACACGTGCCTTCTGGCTGAAGTGGTAGCTGCCGAGAAGTTGTCCCAATGCTCCGTTCACTCTATTTCCCGCATTCACTCTTCTCCCTACATCAGTGGTATACCTTCCATCCCGACTGAATCCACATCCAAGATATACAAATTCATCCACTTATTCTAGCACACCATTTCCTATTGCTACTCTAACATCTGTTCTGGCTTCTTCTCTTTCATAAACCATTATTTTGGTTTTGCTCACGTTCACACGTAGGCCCCTTTTCTTACAATCTTCTGCCATTACATCGTCTGCATATAGCAGTAAGTTAACCACTAAGTCGCCCATCCTGGACTCCCACATTTATTTCATTCATCTCGCAGCCCTGTGTAACGCTGATATTTATATTAAACCAGGGCGACATTCCATCATCCAGCCACACACAAGTTCTGCAGTCAATGCAGTTGGACTTCACCGCTTGCAGCAGTCTACTGTTAATACCGTACTCTGGCAAAATGCCCCAAAGTTCCTTTCGTAAAACTGTGTCAAATGTTTTCTCAAAATCTAAAAAACTGCAGAAAACCCTCTTACCTACAGCTAGATGCATCTCTACAATGTTGCGAGGAGAAAACACTTGATCCATGCACCCTCTTTCGCGTCTAAACTCTCCTTGTGCCTCACACAGATATTCATCACACACCATCCTCATTGTCCTTTCAATAATCTTACCATAAACTTTGGCTTCTAAACTGGTCAAGCTAAAACAAACATTGCTTAAACATACAATGGAATAATAGAATCAGAATGCACCCGGTCTGTATAATAAAGTTGATGATTTATTCGTTACTGTTTGTAAGGAAAAAATCGATATTAAAGCAATTTTGTCCCAAAAATGTACATTGGGACGAAAATTTTATTTCTAAAAGGCTGATTTTGAATCCAATAATAATAAATTGGCTTGAAGCGCTTATAATCTAGTATAATTTATTTGCTGGAAGCTCTAACGTAAAAGGCATGGTAGAAAATTCTATAATGAAATCTGTCCAAATGCCAGCAATTTTTTACAATTGATCACACTGGTGGTTTTTAAAGAATATTGACTTAAAGACTTGTATCCACTGCCATAAATAAATAAAAGATGAAGAATATTCATGGAATTAATAATATACAATATACGTATCAATTTATTTAATGAGGTGTAGGGAAACGGCTTTTTCAACTAAGACAGAGGCAAATTAATACCCAAACCAAGGTGTCATTAAAAATCATGGATGTAATACTGTTATACTTCCATTATTTATAAATGATTACGGCTGTGTTCCGAAATACACTGCGAGCACTGTCCAGTGCTATTACTGGAGAAAAATCGTTCCATTACAGACTGACAGTATACTGCCGCAGCTAGGGACATATATTTGGCGTCATAAATCATCGCAATTTTTGTACTGTGAATACTGGCGTTTTCTAGGTAAGGTGCTTTCAGTGGTTTGATCACGTGATCAACAGCGTCCAGAAATATAACAACTTGCACTATTGAAAATTATTATTATTATTGAATATTGTTATTCAAAGATACCGAAACATGGAAAATGTAAATAAATTGTGTACAAAAATTTAATCAATATAAAGGAACGACTTCGCACTATACTAAATTGACGTCACACGTCACAGTGCTCTAGTGTATATCGGAACACACCATACTTCCATGATAATAACGCAACACAGCTGTTTGTGATGTAAGCTGTCAATGCTGAGTTGAATACACATAAAACAAACAAAGTACCTATTTTACAAAGTAAACATTCATCTGTAAGGTTTCCAAAATAAAACATTAATATCATTTGTTACAACATGTTATTTAGGACAATTTTAAAAACTGAATTTATCTTTTGCCACCGTGTTCTTACTAGAGGTAAAAATAAAGGTTGAGGTTATATCTTGTGTTATAAGTTATAACACAAACTAATTTCGCATCTCTTTTATAGGCTTTGCTTCAACGTGGGATATTATGACAGGAGTATGTGTTGAACGGTTGCCAGTCGTTACTCCACCGTTAAATGATATCCAAAAGAAATATAAGAACCTGCTAAATATCTTAGAAGATGAAAAAAGCATGAAATCTGATCATGAATTAAGACACGAAAGTGACAAGTTAGTCTATACTTCTATATTTACTTAGTTTCGAAATACTCCGCCTGAACAAGTTTTATTTATAAATTATAATTATTACTAGCAGAATGTTTGAAATCTTGTAATTCTAGTTCAGGACTAGTACTTAATCACTTGTGTTACTAATATATCTCACTAAATCGTATCGACATAGCATTGTGTCATTGTGATTGGTTATGAGATCACTGTAATGGCCGAAGGATTATTGCGACATCACGCATCAGTTTCTCCACCAATCACAAGAGAGACCCTTTGATATGATTTAATGGGTTACATTCTGCGGGCCCAGGTATTTTATTTGTTTTGTTATAGAATGATATAAGCTGCTCATGTCTTTCATTGTATATAAGTCCATCCATAAGAAGTTTTGTACCACAGTACCACAATACTTAATAAACTGTTATCTTTTATTAAAGGGTACAGGCTGAACTTCTCAAGAATGAAACAGCAGATATAGACATAGATGCAGTCAGCAAAATTACAGCACAGGATTTTGAAGATGCTTCTAATGAAGAGTTGCAACAATTCAAATTTGCGAGTATAGAGACTGGTAAATTTATTACACAAAGATTAAGATAGTCCCTAAATCATGTGAATGACCAGTTTAATAAAATTTATTTAAGGAAATATGTGCTGTAAATTAAATATTCAAGATTTCCTAAAAAATATTTTTATACTACATACAAGCATACAACCCACTTGATGGTAAGCGGTTACTGTAGCTTATAGACACTAGCAACACCAGAGGCATCACTCGCGCGTCGCCATTTCCAAAGAAAGGGATAGAAGGAATATTAAGCCTCCAGCGCTCTCACTTACCATATAAAACACAGTAGAAAACAAGAGTAGGAGTACCTACTTTTTGTTTCACTCTAATCTTTTGTGAGAGGGTGGTACTTCCCTGGGATATGGGCAAGGATCTACCACTTCAATTCTTTTAGTTCATATGGTTATTGCTTTGCTTTATATAATTTAACACTAATTACGAGAGAACTCATAATTTGCACTTCTAAAACCACTACCTTTAATGCTAATTTTATTTTGAAACAGATGCTGATAGAAAAGGAGAAAAAGCATCAATAGAAAGATGTCTTCAGAGGCACTTGGTACTGGTAACTCCAATAAAACTGGGTTCAGATGTCAAAACACTTTTACCTCAGGGTTTGTGGAAGGAAGGTGAAACTTTAAGACAGGTTTGTTTCCAAATTTAACTAACATTATGGGAGGTGTGCCCTCCTGGATCTTAGACTTTTGAAGGTTTTTTTTATCTTTATTGATCCGTTATAAAACGCCATAACTCCATCGAGTTTGGGCTCGTATGATTTGTCTTGACGAGTACTTTACCCTTAGATGGTAGCCAGGGTCTGACGATGGAGCTCCCACAGTAACTCTGTAATGAAACTACGCAACTCTTCCGACTTTATACTCGTTTGATTCGTCTTGAGCAGTACTTTGTAAAGTTATGATCATTTTATTTCTACAAAATAATTTCTATGTTTTCACATCTGCTAGACGTCCCGCGACGTCTAGTTTTTTTTGGAAAAGGACTTAGTACACAAAAGAAAAGTGACCATGTAAGGTGCAGCTAAAAATGTGTCACAATAAGCTTGACACTGAAAAGGGTAAATTGATTTTAACTTATGGGTAATGGGTATTCACAAGAAAAGGTGGCTCTCACAGATAGCATGCGAAAACATACCACAGTTCACATCAAGTAGTCTTTTAGAGCATTACTGTCTCACCAGCACCTGTTTCCCATTACAGTGAGAAGGATTTATGCTGTACTCCATCACCCTGGTATTGGCCAACCTGTTATAATTTTTGTAAATAAATACACACGTACATTTCGTCCGTGTGGCGATGGTCTAAGAATACAAGTGTCGCCACCCCATTCTTTCCCACGGGTGCCGTACAAGGCAACTGAGGGAAGTTAGCAATTATCATCCATTGCATTAATGGTGGTAGGGCTGGGTACCAAGTGGGAGTACTCAGTTGCTATCGGGCCCGAGCGGGTTGGTACCATCATCTCCTGTGTGACCGGCCAAGAAGCACATCGGTGTGTTTTGGTTGTAGCAGGAGATGCCGTTAATTCTTCCATTTCATATTTGTGAAATGAAATAGCGAGCAGCAGCTTGACAATACTCTTGGTATGGTTGAGTCCATGAGCGACAGTTTACTAAAGTCGTAAAACTTGATCACACAAGTAAATCATGGTTAATAAGGTTTATCTTCTACAACACTGCTTTTAAACCCCAATTACAGCCCATATGAACCATGCTGTGGGGCATGAGCCTTCCGTACGATGCCATAAAAATTAATTTCTTGTGCTACTATGGCAAGATAGATTGGTGTAGTGTTTTATTTATAATAAGTTGTTACGTTATGAGTGCATGTTATACACTCTAAGCATATTTAAGATTGATACATATATTTTTGATGTGAAACATCTAATGCGGCAGGAGGGTAAAATCGGCTGTTAGCGTGACGACGCTTTTATTTTACTTGTTCCGTTCAAATTTTGTAAGATAAATTTGACACACTTCCCGGTTTCCGATTGAGCTGAAATTTTACACGCATGTGTATATCGCGTGACAATGAAATATTATGATGACATGGAGCTGATCTGATGATGGAGCTGGAAGGTGGACATAGGAACTCTATAATGAAATGGCGCAACCCCATCTAGTTTGGGCTTGTATGATTCGTCTTGCCGAGTAGTTTGTGTCTAGATGGTATCCAGGGGCTTATGATGAAGCTGGAAGGTGGCCATGCGAAACTCTGTAATTAAATGGCGCAACTCCATCGAGTTGAAATGTCCTGACTAGAACTTCAGTCATAGATAATATTCAGGGTCTGATGATGGAGCTGGAAGGTGGCCATGCGAAACTCTAATTAAATGGCGCAACTTCATCGAGTTAGGGCTCGTTTGAAATGTCTTGACTAGAACTTCAGTCCTAGATGATATCCAGGGCCTGATGATGGAGCTGGAACGTGACCACAGTAACTCTGTAATGAAACGACGTAACCCCATCGAGTTTGAAATCATTTGATTCGTCTTGACGAGTACTTTGTCTTTAGATGGTATTCAGGGTCTGATGATGGAGCTAGAAGAATGGCCATAGGAACTCCATTATAAAACAATATAACTCTATCGAGTTTGGGCCCGTATGATTTGTCTTGACGAGTACATGGTATCCAGGGTCTGACGATGGAGCTGAAAGGTGGCCACCGTAACTCTGTAATGAAACGACGCAACCCTATCGAGTTTGCTCGTTTGATTCGTCTTGAGGAGTACTTTGTCAAGTTATGATCATTTTATTTCTACAAAATAA
Source organism: Leucoma salicis (assembly GCA_948253155.1). Taxonomy (NCBI): domain Eukaryota; kingdom Metazoa; phylum Arthropoda; class Insecta; order Lepidoptera; family Erebidae; genus Leucoma; species Leucoma salicis. The sequence goes on along the minus strand of OX411808.1, from coordinate 12,132,619 downwards.
TTCCGATGTTTTCACATCTGCTAGACGTCCCGCGACGTCTAGTTTTTTTAAATTGATAGGTGTTTAAAAAGTCGGCAAACATTGATAAAGGGTTCTCTGGTATGTATATTTTCAAATGAAAATGCATTAATCAATCTAATTAGAGATTTTTAATAGAAAAACACGCCGTGTTGGGCCGGCACCAATAATAGCTTCACCCTGTCTCTTCCTATGGGAGTCGTAAAAGCCGACTAAGGGATTACTGGGGGACCGGGCAGCAGCGTTCCCCTGTGTAATAAAAACATCCACTGCGATCGCCAACCCGCCTGCCAAGCGTGGCGATTATGGTAAAACCCTCATTTTGGGGAGGCCTATGTCCAGCCGTGGGTAGCTTGGCCGTGTGGGGCCGGCTTTAGAATTGTCCCACCCCTCTCTACCAACGGGAGTCGTAAGAGCCGACTGAGGGAATACCGGGGGAGTGGGCAGCAGCACTCCCTCGAGTATTAACAACATCCACTGCGATCGCTAACCCGCCTGCCAAGCGTGGCGATTATGGCATTATCCCCCATGACGGGACCGCTCGTTGTGACGTTCTCTTGGGGAGGCCCATGTCCAGCAGTGGACGTTGAAAGGCTGATAGATGGATGGATGTACAGAAGTGGACGATAAAAGGCTGATGGATGGATGGATGGAATAGAAAAACATAAAATTAATAGACGTTGCGGGACGTCTACCAGATGTGAAACATCAAAATTATTTTGTAGGAATAATGAGTAGATATAAAATGATCATAACTTTTTCAATGTGTGCTTGCATAAAATTATAACATCTATAAATTAGCGGAAATGAACATAAATCATCATCATCAGGCCCTAGAAATCATCTAGGACCAAAGTACTCGTCAAGACGAAACAAAAAATTCCAAACTCGATAAGGTTGAGTCGTTTCTTTACAGAGTTACTGTGGCCACCTTCCAGCTCCATCATCAGACCCTGGATACTATCTAGAGACAAAGTACCTACTCGTCAAGACTAATCAAACGAGTATAAACACGATTGGGTTGCATAGTTTCATTACAGAGTTACTGTGGCCATCTTCCAGCTCCATCATCAGACTCTGGATACCAACTAGATACAAAGTATTAGTCAAGACGAATCATACGAGCCCAAACTCCATGGAGTTATGTCATTTTATGACAGAATTCCTATGGCCACCTTCTAGCTCCATCATCAGACCCTGGTTACCATCAAAAGACAAAGTACTCATCAAGACGAATCAAACGAGTGCAAATTTAATGGGGCTGCGTCATTTCATTATGGAGTTACTGTGGCTACCTTCCAGCTTCATCATCAGACCCTGGATACTATCTAAAGACAAAGTACTCGTTAAGACGAATCAAAAGAGTCCAAACTCGACAGTGTTGCGCCGTTTCATTATGAAGTTCCTATATCCACCTTCCAGCTCCATCATCAGATAAGCTCTATGTCATCATAATATTACATTATTACGCAATATACATATATGCTTGTAAAATTTCAACTCAATAGGAAATCGGGAACTGTGTCTAATTTAAATTGCAAGATTTGAACGGAGCAAGTAAAAAAGCGTCGCCCCGCTAACAGCCGACTTTACCCTCCCTCCGCATTAGATGTTTCACATCAAAAAGAACAAAATAATATTTGAAATTACAGTCATTGGCACCATAAGTACAGTTACTGTTATTAACACATAGAAATCGGTCACTGGCACCTAATAAAGTAAGATTATAACAGAAAATTGGTCAGAAAATGCACTCATTGCCATTATTTACCTAAAAACTAAGCATAATAATAAATAATCTATGTTACAGTCGTTAATTGATGACCCCTTATTAGAAAGTGATGTTTTAACAGTTCTGCATGGCGCCGGTATATATTTATTTTCTTTAGTGCTGCCAGCTATAATATTATAAAACCTACTTTTTTCTGCAAACAATGTTACTATTGTTTTTTGCTATACCAGTTCTTAATATTTTCATTTAAAATACAAAGTGCCAATGACTAAGGGGGTGCCAGCAATACTACAGTTTACCCTATCTGTGGTATAATATGTTTAGTTTCAAAAATTCAGGCCCCTCTATGACACTTATTTAAAATACCTGCATTCGAAGTTGTGCAGCTATTTCGGCTTGAACTAATAAATAAACGAATACTTTTTATTTTTAGACTGCAGAAAGAACTGTACAAGAACAGTGTGGCTCCGATCTAAAAGTGCAATTTCTATCAAATGCTCCTTGTGGCTTTTATAAGTACAAATATCCCTCTGAAATCAATGGAAAGGTTGGCGCTAAAGTAAGTATAAAAATATTTTTTAAACATATGTATTAAATTGGAGTAGTTGTAGTAACTATCGTCGAGTAACGTTAACTCAACATCCGATTTACACGCCTAATTTTTCAATTATAATTACTATAATAATCTTTCATATTTTAAAAGTAAATTTAAATCAACAGATAACTTTTCATGTATACCTACCTATAATTCTAAACGTTTTTACGGGATTTATACCATGTAAATTTTTACTTACGAGTTTCCGATATTTCGCCACTGTTGCAAGCGCCATGATCACGGAGCAACTGAAGTCCTTGCGGTGATCATGGCGCTTGCAACAGTGCCGAAATATCGGAAACTCGTAAGTAAAAATTTACATGGTATAAATCCCGTAAAAACGTTTAGAATTATAAGTGACCATGAAAGTTTGAAATTCTATACCTACCTATAATGTTTAAATGTCCGCAAGTACGTCTTTAGTTTAACTATTCATTTGTTTCAGGTATTTTTTTATTATGCCAACTACAAAAGTGGGTCTCCAGTGAAGACGAAAGGGAATTGGCTGACTAGAAATGAACTAAAAGATATACTACCCGACAGATATAATAAGTCAGTCAGAGAATTCCTTATAGAGGAAACCTATTGAAATAATGATGATTGTAATTAAAATAAACGTGTTAATAAACTTATTATCATATAGTAACACACCTTTATTAGTTTCGCCTATATCTATGTGACGGAATATTTTAAAAATGTCAATCAAATCAAATTGAAACTGCACACTGATCAAAGACCGATGACAATACAATCATTTTTGAAGTTTGTTCGTTTATTTTGTTTTTTATTATTACATGTCGGTACTAACGTTATACATATGATATAAAAAGAAATAGGATTTTTCAAATAGAAGTAGGTACCTATTTTTGATGCTGTTCTCAACTCAAATAGAAAATAAGGCTAAAAAAAAAACTTTAACAGCAGTTGAACTAAAAAGTAGCAAATAATATAATACTTAATAAATCATTATTGCACAGATGGCGGAGCGGGTTAGATACCGACCTCCAGCCCGAGTGTTGTGGGTTCGATTCCCACACAGGACAACTTTTTGGGTGATTTACAATGGTTGTTCTGAGTCTGGGTGTACTTTATGTCCGTGAAATTGTATGTTTATTCCTTATTTTTGATTATTCCTTAGTGCATGGTGTTGTTTAAAAAAGAAAGATACTATAATATTGTAAAATAGTGGGGTATTCTTTCCTATATCTTAATAATCTTAGTAAATCTTATGAACGGCTACTAATGACCTATCTTCAATATTTGATGTCAAGCGCCAAGTAGCTGGAACATATTAGATTATACAGTGTAATGTATTTTTCCAGAATAAAAATAGCCTATGGTCATCTGGCTACTATATCACGTCGATCGATACCTACTTCGGCGTTGCGTGAAAGAGAAACAAACCATCACACACTTTCACATTTTATAGTAGAAAATTGGTTGTAAATTTTACAATAAACAATTTTCGACATGTCCGTGTGGTGGGCTGAGCCTCGTTTTTGGAGATGTCTGATGTCAGGAAAATTAAGGAGGAAGGGAAAATTGACAGGAGTGATTCAAGCTCTTCATTTGTCCATGTTTTACCTATTTACAAACTATCTGCTAAATTTCTCATTTTTTTTTGTTCCTAACCCTAACTGTTTATCCAAACTAAAAGAAGTTTTAGTTACCCATTATAACATCAGTTATCTGCCAGTGAAAGTCCCATCCAAATAACTTCAGCCGTTTCGTAGATTACATTACATAAAACCTTATGAATCATATCTACTTCTAAACCTTTCTCATGAACCACTCCATCCATTGGTGAAAACCGCATGAAAAACCTTTCGGTAGTTTTGAAGTTCGCGTTCAGGTAGACAGACAGACGGATTGGAAAATAACTTTATGATTTGTAGATAGTTAAATATTTTTTTTATGTAAGTAGGTAAACCAACATATGGCCCACGTGATGGTAAGCGGTTACCGTAGCCAATAGATGCCGCAACACTACAGGCATCACTCACGCGCTGCCATCTCCTAGGAAAGGGATAGCAGGTGGAGAGGAAGGATAATAAGGAGAGGACAGGAAGTTAGTAAGGAGGAAGGATAATAAGGAGTGGATAGGGAGGGGGTTTGTGCCTCCGGCGCTCTCACGTACGAAACAATGGTAGGAGTACCGTTTTCCTATAGTACCTATTATTTTACTCTTTGGTACCGTTCACGCCGATCTTATGTGAGAGGGTGGTACTTCCCTGATCGAGCCATCTTATTTATGCTGGGATAAGCAAGGCACTAGAAGAAAGCAAACTATGGACATTTCAGAGCGCCCATGAGTTGGTAAAGTAATTTAAAATGTCCATTCCTTCTACAGAATTAAAGTACGCAATTAGCTTTCGTTTCTTATTGGGTACCTACTGAGAAATATTGTTTAGCGCGAATCTCGTGCGGCGAGTACTTCACAGGAAAGCATCAAAATAGAAGTTTACTTAAACAATGAGCGTGGTTTACGAGTAAACACTTTCTGGTGCCGAACTCCCGAAGATTCCCGGAGTTAGCGCTGCCAAATTGAGTCCTATGAAGTGCAATATAGGCTATAGATTTCTGTGCAATTAATGAATATTTTGAGAGAAGTAACAATTCAAACTGTTTCTCAAATTCATTCTGTATGTCCTGGGCTTAGAGTTGAATATTTAACATTTCCTGAGGATTTGCCCGCTAAAGATGGAACATGTTAATTGCACTTCCCAAGGCTCCAGCCTTTTCGTTTACAAACAACTGCGTGCTGTTTTTCATTTACACTGTTGAGATTAAATAATTTTCTATGAAAAGTACCTGCATATAAATATAGTTGTGTTGTTTCTGTTTCGTTGAATCTACTCTATATAGTTAGGTACCTACTAAACTTCGAACTTTATTTTGTTTATTATTCGTGCCGATAATTATACATATATTTACTTTTAAGCTAAAATTGTATGTAGGTAGATATTTCATTGTTTATTAAATTTTGCTGTTTTAGATATTATGAGTTAAATAAAACCCTGATTTAAAATTGTTCATTTACATCTCTACTGGCCTGACAGTGGCGCTTTCGCGAACACTTCCGCCAGCTCTCGCTAAGCCTCGTCGGCGCGGCGTCTAGTCTCACACGTCTCATGCCGTAGATCTAATAATGCGTGCCGCCTTTATGTGCCTTTACGCGGGGGTGATCTGATCGAGTGCGCTGTATGGCGCCCCGTGTGGGCGGAGTCCCTGGACGCTCTTAACAGGGGTCTCTTGTGGAGAACACAAAGAGCCGTGGTGTCCGGGGTAATAGGCGGGTACCACATGGTGTCGACTAAGGCGGCGTGCTCGTTGTCCGGAAACTCCCCGTGGGACTTATAAGCTGAGGTGTTCGCTGAGGTGTATCGCCGGGCGTCGCAGAAGCGAACGGGAGGCCGCCTCTCGCTAAAGATATTTGGGCCTCTGGCGCTCTCACTCTCCGTACGAAACAACGGTATGAGTACCTAACTACCGTTGTTTCACGCTGATTTTATGTGAGAGGGTGGTACTTTCCCGGTGAGCCAGCCCATTCGTGCTGGGATAAGCAAGGAGAGCCTTTAAATTTTGTGATCGATGTGAGATAGAGATCTCACATCTACCACAAAATGAGAAAAAAAGAATTTACAGACAAAACTCATAAATTTATATTATTATAACAAGTCTATGTATAGAATAACGTGTGGTTTTGAAATGTAGGATACTTAGAACGAATATATATGATTATCATTACATATACATACCCTAAAAAAAAAATATCATTAGAGAGAGAGAGAGAGAGAGAGAGAGAGAGAGAGAGAGAGAGAGAGAGATTTGAGTCTAAACGCCAGAGTATTCAAATTATGTATTCCAAAGTGTACTATCTTAAAATTTGGGAAAATCATGATATTACAGACACATTACAGCTCAGTCGTATAGAAGACTAGCTGACCAGTGCCCACTTCGTTGAGCGGTAAACATTTTTAAAAACCGTCTAATAGAAATATCACTCAATAGATTAAACGGTCGCGGTTCCATACCAATGTCGTATTCTCTTTAACCATTCGTCCAAATTATATCCAGTAATAGTAGAAAAGTCTTTTGTTTGCAAATACTTGACACGATAAATTTATTTTGATCTATATTTTAGCACTTGACATGCTCAGCTACTCTTAAAGTACAAATTATAATTTGTGAATCCGCACACGGAGCGTCGCACCTTCGCTGGAGACCTTTCGGGTGGCGGACGTTCCCTGGTCCATCCACCCGCAGTCTCAGCTAGGGCGGCATTACTCGCGCCTGCACCGCCCCAGTCGCTGGCGGCGGTTTGGGTCAGCGGAAGAATCCTCCTCACTGGCCCTCCCCGCCGCTTCTTTCCGTGAGATGACCTCTTCGCAGAAGGCAGCGACCACGGCCCAATTCCTGTCGCTGCCAAGCATCGATCTGACGACGCTCGCCAGCGAGAGGTCCCCCCCTGTTTCCGCGACGAGTTCACGGCGCTGCTCGGGCCAAGCCGGGCACGACTCGAGGTGTGCCGCGCCGTGTCCTCGTCACAGCCGCAGTGGTGACAGGCCGGAGTCGCTTCCCTACTTGCGACTATGTGCAGATATCTGCTGAAGCAACCGTGCCCTGACAGCACCTGCACCAGTCGGAAGGTAATTACTCCGTGCCATCGCCCTGCCCATTCCTACAGCACTGGCTGGAGCGCCCCTACGGTCCTAAGACCGGCCCGGGGCGCCTCCAGCCGTGCCCTCCATCTAGCCAAGACAGCTCGGCGGGCGTCGTTCTGCCACCTGGCCACCTCCCTGGGTAGAGGGCGACCGCCCTCTCCCGACGACTCTTGTGACGCCCGCCGATACACCTCGGCGAGCACCTCTTCTCCAAGTCCCACGGGAGGATTCCGGGCAACGCTCAGGCCGCCTCCGTCGACACCGTGTGGTATCCACGTATGACCCTGGATGCAACAACTCTCTGTGGTCTCCACAAAAGAGCCCTGTTTGGTACGTCCAGGGACACCGCCCACACGGGTGCGCCGTACAGCGCCATTGACCGGACCACCCCCGCGTAAAGCCGTCCCCTACACCCCTCCCGCCCCATGTAGTGCTTCGCAGGTCTATTACCTGCAGCACACGTGGAGCAGTGAGGGGGGCGGTGCAGGTTGCCGCCTTATGCCCTGCCTGACCGCAGCGGAAACAAAGACCGCCGCAATCAAAGCAGTTAGTGCACGTCGGTCGGGTGTGTCCGACCGCCATGCACTTATGGCACCTCGCAGGTCGGGGCTCCAGCACGGTAACCCGCGCGGAACTCCAGCCCACGAGGAGCCTGCCTGCGTTCAGCCAAGATTTTAGCCGACGCGACAGGGCAACTCACCCAGACGGTACCCACACCGCCGGGTCCGGTCCTAATGGAGCCCACTCTGACGGCATCCGAGCATCCGGTTTTCGAGGCAATGGCCTCCCGGACGTCGTCATCCGTCACCGAGTCCAGACCGGAAACGCGCAGTTCAGCGCATTTCACCGGTCTGGCGATGCGGACTATGGCCCCGCTGACCCTCCACGGCGGACGTCCGGCCTATCCCCTGTGCCATCTGCTAGTCAGAGGGACACGCAGAGACCCGTCCCCTGCCGGGATTCAGCCGCCGGCACCAGAGTGCCGACGTTGCCCGGGGTGCACCAACGCGGAGGTATCCCGACCCGCACCCCTGTAGTAGTAGTTCCTGCCTATTGTGTAGGTACCTATACTTCCCTTAGTCGCTTTATATAGAGGTAGCCGGTAGCCTACTACAGTTTTAGTTGATAGACTGATATTTAGCTTAATACTTCAACTTGACTGCACACATGGGTTATCTTGTTTATTGTGTCTAAATATCAGTCGGATAAACAAGGTGGAGTCATAATATATCTAAAATTCAACAGGAAAATATCATCAAAATAAGTATTGCACATTATACATGTTTGAATTCGATGTGCTGATATGTCTGTTTCTGCAAAAACTTCTAAGCTACGCAACGTATTATAAAACCCTTTTATATATTTTTGCAAGGACATCTTGATCAAACTCACTACTATAAGTAGAGAAACTTAATGATTTAAACATTTAAAACACTATAAGATGCTATGGTGGGTGGCTATTATAAGTGCCTACCTACTCAGATATTTGTAAATAAATAGTAAGTATAAAGTTGCTGTTTTTGTCTTAAATTACTTATCTTTAAGGTTATCGCTGTCCTTTAGATATAATTTTGGAGGATTTGTGCCAATTGAAATTTTGATGTGAAACATCTAATGCGGAGGGAGGGTAAAATCGGCTGTTAGCGTGGCGACGCTTTTTTATTTTACTTGTCCCGTTGAAATCTTGTAAGTTAAATTTGACACACTTCCCGGTTACCGATTGAGCTGAAATTGTATACGCATATGTATATCGCGTGACAATGCAATATTATGCTGACATGGAGCTGATCTGATGATGGAGCTGGAAGGTGGACATAGGAACTCCATAATGAAACGGCACAACCCTATCGAGTTTGGACTTGTGTGATCCGTCTTGATGAGTACTTTGTCTTTAGATGGTATCCAGGGTCTGCTGACGGAGCTAGAAGGTGGCCATAGGAACTCCAGTATAAAACGACATAACCCCATCGAGTTTGGGCTCGTATGATTCGTCTTGACGAGTACTTTGTTTCTAGATGGTATCCAGGGTCTGATGATGGAGCTGGAAGGTGGCCACAGTAACTCTGTAATGAAACGACGCAACCCCATCGAGTTTGGAATCGTTTGATTCGTCTTGACGAGTACTTTGTCTTTAGATGGTATCCAGGGTCTGATGATGGAGCTAGAAGGTGGCCGTAGGAACTCCGTTATAAAACGACATAATTCCATCTAGTTTGGGCTCGAATGATTTGTCTTGGCGAGTACTTTGTCTCTAGATGGTATCCAGGGTCTGACGATGAAGCTGAAAGGTGGTCACAGTAACTCTGTAATGAAAAGACGCAACCCTATCGAGTTTATACTCGTTTGATTCATCTTGAGGAGTACTTTGTCAAGTTATGATCATTTTATTTCTATAAAATAATTTCGATGTTTTCACATCTGGTAGACGTCCCATGACGTCTAGTTTTTTTTTTTTTTTGTGTGGAGTAAATCAATGTTTTATAAGTACGTCGCGAAGTAATAAATTTGCGGCCATAATACCGTAAGAGATGTATACAAAATAACCAGAGTTGAAGTTCTTCAATTAAGCTAAGGATTTTGTAGATACATTGCACCCATGTGAAGCGAGGGCAGGTCGCTATATCTAGTACCTAAATAAGTTTTATAAAAAAAGTCGCTGTCCGAATTTGCGCGCTTACTTCTTTTAAATCACGCAACGAGTTTAGAAATAGTTCACTATCCTTAAATATTTTTTCAATGGCGATTAGGTATGTCTTAATTAAAATTAAACAATTGTCCTAATTAAATTTTCAGTGAAGAAATTTCATGTTTTATAATCAAGTCGTTCATGCTTGCTAAACCTTAGATACCTACAACAAAATCTATATATACATATAATAATTCTAGAGTTGTGATTCTTCAAAAAACCCAGAGATTCATTAATAAATCGCACCCGTGCGAAGCTGGGGCAAGTTGCTAGTATATGAATAAATTTGCTAGTCGGAACACCTGTCCAGTGACTGATATTACGACTGATGAATTTTCAACACTATCAAGTTACAGTCCACTACTATAACAATATTGTAAAATTAATTAATTGCTTGATATAAAAGAAGCCATTTCCATATCGTAAAGGCTAAAGTTGACGCCCCGCGGGGAGCACAGACAGGGGCTACGAATCCTCTCTAATTGATAAAATTCTCAACGCTCCACTCAATTTCTATAAAATAGACGTTTCACTATTTTAAACAGTGAGTCATTTTTTTTCATCTTATTTGTAACTAGCCTTTTCCCGCTGCTATGCTGCAGCCAAAAGTTGGTTTTTAGGTTATAACTCAGGTTCCCGATACAGTAGCGGGATAAAATATATACCAGCTTTTAAGTCTAATCAAGAGCTATCAAATAAAAAAATTACATCAACATCAGTTCAGTAGTTTGTACGTGATGCGCGAACTAACAAGCAGACACATAAACACAAAAAATATAAAAATAATGTTTTTTTACATACAGCCATTTTTTCTCAAATATCTCAAATGTACAGAGACAGCTCTGTGGCAGCTTTATACCTAATAGGATGTTATCAACTTATTTGTGTAGCCTTGTTATCAAACGTAGATACTAATAAGTATTAGGTAGATACCTATACATTTACATATAGGTACATGTATAATTTGTAAGGTTACCTCCACATAACTTCTTGGTTTTAAAATTTTACTGATCTCGTCAGCCTTTAGGTAGATTTTTCTAAAGCTCTGATGATTTATTTACTTTTTCCTATAGAAGCAGCGATTTTTTATTAATTTAATGATCGAATTATCCTGTAGTACTTACTAAACTTTTTTTTTAATAAAACAACCGTCTATTACGTGCCATTCGAATCGTCGATGATCCTAATCTCACGGATGGCTTGGAGCCTTTGGAATTGCGAAGGAACTTTGGTTCCCTCTGAATTTTCTACCGATGGTACCACGGGAAGTGCTCCGAGGAATTGTTTGATTTGGTATCATCTTCACTGTTCTACCTTCGTACCACCCGCCGTCGCAATAAAGTTCATCCACACCACCTGGAAGTGGTATCCTGCAATAACGTACATTTTCAGCTTTCATTTCTTTACGTACCTACAAGACCTGGAATGAACTACCTGCTGCGATTTTCCCCGAGCGCTATGACATATCCTATTTCAAATGAGGTTTAAGGAGAGCACTATCTTCCTGGTAGGCAGCGGATTGGCTGTGCCTTGGATATTGCTGGACCCATGAGTGGTGGTTACAACTTAACGTCAGTTGTTACGCTGGCTCGTCTGCCAACATATACAATAAAAAAAATATATACAAATATAATTAAAAAAAAAAATAAGGTAAGTATAGGTATTTAATTTTATTACGAGACGTCTTTATAAATAAGTTATGTAAATATTAGAAATATATCACCGGAAATAACTCACGTTGAGGATCGATTTAGTCGACCCGGGTTCCCGGCGGGCACTCGTTGACACCGCTGCGCGCTCGCCCTGATGATGAGCATCGAATATGCTTGAAACCCGGGTCGACTAAATCGATCCTCAACGTGAGTTATTTCCGGTGATATATTTCTAATATGTATCAATCTAACGATAGTTTCAATACGAAAGTTATGTAAACCGAGTTAAAATTAAACTAATCATTTCAATATACCTACATCACCACACACAAATACAATTACCAATTATAAAAACTAAAATTTTGTTTTAATTAGTCATCAGCAACTAATTGCCATTGAGTAAACAAAAACTCCCGACAAAATTCACATAATGTGCGTCAAAGTTAGATAAAACGGCAAATAGAACCAGAGTGGGCCATTGTTCCAGATTTAATGGACCACCGACTGATACGCGGCGGCATTCACGCAAAAACTGCCTCAAATATCGGCATTGGAAAAAGGATACGAAAAACAACATATTTCGCCATTGAGGTAGGCAGCCGAGGAATTCGTCAAAGTATTTTATCTCGAGCTTTCACAGTTCGATGGCGGTCAGTGTTAAATTATTGCTAAGACAAAGTTATCGACGTAATGTGAGAGCTTTAGACAATTTCGATACTTAAATACCTTTCAAAGAAATGCTTTTGCTAATCTATTTATATACATACAATGGTAAGAAGATAAGACTCATGTTAAACAGTTAAACTAATAGTACAAGTAGGTAACGTTTTGGAAGAATACAAAGAGACTATTATCAGTATAACTGTAAATTACCTTTAGAACAATATTGGCGTCAAATGTAGGTCAAGATAAGAAGATACCTCAAACCAGTAGTCTATTTTTCTAATAAAGTTAGCCTTCTTAGAATCTGAAGAGCTTCTATAATAACATTAACCACAAAAATGCTGTGCACAAGTTGAGAAGGTACATACTCTATTAAGTTATATCTTTAATTCTATTTAGTTAATAATGTTTTATTGACCTTGCGTAATGTGTTGACATATGAGCATTAAAATAAACGCAGTAGGTGTATAGACACACAGTCTGTGTAACGATAAAAATAACGTGATGTAGTAGTCTACGATCATTTTTACCTACGTCGTAGGCTGACTATAAGCTGGGACTCAAGTTTCGGCTCCGTGTAATATCATGACATAAACACTAAACATAACATAGTTTTACTGTTGATTAAAATTGAAAGTTTCCGCATCAAACTTTCTCTACACTAAACAGTAATAAGTGTACAGATTACGCTGGCACGCGTAGGTATGAAGCCTTTACTAAAGTCAAATTTAAAATATTTTTATACAACCGGCTCTTTCTTTCCTAAAAATCATCAGACCTCAGCAAGCGTAATCAAAAACCAATCATATCTTTATTACTTACACGTGGAACATGAGTTGTTTGGTCTGACAGCGTGTTGGCTCGGTAGGAATGTGTAGGCATAGCACACGGGCACAGCGCGTATGTATGCGTGTCTACAGATGTATGAGGGCGGAGGGAGCACTGTAGGCTGCCAGGTGGGCTCCCATTAGCAGCGGCGAGGCTCGAGCGGCCGCTCTTCATCTTTATGATAATTATTTTCTGTTTGTTTTCTTCGAAGAATCGGCCCGCCTCGCCGGCGAACGCTTCTCAGAACCAACTTCCATTGTGGTAAATTAAAGCCGCCCGGACCCCTGCCACGACGAGAGATAATTCGACAGGATGCCGCATATTATTAATTGCACTATGACTTGTGGAAACGAAGATTTGAGTTTAGTGAGTCATTCATTCCTGTGGATCTGATGTTACCTTCCCGCGTGGGAACGCATTACATACACAATTTATTCCCCGCATTAACGATCTTTTAAATTCACTTAAAAACTGTCTTTTTGATTTCCATACGAAGCTTTTAATTAAATCCTGTTACTGAAATAGCCTATAGGCCAGTTTACAGTCACGTACATTGCGAATCAATTAAGCTCTGTTGGAGTAAAGCGATAAATATCCAATTAACAGCATCGCAAGCACTAAATTGGTACTGAGCGATCAGTTCGTTAACTAGAGTTTAACAAGGCAATAAACAGAGGGTCCAAGCAGACACCGGTGACCAATAAAAAGAGCACCGTAAATAGCCGAATGTCTGCAATAAAAAAGGGGACCTCGTAATGTTTACAATCTTGTGGCTTTATTCACTTTGTGTTCCAATTTCATGCTAAATCGAGCGGATAAAATCCTCCTTTATCAGGCAGACTTACCGTCTCGACGTAGTCCGCGCCTCCGCCCACCCCGCGGGCTTGTATGGCCTGTCAGAGGTGCGGGACGTTCGCGGCGAGCTGTCTGCGATCATGGCCAGCTGCCCTGGGCCACTATTAAATACCAATCTAACATTAGCCCTGAATGGAACCTAATACGTTGAAAGGATCAAGTTATGACAAGCCAAGTTGCATGTGATCCAATGAAATATTTTATTTTAATTATAATGATGTATAAGGCTTTTAAAGTTCTATGCATCAAGGTTTCATTTAAATCAGTATACCTACATAACCCGACTCGTATGTTTTTGTGAAATTAGTTACTTTGTTGGTGAAAATGTGAAATTGAAAATAACAGTCACGAGGAGGATTTGAACCTGCATCTCCTGGGTATCCAGGCAGCATCTGGATGGTATCCAGGAGATGCAGGTTCAAATGCACTTTGTGTTGATTTATATGGCTAAGCATGTCAAATGCTAAGAAATATATACATATATATAAATATCTAAATAGATACTTTGTGTTATTTTCACGACATGTTACATTGTTTTTGTACAATCCCAGCGAGGTTGAAAGTACCTCAAGTCCACATAGCTATATATATGTATAGCTGCTACCTAATGCGGTGGTGATAGAGCCTTGCTTCTCCTAGAATAAATAGGCTAGCTCCACCGGGGAATTACCATCCTCTCACAGAACATCGGCGTGAAACAATGGTAGGTACTCATTTGTTGTGTTGCGTAAGTGAAAGCACCGGATGACCGAACCCTCATGCCCTCCCTATTATCGTTGCTGTCCACTACCTCATCTCCTATTTATCATCCTTTCCCTCCACAGACTATACTTAATAATTAGACATTCAAATACATAATTATGAGAGTCAAGTTTATCTAAGTATATCAAATTACCTGTGCATATAATATGTTAAATATGTTGCTCCTGCTGTAGGAGCACCATACAAATATGTAAAATTTGGAATTCATTAATTGATTGCTCACTATATATATATATGTATGTGTCTGTACCTATATAAAGCTGTAACAGAGCTGTATATCTGTGCATTGAAGATCTCTGATAAACTTGATATAAACAGTTTATTTTTAATTTGTGTCTGTTTCTTTGTTTGCACTACCGAGCGAATATTGATGATATTTTTTTGTTTGATTGCTCTTGATTAGACTTAAAAACTGATAACTATATGTTTTATCCCGCTACTATATCGAGAAGCTGTAACAGAGCTATATCTCACATTTAGGATATTCGAGAAAAAATACTGCCTAAGTCTATTTAGGCGTCTCTAAAAACAAAATATTTTTTTAAATGTTATTTGTTTGTCTGTTTGTTTGATCGCAAATAACGCAAAAACTACTTAACGGATTTGAATTGATGATGAAAATTTGATAGCTCTTGGATTAGACTTTAAAACTGTTATCTATGCGTTTTATCCCGTTACTATATTGGGACTTCAGACATAAAAACTAGCTATATATATATATATATATAAAAACCTTCCTTGAAAAAATATTTAAACAACACTGAAAACTGTTTCTAAGCTCGTTTTGTGGTTTAAAAGAAGTATGCTGAGAAATTTATAGACATGGACCGGAACTTCATATTATTATTTATAGATAATTATGTGAATGTATATTGTATGTTCAGATATTTGTTACTCAGCCGTACGAAAATGAGTGTATGGATTTGGATGAAATTTAGCACACATATAGATTATTACTTGGACTAGCACGTAGAATATTTTCATTTCGGTATATGACAAAATATTTTCCCTCCATCCATCAGCCTTTCAACGTACACTGTTGGATATAGGCCTACCCAAGAGAACGCCGCGGTCCTGTGCCGACCGCATCCAACGGCTCCCCGCAGCTTTGACCAGATCGTCGGTCCATCTGGTGGGGGGCCGTCCTACGCTGTGCCGTCCGATACGTGGTCGCCACTCGACTTCTTCCCCAACGGTTGTCGGTTCGTTGAGCGATGTGGCTTGCCCATTGCCACTTCAGCATGGCAACCCGGCGGGCTATGTCGGTCACTCTCGTTCTCCTACGGATCTCCGTATTACGGATACGATCACGTAGGGAAATACCAAGCATAGCCCGCTCCATGGCCCGCTGAGCGGCTTTGAGCGTTGATACGAGGCCAACATTCAGATACTACGTCTCTGTTCCATATGTCATCACTGGTAACACACACTGGTCGTAGACCTTCGTTTTCAGACATTGCGGAATATTGGACGAGAAAATCTTCCTTAGCTTCTCGAACGCTGCCCAGCCGAGTTGGAGTCGTCGATTGACCTCTTTCTCGAAGTTGTGGCTACCTAACTGGACTGTTTGTCCCAGGTAGACATAGTGGTCGACAACTTCGAAAAGCGCACTGCCGACTAGGACCGGTGCTGAAATAACATGGACATTAGACATGACTTTCGTCTTGTCCATGTTCATTTTGAGACCCACTAGTCGAGAAACTCTGCTGAGATCATTGAGCATGGTGCCAAGGTCCTCCAGCGATTCTGCCATGACTACGATGTCGTCGGCATATCGAAGGTGAGTGATGTATTCGCCATTGATGTTGATGCCGAATCCGGTCCAGTCCAAGAGCTTGAAGACATCTTCCATGGCAGCGGTGAAGAGTTTCGGGGACATAACGTCTTCCTGTCTAACACCTCTCTGCAGTTGGATCGGTTTCGTACTCCTGTCCTGAAAACGGACTGACATGGTGGCGTTTCTATATAAGCACTTCCGCGCCTGAGGGCCGCGGCCGCGGCGGTCGTCGCCGGCGGTGGAGTACTGATGGCGGTGTCGCTCGATATCGCCAACGCATTCAATAGTCTGCCATTCGGCTGCATCAGGGAAGCGCTCCAGTATTACGGGGTGCCTGCAGGCAGCTGGTGGCGGACTATCTTGAGGGCCGCAGCGTTCTCTATGAGAGCCGCATAGGGGACGTTGTGAGGAGACCCATGTCGTGCGGTGTCCCACTGGGTTCGGTTCTAGGGCCGCTCCTGTGGGACATCGGTTACGACTGGGTGCTACGCTGTCGGCTCCCCCCCGAGCTGGCGGTCATCTGCTATGTGGATGACACGCTGGTGTCGGTGGTTGGTGGCGGAAACTTCAAGGAAGCGGCGTTCCTGGCCACCTTAGGGACCTCGGAGGTGGTCAGGAGGATCGGGGTGCTGGGGCTTGGGTGGCCCTGGACAAGTCGGAGGCCCTACTTTTCCATGGACCCCGACGTCAGCCACCTGCTGGCGCCTCAATCACGGTGGACGGGGTCCAAATTGGGTTGAAGGCCCAGATCTGGGCCTGGTGCTGGATGGGCGGTGGCGCTTTCACGAGCACTTCCGCCAACTGTCCCCGAGGCTTGTCAGCGCAGCGTCCGCCCTTGAACGACTTTTGCCGAATATGGGCGGACCCAACAATGCGTGCCGACGGCTTTATGCGGGGGTAGTCCGGTCCTTCTGCGACGAGGTCATCTCGCGGAAGGAAGCGGCGGAGAGGGTCAGGGAGGCTGATCCTTCCGCAGACGCGAACCGCCGCCAGTGACTGGGGCGGCGCAGGCGTGAGTATTTGCGCCTAATGTAACGCCACGCATAAGTATTATATACCCCTCTCCACCCATGGGAGTCGTAAGAGCCGACTGAGGGAATTCCAGGGGAGTGGGCAGCAGCACTCCCCCGAGTATTTACAACATCCACTGCGATCGCCAACCCGCCTGCCAAGCGTGGCGATTACGGCACTATCCCCCATATGAGTGAAACACATGTTGTGGTGTTCTCTTGAGGAGGCTTGTGTCCATCAGTGGACTTCGAAAGGCTGATGGATGGAAGTATATTGCGTGACCATGCAATATTATGATGACATAGAGCTAAAGTGATGATTGAGTTAGAATGTGGCCATAGGAACTCTATAATGAAATAGCGCAACCTCATCGAGTTTGGACTCGTTTGATTCGTCTTGACGAGTACTTTGTCTTTAGATGGTATCCAAGGTCTGATGATGGAGTGAAGGTGGCCATAGAAACTCCAATATAAAACGACATAACCCCATGAAGTTTGGGCTTGTATGATTCGTCTTGATGAGTACTTTGTATCTAGATGGTACCCAGGGTCTGTTGATGGAATTTGAAGGTGGCCATAGGAACACCAATATAAAACAACATAACCCCATGGAGTTGGGACTCGTATGATTCATCTTGACGAGTACTTTGTATCTAGCTGGTATCCAGGGTCTGATGATGGAGCTAGAAGGTGGCCATAGGAGCTCCAATATAAAATGACACAACCCCATGGAGCTTGGACTCGTATGATTCGTCTTGAAGAGTACTTGGTATCAAGATGGTATCCGAGGTCTGATGATAGAGCTGGAAGATAGCCACAGTAACTAAAACGAACTGTGGTATAGCGGTAGTGTAAGCGACTGCTGATCATGAGGTATCGGGTTCGATCCGCGAGTCGGGCAGTGTTATTGAGCTTTTTCGTAAAAACAAAAATTCTCAGTAGCAGCCCAGTGTTTGGAAATGTGCCCGGTAGACGGCAATAGGCTCGCCCCCTATTACGTGAGACTTAAACATAGCTGGCGAACCGTGGGTGTGTAATACACCTCTGCCTACCCCTTCGGGGAATACAGGCGTCATGCTATGTATGTGTATGTATATATAAAAAAATATATGTTATTAAATATTAATATCAAATATTAATATATGTTATTAAATATACACAAAGAGTTGTCCTGTGTGGAATCGAACCCACAACGCTTGGACTGACTGGTATCTAAACCACTCCGCCAATTGTGCAGTCAATTTTATTTTATTTTATTTTAGTACAAATACTTAGGTTTTCATTATTTTTACATTTGGAATCCTTTATCGATAGCACCTGTTGTCACAGCAGAACAGTCCTACTAATTTAACGCTATAAAATCCGTCCAAAATTTGTGTATATAGATAGATACGCAATACGCATTATACATTAGAAAGTATTACAGTACCTATTTGATATTCAGACAATCTCTGCTGCTGTATAAGATGGCATTTTTTTGGTTAACGATATTGAAAAAACTTAAGTGAAGTGTAGGTACATGATTCTCAAGAGCGCATTGGTTAGGAGGCTCGACGGGTTATTAATTTTATGGTGTCGATGGCCGCACGCACCTGGCTGCAGCGGTCACTGCCGCTGCGCCAGCGCATTCCCCACTACGCCCCGCTTGCCCCACCATACGCCGGGATCAATCACGTAAGTACCCTACGTATCCACATTATACTTACTTATTAATTAGTATTACTAAATAATTAAGAAAAATGACATTCTTACACCGTTTTAGGGAAAAGGATCATTATGACAAGTTAAACCAATTTAATATTCATTAGACACCAAGATATCAACGAAAAACTACCATCGCAAAGGTACATATTTGGTAATGCAATAATTGGAACCAATTGTCATATTATATTTATTATTTAATCTTTTATTAATACTATTAGGTACAGCACGGGTCTCCTCTCAGAGGGAGAGAAATTCAGGCGGTAATCCACTACGCTGGCCCAGTGCGGGTTGGCAGACTTCATAATATACTCAACTATATATTAAATAGTCCTTCTATATTACCTTATTCATATCATTCGACTTTAGCAACAGGTTTAGTATGCTTATCTTGTAATGTAGTAATATGTATTATCGTACAAAGACAAAACAATAGAAGCTATGTTTATCTTTAAACCGAGCTATTATGTAGATAGTATATACGTGATGTGGACAGCATTCCCCTCCTAATCGAACTGGTTGGAAGCAGTGCGCATGCATTACAATGTAAATGGCACATTCGTCTACAGGTGCCGTAGAGAACCTGAATTGTGCTGTGTACTACGCTGGATATTTGAATGACACATATCGATTGTCTTACATACATTGCCGCTTCGAGCCATGGTGCAACTTACACGAGCGTACTTCCACGGTATTATGTAATCACTATATAAAACGTGTCGCAGTGTAGTAAAAGATTTTGACATGTTTTGGTGAAGGTCACACATGTAAGTAGTACGAGACACGCGGGCGACAGCGCTGCTCAGACGATGTGGAAATGCAACTAATAGATCCTATACTATATTAACCTCATATTACATAAATATAATAAATATAAAAAAATAGAGTGTTGATGGGGCCCGTAAAGGACAACCCACAAACCTCGACTAAGTTATCATTTATATCCAAAAGCTCATTTATGTCTAAAAATAGTTACATCTATACTAATAAATAGACAGCCGGTTTTTTTGTTCGGTTATACTGCGAAAACTACTGAACGGATCGGAATAACACTTATACCACATGATGCAGCGTGTTTCGGAAAAGGTTTTAGTATATGACATGTTAGTGATTACTTATCCGGAACCTATATTTTTGATGTGAACCATCCAATGCGGAGGGAGGGTAAAACCAGCTGTTAGCGTGGCGACGCTTATAACTAATAATAGGAATCCTATCCAAAATTGATTTTTCATCGACAATATATACGCGAGCGAAGCCGCGTGGAATGTACTAGTAGATTTTAAAATATACCATAAGTAAAGGTTAGCCTTTTATCTTAGTAAAACAGTTTGAATTGGTTGTTTTATCATTCTGTTTGTATCTAGATTTTTAATTACTCGATTCTGCCCAAGATTTCACCCGCGTCAACTTTATAATATATATGTTGCACATGAATGAGCTCTATGCAGAAATAGCTATCCATAGAGATATGCATTTTTTCCGGGGTAAATGTGTACTTTTTGGGTTCAGGACTGTATTGTAGCTCATGATGATCAATTGAGTAATTATAGCGCGTAAGCGTTAGAAAACAAACAAACGCACCTTCGCATTTATAATAATTAGTAAGGTTTTAATCAGTGAATATCCTGTAGGTACTAGTACATTAATACCTTATCTATACTATTATAAAGCTGTAACAGAGCTGTTTCTATATTTGAGAAAAAATTAGGCTATATAGGCGTGTCTGAACACAAAACTAGTTTTTTTAGATTTTTTGTCTGTTTATTTGTTTGTCTGTTTGTTAGGTCGCGCATCAACTTTTTTATTTGATAGCTCTTGATTAGACTATAGAGATATATTATGTATGATAAATGAAATTTTTCATCACCTTGTCATATCAATTTAAGGCTTAAGACGCCTTTAAAGAGTAGCTCCCCTGTAGCGCTCCAGATTTCAAGTTATTTTACACAGAATGCCTTATATCAATTAAATATGTTATATAATACATCTCCTATTGATGTAATTAATATCAAATGTATTCTCGAAACTAACTAGGGCGTAGGCACGTTACCTACGTGCATTAAGTAAATATCAATAGTTATGAAGATACTAACATTATTAATGGATATATCTTCATATAAAATACCACATATACTCCAAGCAATCTTTAATCATAAAACAATTCCAATAATCGAAAGACAAAAATAAAAATAAGTCCAAATATGTGTAAAACTTTTTATAGTTTCGTGTGTGTTCTCTGCCACGATA
The DNA here is from genome assembly GCA_948253155.1 of Leucoma salicis. Taxonomy (NCBI): domain Eukaryota; kingdom Metazoa; phylum Arthropoda; class Insecta; order Lepidoptera; family Erebidae; genus Leucoma; species Leucoma salicis. The sequence goes on along the minus strand of OX411808.1, from coordinate 12,111,426 downwards.
TAATTCATATATGAATCTACATCGTCTGAGTTGGAACTCAAGCTCCCACAACATAAATATCATCATAAGGCTTTAACATTTGGATGGAAGGCGCGGATGAAAAACAAAACAAAGGTAATAATCATTTAGTGAAGGCACAAATTCCAACAGAATCACAGCCCGCTGATAGGATGCTGTCAAGTGTATTTCCATTGATGATTTCATATTCGATGCTTTTCTGCTTTATTGATATCTTATTTCAATTTTTAGTTAGCGAAAACAAATTTGGATAACAGTAAAGTTGAATAGTCAATCAATGAGTACCATTAGATTCGTTTAAGAAGTAAATAATGTTTATTTTAAAGAATAAAAAGAATGTTGCAACTACATATTATTCTCTAGATACAGAAAATAGTGAGCCTACCTACCTTCGCACCGATAAAACATTGAATTTCTCTAATTAAATTCAAAAATATATTTATTTACTATATATGTAGTTATAACTTAAAATCGTTAAGACTCCAATAATAACTACCTCAAGCGCCTGAGGCATGTGCATCCGCAACAACAATGTCGCGATTGTAATTGCCACAAGCGGCTAGACTCCGTAGCCTTTCATAAGAAGAACCTGTCAAGTAGGTAACTAACAGGCCACTTTATTTAAATTTCCAAGTTATTACAGTTTAATACGGTTTCTTGTAACAAAAATTACACGAAATATGCTGCAACCAATATGACATTCAATATATCACATACTACTATTTATTATTAAAAAATGACACACATTTAGAAGGCTTCAAAAGGTAAGATCAGAATGTATTAAGCAAAAATATATTGTAAAAATCTTGTTTTTTAAATATCTAAATGATTATGAAAACGATTTAAAAATCCGGTGTATATTTCAGAAAAACTAAGCGAAGGAATAGACAGATGCGCACTGCAACTTTGTTTTATACGATGTGGGTTTGTTAACGAAATCGTTAGCCTAAATTTATAATTACGATTTTCTAGTTTACTATTATACTGTAACCCTTTTTTTATTGCATGTATTGGCAGACGAGCCCATGGCCTATCTGATGGTAAATGGTAACCGTCGCTCATGGACTCAACTATACGGAGAGTATTGTCAAGCCGCTGCTCACCATTTCATTTCACCGATATGAAATGAAAGAATAAACGGCTATCTGCTGCTACAGCCAAAACGCAACGATGTGCTTCATGGCCGGTCACACGGGAGATGGTGGTACCAACCCGATCGGGCCCGATACCAAGTGAGTACTCCCACTTGGTACCCAGCCCTAGCACCAGTCATGTAATGGATGACAATTGCTTACTTCCCTTAGTCGCTTCATACGACCCCCGTGGGAAAGAATGAGGTGACACTTGTATTCTTAGTCCGTCACCACACGGACCTGGAAAGATACCATTTCTAGTTTTTGGTCATTCTTGATTTGCACGATTTAGTTTTACAAAATACGACAGCTGGATTACACCGTGTTGACGAGTTGACTACCCTCTATTAAAAAAATAATTTACTGCAAGACAATATCGCATTCAATCGAGTAACGAATACAGTGTCTCTAACGGGATAAATCTCACCTGAGTCCGCTCGCAGCTGGAACCGCGTTCTTACCCACGCTGCTACACAAAACTATTTATATCATTACGACGGTAAATAGATGGCTCTCTAATTACTTTATTTTACTTCACTGCCTTGTAGAATGTGAATACTGCGTTTGAGCATACTTACCTATATATTAAAATGTATTTACATACAGTAATATCTCCGGGTCAGGCAGTGTTATTGAGCTTTTTCGAAAAAGAAAAATTCTCACCAGCCCGGAGTTTGGAATTATGATCAGTAGACGGCAATAGGCTCGCCCCCTACTACGTGGGATTTAAACATAGGTGGCGAACCATGGGTATGTAATACACCTCTGCCTACCTCTTCGGGGAATACAGGCGTGACGCTATGTATTTATTTACCTACTGGTTAATTCAAACCTTCTACCAGCTTTTTGTTCTGCAACGAGCGATCTTGTGCTGAATGCATCCAATGGCTCCTGGCATCTTCGAACAAATCGTCACCCTACCTAGGGGGAGGCATTAATTCCACATAAACTCTATCTTCCTCCGGAAAAGCAACTAACACTATCTGCACTACCCAGGATTCGATCGAGATTAAATCTCGCGGTTGGTTGTATTTTTATGCCAGTAAACCAACGAGGTATAAGCCATAAAACTTAGACATTTTAGAGCAAAAATCCTGGTTACCTTAAGGACTTTTGCTTACATTTCTACGTTACTAGTGAAAAAATGCGTGATTCGAATTTCGGTTAAATAATATGCAATAAAATTCATTATATTCTTATAGGAACTTACTGCAGTAGACAATTATTTGTAATTTCTGGAGGTCCCCTAAATGTGCTAAGTCATATATATATATATCAATATTAAAATATTTTACTTCATTCTACCGGTTTATATTAACGTAAATAATAATACTCAATTTGAACAATTTTCTTACTTAAGAAAATTTTTCAAAGTGAATGTTATTATTTTATTTATTTTCAAATATTATTAAATTTTATTATATTAATACAGATAATGTTGTTGACAATATTACTGTAAATGAGTTATATTGAAAAATATTGTTTAATATATTATGCAAAACACCAAGAAAAAAATTACGTCACCCAAAAACAAAATGAAAAGTCCGACATTGTCATTGTACAAAAACATAACCTACCTACCAAAACAAAAGGTGAGTGAGCATTTTAGCACCTCCATAAAAACCGAGGCAAACCAATAGTCAATAAATTAATAAGTCTTCGTCAAATACCTCCAATTACAGCACAATATAAAGTGGAGTCAAGCAGGTAAACAAAATAGAGCTGTTATAAATTTTACAAGAGCCGTTGAGTGGCCACACTGCCTCTCGACCACATTATGCAGTTTTTTTCTGGACTTTTTGCTCGTTGGCATTTGCTTTGTGAGCTTACTTCCGTCGGTACATTTTTTATGGTGGCGCTAAGTTTTCGACACAATAGATATAATGTTTGAGGCACAATAATACCCTAACGCCATCCTGCATCACACCTCATAGCCAAGAATGAAGTCTTCTGTAAATCTCTATCCTATGCGTCACCTCACAGGCATGTTGTCAATATATACCTATTGATTGTGTAAATACCTACTAATGCCTTTAAAATATTTTCATATTAGATTTGTTCAATTAATTGTTTGATGTGTTGTGTAAATAATTAAGTTTTTGACAAGTTTTTATCAGAACGATGCACAATCAAAGGAATCTCGTTTATAAACATGTTAAAGTGTGTGGTGTAGAAATTATTTAGATAGGTACTCACATGACACATTTTTTTAAATACCTATTTATTCTACTAGCCTTGGCACGCGGCTCTTGCCCTAACGAAAAATTAAAAAAAAAATGTTTTGTGTTCAGCGATGCCTAAATAGTCAATTTATTCCCTCAAATATCTTAATTAAACAGACATAGCTCTGTTACAGCTTTATAATAATATAGATTATTAGAAATTAAACTTTTATGTTATCAATCTTACTGTGTGTTAGTGTATTGATGGAAGAAAAATAGGTAAAGTTTCACCACCCAATCCCAACAGCGGACGATGATGCTGATGTGAAAAAACTAACTCAACTAAGGAAATAACATCAAGCAAAATCGAAACAAGATTAACTCAGCTCGTCAATGTTGCACATAAAGTCAATTTTCTTCTTATCGCAAACGGCAAAAATAATTTTGTGCGGTGGGATGGGGGTTGTAAACGAAAGTAAGGAGAACGTTGCTGGACAATTATTTTGGTGTGAAATTCAATTAAAACTCAATTCCTCTGAAAACAGTTAGTGTATTCAAAATTTCTCATTACTCTCCTACTGTTACGCACGGATCTCCTTTGAAAGTGAGAAGGATGTAGGCCGTAGTCTACCACGTTGAGCCAGTGCGAGTATAGGTATATTTCTTCAGTAGAAAAATGTCTTAGTCAGAGGTGTGTGCCATTCGAGGACGTCGGATTGGGGATCGAACTTAATACCACTGAATAATAAATGTGTCCCCTCCGATCTGGGGAAGTGTTCTGGACCGCTAAGCTATCGCAGTCACCTAATGGTGACGTACCCCATCTCCACTTCACAATTGTTTTTAGATGTCTTCAAGACCCACGCCACCTTTCGGATGCATATACATACATTTTATTTCAATAAAATAAGTTTAATATTCCAATTAAAATTCATACAAATCGATAGCGCGATTTTTTAATATTTTTATCTGTATTTTAGCACTTGACATGCTGCTGTCATATACTGTCTTTGCAGTCCTTGGTACTGCTAGGCTATCACTGCGCAGGAATTACATTATAATGATATAATTTTATTACTGTTATTATTCACAGCTATTACTTGTTATCGGATTAAAAACTTTTTTATCAATATTCAATATAAAAACCTATGACGTCAGCATCAAAAATGTAACAAGACAGAACATGAATAAGAGACATTTAGCGCAGCACAAAAGAGTACCGTATGCCGCATATTTCAAAATGCGCATTTGCGTTATCGCAGGACTTTTGTTACCGGGTGTACCTGTTGACTTTCCCTTAGAACCGCTGTCATTTTTTTCATTATAGCGGCATAATATCCTGTTTGTATTTCGTCTGAACGTTAGATAATCGCCATTGTCATTTAAGCGCCAGCGGCGTTGCAGAAAGCTTCTGTACTTGGAAGTATTTACTTATCAGTCAATTATTTAAGTTCGCTCTTCGGCTCTGACACAGTAAGCTTTTATTTTAAGATTACAACTGTTGTATGTTTTGTCCTATTATTTTGAAAACAATTGCTCTTGATGTAACCTTAAAGAGTAACGGTCTTTATTTTGTGATTCATCTTGTTCTATGAATCAAACTTATTTGTAAAACTCGGTAGTTCAGTTTAACATTTTTGTTGCGGTAGTCCTTACAAATCTCACAAAACAGTTTCATAATATTCGGAAAACGATGATAAGTACATCAACAGAAAACCATTAGCACTCACCTAATCTTCACTGTGTGATCTTTGCGACTAAAAACGGACCACCGGCAGAGCCGTTCTTTTAAAATATTTACCTATTCGCCGCTAATAGGCAAACAAAATTTTATCACTAAAATTTATTCAATGGCATATTAAATTTGATTCCAAGAGTACGCTGTAAATTATAACTACATAGAGCTAGGCTACTATCATGAGTGCGATCCTCGTAACAGGAAAATGTAGATACGAAAGTTAGCGTGATGGTTTAGGAATCAATTTCTAGTAGTGCAGTTCGATTCTATAACAGAACAGTGATCGCTTGTGTCACAAAGTAAAGTCTCCGACCTAGTTGATATTTTTAAACAATATACGCAGTAGTATAATTAAATGTATTTATTTTACTAGCTGAAACCCAAGACTTCGTCCGTTTTGAATTTATTTATTTTATTATTTTGTGTGAAACCCTAATTATTTCTCCTCTAAAGCTTTATACAACATCAGCTATCTGCCAGTGAAAGTCTCGTCCAAATCAATCGAGTCATTTCGGATATAAGCCGGAACAAACAGATAGACAAAGCGACAGACAGACACAAACTTAAAAATTATGGTATTTTGTTAAAGGTAACATATATAGGAAATCTCATATGAATTTTAATAAAAAGCTGTTATTTAAACATAATCCAACTTTATTTATTTATATAGATATAAGTATACAAGCCATAACACCCGAATCTATTCGCACAGAATATTTAATGTAAGTAATGTGAACTACAGTACCATTTGTAAATTATTAAAAGTTATACCTAGATATAAGGTATATATATAAAACATCGGTGCGCGTTGATATCTTTTCAACGTGTACCTTTTATCTTCATTTGTACAAGGTCACATCCATCGGGGAAATCATTATCTCCTTATTAAGACAGAAACGTTCGTTATTATGTTCTTAAAGCTCCAATTCGTGGTAAACGGTATGTACCTACCAATTAGGCACCATGCGGGTGGATTGGCGGTCGTTAGTTCGAAAGCGGATAATTTCTTTATCGACGTTAGAGGGCGCGCGTGAGGTCCGTGTGTACCTTTGGTACATGCCGCCGAGCCTTCCAACACCTACCTACCACCTGAGTGTTTTTCAATTAAGGGAAATAAAATTTATATACGTACACATACAACACATAAACCTTAATAGTAGTGGATATAAAAATTTCATAAGTGAGCGTTAGATAATAATCATTGCTGCATTCTTTTATAATAAACTTTTAATTAATAATGTGCTTTTAACTATCAGCCTTACTGTTCACAATGATGTTGAAATAATATTTAAAGCTTGAACAGGATTGAAAACCATGAGTTACAATTGAAATCCTATTATTTACTAGCTTCTCGTCGCGACTTCAAAATGTCGTACGGTAACTATTCCTTATTTTATAACAACACAGTGTCTCATCCTAACCAACCAAATTTATTCCAAATCCCTATAGCGTCCTAGAGCCTTGCTTATCCCAGCATGAGTGGGCCAGCTCGATCGGAGAAGTACCACCCTCTCACAAAAGATCAGCATGTAACAACGGTAGTTACTGCTACCGTTGTGTTTCGTATTGTAAGTGAGAGCTCCGGAGGCCTTTTTTTTTTGTTTTTTCTTGTTAAGACGGGAAAAAATGTTCCTAACCGCACACCCCGTCCTTCGGGGCAACGAACAGGATAGTGTGGGGCCTTCACCCACTAAAGAAACCTGCCGTGTGCCATCTCTCCGCTATTATTGACGGGCCACTGAAACCATATTACATTCACGAGTCGGAAGGTAAGGACTCCATGCCGTCGCCCCACCCACTCCTCCAGCACCGGCTAGAGCGCCCCTACGTTCCAAAGACCGGCCCGGGGCGCCTCCAACCGTGCCCTCCATCTGGCCATGGCATCTCGGCGGGCGTCGCCCTGCCACCTGGCCACCTCCCTGGGTAGGGGGCGTCCGCCCCCCTCCCGCTCTTGTGACATCCGCCGATACACCACGGCGAGCACCTCCGCCTCCAAGTCCCACGGAGTGATTCCGGCCAATGCGCAGGCCTCCGTCGATACCATGCGGTATCCACGTATGACCCTGGACGCAACGACTCTCTGTGGTCTCCACAGAAGAGCCCTGTTCAGTGCGTCCAGGGACTCCACCCGCACGGGTGCGCCGTACAGCGCCATCGACCGGGCCACTCCCGCGTAAAGCCGTCGGCAAGCATTGTTGGGTCCACCCATATTCGGCATGAGCCGTGCAAGGGCGGACGCTGCGCCGACTAGCCTCGGGGACTTAAGCCTCCTCCTTATCCTCTCATTATTATTCTTCTTACCTACCTCTTATACCTTTCCTTGGTGATGGGGACGCGCGAGTGATGTCTCTGTTGTTACAATTATTAGGGCGTGATTGACAAGCAGATATATAAATATCTCCACCAACTTTTATGTTTCATCCATCCATCCATCCATCAGCCTTTCACCGTCCACTGCTGGACATAGGCCTCCCCAAGAAAACGCCACAACGAGCGATCCCGTCATTGGGGATAATGTTGTAATCGCCACGCTTGGCAGGCGGGTTGGCGATCGCAGTGGTTGTTGTTAATACTCGAGGGAGTGCTGCTGCCCACTCCCTCGGTATTCCCTCAGTCGGCTCTTACGACTTCCGTGGGTAAAGAGGGGTGGGGCAATTCTAAAGCAAGCCCCACACGGCCACTTTTATGTTTAGTTTATAACAAATATTAGTAGGTTAGTAACTTTTAGCCATATACTTGTATTATCTCAGTGAGATTCACTGCTATATCGACAGTCATATAACATCGTTTGTTATAAACTCTCCATATTAAAAACATTTATTTACTAAAAATTTGATTGACATGAATAACCATTCTTCACCATCTTTGAATAATGCGGCAATCACTATTTACAAGTAAGCCTGAATATTCATACGTCTAGTTAGTGTGTCTTTCCCACCTTTTGTCGTATTATATTCACATCATCATCCTTACTTAATATTATAAATACGAAAGTGAGTTTGTTTTTTTTGTTTTGAAAGCGTATTTCACGCCGTAATTGCTGAACCAAATCATCTCACGGAGAAATGTGCGGTAGAGTAATGTATTTGACATTCATAAGTCCAAGCAGACGGAGTCACGGGCGGAATCTAATAATTAATATTTTAATAATGGTAAATATATATGGTGCGTAAACCTTAAACTTATTTTGTTTAAACTTAGTATATCGTGATATCGATAAAGAATACGTTACGTAAAGTACGTAACGTACGTAGTTACGTAAATTAAAAGAATAAATTAAAAGAAAAAATCGATATACTAAGATAAATTACATATGATAAATTAAAAGCTTAAAACTGTCCAATCTTTAGTTATCTATAACATAGGTACTTATGGAGACAAAACACAATAGCTTTGTTGTGTAGGTTGGTGCGCCAGTTTGGTCTCCTGCAAGTGTTCACACCAACCTACAACAAAGCATTAAAATAAAAATTATGCTGCAACATAATTTTTATGTTATATGTGCTTTTATTACCACTGAGTTCACAGTTAGGCCGTGTGGGGCCGGCTTTAGAATTGTCCCACCCCTCTCTACCCATGGGAGTCGTAAGAGCCGACTGAGGGAATACCGAGGGAGTGGGCAGCAGCACTCCCTCGAGTATTAACAACACTGCGATCGCCAACCCGCCTGCCAAGCGTGGCGATTACGGCACTATCCCCCATTCATGGGGAGGCCTATGTCCAGCAGTGAACTTTAAAAGGCTGATGGATGGATGGATGGAGTTCACAAAATACCTAATTTCGACTCACTTAGAGTTATAAAACGTGCTCACATTCATTCATTAAATAGGAAATAATAGACTTCAAAAAGCTGAATATATTTCATTAAAACCTTTCTGAGAATATACTCTCGATCAAGTCTCATCAATAAAAATATGAGTAAATCAAAATCTGATCAGTCGTTTGCAAGTTATGATGCTACAAACTGTGTAACTACACTGGTTGTTACACATTAAATTTATAACACCCTTCAGTTTGTGTTATCTAATTATTAAGGAAATTTCTAGAATAATCTTTAAACAAGCTACCTATATATTTGACGACACGAACTTAGTAAGACAGACATAATTCTTGTTTATGTTAACTATGATGTAATATGTAAGGTTTTCTTACGTAATACATCACTAAGGCGCCCCAACGGAAGACCAGCGCAGGTCTTTAGACCTGCATTTTGCTGAGCTGGGGTCGTTTTGTAACGAGTGTTAATTTTTTTTGTCTATTTCTAAGTTTATTTATATGTATATTCTTTTAATTCGTTGCAATAAATATTTTCTTTCTTTCTTTTTTCTCTATTATCCTTCCTCTCCGCCTGCTATCCCTTTCCATGGAGATGGCGATGAGCGAGTGATGCCTCTGGTGTTACTAGCGTCTATAGACTACGGTAACCGCTTATCACGAGGTGAGCCGTATGTTAATATGTCACCCACGTATGATTTTAAAAAAATATGTGATCTAAAAGTAATCGAAAGCCCGGTCGTATCTTCTGTCTTTAGTTGGGCTTAGCAATAGATATCTATAATAACACCTGGGTCTATAAGCGACAGCTACCACTCATTTCTGATGGGCCGTGTCTTGTCTGCCGCCGGATTGGGGAGCAGAAGGCACGTTAAAAATTTTCCACATATAAAAATGTTTTAGTAGCTAAGCATTAGAAATCCGTAGTCCGTGTGGTGACGGACTAAGAATACAGGTGTCACCACCCCATTCTTTCCCACGGGTGTTGTACGAGGCGACTAAGGGTAGTAAGCAATATCACCCATTGCATTACTGGTGGTAGGGCTGGGTATCCAGTGAGAGCGGGTTGGTACCACCATCTCCTGTGTGACCGGTCATGAAGCATAACGTTGTGTTTTGGTTGTAGTAGGAGATAGCCGTTAATTCGTTAATTTCATTTATGTGAAATGAAATGGTGAGCCGCGGCTTGACAGTACTCTCGGTATAGTTGAGTCCATGAGCGACGGTTACCATTTACCATCAGGTCGCCCGTGGCTTATCTGCCAACATAAGCAATAAAAAAAAAAAATGCTAATAAAATTACAAATCATAAAGTGGTGCGACTGACTATCATAACCTAACGAAGAGGACAACTGGCAACCTTAGCACAAGACCGGGGTCAGATATTTTAGTCAGGACTGACAACATGTAAAAACTGCCTAGATGTGATTTGACAGGCGGGAGCAGGTGCTTAACGTGACTTCCTAAGCTCGGAGGAGGATCTGATAAAATAAATAAATATTCACAGACATTTCACACAATGTCCTCTGGTTCCAAACTAAGCTTAACGCTTGTGCTATGGATACCAGATTACGTATACATATATTACTTTTATTTTTGTAAATAAATACATATAATAGATATAAAACACCCAGACACAGTACAAATATCTGTGTTCATCACACAAATAATTGTCCTGAATGGGAATCGAACCCATGATCTCATCTACGGAAGTCGGTTACGCTACCGACTACGCCACGAGGCCCGTCAATACCCGGCCCGGTAATGTAATATAGAAGTAAAATAAGCGTATTATTATCTTCCAGCTAATAAGTCCAGCCACCATATAAAAGTAAATTTCAGGATGCAATACCAATACCACAGAAGGAATGTAACATAGTTCCAGTGGTCCGCCAATAAAGGCGGAGATGATGTGTGTACACTTATCTATATTTTAGGCCCTTAATTTAACTACCTAGTTACGTACGTTTGAGACGCCTACCGTGCCGTGTGGTACTGCGGTTATTTTTAGCATTAACTATTCTTAGCTCTCTTAAATGCCAGGGCGGCCATCCCCGATGAATATAATAACGCACAGTCAAGCTACTGTACATCTTTGATCTTCGAGCATTTTTCTTTGTATTTACTTCAATATATATAGGAGTTACGAACTATACCTTCAAACATACCTTATAGGTATACTGCAAATGCGGCTAATGGCACCGAGACCGGAATTCGGTTAAAAATACATTATTAGATACTGATATAGTACCTATAATGACGGGCCTCGTGGCGTAGTCGATAATGTAACTGACTTCCGTGCACGAGGTCGACTCGAGGTTCGTTTCCCACTCAGGACAATTATTTGTGTGATGAACACAGATATTTGTACTGCGTCTGGGTGTTTTCTATGTATTTAAAAAAAAAAGTATTATATGTACGTATTTACAAAAAAAAGCTAGACGTGGGACGTCTAGCAGATGTGAAAACATCGAAATTATTTTGTAGAAATAAAATGATCATAACTTGGCAAACTACTCCTTAAGACGAATCAAACGAGTATAAACTCGATAGGGTTGCGTCGTTTCATTACAGAGTTACGGTGGCCACCTTTCAGCTCCATTGTCAGACCCTGGATACCATGTACTCGTCAAGACAAATCAATACGAGCCCAAACTCGATGGAGTTATGTCGTTTTATAACAGAGTTCCTATGGCCACCTTCTAGCTCCATCTTCAGACCCTGGATACCATCTAAAGACAAAGTACTCGTCAAGACGAAACAAATGATTCCAAACTCAACAGGGTTGCGTCGTTTCATTACAGAGTTACTGTGGTCATCTTCCAGCTCCATCATCAGACCCTGGATATCATCTAGGACTGAAGTTCTAGTTAAGACATTTCAAACGAGCCCTAATTCGATGGAGTTGGAAGGATAAGGATGGTGGCTATATATATTCAGCTCCATCATCAGACCCTGGATCCCATCTAAAGACAAAGTACTCATCAAGACGAATTAAACGTGTCCAAACTCGACGGGGTTGCATCATCCATCCATCCATCAGCCTTTCATCGTCCACTGCTAGACATAGGGCTCCCCAAAATGGGGGTTTTACCATAATCGCCACGCTTGGCAGGCAGGTTGGCGATCGCAGTGGATGTTTTTAGTACACAGGGGAACGCTGCTGTCCGGTCCCCCGGTAATCCCTTAGTCGGCTTTTACGACTTCCGTAGGAAGAGACGGGGTTGGGCTATTCTTGGTGCCTGCCCCACCCGGCAAACACCGACGGGGCTGCATCGTTTCAATAAAGAGTTACTGTGGCCACCTTCCAGCTTCATCATCAGCCCCTGGACACCATCTAGACACAAAGTACTCAGCAAGATGAATCATGCGAACCCAAACTCGATGGGGTTGCGCCATTTCATTATAGAGTTCCTATGTCCACCTTCCAGCTCCATCATCAGATCAGCTCCATGTCATCATAATATTGTATTGTCACGTGTAAAATTACAGCTCAATCGGAAACCGGGAAGTGTGTCAAATTCAACATGCAAGATTTGAACGGGACAAGTAAAATAAAAGCGTCGCCACGCTAACAACCCATTTTACCCTCCCTCCGCATTAGATGTTTCACATCAAAAAGTAATATATGTGTTATATTCGTAATCTGGTACCCATAGCACAAGCGTTAAGCTTAATTTGGGACCAGAGGACGTTGTGTGAAATGTCCGTGAATATTTATTATTGCAGTATTGATTAGAGATACACCAAAAACCAATGTTAAAATATTAACGAAGTATAATCAGCAAGCGAAGTGAAACCCCAGGATGCTGTTACCTGGCCATAACTAGAGGTACTTGTAGTGAGCTTGTGCTTTAAGAAGAGCATAAAATAGTGACATTGATTGTTTTCAGGATATAGCAGTTGTTGGAGCTGATACATTTGTTCATATTCAAATGTTTTTTATAGGTAGATTAGCTCCTAACGCTAATTCATCTGCGGGGACTTCAGAGTTAACAACGAGAAATGAATATTGAGTCATTAAAAAAATGATAAAAAGGTCACCTAATCAATAACAGTGGTAGTAGGTTAGATCCTCAGTCAATGTCAAGACTTATTAAGCCACGCCTTTGGTATTTCGAAATTAAGAATTATTCCTTAATGCTGGGTGTTTTCTTTAATTAAAAAATAAATAATTATGTGTCTTCACTTTCATTATTATCTCTTTCTCTTTTTTTGACGTGATAACGTCGGTATAAATCGATGGACGGCGGCTGCACACACGTAAAAGTGTCACGTTCCGAAAAATGTATGGCGACCAATGCATTTTTGTGAAACTCTCAGAAAACATATATGACGTTATCACGTAAAATTATAGTCCGTAAACCGACTTTACAGATAACCATAGTGTTTTTTTTTTAAATTACCCACCTGATAGTAATCGGTTACCGTAATCTATAGACGCTAGTAACAGCGCCTCCCTAGACAAGGGCATAAACGCTAGTAGAATAGTAACCTTATGTAAATCCTATATATTTTTTTATTGCATGTAGTGGCAGACGAGCCACGGTCCATCTGATGGTAAATGGTAATCGTCGCCCATGGACTCGACTGTACCGAGATTATTGTCAAGCCGCTGCTCACCAATTCATTTCACAGACAGATATGAAATGAAATATAAACGGCTATCTCCTGCTACAGCCAAAACGCAACGATGTGCTTCATGTCTGGTCACACAGGAGATGGTGGTACCAACCCGCTCGGGCCCGATACCAAGTGAGTACTCCCACTTGGTATACAGCCCTATCACCAGTCATGCAATGGATGATAACTGCTTACTTCCCTTAGTCGCCTCATACGACACCCGTGGGAAAGAATGGGGTGGTGACACTTGTATTCTTAGTCCGTCACCACACGGATTATATATTGATTATTCTTTTCTATTCTATTTTACTACCGTTTATGTCATTTGTCTACAGGGCCAGGAGGCATCACTCGCGTGTCGCCAGCTCCAAGAAGTGATAGGAGGAGGAAAGGAAAAAAAAAGAAGGAGATAATAGAGGATAAGGAGAGGGTTTGAGCCTCCGACGCTCACACTCATCATACGAAACACATCAGTAGCAGTAGCTACCGTTGTTTCACGGTAATCTTCTGTGAGTAGGTTGTACTTCTCCGATCGAGCCCCCTCTTTCATACTGGGACAAGCAAGGCCATCTTCCTAGTCTTAAACTTTGTTGAGGTCGGCTTCCGATTTATTCGGTTTTGACCAATCGACCAATATTTATTGATTATAGTTGAATTGACATTGTGACGAATTGGATCACGTCGTGTACCTATAATATCCTCCTACTTCGAAATTGGTTAAAAAGTTACTTCCTCACGCCTCGGTAGGTAAACGCTATTTAAGGATTTAAGGAAATGTAATACAGTATAACTGTATCTCCACAGAGAGTTATAAACATACACGCATAATGTACAAAACAATAAAGAACAAAACTTATGTATTCGTACTTATGTAAGTACAAAGTAGTCCGCATAAGGCAACAAAAACGATTCTGTCATACACAAAATATATAGAATACCATAAACGGAATCTAATCCTTGTAAAATAACAGTCATCATCTGTACTTAAACCACTAACGACTAGTATGAAAACAAGATTTTCAAAATCGTGAGTAAATATTTGCTCGCCTGACCATTTCATAAAGAGAGCTGAGAGGAACAAAAAATATGTTAACAAGAAAGGTCCTGTGGGAGCGGTCGCGGCTGAGACAGCATAATGAATTAGCTACTTGTGCGAGAAAGATGGAGATTGCCACGCCCACAACCACCCACGTAGTCGTAAACAGTCCAAATCCTTTGCACGCTTTCATGTATCCCAAATCGAAATCGCTCCGAGCATCAAACAACCTCGGAATAAAAGAATACACGCACTTCACTAAACGCGTTAAGATATAAAGTCGTATGCATACTCTAAATAAGTTATTCTCCTTGTTATTCTCGTTTTGTGATCGAGGTCATAATGATAAATAACCCAAAGGATAGCTCCAGTTGGGAATAATAATTGATTTTGATGTCTTAAACATAAAATACTCGTTGGCTGTGTGTACTTTGAAAATATTTTTATGAATATCTACAGGAGAGGTTGATACGCACCGCTTTTATACCATGTATTTATACTTGTTACAGAAAAATAGATGATGACAGCATCTATAATTACTTACCTGTTGTCATTGCCTGGCTGTGAATTCGGATTGAGAATTATGAATATAGCATGTAATAAACATAGCATAGCATCACGCCTGTATTCCGCGAAGGGGTAGGCAGAGGTGTATTACATACCCACGACTCGCTAGCTATGTTTAAGTCCCACGTAATAGGGGGCGAGCCTATTGACGTCTACCGGGCATTATTTCAAACTCCGGGCTGCTACTGAGAATTTTTCTTTTTAGGAAAAAGCACAATAACATTGCCCGACCCGGGGATCGAACCCGAGACCTCATGATTAGCAGTCGCATACACTACCGCTACACCACCGCGGCAGTATATGAATGGCAGTGATCATTTCCTAACATTTCAATAATTAAGTAACTGTTGCTTAACCTTAAACCTGTAACTTCGTGTGCGCGAATTTCCGCACATGTGATATAAATGAAATAAACTATATATATTATTATACTTCTTTAAGCCAAGCTCTATCAACATAGCATCACGTCTGTATTCCCCGAAAGGGTAGGCAGAAGTGTATTACACATCCACGGTTCGCCAGCTATGGTTAAGACTCACGTAATAGGGGGTGAGCCTATTGCCGTCTACCGGGCATATTTTCAAACCCCGGGCTGCTACTGAAAATTTTTTTTTGAAAATGGTTGAAAGCACTTCCCTTCTCAGGGATCGAACCCGAGACCTCAAGATCAGTAGTCGCTCACACTACCGCTGCACCACAGAGGCAGTTGTGGCTACAAGCTCTATCTACTCATGAAAAAAGTTTTGTCCGTGTGGTGACGGACTAAGAATACAAGTGTCACCACCCCATTCTTTCCCACGGGTGTCGTATGAGGCGACTAAGGGAGGTAAGCAATTATCATCCATTGCATGACCGGTGGTAGGGCTGGATACCAAGTGGGAATACCTTCTTGGTATCGGGCCTGAGCGGGTTGGTACCATCATCTCCCGTGTAACCGGCCATGAAGCACCTCATTGCATTTTGGCTGTAGCGGGAGATAGCCGTTTATTCTTTAATTTCAAATCGGTGAAATGAAATGGTGAGCAGCGGCTTGACAATACTCTGGGTATAGTTGAGTCCATGAGCGACGGTTACCATTTACCATCAGATGGGCCGTGGCTCGTCTGCCACCACATGCAATAAAAAAAAGTAATTTTAGAGATGAGCACTAACAAACAGACAAATGTGAATATTATTATGCACTAGCTTCTGCCTGTGGCTTCACCACAGATTGAAGTGGATACGTCATGTAGTTAGTTTACTTTTTGATGATCCCAAAGGAATCTAACATTTTTCTGGAATAAAAAGTATCACATGCATTAATCCAGATAATGATACTCAAACTAACGAAAATAAAATAATGAGGTAACGTAGTAACGGCTTGCTTATCATAATAATGTATCCTAGCAACAGTATATTTTTTACAGACTAGATGACACTTGCGATTTCATCTACGTCGACACTTAGACAGGAATATATTTTTTTCTGCCATCCGATTTAAATGAAAAAGATCCTATATTTTTCTTTAAGTATAACAAACAGACAGATAGACACAAATTTAAATTGTTGTTTTACTTAATTTTCCGGATTAAAAGAAATAATATCTACTATTTATTATTTTGATAAAATATTAGCGAAAATATTAAAACAAATACCATCATTGTGTAATAAACAATACGGTCAGTACTAATAAGAAGTATGTAAATAAGAAAAACACAATTATTTCCTACGTTCAAAGATAACATTTTCATTACTTTTTTAGTGATTAACAAAAACGATAACAAAAACACAATTAACATTTAGATAACAGCATAAGTATGTGAGTTATTAAGCCCGCAATAAAAACGGTGTTCTTAAAGCCGCCTAGTAGTTAACGCTTGTATGTTAATGTTAGACTTTTTTTGCTCCAACTTTATGGTATTAGAACGAGTGTTTGCTTGTTTTATTTGTAGGCAATACATACGTGAATTTTTTAGGAGGTTTTTAATGCCTGCAAAGAAAATATATACTTAATTATGAAAGGGTATATTTCGTCATTAATGTTTTGGTGGATTGAAAGACCCTTTTTTTGTTACGGCGGGAAAAAATGTTCCTAACCACAAACCCCGTCGCTCGAGGCAACGAACGGGGTAGTGTGGGGCCCTCACCCACTAAATATGCCCGCCGTGTGCCGTCTCTCCGCCTTTGTTGGCGGGCCACTGGAACCATATTACATTCCTTCAGTGGGGGTTGAAAGACCTAACATTTAAAAGGCGTGGTGAGTCTAGTTGAATAGAGTACTTTTTTTATAACACCGTAATATATTTTTTTCATATTTATATACCTATTTTGTATATATATATATATATATATATATATATAATTATATATATATATATATATATATATATATATATATATATATATTAGCAATTGACATGCTTAGCCATATAAATTAACACAAATTAACGAAAATAACAGTCGTGAGTTGGCAAAGCGGACGTTATTCCAGGAGATACAGGTTCAAATCCTGCTCGTGACTGTTACTTTCGATTTTACATTTTACACTTTGTGTTTAACCATCATATCATTGAAAATAAATGTGGAGTTAGCACAGAAGTGCATTAAAGAAAGAAGTTTTTTTCCCAAACGAGAAATAAGCAAGTCAATTACGGTTATTACTTTGAACACTATTTTTTTTTTGTAAATCATATAGTACAGTAGCTTTCTGTAGGTACATCATTGATGTAGAAAGTTTAGGTATAGACAAAACTAAATCTTCACGGATTGTTTCTTATGTGTAGAATTTAAAAGTTTTTAATTTTTTTATATTTATATCTTAACATTAATACCAAACAAAAAAGTAGAAGCTGGTGTATCTGTACATCCTACTATGTATATAATTAAAGATGTAAAAGTTTGTATGATAGGAGGTAGGTATGTCTTTCAATCACGCAAAAATGGCTGGACAGATATATAGACTGACAGCCTGTAACGATTGCCAGGATGTTTTTTTACAGCCGAGATCCACTGCTTACCGCACTGGAGAAAAATGGGTGACACTTTTTGGCCACCCATCTCATTATCAGCCGGGCAAAAGTTACTTAACCTTGCCAATTGTTTGAACTGCAAGTGCACAACTAAGTAACGACTTCCACGAGGATTAACACATATACTTTTTGACCCTGGATATGTATAAAACATGGAGAGGGGACCGTAAGAGATAGGTAATAGAACACAAAATAGCGGTTTTTATTTTTTTGTCTGTCTGTCGGGTTGTTCGTGACAGCTCAGCTCAAATAAAGACTTTTTAATGCAATTTTCACAAGTAGATAGAACATGGCATAGAGCAGAATATTTTTTTTATTAAGTACTTTTAAATCTGGTGTGAGAAAAAAGATTAAAGTCACGCAGGTACGGGCAAAAGTTCCACTCAAGTAATGCAACATAATACTTACCAGTGGCCGCCAACACAGGCGGAGAGACGGCACACGGCGGGTTCCTTTAGTGGGTGAGGACCCCACACTACCCTGTTCGTTGCCCCGAACGACGGGGTGTGCGGTTAGGTACCTACATATTATCCCGCCTAAACAAAAAAAACTAAAAAAAGTTATTTGATTAACAATACTGGAAATTGGAATAGGTTATTTATCAACCAATTTAATTTGCCTTTCTCAGTTTCTTTTCCTTTTCTCTTTTATGCTATGACCTATGTTGTTGGTAAAACTTATTAATAAAATAGAGAAGACTCTCGATTCGCTCTATTAACAAGCGAGAACGCTCAATTGCGAACTCTACCAACATAATTAGTTTTGCTTTTTCATTCTCTTGTTGTCTGAAGGTTTTTTTTTTCATAACTATGGAGATACCTGTAAGTAGGTAGGTATACGAGCATACGTAGGAAAGGGATTTTTAAATGTCGAACCCATATTCATTTTAAATTTGAAATAAGAACTTTATGGGACTCGAGACGCAAGTTTTACGATTAGCAATTGCGTTTGTAATCATTGGTGCGTCGAGATAACTATAGACTTACTTTAACTACTTATCTCAAAAAGCTCGTTTAAGTAATAATAGTCTATATGCATGCTAGGAAATCGCTTTTACATATAATATATAATTAACATAATCGAATAGTTTGTGACCGTGTAGGTATATTGCACATTTTATTTACAAATATGTAATTTATTTAAAAATACACGGGAACATTTGAATTTAGTGTATTTACTTGATTTTCTATTATTCTGATGTTTCAAATACTTTACAGCATTTTTTGCTTTGTAATACATCTGATGGTAAGCGGTTACCGTTTATTATATAGTTTATAGACACTAGCAAAGTTAGTAAAAAAAAGTTAAGGCTGGAGTGGGCTCCAGCTTTGCCAGAGGAAGGAGTAGAAGACGGAGAAGAAAGAAGAGATGGTATGAATGTAATGACACATCTATCTACAAGGAAAAGCGATAACGTGAGGATGAGGAGGTATATAGGAAGAACGATAAATATAGGATGAGGAGGTTTGGGCCTCCAGCACTCTCACTCACCGAAAGAAACACTAGAATAGGAATACCGACATTTAATTTATTCAATTAGCAAGACTCAAGCAAAGGCAATATTCGTCAGTTACAAAATCTGCACAGAAAAAAATCTTCAGCAGTTAAAAAGGAATTGTAAAAAAGAATAATATGGACCTTTACAATTTCTCTGCTCTTTTGTGTTTCTCTAAAACATTCATGCAGTAGAGTTGTTGTAACGTTCATTTCTAACCGATGACGCACTGAAATCCACAAATCGTAAATGTTTTGCCAGTCATTAAATAAAGGTAAGATACGATTTTTTTGTCGCCCACGTATCTCTTAAACAAAAAGAGACCATTCTCCAAAGTAATATCGTTATGAAAAAAGGAGCACCTAAGTGAATCGATAAATCATGTAAAAAAATCACTGGTGGTTTCTGTCGTATACACAAAATGGTTAGGACGAAATGTATCAAAGACATTCCAATCAGAATGGTCGAAGCTTGTTCCAGGCCGCAACGGCAGCCTATAATTTGTGCATCCACATCGACACATAATTACAAGGGACGTGACGCACCACCTTGTACATTCTCACATGAAATCGATAAAGACAAAGCGTGTAACATTCACGTTTTAGTGGCACATGGACAAGATGGCAATGTTGGTACGGAAACGCACTCTTGTAACGTACTTTAATAAAAACCTATTTATAGATATAAAAGTCTTCTACATAATTTTGTCACGGTTTATTTAAGTGTAAGTATGCTTATTTCATCATATTATTGACGTTATTAGCCTTACATGGTATGTAATTAACAAACATTATTTGATGATAAATCAATGATCCTCTTTGGTGTTATTCTTGAACAAAAACTAAAAACTATTTAATAAAAGGCATTTTAGGCATACAAATTATATTGTTATACATACCAACTAATTTAAAATTTATTCAAGGAGGTTTTCGATAAACTGTTACAATTTATTGTTACACGCCATTAAATTCTTGCTTACTATTTATGATTTAATTACCAAAGGCCCAAAACGCAAGTAAAATAACCAGCTTTATATCATAATTATTACATCGTACAAGAGTATTCTTAGTGTAATAGTCGAATGAAGAATATCTATTGAAGCGCATTTCGTTATTCTAAAATAACATTTTTATAACCAACATTAGACACTACCTGTTAAATAAAATTACGAGAAAAACAACTCAAATGAGAGGCCGACGTTCCGTCTGCCTTGCACGCTCAAAACAAATAAAATATAAAAAGTTGAGCGATGCATTAAGTGCATATAAACATGTTGCCTTAGTGTCAATATTTGCGGCCGCTTTCCCATGGGAACTGCGACTGCAACTGCGCTAAATCACTTCGGCAGTTCTCTTTTTTACTATTGAAATGTCAATTTCCTACTTTTGCCTCACGCTTCCCTAAAGCTAATTAAAAGTCGCGGCTTAAGTAATGTGTTTGAGATCAGGGTTTTGCTGATGCTGATATTATAAACAATGCTGATGATACGCGGATACTGGTCCTGATATTGGCAATAACCCTATTCAAGATGTCAAATACAGCAAGTCTTTTAGGGATAGTCCATTAACCACGTGATGGTTTTTAGCATTTTATAACCAAAAATAAGTGATGAGGTTTAAGACTCAAAAAATCACGTGTATTTTTTTAGTACAAAATATCTTAAAAATTTCAGAATAATAAAATTATTATCTTTAAATATCCCATCCATCAGCCTTTCATCATCAACTGCTGGACATAGGCCTCCCCAAAATGGGGGTTTTACCATAATCGCCACGCTTGGCAGGCGGGTTGGCGATCTTTAAATATAGGTAAGTAGGTATAATCTTATTCAATCTCACACGCCGGTTTATGCGCGTTCAATGACAAAATAAATACAAGTGATATTTCACTATACCCCCCTCCCTCCTTGAGATATTTCGTGATTTTTTTCGAACCCCCTCCCCACGTTTCGGGCCTGACGTGATTAATGGACGACCCCTTATAGCATATTTATGTAGCATTTGTTTATGCAACAGTGTACCATCACTACGTTGGTTTATGGGTTAATACACAAACATATAATTAAAATATCCATCAAGTAGGCTACTCTTCTTTACTAAAAAACGTACAATAAAGTCTATTATAAAAAAATATTTGTATCTGTTATATTTTTTATTTTGCCTATAAATCACGAAAATTAAAGAACACTTATTTTATCCATAATACTTGTGATGTAGGGTAGGCCACGTGTTCGTACGATGATCACGAATATTTGTCGCATGATGTCAGGAGTCGGTGTAAACCGAGATAAGGTAATTGTGAATGCGTGTAGCTGTCCCTGGGATATATTACTAAGGACGACGCACGCTGCTGTCTACGCATGCTGTGCCCATCTCACACTTACTCGTAGCTGCCTATTATTTAATTAATCACTTACCTAATAAATGCCTATACCTAAAATAGTTTGTATTTTGTCCTAAAGATGAATGCCGAACAGGTCAATGATCCATGTGAGAACTACACAGCGGGTTAAAAAATAGAATATTTTAATAGCTGTTTTTAATTAGGAGCAGTTACCGTTTTTTATTCGAAGTACTACATACCTGATTTGCGATACATGTATAATGAAGTGTTTAAATGAATGCTTGGAATTTTTATTGCAACATGTGTATTAGAAATAATTCAGTTTATATTATAAAAAGAATCAGTGTGTATGTGTAGCATATGCACCCACGGCATCGCGGGCGGTGTTCAGGTACCTGTGATAGAATGCCCGATACGCTTCTATAATGATGTTAAAACAAACTGTTAGGTTGTCATTAACGCGACTCAGCGCCCAAATGGGGGAGGCCCATTATAAAAATTTGTCCCATCCGTTTCGGCCCAAAATTTATGGTTATCGAGTTGCCCCGTTTTTCTTGGGGCCATCGAAATTTTATTGCCTCAAGATTAGAGTGGGAACACTGATAACAATGTTTTAGGACTGGATTTGTGTCGTTTATGATGTTGCCGATGAATGAGGATAATCAAATGTCATTTTATTTCTTCGCACACAGCTATTATTTAGAATCTATGGGCAGTTATTACGGGTCTTTATAAACGGGTTGATATCTATATACTATACATATAATTTATATAATATTATCTGAATTAATTGTATAACGGGGCAATATATCAAGTTGCGCGAATACTGATTTAATAATTTATGAATCGCGATGTAGATAGGAATTATCTCGGGACAATGAATCCTAATACGTTCATTACTTAGCAGTTTATCTGAATTCAGTGAAATATAGTTACATCTCGTCTGCTGCACTATAATGAGCTTTTGTTAGTCGTAATAATCTGGTGAGATAGTGAAACACGAACAATAAAGAAAAAGTTTATACTAAA
Organism: Leucoma salicis; assembly: GCA_948253155.1. NCBI lineage: Eukaryota > Metazoa > Arthropoda > Insecta > Lepidoptera > Erebidae > Leucoma > Leucoma salicis. Next base: position 12,088,500 of record OX411808.1, on the reverse strand, counting down.
AAAGCGAACGGTTACCCAATTAAAAAGAAAGTGTATAAAAATTATTGATATTATTCTTTTAAAGGTGCGTATCACGTAACGCGGGAGCCGCTGGATCACTCATAATGTATTGAATTTTATGGTCGTGGCCTGCGGTATGCAAAACTCGCCTTCGATAATCTTACGTGCGCCAATACAAAGTTCGTATTGCGGTTGCTCAATCAAGTTTGACTAATGATATAAACCTTATTATCGTCAGGTAAAAGCATATCAAGATATTTTGATGATGATATTAATTTACATCAATATGTATTTATGTGTGGAGCTGTAGATACTGGTACTCGTCGACGGGTCCGCGTCAATAACTTATTATTTCTGCAACTATTCCAGTGTCACATACAAATGAGTTTGGATTATGATTTTAATACGACTATACTTGGTATTAGAACATCACGATGAATTATTAATACCTACTTGTTATAAATTATAAACTGTGACATAAGTATTTCAATCCCTTTGTGAGCAAAATTTGCTTTTATTTATTGTATTATTGATATAGTAAGCCATTTCGTCACTAAACACAAAACATGACAATGTACTATTATCTAAAAGCTGTACCAGTGGTAGGTGGTGTATGTATTTTTAAGATATTTGAGTAAAAAAATACAGTATAAGGCTATTTACACCCTGCTCACACTCTCACATAAAACAATTATTTTGGCTGGCTTTGCCCGACCCGAGGATCGAACCCGAGACATCATGATTAGCAGTCGCATACACTACCGCTACACCACCGAGGCAGTTATTTATATTTTAGTAGTTTTTGGATAATGAAACTTTATTGGGTTGATAGCTCTTGATAAAACTTAAAAACTGCTACTTATACGTTTTATCACTATTTATCCTAAGAACGTATCTAAGTCATGCCATATTGCGATCACTAATAGTTTACGACTCTACATAATGGCCATGTATGTTAAATTCAGGCTTGATAGAGTGAGTAATAATTTTATTATGTATACTTTACTGCACAGATGGCAGAGTGGTTTATCTAAACCGCCTCCCGTTTGAGTGTTGATTCGATTCCCATACAGGACAACTCTTTGTGTGATCCACAAATGGTTGTTCTGAGTCTGGGTGTACTTTGTATCCGTGAAATTCTATGTTTGTAAAGTCCCCTGCGATACAAATATTATTCCTTAGTGCATGGTGTCATCTTCTATAAAAAAGATGAATAATGTTAATTTGTGATATCCATCCATCAGCCTTTTAACGTCCACTGCTGGACATAGGCCTCCCCAAGAAATGGGGGATAATGCCGTAATCGCCCCGCTGGGCAGGCGGGTTGGCGATCGCAGTGGATGTTGTTAATACTCGAGGGAGTGCTGCTGCCCACTCTCCCGATATTCCCTCAGTCGGCTCTTACAACTCCCGTGGGTAGAGAGGGGTCGGACAATTCTAAAGCCGGCCCCACACGGTATATATCAATTTGTGATATAGGTACTTAAAATTATAATAATAATCTCCAGGCCGTATATTTGGCCACGGCGGCCAGTGTCAACAGACACTAGTCATGTAAGCTGGAGATATTATAGTGCACAAGTATTGCGCAAACACAAGTGCACTGTCTGTTGCCTCGCTCTTCTTGTTCGAGGGGACAACTTTAGGACATGACTGCAATGAGATCACTCCCAGCACCAAGGGCTTTACCTGCTTTCGGAGACACAGGATTGAACCCTTGCTTACTTTCTATCTCCGAACTGCTATTTAGAGAAATTCTCACGGAAAAAACACTATAACTTTTTGTTGACTCTATACCCGGGAATCGAGAGACCGCACAATCCACAGTCGCATACTATATAAATATGCGATATTGATCTTTACGTAGTAGATAATTTTTTTGCGGGCCTCGTGGCGTAGTCGGTATTGTAACCAACTTCCGTGCACGAGGTCGCGGGTTCGATTCCCACTCAGGACAGTTATTTGTGTGATGAACACAGATATTTGTACTGCGACTGAGTGTTTTCTATCTACTATATGTATGTATTTACAAAAAAAAGTAGTATATGTATTAAATCCGTAATCTGGTACCCATAGCACAAGCGTTAAGCTTAGTTTGGGACCAGAGGACGTTCTGTGAAAATGTGTTGGATGTAGTCTCTGCCCTTCTGAGAAACAGACGTGTATGTATGAATAATATAATGTATATTACACAATGAAGTACATACTTTTTAGTGATCCAATTCTGAGCTTCACGCAGACGAAGTCGCGAGCAGCACTTAGTATGGTTAATAGGTGCTTAACATCAACTGTTCTAGCATCAGACTGTGGGAAAGTGTGGATTATTACTATATCACCGTTATCAAGCGGCCACTTTGATTGTTTCGTTCGGCCCTGTCTCACTGACAGTATGACGAATGGCTCGATGTAGCCTATAGATAACAACAAAAACGCGTCCACTACCAACCCTGTCGATGTCCTGTCAACGTCAAAAAACAAATAAGTCCTAATGATCGATCGTTAGAACTTCGTTTTGGGACCTTTAAAACACGAGTTATCTCAAGTTAGCTGGCGCAGTATGTGCACCTACCTGTTACAAGGTGGCTGAATTTGTCAGCCGATGCGATAGATTCCATCGGGCTTACGTGTCACCGAGCGAGGTAAGTTTTTCATGCCACTTGACTTACCTGGCAACTAGCAAAGACACTAGCTATCTTATATGGTCGCGTTAACTTCCATTTAGACGAGGAAAAGTTTACAGATGTCTGTGATGACGTATATCAGTATTGCAGAGACAGTTTTTATAAATTAAGGTGTATTTTATTTAATTAAATGCACGTCTTCCGTACCCTTAAGGAATAATAAAAAATAAAAAACCGCATAGTCAAAGTATGGTAGCATACGATTATGGTATGGATTGATGACCAGCGCACAGGTTGTAGCCTGTTAAACTATCCCACTGTGTAAGCCATTGTTGGTAAAGTGGCAGCATTACGGGGACGACTAAGAATTTCCGATCTATTTCCAATACTAGAAGTATGGTCTCAGTACATTAGCTTGATCAACTGTGAAAAGGTTCTATATATAAAATACTTTTTAAATTAACTTACGACCCGCTAATGGGAACCATTGTCACGCGACATGCCTCACAACTTGTTAAGTTTAGCTTCATCTCAACTCTTCAGCGACACAAACGCATGCCTCGCAAAGAATCGAAGAAAAAAATATGATTACATAAGAAATGTACATGAGGAAATCACGTTTGTATATCTTATAACTTGCAAAGGTATATATACTTGTATATTGGGTGATTTTAAATGATGAATTTATAATGTGTTGGACGGAGTTGTAATAGATTTCATAAATTCATTTAATATATGGGTTAGATGACTATGAATAATGCACAGAGCCGTTGGATGCAGTTTGCATAGGACCGCTCGTTGTGGCGCTCTCTTGAGGAGGTGTAGGTCCAACAGTGGACGTCTAAAGGCTGATGGTTGGATAATGTATTACCACATCTTAATTTAACAATTTGAATTGTCAATGTCAAATTTTGAAAGGGTAAAAGATTGGGATTGGTGTAAATAACGACAATGCATTTATGGTCTCAGACTAAGAACTAGACAGAGCGAAGAAAATTCTTTGACATGTATGAGCGAGAACACAAGATACAATTTACTGGTGTAAAAAACAGACAGTCATAGATTTTTGCCTTTGTCACCGTGGCCAGTTTTTGGTATTGTCACGATGTCAAAATGTTTTGTCTGTCACGATTCAACTGACATAAAATAAAAAATCGGGTTTCACATTATATTTAGGTACGTGTTAAATCAGTGTTTTAAAAAAAAGACTACGGGATAATAGTGCTTGTAAAATAGTGTACTATGCTACAAAAGCTACAGCCAGCGAAAAAATACAGGTATAACATTTCATTCATATGTAGTCGAAAATGAAATAATTTAATGATTGAATGCTATAAAGTGATATAAAATGGGCTTTTTTTACTCGAAATCAATAATTGCTACTAAGATAAACTCGCAAAACTAGTTTTCTAGCTAAATTTCTATTACTGAGAATTGTTTTGGTGTTGCCTTATTGCGAATTTAATTTGCCCAGTTTTCACTTTATTAATAAATTTATATGTAATTTATGAGATGATGATAAAAAATTACTATTTTAGGTTTTTCTCTAATCCTGATGCGAGATCGAAATGGGTGGATGCTACGGGAAAACAAGGCAACCCACGAAATACCCAAAATATGCTTCACGATATTTTGTTGATGTTTTATTATACATAATAAGAAAATAGTAACGTTAGGAGCAAAATCATTGCCAGTGAAAATGTTCATGTAAGTATAGCTTTTAAACTTTTTGTACTTCACCTTGTAAGTAAATCTCAATGCTAGATTATAACTACCGCTGTAAACATAATCTAGAATACAGAGAAACTGATTTGCTCTCTCTATTATGGACACCTGCCTGGTGTTTAAGGGTTTCAAAATAAAACCCAGGAGTAAAACAAAATTAAATAAGATATATTCACACCCCAAATGGTAGGTGGCCACACAAATTTATAAGGTCGTGGTATTCGTCCTATAGCTAACTTCACCGCTTATAGTACTCTCTCTCCCGTGGGACCGGCCATGACGCACTTCGTTGCGTTTTGGTCGTAGCAGGAGATAGCCGTTTATTCTTTCATTATATATCGGTGAAATGAAATGGTGAGCAGTGGCTTGACAATACTCTCAGTATAATTGAGTGACGGTTGACATTTACCATCAGATGGGCCGTGGTTCGTCTGCCACTAAATGCAATAAAAAAAGTTCTTATTCAATTAATTAAATCAGCACTAGAAAGATGATAATTCTTTACTTATTTGACCCAAAAAGGAAAGAAAATAAAAAGTATTCTTGTGTAGTATTATTTTAATAAATATTACATTATTATTTACCAGATGAGATGTCGAACAGAACGGCAATTTATGGAGAAGCAATACTTATCTTGCACCAAGGCTCAAAGTCTTGGTATTTCTCTATGTGATCGAATTCTTATTACGAAGGTAGAACGTGAATATCCGACATAGCCCGCCGAGTTTGCATATCGCTCGATGAATTGGGGAAAAAGGTTCTCGAGTGGCGACCACGTATCGTACAGCGCAGCGTAACATGCCCTCCCAACAGATGGACCAAATATATGGTCAAAGCAGCAGGGAGCTGTTGGATGCAGTCAGCACAAGCCCGCTAGTTCTGGTATTCTCTTTGGGGAGGCCAATGTCCAGCAGTGGACGTTTAAAGACTGATGGTTGGATGAATAGAAGGGGTAGCAGATTTACTTTTAAATAATCATTTTGATTATCCTCCATGATGGTACTGCTCGTTATGGCATTCTCTTGGGGAGGCTTATGTCCAGCAGTGGACGTTGAAAGGCTGATGGATGGATGGAATCATTTTGATAAACGTTGCGATTTTCAATCAAATATTTGTTTCGAAGAGTTTCTTATTTACGACCTGGTTACAGGCCTCATTCTAACTATCGTTTAATTTGCCCAAATATGGTTAAATATTTGTCAACCTGGCAATATTTATAAAAAATATTGCTGTTTCAAGTGCGGCCACGCCGTGGCTCCGTCTAGTAGTTCTTAGTCTGAGATTTATGGTTCATATTTCATGTAAAAAAAATAAGTATGAAGTGGCATCAGATTATTTACCCTATGATTTTATATCAATTTTTATAGGCTAGTCATATATATAGTATTCCTAGTACGCATATTATGTTTGATGACCTATCAATTGCCTCGGTGGTGTAGCGGTAGTATGTGCGACTGCTGATGAGGTCTCGGATTTCGATCCGGGTCAGACAGTGTTATTAAGGTTTTTCGTAAAAAGAAAAATTCTCAGTAGCAGCCCGGAGTTCGGAAATTTACCCGGAAGACGGCAATAGGTTCGCATATTACGTGGGACTTAAACATAGCTGGCAAATCTTGGGTAACACACCTCTACCTACCCCTTCGGGGATACAGGCGTGATGCTGTTTCTTTTTTTCCATCCATCCATCCATCAGCCTTTTAAAGTCCACTGCTGGACATAGGCCTCCCCAAGAATGGGGGATAGTGCCGTAATCGCCACGCTTGGCAGGCGGGTTGGCGATCGCAGTGGATGCTGTTAATACTCGAAGGAGTGCTGCTGCCCACTCCCTCGGTATTCCCTCAGTCGGCTCTTACGACTCCCATGGGTGGAGAGGGGTGGTTTTTTTTATGACCTGTCAATTTTGCTATATCCCTAAAACAAATATTTATTATATTTGGGGTGCAGTCAAGACACTGGATTCTTCAAATCTCGTTATATTTATTGTGAGTTGTATCCAGTTGACTTATTATGTACAAAAAGCTCTATTTGCATTATTTAACGCCTGCGGTTACGAGCTCGAGCAACGTTTCTAGCTAAAAATAGATGCTAATAGTTGGCACTAAAGCACGACTAGAATTTACTTATCAGGTGAAGTATATTTAGCAAAAGCCTATAGTTATTTTAAGGTTTTATCATTTACAACCATAATGAGAAGTTCACATTTATTTTTCTTAATTAAAGCAACAGTTTACAGTTAAATTTCTTATACTTTACATCATGTCATTGATTTCGTTAATTAGCTTGCATGCCATTAGTAACCTCTTCATGATTAAGTTCAAAGAAGTACTTCACCATATTAATGTGAAAGTTATTAACCGTTATGTATAACTATGTATGTTAAACAATTTGAATAAATTCATCACATGCGGTATTTCGATACCCAGAATCAGGAATAAACAAGTACTAAGAGCATTATAACGTGCAGACGAACGCCAAAGCCTATGGATATGATGTTATACTAACTATTGTGCTTTGATCTGTGTTTTAGCATTTGACATGCTCAGCTACTTTAAAGAACAAATTATTTTTGAATGTGGAAAAAGAGAAGATTATTGCGAGCGGTATTTGAACCTGCGTCCCTTCCAATCCGGGGAAGTGTTCTAGACCAGGATAATCTAAATCAAATTCTCTAGATCAAAATGTTTAAAAAATCGCGCCATTAAATAGTATTCATTTTAAGTGTACAATTTTTAACTTACTAAGATTAATGCTTGTAAATGCATCCGATAGGTGGCGTGGGTCGTAAAGACAAATGTGATGTGGAGATTGAGAATGGCCATCGGTCAGTGCGATGGCTTAGCGGTCTAGAGCCCTTCCCCGGATTGGAAGGGACGCAGGTTCGAATCCCGCTCGCACTAAAGTTCTCTTTTTCCACATTCACAAATAATTTATTCTTTAAAATAGCTATTGTGTATTAGAAGATCCGAGACCAGAGTTAACACATCTGTACTACCTCTTCTTGTAAACTAGGCAGCCCAAATCCCAAAAGCTTAAAAATTGCATTGCATATCTTTTCATAAACAAGACACTCCTACGAATTATTGGCCTCTGTGATGAATCATCGACACTTCAATTAGGATAAAGGGGCGTATTTTGAACAAGCTAATCTAAAAGAATTTAATATCATCGGTGATCGAGAACATACCTACCTACTTATAATATTTTGGGTTAATTGGTTAATACCTATATTCTGCTCAAATTTGCGGCCTATGAGAGAAGCATTCCAGGGTCTGGCAAATGTGTTTATTATGTAAGCGCCCGGACCACGGTCGCCGCCTTCTGCGAGGCTGTCATCTCACGGAAGGAGGTGGCGGAGAGGGCCCGGGAGGAATCCTCCTTCGCGGACCCGATTCGCCGCAGGTGTGCGGGGCGGCGTGCGCGCGCTTACCTGCGCCTGATGCCGCCCTAGCCGAGGCTGCGGATGGTGGGGTCGGGGAGTACCCTGCCGTCCGCGGAAGCCTACCGCGAAGGTGCGATGCCCAAGCGCGCGAGGCGTCGCTCAAGAGAGGGTGCCCGAAGGGGCTGCCACCTGCGGATCGCGGTCGAAACGACACGGTACCCGTGATCCGCCGTAGCAAGGGCGGGTGGAGGCGCACGGTGGGTTTTTAGTGGGTGAGAGCCCCACACTACCCCGTTGTCTCCCCGGGCAGCGGGGTGTGCGGTAGGACATTTTTGCCCACAAAAAATAAATAAAAAAAAGGTAAGCTTCCCGGCACTGCCTGGTTATTTATTAAGCTGACGAAGCTTTTACTAAGGAAACCGTTGTCCTCCGAGTACTTATCGCCAGCAGTGCATCAGGTCAGTGAAATAGAATGGCAGATTTCCTCAGGCAAATTCTGGTAGTTCAGGCAGTCTGGTATTATGTATAGGCTTACAAACAACTGCCAAGTTGAGAAAAGATAATATGGTCTGAGGCCTAGGTGAAAGTTGGGCATCTATTCAAATTACTTACTTACTTATCATCTCGATCTCGCCATCTCCCCTTGCGGGATAGGCAGAGAGAACAAAGTGCCAAAATTCTCTATTCTTTTCGCATCCTCAACATTCATAAAATTCTCTTCATACACGCTCGCCTGTTTCGGAGACTCCTTGACTCCGCCTACATTCAATACATGACCGATTTGGTGTAGGTAAGTCAGACTCATTCTAATAAAGGCGGAGAGACGGCTCACGGCGGGTTTCTTTAGTGGGTGAAGGCCCCACACTACCCTGTTCGTTGTCCCGGACGACGGGGTGTGCGGTTAATAACATTTTTTCCCGCCTTAACAAAAAAAAGGTCAGACTCATTCTCCTCCTGTACCTACATACTCACACTGTCCCATTGTAAATCTTCTTAACCAATCGCTCGTCCGGCATTCTTTCCATATGTCTGAACCATTGGAGCATTCTCTTTCGCATCTATACACCAATACTGTATTTCAGACCAACTCGCTCTCTTACGTCATCGATACGAATTCGGTCAGTCAGCCTAACTCCACAGATTTTTCGCATATCGACCGCATTAATTTTACTCATGTCTTCTGGCTGTGGTGGCAGATTAATAAAGTTTATTATTCAAATTATAATTAATTTGAATAATAAACTATAATACTTTATTTAAATTAATAAAGCGAATTGTCTGAAAAAATAAGTCCGTAATTACAAGAATATTTCTGTAAATACTTGTAGTGTCTGACTTGTACCGGTCTAACTATGTGTTAGACCAGTACAAGTATCCATACATATATCTTCCATGACCACCCATCAAACTCCATCTCATTTAAGGAAATAAAATCGAGCTGCAGCATGTTGGCTTATGGGGTTAACTTAACATGTAACTTAACACATACACTGTTATATATAGTGTGTGGCCTTTACCTGCTAAGTCGAAGTGGTAGAGCCTTGCTTTTCCCAGCACGAATGGGCCGGCTCGATCTGGGAAGTCCCACCCTCTCACAAAAAATCAGCGTGAACCAACAGTAGCAGTACCTACCGTTGTATTGCGTATGGCTAGTGAGAGTGCCAGAGGCCCAAACCCCCTTCCTATCCTCTCCTTGTTACCCTACCTGTCCTGTCCTTATTATCTATCATCTCTTTAATATAGTTCCTATCCACCTCCTATCCCTTTCCTTGGAGATGGCGACGCGCGAGTAATGCCTCTGGTGTTTGCTAGCGTTTATAGGCTACGGTAACCGTTTACCACCAGGTGACTCAAAAAAATCTCCCTTTAATCTCAAATAACCAAGGTGGGTGGGTTATTATATATACTATTAGAAAAAAAATAACCTAACTTTTTGTTCTCTAGAGGGCGCTATACTAAACTTGGTGTGACGTCACGTAGCCTATAACTCGTGAATAATGGTTAATCAAGACGTTTATAATGATAAGTTACTTGTTTAGTTACGATAAGTAGTTAGAAGTTTACGGGAACAGATGAACGAACATAGATACGGGTTAAATTTATAATTTTTCTCTTGGCTTTACCGTAAATCAGGCAACTACATATTATAAAATGATTAGAATTGTTGTGTTTTTAAATTCTTACAAGGATGAAATATTTGCCATACTCCCCGTCGTTCGGGGCAACGAACAGGGTAGTGTGGGGCCCTCACCCACTAAATAAACCCGCCGTGTGCCTCTCCGCCTGTATTGGCGGGCCACTGGAACAATCAACATCTCCCTAACCTTATCTTTCTAGCGTTTTAGCTGACCAACCAGTATTTATACGGAGCGACTGCCTATCTAACCTCTACGACCCAACTAAAATGACAACTCGCGATCTTAGAACAAGAACGGATTCAGATTTTTTAAGCAGAACTCACAACCTGTAACGACTACCAGGATGTTATTTGATAGTCGGCACCCACTGTTTAAGGTGTCTTCAGAAGCACGAAGGAGGTCAGGTGTCCACAACTAGATGTTCCGTTTTGGTCACCCATCTGATTTCCAGCCGAGCGAAAATTGCTTAATCTTGCCGATCGTTCGAACTGCAAGTGCATAACTTTCGCCCAGCACCTCCTCCAGCTTGTAAACTCTTACATGACATAGAATTTTCTTTCCTTGACTTTCATTATATCGGTGATAAAGAACTGCTAACAGTATGTATTTTTTTATCCACTGCTATGGAAAAGCCAGGAAAATCGAACTAGATCACAGCAAAACTATTCTTTACCATGACACGAAATTAATGGCTACTTATACAGTTACAGTGATTGGACGTATGGTATGTGAGAAATGTCGTCGAGAGTAAGTATATCAAATGTTCGTACAAGCTATCGGATGATGGAGGCATTCCGTTGCGGGGTTAAACCGCACGCGTGGCGAGCGGCAGAAATGTGGCCGCAACATGATAGGGCGCGCCCGCACTGCCGCAAGGTCGGCTACTGCACTGCGCATATGTGACCTAGCCGCTATCCTGGCAGTCGCCATTACATAGATTCACGGGAGTAAACAGTCTTTGTAGTCCAGTAGGCAGAAGGTGGAGGGATAGGGTACATATACATACTGCACCTTTAACGTTCTTAATGTAGGTAACATTGAAAAACATAAAAATATTAGCATTTAACATGATCAGTTATTTTACAAATATTTATCTTTTTCAACTCTCCCAAAAAGTTGTTCTAATTCAAAAATCTGTACAAAAATACGTACAAACATCAATTTCTAATACGCTTCATCCGACGCCTATGTCGCATGCCGATCCCACGTTATAAAGTAAGACTAAATATAATTAATACCTTACCTTATGCCTCGGTGGTGTAGCGGTAGTGTATGCGACTGCTAATCATGAGGTCTCGGATTCAATCCCCGGGTCGGGCAATGTTATTGAGCTTTTTCCTAAAAAGAAAAATTCTCAGTAGCAGCCCGGAGTTTGGAAATGTGCCCGGTAGGCGTCAATAGGCTCGCCCCCTATTACGTGGGACTTAAATATAGCTGGCGAGTCGTGGGTGTGTAATACACCTCTGCCTACCCTTTCGGGGAATACAGGCGTGATGCTATGTTATAATTAATACATAGCATCACGCCTGTATTCCCCGAAGGGGTAGGCTGGTGTTTTACACACCCACGGTTCACCAGCTATGGTTAAGTCCCACGTAATAGGGGGCGAGCCTATTGCCGTCTGCCGGACACATTTCCAAACTGCTGGCGGGCTGCTACTTGAGATTTTTTGTTTTTACGAAAAAGCTCAATAACTCTAACCGACCCGGGGATCGAACCCAAGACTTCATGATCAGTAGTCATTTACACTACCGCTGCACTACAGATGCAGTTCAATAATAACCATAAATATTATAGGTTTGTCATTTGATGAAGCTCGACAAGGAACAAGCTTTATCTAGTACTTAGTAAACAGGACATAAATCAAATAATGCATCATTTAATAGTTGTTACAATGGAACAACTAACAACCGTGCCTAATCTGCAATGCGTTAAGTACAAACACATAAACGTGTTAGTTTTCTGTGCTCGTAAATTCTAAAGTTAATAAGGTGTGGTAGCCGTATCATAGTGCTTATTGTACCTATATTATTATTTATGCGTATTGCAAAATGGAAACGCTCCACGGAGCTCGACCACATTCGTACTTGATACGTACCTCGTAATATTTCCTCCAGCTTACTTATGCAAATGTAATATATTGACAAACAATATACTCAATAATTTATGAAGTGGACGCATAAAAGTGACGGCTCTTGGGTGCGTCCGCGTCGTGCACAAGCAAGGATTAGCTACCTAGCTAAACTGAAATTTTATAACTTATGGCAATTCTTACATATTACATTTACCAATTTAAAAAAATAATGTGTTTACGAAATTTTGAATTTACTATTACAATATATAGATAGATATAAAACCAAGGATTGCAAAGGCGTTGGTATCGAGTTCGATCCCCAGGCCTAGGTGTAGACCTCACACGGTACAAACCTCTGATTTTCGATATTTTTCGAAATCATGTGTGTAGGTATTTGTTTACAAATTTCCACGGAGTACAGAAATACTCCGTGACAAATTTCACTGCTTGGTGAAGGTTAACATCGTCAGGAAACCTGCATGGCTGAGAAGAAGTTGTCGTAAAAATCTACCATTCTGCACTAGAAAAGTGACTGCACAAATGGCGGAGTGGTTTTGTTACCGGCCTCCCGCCTAAGTGTTATAGTTTCGATTCCCACACAGAACAAATCTTTGTGTGATCCACAAATGTTGTGATGGAGTCTGGTGTACTTTGTGTCCTTGAAATTGTATGTTTGTAAAGTCCTCCGCGATACCAGGATTATTCCTTAAAAAAGAATATTTTTCAAAAAATTAAAAAAAAACGTTATAGGCTACTAAATCCCTCTCACTCTGAAAGGAGATCCTTGTTCAACACTGGGGTAGCAATGGGAAGAAGAAAAAATAATAATTTACAGTAGTACAACATTACCTCTATAAGATAAATAATTCTAGTATTGTAGGTTTATAAATAGATCAGGCATTGTATTAAAACTGCGTGTAATTCAAGCCTGATCTCATAGTTTATAAACTGCATCTGTTGTACTTACCTACACATATTATGTATATTGAACTATTCTGCTATAAGAATTGTAGATGTAATCCATTTGATATTTATTTTTACCATATTTTTTTCTCTATTGATAAACTTTTTATTGATAACGTAATCGTATGTTGAATGATGAAGTGATTTTATGCCATATTTATACTTGCACCGCGTGCATGCGTGCGACCATACAAAGTGGAACAAAACAATGATAATAATAAACGCTTTACACACGTCACTTATGTTTGTTTATGTTTTATTGTAAACGAACAATAACAATAAGTTGATAATCGGCGACAACAAGAGCATTTCTCAGACATTGTGTCAGTTCGCGTTTATCGCCGAGACCTTTGGCTTATTAGCGGGGCGCGGCACCTGCGAGCTTCTATAATGCTACGTGTAATATCCGAGATTTATACAAGTGAATTAAAATAAAATGACATTAAATTTAATCAGCGTTCCACGTTGCGTGGACGTGTGGTCATCTGCGCCAGTCGCGGCAAAATAAACGCGGATGAATCACCTTGTTTTGCAGCTCATTCTTGGAATCGATTAATAATTATAATAATTTATCTCGTTAATAAAACAATAATTACCAGTCAGTAGTCATATGAGCCGTCGTATAAATTTCCTAATGTGAAACCTAGCGTAACACGATACTGAGATCGAACAGGTTGCTGCTACACCTGGCCACCTGACAAGCCTCACGTCAACTACGATAATAGACCAAGCAAATTTACTTTTACATATCTATTACCAGAAATAGCGGTTACTAATCTATGCTTCGTTTCATTTTTATATAAAAATATAAATATCTAGTTTAACGACCAACACCCAGTTTCTTGTGGTCAATATACACAAAATACAAAGCCGTTCATAGACTAGACAACGTAGTAAATACCTTTATAATAAATAATTGGAAATCTGCAGACAAAAATTACGTTTCGAAATTGCCAGAGTTGTGTCAATATTCTGACTTCTCCAAATAAGGGCAGGTCGTTGCACCCGCCTTCTTTGTTTAAAAAATAACACACGGCTTGTAAATTTTGTGTATGTGCAAAAGCAAGTATATCAATAATCGAGCATCCAATGTAAGTACCTGAAAATGTGTATATACTTTAACATTACAAGGTTTGCAGCTTTTATTTGGCAAAATTACGTTTTATCAATTCTTGTATCTCAAAAACCGTTAGCTGAACAAAATACTACCTATTAGAATAAAAATCTTTTGACCAACTAGAACTGCCAAACTTTAGACACATTAAAATGATAATCTAATGCTGATTATAATAGTATGTAAAAGTAAAAATATTTCTCAATTTTAAAATAACTTAGCCATTTTTATTGATTGTCTTTAAAGTTGATAACATGGTAAACTAATCTTATCAAACTCAGAGTAGATAATTAATGTCGATTATGTCAGATTAGGTCGGTAAACTAGCTGGTTAATGCCATTGTGTTATGAATATGGATTTAGTGTTGTATAAACATCAAAAGCTTCGGGTTACAAGGTATCAAGTGTCGTGACAGCACGGGGTCGCGCCTGCCAGGTGCGCTGCTAGGGACATTAATCGTAAAACACCATCGTATAGATCACAATCGAAACCAGTTTTGTTATTTTAAAGTTGTAAATGACGCAAGTGGCGATGGTGCACGCAGGTGGCAGCGGGTACAATATCATACTACAGTCGCGAAAAATGTGCAACAAATACTAATAACTACACACCGGTTTTGGATTTAATAAGCTAAAAATTTAAACTAATTTGGTCAACGTGGTGGTCTACGGCTTAAATCTCTCTCACTCTGAGTAGGAGTTGGAGGAGGATTTTAGTGGGTGAGGGCCCCACACTACCCTGCTCTTTGCATCGAACGCCCAGGACGGGCAGTTAGATATTTTATTCCATCCACAAAAAAAAAGATTTGGTCGGTACTTACTTCTTTGAAATTGCCTTGAAGTTTATATTATCTTAAACATTATTCGTAGGTACCAGAAAAGAAATAGGAAATGTTCTAGCTTGATGGCAAATATGCCCAATCATATTGCCTACCATGTAAGAATCCAGAGGGGTGAAAGACGTAATACACTATTTTGCAGTTCCAGGTGGTTCCACCACTACTGGGAAAGTACCCCATCGTTGGCTTAATGGCTAATGTGTTAGTCTAATATAATGAGAGACCGATTTCATATTTAGTTGCGACGGCCTCTACGCTGGCAAATTATGAATAGCCGCGTTCCGCGAGCGCCTCTTGAGGAGAGGGGGTTTGACCCTCCAAAACAAACGAGGCCACGAGGAATTGAGGCCCAGAGGTCTGGGCCTCAATTCCTGGCAGGTGTTGGGGATGAAGAAACTGACGCGTAGAGCGTATACCTCACTTGGCTAAAGGAAGTCTGACGGAACATCGCCTGGTTTTAGGAGGTGACCAGTGCCACTAAGAGTCCGGTCCCTCCATCTGCCCGGTGGAGGGGTGTACATTAAGGATTTCTACGCGTAATAAAAAAAAACTTCGAAACAGTTTGCATAACTTTTCACAAGACACTACGTGTATGTGAGTTATTAGATACCAGGTATGCAACAGGTTTTATCTCAAATAAATGGAACATCTACAACGGACCTACATGGAAGCATTACTACAATGATGAAAAAATCCTTTATAGGGTTCCTAATACGTAACTTTAAACTAAGAACACGAAAATGTTCGCTACAAGCTTAAATAAAATCAGGATCACCACCATTGATATCAATCAACTAAATCAGTTTCCTAAATGTTTGATCCTGATAAAAATAGTATGAAATGCTTACTATACTTAAATGTATGCTGTATACTATCTACACAAGGCCATGCACAGGCCAGACACAGGTTCAGTCTTTATTTCTTGCCTCACTGTCACACTGGTATATAGACCGTAACTTACAGGACTTGCAGGACGACGGCTTTACGTCGACACAAGGATATACATAACTGACTTTTTTTGACTCAGGCTACCTTTGAAAGACCCAAGCCGCCGCCAGCGACCGGGGCGGCGCAGGCGCAGGTACTTTCGCCTCATGCCGCCCTAGTTGAGGCTGCGGGTGTATGGACCGGGGAACGTCCGCCACCCGCAAGGCCTCCCGCGAAGGTGCGACGCTCCTCTGCGTATGTGTCGATCAGTAGAGGGTACCCGAAAGGGTAAGCCGCCGGCGGACCACCGAAGGAATGTAACACAGTTCCAGTGGCCCGCCAATAAAGGCGGAGAGACGGCACACGGCGGGTTTCTTTAGTGGGTGCAGGCCCCACACTACCCTGTTCGTTGCCCCCAACGACGGGGTGTGCGGTTAGGAACATTTTTTCCCGCCTTAACAAAAAAAAGGCTACCTTTGAAAACATAAAAATCCTGTACCTAGTACTCTTTGCGCATGCTGGTAGTTAAATTTTCGCCCTTAAAAGTTATATACTTACACTAAACCTAAAAAATCTGGCTTGGTAAAAATAGATATTATTTGTTATTTTCAGCTGCAATGCATTTACTGTACTTTATATAATATAATGAATACTTAAATATACGGATAACAGATATGGATTCGCCGTGTCAAGCTCTACGACAATAACAATATTGGTTGCTGAGTTCAAAGTTGAGCGGTGTAGCAGGCCGTGTGTAGGTGTGCGCGCGACTCGGTCAGCCGAGGCGGCGCGGCTTCGCCGCTCGGCGCCCTATCGTCTACCGACCGCCTACCATTATTGCCATCGAAGCATTATTTACCATTTCAATCCAATTTTTGATATACCATCATTATAAGCAGAACCACGAAGCAAGTATACAAACCGAACTTGAAGTATCTAATAAATCTAAGTATAATCTTTAGTGCTTTAACGTATAAAATCGATCAAACCTTTTAGTCTGTAGCTGCGAAAACAAAACGTAAGCGTTTATCTTTACTTAACATAATGAAAATAATTTGATTACATCTCTTATATAGGTATTCGGTAAAAATAGTCAATATTATGCTATAAGCATTTATTTATATCTTTGAATTTATTGTTATATGTTTCACCAATGAATTCAATGAGAATAAAAAGTATACCTACATTGAAGTTATTATATATTGAAGACTATTTTTCAATGGTTACTGATATTCTTTTTACTGTGTAAGGAACGCGGATGGGGCTGGAAAGACATGTATATTTATAAGACTTGTAAGCAACATCGGGATTCCATTTGTATTTTTTTCTGGTATTTGTAATTCCCATAAGAAGTGGTACGCAATGTCCATGGCAACTTTTATTACGTGTACTGGCTGATATATGATATACCTACGTAATTTTGCAGCATATATGTCCTTAAATAAAAACTCTAAAGTTATTTATATGTTTAGACTTTGATATGTTAAAATTACAAATAATCGACTAATAGGCCAATAAACCTGCAAAGTTTATTGGTCTCAATCAATACCTATATTCCAAAATGTAGAAAAAACAGAACACCTGTGTAATGCTTAACTATTTCCACGGTATGCTAACATTTCAATATCAGTTCATTTAGACTTTAACAACACAATAATGATGGTATGCGAAATAGCTCTTAAACCGTTTTTTTTATTGTCCATTTAAATAATCCGTTCTGCCAAATCACATGTATCATAAAGTTCTCATGACGTAAGCTCAGGAAAACGTAGCCGAATAAAATTCTTGTTATGTATTCTAAAACATTGGTGTAAAATTTCGTACATTTTGAACATTATAATAGCATAAATTAGTATTTATGCTGTATAATGGTCACGTATTAATATTATATACTAGATAAAAATTAATTTTTGAAATATGATACAGTGACACAGACGGTGATTCTTTTGACATTTAAGTATTATGTGTTATTGATGTAAAAATAAGGATAAAAATCATAAAAATATGGTGTATAGAGTCAAAATACACTTGGCTGGTACTTGCGTAGTAGATTGCAATTATGGAGTACATGTAGCGATGTATTAATGTCAATTTACCGTTGTAAGGAGGTCCGGAATGAAACCCGTAGGGCCGTAGGCTGGTAAGGTACGTCTTAGATGTAGGTAAGGCAATTACAATATAGCCTTTGAACGCATATTATATGTCTACATATATGTAGTAGATATTATGAAGAGTCGAGGAAGCGCGGTGCGAGGCGACTTAGCGTCTGCCTGCGCTGCGCTGCACCTGCCCACCCGCAAGCTATTTATAAACCAGATCGTACCTCTGACATAGAATAACTTATTCACCCACATCATTGACCAATTTGTGATATTGTACCTAGTATAATTTTTATCGATGTACTCGTATTATGTACTTAGACAAGTTTAGTGTTGACCTCATATTTGAATAAATATAGATGAATGTAAGCATCTCATAAGGGTATTGTAGTTTACAGATCGTTATTGCACGATTTAACGCCCTAAAATGCTAACATTTGTGTCTGATCTCAGATAGCTATTTATTTTCCCTACCATTTCCACTTGTGGCAGTAGTACCTACCTATTTTCAAGCAGGCTTTGTGTGTTGTTTTGCTTCCTCATTCTCTCTAATGTGTTGTGTTACATATAACACATATCAGATCAGTTGTGGTCATATTTGGGCCAACATTGCCATTTTTACCCTCTCTTTTGGAGAGAGGATAAGGAATGGTTCAATTTATTGCTCAATCTGTGAATAGAGCAATTTATTGCTCAATCTGTGAATAGAGCACAAAGTATATCTTTGTAGAAACTAATTTGTTTTTTTTAAAGAAGTTCCTATAGTAATTACTAAAAAAATAAATTTTGTACAGCAAAACGCCGTTTAAAGAGCATAGTTAGCCATAAGAGCAACTTATCTAAAATTTCTAAAATAAATACATGAGAACAACTTATCTAAAATTCTACATTATCTACGCAAGATATATCTAGGTCTCTACACGATGCTAAGCTGTTTATTTGCTTTCTGCGCAGTACCTTTGTCTATAATTTTCCGTAATATATATCTTACTTATATGCATATCAAGCATAGTTTCCAACGTAATAACGGGCACACCGGTTTAGTGCGAGTTTTTCGAGAACTCCGTTACCGTAGAATGTAGTCCGAGGATACTTGAATAAATATTATTTTTAACGATCAGTGCAGCCGGTGTTTGTGCATTATGTGTTCGACATGTTTACGTAACAGTGTAGTCGGAAGCTGTTTGCTGCCGCAGCCGATGTCTGTAAACACACGTTTAGTCTCTGCACAATATACCAACCGATGTTTGCTCACCGTCCGTTTGCTGTGTGCCGGTATGTGCTGCTGTCATACCGATTTCTATTATTATTACATTGCTACCATGCAATACCATATTCTTCTTTCTTTCCATAAGTGTATACTTTTCAGGCATTGTGGAAAGCTTTAACTTATATTCATAACTCCTGTTTTAATCCTGACTACCGAATTCAATTATGAATCTAAACCAACCATGAAATCACTAAAACAAACACAAAAAAAAATCATTAAAACCACTCCAGAAAATTCGAGTATTCGAGTCTTTGCGAGACTGCAATTGATTTTTATAATATAGACTACATATTATGTATTAGCTTATAAATCAGTACGCGCATCTGGTTACGATGTCCTCACGTTTAGATAAACTGAGATTAATTTTTAAACTTCTCAATAAAATAATATTGATTAAAGGTTTATAAACATTGTTCATTATTAGATGTCAACGCCCTCAGGCCGTCTATTCAAGTCATATGTTATGCATATTTTAATATTGTATTAAAACCTTTTGTCTCAGATTTTGTATTATAAATACTACCTTGATGACTTATGGATCATAGATGCAATTTTTTTTTCTATCAAGAGCAAAATATGGATATTTTGTATAGGTCAAATTTAGGACTGTTGTGGATATAAAAACGAGGTAAGCTGATCCGAACTGTTAAACAAAGGCAATTAGACCGAATGTTGTTTGGAATGCCCCGCGGGCCATGGCAGTAATTGTAGAGCGCGCGCTGTTCTGCGCCCCTGGCCCCGGCGCAAACGCGCGCTCATCATTTGCGTACGAAGCTTTTGCGCCAAGATTTATTTACCTACATCCGGATTCTATAAGTAGAAACTAATGACTATGAGATCAATATAATAGAAATTCGTCTTTTCTACATAGTTTAAAGTATTTAGTTACTTTGCAAATCTCTGATATATAGGCAGATTTAGAAAAAAAGCAGTATTAGTTTAAGTCGTAATGAATGCAAATATAGCAGTAAATAGCATCGTCAAGCTAATTTAATGCCACTTCGTTAACGGTATTGGGTAGAAAAAATTTGAGATGTTTGTTGGCGGCCTAACGCACTGACAGAATGTCGGCCGTGGCGCAAGTTTGTACTTACAAGTGTCTTTATTAGAATTAATTATTGTGAAATAGAAATATGTAATTAGTACCTATGTTTGACACTGACACACGTACCCATGCTTTTTCAAATAAATAGTTTCTATATGCTTTAATTACTAAGCTGCACTAGACAGTCATTGTAAGTCAACGATATTGAACGATTTTTTTATTACAATATTGTGGAAACACCAAACAAAATGGAAACTTTAATCGGCCATGGATAAATTTGGTTAAATTTTCCATTAAATGATCACAATCGCCATGACCTGGATCTACGCAAATGATGTTTTGCAGAACCTTTTAAATAATATATTATTTTCCTAGCCTTACCCCAAATATTTTCTTTGGGTCGGCTTCCAAGCTGTTTGGTTTTAGCTGATCAACAGTTATTACACGGAAAGACGGCCTATCTAACTTCCACGACCTGATTAGGAGGAAAACTGATAACATCAGAACAAGATCAAATTGATCTGACTGACAAGATGACCGCGGACGTGGTCAGATGTTCATAAAGTGGTGGTACAGTTTGTCACTTTGATGCTGGCTGGATGAAAGTTGCTTAAACTTGCTGATAGCTCTGGTAATAACATAAAATAGTTTTAAATATCGATGCGCTCCAAAACAAAACTACAAAAGATACCTACTAAACGCAGATGTAATAAGGTTTCTGTCAAAAATCCCTAGGAGGCAACATGAAACTCGTTGAAATTTGACCTTTAGCATTTCAATATAAAACTTCGTTTTGCTTTTCACTTAGAGGTCAGGTTCAGGTCATCTAGTTTAATATAAAAATACCTAAAACTTCACTGTATTGCTGAAACATGAAACTGCAGAAATTGACTATAACAACAATATGTTTAGAATTTTAACACAATTTGTTCACCTATCAGCATCTCTGTCTCTCCATTATAGAATACCTTCGATGGATAATATCATAATATGTTTAGTTCCTAAAAATGTTCCTAACCGCACACCCCGTCGTTCGGGGCAATGAACAGGGTAGTGTGGGGCCTTCATTCACTAAAGAAACCCGCCGTGTGCCGTCTTCCCGCCTTTATTGCGGCGGGTCACTAGAACTATGTTACGTTCCTTCGGTGGTAGCGTTAAGATGAAGACTGCAGACGAGGATATCGATTTCGATTACTGATGTGAAGCCAGGGCTTAGACACACACTTGTCTTTTGTTTTTAAATTTTTTCTCTCGCTTTGTGTATTTGTTATTATGCCAGGAGAAGAAAAACACTGTGAGGAGAGAGAGATAATATGCATGCCTAAACCTTCTCACTTTGAGAGGAAACCCGTGCCCATTACTAAGACATTAATGGGTTGTGGAGTGAAGAATGTTACTGTTGTATAAAAAAGTAAAACATTTATTGTGAAATATAGCCTCAAATGTTCTCAATAGAATGTATTTGAATTAGTAGGTACTTTCACTTTAGTAGGCATAAAATTGTAGTTTTTGTTTAATGATTTTAACCCATCAGACACGTTATGTAGACAACTCCTACGTGCTATATAACACGTGTTTCTAATTTGTAAACAGTATAATTTATATTTGTGTACTTATAGGTTTTGTGTTGATGTTATTTACGTGGCGCGGTGCGGTCTGGTTGTGGTCGGCCTTCGTTTGCTAAGAGACAAAACGCTAGCTGCCACTTTCACTCGGCCACCGCGACGCGCATCCACAAACACCTGGTTTTACCTACGAGTACGTGGATACTTTATTTGACAGAATTTACTATAGAAAAACGATAAAATTTTAAAGCATTGATTGATTATGGAAAGCTAACTTATGATAAATTATTGGCATTTCAAGGTATTATCTTACATTAAGTAAGTGTATTTGTTTGTATAAATATGTAGAGCTGAGATATTGTGAATTAGGAAAAATTTTATATTTATATAGGTACTATTTCCATCATTTTTTTACATGCCATATTTTAATAAATATAACAATAAAAATAATCTTGAAAATACTTGCACAGAAATTTTAAATAGTCCACATTTAAAACATGAAAAGTCGGTTTTGAACCGAATAAGTAATACAATATAAGTAGGTACATAGCACGTATTCGATGATATTAAAACTCCTTACTTAGAAAAAAAATTGGTTTTAGACCTAGTCAAGACACGCTGAATCATTCGTCGTTTCGACGCTATTTGATTTATATACATATTTATATATTGTCAATAGATAATATAGCTTAGTAAGTGGGTTCTATTTAGCCATCAAATTTAGAAATATCCATGGGAAAAGTAGTGGATAAATATAGCGGCAATGAATTATTATTTATTCGTCAATGTATTCACTTATATATTAGGTATCAAAGATATAAAACTGAAAGGTATAGTATTGTTATTGTCAAAGTATTAAGTATTTTATGGGGCTTATGTTTTGGTAAGTTTAATGAGCAAAGAATCCAAGTAAGTAGGTACATACACATAGAGCATGCGTGTGCGTCTCGAAACCGGTGTTGCGCAATAAGGTCGCCGCCAAGGACGCGGGTTCGTTGCCAGAAATAAATTGCCGTTTATGTCTGTCTAGCGCACAGTACGAGCCGCGCGGTTGAACACTTGTTGAATCGATAAACGTTCCTTGTTCGGCAGCAAAAGCTAGCATATTATTATCAACTATAAATATTTTATTTTACTAGAATAATATCTAATCAAAGTAATATTAGCGCATTTAGTATGAATAGATAGAATTCCAGAGAAAAGCTATAAGACTATTTAAGATCACGCTATGATCCTTAAGGACCAAGCAAACAGAATAAAGACAAAAAGAACACTAAAACTAACGGGCGATCAATAAATAATCTAAACTATTTATACATAATTATTTTAAAAAAAATGGTGGTTGAAACCCCAGGCCTTGTTATTGATTTTATATTTTGCTGGTGTTTGTGGGCAAATGCCATAAATGATTTGTTACCTACTACACACGTTATTTAAGGCTCATCACACACGTTAGTATTTTTATTACTTGAGAAGTAACGCTGAAAAGTTTCTAAACTCAAATAGATGGTTAAAAAGAAATAAGTGCAATAAGCTTTGCCCAGTATATAGGTAAGTTTGCAGTTGGTATAGCGAATTATATACCTACCTAGTATGTATTAATTTATACCGATTAGTATGTGAATACTGACTGGGCCGTTCGCTGTGGCGCCCTTGGGGAGGCCATGTCCAGCAGTAGACGAGGAAAGGCTGATGGATGGATATATGATGTGAATACTACTTAGTATTTCCTTAATAACTGCCTCGGTGGTGCAGCGGTAGTGTGGGCAACTGCTGATCATGAGATCTCGGTTTCGATCCCCGGGTCCGGCAACGATAATAAGCTTATTCGTAAAAAGAAAGATTCTCGGTGGCAGCCCGGAGTTTGGAAATGTGCCCGGTAGACGGCAATAGGCTCTCGCCCCTATTACGTGGGACTTAAACATAGTCGGCGAACCGTGGGTGTGTAATACACCTCTGCCTACCTCTTTCGGGATGCAGGCGTGACGCTACGTTTGTTTATTTCCTTAATTATTTACTAAGTTGGTACCTAATTTTCCAACAAACATAACTACAATGACGATAGGAATAGGCACTGTTTTTACAATCCTCAGGTCAAAAAGTTTATGGATATGTAGAATAGTATGGTGATCCCAGAACTCGCTCATCACCATAGCATATAGGTAACCTATGAACATCATGGATAACCATAGAAACCTATAAAAAATCTATAAATATACGTAATAATAATAATGTCAATTACTTCAAACATGGTTCGGTACTTCATATGCTATGGTTTTCTTTTTAGCCGTTGTTTACGACACCTATTCAAAAAAAGAATAGGTTCTTTGCGTCGCCTACGTTTTTTAAAATCTTTTATAATAGACAAATCACTGCATAGTGATAAAATACTCGTTTAGCGATTAGTACATATACGAGAGATGCGCATTATAACGTGCAGCGAGCCAAGCGCGGTCCGCCGGTAACAAGTGGCCGGTTAAATATGTCATCACCGTTATACGACTGCATGCACGTGGCTACGTGACAAAACACCTCTAGTGGGATTACCTATAACGATTATTTACTTTATTATATTTTTTGACTTGGCATATAACTGTTCTCTTAAACTCACACTTCATAAATTTAAATCATTGAACGATGTAGATGCTAATACTCTCTAACTCGTTTCAAACAAATCGACTAGTAATTACACTCGTACTCCAAGTGCGGCATAAAATTAATAGGTTATTTTACATTCCATAAAAATGCGTTACAATGTATGAAGCACGTTAATACTCCCTGTAACCTTATATACATACCTAAGTATGTAGGTAGGAGTAGATATGTATAGTAGTAGTTGGCGATTTTAAATACGAGCTGTGTTGATTGGATATGTGATATATATTGGATACTATGGATATACTTATCAAGAAAATAATTCAAATTGTTTTTTTTTATTGCATGTAGAGGCAGACGAGCCACAGTCCGTCTTATGGTAAACGGTAACCGTCGCCCATGGACTCGGCTATACCGAGAGTATTGTCAAGCCGCTGCTCACCAATTCATTTCACAGATATGAAATTAAATATAAACGGCTCCTGCTACAGCCAAACCGCAACGATGTGCTTCATGGCCGGCCACACGGGAGATGGTGGTACCAACCCGCTCGGGCCCGATACCAAGTGAGTACTCACACTTGGTACCCAGCCCTACCACCAGTCATGCAATGGATGATAATTGCTTACTTCCCTTAGTCGCCTCATAGGAAACCTGTGGGAAAGAATGGGGTGGTGACACTTGTATTCTTAGTCCGTCACCACACGGACAAATAATTAAACCTAATAATTAAATAAACTAATGTAGCTAAACGTAATGAATTCACAGCTTGCAATGATGAAAGCGATTTGTTAGATAAGTTTTACATTATAGTAATTCTTAATGATATTCTTAATCATTAAAAATATTGTACCTGAAACTAATTTCTCAAACAGAAAATAAAGCTATGCAATAGCGTATAGAAATATCCATTAGATATAGTTTAATTTAATTATTCAAGTAAAGACTGTCCAACGCTAGTACAACATGTTACAAAGATTAAGTATAGGTACACGAAATCGAAAATAAGATCCATCCATCAGCCTTTTAACGTCCACTGCTGGACATAGGCCTCCCCAAGAGAACGCCACAACAAGCGGTCCTGCGCTCGTTATGGGGGATAATGCCATAAAAATAAGATAATAGGTAAATAATAATAAAGTACAAATTATTATTTGTGAATGAGGAAAAAGAGAACTTTAGTATGAGCGGGAAACGAAACTGCGTCCTTTCCTATCCGGGGAAGTGCTTTAATCTACTGAGCTACCGTACTACCTTGTGGTCATACCCAATTTCCTCATCACATTTCCGCTCAAAGTAGCTGATAGTATATAGATGTATATAGTATCTAATATCATGTGCTAAAAACATAGATCAAAATAATAATAAGTTAAGATTATACACATTAAAAATAAAATACATAATAGAGCATCCTAAGCTCTTGTGGTAACACCTACAACACCTACGAAAATATAAGTAATTTTATTTGTCAGAAATGATTTTCAATAATGCTATTGCATCTGCAGTAAAGACATTTCCAATTTATTTGCAGAGCAGATCGCTTTAGTTTTTGTTAGACTCAGCCTTGATCACGATGAACAATTTATCTCTCACCTCTATCTCAGTACCTACTCCTAATACCAATCTATGACTTTTCGATCCTTCCGAAGACAATCTGTAATAAAATAACATGCCTAGACGAGGCCAAAGGTGCTGCTGGGGTGTTATACCCCTAATACTTTGGTCGAGATGTGCTCCCTACTAATTTTTCCTATGAGAAAGTGTCACACGTCACTAAAGACAAATATTTTCCGAATACTACTTATTATTTGCAAGCATGGGTAACGGAAGGTGATCTCTACCTGCCAACCCTCAATTCTTTATCTGTCTATGTTTGATTCACTTGTACCATAACATTAAAAAATATTTATCCATCAATCAGCATCGTTTTACTTCGAAAAGATCCACTAATATAAATCAAATTACTAATTTATGCAGTATATACTGACCTTTCTAAGGCCTTTGATAGTGTAGTTCATAAGATTTTGTTACATAAACTTCAGTTTGTGGGTGTTTTCAGTACCTACCTATCTAAAGTGGCGGAGATCGAACCTTGAAAATAGACCATCCTCAGTTGACGTGGATGTTGAGGAGATGGACCCTTATTATGCAATATTTAGTGTACCGCAGGGGTCCAATTTAAGACCGTTATTTATTAATAATTTTAACAAAGGTATTTTACAAGCAATAAACACATAACTCCTTACCTTATCATAATTAAAAACTGGTACAAATTATTTTGAATGACTGTGATATGATCTGATGCTTACTCCAAGCAGATCTACATGGCGTGAATCAAGGGTATATTCATAATGAAATGTATTTAAATTCTTATCAGTGTTACCATACTAAATTTACCACATAATGTAATAAAATTCAGTCTGTATACTAAATTCAGGGAAACACACTAAAAG
The DNA here is from genome assembly GCA_948253155.1 of Leucoma salicis. Lineage (NCBI taxonomy): Eukaryota > Metazoa > Arthropoda > Insecta > Lepidoptera > Erebidae > Leucoma > Leucoma salicis. The sequence goes on along the minus strand of OX411808.1, from coordinate 12,061,693 downwards.
AAGTAAAAGTAATTCGCATCCGGGATCTCTCATTAGCTATAAAAGAGTTTAAAAAAGATCTACTGTATTAATTTTATATAACAACTTTGTACAAATATTGTAGCATCGCACCAAGTCCACATCACCAAAATCGAAAGGGTTCAGAAGAGACTCGTTCCTCATTCGATTTAGACTAAGGAATAATATGAGAATAGAGAGGTTATTTTAAATTTACTGATCGATATCTTTAACGATATCTATAACGCTAAGTCTCGTGATTTAACGTTAGAGATGTGAAATTTCCATACATTTTAATAATTTTCTATAGTGTTAGCAATCACAGAATGCAACTTGGCTAGGCCCCCTGAAATCATTGCGAACGATCTCTAATCTTACATTTCTGTACTAATTATTTAATAATGCTCTAAACTGCCCATATCTTACCTAACTCCTACCTAACTCAAATGTTTCTTTATTACATCCTAGGACATGATGTGATGTCCTATAAAGTACAAATTATTATTTGTGAATGAGGAAAAAGAGAACTCTAGTGCGAGCGAGAATCGAACCTTCTAATCCAGGGAAGTGCTCTAATCCACTGAGCTGGTGATGCTGTGTCTAGGTACTTTAAAGTAGCTGAGCATGTCAAGTGCTAAAAATATAGATCAAAATGATCTCCTATAATTAAGGAAGCACAAGGTCTGCCTAACATTGCAACACACATGTAAGGTGTATTCTTTGTATGATATCCTAATTAAATAAATATCAAAAAGCTCCGCTCAGCCGTCCGTTTAATTAATAAAATAAATAAATATTCATGGACATTTTCACTCAACGTCCTCTGGTCCCAAACTAAGCTTAACGCTTGTACCAAATTACGGATATAAAACATATATTACTTTTTTTTTGTAAATACATACATATAATAGATAGAAAACACCCAGACGCAGTACAAATATCTGTGTTCATCACACAATATTTGTCCTGAGTGGGAATTGAACCCACGACCACGACCTCGTGCATTGAAGTCGGTTACACTACCGACTACGCCATGAGGCCGTCACAAGTGTCAAGCTATCATGAGCTGCGGTTCAGAGTGAGAGTGACACGCATTTCAGTAACTTTTTACTGTTTATATCTTGCATATGTTAAAATGTATGAATAAGGCAATTATCACAACAGTGTAGAGGTAAACATGTATCATCAACATCAGCGTGTTGCATGTGCTGTTGTCCTTACGGTGAAAGTCAATTGTGATTGAGGTGCGTACAAGACAAAAGAACGAAGACATGCGAGTTCCACGACACGTGATTATGTTGTTTCTTATATTATCAAAATGTTTCTATTTCATTTCAATCGTCAGTATCGGGGGAGAAGGTTAAAAGTGTAATTGACAGACTTTAATCGTAATGACATAACCATTTTTCCCACACCCAGACGTTCGGAGCAACGAACAGGGTAGGGACCCTCACCCACTAAATAAACTCGCCGTGTGCCATCTCTCGGTCTGTATTGGCAGAACACTGGAACTGTGTGACTGTGATATTACCTCAGTGGTAGGTATAATGACGTGGGTTGCGCTGCTCAAATTCTAAATGTAAATAACTTGCTTGCATACGTGTTCTAGACAGTGTGTCCGGCATATAATAAATATGTCACAGCTTGATGTTCGTTTAACAGGTTTGTAAATTGCCTATATTAGAGCCTTACTTGTCTTCGTATGAATGAGCCGGCTCCATCGGGGAAGTACCACCACAGAAGATTGGCGTGCAACAAAGAAAGGTAGGTACTCCTACGCTTGTTTTGTATAGGGAGCGAGAGCGCTGGAGGCCCAAATCCCTATCTTTTCCTTTCCATGTTATCATTCCTATCCAACTAGGTACTATCCCTTTCTTTGGATTTGGCGACGGGTGAGTGATACTTCTCGTGTTACTAGCGTCTAGGTCTAGAGACTACGGTAACCGCTTACATATGCTTTTCAGTTTAATATTAGTTATCCTTACTAATATTATAAATGCGAAAATAAGATTGTTTGTTTATTTAAAACAACCGTATAAAATAAATATAGTTTATCCGTAACTACTAAACTAATAAGTAAGAAATTTTGCATACATATAGTCAGAAGCCCAGAAAAGTACATAGGCTAGTTTAAATCCCGGACAAATACCTAGTTCCGTGGTATACCTATTTTTACATAAGGATCATAAAAGTAATGTAGATTGAAGTATTTATATTCTAAAGGATGCAGACGGAATTGCAGGCAGAATCTGGTTTAAAAAAATATGGGTTATCAGTAAACAACTTATTTTATTTAAAATATATAACTTATATAAAAATATAAGTTATACATATATAAAAATTTAAGTTATACTTATATAAAAATATAAGTTATACATTCTAAATAAAATAAGTTAAAATGTAGATAAAAATCTATATTATTTATGTGTCGTGAAAAAGATAAAGTGACAGAAAGGATATAGGTAATGAAATGTCGAGTATATAGGTAATAAAAGCACAATTGGAGTGTTACAGTGTGTGGCCAGTACCACCAGATAGTATTCGCGTATATTAACTGAAGCTTTGATAAGATAAGGTGTACTCGACTGGTGTACATACTCGTATATATATAGTGAGTGAGTTGCGGACCGACTCGTATTGTAGTGTAGAGTCGCGAGCACGGCGCGGCGGCCATCGACCGCACGCCTCCTCTAAAATATTCCAAGCATGCACAAATTAAACTGGTTTTTTCTTCATATCACTTTATTACTTTTGCATAAAAATATTGTAAACGAAACAATTTCGCGATACTGTGCAATATACCACACTTGGTTACTAAGAAATATCTGCGTTTAAAATAGCTATTAAAGCTATAAAATTGATATCATGAATATCGTGATCAGACGATAAAAACTTTAATACAAAAAATAACAAGCATAACACACATGAAAATATTTTTTGTTAAAGTACTTAATCAATTTAAAATAATCTTATTCTACTTACTTGTTTTAATGTTTGTTTTTCTTTGTCATATTTACATAAAAGCAAATACCATTCATTATAAGAGTAAGATTCACAGAGCAATATTGTAGTCTTGGTTTAGTAACACCAGTGTGCCTAGCCAAGTTACATTCTATTATCGCTAACGCTGTAGAAAACGAATAAAATGTATGGGAACATAAAGATATTTATCACGTGACTTAACTTTAGAAGTTGTCAATATTTCCTTACATTTTAATAGTTATGTCTAGCGTTAGCGATAATTGAGTGCATCTTGGCTAGGCTTACTTTATATACTATATTCGAAGTAGGGGTAAGGGATTAATCAGATATTTGAATATATTTTAATTATCTGAGTTGAAGCAAGTATACGACAACTATCCATTATGTTAAAGGGACTATGTATTCCACATTACTTTTTACAGATCGACATAACTGAAAACCAATAAAATTCGTCATGCGTGAAAATTAATAATATAGATATTTGCTATCGCTGTAGTCTCTACAGTGTATATCATACTATTTTATCTTAAGCCCGCAACAATGTATAAATAAGTAAGCTCAAAACAAAAACATTCACCTTCCACGTGAGGCTCAGTCGAAGGTTCGCTCCAATTCATTCGTAGCTTTTTGTCTCGAGGGAATGCAAGTCGTCAGACTTTAGTCTGGTCTGCAGGGCTGCAGTGCGGGGGGCCCGTACCTCGCCCTTTTGTTTTTATACCCGTGCAGGAATGCAAAACAATTATAATTCCCTTTGGGATAAGTCGTCGAGAGCTCCTTGGGAACCAAGAGTTCGTAATCAACAAACGATTTTCGTATCTTATTGGGTTTGTGGTTTAAACAAAACTTTAATTGGATTAAGTTGGTTGATATGAGGCATTATTTAGAAGCGCTAGGAGAGTGCGACGAGTATCCACAGCGGATTGGTCCCGGCTGGTGTCGATGCGCAGGGAGTGGTCGCCGTGTTGGCGCACCGTGAGAGGACGCGAGGCGGGCGCTCGCTCACAAGCACCCACTCTGACCACTCCATTTAGGTTAATTACATTGAGATGGGGATAAATCGGCGTCCAGCCGTCCACCGCCGAGTTACGAGTGAACCGACTATAAAATAAATTATACCCACTCCGCTCGCCTCCACTCAGTTTTTTGTTGCCGTCCAAAGCGAAGGATAAAAAAAACAAAAGTAAAATCTCGAGAGGACGAAATACGAGGCAAAGACAAAGCTTGAATTTATCTACTGATAATATAGACGTAGGGCGGGTGGCGCGGCAGACGCAGAGTTGCCGGGTGGCCGGCCAAATTATACGGCCGCGCATTCCTGCGTCCAGGCAAAAACATGATATATAGCCGCCTTGTGACGAAATATTTGAAATTCGGAGCTGAACAGCCAGCCACACTCTAAATGGTATCCACTTTAAATATTATCTCTGACATTCTTTTCAGATGTCTTTATAAGCTTTTACATGGTACATATTCTAGGAATGGGCCATCAAATGAGGTATTTACGTTAAGAAAAGCGCGTGCGCTTATCAATATGCAGCTATTTATTATCGTTTACCTATATCAGGGTAGGGCATTTGCCGATTTAAGGTATGTTATTATGGTAGGTTATAAAGCCAGCGATTTTTTTAAGGTGGGCAAAAATGTACCTTTTATTTTTTTTATTGTTTAGGCGGGAAAAAATGTTCCTAACCACACACCCCGTCGTTCGGGGCAACGAACAGGATAGTATGGAGCCCTCACCCACTAAATAAATCCGCCGTGTACCGTCTCTCCGCCTTTATTGGCGAGCCACTGGAACCATATTACATTCCTTCAGTGGTCCGCCGGCGGGCAAAAATGTCCCTAAAGCCAGCAATCCTACAACTTAGGTACCTAACTAAATGTATTTCCTTGGTGCAATACGGAGTTAGATGCACATTGCATAAGATTGTTTAAGAATGCAGATCGTACCTACAAGAATAGAACATACCTAAGAATATAACATACATGGTCTAAAAAATCGAAATGCATTCTAAAAAAAAAAAAGATACATACATTTACCTATAGCTCTGTTCCCAGACATCTCACTATATTATTTTATTATTAAGTACGATTGCATATTCAATTATTTTATTAATTTTACGATGGTGGCATACAAGCATACCTGCCAGACAATAGTCTGTATTATATATAATCATATTAGCAAAGTTAGAGGTATCACTCGCACGTTTCCAACCCCATGGAAAGGGATAGTAGGTGGAGAGAAAGAATGATAAAGAGGAGACGAGGAGGTCAACAGTGAAGAAGGGGATTTGTTACATGAAATACAATAGCAGGAAAATCGAACGTTTCGTCACACAGATCTTCTGTGAGAGGGTGGTATTTCCACAATCGAGCCAGCCCATTAATGCTGGGAGAAGTAAGGCTCTTGTAAAATAGAAAAAGCGTGAGCGGGACACAAAACCACAATCTCAACCTTGAGTATTTGTTTTTTTTTATTGCATTTAGTGGTAGACGAGCCACGGTCCATCTGATGGTAAATGGTAACCATTGCCCATGGACTCGACTATACCGAGAGTATTGTCAAGCCGCTGCTCACCAATTCATTTCACAAATATGAAATAAAATATAAACAGCTATCTCCTGCTACAGCCAAAACGCAACGATGTGCTTCATGGCCGGTCACACGGGAGATGGTGGTACCAACCCGCTCGGGCCCGATACCAAGTGGTCTCCCACTTGGTACCCAGCCCTACCACCAGTCAAGCAATGGATGACAATTGCTCACTTCTCTTAGTTGCCTCATACGACACCCGTGGGAAAGAATGGGGTGGTGACACTTGTATTCTTAGTCCGTCACCACAAGGACAACCTTGAGTATTTTGTATATCTCCTGACCTTACGAATCATTTTGCACTATTATGTTCTACAATATTATTATTTTTTGAGTCCTTACTTAATACTTTATCCGTGTTGCACTCACAATTTTTTTTTCTTCATCGGGCAGGGCAATTTATCGCTTTAATATTTGATATGCTTAGCTACTATAAAATTTGTAGTGGAGATTGGGAGTCACCAGTACGTTTCTGCGCACTCGCCCAGATAGGAAGGAATACAGTTTCGAATCCTGCTTGCAGTAAATTTCCTCTTTGCCTTCCTCCCTTCCTCAATATTGGCAAAGTCACGGCCAGAAATATTATGAATGTGATGATGAGTATGTTTGTTTGTAACGTTTTCACACAGTAACTATTTAATCGATAAGGATATAAGCCACTTTTCTCCCTGAAAAATGGAGGGTCACTGTAGATTAAATACGTGGATATTAATGTGCCATGCAGAGGTGTATTAATATATTTACCGTGACGTATTATTATATTACATTGACCTAACTCTGCAGTCTATGCGGCCGCAGTCGTGAATAAAATCTAGTATTGTTTACTCACATCTTCCATAGGAGCTAAAATTGTAATCGAAAATAACCAATTGGATGTGCACCGCACAGATGGCGGAGTGGTTTAGATACCGGCCTCTCGCCCCAGTGTTGTGGATTCGATTCCCACACAGGACAACTCTTTGTGTGATCCGCAAATGGTTGGTCTGAGTCTGGGTGTACTTTGTGTCCGGGAAATTGTATATTTGTGAAGTACCCCGCGATACAAGGATTATTCCTTAGTGCATGGTGTAGTCTTTAAACCACCGAAGGAATGTAATATAGTTCCAGTGGCCTGCCAATAAAGGTGGAGAGGCGGCACACGGCGGGTTTCTTTAGTGGGTGAAGGCCCCACACTACCCTGTTTGTTGCCCCGAACGACGGGGTGTGCGGTAAGGAAGATTTTATCCCGCCTTAACAAAAAAAAGGTCTTTAATAAAAAACTAATAATCTACATAATCGTCTATATGATAGCATATTAATACGATAGACTTATTTAAGAATCATGAAATTCAAAAATAATGGGCTAAATGAAGCATCACAAAATTTCGTCAGGAATAGCACCTTGACGATTTGTGGATGAATTTTGCTCTTAGACATACGACATGTATTTCAAAATTGTTAAATTGACACCTCCTTAAGGTAAGTACTATTCCTATATCCTTAAGTTAAGACTAACCAAGGCGTCCGCGTCAAATTGTGCTCTTGCCGCTCGAACAAAAGTAGAGTTTAAGCAACTTTTTCTCAAGGGGCATAACGTGGGTGACCAAAAAGTGACACTTATCTGTGAACACGTGACCTCCTTCGTGCTTCGAAACGCACGTTACGCATTGGGTCCCGGCTGTTCAATAACAACCTGGCATTCGACAAAGGTCGTCAGTGTCCTGAATAAAAACAGCTGAATCCGGTCTTGTAATACGGTCACCAGTTGTCTCATGTTACTTAGTTGGGTCGTGGAGCTCAAATAGACAATCATCATCAGCTAAAGCCAAACTGAAAAACTGATTATTATTAATATCTATACCTACTACCTACTGTAACAGAGCTGTGTCTGTACATTTAAGATATTTGAGAAAAAATGACTGTATTAGGCTATATAGGCGTGTCTAAACACGAAACGATTTTTTGTCTGTTTATATGCTTGTCTGTTTGTTTGTACGCGCATCACGCAAAAACTACTGAATGGATTTTGATGCAACTTTTTTTGTTTGATAGCTCTTGATTAGACTTAACAATTGGTATACATTTTATCCCGCTACTATATCGGGAACCTGAGCTATTACCTATAAACTAGCTTTTGGCTGCGACGGAACCGCGGGCAAAGGCTAGTATTTGATTAAATGTGTAATTACGCGGCCACAATATAAATGTATTGTTGAGAAACAATAGGGTTGCTATATTAAATTCATGTCTTGCAGCAGCACAGCTGTAGTAGTACGACCATGCTTCTTTTATTTATGTAAATATACAAATCCGAGGCCACGGTGCAGACATCATAGCATCAAAATTATCTATTTGAAAGCGCCCTAAGCGAACTTGGCAAGGTCAGTTTTTCCTATATAATAACGATCAGTTAATGGGTACCATAGATGGTGGCTATTTAATGGTAGACACCTAATTATATACTAAGGATGTTTGTAATTTTTTTGCTCGTGTGATGACAATATATATTTAGGATATCATTATTGTCAACATTTACCCCAGCAAAATCTTTCTTCAAAATGTGAGTTATTCGGCAGCCAGATCAGGCTTCTAAATTTTATGCACGTCCAAATTAATATTGTCCTTTAGACAGCGCCTATTGCTTACAATAACTTGGCCTATAAAGTAAGATTGATGGCATTTGAGAAGCTAGAGTGGTCTACCTACGCCTACGACTAGAAGTGTTTATGAACTGAACTTATTGTTTTTTTGTATTGGGTTCAGTAATTTTCGGACTTCGGCCATGCAGTTACACAACGGAACTCCTTCACAACAGAGAAATTCATTTTTATTTTTAAATAGACCTACATATCCATAATATATTATATGCAGTCAAATTGATCTATAGGTCATAATTAGTCATTTATCTACTATTCTAAAGAAAAAATGTTTTGTATTCAGACACGCCCTTTGTCTGAATACAAAACATTTTTTTTAGATTTTTTGTCTGTTTATCTGTTTGTTTGTTCGCGCATCACGCAAAAACTACTGAACAGATTTTGTTGCAAATTTTTATTTGATAGCTCTTGGTTAGACTTAAAAACTGGTATACATTTTATCCCGCTACTATATCGGGAACCTGAGATACAATCTAAAAACTAGCTTTTGGCTGCATCGAAGCCTAATAAGAAGGCTAGCTTATAATATTTTTAATAACAATGTTTGACTTAATGTCTCATTCATTATGGACTGTATTTCTATTTATACATGATGTATAAAAGTTTAGCACGTTGACAAGAAACAATAGCATTGTGCTGTGCCGTGTTGTTTCATTAATTTAATAGTTTCTGCATTTGACCTTACAACGAGGTCAGAGGAACACGAACCTCCAGACGACGGCAAGATTAACAGTTTGGATTTATTTTGACTACAAGTTGAAAATGACCTCTGCATCCGGTACACATACCTAGGTTGTTGCTAGGCATGATAAAGCTGTAACAGAGTTATGCCAGTATTTAAATACTTATTTAGAAAAAAACTACTGTATTAGGCTATTGAGTAGTCTCTAGTCTTAGTGAACTAAAAATATTTGTTTTTTAGAATTTCTGTTTGTTTGCTTTACACGCGATAACTATGGAACGGATTTTGATGAGACTTTTTTGTTTGAAATTAAAATTTGATTAGCCTTTAAAACTAATACGCGTTTTTATTCTGCTACTATATTGGGAACCTGAGATATCAACTCAAAGCCTAATTTATAAAAGTATCCAAAATTATGTGTGTACAAAGGAGAAAAATAAGAAAAAAATCCATAAAATAACTCAGTAGCAGCTCGGAATTTGGAAATGTGCCCGGTAAATGACAATAAGCTCGCCCCTATTACTTGGGACTTAAACATAGCTGGCAAACCGTGGGTGTGTAATACACCTCTGTCTACCCCTTCGGGGAATCCAGGGGTGATGCTATATTTTTTAATCGCTAGGAATATTGTAAACACGTACAATGTTTAATTTAGTATGAAATGAGAAGTAGGTAATGGTCTGTACGTATTGTTCGAAAATCAGTAGCGTAGCATAATATGTTACTAAATGTTGACTTCATGCGTCGTCTGTTATTACATAATACTAAAGATTGATATTGGCAAAAAAAAAAAGGCTACTTTAATAGTGTTCTTCATGACTTGTGTCTAAACATACTTTTTTTCAATTATATCATCCCCATTTTCATGAGAAGGTTTTAGTCTATTCCACCTTATTTGCTTAATGCGGTTTAGTAAATAAATGTCACACAATGCGACGCCAGAGATAATCATCATGTTATTTGTAAATTGCGCATATACGGTGCCCCAATCTTAGTTATAAGACTTTAAGCCTGGAGAAGAAGCATAAGTACCTAAAGTTGATCAATTGGTACCACCGTCTACTCTTTCGTCTCAACCCTAGACTATATACTTGTATACAACATAGATACAGTAACAATTTGAGCATGAGTACTATAAAAAATATATATCAAAGGATTATCAAAAGTAATTGAATATAGGTGCATATACCTATTGGATAAATTATTTTATAACTGACTACTCTCTCGTCTAGGATTGAATACGAACTCACCCGATGACCCCATGTTACTGGGTGAGTTACAAATTATATCCAATGCTCATCATCATCATCATGACGTGTCAAATTCATGATTAATTAATTTATGTATGTGGGTGACACTATTCGTTACATTTTTTATGGGAATAAATCTTATAGCTCGCATTATATACTGTAGATATGAAATTCCAGCTTAAAATTCATATCAAATGTCTTATTAATGGGTTTGTATTTAGATTTCATACTCATTTACTCAAATAGTACATTTATAACTACTACAATTGGGTGCCATACTTCGTCAATTTAATAATAAACTATTACAATTTAAAATTACATCATTTATTACGGCTGTATTTCAATAAAATAATAATTACACGTATATATACACAGGTAAGTATGTACAATGTTCGAGGCCACTACTATATGTACACTGGGTCCACGAGTGATCACTAGAGTTTGCACTGGGGGTGGGGGTGCCTTCGTCATCGGCAACCGCAACCCGTCACCATCATATCCTGATAGTTTTTGAGCACCACATTATTTTGTTCATCCATATATAACATGGAAATAGGAGAGAGTTGTGTTGGTACGCAACACGCTTTCGGCACCGCGGCCGGGTTCACTGAGTTCACAAGTGTCTGTACAATCGCATGGTTCGTACCGTTGAGGTGATCCGCAAGCGGGAACGGACAATCCCCTTGGCAATAGTATGCCTCATAGCCGTGCGGCGCGACTATCCAGTCGCTCCAGCCGACCTCGGCGAAGTCCACGTAGAGAGGTCTTCGCTGACAGATTTCACGCGCCTCTTTGCGACGATGATGAGCCCTGTGGTGGCCCTTACGAGCCGCTGCACGTTTATTACGCACTAGCCGCGTTCGCCCGCTCTCTCGCGCGACCCGTGACCGCTCATCTTCTGTATACAGCAACAGCAACGGTTGCCGGGTGTTCCACTCTTCTTCATCCTCCGTTGCACGTCTACGCACTCTCACATGAGGCTGACGAGCGTCTACATTGTGCTCGCCTTCCTCCAAAACACGCACTAATAGTCCATGGTTATGCTCGGGCTCAGTAAGCCAACGGCGAGCGGCACTCAAAGCGTCCGCCTTGACCGTACCTCGGGCCGACCTCAAGGGAATCGAGTCAAGGAGCCGTAGAATAGGTGCACTTTTTCCTTTCCGGCCCGGTCGGACGACATCGTAGAGCAGTAAACGCTGATCACCTATCACCGTGTCGTCTCGTTGAAAGGTTATATCAGCTCCTCGTGCAATTTCATCGGCGGGGACAGCACTGAGGTTGAAGTAGAGGCGGAATCTGTGCTCGGCGGGGAATTTTTGGTCAAGTTGTGTGGGTGTGTGGTGGTAGGAGCGCGCGGTGTTGGCGGCGGCGGCGGGCATGGCGCCGTCCGCGTCGTACAGCACGCGCAGCGCCTGGGGCACGCGGTGCGCGGCGGGCGCGCGGGGGGAGGGGCGCGCGCTCAGCCCCAGCAGCGCCAGCAGCTGCCGCTCGGCGGCGCCGCGCCACTCGTCGGCGCCCGCGCACAGCGCCACTAGCGCGCACACCACCGCGCACGCGCACGCCCCACGCATCGTTCTCCTCGACCCACCTGCAAACAAACACACCACTATTACAAACATTTTACATTAAAAAATACTAGTACTACGCAATGTACCAACTGAAAGTTCGACATTAGACGGCATGTCTTTCCTGAGTGAGTAAGTATTACATATGCATTCCCCTAATCACCTTATATGACATCTGTGGGAGACATTTCAATCGGCAACATTATTCATAGCAGATTTAAGTTAAGAAGATAGGCATTTAAAAGGATAGAAGAAAGGAGGATAATTGTATTTAAAGGCAAAGTAGAGTTATCTATCACCCTATTTATTTCCACGGTTATCGTAAGACGTGAGTCGTGACACGGGGAATCAAAGCTAATAGCTAAAGCTGCCGTGTGGGGCCGGCGTTAGAATTGTCCCACCCCTCTCCACCCATTGGAGTCGTAAGAGCCGACTGAGGGAATATCGGGGGAGTGGGCAGCAGCACTCCTTCGAGTATTAACAACATCCACTGCGATCGCCAACCCACCTGCCAAGCGTGGCGATTACGGCAATATCCCCCATTCTTGGGGAGGCCTATGTCCAGCAGTGGACGTTAAAAGGCTGATGGATGGATGGATGGATAGCTAAAGCTAAAGAATAAATGTTACTGTTCTAAAGAAGAGAAACTCGACAGAAAAAAAATCCCTTCTGTAGTGTGATACTAGACTAATTCTATGTTTTCTTGAATTGAGGTTCGTACACAAAATTACTATAAAGAAGAAAGGTGTATGAGAATTTATCTTGTATAATATTAACCTATATATGTACACTTAGACCTAATTGTAAAAAATAAATTTATTGCTTCGTTAGTTATTAACTATGTTACCAGATATGATTATAATTAAATAAAAATTTAATAGTATCAAGTGTATTATGATTTTCTTCCGCCTAAATATAGACGCATAAGACACACATACTGCGCTAGTTTGATTCAAGAGCAGGAAAATTTAATTTAATTATATTAGCTAAATATTAATTAAAAATAAGACTGGTAATCAAACTACTGATAATTTGAAACTAAGTTTAGCCGAGTCACCCAATATATAGTATAGTAACAATCAAACAAAAAAGTCAAATTAAAAGTACCTACTCAATAAACATAAATTAACTCACAAATAGTAAAGTAGAATTTGACAAAATTGTATGAATTTCCGAAGAACACAAACACTCATGCATTTTACTAGTTATTAGTTTATTCACAAAGAGAGATATTGTATACAACCGGTAGTAGTTTATCTCTAGGTGTATTTCTAATGAATGCACCAACATACATTGTAATATGTTAACGAATATTTAGTTAAATTTAGCACATTATAATAATATTTTGATCAGAAGGACTTGTTTAAGAATACAAACTGTGTAAGTATACAGTTGCAATCGGTAAAACTCTATTTTAATACAATATTGTTGAACTTCGATTGATGAATTAAGAATATTACTAACCAAATTATTAAGCTTGGTATATTGAATTATACGATACTATATTGAATATAGTTCTTTAATAATTATTATAGTACTATTATTTAAATAAGAGAGGTTACTCTCTCTGTTACACGGCTATGAGATGTATTTAGTGTTGTATCAATTTGGATCGCGCACGTTACTGACCGGCTCTAAATGTTGACTGATAATGATCAGCGGTGATGAGTATTTTTATACCCCCTCCCGGCCCCGTACTACTGCCTCCCTTATCTAGTAAGTGTAGTAGTCATTTCATTGAATAATATGCGATAGGTAAGTTATGTATAAGATTTCGCACTCGTTAAAAAGAAAAGGATAGCAATATAGAGAGCGTAACGAATTGATTAAAAGAATATTGATAGATAGAGATGATAGACTAGATAGTGCCCGCGTGGATGGATGGATTTGTCTGTGTGGACTTCAGAATTAGGTCAATCTAATATGAAGAGTGCTTCAGCACGTTAATTTATTTGTTTACATAATTAGCAATCCCAGAGGAACCACCCATTTATCCGGTGTATAAAATAGTCTATATCAGGGTTTCAGACTATATGTATGTATATGTATTTTATATTTTTCATTAAACCGATCATTATCGGTTCAGTAGTTACAACGTGAAAGCGTTACAAACAAACAAACTTTAGCTATTAAAATATTAGTGAGGAAGTAAGGATAATCCAAGAACTATTTCAGCCACAAATGTATAAAAAAAATACACTCGTATCATAGAGTCTAATTAACTTCTGATAAAGAAATTCTAATAAAACACTTATTTGTATTTTACATAGGTAATAGTTGTGCACAAGAACTAATACAATTAATAGCACGCAATTTTTTTGAAAACTTTATGTAAATAAATAACCACCAACACATACTGTTTATGTTTTTATCGCTCTCTTGTTTACATTTGTTCACTGAGATTCGTGTCTGCGCATCGCGGTTAATGTTTTCAGGTCCCGATTATTTTAAACGAAGATCATTTTGGACGCTGAAAGATACTAACTTCTAACACAAAATTAAGTATATACAAATCTCTATAAGTATCGGTTCGCAATTGTAGAGATTTCAGAAGCTAAACAGTTCCGCCTAACCGCGACCTATCACAATCTATTACAATCGTATTAGTATTCGTTAGTGAAATCATGTGTGTGTGTCATGTGGTCGCTAATATAGGTACATGAAGTTCTTTATAAATGTGTCATAAATTCTAAATGAAGTTTGTTTGTTAATCTTCCACGCCGTAACTACTGAACTGATGATCATTAGAAATTTTGCAAACATAATTCGCAGAAAAGGACATAGATAGGTACATATAGATTTTGACGGGCCTCGTGGCATAGTCGGTAGTGTAACCGACTTCCGCGCACGAGGTCGTGTGTTCGATTCCCACTCAGGACAGTTATTTGTGTGATGAACACAGATGTTTGTACTGCGTCTGGGTGTTTTCTATCTATTATATGTATGTATTTACAAAAAAAAGTAATATATGTATTATATCCATAATCTGGTACCCATAAGTGTTAAGCTTAGTTTGGGACCAGAGGACGTTGTGTGAAAATGTCCGTGAATATTTATTTATTTTATTAATTAAACGGACGGCTGAGCGGAGCTTTTTGATATTTATTTAATTAGGATATCATACAAAGAATACACCTTACATGTGTACAATGTTAGGCAGACCTTGTGCTTCCTTAATTATAGGAGATCATTTTGATCTATATTTTTAGCACTTGACATGCTCAGCTACTTTAAAGTACCTAGATACCGCATCACCAGCTCAGTGGATTAGAGCACTTCGCCGGATTAGAAGGTTCGATTCTCGCTCGCACTAAAGTTCTCTTTTTCCTCATTCACAAATAATAATTTGTACTTTATAGGACATCACATCATGTATTTATAGAAGCTACTTATCTCTTTTTTGACGAATAGCAGTTTTGTAAAGATAAATTGATGTGCCGTATTTTTATATATATTGATCCAATTCTGAAGTCCACGCGAATAATGATTCACGGGCAAAATATAGTATAAATTATAAATCAAAGCCAGGCTATAAAAGTAAGTTTGTTTTGAAATAGTAATTATACGAATCTACAGAGGTTGATAAACTCTACGAAAGAAGACACACGCTAAAATACATCGCATCATTTTAGATCCCATATTAAAATGAAGAGAAACCAAAAGCACATCTTATGTGATACAAACATTCTATATAAACATAATTATACTGCTCAAGCACTTTCCAAAAGCATTCTGTAAAAGACATCAACGGGATGCGTTTCGTCTTGTCACGGCTAACTGTGACATAGTGTACAGGTTGTAGTCGTATTAGTTCGTGTTGTCAACGTTGTTTGTGTAATATGTACTAACGTATATCTATCTCACGTACATACAATATGTCGTAAAGGTCATAATTACTAATACCACAAGGTATGTACTGTAATAAATAATTCACTTGAAGCACACATACTGAAAAAGTTTACATTTTGTGAAAGCACAAAATTTCTACAAAACACTGTGGTCTGGAAAAATATATAGACGTCACCGAATTTATATGTTTTTGTTATAATGTTTTGATCGTTCTAGCGCGGTCGACCGGATTGCGGCGTACGTATTTCGAAAATAATGCGGTCAAACCGGCCGCGGGCGCTCGACCGCTCGCCTCTCTCACTCACCCGAAATTTTAACGCATCCAACGTCGACGGGTACGCAAAATCCGCGATATCCTCGAACGGTCCACCGTTCAGCGCTTGGGGAACAGCTGGAGACGCACTTGTTCACGAACGTAAAGTTGAGACATAACAACAGAGTGTGGTAACATGACTAGTGGCAGGCGCGCGGGAGTGGTCGCGCGCTCGTCGTGCGTGCGGAGCTAGAGTGGCGCACATCGCGTGCTCGCGGCACTATGCTCGCGGACCGAGTGAGGTCGAGCACGCCAGACGCGGCGGCGTCGACCACCGTCCCGCCCCGCTACGCCCCGTCCTCCCGCCGCGCTGGCTCCGCCCTCCGCCACCACGCGGATTGTTCATCCCTCATCACATTACCACCCTCACGGCGCTCCCACGGGAACACAAAGGCAAACATGTCATGTCACTGCAACAGTGTACTCATAGATTTACCAGAGAGGTTTCTTTCGGGATCTACACGGAATTACGCACAATTATAGCACGTGTACTTTGACCTGCATGTTTATATAACATTGCCTCTACGATAAAAAATAATTTTATTCGGTCGTAGGACATTTTTCCTTTAATTGCTACGTTGCTACGAGCGCTACAATTAATCTTCGGTCGATAATATTTTACGTCAAAAATGTTACCTATGGAATGGCAATAATGTAACGAAGAGTTTTAGTTACTTGAATTATTTATTTCATTATGTAGAATCGGTCAAAATTACTCGATCAAAACTATTTTCGTAGGCTCTTTTGTATATCAGCGAGTCACTTTTATAATAACACTTTAAGGGTTAACCTTATTGATATCTACCATCTCAGAAAAACTCCCTCCCTCACAGTATACAAGTACGTTCGTTTGACATGTGCATTAAGACATACATCTAGTAAATATTTTGATTACTAAAAAAGTACATTAATTCAGATCGACATTATGTATAATATGTATGCAATATATATCGTATGCAATGGTTTTGCAAGCGTAGCCGCGCGTGGTTGCTAGCCATCTACAAATAGTTTATGCTAATCAAATAAACTGCTCTGTGTATCTAAAACACCTGCTAACACGATTTTTGTACCGAAAACGTGACCATTAATGAATTAGGTACAAACGAATTACCTACATTCTAGAGATCTAATTTAAATAGCGATCGTTTGGGAACTATTCATTGTTTTAGGATAAAATGGAGTATTCTATATACCTACTTGGTGTTTCATATAGGTATGTATTATCTAGTACTTTGGAATACGCTAGTCAAGTGTGGAACCCTAGACTAGAAAATGTTCAGTAAATTCATCAAATATCTATCATATCACCTAAACTACAATTACAATCCTGTAGACTATTTGATACTTTGCGAAAAATTTCACATTCTCCCTATAATGACAAGGCCAAGATATAGCAGATGTCTCTTACCTGTTAAACATTGTAAACGGATCTGTCAACTGCCCTATTCTTCTATTAATAATATTTATATACCGTCTAGAACTACAAGAAACTATACTCCGTTGAATCTCCCCACAGTAACCCCCACAGTACCAACTACCGGCAGAATGCGTTTGTGTGGCGAGTGAGCAATACACTAAATAAATAATATAAAATACATCAATTTTAAATTTTTAATGCTAATATGGAACAGATACCTACGACAGGAACTTAGTCTAATGTTTTTTCAAAAAAAAATGGTTTCGATGATTATGTATAATTATTTTTCTTTTGCTTTCTTTTTTTTTTCTCAAAAAATTACTACTGTTATAGTGTGGCTCCTGCGCTGAGTCTGTTTCTTTTAATTATTTACCGTGACGCTTAACAGCGAAGACCTATTATTGGCTTTCTGTATCTTACAATAATTGTGTATTTCATATTATTATAAACTTATTGCTGTGTGAGGCCGGCTTTAGAATTGTCCCACCCCTCTCCACTCATGGGAGTTGTAAGAGCCGACTGAGGGAATACCGGGGGAGTGGGCAGCAGCACTCCTTCGAGTATTAACAACATCCACTGCGATCGCCAACCCGACTGCTAAGCGTGTCGATTAGGGCACTAACCCCCATTCTTGGGGAGGCCTATGTCTAGCACGTTAAAAGGCTGATGGATGGATGGATGGATGATAAACTGTTGGTCCTCCGAAAAATAAATAAATAAATAAATCTACTTACCACATTCCACTGAAAAAGCAGTGATAGCCTAGTGGTAAAACCAAGGACTGCAAAGACAATGGTATTGAGATCGATACTCAGTCCAAGGTCACACGCCTCTGACATTTTCGAGATTTTGTCGAGGATATTGTGTATTTAAGTTGTTTACAAATTATCAATGCTAGGTGAAGGTAAACATCGCGAGGAAACCAGACAGCCAGCGTAACCTGTATCCCTCTCACTCTGAGAGGAGACCCGTGCCCAATAGTAGGACTGTAACGGGTAGAAAGGAATAATTGCACTGACATCCGTTTACTCCTTTTTTAAACATTATTAACGTTTAAAAAGGACAAGCTTTCACATTTACAATATTAGTAGGATAGTAGGATTAGTGTCAACTTTATACATCATTGGTTTAATTCTAAATTCATTAAGACGAGTAAAATATAAAATAGAGCGTTAGTCATTACCCAAATATTGCCTAAAACGATAACAAATTAACAGTTACGCTTATCTTTTACGAGACTCTTCCTAATAACTTACCAGTAATCTTTTTCACGTATTTCATTATAATGGATGTGCGTACTGTTTTTGTATCTGCAGCTGCTTCGACAATGAGATGTAAAGTAAATATTGGGAAGATGAAATGGTTCTACGCACTGCGTGTTTTAGTGATGAGTGTGTCGGGAACAATGACGGCTGAAGCTTCAGGTGGCCCAAAGCAACTAGCGCACGTGCCTCAACATATGCCACAATCAATTATACTAAATCACATTTTTGTCGGACAGGTGTAGCACTATGGATCTGATCGATGTATTTGTTTTTATTCTATGGAGCGTACTTTTTTCTCTTTGGTTCAAAATAATTTAGCTCTAGATAACACGTATTAAGTGTAAATACTTACCTAATAGTTTTAATTTCAAAAAATATATATTGTACAAATTACGTGCAAACAAAATATGCTGCAAGTAAACATAATTGACATTTTTGACATAGACGTGACATATTTGCACAGCATTACAAGTTTGGCTCCAGCAATCAAACACGATAAATTATCTGTAAGTACATAACTATTAGAGTTGAATATTAATTTACACTTTGACAAGACAATTATTTACATGAATATAATACAACGAAATTTATACATAATGGGTTTGCTGTCATTACTTTTTTGTGGGAGCTTTTCTGCCGCCGGTGTCAGTCGTAACATAACTCATGTTACGTTAAAAGGTAGTAACCTAAATTATTTGCAATATCATACATACATTTCCAATGAATAATGAAAGAAATATTTTAGAGGGCTCAATAAAATTAAACACGTTTCCATAAAATATTCCACTGTTTGGTCAAATCCGGACAAATTATTGGTTCTCAGTGTACATCGGATTATCAAGAAATACCGGTACAACTGCAGTTTTATTACCGATAATAAACCTCAATTATTATTTAGTGTAAGTGTTCATAAATACAAGCTAACCGCAATAATAATTGTAAGCATGAAATTTGGCGACTCATGAGAGCTACTGCGCACCGCAGCATGGCGGCGGCGGCGGCGGCGGGCGTCGACGCACGCTCACGGCTACCGGAGCCGTTACGCGCTAATAACTAATGTTCTTTTTTTGGCGCGTGTCTTTTGAAGCAATGGAGCCGTTATATGAGGTATTTTGACGGTAGCGAAAGTTAGAATCACTTTATACCAGTTTTTTATTTCTATCTCATAGAATAATCATTTACATTAAATCTATTGGTGACGTGTGGCTTTAAATTAGAAAGACTACTAAGAAATGTACCCTAATGATTATTTGCTTAAACTGATTTTAATTTTTGTTTTAATGAAGGAGTAGACTTATTGCTCCTACATAGCATCACGCCTGTATTCCCCGAAGGGGTAGGCAGAGGTGTATTACACACCCACGACTCGCCAGCTATGTTTGAGTCCCACGTAATAGGGGGCGAGCCTATTGACGTCTACAGGGCACATTTACAAACTCCGGGCTGCTACTGAGAATTTTTCTTTTTAGGAAAAAGTTCATTAACATTGCCCGACCCGGGGATCGAACCCGAGACCTCATGATTAGCAGTCGCATTCACTACCGCTACACCACCGAGGCAGTCAGACTTATTGCTTCTAACTCAATAATTGTTTACGTTCTTAACTTTTTATTACGGTATAATATATTGCACTCGTAATATACAGCTAAGATACCTATAGTAAAAACAAGGATTTCAAAAACAGTGGTATCGAGTTCGAGTCCCGGTATGAGATCGACATCTCGCAAGGCACACACATCTCTAAATATGCAAAATTTTCGAAAAAAAATTGAAGTGTGTATGTGTGTGTTCGAAATTTTCAAAATTATGTGTGTGTTTGTTGATCTGGCTGGTTTTGCCAGGTCGCCACCACATTGGGTCAGCTTGGTGTAGTATGGCCTAAAGGGATTTAGAGAGGTATCTTAATCTGATAGCCGTGTCCCACAGTGGGACATTAACATAAGGTTGTGAGGATAAACTTTGGTGTTAAATGTAATATAATCAACATTTTTATACCTACATATTTTTCTAAGAGATTTTCTCGATGGCAGGTGAAGTCTGCACTAGGCTAGCGTGGTGTCTACCACCACCCAGTTGGGCCTAAATCCCTCTCACTAGAGGAGACTTGTGCCCAATAGTCGGACAGTAAAATGGTTGCAAAAAAATACATAATATATAATAAAACAGTAGAAACCGGTGTATCTGTAAATCAAAGGTATGTTGTTAAATACCTATCAAAAATAGAGATAATACGAGAAAGGTAGGTGATGTGGTATTTATTTTGATGTATGATTATTCTTCGTACTAAGATACGTGATATATCAAATCGATATAATATATTGACATTGAAGTATATTATTTTGTTAGCTAGATAAAATTACTTTTATAATACACTGTTGCTAAAACCCTATGGACAAACACTTGTATCCACGGCGATTATAAATAGGGTAAACTAATACTTTCACAGCTCAATCGAATCTACAATTCGTTGTCTAGTACATCTCACTGTAGAAACACGCTACTATAAGTTAATATAAATCACTACGTTTTAGGACGAGGTATGCGAGGCCAGTGTCCATGGAGCCAAGCCGTCTGCCACCCACGACCGTCCTGGTGTTGACTCACCAATTGTAACATGTACGTAATTAGTCCATTAGCACGCACGCACCGCTCAAATGCTCAATTAGATCAATGACCGTCGAGAATAGCTTCAGATTACGTCCCTCCTGTGTTTCAATGATAGCCAGGATAAAATGCTTGGTGTAATTGACAGTTCTCTGACATCTATGTGAGATTGAAGTTAATGACAATATCACGTTGTCTCTGCAGCAAATAGTTTACTCTGGAGAGCGGATTTTGTTACTGCAATTTTATACACTTAGATATTCTTGATTGCACCACTGAAGTAATGGTACACAGTAGTAGTGGTCTGTCAGTACAGGTGGAGAAGACATATAATTAGTTATTTTATATACTTAGTAGGATTCAACAAACATTGACATGGAAATTTCCCGAAGCAACCTCAAATATTTTTCCGACTTTATTATAAAAATTACTATTTTTACCCAACTTTATAAAGAAGATGTTCACTATTTGACCCGTGTTATTATAATTTTTTTTCATTGCTTATGATGGCAGACTAGCCACGGCCCACCTGATGGTAAGTGGTAACCGTCTCTCATGGACTCAACTATACCGAGAGTATTGTCAAGCCGCTGCGTACCATTTCATTTCTCAGATATGAAATGAAAGAATAAACTGCTATCTTCTGCTACAGCCAAAACACACTGACGTGCTTCATGACCGGTCACACAGAGGACGGTGGTACCGACTCATTCGTGCCCGATAACAAGTGAGTACTCTCACTTGGTACCCAGCTCTACCACCAGTAATGCGATGCGTTATAATTGCCTACTTCCCTTAGTCGCCTTGTACGACACCCGTGGGAAAGGATGGGGTGGTGACACGTGTATTCTTAGTCTGTCACTATACTAATTATGCATGTATGTTTAGGTTTTTTTATTTTTTTCAATAACTACTAATTGCGCTACTGAAATGCGTGGTGTGCTTTTTGCTATATCAATTAACTATTTGTAACATTTGATGCCAAGCAGTCCACGCTTCTTTACAATCATTATTTCATCCATCCATCCATCCATCAGCCTTTCATCATCCACTGCTGGACATAGGCCTCCCCAAAATAGGGGTTTTACCGTAATCGCCACGCTTGGCAGGCGGGTTGGCGATCGCAGTGGATGTTGTTAGTACACAGGGGAACGCTGCTGCCCGGTCCCCCGGTGATCCCTTAGTCGGCTTTTACGACTCCCATAGGAAGAGATGGGGTGGAACTATTCTTGGTGCCGGCACCACACGGCAAAATCATAATTTATTACAATATTATTTTCTACTTTTTAATTTAACTAGCGTGTTTTTTTAGTGTTTTAAACTATAATTTATTTTCTTCTTTTTACTCGCAAAACAGCATCAAAAGTACTTCAATCCAAAAGAAATAAAGCCTACTTAGCTGTGATAATTTTCCTTTTAACTTCGTCATATTATATACTACTACCATGAATGACTTCACATATCCAAAAACAACTATTTAACGCTTTAAGGCTTAATATTATTTATTTCAAAATCGGATCCCTTATTCATAAAATTGTTTTTACAAATCCACACAATATTTTTGAAAGACCTATCAACCCACTCTATGGGATAAACGAGTAAAAAAAAACACATCTCATATTTACATAAATTCAAAAATTTAAAGTCTTAGAAATGAAACTTAAGACCACAGCATAGTATATGTATTTCTATTAAATTACACATATTATGTTGACTAAATATATATAGATCTATGTTTTAATGATTTGAAAATATGACCACGATGCCTTCATTGCAGGTACTTAACTCGAGTTTAATGTTTTAAAGTATTTGAGAAATTATACTCACTACATGTTTACTTATTGAGTTATTTATCAACTAACATCAATCACTGTAGTTGGTAAACTGTTCGATTGATTCCTTCCGCCTCCTACAGAATTTTTCATGCGTGCATCACTTATCGTCATGCAATATTTTCGCATCTGTAATATAAAATAAACAGGTAATCAGTAGGTACCACCCACTTACGCCAACGCAAAAAAACACGTTTATATGTTTTTTAAATTAGGTATCAGGAACGCATCTAAATAACAATTAACTAGTGAGAGTTCGCAAAATCGTTGCAATGAAAGATCAAAGAAAAATTTTAAATAATAGTTTATCTTTAAGCGTTTCAGTTTTTGCTATTCCGTGGGTTTGTTTTGCAAATAAATTGATTATTTACGTTAAGATTTAGAACGACATGTGTGTTACTATCTCAGAGAAGATTAATGCATTTTTTTAGGTACAATGTTATTCGTCTTTTCCCCTTTTGGCGAGAAATTCCTCAGTCGTCAGAACGAATACAAAACTGTCTTTAATTGTGTCCGATTGTCTAAAGCTCATATTGGAAAGCACAAAATATACTAAATTAAACGATGAAGAAGATAATGTTTTAATTATAGTTTTAAAAATTGTTTTGGATACTTATTTTAAGTAAGTATATTTCCTATTTTCCTTTAAATGAGCGTGTAATGTTAAATTTTTAGGCATAATGAATACCCCATTACACAACCTGATTTAATCATACTAAATACATATAAGTGAAACAATAGAAAGGGCTCCTGTAGATTAATAAAAATACTCCTCATCACAATTAAATCGCGGGCAGAGGCTGGCTAATAAATATTAAGAGGAGACAAGAGATCACACTAGCTATGCACTTGTATTGCAGTTTCAGATTGCATTGGCCGAAGTGAATAAAACGCTGCACTATCATATCATAATACAGAATTACTGTGAATGACTGAAGGTCACGACCGGAGGAGTAGAGACGCGGGGCGCTTGTTCACAACTGTTCGTAGAATACCAATACAGTGGTATACAGTACGGTTGTATACGAAAGTGAGTTTGTTTGTTTGTTCCGACCGATCATTATAAAATGTTGCTTACATACGAGTATAGTCCGGGATCCCGGATAAGGATATATGTTACTTATTGTAGCGGAAAAATAGACGGTTTCTCTGGGATAGCATTATTTGCATAGAGGCCGTTAGTGTGCCGTACAGTGACAGTGTATATAAATTCTAACGTTCAAGCGGACCAAGTCGCGAGCACAACCTATCTTATAATATTAGATGTGAAGGTTTTCGACGATGTTAAGATGATCCGTCAATCACGCCTAAACTACTGAAATGATATGTATCAAAAATTTTATCCCCCAAAATAGAAATAATAAATTTTACTAGGATAACACGCCGTGAAAATCGAAAATAACAGTCACCAGCAGGATTTGAACCTGCATCTCCTAGAATACCGCCCCAGATGCTTTGCCAACTCAGCCATCGTGATAATTACTCGGGACTGTGAGTTTCGATAACACATTCATTCTGAACGTCTTGGGTGACGCCACGTTTATATGGCTAAGCATGTCAAATGCTAAAAAAATATATAAAAATATCATAATGTTTACTAGGATACATATTTTTGACATATAGTCCTAACAACTAATTGGTATACAGATAAATTATGGTCTAGATAAACACATAGAATATTTTTTCTCCGTAAGGATTTCTTGTGGGATAGTGCCTATACGACTCTATGAGCAAAATTTAAGATTTTTAGCAAATGAATTCGCGGACAGGGTCTACCTAGCAGTGAACATTAGTTCGTAACTTATACTAGAAATTTCATATTATTTTCCTGTCATTAGGTACTAATATTTTATTGATCCACCATCTCAGAGAAGACCAGCGAGAAACAACGATAAGTGTTCCTACTGTTGTGTTTTGTATGGAGAGTGAGAGCGCCGGAGGCTCAGACCCCTTCCTTATCCTCTCCTTTATATCTTTCCTCTACACCTCCAATCCCTTTCATTGGAGTTGGCAACGCACGTCATAAAAATAACAAAAGTCTAATACTCCTTTACCGTCAACAATCAACAGATTGTACATTCCATAAATAATTAACCTCATTGTAATCTAATTAATAAACTATCATCATTATTGCCAGTGAACACGACAAAGGCTAGTCTGGACTATCAAGTTGTGGAGTTTACGAGATACGCTCTGTGTTAATATAATTTAAGGATTAGCTACATTGCAGCCAATTATATCAATTAACATTTCTTGGTAACCACTGACATCATTAGAGCGATGATCCAATATATAACAGTACTCTTGATAGACCCATTGCAGGACAGGATTATTTTGTCCTTGTTTTTTTTTTAATCGATTACTGTCCTTTTATTGAGTACTTCTTTCAGGGTGAGAAGGATTTCACCCGTAGTCTACCACGCTCTGGTCTGCCAGTGCGGGTTCGTAGACTTCACAAGCGGTTAAGAAAATCTCTCAAGTACACAGGTTTCTTCGCGATGTTTTCTTACATCTAGCAGTGATAATTTGTTAATTAATTGCCTCTATGGTTAAGCGGTAGTTTGAGCGACTGCTAATCATGAGGACTTGGGTTCGATTCGGTGGCGCAGTGTTACTCAGCTTTTTCGTAAAAAGAATCATTTTCTGTAACAGCCCGGAGTTTAGAAATGTGTCCGGTAGACGGCAATAGGCTCGCCCCCTATTATGTGGGACTTAAAAGTAACTGGCAAACCGTGGGTGTATAATATAACTCTGCCTACCCCATCGGGGAATACAGTCGTGATGCTATGATGCTATAATTTGTAAACCAATACACACATCATTACTAATAATCTTGAATAATAACAGGTGTGAGCTGTGCAAGGATTTTGGATTGAGGATCGAACTCGATACTATACTACTACTGTATTGGCAGTCCTTGATCTGCAATTCTGTCCTAATTATATATAAAAAAATTAAAAACAAAGTACTGGCTAATTTTGTTTTATTTATTTGAAGTAAAGGTATCTTATTCCGTGTCAAGTGTAGTTTCGGAGAATTATTTCTACCCGATATACGCTACCAGAGTTGCTAAGTGATAGTGAAGTCAGCGATGACACAATTTATTTGTAAATTACTTAAGTATTGACTCTATAATGAGATTCTTTGTGCTCTATTGAAAGCCTTATTTTTACATAAAAAAATAATAATTTAAAAAAATATAAAAATATTGCACGTAATCTAAATGTTAAATTAGTACTATAAAAACGAGTTGTTATACAACAATACATTTGTTTTAGGTGCCTTACGATGCCCTACAAATATTTTTTCCCTGCTGCTTATGGCGTGTTAAGATAGCTAGTATTTGAAATCCGTGTCTATTGCATTTTGTCCGTGTGGTGACGGACTAAGAATACAAGTATCATCACCCCATTCTTTCTCACGGTATGAGGCGACTAAGGGAAGTAAGCAATTATCATCCATTGCATGACTGGTGGTAGGGCTGGGTACCAAGTGGGAGTACTCACTTGGTATCGGGCCCAAGTGGGTTGGTACCACCATCTCCCGTATGACCAGCCATGAAGCACATCGTTGCGTTTTGGCTGTAGCAGGAGATAGCCGTTTATATTTCATTTCATATCTGTGAAATGAATTGGTGAGCAGCGGCTTGACAATACTCTCGGTATAGTCGAATCTACGGGTGACGGTTACCATTTACCATCAGCTGGACCGTGGCTCGTCTGCCAATACATGTAATAAAAAAAAAGTGTATGTTTAAAACCAAAATACCGTAACAATCTAATAACTTTCTAAACAATTTCTTTTTAAGACAACACTAAGGAATAATCCTTGTATCGCGGGGGACTTTACAGACATATTCACGGACATAAAGTACACCCAGACTCAGAACTACTATTTGTGGATCACACAAAGAGTTGTCCTGTATGGGAATCGAACCCACAACACTCGGGCGGGAGGCCGGTATCTGAACCACTCAGCCGCCACTCTGTGCAGAAATTGGTGATAAGATGTTGGTTAAGTCCATACAGATTATAAAATGAACTCAAACAAATAAACGTGCTTGGATAAGAAACTAGATATAATAATATAAAAGTATAAATACGCGTCAATTGGGTTTCAAAAGCTCTTTCACGGAATACTCCTCGTGACGAATAAATCTGACACGAAAATACGCTATAAAAATATCACGGTCAATATTATACGTACGAGTACCTAGTCACATTATTGACTTGATATTCTCAAGAACCAAGTTGACCTCAGTTGACTCTTATAGCTTCTTGCACGCACTATGTGTACACCTCACTATATAATATCACCACATACCAAGATTTGTAGCTACCTATAAAAGACTACTACGCATATAAAAATAGGTACGCTAAAACTACGAAATCTGATAACACACCGAATGTTCGACAGTTAACGAGACAAAAAATAGTATACGTGGTCAGAATAACAGGGGACATCCATATTGTACAAGTAATAATGCGTCTCACCCATCGCAACCTTGAAAAACTCGTTATGCTAAAACGTAATATCACGACCGAAATTAAAATTTATTCCATTTAAATACCAATATTATCAAATTAGAAAATTAACCACAGTTGTCACATTAAATGTTTTATCACCTAGTAATCAAGCCAGCTGCTTGCTACATAAATATTCAATAGTAACTCCTAATTCTAGACTTATATTAGCTGAATATTAGCCCCATGCCCAATATCAATTTTGGCCTAGGATTGACTAAGTATCTTTGATAATTTATAGTCTTAACGGTCGGGATCTCCCTTCCAGAGGTATTGCCATTGAAAAATGTGAAGTGTCAACTTTAGATTGTAGGTTGATATATTATTCATTAATGTTACAAATGCAGGCCTTTTTTTGTTTTGGCGGGAAAAAATGTTCCTAACCGGACGTCCCGTCGTTCGGGACAACGAACAGGGTGCTGTGGGGCCCTCAACCACTGTATAAACCCGCAGTTTGCCGTTTTTCCGTCTTTATTGGCAGGCCACTGGAACTATGTTACATTGCTTAGCGTGCGATTGCAATTTTTTTTCGTTGATTGGTGCATTATTTTATTTAATAAATTGCTTTAAATTTATGGCGGAGAAGCCAGAACAGATGTTAGAGTAACAATAGGCAATTATGTGCTAGAGCAAGTGGATGAATATGTATATCTTGGATCTGGATTCAGTCGAGATAGAAGGTACACAACTGATAAAGAGAGAAGAGTAAATGCGGGAAATAGAGTGAACGGAGTGTTAAGACAACTTTTTGGCAGCTACACTCTCAGCCAGAAGGCACGCGTCACAATACACAACGCAGTGCTTGTCCCAACATTATTATATGGAAGCTGGAGTTGGGTATGCAAAAGCGAGAGCATGAGAGTAAAATCAATGCGGTCGAAATGCGATCTCTACGGAAAATCTGTAAACTTAGGCTGATTGACCGCATTCGTAACGACGACGTAGAGTGAGTAGGTATAAAAGAGAGTATTGGTGTAAAAAATGCTAAAGGGAATGTTCCGATGGTTCGGGTATATGGAAAGAATGCGGGATGAGCGACTGGTTAAGAAGGTACACAATGCGAAAGTGGAAGTATTTAGGTACAGGGGGAGACCGAGACTAACCTACCAAATCGGTCATGTATTGAAGGATGTTTGAGTAAGGAGTCTCCGAAACCGGCGAGCATGTATTAAGAGAAGAGAATTCTGAATATTGAGGAAGCGAGAGATGTATGCAAGAATAGGGCCTCTTGTCACTCTGTTCTTGTGTGTGATGACAAATATGTAAGTATTTATGGTGACTGCACAGATGACGGAGTGGTTTAGATACCAGCCTCCCGCGCAAGTATTGTCGGTTCGATTCCCACACAGGACAACTCTTTGTGTGATCCACAAATGGTTGTTCTGAGTCTGGGTGTATTTTGTGTCCGTGAAGTTGTATGTTTGTAAAGTCCCCCGCGATTCAAGGATTATTCCCTAAAACAGGGTGATGTCTTTAAAAAAAAAATTTGTGTTATTCATTAAATTGGTGTGAGCCCTTATAAAGAAAAGAAAGAAAAAAGGCACAGATAATAGGTATTTGTGTGTGGTTCATGTGTAAATACAAATCTTCATCATTTTAGAATTCGTATTTCTCAAGTTTACTTATGATAAACTCTCACTGAAACTCATCAGTCTGAGTGAAAGATAAAATTAAATAGAGATTCTTAATTCAAAAGCCTGAATGTTTCTATTCCTAAAAGCTTACGCACAATTTCAGTGCTCAACTTGCCCCGAATTTTTTTTACTTCAGGAAGCATCTCTATTCAAAAATTTTATAGATATTATATTATATACTATTCAGCGACTAACACGTGAAAAGATAGTTAACATATAAACAGCCAGTATGAGTAGCAAAGTGTAGTTTTATGTATTTCGAACGTATACGTATGTATGTACCTTACACATCCCAAACAAAATTAAAATGACACTGAGTTTAAATACCTCGGCGTTAACAACAGATCAATTGTAGGAGCCAAATATCCCCAAGCTTGACTTCTACGATTAGTCGGAGTAGTTATATAATTTAATATTAAGTAATGTTCGGTTATTTTTTAAACTTTTAGTAATAATATTACTTTGAACACAATCATTCCAATCAGTTCGCACTTTAAGAAAGTGGGTAATGTTAAATACATTACGTAACTTTTACATCTGATACTTTGAAATTTACTGTCGGCCTAGAGCTAGACATGGTAGAGCATCACGCCTGTATTTCCCGAAGGAGTAGGCAGAGGTGTATTACACAGCCACGATTCGCTAGTTATGCTTAAGTCCCACGTAATAGGAGGCGGGCCTATAGCAGTCTACCGGGCATATTTCCAAACTGACCCAGGATGGCATTTACGAGTATATTTAAAGTACAAATTATTTGCGAATAAGGAAAAAGAGATTTTTTGTACTAGCGGGAATCGAACCCGCGTCTTTTCCAATCCGGGGAAGTGCTCTAAGCCACTGAGCTATAGTACAGGTCTTTCGACCATCCCAATCTCCTTATCACATTTTTCTTTACGACCAACGCCATCTATCGGAAGCATTTACATGCATTAAACCGATATAGTAAGTTTAATTTTGCAATTAAAATTCATACTATTTGATGGCGCGATTTTTTTCAAAATTTTTGATGTATATTTTTTAGCATTTGACATGCTCCGCCACTTTTTAAAGTACAAATTATTTGCGAATAAGGAAAAAGAGATTTTTTGTACTAGCGGGAATCAAACCCGCGTCTTTTCCAGTCCGGGGAAGTGCTCTAAGCCACTGAGCTATAGTACAGGTCTTTCGACCATCCCAATCCAACCATTATCGGTTTAATGCATGTAAATGCTTCCGATAGATAGCGTTGGTCGTAAATACAAATGTGATAAGGAGATTGGGTTGGTCGAAAGACCTGTACTATAGCTCAGTGGCTTAGAGCACTTCCCCGGATTGGAAAAGACGCGGGTTCGATTCCCGCTAGTACAAAAAATCTCTTTTTCCTTATTCGCAAATAATTTGTACTTTAAAAAGTGGCGAAGCATGTCAAATGCTACAAAATATAGATCAAAAATGAGTATATATTAGTATAAAATCCCAAAAAAAAATGTTGCTCAGCTGGACCTGGGATTTTAGACAATCAAATTTATATATAGCCCTCATGCGTCTGATTACGCATTCATACTATACACAGAGTTTCAATTAGATCGGTCAAGCCGTTCTTGAGTAATAAAAGGACAATGAACAACAAGGAGAAATGTGATCATTACCTTTTAAAATGACTGTCTATCACAAAATTTGAGAAAATTAAGAAATTACAGACATAGGTCATACATTTATATAGTAACATACATTTTCTTTCGTTGATTAAGAAGAAAGTCTTTAAAGATTTATCAGATAGCATTATCTATTTTAAAACTTAATATTGCCAATTTTTTGTTATTTTTGTGCCGCTTTGTGAACCCTACATATAATTTATTTTTTATCTTTTATACACTCTGCACTAAGGAATAATTCTTGTATCGCGGAGGACTTTACAAACATGACAAACATGTCACGGACACAAACTCAGAACAATCATTTGTGGATCATACAAAAAGTTCTGTGTGGGAATCGCACCCACAACACTCAGACAGTAGGCCGGTATCTAACCACTACAGTGCAGTCATTAAGTAATATTTCACTCCAAAAATCAAACCATGTATCGCGTATATGAATATTTATTTACAAGTTTAATAAAGGCTGCACTGTCAAAGTCAAAAGAAATAATGTTTGACAGATTTCAAGTTTAGGATGAAAATGAACACGGTGAACACCACAATAAAAAAATGAAAGTATATTAGATGATAAATAAAAAATATCTCGCTGCGTATTATGGTTTATATAAACGGCGTACACGACAGTGTATATTCTGTTATATATTATGAAATGAAATAAAACTGTGAAACCGTTAAGTAGGTAGATAATAATTATTTTGTTGTAAAATATTGTATATCTTGTTGTTGTTGTAAACATTGTTTATTTATTTATTTAATTTATGTTTGGAAGACCAACAGCAACAGCTATTAAATAAGTAGTTAACATGTATACATAACTAAAGGCCAATTGTAGGTCCTCGCTTATAAGTAACAGCATAGTAGTACGTTTTATTGTGTATCTATCTATTTATATAAAAGACTGGCGACTGACTGACGTATCAACGCACTGGCCAAACTTATAGGGCTAGGATATTTAAAATTAATTTACATATAGAGATACTATAGGTGAGCACAAAGAAAGGATTTTACGCAAATAGATGTAGGATAGCCTACAACCGACCTCCAGAAGTAGGAGATGGCACCGCAAAAAGAAGACTTAATATTTCGTCTACTGCGCTTAATGAGGACCTACTCAAGCATACATAAAAAATATCAAAATAAGTCCATTGGTTGAGGACGACTGACACATAAATAATCTCTGTACAAAAGTAGCACAAACACGCTCCATTTTTCTGATAAAAAAATTAAAAATTCTATAAAAATTAAATCTCTGTATTCTGGACTATAATTGTGACAAAATTTATGATGACCAGTTAAATAGTTACGACGCAAGAAGTAACAAATAAACAA
Organism: Leucoma salicis; assembly: GCA_948253155.1. NCBI lineage: Eukaryota > Metazoa > Arthropoda > Insecta > Lepidoptera > Erebidae > Leucoma > Leucoma salicis. The sequence continues at coordinate 12,029,585 of OX411808.1, read as the reverse complement.
ATAAATAAAGTTACTTTCACGTTCATAATATTATTAGCAAATATAATTAATTTGAAGAATTAAACATTCAACAACACTTTATCCGATATTACTAAACATTTGGCACATTTGACATTGCCACACCAGACACCAGAGTATTTAAGACCAATATTCCCAGTGATGAGTAGATACATTGCTAGTAGTGTTTGGTACCAAGTGAGACAGGTCGCTTGTCGACGAACTCAAATAACTAGTTACCTACCACTACCTTCTACATGTAAACCAGTCAATCTCGGGGCATTTCGGTTCTTAAGAAAGTATTCGTAATATCGGATAAAGTGTTGTTGAATGCGATTGAGTGTAATTAAAGGTTGATATTTTACCTAGTAGGGGAAAAAGGCTACTAGCTTTCATGAGTTCCATTTATATAAACAATCAACATTTATAATACAACACGCATACAGTGGTTCTATTCTGACTAGAAAATATGACCTTTATCGGATTTCTAGTTCCTAATTAATGATATCTGTGATATATCTAAATATATACCCAAGTACTATAACATGCTAAGATTATGATTTCATGGCATTTTAGTAAATTAGTCTATATTTTAAGACAAGATGCAATAAAACAAGTTATTAGCAATAACTATCCAAATTTCTCTAAGCGTATCATGAGGATGAAAACTATCATTTTTTCAAAATCCGTAGAACCTCCTGTTTTATTTAGTACCCGCTATCATTTGAAGCTCTCTAATTATGTAACGGGTAAACGAAATTGTCGGGATTCGTCAGCCTTAATAGTTTTAATTGTGAAACGCAGCATGCGACTTATCATTTATTTAAATTATGCGGTTGTGCCGAACGGTGGCTCGAGTCTATAGACCGGTTCGCGTACAAATGAATATGGCACACACACATTCATTGATACGTATTGTTGCTACACGACTGAGGTCTAAACCTGCCTCCTTAGAGAACCTACATGTATCTGTTTTGTTGAGACAAAGTCCATCGAAGGGCTTTTCTAACTATGTAACGTCAACACTTGTCGACACTTATCTTGCTTACTCAGTTATTTCTGCCAGCGTTTGTTAACTGTTTTTAAAATTGTTTGAACCGTTACCTCGTTAAATGCAGTTAATACTGTGCGTGACTGATTGTAATTTTTTTCTTAGAGCTCTCTGATTAATCAGAATATCGTAGGTTTGATGCCCTTACAACATCATTATCATCATCACGATATCCAGTAGATGTTTTATAGCTTCTTTATTTATGTGCCGCATGATTAGCAACTATCAAGCTAATGTCTTTATTAATGTCATGTCCTTCACCTAAACCTAGTCAATAAAAATGTGTATTTCGTCTACCTACTTCACATATACGATTCTTATTTCACAGTATCAAGAACTTTTATTATCAAAATACAGAGTATATGAAACAACGGTGTTCATCGATTCCATTGCAAGGGCAACATAAAAGGCGTCTGAGGATTAATATCAAGCGGAGAATAACACTGCAAGAAGAAAATTTTAAATAAAACTATGCGAACCAAACGTAACACTGTCGATTTTCCCGCCAAATGTAGTTAGACATGTAGACGTTGACATAAAAAATACGAGTATATAATGTGGCCAGATTAAAACGAATCGATAGATTACCAAAACAATGATCTTAATTTACATTTTTAAAAGCTATTCACCAATATTTTTACATAATCTAGATGTTATCGTTATTTATTAACGGTTATACGAGTATTATGATATAGCGTAACGAATATATAGAATCAAGCAGGCATAAAGATTGGCTGCGTAAAAGAGGAGGCGTCAATGTAACCACCGAAGCGTGCACACCAAGGCCTCTTGTCTCTATGCTCTAATGCGTACCAATAGAGTTTGACTTTTATTAACACAAAATATATGACTGGAACTAGTAATAAATTATTTCTTCTAATTAGTAGGTAAATATAATAATATACCTTTAAGGTTATTATATTTATAGATATCTGCTGTTGCCTAATTTCCATTCTCAGGAACTGTGCTAAAAGGTCAATTAGTGACCCCAATATGGTTACAACCATTTGTCAGAAAACAAGTACAGCGAGTCAGTGCGCTAGTGGATATTCACTATTGGATATCCGATTGTGCTGAAATATAGGCATATGTACTATAATGCTGTAATACAGCTGTCTGTACATTTAAGATTTTTGAAACAATGTTTGTGTTTTTATATATCTTTAAGCATTTGACATGCTAGAGTTCAGAAATAACTGTATTATGTAGGCTATTTGAGCGTCTCTCAACACAAACCATTTTTTTCTTTTAGAATTAATGTCTGTTTCACTATTTGTTTGTTCGCACATCGCGCAAAAACTATAAACGGATTTTGATGAACCTTTTTTATTTGATAAATCTTGATTAGACTTAAAAACTTCTATACGTTATATCGGAATCTCACTATTATATCGGAAACCTGAGATATGACTAAAACCATTATATTATAAACTAGGTTTATAATATAATGGTTTTAGTCATATCTCAGACTAAGATTATAAACTAGGTATTGCCTGCGGGGAAGGCGCGGGTGAAGGCTTGTTCTAACCCACCACTCAATCAATTGTTTTTATCCACAACAACGACACAAAAAAAGATGACAAAATAATAATAAAGTTATCATCTAGGTTGAAAACCAAATGGAAGTACTCATTTGTTATCCGTCCCGCCTAGGGTTACCATATCTTAGGATTTGTCCTGAGATCTCAGGAGTTTTAAGCTCTTCTCAGGATTGCGGTTAGATATAGAAATTTCAGAAAATCTCAGATTATTAGATTTTAGAGAGTAGATACTGGATGGTATATGCTTTCTACAGGCAATGCCCACTCATTGTGCCACGGGCTACATAGCTGTAAATTACATTTGCGAGAGAATTTGTTAAATTCGATAAACATTCTATAGAAATCAAGTTCTCCGGCCTTTTAGATTGTCTATCTGGTAACCCTAGTCCCGTCTAACAAAGTGGTACTATGAAACTGAACTGATGATGCAATATAATGCGTTCCATAGCAATGCCTGTAACTTACAAAGCCCTTTAGATTTGAGCTCGTTGTTATTTTTATATTTTTTTTTTAATATTGCATGTAGTGGCAGACGAGCCACGGTCCATCTGATAGTAACCGTCGCCCATGGACTCGACTATATCGAGAGTATTGTCAAGCCACTGCTCACCAATTCATTTCACAGGTATGAAATGAAATATAAACGGCTATCTCCTGCTACAGCCAAATCGCAACGATGTGCTTCATGGCCGGTCACACGGGGGATATTGGTACCAACCCGCTCGGGCCCGACCAAGTGTGTACTCCCACTTGGGACCCAGCCCTACCACCAGTCATGTAAGTACTCTTTCACTATGTACTGACTAAAATCTGTTATAGACGTGGAAAGTTCAATACCACAACGAAACCAGTAAAACGTGGAGTAGTAGGTACCTATTGTAGCAATAGATGGCTATTAAGTCTGATAATATACCCAAAAGCTGTCCAGAAAAATGACAAACTATATAATATATAGCTCTATGAAGTATATAGGCTTACTATATATACCTTATAAATAATCTAAACCAATAAATAAAATTGAATTATCTGTTTGTGATGTCTAAATAACAACTTTTTACTAAATGCTTATGAAAGTATTACGGTAGATACTTATAACAAGAAACTAGTATAAGAGTAACTTTTATTTTTAAAAAGATAGGGTTTAGTGCGTGAACGGAGTCACAGGTAACAGCTAGTTAATACTAAATTACTAGTATATTTAGATATTTAGTGACTAAGCTGTAAGCTTATAGACTATCACACAAAAAAAAACTCAAAATATAGATGCACAAATGTTTTTAACAAAATTTTTATGTTTGGTTTTTACGCAAAAACCAACTAGGAATCGTTTGAGGCGCGATTGCTTTGGCAGATATTTGCACATAGTCACTAGGAGGAAATTGACTCCATGCCAATGTGCCCACCCTGGATGGAGCAGCCCCATGCACTCGTCGCAGTAACAGGAGAGGACCTCTCGCTGCCGATATTTGTTAGAGCCATGATTGGCAGCGACAGAAGTTGGGCCGCGGTAGAAGGTTGTTTTTGCGAGAACGTAAAATCTTGCAGAAGGAGGCAGTGGAGAGGGTTTCGCAGACCCGAACCGCCGCCTCCGACTGGGGCAGCGCAGGGGCAGGTGGCTGCGTCTGCCGCCCAAGCTAGGTGGCGTTCGGATAGCTCGGGGAACGTCCAATACGGGCGCATTTGTTTAGTGGGTGAGAGTCCCACACTACCCTATTCGGTGCCCCGAATAATAGCGTGTTGTGTGCGGTTAGGTACCTACATTTTTTCTCATCCTAACAAAAAAAAAACATAAAATATGATTTTATATATATTTGTATTTTATATGTAGCTTTTTGTACGAGGAGTAGTTCTACTTTTTTTCAACCCTTCTTTTCTGTCCCACTATTAGGCACGGGTATCCTCTCATGGTAAGAGATATATGGCCTTCCATAGCCCACCACGCTGGCCTAATACGGGATAGCAGTGTTCACAAGCCGTTGAGAAATTTTCTCAGGCATGCAGATTTCCTCACAATGTTATCCTTCGGAAGCAGTGATAAATTATAAACAAATACACACATAGTTTAGAAAAATCTCAAAAAGCAGAGGTGTGCGCCGTACGAGGTCTAGACTTCTACTAACTAAGGGTCCATCCTACAAATATAACTGCTTGGTTTTATAGCTAAACTAATATTATTGTGCAGTTAAATAAAGTAAGCTAAGAAAAAACTAAAATATAATTTGTGTGATCTAGCGTTTTTAATCTCTGCAGTCTAGTTTGCAGTGCGTTCTTCTATCTCCAAAGTTGACAAGATACCAACCACACACCTTATACCATTATACCTACCATTTCCACCATGGCTTCTACGAACTTACCCTAACCGATAGTAATTATTTTGACGCTCCCTATTTTGCTACCTTCTATAGTAAGCCGAATTAGATACATGGCAACACATTATTGATTCTCTTTAAAATTATGAAACTTAGCGATCAAAAGTTGTTTCCATACATATTTATGTTTTAAAATCAAGTTATTTAAAATTTTCATCAAACTGTTTAAACATCATGTGTTTGTATTTAGATATTTTTTTAATATATATTTTTAGCATTTGACACGCTTAGCCACGAGCAGGATTTGAACCTGCATCTCCTCAATACCGTCCAGATGCTTTGCCAATTCAGTAATAGTGACAACTGCTCTTGACCGCTTTGCGGTATTCAGGAGATGCATGTTCAAATCCTGCTCGTGGCTGTCATTTACGATATCACATTTTCCACTTTGTGTTTAATGTAGGTATATGGCTAAGCATGTCAAATGCTTAAAATATACATAAAAAATTATCTAAATATTTATAGGGCTGCGTCATTATTGGGTAAAAATCTTAATTGTAAAATTAAGTTTACCTGGTCGGTATAATGTATGTAAATACTTCCGACAGATGGCGCAGATGTCGCCCAGGATGTTAAGTATGAGTCAAGAGCAGTTGTCACGATTTGCTGAATTGGTAAAGCGTCTGGACGGTATCCAGGAGATGCAGGTTCAAATCCTGCTCGTGGCTATTATTTTCGATTTCACATTTTCTACTTTGTGTTTAATCATGCGTTTGTCTCCTTTGCCTCTTGTTTTTTTTTAAGATACGAATTTAGAAAGATGTATTTTACGATAAGATAGTCTACCGTACACGCAAGTTATTTTTTATTCTATTTACAGCGACGTGCTAATAAAAAGCCGTTCTATGTATAAAATCAATTTGCAATACCGATATTCTAAATTTTATATAAATACAAAACACTTTCTAATTTGCATTTATTAAAAATGCAGTTTCACTCCGTTTAAAGGCACGCCTTTGAATCATGTAATAATATCTTTTATTATTAAGCTGGTCTCTCAGTATATTTTTTCCAAAAAATAGATACCTACCTATTTTTAAAGAAACTTGTATCGATGAAAAAGCTATTATAACATGGCTTATTAGTATAAACATATAAACTGCTTAGTAGGTCTAAGGGCAAAAATAACCTGACCAATTTGAATCATAGGTAATGCAATAAATACTAAAGTAATTTCCGCTAAGAAGTTTTCAGTAGCAGCACAGGGTTGAATTATTTTCAAATCCGTTGCTTAAAAATAATAACAGAAGTAATATCATACAGATCCAGTGGCCCGCCAATACAGACGAAGAGACCACACAGGGTGAGTTTATTTAATGGGTGAGGGCCAAATAAGACACCAATGGTATGACTAAATCAAATATAAGGAATATAATATTATGTGTTCACAACTGTACTTGCCTTCAGGGAATCAGCCCCACAAAACATTTATTATAAAAATATTATTTTTATTACTCATACTCTGAAAGTAGGCCTGAAGTTGCCTGAGGAGCGGGTTGAAAGTAATACTTTTCAGCCCTAGGGAGAATGACTTTCAACAGACAGCTGAGTAATTATAAAAAAACAGTTCTATTTTCTGTACAGCCAGTCAATTACAGCGCGATGTAAAATTGAAATAACATAAAGTTAAGTACCTATTTATTAAAGAATTTGTTTTTATATGACTTTATTTTAATATAGTTGCAACTATATCTTTAAAATAACGAATATTTATATTTTTGCAATGATTAAAATGAAAAATAATGGCTGAATAGCTGACAGGCCACAGAAAAAAAACAAAATCGGCGGGAAAAACATTTATTATAAAAATATTATTTTTATTACTCATACTCTGAAAGTAGGCCTGAAGTTGCCTGAGGAGCGGGTTGAAAGTAATACTTTTCAGCCTTAGGGAGAATTACTTTCAACAGACAGCTGAGTAATTATAAAAAAAACAGTTCTATTTTCTGTACAGCCAGTCAATTACAGCGCGATGTAAAATTGAAATAACATAAAGTTAAGTACCTATTTATTAAAGAATTTGTTTTTTATATGACTTTATTTTAATATAGTTGCAACTATATCTTTAAAATAACGAATATTTATATTTTTGCAATGATTAAAATGAAAAATAATGGCTGAATAGCTGACAGGCCACAGAAAAAAAACAAAATCGGCGGGAAAACGGCAAAACCAAATTCAATTTTTTTTAGTCTCCCATTTTCTTTAGCTAATTCATGATTTTTATTTTTAGTTTCCTCGTATTCGTAATAAAAAGCACAGTGCTTACCTCGGGATAAAGATTTAGTCCCGAGACCGGGTTTGGCGCCCGAGCGTAGCAAGGGCTCCAATAGTCCGAGGGTTTCATCCCTAGGGTAACAATGTACTATTTCACTACTCATACTCGGAAAGTAGGTTTGTAGTTGCCTGAGGAGCGAGTTGAAAGTAATACTTTTCAGCCCTAGGGAGAATCGTTTTCAACTGACAGCTGTCAAATTATTTAAAAAAAAAAACTAGTTCTATTTTCACATTTCTATTGAACCTTATTCTCACTTACTACAGCCACTCAATCACAGCGCGAGGTTTTTTTTTTTTTTTAAGGCGTGGTAAAGTGTACCTACCTCACACCCCGCTGTCCGGGGAAACAACGAGGTAGTGTGGGGCTCTCACCCACTAAATCTTTTACCATTTTTTCAATATTGAAAATGAAAAATAATGGCTGTTATGCTGGCCGGCCACAAAAAAACCTTTAAATAAATAATTATCTCAGCTGTTGATGTAAATTAAAATTCACTCATTTTTGCATGTTTTTAGTTTTACTTTCCTTGTATTCGTAATGAAAAGCACAGTGTTTACCTCGTGTTAAAGACTTATTTAGTCCCTCGAACTATAGGTGCCCTCGCTGATAAGATACTTCCATCCCTAGGGATGTATAATTATAAATAGTACATTGTTACCCTAGGGAACAATGTACTATTTATAATTGCTCTAAATGATGAAGTCAAAACAGTTCATGTGGTGACAGACTAAGAGTATAAGTGTCGTCACCCCATTCTTTCCTGCAGGTGTCGTATGTGGCCTCTATGGCTAATAAGAAGTTATCTATCACTCATTGAATTACTGGTATGGCTTGGGTATCAGGTGGATAACCGGGACTAGCTGTCATTCATTCATTTTCCGTGTTATTCTTTACTAGCAATACTTTGCTAAATCCACAAGCGATGGTCACCACTTTTTTATTATGCTTATGATGGCAGACGAGCCACCTGATGGCAAGTGGTGACCGTCGCTCATGGCCTCAACCAGTATGGATACGTCAAGCTTCTGCACACCATTTCATTTCTCAGACATGAAATGAAAGAACAAACAGCTATCTTCTGCTACAGCCAAAACATACTGACATGCTTCATGACCGGTCACGCAGGAGACGGTGGTAGCGACCTGTTCGGGCCCGACAGCAAGTAAGTAGTCTCACTTGGTACCTAGCCCTACCACCAGTAATGCAATGGCTAATAATTGCTTACTTCCCTTAGTCGCCTTGTACGACACCCGTGGGAAAGGATGGGGGGTGACAATTGTATTCTTGGTCCGTCACCACACGGACAAAGCTTACCGTCAGGTGGGCTTGTCTGTCAATATAAGCTTTAAAGAAAAGTTTGTCTCCTTCCACCATAAGGTGGATAGCAATATAATGTCTTTAGTTGGCAAAAGCTAATAAACTAATAGCCATATTAAGGTACAAAATTTTCTGCTTGATAAGGAATATGAGCCGCTTCTTAATTCTCTACTATTACGCTTACGAGTAATTGGTGGGCTATCATCTCCTACAGACCAAAACCTTGCTTATCCCAGCTTGAATGGGCTGGCTTGCTCGAGGAAATACCACCCTCTCACAAAAGATCAGCGTGAACCAACATTAGTAGTGTCTACCGTTGTGTTTTGAATGGTGAGTGAGAGTGCCGACGGCCCAAACCCTCTCCCTGTCCTCTCCTTGTTATCCTTCCTATCCTCCCCTTAGTATCCTACCTATCCTCTCCTTAATATACTTCCTATCCACCTCCTATCCCTGTCCTTGGAGATGGCGACGTTCGAGTGATGCCTCTGGTGTCGCTAGCGTCTATAGGCTACGGTAAGCGCTTACCATCAGGTGAGCCTTATGCTTTTTTGCCACCCCGTAGTATAAAAAATAAATACGCATAGAGGTGTTTTACAGCTGATTCATGCGAACAGTACCTTCATAACAGCACAGATGGTGGAGTCGTTTAGTTAGATACCAGCCGAGGTTGTGGTGGGAATCGAACCCACACAGGAGAACTCTTTGTGTAATCCACAAATGGCGGTTCTGGCTCTGGGTGTAGGCACTTTGTGTCCTTGAAATTGTATATTTGTAAAGAGATTATCCTCTAGTGCAGCGTGTTGTCTTTAAAAAAACAAAATCATATTCGAGTCATGCTCCAAGTAGAAATTCTTCAACATTTAATAGGCCAAAAGCAATTTATCACAAGTGCAGTTCAAACGGCTTAGAAATCTATGAAATCCTTTGTTTAAAAATAATAGACGTGTGATGTTGTAACTTGCGTTAGTTATTAAATAGATAGAGTAATAGAGCATTGTCTCTTCCAGCATGATTGACTTGACAGGGGAAGTACCACCCTCTCACAGAAAATGAAAAGTAAGTACCACCTACTGTAGTAAAACAACAGTTAGTACAACCTACTTTAGTGTTTCGTGTGGTGCCCATCCCTTTGCTTAGAGTTGGTGACGAGAGATTGGTGCTTCTGGTTGTTTACCATCAGAAGAGATATTTTTTTTTGCTTTGCCACCCGTTTGTATACAAAAATAAAGGTAAGTTAAGTAGTTATTTCAAATAACATTTTTTATTTTTACTCTGGCCATGTCCACTACCCCGGCACATTCATAGTACATATATCCTGCGGTTTTACCCACAGCGAAAGGAATGGAACGGAGGTAGACTTATTTGGGGTTAGATGCTGTTTGTATATGTATATAAGTATGCCTGTTATCACTTTCTTGAACATTATTGGACCGAATTCGTTGCCATTTTGAAGGCATTGAAAAGTTGTTAGTTCCGCCGCCAGAATAGAATAGAATCTTAGGTAGATTTATAATATTTCAGAGTAATCAATGTATGAGATTGATATAAGACTAAGACTAACTGTCAATTCCATGCATTGATTATTCTACAAAATGTATGCATTTTGGCTAGGCGGGTAGGGCAAGTTCTTAGATATGATACTATGCAACATAGGTAGACTGGAAGTGCAGCATGCGTGGGCATTTTTTTTATTGCATGTGGTGGCAGGCGAGCCACGGCCCATCTGATGGTAAATGGTAACCGTCGCTCATAGACTCAACATGCCCAGAGCATTGTCAAGCCGCTGCTCACCATTTCATTTCACAGGTATGAAATAAAAGAATCTCCTGCTACAGCCAAAGAGCAACGATGTGCTTCATGGCCGGTCACACGGGATATGGTGGTACCAACCCGCTCGGGCCCGATACCAAGTGAGTACTCCCACTTGGTACCCAACCCTAACACCAGTCATGCAATGGATGATAGTTGCTTACTTCCCTTAGTTGCCTCATACGACACCCGTGGGAAAGAGTGGAGTGGTGACAATTGTATTCTTAGTCCGTCACCACACGGACCAAAAAATAAATTATATTTTAAAGTTGTTCTACAAAAATGCAATAATTTTATAGGCCGTTTCGCACGGGTGCAATTTACTAATAACTTTAAAAGAACTCTACATTTTTTTATTTTTAACCTTTATCTCTTGGGAATCATCTGAATCACAAGAATACCGTTTCAAAATCTGTTACGTGGCTTAGAAGGAGAAACTCGAGATGCATACAGATGCGTATTGCAATTTCATACTATATGGAAAGAGAGAGAGAGAGAGAGAGAGAGAGCGTAGAGCTGTTATACGCGACTTCATCCGTGTGGAGTTTAGTATTTTCATTTTTGCGCGGAACCAAAATATAAGTAACCCAATTTACACTTATAAATCAGCGGCGTTCCGGAGATTAGCCGGAACAAACATACATTTGTTATATGTGACGTATACGCTTTTTACTTTCATACACATTTAGTAAAAAGCTCTTATTTCGATATTACAAACAGACACTTAATTATTTATTTGTATCTATACTATTATGAAGCTATAACAGAGCTATGTCTGTACTATATTTAAGATATTTGAAACAGTAGAAACCTCTAAACAGTCTAATATGTTTAGAGGTTTCCGACCACCAATATTTTTTTAGAATTTTTGTCTGCTTATTTGTTCCAGCACGCAAAAACTACTGAACAGTTTTTGATGAAATTTTTGTTTGATAACTCTTAATTAAACTTAAAAACTGGTACTTATATATTTTATTTCGCTGCTGTATCGGGCACCTGAGATGTAACAAAAAAATTTGCTTTTGGCTGTGGTGGAGCTGCGGGCAAAGTTATATACAGTTACCGAACTATTGCTAAAGCCTACTACAACTTAGCTATTTATTTTTTTTACTTTATTGAAATGCAATCACAACAAAGTATGTTTGTTTATATCCACATATGTTTTCCTGCTGTGCTTGTAGGTTAATTTAATTGTTGTTTACGTTTTGTGGTAAACACTTGAATTGATATGATTCTTGTAGGTAGAATAGGTAGGTCAGCATCAGTAGGTATGCTGTTTTTACGTCATCCGCAGTCAAACACAACTTTGACCAAAAAACGTCACAGATTACACTGTCAGTGATTTAATTGGAACAAGGTAATAATTTACATACTCGTATCTAAATACACAACTCGTGTGTTATCAATGCGAATGGACATTGGATCTTCTCAGACTTTGTGTAGGTACCAACGTAGATATACTCGTACTTACAATAAACTTTGTTTATAACTGTTTAACTTGGAATAGAGTTAATTTAGTTAAATACAGCATCTGTATTATGTTTAATTAAGACCTGTGATTAAGCCCATTATCATTTATCAATGTGCTTAAATAATATTGAATCTATTTTAGTAGATTGAGCGAGTTAACTTATAGGTACGTGTGGTATCTATTTGTGGACATATTGGTACATTTCAATTCGTAGTATTTGTGTACACACCAAGTGAGTTGAAGCATTAGAGTGTTAGATAGGGTGACCAGAAGGAGAACATACGTAGCTCATGGCACGCAGTGCCGCAGGTGGGTGCGCTGGGGCGGCGGCGGCCCGCAGTCGCCGGCGGCGGCAGCGGCCAACTCGCGGAGCCCACAACTCAGCCGTAAGGCGCAAGCGCAGATCGAAAGTTCGACACGAGTTCGAACGCGCATATGTAAATATCGGCACATTTACAAGCGAAAGGGTTCACCAAAGCGGCGCACTAACGCAGCGTTGCGCGGGAACCAGTCCGGTGAGATTCCTACGGCGTCCGATAGAAAAATGTCGAATAGGCTTCGGGTCCATCACTCGATGCAAGTGTGTGATACGTAACGCGGCCGCCAGTCGACTGCCGCCCTCCTCTCACCGCCACTCTTGGTACATTTATCGCTTAATTATTGAACTTGTGTGTGTAACAATTGTGAAGCAGCTTGGCGAGTGGCAGTCTGCGCCGACGTTGTCGCGCACCACGCCTGCTGCGCACGCGCAGCCTTCACATTTTACCGCAACAACCGACATCCAATAACCTGCTCACCTGTTTGTTATATCCATTAAAACATTAACCTCCAACTTACATCATTTAGCGATATCTTCCTGTGTTCTGTTTCCGCGATGTAGGTATTCATCTCAATTATACCATAATGCAGTCTATACAAACAAACAACTCAAGCACGTTTTTATGTTGATAATAAATTATGAGTTCCATAAGATCGTTACGATAGTATTAAAGTAATCACGAACAACTAATACCTATGCTTAAAATACATTATCTCAGAGATAAATGACTGTGTAGGTACTGTTAGTGTGTCTGTGGAATCAGGCAATGCTACACACATGAAATTTAAACCTGATTTTTACATATTTATTATTCTAAATCTACTTGAAAATCTAGTTTAATATGACAGGTGTCTTCATTAATTTTATTTTATATTATTGTCGATATAATGTGCTTCCTATGCAAAGTCACTATTATAAATTGTAACAGGTAATAACGCAAATACTGCCCACCTAGCGGTCCAAGGATAAAACGGGATTTTCGTCGCAAGGGAATCACTGGTACCGATATAACTATGTAGATTAAGATAGAGCTATTGATTCACCTAGAGAAAAGTTGTAAGAAAATTGGTAAATAGGTACTAAAGTGTTATTATTGAAGGGACACTAACATTCGGAAATTTATAATGCTTCTTTTTTTATACTACCTGGGTAGCAAATAAGCATACGGCGCACCTGATAGCCTATAAGGCTACGGTAACCGCTCACCAGAGGTAACGCTCGCGTGGCACTATCTCCAATGAAAAAATTAAATTATAGTCTCACATTTTCCTCGGAGATAACTCTATGTGGAGAGGCAGAATAATAAGGAGAGAATAGGGACGGGGGCTTGAGCTTCCGGCGCTCTCAGTCACTACACGAAACAACGGTAGGGGCACCTACCGTTACCACTGAAGGAATGTAACACAGTTCCAGTGTTATCGAAATTAGCAGTCAGGGAGCAATTATCACGATGGCTGAATTGGCAAAGCATCTGGACGGTATCCAGGAGATGCAGGTTCAAATCCTGCTCGTGACTGTTATTTTCGATTTCACATTTTTCACTTTGTGTTTAATGTATAGTGCTGTCAAATGCTATAAATATATATAAAAATATCTAAATATTTATAGGGTTTGCGTCATTATTAGGTAAAAATCTTTATTGTAAAATTAAGTTTACCTGGTCGGTATAATGTATGAAAATACTTCCGACAGATGGCGCAGGCGTCACCCAAAGACGTTAAGTATGAATGTGTTATCGAAATTAGCAGTCAGGAGCAATTGTCACGATGGCTGAATTGGCAAAGCATCTGGACGGTATCCAGGAGATGCAGGTTCAAATCCTGCTCGTGACTGTTATTTTCGATTTCACATTTTTCACTTTGTCTTCAATCTTACTAATAATATTAATGCGAAAGTGCGTTTTTTTGTTTGTGTGTTACGCTTTCGCGCCATAACTACTAAACCAATCATCATAAAATTTATTATATATATAGTTCAAAACCAAAAACCATATAGGTAGGCTTCTTTTTATCCCGGAAATTTCCTGTGCGATAGTAATTTTTGCATAGGGATCATTAGTGTGTCGTAGAATGACGCATTTATTCTACGCGGACGATCTAATGAGATAGGTAGGTATATATTTAACTCAATGCACTACATGTCTTTGTTTTCACAAATGTTTTGAACTGATTACATTCTATTAATATCCTAGACTATCTGTCTGCTAATAGGGCAATATATATACATATATATATATATACAAAACGATATGTACTCTGTTATAATTTATAGCTATCATGCCATCAGTGCGAACGCTAAAATATCCTTATCTTCATTATTAATATTATAAATGTAAAAGTAAATTTGTTTATTATGCTTTCACGACGTAATTAGTAAGCATTGATCATGAAACATATAGAGTTTATAAACTACTTTATCACCTAAAAATGAAAGGCTATTATTTTAAAAGACAAAGATGTGGGCAAAATCTAGTAGATAGTTTAGCAGCTAATTTGTAATAACAATGCGGTTGGGTTTTAACGTCACGGCTTCTGGAAATCTGTTTCAAATTATTTAACCACTAGAGCTATCACTGAGCATTTGAGAACAAGAGATCAATAGACTTCGCAAAAATCTTTGTTATTTTCGCAACAAATGATTATAAAGTCGAGTCAACAAATTATTAAATTGACGGGCCTCGTGGCGTAGTTGGAAGTGTAACCGACTTCCATGCACGAGGTCATGGGTTCGATTCCCACTCAGGACAATTATTTGTGTGATGGACACAGATATTTGTACTGCGTCTGGGTGTTTTCTATCTATTATATGTAGGTATGTATTCACAAAAAAAAAGTAATATATGTATTATATCCGTAATCTGGTACCCATAGCACAAGCGTTAAGCTTAGTTTGGGACCAGAGGACGTTGTATGAAATGTCCATGAATATTTATTTATTTAAAGTTAAAAGTGGCAATTAAAAAGTAAAATAATAAGTCATAGAAATATATTGAAGTTTGAAGTGTGATGATTGTAAAGAAGATTTGTATTGTGTGAAGTAGTAAGTAGGTCTACTTTACACAATACAAATCTGAGACGGGTAAGATAGTAACTGAACTTGGACAGTGTTTTTATGTAAGTAGATAATTAATAGGCAGAACCAAAATGATTTAAACGCATGTTCTACATTTTCAACCGTCTTTCCAATTTTATCTATACTACATATAACAAAGCTGTAACAGAGTTGTGTCTGTAAAATTACCTACTGTATTAGGCTATATAGGCGTGTCTGCAAACACAATTTTTTAAAGATTTTTTGTCCGTTTGTTTGTTCGCGCATCACGCAAAAAACTGAACGGATTTTGATGCAGTCTTTTTTATTTGTTAGGTCTTGATTAGACTTAAAAACTGGGATACATTTTATCTCGCTACTATATCGGGAACCTGTAAACTAGCTTTTGGCTGCGGCGGGGCTCCCCGGCTGGGGACAAAGGGTAGTTATTGCTAATTTTTTGATTGAGTATCGTGGCAGACGAACCACGGCCCACCTGATGGTAAATGGTAACGATGTGCTTCAGAGCCGGTCACATGGGAGATGGTGGTACCAATACCAACCTGCTCGGGCCCGATAGCAAGTGAGTACCTACCTACTCCCACTTGGTAGGGGTGTTGACACTTGTCGACACCCCCATGCAAAAACATTATAACTCATTTTTTATGACAAATTGAGTAACAATGTTATTGCTATGCAAAAAAAAATAGCTTTTTTGTGTGTAATCGTCGTAACTCTAAGTCTATTCGTTTTGAGTTATACAAGTGACAAAAGCATTGTAACTTAGCGAAAAAATTACGCTTGTCGAACGAAATCATTGTAACATAATTTACAAAAACAAAAATGTTAATAATATATAAATGATGAAATACAAAAAAATTGTAATTTTCTTTACAATCTTTGTACAAGACTATTTTGGTGTTTATGAACACTAAATGTAATGGTAACTTGAATTACAACGTTATTGCACGACTATTTATAATATATTTTAACGTGTCATGACCTGTCCATCCATCAGCCTCTTAACGTCCACTGCTGGACATAGGCCTCCCCAAGAATGAAGGATAGTGCCGTAATCGCCACGCTTGGCAAGCGGGTTGGCGATCGCAGTGGATTTTGTTAATACTCGAAGGAGTGCTGCTGCCCACTCCTCCGGTATTCCCTCAGCCGGCTCTTACGACTCCCATGGGTGGAGAGGGGTGGGACAATTCTAAAGCCGGCCCCACACGGACCTGTAATATGCGTTAATCTTTTACTTACTTATTTATCATCACGCCATTTCCCTTGCGGGGTAGGCAGAGAGAACAGAGTGCCAAGAGGCTCCATTCTTGCATACATCTCTCGCTTCCTCAACATTCATAACTCTCTTCATACACGCTCGCCGGTTTCGGAGACTCCTGACTCCACCTTCCTTCAATACATGACCGATTTGGTCTAGGTGAGTCTCGGTCCCCCCCTGTACCTACATCCTTCCACTGTTGCATTGTAGGTATATCTTCTTAACCAGTCGCTCGTCCGGTATTCTTTCCACATGTCCGAACCATCGGAGCATTCCCTTTCGCATCTTTACTCCAATACTCTCTTTCATACCTACTCGCTCTCTTACGTCGTCGTTACGAATGCGGTCAGTCAGCCTCACTCCACAGATTCTCCGCAGAGATCGCATTTTAACCGCATTGATTTTACTCTCGTGCTCCTTTTTGCATACCCAACTCTCGCTTCCATATAATAATGTTGGGACAAGCACTGCGTTGTGTATCGCGACACGCGCCCTCTGGCTGATGTGATGATCTCTACATCGGTGGTGTACCTTCCATCCCGACTGAATCCACATCCAAGATATACAAATTCACCCACTTATTCTATCACACCATTTCCTATTGCTACTCTAACATCTGTTCTGGCTTCTTCTCTTTCAAAAAACTTTATTTTGGTTTTGCTCACATTCACACGTAGGCCCCTTTTCTTACAATCTTCTGCCATTACGTCGCCTCGGGTTTGCAGGTCGGTCGCGGACTGCGCTAATAAAACCGCATCGTCTGCATATAGCAGAGAGCTAACCACCGAGTCGCCATCTGAACTCCCACATTAATTTCAGCCTTTGTAGACATTTATCCAGATATATGATAAACAGTCTGGCTGATAGAACGCAGCTCTGTTTAACGCCGATATTGACATCAAACAAGGGTGACATTCCATCATCCAGCCGCACACAAGCTCTGGAGTCCATGTAGTTGGACTGCACCGCTTGTAGCAGTCTACCGTTAATACCATACTCCGGCAAACTGTCTCAAAGTTCCTTTCATACAACAGTATAAAATGCTTTCTTCAAATCCACAAAACTGCAGAAAACTCTCTGGCCTACAGCCAGATGCTTCTCCACAATGTTGCGCAGAGAAAACACTTGATCCATGCATCCCTTTCCACATCTGAAACCTCCTTGAGCCTCACACAAAAATTCATCAGACACCACCCTAATTCTCCTTTCAATAATCTTACCATACATTTTGGCTGCCAAACTGGTCAAGCTTATGGCTCTGTAGTTTGCACAGTCATAACGTGAACCCTTGTTTTTAAACAAGGGCATGATGACTGCGCTTCTCCAGTCCTTGGGAACCATTCCTGAGCTCCACCATAAATTGAGAAGCATCAGGAAGGATTCCCAGACACATGAGCCTCCAAGCTTGATCATATCAATACCCGCTGCCTTACCATTTTTAAAACTTCTAATCGCCCATTCAACTTCATCCATACTAATGTCATCAGAGGATGCCGGTACCGAATGCTGATCTCTTAGACCACATGTGGCACCAGCATCACCCTGAACATCCGCAAACATATTTCCAAAATATTCACTCCATCGGCTTAACACATCTTGTGTTTGCGTAAGAATGTCTCCACCTTTAGACCTTATTTTATTCATTCTGAAAGCTGACCAACCATTCCGAGATTTCTTCACCTCTCTCCAGAAAAGTTAACCTTTTTTTATTTAGCTGACGACAATAACAGTGATGATGAAAATTAATAGTTGCTAAAGTTTATTGTTTATTTGTTTATTTTGACGCAAAAATTAGTCGTAAATTACTATTCTATGATGTCAAAATTTTTAGGCATCTTGGTGAGCCGTTAGTTATTGATGTTGACGTCATAAAATTTAGCTGTACCTACTGTAGACTATGTTTTAAAACTAAAATACGGATTAAGATCTAGGTGATTGTATTGATTTTTAATAAATTTAATAATTATATTTATTGTTTATTCTTACTATCTAACATCATATTTATTATCTATTTTATATATTATTATTAGATTTAACTACATGGTTATCACAAGAGAATTGTTGAGAGGTTTATTATTATTTTCATGAAAAACACTTAAATTTTACAATGAAAAACATTGTTAGACTATACAAAATTTCCATGCAGTATAATCGTAATTTGGAGTTACAATTATCTGAAGCCAAAAAAAGAAAGCCTAATAAAAAATCTTGATTGTAACTCAGACATACAATGTTTGTCATTGTAACATAGGTGCTTTTATTAAGTATTGTTTTGACGTAGGTCCTGAAAAACTATTAAAATGAGTTATCTTGTAGAATCTTAAAGTACCTACAAATAGTGCACCAAACATGCACTAGATAGCGATAATTTCAAAGATTGTAGGGCTAGGGATTAACCTTGAGAAGATAGAATTTTTTAAATCTTATTTTTGCTCTCACCGAAAAACAAGAAAAATGAATTACAATGTTACTGCATGGGGGTGTCGTTGTAGTCTTAGACCGTCGTTGACGTAAGTAGTAGAATACAAAAAACAAACGACTATACCATATACCAACTGCCTCGGTGGTGTAGCGGTAGTGTATGCGACTACTAATCATGAGGTCTCGGGTTCGATCCCCGGGTCGGGCAATGTTATAGAGCTTTTTCCTAAAAAGAAAAATTCTCAGTAGCAGCCCGGAGTTTGGAAATGTGCCCGGTAGACGTCAATAGGCTCGCCCCCTATTACGTGGGAATTAAACATAGCTGGCGAATCGTGGGTGTGTAATACACTTCTGCCTACCCCTTCAAAGAATACAGGCGTGATGCTATGTTTACAATATTACTTATCTGTTAAACACAAAGTGAAAAAATGTGAAATCGAAAATAACAGTCAGGAGCAGGATTTGAACCTGCATCTTCTGGATACCGTCCAGATGCTTTACCAATTCAGCCATCCTGACAATTGCTCCTGACTGCTAATTTCGATAACACATCATACTTAACGTCTTTGGGTAACGCCTGCGCCATCTGTCAGAAGTATTTTCATACATTATACCGACCAGGTAAACTTAATTTTACAATTAAGATTTTACCTAATAATGACGCAAACCCTTTAAATATTTAGATATTTTTATATATATTTTTAGCATTTGACATGCTTAGCACTATACATTAAACACAAAGTGAAAAATATGAATATATGAATGAAATGGTATAATGTATGAAAATACTTCTGACAGATGGCGCAGGCGTTACCCAAAGACGTTAAGTATGATGTGTTATCGAAATTAGCAGTCAGGAGCAATTGTCAGGATGGCTGAATTGGTAAAGCATCTGGACGGTATCCAGAAGATGCAGGTTCAAATCCTGCTCCTGACTGTTATTTTCGATTTCACATTTTTTTCACTTTGTGTTTAATGTATAGTGCTAAGCATGTCAAATGCTAAAAATATATATAAAAATATCTAAATATTACTTATCTGTATCATATTCCGGATGTAGGTACCTATTTAAGAAAAAACTAAAAACAGTAATATCACCTACACACCATACGGATACGTCTTGCAGTTTTTGGCTGCCATCAGTATGGTAGTGATTACTCAAAACCTTATTTTTCTCATGCGTGATTGGTGAGCAGCGGCTTGACAGTACCTACTCTTAGTATAGTTAAGAGCCAATAACAGCGAAGCTATTCCTCTCATGAGGATGACTGCCTCGGTGTTGGAGCGGTAGTGTGAGTGACTGCTGATCATGCGGCCTCTGGGTCGATCCCCGGGTCGAGCAGTATGAGCGTTTTCATAAAAAGAAAAAATCTCAGTAGCAGCTTGAACTTTAGAAATGTGCCCTGTAGACGGCATTAGGCTCGCCCTCTATTACGTGGGACTTAAACGTAGTTGGTGAACTGTGTGTATGTAATACACCTCTGCTTACCCCTTCGGGGAGACTGGCGTGAGTTATAAAGATTTAGTTTTTGAACGCAAAATAATTACGTCAGTCTGGCAGTCGGTGTCATTTTCTTCTGTCAATGTCATAAAAATATGACATTCATTTTTGCAACAATAATCCGATACAAACCATAATCATCTAAAAATTTGTAATAGTTCAGGGTCGCCAAAATGAAGACGCATTAATACAATATTACACATTAATAAACAAAAACCAGCAACAATATCAAAAATATATGTTACACGGAATCCAAAACCATACATTTAATGATGTACTGCAGATTAAAAATAAGGTTAGTGTTTTGATTTCACATTTCACTTATTATTAAAAATATTATCAAATATGCGTGTTACTAAAATCTAACCTCATCATCATTATGAAATGTATTCTTCGTAATAAACTATTTATATCTTGGTTAATATATATTAATGATAAGAAAAGTCTAGTACTATTTGGGAACAGTTTAAGTATTCTTTGCCTAGCTTTCTTTATTCCGAAACGCATTTTATGTTGTATATATTACATATATATAATAAATAGATATCAATGTACATATTTCATTACTCACTATTCACAACATGTTTTAGCTAGGTATACAATGTTTCAGTGGAGTCATTATCAAAATATTATCTGTTTTATTGATTTAATTATCCCGGTTTCTTGAAAAAGGCCTTATAGAGAAGTTTTTTCCGTACACTAGCTTAGTAAAAGTGTATTGATTGATTTTCATTTGTTGAGACTTGTCTTATTTATAAATTTTAATTCTTAAAAATTTCTTCTTCCTTGCAACCCTAGATACAGATCTGTTTTTTAAAGCACAATATAGAACTGACTATGCTTAGCAATATGACATTGTATTATCAATTGACAATATTATCAAATAAAGGCTACTATCACTAAGGTTACCCTTTATCTTCCTTGGTTGTTACAGCTAAATTGCATTCTTAATTCCCAAGTAAATTCCCCTCTACAATTTTATTCACAATGGGTAAAATATGGTGGGAATGATATTTATATATTCTGGGTCAGTAATTTATTTATTTGTAAGTAAGAATAACAAATGAATATCTGTATATCATACCATATCCTGCTGCTTTCCCCTTCTCTCCTTGAGTAGTGGAACTAAAAGGATAGAATTAATTATATTAATTTACAGGTGTGGCTGCATCACCAACCTAATGTGCAGGTTTCTAAGCTCAGCTGAAGTGTCTACAGCATTACGTCCATTTTACTTTAGTGTTCACCCTGATTTATTTGGAAAGTACCCTGAACAAAGAGTAAGTAGCTAAACAAGTTTACAATATTAAAAACTAGATTTGGCCCATGACTCCGTCCGCATGGACTTCAGAATATTATAAATACTCTCTCTCTCTCTCTCTCTCTCTCTCTCTCTCTCTCTCTCTCTCTCTCTCTCTCTCTCTCTATGTCATAATAATTATCTATGTAAACAATAGCTGTCCCACACGAAACATCCATTCTTCCAGGATGAAAAGTAGCCTATGACCTTTTCTGGGTTCCATACTTTATGTGTGCAACATTTCTTGATGATTGGTTCAGTAGTTATGGCATGAAAGCGTAACAAAGAAGCTCACTTTCGCATGTATGATATTAGTAAGGATTATTCAGCTGCTTTTATCAATCCACTGCTGACCTGCTCTCGAGCACTGATCTCTACTCAGAGTGGAGTATTCAGGTCATGGTCTACTGTTCTGGCCCAATGTAATATCAAGAAAATATCTCAGCCAATCAGCTAGCTTCATTAATGTTTTACTCCCTGTAAGTAATATGAATGCAAGGAAGCAAATTTAACTATACATTCTTGTCTATTATATCATAATTACATTTATATTGTGATACAATTTTATAAAATGTTAACACCCCTTCACCATACCAGTTACTGGAATAGCACAGCATCTGGGACTGTATTCCAGGAGATGCAGGTTCAAATCCTGCTCATGATTAGTTTTGATTTCACATTTAAGTGCTTTGTGTTAATTTATATGGCTAAGCATGCCAAATGCTTAAAAAATATATAAAAACATCAAAATGATAATAAAATGCATAATATTCATATATATTACACAAATTCTTTTAGAAAATCAACGAGAGTTCATTACAACAGCTGAGCGCAGTATTAGAAGCCCAACAATCCAGTAAAAGAATGTCTATACCACCCCTACCATTTTATTTGAGAAAGAAGGATATGCCAGAAGGTAAATTTCATAAATATTTTCAATTCGTACGTTTTGCTTACTGTCCTCTTTGGCTTATTTCATCTCTCAGTTTTTGGTTTTAATTGACAGGTGAGTTCAGGCTGGTCAAGATACAATTGAATGGAAGTGATGTTAGAGAAACTGTTGTCAAAGTTTTGAGTGCCTGTAATATGTCAACTACCTATGTAGATAAGATACCTAAAAGTCAAAAAAAGCATAATTTCAGGTAAGCTATTTTTACAAGCCTCTAGAATTGGAGAGAAATTTATCTATTTTAATAGCATTTTAATGCTAGTGCTAATGTAAGAAGCTACTATAATACGCTGGTTTTACTACAACATGCATGCACTACTATAATATACTGGCCCTACAATAACACGCTGGTTCTACTTTAACATACGCGCCCTTTTTTTTGTTTAGACGGGGAAAAATGTACCTAAGCGCAAAACCCGTCGTTCGGGGCAACAAACAGGGTAGTGTGGGGTCCTCACCGTATAAAGAAACCCGCCGTGTGCCATCTCTCCGCCTGTGTTGACGGACCACTGGTACTATGTTGGATTACTTCAGTGGTTAACATGCGGGCCCTAATATAACATGCTAACCCTACTATAACATGCGGGCGCTACTATTACATGCTGGCGCTACTATTACATGCTGGCCCTACTATAAGATGCTGGCCCTATTATTACACACTGGCCCTACTATAACATGCTGGCCCTATTATTACACACTGGCCCTACTATAACATGCTGGCCCTAATACATTGGTACTGCCAATGATCTTAGTAGATAAATAACTATAAAATAGGGTTTTGTTTAAATTTTTCCTTTTATTTTATTGATATATGATCTTAATTTTATTTAGGCAAGTTTTAAGGCATCATACAATGAAATTATAACAATTCATAGTCTAACTGCATCGAGTCACGGACTTTTGTTGTCTTGTATCAAAATTAGTGATATTAATTCAAAATTTTCAATTTGGTGTTTTAGCAAGCCTGATTTCACTAAAGCATATCAAGAATATAGTGATGAATTCGAAAAGGTGGCATATATGAAGAGGAAAGTTCAAGAGAAGAAGGCCATAACCAATATCGTGTTTGTATTTTATTATCTGTTTAACATATGATTGTGAGAAATGCAAGGAGAGTGTTTTTGTTTTGTCATTTGTAATTGCAATTATTAATTATTCATAGTTAAATCAAGGGATCATTGAATACTTTTATCGGGAGATTCCATTATTTTATTATTTCTAATTTCTTAAGTACCTTAAATTTGTTTTAATACATTTCTTTGAAACTCGACAGAGAACTAGCCACAGAAAGGTTTATAACGAAGTATTGTTAAAATACTTTTGCTTTTATTTTGAATATAGTACATTTTCGCAATTTAAGAAATATATATTTTACGTAATTAATAATACATAATCAATATATTTTCCTTAAAAGAATAGACTTTAAAACAGTAGCTACCCATTCCATATTTATAGGAATTTAATTATTATGACTTACAGGGAGTGGGTGTTTGCAAATAGCAGTTCAGCGAGGGAAAAATTTGAATTAGCACGGGCAACCAGAGATCAAGTGAAGAGTTTGATAGAACAACTTTGCAAAACTTATGGTATTAAAGAAGTTGGTAACCTACGAACATAATGACTATCCTTTATTCCGATATAAAATTGAAAGTTCTGTCAATTTGTTTTTATCTCGAAACACTTTATTCTGTCATAATGCACTACATTATTAAGACACTTATTGTTGTCATCCTTAGTAATATTACAAATGCGAAAGTGCGTTTGTTTGTTTGTTAGTTACGCTTTCACGACATAACTACTCAACCGATGGTTCATGAAACCTAACATACATTATAATCCAGAATTCTGAAAATGATATTTTTAATCCCAGAAAAATGTATAGTTACTGTGCGATAACAATTTTTGTATAGGGTTAATTAGTGTGTTTATAGCAGTTACTAGCTTATAGTAGCATTAGAATATTGTGGAGACCACACGGACAAATCATATATAGATTATATTTATTCATATTATGAAATATCTGTTTTTGATATCAAAATAACAGTTTTCTTTTTTCTATATGAATATGATTATTGTGGGGGGCCCTGGTGTAATACAGATTTTGTAAAATACCTACAACTGGCACCAGTCTCTCGCAGGGTTAGGTGGCTATTTAGGTGCACATAATTAATATTTTTTCTAAAACAAGGTTAATTAAATAGCTTAAGACCAATCTATTATGAGAGAGAAATAAATCGTTTATTAATTCATTATTTAACCAAAACAAAGTTTTATAATACATATCTCATAGTCTTTTTGTTTTGTTTGCCTTGGTTAATTTCGTAAACCGCTTTTATTGGCATTATCACTAATAGGTAGCCGATCATTTTAAAATTAGTTTGGTTACTTTTGTTGCAAATGATTTATAGCTGCTAGTTTACAACAACATAATTAGTGCGTAGTGCAAAAGTAATTGATTTTTATGCTATTTGGTAATGATGATTAAATACTTTTTGACAGGTTAAATATGATAGGGGTTGGAACATAAGTCATATAAGAGGGGCTCTCCAAAGTCTAGTTTCCTTAGCAACACAACATTCCAGTATCATGAGTAATTTAGAAGGTTGGTAACTTTGAAATAATACTTATTTTCTCAAATGGTGTCCTTGGTAATTAAATTGTTTTTTTAATCATAAACCTATATGACTTGTTTGTGCCATAGATTCGTCTATTGCTCATTTTTCGATATTTTGAGTGTTCGTTACTAGCAACGCTCTCCATAATGCATTTATATATTGCTACCTTAATTCAAACGTGATAACTATCCACACACTAAATGCGAGGCTATTTCATATTGAGTGATTACGTATTAATTTTATTTCACGTGATCATTAGTTTTTCTTCTAATATATAAAGTAATATAAACTGGTCTTCTTTCGCGTATAAAATATGTAAATTTTAACTACCTTTAACCCGACGCTTTAACTGCGTTGCAGCAGCCGTGGCCACTGGACGACTCGAACGGCGAGCTACTTACAGTTTGTAGGGTAGAGAAAAAAAATACCGATTTTATACGCGAAAACAGACCTGTTCATGCATTGATGTATAAAAAAAGAGAAGATCCACAAATAGCACTAAAAGTGTCCATTATAAATGAGTGCAGATTACGCTTTCCTGCACCCATTTCATTGAGTGTTTTTTCGATGCGAGCAGCCGTAACCACAGAACATTTTTACTCTACGAGGCCGTAATGCCCGCAACATATCAACATGCCGAATAATACTAAAATGTCTTAAAAAACTCATTGACTGTCTCTTTTTCTCTAGTTATTTCTGAATAGTGTCAATACACTCACACACGCAATTAAAAGTTGTTACTATTTTATAAAATTGATGTGAAATTGATGCTATACATTTAAGTAAGATCCCTATAATATATACAACTTTTGCCAGGATTTCTAAACACAATAAAATTGTGAATCCTAAATTTATAGTTTTTTATGTTACTTTAAATATGTGTACAATTCGCGTTTTAAAATTTTTCTTCTAATGTTGTCAAAATAAATATTACAACATATCAAATACAATTTTGTGTGCACTTGTTTGTCTTAAAAATATTGAAATCAGTATTAGGGATTTTTATAATACATATACCTATATTCATTACTCTTACAGGCAGAACGATAGCGCTGGGACAATTTACTGGCGTCAGCTTGGATGGTGACGTGTTTCTCAATATTATTGACGTTAGAAACGAATGGTTATCGGTAAGCAAAACTTGTAACGTCGTTATTTTTTATTACGATAAATATCAGATGTACTATATGTCCTGAGGGTAGATATAACAAGGATATATTATTTAGATATTTTTATATATATTTTTAGCATTTGACATGCTTAGCACTATACATTAAACAAAAAGTGAAATATCTGAAATCGAAAATAACAGTCACGAGCAGGATTTGAACCTGCATCTCCTGGATACCGTCCAGATGCTTTGCCAATTCAGCCATCGTGACAATTGCTCCTGACTGCTAATTTCGATAACACATTCATACTTAACGTCTGGGTGACGCCTGCGCCATCTGTCGGAAGTATTTCAGATTTTTCACTTTGTGTTTAATGTATAGTGCTAAGCATGTCAAATGCTAAAAATATATATAAAAATATCTAAATATTTATAGGGTATGCGTCATTATTAGGTAAAAATCTTAATTGTAAAATGAAGTTTACCTGGTCGGTATAATGTATGAAAATACTTCCGACAGATGGCGCAGGCGTCACCCAAAGACGTTAAGTATGAATGTGTTATCGAAATTAGCAGTCAGGAACAATTGTCACGCTGGCTGAAATGGCAAAGCATCTGGACGGTATCCAGGAGATGCAGGTTCAAATCCTGCTTGTGACTGTTATTTTCGATTTCAGATTTTTCACTTTGTGTTTAAGGATATATTAAGTAAAGATGAGTTATTTTCATACTAAATGACGTACCGATATTGATGCATTATGACAAAGTACTAATTTATAGATGTATGCATAGATTACGCGATAGATAGTACGGAACGCATGATACAGAAAGAGATAGCTGTATATTGTCTTCTGAATTCGTCCGCAACTGTTCCAACCCATTACTGTCCCGGTAATGGGCACGGGCTCCTCTCAAAGAGGGATTCAGGCCGTAGTCCACCACGCTGACCCAGTGCGCGTTGACGGACTTCACAAGCTATCACGAAAATCTTTCAGGCTTGCAGGTTTCCTCACGATGTTTTCTGTGATAATCTTCTTTACCGATTAGTCACAATTTGTAAACAAATACATATAAAGTCAGAGCTGTGTGACCATGGACTGGGGATCGAACTCGATATTTTTGCTGTCCTGGGTTTTACCACTAGGCTATCGCTGCAACACAACCAAAGGAGATCAGCATGAAATATCGGTAGGTATCCCTGCTGTTTATTCGTATGGTGACTGAGAGTGCCGAAGGCCTAAACCCCCACATCCTCGCATTATGATCCTTCCCCTCTACCTCCTATCCCTTTCCTTGGAGTTAGCGATGCGCAAGTGGTGTCTCTGGTGTTGGTAGTGTCTATAGGCTACGGCTTACCATCAGGTGGGCGGTTTGCTGGTTTGCCACCATATTGTTACGTATGTTAACAAACTATTGGCCTTAAAAACTGGGTTTTAAACTGTAATTTATTTATATTTCTTACTTCTGTCCATTTCATTGCCACTTACCATCAGATGAATGGCGCCAAGCATGGGTTTCTATTATGATAAAAAAAATATAGAAAATTTACACTAGAGTTTATTGTTGTAGCTCATCAAGAAAGTAAAGCAAGAAGATAGTGCGTTGGTGATGATACCGAACTACGAAAAAGCTTTATCTAGCATTCTAAGAGACATACATATCTGCAGAAGGTAACATCTCAAAACTATATACTCACTAAAATAATACTAATTACAGATTTTATTGCGGATGATTTAGTTCGTAAAATCCCACCGTTTCAGTGTTAAAATTAGTTTAAAAGCGTAGCGTGCGTGGGGACATGAAATGCTCCGGGTGGGTCTTCAGCGGCGGCAAAATTTCACAATAATCACAACAACTAAAATATGGAACGATTTCATTGCATAGTTATAATTTCATTGTAACTATTACATACATTCTTTAACGCAAAGTGAAAATGTGAAATCGAAAATAACAGCCACAAGCAGGATTTGAACCAGCATCTCCCGGAATACTGTCCTCTGATGCTTTGACAATTCAGCCATCGTGACAATTGCTCGGGACTGTGAATTTCGATAACACATTAATTCTCCAACGTCTGCGCCATCTGTCGGAGGTATTTGCATATATTATACCGACCAGGTAAACTTAATTTTACAATTAAGATTTTCTTCCATCCATCCATCCATCAGCCTTTCAACGTCCACTGCTGGACATAGGCCTCCCCAAGAGAACGCCATAACGAGCGGTCCCGTCATGGGGGATAATGCCGTAATCGCCACGCTTGGCGGGCGGGTTGGCGATCGCAGTGGATGTTGTTAATACTCGAGGGAGTGCTGCTGCCCACTCCCCCGGTATTCCCTCAGTCGGTTCTTACGACTCCCGTGGGTAGAGAGGGGTGGGACAATTCTAAAGCCGGCCCCACACGGTAAGACGAGAAGATTTTCTTACCGAATAATTTTAATTAAAATGACCTATATATAGGACATGAGCCTCTTATTGTCCTGTACCACAGTGGGCAGAGGGTTTATACGTCAGCATACATTTGGTTCAAGGTCTGCCAGTCTAACAGCAGTATTAACTAATTTATTTCCCTTATTCGACCCTTACAACATTCGTGAAGTGGAATTAGTTGGTGATGAGAAATTTTAAAATCTATGATATTTTTAATTTTAGAAAATTTATGCCGAAAGTATCAGCGACATTGTACTGCAGTCATTTGCGTCAGTTGATCACTTCAATTGGTGACTTTTATGGGAAAGGTTATAAATTTCCGCCTCATGTGCCCGAATCTCTGAACAAATACGAAATAGTTGTGGAACCGTAAGTATGAATATTTCCATAATAGTGTTTAAATCCGAAAATGATTTGGTTTGTCTTTACACTTTCACGCAGAAACTATTGAACCGATCATCGCGACGTTTTTACATAGAGATAATTACTGTGAGAGTAGAGTAGAGTGTAGAGTGATGTATTACATACCAGAAGTCCATACGGATGGAGTCGCGGGCAGAATTAAGTAACAAAATAAATAAGGTATAAATCAAATAATATAAACCTTTTGGCACTCTGTTCTCTCTGCCGACCCCGCAAGGGAGATGGTATGATGATAAGTATAACTATAAATCATCGGATATTATTAAATACAATTTCTGTTATTTAGAGTAGTCCTTTCAATCTTATATTTCATAAGTCCTGCACATTGCAAATTTCTATCGTTATAATGTAAAAAAATAACAAAATCCTCCATCAAGCTTAAGACCCTTTTCGGTGATATTTGAAATAGTTGGCAAAATAATTTAAAACATTTTTAACATATTCGCGGCCACGTCGGTAATAATAGCGCGGTTAATTAATTTTTAGTGAAGCTGGACCGCTGATGGTGTCACCCACTGGTCAATTTATAACTCCATCGTCGTGCCCAGCAGAAGAATTGGTAGCCTTCATAGCTAAGCACCTTGATGAGGCTACTCAACTAATGACGGAATATAGCATGTGAGTATAATGTTACTATCATAGTACTATTCCTGATTAGTGATGGCCAAAATAGGTCGTTTTATTTATTACCTTCAGTAGAGGACTAGCAAGAGGCCCACCTGAAGGTAAGTGGTAACCGCCGCTCACGGACTTCGTCGCCGCTAAGGGCACAAAAAAAAAATCTCTTTTAATTTTCTCAAAATTTTATTTTGATTTTATTCCTGCAATTTTCAAAAAAAAATTTGTTTTTCTTTTCAATTTTCGTGACCAAGATTGCACTTTAGCAAAACTTAGACCAATATTTGTGCCAAAACACAAGACCAAAACTAGAAACAAGACCAACTCAGCCTTGGTCTCAATTGCTCATCACACTAGTAGTAATAAAATAGAATGGAGTTCGGTGACCAACGTATAAAGAACATTCGCGCAATTGGGCAATGGTAGTGGTGGTTGAATCACAATTTATCGCTGTTAGGGACATCATATAGACCTAAACACGAACGAAATTTGGTATATCTACTGTACTTTTTTCGACCTATTAGCGTCGCACTATTGTCCATGGGCATATCTTCTCAGAGGCCCAGTGCGAGTTGACAAACTTCCCAAGCCCTCGAAAAAAATATATGCCATGCAGCTTTCTTCATAATTTGTAAACACACATATTCTCGGAAAATCTCGAAGTCTGAAGAGGCTATCACTGCGAATAAATTATGGTCTAGATACGAACTATTTCTACATCCCGATAAGAATGGAGATTTCACGGTAGGTGGCAGCTTGGCCAGTACTCCTGGTATTACCAAAGTCTATGAGCGGCTCCCATTACCATCAGGTGGACTATTTGCTCGTCTGTCACCGTTAGCAATAAAAAAATATACGATTGAGCAATTAAGTCATTCTTATTTTTCTCTTGGACCCACCTCTGAAGTCCACGCAGACGTTCAGTCGCGGCAGAAGCTAGTTAAATAATATACTTACATTGAAAACTATATATTTAGAAACAAACACGTAGAGCGAGCTCTTCACAACGAGGTCAAGGATCGGTTCGGCTTACTAGACCTTCAGAAAGACGACAGCATCACTCCAGCGCTAATGATATCGTGTTGTCAACGATTACTTACTAGGAGCGAACAATTAAGTGTGGTAAGTACATCCTTATAATACTACTATTAATATTCCTGCTAATCAATTCTCGGTCCTAGGCCCGTAGAATGTAACTCACTAAATCGTGTCGCCTCGCTTGTGATTGGTAGAGAAACCAACATGTGATGTCGCAATAATCCCTCTGCCAATCACGGTGATCTCTTAACCAATCACAATGACACGATGTCATGTCGATATGATCGAGTGAGATACATTCTAACCCACCCCACTAGTCTCTGTTTAGCACAGAATGCTCTGTTATTTTTCTAAGCACATAATTTTTCTTATTCTAAGCACATATGCTTAGAAAATATCGACCAATACGAATAGGGGATCGTTATTTTAATTTACTCTAAAATATTAAAAATACGCTATTTCTAATATTACAATAATACTGCCGTCATATAGTTAAAAATGCCGTGACTTAAATATAATTTTCAGTATATTATCGACATTTGACTGGAAGTGAAGTTTTAGATATTATTAATTACTTATAAGTGTTTTGAATATACATATATCTTTCTTTCTTTCTTTCATTTGTTGGGCAATTTTTATTTTAAAATTTGTACAAAACACGAGGTTTTTCTTTTATATAATACATAATTACTAACAAGGAAAAAACTAACAATAAAATTGAAGCTTTTCGGCTCATAGATCAATTAGTCTGGGGCAAAGTTGCGCCTTTTTACAGATTAGTACTTTTACAAGCCGTTTTGGACGTTGTCAAAAAGACAAAACAAAAAAGGTTTTGTTTTGCCGATTCTGAATAATTTACTAAATTTTGACAAACTGGATGTTACGGCCTTTCTTCTTATGACGGCAGTATAAGTACTTTGATAATCAATGTTCGTGTGGTGACAGACTAAGAATACATGCCACCCCATTCTTTCCCACGGGTGTCGTATGAGGCGACTAAGGGAAGTAAGCAATTATCACCCATTGCATGACTGGTAGTAGGGCTGGGTGCCAAGTGGGACTACTCACTTGCTATCGGGCCCGAGCGGGTTGGTACCACCATCTCTCGTCTGACCGGCCATGAAGCACATCGGTGTGTTTTGGTTGTAGCAGGAGATAACCATTAATTTTTTTTTCGTTTCATATCTACGAGTATGAAATGTGTGTGTATGAGCGGCTTGATAATACTCTCGGTATAGTTGAGTCCATGAGCGACGTGAATGCGAATATTGGTGCCTTTTCGTTGTTGCATCACTACTCCAAATGCAATAAGATGATTTTTTTTTTTTGTGTGTGACGTTGGTTGTTAGCCTCAGATGGCTATGACAACCTTACCCGGACAATTGGTGAGCGCAGAGGGCTCTCAACCCGACATTTAAGCAACGCTACCCGGGGGCACCCCCTCTGGGGTAAGGACCTCGGCTCGGGCTGTTGCTGGCAAAGTGGGATTTCCCACGTTTATGATTTGACCGCGACACGTCTTTCGCCCCCGTCGGTGGGGACGAAACCGTGGGTACTTACTTGTATTAGCTGCGCGAGCTGTGTGTGCTCTGATCTGAGCGTGAGTTATGTCGTCGTCGACTTCGTCGAGGCTATGTCGCGGTCTGCGTACGCGCGATATTTTAGAGGGTAACATTAAGATGATACCTAGTTCTTTCTTATATACGCCGCCCTAGAATGTGATTTATACGAGGAGGGATCAAAAAGTAGTGAGAACGACATACTCCTTGGTAAGAAAAAAAATAAATACTGGCAGGCATAGCTCAGATACATATTTGTAATATTAAAAAAGGAAAAAATATGAGATTCTCTTTTGTTTTTTTCTGAATGTATTCATTTGTTTGCTTCATGTCGGAACATGTTCTCGAAAATGGAGAAAAACTAAGTGCGAGCCGTTATTAAATACCTCTGTTTAAAAAAGTTAACGACGCAAGTGATTCATTGCGATTTGGAGGCAACATTAGGAGAGTCTGCTCCACCGTATTCCACTGTTGCAAGGTGGGCTTCTCAATTTCGAGTAGGGAGAACGAGCACGGAAGACGAACATCGTTGCGGCCGTCCATCGACGTCAGTCACCCAAGAAAATGTTGCGAAAGTCAAGAAAATTGTATTGAGCGATCGAAGAGTTACCATCCGATACTTAATTCAAGAAACGGGCATTTCATATGGAAGTATTCAATCCATATTGAAACAATCTTTGAATATGAGAAAAGTCTCCGCAAGATGGGTGTCGAGAATGTTAACCGACAGTCAGAAACAAAATCGACTTGACATTTTGAAGATACTGTTGGACAAGTTTCAAGAAGAGTCTGAAAACTTTTTGTCTCGTTTCGTAACAATGGACGAAACATGGGTCCATCATTTTGATACCGAGACAAAACAGTGACAATCTTCGCAGTGGAAACGGCCATCATGACCGACCCCGAAGAAGTGTCGTGCCGTGGCATCGGCTGGCAAGGTTATGGCCTCAATATTTTGGGACTCAGAAGGGATATTGTTGATTGATTACCTGGAGCGTGGAACCACTATTACAGGCCAATATTATGCAGCTTTAGTTCCCAAGTTGAGGAATGCCATCAAAGAGAAAAGCAGAGGGAAACTTCGAAGTGGCGTGCTGTTTCACCACGACAACGCACTCGCGCACAGGTCAACAGTTGCGATGGCTGCCATTCAGCAAGCTGGCTTCGAATTGGTTGACCCTTATTTACCAGATCTAGCGCCTAGCGATTTTTATCTGTTCCCCAAATTGAAAGAATACTTAAGGGGAAACAGGTACGAAGACGATAACGAGGTGATGGATGCCGTGGAGAGCTTTTTGCAGGACCAAGACAAAATTTTTTTTTTTTTGAAAGGGATTAAAGCCTTAGAAAAGCGCTGGACTCGGTGTGCAGAGAGACTCGGAAACTATGTAGAAAAATAAATTATTAAGTATTCAACAGTCATTATATTCTATCTCATTCTCACTACTTTTTGATCCCTCCTCGTAAAATCGTATCGACGTCGTATTGTCTTATTTGTGATTGCTAGATGCATAAACGCGGGATGTCAGAATAATCGCTCAACCAATCATGATGATCTCTCAACCAATGACAATGTCACGATGCGATGTCGATACGATTTAGTGAGTTACATTCAACGGGTCCAGGGGGGGTTAGGCAGAATGTCATATCTCACATGTCGATCGTATCGTGATTACTGTGATTGGTTGAGAGATCACCGTGATTGGCCAACGGATTATTGCGATATCAAGCGTCGGTTTCTCAACCAATCACAGTGATCACGATACGATCGACATATGAGATATGAGATTCTGCCTAACCCCCCACAGGTCATGGATATTGTTTGAATTAATTTTATTTATTTGTTTATATGGAAATAAAAAGTTTAACTTTTTTATATTTATTTTCAATCCTATAATAATGTTGTTCTTATTTTATTTCAGAAACTGCACGGGAACATATTATACATAACACATTATTACTCTGTGTTATCAGAAGGCACATTGTGTATACCTTGGAATTTCAACTCATGATGTTCTAGTTGTCGAATAAAATAGCATAGATGAAGTTGTAAATATTGTTCTGATAAGTTAATAATGCTTATCTTAAGAGATGTGTAACAGGTATAACAGTTCTATACTTACGCAGAAACTGTAAGATTGTCGTGAATAAAGGCCTTCTTAGTTTTTTAAATCAGAGATGGGCGAAATACTTTTTATTTGTTGGATCCGTTTATATCTGAGTCTGTGTAAGAATATACTGTAACAATAGTGTTCGAGAATGTAAGATGAATTAATGCACTCCTAATGTGAGACTGACTAATGAGTCTATCCAACACCATCGTCGATTTTTTTCTCATTTCTTTACTTTAGCTCTGTTGGGCAGATCTCTTACCACAGCTTAAAGCGCTGGCCCAGTGCGAGTTGACAGGTCTCCTCGAGATGTTTTCCTTCACAAAGCAGTGATAAATTGTAAACAAATACATAAATCCAATTGAAGATATAAGCCGTCACAGAACGTCTCGCAGATGTAAAAACATTGATTTTCTTTCTTCAAATATTGTTCGAATCTTATACTATAATTCTTCGTAAGCGCCTTCTCGTTAACCATAGACGAGTTAAAACTGTTAATGGTTTATTGATTGACATTATACTTTCTAGTTAGATTCTTTTGTCAGCAGATGGCGTTAAAATCAATTAAATTGGCAACAGCCGGTTTTACCCTCCCTCCGCATTAGATTTTTTCACATCAATATTTCTAAGTCAGGGGTGTGTGCTGTGTGAGGTAATGAATACCACCGTCTTTACTGTCCTTATCTTAGACTAATACATATCAACGCCGCACGAATGTTACATGGATAGTGGTACCGTTCCTTAAACCTTGAACACAATAGTTTATTAAAATTTTAATTATCCTATATCTAATGTCTATCTTACCCTAAACCTTCTTATATTAGAACGTAAATGGCATCGCTTCTATTTACCTCGGCTAACAGTATGGTTAATTCATCAACCAGCCGAGCTTACCAATGTTAGCAGCCATCCATACACATAGGCCTCCCCAATTTACGCCACAACGTCAACGTTACGTATCCAATAAACACCGGATTATTCTCAGACACGTACCTAACATTAGGAATCTAGCCTTATTATCGCCGATGATTGTAGTACGATGTAAAAATAATATAATACAGAATTTTCTTTAAAGAGCCGGACAACTTGACGTCATGTTCTTGTCAACCAAAAATTAATTCTATTAGCTTTTACCCGCGGCTCCTCAGCAGACAAAAGCTAGTTTTTAGGTTATATCTCAGGTTCCCGACATAGGGTGCGGGATAAAACGTTTATCAGTTTTAAATCTAACCAAGAGCTTTCAAACAAATACAGTTTCATCAAAATCCGTTCAGTAGTTTTCAACAGATGTGCGGACAAACGAGTCTAAAAAATTGCTTTGTGGTCTGAAACACCTAAATAATTTTATTTAAGTAAGTATCTTAAATGTAAAACAAATATCTGTAACAGTTTTATAATAGTATGGATATGAATAAAATTGTAATGCAATGTTGTTTATATTTTAGTAGCTTTAATATTCATTATTGTCATGGATTAGAACTGCACAGTATCACCATAGCATTCCACGTGTGGTTTAAGTCGTTTAATAAAGTAAATTAATCAAGCAACAACACTCCAAGAGAAGAAAAATTATAAAAACCTATGTATGTTAACTGGTATATTTAACCTATAACAACAATAGGAAAATTTCTCTGCCTTTATTCATAACCGGGAACTTACATGCATAATTATAACAATAACATTATAACACATCTATCATAGGTCTACACGCGCATTATCTAATCAAAACTGCGATCAAATATACGGTAGATACACGATCGTTGCTCGAAAACGATCGATAGATACACGATCGTTAGACGGGAGGGCCTCGTGGCGTAGTCGGTAGTGTAACCGACTTCCGTGCATGAGGTTGTGGGTACGATTCCCACTCAGGACAATTATTTGTGTGATGAACCCATATTTGTACTGCGTCTGGATGTTTTCTATCTATTATATGTAAGCTTTTACAAAAAAAAAAGTAGTATATGTATTATATTCGTAATCTGGTACCCATAGCATAAGTATTAACTTACTTTTGGGACCAGAGGACGTTGTGTGAAAAAAAAATGTCCGTGAAAACGGCACCGGCAAAACAAGGCATAAATCGTGTAGTATGCCTTGTTTTGCTCTCAGTCGCTTGTGACCGCGCTTCTCGTGTGACGTGCAACAATGCCGAAGTGTGCAGTAAACACATGCAAGAATATATTACTTTAAAAGTGTAAAAGCAAAAGGCGGTGTGTCATTTAGTAAATATTGTTTTGTTATTAATTTATTTAAACAC
This sequence comes from Leucoma salicis, assembly GCA_948253155.1. Taxonomy (NCBI): domain Eukaryota; kingdom Metazoa; phylum Arthropoda; class Insecta; order Lepidoptera; family Erebidae; genus Leucoma; species Leucoma salicis. The sequence continues at coordinate 11,992,788 of OX411808.1, read as the reverse complement.
AAAGTGGAAAATGATAAATCGAAAATAACAGTCACGAGCAGGATTTGAACCTGCATCTCCTGGATATCATCCAGATGCTTTGCCAATTCAGTATAATGTATGTAAATACTTCCGACAGATGGCGCAGACGTCACGCAGGACGTTAAGTATGAATGTGTTATCGAAATTAGCAGTCGAGAGCAGTTGTCACGATGGCTGAATTGGCAGAGCATCTGGACGGTATCCAGGAGATGCAGGTTCAAGTCCTGCCCGTGACTCTTATTTTCAATTTCACATTTTCCACTTTCAGTTTAATGTATATGGCTATGTCAAATGCTAAAAATATAAATAAATATATTATATATAAAAATTTCTAGATATTAATTTATTTTTTATACATAAGAGCATATTAATCGCATTTAGATAATATATATATATTCTCTTCAATTACAACTATGCACCGCCTAAGCACGCATCTCTCTCTCGCTCGATCTTAGTGGGTGCAATAAGTACCATGTTCCTGCCGCTAGTAACTCAAACGAAGCTGTTCATTACTATATTTGATTGAAGACTCAAAATGCTATTATTTTGACCAACTTCGTCGTTCCGGCTGAGTTGCACCAGCCGTGGTCACCAGCAGGTTAGTCAAAATTATTTTGAGTAATCTAATGTGCGTATAGAACCGTTAGATGTGTTATAATTAATACAAAACTAGTAGTAACTAGTATAAAAAGTTGACTCTATATGCATAAGTCAAGCGGCAAAATATGGAAAGTACCTACCTACCTATGATCTCAATCAATACTCACCTTTGTGAGTATTGATTGAGAGATCTCTTCTCTCTACCATTAGATGTCGTTGCTATTTAATCATATAATAGCCCCCGTATAGTTTTGGCTATATTAGATTCACATCTCAACGAGGAAAATATAAATTGAACTTCATATTTTTCCACTACGACATTATCAGCCAATGAAGATTTATCACCAAGTGGTTTGTCAGCTAGGATAAGAAACTAATTTTAACACGCGAGTAAGCTAAATAGACGAATGCCCAATATAACGTTTAGAGATTGCACTACAAATATGATTTGTTTGTTTTTTTTTTTATATTTTTGACCACATCGGCCTCAACTAACACTCGTAATCTGTCAAGATAAAAATTTATCAGGATTATGTTTTCCATTAGATTTGAAACACTACGATTCATCTATAATTTTTTACATTGAATAACTGCACAGATGGCCGACTGGCCTACATCCCAAATGTTATGGGATTGATTCCCAAACAGAACTCTTTGTGATCCACAAATAATTGCTTTGTCTGCGTGTACTTTATATTCGTTAAATTGTATATTTTTAAAATCTGCGATACAAATAAGTCTTGCCAATAGTAGAATTAACAAAATTAATTGTAATTAAGTAAAGTTCAAACTCGAATTTTCAATTTTGTTTGTAATATGAATGTAGATATTGACTTGCTACTCGTTTTTCCCGGGCAAAACTTTTTTTTTTCATTTATAAATAAACAAGATTTAACCCGCCGCGTACATAGGCCAGGTGTTTTTTTTACAAATCTATTGGTTAACCCGACGCTTGTCATACATCAAAACGCACCCAGTTGGTACCTTATTTTCCAACCTCTTCAATAATCATCATCATACAAAAAAAATTAACGAATTATACACCAAAACCGTTTTAATGATTCAGTCTTCATCCATTGGCAAAAACCGCATTAAAATCCGTTCGTTAGCTTTGAGTTTATTGGGGTCAGATAGACAGGAGCAGCAGAAGAACTTTATATATGTATAGATTTATAGCGAATAAAAACATATTTAGGTAAACATATTTTATTAACTTGAATATAATATTAATTTACGTCTTTTGGGCAAAATATTTACAATACAAATTCATAGCTTCAAAATTATTGACATTAATTATATAGAGTCAAATGACAGGTAATTGCGTAAAATGCTAATTTACTACAATAATATTAAAATGCATGTCACATATTTGTGTAGCATGTCACAAAGACAAATATGAAGATATAATTTAAAACTGACAATAAAATGATTTGTAAATATCAGTGTTTTTTATTTTGTTGTACTATGATTAGTTTATTTTTCTCCTTGGTGACTTTAGCGACAGGGAGGTTTGTAGCCGGCATCAGCTGCCGTAGATTTTGACTAGGTATTACAGGTGGCTGAAATAAAAAATCATTGCTATGAAGTAATTTTCTTCAGTATTGCCTCCACCGTCGCAGCGCGCGGCGTCGGTGTAAACAGTGCAGTGTAGTTATTTGAATATAAATAATTGAATATAAAAAATACGAAAAGATCCCATTTGAAATCAAAGACCCCAGAAAGATGGATTTCTCGAATCATGAGTCAAATTTTGGCTTTATAAATGAGTGATATCTCAGAGATTTTTATTAGTTGATATAGGATTTTGGTTAATTAGTCCATATACGATTATAAATACAGAATTAAAAATAAAAATGAGTTCTATTTACCGGAGGGCATCTGGCTAGCTGCTTCATGCGATCAACGAGTCTCATAGCATCGTCTGATGTCTCTGAATCCGTAGTCATGCCTAGGGATAGCGCTCTGTCTGCATTACTTCCGTCCAAATAGCGGTGTATTGATTGAAAATGTCTGAAATTATACATAAATAAAGTCGGGAGTAGTAATATTAAGCCAATTTTAAATAGGTACGTTATATTGGTCTATACATAAATGAAATGACGAACTGGTTTATACAGTTGTCTGGTAAGATAAATAACAGGCGTGATTCGATTCCCTTTTATAGTTGGGGTGCATTTTGTGTCCACTGCCCAAATTATGAGTCACAAAGTTCAGGCCCACAAGTTACGATGTTTTAAAAGATAAACATTATAACGTGTTAATTTCAAGTCAGTCTTGGGAACTAATCGGACATGAGTCTCATTAAAAATATGCGGGTCCTCGCCAAACGGATTATCCTCAAAGAAGCAGTTGCCGCCAAACGCATATTAATTGAAACATTAATCTGAGATTGGCATCACACTACTGAGCTTCAACAGACGCATAGAAACCCAAACTGAACCAAGATGCTGTCTCACTAACAAGTGATTTTAAATTACATTGATAGTGTTTCTTGTAACATAAAAATGAAGAGCAACATCAATTATCTGTTATAACAGTAATGACTTAAATATTAGTAGTATAATAATGTAAATACCCCAATACAAAAGTATAGGAAATAGCCAGTGTTTTACAATAATAAATTTTAATATTCTAATATTCCTCCCAAGAATAAATTCATGCTCAAAAGTAATAGAAACGATTTACTTAACCATCGGCTGGTTATGGTCAATCATTTATGAAAAATGAGATATAGGTACCTGGAATGTGCATGCGGCTTGAGTCGCTGCGCATGTCTCCAGGCAGGAGCGGCTCGTGCGCGCCACGCGGCTGTCTCTTCGCTCGCGGCGGCCATACCTGCTTCTAAAGCTGCACAGGCTCCACGCAAATCTACTACCTTGTGTAAAATAAACAAAGAAATTATGTGAGTATTATGTGGTCCCTTCACTAAGAGAAATTGTATCAGACAACCAGCTATAAGAAATAAATGTATTCCTTTTTTATTTTCGGAAATATGCCCAACCCAACTCGCTTATTCACGACTTTATTGTATAACTAGCCTTCGCCGTCTGCTCCGCCGCAGTATAATAAAGCTAGTTTTGAGGTTACAACTCAGGTTCCTGATATAATATTGACTGCACAGATGGCGGAGTGGTTTAGATACCGGCCTCCCGTCCGAGTGTTGTGGGTTCGATTCCCATACAGGACAACGCTTTGTGTGATCCACAAATGGTTGTTTTGAGTCTGGGTGTACTTTGCATCTGTGAAATTGTATGTTTGTAAAGCCCCCTTTTTTTTTATTAAGCCGGGAAAAAATGTACCTAACCGCACACCCCGTCGTTCGGGGCAACGAACAGGGTAGTGTGGGGCTCTCACCCACTAAAGAAACCCTGCCTATGCCGCCTCTCCGCCTGTGTTGGCCGGCCAATTCCTTCAGTGGCCCGCCGGTTGTAAAGCCCCCTCTGCCGTGACATGTCAATACACTGTAATTTCAGATACAGTGTTTTGTGCTAACATGAATAAATCGTATTTTCGCACATGTTTACATAGCATAGCATTTAAATTTTTTTATTATGTCTCAAAAATACTGAGAAATCAAAAATTATAAGGATCAAATTTGATAAAACACTGCAACATCAATTACAGTGTTTTGTAAAACACAGCTAACGGTATAGTCGCCTGCTATCTATAAGATACAGTGTTTTGTCATAACAATCGGTTGGGTTGAAGTCAAATGTCGTTTATTATAATATTGTATCTCCATCATCCCCTTCAATATCAAAAAAAGAAACGAGATAGAAAATCTCAAGAAACTTTGAAACTTTTGAAAAGTCACGGCAGAAGCATTCTGTATAGCAATCATGCAATTGCAGCAAACTAAAATCATTTGAAAAAATTAAAGACGATAGAAAAAATAATTTTCGCCACACCACAAAGATATAAAAAATTTATGTAGTAATTCGTATTCCTGACAAAGTATTATTTACTGCTGTTATGCAAAAAGAAATTTGTATGCCTTTACCTAATGACGAAGGCATATTATTTTTCTAGAAATCTTATTTTATTTGAAGAAATTTTTGCTCAGCCCAGCAAAAATAAACTAGCTGTTGGTGTTTTATGGCACAAAGCAGAAAGTGGACAAAAAGCCTTTAATATTGCTAATGCTTATATGAACTTTTTGCTGCAGTTTTGCAGAGATCTCAAATAAGTTTATTTTATCAATTGCAACTTGCAACGCCCAAAATTTTTTTTGTTCTCATCTTTAGTCCAACTGGTAAACGATTCCTCTACTTCCATCGAAGACATGATGATGACTATGATTTTACGGAAATTAAGTTTTTATGATCAATAATAGTTGATGTCTTCAGTGTGATGATGATGGTGAGGATGATAGGCTACTTTGTATTTCTGGCAAATACTTTTCTATATATACAGTTTTATCTATAGTAAGCTTAGGTTACATTTCTTACGTTTAGTTTAGTTTCGAATCATATTTGAGTTGACATATCACTGTAACTATAAATACAGTGTTCTGTAATAACAAATGTTCTCTTTTTGTGAACATAAAGATTTTGACAGAACACATTTGTAGGTCTAGATATAAAAATAGCGTAAAATGTGTATTTTTTTACATGGCCGATTAGAAGCGACATATATTAAAGATTTTTAACAAATTTTCCAAAAAAAAACAGAAAAACGTGATTTGTGAAAAGTGAAATGTTTTTAGATACAGTGTTTGATCATGGCACGGCAGCCCTGCGATACAAGGATTATACCTTAGTACAGGGTGTTGTCTCTGGAAAAGAAAATAGCAGGCTAAAATGTATATCAGTTTTTAAGTCTACTATCAAACAAAAAAGTTTCATCCATCCAGTAAGTTTTGTGAGAAGCTCTAACAAACAAAAATAACTTAAAATAATTGTTTTGTGTTCAGAGAAGCCTAAAAGGCCTATTACATACATTCATTTTTTCTTAAATGTACAGAAAATAGCTTTGTTTCTGCTTTAATATAGATGATTTATAACATGGTACCTAAATCTCACCTTTTGAAAGTACCGGTAAAGTAAGGTCTTCATTTCATCATGCGATAGTTTGTCTAGACGCGCCATTAACATTTGCTCACCCCTACTTCTCGAGTCCTTATTATCGTGCGAGTCAGATAGTGATGCTGATGGAGATTTACCACATATCAAGTTGTTCTTATATTCTATTGCAGTGTCTATTGCTTCTATTGCCTCTTCACATTCAAGTAACTTACGTTCCTAAAAATAATACTGGCTTTAATATTATAATTACCAGAACTCAATCATTATTTAAAAAAAATTGTTGGAGTCTTTTCCTTGTGTATGTTTTTATATTTACCTCAGAATCTGAAAGAGATTTATATATTTTCCTCTTATGTCCTAGGCTGCACCTCTGTTCATGTAAACATTCTCTTGTCTTTCTTAAATTCTTTATTTCTTTCCTTAGCATAAGCTCCTTCTCTTTAGACATGTCTAAATTTTCTAAATCATTTGTCTTTTCTTTCAATATACTGTCTAATTGTGTTATTCTATGTGTAAAATGTTTTAGTGAATTTGCCTTTCTATCTTTAACATCTACTGATGTATCAGAGAGTTCATCTAATTTTAATTTATCCTTAACAAGTTCTACATCTAAAGTGTTTTTACGCTTTTCATCTTTCTTGATCTGTCTTTTAATTTGTTCTATTTGTTTCTTATAAGTTTTGAGGTTTATTTCATGTCTTTTGATTTCTCTCATAGTGTCCTGGTCTATTAAACTAGATTCTATTTTGTCAGAATAAGTCTTACTATATGTATTACACATTGATTTTGATAGATCAGTTATTAATCTCTCTTTGGCAATACAAAGATTTATCAGTTCTTTTAGTTGTGATTGGCTGCTGCTAATTTCTTTTGAAAGTTTTCTTGCTAGTATTTGCTTTTGAGTGTATTTTTCCTTGTTCATTTTGTACTTTTTACATAACTCTTCAGTTTTTGGAGAGTCAATCATTTTTAGCAGTTCTCTTTCAATCAACTTTGGCTCAGGGTCAAGATCTTTTTTATGAGATTCTATTAGTATTTTTTGAGTTTCTGGTGAAATAGCCTTTGCTGCAACCTTACGCAAAAGCTGTAACTCTGCTCCTGACAAACTTTCACCTGGTTGTATTGTTCTTCTTCTACCAGAATTTGATTGCGATGTCATAATAGGTAAAGACTGTGATCCACTTAATTCTGATATAGTTATATCATCTGAATCTATGTGATTCAAATATTCTTCACATCTATCAGCAAATAGTTGGTCATTCTTCTCCCTAAAGTATTCCATAAATTTTTCCAACTTGTCCTGAAAGACTGTGTTAGAATGGGTATCTTCTTCAGAGTCTGAATCAACATCAGACTCACTAGGTTCGCTTGGTTCTGTATCTTCAGCTATTCTTGGTAACCCTTGTTTTATATTTGCATCTTTGTTATCTACACTAGCATCACCATTGAGACATTCATCACATTCTGCCTTCAAAAACAACCATTCACTCACTTGATTAATATCAGCTTCTGATAAGGATTTTGATTGTAGTATTTTATTAAATAGTCCTTCAGCATTTGAAACTAATTTTATCCACTGAGATGTAGCAAACTGTAAATTAAAATTGTTGTCCCCATGTGGTATTACTGACTTTTCTGAGTATACAGGAGTATTATTATCCGCAAATAAGTTCACAGTGACAAAATTTTTGATACCTCTACAGCATAAACAGAGATTAAGAGTCCTCAATGTATCTTGGTAATCTTCTGGCTCTGTGCTTATACATCCAATAACCCATGTGAAAGCTCTACCACCAAATGAATCCCTCAACATTGCTGTAAGTATGCATTGATCATAATTTATTTGCTTTGGTGGATTGCCAGCTAATAATTCTTTTATAATATTCTCTAAAGCAAATAACCCTGGCTCAGGGTATGCAGCCAGATCACAAAAACTGGCAGTGGACATTCTATGATTTAAGACACCGTTTGTGCTAACCCATTTTTGTTCCACACTTACAGTGAATACTGTATGGTTGTTCCCTTGACATCTTTGTCTCCAACCAAGTTGCAAATATTGAAAAGCCTCTTCAACATTACAACATCTAACAAGGCCTGCCCCCAACACATCAAATATATTATTATTGACAACTTGCATCCATGTGATGTGTAATATGAATTCTCTTTCTGGCATTTGATTTAGCTTATGAAATATTTCAGACAAGAATCTAGGTACTATTCCTTGGTCACATTCACTGTGAATACATTCAAAACCTATAAAAAAAAAGTTTATTTTAACACAACTAAGTTTACTAGCAGCACTACTTCTAGTTTAATAATTATTATTTATCTATTTCAATACAAAGGTCACTGTCACTACTTATGGTTTAATATTTACAAGATGGTCATCATCATCATGTACCATCGAATGCCTTTCATAATAATTCAATTTAAAATAATATATAAAATAGTTAATACTTTTCTATCAGTTAGATTCTAACTGTTAAGAAGTTTCTTCTTACTTCTTTTTATTTATCTTAATACAAATTGTTTTTGTTAAATGACCCTACACCTATATAGAACTATGCAAACATATAATAGCAAGCATGAACTATACACCGCACAGATTGAGCATTGATTTATGGCTCTCACATATTAAAGTACATATTATTTTTGAATAAGGAAAAAGAGATTTTTTTGTACGAGCGGGAATCGAACCTTATTCACAAATAATTTGTACTTTAAAAAGTGGGGGAGCATGTCAAATGCTAAAAAATATAGCTCTCACATATTGTCAAAACTGTTAAATATTAAATTGCCTTTATATGGTATTGTCTGTGTTTTTTATACATGATCATTAGCCCAACTGCCACTGTAACTACAAAGACAATACTTTTGAGTTTATAATATACATGTAATTTTTTTCCTTGAGAATAGAAATTTTAGTAACAATCATCAGAATGGCAGCGACATGGTCAACAATCCTCTCATTCCCATGGGTGCAAAAAGCGAGCAGCCATAGGTTTATCCATGAAAAGTTGCAATCCATTGTCTCTGACCCCTTTAGGAAACAGGTGTGAGTCTTTGTATGTACATATGTGTTTTTTAACCAAAATTCTCCACGCCTATATCTGCTTTAACAAAGAACAATAGCAAAAACAGTATACCTTGCTTTGTAAAATATAAAAGTGCAATTTTCAAATGTTTCTACAAAGTGTATTTAATCATGAAACTTGAATTCTCCCATCATATTGACTATACATTTTGATAAGAATTTTGGGGTGTGAAGTCACATCTAAAGTAATTATAACTGAAACTAGCCTTTAACTAGGCTTCAACGCAGCCAAATTAGTTTTTAGGTTATATCTCAGGTCCCCAATAAAATAGCGGGCTTAAATGTATACCAGTTTTTAAGTCTAATCAATAGCTATGAAATGAAAAAAGTTGCATGATAATCCGTTCAGTAATTTTTAAGTGCTGCGCGAACAAACAGACAGAAAACGGTTTAAACACAGCTATATAGCCTAATACAGTAATTTGTTTTTAAATTATTTAAATGTACAGACAGCTCTGTTACAGCTTTTAATAGAGTGACGAATTACCTGGTCCAAACAAAGTATAAGTTTTTCCAGTCTTAGCTTGACCAAGCACTACCACTGATGTATCACAACCATCAAGGAAACAGTTGATTTGTGGTATCATGAAGGAGTTAAAGAGGTGTGCCTGCGTGCAGTCAACTGGCAGGGCTCTATTTACGTGAAAAGTCTGTCCGCTCTCGGTTATCACAATCTGAGTTACAGGATTACTGAAAATACACTGTGATGAGTCCGCAAGGCTTGGAGGCTTTAATCTTACAGCTATTTGCACGGGGATATCCATTTTCATATAATTTGTCACGACACAAGTTCACACTTCACAGTTCAAGAAACATTCTATGATATCTGATTGTAAAATTATTATAAGAAGTATATATTTTTATTGAGTGCGATAGTACTATTATATGTATAATTTATTTTCACTTTAAGATAAAACATTTATTTACTAATAAAATGCTCTTTATCACAGAGTACTTTTCATTTTTTTTTTGTTTGTTTAAGGCATTGGAAGAACCATCAGCCTAACAGTAACTTATAAACATCGTTATTCTCTCATCACACGTAAGTTTAGTTCATAAAACAAGTCATAGTCGAAGTCATATAAAATAAGTCAGTCAAGTCAAAGTCCCACTCCAGTAAGACGATGGCGATTTTACTGAAGCTTCTATGGAGTTTTGGAGACAACAGGAAAAAACACGTTATGTCGCATTACATCACTTGCCAACACTTATGCACATACACAAATAGTTAATAAGCAAAAGGCCACCACTTTTACACATTAATACTTGAAATAACACAAGTTTAGGAAAATAATGCAGAGCGACGACATGATCTTCTTCGTGTTCCCGCCAAAACTCAAGAGTACTTTTCATAGAGTAAGCAAAGAGTATATTATATACTGAAGAAGAGTCGGAACTCCCATACTTTATACTATTTCGCTCTAATGTACGAATGGACGCAAGCTTGTCATAGCAACAAAACAAAAAGATAAAGAACTTAACAAAGGAACTTACATTGATTCGACATGTCAGCCAACATGTCAAACAATTATTTTTTTTATTTAATGACCTGGTAACTAAGACCTTTAGGTCAATGACAAACTAAAATTTATTTAACAGAAGGGATGTCAAGTAGTGCGGCCCTTTCAAAGGAATATATTATCGATATCGATAGTTTTAAAATCTTATCGATATCGAGTTTTAAAAAGTAAGCTTTTTGGTTACTTTCTTTTAGCTCTACCATGTAATAAAAGACAATTTTAATTGGGATTTCTTTATTGTTAAAATATTTATATATAAAATATCAAACATAAAATATCAAAAATAAAAAATATCAAACATAAAATATAAAACATCAAACATATAAAATATCAAACATAAAATATGATATACAAAAATATATAAAACGGCTGTTTCTGAAGCTAAGCATTGTAGTTATGTGACTCGGAAAATTGTACATAGCATAGCATCACGCCTGTTTTCCCGAAGGGGTAGGCTGAGGTGCATTACACATCCACGATTCGCCAGCTATGTTTAAGTCCCAGTAAAATAGGCGAGCCTGTTGCCGTCTACCGAGCACATTCCCAAACTCCGGGCTGCTACTGAGAATTTTAATTATTACGAAAAAACTCATTAAAATTGCCCGGCCGGGGATCGAACCCGAGACGTCGAAGGATATGGATCACTACTTTTATTTTGGAAAAAATATTAGGATCCCGCACTAAAAAACAAAATAAGTAAATTTTACGCAGACGAAGTTGCGGCCAGCAGCTAGTGTATTATAAATCGTAAACTTACTTAGTGATGATATTTAATTATTATTTATTTTATGTCGTAAACATCAACAAATATATCTAATATAGAGTATCTTAGTTAAAAATTATTAAATTATCTTAGTCAAAACAGAATATTTCGTGTTTTATTGTATAAGCAGTTGCCCGCAATTTCATCAACGGGTCTCCGCGTGTCCATCTGGTAAGCAGAGGGCACAGTGCATAGGCTGGACGTCCGTCATGGAGGGTCAGTGGGGCTACAGTGCCCCCTCCCCCCCGACTCTGGGGTGGGGACAGCGGGATCATAGTGACCACCATGTACATGGAGACGGGGCTTTTAAACCTGAGGCGCGATGGGCTCCCTGCTTGCTCTGCGAGCAGTGGGCACAGTTTGATTCAGAGTCGTGGCGGTATGCACCATAGGCGAAGGACTCTAAGCTCAGAATGGCGGATCGTAAATTTAATTTTTGTAAAACTATAAAGATTCCTCAGGAGGGTACCGGGTGCAAAGAGAATTCCTCACAGAGCCGAGTAACTGCGCTTTTTGATGTAAAACATCTAATGCGGAGGGAGGGTAAAATCGGCTGTTAGCGCAGCGACGCTTTTATTGTACTAGTCCCGTTCAAATCTTGTAAGTTAAATTTGACACACTTCCCGGTTTCCCATTGAGCTGAAATTTTACACACATATGTATATATATCTCAATAGGGTTTCCACACATTTTCTAGTACAATTTGCAGCATTCTAATATTTGGCACAGGGATAAGTTGGCTGAGGTACTTATATGCTTTTGGCGACTTTTTATAAATGACAAGAGCTACACTTTTATTTAATTTATTCCAGCCACAGTGGACCACGATTTTGATTTTTAATTGTCGAATCTATAAAGCTTATCAAAACTGGTGACGATATGTTTTCTATTTTATTGATTCTTTTTTGTAGGATTTTCAATTTACTTTTGGTATTACTTTCTCTTTTTGGTTTTCGCCAACGCGCCTGCCAAACTTGGCGATTACGGTAAAACCCCCATTTTGGGGAGGCCTAAGTTCAGCAGTGGACGATGAAAGGCGAAGTGTTAATTACCTTCTTACTTAAAAACCAAAAATAAGCTCTACGATACAATTCACAAGTTACTTACTTTTCACTTCTATCAGAGCATTCGGTGACGATGACGCGAGTTCCATGTTTTTTGTTCACTTATAAAGTACTCAACGCGCCCAAAGAAGTATTCACTTCAAAAAAATCAAAATTGAGATATTTTTATATATTTTTAGTATTTCACATACTTAGCCATATAAATAAACACATAGTGTGAAAACGTGAAATCGAAATAACAGTCACGAGCAGTATCCAACTAAAACAAAATTGAATGTACGGTTCCTTTGGTAATTGTATTATTGATTGTCGTGACCGATACATCCATCCATCCATCAGGCTTTCGACGTCCACTGCTGGACATAGGCCTCCCCAAGAGAACGCCACAACGAGCAGTCCTCTGCTGTTTCGCTCATATGGGGGATAGTGCCGTAATCGCCACGCTTGGCAGGTGGGTTGGCGATCGCAGTGGATGTTGATAATACTTGAGGAAGTGCTGCTGCCCACTCCCCTATACAAAACACATTAAAAGTATACACTCACTTAGATTTCGTGGACTTTTGTTGCATTCCTTCTTTTCATGAATCAATGTAGGATCCTCTGTAATATTTTGAAATATAATAATCAAAATAATGGTAAATTAATTATTAGAAATTTATATATCACTTACAGGTTTTAATAAAACTTACGTAATGATTTATATTATTGAGAAGACAATAGCTATGTTCTTTAATATATTGTGTTCACTAGACATGACTGTTATACCTGAAAAAATACATTTTCAACAGTAAGTCAAATACTACAAGTGCTAGGATTCCTTCCACCATGCCAGGTAGGTAACTTTTATAAATAAATTATATTAGTTTTTATCCGGTTTATAGCTATTAAAGCTAGTGAAATACGAGCACAATTCATATTTTAATGAATGCAAAAACTTTCTAGGTTTCATAATGCCCCGCCGAAGGACCACTGAAGTAATGTAAGATAGTTTCAATGGCCCGCCATACAGGTGGACAGAAGGCACACGGCAGGTTTATTTAGTGGGTGAGGGCCCCACACTACCCTGTTCGATGCCCGAAACGATGGGGTGTGCGGTTGGGTACATTTTATCCCACCTTACCAAAAAAAAAGGTTTGATAATGCCATTTTAGGACAGAATTCTAGTCACTTAGGCAGCCTAAAGGTGTAACTTAGGTTACTAATGAAAAAGTGAACTATAAAACCTGAACTTACTAGATAAAGCAAAAAAACTTTGTAACTTTTATATATATTCTTAGTTCGTGTGGTAACGGACTAAGAATACAAGTGTCATCACCCCATTTTTTCCCACGGGTGTCGTATGAGGCGAAAGGGAAGTAAGCAATTATCATCCATTGCATGAATGGTGGTAGGGCTGGGTACCAAGAGGCCCGAGCGGGTTGGTACCACCATCTCCCGTGTGACCGGCCATGAAGCACATCGTTGCGTTTTGGCTGTAGCAGGAGATAGCCGTTTATTCGTTCATTTCATATCGGTGAAATGAAATGGTGAGCAGCGGCTTGACAATATTCTCGGTATAGTTGAGTCTATGAGCGACGGTTAACATTTACCAACAGATAGGCCGGGGCTCATCAGCCATTATATGCAAAAAAAAATAGTGCTTAGTAGATTAGGTCATATAACTGGAATTCCATCCCTTCATTAAAACAACAGCCGCTCCTACCACGCTATTTGTAAGGGGCACCGGAAAGTCATCTTTGACATTCTACTCCCTACATCCCAGGTGGCTGGCCACACCCTATCGTCATGAGGGCGGTGGAAGGTGGTGGGTGTGCCGTCGCCTCCACCTCCCTGGTCACCGAGTGAATCGGCGTGGGTTAGTACCTCACCCTATAATTCCGTGGCCTCCTGCAACAAAATTACGGACTCACAGAAGGTGGCCATAGCAACCATAACCCATCGCCGCTGAGCATATTTGTGACTACGGCTAGTAGTGACAGGTCTCCTCCAATAGCAGCTGATAGGGCGCAGCACTAGGGCCTCCAGGCGGGGCCATTCTTTCAGTGTGTGGCTTGTTAAATGGCGCACCATACTTATAAGAAAACAAGTTGAAGTACCGATATACATTATTTCCGTCAAAATAAAAAATAAGGTTAAAAGAAACTTACTTGGGTCACTGGATACATAAATATGCATTGGAAATTCCAACAATATATCGTCGCACAAAGGTTCAGGAATCATTTGGGATGGAACAGCATTTCGTGTTGATTGGGTATTTTTTTTCTTAAAGTCCGTTTTTTTAAAGTGATTACCACAAATATATTTAAGACTGTGTAACTTTTCGATTGTAACGTAGGCCAAATCTTCTTTTCCGCAAATTTTAACCCATTCCTTGCATCTGAAATTGAAATAAGTGTTTTGGAAATACTAAATTACTGGTGATATAAATATGACTTCAGCATACACCACACCGAGAGTGAAAAACACAGACATAGTAGGTATTACTAAATATAGAAAGTAACCATGGATTTCATGAACCCATTGGAGGTGCATTTTCAAAAAACATTTTAGTGTTCGCTTAACCCACTCAGAAATCTATGCGAAAATTTCTAGTCTCTAAATGATTATGTGTTAATATGTCTATCAGCTTATACTTTTATATTACATGTATTTTAGACGACAATTGTGATATGGGACACGGTACGGATCGTGGTAAAAATTGAGCGAGTGCCCTAACGTGCGATTTTCAAAAATGTGTGAAACATCGGCACTGTACTAGACGGCCAAGAATGATATAAGAAAATATTTTTTTGGAGTTATATGACAATAGAAACTAAGATCATTGATATATTCATGACGAACAGCCGGTTTTTATACTTACCTATCTTCATCCAGGGGAAATTTAGCCATAAATCTTCGTTTCTCACCCATTTTTCGGCCGGATCGATAACGACAAATTTCACAAATTTTGTAATGCATTTCTTAACCAAATAACACGACAAACTACACCAACAAATCACAAAACAAACTTTGTAATCTAACTAATTTAAAAGCCGTAATTTCATAAATATTCACATCCGCTTATTTTAAAACTCCCACTCTTTAGATAATCTTTATTCTTTGCTTTTTACAAAGAACTCCCAAAAGAACTCCTACTGACTGACATCTGTCATAGCCGGTACTCGCTAGACAAGGACATGTAGGTGTGAGCAAGAAGGATATAGTCGCCATTACTCGCCATCAAAATTTGATTCCGCCTATAGAATGGATTTCGTAGTAGAAGTTTCGTGAGCCTGAGAGTAAGAGTAGCTTTTATATTAGGAGTCTTATACATGCACTACACTGTTCGCGAAGTGACTTCGTTGCTCGCCGAAGATGGTCACAGCGCAGTACGAAGTACGTGACCAGTTGACCACACACTCACGCTACTTCAGTGTCTTCAGTCGCTTGGCGCTCGCCAACAAGTAATGTTATGCTTATACTCGCGCGCTTTGTGACATGGATAAGAATATTTAGAAAGCCAATCAATTAAATATTAATAAACAACAGTCACGAGCAGGATAGTTATTTTCGATTTCACATTTTCACACTTTGTGTTTATTTATATGGCTAAGCATGTCCAATGCTAAAAATATATATATATAAAATATCTAAATATCAACAATATTCCTGTTATTACAATGATATGCTTCTTATAGCGTAACTTTCTCTGAAGAAGTAATAATTCATCTCGCTTATAATGCCCCTCGGTACTGTTGACACATGATGATCAAGGAGATTTACTTTAACAGGGAACATTTGCCTCAGGCTCCGCTGCAGCCAAAAGCTAGTTTTTCAGTTGTCGTATGTAGCCGTGTGGGGCCGGCTTTAGAATTGTCCCACCCCTCTCCACCCATGGGAGTCGTAAGAGCCGACTGAGGGAATACCGGGAAAGTGGGCAGCAGCACTCCTTCGAGTATTAACAACATCCACTGCGATCGCCAACCCGCCTGCCAAGCATGGCGATTACGGCACTATCCCCCATTCTTTGGGAGGCCTATGTCCAGCAGTGGACATTAAAAGGCTGATGATGATGATGATGTATGTATCTCAGGTTCCCGATATAGTAGCGGGACAAAATTTATACCACTTTTCGTATAATCATGAGCTATCAAATAAAAAAATTGCATCAAAATCTGTTTAGTAGTTTTTGCGTGATGCGCTAACAAACAAACACACAAAAAATTTAAAAAAAATGTTTTGTGTTCAATGCCTAATACAGTAATTATTTCTCAAATATCTTAATTGTACAGATACAGCCCTGTTATAGCTAGGACAAAATATTATTCTTCAAGAACATTGAATTCGTAATATCATAATATTTATACTTTCATAGAGTATTTGATAAGCTAAGACACATCTACATGCGCTTAGGACGGCGAGTCGACAATGACACCCACCAGTCGACAGTCGACACCCATGGTTGACACCCATGATTTAATTGTATTCTTGTGTACTATTATTTTATTAAATATAACTTATTATTATTTACCAGATGAGATATCGAACAGAACTGCAATATATGGAGAAGCAATACTTATCTTGCATCAAGGCTCAAAGTCTTGGTGTTTCTCTACGTGATCGAATTCTTATTACGGATACGGAGGTAGAACGTGAATATCCGACATAGCCCGTCGAGTTTGCATGCTGAAGTGGCAATGGGCAGGCCATATCGCTCGACGAACTGACAACCGTTGGGGAAAAAGGTTCTCGAGTGGCGACCACGTATCGGACAGCGCAGCATCCCACCAGATGGACCAAATATATGGTCAAAGCGGCAGGGAGCCATTAGATGCAGTCAGCACAAGCCCGCTAGTTCTGGTATTCTTTTTGGGGATGCCAATGTCCAACAGTGGATGTTTAAAGACTGATGGTTGGATGAATAGAAGGGGTGGCAGATTTACTTTTAAATAATCATTTTCATAAACTTTGCGATTTTCAATAAAATATTTGTTACGAAGAGTTTCTTATTTTCGACCTAGTTACAGACCTCATTCTAACTATCGTTTAATTTACCCAAATATGGTTAAATATTTGTCAACCTGGCAATATTTAAAAAAAATATTGTTGTTTCAAGTGCGGCCACGCCTTGGCTCCGTCTAGTAGTTCTTAGTCTGAGGGATAGGAGCAGTAAAAATTATACTCTTTGGTAAAAATGTTCTGTCTGTGGCATAGAGTAAAGTAATCATACTAGTGAGTCTGTGGTTAGGTAGGAGGCTAGGAGGGAGGTGCATATATAGTAATTAGCAGTTGTTATTTTATTATTAGTAAGCAATTGTTTTATCTTACATTTACATTTCACAGGTGACTGAAGAACGCTGAACATAATAATTTTTGAATATCCTTATTCTGAGTAAATAGTAAATTTCAAGTTGTATTGGAGAGGCTGTAAGTACAGTGGATATTTTAACATGGAGATGGAAAATATTGGTGATTTAGCACTTGGTAATCATGAGCCGCCCAAATATGGTTTAAAATTACTTTTAGATCATGAGTACCCCATTAAAAGCAAACAAAAAGTCCAACCAAATCCAAAACAGGCCATTGAAATGATGCCACTGACAGCTAGGTGAGTCTACCTAGTATTATGTTCTAGCTGTAGTAGAGGATATAAATAAATATAAAAATGATTTCTTGTAAATGTTATGATTTAAAAGAACATATGCAAGTATCTAGAACTAACAGACATAAGGGAGTTTTAAGTGCACCCTGGTAGCTGAATGTCAAAGTCTAAGTCAGATGTTAAGTGCATGGCCATAAATAAAGCTTCTTACAAATGAAAATGTTAATTGGATGTATTGTTGGTAACATTGTGGCTTAGTGAGGGAAAATTCACATATGTACAATAATACAAAATATGGTTGCTGTTGTTGGGAACTAATTGAATATAGACACTGCATGGGTAAAGACAGAAGGCATACTAAATGCACATTCAAAGTATGCTCACTTTCTGTGTGCCCTGCTTGAAGCCAAAGAGAACATAAATTATTCCTGTGAATGTAATGAGCTTTTCCAAATTTTTTATTGGGAACTATACCATTGTCGGTTAAGAGAACATATGTTTTGGAGTCTGAAAATTGTTAAATCTACATTGTTGTATTGAGATATGGGAGAAATTTATGATGTGGTCATAAATTTCGTTGTTCTTACAGCCGTCACAAGGGAAAATAGAAATATCTGCCTATTATCAAGTTTTACCCAAATTAATGATGATTTGATATAAAATTAAGGATATTAATCTTAAGCCTGACTAATACCAATAAAATTATATAACTTGTAATACTTAGCAACAATATTCCTATTATTAGTTACTTATCAGTGATTGCTTTGAATTAATCTACCATGAATCATGTTACTAATGTGATTGGTTATGTATAAAAAAAAATCAAATAACTATATAAATTGTAAAGTACCTGGACGACCAAGCTTCATTTGGCCTTTTGATTTTTTAAAGAAATTAGAATCTAATTTAGACAAACTTAAAAGCAGTTAGGTTAGTAACCTATTTTCTTAATATAATGTAGAGTTTAGAGGTACCAGTATGCTAACATCTAATAACAATATTTTTATGTTTTATTTTAGCACTATATCAAGTGCTCAGCCATTTAACAGAACACACACGTTTTCGCATTTTGTAAATGTTAAGTTGAAAATAATGGTCATGACCAGGAGTACTGTTTCAGGTGCTTTGTCAATTCAGCCATCATGACATTTTCGATTTAAAATTTTTACTCTTTGTGTTCTGATCTAATAACAATATAGCAAGCCTTAAAGATTCATTATATAGCATTTTAATATATTTTACTATACAAAATAGAGACTTTTTGTAATACACACCTATGTAAATAAATTTACAAGTAAGATTCTATCTAAATATAAATTTTGATTTATACTGTTAGAGCTCTTTTAGAGGTACTCAAAATAAAGGAGAATGTTACTTGAAGTATAATTAAAGTTTTATATTTTGTAAAAAAACTTATTTTTTAAATATATTTTAAATATTTATTTAAAATATATTTTTATCATATTATTATAGAATTAGTGGGGGTTTTGGTTGAGTATACCAGCTGCAATTAACTTAATTAATTATTTATTTTTAGATATCTGAAATGGTATATTGGCAAGAGATGGAACAAAAAACGTCCCATTATGGATTATATTCATATGGTTTCAGCTCAAAGGATGTATGGTAAACCGTTGCTGATTTTTTTTTCTGTTATTGTTTTAATCTTACAAATATGTATGCCATTAGCCAACATTTTTTTGTACCCTTTTTCTGTCCCGCTATTGGGTCCGGAACACCTCTCGGAGTGAGAGGGATTAAGTAGTATAGTATAGTCTACCACGTTGGTATAATGCGGGTTGGCAGACTTCACAAGCCGTTGAGAAAACTGAGGCATTTCCACACGATTTTCCTTTTTCTTTATCAAGCAGTGATAAATTGTAAACAAATACACACATAATTTCGAAAAGTCAGAAGTGTGTGACATACGAGGTCTGAACTTTGGACTCGGGATTGAACTCAATGCCACTGTCTTTACAGTCCTTGGTTTTACCGCTAGGCTATGACTGCTACTTATATAAATAATGTTAAATATGTAATAATGTTTTAAAACACCACACCTGCAAATTTTTGGTAAATTAGATAATCTCTGTAATAACCTAATTATCATATTAACAATATGTATTGTGTAATCTGGTGAAATATAATGAAATAATGTGAGCTTCGAGAGGTGTTTTCAGATGCAAGTCTTTATCGGAATCTAGTATCTGCTAATTAACATGTAATTTGAAATTAAGCACATTATAGGCAAATTTTACTTTCTAGGATGTCCTATTGGAGGTATTGGTGGCGGTACAATAGGTAGAGGATTTAAAGGCGAGTTTTGCCGCTTCCAGCTTACTCCTGGTCTCTATGAATATATTACTGTACCAGAGTGCCAGTTTATTGTGAATATACAAAATGCCAGCAATGAAACAATCTTCCAGTCAGTTTTGTCGACGTATAAGTAAGTTAAAACCTGATTTTTAAAAAGTTTTGGTTTTAAAAACTAATTTTAGTAAGCATTCAAACTTATAATGAAAAATATAAAAAAGGTTATATTTAACGCAAAGTGGAAAATGTGAAATGGAAAATAACAGTCACGAGCCTGTTATTTTTGATTTCACATTTTCCACTTTGTGTTTAATGTATATGGCTAAGCATCTCAAATGCTATAAATATATATAAAAATATCTAAAAAGTTATATTACTTTACTATGCCATCTTAGGCTAGCCCGCACAGCCAAAAATTTCCATACATTATTATTTTAGCAATTCTGTAACATTAAATTATAAGGATGTACACGCATTCGGGTTATAAAGCTATGGTTTCATACAAATTTGGAACGGTGTAATGCGGTTATCAATCGCGTGAATTTTTTATGCAGTTGTTTTGCTCGCCGCAGTGCAAAATAAAAATCGCCTGGGTTGGTAGAAGTGTGATGTGGAGATATTTGCATAGAAGTGATAAAAAATCGCGAGGAATTTGATTCACAGTGCGTGTTATTTAAAGTTAGGCAACTAACGACGGGCCTCGTGGCGTAGTCGGTAGCGTAACCGACTTCCGTGCACGAGGTCGTGGGTTCGATTACCACTCAGGACAATTATTTGTGTGATGAACGCAGATATTTGTACTGCGTCTGGGTGTTTTCTATCTATCATATGTATTTACAAAAATTTGGTAAATTCAAAAGTGCACGCTTCATAATCTTCATTTTACACAATAAAATTGATTATTTGATAAATAACTAATAATGTATTGGTTCTAAGTAGTTTTCAATAAATCACATAGATAGCGCTAATTTAAAAAATTACTAATGTGGTTCTCATGTTTTATACGCCATCTAGCGCTAATTTTAAGAAGTACTACTATATTTAGATATTTTTATATATATTTTTAGCATTTGACATGCTTAGCAACATACATTAAACACAAAGTGAAAAATGTGAAATCGAAAATAACAGTCACGAGCTGGATTCGAACCTGCATCTCCTGGATACCGTCCAGATGCTTTGCCAATTCAGCAATCGTAACCCTTGCTCCTGACTGCTAATCTCGATAACACATTCATACTTAACGTCTTTGGGTGACGCCTGCACCATCTGTCGGAAGTATTTTCATATTATTTTCGATTTCACATTTTTAACTTTGTGTTTAATGTATGTTGCTAAGCATGTCAAATGCTAAAAATACATATAAAAATATCTAAATATTTATAGGGTTTGCGTCATTATTAGGTAAAATCTTAATTGTAAAATTAAGTTTACCTGGTCGGTATAATGTATGAAAATACTCCGACAGATGGTGCAGGCGTCACCCAAAGACGTTAAGTATGAATGTGTTATCGAAATTAGCAGTCAGGAGCAATTGTCAGGATGGCTGAATTGGTAAAGCATCTGGACGGTATCCAGGAGATGCAGGTTCAAATCCTGCTCCTGACTGTTATTTTCGATTTCACATTTTTCACTTTGTGTTTAATGCATAGTGCTAAGCATGTCAAATGCTAAAAATATATATAATAATATCTAAATATTTATAGGGTTTGCGTCATTATTAGGTAAAATCTTAATTGTAAAATTAAGTTTACCTGGTCGGTATAATGTATGAAAATACTCCGACAGATGGTGCAGGCGTCACCCAAAGACGTTAAGTATGAATGTGTTATCGAAATTAGCAGTCAGGAGCAATTTGTCAGGATGGCTGAATTGGTAAAGCATCTGGACGGTATCCAGGAGATGCAGGTTCAAATCCTGCTCCTGACTGTTATTTTCGATTTCACATTTTTCACTTTGTGTTTAATGCATAGTGCTAAGCATGTCAAATGCTAAAAATATATATAAAAATATCTAAATATTTATAGGGTTTGCGTCATTATTAGGTAAAATCTTAATTGTAAAATTAAGTTTACCTGGTCGGTATAATGTATGAAAATACTCCGACAGATGGTGCAGGCGTCACCCAAAGACGTTAAGTATGAATGTGTTATCGAAATTAGCAGTCAGGAGCAATTGTCAGGATGGCTGAATTGGTAAAGCATCTGGACGGTATCCAGGAGATGCAGGTTCAAATCCTACTCCTGACTGTTATTTTCGATTTCACATTTTTCACTTTGTGTTTAATGCATAGTGCTAAGCATGTCAAATGCTAAAAATATATATAAAAATATCTAAATACGAAAATAATAGTCATGAGTAGGATCCTGCTCGTGACTGTTATATTCGATGTTCGTGTTTAACAAAAATGGTATCAAAAATATCATGAGTGTTAAAAATAGTGTTTTTTATTGATATGTGCGTGTATATATTATTTTACAAGTGCAACATTGTTGCACTTGTAAAATAGTTACAACCGCAGTGCTGGTTTTCCTGAGGTAACATTAATTTATTATTTACAAACCTTTGTTTATTCATAGTGTTTCTATTATATTTTCTTTAATTTTAGGAAACCAAAAAAAGCGCCACCTGCTTGGGAATGGAATTTGAAAGGTGCAGATTGCGAATACACTGCACTATATCCTCGTGCGTGGACGACGTACGACTTGTCTGAATATGGGGTGAAGTTAGTTTGCAGGCAAATTTCACCTGTAATCCCTCACAATTATAAGGTATTTTTTTTAATTGAAATCATATTATTGGCTTTGTATGTCGCAGTCGTCGCATCATCAGCCTATTCATCCAAAGACATAAATATGAAATCGATTTGCCACCATTTTTAGAGAATAGATATTCGTCTATACACATAATTTTTAATTTCCCAACAAAATTCACTCTGAATTTTTTATCAATCATTAAATGTTTCACATCTGCCATGCATCCTACAGCTGCAGCTTTCTTTTTATTATACTATGCCCGATGCTGCGTTTTGGTTACAATAGTGACAATCGTGCTATAGAGTTTCCATTGTAATTGAAACCAATAAATTAACATTGAAGTTACATTTGTTACAGGATAGTAGTTTGCCTTGTGCAGTCTTTGTGTTCACTGCTATAAATCTCACTAATGAAAAAAAAGATGTGAGTATTACATTCACATGGACAGAAGTGCTTGGTGGTCCTAATAAAAAGAAAAATATATGTAAGTATTCTTTTTTTTTTACCTCTTACAATCGATTGTACGAACATGAAGTGAGGAAGCTGTATGTATAGTTTCTGGGATGGACTAAAAGACAATTTTAAATGAAATCAAAACAATATGTCCATAAATTTTCGTATATCATTATCAAGTCGGTCGAGACATCAACTTTTTCATCCGAAGCTTTAATACTTACACACTTTTTATTTAATGTGCACAAACTATATAGTCTATGGAATTTGATAATAAAATTTTTAAAAGGTTAATCTTACGAAATTATAAACGCAGTTCATCAATTGTTCAATTATTAAAAATATATTACAAAAATAATATTTCATCCGCACCTATTTTTATCATAGGAATAACATTTCATTATGATTTTATCATTAATTATTTCATGGCTTTATGTAACTACTAAGCCTTTGCCCGCGGCTCCTCAGCAGCCAATAGTTAGTTTTTAAATTATATCTCAGGTTCCCGATATAGTAGTGGAATAAAATGTATACCCGTTTTTAAGTCTAATCGAGGGCTATCAAACAAAAATAGTTGCATCAAAATCCGTTCAGTAGATTTTGCGTGATGCGCGAACCACAAACAGACAAAATTTGTAAAAAAAATTGTTTTGTGTTTAGACACGCCTATACAGCCATAGCCCAGGGGGAGATTCCGTCTATATCTCACAATCGACATCGTATCGTGATCACTGTAATTGGTTGAGAGATCACCGTGATTGGCCAACTGATTATTGCGACATCACGCGTCAGTTTATCTACCAATCACAAGCGAGTCGATACGGGATATATGAGATTCCGTCTAACCCCCCATTATAGTCATTTTTTGTCATATATCTTAAATGTACAGATAGCTCTGTTATAGCTTTATAATAGTATAGATGACAATTAGGTAAATGATCACACCTTATTTTCTTCTGTAGCGAAATTGGAATTGGAGCGATATTCCGAGGAACACACATGTGGTGTTACTTTAGAACAGAAGATACTAGATTTATCCTGTACATTCACTATAGCCAAGAAGAAAGATGAAAAAGAAACGATTCACCAGGGTTATTGTTTGTGGAACGCAGCTAAAACTTCTAATTACATATGGGAGTGTCTTAAAAAACACGGGAAACTGGCACCGGATCCGAGTCTCACACCGCCACCACCGAAAGTGCCAGATAAGGAAAAACAGAAGGAAGATAAGGAAAAGAAAAACAAACACAAAATATATAAATGTAATAAATATTGACATACTTACTTATATTTATGCAAAGCTTTCATGTTGTGATGCTTTGAGAATCACTATTTATTCTATAGTAACTTCTACCTTGTTAGTGGTAGAACCTTGCGTATCCCAGCATAAACCGGCTCGATCGAGGAAGTCATCCATCCATCCATCAGCCTTTTAGCGTCCACTGCTGGACATAGGCCTCCCCAAGAATGGGGATAGTTCCGTAATCGCAACGCTTGGCAGGCGGGTTGGCGATCGCAGTGGATGTTGTTAATACTCGAAGGAGTGCTTGCTGCCCACTCCCCCGGTATCCCTCAGTCGGCTCTTGCGACTCCCATGGGTGGAGAGGGTTGGGACAATCTAAAGCCGGCCCCACACGACATTCTAAAGCCGACCCCACACGGCATTCTAAAGCCGGCCCAACACGGCACACGGAGGAAGTATCAAATTCAAATTAATAATTATCTTTATTTCATAGGCTTATTATATAGCACTTAAAATCGTCAAAGTTACGGATAAATAACATGAATGCTTAAGGCAAGTGCATCCGCAATGTTGCTATTGCAATCGCCACACACCACCCACCCACAAAAGATCAGCGTGCAACAACGGTGGGGACCCCAACCGTTGTGTATTGTATGGTGAGTTAGACCGCCGGAGACCCAAACCTCTTATCGTCTGCTTATTGTCGTTCTTATCCTTTCCTTAATATCCGTCCAATCCCTTTCCTTAGAGATGGCGAAGTGCGAGTTATGCCTCTGGTGTTGCTAGCGTCTAAAGGCTACGGTAACCGCTTACCATCAGGTGGGCCGTATGCTTGTTTTCTACCCATGTAATATAAAATAAAAACTGCTACCTATTCAATATTGTGTGATAATTACTGGAATGCCACTAGTATCGACTAATGAGGTAAACTCTTAACTATATCCATTGTGGAAGGTAATCTAGACATATATTCCTATTTCATCAATATCTACTTCACTTTTCTTTTTTTTTTGTTAAGGCGGTAAAAAATGTTCCGAACCGCACACCCCGTCGTTCGGGGCAACGAACAAGGTAGTGTAAAAGAAACCCGCCGTGTGCCGTCTGAGAAGGGCCACTGGACCTATGTTACATTCCTTCGGTGGTAATATCTACTTCCTTGGGGTTTTTTTTGGACAGTGTTATGGAAAGAAACATTTTGCAATGTATGTGCTGATAGATGATATGCATGAACATAGCCCAGCATTTTATACGATTATGAAAAAACATAAATTTAAATTTTAGTACACTTTCTATATTAGTTGAAGTTTTGCAGGCGATTCAATAGCTTTATCAAGTGTTATTTCTTTGGACCCGGGAGGCACGGGGACAACAGAGTTCTGCCTTGCCTGGGATATGCCAATTATTAAATATAAGAAAGATTCAAAAATACAAAAGAGGTAAACTTTTTTGAATTTTATTTATTTTATATGGTATTGTGCATAGTGCCGCATAATACTTTGAGTACCATAGATAATGTTCATCCTAATTTTTTTACCTTATCTTTGAGTTTTACACAGACATTCTGGCTATATATTCTTAGACTTTGGGACATGAGACTGAAATTTTAAACGAAATTCAAGGCTACCATATAGATTGGCCGGCGCATTATTGCCGTTATTCTGCATGCTCTTAAAAAAGTAAGCTAGTACATTCCGAGGAGGTGTAGCAATAGTAAATCTGTTTGTTTCAGATATTATACGAAGTATTTTGGTAGCGATGGTATCGCTGGCGCCAGCATAGCTGCTTACGCGCTTAGGAGTTATACAAATTGGGAGAAACAGCTCACAGAGTGGCAGGATCCTATCTTGAACAATAGGTAAGTATCTATCTAAGTTATTATGCTCAAATGATGAATCGAGGTATTTTACCCTAACGAAGAAAAACAAAGATAGTTGTATGAAATCTATAAATATGGTAAAAAATTAAAAATCTGTATGATGTTATCTGTGAGAAGAATGTAAGCATGGATTGAGAGATACTTTTGATTGTAAGAATAAAAACCTAGCTGGCATGTCTATATTTTGTATCTCTGAACTAACTTAATCATAAATACAAAAAAGAGTGACTATAATAGGGAATAATAACTCCGCTGGATTAAATTCGGACACCGAACGGAAAAATTGGATAGAATTGACGAAAGTTGTGAAGTGTGAGCAAAAAGCAGTAGAATTTAGATAATTGGGTGGCATTTTTGAAAAGGCCAATTTTTACAATGACACGAATAAAAGAAACATGGTGGTGTGACGTTCACTCGCGGTAGGAGTGAAACCTCCAACTAACAAAAGAACAAGAAAATAGGATGAATAGATTATAGTGTAGTTATAGGAAACTAAATGCTATAGGTAGTTTAGTAGCATATGTTGGGCTGGACCGGATTCGGCATCAACATCAATCGCGAATACATCAATCACTTTTAATTTGCCGACGATGTGTTAGTCTTGGCGGAATCGCTGGAGGACCTTGGTACCATGCTCAATGACGAAGTTATTGAACAATATTTTCGTTTGTTCTCAGGCAGAAAATGCTATTAGCAATATGACGTCATATTGTACATTTAGTTAAGGTTTTAGTTTCAATATCGAGTTTATTGTGAATTTGGTGTACAATAAGTACACTAATGTATTACTAGTGACCCAAATATGTTTAGGATTTTAGTATAACTACAATTCTCTCTTACCGTATTTTCATATCTAAAATTATATACAGTGGAATCCGTTTATAATGACATCGCAGGGACATAACAAACACGTCATACTAAGCGGACGTCATACAAAGCATTTTGTAGAAAATAAACAATCTCCTATTTTTGTTAGTATGTATTTATTTTAGTAGAAAGAAACAAAATCAATTACACACCGAGACTCAAAACTAAAAAAGCCATATAAATCTATGAAAAAAGCCATGCACGCGCCGAACGTCATCGGGTATCACGTGACTCTCCCGAGCACTGCCGAAGGTGTTAGGAATCATGCCGGTCACTATAACTGGACGCAATTTATTAAAAATGGGTCACAGTAAGCGACATGTCACTATAAGCGAAGTTTTTATATCCGACTTATCTAAAGAATTTTATATGAAAACCAAACTTCGCTGTGTAATTACGTCATAATAAGCGGTTGGTCAATGTAGGCGGAGTCGTAATAAACGGATTCTACTGTATGTACTTAATAAATATTTTAATATTTAGATATTTTTTATATATATTTTTAGTATTTGACATGCTTAGCACTATACATTAAACACAAAGTGAAAAATGTGAAATCGAAAATAACAGTCAGGAGCAGGATTTGAACCTGCATCTTCTGGATACCGTCCAGATGCTTTACCAATTCAGCATCCTGACAATTGCTCCTGACTGCTAATTTCGATAACACATCATACTTAACGTCTTCGGGTGACGACGAATTGGTAAAGCATCTGGACGGTATCCAGAAGATGCAGGTTCAAATCCTGCTCCTGACTGTTATTTTCGATTTCACATTTTTCACTTTGTGTTTAAAATATTTTAATTCTCTACTTAAAAAAATAATTGGGAAATAAAGCGTTATAATATAGGAGCCGCCGCCTATTTTTTTAAGTGATTAATAACACGTTCAATCTTTGTGAGTAGGTTCCGTTCGACGAGACGCCCAAGTTTTTCTCTGTGAAAAATCTCGATAGAGGTTGCTAATGAAGAGCGCAGGTATAAAATATTTCGAATTGGTGGGGTGTCGAAATTGTCTGACTAACAATAACTTTAAATGTTAAGATAATTGGATAATAAACTCGGAATAATAATTGTCCTACAAAATGGGTAGTTTGACTGGAGCGTACTTTTCTAAAAATATAGATAGACAAATATAAATAAAGAGGTAATTCAAATTATTAACGATCTTTTTGAATGCAGCTTTGTAAATATTTGTATAATGAGATGGCCATATAGTCCTACAAATTTAGTGGTACTCTGTCTCACGCTTGGAAGTTGTCGAATTCACGGACACTTAATAGCTACCTCTTACAAGATTTTTCACTGAGAAAAATTTGCGTGTCTCATCGAACGGAACCTACTCACAAATATTCAGCAAGTTGTCGAATTCACGGACACTTAATAGCTACCTCTTACAAGATTTTTCACTGAGAAAAATTTGCGTGTCTCATCGAACGGAACCTACTCACAAATATTCAGCCTGTTATTAATCACTAAAAAAAATAGGCGGCGGCTCCTGGACTATTATTAACCGTTATAGAAAAAATATCAAAATAAATAAGCCAACCCGCCTGCCAAGCGTGGCGATTACGGCACTATCCCCCATTCTTGGGAGGCCTATGTCCAGCAGTGGACGTTAAAAGGCTGATGGATGGATGGATGAATAGCTGTTTCTCAGTGGTCCGCCAATACAGGCGGAGAGACGGTGGATTTATTTAGCTGGTGGGAGCGCCACACTAATTCATTAGTGCAGGGTGTAAAAAAAAAGAAAAGCAAATTTTTTCTCACCTTATCCAAAAAAATGGTTCTCTCCGAAATCCCTCTCCTGATTGTAATAAAAAGAGGAAATAAGATAACTATCATATCTTTTAAGTTGGAACAAATCAGACGTTTTGCTAAAAATATGTTAAGATCGGATACGTCATTTCGTAGTTCATTGCGGACAAACAAATATTCTCATCTCCACTATTGTTTTTCTAATTCCAGTAATATACCAGACTGGTTAAAATGTGCCTTAATGAATGAGCTTTACTTTATTGCCGATGGTGGTACTATATGGTTTGATGTACGTGACGAATATCCGGAAACGGACCCCAGGTAATTAACTCTGTACTAACTTAATTTGTAGTGTATTAACGAAGTATTGGCCTTGCCTTACACTTATTAACCTATTAATTTGTTTTTAGGCATGATTTTGGCGTGTTCGGGTACCTCGAAGGTCACGAATATAGAATGTATAATACGTATGACGTCCATTTTTACGCTTCCTTCGCTTTAGCACAACTGTGGCCTAATTTACAAGTATATAATTTTATTTATTTATGTTTTTCATAAAAGATGTCACTACCTCATTTTTCGATTGGGTTTAGTACGAGGTGACTAAGAGAAGGAAAACTACAATTATATTTAGTACCACCTTACGTTGGAGCGAAATGCATAGAGATGCACTGTTACTGAACATGTGAAAAAATATTTTTGCATTTGATAGGTTATTTAGAAAGGCTAAAAAATCACGTAAAGGTCGTAATAAAGACCAAGATGAAATAATTAAAAAATAGCAGTGATGGAATACGAATAAATAGCAGTGATAGAAAACGGAAAACGAAAAAAATAAACTATCTATGAGCCTAATATCGTCCAAATCCGTTACGTCGTCGTTTTGCATGATTGAGTTACAAACATATATTTCAAATTATAATATTAAGCAGGATACTCGTGATTTATTTTAAATGAAAAGTCAGTCAGTTATAGCTAGTGATAGATGAAACAATACAAAGTTTTGGTGTTTTTTTTGTTATTAATTTTAATGTGGTACTAAATCTTCGCAGGTAGTCCTACAATACATGTTCCGTGATACAATAGAATTGGAAACGGAAAAATGTAGAAAATCACTTTATGACGGGAAGAGTGTGAAATTTAAAATAAAAAATTCTATACCACACGATCTCGGTGACCCAGGTAAAACTATAGCTGTTACACAACCATATATCTTGATATTAAAAAGTAGCTATTACTGATTTTGCCCTTTAAGCATTAGGTTAGGAGTATTCTGCCTTTACAAATATACAGACTATTAAGCAATAATTAAAAGCCTTCTTTTAAGGACCTTTGACGCTGTGAGGTAAGAATCCTCACGTAAGATATTTTGAAACATATTTTTGAGGTAAAAGCTCTGAAATTGCAACGTTAAAGCACATAAATCGACCAACAACTATTGTGAAAGAAGAGTGGCGATCACAGAACGACTAAAGACGCATCGTGAGTGCCAGATAAGCTGACGATGTTGTTCAAATCGCAAGCAGTTCAGGTGATGGCACACAGCGTTCTTTTGGGCATGCCTAGCAATAGATGAAAGGGCTAAAGATATAAATATACTATGATAACTATAATGACCTGCTGCGGGGCTAGCTTGGGGGTTCTCCAAGTTCAAGTTTTGCAGATTATTAAAAATAATATTACTAAATAACTTTATTGATAAAAATGCATTGCAGCTGACATGCCGTTCTCTCATATAAACGCCTACAACATACACGACGTGAGTGACTGGAAGGACTTGAACCTCAAGTTCATATTACAAGTGTTCCGTGACTACCGACTGTTGCGAGGACACACGGCGCCCTTCAGCAACGAAAGGTACCGCTCTATGGCGTACATTGATGACGTCAAGGACGGCACTGAAGACGACTTGTATTCCCGTAGTACCGGCCAAGCGGAGGACGGTGATACCACTATCGACGAGTCGCCGAATTCCACTGAACATTCCACGCCTGTTGCTGCCCCTCAAAAACCATATGGTGTTGGAGATATATTAGATCTATTGTACAGGTAACAACTAAAGCTCAACAATATAATCTGACTTTTAAATTAGCTTAACTTGGTGGATTACCGATATACACAGAACGGTAAAACGCCGCCACTGAAGTAATGCCTTCCAGTTGCAGTGGTCCGCCAATACAGACGGAGAGACGGCACACGGCGGGCTTATTTAGTGAGTAAGGACCCACGCTACCTTGTTCGTTGCACCGAACGACGGGGTGTGCAATTAGGTATATTTTGGCCCGCCTCAACAAAAATAAAAAAAAGTGTGTGCGTGTAACCTTTACGCGCGATTGAAGTAAAACTTCTTTGGCGTTGACGGTTTTTTTTTTAAAACTTGAATTTTTAATCACTTTGCTATTCACAATTGATCCCTTTGAAAATTTGGAAATAAATAATCCTAATTGATTATGATATTTACCACTAGCTGGCGTATAAGTCAAGAAGCGTGGAGTATATGACATATACTTACGACCAATCCAAATTATTATTTTTAAATAGCGGAAACTACACAGACTACTAAGCCTTAGCTTAGTACTAAAAAATACTACTACTTACTAGTCTTAACTAGTAAGCGTTACTTCCGTCAGAAAAAAAATCCGAGTTACTCCCTAGTCGCGCCTAAAGAAGTTTTACTTCAAAAGGGGCTGTTATTATTGTGTTATTTGTAGGTATATTAAATAGGACTATCATAAAACACATATTGTATTTTTTTTTCTCATGGATTCTTTTGTGCTCTCATTTGATTTGATACAAACACTGTCTCCTCTAGCTGATCTCACATAGCAAAATAGCACATTATAAAACGTCTTTGTCGCGTACAGTTCCGTAATTACGTAGCAGTATCGAGAAAGATGCTTAGGTATATGATCATATTTATGACGGAGTACTGAGAGAGAGAGAGAGACTACTTTATGGTGAGGTAACACATATTAATCGACGCTTTTTTTCACCT
Organism: Leucoma salicis; assembly: GCA_948253155.1. Taxonomy (NCBI): domain Eukaryota; kingdom Metazoa; phylum Arthropoda; class Insecta; order Lepidoptera; family Erebidae; genus Leucoma; species Leucoma salicis. Next base: position 11,960,860 of record OX411808.1, on the reverse strand, counting down.
AGGAGTGCGGAAGTTGAAGCTGAGGAGATTGAGCATCATCCGCCACCAGAGCGCACGGCTGCCGTGTGGGAGGCTAAGCGTTACCTTGCGGATATGTACCCTGCGTGTGCGGCGCTACTGCGGCACTGTTTGCGTTGGGACACGGACGGCGATGGCCTTATAGAAAACAGTGGTTTCCCCGACCAGACGTTCGATGCGTGGGTCATGTCCGGTCCCAGGTTAGTAAGAGAGCTAATAAATACAAATGAATCTATTTGTTTGTAACGATGTTATACACAAAAATTCCTTTTTGACATCTGTTCTAGGATAATATTGATTTATCAAGCTAAAATTGATATCGTTAAGAGAAAGAAAAAAGAAACATTTTTATTTCTTTTTGTATGTCTGTATTTTTAACGCACATCTTTGAAATTACTTAACGGATTTTAATGCGATTTTTATGAGTACATAGAGATTACAAAAAAAGTTGTTAAAATTGTTTTTTGTAAATTATTTTTTTCATGGCTTGTGTCTTGAGTGAGTCTTTTATTGACTAAGGTATTTAAAATTATTCCCTTCTAACAAACAATACTACGCATAGCAGACTCCTAACTTTGTAACTAACGGCTCATCATGTAATATTTTACAACAAATTTTTAATGATAAACTCTATAATCTACTTTTGGATATTGGGTTTTTACGCAACATCCAAATATACTGAGAAATGAAAGTAACTTTTTAATTTACATGACAGGCATTTCTAGAGACATGAAGCAAACGTTTATAGTAAAGGTTTATCAATAAGTTGTGATCGCTCAACTGTTTTGTGCAAAAAAATTATACAGCTTCTTAACTCGTCGTTATCATCGTTAGAAATTCGCCGGAACTTACTAACCATTTAGGCGTCAATAAGCAATATCAAATCATTTAAATAAATCTTTCAGTGCATATTGCGGTGGTCTATGGGTAGCATCTATATCAGCAGTGTGTGCCATGGCCCGCATCCTCGGCCATGAAAACGATGAGAAGGAGTTTACGAAACTGCTGGCTCAGGCTCGTGACTCCTTCGAAGAGAAGCTGTGGAACGGCTCATATTATCTCTTCGATATGAAACCATCTAACAGTCGAGTGGTTATGGCTGACCAACTAGCGGGACACTGGTAAGAGCTAGAATATTCTTGCCTTAAGTGAGCAACTATTGTTAGCTTCAATTTTCTTAGCATGTTTTTAGATTTTCTCTCCACGACTGAACTTTTCATAGCATTACACCTGTATTCCCCGAAGGGGTAGGCAGAGGTGTATTACACCCCCACGGTTCGCCAGCTATATTTAAGTCCCATGTAATAGGGGGCGAGCCTGTAGCCATCTACCGGGCACATTTCCAAACTCCGGGCTGCTACTGAGAATTTTTCTTTTTACGAAAAAGCTCAATAGCACCCCCCGACCCAGGCATCGAACCCGAGATTTCATGATCAGCAATCGCTCACACTAGCGCTACACCACGTAGCCAGTTTTCAGTATTTTTTTAGTTTGTAATTATTGCCAAACGCCATGCTAATCTGTCAGTCCAGGCATTATAAGCCAATTTTCCTTCAATCTTTCATTATGAAGGAAGCAGAAGATTGGACCAATAATCTTTATAGTATTGGTGTTTCCTGAAGTCTTCAATTTAGATAATTAGGATCATCTAATTATCTAATAAGTTAGATAGGTACTAAGAATCTTCTAATATCTATATTATATAATTCCAGTGTTACGATGTTTGTCCGGGATGAACTCCGAAACTACTGAACCAATATTAACTTTTTTTTTTAAATGTGTGTTTTGTTCCAACTTAGAGATAGGATACTTTATATCTTAATTTATAATTGCAACATTTACTCATGAAAAATTATATGGCGCTACGAAATTCGCCGGGTCCGAGTATTATATATAATTCTCGTGTCACATTGTTGCTCACGATGAACTCCGAAACTATCTAACCAATTTCCCTTTTTTTTTAAATGTATGTTTTGCTGGTTTTGCTTAAGATAGGATAGTTTTTATTACGTATTTTTTATTAATTGCAAAATATTCACGAAAAAAAAAAATTTGCGTTACGAAGTTCGCCGGGTCAACTAGTTATCTTATAATTTATATATTTAAGATAATTGGAATCTTCTAATTATCTTATAAAGATAAGCCTGACAGGCTACAATTAGGTTCTATATTTATTTCTTTAGTGCCAATTATTTGTAAAGGTTTCTCCGGGCATCAGGGTGGACTGAACAAGTGTTCCCCGAAGCGCACGTCCGCAAGGCCTTATCAACTGTCTATGCAAACAACGTCCAACAATTCAAAGGTGGGAAAATGGGTGCAGTGAATGGTTATGTATCAGGTTCCCGGGGACACATTGATACCACCGCCTTACAGAGTATGGAAGCTTGGATAGGCGTGACCTATGGTCTTGCTGCGCTTATGATATATGAAGGTAAGTGCCATCATTATTAGTTGACGTAAAATATAGAGGATTAATTGTAAATTCTGGGTGAAAGAAGATTGACTGACACATCTTAATTCTCTCGTCTATGAATGCTTTAAAGTAAGATCTGTTAAAACGGATAAAAATATTTATTATTAGAAAAAAAAAAACCTGTATTGGGCGGGCTATTTGGGAGTCTGAGCACATTTTTTTTAAATTTTTGCCCGTTTATTGTTTTGTCTGTTTGTTTGTTCATCACGCTAACATTACTAATCTCATTTTGATGTAACTTTTTTGTGTAATAGCTCTCGATTAGACTTAAAAACATAAATGTTTATCCCGCTACTATATCGGGAACCTGAGATAAAGAGCTAAAAAGTAGCTTTTGGCGGATTCGCGAGCAAAGGCTAGTTATAACTCATAATGTATTCTTATAAACTTCAGAAAATATTAAACGGAATCATTTTTACAGGAATGCATGAAGAAGCATTTGTGACCGCTGGTGGAATGTACAAGACTTTAACAGAAATGGGTTTATCTTTTGAAACACCAGAAGCATTATATGAGAACGGTAACCACCGCTCAATTGCCTATATGCGTCCGTTGGCTGTATGGGCTATGTACCAGGCCATTATAGCCCGGCCACCGCCGCCCCAACCGATAGCCAATGGCCGCTTATACAATACCAAAGACAAAACGTTATAGTGTACAATTAACAATGCTGTTAAAATGGTATTTTTTAAAGGTGAAAATATTTTTAAACGTTGGGAGTCCTTCAATTGTTGTACGAAAATAAGATAATGAATATATTTTTTTTACAAAATGAAATGTTGACTAAAGAAATGTTCTGCTTGGTCCCTTAGTTTTAATTTATACTTAATGTATTATAGCAATAGACAAAATTACAAAAAAATGTTTTCGGAGCATCCATAGCAATCAAACAATAAAACTGAATCTTTTAAATATTCATTATAGTTGTGAAAATAATATACTTTCCAATGGATTTTTCACAACGTATCTCCGAAGACATTAAATTGATACATCTAATATATTTATTAAGATCGCAATGTGACGTCACTCGTATAACACAACAGTCAAAATCAGTTGGTGGTAGTGATGAATATATCAAGAACTTTTGACCTACTGATTGACCTGGTCTTGAAGTCGGTTTAATGTAGAACTGCTGACATATTTTGTTTTTAGTAGCATTATTCTCTTTTTCATCTTTAAGCAGATAAATGAAAGACCCAAGTTTAAATGAAAATTTTTGTAATATTTATTTCCCCAAGGGACTTAGTGACTTGATATGCTATAATTATAATGTATGTTTACCATTTCGATAAGTAAGTGCGATTGGGTAGAAGTTCTACATTATTAAACACATGTGAATGTGTGTGGTGCCGAAAGGCTGATGGATGGATGGATGGATGGAAACACATGTGATTATATGGAATCGAAGTGTGTGCAATAAAATTGTCAATTGTTAAAGCTTGTTCTTAATAGCTTTAGAGGATTTGAGAAAATTGTATTAAAATACAATTAGTTGTTTACAAGTATTCTAGTTTACATATTTAATAAACAACATATTTTAATATGTTCGTTTTCGTGGTCTATGGGGATATGGGGTAGGTATCTACTAAAAATATATACCATACATGTGATAAAACCTTGCTTTGTTCAAATTCTGGGAGGATTCTACCACAGAAATGATCCCTTAAAGAGAATTTGATAGCTTTTTTTTTTGCAAAATCGTACTTTTTCATGAAAAAAATAATTATCTATAAAAATAAAATTGGGCTGTAAGATGTAATCAGGTTGTAGGTACTTAGTACCTCCGAGATGTTATCTGATGCGATTTTAATTTATTCTAATTTTTAACCCCCGTCGCAAAACGAGGGGTGTATAAGATTGACGTATCTGTGTCTGTCTGTGGCATTGTAGCTCCTTAACGAGTGGACCGATTATGATTCGGGTTTTTGTTTGAAAGCTGTGGTAGGCATCTTATTAGTTATATGTGTGTGGGGGTTAATTTAGTGTTATTCATATTTAATCTCTTTATATCAATATGTGGACTGTATACATGTTGCCTGGCTAGTAGAAATATACCTACTTATATACAACGCAATAATAAAAAAGTAATATAGAAAAATAATATTTTATAAGATATATGCTACTTATTTTACAACTACTTAATTTCTAATTAATCTGACTGTAATCTGACTCCAAATTCGTGATATTTTAATGATTTTTACTTCTGCTGTGTGTTCATTTAATATTAGCTACATCTTATACATTAAAAGATAAATATTAATTATTGTATTATAATTTTATAAAAATACGGTCATATTATTTAATTTCATTTTACATATATCCTCCTTGGTTTTCATGTAGATTTAACTTATCTATCATATGCCAGCCCCCTTAGACAAGTGGCACAAACGCTAGTAGAATCATAGATGTAATATGCTCTATAGATTGGCAATGTCAACTATCGAATGAGACCGAAAACCAATTATTAATGAGTGTGTGAGTTCTCAATGTGTGCATTGAATTTGAAGGTCTCGTTGACAGCTTCACTCTCTCTCTCTCTCTCTCTCTCTCGTTCTAACACATCACAGTACCATTAGCTTCGGTGGTTCTCTTTTACTCTTATAGCCAATCTATGGAGTATATTACAAATCTATGAGTAGAATAGAACAGAATAAAATTAATGTATGAAATTGACATAAGATTGATGCATGAAGCAGAATAAATATGTAATATTTAGATATTTTTATTTATTTTTAGCATTTGACATGCTTAGCCATATAAATTAACACAAATATAACTACAGTGGCAAAAAGTAGTTGTAAGTATGTATAATTCTGTACTTTCTAAATTTAACTGGCGAATTATCCCAATATTATAAATTAGTTTTCGATAACTGCACTGCACAAATGTGTGCATATATTATATTATTTTTTATGCATTTGAAAGTCTATTCTTTTTGGTAATTGGCAGCAGGTATCCAATAAACCAATGATATTGTAAACATTAATGAATTGTATGTTATCGTTTTAATAACAGGAAATGTATTATGTACCTACATTTTAGTGTAGATATAGACCACCTATATTATTGGTAGGTGTATATTATTTTAAAGTAATTTATTAAGTTGTTTTTTCTGTTATGCGATACATATGTTCGTATTTGTCATTTGGTGGCTAATGTTTTTTTATAAGTAGATGCCAAATAAAGTTCTTATAATTTCTATTTGCATTTCAATAATTATTCATGTAGAAGATCCCAGTATCTAAGATGGCTTAGTTAGGAGTAGTTCAATCGTTTGGAATGTACTTTCAGAAAGCCGTTGGTTCGAATCCCAGCCTTATTAATATTTTTATAATCCTAAGGGATTGTACACACCTAAAGTCGCCGACCCGCAGACAGCCCGGCTTTTTTGTTGCCGGCGGGTTAGTTGGCGGCTTCACATCTCATAAGTACACACCAAAGTTGGCCACACATCCTGGCGGCTATGTTGACGGCGGCTTCACATCTCGTTGGAAAACATTGTTGGAGACACGAAATCAACACAACTTCTTTGACATGCCACCGATATGACTGTTGCCACAAGGCGCCAGATATAGGGCGCAAGTCGTCGAAACGATTCTCTGAAATAATGACGCCGATACGAGGTCGACTACTTTAGTGTGTAGATTCCCTTAGGCAGTGGCGGAGTTGCCCTAAGGCCCGGTCGGCCCTGGCCTAGGGTGGCCAGATATTCTCCGACTGGTGCAGGTGCTGTCGGGACACGGTTGCTTCGGCGGCTGCACATAGTCACAAGGAGGGAAGCGACTCCGGGCTGTCATCATTGCGGCTGCGACGAGGACACGGCGCGGCACACGCTCGAGTCGTGCCCGGCTTGGTCGAGCAGCGCCGTGAACTCGTCGCGGCAATAGGGAGAGATCTCTCGCTGCTCGTGACAGGAATTTGGCCGCGATCGTTGCCTTCTGCGAGGAGGTTATCTCGCGGAAGGAAGCGGCGGAGAGGGAAAGGGAGGAGGATTCTTCCGCTGACCCAAACCGCCGCCAACGACCAGGGCGGCGCAGGCGCGAGTACTTGCGCCTCATGCCGCCCTAACTGAGGCTGCGGGTGGATGGACCGGGGATCGTCCGCCACCCGCAAGGCCCCCCGCGACGCTCCGCGTGCGGATGCGTCGCTCAGTAGAGGGTACCCGAAAGGGTAAGCCGCCGGCGGACCACTGAAGTAATCCATCATAGTACCAGTGGTCCGTCAACACGACACAGGCGGAGAGACGGCACACAGCGGCTTTCTTTAGTGGACGAAGGCCCTACACTACCCTGTTTGTTGCCCCGAACGACGGTGTGTGCGGTTAGGTACAGATTGTCCCGCCTAAACAAAAAAAAAATTAAAATGTGTGTATTTACGTACACGCGTTAGAAGTTATACTTCTTTGGCGTATGGAAAAAAATAACTAAAATGCAGTAGTGATTAACGATAAATATTAAAATTAATCAAAAAGATTTTATTTAAATAAAAAGGTTTTATTAACGTAAAAATATGACAACACAGTAAAAATATACAATCATTTATCATTAAGGCAATGAATCAAATATATTAATAAATATTTCAAATAAACTATTTTACATTCGTAGATTCTTCTCGTAGTGACTGAATAGGCACGTGAGTAACAAGAGGTTTGTGGTAGCTAAAATATGATATAAATGGTCTCGTTAAAACTGTAGATAAGTATCTTGTGAATACACCATCAATAGTAGTGCCATGTCGTGTTGTTGAAACTGAAGAGTCATTATTAATTAATAGATTTAATCGTCATTAAAAAAATAATTGAAATATCAATAAATCAAATTTTAACAAATAGTTAAGATCAAAGATAAAATAAACATTCAGCATTTAAGGTTAATATAAACAAGTATAGAAAATTTTTTTTTTTTTTTATTTATGCATAAAATTTGTTAATATACCAGAAATAAAACAAAACGAAAAAAAAAATATTTTTTAGATAATAATGTAATAATTTTTAATTAACGATGTAAATAAATTATACATACCGACAATTAACCTCAAATCTATAAATGCACTCAAAACAGTTTATTCAAATCAGTTTTATCACTAATATTCAATATATATAGATATACTAATAAATAATAAATTATTAGTATCACCGTCGTATATGAAATTGATTTAATAAAAACACCAAAATAATATTTATATATTCACACTGTTTAATTGTACTCTTACGAAACACGTTCTAAATATAAAAATACTAGAATATACAACTTGAACATAGTTATCAATTTTCATGCATGCCACCTAGAACTAACTTCACGATGTAGAATTTAGGTGTCGGTGTGCGCGCGCATCGTAAAAATTCACTCTCATCATTTTTCTCTATCGCGCCAAAAGAAGTATAACTTCAAAAAAAGGGTGGCCAGATATTCGCCACCTCGCTCAATCATGAAAAGAAGAAATATACTGATGATAACAAGAAACAACTTAGATGCAGTCCTATTATCTACTATACGCAGTATACACCGATAGTTCTATGTGATAAACGTTATATAAATCTGTTTTTTTTTATTAGAAGATAACTAAATTTCAGAATATATTTCCATAAAAATTGATACAAAATAAATTCACATGTAGGTATCTAAGTAGTATCTATTCGAAAATTAGGGGAGTTGAGAAAGGGGCGGCTGATGTTACACGGCCTAGAGCGCCCAAGATTGCTAATCCGCGACTGCCCTTGATGTCTTGTTGGTGGGTAGATAATTCTCAAGCTAGAACGAAATCGATATAGTAGGTACCGCAATGCTAAGTTTGTTATGGTTGATGGTCATGTGAGGCAGCAACTTTTGGGACGTGAAATGCATCTTTTAATTGATAGACATTTCGCATCTATCTCATAGATTTTGTGGAAGCTTTGCAGTACTATCAGGCAGTACGTTTCAATCCACCAAATTATATGCCCATATATAAAGGTCACGCGTCCCTATGTTATTGTTGTTATCGACGGTGGCAAATGAGCTACGCTCCACCTGATGGTGACACAACCAAGATACGTTAAAAGCATAGTACTGGAAACTTGTAATAAAAATATTATTATTATAGACTTAGAATACTTGTACTAGTCAAACAAAGAGCTCATTAACGTGTAACGATTTTTGATGTTGGTGTTTTTGATTTAAATTTGGTTTTTTCAATTAATCAACTTATATCTAACAAATGTATAGATAAAACTGTATCAAGCAATATGAACCGAAAAATATATGCCACGCACTAGTGCAAACGTAACATAGTAATAGGTATCTAATGTTATCCTAAAAAAACTAGTTATACCTAAATGACTTGATTTTTCCTTATTAGGGAACGTACCTACTCACTACGTGTCCCGATTAAGGGGGGGGAGGGAGTTCTTCGAAATACTACGCTCAGTCACAGGAGCAGGGGAGGGGCTTAGGTTTTTGTTACGTAGTCGATCTCGTCGAGAGAAATTTCGCGCTTTTTCGATCTATCTTTGAATATGGCGCGCAGTATTTAGTGCTTCTTAAACTCACAGTTGGTGGCGCTGACGCCGTATTAATAAAGACAAATATTTATAACCGAAAATATTTTCATTTGTTTCACTTTCTGACTGCGAAATGATTGTAAGTATGTACCAACATTATAATAGATAAACCCTATAACTATCTCACTTCTGACATTGCATTCATCTCATTCTCTCGCATTTTAGTGTTCTAAAGATTTAAATATTCAAGGATAAATATTCAAATATTCACGGATATTTTCACACAACGTCCTCTGGTACCAAACTAAGCTTAACGCTTGTGCTATGGGTGGACCAGATAACGGATATAATACAAATATTACTTTTTTTTTGAAAAACATACATATAATAGATAGAAAACACCCAGACGCAGTACAAATATCTGTGTTCATCACACAAATAATTGTCCTGATTGGGAATCGAATCCACGACCTCGTACACGGAAGTCGGTTACACTACCGACTACGCCACGAGGCCCGTCTTGTGCCGTACTTTTCAATACTAGGTACGTAAAAACTTTAAGGGGAGAGGGGGGGTCTTGGCATAATTATACTACGAGTGGTCACTGAGGGGAGGGAGGGGTCGAAAAATCTTAAACAATAGGTCATGTAGTATGGGTACGTTCCCTAATGTAGAAATTGATACTTCATTATTATAACATTTTGAGCCGTATTAGCACTTGACATGCATGTACTTTAAAGAACAAATTTTTTGTGAATGTGGAAAAAGAGAAGTTTAGTGCGAGCGGTCTCGAACCTGCGTCCCTTCCAACCCGGGGAAGTGCTCTAGACCGCTAAGCCATCGCACTAACCGACGACCATTCCCAATCTCCACATTACATTTGTCTTCACGACCCCCGCCACCTATCGGATGCATTTACATGCATTAATCCGATATAGTAAGTTTAATTTTGCAATTAATAAGTATTCATACAATTTGACAGCGCGATTTTTTAAACATTTAGATCCGTATTTTAGCACTCGACATGCTCAGCTACTTTAAAGAACAAATTATTTGTGAATGTGGAAAAAGAGATGATTAGTGCGAGCGGGATTCAAACATGCGACCTTCCAATACGGGGAATTGCTCTAGACCACTAAGCCATCGCACTGATCGACGGCCATTCCCAGCTAAGACCGTAATAAAAGAGAAAAAAGTATCGTAATATTACCACTGGTACCTATGGTTTTGTTAAAAATCATTTATTTGGATAATTACCTATAAAAGGCAAAGAACAACGCGGGCCACTGGCGAAATAGGTTTTAAGAGCTGCTATTATAATAAAGTATCATGTTACATAATATGATATCCATAATATTTTGTCTAGTGGAGCCTTTGCTTATCCCAGCACGAATGGGCCGGCTCGATCAGGGAAGTACCACCGTACCACCCTCTCACATAAGATCAACGTGTAACAACGGTAGTTACGCCAACCGTTGTTTCGTATGGTGTGTGAAAGCGCCGAAGGCCCAAACCTCCTTATCCTCTCCATGAGCAGAAAATAAAGTAAAACATGGAATATAATAGGTACTTTGAGTTTATTTTCCACAATACACATTAGATAAACATAGATTTAATAAATGCATTTTGGGAGCGGCTAAGTGTGTCTTAAATATGTAACATACCGATACCATTATCTGATTAAATTTTAATTACTTCTAAAGAAATGTAAACAAAAAGTATTCTAAAAAATATTCTAGTGGTTATATTTGTACTAATAAAATTTACGTATCTGTTTCATATTTTGATGATAATAAATAAAAAAAATACAAATATATTATAAAAATATGTACATTATTTACATGCGTCTTTCAGTCTTCTTTCATTTTAATAGAAAAATTTTTTCAACACAACTGGAAAAAGTTTATCAATAAAATGTGCCTACCCTAAAAGTTAATTTATTATTATATTGATTATAACTCGCGATTTAGAGCCTATACCTATCTCTACCTATTTCTAAATCTTATCTGATATCAGTTATAAGATGTTTATATTTGGCACAGTCACTACATCCAAAAATGATGCGTACAGCGTATATAGATACTAAGGTGATGGTGTTAAATAAACAACCAAGCGGAAGTACCTACTTCTATTTCTGAATGTCAACTTTTCAGATTGTTGAAGTTTTTACTATTATTTTTTAGTTTTTACTATTTAATTTTTTACTATTTGTTGAAGTTTTTATTTTACATAGGTAGGTTCATGAAAATCGGTGCAAGAACAACCCAACTCCTTAAAAAAGTATATTATGATATATCAAAAGTCGTTGGTTTATGTATGAGTGGCAGATATGTTCATGTACATGTGAGCACCGTCTCTATCGTCGCAAGGACCAGCAGCACTTGACCTGTCGCGTGGACTGAAGTTCAGTCGCAAATGTGTGCCGTTGTGTGCATCTGTTTCGCTGTCGAGAGTTTCCCGAGAAGCTGACGTCTCACGCTCCACGATAGTTGCCATGTGTTGATTTCTGTGATATAGGAAAAATATACAAAATTAGTTATTAATGCATATTTTTACATGAGAGTAAAATCAATGCGGTCGAAATGCATGAAAGTAAAATCAATGCGGTCGAAATGCATGAGAGTAACATCAATGCGGTCGAAATGCGATCTCTGCGGAGAATCTGTGGAGTGAGGCTGACCGACTGCATTCGTAACAACGACGTAAGAGAGCGAGTAGGTATGAAAGAGAGCCCACCGAAGGAATGTAACACAGTTCCAGTGGCCCGCCAATAAAGACGGAGAGACGGCACACGGCGGGTTTCTTTAGTGGGTGCAGGCCCCACACTACCCCGTTCGTTGCCCCGAACGACGGGGTGTGCGGTTAAGAGAGTATTGGCACAGAATATATATATATATATATAGCCTACAAAATCTTAATAATAATACCAATTGTTCGTAGCGAGAAGAAATGTACCTTATGTACACAGAAATACAGTTGAGATTGTTTTGCCCGCCGCGTGATCCTCGGGCAACCGCGTCATTCAACGAATGCGCTAGGGTTGCACCTATGATGATTTTATTTACTTACTTATCATCACGCTATCTCCCTTGCGGGGTAGGCAGAGAGAACAGAGTGACAAAAGGCTCTATTCTTGCATACATCTCTCGCTTCCTCAACATTCATAATCTTGGCACTCTGCTCTCTCTGCCTACCCCGCAAGGGAAATGGCGTGATGATAAGTAAGTAAATAAGTAAGATTTTTACTAACATAGGTATTTTGCAACATGCAAATGAGATGCGCTTAGTGAATTTATTATTGTATAAATAGTTCTAAGCCTGCTGAATTGGCCGTGTGAGGCCAGCTTAAAAATAGTTCCACCCTTACTCCTCCCGTTTCCCGTAGGAAACATAAGAGGTATACCGAGTGAGCCGCAGCAGCGCTTTCTCCAGTATTAATAACTTCTTTTGCTATATTTAGATATTTTTATATATATTTTTAGCATTTGACATGCTTAGCAACATACATTAAACACAAAGTGAAAAATGTGAAATCGAAAATAACAGACACGAGCAGGATTCGAACCTGCATCTCCTGGATACCGTCCAGATGCCTTGCCAATTCAGCCATCGTGACTCTTGCTCCTGACTGCTAATCTCGACAACACATTCATACTTAACGTCTTGGGTGACGCCTGCACCATCTGTCGGAAGTATTTTCAATTCGCCTTACAAGTGTGGCTGGCATATTGCCTAAAGAGCACGCAACAAAATATGGCAGTACCGCTACTCCGTGGTCTCGCAGTTGCGGGTCCGGTAACAGTGGAGCAGGGGGTGCTAAGAATACCCGGGACCGCTTGTTGTGGCGCTTTCTTGGACCTATGTCCAGCATAAAATCTGACGATGGATGGTTAGAGGAGGCATTGATAAGTGTGTTACTGGCGGGTTACCTGTGGTCGCTTTTAGGATGTCCAAATGTAGTAAATTGCGGACATCCGCCGTTTAGTGGGCGAGGTGGAGGTGGAATCAAATAATCGTCCATTCTATTTTCACCGTCATATGCAGAGTGCATTGTCAGTGTACTTGAGGACATCTGTGAAAGTAAATAATATATTTAATTATTATATCAGAAGTGCTTTAAAAAGAACCTTGCGTTGTAGCAAGACAAAAAGTATACTCACAATCGACCTAGCTTTATCATCGTTTTCGGACTGAACACTGTTTGTTTCAGCAACACTACCTCCACTAACCGTGCTTAGGCGTCCTGATGACGATGAACCTGTCAAAAATGATAACAAATTGTAAACTAAACTTCTCACCTCTAGGTACCGAGCTCGAATCCTATATTGTGTAAAAAGTGTTTGCACTAGGTATCAGATTTGTGCACGTAAATGGCCGGTAATGACCTGCCCTCTTTTATTTAGCACTAAGTTACATAGTTTGTATGGGTCGGTTACACATTTGCTTACCCCTTCGTGGATAAAGTCTTTAGACTACGAAACATATTTATTTTAAAGTACAAATTATTATTTGTGAATGAGGAAAAAGAGAACTTTAGTACGAGCGGGAATCGAACCTGCGTCCCTTCCTTTCCGGGGAAGTGCTCTAATCCACTGAGCTATCGTACTCCCTTGCGGTCATATTCATTTTATTCTGTACATAGGGATATTATAGGCTTTACTTACTTTCACTGAGGCTGCTGTTCGGTCTAGTGTTACCATTTCGTTTTTCAATGGTGCCGTTATTATTGTCTTGGTTGTGGTCTAAAAAGTTTTGAGAATCTATTAATTTCAATTTAATAATGATACAAATATCAAAACCAATATGACTTACTACTTGATCAAAGCAAACTTACGTTTATTTTTGTTCTTCGAGAACATTTTCTTAACTCTTTCGAAGGGTGTCGGCCTTTTCATATTATCTTTTATTTTCTGTTGTATTCGGTCATATTCCTCTCTCATTTTATTAAGTTGTTCTTGTTTTTCTTTCAGTGATTGCTGCGTTTCATTTCTATTTTTCCATTCCATGACTAGTTTTTCTACTTCAGAAATTGTAAAGACATTGTTTTTAAAGTCGTTTATTATTTCGGCTAATTCCTCCTGACCTGTCAGAGGACAATTTTCTTTTCCTGATTTAACACTACCACTGCTACGGTGATCTTTAGTATTGAGGTTTATTTGGCTTATATCACTTGTGGGAGTATCAATTGTGAAAGTCTTAGATTCTTCAGTGGGAGAATATAAGAAAATATCTGCCTGCTGAGGGATAAGTCGTGAGCTATTTGCGTACAGATTGTTTGGTCTAAATTTTGGGCTTTCTACTTTAATATTGGATGGTTGGACTAAATAATCATGTTCGAGCGCTTGTTGAATTCTGTCAGCCGTGTTGTCATGAACAGGAAATTCGTTTTGGTAGAACTGTTCCTTTATTTTTGGGAGTTTAAGGTTCGGTCTTTGTTTCCTTTCGAATGTATGAACATTTTTTTCTAAGTTTTGAGTGCAGGCCTCACTAAATGGATCAACAGATTCAGTAGTATTCCGATCACGTGTGGGCGAATCAACAGTATCGCACGTTTCTACAATACGTAGTTCCTCTTGTTTATCTTCGTCTTGGCTTTCTTCTTTGTCATTGTCAGACATATTTTTGAGATAGTAGTACATATTGGAGAATTCGTTTATTTTCTAAAAGAAATAGTAAAATATAATTGACATAGTTATAGAAGAAAAAGAGGTATAAAAATCTTTGAATAAAAGCAGTTTTGTTGTGACGAAATATTTTATATTTTTTAGAGCATTCGTAGCCTAATTTAAGAGTCTCAAAAATTAAAAGACTGTGAAATTATACTTACAAGGTGATCAGCTAATACATCAGCTAATGCGTAATGTTTGTGGTCTCTAGCAAGATCGGCAGGTGTTCTTTGACGTACGTTACGTAAAGATACCGCAGCACCACCTCCAGGACATTCCAAAAGTTGCCAGCACAGTCTTTCCAAACCAAAACGCGCTGCCCAATGCAGTAAGGTAGGATACTCTTCTCCACCTTAATAAAAAAGTTGTGATATTAGCACCGTATTTCTTTATTCACCTTTATTCAAAACTGGATTTTGCCCGAGAATTCGTCCGCGTGGATTTCAAAGTATAAAACCGTCACTCTACGACACATTAATTAACTCTATGTAAAAATCAGAATTCATGTATTTTTTCAGGATAAAAAGCCTTTTCTGGACTTCAGACTATATACCTAGATATGTATGCCAAATTTTATGATGATCGGTTCATTAGTTACCTATGTGAAAGCGTTACAATCAACCAAACGCACTTTTGCATTTATAATATTGGTAAGGATGTACTTTACATCAACAACAACTCAAGTAATAATGATCTTACTGGACATATCTGACTTGGGGTTAAACTGTTCAGTAGAAGCCAACAGGTTGAAATGTGGTGGAATATTCTTCTGAAACGCATTTAACATCCAGCTGTCCAATTGTTCTTTACTCGTAGTTTTGAAGCCCAGAGTCTGAAATAAATAAGACAACGTAAAGTAACCATAAAAAATAAACTACCATTGCTTCCATCCATCCATCCATCAGCCTTTAAACGTCCACTGCTGGACATAGGCCTCCCCAAGAGAACGCAACAACGAGCGGTCCTGTGCCGACCGCATCCAAGGGCTCCCCGCGGCTTTGACCAGATCGTCGGTCCATCTAGTGGGGGGCCGTCCCACGCTGCGCCGTCCGATACGTGGTCGCCACTCGAGAACCTTTCTTCCCCAACGGTTGTCGGTTCGTCGAGCGACGTGGCCTGCCCATTGCCACTTCAGCATGGCAACCCAGCGGGCTATGTCGGTCACTCTCGTTCTCCTACGGATCTCCGTATTACGGATTCGATCACGTAGGGAAATACCAAGCATAGCCCGCTCCATGGCCCGCTGAGCGACTTTAAGCCTTGATATGAGGCCAACATTCAGAGTCCACGTCTCTGTTCCGTATGTCATCACTGGTAACACACACTGGTCGTAGACCTTCGTTTTCAGACACTGCGGCATATTGAACGAGAAGATCTTCCTTAGCTTCCCGAACGCTGCCCAGCCGAGTTGGATTCGTCGATTGACTTCTTTTCGAAGTTGTGCCTACCTAACTGGACTGTTTGTCCCAGGTAGACATAGTGGTCGACAACTTAGAGAAGCGCACTCCCGAATAGGACCGGTGCTTAAATGACATGGACATTAGACATGACTTTCGTCTTGTCCATGTTCATTTTGAGACCCACTAGTCGGGGAACCCTGCTGAGATCATTGAGCATGGTGCCAAGGTCCTCCAGCGATTCTACCATGACTACGATGTCGTCGGCATATCGAAGGTGAGTGATGTATACGCCATTGATGTTGATGCCAAATCTGGTCCTGTCCAAGAGCTTGAAGACATCTTCCAATGCAGCGGTGAAGAGTTTCGGGGACATAACGTCTCCCTGTCTAACACCTCTCTGCAGTTAGATTGGTTTCGTACTCCTGTCCTGAACACGGACTGACATGGTGGCGTTTCGATACAAGCACTTCAGCACTTCGATGTACCGATAGTCAATTTAGCACCGCTGAAGGGACTGCAGCACCGCCGGAGTTTCGATCGAATCGAAGGCTTACTCATAGTCCACAAACGCCAGACACAGAGGCCGATTATATTCCTCGGTTTTCTGTATAATCTGGCGTAGCGTATGGATGTGGTCTATGGTACTATAGCCTTTTCGGAAACCGGCTTGTTCGGGAGGCCGGAAGTCGTCAAGCCTGCGCGTGAGTCGATTTGTAATGACCCTCGAAAACAACTTATAGACGTGGCTCAAGAGCGAGATGGGTCTATAGTTCTTCAAGAGGGTTCTGTCACCTTTCTTGAAGAACAGCACCACCACGCTTCTGGTCCACGACCCTGGAACGTCGCCGCCGCTGGAGCCTTGGTTCTGCTCTATCGCCTCTTTAATGCGGATAGCATTAAATTGGCGAATATCGTGTCGCACAGCCTTGGAGATCTGTCTGTTTAACTGCCTCAGGCAGAACCAATCGGCTGAAGACTGGACTGTCACTTCTTTTCTCCTTTCCATGAGCTTGAGAGTACGGTCCGAGAGTTCACGAGTCCTACTAACGCGACGGGTCTTGAAGTAGATCGACCCGACCGCGTGGACAGTTTGCACGAACCTGCTGTTCAAATCGCTCGCTGATTCGCACTCATCTAGGCATTAGGTCGGTGCGTAAGCCTGTATGACCTTCAACGAATACCGTTTGGTTATTCTGAGTATAAGGTACGCCACCCTGCTCGACACACTCAATCCTCTCCACGTTGCCTACGAGAGACCTGCGAACGATAAACCCGACACCTCCTTGGGACTGGTGGTCGCTCTCCCGGTGGAAAAGCAAGTTCCCGGACTGGAGGATTGTCGTGCCCTCACCCTCTCTTCGGACTTCTAACAACCCTATAATGTCCCAGCGGATCTTGCTCAATTCCTCTTCCGGCTCGGTGATTCTCTCGTCGGTCCGAATTGTTCGAACGTTGTGCGTTACCAGGGCCAGAGGTCGTTGTTTATGATAGCCTATCCACAACCGGAGATTCTTCGCACCCCCTGCTCCGCCGTTACCGGGCCTACCGTTAGGCCACGGAATAGCGGAGCTGCCGTGACTGGGGGCCATTTTGTATCGTGTGCTCGTCATGGGGATAATGCCATAATCGCCACGCTTGGCAGGCGGGTTGGCGATCGCAGTGGATGTTGGTAATACTGAAAGAAGTGCTGCTGCCCACTCCCCCGGTATTCCGTCAGTCGGCTCTTACGACTCCCGTGGGTAGAGAGGGGTGAGACAATTCTAAAGCCGGCCACACACGGCCATTGCTTCAGCAGTAATAGATTATTTGGTAGTTACTTACTTGACACATAAATTCTAGAGGATGATCGGATGCTCTCAGCAATTGGTCTAATTCTCTTAATCGGCTTTCGCATTTGATTTGTCTTCTTCCAAGCGACTGTCCGTTTTTACTCACACGTACCCAAACTAACATTGAAACTTCTAGGCAGGATTCTGTAATAAAAATCCTAATATAATGTCATGAACGTAAACATTATTAAAAGAGTAATTTTACAGCAGAAATCTTATATGGATGAAAAATTTCTATCTTGTTACATTCCTTCGGTTAGGTATACCTACCTAACTCTGCTGTTGACATGTTTAATGTAAGTATGTATTTATATCAGAACTACAATTTTACTAGTATCCGCTTCATGAGCAATGACATTCACAGGTATACCAAACAATAAAATCTATTATAGGTACCTATTCCTACCTTGTACAGTCATTAGGTATCTGTTGTATTGGCGTAGGAGTCACAATCTGTTGTTTTGAATGTTTAATAGGAAAAGTTCTTACCCGGTATATCGAACTGTAGTGTATATGGATTCCTTTTCTTGAAGCTGTTTATATGAATGACTTCGCCTTTCTTGTCGACCATTATCTTTATGCTGTCTTCGTCTCTAATGGGGTCATTGAGGAGTGCTATTACCCGACTTTGGCCCTACGTACAAACATATTTAATGAAGTCACGATTTGTTTAGAGAGAGACACGTGTATTTAACACACAAAAGGCAAATTGTAAAGTAGGTATTATGTTTTAGTATAAAAGTTGAATAGAGCTAGTTTTTACATTACGTTACTTAAGCAGAATGCCAGAACATAACTTATTGATTTATTTATACCTACATAAATGTCTAATCTTCAATAATATAAGTATGTAATTAGCTTTTTTCCGCGGCTTAGGCGAAAGCTAGTTTTTAAGTTATATATCAGATTCCCGATATTATAACAGGTTAAAACGTATATCAGTTAATAAGTCCAATCAAGAGCTATCAAATAAAAACGTTTTATCAAAATCCAGTTTCATACCTGAGAAATGAAATGGTGCGCAGCGGCTTGACAATACTATCAGCATAGTTGAGTCCATGAGCGATGTTTACCAACCATTAGGTGGGCTGTGGCTCGTCTGCCATTATTAGCAATAAAAAAAAGTAATTTTTGCGTGAAGTCTGAACAAATAAACAGGCAAACAGACTAAAATTTAAAAAAAAAATTGTTGTTGTGTTCAGAGTCGCCTAGATAGCCTAGATGCACAGACATAGCTCTGTCGCAGCTTTATAATAGTAAGTATAGATATAGAATATAGATGTTCACTTTCAGTTACAGCCTATTTACAAGTATGCAATATTTTCACTTACGATTTTAACTTTCTTGGGAACAATAGAGAAACTGGTTCTATCAGTGGCTGTGTCTTTGCAATCTTTGGTTCGTAGTATCCCGACGGCAGCTGTGAGGAATGTGTCCACAAACGATGTATCTTTTTCCCGGACACACATCATTTGCCACTGATCTATTGTTGGATATTCTATAAAAGAATAAGAAAATATTATTACTTATATTGCAAGAAACACTTCATATAGTGAGAATTGTTTACCATGAGTTTTGACCAAAAATAGCAGTAAAGATTCTGCTGCTATTTTTGCCTACCTAATGAGAACTGCGCAGTGCCTCTTTTTTGTTTAGGCGGGTAAAATGTACCTAGCCGCACACCCCATCGTTCGGGGCAACTAACAGGGTAGTGTGGGGCTCTCACCCACTAAATAAACCCGCCGTGTGCCGTCTCTCCGCCTTTATTGGCGGTTCATTGGATGGAACTGTGTTACATTGCTTCAGTGGTGGCACGTGATCTCGTACCTACGGCTAGTGAATAATTAGTTTGAAATGTTTATGTGCCCTCTTGAGGATAGAATCATCACTAATTATATTTAACTGACTTAGGCTGACTATTCTTATCGATTCGACATCAGACCTGCCTCCAAACTTCTAGATAGAAAATAATAATTGTGCCAATGTCAGAGGCTATTTCGTGTAGGTACAAGTGCTAATATTTATATTTTGTTTAGAATATTGATGATGAAAATTGATTCATTATCGTTACCTTCACAATTGCTGGTGATAACTTGATTCTTCTCTACACCAAGCAACATTACTAAAACCTTATCAGTTTTAAACAAATTTTCGTGATTCACGTCTTTTTTCAGATCTCCTATTTTGGCGGCTAGATTTGGGCATAGGATCACAATTTGTAACTGTGCTTTTGTTAGTTTATCTAAGTTTTCATGTGTATCCGAGGCGAGAAGTTCTTCTGCGGTGATTGGTGTTACTCTGAAATATTGAATGTATTTATACAATAGCGCGGCAAAAGTTGAATAATGGCAACAACCATAGGAACTATTCGTGAACTCTCGAAGGATGTAAGACTTAGGGGAATTATGGAAAACAATAGGTCAACATCATGTCTGGTAGGTAAGTTCATTTTCTGGAGAAGATGCATTCAGAATGATCCCAGTCCCAACCCATTGCTGGTATAAATATGCATGAGTTGATCGAAAGAGTCAATCAGAATTATATTCGACAGATTGACTCGAGCCATCTAAAAATAAATAACCAAATATTAAAGGCCATTGAACAGCCATTGTCTAATTCTTTATTGTTAGCGAATAAATCTAATGATTATTAAAATCGCATCTGATTCAGGAACCGCTATATAATGCATTATAATATTTCTCGGTATAGGTAGGTACTTAATGCATTATTTTAAAAGGTAAAACTAGAGTGCATAACTTAAAACCATATAATTATCTGCGATCAGACTATGCCGATATAAACTTTCAATATCACAGTCATGTATGTATATATGGTACCTACATACCTATAATGATGTCTGGCTCTCTGAGACATAATCTTATCGAAGCTGGCGACCAAGTAATCAGACCACAGGGCGCTCTCCGGCGACTCGGAGCTCCATAGTATTGCGATATCTTCCATTTCTGAAACAAAGAAACTTCATATGTAGGTACCAACCATAATCAATTCAGAATTTCATTTATTATAATTAAATCAGCAAAAAAAAAATATACATACTTAATAATGTTCCTAAAAATTGAACAAGGTAAGTTATTAATATATAAGATAACAGTACCTACGAGCGTGCTAATTTTCCAGCAACGTTTACAACAATAAATTTCTCTGTTTAAATATGAAACATATTTCTCAAATCCATGATAATAATTCCAAACAAAATTATGCAAAACATTTGAAAAACATTAATATAAAATTAATCGCTTTGTTAACATAATAAATATCTACCTACTAAGTAATTAGTTAAATTAAAATTCCGTATGAACTTATCCTGACATTATCTGTTCTATGAGCGATAAATACCAATTTGTGGTGGTTTATTCTTTAATAACTTATCAAAACGAAAGCTGAAAATAAGAATATGACCTTTTCACATTCGACTTCAATGAGTTTCCAAGCACAAATAATACCTAACATTGAAAGGAAGCGTTGTCAGAGGATAATCAAGGCATAAACGATGTTGTTCACTTGATATCAGATGGGGCCGATGGCGGTCATTGGCTGGTTCGAAGTTCAGATCGCACGGACGCTAAATAAACCTCTCTACACATGTTGCTGGATTAATTACAAATAAAGAAGCTTACTCACAAATTAGGCATTATCGAAAAATATCTCCCCGACGGCATTACTCATAACATTTACAAAAAGTCAAGATGAAAACACCCCACATACCTTATATAGATGGATATATATACATACTCCATTTAATTTTAATTAATGTTAAGTGCGTCTTCAGTTTAATTGCATTTGAAACCAATCAAGTGATATTGATTTATAAGTGTAATGCATTAAACTCTGATAAACTTAGAAATGCTCGAACTCTTTACAAAACAGTGCTTGATTACATCCCACTTGGTGGTAAGTGGCGATATAGTCTAAAGTAGTAAAGAAAGAAATATTTGTAAAACATTTTGTCTTTTTTTCTGTGCCTGTGTTTGAGCCTTTAAAATGGTTGTATTAAACAATTGAGATCACCAATCAGCTTCTAACGTGATTTGACTGATTCAAGAAATTGAAAAATACAGCAGCACTACCTACTTATACACGCAGGACGTCAGCTATATACGAAGTTAAAAGATGCTCGGTTTAATGAACCGCCCAAAATTAACGTTCTAAAATAACCATATGTCCACTGATGGTGGGTGAACCCACCTTCAGTGGACATATGGTTATTATATATATTCTTAAATTCCTGTGAGTTTTATGGGGTCAAAACATCAATACGTTTTCCTAATTTGCAACAAAAACAAGGAAGCATTATTAGGTATGCACAATGCACTATATAGGCTAGGTTTACAAACATCATTCAACGCTGCCTTAAATACACATTTCGTCCTTTCTTACGGCACATGAACGAAAACATACGTTCACTGTTAAAAATTTTATTGCATCAAGCGGCACACATATACGCATCGGCTGCTTACAAAATATGCTATGCACCGCGCGCGCGCCGGAAACTCGTACGAGTTTATACTTACCCACCTCAGCCGCCAAATGAAGACCCGACTAAATGTAATATCCGTTTCCTAAATAGACAAACGTCTATCAGCGTCGCCCGGAATAACTATAGCCGATTAAATGCAGTGGGTAACATATAAGGGCTGAATATGACTCTCAAGACATGCGGTTATGTGTTGCTACGCCGCTATTTTCTGCTCAAGTAGAACGGAAACACTTTGTTTTAAATTAGAACGGTATTTTCCCTTTGCGTAGATTAATTGATAAATATCCAGGTAACTCATAAATAATCTTATAAAGCATATTTTTTGCATTACGTAGTTAATTTTACTACTGAAAACACGTTTATGGGATCGTAGCGTAGTTACTAAGTACAAAATTTTAAAACTGGCTACACTCAAACATCTTAGGTAGACTCTTTTCAGCGTGTCTTGTAATGTAGCTACTTACAAACCCTATTTTTATCACTTGAGAGTGTACGTTGCGCAAGTTTTAAAGTGGAATAAGCAGGTACATATTGTTGCATTTGGAGCACAGCCCATTGAGCTCACTTTTCCACCGCTTTCAGTTTTCAGTTCAATGGCCGCCGCGGACGTCTTTGATGTATCGGGTGAAATATTGCAGCAGCCCATAACGGCGCAGATCGACAGGTAACTTTTTGATGTACCGCTTTACTCAATTTGGTAAGTGTTATAAGGTTTGTAAAATAGAGAAGATGAAAGATGCATGCTAATAGTGACATTACAATTTCATTCATGCGTTTATTTACTGATTTGTTAATTCTGTTTTCTTTCTTTACTAAACGAATGTGCATTCGTAAGTGACTTTATAAGGATATAATTAACTAATACTTACAACATACACCCAGACTTAAAACTAGATTGCTCAAATACCTACGTTAAGATTGAAAAGCACCGTGTGTCTTACTATTGCAATAATGTATAGTTTAGCTTTTGCCATGGACATGTAAAAATATTCTTATACGTCCATACGTCCATGGCTTTTGCTTAATTATTTACATTCATAACGTAAAAGCCACGTAGGTACGGTACATTTTGAAGTTTCGAATTATATGCATATTTATTCGTAAACTAGATGATACCCGATTATTATGTGCTGATAAAAATCATTGTTTCTTAAAACTTAAATAAGAAGAATTAATTTTCTTTTTAATTTTCTATGAAATAAAACTTGGAAAACTTGATTGAAATCTATCCAGTAGTTTTTCCGTGATGCGCGCACAACGACAAACATCTCGTACTTTATTCATATAGATAATCACTTACAGCGTTTCACCATTTGTCCCAGCTGTCACAGCTATTTACGAGATTTATTTATAGAGAGCCAGTACTCTCAAATATCTTGCCATATCCCAAACCCCTTAGGTGGCAGAGCAGAGGCCAGGTAGCGGACGCTCCTGCGACATATTGACTTTCTATAAAAGTCAACCACAAAATAATTGTGAATAATAAAGGCAAATGAAAATAATTCTGCTAACTAATATCTCAATGTTGTGAACTGTATCTACTTTAAAAATTGTATTTTGTATTTCTTTGTTCGGTGACCAAGCCAAAAGAATAAAGGCAAAAGATCAAAAACGAAGTAATGGTAATTACACGAGCTGTCATAATTATATGGCGAAATGTTCTAAATTATTTATAAATAATTAGATTTCTTTTAAATTAAGCGGCGGCAAAGTTTGTGGAAAGTACAAATACCGTATATTTAGATAAAGCCGTATTCATATGTCCTCTACACATTGTTAGTAAATAGGGCATTATATTCATCTGGAACGTAGGCGACGTTGCTTGTTCATTTCGTTATGAGACATTTCCAAGAATTACACAGAAAACATACCAAACATTTCCAGTACTTAGTCAAGACGCATGTGATCACCATTAAGGAATTACAAAATACAACATGTTACCACGGTTCATATTAGAGTAGGTTCTTTTTTGAAATAACGTGAATAATACTGATTCACATAATTATATATCTATAAATACTTCAATTATATTTTTGTTGTTAATAGATTGGTGTTTAAAATTTGTTTGTAACCTACTTATTACAGGAAATTATTGTTTGCCCAAAAGGGGTCAAAATTCAACATGATTACTAAGAAATGAGCATAGGATGAGTTAATCAACGGACAAGAATGATTCATAGTGTTACAAATTTAAACCATTATTGGTACCGACTACTACTCGTATAAAGAATAAATTATTCTGAACGTTCAAAAAGGAGCTTTAAAGACATCTAATAAGCAATTGTGAAGTGCAGATTGGGTGTAGCGGGCTACTGCAATGATTTAATGGTCTAGAGCTCTAGAGCACTTCCCCGGATTGGAAGGGACGCAGGTTCGGATCTCGCTCGCAGTACAGCTCTTTTTCCACTTTCAGAATAATTTGTTCGTTTCACTGAGTCTAATCGGTGCTAAATTATAAAAAATACATAGTCTAATGCCTGTATCCCCGAAGGGGTATGCAGCTAGGCAGATATGTATTAAAGTACACACCTACGGTTTGCCAAGTACTCGTATGGTTAAGTCCCACGTAATAGGGGTGATCATAAATTCCGCCTTTCAAACTCCGGGTTGCTATTGAGAATTTTTGTTTTTACGAAATAGCTCAATAAGCTTGCCCGACCCGGTGATAGAACCCGAGACGTCATGATCAGCAGTCGCTCACGCTACCGCTGCACCACCGAGGCTGTTAAATTAATACTTAATTATAAGTATTGTGTCAACGTTATGCAAAATTATGCTGTCTATATGCATTATTACATCTAAGATGTAGCCGATATAATATTTATAATATAATTTACTCACAACTATATATGTTCAAGCCACCCTTTGTAAATTTCATATTATTATTTATCTAATACATAGCAGCCTTGTATGCGGTCGTCTGTGATATGATAAAGCCTCGCCTTGTCGTCGGTAGACGTTGATAGACGTCACAAACAGAGTTATAATTCAATACATTCTCTGATAATGGATTGTAAGACAAAGGAGTACGATATACATACTGTATACTTACAGAGCATACACAATAGTTCTGATAACTATGTCACAGTTCATGTTAACGATTTAGTCAATTATAAATGACTGAGATTAAATTAAAAATTGTTATATAAACTTCTTTTTTAATTCTGAAGATGTTTTGTTTGTGGTATTATTAAACAAAATTGGTATATTATTCACAAGGAATAACTTTGTATCCCTTTATTCTATTAATTTTATGTATTTTCTCTCTCTATTTGGCCATATGCATACATCAATGACAGAATCTGTGGGAGCGATTTATGCCGACGATACTGACAAGTTATACAAGACGTTTACGCATTTACATTCCCAATGCGAGTACATTACGGGAGTTGCTTCGATGCATGTAAATTACACTATGTTTATTCAGCCCTGTATGCCTCCCTGCATATTTAATGTGCATCAGTCGGCGACTTTACACATGGGATCGTCTCGCTTCCCCCTTAACTCCTGCTACTTAGAGCTCATTGTTGCGTTGACATCTGCATAGCAATGGTGTTGCTGTACGGTGTTTCTTTGACATTGAATTTGGATGGAGCTAGACATTTTCGAGTTACAAAGTGTGACGTTCTCCTGAAGTAGGTACCAATAATGAAGGTCGCGCTTAAGCCGCCTACAGTAAAGACAATGGATTATTATCTAGGCTTGTTTAAGCGATTTATGTGCCTATAACATTAATCTAAGCTACAATGATATTAATTAGTCCACAACCCTAATACCTACGTAACGTAGAAAATAAAAAGAGGTTGAAGTAAATTAAGTTTTAAACGTAAAGATTAGAAAATATGTTCAATTTTTTTATTTTGGCGGCTTATTACGCGGTAAAATAAAAAAGTAACTTCTAGTTTCTAATAAAAAAAAATGAACATAAAAGACTTCTAAAGTCTACATATAAGTACCGATAGTATAATATAATTATTAACTTAGTTAACTATCTAAATGTTTTTAACAGAAAATTGAAAATAGATAGGACCGCACATTCTAATCACTTTGAAATAGGCTCTACGTTCATCATCTAACTCTACGTTATCAAGAGTATTAAATAAAGGAGCTTATGTAAACTAATCGCCTTAATTTAGGTACCTATAGTATGTTAACTAATAGGCATTCTGTGTATTGCTTGAAGCATATTATAATTAAAGTTTACAAAATAAAATTGAATGTTTACAAAGTAACATTTATAAATTAATTACGTTAATTAATAAAATTAAGCATAATATCACGAGTACAATTTTTATAATGGTTATTTATTATTAGTAACAAACACGTTATATTTTAAAACTAAAATCATACAAAAAAATCAATACAACATATAAATAATAAACTCACT
The DNA here is from genome assembly GCA_948253155.1 of Leucoma salicis. NCBI lineage: Eukaryota > Metazoa > Arthropoda > Insecta > Lepidoptera > Erebidae > Leucoma > Leucoma salicis. The sequence goes on along the minus strand of OX411808.1, from coordinate 11,934,111 downwards.
TGGGTCAGCCTTTGTATCTATTTGTTTATCGTCCTCCATTTTGAGCAAAATAAGTCGTTATTACGAATTTAAACGCCTGTCATTGCACTGAACTACAGGCAAGCACTAGAAAGCGCACAAAATACAAGAGCCCTCAGAACTGTGACAAGGAGAAGTGTCGGTTCGCGATCATGTGCCGTACAGCCGGCGACTGACGTCTGGCGTCAGGCGGCAACGCAGGCGCACGCACTTCGCATACTAAAAGCTTCGAGACAATGATAATCGCAAGTCGCAACGCCATCCCTCATGCCTAATCTTGGCAAACAAATTTGGGCACATATGTAAATATTCCTAGAACGTTATCAACGACCAAATACGAGAAAGTAAACACTAAACACCTTTTTATTATAATACCTATCGCAGATATAACTAATCGACGAATAGCTATTATGATTTGTGAAAATTGGTAAGAAGACAGATAACAGACGAGGGGGCATTTCTGAACAGACTTTTACAAAAATTATCTCGTTTCTTTATTAGGTTATTTACATAATAAATATTAGTAGTATGTATAATCATTGTTATAGATGACTTTAAGGTCACGTTAGATAAAGTACCGCTGGAATTATTATTTTTGGAGGTGGTTTACATATACATTAGCAATAATATCTATAGGGTCGAAGGGCGTTTCGAGTGCAACGGCCTGTACTTCGATTGACTTGTTTACGATCATTTATCATTATTGTTAACTTCCCGATAATTGTATCATCGTTATCTAATAATAGACTCTCTTTTACTGCCTTCGCTTCCTTACATAGATATATAGAAGAATAAGATTTGTAAAAATAACTAGCTGTTGCTGGCGACGTTCTCCGTGGATCTCAGAACTCTATGTGCCATAGAGTTCTGAGCAGGTTCTGAGGATATTAATAACCTCTATGCAAAATATGCTATCCCACACGACCTAACATTTTACCGGGATAAAAGGTACCCTATGTGTTAATCCAGATAATAAACTATCTGTATGCCAATTATAACTCAAATCTGTACAGCCGTTTTGCCTGATTGAGTATCAAACATACAATCTTTCATATACCTATATAATATTCTTACATTGTAAGTAACCTAATATATGATTTCGTATACAGAATAGCTTGCTTGTAAAAAGCATTGATTGACTGTTAATAAATAAATTGTTCCTTTATTGATCTGACACTATTAGTATACTACTAATAGCTATAATATACGGGGCCCTCGTGGCGTAGTCGGTAGTGTTACCGACTTTAGTGCACGAGGTCGTGGGTTTCCCATTCAGGACAAATATTTCTGTATGTATATATTATACGTAATCTGGTATCCATAGCACAAGCGTTAAGCTTATATAGTTTGGGACCAGAGGACGTTGTGTGAAATGTCCGTGAATATTTATTTATTTATTTGTAAACTGTGATACGTTCTATATACCTACTCGTAGATACGTTAGATGTTCTATGTGGTACTTTTTCAAAGGAACTAGATACAAACCCAGTAGCCACTAATCATACGATAAGGGTACTTGTTAATTACTAGCTGCTAGTCTGCTACCTGCAACTTCGCCCGCTTGAAATTTAATTATTTTTTTCTGCGCAGTACTCTAATTTTATTATTTTACTATATAACAATACCTACTTAATTGTTGAAATAACCTACGAAGTTCTATCCTCGTATTTAATTATTAACTATCCTATTATTCAAAGTTCATAATTCGTCAAGAGTACATAGGTAGTTATCGTATGTAATTAACTCATGTCATTAAATTATTTAATTACACCAATCATATCGTAAGTAGATGTATTCTAAACTCTACGTTTTGATTTCAAAAGCAAATCACCACAAATAATATTCTCGATAACTGTTTACGATGCGTTGATGTTTCGCAAACAACCCAAGTAAATATGTGATCCTCGAATAAATTACACTTCGTAGATATAAATCTTCTGCTACAAACTAAAAGCCATATTATATCACTTTCATATTTACCTCTGTTAACATTGAATAGATTTCTTACCTTTAAAAGAGAAGTTCTTCGGCCTTCTCCTTTTAATTGTATCTTCTTCTTTTTGGTTAATCTTTGGTGGGGGCATTTTTGGCACTTCGCTAGGAACTGTGGTAACTTCGCCCGCGCCTGCGGCACCAGTCGCTAAGTAACCTCCAACTGAGTGTCTTCTCTTACCCTGAAGAGGGATAGTGTAGAAGACCTCCTCGCGTTCTTGAGGAACTCCTGACGTTAATACTGTTGTACTTATTTTTCCTTTCCTGTAGAAATAAGATTCCTATTTGAAGTAGGTAGCTATTTACAAAATATGAACTTGCAAAAACATTAAAATAGCTAACTTACTTGATTCTCGGGGCAGTAAAAGTGTGTCTCATATCACCTGGAGCACAATCTCCTGGTCTTGGCTGTCCTTTCAAAAAAGCTTCAGCTTGTTCGGGCTCCTTCGCTGATAGAGATCTCAACAAAGCCCTGAACTCTTTCCTTCGAGGACTTTCTGGTTCCCTTCTTCGCTGTGAACTGAAGGAGCGCCCGAAGTCTGTCCAGACGCGGCCTGGCGCCGACTGGGAACATGGTTCAGATGTAGTTGGAGATTCTGCACTGTCAGTCACATCTTTGTTTGGCAACGCAAAATATGATGGGTTATCTGTAAACAAAAATACAAACAATTTTTTTTTATATCTAATGCTACAACAAAAATATAGTTTTTCTGTAGAAGGATACCATGTAATGATAAGTACCAATACTGAATATCATAGAGATGTTCGATGCGACGTTGTACGATGGCCAATGCTCTACGACTGCCGCACACACGGGAATTATTCAATAACCCCAATGAACTAACGGCTCTCCACTGTGTCCAGCGCAGCCCGAGTGTGGCAACCTACTTTTGAAAGCCGGAAAATGAGAATTGAAGGCAATTTTTGCCTATTGTCTCTATCTATAGTACGTCTTACTAGTGATAAACCATTTGTGTAGTTGAAATTATTAACAATGTGCTTAACTCTAAGGTTTTATATCAATTTAATTGTACAAAGCCACATACGTTGTTACTAAGAGTATAACAATCCTGCCGCGTATATATAAACTTTTTTAAAGTTGAAAATATATCAATTGTCTTCAAGCGAGTACAATAAATATAACCTTTATATTCAAGAGAAAAATTGTATATTATTATTGAATGTCAAATAATAATTTGTTTACATGTTCCCAGTAAACTAAACACATCAGTATACGATGATGTTATCCAGGTGATCATTACAAATAGTCTCATTACATTAAAATGTCATTATGTAACAGTTTTCCACCTCTTTGTTGCTTGTTTTGTTTAATGGAAGCGCCATTTCACTTAATTTTATCAGAACTGATTGAAAGTAAAGTGGTAGGTACATTTCGCATTGATGCATACTGATGTAGATATATATTATGTAAATAAATTTTAATCACGTATTATGTGGCTAGAAAATATCTGAATATTTTTTTCATCACAAAGACTATTAAGCCAAAGAGACATAATACATAATAATAAGATATAATACAACCATCCATCTATCTATATAGATTTTCCACATCCACTGCTGGACACAGGCCTCTCCAAGAGAGCGTCATCTAGAGCAGCCCTGTGGCAGCATGCTTGGAAGTTAGTAGGCGGGCTGGCAATCGCACGATAGGTATTGGTAGTTAGTCTAGGAACACTGCTCGCACAACTCCCACGGGTCGAATTGGGGTGGAACTATTCTAAGCGCGGTTCTAGCGCACGTATTCCAGGCGTGTGAAGTCGAAAATGATAGTCACGAGCAGGATTTGAACCTGCATCTCCTGGATAACCGTTCCAAAAGCTTTGCCAACTACGCCATTGTGACATGTAATCTGGATGGAGAAACTAAATGAGTTATCGTGGAGACAATGTTACTTATAAGTCTGATTATAAGTCTAACGAAAAAATCTTACTCAGAGAATGTTATAAGTAAGTAAAAATTGAAATAAAGTGGGACTAGAATTCAAAGTCATAGAAAAACTTATTACCAACATCAGCAGCGACTATAAATAATATTAAAGCAAGATAAATGAATCCAAATGAAGATTCATAAATCCCAGATTCCCAAGTTGTTTGCTACGGGATGTGAAAAAGTTAATTTACTGTTTTTGTATTATTTTGTAACGCCCGCATGTGCTCCGTTTTTGGGTCGAATGTGGTCGTTAGGGTAGCTTAGAAAATGTCCCTATGCACATGTGAATAAATAAAAACAAGTGTAGTACAATGGCGAGACCACTCCTAAATAATACGCATAATACTGTTCACTGTTATTGTTAGGTTATTGACCAGTAATGACATATTTGACAGTAATTAATTGCCTTTTAGTTAAGATAGTTATATGCAACAAAAGAATCAATACAGTTGTAGAAACGAAATGGACAAAATAGGCGTGGGAAGACCATTTGTTTGATTATGACTATCATCAATTCGTATGCTTTGAGTATATAAAATTAAAACAGCCATTTTATTTTGAAAGTCTGGTGGATATCAGATGGATAGGTGTCATAAAACTAAAAACTGGACTAAAACCTCCTAATACCCAAAGTTGATATCTCCTTCCATACTATTAAAAAAAAATGTAATGCACAGGGTCGCCCGCCAGCCTCAATTGAGATGTGGTGATAAATAAATTATTATAAATTATGGTTACAACCCTTTTTTTTTTGTTTAGGCGGGAAAAATGTACCTAACCGCACACCCCGTCGTTCGGGGCAACGAACAGGGTAGTGTGGGGCCCTCACCCACTAAAGAAACCCGCCGTGTGCCGTCTCTCCACCTTTATTGGCGGGCCACTGGAACTATGTTACATTCCTTCGGTGGTATGGTTACAACCCTAAATATTTTCTCATATAAATATTTTATCCTATTCAATTAGGTAATCTTACGCTTGTTACGAAAGTTAGTAATCTTTTCTGCCTTAATTAAGCACTTCTCAGTTAAGCGTGGCAGTGATATGTTCTGAATTTAAACGAAGAAGCGGACGTTAACTATCATCTTTTGGCGCCATTTCATGATTGAATCAAGCACAGATCCCGGAAAATATAAATTTAAAGAAATCTATAATCACATATTCAGAATTAAATATCTTTGAGAAAATCTACAGCTGAAGCATGATTCATAATCGAAGTTAATTATAATAAGAGGTCGTATTTGAATACTAATTGACTACTGCAATACCTACTATGTCACAAACAGTTATCATCGAATACGCATCGTCGCCTCATTAGGAGACAATGTATGTATTTATGTCCACAAACGAAATCGGTAATGAAGCTTGTTTGTAAATACAAACCTACATATAAAACATCAACATAGTCACAAGCTAATAACAAATTGGTAAAGATTTTTAAATAAGGTACACATTTTCCGAACCCATTTCCCTTAGGAAAATCAAATAACTTTTTCAAACTTATGCCGAAGGAAAATTGCAAAAGTTTTATGCTACACGAAGATACGAGGGTGGCACACGGATTTGAACTTAAGATTTCTGATGTAACGTATGAAAATGTTATTAGAAACTCACTGGTGGCACGTAGACAATAGTCAAATTGCGGTCCCATAGTCGGAGATCATCGAATGTACACACGACACATCTGGTCGGGCGCGCGGCGGACTATGCGCCTGTTGACTCTATGGCCTGTTGTGCGTCGTAGTCGTATCTTGTGGATCCAGCGCGGGCGCAGGTGAAACAGAACGCGGCCGCGGCGTTGAGTTCGAAGCGCACACGTGCACCCGCCCTTTCACGAGGAAGCGCAGCTTTCATAGCACGCGCGCACAGGAAACGTAGTGTATACAAAGGCTCAGATTGTCGCCATGGATTTGTGAATAATAAAACAGATGTCGATAATTAATGTCAGTTAATACTTGATATGGCATTGAACGTTGCCCAATTGTCCTATTACGGTTTTTACCGTGTAAATATTTAATCAGCTTTGTTAAGTCTATTTGTTCTAGTGATGAATAAAATCTTGTTCTTGCAATTTGCAATTGACCTAAACTCAGGGAGCTTTGGTCTTTTTACTCAACAATAATTTCTGCCTTTATTTAATGTAAGCATTGCGTAGATGCTATGCTTATTTAGCAAGCTTATCTATCTATATGCAGTGCTTGTTCAACAAGTTAGTTAATCTAGTCCATTAATGCATCCATAACCTTGCTATTGTTTTATTATACTTGGGCTGCTTCTGAAGCTGGGGATAGAGCTAGTAATCACGGGGCGTCTGTTTAAAACCTCTGGACCCCCAGATTATTATTTGCCTCGTTTTTTTTCTTTTTCTACACTGCTTAGTTAGCCTATAATGGCTATCACCATTAGAATTTCCTCGGCATCCCACACTTTTGCAACGAAAGTGTGATATTCATTTTTCTCGGTGATTAAAGGTGGTCTTTTCCGAGCTATTATTTTTCAGGATTGCATTTTTGTGTAGTGCTATCCTTTTGCAGATACTCTACACAAATTAAACTCTTACGTTCCAGCATGAAACTGTAGTATAATTATATGGTATGGACAAGCACATTATTTTAATATTTTTCCAACATTATATACGATTATATCCTAGATAAACATTTTTAGGTAGTTAGTACCTATTCCCATTTGTATAGAAATTAGTGTATGATATTGAACCATCAGATTTTTATAACTTTTAGGTGAACTGTGAAAATTGGAGATTCTACTACTCACTGTCATTGTTACTCATTGATAAAGCCTCTTTGTTGAATCGGATGTTCCTTGATTGTTTAAATATAGAATGATTTCAGTATTCGTTTCTAAATCATTGTAACTCCTGTATGTTTCTTAGCGTTATTCTAAAAACAATCTTTCGATACTAGGTCCATAGGTACAAATATATATAACCATACGTTGTGATAAGTTTACCTATGTACTACATTCTTGACTAAAAGTTTAATTAGATTATCGCTTTACAAATTTATGAATACATACGTGATTACTTACTGTCCAAATACATAGTTATAATAATTACAAATACTTTTAAAATTTAAATCTAAAATAATAAAATAATTTAAATCTAAAGTTTGAATTTATATTATTAGGGAATCTGTTTTCTCTCTGGCGAGAGAATGATCATATTAAAATACAGACATCTTATCGAATCAACTACCTCTTTGGTGCAGCGGTAGTGTGAGCGACTGCTGGTCATTAGGTCTCGGGTTCGATCGCCAGGTCGGGCAGTGTTATTGAGCTTTTTCGTAAATTCTCAGTAGCAGACCGGAGTTTGGAAATGTGCCCGGTAGACGGCAATAGGTTCGCCCCCTATTATGTGGGGCTTAAACATAGCTGGAGAACCGTGGAAGTGTAATACACCTCTGCCTACCCCTTCGGGAAATACAGGCGTGATGTTATGTCTTATCAAATCACACTTCAGAGGTTCGCGCATTGCGAGGACTGAGGATCGAAATCGATATCTGTTTTTGCAGTCCCCTATCATAATACTATAGGACTAGGTTATAGTATATAAGCTAGCATTATTTTTCGGACAAAGAAATGTTGAATCCGGACTATCCCAACATTTAAAAGATATATGGTAGCTTCAGCACGGCTTCATGAAAAGGGGAATTGTAAGGCGTTTTAATTTTAAGTGTTTATAAATGCGTGCGCTGCGTCCGCCTGAGCTCTGTACGAGCGTTCGAGGCGTCACTGTTTGTAAACACACGACCCATTCATGACCGGAGTCATGGACCCTCGAGGGTATTGGGGTAGTAACACTATATCAAAGATAATTATAACTGCTCCTAAAATAGAGCAGCAGGCCGTATGAAAAGGAAACAAGGGTGAGTATGTTTATATTTAATATGTGATGTATGGTGGTGGGTTGTTGCAGGTATGTTTTATAAGCTACTGTTCACCTGGTGGTAAGTGGTAGCTGCTGTTCGTAACCTCAACACTGTCAGGACAGTCAAGTCTTTGTCTAGATTTAATATTAATTTGTGTAAAGTATATAAGATAAAAGTAGGTAGGTACATAATAATCTTATTATGCACTCATTCATATTAATTATCTTAAAAGTTTACCAAAAAACATGAATATAATTAAGCACCAAAAAGTTAATAAAAAGAAGGCACTAAATCTGAAATGAACATCAAGAGGCAGTTGTGCATAACGCAGTACGTATACAACTATAACAATTTCAATCTCGACTCCTCTCTCAAACCATTCGAAAAATGAGAACTGAAGTGGGTGTATATTATTGAAACACTAGACATTACTATCATTCATAACACTCGAGAAAATCTCTCGTAATGTTTTATGGGTTTTACCATGATATATCACCCAGTGGGTAACGTGGTTATTCTATTAGTTTAGTTATCTCAAAGATGGCGAAAACGTTTATTGTGTCAGTTTAAATAACGAGATGTACGTACAGAATCACTGTCATGGATGTACGTAATAGACAAATGCACCTACTACTTATAATAGTTAGGTATATAATTAGTTTTGCCTCGGTGGTGTAGCGGTAGTGTATGCGACTGCTAATCATGAGGTCTCGGGTTCGATCCCCGGGTCGGGCAATGTTATTGAGCTTTTTCCTAAACAGAAAAATTTCTCAGTAACTGCCCGGAGTTTGGAAATGTGCCCGGTAGACGTCAATAGGCTCGCCCCCTATTACCTGGGACTTAAACATAGCTGGCGATTCGTGGGTGTGTAATACACCTCTGCCTACCCCTTCGGGGAATAAGGGGTGATGCTATGTTTGTTTGTTAATCAGTTTTCTGCTGTCAAGCAATGCTCAACTAAATGGTAATTGGTAATGGTATTGTATCATAATTATCCTGTCCTTAAATTTAACTCATATTTAAATTTTAAATATAAAATATTTAAATCAGATTTAAGTTCCAATGGTTGGTTGAAATCTAATTAACATAGTATAAAGGCTGCCGCCTGCGGATCGCGCTCGATACGACACGGTACCCGTGATCCGCCGCAGTAAGGGCGGGCGAGGGCTCACGATGGGTTTTTAGTGGGTGAGAGCCCCATACTACCCCGTTGTCTCCCCGGGCAGCGGGGTGTGCGGTAGGACACTTTTTGCCCACCAGAAAAACAAAAGGTATAAATAATCAACTAACCAAACACTGTTATACAACATAATAAACACACTCAGATATATCAGAATAATGGCGTCTATATCCAGGTCTGCTACCGTTTGCTTTAGAAAAACATATATCTCTCAATGAATGGGACTAATATTAGGGTTAAAGTATGAAATTGCCGATTTGTACTGAAAAATTGAAATTAGTTTTTTTTTTCATTTAACATATTTATTTACAACAAACAAATTGATTGAGTGATTGTTTTACAACATCCACTGCGATCGTCAACCCGCCTGCCAAGCGTGGTAATTACGGCACTATCCCCCATACTTGGGGAGGCCTATGTCCAGCAGTGGACGTTAAAAGGCTGATGGATGGATGATGGATGGATATTTATTTAATCAAAATATCTACCATTATTATCTATACATTGCTGCCATGTACTAGGAAGGTCATTTATGCCTTTGCGATAGAACTCTGGTGATCTAGATTCTACAAACTGTGTGAAAGCATTTCGTACTGCCTCCTGGGAAGAAAACTTTTTATCAGGTAGAAAATTGTCCAAATCACGAAAAAAATTGTAGTCCGTTGGAGCAAGGTCTGGCGAATACGGAGGGTGACGAAAGGTTTCTAATTGCAGTTCCTGTAGAGTTAAAACGGTTTGTCGTGCTGTATGAGGTCTCGCGTTATCATGAAGCAATAATGGTGAAGATCGATTCATGAGTCGGCGCTGTTTCACTGCAAGTTTTGCTATGATTGTTCGGAGTTCGGCACAGTAGACATCTGCCGTTATTGCTTGACCAGATCGGAGAAAGCTGTAGTGAATAACACCATGCTGAGACCACCAAACAGTTACCATTACCTTTTTATTGGTAAGCTTTGCTTTAGGACACTGTTGCGGCGTTTTACCTGGAGTCAGCCATTGCATTTTTCGCTTACGGTTATCGTAGTTTGGCTCGGATCGACTTTCAGCATCTCTTTCAATTCATTGTTATTCACATGTGTGGGGTCTTCCACGTGGTTCGTTCTTTAAATCAAAATTTCCATCACGAAAGCGTTTAAACCAAAATCGCACGGTGCGTTCATTAGCAGTCCCCTCTTCAAACGCAACATTGATATTGCGAGCTGTTTCTGTAGCGTTAGTTCCGCGTCGGAACTCGTAATCAAAAATCACTCGAATTTTCGAAGTACCTATCTTTCTTGTTTATTTTTTTTTAAATTTATTTATTATAGGCTTTGGCAGTGCCATCAGCCTAAACGGACTTTCTTGACTAAGCTGAATAAAAAAACAACTGAAAGTCGATAATCGAATGTTGCACATTTTTTAAAAGAAGAACCCCATAGCTACCTTTTGAAAAAAGTTTCTCTCAAAAATCTCAAATGAAGGTTCTATGTCAATTCGAAGTACCTATTACAATAAAACGGCATTTTCATACTCTAACCACTATTATAATGTGGGCCGCGCCATACTTTGGTGCGCTATAATTATAGTATGCTAATAACTATCTTGCGACCTACATATAAAAGTTAAAATATGATCGATCTGCCTTCATTGAAACTAGCCAGCTAACACCGCGAGACAGTTTGTTTTGGTAAATTAACACTTAGTAAATATGAGAGAATGTACTTAAATAGAAAGTATGTCAGAAAACATATACAACCTGTCAGATTATTACATATGGTTTGCTTCGCGAATTTAGGTGAGTAGGTAGCCACAATGTTTATATCACACTAGTTTTGAGTGGCAGCATTGTAAGTTATATATTAATTTATTGTATATGATATATTAATTTATTGTATTATGAACTATTCAATCATTCCGTTCTGACAGTGTCATGAACTAAACGGAATCGGATATATTTATCAATTAAGTATATTTACATTTCTGTATCACCCAATATTAGTAAATATTTTCTATATTTGACCTAATAAAAATACTAAAACAAAAGTCGATAATTCTATACCAAAATATTTGCTTTGTATTAGACACTGTGACTGGTGCGCAAAAAACTATAAAAAGTATAAATTATTTAAAACAGTTTCTTTTTTCATTTTTAGCTTTAAAATATACACACCCTCTTTAAATTTGAGCTGATTCCGAAATTGGACCTCTGTGCAGTGGAAGTAAAAAAAATACGCCAGATGTCGTGTCGCTGTGTTTACTTGCATCTGGTGTATAACAAAGCTTACTCTGAAGGGCAAGGAATTAATTCGAGACAAGGATTTACAGAGGGCATGCATACGAGTGTTAATAAATACATTTAAAATGTTTATGAAGGTTTCATTGTTTCTTGTAATATAATGTGAAGCTTAGGTATTTCGCAAGCCATGGACGTGGAGCTAGTCAAAACTTCACGGAGGAGATGAATGCGAGCGGCAGAAGACCTCGTTGCAGCAGTCTCTTTGCGAGGCTCAAGTCCAGCAGTGGACTATAAGAGCCTGATGGATTTATAACGGTATAAATATATGCTACAAGCATTATATATACATACAGTAATTTAAGGATTACATTTTCGTGGTTCAAATGTATTTTTCTAAAGCAAAATTTTGTATCAAATCTTGTTATTTATATTGTTATAATTAGAAAATTGTTTAAATGCTTATAGTTATAGACGTAGCACAGACTATTTTAATAATATGGCGTTTTACCAAATACATTCCGTGATCTGATTAATCGTTTCATGTATTATATATATATATTGAGTTAGTATGTATTATATATGTATATTGAGTTATTTATTGAGTTGGAGTCCGAAAAAAAGAAAATTATTTTTGATCTGTATTTTACCACTTGATATGCTCAGGAACAAATTATTTGTGAAATATGGAAAAAGAGAACTTTAGTGCGAGCGGGAATTGAACCTGCGTCCCTTCCAAACCTTAGCGGTAGAGCACTTCCCCGGATTGGAAGGGACGCAGGTTCAATTCCCACTCGCACTAAAGTTCTCTTTTTCAACATAGCACAAATAATTTGTTCTTTAAAAGAAAATTAGATTATAGTGTAGTATACTCGGTACGCAAGCATATAAAATAATGTAACATAGGTGGGTACCGTAACTTTTATAAATCTGTAAAAGAGCTGTGTCTGTACATTTAAGATATTTGAGAAAAATAACTGTATTAGGCTATATAGGCGTGTCTGAACCCAAAACAATTATTTTAGATGTTTTGTTTGTTTGTTCGTTCATGCATCACTCAAAAACTACTGAACGGATTTTTATGCAACTTTTTTAATTGATAGCTCTTGATTAGACTTAAAAACTGGTATACATTTTATCCCGCTACTATATCGGGAGTCTGAGTATAACCTAAAAACTAGCTGTTGGCTGCGGTGGAGCCGCGAGCAAAGGCTAGTCTAGTCTATATTCACAATTCGTGGTAGGTACGTAGGTAGGCACGAAGCAAATATTAAAGGAATGTGTGCGAGTTTATTTTTGCGAGGCGCATACTCATCGTTCTGAAACTGTACGATGTGATTAAAATCCCTCATTAGTCACCGAGCTGCGATGATTATATTAAGGCATCAAGTCTATATTGTTTAATTGAAGGGCTTCTGTCTTCTGTAATTGGGTATTCAGTTAAACAAAACTATTTGTAACGAACAGAAATATATTTATTTTAGCTAGATATTAATTAAACCGGCTGATTATAATTTAGAGCGTTTTAAGCAGTTGTTCTATATTCATGTACATAGGTATCAGGTACATAGTCTTTTTTAATAGCATTTCTATTAATATAGTCAGCCACATAGTCAATCTATGCATGTGGTGACGCAAGAAGATGATGATAATATGTCATAAACACGTTGGTATCACCCCATTCCCTTCCACAGACTTCGTAACGGTCAGAAAATGTAATCAAAGGAGATTAGTTTGTGAGTTTATAGGTGTTTTCACTATTGCCTATTGATTATGGGGGGCTATATATGCCTATTGGCCTCGTGGCGTAGTCAGCAGTGTAAGCGACTTCCGTGTACGAGGTCGTGGGTTGGATGGACCCAGGACAATTATTTGTGTGATGAACATAGATATTTGTTGCGTCTGGGTGTTTTCTATCTATTATATCTATGTATCTACAAAAAAAAAGTAATATATGTATTATATCCGTAATCTGGTACCCATACCACAAACGATAAGCTTAGTTTGGGACCAGAGGACGTTGTGTGAAATGTCCGTAAATATTTATTTATTTATTATCCTTCAAAATACTTGCAATAAAGGTTCTACAACGTAAAATCATTATTGTAAACAAGCTCAGATAATTTAACACTTAAGATATCAGCTTCTTCATTCCTATATTAATAGGGCCTAGCTTATGCAAAAGCTTGCAATTTCTAATCTAAATACGTCACCTTCTGGCACAATAATAGCCTTCCCACAGGAGCCCTCCATTGCTAGCTTTTGTTATTTGTTCGTGTTAATGTAGCTGGCACAATTATGAAAAGGGCACTTAATTATTGTCCTACTTTTTTATGAAATAGTGTTACTTTACTAAAAACATGGTTACTAAATAAAAAAATCTCGATGAAAACATAACAGGAAGATGTCTAAAATCTTACCTAATCAGCTAAATGTAAATTTAAGACGAAACTTTCCTTTTTGTAATGAAAAAAAAATCTGATAACATTATCTGTTAAACGACGACCTCATTAAATAACCCAGTAAAAACGTTTTTTAATGGACGGCGCGTAGGAAGATTATATTTAACGAAATAATTGTGCTGCTTATCGTTCCAAGTTATAATTTTTAAATGTTTACAGATAATTGTTAATACTAATATTCTTCGTCTAAGATATCTTATCTGGGCATAGATTAAAAGTATTGGGGGTTTGTATACACCACGTGCCTATTTTATATGACAAAGGTTTTATGTGCTATGCGTAAAGTAAATAAAATATTATAGCACATCATTAAAATATACACCGTAAACTGATTTAAAAATAGAAGCCCGACCGAAAAGGACGGTTCGTGCAGGCAAATATTAACTTAAGTTTATACGTGGGTAATGTATGGGCATATTCGAGGTTTCTAATATTTTATATTAGTATATTATCTATGGTTTCTAAAACTAAAGACAGCAAAGACAGTGATATGAGTTCGAGTCCCGACCTCGCACGTCACATTCATTTCATTATTTGTGTAATTGTTTTTTTATTTTTTTTATACCAACTAAGTGGCAAACAAGCATACGGCCCACCTGATAGTAAGGGGTTACCGTAGCCTATAGACGCTTGCCACACCAGCGCATTACTCGCGTGTCGCCTCTCCAAGGAATGGAATAGACCGAAAATACAGGGTAATAAGGAGAGGATAGGAAGGATAATAAAGAGAGTATAGAAAGGATACTAAGTAGAGGACAGGAAGGATAATAAGGAGAGTATAGGAAGGATAATAAAGAGAGTATAGGCATGGAGTTTGGGCTTCCGGTGCACTCACTCACCATACTAAACACAACTCTTACAGTTGTGTTTCGTATGGTGAGTGAGTAGTAGAGTTGTTTCACGCCGATCTTCTGTGAGGTGGTAGTACTTCCCCGATCGAGCTGGCTCATTAATCATAATTTTTTTTACATTCCTTCAGTGGTCAGCTCATTCATCCTGGAATAAGCAAGGCCACTAGAGCCAGCACCACTAGATAAACTTAATATATTATCACTGCTCGGTAAAGGAAGACATCATTAGGTTTGAAACCTGCATGCCTGAGATTATCGATGGCTGGTATAGACTGTCAACCCTGGACTACGACTTAAATCCCTCTCATTATGAGAGGAGCCCCGTGCCGAATAGTGTGATAGGAAAAGGGTTGAAAGAATGTTAGTTACAACAGTATATTACGCGATATAATAGTCAGGGTTATAATGTTATAAGAACTGAAGTAGATAGATAGGTACATTAGTAGTTGTATGGCTACCATCGCTCTCGCGACGGCTGATGGCTTAGATACAATTGGATGTTTCCGTTTCCCTTGAATCAATTTACTGTGTACGTACCTACTTAAATGTCTTAAATCAACATCATATGTAGCGTATGGGATCATTCCGATCTTTCCATTGAAATCTGGTAACTAGATTTGAGATTGACACGTTTGAAGATCCACTTATTGAGTATGTATATTGAAAAAATACTATCTAAATTTATTTCGGTATATTGTTGTCGTTGTTTAAGCATTATTGATATAAGCTTTTAAACTAAAACCATTCTACTACTATTTTCTTTTTATAAGGCAAGCATGAAATATATAAATTAAAAATTTCACGAAACCCCTCCTTCCATCCATCCATCAGCCCTTCACCGACCACTGCTGGACATAGGCTTAGGCTTGAGGGTTTTACCATAATCGTCACGCTTGGCAGGCGGGTTGGCGATCGCAGTGGATGTTTTTAGTACACAGGGGAATGCTGCTGCCCGGTCCCCCAGTAATCACTTAGTCGGCTTTTACGACTCCCATAGGAAGAAACGGGGTGTAGCTATTCTACACGGCCCTTATACACATAAAACCTCTAAAAAGGACAAAATAATATATAAATGTTGCCCTTTACGTTTTATATAAGCAAAATATTTTAATTAAAGTATTTAAGCTCTATTTTTCCACTTTCACAAATAATTTGTTCTTTAAAGTAGATGAGCATGTCAAGTGTTAGCACAATACAGATTAAAATATCCTTTGTCCTAAATATTGGTCAAACAATTTTTGAAGCAGTTTCGGAGATTACCCCGATATCAAAATTTACAAAGTCAAACAAGATTTCTAATCACAAAGTGGAAAATGTGAAATCGAAAATAACAGTCACGAGCAGAATTGTCATTTTCGATTTCACATTTTCCACTTTGTGTTTAATGTATAGTGCTAAGCATGTAAAATGCTAAAAAAATATCTAAAAAAGATTTCTAATATCAGTGTAGGCCACACTTAGCGGCTTAGTTGTGAAGCTCAATAATGTATAAATAATAAATAAATAAATATTCACGGACATTTCACACAACGTCCTCTGGTCCCAAACTAAGCTTAACGCTTGTGCTATGGGTACCAGATTACGGATATAATATATACAATACTTTTTTTGTAAATACATACATATTATAGATAGAAAACACAGAGGCGCAGTACAAATATCTGTGTTCACACAAATAAATGTTCTGAGTGGGAATCGAACCCACGACCTCGTGCACGGAAGTTGGTTACACTACCGACTACGCCACGAGGCCCGTCATGTATGTAGCTAAATAATGTTTAAAGAATATTTGATCTACATAGTAACTTCAGATACTAGGGTATCTCTACTCGTACGTCTAGTCAGATGGGTGGTTACGTAGTATCACTATTAAATAGGTAGGTACGATACTGATTATCTTCACGACTAAAATACAAAGCTTGTCGAACTGCGTACAATTAAGGTTTGTATTTCATTAAATATATGTGGCCTTATTGATAAATTCTGATTTAAAAGTATTAGTTCTTAATAATCACCTACAATAAAATATATGTATATATTGGCGGGCAGTAAAACAATTTTTATTGTGGAGTGCTGTGTTCTAGAGCTTTATAGCTTTTGCTATAGGTTCCTATTTTTAATCCTACAGCCTGTTTAGAATTATGGCCGAACACAAATTCATATTCACATTCACATATTCAGAAGCAGTATCGTAAAATCGTTTCTACTCTTAGTTAATATCTTTTCGCCGTATTTATAGAGGGCATCAAGACGTATTTGCTACCTCGACAAAAAAATACATATATGTGTTATATCAAAATATAGCGCGCGTCCCTTTGTAAACCGATAGATTCTACTTAGTTAAAATATATTTGGCTGCAGCCGTAAGACAGTAGTGGGTCTGTAAAAAAATATGTAAAAAAAGTGATACTCTTAGGCCAAAATTTTATCACCAGGTCTGCCGTGGTTTTCGAATATAAATTCGACATATTAGGCATATAAGCATGCATGTAAACTCACAGATAGAGATACCATTTAACCAGTTACATTTAATAGCGAATTAGTAATCTTGTGTTGTTTAGCCGTGTGGGGCATCAAGAATAGCTCCACCCCTTCTCTTCCTATGGGAGTCGTATAAGCCGACTAAGGGATTACCGGGGGACCGGGCAGCAGCGTTCCCCTGTGTACTAAAAACATCCACTGCGATCGCCAACCCGCCTGCCAAGCGTGGCGATTATGGAAATACTCCCCTTAGGGGAGGCCTATGTCCAGCAGTGGACGATGAAAGGCTGATGGATGGATGGATGACAGATAACTTGGACCACAGTCATTTTTTTACTGTGCTGTTACAGACTGAAGAAGAATGTACTTAGAATAATTGCTATATGCAGATGATGCGGTCTTATTAGCGCAGTCTGCAACTGACCTGCAAACCGTCGACGCAATGGCAGAAGATTGTAAGAAAAGGCCACTTGTTTTTGTTTTGCTCACATTCACACGTAGGCCACGTGTGAATGTGAGCAAAACCAAAATAATGTTTTTTAATGAGGTGAAGCTAGAACAGATGTTAGAGTATAAATAGGCAGTGGTGTGATAGAACAAGTGGATGAATCTGTACTTATATTTTGGATGTGGATTCAGTCGGGATGGAAGGTACACCACTGATATAAGGAGAAGAGTAAATACGGGAAATAGAGTGAACGGAGCATTGGGACAACTTCTCGGCAGTCATCACCTCATCCAGAAGGCACGTGTCGCAATATACAACGCAGTGCTTGTCCCAACGTTATTATATGGAAGCGAGAGTTGGGTACCTATGAAAAAAGGAGCATGAGAGTAAAATCAATGCGGTCTCTGTGAAGAATCTGTGGAGTGAGTGTGACTGACTGCATTCGTAACGACGACTTAAGAGTCGAAAGAAGAAGAAGTCGAAGAACGAGTAGGTATGAAAGGGAGTATTGGTGTAAAGTAGTGTTTTTCAAAGTGTGGGTCACGACCCCGTGGGGTTCACAAAACCTCTTTAGGGGGTCGCGAAGCTTCTATAGTGGAGTTGCAAAAGGTTGGGAAAGCTACTGCAGTAAAAAAAAAGCAACAAAGTCTAAAAAGAGTTATTACGAAAAATCTAAAGGACATAATCATTTGTTTTATACAAATAAACAAAAAATAAAAATAACTAGATCTCTTCCATGTTAAACATTTGTATCAAATAAACAAAAAATAAAAAATAATACTTACTTATGAGAACAATGCTAAGGTTGCGCTTGGTTTTCATTAACCAATTTCTCCCGTCGTGGATCCGTTTACGCTACATTGAGAATCAAATCGTTTTCCAATTTTAAGCAATTTATTTCCTCTTTTTATTTGGGCCATTGATGAAAATGTCAACTCGCACAAGTACGAGGTGGCAAATGGAATCAAATACTTCAAAGCCGCTATTGTTAATTCTGGGTATTCTAATTTCCTGACCAAACTGGTCATGCATTGAAAGGAGGTGGAGTCAGGAGTCTTCGAAACCGGCGAGCGTGTATGAAGAGAACTATGAATGTTGAGGAAGCGAGAGATGTATGCCAGAATAGAGCCTTTTGGCAATGTGTTCTCTTTGCCTACCCCGCAAGGGAGAGGATTATTATTATATAATATCTGCGTGTAATCTTTACGCACAATTGAAGTAAGGCTTTTTTAACGATTGTGAAGTTCTTATAAAACGACCAAACTTAAAATAAACAAATGCAACTTCATGGTTTTGTCGTGGTAATGATAGTGATATTGATAAAATTAGATACACAAAAGTATAACTATTTCTCTATCAACAGTAACAACAGGATTGAGATGCTACTAGGTATGTAGATTGTTTTATAAGAATTAAGGACTGCAAAGACAGTGGTATCGAGTTCGATCCACAGCTCAAAAACCTCGGAAGCAACACGAATTTGAAATTTAAATTTTTTTTAAAAATATGTACCTATATTTTTTGCAAATTATCAATGCTTGGGGTGAAGGAAAATGTCGTTTGGAAACCTGCTTGACTGAGGGATTTTCTCCACGACTTGTGAAGTCTGCCAAACCGCACTAGGCCAACGTGCTCGACTACGGCCTCTAAGACCAACAGTGAGACAGTAAATGGTTGAAGAAATATTCTTTTCGTAGCACTGTACTATAAAATATTGAATTGTAGGATAAACATTATCGAGTCATCCAAATAACCATCGTAATTCATCAAGTCATTATACGGTTATTACAACAACAAAAGCTGCGTTGGAGCCTTAAAGGTTCATCTACAGAGGTATTATAAGGTGTTATTTTTTTGAAAACGTTATTGTATAATTTAATATTTATAAATTTACATTTACATAATATTAAAAGGATATGTTTTGGAACTTATTGACTCACGCACTGAATAAACCTTTAAATAAAGAGAGGAATGTGCACACTTTTTTGGACGGGTTAAGGGTATATTTTAATAATTAATTATTGCTTATAGTACATTAAGATTTGTTTTAGTAATATAATAACAATAACGTTTATATCGAAAAATTTATAAGTTTAAAAACAGTACGAGGTGTATTTTAAATAGTTGATCAAAAACGTAGAAATGACAATAAATAAATGTACCAACCAGCTTGCGGCTCCGCCGCAGCCAAAAGCTGGTTTTTAGGTCATATCCCAGGTTCCCGATATAGTAGCGGGATATAGTGTATGTTTTTAAGTCTATTCAAGAGCTATCAAATAAAAAAAGTTGCATCAAAATCAGTTTAATAGATTTTGCTTGACGCACGAACGAACAAACAGATAAATAGAGAAAAAATCTAAAAAAAATTGTTTTGTATTTAGACACGCCTATATAGCCTATTACAGTAATTTTTTCTCAAATATATTAAATGTACAGACACAGCTCTGTTACAGTTTTATATTAGTTAGGATAATAATGTGCAAAACATAGTAAACGTATGCATATAAATATATGAAGTTTAAAAACAGATTGCCCACACGACATTAATAAATTAGTTTATTTTTACGCCGTGATCGTTATCACAGATCGTAAAAGTCCTCCCGGCTACTTACAATGAATAATAAACTTTTAATTGACACCTTTGAATATAGGTTTAAATCAGGGTTGACTAAATTTAATGTAACGAATAATCTTTTATTCGTTAAATTTAGGCGTCTAGCGGAGCTCTATCAGATTAGGAAATATTCCATTCAAACGCCGCCAAACCGTTAGGTCCATCTGAAAAAAAATAGTAATCCTAAGGGGAATATTAATAATATTCCTTTTTTGAGATAAAGAGAAAATTCAATATCTCATCTCTTTACCTACCAAAATTCATCATAAATCCCTTTAGACGTTCGGGCGTGATTTACAAACAAACTATGCAGTATAGGCACTATAAGTAGAACTGAAAGTGAAGAAAACGAGGAACATCGAAGTGGCAGACGTCTGACTTTAAGTAATTAATTTTTAAACGATTTTTTTTTATTTAAAAATATGTATATGAAATGTGCACTTGGCAGACCCGAATTATTCGATTAATGACGATATAAAAAACCACAGAAAAATAGTCTGCCGCCATGGTAGCCCTGCGTTTTCAAACGAAAGCGCTTCAAAAATGTAAAAAGAATAATGCCTGCTAAATCATTTGTTCGTATCTGACTTTTAGACTGGTGGTCAGAATCATCCTCAAAACGATAAACATCGAAGAGGCAGACGTCCAGACCTCTGATTGTCCAAGGACAGACAATTTTTATACTACTTTTTTTTAAAGTTTGTCTTTCTTGCTTTCTTTCTTTCTTAGAGAGAAGAGAGTGACAATGGTATAATTCCCCAAGTAGTTGTGGTTTACCTATGGGGCATTCCAACGTGAAATTACGCGGTAATTGGCCTGACCCCCTCGGATTTTGATGTCCAAAGAATCGTGGGTTTCTTTTGGCTCCAAATATTAATTCAAACTTTTAGAAATGTTTTTATTATTTTTTATTAGGGGGTTGTCCGAGATAAAAAAAAATTAAATTGAGCTAAAAACATAAAGAAAACCCTTTTTTAAATTAATGAACATTTTCACAGAAAGTAGAACCCAAAACAGAAATTTCCCCAATAGTTTAATTTTTTTATGTATTTTTTAAATTTTATTTAATTTCATAATAGACAGAAAACAACACACTACTACGTGAATTGTTTTTGTGGGAAAAAGTGTGCTGTAATATTTATTCCTGGTGGTATATATCCTGATGACGACGGATGTTAATCTCGTCGTCAAGTTCCCATGATTCGAATGCGTGCCCTGGAGGAATGATACACGATACCTTGCTCAATGATTACAATGTTTTGTAACAACCAATAACAATAATAAACCGTAATACCCGATTTACCTTCCTTCCTGAAAAAAACTTTAAGGAATCGTACATAAAAAAAATCAGCAACCTAGACGTCTGCCAAC
The DNA here is from genome assembly GCA_948253155.1 of Leucoma salicis. Lineage (NCBI taxonomy): Eukaryota > Metazoa > Arthropoda > Insecta > Lepidoptera > Erebidae > Leucoma > Leucoma salicis. Next base: position 11,912,651 of record OX411808.1, on the reverse strand, counting down.
TTTTTTTCCTATTCTGGGAGTCCTAACGAATCGAACAGACGCAACGGGAATGACGAACAAATGATCTAGTACTTATAGCTTTTTTTTACATTTTTGCACCTACGTTCCGTGATAAAACAGAGCCCTGCACGTCTGCCTCTTCGATGTTTATCGTTTTAAGGATGATTTTGACCATCGGTCCAAGAGGCAGACGCGAACAAATGATTTATTATCTATTCTTTTACATTTTTGAAGCGCTGTAACTCGAAAACGCAGGGACATACGACTTTCATGTACAGGACCAAATCGGTTTTTATTGACATAAACTTTGATCCCTATTAATATGAAAGACGAACAAATCATAATTATACCAAAATGGCACCCAGCTCCCTAACCCTTTGAATATAGGTTTAAATCAGGATTGACTAAATTTAACGTAACGAATAATCTTTTATTCGTTAAATTTAGGCGTCTAGCGGAGCTCTATCAGATTAGGAAATATTCCATTCAAACCCCGCCAAACCGTAAGGTCCATCTAAAAAAAAAAAATCCTAAGGGTAAAATAGTAGTCCTTTTTTGACATAAAGAGAAAATTCAATATCTCATCTCTTTACCTACCAAATTTCATTATAAATAAATTATGCAGTATAGGCACTATAAGTAGAACTGTGTCCAAAAATGCTTGGGTAATAAAGAACAAAGAATTATTATTATTAACAGTATTTAATAACAATGATATCTGAAGTGCTACAGGTTGCTACCTATAGACGCGAGTATGCATCGTTAAATATCGAAAGGTAACCGAGCATTGAATTGATTTGAACTATCGAATAGTAAACATCGGATTTCGAGCATTGATCTATATCGGGCATCACTGCTCCTAAATTAAACGAGTTTAAATAATATGATTTAGTATTAGGTAGGTGCTTAGTACGTATTTCGTATTCGCGGAGAGTCCGTATGACGCATTTTACAGAGAGAGCAGCATTCTAGTTCTCCAATAGGCTGTAACTCTGGTACGGTACTGAATAAAGTTAAAACTTTTGCCAACCCTAGCTATACCTACATATTATTATCTATTTGGTACGCCTAACAGTACAGCAATGTCAAATATTATACTGTTGCTAACACCTACAGTTAGATATGAGCTAATTAATATATTATTATGCCACACAACAAGGACTCATAAGATCAATTATGTACTGTGGTCTAAACATTTTCATGGCTCACTCATCTTACTCATCTATGCTATTTCTACTCTTACACTTTGAGAATTCATTAACATCAAGAATTACAATTATTGAGCGTACCTATATGGGTAGGTATATTGAACACACGTTAGTAGTTTTTAAACACTTACCATTTGTCCGACCATATATTTGTTTGCCATTAATAGTATTATATTTATATACGAGTATTAAGATCTTCTACAATTAAAACGCTCTACATTAAAAAAAATCCCAATCTTCACAAAACTGAAAACATCAGGTACGCTTATAATTAAATATGTATAATTATACGTAGATAATTATTGATATACACGCTCATGTATAATAAACCACATCATGCCTATAATTCTCATCAGATAATTTATAAGTATGTAGCTATAATTGATAATGATAAATGCATCGTTCTCAGTTAAACGTATGTTAATTTACGTAATATATGCATACATATTTATGTGTACCTACTTTATAGCATAGATTTAAAGTATAGTAAAATAATAATCAAGTGTTAAAAAGGATAGGATGATATAAATCTGTTCACAGAATACAAGAAGATACAACATAATTATAAAAACACAAACAAAAAACAAAGGTTGATAAACTTTCGGCAGGGACACGGATTGCATAGAAAACATGAGAGCGAAGCTGCGAGTAATATTGTTAAGCATTCATATGCTACCGCTCACCCATTGCCGGGACATCCGCCGCTACTTCCGCTGCCAAAGATGGAAGATTTTCAAGTGACAGTTCGTTGAACGCTTACATACGACTTCGATACCAAAACATTATTAAATTTTTATTGAATAGTTGATAACTCGCGGACACTGCACAGCTGGAATAATATATAAACGCTTTGAGATCTTTATTTAATACGTTTGGAGCGAGACGCACGGCCGCGGCGGCCGGTGAGCCGCGTAAACTTACGTTTTAGCGCGTCTTCAGTAGCTATTTTTGATGCAAAAGCGCGTTGGACTTGGACGCCAATGTCTAGAGCATGCATGGAATATGCAATGTCGTCAGCCTTCACGATAATACTACTACGTTCAAATCAATGGACAGAAGTAAAATATCAACAGATTTCAAAAAGTACCAAGGGAAAATTTTGCATGTTGTTTCAAAATTTATCTTTAATATGTTTTATTATATAGGTCAATTTTACTTCATAATAAATACTGCAAGATACCTATCTAGTCATGTTAGCGTTCATTATTACTATTGGTTTGATTAGTAGCTGTATGCACATTTGACATTTACAACATGAGTTTCAGTTATAAATCAATGGTTTCACTGCATCCATCCATCCATCCTTCAGCCTTTCAACGTCCAATGCTGAACATAGGCCTCCTCAAGAGAGCGCCACAACGACCGTTCTTGTGCACTAATACTTTTCAGTGAATGGGTATCTTAATGGTATTAGTACCTACCTATAATAACTAAATTTACAAATATGTGCTGCTTGGAGTTCCATTGTGCATTCATAGTCCAAGTCTAGTCCAGAACATCCTTGACCTTTCTCCTCTTCCTAGCCTTATGCCCACCAGCATTTCTGCTTTGCGACTGCCTATCTAACCACGGCCCAATTACAAACTGGTGACCTTAGAACAAATCCGGAGGATATCTATTCGGGACTGTGACAACCTGTAACGACTGCCAGGATGTTATTAGACACTACCCTATTCGTTGCCCCGAACGACGGGGTGTGCGGTTAGGAACATTTTATCCCGCCTTAACAAAAAAAAGGATGTTATTAGACAGCTGGGTCCCATTGCTGTTATTGTGACTTTCGAAGCATTGAGGAGATCAGGTATTCACAGATAGATGTCACCTTTTGATTACGTCATCCGTGAACCTCATCCTTATCCTCTCTTTGGTATACTTTCCCTCCTCCTCGTGACTTTCCTTGGAGTTGGCGATGCGCTGATATGCCCCTGGTATTGCTGGCGTCTAATGGCTACTATAACAGCTTACCATAACGTGGGTCGTATACTTATTTGCCACCCGATATATTCTATATATTATACTAGCTGACCAGTGCCCACTTCGTTGGGCGGTAAACATTTTTAAAAACCGTCTAATAGAAATATCACTCAATAGATTACGACACGGTCGCGGTTCCATACCAATGTCGTATTCTCTTTAACCATTCGTCCAAATTATATGCAATAAAAGGGAAAAGTCTTTTGTTTTATAAATGTAATTTTTTGTGAAAGTGGAAAAGGAGAGATTTATTTTTATTTTACAACTTTTGCACAAAAGGTGGCACAAGGCGGGCATTCTCTACTAGTCAATCTGAAGATTTACTGTTCTGTATATATAAATTTATGAAGCATATAAAATATTTTGTAAGATACTATGGAACAGGAGTTGATAAAAAATTTAAGTAAGGTTAAATTTGTAATCAAGCGCCAATAGAAATCTCGTAATACTTAGTAGTTTCATTTTATGTTATTGTAATTAGGTATAAGTAAAGAAGAGTTCAAAGTGAGTGCTCGATGTACACAAAAAAAGTCACAGTCCATAGTTAATTTGGGTTTCATATCCGGACTACCTGTAGTGATTTAGTGTAAATTCTTATTTGTATAAAGAGTGCATCATCATCATCATCAGCCTTTCGACGTCCACTGCTGGACATAAGCCTGATGACATAAGAGTGCATACCTAAACATAATATATGATTTTTTTTATATTGTAACAATATTGTGACAAATTTATTGATATTTTAATGAAAAAATATAAATTATAAGATATTTTATTCATAACATATAGTATATTTGTTAAAAAAAATTACATTAAACACAAAGTGAAAAATGTGAAATCGAAAATAACAGCCACGAGCAGGATTTGAACCTGCATCTCCTGGATACCGTCCAGATGCTTTGCCAATTCAGCCATCGTGACATCCATTTCTAATGGTAAATGATAACCGTCACTCATTGACTCAACTATACCGAGAGTATTATCAAGCCGCTGCTCACCATTTCATTTCTCAGATATGAAATGAAAAAATAAACGACTACCTATCTCCTGCTACAGCCAAAACGCAACGATGTGCTTCATGGCCGGTCACACGGGAGATGGAGATACCAACCCGCTCGGGCGCGATGCCAAGTGAGTACTCCCACTTGGTACCCAGCCCTAACACCAGTACTGATTCATTTTTATTCTGATAATAGGTATATATGTAGGCAGGGCTTTTTTTGTGGGAGGCACGCTAGGGCACGCAGTACCCTCAAAAGAAATTTCGAAAATATTGAAAAATTGCCGATAAAAATTGAAAAACAATGAAAGAATTTGATAAAATATGAAAAAAAAAACATTTTGGTAACCTTTACAAAATCTAATCTGTTACCTGAACAGTTACCGCTTTACCTCATATGAGGTTCTCACAATAAGTTGAGACTTTAACATTTTCATCGCTATTGGTTATCAAGTTCAACGGTCCATCACTAAATATCTTTGACCCTTTGAAGTAAGTAACTTCCAGAAAATATTAAATTCTTCTGGAAGTGGATTAGATTAGCCAGGGGTAGCGACACGATGTCTCACCTGGGTCTAATCAGAAACCAGTATCCATACATATCCATACACTATACATCCATGTATAGTAAAAGGAGAAGAATGTGTCTTAAAGAGATGAAAGGAATATTTCGAAAGTTTATTTGATAAAGAAGATGTGAAAGCGCAGGCTATCTTTGAGGATACGAATGAAACTTACAGCAAAAGTGAAATTAGTACGAAAGAGATTATGGATGCGTTGAATAGTATGAAATTAGACAAGGCAGGACTGTGGTAGTCAGTCTGCTTCACCGCCTTTTTAACCTTAGCTGGGGAGCAGCACTGTAGGTACTAGTAGACTGGTGCAAGGCCGTTATCGTACCGCTTTATAGAGGAAAAGGGTCGCATCAAGACTGCAAGAACTACCGTGGCATTAGCTTGCTCAGCGTCGTCGGCAAACTGTATGCAAATATTTTGGTTAAAAGAGTGATACATGCAACTGATGAGAAAATATGGGATATGCAAGCGGGATTTAGGAACGTAAGAGTAGGAATGGATCAGGTCGTTTCCTTACAAAAAATAGCCGAAAAATTCTTGACCAAAAGCCAAAAGGTCTATTATTGTGCTTTCGTAGACTTGGAAGAGGCCTATGACAGAGATTCTGATTGCAGGAGAAAGAGTGGAACAAGTGAAAGAATTTGTATACCTGGGTCCTACAATGCAAGAACAAGATACTAAAACTAAAGAACCAAACTTATTTTCAAAATTTTGTATAAATCAAAACCTTGATATGAGAAGTCGGTATCGTGAACAGTGCATTAAAAAAAATGTTTGTTAAAGTTTTAAGCAAGAGGCTAAATGAGATATATAAAAAGACTACGCAAGACTGGATAAGCAAGACCAAAACCAATATTTTCTGTCTTGGTCTTGTTCCTGCTTTGCTCATCACTGGCTGTGATTGTACGGCAAGAACTAGTACCTATATACGTACTTATATTATACCTACATATCCTTGAAAAAGTAGAAGTCTGTAGGTGCGAGTTCTGGCGAGTACGGTGGATAACGGAGAGCTTCCAACCCCAGCTCTTGTAACTTGGAGACCATCTGCTGCGCAGAATGAGGTCGCGCGTTGTCGTGCAGGAGCAGCGGAGACGAACGATTGACCAAATGAGATGTGCGAGCTTCTCCATAATTGTGTTCAATTCTTCACAGTACACATCTGCAGTAATGCTCATTCCGTTTGGTAAGAAGCTGTGACGAATAACACCGGTGCTAGACCACCAAACAGTGACCATCACTTTTCTAGGGATACGTTTTCGTTTAGGGCATTATTCAGGGGCTGAACCAGGATCCAACCAACTTGCTGAGCGCTTGCGATTGTCATACAGTATCCATTTTTCGTAGCAGGGAACAATGCTGTTCAAAATTCCTTCGTTTGTGTGCCTGTTGAGCAGTGCAAGGAAAACCAAAGCCGGTGGTGCAGTGGTTTGTATCTAGTGTTAGCTCCATAATCGTCGTTGGTGCTGCGTGCCGCTTGTGCCGCGTTGCTGCCTCAACGGTACTCATATTCCCTAATTACTATACACGATAACAAAAAAAATTCAAATGCGGTGAAAACATAACGCTAATCAATAAACAAATGACTACTTTTGGAAAAACAATTCCATGTTTTTAAAATAAAATTTATATGAAACTAGCCTTTACCCGCGGCTTCGCCGCAGCCAAAAGCTAGTTTTTGGGTTATATCTCAGGTTCCCGGTATAGTAGCGGGATAAAATGTGTACCAGTTGTTAAGTCTAATCGAGAGCTATCAAATAAAAAAAGTTGCATCAAAATAAGTTCAGTAGTTTTTGCGCGATGCGCGAACAAACAGACAAACAGACAAAAATCTAAAAAAAAACGTTTTGTGTTTAGACACGCCTAATATAGCATATTACAGTCATTTTTTCTCAAATATCTTAAATGTACAGACATAGCTCTCATACAGCTTTATAATCCTATCCTAGCTTTATATACTATCTACTGGTGATCGATGAGCGAGACTGCCGCAAAGTTCTACTCTTTGCGGCAATTAAATAAAAAAAGAGACTGTCGTACGCCGCGCTCCGCAATCATAGGTGAGGGTTATACCTGCGCTAGACTCAATTTAAATACGTCTCCTGTGGAGACGAATACGTTCTGCAAAAATTAAAGGTGGTGTGTAGATAATATTTGGAACCTAGAAATAAAAATAAAAAGAAATGCCGTGTGGTGACGGACTAAGAATACAAGTGTCACCAACTCACCACCCCATTCTTTCCCACGGCTGTCGTATGAGGCGATTAAGGCACCCATTGCATTACTGGTGGTATGGGTGGGCAGCAAGTGGGAGTGCTCAGTTGCTATCGAGCCCGAGCGTGTTGGTATCACCATCTCCCGTGTGAGCGGCCATTAAACACATCGGTGTGTTTTGGTTGTAGCAGGAGATAGCCGTTAATTCTTTCGTTTCATATGTGAAATGAAATGGTGAGCAGCGGCTTGACAATACTCCCGGTATAGTTGAGTCCATGAGCGACGTTTACTATCAGGTGGGCCATGGCTCGTCTGTCGCTAAACGCAATTAAACATTTTTTTTGCTTACTGTGTTATACTACCAGGCGATCTTCATATAACGTAATTCGTTACATTATGAATTTTGCAACTGACCTGACTGAACCCTTTTAACGTAGACAGATAGTTTTAAACTTATAAATGTTTCCTAACCAAAATAAGACGTCAAATAAATTTGGTAACATAATTTTTTAACTGCCTCGGTGGTGTAGCGGTAGTGTATGCGACTGCTAATCATGAGGTCTCGGGTTCAATCCCCGGGTCGGGCAATGTTATTGAGCTTTTTCCTAAAAAAAATTTCTCAGTAGCAGCCCGGAGTTTGGAAATGTGCCCGGTAGACGTCAATAGGCTCGCCCCCTATTACGTGGGACTTAAACATAGCTGGTGAGTCGTGGGTGTGTAATACACCTCTGCCTACCCCTTCGGGGAATACAGGCGTGATGTTAAGTTGTTTTATAAATTTGGTTTATAATTTGACATTTGAAATGAGCACAAGAAGGAACATAATTTTAAAATATAAGTTTTGATGTTGTTCGTCTGCTTGCGTCTACATACCCTTTTCCGATGTTTCCGATGATCGATCGCTGTAGTTCTAGCTAGTAACGCCGCAGCTGAGGTTGAACATTCCCCATTCTTTTGACCAATTTTTAATGGAGTTTTTCTCGACAAGTAAACAACAATGTGTGTTTATACTCACCCTAATTCACTGATTCCTGATTGTGTTCTAAAGTATTTTCTTTGTTTGTAGGTACAACACTTTTTACTTAAATTCACAAAACTACGCTAACTACTCACTTATTATCGGGCCTGAACGGTTTAGTACCATCATCTTCCGTTTGACTGGCCGTTAGGCACCTCCATGTACTTTGCATGTTGCTCAAAGAAGCATAGGAAAGTGAAAGGTGATGCATGGTGAGATACGGAAGTAGCAGCTTCCGTAGACCAAAAGAATAAAGCGTGGCTGGACTATGTATCTTCTTTGAACCTGAGTGCAAGTATGAAAGAACAGAAGAAAGAAATATACAGGCAACGTAAGAATGACACCAAAGCCTTAGTGAAAGAGAAGCGTGATAGAGCAAATATGATTGCAGAAGAAAGGCTGACCAAAAACTTCGAGAGCAACACCAAACTTTTCTGGAGAGAGGTGAAGAAATCTCGGAGTGGTTGATCAGCTTTCAGAATGAATAAAATAAGGTCTAAAGGTGGAGACATTCTTACGCAAACACAAGATGTGTTAAGCCGATGGAGTGAATATTTTGGAGATATGTATGCGGATGTTCAGGATGATGCTGGTGTCACATGTGGTCTAACAGATCAGCATTCGGTACCGGCATCCTCTGATGACATTAGTATGGACGAAGTTGAATGGGCGATTAGAAGTTTGAAAAATGGTAAGGCAGCGGGTATTGATATGGTGTCTGCTGAGATGATCAAGCTAGGAGGCTCGTGTGTATGGGAATCCTTCCTGATGCTTCTCAATTTATGTTGGAGCTCAGGAATGGTTCCCAAGGACTGGAGAAGCGCAGTCATCGTGCCCTTGTTTAAAAACAAGGGTTCACGTTATGACTGTGCAAACTACAGAGCCATAAACTTGACCAGTTTGGCAGCCAAAGTGTATGGTAAGATTATTGAAAGGAGAATGAGGATGGTGTCTGATGATTTTTTGTGTGAGGCACAAGGAGGTTTCAGGTGTGGAAGAGGATGCATGGATTAAGTGTTTTCTCTGCGCAACATTGTGGAGAAGCATCTGGCTGTAAGCCAGAGGGTTTTCTGCAGTTTTGTGGATTTGGAGAAAGCATTTGACACTGTTGTACGAAAGGGACTTTGGGACATTTTGCCGGAGTATGGTATTAACGGTAGACTGCTACAAGCGGTGCAGTCCAACTACATGGACTGCAGAGCTTATGTGCGGCTGGATGATGGAATGTCACCCTGGTTTGATGTCAATATCATCGTTAAACAGGGCTGCGTTCTATCAGCCAGACTGTTTATCATATATCTGGATAAATGTTTACAAAGGTTGAATGAAATGAATGTGGGAGTTCAGATGGGCGACTCAGTGGTTAACTAATAATAATAATAATAATAAATATTCACGGACATTTCACACAACGTCCTCTAGTCCCAAACTAAGCTTAATGCTTGTGCTATGGGTACCAGATTACGGATATAATACATACATTACTTTTTTTTGTAAATACATACATATAATAGATAGGAAACACCCAGACGCAGTACAAATATCTGTGTTCATCACACAAATAATTGTCCTGAGTGGGAATCGAACCCACGACCTCACGCACGGAAGTCGGTTACACTACCGACTACGCCACGAGGCCCGTCCCTCTGTTATATGCAGACGATGCGGTCCTATTAGCGCAGTCTGCGACTGACCTGCAAACCCTAGTCGACGTAATAGCAGAAGATTTTAAGAAAAGGGGCCTTCGTGTGAATGTGAGCAAAACCAAAATAATGTTTTTGAAAGAGAAGAAGCCAGAACAGATGTTAGAGTAGCAATAGGAAATGGTGTGCTAGAACAAGTGGATGAATTTGTATGTCTTGGATGTGGATTCAGTCGGGATGGAAGGTACACCACTGATGTAGAGAGAAGAGTGAATGCAGGAAATAGAGTGAACGGAGCATTGGGACAACTTCTCGGCAGTCATCACCTCAGCCAGAAGGCATGTGTCGCAATACACAACGCAGTGCTTGTCCCAACGTTATTATATGGAAGCGAGAGTTGGGTATGCAAAAAGGAGCATGAGAGTAAAATCAATGCGGTCGAAATGCGATCTCTGCGGAGAATCTGTCGAGTGAGGCTGTCTGACAGCATTCGTAACGACGACGTAAGAGAGCGAGTAGGTATGAAAGAGAGTATTTGTGTAAAGATGCGAAAGGCAATGCTCCGTTGGTTCGGACATGTGGAAAGAATGCTGGACAAGCGACTGGTTAAGAAGATATACAATGCGAAAGTGGAAGGATGTAGGTACAGGGGGAGACCGAGACTCGCCTACCTAGACCAAATCGGTCATGTATTGAAGGAGGGTGGAGTCAGGAGTCTCCGAAACCGGCGAGCGTGTATGAAGAGAGTTATGAATGTTGAGGAAGCGAGAGATGTATGCAAGAATAGAGCCTCTTGGCACTCTGTTCTCTCTGCCTATCCCGCAAGTGAAATGGCGTGATGATAAGTATGTAAGTATAAAATTATGACATGTGTAAAATACTTAACGGAAATGGAAATAAAGGCAAGGACCATTTCACACAACGTCCTCTGGTCCCAAACCAAAGAGTAAAGTAATGTATACTGAAATCCCAAACTAAGCTTTACGCTTGTGCTATGGGTACCAGGTTACGGATATACCTAATACATATATTACTTTTTTTTTGTAAATACATGCATATAATAGATAGAAAACACCCAGACGCAGTACAAATATCTGTTCATCACACAAATAATTGTCCTGAGTGGGAATCGAACCCAGGACCTCGTGCACGACAGTCGGTTACACTACCGACCACACCACGAGGCCCGTCAAATACAATTCTTGGTAAACGCCCTCTCGTTATCCATAGACGAATTAAAACTGTTATTGGTTCATTGATTGACATATTATTATGCTTCCTAGTTACATGCTTTTGTCAGCAGATGGCGTTAAAAACAATTAAATAAATTGGCGTGGCGACGTCGCCACGATAACAGCCGGTTTTACTCTCCCTCCGCATTAGATGTTTTTACATCAAAACGTCTCTATTCTGCTACTACCGAACTCATACAAGCTTAAACAACTAGGTATACTTAGATGTTTTTTTCACTTTGAACATAATTATATTTCCTCGGTGAATTTAATATATTATTAAAGTCAGTAAATGCTGTAGGTAAGTATGATCTAAAAATAAAAACTGAAAACAGTAAACTGAAAAAAGTTTATTGAGTTTGCAAGAGTAGGTACTTACATGGGCCTAAACGTTTTTACGGGATTTATACCATGTAAATTTTTACTTACGAGTTTCCGATATTTCGGCACTGTTGCAAGCGCCATGATCACGGAGCAACTCAGAGTTGCTGCAAGCGCCATGATCACGAAGCAATTCAGAGTTGCTCCGTGATCATGGCGCTTGCATCAGTGCCGAAATATCGGAAACTCGTAAGTAAAAATTTACATGGTATAAATCCCGTAAAAACGTTTAGAATTATAAGTGACCATGAAAGTTTGAAATTCTATACTTAGGTACATGGGCGTTTATCATAATAACATTTAGGAAAATGTATCGAGAATGCGTCTTTTCGTTTATAATCAATGACCGAATTCGGGCGAGTACCTACGACTTGACAAATAATTTGTTAGACAATAAACATCAATACCGCCATTGTTTATTTTCATACCATAGCATACAAACGAGATTTCTAATTTCTAAAACTACATTATTTATGTACCTAGGTACGTAGGTACCTATTTGCACAATAAGCAAAACACTACATTCACTATGTAATCAATTAGATAGTTATAAATAATTAATTTTCAGCACGAAAACTATAGCAATTTTCTTAGTATCATCAATGTTTATCTAAAAAAGTAAGCGGGAATAATTTATGTCAATAATTCGATATTCATACTCAATCCACCTTCTCGAACAACGGAAAACAAATATTCGCTATTCTTTATATAAATAGCGCACCATCTCGTTTACATACCGCCTCGCGAAAAGCGAATATTTCCTATTAGAACTTACAGCTAAAAGGACAGTATTATGGAGTCACGCAATGCTAACGAGTGAGACAAAGTATGCGTAACAAGTCGTTCAACCACCGGTCTATACCACAGTGAGTGAGATAAAAACGTGTTGTTCGATAAATTATTAACGTAGTAACCTCTCTGTTGCAGCGGTAGTGTAAGCGACTGCTGATCATGAGGTCTCGGGTTCGAACCCTGGGTCGGGCAGTGTCTATATTGAGATTTTTCGTAAAAAGAAAAATTTTCAGTAGCAGGCCGGAGTTTATAAATGTGCCCGGTAGATGGCAATAAACTCGCCCCCTATTACGTGGGACAAAGCTGGCGAATCACGGGTGTGTAATACACCTCTGCCTACCTCTTCGGGGAATACATTCGTGATGCTATGTTCATTTATGTCGATTAAGTCAAGTCGTTTTATACGTGCGTGTTTTTGGTATTCCTACAATAAAGGGGAATTCCATTCCAATGGAAACACTGACTGCTATCCATAGACAGAGCTGTCAACGCTGTGCTCATTGACAGTTTTCAATTTGGCATTAGTGCAATACTATACAGTTATCGATTCTTTACATATATCGATACATTTGATTAAATATTCACATTAAAATTTAAATAATTACTTGTGCAGCTGCAGTTAGTATTAATTGATAAAGCCTCTGAAACTGAAGGCAGCCCTTGGTACGCGTAGTTTTATTATTTAAATTGTATGACCATGACTTACAATATACAGTCTCATTACTCTCTTATATTTCAGATCATTAATGTTATTAATTTTTCTCGAAGTTTGCCACCAATACGTTATATTTATGCCTTTATTAGGGAACTGGACTGGGCTGAACAGGGAATAAAATGTAAATCTCGCAACCGATTCCCGAACGATATCGTCATGTTGAATATTCGTATTCAATTTCAAAAATATTTTTAGTACATAGGTAATGTAAATAAAAATCCCATGGGATAGGTATGTGTGTTTTGTATTTGTGAATTGAATCTTATAAAATATTAGTAGGGTTTTTTTATCAATTATTACCTTATTTATTTACCTAATACTCGACTTGTTTGCTCAACTCGGAGTAAATCGATTTTTCAATTTAGTAAGTTCTTTGCGGCCAGCGCTAAGAAAAATTTAGTGATCATTTCGGTTTCGTGAGGGAGGGACGTAAAAATGACTGGATTGGACGAAATAATAAATTATCAAAAAAATCCTGACGATGATTTCTACGCTTTGTTAGGTTGCGATGAGAACTCTAGTGTAAGTACCTAATATATTCCGAAATCTATACGATAAGAGTTGTACTTCGATTTTAGTGTACTGATTATACAGTTCTGATTTGAGTGACCCTAAATTATATCGAGGTCCCTGGGTGTCGACCTACATTTGAAAAAAATTACTAATTCGAAATATTACCATATGATAGTGTTATTTATTTTTAAAGTGCATTCGGTTATTAGTTCACAGCGAGTTTAAGATCAACAATATTACAAGCTATTTGCGTCAATCTCACTTGGGTTTTCCCATTTCCTACATAAATTGTTTGTGCGATTGCATAGTGTTATACACTTCCACTGTAATTTAATACACCATATTCTTGGTAAGAATAGTTTGACTCTGTCTATTAAATATGAGTACCTATAGAAATAATCAAGTTGCATTTTTAGACTATAATCTGTTTATGAGGAAATTCTGGCAGAACTTAGAGTTTAAAATTCGTGCCTAGCCAAAACTAAGATATTGTTTTAAATAAAATCTTGGAATATTAATTTTACATACATTTGTTAAAAGGTTGAGCAAATAACTGCTGAATATAAGGTTCTTGCACTCCAACATCACCCTGATAAAAATGATGGAGACAAGGATGCTGAGGCTATGTTTCAAAAACTGAAGGTATAGTTTATAAATACTTATAATAATTATAACTATTAAGGTTTTGTTCTTAGTAATATGTAAAAAATCTGTTACTGACAGTAAGTGTGGAGCAGAAGTGATTAAATGACAGGTACTCATTAGCATAAATTACTGTCAAAGTGTGTGGATTGCTTTGTCAATAGTTTTTTTAGTAACTGTTATTCTACTGTACAGTATCTACTGTATTTACAATCTTAAATTATCACCTAATCTAAATATTTTGAATATAGTTACTAAATGAGGTCTCGAGTTCGATCCCCGGGTTGGGCAATGTTATAGAGCTTTTCCTTAAAAAAACAATTCTCAGTAGCAGCCCGGAGTTTGGAAATGTGCCCGGTAGACGTCAATAGGCTCGCCCCCTATTACGTGAGACTTAAACATAGCTGGCGAGTTGTGGGTGTGTGGATACACTTGCCTATTTTTTTTTTTGTTTTTTAGTTACTAAATTATTTTGCCATTATGAATATTTTCATATTAATATAACTTAAATAAATGTAATTTTTTGTGAAAGTGGAAAAGGAGAGATTTATTTTTATTTTACAACTTTTGCACAAAAGGTGGCACAAGGCGGGCATTCTCTACTAGTCAATCTGAAGATTTACTGTTCTGTATATATAAATTTATGAAGCATATAAAATATTTTGTAAGATACTATGGAACAGGAGTTGATAAAAAAATTAGTTTAAAAAAGTTAGTAAGTAAGGTTAAATTTGTAATCAAGTGCCAATAGAAATCTCGTAATACTTAGTAGTTTCATTTTATGTTATTGTAATTAGGTATATAAGTAAAGAAGAGTTCAAAGTGAGTGCTCGATGTACACAAAAAAAGTCACAGTCCATAGTTAATTTGGGTTTCATATCCGGACTACCTGTAGTGATTTAGTGTAAATTCTTATTTGTATAAAGAGTGCATCATCATCATCATCAGCCTTTCGACGTCCACTGCTGGACATAAGCCTGATGACATAAGAGTGCATACCTAAACATAATATATGATTGTTTTTATATTGTAACAATATTGTGACAAATTTATTGATATTTTAATGAAAAAATATAAATTATAAGATATTTTATTCATTTATATTGTATAGTTAAAAGTTATTCAACATGCGGTTGACGGAACTAAAATTAAAATTCAATCGTTGTTTTAATGTTTTGACACATTTACATTGTATAGTTAAAAGTTATTCAACAGGCGGTTGCCGGAATAATAATTAAAATTCAATCGTTTTTTTAATGTTTTGACACATTTATATTGTATAGTTAAAAGTTATTCAACATGCGGTTGACGGAACTAAAATTAAAATTCAATCGTTTTTTTAATGTTTTGACACATTTACATTGTATAGTTAAAAGTTATTCAACAGGCGGTTGACGGAACAGTAATTAAAATTCAATCGTTTTTTTAATGTTTGACAGATTTACATTGTATAGTTAAAAGTTATTCAACAGGCGGTTGACGGAACAATAATTAAATTTCAACCGTTTTTTTTAATGTTTTGACACATTTAAATAGCCTAGGGTTGCCAGCCGCCCCACCGAAGGAATGTAACATAGTTCCAGTGGCCCGCCAACAAAGGCGGAGAGACGGCACACGGCGGGTTTCTTTAGTGGGTGAGGGCCCCACACTACCCTGTTCGTTGCCCCGGGGTGTGCGGTTAGGAACATTTTTTCCCGCCATAACAAAAAAAAAAATTGCCAGCCGCTAATTTCAAAAACCAGGATTTCGACTTGGAAAAACCAGGACAATTCAGATTAAAATCAGGACGCACTAATAGATTAGCAATAATCTATACAAACAAATAAAATTGAAGTGTCTGTTTTTAATGACAACTTTTTACTAAATGTATACGAGATATACAAATAACAAATTACCAATTTTTAAAGATTTTATCTCTGTCAGTCTGTCTGGCTGTTTGTTCCGGCTAATCTCGGGAACGGCTGGACCGATTTTGACGGAACTGTCACTAGCAGATAGCTGTTGTTACAAGGAGTAATTTAGGCTACTTTTATTATGCAAAAAGAATTAGGGTAATGCATAAAAAAATAAAACCCAAGAAATTGCGAATAAATACCACTCCAGAATGCCTGGACCGATTCGGACGGGACTTTTACTACCAGATAGCTGTTGTTATAAGGAGTAACTTAGCCTATTTTTACTTTCGAAAAACAATTACGAGTACCGTGCGAAAAAAATAAAACCCACGAAATTGTGAATGAATACGGATTCAAATAGATATATAAGTACATCGAAATTACGCTAAGTACATCGAAATTACGCTGGACCGCAAAGAAAAAGGGTCGATTAGAAAATCTTCAATATCTTCAAAAGTACCTGACCTAGCTTTATGAAATAAAGACTAAATTAAAGAATATTTAATGCCACATAAAATAATACATTAAACCTTTTTATTTATTTTTGATAATTGTATAAAAACTGAAAATGTAAAATCATGGTTGTTTTTTAATTTAGGACCAAAAAATTCAAAACAATTGTTTCGCGTTTGTTTTAGTTTTGCAATAAAAAAGTTATAAATATGGTGCCTCTGCCTCATAAATTTTATATTTTTCATGTTGTTAACCCTGGAAGAATGTACCAGGACCCTGACAATGCTTGAAGATGAGCACAGTCAGCGAAATACAGTGAGAATTATTGGTGTGACTCTTTCTACAGTTTAGCGAGTACTCCATCGTTTCCTTGAAACTAGATCCAATCTTCGAAGACCAGGAACAGGCCAAACAAGATGCACGATGGCACGGGAGGATTGCTATACGGTGTTAAAAATTTTGAGAAATCGCTTTCTTACCGCTGTTAAAGTAAAGAATCATCATTTACGAGCTGGAGGAAACAATCTGAGTGCGGATACAGTAAGACCGCGTCTGGTTGAAGCAAATTTAAAGCCATTAAGACCTGCAAATGGCCTAAACGTGTGGTGAGGGAATAAGAATACAAGTGTCACCACCCCATTCTTGCCCACAGGTGTCGTGTGAGGCGACTAAGGGAAGGAAGCAATTATCATCCATTGCATGACTGGTGGTAGGGCTGGGTACCAAGTGGGAGAACTCACTTGGTATCGAGCCCGAGCAGGTTGGTACCACCATCTCCCGTGTGACCGGCCATGAAGCACATCGTTGCGTTTTGGCTGTAGCAGGAGATAGCCGTCAATTCTTTCATTTCATATCTGTGAAATGAAATGGTTAGCAGCGGCTTGACAATACTTTCGGTATAGTTGAGTCCATGAGCGATGGTTGCCATTTACCATCGGATGGGCCGTGGCTCGTCTTCCACTACATGCAATAAAAAAAAAGACTCAAGGTTGAGTTATGATAGAGAACACAAGAATTGGACTCTGAATAACTGGTCAAGAGTTATATTTTCAGACGAGTCTAGATCCTGTTTATACAAGCACAACGAGAGGAAAGGAGTGTACAGAAGACCGGGAGAGCGCTATAATCAAGCCTGTATATAAAAAAAAGTACCATATAGTGGAGGCTGGAAGTCGTCAAGCCTGCGCGTGAATCGATTTATAATGACCCTCGAAAAAAACTTATAGACGTGGCTCAAGAACGAGATGGGTCTATAATTCTTCAAGAGGGTTCTGTCACCTTTTTTGCAGAACAGCACCACCACGTTTCTGGTCCACGACTGTGGAACGTTGCCCCTGAGAACGACGGAATTGAACAGCCTCCGAAGAGCGTTTAGGACCGGCTTTCCGCCTGCTCGAAAAATATATAAAAATTAAATATGTTGAAAAAAATTACAAAAATATAAAAGAAACACTAGTTTTTAACTAATTCTTTTAACTTAGGAACATACTAATATTACAAACTTAATTATTTTTATTATATTTTTCAACCCCACCAATTTAAACATGACCTAATCAGAACGATTTAAAAACAGGACGCTGCTTAAAAACTATCCAGGACACTCAAAATACCAGGACAAGTCCTGGGAAAACAGGACGATTGGCAACCCTAACATAGCCTAACATAGTAATTTTATTTCTCAAATATGTTTAGTATGCAGACAGCTCCATTACAGTTGGGTACATGGGGACTTTAAGAGGACTTTGATGACCGAAATGGCATTGAGATATTCCAATATATATATGTAGGTATATATTATGTTATGCATATAAAAAATTTGGTATCTCTTGAAAATTCACAGATGAAGTTACGATTTCTAAAAAGAGCAAGGACCTAAAATGACTGATTTTCCTGCGACGCAAGTTTAGTATCTTATTTCTGAAAAAGCATAACGGGATTGTCGCTACCGATGTAGAAATGTTATGATGAGAATAAAATCTTCTTAATTATTTAGTGAAAAAAATAATGCTATTAACATAAAAACTATTCGAATAAAATTTCACGCACATTAATCTCGGGATTAAAAAACTAACATCGCAATCATACATTTACCTACCGTGATGCAAAGCAGTCACTTTTAGCAGTTGTATCTAAACAGAATTATAATGCGACTCTATTGCTAGCATCACAACATAGACTTTCCTTTGACTAATGAAGGGGTGAAGTTTGACCACCTGGTCAGAGAAGAGGTGTGTCTCTTAATATTTTTTAACAACTGATTTCTCTCGTAAGATGTGTGAGTTTATGCAAATATGCAGCGATTATAAGCAATCATATTGATTCTTAATAGTAAATAAACTTGTTTTTGTGTAACAGGAGGCAAAAGAGACACTGTGCGATCCATCCAAGCGTGCTCTGTACGATAAGTGGCGCCAAAGTGGCATCGCCATGGGCTACAAGCAGTGGTTGGGCATGAAAGATCACGTACAGCAATCCATGCACTGGTCCAAGCCTAACACCAAGGACCGTATGCTGGAGGGGGAATGCGGCCGCGCTTCGGGCCCTTCGAGCCTTGGCCCGAGCAATCCAGCTGCTCGCCGGGCTTCCGAAGGTGGAGCTGCACTCTGGGGACGTTGGGGAACTGGCAATCAAGAGCCTCCCGCCGAAGTCATCTCCAAATTTCGCAACTATGAAATTTAAACCATGGTTTTAATAAATGGCCTGGCCTTTTGGTTTCTATAGGGCTTTTGATTGTTATTTATTTTTTTTTTGAAGAAGAGGTTATTTGTGCCCTAATCTCTTATTTTATTGAAAGTACTTATTTAATTAAAATAAAAAAAAATGTCAGCTATTTTGTGATAGATTTTGTAACCAGGCTGTTAAGTATTTTTTTTACTTACCATTGCAATTTAATCAGTTTTGTAATTGTGTATTTGACAATTTATATGTGTTAATGTTAAGTATATCTAATTAATTAGTGATAAGTTGTAAAACGGCACAATATTCATCAGGTCAGCTCGCGCGGCGCGTTTCTCGAATGTGACTCGAAATTCTAGATAATTATATTGTTTCTGAGTGTTTGATGTGCAATATAATCGGTCGTACGTAGAAACAAGTTGATGTTAGAAACCCCAAATCCTCGTGTGATGTAGTGTTTAACACTTAGTCATTTATTGATTCTAGATGTAAGCAGTGCACATTCCTGATAAACTTATGAGTCTGAATTATTACATTTCTGCTATAGAACAATATTTAATATCTACTTAAAGAATCTCAATACATATTTTGAAGAGTTATATTTTTGATCCTGTTTATCTACTATAAGTACCTGTAATATTATTTTAAAGAGAGTGGAATTAGCGGGCGATATTGTGAGAAGTATACAGGGTATCGTTGCAAGACAGGTTTAGTCCCATTTATTTATTTCTGCAACCTTGACTCTACCTTCTAATGTTGTAATGAAGTGTACTCGTGTTTGTTATGATATAAATGTTGTGTTAAATGTTAGTTGTGTAGATTATATATGTGTTAAATGTTTGATCAGTATTTACTTTATGTATTTAAATATAATTAAAATGTTATATGGGTAGCGGATTTTAAAATTTCGATGTTTTGTCTCTATAGGTAAGATTTTCGACAAATAAAGCCAAACGTAGTGAATGTTTTTATTTTTGATGTATTTCAAATTTGGAATAAATGTTTGCTGGGCAGATTGCTGTTTTATTTATGGAAATAATTCCTAGTTTAAATTGTGTACATGCTTGTTAACCAGTCATTTTGATAATCAATCAGTATTAGCATTGAAAGCCAAAACAAGGATCAACCAACCTCTGGACTTCGGTAATAATTTGCTTCAGACGCATTACTAATTACAAAAATCGATAAATTTCATGTCGGCGCTGCTATGAAGCTATATATTTTTTAGATTCAACGCAGAGTGAACGTTCTACGTCGAAGAAACGCCGAGTTAGAATGAGATCGCATGTTCGACGTCATCATGGGCCATCACTACGCCACTATTTAATAAACTGCATTTTGAAATAAAAAAATTGTATTGATTATAGTTACCGATGAAACGTTTTTTTATTCTTGCATTTGGTGGCAGACGAGCCACAGCCCACCTGATGATAAATGGTAACCGTCGCTCATGGACTCGACTATACCGAGAGTATTGTCAAGCCGCTGCTCTGTAGGGTACCTGCTGTTCTCCTATAGCCATACCAACTTACTATAGAGATATTTAGGCTTTTTTTGTCTTAATGACCCCAAACAGCAATGTAGCAAGATGTAACTTTCTTCTATATGACATGTTTAACATATTTTTTAAATTTAAATAACGTGGCTCCTAGGCGGAATAATAAAACAAAAACGTGCGCAAGCATTTTGAACTCTGGATTGTATTAGCACTTTTATTTAGTAGTCTGGGTCCATATAATTAAATTTAGACAAGACTAGTGATTCAACAAGCCGTACTCGGAGATCTATACTGAGATAATTACGTATTTTGTATAGAATATTTAATCTATAAAAACATTAAACACAAAGTGAAACAAACACTATAAAAACAGTTTCTAGTTATTTCTGCTATGTGTTTTTCAAATCTTAGTTCCTCGTCCATTAGTAGCCCTAGGTTTCTACTTTCAGATACTCGTTTTACTTCTGTGGTCTGAACTAAGATTCGAGGGTTATTTAAGTTGATTTGTCTTATTTGATTTTTGAACCCAAAATCATATACTTTGTTTTTTCCGCATTAAGTACCAAAGAGTTTTCCTGAGCCCAGTTATGTATGTTATTCAAATCTTTGTTAAGGTTTTCAACTGCATCCTCCACCTTATTGGGCCTAAAAGATAAATAAATTTGGATGTCATCTGCATAGATATGATAGTTACAGTATTTGACCACAGTAACTATATCTGCGCAGTAAATTGAAAACAAAAGGGGCCCAAGGGCCGATCCCTGTGGTAGACCTCTATTTACGGGAGACGCGGAGGACCTTGAGGCCGATCCATCTTGGTTACGAATTTCAATAAATTGTGTACGATCTGTAAGATATGAATTAAACCATTTAATTCAATTTGAATCGAAGCCGTAGTAGGTCATCTTAGATAGAAGGAGTGGAAATGTAGGTGATGGTATCAAATGCACGGGAGAAATCTCGAAGAACGAGAACTGAACCTTTACCCTCATCCCGTGCAGCTAATATATTATCTACGACGTCCAGGAGGGCAGTGGAGGTGCTACGATTCTTCCTAAAGCCAGATTGCCTATCCGGTAAGACATCATTCGTTTCCAAATATTGCGTCAATTGTGAGTCGACTACTCTTTCAAAGACTTTTGAAAGACATGGCAGGAGGCTAATAGGGCGGAGTTCCTTAATGTCAGAAATATTAGCGTTTTTAGGTATAGGCCTTACTACTGCTGTCTTCCAGGACAAGGGAAATTCAGTAGATAATAAAGATTTATTTATAATAGTAGTAATAACATCAATAGTTTTGGTTGCTAGCATTGTAATCATATTTATGGAAAGGTCGTCCACCCCTGCCGAATGAAATTTTTGGTCACTTAAGATTTTAAGAATATCAGTAGAATTTACGGTTTTAATACTAAATATACTTTTGTTAAACCTATGGAATTCGTAAAATGTCAGTAAACTAATAGATGTATTGGAGTTTCCGGGAACATTAAGAAAATGTGTATTGATTAACTCTGGGTCACTTAAGTGCGCAGGTATATCGCAAGATTTGCGTGAAATAACATTAGATTTTAAATATTCACGGACATTTTTCACACAACGTCTTCTGGTCCCAAACTAAGCTTAACGCTTGTACTATGGGTACCAGATTACGGATATAATACATATATTACTTTTTTTTTTGTGAATACATACATATAGGGGAAATACGTACAAAATGACATAGACGGACAAAATGACACAGACATGATATTTCAAATTCTACCGCTTCTAGCCCGGCACGGACAACTGCATCACTTGACGTTACCGACTTATACCAACCTGTCAAAACGTGATCTCGTTCTAGTTTCTAGTCTTTCGTTCGGCTGTCATGGACGACGACAAATATTGCCAAATTATGAGTTCTTTTTTTCATTGCAGAGATTTTTATGTTTTAACGTTATATTTTTCACGGTTTTACTTTGTGTGTATATTTATTGCACTCTTTAAGTATTTATTCTTACATTTGAATATAATTTTCTTTAAATAATATTTATTTTGCATATATTATTAAATTTTGATTTTTTATAATACTATATGGACAAAATGACATATATACGTAATGCACATAATGACATAGGTATGTCGTTTCGTCCATAAGAGCTCAATGAGCTAATTATGTAGATACCGACTACTTACTCTTCTTAGCAGTTCCAGTTGATGTCATTTCTACTGTTCCCAGTGGTAAATTTGTAAGTGAACTGAACAGCAGAGAGAGAACTCTCCACACATGGGAGTCATAAGAGCCGACTGAGGGAACTAGCAGCAGCACTCCTTCGAGTATTAACAACATCCACTGCGATCGCCAACCCACCTGCCAAGCGTGGCGATCACGGCACTATCCCCCATTCTTGGGGCGATTACGGCCTATGTCCAGCAGTGGACGTTAAAAGGCTGATGGATGGATATTAATGATGACTCAGATGAACATTGCCTTGATCAAGAAGACGATTGTACCTGTATTTACTGCAACCATCTCTACTCACGTTATAGCCCTTTTTTCTGTTAAGGCGGGAAAAACGTCCCTAACCACACACCCCGTCGTTCGGGGCAACGAACAGGGTAGTGTGGGGCCTTCACCAACTAAATAAGCCCGCCGTGTGCCGTCTCCCCGCCTTTGTTGGCGGGCCACTATGTTACATTGCTTCAGTGGTTCGCCGGCGGCCTACCCTTTCAGGTACCCTCTACTGAGCGACGCATCCGCACACGGAGCGTCGCACCTTCGCGGGAGGCCTTGCGGGTGGCGGACGTTCCCCGATCCATCCACCCACAGCCTCAGCTAGGGCGGCATTAGGCGCAAATACTCACGCCTCTAAGTCCCATGGGGGAGTTCCAGCCAATGCGCAGGCCGCCTCGGTCGACACCGTGCGGTATCCGCATATGATCTAGGACGCGACGATTCTTTGTGGTCTCCACAGAAGGGCCCTGTTCGGCGCGTCCAGGGACTCCACCCACACAGGTGCGCTGTACAGCGCCATCGGCTGGACTACTCACCGTTATAGCCTGGTGAGGGCTGGGTGAGGTGCATGCGGTGCAGTCGTTGGGATTACGTGGCCTGTGCTGATTTGCCAAAGCGTACCAAAACAATTGTTTGCGAATTGTGCAATTAATTTTTGTTATTACTTATTTTATTCATGTTGATGGTTTGTATGTCAATTAGTCCATACGGCTCGTGTCGTTTTGTCCATACGGTATGGACAAAACGGATTTATCTTGATCTTCATTCAATACTAAATATTTTTGTAAGTGTTGATTTTTCTGAGAAAGCTTTTATGATTTCTTATAACCAATTAATATAAGCAGAGTTGTAAGAAAAAAATAAGTTTCTATTATAAATAATTTAAAATTTATTGATAATTAATAATACACTATGTCATTTTCGTACTTCCATAGATAGAAAACACCCAGACGCAGTACATCACACAAATAATTGTCCTGAGTGGGAATCGAACCCACGACCTTGTGCACGGAAAATTTTCGAAATTTTTCCACATTTTTTTGGGATTATTGATGTTGCTATTAATGTGTTGATTGAAGTAGCACCTTTTGTCGTAATAAATAGCTACTTCGACGATACTTTTTAAATCTTTATAATAATTCTTGTTTGTCTAATTTCGTATTCCTGAACTTTTGAAGCGCTGTATCCCGTAAGCTCATCGTGAATTTCACGTTGCTTGTCAACCAAGGCATAGCGCTCCAGCGAGCCGGTACTACCACACCGATTGTCGCGTGACCGACCATAAATAGATATAGCTGTCCATTCTTTAAATTAACTGCTTCTCGTCTGCGAAATGAAATGGTGAGCAGCGGCATGATAGTAGATACATATTTTTAGTAACCACTTACCATCAGATGAGTCGTGGCTCGCCTGCCACCATAAGCAATAAAGATGGATTGGATAGGTACTTAATTATTGGTAAATTTTCCTAAAAATGAACGACATTGAAAACAGTTTGAACAGGTTAGGTAACACCCGGCGACCGCCACATTTTTTTTCGTGAATACCTATCTTGCAATGAAAATTATTAAAGTACCAGGTAATATCGCTATTAAAAAATAGGGGTTGGCAATAGAAGGGTGAAAATTTAGGGTTGTATGTTTTTTTAATGCCTCAATCATAAATCAAAATAAAAAAAATTGACCAAAAGGTAAAAGATAGATTTTTGGGGTATACCACCCTTTTTTCGTAGGCAGTGCCCGCCGGGAACTCGTTGACACCGCTGCGCGCTCGCCCTGATGATGACCATCGAATATGCTCGAAACCCGGGTCGACTAAATCGATCCTCAACGTGAGTTATTGCCGGTGATATATTTCTAATATGTATACCACCCTTATAACTTCGGGGTGAAAAATAGTTTACATCCTATTCTCAGACCTACTGAATATTATACATACACAATTTCAAAGGAACGATCAAGCCATTTTGGTGGAGAATGGCGCAAAAACTGTGACACGAGAATTTTATATATTAGAATGATCGATACATCATATTTAAATTTCTATTGTATTTAAAAGCGGACAGGGAGTGGCTTAAAATCGAAGGAAGAAATCGGCACGGATCTCCTTGTAGAGAGCTCGACAGTGGTAGAGCCTGGCTTATCCCAGCATGACTGGGCTGCCTCGATCGGGCAAGTACCACCCTCTTACAGAAGATCAGCGTGAAACAAAGGTACTCCTACCGTTGTAATGCGTATGGTGAGTGAGAGCGAGTGAGTGAGTGAGGCCCAAATCCCCTCCCTATCATCTTATAATCTTTCCTATCCTTTCCTTAATATCCGTAGCCCTTAGCGTCTATAGGCTACGGTAACCGCTTACCTACACTCAGGTGGGCCCTATGCTTGTTTGCCACCCATGTAGTATAAAGAAAAGGGAAAGGGATTTACGCCTTAGTCCACCACGCTGGCTCAACGCGCGTTGGCAGTCTTCACAAGAGAGAAAATCTTAGGCATGCAGGTTTACTCACAATGTTTTCCTTCACGAAGCAGTGATAATATGTAAACAAAACAAATGTACACATAATTTCAAAAAATCTCGAGATGCGATTTGCGTGATGTGCGACGTCTGGATCTTTAACTGGGGGTCGAACTCGACACCCCTGTCTCTTTGTATTTTTTATTTTACTATCACTGCACTACACATTTATTTTATACTATTTAGGTATAATTTATTATCAAAGGTAATGGTTGATGGCTTAGGTGATAATCTGTAAACTAATGTTTACTATAAGTTGACTGAAGTAGGAACGACGATGATTATTTATTGTCCACACACATCACATCTACAGATATAGACGGTATAAGCTAGTGAAAAATATAACCTACAACGGCAAGGAAGCGCCAATCAGTTCTTTGTAATCAAAAAATCAACAGCATTTTTCAAAGAAAATATTTTGTAAACATGTCGCGTGACATGCCAACACAACTTAACTACATGTGAAAAAGAAACAATAAGTTTTCACGCAGGTATGCCATCCTGTTGAATAATTCCGGGGAATTTTGTTTTGTAAAACAATTTCAGCGCGTGCTTATGTCATAACAAAATATGTCTATTTAAAATTCAAAATATTTATTTATGTGACTAAGAACATGGAATTACTATCGCACAAATGGTATTAGTTCGGTACCGATTGGGGGAGTCCAAATGCCAAGTATTGCAGCTTCGATTCCCAAACTGGAAAATATTTGTACAATCAAAGAAATAACGAAATAATTGTTTCCAAATCGAGGAGTGGGGTGTAGCTATTGCGACTCGGCTAATGCAGTATCACTATGGTTTCATTCTTATAAATGGTCCATGTTCACTTTGAGGATCACCAGCTGATCAGTAATCGCCAATATGGGTTTCGTAACCGGTTAATCCGCTGGTATTCTTCTCGTGCAATTTACTCGCCGTTGGACACAGAGCGGAGCTGTGGCTTTTGCTTTCAGCCTAGGCAGCGCAAAGGCCGTTCCTTGGGGATTCCTTAGGTTAAAGTTGACATCCTAAGTAATCCCCAAGGAACTACAAATGGGTTGCCAGCTTTCTGCACGATAGGAGTATCACATTCATTGTAAACGGTTGCAAGTCCGATATCCTGATGGTTAATGCTGGTGTAGGTACTACAAGACTCAATGCTCTTCCAAAAATGTCTTCTAAACAGATCCATTTTACATCAATCAAAAACTTATACTCATAGTACACATCAAATTGGTCTGCTTATTACTAATTTACTTCCATAATAATATCTAAATTACAGACAAAATAGTATCAAAATACGTTGCTTGGTTTGGCAGAGGTATCTTCTTGTTTAATGGCTCTTGTTGTTTTGTAGAGGTAAGCTGAGCGCGGTTCAACGCGGACAGTGACTTAATAAATAATTGTATTATTTTATACTATGCTCTCGAAATTTATTGGTTGGCTTAACATTTGTAACAATACATTTAGGAATTTAATTGAATTTATTTGAACATAAGCAATCGATACATATAAATAATAAGTACTGAAAAGTCTGTTTGTAATATTCAAATTATCGCATAACAGCTTTTTACTCAATGCATGTGAAGTATATACTTTAGATACCTATAACAAAAGAACAATTTGTAAAATTTTTGTCTGTCTGTCTGTTTGTTCCGGATAATACCGGAACGGCTGAACCGATTTGGACAGTACTTTCACTGGCAGATAGCTGATGTGATAGTTGATGTCGGCTATCTAGGACTCTAGCAGTAACTTAGGCGACTCCTAATTTGGAAAAATAATTAAGGAACCAAAAAAAATCTAAATTTCGCGTAGACGAAGTAGCGAGTAGCAGTTAATAATAGAATAAAAAATAATATAATTATATTATTAATTCTTATGCCATTAGGAATATATTGGACATTTTAATAACAAATATACCAGATTTATGTAACTTATGGAAAGACCGTCACTATTTTTCCAACCAGGAATAGAAGATGTCCCATCGGGATTAATAATGAGCTGTTCTGTGTTGAAAAGAAAGAGCATAGGCTACGACTAGCTACTACAGGCTACGTCACAAAGTCGTCGTAGCTACGCCGCGCGCTGGCGACATGCGACAGTGTGACAGACAATCAAAGCAGAGTTTCATTTTCTGTCGTATAGGTTTGGATACTGCAATTTGACATGCCAATTACCTAAGCATAATAGGATAATAAAACGCCTAGAAACGTACAATTTTAAATATCAAAAACGTTGAAAAGTTGAATTTCCAAAGATCCTGAAAACCTATATTTTTTCTTATACTATGCGAGTGGCAAAAAGGGACATGGCTCAACTAATGGTAAACGTTTACCGTACCCTATTGACGCCAGTAACACTATAGGCATCAAGTACGTCGCCACCCCAACAGGGGAAGGAAGGGCATATGAAGTGGAGAGGGAGAATAATGAGAAGAGAATGGGAAGGATAATAAGGAGTGAATGGGTAAGGGATTTGAGCCTGCAGCGCTCTAACTTACCAAATGAAACAACGATAGGATTACCTGCCGCTGTTACACGCTGATCTACTATGAGAGGGTGGTACTTCTCCGATTGCGCCGGCCCATTCATGCTGGGACAAGCAAGGCCTACCACTAGTAATAAAATTAATGTACATCACAAGTATAACATTTAGAAACACGACTTATTTTCAAATTAGTTACCTATATTGTAATCATTTATATAAAAAAAGACAAACTTTTGTCATATTGTGTCAAAAGAGCTTAAGTTATGATAGGATAATAATATTTTTAAGCGTCAAAAAAATGAAGATCCTTTAAAACCAATGGCAAAAAGATGCCCAAAATCGACTTACTCCTCTGTGCCGAAATGCCAACTACACTACACTTGACGTGTACCTACCTAATATAATAATATGTAACAATTGGCATGTTGCAATATCCATTATTTAGTTATTATTTGTATAGGAAAAAATATATAAAAGGTTTCTATTCGATCTATAATATCGTAAATAATTAAACAAATTAACCTACAAACGGACAGTTATCTTAATGGGACAACAGTAGGTAGCGTTACGAAGGCTTGTACACGGACATCATCGGCGCGCCGACAGCTGACCGCGAGGATTCCACTCAGTGGATGTTTATACTCCAGAGCTCCGGTTTCAACATTAGCATCGGCTGCCACCTTCATGGGTAGCATCAGTATGTTGCTAGCACTGGGCTGATTCGAAAGTGTTGTGTCAATTAAATAATTTAAAGATAGACGCCCATTCCATAATAGTGGCTGAACTTAATTATTGGCTTGCGTGAATTGGACACTTAGCCACGATATATATTTCATTTTAGGCTACGGGTTTTGAATTTCAATTGTTTCTAAGATGCCAAAAATGATTAAGTACCTATATGTATGGTCATCTAAAATGGTAAGTTTCTTTTTTGTTTGGGGCGGTAATAAAAAAAATGATGAGCCTTTTGTAAACTAGATCTCAATCCAAGTAAGGACGAGATAGGTACCCATACCTAATGCAGGGTAGCTGCTATGTAGGATAGTCTATGTAAGTTATAGTCAAGTCTACGTAGACATTCATAACGACATATGGTTTATCTATTTCAAAAATGAAAACATCTGTCTTTTAGTGTGAGTTGAATAATCTCAAACCTTACAAATAATTAATGTACATAAATGACAGTAATGCCTGGATTACTTGTCACTTTAAAAGAATTAGTTTGTTCACATAGACGGTTTCCGCCACCTTGATAAAAAGTTACAAGAACTTGTTTGTTGTCTTTAAATTTTCTTTCTTTCTTTTTTCTTGTCGGTCCTTTACGTTTATAACATTGTCAAGCATTAGGAGTTTTCGAATCGAATGAAAACATCGAATATAATGGTTACCAATAGGATTTAAGCTTGTGTCTCCCTGGAATACAATTCCAGACGCTTTGTAATTTCAGCCATCGTGACATCCGCCCTGTACTACGAGTACTGATTACGTGAAAATATTTTGGCATATAAAATTATGCTCTTTTTAAAAATGTTAATGTTATCAATTTTACCTTAGAGTCGGATTTTATTATATAAATTAGATATGTACTCGTATGTATGGTGTCCTCAAATCTGTCAAAATCACGTTGAAAACATTCATGATACAGGAGAAGCTAATAAAAGCTTCTTAAAAAGTATGAAGTGCTTCACATCAAATGTTACATATAATTTCATTGATATAGTAAAAAGCACTCCACGCTTTTTTACAATAATTATTTATTATAATATTATTTTCTACTTTTTAGTTCAACTAGCTATTAAAGCGTGTTTTTAGTTTTTATACTATATTTTTTTACGATAATTATTTATTATAATATTATTTTCTACTTTTTAGTTTTTTTTGTCTTTTTATTTTTTTTTATTTTTGATGTGAAACATCTAATGCGGAGGGAGAGTAAAATCGGCTGTTAGCGTGGCGACGCTTTTATTGTACTTGTCCCGTTCAAATCGCAAGTTAAATTTGACACATTTTCTGGTTTCCGATTGGGCTGAAATTTTACACGTATGTGGATATCACGTGACAATGCAATATTATGATGACATGGAGCTGATCTGATGATGGAGCTGGAAGGTGGATATAGGAACTCTATAATGAAACGACGCAACCTCAACGAGTTTGGGCTCGTATTATTCGTCTTGCCGAGTACTTTGTGTCTAGATGGTATCCAGGGGCTGATGATGAAGCTGGAAGGTGGCCACAGTAACTCTATAATGAAATGACGCAATCCCGTCGAGTTTGGACACGTTTGATTCGTCTTGATGAGTACTTTGTCTTTAGATGGTATCCAGGGTCTGATGATGGAGCTGGAAGGTGACCACAGTAACTCTGTAATGAAACGACGCAACCCCATCAAGTTTGGAATCATTTGATTCGTCTTGACGATTACTGTATCTTTAGATAGTATCCAGGGTCTGATGATGGAGCTAGAAGGTGGTCATAGGAACTCCGTTATAAAACGACATAACTCCATCGAGTTTGGGCTCGTATGTTTTGTCTTAACGAGTACTTTGTCTCTAGATGGTATCCAGGGTCTGACATTGGAGCTGGAAGGTGGCCACAGTAACTCTATAATGAAACTACGCAACCCTATCGAGTTTATACTCGTTTGATTCGTCTTGAGGAGTACTTTGTCAAGTTATGATCATTTTATTTCTACAAAGTAATTTCGATGTTTTCACATCTGCTAGACGTCCCGTGATGTCTAGTTTTTTTATTTTTTTAAAACTATATTTTTCTTCTTTTTAGTCTCAAAACAAAGTTCAAAGATTCCGTTACGTGACTACATGCAAACGCGCGTTACATGCGATGCCAATAAAAGCGAGTTAAATGCCAATCATGGCAAATAAATTGGGCTTGCTACGTTGAATTTATACTATAAAGGTTGTTCTTTCATAAAAAAAATATTGTATTTTTTTTACAGACTTTTACGAAGAGATCTTTGCGTGATAGTCGTTGTGTTAATTTTGAGAGACTCATGTTTAACTGTGGGTCATCATCATTAGTAGTGATGGTGTTTCACTCCCGTGCCTCGTAAAGTACGTATGATCTCTCTAAGGTGGTGTCAGAAAGCTGTCCACTCGGACTAAGAGAATGAGGGAAAAAAGAGTGTAGATATCTGTTTGCGCGCACACACGTGCACTATGATATCTCCTGCTTAAGTACATGGCTAGTGTCTCTTGACACTTCCATGTACTCAGAAGTAATAGGTAATATACAATAATGCGTGATGGCATAAAAATACATATTTTGAAGTAGTTTCATTTCAAAAAGTGTTATCATCTATATCATTTTAAAGCTGTAACAGAGCTGTGTCTGTACATTTAAGATATTTGTGAAAAAATGTCTGTAATAGGCTATATAGGCGTGTCTAAACACAAAAAATTTTTTTTTGAATTTTTGTCTGTTTGTCTGTTTGTTTTTTCGCGCATCACACAAAAACTACTGAACGGATTTTGATGCAAATGTTTTCAAAAACTGGTATACATTTTATCCCGCTACTATATCGGGCATTTTATCCCGCTACTATTATGTCGTGTGGGGCCGGCTTTAGAATTTTCCCACCCCTCTCCACCCATGGGAATCGTAAGAGCCGACCGAAGGAATATCGGGGGAGTGGGCAGCAGCACTCCTTCGAGTATTAACAACATCCACTGCGATCGCCAACCCGCCTGCCAAGTGTGGCGATTACGGCACTAACCCCCATTCTTGGGGAGGCTTGTCCAGCAGTGGACTTTAAAAGGCTGATGGATGGATGGATATCGGGAACCTGAGATATAACCGAAAAACTAGAAAATTATTTAAACTAGATTTTTTTTTAGAATTTATTTAAAAAAACTACTAGATAGATTTTGATGCAACTTTTTTTATTTAAAAGGCCTTGATTTGACTTAATAACAACTGGTATACATTTTATCCAGCTACTATATCGGGAACCTGAGATATAACCGAAAAACTAGCTTTTGGCTGCGGCGAAGCCGCTGGCAAAGGCTAATTTTACATAAAAATCTGTTCTTAGTACATACATAATTATAAACCTAATCCGGGAAAAAATGTTGCAAGCTGCCGAACCTTCAATAGATGGAAAGAACATACAACTCAACCTTAGGTTGTCTGTGATGGAGAGGCACAGAAAGAACATAAACAATAGCTGTAAGAGAGCTGCCTCGCTACTGAGGATGTGTTAAAGGATATTATAATAGGCTCTCTGAGACCATAAATATTTTTTTAGATTTTCTTGTACATTCACATGTATTTTCGTGCATTAGGTACCTGGTAAATTTTTTGTTTGGTACAAATTAATAAATATTGCTCGGTAAAGGAAAACGTCGTAAGAAGATTTTATTCGCGGTTAAGTCTGAACTTTATATATTTGGTATTATGTCATGGCTTAGTGGGTAGTACCTACTCATGGGTAGTAGACGAGCCATGGTCCATCTGATGGTAGATGGTAACCACTCATGGATTCAGTAATACTAAGAATACTTTTTTTTACGTGGGGAAATGCGTTACGCATACCTCTCTCCACAAAGGGCATGCAGAAGAGGTTATGTCGGACTCTCCCCGAAGGGCCTACCAATTAAAACCACCACGAAGATCTACCTCACGACGCCTTGTAAGGAACACCGGGAAAGTGGGTATAGCAGCTCCAATGTCCCCAACGCGTCTGTCATTACCGGAACGCTAACACGGGGAGGGCAACAATGAAAACTCTCCCTTTTTTGCTAGCAAGCATCATAATCGCACAGTGGATCGCCGGAACAGACCACCATCCTCCAGGGGTCGCTCTTGGTGAGACTGGCAGACCGCCTTCTCTGACTGAATACTAAGAATACCTACTGCTAATACCTACTAACAATTTAATTTTTCATGTGGGAAATGACTGTGGTCTATGTGTTTCATCGTATAACTACCTATTATGTTTAATGTGTTTCACAGTATTGAAGAGGCAATGTCTACTAAGGAAACATTAACATTTCCGTGAATATGGAATCAGTGGAAGCAATATGAGAACGCGTTTTCCACTATTGACCTTATGACAAAGAGCCATTAAACGATAACAATGAAATGTAACGCTGAAGCATTATTATGTGGATTAGACCTTATTTGAAAGATGAGCGAGTGTAAAATACTTTATTGCTCACAGAATTTGGTTAATAGTAAGAAAATTAAGTAAGTAGTAAAAACAATTTGAATAATGACAATAGCTACCTACAAATTATTAAACATAGAATACTGGGTTTTATGATGCTTCAAATACAGTTTGTGTTTACCTATTTATTTCTCGTTTTCAGATCACATTAATACCCCTGCTAGGCACGAAGGAAACTATAGATATAAACAACTAGTGGCTAAGTACGGCTTAGCTCTAGAAGTATCTATAGACCCATCTCAATGGACCTCATTCTAGCTGAAGTATATCATCGTCTGTTACCTGATTACCTGCAATTATCATGTAGGTCATAAGTCACTAAGTTATACGTATGTACCTAAATGCCGTGTTTTAAATTGTTCTACGACCTTATAAAATAAATATTATGTATCTATCCATCAGCCTTTCATAGTCTAGTGTTGAATATATGTAAGTGTTCCCAAAAGAACACTACAACAAGTGCTCCTGTACCGCGTGCATCCAATAACTTCCTATAGCTTGCCTATATCGTCGGTCCACCCGGTGGGAGGCCCATCCACGCTGCGCTTTCCGATACGTGGTCTCCACTCGAGAACTTTTCTTTGTCAACGATTGCTATCTCGCGATGTGTGCGTCTGCCCATTGCTAAGAGTTGACATGCTTCGTGGTATGTCAGTTAGATACTTGCGCTCTCCTACGAGTCTTCGTATTTTGGATTTAATTTTGTAGAGAAATAACTCTCCGTGGCACGCTGCGCCTCTTTGAGTTTCTTTATAAAGCAAACATTTAAGAACCACGTCTCTGTTCCATATGTCAACACATCACTGGTACCACGTGCTGGCCGCAGACACTGTGTGTAAAAATCGGAAGAACTTCCTCTACTTCCCGAATGTTGCTTAGCTGCTAACTATCCGTTGAAATGGCTTGGGCAACATGAGTGTAATGGATTACCAGGCCTCTATTTCACGGAAATAGTCACAGCACATTGATCGTACGTACTTAATAACACTTGAATGGATTACAATTAACACATGAAACTTATAAAGAAATACAGTGTCTATGAATATTTATCATGGAAATTAAACTTTGGATACTAACAAAATTGCTAATAGATCTCCTTAAATCTCTACAATAACAGAGACTACGCTCAATTTGTATTCTTAAGACTTTATGATTATGTATAATAAGTAAGTAGAGATTTAATGGTAAGTAGATAATTAGATTTTCTTATGAAGAAACGAGTTTGAATATAATTAATTTTGCCGTAAGATACATTTAATTTCTCACAAGAAATTTAATTTGTTTCTTCTTTGAGTGGGTACTTATAATGTTTTGTTTGCTTAGACTAAGACCTTAATTAAATATTCCTTTTAGAAAAACATTTGTTCGTCCTTGACAATTCGTTTTATTATAAAAAAAAATATTAAGATATTTGTTGTCTTGTTTAGGAAAGACTAATAACATAACTAATGTTATTATTATCGTGACTGTCTATAGATGTCTGAATTTTAAATACTTAATAGCAATGGCTCTTCTGCCTGCCGCAGCCAAAAGCTAGATTTTTGTTATAATTCTGGTTCCCGATATAATAGCGAGATAAAATGTATACCAGTTTTTAAGACTAATCAAGAGCTATAAAAAAAGTTTTATCAAAATCCGTTGAGTAATGTTTGCGTGAAGCCCGAACAAATAGGCGTAAATTCTAAAACAAAGTATTTCGTGTTCAGAAACGCGTAATTAGCAATACAGTTTATTTTTTCTCAAATATCTTCAATTTACAGACATACTCTTTTACAGCTTTACGATTTAAAAGCTCATATTACTGAGATTACCTAATACATTTTTTAAAGATATCTGTTAGGTTTAGTTTTTACTTCTACTTCAACATTAATATTCAGATCGTTACCACTGGGATGATCTGAATATTATGTACTGTTTTAACTTGTCCATGTGGTAAGGACTAAGTATACAAAATATCATAAACACATTTCCCTTTTGGGGTGTAATAAAAGGAAGTAAAATTGAGCAGACAATATCACTGCCAGAGAAGAAATAATTAAAACCTTGTGTCACCGATTTGGCTACTCCTATCGATAATTTTTTTCATTTTTTTTTATTGCCTTTAGTGGCAGACAAGCCACGGCCCATCTGATGGTAAATGGTAACCGTCGCTCATGGACTCAACTATACCGAAAGCATTGTCAAGCCGCTGCTCACCATTTCATTTCACAGATATGAAATGAAATCATAAACCGCTATCTCCTACTACAGCCAAAACGCAACGATGTGCTTCATGGCCGGCCACACGGGAGATGGTGGTACCTACCCGCCCAAGCCCGATACCAAGTGAGTACTTCCACTTGGTACCCAGCCCTACCACCAGTCATGCAATGGATGATAATTGCTTACTTGCTTAGTCGCCTCATACGACACCCGTGGGAAAGAATGGGGTGGTGACGCTTGTATTCTTAGTCCGTCACCACACGGATATATACATTATTACATTTTACGACGTTGATACATTTTCCTTCGGTTAGAAGGAGGTATGTTTCTTATTGTGGGACGTGTATGTAGAGGTAGGCTTATTTTTCCGCAACTTGATGGAACGGTAGATATATAGAATAGGTATGCCTATTTTGCGGACGTGTTGATGACACTACTCTTGCCAACGCAGCATCCCCAGAAAGCCTAGCAGACCCTTGACGTTGCCAACGACGTCTGGGAGAGACCTCGGAGAGCCAAGGTATAGTGCCCACTTTTTTTTTTTTTTTTTTTTTTTTTTTTTGTTAAGGCGGGAATAAATGTTCCTAACCGCACACCCCGTCGTTCGGGGCAACGAACAGGGTAGTGTGGGGCCTTCACCCACTAAAGAAACCCGCCGTGTGCCGTCTCTCCGCCTTTCTTGGCGGGCCACTGGAACTATGTCACATTCCTTCGGTGGTGCCCCTAGGCATTCAAGAATGACGTGGGTAGCTTTTTCGTCTGCCTCCATGCAGGCTCTGCAAAGAGGGCTGTCTGTAACACTTAGAGTGAATAAGTGTATGTTCCATAAAGCATGAACTTTAAAGAGGGTGTGTATACTTGTGTTTTCTTACCTTGTACGTGTATCTTACGCAACATTGATTATCCGCTTTACTTAAATCGGAAACCAATGACAAAAAACCACTGCTTAATGCTATAGTTATATATCGTGTTCGTCGATTTAATTACTTAGTAATATATTTTAATGTAAATGGCGCAAAAATGATGTGAAAACAGAAGATTGACAAGAAAAAGGAGAGTGTTTCATAGCAAACACAGTAATGTGCAATGCTAAAGTCCGACCATGCATGTACTTACTTTGTTTGTTCTGAAATATTTTCACTACCAGCATCCTCGAGCTTCACTGATGTTAACCCCAGCATGAAGAAACCAGAAGCCTTAGGGTAATGTATAAACAACAGGAATGTTATGTACAGTATACGTTTAATTCTATATGTAACGTTTTTGTTGTCTTAAATTGCTCTCCTCACATCAAAACAAGAAAGAAGATACTTTATGTTTGTATAGATATTCATAAGAATAAATGTAATTGAAAAATTGTACCTAATCGCATACCCCGTCGTTCAGGAAACGAATAGTAATATAGTAATATTAGTGGGTGAGGGCCCAACAGTACGGGCCCTCACCCCCTAAAGAAACCCACCGTGTGCCGTCTCTCCGCCTGAACTGGCGGACCACTGAAACTATGTGACATTACTTCAGTAGTTTGTTTACTATATCCTGCCTGTATGTCACTCTACAGCACACTACCTAATGATAATTTCTTTTTTTCTTTTCTTTCTATACAAAAATTGCTATTACGCCTCAAGAACCACCCACTTTTCCTGGATAAAATGTATCCTTTGTTCTCTGGGTTTAGGACTAGGTATATGTATGCTAGATTTCATAGATGTTTTCATATATGAAGATGTGCGTATTTATATAGGTAAA
The DNA here is from genome assembly GCA_948253155.1 of Leucoma salicis. Lineage (NCBI taxonomy): Eukaryota > Metazoa > Arthropoda > Insecta > Lepidoptera > Erebidae > Leucoma > Leucoma salicis. The sequence goes on along the minus strand of OX411808.1, from coordinate 11,875,603 downwards.
TACCAAAACGATTGTGTAATTAATATTTTGTTCACAGGAATGTGCCCACCGGTATCATCCGGTTCTGTTTTTTTTTTGTTTTTAAAAATTATCGACACTGGCCTTTTTTTTTTGATAAGGCGGGAAAAAAAATTCCTATCCGCACACCCCGTCGTTTTGGGCAACAAACAGGGTAGTGTGGGGCCCCTACCCACTAAAGAAACCCGCCGTGTCCCGTCTCTCCACCTTTATTGGCGGGCCATCGGAACCATATTACATTCCTTCAGTGGTATCGACCCTGGCCTAACATGTTTTGTATGTAACTTTAATCTTTAAACAGCCAGATCATAGAATTGAGCACTTAATGATGTGCGCGACCATTTCATAAAACCTAAAACAAAACCTCGGCTCCGCCACAACATGAAGTGATCAATTCTATAATGTGGCCACAACATATTCATATTACAGCATATGACAGCTTAATTAAGAGGACACATTATACATAAAATGGACTAATAAAGAAAGATATTAGAAGCCATAAAATACCGAAGAGGAAATGAAAGACCATATTACAGCTTATTTAATGAAAGGGATATGCCAAAAACATGTTCTATTACATCAATAAAGTTATTAGAGGACATGCTTTACGTAAAAACGGGTGGATATTACGGTTTACGGTTTAAGACATTTATTTTCTCAAAAGACTTACATAAATCACTTGCTGAGAAAATACATTGTTTAATTATAGCTAAGGTGCGTAAAACTAGCATAAAAGTACAAATAAAAAAGAAAACATTGTAATCTCGAAAATAAATGTTCATACAAATCCATATAGGACTAGTATTTATTCTGTGTGCATCATAAGGGTTAGTGTGCGTGTGTGTAACAATAGATATTTATTAAGGCCTATGACTTAGTAACTATTTCATTCGGTAAAAATAATGTATTAGATTATTTTGTAATAATTAGTTCGTTTTGCTGTGCGTAGATATTTTTGTAAAGATACTTAGATGTTTGTTTATTATTCGTTAGTATTATTAAAACCAAAGTAGTTAATGTAGTGGTAATATCAAAGATGTCAGTTGTCTCTGACATCTGTGGGTAATATTATGTTGTAGGTGTGAGGTGTTATGTACAAGGAACATATATTATATACTCACCTACGGCGAGGTTATGTACAGTGTGTTATTACATTTACTTATATTAGATTATATATATATATATATAGATGTTGCTTTTATGTAATATTTAATATATTTATTGGTGTATAAATGGTAATGTATATTTGCTTGGAGAGTTTATAAAAAATAAATAATAGGTACTAATCCATTAATGAAGAATCCTTTAAAATGTGGTTTTTTAATAACTTTTTAAACATAGTCAGGGACTTAGCTTCTTTTATAGTTCTAGGTAATTTGTTATAGCTTTGATTTCCCTCATACAGAATACTCTTTTTCCCATAGTTTGTTATATATAGTATGTTAGAGGTTATTAGCTTGTCTTGTCGCGTTTATGATAATCTATCCTTTTTGTAAACGTAATTTGCGAGTGAATATCTTTAGTAATATTTTTTCTAATAAAAACACATGTTCTGTATTTATGTATTTGAGCTATATTCATTAATTTTGTTTCAGTATAAATTTTGATAGTAGGTGTCAGATAATCGTATTGGAATAAAGTTTTAATAATTATAATTTATTATTATTATTATTAACTTTAGTTATTTTTTCGCCATTAATCGTTAGAGGACTATGATTTCCATTTTTTTTATTTCTGGCTGAGAATATGTAATTTGTTTTTGTTGCCTTAATAGTAAGTAAATTTGATTGCAGCCAGATATTCAGAATATTTAGGTCATGTTGGGCTTGGCTTAGTATCGTATCTAATGAGTGACTAAAGTAGAACAGGCAAGTGTCATCAGCATATAGAGTGATTTCTCCATTTAGCCCGATTTCATGTATATTGTTAATATAAATGAGAAATAACAGCGGGCCCAAAATTTAACCCTGTGGTATGCCACAAGTAACATAGCTGGGGACTACTTTGCTGGTTATTGATTTTAATAACTTGACGCCTGTTACATTTTTCAAAATTTCATATGCCTTGCCTGTAACACCTATGTTTCTTAGTTTTATTAACAGAATACTGTGATTAACGGTATCAAATGTTTTTTTCATATCAATGAAAAATATTAAGCCTTATGTTTGTTATAAGATCGACAGTCGCGGACATAGTATTAGCCTTGGGTCGAAAGCCATGTTGTTTTTAAATAAGTAGTCAATAGAAGTTAAGTATTGATATAGCTGGTCATGTAATATTTTTTCGAATATCTTTGATAACACTGGTAGGACCGATATTGGGCGGTAATTGTTAGGATATTGTTAGTCTTGAATATGTATTTATTTGAAGGTTGGTATTTAAATTAATACAAAATGTGAAAATGTGAAATCGAAAATAACAGTCACGAGCAGGATTTGAATCTCCATCTCCTGGATACCGTCCAGATGCTTTGCCAATTCAGCCATCGTGACAATTGTTCGGGACTGCGAATTTCGATAACACATTCATTCTTAACGTCTTGGGTGACGCCAGTTGGTATTTAGCTTTGAATTTTATTAAATTCATACAGGAACCTTGAAAGGCCCCAGAATCCATGGAACATATAACTCAAAAGTTCAATCTATTTTTAACCGACTTCAAAAAAAGGAGGAGCCATAACTCCGTCGTATGAAGAAGGATTTGCAAAATTCTTTTTTTGTTTGATAGCGTTTTATTCCGAAATGGTCCCATTTAATTTTATAGAAATCGGTGAAGCGGTTTTTAATAAATCAACAAAAATCGAAATAATTATAAGTAGGTATACATCGATGAATTTATACAAAGTATGATATATTTCTCATTGAAATAGTGCGTTTAGTTGGCGTACCCATATTATATATAAAGCCTTTCTTCCCAGTCTTTGGAAGACCCTCAGAGACGCTGTGCTCTATTTCTTTCTCTATTGCGCTTTAGGCGCTCATCGTTGTTATTTTCAGACTCCTGTGCTGGACGCTTTCTCATACGAGATGCACCCAAGGAAGGCCTCCCCATCATGTACCACCTACTCTAACCTACGCACCTATTTTATAAAAAACCACTAAAAAGCAAAATATGAACTATGTTAAAAAAAAGAAAACCGCTTGCAAAGAACACCCAGGAACTAAAAAGCAATAAATAATTGGTATTTACATACGATTTAAGTAACAAAAACAATAATTTATATACTTTAAAAATAATTAAAAACATTTTGGGCACCGACTTCAAAGTTGTATTTAGCACGGAAGTCGTATGTAATTGCTTTTTAGTTCCTAGGTGTTTTTTGAAGTCGGTTTTCCTTTTTTTATGAAGTTTTTGTTCATACGACCGAACGTTTGTTGTTACGACCGTGATCCGCAGGCGGCAGCCCCTTCGGGCACCCTCCACGCCTATGACTGCAACGAGTTCCCGGCGCTGCACATCCCAAGCCGGGCACGACTCGAGCGTGTGCCACGCCGAATCCTCGCCGCAGTCGCAGTGGTGACAGCCTGGGGTCGTCTCCCTCTTAGCGATCATGTGCAGGTATTTGCCGAAGCAACCATGCCCCGACAAAACCTGCACCAACTGGAAGGTGAGGACCCCTTGCTGCCGCCCGCCCTGCCCATTCTTCCAAGATCGGCTAAAGCGCCCCTACGGTCTCTATATCTACCCGCCAGGGCCGACGGGAAGATTATGTTGGACTCCGGACGCGGCGATTGGCATATGGAGATGCCTAGTGCAATAACGCGCCGTATACTGACTAAAACCTGACAATGTTCCTTCAGACTACCTGGTCGCCCAGGGAGGAGGGTCACACTCATCGTATTCCTCATTGCCACCAGGCAGGTTTTGGCCGCCTTGCTCCATTACTAGGCAGCCCTGCCTGGTTTGGAGGGCCTAGCCCTCCCTCCTTTGAGAGGCGCGCGCGGAACATGGCCGTTGACGCGATCAGATCACGGCGCTGCGTTGCCCAGGTACTCTACCAACGTATGCAGCGCCGTGTTCTCCGGGCAACTCCCGCAGTGATGGCACCGGGCGGATTCCTCCCTTCTTATTCGACACAGGTACTTGCCGAAACAACCATATCCGGTCAGCACCTGTGTCAGCCGGTACGAAAGGACGCCGTGACGCCTCTCCAACCATTCTCCCTTGATGGGGCTACCGCCGCTATCGTGGCGTGCCCTCCCCCTGCTTTACCTGAACAACATTATCCATTACAATTAAAAAATTGAAGTAAACTGTCATGTTTCCTTAGATCCGCGCGTCCACCCTTTCACATTTCATCACACAAAGCGATACCTATACAACCTCGTCGACTTGTTTACGAACGTATTTTTGCACAGCCCTTCAATATCTAACCTAGACGGGAAGTTTTATATTTTTGAAGAATTACACCTCTCATTACCTACAGTATTTCATGTACCTACCTGTTAAGGTAAACGAGTGAACCTACGAGAATAAATTTTCTCGCGAATGGCAAATCATTGTAATTCTCTACATTTGGGTGATTCTTCGGTACATAGTTTTAGAGTGTTTTTCGCTGATGAACATGTGCGAAAAATCTCGAATTTAGATATCGATTTCAGGTTTTATAGTAAATTATGTCTATCGAGGCCTCTATACCGAATTATCGTTAATTAAAACAGTAATAAATTAAGTTAGCAGACAACAGTCAAAACTAATTAATCTGGTATGTCCCCATCCCCAATTTTTGTAGCATTATTAATTTTTGGCAATATAATTGCGGCAATATGCCGTGTGGGGCCGGCACCAAGAATAGCTGCACCCTGTCTCTTCCTATGGGAGTCGTAAAAGCCGACTAAGGGATTACCGGGCAGCAGCGTTCCCCTGTGTACTAAAAACATCCACTGCGATCGTCAACCCGCCTGCCAAGCTTGGCGATTATGGTAAAAACCCCCATTTTGGGTAGGCCATGTCCAGCAGTGGACGATGAAAGGCTGATGGATGGATGGATATAGGTACTGGCATAAGCAAGTTCCATCGATATACAAATACTTTTTACTTGATATTATATTATTTAAATGAAAAATAATTGTACATTTTCGTAATTGCACTATTTTTAAAAATGTCCCCAACTAAAATATTAATTCAGCTGGCGCAATTTCCTCAGCTGTTTTGTTAATGTAAACATAAAGTATTCGATTAAATAATATCGACTCGTGATTGGCCACGTCGGTTAGTGTGGTTCTGTTAAACAAAGTGCTCCAAAACATTGTTTATTTTGGTGAAAAGTTACGATTAAAAGTTGTCATCTGGTGTTTGTTGCGTAAGTTGCATATAATTAATCTGATTTCAGTAGATAATCATATATGTTTTACTTAATTTTTAGAAACTAACCATGCAGGGTCTATAATATTGATATGTATTCATAGTAATTATATCTTTTATTTAAAATTTTAATAAATAACGAAGCTAGGCTTACTTAACTTCAAATAATAATTTATCTGGGTCGCATTAATCTGGATTTATCTGGCTCTTAAGACCAGATAAATTTGAAGTTAACATACTAATTACGTTCTTGTTATATTCTTCTTTCATCTACTATTTTAAAAAGGGCAAGTCCAAAGAAACAAGCAAAAGAAGAAAGGCTAGTAAAGACACGCGGAGAAAAAGAGATATAAAAAATCTAAAATAATGAGAAATTATGGAAGGAAAAACAAGAAAAATATCAACAGCCTTACATACGCAGAAAAAAAAATTAACGATCAATAAACTATATGAAAGAAAAAGATGGAGAAAGAATTATAAGTTATATTACTATAGAAAAAACAATCTATCTAAAATATTATTGCAGGCTGAATGTTCCTAAACAATATTATCGAGTCAACATTCTAGCCCCTAGACAGAGAACAGGATTCTCATATACCAAGACCAAGAGTTACAAGCCAGCATTTTGGTCACGTGTAGACTCTACAAGCTTTTCCGCTAAGTCTTTGTAAATTTCAAAAGCGCCAGGTCCGTAGGGGCTTATTGTCTCTACCCATAACGGCACAAATAAGTAACCTCTGCCAATGTTAGATATTTGCGCCATTTGTGTGATTCAGTCATTATAGTACTGTCACCAGCACTCCGAGAAGATTCTGCAAGATGAGACGAAGACGAGGTATGCACACAGGGAGCATCCCATACTAATGGCCGTACAGCTTCTACATTATCGTTGCATGTGCATGGGTGTGGAACGACGCACGGAGCACCGATACGACGTGAAATGACTACACGGAATGTGTTGTTGCTTATAAGCGTGCCTTATGCATTTGATGGTAGAGCTTTTAACCAAAGAACAGACTCCCAACGCGAAACAGCTAAGAGACAATCACACTATGTAAGGCCAGTGCACGTTTGTAAAAGATTATTCCGTACCAGCTCAGAGAGTGGCTTGTCCCACTGCTTTTGTGAGGACGGGTCCTCAGCCTGCCCAGATGGTTGTATACCCAAGTATACAACCATCTGGGCAGGCTATATATTCCATTCTATATATTCCATTTATGAGTCTATTTATAAAATGTTGATCCACATTTAATAGATTCTAGTGATGAACAGTTGAACATTTTTGAATTTTTATACTTGACATTAAGTTATAGGTACCTGTTTTTCTGTACTCCGTGGTTATACTCTACAATTTCACATTCAAAGTCCCTGTTGCAGAATTAAGTGTTTGATTTGAGTGATTGTCTTCTTTTATTAAAGAGTTAGCTAGAGTTTTATTTTAATTTTAAATTGTTTAAGATATTTATAATTTTTTCGATTTCAGTTATTGTTTTTAAGATTTTTTTTTTTAATTTTAAAAGAAAATTATCTGTGCCAATACGTGATCTTAGCTATTCTATAAAATATTATAATTTTAATATGTTTGCTTATACGAATATATATTTTATAGCAATAAAGTTAATTTATTACGCAATTTACTGAGGTGTTGTAAGTAATTAAAAGATACGTTATTTGACCAAAAAGTACACGTTTTTTTACATTTTCCAGATATTTCCCAATAAAGTTGATTAAACATAATATTTTTCTCATTTATGTGCCTGATTCTAATTAATATGTTGCATAATCACATTCTTCTGCCTTGATCATCATTAATCTGTTTCAACAATTAATCTGCTTAGTTTTAATCCTGAACTACTGGGAAGAAATCAGTGCCTTTGATATACGTTGTAATATGTGTAGACCAGAATGTACTAGACATACCACAAAGCTTTTTTGATCTATATTTTTTAGCATTTGACATGCTCCACCACTTTTTTTAAGTACAAAAATTATCTGTGAATAAGAAAAAAAGAGATTTTTTTTGTACGAGTGGGAATCGAACCCGCGTCTTCTCCAATCCGAGGAAGTGCTCACTAACAGTAGCATTTTGTTAATCTTGTGCGAAGTTTCTTAGGATTCTCCTTAAAAATGTGTACTATATCAGAAATGTCTGATTGAAGACAGGATGTAACAGATCCATACGAAGGCAAATATACATCAAAATGTCATTGGGATTGGTTTTGTTTTGAACTAAACCGAAGCCTTTTTACGAGGTTCCCATTCTATGCAAAATTTCTCATAATTGTAATAAAACTCAATCGCATGAGAGTCGCTGAGGACATGCTAGAACGAGTCAATTCCGACCCAACATTCATGAAACGCATTGGTACTGGTAACGAGACGTGGGTTTACTGTGTCAAGAAAGTACCGGGAATGGATGATTTGTTTATGGTTCCAAATTCAAATTTTTGTTTTTTTTTGTTGTTGTTAGATTGGCACAACTGTTATCCATTTTGGCGCGGAGTTTGAGTTGCATCTGTTATTTATATTAAATACAGTGCTGTTTTTAGTTATATCATATCTAGTGTTTATTGCGAAATTCATAATGGACCAAAACATCGAACAAAGAGTTTGTCTTAAATTTTGATCGCCAATGGAATTTCGTGTCACTTACGGTGAATCGACTTTATCAAAAACACGTGCTTATGAGTGGTGCAAAGCATTTAAAAGCGGTCGAGATGTGATGGAAGATTTGCCTCGCTCTGGTAGGCCATCAACGTCTGCAACTGAAGTTAACATTGCAAAAGTGAAGGAAATAGTGACAAAATCCTCATTAAACTTTGAGAGAGATAGCCGCCGAACTTTCTGTGTCTCACGAGTCGATCCGTACCATTTTAAATAATCACTTGGGTATGAAACATGTTTCCGCTCGGCTAGTCCCAAAAGACCTGAATTTTCTCCAAAAACTCAATCGCATGAGAGTCGCTGAGGACATGCTAGAACGAGTCAATTCCGACCCAACATTCATGAAACGCATTGTTACTGGTGACGAGACGTGGGTTTACGAATTTGACATGCAAACTAGTCAACAAGCTTCGGAGTGGCGACTTCCAACTGAACCGAAACCGTAAAGACCACGCCAAAGTCGATCAAAAGTCAAAGTCACGTTGACTGTTTTTTTTGACTATCGCGGTGTTGTGCACTCGGAATTCTTGCCAGAAGGTCAAACGGTAAATAAAGAATATTATTTGAGGGTTATGCGGCATTTAAGAGAATAAATTCGATGAAAAAGGTCAGATTTGTGGAAAGAAAATTATGGGATTTTGCACCACGATAATGCGCACAAGGCCATCGTTGTGAATGAATTTTTGTCCAAACACTCAACAAATACCATCGAGCAACCACCATATTCACCAGATATGGCTCCAGCCGACTTCTTTCTTTTTCCTAAATTCAAATTACCACTTCGTGGCACCCGTTTTCAATCGGTAGAAGACATAAAGGAGAATTAGCGGCGAGAACAGAACTCAATTCCGGAAACAGCGTTTAAAAAATGTTTTGATGATTGGATTATTCGTTGGCGTAAGTCTATCGTTTCTGAAGGAGCATACTTTGAAGGTGATAAAATAAATTTGGATGAATAACAAAAATTTCGTGTATTATTGATCTTTTCCCGGTACTTTCTTGACAGAGTAGTACTTACAATATCGTATGTTTTTGTCCGGCTCCTAACTAACTCACATAAACCTCCAAATATATGAAACACAAACATATCAACAAAGTATTCATCGGAACTATTATGGTTAATACCATCAGCATCATGGGATATGATAGAAAAATTATCCCAGTGAGTGGCTACGTGAGCAACTAACTCTTCCCGCACCTGTCTATATTTAGCATTTCAATCCGAGGCCGAAGGAGGTACACACTTACGTACAACCATTGATGTATTAAACACCTTTTTTTTTTGTAAAGGCGGGTATCTAACCGATTTACGCAATAAAAAACTTATTTTTACAAATAAATAAATTTAAATGTTTGTTTATAATTTTTAAATAACAGCTTTTTACTAAATGCATATGAGAGTAACAAAATACAATTTTTAAAGTTTCTGATTGACTGTTGGTTTCGGCTAATATTCATAACAGCTGGATCAATTTGGACGGGACTTTCACTGACGTATAGCAGATGTTACAAGGAGTAACTTATGATACTATTATTTTAGAAAAATAATTAAGTTACTGCAAAAAAATTAAAAACTAAATTCCACGTGAACGAAGTCGCGGGTAGCACTTAGTTAATAAAGTTTGTTACTTAAACTTTATATAACATGCTTCAATATTAAATTTCATGCTTTGTATTTTAAAATTAACAAACATTTTATGCAAACTTTAGACTCCTAATTCAGGGTGAATTAAGAGTCGAAAGGTCTTAGGGGTAAAAATTATAAAATCTCCGATATACGTGTTCATTTATTTTTAACCAGAAACAGGTATATGAAATTTGGTGCTTCTTACTTTAAAAATGACGAACTTCCCATACAAACTTTCAACCACCAAATAACCATCGTGGAAGTTTTTTTTTTTAAATTCCATTATACCTGTACATTTATTGCTGATCAGATACAGATATATAAAATTTCGTGCTTCTTACTTTCAAGTTGACAGAGTTCCATACAACCGTTTATTGTGAAATTTTCAAAAATCCTTTCTTAGTGGATCTCTAGAACAAAAAAGGCATCGACTACCAAAATTTCAAGTTTGCAGCCCCAGCGGTTTAGGCTGTGCGTTGATTGTCAGTCAGTCGGTACAAGCAATTACTTATATGTATTATAGATAATAGAAGTGTTGTCTGTGTCTGTGCCTGCACTCAGGAATAATCCTTGTATCGCGGGGGACTTTACGAACATACAATTTCACGGACACAAAGTACGCTCAGACTCAGAACAACCATTTATGGATCACACAAAGAGTTGTCCTGTGTGGGAATCGAACCCACAACAATCGGGCGGGTGGCACGTATCTAAACCACTCCGCCATCTGTGCAGTCATCTTATTTACTGTCGTGCAATTTTTATTTAATTTGAGATGAGAAAGTAATCTATACTATTATAAAGCTGTAACAGAGCTGTGTCTGTACATTGTAGATATTTGAGAAAAATATAGTTTATTAGGCGTGTCTAAACACAAACGATTTTTTTTTTAGATTTTTGACTGTTTGTTCGTTCACGCATCACGCAAAAACTACTGAACGGATTTTGATGTAACTTTTATGTGGTAGGTAGCTCTTGATTAGACTTAAAAACTGGTATACATTTTATCCCGCTACCACATCGGGAACCTGAGATATAACCTAACTGGCTGCGGTGAAGCCGAGCAAAGGCTAGTGTTTTTATATTTTAGGTTGGTCGTGGTCCGTCGGCTCTCGAGCACGTCTCGTAAGGGGGCTATTGATGTAACTAATGAGACACAACCTCATTACCTACATAAAGTTTTCTTTCAGTAATATCCTGTAGCACTAGCTCAATCTGGGATTCAAACCCATTATCTGTCGGTTATATATTAACTGTTGTTAAAATTGAGTCGTGCTAGTCCAATGCCTATAAAATCCATAGAAATAGAGTGATCACTTTTATTCGAAACAGGCATTTTAATTTATACAGGGTTTAAATTAAATAGATCATTTCGTTAGTAGCAGCTTGGCTGTGCCCGTAAATTACAAATTATCAACGTTATGTAGGTATCTATATTTCTGTGAGATCGGGCGTGGGTCTTAGAATGCGGGTTTTGTTGGCTAAAATAATGACGTGCATTCATGGTAAACACACACACACACGAGACAAATATTTATACAATCTACATACTATACAGTATTCCCTGTTACACAAAGATAGTGTATACCTATGTTTTAATAAATAAATGCGCAACTTTTCGATACAAACCTAGTTATAGGCATAAAAGTTGTAACCCCAGGCATCTGTTTTGCGGTCTGAGTACTGGGTTTGCGATTATGGTGCTAGACATCAGAATCAATAACTGAATCTAGGTCACTCGTTATTTCCCCTTATTTCAGATTTACCGCTGTAGCAATGATTCTGATATGAATCATTGTAGATATTTATTAGGTACCTACTGCTAAACTTATTTGTAAATATGTATGTAATTGCAAATGGGCATTTATAATAAAACGTTAAAGTGAATTCATAACCCATATTCTCAATCATTGTAATATTAAACAGTAAGATAACTAAAAGACAATAAAGACGCTAACAAGTCCTATGAACTTCATAAAATACAGTTTTTCCTTCAAAAGCCGACTAATAAAATGGCATAGTTTCTGAAAATGTTCCAACCCACAATCTCAAGTTTCGAGAAAATTGAAAAATCAATCATAATCGAGTATAAGATACATAGTATAACATAGTTATAAACTCGATTATGCAAAATGTGAAATAGTAATACCTACAAATTGAACAAAAACTGAATTTTCTCGAAACTTGACATTGTGGGTTGGAACGTTTTTCAGCAATTATGTCCAAATATTACTTAAATATTAGTGGAATGTAATGCATTTTAATCAATATTTAAATAGATTAACTTTTTCATGTTACAAATAAATTTATTTTTCCCACGTCAAATATCACGTAGGTTTGTATTCGCAAATGACGCACTGTCGTACCTATATCATAATATCTTCTTCTCTTAATTCTATGCCTATAATTATGTCGTAGCAGCGAAGTAAGGATACAAACCGTCACTACGAAAAAGAAAATAGGGCTAAGGCACTTGGGACTATTTCTCAATGTGGCAAATTTTCAGGTGGCGAAATTTGGGCGTGAGACGAAAATGAATTTGTAGAATAGGATAGGTAAGGGGGCGGCATTTTTAATGGCGCCCGAAGACGGCTTTCGAACCACCTATAACTTCACAAATGCTCTGTTTGGACAGCGCATTTGTGTTGATCTAGTAATCCTATTTTATCCTATGTTGAGTTGTAAGTATGTCCTTATTATTTCCTTTCAACAATTAATCTAGATGGTTTCAGTGACAATGATTGCCCTCGGAGTTTGTGTACACTAATATGAAATTGTGAGTTCTTAGCCAAACAGGTCTCAGGGTCATAAATCACAAGTATGATGCGAAAGGTGACGCCAAGAGAACATAAAAGTACACAGGTAGGTACATAGATAATATACAGCGAATGTAATCGATCGACCGCGCAGCGTCGACGTCTTTTACAGCGCAAGTGCCGTGGCACGACGCAAAATGATTCATCGGATTTCAGCACCCTGCCACTATGTACCTACGCTGTAGATTCTAATTGACTTCTAATTTATTTTTGTAATAAATCCTTATTTAAAAAGTTAATTAAAAACGCTGCAGCGATTTAATACTATTTTAGTAACAAATCTAAATTAGTAGATAAGTACTTATTTTAACAATTAAATCAGATGTTAAATTAAAATTGAGGTGTTAAATAAGAGTTCTCATGTTAAAATGTGTTATGTGTATAAAACTGCTGTGCTAACATTGTACTTGGCCACACTACGGTTAAAACACTGGCAGTTTTAAATTCCGAAATTTTATGACTTAGGTACCTATCAGAAAAATAAACGCACGCACTAGCTGTTTTTCCCGCGACCGTTTACAATAACAGCGATTAAACTTATGGATATGGATGTTCATATTGAAGGATTTATCATTTTGTTTTTCCACATGTCGTACGTCCAAACAGAATTTAGGAAAAGCTAGGTACCTACTTATGAGGTATTCTTTTTCTTTAAAAAAAAAGACAACTGCCTGTACCTACTATAAGGAATTATCTTTGTATCGCAGGGAACATAGGTACAATTTCACGGACACAAAGTACACCCAGACTCAGAACAACCATTTGTCCATTTGTAGTTCACACAATGTAGTTGTTCTGTGTGGGAATGGAACCTACAATACTCGGGTGGGAGGCCGGTATCTAAACCATTCCTCCATTTGTACGGGGCATTGCAGTTTTAGCGTAATGGTAATCCTTACAACTGCAGACTGTGGTATCTATCGACTTTCATCCCCAGTCCTAGGTCAATATCACACAAGCCACACTCCTCTCTGCTCCGATTTGTCGAAAATATGTCTGTAACTTTTTTAATAATGATCACGAACCCAGTACAGGAATCATCGTGAGAAACCCTGAATGTCTGAGAGGGTTTCTCAACGGCTTAGGAAATCTGTCAGAGCGCAATGGACCTTCGTGGTTGATTACTGTACCGCTCTATCGATGACAGTTCCTAATAGGCTGGGCAAAAATCAGTGCTTTAGGTAGGTACTTATAAACCGAGTAACAGTTTATTTTCTATTTCAGTGGCTAACAAATAGAATCAACAAAAGGTAGGAACTCCTTAGGTTTGCGCTGAGGTCGAGATGGCATGTAGGCCCCTATCTCGGAAGAATTATTTCTAGACTGTATCAAGAACACAGCTTGGACTCGCATATCAATTCTATTATACTCGTATTATAAAAAAAAATTAACTGTACTAGGCTATTTAGACGTTACTGGACATTTTTTTTTTCAGCATGTTTGTTGCATTCGCTCATCACGCAAAAAACTATTAAACCGATTAACAACTTTTTTGTTTGGTAGCTCCCTTGTTTAGATTTAAAAACGGGAATACGTTTTATCTTGCTACTATATCGGGAACCAGAGTTATAACCAAAAGAACTAGCTTTTGCCTGCGGTTGAGCTGTAGGAAAAGCTAGTAAAAAAATAAAATTAGACAAATTCGAAGCTCCTAATGCCTGTTGACTTATAAACAATAATGTTGGACATGCAACACTTGAATTTTCTTCATAAGATTCTTTTCGTTTTTAGGTATCTAATTTTCACAACAACAAATAGTTTATTTATTCCAGGGTTTTTAGGTATAAACAAACCTATCTGTAGTTGCCAGTTATGAATTTTTTTTTATACTATTTGGATGGTAAACAAGCATACGGCGACCTGATTGTAAGCGGTTACCGTAGCCTATAGATGTTAGCACCAGAAGAATCACTAGCACGTCGAGGTGCATACGAAGGATAATAAGGAGAGAATAGGACAACAACTGCAACTGCCTCGGTGGTGTAGCGGTAGTGTATGCGACTGCTAATCATGAGGTCTCATAGGGAGGGGGTTTGTGCCATCGGGACTCTCACTCACCATACGAAACACACACGCAAGAACGGTAGAAGTACAGTTAGTTCACGCTGATCTTTTGTGAAAGGGTAGTACTTCCCCGATCGAGCCGGCCCAATCTTGCTGGGAGCAAGGGCCTACCACTAGAAACAGAATTAGGTAGCTCGTTAAAAGAATAGAGGTACTTACTATCTGCCCGCAAAATTGAAATTGGTTATTTTCGTGGTTCACTATCGAATAGATCGTCTTTGAAGGAAACTGGGTTGCATTAGTGCCAAAAATTCATACGTTAAAGTTATAAAATAAAAACACATTTGTATTTTGAATATTATAATGTAATTGGTTTTTCTTATGAAATAAATGTCTACAGATTAAATTTCAATAAATGCACTTTCAATGAGATTGAATTTGATTTATATTTTTATACTTAATATTAAAATTAGGCTTACTTAAATTTTAGTATGTATTAAAATAAAATATAAAAACGTTAAAACACAACTTTCGTTATTCGTACTCCATCAAATTTAAATTATAATTTAATTATGTTTATTTACTCAAAAGATACACAGCGGAATTTATTTTCAAAGAGATTTAACTATGTGTAAAAAAAAAGAAATGCAAAAACAAAAACATATTTTCATTACAACTGCTCGCAATAAGATTGCTGTCTGGTATTTATTATTTTCTTTTTAAATGACAGTTGAACCTGCAGCAGATTGGTCCACAAACAACGAAAATGCGTTTTTCTATGTAGTATGGCTTAGTTACATTCATATTAAATACGTTTTAATAACAATGTAATCATAACTACAAATTTATGGCCACACTTAGTTCATAATTCTCTAATTTTGTATTATAGGGAGTATGTGTAACTCCTTGGCATTTTTGTAAAATAGGCATCGTCTAAGATTATGATGTTTGTTAACAAAATTAATTCATTGCAATAATAAGGTACATACTTAAGTATATTATTATTTTTCTAAACAGGTAATAATTTATTTTATTAGCTTTATAAATTAAAGGCAACACTGAAGCCTCTACTGTTTCCATTAGATTATTTTAAGTTTCACCTAGAGTTAATAAAATTAATCAATAAATTTAACAAGAATAAATGTACATAATTATGTTAAAGACAAGACATCGTAAAATGTATATCTTTAATTAAATATATAGTTGTATCTAATATAAATAGATTATATGTTGATAAATATTAAAATATTTTATAAATATGTAGGTACTCGAATATTCCAGATTTTTATGAGTAAATAATGTAATACAATATAAATTAAATTAATAGAACTCATTTTCAATTTGGCATGACCGTGTACTTTTATTTCTACAAACCAGTAGTTACTGAAGAAACATCCCACCGACATTTTCTGACATAATTTTGTACCTTATTAATTTTATTTACACTTAAGAATTACATATTCAATATTTTACTTAAATGATTATAATATCATTTACTCGCACATGCATAGTGGCGCAGTTTCTAATTTACACATGGATAAGTGATGAGACTCATCACTAAGGTCTTTAGTCAGTAATAGACTTCCATATAAGAATGTAGGTACAGGGGGAGACCGTGACTCACCTATCTAGACCCAAATCAATCATGTATTGAAGGAAGGTGGAGTCAGGTGTCTCCGAAACCGGCGAGCATTTATGAAGAGAATTATGAATGTTGAAGAAGCGAGAGATGTATGCAAGAATAGCCTTTTGACACTCTGTTCTCACTGCCTACCCCGCAAGGTACACGGCGTGGTGACAAGTAATTAAGTATACCTCCATAACGGTTCATGGCATTTGATTTGGTCTCCCCATTTTTGTAAGTGCGAGGCCGCGAGAAATTGTTTTTGTCACGCCTAGCGACACCACCATATCCGTATAAGAGATTATTTAAAACATTGTGCCATAAATGCTAAAGATATGTATCTAATAGTGCTAATTATAATAAGATTAGTCTACACGCAGACCTTCACACTCACCAAAACTAATATAATAGAGAATAGAATACATAATAGTTTTAATCAGAGGCTTAGAATCTATATGACTCAATTAATAATAGTATTTTTACACAGACTTTTTTCAAAGCCAAAACATAAATTTGACTGATTGCCGTCTAGATGGAGTATAATTTGAAATAATAACATGTTGGTCGTATTTTCCATACAAATTATCATATTTGGTTTAGAATATAAAGAATTTCACTATTTGGTGAATTGCCGGCAGCAGTCATATTTTGTAGTAATGTTGCATTTTTGTCGTTCATATCTTCTATCGAGATGTCTTGGGTACAGGACGAGGAATCTTGCGGACTACGCCCTCTTCTTGGTACTCCAGATTACAAGGCTTGAGAAGTTCCTGACCGCCTTGGTGAAGCCATTTGTTGCATACTGAAAACATAAATATTGTAATAATTGTGCAGACAATATTATTTATGTAGTATGTATTTGTAAATGGTTAAAGTACAAATTATTTGTGAATGAGGAGAAAGAGAACTTTAGTGCAAGCGGGAATCGAACCCGTGTCCCTTCCAATCCAGGGAAGTGTGGATATACATGTATACAGTGGCGTAGTTTCTAGTTTACAAATGGATAAGTGATGAGACTCATCACTGGCGCCTTTAAAGTCAATAATAGACCTCAATATAAGGATGTAGGTACAGGGGGAGACCGAGACTCACCTACCTAGACCAAATCGATCATATAATGAAGAAAGGTGGAGTCAGGTGTATCCGAGCGTTCGACGCGGGTTCGATTCCCGCTCGCACTAAAGTTCTCGTTTTCCTCATTCACAAATAATTTGTACTTTAAAAGTAGCTAAGCATGTCAAATGCTAAAAAATATAGATCAAAAACTGTAAATTGTTGTTTTAGTTTCATTATGGTACGTGCCCTATCCTCTCGTTATTATCCTTCCAATCCACCTCCTATCCCTTTCTTGGAAATGACGGAGCGCGAGTGATGCCTCTGGTGTTGCTAGCGTCTATAGGCTACGGTAACCGTTTACCATCAGGGAGTCATTCAGGGAGTACTCTTGTTTCCACCCACTTAGTATAAAAAAAACTCAGCCTGGAAGTGGTACGCCCAGCTCTTAGCCACTACGCTGCCCGCTGTCTCCAATTCTACCGTTTTTAAAATTGTTGTCTGCCTGTGTGTACTTTTATAAAATAAGCACGATTTGGTTGATCTTGATTAAAATTGGTGTAATAAAAATATGTGATTGGGCAAATGAGAGGATATATATTATGATACTTAAATGTAGATATGAGTAAATCTTATAGGCCACGTTCCGAAGGTTACCAGACGTTACTTCTTTTGGCGAGTTAACAATATTTATGAGATTGGGTATGTATGTCAAGTAGACTTGGGCCAATGGTCAATTTCGAGGATCCTAAAAATGTTATTCAGTTTTCTACAACCGTGTACTGATTAAACTAAACAAATAATTCAATGTAATGTCATTTTACTTATAGTCTGTTATTATATCACACATTTTTTTTAAAGGCAACACCCTGCCCTAAGGAGTAATTCTTGTATCGCGGGGGATTTACGAACATACAATATCACGGATACAAAGTACACCCAGATTCAGAACAATGGATCACACAAAGAGTTGCCCGGTGTGGGAATCGAACCCAGAACACTTTTATATATGATGCTAAGGGAATCTTGATGATAACGATAATATGCGCAAGTTCAGTGCACTTACTTGCAATAGATTCCCATATATTTTGTTAGTGAGACAACGTTCAGTTAGGGATAGGAACATTCACATTTGGTTTTTTAAATTACGACTCTTAATTTCATTTTATCTTAGCTTAGTAATAATATTATGAAACTGTGATTTTGAAAAATTGTGCGTCAAAGGAGTAAAGGTTATCGTATTCAGTAAGTTCAAATTTTAACGCAGTATGAAGTTGCGGGCAACAGTTAGTATTTTTATAAAAGCTTACCCCACTTGGAGCCTTGTAGTACAGGGCAAGCAGCGTGTCTTGTTGCAAGGTCACCCTCTCCCGAAGGGTGCAAGTTTAGCCAGAATGCAGCTGCGCCCTTCACCGGGAACACGCTGAGGCCAAGCTCGGTAAATACTGTAGCACCGCCTTGTGGCACATCTGACATCTACACAACAATAATTGTTACTGTCACATTTATGTACATGTCGTAGCCAGATCATAGAATTAACCACTTAATGATGTGGCCGACCATTTTATGAAACCATTTTTTTAGGTGAACGAAAATGTAGGTACCTACCGCACACCCCACTGTCTGGGCAGACAACGGGGTAGGGTGGAGCACTCACCCACTAAAAACTCACAGTGCACCCTTGGGCGACGTTCCCACGCACCTCGGACTTTACCCATCCCCGATGTCCCACAGGAGCCGTCCCAGGGCCCGTAGAATGTATCTCAATAAATCGTATCGACATCGCATCGTGTGCCGCGTCGCAGGATTGGTTGAGAGATCAGTGATTGGCCGAGGGATTATTGCGACATCACGCGTTGGTTTCTCTACCAATCACAACCGAGACGATACGATGTCGATACGACTTAGTGAGTTACATTCTACAGTCCCTGGGTGGATAGATCCCTGTGGGAAACTGCACCACATGGGCCTCCTCACAGAGTCCCCTTCACGGCTTACGAAGAGGACGCTGGGGCCAATTTCATGAAGCCATTTCATGAAGTGACTAATTATAAGATGTAGCCACGACATATTTAATACTTATATAAAATTCTCGTATCACAGTCTTTGTCGTCATTCTCCTCCGAAACGGCTTGACCGATTCTTATAAAATTTTGTGTGTATATTCAGTAGGTCTGAGAATAGGATGCAAACTATTTTTCATACCCCTATGTGATAAGGATGGTCATCCCCAAATTTTATTTTTATTTTGTGGACATATTTATTTTATTCTTTTATGAATCGGCATCAAAAAATACATAAAACACTACATTTTCACATTTCTACTTCCAACCACTATATTTTAAAAGCGATATTAGTGCTTTAATAATTTTCATTGCAAAATATTCACGAAAAAAAAATATGGCGGTTCGCCGGGTAAGCTAGCGTGTATATATATATACATTTACTCCATTAATTTATTCATCCATTGATCCACCCAACAAAGTTGGACATAGGCCTCGCAAAGAGATCGTCACAAGGAGCGGTACTGTACCGCCTTTATTTTTTAGAAGCACGGATTTATCTTTTAGAAGCACGAGGCTAAAAACCGATAAACTCGCTTGACAGAACTTAATAACTTTTTGCTGGTTCAACCTGGAACTCAAACTGGAGACCACACATACAATATCGTTAAGCAACAACTAAAGAACTAATGTTGTATTTATTGATTTAAGCCAGCTTATATCATCACCGAACGGGACTACAATATTAATGACTTACAATATAATTACAACGATAATATTATTTTATTATACTCACATAAAACAGCACAGTAGCAATCCTGTTACCGCCAAATTTAGTAAATGCATTTTCCATCTTCTGTAAACAAAACATGAACGTTTTTATATAAATACTGACCCGATCGGTGATACTAAGCTATGATCACAGCTCATATAAGATAGATAGCCCATCATCATCATTCGGTACATTTGACAGTACAGATGACGCAGTGCTTTAGATACCGACCGACAAGTTTTGTGGATTCGCTTGTTTCGGTTAAAGACATTTATTTTCTCAAGATTACAATAATCACTTCGGAGAAAATACAATAATAATTTAGATATTATAAATACCAATTAACGTAATTAGTAAGGTAGTAAATAATAATTTGCAAACTAGTGTGGTGTCCACGGGTAAGTTAGAAAAAGTATTCATTCAAAGACAATACATGTTTATTAGTTAGTTAAGTATATAATATCAGACTTATATTTTGTCTAAAGGTACATTATTCATACCAATATTACAAAAAGAGAATATCTATATTATTTATTTGTATGTCAGTTTGTAATGACAAACTCTATAACTAGTGGATCGATTTTAAAAATTCCTTCACCAACGGCAAGCCCATTTTATTATCATACAGCAACATAGGATGTATTTAATATATATTTTATAAGATTTATAGGTACATATACTAGTCTTCCGGTCATACATAATATATAACAGTTATATTTTTCCTAATGTTTTGTAATTTCTTATGCAGCACAATTCTTTATGAGATTCACAAATGGTGAAATGGTTGTTAAAATGTATGTTTGCAAAGTCCTAAGCGATACAAAGATTAATCCTTAGAACCTTTCTCTAAGGATTAATCCTTGTATAGCGTCTTGTTGTGTGGTCTTTTAAAAAATAAAACAAACATACAGGTTGACTGAATTCACAAGGTATTATAAATCTTCGCAGGTATCAATATTTTCATTAACCCTTTAAAAGCAGTCTTAATATGTAACTAAATAGGTATACCTATATTTTAAACCAATTTTATTATAAGAAAAAAAAATTAGAATTGGAACAAGTTTTGTAAAGAAAACATAGCGGAGTATGTCAAGTTGTCAAGATGTCAAGTACTAATATAACAAAACCTTAACACAAAGTGCGAAAATGAGGCTGAATTGGCAAAATCATCTGGGACGGTATTCCAGAAGATGCAGGTTCCAATCCTGCTCGTGACACTAATTTTCGATTTCACATTTTGTTAATTAATATGGCTAAGCGTATCAACTGCTTAAAAAATTTATAAAAATAAAAAAATAAAAAATTTAATTATTTAACAATCCTAACTTACCCTAGCGAAATCATAATGCGGTTCATAATGTCCTCCAATGCCATAGTTGACTACTTGTAACTCTTCGGCAGAGTCCATACTCAAGCCGGTCATGTCAGTCACTCTGCGAGAGACGCGGGCAACGACGTCCGACTCTGCGTCACGCAACCACGCTGATTTGCTGATACGGTAATGTGCTGGAACCAGTTCACCTGTCTTCGGATCATGAACTACTGCCCTTTTGAACTGAAATTGCAAAATTTTAAAAACTATAATCTATTTTCGATTGATGACAAGGTTAAATTTTTGAAAAGGTTTAGTAATCTTGTTAGTACAAAACTAAATAAAAATCACAGGAACTGAAAAACTTCCTAGTCTACCAAGTGAGAGTACTCACTTGCTATCGGACCCAAACGGGTCGGTGACCGCTTATGAAGCACGTCAGTGTGTTTTAACTGTAGTAGAAGATATCTATGGCCGGCGGTTACGACTTACTATCAGGTTTGTCTGCCATCGTAAGCAATAAAAATATCCTCCATACCTTTGGCTAAACAGTCCAGTAGTTATTCTCTCTTAAAACTATAATAACTATCATTTAAATACTCTTTCTTAAAACTATAATAACTATCATTTAAATACTCTTTCTTAAAACTATAATAACTATCATTTAAATACTCTTTCTTAAAACTATAATAACTATCATTTAAATACTCTTACTCAACTTACCCTAGGCCGTGCCCTTTCTTTGATGATCTCAATTTCATTATCACTCAACACGTCGTAGAACAAAACCACGTCTGGATTGAGGTACATCATCTCCATTTTAATGGGTGCTATTTTCAAAAATGAATGATTCTCCGTTAAATATCGGCATGTTAATCTGTAAATAAAAATCATATAGGTGAGAAAGACTCGAGCGTCATAGGCACCTCATTGCGCCGTAATCGGGTTCTGTGTGCTCTAGGTGCTAGGTTTAATAATGTGGAAAAAACATACATAGCAACACGCCTGTATTCCTCGAAGGGATAGGCAGAGGTATATTACAAACCCACGATTCTCCAGCTGTGTTTAAGTCCCACGTAACAGGGGGCGAGCCTATTGCTGTACCGGGCACATTTCCAAACTCCGGGCTGAGACTAAGAATTTTTCTTTTTACGAAAAAGCTCAACAATATTGCCCCACCCGGGGACCGAACTCGAGACCTCATGATCAGCAGTCGCTCACACTACCGCTGCATAATAATGTGGAAACCGTTTCAAAAAAAAAAGAAACTGATATACTATGATAATAATATTTATGTACAAACTAATGGTACGGTAGCCGCTCTATCAATCTGCAAGGTTAAGCTACTTTCACTCGGCCAGAACCAGATAGTTAACCAAAAAGTGACACCTGTTTGTAGAAATCTAACCTTCATTCGTGCTTCGGAAAGTACGGTAAGTAAATAAAATATCCTGGCTGTCGTTACAGTTTGTCAAAGGCCTGAATAAAAATATGTCAGATATTTTTGATGTGAAACATCTAATGCAGAGGGAGGGTAAAATGGGCTGTTAGCGTGGCGACGCTTTTATTTTACTTGTCCCGTTCAAATCTTGCAAGTTAAATTTTACACACTTTCCGGCTTCCGATTGAGCTGAAATTTTACACGCAAACGTATATCGCGTGACAATGCAATATTATGATGACATGGAGCTGATCTGATGATGGAACTGGAAGGTGGACATAGGAACTCCATAATGAAACGGCGCAACCCTATCGAGTTTGGACTCGTTTGATTCGTCTTGACGAGTACTTTGTCTTTACATGGTATCCAGGGTCTGATAATGGAGCTAGAAAGCGGCCAAAGGAACTCCGTTATAAAACGACATAACTCCATCTAGTTTGGGCTCGAATGATTTGTCTTGACGAGTACTTTGTCTCTAGATAGTATCCAGGGTCTGAAGATGGAGCTGGAAGATGGTCACAGTAACACTGTAATGAAACGACGCAACCCTATCGAGTATATACTCGTTTGATTCGTCTTGAGGAGTATTTTGTCAAGTTTTGATCATTTTATTTCTACAAAATAATTTCGATGTTTTCACATCTGGTAGACGTCCCGCGACGTCTAGTTTTTTTTTCATTCTGGTCTTGTTCTAGTCGCCAAATTTCCCTTTAGTTGGGCCATGGAGGTCAGATAAGCAGTTGCTTCGTGTTTACACGTGCGACCCCAACAAAACATATGAACAGAGACGTGGTCTCTGAATGTTGGCCTCGTATCAAGGCTCAAAGTCGCTCAGCGGGCCATGGAGCGGGCTATGCTTGGTATCTCCCTACGTGATCGAATCCGTAATACGGAGATCCGTAGGAGAACGAGAGTAACCGACATAGCCCGCCGGGTTGCCATGCTGAAGTGGCAATGGGCAGGCCACATCGCTAGACGAACCGACAACCGTTGGGGAAGAAAGGTTCTCGAGTGGCGACCACGTATCGGACGGCGCAGCGTAGGACGGCCCCCCACCAGATGGACCGACGATCTGGTCAAAGCCGAAGGTCAATACATCATTACGCTTAGTACCGTCTTACAGACCGAAACAAAATTATATTGAGATGCTTAAAACTGCCATGGTGGTGGTATCTACCAGTAACGGCAACTTGGGCAAACAAATAAACAGAGTAACTTTTATATGAACAAAGGGAAAATAACATAAATATTCTTTTAACGGAAATTGTTATCGTTCCACAAATAACCGCGACTTACAAAAATCTACAATATTAGATAATTATGTACAATAAAATTAAAGTGTCTGTTCGCCCAATGACTGCACAGATGGCGGAGTGGTTTAGATATCGACCTCTTATCCGTGTAGTGGGTTCGATTCACACACAGGGCAACTCTTTGTGTGATCGAAACATAGTTTTTTTTTTTATACTACGTGGATGGCAAACAAGTATACGGTCCGCCTAATGTTAAGCGGGTACTGTCATCACCGCATCACTTGCTCGTCACCTTCTCAAAAGAAAGGGATAAGAATGACAATAAGGAGAGGACAGAGAAGCTTAAAAATGACATAATTATACATTTTTAATGAATGTAATGTTAACATGCAACTTTAAAAAACATTAAAAAAATTTGAGTGTACGTTTGTTTGTCCCGGTTTACCTCCGAAACGGCTGTTGTTAATGTTACATTTAGGCTATTTATATTTTGGAAATATGGCTAATTTCACGGAAAAAATACTAATACAGAATAGTTAAATGTCATGCGGTCAGAGTCGCGGCTAGCAGCTAATATAAACTATAAGTAGTAGAAACTAGTTTCGACGTCCGATCATAGCATGCGTGGGCAGATATAGTTGAATCACCTCAATACCTACTGCAACAAGTATATCTGCTTTAAACTACAAAATCTTCTAATATTAGCAGTTTTATTTGTGGCGTGATGCTATTAATTAAGGATACTGAGACCAGGACACAACTCAAAGTAAAGATATACTCAAGCATTGTTTGTGTATAACTTTATTACAGACTAGCCTTTGCCCGCGGGTCCGCCCCAGCCAAAAGCAAGATGTTAGTTTATATCTCAGGTTCCCGATATAGTAGCGGGACAAAATGTATACCAGTTTTTAAGCCTAATCAAGAGCTATCAAATAAAAAAGTTGCATCAAAATCTGTTAAGTAGTTTTTGCGTGATGCACGAACGAACAAACGGACAAAAATCTAATAAGAATTGGTGTGTTTAAACACGAGATATATAGCCTACTAGCCTTTTCCAGCGGCTTCGCCGCAGCCAAAAGTTAGTTTTTCGGTTATATCTTAGGTTCCCGATATAGTAGCGGGCTAAAATGTCTACCAGTTTTTAAGTCAAATCAAGGCCTTTCAAATAAAAAAAAGTTGCATCAAAATCCATCTAGTAGTTCTTTTAAATAAAATTCTAGAAAAAATTCTAGTTTAAATAATTTTCTAGTTTTTCGGTTATATCTCAGGTTCCCGATAAAAAGAAAGTTGCATCAAAATCCGTTCAGTAGTTTTTGTGTGATGCGCGAACAAACAAACAGATAAACAGACAAACAGACAAAAATTCTAAAAAAAATTGTATTGTGTTTAGACATGCCTATATAGCCTATTACAGTATTTTTTTCAAATATCTTAAATGTACAGACAGCTCTGTTACAGCTGTATAATAGTTAGTTAGGTAGGTACCAAGTAGGAATACCTACTCAATTCATTTCCCATTAGCGAAATGAAATGGTGAGCAGTGTCTTGACTGTACTCTTAGTATACATGAATCTATGAGCAGCGATTACCATTTACCATCAGATGGGCCGTTGGTCGTCTGCCATCATAAGCAAGGACATCTCTTTACATGTAAAATATAAATGTTGTAGATAAAATGAAAATACTATTATTTTTACAACTTATTATTGATCTATATTTTTTAGCATTTGCCATGCTCAGCTATTTTTAAAGTACAAATTTATTCGTGAATAAGTTTATTTGTGAATGAGGGAAAAGAGATTTTTTCGTTTCCCGCTCGTACTAATCCACCAAACCATCCATCGGAATGCATTTACATGCATCAATGCATTCCGATAGATGGCGTTGGTCGTAAAGACAAATTACAAAGAAATTGGGATGACCAAATAGGTCTGTACAATATGCTCAGTGGCTTAGAGCACTTCCCCGGATTGGAAAAGACGCGGGTTCAATTCCCGCTCGTACAAAAAATCTCTTTTTCCTTATTCACAAATAATTTGTACTATATTTTTTATTTATTAAGCTCTTGACCCACATGGAGTATTTTTATCTGTTTCCAGAACAAAAGATACTATCATGGTTTTTGCTTTTAAAAATTTTACATTGGCCATATAAAAATACGTACTTGCTGGATATTTCGATGGGTACATCCACTTCGCCGCGGCACAGCGCCTCATAAGCTTTTCTCTCTTTGGCGTAACCTGTCAGTTCGGCCGATTGCTCTTCTCGCTTAGCGGTTCCAGTTTCCTAATTAATCAAAATATCACCGTGTTTACTTTTTATGTAATAAACATGCAGGATTCGAATTCATGATAACGCAATTAGAACTTAGAAAGTCATTCCACTAGACAAATAAACCAATTAAAGAAATTAAATTGTAGTAAGCTTAACGTTACAGAATTTAGAAAATCATGTGTTCTAATACATATTCTGTTACTTAATAATATGTATTAGAAATAGATATTATAGTAGTTTCTTAGGTGCGAATTAACATGATAATGAAATACAAGGACATAATGTCGCTCAATGGGCGCTGTATAAAACTGCCTACACATAAATTCCATTTGAGATAAACGTCTTTTGAAAGATGTAGAGAATTATTTAGATATTATTGTTAGCATTTGACATGCTTAGCACTATACATTAAACACAAAGTGAAACATGTGAAATCGAAAATAACTGTCACGAGCAGGATCCTGCTCTTTAATGTAGAGAATTAAAAAATTAGGCCTAGGCGTTATCATCTCTGCACCACCGAAGGAATGTAACATGGTTCCAGTGGCCCGCCAATAAAGGCGGAGAGACGACACACGGCGGGTTTCTTTAGTGGGTGCAGGCCCCACACTACCCTGGTCGTTGCCCCGAACGATAGGGTGTGCGGATAGGAACATTTTTTCCCGCCATAACAAAAAAAAAAAAAAAAAAAGGCGTTATCATCTCAGTTGCCTGCAACAACGAGGTTGCCAGACGTAAACAGGTATGCTATTGACATGTTTAACTTGTTTATTTACAGATAATGACTGTAAACAAACAACGGCATTAAAATTAAGTCATAATTAGTTTTTAAGAGGCCTTCTTCGTCGGCCAAAAGTTATGGCCCTTGCCGATTATTATACTTCAGGTTCGGGTAGAAATGAACATTCGGTTGGACATAATAACCTCTGTATTAAAGAAGCCCCGAGACAAAATGTAAACAAACCATAGAAAGGGTATTTAAAATGAAAACAAGTATGGAAGTAGTAAGTATACCAATGACACCGTAAATGAAAACAAGTATGGAAGTAGTAAGTATACCAATGACACTGTAAATGGAATTTAATGGTACTATATATGGAATTTAATGGATTTAATGGTACTATATATTTCATGCAGAAATATATTTTTTCAGAATATTTTATTTTATAGGGTGGCAAACAAAAATACAACACACCTGATGGTAAGCGGTTACCGTAGCCTATAGACGCCAATAACACCAGTTTTGTGTCTCCAGCGCTCTCACTCACCATAAGAAACACAAGAAAGAATTTATATATATTATTATAATTATAGTCATGAAGTTCTTCATTTGGATAAAATATTATTTTTTTAGGTCATGTTCTCGATATAGTAACAGGTGACGTAAGAGAGCGAGTAGATATGAAAGAGAGTATTGGTATAAAGATGCGAAAGGGAATGCTCCGACGGTTCGGACACGTGGAAAGAATGCCGGACGAGCGATCGGTGAAGAAGATATACAATGCGAAAGTGGAAGCATGTAGGTACAGGGGGAGACCGAGACTCATCTACCTAGACCAAATCGTTTATGTATTGAAGGAGTTATGAGTCTTCGAAACCGGAAAGCGTGTATGAAGAGAATTATGAATATTGAGGCAGCGAGAGATGTATGCAAGAATGGAACCTTTTGCCACTCTGTTCTCTCTGGGAGAACGGAGTTCCTTTCTCCCGGAAGAGAGATGGAGTGATGATATGTATGTATGTATGTGTTTTTATATTTAATTTTACTAATACAACATTGCCACTAGTCAGATACAGAAATAACCAACACTTCCAGTAAGCATAAACGTAATAAAATCGTATTCTGCTTATTTGTTGCTTTTATCAGTAAGGCGTAATTTAATGGGAATAAAATAAACATAATGATAATCATTTCGTCGTATAACGAGCATTCAGCGATAACAATTTGCATAATGAATAAAGATTATTGTCATATATTGGTATTTATTGATATCTTAATACATGTAGTAAATTTTTATAATATATCAAATATGTAGGTATATACAATATTATTGTTTATGTAAACGTACTATGCCAGCACCTCTTACAATATGTCTCTGCTCCACTCTTGGAAGAGTATGCCTTAAGAAGATATTTCTCAAAATTAATTATTAGTGGTTATCTACTTACTCCTCTACGCTCCTTCCTGAGTTTAGCCTCTTCTTCAGCGATACTTTTTTTGTAATGCGGCACGTTACCCTTAGCCCGGGAGTGTTTGGGATCAGACTCTAGAAGTATTTCTGTCCACTGTAGAGCGCCTTTCGTGTCTCCTGTTAACGACAATGTATAATTATATTTAAATTAAGCATCCTATGTGTCAATCAATTTTGTATAAATTCAATGAACTTAGTAGCCCTGTACCTTGTAACAAAAACAATATTAACGAGTACCTAAAGGTCCCATAAGAGACGAAAAATAAATAGGTCCAGTAGCTAAGGTAGTCCAGCTTTCTACACATAGATAGTTGCACTGATAGCGAACTACCATGGCAATTTATTTGTAAGATCGATAATTAAAACGCTGGCTTCCATTATTGTAAACTATATATTTATTTATTTCAACATCAACCTATCACGTTAGAGGTTTTATGTTATATCTGTTATACTTTGCGGAGGCGGCTTAAGTCCTATCACCGTGGCCTGAGATCACGACAACACCAATGCTTAAGCAAACACAAGTGTCCTTAAACCACGCTTCGTTACATAACATTGACTTAAAATATTGTTATTTGTTATAAGTACATTGGTGTACTCACCCAATAAATAATATGAAAAGCTAATATACTCCAGTATGTCCACATCTGTGAATGGATAATCGATTTTCTCTTCTTTATATTTATGTAAAGCCTCGATCATCCAATCGCGTGCATTTTTGAAGTCTGACTCTTTATATAAAGCTCGACCTAATTCGTAACAATCGCCGGCTGACATTGGTGTACTGGGAAAAAACATTAGTTTTACTTTTTTTATTTAATAATAAAGAAAAAAGGGAAAACTACAGAATCGGATTTGGTAAATATAATTATCCTTTTTCAGAATCGGACTTGGTAAAGTCCGGCGTTAGAATTGTCCCACCCCTCTCTACCCACGGAAGTCGTAAGAGCCAACTGAGGGAATATCGGGGGAGTGGGCAGCAGCACTCCCTCGAGTATTAACAACATCCACTGCGATCGCCAACCCGCCTGCCTAGCGTGGCGATTACGGCATTATCCCCCACGACGGGACCGCTCGTTGTGGCGTTCTCTTGGGGAGGCCTATGTCCAACAGTGGACGTTGAAAGGCTGATGGATGGATGGAAATATATTCGGTATGTCGTATTAGTAGGTAAGCTTAATTTAGTTTAAAAGTCCAGTCCAGCAGTAAATTTAAAATCTCTAAAATACATATTCGACTAATTTAATCTGCTTTATATTTGAGTTTATTAAATCGATATGGAGGCACTTAAAATTCTGGATGGACGTCGACTTTTGTAAGCAGAATTAACTGTTTCAGTATGTAGGAATCAAAAAATAATCTAATGCGTCGAGAGCGTGTATAAAATAATAATGAACATAAAAAGTTTTGTAGATACAACAATGAAATTACTGTAATTTTCTGTATTTTCAATCCAACTACTTATTTACCAAGTGTTATTCCACTGAACATTGACAGTTGCGTCTATTATCGCCGTTAATCAAGAATTAAATTAAACCTACTGCGTCAGCTACGGAATGCGATGTGCGTAGGCAGTGGGTCTAAAGGAAAATGTAAATCCAAATTATGTTGATAACTTAAAGAGGATTCCATACAAATATGTTCTATAAGGCCTACACAAGTGAAACTGTGGGCGTCTGCTAAAATAACATCAAATATCCTTAGGTAGGTACTACCTAATATTATAATTGTGTCAGTGTGTTTATTAGTTTGAACTTCTTTTACGCAGTAACGGAGTAACAGATCGCCGTGATTTTTTGAACTGATATGTAGTTTTGTGAAATAACTCTGTGAATAATCTGGAATATATATCTGTAGTGAAATCTGTTCAATGAAGACGTAGGCTATTCATCAACGTTATGTTATGCTAGCGAAGCCCCGATCCGAAGCTAGAGATTTTATGATCCTTGAACACTGATCTAATATTTAAACATCTAATCATGCATAACTAACACTTCTATACAAATTTATTTTATTGTTAACGATTATTGTTGTTTAGCATACCATGCTTCTTTAAATACCTACATACCGGGTGATATAGTGACGTTTGCATGACTGCTATTTCTCATTAGGCAATATCAAAATACTGTATGTATTTATATACTCTGCTGTTCGTGACAAACTCATTGCCAAAGACCTACGTAATGATATTTTGAGCTCAGAAAAAGCACTGTAAGACCCTTTTTCAGAGTTTGACAGACTCTGCATGCCACAAACGAGTGGACAACCTGTACTACATATAGGTATATCAGGTATATTTCTAACAATGTTCGCTATGCGATAATTCCTTCTTTAGCGTAAAGGTTCAGCAGAAAAATTATCATACAGAAGTCAGAAAAAAAAGAACATCAGAAGTTAGTACTAATAACAAATGACATATTTTTTTGACAAGGATAGATTGAATTTACAAAATAATGATAGCAATGAATATTTAAGTAATTAACTCGGACTAACTAAAAAAATAAAGACACCGCATTGTCAACTAAAAAGCGAAGCCACTTTTTGAAAGATGTGTGCGTGAAAGTGTTGTCACCGGAATCAAATAATCTCTATAATTTGTGGGAAATCTTTAAGTTTTATGTTTGAAACATAAAGGAAGTAAAAGTATAAAGTAAGTACAGCAAATCATATAGCGAATACTTTATGGCGTTGACGACGTATTCACGTACGTAACGTAAGTAAATCGTCGAGTCATTTGGGGTAATTTTAAATCATATTCTGGTAACACTCGTGGTTTATGACACTTCATTTTTGAATGGTTTTGTTTGTATTTGCGTGCGTGAGCGCGTGTAATTAAAAGTTTGACATGGTTTTATATGGCTTCACTGGATTGTTTGTAATGTTCCGTCTATATTTTTTTGGCTAGTCTGAGGTAATTAAAGACGTATTTTGCATTAAGAAAAGGAACAGACAAATTTTAGATAACCCTTTCAAATAAGGATCGATAAGCTACGTGCGACCTCACAATAACATATGGCAAATTTCTAATCCAACTAATATTTTCAAATAACTATTTGAGTTTATTTAAAAACTTGTATAAAACATTTAAAAACAGAAAAAATAGTAGTGATTTCACAGTTAAATTTGGCCGAATGGTCCCTTAGCACTCAAGTTTATTTCTCAATAAGAAAAGCAATTTATAAATCTTACCACAACCTCCATTAACAGTCCTTCATTACTCGAAGAAACACAAATGATAAATTACCTTATAGCCTCGAATTCAACAAATATTTTGGCTGTTTTATTTTCAATTAAAAAAATGTATCGGTATTGCTTAATAAATACAAAAAAGGTATCGAAATTGCTTAATCATTATTTTTTGCGATCTGCATTCAAGATGAAATTGAGGAGCTTTTGCATATATTATCTTTGAACCAGGCTATCGATTTTGTATTCAAGTTTTATTCAGATAACTTTTCCTACGATATCAGTGTTTTTTTTTTCAGTGATTGTCTATCTGTTAAACCAAGTACGAGTTGGATCCCCAATCTAAGGTAAAAGTTGATGCCTCACAAGCCACACACATTTGTATTTTGACATTAAATTATCGCTGCACGGTGAAGGAAAACGTCGGAGTCTATCAACCCGCATGGGCCGGTGTGGTGAACTATGGCTTAAATCCCTCTGTCTTTGAGATGAGGCTCTCACTATCAGCTAACATCGAACGGTTGCGAAAAAATAATTCTATGTACCAATTTTAATGATGACACCAGATAAGTCCCATATATATAAATATATCCCATATATAGAGGTCTGCCGTTCACGGAAAAACTACTGAATAGATTTCAATTAAAAGACATGGCTAAAAGACTGTCCTCTTTTTACTTTTTTTAAGGCGGGAAAAATGTACCTAACCGCACACCCCGTCGTTCGGGGCAACGAACAGGGTTAGTGTTGGCCCTAACCCACTATATAAACCCGCCGTGTGCCGTCTCTCCGCCTGTGTTGGCGGGCCACAGGAACTATGGTACATTAGTACTTTTCTTATTCGAACTATGTTTTCATGTTTTTTGTGTGTCTACAACCCCCGATTGAGCCGGTCCATTCATGCTGGGATAAAAGCAAGGCTCTACCGCTACATATATTTCAAACAGTACTTCACACTGGTATTTTCTATATCAAGGCTGCTCCACTCCACGATGTTGAAATGGCCCGCGCGAGCATTTACCACATTCCCATTCCCGCTTAGTTGAAAAAGTTTTGCGTCACGGGATAGAACGAGTAGGTAGCCCTTGCGCGCGATTAACGTTCCATTCCAATCAAATTATAGTAGATTTCGTTTAAATTTTGATTTAAGAGCCCAATATCTAACTTTCTTTCTTTATTTGTTTGTATATTTCAATTTCGTTAAAATAGGAAATATCTGAATCGTTTTTTTTGGCCCGACAGTTACAAAAGCCTTGTTCTATACTCTAACTTACCTGTAAGCAACACCATTTAGTTTCCCTTCAGCGAGATCCTTTACATCCAAGTGGTACGTCTCTTGCAACCTGGTAAGTGCTTGTGCAGCACCTGACAGGTCTTCTGTGGCAGGATACTTGGCGTCCAAGTGATTTATTGTAATATTTTTTATATATTCTGAAAATAAAACCCATTGATATCATAATAATAATCTGATCTGAATCTTACTCTGTAGACAAGTGGCATACATGCAAGTAGGTAGTAGTTTAGTAGGTTACAACGTGAGGATAGCCTGCCCCATTAACATAACCCTTATATAAACGTTGTAGAATAGAATCCATCAGCCTTTCAAAGTCCACAGCTGGACATAGGCCTCCCAAGAGAACGCCACAACATGTGTTTCGCTCATATGAGGGATAGTGCCGTAATCCCCACGCTTGGCAGGCGGGTTGGCGATTGCAGTAGATTGTTAATATTCGAGGGAGTGCAGAATAGAATAGAAATAGAATATAATAATCTAAAATGTATAGGATCGACAGTCAGTTACGCTTACGTTGTCATAGCCTTATCTCATTCTCATACATTGATTATTCTATTTTATTCGGGGGCCTGAGAGGTACCACTGAAGTAATGCAACATAGTAATAGTGACCCGCCAACGCAGGCGGAGACGGCACACGGCGGGTTTCTTTAGTGGGTGAGGGCCCCACACTACCCTGTTCGTTGTCCCGAACGACGGGGTGTGCGGTTAGGTACATTTTTTCCCGTCTTAACAAAAAGAAGAGGGTGGTTAATTAACAGATATGCGCAGAGGAATTACTGCATCTCCTTTTCCACCAATGGATGACCCGCGAAGTGCAGATTTCCATTCATCGGTTATGGACATTCCATTAGTCCGAACTAAATGCTTTGAGTCAAGTTTATGACACAGCATTGGAATAAGTTGTCAGCGTCGGTATTTCTGTTCCAATACAATATGGGAGTCTTTAAGGCAAGAGTAAATAGGTTTTAACAAAATTAGTGCGATTTACCACGCAAGTTTGTATTGCCACTTAACATCAAGTAGAACACAATCGAGAGCTTGCTTAAAACACAAAGAAAACATATCAAATATTTATACTTATTTCTACCAACTAGTTAGTAACTAGTGAAACTTTGTGGCGACATAATGACAGAAGATTGTAAGAAAAGGGGCCTACGTGTAAGCAAAACCAAAATAATGGTTTTTGAAAGAGGAGAAGCCAGAACAGATGTTAGAGTATCAACAGGCAATGGTGTGCTAGAACAAGTGAACGAATTTGTATCTCTTGCATGTGGATTCATTCGGGATGGAAGGTAGGTACACCACTGATATGGAGAGAAGAGTAAATGTGAGAAATAGAGTGAAAGGAGCATTGGGACAACTTCTTGACAGCCATCACCTCGGCCAGAAGACACGTATCGCAATATACAACGCAGTGCTTGTCCCAACGTTATTATATGGAAGCGAGAGTGCGATGAGAGTAAAACCAATGCGGGCGAAATGTGATCTCTGCGGAAAATCTGTGGGTTGAGGCTGACTGAACGCATACGTAACGACGACATAACGGAGTAAGTAGCTACGAAAGAGAGTATTGGTGTAAAGATGTTAAAGGGAATGCTCCGATGGTCCGGAAATGTGGAAAGAATGCCGGAGGAACGACTGGTTAAGAAGATATACAATGCGAAAGTGGAAGGATGTAGGTAAAGGGGGAGACCGAGACTCGCCTACCTAGACCAAATCGGTCATGTATTGAAGGAAAGTGGAGTCAGGAGTCTCCGAAAGCAGCGAGCGTGTATGAAGAGAATTATGAATATTGGGGAAGCGATAGTTGTATGCAAGAATAGAGCCTTTTGGCACTCTGTTCTCTTTGCCTACCCCGCAAGGGAAATGGCGTGATGATAAGTAAGTAAATACTTTGTAGTGATGGCCTAAGAAAAATTGATGATATTTTCCGCAAGTGTCCAAAAGTAAAGACATTAAATAAGGTAAGCAAATATATAAGAATAACTAAGAGAAAGAAAGCAAGACAACATAATTCAATAATTAACAAAGACAATAAAATATATATTTGCAGATGTCATCAAATCATTAAGAACTGGCGTCCCCTATCAAATTACAACAGGTTAGTAGCTCGATATGTATTTTAGAAACGTATGAATTGCACACAGAAAGAATATGATGAATGATATTGCCATTGTCCAAAAGATTTACTGGATAATATTTTAACTAGTTGAGGTAAAATACCTCGCGCAGTTCTCGCAAACGCTAAAACGTTGTTGTTTTAAGTTATGGATATAACGGTACTACGATATGTACCTATATCTTTTTAGTCTTGTTTATTTTGTTCATCCTATTACATACATATGAATGTAAGCATATCAGTTCCTTATTGAACTGCATACTTTATATAACAACTGTCAGGGTAACAGTTAAGTAGATAACCAAAGCAGAAATTACAAATTGAAGTAGGTACCTGTTCCTATTGTAATACTATCTTCTATATGATCTAGATCGGTTGTCAGTCTTTTTATTAATGTGAAGGCATTGATAGGATTTCCCAAATAATTGGGTATGTCTACCATGGCTTTTTCGTGCTCCGTTTTATATATATCCAAATGCCTGAAAAATAAAATAAAAAAGTTTTAAACAATTCATATTTTATAAAAATTAAATTTAAGAAACTTAAAATAATCATAATTTAGTTAATAGAAAATGGTTGCCGTGTGGCGCCGACTTTAGAATTGTCCCACCCCTCTCTACCCATGGGAGTCGTAAGAGCCGACTGAGGGTATATCGGGGGAGTGGGCAGCAGCACTCCTTCGAGTATTAACAACATCCACTGCGATCGCCAACGCGCCTGCCAAGCGTGGCGATTACGGCATTATCCCCCATGACGGGACCGCTCGTTGTGGCGTTCTCTTAGGGAGGCCTATGTCCAGTAGTGGACGTTGATAGGCTGATGGATGGATGGAGTTAATGGAAAGCTAAGACTTAATGAATTAATGAAATTCATATTAAAAGAGAAGTAAAACAAATTTTTTACTTTGTTAGAGGCCGACTACTTATATGTTTTGCTATCGGTAAATTAAGACCACATTAGAACTGTATACTAAACTTACCTCTTTAGGGTTGCCAGTCTTTTCTCTTCCTTATTAATATAAAAATCTAGGTCATCTATAATCTTCTTATGAGTTTCTAACAAATATTCTACTTCTGCTATGGCCGTGAAAAGTTCCGCGTGTGTCCTAACGCAGAGATTGATCAGGAGCGTGAAGAATATCGTGAGCAGCATATTTACCCGAGAAGCCATTTTAATGATAAATTAGCCTGTAAAAAACAAATGCATCTAACAACTTTATATTATTCATCAGTCGTTCCAAATATATAAAATAACAATTCCAGATTTCAGTTCAAATTACGTCAATCAGGAAATTGTTAAATTATCGGTTTCATAAATTATCGGTTTCAAATAAGTGCCATGTGAAAATAATTATATATGCTGCCTGATATTGTAATCACGAGCATGAATCTCATCTCTTAAAAATCAGTAATTAATAATAACAACACATAAAGTGCCCAAACATACAAACGCAGTGTGAATTCTATTATTTCAAATACATTAAAAGTAAATTTAATGGATTAATGAAGAATAGTGTAGGTGTTTTGTGGAACAAATATTATTATAGCAATAATTTCGAAAATAATTTCGTGCAGATATCTGCATACTTGAGTTTTTCTCTACGATTTGTAAAGACTACCAAACCCGTTCTGAAACAGCCTTGTGGACTATGACCTAAAGCCTTCGTTGTTCTAGCTAGACAAGTGAGCACAATTACAGAATCAGGACTTCAAGTAATAATTTTCTGACGTTAAAACGAACCATATTACATATTAACTCTATCTGCACGTCCGCCTTTTTACAGGTATAATATTATATTATATTTATATGTTCCAAAGACGGTTCCAGATAGACGTAGACAGGTATATATTTTTTAATGACACATTGCTGTGTCACTGTCGGGTATGAGTTGCCGGATGAGAAGGATCTAAGGCCATAATAATGTGTTACTCGTAGGTATCTATATTTGCTGTCCAGAACAAATTTCAGACATCACACATTACGTTTTCCTTAACTTAATTTGATTTATTATATCACCATATCCAGATTAGTTGTTTAACTTTTTAAGAACTTTTTGATGTGAAACATCTAATGCGGAGGGAGGGTAAAATCGGCTGTTAGCGTGGCGACGCTTTTATTGTACTTGTCCCGTTCAAATCTTGAAAGTTGAATTTGACACACTTCCTGGTTTTCGATTGAGCTGAAATTTTACACGCATATGTATATCGCGTGACGATGCAATATTATGATGACATGGAGCTGATCTGATGATGGGAGCTGGAACGTGGACATAGGAACTCTATAATGAAACGACGCAACCCCATCGAGTTTGGAATCTTTTAATTTCTCTTGACGAGTACTTTGTCTTTAGATGGTATCCCGGGTCTGATGATGGAGCTAGAATATGGCGACAGTAACTCTGTAATGAAACGACGCAACCCCATCGAGTTTATACTCGTTTGATTCGTCTTGACGAGTACTTTGTCTCTAGATAGTATTTAGGGTCTAATGATGGAGTTGGAAGGTGGCCATGGGTACTCGGTAATTAAACGTCGCAACCCATTTATTTAGGGCTAGTTTGAGTTATCTTGAATAGTACCATAGTCCTAAATGGTATCCAGGGCCTGATGATAATGATTTATGTCCATTTCCGTTATTTTACACTTGTTAACTGCCTCTGTGGTGTAGCGGTAGTGTACGCGACTGCTAATCATGAGGTCTCGGGTTCGATCCCCGGGTCGGGCAATATTATTAAGCTTTTTCCTAAAAAGAAAAATTCTCTTTAGCAGCCCGGAGTTTGGAAATGTGCCCGGTAGACGTCAATAGGCTCGCCCCTATTACGTGGGACTTAAACATAGCTGGCGAGTCGTGGGTGTGTAATACACCTCTGCCTACCCCTTCGGGGAATACAGGCGTGATACTATGTTTTGTTGTTATAATTTTATACAAGCACACATTGACAAAGTTATGATCATTTTATTTCTACTCATTATTTCTACAAAATAATTTCGATGTTTTCACATCTGTTAGAGGTCCCGCGACGTGTGTTAAGGTAGGTAGGACTTGTCACATAACCTATCACCACCCGGGCAATTTAATCACAATAAATGTAAAAAATGATGAGTCAAAGTAAATTTAAATGCTCGTTTTGGGTGTTTTATGCTCATCGTGTCTAATCGAATTAGATTTATACAGAGCTCCAAGAATTGACTGAATCATAGCTAGAAATCATTCCGTATTAAAATACTCATACTGCACTACAAATTGCGATTTACAAAGCTATGTCCCATCGAAAGTTAATATTACAAACCAGATTTACATATACCTATACTTTATTTTTGCTTAAATGCTCGTAAAATAAGATTAAATTACACCACGTCCGCCAAAGACATTAATTTTATTAGCATAACTGCTGTTAATAACTAGTTTTCTAGAAATTTATAGATTTTTATGGTTTAATCAAAATACCGTATTCTGTTATTAGTCAGAATGCTTACCTATACCTACTTATATGTCGTATACGTATTATATCTATATTCTATACATGTCGCGGCCAGATCTTGGAATTGGCCACTTTATGTTGTAGCCGACCAATTCATTAGATGGTTAAGTATCATGAAACACATCATTAAGTGCCTAATTCTATGATCTGGCTACGATATTATATTATGTATACACAATCCTACCAACAATACATACCTACCTCATATTTAAACAAATTGATAATTATGTTGTTACGAAGGGAGGTCCAAAAGTTCGTGGAATGAAGTGGGGATGCAGTGGGGATAGGGGCGCTCGCTTAGTGTCGTACGTATCCATCCATCATCATCAGGGGGATAATGCCGTAATCGCCACGCTTGGCAGGCGGATTGGCGATCGCAGTTGAAGTTGGCAACAGCACTCCCTCGAGTATTAACTCGAGGGAGTGCTGCTGCCCACTTCCCCGGCATTCCGTCAGTCAGCTCTTACGACTCCCCTGGATAGAGAGGGGTGGGACAATGCTAAAGCCGGCCCCACACGGCCGTACTTATAGGTACGTAGTATCATTATCTACTAGTACCTAGTCTACTACCTCCCTAATCTTTTTTTTTGTGGGAGTCGGCTTCCGGACTTTTTAGTTTTAGCTCATCCACCAGTATTTACACGGAGTGATTGCCTATCTGACCTCAACGACCCAACCAAGGGGCGAAGGTGCGACCTGACCGGAGTCAGATTTTTTATTTAGAACTGACAACCTGTAAGTACACTGCCAGTATGTTATTTGACAGCCAGGATCAACTACTTAACGTGCCTTTCAAAGCACGGAGAAAATTAGATAAATAAATGTTCACGGACATTTCACACAACGTCCTCTGGTCTCAAACTAAGCTTAACGCTTGTGCTATGGGTTACCAGATTACGGATATAATACATAATATATTACTTTTTTTTGTAAAAACATACATATAATAGATAGATGTCCACAAATAGGTGATATTTTTTGGTCACCCATATGCCAGCCGAGCAAAAGTTGCTTAACCTTGCTGATCGTTCGAACTACAAGTGCACAACTATGCGACGACCTCCCCTATCTTGTTTTCAATACAAGTCGTATAGTTATAGGTTGATTTGGGTATTTCTAAATATTTTGATATTTTATTAATGTAGGTACTAGGAATGTAGAGTTCTCTAACAGTTGAAATATGTCCCGCGTAATATCAATTGACACTGGCTGCCGTCCGCGTCACCAGCCGGTCAATAACACGCACCCTGTTTCTATAACGAGTGGCTTCAATTTTAATTCCGCAATAGGCAGCGCACTTACTAGTAAGAAACCAATTTCCAAGGCCGCTTTTTCGTCAATATTTATTGAAAAGTTGGACTGCATGAAAGTCCTTTTATTTTATCGGGATAATGTGTCTAAGGTCTATGACCAGTATGTGTTACCAGTGATGACATACGGAACAGAGACGTGGTCTCTGAATGTTGGCCTCGTATCAAGGCTCAAAGTCGCTCAGCGGGCCATAGAGCGAGCTATGCTTGGTATTTCCCTACGTGATCGAATCCGTAATACGGAGATCCGTAGAAGAACGAGAGTGACCGACATAGCCCGCCGGGTTGCCATGCTGAAGTGGCAATGGGCAGGCCACATCGCTTGACGAACCGACAACCGTGGCGTTCTCTTGGGGAGGCCTATGTCCAGCAGTGGAGGTTGAAAGGCTGACGGATGGATGGATGGAATGTGCCTATAACACTTAAAGTCCGTTCTAAACATTGAACGAAGGAATTTTTGAAGTCGGATAAACGTTATGTATGTACCTCTTTATATATTATTGATTTTAAGGTTCTTTTCTGGATTATGGACTATGGTCCCTTTCTGGATTATATACTAGGTAGGTACCTATACGTCTTCTGTTTCATGATCGGTATAGTAGTTATGGCCTGAAGGCGTAACAAACAAACAAACACACTTTCGCATTTATATTATTAGTAACGGTAAAACCATTTCATAAATCAAAACCTAATAATATATTATTGATATGACCATATCGTGAAGTCGTGAGGACCTGAGATGGCTCGGCGGTACTGCTAAATATTTTTGGAAATTCCATTCATAAGGTTTATGACTCTTCCGTCTTTTTTTTTTGCATGTTTTGTTTCGAGTTTTCAGAAGGAAAACTGTATTTATAATAATATTATTGTCTGCTTAATTTTACTTAAGTATTTATTCGACAATTACTTCAGGCTGTGAAATGGTAACGATAGAATCTATCTCTATGATCCTAGCCAAGACTTGATACGAAGCCCATATTATAGGACCACATCTTTGTTCTATATATTCATCACTAGTAACAATCCTGTGATCGGATCAACAGATTTTTTTTGGGTGTTTGGTCATTTGTACCCTAATTTTCATTACAAATTATACCCGACACACGTGCCAAGTTAGTGCGGGTTGCTAGTAAAAATATAAAAGATAATTTCTCACGTTCGCGCAAATGCCTGCCAACAACAATGACTATAACATAATAATGCATTATACATAATTATATATTATAATCCAACACTACTGAGATTAATTAGTGGAAAGAAAGATAATTTTGTAAATAACGGGAATCTTTAGGTGTGTGGGAGAATGTGTTCATGATTGTTCTCCTTGACCTTTCATTCTAATAGTTTTTTACGATGGTAGAGGCTTGCTAATCTCAGGAAGCAACGGTAGATATTCCTAACATACAGAGCCTCTACCTTTCTTCCTGCCCACCTTCTCATACCTTCACTTACTTTTCTCCATCCATCCATCAGCCTTTCAACGTCCACTGCTGGATATAGGCCTCCCCAAGAGAACGCCACAACGAGCGGTCCCGTCATGGGGGATAATGCCGTAATCGCCATGCTTAGCAGGCGGGTTGACCATCGCAGTGGATGTAGTTAATACTCGAGGGAGTGCTGCTGGCCACTCCGCCGGTATTCCCTCAGTTGGCTCTTACGACTCCCATGGGTAGAGTGTGGTGGGACAATTCTAAAGCCGTCCCCACACGGCCAACACTCCCATCTCCTCAATTGTTCTTTATTGTGCCTCCTTTACTTTTACTTATTATAAACCTAAAAGTGATGGCCTTGTTGGTTATAGTTTATTTAATGGTGATCTTTACCATCATGTGGGTCGTAGATTATGGCTTGTTTGTCACCCTATAAAAAAAGAATTGTGTGTGTACAAATGTACATAGGTACCTAAGGAGTTAAGTACACTTTCATGTATTTTTAAATAATTTACTAAGACAAATTATTTATATAAGTACATTATAGTAGGTATTGCATATATAATTTTAGTCATAAATAATAATATACAAAAATACAGCCTCTAATCTTGATATACAAACTTTACAGTGTTTTTTATTATATTACTGGCTCACTAGAACTTCGTAACGCCATATTTCTTTTTCGTGAATATTATGCAATGAAAATTATTGAAGTACTTACTAATATCGCTATTAAAAAATAGGGGTTGGCAGTAACGGGTGAAAACTTAGGGTTATATGTATTTTTTAATACCGAATCATAAAAAATATTGTCCACAAATAAAATAAAAATTGGTCAAGTTCCTGCTACACGATTGTAAGCTAACGCCCTAACAGAGGTGACCTTGGTCAGCGGCCGATTGTCTGTTTTCAAATTTGGTTGCAAACCGCTGTCTACACGGTTGTAATCTAGCAAGGTCACCTCTGTTACGGCGTTGGTTTACAACCGTGTAGCAGGCACTTTAGGGGTATGAAAAATAGTTTACTTCCCATTCTCATAAGAATCGGTCAGGTCGTTTCGGAGGAGAATGGCGACAGACACTGTGACACGAGAATTTTATATATTAGATGCAAACAAATGACCTTTTTTCACGTATGTGTCGGGCGTTGATTTATCAATGTGATGTTAAACTTACAAAAAGATGAAAGATTATCTTAAAACTTTGTAATGTGTCAATTAGTAAGTTATTTCAATAAACCGACGTTATTATAGGTACCTATACAGACACGCAAGTGCCGGAATTATAAACTTGAGGAAACTAATCCGCGATAATTTCTGCCACAAATATGTTTTATTTTGTGTCCAACAATTTATAACTCAATTTCAACAATTTAATTGAGGAACGAAATCAAACATTAGAATAGAATTATTTTGATTGATTCAACATCAATCAAACATTAGAATAGAATTATTTTCAATTTTGTAGACGTGATTCGGAAAGCGTGCAATTACATTTTACATCCCGGCAGCGAGTGACCGCATTATATCTTAACAACATTACGACGATAGGAATTGTGTCACATCTCGCTATCGAACATTGTTCTACGTGTTCTGGATAAATCATCTCTAAGTGGCCGACATCGCGCTAAATTGGCACGTGGACGTGTAACAGTTTTACATATATGTATTGTTTTATCGTAACAACTAAATATGGTTCGAAATTTAAATAGTTTCTGCGGGAACTGTGGCCAATTGAAATTTAAACTTATTTAATGTAATTTAAACTTTATTGCGTTTTTTTTTTAATAAAAACCACCTCACAAGGGAATACTCCGTGTATCGCGGACAAATTAACGGACACGATGTGCACCAGTGCACCCAGGTCTCCGAATCAGAACAGCCATACCTACGTGCATCACAAAAGTAATTAGGTATTGTAATTAAGGTTGGAATCGAGCCCACAACATGTCGACGTGCAAACCATTGAAACCACCACCTTTGGAAATAATTTAAATCAGCCTAATTATTTAGGAGCTTGAGTACTGCTGATAGAGTACGCGGATGTGTAGTTTGTAGGTACCTACCTACCTAGGTTACTTATGTGATTTTGTGTTTGCGACAAATTTAAAGCGCCTTTATTGCAGATCTATTGGAATATCCAATCGTTTATCACTGTTTTATCACATAAACTAGATACCTTAATAATATCTTAACACTAGTTATTTACAATAATTTCCACCAAACGAATTTCATTTCTATAGTTTATATTAAGTAGTACAGTATATTTAGATAAGCCATAGTCTAATTACATCGTAAATTTTACCTACACTGATTTCCTTATCAGCGTGAGCTTTAGTTTAAAATATCATAATATGCAAAACTAAACAAAGTAGGTATGAAGAAACATAACGGCAAAACACGTCATTGTTCGCAATGTTATTTTAGTATGAGAAACTCATTAAACACTTATTACCTACCTACCAAGAAAAATTATTCAAGCAGTAGGTACCTACCTACAATACACATATAACGTATTTTTTGTGCACAGAGCTTAATGTGAGCATTCTGTAATAAAAAGATAAAGTAAATTGCTCCAATAAATGTTTTTGATTCAAGTCGACCAAATCCTTATAATTATTGTTTCAAATTCTTAATGGCTTACCTGTTAACAATGATACCTATTCGTTTTTCAGGTAATAAAGCACTAACAAAGCAAAAAGCTGTGATAGCATACAACAAACTGCACTTCTAATTAAAACTAAAATCAGGCCG
This sequence comes from Leucoma salicis, assembly GCA_948253155.1. Taxonomy (NCBI): domain Eukaryota; kingdom Metazoa; phylum Arthropoda; class Insecta; order Lepidoptera; family Erebidae; genus Leucoma; species Leucoma salicis. The sequence goes on along the minus strand of OX411808.1, from coordinate 11,831,672 downwards.
ACCGATCAAATTGTACCGCGTCCGGCATATTATGTGCCAGCGTAGTCACTCGCGGGTCAACGAACAAACTACTGCCACCGAGTTTGAGTAAGCAGCTAGCGAGCCGGTGACCTTATCTAACTGCCGCTGGGAGAGGACTCTTTATCATTAATAAATGTGTTATACAGTTCCAATGAGTATTTCGTATATATTGATCATCTGGGCCTACATTCTACGAAGTAGTTAAATAATTTGGGGCAAAGCTCGATAACACGTAATAGTTATGAAAAACGTAATTTGTAGGAATGAAAATTATTGTACCGGGTTTTATTTTGTGTTTAACCTTTACATTGAAAAGCCAAAATCAGTAAAATAGCTACCAACATTGCGGGGAGTTCCTATTTAGATCTTTTTAATTATGAATCTGCGAAGCGTAAGGGTTAATTATTTCAAAAATAATCAATGATTGCAGGGTTTGTCATATACGATTACCATAACTTCACTTTGGGTACCCTATTATTCACTGAATTCACTCGATTGGAAGAAAATATTTTAATAAATGCCACCCCTAGTCCCTCTCGCGTTTCTAAGATGAAATTAAACAACCTATGTATAATTTACAAATATTTGACCAAAATGTGAACACGAGCACGAACACGAGTCAAAAAAAATGTATTATGTATTTACCACTGTCTTTTACTTACATATTCAAATAAAGAAAAACAAAATCTAACCCTCCATACGTTTGGGATCGCGATGTTTAAATATTATTTGTATTTTTTTTTTAATATTATTTCTAATAGTTCTGTTATTCGTTTGGAAATCTGCCTACCCGGTAGACGGCAATAGGCCGCTACCTATTACGTGGGACTTATACATAGTTGGCGAACCGTGGGTGTGTAATACCGCGCTACCCCTTTGGGGATATAAGCGTGAGTCTATGTTTTATAGGTTTTTTTGAAAATATGTAGTACCTATACAGAAAATAAATATCGCTGGAAATTCTGTCAACACGTAGGCTTTACAGTGAATGTGAAATACGCTCTCTTGTATTATTGAGGCGGCATTTTCATCTTTTTATATAATTTTAATTTATGTGCCTAGCGAATTATGTGTATTAACCAGTGTTCTATTGGAGCATTAGTAAACATTAATTTTACAAGTGGGAAAGGAAAGTTATTGGTTTATTCACAGTGATGTGTATAAAAATAGTTAAAAATTATAAAAAAATCACTAACTAAATTTGCGCCGATTTACAGTATATGTATTTACTAATACATATACTACATGTTTTAGGCATGATTTAATTATTCGGTTGCGAAAACATTATCCGTTCATAAATTTATGTTTGTGACAGGTCAGTACCTAATCCATCCATCCATCCATCAGCCTTTCGACGTCCACTGCTGGACAAAGGCCTCCCCAAGAGAACGCCACAACGAGCGGTCCTGTGCCGACCGCATCCAACGGCTCCCCGCAGCTTTGACCAGATCGTCGGTCCATCTGGTGGGGGGCCGTCCTACGCTGCGCCGTCCGATACGTGGTCGCCACATGAGAGCCTTTCTTCCCCAACGGTTATCGGTTCGTCGAGCGATGTGGCCTGCCCATTGCCACTTCAGCATGGCAACCCGGCGGGCTATGTCGGTCACTCTCGTTCTCCTACGGATATCCGTATTACGGATGCGATCACGTAGGGAACTACCAAGCAGAGCCCGCTCCATGGCCCGCAGTACCTAATAGTTTAAACAAAATATGATCGTTAAACAGGCTATTCAAACATCGTGTGGGATTACTGGGCGAATTGTGTAATAAGAAAATTAAGAAGCGAGAGATGTATGCAAGAATAGAGCCTCTTGGCACTCTGTTCTCTCTGCCTACCCTGCAAGGGAAATGGCGTGATGATAAGTAAGTGTAATCATAAGAATGATAAAATTAAATATTTTTTATACGGTACGTGTTATGCTTAGGTTTAGGTTTCCATTTCGCTTTAGGTGAATTCCCAAACTTTAAATTAAATTATATTTGTTTTAGATTTCAAGTTTAGATTTAGGTACATAAAGGAGAATGGGATTTTTGGGCCTGACGTTAACAAGTTGAAATATTCTTTAAAAAATTTGCCATATTTTTCTAATGTAAAATACAAAAAGCTAGCTTATTTTTCATTCTGGAATGCGAAATATACATTAAAAAGGGAAATAATTATAGAAATCGATTACTTTAATCAATACAATCGAGTGGTCATTATAGATCTATTTCTTTTAGCAATTGACATGCTCCGCCACTTTTTAAAGTACAAATTATTTGTGAATAAAGAAAAAGAGATTTTTGACCGCTCCTACTAAAAATCTCTTTTTCTTTATTCACAAATAATTTGTATTTTAAAAATAGTGGTCATTAGTATTAAAAATAAAAATGAAAATAAAAATAAATGTTTACTTTCATTATTAATAATTTCTTCAAAAGAATAAATTACTATAAAGATATTATACCCGGAAAAATAATATAGAATATTTTTTATGTTAACATATCGATTGACATAATATATCGATGCACTAGTGAAACCTCCTTTCTGAACGCTATACGGCAACACTACAATCTATAACTATGACTACACTTGACAGTTCAACTTCTATCTATTGATTGCTTATTTTCATAGACCAAGAAGAAGAAGGACTTCAATCTTCATTTCAGCAATGGTTCTATGAACACCATAAAACGAAAAAAACACCCAAAGAAACATAATAGGAAGAATAAAGAAATCAAGGCGCATTCCCAAGACTCTGTCTTGGCACTAGGACAGATATGTAATAATAGTACTACTACTACTCCTTTAGATACTACCCAGGTTACAGATTCCCTAGTTTCGGCTACCCCTACTCCGTCCCAAACACCCAACATCCCAGCATATGTACCGTCTGGCAGACAGTCCTATAACTCCGTGGATAAAGGGCCATTTGTAGTTCATGTCCAAACAACCGACACAAATGGATATTTACACCCCATCAATTTTGGTAGATTATTACGAAAGAATAATTTCAACAACATTATTGATGGCAGTATTCAACGTATTGGCCGCAATAGGATTTCACTGTCATTCACTACATATAATTTTGCAAATGATTTTATAAAAAATGATGTTATTCAAATTAATAACCTCAAAGCTTTCATTCCAACATTTAGTACAACGCGTTTAGGAATAGTGAAAGGCATTCCACATGAATGGTCAGATGCAGAAATACTAGAAAACATTAAAGTGCCTATAGAGAACATAGAGGTTATAAAAGTTCGACGATTAAATTACAAAGTTATAGTAGATGGCATTCCTACTTATAAACCGACTCAAACGTGTGTATTAACATTCGATGGACAGACTCTCCCATCAAAAGTTTTCATGTGCTATAATTCTTTATCTGTTGAACAATACTACTATCCAACGATCCAGTGCTTCAATTGCTGTCGCTTTGGTCACACCAAAATGTTATGCAGGTCAAAACCACGTTGTTACAAATGTGGTCAAGAACACTCTGGAGATTCTTGCGACATTGAGGAGGGATCAACTCCATGCCTGTTTTGCTCTGGATCACACTTTGCAACTAATAAGTGCTGCCCAGAGTACAGCAGACAAAAATCAATCAAAATTTCTATGGCAGAAAAAATATATCTTATACGGAAGCTTTTAAACTTCATTCACCTATTAAAGGTAAAAGTTACAGTGATGCTACAAAAAATTCCTTTGCTAAAACAGTTGTTGGTAATACATCCCCATCACACTCAGGTTCATCATTATATACTAAGACCATATATTTAAAACCTCGTTCCCATCCGCCACCAAGACAGGGTTATGATTGTGCAGCTCATCAAGCACTAATTCGTGATCCAACTACAATAAGTAACAATGGTGTAGCATACCCTACCCCTGATCACAATACATCTTTAGAAACTATCATAGAACTTCTCCATTCATTGACTAAAATTCTCCACTCCCATCAACCGACCAACGCTGCTCATTCTACACGATCCTCTTTACCTCGACCCATCCATAATGGCCTCCCTAGGGCTACAATGGAACTGCCAAAGCATAAAAAATAAAAAACATGAATTATTAAATCTTATTAATAAATATGATCCCATTATTATAGCCATCTCTGAAACTTGGCTTAAATGTGATGCTTTATTTAGGATATCACATTACCAATGTTTCAGAAATGATAAAAGTGACGGGTATGGTGGCACAGCCATACTTGTCAAAAATTCTGTAAATTCTCATCTTGTACATTTACCATCTTCATCATTATCAGACAACTTTTCCATAGTCGCAATAAACTTTAAAAGCATTACTTTCATATCTATATACATACCTCATCCATCCTTTAACATACTTCATGAAATTTCAAACATATTAGCAAATATTAAAGGCCCTCTCATCATTATGGGAGATTTCAATATCCATCACCAAGTCTGGGGATGTGACAACTCAGATTCATTAGCTCAACTTTTATTTAATATTATGGACAGTAAAGGATTATGTATACTAAACTCTGGATCTCCTACACGCCGTACAAAACCCCATGAAAGAACAAGTGCGGTAGATCTAACTATAGTAACAGCAACTCTGGCTCCCTCAATGTCATGGAATACCCTGGCGTCTACTTTTGGCAGTGATCACTTCCCTGTAATATTTGACCTCCCTTTTTCAAAAATCCTTCCTACCCCATATAAACCACTACTGCAATATAATGTACCTAATAAAATTGATTTAATTAGCTGGTCTAAATTCACATATATTTTAGAACAATCTTTTACTCTTCCCCCCCTTTCCCCTGATAACATAGATACCTGTCTTGATTCACTTATAAAACATATACATTCTGCAGCTAAGCAATCATTCCCCTTTAAAATACATAACTCAAAACATAGATCACCTCCTTGGTGGGATCCCGAATGTCAGGCGGCAATTAAAAAAAGGAAAGAAGCTGAATTAGCATACTGTCATAACATGACAAATGAGAACTATGATAACCTAGTCAGAATTATGTCTGACACAAAACACCTACTACACCACAAAAAATCAGAGGGTTGGAAACATTTCTGTTCATCTGTTTCCCCTAATATAAAAGCTTCATCCGTATGGAAATCAATTCGCCGCTTTCGAGGAACTTTCAGAGACCCCTCAGCTCCGTTCCCTAGATACAGAAGCTGCTATGAAGCTTTTATGAACAAATTAGCTCCTCCTATCCCAGATGCTAACATTAGACAAATAACATCAAGTTCAACAATTTGTAATGACATTTTCGCTCCCTTCTCCCTAGAGGAATTACATCTCGTTCTTTCTTCCCTTAAGGACTCTTCTCCAGGTTTGGATGGTATTCCTTATTCGTTTATGACAAATGCAGATCAACAGACTCTAAATTATTACCTTGAAATGGTGAACTTAATGATTAATTTAGAATATATTCCAACTCCATTAAAGACCCAGGTAATCATACCCATTTTAAAACCTGGCAAAAATTCAGAAGATCCGGGTAATTATCGCCCCATTGCCATGTCTTCAGTCCTGATAAAAATTGCAGAACACCTAATTAAAAATCGCCTCGAATGGTTCCTTGAAAGTAGAGACCTTCTACCCAACTCCCAATATGGGTTTAGAAAAGGTAAGGGAACCTTAGACAGCTTATCCATTCTTGTTACTGACATAAGGCTCTCTTTCTCGAGGAATGAGTCCACTATTGCTACTTTCTTAGATTTATGCTCAGCATACGATAATGTGGTTCTCCCCGTACTCAAAAACAAGATGGAAAGGATTTCCATACCTACAAAAATCATTAATTTTATTATCAATCTGTTTACTGACCGTATAGTTCAACTTAGAGTTGATAATGATATAGTATGTACGAGATCTTTATACAAGGGCCTGCCCCAAGGCTCCGTATTAAGTCCCCTCCTTTTTAACATTTACACCTACGATTTAAATAAAGTTGTTATACCATATTGTCGTATATTACAATACGCTGATGACTTATGTTTATATTCTACAGATCAGAATGTAGTTAAGTCTACATATAATATAACACAGGCTCTTCAAGCCTTAAATTCTTGGCTAATTAATAATGGCTTAGATATAGCCCCTTTAAAAAGTTCTGTGGTGTTATTCACAAGGAAACGTCTAAAACCTAGAATTGATATATATTATAATAATACTAGAATACCAGTAACAAACGAAAAAAAGTTTCTAGGCCTTATATTAGATTCAAAATTAAACTTTTCTTCACATTTAAACTTTGTAACTACCAAAGCTGAAAAAAATTTGAACATATTAAGATGCTTGGCAGGTATTTGGTGGGGTGCCCATCCTTTCTACTTAAAATTACTGTACAATGCTACAATCCGTAGTGTTATGGACTATGGCTCATTCCTTTTTGATCCAGCAAATAAAAGTTCTCTCAGCAGACTCGATAATATTCAAGCTAGAGCACTTCGTATTATACTGGGTGCAATGAAGTCGACCTCTAAATGTGCCATGCAGGTGGAATGTGCTGAACCTCCCTTGGACATAAGGAGACAATACCTATCGGATATGTTCCTATTTCGTACATTCCAGTTCTCTTCACACCCTATTTTTCCAAAATTACAGCTATTATATTCGTATGTATCCCTACCTTATTGGCTCCACAAAAAAATCCCCTGTCTAGTTACAAGTTACATAAAAATTCTAAATTTACGATTCCCAACCCATAGAACTAATAGACTACCACTGTTTGAATTTACTTTTGAAAGTATCCTATTTAAACCCATAATTAACTTTGACTTGAATCTAACTAAAGATGGTATCTCCAATAATAAACAGTTCCAGGATACAGTACATAGACTCTGGAATGGGTGGTACCTTATATTTACCGATGCATCTAAAATGCATCAGGATGGATGTGTTGGGGTTGGACTGCTACATCAAAATTATAATATTGTCCAGAAAATAAAATGTCCCCCTGAAACTTCAGTTTTCCTTGGAGAATGTAGGGGTATCATGGAAGCCATAAATTATATACTTTTATTTAAATTAAATAAGTCTGTAATCTTTTCTGATTCGCTAAGTGCACTACAAACCTTAATAGGTAACCCTTTTAAATCTTGCCCCAGAAACTGGCTGATCCTCAATTCCAAACAGTTATTACTGAAATGTTTTTTTCTAAATTATACTGTCCACTTAGCTTGGGTTCCAGGTCATAGTGGAATACTTGGCAATGACAGGGTAGATAGAATTGCTAAGGACTCTGTAATCTGTGGTGACAAAGTTCCTTTTAAAAATTATGCTCAAGATCTCCTTCTTCTTCCTAGTCGTGACTTACAAGCTAGATGGACAAAAAGATGGTGCATAACTAGCAAACGTTCAGGCACCAACTTCGCTAAGTACCAATCTGAGATTATACTTAAACCATGGTTTTCTAAATTCAAATGTAACAGGAGAATAGCTTCGTCTATATCACGCATGAGATTTGGACATTGCTGTTCTCCTGTCCACCTTAACAAGATCAGGGTAAGGGACTCTTCCCTTTGTGAATGTGGGATTGACATAGGAGACTTGAACCACATCTTTTTTGCCTGCCCAAACTTCGACCATAGCCCATTGTTTAAAGCACTCATCAACCATAATTTCTCACTCCCTGTACATATAGACAACATCCTATGTAACTTAAACAATACCACTATAAATATCATATCATCTTTTTTAAACTTAAATAATATAAAACTTTAGTTTTTTAATTATTTTATTTTTCATGTATTGTTATTAACACCCATTGTTAACTTGTTCCTCATTGTTTTTACAGTAAATATAGGTAAGATTTTATATTAGCTAGTAGTTAGATAGTTAACTTTTTGTTTCAGAACCGTAAAACATCAAAATTCTAAAAGGCATCAATTGTGTTGTATAGTAACAAAATAACGCGAAACTGGCAATAATGTTCTAAAACCTTTGCCAAAAAACAAAACAAAAAAAAAAAAAAGAAGAAGGACTTTGACAGCGGATGCGTTAGATACCGGTTCATTGGCAAATTTTTGGAAAATATTTTTTCATCAAATATTTACGGTTTTATCTTTTAGTGTTTAGTGTAATCTCATGTAGCTATTCATTTTCATTATACTATATAATTTCATCGAATTTTCAGGTGAGTGGAAAAAAATTAGTCTTTTGTTTTTGATGTCAGTCATTTGACAAAAAAAGAAACCTTTATTTCGTCCTCATGGACGAAGACTCGGGGGGTGGCGGCCCACCAACCCCGATCTAATATCCTATCTCCAGCAAAATTTGTTTCATTGGGTTCTGATTCTTCCTCTGAAATATACATAGAGGAAAATCATCATATCAGTAATGGTTAAATGAACACCATAAAACGGAAAAAACACTCAAAGAAACATAATAGGAAAAATAAGGAAATCAAGGCGCACTTCCAGGATTCTATCTTGGAACTAGGACAGACCTGTAATAACAGTACCACGACAATACCTTTAAATGCTACCCAGGTTACAGACTCTCCAGTTTCTGCAACCCCTACTCCTTCCCAAACACCCATCATCCCAGCATATGTACCGTCTGGCAGACAGTCTTACAACTCCATGGACAAAGGACTATTTGTAGTCCATGTTCAAACAATTGACACAAATTACACCCTATAAATTTTGGTAGATTCTTAGGAAACAATAATTTCAACAATATAATTGATGGTAGTATACAACGCATAGGTCGCAATAGGATCACACTTTCTTTTATAGACTGTAAGCCAATGTTTTTATAAACAATGACATTGTCAAAAATAATAAACTTAAGGCATTCATACCAACTTTAGCACAACCCACTTAGGGATAGTCAAAGGAATCCCTCTTGAATGGTCAGAGGGGGAAATACTGCAGAACATCACAGCCTACCTATTGACAACATAACTGTCATAAAAGTACGTCGCTTGAATATGAAAATTGTTATTTCGATATTTTTATATATATTTTTAGCATTTGACATGCTTAGCAACATACATTAAACACAAAGTGAAAAATGTGAGATCGAAAATAACAGTCACGAGCAGGATTTGAACCTGCATCTCCTGGATACCGTCCAGATGCTTTGCCAATTCAGTAATCGTGACCCTTGCTCCTGACTGCTAATATATAAAAAGTGGGAGTACTCACTTGGTATCCGGCCCGAGCGGGTTGGTACCACCATCTTCCGTGTGACCGGCCATGAAGCACATCGTTGCGTTTTGGCTGTAGCAGGAGATAGCCGTTTATATTTCATTTCATCTGTGAAATGAATTGGTGAGCAGCGGCTTGACAATACTCTCGGTATAGTCGAGTCCATGAGCGGCGGTTACCATTTACCATCAGATGGACCGTGGCTAGTCTGCCACTAAATGCAATAAAAAAAAAAACTTAAAATAGTCTAATATCTTTGTTTCAGAACCGTATAATAATAAAATCTAAATTCCAAAAAAAAATTGTTTCGCTGCATAATAACGTGAAGCTGGCAATAATGTTAAAACCTTTGCCAAGAAAAAGAAAATAAAAAAAAGAAGAAGATTGCTTATTTTGGCTTATTTTTTGACCCTAGCTTTGTTACTGCTGGATACTGACAATTTTGCCTACACGACGGACCTGGCCTTGTTATTTTGGAAAACGATACTACACCTATAGATTGGATATTGACAATATGGATCGCTGTATTAATTGTAATATAGCGACTGGTCGCTGTAATACAATAGGAAAACGAGTTTTACATGACCAAGCAATATTGTCTGTGATCCGTGAATGATGTGCACCTGAACCTGTAAGTACTAAATGTTTATTTATTTATCAATCTCATTGAATAAGCCGTCAAATCTCAGTGTTCTTCTCTTGGCACATCACAACTCCTAGACCTGACTTGTGACCTTTTTATTATTGATTTATAAAATATTTCTTGTGTTTTAGGTAAACAGCAATGACCATTTATGTCAGGCCTGCTGGGACTTGCCAGAATTAGTCTTAGGAAGACGACGCATAGAACAAAGAGCAGCAGCTCACTCCAGTGTTTGTATCCGGTGTGGACGTTCATTGGCTTCACAACGACTGTAAAATAATTCTCCACGGGAAATAAGAATTTTTAAGTTGCTTGAAGTTGTGCCTCAACCTGTGTTTACACCTCAACCTGTGTCTACAACTACACCTCAACTCCATAATCGAAGAGGATTAAAATATAACTGTATAAAAAAATGTGTTTTCTTTGAAATAACCAAATATAAACTCATCATAGTTCCACCATATAGAATGGTACCTATTATAATTATGCTCTAATCAATCGAGTACTTGTATTATTTATTTACCTGCTTACCTTTATTTTCTAATGAGTACGTAAGTATTACGTATCTATACTACATATGTAGTTATATAATTGTCATTTTTATTTCATTTCATTAGAAAAGCACATAGGCGAGACACAAGCGGTGAACCTACTTGTCTGCTGCTGTACACCTATATATTTAAGGTCTATAAATATGTATATGTAAAGTACCTATAGGTAGCTACATATTTCTTATTGTATTGGTGTTACATACATACTACATATTTGTTATTTAAATAAATAAAATAAAAATTGGTTCTTTACTTCAATTTTAAAGCTTGTGTCCAGCAGTGGGAAAGTTCATTATATAAGACGCTTAAAGTTATTTGAGTAAATAACTATATCTTAAATACCTACCTAATTATTTGGCAAATGTACCTTGGAAGGTACCTAACTACCATTTTTATACTAAGTGGGTAGCAAACGAGCAAACGACCCATCAGATGGTAAGTGGTTACGGATGCCTATAGACGTTCGCAACACCAGAGGCATCGTCCACGCGTCGCCATCTCGATGGAAAGGGGTAGGAGATCTCCCGAGGTAGGAGGCTCTGGCGCTCTCACTCACCATACGATATACAACTATAGGATTACCTACCGTTGTTTCACGCTGATCTGTGAGAGGTTGCTACTTACCCGATCAAGCCATTCATGCTGGGATAAGCAAGGTTCTAGCACTACAACCTAACTACCTATCAAACGCGAAGTAGATCTATTTACTAATCTATTTAAATTATCTTATCTAACTCGAACTATGTTACATTCATTCAATGGTGCTAGGACTCCCTGCAAGTACGAAGGCCTGGGCGAATGCCCTTCTCGCCAAACTCGCTGCCAACCTCGCACGCACTTATTCACGCAAATCGTGCGTTCGTGACAGAAACTCTAATTCATGATAAATATTGTTAGTAAAGTAAGCTAAACTAATGCAGCATGGCTCCATTAGCCAACTTCGTGCGACGTGATTTTTTTTCTATAAAACGAGTTAATAGCGTTATATTTCGGAATGAATTACGCTGAAAGGGCATTGCATAAATGGTCATGGGTGCGGCAGAGAGCAGTAGGCACGTGTGTGCAATTCTGGAGTCACTGCACAATCTTCCTATGATTTGAATGAGAATGGTCTAATCCTAGAAATTCCTCATGGATCTCTTAATGTCAAATTGCATTATAACGACTGTGGCGCATCGTTGTCAACTTTGTAGTGGCAATCAGCGCAACAGTCGCACCGTGCCACTCTGGCTCTTGTAGATAAGACTTAATGCGATGGCTTGACTTGAGTCAGATTTTATAAAACAAATTAGCCGTCGTACGCGGCTTCGCCGCAGCCAAAGGCTAGTTTTTAGGTAATATCTCAGGTTCCCGATATAGTAATGGCATAAAATGTGTACCAGTTGTTAAGTCTAATCAAGAGCTATCAAACAAACAAGTTGCATCAAAATCCGTTCAGTAGTTTTTGCGTAATGCAAGAACAAACAGACAAAAAACCTAAAAAAAAAGTTTTGTATTTAGACACGCCTATATAGCCTAATTCAGTCATTTTTTCTCAAATATCTTAAATGTATAGACACAGCTCTGACAGCTTCATAATAGTATAGAAAATACTGTGACAAATTGAAGAAAGCTTTAAGCAAGGAACGGACGGCTGTAAGGAAGCATTCCAGCAGGGGTGACATTGTTAGTTGCCAGCCGTGTGGCCAGCGGATTAAATTGGCAATTTTGTTTGACCTTCAATGTCCCGACAAGGCCATTTTGCTGAAACGCTTGCTTACATCTTGTTTAAAGCCGTGATGTAAACCGTGTAGCCGAAACACAATCCGCTGGTGTCCTGATAAGGGCACCTTACTTAAACGCTTGCTTACATCTTGCTTAAAGCCGTGCGGATTCCACTTTAATATAAATACATTGTAGGTGCATCTCATAAAAGTGCTTCATCATATATATATACCTACATGTGTTGATAACTTGTGCTTATGTATTCTGGTAATTTTTGAATGAAATGAAAGTTTAATCAGTATAAATTACAGCAGTGGTCTCCACACTAGGCAAGCCTGTATTGTGAAGACCTAACTACGATTAACAGATAATATTAAAACCTAAACTTAACACTGGTATTGTGTTTATATAGTTATGTATATCAAAGTATTATTGTGTATTTAAATATAGTATATAATAATAGATATTGATAGTAAATTGCAAAAATATAATTGCAATAGATATATAGATTTAATAGAATAGTGATAGAAGTTATGATTTGATATTTATTAAATTTTCCATGTCATCATAGTTAAGTGTAGTCAGACAAATACTATATGTTTAGTTATTTAAAAAAATTTTTAACAACTGGTAAAGTTGATTTTTTTTAATAAAATTATTTTTCTGAGTACAAATGAAAACAAAATATGGTGATAATTTGTAGTTTATTTATTGAAGAATTTAAATTATAATTTTAAAGACATTTAAAATTGTACTAAAAGTTAAAATTTAACAAAACATAAAACAATCACAAAGGTAGAAGTGCATCTGATTGGGCCACAAGATATAAAACCGTGAAACAAATGATTATTAAAAAAAATATAAAAATAAATGCACATCAGAAAACTATCATTAATTTTTTTTTTATATAAGTAAGTGCATTTAATTTCATATTTTGGATATAAAAAGTATGAAAATAATAGAATAATAATAAATAATAGAAGTAATTATAATGTAAATATATGAACTTGTGTGTGTAATGTAAATGTTAATAACAACATACATTTTTTTTAAATATTTTGGTTGTTAGGGTTGTATTTCAATTGTGTTACTGCCTAAGCCTGCCATAATATAGGTCTGAAACTAATAAAATTAGTAGTGTCTCAAGGACCCAAATACATGTAAAAAATACTTTTCGATAATATCTTTCTAATGTGATGAATGAAGCAAAAGTCACACTTAAACATAACATAAGAGTGCAGTAAAATATTTAAAATAATGTACAAAAATATCCATACTTATAGATTTTTAAGAGCTTTTCCTTGTAATGTATAAATACACGATGAATAGTAATCCCAGCGAAGCAATGTAATTACAAAATCAACATATATTATAATAAACTTGAAACAATTTATGAAAAAGTTTCAAGAAGCTTTTCATTACAAACTAATATCATTTAACGACGGCGAATTGTGTAAGCCTAAATTTCATGAGAACTTTACTACAACTACAAACTAAAGAAGCTTACCTGCGCTATTCTGTGGGTTTTGACAAGAATATGAATAGGTAATATTTATATTTCACGTGTGTACAACACCACAAGACAAGATCAAGCGAAGCGCCGCTCAACCACAGAACATTTTTACCAATTTTTACGCTCAACCCGCTCAAGACAACGCATTTAACGCAAGTCAATATCAAAACGCAACGCAACACAACACGAATGAATACTGACTGACACTACCTACTCAACCTACTCTACTACCTACTGACACGAACTGTCGCCTGTCTCTGTCACAAAGCTCTGTCACAATAGTCACTCTGTCTCAGATGACGGCTGTCCCTCTGACAAATTGACATTGACAGTGTCGATGTTCTGTACCATAGATATAGGCTGTGTTCCGAAATACACTGAGAGCAATGTCCAGTGCTCTTACTGGAGAAAAATCGTTCCGTTATAGACTGACAGTATACTGCCGCAGTATGCTAGGGAAATATATGACGTCATGAATCATCGCCATTTTTGTACTGTGAGCACTGGTGTTTTCGAGGTAAGGTGCTCTCAGTGGTTTGATCACGTGATCAACAGCGTCCAGAAATATAACAACTTGCACTATTGAAAATTATTATTATTATTATTGAATATTGTTATTCAAAGATACCAAAACATAGAAAATGTAAAGAAATTGTGTTTATTGCAGTCTGAAATCAATACTTTGTATGAATTGAAAGTAATGACAGATCAGTAACTCAACCATGAGTTTATGTTATAAAGATACGATAGGTAACTAAAGTCGCTAGCGTGCATACGTGTATAGGATAGATTTCGATAGCAATCATACCATGAGTTAAATTGCCGCTTACATCACTTGCTAAAGTAAGCTCGAGTGTAGATTTACGTAGCATATCGTCATGTTGGCAACTATGCCAAGTTAACTTATAGTTATATAGTTAACTTATAGTTGTAAGTTTACACTAGTAAACTTAATCTAGTGTGATAATAATATGAAAGCAGTATCGAATTTTAATATTGTACTAAGTATATAAAAAATTATTTTTCAAAAAAATTTCGGGTGGTCGTCAAACGGGTTTACGAACACATGGTCGCAATGTAGTTTATTTCAGACTCATTTCTCTGACATTTTTCTAAAGAATGCTACAAATACAAACGGAGGTTATTCAATTCAAATGTTCGTAGCATCTTTGTTAAAGTTAGTACCGAATTTCGGACACCAAAATATCATAAAATTTGTAGTAGTGTTTCAAAATATTTCATTGAACGTGGCCGTAAACTAGGTTTTGGTCACCTGTTTTCGGCCATAGATGTTTTTACATGGACGACAAGTTGTGGAAATTGTATTATTTTACGGCCATCATGATTAAAAAGAGGCAGTTAACGAGCTAGAGTGATCCCGATTAACGACTACACAAAATTGTCCCGGCTGGAAACTAGTTGTCAGTCATTTTATTGGCGACCATCAGATTTTACCGGCTCTCAAACGACGATTATGACTAGATGATGAACCTAATAAAGCATACATTAAAAAATATTTTGCTAGGTCGCTTAACGTTCTTGTTTGGAATTGCTTAGTGCAGGGATATTGCTTTTTTTGTTGCAGATGGCAAGCACAACTTAAAGACAAAAGATGAAAAGGCCTGTTGGTAGAACAAACTTTGCCTATTCTAAGGAGGCTTTATAAAGAAAATTAACACAGTGTGAAAACGTGAAATCGAAAATAGCAGTCACGAGCAGGATTCGAACCTGTATCTCCTAGAATACCGTCCCAGATGCATCGTAGAACGTCCTGAGGCAATTCTGAACTGGCAAAGCATCTGGGATTTCACATTTTCACACTTTCTGTTAATTTATGTGACTAAGCATGTCAAATGCTAAAAAAGTATATAAAAATATCACAATAAAGAAAATGGTATTACTTACTGGAGGAAAACCTGGTATCAGATGGTATCGTATTTTTTTGAGTTATTGTGCTTGAACCTGAATCGATTAACAAAGCTAGAGAAGCTGACAAAGAAAGCATCATAAGAAAATGATTTACAGATCCAGAACTTTTTCTGTCTGAAAAAGGGTTATTGGATATTTGGAAGGATCCCAACCGAATTAACTTTCCTTGGCGTCCAAAGGCTTTCAAACGTATATACATTCGTCAACAAAATAAAAGAAAAACACACAATCACTGCTTATTGCGATGATAGTTTCCACCTTTCTTTATGTCCACCTTTTTGGTATTGCTGTACTTGCGCCCGCCAAAAACTGTTATAGAAAACAATTTTTATGTTTTAAGACTCGCTTATTTTCATTGATTAAAAATAAAAGATCACAAAATATTTGCAGTTTTATTTACATACTAAATTTAAACTATGTCTGTAAAAGAGACTGATATTCCTCGTCTAAAGCTGTGGCCGACAATCGGTATATCAGTGGACGTAAACTAGTCGAAATGGCCGAAAACGCGTTAAATCACGCACTTTTTTTATTTTTTCTCATATAATGTTTTAGCTAGCTAAAAAATACTGTGTATTAGTTTTAATTTCGATACTACGGTATTTGATGCATAAATACAACATAATTCTTACACTAAATATTAATATTTCTATTAAAAAAATGAAGCTGAATTTTATATCAGCATAAACTGGTCGAAAAGAGGTCACTCTACCCTATGTTTTCAATTAAAATATGATAAGGGAGACACGGGTATATAAAAAAAAATACATTCAACAAGGTGACTCCATTCGTTTTTAGAACCGAGAACGTTGTATTATGCGATCAAAGTGAGCAAAATGCGTTGAAGTATGAGCATAGTTCGAGACTGCCTTTGTTTTAATACATACTCTATTTGACTGGTTCATACAGGGCCATCATCAATAATTTGAAACAAAATATATTGAAAAATTAAAAAATGCGACTTAAGCAACGAAATATGTATGAAATAGAAATACTGTCTATTAATACTTACCGAAAATAAGAAACGCCATCCTTTTTTTGTACTTTTGATGCACTATTTCGGCATTTATTCATCGAACAATTAGACATTTTGACACACTTCATATTCTCGCACGTCGAAATAATACTCAACAAAAGGAGTGCAGGAAAGCGTAATCTGCACTCCTTTATAGTGGACAGTTTTCGTGCCTGATTGTGTATCTTCTCTTTTTTATATATCAATGGGTTAAACCGATATTTGTCAATATCAGCTGATATGAACATATTCTTCAAGTAATATCATAATATGTAAACTAATATATGAATATCACTAATATTTAATACGGAGGATATAGAGATATGCTGCATACCATATCATGTATGCATATCAATTTGTGCTATTCGTTTCAGAATAATATCTAACTATCATTATATTCACATTAATATCTATTTAATATTGTTACTTGTTTTAATAATGGTATTCTACAGCATTATTAAAACAAGGTAAGAACATTAAAAAATACCATTATTAAAACAAATAACAATAATATACAGATATTATATTCATATTCATTTATTTTCGCATTCCACAATGTATATAGTAGGTGGTAACATAATGATAACAGAGTAACAATTATGGACCCTGTTGGGCACAGCGAAAAGTAGAAAAGAGGATGACGTAAAAGGTATTTTTGGTGGTGGTATTGTTTATTGCTATTATATTATTTTTTGTTAATATTAAATTTATTATTCATTTTAAATATTATTATCATTATATATATTATTTATGTAAGTAAATGATACTTATATATTTTAATTATGTTTATTATATATTGTATTATAATTTAATTACATAAGATATATTTTTTAAATCATATTAATAAGTATTAAGTATTTAAATTATTTATTAGTATAAACACATATATATATTAGTATATATGTGTATATTATTGTTATTTATTTTAACAAATTAATTTATTATATAAAACCGTGATTGAAAATAAATGTACTACGTACTTAATTATATTAGAATAATTCGTATTGCATATGGTATCTATCTATTTATTAAATCATGTGTTTATCAATCAAATAATCATTAATCGTGTAGTAAGCCCTATCGATGAGCATTTTTTTCAGTTTGTCTACAAACCTTGTGTCGCTGATCACATCTTTAATCGAGTTTGGTAATTTGTTATATATTTTGATACACATTACGTAGGGGCTATTGGAGTGTAGAGATATACGGGAAGTTAGAAACATTAACATATTCTTATGTCTTGCTGTTCGGTTTTTGTGTTTGTCTTCGCGTCTTGTGAAAAAGGTTATATATCTCCTGACAAATTTACATATCTCTAGTATGTAGATACATGGAAGGGTGAGAATTTTATATTTTTGGAATAAGGGTTTACAGCTGTCGGTTTGCTCTATATTTTGTCAGAATGCGGATTAATTTCTTTTGTAGTATAAAAAGTGAAGGTGCGTCAGTACTGTTTCCCCACATAATGATACCATAACTTAGCCATGAGTGAGCGTAGGCATAATATGTAGTTAATGCAGTTGAAAGGTGTGTCATTTTTTTGACTTCTCGAAAAGCGTGAAGAAATTTTGAGATTTTTGATTTTATATTTCGGATGGGTTTTCCAGTTGATGTGGGTATCTAAAGTAAGTCCTAACAATGTGAAGTCATTAACGACTTCTATTTTTGTACCGTTAATATGGAAATCAATTGTTAATGGCGTTTTATAAAATGACATTATTTTTGTTTTTTTATTGTTTATTTGTAGGTTATGTTTTAAAATTGATCACATTCAGTTTTATAAAAGAGAGCCAGGTTTCCGTTAAACATATAACTTGATACCTTAAAAAAAAAGGGTTTGGTTAACAAATGCTTCTATTATATGTTGTTTATTATATAGGCTATGAATGTTTTGAAAAAGTATTCTAAAATGTTGGCTTGTTGTTTCGAAAGGTGTGTTCCAGGTTTTCTCTTTCACGAAATGTAGAGCTGTCATAGGTTTCTCTTCTTCTATTTATATTATGTGCTCTTTGCTCTTTTAAGGGAATCAAGGAGGGATGGGTTTTTCATCGCTCTTACAATTAGCGAGTTCACCTTCTATATACAATTGATTTTTCGTAATGATAGCGTGTTGTCCTCTTTTTCGAGCCATGAACATTTTGTTATAAATGATGTTTCTCTCTTTCCGAGCTTGTTCATCTAGGAACTTTGCAACGTATAGTCCCGTTCCATGTTAGTACTTAATGTTTTCAACTAAATACTTTACCATCCTTTTACTTATTAGTTCAATGACCAAGGGACGGGTGTTGTTATTATATCTTCCAATCCTATAGGTAATTTCGATGTAGCCCAGCAAGTCAACTTTTAGGATATCACGAAATATACTTATGACTCTTTTATGAAGTTCTCGCTCAGGCTCTTTATAAATTTCTGAGAGTCCATAGAGCACGATTTTCTTCAAATTGCATTCCGGTAGATATTGTATTGCTGAAGTTTTGCTTGATAATCCTTTTATTTCAGTTTGGAGTGCTTCAGTTTGTTTTTTAAGTATTTCAATGTTTTTGTTTATTGTTTCTGTATCTGCTTTTCGTTGATTGTTCTGTTGAAAGAGAGCGTCTGTCTCTAGCTTCACGTCTTCTCTTATTTTAAAAACAGCTTTATTTATTTCTTCTTGAATTGTGCTTTGTAATTGAGATATTATAGATATATTATTTTCTTTCAACTTCAGAGATATAAGTTCGCTCAAACTGTGTAATGTTAGCTGCGCTTGTGTTCCAGATTCAGTATTTTTATCTATGTATAATGTGTCTCCTAATATATTGATGTCATCTGAGTTTATGGACTCGTTACGCTGGTTTAGGCTTTTTTTTTTCTGAATGTGACGTTTGACTCTGATGTTTTGTTGGAACTGGTCGAGGATTGAGGTCTGGCGGGAGTGTTGGAGTTGCTGTTTTTAGGTTTTTTACATCTGCACTCTTGGCATTCCCAATTCAATCCATTGTCACTTATTAAGCAGCTATATTGTTTTTCTGTCACATTTGCACATTCCAGATCATATTGTTGTTTACAGATCGATCATCTAAGAAGGTATTCACTTGATATTCTTTGCCTACATCCAGCACAGAGTACCATCTTGTGTATATATTCAGTTCAAATGCAAAAAATTTAAATTGACCAATAGGTTTGGTACTACAAAAACAGAAATAAATTACAAGAAAATAAAGGAGACTGGCGGGTTTCCTAGGAGCATTCGGCCTGGTCACCTACATGGATAATTTTAATGTTTCCTGATAGCATTATTAATTAGAAAACCATTTATGGTTGTCACTTTTTCCAAAAACTTGTCTGAAAGTAGATATAAAACATTAATTTATGACATTGACGTAAGGTTATCACGCGTGAAAACTTCTTAAATATTTTATCAATGAAGTTATTTGACTCATATGAAGTGAATATCATACGAGACCAGCAACGGATGCCTTATGGTGAAAAATAATAATTGATAGCACAGAGAAAATTCTACAAAGCGCCGGAAACAGGGATCACAGACAACAACGACAACATAACGTTGTAGAGTTTCTTGCTAAACATTACCTTATGTTGAAATGATTAATTCAATTCTTGATTAATGGCGTTGTTAGACTTATAGACACAACTTTGCCAATGTCTCGTGAATGTTGAAATGATATAATGTCTATATTGATTGACAAATGGCAGTTTGTTGGCATCTCAGGTTAGGTTGGCATCCTAAAAAAACAATAGTTTAAAAAGATAAGTATTGAGTAAATAATCAATTACAAAAACCTGTAAAATGAAATAAAAAAATCTATAAAATACCTCATTACCTTGGTAAATATCTACCTTATACCTTGGAATGTAAATAATAAAGGAACCAATCTGATTTAGGGTACAAAGTAGGTTGAGTATTGATGATTTAATAGTATCGATTTTTCACAATATAATCGCAATATTAAAAATTATTTGTCTTCACTCAGTTTTTTGGAAATAGTACTGAAGTAAAAAGTTATGAGTAAATATGTACTTTTTTCGTATAAGTTTTATTTCTGTAAGAGTTCAGGCCGAAAACCGCCAGTCTCCTTTTCACTATTTACACTTTGACAGCTGTCAATCACTTTATTAATCAAATATAATAAGTAAGTATAAAAAATATTCTGTTATAATGTATTTATGTAAGTGTATGGTTTTGTGTAATATATATTGTAGTACACAGAACACATTCCTACTGATCTCTTCCCAAAATGAAATCCTCGATGCCAAATTCCTTACCTTTTGTTCGTGGCTAGTACGCAAGCTACGTTAGTCAAAAGAAAAAGGAAAAAACAGATATTAATGTAATGTAAAATATATGTATGTAGTTAATTCATTATTTCTTTTAGAAATGTATTTATTATAATTCAACTTTTTTATTGTCATATAAAGCATTGTTATATATGTCAGGTCATACGTACGATGTTTTCACTCATGTAAAATAGTCTTATGTAGTTGGCGAACGATGACCGATTAGGAAACGTATCTTTGCACACAGAACAATTTATACCAAAGTCTATACTAGAAGAAACGTTTCCGAACGCTAACTGTTAATCGGTCATTTAACTTTATCGTTTCATCATTTCTAACGAAACAAACGCGAGCGACAGAGCCGGTGACAGAGTAATATGAGTAAATAAAGTACATTATCGGAGAAGACGAAGAGTTAGGTACTTTCTTGCTTTTGATAGTTCGTTTCGAGAAAGTTGAGGTTATTAAGTTATAATAATAATTTATTAATTCATTGTTTAGTGTTTGTACTTATTATTCTTTTTTATAAGCATTGTGGTTTTGGACGGTTTTTATTTTTGCATGCCATGATTATGGGAAGCGTTAAGCTTTGTAATTAACCATATTGTCACAGTTCCAGTGGTCCACCGAGAAGATACACGGTGGGTTTATTTGGTGGGTGAGAGCCTCACACTACCCTGATCGTTGCCCCAAACGACGGGGTCTGGTGCTAGGTACATTTTTTCCCACCCTAGCAAAAAGTAAAGTAAGATAGTCCATAGACTTTAGATAATAAAGTTAGTGTTGTATTACAGTGTTTAAGGTTTAGATTCATTAGACCATCTTAACATTTTAATATAATCTGATACATATTAGCACGATCATGAATGATGACCGATTGCCTGACCAACCGAATCCGAAGACCGAATAGAGCTAATAGAACTAATAGGATGAATTAGTTTACTGTCCAAAAGGAACCAGTACAGAGCGCTCTTTTAAATGACCGAGCAGGCACAAGACTAATGTAACAGCATTGATAGATACTATGGAGGGTAGAAGTAAGGAGGACTAACTCAGCATATTAAAAAGTGTCCACTGAAAGGGAGCCAATTAAGGAGGCGTCACAGTAACAAGTTGAAAGATTTTAAAAACAGCGCCTTTAACTATTTGAGTAGGATACTACTCCGCTTTGTTAACACTAAATTATATTTGACTACGTAAATAGTTGAATTTAAATACTGCATATTTTTTAACGGGAGCCTATTAAGGTAGGGCCACAGTAGCAAGTGGTAAGATTTTAAAAACAGCGGCATAATAACTTGCTGTTTATAGGTGGACACTTTTTCAACTTATCCCATATACAAGACGGTCCTCCTTACTTCTACACTCCGTAATAGATACTACCATTTTTAACTCAATGATACGTACGATGTTCTCACACATGTTACTTCCATGGTTCTTACCGATATGCGATTCTATCTTATCTATGGATATAGTAATACGCCCATGTTCAGTGGTCACTGTTCATGTTCACGATATAGTGAATATGGCAATATTGGCAATACGCCCGTATTAGCATATCAGATTGAGTCGGACTGTCGGATTACTGATACATGAATACATCCAATATCACTAATATCTTAATGTATATGAATATATCGGTTTCATCTTTTATGTTCTATGGTTCTATGTGCAACTCGGTTGAGCGAATTATTATTTGTTGAGGTTATAATTTTTAATAAATAATAATTGTAATACATAGTGTTACTGTTGATTTCTAGTGTATATTCTTTGATTTCTTTGTCAATATCCAGTAGGTTATGTGCTTATATTGCAGATAGATTTATTAAATTAATTTAAATCATGTCTAAACCTAAAATAAAGGTTATTAGCCGAAATCCTGATGATTATTTACGTGCCACGAAAAGGGATTTACATAAGCGTGAGTTTATAAAATTTAATATATCAAGTTTTTTTTTTATTTATACCTATTGTTTTATTTTAAATATTTTGCCTAATATTTCAGTACCAAGGAATTATGATCCAAGCTTACATCCAATGGAAGCACCCAGAGAGTATGTGCGAGCGATGAATGCTGTCAAACTTGAAAGAGTTTTTGCTAAACCCTTCATAGGTAATCTTGATGGTCACAGAGATGGCGTCTCTAGCATAGCCAAGCATCCAAATAAATTAGCAGTTTTAGCAAGTGGTGCTTTTGATGGTGAAATCCGTATATGGGATTTAGCAATTAGGAAATGTACAAGAAATTTTGTAGCACATGAAGGTTGGGTACGATCACTTTGTTATACTCCTGGTGGACAAACTTTTACAAGTGTAGGAGATGATAAAACCATCAAAACTTGGAAATCTGAGGTCCATTTACCAGACGATGAAGAACCTATAAATACTCTTTTAAGTATGTCAGTAGTCTCGGGCATAACTCATCATAGAAACAAGCCAATATTTGCAACATGTGGTGAACACTGTCAGTTGTGGGAGAATACTAGAAATGAACCTATTAAAGTGTTTAAGTGGGGAGTAGACAGCCTCCATCATGTATCATTTAATCAGGTATAATAATAGTATAGTATCATTATATTTTTACCAACTGTGTCCCATACTTTCACTTGTCTCATAAGATCTGACAATCTATAAATTTTAGAGTACTTCATCATAGACTATTTTTATCCCTATTCTCATGGTGGTCACAACTATTAGCTTTCATTCTGAATTCTCTTGATTGCCATTGGGATGGTGAATGGCATG
Source organism: Leucoma salicis (assembly GCA_948253155.1). NCBI lineage: Eukaryota > Metazoa > Arthropoda > Insecta > Lepidoptera > Erebidae > Leucoma > Leucoma salicis. The sequence continues at coordinate 11,808,135 of OX411808.1, read as the reverse complement.
CAATCATGTTGCAACCTACTTGGTTTCATTGTTTATTTAGGTATGTGTTTTTTCATTAAATAAATGGTTTGTCTTGTAACTGGAGCTTTATTGCCCCTACTAGTTACTTGCCTGAAACTACAATTACAAACTTGCTCAATATATACATGTACCATTTCTCTCTATACTGTCACTAACCTATATATAAAAGTATTAATTTTGGCAGATTAACACAAAATTTACAGCTATTATTTTGTGTTTCCAGGTAGAACACAATTTGCTTGCATCATGCGCAAGTGACAGGAGCATAATTCTCTATGACTGTAGAGAATCTGGTCCACTAAGAAAAGTTGTAATGGAGTTGAGGTCCAATTCGCTATCCTGGAATCCTATGGAAGCCTTCATTTTTACTGTTGCTAATGAAGATTACAAGTATGACAGTGTTAATTAAGTATTTTAATTCCTAAAATCTAATAATTAGTTAATCTTTGAAATAAGGATAATATGTCCTCATTATCCTTACTTCTATTAGAAAGGCTAAAATGTTTCCACTTGTGCACCGTGTCTCGTGTACAGTGACCAAAATCATTCTGGAGGTCAGCATCAAAACCTTAGTTTTTCCTTTAGACTGGGGGTAGGTCAGCATCAAGGTATGATTTTACTTTATTTATTTTCTCTATCACCAGTAGTAGTGGTATGATATTGAAGGTAATACGATGTGGAGATAGTTATGATGATATATTTTTTCATTGCAGTTTATATACATTTGATGTCAGAAAATTAAAACAACCAATTAACATTCATATGGGACACACATCAGCTGTCATAGATGTAGACTATGCACCAACTGGCCGAGAACTTGTTGCTGGCAGCTATGACAAAACAATTAGAATTTTCGAAAGTCTTAAAGGCAATTCCAGGGATGTGTATCACACAAAGAGGATGCAAAGGTTAACATGTGTAAAGTGGACCTTAGACAATAAATATATACTATCAGGTTCTGATGAGATGAATATCAGGATGTGGAAGGCTAGAGCATCCGAAAAACTTGGAATAGTAAGTATAATTTTTAATCTAAAAACGGCAATATTAGCATCAGGTTGCAGGCTTATGGTGTGTATGTCACTTACATTTGGGGCTAGGTACTCAATAATAATGGAGAAGCGTGTACTGTTTCTCAGGATGTCTCAATGGGCCATAACAAGTTCTGGAATGTAGGCTTTGAGTCTCTCTCTTGGATTGATTGACTTGTCGCTACATAAAGATGGTGACACATAATGGCTATGGATGAGAGTAAATGTGATCTATACCATTGATCTTCAAGTCAAAACTGAAATGCATTCATTTTCTTGACGAAAAGTAAACAAAAATGTCAAGAAAATGAATGCATTTCAGTTTTGACTTGAAGATCAATGGTTTTGTTTACTTTTCTAATGTGTAAATAATATATTTCATATTATTTTTAGCTTAAGCCCCGCGAAAGAACAGCTCTTAATTACTCAGAATCATTGAAAGAAAAGTTTGCAAACCACCCGCAAGTCAAACGTATTGCACGACACAGACATGTACCTAAACACATATTAAATGCACAGAAGGAAATTAAAACTATAAGAGAAAAAGGCAAGAGGAAAGAAGCAAACAGACGTAAACACAGCAAACCTGGTGTTGTGCCTTTTGTGCCCGAACGGCAAAGGCATATTGTCAAGGAGGATGAATAAAAGTACAATATTAAATTCCTTAGTGTTTCATTTAGTAATTTATAATCTTTAAAATAAATATATATTTTTTTATAGTATATTGCATTTGGTATAGGCCTCTTTACAAAAATTGTTTTGAACGTAGAATAGCATGCACATATTGCTAGACATGTTTTGCCTGAGGGTAAAATTGTGAAAATATGAGGTTAAAATTCTACCAACCCACACTTAGTTGTCAAGGATAACATGCTACGGTAATGACTTACTACCAGGCAGCCGCACGCCTGTTTGGACCAAGTATAAAGAAAACCCTTGGACAGCATGTTAAATCAAATGATAAAATTTGACAGTATCTCTCTCATATAAACATGTCTAATATTTTAATAACATAGAGTAAAATATAGAAGAAATGTTATCATAACATAATGACAGTGTGCTAGGCACGTCTATTGCAGCAATAACAATATAATAATACATATAATATTTAACCGGCTTGGTTGATTGATCTGCTGATGCGATTTGGTACCGTCATTATTCGTATGTCCAATCTGCAAAAACAGTACATTAATAAAAGAGGCAAGAAAGCGCCCAATCACTAAGGAGGATGTAGTTTTATAAAGGGAACTCTAACTTATAATAGACCCTATGTATACATAAGACTTACAATTTTTTTAAATACTTAAGATATGAAAGTTGGCAATTGCAACACCCAGGAGAAAGCAGGTTCTGTATCTAACTCCACTACAATCTTTCATTTAACTCGTCTTTTTTTATTCAATACTATGAGGTAATGGAAGTCAAATATTTACCAGAAATTTTAATCGATGGTTTTCTATCTACTCTACTAGTGTTTTTGCCACTCGTCTACAGGGCCTGGTCAATAATTCGCTAAAGCGATATGCTAGTTATGAGGAATGTTATGAAAGTGAGTGAGGCCAAAGAGTTGAGCTAGGATCGAATTTTATTGTACATAGTTTTATTTTTAATTGGTGTAGGTGCATTGGCAGTCTAAATACTCACAAAATATCTCGTGGCAGAGGGTTCTGGTCAAGCTTGTGTTCCAACACAACTAATATACAGAGTGTTTTGAGGGAGGGTGCATATTCCAGTAGGTGAAGGTCACTGTTGTCTACAAGTAACTCTGAATTGGTATCCGAATTTTCTATGATTCGGGCATTCATATGCGGGCAAGGGCTGTGTATAAAACAGATACATTTGTTTTTAATAACAAATAAAAAGTCCATAGACAGATGGCGGAGTGGTTTAGATACCGGCCTCCCGCCTGAGTGTTGTGGGTTCGATTCCCATACAGGGCAACTCTGTGTGATCCACAAATGGTTGTTCTGAGTCTAGGTGCACTTCGTGTCCGTGAAATTGTATGTTTGTAAAGTCCCCCGCGATACAAGGATTATTCCTTAGTCCAGGATGTTATTTAAAAAAAGAAGTGATATTCCATGGATTTATACGTCCATGTGATATTCTATAATATGACTCTTTTGTCGACCCATTACTGTCTCCCTATTGGGCACGGGTTTTCTATCATAGCGAGAGGGTCTTAACCTGGACTTCAGGCCTTAGTCCACCACGCTGGCCCAGTGCGATTTAGCAAACTTCAAAAAACATCGAGAGAATCTCTGACATGTAGGTTTCCTCACAGTTTTCCTGTATGTAAATAAATAAATCATAAAAACTCAGAAAGCCGTTAAGCGATGTATTACATTTAGTGCATGGGATTGTTGTCTTGCACAATCCCTTTTTGTTATATTCCACATTCCACTGTTGTTTCCATACAAACTGAAGTATAAATTAATTATACAAAATATGTACTTGTGAATAGTTTTGAATTACAAATACCTAGGTTATAAAATTTCAATTTTAAATAAGGAACAGTATTGTTTGATTTACAATCGAATTTAACTAACCTTGTGCCTCCAAATAAGTAAACAACGTCTTTATAAAGTAAACAAGCTTGGCGTCTTCTCTTGCAAGGCAGAGTGCCACTCACATTCAAATATTCCCATACATTGTCTTTTATTGAATACCTATAGAGATCATTAAAATGAGTCTTTATATTTCCATTGAATCCTCCGAAAATGTACATGAAATCGTTGTGGAGCCCTTAAACAAAAAAAAAGTCATATTTTCAGAATCTACTTATATACATATAACTACTACTAGTAAAATTGAACTTTCTGAACTTGTTAGGTGGCCTTACAAAATATTGTTGCATATTGTCGCTTAATTAACGAGGAAGGTTATATATTATACCAATTATAATTGAGTGTGGGCGGCTAGGGAATGGTTGAACACTACCGAATGCAATGTTTTCTAAGTAACAATAATAAACATTACCGGGGTAAAATTAAGGCTAAACTAGGGCGGCGCAGGCGTGAGTAATTGCGCCTGATGCCGCCCTAGCTGAGGCTGCAGGTGGATGGACCGGGGAAAGTTTATCACGCTCCGGGACCCGTTAGCGCTCCTCAGAGGTTATAAGCCGCCGGCAGACCACTGCAGTAATGCCTATCAGTTCCAGTGGTCTGCCAATACAGGCGGAGACGGCACACGGCGGGTTTATTTAGTGGGTGAGGGCTCTACACCCTGTTCATTGCCCCAAACTAAAGAAAGTATTTTAAAAGGCTTAACACCCTGTGTTAAAATGATAAGAGTAACTTACAAGCAGAATGACTACGTCGCCCCTCTGGCCATGTTCCGCTAGGAGTTAAAACCACCCAGGTCTCAGTAACAGTATCTAAGTAATATATCTGTGGGCAGTACACTTCTTCAGCAGAATTATAAGGGTTATTTAAGTCACCTCGTCCACCGTAGATGTACATTCTTGTTCCATAAGCTACTGCTGTATGGAAATCCCGGTGGGAAGGTGGCGTCCCGGAGGCATCAATATAAGTCCAATGCATAGTGTCCAGGTTTAGGCAATTTACTTCTTGAGAATACTGATCAGTGAGATATTCAAAGCCTCCAAAAATATACATTTTGTTGTTGATGATACATGCTGAATGTCCATCTTTGGCATAAGGCACCATGCCAGTAACTGATGGAGCGCTCCATTCTAAAGTTTTCGGGTCAAAGCACGAGAGAGTGTCACAGGCCACAGCATTATTTCTGCCACCCCACATATATACCTGGCAAAAGAAAATATAAATCGAAGTATGCAGTTATATAAAGGAAAACAATAATACCCCTATAATTATATGAATATCCTGAACTAATGATAATGCATAACTTGACTTTTTTATATTGTTAATGATGGCAGATGAGCCACGGCCCACCTGATGGTAAGTGGTAACCGTCGCTCACGCACTCAACTATACCGACAGTACTGTCAAGCCGCTGCGCACCAATTCATTTCACAGCTACGAAATGAAGCCAAGACACACTGACGTGCTTCATGATCGGTCACACAGGAGACGGTGGTACCGACCCGTTCGGGCGCGATAGCAATTGAGTACTCTCACTTGGTACCTCGCCCTATCACCAGTAATGCAATAGGTGATAACTGCTTACTTCCCTTAGTCGCCTTGTATGACGTCCGTGGGAAAGGATGGTGTGGTGAAACTTGTATCCTTGTCCGTCACCACACGGATGATGACTACCATTTTCATTTTGCGATCTGGACTTGAACCCAATTTCACGTAGCAATCTCGCAATAGGAATGTGACATGGGAATTGATCACTGCGGGTAATATCTGTGGTAGCTTAACGGTTTGTCATGATCCAGTTGATGTGAAACATCTAATGCGGAGGGAGGGTAAAATCGACTGTTAGCGTGGCGACGCTTTTATTTTACTTGTCCCATTCAAATCTTGCAAGTTAAATTTGACACACTTCCCGGTTTCCGATTGAGCTGAAATTTTACACGCATATGTATATCGCGTGACAATGCAATATTATGATGACATGGAGCTGATCTGATACTGGGGCTGGAAGGTGGACATATGAATTCTATAATGAAACGGTGCAACCCCATCGAGTTAGGGCACGTTTCAAATTTCTTGACTAATACATCAGTCCTAGATGGATCCAGGGTCTAATGATGGAGCTGGAAGGTGGCCATAGAAACTCCGTTATAAAACGACATAACTCCATCGAGTTTGGGCTCATATGATTTGTCTTGACGAGTACTTTCTCTAGATGGTATCCAGGGTCTGACGATGGAGCTGGAAGGTGGTCACAGTAACTCTGTAATGAAATGACGCAATCCTATCGAGTTTATACTCCTTTGATTGGTCTTGAGGAGTACTTTATCAAGTTATGATCATTTTATTTCTACAAAATTATTTCGATGTTTTCACATCTGTTGGACGTCCCGCGACGTCTAGTTATTTTTTAAACTAAATAGGCATATAGCTTTTACAAAAGTTATACCTCGTAACTCGTCTTAATAATACGTAAGTGTAGTTATGTAATACTAGCCTTTGCCCGCGGCTCCGCCGCAGCCAAAAGCCGACTTCAAGCATATCAGTAGGTGTCTAGCACGGAAATTGTATGTAAATACTAAATTATTTTTCATTAGGTACTCATACTCGGAAAGTAGGTTTGAAGTTGCCTGAGGAGCGGGTTGAAAGCAGTACTTTTCAGCCCTAGGGAGAATCGTTTTCAACTGACAGCTGTCAAATTATAAAAAAAAACTAGTTCTATTTTCACATTTCTATTGAACCTTTCACATTCACATTTCTATTGAATTCTATCTTACTACAGCCACTCAATCACAGCACGATGTTTAATTGAAATAACAAAGTTAAATATTAAATAAAGATTTTTTTAACGACTACCTTTTATAATTTAGGTACTTACGTTCAAATATTTCTTTAAAATAATATAGATTTGGGTAAAATATTTTACCATTTTTTCAATGTTGAAAAGGAAAAATAATGGCTGCTGTGATGGCCGGCCACAAAAAAAAATTGGCGAGAAAGCTGCAATCCGATCTTCATGATCTTCATTTATTTTTTCGAGTTGTAGAGATTTGTTTTATATACTTCCGTATAGCAGAGATTTGTATTATTTTGTATTAACACAATGAGTTTATCTGATTCATGTTTTTATTTTTACTTTCCTTGTATTCGTAATGAAAAGCACAATGTTTACCTCGGGTTAAAGACTTATTTAGTCCCTCGAACTATAGGCGCCCTCGCAGTTACTTTCAGCCTTAGGGTAACAATGTACTATTTTGGCTTTTAGTTCAAGGTGTCATTTGAAGGCGGTTTTTTTTATTTAAAAATAATTTATTAATTTGTTTGTTAAGCTTTCACGCCGTAACTACTAAACCAATCATCATAGGCTACTTTTTACCCCGCAAAAATGAATGGTTCATGTGGGAAAGCTATTTTTGCACATAATTCAATGCTGTGACGCAAGTACATATTTATATTTTGAATTTAAAATGTTATAACGGAACTTAAAGCGTATCTGTTTAGCGGTAAATACATTTTCATTCCCGACATTTCGACTGGGTTTCACCAGCCGTGGTCACAGGTCGACTGTATTTTTTTTTCTGACAAAAAACCTTATAGCGGCTAGTAACACCAGGTTTATCAATACTGCCGTGTCAGACTTAGGGAAAGTAGTTTAAAGGTGACTTATGCAGACGAGGAAGAAGGGTTGGGGCCACTGGTGCTTTCCCTTTACTTACCGTTACTTTACTTCAATATTCTGCGAGAGGGTGGTACTCACTCATCCAGCCGATCTGGCCTATTTGTGGGGAAATCAGAAAGTAAGGAATCTGCCTAATCTAATTAATACACAGTTTCAGTAGCGTCACCGTGAACGTCGAAACAGTATACAATGAGTAGGTATACCTATCGCAAGCATTACAAGAGAAGTGGATTGTAAGTTCTGGAACTGGTTAACCCTTACTATACAGCTATACACTATACCTACTACATTGGGCTCTCACCTACTAAAATAACCCAATACGCGCCGTCTTTGCGGCGACCACTCTTGACCATTAGGGCCTGTGCACACCACGTTTTAGAAACGTGCGTCGACGGCGCGCTTTTATCTTACAGAACAATTTGTTGTCGTTTGTATCGATTCAAACACCGGCGCGTCACTAGCGCACGCGCCTTCTCTACAGACGGGGTTTCCCCTGCTAGTTGTACCCACATCCATCCATCCATCAGCCTTTCAACGTCCACTGCTGGACATAGGCCTCCCCAAGAGAACACTACAACGAGCGGTCCCGTCATGGAGGATAATGCCGTAATCGCCACGCTTGGCAGGCGGGTTGGCGATTGCAGTTGATGTTGTTAATACTCGAGGGAGTGCTGCTGCCCACTCCCCCGGTATTCCCTCAGTCGGCTCTTACGACTCCCGTGAGTAGAGAGGGGAGGGGGTACCCACATACGCAAAATATAAGATTATTTTTCTACTTCCTTTTTTATAATTTAATAACAAAGCGCATGCCGTCAGTGCTGTCTCGACAGACGCCATCGTGCTACTGTTGACGAGGTTCTGCTTAAAAACCCAATATGCCCGCGCGTTTGTATCGATTCAAACGTGCGTCTGTGTCGCTACCACACGCGTCTATAATATCGATGAAAACGCGTGTTTGAACACAGGTTATACAGGTGTGCAAAGGTATAGGCTGCGTCTTACTCGCGTGCGTATCGTGGCTGTATCGCTACAAATGAGCGTCGGCAGCGCGTTTAAAAAAACGTGGTGTGCACAGGCCCCAGACATTGCTTTCTTAATAAATAAAATATTTTTAACTAGTATTTATAGTGACTCGCGTTATGAATTATGAAACTCAACTTTTTACTTGTGAAATGAATCTTGTCCATACTATTATATCAATCTCTTTTTCTTACCTAATTTTGTATTATTTCGTATCGGAATTTCTGTATTTTGCCTATAAGGGGCCATCCATAAATTACGTCACACGTTAAGGGGGGAGGGAGGGGGTCGACGAAGTGTGACATTGCGTGACAAGGAGCGGGAATTTTGTAACATCACATTTTTTCAACATAATATAATATTTTATATCTAAGTATTACAACAACACTAAATTTAAACTAACATAAAAATACGTTAAGTATGAATGTGTTATCGAAATTAGCAGTCAGGAGATGCAGGTTCGAATCCTGCTCGTGACTGTTATTTTTGATTTCACATTTTTCACTTTGTGTTTAATGTATGTTGCTAAGCATGTCAAATGCTAAAAATATCTAAGTAAACATAAAAATAGTTGCAACTGTCTGCATGAGTATAAGGTTTACATTGTTTTGTTGGCAAATTTGCACTCGCTGTACTATTGTCATGAGCCAACCGCCTTTGATATATGCCACCACACTGCGCCTTGCCATGATTTCTTTGTTTCTATTTATTCGATAATTGACTTTCGCCGAGTGAACAACGTCATTTTCTTAGTTCTGCTATTTTGGGATTTTTAACTAACTTATCATCACGCCATTTCCCTTGCGGGGTAGGCAGAGAAAACAGAGTACCAAGCTTATATTCTTGCATACATCTCTCGCTTCTTTAACATTCATAATTCTCTTCACACACGCTCGCCGGTTTCGGGCACTCCTGACTCCACCTTCCTTCAATACATGACCGATTTGGTCTAGGTAGGTGAGCTTCGGTATCCCCCTGTACCTACATCCTTCCACTTTCGCATTGTATATCTTCTTAACCAGTCGCTCATCCGGCATTCTTATGTGTCCAACGGAGCATTTCCTTTCGCATCTTTACACCAATACTCTCTTTCATACCTACTCGCTCTCTTACGTCGTCGTTGCGAATGCGGTCAGTCAGCCTTACTTCGCAGATTCTTCGCAGAGATCGCATTTCAACCGCATTGATTTTACTCTCATACTCCTTTTTGCATACCCAACTCTCGCTTCCATATAGTAACATTGGGACAAGCACTGGATTGTGTATTGCGACCCGTGCCTTTTGGCTGAGGTGGTGGCTGCCGAGAAGCTGTCCCAATGCTCCGTTCACTCTATTTCCCGCATTCCGATTTTTAACTAATGAAACACTTTTAAAATGAACAAAAAAAGTGATTTAGGTAATATTTACCGTAAATTATATGAAGCAGCTTAGCAGCTTATGCTGATAAAAAAAAAAACAAAATGTACAAGAAGAAGTTAACTCATTATGGAAAAGATTGAGAGGTAGTGACAATGTTGAAAGTGAAGTGAAATCTAAAATCAAAGAATTGCAAATAAAACTGACAAAAAAAGCAAATGAATTTTGAATTTCTGACTCTCTTAACTCGATCAAACGAAAATGCTTTACTATAAAGAAATAAACACATAAATGTAAAAAATTAACAATAAGTTGCAAAAAAGTCCATTATAGTTATTTTAACATAGAAATATTTTTTTTGTCACAAAAAGTATTCCTTGGTAGTTGATGTGAAACTTCGGTCTCCGGCTTGCGTGATCATTAAACCATATGACCACGGTGAAGATAATATTAAGTTTGAAAAAGTGATATGCATTCAATAATAAACTAATATCTCTGTTTGCTATGTTTACTTAGTATTCCCATGCCAGTTATAACTAATTTAAATATTTTTTTTATCTATATTTTAATCGCGCTATCAAATAGTATGAATTTTAATTGCAAAATTAACCTTACTATATTGGATTAATGCATGTAAATTGTAAATGCATTCCGATAGATGACGTTGGTCGTAAAGACAAATGTGATGAGGAGATTCGAGATGGCCGAAAGGTCGGTGCGGTAGTTCAGTGGCTTAGGTGCTCTTCCTGGTTTGGAAGGGACGCGGGTTCGATTCCCGCTCGCACTAAAGTTATTTTTTCCTCATTCACAAATAATTTGTAATTTAAATAAAGTATTTTTATCACCTAACCCCAAAGTGAATCATATACTTTAGCTATGGTGAGGTTCACAAAATCTTTTACCGAAGCTGTCCCATGAATTCCTGCGGGATAGTTTTATCTTGTCCACTTTTCAAGGTCGTCACTGTGTGGTTATTATTTTGAGGAGGACACAAGAAACACGTCTGTTCGCAACCAACGATCCGAAGAAGAGGACGGAGGGAAATTTAAGTCTGCAATAATCATATGATTGTATGTCCCCATTACCACTACTATATATATATATATATATATATATATATATATATATATATATATATATATATACATTTAAAAAAAAAACAAACTACATAATTTATCCTAATACTTCTTCTAATATCCAGCTCAATCTCTCGTAGGCTACTTTTTCAGAAGTTTTACTTCTGCCGTGTGTGAATTACACACATATAGGGTTTTATCTGTTTTGTTAATTTTCATGCCTATGTTTGATTTGATGTTGATTTTACTAAAAAATAATTTAAATGGAAATAAAACTTATAGAAAATTTTATTGAAAAAGAATAAAAAAAACCTGTCTCACAAATGTGACCAGCTGTGACAAGGACGGGGGAGGGCTCAAAAAAATCGTGAAATTCGTATGACGTAATTTATGGATGACCTCTAATTTATAATTGCCTCAGATGTCATAGCATTTAAAAATACCTAATAAAAGTAAAACTTAACAGATCAACAACAAAGTAATTTACGCCAAGCTAATATCACCTCCACTGTAATCAAACAATTACATATGGACATTACTTACTACGTAAATCTATTACGAATATAAATACTTTACTAATACATAACTCAATATCTATATTATTATAAAGCTGTAACAGAGCTGTGTCTAAGATTAAACATTTAAGATATTTGGAAAAAAAATACTGTAATATAGGCATATTATATAGGCGTGTCTAAACACAAAACAATTTTTTTTAGAATTTTTGTCTGTTTGTTTGTTCGCGCATTACGCAAAAACTACTGAACGGATTTTTATGCAACATTTTTTATTTGAAAGGCCTTGATTAGACTTAAAAACTGGTATACATTTTATCCCGCTTCTACCTATATCGGGAACCTGAGATATAACCGAAAAACTAGCTTTTGGCTGCGGCGAAGCCGCGGGCAAAGGCTAGTAATATCTAATACTATATTTTGATGTGTAACTTCTAATGCGGTGGGTCAGACCAGCTAGTGGTCCGCTAGTATAGGCGGAGAGACGACACACGGCGGGTTTATATTTTAGTGGGTAAGCGCTCCACACTAATCTGTTTGTTGCCCCGAACGACAGGGTGGACGGTTAGGTACAGTATTTACCGGCTTAACAAAAAAAGGGGTCAGACCGGCTATTTGCGTGGCGACGCGTTGCCGCAGCATGAGTCGCCATAACTTATTTGTTTTTAACGTCATCTGCTGACGATAGGATGTAGAAAGCAATAAGTACTTAACAGTTTTAACGATACACGCGACGGCTCATTTTTCTTTTGAGTAACGGTTTAAAGGCTTAAAACGGTCTGTTGAAAAACATAGCACTAGAAAGTTAATTTTTGATAGTACCTACATTCATTCCCGATTAGAAGAGGTACAATTTTAAGTACTTACCTAAACATATAGTTATTTTAATAGCTAATGTTAGGTACCGTAATTATAAACAAATGCTAATTGCTTTGTGCTACTTCCAGGAAGGTCTTTGAGGGTACAAGGTACTTGGCCCTGAATGTCTTTCTGGATGGGTGTTATCATTAGTTATTCAATATTAATATATCCTTATATTAACGTACAAATGTTAAACATTCCAAAGAGCATGTGTCACGATGGCAGAATTGGCAAAGCATCTGGGACGGTATTCCAGGAGACAATTCTGCTCGTGACGGTTATTTTAAATTTTACATTTTCACACTTTGTGTTAATTTAGACTTACAATTTAAATGCACGCAGGACCTCTTAAATTTGGATCTAGATCCCGGCGTAGTTTATGCACAGCAGTCGGGTTTTGTGGATTTTTTAATTACGTCTTTTATTTCCTGATTTTTATATTTAGTACTTACTTAGTATATACCTACTCGTAAACTATGATTCTATGATTTGTCACTCTCTAGCCGGCTGTACACACTCGTCCCACCCAACGAGACAGGCCGAGGGCGAGTGTGTACATGGTAGCCTCGTCTCGTCTCACGGCTCTCGCTATGTCTCGGAAGCGTGTCGGTTTTTTGTGCACGAGTCAAAGGGTCTCGGTGAGTCTCGCGATGAAAACGAGAGCGCGCCTGTGTACACACTCGTTTGCTTAGTTGCCCGCCAACTGCGTTCGCGTGCGACAACGATGTGGTCTAACGCTTTTTATAAGCCTACCAAAGACAAGCACTATTATGGAATTAAAAGAAAAGAATTTCAGAGCACAAGGATAAGCAACTATTACACGACGCTTGGTTGTGGATAAGCAACGAATTTGATATCGCCTTTGAAGATTTAAAAAAATATATATATTCCCGTTGAATAGTTAAAAAGTTATTTTTCGCCATGGTTTAATATATTTTTTTTATGGTAAATGATTAAAAAAATACAATAACTAATAAAAAAAAATAAACGCCGCAATTGTTTTTCTACGTCCGTCGCGACGGGCATCCAAAGTTCAATTGATACAACGAGTGTGTACATGGTGTGCTCTCGTGTCGAGCTTCTACGAGACGAGAGTGGCCGAGAGGTTCGTGAGACAAATAGACGAGTGTGTACAGCCGGGGTCTGACTTTACAAACATATAGATTGTTGTTACGTACCTAACTTTTTCAAAGCTCTTTAGTTTTAAACCCCACTCGAGGTCCTGAAAATTTTTTTTGGCCCGCACATAACGCTCATAAAATGTTTAGTTTCTAACAATACCAGTAACCGTTTCACTGGACCCACATCAAGACGAATCTAATCACGAACGACGAACGAATATCAAAATCAGTTGAGGCGTTGAGTAGTTACGAGCTGATCATATTAATGGACATACATACAGGTCAACATATAACCCACCTTTGGGACTTACTACAGTTGTATAAAAGATAATAACTGTAATAGCTTTATAAGGTTCCATCCATCCATCAGCCTTTCGACGTTCACTGCTGGACATAGGCCTCCCCAAATTGGGGGTATAGTGCCATAACCGCCAGGCTTGGCAAGCAGGTTGGCGATTGCAGTGGATGTGGTTAATACTCGAGGGAGTGCTGCTGCCCACTCCCCCCGGTATTCCCTCAGTCAGCTCTTACGACTCCCATGGGTGGAGAGGGGTGCGACAATTCTAAAGCCGGCCCCACACGGCCAATAAGGTTCCCGTAACTAAAAACAATTTGTTTAGAATTCCTGTCTATTTGTTTGTTTGCACATCACACAAAAACAACAGATTTTGATAAATTAGTGTAGGAATAGGTATTTCTTTTACATAACAGTACTTTACTTATTGTATGTAGAAATCACATGAAATAATTTTATTTACCTTATCCCGATATGCAACTGTGGTATGCCCATATCTTTGGAATGGAACCATATCAGATTTCTTATAATTGACTGGAGCCCATCTCAGGGTGGTGGTATCTAGAACATGCACGGGTATTGCTTCCCAATCTTTGTATTCTTCACTTGAACAATATCCTCCAAAGGAATATATTTTATCACCAATGCATACTGCTGCATGATTAACTCTCATGGGACCTCCCTCGATATGCGCCGTCCATTTCATATTCGCAAATAATATTTATCTGCAATATTATACTTAGCTGTTAATTGTTATATTTGAATAATATAATGTTTTAATAGTTTATAGTACTAGATATAGTTTGGAGCAGGTTATAACCACCATCTCCCATGTGACTGGCCATGAAGAAGTGCTTTAATTTTATATAAATCTGTGAAATGAAATGGTGAGCAGTGGCTTGATAATACTCTCGGTATAGTTGAGTCCATGAGCGACAGTTACCACTTACTATCAGGTGGGACGTGGCTTGTATGCCAACAAATACAATAAAAAATATATATATATTTATCCCGCAAGAAAATTATTGTTAATGTTTTTCTCACATAACTTACTTGCTAGTATATGTAGATTTTGTGCAGTGCTGATGTGTGGGTGTGTGTGTGCATTTATGTAATAGCATGTGAAGAGGCATGCAAGATACATCAAATGTTTTATGGGACTATTTTTCTAATAATTATAAAGCAACATTTGACATTTTGGGACAGTCCCACAAAATACAGGATGGTTGGTCCCCCTATTGCACAGTCACATGAACCTACCTCAGTTTTCTTATATTATTATATTATCTATGGAGGCAGTGCAGCAAAATAATAACGATTTAACATATCAGTCTGTGCTCTCTGGATAAATCTTATAAAAAGTGTCCATATACTTACACAATTTATAAATACATTTTATAATAAGTAATATCAATAAAAAAACTATGATATACGAAACAAAAACTGAACTAGTCAAAAAATTCACTAGCATTATATTATTTTAAAATTAAATAACTGCCGTACCTAGTAGTCGACTATTTTCTAAGTCTATTTTTGCTCACTGACAAACCTTACCTCGCATTCACCAAATCTCAGAACAATATTACTCAAGAGCACCAAATCCTCAATATGTCCGGCCTTCAATTTTTAGAAAGTTGGCCGCCTTACTGATCAAGCTTTTTATAAATTTATATACCCGGTTTATTTTCGCCTATGATAAAATAAAGGAAACTTTATATATAATTCTAGACGATCAATAACTGCACCCACAGAATAATAATACTACTCAACGTCAAGCAAGACTTATAGATATAGATAGACTATTTCATTTCGAATTACGAACCGTGCGAGACGAAGCCGACCGACGAATCGGACGAATCGAGGAATGACGAATGACGATTGTCAACTTGACAGCTGACGTTTGACGTTGACGTGAGACGTCAATTCCCTCGGTGTATTATTGGTCCGAGCCTCAGACTAAGATTGAACTACCAATTCATAAAAAAACGGAAAGGCCTGTGTAATGAACCACAGAGTACATTTTTATATACGGAAATTAACGCTTGCAAGAGCGTTCCACCCGACACGACGCTCACAACGATCACGCTCGTAACAGTTAGTTTTTCAGTTTCCACTTGCTTGTGAGCGTTAAATTCGTAAAGCAAGTAGAATGGGTTTTGATGTGAAACATCTAATGCGGAGGGAGAGTAAAATCGGCTGTTTGCGTGGCGATGCTTTTATTGTACCTACTTGTCACGTTCAAATCTTGCAAGTTAAATTTGACACACTTCCCGGTTTCCGATTGAGCTGAAATTTTACAAGCATGTGTATATCACGTGACAATGCCATATTATGATGACATGGAGCTGATCTGATGATGGAGCTGGAAGGTGCACATAGGAACTCTATAATGAAACGGCGCAACCCCATTGAGTTTGGGCTCGTATGATTCGTCTTGCCGAGTACTTTGTGTCTAGACGGTACCCAGGGGCTGATGATGAAGCTGGAAGGTGGCCACAGTAACTCTATAATGAAATGACGCAACCCCGTCGAGTTAGGGCTCGTTTGAAATGTCCTGACTAGAACTTCAGTCATAGATGATATCCAGGGCCTGATGATGGAGCTGGAAGGTGACCACAGTAACTCTGTAATGAAACTACGCAACCCTGTCGAGTTTATACTTGTTTGATTCATCTTGAGGAGTACTTTGTCAAGGTATGATCATTTTATTTAAACAAAATAATTTCGATGTTTTCACATCTGCTAGACGTCCCGCGACGTCTAGTTTTTTTCTATAGGCTCACTTCAACCTAACGCTAGGTGGACTGTCACAGTCGTCACACGCCGTGAGCGAAAATAATTATTAGGGCGAACCCTAGTACTATTCCACAATCTATGCATATTGTGGTACACTTTACTGAGAACAGTGGCGGATTTATGAATTTGCCACCCGGAGGCTATTCAAATTTTGCCGCCCCTACTGACCTCTGAAATTCGATACCATAGTTCACAGTATTTTTTTTTGTTAATCTATAATTGCAACTTTATGATTATGGCATCGTCGTATATATCGCCCTTATAACATCAGCTTTACCCCTCTTTTATGTAATGTACATTCAGCAAACATTATACTTTTAATTGCACTTCAAGTTAAAAACAATACGAACAATATCCCTATTAAATTATCTGGTAGAAATCATAATTGAAAAGATAATATAAAACTTTTATAAGTTAATAGCAATGAAATTTATATTATCTTTTTGCGTGGTTTTATAAATCGGGGGCACTTCAGTCAGTGCTTGAGGGGTGGGCGGGGTGACGGCACGGATTCCCTACTTTCTGACTGTCACATTGCGACTGCGACGAGGACACGGCGCGTATACTAGAGGGGACCTCTCGCTGCCGAGCGTCGTCAGCTCAATGCGCTGTAGCATAGTATAGGTACCTAAGGAATGAAGTAAGTTATCTTCATACAAACGAACTATGAAGGGTAGAGGTAAGGAGGACCGACTCATATGGGGGACAAACTAAAAAAGTGTCTAGCTGAAAGCATCAAACAACATTTCAAAAAGTGACCAGAATGGCGCTTGTGTAGATTTAGGTTCGATACGAACTTAGCGGTTGTAGACAAAGTGAAGTGTGCTGAGTAGAACTATTAAGTATCTCGGGCAACTTCAGTAGTTAATGAAACCGTCGTAAATAAAAAGTAAACTACTCATGCGGTCTAAAAGAATTTAGTAAATATAACCTAAAATTTAAACTGATACTAACTCTACAATAGCGCCACCTTTATTCGCCCTTGTTTTACGGACACTTTTTTACACACAGAGTCGGTCCTCCTTACCTCTACCCTCCATAAAACGAGCCGAGCACGGTTTGCATGTGTGCGTGCCAGTGCCTACGAGTCGCCGCACGCACCCAATAACAAAATTTAAAACTGCTAAAGGTGCGCCCGTCTAGGCTGCGCCGTCGTTTCGTACGCCTTACCGTATTTTTTTTTTGTGTGGAACTTTGGTTGTTAGCCTCAGATGGCTATGACAACCTTATCCGGATAATTGGTGAGCGCAGAGGGCTCTCAACCCAACATTTAAACAACGCTACCCGAGGGCACCCCCTGTGTGTTGGCATGTGAAAATACTACACTGGCGTACGTCATAATAGGGCGTATGCAGGCAGTGTAGAGTCTGACCTTATTCCTAAGTGAGAGTTTATACCTAGAGTTTAACAGAAAGTGCAAACGACCCGTAACAAAGACTGCGTGAGAGCCTACCACCTGAATGTGACGGGCGAATGTGAGTCTGTTATCTAGAATAACACCTAAGTACTTGGCTCGCCTACTCCAAGGAATAGGTTTACCAAAGATGCTAATCTGTTTGATCTCCTCCGGGGGATACAGTCAGGGTAGTCTCCTATGAAACATGACCGCCTGGCTCTTCTCGGGGTTGATCTCTATTCTCCACTTGCTAAACCACGTACTGAGGGCAGCGGCCGCGGATTAGAGTTTCCTATGCACTGTGAGAGGGTTAATCCCTGAAAAATAGATAGCTGTAACGTCTGCAAAAAGTGCTGTCTGCACTTGCTGATGCTGAGGTATGTCGCAAGTGTACATTCTACATACAGTGAGAGGACGGAACCTTTTTTTTTTTATTATTATTTTAGGTGGGCAAAAATGTCCTACCGCACACCCCGCTGCCCGGGGAGACAACGGGGTAGTGTGGGGCTCTCACCCACTAAAAACCTCCACCCGCCCTTACTACGGCGGATCACGGGTACCACGTCGTTTCGACCGCGTTCCGCAGGCGGCAGCCCCTTCGGGCACCCTCTCTTGAGCGACGCCTCGCGCACTTGGGCGTCGCACCTTCGCGGTAGGCTTCCGCGGACGGCAGGGTACTCCCCGACCCCACCGTCCGCGGCCTCGGCTAGGGCGGCAACAGGCGCAGGTAAGCGCGCGCACGCCACCCCACGCGTCGGCGGCGAATCGGGTCCGCGAAGGAGGATTCCTCCCGGGCCCTCTCCGCCACCTCCTTCCGCGAGATGACAGCCTCGCAGAAGGCGGCGACCGCGGTCCAGGCCCTGTCACTGCCAACCATCGCTCGCGCAACGGCCGGCAGCGACAGGTCCACGCCTATGACTGCAACGAGTTCCCGGCGCTGCACATCCCAGGCCGGGCACGACTCGAGCGTGTGCTGCGCTGAGTCTTCGTCGCAGCTGCAGTGGTGACAGCCTGGGGTCGTCTCCCTCCTAGCGATCATGTGCAGGTATTTGCCGAAGCAACCATGCCCCGACAAAACCTGCACCAACCGGAAGGTGAGGATCCCGTGCTGTCACCCTGCCCATTCTTCCAAAATTGGCTGGAGCGCCCCCACGGTCCAGAGACCAGCCCGGGGCGTCTCTAGCCGAGACTTCCACTTTAGGACGGTGGCGCGGCGGGCATCTTCCCGCCACGATGACATTGCGCTCGGCGAGCCCCCTTACAACGTCCCCTTCCCGGTCCACGAAGAGGACGCTGCGGTCGTCGAGGTAGTCTGCCACCAGCCGCCTTAGGTAGAGGGGCACTCCATGGTACCGGAGTGCCTCCTTGATGCAGCCGAATGGCAGACTATTGAAGGCATTGGCGATGTCGAGTGACACCGCCAACAGCACATCCCTCGAGGTGACGGCCTCCGCAGTCGCGGCCCGTTCGGGGCCGACCGCTCCTAGGTGTAGGACGATGCGGGCAGCGACAACCCGCTCGAGGAGTTTGCCCACCTCGTCCAGCAACACGATGGGCCTGAAGGCCGAGACTGTGTTCGGAGGCCGTCCCGGCTTCGGCAGGAGCATGAGCTTCCCCTCCTTCCAGCAGTCAGGGAACCATCCGGACACCAGGCAAGCGCCGAACAGTCTCCCGAGGCGGGGCTCAAGGTGGCCGAGGACCAGGGCCAGCACTCGGGCGGGAACCCCGTCCAGCCTGCTGGCGCCCTGAAGGTTCCGGGAGACCTCTATCTGAATATATCTGTGGTCAGATAGGGTCTCGACCTCCTCCAGGACTCGCCAGCTCCTTACGCGTGCGGCGACACCAGGGCTAGCGAACGAAAGGTCCACTATCGACCCGCCCCAGGGCCGCACGCACGTTTGGGCGGACCCTCGGTTGAGTAACACGAGGTCCGCCGCTGCCGCCCACTCTTGGACCGCCGCACCTCGGGGGTCCGTCCTGGGGGACCCCCACGCCGTTGATTTGGCGTTGAAGTCCCCCAGCACGAGCACAGGGCTCGGTGCTATACGCCGTATCGAGGTCTCCAGGTTGTGCAGGAAGACCTCGAAAGCCGCCAGACTACGACTAGGGGAGAAGTACACGCCATACAGCGTGACCCCTCCCCATTCGGCCGCCACATATCCCGTGCCCTGGTCCTTGAGTGACAAGGGCGGGGAATGCGGCGCCGCCGAGCCGACGACCGCCACGGAGCCATCCCCGCTACCCGCCCTATTGGGGCGATCCGGGACTATGTAGGGCTCCGCGGCTACGGCAACACCGATCGACCGCTCCGCCATGGATTGCAGGAAGAGGTCCTGCGCCCTGGCGGAATGGCCGAGATTCCCCTGGAGGAGGATAGCGTCGTGATCCGTTATTGGACCACGATATCCTCCTACATGCGCTGCGGCGGTCCAGCCGCGCCGGGTTGGGCAGCCGGGGCCTTTTGGCTGCCCACCCCCCTCTTAGGGCCTGACTTGGCCGGAGGCCTGCACCCCACCCGCCCCATACAGTGGTTGGCGGGGCGATTGCCCGCCGCGCACGCAGGGCAGTGTGGGGTGGCAGAACAGGCAGCCGCCTGGTGCCCTGCCTGACCGCAGCGGAAACAAAGCCCGCTGCAGTCGAAGCAGTTTGTGCACAGCGGCCGGGTGTGACCGACCGCCATGCACTTGTAACACCTAGCAGGCCGGGGCTCCAGCGCGATTACCCGCGCGGCGCTCCAGCCCACCAGAAGTCTACCGGCGGCGACCAAATCCTTGGCCGCCGCGACAGGGCACGAGACCCAGACGGCACCCACACCACCTGGACCTGGGCGAATGGTGCCCACCCGGACGGCGCTGCTGGGAGACCCAGTTTTCGAGACGATTGCCTCCCGGATCTCTTCCGCCGTCACGGAATCGTCCAGCCCGGAAATGCGCAGTTCGGCGCACCTCACGGGTCTGGCGACCCGGACACCACTCTCCTCCTCTCGGGGCTGACCCCTCGGGGCTTGTCCCGCCTTGTCCTTTTTCTTAGACTTCTTTTGCCCCTTTCCTTGGCCTACAGGAGCCGGCGAAGGTTTTGCCGCTGGTGGTTTGGCCGCCGGTGGTTTGGCCGCCGTCGCGGCAAAAGAGACATGCCTTCACACTTCACTTTGCACTTCTTTTATCAGCCGCAAGCGGCGGCCGAAGTCGGGGCTCCGGCGGCAATCTTGCGGCTAGGGCCTCAAATCTCGGGCCAAAGACCGCATCCATGCGGTCGATAACCGCGCGGAGCATTTCATCCTCCAGCACGGTTACAGGGCCCGACTGAGCGGCAGACGGAGCCGAGGCGGTCGCCGAGGCGGGGCGGAGGCGGGGCGGCGACGGCTAGGCGGTCGCGGGGAGACTGGGCTCTGGGAGCCCAAGTTCGGCTCTCATATTGGCCATCCCTCAGTGCAGCTCCTCGACCGTTGTCTCCAGGCGCTCATTTCGCGCCCCAAGGTCGGCTACCTCCGCCACAAGCCGCTCCACCACGTTGGACAGTTCCGTGGCGGCGATTTTAAGACCCCGGATGAAGCACTCTTGAGGTTCCTCGAGCCCAGGGCCACCGTCGAAATTATGGCCACGCTGTCCGCGGCTCTCTCGGCAAATTTGGCCACAGTAGGCGGCCTATTGTCGTCTATGGGGAGACGGAGTTTCTCAGACAGGAGCGCCAAGCGCTCCTCTGCATGTTGCACCGTCTCCGCCCGCTTCAGACATCGCGTCTCTGCCTCTTTCACTGAGGCGACACGCGGTATCGGCGTCCCGGGACGGCTGATACCTCGACCCCTAGCCGCTGCGGGTATTTTAGGTGGAGGCATCTCAGTGGAGCTCAGGTCGGACTCCGAGGCAGCGCCCCCCTGAGACAGGGTGCGCTTGCGCCAGAAGCGCGACTCCGACACAACCTCTGCCGGCCGCGATTGCCGACTCTCAGCAGCCTCAGACAGGCCACCCTCCTCAGCGGCAGACATCTCGGCAGCTGATGTGCAGGCCGAGCTGCCCGTCATCGAGCCGTCCCTCGAAGACTAGGGCGTTCCCTTGGACGTCTTCTTGCCCTTGCGGGACTTTTTACCGCCGCGCGTTTTACGCGCAGCTGCACTAGTAGGGGCCGCATTTGCAGCCGGACCCCTTACGGCTGAGGCGTCGGGATTTTCACCCAACTCGGTCAATTTTGAGTTTTTTAACAATTTTTCCATGTTGTTCCCACGAGTATGGGAGAAAGGAGGTCCACCCGGGCAGAGCTCCCTGTACCCGGGTAAGCGTACATTTGTAACCCAACACAGGGGGTCCGCAGGTACCCTGGCTGGGGCCGCGCTCGAGACTGAACTACCCATCAGCCATGCATCTCCTCGCCGCGCGCCAGAGCTTGAGATTCGGGGTAATTTTTTATAGAGGTTGTCTTCCTCGCGGTCCGGGCGATTAAGCCAAGACCCTCGTCCCTGTATGCCCGCGAGACGTAACCACAGGCACGCGCTCAGGTTTACGATTTGGGACGGGGGGGGCCGCTGTGGCCCCACTGTCCCCCCTCTCCAGAGCCCGGTGAGCCAGTCTGGCCCCACCGACTCCGACACCTGGTCTATCCGCCATGCCCTCTGCTGAGTCAGAGGGACACGCGGAGACCCGTCCTGTCCGGAATTTTAGCCACCGGCGACTGCCGACGTTGCCCGGGGTGCACCACTAGGAGGTAAACCGGACAAATTAGCACCTCGAGAGGACGGAACCTAGTGGGACTCCAGCGCTAGCTCTGTATTTATGACGATTGAATAAACTAACAGTGACCGGCCCTGCGTACTTAGGTAATTATCGCGCGCACGGGGTCTGAGTTACCGTACTTGTTTCCTTTTACTATGGCTGTAGCGATTGGATTTGGACAGCGGTCGATGCCAGGATGTCCAAGATGACATCGTTTTGGTCTCAAACGGTGAAGAAGGCCAGGGAGGACGATTCTTCCGCTGACCCGAGCCACAGGCGCGAGTATGTGCACCTGATGCCACTCTAGCTGAGCCCGCAGGTGGATGGACTGGGAAACGTCCGCCACCTGTAAGGTCTCCCTCAAAGATGCGACGCTCCGGTGTGCGGAAGTGCCGCTCAGTAGAGGGTAGGTCCCGAAAGGGTATTCCACCAGTGGACCACTGGAGTAATGTCACATAGTTCCAGTGACCCTCCAGAACAGGTGGAGAGACATCACACAGCTAGTTTATTTAGTGAGTGAGGGCCCACACTTCCCTTGTCGTTGTCCGAAACTATGAGGTTAGGTAGATTTTTTCCACCTAAACGAAAAAAAAAGAAAGATTTTAGTTCTCACCCACTGAAAAAACTTTTTCTCACCCGAACAATTTCTTGCTGGTGGCCATGCGAACTGCTATAGGTACCCAAGTTTGGATTAATGTTTTCCAAATTCTGTTTTCGCAGGAACGAAGACAGAATTACTCGTATGAACTGTCCGGATGACTTTTCTTTTGTTGTGTGTGTAAATTCGAAACGGGGCCTAATTTGCCGCCCCCTAAAATCTGCCGCCCTAGGCTCTAGCCTACTGAGCCTACTCAGCCTACTGGTAAATCCACCACTGACTGAGAAACTATCACAATTTCCGATTTGGTCTTTCACATAGTAATTTCAATTTATTTCTAATATCATAAAACATAGTATTTTACACATAAAAAATATAACAATTTTTACTGACGTTGCACTTCTAATGCGACTTGCAAAGGTTGCGTTTAACGTTTAACGCTACCATGGAGGGGGTATGAAAGTATTTAAACTCTTAACATCGACTTACAAGAAATTTCAAAATTTTACTAATGCCATCTAGTGACATTAGACATAATTACTATATCGAACAAGGTATTAAAAACATAACTGTGACAAGTTTTGCAGTTACGAATTTAAAATTACTTTATTTATTAATGATGCCAAAGAAGTACCTATAGGTAACTTCTCACGCGCGTATATAAGTACCTACACGTATTTTTTTTTATTTAGATATTTTTATGTATATTTTTTAGCATTTGGCATGCTTAGCCATTTATACATTAATCACAAAGTGTGAAAATGTGAAATCGAAAATAACAGTCACGAGCAGGATTTGAACCTGCATCTCCTGGATACAGTCCAGATGCTTTGCCAATTCAGCCATAGTGGCAACTGCTCTCAACTGCTAATTTCGATAACACATTCATACATAACGTTTAATTTTTATTAATTAGAATTATATTGTATTCCTAACGCCATCTGTCGTAAACTAAGTATAAATTAAGTAGAAAACTTCGCGAGCCCTCAAAAGCTCAGCTTTTTGCTAGTTACGTCATCAATAACGTTTTGGCCACGACCATACCAACCGTGGTCAAACGCTTTTAGGGCTTAAGGGGTTGGTTTGAGCGTTATGAACGCCATGTGGAACGCTATCTAGTCACGTTTAACTAAAACTTAGCGTCAGCTACACCGAATCGCGTCGAATCGAATCGCAATAATTCCTCGTGGGTGTATAGTAAATGAATCGAATCGTTGCTTTCATTGGTCACGACTTTTCAATGAAGTGGCAAGGTCATTTTGCGAAGTATGACTGAATGGAAACATTTTACTGGAATTACCATTTTTACCTATAGGTATAAAACAAAAATAGGAAAAAATAAAACAAATTGTGCTGTTGCTATTGTTGCAGCAATAATTTCAATTTTCTCAGAATATCTCCCGGAAGAACGCCAACAACCCCTTGATATTGCTGGTAATCCCCAGGAGAGAACTTGGGCTACTAAAGCATTTGGTCCTGTACTTACTTAGCGACTTTCGAGCAGTGCTGCAACACATGGAAAGCCAACGGTCTCCTCCTCTTGCAGGCACGCTCTGCAGTGAAGGATCCGTGACCAGTGATAGCTGCTGTGACTATCTGCAGTCAGTGCTTAGTTAACCTAAGTAAGTGTTTGGTGGTTCGGCAGTCTAACACCGGTAATGCTTCCTTGGCCTGTCTCTAATTCTTTTTCTGGCCAGGCTCCCAAATGTAGCAAAGAATAAGGTGATAATGGGTTCTGGTCTGACAGCTGCCATATCATAACCTCTTCTAGCCAGCTCATCCGCAGCATCATTTCCTCAAGAGCCGCTGTGCCCGTTTATCCATTACACGGTTATGTTATTTCAGTTGCCAGCTTGATTTAGCTTTTGGTGGCATTCGTGTATGAGTCCTGATATGACCGTGTGATTGTTCAGCGCCTGTAGCACTGTAAGCATATTTACAAACACTATATATAGGTATAAATATTTTTTGGTTATCAAGCAATAGACTAAATAAATCGTGTTTGCAAAGCATTTTATAAAACTTAGTTGAAGACTTGTGGAAAGAATGCTGGACGAGCGACTGGTTAAGAAGATATACAATGCGAAAGTGGTAGGATGTAGGTACAGGGGGAGACCTAGACTTACCTACCTAGACCAAATCGGTCATGTATTGAAGGAAAGTGGAGTCAGGAGTCTCCGAAACCGGCGAGCGTGTATGAAGAGAGTTATGAATGTTGAGGAAGCGAGAGATGTATGCAAGAATAGAGCCTCTTGGCACTCTGTTCTCTCTGCCTACCCGCAATGGAAATGGCGTGATGATAAGTAAGTAAGTAAGTAGTTGAAGAAGATAATAATAATAGTGAGAGTATTTTTAATAATAATAATCTAATTTCCTGCTTAACAAAGTGTGAATAGCAACGGACGGGAATCAGACCCACGCCTTCTAAAATACCAGTTCAGCGGCTCTGCCACTAAGCTATCATTGCAGTTCGATTAGAGTTACCAATTTCCATATCACATTGTTTCTTTACAGTTTTTTGGGGTGTCCCATGCCATTTGTCTAGTCAAGAAACAACTTATCTTACTAGTTTTAGGTACCCACGAGAAACGGCATCTAATGAGAAATACACACCCCGTCGTACGGGGTACCTAACGAACAGGTTAGTGTTGGACCCTCATCCACTAAATAAACCCGCTGTGTGATCTCTGCGCCTGTACTGGTAGACCACTGGAACTGGAAGACATTGCTTCAGTAGTCCACCGGCAGCTTATCCTTTTTCTTTCCTTGAGCGATGGCCATCCAGCCGCGGCTAGGGCAACATCAGTGCTGGTACTAGTGCATGCGCCACCCCAGTTACTGGCCGCCGTTCGCGTAAGTGGAGAAATCTTCCTCTCTGGCCCTTTTTACCGTTTCCTTCTGACAGATGATGCCTTCGCAGAAGGTAGGGACCAAGGTCCAATTCCTGTGGCAGCCGATCACCGCTCTGGCGACGTTCAGCAGTGAGATGTCCCTACCTATTTATACCGCGCACACATAGCTATTGCCGCGACTAGTTTACAGCGTGTGCCGCGTCGCGTCCTTGTCAAAGTCGCAGTGGTGACAGCACGGAGTCGCTTCGCTCCTTGCGCTTAAATGCATGCATGAAATGTGTGCTTCGCATTCCACAGTACTTTAAGATTAAACCTTTTTTCCCCAATAGTTGTTGATTTGTCAAGCGATGTGGCCTGCCCATTGCCACTTCAGCATGCCAACCTGGTACGCTATGTTGGTCACTCCTGTTCTCCTAAGGATCTCCGTATGGCGGACTTGATCACCTGGACCTAGAGAATACCAGAACGTCATGCATCGCTCGCCCCGTGGCACATTGAGCGGCTTTGAACCAAGGTAAGTACAATCGTACCAAATCGTACTACGAGTATAATGAGGGAATAGAGAGTGCTCTTGTGTTTGCGCTGACTGTATTTTATTATCTCCGGCCGTCGCCATCAGCTACGGTGGACAGGGTTCCGTGCCCAGGTCAAGTACAGGCAGAGAGGTTAGGTTACATCTTTTGTAACCGTAGTTTCAATGCTTCGATGTGTTTTATTGTATTAAATTTCCGTGTATGGTTTAGTGATGTCTGTTTATTAAACACAAAGTGAAAAATGTGAAATTGAAAATAACAGTCACAAGCAGGATTTGAACCTGCATCTCCTGGATACCATCCACATGCTTTGCCAATTCAGCCATCGTGACAATTGCTCCTGACTGCTGATCTCGATAACACATTCATACTTAACGTCTTTGGGTGACACCTGCGCCATCTGTCGGAAGAATTTTCATACATTATACCGACCAGGTAAACTTAATTTTACAATTAAGAATTTACCTAATAATGACGCAAACCCTATAATTATTTAGATATTTTTATATATATTTTTAGCATTAGACATGCTTAGCACTATACATTAAACACAAAGTGAAAAAGTGGTTTGCGTCATTATTAGGTAAAAATCTTAATTGTAAAATTAAGTTTACCTGGTTGGTATAATGTATGAAAATACTTCTGACAGATGGGGCAGGCGTCACCCATTGACGTTAAGTATGAATTTGTTATCGAGATTAGCAGTCAGGAGCAATTGTCACGATGGCTGAATTGGCAAAGCATCTGGACGGTATCCAGGAGATGCAGGTTCAAATCCTGCTCGTGACTGTTATTTTTGATTTCACATTTTTCACTTTGTGTTTAATGTATAGTGCTAAGCATGTCTAATGCTAAAAATATATATAAAAATATCTAAAAAATGATGTCTGTTTATATTTAATTTCTTTTGTATTTTACAAAGGAATAGATTCAACATTTTATTATTATATAGGTAAGTAGATAGGTACCTACCTACATATTTACAGTGTTTAGAGCACAAGTTACTGTGTTAAGAAAAGTCTAGCTCTAGGATATTGCTGAAAGTCAGCGTTGGAATGCCATCAGCTGAGCAATAGACCTATTTCTGCTTCAGTTTAGATGCAATACCTGGGAATATCTTGGAAAATATTTACTACTTTATATTTTTACTACATTAGTTATTATTTTTAAGAATATTGTAAGTGGGCGTCTTTTGTGGCAAAAAATAAATATTTTCTTTCCTTCTTTCATTTATTCCCACCTTAGCAAAAAAAGGTATTTCAGTTAACGACTGTCAAATTTAATGTACTTACAATATTACTTACGTTGTATAGTTAGGTAGGTACTTTTTTCATCAGCAAAAGAGCAATAGGCGTGATCTTTCAACGCCAGGCGGTGTTAGGGCGCGAATCATTTGTTATTATTTCTCTCACGCGTCGAGTTTCCAAACAAATTGTATTGTAACTGACAATATGAGCGATTATTGTTCGATTCGATACAAATGTTCAGTCCGTGTTCAGAAATAATTTGGCGACGTCACTTTGAGTTTCGTTTTTTAGAAAGTAGACAAAACATCAACAAAATTACCGACAACAGAATTGAGTATCAACTCACATTTTCTTTGAAAATTACTTACACAAAACGTAACTAACCTATGCTGCCTCGCTGTCATCGTAATAAGCGATAATAGCTTATCAAGAAGGAAATCTCGTAGTAGGTATGACGTCACTGTGTGTGATTGTGAGCGGCTTTGCTCACTACTCTTCTAAACATAGCAGCGGAACCCCATAATATGAATATGGTGATCCCTGTAATAGATAGGCTAGGTTCTCTGTATCTCCCCAGCATAGCTAACTCCACGAGCAGCCTGCAGTTAGGTAATAATTATCTTTATAAATTATGTTTTTAAATGAGGAAAATATTCTTTATTAAAGGTAAAAAGTGGACCATAGAATTTTCATTTATCATTATTAATTCTTACAATAACTATGTTTAAGTTGGTGCCCAATTATGTTTAAGTTAGTGCCTACCATGTATACAAGTTTAATATAAAAAATAATGGAAATGTACGCACTTTTCTTTGTTGCTTGATCTGGGAGGCGGGGACATATCCCGTGACGTATAGAAAACGCATTGCCGATGACGCTCGATCTATAAATCATATTTGGGATCGGCAATCGTCCGTCCCGTCTGGCCGGAGACTTTTCTCGTTTTTTGTCTGACTTCTAAACCGTTAGCGTGTGTGATAGAAGGGTGGCGACACATGTTGATGCCGTACACTGCGACCAATTGTAATGGATTGATAAATTAATGGAATATTACGTACCCACTAGCCTTCTTTTACCTACATTTTGTGATGTAATATTCGGTACAAGGAAATCGTCAAAGTAGTGATGAAGTATGACTAAGTATGGGGTCCGTAGGACTAGTAGGTATCTATTCTGTGGTATAGTATAGGTACGTGTGGGACAATAAAAGCAGATTTTTTTCTGACGTAATGTATGAATGACCCCTCAGATTAAATTGTGATATTTTTTTTTGTAATGTGTGTTTTAATATGGATGCGATTTAAGCCCAATAGGTAGTTCAAATATATTATAATATGTAGGTACTAAGTCACATTTTTCTTTTTTGAAATGTCTAAAAAAATAAAAAGTATAGTAGGTATCTATGTAGAGCACCACCACCAAAGGAATGTAACATGGTTCCAGTGGCCCGCCAATAAAGGCGGAGAGACGGCACACGGCGGGTTTCTTTAGTGGGTGCAGGTCCCACACTATCTTGGTCGTTGCCCCGAACGATAGCGTGTGCGGATAGGAACATTTTTTCCCGCCTAAACAAAAAAAATAAAATAAAGGTATGTATGTAGAATATTTGTCCGAAATTTGTAGTAGATATAGTGTGTATCATCCTCGTCGACTATTAATGTTCCTTGACCAATGATTTTTAACCGCTACGCTGGTATCATCTATAAAATGTTCTTTAGTATCTTATTTTCTTTCTGTGTCGTTGCTGTCACTCAACTCGATCTAAGAGACTCAATTCGTGCTACTCGATATCGAACCCAACTCTTGCTAAGTCCTTTAGTAATATAATTACTAGCAGTTACCACTCACCATAAGGTGGTTCGTGGTTCATTTACCACCGCTAACAATAATAAAGATATATTCTAGTCTGCCTTCGAGCTGCAAATTGGACAAAGCTCCATAAAAATTTGAGAATAAAAAAAAAACTCGATTACACACCTCAAAGTTTATTTATTCAGCTACATCGATTGGATGAATACATTATAAGCAGTTTGAAAAGCTTATTTGGATACGTTACACGCACCACCCGTTAGCCTATCCAATAGTAACATTTATCATCGGAATCCTATAAAAAGTAAACCGGAACTAATCCGTGAACCCCAGCCACCCTCCCCTAATCTGCATACGCCAAGAAAATAATTTCACGCCCCAACCACGCCGAGATGATGCCCTATCTATTGTTAATATTTTTATGTTACATTATACTATATGAATTGAAGTTACTAGTGCAAATAGTTGTAAAATTGATTATATTTTTGATATTGTTAGCATTTCGACAATAACATCAAAAAAGACGTTCATGAATTGGTCTTTTAACATCAAAAATGACGTTCATGAATTGGTATTTATTTATATTTAATTACTTATTATAATTTATTAAGGCTCGTGTAATTGTAAGATGGTTACTCAAACACGATATAAGTAAATCTTTTTTTAAGTAACATATTCATTGGCGAAATCACGTGCCTATTTATTTATCGGCTATTTTATTTTCCTACTCATCTTAGGATGTTTCTATCCCATGAAGAGAACAACGTGGTGGACCATCACGGCAGCATTGGATTCTATGAGTAACAATAATCGCTTACTATCAGGTGGATTGATGCTAGTCTACTAACGATAACTATTAAAAAATAACTCTTGCGCTACCTCAGCGAATTATTTAACTGAAACATCGAGCGACTGATCATTGATAAATTTGTCCGTGGAAACGTGGTAAATTTTTTTCCGCCTTAACAAAAAATTCTAGCTGCGGCTGTACACATTCGTCGAGACACAACGAGACACAACGAGACAGGCCGAGGGCGAGTGTGTACATGGTAGCCTCGTCTCGTCTCGAGGCTCTCGCTGTCTCGGAAGTGTCAGTTTTTTGTGCACGAATCAAAGGGTCTCGGTGAGTCTCGCGATGAAAACGAGACCGCGCCTGTACATACACACTCGTTTGCTTAGTTGTCCGCCAACTGCGTTCGCGTAAAGACGTGCTTTCTGCGTGCGACGACGATGTGTTCTAACGCTTTTTAGAAGCTTACTAAAGGCAATCACTATTATGGAATCCTAAGAATGTCAGGCACAAGGATAAGCAACTATTACACGACACTTGGTTACGGATAAGCAACGATTTTGATAGCCCCGTGGAAGATTTAAAAAAAATATATTCCTGTTGAATAGTTAAAAAGTTATTTTTCACCATGGTTTAATATATTTTTTTATGGAAAATTATTCAAAAAATGCAATAACTAATAAAAAAAATAAACGCCGCAGTTGTTTTTTCCACGTCCATCGCGACGGGCATCCGAAGTTCAAAATTGATACAACGAGCGTGTGCATGGTGTGCTCTCGTGTCGAGCTTGTACAAGACGAGAGTGGACGAGAGGTTCGCGAGACAAGTAGACGAGTGTGTACAGCCGCCGTCACAGATCTTGTGCTGCTTTTCCGATTTTTGTAGTTTCGTCATACTATACTATACATTACATAATATATACATTCCTGGATACAACCGTGTCAAGTGACGTCACGATTGACACTTAACAGCAGGGATGAGGCGCTAGGGATAGGGGTGAACTTTTCACTCCTACTCCTATTTTGGCGCGGTAATGACTCCGAATGTCTATCTAGACATATTATTATTAACCTAAGATAATTATATTGACTACAGGTACGCCATCCTATTCGTTACTAATTTTTATTCACTTACACAAATAAGTAGAGTTCAAGTGTCTTTTCTTTTGTAATGTCTAAGTAACTAGTTTTTACTAAATGCATATGAAAGTAGGTACCTATATACATTATCTATAACAAAATACAAATTTTTACAGTATTTGAAGTTATACTTCCAGCAAGGTTGCGTATAACGATTAACGCTACCATGGAGGGGATATGATCAGACACCTAAACTCTTAACATCGACTCATAAGAAATTTCAAAATTTTACTAACGCCATCTAGTGACATTAGACATAATTACTTTATCGAACAAGGTGTTTAAAAACATAACTGAGAAGTTTTGCAGTTACGAATTTAATAATGACTTTATTTATTAAGGATGCCAAAGAAGTATAACTTCTCACGCGCGTACATAAGTACACGCATTTTTTTTTCTGTTAGTATGTCTGTCAGTCTATCTGTCGGAAGGGACTTTTACTGGCGAATAACTGATGTTATAAGGCGTAATAATAAAGAAGAAAATAACTAAACTGCAAGCGGACGAAGTCACGGTTATCTAGTAATATTATAAAAGCGAAAGCACGAGTGTTTGTTTTTGCTTCTTACGCTTTTACGACGTAAGTACTTAAACGATTGTCATGAAAGTTATTATAGATTATGTGGGATAGCTATTTTTCAATGTTGTGCCGTAGAGTAACTAGAAGTCAACGCGGACGAAGTCGCGGGAAGAATGTAGTAATATTGTAAATGCGGGAGTGAGTTTGTTTGCTATGCTTTCACGCCTAACTACTGAATCAAATATAATGTAATTTGGCATACATATAGTATGGGGCAGAGAAAAGGATATAGGTATCCCAGAAAAATTAAATGTTTCTGTGGGATTTATTTAGACTATGGGATCGACTTATGGGTGGATATGGATTCCGACCTACTCGGGCCGAAACCAAGTGAGCTTTACCACCAATAATGCAAGAAATGCAATAATTAAGTACTTACTTCCCTTAGTTGCCTCTCTACTCGTATATAATAGACTGTAATTTGATAGTAAATAATATCATGATCCGGTGAAATTAGAAAAACCCTTTAATCCAAACTGAGAAAAGAATTTGCTACAATTTAAATTTGGCCGAACTATATAATAGTGACATGAAAAATGCTCCCAATATTGATGATTAGATTTTAAAATGTCACTGAATATTTTAAATTCGTACGTCAAAATTTCATAAATCTATAATACTCGTCTATAAGATGTTTGATGTTCGTTAATTAAATATTGACTATTAGAGGTTGATTATTCCTTTGTAAGAAAGTGTGCACCAAAAAGGACCTTATTTAACTTCTTTTTAATACTATAAGCACAGAAATGTTTATTCATTTATATTTCAGACGTAGTTAATTGAAATCAAGTTAGGTAAGTAACAACTTACTAAATAAATAAATAAAATGGCTCAGATACATTGTTTCGTTGCAAATTCAGAAATTCCCTGTCAATCAAGCAGAGGTAAACAACACTGAAAGTTTTGCACGCCTCATAAGCGAAGCGTTGAGGTGCGTACTATTCTCGTTTCACGCAGAAAAAACTGATTTTTCTAACTTAAAATGTCTCTATTTATCATATTATATTGCACTTGTAAAGTAATATATACACACAAATATCAAGAAATAGTACATTGTTACCCTAGGGATGAAAGCAACTTATTTAGTCCCGAGACGGGGTTTGGCACCCGAGCGTAGCGAGGGCTTCAATAGCTCGAGGGACTAAATAAGTCCTTATCCCGAGGTAAACACTGCTTTTCATCGCGAATACGAGGAAACTAAAAATAAAAATCATGAATTAGCTAAAGAAAAAATGGGAGACTAAAAAATTGAATTTGGCATCGCCGTTTTCCTGCCTATTTTGTTTTTTTTTCTGTGGCCTGTCAGCTATTCAGCTATTATTTTTCATTTTAATCATTGAAAAAATATAAATCTTCGTTATTTTAAAGATATAGTTGCAACTATATTAAAATAAAGTCATATAAAAAACAAATTCTTTAATAATATTATGTTATTTCAATTTTACATCGCGCTGTAATTAACTGGCTGTACAGAAAATAGAACCGTTTTTTTTTATAATTACTCAGCTGTTAGTTGAAAGTAATTCTCCCTAGGGCTGAAAAGTATTACTTTCAACCCGCTTCTCAGGCAACTTCAGGCCTACTTTCAGAGTATGAGTAATGAAAACACTATTTTTAACACTCATGATAATTTTGATGCCATTTTTGTTATTTAAAAACTGTTTGAAAAAGTTCTGTCTTGGACGTCCGTTTGTTGTAGGTAATGTATGTTAACACGATAACGACCAAAATACTTTAATATAATCGAGTCTTTTTTTTTTTGACGAGTATGATTACGAATAGGGCCCTATCACTTTTCACGATCTTATTCGATGTGGTTTAATTGTTATTAAACAAACAAAAAAATAGTGAATATTTAAATTTTACGCTTGACTCGACACTAAAAACAGCGCTACGCTATACCTTATTTTTCGTGAGAACTACTTGAACTATTTCTATAGGCCAATATAGAAGTACTTCTTAAAATTAGCGCTAGATGGCGTATAATACATGAAAACCTCATTAGTACTTTTTTAAATTAGCGCTATCTATGTGATTTATTGAAAACGAATTAGTAAGACCAATACATTATTAGCTACGTACCAATTAATCAATTTTATTGTGAAAAATTAACATTATGAAGCATGCACTTTTGGATTTTCAAAGTATTTTATTTTACTACAATTCGACAGTTCTAATCCTGAATATCCTTACTAATATTATAAATGCGAAAGTGGTAGAGCCTTGTTTACCCGAGCATGAATTGGCCGGCTCGTTCAGGGAAGTACCTCCCTCTTACAAAAGATCAGCGTGTAATAACGGCACTTACTGTTGTGTTTCATATGGTGAGTGAGAGCGCCGGAAGCCTAAATCTCCTCTCTATTCTTTCCTTATTATCATTCCTATCCTCTCATTATTATCCTTCCTGGATAGGAATGATAGGAGATGGATATCTCCTATGCCTTTCCTCGGAGATGGCGACGCGCGAGTAATCCCTTTGGTGTTGGTGTTGCTTGCGTCTATAGGCTACGGTAACCGCTTACACCATCAGGTGGACCGTATGCTTGTTCACCACCCATGGAGTATAAAAAAGTGAGTTTATAAAACATAGCATCACACCTGTATTCCCCGAAGGGGTAGGCAGAGGTGTATTACACACCCACGACTTGCCAGTTATGTTTGAGTCCCACGTAATAGGGGGCGAGCCTATTAACGTCTACCGGGCACATTTCCAAACTCCGGGCTGCTACTGAGAATTACTCTTTTTAGAAAAAAGCTCAATAACATTGCCCGACCCGGGGATCGAACCCGAGACCTCATGATTAGCAGTCGCATACACTACCGCTACACCACCGAGTTTATTACATTTTTATCATAATATTAATTGTTATTATTATGTTGTTTCTATATAATATTATACAACTTTCTAAAAAAATAAGCGATTCCTTTCCGGTGTTGGTCTTAGTAGTTTACAACATGTAATTTGTGATTCTGAATAAATCCCACAGCAACCAATACGAGGACTTAAAGAAAACGCAATAAACACATTTATGTGATTAAAATTATTTAACCTAATTTGGAGCGCAACTCTGCCGTAATACCACTGTTGTTGTCAATTTACCGTCGGTGCTATAAAATGCATTCATATTTTATGTAATCCATATCAACACATATGATATGAAAGAGCCTAATGCGACGTCGCCACGACATAAAGGAGCGCAATGTGTCTAGTCGACGCCTCGATCGACGTTATTGATACACGGAAAAGATTTCTCTTTGATAGTTGTGGTCGTGAGTTTTGACGCCTCGTTTCTTAAACTAGGGATGCCATTATTAAGGGGTATCGATGTATCATAATATATATAATATTTACTAAATTATTCATCTTTCAGCCTATCGACGTCCACTGATATAGGCCTCCACAAGAAAGTGCCACAACGAGCGGTCTTGTGTCACCTACATCCTATGGCTCTTCGTGGCTTTGACCAGATCGTCGGTCGATATCCCTTACTAAATACCGATTAACACGTTACAGAGACCTGACTTATCTACTATTGTTCTGATAGCTAAGAGTATTACAGCTAGGTATCGATGTAATGGCTCTTGTATTCACTACTACAGAATTGAATTGACAGCACGCTACTTTTAATGCGCACAAAGCTAATAATTCCAGTCAGATAAATGTGTGGGTGATCATAGTCCGGAGCGTGCTCGTCGCGATTCCTGCCAGCCTGTAATCCACAGGCTGCAATCCGGCTCGAATGCGTACCGCAGTGCGGGTTAGGGCGTGCCCCAGAGGCGACGCGTACCGACCCGCCCCCGTCGGTACGAACAACGGCAGATGCGGCGATGAGGGCCGCCACCCATCACGCCTTGCCCAGTTTGGCGAGTTGAGGGGAGCAGAGTGTCGAGTAGGCACGTGGAATGTAAGAGGTGGTGTGGAAGATAAGTTACACGAGCTGGTAACCGTCATGTCGGACAGACAGCTTGATGTGCTCTGTGTAACAGAGACCAAGCGAAAGGGTAGCGACGCCTGTGATCTTCCTGGTGGCGGGTTAGCTCTGTAGTCTGGTGTAACGCAGAGTGATCGGGCACGCATGGGAGTGGGGGTGTTGCTGTCCGCTCGCTTGGCCTCAGGTGTGAAAGACTACGGATTGTTTGATCCCAGACTTCTATGGGTCCGAATAAAACTAGGTGTCACCAGTGTCTTCATGGTCGCAGCCTATGCTCCCGTAGGCTCTTCGGTGGCATCGGATCTAGAGAAGTTCTGGGATAATGTTAGGGAAGTTCTGGATTTGGCAGAAGCTAGTGAACGCGTGATCGTATGCGGAGACTTGAATGGATGGGTTGGGACCAAGCGTCCAGACTTTGAGGACGTGCTTGGTTCATTTGGTGATAAGAAAGTGAATGATGCAGGTAGGCTCATTGCGGATGTATGTATGGACATTATTGTGTCAAACACATTTTTTCAACATAAGGACATCCATATGTATAGGAATGAACAGAGAAGTATGATAGATTTAATTCTGGTAGACAGTCGCCTCCGAAGTAAAATTCTGGATACAAGAGCATACAGGGGTCCCACTGTCGACACGGACCACTATCTCGTTATTGCGAGATTTAGTGGTCTGTTCAGAAAGTGGAGACACTGGCGAGAGCGTGTCCACTTCGGAGGGCTTGAAAGAATAAAGATTGAAAAGTTGTAAGAAGAGAGTGTAAGAGCAAAGTATACAGAGGGTGTCCGTGAACGGCTGACAATGGCAAGTCAGCCGGGATCTGACATAGAAGAATGCTGGAGAGTATTGAAAGATAGTATGGTAGATACAGCGAAAGAAGTATGTGGATGCTCAAAGAAGCATAGGAAAGTGAAAGATGATGCATGGTGGGATACGGAAGTAGCAGCTTCCGTAGACCAAAAGAAGAAAGCGTGGCTGGACTATGTATCTTCTTTGAACCTGAGTGCAAGTATGAAAGAACAGAAGAAAGAAATATACCGGCAACGTAAGAATGACACCAAAGCCTTAGTGAAAGAGAAGCGTGATAGAGCAAATATGATTGCAGAAGAAAGGCTGACCAAAAACTTCGAGAGCAACACCAAACTTTTCTGGAGGGAGGTGAAGAAATCTCGGAGTGGTTGGTCAGCTTTCAGAATGAATAAAATAAGGTCTAAATGTGGAGACATTCTTACGCAAAAACAAGATGTGTTAAGCCGATGGAGTGAATATTTTGGAGATATGTATGCGGATGTTCAGGGTGATGCTGGTGCCACATGTGATCTAACAGATCAGCATTCGGTACCGGCATCCTCTGATGACATTAGTATGGATGAAGTTGAATGGGCGATTAGAAGTTTGAGAAATGGTAAGGCAGCGGGTATTGATATGGTGTCTGCTGAGATGATCAAGCTTGGAGGCTCATGTGTCTGGGAATCCTTCCTGATGCTTCTCAATTTATGTTGGAGCTCAGGAATGGTTCCCAAGGACTGAAGAAGCGCCGTTTAAGCGCGTTTTAAAAACAAGGGTTCACGTTATGACTGTGCGAACTACAGAGCGATAAGCTTGACTAGTTTGGCAGCCAAAGTGTATGGTAAGATTGTTGAAAGGAGAATGAGAATGGTGTCTGATGAATTTTTGTGTGAGGCACAAGGAGGTTTCAGGTGTGGAAGAGGATGCATGGATCAAGTGTTTTCTCTGCGCAACATTGTGGAGAAGCATCTAGCTGTAGGCCAGAGGGTTTTCTGCAGTTTTGTGGATTTGGAGAAAGCATTTGATACTGTTGTACGAAAGGAACTTTGGGACATTTTGCCGGAGTATGGTATTAGCGGTAGACTGCTACAAGCGGTGCAGTCCAACTACATGGTCTGCAGAGCTTGTGTGCGGCTGGATGATGGAATGTCACCCTGGTTTGACGTCAATATCGGCGTTAAACAGGGCTGCGTTCTATCAGCCAGACTGTTTATCATATATATGGATAAATGTCTACAAAGGTTGAATGAAATGAATGTGGGAGTTCAGATGGGCGACTGTGGTTAACTCGCTGCTATATGCAGACGATTGTATTGTATTGTAAACGCGGGCTATTTTTCCGCAACTCGACGTCGTATGTGCGCCTATTTTGCGTGACGGGTTGCTGGCACTACTCCTGCCAACCCAGCATCACCAGAAAGCCTAGCAGACCCTTAACGTTGCCGACGGCCTCTGGGAGCGACCTCGGAGAGCCGAGGTATAGTGCCCGGTATTCCGCCACCCCCGGACATTCAAGGATGACGTGGGCGGCCGTTTCGTCTGCCTCCATGCAAGCTCTGCAAAGAGGACTATCAGTAACACCTCGAGTAATATAATATGCAGACGATGCGGTCCTATTAGCGCAGTCTGCGACTGACCTGCAAACCCTAATCGACGTAATGGCAGAAGATTGTAAGAAAAGGGGCCTACGTGTGAATGTGAGCAAAACCAAAGTAATGGTTTTTGAAAGAGAAGAAGCCAGAGAGCACGCAGTGGATTAGGGCACTTCCCCGGATTGGAAGGGACGCCGGTTCGATTCCCGCTCGCACTAAAGTTCTCTTTTTCCTCATTCACAAATAATAATTTGTATTTTAAAGTAGCTGAGCATGTCAAGTGCTAAAAATACTGATCAAAATACTAAATTGTGTTTTGAATGAATCGGCGTTTATTTCTTCTTCATTAAAAGCTTAAACAATCGGCACGGGACGACGGAATCTAATCCAAGGCGCCATCCGTACAGTGCATTAAAATTATAAGTACTTATTTAACTAAAGATGCATTTTGTTATCAAGTATCGATAACATAAAATACAACTCTAACTCGACTACAACACTGCGTAACATTCCCCACGCAGCGTCACATTTATTGATGGACTTTGGAAGTTTCCAATATTATGGCTACTTTACATATCATATGGAGAGTTTTATTACGATTTCGCATTTGCCGCCTGATGGGAGAAGTGGTTTTTGCCTTCATAGGTGCCAAAAACAGAGTTTTTAGATTTTGTTATCAATCGTTAATATAAAAAACGTGACTCGAATAAATATATTGTATGGATACATGTCTTTAAGCTAATATTTTTATACTCTAAAAAATTGGATCCATATTTTTATCTTCTCTATATCACTGGACGTTTATTCCCGCAATTTTTTCGCCATCCAAACCTATGCGCCAACCGTATGTCATTTTTATGTGGCCACTTGCCGACATTATATTCTTTTCTATTGTGGCAAAGGTGCTCATAGGGATAAGGGCCTTAATATACGATTATCGGTGGCACTCACTATTGTGCTTGACCTATTCAGTGAGTTATTACCCTTATCGCCAAAGATAGCTCAATTTCAAGATTCTTTTAGAGTTTTAGTATGAAATAATATACTTAACTCATATATGAGATAGATGTCTTAAATTATAGCAAATAAGATACGAGTTGGGTAGATCAAATCTTTCAAAATTTTATCGACAATAAAAGATTTATGATAGACTTGAACTACGATCTAAACCACTTTTGTGTTAAACAATAGCATTCAATATAAAAGGACACAACGCAAACTTTTATGTAAAGATTGAACTATCAAGAGCCAAGCGGAGACAAAAACACAAAATCGGCCATTACGAACAAGCAACTCGCAACTTCTTAAAACATCCTTAGCCAAATAACACATAAAAAGCAGACATCGTTTTTCTTTTAAAAAACTCTCTCATTTGCCTATCAATAGTGGTTGAGGCAGATCTGACCGTAATAAATGTCATACTTTATGGCACTTAGGAAAAAATGCAAGGGAGCCATTTTACATTTTAGCCGGTGACCGGGGATCGCTATGTCGAATTACGCATTTCGAGTAGCCATTTCCTAAGGGAATTTAAAATGTATACTTCGTTTGGAAACATCGGGTTTTGTTGTTGATTTACGATGTTTACTATAACTTTTCGTTATTATTGACCGGCTTAGAGGGCTGCGCTTGTAATGGTGTACTGACAGTACAATGCAGTCAGTGTGTCATTGCGGCCTTATAGATTACAGGCATAAGAGACGACTGGGAAAGTAAAATGATTACCATACTACTGTAGTATAAGAGAAGTTTGAAGCGAAAACCTATGTCAAGTCATCTGGCCATTGTAGTGCCTTACCGACGTTGTCTGGCCTGAAAGAAAACATTTGAAAGTGATATCTATGATGGCCGTCGTTTGGCCGTGTGGGGCCGGCTTTTAGAATTGTCCCACCCCTCTCCACACATGGGAGTCGTAAGAGCCGACTGAGGGAATACCGGGGGAGTGGGAAGCAGCACTCCTTCGAGTATAAACAACATCCACTGCGATCGCCAACCCACCTGCCAAGCGTGGCGATTACGGCACTATCCCCCATTCTTGGGGAGGCCTATGTCCAGCAGTGGACGTCAAAAGGCTGATGGATGGATGAATTGATCTATGACGGGCTTCGTGGCGTAGACGGTAGTGTACCCGACTTCCGTGCACGAGGTCGTGGGTTCGATTCCCACTCAGGACAATTATTTGTGTGATGAACACAAATATTTGTACTCTGTCTGGGTGTTGTTTTTTATTTATTATATGTATGTATTTACAAAAAAAAGTAGTATATGCATTATATCCGTAATCTGGTACCCATAGCACAAGCGTTAAGCTTAGTTTGGGACCAGAGGACGTTGTGTGAAAATGTCCGTGAATGTTTATTTATTATTATTATTTTTTATTGATATAATAAAATTGTAACAGCCCGATGTCTGTACATTGCAAATATTGCAGAAAAGCTAATGTAAATGAGGGTCTTTATTACTGCAATAAAAGCGAAAACAACAAATATATAGAGATTTCGTCTGACTGTCTGTATATACGCACGGAACTCATTTTATTGACAAATGTGCATCATTTATTTAATAAGATCTATTTTCTCTTTCTCAAGGATTTCTCAATTCATTTACAGTGAACAGCAGAAACAGTGATCACGGATTAATTAGAAAAAATCTTCAGTTTTAGCACGAAAGTCAAACGGTCATACATGGTGAAATCCATACTCTCACCAGCGCAATACCAGAACCCCGAAAGCTCGAACTACAAAATCGTTTCCAATGCCTGGTCGAGTGTGGGCGACGTTTCAGTGTCGTAGACCAAGCGTGGTGGTGGTATTATCCAAGACATTCTG
Organism: Leucoma salicis; assembly: GCA_948253155.1. Lineage (NCBI taxonomy): Eukaryota > Metazoa > Arthropoda > Insecta > Lepidoptera > Erebidae > Leucoma > Leucoma salicis. The sequence continues at coordinate 11,767,012 of OX411808.1, read as the reverse complement.
TTACCCTTTTTGTTTTTTTGAAGAAATATACGAGTACACACAGCTTACGCTTGAGTCACGTTTCAGTTTCGTCAGTCAAGTTTCGTCAGTCAAGTTTCGTCAGTCTTTCAGTTGTTCTCAAGAGAGAAAGAGACTCACACGCAGACTCGAAGCTATAGCACCATAGACTACTTACATTATACTGCGCCAGATAATCGGCCTTTGCGTCATAATCGAGGCTGCTTTCTCATGAAAGCTTTTAATTTGATCTAAACTTGGGCGGTTACGGACTGACCAGTCGGTAGGTAGGTAAACTTCGAGAAAGAAATCAATTAAATCCAGTTCGGCTGGGTTTTTTTTATTGCCAACGGTGGTAGACGAGCAAGCGGCCCACCTAATGGTAAGTGGTAACCGCCGCTCATGGACTTGAGCAACACCAGGGGCATAGCCAAGCCGCCGCCTACCGCAAGTTAAGTGCTCCTTTCAAACCTCGTTTAAAGAGGGACATGTCGTAGCGCCGGGGAAACACCATAGCAGGTAGGTTATTCCAGAGCTTACACGTACGTGGTAGAAAAGAACGCTGAAAACGAACTGTCTTTGACGAAATCGTTTCCGGGTGGTGTGGATTTACCGCGACGTCTTGTGGTTCGGTGGTAAAATGGTCATGTCGGTACCATTTCAAACAGCTCCTCCGAGCACTCCCCATTGTAGAGCCGATAGAGCACACAGAGGGACCCGAAGTCTCTCCGCCACTCCAACGACTCCAGACCTTCCGTGAGATCGGGATCATCGACAATTCGAATGGCACACCTTTGCAGGGAGTCAAGTGGGTCGAGTTGGTACTTAGGCGCACCTGCCCAGAGATGTGAGCAGTACTCCATATGAGGGCGGACCTGTGCTTTATATAGCACAATATATGGGTAGCATTCGGTTTGCATTATGACTGTTCCACACCACGATAACCCGTTGGAGGGCGCGACTGTGACGCTGTCTTCGAATCGTATTGGCACTTCAGACGATTCTAGAGGAATGGGTGTAGCAGTAGCATTAAGTCCTCACTTTCCAACTGGTACACGTGCTCCTGGGCCACGCTTGCTTTGGTACGTAAATGTACATGGTTGCTATTAGCGAGGAGACAGCCTGCTGCCACCACTGAAAACTGAGGCGCGGCACACGCTCAAGTCGTGCCTAGCCTGGGTTGAGTAACACTGGGAACTCGCTCCAGGTTATCGGTCCGCGCAGAGCCTACCCCGAAGGTGTGTCGTCCTAGGTGTGCAGGAAGGAATGTAATATAGTCCCGGTGGCCCGCCATTAAACGCGGAGTGACGGCACACGGCGGGTTTCTTTAGTGAGTGAGGGCCCCACACTAACCTGTTCGTTGCCCCGAACGAAGCGCTGCGCGATTAGGAACATTTTTCCAAAAAAAAAGAGGTGTTCGGTGACTACGACTACGATTTCCGCAGCTTATGATGGCACCTTATACGGTCACCCATCCTAGGGCTGCATGCTGAGTAGGTACATGAGTGGCGGTTACCACTTACAACATGTGAAATATTAATTTATTTTTAAAAATATCAATTAATTTTAAAAATACATAATAATAATACACGTTATTATGTTTTTGAAACTAGCGATTAGTTCCTGTGCCTTATAAAATAAATTTATAGCCCTTTTTAACTACTATTATCCGCTCGGGGTGGAAGCAGTGTCTTTGCCTTATGAAAAAACCCGTTTTAACGTACTAGACAGTCGTATCAGAAGGCGAAGTTTCTATCCCCGCATGTAAATATCTTTCATTTTCTATTTCACTTTTTCACACTTTGTGTTCGAATAAATGGCATGTAAAGTGCTTAAAGTGTAATGTATTAAAAATATCAACATAACAATATGATAACATGTAAAATATAAAAATAATATGCGCTAATATTGACTTTTATCGTCACGGTTTTCATTATTCAAATTAATCAATAACATTTTTAGCGATTTTTCGTTACAACATAAAGAAATTAAAAATGTGGCTTAGTAATCGGTCTTGGAGGAATAGTCGATAAGTTGATATGGATGACAGCTCATTCACCAACTGCATAGTGATCAATCAAACAGTTAAGCCTCCCTTCAGCCAAATAACGAGTGTTGCAAAAATTTAAATTAAATCGGTGCGAAACGTGTTTATCGGCGAAGTAACGGCATTAAAATATAGAAACATGTTAATGCTATGGACGATATTAAAAAAAAAACGACAATTATTAAATACATGATCCATCTATCAATATCTATATCTCTCGTCATGGGTGGATAAAACTCATTGTTAGGATATTACTTCGATTGATCCATTGACTTCTTGAATCTTTTACAGGTCTGGCTAAAACGACGACCGAGCGACCCCCTTAAAATTGTAACGTGTTTAAAGCCCTTCAGGGTTAACTGCCTCGGTGGTGTAGCGGTAGTGAATGCGACTGCTAATCACGAGGTCTCGGGTTCGATCCCCGGTAGTACCCCGAGTATTAACAACATCCACTGCGATCGCGAACTCGCCTGCCAAGCGTGGCGATTACGGCACTATCCCCTGTTCTTGGGGAGGCCTATGTCCAGCAGCGGACTTTGAAAGGCTGATGGATTGATGGATGGATTCCGCACACTGGAAACTGAATGAACTTCTAAAATTTTATAGACGTTACAGTAAATTCTTCGATCACCAATGTTATATCGTTATAATAATAAATTAATAAAATATTCAAAGCATAAAATAGAGTCAATTATCCATTATTCATTGACTTTTTGTAGCACTATTTACCTCGTAACCAAAGAATTAGACATTTTCAATTTAGTTAAATGTTCATTGATTTGCTTGTATAGTAACCGAAGCATCTTGAAATTTAAGCAGGCTGGTTGAGCTGCAGATTACGGTGATACAATATTTGCAGGCGGAGAGTGCGTATACGAGATAAAAATATTCTATTTATTACGACCCACGGCGGAGGTACATTCAAAACGCGTCACGCGTTGACATCCGACTTCTCCACATTTCCAAACAAGTACTTACGCAGGGTTGAACTGTAGGTTAGGTTGTAATTACATTTTTTTTTACTCGATTATGACTACCTCGCATTTATATATTTAATATAGATATATTCAATTATCTTATGAATCATATAGAAAACAAATCGTGAATGCATTCACTAGTAAATTAATAGATGAAGATAAATAAATTACTCGTAATAAAGAAGTTACTTTTTCGATACGTCATCAAGGTTATGATGTTTTATCAATATTATTCTTATAGTTTTAAGTTGTAATTTGTATCATTGCATCTTCTAGATTTATCTATATCTATACTATTATAAAGCTGTAACATAGCTGTGTCTGTACATTTGAGATATATTAGAAAAAATGACTTTATTAGGCTATACGCAGGCGTGTATAAACACAAAACAATTTTTTTTAGATTTTTTGTCTGTTTGTTTGTTCGCGTATCACGCAAAAACTACTGAACGGATTTTAATGCAACTTTTTTATTTGAAAGGCCTTGATTAGACTTAAAAACTGGTATACATTTTATCCCGCTACTATATCGGGAACCTGAGATATAACCAAAAAAACAGCAAACGGCGAAGCCGCGGGCAAAGGCTGGTTTTACTTATACAAATGTCGTGGAACTCTTTAATTGGCTTAAGATTTTAATATTATTATAATACTTCCATGTACCTCTTATAAAAAAGCTGTTGAGTTTCCTATTAATAAATAAATACTCGTTTTTTTCAACTTATTACTGTCTCATTATTGGGCACGGATGTCCTCTTAGAATAAAAGAGATTTAGGGCGTAGTTGCCATATAATTTTTATGCAGTTTTTTCTATTATTGATCACTGTACTGTCAAACAGTTCCAGTGATCCCCCAATAAAGGTGAATGTCTGTTGTCTTATATTTGTTTCACTATTTCATAGCCTACAAGTGCAGTGTTAGACTAATAAGACATTCTGATTTCAATCAGCTGTCTCAGCCGTCTAAACTTACTCAGGTATGCAGGTTTCCTCGTGATATTTTGCTTCACCAAGCAGTGGCAATTTGTTAATAAAACACACATTTAATTTAGAAAACTCTTGAAAAATCAGACGTTCTCGCACTGTACTTAGCTGCACTGGCTGGGGATTGAAATTAACACAGCAACTGTCATTCTTAAAATCTGGGTATCTTTGTTGAAAAAGGAATTTAGTCATATTGATAAGTCTGCCGTACAAATATTATGACATCTATTTTTTTTATACTACGAGAGTAGCAAATAGTCATACGGCCAACCTGATAAGCGGCTACCGGTAGCCTATAGACGCCAGCAACACCAGAGGCATCACTTACACCTCGTAAACTTCCAAGGAAAGGGACAGGAAATGGAGAGGAGAAATACTGCGAAGAGGATGAAACGGACGATAAGGAGAGGATAGGGAGTAGGTTTGGGGCTCCAGCACTCTCACTCACCATACGAAACACAACGATAGGAGTAGGTGCTTGCCATTGGTTTACGCTGATCTTCTGCAAGAGGGTGGTAATTCCCCGATCGAGCCTGCCCATTTATGCTCGGTTATCCCAGCAAGCAAGGCTCTATCTCCAGTAATATTCATGGTAATATGTATAATAAAAATCGTTAAGATTACTACTGCATATAAAAGAAAATACAAAGTTAACCTCCAATCATTTACGTTCTTTAAAATATAAAATAAAAGTTAATATAAAATAATGCGTGATAAATTGATAACGACAGCCCTGTTACTATATTTCGCGGGATCACGCGTCCGCCTACCCCTGTCAGCCGTACATACGTATCTATAAAACCAATACGGGAGTGTATAATTTTTCATAAACTACCATTAGGTGTGACGTCAACATTCCCATATCAGCTATCACAACTATCAAAGATGTCTATGTATATGTGTGTGTTCATATTTTGCTACACTGCATTCAGAGTTCCGGACTCTGTTGGCTCAATCACGTAAGCTTCCAACGTTACACTTTTACATAGCCTTAGGGAATACAAAAATAAGTGTACGACCCAAAGCACACTTGCAAAATATGTAGTGTGCAACTAAAAAAATACATGGGACTATTCAACGTAAAACGTATCATTCATACTACAATGCGGTCAGCGGGCGACTAAGCTCCGCAAAGTCAAAAGCGCTTTGACTTCAAAGCGTCGGGGAATAACTGGCAACACCAAGAGAATGCAAAATAAACTGGCAACACTAAGAGTGCAAAATAAATGCGGCAAGAGCAAATTACACAGCCATTGGATCAAAAGACAGACGGAGCGTGAGGTGATGAAAACTGAAAAAAATAATAAAGTCAGCCCCTTACGAGTGTGTGCTAGGGACGACTATTCTGGGATCTTGAGGCTATTAGCTTGAGGATAAGTTTGCATCACTGATCAAATGACCTACTCTTTATCTAAACTTATTTTTCTAGACTTTAATAAAAAAGGTATAAGTTAGAACTTAGTAGGTAGTTTAGTAGTAGAATCTAAGAGTGATTTCTTCGCTGTATTTAAATAGACGACATTTAATTAACACATGGTATATTACACAAAATTAAAATATAACTATCTATATAAGTAGATACCAGCATGAACAAATTTTTGTAGAAATAAAAATATGCGTGAGCATTATTCGTTCGGGGGGAAACGCTTAGTCGCTTAGCAGCTACATACCCTGATCAAAAACTTCAGTTACCACATTTGTTATTTTATTAAGATCCACGCCATCTATCGTAAATGTATTGGCGTATATTTATACCGTTATGATAAACTTTATTGCAATCATAGCACATGATAGCGCGATTACCAAGGTAACTTTGTGATATGTATTTTTTAGCATTTGACGTGCTTAGCTGTTTAGAAGAACATTGTTTTTCCACAAAATTGTGTTCCAGTAAATACCTAAGAAATGCTAAAAAATATAAATATAGGTACTTACCTAATCCATACCTATTAAAGATAACTAAAATTTGCCACATTCCTCCGAATACGTACTTAATTTCCGAATACAGATTCCGCATGTCAGTATAACTTTGTGCTCATATACATCGTGTCAATATTGTCGGAAACTTGGGGTGAGACTTATGATTTTTACATCAAAAGCAACACGACTACTCAAAAGAGAAACGAGGATTTGCATTTGATGAAAGGTGTTGGAACTAAATAACTTTGAGTAAACACATGCTTAGACACAAATTACTAGCTGTAGTTTTAAGTGAATACGGTATTGTTTGTTCGTGCATTTCCTAATAACCACAAACTAAACTCTGAATAATTAAATGAAAGATTTAAAAAGAGCTCTTTCACGTGCAAGCTCTGCTACGAGATACAAGAGAAAACAATAGATATCCTTTGAAGTGTTATAGTCTTAGCTTTTATTCCCAAGAGGTACATATAAGTGTTACATACTAACAGATCATCTGAGTTATTTAAGATCCAAAATAATAGATTGCTAATCACAGCGTGGCATGTGGCTGACCGTGAAGCACGTCGGTGTGTTTTAGTTGTAGCGGATGATAGCCGTTCATTCATTAATCTGTACTATTATGAAGCTGTAATAGAGCTGTGTCAGTATATTTGAGATATTTGAGAAAAAATGACTGAATTAGGCTACATAGGCGTGTCCTACCACAATTTTTATTTTTTGTCTGTTTATCTGTTTGTTCGTTCGCGCATCACGAAAAGCTACTGAGCGGATTTTTATGCAACTTTTTTTGTTTGATAGCTCTTGATTAGACTTAAGAACTAGTATACAATTTATCTCGTGGGATCTTGAGATATAAACTAAAAAATAAAATCATGAAGTTAGCAGTACTTCTTGCTCAACAGCCCATGAGCAATAGTTACCACTTACATTATATTGGCATTATAAGCAATAAAAATATATATCATAAACTTTAAATTGAGAGTAAGTAGTTTTCTTTATAATAGACACTACTACGTCGTTACGTTAGGGAATTGTGGAGCCGAGAAAACCGCGTCAAAAACAAATTGTTGAAAAAACATAAATTATGAAAGTGCAGCGATGGCATCTTGCATTGTGAACAAATTTAATTTCCTAGTTGGAGTTCGGGTAAATGCACGAAACGCCGATCCCGGGCCGCATGCACCAACCACCTAGGTAGCCATTATTTACTGCACTTTAGAACGTGAGGTGAAAACCAATGTAATTGATTGGGTTATGGTATGCAGTTTGCCTGTGTTTCAATCTTCGTTATTGTGTTTAGATGATCAAAATTTATTTTTTGGGGTTCACAATAAGAAATCTGGTTGAAATTATATTTAATAAAATCTGATGAACTCGTATATTTCTTTACTCCTCCTCCTCCTTGTCTCCCAGTTTGGAAGGTCCCCCTCTCAAAGTGAAAGGGATTTAGGACGTAGCTCACCACGATGGCATGAGTGCTGGCAGGTGGCCCCATGAGTGCTGCAGACTACATTCATTCTCTCATTTCATTATCCTTTACGTTTCAGTAGATACAGCCTGAAGATGTAATAAACAAACAAACAAACTCACTTTCTCCAAACAAACTTTAGGAGGAAACATGCTCTAGTAATTTTTTTGATGACTTGTGAACACCTATCAACCCACATTAGGCCATCGTGAAAGATTTTAGCATAAATCTAATCCGAATAAGAAACTTTGTGCCTCACAGTGTGCATTGCCATTGTACAGATATGTTAAAGAGAGATTACCTTTAAGCATGTAAATATTAACATTCCAATAGCGTCAATTTTTGTCGTTGATATTTTTATATATTTTTTTAGCATTTGACACGCTTAGCCATATAAATTAACAGAAAGTGTGAAAATGTGATATCGAAAATAACAGTCACGAGCAAGATTTGAACCTGCATCTCCTGGATACCGTCCAGATGCTATGCCAATTCAGCCATCGTGACAATTGCTTGGGACTGTTAATTTAATATTAACCCTCCAGATACCGTCCGTATTCAGGAGACAGGTTCAAATCCTGCTCGTGACTGTTATTTTCGATTTCAATTTTCACAATTTGTGTTAATTTTGTTTAACAACATCAACATTTTTTTTTCAATTTATGTAAATAACAATCTATATAGGTACACTGAAAACATTGAACTACTTTATTTTTCCAATTAGATTAATTTGTACAATACATCTGTAAATATGTTGTTTATAAAAGTTTGGAATATAATTCGTATTTTAATCCATCAAATCTATATCATTCGATTTAATATTAATATCTATGCAAAAAATTCACGTTCCACAACAGGGATTACAGTTGTTGGGCGTCGCTTCGCAAAGTTACGGCTTTAATATAAAAATAAAGTTTAACGAGAGTGCGCAGTCTGTTGCAGCTTTCCAATGTTGAGCTCGATTTATTGCCTGGCAAAGACCATTTGTTTGCGATGTTTTTGTGGGTTAATCCTTGAATTACTTAAGTTTTACCACAAAACTTCAAATCATTCTGTAGACAGTGCTTCATTTTGTTCTTAAATATGCTGTAATATGTTTCTAACGTAGAACGCCTACATGTTTTACAATAGCAATGTGAACGACTGTTTCTTTAATTTATTGTTATTATTATGCTATGGTAAATTATGTATTATGGCCGTGTGGGGCCGGCCTTAGAATTTTCCCACCCCTCTCCCCCCATGGAAGTCGTAAGAGCCGACTGAGGGAATACCGGGGGGAGTGGGCAGCAGCAATCCCTCGAGTATTAACAACACCCACTGCGATCGCCAACCCGCCTGCCAAGCGTGGCGATTACACTACTATACCGCACTATACCCCCAATTTGGGGAGGCCTATGTCCAGTAGTGGACGTCGAAAGGCTGATGGATGGATGGATGGAAATTATGTTCTGTCGGATCTATGCTCATATATTTGTGATGGAATGTAAAAAAAAAAATTAATCATATATATTGGATTTGTAACTCAATCTGATGTAGGTATTCGTATAATTATTTTTAATAATTTAAAAAGATTTTTCTTATACGGTATACTACGTGTAGGGCTACTCATTTCAAGTGCGTTCAGCAGTCAACACTATAGATAATATCCATTTTCAATATCTGTCATATCAAAGATACTACGTCGATTTATAAGTTCAGTTTTAGTAAAGTTTAATGACGATAGATGGCGCTAGAACATACCCACAGTGCTACGAACTATAATACTTTAAATTAGACAATGAATTTGAATTTGAAGCATTTGATTATAATAATAAACATGTAGCATTATAAAGTGTAAATTGTACCTGCCTACCGGAGAGCACCAGATTTTTTTGAGACAATGGCCTATCGATACCGGACATTCTAACGACCGAAATTTTAATTCCGAATTTGTACTTAAATAAAGAGAAACAAATTTTATTAATAAATAAATCAAAAATATTAATTTAATTCAGATTTAATTCAGATTCAGACCTTTTGTTATGCTGGATCACAGCTGACTAATACTTCCAGAAATCTTTCAAAGGAAAAAAGGAATAAATTGTTTGCTTATATGAGTACCTACTTATATAAAATGGCGGAGTGATTTACTTACCGGCCTCCCCTGGGACTCTCTCGAAACCAAAACACTTGGGTATTGTGAGTTCGATTCCCACACAGTACAATTCTTTATTTGATTCACAAATTATTGTTCTGAGTGGGGATGGACTTTGGTTCCGTGAAATTGTATGTTTGTAAAGTCCCCCGCCGTTCAGGGATTATTCATTAGCGCGGAGTGACAAAAATTGTTATTACAGATTATCTTGTCCACACTATGTAAAAATAAATATAATTAATCAGAACTATATCTACTATGTTTTAAAAAACTGTGAAACATTATAATTCAGATAAAGTGGCTTGAGAGTTATTACTTGTTTGTTTACTGATAATGAGAATTAGTGATTATCCAGCAGCTAGAAATATTCCATCATTTAATACTCCAAGTACATTAGAATATTACGTGGTGTTTGCATAAGATGTAGTGATCTAGAACTGACTGTATTATTTTAAATGGTGCTAATGCTTATTATATTTAGTTATTTAGAGGTAACTTTGTAATTTCAATTTTAAGTAATCGTGTTTTCACCACGCATAAACCTTAGTTTATGTCTTTAACTTTACTATATGTTTATTACATATTTATTGGTTCAGTATTTTACATAATATTTGGATTGAAAATAGGCGATTTCACCTGTCATAGGGCCTTAATACAATTATAATGTATGATATCACAACATTTTTATTATTACTTATTTTTTAAGAAAGAATACTTTACAGTATAATAATAGACATGTGTCATAGGAACTGAGCTTAGTAGTACACATACACACTTGAGACATTATTATAAACGTACTCGGCTGCCTGTAAAGCATGCTTGGTATTGGTAGTCACGATTAGGTTATGTAGAGTCCCTCCCCCCGGACGATTACAATTACATTAGTAATTTAGTTTCTAATGTCTTTGTTAAATCTAATGAAACATAGTGTTTGTATGTTAGTATGCTAGTAGACAAATACGCAAATAACATACTTACTTACCATCACGGCATCTCCCTCGTGGGGTAGACAGAGAGAACAAAGTGCCATAAGGCTCTATTCTTGCATACATGTCTCTCTTCCAAACAACATAACAACAACATCATACAACATTCATAATTCTGTTCATACAAGCTTGATGGAGGTGAGTCTCGGTCTCCCCCTGTATCTACATTCTTCCACTTTCGCATTGTACCTATATCTTCTTAACCAGTCGCTCGTCCGGCATTCTTTCCACGTGCTCAACCATCGGAGCATTTCCTTTCGCAACTTTACACCAATACTCATTTTCATAGCTACTCGTTCTGACTGAAGTTGACGTTACGAATGCGGTCAGTCAGCCTCACTCCACTGATTATCCGTAGATATCCCATTTAGACTGCATTGATTTTCCTCTCATGCTCAAATAGCATATATGTCTAAGTGTTATTTTTACAATTAATATTGGAAATAGTTAATTGTCTCATTAGAGCTTGAATATATATGACCTCCTAGACCGGTAACATGATCCCCCCCTGACTAGTAAGCGGCATCTGCTCTTGCGTATATAATTACTATAAATTTAATAATAAGTGCCTCGTGGCGTAGTCGTTAGTGTGACCGACCTCCGTGCACGAGGTCGTGGTTTCGATTTGCACTCAGGACAATTATTTGTGTGATGAACACAGATAATTGTACTGCGTCTGGGTGTTTTCTATCTACTCGTATGATATGTATATATTTACAAAAAAAAGTAGTATATGTATTATAACCGTAATCTGGTACCAATAGCACAAGCGTTAAGCTTAGTTTAGGACCAGAGGACGTTGTGTGAAATGTCCGTGAATATTTATTTAATTTGGTAAAAAAATTTTGGTAAAATGTGTTGGAACGCATTTTTTTATACAATGAGGGTGGCCAACAAGCATTCGGTACATCTGAAGTTAAGCGGTTACGGTAATCTATAGACAACACCAGAGGCATCCCTCGTAAGTCGCCAACTTCAAGAAAAGGGAGAATGGAGGGTAAGGAGGTTTAGGCCTCCGGTGCTCTCACTCACCGTACAAAACACCTATAGGAGTACCTACCATTGTTTCAGGCTCATCTACTATGAGAGGCTAGATAGTTCCCTGATCGAGTTGGCCCATTCATGCTGGGATAAGCTCTACCACTACCACTGGCAATTATTATGACTATAAGAGTTAGGAATAGTTCTAAAGTAATGTTGATGCCATGATTTCGTGCATTTGTGCGGTAGCACATCTAGCTGAACCAATCTTGCCCGTTCAGTGTGGCTTCTTAACAATTGAAAGGCGAAATAACAGTGATAGCTGGTTGCATATAGTCAAATCTAGAATAATCTTAAATGTATTCGCCTTAAATCATAAACCATCTTAATACTCAACCAGTTTTAAGCTCAGTATTTCAGTTGGTAAATATAGATAACCGAGTACTGGTGAGTTGGTGACATCTTATCTATGATACATGATTGATAAACACGCAAAAAAATATATTTCTTCATTAAATTATCTACGGAATAGTTTGTAGAGGCAGTTTGTTTAACTACCTAATATAATGTGACTTTGTAATATTGCCATAATTTTCTACTTTACAGCCTAAATAACCGTAATACGTATATATGTAACATAATCATTAGCTACATCAATGTCTCTTTCTGTGTAAGAATTATACTAGGTTCGGTATTACCTATTAAGTATCTACTTCCATAGTTTCCTTTGTGTATACCAATTTGCTTATTAAAAATGTTTTGCGTTTTGTTTTTTTAATTAATTACTTATCATCATGCCATCTCCCTTGCGGGGTAGTAGTGGAGGAAGAGAGCGCCAAAAGACTATTCTTTCATACATTTTTCACTTCCTCAACGTTCATAATTCTCTTTATAAATGCTTGCCGGTTTTAGAGATTCCTGACTCCACTTTCTTTTAATACGTCGTGTATTGATCTAGTCCAGGTAGGTTAGTTTCAGTCTCCCCCTGTACCTACACCCTTCCCATTTCTTAATAAATCGCTCATCCAGCATTCTTTTCACATGTCCGAACTATCAGAGTAATGGAATATTTCACATCTTTACACCAATATTCTATTTCATACCTACTCGCTCTTTTACGTCATCATTACAAATGCGGTCAACCAGCCTCACTCCACAGATTATTTTTGAAACCTGGTAATTATAAATTTATTAGTTAATTTTAGAATAATTAAAAATGATTATTAACAATTTTACTACCCTAAGTTTACTTGTGTCAACATGAATTTTAAATTTTGATTGGAATGGTATACCTATAGCGTGATTTGGCTCTGCTCTGGTCTATGTAGAGCTCTTTGGATATCAACAAAATGTGCTTGGATTGGTACAGTACTTTATATGATGAGTCTTTGATATTAATTGCATGTCTTTTTAGGTAGCATTCATTCATGCTACAAGCTATAAGTTAAATAACTAGTTATAGCTGTACGATTAAAGAATAAGCTTTAATATTTGTCTAACCATAATCATATCACTTGTTCAGGTCAGAACTCTACGAGTAAGTAATTATTTATTACTCATTTATTACTCATACATACACACTTTCGCATTTGTTAGATAAAGGTATTAGACTTAAACTAAAAGTATTTCGAATATAATAATAATAAATTCATAAGTAATTATTACAGATACAGAAAGAATATACCGGATTTCCTAAACTAATAGTGTTATTGACTGTTATTGACATATGACATAAAGTTGGTCCCTTTTCACCTTAGATAAACTATCCTTTATCTAAGCTTTTCACGGTGTAGAAGCCATGGTTTTTCATATAGTGATAATAATTTATAGATAAGAGAGGAAATTATGGATGTGTTATTGCTTGTTTTTTGAAGGATAAAGGATTCCAAGATTCCAATGAACTTTTAGGTCATGATGAAATACTATTTTACAAAGTATAAATAATAGTTACTTAGTACCTAAATAGGTAGGTACGCACCTAATAATAGAATAACGAATCTCTTTGAAATCTACACTCAAGTTAAACAATACATAATTACTAGTAACAAAATATCCATTCAAGACAGGAGCACTGCCGACATATTTATAAGTTGAATTCGATATCAATATTATAAAGAATAATCATTGAAAAACACCCTGAACAAAGAACGCACTAAAAACCAAAAAAACATATTCAACCTTACACACATCGATAGTCTTTATGGTACAAGCAATAAGATTAGGTTTCATTAAATTTGTGCCTCAAAGCTGTTAGATATATGTTGGTATAAAGACGGAACCTATTGAAGTGTTTCAGGAGTTTCGCCAAGTTGTCGAACGTTGAGATCGCTATTGTTTCAACACTTCATCCCCCTTCGTATTGTAATCAGCTTTGTAATACGAAAAAATAAGTACGCACTTATGTGTAGCTACCTAATAATGAATAAATATTGGGACAATATCAGATGTTCACTCACTATTTATTGAAGTTGGGAAATATTCATTTATTATTCCATATATATTCCATCAATCCTTTAATATACCTACATTCCACCAGTGTCTAGGGTGTTGTTTCATATTACATATAGCAATGGAATAAAATGTTGCTAGCTTTGATATTCCCATTCAAGGTCGATGTGGGAGATTTTGAGACCTCCTGCTTGGTCCAGGACTAAATAATATCTATCTTGAAACTGACTTTACTGCAAACTAAATTGGAGTATAGTGAATATGACTGCGTGATCAGTGGGTCTAGCCAAGTTGTATTCTATGATCGCTAACGCTAATACAAAACTATTAAAATCTATGGAAATTTGACTTAGAGTTATAGATATTGTTAAAGAATTAGATAAATATAGGTTCTTAATCTAAGGTTAAAGATTGGAATTTGACATTCCCATACATTTAAATAGTTTTCTATTAGCGTTAGCGATCATAGAATGCAACTTGGCTAGGCTCACTGGTGAGACAATGGTGACATTGTACATTTGGTGAACATGAGCGAAAGGTTGGTATAGAATTGCCTATTGACTACTTCGCGGCTAGATTAGGATATTATCAGTTACATACTCACCCGGTTTCTAAAACGCATCTCCTTTTAGCCCAGTAGTTACTGTTTAAATGCCACACATTTATTTATATAAAAACAAAAATGGTATTAGGTAGAGTTTTTAATAAATAAATGAAGAACACAATAAAGACAGTCAAAATAAAACTATTCGTGATGTAAAATGTTTTAAACTTTACAGCTGTATAAGCCTCTATTCGTACGTGGGTAATTTACTAATAAAGAAAGTATTAAAAAAATCTAATACTCTCCACAAAATTATGTTTTATATTTTAGGTGAGATTTAGCCAGCGTAACCAATGAGATCGATTTTGTTGTGACTCGACTAGAAATCATTGAACTTCTGTATTTAAAAAATGGATGTAAAATGGATATATGCAATAGCATATACAAACTATCTTTTAAAATATCTAAATTATAATGAAATCCGTATAAAGCCTTTTAAATCAAAGTTAAGCCTTTGATTTTTAAGATTTTAGACAATCCTAAGGACTTAGAATATACCTACAGCGTAGAAACAGACAGGCTACCTAACATTGACTTTATTTTATAATATTAAAAATTAGCCTTATTAAAATATTTTAAACTCTACGGCGAGGCCTACATCCTGACAATAGAAAGTAGACAATAATACATTAAGAAGAATAAGACAATAATACATTAAGATTTAATACTTTAAGCTTCATTAAAGTATTAAATCACTATACTAAAATATATCACTATGGCTCCTCCAAGTTAATCAGTTATAAGGTTACTAGAAATAGCTCTACAATTTCGTTCCAAGTTTCTTCTGACTTACTTATTTCTTACACTCAAAATCAATGAAAACGTTTCTAATTATAATTTGTGTATCTAATAACTAATACCTTATTATAAAATTATTGTCTAGTTAACTGTTACGTATTTTTTTTTTTACCTTGAGGCTTGGATACCTACGTACGCAAATAGCAAGCAAGTTTCCATTGCGTTACTAAGTTTTATGACATAAAATCTAATTAAATGATGGTTTGACTTAGTAGCAAATCTTTACGCCACATAATTTGCAGGTAACTATAAAAAAAGGATAAATTATAAAAGATTTGTTATCAATAAAAGAAAGAAAGGTCTCCAGACTCTAGTGAGTACATACTTAGAAGTTGTAATATCTGTATGGGGTGCGCGTGGCCGCGGCGGCACCTAGGCTCATATTGATTACCGGTGACATTCTTATCAATACACCCCCGGCGAGCGACCGCTTCACACAACACCCAAAAGAAACAGGAACGTTTCTTCGCGCGTTACGAACGCAACGCAACGAAAAAAGAGGCGGAGACTCGGCGGCTTCAACGGAGACCAATAGCCTCCAGGCTGCAGCGCGGTAGAGCCAATCGTCGCGTGAGACCGGGGCGGGCGACGCGCGCGGCCGCGCCCTCGCACGGCACACGCTTTTTATTTATTGTTGCGCGGAGAAGCGCGCACGACGGGCGTGTGATGCGCGCGTAGTCATATCGCGAGCATGGAGTCCGCCGTGGACTCAGCGTCCACCGCCAGCGAGGTCAGCGGCTCCTCCGGGGGCTCACCCAGAGTGAAGGCAGCATCACCAGCGCGTGGGCTCAGCCCACCTCAACTGTTGGCCCAAAGGATGGCGCTGCCACCACCCGGCCTTGGCCTTCTCGGTTCCTTGCAAATGATGCACCACTCACCCCTCGAGCTCATGGCTGCCGCTCACCATCATGGCCCACCGAGATACGGGAGTCCACCACCTATATCCACCTCGGATCCTTCAGCCAACGAATGCAAGCTGGTAGACTATCGCGGTCAGAAAGTAGCAGCCTTCATCATCCAAGGCGACACCATGCTGTGCTTGCCCCAGGCCTTCGAACTGTTTCTCAAACACCTGGTGGGTGGGTTACATACAGTGTACACAAAGCTAAAAAGACTGGACATAGTGCCGCTCGTGTGCAATGTGGAACAGGTTCGCATCCTTCGCGGGCTCGGCGCCATCCAGCCCGGTGTCAACCGGTGCAAGCTGTTATCCTGCAAGGATTTCGATGTGCTATACAGGGACTGCACCACTGCAAGGTACGCTTTATAAAATATTCCATCATGCTTTTTACGTTAAAAGTTTAATTGAATGGCTGTGAGTCACTGTGACTTATCTACCAACTTAAGAAGTTTTTAACGAACCTCTACCTACATGATTTTATGATTAATTTTTATATGTTTAGTTATTTTTTTATTTTATTGTTATCTTTATTTTGATTACTTCAATCATATCAGTTTTCTTAGGTTAGTATAAAAATATTCTAGAACGATTCTTGGTAGTTACCTTACCAGAGTCTATGTAGATGTATTGATAATCGGCCCTAGCTGTTTATCAAATCAAATAATTTCTTAATTTGTAGGGAAAATAATTGGCCTACTATTTGCCTAATACTAGTTCCGTATACGGTTTTAATTCTAGATTTTATAGAGCTGATTTTATTTAAAACAGGTAGCCTACCTACCTAATTTAAACACTTAAATTACAAAATCTATTCATACACTAATATATTAATAGGTATATATTTATAGATAACTATGTAGGATTGTATTACCAGTAAATATCTATATTTTTAATGAATATATAAAAAATACAAAATATAAAAGTTACCTATACACATATGTAGTATAAAAATAACGGAAAGGTGCCTAAATATTTTAAGGCTGTTAGAGGAACATTATTTAGACAGTGACCAAATTCTACCTTCGAATTGTGTATAATAAGTGCATCTATGTTCTCTGTGGGGAAAAACTCGCGCTCCATTAATTTTTCACATTTTAATACGCGGAAAATATTTCCACCGGTTTAAATATTAAAGAGAGCTTCGGCCAGCGACGGAAGGGTTAAATCTGAGTTAATTAGCGGCAGCCGCTTGAATATTTAAATAAGTAATTTTTACAAACGGTAAAGTTAGATTAAAAAATCTTGTTTTGTTGTGGTCGCGCGTAGTGGCCTGCTATCCGGGTAGGCCTATATTGGTGTTGCTATACTGAAAGTGTTTTAAAAAATATAATGTTAGCGGGAAGTACGCATCGGGGAGGCATAAAGTTTAATTTTTTCGCTCGTATTGACGCTTTGTGCGCAGTAATATTTAATGTTTGTTTATTTATTGTTAAACGGAAATGTTCTGCCGTCCGCTTTACCGACTATCTCATACCCTATTTATTTCTAATGACTCACATTTTTGTTTGACATCATGAAATCATTATACTCACTTTATTAGATTAATGAGATCATTTTTGTCTGATAATTATTTTAGGACCTAATTTGTTTATAATGATCTGAAAAAAAATAACCACAGTTACATTTCATAAGTTTTATTGTAACTTTTATTTTAAATAGATACGCTTTATATGATAATATATTTTGTCTTCGAAAATTCACACTTTACAAACATATAGTCGTTAAAATACGGTTTTAGAAACAATTATGATATAAATACAGAAACTAGATTAAAGAAAGTTATGAAATGTACTCTTGTTAATTTATTTTAGTGAAAGTATTAATTGAAAACGAACCGTTTGACTGATAAATGAACATAAGAAATATCATAAAGAGATGCCAAAAAGACCCGCTAACAACACAAATAAAAACTGGCCGTCGTTTGCCGGCGGTCGTTCAATGTTACTAATTCGTATTGACACATTTCCACCATTACGATTTTGTTAAACATCTTAGCAAAAAACAACATCCTAAAATGAATGTAGTATTTTAACTTATGTAAATAAAACGCAAAGAGCACAAAATATTATAAATAGGACGCGTTAAACTTGTTACCTTTTAATTATTTAATTTCGCTAGCTTAGGTATATGTAAAATGCCTATTAATAGGTATTACATATTAATCATTATTTTTATTTATAAAAAAATAAATAATTGATCAATATAGATTAATTATGTGTTTAATACAATTATAATCAATGTTAGTAATTATTAGTTTTGGTAGGAATTATTCATATTTGATTTTAGTCTATACCCACGACCTCGTCCGCGCACTTCATCATTAAACCCATTAAGACGTTTAAGTGTATTCCCTTATCGGGATATACATAAATATTCTGTGTGTTTATCCAAGCTACAATTTACCTGCATACCAGATTTCGTTCAGACCCAACTAATAATGTTAGGTCTATTCTTTGGTTTTTTTTTTAATCCAGTGGTGTCAAAATTTGGTTATCTACCAAATTTCATCCGAATCTGAACAATCGTTTACGCGTGATTCCCGGACAAACATCCAAACACTTAACATCGTCACAAGCTCTCTCATTTATAATATTAGTTGTTTTGTATTTCTTTGGCCTTCTTGAAGCACATTTCAATATAAATATTATTTAAGAAACTAATCATAATTTAAATAAATTTAATGTATGTCATACTCATTAAATGCGATTGGTAACGCGATATTTTTAAATAAGAGCGGAATGCCCGCATTACAAAACGCAGTGTAAATAATAGGAGGACGTTCCTTTTCACGCTTCAATAATTGCTCGACGGCAGATAAACGAGTGGGTATTGAGTTACCTAAGAACTGCTGGGTGATCCTTATTTAACTTCTTTAACTCTTTAATGTGATTCTTTGTAGTAGTCAATTCTTTGTAATGGCGTTTTCAATAGCTCTATCTGTTATTACAGTACAGTTGCACAGCTAATAATAAAATAATGCATCATAATAAAAAGTAGGTACTGCACAGAGCCTTCAGATAATTTTAAGGTTAAGTGTTTCTAATTTTAATTAAGCTCCACTATTATCCAATAAATTAGGAAGTTTTAGGTAGCTATTGAAATCCAAAACTACGATTAACTTATTTTTCCTAATCGATAGAATCAAAGCGCAAGGTTCCGTCCATTGTCTCTGCTACAAAGAGCTACGTTCAATTACGGAGGTCATCAACACGACTTTTTATGGAATTTTCTACTTTACGACTCATTTTGATGGTGCGCCTTCAAACGGAGTGATATTTTGTAAATAAACATCGCACTGAAATAACTAGCTCATTACCTTTGTAGAGCCGGTAGGTGCGTTGGAGAACTTCCCAAGCGTTTTTGTTGCTAGTTTAAAAGTTATGCGTGTGTATTTACTAGTTATAAAAAAGATAAAGGCTCTCTGTATTGTTTAAGTTGTATTTATTTTCATTAATACGCGGCTTCTTAAAAGATTCAGACTTTAGATAATGATGAGTGACGATCCCTGGTATACTATTGTTGTTACCTATATCGAAACTGATATAATAGAGTTGAAGAGTATTTTTTGTTTTAACGCGCTATTTTCTTGAATTACCATTTAAATAAGATACATTACTTTTATAATTCATAGCCTTATTCTTGAGGAATGCTAGGCTATATAATATCATGCTGCGACCCATAAAAAATCCTGTGATCTGTTTATAAGAATAATAAAATCATGTAATTGCAAACATTTTTATTTTAAATTTATATAGATTCTATGCAGATTATAATTTCCTTGGTCGTTACATACACAGTATTTTAGCGTGTCTTGACGTACAATAGGAACGTTATTATCGTGGATATTGCGCCCAAACTCCTACTGGCGTTGGTCCAAGTGGCGATTCTCATTGAAATATTAAACCGAGACACTGCAATGCAGCGTCTGAGACGCACATGTTGCCAAATTAATTCATTAAGTATATCGTTAAATCATCACAGGCCAGTGAATCAATGTTGCTGACTCAGAATTGAAATTTTATAACAATTTTTAGTATAGTAATAAAGCCCTTGTTGGCATCTCAGATAATCTTCTTGAAAACTCATATTTTCTACAGGTATCTATGCTCTCAATTGGAGCGAGTTTTTTGTATTTAAAATTTTACTACCACTATCAAACTCAGAATATAAGGCAAAATATTCTGTGTAGGAATAAGCCCATAATACTCGGTAGGGGTTTAAATACCTATTCTATTGTGCAGTTTGATAGATGGTACATATAGTTACCACCTATCAACCTAGCACCTATAAGCCTTTTTTTTTGTTAAGGCGGGAAAAAATATTCCTAACCGCATACCCCGTCGTTCGGGACAACGAACAGGGTAGTGTGGGGCCCTCACACATTAAAGAAACCCGCCGTGTGCCGTCTCTCCGCCTTTATTGGCGAGCCACCGGAACTATATTACATTCCTTCAGTGGTTAGCACCTATAAGCTTAGGTGTAGTTTGGTGTAACATGGTAAAGAGGTAACTTTAATTTGACGGGTCTCGTGGCATAGTCGGTAGTGTAAGCGACTTCCGTGCACTAGTTCGTGGGTTCAATTCCAACTCAGGACAATTATTTGTGTGATGAACACAGATATTTGTACTGCGTCTGGGTGTTTTCTATCTGTTATATGTGTGTATTTACAAAAAAAGTTATATATGTATTATAGCCGTAATCTGGTACCTATAGCACAAGCATTAAGCTTAGTTTGGGACCAGAGGAAGTTGTGTTGAAAATGTCCGTGAATATTTATTTATTATAATGGAAGTGACTAAGATATTACACATACTTATCATTCCCCAGTTTTTTTCTGTTATAGACATATTGAGTAAAAAAAATTCTGTTATATACAATCGTAAATGTATAAGTAGAGATTCAAGTATAGTAGGAAATACATATCTAGTTAGATAAAACAGCTGTGTTGATGCCTTCCTTTAACTTCAGTACACATATCTTATAGGTACTTATCAAGATACTAATGCTATTTGTTTAAAAATATGCGTATTTAATGTGTGGTAATAGTATTAGTGCGTAGTGTCACCACCATACTATCCCACGGCTATCGTAAGAGATGATTAAGGAAGTGTTTGTCAACGTATAACGCGGTATAGTAGGCCAATCAGTAACAACAGAGTATACAGAATATGATAACATTACTAATATAATATCTGCTGAGTTCACGTAGTACCTATATGCAAAAATTATTGTTCACTGTTTCAATAGATATTTTTACTACTATTTATCATTACGCCATTTACCTTGCGGGGTAAGCAGAGGGAATAGAGTGTAAAAAGGCTCTATTCTTGCATACATCTCTCGCTTCCTCAACATTCATAATTCTCTTCATACACGCTCGCTGGTTTCGGAGACTCCTGACTACATCTTCCTTCAATACATGACGGATTTGGTCTAAGTAAGGGTCTCGGCCTCCCCATGTACCTACATCCTTCCACTTTAGCATTGTATACTTTCTTAACCAGTCGCTCGTCCGGCATTCTTTCCACATTGGATATTTGTAATAAGATAAAGTAGTTCTATGAATATTATTATTATATTTTAACTGTCTCGGTGGTGTAGCGGTAGTGTATGCGACTGCTAATCATGTGGTCTCGGGTTCAATCCCAATGCAATGTTATTGAGCTTTTTCCTAAAATGAAAAATTCTCAGTAGCAGCCCGGAGTTTGGAAATGTGCCCGGTAGACGTCAATACGCTCGCCCCCTATTACGTGGGACTTAAATCGGGGGTGTATAATACACCTCTGCCTACCCCTTCGAGGAATACAGGCGTGATGCTATGTTTTTGTTTTTTGAATATTATTAATGTATAATTTTGTTAAAAATTTCTCCATCATTACGTGAAAGCAGTTGTTTGGATTTAGATGTTTGGCAAAAATTAGCTTATAGCCTGGATCAAATGACATTTTGTGCCGGTGAAATTTACTAATGAATTATATCACTAAGATTATTAAAGAGCTACAACTTACTAGTACGTTATTTGGCAGGCTAAACTTTAAAATAAAGGTATATTTTAAGGTTTTTCCAGTGTGTGCTGCAACTTGATCATGAAGCATTAAACTATCTAAGTAGACACCATTAAAAACTATTTGAAAATCTGTTACCTAAGAAGAATTTAAACGGATAAACAGACATATATGCGGATAACAAGAAGAATCTAAACGGATATTAAAACATATGCGGATGGCAAGTTCATTTAATACTATAGATACATATTAATTATTTAATATTTTAGCTTCTAAAGATAGCTTTCAAAAACAGTTATGTAGTTATGTATAATTTTTAGACTGTCTGATATGATTACTATCGAAGCGAAGATAAAATAATATTGCAACAAAGAGGTACAAGAATAATATTAGAAAACATATTAATATAGCAATTGCTGCTGCTAATATTTATGTGTGTATTCTGTGACATACTCATACGAGTATAACAAAGGTGCTATGACGTATTATTATTAAATTTATTGATGCATGATTTGAAAGTAACCTACACAAGTCACAACACACATTTTTAAATATTATTATCATAATAATCATGACGTGAGTTAATCAAGCAAATTATATTTGATACAGTAATCGATAGAAAATAGGCAAATCAAAATACAATCTAGACATAATTTATGTAACAAAAAATTTTTGCTTTCTGGTATAATTAACACTATACTATACTAGCCCATATGCTTATATAGATATGTACCTATAGTGGAACATTTTTGAGCTTTGATGTTACTTACCTACATCAATTAAAGCTTTAAGTATCTAGTACTCAACAATAGGCTATTTTATAAGTGCTTTATAATGATATATATTATATGATAGGAATACACCCATAATCGACGCCGTGTCTACTTCGTTTATCCAAATGTGATGTTATTATACCAAAACTTCTGAATATTGATTGACTCTGTTAAAAAGCGTCTGTAACATTTGTTACTTAAATATATGTCATATCGATAATCTCATAACAATCCTCGTATTAATAACACAATCAAATTCCAAAACATAAACTTGAGTAGCTTAAGGAAACGCAATTTCCTCAAAGGCAGTTAAGCGACAAACTGTTCCACAATGGGAATATCATGGAAGCAATTTATTACGAATGATCAACAAGTAGCTGGGGTACCTCGGTTACAGACGGAAAGCAAAGAATGAATGCGAGTGCCTCCGAATTGAAACCAACACCGATAAAGGACCCTCCGACTGCCGGCACCGGCGATGTGCCGAGTGCACGGAACGCACGCCAACACTCGAAACCTCCCGTACAATACAATCCGAAAAACGAACGCACACAAATGACACGAGGGATTCCCTCCCGGCTAGACAGAATTATCTCGGCCTCTCTATTTCCGTTTCGCGTACTATTGAAATGATGTCTCACTTGCACTCCATGCCTTCATATACTGCTGTCTTTATCGCATTCGGTTCATTCATGACTGTAGATTTGAATGGATTTGGAATGTGCGTTTTCTTCCCGCAAGTTTCCATTTGTATTTCATTCAGGAAAGCGGATGGTTGACATCGGGACGCGTCGCAAGTGAGCTCTACATAGATTTGTCGACTTCGATTTTCTTGTGTTGATATTTTAAATCGGGATAAAACATCAGTACTCGGGGTGCTAAATGTAAAATAAAAAATAATAACCACGAACGGGGACGAGCTTGACAACTGCATAGACTATATATAAAAATAACAACAATGTATTAGGATCGGTCCTCATTTTGTAAGATTTTTAATTGTATTTATTAAGGTGGCTCACAGATATGAATGTGATATAGAAATTGATGGTCCCAAATGAATGTCACGATAGCTCATAATACTAATATTCCATTTCACAATTTTACACTTTGTTTTCTAGTCAATGGCAGAGCACGTCAAGTGTTTCAAATATATGTAAAAATAACAACGAATAAAAGTATTATTCGTTTTTGCTGTTCTAATTGCTCTGCCATTCTGCCAAGTTTATTTTTGTAAAGCAACCAAACAAGATGGATTAAGAAAAAGTGACAATGTATAAATGAGCGCGTCTAATTAAAATTCTCTTCCGTGTTAAGTAGATATTGAATGGTAGATAGAAACTACGGTATGGCGTGTTGTAGTGCGCCGGTAGCCGATGCAGCATCTTATAATTGCGGCTCACCATGTGTTGAGCTCTAATCATGTTTAATTATAGACTGAAGTTGGAGTCATTGCTGTTTATCATGAGATGAACTGTTACAAATGAATAAAAGCCGCGAGAAAATGATGGATTAAACGCCTAGAAAGAATGATGGCTCGGTGTTGTTCTACTTATAGTGTAGAAGTATAACGCTTAGGTATACTTAGGTATTAGGCACAACGGATAAATTATTACAAATATTAAGATTACATCATCTGTCAGTTCAAATAATTTAGTTAATTAAATATTCTTTAATTTATTACTTAACTAAATACAGAACTCTCAATACTATCTAATTATGAAGTTGGGAGACAACGTCAGGTAACCTTCCTTAAATAGTTATGTAAGGTAAAGGTTAATTTATACTAATTCGATATTTAATATATAATTATATTGCCTTGGTGGTCTAGCTGTAGTTCATGCTACTGTGGTTTATAAGTTTCCTCACTCGAATCCCAGGTCGGGTCAGTTAAAATTTATGGATAATATGTATATCTTTATCCGTAAAGAAATTCTCAATAGGGGTTCGGAGTCATGAAGTTGGTGGTTTTTCACCTCCGTGACTCAAAAACCACGTAAAGCCATTGGTTTTCGGGCTAATATCTCTTTTTGGTCGAGTCGGAATGTCATCCAATCAGACTGAGAGTAAGGGAACAAAGAGTGCGCTTAGGTTTGCGCATACCACTTTTTTTTTGTTGAGGCAGAAAAAATGTACCTAACCGCACACCCCGCCGTTCGGGGCAATGAACAGGGTACTGTAGGGCCCTCACTCACTAAATAAGCCAGCCGTGTGCCGTCTCTTTACCTATATTTGTGGGCCACAGGAATTGCGTTATATTACTTCAGTGGCGGGCTTTGTGCATACCCTTTCTTTTTGGAAAAAATGTATCTAACCGCACACCCCGTCGTTCGGGGCAACGAACAGGGTAGTGTGGGGCCCGCACCCACTAAAGAAACCCGCTATGTGCCGTCTTTCCCCCTGTGTTGACGGACCACTGGTACTGTGTTGGATTACTTCAGTGGCCCGCCGGCGGCTTACCCTTTCGGGTTTGTGCATACCCTAAAACTCTCTCGTTGTCGTGGGTACATGACTAGTGTGTCTCTTGACACTGGTCGCTGTCGCCGAAATTACGCTCTGGAGATCATTATATATATCTGTCTTTTATAAGTCACTTTAAAATATAACAGTGTTATGTATTTTTTGTTAAACAACTCTGTGATAAATAAAGCCATTATTGTGATTGTAAAATATGACAAGAAATGCATTCGCACAATTACTCCTAGTCTATTGTAAACTGATTCTTTGCCTGGTTTTGCTTCTGCTTCTCATGATATCATATCAGTTTACTAGTGCACCTAATTGTTTGTTTTTCAAGTCTTTGGTTAAGTTGTTAAAATATGTTGACGTGTAGAAGAAATAGGAGATCGGTTCCATTTTGTATAGAAAAGTTTATCTCGATTAAATTTTTACAAGTAATTACCTAGAGGTCTGTGGTTGTAAAAGTATTAACCTATAGTAGATGGGCTTGCAATATATACACTTACACATAACATTAATAGTAGGTTTGAATACCTCATATTGACGCGATAAGACTCACAGTTAAATGATTATCTACTATTTTAGATGTAACTAGCCTTTACTACTCCGCCTAAATGTTCCGCCGCAGGCAGAAGCTAGTTTTTTTGGTTATACCAGTATCTCAGGTTTCCGATATAGTAGCGAAACAAAATATATAGCAGTTTTTAAGTCTAATCAGCCATGAAGCAAAAAAAGATAAATTCGTTTAGTGGTTTTGCAAGATGCCAGAACAAATAGATAGATAAACAGACAGAAATTCTAAAGAAAATAGTAATAGGAATCGAGGACGTCCTTAACGTCACACCACGTTGACCAATTTCCTCAAAATATTTTCCTTTGTCTAGTGGTGATGATTTGTAAACAAATAGACAAGTAGCTTCTAAACATCTCGAAAAGTCACATTTGTGTGCCGCACGACCTAGGACTGGGGATCGAACTCAATACCACTCTTTGTAGTCCTTGGTTTTACCGGAGGCTATCACTGCTCTGCCACCGAAGGAATGTAACATAGTTCCAGTAGCCCACCAATAAAGGCGGAGAGACGGCACACGGCAAGTTTCTTTAGTGGGTGAAGGCCCCACACTATAGCAGCTCTCATATATTATAATAGTACAGAATTAGATGTTATTAAAAATAGAGTAATAACATCCTCTCTTTATCATGCGAGTCAAGATTGAGATGGATGGTGGTGTACTCGACTTACATTGGCTAAACCTTGCAGTGTTCCATCCTATATCTATGGCTTCGATTACATGTATCGGTTGAAATCGTACAGTTTGTTCCTATTTCCTATGCAGGTGTTGTTTCCAGCTTAGCCTTTCGTCTTATAATTCGATTATACAATGTCTCGGGCCAGATTCTGCTCTAATTAGGCATGGAATGTCTGGTTGATCACTCACAGGACAGATAATGTACATCCTCAATTCAGAATACCTATCGTAATGGGCATCCTTAGTTTCGGTATCTGCTATTAAATGAAATTGATGCATTTGCTAGATTTTTCTTAGTTTAGTGAATAACTTGGACTAGGCAATTCTTGTAGGTATTCCGTTATAACTCCGACATAAAACAATCTCTTAGTAAGGTTAACCGTCAAAGCTAAGGTGTAAATTGTGTGTACCTTAACTTTACATATACACATAGAAGAGTTAATAACAAAGAAAAGAAATGAGATAAGGGCTACTTAAGTCAGCCCGAAAGGCTCGTTAAACGTTGATATACGACTTATAATAAAACTTATAAAACATTCGCAACAATTTAAAAGGGGTATCAATAAAAAACTTAGTAAACTATCCAATGCGTTGGAGGTTGCCAGTTAAAAATATAGTAAATTGCATTTTACAACCTACCTGTTTTTTATTTTTAATCAAATCACGGCATAATAAGTTTAACATTGTAACGAGTATTATGACTCCAAAGACTTTTATTGGATTTCAAGAAGCCTTGCAATTATAAAAATGGTATCGGAGTTTTGTTGAACCGTATCAAAATGTTATACTTTTGTGTAGATATTTCCATTGTGATAAATTTGGCTAAATATAAAAGTAATAAGACTTTATTTAGAAACGTAATACCTACATTATTTGAAACTACCTATATATTATGTTTCAGCTAAGCTAAATTGTATTTGTCTTTTGTTGTTTTCTTTTTGTTTTTAAAAAAGATAACACCTTGAATTTAGTTCACGGACACAAAGTATACCCAGACTCAGAACAATCATTTGTGGATCACACAGAGTTGTTCTGTGTGGGAATTGAACCCATAACACTCGGGCGGGAGGCCGGTATCTAAACCATTCCGCCATCTGTGCATTTGTCCATCCATCCATCCATCCATCAGCCTTTTAACGTCAACTGCTGGACAGAGGCCTCCCCAAGAATGCGGGATATTCCCGAAATCGCCACGCTTGGCAGGCGGGTTGGCGATCGCAGTGGATGTTGTTAATACTCGAAGGAGTGCTGCTGCCCAATCCCCCGGTATTCCCTCAGTCGGCTCTTCAATTCCGATGGGTGGAGAGGGGTGGGACAATTCTAAAGCCGGACCCACACGGCAAATTGTCAATGATAGCCTAGTGATAAAACCCAGGACTGCAAAGACAATGGTATCGAGATCGTGCCCCAGTCCAATGTCACGACACACATCTCTGATTTTCGAAATTTTTCTGTGTGCAATGTGTGTGTGTGTGTTTATTTACAAATTATCACCACCGCTCGGTGACGGAAAAAACACTGCGAGGAAACCTGCATCTTTTTAAAATTGTATATCTTTGTATGTTCAAAAATGTAATTATTTATCTTTCTTAACTTATTGATTACTAGCCTTGGCCCGTGGCTTCGCCGCAGCCAAAAGCAAGTTTTTAGGTTTTATCTCAGGTTCCCGATACCTATAGTAGCGGGAGAAAATGTATATCAGTTGTTAAGTCTAATCAAGAGCTGCCAAATAAAATAAGTTGCATCAAAATCCGTTTAGTAGTTTTGGCGTGATGCGGGAACAAACAAACAGACAAACATAAAAAAACTCTAAAAAAAATTGTTTTGTGTTTAGACACGCCTATATTTACAGTAATTTTTTCTTAAATATCTTAAATGTACAGACACAGCTCTGTTACAGCTTTATAATAGTATAGATTAGACCTTGGAAATGGGAAGTACTGAATATTAATAAACACCGGACCGATACCAACCTAGACAGTGAGTTATTAGTTAGTGATAATATATCCTATTTTAATTTGCCGCTCTTGTGTGATAAGTTCATCGGAATTGTTAGTAACTCTAAAATAGAGGTATCTTTTTAATTCTATTTGACAGTCGCACTTCAGTTGAATAGTATTTTGGCGTTCGAATTCTCTGTCATAGGAGTGCTCACGGTACTTTTCTCTGGCAATATATTTTTTTGCAACAAAGTAGCTTGATAACTCTTAGAATCTACCAGCCACTGCGCGCGTCACACCCCGATAAAAGTAATTTACAGCCGATATAAACTATTTCGTTTCGACGACGAACACATTTTATGTAATTATCGTCGCTGCACTTAAAATAACTATGTTTCCAGTTTTACGACTAAGTTATTAATAGTTTTTGTATTTTTAGCACTTAAATTTTCCACATTATATATTACTGAAAGGCAAGTTTTAAAATAAGACAAATAAACTTGTTGACACTTAAATTGATTGTTCCGAACGCGTGTTAAAATCGATAGTGGTCCAGATGCACAAAAATAGGGCAGAGAAATCGATTTGGCCCATATTTTGGCGGTCTAGCGACCGTCGACAGCGAGGGTAACGTTCGCGATAAGGGATAGTGCCCCCCTCCATGCGCGGGGTGGTCCCCCTGTCCCCCTTGATAATATTTACCGCCCCCTGGCCATACTTACGCCCCTCAGTATTTACGGGTTAGAGAAAAACAAGGGTACTCGAGCTTCAGAAGGTGCAACGTAGATTTTAATCCTTTCTGATGTTTATGATTGATGGCGGATTTTGTGATCGTTGTTGCGCTCGTGTTGATGGATTCTTTATGATTCTCAGTGCTGGCAGCGGGTATGGGACACGCCGCTGATGACGTCACACTAAGCGTGCCGTGCTAGAAAGTTGTCGAATTAGTCACAAAGATTATAATATTTGCGACGTGTATTCGCTTGTAGAAACATAGCGAAAATTTAGAAGTAATTTATAAGAATAGTTGTATCAAATTTTGCTTATTCATGCAGTTAATAGGTACCTACTTTATTGAACTCTGTATTATTCAAAAGCATTTTTTATAGGCCACACAACACGTAAGGCTGTTAACATTTTTAGTTCAACTAATGTGTAAATACCTATAACATTCTACACTTAAACCATATATTCATTAAACAATAGTGTAATAATAACATCGAGATCGAAGTATCCATTTTAAATAGCCGCTAGCGCCATCTGTCAATCAATAATGAATTTCAATAGTCCTAAAAAACTTAATTAGACTGCTTTCAAAGACAGACTAACACCGACAATCACTAAAATAAATATTTGTGAGGGTTTTCAAAACCTTATGGATGTGGTCATAGAGTTCAAAGTTGTGAGGTTGTAGTTTATGGAGCGGTAAAATGTTTGTTTTGATGTAATGTGGTGACGATGGGCATAGACATCAGTATTGACGCGTGCCCAATAGCTCAGTGAGATGTACCGCACATCTCACGGCTGAAATACTAATTATTATTTTAGTAATAGTTGATTGGTTTCTTAACGAAGTAATAGATTTTATAATGTTTTGTTGGTCTGTGTCTGTATTTTGAGGAATTGAGTGTTACCACCCCATTTAGTTTCACAGGTGTCGTGTTAATCGACTGTGGAAGTAAAAACTACTAAGTATAGAAAACTCTTATTTGGTGTGACTAATAAAATATTTATTTCCCAATTAATTACGGCCCACGGTTCTAGTCCTCCATGCCGGTACACTTCGGATAAGCAGACTTCACAAGGTCTCGATACCATATTTAATATTTTCTTTTATACGATGATGGCAAGCAAACATACAAGATGGTAAGCGGTTACTGTACTCTATATAGATACTCTATAGAGTAACACCGTAGGCATCATTCGCGCTTCGCCAACTCCAAAGAAAGGGGTAGGAGGTAGAAAGGAAGAATAATATGGAGGGGATGATGAGGGGGGTTTAGACTTCCGCTATACTTAGGTTACCTCGTGGTGTTTTCCTTCAGAAAGCTTGAAAATAATTCGTGAAAAATATAGTTTTTGATTTTTCTCTGGTAATGTAGGATTGCTCTTCTAAATTATCACCTATTGAGATTGAGCACATAACCTGGCGGTTTCGGACGTGCAATAAAACACTAAGTCGTCAAATTAGCTTTATTATGTTTGAAAAATCTATCGCATTTTGATCTGTATTTTAGCACGTTGTCGTAAAGGCAACTGTAATGTACGAGTAGATATTGGTAATGGCCGTCGGTCAGTGCGATGGCTTAGTGGTCTAGAGCACTTCCCCGGATTGGAAGGGACGCAGGTTCGTATCCCGCTCGCACTAAACTTGTCTTTTTCCACATTAACAAATAATTTGTTCTTTAAAATCTATCGCTTTAAGAATAAACTTTTTGGTAGTAACAATCTACCTTTTATTAATTAATCTATACTAAAAGTTATACATATTTTGTTTTAATGATAGTTCGGATATATAAGTATAGATACATCATGTTTTTTTATTTCATTTTGATTACGATATAGGTAGGTATATCAATAAATCTAATAGCGTCATCATATTTTGATTAATTACAACCTACACAGAACCAGTCCAGTGAAGCAAAGCACATTAATTTATTTATAAATGCGTTTTTCGGTTAGTTACACGTTTGCGACGGAGGAAATTAAGTTTGGGGAATTGAAACTAGTCATTGTTCTTTTAATTGCGGTCAATTTGTGGCGTTCTAGATGAAATGTGCCGATCATTGTGTGTCGAGGTGAGCCGTTATATCAAAGGCTTCACGCCTTACACCAATATTGATTATGTTATTTTATTGATATTCGGTGTTATTAAAGTCACTTCGTTTTTGAACTTTCATATATTTTATTTATATTTTATATATGATATTGGCATTGATTAAAGTTAATACTTTATTAAATTATTAATTTGATTGAGTACTTACATACCTATACATATAGTCACGCCTTTTTCCCGTAGGGGTAGGCAGCGACTACTACCATGACACACATCTTTCGCTTCATCTACTTTCATCAGCGCTTTCATGCATGCTCGTTGGTTACGAGTACTCTTAACCTGACCTTCCTTAAGAATGTCTTCGATCTGGTCAAAATATGTTCGCCTAGGTCGACCTCTACCAACTTGCCCATTCACAGTCACCTTGTAAATCTGTTTCGTTATTTAAGTGAGTAAGTATTGTTAATACGTTTAAACACTTCTTTTTCGACTGATTACTGTTCCACTATTGGGCAACGGTCTCCTCTCGTAGTGAGAGGGGTTAGGCCGTAGCCCACCACGCTGCCAAAGTGCGGATTGGCAGACTTCACAAACTGTCGAGAAAATCTCTCAGGCATGCAGGTTTCCTTACGATGTTTTACTTCGCCGACGGTTATTAACACTTTTGTACAATTATTTACTTACTTACTTATCACCACGCCATTTCCCTTGCGGGGTAGGCAGAGAGAACAGAGTGCCAAGAGGCTCTATTCTTGCATACATCACTCGCTTCCTCAACATTCATAACTCTCTTCATACACGCTCGCCGGTTTCGGAGACTCCTGACTCCACTTTCCTTCAACACATGACCAATTTGGTCTAGGTAGGTAATTCTCGGTCTCCCCCTGTACCTACATCCTTCCACTTTCGCATTGTATATCTTCTTAGCCATTCGCTCGTCCGGTATTCTTTCCACATGTCCGAACCATCGGAGCATTCCCTTTCGCATCTTTACACCAATACTCTCTTTCATGCCTACTCGCTCTCTTACGTCATTGTTACGAATGCGGTCAGTCAGCCTCACTCCACAGATTCTCCGCAGAGATCGCATTTCGACCGCATTGATTTTGCTCTCATGCTCCTTTTTACATACCCAACTCTCGCTTCCATATAATAACATTGAGACAAGCATTGCGTTGTGTATTGCGACACGTGCCTTCTGGCTGAGGTGATGGCTGCCGAGAAGTTGTCCCAATGCTCCGTTCACTCTATTTCCCGCATCAACTCTTCATTCAACATCAGTGGTGTACCTTCCATCCCGACTGAATCCACATCCAAGATATACAAATTCATCCACTTGTTCTAGCACACCATTTACTATTGCTACTCTAATATCTGTTCTGGCTTCTTCTCATTCAAAAACCATTACTTTGGTTTTGTTCACATTCACACGTTGGCCCCTTTTCTTACAATCTTCTGCCATTACGTCAACTAGGGTTTGCAGGTCAGTCGCAGACTGCGCTAATAGGACCGCATCGTCTGCATATAGCAGCGAGTTAACCACTGAGTCGCCCATCTGAACTCCCACATTAATTTCATTCAACTTTTGTAGACATTTATCCAGATATATGATAAACAGTTTGGCTGATAGAAATCAGCCCTGTTTAACGCTGATATTGACGTCAAACCAGGGTGACATTCCATCATCCAGCCGCACACAAGCTCTGCAGTCCATGTAGTTGGACTGAACCGCTTGTAGCAGTCTACCGCTAATGCCATACTCCGGCAAAATGTCCCAAAGTTCCTTTCGTACAACAGTGTCAAATGCTTTCTCCAAATCCACAAAACTGCAGAAAACCCTCTGGCCTACAGCCAAATGCTTCTCCACAATGTTGCGCAGAGAAAAAACTTGATCCATGCATCCTCGTTCATACCTGAAACCTCCTTGTGCCTCACAAATTCTCAAAAATTCATCAGACACCATCCTCATTCTCCTTTCAACAATTTAACCATACACTTTGGCTGCCAAACTGGTCAAGCTTATGGCTCTGTAGTTTGCACAGTCATAACGTGAACCCTTGTTTTTAAACAAGGGCACGATGATTGCGCTTCTCCAGTCCTTGGGAACCATTCCTGAGCTCCAACATAAATTGAGAAGCATCAGGAAGGATTCCCAGACACATGAGCCTCCAAGCTTGATCATCTCAGCAGACAGCATATCAATACCCGCTGCCTTACCATTTCTCAAACTTCTAATCGCCCATTCAACTTCATCCATACTAATGTCATCAGAGGATGCCGGTACCGAATGCTGATCTGTTAGATCACATGTGGTACCAGCATCACCCTGAACATCCGCATACATATTTCCAAAATATTCACTCCATCGGCTTAACACATCTTGTGTTTGCGTAAAAATGTCTCCACCTTTAGACCTTATTTTATTCATTCTGAAAGCTGACCAACCACTCCGAGATTTCTTCACCTCCCTCCAGATAAGTTTGGTGTTGCTCTCCAAGTTTTGGTCAGCCTTTCTTCTGCAATCATATTTGCTCTATCACGCTTCCCTTTCAAAGGCTTTGGTGTTATTCTTACGTTGCCGGTATATTTCTTTCTTCTGTTCTTTCATACTTGCACTCAGGTTCAAAGAAGATACATAGTCCAGCCACGCTTTCTTCTTTTGGTCTACAGAAGCTGCTACTTCCATATCCCACTATGCATCACCTTTCACTTTCCTATGCTTCTTTGAGCATCCACATACTTCTTTAGCTGTATCTACCATACTATCTTTCAATACTCTCCAGCATTCTTCTATGTCAGATCCCGGCTGACTTGCCATTGTCAGCCGTTTACGGACACCCTCTAAATACTTTGCTCTTACACTCTCTTCTTGCAACTTTTCAATCTTTATTCTTTCAAGCCCTCCGAAGTGGACACGCTCTCGCCAGTGTCTCCACTTTCTGAACAGACCACTAAATCTCGCAATAACGAGATAGTGGTCCGTGTCGATAGTGGTCCGTGTCGACAGTGGGACCCCTGTAGGCTCTTGTATCCAGAATTTTACTTCGGAGGTGACTGTCTACCAGAATTAAATCTATCATACTTCTCTGTTCATTCCTTCTCCATGTATACATATGGATGTCCTTATGTTGAAAAAATGTGTTTGACACAATAAGGTTTCTCTCCATACATACATCCGCAATGAGCCTACCTGCATCATTCACTCTCTTATCACCAAATGAACCAAGCACGTCCTCGAAGTCTGGACACTTGGTCCCAACTCATCCATTCAAGTCTCCGCATACGATCACGCGTTCACTAGCTTCTGCCAAATCCAGAACTTCCCTAACATTATCCTAGAACTTCTCTAGATCCAATGACACCGAAGAGCCTGTGGGAGCATAAGCTGCGACCATGAAGACACTGGTGATACCTAGTTTTATTCGGACTCATAGAAGTCTGGGATCAAACATTCCGAAGTCTTTCACACCTGAGGCCAAGTGAGCGGACAGCAACACCCCCACTACTATGGCCCGATCGCTCTGCGGTACGCCAGACCACAGAGCTAACCCGCCACCAGGAAGATCACAGGCGTCGCTACCCTTTCGCTTGGTCTCTGTTACACAGAGCACATCAAGTTGTCTGTCCGACATGACGGTTACCAGCTCGTGTAACTTATTTTCCACGCACCTCTTACATTCCACGTATGATGATGAGATATGTCTGTATATTTAACATATTTGAGAAAAAAATACTGAATTAGGCTATATAGGCGTGTCTAAACACAAAACGATTTTTTTAGATTTTTTGTCTGTTTGCCGTTTGTTTGTTCGCGCATCACGCAATAAGTTCTAAACGGAGTTTGATGCAACTTTTTTTGTTTGATAGCTCTTGATAAGACATAACAACTGGTATACATTTTATCCCGATACTATATCGGGGTCTTGAGATATAACCTAAAAACTTCTGGCTGCGGCGGAGTCGCGGGCAAAAGCTAGTGTTAAGTAAAATGAATTCGAATTTTTGGATTGTTAAATTCTATTATTTATAAATATATAATTATATTTCTTTTGTATAAAAACATAACAAATATTTTTAAATTGAACGATATTCTCTAAAAACCATTATTGATGTAATAATGTATTCTAAGTCTAGTCTCTCTAGTCTAGTCTCTCTAGTCTTTACGACTTTACATTTGTGACAACGCAGACAGAATATTTATTATGTTATTGATCCGTGGTTTGGGCTGTGCTGGTCTTAAAAAACTCTCAATAGAACTTGTTCAGGGTAAGCACATTTTGTTCCACTCATGCAATCAAGTAAATTGCATAAAATGTTTTGATTTTAATAATAATATTTATAAAATATAAACGTCTCCCAATAATTTTACTCTAATATTAGTTAGTGAGGATAGCACAGAAGAAATTTAAAATATTAATTTAATATCCTCTGTTATCCCTTACACATTTGGGAATATGTTTTAATAATTCCATTCGTAATATCATTCAGATATCAAAGAAAGGGTTGCACAGTGGGCCGACTGCGCGCTGACTCGCACAAAATGCTCTATCTGCATATGCCCTCTGATTGATGTGCCCTGTAATTATTTAGACGCGTTAATAACACCACCGACGACGGCCGCACTTTGTTTCTGACGACTTAAGACGAATGAAATGAGAAATTCTATCGGACTCTTAATAGAGCTTATTGCTTTCTGATGTTTTGTTGATTAAACGAACAGGAATTGTTATTAAGTTCTGATGTTTCTTCATTCGTTTTGGGATGCAAATTTTAATTATCTCTTCGTTTAAAAATATATGAAATGCTCTCTTAATAAGTTAGATGACAATGAAAAAAATCTTTTGGAGTGTGTCCTAATCTAATTTAATAATTTAGTACCTACATGAAACCACACCCAAATAAAATTGTAAGCAGAGTGGCCACACCCGTGTTGTACATGTTGCTGTAATAATGCGCTATCGTAGATTTATTTACATAAATGCCCGCTACATACAAATTGTCTTTATGTTTTCTGTGCGTGCGACCCCCGTTACAACGAATCAGAATATTAACGTAAATAGTAATGGCAGGAAAAAAAGCTATTATGCAAATGAAACATTTTGTGGTAAATAGAAACTGACGTAATACGATGGCAAGAAATATAATAAATCGTTTTTTGTTAGTGGATTTATTATATTTTATATTGCTCCTATTATATTACTGCTATTATGGTATTCTGCGTGACTTTGTAGGTCTTCGATTTATACTTAATCAGATGGTATAGTTTGGATTACTTGATTAAACGAATTTACGCAGTTAGGTTTATTTTAATAATTTATTAAAGTGGTTTAACGTACCTACATACATACATACGCGTGCTCGTAGATTCTAATATGTTTTGATAACATAAGAGTTCAATGAATTCAATAATTTGATTAACGTGTCCAGTACTTTTGAACAGGCGTTAAGGAGACATTCACCCATTTTATAGTTTATCTAGACTCGAAGTGATTGATTTCGACCACTGTATTACCGGTAGTATGGATAATATTGATACTTATTGATACATCGAGGCTTAGAGGTCATAGCACTCAGTGCTATTTATAATTGCTCACAGTAAAAAAATCACTAAATGCAAGTATCAATCATTTCTGCAAGTAAACACACAGAACAGATGCTAAAAACATGTTTAAATACAAATCTCCCGTAACGCAAAATAATGCAATTGGCATATCCATTGAGATCCTAGATATGAATACGTTATGATATATATTATTACATTGAATAACAAACGGCGGCTGAGTGCTGAATGTGCTTACGTCACAACGGGAACCGAATAATAGAGTTCGCTACAAACGTTTAGCGAACCCTCGAAAATTGAAATAAAAAAACGAACCATTTGAGATGTAACAGCAATGTGATTATGCACTTTTTTATATTTTTTTCTGTTTGTGTGCGTGTTTTTTACACCATGCTATAGAGTTGCGAATCGATTGGACACGTACAAACATCATTTAGGTTACACAAAGACATGTTATTTTAGATGTTTTTCCTTATTTTTCTGTAAATTTTATTACTTCATATTACAATGTCTAAGCAAAGCTATAATCTCAGTTTTGGTGACATCACTATACCAGGTACCCAAATGAAAATACGGCTTATGGTTCACTAACATTGCATACCTATAATATTTTATAATCGACTCAATGTTTTATAAATACAATGGAAAAGTAAATAAGTACAGCACACATTGACTAAAATGATGTACAACAAAATTAGTACTCCTCAATAGAAGAGTTGTAGTTTTTGAAAAACTCTTGATATTTACGAAAATTTCCTCTGTGTGAACCTAGCATGAGTCGCTAGTAGAAAATATTTTTTTTTTAAATTGTGTTATGATTATATGAATCTTAATCAGGTCATACCAAAAGCCGGGCGTAGATGGTCTACGAATACAAAGTTTCAATCTATTATTCTTTCCCGTGGATGTTATACTTGGAAGCTAGTGAGGGTTTTCACTTGTTGCTGGGGAAAGCGTATGTCTCGTCTGTTCTTATATCTGCTGCAAAGCATTTTGGTACGGCACCAAGGAAAAGGATTCAATTTCCACTTCTCAATATTGTGTGTAGTGGCGAAAAATTCACTTTCGGCAGCAGTTTAGGTATTACCAAGTCCCAGTGCCCAACTGATAGTGTGACTTGCGCTCCGAACACTTATATAAAGAAGCTTACCTATCACTGTTAGCAATAACAAACCATATAACTATAATACAAAAAAAAAACAACAAAATAATGCATTAAAAAATATAAAAGTTGGAGACTATTCCATATCTTTTGCGTTCCCAAAAACTGCCCCTGTTTTTGTCAGACTAACGTAATTATAAACGAGATTGTTGCGAAGTGACTTGTAATATGACCCCTTTGTAATAAAGATTTTAATTTTACAATTTATGTACTGTCTATCTACTTAAGTATAATTACCTAATATTGCCTGGTGAATAACGTACACAAAGGTATACCACGTTTTTAAAAAATAGTTTAAAGTTAGATACTCATAATTAATAACTAAAAAGAAACCAAATCGCTCGACGACTGCGATAGCTTAGCGGTCCAGAGCACTTCCCCGGATTGGATGGGGCGCAGGTTGGAATCCTGCTCGCAGTAAAGCTCTCTTTTTCCACCTTCGCAAACAATTTGTTCTTATCAATCTAGTTTTACAAATGAGGCTCTAGGCTTTGGTGCTTTATACAGAGGTGCAATAAATGTTTCTATGTAAGTACGAGTAAATACATTGAAAATGATGTGTATATCTGTGAATCTGCTTGCCTCAGTGATTTTATCCATAGCTTGTGAAGTCCGCCAACCCTCACTGGGTCAGCATGATGGACTAGTGTAATAATCTTGATATATTTTTTTAAACAATGAATGCCTGTTATGAAGCAAAAGAACTCCAAATATTCGGACACTCGGACCAATGAGGGGTCCATTCGTAAGAATGTGATTAATTAAACAAATGTATAGAACCGGAAAGAAATTCGCCAACCCTTGGTTCCCATTTTTTATAACAGACATACCTCATCTTGTTCCCCAGCTGTAATTGACTCGTTGGTAATTTCATTTTAATTTTCCGTTGCAAGGAATTTTT
Source organism: Leucoma salicis (assembly GCA_948253155.1). Taxonomy (NCBI): domain Eukaryota; kingdom Metazoa; phylum Arthropoda; class Insecta; order Lepidoptera; family Erebidae; genus Leucoma; species Leucoma salicis. Next base: position 11,727,940 of record OX411808.1, on the reverse strand, counting down.
CTCTGATTTTCAATTAACAAATCGTTTTCTAGAACATTCTTGTTTATAGTTAATTCTGTTATCGGTATTCTTGGAAAAAATATCGCTACATATTTATAATTTGAGTTTTTAGAGTTGTGAAAGGAAAATGGTAAGTGGAGGTCTGGAAGTATACAAAATCTGGTTTTTAGTACTTTAGGTAGGTACTTGTAGAAATGTTATCAACTATTAAGTTTAAAGTATAACTAAAAACATAATACATAAACTATAGATAATAATGTCGTCATAGTAGAGTTGGTATTTTACTTATTTAGTAATTGGCAACCAAACTTTGATTAAATGTACAGAGCCGTGTAAATATTATTGTGGATAACTAGATGCCAAAATGATCGATTATTCTTTTGTCAAAGGTTCTATCCATCCATCAGGCTCTCGACGTCCACTGCTGGACATAGAAATAATTGGGGGTATAGTGGCGTAATCGCCACGCTTGGCAGGCGGGTTGGCGATCGCAGTGGATGTTTTTAATACTCGAAGGAGTGCTGCTGCCCACTCTCCCCGATATTCCCTCAGGCGGCTCTTCCGACTCCCATGGGTGGAGAGGGGTGGGACAATTCTAAAGCCGGCCCCACACGGCAAAAGGTTAGGTATACCTTTTAGATCTTCCACAGAGTAGGAAGAATCATTCTCAGCTTTAAAATATAAATATTAAATTAAGCTTATTTTAGCTTCATTTACTCAAGGATCAGATACATATGAAAGTCATAAGTGATCTGTACTCATTATACAGTAAACATGAACTAAACATCTGCAGCTAGCATTCACAATTATTAGGGTCAGTTATCGGAAAAATAAACTATTCCGAGCGATAGTACTGCATAATTGCAATATACAAAGCATTGTGCATACTATTCTCACCACTTTTTAACGGAATTATGCTTCTTTACGTATGGAAATAAATGATAACAAAGAATAGAGACCTATCTTGGTAACAATCTAGCGACTACAGGATAGAAACGGTGTTAAATCAAAACAACGAAACGTTCGCTTCTCATATTTCCAATTAAAATTCCTATACATATGCATTGTTGCGAATCAGATATCTCTATTGTATACTGAATAGTTTTGTTACACGTATGATTCTAGTGATCCATCATTGAGTGCATGTAAACATAATGCTAGACTTGCGAGAAGTGTTACTAGCTTAAGTAATATGTTTTATTGTAACTTTGACCCCAAACATACGAGGTTGGGTTAGCTATGAACCTATAAGTAATAACTATTAAGTTAAAAGGACAAATTTCTTCCTTTGTAAGAATATGATGCTTTAATATCTTTAATAAAATATAATCCAACGACTCACCAGTGACAACGTAGAAATGATGTAATTGAACAAGACTAAAGAGTTTCATTTGTTTACTGCTTATAATATTTTTTTAGAAGTTGACTTTAAACAAAAACAGAGAGAACGTTAAACAAAAAAATTGTGTGTTGTTCTGTTCTTATTTCTTTTTTCTTCGAGCTAATCTAACCATAATACTTGCTAAATCATCCTCAAACATGACAGATCAAAACTAAATCAAACTAAACTGTAAGCTTAGAAATTCGTCATAAATTTTATGCTACCTAACACCAGGATTATATTTATGAACATATAAAAATTATAGTACAAACAAAAAAGTATTAGTTTTGTTCTTGTCCTCTTTAAAGAGTTACAAGACTTGTAATGAGGTACACACGATAACTGTTAGCAAACAAGATTACGAATGCATCCTGCTATCCCGGTGGCCTAATCCGTATGGAAAGAGCGTTATCAGGTAGGTATAGGGAAAAATTTATGAATAGAACCACTGTTTCAGTAATCATTGTTTATCATACAAAGATGCCGCAAAGTGTACAATTAATTTTGTACTGAGATAATCTGGCACTCGATTTAGAGCTTGTTTTATATTCCATAAATTATTGTTGTGTAAGTTTAACAACATATTTTGCTTATAAATTTTGCAGCATAAACAATGAACTTCATAATTTAATGTATATGTACCATATCGATCAGAATAATGAAAGATGGTGCCTAAGATGTTTGCTTCATTACATTTAATATGCGATTGTTGATTATGATGTCTCGGGTTTGAATCCCGGGGTGGGATCAACAAAAAGATATTGAGTTTTTTTTTCAAAAATTCTTAATAACAGCTTGGAGTTAGGAATTTGGTGGTGTTTGAACCCCGTGCCTCATAAAGCACGTAAAACCTTTGGTACTGCTTCTGATCTCTCTCCGGTCAGTCAGTCAGATTGTCGTCCCATCGGACTTTGAGAGTGAGGGAACAGAGAGTGCACTTGTATTTGCGCACACACTGGTGCACTATAATATCTCCTGCGTATTAAGAGAAAGTGCGAAAATGTGAAATCGGGAACAGTATCGATGTCACATTTTTGCACTTTGTGTTAATTTATATGACGTTCACGACCAAAATCGGTATAGAGATTATCATAATATACGTACTGGTATTACTAACAACATTTAAAATACGTAAGTCGTAATTACTAACAACATTTAAAATACGTAAGTCGTAGTAATAAGTAAGTCATTGCACTCCCATTAGGTTGTTTAGTTACAATGCAAGAAAACAAGAGCATGAAAGCAAATGTCTCCATTCATGATTTCATAGATAAGCCTTATTCAATGGAATCCAAATAGAACCATTTCTAGGTTAATCACGGCAACGTGTACCTACACAGCGTATAATGATCTTGAGTTAAAAACTAAGAAATCGCATGCTATTGCGTCGTATTGTTAATTTTGATCTATTTCACAGTAAAAAGATAAAAATAAAAGTAAAACAAAGTACTATAATAGCCACATATGCCTTACATGACAAGGTATTCGGATGCGGTAGCTGAGCTGTAAAGTCAAGAAATAATTTGATATGGTAATTCAACTTCCGTAAGTCGAGATGATAATGTCGGTCAGTCGGGAGTCAGGTTGTCTACCATGAATTAAATTGTGAGTGTTAAGCTTGCTAAGTTATCTAGTTCGATGACACTTGGCCACTGAAGTATATGAATAATTTCTAGTATTGCCTACTTCGTGGCAACTTCGAGAGATGTATTATCAGCAACTTTTTGTGGAAGGTATTTCTTTTATAATCGTATTTAAAAAAAAACAAGGCGTTCGTCGTCACGTATCCCAAAGGGTTTGTTTATCGAAATAAAACACTATTATCCAGGCTATAATTTATCGGCATACCAAATTTACTCGTTAGATTTATAAAATAAATAAGTATAAATAAAAATAGGAATCCTATGGATCTTTGTAGTCCGAAATAAACGCTTTATTATTATTATATTATGGAAAACAGTAGTAGCGTAGCTCATTTTGGTCCAAAATTTTGGTAAGACGATGCAGTGTGCATAGAGCACCGATTTGAGATTGAATAATAATATGTTTTATTCTGTTATTTTGTCAGAAAACCATGTTGGCTGTGGCCATACGTTAAAAAGAATTTAAAATTAAACACAAAGTGAAAAATGTGAAATCGAAAATAACAGTCACGAGCACGATTCGAACCTGCATCTCCTGGATACCGTCCAGATGCTTTGCCAATTCAGCCATCGTGACCCTTGCTCCTGACTGCTAATCTCGATAACACATTCATACTTAACGTCTTTGGGTGACGCCTGCACCATCTGTCGGAAGTATTTTCATACGAATCCTGCTCGTGACTGTTATTTTCGATTTCACATTTTTCACTTTGTGTTTAATGTATGTTGCTAAGCATGTCAAATGGTAAAAATATATATAAAAATATCTAAAGAATTTAAAATACCAGTATTTTAAACAATAGAAATATAACAAGCCAAGTAAGTGCAATCGTTATGCACGAATGTAGTAACTAGGTAGGAAATGCAATTAGCTAGTGCTCACCCGCGATGCTTCTAAATCGCTCAACCATGTAACTCCTTATCTCTGTTGCATGTTTTTTCAATATGCAATCCAAGACAATCGCCGCGACTATCGGATGATCAGAATTCTCAGGTATTTTTTTTAATTCCGCGACCATTCTAATTACATATTATTCACTTTCGCAAGTGAACTCTTCGAGGTATTATTACTTTACTAATTAAAGTAATATCGATTCATTGAACTGTTTGCTCACATTCAACTAGTGCTGTGTGGCAAATTACTATCCTTGTTAATTTTGTTCATACACGGACGGCAAGTGTTTTAAGATTTCTTATTATAGTTATATAATAAACATACAATTTTTTTTAATATATAGTAGGTAGAAGCCTATAGAGAGACCATCTTGAAATGCGATCGTGGAGAGTAAAATATAGGATAACTGTGGTGGTTAAAATAGTGGGGAGATTCTAGATTCAAGTGGAGTAAACTAGTCTCTATAATCTCTGGCAAAGGTTATTTTCAAAAGAGATAAAAACACAAGGTTGTATCTATCGTATACTTATTTATTATCAAAAATGTGATCTTTGCAATTATACCTACACCCGCCTGTTTCCTAAAGGGGTAGGCTGAGACGATAGCCAATTGTCATTAAAAAACAGCCTTCGGCTACCTACTTTTCACAACTCTAACGTGACGGGTGGCGGACACGTCACCGCCATTGCGTTTTATGTGAGTCATCCATCCATCCATCAGCCTTTCATCGTCCACTGCTGGACATAGGCCTCCCCAAAATGGGGGTTTTACCATAATCGCCACGCTTGGCAGGCGGGTTGGTGGTCGCAGTGGATATTTTTAGTACACAGGGGAACGCTGCTGCCCAGTCCCCCGTTAATCCCTTAGTCGGCTTTTACGACTCCCATAGGAAGAGACGGGATGGAGCTATTCTTGGTGCCGGCCCCACACGGCGGTTTTATGTGAGTATATTATGATAACTAACTTTTTACATTAATTAATGATGGGTTCCTACTTCTTATACTTGAGTATAATATTACATTTTGATCAGTTTTTTAGCACTTGACATGCTCAGCTACTTTAAAGAACAGGTACCTAATTTGTCAATGTGGAAAAGAGAAGTTTTAGTAGAGTACTTCCCCGGATTGGAAGGGACACGGGTTCGAATCACGCTCGCACTAAAACTTCTCTTTTTTCACAATCACAAATAATTTGTTCTTTATAATATTACATATAAAAAAACAGACTAGTACGAGTATATGCATACATTTTACCAAAATAGCTTAGTAGAATTTCTTTAACAGCTCATAATACAAGTAGGGAGTGTCTGGTATCGTTTTGATGTCTTAATGATATTGTCCGAATGATGTATGCAGTCCGGAAGCACAACTGGTATAGAGAACTACCGCTGCGATCAAATAGACCAATTTGCATCAGTTAGCTACTTTTACAAACAATAATAACTAAATATATCCATATTTTACTTGATGTTTTGTCTTTCTTTCTAACATAAATCAACAAAATTAACTACGTTAAACGATATGTATAAAATTGGTGGATGTGTCAAGATTTTATTTTCTCTTCCTTAAAAATCGTGGATTGCACGGAATAAACAACAAAATATTTTGTATGAGAATAACCATAAGCTTGACAACTGGCGCCTCTACGGCAGTCAGTTTGTGAATTAAACGTGGCAAGGTACGGTCTATTACGCGGCCGGGCCTCGTGGTGTAGTCGGTAGTGTAACCGACTTCCGTGCACGAGGTCGTGAGTTCGATTCCCACTCAGGACAATTATTTATGTGATGAACACATATATTTGTACTGCGTCTGGGTGTCTTCTATCTATTATATGTATGTATTAATAAATTAAATTATTATTATGTACAAAAAAAATGTAATATATGTACTACATATATCCGTAATCTGGTACCCATAGCACAAGCGTTAAGCTTAGTTTGGGACCTAGGGGACGTTATATGAAATGTCCGTAAATATTTATTTATTAGAGGAAAGTAACCAAATATGGGCTACCATTTTGTTTTTGTCTCAAAAATAAAAAAACTATTTTTTGAGTAGTAATTAACCATTTATTGACGTAAAACTGACCACACATATATTTTTAAAGAGCTAAGTAACAGTCTTATGTTCTTAATATTATAATATATTATTAAATTGAACATTAAACAAAATTGCAAAATAGACTTTAAATATGGAACAGGTACTCAAATAATACACATAGAAACTTATAATATCTTGTACGAAAATAACTATTATAAATGTTTATTTTATAAGAGATCAAATATCTTTGGTAGCTGGAAGAAATTACTTAATTTACTTACACAAATCACATATCCATGTGTCAAACTCTGGCCCAGCACAGTCATTATGTGCCCAGTGATTACACATTAAACATCTGACCCACAGTTCGACTGCTGCGTTTTCGGAAAAAAGTTCCTGGCAAAACATACACGCTACATCGGCAGTGTCAGGAGCTTCTCTTCCTATGGGGCATCTGGTTCACTATCTGAATCAAACTGGATATCTTCTTCACCTTTACTTTCTTTAGTGTCCCTGCTCTTGGTTTTCTAATATTACTTTTTTTTTTGCTTGGGTTTCTTATCTTTCGTTTTATTTTCTTTTTCAATATTCTTCTTATTTGTTTTAATAAGGTCATGTTTATACGGCGACGAAGTTATAACCGAGGGCACAGAAGCTTTTCTACCGCCATTAGATGTCTTTCTAATTTTTTTTGGCACTGGACTTATGTCATAAGTAGATACTAGAACTAGACTGCTGCGATCAATTCCGGAAGACGAAGTTTTGCTGTCATATGTTAGTTAATGTCCAGTTCTAGATGTAGATTCTTCTATTTGAGTATCAGGTCTCAGCGGAGGCGCATTTTTTGTCTCAGACCTAGACCTTGAGTCCGATGATTCAAATATGGGCTAGCCTATATTTATGACCCTAGTCGTAGCCCATATTCGAAATTCTTCACCAAAATAAACTTGATCGTGTACTTTACAAGTCATATATAGCAAGCAATAAATCGACCGAAAATCATAAAGTTTAACTTATTTTCTGCAATAAAACACATAGTTACAGTATTTAGACCTGATTTTCATTAATTAAATAACACATTGACACGTACCTCAAAAATTTTTTCGACAGCGACAGCACAAGTATGGCCACTGACAACAGCTTGCGCCCGACTGACGAGACAGAGAGAGTGCGATGTTAAAGCGAATGAATACGATAGAGGATCGTCGTTTGTAGTGTCTTTAGATTGTTGGTTTTCGAGAATTGTTATTAGCCCATATTAGAGCCCTAGCCCACATTTAGTTACTCTCCTTAAAATCCTTTTATGTTATATATATTTTAAATATGTTTATGATATATTGTATTATAATTTAATTCGAGGGAGTGCTGCTGCCCACTCCCGCAGTATTCTCAGTCGGCTCTTACGACTCCCATGGGTGGAGAGGAGTGGGACAATTCTAAAGCCGGCCCCACACGGCAAACTTAGGTATCCTATTATAATAAAAATAAATGTAAATATAAATCACTTGAATGAACCTTAGACCAAGAGGACTAAAGCCCATTCAAGTGACATTCTACTATCGGCAACGTGCCCAAAATACTGGCGGCATTATCTCGCTGGATAGCGAGGCTAATCCTTTGGCCAAGGTAAAAACCAGCATTTTGGTCACGTGTAGCCTCTACAAGCTTCCTCGCTAAAAATCTTTATAGAAAAAAAAAGCATTTATTTATTTATTTATTATTTCATTTCCAGTTTTATTATGTGATTATTATTCTTTATTGCTATAATTAAGCTTACCAAAATCGGAATATTGCATAGATTTTGTAAATATAGATGATAGCACTTGTCATGATAAGACAAAACCAAGAAAGTGAAATATTGCAATATTTGCTGTAAGGATATAATAGAGTCATTCCTGATCTAAGGGCGGTCCTGTTCTAAGGGCGTCTCAAAAGCTGACTGATTAACAATTAACATAAAATACCAATGCAAAAAATAAAACTTTTAATAAAACAACCCCGTATAGCAAGCCAATTTCCGTTCTGATGTGGAAAATAACTTGTGTTGCATTAATACATATTGCTTGTGAAGAAAATAATACTAAAACTAGGTATTAAACATTTGATTGTCTATTTCATTTTCAGCTTTTTGCCGTCCGCTACTGCATATAGGCCTTCCAAAGAGAGCACCTGAACGTGCAGTCCTGTGGCGTTTATCCACTTAAATACTTCGAACTACGGATGGTTTTAAAAAGCGTTTTATTTGTTTCACTTATTCCTCAATGACGTGGTTTGCGTGACAAAGCAAATTTAGTACGAACAAAAATTGTTGCCAGTTATTCCAACAACGTAATTCTCTTTTATGGTAGCCTTACACTAGAGCCTGTATGACGGTTAAATATTACATCGTCTTGATACATTGTTACAGCTCAGATACTAAAAAGTAACAAGCAAAATACAACTACAGCTCGCAACAAAAAATCTACAATGATCGTTGAAATTTCACGCTAAAAAACTGGAGCGATAAATAGGCAAGCTATTTATAGAAAATTTAGTAAAAACATTACCTTTATTTTTTTTTAAACCCATTAAGACTGTTGGACACGTGTCAGTCTTAGAGTGAGAAGAGTTAAGGCCATAGTGCACTACACTGGCCCACAGCGGATTAGCAGACTTCACAAGTCGTAAAAAACGTCTCAAGCACACGATGGTTTCCTTACATTGATAATTTATTAATAAACATACTTTCGTAATATTAAAGGTAAACCTGCAAAGTCTCCACCTCAGACAGGGTACTGAACTCGAGACCACTGTCTTTGAAGTTCTTCGCTTCGTTCGTTCGCTAGGCTCTCACTGTTATTTACAGTATTATGATTTGCTGTACACAATTAGGGCTTTTTAATCAAACGTGTGTAGTACCTGGTAAGTGGCAGACGAATACGTACTCTATAAGCCGCTGTTGTGGGAGAGTGCACTTGCATAACATCCCATAATTGACAGAACACGTGGAAATCCATGATATTAATGTTCAATTCGCTCCTGATTATGAGTGAGATTTATAATATTTACTTTCCTTAAAGGTGAAACCAAATGTGTACTACGTTAGACCAGACCGATTTTATATCGTTTTCATATATTAATTACTACGAGAAGAGATAAAACCTAATAAGTCATAAACTGTGAACTAAAAGTAACCTTTATACTCGTAGTTTTCTTGGGTAATCCAATAGTATCATATATGTATGTAAGCAATGTTGCCAATTGTCAATAATTTTATAAAGAACCGGTTCTGACTGCTAGATAAGAATCTGCTATAAGCATTTATTGTAGTGTTGAGCTTCGAATGTAAATATGGACTCGTAGCAAAATTGTTGCCAAACTATTTTGAACCACTTAGAACCTTAGCATAGACGAATAGATTGTATAATTGAAACTTTGTGGTATAAAATTAATTTTGTTGTAGTGTACGATAAATCGTGACCACGCATTCGGAGCCTCGAGCCACTTGCTCCTGTTGCCTTTTATTCTGACTTTACTGACTTCTTATGTCTCTAAATAATATAACTGTCTGTGCTTTTTAGAAAAATAAATCTGATTATAAATAATTCAGAGGTATTTCAGCATACTTGTCTTCACCGCAACCCTAGTTGTCACGTAGTTTACTTTCTGGTTATTATATTATTTTTGCTTTGTCTCGTAATCCGTGTTATTAGATAGCTTTCCTAAAATTTGGGTCTCATATGCAAAGAAATTAACTATTATAAATGGTATAAATGTATATTGTACATGACCTTTAAACAGACTTAACTCGTGGCTATGAGTATTTGATTCACCTATTGTTATAGTTACTTTTAAGGCATTCTTATGTAGATAGAGGGCGTAGGTATGTATCGGATATTATTTTGGCTTTGGTCGTGAATAACAAAATATTCTGAACTTGATAGAGATTAATAACCGTGTATAAAACGAATGTCCTACCATCAGTAATTCTCTTGTACAAATGTATTTATTTGTAATTTTATGTGCAACGATGCGTTTTGATGTTTATGAGTTCAATAACGTGTTATTATAACCATAGTAAGCAGGGTGAACTGTATGTACCTTATTACTGGAGGGCGCTTATAACTGAAGGCGATGAAGGCTCGTTGGCAATTATTATCATAACTTCAATTACATACTTAGATAAATTGCAATTTTATTATAAAATAGCTCATTTATTTAATTGTAAATTACATAACATACACCAAACTGTTGAAGGCGTTAACGAGTAGGTATAAATGAAACTGTTATATTCACCTGTTTGTTTATAGCAAAATACTACCGTACATACTATCTCTCTCTCTATTGTATAATATTCTCGTGTCACAGTGTTTGTCGCCATTCTCCTCCGAAACGGCTTGACCGATTCTTATGAAATTTTGTGTGTAGGTATATTCAGTAGGTCTGAGAATAGGATGTAAACCATTTTTCATACCCCTTAGTGATAAGGGTGGTCTGCCCCAAATAGATTTTTTAATTTAAGGAGTTTTTTTTTTTTTTATAATTCGGCATATAGGCAGCTTAGTTAGTTATTTTTTTCTACGCTAGAAAATCCCTTAAAATTCTCTAGAAATTATTTATATGGCAAATCAACGTTTGCCGGGTCAGCTAATATGTATAATTTCTTTTTCATACACGAGTATGTATTCTAACACATGTCATGAGTAAAATTATCTATATCATTTGAGAGTGCAATGCAATACCTACCTTAAAGAAAACGTTTAATGTATTTTTTTTCAAAATAGATTAGTTACCAGATAGGATTCATCTTCATCTTCCTTATCGAAAAACAATTCTATAGGATTTTGATAAAATTTTAGTATTAAAAATTATATTTTATGATTTGTTATTATTATTATAAGACATCGTATTTCTATTATTTAGTGCAGTGCCTAGCAATAGCCTAGGGGTAAGACAAGGACTGTAAAGACAGTAGTATGGAGTTCGATCCCCAGTCCGAAATCTAGGCCTCGCACGAGGCGCACCTCTGACATACCTAGATTTTTCAAAATTATGTGTGTATGAGAGATTTTCTTAAACTTTTAAAGTCTGCCAACCCGCATTGTTCAGCGTGGTGGGCTACGGTCTAAATTCTTGTCACTATTCGAAGAGACCCGCCAAAAGGAGGGCAGTAGAAGGAATAAAAAAAATTTTTTTTTTCAGTCTTAAGACAGAAAAAGCGCTCATCTAGAAGTTAAATTCGAGACTTCAATTTATGAATTCACGATTTCATTACTGTAATTACATGTATCCACATGCATAATAGGTATAACCTTATTTTCTTGTTACAAGTGGATTGCTATTTAAATGAATCATTTTGTTGATAACTTGTAAAATATACCCGTTTCTGGTACCAGGTGAAGTAAAAACATTAATTTATTGTAACAGTTTTAATGCAGTACGAACACAATTGTTCGATTAATCATTTACTTAGTTAAAAAAGTTACCCTTTTAATTAGCGTTGGAAGAGCATTTTAATCTCCGTTTGCGGGATTACAAGCACTGAACACAAACTTAAGCGATTTTGAAGTAATAAGTCTTCTAAGTATTATAAATAACTAAAATTAAATACTTACTCATATCTTAACTGCCTCGGTGGTACAGTGTGCGACTGCTGATCATGAGGTCTCGGGTTCGATCCCCGGGTCGGGCAATATTATTGAGCTTTTACGTAAAAAGAAAAATTCTCAGTAGCTGCCCGGAGTTTGGAAATGTGCCCGGTTGACGACAATAGGCTCTCCCCCTATTACGTGGGATCTAAACATAGCTGGCGAATCGTGGGTATGTAATACACCTCGGCCTACCCCTTCGGGGAATACAGGCGTGATGCTATGTTTTAAGTAAAATTACATAAATTTTAAAGGAAAAATATATAGTAGACGGTAGTATTTTGAAAAGGTTAGTATAGCGATATGTGATTATTATGGATTTTAAATTAAGCAATCCAATCCTAGTTGCCAAGGCAGGGTTTAGCTTTTTTAAAATAACCGTAGTACACATTTAGTCATGCCTGACGTACCTATACAACATAAAATAATAAAATATTCACGGACATTTTTCACACAACGTCTTCTGGTCCCAAACTAAGCTTAACGCTTGTGCTATGGGTACCGGATTACGGATATAATACATATACTACTTTTTTTTTGTAAAAACATACATCTAATAGATAGAAAACACCCAGACGCAGTACAAATATCTATTCAGTTCATCACACAAATAATTGTCCTGAGTGGGAATCGAACCCACGACCTCGTGCACGGAAGTCGGTTACACTACCGACTACGCCACGAGGCCTGTCAAAAATAATGTTGACAATACACGTAGATATATAAATATATAAATAGGCACATCATAGTTACATTGACTGCACATAAGGTGGGTGGGTGGTAGGTACTTTGACTCCGTGTTTTTGTAAACTCCCCCACTATACAACTATTGTTCCTTAGAACCGTTGATTTGAAAAAAAGAAAGAAGAGCATTAAGCATATTCTCTTAAACTGTCTTAAAGGGTCGGTACGGTAGTCATATTGTGTGATATATGACAGTGGAGTTGGAGTGTGCATAGGATTCATATTGAATGTAACAATAATAATGACTAATATTTTTTATTTTGCTATTAAAGGTTATAACATAAATAAATAAGTACTCTAAAATGTATAAAATTGTTTATTTTTAGTAAACAATTCGTGCTACAATTAATTGGCCACTTTCTTTAATTGAGTGTGGGTCATCATTGGTTTGCATTAAAACTTTTCATACAAATTCTTCTAAATCTATGCTTACGATAGAGCAGGTGGGTCAAGTAATTGTAGTCCTTTTTTTTTTGTTAAGGCGGAAACGAATATTCCTAGCTACACACCCCGTCGTTCGGGGCAACGAACAGGGTAGTGTGGGAAGTAGTTGTAGTCCTAGAATTTTATGCTATGATCGCTGCTTAAATTTATACCAATTATCCGGATTAAATTATAATCCCCCTAATTAAGTATTTTTTTAAAGATCCAAACGAATTCGTTAAATTGTTGCTGGTCTTAAAATATCAAATAAGGATACCTTCAAGGAGGGACAGCCTCGCATTTACTTTAATAAATTGATTTACAAGTGGGGTGGATGTTTCAAAATAATTATTTCTGCGTTTTAATTGAGAGCTATGAAATTTCTAGTCCCTTGAGCAGATCATTGCTTAAGTGGAAATATACACAGATCTACACAAATTATACAGTGCGGTTGAAAATATAATTATGAGAGATATAGGTAGTTACTTTGTACATTTATAAACTCTGATTATATACTCCCTGTATGATTCCATTTTGAAAATTCCGAGGATGTGGAGAGATCTGCTCATATTTTATTTTTACTTTGACTAAGATATTCCTGCAAGGAGTTCACTATACAAAGAAAACTCGTTTGTAGTATGTTGAGAAATACAATGCAATAGGAAAGACGTGCTAAAAGATTCATTACAAATCTTCACGTTTTCGAGAGAGGTAACGTTTTTTTTTTCTAGCGGTAGAGCCTCGCTTGCATGAATAGGGGGATATCGATCGGGGATGTACCACCCTTTCACAGTAGATCAGCGTGAAACAAAAGTAGGTAGGAGTGCTATCGTTGTGTCTCGTATGGTGAGTGAGAGCGCCGGAGGCCCAAACTCCCCCTCCCTAACCACTCCTTATTATCCTTGCTATCCTCTCCTTATTATTATTCCGCTCCACCTCCTATCTCTTTCCTTGGAGATGTTTCTGGTAATGCTAGCGTCTATAGGCTACGGTAGCCCACTTACCTATAGGTGGGTCATATGCTTTTTTGCCACCCACATAGACTACAAAAAATTACACCTTGAATCCGAGGGGGATTTAAGACTACAGTGAGACAACACTGGGTTGATGATAATGATGAAACAAAAGACTCGATCGTCTCCACTTATATTTTATTACACTGAGACACTTCAGTTATATCTGTATAAGTAGATAGATACGTAGATTGGTACCTATGTATGTGGTAATTAAAGTTAAATAGCATAGTAGACCCCCACATCCCGGCACATCACTATCAATTGAATCTGTAGCCTAGAACATATCAATTTAATTCTATAACCCGTCATCTGTAATTTACTGTTTGTGACGCATTAGATTCGGTAATCGTTTGTTATTTTACGTGTTAGGGTTATGATTATACGAAACTAAAATAACATTGGTATACGCTCTACCCTCTATCTGTTTTCTTTGATTACATTAATATCTGTAGGCAAAAATAATATATTCAGTAGCAAATCTTACAATCCTCTTAATAAGGGTAATAATTGTGTGCCGTCTCTCTGCCTTTATTGACGGGCCACTGGAACTATGTTACATTACTTCAGTGGTGCTGCAGTTATAGCCTAGCGTAAAATCAAGGACTGCAAAGACAGCGGTATTGAGTTCAATTCCCAGTCCAAGGTTCAGACCTCGTACAGAGGCACCTCTGCCTTTTCGAGATTTTTCGAATGCATATTTTTTCTTACAATTTATCACTATTTGGCGAATTTTGTATGCATATTTTTTCTTACAATTTATCACTATTCGGCGAATGCCTGAGAGTTTTCTCGACGGCTTGTGAGGTCTGCTAACCCGCACTGGGCTAGCGTGGTGGATTATGTCCCAATCCCTTTACCTATTATGCCCAATAGTGGAACAGAAAAAGGGTCAGAAAAAAATACAACTACTTATTAGACTACTCTCTAAGTAGACAATTATTTTGGTGACTCATCAGTATTATCGAAAGCAATTTATAATAAGTAGTCATGTATTTTAAAGAAAATTAGCACCCTAGCAAATCTAGCAAAAAAATAACAATTAAATTATATACCTACTACTCATAAGTAAATAATTCTAGAAATAAAGCTATCTTTAACGCAGAGAAAGAATGAACTAACACGAGTAGTTTGATTTATGGCTACAACACTAATCAACAGGGGTACAAATCTTCTGGATACTTACTTATCACCAATAAATTCATTTGGAAGTTTCTGGACTCTACATCAAAAGAAATGGCCCGAAATGTTTGTGGTCAATTTATTTACTAGTGATTCGTTATGGCTTGGGCAGATACTTATCTGGATGATGAATTGTATACAGTCACTCATGTTCATTAATTTATTGCAATAAAATGCGTTCGAATTGTGCCATAATGAATATTAAATAAGATTTAGATTCGTAGTTTTTGCTCAATAAACGAACTTAGTAGATATTTATATTATTATTAAAAAAAAATATTTTGAAATTTAAATGTACATAAAGGAAATTTTTGAATTAAATATGTTTTTAAAGGCCAAGTGTATAATTAGTTATGATGATTCAATTATACGTTTCATAAAAACAAACTTCAAGTTTAATTACGTCAAGTTTAATATTCGAAACTGTACGCGTTCATTCAAATGCAATCCATTGGTTGGCATCATTAGCTTCTGCACTTCTCACAATCATTAAGAATCTTTAGCTATTTCACTGTGGCACGAGCCTTTTTCTCAATAGAAAGAAAAGTTGAATACTACGTCACGCTACCCAAATATGTGTTACTTTACTGGCAGTGATGCTTTATTTTGCAAGACATGAGTCTTACGCCCAATATGTCAATGATTCGATCTAGTTCTATTAAATAGATTTCTGTGTTTTTGATTTAGTGTAGTAGTGTTGGTATTTAAGAATTTAAAGAGACAACCTGTCGCAAAATTCTTCTTAACATTTCACAGGAATTTTAAACCTATATCTATATATTCATTATCTTTTCCATCATGTGACGATTAGGTGCACTGCAGTTTTTGCAGTTGCAGTTTTTAGATATTTGGAGGATATAGAGAGGTCATCTCATTTGTTGGAACCTTTGAATCAATGTTTTGTTTCGCCTATTATACTTATGGCGCAGAAATAGAAATAATGAGAGTAGAGAGACAAAGGCAAACGTAGTAAAGAATTTATAATTTCTAAGAGACATATTTTAATGCAGTTAACAATAACACATTGAATAGAAGGGAAAATAAACGGTAAATTGCACTCATTTACTGGGTCGCGACGATCAATCATGGCGGCTAAGTCATCAGCCGGTTCAAATGTCAAACGAACCTAGGGTAGCAATAAAAAAAGAAAACTGTGTTGCCATTATTAAAAAAGTGACTGTGACTTTATTTCCATTGTCGATTGCCGATTCGGGATTATTAACTGACTTGCATATTTTTTGTGTTCTAATATTGATAGATTGGTTTTTTCGAGTAGGTGACTTTTGATTTTGTTGCGTGTATATCGGTACGCTGTGACTGCCATCGATTACAATATCTACGAGAAAAGTATTTGTGTCAAAATAGCACAAAACGATAGTCATCAATGGTTGTTCACACGCGAAGTGAAATGTATTGTCTGAACTGCTACTCTATACTACTTTATTCGAAGCGGAGTTTTATTGTATTATTGTACTGTTCCGATAAATTTGTTTTCGACCTTTTAACGTTTTCATCACATATTCATTCAGCACTTCATTATATTTTAACATTTTTCTTATTTACATTGTAGCATTGATAATGTCAGTTTATACTAATACTAGCTCATATTATGTCCGACCTATCTTATAGAACAATATTACACAAATAAGATTACATTTTATGTAATTGATTTCCTTTAATTTTACGATTCCGTTTGCGTGATCTCGTCCGGTAATAATCTAATAAATTTGTCCATTGGGAGGGGTCTATGTATAGTAATGACTCAATATTAATCTGTTTTTATTGATCAGTTTGTATATCCATCAATATTCGTCTATAAGCGTTATCTTTCTAATTGAATAACATCCAATAAGTTATTGCTGTTTATGGTATCCACCATAATTTAGGTACCATTATTCTTGAGTATATTATTTCAAGTGGGTCTTTAAATGATATTGTCAAAAGTATTACAACAGAAATTGAAGTTGTTTAGCAGTTACTATTTAATAAATCTATTACTACTATATAAATCTGAGAGCTGGCTGTAATTTTTATTTTTTATGAAACTTTATTATAAATAAATATAATACTCTCTGATATTTACGCGAATGTTACACATTTTGAAATAAAACTACGTTTACGGAACTTTGTTTACTTGATTTTCTACTATACCGACGTTTCGAATACTTTACAGCATTCATGATGTTTTAGATGAAACCGTTGAAACAACATATCAGCCTTGGACGTCTACCATCTAAGTCCACCCGTGATCATGAATGCTGTAAAGTATTCGGAACGTCGGGATAGTAGAAAATCAAGTAAACGCGACAGATTCCGTAAACGTAGTTTTATTTCAAAATGTATAAATAAATAGTTATTTTAAGACTGATTCTGCAACTTAAAATTTTTGTCAATCTGTATTTTTGTCAATCTGACTGCTTGACCAATCATGATAAAAATTTGTATGTAGTAAGAACATGTAATCGGAGGCTATATATAAATCTTGTAGTTCGAGATTCCAGGTAAACACACCTTAATTCTTCAGCTAAGTGTTAGGTTTTTTGGATTGAGCAGTGCTATAGCCTAGACTGACATTCGATTACTTACCAGGTGTTCTCTTTTCTCAAAGTGCGTACTGATATGAAACATGTTTCGAAGAATTTTTATAAATAAAATATTATTGTAGAGATTTTGTTATGATAAACTAATAATTATAATTTGAAACATAGCTCTATGTGTAAGCTTTTAAGGATAGTCCTAATAGGAACATTCAGATTTAGGCTTTTGAATTAAGAATCTTTATTTAATTTTATCTTCAACTTAGAATCATGTATTTGAGCGATTTACAAAATCGTATCTCAAGGGCATAAAACAGGGGATTGAATTGAAAACTTATTTATTGTTCAAATGAAACAGATTCATGTTAAGGAACTAATTCAAAAATGGAACAAACCACTGGCATTTAGCAAAAGTAGCTGGCGCAGTATGCGAACGCAAACACGAGAGTGATCGCGTGCAAGCGCACAATAACACCGGGGCTGCAGTCAATCCACTCGATGGTACCCCATATTTTAACAACTGTCCTAATACATCTTGCAATGTTGTTTTTAACTGTGTTTCTACATTATTTTTATTTTATATTTACTTTTAATTTTGGTAGGTAGTACTTTTTTATCTTTTTGAATAGGCTCATATCGATTGCTTAAAATGTTTGAGTGAACATAAAACGCAATAGTCGCAACAGTATTTAAGTATGATTTAATGAAATACAGATATTTTACAAAGCTTTGTCTATTATTTAATATATAATCATAGTTACAGGTAATTTAAACCTAAAAATCAAATCTATTATAAAAGCAAATTTTCTGATAGTACGATTTTATTATCGTTTAACTTGCTTTACTACCTTGCATGTAAATTTATCTGTGTCAATCTAAATTACAGTAGATCAAAATTACTTAATTTAAAATTTTCAACGAATTGGATCGATCTTTTTCTTCATTTCAGGTGCCTGTCAATGAAAGCGCCAGACAGGTATGTCGCTATGTCACTCGCACCGCGCGTTCGGTTTTGTTCGGCCGGGTTCGGTTGCGTTCAGAAACGTTCGAGCGGGCTCGGTTGCTGAGCCGGTTGCTCGCAGGCCAAAGGGGTAGCCTGGAAGACCACACGTTACACCCGCAACGAAGGACATTTACAGACAGTATAATATTTCCAACAAAATTGCTTATTGGTGTGTTTTATTTTCATTGTTTACTATTTTCTTGTGTTACGCAATTTCCATCTCCGTACAGGTAGGTCCCATTTCATTGTCATTGGCGTTTACAGTTAAACAATGATTTTCAAAATAATGCTTGATTGGCCCGTGATACAGTCCTTATTTCAATTGCATAGTGTCTCAATGTGTGATTATGATTTTATTATATCTAAATGTACTTGGAATATTTGTGGGTGAAATGTTAGTGTTGTCGTTGTTTTGGTTCCAGGTTACACCCTAGTTATTGATTGAAATTGAAAATCACAGATAAATTTACATTGTTACCTAGTAGTTTTATTGAATGCGTTTTTTGTTTATATTTACTTTTTATGCATGAATGTGTATGTGATTTTTTTATTTTATTATATATTAAGGCATCTTGCGCGGCTATTGGTAAGTAGAATATTTTTATAATCATTTGAAACGTGATATAATTCTATTTGGTGGGAAAAAAATAAATAACTAGGTTACATCAAAGAAGGTCTCATAATAAAAGAAATGAATTGAATATGCGTTCACGCATGACCGCTGACAAGCTTGGAGTGCGGTCCAATGACAAACGCGTGATCGTCATCATGAAATCGTAAAGGATTTAACGCCTCTGTTGGCACACTTCTTTTGTTGGACGTATAAAGCCGGCCATTAAAATGTTTGATAAAACGTTGTTCGTATAAAAAGAGACTGTGGAGCTACTGTAGGCTCCCCACCGAGAGGCCTCTATGAGAGCCGATGCCATGCTGTGGTAGGCACAATAGGAATACAAAGGCGCTGGATATACTCATCTCCCGTTTTGGTAGATCAGTGCTTGTTAAACTTGCATTTATAAGATGGTTATAAAATTATAACTGTGAAAAACAAACGAACACTCTAATGAAGATGTCATTAAGATGTTGCCATTTTTAAATTTGATCTTAATTTATTTACATCATATCTAATTGTTACTAGACTGCAGGCATTTAGACTGTGGTTTTTCATTAGATCCTTACTTAGGCTAAATGTTAGCGTGTTACGTGAAGACTTTAGGTAAGTTTTGTCCGTAAATTGAATATTAGTGTAAGTAAGTATGTAAATACGTCAGATATTAGTGTTTTTGTGATTTGAATCCTATTTGACATTATTTACGCAATATTTTTTAAAATTATCTAGAAAAAAACACAAAGATGGCGTAGCGCTTGCTGGCTTAAAAGCAAAAACGACATAAGACTAGTATTGTGGATTTGATATCCACATACCATACACAACTATTTGTACCTATAATTGGCTAGTATCTACGAATACCTAATATATTATTTATTCCCCATAAATACATCAAATGCTTACAAACAAATTAAAGTTAAATATTTTAGTATTTTTTATCTAATGGAATTCAAATCTTTTATGAGCTACGTATCATCAGTATCCATAATAAAATAATCCTGTCAGACTTCAAAGTATTAAGATAAAATATTCTTGCGACGAACTCTTTTTGATTATCACAGTCTTAAAAGGGATTTAATTTATGCTTTCAACAAATCAATTAATTTAATTTAATAAAAGTAGGTTTGTGCATAATATAATCTAGGTACATGCTAAAGCAGTAGTATACATACAAAAACATTAAGTATTTATTCTTAAATTCAAACTTGAAAAAGTAAAGTAATTTTCTTATTTTTTTTTTCAGCCTTTATTCTGTCCCTCTATTAGGCACGGGTCTCCTCTCAAGGTGAGAGGGATTAGGCCATAGTCCGCCACGCTGGTCCAATGCGTGTTGGCAGACTTCACATGCCGTCGAGAACATCTTTGTGATCTTAGGCATGCAGGTTTCCTCACGTTTTCCTTCACCGAGCAGTGACAAATTGTAAACAAATACACACATAATTTCGAAAAGTCAGAAATGTGTGGGTCTGAACCTTGGACTCGGGATGCAACTCGATACCACTGTCTTTGCAGTCCTTGGTTTAATCGCTGGGTATACCACTGCTATTATAGTTCTTAATAATTATTTAAAAATTACATTTTTATTTTAAGATGACCTACATATATTTATAAATAACATACGTAGTTAGTTATAGTATAAATATACTATTTGATAATGAACTGGGTGGATACACGATTGTTCACAGAAGTTTAATCGATAAAACTGTTTTATTGCAATAGACGTATCCATAAATCATCAATCGTAACCAACACTTAGACGTTTACAAGAACTCACAAATCAGAACAGATTTATCAAACAAACCATATCTAAATAAAAAATCCATTAAGCAACGTTACCGGTAAGTATGCGCATATAACGATAAATTGAAACGTCACGAGGGAGCTCCACTCAATGAAATACATGCAAACGACAAAACAATAAACCAAAACGGTTCAGAACAAAACACGGGGCAATCACAACAAAGGATCCGTTTACATTCTAACGCCTTTTAAACTAACAAAGGCGGAATTCAAATAAACACTAAATCGTTAACCCTTTGACCGTCCATGGCAATTTTCGCTTCGGAAAACGGAATAGAAATTGTAGAGGGTCCCGTACCAATACCTACTCCGAACGTTGTTGCCACGGCGAACGATGAGTTCGTGTGACAGCTTATTTTCGAAATTACTTTTGATTTTAGTGTGTTCTAAAAATGTTATTAATATTTTTGATCTATATTTTTTAGCATTTGACATGCTCCGCCAGATCAAAAATGTTTAAAAAATCGCGCCATCAAATAGTATGAATTTTAATTGCAAAATTAAACTTACTATATCGGTTTAATGCATGTAAATGCTTCCGATAGATGGCGCTGGTCGTAAAGACAAATGTAATAAGGAGATTGGGATGGTCGAAGTACCTGTACTATAGCTCAGTGGCTTAGAGCACTTCCCCGGATTGGAAAAGACGCGGGTTCGATTCCCGCTAGTACAAAAAATCTCTTTTTCCTTATTCTCAAATAATTTATACTTAAAATGTTATTAATGTTGATCTAAAAGACCGTTAATATATTTCTTACTAATATTTTTTTTGACTGTTATTTATATCTGTTCATAAAAGCGGAATCACAAATAAGAATTTTTTTTAATTATGCTGTTTTAGGTTATACTCATATAAACTTTTTTATGATTTTATTGCAATGAACAATCATTGAAAAATCATTTAAAATAATGGCGTTCGTGCTCACCAGGTTTAGTGCACATATGGACTAGATGAAAGCGCACTTCCTTTTTATAATTGCTAAAAGATCTACTATTTTAATCATGTTTTATTAAAGACCCCACGACATTGATTCGTTCTCAAGTAGGCTGTATGGGTGATGTATAAGTAAAAAAATAAATTATAGTGTTTTTTTTAACTACTATGAAAATACCTGTTTAAGTTATACACGTATATAAATATGTTGTAAAATGCATTAATAATATAATTAATAAACATAAATATTGAATGATAGAAAACTTATTCGTATATAACGCCCAAACTAAATAGATATATAGGTATACGAATTTTTTACTTTTATTTGGCACATTTTTGGTGTGAAACTAAAAAGATAAATTAAATTTTATTCAGCAAATCTTGGAAGCAAATCATTTAAGATTGACATAAAAAGTAGTATATTGATATATAGATTCGAGTCAATCGTTGGCGTCCCAGGAGAAATCCCAACTACATGATGCAATATTTTATGGCCTGATTCAATCAACTTATTATTAGCATGGCATTCATAGTGAAATGATATATTATCG
The DNA here is from genome assembly GCA_948253155.1 of Leucoma salicis. Taxonomy (NCBI): domain Eukaryota; kingdom Metazoa; phylum Arthropoda; class Insecta; order Lepidoptera; family Erebidae; genus Leucoma; species Leucoma salicis. Next base: position 11,705,558 of record OX411808.1, on the reverse strand, counting down.
AATGATATCATAATAGGCTTGTCCGGGGAGTGTTCACTGAGATGTAAGAAGGTGTCCGACTGTGTCGTTTCATGACGTGTGCCTTTGTGTGCAAATTATGCCCTTTACACCAACCCCTATCAGACATAAGCATACGTTTCATTTCGTGCATTAGTTATTTTCTGTGATGCAGCAGCAAGTAGACAATACTTTTTAAAATCATATTTATGAAGTACAAATTATTTGTGAATAAGGAAAAAGAGATTTTTTGTACTAGCGGGAATCGAACCCGCGTCTTTTCCAATCCGGGGAAGTGCTCTAAGCCACTGAGCTATAGTACAGATCTTTAATATAAAAATATAGATCAAAAATCATATTTATGGTCTATCAACATACCTAGTATCTAATATAAATAAATTATTACTATTAAGTAATGTCTGACCAGGACTGACTAGATGGTAGGAATAGTATTTCAGTAAATCTAAAGAATGTGCGATAACGAGGGACGTTAATAGGGACTATTATTAAAAATACTTTGGAAAATCCAAAATTGAAATAACGTTGGTGTGTTATTATTTACGTGTGTTTAGTGTTTTTAATTATTGTTATGGATAAAATAGTTATTATACTTGACAAATATCATCAGTTCGTCAAGCAAAGGTAAGAACTTTCTTTTAACAAAAAACAATGTAGGTACCGGCCGGGCGAACGGCGTTCTGTTCCGTAGTACTAGTACCTATTCTGTGGTTCTGTTGACGATAGTAAAACCACCGGTGGCTATGCGTACGTAAAAAGGTAGTTCTCATGAAAGGCGCTGGTTTTAGTGTCGCGTCGAGCGTAAATATTCAGTATTTTTTTGTTTATTTAATAACAATTAAACCACATCGAATCAGACCGTGAAAAGTAATAGGGCTCTATTCCTAATCATAATAATTCGTAAACGAAAAAAAAGACTTGATTAATAAAGTATTTTGGTCGTTATCATGTTAACATACATTACCTAAGCCGTGTGGGGCCGGCACCAAGAATAGCTCCACCCCATCTCTTCCTATGGGAGTCGTATAAGCCGGCTAAGGGATTGCCAGGGGACCGGGCAGCAGCGTTCCCCTGTGTACTAAAAACATCCACTGCGATCGCCAATCCGCCTGCCAAGCGTGGCGATTATGGTAAAACCCCCATTTTGGGGAGGCCTATGTCCAGCAGTGGACGCTGAAAGGCTGATGGATGGATGGATGGATACATTACCTACAACTCACGGACGTCCAAGCCCGATTTTTTTTCAAACAGTTTTTTAATTAGTTTAAATAACAAAAATGGCATCAAGAATATCATTAGTGTTAAAAATATTGTTTGTTCTTTATATGTGTGTGTAGATATTATTTTACAAGTGCAATATATGATAAATAGAGACATTTTAAGTTTGAAAAATCAGTTGTTCCGTGCAAAACGGGAGTAGAACCCACCTCAATACTTCGCTTATGAGGCGTGCAATCAAAAAAAAATATCGCTGAAATTGACGAATACAGTAGCTAAGATGGTAGTATGATGGTGGACAGGATTTGATAAGATGAGCGTAGCAATTATATAAAGGCTCAAATTTGGTGATTGTCTTTTCGCGATAGCTACATTAAAATAACGCGAAGAATTTTTTAGTAAGATAGCATATATAATAGACTTACTTAACATCCTTAATTCGATTGATTCGTTGAAAACTATAAGCAGACAATAGAAAACAATAAAACTAATCTTAAATCAGCTGCTTTATCGAACATAGAAATGATGGTGTAGCCGCGTTTCAATGTCAATTTGCTTTGATCTAACCGCGGCTCAATGCATGCCCGGCGCCCCCACGCTCACGCCGATTTGAACAATAGATATTTTCTTAACACCGTGTCTGACCACTCATTGTTATCTTATGCCTATTAGAATACTAGTTCATTCTGTGCCCTGAAAAAACAACTTTTATAGATCATCTCCTCAACTTTATGGCAAACTTCATTGGGGTCGGCTTCCAATCTCATTTTAGTTGACCAACCAGTATTTACACGGAGCGACTGCCTATCTAACCTCTACGACCCAACAAAGGTGAGAAATGGTGACCGTAGAACAAGACCGGAGTCAGATTTTTCATTTAGGACTCTGAGAACATGTGGGCCTAGCCATTTTTTTACCACCCCGCACAACGGAATAATCTTTGTATCGCGGGAGACTTTACAAACATACAACTTCACGGACTCAAAGTACACTTAGACTCAGAAATTAAATATTTGCCGTGCATTTTGTGAATCACATAAAGAGTTGTCCTGTGTGGGAGTCAAACTCACAATACACAGGCAGGAGGCCGGTATCTAAACCACTTCGCCATCTGTGCAGTCAAGTTGAAATCTATGATCACTAATGCTATAGAAAACTATTGAAATGTATGGGAAATTGGTACCTACCTCTAATGTTAAGTAATGTGAGTTAACGTACCTAATAAAGTTGGCAAAAGATTTATTTTGCTTTATATAAAACTAGCCTTTGCACCGCGGCTTCGCCGCAGCCAAAAGCTAGTTTTTCGGTTATATCTCAAGTTCCCGATATAGTAGCGAGATAAAATGTATACCAGTTTTTAACTCTAATCAAGGTATTTCAAATAAAAAAAGTTGCATCAAAACCCGTCCAGTAGATTTTTTTTAAATAACTTCTAAAAATCTAGTATAAATAATTTTCTAGTTTTTCGGTTATATCTCAGGTTCCCGACATAGTAGCGGGATACAATGTATACCAATTTTTAAGTCTAATCAAGGCCTTTCAAATAAAAACAGTTGCATCAAAATCCGTCCAGTAGTTTATGCCTGATGCGCGAACGAACAAACAGGCAAACAGACAAAAATTCTAAAAAAAAATTGTTTTGAGTTTAGACTCGTCTATATAGCCTATTACAGCCATTTTTTCTCAAATATCTTCAATGCACAGACACAGCTATGTTACAGTTTTATAATAGTAGGTATAGAAGATAAAAAGATAGTAAAAAAAATCGTATTATATAGTATTTCTACTTTTATATAAATTGTTTCAGTAGGTATATTCATTTTTTAGTATCCGTGTGGTGACGGACTAAGAATACAAGTGTCACCATCCCATTCTTTCCCACGGGTGTCGTATGAGGCGACTAAGGGAAGTAAGCAATTATCATCCATTGCATGACTACTTATCATTCTTAGGAGTACTCACTTGGTATCGGGCCCAAATTATTCTTTCTTGTTTTTTCGATCATTATTTATTAATCTTAAATATATTATAAAATCAACCCTGTAAATGGATAATTATAAAATTATTTAATGTAATAGACAATATATTAATCATTAATATATTGTCTATTACGTTTTAAAGTTCAGAATAGCGCTGTATCCTTGGTTATCAATGTGTTTATAATTTGACACACGGTTATATACTTCGACGTGATTGGTTGAAGCAATAATGGCCTATTCAATTGTTGATTTATTACAGTCATAGTTGTAATGTTATTGAAGGCTGGGTGTATGAGATAGGTATGGTTAGCGGTATATGGTTATTCGTTGTCGTTCTCGTGCACATACATACACTAATGTCTGTTTTCCAGAGTGGTGGGCAGAGAGTTGATACTGATCACTACTTTTTTCTCATTGGCTCATCAAGTTATGTTTGATTGAGATTTATCAGCTACAATCGAAGAGTCATTGGCTGGCGGAATCAAATATAATTTATCAAAGCCTCATCGCAATTCCACATGTCATTTTTCAAAGTTATAATACTCATTCGGGCAGCCTTCATATCTACCACATCAATTCTGCAACTTCTATTCTAATTTCACATCTTTTCTGCTATATTCAACTTTAACCATCATGTCGTAGAGTTGGCCTACCACACCACTCCTTGGACTACCACAGATAAGAGAAGCAAGTATATTTTACATTCATATAAATACAAAATCACGTATTTTATGTTTATCTTTACAAACAACAATGTGAAAGTGAGTTTTTTTTAATGTTTGAAATCTCTTGACGCCGTAACTACTTAAAAAACATACTAAGATAGAGGTGGCTAGCTTTCTTGCCTATAAGCTAGTAGATATTAAATGCATAAGCTAGTGTTAAATAAATTTAAGTGACACAATAAATGCATATAACTGATATTGGTTAAATTCTACAAAGTGGTTTAGTTTAAAAATAGCATGACAAATGGCCCAAGTAACCATGCCTTAATAATATGTTAGTATAAAGCGTATAGCAAGTCCACAAAGGTGTTAACATGTTCACCATGTGAAAATACATTTGTTTAATGAGGCTGATTGCCAATTATGTCATGAATGGTCGGTGCGTTGCTCTGGCCAGTAACCACACTCACCCACATGCGCGTAGAGGCGTGATGAGAAACGGAACGTGAACTTTCCCTCTCATCACAATACCCTGTTTGTATTACGCAACATATCCCTGTTTATCCCACTCTGTATCAAGTAAGAATGAGGTTACACGTTGTCTATCAATAGATTCTAAGGAATTCATTAGGTTTCTTGGTGTTTCAGAACACTGAAATAACGTATTCTTAAATTATATATAAAAATACCCGTGACCAAAAACACGGAATTATTTGCAAAAAGTTAAATATTTGCAGTGCATTTTTCAAAGTGTCTAAGACAAATGAATCTATAAAATTAATTGGACAAGTAATCGAAAACTCAGAAAGAATTTCTTCATCTCTGGTATGGGGGAGCGGAAGACAAATGAAGGGTGGACATTGAATAATTCGATTTCCTTATTTGCACCGATCAATATCTTATAAGGAAGTTCAATATCAAAGCAAATATATTTTGTATGTTAGTATTGAGAATTTAAGAAGTCAGTTTAACTGAATCAAATAGTATACATTTAAAAACCAACAATTTTGACATAAATCTTTACTGTTACATTTATTAAAGTGATCTGAACAAAATAATAGTTGTTGATAGAACCATCCTTGGAAATAAAATTGCTCTTCGAGACAAACTGTTCGCGTCGCATCGGTCGCAGACGGCATATTAGCAGCTGTAATTGCATTTACTACCAAGATAGCTGACGTCTCCTACTAAATGTGTATAGCACTCACTAATATGGACAATCGAGTTATTAACACAAACCTCCCTCAGAAATAACTCCCCGCTGATGGAAATATTCCCTTCCGGGTTCACTTCTCAGTGACTTCTAAACCAATTTTCAAACCATCATCAAGCTGTTTGTATAGCAAAAGCAATATAACAAAATGTTCGTAGATTTACTTGAATACAATAAACAGAGCAAAGTAGCTTATTAATTAAGATAAATACTGTGCTAAAAATAAGCTCATATTAAATTTTGTTCGTAATACTGTTGGGTACTTATTTAATTCCGGATATAAAATTTCTGTGATTGAGTCCCAGCGGGTGGAGCCGAGGGGCGTGAATTCCAACAAAATTAGCACCAGGGGTCGAAATAAAAAAGCAAAGAAAAATTTAATGAACAGGAAAATGCTCCTTTTTGCAGCTATTTCATCTATTTATCTACATTGGGATGCCCATTACCTTGCTAAGAGAAAAGTTTACATTTTTAATTTAATGATTCCACTTTGTGGAAGTTGGGCGGGTTTCAGCGAGATCTTAATTTGGGGATTTCTGAGGCGTCTCGTTTTGTAAATATTATTCCTTTAATAAGACCTCACGTCGAGGGGGTGCCTGCTGAACTCCGTGATTACGACTCTCTTTGCGAGCTTCATTTTGGACCTCGTCATTTTGATTGGCGCTAATGAAATTTTTCCTACTCTGCGTGCCATTTTCTTGTTCATGACAGTACAATTTTCAGGGGACTGGAATCACTTCTGTTCTGTCGCCAACACACCCTCTAAACATTTTAAGAAGGCAATTTGGAGACATCTAAAACATTATTGTTATCATCATTTATTTTTTCTTTACGCTAACACAATTTTAGTTATCTTCCACACAGAGTGAAGTGCGTGTCCCCATCTGTAACAAAATTTCTAAATCGTCAAGTCCCAGCTGCGTTTGTGCCGGCAATGACGTTTCGCTTTTAGCGGCTGTTTTAAAATTGAATATTTGATGCCTTATTCCCTTCTGACGAATCCGCAGCAGGTAGAGAGTACTGAATTCCGTAGAAGATAATTTTTTGAATATCTCTGTTAACGATCGCATACATTATCCTTATTGCCAGAGCACCACTTGATGTCATTCATTTATTTTTCAACAACTTTCCCTCATATTTCTGTGCAAGTACAAGTACTATTATGTAATACATCATAATGCGTAGTAAATCTTGATACAGAAAATTAGGTTACTTACTGTACTGAAAATAAATACTGTTATTTTTAATAGTTTTATTACTAAGTTGTTTGTTTTATTGTTTAATTTTCAGCTGCTTGCAGATCGATCTTGCGTTCATGTCAAAATTGTAATGATAGATAATACCTACTTATTACATTTATGACACTTAAATTCACAGTTTGCTTAGTTAACATTTAATTGACTTCTCACAAACTCGAGACAAAATTAAACACTAACTTTAGAACTTACGAGTATATAATATTATTTAATTTTTTAAATACAAAGTTATCAGTCTCATGCTACAGATTAAAAACGACAGTACAATCGATACGCAATAATAGCTTTCCCTATGCCTTATTTATCAAAAAACACGTCTGTTTGACACTCGAATGTTCCCATAAACACAAATGGTTACAGCTTAGTTCATTTCTAATTACACAGATAAGCGACTCCAATAACGGATGGTTTATCACAATCATATTGTTCGGAATCTAATTGGAATTTTGCATGTTGATATGCTGAACTCTTTATTGGTCGTTATTATGTTTGCTTATAGATATTGATGGCTGTATTTCGTATACACAAAGCGGTTTTACTAGTGATATTGATAACGGCATTGATGCACAATATTTCATACTACAATAATGTAATCGTACAATTTCATTTGATAATAAGTACGAGTAGGTACTTATACCTAATCCTGTATTTTTCTTATTGCTTTCGTATATTGCTATAGTTAGCAGTAGACGAAAAACGTTAGTGACAGTTTCCGGTTTCCCACCAGGTGTACCGATGTCCTGGGCAAAGTCGCTGGTGGAGGTTGGATGCAGGCAGCACAGGACTGTTCATTGTGGAACTCTTTTGCCTATATCCAGCAGTGGACGATAGAAAGCTGATAGATGGATGTATGATAGTAGTAAGCACCGCTCGTGGACTTTGCAATAATGAGAATATAGTAAATACGAGTACCAATTTACCGTAAAGATACTTATTTACAGAAAAAAATAGAAGCAGGAATAGTATCAACTATTTTTTTAATAATCTGAAACACCTACCAACGGTCTGTTCTTACCCTGATTTTATCTGGTTACTTCTTTTAGTTGACTTATTACAACACCTGCGGAATGAATGGAATGGTACTTTTCCTGCTTAGTCCTGGGACTGACACGGATATTGATTACTTAGAAAGAGACAGCTGGTGCATTATGTGCAAAGATCTAGAGCACTTACGCTACTATGTCTGTGTATATTAAAATTGTGGATCGGTTTAACCGGCTGATTGCCGTTATCAGATCGTTTAATTGCAGGCAAAAGCTAGGCAGTTCATATATCTTGTTCTCGATGTAGTAATGATATAAGATATCTATATTTACCAATATTTAAGTCAAGAGCTATCAAACAAATAAGTATAAATAAAAAAATCAAAATAAGTTTAATACATTTTGCATGATGCGCGACAAAATAAATAAATGAAATTCTAAAATTGTTCAGAGACACCTATATAGTTCAATATAGTTATTTAAGTACCTCAAATGTCTTTAATGTACAGACACAACATTAATGTCGTTTTATAATAGTAATATAGAAGGAACTAAACTTATGAAGATGTTTGTCGTTACTAAATGCATTTCAATAAATATTTCAAATATTAGCGTATTGGAAGTGATAAAACCATCAAAAGTAAGAACCTGTCAAAATACACATAAAACAGTTGTACCAAATGAATTACCTAACGCGCTGTCTGTCCCAATTTGTCAAAACTATGACCACATTAATACATCAAAAATGCCAAATTTACATTTAAATGTTTACGATAGAAAGATAATTTAGGAAATTATAGTTATTTTAATAGAAATTATAGACATCGTTTCATATTCTGGGGTCGATAGGGGTCGGTTTTTTACGAAAACATCTGTTGTGTGTAGCGTATGAGTTTTTTTTGTTGTTTTAAAAGGAGACATGATGGATCAGTTTCAACACGAATTCGTCGGTGCCTTTGTAGCTTGGTTTATGGCTTTGTAATGTGTTTCTTTGTTTGTTCAGAATGTGTTACAGTCGCTTCCGAACTTTGTGAAATAAGGCAAGTACCAGCCATGTATAAACTACTAGATTGTAAATGAGACTTTAGTTCAGGGTTGGGTCAAATAACATTCATATTTATGTGATTCTACGGCGAATTAAATATCTGTATGCAAAAAATGCTATTACATAAAAACAGATAATTTTTTTAAGAGCCAAACATGTAATTTCAAAATAAATATTATTCTCTACGTGAAGCATAATATCTATGTACTTTGATATTCTTTCGCGTTTGAAAAGATATTTTAATGGCATTCAATTACAATCGGATTAAAAGCCAAATTCTATATCCCTACAAAATGCATCGTGGTATAAAAGAATGCAAAAAAAACTTAACTAAAAATGTTCTATTCGTGTAAGTGTGGGAGTATCTCTAATCCTTGAAAGTGCGCTTTAAAAGCCACCGTTGCGTATTTTTAAATAGGATTTTGTGTAGATTGTCGTTGTCGGCTTAAGATTTTAAACTCTTATCGTTCAACTCATAAAATAGGTTTGTCACCGATCTTTCAAATGATATCCCAAAGCCATATGAACTTAACTTTTTACGATTTTTCTGTTGAAGCAGTTTTTGTTATCTCTGTCTGTCTATATGCATCTCTGTGTCAACTCAAAGCGACTTGTATGTTTACATATTTGAAATGAAAACGTGCAAATGAATGAAACCAATGCTCGGAATGGCAGGGGCCATCTGTAAAGCAAATATGGACACATAACTGATCTTGAAATGTCATACAACGAAACATGTTTGATATTTCATACTATATAATAAAAAAATACTTAATAAATACAGTAGGTATATTTATTGACTAATGGAAATATATTTAGGATTTTTTAAGTTTTTATTCATTCAAATTATTTTTGCGCGACTTGATTAAAAAGATTTATTTCCCTACTTAATAAAATAATCCATACAATATCTGCATATAGACCTTCCTAGAACTACCGTAATAACTGTTAGTAATTTCAAACTTAGCACTATGATAGTGCTAAGTTTGAAATAGTTTAAACGTAACGATTCTTTGAATGTTTAAAATGTATAGCTTCACTACAAAATCTCAATAGAAATAGTAATTGAGATGAAGGGTAACGCTCAAGACTGGTTCTGCACAGACAGTGAGAAATGTTTCAGTAGCAATTAGAGCCTTTTGAATAAATCACGTAATCATGGCCTGGGTCGAATGAGGCCGAATGATTATGAACGCGAAACGAATGTGAATGTTTATTTACACGCTGTTCTAAGAGGGCAGGGGCACATAAGTACTACGGTAGAACTATGAATATAAATGATTAGATGGGGAATATAGGGATTCTTATTCTTGGGTTTTAATAATGCGAATAAATAATATGATATTTAAATATGTTTATCTATATTTTTAGCATTTGACATGCTTAGCCATACGTATAAATCAACACAAATTTTCGAATTGTCATTTTTACACTTTGTGTTGATTTATATGGGCTAAGCATGTCAAATACTAAAATATAGATACAACATATAAATATTTATAGAGCTGCATCATTATTAGGTAAAAATCTTAAATGTAAAATTAACCTGGTCGGTATAATGTATATATGTATGAAAATACTTCCGACAGACGACGCAGGCGTCACCCAAGACGTTAAGGATGAATGTGTTATCGCAATTAGCAGTCATGAGCAATTGTGATGATGGCTGAAATGGCAAAGCATCTGGACGGTATCCAGGAGATGCAGGTTCAAATCCTGCTTGTGACTGTTATTTTCGATTTCACATTTTCACACTTTGTATTGAAAATATGATCTTGAAAATAATTCTACATCTTTTTATTCTACCTATATACTATACTGATTAAATATAGCTATATATACCTACTATTATAAATCTATAAAAGAGCTGTGTCCAAAGATATATGAGGAAAAGGACTTAAGCGGTTTTGAACTCAAAAGAATTTTATTCTCTGTTTGGGTTTTTGATGTGAAACATCTAATGCGGAGGGAGGGTAAAACCGGCTGTAGCGTGGCAACGCTTTTATTTTACTTGTCCCGTTCAAATTATAACTTTAGATTTGAAACACTTACCGGTTTGCTATTGAGCTGAAATTTTACATGCTGTATATCGCGTGGCAATGCAATATTATGATGACATGGACCTGATCTGGTGATGGAGCTGGAAGGTGGACATAGGAATTCTATAATGAAACATCGCAACCCTATTGAGTTTGGTCTCGTTTGACTCATCTTGAAGAGCACTTTGTCTTTAGATGGTATCTAGGTTCTGATGATGGGGCTGGAAGGTGGCCATGGGTACTCGGTAATTAAATGCCGCAAACCCATTGATTTAGGGCTAGTTTGAGTTATCTTGAATAGTACCACAGTCCTAGATGATATTCAGGGTCTGATAATGGAGCTGGATGGCCATGGGCACTATGCTTTAAAACGCTGCAACCCATCAACTTTGGAATCGTTTGATTAGTTTTTAACAAGTACTTCGGTCCTAGACGATATCCAGGGCCTGATGATAATGATTTATGTCCTTTCCCGTTATTTTACAAATGTCATAATTTGATACAAGCACACATTGAAAAAGTTGTGATCGTTTAATTTCTACAAATAATTTCGATGTTTTCACATCGTGCAGACATCCCGCGACGTCTATTTTTTATTCGCGCATTACGCAAATACTGCTGATACGTTTCTGACGCGAATTTTTTGATAACTCTTTTTTTTCAAAACTCGTGTTCATTTGATGTTGCTACTGCATTGGTAGCCAGAGGTACCTATAACTACAAAGCTTTTCCGGTGGAGCCAGGTGTAATTTCTGGATGATTATAAAAACAAAATCATAGACATTATATAAAGTAGATATTTTTTTCTGTGATAATATACAATTTCTTTTTATTCCATGTAGTGGCAGCCGAGCCACGGCCCATCTGATGGTAAATGGTAACCGTCGCTCATGGACTCAACTATACCGAAGGTATTGTCAAGCCACTGCTCACCATTTGATTTCACATATTATATGAAATGAAAGAATAAACGGTTATCTCTTGCTACTGCCAAAACGCAACGATGTGCTTCATGGCCGGTCGGCGGACGAGAGATGGTGGTACCAACCCGCTCGGGCCCGATACCAAGTGAGTACTCCCACTCGGTACCCAGCCCTACCACCAGTCATGCAATGGATGATAATTGCTTACTTTCCTTAGTCGCCTCATACGACACCCGTGGGAAAGAATGGGGTGGTGGCATTTGTATTCTTAGTCCGTCACCACACGGACAGTGTAAACTGTGTGTGTGTATTGTGAAAAGTAAGTGAAAAGTTATAGATAGTATTTTTTTTTAAATATTTAGATATTTTTAGATATTTTTAAGCATTTGACATGCTTAGCCATATAAATTAACGCAAAGTGCGAAAATGTGAAATCGAAAATAACAGTCTTTGCCAAGATTTGTATTCAACATATTGTGAGCAGGTATTGGGGACGGGTTTATATAAAGGTATATCCTTTACAAATTTGTTATAATAGATAACATACAGCTTCGATGTAATGAATTAGACTCTGAAATATGATTATCGATAACATTTCTAAAATAAACTTTCTAATACATAGAACACAAAGTGCGAAAATACGATGTAAAGAATGATAGCCATGAGCAGGGTTTGAATCCGCACTTTCTGAGTAGCGGTCAAACGCTCTACCAACTAAGATATTATCTTGACAACTGAGTTATCATATTTAGAAGGAGCCGATTCGAATCTCAATTGTGGCTCTCATATTTTCGCACTTCATGCTCTAGTAAAATGTCCGAGCATGTCAAGTGTTTAAACATATACGAGTGTAAAAATAACAATATTTTTAATACATAAGTTATATAATCAGTTTTTCATGATTTTCCATTTAACATCGTGTTTGAGTTATTGCATATTTAATTTTGGGTAAACAACAAAAATCCATGATACTTTTTTTTTACTTACACCCTTATAAACTTTATACTAACAGAATAATACAGCCACATTTATAGCGGTTACAGAGGCGAAAGTGTATTGCAATTTGCAATGAAGTACAGAAAAAAGAAACGAGCGGGAGTTTTGATTGATCACCGACTCGAAGCCGTTTTTTTTGTGTGAAATTAAAAACACGGAGTGGGCATACGTTGGATTAAAGAGGAATTTTGCTCGGCCAGTAAGTAAAAAGATCTCCCCAGCCTTTGTTATTGAAAACAATTTTTTTATTTAATTAATCTTTGAAGGACATGGACATCGATTTTGAGTTACATTAACTAATGGTTGTTTCAATGTTTGATTATGGATACGAGTTATTTAGAGCTATTACCAAACGAAATACGTAGCTATTATAATAAACAAACATACCATCTATAAACTTAAATAAATACATATAACTATGTGTAGGGAAACCACAAGTGTACCTCAAATGAGTAATTAAACCATCTATAATATATTAACATTATGCATACCAAATCCATGGGAGACTTAGTCAAAATGTTAACAGAAATGGTTGGGGAGAGATGTGTAACACCCAATACCGCAAAGGTAAAGCGCAATAATAAGAGCTATTTGGAGCTTTATGAACGATCAAAATTGCAAGAGCACGTGTATAAAATACACTTTGCAAAGTAGATTTAAATTTTAATACAAAGCTTTCAGGCGAGGGTCGTAAGTAATGTCTTGGCGTTAGAAAAGTGTGGAGTTGCTGCCAAGGACACTTTACTCACCAGAAATTATATCTTTACATGATTATATATTTATAAATATACAAAAGGTTTTAACAAAATTATTTCGTTGTTTAATTACTATTAGATATTAAAAAGTAGCAACAAAACTTGGTAAAATTTTATTATCCGATGTGTATTTAAAACAACATAAGCGTATGTAGAATTGTAATGTAGAATGTGTTGAACAGCGGGGCAGGGGTGGTTCGTTACGCTGTGAGACGGTGGAGTATCCATGCTTAGTAGTCGTAGCCAGAGTCTCAGGTGTCGACTGCGGCCGATTTCACAAGACAATGCTTAATAATTTCATTTCGCCATTACGGCGGCCATCTTTGCGAGTCGCACAGTTAGAGGGCATCGGCGCACCCCTCCACGGCAATTTGCATTGTAACTCGGACCACGTAGAAGACTCTAACTGCCATACCACCACCTCCTAACTCTTGAATATATAATTTTGTTGCTTTTATTAACAACAACTTTGCGTGGGAATTGGCGATAGCCTTCCGCGGCAACTGTTTATTGTGGACGATAACTTGCTAGATTTATTTTATAGTACAGCTCGAGACATTGTCCCGCATCTAAGGGTTGGTACGTGGTTACATGTTCGGCGAACGATTTTATACTGCCAATAAAAAAAGGGCCGATGCATGCAGCCATTAAAATATTTGTTGCCTTTATTTGACAGGCTGCTTGTTGAATTGTTTATTGGCACTGGTTATAACATTGTTGCAAATTGGATTCTCAATTATACTTTTATTTTAATAGATTAACTTTGATTTACAGTAAATATTAATCGGACTATATAATCATTCGTTTCTTGAAGTTTTTAGTCATTAGTGACACTTTAAAAACCTCAATTGTTGTTGGAGTTACCAGGTTTAGCGTTTTACGGCCTATCTCATTTATTATTACATTCTGGCCACAACTCTGTCCGTGTGGAATTCAGATATAAATACATCACTCTAGGACAAACTAATAATTTCTAGGTAAAAAAAAATTGGTTGCCTGTAAAGTCGGTATACGGGCGAAAGTTTTACGTGACAACGACTTTGAGTGGTAAAATAATTTTAATGTGAATATTCATTCGTATAGTAGGAAGAAGGATGAAATAATAGTAACAATTTAAAACATTTATTTATACAAAGAATTATATTTAAAACATTAATTTATACAAAGAATCTCGCACTGAATTTCATATTAACAAAATTTTATTTCTTCGTCTCTCTCGCTCTTAGGCGGGCTAACCATGCCCGAGTGGAAGGGACGCGTGCCTCTCACTCGCTCTCATTGTGAGCGCATAACGTGAGCGGAGCGTAACGCAGTTTCTTGAAGTGTCACCCGGCAAACCAATTTATAAGACGTTGTCACGTCAAAATAACTATCCTATAGGAACTATAAATTTTTCTGGGATAAAAAGTCCTTTTTTGAGCTCCATCCATTCATGATGATTGGTTCAATAGTTACGGAGTGAATGCGTTATAAATTAACAAGCTCACATTCGCATTTATAAAATTAGTAAGGAAGTATAGATAGTAATTGAACTTTTGCAGTAAAATCGTGCATAGTAGAGTACCTATTAAGAAAAAAAAGAAGTATATTTTTACAACTCTTAAGTACCTCGTACCTATGCACTACATAACACAGCAAGCACAGAGTTTACATACATAGATAATATTATTGCATATATTCATAATTCTACTGCAATGAGGATCACACCCCGTGATATGGGTTTAATCTAATGAGTGATTTACTTGGAAAAAGGATCACCTTTTTTTTTTTTTTTTGGTTGTTCCTAACCGCGCACCCCGTCGTTCGGGGCAACGAACAGGGTAGTGTGGGGCCTGCACCCACTAAACTATTTATTGTTTCAATCAACAGTGTGATATGAAAATATATGTATCAAAATCAAATGCAGTGGCAATAAAACGAAGGTAAACAAACAAACAGGCGGATACAATAGACGTAACCATAATTACTTTCCCGACTCAAGACTTAATGCAAAAGTTTTGTTACAGACTTAAAAAGTTTGTTTTTGTGCCTATAAATTAATGTGTTTGTATGTCTCTATTGGCCTTTAAAATCATTTAGAACTTTTGATGTTCTTCAGTAAATTGAATTATCGCTTTAGTGTCTTCCACTGGATTATTTTACTATTTCTATTCTTTTATTATTCTATTTAAAAAAAAATATATATATTTAAGCATATACAGATTGCGTTTCTGAAATGTGTCAAGTATTAGACCTTTACGATTATTTTTTGTACTAAGTGTAAATTATGGTCCGTTGTTCAAAGTTCTAATTAATAACGGTAAGGAAGGTAATAATCCATTTAATGAATAATTATAGAAGTTATCTGCACATTTACAATAACTAATAAGTAATCGTAATATTGTAATCTCATAAGCTTAGTTCTCTAAATAATATTAATGTCGATTTGGGAATAACATAGAAATAACGGAAGTATTGGGCCCCGGTGCGGAATAAATTGTGGCTCTAATTCTAATGGCGACTTTTAGGGGAATCCATAATTCCATTTCGTGTTTTCAACTCTTTAGGGGGTCGGAATACAGACATTAATAACTTGAGAAAGGTTTCTTACGAGGAAACTTTTTAAAATTATTGTTTCATTGCTTTTAACTGACATGAACACTTTTATGAGTCTAACGTTTTAGTAGATACTTTTTTTTTACAATAACTGTGAAGTTCATTATTACAGGTATACATTCAGCATTGAATCCTAGAAATGAATGGTATTTTTGTTATTTTTGTCAGATTTATACAAAGTTAGGAACTGAGCAAGCTAGGCGACTATACGACATTTTTTCTATTTAAAAAAAAAAAACAACACACTGCACTAAGGAATAATCCTTGTATCGTGGGGGATTTACAAACATACAATTTCATGAACAAAAAACCCAGACTCAAAACAACCATTTGTGGATCACATAAAGTGTTGTCCTGTGTTGAGATCGAACCCACAACACTCCGATATCTAAACCACTCGGCATCTGTGCAGTCACAGTACACTCACCCCTATTATACTGGAAATAACTTGTAGATATACTTCTACTTTGGTAAAAGACATCTAAAACTTATTAAAATATATGGCATCATATGGGTGTCCTGTGGCAACTTAGAGAAATAAGCAGATGTAATGATCTCAGTACTTAAGAGAGAAAAACTTAAATTAACTCTTTGGCATCGAAGAGACAATTATGGTGAATCTTATTATTATTATTCCAAAAATCCTGCATCACAAGCTCAAAAAAAAGTTAGCTAGTACATTTTTTTTTGACAGCGCAGAAATTGAAGGAAAGATAGTATTTACTTCTATTACTATACTTCTATTTAATAAATAATATAAACTAGACCAGACGGTGGACTAATAACTACTGGAAAAATACAGAAGTTATCAACCCATTCTTTCACGTGGGTGTTATTATTTCAATATAAAAAAACGATTTCAACATAATTTTTTTTTATTCACTTTTAATCGGCCCGATAGGATCAGTGTCATTGTTTGAAAACTTTTTTAATCTGAGATTTGATATGGTGAGCAGATCCATGAGTGGTCGTTCCATCAGGTGGACCATGGTTGGTCTGCCACCATAAGCAATTACAGCAAACTGTTAAAGCTTCTAAGAATAAAGTTACTTATTTTAATCCAAATGATGCTCCATTAGCCTTCCTTTCCTCTATTAGAAAAAAATATTTGTACGCGTAACCGAAGCGTCACTGAAGCGATCATTGGAATGTGACCACAGAGAATTTAATAAAACGGACATTTCTTCACAAAAATGTGTATCGACTTGACAATTCTGAGCCGAGACCAATCGCTTAGTGACACAACCTAACTTGCATTCGAACTAACTGCTCTGGGAAAGCGTTAAAAACGTGGCACTGTTTAAAGATTTATTTTGTAATCATTAAATAACTAACTGTTATGAGATATAATGAGTTGTCAATAAAACGAAGTTGAATACTAAAAACATCTTTTCATCTTAATCGTTCGCTTTACTGCAGTAGGTCGTATTAAAGGGGAGTAAGACGAGAATGGAATAATATCTAATCCATCCTAATCGTCAACTGGCACGCGCTGGTAGTATAGTAATAACTAGCTGAGGTAACCTAAATCCATCTATCCATCCATCAGCCTTTTAACGTCCACTGCTAGACATTGGCCTCCCCAAGAATGGGGGATAGTTCCGTAATCGCAACGCTTGGCAGGCGGGTTGGCGATCGCAGTGGATGTTGTTAATACTCGAAGGAGTGCTGCTGCCCACTCCTCCGGTATTCCCTCAGTCGGCTCTTACGACTCCCATGGGTGGAGAGGATTCTAAAGCCGGCCCCACATGGCATGGTAACCTAAAGGAGTGCTTAAATTGTTCACTGTCAGACAACAGACGAGAGAACAAGATTAGGTAATGTAGTCCTAATACGCAGATTAGCTAATAAGAAAAAATCACTGGCGTGCGAAACCAAGTAACCCCAAAAAGTCTAGTGCTTGAGATAATAAAAAACTATTGCATTGTCTATTTTACCAAGAAATCTACAATTGAAGCAGGGACTAAATACATCTATGATAAAAATATATATTATTAAAGAACGAAATAAATTGATACATTATCCTAACTAATATTATAAATATAGTCTGGAATACAGAGAAGGATGTAGGCTAATGTTAACAAAAAATAGATAAATTACATATTACGTAGAGATTATTTTCATGACAGGTGATATATGTAGATTAGCGGTGGCTAGCTTTTAGCAAAAGCAAACAAAAATATCTATATAATTTTAAAACTACTATAATCTTTATAAAGAAATAATAATAATAATAACTTTATTTCAATAAATGTTAAAAGTCTGGTTTTTACAGTCTTCGTCTATTGGCTGTTCATTAGATTTATAAGATAAAGAACGTTTTTTAACGGTTGTGACTTCCAACTTGGCTTTGGCTTACATTACTTTTTTTGTTAAATTTATTCAAACTGTCTTTTAGCAAAAGTTTCGCAAAAGAATCTAAATAACAAAAACTACCACAAAATAAATTCAATGCGTCAATAGGTACCAGTGTGACAGAAACTCTATGCGTTCCACAAGCTAAGACAGGCGCCATCAATCGTTTAGCTACTCTATCGATTCAGACGCGCACGATGAATTATCGAATCTATTAACTCGCGAGATTACTGGATTCCACGGTAAGTACAAGACAATCATAGACAAGGCAAAAATAATAATGCACATTAACCATCAAACTAAGTTTTTTTATTTGAGTTTCTGTAATAATTTAAAGTACTTTAAAATATGTTTGACAAATTAAAATGTAAAATTTTTGATTATCCAAATAATATTGAAATCAACAGCTAAGTTAGCATCATACTTTTTATACTACATTTTTAGTAATTTTATTACTTGAGCTTAAATTAAAATAAGGGGCTTGGTAACTCTAAAGTTTGTTAATTCTATCATCGCAGTATCGAGCAGACGATTTGTACTAATTATAACGCGCGAATAGCGCGCAACGTGATTAACTTTCACAGCGATGCGAAACCGCTATGAGACTCCAACGAACAACCTCCTGTTGATAATTAATATTTTTCTTTTCACAAACCATTATCGTCCCACTATTGGGCGAGGGTGTCCTCTTACAATGAGAGGAATGTAGATTATTTATAGTAATTAAATATCCCCAGCTTTATTTACTTTTTTAAAGAATATTTTATGCAGTAATAGTCTCTGATAAGGCTAAGGACTATTGAGACAGAGAATTCTATTTCGTGCCCCAGTCCGTGGCCGAGAATTTAAAAGGCAGGCACTTTGACTTTACACAACATTACTTAGTGTAAGAATACATCGTGAAGAAACAAGCATGTCCGAGAGGTTTTTTCCAGGATTTATGAAGTTCGCCAACCTGCATTAGGCCAGCGTGGTGGACTTGGCATAAATCCCTCTCATGCTGAGAGGAGATCATGCCTAATAAGTAAAATAGCAACTGGTTGTAAATACAAATAAAGTTTTGATAGTCCATTACTTAAGGTACATATTAGTGGTAATGCCCGACTTCTGTAACCAACCAATAAAAAAGAAAATGCCTGTGAATGAACTATGAAGTGTCCATATGAACACGTGCAGGGTTTGGTGTATATGTAACTCAACACGTGATAAAACAAAGGACGATGACAGCGAACAAGTGTCAATATCCTTGATGAACTAAAGAGAGTATAAGATGCCCGTATGTCGTCGGCTTGCACTTCATTCATTCATCGAACATAATGGCACTTTACTTACTGTGTGGGAATGTCCCTTTTTATACTATGTACTACTGGTTATATATAAAAAAATTATTATTTAAATCTACGTTATCAAGTCATGTTATTTTAATAGCCGAGTAAATCATTAGTTCTATGCTCCCAGAATTAACAACAAAAATTAATTATTAAAAAAACTCAGCTACCGTGCAGGAGTTGACCGAACGAACACGGAGTAAATATACCGTTACTAATTATAGTTGAAAAAAATTTGGAATTGAATTCAAACATTTGTCTCTTAACGAATCGTGTCGTGGCGGCTTCGGTTCAAAGCGGCGTGATTCGGCAATTCCGTTCCATTTTCAAATGCTCGCTGCCCATTCGTTCCTCTGGCTACGCCTACCTAATAAATTAGATGCCTCACGTAGCACACCGCATAGTTACAAACTAATGAAATCCCGAAAAGATCTTCAACCCATTTTCTTAACAACTTTTCCAAAAGAGCAACCGCCTTCAAAGATTTTACCCGGAGAAATAATTCCGCTAATAACGTTCAGCGCTCACACGGGTATGTTATGCAACCATAGGAATTTCATTAGATACACACGCGTCTGTTTGTTAAGGAGCTTTCCATTGCTAAAAGTTTCTTGAGGCGGGTATAATTCCTTTGTTTGTTGTAAGGGGTGGTACGCCCGCCTCACCCACTACGTTTTCTAAGTCATCGGGTCCAATTATGCCCCTTTGTAGGTTTTGATATGTAAATTCGCGATTTTATTAAACAAACCGTGATGCCATTCGGAGGCAGCGAGCCGGATTAATAGCTTCTTCAGATTTGTGTAATCGCTTTCTCTTAAGACAACTCAGAGGCGAGTCACAAGGGAGCTATTTACTTTTGTTTCGTTTTTAAGAGGTGGGCATTTGTTTGATGTTACTGCTCACTTCAAAGCATATTTTCAGTTCAAGCAACAAGTTAACACTCGCAATATTACTGCCACTATTTACGAAACAGTTGGAGCACACATAGTCATAGTAATGTCTTAAAAAATAAACATACCGAAAGATGAGTGATGATGTAAGACTCAATTTACACTACACAAATCACTGAATAGCTGCGTATAGCAAATCTTGGCAGAATCCTAAAACCTCATTAGGTACTTTTTTAAATTACAAAACTGCTACGATTAAGGAAAAAGTTATTGCTACGAGTACAAATATTTTAACAATATTGATAGCGTAATCAATGTATAGCAGTCATACAACATCGCGGGACTCCGATTGCCAATAAAACTGACTCACTCGACTCGTCACAGGATATAACAACATATTAATCTGCACATGGAAACATAAAACGAGCGTTATGGCCGAAACTACCCATTCGATTTAAGCTTAATTTTTACCCCAGCACTATTAATAATTTACACGGGATAACGCCAACGTTTGCGCCATATTACATCGCATAAATTAATAATGTCGCTCGCTTGTTTAACTGCGAATCACATGAGTTTTATTGACAATTTTGTTGGGAAAGAGCAATTTGCGGGATGACCATCCAGTGCCGGCAAGTGGTCACCAAATAGGGGGTCGTTCAGTACTCCATCCGTATGCTATTGGCTGGCAATTGTCATTTATAATTACTATAATTGCGATAGTGCCAGAGCTACAGCATATTATGGAGTCGACGTTCGCTTTGTTACGATTTAGACAATTCCATTACTGCAGAATCTCCAATTCAGTATTGAACTACATACAATATTTAAAGGGTATTAGTTTCAGGACTTTTTAGGTTTAAATACCTACAATAAAATTACCATACACTAGATACTATTGCATAGAAGTAAACCTTCTATGTCTAAATGTGTAACCTAACCTTCTCCAGCTATAAAAATGATTTTTATTAAGAACTTCAATTTTAATAACAGCTTTTAATCATCATACTAATATTATAAATATGAATGTGTTTATGTAAGGGTGTCTGTTACACAATTAAAAATGGCTGAACAGATTTAAACAGCAAATTATTTGTGAAAGTGGAAAAAACTTTACTGCGAGATTCGAACCTGCATACCATCCAATGCGGGGAAGTGCTCTAGACCGCTAAGCTATCGCAGTCACCTAATCGTGACACCCAATCTTCACTTCACATTATTTTTTTAGATGTCTTTGAACACATTTATTTAAATTTTGTACAATAAATGTTTATTACCTGAACTAATACACTTGTCAAAAAACTAACTACAGGACGTATCGACAGACGGAACCGCTAGCAGAAGCTAGTATTTTATTAATGTACTAGGTGTTACCCGCGATCTCGTCCGCAAGGAATTTCATAAAAATAAATTTTATCTTTCGTAAAAAATATAGTTTTTTAATAAAAAGTATCCTATGTTACTTCTAATACATCCAAGCATATGTGTACAAAGTTTGATGATAATTGGTTAAGTAGTTTTCGAGTGAAAGCGTAACAAACAAACTTACATTCACATTTATAATATTAAGTAAGTAAGTGATATGATGATGCTGGTTCAATTGCCCTGGAGAAGAAAAAACACAAATAACTTAGCTTTATCCAATGATATAACTTACCTAAACTAATTAATTGCATTAACGGACCTTCTCTCCATACCTGCAGAGCCCAGAGCGATAGATGCAAATGTTTCCAATGCATTCAGTGTAACTCAATCCTTGCACGAATGTACACAATTGCATTTGGGGTTGCATTGAGGAGCTGACACACGGCTGCTATTATTGTGCAAACAAGGGCTTCCGTTTGTGCGGACTGGCCTTTATCGAGCTGTTGTGTGAATGACTGATATCACCGTTGATTTGAGAAACTGCTTTATGTTGTTATATGTGTGTGATTAGTGTTATAAAATTAATATTATAATGAGGATCCTGGTACCATGCTTAATAACTACAGTAGGGTTTCCCGACAGTGGGTCTAAGAATGACCACCGGTCCTAATCGGGAATGCGTTTCTAGAAGTCGTCAACCACTACATTTTCCTAGGATAAACAGTACAATTCGGTATACCCGACTTCGAAAAAGAGATCATAGTCCTTAGATGTCAGCCTCCTAATCAAGCTCAAAGTCACACAGCATTCATGGATATATGCTCAGTATTTGACTACGCGATAAAATCCGCAACACGAAAATCCGGCACGCTGAAGTGGCAGGCCACGTCACTCGACGAACTAACAACCGTTGGGAAAGAAAGGTTCTTGAATGGCGACACCTCACAGTGCTGTGTAGGACGACCTCCCATGATCAAGCAGCCGTTGGGTGCTGGTGGCATAGGATCGTTTGTTGTTGTACTTTTTTGGAGATGCCGTAGCAGTGGACAATATAAAACTAATAGCGGGCAATAGTTAGATAGATATAAATCACAATTTTATTCAGGCATTTTCAGTCTACTTGATTAGAATAAGCTCTCTTTTGGATAACAATAAAGCCTTATTATGAGTATATTCAAAGAAGGTTGAAGCATGTTTAAGGGAAGATACAACTTTAACTTTGCAACTGCAGTTATCGTGGGTGTTATCACATACCTATTACTGTTTTTTCCTCTGAATCTGTCATTAGAATCTAAAATAAATATAACACGGCCAGAACCGTGTGACGCTTCGAATTAATACAAGCTTTTGTTATCATTCAATTTGAATCCGCCGCCGGCTGTTTTATTATTTTAATGAGCTCCAATTTTCAGGGATAATTGAATGGACGTCGCATAGGTTCGATTATTATTTCACCCGATACAGAAGCTGTTAGCTGGTGATATAGAGGTGTTTATATGGAGTTAGCTCCATGTAAACTCCTTTATATCGTACCTACATCATTCGAAACGTAACGGCAGTATCTAAACCGCTACGCCATCCGAACATTTAGTAACGATACGATAGTTTAGGGGGTCTTTCATAAATTTATTTTAATAATAAAAAGACACTGTTTCAAGCATTTAACTGCACTTTATTACTTTTGTGGACATTTTGAAATATATAACTACGCGTACCAAAATATTTGATGGCATATACCTACTTTACTATAATTACGCTAATCTAGAGGCTTAAAGCGTTTATTTAGAGAACATGTACTATTACCTAATAATTTTAATCTAAATTTTGTGAATCCCAATTTCGAAACACCCATCACATTGATTTACTTCCTATATTCCCAGCAAACATCATAACTTTAAATAAATAATATAAAGTAGCTATAATAATTCTTTCCATACTAATTTCTATATTTATTCCGTTTACAAATATGAGACAGTATTGTAAGTAAATTAAACCCGCTTGTGTTTTGTTACAGTACTAGTTTTACCTATAGTTAAAGTTGACTTAGTGCTGGCAGTTTAATTAAAGGGGTGGCCTTTGATTTGTTGTACGCAATATGAAAGAGTGCATTCTGTAATGTAATTGTAAACAGGAATCGTGGACGTTCTTTTAATTACAATGGGAGTGTATGTTTACAGCATTAAGAATGGGAGATTACATATTTTTTCCAACCCATTAAATTCCCACTGTTGGGTATAAGTTTTCTTTCAAAGTGAATTTTATGGTCGGCGGAGAACGTACCTTGAATTGACTCTGGCCAGGGTAGGACTCACCTGCCTTAAACCAGCTTTCAAGACACTCACGAGCACTGTTTGGGTTAGTAGTACTCGTAACCGATGCCACACGGCATGATAGTAATGACTATAATATCAATTACAATAAATTAAGTTGGAACATACGGAATGAGATGTGGGGCAAGCGAGCTGTCCAACCGCAGACCACGGCACGCGCCCCTACTCCTATTACTTATTTGAATATCGCACTTGCATAATTAGCTTATATGAAATATGATTCATAGTTGTATCAATTTTCAAATAATGAATATAGTGGGAGAGTTTTGTTTCTCTCAGCATGAATGAGTCGGTTTGACCGGGGAAGTACCATCCTCTCACAGAAGATCAACGTGAAACAACGGCAGGTGCACTTACTGTTACGTTGATCGTGTGTTACGTATGATGAGTGAGAGCACCGCATGCCCTACACTCCCTTCTTCATCCCCTGATTATTATATTTCCTATCACTTCTTATCCATTTCCTTGGAGTTAGCGACACACGAGTGATGTCTCTGGTATTGCTAGCATCTATAGGCTCCGGCGGCCCTGAGCTAATTTGTCAACCTCGTAGTAGGAAAAAAAACAATGAATTTTTTTTCATACTTACTTGCTTATCTTTTATACTATTATAAAGCTGTAACAGAGCTATGTCTGTGCATTTAAGATATTTGAGAAAAAATACTGTAATAGGCTATATACAAAACGATTTTTTTTAGATTATTTTGTCTGTTTGTTCGTTGGCGTATCACGCAAAAACTACTGAACGGATTTTGATGCAGCTTTTTTATTTGATAGATATTGATTAGACTTAAAAACTGGTATACATTTTATTCCGCTACTATGTTGGGAACCTGAGATATAACCTAAAAACTAGCTTTTGGCTGCGGTGGAGACACGGGCAATGGCTAGTATAATATAAATTTGCTAAGCATAAAGATGTGTTGAAGTCCGCGTCCTGTTTTAATCGATTATAGAACGAACGAGGATAAGATGAGAAGGACCGGTTCGACAGTCCAATCCACTGCTCATCCGATCTTCGACATATTTTCTTTACTTCTCCATCCTTCGGATAGGAAGGATCTCCCATTCTTCCCCTGTTTAGTCAATGAGGTTGGCAAGGTGTGAGTAATGCGGGATGTCTGTGTTGTTTCTTGCTTATATAGGTTAGAATAATCGCTTATCACCAGCAAACCTAATCATAATATAAAAACTAAAATATACCTTTAATTATAAATACTCAAGACAAGTGAAGTTTAAAACCCCTTATTAGTTATAATACTAATTGTAATGCGTGAAAGGCCAGGGAATACTCGTAGTACGTTGTTCTACAATTAATAGCGTTTTTCACTACTGCATGCACTTTTCATATTATGTAGGTAGCGGTACTCGTGCATGGCAATGTTTTTCTTGCTATGATGTTGATGAATAAACTTGATGAAAAGCTTTTAGCATCACATGTACATATTAAAAAGTAATTTGTATGTTTGTATAAGTGATGTTACAATAAGGTGAGGTAGGACTCTATTATTTATTGTACATACACGTTTCCGTGTAGTGACTGACTAAGAATGTAAGTGTCACCACCCCATTCTTTCCCACGGGTGTCGTACGAGGCGACTAAGGGAATTAGGCAATTATCACCCATTGCATTACTGGTGGTAGGGCTGGATACCAAGTGGGAGTACTCACTTGCTATCGAGCTCGAGCGGGTTGGTACCACCATCTACCATGTGACCAGCTATGAAGCATATCGGTGTGTTTTGGCTGTAGCCGTTTATTCTTTTATTTGATATCTGTGAAATGAAATGGTGAGCAACAGTTTGACAATACTTCCGGTATAGTTGAGTCCATAAGCGATGGCTACCATTTACCATCAGGTGGGCCGATGAGCTGTGGCTCGTCTGCCATCATAAGCAATAAAAAAAACACACATGATAACTACATCATAAAGATCCTGCTTTTTAAAGACACCGTTTAATCCTTTCCATCCATCCATTAGCCTTTTGACGTCCACTGCTGGACATAGGCCTCCCCAAATTGGGGGTATAGTGTCGTAATCGCCACGCTTGGCAGGCGGGTTGGCGATCGCAGTGGATGTTGTTAATACTCGATGGAGTGCTGCTGCCCACTCCCCCGGTATTCCCTCAGTCGGCTCTTTCGACTCCCATGGGTGGAGAGGGGTGGGTCATTTCTAAAGCCGGCCCCACACGGCCAATTTAATCTATTTAATCTATTGTATAAATAAAATTATATTTACGCCTCCTCATCCTCTCCTTGTAATCCTTCTTCTCCATCACCTATCTCTTTCCCTGGTGATGGCGACGCGCAAGTGATACCTCTGATGTTGTTAGCGTCTATATGCCACGGTAACTGTTTGCCATCGAGTAGGCAGTATGCTTGTTAGACACACTCCTAGTATAAAAAAAAAATTCTTTCTGTAATTCCATTCAAGGTACTTAATTAAATAAATATTCACGAACATTTTTCACAAAAAGTCCTCTGGTCCCGAACTAAGCTTAATGCTTGTGCTATGAGTAGGTACCAGATTACGGATATAATACAGATATATTACTTTTTTTTGTAAATACATACATATAATAGATAGAAAGCTCCCAGACGCGGTACAAATAACTGTATTCATCACACAAATAATTGTCCTGAGTGGGAATCGAACCCACGACCTCGTGCACGGTCGGTTACACTACCATCTACGCCACGAGCCCGTCGAATAAGATTGATACCTTTTATATGACCCTCAGGGTTGCGGTATGTTTAAACATGATGTAACATCTTAATCTAGAATCAAGTCATTTAAATTTATTTTTTTATTACGTTCAAATAAAACATTGTTAGATAATTATTAATGTATGTAAATGCATCCGATAGTTGGCGTGGGTCGTAAAGACAAATGGTGTAAAGGTCTTGGACATTCCCAATCGGCTATCGGTCAGTGCGATGGCTTAGCGGTTAAAGCACTTCCCCGAATTGGAAGGGACGCAGGTTCGAATCCCGCTCGCATTAAAGTTCTCTTTTTCCACATTCACAAATAATTTGTTCTTTAAATGTAGCTGAGCATATCGAGTGCTAAAATACAGATCAATATTGTTAGATCTAAATTAAATTTATTTATCATTTCATCTTCTTAACTCACGAGTAGATCATATCACCAACAGTTACAAAGCGCCGTTTAGTAGCACCATTTTAAGTTTGATACATGCGTACATTATTTTATTTTAAATTGTAAATATAGTTATGCACATTAAAATTTGACTATTAGTTGTAGTCGTATTCATCATGTTGTAAGTACACACGGGCCTCGTGACGTAGTCTGTAATGTAATCGACTTCCGTGCACAAGATCTTGGGTTCGATTCCCACTCAGAACAATTATTTGTGTCATGAACACAGATATTTGTACAGCGTCTAGGTGTTTTCTATCTATTGTATGTGTGTATTTACAAAAAAAAAAGTAATATGTATTATATCCGTAATATGGTACCCATAGCACCAGCGTTAAGCTTGGTTTAGGATCAGAGAACATTGTGTGAAAATATCCGTAAATATTTATTTATTTAATCAAATTAGATTTCTGCTTAAAACAAAAAGTACCAGAAGTCATCGATTTTCGAGTAATTCCAACGAGTAAGAGCTTTTGATAGCTACCATCGCGTGACCGCCCAGCTTATATGGGTTTTTTGTTCTCATCCTTGGTTTTAAGTAAATTGATTACGTCAATTAACTCGTTTCCAAAGTGACAGCCCCGAATAAAGATAGTCAAGCTTTATTCGGTTTTTAAATGGGTTGTTCGGATATTTCGTTAACAAGTTTGACGATAGTTAAGTCAAGTAGCGTTAATACAAAAAGGGTTTGTGGTGAGTTTTGGGTGTACCTACTTAAAAATAATAAAATTAATTTAAAGCAACAAATATTCTTTAATAAATATATTTTATGAGCTAAAAAAGCGTCCCTACTCGTGTTAATAAATAATCTACAAATACATCGCCCATTAATTAAAAAAAGAATAAGTATACATAGCCGCTACTTTACAGTTCCTTTTTCAAATTCATTGTCATGTCTGTACATTTTAAACCTTTGTTTAAATATCCCATTGTGGAACGTAACCATCAGGTGTTTGTTAAAAGATTCGTTTAATTTGTCATATTTGTGTTAGATAAACTAGATGGGAACGGAAGTGTGCTGGTAGCTGACGCGCGTCATAGAGATAAACTGTTTTAATAGTATTGAAAATATTTTTGTTATTTAAAAAGCTCATATGCAAACAACTAATGTTTTAGATCTTTATTAAAGTTGATTTTGTTCCTCATTGTTGTAGTACCTTCAATCTAATCTTCTGTCGAAGATCACTTCATACTGTTTACGCTGACGTGGTTTGACGTGGCTGACGACACTTGGTGATATGTCTTGAAACTAGTGTTTTTTTTAAACCTCACAATCCTAGCACGGGGTACGAGTATAACAATTTGTCTGCTTTCATGTCGCAGGAAAATAATTCGTGAGTTAAGTTTAGTATATACTAGCGTTTGCCCGCAACTCCGCCGCAGTCAAAAGATAGTTTTTAAGTTATACCTATCTCGATTTAGTAGCGCGATAAAAAGTGTAATTTTAAGTTTAATCAAAAGCTATATA
Source organism: Leucoma salicis (assembly GCA_948253155.1). NCBI lineage: Eukaryota > Metazoa > Arthropoda > Insecta > Lepidoptera > Erebidae > Leucoma > Leucoma salicis. The sequence continues at coordinate 11,676,980 of OX411808.1, read as the reverse complement.
ACAAAAAAGTTTAACAAAACCCGTTCAATAGTCTTTGCTTGAAGCCCGAACAAACAAACAGATAAAAATTCTAAAAAAACTAGTTTTGTACCTAGAAAATTCAAAGTAGAAAGAACACTTGCCCTTATAGTCTATAACTATTATAAAGCTGTAACAGAGCTACACTTTTTTTTTTACGTTTCGCCAGTTTGCCTGTTTGTTTGTTCGCACGTCACAACAACTACGAAATGGATTTCATTTCAAGGTTTTTGTTTGATAGCTTAAAACTGGTTTACGTTTACAACCTGCTACTGTAAAAGGGAACCTGAGATATAATTATAACTAGGTATAACGTGCGCCGGAGCCGCAGGCAAAGGCTAGTATGGAATTAAACTAAATTATTATGGAGTTTAAATTGACCTCGTTCTTTATAATGTCTCTCAGCTATTCAGGTTTTATTGCTAATAAAGTCGATAAAAACTGTTATAAAAACTACGGAATGTGTCGTATTTAAACGTGTCAATTATATTAAAGAAGCTGGCAAAAACTTTTAAATATTTGATATAGAATAACCAATCAGTCTAAATTTAAAAAACCAAAAAGTCAATCATAACCCGGATGTCTGACACAATCGAATGATTCCCACATGCCTCCGACAAAACAAAACAGGGTTTAAACATCGTCTAAACGCTGAAATAACAAATCGATTACGCCATGATCAGTGTTCTTAGACGGTCCAAGATACAAATTAGAACGGATTATTATTTCCGTTATAAAATAGTAAATATAATATAAATCTGCTTACAAGCTTTAATTCACAGGTTCGCCGCGAGCATACGCTAATTATTTTATGCGGATCATGTCAGTAAAGCACCCAGCTGGGATGATTTTTTTCCGCCATCTTCAAGAATCATTGTCATACTTCTGTCAGCTTACATAAAAATAAACCTTGCTCATAAATCTCCATCCAATGTTGAAAACCTCATGAAAGCTCATTTGGTTGCTTTTATAACGTTCAAACAGACAGAGTAGACAGGTAATTAGTTTCCAGAGGATAAGTGGACGAAATGAATCTGTAAGTAAATCTTGGAGTCCTTAACTTTATTACTCCAGAAGTACTAAAATTAGTAAGTGAATTGAATAATATACACCAATGTAGAGTAATATCTCTCAACACTAAAGTATTAAAAATATACATACACTAATAAGCTAGTTTGTATGTTTGTTCTCGCTATCCGTTTATGACATAAAGGGCAACGTGGAAACAGTAGCGGGTAGTCTCACTCAGCGATCCAATATTTAATAGTTTTATGATGTATTATCAAAACAAATCTCACCAAGTTAGTATGAACTGTTGTATGTTTCGGCTGCAATCATATATGTAACTAAACAATTTTGATAGTTTTTTTTATTACTATGTAGGTACCCGCTTAAGTTATTGAGATATTTATTAAATATGACCACAAAAAGCGTAGAGTAATTGTATGCTAATCCAAAATTTTCAGAATAATGTGTTAATCTATAAGATTTTGTCTCTTTTATAACTTGGTAACTATTCGTTTTAAACACATACATATTTATTAGAGACTGAGCGTTTACAGAGAATACTTACACTCTGTAGTTTATTGACATAATAAATTAATATTTATAATGTTCAAGGGTTTTCTTAAAATTAAATTTGTGTTCATACTTACCAAGAATAGTATCGATAGCAGTGGACTATATTAAATCACCGATACTTATGTAAAAAGACTAAAACATAATAAAATATAACCAGTCTATTATAAAACATAATAAATCTATAAAATAATACATTTCAATATAGATGTCTGATAACACTCCCCTCCAACTATAAAACATGATAATTAATTATGTTTCCAAATATTATACTACAAATTTTCTATTATTCAAGTAATTTGTGACTTTTTAGATGTTATAAAGCCGTTATCTAGATTAGTTTGTGAGGCAAGCGCTTTAATTAAAATGCAAAATGTTTGATGAATGAATGAACATAAATTGTAAAAAAGTATTGAGACCGGTAGAGTGTGAAAAATCACTGAAATAGTTCCTTAAGTGTGATATGTATAAGTTAAGACTCAGTGTACAATTAAGTTGAGGTCATTTATATATATATTTGGCCGTGTGGGGCCGGCTTTAAAATTTTCCCACCCCTCTCCACCCGTGGGAGTCGTAAGAGTTGACTGAACATCCACTGCGATCGCCAACCTGCCTGCCAAGCGTGGCGATTACGGCATTATCCCCCATTCTTGGGGAGGCCTATGTCCAGCAGTGGACTTTAAAAGACTGATGGATGTATGGATGGATGGATATATATAATTAAGACTTGGCGTATAATGAGGTTATGTTTTAAAATAACTTAGCCGAATTCACAGGTAATGGATAATCTGGCAATATTAATTATTAATTTTTAATAATGTTCTGCCTATATACGCATAAATTAATAAGTTTATCACATAATAATTGGTCAGCGGACCAAGAATATTCGTATGACTGGGCTCCTTATTTATTTTACAGTATTCTATGCAGTATATATTTAATTATTAAGATTTTTACTAGCATGTAATTATATTTCTAAAATAACAACTATAATTTGTAAAAAATCAATGAAATACTTATTATTTACGAGTATATAAATTAAATTGTTATGTTAAAATATATATCTAGGTATGTTATTTTTAATAGTTTCAATATTACAATTAGGATAAATATCTTTAAAGAACAAATTATTTGTGAATGTGGAAAAAGAGAACTTTCATCTTTTCTCTTTTTCCACATTCACCAATAATTTGTTCTTTAAAGTAGCTGAGCATGTCATGTGCTAAAATGCAGATCAAAAAGGAGTAAATATTATAAAGTATCAAAATGATTCGCTCCTACCGTACAAAAATAGATAGAAGCGGTCGATACAAAAGGACTTAACATATTTTTTCATCATATTTTATTATGAACTTCTGTTCAACATCCAGATGTTTAAGTCTGATCAAACAAAAGATTTTTCAGATGTACTTGCGCTGCGTCAGAATGTAACTATTACGTGCATGATTTACGGTTAAATTCTGTTTATCTTTTGAAATCCCACTTTTGTTTTAAGAAACACTTTTATCTTTTGGTATAATTTCGTTTCTATGTGAAATGTTACCAATGATAATAAAATAGATTGTGAATGAATGTCGCGAATTGTTCTTTATTATTCTAAATTCAGTTAGCTAATTATAAGGTATCTATTATGTATGTTATCCAGTACAACCAGCCCAGTTCGTGAGCCAGTATGCCTAGTGAAGATTTATAAATTCTTTAGATACCACTAAAAATGTGTATAGAGAAACAAAAAAGTCACTTAACTGCAAGTGTTAGCTGTATTATCAAACTCACACTTTGATAGTTAATAATAAACTATTAAATTGTTTATTTCCAAACTCCCTGTCTACAGCGTCGATGTTTTTCTAATAACCTGTTTAACAAATCATAACGTTTATTTTTGTTCGACACTGAACGATCACACGTCCGGGACTCTATTCTGTTTCAAATCTCTAGCATGTTTGTTTTGATTATTTTAATTTTTCATTGAACATACGAAATTGAAGATAAAATAAAAACTGTAAACATAAATCTAGACACTAGAGGAAGACATGCCACAATAATCCGGGACATAAACATAAAGTAACGCATTATTTTTGTGGATGCATATAAAATTGTTGTAATCAACTTTGAAAACGAAATATAAAAATACCAGATTTTGCCCGCGAATTCATGTGCGTAGACTTCGAAATTCGAATCCTTGACATTTCCCACAGGAAATGCAAGTTCCAGTTTTTTACGAGCACATTTCCTTATAAATTATCGTGATATAATTAGTCACTGTTGGTATACAACTATATGACTCGGCATTATTAGTTAGTAGCATTATAAGAAATTAATTTACAGATATAACAGTGCCGCAACAAGCCAGGTAGCACAATATCTTTTTTCTAAAAAAGAACACAATAAATGCTGAGATCGGTAGCCATACCTTTTCGGTTATTCCTGTTGAACCGTGTCAATATAAATAGAAAACTATTAGATATAAAAAACATTTATACAATAAAATGCGGTTCAATGTGAACCCTAAATTTTAATTTCTTGTAACAGCCTACATTTAACAGTTACTGGCGCCGGTAGCAAAAAACTGCAGATATCGATTAGTTAAAATGTTTAGTAAAATTGATTAACAAACTAATTTAAAAATAGTTTTTTTTTTGTTACGCTTTCACACAATAACTACTGAACCAATCATCATGAAATTTTGCACACATAAAGTCCATAGCGTAGAAAAGGACATAGGCATCTATTTTATGGATAGTTTCTATGGGATAACTATTTTTGCAGAGGTAATTAGTGTGCCGTAGAGTGACGTATTTATGTACTGAAGTCCACGCAGACGGAGTTACGGCCAGATTCTACTCGTAGTAGCTTAAAAATATATAAACTTTGCCTTGTATCTTTACAGCCTATAGTTCATAGCATGTAATTGACGGGCCTCGTGGCGTAGTCGGTAGTGTAACCGACTTTCGTGCACGAGGTCATGGGCTCGATTCCCACTCAGGACAATTATTTGTGTGATGAACACAGATATTTGTACTGCGTCTGGTTGTTTTCTGTCTATTATATGTATGTATTTACGAAAAAAAGTAATATATGTATTATCTCCGTAATCTGGTACCCATAGCACAAGCGTTAAGCTTAGTTTGGGACCAGATGACGCTGTGTAAAATGTCCGTGAGTATTTATTTATTTGCAAAATAAAGAAAATATCGACGATTATGGCACCAAATAATTTCGAAAATAAATAAATTAATAAAAATATAAAATTGAGTTCATTTTCAATCGAATGGCAGAGGGCGTGGCGGTGCCGTTATTCACATGCGGCGGGTGCCTAGTGGTCACCCGGCCAGGAATTGTATAATTTTTCGCAACAAAACAATTGTAGAGTATGCAGGGTGAAAACGGACATGTCCTAACCAGGAGACGTCAACGATCCATAACAAAACATGCCAAACGCAATCACTGACCCCAAATCTATTGAAAAGTACTCAGTTTTAATTCAATATTTAACAATAATTATAATGATGTTGTTATTTTTATATATACCTATGTTTTAAGCACGTGACATGTTCGGCTATAGAAATCAAAGTGTGAATGTGTGACCTAAGATTGTAAGAAATAATGTGATTTAAATCTATATTTTTAGCACTTGACATGCTCAGCTACTTTAAAGTACAAATTATTATTTGTGAATGAGAAAAAAGAGAAATTTAGTGCGAGCGGGAATCGAACCTTCGTCCCTCCCAAACCGAGTAAAGGCGTCAAAAAAATGTTTAAAAAATCATGCCATCAAATAGTATGAATTTAAATTGCAAAATTAAACTTACTATATTGGATTAATGCATGTAAATGCATTCCGATAAATGGCGTTGGTCGTTAAGACAAATGTGATGAGGAGATTAGGTATGGCCAAAAGGTGGTGCGGCAGCTCAGTGTATTACCTCAGTGTATTAGAGCACTTCCACGGATTGGAAGGGACGCAGGTTCGATTCCCGCTCCTTGTGATTTTTAAATGAATGGCTCCAAGCATTGTTAAGATAGTTCACTAGCAGAGCTGTACCGGTGTTTCAAAAAAAGCCAGTTAAATCCCGCTTGTAATAATATTTTTCTATTTCATATTTTTACACTTTGTATTAACCTTTGTGATTGACAAACGCTGTGCCGACTAGCCTCGGGGACAGTTGGCGGAAGTGCTCGCGAAAGCGCCACCGCCCATCCAGTACCAGGCCCAGATACTTAATCTGGACCTGCACCCCAATCTGGACCCCGTCCACTGTGATCGAGGCGCCAGCAGGTGGCCGACGTTGGAGCCCATGGAAAAGTAGGGCCTCCGACTTGTCCAGGGCCACCCTAAGCCCCAGCGCCCCGATCCTCCTGACCACCTCCGAGGTCCCTAAGGTGGCCAGGTAAGCTGCTTTCTCGAAGTTATTCAGCGCCACACGATACGGGCGACCCCAGGGGTCACGATTGAGACCGTCCAGCATCTCCTGCCTTTTCTCAGTTTTGGCGCGGCATATGGCCAGCTTGAACTCGGCCCGCGAAGTGCGGTATGCCTCTTACAGCCGGCCCTCCCGCTCCCCATCGCGGTTGCGCCGCCGACTGCGGGTGTAGGACCTCCGGGCACGAATGCACGCCGCACGCATGTCCGCCAACTCCTGGGACCACCAGTAGAGTCCTTTCCTCGGAGGAGGACGTCGCACACGGGCCATGGCCGAGTCGCCTGCGTGATCGCAGCGCGAAATCGGCCAGCCTCGACGTCCATCTCCTCAGTAAGGGCTGGTGAGGACAGCCACGATTGTACAATGGCTGACAGCGTTACGGTTGAACGTTAAGCCGTAACCATATCCTCCGCCACCCGGGACGGCGGCGAAGCCGCGCTAGAGGGGGCAGCCTGGGTCGATTGGTTAGTCCCCCCATTTTTTGGGCCAGCCCTCGTCAGAGGGCGCAGGGTCGGACGTGGCGGGTGGTGGGACTTGAGAATCCCGGGGTATGTTTGCTGAAGCCCGCGAGGGCTGGTCAGCACGTGGAAGGGGAGGGAACTGCTCCTTGAGCTGGCCCTTGGAGCGTTGCCCAGCCTTCTGCGCCGTCTTTGACCTGTTTGCCTTGGGGGCGGCTTTGCCCTGCCCCTTGGGCGGCATAGCAGCCATGGCCGCGGAATAAGTGCCCACGCGACCACCCTGACAGAGTAGCGGCGTTGGGGCCGAAGGCGGCGCGGCCTTCTTGTCCGCGGCCAGAGCTGGACGGAGTCTTGGCTCCGGCGGCACCCTAGTGCTCAAGGAGTCGATGCGCGGGTCATAGATAGCACTAATGCGATCGATGACTTGGCGCATCTGCTCCTCTGTAAGGAGACCAAAGGGCCGGAGGCCCCGCGCCCGCCGTTGAGGCAGAGGTTTCCGGCCCGGCCTTGGCGAGGCTTGGTTCGACTCGCCGGCCGGTGAGCTCCTTACGGGGCTCTGCCACCTCCGCCTCGAGGCGCTTGCACTGGCATGGCGCCTCCAGCTTCCCAGTCTCCCCTGGCACCGAGTACCGCCGGAGAGACTCCATCGCTCCATAGGCTACTTTCGTAGCGCTATTGAGGGCCTCCGCAAGACTGCCCCGAAGGCTCCGTGACCCATTAGCCACCGTAGAAACGACGGCCAGGGCATTGGAAACCTTCTGGGCAATGTGGTCCACCGTGGGCGGACCGTCCGTGTCCGGCGGCTCCTCACGGAGCTTCGATGTGAGGAGGGTTACCCTCTCCTCCACCGACAGCCCCACTGTCAAACCCTGCAGTATGGCCTCATCCGCTAGGGTCGAGGCTCGGGTCGCCATACGCCCGCTAGTGCCTCGGCCCCTCTTGGCGGACCTTCCTGGCCTTCCCGGCGGGGGCATCTCCGTAGAGCTACCCTCTGACTCCGATGACGCGCTCCTCTTCTCCGGAATCGGGCGCTTCAGGAAACGCGCTGGCTGCTCGACCGATGCGGCTGGTTGCTTCGTCACTGCGGCTGGTGGCTCCATCGATGTGGCCGCGCTCTGTTTAGACCCCGAAGGCTTCGACTTGCAGGCGCTAGGCACTTTGGCAGAAGTGTTGCCACCATCGGACCTGTCCGTGTCAGCGGTAGAACCGCTACCTATGGTGGGACTACTCGCGGGCGTGGTTTTTTTTGTCCAGGGTCTTTCCCTTCTTCTTTTTCTTCTTCTCTTCCCTGTCTTCGGCGTTGGTTGCCCCCCTCCGATACGCGGGGCTGACAGGGCCGGTCTTGGTACTCGGCCCTGTGAGGGATTCACCGGATGCGTTGCGCCCGGTACCCTCCGGAGGTATACTAATGTTTTTCACGTCCGCCATGTTTGAGTTTAGAGTCCTTCGACTATGGGGTGCCACCCTCGCGACTGGATACCCTCCAGCCATTCATCCCTCGCCGGGTGGCAAAGCTTAGATTGGGGTAATTTATTATAGGGGTATTCTTCCCCGCAGTCCGAAGACCCCCGGTCCTGTCCTCCAGCATTACGGGTCGGGCCGAACGGTGGTCTGTATCAGACCACGCTCACCACTTGCAAGCAAGTGGTAAGCCCGTCGCCCCTCAGGCTGAAAAGCCCCGTCTCCGTCTCCCAAGGCCGGGGAGGGGGTCCACTATGGCTCCGCTGGCCCTCCACGGCAGACGTTCTGCCCACTGCAACCAATGAACCCGTCGCCACTCGAGCTAAAAGCCCCATCTCCGGGGACGGGGGGTCACTGTGACCCCGCTGTCCCCCACCCAGAGTCAGGGGGCCACTATGGCCCCGCTGACCCTCCACAGCGGACGTGTGGCCTATCCGCTGTGCCCTCTGCTAGTCAGAGGGACACGCGGAGACCCGTCCCCTGCCGGGATTCAGCTGCCGGCACCAGAATGCCGACGTTGCCCGGGGTGCACCAACGCGGAGGTATCCCGACCCGCACCACGTACATTGTTACCCTAAGGATGAAAGCAACTCGCTACGCTCGGGCGCCAAACCCTGTCTTGGGACTAAATAAGTCTTTATCCCGGGGTAAACACTGTGCTTTTCATTACGAATACGAGGAAACCAAAAATAAAAATCATGAATTAGCTAAAGAAAAAATGGGAGACGTTAAAAAATTGAATTTGGAATCGCCGTTTTTTCGCCGATTTTGTTTTTTTTTCTGCGGCCTGTCAGCTATTCAGCCATTAACAAATTCTTTAATAAATACTTAACTTTATGTTATTTCAATTTTACATCGCGACTGGCTGTACAGAAAATAGAACTGTTTTTTTTTATTATTACTCAGCTGTCAATTGAAAGTAATTCTCCCTAGGGCTGAAAAGCATTACTTTCAACCCGCTTCTCAGGCAACTTCAGGCCTACTTTCAGAGTATGAGTAATGAAAAATACTTTATTAATCGACGAACGTTTCTTTTACGAATTAGTATGATTACGAATAGAGCCCTATCACTTTTCACGGTCTGATTCGATGTGGTTTAATTGTTATTAAATAAACAAAAATATAGTGAATAGTGCTCTAGATCTTATTTCGTGGGAACTACTTGAACTATTTCTATAGACCAATATAGAAGTAGGTACTTCTTAAAGTTAGCGCTAGATGGCGTATAAGACATGAAAACCTCATTAGTGCTTTTTGAAATTAGCGCTATCTATGTGATTTATTGAAAACTACTTAGTAAGACCAATACATTATTAGTTACTTATCAAAAAAACAATTTTATTGTGAAAAATGAAGATTATGAGGCGTACACTTTTAGATTTTCCAAAGTATTTTCTCATATTTAATGAATAGAACACAATGTGTAAGTAAATCTTTAATTTTTTTTCTCATACGTTCAAATAAAGAGTGCAATTGCACTGGCCAAGAAATTAATGTAAGTGTGTTAAACTGAAAGAATGATAATATATTCTAAAAACAGTTAGGAAAAAGCAATTTGTTTTTAACAAGAACAAAACAACAAATCTGTCATAGTCATACGGCCATAAAATTTCCTTATATTATTTTTAGTATTTACCAAACAATTGTTCTAAAAGCATACAAAGTCGGTCCAGACATGTAATAGTTTCAAAGCAATTTAATAGTATTACAAGAAAACGAAATAAAACGACGATATGAGAGCTATTACGTCTGACAATAGGGTACCTACGACAAAGGGAAATTGTAAGATGTCTGCTCAAGGAACACGATAAAGTTACATTGATTATAACCATCTTATACCTGATGGTTTTTCATTTTTTATACACATACAATATCATCATCTGCATATATATAATATTAAAGATATGTTTTAAACGCCAAGATTGTTATCCCCTTGATGGCTAATGTTTTTGTGAAACTAATGAATTTTGCAGCTTCCAGTACCATTGTACGCATAATATTTTTCACAACATGATATCAATATTGTATCTAGTAATTGCTACTTCTTTGTTCACAAACGACAGAAGGTTATTATTACGAATCAAAAAAGTCATTGTCTTTGTGACAAAATAACTATTAAAATGCTGGAACTTCATATAAATTTATTAATTCAAACATTCTTTATAGAACAGACAAAGAAACAATAAAGAAACCATATCAAACGATACTGAAAGTGAATTAGAAACATAATGGATTTAAGTCTTTCTGAGGATGACGTCTTTCTCTGTACAGGGCAGTCATCGAGTTTCCTTTGTAATTAAATATTGAAATTAAGAAATGAACAGCCGCTAATTACAAGAGGTTGTCCCTCGAGGGCTGATTATTTTGCCCCAACATTAGCAGAAAGGGATGTTGGGGCTGGGCCGCTCTTATTACTTACAATAAGATAATATTTAAGATTTTAATGTTCTATAAATCAAAAATAGGATTCTGTTATAACTGTTAATTAATATCTAATCTTATATTATTACATTATAAGCTTTGAAACTTTGAGGTATTGTTTTTTTTTCTAAGTTTAATATCATAATGCATTATTACCCACGATAATTTGAGAAATGGCTTGGCTTGTTACGAAGGTGATAGCTATTCGGTAAATGTGTTGTGTCCAGAATAATGTTGTTAGATCAATGGAGCAACATCGATAGGAGTCATAAAAAAGAAATAGTGACGTCGTACAAACTATAAATTTAGTGTTTGGACATTTCAATTATCCGGACCACGTGGCGTGCCGACAATGATGTTCGTGCCAACAGTAATAAAATTAAAAAAGTAACAATAAAAACGTGACCGACCTAGTTAATATTTTATGTACATATCTAATTCTATCACTAATAAGACATTTATATTAGAGATGATTAACAAAGAAGTACAGTTGAATTAAAAAAAAAGTAATTTAAGGAGATGATAAAAGTTGATGAAGTGATGCAATCGCAAACGAAGAGTAAGTTAAGATCTTGAAATACGTTCGGAATGTCTTTATTAACTGTCAACGAATCAAGTGAAGCCGGGAGCTGTCTAATACCCTATCAGACAAACGTAATTAGTTTTGTAAATAAAATGCCTCGAGAAATTGAAACGTAACAGCTACCTGACTGTTGCGGTGACTTGCTACATTAACTTATGATTGTACTGTCAGATAGAACAGAGTTATTAAACGTAGCTGTATGTTTATAGATAGAGGTTAATCCTCTTTATTGTGAAACTTTTCCAAGTTGCAATATTCGCACATACCATCATCAAATAGCCTAATTTAATAACGTTACTGTATATAACGATAATTGATGCAATTCGTATAGGTACAGGTATACAGTTATATATACTGACTAATGGTGTCTTATTATTTCAAATAATTTATATCCAGTTTCTATCTACATATTTATAGAAATTAAACCACAATATCATTGTTTAATTAAACTAAGACTAATTGTAACCTATGTAATTAATTGTAAAACAAAATACAATTATTTTACTTAATAGCGTTAAATTTTATAATGTAAAAAGCATAAGAAAATAAAATTTAAATTATAAAAATATCGCTTACCCTAGGGACACGTAACATTAGGAGAATATTGCTCTTACAGAACATGATATAATTGTAGCAGAAAGTCGCAAAACTTTTCCACCCCACAGCATTTTTTATTTAATTTTTATTTTTATGACACAATTAAACGCGGCTTTGCTTTCACTTTTTATTGTTACTGTCTTAGTGCCTCTAATTTTTGGCTTCAATTACATTTTTCTTTTGCTTTTATTAAAACATTGTTTTTAATGATGGAATTTTATTATCTCCCCGACAATACTGTCGAAATTTATAGTTTCGGTTTCCATTATTAAAAAATGCCTAGTTCATTACGTAGTGTCAAAGTAACGAAATAAAACGTATTAATAATTCGGACCTCTCTTCTTCCTCAGGTACTTCTCAAGGTGAATAGGTGTTTCTATTCAAGGAGAGATTACATCTCACTCCGACCGGAACTCGTTTAGAAAAATATAGAACAACGATTTTTGAAACGAAATCATTTATCATGTTTGCACTGAACCCAAGACAAACTGCTACTGAGTTTGAGTTTACATTAGATAAGATTGCGTACGTTTGCTTTACGTTGTCTAGCGATTTTAAAAAACAGAGACTCGTTGTTTGGAGCAATGTAAAGATATAATATTTAAGAGACGCTAACTTTAAAAAGGAAATAATGAATCATTGCGCTGAGCTATAGTAATATTCTGTCGAGTCAAGAAAGGGAGTAGATACAATGTAGTGTCTAAATAAGATTGAAACTGATTAATTTTAATCATTATTAACAGAATGATTCTCTGAGTATCTGTAGTACACGTAATATTTGTCCACTATTTGCGTGTGGTAGTCGCCTTCTAATGGAAAATTATATATGATAACACAAACCATTCAGGACTTTAATTTTTGGTAGTTTTCGATAGCGAGTGCGAATCATAAGTTCTCGGGTTCGAATCATGACTTCTCAGGTTAGATTCCTGAGTCGGACCAACAAAAAGGGATTTTCCGTCAAAAAATTCTCAAAAAAGTGGGCGGTGTTTCATGCCCGTGCCTCTGAAAGCACGTAAAGTCGTTGGTGATATACTGTAGCGTAACGGTGAAGCCGTCGTCACAATTATTTAGGATTTACCTAGGGGTCTAAAAATAAATAAGTAAAGAGATCAATGTGTGATACAAATTTTAATCACTATAAGAAAACACGTGAATTAAAAAATACAGTAATTTTGGGATATTATAGTCTCATATCTCGGTCTTAGGTCCAGACCTTGAGGTCCAACAATAGTATATTGCTGAGAACACACCTTCAAGTCTATCTTCAAGACAATTTTCAAGAACACACCTTCAAGTCTATCTTCAAGACACGTTTTCAAATAAGGTAGAGCGTTATGACAACTTTCACGTCAATCTTCAAGACAATTATCAGAATGGGTAGAGCGTTAAGACAACTGTCTTTCTCGGAGCCTCGCCGCGTCTAGTGGTCTAGAATGATCATCCAACGTGTGTCTGGACTTGAACGTTCGAGGTTTGATGAGACTTCAAAATTTTAAAATTAATGTTTCTTTTCTTTGAGGCCTATCATTTGTAATCAATTTAGAAAAGAGGATTTAGGTATTATATAAAAAGAGGATTTAGTTAATATTATTACAATACCTACCTGATATTACTGCTGTCGTGTTGATATGCCGTCCCATCGGACTATGAGAGTGAGAGAACAGACAGTGCACTTGTGTTTGCGCACACACTGGTGCACTATAATATCTCCTGGGCACATGACTAGTGTCAACACTGGCCGTGACCGAAATTACGATCTGGAGATCATTATTATTAAGTATTGATTTTTATAAATTGTGTGTGCTTATATTGATAGACACGATTTAATTCTGTTAGTTTTTTTTAATCTGAAACCGTGAGCATATTCTTTAACTACGCATGGTCAAAAATTAACTCTGCCTATTACTAATTCCATACTACTAAACGTATACTTGCCAGTTGTTACTCAAACTTAAAACATTTCGTCTTCATTTTTTTTAATAAGGCTCTGGAACAACATGGTTACAATTAGAAATATATAACATTTTATTACTTATAATATATAATACTTATAATGTATAAGCATGTAACTTATAGGTGTGCACTTTAAGTTACACATTATTGGGTAGGTACTTAAAATAGGCTTTACTATAATAATATAAAATTTTGTATTTAAAATTGAGAATTTGAGTAATTACACGATACCAATATTAATTATACGAAATTAAAGAAAAAAAATGGAAATTCTTCAAACTAATCACAAACGACTAAACTTTAAAAAACCGTTTAGTCCGTATGATTACGGACTAAGAAATTTTTAGTAAGAATACAAGTGTCACCATTCTTTCCCACAGGTGTCGTACGAGACGACTAAGGGAGTTAAGTAATTATCACCCATTGCATTACTGGTGGTTGGGCTGGGTATCAAGTGAAAGTACTCTCATTTGCTATCGAGCCCGAGTGAGTTGGTACCTCCATCTCCCGTGTGACCATGAAGCACGTATCGATGTGTTTGTAGCAGGAGATAGCTGTTTATTCTTTTATTTTATATCTTTGAAATGAAATGGTGAGCAGTGGCTTGACAATACTTTTGGTATAGTTGAGTCCATGAGCAACGGTTATCATTTGCCATCAGGTGGGCCGTGGCTTGTCTGCCACAAAACGCAATACAAAAAAATAAAAACTATAATTTAATATGTAAACATTCCCACATATACTATATGACTAAATGTAAATAATTGAACGGTTCACTAACAAAAATAAAGTAATGCGCATTACGACTATTAGCTTACAATAGCCTGTCAACGAGATGTTTCTGTTTTTAGTTTTTTGTTTTTACAACAGCTAGGGAAGGATGTTTATGCCACGTGAATGTTATGATATAGTGTCAGTAATTATTAGTGAGTGTGAACACGTCCACTAAAAGTTGAGAATAGTAATACAAATATAATTATAAAGAATGGGGAGAGTCTATTCTTGTGTCGATATCTTTGATATTGTTTATGAACTTAAAATACAGTAGGTGCACGTGATGTGTAAACGCTCTAGTATCTACAATATACTGACATGGTGCTGCGGTATACAAGCTGTTGTATTTTATTTTATTAATTGCCGGGCTGGCCCGTAACTAAATAAGGAATATATATACTCGTACATTTGTGATAAAATAAAATAGTATTCAAAACTATCTTTGTGACGATTTTTACCACTTGATATGCTCAGCTACTTTAGTAGAACAAATTATTTGGAGAATGGAAATGAAAGATATATTGTGGGCAGGTTTCATGATTGGATGGGACGTGGGTTCAAATCCTGCTCGCAGTAAATCTTTCTTTTTCTATATTGATCTGTATTTTAGCACTTGACATGCTCAGCTAATTACAAATAATTTGTTATCTTTTTCTATATTAAAAACTACCCTTTACCTGCGACTTTGTCTCGATTGAGGTTCGTTATACCAGAGGTAAAAGTAGATTTGGATAAATACCCCATTCAAGGCAATCGGCTGTTTTGGAGATGACGTGATGAGTGGCCGAGTAAGTAGTAATTAGATTATACAGGTTTACTTTTATATGTTAAGATTTAGATCGGTATTTTTATAGTCACAAAATTTTAAATGTTAAAAATTATTCATATTTTGCTTTGTAAAATTTTTTAATGATACAGTCATCCTTCAAGTGTTGCTCAAACGTATTCTAGTTATTTTTAAAGTTTGCCTTTGAGTTTTGCTTATTCTTTTACAAACGTTATTCAGTTCGTCAATCAAGATTTGTTTGATATATTTGTGAAACTATCTATCAAAGGTATATCTGTCAGAAATATCTGGGGACTCCTTTGTGGGTGCTATTTGATCAGTGACACGGCCTGTGAGTGATGAATATTGCCAAGCAAATATACAAAAAGCAAAACTATACGCGGTATTAGTTTCACTAGGGTTGGTTGGCGGAAGGAGTGCGTTATGTAGAAATGATAATCTATGTTTATAGGTAGGAAGATTTTGTTAAAATAACTAATATACCTACTAGTATATACTGTATAATAAAGGTTTAACGGTGTTAACATCACACACATCACACACTTAAATAGATAGAACTTAGACTCTGTTTAAGAAACTGTTTAAAGTAGGTATCTACTATATTTTTTTTTATAGCACGTGGATGGCAAATAGAGAACAAGCATACGGCCTATCTGATGGTAAGCGGTTACCATAACCTATAGACGCTAGCGATATCAGAGCTATCTCCAAGAAAAGGGATAGGAGGTGGAGGAGAAGGATAATAAAGAGAGGATAGAAAGGATAATGAGTCGAGATTAGACAGGACAATAAGGAGAGGATAGGAAGGAAAATAAAGAGGGGAGAAGAAGGATAATATGGAGAGGATAGAGAGAGGGATTGGGCCTTCGGCGCTCTCACTCACCATACGGAACAGAACGGTAGGAGTACCTACAGTTGTTTCACGTTGATCTATGAGAGTGTGATACTTTCCCGATCGATTCTTGCTGGGCAAGCAAAGCTCTACCACTAGAAATGTGCTTAAATGTAAGATAACCCATTATTTAGAAATGTTCATGGTTCTATTAATAGCTATTAATTGAAATTAAGGCGAAGATAATTCTAGAAAAAATGTTCTCATTTTTTTTTTTATTGTGGGAAATTTTACTAACGTACAATTTCACACAAAGTACAGTCAGACTCAGAACAACCATTTGTGGATCACACAAAGAGTTGTCCCGTGTGGGAATCGAACCCCCAACACTCAGGCGGGATCTAAACCACTCCGCCATCTGTGCAGTCCATTTGTATTATCGTGACTGATATTATCTTAGGTGATGATGTAAAAAAATCCATAATACACAACTAGGTATTAACTCCATTAATATTTGCATGCTGTGAATTTCGATACCATTGAGTAGATTTCTGTCCTGTTGCACCCTTTGGTTTATGATACTCTTTCAACTTCGCACACCCATATAAATCGTTCGGCAATCGTTCGGTAATAAATCGAACGCTTTTTAATGGCAGTTTATCGCAGTGAGCTTTGCGGTATTCAGATTACGGGTATGGCCTAAGTGGCGGCGAGGGAGCGGCACGTGCTCCTTATCTCTGTCCCTCGACACTTTCAATATTCGATTTCGTCGCGGGCGCGGTTTTGTTTAGCTTTTTTGCTCCCGACTGTACTTGTCGGCACCCAAAATAAATTCCATTTTAATGTTCGCCTGTTTGATGTTCATTCCAACTATTTATAATTCATAGATTATAATTGTTTCACGACGATGCTCAGATCTTCTAGACAAGATCACATTAGTCAAATTATTTGATTATTATATTTTTGATAATAATGTAAGTAAATTAATTTAGTAGTAGAAAAAATAAACCCTTTATCTGTACACGACAACGAAGAAAAAAATCGTCATACCACACAATCGCACCCCAAAGCGTAACCGAAAACGAGTCTCATCGCAATCCAAGCTAATGGAGTGTCTCATAATGACGGTTGCTGACATAAAAATAAATAGGCGAGACTCAGTTTCTGCGTAAGCCGATACTATGATAACAGCATCGCTCCCCCGATAATTGCCAAACTTGGCCGACGCCTCCGATGATACCTAGTACTAATATAGTGCGGATTATTTGCTACAATTGTAATTGATCATACTTTGCCACGCCAATTATTACGAAATAGTATATTTATCCCTACATCCAATGTAACCTATTAGTATTAGACAACACACCATGATCCTTGGATCTACAGCCATAACCTTTAAAAAATAAATGGTTAAGATTTGACTACTGCATGCAAAGACGTATAAATTGAATGCGAACAATTTCAATCACGCTCAGCAAAAAAGTGCAAAAGAATCCTATTTGTTAGGTATATTATAGTTCTTACAGTAGTATTACTCCACCGACTTTTCTTCTTTCTTCTCACATAATATTCGAGTATATTCGCGGCTAGGAATCTCGATGTATGTTGTTAATAAATTGCTTATAATTTTTTTATAGCTTTATTCCACATATCTATGTAAGGCATATATATGTATAGGTAATATATATATATAATAGCTATGTATAGGTAAGGCTTGTTATATTAACAACGAAATGTTGTTAAGTTACAAAAGATTATTATTATATCAATTTTATTTTATACCGAGTAGAAGTAGTAAAATTTTTTTTTTTTATGTACCCGGCCTAGAAGCATCCCGTTGACTTTTAGTTAGTAGAGAAGATCTTCAACACGCACATAATTCTACTTATTCATGTAGTCGTCAAGCATTAAACTCGAGAGAAAATGTATTAGTGATGATTGAAATCAAAGCTCACCTAGCGTTTTTGAGAAACGAGTTGGTATCCTTCTGTGAAAAGATCTGTGATAAGTTAACGAACTAATATAGCATTATTCTCAGACATTTCAACAGCACAAATTGAGAGAATGAAATCGAGAAAATAAGTAATTGTGTGAAGAATTTATACTATTATATGCTGTAACAGAACTATGTGTGTGCATGTATTAATAGTTAATACGTTAACATTATTTGACAAAAAATACTATAAGTACCTAGGCTAATTAGGACTCGTTGAGCACAATTTGTTAGAACTTTGTCTGTTTGTTTGTTCGCTAATCACGTTCCCACTGAAAGGATTTGGATGTAATTTTTATGACTTAGTAGTAGGCATACATTCATCGAGCACCTAAAATATAACATAAAACTAGGCAAAGGCTAGTTTAAAAAAATAAAATCGAATATACTTTATGTCAATTTATTGTTACATAAAAAAAATACTTTAAATAACATTACGATGGTGACTAATTTACGTCCTATTTTATACAACACATGATTTTAATGTGACGCAACAGCAATATCAGCGAAGGTAAACACAAGTTTTAGGTTTGAAAATACGCAGTAGGCTTAGGCCAAAGATTTAGGTGACAAACTTTATTGCTCCTAAGAAATACTGTTGTCTATTACGTGAACATAAATCACGGATGGGAAAACAATAAGCGTGAAATTGTGGAAACTGTGGACGACGTCTTGCGGTATTAAATCTTAGGGGAGTGAGATAAATAAAAATAAATTTGTGGCAACATTGGTAAACCCTACGCGGGAACAAGATTTATTTTATAACCAATAAGAGTTATTACCCAGTTGGTCACACTGATTGTAATTGACCTTATCACGAGGTTGACCGATTATACAATAGGAAGCAGAACATCACAGAATACTACACGAGAAGTACCCGTTAGTGAATTTAATTAATGACTTGTTCAGTTTATTGTTCTCTAGTAACACTGTTGTGAGAATGTACAAGTTGATATTTTATGAATCAAGAACTGTGTAAAAGAGGATTGATTTCTTACATCAATTGTATTCATACATTTTACTGCTGATTAGCATTTAATTTTTCACACAGTTGTTTTACGATTGGCTTTTGCGTGATCTCGTTAAAATACATTTTTTATGATTATTAACTAGTTAGAGGTGGTGATTGATTTTTACTTCTACATTATATGATTAATCATTCTTGAATTATATCATAAGTAATAATATTTATGGGTTTTAGATACTAAGAAGGGTAACTATGATAATGATGATACAGTTTAGTCATTCACATATTTTTGAGAGGGGTGTGTAAAAATAAAAATAAAATTGTGGATAATTTCAAAGTTTTGCAAAGAAGTAGCGAAATAATCGATATAAAAAAACTTAAGGAATATTATGAAATAAAACTCTTTTTACCGAATCTAGTGTTTATTTGATAAAGTTTATCCGTAAAAATCATTCGAATGGTCGAGATAGTAGAAAATAAATAGGTTAAAATAATGTAGGTACTTGGGTGTTACAATTCTTCCAAAATGTCAGAGTTTTACATAATAACTTAACTGTGCTAAGCCGAAGCGGTAGAGGCCCGCTCTTATCGGGGGTTCAAAATTGTATAGTTATCAACCAAATGTTTAATATTGTATAGGAATAACTAATCACGTTTTGATTTACATTACCGTCTCTGTAATAATTTTTGTAGACGCAAATGATACACCTATTCTTACTCAAACCTACTCATAAGCCTCATGTTATTTGATTTATGTATAGTCTTATAGTGCAGATCAGCGCTTTCCAAACTTTTATGGCAACGAAAGTTTGTTCGTCAGTACCCTATAATAATAAGATGTAAGACTGTGCGTAATTAATTCCAAAGAAAAATCGTTATTTATCATTTTGCTTGACATAAATATTAGTATTTTAATGGAAGCTGTAAAATAGTAGGTGCTGCTACTTCTTTAGTTAATTTTTCTTCTTTATATTGGCATTTCCCTCTAGTATTTTTTTAATAATTTGAATGAATGTCTTTACGGTGCTCTTACTGAGGCTACGCGGAACGCTAGGATTCCGAGGAGTAAGCTTTAAGAATAGCTGGTGTACTGCTCCTCTAGTAGATAAAAACTTTATTTTATGAAGATATCAATAGAATTTGGCTAAGGAATTTTACTTAACAACTTAAATTCCATACACACTCGGATTTATCAGCATGACACCTGATTTCGTTTAAAATAAATTAAATAGGCATAATGCATTAATTTTATTTTTACCTAAAAAATATAGTGCTTGACAATTTCATGCGAGGAAAAGTAGCAACACAGAGCTAGGTGATACTTCTATTCTGGCATGATAAGATAAAATATGCCAATACACGAAATCATATTATGTACGTATATATGGGTCGTATTAGCAGTATTTAGTAAAACCTTTCATCAGACATCCTGATGCAGACGGGATTGCACAAGGCGAAGGTAGTCCTTCAACTAAGAGTTTTTTTCCATACTAGGCCTGTTATAATATTGCTATGATCGGTAATCGGTACAGTAGGTGCGTCAGCATATAAGTACCTAATAGTTTTGTTTCATTAAAACAAATGTTCAATTATAAGTAATCGTTTCTTCTCAGTTAAGTGCAAAGTCTTAAACCACAGTAACGTGCTACTATGTCCGCAGCTCCAGACCGGGACGGCCTCCAAAACGTGCATCGGGCGTTGGACTGTCTTTAGCAGCCACGCAGTTCCCTGGACATCCCTTCAAGAAACATCGAATGGAGAACGGCGAGTACTCGCCTTACGAGAATGGACACATGAGTGGTCAGTGCTTTTTATCAGTTTTTTAATGTCAATGGAGTTTTGCATTAAAACTTTACTTATAGCTTCAAGGAGATACTGAGATTTTTTATAGGACAGGGGTGGTAAATAAATAACGAAAGAAATAAAAATATTTATTGTGATGAAAGTAAAATACAAATATAATATGTAAGGATTACTTACATATTTTTTTTAATTCGTCACAAGACGACACAGCTCAGCATAATGCAGGCATAAACATACATAAGTCCGGATTGTAAGCGCTTATCATAGTCTATAGACGCTAGCAACACCAGGGCATTACTTGCATGTTTCCAATCCCAGGAAAAGGTATAGATAGTTGAGAGAATGGGTGATACAGAGGACATAAGGATGTGAAATGTGTGTGAACGGTGAGGAGGGCGTGTGGGCCTCTGACTCAGATATACGTGATTTAACGATATTTAGACCATCGTTATAAATCATCACATATATTCGAAACGTAAAGAGCCTGTGGGTCTAGCCAACTTGCATTCTATGATCGCTAACGCTAATAGAAAACTATTAAAATGTATGGAAATTTGACATCTCTAACGTTAAGTCACGTGACTTAGCGTTATAGATATTGTTAAAGACTTATATAAATAGAGGTTCTTTATCTATGGTTATAGATGTCAAATTCCCATACATTTAAATAGTTTTCTATTAGCGTTAGGCATCATAGAATGCAACTTGGCTAGGCCTGAATAGCAGAACGTGTCTTCTTTATCTTTATTCAAATAAGTATAATGGATCATAAAGCTTTTATAGGTGCACAAAATATTCTTGCTGGCAGCTCTGACAATACAATAGGAGAGATTTCGGTTTTTGCGATACCCACGAGGAATGCACAACTTCCATCCATCTATCAGCTTTTAATCATCTCCACCTTAATCGCCCCTCTGAAAGAATACTACGATTGACGGTACTCTACGTACAGCATTCATCACCATTAGACTACGTCGTCAGTCTTTTCAGTCTTCCAATATTAGGAGAGAAATCTTCAGATTAATGATATTCATGACCTATAGGCAACTCCTCTCGAGCACCATACGCCCCTACATGCGCATCTAACGCAGTACATAACCGGCTCCTTGGCGCTTGAAGGATTAAGATAATATATTGTCAATAAAATTTAGTTGATCTATATATTATACAGCCTTCAAGTTTATATCGATTACATTTATTACCAAGGATAGTTGTTGTTTGCATGATATTATAAAACGTGAATGAAAGCAAAGTTGTAATTATAACCTACAGATTAATCTTAACTTAATCTGGCTTTGTAATATAAATCAAAACAAACAGTACCATGACATGTGATAACATCAAAATCGGGTTTGTGTAAGCTCCGGATAGACGCCGGATATGAATCCCCGTCTTGTCGGGAGGTATACCTCCTCATTTCGTATACAAATTACACAAATACAAAATTATCCCAACACAAACGGAGAAAAGGGAATAAAGTGATTAAATAGAGCTCAGCGCAAGACGGTTAGCAATCAATCATTTTTGTCGCTTACGGCTTTGTTGATACTGCCACTTTGTATCTCTTTTTCTCCCACATATTTAGTTTATACTGTCTCATTTTTGCACGAAGTGTCGTGCCAGACAAGGGAGCAATTACATTCGTGATCTTGCATAAGCGGCACTTGCTTATCGCGCACTGCCGCATTTGACTTTGAGTGTAGTTTGCGCGCTTTTTTCCCGAAATTTGCAATTCGAATCACTCTCATGGCTGAAATAAGCATTGCTTTGTTTTGTGTTTGTTGCATGTTTCATAAACATATTTTTTGTTATGATTTTAGCTCTCGTTTCCAATTTGTGTCGTGTCATTTCTTGTGCAGTCTAATTCATCTATGCTTAGTTGGATCTAATTATTTTACAATTAGTGAGAAGATGGATGGGTCTTGTAAGGGGTTCGATTTGAGATTAGAGGTAACGATAAATTTGAATAGTGAGCCTTAAGTGGTTTTGATACTTGCAGAGTTGAAATAATATAATACTCTCTAATACCTTATTTGTAATGTTTGTTTATTACAGAATTAGAATTTGTTTGTTGAATTGGAACATAATTAAATGTAGTCAGGCAGAGTAAGCCTCCTCTGATTCTTAGTACTTTTAACCTGAATTATCTTTATTGAGAAAGTACTGAAATGATCATAATTGTCATAATAATTGCTGTATTATAGTATTTCAACATATAAAATAATAATATTTCTAAAAAACAACAATGAACATCAATCGTAAATCTAATAATTTTGTTACAAAATGTGTCATCATCCATAATATTAAAGCTATTATAATTAAATTCATGCTTGTATCAAGTTTCCATGTACGATATCTGTATACGGCCCCGGCGTTAAGCCAATATTATTTTGATGAGTCGTTGACAGTGGTTTACAGTTGATGAAACAAACGCACACACAGAAACACAGTCCTGGGAAGTAACACTCACACAGGTGTCTTACTAATCTATACACGTCACACATTTATGTAAAGGGTGTTATTATTTGAGTGAGTGAGTAAGGAGGCGGGTGGCCCATTTTCACCCTGGAAATAATAGGATACGAAAACATTGAAGGCAGAATATAATCCTCCCGCGAAGGTTGAACGGAATGGGAATAGGAATATGAAATGCGTGAAAGGGATGTGTCAGCCCACGTGCTCATTAAAAGGGTTATTCACCGATGTTTATCTTGAGGCGCTAAATCTAAATGGCTGCCCACTTCATGATGATCATTTAGTAATGCAATAAGGGTCAATACTGACTTTAAGTGACCGTTAGTGTAAAACACAGTACCTCAACACAGGCCTTAGCAGGCAGCAAGTAACTGATCAGTTATAAGTTAATGAATTATGTCAATGACAAGTGAGGATATAGTAATAACAACTCTGATGCATTAAGAATCAGTCGAGTTAATTTTTAGAGGATTCTAGATATAGTTAACATACAAATATGATTTTACATACAATACGCTTTTTTTGTTTTATTTTTAGAACACCTTGCACTAAGGAATAATCCTTGTTTCGCGGGAGACTTAATTTTACGGATACAAGTGTGACACAATTTGTGGATCACACAAAGATTAGTCCTGTGTGGGAATTGAACCCACTCAGGCCCGTATCTAAACTGTATATTATTAGTTCTAACTTATAATTATTAAACAGATACATTTATTTATCTGACATGGTCTGCCGAATATAAAATTTTACAATAGTGGTATACTACATAGTTATTAGATCTTTCAATATGCAAGATTTCTTTCACATAATTGCTGCCTGATGCAAAAGCGGGCACAATCGGTGTAATCAAATGTGGGTGCCAGCCAACCCTAATGTTTTGGAAAGTGCCATGAAAATGATGTGTTGATAATAATTAAAGGTTCGGCACGGTGTCGCCACGATTCCGTTGTATAAAGGGGGGATAATGTAAGGCATTATAACATTACTCGCCGGGGCACAAAGCTTTACATTCTGATTGAATTCTGCGACTGAAATTAAGTAAGGATTTGCCTGTTTATATTAAGGGTGGAGACGGATCAGTCAATTTGCGACATTAAATTACATGCTCGTGTTTTTTGTATTTTCTATTTAGTCATTCAAAAGATAATATTTGAAAAGGTATGGAAAGGTACTCTACTGATATAGAGAGAAGAGTAAATGCGGGAAATAGAGAAAACGAAGTATTGGGACAGGACTTCTCGGCAGCCACTATGTCAGCCAGAAGGCATGTGTCACAATACTCAAAGCAGTGCTTGTCCCAACATTATTATATGGAAGTGAGAGTTGGGTATGCAAAAAGAAGCATGATAATAAAATCAATGCGGTCGAAATACGACCACTGCAGAAAATCTGTGGACTTAGGCTGACTGACCGTATTCGTAACGACGACGTAAGAGAGCGAGTAGGTATGAAAGAGAGTATTAGTGTAAAGATGCGAAGGAAAATGCTCCATTTGGAAAAAATGCCAGACGCGCGACTGGTTAAGAAGATATACAATACGAAAGTGGAAGGATGTAGGTTTGTAGGTACAGGGGGAGACCGAGACTCACCTACCTAGATCAAATCGGTCATGTATTGAAAGAAGGTGGAGTCAGGAGTCTCTTGAACCGGCGTGCGTGTATGAAGAAAATTATGAATGTTGAGGAAGCGAGAGATGTATGCAAGAATAGACCTTCTTGGCACACTGTTCTCTTTGCTTGACCCACAAGGAAGATGGCGTAAATAAGTAAGTAAAGTAATATTTTAAAAAGGTAAGATATTTAAATAGTATAATTTATG
Source organism: Leucoma salicis (assembly GCA_948253155.1). Taxonomy (NCBI): domain Eukaryota; kingdom Metazoa; phylum Arthropoda; class Insecta; order Lepidoptera; family Erebidae; genus Leucoma; species Leucoma salicis. The sequence goes on along the minus strand of OX411808.1, from coordinate 11,652,032 downwards.
ATAATTATAAAATACGACTGTAAAATACTAGCTTAGCTAAAGCTAGAATTGTTCTGTGTAGAGATAGAGAGATTTCCGTATCTCAATTACTACGTCACAATATGTCCAGTTTACTTACATGACGTACGCAACGTTAAAAATGTTGAATTTATGGCAGTTATCTAGACAATTAAACAAAATTAAAACTTCTGCTTGTAATGTACTTTTTACTAAATGCATATGAAAGTATTTACAGTAAGCTATAAACAAAAATCAATCTTTAAAATTTAATGTCTTTCTGATTGACTGTTTGTTTCCACTAATCTCTAATAGAGTTGGACCTATTCACTGGCAGTTAGCTAGACTAATTTTAATTTTGGAAAAAAGATTAAGTTTCCCAGCAAAAAAGTAACACGATAAATTCCATACAGCTAGTATTTCATAAGCATTTACAGTTTGGCCCTTCTTGGTCTCTGTCGCACTAACTAGTGTAATTGTTCGCGCTTTTAATTAGGCAGAAAGTTCCTGCTTTATTGACTCGAACGGAAAAACCACATATTCACCACAATCGGTGAATTGAAAGGCACTTTTTCAATTTCCGTATTGCACAAGTAGCGTACGAGTAACTGTTGAAGCCGGCAATCATAACCATTTCTTGCTATTCACCGATGCATTTGCAATTTTTAATGATTTAAACATCAACTGGCGATTGAAAGCAATCATATAAATTGCCGTTGCCATTTATAAGGAAATCGCAATAATAAAAGTGGTGCCAACAATAATTAAACACCGAAGCGGCGCGGAACGAGTTTATTACTTACGACAAACTTGCAGTACGGATCAAATAACATTTATTTCTTTTTATAGTTCGCATACATAAGTAGCTACATTGCTTGATCGTTACATAGAAGTATATCTGATTAGTATATCTACATCTATAATCACAAAATATTACAGCCCAGTGAAGGAAAAAACGTGAGAAAATGTGCATAATTTCCACCACGTTTGCCAATCTGTAATGCGCCAGCGCACGCTGCGAGTAGTAAGTACTCGTATACCCTCTTCTTCTGAGCCGAATTACGTTTGCAACAAAATAAAAACATATTCTTACACTGTTGAAACATATTTTTTTTTTGGGTCTTCCCCATGTCTATCCACAAACGGTCGTCCTGAGTCTCGGTAGGTACATAGACTCCATTAAATTGTAAGTTTGTATTCCCCCAGCAATACAATGTCTATAGTTTAGCGCTAGTTGTATTATTATTATTATTATTTATATAAAAATTAAATATCGCACTGCTGGTATTTTATAAGCATTTAGAGTTTGGTATCTGTGCTTGTGCTTGGTAATCTGTGCTATCGCACTAATTAACTTATTTATCCACGGCTTGCTTGTCTCAGCATGAATGGGTGGCTCAATCAGGATAGTACCACCTTCTCACAAAAGACCAGCGTAAAACAACGGTAGGTAATTCTTCTATTGTGAGAATAAATTATTTGTGAATGCGGAAAAAGAGAACTTAAGTGCGAGCGGGATTCAAACCTGCGTCCCTCCCAATCCGGGGAAGTGCTCTAGACCGTTAAGCCATCGCACTGACCAACGGCCATTCCCAATCTCCATGTCACATTTGTCTTTACTGCCCACGCTACCTATCGGATACATTTACATTCATTAATCCAATATAGTAAATTTAATTTTGAAAATATAATTTCGTACTATTTGGAGGCGCGATTTTTTAAACATTTTGTTCTGTACATTAAACACAAAGTGAAAAATGTGAAATCGAAAATAACAGTCTGGAGCAGGATTTGAACCTGCATCTCCTGGATACCGTCCAGATGCTTTACCAATTCAGCCATCCTGACAATTGCTCCTGACTGCTAATTTCGATAACACATTCATACTTAACGTCTTTGGGTGACGCCTGCACCATCTGTCGGAAGTATTTTCATACATTATACCGACCAGGTAAACTTAATTTTACAATTAAGATTTTACCTAATAATGACGCAAACCCTATAAATATTTAGATATTTTTAGCATTTGACATGCTTAGCACTATACATTAAACACAAAGTGAAAAATGTGAAATCGAAAATAATTGTCAGGATGGCTGAATTGGTAAAGCATCTGGACGGTATCCAGGAGATGCAGGTTCAAATCCTGCTCGTGACTGTTATTTTCGATTTCACATTTTTCACTTTGTGTTTAATGTATAGTGCTAAGCATGTCTAATGCTAAAAATATCTAAATATTTTGTTCTGTATTTTAGCACTTGACATGTTGTGTTTTGTACGGTGATTGAGAGCGCCGAAGGCACAAACCCTGTCCTTATCCTTTTCTTACTATCCTTCATCTCCACGTACTATATTTTCCCTTAGAGTTTGCGAAGCGCGAGTTTTGATCAATTTGAATAACAATTAGAATAAACATAATTACATAACTGTAAATAAATAAAATTTAGACAGACATTCATTACTATTACTGCTGCGATTATTCAATTTACTCCTGGTCAGTATGCAAACGAGTGTAAAAAGTGAGGTCATTTCATCCACCTGCACGGAGACGCATGTGCCAGTGCGCCCGCGCCGTCCCTCGTTTATTACGGTCAGTAATCAACATTGTTAATTAATTCAATTATCGACTTTCAATTATCAATATAATTCGCATTATTTTGCAGTAAATAGTTATATTTGAATATCAAGCTGCGTGTGTGTCAAGACACCTACGTACAGTTTGACAAATGGTGTTAATATAAAATAAGCCGTGCAACTTAAAATAAATTTCAATAATATATTTTTAATACAGTTTTGTTATTATACTTCTCGTGTCGTGTGGGGCTGGCGTTAGAAATGTAATGGGAGTCGTAAGAGCCGACTGAGGGAATACCGGGGGAGTGGGCAGCAGCACTCCTTCGAGTATTAACAAAACTGTATTTGTTAATACTCGAAGGAGTGACTGATTACGGCAATATCCCCCATTCTTGGGGAGGCCTATGTCCAGCAGTGGACGTTAAAAGGCTGATGGATGGATGGATGGATGGATTATACTTCTTATCTTTGTTCTTCGCCTAAAGGCTATTTTTATGGCATGTTTGAGCGAATCTTACTTAAAAAGTTCTTTATTATTAAATAATCTATTCATGAAAACCATTCTAATGAGCCCAAACACGATACCACCATGATAAGTTATACCTCACCGTCTACCTCAGGGGTTGAAAAGAATTTTAATGAGAAATATATTATCTTATTGCTAGACACGTCTTCCGAGTTATTTTTTTATGACTAAACTTGGATCAATCAATCAGCCTATTGCAATCCACTGCTGGACATAGGCCTCTCCTAACACGCGCCATTGCACACGGCGGAATGCGGAATTCCGCATCCAGTCTGTAACGGGTTGCCGTCCTACCTTAAGCTTACCAAGTCGCGGTCTCCACTCTGGGACATGATTGCTCCATCGGCCGTCGGTCCTTCTGCAGATGTGACCAGCCCATTGCCACTTTAGCTTACTTGGATAGTTTGTGCTAATCTAGGATGGCAATGGGAACCACTGAAATAATTATCTACCAGTTCCAGTGGTCCGCCAATACTGGCGGAGAGACGGCACACGGCGGGTTTATTTAGTGGGTTTAGTTAGTGCCCCATATTACCCTGTTCGTTTCCCGCTCATATACGCCTTTGTAGACTCGTGATGGGGCTGAATATATACACAAACGTCAAATAATATCCCTACACAAGTAAGTAAAGCAATATCACTATGCTATATTTTTTTCCAAAACATTCAATATTCAGTAATATTTTCCATCAGAATGCCTTAGTAGAAACGATTGGATGCTCATCCAATCACATCGATAATTATTATGTTAATACGATTGATTTATAACCATTCATCAACCAGTGTATACGATTTCGCCCGGAGCGTTGGTATTCGAGCACATTGTCGATCAATCGATTCGAATTGATCGATGTAAAATTATACGTTGTTCTCTTCCGTAACCCAAGTCTGTTTGTCATTAAACTGATGACACGTAATTATAGCTTTTTATTTCCAACAGGCTGAGTGTCTTAACAAAGATTAGCTAAATAGTTTAGTGGTAAAGTCTTGATTGTCCCGGTAGATTGGGGAAGTACTACCTTCTCACAGAAGATCAACGTGAAACAATTGTAGGTACTCCTACACTTGTGTTTTATATGGTGAGTGAGAGCACCGGAAGCCTAAGCCATCCCTTATCCTCTCCTATTCACCAACTGAGACTTTCCTTGGAGTTGGCCACGAGCGATTGATGCCTCTTGGTCATGCTCAGTGTCTATAGGCTACTGCACCGGTTTATCATCAGGAGCGGGGCTGTGTTTGATGTATAAAAAAATGTTTTTTTTTAAATAAAAGCACATAATGTCAGTTGGTCATTAATAGATAATGAGTGCTGACAGACAACAAGTCTAAGTCATAATATATTAGTACGTCAAGTTGCACCTGCATTTCTTTTCTTCATAGTCACAAGAAAATTATAGGCCGTAATATTTATCACCACGAACTATTTTTATTTTAACGGATTATTTTATTTTAATTTTCACGAAGATACTAAAACATTATTATTATGAATGATGTACTTACGGTCGTAAAGACAAATGTGATGAGGAGAATGGGTATGGCCGAAAGGTCAGTGCGATAGCTCAGCGGCTTGGAGCACTTCCCCGGATTGGAAGGGATGCAGGTTCGGATCCCGCTCGCACTAAAGTTCTCTTTTTCCTCATTCACAAATAATTTGTACTTTAATTTCTCCGCATATACTTGGAATATAAAATCGTCAACTCTATGGTACAAATTAACTCTATGCAAAAATTGCTATCTCATAGGAACCATCCACTTACATCTTAGTAAGAACAGAGTAATCGTTTTCTGAAAATGTAGAGATAAATTTACCTGTCATCTATTCGAACTAAAACCGTCACAGCACATTCCGTATAGCCATTTCACTACGTATCGGTGCTCCATGCATCGTTCCACACCGATGCATATGCAGCGATAGTGTAGATAGCTTGGGTCACCACGGGCTATCATGTATCAGAAGCGCTGGCCGTTTAGCTCGTCATGGCACTTTAAACGATGTCATCCGTCGGGCTTTTGGAACCGCGAATATCCCGGCAACCTTGGAGCCATCCGGCCTTTTACGGGACGATGGTAAAAGGTCTGACGGGATGACACTTATTCTTGGAAGATGGGGCAGCCATTAGTGTGGGATGCCACCTGTGTGGATACTTTGGCATCGTCTCATCTTCCGAAACATCTTGGAGTGCTGGTGGTGGTGCTATGACGGATGAATTACACAAACGGCGCAAATATTCTAACCTTGACAGAGGTTGCTTATTTGTGCTGTTCGGAGTAGAGACCATGGGCCCCTGGGGACCCGGTGCTTTCGAAATCTATAAAGATTTAGCGGCGAAGCTAGTAGAGGCTATACGTGACCAAAATGCGGTTTTTACCTTGGCCAAAGGATTAGCCTTGCTATCCAGCGAGGTAATGCCGATAGTATTTTGGGCACGTTACCGATAGTAGAATGTCACTTGAATGAGGTTTAGTCCTCTTGGTCTAAGGTTCATTCAAGTGATTTTTTATTTACATTTATTTTTATTACATTAGGATAATAATAATAAGTTTAGTTTGTATTATCTTTGTATATAAAATATCTTTTAAAGAATTTAAACTAAAACCTAGCTAATCTAACGTAGAAGAATAAAATCACCAAACTTTTTTTCATAATTTTTTTTTACTTTTATAGTATATTTTAGTAGGTATCAGAAGTAATATCAAAAAGCGATACATGCATTTCAATAATAACAGCTGCTACCAAAAGCCACGGAAAGATAATCTCTCTTTTGTGCGATATTAATAAAAATATGGAAGGATATTTTAGTATCCTTGCTACTTATTATGTAACAATGGTTAGATTCCCTTTGTGAATATTCACAGATGAGTTCATCCTTTTGTAGCATTTTTAACAGATAACATTTACAATTACACACGAAGATATTGTTATGCCATCTTCTCTTTTATATATATATATATATGTGTATATATATAATCCCCTATAGATACTTACCGTTGGGTTAATAAATTACTATTATAGCTGTTTATTACTTGCATTGTTAATACTAGGTTCGAGTATATGACAATTTAACATAAAAACTACTTCAAATTACCTCCAGAACCAATCAACATATAATCACCGTATTTCTAATTACATTGGCAATATAACTTTTTGTATAAAGGCGGGAACAACCTAACGTCGTTCGTAGCAACGAACAGGGTAGTATAGAGCCCTCATTCACTAAGTAAGCCCTTGTGCCGTCTTTTAATTTCTATTGACGGAGCACTGGAACTGTGAGACATTACTTTAATGGGGGCAGTAAGCAGAAATCGGTGAACATACATACAAAAATAAAAGATACGTGGCAAATATATCTGTAACTTCCTCCTTTTTTGAAAACTAATCGATATCTTGAAAACAAGTTAAAAAAAATGTAACGTCACGCCTGTATTCCCCGAAGGGGTAGGCAGAGGGGTATTACGCACCCACGACTCGCCAGCTATGTTTAAGTCCCACGTAATAGGGGCCGAGCCTATTGCCGTCTACCGGGCACATTTCCAAACTCCGGGCTGCTACTGAGAGTTTTTCTTTTTGCGAAAAAGCTCAATAGCACCGCCCGATCCGGGGATTGAACCAAGGACCTCATGATCAGCAGTCGCTTACACTACCGCTGCACCACAGAGGCAGTTAGTTAAAAAAAATAAGTTAAGTCAGTTCAAATTTATTTCGAATCAATAATAATATAATAACACTGCAACTTACCATTGGTGCGAGATTTGATGATGTAATATTATCATTTACGTCAATCTACGTCACTGTCATAAATCGGCGGGACCGCGTCCATACTACTAGCAAAGGATCGAAGGATCGAAGATATTCTCTAAGGCACGCACGGGATATTACTTAAAATTTTCAGACTACTTGATTCTATTGATAACAGAAGTGCAAAAAAAATGGCTCAACCAGGGATTCGAATTCACGTCTCGGTGGTCAGAAGCTACATACTTATGCCATTACCAATAGCTTGGCAAGCTAGTTAATAATAATATTGAATAAGCTCAATACAATCATACCAAATCAACGTGTAAATGTATATTTCTATAATTGCTATATCAAACACTACTTAATAACACGTATGACACATCGTTATCCTGACGTGCATTTATCCCGGATAAAACTGTATCCCGGTCAATTTACGAGTAATTAAGTCTGACCCTCTTTTAGCGAGGGAGGAACTTTTATTTGGCTCGTTGAAATACTCCGAAATTGCCTCTAAACTCTTATCCTATTGGCTGGTAACGCGTAAAGACTTCCCCGGTTTCCCACCAGCTTGATTAATACGTCTGTATGCTGTGTACGTCCGATTTCCTTTTATTGCTATTTATATTTGAACTTGGCAACATTACTGGCGATTTTCGCTTTAACGCATTACTAAGGCCTTTCACACGTTGAATGCAATTTAATTTTCTTATTTCATTATCTTTTAGTTGGAATAGCAATACTTTTGCAGAACACACTCTTGTTAAGCAAGCAATATTCTAATATAAACTTGTATATAGCATTCGCAACCACATAAAACCACGGTTTAATCACAGTCAGTACACTTATATGTAACAACGTGTAATATTGCTTAAGGATGAACGTCCTTTGTAGACAGACTATAACTTCTCAAATTACGTTCGTAAGTAAGGGACGTGGATTAGCGTGTGCTAGGGCAAATATTTTATTACAGTCCAAATCTCCAGCCCTCAACGTTTTATTGTTCATAAGGCTCGTCCGAGCCAAATGAAAGAGTTTATGGCGAAGACATAAGTCGGTCGGTGTTGCCAACACGGGGAGCGGTACGTCATTATATGTACTTATATGTAATTTATCAATTCATTAAATAATTTTGTTAATATAATTAGTAATGCACCAATTTAAGTTCCAATGGTGTGTAGATAGGTTATGTAAAATATTATAATTTCTATTAAAATCAATGTACAGTGAATTCATAATCGATAAATTTAATATATTATTATTACTTAATTAGCATATTTTGAATAGAAAATAATAACTATAGTTACGAAGTAAATTAATCAGAGAGCACCTGGCAATATCGTCTATCGGTCTTTGTTGACTCACGATATTGACCGTTCGCATTTTGTCGGCGAATGGTGTATTACTGTTATTGATTGTACTCGGCGCGTGACTTGTGTCTACGATTGTACTCCCTCTAGTAAACAAGTTATAACGCATTGAATGCTACGTGTGCAATGTGGATCTACGCATCTAACAATACACGATACATTTGTTTTCAATGTTTGAGAAAACAACTTTATTTTACACTGACTGATTGATGCACCTTATCTTTTTCAAGGATAAATCGTACAATTTTTTCACAATCTGTTCTTCTGATTTTCTAAATCTGCTTCAAACAGAAATGCAACATTTGAAAAATATTTCTTTGTGGATGAATCTGAAGAATTTGTGAACAAATTTATAATATTTATTTATAATATATTTTACAAACTGCTCTTGGTGGAAAATTAAAAAAAAACTGTGATATTTTATCTTGATAACGCCTTTTTTATTACAGTATTAATAATTATACTGGTAATATAAAAACGTATAATTTATCATTATGTGCATTTACGTTAAATTTAATGTGCTTGTTTATTATAACATTGTATCGACATCGGGGACAACTTTATTGATAGTTTTTATAGCAAATGCTGTAGATAATAATCATAACTTTTACGACGAATACAAATACAAACTATAATTTATTAATTTAATTAATTATTGAAATACTATATATTATTTATGAAAGTGGAAAAAGAGAGCTTTAGGTACTGCGAGCAGGATTCGAACCTGCGTCCCATCCAATCCGGGAAAGTGCTCTGGACCGTCAAGCTATCGCAGTCACCTTATGTTGACCCTCAATCTCTACTTCACACGCTTAGCGGTCCAGAGCAGTTCCGCGGATTGGATGGGACGCAGTTTCGAATCCTGCTCGCGGTAAATCTCTTTTCTTCCCACTTTCCCAATAATTTTCTCTTTAAAGTAGCCGAGCATGTTAAGTGCTGAAATACAGATTAATATTATTCAAAGGCTTCGATTTTAGGTAGTGGATTGTGTTGTTTAAGTGGTAACTCGCCGAGTGTTATGTGTTTGTACCCACAAAGTATAAAAATCCCCAAATCGCTGTCCTGCGTTTTGGCGTAATTTATGTGCGTTTATTATATATTTGTAAACAAATCTATGGATACAGGAATACCCCTGATTCCTACTATCAGTCTCCCATTTTTTTATTGCTAATGATGGCAGACTTACCACGGCCCACCTGATGGTAAGTGGTAACCGTTGCTCATGGACTCAACTATACCGAGAGTATTATCAAGCCACTGCGCACCATTTCATTTCTCATATAGAAATGAAAGATTTTTTTTAAACATAATAGTGAGAGTCCTATTAATGTGTTCATAATTTAGATGAGTACAACTACTTGACATTTGTGTCGAATTGATGGTTTTATTTTGGTTTATAAACGATTTTGATTTAACATAAGAATGTTAAATATCATATTTTGTGATACATATATGATTTTCCTTCATTTAAGAGAGTCAACCCGAACGATTTATGGTGCAAACTCGACGTCCGCTATTTTGACTCCCCGCATATGCCATTGATATACTGACCATACAATTATGTATTTATTGTAAATGCTACGATTGCCGGACTGGCTATAATTTGCTTTTAATTCGCCCTCTTTTGTATCATTTTGGAGTTTCTTCATTTTGTTCTTCCTTCGAAGATTTGTTATTATACACTTTATATCTTTGATCGCAACGTTTGTTTGTCCGGTATATTTACTTGAATAAATTTTAATAGATAGTGGGTCTCTTAGACAATTTTAGTTGCCATTACATTAGTGGGAATCACACAGGTCCTACATTGTAAAGTATTTATTATCCTCGTATATACTCTTTGCGACTTAATGCATCCAATAATTTATTACTTTCACATGATTTACAAGTCATTACGTGGTAATGTTAAGGTTTCTAGTTAAAACATTTGAGTTATAGTCTAGGACACTACGTTTACGATACCAGCAAAACTTTAATAAAATACTCTTTTTATTAATATTATGAATGTTAGCTTAGTGCACACTCCATAGATGGTGGCACGCCATTTTAACCGTGTAGGTACAATTCAGAAGTTTCTATTACTAACTAGAGAATCCCGCAGAGGTGGTTCTGTCCGAAGGCTTTGAAGCTCTTTTGTCTTAACAGTCGCTATATATCAATAAGATATCACTGAATTTTGTGATTGATATTTTCCCCAGGCCACTGCAGCTTAAAGACTCATGTTTCTTAAAAAAAATAGCTAGCTTCTGTCCACGCCTCTGCTAGCATATCTAGTTATCTAAGTACCAAAATATGATAAAAAAAATATCATTAATCTTATAACTAATATGACACATTTTATATATCTTACATAATAATTACATTACAGATAATATCCCAAAGGACCATACAAGCTATTTTCTAGAATAAAAATAGCCCACTGTGTTACTCCCAGGGCACTAAACTATTTCTATGCAAAAACAGCGTTGAGCCGTTACCAACGGGCACATTTTCGTATCCTCACTAAAGCTGTAACAGTGCTGCGTCTGCACATTTAAGATATTTGAAAGAAAAAAACTGTATTAGGCTATATAAGCGTGGCTGAACACAAAACATTTTGCGCGATATACCGGCCATCAGAAAGTCCCTCGGAACATGCTGGAGGAGAGGCGGATCCAACTTGTGTCTGAAGTCGAGCGCTCTCTAGGGCGGGCCTCGGAATGGGGAGAAAAGAACTTAGTTCAATTCAACCCTACAAAGACACAGGTTTGCGCGTTCACTGCAAAGAAGGACGCATTTGTCGTGACGCCCCAGTTCCAAGGGGTAACTTTCCCGGTCTCCGAGAGTATTGGGATCCTTGGCATCGACATATCTAGTAAAGTCCAGTTCGGGAGTCATTTGGAGGATAAAGACAAATTGGCGAGCAAGAAACTGGGCGTCCTGAACAGAGCCAAGCGGTACTTCACACCGAGGCAGCGACTTGTGCTGTATAAAGCACAAGTCCACCCTCACGTGGAGTACTGTTCACATCTCTGGGCAGGTGCACCAAAATACCAGCTGGACCCACTTGACTCCCTGCAAAGACGCGCTGTTCGAATTGTCGATGATCCCAATCTCACGGATGAGCTGGAGTCGTTGGGGCGGCGGAGGGACTTTGGGGCTCCCTGTGTGCTCTATCGACTCTTCAACGGGGAGTGCTCTGAGGAACTGTTTGAGGTGGTACCAACATCGCCGTTTTACCACCGGACCACGAGACGCCGTACTAGGGTTCATCCATACCACCTGGAAACGATCTCGTCCAAGACGGTTCCTTTTCAGCGTTCTTTTCTACCACGTACGTGTAAGATCTGGAATGAACTTCCTGCTGCGGTGTTTCCCCAGCGTTACGACTTGTCCCTCTTTAAACGAGGTTTGAGAAGAGTACTTTACTCACGGTAGGCGGCGACTTGGCTGTGCCCCTGGTGTTGCCATAGTCCATGGGCGGCGGTTACTACTTACCATCAGGTAGGCCGTTTGCTCGTCTGCAACCGTTGGCAATAAAATAAATAAATAATAATATTTTTATTTTTGTCTGTTTGTGTTTGTTCGTTCGCGCAAAAATTACTGAATGGATCTAATGCAACTTTTTTTAATTGATAGGTCTTGATTAGACGTTCAAACAGGTATACATTTTATCCCGCTAGTATATCGGGAATCTGAGATAACCTAAAAACTAGCTTTTGGCTGCGACGGAGCCGCGTTCAAAGGCTAGTTTTTAATATTAATAGGTATACAACATGGGTATGGTTTTGAGTATTAAAAACTGTTTGGTAATATCGCAGATCCATTATGTAAGTACTATGGAAACAAAGTCAGCGTTGGCATTGGTTTCTTTAACTTTATAGCCATACATTAACATTTGCCTGGTTCAGCCATTTTGCAGTCTGCTTGTAATAAAATACAACGGTTATTATACTTGTTCCATGATTTGAAGACCTGTAAACGTATTCAAGCTTTGGTTCATCTTCAAAGAAATTACCACTGAATTGCTTATTTCTTGTTAAGTTTACTAGTTATTTTCATGTCTTTCTGTCCTGTACTTGGTACTAGATAGAGTAGCAAATTATAATTGTAAAATCAAAATATACATAAATATGGGAAGTTGAATCCGGACGTTTATTTTTATAAAAACACGCCTCCCTAGGGTATTTGCAGTTATGAAAACCTTTTTTCCAACCTCCTTTAAACACATAAGTGATATAATTAGGGTTTCGATCTGTCGATTCTAATTCAAAATAATGGGCAGTAATTTGCTACGACCGTTGAACGAGGACAGTCGATATTCGATCAATAAATCGATGGGTATCGATCGACATAATAGCGGATGAAAATCGACGTTTCATTTCTTTAAATGCCTTGATCAATGGATTTCGCTTAATAATAGTCATAATCTTAAACGATGAACATTTTTGTCAGTTATTGAGCAACAATTTGTAGGATCGGTTTTATTTTTTTAGACCAAATGATATTGAGGTTTAGAGTTAAGTGCTGAGGGAATGGTCGATAGATGATATTTGAGCGATATTTAAGATGATAGTTCGGGACCAACACTCTAATCTAATGATCTTACGCACGGTAAGAGAAAAATATTCTTTAAGTAGTGTAGGTACACACAGACCCAAGACAATTATCAGTGAATCTACAATATTAAGTGGAATCGTTTATTGTTTCATGATAATCAAATTCACTACATTCGGTGTGGAAGGTTGGTATTACGAAGTCTTATTAGGGACTTAGAAAAAATAAAAGTTAATAAAAACACACAAAGAATTGAAAAGAAATGTTAAGATCAAAATTTATTTAAATATTTCATGTCCTAAGCAAAATACCTTTTTTATTGTGACAGTAACACATTAAACACTGGTAGTCTGTTCATCCTTATAAAGCGATCTTAACAATTACCATTTCTGCGATAAAATTAGTCAAACCACTGACCTCTATAAAGCTGACCACTCTACAAATTAGAAAGAGAAAGGTACTTCAAAAATATGAGGTGTGTAGAAATGAGACGAATAGAGGGGTTGTCTGAACCGCAGGTTATTACGAGATTTAACACGTATTTGGTTAATAAGTGTGGTTGACCGATCCGGTGGGCTTGTGTACGTTGGGTATGTAAATATGATTTTTGGTTTAGTGACCCAATTGTGGTAAGGGATCTAATTGAGATAGTAATAATTTATTAATAAAAACATTTTTATTGTTTTTTCTTTCTTTTGGATAATACCCACTAGGTTAAACATGTCTATAGATACAAATGTCTGTTTTATACAATGATTTAAATAAAATGTAGATGAAGGCCACACTAAATGTACCTACCTATTGATATAAAACCACCAAAGCATTTTTGGTTAGACTTAGCATACCTTATAATGTCACCATATCATAATACTATTGTGAAAGAAAAACTCGGAGCAAAACCCTTCGCCAACTTACCTGACCACAATGGTATATGTCTAATATACCTTTTTTTACCCTTCCACCGGGCTGGCGAAGAAATTATTCTGGGGCCCCGTTATCCATGGTATACCTGCTAAAACCCCGCGGTGTTCCCTTAGACTACCTTTAGCCAGAGGCGAGGTGTATACTACTACACTAACTAACTTAACTCTTTTATATTGGAGATCCGCGTCTAATACTGGAAAGTATGCGGTCTACAAAAAAACAAACAGGATTTGTTAATACGGGCTCTGTAAATAAAGTTATTGTTAATCTCACTCTCTAGTGATGCTTGCTTGTCGCAGCATGAACGTGCCGGCACGATCGTCAAGTATCATCCTGTCACAGAAGATCGGCACTCCTTTTTTTTGTTAAGGCGGGAAAACATGTTCCTAACCGCACACCCCGTCGTTCGGGGCAACGAACTGGGTAGTGTGGGGCCTTCACCCACTAAAGAAACCCGCCGTGTGCCGTCTCTCTGCCTTTATTGGCGGGCCACTGGAACTGTCTGGACTGTTACATTCCTTCAGTGGTGCAACGGCGGCAGATCACTCCTACTGTTGTGTTTCGTACGGGCTGTGAGAGTGCCGAAGGCACAAACTCTATCCTTATCCTACCTCTCCACCTCCTATCGCTTTCCTTAGATTTCGAGATGCACGGTAAAAGCCTCTAGTGCGGTTAGCGTCTATAGGCTACGGTAACTGTTTCAGGTGGGCCGTACGCTTGTTTGCATCAATAAACAGCGCGTGATAATCATTATGCATCGGCAACTTTTCTATTTGACTTACCTACTATCTGGTCCCATCGTCTAAACCTCCACCCACCAAGCATCGAATAATAAATTACATTAATAAATACGAAGTAGGACCGAGCATGGTCCACAAGATAACAGAAGCGGTTAACTAAGTAAATAGACCGCATCAATTAATTCTGGGTCCATTGGTCATAATGTTTGTTTGTACGCACTTGCCACTGGAAATTCTGGTATAGGTACTTTGATCTCCATGTATGCGTAATAAATTATTTAGCTTTTCGGAGAGTGTAAACTAAATATTAATTTATTTCAACCAACATTTATGTAGGTACATAATTTTAAATAGATATTAGTCAAACTTAATTTTGATTGAAATATCATCAAGCTAGGATTTTTATACCAATATTAAAATTTTGTAGCATATTAAATTACCATAAAGCCTTATTAATGATTTATAAGTAAGTTTCGCGGAGATTTTCATACTACTAGTATATAGCTACCTAGAATATCTTTATGAATAGCCTGTTCAATATAAGTAAGAGCGACGTGCGGCGGTGCCTTTTGATGATTTTTTACTCTACAATCGTCATCAGTAAAAAGAGATTGTAAACTCAAATTCTTAGTGTCATCGGTTTACATCATATTTAGTTTTCAGTTTTGGGTAACTATGAATACCTATATAAAAAAATATTTTAATGACACGATGCAGCGTATAGCATAAGCGTATAGTATTGGTGTATGAGCATAACGTATTGGTGACGAAGTAAACAAAAGCTCCATGTAATCCATCTGAGTAGGTGCCATGTGTATGACTAATTGTGATGACTAATTTTCTACCCAATTTGGTCTTTTGAAATGATATATAAAAGGAAGAAAATCTCTCAAAATGGAAGGTATGTTTGTTGTATGAGGCTTGCAAAAGATTTGCTTGTAATTAAAAATTGCGCATTAAACACACCGCATCACATACCTATGCCCTTAATCGCGGAACAAAGCGACACACAATATTTAATATTCAGCAATCCCAAAATCCTTTGTAAAACGCTTCCACAATGGAAAAGGGTATTTTCCTTTAACGGTTGGACCGTTAATTCGTGTTTAATTCGACACCTTGTTAATTGTTTCCGACGCCCCAGTAGGTTTGGTGACCTCAGGGAGGCAGACAGGTCATGGGCAGCGAAGGACCGATGGGCACCTGCAACACCCTCACGGGGAGCCATTTTAAGAATATTTGTACTTCCCCCCTTATGTTTACTCAGGTTGTTTGTGGTACCCAGAAAACAATAGTCTCAAAATTCATTGCTCATTTTATTATTGTTGATACACCGTTTTACGGGCGATTCGATTATTGGAACGGGTAATTAAATGATAATACTGTCCATTAATTGAATTTTACCCGAGTGTTACGCTTAAGTGGTTTACCTTAAAACTCATGGTATGCTGTGGTATTCCCTTTAATATAGTTTTTGCATTATGTTATGTAAGTCGTACCTATTAAGTAACTTTATTAAGTTTGTATTTTAAGGCACATTAATATACATGTACTAAGTATCTTAAGGAAATAATATTATAGTTCCTAATATTAGGTACATAACAATCCAACTCAACTCAACTTTTTTTCTTTCAACTTAAGTTAACTCCCTGCACTTAGGAATAATCTTTGTATCGCGGGGGATTTAACAAACATACAATTTCCCGAACGCAAAGTACACCCAGACTCGGAACAACCATTTGTGGATTACATAAAGAGTTTTCTTGGCTGGGAATGGAACCCACAACACTCGGGCGGGAGTCCGGTATCTAAGGCACTCCGCCTCTATTTGTTTCGAAAATCTAACAGTAACTTAACAAAATTAGATATTTTAATCAAGAAATAGACATACCTAAGTTATCTAGATTTGATATTAATCCATAAATTTTGTTCTAGAAATAGCACGCATGGAGAAATCACCTCTCTTGGCGAACGGCTACAACGCTCCACCAACTCACTTGGGACCGATGGGTTTTATGCATCAGCATGCACTTATGTCTCCAGGGATGCCACACCCTGGTGTACCTCGACCTGACGGTTCCATCATTAAAGGACAACCGATGCACAATATGGAGGCTTTGGCAAGGTCAGTCATTACAACTTTTATTATTTTCTTTAAAAGGTCATCTACTGCTTGATCTTACCCTTCAACGAGACTATAATCGCTTTTGATTACATTATAACACGTCTATGGAACTATGAAAAATAAAAACTAGAAGTATAGATCAAAATTAAAACAGGCTACTGGACAATTCGACATCCACCATCACACTTTTCAAATATTTAGTTCATATAGTTTACAATTGCTAGCTAGCTGTTGAGATACCACTACCCCCCACCCAACGTATTTGAAGCTATATTACCTCACCATTAAAGCCATTATTTTTATTTTATTTAGTCCTGGTCATAAACGCCATTCAGGATATCGTCATTATTCACTGAAAAATTAAATACACCCATCTTTGTCGTTTTTTTATGAGGCTGTCCAGAACAGGAGGTATACAGTAGTGTTCATATTTGGTTGTCATAAATGCTATGGCAGGAAGTGAAACTATTTCGGTTTTATTGATTGAAAGATAAACTGACGGACCATAATTTATGTACAAGATTTGTTTACGAGAATATTGGAAACTGGTAAATTTATTATACTAAAATAGCACAATATTCTAATATTTAAAAAGCTGTAAGTATATACAAGTAACAACAGAATTCGTAAATAGATATAATGGAGGAAAATTAAAAGCTGTACCGAGAACTTGAACGGCACGTGTAACTCCGCTTTTTGTATTAATAAAGGTGAAATGTGCTGTCTTGTTTATTAGAAATAATGGTTACAAATTTTATTTTTTTGTAACTAGACTAGCTAAATGTAAAGGTGCTGAGATATGGGGAAACTCGAGTGAAATTAATTGAGTCTTTCTGTCATAAAAGTGCTGCTGTATTAAAGCCATGTCTGGAATTCATCCCGACGAAGCCGCAGACCTAATTTTCCAAACACTAGTAAACCTAACAGTTTAGTACTTGAAGCTAAGCCAAGAAACGCCATGTACTTAATGTATGTATTTACCATATATACTATATATATGGTATTTACCGACATAATTATCATTAAGTAGGTACTCGTATATAATTTATTACCAGAAAACTTTAAGACATTAATTAACGTCAGTACCTATAAACCATTAAAAAAATGTGATTTAATCAATGATATTGTACATAAAAAAGAGGCAGATATGTTACAAGCGGGCGTTTTGTGAAGACTCGAAAACGTC
The DNA here is from genome assembly GCA_948253155.1 of Leucoma salicis. NCBI lineage: Eukaryota > Metazoa > Arthropoda > Insecta > Lepidoptera > Erebidae > Leucoma > Leucoma salicis. The sequence goes on along the minus strand of OX411808.1, from coordinate 11,634,321 downwards.
CTAATTAGGACGTTTTGTCTTTAGTCCGCGTCAAGCAGTCGACGAGTAAACTCATGATCTGTCATGTTCCATCTATCTATCTATCAGACTTTCAACGTCCACTGCTGGACATAGGCCTCCCCAAGAGAACGCCGCAACGAGCGGTCCCGTCATGGGGGATAATGCCGTAATCGCCACGCTTGGCAGGTGGGTTGGCGATCGCAGTGGATGTTGTTAATACTCGAGGGAGTGCTGCTGCCCACTCCCCAGTCGGCTCTCGACGACTCTTGACGACTCCCATAGGTAGAGAGGGATGGGACAATTCTAAAGCCGGCCCCACACGGCCTGTCATGTTCATTGAGTAACAAAACAAATATGTCATCATGTGTGTTTAAAAAGTGTACAAAATACGATACCAAAGTTACTAAAACACAAGGGATCTCCTATCACATGTAAGTATATAGAAAATTATATAACTATTGGCATATTTCAATAAAAATATTTTTGTAATATTTTTATAAATGGCTGTCAATGAGACATTTTTTCACAGGATGGATAGGACGCTTGCACTGTGGACATAGATTATTAGTACAGAGGGGAAACATAGGCATTAAAGTCACAAAATTACCTCTAGTTCAGTTTTTCATTTATGAATTTTGTAATAATTTGTTTAAATAACAGATTACTATTTAAAAATAAAATAATAGCAAACATGTTGGTGGTAAATGTTTATTTTAGACGAAAGCCACCATGCAGCGAATAAAATTATAATACGGTATTTTTTAGTATTCTAATAGTCGTAATAGTACAAAATCCAAAGTAGTTTTATTTCAGAAAGGTCATTTAAGATAATTATGTAATTAATTGCTCATTTCTTGCCGAGTGGTCCTGAGGATGTCTCGTGTAAAGGCAAAACAAATGTCAAATTTGTGTTTGTGTGTTGTGATTTTTGCGGCATATTGCAATGTTGTGGTTCTGAGAGTCCTGCCGTGTCGCATGGTTGTATCGCATGGGTGAGATTTTTTGTCATTATCGTGCATGCTACTCTGCTATTATCACATTCTCCTCTAGATGTGAGAGTGCAGGTTGGCATTCTTAGGTTATTGTGTGTGTCCAAAGAAAGCTGGGATTGACAGTCAGTGGACGAGTGGCTCTCCTCCTAAACTATTTATTCTATAATAATATTCTTACATTTATTAAACTTAAACAATAATATAAATAATTCCAATATTTGTAACAAATGAGACTTGTTTTAATACTTAATATACTGAATAAAAGCAGGATTCATAAAATATCTATAAATATTTTATCGTATTTCATTTACCTATCTTTTTTACCTACCTCCAAAATAGCCAGCTCTGTTGGCTGGTCTCAAAAAATTATAATCTATGCTTGAAAGACGACAATTGAACTAATACAATTGACAAATGAAAAGATAGAGCTATCTCTTTCGCTTATATGGTTATCCTATCTTTTGTACTGTTCATTAGTGCAACTTGTCAATAGTGTGCGCGATAATAGTACGCGTAAGTAATAGTAATGCGGGAACAGATTTTAAATGTCATTTACTATGAACGTAACATATCTTGTGTAAAATATCATTGGATTTAATAGACAAACGTTACTACAATATTTAAGAACATTTATATATTTTTCTATATGGTATGAGTATCTCTATGGGTATGGATTCGGCATCAACATAAATGGTGAATACATAACTCACCTTCGATTTGCAGATGATATCGTGGTCATGGCAGAATCGCTGAAGGACCTTGGTACCATGCTCAATGACCTCAACAGTGTCTCCCGACTAGTGGGTCTAAAAATGAACATGGACAAGACGAAAGTCATGCACAATAACCATGTCATTTCAGCACCGGTCCTAGTTGGGAAAGCAGATCACGAAGTTGTCGATCACTATGTATACCTGGGACAAACAGTCTATCTAGGTAGACACAACTTCGAGAAAGAGGTCAATCGACGAATCCAGCTCGGCTGGGCAGCGTTCGGGAAGCTGCGGAAGATCTTATTGCCCAATATTCCACAGTGTCTGAAAACGAAGGTCTACGACCAGTGTGTGTTACCGGTGATGACTTACAGAACAGAGGCGTGGTCTCTAAATGTTGGCTTTATATCAAGGCTCAAAGTCGCTCAGCGTGCCATGGAGCGGGCTATGCTTGGGATCTCTCTACATGATAAGATCCGTAATACGGAAATCCGTAGGAGAACGGGAGTAACCGACATAGCCCGCCGGGTCAGCATGCTGAAGTGGCAATGGGCAGGCCACAACGCTCGACGAACCGACAACCGTTGGGGAAGAAAGGTTCTTGAATGGCGTCCGCGTATCGGACGGTGCAGTGTAGGACGGTCTCCCACCATGTGGACCGATAACCTGGTCAAAGTCGCAGGCATTCGTTGGATGCAGGCGGCACAGGACCGTTCGCCCACAATGGCGTTCCCTTGGGGAGGCCTATGTCCAGCAGTGGACGACGAAAGGGTGATGGATGGATGGATGGATGGTATATTTTTATATAAAGTAAGTGTAAAGGCATGCTAATTAATATAATATATTTCTTCATTATCACTAAAAGTAATAAAAATGGGTTTAAACATAATATTGTATGTAGCATATTTATTAATAATAACATGGGTAGAAGTCGCCTCTTCGGCATAAGCCTCCCTCATGTCCTACCAAAATTTCCTGTTTGGTGGCACTTGAATCCCTTTATGCAACTACCTTTTAAAAAAAATAATATATCCTCTCATATCTTTTTTTCTTATTACTAGTGATGTGGATTAGATGCTTGTAAGTCCTGGTATTATAATAATGCCTTAAAATTTGCATGCCATTGCAGGCCAAATAGAAGGATCACCTACACTTACAACACCAAAATAAACTCTTATTTTTGTGAAATTAATACTTTATTACTTTCATTAACAGTACCTTACTTAATGACTTGAACGCTTTCAGTACAGGACAGTAAGACAAAGGGATTCCGAATTTAAAGTTATCTTTGAGCATTAGAAACCATAGGTAAGTCATGACATAAAAGCATCGCAAAGAAATATTTCATCGTATAAGACTTGTATCTAGAAGTACGAGTGTGTTCATATACATACTCCATCAGTTTACCGATGGGGATAATAAGCCAAATTCAGCCTGAAAAATCAATAGATTTAATGCCTTTGATGTGAAAGACTTTACAGAACGTAATAACCCTATATCATTCCACGGACTGTCGTGACGGTCGATTACGGACTTAACGTTATCCAAACAACCAATGTTGCAAGAGAAGAAAATACCCGACCGTTTTTGAGAAAATCTATAAGCAATATAAGAAAAGCTCTTTAACGAGAGACAAGGAAGTTTAAGGGCTAAGGGTCGGAGATTTTTAAAAAGAAAAAATAATCAAAATCAAATAAATGGCATTTAGTGTTACAAAAATTAAAACTGGACTGCAATGTGCAAAATGTAGACCGCACTTTACTAAAAGAGTGATTGATGAATAAGAGACTTGCGACCAGACTTCTTTGCAATTAAAGGCAGGTAGAACTGTAATATCTAAATAGTTTTAGATAAAATTGATTGCAACGGGACTTAACGTGTAATTATTTATATTTGTAGGGTATATACATTTTCATTTTTGATGTTTCAACTGAGTTAAACTAACCATGACCACTGCTGGTTCAAGTGCGCAGTTGGTGCCCCTCCACATTACATTCTATCATGCTTAGCCATATGAATTAACACTAAGTCCGAAAATGTGAAATTTAATGATAATCCACTATACACAGGTTTATAACGTTTTTTATTTATTATGGTGGTAGATTGTGCCACGGCCTACCTGAGTGGTAACCGTCGCTCAGGGACTCAACAATACTAAAAGTTTTGCCAAACAACTAGTAACCATTTCATTTCACGGATGGGAAGTTATTGAATGGACTTTCTCCCGCTATATGCAAAACATATAGAGGTATTTCACAGTCGAACCCAGTCAGGTCTGATTTCAAGTACGTACTTCCAGTTATTCTACTCGTACAATACCTGGTAAAGAACATGGGGATACTTGTATTGTTAATCTGTCACCACATGGAACGAAAGTGAAAAACTTACATGAAACCAATACTGTTACTAGCATAGTGTAATAACCAATTTACTGGCCCTCTAGATTTACGTGCCCTGTATTGTGACGCATATAAAAGAAAAATAATAGTTTACTATTATTTAAGAATCCTAATCAATGTCGTAACATCGCATTATAATAATTAATACTTACAAAATCTTGTTAAAGTATTGAAAGTTCTAAAAATCATATAAACAAATACAGGTATGTACATAAACGGCTCAGGTATTTATCGTCGAAAAGAAACCTTTAAGCAGTTTGGTCAAGTGGTGTAGGTTAAATGTCCGTTAAGGGAAGTTAATCCAGTTAGAAATGTACAAACACTGAATGCCCTCACTTCCGTCATGAAGACCCACAATGCTCACTTGACTTACCCCACTGTCTTACTTAATACCTTGTGTATATATAAAATTTTTACAATATCAGTAACCTACTGCAGAGACTAATAAATTACTAAACAGAGATGTCGGGTTGGAAGTTCACAGTCACATGCTATGTTGAGCTGGTAATTATCGTTTGTTTAATCCGTAAAACCCGCTTCTAAAAGCATTAAGCGGTTGGTTACGATTGTCTCCATAACTGAAAACTGGTATAAACAATAATTATTTATTTTAGTATGGATATAAGTTAAAATAAAAAGGAATCTAGATAGATATTCTTAGATAATCTTGTAAGATTTTGGTGATTTAAGTATATTTTTGATTAATTGTTAATACTCAGACTCGACTATGAATCGATTAATACGTTGATATAATATGGAGATTGCGGTAAGTTATTATTAAAAGCATTGTTTAAATAGTATACCGAATCGGTGAAATCATAATGATAATAATTTCACTTAAGTAACAGTAATGGTTTGGGAAGGGAACTATCAACAAGATGTTTAAATCTAAATGTGAAACAAAGAAAGAGACCCCTTTCTTAGATCATATTTAGTTTCAAAGGGTGTAGCGTACCATTGATTACAAACGTTGAAGAAAAGTTTAATGAAAAACAAAGAGCTAAAGTAATCGAGAAACAATTTGAACGATCACGCATGAGTAGCTCCGACACAAATATAAGCGATTGTTTTTAAAACATAATTAATTTCAACGACCCCTTGCCCCACCTCACGGAACATTTAATATTGAGTGCTCATAATTATTCGTTTCAAATACAAACCTTTTTAATGAACTTTCTTAGTGAATACTTAAGTGCTTTCTTTATTTCTATTGTGCAAACGAAGTTTTATTGCAATAGATTTATTTACTTGTCAAATCATAAGAGGTTTTATATCTTCTATTAGTTTACTGTCTAAAGTTAATTTTATTTCCAAACGTTTAAGATCATAATTTTGCTCTTTAATTTAAAATGATATTGTGACAATATTTCATCCATTGTCTTAGGAGAGATACAATTTTTAGCATCACTTTCACTTGTTGTATTATTTATAATCACCGTTGTTTCTTTTCCTTTATATTCTGTTAATTTGATCGTTCTATATAATTTTTATTTACTCACACTTCTAGTTTCTCTTATTTTATTTTCTTTTGTCTGCAGATCTGGTATTTGGGAGAATTGTAGAGCAGCATATGAGGACATCGTTAAACATCTCGAAAGGTAAGAAGAAACTGTAACGCATATAAACTTAGAAATAATAGATGTTGATGATATGATATATGCGTCTGAAAGAGTATAAGTAAAATATACATTAAACACAAAGTGAAAAATGTGAAATCGAAAATAACAGTCACGAGCAGGATTTGAACCTGTATCTCCTGGATACCGTCCAGATGCTTTGCCAATTCAGCCATCGTGACCCTTGCTCCTGACTGCTAATTTCGATAACACATTCATACTTAACGTCTTTGGGTAACGCCTGCACCATCTGTCGGAAGTATTTTCATACATTATACTGACCAGGTAAACTTAATTTTACAATTAAGATTTTACCTAATAATGACGCAAACCCTATAAATATTTAGATATTTTTATATAGGTATATTTTTAGCATTTGACATGCTTAGCAACATACATTAAACACAAAGTGAAAAGTGTGAATTGGCAAAGCATCTGGACGGTATCCAGGAGATGCAGGTTCAAATCCTGCTCGTGACTGTTATTTTCGATTTCACATTTTTCACTTTGTGTTTAATGTATGTTGCTAAGCATGTCAAATGCTAAAAATATATATAACTATATCTAAATAAAATATACATATTTTTTTAGTTTTGTATCTTCATCTTTTCGTAACATATTACTTTCTTCATTAACTAGGCAACATTTAGTATCGTATCTGTACAGTTGAAATAAACAAATGCACTGTCCCCATTTTAAAACAAAGCGAAACCTATGTTAATTTGAATAGGGAGCAGAGCACAGATATCGGCGAAGGGTGTGAAATTAGAGAAGACAATTAGATCCGTGGATCGGGTGTATTTTTAACAAATGGCCGCTCGTTGGGACGGCTGCGGGGTGCGAACGATTCATCAAACTCATTCAAGGCCTAACTAATCTCGATGCGAGGAAAAAGTGGCTCTCATGTAAATTGGGCTGATTCGAGGGCCAATCGGCGAGGGAAAGCACTTTTCTTTTCTTGTTTAATGGATGGTGATTGATCGTCAACGTGCTTTTGATACTACGCGGTTTTGACTGCGATTTTACTGCGTTTTATGTTTATCATTCATGGCAATACGTTGACGTGTTCTTAGCCATGTGTCGATAAATTTTCAAAGTACAGTTACTATTATATGTTAAACAAAAATAGTTACAATTAAAAAATATTATTATTATTGTCGAAAGGTATATTTAGTTTTTTAAATATGTTATAGAATATTTATTGTTTCAAATAATAATAAAATAATTTTTCATTTCCCAAATTCATTTAATTAATCGTGTAGATTGGAATATAAAATGGTACGAGGTGTACGTGTAGGTCTGGGGATCGAGGCCGGGTAGAATTACAGTCGGACAGCGTGCCTTGTACCAATGTGTCACTGTCAACCGGCGATCGGCCGGCCGCGTACGCCGGATTAGGGACGTTTTAAAGAAATTACTTGGTATTTTTATTTTTTATACAATACAGACATTTCTTTAGTAAACATTACCTATTTATATCTAGAGCGAAACTTTTAATGTACAGTTGAGAATACTAGGCTAAAAGTCCAATGACAATTTACATAAAGTTATTAGATTCAATGATGATAATGTTGAGTAATTTAAGACAGATGAATAAAGTATTTATAAGTTAGTGGTAAATATGGCTTTATTAAATAGTGTTATCATTTCTACGTGAGCTGTATTTTCACGTGATTAAAAATTTGGCTAGTGTCTTTATAATAAAAATTGGTTATATAATAGTAGTGAAGAATTGATGCTTACAAATCAGGTATTAGCTAAAGTCATATTAATGTCGTTTCCTGACTGTCGGGATTGCTTGCTCTTGCATTATCGTGGTTCGTTTAACGCATGCGCCGCGACCGGTTCTCAATGGTAACTCCAATTAATTGACAGGATTATCTCTGATTTAATATAATTTGTATGTACTGTTTGTTTTTGTTCTCTGTAGTACTTGTTCGTATATCATTTACAATTAAATTCAAAGTTATTTATGTGCTACGTCTAACTTAAGAGTGTTAATTAATGCTTGTTACAAAGTTTTGTGAGGGTATCTGTTCTGATACAAACATCCTAAGAATATCGTGCGTTATATAAAAATATTAAAGAGGAACTCCTCTATATCAAGTTTGTTACTCAGTTTGTTACTCAAACTTGATATAATTACAGCAGTAGGTACTTACATCAACCACTGAAGTAATGTAACATGTTTACAGTGGCTCGCCAACAAAGGCGGAGAGACGGCACACGATGCCTTTATTTAGTAAGGGCTCCACACTACCCTGTACGTTGCCCCGAACGACGGGGTGTGCAATTAGATACATTTTTTGCCGTCTTAACAAAAAAGAAATGGTACTTACATCAATGTTATAACTAGCGTCCTAAGACAAATTAGCAATTCAGTGATAATGCAGAATGTTTCTTTTTCTAATAAGTTATTATATAAATAATAATAGTTGTGAAATTATTCCGAAATAAGTTATAGTGTTAAGATTTTGCTACTACTATATTCGATGTTAAATTCCACATCACTAATGATGATTTTAAATTCAATTTAACATATAGTAGTAGGTACATTATGTAATAAAAACCAAGTCATAAATCAAACAGACTCAATTACATTCGACAAATCGTCCGGATCAATGCATTCGTCCGGTTTAATTCGGTTTCGGTGGGTATTAGCCGGCGATTAATGTGCGCGCGGCGGGTTAAGCCTGCCGGGTGCCCTACGCTGGCATACGCCGCTCGAATTGACACACATCGCTCTGACGTCGATCATTATTCATTCCTGTATCATCAGAAGACACCGTGTTTATTCGTCCCTAATATTACTTATTTACTTACTTATGCCATCTCCCTTGCAGGGTAGAGGGAATAGAGTGCCATGAGGCTCTATTCTTGCATACATCTCTCGCTTGCTCAACATTCATAATTATCTTCATAAACGCTCGCCGGTTTCGAAGACTCCTGACTCCACCTTCCTTCAATGCATGACCGATTTGGTCTAGGTGGGTTAGTTTCGGTCTCCCCCTGTACATCCTGTAGGTACATCCTTCCACTTTCGCATTGTGTATCTTCTTAACCAATCGTTCAGCATTCTTTTTCATTCCCTAATTCCCTAATTTTGCACTTCTTTATAAAAAAGGAACTACTTTAAAAATGTATTAAATTGCTTTGTTAATTACCCAACTATGGCGACGCTAAGATAATCTTTTCCCGCGTTACTTCAAATAATATCGTAGTTAGATAATATCGTTATCAGTTATCGTATTGACTCTCTTCTGGTTACAGGCTATTTAACGTCACACTAGATTCAGTATAGTGTAATGTGTAATGTCCTCTAGAGAGCATAAAATTAGGGATAAATATTTTTTATTTTAGAATGTTCCTTAATGGGTATTGAATGAAAGTGATTCCACCGACCCTTTTTCTGTCCCACTATTGGGCACGGGTCTCCTCTTATGATGGGATTAGGCCATAGTCCACCACACTGGCCTAGTGCGGGTTGGCAGTCTTCACAAGCCGTCGAGGTAATATCTCAGGCATGCAGGTTTCCTCACGATGTTTTCCTTCACCGAGTAGTGATAAATCCTAAACAATGAAAGGAATTAAATAGCACATTTCTAATTTAGTTTTCAAACTTATCTTGTTTTAACTTAAAATTTTATTTTTGTAGTTAGGAGAGAAAATTGTATATTGCATCTATATTAGTCAATTACAATTTTTTTTTATACTACGTTAGTGGCAAACTAGCATATAGCCTACCTGATGGTAAGAGGTTACCGTAGCCTATAGATGCTAGCAACATCAGAGTCATCACTCGTGCGTCGCCATCTTTAAGGAAAGAGATAGGAAGTGGATAAAAAGGATAATAAGATCTCTCATCTCATTACGAAGGAGAGGATAGGAAGGATAATAAGAAGAGGATAGGGAGGGGGTTTGGGCTTCCAGCACTAACACTCGCCATACGAAATAATACTACCGTTGTGTTCATGCTGATCTTTTGTGAGAGGGTGGTACTTCCCCGATAGAGCCGGCCCATTCATGCTGGGATAAGCAAGGCTCTATCACTAGATAATAATTTCTATATTAAGGAGGTCTTTGCGAAATTGTGAAGGGTGTCTAGAAAGGGCAAAAATCATCAATGATAAAAAAATCGACAGTTGTCCATGTTGCGTCTTGTGTTGAGCATCAAGTAACAAAACGTCAAGAGTGGCGGCAGCATTTGCGTGATTGAATCCTCCACCATTAATTTCAGCGAAGATCAAACGGAGAGCGAGGGTGATATTTATCAAGGATATTGCGAATTATTTTAATCAAATCAAATTCCCTTCGTTGTAAACAAATGCTTTTGATTAATGAGACGCGCGACAGAGCCTCGCAGCAGTTGTGATAAAACATCCGAGGAAAAGGCGAAATTAATGGTCATAAAATGAACTCTTGTATCCATAAGATAAAGATACTGAATGCTTTGAATCTCATGCGATTTTTCTTCTCTATTTTGAAAAATGATAACTGCGATCGCATCTGGTGACTGTTCATTTATGGCTTTAAATTTAGCCAGGGGTAATTTCGCGCGATTAGTACATAACTTTGGAAGCGCTTCCAAAGATATTTAGATTGTCATGGCTTCGAATCATTAATAATAACAAGTTTTGATTTTCAGTGGACTAGTAATATGCGTAGGGCGTTAAAGGGTGCCGAGTCACGGTAGACGTCAGCCCTTTGAATACCTTTCGAGTTTGTCGCCAATGTGGTCGTAGCGGAATTTATCTGTCTCTTTGTACTTTGCCCTTTTACAGAGGTAACTATTTGGTTAGTTCTGCTGGGGAACCGAACTATGCGTTCTGCTAGCTTTGATGTTTCACTAGAACGAGTATCGGTGTACGCATGTGGTACTCCAGGTCGCGGTTACGTTTCTATATTATTTTAGAGAAGCTTTCAAGTTATATTTAGCTAATTTTATTCCTTTTTCACTAGCAGCTGTCACCATGTCTGACAATGCTTCCAACAATGTGAGATAGTCTAGTTTTATTTCGTTGATGATCCTTCTAATGTAGAACAAACTTTAACCATCATAAGACTCATTAATCTGATAACAACTAGTGCACAAAAGCACTGTCCTATTATACTTCCTGATATTTACACGATTTATTTATGTTAGACATTGGTGGACTTAGATGTATGATGATTTAACATCTAATGAATGGGTTAAAGTAGGTATTTGAAACGTCGGGATAGTAGAAAATCAAGTAAACGCGCTAGATTCCGTAAACTTAATTCCATGAACCGCAAACATTAAGTAAAATAATGGATTAAAAAATTGACTATGTAAGTTACCTAACTTATTTCGTCTTATCTCAGTGACACATTCATTTATTCTAAAAAAGAGAGATACTTTATTGTCCACCAGTTAGGCAAAGGTCTTCCTTCAGAATGAGAAAGACTTAGTCTACCATGCTGGCAGCCTCTACGTGCCATCTAGTGATAAGATCTCTCTGGCATGAAAATTTTCTTACTATAATTATTTTCCTACACTGGACAGCGATAGTTTGTTGTTGTCAGAGTCCAAATCATGTGGAGATTTAAAAAACAACGATGAAGTTGTAACTGCAAAATAAACTGCGCATTTTTTTTAGTTTATTTTCAAGACCAATCTATAAAATCTGTTTTTTATGTTTCCTTACACATATACAGTATTTTATATGCTGGTCCAAAAAGTCAGTCGGTATTTTAACGCCTGAACATGAATCTGAATCTCCAAAAATCATAGAGAATAGTAAAAAAATCCGTATTCAAATGGGAAATATAAACGTGGTACATCATTGTCACTACACAAGTTGCACCGTCAGCCAATATTAATCTGGATCCGGCTTCTGACAGCACAAGTCAAATTTCTCATCAAAAATAAGAATTAATGGTGAGTAGCATTAATCATTAGCTCACAAACGGCACGAGGTGTCTGTATCCCATTATTTTGCATTACTAATGATATGTATACAACGATAACACGGCTTTTCAGAAGAAAAATCAATGTCACCTCCCTTGATTATTTGAGAGTAGCAGCTTTTGTTATTTGATACAGCATCTAGTGTGTAAAAATATTTGATACCTATACCTACACAAACTTGATCTACTCATAATAAAAATATATCAATATCTGTTCGTACATTAATGCATTAATTCTAAAATAAATAAAACTAACCATTTAATTAAGTTCAGCGTTTATTAAATTAGTGGTCAGCGGCTACTAAAATAATTATTGTAAAAGAACAATATACACATAGTTTTTAATTAAAACGTTCATAAAATTGAATATTGCGTAAATTATAAGAGCTAGTTATGTTAATTTGAAATATTATTTTATGCGCGGACGCGTGCTGGGCGTGGTAGGAAATATGCATTAATTCATCTTTAATCTAGTTGTCACTATTGCAGAGGGCGGCAAAAATATTAATAAATAGCTATTGTTTTCAAGTCTAGAATTACTCAAATAACTTAATTTCATTTTACTAACAAACTTAAAGGTTTAGTTTTAAACAAATGCATAATAATTTAGATGCTTCGCTAATGAAAAAAATCATTGTACCGGATTGTGTCGTGTCACAATGTTAGCACATTGTGACACGACGACAGATCCGGTTATCAATTAGCTGCCTTCACTCAATAATTTTAATAAGTTTGTAACACTAATCACTTCCTAGCCGATACCGTGACCACCTATATATAGCTGAGAACACTGCTATTGACAGAAGATGTCACTTTTCCTTTAATTACGCATCGGCCTCATTTCTTCTCGCCCTATTAGTAGACATCAATCAATGTTGCCAATACCTATTTTTTACCCTGCGACTCGGGTGTTTTTTTTCCTTGGCCCGTTTTTGTTTACGGAGATTTTTTAAGTGGGGAATAATTTGATGAGGTCCGCCACCCGACTGTGTTGCGAGGCGAGCCGTGCTCATTTGTCATCGTCTTGTCATTTCTGTGTTTCTTTCGAGTAGTTGAATTGCTAAAGTAATTATAAAGCTTTTTATATTTCTTTCCTTTAAATAAATTCTGTAGATAGACACCTACAGCTATGTTAATTCAATTTCTAAATTTCAAGCCCTTAAAAACTCTTTTATATTAAACATTGTAAAAAAAACCTAGGTTAGAAACATATAGGTACTCGATAGCTTATACCTACCGAATTATGGTACTGGCAAAAATTATGACAAAGACTAATGTCAGTCCAATGCTTGCCTGAGTCAAATAAATTACCTATTAGTGTATACTACCAAAACATGAAAAGAGTTAAAGATTTCAATAAGTACCTAGATTACTTACAAACAACAAACTCGAGTTATTGCGATTACATTTTGCACATAGTAGTAGGCAGTAGCTGCTATGTTAAACTCATAAGGGCAATTGAAAATGATAAAACATTATCATGAAAGAAAATGCTCAATACTAACAAAAACGGCATACATACATATTTTTTTATTATTATAAGTTACTAATATGGTTTATTATCTTCAATAAACGAGATAGACACGGAATTTTTCTTTGCAACATATATAATATAGCTAATTCTACAGTCTAACTCTTCCTGATTCAAGCGTATTTGTAGAAAATTATAAATTCTATCATTTTCATCATAAATATTTCTTACTAGCAGATGATACCAGCGATATTTTTTTTAGATTATTTTCTTTATGTTGATATCATCTACCAGCTGTCACTCTGGTCTTCGTTTGCGTTTTCCTATCGTCATCTATCATTTGTTGATAGATACGTACTTTCAAAGAACAGAAATACTGGCTTCTACTATTTTATTATATTTGTATTTTATCATTAGGTTAAAAAATAAGTATTTTCAGAATTTAGGACGAAATCCCCAAAAAGACAATCAGTTTATTGTCTTTTGTGTGTTTTGGGCCTTTCTTATGTAATTGACTCGTTTAACAAATAAAGATAAGCTGGTGCCAGTAACTATGAATATGAATCAGCGTGTCATGCTAATATCCGACATCGATGGGGTAAATCAAATATGTGAATCCACAGATCAAAAGAATTCATTACAGTGTGTAAATCACAATTTGCATGTGGCGTAGAGCAACCATGAATATGCATCTGGGACACGCCTGAGTTTGAACATTCTGTGCTACGTTGAAACACTTGCCTAAAATTTCATGTTGGTTTCAAAATTATAACGAGTTTTGCTTTAATATTTATGTATTTTTTTTACTTTTTTGCTATTTTTATGTATGTATTAAGCATTTAAAACGCTCGGACATTTACCAGAATACAACCTGTGAAAATGTGAATTCGAAAATAATAATCACGGGCAAGATTTGAAGTTGCATCTCCAATTAAGTTTACCTGGTGGAAATCTGGCGTCACCCATTTTATTAAAAAGGAATTTGTTATCGAAATTCATAATCCTGAGCGGATGCTACGATGGGTAAATTGGTAAAGCATCTGGAACGGTTTTCCTAGAGATGCAAGTTCAAATTCTGCACGTGACTATTGTCTTAGATTTGTTCATGTCACATGCTAGCATTTTGTGTTCTGGTTACTAATTCGTATTCGTTAATAGCATATTTCTAAAATCACCACAACACGGATGATTATTCCGTAATGCAGGTATTGTAAGCACAAATTGTATAAAATAACAACATAACATTGACATGTTGAGCGATTTTAGTCAAGCTTTGTTCTGTGTTCCAGTAGTCTGGCAAGTAGATTAAACAGACAGACTGAACACACTCCGCCATCCACCAATGCTGACTGGACATCATACTGGACACTTGCCATTCCGTTCGCTTCCTGACCTTTTCCCGTTTTGTTATGCAAATCCATGTTCCCGGGGGAATTATACAGCGCGAATAAAAAATATTCTAGTGTTTACTCGCTGACTTGGCGTCGGGTGCGATTCGAGTATGCGTGCGCATAACTCGTGGAAAACCACAATGTTTCCATGTCAACATGCTTTTATTAGTGAACGAATGTAATCTTGTAATTACAATTAAATTTTGTTCACCTTTTATTTTATTTTAGTGTTAACAATATTGGTCAAGCAAGAATAAATTCGTGTTATTCTCATACAAGCAATAACGATTGTTTCAAATTATTGTACATTTTTTTTGTTTAAATAGTGGCTACTCGGTTTGTATATTTGCCAATGACTTATTTAGGGTATATTTCTTCTTCACAGATAAGTTTGATTCATTAGTCGAAGTCAAAGTATAGTATAATATAAAGTTAGTCATAGTCAAGTCAAAGCCACGCTACAGCAACGCGGTGGCGACTTTACTGAAGCTTCTATGGAGCTTTGGAGTCGACACGAAAAAAACAAGTTATGCTACACTACATCACTTATGCACATACACAAATAGTTAATAAGCAAAAGGCCGCCACTTTTACACATTAATACTTGAATTAACACAAGTTTAGGAAAATAATGCAGTGCGACGACATGACTTCTTCATGTTCCCGCCAAAACCCCGATTGTACATTTAACTATTAATATTGAAGATCATAGACAGTTAACGTAATTTGCATAATGTATCTGAAATATTGTTTCATAGATATTGCACTAGGAAAACGTCTATTTTGGTAACCTTTTTACTTCCACACTAACCCCCTTACTAATAAATTGTATAAGCTCCGAATAGTTATTCACTGTTTTGTTCCGTTCTTTCAACGTCAAACTGTCATATTAATGACAAAGAGAAAACATTGAATAACTATTCAGAGGTTATACAACGCTTATTAGTAAGGCAGTATATATGTTACTTTTAGAAATATTACTACTACTATCATTTATCATTTAAAAAAGAGAGAGGCAGAGAGAAATTATTATTAGAAATACCCAATCACAATAACTCTCAAATTATACGATTATTCAAAAGGCATGTTTGTTTAATGTTTGTAAACGACAGTGTTGTATTCGTCATAAATAATTGACAACAAGTTAACCATCATATGGCTAAATAACAGCTCAACCCTACGCCGGCCACAAATCAAATGTTTTGATAGCACCGCGTATTAACGAGACAATTTGATTGCGGACATATCCGAGCCAAATTGCTTATAAATTATATTTTCTGTTTACTTTCTGCCAAACTCCCTGTATCGATGTGTAACGTATGTAACAGGCGTATACTCATATGCGTTTGTTTCTGTTGCCTTCATTATCCAAATCAATTTGTTTACATGCGATCATCAAATCCAAATAACACATTTTTGTAATTTATTTATTGGTTTATTTCGTGTTGTCTGTACTAATTGTATGCATATTTAGATATTTTTATATATATTTTTAGCATTTGACATGCTTAGTACTATACATTAAACACAAAGTGAAAAATGTGAAATCGAAAATAACATATATAATGGCTGAATTGGTAAAGCATCTGGACGGTATCCAGGAGATGCAGGTTCAAATCCTGCTCCTGACTGTTATTTTCGATTTCACATTTTTCACTTTGTGTTTAATGTATAGTACAAAAATAGTGTCAAATGCTAAAAATATATATAAAAATATCTAAATATTTATAGGGTTTGCGTCATTATTAGGTAAAAATCTTAATTGTAAAATTAAGTTTACCTGAACGTTTTTACGGGATTTATACCATGTAAATTTTTACTTACGAGTTTCCGATATTTCGGCACTGTTGCAAGCGCCATGATCACGGAGCAACTGAAGTCCTTGCGGGTGGGAATAGTTTTTATTATTCTGCGGTTAGAAATATCTACAACACTCTGTTGTGTGTCGTGATCGAGCTCGATACGTGAGTGAGACCAGTGGTAGTGGTTCCATAGATAGTGTTGCGTGTCATAAACGAGTGAGAAAGCGGGTAGACAGATATTTCTAACCGCAGAATAATAAAAACTATTCCCACCCGCAAGGACTTCAGTTGCTCCGTGATCATGGCGCTTGCAACAGTGCCGAAATATCGGAAACTCGTAAGTAAAAATTTACATGGTATAAATCCCGTAAAAACGTTTAGAATTATAAGTGACCATGAAAGTTTGAAATCCTATAAGTTTACCTGGTCGGTATAATGTATGAAAATACTTCCGACAGATGGCGCAGGCGTCACCCAAAGACGTTAAGTATGATGTGTTATCGAAATTAGCAGTCAGGAGCAATTGTCAGCATGGCTGAATTGGTAAAGCATCTGGACGGTATCCGGGAGATGCAGGTTCAAATCCTGCTCCTGACTGTTATTTTCGATTTCACATTTTTCACTGTGTGTTTAATTGTATGCATTTTATTTTTTTAGTTGTAAACTTATAATTGGGTACCTATTATTATATTTTCAGTTTAATAAAATGCGGCTGAATTAAACATAATTATATACATATTTTCAGTTTAGAGAACTTTATTACTCAAAAATAATCTATAATCAGTTCACTTTAGCATTGAGCAGTTCATTTTCTATACTATTATAAAACAGTAACAGAGCTGTGTGAGAAAAATTGACTGTAATAGACTATATAGGCGTGTCTAAACACAAAACAAAGTTTTTTAGATTTTTTGTCTGTTTGTGTGTTTGTTTGTTCGCGCATCACGCAAAAACTGCTGAACGGATATGGGTGCAACTTTTTTTATTTGATAGATCTCGATTAGACTTAAAAACTGGTATACATTTTATCCCGCTACTATATCGGGAACCAGAGATATTACAAAAAAATATTTTTTAAGTTACCGTAGTAAGATGTTTTGCTGTACCTACCTAGGTATTGGTACTTATAATAATACAACCTTTTCTTATAAGCAATACGAAAGTCTTACTTACTTAGGTTATTATTCCAAAACGTACTTAAAATTGCGGTTCAATAAAAAAAAGAACAAGCTGCCCTAAAATCACGTTAATTGCCCAAGTGGTAACATTGTATTTCATTAAGATCGGATTTAAATAAATAATGTAGCCTATTTTGTTTAACATTATCAAGTTCCCGATTACAGAAACCGGATAAAACGAATACCAATTTTTAAGTCTAAAGCTATCGAAAAAGAAATGTGGTATTAAAATTGGTTCAGCGAGTTTAGACACGTCTAAATAGTCTAATATAGTAGTTTTTCCTATTTTTTTATTGCTTATGGTGTCAGACGAGCTACAGTCCGAATGATGGTAAGTGGTAACGGCTGCTCATGGACTCAACTTACTGTCAAGCTACTGCTACCATTTAATTTTAGGGATATGAAATAACAAATTAATAAAATATATAACTTAGGGCTGCTTCATGGCCGTTCAAAAGGGAGAAGGTACCAACTCCCCCCCGATAACAAGTGAGTACTCCCACTTGGTATCCAAACCTACCACCAGAAATGCAATGTGTGATAATTGCTAACTTCCCTCATAGGTCTCGCACGGCACCCGCGGAAAAGAATGGGTGGAGTGGTCCGTCACCACACAGATTAAAAATGTACAGCCTCCGAAAAAACTTATATCTAAAATGTACTTATATACACAGTTCTGTTACAGATATATTCTATTACATATAATAAAATTGAAGTGTCTATTTGTAATGTCTAAATAACAGGTTTTTACTAAATGTATACAAGAGTATATACACTACCTATAACAAAATACCAATTTTTAAAGTTTTTGTCTATCTGTGTGACTGTTTGTTCCGGCTAATCTATGGAACGGCTGGACCGATTTGGACGGGACTTTCACTAGCAGCTAGCTGTTGTTACAACGCGTAGTATAGTCTACTTTTATTTAGAAAAAATAATTACGGTTCCGTGAAAAAATAACATTAAATCGTGAGTTAATAAAATCTCCTGAATGGCTATACTGATTTTGACGGGACTTTCACTAGCAGATAGCTTGCGCGTTATTATAAGGAGTAACTTTCAGTTTTTTTATTGCATTTAGTGCCACGGTCCATCTGCTGGTAAATGGTAACCGACGCTCATGGACTCAACTATACCGAGTGTATTGTCAAGCTGCTGCTCACCATTTCATTTCACAGATATGAAATGAAAGAATAAACGGCTCCCGCTACAGCCAAAACGCAACGATGTGCTTCATGGCCGGTCACACCGGAGGTGGTGGTACCAACCTGTTCAGGCCTGATACCAAGTGAGTGCTCCCACTTGATACCCAGCCCTACCGCCAGTCATGCAATGGATGATCATTGCTTACTTCCCTTAGTCGCCACGTGTGTGCGCATTTCGTATGCGACACCCGTGGGAAAGAATGGGGTGGTGACATTTGTATTTTTAGTTCGTCACCATATGGACATAACTTTAATTTAGGAAAAATAATTAGGATTCCGCGCAAAAAAACAAAAACCCGTGAGATTTGAAATTGTGAACGAATACCGATTCAAATAGATCGAATATAAATCCAATATACATAATAGGTATATTCCAATTAGCTTCTGCCTGCAGTTTCATCTTCGTGGCCTGCAGGCAATAAATGACATATTTTTTTTAGAAACAAACATTATAATTATGTTAGTTATACGCAGGTATTACCGATACACCTACAAATCCTACCTACTTACTAATAGGTAAATAGGTACTCCGTCGCTGTGCGCTTAATGCGTGCGTTAATTGAAGAGCTAAAAAGAATCATAGAAAACTTAATCCTCCATTTCACCGTCTAGATAGATTTGTTATGTCGTGCGGCGTCCCGCAGGGTTCGGTTCTTGGGCCGCTCCTGTGGGACATCGGCTACGACTGGGTCCTCCGTGGCCGGCTCCCCCCCGGGCTGGGCGTAGTTTGCTACGCAGACGATACGCTCGTCACCAGCCCGGGGCTGGACCCTCGAGGAGGCGGCAACTCTGGTCACCTCAGGTACCGCGGAGATTGTCAGGCGGATCGAGGCGCTGGGGCTTAGGGTGGCCCTTGAAAAGTCGGAGGCCCTACTCTTCCAAGGGCGCCGACGGGGCCCGCCCGCCAGAGCCTCGATAACGGTCAATGGTGTGGGCTTTCCAATCCAGGCCCACATCAAATATCTGGGCCTGGTATTGGATGGACGGTGGCACTTTGACGAGCACTTCCGCCGTCTTGCGCCAAGGCTCGTCAACACGGCGTCCGCCCTCGGGCGACTTATGCCGAATTTGGGCGGACCGAGTCTTGCGTGTCGACGACTCTACGCGGGGGTAGTACGGTCGATGGCGCTGTACGGCGCGCCCGTGTGGGCGGAGTCCCTGGCTGCTCGCAATAGGGCCCTTCTGTGGCGTCCACAGAGGGTCGTTGCGGTCAGGGCAATACGCGGGTACCGCACGGTCTCGACCGATGCAGCCTGCGCGTTGGCCGGAACCCCCCCGTGGGATCTGGAGGCGGAGGTGCTCGCCGACGTCTATCGGCGGGCGTCGACGGCGCGGGCGGGGGGCAGCCGCCCCTCGCCGAGCGCAATGTCACCGTGGCGGGAAGATGCCCGCCGCGCCACCGTCCTAAAGTGGAAGTCTCGGCTGGAGACGCCCCGGGCCGGTCTCTGGACCGTGGGGGCGCTCCGGCCGATCTTGGAAGAATGGGCGGGGCGGCAGCAGGGGGTCCTCACCTTCCGGTTGGTGCAGGTTTTGTCGGGGCATGGTTGCTTCGGCAAATACCTGCACACGATCGCAAGGAGGGAGACGACCCCAGGCTGTCACCACTGCGACTGCGACGAGGACTCGGCGCAGCACACGCTCGAGTCGTGCCCGGCCTGGGATGTGCAGCGCCGGGAACTCGTTGTAGTCATAGGCGTGAACCTGTCGCTGCCGGCCGTTGCGCGAGCGATGGTTGGCAGTGACAGGGCCTGGACCGCGGTCGCCGCCTTCTGCGAGGCTGTCATCTCGCGGAAGGAGGTGGCGGAGAGGGCCCGTGAGGAATCCTCCTTCGCGGACCCGATTCGCCGCCGGCGCGAGGGGCGGCGTGCGCGCGCTTACTTGCGCCTGATGCCGCCCTAGCCGAGGCTGCGGACGGTGGGGTCGGGGAGTACCCTGCCGTCCGCGGAAGCCTACCGTGAAGGTGCGACGCCCAAGTGCGCGAGGCGTCGCTCAAGAGAGGGTGCCCCTAGGGGCTGCCGCCTGCGGATCGCGGTCGTAACGACGCGGTACCCGTGATCCGCCGTAGCAAGGGCGGGTGGAGGCGCACGGTGGGTTTTTAGTGGGTGAGAGCCCCATTCACCCCGTTGTCTCCCCGGGCAGCGGGGTGTGCGGTAGGACATTTTTGCCCACCTGAAATAAAAAAATAAAAATTAAAAAAGGGTAGTGTGAGGCCCCACTAGAGAAACCCGTCGTGTGCCATCTCTTCGCCTGAACTGTGTTACATTGAGTAATAAGCAAAGAACACACCTGCCAAACTTATTAGACCGGTGGTTTAGGTTGTGCGTTGATATATCATTCGAGTAAGGTAAATTTTAATTTTATGAATACAGATACAATGTAAATAAACCTATACACATATACTAATCAATAATTCATTTGGATTTGTAGGTTTATCTGTAATACCTATGTGTAACTAACATAATATATAATGTTTGTTTCTGAGAAAATATACCACTTCAGAGTTGCGCAGAGGGCCATGGAAAGAGCCTTGCTCAGGGCCTCCTTGCGCGACTGAAGAATAAATGTGTGGATTAGCCGGAAAACACACGTGAGAGATGTGGTGAAAACCATCACGCAGCAAAATTGGATATGGGTCATATTGCTCGGACGAGCACAGATAGATGGGCATGGAAAGCCCTAGAGTGGACGCCGTGGATGAATACCAGACAACGTGGTTGCCCACCTAAGCGATGGGTAGACTGCATGCCGTGTCTGGATAAATCTAGCAGCAGACAGAGTGTCCTGGAAGAAATTGGGAGCGGCCCATGTGCAGTTATGCACCCAGGAGAGGCTAATAACGATGATGAATTAATTGACTAGCTGTTACCCGCGACTCTTTCCATGCGACATTTAGATTTTTCGCGGTATTCTAATTTATTTTCTAAAATGAAAGTAGCCTAAGTTATTTTTTCTAACATCAGCTATCTGCCGGGTCTCATGTGAGAGGGAGTTCACCACGTTGGCAGAATGCGGGTTGGCAGACTTCACAAGTCATCGAGAAAGTTTCTGAGATATGCAAGTTTCCTCACGATATTTTCCTTCACCGAGCTGTCATTAATTGTAAACAAACACATATAATATTGCAAAATCTCAAAAAGTCAGAGGTGTGTGCGGTGAGGTCTCAACTTTGGTCTTGGGATTGAAATTGATACCACTGTCTTTGCAGTCCTTAGTTTTAACGCTAAGCTATCACTGCTAAGCTATTACATGTGGGTAGTAAAAAGTTGTTATTTAAACATTATAAACTCTAGACACTCAATTTTTATGTATTTGCTTAAATTAATTATTTAACGTAGGTAACTAAAGTAGTGTATAAACTTCCTGGTGAATCACAAACATATCTTTCCATCAATGAACTGCATTACAATGTGGATGAAGCTGTTAATTATCCAATAGAAGTTTTAAATACTATAAATGTGCCTGATCTACCCCCTCACAAACTAGAACTTAAGATTGGTGTACCCATCATACTACTTCGTAATTTAAACCCACCGAAACTTTTAAATGGTACTAGATTGCGAGTAGTACCTGTCATTGTAAGGAAATGTTTTAAAAGGACTCTTAATATCCGAATGTGGAAAAGCTCACCTTTTCCGGTATCTATACCACGAATTCCCATAATATCGTTGAATTTTCCCTTTAAATTCATAAGACTTCAATTTCAAAGGTTGATTTATTTATTTTTATGAAATTCCACGTGGAAGAAGTCGCGAGTAATAGCTAGTTTTTATATAAAACTGTTTTGTAGGTAGTTTGATCATTACAGAAATTAGTTGACTATCGTATAAAGTTTAAAATACTTACTTATATATATATATTAGCCTTTGCCCGCAGCTTCCCCGCAGTCAAAAGCTAGTTTTTGGTTTATATATCAGGTTCCCGGTATAATAGCGGGATAAAATGAATACCAGTTGTTAAGTCTAATCAAGGCCTTTCAAATAAAAAGTTGTATCAAGATCCGTTCAGTAGTCTTTGCGTGATACGCGAGCGAACATATAGCCTATTACAGTAATTTTTTCTCAAATATGTTGAATGTACAGACACAGCTCTGTTACAGTTTTATAATAGTATAGATAGATATAATATCTTTTAAACATTTGAAATGCTTAGCCATATAAATTATCATTTCAATTTTATTTATTTGTATAGATAAACGTGACGTGTAACTCACACATCACTCTATCTATTGGTGAAAACCGCATGAAAATCGTTCTGTAATTTTTAAGTTTATTTCGTTCAGTCAGACAGGCAGACGCGGCAAGGTATTTTGATTTGATAATATCGTAAGGTAGGTTGCTCTAACCACATAATTGAGTAATCATGGTGATTAAGCTTAACAATTCCGCTTGTTGAGTTAATTATAGTTTAATTATATTTTTATAATTGTATGTCGCATAATTGCCATAACCAACTCACAGTCACTGTTTAACTCTTATAGAGAAGTAACCTCGATATAATCTATACATAATATTTCACGAAAATACGCACCTAACTTATTAACACAGATTTTATCTAAACAAGTTTGCTTACCGATTGAATTATGCTAATGAATATTTATTTATTAAACGACATTTTTACTGTTGCTTGTATCTACAAAAGATCTAATAATCAGTCTTAATTCACGTGTCACAATACAAAACTAGTTTGAGAAATTTATTTTTGTAATTATTAATTTGTGATAGTCAAAGAAATATGACTAATATAAAACATAATATAGCCCCTTTCCGCACGCTCCTAAAGCTTTCATCAACCAGTAGACGAGGCAAGACGGATACGCAACGGCCTTAACGAGGCGCCTGGCGCTCTGAATGTCACCAGTCGAGCATCAAGCTTGAAGGCTCTGACTATCTATAATATATTAACAAGAACTCCATAACTACTTATAACCTGTCAGTGTTGCATCGCTGTGGTGCCCCATGCGTTAAAGAATAGAATCTTTTGTCTTTTATCGTAATGTATTTACCCTATATTTTTTCTGGGTAAACATTTGAATAACACAAAAAATTTTGAAGTGGAGATTTGGAGTCGCCGTTGGGCTACTGCGATAGCTTAGCAGTACAGAGTACTTCCCCGAATTAAATGTGTCGCAGGTTCAATTTCTGTTCGAAGTAAAGCTCTGTTTTTCCACTGTTACAAATAATTTGTTCTATGTTAACACCTATGAAAATAGACGTCAGAAAGCAATATATTTTTTTTTATTACTTCATTGTAGGTACCAAAAATGTGCCTGTTAACTTTATCACAAGTCGACAAACTATGACGGATGCGTCATGGAGTCCAACTATACATCGAGATAACTCGATACAGATAGGTACTGAGTTTATCGATCAGATACAATTTGTAAGGAGACGAGTTTGTATCACATACATGTTCATTATCTACTACACCGATTGACTAATCTGGTTTTACAATTTGAAGTTCCTATTCATTTTTCTTGTTAGAGATAACTCTCATTCGAACTTATTAAATTCTATATACAGCAGAAAATAAAAGATGCACGTCGATGCAACATTATCGTCTCGTTCGAATCATGTTGTGGTCAACACGAGCGATCACTTCGATCATAATCATTACCCATGTGTCGACTCTTGGCTAAGCAACCGCTTCAAATGATTTACAGTACCCACCATCTAACCGAGGAAATTCATAGGAATCAGTTACATCACTACCAAGCGGTTAACATGTAAGGATATTTTTGTCGCTTTATATTATCTAAGCAATTGAATTGGAAGTGTGCTGATCGATGTGAATTTTATGCGGTCACTCCAAGTGCATCGACATCGAATATCTACGTATTTATGCAATCGGTGGTTACAAGTTGTTAAGTAGGCATCTTTAGATGAAGGTATAAACTATAGGTACATTTTGAACCGTAACTATATTGGAAATATAATTGCTTACCAAACATGTCGCATTCTAAATCAAGTTTGCGCTTAAATCAAATAAACCTGTTGACGTTATTACGACTTTTACATAGCGCAATATAAAATCGATATGAAATCACGAAACATTCAACAACGTTTAGATAACTGCTATCCGTGTGGTGACGGATTAAGAATACAAGTGTCACCACCCCATTCTTTCCCACGGGTGTCGTATGAGGCGACTAAGGGAAGTAAGCAATTATCATCCATGGCATGACTGGTGGTAGGGCTGGGTACCAAGTGGGAGTACTCTCTTGGTATCCGGCCCGAGCGGGTTGGTACCACCATCTCCTGTGTGACCGGCCATGAAGCACATCGTTGCGTTTTGGCTGTAGCAGGTGATAGCCGTTTATATTTCATTTCATCTGTGAATTGGTGAGCAGCGGCTTGACAATACTCTCGGTATAGTCGAGTCCATGGGTGACGGTTACCATTTAACATCAGATGGACCGTGGCTCGTCTGCCACTACTTGCAATAAAGAAATAAATAAAAAACTACTTAAGAAGTAGCAACTGACAGAAAACAGCGGCATATAAATGGCAATTCTACGAAATTTCCCTAATAATTTATTGTAAAATGAAATTCAACATTATCAAAACGCATACCCATTACAGATAATGGTAATGGCTTCTAAAAATTGGGGGTCCACGAATCGTAGAAGCAATTTTGCATAATTACCCAACATTGCGCCAGGAGAAGCGACATCGTGCCGCTTAATCCTTATACGAGTAGCAGAACATGATCAGAATCTTTTTTATTAGCAGTGAATGCATTACGAACAAAACCTCATATTTTTCAATATACGCAAAAAATAAAATGTTAAATCATGTTATTATTTTTATACATTTTGAAGCACTTCATATTATGCTTAGTATCGAACAAACCGCGAAAATATGAAATCGAAAATGATCTCATTCAACATAATTATGAAGGAATGTGTTATCCAAATTAATAGTTCTGAGCAAATGTCATGATAACTTGTTGGCATAGCATCTGGGACGGTTATCCAGGAAACGTAGGTTCAAACCTTGCTCGAGGCTTTCTTTCTTGATTTCAGGTTTTCGCGCTTAGTGTTCAATGTTAAATCATATTTGATCACAACCCTATGCTACGTGTAGTTTCTAATATTTCAAAAATCGTCGGTCTTCACAAGCCTCTTCCGAAGACAACTTAAATCTTCTCACGTACTTGTAATATCGTAATGAGCTCCTAAGCTCCTAGAGACATATTTTATTTTCCACCAAACACATTTTATATTTCATTTCACGTTTCATAAGCGTCATTTGCATGTCCCTTGTACTTGGCAAGCGTAATGCCTCGGTCGCTTAGTGCACTTTTATTATGGTATTAAATGATGTAATTTTTTTCAAATTTAAATAACTGTCTCCGGTTTCCCCCAGAAGGTCCCACTGTCTTACTGTTTCTTTTCGACGCCCTCGAATTTGGTTAGGTTATTTTGGTTAGATATTTCCGGAACAGAATTGGAATTCCATGGAGTTGCATTGTTACCTAAAATAAATAACATAATTATGAGACAATCGCTGGTAATATCAATTTGAAAAATTTATCTACTTTCATCTTGCCTACTTTGTAATGCACGAGCAATTTTTCTGACATATCAAGGTTTATTAGAGTTATGAAACAGATCAAAGAAATCAAACAGAAACAAACTAGAACGTGTACAAAGGTGATAGAATATAAATAAATAACTTGAAGTTTATTGTAAAGATATATACAGATAGATTTATATCTATAATATTGTGATAATTATTCGTTATGACGTCTCTATGGAGTCCTTGTTAGAAAATTGGAGAAGTTGAAAGGCCGCAATTTTTACAAATGACGTCGTGACGTTTATGCGTAGGGGTGCGCCATCGCCGCACGGGACAACCGGCGACAAGTCATCATGTTACTTTCTTTCCTATTATTTTCCGTTCGTCCGCCCTAAATGTTTGTTCTTACATATTGATTAGACAAATCATCTTTTTATTGAAGAAGGGCATGGAAATTTGTGTACAATATCTTGTCACAAGAATATAAATAAAGTATTCCAGTTTTAGGACTTTCGTAATGTCTAGGTTTCAAGATAGGCCGCCGCCAGTAAATATTCTTAACTTCAAATTACTTTTAGAAATAATTTGGGATGATCTAGAGACGCGGTAGCGTATCAAGCCAAGTTCAAGCTAAATAAATGGCGAGCAGTGCCGTGTGTAATATTACACGAACCATTTGGAGCCATTTTTGACCCCCTCATAACTCAAAAACTATTTGGTTCATAAATATATTGAGACTTGCGAGATACATAATATATGTGCTCCAAATTTATATATATATATATAATTCATATATTGGAACTAGCCAAGACCAGACCTTAGGCTTATATATTATCCTAAAAAGAAATTATATTTTAAATTATTATAAAATATTTTATGTCGTAATAAATAAATTTCAGGACTGATCATTGAATTTGGCACCCATTTAGATCTCACTTATTTCGCCGTTGAAGTCAACAACCAAGGCGTATACCATAATATTGAACTTGGCTCTCATTTCACATTTATGTTTTGATGTGATTAACATTACCACATTGATTGTAAAAATATATTGAGTAAAATGCATTGTTTTGTATAGGTACAGTTATTACGGTTCCTGAAGTAAGCGATCACATCAACCTACATCTTTATAGGTACCTATACATACTCGTACTTCTTCTGTCTGTTTGTGTTTACGACATAAACTCCTCCGTCTTTTTCTTATCCACCTAAACCGTTAGACCAATTTTGAGGACATTTTTTGTGTATTTGAATGGGTCCCGAGAAGGTTTAGATTCACAATTCTGGTGGCGCCGCGATGGGGCTTTAAGATTTTTTTATTAAATTTATTGTAATCTAAAAACATATTTTTAGCAACAAAATTACACACACCAATAACCCCCTTTTTTAATGAAAAAATATCCTGAGTAACTGAAATAAATTACTCCATCCAAACAAAAAGCCAATGTTCGGGCAGAACAACGTCTGTCAGGACTGCTAGTCATATATAAGTCAGTTATAATCCTTAAACAAATTAAACAGAACAACGTACAATTTATTTTGTTACCTAAGTATATTATGAGGTAGTAGGACTTGGAAATTTTTTGTTACTTAACCATAATTGTGTGCCTTAAAATTATTTTACTGGCTTCTATTTTGCTAATAACGAAAGTTGCTAGTTAAAAAGTCAGCGAATAATATGTATGAGTACCTAACGAATGTTGTACAGTACAACAGTATTCTAAAGCCCTTCTTGTTACATAATAAAATGCAATATCTTCTTAAATTGATGCACCACGTTATTACGCGCCAATATTGCCTTTACATCATTTCAAAAGCAAAACATTACGTTATCTGCATATGCTTGGAACTTTTTACTCATAACAAAAGCCCCTTTGCTACTTGTATTTTCTTTATAATTTATTCCATTTCTCCCCCACACATTGGCATCGGTCGCTGATATTTTTTATTCGATTAGTAAACCCCTAAGGTGTTTTTAGCCTTTTTTCGCTCGATTTTCTTCGAAGCTTTGTTGACTGTTTGGAGGGTTACAATGCTCATTTCTTTTGGATGAACAAGCTTATTTATTCTTTAACTTATAAACTCTTTCTTTTGAATTGAGTTACCTACTTTCTGATTAGCATATCTACAAATTATGTATAAACTTTACAGTAAAACTAATTAAATATAATAAACAGTAGTTGAGTATTTTTTATTAGTAAAACAATAGTAATAACATATCGATATCTCGTAACCACGAGTAAGTACTTCCACACTCGATTTGTTGCGGAGGAAGCGAGGGCGGGTTGAGACGAAACTTTTTGATGGATCGGACGAAGTTTGTTTTGCATGTGAGTGATATGTCTGAAATAATAAATGTTGAGGCGTCGACGCTTCTCCAACCCTCGTAGGGGTGAGCTAAAACGATTTTTGATTTGGGTGTCAAGCAAATGTTTTACGCTGTGACGCTCCAACAAGATTTGATTTTCTTAATCGATTCTTACGAATGCGAATACGGGGATACTTAATTATATGCCGTTCTAGAGCTCCTGTCCGTGTAGTAGGTACTATGAAACTGTGTTATGTAAATTGACAGCACTATTACCGAAAGCTTTGTATAATACTTGCGCTAATCAGATTATGCATACAAGAACGGTTCGGAACGGTCGGTACGGCAATATTAGGTTATATGAACGGGCCAGTATTAACTAATCAACGTGCGTTGGCTTTGGTGGTAGATTGCAACGCATTGTCCGCGCTCGTGGCCCCGGAATATCTGTTTAGGCCACTATCCATTCTGTAATGGCATGGTTTGAGCTGTTATCTTTACTTACTCGTAGTTACGAATGCTTTTGCGTTTCATAATTATGTTTGTTTTCAGCGTCTATAAGACTTTGTATCAAACAACATTAGTTTCAAAAATGTTGGTAATTGAAAAAACCCCATCCATTTCTCGTGTTTAGCATACGGTAATAATAATAATATTATAAATGTGCTCTGTTTCTTTTTTAAACACAACTCGCCTACCAAGATGTAAAGTGTTGTGCGTTGAGCCTTTGCAAACATATATAATTATCTTTGGATTGTATTACGATTAAATATCTATATAAGAAAGTAATGCTATATAAGAAAGTAATGCTTGGTGACGTAGGTCAATGTGTAAACAGCTATACTCCCATGTAAGCGAATGTATTGTATAATCACAGTGTGCATACTGAAGAAATCAAGCCATAAAATCAATGGAGTGAAAACATTTTGTTCAAATTTAAATATAGCGTGAAATAATTTCATGCATTATTTCTGTGGTTTTTAAAGATCACAACTTTTTTTTTGTTAAAGCGGGAAACAATGTACCTTAGTGCACATCCCGTCATTCGGGGCTACGAACAGGGTAGTGGGAGGCTCTCACCCACTAAATGAACCTGCTGTGTGCCGTCTCTCCACCTGTATTGGCGGACCACTGGAACTGTATTACATTACTTCAGTGGTCCCCCGTCGGTTTAAAGATAACACCGTGCACTAATCAATAGGATTTTGTATCTTTACCAACACACAATTTTAAGGACGCATCCTACACCCAGGCTTAGAACAACCATTTGTTAAGCACATAAATCATAAACAATTTGATGTGTAGGAATTGAATCCTTAACACTCGGAACGAGGTATCGGTTGCTAACTAAACCACTCCGCCATCAGTTCATTAAATAAAATTTATAAAAGTTAAAATTAGTAAAATAAAGGTATTTTTTTTCTTTTACGAATTAAGTCCATGCTTCTTTTATTTTTATAATCCTAAGTATAAAAAGATTCGTTACTAATTTACGTTTTGACAAGCAATGAATAATATTATTTCGCCACATACTGTTGATGGCTGCTGCCAACAGATGGGGTGTTAGTTAATTTGTCTACTACGGAAAGTTCGTACTGAAACTGTGAATTGTTGTAATAATTTTATCATTGGAAAATTTACAAAATCTTTGAACTAAAATCAAGGTAATCTTTCCTTAAAAATTACAATTATTAATACTTAAAAGATACTACCTAAATATAATGAATAATGTATAGGTAGAGGTATAATGTAATTTAATAGATGCCAATAGGTGTAGCAGAGCAAATCATATCATAACAAAGACCTTTCAAGTAGGTATTGGTAATATTTTAGTAGGTATTGGTGAACTACATAACTAAACTATACATAAAAATAATCATTAATTTAATCTATACTGCATAAAAATGTTGTAGATTATATAACTTGTTGAAAGGAAGCTGATAAAATTTAATAGATTGATCGTCAAACATCTCCAAACTCTCCTCATGATCAAACATTCGAAAATAAGGCATATCTGTTTTAATTCTAATGTGATCGCATCATCAATCAAAGCAACGCTTTTGTAAAGATAAAAATAAATGGAGGAAGTGGAAATAATTTATTATTTTATTGATTTGAAGTTATCTTTTGTCCGATCGTGCGGTGATGAGTCGATCATTTCTTTTCAATTCGTTAGGGATCAGGGATGCCTTGTTAAGAGCTTTTAATTGACAAAAAATGTATAATATTGGAACATTTTATACTATACAACATACTATACATCCATCCATCCATCTATCAGCCTTTCATCGTCCACTGCTGGACACAGGCCTCCCCAAGGGAACGCCACAGCGAACGGGCCTGTGCCGCCTGCATCCAACGACTGCCTGCGACTTTGACCAGGTCATCGGTCCACCTGGTGGGCGGCCGTCCTACACTGCGCCGTCCGTTACGCGGTCGCCACTCGAGAACCTTTCTTCCCCAACGGTTGTCGGTTCGTCGAGCGATGTGGCCTGCCCATTGCCACCCCGGTGGACTATGTCGGTCACTCCCGTACTAAACAAGTTTATCTCTATTGCTATATTTTTCATAAAATATAAGAATTTGAGCTACCTATTTTTAGTATGAAAAGTGGATCAAAAGATTTTAACGGTCTGGAGAATTATTTACATATTAATGACAACGGAAATGAAAAATATATTAAATTCAAACGGAGCTCCGTGACTCGTCAGTAAAGTATCAAACGACTCCATTTCGAGGGTTCGCGCATAGAGTAATAAATGTTATAGAGAAATCAGCCCTTGTGTAATAATTACGTATGTTACGAGCAATATAAGCAGATATCATCGTCAGATATCGTTTAATCTGTATTCTAAGAAAATACCTAAATTAACAGAGTAACCTTATAGTTATTTTTCACTTTATGAAGCATTTTTTTTGGATTCTTGTAATATATTATGTACCTGACATCTAGGAATTTCTTATGCTGTAATACTTGAAGTTCTATATGTGTATTAATTAAATACATCGAACCCAACATAAGTTTCAAAATATTCAAATGTTTTTTTACCACTTAATATAATTAATTCATTTTTACTTTTATTTTAAGAAAATTAATATTTCACAAATTATGGATTTTCTACAGATTATTAATTTACTTATAGATAAATACTCTGCATACAAATCCTATGAAAATGTTTACCTAAAAGTAATATTTTCTAGTCTATAAAGTACTTAACCAAAATACCCAAGGCAAATAAACATATATAACTGCTACCGTTTCCTTGATATGTTCATGTCAATTAACCAATGTTAAATATCCATGTGCGAAGTAGTGTCAGACGTGTTTCGAGAGATCTTTAACCCCTCTGTTTTGTCACTACCCTGTAATCCGCAAAAGGGTTCCGCGAAGGCTTAAAACAGCCACTTATTATGTATGTTACATTTCACTTTCAGACATCATTTATATTCAAATGCTCAAAAGGCATTACTAAGCAAAAAATTTTATATTAACCCCTTTGAAAAGAAACAAGCTGGTTATAATTCGTTTGCCGTTTTTGATATAAGTTTTATTAAAATAAGTTTTGTTTGGTGCCCGGCTGTCTATTAACATCCTAGTCGTTGCAGGTTGTTATGATTCTAAATAAAAAATTGGCACTCTATCACTTTGTGACGCATGAAGAATATCGTCATTCTTACCTATTTATATCTACTATAATATATTATTACTAGGTTTTGCCCGCGGCTCCGCCGCAGCTAAAAGCTAGTTTTTAGGTTATACCTCAGGTTCCCCATATAGTAACGGGATAAAATGTATCTGGCATACATTTATTTTTAAGTCAAACTCTTGATTAAGCTATCAAATAAAAAAAGTTGCATCAAAATCCGTTCAGTAGTTTTGCGTGATAAACGAACGAACAAACAGATAATGAGACAAAAAATAAAAAATATGTTTTGTGTTCAAACACGCATACAGTCATTTTTTCTCAAATACCTATCGTTTATTGTACAGACACAGTTACTCTGTTACAGCTTTATAATAAGTATACCTAGATAAATGCAAAAGTGCGTTTGTTTGTTAACTATTGAACCAATGATCATGAAAACTATGCGTAAATAAATATATTCGGGAGCACAAAAAAATACATAGGGTTAAATATGGAATGTTCCTATAAAATAGCTATTTTTGCATAGAACTAATTAATGCGGCGTAAAGTGACGTATTTAGGTATTTCTAAAGTTCACGTGGACGAAATCGCGTTTCTACATCTATTTATATACTACGCAGATTATATAAGCATAATTATTCACTTCACGTCATATTAGACGTTCAAGTTTTTTATAAAATCACATAGCCACACTAGCCGTAAAAGTATTGATTTGTAGGTTACATTACATCTTGTAGAAGGGAGGATACTGATGTCGAAACATTTGACATTGTCAACTTAATTTATGTAAAAAATAATCGCAAGAGAACGTACTGAAAAAACTAAGTCAGTGTTGCAAGCCAATATTAATTCCCAATATCTAGGTGGATTGGCTAAAAGCGTATACGGGTTGATAAAAAAAATAAACTATCTTTTATTATTTTTGGTGGCAGACGAGCCATGGTCCATCAGGATAGTTAGTCGTAACCATCGCTCATGGACTTGGCAATACTTAAAAGTATTGCTATATACATCAAAAACGCCTATTTAAAAATGAATGGTTGCATTTAGCACATACACCACAGACTTAAAAAAGCACAAACAAAAGAAAAAGTTAATAAGTAAATATTAATAAAAATGGAATTGGAACGGAAGCATCAAAGTCCAATAATTCACAATCAAAAAAGACCTAAAGAATTAGGGTAGCGGTATGAGAGATCGGTATACAAAATGATTACATATACCGTCTTCATCCATTCACAAAGAAGCGCAGCGGGGTTCTATAATATTATACTTTTGCCTTTGTAGTAGCTTCACAACCCGGTGGGAAGTATGCTTTATGGTTTCAAATGATAAAATTATTTGTTAGTAGCTTTGTTCCGTATGATTTCTTGCGGTAGCGTGACCGAGTTTCAACTTATCAACTTTTAATTTGGTTAACTAGGTATCGCCCGATACTGATTTATGTGAATGTTTGTTACAGGTTACGTGACGAAAGAAGTGATATGGAGAGAGTTATGGCAATGGATAAGGCACGAGAGAGTTCACATAACGGTAACATATTTTATTTAATATTACGTTAAAGGTTGTAAGTAAGGTTGTATCTGTGTTGCAGCGGTAGTGTATGCGACTGTTGACCATGTTGGCCACTAGTTCGATCTCCAGGTTGGACAGTGATATTGAGCTTTTTCAAAAAGCCGGGAGTTTGGAAATGTGCCCGGTAGATGGCAATAGGCTTGCCCCCTATTACGTGGGACCTAAACATAGCTGGCTAATGGTGGGTGTGTAATACACCTCTGCCTACAACTTCGGGGAATACAGGCGTGATTGTATGCTCTATGTTAAACTAATAGCAATAACAATTTCGAAATTCAAATATGACCTTCTGACAACAGCCTATATGGGTGTAACAGATATTCCGTTAATCTTTTTTTGTTAAAAAAGAATACACCCTGCACTAAGGAATAATTATTGTATCACGGAGGACTTTGCAAACATACAATATCACGGACACAAAGTACACCCAGACTGAGAGCAACCATTTGTGGATCACACGAAGAGTCGTCCTATGTGGGAATCAAACCCACAACAGTTGGGCGAAAGGCCGGTATCTAAGCCACTCCGCTATCTATGGAGCCAAACTGTATAGTCAAAAATAGTATAAACGCATTAGTCTTTTTAAAAGAATTACATCGCCAATGTTCCTGACTGTATAACGTACAATGTAATTTAACACAAAGTGTGAAAATGTAAAATCGAAAATAACAGTCACGAGCAGGATTTGAACCTGCATCTCCTGGAATACCATCCCAGATGCTTTGCTAATTCAGCCATCGTGACAATTGCTCGGGACTGCAATTTTTTTTATTTGATAGCACTTGATTACACTTATAAATTGGTATACGCGTTATCCCGCTAATATATCGGGAACCTGAGATATAACCGATAAATCTAGTATAAAAAGTACAATAGCCACGTAAATAATTTAAAGGCAAAAAAAAACGGGCCTCGTGGCGTAGTTGGTAGTGTTACCGATTTCCGTGCAACAAGGTCATGGGTTCGATTCCCACTCAGGACAATTATTTGTATGATGAACACAGATATTTGTACTGCGTCTGGGTGTTTTCTATCTATTATATGTATGCAGTTACAAAAAAAAAATCCATCCATCCATCAACCTTTTAACGTCCACTGCTGGACATAGGCCTCCCCAAGAGAACGCCACAACGAGCGGTCCCGTCATGATAGGGGAATAATGCCGTAATCGCCACGGTTGGCAGGCGGGTTGGTGATCGCAGTTGATGTTGTTAATACTTGAGGGAGTGCTGCTGCCCACTCCCCCCGTATTCCCTCAGTCGACTCTTACGACTCCCGTGGGTAGAGAGGGTTGGAACAATTCTAAAGCCGGCCCCACACGGCCTAAAAAAATAATTTATACTATGTATTATATCCGTAATGTGGTACCCATAGCGCAAGCGTTAAGCTTAGTTTGCGACCAGAGGACGTTGTGTGAAATGTCCTTGAATATTAATGATTAATAAAAAAAAAAAATTTAAAGTACAAAAATATGAGAATGGTCTTAATTTTGTAATTAACAATGGAACTGGAGATGTTGACGGCGCTTTCTAATTTGTTTGATTCATAAATTTAACTTTTGGGTGCACGTACCAAATACCAATAGAAGATTACACGGCTACGCTTATTGATCCACTTACCATGATAAAGCGTGACTAGCAATTTAAACGTTACGCCAAAATACATAATTTGTATTACATAACACCGGCAGGTTGATTTTTTTGATTCAAAACATTGCTATTGGCAATGATGACATTGCATCCGTTGGTACAACGTGAGATATTACATTAAAATAAAACATAGTCTCACGCCTATATACTCGAAGGTGTAGGCAGAGGTGTATTACACATCCACGGTTCGCTAACTGGGTTAGGCTAAGCTATTGCCGTCTAAGACATTGCCAAACTCCGGGCAGCTACTGAGAATTTGTCCTATTACGATAAAGCTCAATGCCCGACCCGGGGATCGAACCCGAGACCCCATGATCAGCAGTCTCTCACACTACCGCTGCTCTACCGAGGCTACTATATAGCAAATAAAAAAGGTTTTACTTTGTACTATCTATTATCTATAGCCACCTTCCAACTTCATCATCAAATAGCTAATATCATGTTAGGTTGGCTTGTTAAGGTAATTTAACAAACAAGAACCTTTTACAGGTTCTTCTCCAGGCCACAGTCCAGTACTCAATTTATCGAAATCGGGGTCTGGTGGTGACCGAGAAAGGCCAGACCGAGGTGAGCGTGACCGTGACCGAGGTGAAGGATCAGTGAGCGGTCGAAGTTCAGCCGCATCACGCCGAACCCCACAACCTCCGAGACTACCGTCAGCTGCTACCGCCGCTGCCAGTCCGCGATCGCATTCAGATGAAAGTGATGCGCCACTATCTGACCAAGAGGATCACAACGTTAAAGACGAAGATGATGGTAAGCAAATTAGTTTTGCAGATAATTGTATTTTAAAGTAATAATTTTTAATATCTAACATATTTTTCTTTAGTTGAATTATTTGGGAGAATATTAGATTACGAATCAAATCAATTTATCCATATTCGCTTTACTAGGTATATTTACTACACGGATGGTATATAAGCTCACCTGATGGTAAGCGGTAACCGTAAACGCTAGCAACACTAGAGACATCACTCACTCGACGCCAATTCGAATGAAAGATATGGGAGTTGGAGAGGCAGGATAGTAAGTAGACGATGGAGAATAAGAAGGGGTTCCAACCTCTGGTGCTCTCATTCGCCATATGAAACACAACTGCACGTATACCCACCATTGTTTCACCCTGATTTTCAATGAGAGGGAGGTACTTCCACAATCGAGCCGGCCCATTCATGCTAAGACAAGCAACCTCTGGCAAATATATAAAAAATTGCCAATTAAGCGCATTCAGTTGCCCTTCCCACCTATGGGAAGAAGGATCTTAATTATAAATTTGCGATACCATATTGATAAAGATATATTAATTTAATATAAATTTAATGTATCGATAAATAACTATCAGGCGTATCGGTTATAATCAAAGCGCGACATGACTTGAGAGCGTTCGTGTTACATTAACACAGCGTAGGTATCACCCGCTCAATATACTTCGCATGTAATGCATAGTGAAATTACCCAGTAATAGCTAGTACCTTCAGCATTCATAGTTCAGAAATTATCAACCATAAAACCACGGTCACTTTTATTCTAGACTGGAAATACTTTCGCTAAATAGCCACTCAATGTAACAAAGTATGAAGCGATATTAATTGCTTTATAGATCCACAGCTACTATAAATTAATATTGACTGCAGCGTGTAATATACTCACAAAAATATCAAAGAGGTTCAATTTATTTTAACGCGGAATCAGATATTGTGCTTGTACGAGCAGTAGTCACTGTCTTAACTCAACGGTGCTCCTGAGAATTTTATGACGCAATAGGAATTTTTCTCTAACTCAGGATTCAAATATCGTTTTAGAAATGATAATCTATCTAGAGTCCTGCTCACGCGTGAATAATTTAAAAATCTAATTTATTTATACACATTAGTACACAATATTATTATATATTATAACATTATAATATAAAATTGTTGTCCGCGTCTATATTTTTATTCGCTTAGGTCTTAGAAGACGCAACCACGCATCGGATTTTCAAACGGAAAGCCGTTGTGGTTTAAATATACATATTTTAAGGACAGTTTGTACCTATGAATACATCTTATTTAAACTTTTTCAACGTTAATAAATTTAATGTTGTATAAACAAGTTATTCTAAGGATTTTCTCGTCGCTACTCCTAATATCCTACACCTGACAAATTAATATAATAAATGAGAAAGTTTGTAAAAATGTTTTGGTGTTTAGATGTGTGTCTGAACGACTGAACGGATTAGAATGAAATTTGATAGGTAGATAGATGAGACTCTGGATCAACATTTAGAATACTTATTATCAGGAAACAATGAAAAGTCCATCCCATTGGATAGGTAACTATTATGGGCAATACCTAACGGATAAACATATTTAAACGAAATTAGGTATATCCAGATAATATAGCTTGGATAAACACGTAGAATATTTTATATCCCGATAAGGAGTTCCTGTGAGATACGCATAAACAACTTGATGTATTTGAATTACGCAGATGAAGTCGAGAGCAGCGAAGCTAATTATTTCATATTTTGGAAAACTATTTATTGACAAATAGTATAAATATTTCTTAGGAGGTCCGTAAACGAACATATTTATTGTTTGAGCATTTTGTTTTCGGGGTTACTGAGGTATAAAATTATTTTAACCAGTTATAATTAGCTGTGTAAATATCATCAAGCGATAATTCGTTATATAGCCCACGCCAGAAGGTCCCAACAGCTATCGGATCTTTTTCACCCCTTTTACTGATTCACTATTAGGCACGGGTCTACTCTCAAATTAAGAGGGATGTAGGCCGTATTTCACCATGCCGTTGAGAAAATCTATCCAAGCATGCAGGTTACCTATCGGAATTAAAATGGTTAAAATATAAAATCAGTGATGTTATTCAAAGAATCAAAAGTGTAAAACAATTGGAGTTCATCAAGATTAACAGATATTATCTAACATTTACTGTTAGCTCAGAATATAAACAAAGAAATACTCACAATGAGAATACACTAACGATTTAACATTAATTTATATTGCATGGTATTACCTAATAGTTCAAGCTTGCATACTGTTATAATTTACACGACGGTGCAAATCAAAACATAGATCCGCAAATGTAAATACTTGGTGCATACAATAGCTAAATTAAGTGAAACAATAAGGATTGTGTATTTGTTATTGCAACCTGCACACAGAATGCTCAGAGAGCGTGGGAACGGATAACTGGCTACGATTTATAGGTAACACCGACGTTGCCCCGGAATTATGGCATGAACCCCAGAAAATTTGTTCAAAGAAAGTTCCAATGAGAAAATCTATCTCGCAATTCGTTTTTTACTGAAGACGCGTTTTCAACAGTTAAGCATACTCTGTTATAATATTTATAGTTTATTTACAATTAATTCTGTCGATACGTAATTCACGTTCGTCACGATCGGTCGCATTACAGAAATGCTTTTTATATATTCTCGTGTCATTCAACTTTGATCTTTGTTCATCTTAAGTTACCTCTTCCTTTCAATCAATGTTCTCATCTCAAACCTAATTTTGTTTTATATCCATGAAGTCTTTTAGTTGACTGCACAGGCTGATTGATTTTGCGTCCTTAGCATTAGTTATAGAGTTTATGTTCGTTTGTTTGAATCTTTTAGGATGCTGTTAATTGGGCTTATTAGGGAGATGGTGTTGTGACAAGCTGAGAGTGCTATCGTGCTCATCGACAATGACGAAACGATGTTGTCTTCATTATTTGATGAGCGGTCACTATCTTGTCAGTTAAATTAAATGTATCGATAGATTATTTTGGACCGTGAGAGACGCCAATCGAAACACTTTCTCTTTTATATGTGAGGTCCATTATTGACATACTGTAGATTTTTATAATTATCTTATCATCAATAAATGCATAATTGTGTTTCATTACACTTTTAGAGCCATATAGTAAGTACCTTTATTAGGTATATATTAAATGTAAGTACCAAATTATAAATCTTTACCAACTTAATGAATTTAAATGAAATTCTAAACATGCAATTATGAAAAATATAGTAACTTTTAAAGATTCGCGAATTGTACACATATTTAAAGTAGCATAAATGGGTCTTTTTTCGCGTATAAAACAGGTGAAATTATTAACTACCTTTTACCCGACGTTTCAACTGCGTTGCAGCAGCCGTGGTCACGGGACAACTGTTGTCCCGTGACACCGTTCACCTATTTTATACGCGAAAAAAGACCCGTTAATGCTACTTTAAATATATGAAAAAAATATTTGAAATATTGGCACTGGTCTTTTTCAATCGTACTCGCGGCATAATATAAATTGTGTTGAAATCTTTCATAAGCATATTCCTTTTTTTCCACACGTAGTCCACGAAGCTAATCTATCACTAAACTGTTAATACAGCATTTATATTTAGTATAAGTAGATTAAAAATAATAATATGTACTTCCTCTACATTTTTGTTTTGGTAAAAAATTAAAGTTTTCTTTATTTTTGCACTAAATTCCACACAGGCATTAGGCCTTGAACAAAAAAAGTATTTATGTTAGAAGGTTTTACATACTTTGGTTGAATCGTTTGATTTTAAGGATTACGTTATACAAAACATATTTTGGATTAAGAATAACCTCAGCAGACTAAATCAAAGCTCTGTCAATGATCACCACGCGATATCGATGTACATTGTAACCATAATGCCAAACCGAATACATGCACGCGATTTCAAAATAAGTAATCCTTTGTCGGTATTGCGTACTAATTAAGCTCATATGATTTTGCCGTGTGGGGCCGGCTTTAGAATTGTCCCACCCCTCTCCACCCATGGGAGTCGTAAAAGCCGACTGAGGGAGTACCGGAGGAGTGGGCAGCAGCACTTCCTCGAGTATTAACAACATCCACTGCGATCGCCAAACCGCATGCCAACGATGATTACGGCACTATCTCCCATATGAGCGAAACACATGTTGTGGCGTTCTCTTGGGGAGGCCTATGACCAGCAGTGGACGTCGAAAGGCTGATGGATGGGTAATATTACTGTTTTAGTAATAGTAAATAATCAAATCCCTCAGCTGTCTAGCATTAGTGTGTTAGACTGCACTGGTTGGAATCCTGGATCGGGCTA
Source organism: Leucoma salicis (assembly GCA_948253155.1). Lineage (NCBI taxonomy): Eukaryota > Metazoa > Arthropoda > Insecta > Lepidoptera > Erebidae > Leucoma > Leucoma salicis. Next base: position 11,593,838 of record OX411808.1, on the reverse strand, counting down.
GAAAAAGGCATTAGGTTTTTCCGTCAAGAAATTCTCAATAGCAGCTCAGACATAAAAAATTGGCGGTATTTCACCTTCATGCCTTGGAAAGAACGTAAAGCCATCTTTCGGCTGTTTTCTTTTTTTATAATTGTAGGCTTTTTAAAATTTTACCCAAAGTTGCAAGAGTGGTTTCCTATGTGCTTATTATTATATTTTTATTAAATATACGTAATTTAATATTCTAAATGTTTCTACGTGAATATAATATTTATTTTAATATAATTAATAAATAAACATTTAAATGGTAAATAATATTTTCTATATTTTATACAAATATCAGACAATTAGAATGAGTTATTTTATATTGATTTAGTATATTTTAGTTATTTTTTCCCTATATTTTATTTTGCTATTGGTATATAAAATTAATTTAATATAAATAAAACAATACACATACAAAACAAACGACAGCTATAGTCCATGCAGTTTTTATAAGAAATAAAATATGTTCCTAGGTGGCGATTTAAGTGACGGTGATCGTGACTTGACAACCTCCGCCTCGCCAGCACCAGTAAGCTACGCAGCGCAAGTTGGCACGCCACCTAACGTGCCGGTGGACCCTACCGCGGACACTTTAGTCTCTTCTACTGAGACACTACTCAGAAATATCCAAGGACTGCTGAAAGTGGCTGCTGATAACGCCCGACAACAGGAAAGACAGATTAGCTATGAGAAAGGTAAGTTATAATACCATTTACGAGTTTTCCCCATAAAGTATTTCTGTATCAATATCATTGTTTTTTTAGAATTTGACATGCTTAGCCATATAAAATAACATAAAACGTCAATCAAGACATTAAGAATTAATGTGTTATCGAAATTCACAGTAGTAGCCATAGTAAATGGCTGAGCTGGCAAAGCATCTGGGACGGTATTCCCGGAGATGCAGGTTCAAATCCTGCTCGTGACTGTTATTTTCGATTTCACATTTTCACACTTTGTATTAATATGATTACTCATCTTAAGTAAAATCTATGGTATTAAATACATGTCCACGAGATTTATAGTTACTGAATTTAAACACAAAAAAAGAAAAACCTGGATAATAAAGTGTAACTCTTAAGTTTTCTATGTAATGTAAATTATATTCATATTATTTTGTTGTGTATATTTATTATTTATAATAGGATAAAGTCTTTATTACTGATTTAGCTCTGATGAATGGGCATCAAATACATGTGTGAATTTCTCAGAGATCCGAAGACATTGTTTCGGAATTTACATATGAAATTATCATAGATTATGATATGTAGACACTGTAGGGTACAGTAAGCTCTATCGATGTAAATGTTATAATCGATATTAGTCGAGATTCCGCGTGAATCGGTTCTGCGTAATGGAACGTACTCGTATAAGCAACATTGATTAGCCGCTGTTAGGATCTTAGATCACGTATTTTAACCTGTAAGTTCTACATTTTACCACGGAGCGAGTATTAACGACACACGTTTCATTTGCATCGCATTATATGTTGTCTTTATATTGCGTTATTAAGCGAAATTATTAAAATTATAAAATAGTCGGTAAACAGCAGTTTTGTTCTACATTATAGCTCCCAGTACTTGTAAAATATGTGCACTAAACATGTATGGAAACGCTGTAGGCTACGTTTTATGATACATACTTACATTTATGCGTTTGTGTCAATTAACTACAGCACAAGCATACCTATTATTTATTGAACATTAGTAGGTATTTCAAACAAATCTTACGCACTATGTAAATTGTATGTAGGTACTAAAATTTAAGTGTTTCTAATACAAAAAATATTCACGTATGTGCAGAAACTAAACTCCAAAATATGTCTCAATTAAAAATTTTACTCTTCGTGTTTTAAAGGTAAAACTATAATTTCTGCTTTGCTTTCAAAGACTAAGTGATAAAATAAGAAACTATATGTAATTTTAAATAACTACGAGCGTAACTTTGACGGTTATTATTGTATGGCTAGAACTAGTGGAGACAGGTCTATGTAATGTACAACCGCGATGAGCATGTCGTGCCTTTTGCAAATAGCCGTAGAACAGATGCGCTTGAGTTATAGTCGGGCCCACTATCATTACACACGATTCCATTCGGACAGCATAATTGTTTAATTGATATTTCTGCGAGTTATTTATTCACGTCATTCTGTTTTCTCCGTGAGAGATAATCTGTGCTTTATGGTATACGAACATCTTAAAAATAATTTTGTTCCTCAATGAATAAACGCCTTACATAAACACGAATCGCCAGTTATCTATTTAAGATTAGTATCACCCTTATTATTTTTAGTGTTGGTTTCAAAAGATTAATATTTAGATAGCATTATGCAATTTAATTTCGTACAAAAAAGAACAACGAAATGCATTTGTTATAAAACTCATAAAAATACAGAACTTGGGGAGGAGATTCGCGCAAGTCATCATCAAACTTGAATATCAATATTGCGCCTCCAGCCAATTGTATTAATAAACAAAACAAAATGAGAAATAATAATGCTATAGGCTAACAAAAGGTTCCATTTCTCCCCTTGGTACCCAAGCAGGCGCTGGATGAACCCCATTGAAACACATTTAGAGTTTAAAATCGTGTGGTGTTTAACCTAGTAATTTTGTTATTACGATAATAAAATTATTGTTGATGAAACATTTTTCCGAATCGATGTGTCTGGCGAACTTTACCGATGAAATTATTTTTATATAAATTACGGCAATTGGCTGCATGCTTCGCTATAACTCAATTGATAGGTCCTGATGTTCCTCCTTATAGGTGTGCTTATTGTTTTATTTCTCATACTTTTGCTACAACTACAGCAATCTATTTTATGATCGTGTTATTTAAAAAGTTTTAATATGGATTGTGGTTATTTCAACTAGATTACAAAGCGGCATCGTTTTTAATATTCATCACTATTTCTAGTACTTCTTAGACTCCCATAGCGAGGTCTCAAGTTCGACTCTCGTATCCCGAAACTCTAGCTGTTCGAAGTTATATAATTGTGTATTTACATGTAAATTGTGGATTTCTCCACACCAAACTACAAATACAACTTCATTAATTTAGGAAAAAAGGATGATTAGCAGTAGGTATGATTAATATGAATGTACTATTGAAATACCCACAGCTGACCATTCTTGCGTGTCGTCTAATGCCCGGTTCCTATATTCAACGAATCGTCATTGTTAACAGCTACCCATCCGTTAGTTGCAAAATGTCAGTCAATTAACGTACGACTCGTATTTTATAGGAACAGATTATACTTACGCCTGGTAGAATATTCTACCAATCGTAAGTAAAACGATCCGTTTTATTATTATAGGAACCGGGCATTAGCCAAGTATTTTAATTCTATAATGGCACATTTGAATGACTATAATAAGCGGATATTACCTCATGACAATTACTTATTATTATATTATGCACATAAATGAGAGAAAGGATAATAAGGAGGGGAGGAAGAGGGGTTGGACATCGGAGTAAGAGAGTAAGAGCACCTACCGTTGTTTCATGCTGATCTTCTGTGAGAGGGTGGTACTTCCGCGCTTGAGCTGGTCTATTCATGCTGGGACCACCACCAACCTGCAATTAATAGCTAACTAACAACTTTCCCACAGGAACTACTTTCAACCAAACCAGCCATTGTCTAAGAAAAAAAGAATAGTAACTCTTGGCCTGGTCTTAAGACTTCTTTACAAATATTCATAGTTATCGGACCAGCATTTGCGGCGTGAAAGCGTAACAAAATACAAACTCACTTTCATATTTACAGTATTAATCAGGATTTAAGTTAATAAATAAATATATATTCACAGACATTTCACACAACGTCCTCTGGTCCCAAACTAAGCTTAACGCTTGTGCTATGGGTACCAGATTACGGATATAATACATACATTACTTTTTTTTTGTAAGTACATACATATTATAGATAGAAACACCCAGACGCAGTACAAATATCTGTGTTCATCACACAAATAATTGTCCTGAGTAGGAATCGAACCCACGACCTCGTGCATGGAAGTCGGTTACACTACCGACCACGCCACGAGGCCCGTCAAAAGTAAGTTATAAGTTATTATTGATTTTTAGGTATGTTACTTATCTAGTATACTGAATAGTTTATTGGGATAAATTTGGTCGAAATAGAAGAATCCTTCCCGCAGTCCTATTTTGTTTCTTATAATTAAATAGACATTTTTGTCATAAAGCTATCTAAAAGTAATTACTCACAACTTACATGATATAGCAAAGCATAACGGTATTTTTTAGAGAAATTTTCTATTAGCAGGATTCGAACTTGCGCTTTTCCCTATCTGGGGGATTACTTTAGACCGCAAAGCTATCGGAGAAATCTACTTGGAACTCCCAATTTCCACTTCACATTTAGTTCTTATGAGACTCACCCCATCTAGCGAATGTATTTGTAAACATTTGTAATATAGTAAGCTTGATTATTACAATTAGGAATATGGCAATTAGGAATACTAAATAATGGCGTGAATCAGCGTCAATTTAGCTTTTGACATGCTCAGCTGTTTTTATGAAAGTGGATAAAGAGAAAAAATGTATGGTGGAGATTGAAAGTAGCAACTAGGTCTTCGCGATAGCTTAGCGGTTTAATGCAGTCTCTCGAATAGGTAAAGACGCAAGCTAAAATTGTACTCGTAGAAAAATTCTCTACCATCTTTCACATAAATTTGTTGTAGTAAAATACTTTATTATGTCAAATGCTAAAGTTCAGAATAACATTCATAATGTTGCCAAACAGAATCATTTTATATGAAGGAAAAGCCCCGACTATAACTACAGACGAGTTGGCAAACAGTGTGGTCCCCTTCTAGTCACAAATGACAGATCACTATCTAGCACATACGCTGACGATTTTTACACTAGCGCAGAATGGGTGAGGTGCTGACAAATGTGGCGAGCATTCATATTCTTATCAGATAACCGTCGGGGGGTAGCGAATGCGTGATAAACAGTCTTCGTGTCAATTCCAAAGTGTAAATAGTACACAATGAATGGGAAATAGGTGTCATATTGTAGCCCTTTCAAGTGTGTTTGTGAGCTTATGTTGTAAATGGCAAAACATTGAGCGACTGAGTTGTCATTTATGATGCGATCGATCTATACTATAGCTTCAATATGGTTTGTACGCCACGCTACTTATTATATTATTAAGTAGATAGTTTTAAGAATGCAGACTGCCACGCTCCGATTCAAACATGACATTGACCTCTCTATTTTTAAAAGTGATATACAAGTTAAATTGATAAATAATTACCATACACTTATCACCACGCCGCTGCTGTCTCCCGGGGTAGGCAAGGAGAACAGAGTGCCAAAAGGCTTTATTCTTACATACATCTCACGCTTCCTCAACATTCATAATTCTCTTCATACACGCTCGCCGGTTTCGGAGACTCCTGACACCAGCTTCCTTCAATACATGACCAATTTGGTTTAGGTGGGTTAGTCGCAGTCTCTCTCTGTACATAATTTCGCATTGTACCTATATCTTCTTAACTAGTCGCTCGTTCGGCATTCTGTTGAAACCACCGGAGCAATCAGCCAAACTACACAGATTTTTCGCAGAGATCTCATTTCGACCACGTTAATTTTACTCTAATGCAATTTCATAATTACCTTTTGCTATATAATTGTAAAAGTTTGGCTCATCATGAACATTTATGACGGTTGATATAGGGTCACCTAAATATATACCTGATATAGGTAAACCTAAGTACTTACACTCGAATATCTTGACATCTGGTCTAACCAAATTATATTATTGTCAGGTCAGTTGTAAAAGTTATATATACTGCCGCCGCGCTGTGGAAAGTGACGTTGTGTTGAATTACATTAAAAAGCAACCCATATATCATCATTAGGGATTGTCAAGTCTAAGCATAGGACGATGTAAAAGTTAAACAATTAAAGTAGAACTAAAAATCTGAAAATTACAAAAGGAAACCATTGTTGGCAATAAAATTATGTTTAAGTATGTAGCAACATTGTTGGTCATTTCCTTCCTTCTTTCCTGTGTCTTTGCTGTAATGAACGCACGCGTTTCTTATTTGTGTAAATTTATATTGTGCAGTTGTAATTAAAAATATTTGAAAATGTTTCACGCGAGTTTCTTTTTACCAGCGCCATATAGGTACTCGCACAACAATACATAAATACTTCTAAAAGCCACAATTTCAGTTCGGAGTTATTTTTATCAAGTGGATATTTAAGGTAATTATCAATATATATGAATAAATATATTTTTTAAGATGGTGTAAAAACATACATAACATAGTGTCACGCCTGTATCCCCAAAGGGGTAAGTAGAGTGACGCGCACGGTTCGCCAACTATGTTTAAGTCGCACGTAATAGGGGGCTACATTATTGCCGTCTACCGGGCACATTTGCAAACTCCGGGCTGCTGCTGAGAATTTTTCTTTTTACGAAAAAGCTCAATGATGTAAATAAATACTGTAATATTCAAATAACTATCTACTTACGGTACAGTAAGTGATGTAAATTTCTAAGGATACGCTTTAAATCTAAGTTCTCTCCCATAGCTCATAGAAAGAGTTACTCTAACACAGAATAAAAATAGCATAAAATATAGACCAGTTACCAAAAGATAAAATAGTACAAATAAACTGAAATATTACAAAAATGGAACTGTTTATAGTTTTAATTACGAAACTACACCTACCTATTGAATTTCGAAAGGGGTATATCAACGCTTGTACGAAAAAAAAGGCCGTAACTCGGTGAATCGGACGATTGCGATCATCGCGACATAAATCTGGCTCGGCTACTCTTTTAAGCTTTTATCCCTGTTAATTCTTACTGCTTAGTTTATTTCTGTACCAAATGGTCTGAACTTGTTGCTGCGGTTTTGTTACGCTCTTTTGTTTAACAACTATCAGTTTTTGTTAAGCTAAGTGCTGGTCAACGGACAAATGGCTCGCGCTCTGATAGCCCGTGAGCACTTTATGGCGCTCCATTCTTAAGATTCGCAGTTATTTACGTTGGACTGCGTTTAGTTTAAACATGAAATAGTGCACTTGTTTTATTACCATTTCAAGATCAGTTAGCGCCATCTAGTTTGTACTACTCGAACTAATGCTTTTTTTTAATGATTTGACTGCGCTATAGAGGTGTTTGAAACACGAATACATAAATTCCATCATATATTCGTGTACTTATTTTTTATATAAGTAGATACCTATCTATACATCCTAATATTATAAAAAGATATGATTCTATTATTTGTTCGTTCCAGAGAAACTCAAAAACTGCTTAACCGATTTTAAAAAAGCTTTCACCAATAAAAAGTTCTGTTAGTTATATAGGCTATATATTTTTAATCCCTGAAAATAGCAGTAATATAATTTAAGTATGTAGTATATTTTTATTATTATAGAAATCAGTTTTGACATGCGCTGTGAAAACTGCTCATAAGTACATTATACAATATACAGAAACTAAGTGGCGGGCAGAATCTCGTATAAAGTTATCCTTACGATATGTATAGGTATGTCTACAAAACTTATAAATATAGTATATTATCATTGTTTGATAATAATTTAATTCCAACCAAAAATTTGCTTGACCGAAAATTTTACATTACTACTGATTAGAATAGATTACATTTTTTTTAAATACAAACCCTGCACTACTGAATTATCGTTGTATCGTGGGGGACTTTACAAACATACGAGTATAATTTCAAGGACACAAAGCACCCTGGGTAAGTTGTGAGAATGGTGAGTCTGGACTTAGAACAACCATTTGTGTATCACACAAAGAGTTGTCCTGTGTGGAAATAGAACCCACTACACTCGATCGGGAGGCCAGTATCTTTAGTTTACCACATCGCCATTTATTTATAGTAAGTTGTTAACTAATTGATATGGTTTCAAAATTATTTTTACAAGCTTTTATCATCCGTAGCTACACTTGTAAAAATGATAAGACAAGCTGTAGATATTGCTGAGTTACCAGTCGCCCGTTTATATATTTTTTTTTGTTAAGACATGAAAAATGTTCCTAACCGCACACCCCGTCGTTCGGGGAAACGAACAGGGTAGTGTGGGGCCTTCACCCACTAAAGAAACCCGCCGTGTGCCGTCTCTCCGTCTTTATTGGCGGGCCACTGGAACTATGTTACATTCCTTCGGTGGCGTTTATACCTAGCCACTCGTATGTTTCATCTGCCTAAATCAGAAATAAACATACCATAGACATCATTGTTCCTCCTATGACGTCACATGACAAATATGACTTAATATAGGGAAACAGGCCGTCAATAATGCGGTGACCGATCGAACAAACATAGACAGGCCAATGATAAAAACTGATGAGCAAATATACAGGACTTGTGTACTCAGCTAATGGATTCAATTGATAGGAAAGCTTTTACATTGCTGACGATTTGACATTATCACCCTACCTGATGCTAAATTATGTTGCTTATTTACTTTTCTTTGCAATGTTAGATGGGTTTGTACTTCATTATAAATTGGGCTCAACTTTGGCTTTTATTTAATTTACAATGGTAGATATTGGATTGAAATTGAGTATGAAATCAAAACTTATACCAAGTACTTATCATATCTATTAATCCAAAGCTTTTTTACCTTTAAGGTTTTATTGAAAAATATAGGATATATATATGCTATAGATTTTTGTACCAAACATCGCTCCGCTTAACACCAAACATTAAGGTTACCTTTTTCGTGAAATGTACCTCTAATTTATATAGACGAATATATTATTTGCTTTAACAGAATATTTGTGTGACAAAAAATGGTTGTTCTGAATTTGGGCGTACTTTGTGATCGTTAATTTTATATCTATATAGTGCATTATAATTGATGGATTAGGTATACTCCCTTGTATAGTGTCTTTAAAAAAATATAATATTCAAGTGAACTTACTCTGCTAGGTGCACATTAAAGATATAATACGTTCATATTGATTTGCTTTTAACAAACATAGAACCACTAGTATAGTTGTGGATCACGCGCGGTTGTCATAACTCAGCTGAGAGCTAGCTCCCATCTCAGCGCAAACAACCGCCCCCAGCGAACTAACGAGCCACCGCGAGATGCGCCGGCGCTGATACACCCAACGACGTATTGTTGCCGCGGAGCGCCAGCTTTCGCACCATTGTGCTACAAAGGTGTGCTGCAAAAATCGTTTATTCCAATCTTTGTTTGTTTACCTCCATAGCAATCAATATGACTTATAAATACGAAAGTTTTAGCCTGTTCTAAGTAAGGTATTAGGGTTGCCAACGTTTTTTTATGGTCTACTACAAACGATTATGTATATTATAAACACGGTATTTATCATTTTTAGCCGGGACAGAAGAAACAAACAGCATTTTCAGTTAAATTTCATTTATTTAGACTTGAAGCTATACTTTGTTACATACTTAACTGCAACAAATCTTTTTGTGATTTAATATGTTTATAAAAAGAGACACAATCAAAATCGTAATTAAACATGGTAAGTAGTTCGGCTTTAAATAAATTTGGTGTGCATTTGTTGCAATGCGTACTTAGTGCGTATCCAGGTACTGTATTTATCAAAATACGGGACATGGCCTATCCCGCCAGGATTGAAATTTATACAAGAGATACGGGACGTCCCGTGATATACGGGACGGTTGGCAACGCTAGTAGGTACACGAGTTCCTTATATAAAATTCCTATGAATAAATTGCTATGTGAGTTAATCATTGTGGTTTAGCTAGCTCGATGAACTAAATAAACAATAAGTGACGTTGTGTGCAATATTAAAATGCCATTGCAATGTACCGAGACAGGAGAGACACGACAGCCATATTGGATTACTAGCGCGTGTCGCTCCGGTTACATTGCGCACGCGACTCGGCCACACGCGCGCCATCTAGCGACACTTACTTTAAAATCGAATGTAGCTTACCGGGTTGCCTACTATGTGTAAGCTTTGTATGATATTGTATGTTAGATTATGATTATGTTCTGTACAGATGACATCTTTGAATACTTGCGGCGGTCAAGTTTCATTTTTCATAATAAGTAAAGTTCGCTTATTTTCAACCGACTTCATTCGTTTCCACATTTCAGTCAGTTCATTCTTTTAGTGCCTTTCGAACTAGTAAGTAAAGGTTGGCAATCAGGAACTTGAATATAACACCTCATCTAATCTATATTTTCGCAAAGCAAAAAAGTTCAGGTATATCTGGGATACCAGTCCACTGTCGCCCAGTTACGAAATTGCTACCGACTTTGCCCATCATGATTAGATCTGTAAATCGGTCATGCCTAATAACGTAACCGAGATATGACATGTCAAGCTTCTTTATGACGGACAAGATTTTCTTCTTTTATTGAGCTTGGCTAAGAAATTCCGCCTTAGTGACCCTTTGCGTTCAACCAGCACGCGTCTGCATGCCTACTCTCGAAAGTTTCAGTACATTTCTTGAGATTCTCTTATCTCATCATAGGACTCTCATCCGCTCAGATTTATAGGCTTAATTTCAAAACAGTCATCCTCACAGAATACAATAGAAAAATATTCATAAAACAATCACCATTGTTACATATTAAGTCAAAAATATTGCTAACGTATGCTTTGTATGCTGTCAAGTGGAATATTTATAAGGCAGGAGTCATTTATTAATATTGTATCAGAAAATGCTTCTTTCGTGTTCGTAAATAATTATCCTTATTTTCTTAGGGGAAAACTTTGTGTGAGCGTGTTATTCCTGCGGCGTATAATGCTAAAATATTAACAATGGTAATATTAAATTTCACTTTTACGTCGACATAATCTATTGTTGTATCTATCCCTATAGATCTACGTATTTAATAAGCATGACCTTATATGTACGTCTTGGTATTTATCTTCTGTAGAGGTTAAGATGATGATGTATAAGATATTTAGAAGCTATAATATATTCGGTAGATATATACCTACAGGTACCATATACAGGGGTAGCAGATTACTCTTTTTTATATTGGTTGTGGTTGTAGATGAAAATCATGGCTCACCTGATAACCATTTCTCATGCTCAACTATACTAAAAGTCCTGTTAAGCCGCAGTTCACCATTTCATTACGCGGATCTCCCGCTATAACCAAAATACACCGAAGTTCTTCAAGGCCAGTGACATGGAAGACGGTGGTACCGACCTCATCAGGCCCGATAACAATTGAGTACTCCCACTCGGTACCAAGCCCTACCACCAATGGGTGATAATTGTGTACTTCACATAGTCGCCTCATACGGCACCCACGGGATGGAATGGGCTGGTGACACTTGTATTCTTAATCAGTCACTTCAGGCGAATATTTAATATTTTTTCTCTCGTAAAGAAGGACAATAATAATGACTTTCTACATTTATACGACTTTATACGTTGTATCGTACCGATAGCAGAACTCAGAGTAACCGATCTAGATTACAATGATAATCCTATTTCCTGAAGTAGCGCACTACGAATTTACAGTTACTACATTCGAACGCCGAAGTCTAATATACTTATAACCTACTGTTGATTTCATTAAAACTCTGATGCCATAATATATATTAATCTATAGAGATCATTAAAATTTTTCGCATTCGTAACGACAACGTTAAAAAGCGAGTAGGAATCAAAGAGAGTATTGGCGAAAGGGAATGCTCCGATGGTTTGACCATGTGGAAAGAATGCCGGACGAGCGATTGGTTACGAAGATATACAATGCGAAAGTGGAAGAATGTAGTTCCGAGACTAACCTAATTAGACCAAATCATCAGGTCATGTATTAAGAGAAGGTGGAGTCAGGAGTCTCCGAAACGGAAGAGTGTGTATGAAGAGAACTAAGAATGTTGAGGAAGCGATAGATGTATGCAAGAATAGAGCCTTTTGGCACTCTGTTCTCCTCTGCCTACCCGCAAGGGAGATTTCGTGATGATAAGTAAGTAAAATGGCTCAAGCGTTATTTCTAATCATTTGATCCGTTTTAAATTTATTAGTAATAAATTTAACATTAAATTCAATTGCAGTTCGCTGGCAGATGAGTAAGTGGCACACTTGATAACATCACGTAAATGTAAATAAGATCTTTTCTGGTATTCAGCTAAATCGTCCATGGTTTTCGGAATGGCTATATATTCTTCCCTCAATAAACATACATATATAGATACTATTTTTAAATGGGTAGTACATCCAAAGATATATACCAAAAGATTTCACAATATAAAGGCACTGTTAACTAATAGTTTTGTAAATTATATTTTTATTATTATTTAACTTTTTAGTATTTAGTACATAAATATGTAGTAATAAAGAAACCAAAGGTCCAAACATATTTAGGCTTTGTTTTTAGGATAATGATCTTATTGTGATGTAAATGGCTGGCATACTATGAACATGCTATGTTCAAGATCTGATATCATATTAGTACAATATTGCCTTATTAAACACATAAAGGACAAGACTTTGTCTTCGTTAATAAAATCGCATAAAAAACGAATACGAAAGAAGTACTTACTATATTTCAATTAAGAAGTTAGTGATCCAGATTTATTAATCTAAATATATAAATACGTAGACAGAGCTCTAAATATGATTCCTGTACCACAACAAGCTAAGAAACTCCCTTAGGATCTCAGGATGTAATGTAACAAAATGAGTAAACATGTAGCGTAGATAACGTTTAGTTAAACTACTTAGAATAGACTCGATGTTCAGGTGGTAAGGTTTTGTTTTCACTGTGTTTGGACGGTGGTTAAGTTGTTTTGTATCGTTGGTAGTGAGGCAAAGGGGTAAAGTGAGACAATCGTAAAGTTTAATAATAATTACATTCTCAACTCTCGTCGCAGGTTGTGCGCAATAATTAACCGCTCGGAATTACTTAGCTGAAATAATTTAATGTGACGCACACCGAATTGTTCGCTTTGTTGTAACCTTTCTAGTAAAATATATGGAGAGTGCGAGCATACCGGAGAAATTATTGAAAATTCTTTTATTAGGTCGAATAAGGACTGTAATTAATTATTATTAAAGAGAAATGCACGAGTACCTATATCTACCGATTTTAAATGTACCTATGATTGAAATAGTTTGGGACCTCGATGTTTAGAAATTCATGTTATAAGTGTATAGGAGTTATGTTATAAATGTATATTAAAATAAAATATTACATCTGAAATGAAAGAAATACTACTGCAGATAAGTAAACTTCACAAAAATATTACTGGGCATGCTGAGTTTGACTTGACAAGATGTTTACCTTTACCGGTGTTAATTTGTAATTTTTAATTTAAGTTGTATTCAACTCAATATTGGAAAAAATAAAGAATATAAAAATTTATAATACTAGATACTGCCCATGACTCGTCTGCGTGGACTTTAGAATGCAAATAGGTAATTCTACGGACCATTAATATTTATCTCTACTTACTTACTTATCATCACGCCATTTCCTTTGCGGGGTAGGCAGAGAGAACAGAGTGCCAAGAGGTTCTATTCTTGCATACATCTCTCGCTTCCTTAACATTCATAACTCTCTTCATACACGCTCGCCGGTTTCGGGGACTCCTGACTCCACCTTCCTTCAATACATGACCGATTTGGTCTAGGTAGGTGAGTCTCGGTCTCCCCCTATACCTACATCCTTCCACTTTCGCATTGCATAAATTCTTAACCAGTCGCTCGTCCGGCATTCTTTTCACATGTCCGAACCATCGGAGCATTCCCTTTCGCATCTTTACACCAATACTCTCTTCTCTAACTATGCAAAAATAACTATGCCATTAAATATCTTACATGAACTATTATTCCGGGTTAAAAATAGCCTTTTCCTGGGCCCCAGACAGAAAATTTCATGGCGCTTCGTTCAGTAGTTACGGCGTAAAAACGTAACAAACAAACAAAGAAACTCAATTTATACAATACTAGATTCTGCCCGCGTCCTTGTAGACTTCACAATATAATTAAGTAAATACTCTACGGCACACTAATTATCTCAATGAAAAAGCAACTATCCCACTGGAACCATTCATTTTTCAAAGATGAAAAGCAACTTATGTCCTATGGCTCCGTCCTATACATATGCAAAATTCATGATAATCGGTTCAGTAAATAAGGTGTGAAAGCATTAAGTACAACTTTCGCATTTATAATATTTGCAAGGATATAATACTCGTACTCTTCACTCTCGCTTACAGCCATGTATCTCAGAATGAGTACTTATTTAATATTTAAAACTGTTAAACCAAAGTTATCAGTGTTATTTCCTCGTCTAATAAATTAGAGCCTTGCTAGTGTGTTTATTTACCCTTATTCAAGCTCAAGTTAATGTGGACGTTTCTCATCTCGAAGGGGTGAACTCTGAACGCTTGTTCTAGTTGTAATTTACATACGGAATTACAAGCCGGAATAATATATTTGATAGCCTTGTTTATAGCTTTACAGCTATTTATATCCATCAATATTAATTTATTATAACAAAAGTATGCTAGCAATTATTTTTTTTATAATTACTTTATAACTGCCTCGGTGGTGCAGCGGTATTGTGTGCGAAGTCTTGGGTTCGATCGAAGAAAAATTGTTAGTAGCAGCCCGGAGTTTGGAAATGTGTCCGGTAGACGGCAATAGGCTCGCCACCTATTACGTGGGACTTAAACATAGCTGGCGAACCGTGGGTGTGTAATAAACCTCTGCCTACCCCTTCGGGGATACAGGCGTGATGCTTTGTGTAGGTATATGGTTTAATTTATAAAATTATCCTCTCTATTATTTTTCATTTAAGCTTTTTTATCAATGTCTATTCCGGGGAATAAAATAAGTCATAGTGTGCACCTGTCCGTGCTTGAAAAAGACATTAAAGTTCTTTATATCCAATGGAACTCAAGTACGCCCTCAAAAATCGGGAAGTTTTGCATAAAAATGAAAAATTACTGGTCAGGGAGTGAAGACCGCAAAAAAACACCGCGTAAGAAACAACTAATGAAAGCTTAGAGCCATTCGCATAAATCTACCTTACATTTTTAATACCAATATATCCGACGAGGGGAGAATTCGCCGGGGAAAGAAAATGTGTATCCGAAAAACAAAACATTCGCGGACCTCTGCGTTTATATCTTATTTAAATACCACCAGATGTTGTCCGCTTATAAATGTGAATATTTTTTAATCGGTGCCTTACCAGAGACATAATGGTATCAGCCGATCTGCCGTCAGCTGGTATGTAGATGTATACAAGTTTATCGTGTTCGGTGGCTAATTTAAAAATCCCTCTCGGCAAAATATTCCCGTAGTCCGTCCCATCATCTTGCTTTAGCTGGCTGATATTTCTTTTGAACCGTATATTTTTTATTCGCATCGTTACCTAAGCTTTCACGTACCATATCGAAACTCGAAGAGTCGTGTAGTCTCATTAAAATAATACAGAGCTACTGGATAATCTTATCCGATGTGCTTCATCGCTGATTGTGTGCGCGTGCGGCGATAACACCACGAGTTATTCAGGCAGTGCACGCTCGATACCATACGACTTTTTTATCGATTTTGTGAGGACATCTTCATTATTATCCAGTAGCTCTGTATTATAAAGCTATAGAAAAACACTGTTTACGATGCTCGTCAATTCTAAAACGTTAGCGACGTACGAAATGCAAATTCGTTAAATATATTCATAAAATTATGTGATACACATGTATGACAAAATCTTGCCGTCAAATAAAGTAGTACTTGACAGTGTTTTTTATGAAGAGCTGTTTATTTGTCTTTCAAAATGTAATCTTATTTTAAGTAACATAGGGTGAAGTTTTGCGTAATGACAAATACATTGCAAAAGATTTTATGCTCTAAATTTCACACATAATAAAGGGAAGGAATTCTTATGATTATTAGCGTGGAGACTGCGGGAATAATCCTCCGCAGTGACAGCGCTGTGTGACATAAGCCGGAAAAATCTAATAACAATAAAATAAAATTGCCAACGGTTTGTAAATTTAAAAAAGGAATAGGGTAGAAAATTCGTTTTCCGCGCCACGACAACCATTACCATTATTTTGAATTTACCTTTTAAGAAGATCATCTATTGAGGTAATGTGTTTATACTTAATCTAGTACAATGCTAGTGGTACAGCCTTGCTTATCCCAACATGGATGGGCCGGTTCGGTCGGGGAAGTATGCCCTCTCACTCAGTATATATAAGTTACTCTATCCCTCTCATAGAAAATCAGTGTGAAACAACGGTATGTGCTCGTACTGTTGTTTGCTACTCATGTCCCTTTCATTGGAGATAGTGACGCGCGAGTGGTTCTTCTGGTGTTGCTAGCGTCTATAAGCTACGGTAACAGCTTACTATCAGGTAGTTTGTATGCTTGTTTGCCATCAGCGATAAAAAATATCTAAATATAGTTCTTGTATAATAGTGCATATATCTATACTATTATAAAGCTCTAACAGAGCTGTGTCTGTACATTTAAGATATTTGAGACAAAATTACTATATTAGGCTATATAGGCGCAAAAACTACTGAACGGATTTTGATGCAAGTTTTTTTGTTTGGTAGCTATTGATTAGACTTAAAAACTGGTATACATTTTATCCCGCTACTATATTGGGAACCTGAGACATAACCTAAAAACTAGCTAATAAATATATAAAATTAGATCATGCCCGTGACTTCGTTCGCGTGGACTTAAGAATATAAATAAGTCACTTTAAGGTACCTACATTAATTATCTATGTAATAATAGCTATCCCACGGGAATCAGTCATTTTTCTAGGATGAAAAGTACCCTTCTGGATTTCAGATGATATGATATATAAATAAATAAATATTCACGGACATTTTCACACAACGTCCCCTGGTCCCAAACTAAGCTTAACGCTTGTGCTATGCATTTTATATCTATATTTTTTAGCAAATGCTTGCCGATAGATGGCGTTGGTCGTAAGACAAATGTGGTGAGGAAATTGGGATGATCGAAAGATCGGTAGGATAGCTCAGTGGCTTGGAGCACTTCTCCGGATTGGAAAAGCCGCGGGTTCGAGTCCCCCTCCTACTAAAAATCTCTTTTTCCTTATTCACAAATAATTTATATGATATATGCAATTTATCATTATAATGGGTCAGTAGTTATGACTTAAAAACATAACCAAATAAATAAATAAACAAGCTAACTCACTTTTACATTTATAATATTAGAAAGGAAGTAAGGATGTAATTGTTCGCAAAAGATATCGCTCTATAAATAACATTTGAGTCTTTGTTACGGCTCTGAAAGCGTCTAAATCAACAATATTCCTTAGTAATATTTCCTTATGGTATTACTATTAAAATTTCACCTTAAGACCGGTAGACTCCCAATTCATTCGTGCCAAAACGTCAGAAGACAATTCGTGGGGTGATCTGAATGCACACTTTTGTTTCTAATTTCTGAGACTCATTTCGGTCGCTTATTCCACCACGCTCGTTTAAAATATTTTGTCAGTTTTGAGTCGTAAATTTTACCAAGACTTTAATTGTTATTTTAACTGCAAGCTCAACTCGGCGTTAGCTAGGGCCGTTAAAATATGTCTTAATCTGCACACCCCATGACTTATGTTTTATTGAAATTAACGTTATGTTCTTTGTAGTTGAGCCATTGTAGATAAGTTATAAATTTCCACTTTTTGTGAAAAAACATTTAAGATGGAAAAAAAAATCTGCTTTAAAACGAATTTTAATCCCTCAAGCATTCTGTGATTTAAAAGTATTTGAAACAAGTCTCCAATGCATCGTTATTATATAATACGTTCGTGTTCACGTGATCTACATTTATAGAACAAGTCTCTAAGGACACACACATTCGAAATTTAAATATTATTGTTGTTTTTACTGAGTGTACTGAAATGAAAAAGAAATAGAATTTTCTACGCGACCCTTCCCCATTTGGAAATCACAATAGACTACCAGATATTGTAAGATCAGAGTAAAATTTTGTCTTCTTAGTTTTAAAATATTCTACGTATCAAGAATGATTATCAGCTAATTACTTACCCTCTAAACATTAAATTGCGTAATCAAAATCGATTCTTTTGTTTATGGGTCTCGATCCTTTTAATCATCTACCAACCATTGAGTTTTTCGATATAATAATAATTGTCCATAATTATATATTCCCTTGAACGGAGCCCATCGTTTTTATTGTTA
This sequence comes from Leucoma salicis, assembly GCA_948253155.1. Taxonomy (NCBI): domain Eukaryota; kingdom Metazoa; phylum Arthropoda; class Insecta; order Lepidoptera; family Erebidae; genus Leucoma; species Leucoma salicis. Next base: position 11,575,627 of record OX411808.1, on the reverse strand, counting down.
TTTTATTTATAAAGTAATAATTTTTCATCGGACGCAACTCGATCAAGTTTTAAATTTGATTGATCCGATATAAAGATCAATTTAATAATTGAGTGTTCCGCTTATGTTTTAGTTTTCTCTCTTTTTTATTGATAAACGTTTTCATAGGATCGATTTTATTATACCTTCTTAGTATGTGAATGATTTATTAGTCGCTAATTTTAATATAAGAACAGCTTTTATTTTCAATCCTATTTTATTATAATAGAGTTTTTTTTTAAATTAGTTGTTATCGAAACTGAGCAATGTACTATTACTTAATAGATCTAAGAGTATATCACCATGTTTAACAATTTAGAGGTACTCAGATAGTGGATAAATACGTAGGGACCACCGGGAGCACCTTTTGTTACTTTTACTCGCAAATCGGGAGATGTTAAGATACGCCGCATACCGAATCAGGCCCTTAATGGCCAACCCTCGACAAAGGTAATTTACGTCTCATGTGCAAAACTACTCTTAAGTAAAAGCCCTTTAAATTACTCCATACACGAGGATTGATTCAAAATTAATCTAGCTTCCAATACCCTGAAATTGACGCGTCTTGTTTATAAAAAAATATTATAAATTATCTGGCTGACGATTTATTATTACCTTATTAATAAAGTTGAGTATCACCTTGCAGTTAGCCAAGATCACACAGACATATATTAATTCTATGTACCAAAACGTTAGTTAATTTTTTGAATAAAAATGTTCATAGCTAATATTTTCGCCTTTTTACTTAAATAGGTTATATATTACTGCGTCATAACTGTAATAAGAAATCAAATGTCAAGTGTAGATTTTATTGTGGCATGAAACGAAACATACTACTACCGTTTTCGCTACTACCCTTTTTACCGTAAAATAATTAAGTTAAATGACGCTCTACTTATACAAGTATCCAATTATACACCAACGAATAGGTGGAAGTTCATCGTTGATATTATCATTCATTAATGTTAAAAATGTCACTTATGTCACATATAAAATCAATTTACGTGACACTTTTTTATAACCTTAAACCTTAGGGAATTCAAATACGTAATTCTTCTACTTAAATATTGATGCAACAGAATTAGTTAGTCTTCGTGTGAATATTTTTGTTGCCGTAAAATATCTTAAAGATTTTTCGAGATTATGTATTTGTTTGAAAATCATTACTGATGTGGAGGAAAACATCGCGAGGAAATCTGCATGCCTGAGATATATTTTTGAAACCTGAATTCCTCTCACTTTAAGAGAAGATCTGAGCCCAATAGTGGTACAGAAATTCGAAACGATTTGAAGACAAGGTAAAGAAATGGGTTAAAACAATAACTGAAAGAACGGAATATACAATTTATTAGATTAATATAAAAATGATATCAGCAAACTTCATGTTTAGGATATCTATGTAGCTAAAGTACGATTAAAACAGCACTGTATTGGTAACAACCGACGAGTAAGCCGATGTTTCAATTTACAAGATTACAATCCGAGATAGCTATTGTGCGATATTCATACATATATCTCGGGAGCTTATTATAACAGCGAGCAAGTTAACTTGTCTCTCTCTTATCGGAGATTTTTGTCTGCCGATAGTCCCCTTGCACCGACCACGTTACCTTTTGGCTTGGAACTTGGAATCATCGTAGATTGTTATCGAAGGGCAGTAGTTTGTTTCGAGTTATTTACACTTATTCATATTATGTTTTATATTTATTCTGTTTATATTCTGATATGTTTATTATTCTTTACAGTATCTTTTCCTCCGTGCCTATAACCTATTTTAGCGCTCAAGTCTCTTTTACTGTGGATGAGTCTGAGAGATTTACGAGATGGCATATGATTTAAGATTTCCTTTTTAATACGATTTTATTAGCTTCCCTCGGATCTAATACTTTTTATCTAGTTATATATGTATAGGAATTTTTGAACGTAATTTTCTCCTACTTCAAAACTTGGATAAAATTGAAACATTGCACACTTCCAGGACCGATGATAATGCAATACTTTAAGGTTTTTGTGTTTTTTTTTATTATTATAAACCGATCCCATCGTTACATATACGATAACAGAAAAAATAGTATACCTTTTTAAAAGAAATACTTTTGATGCTGATTTAAGAGCAAAAAGTAGAAAACAACTATAATTTAATACATCAAAAAACACGTTAATAGTTAGTTAAACTAAAAAGTAGAAAATAATATTATAATAAATAATAATTACTGGAAAACAGTTTGAGGTGCTTACCAATGACCTATTTGTAACATTTTATTTACACTCAACCAATTGTGTTTTTAGTTTTTTAAACTATAATTTATTTCGAAAGTGTTGTCAACTTTTCTTCTTTATTTGATTTGCAACCTCCGTGATTGTCACAGTATCTTTGTTCTATCACCACACAAACAAATGTTGTATACCCTTATAAATCTCATAATAAAATAATATTAGTACTGCCCTATTGCGGTACGTAATAAACTATTACCCCACATCGAATCTGCAGTAATAATTAAAACGCTAACGGAATTATTAAGCGAGAATGTTCTCGTTGCATGGAACAAGATAGTTGCGGGACCGACAACGCTGTGGACCTCTGAGAATACTACACACACTATTTATATAAATGTTGACAAGATGTATCTTATTGATTCATGATCATAGCTCCACCCACATTAGCTACCCGTAAATCCTATCGAATTGCTCTCTATTTATGAAATACGACTTCATTTCGTGGAAAGCAAGACGCTAAATCTAACACAAACGATTTGAAGACAATGAATGTACTATCTTTATCACTTTAAGTGAATAGAGGCCTATTTTCAAATTACATCTTTCCAGTAATGCGATGCATTACCCGTAGGTGCTAACAACGCAAGTTAATCGACGCGATCCCCTTACGACCTCCATTAGATAGACGCAGCTTAGGTACCTAATTGAATAAGGGACCAAATTAAACTATGAACAGGCATGACCTCTTTCTATTCAAATTTGACTACCAAGATGACTTTACATACGTATGGCTGGATAGTAGGCGCTTATCGATACAGAGATTATCCTGATTGAATGCGTTGGAGAGATTACCTTGATTTAATGTTGCCTTATATTTAGCTTGTTTACTTTATTTTATACAGATTGAACTCTGCGAAAAATTGTGAGTATAAGTAGTAATTTACTAACAAAAAATCAAAATAAAAACTATTAGTGGCCATTAAAATCAGGAACATTTTCTGTTATAGATGAGTATCATCATCGTAATTATGGCAACAAATAAGTCGAATATAATAATTATAAAACTGTAACATAGCTATGTCTGTACATTTAAGATATTTGAAAAAAAAAATACTGTAATAGGTTATAATGGCGTATCTAAACACAAAACATTTTTTTTTATAATTTTGTCTGTTTGTCTGTTCGCGCATCACGCAAAAACTACTGAACGGATTTTGATGCAATTTTTTTTTGTTTGATAGCTCTCGATTAGACTTAGAAACTAGTATACATTTTATCCCGCTAGCATACCGGTAACCTGAGACGTAACCCAAAAAGCCTCTTCTTCATATAGTTATTCACTGATTTGTGATGCTGTTAATAATCGAATAGTATAATTGAACCGATTTCAAAACTTTTTGTATTTGTTTTTTTTTTGTTAAATTGTATAATTAAAGTACTCAAAATTGGTATTATTTTAATTAAAACTGTGTCGGATATTTTTTTTTCAAGAGTATTTTAAACTCTAACCCCCTTACTAATAAATATTGTTTAAGCCCCAAATAATTATTCAGTGTTTTGTTCTGTTCTTCCAACGTTATACTATCATATGTATGACAAAGACAAAACACTGAATAACTATAATTCAGAGGTTATACAACGTTTATTAAGGCAGTCAAGGAATGTTTTATGAAATAGTAATAGAAATACCATAAAAGAAATTCGAACCCACAATATTTCATCAATTTGTCTCAACACCTGAGAAAATATCTGATGAAAGAGATAACCAAATAGTATCTTCATAAATTCAAACATAAATTCAATTTGAAGAGAAGAGGATATCAATAAATTTCAAATCAGTGTTATAGGGTACACAGACGAATTGACGTAATAAACTAGGGTTCTATTAATGAGACCATAGTTGTTCATTTTTAACAGTAGCATTATAAGAAAGTCCACAGTAAAAAAACTTAAACCTTCGGGCGTTCCGGGTCCGATGTTGTAGCATGTTACGAGCACAACGTATGACACTCGGGGCTCATCAGTTTCATAGAATAAAATTTCACAATCCTTCAGATAATAATTATTATATTATTGACCTTTACGAACATTTTCTTGTTACGAGTATCCACAAGAAAAGATAGGTCATTAGCTACTTAAGCCACAATTTTACATGGGATAAAATAGAATATTATTTTGACTTTTTATATTGGCGCATGGTTGTACAGTCGTTAACCACCAGGGATATACCGCAAAAGCTTATGACATAGATAATTGTATGGGAGCGTGCCGCAATAGCGGATTTTTATCGGGAGGATAAAACCGCAAAGCTATCTGACGCCTACAATAATATTATTCCTTTGCTTTATTCAGCTAGTTAGGTCTGATAAGTGATACATGATATAGGGAACTATTAGCTGCTATAATTTTATTTTTATAGCTTTAATACTTGCAGTATAGTAACATAGTATTTACAAGACGGCAGTTCCTCCCCTAATCATTCTCCACAGGTTAGTTCTAATTGAAAGTTATGCAAATCTCTCAATTCGACTCCTTCACAATAGTACCGGGATTCCGAATGAGTTAATCCGTGTTTATGCCCCTAATCGGCCCCTTACTGAAGGCCTTGTTACCGGTTTAGCTCACTGTTAAATTTATACAATGCCTTTTGTGTACAATGAGCCATTTATTTAACTTAAAACGTTATTTAGGCTAACATTCTCTTTTATTGGAATATCACTTATTGAACTTTATTATCCTATGCAATTGTTTTTTTATTATTAACTCTTTTTGCAGCTGAACTAAAGATGGACGTGTTGCGGGAACGAGAAGTCAAAGACAACTTGGAAAGGCAACTGCTTGATGAACAGAAAATGAGAGGTAAGTGATCCAGAACCAATTCATAAGGCTTCTTGTTGACTTATCAAAAACTATTGTTCTGCCTTAAACTTTTTAAGCCAGTACAAATTAATACTTTCTGATATTTACGCGAATGTTACACATTTTGAAATAAAACTACGTTTACGGAATCTATCGCGTTTACTTGATTTTACTCCTATCCCGACGTTTCGAATACTTTACAGCATTCATGATCACGGGTGGACTTAGATGATAGACGTCCAAGGTTGATATGTTATTTCAACGGTTTCATCTACCCACAGTATATGATTTTACAAAATTTTTGGTTTATTTCTTTTAACCCACCTAATATTCGTTTAGAAACACAGTGAAAATATCTACTTCAAATGTTTATGCTTACAATGTATGAGACTTTAAATTAGTATATTAAAATGAGTATAATACTCCTCTTTAAATTGTAAAATTTTTGTTTTTATTTAGTGCTCAAAAATTCTACCACAAACTACCAATTACTACCAGTAAGAAGACAATCTTGGTTATTAGTTTATATTATTAAATCTATTGATTTTGCCAAAAGCTAAGACTAAGAAGCTACCACCGGATCGGAACATTTTTATTCATACATTTTCATGCTCTGGTTAAGCCACATACGAAAAGTAACATTTGATTAAAAATTAGTATTAACCAGACAGACACTGCCTCGTTTTTTGAGAGCTAGCATACGATCAAAACCAGCTCTCTTCTCAGATTGTATGCGCATCACTAGTAGTCTTAAGAACCCCCATTCAATATTATTTAATTGCAAGCTTGTAGGCACACCACAGTTTCGATAGGCCTTATTTGCCGTCCACACTTACTTGTTAATTACTCTACCTCTAAGGCTTGTAGCGTGATGTTAGATGATATTATAGTCATTCTGAATAAATAGGCTATATGATATAAAATGCAGTTTTCAAATCCATTCGATACGCAAAGATTAGCGTATGTTATACTAGTTTCTATCCACGACTACGTTTGCGTGGACTTCAGAATATAAATGCGTCACTCTACGATACACTAATGATATTTATGTTCAAATTACCATCCTACAAAAACTATAAACTTTTCGGACCAAAGTAGACGTTCTTTTCTGGATTCTCAAAATTTCATGAGATTCGACTGAATAATTATGGCGTGAAAGTGCAACAAACTAACAAACGCATTTTCGCATCGATAATATTAATTAAGGATATTATCTATTCCCAATAACCTACGTGCATGCCTTTTTTTTTGTTAAGGCGGGACAAAATGTACCCCTCCGCACACCCCGTTGTTCGGGGCAACGAGTAAGATAGTGTGGGGCCCTCACCCACTAAAGAAACCCGCCGTGTGCCGTCTCTCTGCCTGTATTGGCGAACCACTGGAACTGTGTTACATCAATTTAGTGGAATCTATATGCATGCCTAGCAGTCCGTCATATAATATGTATATTATTTTATTATACACTAGCCTTTGCCCGCGGCACCGCCGCAGCCAAAAGCTAGTTTTAGGTAATATCTCAGGTTCCCGATATAGTAGCGAGATAAATGTATACCAGTTGTTAAGTCTAATCAAGAGCTATCAAATAAAAAAAGTTGCATCAAAATCCGTTCAGTAGTTTTTGCGTGATGCGCGAACAAACAAAGAAATAAACAGACAAACAGTCAAAAAATCGTTTTGTTTAGACGCTCCTATATAGCCTATTACAGTCATTTTTTCTAAAATATCTTAAATGTAAAGACACAGCTCTGTTACAGCTTTATAATAGTATAGAAAACGGACGGAACTGCTATGGGACACGGTAGGTATGTAGGTTCAGGGTTAGAGGTTGTTTGTAAGTGCACGTCTGCTGTCATTTTCCTTAAAAAGTACTGGACCGACATCGTTGCCGTTTTCTGCGTTTAAGTGTATTTTAGAGTAATTTTTTAGATATGCTTTATGATGGTAGGCCATTATGAGGTGCTGTATGCATGTGCTTTAAAAAAATAATGCATTTTGTAAAACATTATTTCATACTTGTTTTTAAATTGAATTCTATCTTATTTACTTGAATCTTAGTTTCAGTTGAATAGTATTCATCATATTTAATTTTTTTTGGTGATAAATACAATTACTTAATTACTTACTTAATGAGATATATGTAGCTTTATAATATAATTAATAATTATTAAAACGAAATGTAAGAAATGTCGATAAAATCATCAACGTATCTAATTGGAGACATTAAATTAGTTTAAAAAATTTCAAATAGTCTAAAATCATCAGTAGCGATTTTACACATTGTATTCAAACACTAAAATATAAATAATATTTTAAGCACCTGGTATTAAAAACATTATAACAAATTGCTAGTCTCTAGGTTTTGTAATGTATCTTTTGTAATATAATTATATTTCAAAGACAGTAATTATTTTCATTACATGCGTAAGCTAGCTTGCGACCTATCGTCCCTTTATTAACATTTAAATTTATATTACATTTACACAAGACAAATGTCTGCCTGATATACATCGAGGTAGACACGTATATATACACCTTTATGTCGTTTGTGACATGAAAATTGTTGTGTTGATAGAAAACGAATTAATGCGTTAAAATTTACAAGCTAAAGTTCAATATAGTTCGCCGCATCATCAATAGAATTAAACTCTTTGTCTTAAGGCGTCAGTTCACCGTTGCCGTGTCGCTTGACATTTGTACAAAGGTTACCTCCACTCAGTCGGTTTTCTTTTTATTTGCTGACACGACGATGTGTTTGTGAGGAAAGGGTGTTTTGTTCAGATTAACCTTTATATTCGCTTTAGTTCTTATTGTACAATACTATTGGGTTATTTTAATAATACTCCCATTCTGCCACATTAATCTAGCTATTTTATTATAAAACTGTAACAGAGCTATTATTATATTGCCATTTTTCCCTTCCATGATGATTCTTCATCATGGAAGGAATTTCATAGTTGGAAGGCAGGTTTCCGTGTTACGAAATAATTTGTTTACTATAACAGCTTTTTGAGAGACAACGTTAGTTCTCCAAAAAATTAACACTATCATCCATCCATCCATCAGCCTTTTAAAGTCCACTGCTGGACATAGGCCTCCCCAAGAATGGGGGATAGTGCCGTAATCGCCACGCTTGGCAGACGGGTTGGCGATCGCAGTGGATGTTGTTAATACTCGAAGGAGTGCTGCTGCCCACTCCCCCGGTATGTCCTCAGTCGGCTCTTACGACTCCCATGGGTGAAGAGGGGTGGGACAATTCTAAAGCCGGCCCCACACGGCAATTTTATATCTATATAGTGCATTATAATTGATGCATTAGGTATACTCCCTAGTGTAGTGTCTTTAAAAAAATATATAATTCAAGTGAACTTACTCTGCTAGGTAGGGACCCGCGATTTTATTTGCGTGAACTTCAGATTATAAATACGTCACTCTACGGATTAATTATTCAATGTAAAAATAACTATCTCCAGAACTATCTTATTTTTTGGGGTTAGCCTATGTCCTTCTAAGACCCAGACTGTATAGGTAACTAGGTATAGCTATATAAAAAAAAAACGTGATAATTTTTTAAGTAGTCACAGCGGGAAAGCAAGAAAAAACAAACTTCCTTCCTTCCACATAAGTAAGGAGGCAAGGTTAAAGGATAGTTACAATAACATAATTTTGAAAATTATGCGTTGATAAATCCATAATTATTAACTTGCAAAAGCCTAACTATTTAGATTCACATTAATCATACATGTAAATGTTTACATTACGAACAGTAAACTAACTTTCAATGAAGCGTAACGAAATCGTCACAATAAATAACATAATTATGGTGATTGCATAAATTGACTTCAAAGGAACATAAAACTATCAATGAACTAATAAATTGAAGAAAATATATAGAAACACGCCAACATCTAGGCTTGGGAAATTACACAAATAGATAATATTAACAATAAGAGACGATGGAAGGTTATAACGTGTGAAAATAAGTATAAAATGGAAGTAGTTACTTCTTCAATTGAAGATCCACATAATACATTGTAGCATAGATAATAATAGAAGACGCGTCGATGGGTCGGTGGCACGGAATGAAAATTGGCAACGTGTTATATGAGAAAATAATAGTTTTAATGTTGGAAATAAATAACGTGCCGAAGAGGAAGACAATGCTCTAGATAAAACCCACAGTAGTGATTAGTTTTTGCCTTTTATAAAAAAAAAAAAAATTTAAAATTTAAGCCTTATTAGATCTCAGTAATTCCGTACAAAATTTAATAATCCATAACAGTTGTTGCCTACTGAGTTTTCTGGCCGGATCTTTCTCAGTCAGGCCGCGTTCCGATCCGGTGGTAGCTTCTTAGTCTTAGCTTTTGGCAAAATCAATAGATTTAATAATATAAACTAATAACCAAGATTGTCTTCTTACTGGTAGTAATTGGTAGTTTGTGGTAGAATTTTTGAGCACTAAATAAAAACAAAAATTTTACAATTTAAAGAGGAGTATTATACTCATTTTAATATACTAATTTAAAGTCTCATACATTGTAAGCATAAACATTTGAAGTAGATATTTTCACTGTGTTTCTAAACGAATATTAGGTGGGTTAAAAGAAATAAACCAAAAATTTTGTAAAATCATATACTGTGGGTAGATGAAACCGTTGAAATAACATATCAACCTTGGACGTCTATCATCTAAGTCCACCCGTGATCATGAATGCTGTAAAGTATTCGAAACGTCGGGATAGGAGTAAAATCAAGTAAACGCGATAGATTCCGTAAACGTAGTTTTATTTCAAAACCAGTACAAATTGTCTAAAGTGGAAGTGCTCGCTAGATTGTTATACATTATGTCATAGGACTAGTGAACCCGACAATAACAACAATGTACATATTATAAATAACATGTTATCATTAACAATAGAATAAATATAATCAAAATACAGAACAAAAGTTTCTCAACGAACGATGTTTAATTTGCACTCGCTCATAAATCACAGATAAATGGCTCTGCATTGGCCACAATTAATAGGATCTCTTGTTAACACGATCTGTTACTAGAGCATTGTCTTCCTCTTCGGCACGTTATTTATTTCCAACATTAAAACTATTATTTTCTCATATAACACGTTGCCAATTTTCATTCCGTGCCACCGACCCATCGACGCGTCTTCTATTATTATCTATGCTACAATGTATTATGTGGATCTTCAATTGAAGAAGTAACTACTTCCATTTTATACTTATTTTCACACGTTATAACCTTCCATCGTCTCTTATTGTTAATATTATCTATTTGTGTAATTTCCCAAGCCTAGATGTTGGCGTGTTTCTATATATTTTCTTCAATTTATTAGTTCATTGATAGTTTTATGTTCCTTTGAAGTCAATTTATGCAATCACCATAATTATGTTATTTATTGTGACGATTTCGTTACGCTTCATTGAAAGTTAGTTTACTGTTCGTAATGTAAACATTTACATGTATGATTAATGTGAATCTAAATAGTTAGGCTTTTGCAAGTTAATAATTATGGATTTATCAACGCATAATTTTCAAAATTATGTTATTGTAACTATCCTTTAACCTTGCCTCCTTACTTATGTGGAAGGAAGGAAGTTTGTTTTTTCTTGCTTTCCCGCTGTGACTACTTAAAAAATTATCACGTTTTTTTTTTATATAGCTATACCTAGTTACCTATACAGTCTGGGTCTTAGAAGGACATAGGCTAACCCCAAAAAATAAGATAGTTCTGGAGATAGTTATTTTTACATTGAATAATTAATCCGTAGAGTGACGTATTTATAATCTGAAGTTCACGCAAATAAAATCGCGGGTCCCTACCTAGCAGAGTAAGTTCACTTGAATTATATATTTTTTTAAAGACACTACACTAGGGAGTATACCTAATGCATCAATTATAATGCACTATATAGATATAAAATTGCCGTGTGGGGCCGGCTTTAGAATTGTCCCACCCCTCTTCACCCATGGGAGTCGTAAGAGCCGACTGAGGACATACCGGGGGAGTGGGCAGCAGCACTCCTTCGAGTATTAACAACATCCACTGCGATCGCCAACCCGTCTGCCAAGCGTGGCGATTACGGCACTATCCCCCATTCTTGGGGAGGCCTATGTCCAGCAGTGGACTTTAAAAGGCTGATGGATGGATGGATGATAGTGTTAATTTTTTGGAGAACTAACGTTGTCTCTCAAAAAGCTGTTATAGTAAACAAATTATTTCGTAACACGGAAACCTGCCTTCCAACTATGAAATTCCTTCCATGATGAAGAATCATCATGGAAGGGAAAAATGGCAATATAATAATAGCTCTGTTACAGTTTTATAATAAAATAGCTAGATTAATGTGGCAGAATGGGAGTATTATTAAAATAACCCAATAGTATTGTACAATAAGAACTAAAGCGAATATAAAGGTTAATCTGAACAAAACACCCTTTCCTCACAAACACATCGTCGTGTCAGCAAATAAAAAGAAAACCGACTGAGTGGAGGTAACCTTTGTACAAATGTCAAGCGACACGGCAACGGTGAACTGACGCCTTAAGACAAAGAGTTTAATTCTATTGATGATGCGGCGAACTATATTGAACTTTAGCTTGTAAATTTTAACGCATTAATTCGTTTTCTATCAACACAACAATTTTCATGTCACAAACGACATAAAGGTGTATATATACGTGTCTACCTCGATGTATATCAGGCAGACATTTGTCTTGTGTAAATGTAATATAAATTTAAATGTTAATAAAGGGACGATAGGTCGCAAGCTAGCTTACGCATGTAATGAAAATAATTACTGTCTTTGAAATATAATTATATTACAAAAGATACATTACAAAACCTAGAGACTAGCAATTTGTTATAATGTTTTTAATACCAGGTGCTTAAAATATTATTTATATTTTAGTGTTTGAATACAATGTGTAAAATCGCTACTGATGATTTTAGACTATTTGAAATTTTTTAAACTAATTTAATGTCTCCAATTAGATACGTTGATGATTTTATCGACATTTCTTACATTTCGTTTTAATAATTATTAATTATATTATAAAGCTACATATATCTCATTAAGTAAGTAATTAAGTAATTGTATTTATCACCAAAAAAAATTAAATATGATGAATACTATTCAACTGAAACTAAGATTCAAGTAAATAAGATAGAATTCAATTTAAAAACAAGTATGAAATAATGTTTTACAAAATGCATTATTTTTTTAAAGCACATGCATACAGCACCTCATAATGGCCTACCATCATAAAGCATATCTAAAAAATTACTCTAAAATACACTTAAACGCAGAAAACGGCAACGATGTCGGTCCAGTACTTTTTAAGGAAAATGACAGCAGACGTGCACTTACAAACAACCTCTAACCCTGAACCTACATACCTACCGTGTCCCATAGCAGTTCCGTCCGTTTTCTATACTATTATAAAGCTGTAACAGAGCTGTGTCTTTACATTTAAGATATTTTAGAAAAAATGACTGTAATAGGCTATATAGGAGCGTCTAAACAAAACGATTTTTTGACTGTTTGTCTGTTTATTTCTTTGTTTGTTCGCGCATCACGCAAAAACTACTGAACGGATTTTGATGCAACTTTTTTTATTTGATAGCTCTTGATTAGACTTAACAACTGGTATACATTTATCTCGCTACTATATCGGGAACCTGAGATATTACCTAAAACTAGCTTTTGGCTGCGGCGGTGCCGCGGGCAAAGGCTAGTGTATAATAAAATAATATACATATTATATGACGGACTGCTAGGCATGCATATAGATTCCACTAAATTGATGTAACACAGTTCCAGTGGTTCGCCAATACAGGCAGAGAGACGGCACACGGCGGGTTTCTTTAGTGGGTGAGGGCCCCACACTATCTTACTCGTTGCCCCGAACAACGGGGTGTGCGGAGGGGTACATTTTGTCCCGCCTTAACAAAAAAAAAGGCATGCACGTAGGTTATTGGGAATAGATAATATCCTTAATTAATATTATCGATGCGAAAATGCGTTTGTTAGTTTGTTGCACTTTCACGCCATAATTATTCAGTCGAATCTCATGAAATTTTGAGAATCCAGAAAAGAACGTCTACTTTGGTCCGAAAAGTTTATAGTTTTTGTAGGATGGTAATTTGAACATAAATATCATTAGTGTATCGTAGAGTGACGCATTTATATTCTGAAGTCCACGCAAACGTAGTCGTGGATAGAAACTAGTATAACATACGCTAATCTTTGCGTATCGAATGGATTTGAAAACTGCATTTTATATCATATAGCCTATTTATTCAGAATGACTATAATATCATCTAACATCACGCTACAAGCCTTAGAGGTAGAGTAATTAACAAGTAAGTGTGGACGGCAAATAAGGCCTATCGAAACTGTGGTGTGCCTACAAGCTTGCAATTAAATAATATTGAATGGGGGTTCTTAAGACTACTAGTGATGCGCATACAATCTGAGAAGAGAGCTGGTTTTGATCGTATGCTAGCTCTCAAAAAACGAGGCAGTGTCTGTCTGGTTAATACTAATTTTTAATCAAATGTTACTTTTCGTATGTGGCTTAACCAGAGCATGAAAATGTATGAATAAAAAGTACAACACCTTTTTTTTGTTGAGGCGGGGTAAAAATTACGTCGTCGTTTGGGGCTACTAACAGGGTACTGTGGGGTCCTCGCCTAAAGAAACCCGCCGTCTCTCCACTTATATTGGTGTACCACTGGAACCTACTTCAATGGTCCGCCGGCGAGTAACAGTAAGAGTAAGAACTCTTACCATGAAAAGTATAGCCTTACTACTTACTATAACAAACACAGAATCTGCTATCCAAATTTCAAGATAGTTTTTTATAATCTCAGAAACCTCAATTTTTTCGGAGATGGAAAGTGTCCAAACAAATAAAAGCTCATTCGCATTTATAACATTAGTATTATTATAACAGCACAGCAACTTCACCTTACTACCCACAACATTAAGTCCGTTGCGTTAACCAAGATAATTTTTTTATCAACAAATATGTAACTATTTTGATATTTTTATATATTTTTTTTGCATTTGACATGCTTAGTCATATTAATTAACACGAAGTGTGAAAATGTGAAATCGAAAATAACAGTCACGAGCAGGACTGACTGACGAATACGTACCTATGTTAAATATATCTATGTGTAATCATGTGTGTATAAGTTTATAAGCTATCACGACTCAGTGATGGAGAATATCGTGAAGAAAACTGCATATGTGAGAGGTTTTGTCGACGGGTTATGCAGTTTGTCAACCCACACTGGGCCAGTGTGATGGACTAAGGCCTAAAACCTTCTCACTATGAGACGAGACCCATTAAATGATTTCCATTACCTTTGTTATAAAAACACCCCTTCAAAAATTACACAGGTAGATTACGGCCTGTGACGCTCCTCTGCGGATGCGTCGCTAAGTAGAGGGTACCCGAAAGGGTAAGCCGCCGGCGGACCACCGACGGAATGTAACATAGTTCCAGTGGCGCGCCAATAAAGGCGGAGAGAAATGGCACACGGCGGGTTTCTTTAGTGGGTGAAGGCCCCACACTATCCTGTTCGTTGCCCCGAACGACAGGGTGTGCGGTTAGGAACATTTTTTCCGGCCTTAACAAAAAAACAAGGTAGATTACGGCAAATATGATTGAATATTTAGTTTATCACCAAAGTGTAAATGTAACAGAATAACAAAAAGGGAAATGGACGTTTCATACATAATTCACACGGTGAATGAACTCGATCGCGACGTGGGCAATACAGTTAATTGCCAAAAACCAATCATCAGATAGCGGTATACGCATCGACATGCTGTGAAATACAACTTTAGTTACAAAAGCTCTGCAACCAATAATGGACTACCAAAGGCTGAGATGAATAGCCACTTCAACATGTAAACTGTATATATTAACTTGTTATATACATTAACAAACAGATTAACAATTTCATCCTAAGTTTCTTTTTTACCTTTACGAACTTACGCTAAATTAGGCATTAGGGAGGGGCATCCTTCCAATCCGGGGAAGTGCACTTCTTGCACACTCTCCTCCCGCTTGCAGTCCATCCATCCATCAGCCTTTCAACATCCACTACTGGACATAGGCCTCCCCAAGAGAACGCCACAATGAGCGGTCCCGTCATGGGGGATAATGCCGTAATCGCCACGCTTGGTAGGCGGGTTGGCGATCGCAGTGGATGTTGTTAATACTCGAGGGAGTGCTGCTGCCCACTCCCCCGGTATTCCCTCAGTCGGCTCTTACGACTCCCGTGGGTAGAGAGGGGTGGGACAATTCTAAAGCCGCCCCACACCGCTCGCAGTAAAGCTCTTATTTTCCACTTCACAAATAAAACATAGCTTCACGCCTGTTTTTCCCCGAAGGGGTAGGCAGAGGTGTAATACACACCCACGATTCGCCAGCTATGTTTATGTCCCACGTAATAGGGGGTGAGCCTATTACCATCTATCGGGCTCATTTCCAAACTCCGAGCTGCTACTGAGAATTTTTCTTTTAGCGAAAAAGCTCAATAGTACTGCCCGACCCGGGAATTGAACCCGAGACCTCATGATCAGCAGTGTCTTACACTACCCCTGCACCACAGAGGCAGATATTTAACCTTATAGTACCTATAGCTCTAACCTTGGTACACTATGCACTCTAGCCTAGATAATTAGTAAATAATATCATAATGGTCAATATTGTCCTTCATGATCAAAACTAATATAGGACATCAATATTGTTGGTGATCACCAAAGTTATAATTTAATTTTGTTGAAATGCTTAATTATCCTATTTGCTACTATTATAAATGCGAGAGCTTTCTAACAAGTTTTCTAAATCTAATTTTTTATAGTACACAAAAAAAACAATGATAGTGGAATGCAGTTCGTAATGAAAATTGAAATGAAGCAAAACAAAGCTTTATCAATCTTTGCGATACGTAGGTATCCATTTATAATATAATTTATATTGAATGGTCTCGTATCAAATAGTAATCTAACGCTCTCTTCATACACCGCTTTTCTATTTTAATAACGTTGTACTTCTATAAAGAAAGCACGTAATTAATTTTAACTGGAAAATATATATTATAATTTACCTGCTGACGATGGGGAAAATATCTACCTAATTAAACGAATTAGATATTATATTAAAATTGTTTCTTAAAGAATTCCTTTCCTTAAAATTGTCTACCAAGAACCCAATCAAATCAAAGATGGGTCTAGAGTTTAAGGTTTCAATTAATTCTTACGTATTCATTTTGATATATTCGTTTTTAATTGAGTCGGACTGTGGAACCCCACTAAAGGACACCCTGAAGGGTGCGCGCTCCTTCATTACCAAGGATGTTATAGAAGTTAGAAACCGGCAAGACTTTCATAGTTCTCGCCCTATGATTTTGAAACGTTCCGGTCATGACTTAACCTTTAAAACAGGCACGGAATTGGTTAGGTTACTCTTATTTTTATTAGATCTCCATTATTGTATTTTATATGTACATAAATATTTTTTATGTATCACACCAGGAATTTTCAGCCTTCTTAATTTAATATACCTACTCTATAACTTTATATGTGCATTTTTTATAAAATAAAAGTAAGTTGTAATAATTGCAAGGGTAACCGTTGGACCACTCAGTAATGTCATAAAGTTCCAATGCTCCGCAAATACAGACGGAGAGACGGCACGCGGCAAGGCTATTTAGTGAAGGTGGGCTGGGGCTGGGGTATGGGATACTACGCTGTTCGTTATCCCATTTCCGATTAGGTACATTTAAAAAGGTTATAATAATTGTCATTATTTTATCGTGTTCATCATGCAGGCAGCAAAGACATTTTAAAAGGAGTTGTTATAGTATCAGTACTGCAAATCTCCTTAATCCGGCCCTGTGGTACCCCTATCTATGCATTTGAGAAGAGAAATGGAGTTGGTATAATTCTCATTGTGTTCGAGATTGCGTAATTAAATAACATGTACGCCTCAACATTACGGGCGTCTTGAAAGGGTTCGCAATGGAAATGTTACGCCAATTATGTGTACATTATGTTTGGAATGAAGGGTTATCGATGCTTGTTACAGAGACTCGTCGTCAAAATGGAATTTGATATTATATCGTCTGAAAATATTTCTGTTTAGCCTAGTTTCTAATCATGCATTATCGTTATTTATGTGAATCCACCAATTACGGTACCTACTTAAATTATAATTCTTATTTCATACAGTAGCACATAATGATCTTTGGAACTATATAATGATAGAATTTATAAAAAAATACTAAAATTGACTTGAATTTCTTTCTTCAAATAAAACGTACTCCGATCAATGGGTTAATTACAGTTTTTAGAATCTACAGTAGGTAATTCCTTGCCCTTCTGTACATTACTACAATCATGCTAATCTTATGCTTCAATTTGGAATGACATCACTAGTTATGATATATTACATATATTGTATGCAACCGGCCCCTGCAAACATTATCACTGTCAGACAGCCGAGTGATCAAATTCAAATGAAATCGTTTAACATGCGGACAATCGTATCAACATACGTCAGTAATGCGATCCATCGAAATGCAACCACCCTATCCGTAATGCTGTTAGTCCATTTGAAATGCATTGGCTGTCGATATTCACTTATATCATAAACAGCGAGTCGGCCTGGCTTGTCCACTAGATACGAGTACCTTACCTAAAACCAAGCCATAAATACCTGTATGTTTAAAAATTATATTGCTTATCTATTTGTTGTACTAAACCTTTATCTTAGGTACATTTTATATTACCGCTGATTTAATATAACACAGTTCCAGTGGTCCGCCAATATAGGCAGATAGACGGTACACGTCGGGTTTATTTAGTGGGTGAGGGATCCCATATTACCCTGTTCGTTGGCCCGAACGACGGGGTGTGCGGTTACGCACATTTTTTCCCATCCATCCATCAGCCTTTTGACGTCCACTGTTGGACATAGGCCTCCCCAAGAGAACGCCACAACGAGCGGTCCCGTGCCGACCGCATCGAACGGCTCCCCGCGACTTTGACCAGATCACCGGTCCATCTGGTGGGAGGCCGTCCTACGCTGCGCCGTCCGATACGTGGTCGCCACTCGAGAACCCATCTTCCCCAACGGTTGTCGGTTCGTCGGGCGATGTGGCCTGCCCATTGCCACTTCAGCATGACAACCCGGCGGGCTATGTCGGTCACTCTCGTTCTCCTACGGATCTCCGTATTAGGGATTCAATCACGTAGGGAAATACCAAGCATAGCCCGCTCCATGGCCCGCTAAGCGACTTTGAGCCTTGATACGAGGCCAACATTCAGAGATCACGTCTCTGTTCCATATGTCATCATTGGTAACACACACGGATCGTAGACCTTCGTTTTTAGACATTGCGGAATATTGGACGAGAAGATCTTCCTTAGCTTCCCGAACGCTGCCCAGCTGAGTTGGATTCGTCGACTGACATTTTTTTCCACCTTAACAAAAAAAAGGTACATTTGAAATTGAGAAAGGAAGAACCATATATGGGCTATCAAATATGCAATTATATTATTATAACTTTGCCTGAAATCATTGTCCGTCGGTAGAGTATAGTTTTGCATAAAGTGCATAAAATAAACTATTTCGTGATAATCAACATATCACCTTAGTGCCCTTCAGTTTATTGTTCTTAGACCTTAATACATACAACCTGTGTAATACAGTTTCCAATAGATATTTGATATGGAGTGTACAGTGCTGCTGTGCATCATATGTCAGCTTTCGATTAAACGTAGCGTATTCTCTGTAAACGTCTATATTATTGTCTGTTATCACTGTTTAAAAATAAAAATAAAACAAGAAATACGCAAGGCTTTGGTTTATATTTATTACATGGGTGAGTCCCACGAAAATTAAGCAGTTGTTTTTCAGGCCTAAACTACTTTAATAGTAGAATTATACCGAAACAATATATATAGCGAAAATGTGAATAGAAAATCATAGCCTGGTTGTGGCTATCGTTTTGGCATTTTGTGTTCCGCTAAATAGCTGAACATGTAAGGTGATTAAAAATATAAAAAATAATAAAACGTAGAATTATATTTCGGATTTGACCCACAGGAAACGTGCATTTCTCCCAAGGTATAGGACATCCCATATTACTCTCCAGGTGATCAAAAACTTATATAGGTACCATAAACCACTGACTCTGACTTTTAACAGCGATATTTCTTAGATTTATTCTTAATCTAACTTACAATACTTGTGCCATACATCCATCCATCAGCCTTTTAAAGTTGACTGCTGTACATAGGGCTCCCCAAGAATGGGGGATAGTGCCGTAATCGCCACGCTTGGCAGGCGGGTTGGTGACCGCAGTAGATGTTGTTAATACTCGAAGGAGTGCTGCTGCCCACACTGCTGGTATTCCCTCAGTCGGCTCTTACGACTCCCATGGATGGACATAAATACTTGTGCATCTCATTCATTTTATTTTAAGCTAACTTCTTTCGCGGTAAATATCAGTCTTCTTCTCTGTACTATGGATAATATTTATGTATGCCAAATTTGATAATCAGATAAGTGGTCACGGGGTCAAGACGTAACAAACAAAACAAACTGACTTTAATATTTATAATATTAATAAGGATGTCACTCGTAAAAGAGTATACCATTGAATTAAAATCAATGTACTGAAATATTTTCTTAAGCTATGGAGGCAAACGCCACCTGCACCTGCATTTAATGGAACTTATATGGAATTCGTAAATGACGGCGAGTTCTCATAAAAATACCGAAGATATCTCACGCCCAAAAAGTATTTGGTGTACACGGTAAATCCTGACCGCTGCGAAACGTGCAACCCTGTATTCAACGCCGCTCGAGACGTGTGCGGAATTCATACATGTTTTTAGGGTTCTGTATCACTGAAATTACTATAATGTCAGATATAACTTTATATATAAATACATTTAAAATTGCAGGTCCTTGATCAAAAATCGTGTTAACTTTATACTCACTAGCTTCCGCCCGCGTCGACTTCGACTTCAAAATTTGATGCATAAAGTCGTTTAGGCATATCCCACAGCTTACCTCTTCTTATTGTGCTAAAACATTAAATGTTTTTATCCAGCTCATACCAAATTTCGAAAAAAGTTGATTAGTGTTAGATCATTTGCGAAAACTAACTATTCTACGGGAACTATTAATTTTTCATTATAAACAGTATGTTGGGTGGTGCATATGGAATCCTTACGGCTTGTGTGATTGTGCTTGGTCGAACTTAACTCTTTTTTAAAAGTGTAAGGCCTCGTGGAAGTTAGCGTAGCTACAAACTTTTCGTGGGCATCGCTCGGTAAATATTTACACTCGATCTCTTTGGCGGTTTTTTTGAGGTTTGGTTGTGGACGTGAAAAAGTTGTTTCAATCTTTTTAAGGGTTGTACAGCAATCTGCCTCGTTTCGGTCATAACCCTATTTTAAGTTAACTTTTGTGAAACATTTATTGTATTGCGTTGGATTTTTTGTTTGTTTGTTTTATTATTAACTAATTATGAATAAAATTGCCTAAAACATTTCAGACAAGATTTTATCGTATAAAAATGGTGCAAACGACTGCTATTATTTTAGTTATCCATTCAATGTACCTGACTAACTAAATAATACAGAGCAAGTTTCAGATAGTGGTTCTTTATACATAATTACAGTTCTGATGTTCTACAGAAATGTCAAACTCATTGCAAATATCAAAAGTTACATGATAATATTAACTTAATCTATAGCTATATATTAGGAATATAAAACAATGACTGAATTTGACGCACATTCTTTATAATATTCACATTATGTGGGGAAAATGCGTGGTGCATTTTTGTTTGAGATTGTCGTTTTTTTAAAAATAGGATCTAGAATATTGGAATTGTATCTACTTGTCACTAATAAATAAAATGTATAAACTTTGGGGATAGTGGTGTTGAAAGTTTCAATTCAGTTTAAAAAGACCTGTTTTCTTAAAAAAACTTTAGATATTGTATTATTTAGCTTAATATTTAAGATATTTGTTGCATAAATCTTTCTTTTTATCTTCTGAAGCACGCTTGCAAAGTCGCCTGCTAGTTGTTGAATAGATATTGCATTAAACAAAAACTAAATGAAATCAAATTTATAATAAAAAAAAAACCTTTTATTCAAATACAATCACAAATCTATATAGGAACACGATTAGCAATGTTTCCGCCGCTGACTTCGTGAAATGAAGCGCTGTATGAGCTCTGGAGCGCGGAAGTAATGCAAATGATTAGATTTCGACTGGTCAGTGCTGAACCACTTCATTAACCTAATCGTATTCTACAGTGGAAGAATGCACTTAAATTTATAAATCCATTTAATCCTCCGTTTTTAATAAAACTGTTGATGGAACTTTTATTATACTTTTTCTTATATAAATAGGTAGATTTATATTAACTTACTTATCATCATGCTATATCCACTGTGGGGTAGGCAGACAGAACAGAGATTGTAGATTTATATCCACTCGACTTAACATTCATTTCCTTCCGTTTAATTATTAATGAGTTAAACCCATCACACACATAGGTATAATATATTATTAATATACTATACTATAAATTATAAATTACGGCATAATTTAACGATGCTATAGAAACATATATTATAGCTGCATGTGCGATTCAAAGATTTGTATAGAATATACGAAATATTCGTAATATGCCTTGCTATGATTTATATTAAATCTATATATTATAGCTACATGTATGATGCTTTAATCCATGTATGTATGTGGTATAGGTTTTGTGTAAGTACAATTGACGTAGATATATATATAGGTATATCCAGACCTTTTTTTTGTTAAGGCGGGAAAAATGTTCCTAACCGCACACCCCGTCGTTCGGGGCAACGAACAGGGTAGTGTGGGGCTCTCACCCACTAAAGAAACCCGCCATGTGCCATCTCTCCGCCTTTATTGGCGGGCCACCGGAACCATATTACATTCCTTCAGTGGTAGGTATATCTAGACCTGACAAATCAAAATTGTCATCATATCTCAATTGTATTGGGGTCTGAACTAAATATGTTGGTACTACTCACTTGGTATAGAGCCCGAACGGGCCGCTACCCTCTTCTTCTGTGTTCTAAACACCTCAATGAGTTTTGGTTGTGACGGAAGAGAGTTTATCACTTACTATCCGCGTAATTAAATAGTGAATATCGCGTTGGCAGTATTACTAGTATTGCTGAGTCCTTGAGCTGATGTTACCACTTACCACTTATGATCTTTCATCACATGCAATAAAAAAGGCTGCGCTAACCTTAGATGGGTTCTCATTAACTAAAAGGCAGAACGAATGATAAAATAGAATGCTCACAACTTTAAACAAACTTGGTAATTTTTTTACGAAATATTTATTCTTTTTCAGTATGTTGAACTAAGGTTTATTCAAAGGCGAAGGATAACTTTGGAACCAAATAAAAAGCGTTACACATTTCACCGCTAAGTAGAATCCGATGTTTGCTCCTTGTCGTTGTAACGATGACCCTACATCTGACTACCTTTTAAGAACTAACTCTACGCCTTATTGGGAAGTATAGGAGCATTTATGTGCTTTCAAGCTCTTTAACTTATTACTTGGGCCGTGATACTAGTATAAAATGGTACACAAGTATACTAAAACTAATACAGATACTGAACTTGTCTTGAATTGTTTTAATATTTTTTTACGTAAAGGTATAGAGTACTGATCAATTTAATAAAATACGAGTATTGTGTGTGACGTAATAATAATGATGCTGGTGTTTTTGGCGTCTATTGGCTACGGTAATCGGTGGGCTGTATGATTCTGCCACCCGCGTAGTACAAAAAAACTAGCTTCTGTCGACACCTTGGTGTGTATGGACTTCGTTATTCAAATCTTTTAAGTTTTTAATGTGGAATTATCCAATCAATCCAGATCACAATATCTTTTTTAAAAAATAATTAAAATCATACTTAATATTATAAATGTGAATGTAAGTTTGTTTGTTACGCTTTCACGCGAAAACTACTTAACCGATCATCATGAAACTTTGTACACATATTTTTGAAGGTATTAGAAGTGACATAGGATTTTTAATAAAAAAAAATTGTTTGTCAAAAAATCTCAACCTACGCTAGAAATTGCCTAAAAATTCTCTAGAAATAATTTATATGGCAAAAAAACGTTTGCCGGGTCAGCTAGTAAATAATATATGTACCTATTCTATGTGTCTCATCTCACCTATTAAATTTTATCATATTTTATCCAATTCCGATCAGCCGATTAACGATCAAATAATATTCAAACATCCGTAAAAACTTTCTCACTTATAAAATTTGTAGCTCATAACGTATAGATCAGCCTATTTTAACTATCAATTTTTTTTCAAAATTCACTTTATTTTTGCTGATGCTTAAACAATAACTTCCTATTACAAATCAAATGCTGAAATCTATAAAGTTTTACTTGTAACATGCAGGAGTCTGCGAAAAAAATAGAATTCTATAAATTTAATGCTGTTTACCGAGACTTAGACCACGTGGAATTTAGTTATATATGTTATTTTCTTTTTTGTGCGGGACCCTAATAACTTTTTCATCAACTGTCTGAAATTGAAATCCCGAGCAAATTAGTCCAGCCGTTTTGCAGATCAGTCGAAATAAAAAGAAAGACAAGCAAACAAAGAGAGAACTTCAGAATCTTTAAAAATTTGTAACTTTAATAACTTTGATACGCATTTAGTGAAAAACTGTTATTTAGAAATTATCACCAACCACTTCAATTTTATTTATTTGCATAGATGATAGAGTATTTGCAAAGTAAAACGTTGCAAATTATCAACTGATAGGCGTTTTATAATTAAGAAAAGATCAGTTCAGTGCATGACGTTTAATTTAACAAACCATTAGAATTCTTAGTGAGATAACGAAACGAGGATCCCACGAAGCTCTCACAATGTATGCAACCTTGTAATTACTCCTACTGTAATTATAAACTTGTAGGCAACACATCCATAGAACGACGCTAATCAAGACCCTATTCAAATTCATTATACCTAAGAGAAAAGTAATAAATATAACGCCTAATAAAATCTCGTACAACATACTCGTAGGAAATAATAATAAAATATTACAAGACCCCAGATTTCGTCTAATTAATTTTGTATATACGAACTGTGGGGCTGCGATGTCTTGGGAGTAACATACAATGAGTCCGGAAAACCGAAAGCGAAGTGGTAACAGGATCCACGTACGAGCAAATTAGAATTTATTATTGTATATGAAATTGTTAGAACGGGTTTTAATGTACATATAGTATAATGTTTTGCTGTAATGAGAGTTGAAACGAACTCTATCCGAGAATTGGTAACATATTTTATGATTTTGGAATCGATAATAATAATTTAAAAAGACATAATATAACTATATAATAATGCTCATAGTATTAGTAACGATATTATAGATATTAGATATTATTACACCTCTGCCACCCCTTTGGGGTAATACGGGCGTTACGCTATATATTTTTTTAATATGCTTTGTTATTTTTCTTTTAACCCAATGGACGTGCAGACGTCAGGTTTCGGCAGCGGGACATTGCTGAAAATCAGCGTTGCAATGTGAAACTACATGCTGCATGCTGAGCAATGCCCTTTTTTCTGCCACATCATTTTTTCATTTTTTTTTTTGTTAGTTGGTATAAGGCATTTATTTTAATTTTTAGTGTTCATTGCCTAGTTTCTACTAATTTTACTACTTTCATATTTTACTACATACAGGTACACTCCTATTGGTCTTAATTTTTGTGGCTCAGCACAGTAGTCGACGAGTCTGGGACATATCAGGTGCAACAACCAAATCCTTACGTTTTTTTTATTGCATGTAGTGGCAGACGAGCCACGGTCCATCTGATGGTAAATGGTAACCGTCGCTCACGGACTCAACTATACCGAGAGTATTGTCAAACCGCTGCTCACCATTTCATTTCATCGATATGAAATGAAAGAATAAACGGATCTCCTGCTACAACTAAAACGCAACGATGTGCTTCATGGCCTGTCACATGGGCGATGGTGGTACCAACCCGCTCGGGCCCGATACCAAATCAGTACTCCCACTTGGTAACCAGACCTACCACCAGTCATGCAATGGATGATAATAATTGCTTACTTCCCTTAGTCGCCTCATACGATACCCGTGGGAAACAACGAGTGGTGACACTTGTATTTTTAGTCTGTCACCACACGGACAAATCGTTACGTATCCTAAGTGTATGAGTATGTGTATTGGTAAAAACCTGAAACCTAAATTGATCGAATACTATTATTAGTTTCTTATAAATTATACATTCATGGCGTGACATAATACATTCTTGAAACTTAAGACTTTATCGTGAGAATCGGATTATTTCTTCAACTGATTACGTTTAGTCCAGTCAAGCTATATCATGGTCGAGTTGTGTCTAGTCCAGCACGGGCTTCTTGCAAATGAGTGCACATAAACATATCGTGTCCGTAATCTGATACTAAACTTGTCACTTGTAACTATCATTATAATTCTCCACTTATGATTAACTGAAACTTTATGACATGCACTTTTCCACTTCAATAGTCTTAACTGTTTATATTATATTAGAATAGAAATATTCTAAATGACGATATGTAGCACAGTGAATACTTTATAGTTTTGTTCACATGAACTATCGTGCAGGCGCGGAGGACAACTAATATAATTATTATGCTTGCTAAAAGGAAAAGTTTATGCTCTTTTAGAGAGATATCATATTTGTAAATATGTTTCTATTGTTTCTATATGTATTTATCTTTTCTATTCATTATTAAAACTTATTAGTAAACAATAAATATTAAGAATTGTGCTTAAAAGCGTAAAAATACGACAAGTTTTGCAAAGTTAAAGCTACATTTGCTAAATTGCCCATCGGAGTGTATGAACTACTGAGCCGGCGTTATGTGTTAGCGGCAGACCACTGGGAGGTAGAACTCTGTACAAAATTGGCGGTTGGCGACACTGGAATGAGTCAACCGGCCACCAGGCGAAGGTAATGTGCCCACCCGTGCGCTAGCCACTGGCTGCCTCTCACGAAATACTACTCTGCCGTTATGTTACACTCACTACGATGTACGAGTACAATACGCGGTGACTTCTACTAACAATAAAAAAGTATAATTTGTACTAGAAATGTGCGACAGAAATAACTTATAATTATTTTTTTAACTATTTTAGTTTTTATTTAAAATATGATTTTATAAATTCAGTTTCATAAGCTAGTGTACCAAAACAATATTAATCGAAGAAAATTATCTGAGAAAACATGCTCTCTTAAATCGTATTCACTGTAATAACAACATCAAGTGGATTTATAATTATAGAAGAGCGTTTAAATCGTGTTTTAATTAGATAAACAATCAAAAACAGAAATATCCAATCTTAGAGTCTTAGAGGAGAATTGGAGTAAGTAAGAGCTCTACAGAGAAATAATTTTCGTAGGGTAATTGTAATAACAACAGTATCGTAAATCGTGAAGGCCTTACACTTGAAATATAATCAAGTCTAGCTCACGTAAATAATATCATTCATATCACACTGAAAAGGGAATTAGTTATCGTTCTAATGAATCCAAGATGTTAGTAAATCGCTTGGTAGAAAAATTAGGATCGGCAAAAAGTGTTACGCTGTGAATAGGATATTAAAACATAAATATATAACAGAATTATAAAAAAATAAGTAAAGTTATCGCTGTGTTATCTATTCTGCGGTAGGATACTCGTACCAGATATAGGAAATTCGATAATAATTGAACTTGGTGTTCGGCGGACCGCATCCGATGTCTCGGGAAATTCGCTTACTGATCACAAATTTCACACTGTAGTAACGATCAGGGCAAGAAATACGTTTTGCACACTACCAATTGTGAACCAACCAACCGTAAAAATACCCTTAAAAGTGTTTGTATTTTATAGCATTATAAGTTACTTAAAATTAACAAGCGCAAGTTCAGAATAATGTATAACGCCTTAATCAATATTTACAATAAAAAAAGAATCTAAACAAAAATTAAGCAGATTTACCCTTGCTCTTGCTCTCATGTTCCTAGATCGGAGTCAAATCGAATTTTTATTCAGTTTTCTAAACGTGCCTTGAGGTGAGGGGTCCACAAATAGGTGTAGCATTAGGCCCGGCTGGGCAAGAGTGGCTTAACTTTGCCGGTCGTCAACAAGTCACAACTAGGCTACAATCTCTTCACCTGGTATACCTACTTCTTACAAAATGTTTTGTTTGTGTACATACATTTTTCGTTTTATTCATTCAATATAACAATATTTATTATAGTGTAATTTATATTTAGGATGCATACCTATATTATGAATGTAGTAAGTAACGTTTGATAGATAAAATGTAGAAGAAACGGTTGACAAGACTTAATAATTTGAAAGTTATTATGTTTTTGGGGGTGAAGTCGTTTTAATAATGCTGTAATGTTTTTTGAAGCACATAAACTGAAGAACACTGAGGAAAATTGTTTACGTAACCTTACCGCAATGCAATTAAAATCGACACGTCTGCAAACGAAGAAATCGTTCAATTCAATGAACAGATATCAATACATCGAATGCACGAATCGATTGTAACGATTGTCGATTTCGAATTAATAAATTGTTTACATTGGCCGGTGCACGATCATTAAGATCTTTGTTTACTGCGCGACCACACACGACTAACAGACGTCGATGAAGCCATACAATGATTTGATTGCAGGATATCGTATTAAACTTACTGCTAATATCATATTTACTGCTGTTAGTGACAAGAATAGACTTCCGTTGTAATGAATGTGTATTTTGGTTTTGTATTACAGAATATTTTAAATAACTATGATCTGCCTAACAGGTTCGATGGTAAGCTCATTATGGGAGAATTAAAAAAATCATTATTTTGATATTTTTATATACTTACTTTTTTAGCATTTGACATGCTTAGCCATATAAATCAACACATACGTGCTCGTGACTGTTATTTTCTAATTCACATTTTTACACTTTGTGTTGAAAACAACATTATTTGAGAATTAGTAATGTTTGTATTCGGATTGATTAAGTGAAGATTGGGCGTTACCGTCAGTGATTGCGATTGCTTAGCGGTCTAAAGCACTTCCCCGGATTGGAAGGGACGTAGGTTTGAATCCCGCTCGCAGTAAAGCTCTCTTTTCCACTTTCACAAAAAAATGTTCTTTAAAGTAGCTGAGCATGTCAAGTGCTATATAATACAGATCAAATAAAATTAAAATAAATACCTAATATTTTAGGACAATAACGATTCATACACTGCACATACACTTTTCGGTTAGTCTAATGAATATCGTGTAAAAATTTGATGAACAGATTTCCATAAAATGAAATTCAACTTGGTTTGCCAATAAAATCAATTTTGTTTTGGTGCCGTCGCTCGCCGGCGCATGAATGACGATTCAGCTTATACTCCTGTCAACAAATACGAGTTTTATGTGCTCATCTCCAGTTTATCTCTCTACTTATTGCTTTTTATCGCGAACTCATTTGCTTGTTTATTTTACTAAATGTTCTTGCAATGTATTATTGGTTTAATGTTTATTTAATTTGGATACTGCTTTAACAATCATAACATTTAAATTAATATGTCTCACAAATCAAATCAAGATCCCAAAAGTTTTAATGTTGTCTTGAATGTTTGTGTAATTTCGTTGTGTATTTTTAATAACATTATATGTTATACTTTTTACTAAAAGCGTTTACCTTTTTTTTATTAAGGCGGGAAAAAATTTACCTAACCGCACACCTCGTCGTTCGGGACAACGAACAGGGTAGTGTGGGGCAATCACCCACTAAATAAACACGCCGTGTGCCGTGTCTCCGCCTGTATTGGCGGGCTACTGGAACCATATTACTTTACTTCGGTGGTAGGTAATGTTATACCTACGTAAATATAATGTCAACATGAGTAATGAAAAAGGTTCGACAACTGTAATTTTTGGCAATACAAGTATCTTTATTCAGTCTATGCGTGAATATCCTATGATATGTCATGTAACATATATACAAATACCTGATGATATATCAAGTAACTTAATTTCTCTGGTCTCGGAAAATATTCCAGCAAAATGAACTATGTCCTGAATTTTCAATGTACCTATTTTGCTAGGTATTTATCTAGTGTGTCTTTACGAGTAGCATAATCAAAATGAACGAAATTGGCTTTTGGATTCTGCTTATTTATTGCTGATTGCACAACACAAAATGATACTTGTTTTTTTTTATTGCATTTGGTGGCAGACGAGCCTCGGCCCATCTGATGGTAAATGGTAACCGTTGCTCATGGACTCAATTATACCCAGAGTATTTTCAAGCAGCTGCTCACCATTTAATTTCACCGATTTGAAATGAAAGAATAAACAGCTATCTCCCGCTACAGCTAAAACGCATTGATGTGCTTCATGGCCGGTCACACGGAAGATGGTGGTACCTACCCGCTGGGGCCCGATACCAAGTGAGTATTCCCACTTGGTAGCCAGCCCTACCACCAGTCATGCAATGGATGATAATTGCTTACCTCCCTTATGCCCGGTTCCTATATTCAACGAATCGTCATTGTTAACAGCTACCCATCCGTTAGTTGCAAAATGTCAGTCAATTCACTTACGAGTCGTATTTTATAGGAACAGATTATACTTACGCCTGGTAGAATATTCTACCAATCGTAAGTAAAACGATCCGTTTTATTATTATAGGAACCGGGCATTAGTCGTCTCATACGACACCCGTGGGAAAGAATGGGGTGGTGACACTTGTATTCTTAGTCAGTCACCACACGGACAAAATTTTTACACTACTGTGGTAAACAAGCATGCGGCCTGCTAAGCAAGCTATAGCATTTGGTTATAGTCGTATGTTACTGTAGCCTATAGACGCTAGCAACAGAGGCATCACTTTCCATTGCCAACCTACATTGCCAACGCGGGGCAGGAGATGCGGGTTTGTGTCCTGCTCGTGGCAGTTATTTTCGATTTCACATTGTCACACTTTGTGTTAATTTATATAGCTAAACATGTTAAATACTAATATATAATATATATATATATGTGTCTGTTCTGTGATCAAAAAAAAAAAAAAAAAAAAAAAAAAGAACAAAGACAAAGACTACGCCCCAAAAGTAATTATTATAATTGAGAGACTGAGTAGACCACATTAAAGGCCCTATAAATAGCCACTGTAGGTATACAAGATATACTTTCATGAAAATGCATGACTGAAGTCACTACTGCTGTGAGGAGAGAGAGAGAGAGACATTGGGCACCATGTATCTGTCTCTCTGTCTCTTTATTTGTTCCTACTAATCTCCGAAACGGCTACATCGATTTGGACAGGACTTTCACTAGCAGATAACAGTTATGAGGAGTTGCTTAGGCTACTTTTACTTTTTAGTAATAATGAGGGTTTACAAAAAGGAATATAACAAAATTTTACGCGGTCAAAGTCGCAGGTAGCAGCTAGTCCATTATAAGCAATAAGAAATATGCGGAGGTGCCACATAGGTACCTATATTTTATTACTGTTGCACTGAATTAATCCGCATCCAATTCCCTTTACAGTAATTCAGATCGATAAAGCATCAGACTGTCTCTATGTATATCATTATTTACCAAACAGTATATTTATGTGTTCAATCATAAACATTCGCATACACAATTAGATTTAATAAAGTGTCAAAAAGCTGCCAGTACGTGTTAGTGTTTACAAATGGACCGGATATACGTTTTCCGCTTTGGTTTCCCAACAAGGGGCGTCGATTCGCGCCCCCATGATGAATTCGCCTTTTATTTTGTCCCACTTGACTCAATTGAGAGTGATTTTTGAACGTGAATGGGCAGCCGGTGTAATTTGGTACTGACAGGCTGAAATATCCATTGAAAGCTATAAAAGGTTCAGACCAAACTCAATCAAGATCGCTATTCTATTTTACTGTTTGCGTATCATAAAATTTTGGTCCATATGCAGTCAAAGTATCCAAAAGAATGGTTAAATATGGTACGTCTTTGTTGTGTCTGTGTTTTGTTTATGATTCATAGACAAAGTTTACTCTAACAATATTTAGCAACAAGACTGGCAACTGTTGTTGTATCATTCAAGTACTGCTAATAAATTATTTAATAACCCCTCGTTTTGAGTGCGAGTCGTGCACCTAATCTGGGTATACATACGAAATCACCTCTTTAGAAGCAATTAATAGGACTGTGATTAAAACAGGGAGCATTTGCAAATGTGGCTATGATATTGGGGAAATGAAGATTTCATAAATTAATTCTTGTTAAATCAAGTAATTGAATGTTATAGCTAATTTTGTATAGCTGGTTACACAGTCTAAAGAAAGGCGTCCTTACTAATATTATAAATGAGTTTGTTTGTTACGCTTTGTTATTTGTGTACGTATTCTGAAACTCAGAAAACACAGGCTACTTAATATCCATGAAAAATGGATAGAATCTGTAGAAAAGCTATTTTCAATACAAATTATGTCCAATAGAGTGGCGTATTCATATTCGGAAGTCGACACGCGCCAAATCTCGCGCCAAATCTAGTTTATTATAAAACAGGATATTATTATCGTAACTTCAAAAGGCTACTCCGCCATAGAAGTTAAAGTTATTTATTTAATTCCTGGAAGGTTTCAAGTTTCAAAGCTTTGGAAAGTACCATCAGTAATTACTGACCCAACTAACCGACTACGGTGACCGGTGTCGGGTTATCACTAAGGACTTTGTAAGTAACTCATTCCTAAGATGTGGGGTTGTGCTAATCATTGTAGTGGTTTGGTTATTATTACACATGGTTTTTCTGATTTGATTCACTGCAGAGTCCAAGTGAATTAAATTTTCTTAAGTAGACTCGAGAGTCCAGTCGTGGTAATTATTGTGGAATGCGAGCGGACTGGCTGTAGTATCTATGTACAAATATGTGGTTAAATTAATCCTAAAGATTCATAAATATAAAAATTTGTTCGTTTATGAACAATGATTAATACATTTTATTTGAACTTTCTTTATAAATATTTCTTCTCTAATCAAGAATTTTGGGCCGTAAAAATACTATTAATTTATATTAAATGAAAAAACCACTCAGCAACAGCTATTTAGGAGTTCCTAAATTTCGAATATCGTAAACGTATATACAACTATAATCAATAACTGCGTGACCAAATGCAGAACTTTATGTATATAAGTAAGTTCATCAATTTAAAATCTCAGAAGTTTTAATTTTCACCAAACAAGAGGGTGTCCCATTTGATGTCCAGGGTCGATGAAGTTCGAAAGCTTTATTACTGTGTCCGGCTTTAAGTGGGTGTAAAGTTTCAACACCCTTTGATTTACTTGCTGTGCGGGGATAGGTATGCGACGGTACGTCTCAAATTTGTATGATATTTTTTTTATTATTATAAATTCATTTAATAATGTAGTATACTCCTTATTTTTGTTCCCTTAAGTTTAGCTTTCTATTTATATAACACTTTTAGGTTTATTTTCCACAGAATACGTTATCGAGTTTAAATCACTCTAAATAGCTTTACAAGGAAATTTCGGGGACAATGCTAACCACATAATGGTTGGAGCAATTATTACACTAATACCTTAAAGGACACCACTTTAATCCCCTAATCGGAAGCCAAACTAACGTTGCGCCGTCCCGCATAGAAATATCTTAAATTGGCAACATGGTCCGGTGGGCGGACCATAAAACATCTTAATGAGTACAGCTAGCAGCTGTGGACCCCTATATTGCCGCTCTCATATCCATGCAAACTACCCACCGGCGATGTCTTAGCAGCCTTACTTTCCTCCTAGTTGTTTACAAGTCAACAACTAATTTGCTGCAATATGTGCATAGGACAACATTACGGGCGCTATCTTCTCCGTGCGTGGCTTGCATACATTTGCTCCTTTCTTGCCAGAACACGGTTGTTCCTCGACCTGACCCTTCACTCAACCCTCCTATATTCAAATTTGGCTCAGACCGGCCATTTGGACGCGGATTTGTTATAAGATTAAAGGAAGATTTCACTTGTGAAACAATATGGCAGCCGATTTACATATTTCGTTTCCTTATTAGTTTCGGGATATTTGTTTTGGGGCCGCAGAATTTACATGCACTGACCGATTAAATGGCCCTTAGGCGTCTTTAATGGGGGTGCCGCGTGGTCGTTGTTAGCCTTAGCAAATGTGTGCTTATGCGTAATTGAATATTTTATGGGTTGAACAAAATTTAGTACGCAAGCTTTATTGATTTCTCATAACTATATAGTTCCTTCCCATGAATCTGATTTCGTTCTAATAGCATAGAACGACATATTCCAAAACAAACATCCCTCTTATATTCCGCCTTTTCAGTTTGTGAGTGTGTTTATCGTTTACATTTATCTGTTGACTGTTTTTATTCCGCGGTTGACATTTACCCTCTGTTTCAACAAGCGTGGTGTATTGCGAGCTCATTTCTTTCATTCTCTGGACGAGTCCTCGCGTTGCATTACCTCCATTCAAGTCGAGATAGCTTCACTTAGTTTCCTTTTTTTCAGTGTGGACGGGTTAATTTCTGCATCTTTATTATTCGAGTGGCCGCTGTATGGATGTAGTGTAGTCTGTCTGGTGGCGTAGATTGTGTAGCGGAAAGCAAACTTGAATTGTTGGGTCGTGGAGGTAATGAACGCACGGGTGGAACATGCAGAGCTGCTGGAGGCGTTTGGTTGGAGCGAGAGGCACGGTACTTGTGCAGGGGGGAAGTGCAGTCGCTGCGTGGGTGCGGCTGGGAGTAACTAGTACCGGGGTGGGGGTGCAACGCGTCCTGTATGCACAGCGCCGCTTCCGCATTCGTTAATGCAAAAGCGAGCACAGACTTCAGGTGTACATTTTCAGCGCTTATGTGTTTTATACTTGATGTTAAGGCGTGCGTCTTTGTGCAGTGCTGGGCTTTAAACTATTATTACATTTTATAGTCCCTGTTCCAAATTCAGTACGTTGTTTGGCATTATTTATCTAGTTCATATTTCTCACATCTTCATATAAAACGAGTAACTGGCGGCTTAACAATTCATTATTACATTCATTTATTCTAGCTTCATTAAAATCGCATTAGGATTAATTTTTCTCTTCCCCATTTTAATTCGCAGTTTGCTAAGGGGATTTCTCGCTGGACGTAGTGCAATCATCCACAGTCAATATTTGTGGTGTTTTGTCTACCTGCGCCCGAATGTTTTACATTATTGCTCGGATATTGCGAGTGTACACTTAATAAATCAACAATATTTTACAGAGTGATATAAATCAAATTACACCTATATTTTATGGGAGTTTCGGGTGCTTTATAGCTCATATATATGTGTGATCTTTATATCCGATAGGATATCTCCTTTTGTTATTTACTCGTATATATAATTGATATTAATATTTCAGCATGCTGTCCTTGTGGCGGATCTAAAGTTCACAAGTATCTAGCAAAAAATTCTCAGTCCAAGATTCCTTACGATGTTTTCTTTCTTTCCATGACATCAAAAAGAGATGCGTGCTTTGCGCTACCTTGTCTCGACCTCAGATCTAACCTTTTTCTTGGCAATTCTACACCAATTAGAAACTATTGGATAAACTATAACATAGGTATAACCTATATAAATATTTTGAGTTTTATGTCATACATTATAAGATTCCGGACTTGATTACAAAATGACGTTGTAAATCGATATTTAATATTCAAATCGATGCACTGAAGCCTCACGATACATTTGCACGCGATACTAACGACCCCTGCCAACAAATATCTACAATATTATTAATTCAGGCATATTTTATAAATGGTGTCAAGTTACGACCACACTGATGTCGCAGGAAGCATGGCCCGGTGAACCAATCAAACGAAAATAAATACATTATTCGATCCCGAACTATATCGATTTTTTACTACGAATCGATACTTTTTATTTCATCTGTCCATTCTAATTTGTACCAGTGCGTTGTTAAGTATCATATAACATATGTTTTGACCTCATTTCGAAAATACAATATATAGAAACATAAATAAACACGTAAGGCGATCGACGTTTTTATAAGCAATAAAAGTTAGTATGGCGAATATGACAACTCATACTGAAGTGTCGACTATTTTCTCGACACAATCATCGTTAAGTTGACATAAGTGTTCCGTATATTTTTTATCGTCACTTTTTCTTGAGAAAATTTAATAGCTGAAACTAAAACTGTTATAAAATTAATAAAACTAAATTTACCACGACTTTTCACACAAACTCAATGTGAAAAATGTTGTAAATGTTGAATTGGATAATTTTATTATGTAGGAAAATTTTACTTTTATTTAATTATATAACGATAGTTACCAAAAGGGAATGTATAATAGAAAGAAATAGCCATATATTTGCAATTATTAAGTTTTTTGTGTAAATTCTTTATTTTAAAAAGCGTCCAAAATGATTGTAGCAGTGCCGGGGGCAGGCAATATCGAGAATCGAGCATTTCACGGTCGGTAAGTTGAGCCGTATCGATACGGATATAATAACCAGTGGAATGGTAACTATAAAGAGAGATTGTATTTTTTACTAACGTCGTAAGAAGTCGGAATGTCCGACCGGCCCTTTGATCGGTTTGATAAAAGTGCTTGCGATCTTCTTTTCTTCTTTTTCATAAAAATTGCCTTTAGCTTTATTGATATTTTGTTAGTTTGAAATGTACGATGGAATGTTATGAATTATGTGACCAACTAAGCCACCCTATTGAATGCCTATTGCGTATTTATGAATTAAAACTCTTGTTAATACCTTGTTTATTGTTAGTAAAAATAGGTTTAGTCAACGAAGGTCAGTCCCGCCTCATAACTTAGATCCCCACTTGTCTGACAAAAACAATAATCGGCGCTGTTTTAAGGGAAAACGTTTATCTATCGCGACACCCGCCCCATAAATATTGCGCTTACCGAAATAAAACAGTGGAAATAGATAAAATCCCTTACCGCTGTTAGCGACTGTACGCGACAGCGCCGCGGACAGTTTGACAAACGTCCTTGTTCTATGACAGTGTTATTATTTATGTTTGTAAAAAAAACATGTGCCAATTAGGAAACTAAATTAAAAAAAATCTACATGTTGATCTGTCAAGGGGCTGAGTGGGAACTTATTTTATAGAATTCTTAACAAAAAAAAAAATACGGCTTGAGCATTTAACTAAAACCAGAAAAACATAAATTCACGTACGACAAATTTATTCAAAATTTTAATTTGTAGTAGTGGTATAGAATAGATGTTATACCTTCATAGTTGTTATTATACTTTGCACGAACTTCAATAGTCTTATAAACATTTATTAGTTGCTGTTAAGCTTAACTGCAATAGGTATAAATTTATATTTAATGTTTTCACTTATGATTGAAGTAGGTTTTTTAGTTATATTTATATGTATTATATATATTACCTATATTGAGGCGTCTCCGTTGTAAGCCAGCACATCCTTGACCTAAATTGTAAGTATTCGAATATGATAAACTCGCCAATACCTCAATCTCTGTACATTGATTGCATACATTCAAAATACATTAATTACATACATTCAAAATCTAAGATGTCATCAATGCAATGAAATTTAAGCGTTACTAGGCTTGAATTTCTCATATTTTTAACAACCACAAGAATTATAGCTACACACGCACACACGAAGATCGGGTAAAGCAACTTCGATTAATCAAAAACAGATTCTGGCACTGAAACATATCGAGACGCTTCAAGACTGTCACGGAGGATGTTGATTATACCTACTCTATAAGTAAAAACTTTTACTAGATAATGGAACATCATTCATCGGTACATAATTCTTATAATATCATCGAAACCCCACGTCTGCCATATCAGTTACATACAAGCTTTAGATGAACATACGTTCGTGTGATAACGACACGTCTTATCTAAAAGACATTATTTCATACACATCTATCGGAAAGCCATTTGAACTGTGTATGATTTTATTCTACGCAATTTATTTTCAATAAAGAACTATAAAAAGACTTATCTAAATCGTTCGGTTGCAACTGGGAGGGGAGCAGCTGTCATAAAAGTCGATTCTTATTTACGTCGTATTGCGAGGAAACTATTTTATATGTTTAATAGTGAAAAGAACTGACTGCTACTCCCTGAAAGATCCAAATTGATTTGTGTACAGTTTTTGTTGTATGCTTATTTGAACAGGTATTTAAATTATATGTCCATATAGATTGTAGATATCATCAGTTTTCTAACCCATGAAATTTTATTTTAATATTAAATATGTTTTGATGTCTACGCAAATGTTAGACTTTGCGAAGTAAAACTAGTTAGCATTTAGCATAATTTAGTGCATTTTGTTGAAGGTCCAACAGATTTCTTAAAATATATTTAATTTATATTTTAATATTGAATAACTACTATTTGCTCAAAAATTAATTTATAATAATAATTTATAAAAAACAATCTTAATGTGCGATGAGTTTATTAATATTAGTGCAAAATAAATCAACACCATCTAATGACCTGCAAGAACAATTTCCTCAACAAATTATATTTAGATGACGCCAATTCATTTAAAAAAATACTATTTAAACAATATATTTATTTTGCTATGCCGCCTAATCAGACGAATACTAGCTACAATCATAATTTATAATAACTTCTAAAAACTAAGTAAACAATTTAAAGTTGTTACGGATATGGAAACTTAGTAGTAGGCATTGACCTATCAAAACAATTTTGTTTAAATTTATATAAAATAAAATTTATGCAAATTAGATACCTACTCTTAGATTAAATTTGATGGCTATGGATGATAAACAACGAAATAATAAAGAACGCATTTAAATTTGTATTGGAGTACCGACTCATTTACATGTTATTCAGACAACAAACCCTAGGGGACTGTATCAGACATTTATGAGTTAAAAAGTAGTAAAGAAAAGAAAACTCGATAGATATAAAAAGATATGTATAATAACGAGAAAAAGAAGCCTCTTGCAAGGAAACTGCTCGCGGCAAATAAGCCTCGCGGAAAGCGGCATTGTTCCGCGACTTTTTAAAACGCACCAAAATGAAAGAAGGGGAAGGAAATCCGATGAAAATATGAAAAGAATACACGATATATAAGTAAAAGCTAAATGAAACGTTGGAGATCGGGTCTCAGCCGTAGCGGTCCGCAAATATAATTTGCATAGCCAAGTAGACCAACTTTTGTGTGCAACGGATGGTCGCAACCATATTCATGTGTTGCTTTTAACCACACTCATTTTGTAGCGAGCTCCATTTTTTATTGCATTTTTCCCTTTGAACGGATTCCTTCAATATTTCGGTGGTTCGTTTTTATTTATACGCTCGGTCATCGAATTGTTTCGCGTCATATTACAGCTTTGTTGTATTCTCTTAATGCTTATTTCTTCTTGTCTGTTATATTTCAATCCAGTAACGTGAATTCAATATTAAAGTTTTGTATGCCAATAAAGATTATCATAATAATGAAATGTGTTATGTCTATTAAGTCTGTCTATTGTTTGCCTTTCACTACTCAAAGTTAAAAGTCGTGAAGTTATTAATTCTAAATTTAATTTGAACAAAAGAACTATTAACATAATAATAATATCATCATAATGGTACCTACATACTCGTATTATATAAGACTGTTAGGAGTGTGTAGGGAACAAAAAAGACAAGATTTTGTTCTACCACATCAAATGAAATAATAGATCTCGGATTTATTACGAATCATCGCAGTGATACGACGAGAAGAAGCAATAGGGTGGATTAAAGAACAAAGAACAGTGCCGACAAGCTATAGACAAATATTGACTGTTATAAACAATGAACATAGACGTGGATAGTGGCTGCCGATATGTGGTTACTTTTACATACAAGAAAAATATGATTAACAGAACAATTGGCGGTTGTTTCTAGATTTGTAACAAAATTACCATACATATATTAAAGGGTGGAACTAGTAAGAAGATAACTTAATGAATATTTACGCGTTAATAAACAGGAAAAGTAAGATGAAAAGGTCCTAAAATAAACTTCAGAGGAGTGCACACCTGTTTTTTAAAGGTGTTAACGATAATCGATATTCGGACTCGATGGTCCGACGAATTTTCCACTGAACGGATCTTTAAACGCAGACCTTTGTATTGATGAAAAAGGACCTTTCCATCCTAATTTTGTTAGCAATGTAAATATGTATGGTTATGCAAATAATAAACATTAACATCATAGGGAATGGCGTATATTTTCAAAAGAAACGAACAAAATCTTTTTTTTTATACTTACCTAAAATAATGTATAAATTGTTAATTCTAATATATAAAATTCTCGTGTCACAGTGTTTGTCTCCATTCTCCTCCGAAACGGCTTGACAGATTTTTATGAAATTTTGTGTGTATATTTAGTAGGTCTGAGAATAGGATCTAAACGATTCTTCATACCTCTAAGTGATAAGAGTGGTCCACCCCAAACATTTATTTTTTATTTTTTTGTACAATTTTTTTAATTTTAATACATACAACGCTAAATTTTCACCCTTCTACTGCCAACCCCTATTTTTTTAATAGCGATATTAGTACTTTAATAATTTTCATTGCAAAATATTCACGAAAATAAAATATGGCGGGACGAAGTTCGCCGGGTCAGCTAGTTTTATATATATTTTCGAAAATACTTAAGACGAATAATAAAAAGGAGAAAGTATATAGTAGATATTTTTATCCACATAGTTTTATGATTACTTCAGAATTATATTATTATAGATAATTAAAATTACCAAATGATCACTATTAAAACCTAACATTTAAACAGTGACATCAAAATCAACAAAACATTTATTTCATAGACGTATTTCCTATCGATATTCGGTTTATCTTATAGACACTAACAAGGTTTTGGTTGCAGCTAATATAATTTTGTTGAAATTTCGAGGTGGCAACTATTTAAAGTGACGTAAGAACAATATAATATATACAAAATAATGCTTCTCAATTATATATTCGTAGTTACGTCGATCATCACTTGTATGAAAAAGATTATGCACGATATTTACGCAGACCGTTTATTTAGTTTTGTTTTACTCCGCGTGCAGTATTTCAAGTAATTGTTGCTTCGGTACGGTGTAACCGAGTTGAATGTTGCAGTCTTACCTTAATATTAACATCCATCTTGATATACTATATAGAGGTATATGCAATATTTTTTCCTTTGTTTTAAGTAAGTTGTCTTTTAACTTATACCAATAATTATACTCATTCCTTATTGTTATTTATTTGTAGATCTGCTGTTTGTCATCAAAATTCAAAGTTTAAAAATTACAATAATTAAACAATCTCAGAGCTATATTAAACTTATCTTAATTTATTAAAATCCGTTCAGCAACAAAAAAGGTATACAAACAAATACCGGAAACAAAACATTTATATTATTTTAATACCTATAAGAATAACTGACATATTAACGCACAGCTCAAACTCCTGGGATAGCCTAGAATTGTGAATTTACATATTATTACGGGTTCCTCTGGTAGTGTAGGTGAGCACTAAGAATGGATTTTACGCAAGTATTATCGAAATTTATCACTATGGCGCGAGTGCGTGAAATGGCCTAGTATTATATAATGAATTAAGTCGAATAAAAGTGTAAATAATGCTAGTATCGATTTTAGACAAGAAATGGTGCATGTAAGTTTAACACAGACTTATTCTTTCGCAGCGATGTATCAAAAACGGCTAAAGAAGGAGAGAAAGCAACGACAAATGATCCAGGAACAGCTTGAAGTGGAACTCAAGAGACGGCAAAAGATAGAAGATGCTCTAAAGCAATCCGGAGCACCTTCTGAGATACTCAGAATCGTAACAGGTAATCCGTTATAATATTATGTAGTGGGAAATTTCAACGAAACATTGAAGCTACAATCGAGCTGTTAATGTTAGATCCCTTTAAACATTCCCAAACATGTTAAATCGTCAATATCATCTCTGTCAACTAGTTTCAATACATGTTACTGCTTCTGACATGTTAACTTGCCGTATGTCAAAACATCTACCAATGTAATAGCGAACATTTCACCAAACGAACAACGTTTAGTTGAGTATCTCAGAAAATTGAACTTTATTTGGTTTCGTTAGAATTGTTTCTTGATTAGCTATGAATGTGACTTGCGATGTATTGGCGCTATATGCGTGCGAAGTGCGTGACATAAGAGGGGTAGGTAGCACTGGTGATGGCTTGTACTAATCTCCGTGTCAAGAAATCGTTTTGCAGACCATTTGAAATGAGGATATTCTGAACTAACACGTATTTGGTTTAATTTTCTCACACAACGTAGTAAAAGCGCGCAAAAAGCTCGCGTAATTATCTTTTTTTAAATTATAATTTATTCTTGATTCCTGTTTCTGAATTGACTATCCACTTGCAGAGAATCTGACAACATCAAATCAAGAGACGCCGCGTTCAGAGAGAGAGAATGGTTCAGAAAGAGAAAGCAAACCTCCAAGTGCAGAACCTCCAGCAGCATCTCCGCCATTCCAGAGGGAACCTCCACGCACACCTGATAAGCCTCAATGGAACTACCCTCCACCTCCGGTTGACATCATGGGCGGAGGGGCAGCATTCTGGCAAAATTACTCTGGTAAGTTTGTTGCATTTGAATATACTTAAGTCAAAGAACCAAACACAACAATAAATTCCAACAGCTTCTTATTAACCTTGTATAATATTTTAACTTGTTTAGAAAACTTTAAGTTGTTAGTTACTTATTTCTTCAAAGCTAATAAAATTAAAAAACGAAACTATAATGTACTAGTAATTATCAATCTACCTTTTTTTTTGTAAAGTTGGGAAAAATTAGGTAGGCAGTTAGGTATTAACTGCAAACCCCGTTGTTCGGGGCAACGAACAGGGTAGTGTGGGGCCCTCACCCACAAAATAAAACCACCGTGTGCCATCTCTCCGCCTGTATTGGCGGGCCACTAGAACTATTATGAAGTACTTTTGACAGAATTGACATAAAATTGTTAACGGTATCGCTGATGCAATCATTTAATGAATATTGTATGTACAATTTTTTCGATAGATATATGCGTTCTACTAGGT
This sequence comes from Leucoma salicis, assembly GCA_948253155.1. Classification (NCBI taxonomy): domain Eukaryota; kingdom Metazoa; phylum Arthropoda; class Insecta; order Lepidoptera; family Erebidae; genus Leucoma; species Leucoma salicis. The sequence goes on along the minus strand of OX411808.1, from coordinate 11,533,293 downwards.
GGTTAAAATCTGTTGAAAAATACTGCTTTTGTCCATTGCGTGCTTGCGGTGTGAATTCGATATTTTTGTTATTTCTTATAAGGCCAATTCAAACATTGAAATTGTTTATTCGTAAAAGGTTCGCTGGAAATATAAAAAATCTAACGAAATAAAATATACTCATCATATTGCATAACTTGCGTATAGGGAATGTAAAGTATTTTCAATCGCACAGCGATATACGATCTCTCGGTTTGTATTATTTTTAGGGGTCGGTTTAATTTTTTTTTGTAGTACCTATTGGTACATATAATAACTATATTATTATATGAATGACATGATATTCTATAAGCTATATGATCTTAAGAATTTAGTTATATGAAATAATATTGTAAAGTAATTAGAATACTCTATTATTATTATTACATTATTGAAATATACTTCTTAACCTCACGTTAAAAACAAAAGTAGTTTTATTCTAAGCATATTATCAGCAAAAAACTGCGACTTACTTTGATAGAACGAGAAATAAAAATGTGTAGCTCGTATCGGTAAATCAGACCGACATTTTTTTCTTTTTCGTCCGCTTTGTGGAAAGCCCGGAAATTTCATTAAAAATGGACCGACATTGCAGGCTGTAGCATACCTAAAGTAGTGCGTCCGTGGTAAACAACTTGACAATAAAAACATGCGCTTTTTGTTCCATACATCGACAGTGTTATTATTTTGAGACAAAAGAGAATATTTATTGTAACAGTTTTTTATATGAACTGCCTCGGTGGTGTATTGGTAGTGTATGCGACTGCTAATCATGAGGTCTCGGGTTCGATCCCCGGGTTGGGCAATGTTATTGAGCTTTTTCCTAAAAAGAAAAATTCTCAGTAGCAGCCCGGAATTTGGAAATGTGCCCGGTAGACGTCAATAGGCTCACCCCCTATTTCGTGGGACTTAAACATAGCTGGCGAGTCGTGGGTGTGTAATACACCTCTGCCTACCCCTTCGGGGAATACAGGCGTGATGCTATGTTTTTTATATGAGATATAGTCTAAATGAATATTAGCATATCATAAGATTGATTTAACAACCGAATAATGTTTTATTAGCTCTTTACGACTAAATGGATAGATTTCATAAAATATCATGACACATACTACTAATATTAACAACATCCACTGCGATCGCCAACCCGCCTGCCAAGCGTGGCGATTACGGCATTATCCCCCATTTCTTGGGGAGGCCATGTCCAGCAGTGGACTACTAATAAGTACCATTTTCTTATTGGTAGTGACAAGATAAGGAGGATAAAAAATATTATTTAAATAAAATTTACGTAGATACTCGTTGATTATTTTATTGAACAATTTTAACTAACAAATTTATTTTCATTATAATTCCCCCTCTAGTCTGATTGTAGAGAGTCAGTGGGTGTTTAGTAGTTGCAAAACATTCGTACGGATTTAATCATTTCCCTTGTTCCGACAAGTGCCTTTTGCTGACAGACTGTTCAAGTAGAAATTGCAACTAATTTAAGTGTTACGCTACCCCAAGTATCTTGACGCACGCGAGCACGCAATACCAATTGTTTCAATTGGATATGTTTTACAATAATTAAATTTACGTGATAATAATATTTATTTTATTTGAAAGTTTCAACAAACTAATACAATTACAAATATAATTAATTTGACATTAACTTTAAGATAGGAACGGCAATTCTCGCAAATTCAGCCACGAAATGAGATAGTGAGCAATTGCTTGATAATACTCTTATGCCCGGTTCCTATAATAATAAAACGGACCGTTTTACTTACGATTGGTAGAATATCCTACCAGGCGTAAGTATAATCTGTCCCTATAAAATACGAGTCGTACGTGAATTGACTGACATTTTGCAACTAACGGATGGGTAGCTGTTAACAATGACGATTCGTTGAATATAGGAACCGGGCATAAGTAAACCTATAGTTGAGTGTAATTTGTCCGTGTGGTGACGGACTAAGAATACAAGTGCCACCACCCCATTCTTTCCCACGGGTGTCGTATGAGGCGACTAAGGGAAGTAAGCAATTATCATCCATTGCATGACTGGTGGTAGGGCTGGGTACCAAGTGGGAGTACTCACTTGGTATCGGGCCCGAGCGGGTTGGTACCACAATCTCCCGTGTGACCGGCCATGAAGCACATCGTTGCGTTTTGGCTGTAGCAGGAGATAGCCGTTTATATTTCATTTCATATCTGTGAAATGAATTGGTGAGCAGCGGCTTGATAATACTCTCGGTATAGTCGAGTCCATGGGCGACGGTTACCATTTACCATCAAATGGACCGTGGCTCGTTGTCACTACATGTAATAAAAATAAATTAAAATAAATAAATTATAAGACTGCTAAATATAATTTAATTCGCAAGGGATCATCATATGAGCTACCATAAAACTGTAACAGAGCTCGTATGTCTGGACATTTAAGATATTTGAGGAACACATAAAACTGATTTTAGAATTTTTGTCTGTTCGCTTGTTTATCTGTTTGTTTCTCCGCATCTCACGTAAAAACTGCTGAATGGATTTTGATGAAACTTTTATTTCATGGGTCTTCATTACACTCAAAAACTGGTTTAGGTACGTTTTATTGCGCAAATCTATCGGGAACTGAGAAATCTAACCTTAACGCGTGTAAAGCCTGGTATCTATTAAAAAATGGAAATAATAAACGTTGCAATTACTAATTGATAAAGGATTTGTACACCACTAGGTCATCTTCTCGCCGCCATTACATAATGGTTCAATATCCTTACACGATAAATATTGTTTTAGATGTTTACCCAAAAAAACTAAGTAGGTAATTAAAGTGAACAAAATTAGCAGAAGGCAAATTCTGAACAAAACCCTACTTGCCTAGCCTGCATGGCAGACTAGGATAATTTCTACATTTTACCTACGCCTAAAAGTAGAATAAGTGTGATAAACATATTTTGACAAAGCTATAATATATTAAAATTATTATTATATTGTTCATTAAATACTATAACTATTAAAAAAAATTAAAGTAATAGGTACTGCAATTAAATAATAATTTAATAACAGACGGTAGTTATAAGAGTGAAACAGAAAAATACAGGAGGGCTAAACGTAAAAAGGCCAGTAACAACAAAACAAAAATTAAAAGTTGGAGCCTTTCATCAACTTTCTTCAGGCGTTCTGTGAAAGAAAAAACATATTTTATTTTTCGTAAATTAAAAAAGTTTTCTTCCTGAAAAATGAGACGAGTCAAACAAAAAAGTATTTAAAGTGTATGTGTGTGTCCATTACAATATCCTTATATTCAAAAAGAAAGATGTTCACATAGATCTACGAATGTCCAATGAGGACAACCAAATAATTGCTACAGTAACGCTTATACGATAAGACGAGAGGTCTATTTTTTAATAAAACAATGTTTATGCCTTATGCTTACATAGGTAAGCTGCGCTTGTAAAATGAATATAACAACTGATGTTACATACGTAATATAAAGTTGAAAATTAATAAAGAGGAAACTTCTTCGTGCTGCTTTTTAGGTGAGCTTACAGAATGAATGGAAATAAAATTGTACCGCACAGGTGCGCTCAAAACCTTTGACGATATTAACTTTTTTCTTTATTCTTAGTAATCAACCGCATCATTGTGTTTAACGTCAGTAGACTATAGTAGAGTTATAATATAGAGAGATAATTTTATCATAACATTTACCGAGCGTGCTTCTATTGAGCTACTTCTAATATTACACCGACAATGATAAAGATTTAAGCCGAACTCAATCCCAGTCACGATGGAATTGATTCTGTGGAAAAAAATACCCAAAAGAATCTCTTTAATAGAAAATCAATCCAATCAGTATGATTCGTTACGCATCAATAGAGTAAGCAACAGCAGCACTTCATCCCAGTTGGGTCTATCCACTGTACCACATTATAAACAGTTAAGCTTTTTGGTTATACTGATATACCTGTAATTCCTTCCACAATCGCCCATTTAAATCGCCCCTTTGTCCACAATATTCTTAAATTACCAACGAAGAATTAATCAACTTATTTTTTTCTATATTTTACGGGAGTAATTAATTTCGCTTTAACGACTATAGGAGGTGTCGATTGCTTTAAAAATTATTAAAAATAATGAGGAGCCGTACTTTTTATTATTTCTACAACGATATCATATGACATAATTTAATTTCTGTAAAGAAATACTATTGATTTATGATAATAATATTTACTAACGACTCTACTGGCCAATTGTCACATGGCATGTAGCACAATTTGCATATGTTTTTGTTTTACTAACCGCACTTATAAAGCTGAAGTTGCATATGAAATTCTATTAACATATTGAAATTTAACTTAAATTTTCATACCTAGCTTCCCTCTAAGGTAACCAATAAAGTGGACTAACAAAAGAACTCGTTCCAGCGAGTGTTCTTAGAACACAACGAGCCGCGTGCCTCAATTAGAACCAGAGAAATAGCCAAAGAAAGCTATGAAAACATAATAAATGTACAGGTGGTATTTGCGTTACAGTATAACCTGAGAAGGGTGAAAGTTAGGTGATTTCAAATGATTGATAGCAAATCTGTACATGAATACATTACATTTCAGAAAAAGATATAAGAACATTAGTTGGATAGATTGGCCCGACGGACTCGTTATACTGTGCAAGGTTCAACTGTTCAACTGTTTTATAATAAATCACTTACTTCTTTATCTATTTTATATATATATATAAATTCTTTGTCATCGTGTTTGTCTGTAACAAACTCAAAAATGAATTACCCGATCTTGACGGTTTTTTTTCTAAATGTGTGATTTCCTCCAACTTAAAAGATAGGATAGTTTTATCCCGATTTATTCCTTTTTATTGCAATATTAACGATAACAATACTTTTTTTTAAATATAATAATTGAACGAAATATAATTGTGCCATAGCAAAGCGTGGCCGGGTCGATGATGTAACTTCTGGTGTTGTGCTAGATTTATATTAATTGATAATACCAAAAAGATAATTTTTATTATTAACTTTAACGTAGTCGCACAGAAAACAATAGTGTTTTGTTTTATTAAAAAAATGTATATTCATATTTTTTGTGTACACAACAAATAAATTGGTAATTAAATATATTTTTCTATTTTATTAATTTAATATTACCAGCAGACCGTTATCACTTCCGTTCGTTACTTAAAACTGCAAGCAGAATATAAAAAATAAACGATAATTAGAGATGACTGCCTCCGACACTTGATTTCTTCTCTATGTAAAATAGTGAAACTGTTCTACATAAAGTTTATTGCTTTACTTACTATTGTTATAACAAAAAGCTATTTATTCTCACTATCGATCAATGTCCACTAGCTTTTTATTTCTATTACTTTTCAAATAAATCGGTTCACGTCCGTCTTGTGAAGTCCCTTTTTGTCATTCCTTGACCATTCGATCACAACGAAATAATAAGAATGTTTCTGTTACAACTTTTTGTGCACTAACAACTCTCTGTGAAAGTTAAAGTCGTTGTACAATATAGAACCGCTAAAATATTTTATATTTTATTGAAGCAAATTCTTAATTTTAATCAAGATTTAAATGTCTTTTTATTATAAAGAAAAAAAAAACAACATTAAAGGATAACTTTTATTAAGCGAAGCGCTCAGCCATTACAGTTATTTCAAAGAACAAATAGATTATAGCTCTCAAAGGAACCGGCAATTCTGCTTTAGGAGCAGCAAATGCAAAAATATTACGTATTCAAACATACCTAATGGGACATTTAGGGGTGGCAGCGAAGTGAAACGGCAAAGGCCGAAGCTTTTAAGTGTATAATATTTAATTGTGACGCCCTAGGCGTATAATCTCGCCCGAGATAATAGGTTTCTGTTTCGAGACAACCCTCGATGGTGACACTTGTGAGTGTGATGCCCTCCAGCTAGACAACACTGAAACAAATCTGATTATAATTCAGTTTTTACTGACTGTTTGTATTTTAAATATTTTCTTTGAATGTAAGATTCCACGTGTACCATATATACAGAGTTAGCGACTACTTTTCTTGACGGTTGAACCTTTGGAAGTAAAATTGGCGTAGGTTATAAATTTAGGACTAACAGCATAAATTGTAAACGAATGTCGGGAAGAGAAATTGAATTCCCCGTTGAGAAAATGCTCCATCAAAGTAAGCAAAAAACGCGATTCCGTTTATATCTTTTATATCTCGTAAATTGCAGGAGGCGGCAAGCGTTGCATGAAATTGAATAAGCATATTTCGCAAAACGTCGACTTTTCGGAGACAATTGCCTTATCTCACCTACTCTTTGCCTCTTTACGAACTTTGTCAATTTTCTTGGAATCTTATTAGAGAATGTCCTGTGCTTGAGACACGTCATTTTTATGCCTTAATTTATATGATTTTTCATTACAATATCGTCCTTTTATAATATTTCTCTGTAATTCATCATTTGCTTAAACATTCCCGCATTACAAGGAGTTAGCGCAGTATGTATTACTTTTTCTAAAATCTATATTTTTTGTAGCATTTGTATCAATACCCAATACTTTTCAATCGTAATTTACACAATTCATCCATATTTTTTCCGGACGTTCTCTTTAGGCGCTGTCATTCTCACTCATATCTAAAATATTCCTAGTTACATGTGTCTTCTCTCTTTTCATTACACAACCAAACCAAGCAAGTCTACGTGCTCTTAATTAATCATACAGTTAGCTGTGTAATTTTACCACAAAATATTGATAACTAGAATTACATGATCTTCATTTGTATTTCGTACAAATATCACCATGACATACATAGTTCAAAAAATCAACTTTATATATACATTTTGAAATAATAATAATAATATTTATTTAAACAAAAAGTTTAATATGTTTACACAATTAACTCTTATGGTATACAATCGTGAACTTATTATAATATTAACAATTATTGACATTTTCCAAGAGAAGTTGAGAAATGGCTAAGGTATTAATGAAAACATCTGTTACTAAATTGCGTGGTCTTTAGTAAGCCATGTGGTAGCTATGACAAAATCTACTAACTAACATTGTTCGTTCGGTGTCATAAAATTTAGCTAGCAGGAACATTTTATCAACAAGGAGGTCAGGCGTGTCACTGATTGAAATGTTTTTGCGATGCAATAATCATCTGGATTCTAGATACTTCTTCAGAATTGGCATATTTTTTTAAATATTATAACCACATAGTTAGTAATTAAACATTTCAGATCTATTTCTTTTTAGCAATTGACATGCTCCGTTACTTTTTAAAGTACAAATTATTTGTGAATAAAGAAAAAGAGATTTTTAGTAGGGGCGGGAATCGAACCACGCATCTTTTCCAATCCGGGGAAGTGCTCTAAGCCACTGAGCTACCCTACTGACCTTTCGATCATCCCAAATTCTTAATCACATTAAAGGTAATTATCCTGCCCAGAAAAAATCATAAATATTTTAATTTTTCATAGAAGCGGTGGTACGCTGTAGTAGTCAAATTTTGTAGTATTTTGTTTTTATAATCGATAAAACCATAGAAGAATAAAATAAATCTAATTTTTGTATAAAAATAAAAGTAACATCATAATATCGGTTCACCTCCTCACGTGGGGGTACAGCAGAATTATATACCTACGTATATGTGAAAATGAATATACAATACATTAGATATACATACTTTGTTAATGACAAGCTAATATATCAATGAGTCGGCAAGGCCAATAAAATATTACATTACTTTGCACGCAAACTCGCAAAAAGGACAACCCTTCTAAACTAACATTTGATACAAAAATAGCTTTCTTTGGGATATCTTTTATTCTTTAGGCACTTAATGATTTTTTTATTATACTCTAGATTTTTTATCATTTAAAAGATTTAGTGTCACTATTATAGTACTAGGTAAGTACTATAATAGTGACACTAAATCTTTATACACACTTTAGTAGCATTATATAGCTACTGAAGCAATAACATAATAAAACTAAATTCATACATGTATAATAAACGAATAATTTTCATTAAATAATCTCGTTGTTACAGTTACAAAGAGTATTACCGTCAGTGGCACTGTGTCGTATGAATAACCCTCGTGTGAGCAATTTAATAACACTCGCTCAACGTGAGTGCTACGTTTTTAACAAAGGCAATATCGAAAATTAAATTAGAATGCGCCATACAGATATGAAGTCCGTTTGATGTGAGTCGTTTTTCCCCGTGATACTAATGACATTTCACAGGGAGGATGTACCCGACTATATGAAATGAACTAACAATAATTTTCTTTTAAGTTGCACATAATAATACCAGGAATATGTTATTGACATTGTATTTATTTACAGAATCCTTGGCACAAGAATTGGAGATGGAACGCAAGTCTCGCCAGCAAGCCATGGAACGCGATGTAAAGAGCCCCTTATCAGACCGCGCTGGTTATTATAAGAACTCGGTGCTGTTCAGCTCGGCTACTTAGCTGACAACTACCGGGGCTATCAACTTCCCCGATAATCCAGAGTACGAGAAAGAAATCGACGAATCGAGAAAACCGATGATTAGTGTAAAACCCGAATTTAGGGAGAAATAAAATCCAAAGATTCGAGATGTTTTAAATGAAGGTATCAGTGGTGTCGAAGTTCCGGTTTGTATTATAAATTGCAATAAGAACTCAAAGAAAAATACTTCCAATATATAATATTAGAAATAATATAAAACTACTCATCCAATGGTTTGTTTAAAACTGAAGTTTTTGGCATACACGATCTCAATGAAGTTGTACTTGGCACTGTTGGGATTAATCTGTAAATATTGTTATTGGATTCGAAGTAAAATTTTAGATTTCGTCATGTTACGACGAAGTCACTCTTCTTCCATAGAGAAATTTGTAAATACCCTTTAATAATTATTATTAGTGTTAAGTCAGCATGGTTTTATCGACGATCGGAGTAATTTATTCGTCAATATTTTAATAATTTATGATGATTATCTTCTACTTATTGTTAAATGCCATATTTATATATTAAGTATCCATCGTAATTTGTCTTTATAAATCTGACTTCACCCATGTATACATATCATTGTCTCCGATTTAAATTTTTCACTTTCGTTTGATTGAGACATAATTGGAATTGATCTAAGACTGCTTTTGGAGGATTTTTTTAAAGCAACTGTCACAAACCTCACAAATTCATAAAAGATAGGTAATTATGTTCCTATGTTGCTTATTTCAAAACCGCCAGAAAATCGTCATTACAACTTCTTGTTAGTAGGAGCAAGTTTTTTACAACTATCATAATAGCTTCAAAAGTAGATAATTATTGTGATCTTCACTTTTGTGTATTCAATTTTAGTGCAATGATTAGACTTAACTGATAATAGTATAAATCATAAAAGTGTACGATAGATAATTTAAGTTAGTTGTACAAAATGGTTTAATTTTACGTTCTTTATTGACTGATTATAAACGAGACAGTTTTTGTGAACAGTAAACTATTTTTCCTTTAAAATTTATCAACTAGAAACTGTATAAATAATGATAGTCACAGTATCTCATATTCATTTCGCTTAGGCGATGTGTATGGGTAGTAATACTAACAGTAAGCTCGGTAGTTTAACGTTATAAATAAGGTATAAAATGATAGTGTTATTTATATTGATACTTAGTTTACAAGACTTTTGATGTCTTAAATAGCTTGATATAAGGATTTAGAGATTGTGCCTGGAAGCAATATTGGCGGTTGGCTATTGAAAAATGGAACTACATCTCGTAGAACCCAGAGCTGTGAGCAAAAAAAAATATACAGTCGTTTTTTGGACTTAATGTAAAAATAAAATCAGAAAATCGTAAATAGTCAACCGCCGATACAAACAATCACTTAATACAATTAAATGTTATCTGTACTGGATAATGCAACGTAATTAATAAAACTTAATTGTTATTATAAATGTTTAGCTGAACATGTGTGAATGTGTAAAGAGAGTGAATGTGGAACTTTTTGGTATTAGTTGTTTTCATTTGATTACAAATGACAGGGCTGGTGTGGGAGATATTGTTCCCTCTCAAGTTTCCCTTTATCATCCTTATAAATAGTTCGTTTCTTTGTCAATTAGATGTTGAGGCTTTTCAATGTACCTATTGTATTTTGGTATTATTATACAATTCTGGAAGCAAGTGTAATTATTTATTATTTCTATTATAATTATTATTATTAATTTACTTAAAATTGTGTGTGTGCCTTGTACTGTAGATGAAAATATCAAGATTAAAAGGAAAATTATCAATTTTTGTTTTGTTTTATAATCCCTTTTTTGCATAATATTATATGAATATATTTTGACTGATGACAAAATAATGTTAGAGAGTGGAGTGCTATAGATGTCGACTTATCGTGCTGAGTGTTATGGGTTCGAATCCCACACAGGACAATTTTTTATATGATCTTCAAATGGTTTTTCTGAGTCTAGGTGTACTCTATATACGATAAATTATATGTTTGTAAATACAACATTTTTGATGTGAAAACTTTAGGCGCGTTTAGCACTACTTTTTGGGTGAACAAAATCATGGAATTCGCGTCGTCGTCACCGAACGCTCCGAACTTCTTTAGGCGCGTTGAGTACTTTTTGGGTAAACAAACATCATGGAAGTCACGTTATCGTCACCGAACGCTCCGATAGAAGTGAAAACTAAGTAACGTATGAATAGTATCGTAGAGCTATTAGATTATTATTTTTGACTTATTTTTGATTTGTAAATAAGTGCTAATGACCAATTATTGGTAATTAATACTTCTTATTTACCAATTAATAGGTAATTAATACTTCTTACTTACAAACCAAAAATAATTGAATAATAATAATCTGGAGACCCGTGCTCAATAGTGGGAAAGTAATGGGTTCCATCCATCCATCCATCCATCAGCCTTTTAACGTCCACTGCTGGACATAGGCCTCCCCAAGAATAGGGGACAGTGCCGTAATCGCCACGCTAGGCAGGCGGATTGGCGATCGCAGAGGATGTTGTTAACACTCGAAGGAGTGCTGCTGCCCACTCCCCCGGTATACCCTCAGTCGGCTCTTACGACTCCCATGGGTGGAGAGGGGTGGCACAATTCTAAAGCCGGCCCCACACGGCACTAAGTAATGGGTTAAAGAAAAATATCTATACTATCATAAAACGGTAACAGAGCTATGTCTGTACTAGATATTTAAACAAAAAAAATGTATTTGGCATTTGTATTAGTAATTAGGTATCTCTGAACGCAAAACATTTTTGTTTGTCTGTTTATCTGTTTGTTTGTTCGGGCATCAAGGAAACTACTCAAGAGATTTGATAAAACTTTTTGTTTAATAGCTCTCGTTTAGACCTAAAAATTGGTATACATATTGTCCCGCCACTACATCGGGAACTTCAGGTATAATCTAGAAAATTAGCTTTTGGCAACGGCAAAGCCAAGGCCGAAGGATCTAGTATCTACTATTATGAAGCTGTAACTGAGCTATGTCTGTACATCCTTACTACTATTATAAAAGCGAAAGTGAGTTTGTTTGTTTGTTACGCTTTGACGCCGTAACTGCTGAACCAATCATCATGAATTTTTGCATACATATTGTCTGGAACCCAGACAAATACGTAGGCATTTCATCCCAAAAATATGAATGACTCACGTGAGAATGCAATTTTTACATTGATATAATTGATGAGTCATAGAATGATATTTTGAAAGCTATGCGGACGGACGGCAGAATCTAGTTTGAGATATTTGAGAAAAAATACCGTTTTGAAATAAAACTACGCTTACGGAATCTATCGCGTTTACTTGATTTAGTATAAAAATAAAAATCAAGTAAACGCGATAGATTCCGTAAACGTAGTTTTATTTCAAAATGTGTAACATTCGCGTAAATATTAGAAAGTATTATAAAAAATACCGTATTAGTTTATATAGGCGTCTCTAAACACGGAACATTTTTTTAAATTTCTGTCTTTGTCTGTTTGTTTGTTCACGCATCACGCAGCAACTACTGAATGGATTATGAACAACTAAATTTATTTTACAGAACTAGCTTTTGCCCGCGGCTTCGCCGCACCTAAAAGCTTCGCCGCAGCCAAAAACTAGTTTTTCGGTTATATCTCAGATTCCCGATATAGTAGCGGGATAAAATATATACCAGTTTTTAGTCTAATCAAGGTCTTTCAAATAAAAAGAGTTCCATCAAAATCCGTCCAGTATTTTTTTTTAAATAAATTCGCAAAAGATCTAGTTTAAATAACTTTGTAGTTTTTCGGTTATATCTCAGGTTCCCGAGCCAAAAGCTAGTTTTTAGCTTATATGTCTGGTGTCCGATATAGTAGCGGGATTAAACGTATACCAGTTGTTAAGTCTAATCGAGAGCTATCACACAGAAAAAGTTGCATCAAAATCTGTTCAATAGTTTTTGTGTGATGCGTGAACAAACAAACAGACAAACAAACAAAAAATCTAAAAAAATATTTATTATGTTTTTAGCATTTGACATGCTTAGCACTATACATTAAACACAAAGTGAAAAATGTGAAATCGAAAATAACAGTCACGAGCAGGATTTGAAGCTTTTTTTTGTTATGGCAGGAACAAATGTTCCTAACCGCACACCCTATCGTTAGGGGCAACGACCAGGGTAGTGTGGGGCCTGCACCTACTAAAGAAACCCGCCGTGTGCCGTTCCTTCGCCTTTGTTGGCGGGCCACTGGAACCATGTTACATTCCTTCGGTGGTCCGCCGGCGGCTTACCCTTTCGGGTACCCTCTACTGAGCGACGCATCCACACGCGGAGCGTCGCACCTTCGCGAGAGGCCTTGCGGGTGGCGGACGTTCCCCGGGTCATCCACCCGCAGCCTCAGCTAGGGCGGCATGAGGCGCAAGTATCTGCGCCTGCGCCGCCCCGGTCGCTGGCGGCGGTTTGGGTCAGCGGAAGAATCCTCCTCCCTGGCCCTCTCCGCCGCTTCCTTCCACGAGATAACATCCTCGCAGAAGGCAGCGACCGCGGCCCAATTCCTGTCGCTGCCAAGCATCGCTCTGACGACGCTCGGCAGCGAGAGGTCCCCCCCTATTTCCGCGACGAGTTCACGGCGCTGCTCGGCCCAAGCCGGGTACGACTCGAGCGTGTGCTAAGCCGCGTAGCGTGTCTTCGCCGCAGCCGCAATGGTGACAACCCGGAGTCGCTTCCCTCCTTGCGACAATGTGCAGATATCTGCCGAAGCAACCGTGCCCCGATAGAGAGAGAGGGGTTCCGGCCAACGCGCAGGCCGCTTCCGTCGACACCGTGCGGTATCCGCGTATGACCCTGGACGCGACGACTCTCTGTGGCCTCCACAGAAGACTCCCTGTTTAGTGCGTCCAGGGCCTCCGCCCACACAGGGGCGCCGCACAGCGCCATCGATCGGACCACCCCCGCGTAAAGCCGTCGGCACACATTGTTGGGTCCACCCATATTCGGCATGAGCCGTGCAAGGGTGGACGCCGCACCGACGAGCCTTTAGGACAGTTGACGGAAGTGCTCGCGAGAGCGCCTCTGCCCGTCCAGCACTAGACCCAGATACTTTATCTGGGCCTGCACCCCAATTTGCACCCAGTCGTAACCGATGTCCCACGGGAGCGGCCCTAGAACCGAACCCTGTGGGACACCGCACGACATGGGTCTCCTCACAACGTCCCCTATGCGGCTCTCATAGAGAACGCCACTCCACCACCGACGACGACCACCGGGGTATGGCCCTCAGGCGCATAATCGCGCCGACCGTCGAACGACCAGCTCGAAAACCAAACTGGGCGATCGACAAGTCAGGTCCGACGTCGCGCAGGTGCTGGACGATGCGGGCAGCGAGGATTCTCTCCAACAGCTTACCCGCTTCGTCCAGCAGCACGATGGGCCTGAAGGCCCCGACCGAATCCGGTGTTCGCCCCGGCTTCGGCAGGAGTACCAGCCTCCCCTCCTTCCAGCAGTCAGGGAACCGTCCGGACGCCAGGCACGCGTCAAACAGTCCCCTGAGGCGGGGCTCCAGGTGGTCCAAAGCCAGGGCTAGCACCCAGGCGGTTATCCCGTCCGGGCCGGGGGCGGTGTTCTTGGATCGAATCCGCGAAACAGCCGCCCCCATTTCCGACGCGGTGACGGGTGGCACACTGAGGTCGGCCTCTTGGTCGCTAAATTAATTTTACAATTAAGATTTTTACCTAATAATGACGCAAACCCTATAAATATTTATATATATTTTTTGCAAAATTAAGTTTACCTGGTCGGTATAATGTATGAAAATACTTCCGACAGATGGCGCAGGCGTCACCCAAAGACGTTAAGTATGAATGTGTTATCGAAATTAGCAGTCAGGAGCAATGGTCACGATGGCTGAATTGGCAAAGCATCTAGACGGTATCCAGGAGATGCAGGTTCAAATCCTGCTCGTGACTGTTATTTTCGATTTCACATTTTTCACTTTGTGTTTAATCTAAAAAAATCGTTTTGTGTTTTAAACACGTCTGTATAGCCTAATACAGTCATTTTTTCTCAAATATCTTAAATGTACAGACATAGGTCTGTTACAGCTTTATAATAGTGTATAGATAGATAGATAATACAAGCTTATTAGGTATATAAACCTTTAAAAGCTTTATATTATTAACTAGCAATGTTCGTGTCTGTTTTCAAATTTTTAAAAATATTTCCGTCACCTCCACAGACACAAACAATAACATATATATTATCTAGATTTTGTCTTTAAAAATATTTATTTTTACTTTTTATTTAGTTTTAGTACAGTACGTACAACTTTCTCAGATACGATAGAGCGAAACACTAAGTACATATCATCATAATTTAATTATGTATTTTTAATCAAAATCTGTGCGAAACTTGAATATTGTCCATAGGCGATGCGAATACAAACCATTGACGGGCCTCGTGGCGTAGTAGGTAGTGTAACCGACTTCCGTGCACGAGGTCATGTGTTCGATTCCCACTCGGGACATTATTTGTATGATGAATGATATTTGAACTGCGTCTGGGTGTTTTCTATCTAATACTTTTATTTCAAAATGTTTTCTATCTATTATATGCAATAATAATAATAATAGCTTTATTACATAAAACAGCCTGATTACAAATCAATCAACAAATCAATCAGAAAACAAAACAAAGTATAGGCTTATAATATTATTATAAAAACATATGTAGGTATGTATGTATTTAAAAAAAAGTAATATACATATATGTACTATATCCGTAATCTGGTATCCATAGCACAAGCGTTAAGCTTAGTTTGGGACCAGAGGACGTTGTGTGAAAAATGTCCGTGAATATTTATTTATTATACAGTTAATATTTTATTAAAGAGCATCCTGTAACTCCATCTATCAGCCTTTTAAAGTCCACTGCTGGACATAGGCCTCCCCAAGAATGGGGATAGGGCCGTAATCGCCACGCTTGGCAGGCGGGTTGGCGATCGCAGTGGATGTTGTTAATAATACTCGAAGGAGTGCTGCTGCCCACTTCCCGGTATACCCTCAGTTGGCTCTTACGACTCCCATGGGTGGAGAGGGGTAGGACAATTCTAAAGCCGGCCCCACACTGCTATAGTTTTATATGATTTATTATAACTAAGTAAGCATAAAGGTGCTGTAACCATGATAACATACGTAGTTATTAAAATAAAATGAAATATGCTTATTTTAAATAAAGAATATAAAAATTAATGTTATGGTCACATACGAGTACAAAAAAAAAAGAAAAGAAAAAGGTGCACACACTTTTACTTGCCACATATTCATAAAAATATTCTAGTACTCAAAAAATAAAAAGAAATAAGAAGGTACTGAAAATAGGAAATAGGTACTGATCCTGTACCTACTAGTGAATAATCCCTGTATCGCGAAAGACTAGACAAACATACAATCAACAGTTACAAACAACACCTTATCAAAAGACTTTTGGAACACACAAATAATTATTCTGTATGGGAACCCAACCCATACTTTATATGTGTATAACAACTGAGGGTGTACGTGTATTAATTTTACCTTGTCCTAACATCTGGTTAAGTATTGTATTTCCAAGGACTGTACTTCTGTCACAAGTGCATTGATGAGGAAGGGAGGTATACTATGCCAAGTCCGTATAAATTGCTCACTGTATAGAGACACGAAATATATGATAATACTAGCCTTTGCCCACGGCTTCTCCGCAGCCAAAAGCTAGTTTTTTTGGTTATATCTCAGGTTCCCGATATAGTAGCGGGATAAAACCAGTTTTTAAGCCTAATCAAGGCCTTTCAAATAAAAAAAGTTGCATCAAAATTCGTCTAGTAGTTTTTGCGTGATGCGCGAACAAACAAACAGATAAACAGACAAACATTCTAAAAAAAATGTTTTTTGTTTAGACACGCCTTTAGAGCCTTTTCTCAAATATCTTGAATGTACAGACACAGCTATGTTACAGCTTTATAATAGTATAGATTAATGAATAGCACATTATCTCACCATATTTTTCTACATTACATATTTGTGCTAAGATACATAATATGATCAGATATATTATGTATTTTGATCTGTATTTTAGCTCTTGACATGCTCAGCTACTTTAAAAAACAAATTATGTGTGAGAAATATGGAAAAAGATAATTTCACTGCGAGTTCGAATCCCGAACCTCCCTTCCCTTCCAATCCGGGGAAGTGCTCGAGACCGCTAAGCCATCGCAGTGACCGACGGTGCCATCAAATAGTATGAACGATATGTTCGAATCCCCCTTGCAGTTAAATTATCTTTTTCCACATTTTCTCAAATAATTTGTTCTTTAATGATATATTTTGCTTCAATATCAGGGTACCTATGACTTAGTTTGCTTCAAAGTTTACGAACTACTGTAACATAATTCGATTTTAAAATTAACATAATTAAGGAATAGAAGAGAACCATGATTGTAAAAGACCATAAACTTGAAAAGTTATAAGAACTCCCCGATTTATATTATTAGAGTTTAGTGACGCGTCGCCATTTTAAATCCTATGAAATCGGAAAACTTTATATTTATTGCTAATAGATTTTCGGCCGATGAACACTGGGTTATTTGGGATGCAATTTTATTTTGTCCATATGAATGATTTTTATATTTGGCCTCAGGGTGCCAGCGGACCAATGCGCTCCCTTTCTGATTTCGGACATCATGCAATCGCCGACCCCTTCGAGTATTTGGCAAAATATTTTCCAAATCAGTTTCCCTGCTTGGCTGACTCTAGAAATGAGGAATCTAAAACAGAAAATGAAAGAGTAATATTACAAATTATCGTTATGATGAGTAACTCACTTTTTTGACAATTTCTACAGGTAACAAAATTTTAAACATTATTCTGTGAAGCGCCCAATAGTTACCCACTATCTGGGTCGAAAAAAAAACTAGTGGTATAATGTAATAAGCATTAAAAATAATTCAGTCGACGTGGTTTACCACCCGTCATATCCCGTTTCCAAGGGGGCAAAAACTCTACTTCAAATTCTAGAAATCTTTATTATCGGCATTTTTATAGCACTTAAAATGTCAACAGCTTATTAATAACTAACACAAGCGCTTAAAACAAATGCATCTGCAGCCCTAATGTCGCAATTGCAATGCAACAAGCGGCTGATTCATCCACAGTAAGATCAAAAAATTCTTTCTTCACATAGAAATCATTTGTTATAGTTTTATATTTTTTATTATAACTAAGTAATCATAAAAGGTGCTGTAACCATGATAACATACGTAGTTATTAAAATAAAATGAAATATGCTTATTTTAAATTAAGAACATAAAACTTAATGTTATGGTCACATACGAGTACAAAAAAAAAAGAAAAGATAAAGCTGCGTACACTTTTACTTACCACATATTCATAAAAATATTCTAGTAGGTAATCAGAAATTAAAAAACAAATAATAAGGTACTGAAAATAGGAAATATGTACTGATATCCACAACGGCACCACCTACGCTGACAATAGCAGCCACCACTAGTACTACTAGTAGCACCCATTCAAGAGTCTGACACATAGCTCAACCATCACTCCCCTCACCATATTACAGAGAAGGGAACCACGAATCTGCCATCGATAATGACTTTTAGACCAGCATGACAGATATGATAGACCGTTTTATGAAGAGTGGCTATGGGTTATCTCCTCATACCCCTCTGGGCAGCAGCAGTCTATTTATGTACCTAGATATGTATAACATGTGGTAAATTACTGTGTTCTAAAGTATTTCTTAACACACCATACATTAGATTGATGCATCTTTAAGTGTCTATGAAATCAAACTAGAACCTTATCCTTTCCACTAATATTATGTGAAAGTTAGTTTGTTTATATATCTTTTACGATTTCAATCCGTAACTATTGACCGAACATCATGGAATATTGCATACATTAAGTCCGGAATACATTAAAGGACATCGGCTACATTTTATCCCGAAAAAATAGACGATTCTAAGGGATAGTTACAATTGCATAATTATTATTAGTTTGCCATAGAGGAGGTGTATGCCCTTGCAATTTGAACGACCTACAAGGTTACGCAACTTTTTCTCGGCTGTCAATCAGACGGGTAAAATCCAAAAAGTAACATATTTGTAGAAACCTGACCCTCTTCGTGCTTCGAATGGCACGTACGCAGTGGGTCGCGGAAGTCTGGCAGCCATTACAGATTGTCAGAGTCCGGAATCTGGCTTCGGTTTTATTCCAGGGCCGCCAGTTCTTAATGGGGTCGTGGAGATAAGGTTTCGCCCCGTGTAAATACTGGTGGATAAGGACGGAAGCTGACTCCAATAAAGTTTCGGATAGGGCTAGGAATGACCAGAAATTATGATTTAATTCTGAAGCAGTTTTTTTTTAATATGACAGCTAGTAAACATTAGAGATTAATTCGATTACGAAGTAACTGGATTTTACCTATGACTCCGTCAGTTTGTACTTCAGATTATAAATACATCACTCTATGGCAAATTAATTATCTCTATGTAAAAATATAGATATCGATAATAGTGAAAAATTTCATGATCATTGGTTCACTAGTTATGTCGTAAAATAGTAACACACAAACTCACTTTTACATTTACAATAAGAGTATTATATAGTAAGGAAGTAAGGATGTTGACGTCATTGTTCTAACCTACCTACATTTTATCGATATAGTGACGCACTGAGACTACGACAATGCTAGGTTTAGTGGTAGAACTTTGCTTATCCCAGCATAAATGGGCTGGCTCGATCGAGGAAGTACTACACTCTCTCACATAAGATCAGCGTGTAACAACGGTGGTTAATCTTAACGTTGCGTTTCGATGTTTTTTTGTTTCATTGATTGCGATGCGCGAGTGATGCCTCTGATGTTGCTAGCGTCTATAGGCTACGGTAACCGCTTACCATCATCATCATATTTATGCTTGTTCGCCACTTAAGTAGTATATGAATAACCCTTATGTGTGTAATTCACACAAGGCAGAAACAAAACTTCCGAAAAGTAGCCTACGAAAGATTGAGACGGATAGGATAGGAGTATTATTAGTATCAAATAAATGTAAGGTTTATTATTTTTTACCAAGCAAATGACCTCTAATAAATTAAATTGAATGGAGCATTAAAATTCATTTAAATGTTGTTTTCTGCAACGATATAATGGATCCCGTAGGAATTCATGGGACAACTTTGGTAAGAGATCCTGTAAACCTCACCATAGCAACATAAATAACAAATGAATATGATTCACTTACCTACCCCCGGTAGGTGAGAAAAATACTTTATAACGGGTACGGGAATACTAAGTGAACATAGCAAAACAGAGATTATTGAATGCATATCACTTTTTCAAACTTAAATAAGTACACCGTGGTTATATATGGCTTAAGTAATTGATCACTCAAACCGGAGACCGAGGTTTCAAATCAACTACCAAGGAATACTAGGTACTACTACTACTAACTTTTTGTGACAACAAAATGATTTCAAAGTTTTCTGCAACTGACTGCCAATCCTAACATTTATGTGTTTGAATCTTTTTCGTGACGTATTCTCGTTTCATCGAGTTTCAAATCACAACGATTCTAAAGAAGTATTCACTTCATAAATCAGGTTGTGTTGTCTGTGTGCTATTCCAAGTGTATCGTAAAAGCATACTAAGAAAGTATTATGTGGCAGTCGACAGTGTTACTAAAGGTAATAGAGAAGTACCTAAACCTTAAAAAAACCTCATGCCAACTTATAAAAACAGTTTGGCGAAGTAGTCCAATCTTTTTTACAGTGCCGAAGAGCTTCATAGGTAACGAGGAAACGGTACGCAGAGGGCAACGCTGCAAGAGGAGATCAGAAAATAGCACTAGTGGTAACTAAGCGAAAACTGTCACTGTTGCCAGACCCCAGTTAGGTGCATCTTAACCATTTTAACCAGCCAAGTAGTTTGATTATAGAGAACTCTGCCCCTGTTTTTGAATTAAAGGGAGCCCGAACTAAGCAAATACTCGCGCAGTGTTTAACTGAGCCTTTAACTGAGCCCTTTTTTGTCTGACTGACTGTAAATGTTAAACACAAAGTGAAAAATGTGAAATCGAAAATAACAGTCAGGAGCAGGATTTGAACCTGCATCTTCTGGATACCGTCCAGATGCTTTACCAATTCAGCCATCCTGACAATTGCTCCTGACTGCTAATTTCGATAACACATCATACTTAACGTCTTTGGGTGACGCCTGCGCCATCTGTCGGAAGTATTTTCATACATTATACCGACCAGGTAAACTTAATTTTACAATTAAGATTTTACCTAATAATGACGCAAACCCTTTAAATATTTTCGATTATATTTTCGAGTTATTTTCGATTTCACATTTTTCACTTTGTGTTTAATGTATAGTGCTAAGCATGTCAAATGCTAAAAATATATATAAAATATCTAAATGACTGTAAATGGTTTAACTGAGCCTTTTTTTGTCTGATAACAATTATTTTATTCTAGATTCTGCCAGCAACTTTAACCATGTGGCCTTCAGATATGGACACGTCGCTTAACATTTTCGCTAAAAATTGTTTTTATTTTATCTTAGTACCTACTTATTTTGTGAAACCTTTTTTTACCTTAAAGTATATTCCCATGGTGAGAAAAAATGGAAGCACCTACTCAATAGCAACCTCTTAAATAACAAAAAACAAAACAATACGATCAGTGCCGTAGAAGGTCAACTTTCCTCACTTCGGGGACAAGGGTGATGTTCCAACGTGAGAAGTCCATGACTGCAAAGAAAGAAATGAATAATGTACATGATCGCCTATGATTGGAAATGCCACTACCAATTTGTGCATTTTTCTTTTTAATTATCGTCTATTTTATCTGCCTTTGTCACCATAAAGTTTTCTCGTGTTATATCTCGATTTATTATTAGCAGTAGAGCCTTACTTATCCTAATATGAACGGCCGTCGATAGTACCATCCTCTCACAAAAAAATTGCGTGTAACAACGGTAGGTATTTCTACCGTTGTGTTTCGTATGGTGAGTGAGTGCGCCGGAGGCCCAAGCCCCCTCCCTATCACCTCCTTATTATCCTTCTCATTGTCTCTTTATTATCCTTTCTATACTCTCCTAATTATCCTTCGTCACAACCCCCTATCTCTGTGGTGTTGCTTTTGTCTATAGGCTGCGGTAACCGCTCACCATCTGGTGGGCCCGTATGCTTGTTTGCCACTCACATAGTATAAACAATATAAATAAATAAATAAATATTCAAAAAAAAATATTCCTAAATATTCCTCTGGCCCCAAACTAAGCTTAACGCTTATGCTATGGGTACCAGATTACGGATATAATACATATACTACTTTTTTTTGGAAATACATACATATAAATAGAAATCACCCAGACGCAGTACAAATATCTGTGTTCATCACACAAATAATTGTCCTGAGTGGGAATCGAACCCACGACCTCGTGCATGGAAGTCGGTTACACTACCGACTAGGCCCGTCAATATATACACATAATGAAATGCACTTCCTGTAAATATGGAAAAACATGTCGTAAAGGTTTGGAACTCAGATTTATTTTTAATGTAGGTACAGTCATAAAATTAAATACCCTTTAATAGTACCCTAGGGATGAAAGCAACTATTGGAGGCCTCGCTACGCTCGGGCGCCAAACCCCGTCTTGGGACTAAATAAGTCTTTATCCCGAGGTAAACACTGTGCTTTTCATTACGAATACGAGGAAACTAAAAATAAAAATCATGAATTAGCTAAAGAAAAAATGGGAGACTTTAAAAAATTGAATTTGGAATCGCCGTATTCCCGCCGATTTTGTTTTTTTTTTCTGTGGCCTGTCAGCTATTCAGCCATAATTTTTCATTTTAATCATTGAAATAATATAAATCTTGGTTATTTTAAAGATATAGGTAGTTGCAACTATATTAAAATAAAGTCATATAAAAAAACAAATTCTTTAATAAATACATAACTTTATGTTATTTCAATTTTACATCGCGCTGTAATTGACTGGCTGTACAGAAAATAGAAATGTTTTTTTTTTATAATTACTCAGCTGTCAGTTGAAAGTAATTCTCCCTAGGGCTGAAAAGTATTACTTTCAACCCGCTTCTCAGGCCTACTTTCAGAGTATGAGTAATGAAAAATATTTTTTCAGGCTTTCATTAGCATTTTACATTGCGGCAACCCTTTAAAAAATATCTTAGTTGAAAATTGTTAGCAAAATGTCACAATGGTAAAATACTGGTAATCTTTATTCATTTCAATTAAAAAGGCAACAAAAGGCGATTTCAGGACGACACTCAGTTATGAAAACATCTTCACCCTTTTCTGAAGGCTGCTTGTACAAATTTGCATCACATCTGAATTTAAAGTACTTATTTCGCATTGAATAACTGAAATAGCACCTTTGGTGCACCGGGGATATTGGTACATTTTATTTTTATTTAGAATCTGAATATTAATTATTATTTTTTAGAATTATAAAAACCTATAGTTACAATAGTCGTTATTAAAATGAGAAACTATGTAAGTCATTCTATGTAAGTTAGTCCTGTGTGGGGCCGGCTTTAGAATTGTCCCACCCCTCTCCACCCATGGGAGTTGTAAGAGCCGACTGAGGGAATACCGGGGGAGTGGGCAGCAGCACTCCTTTGAGTATTAACAATATCCACTGCGATCGCCAACCCGCCTGTACCGCAGCTTTATAGATGTTAGCGCCCAGTTTTGTCTGTGTGGTGACGAACTAAGAATACAAGTGTCACCTCACCATTCCCGCGGGTGTCGTGCAAGGCGACTAAGGGTAGTAAGCAATTATCACCCATTGCATTACATTTTTATTTTATCTTAGTACCTACTTATTTTGTGAAACCTTTTTTTTTCGTTGCAATAAATAAGTTAATTGTTAGCTGAGTTCTAACTTAATTTCTTTCTTTCTTTCTTGCAACGGCACATTAAGCTCTATATAAAAATGCTATCCCATAGGAAATACCCAAGTTTCTAGGATAATAACTATTAAACCTTAATATGTGGCTCAAATAAATTCATCTTATGTACACTACATTAGATCCTCGAACACACTATTTTTGATTGATGTGTTTGACGTCAATATTTGATTGAAATGTTTGAATTGTCAGCTAGGCACATTTTGAATGGGTAAATGTGGTTTTCATGTTTACCCGGGCAATATTTCCAATTTTGTCATCATAAGAACTCATCTCGGTCCTCAAAAATATTTAAAATAAAATCCGAATTGGTCCAGCCCTCCTCGAGTTTTACGCTAAGAAACGTCTAGTGAAGAAAATAAGTCTAAGACAAACATATTTATTTATATAGATTCATTTTATTTGTATAGATTAATTACAATTTGTACTTGATTTCACCGGATGGTAAGTGACAGCGTAGTCTTAAAATATTGTATGTATATTTGTTGTTTACATAAATCGTAGTAATGATTAATTATACCAATAATAAATGCAATAATCACGGTAGGTGCTAAATTAATTCACACTTTAAATAATGAATTATTTAAAGTGTGAATTAATTTAGTTTTATTTTTTTAGCAACCTTCATTGTACTCCTATGCCTAATAATGTCAAGTTTAGGTTATTAGGTAAGATTAATTCTATAGAGTATGTAAGTTACTCATTTGTTTAATTTATGGTTTTTATTTATTAAGCTATAATTGTTGTTCATATAAATTCTTTCATTTGTGTAATTTCATATAACACGGTTATAGGTATATAATTTGATAATATACGCAGTAAATTTAGAAACGGTTTCTAGTTAATACTGGTACAGCACAGTTAATATCGCGCACATAAATATTGTCGCACACGACAGCTCCTCGCCGCCTGTAGTCTCTATTGAAGTATGGCGGCCAAATATAGGATGTCTATGAATTAATTGCAACTATAAAATAATTTAACATTATACTATAGTATTAGTCAATAAATATAAAATAGAAAGTGAAAGACAGTCGAGTTCAATCCTGAGTCCAAGGTTCAGACACCTCTGAGTTTTTCAGATTTTTCGAAATTATGTGTGCCCAATCCCTCAAGATGAGACTCGTGCCCAGTAGTGGGACAAAAACAAGATTTGGGAAAAAAATACACTTTTACAACATCTAGCAATGATGACCACTGCAGTTGACCTGAAATACAGTTGATACTAGTTTAGGGGTCAGAGTATTCACATATTTTGTAAAAGCTTTGAAATAAATAAACATTATTATTATTATTATTAGTTATAATTATGTTTATGTATGGATATATTCTTATAATATATATACAAAAAAGCTAAGCTGTGCGGAAGCGCAATGAATAAAACTACTAAAGTCTGAAATCATTTAGCTACATAATGATAACATAAATTATTGAATGTAATATTTGTTAACGGTGGTATACTACGAGTATAACTAAATAAAAACAAAACAGCCTATATACATACACGCAGCGACACACGCACCTGACTTCGCGGAGCGTAATTTTCGCTCTCTGAAACGCCACGGATTAGTTTTTCCTTACGATAATTAAATAACTTTGAGCAATGTTGTTGCGTGATGTACGACCTGTTTATTGTCTTGTTTCGACTTACACCCTCGTATGTGAGCTTCATTATTACTGCTCACTTTCTAAGCGCTTGTTACTAAAGTAACTTCAACTGGTACAAAATTATTTTGTATTTGTACTAGCTATTTCTTTAACTAATTACTCATGTACGTGTGGGGACGCATTAAGAATATTTAGTATCACTAAACCTTAAAGTATATTCCCATGGTGAGAAAAAATGGAAGCACCTACTCAATAGCAACCTCTTAAATAACAAAAAACAAAACAATACGATCAGTGCCGTAGAAGGTCAACTTTCCTCACTTCGGGGACAAGGGTGATGTTCCAACGTGAGAAGTCCATGACTGCAAAGAAAGAAATGAATAATGTACATGATCGCCTATGATTGGAAATGCCACTACCAATTTGTGCATTTTTCTTTTTAATTATCGTTTATTTTATCTGCCTTTGTCACCATAAAGTTTTCTCGTGTTATATCTCGATTTATTATTAGCAGTAGAGCCTTACTTATCCTAATATGAACGG
The DNA here is from genome assembly GCA_948253155.1 of Leucoma salicis. Classification (NCBI taxonomy): domain Eukaryota; kingdom Metazoa; phylum Arthropoda; class Insecta; order Lepidoptera; family Erebidae; genus Leucoma; species Leucoma salicis. The sequence continues at coordinate 11,507,661 of OX411808.1, read as the reverse complement.
CCGTCGATAGTACCATCCTCTCACAAAAAAATTGCGTGTAACAACGGTAGGTATTTCTACCGTTGTGTTTCGTATGGTGAGTGAGTGCGCCGGAGGCCCAAGCCCCCTCCCTATCACCTCCTTATTATCCTTCTCATTGTCTCTTTATTATCCTTTCTATACTCTCCTAATTATCCTTCGTCACAACCCCCTATCTCTGTGGTGTTGCTTTTGTCTATAGGCTGCGGTAACCGCTCACCATCTGGTGGGCCCGTATGCTTGTTTGCCACTCACATAGTATAAACAATATAAATAAATAAATAAATATTCAAAAAAAAATATTCCTAAATATTCCTCTGGCCCCAAACTAAGCTTAACGCTTATGCTATGGGTACCAGATTACGGATATAATACATATACTACTTTTTTTTGGAAATACATACATATAAATAGAAATCACCCAGACGCAGTACAAATATCTGTGTTCATCACACAAATAATTGTCCTGAGTGGGAATCGAACCCACGACCTCGTGCATGGAAGTCGGTTACACTACCGACTAGGCCCGTCAATATATACACATAATGAAATGCACTTCCTGTAAATATGGAAAAACATGTCGTAAAGGTTTGGAACTCAGATTTATTTTTAATGTAGGTACAGTCATAAAATTAAATACCCTTTAATAGTACCCTAGGGATGAAAGCAACTATTGGAGGCCTCGCTACGCTCGGGCGCCAAACCCCGTCTTGGGACTAAATAAGTCTTTATCCCGAGGTAAACACTGTGCTTTTCATTACGAATACGAGGAAACTAAAAATAAAAATCATGAATTAGCTAAAGAAAAAATGGGAGACTTTAAAAAATTGAATTTGGAATCGCCGTATTCCCGCCGATTTTGTTTTTTTTTTCTGTGGCCTGTCAGCTATTCAGCCATAATTTTTCATTTTAATCATTGAAATAATATAAATCTTGGTTATTTTAAAGATATAGGTAGTTGCAACTATATTAAAATAAAGTCATATAAAAAAACAAATTCTTTAATAAATACATAACTTTATGTTATTTCAATTTTACATCGCGCTGTAATTGACTGGCTGTACAGAAAATAGAAATGTTTTTTTTTTATAATTACTCAGCTGTCAGTTGAAAGTAATTCTCCCTAGGGCTGAAAAGTATTACTTTCAACCCGCTTCTCAGGCCTACTTTCAGAGTATGAGTAATGAAAAATATTTTTTCAGGCTTTCATTAGCATTTTACATTGCGGCAACCCTTTAAAAAATATCTTAGTTGAAAATTGTTAGCAAAATGTCACAATGGTAAAATACTGGTAATCTTTATTCATTTCAATTAAAAAGGCAACAAAAGGCGATTTCAGGACGACACTCAGTTATGAAAACATCTTCACCCTTTTCTGAAGGCTGCTTGTACAAATTTGCATCACATCTGAATTTAAAGTACTTATTTCGCATTGAATAACTGAAATAGCACCTTTGGTGCACCGGGGATATTGGTACATTTTATTTTTATTTAGAATCTGAATATTAATTATTATTTTTTAGAATTATAAAAACCTATAGTTACAATAGTCGTTATTAAAATGAGAAACTATGTAAGTCATTCTATGTAAGTTAGTCCTGTGTGGGGCCGGCTTTAGAATTGTCCCACCCCTCTCCACCCATGGGAGTTGTAAGAGCCGACTGAGGGAATACCGGGGGAGTGGGCAGCAGCACTCCTTTGAGTATTAACAATATCCACTGCGATCGCCAACCCGCCTGTACCGCAGCTTTATAGATGTTAGCGCCCAGTTTTGTCTGTGTGGTGACGAACTAAGAATACAAGTGTCACCTCACCATTCCCGCGGGTGTCGTGCAAGGCGACTAAGGGTAGTAAGCAATTATCACCCATTGCATTACTGGTGGTAGGACTAGGTACCAAGTGAGAGTAATCACTCTATGACCGGTCATGAAGCACGTCAGTGTGTTTTGGCTGTAGCAGAAGATAGCCGTTTATTCTTTCATTTTTCATACCTGAGAAGTGAAATGGTGCGCAGCAGCTTGACAATACTCTCGATATAATTGAGTTCATGAGCGACGTTTACCACTTACCATCAGGTTGATTGTGGCTCGTCTGTCATCATAAGCAATAAAAAAAAACCAGAGGCGTCACTCCCGCATCGCCATCTCCAAGAAAGAGGTCAAGAGAAATTAGAGGAGAGTAAGGATAATAAGGCTCTCCTTATCCTCTAATAGGGGTGGGGTTTGGGCCTGTGGTGCTCTCACTCACCATACCAAACACCACGGTACGAGTACCTACCGTGCCATTAAAATTGCTGAATCTAGCTGAATTTAATTCTGCAAAAAAAATTAAACCATTAAAATGTGCAGTAAAATCTCCTAAAAGCGGAGCCGTAGTAACAACCAAATTAAACTTGAATCAAATAATAACACGGCCGAACAGGTCCAACCATGGCGTTTTCAACTCTCACAAATTCGCATTAAGAAAGGCACCTAGATAAACTTACTTTGCTCTTAAGACCTCTTGCTGTTTATAAATCCAATTGGATTTAGCTGTGAGATACACCGGGAGCATTTACCTACGTTTATTTTTTTGTATATATTGTGACATCTTGTTTTAATATTCGTAATGCATTGAATATCAGAAAATTCTTCTCAGACAAACTTGTGTCTGAAGTCGATATTTCTCAAGAGCGGGCCTAGGGATTGGGTAAAAGGAACTTATTTCAATTGAAACCCATCAATACACAACTTAGTTCAGTTTTTAACCTCACAAAGTTGTTTGCGCATTGATGTTTATGTTTAGTGAAGTTTTATTAAAAAACGATGAAGTGCTAAAATTACCATCAAAATATTTAAAAAGTCACGTCATCAAGTAGTATGAATTTTATATGCAAAATTACTATATTGGAATAAAATGTATGTAAATACATCCGATGCATGGGTCATGCATGGACATGGCTCTTAAATACATCTAAAACAAATGTGAAAGTCACCATTAGATGACTGCGATAGCTTAGCTAACCAGAGCACTTCCCCGGATTGGACACAGCTTCGAACCCTGCTCGCAGTAAAGCTCTCTTTTTCCATTTTCACAAATAATTTGTTATTTAATACTATTGTATTTTATTGGTAATGGATAACATTCAACATAGCAGAGCCTTAAAACCTAGTTTGCTTAACATGGATGGATCGGCTTGACCGGGGAAGTACGATCAGCGTGAAACTACGGTAAGTACTCCTATAGTTGTGTTTTGTATGGTAAGTGAGAGCATAGGAGGCCTAAATCTCCTGCTCGTCCTCTCCTTATTATTCTTTTCCATCTCCTATCCCTTTCCTTGGAGTTGGCGAAGCGCGAGTGATGCCTCTGGTGATAGCGTCTACATGCTACGGTTGCTTACCACTAGGTGGTGCGTATGCTTGTTTGCCACTCTTGTTGTATACAAAATCTACGGTTATCTTACATTTATGTATTTTGTTGCCAAATTTAATTAATTACATTTACATTACAGCAAGTATGATTGTGAAAGTTGTTGGTATCTAATATCCAATATCTACATAAACATCACAAATTCAACAGCCTGCTGTGCCTCAAACCTAATCAACGATAATAACATTTGGCGTAACGACTTTGCCTATTAGCGCCGGCAAGAGTCCATTCCTGTTTGATACCAGATTGTTAAACTTGAAAACGTTAAACGTAATCATATTTGACTCACCAAGATAACCCATAGCTATTATTATACAGCATATCGAGTTCGTAAAAACTTATCAAGCAGATCTAAGCTTAAGGTCAACGCACTTTGAAAACATTCAAATAAAACTGTAATCATCGATAAAATGGCGTCGGACGATGAAGGCGGCACAAAGACAATAATAAATTGTAATTACAATTTAAAATGAGCAGGCGTTGCCGAGGGAGTGGCCTTCTGCCCCCACACACTCCACCACCTCAGACTTCACATGTGTGCAGTTTTACATTCCTACTGCAAGTAATTAGTGTCGTGGGTGTGTGTGTATGTCTGTAAACTTTATGAACAAGATTCATGTTATATATTGGTAAACTAAGCAAAAACTACCATAAGGGTTTTCGATGTAAATTCCTCTCACTTTGAGAGTGAGAGGAAAACCTGTGACAGTAGGACAGTATTAGGTTGTGAACAATACTTAGTAGTAATAGAAAGTTATTATTATAAGCAGCCTTAGAGAGCTCTATAAAAGCTCTTGCAGGCGGAGTAAAATTTTTCTGTTTCATTGACAAAGGCACGTCTCCTCCAGGAAAAAAAAATAATATCAAAAATAATTAGTCTCAATAACCGTCAAGGTCTTTTACAAAAACTATTTAATTATACTCGTAGTAATACAGCGAACACGGCAGATTGATTAGTGTTCCAAATATATTTAAATATAAATGTTTTATAATTTTAATTTAAAACTAGTTTCTGTAATGCCTTTTTTTTTGTTAAGGCGGGAAAAATGTAGCCAACCACTACACCGTCATTCGGGGCAACGAACAGGGTAGTAGTATACTAAATAAACCACAGTTTGCCGTCTCTCCACTTGTATTGATGGACCAGTGGACGCATCTGACATTACTTCGGTGATAGCCTCTGCAATGCCAGCTGGTTCATATTATTATACCTAATTGTACATCACATTTACATATGTATATATAAAGTTGATATTGCTCCCGTGGATATTACGCCTAATTAAGGTTTATAACGTTAAGCTTAATATTATATCGCCAGGAAAATGATTATCTACTGCAATGATATCGTTTAGATATCAACCTCCTATGACTGTAGATTCGCTACCCGCTCTCCACACTGATCCACAAATTCCTTTCATAAATCTTCATGTAGTTTGTGTAGGTGTGCTTACGAAAAAACTCGCATTACCTATAGGATTACCTCCCATGAACTACAAGACGTTCTCTTTAATAAAATAGGCAATGTACCCAGTCATTTGTAAACAAATATCTAACAATATCTTACACAGTATTATAATAGTATCAGTCACTTTTGTATTTATAATGTAGCTTAAAGTAAATAATAGCTTCATTTAAGTGATACCTAGTTGCTATATAATTATATATTAGATAAATGCTGCAATTAAATAATTTGAAATAAGCATCATACTGAGTCTTATATACATATTTAATAAATAATAATTTCCATACATATGACCATGTTTTGTTCCTCAAAAATAATTTGATACGTATCGAATAGCTATTTACCAAAATTACATGTTACAAAAACATTTACTTGGTTTATTTTCCATTCCCCCGCATTCAAGAATGATTTTTGTTATAAAAAGACAATCAAGCGTAGTCTTTGTTTATTTTAAGATGAGGTTCCGTAGGTTTTAAAAAAATATGCGAGTTTAAAAAGTTTTTAAGCCAAATTTTCATATATGGTATTTTGAATTGTCATTCAACATTTGCAAGGGATCCTTTTTTAAATATATTCACTTCGCCTGCATTATGTGGTGGATTTTCCAAGTAGAAAATTTATTTCACCAACGCACATGTAAATAACAATTACGCACATGTAAATAGCAATTCACGTCCAAATTGAACATGTGTTATTTTTTTCAACCTTTTTACTTTTCTGTCTCACTGTTGGCTACGGGTCTCCCCTCATAGTGATTAAGGCTTCACAGAGAGATATACTTTACAAGCCAACGAGAAAATCTGACAGTGGCATCTCTTTTTGCGAAGAGCTGATACAATGAGTACGCGAAGGAGACGGCAGCTGACCAGCAATCTCCCGTCCCGCACTGCGCGCGAGAAGGCGCTTTATGATCTCTGGCCTCCATAAGCGCTGGCCTGAGGTTGACAGTAGCAAAAGCAGCTCTGAGGGCACGGGCGTTTCCCGTTGAGGAAGTGCTAGGCTTAAAATAGATGGGATTGCCAGAAGTGACGATTATGACCTGCCAGACGTGGAGAAACTCATGCTGAAGAGCGGAATGACTCGCCTCCGGCCAAAATTAGTCTGAAGGAACATCCTGGGTAACATACCGAGTCAGAGTACATCAAGGCTCACGTATAACCTCTTCACCCACCCAGCTGGTGGGTTTGCACAAAGGATTTCCTCCCGAAACAAATACACATATGATTTCGAAAAATCTCAAAAAGTTAGCTATGTGTCGTGCAAGGTCCAGACCTCAGGCTGGGGCTCGACCTTGATACCACTGTTTTTGTAGGCCTTGGTTCTACCGCTATACTATCATTGCTTTACCACTGAAGAAATGTCACACAATTCCGGTGGTCTGCCAGTACAGGCGGAGAGACAACACACAGCGTATTTATTTAGTGGGTCAGGGCCCCACACTAGCCTCGTTGCCCCTAATGACGGGGTGTGTGGTTAGGTACATTTTTTCCACCTTAACAAAAAAGGCCATTATTGCCTTATAACTAATAACCGCATATTCCTACTTATGTCCTAATTGGCTGAGGATAATAAGTCTATATCATATTTTAAATTACGGCGGGAGTATTTTTAATACCTTTATTTTTACCTTTTTTCAACCCATTGTCTGTCTGTCTATCCCACTATTGGGCATTTCTTTTTTCTCTCAAATTTTGTAACTATATAAATCCATGAGATCTGTCTGTAATAACTTTTTTTATGCTCAACTCTCAATCGTTTCTAAAATTTTTGTCTGTCTGTATGTCCTTTTATAACGCGAGAAAGGCTGGACCGATCTTAATGAAAATCAGTGTGTGGAAACAACACGAAATTGGACATATTAGCACATAGTATTTAAATTTATAGCCGTGTGGGGCCGGCACCAAGAATAGCTCCACCCCGTCTCTTCCTATGGGAGTCGTAAAAGCCGACTAAAGGATTACCAGGGGACCGGGCAGCAACGTTCCCCTGTGTACTAAAAACATCCACTGTGAACGTCAACCCGCCTGCCAAGCGTGGCGATTATGGTAATACCCCCCATATGAGTGTACACACACACACATCGGCCCCCAGTCACGGCAGCTCCACTATTCCGTGGCCTAACGGTAGCGGGCTCGGTAACGGCGGAGCAGGAAGTGCTAAGAATCTCCGGTCGCGATCCGGCTACCAGAAACGACTTCTGGCCCTGATAACGCACAACGTCAGGACACTGAGGACTGACGAGAGGATCACCGCGCTGGAAGAGGAACTGAGAAAGATCCGATGGGACGTTGTAGAATTATCAGAAGTGCGAAGACAGGGTGAGGGCACGATAATCCTCCAGTCCGGAAACTTGCTCTTCCATCGGGAGGGCGAGCAACAGTCCCAGGGTGGTGTCGGGTTTATCGTTCGCAAGTCTTTCACAGTTAATGTGGAGAAGATTGAGAGTGTGTCGAGTAGAGTAGCGTACCTTATACTCAGAATTACCAAAAGGTATTCTCTGAAGGTCATACAGGTTTACGCACCGACCTCGACACATTCCGACGACGAAGTGGAGGCCCTTTACGAGGACATCTCGAAAGCCATTCACGCGTCTAAAAATCACTTCACGGTGGTTATGGGAGATTTCAACGCAAAACTAGGCATAAGGAGAGACGATGAGCTGAAGGTGGGGCATTTGGGCAGAGGAACCACAGGGGCCAGATGCTGTCTGATTTTCTGGAGAAGGAAGGCCTTTTTATGATGAATTCCTTCTTCAGGAAATAGCCCCAGCGAAAATGGACCTGGATTAGCCCTGATGGTTCAGTGAAAAATGAGATCGACTTTATCTTAACGGACAAACGACACATATTCAATGATGTCTCAATGATCAGCAGGATTGAAACTGGGAGTGATCACCGATTAGTTAGAGGCATATTGAATCTAAATATGAAAGTCGAGAGGTCACGCTTGATGAAGTCTACGCTCCGACCAACACCTGCTCAATACTACAACCCCGAAAACTTTCAGCTCGAACTACAAAATCGCTTTCAATGCCTAGACGAGTGCGATTCAGGGAACGATATGAGTTGTTCATCCGGTTCGTGGAAACTGTCCAAGCGGTTGGGTCGACCTTTTTTAAGACCAGTCGCGTCAATAGGACTCAAAAGCTTTCGGACCAAACTCTTAAGCTCATGGCGAGACGGACAGAGATGACTTCGTACTAACTAAAGAAATATTGCAAATAAGATAATTATGTCTTTTAAATGTAATTTGTTGATTTTTTAACTTATTGTTGTATTTAAACGAAAATAAGTATTTACAGCAAACAGTAAATATTTAATTCTAGTTTCAAAAATGTTACGTAATATATTTTGAATAATAAAATATCATGGGTGCTATTTCCAAACACGCCTTAATTTAAACAAAAGAGCGGGAATAAATTTTCTTGGCTGACCTAAAGAGTTGAATAAGTTAAAACATATTAAAATAATCGTAAAATATAAGTGAAACTAGCGACGAGAACAGTATTTTAACACCGGAAGAGTTAAAACAACAAGTTATTAATGCAGAATTAAGTTTCCTACCTGAGAACTCTCGCGAGAAATATCTGAAAGCATATCATGTCTTCAATGAATGGAGACTTACAAAGGCCGCAAGCAGTTTTTCGGAGACGGTGTTGCTATCTTATTTTTAGGTTTATCACAGACGAGGCGATCATCTACAACTTAGATAAATAACCTATATTTATCTAAGACCTATAATGTGGAGTACTTACTCAATGTTGAAAGCTACTTTAAAAACAAAACATAACGTGCATATTGAAACATATTCAAAACTCGTATCTTTTCTGAAAAGAATGTCAGTTGGGCTATAAGGCTAAAAGTCCAAAATTTTCACGGCCCTTAACATAGAAAAAATTCTTAATTGAAGCTCCGGACTGCAATTTTGTTGCTGCTAAAGTAAGTGGTACCTATGAATCTATATTGTTAGTTATTAAAATTTGTGTGTAGACTGGTATATGTATAAAGGTACTTACTGCCTACTAAACTCCCGCTATTCGTATCTATAGATCAACGGTCTACGTGCTCTATTCGGAAAAATGGGCGTCTTGGTAAGTTACTGCGAGACGCGTCGTTGGTAATATGGGATGAATGCACCATGAGTCATAGAGCTCATGTGGAGGCCGTAGACCGTACTTTAAAAGACCTCCGATGCTCTGCTAATGTCATGGGTGGTATCACTTTTGTCACTTTTGTATTTGCTGGAGATTTCCGACAAACGCTTCCAGTCGTCAACAAAGGTACGCGAGCAGATATTATGAAGGCATGTTTAAAATCATCTCAACTTTGGACATCTGTTCAACATTTGAATTTCCGCACCAATATGAGAGCTCATCTACATGGAAATACCCATAGCAATTTTCCATAACAGCTGCTGAAACTTGGAGAAGGAATTTCTCCATCTTTAAATTTGGGCACCGATTATGAAGTTAACTTGGATGAGTCTCTAGGCCAAATAGTCCATAATTTAGATAGTCTGATAGATGCTATATATCCAGACATCGAAAACTTACATCAAAATAATTTTCGTTGTCTGTGTTGTAGAGCAATAGTTTCTCCCAGGAATGAAACAGTCAACGAAATAAACAATTTAATTATGAAGAAAGTACCGGGTGAAGTAAAGTGCTATAAATCCATAGAAACCGTCACTAACATCGAGGACGCAGTGCACTACCCCAGGAATTTTTAAATTCTCTAAACCCCGCTGGGCTACCATCTCATGAACTGTCGTTAAAAGTTGGCACGTTGATAATGCTTCTCAGAAATTTAAGCTCCCCCAACATGTGTAATGGCACGAGACTTCTTATAAAGGAGCTAAAAGATAATTTAATAGTATCGAAGATTATCACCGGCCCTGCAGCTGGTGAATTAGCTCATATACCAAGAATACCCATGATTCCTACTGATTTGCCTATACCCTTCAAAAGGCTCCAATTTCTAGTAAAAATTTCTTTCGCACTAACGATAAACAAATCCCAGGGCCAAACATTCAAATTAGTAGGAATTGATTTACGAAAAGAATGTTTTACGCATGGGCAACTTTACGTTGCCCTATCACGGGTCGGGGCTCCCGACCATCAGTATATTTTGTTACCTGAAAATAATTTAACGTCAAATGTTGTTTATAGAGAAGCTCTACAATAATCGCTTTAGTTATCTATCCTAAAACAACGGGTTTCACTCCGGGACTGCCGGCAGAAGTGAAAACTTAGTATTAATTACATTTAAATATTTTCATCATTAACAACTTTAACATCCTCATAAAGACAATCTATGCAGCCTGCGGATAATGACTGCGTCGTCGATGTTAGTGTCGGTGTCTTTGAATTGACCTGGGAATCATTTTGCTAACCGTGTCTTTCCTGGGAAGGCTTTTTGCAGCGGTAACCGACATCCACGCGGGCGGAGCCGCGGGCGACCGCTATGTTAGCTAAAGATGGGCTAACAAAAAATATTGTTCACGCTATAGCATTAAGAGACTGATATTGTTTGTTAGTGTTAATGTCGTAATTAATTAGTGATGTATAATTTTAAGAAATAACCTACAATAACTTAAAAATAATAATGTTTGGCGTTTGTTATTTTTATATTCTCTCATCGTTCACAGCGCTCCATGCCTATTTCACGCATATACCACATCCTTACACACTTACAAAGAGTCAGTTATTTTTGTCTACACTAGATGTAATATTTTCATTACAGGTTGTACTGACCACAGGAATTAGTGGAGCGTGTCGCAATAACGAGCTATTACAGCTAACAGTTAATAATATCGAAAAGCATTCAGATAAATTACTGTTAGTAAAATTGAAAAATACAAAGACGAACCTTGATAGGTCTTTTGTCGTACACGAAGAATACGTAACTATTGTAGAAAAATACCAAAATGTACGTCCAGCCCATATAAAAACCGACCGATTTTTCATACAATTCCATAATAATAAATGCTCAAGACAGCCTATGGAAGTAAATAAATAGGTGCTATACCGCGAGAAATTGCCACTTTCTTAAAACTGGAAGAGCCTCTGCTATACACGAGTCACTGCTTTCGGAGAACTTCGGCAACGCTCTTGGCTGATTCCGGAGCCGATCTCACCACATTAAAACGTCACGGCGGGTGGAAGTCCAATACGGTTGCAGAAGGCTATATTGAAGACTCAATAGAATATAAGTCGAAAATCTGTAAGCGTATAGTGGAAACAATAGGTCTGAATCTGACCTCACCCACGCCCATTCACTTCCAACAACGCACAGTGTACTTATACAGAAAGCCGATCAGAGTCGCCAACGTTCACCGTTGTTCCTTCTCAATCCGCTACCGAAACAGAAACCTTAACCCCAGATAATCAAACTCAACTCAATGCAATTATAACGTTGCCAAATAAATCTGTTACTTTTAATTTGCAGAATTGCAGTAATTTTACTTTTAACTTTTAAAATGGTCCATTTTATTGAATTGGTACCTCTAACTACAATGTTAATTATTTTGATTCACAATAAATAGTTATTTCAATCTATTTCTGTTTATTATTTTATCTCCTAAAGTGTTCTCGCTGCTGAAGTGAAAAGTTATGTGTGTTACACGAGAGCAAAGTTTTTTGCATCTCGTGCCTTTGAATCCCTCGCCACACTCAGGATTCAAAATCAGCACTCGCAGCAAATAAGGACTTTGCTCTCTTGTTGCACAAATAACTATTTACACTCTATAATAATAGTATAAATAGCATAGATACTACATACTATATTAGCCTTGTGTTTCTTTATGACAGTATGTAAATTGTTTGTGTTTATCCTTACAATAGAGCTGTCCTCAATTTCTTTTCTTCCCTTACGGACTGACAATTTGTCTCGATCCCTTTCTCTTATTGATCATTATAGGATGATGAATTTACAGAAATCTATCAATAAGAATTTAAGCAATCAAACAGATCTTGTACGACTTAAGAGTACTTAAGATTCTGCCACGGTACCCTAATAAAAGGATAGAGATCATAATCTCCGACGTTCGAGTTCGGGCCCGAATAAAATGGAAATACATTTTAATGATTATTATGCCCGTAAACGGTTTTGCCGTGAACGCTCAACCATTCAATCCATCTAATCATTAATTTTAACACTTTTCACCTATTTTTATATCTAAGATATGGGGCAGGCATTCATAATAAATACAATAATGTAATAAGTACTGGAGCCTTCTATTTATGAATGTTCTTTTTTTATTCAAACATTTGAATGCAGTTTTAAGATATTTATTTAGGTAATAATGAGGTCTTACTTAACATTATTACAAAAGAATATATCTAATATATAAAATTTCCATGTCACAATGTTAGTTACCGTACTCCTCCGAAACGGCTGGACCGATTTGTATGAAATTTTGTGTGCGTATTGGATAGGTGTAAGAATCGGCCAACTCTATTTTTCATACCCCCAAATGATAAGGGTGACCCACCCCTAAATATTTTATTTTATTTTTTGGACAACATTTTCTGTTTTTATTTTAGTATGATTCAGCATTAAAAATACATACAACCCTAAATTTTCACCCTTCTTCTACCGATGTAGAAATAATTTATATGGCAAAACAACGTTTGCTGGGTCAGCTAGTACACTATAAATTATAATTAGTACTAGTACCATAGACTGTACTTACTATTAAAATTTTTAAGAGTATTTTTTAAGTATTATCTAATTAGATTAACAATCTGTGATAACTATATCATTAGATAATTATCACATATAACTAAAATAAATTGTAGAGCCAAAAAAACAGTGTTTTAAACACTACACCATAACGACCTATGCGGTTTTATAACGATAATTTGGCGCCACACAACGGATGATTGATAGCCATCGTAAACGTCAAAATTTTGGTAACCAAAATAAAAGATAGCGAGGTGATCAAAACACCACATCGACATTAGTTACAAACACACAACATAATGCGTTTTAGTGGTTTTCAAGAATAGAATCAGATGTTTTAATTTGATCGTAAATATTTTTTTCCGGCCTATTACTGTTGGGCACGGGTCTACTCTTAGAGCGAAAGGAATTCGGCCCATAGTCCACTACGGTGGTCCAGTGCAGGTTGGCGGACTTCAAAAGCCGTCGAGTAAATCTCTCGGGCATAGAAGTTTCTCACGATGGTTTCTTTCATCGAGCAGTGACAAATTTAAAATACAAATTATTTGTGAATAAAGAAAAAGAGATTTTTAGTAGGGGCGGGAATCGAACCACGCATCTTTTCCAATCCGGGGAAGTGCTCTAAGCCACTGAGCTACCCTACTGACCTTTCGATCATCCCAAATTCTTAATCACATTTGTCTTACGACTAAACAAAACTTCCCGCCCCTACTAAAAATCTCTTTTTCTTTATTCACAAATAATTTGTATTTAGATATTTTTATATATATTTTTAGCATTTGACATGCTTAGCACTATACATTAATTATTACATTATTTTTCACTTTGTGTTAAAATAATTTGTACTTTAAAAAGTAGCGGAGCATGTCAATTGCTAAAAGAAATATAGATCTAAAGTGACAAATTTGTTAAATATATTATAATTTGTCAAATACATACATATTCTCGAAAAATCTTGAAAATTCACAGGTGTGTACCGGTGTGTATCATTAAAATAAGCAGATTTTACAAAACGTAGTAGTTTTGTATAATGCGCAGACAAACAAAAATACAGAAATGTTTTGTATTTTGTATTACAAAGAAATGTTTGCTGTACAGAGACGCCTGAATAGCCTAATATTTTTCTTTTTTCTAAAAATCTTAAATGTTCAGGCATAGCTATTTTACAGCTTTATAATAGGTAATAAGTCTTTACATATGAAATTGGCGTTATGTGTAAAAAATAAGTGCTCTAAGCCGCTGAGCTGTCGCAGTGAACTTAGGCCATACCCAATCTCCTCATCACATTTGTCTTTACGACCAATGCCACCTATCGGATGCATTTACATGCATTAATCCAATATAGTAAATTTAATTTTGCAATTAAAATTCAGTGTGATAGCTTAGTGGCTTAGAGCACTTTGGAAGGGACGCAGGTTCGATTCCCGCTCGCACTAAAGTTATCTTTTTCTTCATTCACAAATAATTTGTACTTTAAAGTAGCTGAGCATGTAAAGTGTAAAATACAGATCAAAATTAATAAAAATATATTTTGTCACGCAGTAAATAACAACCAATATATTAACTATTCATGTAGGTAATTAAGTACATTTACTCAATGTTATAGCCGGCAAAAAAAACAAGACAATATAGCAACCCTAATTAAACTTTGACAATTAAAATAAAAATTACATACCTATCATTGCAATATTATCACTTACAAGCTACTACCATGAAGACCCTTATTTATGGGTTGAGCAACAAAACAACCCTAAACTACACTCGACGGAAAAGTAGGAATAATCAGGATCAGTGGTTAAAGAAGGCCAATAATTATCCTTCTTTGTGAAAGAAGTTTTTGCGCTGAATTGAGATGATGGTTATCTAAGAATGTATTTAAAGACGTTACTACCCCATTTGTGATTGTGAAGATTCACGAAACGTTTGGTGCTCCTAATGCTTTGCGGATAAGGCTAAAAGGTAACAAGTAGCATTTGATGCCAAATTAAATTGCTTACTTGTTGCCGTATCGTAGCTGGTGAAGCATTTTAGTATTTAGTCTTTTACAGACGTTTCTTTCTTCTTTTTTTTTGCTACTTTCTTCTAAACGTAATGATGGACCTTCACGGTGAAATAAAGTATTCGCCCAGAATTAAAAATGCCATTTTAGCTTGAGCTGCGCGTTAGTAATATTATTTCTACTGAGGGCCGTTTGAGAACAATATACTGAAGTAGAAAATTAATGTACGTAGCCATTGTTAGATCCAAAATTCTAAAATTAAATCAACACAGTAGTTAGATGAATTTATGAACAGTACTCCATCCATGGATAGAGGTAGAAATTCAATAATAATTTGTGTTTTGCCACGATTACTCTACGCTAGTGGTACAAACAGTAGAGACAAACAAACTGGAGCGTTGTGTAAGCTGAAGCTGTGCCCTGCTGCCATGCACTCGCAAACTCACTACTTAGTTACAAATATTTAGTTCATCATAATTTGAAGAGCTTCCTGCAATGCAATTGAGCTAATAGCGCAAAATAAAGTTTATGCTTCACTATTACATGCAACTAATAATAGAATAAATAGTGCACCTTTATCGGTGTACACGTTCGTCTACCATAGTATTATAAAGCTATGTGTTTAGATTGGCTAATATAATAAAACATTTTATAATATTATTTCACATAAAAAATGAATTCTAATTAACTCGCAAATATTTCATTATTTCTTTTGCCATTTATTGCAAGACCATCACCTCCTTTTTGCAATTGGGTATGAATTCAAACAAATACTGTACGATAAAAAAAATATAAATAAATATTGTCAGTAAACCTGTATCCCTGAAAGCTTCTCTTGACGATTTGTAAAGTCTCCTAGACTGGAATTGGCTAGCAAAGAAACTATCATAAATAAGTATTACATTCAAATGTACGTAAATAGAATATGGTCGATCAATATATCAGGCGTTATTTCATGTTATAACATTAATTAACGTTAAAAAACCAACCGGTTAAATGCTTGCATAAAATTTTATATATTTTAAGATACAACTTCTTACTTCTAATATAAGTCGTATTATTAAAGCAATTTCAAGAAACATGAATTAATATGAATAAAAAGCAAGTTGGACAGTCGATGGCCAATTGCATTTTGTAGCTGTGAGTGCGAATCGCGTGCTCCGTACCATTAGCCCACCCTTCTGGGCGGCTTGCCAGAAAATCTGACTTATTAAGTATCAGTTCCTATTGCTATCATGAGAGTAGTTGCTACATATTTCTACTATTTTTATTACAAAAATAAGCAATAGATACCTATATATTATAATATTAAATTACGTTTACGAAATCTACCACGCTTACTTAATTTTCTACTATCGTGACGTTTCGAATAATTTGCAGCATTTATGGTCACGCGTATATAGGTAAAGTTCAGTTTATTAAGACTTTATAGTAATTTTCAACTAAAGTTTGCCCATTATTTAGATTAACCTTTAAATATTACTAATATTTACATAATTATGATTTGTTAACAACAGAATTCGCGTAGGTATTAAATTTTTTTTGTGATATGACAATAGCTATTGCATGACACGATTTCATGATAAAAATGATTGCTATAAGGTACCAGTTTCTTTTACACTTAATTGTCAACAACAGTCTATACGAAGTGGCGACATGTCGCCTTATCTAGAAACCGATTTATTATATCTAATAATTTTTCTTATTTGGGTTCCATTGGTGTAATAGAAAACTAAACACTATTCTCTATTATTATTTTTCTCTATTACATTTTGTAACTAAAATAAGTTAAAATTACGAAATGTAATATTTTAAGACATATTTTTTTTGAAATGACTATTACACACAAATTCACTATGATTACATTATATACCAATAGAGATCAAAAGTTAGTATTTATTTAACTTCAGTAGGAGTAACTACTGAAGTTAAATACACCCCAAGTGCTAATTTATAATGATCATCTCATTGATTAATAAATGAGTCCCGGGTCAAATCACGGCTCAGGCATCTGTGTATTGGCCTTTTTTTTCTCAATAACATCCTGAAACCAGAAAATTTAGTGATGCGATACCCTCATGCCTCGAAAAACGTAAAATAGATAGTATGGGACTGTTTCATAATAATAATGTACCTATTGATTACATACTTTGGTACGTGTGTTAAAGCCAAAGTGAGTACATACTAAATTCGTATAGGAAGACAATTTCCAGCTACACCAACAACCACCCAACCAACCTTTTAAGCTACACCTAATATCACTATTCGGCCTATTATAATAAAAATAAGTGAATCCTGCAAAGCTATTGTGAATACGCTTAGCATTGAACGTGATTTCATTTTTATTTATTTAAAGATTTCAGTGTATTCATAAATAACAATTTACCGATACGATAAAAATGCACAGTTGTTGCAATTTTACAGTACTCAACCATGACGAATTAATTATGCTGGAAATTGTTGAATTAATTTGATCTCTATAGTAATTGAATTTCCTTGGAATTAAAGTTTATGAAATGAATTATAAAGGGTTGTGATCGGTTATTTGCGTATTATTTATGCGACTTTACTGGGAACTCTTCGGTGGTCAACGAAACGTAATCGCTGAGAAATTGCTCCAATCACTTGATACGGCTTGCTCGTCGTTATTACAGTAACAGTTAAATGCAATAACTATAACATTTAAATTAATCGTTTTACTTATTTTGTAGTTTAATTAAAAATTATACTTAGTAGTATTATCTTGATCTCTGTTACTGTTAATAATATACCGATAATATAGTTATCACATTGGCAATTACAATGTTTTAAAACATTTATAAAAATTAAATTAATCATCTATCTACACTATTATAAAGCTGTAACAGAGCTGTCTGTACGTTTAAGATATTTGAGAAAAAAGTACTGTAATAGGCTATATAGGCGTGTCTAAATACAAAACATTTTTTTTTAGATTTTTTGGCTGTTTGGTCGTTCGCGCATGACGTAAAAACTACTAAACGGATTTTGATGCATCTTTTTTATTTAATAGCTCTCGATTAGACTTCAAAACTGGTATACATTTTATCCCGCAACTATATCGGGAACCTGAGATATAACCTAAAAACTAGCTTTTGGTTGCGGCGGAGCCGCGGGCAAAGGTTAGTTGTTTATATTTTTCTTTTTCATTTAATATTCTTTCGTTTTAGGTAGTAGTATATTATATCAATATATGTTTTCTAGTTTTCAGCAATTTTCGAAGTGTCCAATATAGTTCTCTCGTTACTATAACTTTTATTTCGAAAATGTGAGATATCATTATAAAGGGGGAGTCATAAGACATGAGATGCAAGGCATAACTCAATTATTGGGGGTCGCGAAAGGGTGACAATCCAGGGGGTGGATTATAAGAACTTCGTTAGTCTCTCGAAGGTGTCTAACTCAGCTCTGCGACGGTGGAGATTAACGCTTTTACCTTTAACGCCGCATTTTATAGTCAGTGTGTATAGTATATTTGATGTGATAAGATCATGTCACATGAACAGAGATGTTGACAGTATATTCAATGAGTAAAGGTAAATAATAAATGAAAATTACCTACTTCGTAATGCACAAAAAGATTTCATTCTACTCTCATGGCACACGTGATTACGTAGGTACTATTTGTTTCCTACTGTTGACATTTCCTTGATTGTATTTATATATTTTTTTTTCATTTAATATTATTTTTTGTTTTAAGTAGTAAACAGCAGCAAAGAAGAAAAGAATATCCCAAGAATTGTATTGAATGATGGGTTATTTTTTTAAGCGTGAATCTCAGTAGGATAATCATAACTCAACTCTCATCAATTCCAAAAGACGATGTAGGTACCTACCCATTGTCTTTATTGCGTATTACTAACTAAAAGATTGTAACAGAAGGAAAAGTCAAAACAAAAAAGGCAGCAGTGATACTTTGAAGGTACGGAAAAGCTTAGCTACCATCCAAACCAGGTGCGACAAAACCCTTTGAACCTTTATGGCGCTCATCGTTACTGCTCGCTAACTTATTTGAGCTTTCAGAGATAGATAACTAGCAGTTTTTTTGTGCATTTAGACACACATCTCTACAGCAGTGACAGATAGAAGGGCTTGCAGAGGTCGTGAACCCAACTCCATTTCTCTTACTGTACCGTAATATACCCTAAAACCGCTGCCTCTTCCACTTCTATGGTGTGGCCTAATCTGTAATACTCCGGCAGCTGACGGTCAGTGTAGCGCTGCCTTCCTTATATTGTGGCCGCCTACGTAACGAGATCTTCAGAGTTCTACTCCGCGACCACCTTAAATTTTTTTCGGGTACAATTGGCATTAAATTCCTTTTTCTTTTATATGCCCATATCTTTCTCACTCGGTGAGAGAGCACACTTCGGGACCCAACCGCAAATGATTGTACACAAAATCGGGCCATAGACCGACTCATTAGAACTACATCGTACCAGCTCAATGCTTGCTAGTGAAATGCCAGTCAGCAAACTCCTAAGGCATGTACCTAGTCGTAGTAGCACTGATTCATATGGATCATCAAAATACTTATATTTTGGTTTGCTAGCCCATAAACACATACCGTTGGTGATTTTTACGTTCCTTAAAATAATTATTAACGGCGCTGTAAGCATTCATAACTAAATTTCTTTAGGTCAAACCATCAAACGTCAATCTTCAAAAAGCTTAACACTACCATTTTAAAACAATAATCATCTACACAATGCCAACTGATTAAGCAATTCAAATAATCCATGGATGACTTTCATACTTTTTTACAATAAACAGAAATCATTTAAATTTTAGTAAAATATTATGAGAGAGAGATATCAAATTACGGCTATGTTTATATTTATTAAAATGAGCCGGATTCTATAGTATCTGTGGGGTCAACATATCAACAAAAAGCTCATCTCCACTATACTGCACCGAACACCGGCTGGCAAGTGTATCGCAAACGAATACATCACAGGTAACTCACAAAGGCACTGCTGCATCGCACCGTAAACAAAATCTTGTATAGCAGTTCAAACTTACAGGGAATTCAATCACAACTTGTACCACATTAGAGCAAGCAAACTATATATATATAATAATAATATAATAATAATAATAATATAATAATAAGCTTTTTATTAATTCCTCCGAGTTACATGGTTTAATGCGAAGAATAACTTAAAAATAATAATAATTAACAGTTATTAATACCTGCCATTAACTTTATCTTTTTTTTTTAAATCAATAAATATTTTAAGATTTATTTACTTAAGTAAATCTTAAAATATTACTTAAGTAAATAAATAAATATATATATATATATATATATATATAGATATATATAATCGCATTAATTCTTATCTTCAAGTTTAACTTTGTTATAGTTAAATATATTTGTGTACTTATTGGAAAAAACATATTTGTATATTATCAACATCAAATAATTTGTGAAAGGTTATTGATACCTTGAAGAAAGCAATCTAGCGCACTCTACTGGGTGGCCGATTGCTACTAGCTCGCCGTGTAGGCATGTATGTAGTTTAACTAACCTTCGTATAATATAAAATAACTTGACATTTATTTTCCCAGAGTACTGCAATCTAGGAGCCCTTCTACCGCTTCCATCCATCAGCCTTTCATCGTCCTCTGCTGGGCATAGACCTCCCCAAAATGGGGGTTTTACCATAACCGCCACGCTTGGCAGGCGGGTTGGCGATCGCAGTGGATGTTTTTAGTATACAGGGGAACGCTGCTGCCCGATCCCCCGGTAATCCCTTAGTCGGCTTTTACGACTCCCATAGGAAGAGACGGGGTGGAGCTGGACCAACCTTCCAACCTTCTACCGCTTACTGGCATGTAAATGAATATATACACAAATTAACACTGTGAGGATCACTCTATTAAACTATGTATTATAACTAATTGCTACATAATATAAATGAAAATTAATACTACTTATTATTAAGTAATCATCTTTAATAGTGATCTTTAAGTGGTTTCGTGACACTTTAATAACTCTTCTTTGCCAAAATGTAAATAGGGGTAGCATTATGAGCATTGTTTGATCAAGAAAAGTTCCCCAAGAATGGGGGATAGTGCCGTAATCGCCACGCTTGGCAGGCGGGTTGGCGAGCGCATGCGCGGAGTTTCTTAATACTCAAAGGAATGCTGCTGCCCACTCCCCTGGTATTCCCTCAGTCGGCTCTTACGACTCCCATGGGTGGAGAGGGATGGGACAATTCTAAAGACCCACACGGCAAGAAAAGTTATGAAATTATTATTATATATTATTTTTATTTGCGAGAGTATTATGTGTGAACAGCAAGTATACCCATAATGTCTCGTGTGTCATGTCTCCTTTACTAAACCCACGGATTATAAAAAAATTTAACAAGAATATAGACTAAACTAAGCGGAGCCGTGTAGGTACAGAAGGTACACATCTCCGCCGCAGCCAGAAATGGTGGTTTTTAAGTTATATTTCAGGTTCCTGATATAGTAGCCAAGTAAAATATATGTATAGATACTAGCTTTGTAAATACAATCAAGAGCTATTAAGAAGACGTTCAGTAATTTTTGCGTAACGTGCGAACAAACTGACAAAAGTTATAAAAACATGGTTTTTACACGCTGAACCTGTTATTTTTTCAATAGGTAATATTTTTTTTTAATGTACAGGCTCAGTCTGTTATAGCTTTGGCCACAGTATAGAGACGTAGAAGACAAAGACATAAAAGTTAGTTTGTTTGTTTTCTTGATGATTTCATGTCATAGCTATTTAATCGATACAATGAAGTTTCATATCTAGTCCGGATTTCAAAAAAATAGTCTTTTTTTTTATATACTACATGGGTGGTGAATAAGCATACGGTCCACCTAATGGTAAGCGGTTACCGTAGCCTAAGACGCTAGCAACACCAGAGGTATCACTAGTGCATCACCATCTCTAAGGAAATGGATAGGAATTGGATAGGAAGAATAATAAGGAGAGGATTGGTAGGATACCAAGGAGACGATAGGAAGGATAATAAGGAGAGGATATTTAGGGGGTTTGGGCCTCCGGCAATCTCACTTACCATACAAAACACACCGGCAAGATTAACTACCGTTGTTACACGCTGGTATTTTGTGAGAGGGAGGTACTTTCCCGATCGAGCCGGCCCATTCGTGCTGGATAAGCAAGGTTCTGCCACTAGAAATATTATTCTGTGAGATAGCTACCTTTTGCTTAAAGATTTATTTATGTGCTGTAGAGTAAACATATTATCTCCACTCAGATGTCATGGGGGCTAGTACCAAATAGTAATGAAAATTTAAACAATACAAGCAGAACTATATTACAAGTAATATCCCTTTCGGATAAATCTCTGAACCACATCCTGTTCAAAGATGTTTCTAGAATTATTAACTAAGATTTGACGTAACAAACACCAAGTTTCACTTATAAGGGATTAGGGTAACGTGTTCCGGTCCGAAACCCCTGGGATATGTTATTGTTTCGTTGCAAGCTTTTGATAATTTAAAGTTAGTGGTAGTTTATTTATTGATTAAACTTATATATATTAACATGAATTGTCGATACCAACTTTATGTATGGCCAGCCTTTGCCCGCGGCTTCGCCGCAGCCAAAAGATAGTTTATAGCTTATATCTCAGGTTTCCGATATAGTAGTAGGATAAAATGTATACCAGATTTTAAGTTTAATCAAAAGCTACCAAATAAAAGAAATTACATCAAAGGTAAGTAGCAAAATAAAATATGTACCAGTTTTTAAGTTTGATCAAGAACTGTCAAATAAAAGACGAAAACAAACAAACAGACGTACAGAGAAAAAAAAACATTATTGGTTGTTGCGGCTTCTGATGGCCTTATAAAAGACCCTTCACAATAAAATTTCCTAAATATCTCGATAGTACAGACATCGTCCCGTTAAAATTTTATTATAGTATAGAGAGATAATTAAAATAACTACTTCGTCTGAATATTTTTGGTTGTAGAGAGTGGCGGGCATCTGCTATGGGGATGACATGCTGATCGTGGCCCGGGGTGGAAACTTCGAGGAAGCGGCATTCCTGGCCACCTTTGAGACCTCGAAGGTGGTAATGAAGATCGGGGCACTGGGGCTTAGGTTGGCCCTGGATAAGTCGGAGGCCCTACTTTTCCATGGGCCCGACGTCGGCCACTTGCTGGCGCCTCGATCACGGTGGACGGAGTCCAAATTGAAGGCATCTGGGCCTGGTTCTGGACGGGCGCGGGCGGTAGCGCTTTCGCGAGCACTTCCGCCAACTCTCCCCGAGGCTCGTTGGCGCGGCGTCAGCCCTTGCACGGCTCATGGCGAATATGGGTGGACCCAACAATGCGTGCCGACGGATTTACGCGCGGGTAGTCCGGTCGATGGCGCTGTACGGCGCACCTTTGTGGGTGGAGTCCCTGGACGCAGCCGAACAGGGCTCTTCAGTGGAGACCACAAAGAGTCGTCGTGTGCAGGCTCATACGCGGATACCATATGGTGTTGACCGAGGCGGACTGCGCATTGGCCGATACCACCCCGTGGGGCTTGGAGACGGAAGTGGTTACCGAGGTGTATTGGCGGGCGTCTCAAGAGCGGGCGGGGGCGGTCGTCTCCTTCTCAGTGAGATGGCTAGGTGGCAGAGCGACGCTCGCCAAGCTGCCATGGCTAGCTGGAGGGTGTGGCTGGAGATGCCTCAAGCCGGTCTCTGGACTGTAGAAGTGCTTCAGCTTGTGCTGAAGGAGTGGACAGGGCAACAGCACGGAGTCCTTACCTTCCGACTGGTGCAGGTTCTGTCGGGGCATGGTTACGTCGGCGGATATCTGCACATAGTCGCAAAGAGGGAAGCGACTCCAATTGCGGCTGCGACGAGGACATGGCGTGGCACACACTCGTGTCGTGCCCAGCTTGGGCTGAGTAGCGCCGTGAACTCGTTGCGGAAATAGGGGGAGACCTCTTGCTGCCGAGCGTCGTCACAGCGATGCTCGGCAGCGACAGGAATTGGGCTGCGTTCGCTGCCTTCTGCGAGGACCTTATCTCGCGGAAGGAAGAGGCAGGGAGGGCCAGGGAGGAGGATTCTTCCGCTGACCCAAACCGCCGCTAGCGACTGGGGCAGCGCAGGTGCAAGTACTTGCGCCTCATGCCGGCCTAGCAGAGGCTATGGGTGGATGGACCGGCGAACGTCCGCCACCCGCAAGCCCTCCCGCGAAGTTGCGCTCCATGTGCGAATGCGTCGCTCAGTAGAGGGTATCCTAAAGGGTCAGCCGCCGGCGGACCACTGAAGTAATCCAACACAGTACCAGTGGTCCGTCGACACAGGCGGAGAGACGGCACACGGCGGGTTTCTTTAGTGGGGGAAGGCCCCAAACTACCCTGTTCGTTGCCCCGAACGACGGGGTGTGCGGTTAGGAACATTTTTTCCCTCCTAAAATAAAAAAATGGTTGTAGAAGATGTTGTAGAAAATAAAATATATATAGAGAGTTCTATCGTTAAATAAGTAATAAGTTTATTATTTAGATTGTAGTATGAAATAAGCCGCTACGTCGTAGATCTACGGAGTGTGGTGGTGCTATTGAGCTTCTTCGTAAAAAGAAACATTCTCAGTAGCCCGGAGTTTGGAAATGTGTTGAAGGCAACAGGCTCGCCCCCTGTTACGTGGGACTTAAACATAGTTGGCGAACTGTGGATGTGTTATACACCTCTGCCTACCCCTTCAGGGATACAGGCGTAACACTATGATATGTTAAATATACTCGTATGATGAAGCTAGTTCAATCATGAAAATGGAAGTTTTAAACCAATACACGCCACTCAATGTCTATGTCATATTTTTCATACACTGCACAGACGGCGGAGTGGTTTAGATACCGGCTTTCTGCCCGAATGTTATACAGGAGAACTCTGTGTGAGCCACAAATGGTTTTTCCGAGTCTGGGTGTACTATGCGTCCGTGAACCTTAAGTTTGTAAGGTCCCCCTATACAAGGAAATATGTTCCTTAGTGCACGGTGTTGTTTAAAAAATATATATACTAGTTCAATTAATAGACTCTAGTGTAGTATTCATTAAATGTGGTTGTAAAATCTTCATTATACAGGCATTATTCTAAAGTGCAAGGTTGATGGAGCCTACAGAATCTAACACTGCTGCAGTAACACAAATTTTTAACCATTGTGTTTCCGGGGGAGACTCTACTGCCACCGTTGGCAATAAAAATAACTAACTAATGTTAACAATATGTAGTTCACACATATAATTGTCATATCCAGTAATCTAATATCACTCGCAACCAAATCATTATTTATATAAATACTAGCTGATCCGACAAACGTTGTTTTGCCATATAAATTATAAAAAATCATTATTTCTAACTTAAGAAAATATAGGTTCCGGATAAGTAATCACCAACATATAAACCTTCTCCGTAACACGCTGCATCTTAAGGAATAAGTATTATTCCGATCGGTTCAGTAGTTTTCGCAGTAAACCCGAACAAAAAAACCGGCTCTCCATTTATTAGTATAGACTTATACCTTTTGTGCTGCCAATTAAATAGCTCACAGTAAAAATGCATGCACAATTATTTATTATTCAATAAAACATTTTCTCTAGTACGTAAATAAATATAGTGGAACAGAAATTGATTGTTAAACCCTTTGCGGGTGCGGCTTCCGTGCACGCTTGTCCGTCCGTTTCACCCACTCATACGATATTAAAGATCGGTATCGCAGGAAGGTGAACTATTAGTTTGGCTTGCTTCTCATTAAACCCTTTCGATATCGTACTATCGTAGAAGTATTATTAATTTGATTTTGTATTTTATCGTTTATATTAATTTGCATTCGTTTCTTTAAGGATAGCAAGTATTACATGTATCGTCCAGTAAGTACGCTGATTTATAATTGAAGCATTAATGCATTAGTCACACGCTCGGTGCAATCCTGATTGGTCGCGTAATAGCATTCTTTACGACTTTACATCTATCGACGTCTTTAGAAACGCGCAAAATTGTTAAATGTGCTAAGTGTACGAAGATAGTTACCAAAAAACACCGGGCATATAATGTTCTAAATGCGGTAAGTGGTTATATTCGACATGCACCTCTTTATAGAGGTTATCTCCCGAGCAGTTAAATGAACTGCATTCAACGGATGCTGTAGATTGGAGATGGTCTTGTTTTTCATCAGCCTTTCGACGTCCACTACTGGGCATAAGGGTCCACTATTGGGAGGCCCCAAGAGAACGCCAACATATGTTTCGCTCATATGGGGGATAGTGCCGTAATCGCCACGCTTGGCAGGCGGGTTGGCGATTGCAGTGGATGTTGTAAATACTCGAGGGAGTGCTGTTGCCCACTCCCCCGGTACTCCCTCAGTCGGCTCTTACGACTCCCATGGGTGGAGAGGGATGGAACAATTCTAAAGCCGGCCCCACACGGCTGACTGTCTTGTATCTTCAAAATTAGCAACGAAGTTACATATATAGGGTGTTAATCTAGACAGTCGCCATTTTTATACAGCTGCATGTACTCCTTGTTTAGGTCAAGAATCAATAAAAAAAAGTACCCAAAAAAAATATTTTTCCAAAATCTTTGTTGAAATAAGTAATGCACCCCGTACTCAATATTACTTTATAAAATGACCCCGTGCAACTCGCAGGAATAGTAATAAAATAGGTAGGTAGTTATACTTTAGCGCTAGCGCAACTTGCCGACAATCGCCCTCTGCCCGCACCCCGCCCTACTCAAACACCGTGCCGCCGAAGTACCCGGTCGGCCCCGAAGTTCAGTCAGTTGACCGCCACCCTTCTTACTGAACATTTTTAAAGTTGACAGTTGCGAACGCGCCGTGTTACGATTTCGTTATTCTTTTTAATGTGTGGGATAAAGACTCGTAGGTCTACAACTCCATTACGACGGAACGGTATTCCAATGTGGATCTAGTGGAAATGGTTCACCTGTACCTGTACGCTGTCTGCGGTGATAGCCTACGGAGGGCTGTAGATATGTTTGCCGATATGTTCCCGAACAGTCTACGTCAAACACGGGAAGTAATGCTGGCTGCAACGCAACGGTTGAGAGGCCAGTTTAGTGTCCCTCGCCATGCTCAAGGCCGCGGTAATGTGGGACTCTCGGTGGAACTACAAGAACAAATACTAGAATATTTTGAGACAGAAACACGTGCTAGTATCCGGGACGCTGGTCGCCATTTTAGTGTTCATCATACTACTGTCTGGCATCTACTGAGACGGAATCAACAGCATCCATTCCATTTTAGAGCTGTTCAAGATCTGCACCCCACCGACAATGCAGCCAGGCTAAGATTTTGTCATTGGGTGCTCCAAAATCTTGATGCCAACGTATTGTGGACAGACGAAAGCTTATTTACGCGTGTTGGAATTTACAATGTTCATAAGGAATACTGGTGGGCACATCGCAAACATAATCGAAAAAATAAAGTTTTTTGCGTAAGCTTACATAAACTGTATCAATAAGAAACATATCCCAAATGTAAACGTCAACCAATTGCGTCTATGGACTCGAACCGCATAGTAATAGTCGAGATTTCAACGCGAAGAGTGAAATAAAATTAAAGCTTGTGGAAATTTCTTGTTCAAATTTCTTTACCGTCAGTGTTATTATAATAATCAGTGGATAGTGTTTTTAAGTGTTTTAGTACATAAAATAGTTATTATACTTCACAATAAACATGGATTTTTCAACAAGGGGTAAGTGGTTTTTATTTTTAGAATTGTTTTAGCAGAAATTGTCCACCGGTTTCGGGGCGCGGCCTCGCGTGGCTTTGGCGCCTGGACAAACGCTGTCGGCCGGCACGTGTAAGACTCCCGGGAGGACTCTATACACCTTTAGAAGTTATTTAGATAATCTAATAAAATAATAGGAGTATCAATGAGTTAACTACATAGCTAGCTAGGTAAGTAGGTAATTAGCTACGATGCTTTTTCTGTGGTCAAGTCAGTTACGAAATTTCGCGCCAAAACTTACAGCTGTTTAGTGCGAGTCTTAGGTGAATTAACTGTGTTGTTGCGTCATTTCGGTAAAACTTCGCTAGCCGTAGGCATTTATCGGTGACTTGGGTTCCTATTCTGTGTTCCCACGCGTCTTATTGTGGTTTCAACAGTAGAAACTTATTACCATATTCTCTTACTGATGAAGCATATAATTTTTTAACCATTTACTAATAACTTGTTATGATATTTACTATTATGTAATATATTATGTACTATTATGTATGTGTAATATATTATGTACTATTATTATGTATGTGTGTAAAAAATTATAGGCCTATTTCTATTCTGTCAGCTATTACAAAGTTATTTGAATCTGTAATCTGTCCATATATTCAGAATTATTTCACAAACTTAGTCACTTTTGTTGAGAACTTATCTGAGGCAATATATCGTCATAAAGAAATTGATGTTATTTATATTTATTTATTTAATTATTGAGATATTTTTATATATATATTTAGCAATTGATGTTGTAAATGACTAGTACTATACATAAAACACAAAGTTGATAAATGTGAAATCGAAAGTAACAGTCATGAGCAGGAACTTTAACTTTGTGTTTAATTTTATTTAATTAACTATATGTGAACAGAAAACAAAGTACATTTTCAATGTTACAATGGCGGACTTAATGCCTGAGGCATTCTCTACCAGTCAACCATGGGTGTCACAGAGATAAAGTGAGGTAGGTACATCTTCATGAGAAAACAAGCGAGGTAAAGAAAAAAAAAATAATAATTTAGGCAAGAGTTAAATATGCGACAGTAGGATATTTATAAATACAATAAATATATATATAATCATATACATAATATATATACATACTAAATAACTACATATACTACGTAGTATGATGCTGGATGATGGAATGTCACCCTGGTTTGACGTCAATATCGGCGTTAAACAGGGCTGCGTTCTATCAGCCAGACTGTTTATCATATATCTGGATAAATGTCTACAAAGGTTGAATGAAATGAATGTGGGAGTTCAGATGGGCGACTCAGTGGTTAACTCGCTGCTATATGCAGACGATGCGGTCCTATTAGTGCAGTCTGCGACTGACCTGCAAACCCTAGTCGACGTAATGGCAGAAGATTGTAAGAAAAGGGGCCTACGTGTGAATGTGAGCAAAACCAAAATAATGGTTTTTGAAAGAGAAGAAGCCAGAACAGATGTTAGAGTAGCAATAGGAAATGGTGTGCTAGAACAAGTGGATGAATTTGTATATCTTGGATGTGGATTCAGTAGGGGTGGAAGGTACACCACTGATGTAGAAAGAAGAGTGAATGCGGGAAATAGAGTGAACGGAGCATTGGGACAACTTCTCGGCAGCCACCACCTCAGCCAGAAGGCACGTCTCGCAATACACAACGGAGTGCTTGTTCCAACGTCGTTATATGGAAGCGAGAGTAGGGTATGTAAAAAGGAACATGAGAGCAAAATCAATGCGGTCGAAATGCGATCTCTGCGGAGAATCTGTGGAGTGAGGCTGACTGACCGCATTCGTAACAATGACGTAAGAGAGCAAGTAGGTATGAAAGAGAGTATTGGTGTAAAGATGTGAAAGGGAATGCTCCGATGGTTCAGACATGTGGAAAGAATGCCGGACATAGCGTGATGATAAGTTAGTTAGTTAGTTAGTATACATAAGATAAATAGGTAAAATATATAATAAAAAAAAAAACAATATTCACGAGTGTCGTAATTGTTCTAGCTCGGCCAAAAAGTGCTGTCGGACTTTAGTCTTAAATTCGTAGCGGGTCTTACACATCCTGATATTGAGTGGGAGTGTATTCCAAAGGAGAACAGATTGGACAGGAAAGGAAGAATTAACAAACCCAGAAGAGTGGGATGGACAAAGAAGTAATCTATTATCAGTAGAGCGTAACTCCCTATCATGGTTAGATGATAGATACTGGAAATAGGGTTTTAAATAGGCAGGAGAAGAAGGTGACATAAGAAAAGAATAAAGTGAGGTGAGAACTCGCATGTTTGACGGGCCTCGTGGCGTAGTCGGTAGTGTAACCGACTTCCGTGCACGAGGTCGTGGGTTCGATTCCCACTCAGGACAATTATTTGTGTGATGAACACAGATATTTGTACTGCATCTGGGTGTTTTCTATTTATTATAT
Organism: Leucoma salicis; assembly: GCA_948253155.1. Classification (NCBI taxonomy): domain Eukaryota; kingdom Metazoa; phylum Arthropoda; class Insecta; order Lepidoptera; family Erebidae; genus Leucoma; species Leucoma salicis. The sequence continues at coordinate 11,477,921 of OX411808.1, read as the reverse complement.
GTATGTAGGTATGTATATACAAAAAAAAAGTAGTATATGTATTATATCCGTAATCTGGTACCCATAGCACAAACGTTAAGCTTAGTTTGGGACCAGAGGACGTTGTGTGAAAATGTCCGTGAATATTTATTTATTTATTTTATTTATTTATTCTGCACTGACGAATAGGTAAAAATTTGAGGCGGAAACAATAAGCAGAGACATGGTCATACTTGCGAATATTAAAAATGAATCGAATGCAGTTATTGAGAAGACGGTCGAGTTTGTTGAGCAGGCCTGCATTCAGGTCAAAATCAGGACTGCACAAGCAAAGTTTTGGTTTTAATCGGTAAGAAATTTTTAAGTTGATAAAGTGTTCGTAGCGTACCAGTAACTTTTTGACTTACACACGCAACCTGAGTTTTCCAGCTTAGAGTGGAGTCCATATGTAGACCAAGATTTTTGACCGTGGTACTTAGCGGTATTGTAACACCATTAAGGATGATAGGTGGAAGACATTGAAGGTCCAATCTACTCATCATTCGCTGACTACCTACAACGATTGCCTGAGTCTTACTGGTGTTCATGACTAACCCGAATCTGGCATACCAACTAGATATGTGTTCTAGGTCACTATTTAGCCTAAGAATAGCTGAGGAGGCGTTATCAATGCTTTCCTGACAATATAACTGGAGATCGTCAGCATATAGATGATACGAACACTGAAGGTTTTTGGAAACATCATTTATAAACAGAGAAAATAGCAAAGGAGAAAGAATACCGCCTTGAGGAACGCCAGCATCGAAGACACGCCATCGAGACATGGTCTCGTTAAGGCGAACCGACTGCTGACGCTCCTGAAGATAGGAAGAGAACCATTCCAGAGCAATGGGTGAGATCTTAAGGTGGGAAAGGATAGATAGTATAGTATCGTGACTGACGGAATCAAAAGCACTGGAGAAGTCAATTAAAAGAAGTACTGTGACTTTGGTATTCTCCATGCCAGCCCTGATATCGCCAGTCACTTTGAGGACAGCGGATAAGGTGCTGTGGCCTGGTCGAAAGCCAGATTGAAACGGACTCAACAGATCATTAGCAAACACAAAATTGGAAAGCTGCTTATGTACGCAAGCCTCCAGCACCTTTGAGAGGAAGGGGAGTATGGATATAGGACGGAAGTGATTGGGCAAAGAGGGTTTGGGGGTCTTAGGTAAGGGAATTACAAAGGCTTTACGCCATTGCGATGGGAACTCTCCGGAAATTAGGAAATGATTGATGATGTGGGAGATGGCTGGGAGAAGGTGCTTTAATAAGGTAACAATCATGCGACGGTTAATATTATCGCACTCAATCGCATTTGATTTAATGGAAAGGATTGTTGTTTTGATCTCAGCCATCGACACTGGAGAAAAATGGAAGAATTCAATATTGGGTTGAGGCAGGCGATCCAAATAACTCATAGTGCAACACTTGGTTTGATGATCAATCAGAGTTATAGTGGAGAAATGAATGTTGGTATCATCCAAACTAACCGCCGCAAAAGAGCCCCGCTGACGTTGTCTACCTATACCCAAATTGCCAAGAAATTTCCAAATCGTGGAAGCCGAAGAACAGGTGATATTTTCAAGAATGTGGTGGCGTTTGGCGTAACGTATCATCTGATTACACCGATTTCTCGTGATTTTAAAATTGAGCCAATTTTGATCACATCGTAAATTTTTATACCTGCGAAAAGCCTGGTCTCTTTTCCTCATAGCTTTTCGTATGTCACTAGACATCCATGGTGCTGGGGAACTTTTGAGTCTAACTCTTTTTATAGGCGCATGTAAGTAAAAAAGCTTATGGACAGAGTCATTGAAGTAGGACACTTTATCATCTAACGAGGGGACAGAATACAAATGATCCCAACAAATTTTAGAAGCATCTTTGCCTAAGGCTTCGATATCCATCCGTCCAAAACTTCGCATGTACCGGTGTTGTGGTTCAGCTTTTAGTATATAAGTAAGGAAAGTTAGGTCGTGATGAGAAAAACCAGGAGCAAGAAGTTGGCCATGAGTAGAAACTAAGGAAGGAATAGAGGTCAGTATTAGGTCTAGCCACGTTTCGTTACCGTCACTGTTGTGATGAGTGGCACATAAAGGTAGTACATGAAAATTAGAGGAGTTTATAATGTCAAGGAGTTTTATGGATCGAAGAGATGTAGGAGAAAGAAGATTTGTGTTGAAATCGCCCATGACGACATGATGAGAATATTCAGACCCAATAGATTCCAGTATCGGTTCGATACTGGAGAAGTAGTCCGTATTAGGAGGGCAGTATACAACTCCCAGAACGGCTTTAATCCCTCTGAAAGTAAGTTCAAGAAACAGGTACTCCGCAGCAGCATCAGTAGGAGACGAAGAAAAGAGTATTTTGTAAGAAAGTAAACTGCGAAGATATATGGCAACACCACCCCCTCTTCTAATGTCGCGATCATTTCGTATGACGATGAAGCCTGGGAGAGGGTAAGCGGTGGAAAGAAGGTGAGGTTTAAGCCAAGTCTCAGATATCAGGATGGCATGAACGTCAGTGTCATAAGTGGCTAGGAATACTTTGAGCATTAATATGACAAACGTTGAGTGTGTGGTGCGAATCACGGTTAAATCATTCACGCAAGCTATCGCCTAGCATACATGGGGCCAAACTGAGGCTGTCATCGGCATCATGGAATGACGAGTTAGCAGAATACAAGGATTCATCCTCGGAACTCATGAATATGATATATTAAAAATTAATAAATAAGAATAAAATAAATATTTAAATAAAGATACCAATCAATAATAAAATACTAACTACGAAGATCAGTGCAGTATGAGCCTAGCGCTTCATCTCTGCACCACCCGCCAGCCAACAAGTCATACAATTATAACATATTACCAAGTTGAGAAGTCATGCTATTACTATGCTAGAATACTACAAATTATTATGAGTGAAACGGAACATGACCCATCAAGTGAGAAACAAAGCTGTCAAGTGACATACCGAGAAATGTCAGGTAGACAGCACTGACAGCAGTGACACTGTTATAATATAATTATTCAAACAACAAACAATACAATGAAAAGTGAAATGAAATGAGACAAAAAAATAAAAGATAAAACATAAGTGACATGTGATATGACTACCCAACATATATTATGTGTGTTGTGCATATATATTTAATACTATACTACTATTCTATTGATGAGTGCGCGTAAACAAAATACAATAGCATGCATGCAAGAAATAAACAACAAGTAGATTGCGAGTTTACCAAACCACTGGCTACACGATAAGGCACTGATTTTTACGCGATGCTCCTCTCGTACTGCTGGCAGCAGACAGTGATCCACCTGGCGGTTTGGGGTACTTCTCTATGAGCAGGTTAAGCTCGTCCATGGTGAATAGCTTGCGACGACATTCATCAGCAGTTTTCATCACGATTACCCCATCAAGAGTCCAGCACCATCTCATTCCAAAGTGCTGTCGAGCTCTACTAAAAACTGCTTGCCGTGGTTTAGTCAGGAACTCCTTCATGGAAATGGGCGTACCTTTTAATTTGGACTTAACTCTTCAAACTGAAGCTCTAATATTTGGACTTGAAAACCAAACAAGAACTGGACGAGTGTGGTCCTTGCTGGGGGTCCCGATCCTGTGGCAAGATGTGATGCTGGAGCTTGAGATGTCTTGCAATGCCAGCTTTGTATGGATTATTTCCTGAACAACAGCAGTGCAGTTCTCCTTCTCACTTTCAGTAGCTCCCAAGAATATAAGGGCCTTCCTACGGTGTCTAGTCTCCATAGTGTCAATGGTTTTTTTAAAAATTCACAAATTTGTTGCCGAATTACCTTTAGCATTGAGAACATTAGCTCACGAAACGTGCGGAATTCCTCTCCGAGTCTTGCCACAGTATCTTAACTGGGCACACCAAGTTGAAGTTGAGATTCAAGCTCAGCCATTCTCTTAGAGAATATCTCTTCTAGGTTGTTTTGTGTGGCTTCGATGGCTTCTAGCTGTGACATTGTTTAGATGAACAATGAAATCAATTGTTTAGATCAAAATCACAAAATAAACACAAATGTGAAAGTTCAATATAAGCTGGCAGGTGGTGGTGCTCTTTTAACTAGGCTTACATGAATGTGTTACAAATCTTTAACCATAGATAAAGAACCTATATTTATCTAAGTCTTAAACAATATCTATAACGCTAAGTCACGTGATTTAACAATAGAGATGTCAAATGTCCATACATTTTAATAGTTCTCTATTAGCGTTAGCGATTATAGAATGCAACTTGGCTAGACCCACAGTGTATAAAAATTCAACAATATAATGAAGACGTCGTTAAAGCATACTGTAAGAAAAGTACCCGTTCTGACAACAAGCAGAACAATCATGCCGTTGCTATCGTCGTGTCTCGTAGAGATGCTGCCGAGACAATTGGTTGCAGACTGCAAAGACCCACACCATCAATTTTTTTTAGAGCTTTTGTCTGTTTATACGCATTACGCAAAAACTACTGAACGGATTTTGATACAACTTTTTTTATCCTCTACTATATCGAGGACCTGGAGTATGACCTAAAAAAATGTTTTGGCTGCAGCGAAGCCGCTCGCAAAAAATCAGAATGATCTTTCCTTATACCCGACAATTTTTACAATAGGCGATACCTTTTTCAAACGTATAGTTTTTCTGTCGTAACGTTTCCAAAAGATTTTAAAATCAGTTCCAGCAAAAATTAAATGACACAAGTTTTAGCTGAGCAGCCAATACTGTAAAGTACATGTACAGTACATACCGTCCAGTAACTTTCTGCCGCAGGCTTCACGTCGGCGCTCGATCAAATTATCGTGCTGACACCATCCAAGCAATAAATTAAAAATTAACACGGAAACTGATTATTTTAAAACATGCATCGGGATCCTTTTCTAACAAGGTTTCCTATCCGTCGATCATTTGCCGCTAATTTAAGATGTGAACAAAATGACTTTAAAATATTATTTTGAAGTGGACCACCGAATTCCATAAATCTATTATTTGACTATCAGGAGTAGTCTAGTCCATAGCTAGTACCTAGTGATTATGCTTATAAGTTTATGAAGTTAGCAAAATAGTTATTATTGTATTTGAAACTTTTATTTTGTAAATATGGAGTTATCTATATCATCCACCCATCAGCCTTTCAACGTCCAATGCTGGACATAAGCCTGTATACTATATAGTTATCTATATACTGCAATAGTAAACGTTAAATAGCTTATTTTTTGAGAAAATACTTTTATTAACAAAAGTTACATACAATTTAAAAATTAAAATAGAAAATTCTGGCGAAATATGGACGAAAAGGAGCCTTGTATGTTTTTTGTTAAGGCGAGAAAAATGTTTCTAACCGCACACCCCGTCGGCAACGAACAGGGTAGTGTGTAGAGCCCTTACCCACTAAATAAATTCGCCGTGTGCCGTCTCTCCGCCTTTATTGGCAGGCCACTGGAACTATGTTACATTACTTCAGTGGGGACTAGAGGAGCCTAAGGGTATTAACTATGGGTATTCAAACAATTAACACAAAGTCAAATACTTAAAAAGTATATAAAAATAACAAAATATTCAAACAATTCTCAGTGACTACATTATATGTATAATGCTTTACGCAAATTACTACCAAAATGTATGGTAAGTACTCGTCAGCAAAGAAAAGGAAGAATATAAGAGATAAGCTTTTTTTCCATCTAGGGCAAATAAATAATAGCCTCAGCGAAATGGTATCGTGACAAACATCCATGCTTCAAAACGCCTACAGTAAATCAGCGGCCAATGAAATCCAATTACTAACACAAAAAACTATTAGTTTCCTGCAACACACACGTAGTAGTACATACATACATATATATGGTGCGTCATATTGTTGTGTAAATACAGCGAGTATTTACTTAGCCTCAGCAGGTTTTAAACGCGCAAATATTAATTTGAACAAAAAGCTACGATCGTGTAACAACTGAATTTTACAATAAATATGGTTGACCGTTGGCCGTAATTACCAATGCGGATTCAATTCATCATTCTTTATTACAAGCACAAAATACCATGTAAATTTCATACACACCTGATGTATCCAGTGAATGAGTTTCAATATATCACACAGTAGCCTTATTAGTGAGATCATTTTAATGTCAAATGATGTATTTAGTCTGAGTCAAATACCTATAAAATAAATACAAATGACTGGAGGACCACCTTCTTTTTTGATGTAGGTTATTGTTACATTATATTTAAAGTGATTAAACTTTCTCTGGTAAAAAGTTAGAGGGTAATCATAAATAAATATATAACTTTTGTGTAATTATACGCAACACCGCCTTTTCTTTGCATGTATGTTATGAACTACATCTTATTAGATAAAATTGATACGTTTACATGATTTTAAATACATTAATTTGCTTCTATGTTATATTTAATGAGCTGATTTCGTCGGCATTGCTTATTATGTGCTTATATAAATCGTTGTTTCTTAAGACAGAAGAACGCAATATTTTGAGTTAAGGCCCAAGGTCTATCATTTTAAAGATACAATATGAAATTTCGGTATTTAATATAGATAGGGTAAAATATAGAAGTAATAGAACCGAGATTTGTTTCAATCTGGTGACGTCGTTACATTTAGATATCGTAAAGAAACAAATACCCAGACTCAAAGCGCAAGTATACAAATTATGCGTGTACTTTTCCTCGACAAAATGACTTTCAAAACGATTGTATCAACATAAACAATGAGTCCCCTGCGTTCTTACTGAAATGTCATTAATGTTTGAGTGAAATTCGGGGTCTAATCTCGTCACTGCAAAGCTTATTACATTTATACAACGGAGTAATCTTCGAATAAAGTTTTCAATGGAAAGTGTTGAATCATTGAGGATTGCGAACCCTTGCTCACTGAAAGAACTCTGGCCACGACGCTGCACGATGACGGCATACTGTTTCGCAATTTGGTTTATTTTTCAATAACCTAATATTTTATATAACAAAACAGTAGAACCTAGTGTACACTGACAGTATATATCAAAAATGGAGAGGGAACGATAAAATAATTGAACACGAAAAGCAATAATTTTTATTAACAGCTTCGCCAACTCCAAGAAAAGGGATATAAGTTAAAGAGGTAGGATAATAAGCCGCGGGGACGTCACTCAAAGAGGGAGCCCTACGGGGCTAGCCACCGCGCGGACCACTAAAGAGAATATACGCGGTACCACTGGTACCCTGACTACGGGCGGTTGAGGGCGTACGGCGGGATTTAGGAGGGATAGTAAGGAGAGGATAAGATGGGGCTTTGAAACTCAGGCTCTCCACCATACGAAACACAACAGTGTAGGAATAGTTAAGTTTGTTTCACGCTGATCTGGTAGACACGTTTTATCCTACTACTGAATCGGGAAACTGAGATAAAACCTGAAAAAATGCTTTTGTCTGCGGCGGAACTGCGGGCAAAGACTAGTTAGTTATAGATTATATTAATCAATAAGCCATGTGTAAAATTTAAGAATGAATTTCACGAAAAAATTATAGGTTTCCCGGGTATTAACTCAACGTGCACGATTATTTTAATGCCTTCAAGAATTCTGATAGCAATGACTCGACGCCACGACTGAAATCTCGCATTTGTGTTTACAATTAATCACATTTCATGTTGTCACTGTAAATGAAAACAAAATCGATTAACGAAGTCAATTTTTAGTAAACGTTTTATATTGTCGTACCTACTCGTAATAATATCATATGATATCATGATCATACAACCTCAATGTTATATAATGAGATACTCGTAAAATCCTTATAAAGTTAGCTTGTAACCAGAGCCCGAAACGTCACATCGGGCATATTTTTCCCCGTGTATCACTCTCGTATCCTCAACACTAGAGAAAGAGATAGAAGGGGCAGAGAAAGTAAATGAACTGGAGAGAATGAGGACGGCATTTTTGGTCTTCTTTTTCGAATCTAGAAGGTATTTAGTTGAATAATAGAGTTTAGGTATTGTTTTAGTATTTAGCCAGCCAAAAATATTATAGCAAACTATTTGTTATTAGGTACCTACAGATCAGCCACACACTCAAAGTAACTTATTTGAATATTCGGCCGTTAGAACTCTACGCTGTCATGGACCAATTCAAATAAATCTACATATCACATCATCAGCCCCAAAGAGTAGTAACTTAGTTCCAAGAAATTCTGGCAATGGTTTTGCAAACAATAGTATGCATTGTTTGCAAACCTATTGCCTTCTACGATGCACAACACCAAATTAAATCTTTCTAAGACTTTTTGCAAAAATTAACTGATCTATAAGTTACACGTTGCAAATTGATGCTACTAAACCAACAAAGCAATCGGGTAAAAATGTTTATATTATTCATGTTTTATTATAATTTAGCAGACTATTTACACAAATAAAATTGAAGTGACTGTTTGTAATATCTAAATAACAGTTTTTTTACTAAATGCTTGTGAAGGAATATACGATGCCTGTAACACAATACCAATTGTAAATGTCTGTTTTGTTTTCAGATTAATTTTCGAAATTGCTGGACCCGTTTAGACAGGACTCAGACTTATAGAATCACTGGCAAATAGCTGATCTTATAGCGAGTAACTTAGACTTATTACTTTTATTATAGAAAATTAAACAGGGATTCCGCTTAAGAAAACTAAATTCCACGTGGTTGTAGTCGCGGGTGGCATCTAGTATATAATGAAGATCACATGGAGGGATTGAAACGGGAACAGCATCATACTCAAAATACTTGCTACTTGTAACATTTATCTTTTTGAAACATATTGCAGCAACAAAATAGGCATCACCACAAAAAAGATAAACGTAAAATAAAAAAAAAAAACAACTATTACTATTGACTGAGGTATCGAAGGCCATTCATAAGTTCTGTATAAAAAACGGCGAACGTTTAACATTTTCCTTGGGATATGTCATCAGTATAGCAAACCGCATAGTCATTGCATCGCAATAACCAATTGTGAGCGTATTACGTGTCGTGTCCCATCACAAAGCCTGGAGCTCTTTTTCCAAGCATATAAAAATACTGGATAGTATAATCTTTGATACATTAACAACAGAGATTATGTTCAAATCAGTTAGTAATTTCACATACAAATGAACTTTTAAGCTACGCGTCCATTTATCCGCGCCGTACGCAACGCAGGCAGGCATTTTTGTTCGCTCTGTATGAATTTGTTTAGCACTGCGTTCACTCTTCCGCAAGCACGCGCCGCAGTCAGGTATATATTAGCTATCTGGTAAAATGCGGATGACGTCATCAGCATTTTTCAAAAAATTCGGATGACGTCATCCGCATTTTTCGCTTAGGTTCACCTAGGGTTGTCGTTGTTCTGATTTCCAGATGGTTTTTTTTTATTTATTTATCTCAATGACATAGTACATATTGTAAGCTTCAATGTACTCGCCAAACTTTAACATTTAATGGCGAGACGCGCCCATGAACTTGATAATTAGTTTATAATCTAGGCCATGGGTCGGCTACTTTTTGGCCTTCAGGGGACACAGGGGGACTATATAAAGGAAAGCGGGCCGCAATTGTCATATTATTTTTAATTTAAAGACATTTTATTGTAATTTTATTATGAGAAATGACGAAAAATAACAAGAAACAAACAAATAAAAAAAAATGCAAATTTAATTTTATGCTTCGTATCATAATGGTGTTTTACGTTTTAAGTACTCTTTTTGTATAGCAAGGGTTTATTGGCATATTAAGCTGGTTTCCCATTACAATTAAGTACCATAACAATTTAAACATTATAAGAAAGGAGAATGGGATTTTTGAGACTTTCTTTTTTTTGTTAAGGCGGGAAAAAATGTTACTAACCGCACACCCCGTCGTTCAGGGCAACGAACAGGGTAGTGTGGAGCCCTCATCCACTAAATAAACCCGCAGTGTGCCGTCTCTACGCCTTATTGGCAGGCCACTGGAACTACGTTACATTCCTTCAGTACTGAAGTTAACAAGTTGGCGAAATTGGCAATATTTTTCTAATATAAAATTCAAAAGACTAGCTCGTTTTGCAATCTAGAAATCGAAAAAACATTAAAAACGAAATGATGAAGGAAATCGATTACTTTAGTTGATTCATAATATAATTAATGCTCATTTGGATTAATAAATAAAATTAAAACTAAATGTTTTAGTGTCATTATTAATCATTTATTCAATATAATGAATTGATAAAAAAAATATATTCGAGGAAAAATAATATAGAACATTTTTATATCAGTAAATCGATTGATATACTAAATTCATACACAAGTGAAATCCTATTTTTTTGAAAGCTACCACGGCAACACTACATTTGGCAGTTAAATTTTTTCGTTTCCAGCTTTACTAACGTTATTTATTATACTATTTTGCTTGTTTTATTGACCCTTGCTTCGTTACTAGACACTGAGAACTTGCCTACACAATGGTACTTGTTATTTTCGAATAATCTATCTGCTTGACGACGGTTCTTTTAACTAACTTTCATCTTGTTACCACCTAGGTCCAAAAATGTATGGAAGCGTTTCCATCTCCATTGAAATTTCATTTTCATGAGGCATTGGCTCATAAGTTTCTTGCCGGGCTCTTCTCAAGAAAAGCCTTACTACGGAATCCGTCCGCTTGTGGCGTTTGTAATCGTGATATTGCGGATCCACTTGCCGCAAGTTCTCGTGTTTAGTCTTAGTAACTTTGACGATTTTAAGTGCTACCTATATAATAAGCCTATGAAATAAAGGTATTATTTAATTTTATTAAGATTAATGACCTCGAGCGGGTTCAGCTGGCGCGTTTCTATAACTTAAGTACAGGAACCGAGCGAGAGAGAAGTTAAAAAGTATTGTATTGTAAACGCGGGCTATTTTCCGCAACTCGACGTCGTATGTGCGCCTATTTTGCGTCCTATTTTGTGTTAAAAAGTAATAGTCATGTAGTCTGATTTGATACCAAGTACAGACGTTTCGATACCGAGTAAGTATCGGCAGATTAATTCGTGTTGTTCATATTATAATTTTTTTAAATAGCTATAAAATAAAACAAGTCAAAAGAAGGATCGATTATGGAAGATCGCCTTTTTGAACTCTATTTTTTGGGGATACCCATAACCTTATTTAATAATTTATACAAAAATCAATCTTTCGCCAGAAGAATCGCCATCCCTAAACCATACAAACTAGACATATGCCATCCAGTGTTGCCTTTGATATGACAATTGCAACCCATAGCACCATTGGACTTTACACTTTAGTTGCTTATTGAATTCACATCGCGAGTATGATAAGTTAATAATGGACATGACACTAGTAGAGAATTCCCCGGAAGATTAGATGTTCTTCAATCGATCGTTTTCGTTATTTCATACGTACTTACGATATTCATTCTACTGTTACGAGACTTACAAGCATGAACGAAAATAGCGAAAGAAGATTGTAATATAATATGCAGAGGAAAAACAGTGACACCTAACAGCCTACTACCCCTAAAATCTGTCTGTTAATCTGAAATATTTTTATGAATTTTGTATGGATTTACATATTTGTATTTTATATCCTTCTTATATATTTGTATTTAATATCCTTTAATCACTATAACTATAAGAACAATGTCCAATTGTGTGTTTAAGTCTACATTTTGATTAAATTTGTATGAGACACGGCAATTTTTCAGGTTTTACTACAAAACACGGCAACCAATTTTTAATTAATGGCAACCTCATCAGCAAAACTTTGACATCAGCAAAATGCGGATGCAATGGACGCACCGTTTCGACAAATGCGTTCAATGCGAAGCGTAAGGCGCGTGCGTGCGGACTAATGGACGTCCACCAATACGCTTAAAAAATTCTTCAGAGTAATATTTGTAATTTTAACCTCTAAAATAAATGAAAACATTCCAAGCTCACGATGCACGAAATCGATAGCAGCACGCTTATCATAGCCGTGACAAAATTAAATAAATTAATAGTTTTGCAATGAAATGCATCTTTATGATCGAACACTGATCCGGAGCATTAAAAAACATTTCCAGTTAGATTGAATGAGTAAAAAATATTGTTACCGGTTGAATGAAGTGGACGTTGTTTAATCAATGAAAGTATTGCATCCGTTCCAATCGCTGGAAATGAAGAATTTATTTAATTAACAAAGAACTTCACATATAGAACCTATAAGAAACTAATATAAAAAATATTATCAAATAGGTTTTGCGTGACACTCGCCAAACGAACTCAATGTATCATCTCACTCATACAGAATACACATGATACCATTTCTAGCATAAGTTACATCTGCGTACAGATTTTTTATTACTTTGAATGTGATGCGACAAAGTCGTTTTTGCGCAAACATATCGGCGACAATGGGAAACGGGGCTTTTGTATTTTTTAGTTTGATTGATGATTTTAATTTCCCATTTGGTTCGTTGATTTTGTGGTGTGACTACAGAATATTTCACTTTAAATTGGATCTATATCCAAATAAATTAATTCCATTATTTGAATAATACGTATTTTAATTATGTAATACCTAAAATGTAATAGTTATTTACCTTCAAATACAAAATCATTGCATTGCAAATACATCAACACAAAGTGCATAGGTCGTTGGCTACATAAATACGTAAGTAGGTACACTTAAATACCGACCACTGAAAGAATGTAATATGATTCCGGTGGCCTGCCAACAAAGGCGGAGAGACACACGGCGGGTTTCTTTAGTGGGTGAGGGCCCCACACTACCCTGTTCGTTGCCCCGAACGACGGGGTGTGCGGCTAGGAACATTTATATCCGCCTTAACAAAAAAAAACGTACACTTAAATACTGCTTACATTTAAAGTTTTTTTTTACTTAAAGTTATAATATGCAATTTTAAGAAAACATACATATATTTCAACAATTATAGACATATTAACTTTGCAAATAATATAAAAGTCTGTATATATTAATATATTATGTGATACGTGGACGTGACGAGGTGACTCCCACCATTGACGCTGCGGTCGTCCATTTATCACTCTCGTAAGCCTCCGTCGATATTATGATCAATGCCAGTCGCCCGCTCTATCTTCTCTATTTCATGTTCTAATAGCAATAGACCTCAGACTAAGAACTACTAGACGGAGCCAAGGCGTGGCCGCACTTGAAACAGCAATATTTTTTTTAAATGTTGCCAGGTTGACAAATATTTAACCATATTTGGGCAAATTAAACGATACTTACATGATCTATAACTAGGTCGTAAATAAGAAACTCTTCGTAACAAATATTTTATTGAAAATCGCAACGTTTATTAAAATGATTATTTAAAAGTAAATCTTCCACCCCTTCTATTCATCCAACCATCAGTCTTTAAACGTTCACTGTTGGACATTGGCCTCCCCAAAAGAGAATACCACAACTAGCGGGCTTGTGCTGACTGCATCCAACGGCTCCCTGCCGCTTTAACCATATATTTAGTCCATCTGGTGGGAGGGCATGTTACGCTGCGCTGTTCGATACGTGGTCGCCACTCGAGAACCTTTTTCCCCAACGGTTGTCAGTTCGTCGAGCGATATGGCCTGCCCATTGCCACTTCAGCATGCAAACTCGGCGGGCTATGTCGGATATTCACGTTCTACCTCCATATTCGTAATAAGAATTCGATCACGTAGAGAAACACCAAGACTGAGCCTTGATGCAAGATAAGTATTGCTTCTATGGAGAAGCAATACTTATCTTGCATCAAGGCTCAGTCAATATATGGATATTGCCGTTCTGTTCGATATCTCATCTGGTAAATAATAATAAGTTATATTAAATAAAATAATAGTACACAACAATACAATTAAATTATCTTTTCTGGGTCAAATAAGTAAAGAATTATCATCCTTCCAGCGCTGATTTAATTAATTGAATAAGAACTATCTTTTTAGTGCATTTAGTGGCAGGCGAGCCACGGCCCATCTGATGGTAAATGTCAACCGTCGCTCATGGACTCAACTATACTGAGAGTATTGTCAAGCCGCTGCTCACCATTTCATTTCACCGATATATAATGAAAGAATAAACGGCTATCTCCTGCTACGACCAAAACACAACGATGTACTTCATGGCCGGTCCCACGGGAGAGAAAGTACTATAAGTGGTGAAGTTAGCTATAAGACGAATACCACGACCTTATAAATTTGTGTTGCCTCCTACCATTTGGGGTGTGAATAAATCTTATTTAATTTTGTTTTACTCCTGGGTTTTATTTTGAAACCCTTAAATCCCAGACAGGTGTCACAAGAGAGAGAAGTTAATCCAGAACATGAATTACCATTTTTTCGCTGTATGTGTAGACACTATATGGCTATATACTTAATTGCACATTTACAGAGAATATAATATAATCATATACCATGCACTCCAATTTTTAAATAAAAGAAGATTTTTAAAAACCTCTTCCCTCAGGTGGCAAGAAGGAGGATACAAATACTGCAAGATTTCCTCGCACGCGGGCCACTGAAGTAATGTAACATAGTTCCAGTGGCCCCAATGGAACCAATAAAGGTGGAGAGACGGTACACGGCAGATTTATTTAGTGGGTGAGAGCCCCACACTATGCCCACTCTAGAATGGAACAGGAGCAGCGCTTATATTACGCGTACGAAGTCAATAGCCCTTTAAAAATATTTTAATCTATATATTAATACGTGACGAAAACAACTGTGTACCCCTTTTTTAGCAACTTGCGCGCCCTGGGGAGTGTAAGATTTGACACAGTTATAGTTTAAATGGAGAAGGAGTGCAGAAACTTAATATTTTTATATAATATGCATTAGAAATAATATATTTGTATAACATGCATTAAATTAATTCAATAAACATACATTTTATGGGATTGATTGTATGTACAGTCGTAGTATGGTCGAATGTTGACCACTGGACGACCACTAGTATAAAAGAAATTCTCTATTGCATCGTAAATTTTACGAATTCTTAATTAAAGATCTATAAGAAGTACTAAAATATCTTTTTAGATTGTACAAAGAGATATACTTAGTAAAAGTTTTCTATTCTTATGAGTTGTCGATACGTAACCGGGTTGAAGGCGGATTGCCCGCCTTGCAGTATTTGTATCCTCCTTCTTGCCACCTGAGGGTAGAGGTTTTTAAAAATCTTCTTTTATTTAAAAATTGGAGTGCATGGTATATAAATATATTATATTCTCTGTAAATGTGCAATTAAGTATATAGGCATATAGTGTCTACACATACAGCGAAAAAATGGTAATTCATGTTCTGGATTAACATATACGTGTAGACAGTCTGTATCAATGTGGGATATGAGGATAATTGCTACCACTAAAATTACTCCGGTAATCCGGTTAATCCGGTATCAGCTCGTAATCCATAATATTGAGACCTTATACTTCTTCATACGTCCCACTATTGGATGTTACTGTTTGATGTATGAAATGTAAAAAAAGAGAAAATGACCTACAGCCCCAAGTCGATCACAATTTTTGTTCCGACAGAACTTACATCAGATAGTAGCGCGCAGAGAGCACCGTCTCCTCTTCAACCATTCCTCCACGAGGGTGTTTTCCAGCCGGCAGTTACCACTAAACGCATGCTTTCACAGATTCTTCTTTCTTGTTCAGGCGGGAAAAAATGTACTTAACCTGTACGGTTCAGGGTCGTTCGGGGCAATGAACAGGATAGTGTGGTACATAAGTGTCCCTAAGACAGCGCCACAACGAGCGGCCTTATGCTAACTGCATCCAATGTCTCCCTGACGATTTGAGAAGCTAAGCCAGCCAGTTTCACTATATGTAGTTGTTATTTTCTTTATTTATATATAGTTGTATCCCGTCTTAAACAATTGGTTAATTGTAGACATTACAAGAATTTACTTGTTAAAAAATAGCTACAATAGATATCACCATCTGTAGACTTTCCTGTTAAATGGACTATAAAAGGCAAACACCGTTTTTATGTTTTTTCTAATACTTACAAATTAACGCGTACAACCAAACAAAAAAACTTAAATAAATAAAGTACATAATAATATGGTTTTTACTCTAATAACGCAAGTAATAAATTTTGTTCTGAAACGGCACAATTTTTCTCATTTCATTTATCAAAGTGACTCTATAACTTGATATATATTTTATCAAAGCGACTCTATAACAAAGACATCCTCCGATACCAAGTAGCGTCACCCGATGAGTAGCTCTAACAAAAGAATGAGAACCGGAAAGCTAGGTGAGTGGTCCTCGAAGTGATACCCTCCGAGATTGCTCTGAATGGTATCGAGTGCGGCAGGCTATCGAGGGCACGATCTGCGTGATCAATCTATAGAAGCACGGTTCGCTCTTTGCTGATATTGCTAATGCAAATTTCCTTGACAATTCATTTAAATGCTTATTAAAATATGTTATTGATAGGTCATATTTAATAGGTACCTAATTATTATGCTATTACATTTATAATTCCTATTAACAAAAGCAAATCAATCGCACTTTAAACGTCGACGATATAATATATTCGTAACACTAGATACTTTGGAACACATCATTTTGCAACTATCTGAGGTGTAATAAAGTTATGTCATTTTCATTGACTTACTTATTTATTAAGGGCTAAGGCTTATATATTGTTTAAAAAAAGTTCAATAATATCTAATCCCCTGTATCGCGGGAACGTTACAAATATTCAAATGATATACATAAAGTACACCAAAACTTAGAATAACCATTTGTCAATCACACAAAGAATTATATTGTCCTGTGCGGGAATTGAACCCATAACACTCGGCACTGTAGGTCCGTATCTAAACCAATTGTATGCAGTCATTAGTGATTATATAATTTATTATTCACGTGACTACAAGAGCAGTTTGATCGTATAATGTCAATCCCATCGTACAGAACAATCTACTCTAACACAAATGAACGCCTCGCCAAATTTTCTTAGCAATTTGATGAAAAAAATAAAAACTTGACAAATCATTGCTAATTTTAATGGTGTTTAACTGTCACCAATGACAGAATCAGGTGCCCATAAAATTCACCGAAATTATTCATATTATAAAATTTTATTCTAACATTATATTTTCGTTCGCAAAACTAAGGCGCACTCAATTATTCACCGGCCCCTCGGTGCCACTTGAAAAAATCCAATCAGCATAACTCGTCACTCTAATATCGATCCTCAATTTGCGAGCACTTCTCAAATCGTTTTATGCATAGATATAAAATAAAACCAATCTATAATTTCTGATAACATACGCCATAATAAACCTTATTACAAATAAAATAGTATTGCATTTTCTTTCATTAGCGAGTAAATATCTTTGTGGAAATACAAAGCCGAGTGGTTTACTTAGAGTTTAAAATATTCATAGCTTGTACTGGATCGTATTTAAATATTTACATAAGTGTCACGCAGCGTCACTGACGTTTGTCGATAAAATGTATTGAGTGGAATGGCTGAGTCGGAAATACTTACAAGTACACTGGGGTGGCTAAAATCTTAAGAAAAAATATGTACCCATGTGTACTTTTATGATACGCAGGTAGAGTATGGAATTAAACTAGACTATTAAATATTTGAAAATAATTTTATGTTTTAGGCAATTGCTATGCTACGCTATATAAATGAACACGATGTGCAAAAATGTGAAGTCAAAAATAACATTAAACTCAAAGTGAAAAATGTGAAATCGAAAATAACAGCCAGGAGCAGGATTTGAACCTGCATCTTCTGGATACCGTCCAGATGCTTTACCAATTCAGCCATCCTGACAATTGCTCCTGACTGCTAATTTCGATAACACATCATACTTAACGTCTTTGGGTGACGCCTGCGCCATCTGTCGGCAGTATTTTCATACATTATATCGACCAGGTAAACTTAATTTTACAATTAAGATTTTACCTAATAATGATGCAAACCCTTTAAATATTTAGATATTTTTATATATATTTTTAGCATTTGGTACTGATGGCTGAATTGGTAAAGCATCTGGACGGTATCCAGAAGATGCAGGTTCAAATCCTGCTCCTGACTGTTATTTTCGATTTCACATTTTTCACTTTGTGTTTAATGTATAGTGCTAAGCATGTCAAATGCTAAAAATATATATAAAAATATCTAAATATCAAAAATAACAGTCACAGTAGGATTCGAAACTGCATCTTGTAGAATACAGTCCAAAATGCTTTGCCAATTCAGGCATCGTGACAATTGCTCGGGACTCCGACTTTCAATAACACACTCCTTCTTAATGTCTTCAGAGACGCCTGCGCTATCTGTAGGATGCATTTGAATACATTATTCCGACCAAGTAAGCTTTATTACAATTAAGATTCATTCCATTGGTACTAGCACTTTGTGTTAGTCTTAGCTTAAGCTAAAAATATGTAAAATAAGTAATAATCAATTAAATTATCAAATATTCATATGGCGATGATTATTTTATAATAACAATAATAAGTAATTTCTTGGCTGTGTGGGGCCGGCTTTAGAATAGTCCCACCCCCTTCTACCCACGGGAGTCGTAAGAGCTGACTGAGGGAATATCGGGGGAATGGGCAGCAGCACTCTCTCGAGTATTAACAACATCCACTGTGATCGCCAACCCGCCCGCCAAGCGTGGCGATTACGGCATTATCCCTCATGACGGGACCGCTCGTTGTGGCGTTCTCTTGGGGAGGCCTATGTCCAGCAGTGGACGATGAAAGGCTGATGGATGGATGAAGTAATTTCTTTAGATCAATTCCTCCCCCTTCCTGTGTCTAATGGCATAAGTTCATGGCTTCTTAACGTATGGACTCGGGTACACTGACACTGTACAGGTTGTCTCAATAGATAGTTTTCAAATTTTCCATCAGGATCTTTTCTGTCAACTAAAGTACGTTTGGAATGTTCCAGACAGGTAGAATAGACTAAATTAATAAAGCTGAAGACTGGATTACATAACCAAAATAGATAGATTTTTGCCTAGTCAGTGCAAGTAACAAATCGGCGAAGTACCTAATATAAATATTTCCCCATCCTTCTACTCCATTATTCTGTCCTTAGAATTCATGGAGTTGATCGGCTAAATATTATCTTAGCCCTTATTATTTATATATATCTTAGCATTTATTATTATGACGTAACATCGCGAAATTCACCAGAGGGACCCCAAATGAAGTCCCACCTGCGCAACCACGACCACTCTGACAGGAGCGTCCGACTTAAAAGATATTATTTACAAATGTTTCGGAATTTGGCTTTTTTTCATTGGTGGCAGATTAGCCCAGGCCCACATTATGGCACATGGTAATTGATGCTAATAGACTCCACAATAAGAATACCAAGGATATTTAAGGCTGGGAATGATGCGAGTTTATAATCTTGTAGATTATACCTCAGGTTCCTGATATATTAGCGGGGTAAAACGTACAAGTACCAATTCTTAGCCTAATCAAGAGCTATCAAGCAAAGAGGTTTTTGTTACACTCGGGTTCCGGTATGTTTCCCATGCGGAGCGACTACCTATCTGACCTCCACTACCTAACTAAGGGGATAACTGGTGACCTTAGAACAAGGCTGGAGTCAGATTTTTTATTCAGGACTCTGACAACCTGTAACTACTGCCAGGATGTTATTTGAGAGCTGGAAACCATTGCTTAGCGTACCTTCTGAAGCAAAGAGAGTCAGCTGTCCACAAATAGGTGTTAATTTTTGGTCACCCATCACATTGTCAGCCGAGTAAAAGTTGCTTAATCTTACCGATCGTTCGAACTGCAAACGCACAACTAGGCTAAGATTAAACCCTAATACCCATATTTGGATTTTCAACTCACTCATGAGAACCCATCTGGAGCATGCTTCAACTGCTTTGAACCCACAGTACGCCATTCACGTGGATATGATTGAGGGCATTCAGCATACATTTTTAAAGTGTCTTTGTAAAAGATTTAATTCCTTTGACACTACAGAATTAAATACTTTAAAACTTAGAAGAGAACACAAAGATCAAATATTTTTATATAAGTTAATAAACGGTCCTATCGATTGCCCATATCTAGCAAGTAAAATAAAGTTTTGTGTTCCCAGGCTGGACAAACGTAAATGTCGTAAAATTAATACGTTCTTTCCCCACGTGCCAAGACTAACTATAGTCGGAATCGATTTATAATAGGAGCATGTGACGTTTACAACAATAAGTATCAACACGTAGACCAATTTTTTTATAAATTAGGTGAGTTTGCATCTACAATAAAAAAATGCAGTTAAATTTCGGCACTTTATTTAATGATTAGGTATATTATGTTTTCCAAATGAAATCATATACGAGTATATACTATATATATTGTGTTTTGCTTTACGAATGTATTGTAACTAGTGTTAATTAGTACGAGTATAACTTAATCATAAGATCAAGTATTAGCTCCCGTGTGTTTAGGATTAATAATTAGCAGTGAAAACTGTACTGGCTCATGTAATATCTATTTAGTTTATCCATTGTAACAATTTATTTATAGCTGTTTGTTTTCCAAATAAAAAGAAAAAAAAAGATGCAATTTACTAAAATCGAATTCTGCTCGCAGTAAATCTCTCTTCTTCCACTTTCACAAATAATTTGTTCTTTAGCTCAGCTCAGCAAAAATCGCGCCATCGATTGGTATATGCTCCTCGTAATGCTCCTCATCCATTTACCATCAAGTTCAGATCGTCTCGTGCACCAACAAAAAAACAATGAAATAAATATAGGTATATTATTTTATTGTCTTAGAAATATATTTCCCTATGTGAGTTTATTGACACCCCTAAACGAAGTCTACCAAGGCGTTAACACTCAGTAACCAAGGGGGCGGTACTTGTATTAAGCACCATGTATTCCAGCCATAAAAAATAATGGATCTGCGAATCGACAAGATATGCAAGGAAATTTCGAGTGAGGTAAGCGTTCAAAAATCGTAATGGCACCGAGAAAATGGGGATTAGAAAGCGATCGAGTCGAAATCGATGCGAGACTGTTCAAACATTGAGTGTTGTATGTGTAACTTAAGGGCTGCTTGGTTGTTTAAAAAAACAGGAGGTAATGGATCAGAATCACAACATCTTACATTTTTTATATATTTTGTTACATTTTTACAGCTGATTATTTTACCAACCTTTAGTTTGGCAACACAGATGGTGGAATGGTTTAGATAACGGTCTCCCGCCCGATTGTTGTAGATTCGATTCCCACACAGAACAACTCTTTGTGTGATCCACAAATGGTTGTTCTGAGTCTGGGTGTTCGTTGTGTCCATGAAATTGTGTGTTTGTAAAGACCCCCGCGATACAAGGATTCCTTAGTGAAAGATACTGTCTTTAAAAAAAATATAGTAACATACAGCCAGAAATCTTGACATTAAATTAACACTAAAGAAATGCGTTATAATCTATAAGGAAATTTATCGTTATTTAGGTACCTATCGATATACAGAAAAACAATACGTAAAAGCTGTGTAAGCCGTTCCCTGTCGTTAGGTCGTGCCTGTGCCGCAATGTACGCAGCTTAAGGAGTTAAGGATGTTCAAAGCATTAAAAATCTGCCCTGCCCTGCACTGCGTGGATCTGCGTCACCTGCGTCTCAGCATATACGCTTAGCCTTAACATCATGAGACAGTCACAGCCGTAATGCTCCCAAAATCTTGATTCTGATCTAATCGTAGAAGGACATCGTTATTGATGCTAATATTTTTAAAATAAGAAATTACCATGTGTGCAGAGGTGTATTTATGTAAAATGCCATTGCATTGTGTTCATCATTATGAACACAAGGTGGTCGAGCTTATCATGTGCTTAAAATACATATTATATATGTATAAAATATCAAAATAGTCAATGATGTACTTAAACTTATTGCTTTTTAGGTATTACTTGTATGTTTAACAGAACAATAATAAAAAAAAATTCTTAGAGATCATATTCATACGAAAAAACCATCAAATTTTCAAAATATTTCGCTTTTATGTAACCCTCCATGCAAACAGAGTGGCACAGTACAATCTAACATGGTATCTGTGTATCTGTCTGTGGCAACATAGTCATTTTCATTTAGATTATTTATTTAAAAAGGGAAAAAAAGCCGTTAAGTCATTTGAAGTATCAGCTCTTTTCTAGTTGAGAAATGGATCTAACTATTTCAAAATCCACTATTCTGTTACCTCAATGATATTAAGTAGGTACCTACATTGTAATCCTCGAAATAGTTCCGAACAATGAAAGCGTAAAACAACGGTAGGTTCCTACTCCCTTGTATTTCGTATGGTGAGTGGGAGCGCCGGGGGCCCTAACCCCTTCCCTATCCTCTCCTTACTATCCTTCCCTATCCTCTCCTTACTATCCTTCCCTATCCTCTCCTTACTATCCTTCCCTATCCTCTCCTTACTATCCTTCCCTATCCTCTCCTTACTATCCTTCCCTATCCTCTCCTTACTATCCTTCCTTATCCTCTCCTTATTATCCTTCCCTATCCTCTCCTTACTATCCTTCCCTATCCTCTCCTTACTATCCTTCCATATCCTCTCCTTACTATCCTTCCCTATCCTCTCCTTATTATCCTTCCCTATCCTCTCCTTATTATCCTTCCCTATCCTCTCCTTATTATCCTTCCCTATCCTCTCCTTACTATCCTTCCCTATCCTCTCCTTACTATCCTTCCATATCCTCTCCTTACTATCCTTCCCTATCCTCTCCTTATTATCCTTCCCTATCCTCTCCTTATTATCCTTCCCTATCCTCTCCTTATTATCCTTCCGTATCCTCTCCTTACTATCCTTCCCTATCCTCTCCTTATTATCCTTCCCTATCCTCTCCTTATTATCCTTCCCTATCCTCTCCTTACTATCCTTCCCTATCCTCTCCTTATTATCCTTCCCTATCCTCTCCTTACTATCCTTCCCTATCCTCTCCTTACTATCCTTCCCTATCCTCTCCTTACTATCCTTCCCTATCCTCTCCTTACTATCCTTCCCTATCCTCTCCTTATTGTCCTTCCCTATCCTCTCCTTATTATCCTTCCCTATCCTCTCCTTATTATCCTTCCCATTCTCTCCTTATTATTCTTCCTATCCTTTCCTTGTTATCCTCCATCTCCTACTCCTATATATATACCTTTTATATACTACCTTTTCTTTCAAAGTGTGAAAATGAAAATACTTCCGACAGATGGCGTAGGCGTCACCCAAGACGTTAAGAATGAATGTGTTATCGAAATTAGCAGTCAGGAGCAATTGTCACGATGGCTGAATTGGCAAATCATCTGGACGGTATCCAGGAGATGCAGGTTCAAATCCTGCTCGTGACTGTTATTTTCAATTTCACATTTTCACACTTTGTGTTGATTTATGCCATATAAAAAGAAAAAGCCATATAAAGCATGTCAAATGCTAAAAAAGTATATAAAATTTCTAAATACAAAAAGAAATTTCACATTTATTCTCTTAATAGGTACATGACTACAATTATAATACAGAGCTGGCTTAATTGTTCAAACCTTTATCGAAGTTGTCTCACTTCCTAAGATATAGGTACCTTAACCTAGCTTAGGAGTCAGAGATCACGCCACTGGAGTAATGTAACATAGTTCCAGTGGCCCGCCAATAATACACTGAATAATCACACTGATTAAATCCCATCCAATCCGGGGTAGTGCTCTAGGTTTGAATCCTGCTCGCAGTAAAACTCTCTTTTTCCACTTTTACAAATAATTAGTTCATTAAAGAATAATTTACAGACATTTCTTTTCTGTCTTTATACCGATGTACGAGTTTTAAAATAAATACATCTCCATGATATATTTATGTTAAAACTTAATACATGTAGAACAGAAGGCAGAGGGCATACCATGAAAGTGTAAATAACATGAAATGTACTAGCCTAATTTCAGGTAATCGTGTTTGCGCGTCGTGTGCAAACATAATGTATGACAGCGTTACCCACAAACACCGACTAACTTAGGCTACATACAATTACTGAACTTCATGATAATACTCGTACAAGTGAATTCATTATTCTTTTCAGAAGTTATAATGTACATTTTGCGTTGATTTTACGTAATAATAACGTGTTACTCATATATACCAATTACAAAATCATATAGGTACCTAAATTACTTTTATTTATGAGGTCCCGAGAATTGTCCACAATATATGCACATGTATCGTCCAAATTATGTATGCACATTTAGACTAGTTACAATATAGCAATAAAAAGTGCTTCAGTATATCTTGATATACATATACGAGATCAATAATAAAATGTTTCATTATTTTTTTCAAAAGACTAGATACTTTTTTGTTTAGGCTGGAAAAAATGTAACTAACCGCACACCCCACCCGTCGTGCACTAAGCAATAATCCTAGTATCGTAGGGGACTTTACAAACGTACAACACGGACACAAAGTACATCCAAAATCAGAGCAACCGTTTGTGGATCACAAAAAGACAACTCCTGTGTGGGAATCGAACCCACAACACTCGGGCGTATATGTATTAGGGTAAAATACTAAAAAGCTTATGCTAATATCTATTAAACAGGGTAAATTTTTAACCCCTACGCGAGTGCAGAGAAAATAAACTTAAGTGAATTTTAGTAAACACGTATACAAAATAAAGTTATCGCTAACGATAGGTTAAGCACCTTACCTAATAATTACCCTGTATAATACTTAATTACCCTGTATAATATTTCTTGTGTCCGTGTGTTAGTAATTGAACTCCTAAACCGTTGGACCGATCTGGAAGAAAATTTTTTGTTTACGTTTGTGTTAGTACCGGGTTGTTTAGATTCACATTGGACCCGGTAGGTGGCGCCACGATAGGATTTCAGGATTTTTTTTTTTTCAATTTATTCAAATCTAAAAACATACTTATAATGAAAATAATCCGCTAAAATAATTGACTCCATACAAACGAAACCCCAATTTTTAGACAAGACAACGTCGGTCGGGTCCACTAGTTTTTTTTATATAAACTGTGGTTGACAAACAAACATTATTATAACGCCTATCTGATGGTAAGCGATTACCATGGTTTATAGACGCCAGCAACACCCGAGGCATCACGCGTTCGTAGGAAGGATAATAAGAGGATAGTATTCACTAAGGAGAGGATAGGAAGGATAAAATGGAGAGGATAGAGAGGGGGTTGGGCTTCCGGCGCTCTCATTCGCCATTCGAAATACAACGGTAGGAGTACCTACCGTTGTTTCACACTGATCTTCTGTGAGAAGATGGTACTTCCCTGAACGAGCCGGCCCATTCATGCTGCGTTAAGCAAGGCTAGGCACTAGAATCTGAGATCTAAATCTCTACCACTAGAATTTATGCTTATACAAAATTATTTCTATGTGATGTTAGGATACTAAGTCTTTATAGAACGTGCCGATAGTATAATCTGCCGTCATGTGAGGTCCACGGTTCTTCCATTGTTTTAATTGCAGGCAACAGCAATTCCTAAACGAAGATACAATTATAGCTACAAAGTTGTACGCTTTTTACTGATTAAGAACATAGGTATTTACAATTCAGCCCTAGTCTCGCCTGCTTTTACTGGTTACTTTGAAAAAAGTTTCTTTTTTAATCTGACTGGTGCTTGAGTAGCTTAACTCGTTTAACTTTACATAAAACAATAGGTCAGTCTTACCGAGACATCAGTCCGTGCGCACGTATTCTTCCGCTAAGGAAGGTACCGGTTTCGCAAGCCAGTAGCTCTCAAAGTTTGTTCTACCACTTGTGCCCCCTATCATCTTACATGATGTTTAAATGTAAACGTTGTGAGGGTGAATTTAGGGATGAGGTCCAGTGTACTCTGTGCATGAGCTACTTTGATTTTCCTTGCGCTGGAATCACTGAAATCGGGTACCGCAAACTTGGTGACCGAAAAGCTACATGGAAGTGTGCTAATTGCAAGAACTCGGGAATAGTGAGTCCCCTTCCTTCAACTACCAGTAAGGCTTCACCAGGAAAATCACCCGCGCCTGCAGACATGGAGAGTGTGTTGTCGGAGCTGAAGCGGTTGACTACACAAATGGCATGACTTCCTAAGTTAGTAGATAATGTCAGAGACATCAAGTCGGAACTCTCTGCACTTAAAACTATCAAACCCGAGCTTACGGAGGTATAAAGTTCAGTGGACTTTATGCAGCAATCCATGGATGAGCTCTCTAATATAATATCTGACATAGATAAAGAGATTCATAGTTTGCTAGAAACCAAAGAAGAGGTAACCCAGTTGCAGCAAAAGATAGCACAGATGGAGAGTCTATTTAGCTCAGAACAGCAAAGATCCCGTATGAACAATATTGAGATTAAAGGAGTACCACTTGTCCAAAGTGAAAACCTATTTGAGATAATTTCTAGGATAGGAGATCTTATTAGCTGTCCTGTTCCTAAAGATCAAATTAACTATGTTGTAAGAGTGCCTATGAGGAACAACAAGCAGAACAAATCTATAATTGTTGCAATACACAGTAGATACCTAAAGGAGGATTTCATCGCAGCTGCCAGGAAATGTTCTATTTTTTCGGCAGATTTAGGACTCCGTGGTGAAAGTCGAATTTATGTGAATGTGAACAAAATCTTGCTTAATAAAACAAAAGTGGTGGCTAAGGAGCAGGGGTTTGCTTATACTTGGGTGAAAGGATGCAAAATATTTGTAAGAAAAAATCCCACTTCTCCTTCGTTTGTAATAAAACATTAACAGATTTAAAAAATATCTCGTAACACTAATAATTATTTACAGTATACTATATACATTATTAACTATTATTTTCTGTCTTGTTGATATTATTTTTAATCAAAGTTTGTGTATCGCTTGTTTGTTTCTTTACCCTCACTCAATCGCTATGCGCGCGCTCATCTTTATTCTCTGTTGGTCGGCTGTTTGCTTGCTTTGCTCACATAAACTATATATAATAATTTACGTACTTAATAATAATTTTATTATCTCAATAACACACTCTCATAATAAATCATTTTATTATATTATGTGTAACGCTTTGAACCATTTAAAGAATGTTGTATTTAATTTATTGTTTACGTATAGTACATTGTTTATAACTACCATGCATATTCACTCGTCTAAAAAATATTTCTCAAACCAAAAATGGCTTTAAGATTTATTACCAGAATGTAAGAGGTTTACGTACGAAAACAACAACATTCTATCGTAACATATTATTAAATGCATTCGATATTGTGTGCTTGACAGAAACTTGGCTGCTCGATGGCGTGAATAATAGTGAGTTGTTTGATAATCGATATCTGGTCTGTAGAAGAGGTAGAGATTATAGTGTGACTGGGCAATCACTTGGTGGTGGAGAGTGGGTGGTGGTTACAGCTGTTCGCCGTACCCTCGTCGTAGAGAATTGCCAGAATTGGTGCTCTTCGGCTGAGGACTTATGGGTAACTTTAACACTTTACTGTAAGAAACCCAAAGTCAGTTACAAGATGCATATCTGTACTGTATATATATATATATAACCAGAACTTAGGAAACACTTTGCATACACAATTAAAAATAGAAAATATTATAAAAAATCCATTAGATTAGTTTATTATCTTGATGACTTCAACATGCCTAACTTAACGTGGAAACTAGCAACCGATGGGTGTTATTATGTTCCCGATAATATTCAGGGTCCCACACGATATGGACTATTTGACAACTTTAACGTATGCAATTTATGTCAGTACAATTCCATTTTTAATCACAATAGTAGAATTCTGGACTTAATATTTTCCAATAATGACGTATTTGTGTCCAGATGTAGCGACCCACTAGTGGATGAGGACTTACATCATCCAGCTCTTTGTATTAATGCTGATTTTATGCAGATACACACAATCAAGCCCCGGCCATATACAAATTTTTATATCAATCTGGAGATTATATGTCAATTTCTAAAAAACTTAGCAATATTGATTGGACCTTCGAACTTAACAGGCGGACACTTGATGAAGCGATCACTTTCTTTTACGAAACCCTAAATAATTTGCGAGACATTCACGTACCTACTAAAGCTGTAACATCTAGCAGCAAGTACCCGCCTTGGTATAGGTCACCACTTGTTAAAATTTTGAAAGAAAAGCATAAATATCGTCGCAAATATAAAATATATGGTAATATCAGTGACTACAATTCGTTTTGTTTACTGAGGGATCGTGCTAAAACTTTAGAGAGTAGTATGTTTGACACTTACATAAAAAATATCGAGAATAACATAGCAAAGAACCCTAAAGCTTTTTGGCCATACGTAAAAAGTAAAACACCAAGTAGTAATTATCCTGCTGTACTTAAGTATGGATCGCGCTCTTCTGACTCCGGGGATGACATTTGTAACATGTTTAGTGAATACTTCCATTCAACATTTCTATCCAGTACAGTTCCCTATACAGCTCAGATTGATGTTTATGAAAGCAACTACACATTATCAGATATTGGTGGCATTACAGTGGTTGAATCTGAAGTCCTAAAGCTTTTCGAGACTTTAGACCCAAAAAAATCTGCTGGGCCTGATAATGTACCTGCCATCTTCATTCTTAAATGTGCTAAATGTATATGTACTCCTCTATCATATTTATATAAAAGATATTTTGAAGAAGCTGTAGTTCCCGCTATTTGGAAATCAGCCTATATTACCCCTATACATAAAAAAGGACCCAAGGATGTAATAGAAAATTATAGACCTATATCAAAATTATGTATTTTTGCAAAAATACAAGAAAAAATTGTCTTAAAACAGGTTTACGCCACTCTGAAATATACACTTAATCAGTCACAACATGGGTTTGTAAAAGGTCGTTCCACCTGTTCCAACTTAGTATTATTTACTGACTTTTTAACTGAGTATATGTTTCAACGTTCTCAAGTTAATGTTATATATACGGACTATTCAAAGGCATTTGACAGAATAGACCATGAACTTCTCCTGTACAAGCTTAAGTACATAGGTATACGAGGCAACTTACTTCGATGGTTCACCTCCTATGTTAATAATA
Organism: Leucoma salicis; assembly: GCA_948253155.1. NCBI lineage: Eukaryota > Metazoa > Arthropoda > Insecta > Lepidoptera > Erebidae > Leucoma > Leucoma salicis. The sequence continues at coordinate 11,448,858 of OX411808.1, read as the reverse complement.
TATGTTAGACTGTTGTGCTCGGTGGTTACACATCCCTGACGATGCAAATACCCTCAGGCATACCACAGGGATCCTTACTTGGACCTCTACTATTCTCTATCTTTGTAAATGATATCCCGGATTGCTTTCAAAATTCTAAAATCCTACTTTATGCCGACGATATGAAAATTATGTGTCCTATTAAAATCTAAATAGATACAATCAAGCTTCAAGAGGATCTCGTTCGTCTCGAAGCTTATTGTATAAAAAATAAACTGGACTTAAATGTCGAAAACCTACTCCTTTTTTATTTTAATTATACACTAAGAAACACTGATCTGACAAGGGTTAATGACATAAAGGATCTGGGAGTCACTTTTGATTCAAAACTACTGTTTGATTGTCACATAAATGATATAATAAAAAAAGCTTCTAAAGCACTCGGCTTTATCTTCAGAATAGCGGCAGATTTTTCAAATATAAAAACTTTTAAAATTCTATATTGCTCTTTTGTTCGCAGCCATCTTGAATACATCTCGCAGGTCTGGAACCCTGACTATAATATTTATATAACTCGTCTTGAGCGCATTCAAAAACGTTTCCTTAGATTCATTCAATTTAAATCTAATATATATATATATTGATGACTACAAAAATAGATGTCGTAAATTTCATATACTACCACTTGTTGAGAGAAGACGTATAGCAGCTCTCACGTATCTTCTAAATATCGCAAACGGTACAGTAGACTGCTCGGAACTGTTAGAGCGCATAGTGATAAGAGTGCCAGCCTTTTCTGTACGAATACCTAGACTCTTACATGTTCCAATGGCTAGTACAAACTATAAGCGAAATTCATTCTTTTTAGAGGAAGCAAGTGTTACAATGAAACAGCTAAATAATGTAATTTAGATCTTTTTGTAACATCAGTAACACAACTAAAGCGTCAGCTGAGTGCAATCTTTTTAAGTAATATAGTAATTTATGTTTTTATAATATCTACTTATCTTAATTTAACTTTTCACAGTGATTGTCTTAATCAAAAATATGTGCGTGTTTGTATTTTTATAAGTGTTATAAGTGGAAACTTGTAATTGGCCTTCTCTATTTATAATTATTTCTATCTATACTACATTTTCTAGCTGTAAGTTTTCCAAAAATGTAAAAAAATAAAAAAATATAAAAAATTGTGTAGACTGTTTAATTGATAGTCAATCTCTATATTTTCATGTAGTATGACACATGAGACGTAGCACCTTAATCTTTAGTCGCCTGTGATCAAAATTATAAATAGAACATGATAGCAATTTTCGCTAACGCCTGCTTATGACGTAGGTAGCTTAATGTTCAAGAAATTCGTCTCAAGTTATCGATGGACAAACAAAGTTGTGGCCGATGGGGAGCGAACCCAATTATCTCTAATGAAGACAATGATATAAGCGCGGTTATTGATCTAGATTTAAATTTCATGACGGGTCAGTCCCTACGATGTGCGAGCCCTTAATGCTTCTTGCCAAGTTTTCTATACTTCGACTGACCTGAGTTGATACTGAGAGAAAATAAATAAAACTATTTACCGGATTATATTATGACTTTCATCCGACTACGGCACAGCTAAAAGGAAGTGTTATGATTTTAGTAGTTTATGTATGTTTGTATTTACGTATGTTCCACAGTAGCGCCTAAACTGCTGAACCGATTTTTATGAATGCGTTAATAATAGATTTGAGATAATATTCCGGGTGACATAGATAATATAAATTTTCTCTAAATTTTATACTGTGCTTTACATGTTAATTTGTAACCTCAATAAAAATTAGATTGAGATAATCATAATAATATTTGATATGAAGAAAAGGTCTTGGTGCTCATATTACAAATATGTTTATATATATATATATATCATATTTTTTAAAGAAATAAATATGTTTATATTATTAACAAACAAGCCAAAGGGAGACTGCGTACGGCGCGGTTGTACAATTTTCTTTCAGAAAATGCATTCACTCTACGAACCTACATAATGCTCGCACGATATGAATTTACACCACGGAGTACGGAACACTTTCGTAATGTTTATCAAGTATCAACAGACAAGCATAAAATAAAAAAATAGAGTTTATATAACTGTGGACTACGGAAATAAATAGTTATCGAAAAATACAAAACAAGGAAATAATTAAGACATTAACTAAGAAATGCATAATATGTACAAAACGGTCAAAATAGAGCCGTGGTTGCACACCTGTATACTATGTGACTGTCTGGATCGGCATCAATATCAATTACATTACACACAAAGTGTAAAAAAATACTGCTCGTGACTGTTATTTCTGATGTCATATTTTCACACTTTGTGTTATTTTTTTTTATGTTTTGTAAGGTTTTAATTTTCCTTTTCTGAAGAACGCAAGATTATAATCACATATTGTATAGGCTTGAAATCCATAAGCTCCGGCAAATTAACTATCCAATTCTGCGTGCATTTTGGTTAGGCCCACATACCTACAGCAGAGTTTCAATGTGTCTGGCAAGATGTAAAAACCATTAAAACTGTCCGGCTTTTGAGGTAACACTATTTTATAGGTCCCCAAGTAACATATATAAAATCCAGCTTTTATACTATAACTAAAGTACAATTATAATTTATTAAAGTTTAGGGGTGTCTGGCAGGGGGTTGGAACTGTACTAAGTGTCCGGCAAGGGATGACGTAATTTCTAATGTTATTCGGAAGAAAATATAAATTAAGCTAATTCAACGAATTTGAGGTACTATTTTATAAACCTTCACTACCCAAGTATCCACAATCCAAACTCCATACTTAGTGATCAATTCGATCATTCTTACCTGTGTTGGGGACATGCACAGAGTAACTTTCAGCTTTTATAAAATAACGAAAGTCTGGCCGTCATTGGCTCTTACTCAATAATGATTAATTCCTTGATGTGATTTAACAAGGAACCGATCAAGCGTACCACGTAAACAAATGAAATAAATAAAAAAAAACTTAACAGTGCGTAAGACACTTATTACTGGAGGACTGTCCAGTTGTAGGTACTTCCTGGCACCCACTTGTTATGCAGGTATGTGACCACGGCTCCACTTTCACCATTAGCTCTACCTTCACCATTTAATAATATAATTTATTAGGATACGCTGAGAATGAGTGGATTGCGGTGCATAGCGAATTGTCTAGTGAATGAGATCCCCACACTATCCTTATGTCTGTTAGATACAAATTTACCACCACAACAAAAAAGGTACTATTACTAAAAATTTATTTTATAAAAAAAAACCAAATATGAGATTGGTAGCCGATATGTGATTGACCTTCTCACATCAAGATCATTTGATCCAACTACACGCAAGTTTAATGTCCACAAACTAATTTCTTATCCCCGAAACATAATAATATGAACCAACATACACACGAACAAACATGCGAAATTATGATTAACGAGCTTACCCACACACCTTTGTTCACACACACTGATGTGATGAAATAGATCACTACTCAAAGCCTATCAGCGATGTTCAAGCTACTGATATTCTTGGAAAGTTTAGGTATACAGGATGGATACGTTTAGCATCAACGTAGCATATAGATTACAGGGATTATACAATAATGCCATTAATTTATAGCCGGTGTAATTTTATAGCCGTGCAATAATAATAGTATATTTAGTCCGTGTGGTGACGGTATATAAACACCAATGTCACCGCCCCATTCATTCTCAGGGCTGTCGTTGAGGCGTCTAATAAGCAGTTATTACCCATTACAATACTGGTATCAAGTCAAAGTAGTCACTCGTTATCGGGCCCGAATGGGTGGGTATTACCGTGTGGCGTACGACTAATTGTAATGCACCTCCGTGTATTTTGATTACAGCGTGAGATTCGTCCTCCGGCCATTCCTTCATTTACTGAAAAGAAATGGGAAGCAGTGGTTTGGTAGTATTGCTAGCATTTAATCCATAAGCAGTGGTTATTGTTTACCATCGGGTGGTTGTGGCACATCTGTCACCATAAGTAATAGACATAATGTATTTTACATTATGTTCCATAAACTTCACTCAAATAATTATTGCTAGGTTCTAGATTAAAAAAAAAAATCAGCATCGCGCCTGTATTACCCGAAGGGATAGGCAGAGGTGTATTATAAACCCACGATTCGCCAGCTATGTTTAAGTCCCACGTAATAGGGGGCCAGCCTATCGCCGTCTACCGGGCACATTTCCAAACTCCGGGCTGCAACTGAGATTTTTTTACGAAAAGCTCAATTACACTGCCCGACCCGGGGATCGAATCCGAGACTTTATGATTAAGCTTTTCTAGATTTAAAAACGTGTAATCTCGACGTGCCTCAATATGTGCGTGGCTAGGTGTTTCAGCACAACATAGTAATTATTACTTTCTTTATGCGATCCTCTGCTACGACGTAGAACCGTAGCTAATTGTAATTCTACACAATATAATAAAATATAATTGCTAATATAAAGATTGCCTACAAGTATTTTCTTCTTTGCTAGGTGGCAGACTAGCTACAGCGTGATGAGGTGTCTACGGCACTTACGAGATAGCAAGGTGTAGGGACCATGTAAGTACGAATGAGGTTAGTCATGTCAGCAGTTTAGCGTGCGAGCGAGAAGTATATGAGGCGCTCGGCCAGTTACTGCGCACTGGCCAGCCCGTAAACGTTAGTTAGTATTTTATTGAATAAATTAGTTGTGTTTTTTGAGACTTATTGGTTTTCTTTATACGCGTAGGGCCAGGTGCAGTAGCTCACAGTGCAATTAATCCTAATCCCCCCACGCTCACTACAGTCAGGAGAACACGCACATTACATTCCACGTTACATACGTAGGTTATTAGGAACTAGGTTGTGACGTAAGGTTACAGTTAGAATCACATAGACTGCGGGGTATAGGCAGAGATAGTACCCCGCACTAGCACCCGTACAGTGGTGACCCGCGTTTTTAAGTGAGGCTGTTTTGCACTAGCGTACAAAGGCATGGGCATAAAAATAAAGACCACTCTATCAAGCGGGTTATAAAAGATACGCAATTTTTTTTTTATTGCTTGTAGTGGCAGACGAGCCACGGCCCATCTGATGGTAAATGGTAATCGTCGCTCATGGACTCAACTATACTGAGAGTATTGTCAAGCCGCTACTCACCATTTCATTTCATCAATATGAAATGAAAGAATAAACGGCTATCTCCTGCTACAGCCAAAACGCAACGATGTGCTCCATGGCCGGTCACACTGGAATGGTGATACCAACCCGCTCGGGCCCGATACCAAGTGAGTACTCCCACTTGGTACCCAACCCTACCACTAGTCATGCAATGGATGACGATTGCTTACTTCCCTTAGTCGCCTCATACGACACCCATGGGAAAGAATGGGGTGGTGACACTTGTATTCTTAGTCCGTCACCACACGGACAAATTTAATTGGAACAGATAGCTGGTGTTATCTGTTCCACAAAATTGGTCCATACAAATAGAAAGCAAACAAGCTCTCTTTGAATATATTTTTATTTATGATTCATAAGTATCGTACGCGATTATTGCTTACAGATACAATATACCTACATTTATGATAATAAACAATCTTCAAGCGCATAACAGTTAGAATGTTTTGATTAACAGTAATATTTTCTTCGTAATAGATGATAATCGCAATCATGCAATGGATGATAATTGCTTACTTCCCTTAGTCGCCGCATACGATACCCGTGGGATAGAATAGGGTGGTGACACTTGTATTCTTAGTCCGTCACCACATGGAAATACTACTTGTGAATATTTCAGACTACATAGAAAGAAACCTACAAAATACTTACTATGTCTAAGTCTAAAGTATCCAACTCACACATTACGACTTTATAACAGACTAGCGATCCGCCTTAGTTTACTTTGCATAGGTGCGATATACTAATGAAGAAAATCTTATTAATAAAACTTTGAATTTCGATATTTATGTATTCTTAGACGACAGTTAAAATCGTATCAAATTGTATCGTTTCAATGAAGTGAGAGAAAAATCAGGTCGTAGATAGCGGTATTTACATTAGAATCAAAGTATAATTGCAATATTTTACAAAAAAATCGGCTCAACTGTCGCTTCAATCGATAATGATTAGGTATATGTGAACATACGAGTACATATGTAAAGAAAAAAACATCATATTATATGTCATTTGTGTGACGCACTTTATACTAAATACGAGATAACGTGTACGTTCATTTACTTTAGGCTTTATACTCACAAGACGATAGATATTAATTTGGATATTTTTAATCAAACATTTTATTTTGATATGAACCTTTAAACAATCCTGATAATCCCGTATTTGCACTTTGTATACAATATGAGTATACAGGGTCTGTCGTAAATAATGGATAACCCTTTAATCGAAGATAGCTCTGATGTCAAGCTACAAGAAAATCGACTTTTTAATAAAAAAAAAAAATCCTGGACGTTTTCACACAACGCCTCTGGTCCCAAACTAAGCTTAACGGTTGTGCTATGGGTACCAGATTACGGATATAATACATATACTACTTTTTTTTTTGTAAATACATACATATAATAAAAAGAAAACACCCAGACGCAGTACATATATCTGTGTTCATCACACAAATAATTGTCCTGGGTGGGAATCGAACCCACGACCTTGTGCACGGAAGTCGGTTACACTACCGACTACGCCACGAGGCCCGTCGTTAATTTAGGGTTGCCATCGGCAGATCTGCGATGCGGCCATGCCCCGCGTGCGGCGCCCGTCTGGACGGAAGGGGGTCTACTGGTGGTCCCCGGAGCTGGCGGACCTCCGTGCGGCCTGTATTCGTGCCCGGAGGTCCTACACCCGCAGCCGACGTCGCCGAATCCGCGATGAGCAGCGGGAGGGCCGGCTGTATGCGGCGTACAGCAGTGCGCGCGCCGCGTTTACCATCTGTCACGCCAAAGATGCGAAAAGGCAGGAGATGCTGGAGGGTCTCGAGCGTGACCCCTGGGGACGCCCGTACCGCGCGGCGCTTAACAAGCTCCGCGCCCAGGCCCCCCCCCCTTACGGAGACTCTCTGAGGCGGTCGAGGGACTTTTCCCTTCACAGGCGGTGCACACGCCCCCGGTCATGGTTCCGCCAGATGACGACTGAGAGGCCGACAACGGGGAGGTACCGACCGTGACGACGACGGAAATGGGAGCGGCAGCGGCGCGTACGCGGAGAGGCGCCGCCCCCGGGCCGGACGGGGTTTCCGCCCTTGTGCTGGCAATGGTCCTCGACCACGTTGAGCCCCGCCTCAGGGGACTGTTCGACGCTTGCCTGGTGTCCGGACGGTTCCCTGACTGCTGAAAGAAGGGGAAGCTCGTGCTCCTGCTGAAGCCGGGACGGTCTCCGAACACAGTCGCGGCCAGTTAGGCCCATCGTGATGCTGGACAAGGTGGGCAATCTCCTCGAGCGGGTAGTAGATGCCCGCATCGTCCGGCACCTAGGAGCGGTCGGCCCCGATCTGTCCGACGCCCAGTTCAGATTTCGGACAGGTCGGTCTACGGTCGACGCCATTCTGCGCTTGAAGGCCGCGGCTGCGGAGGCCGTCACCTCAAGGGAAGTGCTGTTGGCGGTGTCACTCGACATCGCCAACGCCTTCAATAGTCTGCCATTTGGCTGCATAAAGGAGGCACTCCGGTACCATGGAGTGCCCCTCTACCTAAAGCGGCTGGTGGCGGACTACCTCGACGGCCGCAGCGTCCTCTTCGTGAACCGGGAAGGGGACGTTGTAAGGAGGGCTATGTCGTGCGGCGTCCCACAGGGTTCAGTTCTAGGGCTGCTCCTGTGGGACATCGGCTACGACTGGGTCCTCCGTGGCTGGCTCCCCCCCGGGGTGGGCGTAATTTGCTACGCAGACGATACGCTCGTCACAGCCCGGAGCAGGACCCTCGAGGAGGCGGCAACGCTGGCCACCTCAGGTACCGCGGAGGTGGTCAGACGTATCGAGGCGCTGGGGCTTAGGGTGGCCCTTGAAAAGTCGGAAGCCCTACTCTTCCATGGGCGCCGACGTGGCCCACCCGCCAACGCCTCGATAACGATCAATGGCGTGGGACTTCCGATCCAGGCCCACATCAAATATCTGGGCCTGGTATTGGATGGACGGTGGCACTTTGACGAGCACTTCCGCCGTTTTGCGCCAAAGCTCGTCAGCACAGCGTCCGCCCTCGGACGACTGATGCCGAATTTGGGCGGACCGAGTCTTGCGTGTCGATGACTCGGGCGCGGGGGTAGTACTGTCGATGGCCTTGTACGGCGCGCCCGTGTGGGCGGAGTCCCTGGCCGCTCGCAATAGGGCCCTTCTGTGGCGTCCACAGAGGGTCGTAGCAGTCAGGGCAATACGCGGGTACCGCACGGTCTCAACCAATGCAGCCTGCGCGTTGGCCGGAACCCCCCCGTAGGATCTGGAGGCGGAGGTGCTCGCCACGTCTATCGGCGGGCGTTGTCGGCGCGGGTGGGGGGCAGCCGCCCCTCGCCGAGCGCGATTTCATCGTGGCGGGAAGGTGCCCGCCGCGCCACCGTCCTAAAGTGGAAGTCTCGGCTAGAGATGCCCCGGGCTAGTCTCTGGACCGTGGGGGCACTCCAGCCGATCTTGGAAGAATGGGCAGGGCGGCAGCACGGGGTCCTCACCTTCCGGTTGGTGCAGGTTTTGTCAGGGCATGGTTGCTTCGGCAAATACCTGCACATGATCGCTAGGACGGAGACTACCCCAGGCTGTCACCACTGCGACTGCGGCGAGGATTCGGCGCAGCACACGCTCGAGTCGTGCCCGGCTTGGGATGTGCAGTGCCGGGAACTCGTTGCAGTCATAGGCGTGGACCTGTCGCTGCCGGCCGTTGCGCGAGCGACAGCAGTGACAGGGCCTGGACCGCGGTCGCCGCCTTCTGCGAGGCTGTCATCTCGCGGAAGGAGGTGGTGGAGAGGGCCCAGAGGGAATCCTCCTTCGCGGACCCGATTCGCCGCCGGCGTGCGGAGTGGCGTGTGCGCGTTTACCTGCGCCTGATGCCGCCCTAGCCGAGGCTGTGGACGGTGGGGTCGGGGAGTATCCTGCCGTCCGCGGAAGCCTACTGCGAAGGTGTGACGCCCAAGTGCGCAGGGCGTTGCACAAGAGAGGGTGCCTGAAAGGGCTGCCGCCTGCGGATCGCGGTGAAACGACGTGGTACCCGTGATCCACCGTAGTAAGGGCGGGTGAGGGCGCACGGTGGGTTTTTAGTAGGTGAGAGCCCCACACTACCCCGTTGTCTTCCCGGGCAGCGGGGTGTGCGGCAGGACATTTTTGCCCACCTAAAATAAAAAATAAAAAAAGGGTTGCCATTGGTGAGAAAACGGTAGACAATTTTGTATTTTTTTTTAATTTTCCTTCTTTGCTCATTCATTCGGTCACCATTTCAACAAAGTAACTTATTTTAATGTACTTTTTTTTGTATCTAACTCCTGGATACTTGTATTATTATATAAGATTACTATATTAGACATTATTACTGCAAAATATTGTCAAAGGACATGTGCCATTTACGGCCTGTGGCGGACATAATGTTATCAATATTTAAAATTAAACTAATAATTTATAAAATCCGTCAGTGGTTTTATTTTCTTGATAGAACTTCAGAAAAAGATTATAGTTTAAAAAACTATTTTTGAATTTGTACTTTATCGTAATGGTTACCAATAACCATTGATGATTGTTATCTGTTGACAATCAAATAGGATATTGCCGCTACGCTGAGTTGTCAACATTAAAAACTTTGGTACTATTATATTACAAAACAATATTACGTAGTTATTGGGCTATAGCTAAAGTAATCGATTTCCTTCATCATTCCTCTTTTAATATTTTTTCGATTTCTAGATTGCAAAATAAGCTAATTTTTTTAAACATTTAGATCTATATTTTAGCACTTGACATGCTCAGCTACTCTTAAAGTACAAATTATAATTTGTGAATAAGGAAAAAGAATATTTTAGTACAGGCGGGAATCGAACCTGCGTCCCTTCCTATCCGGAGAAGTGCTCTAATCCACTGAGCTACAGTACTATCTTTTAGACATACCCAATCTCCTTATCAAATTTGTCTTAACGACCATCGCCCTCTATCGGAACGCATTTACATGCATTAATCCAATATAGTAAGTTTAATTTTGCAATTAAAATTCATACTATTTGATGGCGTGATTTTTATCCCTGGCGGCCAAAAGGTAGCAGACCCACGGCCTAGATTATAAACTAATTATTAAGTTTATGGGCGCGTCTCACCAATAAACGTTAAAGTTTGGCGAATACATTGAAACTTACAATGTCATTGAAATAAACAAATTAAAAAAAAAACATCTGGATATCAGAACAACGACAACCCTAGGTGAACCTAAGCGAAAAATTCGGATGACGTAATCCGCATTTTTCGAAAAATGCTGATGACGTCATCCGCATTTAACCAGATAGCTAATATATGCCTGACTGCGGCGCGTGCTTGCGGAAGAGTGAACGCAGTGCTAAACAAATTCATACAAAGCGAACAAAAATGCGTGCCTGCGTTGCGTACGGCGCGGATAAATGGACGCGTAGCTTTAGTATCTCTTCATTATAAGAATTCAATAAATTTGACTTATCTACTATTGTAAATCAGTAACAGAGCAAGCTGTACCATTAATATATTTGATAAAAATGTATGTATTTGTAAATTTTTGTCTTTTTGTCTGTTTGTTTATTCGAGCTTCACGCAAAAACTACTGACCGCAATATGATGTAACTTTTTTCTCTTGATTAGACTTAAAAACTGATATACATTTTATACCGCTACTATATCGGGAGCCTGAGATATAACCTAAAAACTAGCTTTTCACTGCGGTAAGCCGCGGGCAAAGGCTAGTTGAAGATATAACTAAAACAAAACACAGCAGAGCATTACGCGCCCCTTACAAATAAGATCACTTATTAGGAATTTTTCATGTAAACATTTTCGTATTTCGTCAGTGTATTCTTGCACTAACCAATATAATGCGTCGACTAAGCTTATCTACAGATTAAGAATTAGCCGTCGAAGCAGCGGCTTAGATATTGTAAGTAAGCACGTAAACCTCATGGCTGTTTACATCTCATAGTGCCATCACGAGCCTGTTCTAATTCATATTAAATATCTGGCTTCAACTTCTGTTATAAGATGGAAAACGTTATAGTTTTTAATAGAGTTTAAAGTAGCATTTTTGACATGATTTTAATATAGGTCCTTATTAATTAATTAACTAGATAAAATTAATAAAAATAAGGATAAAAATCAATAATGTATAATCAAAATCACTGTAGATATGAACACTTGACCGAACTTTAGACAAAGTGGACTAAAGTTCGTTCAAGTAACAATCCACAGGCATCTCGCCCAAAATGAGAGCAGAATTACCCCGCTGTATTAACCAAAATATGTTATTTGTTTTAGAAAACAAATCTCAATTAATAATTTCTGAAACGCTGGGAACTTAATATCAGATTATTAATCACAAAAAAATGTTTGCTCGGTTAAATTAAAACATTTGTGCAATTAAATTAATTGCACATACTTAAAGTGTTACAACACTATATTTGATGCTGTAATCCAGCATTTTGGTGTCGTTTCATTCATCATACTTTAAAACTATTTCAAAACGTGATCTCGACCTTAGACTAAGTGTATTATTTTCTATAAAGCATACACAACACATAAATAAAACAAAGAATACCGTTATAATGGCAACATTTTTAAAAGGATTGGTGTGTGTAGCCCCCACGTAGTTGTGGGGTAATCGAAGAAATGTATCGAGTCCGCTGTGACCCCCGACCGCGGGCCACTTTCTCAATGATCCCATCTTTTCCATAACTATCTTACATTTTTTTTTATAAATAATACTTTTTGTTTGAAAAGTTATATATCTATATTTATGATACCTATTACTTATTCTCAATTCAGATAAGTGAAAATTAAATACCAATGTTTATGAAGAGATTATGTCCTGGCTTTCACATTTTCATCCCCTGGGTATCATCAAAAGTAACTAAAGGGTAGCCTAGAGGAGTAGGAGAAATCGTAAAAAATCCCAGCTTTTCTATGTACCTATACTTACGAGTTCTGTTATAATCGTATTATTATATTAGCCTCTGCCCGCGACTCCTCCGCAGACAAAAGCTAGTTTTTAGGTTATATTTCAGGTTGAAAAGGGGCGGCTGTTTCACGGATTTGGTCTAAGAACACCGCCCCCGGCCAGGACGGGATACCCGCTCAGCTACCCTGTCCTGGCCAGCTCGACTAGCCCTGGCTCTGGATCACCTGGAGCTCCATCTCAGGAGACTGTTCGACGCGTGCCTGGCGTCCGGGCGGTTCCCTGATTATCGGAAGGAGGGGAGTCTGTTACTCCTGCCGAAGCCGGGACGAGCGCCGAATTCGGTCGGAACCTTCAGAACCATTGTGCTGCTCTGAACAAGTTGCGTAAGCTCCTGAAGAGAATCCTCAATGCCCTCACCACCTGTCGGATGCATAGTTCGGTTTTCGGGCTGGTCGTTTGACGGTCGGCGCAATTATACACCTGAGCGCCACCGGCAGCGGCGGTCATCGCCATGGGGGGAGTACTGCGTTGGTGGTGTCACTTGACACACACAGACAGTATATTTAGTGGATGAGAGCCCCACACTTCCCTATTCGTTGCCCCGAGCAACGAGGTGTGCGGTTAGGTAATTTTTTTCCTGCCTTATTAAAACAAAATAGATTATATCTCAGGTTCCCGACATAGTAGCAGGACAAAACATATACCAGTTTTTAAGTCTAATCAAGAGATATCAAATAAAAAGTTTAATCAAAATCCGTTCAGAAGATTTTGCGTGATGTGTGAATCAACAAACAGCCAATAATTCGAAAAAAAAATGTTTTATGTTCAGAAACGCCTAAATAGCGTAACACTTTATTAATTCTCAAATGTCTTAAATATATACTATATCCAGATTTTATAAAAAAACATTTCTTAAGCCCCTTTCTCATCCTCTTTTTATTATATTCCTCCTCCACCTCCAATCTCAACCTGGAATAGGTTGACAGTGGAGTTACCTTGGAGTTGGCGACGCGCGAGTTATGTCGGGTTTGCTAGGATCAATAGGCTATCTACTGTTGGAGTCGCACGCATGGTGGAAAGGATCCGGCTGCTGGACCAGAGCTGGAGGAGGTGGCTCTAGACAAAACCGAGGCTCTTTGTTTTCATTGGCTTCGGAAGGGACCACCTAATAGGTCCAGCATGGTGGTGAGAGGTGTTCTCATAGGCATCAAGTTGACCATGAAATACCTAGGTCTGATTCTTGATAGCCGGTGGACCTCCGGGCCTCATCTCCGAGGGTTGATCCCCTAATTAATATGGGTAGCAGCTGCACTTTCGCGGTTGCTGCCCAATCTAGGGGCACCCGACACCTCCTGCAGAACTTACGTGAGAGATGTGCGGTCTATGACCCTTTATGGGGCCCCAGTGTGGGCCGATGGCCTGACAGCCAGAAATGCTGCTATATTGCACCAACCATAAAGAGCAATGGCCGTCAGGGTTATTCGGGGATACCGTAAGGTCTCCTACGAGGCTGTAAGCCTCCTTGCTGGAACTCCGCCGTGGGATCTGGGGGCGAGGGCCCTCGCATCACATTACCGGTGGCGTGGGGAGGCGTTGGAGAGGGGACTACGGCTGGCGCCTCGACAACTCGAGGTGCGCCGGTGGAACTTTGCCGGATCCTACTGGCGGATTGGAGTGCACGGCTCGTGTGACCGAGCTCAGGGCACGCCACGATAGCGGCGGTAAGTCCCGTCATGGGAGAATGGCTGGAGAGGCGTCATGGCGTCCTTTCGTACCGGCTGACGCAGGTGCTGACCGGACATGGTTGTTTCGGAAAGTACCTGTGTCGGATTGGAAGGGAGGATTCAGCCCAGGGCCATCAGTACGGAAGTTGCCTGGAGGACACGGCGCTACATACATTGGTGGAGTGCCCATCGTGGGCAACGGAGCGCCGTGATCTGATCGCGGCAACAAACGTGAGAGTGCTCTCGCTATCGGTAGCTAACAAGATCGGCCTTGTTCCTGTTCATGGTTCGGAGGGAGAGTGCATGGGTGTACGCCGCCTCATTTTGCGAGGAAGTGATGTACGCCAAAGAGGCGGCGGAAAGGGAATGGGAGGCGACTACCAGCCTCTTGACCCGCAGAACACGCACCGGGTGCCGAAGGGAGCTGAACGATCTCCGGTCCCCATGAACGCTAGCCTGAGGGCAACGGACGTAGGTGATGTCCGTTGCTCTAGCAGAAGCAGGACCGATACGGCGGCACGCCCGTGTTCCGCGCGCGCCTCTCAAAGGAGGGAGGGCCTAGCCCTCCCTCCTTTGAGAGGCTGACAATAAAAAAGGATCAATAGGCTATGGAAACTGCTAACCATCAGATGGGCGGTGTGCTTGTTTGCCAACCCATAGTATCCTTTGTTATAATTGTCTTTTATAAGCGATTCTAGATATTAGGTACTTAAATAAACGACGAAATTGCTATTCAAAGTTCTAGTGAAGGGGAAATAAATTTAAATGCCATTGTCTGAACTGACCTTTTACATTAGGTACATAATATACTAGCCTTTGCCCGCGGCTTCGCCGCAGCCAAAAGCTAGTTTTTCGGTTATATCTCAGGTTCCCGATATAGTAGCGGGATAAAATGTATACTAGTTTTTAGGTCTAATCAAGAGCTTTCAAACAAAAAATTGTTTTGTTAAGTCTGTTTAGAAGCTTTTACGTGACGTGACAAAAATTCTAACAAAAATGTTTTGATATTAGAGACACTTAAACAATATAATACAATTTTTTTTTCAAATACCTTAAATGTACAAATAGAACAGTTACTGCTTTATAATAGTGTTGATTAGTATTTCCCATATATTTTACGACTCAAGCCTCATGTGCCTCACAAATCCCAAAAGAAAACCAAATAGGTTCAATCTATTGCAACAGAGCGTTGCGGGAGATATAGCGGGGACGCGCTGGACGTATTGTTCAGGGAGAAGGGCGGGGAGGTCATCAATCTGCGATCCTTCTCATGTCGATATATTACAAGTGGCCTACATTTCTCTCAGATTTTATACGCAGATGTGACCTTTATGTTAGATACGGCATAGCTATGACTTAATAAAAATGTGACTGATATGAAAAAGCATAACACTATTGAAATATAATTTTGTAAATGTAAATATAGTAATATTATGCAGATGATGCATGAAGGACCATCATAAGTATATATTTAATTGGATTCACTAGCATACATATTGCATGCAAATGCATATAACACGCCGACTTATTTTGATATTTTTATATGTTTTTAAAGCATTTGACATACTTAGCCATAAAAATAATCACGAAGTGCGAATGACATAATATGTTAAATGTACATAGTGTCATTCTATACGCTTCTGTTACTCAGACTGTTTGTTTATATGTTACCCTTTCACGTGTAAAGCTGCTGAATAGTAATTAATATTTGGAAAATACAAAAGAGCACGCCTCATACCACAAAATAAAAAATAAAAAAATAACATAACTTTTCCTTAAGTTATAAGTTTCATTTGAGCTAAATAGTCAAATCGATGGAAATTTAAAAAAAAAATACCTTTATTTGTTCATAGTGATATCTTCTAGTGTTGGGTAACTATCTAAAGAGAATCTTAGGCGCCATCGTTTTCACGTGTGCGAAATGAGAAATGAAATACATTTGTTATTGTAAAACTGTAATCAGTAAACTAAAAAAAAACTTTTATTAATAAACTACTGGTACGTACTAGGTTATTGATGTGAAATAGGTAACTATTTGATGTTATTCTAAAGATAATAAACGGAACCCGGTCTCGATACGTCCGTTTTTTCAGGGGTTATCGTGACCACCTCGTAAAAAGTCATCCAGACGTCCACTTAAGATTATTTTCAGTTTTATTTTTAAATAGCAAAATAAAATGTTTTTTTTTTACGAAATATGGGATAGATTATTTAAACTCTTGAATTGGAATACATCTACTCATATTATCATATAAGTGCCAATTGTTTGTGATAGAGGCAAATTAAAAGCAAACAATTGCTTGACTTGCACGTGTCGAGAGTAGAGTACAACCTCAACCGCTTCGCAGTATAACGTGCAATATTTTCAATACAGATGACTTCTGAAGAATTACATATTAATTTAACTTTAAAAAAGTACAGGAGACCAAAATGGTGATGAAAATGCATGAAACCCTTTTTTTATTAACCCATTACTGTCCCACTATCAGGCACAGTAATATATTATGTAATTGAAAAATTAATGGAATAAAAACAGTTGTCATATCACTTGTGCTAAAATAAAGATAAATAGTTACAATATAAAGCAGCGCAAGGCAAGGCAAGTTTCAAAATTCAAACTTTAGAAGACGCAGATTGATTAGGATTGATAATCGCTGATAAAATAACTTGCAGGTGATACGAAGTTCACCGGGACATCTAGTTTGAAATAAGAATAATTTTCGCTAAGCCGCAATATATTTTTATAAAATTTGATTAACTCTTGTTGATCCAATTTTATACAATACTACTGTGAAACGGTGTCGATCTGCGTCAAAAAATATGGCAATTATAATCATTTTCTTACACTTTTGCCAAAATTCTATTCTCAAAAAATCTCCTAAAAGTTCCCAAGAAACTAAAGTTTCCCTATATGTATATCCTATGGATTCCGAACTATCCTTACTAACCCTGTCCTTAAAACACTGTATCTATAAAATATCGTAGCCAGATGGCATTGGCCACTGAATGTGGTGGCGACCATTTCATGAAACCTAACCTAACAAAACCTAACCACTTCATGAAATGATCGGCCACACCATAAATACATGGCCACGACATATAGATAACATGGCTTCTATGCGACGCGACGATCAAAATGAAAAAAGTACCAGGTTTTAAATAGTCCTTAAATAACAAAACTGTGAAAACATCATGAAATAACGTGCACAGATGGATAATTATTTTAGCTTCTATTTCTTTCATAAGGTCATCCTACTTATTAGGTTTTCTTAAATATCTATTTAGTGACAGCGGTCAGTCACAACTTAATTCAACATCTCCCTATCCTTATCCCAAAATTTGTTGTGGTCGGTTTCCGAACAACGGAACAGGTCTCATGTAATTTTTTGATCACTCATCTAATGCCAGCCGAGCTATAATTTTACCCTTTTACACTTGCTGATCGTTCGAACTGCAAGTTGTAATAATATTACCTAATCCTCCTTTTCAAAATAGGTTTCATAAAATGACAGGCCTCAAAGAAAAGAAACATTTATTTAAAAATTGAAATCTCACGAATCTCGAACGGTCAAGTCCCAGGAGCTGTGTGGACCATCATTCTTCATTCTGGCCAAAGAATAAAAAATAAAAAAAATAAGATCTTATAAAACGATAATTCTATTGCCGGTGAAGTGCAGCCGTGAGTAGTGCAACCATAAACTACCTCGAGGTATGAGACAATAAATTCTATTGAACCTTATTCTGAGTTCAACTCGTAAACTTTCTGAACTATACCTACTGTAGTGCTTGTAATTTTATATAAATCAGTGTCGTTTCTATTAATTAAAATTTGTACCAATGTGTCTTTTGCACGCCTCATAAGCGAAGCGTTGTGGTGGATACTACTCTCGCTTCACTCAGAACAACTGACTTTTTAAAATTAAAATGTCTCTATTTATCATATATTGCACTTGTAAAATAAAATATACACACACATATCAAGAAAAAATATGGTTTTTAACAGTCATGATATGTTTGACGCCATTTTTGTTATTTAAACTAGTTAAAAAACTGTTTAAAAAGCTCTGTCTTAGACGTCCGTGTGTTGTAGGTAATATATGTTAACACGACAACCATCGAAATACTTTACTAATCAAGTCTTTTTATTTCCTTTACGCTTCAGTATAATTACGAATAGAGCCCTATCACATTTCACGGTCTGATTAGATGTGGTTTAATTGTTATTAAATAAACAAAAAAAATAGTGAATATTTACGCTCGACTCGATGTGGTAGTACACTAAAACTTACTTATTTCGTGAGAACTACTTCTATAGACACTTTTATAGAAGTACTTCTTAAAATTAGCGCTAGATGGCGTATAAAACATAAGAACCACATTAGTACGTTTTGAAATTAGCGCTATCTATGTGATTTATTGAAAACTACTTAGTAAGACCAATACATTATTAGTTACTTATCAAATAATCAATTTTATTGTCAAAAATGAAGATTATGAGGCGTGCCCTTTTGTACTTTTAGTATTTTTTTGTTTATTTTTAGACAAGGTAGATACTTATTAATTGTTACATGACGGATTCACCACTACGCTACCAAGTTTACAGCTACGACCTCCTCACAATTGAATTATATGTTTAGATTTATTGAAGTGCTGCCACATCACGATACATCTCTTAGGAACAGAACTCTTAGTGGATATGCAGTGGCAATCTCTTAGTGGCAATGCAGGACAGAACAGGACCATAAATTAACAATAAAAAAATACAAAATAAAAAGGAGATTGAAACTGTGAATATACACCATAACAGACAAAATTCTTATACATAAATATCTTGATTTATTTACAGTTAAGAAAATTATTGATATATATTTTCACCTAGAACTAGAGCTAATACCACTTCTTAGTAAGAAAACATTAACTTATGTAATGGTACAAAAATCTTGAATCTTAAAAATGTATAAAGTAACTTAATTAAATAATTTTCTCTTAATCGAAATAATAATCGTGAGGCCCATTTAACGAAGCCTAAAATATCAAGAAAATAAACTTCTTTGGTACAAAATAATTAATTAAACATGAACAAGTTATCTCGGTGCGACACCTAGCGGCCACCATCTTTTGTATAGGCATCTTTTCATCGTCAAAACTCATTTCAATTAATTTTCGTAAAAGTAAGTAAATGATGTGCCCTTTAAAAGCGAGATATCATTAACACTGGAGGAGGGTGCGTGTATTCAAGTTCCAGTCGCTTCACCGCCACACCAAATTATTCTAAATACAATTCAAACGAAAACTCTTAATAAACATAAACTTATTAAACAACATTGTGAAAATTATGAATTATTGTGTTTTATATTAATGCACATCCTAACTATTATAAAGCTGTAACAGAGCTGTATCTGTACATTTTAAAAATTTGAGAAAAAAATACTGTATTAGGCTATATAGGCGTGTTTGAACACAAAACAAATTTGTTTAGATTTTTGTCGGTTTGTCGATTTGTCTGTTTGTTCATTCGCGCATCATGCCAAAACTACTGGATGAATGTTGATGCTTACTACTTTTATTGAATAGCTCTTGATTAAACTAAAAAACTGGTACTAAAGTTTAATCAAGAGCTAATGAATAAGAAAAGTCGAGACCTAGCTATTGGCTACGGCGGAGCCGCGGGCAAAGGTATATTATAATTACGTTTATCACATGGCTATTTAAGAAAATGTGTATATCTCAATGCATTATACTCTAACCATACCGTTTACTTGAGTAAAAGTCATTACATACAACAACTATTTTGGTTCTAAAGTTTAGAGATGTGAAAAGCTAGAATTCTTAGACATAAGTAAAAGTCCAGTCACTTTTTACCTGCCTTTTTTTTGTTTAGCGGTAAAAAATGTACCTAACCGCACACCCCGTCGTTCGGGGCAACGAACAGTGTAGTGTGGGGCCCTCACCCACTAAATAAACCCGCCGTATGCCGACTCTCCGCCTTTATTGGCGGGCCACCGGAACCATATTACATTCCATCAGTCTTCAGTGGTCCACTTTTTACCTGCTACCCGCGAAAATTTCCTTAGAATCCATACAGTAATTTCAGAAATGTCCGCTGCCAATTAGTCAGACAGACAATCAAATAAAATAGAAAAATCGTTGTTTTGGGTTCTGTTACATAAATCTATGTTTATATGAAGCGACTTAAAAAGACTGAAATTAAAGATAAAGCGTCCCTGTTCTCATTCGCCACCCACTGAACTCCCGCGGGAGAATCATTAGGAAAAAATCGTGTTGATGGATTTAATTACAAAAAATAATTATTCTAAAGAAAGTTGCCTGAATAAACTAGAACGGAGCGGGTTCGTCGATCCCCCCTTAATCGGATTAATTTACTTTTAAAAAGCAGGGGGTGGTTCTTGTAATTAATGGAATGATAACATTACCCACCTCGTGGTCGGACGCCTTTGAAATTAATTGAGATACAAAACAAAGGTACAAAACAACGGCACAACATTAAAAAGAGTATTAATTCAATATTTATTTCATACATGTCGATGTTTGTGCTCAAACATTACTAATTTATTCTGTAACATTACGTAGTCTGATGTTATAACGCTTTCTATAATAACATAAAGCAGCTGAAGTGTATATGTTCATAAGCATTTATTAATGACATCTATAAATAGCCACACCATCGCGTAGCTACTTGTTTGTAAAAACTGTCGTCTGGTAACGCTACGCGAATTCTTACAATTTCCAGTTAACGGCCCCGATGAGAAGTGCTTTTTCCACTCGGTTACCGACCGGTGATCTGTTCCGAACGCATCTCCACTGACGCAAATCATATTGCGAGGAAGGGTTCGGGATTAGGAACGTAACGTGGAATCGTCTAGTCATCGCCACTGATTTTCTCGTTCTCTCCGAGCTGTAACGCGAATGTATAGCAATGTCATGTCCCTTTATGGATGGTTTCTTTAAAGGAAAAAGTTTAGAGGTTTGAATCGTTTCGTTAGGGTTTCAATGGAAAAAATGTCCTGTGATTATCTACTTTACTGTAACGATACTTTTACTAAATAAATAGAATAATATATATTAATGCAATGTTTATAAATCTCAACTGTATAGGCCGACGTCGATAGAGATTATAAAACCATTTCAGCTATATAAAAAGTGATATACCGAAATACCTACTTGCCTTTAGGTACATCCAAGTAATATAAATCTTTTTTTCTTACAAAAACTACACCATTATAAAAATTAAATAGATTATATAAATATAACAATATATCACATAAATATGTATAATAATATAACAATAAAAGACAACATGTTTTTTTATATTTTGTCTGTTTAAGATAATCGATTGAATGAGGTGACACTTGGCGGAACTCCATTGTTATTATTATTGAATGGCTAATTTAGGAGGAGAGCCCACCACTCACTCACGGATTGTCAATCCCGGGGGGTTAGGCAGAATCTCATATCTCACAAGTCGATCGTATCGTGATCACTGTGATTGGTTGGGAGATTACTGTCATTGGCCAACGGATTATTGTGACATCACGCGTCGATTTCTCAACCAATCACATTGATCACGATATGATCGACACGTAAAATATGAGATTCTGCCTAACCTCCCAGGTTATCTTTGGACAGAATAACCTAAGATTGCCAATCCGCACTCTCACAGATAGAGGAGAATGTGATAACAGCAAAGTAGCATTTGGCTTTAAGCCGACATTTGGGTGTTTAAACATTAAAATCGTTGTTTGATCATTTTTGTGTTTTGTTTGGCATTACATAATTTTGAAATTAATTGCTAATGTTGCAAATATGAATATTTAGTTAAAAAACTCACTGAAATATTATACTATTTGTCCAATGAACACTTCAACAGCACTGTTTGGTAGAGCTCGGTTAGACTAAATATGTTTTATTTCGCTATTATACATATAGGGAACCAAAGACATAACCTAAAAACTCTTTTTTTTTCTGCGTCGGAGTCGCGAGCATTGGGCAGTAATTTGTTTCAGGTCTCTAGATCGAAAAACTTATACTGTACTAGGTTATACACAGTATTACAGTATATTTTTTGTAAAAATAGACAGTTCTGTTTTCAAAAATGGCAATCTTTAGGATCACCAAAAATAAAAAAGTCCACAAAAATATGTGAGCTTTAGAGAACAATTCAACCCTAAATCGCTAAAGTTATTCTGTAGCGGTGTGGGAAGGAATGAGCTTCATTTTTCTCGCTTTTGCTGTCTCATGTGGCGATCATTCTTTACGTTTTGTCTTCCTATGTGCAATCTGGCTCTGGTAACTTCTTGAACGAGTGTACTTTGTAGAAATCGATTTATCGTCACTAAAGTTATAATATAGATGGCCGAAAATTACCAAAATTATTTGTAAATGATTAGAAATATTTATTTAAATAAAAAGGCAGGTGAAATTGCAGCTTATGGCTATTATTTAATAGTTGCTGATTAGCTAAATTATATTTTTTTTACTGTTTTTACTTTTTTCTGCTATAATTTCAACAACAATTACTGTAATCGTAAATTTATAGTTTTCTAAACTATACGCTAACTCAGCTAGTTGGCAGAATAATGCCTATTGCCATAGCAACAACTAGTTGTAGAAATTTAATAACTATTATAGAATGGATTTTGGGAGGAGAGCCCACCACTCACCCACGGATTGTCAATCCCGGTTATCTTTGGACAGAATAACCTAAGATTGCCAATCCGCACTCTCACAGATAGAGGAGAATGTGATAATAGCAAAGTAGCATGCACGATAATGACAAAAAACTCACCAACGCGACACAACCATGCGATACGGTAGAACTCTCAGAACCACAATATTGCAATATTCCGCAAAAATCCGAACATAAATTCGACACGTGTTTCACCTCTAAACGAGGCATTCTCAAGAACGCTCGGCAACGGCTCGGCTCATTTGTTTGCTATTATCACATTCTCCTCTATCTGTGAGAGTGCGGATTGGCAATCTTAGGTTATTCTGTCCAAAGATAACCGGGATTGACAATCCGTGGGTGAGTGGTGGGCTCTCCTCCCAAAATCCATTCTATAATAGTAATAATGGACTTCCGCCAAGTGTCGCCTCATTCAATTAATGAAATTTAATAATATTAAACAATACAGTGTGTTGTGGTTTGTAACAGGTGCTGTTAACCAAAGAAACCTGTGGGTGTTGATTATTGCGTTGGCACTGAGATCACATAGTATTTGATATATAGAAATCAAGTGAGTGGCAAATTCTGTGCTCTTAATTTTGAAAGAGAAATTTCTAGTAAAACCATCGATTTAAAAAATATAAATAACAACAGGTGGTAATATGACTGATACTAAGTGGGAGTACGTAAAGAACAAATTATTTGTGAAAGTGTAAAAAGAAAGTTTTACTGCGTGCAGGCCATCCTGCTGACTGACTGAATACGTACTTATTATCGGTCCTGGGCGAGTCAGCACAACCGTCCTCCGTGTGAGTAACCACGAAGCACCTCAGTGACTAGTTGTAACAGGAGAGTGAACGTGTGACCGTCTTATTCTTCCTGTCTTGTGGTGGGACATTAATTATACACATAATACAGACGAAGAAACTGACTCTTGTAACATTAAATTTTGGTATTTTATTTACGATTAAGACCCGCCGACCGTACACCTACACTGTCTAATACGAATGCGACGGAAAGCGGTTAAAGTATTAGCCGCAATACGTCGCATCGAGTCGCATCGCGTCGCGGCGCGTCACGTCGCTCCTCACAACCTAGGACAACGGGTTAGCCGCAATATATGGCACCGCGTCGTGTCGCGTCGCTTACCTAGGACAACGGGTAAGAATAAATAGCTGTCTCCCGTGATAATCAACGCATCCAGATACTTCACGGTTGGTCACACGGGAAAAAGTAGTACCAATCCAGTCGAGCCAGATAAGAACTTACTCCCACTTAGTACCCAGCCGTACCACCATCAATGTACCTAATGGGTAATAATTGCTTACTTATCTAAGGCCGGCTGCATATACGAGTATATATACAATTGTCAAATCAATCAAACTATTTAGTTGAGTTCTAGGCTTGTGTCGATTTCGTGACGATCAAACCATTTACTCGACGATAGTGCGCTTATAGTTAATCCAGTCGTTATCGATTAACTTAGTTTTTTTTTAATAATTTAATTGATGTACTGACCGGTTGTTTCCCAATGGCGCGATGTGCTTTGCTTTAAATAAATTACTAGCTGCTACCCGCATCTTCTTCCGCGTGAAGTTTAGTTATTTTCTTTTTAGTGCAGAATCCTATTTTGTTTTTCCAAAATAAAAGTAGTGATCCCCGTTCAGTGGGCACCATCCCGTGAGTCCCATCTAAATTGGTCCAGCTATTCAAGAGATTAACCGTGGATGTGTATTCTACATATATTCTCATCTATCTGAATCAGTATTCATTCAAAATTTCATGAGTTTTTTGCGCGGAACCCTAATTATATTTCCAAAATAATAGTAGCCTAAGTTACGCTTTTTAATAAAAGCTATCTGCTTGTGAAAGTCCAGTCCAAATCGGTCCATCCGTTCCTCAAATTAGCCGAAACAAACAGACGACGGACAGACAGACAAAAATAAAAAATAAATATAATTTGTTATATGTGTGTATAAAATCTCGTATACATTTAGTCAAAAGTTATTATTTAGACATTACAAACAAACACTTCAATTTTATTTATTTATGATGTATAGATAAAAAAAACAAACGGAAAAAGAAGATAGCGCGTATATTAATTTCCAGATTACTTATTTTAATTAAAACTTTCATACATTACAATCTAAGCTAAAATAGAGTATCCAGGTAAGTTTTATGAATATTATAGAAGAAGTTAGTACAGTATTAATGAAATAATTTCATTGATTGATCAGCTAACGCACATCGACTGTTTAGTCGAGCTTTCGTATACATGATACATACACATTAGCTGTCGGTCGATAGTTGTTTGACTGATTAATCAAAAAACTATTGATCAGATTTTTTGTTATTTTTTTGTCTAGCAACTATATAGTTGGTGATATACGGATCTACATACAGTTCCATATACTTTTAACATACAACTAAATAGTTATTCGATAAAAAGCGCATACTCACAACTTTTGCATCGATCAAACTGATCAGTCGAGTTGTATACTTCTCGTGAATTCCACACAACAAAACCGTTTAGTCGATGGAGGTGCTCATATAATCGATACAGACGATTATCGATTTCTTATCTCCTAAGCAAATCGACAGTCAGTCAGATCAGTCTTTGTAATAAAATCTAGTTTGTGCTTTGCTCTATAGACATTTTAAAAGAAATAAGAAAAGGAGATACTCTTTCAGACTCTTTAAGTATAGCGCAGACCTTTTTTTCAACGCTTGTCGCTAAAGTACCACGAGTTAGGGGTTCTATATTGATACTTAAACACTGACACTGCAATACATGCAATCGATCTATTTACTGATTATACTGATTTACTGATACTGATGCATACACTGATTCTGATTAATCTGTAACACTGATAATGATCTCTTAGGATGGGGATGTCTCCCCCTAAATGGCCTCCAAACCTCCCCTTATAGCCATTCCGAGCCTTGCTCAGTTGCTGATAGCTGTTCTGTCTGAATCTGAATCTCTGAGTCTGATCACTGAACCTGATCACTGAACGTGATCACTGTACCTGACCACTGAACCTGATCACTGAATCTGACCACTGAACCTGGTCACTGAATCTGACCACTGAACCTGGTCACTGAATCTGACCACTGAACCTGGTCACTGAATCTGGCCACTGAACCTGGTCACTGAATCTGACCACTGAACCTGGTCACTGAATCTGACCACTGAACCTGGTCACTGAATCTGATTACTGAATCTCTGAATCTGAACACTGTTACTGTCCACAATTAATCCGATAGCATCGGATACTGATATAGTGGACAACGTTTATCAACAACTGGTACATAATACAACTATATCGAACAGTGTGTACACATTAAAGTAAATTCACTCACATGTGTTACTCACGCGCCGACTGGACCCCGATTGTGCGACGCTGCCCACCCCGCCTGCGAACGCTTGACGCGCGCGGCTTGTACATACCTCCATTCAGTCATTTTTTGGCATACTATTGCTACTTACCTACATTATTACTTCGCATTCGCGACACTCCCACCCCCGAGGTGGTAGATGGAAATGAAAGTCTGCTTTATGTCTTTGCTGTGCTTTTAATCATTTTGATTATATAATTCTAAGTAATTTCTGATTATCTCTCTTGTATCTGCTTAGTCTATCATTTAACAGTGTGATCATTAATTGAGATGTCCACTCCTTAACCTGGCTGGCTTTGGTCGCTGATGACCTGGTCGGTCGCTTGCTGTCTGATGATACTTGAACCGGTATTTCATGTTCAACACGATTGGTTCACTGACTTGTGTATCCAAACGTTCTGGATTACTGTTTAAGTGCTTGGTCACCTTCACTTGGTGCTAGTTGCTCCGAATGAGACTTTACATAGTCTTGGCCAGCTGTGGTTGCGTTATCATGCTGGTCTGATGTAACTGCTGTGGTTTGGTGTAACTACTGTACTCTGGTCTTCAATTTCGAGTGGGAAAAGGTGGCCTATTTAACGGGTGAGTGTACCTCCTGTTGATGTTTTAACTCTGGCTACCCTTATCTGACCACATCTGACCATCCGAACCCTTAAGAAATTCTGTTATTTTACCAATTTTCCAGTGTGCTCTATTACTGTATGATTTGAGCTGAACAATTTTTGATATTCGTGGTAATCTATTAATCACTATAATAAATTTCCACCTTAACTTGTTCTATATACTATAGTCTGAAGCATGAACATTTGCGGTAAGCTTAAATTGTGTGGTATTATCTGATAAAATCAACTGAGGTAGACCTCTAACTGCAACAAACCTCCTTATTGCGAATAAACATTATTCTGTTGACAAATTATTAACGATTTCTATATGTATAGCTTTGACTGTTAAGCAAGTAAAAAGACACACACACATCGTTTCTCTTTAGTACCTTCATCGACAATGAATGGACCAAAATAATCTAAACCAGTAAAGGCAAATGGCAAACTATACTTTACTCTCTCTTGCAGTAAATCTGGCATTGCTGGCAAATCTATAATCTATGTTTTGGAGAGCTGACTGTAAGAATGTCTTTCCAAGATGAATTACTATACCTATAGCGTGCTCTCTAAATTTCATGAATAAGCCCGTAAGGTTCTCTAATAGCAGTGGTCCACGGTATAACATTCCTTAAAGCTTCGATCACTTGCTAAAGCGTCATATACAATACGAAGCTTATTAGATTTATCACTAGTACGGACACCGTGGTGGAGGTAATGAACCGGATGTCTGCGATGTGGTTAGTGTCTGGTACTATTTCTATGATCTCGTTCCGTAACTACTCTTGTATATACTGATCGTAAGCTTCTAACTCATAGTTGAATAATCCGTTTCCAACTATTCAAGCGACTCCATGCTAGACCTAAATTATTAGGAAGATTGGCGCTGACTTTGTCCATTAGACACTATATCGGTTGTCTTTATACTGAACTGTTTTATTAAACTGCCTAACCGCCTATTTGCAACGACTAGATTTCGGAGAATCTTTAATACCGATTGATTCAAGGTCCATAATCTTTTGACATCATTTAATTTTTGTGGAAGATCTGGTTTATTTAATTTATTCCCAAATATTCCATCGGTAAGTCAATACTGTTAACGGATCGAAATTATCGGTGGGCTCCTCGA
Source organism: Leucoma salicis (assembly GCA_948253155.1). NCBI lineage: Eukaryota > Metazoa > Arthropoda > Insecta > Lepidoptera > Erebidae > Leucoma > Leucoma salicis. The sequence goes on along the minus strand of OX411808.1, from coordinate 11,421,215 downwards.
GGATCACACCCAACCAAAATCTGAATTAACAAGGAAAAGATCTAAGTGAAAATTTTAATTTAATAACCCATTAATTGTCACCTAAACTTTCTGTTCCTTCTTATAAAACCTTTGAGCCATTATATGCATTAAACCACCTGAATTACTGTAAGACGGTATTCATTTGTGTAACTAGGAATACAAATCTTGCTACCTAGGCGAAGTAGGTCCCTAGGTATATAAGTAGGTACTGTATAGTGCATATTGAGTTGTACCTACATTGATAAGTAGGTATCCACATTGCTAAACAAGTAGGTGTAACTAATTTACTGATTTAAATTCAATTCTCATTCAATGATAAAAGTTAAAGACTCACTGGTACCTACTTAAATCATCCACGATTAATAATAATAATAATAAATTTTACTATATTTATACACTTTTGATAAGTTCCCAATATTTCAAATACCACAAAATCATTAATTCAATATAAAATGCAAATAGAACCTCGTGAATATTTAATAAACTAGTGAAAATATACGCAACATGACATTTGACATCCACGTCAAAATGAAAAATACAAAAATATGAAAATGCAGCTCCCGTTATAATTATGATTACAAGATCCAGAGCAAAAACAGCACGCCTACTACCCCCGGACTCGTCGCACAGCTCCGCGTCGCAGCCACCGGTGACCGCACCAGCGGAGCCGGTCTCTCCGCACGCGTTGAGCTCGAGCTCCAGCGACGAGTACTTCTCACCGCCGACGTCGCCGCCACCTGTACGTCGGCGTGAGAAAACCCGGCCACCGGATAGTTTACGACCTCGAGGCCCACCGGCCTCAAACAAGGTCCCCACTGCCAGTGGTAAAAAAGAGATCGCACCAATGCGATCGATGAACTGGCGCATCTGCTCCTCACTGAGGAGTTCAGGGGCCGGAGACCCCGCGCCCGCCACTAAAGATGAGGCTTTCGGCGCGGCCTTGGCGAGCCCGGGTTTGGCTCGCGGGCCGCTGCGCTCCTTGCGGAGTTCTGCCACCTCATCCTCGAGGCGCCTGCAGCGCGCCTCCAGCCTCCTATTCTCTTCAGACGCCGAGTGGCGCCAGAGGTACTCCAAACCTTCGAAGGCCACCTTGGTGGGCTTCTTGAGGGCCTCGGAGAAGGTGCCCCTGACCCATCCGCCACCGTAAACACGATGGCCAGGGCATCAGAGACCTTCTGCGCAATCTGGTCTACTGACTGCAGATCGTCCCTCTCCAGAGGCTCCTCTTGGTGCCTCGATGTGACGAACATTAGCCGCTCCTCCAGAGCCCCGCTCCCAAATCCTTGATTGCCGCCTCGTCCGCCTTGGACAAGGCGCGTGGCATTGTGCGCCTGTTGGCGCCTCGGCCTCTCTTTGCTGACCTTCCGGGCTTCTCCGGCGGAGGCATCTCAGTGGAGCTGCCCTCCGACTCCGACGCATCCCCTTCTAGCGCAATTGAGTGCTTCAGGAGTCGTGAGGGCCGCTCCAACGAGCCAGCCATCCCCGGCTGAGACCCTGATGGGTTCGGGGCAAGCGCGCTTGTGGCCGTTACACCGCCGCCATCGCCGTCCGTCTCCATTCCCGACGTGGCAGCTGATCCGCTTCCTACAGTAGGACTGCCCGCGGGTGTGGATTTCCTCCCACGGGTTGCCCTCCTCTTCTTATTCCTCCCAGCCCTTCCTCGCCTCTCCTTTTTCTTTGGCGTCAGTTGCTCCCCCCAAATACGTGGAGCTGACCGGCCGGTATTGTTACTCGGCCCTGTGAGGGATTCTCCGGGGGCGTCGCTCCCGGTACCCTCTTGGGGAATCTTAGTGTTTTTACTTTTCGCCATTGTTGATGAAGTTTTACGTCCTCCGACGTGCCAACCCTCGCGACTGAGCTCCCCTCAGCCATGCATCCCCTGGCCGGGCGGCAGAGCACAGGATTGGGGTAATTTTTTATAGGGGTTTTCTTCCCCGCGGTCCGAAGACCCCCGGTCCTGTCCGTTCAGGATTACGAGTCGGGCCGAACGGTGGTCTGCATCAGACCGTGCCCACCGCTCGCAAAGCAAACGGCGAGCCCGTCGCCCCTCGGGCTAAAAGTCCCGTCTCAGTCTCCCAGGGCCGGGGGGGGGCCACTATGGCCCCGCTGGCCCTCTACGGCAGACGTTCGGCCCACTGCAAGCAGTGAGCCCGTCGCCACTCAGGCTGAAAGCCCCGCCTCCAGGGACGGGGGGGCCACTGTGGCCCCGCCGACCCTCCACGGCGGACGTAGGGCCTATCTACTGTGTCCGTCCCCTGCCGTAATTCAGCCGCCGGCACCAGAGTGCCGTCGTTGCCCGGGGTGCACTATCGCGGAGGTATCCCGACCCGTACCCCACATATGCCTGAACTATAAATTTGATGAATAATGTTGTGTCACTTTATAAGAGCAACAAAATGTACGTCATAAGTACAACTAATTGACGTATTACAATTAATATTTTATTAAAATTTATTCCTCATTGTCGGTAACACTTAAATGGCACTATAAATATAATGAAACTAGCTACTGCCAGAGCCAGATTTTTGTTTTCAGGACAAACGGTGCTATTTGTTAATGCCTATAAAAAATAACTATATGTGTGTCAAATATCATCCAAATCTGTTCAGCCGTTTTTGCATGATTAACAAACATCGAAATATACAAATTAATCTATATATAACAATGTATCTCCCATGGAACAATTTCGCTGATTATTTTTTTGTTGTGTTTATTATTGTCAGGAGAAAGTTCTTATGAAAGAAAAAAATAAGAAAATTGCGGATACCTATAGGTATTTATAAATATTCAGAAAACTTTTGCCACAGCTACGCCGCAGCCCAACGCTAGTTTTGAGATTATACATCAGGTTTGCGGTAAGGTAACGTTAGTCAAATCAATAGCTATCAAACAAAAAAGTTTCATCTAAATACATTCATATTTAGATATTTTTATATATATTTTTAGCATTTGACATGCTTAGCACTATACATTAAACACAAAGTGAAAAATGTGAAATCGAAAATAACAGTCAGGAGCAGGATTTGAACCTGCATCTTCTGGATACCGTCCAGATGCTTTACCAATTCAGCCATCCTGACAATTGCTCCTGACTGCTAACTTCGATAACACATCATACTTAACGTCTTTGGGTGACGCCTGCGCCATCTGTCGGAAGTATTTTCATACATTATACCGACCAGGTAAACTTAATTTTACAATTAAGATTTTTACCTAATAAACGCAAACCCTATAAATATTTAGATATTTTTATATATATTTTTAGCATTTGACATGCTTTGCACTATACATTAAACATAAAGTGAAAAATGTGAAATCGAAAATAACAGTCAGGAGCAGGATTTGAACCTGCATCTTCTGGATACCGTCCAGATGCTTTACCAATTCAGCCATCCTGACAATTGCTCCTGACTGCTAACTTCGATAACACATCACGTCACCCAAAGACGTTAAGTATGATGTAGCATCTGGACGGTATCCAGAAGATGCAGGTTCAAATCCTGCTCCTGACTGTTATTTTCGATTTCACATTTTTCACTTTGTGTTTAATAAATACATTCAGTAATTTTTGCATGATATACGAACAAAAAAACTCACAAACTGACAAACATAACAATTCTAATAAAACAATGTTTTATGTTCAGACACTCCTGAATAGCAGTTGTCACACACTGATCTTTTGTGAGAGGATGATAGTTCCCTGATCGAGCCGGCCCTATCGAGCTGCGATAAGCAAGACTCTACCACTATAAAATCCTCCTGCTCGTAGTAAAGCCCGCTTTTTCCACTTTCTAAATACATATAAAAAAAATGACCAAAATTAATAAAAAATTTTTTTTTCCTTTTAATCAGGCCTAGAAATAACGAGAACTGACACCACATTTTTATTACAATAGGTAAAAGTCAAGCGAGCAAAATTAAGGCAGCCCTAGGTGTCGAATGACGCATTACGGAGGTATATAAACTCCCAATAATCAATCCATTCGTCATACATTGATGATTGATTCTATTGTTACGACAACGAGTACAAATATCCACGAGTGAGTATTTATTATTTTTTCTACGGTTATTTTCTATTATTTATTTTATGTGGTTATTTTTTTTATTTGTGATAAAAATATAAAATAGTTTTGCTGATTGTGAAATTTATATTAGAAATCAAACATTTAGATAATATTGACGTGAGACGGTGAGAAGTAACAATATAACCTATTGTTATCTAGGTATATATGTTAGGGCGCGATGGCTAACTGATCCACATTGCACACAGCATTGAACTCTTATAGTAATATCGAATGCGAGTGGCAAAGACCATCATGGTATCGAGTTTGATCCAAAACGCATAGTTAATTCATTCGCTTCCTGATCAGGGGTTACATTACTTTTAATATTTATTTAAAATCCGCAAGTTCTGGAGAAAAATAACTTTTAATTAAAAGATTCCACTAATTATTGCAGTACTTTCATTTACATTTTTTGTAAACTCTTTTATAACCCAGGACATGATCTGGCATTGTCATTTAAATATTTTACATCTTGCAAAAGTAGAAACATAATTATTTATTAAGAAGGAGTAAACACGTTAATTAGCTATATTCTAAACATAACTATGTAATACATTTTTGATCTATATTTCTTAGCATTTGACATGCTCCGCCACTTTTTAAAGTGCAAATTATTTGTGAATAAGGAAAAACAGATTTTTTGTACTAGCGGGAATCGAACCCGCGTCTTTTCCAATCCGGGGAAGTGCTCTAAGCCACTGAGTACAGGTATAGTACAGGTCTTTCGACCATCCCAATTTCCTTATCACATTTGTCTTTACTTTAAAAAGTGGTGGAGCATGACAAATGCTAAGAAATATAGATCAAGAAAAAAGTGTTCACGCTAGATGAAACAAAACGTCGTGAGAAAACCTTTTTTTTTCTTGTTAAGGCGGGAAAAATGTACCTAACCGTACAACCCTTCATTCGGGGTAACAAACAGGGTAGTGTGAGGCCCTCACCTACTAAATAAACCCGCCGCGTGCCGTCTCTCCGCCAATATTGGCGGGACACCATCGTGAGAAAACCTGCGTACTGTTTTGTGCGAAATCCGATACGAGTTTAAAAAAAAACAATTTTAAGGTCCTGAAAACGTTTATTAGTTTCACTTCGAAATTACAACAATCGACTGATTTACAACTATGTGCTAACCGAATACCGGACAAATGCTAACTGACTTAGGTATCGAAGCTAAGTGATTTTATACATATAATATTAAAAATGCTAACGTAGCATTCAATGCATACATTTTCCATTTATATCCATCCATCCATCCATCAGCCTTTCGACGTCCACTGCTGGACATAGGCCTCCCCAAATTGGGGGTATAGTGCCGTAATCGCCACGCTTGGCAGGCGGGTTGGCGATCGCAGTGGATGTTGTTAATACTCGAGGGAGTGCTGCTGCCCACTCCCCCGGTATTTCCTCAGTCGGCTCTTACGACTCCCATGGGTGGAGAGGGTTCGTTTATAACAGTACATAAATTAATTTCAGCTTATGGAACAATATCTCTCATTCTAAGGCTAAGCTTATACTGAGACGCAGGCGATGCAGATTCACGTAGTGCAGGGCAGAGCATTACAAAATCTACCCTGCGCTGCGCTACGTGGATCTGCATCGCCTGCGTCTCAGCCTAAGAATTCCTAACATTCTGACAAGGCTCAACAGTGGAACAGTAATGGTTTAAGCAAAAAGCCTGTTCTACCAAACCACGTCTCTACCAGTAACCGCATTTAATTCGTCCAGTAATTTCAGTGATGTACACTAACAAACAGCTAACAAAATGTTCTTTTGGGTTCTATAATCGTCCCCTCCCCATTATCATACCTTAAATTTTTAATTAATTACGATGAATGATTATTATCACACATAAATTAATTGTTCTCACCCATCAGCAGGTGCGAATCTCTCCTAATAATCAGAGAATAAGTGACCAGAGTAGGTGTCCTCCTCACAATATCTATACTATTTGTGTTATAAAGTGGCGAGCAAGAGTGAATAGGTTTTATATAAACTGCCTCTGTGGTGCAGCGGTAGTGTGAGCGACTGCTGATCATGAGGTCTCGGGTTCGATCCCCGGGTCGGGCGGTGCCATTCAGCTTTTTCGTAAAAAGAAAAAATCTCAGTGGCAGCCCGGAATTTGGAATTGTGCCCGGTAGACGGCAATAGACTCGCCCCCTATTACGTAGGACTTAAGCATAGCTGGCGAATCGTGAGTGTGTAATACACGTCTGCCTGCCCCTTCGGGGAATACAGGTGTGATGCTATGATGTTATAAATTAATCTGAGTATGTTATGAATTGGGTGGCATCAGATGGATGACCAAAAAGTGACACCTATTTGTGAACATCTGCCTCCTCGTGCTACAGAAGGCACGTTATGCAGTGAGTCCCGTCTGTCACAAAACATCCTGGCAGTCTTTATAGGTTGTTAGAGTCCTGAATAAAATATTTAACTCTGGTCTTAAGTTCTTGGATCGCCAGTTATTCCCTTAGTTGGATCGGAAAGGTCAGATATGCAGACACTCCGAGTGAATACTGGTGCATAAACTAGAACCGAACAGTTTGGAAGCCGATCGATACTAATAACATTTGAATTTAAAAGCTAGGATGCGGATGAAGTCATCAATTTGAAATAAGTTTTTTTCAAGTTTAATTAATTCAAAACCATCCAGTATTAATCTATGATATATTATATATATATTATTTATCTTTAAAGATATTATATTTTATAATATATTATATATATATTATTTATCTTTAAAGATTCGGTACTTTCAGTTGCGTTAAGAGAGAGTATCGTTAATTTATTTTAATGATATTAATTTAATTGTGTCAAGGCATATATTCTGGGGTAATACACATAAAGTAGTTAATTTTAAATAGCACCTAATTAACATAAATGTTTAAAAGATACCACGGTCATGCGTCAATGCAAATTAAACCTGATTTAATAAGACACAAAATTTACATTACAATAAATTAAAAATAATTAACACAAAAAAATAATATGTTTTTTTCTGCTTATTGTGCCAGTTTACAATTGCGTCATATATGATAAACAAAATCACAACAAATAACTGATTAATCAGGGGAGATCAACAAACCCCAAAATAATATGTTTTTTTCTGCTTATTGTGCCAGTTTACAATTGCGCCATATATGATAAACAAAATCACAACAAGTAACTGATTAATCAGGGGAGATCAACAAACCCCAAAATAATATGTTTTTTTCTGCTTATTGTGCCAGTTTACAATTGCGTCTTAAATGATAAACAAAATCACAACAAATAACTGATTAATCAGGGGAGATCAACAAACCCCAAAATAATATGTTTTTTTCTGCTTATTGTGCCAGTTTACAATTGCGCCATATATGATAAACAAAATCACAACAAGTAACTGATTAATCAGGGGAGATCAACATACCCCAAAATAATATGTTTTTTTCTGCTTATCGTGCCAGTTTACAATTGCGTCATATATGATAAACAAAATCACAACAAGTAACTGATTAATCAGGGGAGATCAACAAACCCCAAAATTACTAAGATCAGATTTGAAAATAAGCTCTTAGTAGCCAGTCATAGCGCCAGTGCAGCTAGTAAACCTCTGGCGGACGCACTTATAAATATTTATTTATTCATAGACCCACGCGTTTTTCCAGAGGGGTAGGCAGAGACAACGGGTTTCCACTTGCCACGATCCTTGCTCACCTTTTTTGCCTCATTCACTGTCATTACATTCCGCATACATGCACGTCGGTTAAGGGTACTTCTGACCTGACCTTTCTCAAGAACTTCTCTGATTTGATTAGAGAACGTTCGACGAGGTGTACCAACTGCACCAGTCACACTCGCCATATGTATCTTTTTTGTTATCCTGCTTTCATCCATCCTCTCTACGTGTCCAAACCATCTTACCATTCCTTTCTCAATATTGGTCACTATATCTTCTTTTACACCACATCGTTCTCTCACTACACTGTTTCTTACTTTATCTTTTAAAGTTATACCACACATACTCCTTAGAGCTCTCATCTCCACTGCATTTATTCTACTCTTGTTCTTCTTCTGAATATGTATTTACTTATAAATAAATAAATAAATATTCACGGACATTTGACACAACGTCCTCTGGTCCCAAACTAAGCTTAACGCTTGTGCTATAGGTACCAGATTACGGATATAATACATATATTACTTTTTTTTGTAAATACATACATATACTAGATAGAAAACACCTAGACGCAGTACAAATATTGGAGTTCATCACACAAATAATTGTCCTGAGTGGAAATCGAACCCACGACCTCGTGCGCGGAAGTCGGTTACACTACCGACTACGCCACGAGGCCCATCAAACATCCGTTACATAGGTAATATCTAAAACGCTGTACTTTTTTAAATCTCCAGACTATAATTTCAGCCACGGTGACCACTATCAACAGACACTAGCCATGTACGCGGTAAGATATTATAGTTAGTGCACAAGTGTGTGGGTAAATACAAGTGCACTCTCTTTTCCACTCTCATAGTTCGATAGGATGGCTTTCCGATACGACCGGAAAGAGATTAGGAGCAAGACCAACGGCTTTACGTTCCTTCTCAGGTACGAGGTAGAAACACCACCAACTTTCTAACTACAATCTGTTATTAAAATGTAAACGTAAAAACTTAATAACATTTGGTTGGGCTGACATAGGATTCGAACCTCATGACTACTAAGGTGAGTTAGACTACTCAACCTATTACTGCCCCACACTTGGGCGCGGGTTTTCTCTCAGAGTGTAAATGATTTAGGCCGTTGTCGCTCGGAGCGCTGAAAGGGTAAGCCGCTGGCGGATCACTGATGTTATGTCATACGGCTCCAGTGGTCTGCCAATACAGACGGATTTACTTAGTGAGTGAGGGTCCCTCACTACCCAGTGTGTTGCTGTGAATGACGGGATGTGTGATAAGACACATATTTTCCCGCCTTAACAATAAAAGCGGTAATGCACCACGCTGCCCCAATGCGCACTAGTAGAGTTCACAAGATAAACTTTCAGGCACACAAGTTTCTCAACAAATTTCCTTTGCAAATGACCTTGAACTTTTTTGGAAAGTTAGAGTAGTGTGCTGTGCGAGGACTGGGCGTTGGACTAAGGATTGAACTCGATATCACTGTCTAAGCAGTCCTAAAAAAAATATTAATTATTTTAAACACTAAAACTACCAAAAAAACTTCTAATAAGAATACAACAAACAAGAGCCTACAAATGATTACATTTTAGCAAAGAATTTTGAATAATACTTTCCAAAAATTGTACATGTGCTAAAGTAGAGCGAGCTTTTCTCATTCTTAGATTGTTACCGTTGGCGTGGGCGATACATAACTTCAACTTCCGAAGCACACGCTCTGAAATATTTATTCCTGAAACGTAAAGATCGGATGGGGGGTGGGGTGGGGTAGGTTTATCCCGCGGTTTCCTTCCCGCCGTGTTTTACTTTGAGAATGGGAAGTCGCCGCCGACGGGTCGATATTATCAAAGATAATTTGTCGGGTTAGATGTGGTTTTGAGTTGTAAGCTATTGATTATTGTACATTCCACATGTTACTTAGTGGACTATTGTTTGTTTATGTTTGAGGTATGATATCTACGTTCAATATGTAGATTTATTCCAAATAAACACATAATAAGTACTTGACAACGTTATATCACCTGTTATTCTAAGTTTTGTACAAATTAGTCGTATGAGTGTTAAAATTACTGAAAGATGCTAGGAAGCAGAGTAGATCTATCTGTCACCTCGACCGGAAGCTATTAAAATATGGTAAAATAACCATATTCTATACTCTTATTAGTCTATACAAAAGCATAAACTTGCAATTACTGACGCACCAGAACGCACTGCGTCATTTAACACTTTTAAAACCAAAATAATACAGACTTCTAATTATACGTACATACGCGATGCTTAAGTTATAAATTTTAATATTCCAAACATGTATAATTTCACTCAGGCAAACAATTCAACCTAACTGCGCATCTTCGGCAGCAATAATCGCAAACATAATCTGTGGCGGTTTCCCGACCTCCAGTGGGGGGCACCCCCACCATTCGATTGTCTGCGGAGGCTGCCCGCCGGTGCCATCTGATGTGCCGAGAGCACTCCAGATCTGCATAGATCGTTGCCTTCGTTTTTTCCCTATCGAAAAATCAATACAGTTCCGAGACACTCTTTGATTTGATTACAGGTTATTAATCAGGCGATTTATTTCAGTTGGGCAGCGTCATGATTATACATTGCAGCCCTGTGTATCTTTAAGTAACAACGGTAGTGCCAATATAATACGTATGTTGTCGAAAATTATGAATCTATTACTTTTATTTAATACTGAGACCAAACAATAAATCATCTAGATGTAGACTGAAAACGACTACGTATATAATGTAAAGTGCCTTATCGCAAAACCATACCGAGCTTTCCGACGCTTTCACCCTCAAGGAGAAAGAGGCTCAAATACGAAGCAATAAAGCCTTCGGATCTAGCAAAACAAATACAACGAACATTCCAATGCTAGATATCACTTGCCCCGCCCACACAGTTGGCATTACGACTGTGAGCGCTCCCATTGGTCGCCGCGAAGCCTTCTCTATTTGGAATTGGTTATTTTTTTTATATACAATTGAAATTGGAATTGTTGGTTTGTTCTGTACGAGTGTATTGCGCATGCGTTGTGAGAAGGCGTCTACGTCACGTACACGTAGATACAATTCGAGGGCTACGAATGTTTTATTGGATTTCACTCTCTGTTCCCATTCGTATTTTGAATTCAGATCCTGGATTTGCTCTCTTATTGCGTTTAGTGCGCAGACGTAGCAGCTATACAGCCTTTTTTAAACGATAGTTATATCGGAAGGTAAGGCTAGGCTTTGAAATGTTTTGTATGTATTAATATTGTCATATATTATTTGTTGTATGTCAAAGTGAATATACTTTGATTAAATCACCTAATAAGATCGAAGCTAAAGAGAATAATTACAGTTATCTTTGCATAATAGCCTTTCTTCTCTTAAGTTGTTACTTTAATTTGAAAATTATAAAAATGCCCTGAAGTTTTCCTTATTCTTTTGAAGTAAATTAGAACCAAAAACCTACCTATGATAATAACCTAAGTATCTACCTACTTTAATAGATAATTAAAGTAGATTTTTCATATAAATACTTCTTTAAAGTCTTAAAATTGGTATAATTTCATTAGAATTTCATCAAAACACAGAACACAATAATGTCATGCAATAATGTGCAAGCAAGACTGCTCCTGTTATGTCTCTAAGAATTTCTAAAAACCAAATGTAAAGCCTTAGTAGTAGGTTTTACAGTTCAGAATGTACCAGCATGCCACTGAGAGAAGTGTATAGGTACCACGTTGGCATCCACAACTAGCTCTGTCCGGAACAATTTCATTTGCGACTGGGCGAGGATAGCGCTGTAATTACAACAACAATCGATAGAGGCGCCACCGTCTGCCGCACGTTTAATCTCGCCAGAATCAAAGGACCGTCACCTCACACCCACCCCAGCACTGAAAACAAATATACGACATCGCATTCCAAGTTGTTTGCGCCAACTATGGCATCCATTACGTGTTTTCTTCAGTTACACACCATTGTAATAAAACTGAAACGGCAATGGCTATCATGCTGAAAATCGAGTTTGTTTTAAACTTGTCGCTTGGTGCGCACTTTGTCTCCAAGCCTATATTTGCAAAGGTATGTTGAGGATATTCCCGACCTGATAGTTGCATTTCCAGTCTATGCATAAATATTTCTTAGGTTTTATTAATTTATGTGGCACTTACTTGCTATGTGTGTATATCTTGGTATGTATCATAGACTTTTTCATTTATTGAATGAACAATTTAGTTATTGGCAGGAGAGTTCATTTACCGTCATACTTCCTTTATAATTTCTTATAATATTGACTGTTAAAATTATACCTATATAAAAGTATAACTGACTAACTGATATATCAACGCATAACTCAAACTCCTGGGGGGGGGGCGTGAAAATTTACAAATATGTATGTGTTTTTTTGAGGCTTTCTCTGTAGGTGAGCGCTAAGAAAGGAATTTACGTAAAATGTTAATACTACGATGCTAGAGATGCCGCGGGAAATGTTTTTCTTTATTAATATTTGAATGGACTTGCCAAGACGAAAATGTTTTTCTGTACTAATATAAAGCTGCAATGGAGCTATATCTGTATTTTGAAGACATTTGAATAAAATAACTGAATTAGAATATTTAGAAGTCTCTAACAAAATAAATTCGGTTTTTTTTTATGTTTGTTTCTTCGCAAATCACGTAAGAACTACTGAACGGATTAATGCAACTATTTTTTTTTTGAAAGCTCTTGATTAAACCTAAAGGCTGGTAGGTGTGAGGTATATTACCACCAAAGGAATGTAACATAGTTCCAGTGGCCCGCCAATAAAGGCGGAGAGACGGCACACGGCGGGTTTCTTTAGTGGGTAAAGGCCTCACACTACCCTGTTCGTTGCCCCGAACGACGGGGTGTGCGGTTAGGAACATTTTTTCCCTCCTTAACAAAAAAAAAGTGTGAGGTATGTTTAATTCCAGTACTATAACGGGAACCTTCAATAACTATATTTTGGAAAATGTTGTTGGTCACACAATTGTGTAATAGACATTAGCAATACCTATTTACTTTTTTTTAATAGTGTAAAACTGTCTGTTTTCCCGAATAAACAAAATATAACCTAAATGGCTAACTCTTGTCTGTGGTGGAGACGCGGGCAAAGGCTAGTGTAGTTATAAAGTAACCAACATAAAATATCAGCAACCTCTAAGAGAATGTACGAGTAACAAAATTGAATTGATTGAAGTAACAAAATGTTACATTTATAAATGACGACGGTTAGACTTCCCAAACAAGTTTAATTCGTATCCCTGTAGATAGTGACATATAAACATAACTAGTACGAAGTACAAGTCGTGCGAGTTGGAATAGTGCAACATATAAAGCAGCCTGGCTCCACGAAGCACTACCACTCGAAATACTACAACGATAATACGTAACTCTGCAAGTTTCGTGTCATTTATTTATCTATTTAATAAGCGTTACTAGTATAATTTGATATAATCCCACAGATGCCATCTTTTTAGTGATCACTTATACGCCAAATTCAGTGGGCACGATCGTAACCTATGACAAATATTTGTACAAGTAGTGTCAATAATACTAGATGATACTGTTCCACAACTTTATAAACAAAAAATATTATACATATTTCTATTATAACACATGTAACGGGTAGGATACGAGCATTATACTTATCAAAATACTGTTACTTTGACTAACCTCAAGTTGCACCAGTCGTGGTCACCAGCATTTTATAGACAAATAACCCTCATAAAAGAATAATATTCTGTGTTCTGTATACGACTATAATAATGAGTAGTATGAGGATAGCTACAATTATAAAACATAATTTACTGGTCACTTTTTTATTGTCTGGTGGGGAAATGTCCCCCCCCACACCCCACTGTTCAGGTAGACAACGGCATCTAACCGACTAAACCCCACTCGTACTTGGTGAACTACTGGGTGCCGCGTCAATTCACTTCAGTGGTTAGCTGCTAATCATGCTGATTGAGTCACACAGACTCTAAGTATCAGACTCGACTTTTTTATTTACAAAGTTTTACGAAACCAACGCCATGTATATGTCGATAATAATTACTATAATTATATAATTTTATTCATTTAACTTACAAACTTTATTATGAGTGCCGCAGAGTAAATCAAATGAGGTGAGGGACTCGCAGAACGATAATTAAATTTTTGTTTCGATCTACAAATATAACATAAGCAGTCCGCTTGCCTTATCATTCAGAATTTCAACGTTACGTTACGTTCTAGAGTACTGCTACTCATAGAATAGGAAGCGAGTGTAGGTAATGGCGCAAAATAGTGACGCAGTATTATTGCACAGGGTGGTGGGGAGCCCATACTCCTGCCCCGGTGACTCCTCTCTCCACCCGAGAGAGAGCGACTGAAGCGTCCGTGAGAAAAATAAGACCCGCACTCCGTCCCGCTTATTCTTGGAAAAAAGCTTTTATGTATTTGTTAGATATTCTTTGAGTTGATAGGTAGATAAGTCTTTGTGTTGGTTAATAATACTCTGTGTAAGTTATCTGTAAGCAGTGTTGCGAAATAATTTGGTGTGCGGATCTTATTGGTGTATTTTTATCAATTAATTTTCCTTTATTCTGCGCGTAATAAAACTGTTTCGTGTATGCAATTTTATGCATTTAGATTAATGTTTAGAACTAACTCTTTTAATCCGTTACATTATTACAGACACTTATTTAGTCAATATTGTGTTGACATGATGGCGAAAATGATATCGGAAAGATTAAATTATAATTCTCGGAATCAACAAAGACTGAGGGCCGATGACTACATTCATCTCAGAGATGCCTGAAATCATGACGCAAATGTTGATCCATCAAATATCAGTCAACATGTCATATTGCCATCGTCATTTACAGGTTCTCCGCGTTTCATGCACAAGAAAACGCAGGACGCGATGACGTACGTCCGAAATTATGGTAGACCTGACTTATTTGTCACTTTTACATGTAACCCCGAATGGCCTGAAATTTAGGCGGAGCTGCTACCAGGACAACGGTCTTTCGACCGTCATGACATAATTTCACGTGTATTTCATTTAAAGATGAAGAAATTCATCAAATTATTTGTCATTGAACAGATATTCGGTAAAGTAAAATGTTATATGGCAAGTGTGGAGTGGTAAAAGCGCGGTTTACCTCATTGTCATTTGCTGTTCTGGCTAGAAACTAAAATACAACCAGATGAGATCGACAGTGTCATAGTTGTGGAGCTACCCGATCAAGAAATTGATCCGGTACTACACGACATTATAACTAAAAATATGGTACATGGACCCTGCGGAGAACATAATTTAGCTGCACCATGCATGAAGAACGCTGCCTGCACAAAAAAATACCCTCACCGTTTCATGAACGATACCCAGACCGGCGAGGATGGGTATCCAGTTTATCGTAGGCGCGATACAGGAAATGGCGGTCGTGGAGTATTGCCACTCTGTCCAAGCCTTTAAATATATATGTAAGTATATAAATAAAGGTTCAGATCAGGCAACTTTTAGCCTTAGAAACCCACACGATGAGGTCGAAAACTATTTAAATGGCAGGTACTTAAGCACATCTGAAGCTGTCTGGTGCTTATTTGAATTGCCCATTCACGACCGGCATCCTACTGTAGTGCATTTGGCCGTTCATCTAGAGAACCGTCAAAGGGTGTATTTTACACCAGGGACAGCTCATCAAGTTGTCCAAAACCCACGCAATGCCACATTACTGGCATTTTTTGCTCTCTGTAATGAAGATGAATTCGCGAAAACTCTTCTGTATCATGAAGTCCCGCAATACTATACATGGGCAAATAATAAATTCACTAAAAGGAGGCGTGGTGAAGATGTAGTTGGACATCCAGAGATAAAAAAAGATGCCGCTTTAGGTAGAGTCTACGGGATACATCCATCACAATCAGAGTGTTTTTATCTTAGGATTCTACTGCACCACGTACGCGGTCCGACCTCATTTGCATACCTTAAAACTGTAAACGGTATTGTCACAGAGACGTATCAAGCAGCTTACCGTGACCGAGGTTTACTTGAAAACGATGACCATTGGGGTAACCTTTAAGCGAAGCTTCGTTATCACATTGTCCAAAAAAACTAAGGGAGTTGTTCGTAGTCATACTTTTATTTTGTCAACCATCGGAACCATTGAAGTTATGGAATACTTTCAAAGATCAATTCTGTGAAGATATTAGACATCGTATCAGACAAAAAAATCAGGATAACACTTTACCCTTTACTGAAGTCATTTATAATGAAGGATTAATTGAAATAGAAAACAAACTACTAGAATTAAAAGACAAAAAATTAAGTTATTTTGGATTACCTTCTCCCGTTCGTACCCAGAATAATACTATTGACACAATGGTACAACAGTATAACAGAAATGATTTAACAGCGTTGTGCAAAAATTAGTACCAGAACAAAGACATGCTTATGAGACTATTGTGGATAGCGTGAACAATAACATGGGGAGATTATTTTTTTTGGACGCACCAGGAGGCACCGGAAAGACTTTTCTCGCAAATTTGAAACTTGCTATGATACGGCAATCAGGGAAGATAGCGATTGCAGTTGCTTCGTCAGGAATTGCTGCAACTCTCTTGAACGAAGGAAAAACTGCTCACTCTACATTTAAACTCCCGCTATCCGTATCTTTAGATCAACGGTCTACGTGCTCTATTCGGAAAAATGGGCCTCTTGGTAAGTTACTGCAAGCCGCGTCGTTGGTAATATGGGATGAATGCACCATGAGTCATAGATCTCATGTGGAGGCCGTAGACCGCACTTTAAAAGACCTCCGAAGCTCTGCTAATGTCATGGGTGGTATCACTTTTGTCACTTTTGTATTTGCTGGAGATTTCCGACAAACGCTTCCAGTCGTCAACAGAGGTACGCGAGTAGATATTATGAAGGCATGTTTATAATCGTCTCAACTTTGGACATGTTCAACATTAGAATTTGCGCACCAATATGAGAGCTCATCTACATGGAAATACGCATAGCAATTTTCCACAATAGCTGCTGAAACTTGGAGAAGGAATTTTTCCATCTTTAAAATTGGGCACCATTTATGCAGTTACTTTGGATGAGTCTCTAGGCCAAATAGTCCATAATTTAGATAGTCTGATAGATGCTATATATCCTGACATCGAAAACTTACATCAAAATAATTTTCGTTGTCTGTGTTGTAGAGCAATTGTTTCTCCCAGGAATGAAACAGTCAACGAAATAAACAATTTAATTATGCAGAAAGTACCGGGTGAAGTAAAGTACTATAAATCCATAGACACCGTCACTAACATCGAGGACGCAATGCACTACCCCCAGGAATTTTTAAATTCTCTGATCCCCGCTGGGCCACCACCTCATGAACTGTCGTTAAAAGTTGGCACGCTGATAATGCTTCTCAGCAATTTAAGCCCCTCCAACATGTGTAATGGCACGAGACTTCTTATAAAGGAGCTAAAAGATAATTTAATAGTAGCGAAGATTATCACCGGCCCTGCAGCTGAAATAGCTCATATACCAAGAATACCCATGATTCCTACTGATTTGCCTATACCCTTCAAAAGGCTCCAATTTCCAGTAAAAATTTCTTTCGCACTAACGATAAACAAATCCCAGGGCCAAACATTCAAATTAGTAGGAATTGATTTACGAATAGAATGTTTTACGCATGGGCAACTTTACGTTGCCCTATCACGGGTCGCTCACGGGCTCCCGACCATCAGTATATTTTGTTACCTGAAAATAATTTAACGTCAAATGTTGTTTATAGAGAAGCTCTACAATAATCGCTTTAGTTATCTATCCTAAAACAACGGTTTTCACTCCGGGACTGCCGGCAGAAGTGAAAACTTAGTATTAATTACATTTAAATATTTTCATCATTAACAACTTTAACATCCTCATAAAGACAATCTATGCAGCCTGCGACATGTCATTATCCATGACTGCGTCGTCGATGTTAGTGTCGGTGTCTGTGAATTGACCTGGGAATCATTTTGCTGACCGTGTCTTTCCAGGGAAGGCTTTTTGCAGCGGTAACCGACATCCACGCGGGCGGAGCCGCGGGCGACGGCTATGTTAGCTAAAGATGGGCTAACAAAAAATATTGTTCACGCTATAGCATTAAGAGACTGATATTGTTTGTTAGTGTTACTGTCGTAATTAATTAGTGATATGTAATTTTAAGAAATAACCTACAATAACTTAAAAATAATAATGTTTGGCGTTTGTTATTTTTATATTCTCTCATCGTTCACAGCGCTCCATGCCTATTTCTCGCATATACCACATCCTTATACACTTACAATGAGTCAGTTATTTTTGTCTACACTAGAAATTACCTAGAAATAATAATTTATATGGCAAAACAACGTTTGCCGGTTCAGCTAGTTAGAAATATAGAACCATGTAAAACATTATTATGCTTAAAAGAGGCTACATTTAAATTAAAGGACAATGCCAGGAATTGTATATTTATCCTAACAAAAAAAAACCATTTACAATCATACCAATAGATTAATTTAGTTGCTAAAGCACTACTGATTACTAATAATATGTTTAAATATCGTTAGAACTTTTGGTTTCTGTTTAACGAAATGTAAATGTTTTTAGGTTAGTTTGGAATTGCGAAAGTAAGATAGTTCTGTTTATTATTATATTTATGAAATAGTGTCCTTAGGATAAAATTCTTTACACACAGGAAGGATACTGCATTATTCAAAGTAAAGTTGTTGGTTGGGAAAAACAATAAATAACACGATAACTGGTAAACGAAAATAGCGAGAAAATGACATTTGAGTAATTTGACTTGAATTGACATATAACCGCAACGTTCTTTTGTACTAATAACGAAAACCACAACACAATATAATGAACATAACATAACATAATTATATTTTATTTTAAGAATTATATATTTATGTGATTAGTTAAAGTAAAAAAGTAAAGTTCTAAACCTTTTTTTATTATAATCTTCATTATTATTTTTAGGCAATGCAAGTTGTATTCTAAATCAGTTTTACTTTTAAAGAACAAAACGCATAGTTAATTCATTCGCTTCCTGATCAGGGGTTACATTACTTTTAATATTTATTTAAAATCCGCAAGTTCTGGAGAAAAATAACTTTTAATACAAAGATTCCACTAATTATTGCAGTACTTTCATATACATTTTTTGTAAACTCTTTTATAACCCAGGACATGATCTGGCATTGTCATTTAAATATTGTTACATCTTGCAAAAGTAGAAACATAATTATTTATTAAGAAGGAGTAAACACGTTAATTAGTTATATTCTAAATTTAACTATTTAATACATTTTTGATCTATATTTCTTAGCATTTGACATGCTCCGCCACTTTTTAAAGTGCAAATATTTGTGAATAAGGAAAAACAGAGTTTTGTACTAGCGGGAATCGAACCCGCGTCTTTTCCAATCCGGGGAAGTGCTCTAAGCCATTGAGCTATAGTACAGATCTTTCGATCATCCGAATCTCCTTATCATATTTTTCTTAACGACCAACGCCATCTATCGGAAACGCATTTACATGCAATTATCCAATATAGTAAGTTTAATTTTGCAATTAAAATTCATACTATTTGACGGCGCGATTTTTTAAACATTTTATATCTATATTTCTTAGCATTTGACATGCTCCGCCACTTTTTAAGGTGCAAATTATTTGTGAATAAGGAAAAAGAGATTTTTTGTACTAGCGGGTTCGATTCCCAAAAAATCTCTTTTTCCTTATTCACAAATAATTTGCACTATGTAATACATTTAAAAAATTAGAATCTAAATTATTTGAGAAACACCATTGAATATACTAACTATCACAATATTGTTCTAGGCTATTTTTCCAAAATAAAAGTATCCTAAGTTAGCCATTTCGGCGATTAGCTGTAACAACCAGACATACCTATAGACAGACAGACAAAACCTATGGTTTTTGATATTTTGTTATAAATACCTACTTTCATATACATTTAAAAAAAATTATAAATATAAATAAAGCATAAAGCCGTAAAGCCGTAAGCGTATAAAGCCGTTATGTAGACATTATAAACAGACATTTCAATTGTATTGATTTGTATAGATTTATTTCTCGTCTAGTCCTAAATATATTGGAGCTAGCTCCTATCTGTTAGCTGATCACTATGTATACAGAACGCTTGTCTATGTGACCTCCACGACCCTTATACCCAAGTGGCGACCTCAGATCAAAAGTACGATCCAAAATTATCGTTTATTGTTCTGTTATTAAAATTAACACCAATGTTGCAGTTTATGGTATATATTCGATATATATGTGTGAGCCACAAAATTCAAATTTATTATACATTTGAATCTCACAAATTCACAATATAGAATAAACTTTGGATAATTGAATTGGTTCGGTAACATCATGGTTCTTCGACTGTGCATCAGCTCTACATTTAAAAAATATACAGCGCCATCTTTGTAATAATATCGAAACCCTGTAGAGTTCAGGTTCCTCAATACATAATAACAAGTTACGTCTCATGCTGGGGGCATAATATCGAAATAAAAGCATAGATGGCATTGTAACAGATAATACCGCGCAAACGTTTTTTAAGTAGTGTTGTTTTTAAAAAAACACTGATAATATTAATGTTTTAATGTGGTCATCTTTCTGGTATAACCAGCAGAAACATTTTAATATTTATGACAGCCAAGTCCAACAAGAGTTAACGTACCTACCTACTTTTGAGCCACAAGTGACATAATAATACTCAGTATTTATCAAGCCTTTAGATGTTACGCGATATTGTGGTATATATTCATAAATACTCTTTCGTATCTATGATGAGTTAACCAAGTGCTTTCGTCCAAGGTGCGGCCGCTTCAAGTCCCCTGTAGTTTTGCTTAAATTTTATGTGGTCTGAACCAAACTTAAATACCTACCTATATGTGAAAAACCAAACACAACCTAACCACATGAATAGGTACTGTTAAAATAATTATATTTGTTTCTAACCATAAAAAAGTTCTGCCAGTAATCGACAGGGACTGTTTGCCAACCCGTATCTATTTGGTGAGCGAAATAAACTATGGTCCAATTACACATGGATGAAGTGACTTTTTTTTTAATAGTTCTGCATTTAATTTCTTTTGAAGAAAAATAAACCTATAGGTACCTCGTTGTCAATACTAAATTGAAATGTTAAAAATTAAGCTCGGATAAACCTTTGTGCACAATAAATTAAATTATAGACAGGACTAAAGACCTAATGATAGACAGGTCAATATGTAAGCCTACGACAACTTCTCTTCTTTAACCTTAGTCATAACCTGCCTTAAGGCCCGAAACATTGGGACGTGAATACGAGACAAACATAATCGCCGTGATGACTAAATTACATGTTGCTCTCTCTTTCGCGCCTAAATATAAGCACTTATGCAAAAGAGACAAGAAATTATTTTAAATTTCGGCAGTAAACGCTTGGGGCATTGCACTCACTAACTGGTTGTGAGCGGACGAAAGTACGATTTTTTTGTCAATAATAAGAGAAAGATTGTGCATGCAATGTGATGCATAAGTATGCATTGGTTGCACGTATCGAAATTATATTTTATTGTCACAAATACTGTGTAATATATCTACATAAATAACTTAGCAACAGGCATAATAATATTTATATAGATATATAGACAGATGCCTACCTATACACCAGTCAGTTTAAAATTTTCTAACTATTAACTAGACATGATATTAAAGTAGGATTACCTACTTTATTATTTACTTTAAGTATTATATAATAATATAATACTTATGTTTTTTCTACCCATTACTATTACCGTCCTATTATTAGGCACGGGTCACATCATTACTCAGAGTGAGAGGTATTTAGGTCGTAGTCCAACACGCTGGCCCAGGCCACCGAGCTGTCATAATTTGTAAACAAATACACACATATTCTTGAAAAATCGCGAAAAGTCAGTGGTACGAGTATGTGCTGTGACTTTGAACTGGGGATCGAACTCGATACCATTGTCTTTGCGGTCCTTGATTTTTCACTAGGCTATCACTGGTATACTTATATAATTATGCACATATAATGTGAAAACTATAAACTAGGTTCTTTATCTAAGCTATAAACAACAATAAAATATAAACTATTAAAGATTAGAAGCTATCAAAGATTAGAGCTTCATTAATCGTTGATATTTGTAAGGATTGTGACAGAGGCACACAAATATTTCTAGTAAGTTGATTTACCAGTAATGTGCACTGCACTGCACTTAAGGAAGGTCAACTTTCTCACAAGGCATTGATCTTAATCTATTTACTGAGTGTCGTCATAGGCATGTAAATGACATTTTTTAAACTTTCACTATTACCACAGGGCTAAACTGGCTAGGACAGGGTCGTTGATCGGGACGCTTGAAAAGATGAGCTCTGCAATACCACCAGGTTCCGCATAACATTTTTATACCTTTGCCCAATGTCTTTATTTAAATACAACAAAGTGTCAACATATTACATCTATGAACAAAAACCTACCTTTAAGTTAAACCGAGGCAACGACTGATTAACACGTAGGTAATGTTAATTACTGAGCAAATTAGCCCAGTCGTTTCGGAGATTAGTCGATATAAATAGACAGACAGGCAGACAAAACTTTAAATACTGGTATTTTATTATAAAATTATAAACTACCTATTTAATAAAAATTTAGCATATATATTATTAAAGTATTTATAAAAAAACTAAGTAAAAAAAAGCTAGTTAATCAGAAATTATACACTGGCACTTCAATTTTATTTATGTGTATCTATCATACTATTATAAAGCTGTAATAGAGCTATGTCTGTACATTTAAGATATTTGAAAAAAAAATACTATATTAGGCTACATAGGCGTGTCTAAACACAAAACGATTTTTTTTTAGATTTTTTTTCTGTTTGTCTGTATATTTGTTTGCGCATCACGCAAAAACTACTAAACGAATTTTGATGCAACTTTTTAATTTGGTAGCTCTTGATTAGATTTAACAACTGGTAAACATTTTATCCCGCTACTATATCGGAAACCTGAGATATAGCCCAAAACTAGCTTTTGGCTGCGGCGAAGCCGCGGGCAAAGGCTTGTACTATTATAAATCTGTAACAGAGCTGTGTTTGTACATTTAATAAATTTGAGAAAAAATACTTTATTAGGCTATATACCTATAGGCGTGTCTAAACACAAAATGTTAATTTTTTATTTTTTGTCTGTTTATCTGTCTGTTTGTTTGTTCGCGTATCACGCAAAAACTACTGAACGGATTTTGATGCATTTTTTTTTATTTGGTAGCTCTTGATTAGACTTAACAACTGGTAAACATTTTATCCCGCTACTATATCGGGGACCTGAGATATGGCCTAAAAACTAGCTTTTGACAGCGGCGAAGCCGCGGGCAAAGGCTAGTAAATTATAAAACTCTAACAGAGCTTACAAAAGCTCTGTTAGAGTTTCTTCATGTTTTCATTTACAAAAATGCTATTTAAATTTAAGAGTCTGAACCCAAATCTTTGTTTAAATGTTTTGTCAATTTGTTTGTTAGTCCATAACGCAAAAAAGAAGAATAGAGTAGACCAATTTAGGATAAACTGGGTACATGGTTATAGCTAAAAAGTTTACGTCTATTTACCCGATGAACCCTAAATCAAAGCAGGTTTCCAAATTCCACTAAGGAGCGTGATTTGTTAAAATTTATTGTAAAATTAAAAATACTGTCGCTTCGTGTCTCAACATTTTTTTTTTCTAATATACAATTAAATTTTATCTGCACTTGTATGTGAATCAACATTAATGTTTTTACAGCATTTCAGACAGTTTTTTTCTCTACATATCAGGAAAATAAGCTAATAACGTAAAAATTTAGTTTTAAGAGACGTTTCGGTAAATATAGTTACTGTTGCTAGGTTACAAATTTGTGATAAACAAACTTTTGCTAGGTTACCTCATTACTTTACTGTAGTCAATGTACATGCGTCAATCTATTATTTCCATCTTAGAATAATAACGCTATTTCCATATTGTGGACGTACTCGTAGGTAGATAATGAAGCATAATCACTCGTTTTTCGAGAAATTCACATTGCAATCAAAAAATGATTAAATAGCAACGAGTACTTGCAAACCTATGTAACTATGAGCGCAAATATATTATGTCGAAGTATTAGCACGGTTCATCTGGTTTCTTATATATTCTATACAACTTTGTTGATACTTATAAATATATTATCTATGGTATGAACCATGGACTAAGTATGTACGATTATGTAAAATATCTTCGATGTTATCAACATTACTGCGTATTTTCTTGGGCGTATTTTAGCGTCACATTTTACATACAAATAAACAATGTAATATGTAAATGGAGGTAAACACGTATAGTGTTTATTTGTTGTATAGTGCGTCAGAGAGTTTATTTAATAAACTCTCTTTCGCACTTACTCACCTTATAAGTGCGAAAGAGAGTTTATTAAGCAAGGATAGTTTATTATTATTTTTGTCAAGGAAAAAGTTTTATCTACAAAATTAAATCTAGCAACTTAAGAGAGAAAGAGTTTGTAGTACTTGCATTTCGAACAAGTGACAAGGTTTAGCAATTTTCTCTAGGTTTGTAATCAGATGAGTGACCAAAAAATAACTCCTATTTGTTCACAACTGATCTCCTCCGTGCTTTGGAAGGCACGTCAAGCAGTGGGTCCCAGCTGTCAAATTGTTGGCAGTCGTTTCAGGTCGTCAGAGTGTTGTCTATCTTTCTAAGGTCACCAGTTATCCCCTTATTTGGATCGTGGAGGTCAGATAAGCAGTCGCTTCTTGTTAATACGTGTGCATCAGCTAAAACCGAGCAAATTGGAAGCCGACCTCAACAAAGGCTAGGAAGATGATGATGGTATGATCACCTTAAATAGTATAATGTGGAAGACGAGTTATAGTACTTTGGACAAGCAGATTATTCCCCTTGCCGACTTAGCCAACCACTTACATATATTCAGGTACTTCTTAAAAACGCTCCCGAATACAAAACTCCATAACACGTTTGGTTCATTAAGATTGAGATTAAAGAACGATTGAAAATATACCTCAACTTAATATCAGTAAAGTGCTTTTCTCAAAATAAAACATTCAATGAATCACAACATGATGTTCAATTATTCGTTACATTGAGCAGGTTAAGCGAGTACTTACCAGTTGCAGTACCCAAAATTATTCCCTAAATATAAGCCCTTTTTCCTGCCGTCGCACGTTCGGCGAATGAACCCACTCGGGGTGACATTGCTGGTGGCTACGTAACTAATGTACTTGTACGTGAGTGTAGTCTTGATACTTGAATTGCATAATAAATATTATAAAGACATTTCGAACGTCTCTTATGTTTAAACAACCTGTCATTCTCATAAGCTGGCTGCAGGAACTCCAATTCGAATCTGGCTGCGGAACTTACATTGTGATTTGGTACTTTTAATTTTTTTTATTTTTACTATCCTAATGTTGGACAAAAGCCTATTCCCAAATCACCATTAACAGACTTCACAAGCCATTCATTATTTTTTTTTTATTTCATATAGTGGCAGGCGAGCCATGGCCCATCTGATGGTAAATGGTAACCGTCGCTCACGGACTCAACTATACCGAGAGTATTGTCAAGCCGCTGCTCACCATTTCATTTCACCGATATGAAATGAAAGCTTAAACGGCTATCTCCTGCTACAGCCAAAACACAACAATGTGCTTCATGGCCGGTCACACGGGAGATGGAGGTACCAACCCGCTCGGGCCCGATACCAAGTGATTACTCCCACTTGGTACCCAGCCCTACCACCAGCCATGCAATGGATGATAATTGCTTACTTCCTTTAGTCGCCTCTTACGACACCCGTGGGAAAGAATGGGGTGGTGACACTTGTATTCTTAGTCCGTCACCACACGGATAAAAAATGTATCGTAATATTTTTTAAATAGGCATAGCTAGATCTGAAGGATGACAAATATTATAAATAATTATACAAAACAAACCACGTCACGTCATTATACTCATAGTTACGGCTGATTAGTAGCATTAAATGACTAGCTACTTGCTCACGTAATACTTACAACATGATGAACAAAAGTTTATAAAGTTTTATTACGCATATTACGTAAATCATACTTGACGCAAGCAAAATGTAATACGGTAACCTATTTACAATAAATACACTTTAATACAGTCCTGTTACCTAGCAACCGTAATGCTAACGCTTACCATCAGGTCGGCCGTATGCTTGTTTGCCACCCGCGTAGCTTATAAAGAAAGAAGTTTATTTGGTTGTTACGCTTTAAGGTTGTAATTACAGCTAATCTTCTCTTCATTATATAAAATAGAACACGGGCTACTTTTTAATCAGTAAAAATGTGGAGAGTTACTGTTTCATAGAAATTATTTACGCGAGTGAAAGAATTATGTATATTCATATTAAGTCAGCAGCTTTGAACTTTAAGCTTTTGAGCTTTTCTAGATTAAGTAACCAACAAAAAATATTTAGGCAACATAAATATTTTGCTAAGTATTACTTATATTTAAAATTCTTAGTAAAAAACCGGCAATCCCATACAAACTTTCACTACTTACCCCTTTTCTGCAAGGCGAGAAAATGAACAAGAAAATTTACCACTAACTTACCCCTACTAAAAATGTTTGCCGTGTGGGGCCGGTTTTAGAATTGTCCCAGCCCTCTCCACCCATGGGAGTCGTAAGAGCCGACTGAGGGAATACCGGGGGAGTGGGCAGCAGCACTTCCTCGAGTATTAATAACATCCACTGCGATCGCCAACCCGCCTGCCAAGCGTGGCGATTACGGCAATATCCCCCAAAAAAAATGAGCACCCAACAAAAAACGGCCCTCAGTCACGGCAGCTCCGCTATTCCGTGGCCTAACGGTAGCGGGCCCGGTAACGGCGGAGCAGGGGGTGCGAAGAATCTCCGGTCGCGGATAGGCTACCATAAACAACGACCTCTGGCCCTGGTAACGCACAACGTTCGGACACTTCGGACCGACGAGAGAATCACCGAGCTGGAAGAGGAATTGAGCAAGATCCACTGGGACATTATAGGGTTGTCAGAAGTCCGAAGAGAGGGTGAGGGTACGACAATCCTCCAGTCCGGGAACTTGCTCTTCCACCGGGAGGGCGACCACCAGTCCCAAGGGGGTGTCGGGTTTATCGTTCGCAGGTCTCTCGTAGGCAACGTGGAGAGGATTAAAAGTGTGTCGAGTAGGGTAGCGTACCTTATACTCAGAGTAACCAAACGGTATTCCTTGAAAGTTATACAGGTTTACGCACCGACCTCTACACACTCCGATGACGAGGTGGAGGCCCTATATGAGGACATCTCGAAGGCCATCCACTTGTCTCAAACCTATTTCACGGTGGTTATGGGAGACTTTAACGCGAAACTAGGCAAAAGGACAGACGATGAGCTGAAGGTGGGGCACTATGGATTTGGGCAGAGGAACCACAGGGGCCAGATGCTGGCTGATTTTCTGGAGAAGGAAGGCCTCTTCATGATGAATTCCTTCTTCAGGAAGCAGCCCCAGCGAAAATGGACCTGGATTAGCCCTGATGGTTCAGTGAAAAACGAGATTGACTTCATCCTGTCGGACAAACGACACATATTCAATGATGTCTCAGTGATCAGCAGGATTAAAACTGGGAGTGATCACCGACTAGTCAGGGGCATCTTGAATATTAGAACAAAAGTCGAGAGGTCGCGTTTGATGAAGTCTACGCTCCGACCAACACCTGCCCAATACCAGAACCCCGAGAGCTTTCAGCTCGAACTACAAAATCGCTTCCAATGTCTAGATGAGTGTGAATCAGCGAGCGATACGAACAGCAGGTTCGTGCAAACTGTCCACGCCGTCGGGTCGACTTACTTCAAGGCCCGTCGCGTCAGTAGGAACCGTAAACTCTCGGACCATACTCTCAAACTCATGGAGAGGAGAAAAGAAATGATAGTCCAGTCCTCAGCCGATTGGTCCTGCCTAAGGCGGTTAAACAGACAGATCTCCAAAGCTGTGCGACACGATATTCGCCAATTTAATACTACCCGTATTAAAGAGGCGATAGAGCGGAACCAAGGCTCGAAAGTGTTCGCAAGAGATCTGTCTGTTGGCCAAAGTCAGTTGACTAAACTGAGGACCAACAACGGCACTATCATTTCTTCTCGAGATGAGATCTTGGGAGAGGTCCAGCAGTTCTATGGACAGTTGTACAGATCCCAGAGCCCTGCTGTTGGCTTGGTCCACGACCCCAGATCCAAGCTAACTCGGCACTTTACCGAAGATATCCCGGACGTCAGCCTGTACGAGATCAGAATGGCTCTCAAACAACTAAAGAACGGAAAGGCACCGGGAGACGACGGAATCACTACAGAGCTTCTGAGAGCAGGCGGAAAGCCGGTCTTAAAAGCTCTTCAGAGGCTGTTCAATTCCGTCGTTCTCGGGGGCGACGTTCCAGAGTCGTGGACCAGAAGCGTGGTGGTGCTGTTCTTCAAGAAAGGTGACAGAACCCTCTTGAAGAACTATAGACCCATCTCGCTCTTGAGCCACGTCTATAAGTTGCTTTCGAGGGTCATTACAAATCGACTCACGCGCAGGCTTGACGACTTCCAGCCTCCCGAACAAGCCGGGTTCCGAAAAGGCTATAGTACCGTAGACCACATTCACACGCTACGCCAGATTATACAGAAAACCGAAGAATACAATCGGCCTCTGTGTCTGGCGTTTGTGGACTACGAGAAAGCCTTCGATTCGATCGAAACTTGGGCGGTGCTGCAGTCCCTTCAGCGGTGCCAAATTGACAATCGGTACATCGAAGTGCTGAAGTGCTTGTATATAAACGCCACCATGTCAGTCCGTGTTCAGGACAAGAGTACGAGACCGATCCAACTGCAGAGAGGTGTTAGACAGGGAGACGTTATGTCCCCGAAACTCTTCACCGCTGCATTGGAAGATGTCTTCAAGCTCTTGGACTGGACCGGATTCGGCATCAACATCAATGGCGAATACATCACTCACCTTCGATATGCCGACGACATCGTAGTCATGGCAGAATCTCTGGAGGACCTTGGCACCATGCTCAATGATCTCAGCAGGGTTTCCCGACTAGTGGGTCTCAAAATGAACATGGACAAGACGAAAGTCATGTCTAATGTCCATGTCATTTCAGCACCGGTCCTAGTCGGGAGTGCGCTTCTCGAAGTTGTCGACCATTATGTCTACCTGGGACAAACAGTCCAGTTAGGTAGGCACAACTTCGAGAAAGAGGTCAATCGACGAATCCAACTCGGCTGGGCAGCGTTCGGGAAGCTAAGGAAGATCTTCTCGTCCAATATTCCGCAGTGTCTGAAAACGAAGGTCTACGACCAGTGTGTGTTACCAGTGATGACATACGGAACAGAGACGTGGTCTCTGAATGTTGGCCTCATATCAAGGCTCAAAGTCGCTCAGCGGGCCATGGAGCGGGCTATGCTTGGTATTTCCCTACGTGATCGAATCCGTAATACGGAGATCCGTAGGAGAACGAGAGTGACCGACATGGCCGGGTCAGCATGCTGAAGTGGCAATGGGCAGGCCACATCGCTCGACGAACCGATAACCGTTGGGGACGAAAGGTTCTCGAGTGGCTACCACGTATCGGACGGCGCAGCGTAGGACGGCCCCCCACCAGATGGACCGATGATCTGGTCAAAGCTGCGGGGAGCCGTTGGATGCGGTCGGCACAGAACCGCTCGTTATGGCGTTCTCTTGGGGAGGCCTATGTCCAGCAGTGGACGTTGAAAGGCTGATGGATGGATGGATGGATGGGTTCTATTAGACATATTAAGCAAGTTATTCTTGGCATACCCAAATTGTCGTTACTAAAATTATGCGGTAACCTTGTAACAGTTTATTTATCACAACCGTGTAATCTAAAAATGTATTTAACTTGATACACGTGTCATTGTATTTCAACGAAAACAGTATTTTTAAAGTTTGGTTACTTTTATGACTTCGGAGGTAAAATTATCTTAAAAGTTTGCCTGAATTCCGAGACATATTTCAAGATAATATGTGAAAAAAATTACAAACTTTGTGATATGCATACACGATGACCACGAAAGCAAGGTGGTGGTAATTTGTTTCGTGATCCTAACCTTCGACGTAGACTCTAGAGAGTCTAAATATTGATATTTACTTGTTTTACTTTTATTCAATGAAAAATAAAAATCATTGTATTATCATTTATCAACAATGAATTATCAAGACTACAGGAGCGCTCGTTCAATGTTCACTGCACTTGCATCGTGGTGCAAGCGTTTGGATGCACCGAGTTAAATTTTTTCGCCAGTTTTAACCTTGGCCTTGAAATACGAGTTTAGATTACGACGTGCATATTTTGTACATTTTATAAGTAATTTTATAGGTATTATTAGTATTATTTTGGTTTAAGGCAATTAATATAATTAAACATTCAAATGTAGGTACGTATGTATGTAATTTTGAACTTTGTTATTGAATGACGGGAACTGCGACAGAGAGTTTAGCTATAGGTAGGTTAAAAATAACCACTAACGGTTTTGATTGGCCTGAAGTCATATCTTTCAACCCGAGACGCGCGTTTGCTCTTGCAAAATTACGAGCGTAATTAATTATTAAGTAATTACGGATTAAGAGTCTTTTAAAAATCGAAACAAAAACATTGCAAGACCACCCGTATTTCTGATAAGTTTGGTAAAAAGTCAGTAAAGTGTATCTCCTACCTACTACAGTACAGGAACCAGCAATATTTTCGAGAAAAAAATTATAAAAACTGGTTTCTTATTGAATATATGTATATTGGTAGGTCGTTTACCCATTCACATTACTTTAGTAGGTGTTCATGTGAAAATTGTGTATTTTAAATTCATTTTAACTGAATTAATTTAGATAAAGCTCTGTAATCGAATAAAATAATGTTCAATAGCCAGACATAATGGTTTTTAATATGAGACAGACCGATTTAAGTCGATATTGTTCATATGCACAGCAACTACTCCATTAGTTGCATGTTTATAGGAATTTAAAGTTAAGGAAATAAATTCATATTAGTAGTTCAGAGAAAGGAAACTATATGCGATACCGTACCCTTACCAAATTCAATAAAAACATCAAAGAAGCAGTCATCATGAAATTTACGTTTGGTTGAAGTTGCTGGCACTCTCATATACCTAGATACAAAAAGATATTCTACATTTATTAGTAAATGAAACGTGAGCTAATATATTTGTCATTATAAATATATCATGTCATCAATATAAATGATATTATACTAGGTCAGGTATACTAACCCAACTGAGTAGATATTGTCGACGCCAAAAAGTATAACAGGTGCAGCGTTGGCGTAGGGCAATGCACTTTTTCGTGAACGGACGAGACGATCTTCGCAATCAAATCACTGCACTTGTGAGTTGAATTTCAATTTCAAATTTCTTACAATAAAAGATCAGTTCTACATTGAAAGTTACCTCGTTGAACTCAGCACGAAAAGTTAATTTTATGAATCGTTTAGATATCCATAGATATTTTAAGACGATCAAATTTGTTTTAAAGTTGTGTGGTATCTATAAAAATTGACATAAAATAAAGCCGTAATCTGTTTATTCACTTCTTCTAAATTACATGATGTTTGATATATTTCAGCGTGTTTTGGATATACAATACGTCTTTATACTTACTTACTTACATATCATCACGCCATCTCCCTTGCGGGGTACGAAAAAAACAGAGTACCAAAATGCTCTATAATTTCATAAATCTCTTGCTTCCTCAAAATTCATTATTCTCTTCATACGCGTTCGCCGGTTTCGAAGATTCCTGACTCCACCTACCGTTACAATACATCAGGAGATGTATTGTAACATGACCGATTTGGTCTAGGTAGGTGAGTGTCAGTCTTCCTCTGTACCTACATCCTTCCACTTTCGCATTGTATATCTTCTTAACCAGTCACTCGTCCGGCATTCTTTCCACACGTTCGAACCATCGGAGCATTCCCTTTAGCATCTTTACACCAATACTCTATTTCATACCTACTCGCTCTATTAATATATAATACGTCTTTATTACCTTGTTCAGTAGAGGAAATTAATTATTCTGACCAAGTCATGAAAAAAGTCAATTTTCATAGCCTACGCTGGCTAAATCTTACAAATAATTTGCTAGAGAATTGTACCTAGTTCATAAACAATCTCTAGGATAATTTAGAGTTCCTTTTATTTTTGTTGGCACAAATAAAATACAAAAAAAATACACTTTTATCACGCGTTAAAAATTATGAAATAATTCCATAAAAAAGTACACATAGTCAAAAAATATGCAGCGCTCTTGACAAAAAGTTATGAGCACAAACTTGAGGGGTTTACCAGTAACTCTTGAAGAGCTACTATCCACCTCCTGGCTCCGTCAACACATTAGCTTTTGTTAAGATGATCAAAAGTAGTTTAAAACTATCTTCCTTTCCAATAATTAATTGAAGACGATAAGTATCTATATAAAACAAAGTTAATCAAATTTTTTATCTGTCTGTTTATCTATCTATTTAGATATTTTTATATATATTTTTAGCATTTGACATGCTTAGCAACATACATTAAACACAAAGTGAAAAATGTGAAATCGAAAATAACAGTCACGAGCAGGATTCGAACCTGCATCTCCTGGATACCGTCCAGATGCTTTGCCGGCTGAATTGGCAAATCCTGCTCGTGACTGTTATTTTCGATTTCACATTTTTCACTTTGTGTTTAATGTTTATCTATCTGTTTGATTATTTGCTAGCACTCATCACTGAAACTTGAAATTACTAAATGGATTAAATGCGTTTTGCACGGGTAGATAAAATAGACGTCAAAATATAGGGATTATTTCAGTTAAATTGCATGTCAGGATAAAACTTTTCATCATTCAAAAATATAGAGAAAAATAAAATCAATACCGAAATAAAGTAAAATGATCAAACACAAAGTGAAATACAAAAAAAATATATAAATAAAGTAAAATGAATTATTATATAGATATATTTGTATCGGTGACTTATTTAAGACAAACTACATATTGCGTACTGGTGATATATATTTAGACTATTTTAACAGGGATTCAGTTACTTAAAATATTCTTTTGTGTGATCAATGATAACACTTAACTATTTCAATCGTCCTATATAATGTTTGTTAAAATACTCAAATGATGATGGAATCCCTAAGGAATTTATAACATTTTTAATGTGAAATCTAAACGGCATACTAAGCAATGTTGTTTTTGCCACGTAACACTTTGTTTGTTATCCTAGTAGTAAAATCAAAGACCCAATTACTCTTTTCTAGTTACATTTACAATCTCAGAATGTCTGAGCTACAGAAAGCCAGTCAAGTAATACCATCGATCCTGATTTATATCTCTATTACTCCTGTTGTAAGGAATACATGTACTTACTTTGAAATTTATAGTATATATAACTGATATAAGCTTTAAAGTAAGTTTGTTTGTTTTATGCTTCCCCACCGTAACTACAAAATCATCATGAAATAAAATTTTGCTACATGTAGAGTGTCTAGAGTCCAGAAAAGCACAGATGCTATTTATATTCTGGCAGAATTTAGTAGTTTATATATAATGATTATTTAACTACATAATAAAACCAATAATGTATTTTTTCAACAGGTAATTTATCACTTTGTGCTTGCATCTAACCAAACCCGGAGATAACACATTAATTAACAATGATTACTTCACGTAAGTATACAGCATTATTTTTGTAGCGCTTTTTTGTGCATTATAATGGATAAGCAATAGTAATTCTACAATTTTACTATACACTACGAGTAGCAGAATTTATTCTGCCTAAACGTTGGCTTGCCTACTATTAGCGGCTCGATACTTAAATTTTCAATAAGGGTGGTGGTTATTCAAATAATAAAAAAAATATTTCTGTCGATAAACGAAAATAAATGTACTCGAACACACACAGCGAGAGTTAATAAAATCTTTATAAAGCAAATATTTATTTCTGCTAAAAAAGTGTCCAAATTCCGGACAAAAGTTTTCCAAGTTCCAAAGAGTACGGTGGTGGGCAGAGATCTTCCAATTGCCGCTCCTCTAATTTGACGACCGTATGTTGCGCTGAATGTGAAGTATGGTTTGCATTTTTTAACAATTAATACACATCCACTGTAATCGTCTAAATAATATCCGCCGAAATCTGCCCAGAACTTCGGAAGCTGCAGTGTCACGAGCACTGGTCCACTAACCACTCACCAGTGCCATTACTGACCTAACTTTTGCTTGTGGCAGGATCTGGATGAGTCGCCTGGGTTTAACCATTATTATAAGCGTTTTTGATATTAAAGAATCGCTAAATGACCTATTGTAGTAGCTGCTCCATATACATAATTAAATCCTTGGAGCTGTTTCTGCAGCACTGGCGACAACTCGTGATCGTAAATAATGTAATAAGAGTAGGTATATTAAGGTTTCCATGTTTTGCATCAAAAGATATTTGAGACCAAAGTTGTTAGTTCGACAGAACGCCAATTTCTAATTTATTATACCACCTGTTTTTCCGGATTCGCAGTAAAACTGCTATAGCTGCTAGAGTCTTGTTGTGTTTCTTCAGATCGACTTTGGTCAGAGACGAAATATACGCTCTACGTTTGAGTTCTTCCACCATTGACTGGTCAAAGCCTCTATTTCCTAGTGACCCCATCTGGTTTGGAGGACTTAGCCCTCCCTCAGCGATAGGCTCTCGCAGAAAACGTATGCAGCCTGGTAGGCAGTATCTTACTCACAATATCTATCACTATGAGGCGAATCACTGCCTATATTATCTCCTAAACCCAATTAGTGGGACAATCGGCGAACTCAGAAAGTGATCCGAGTCAGAAAAATAAAAATGAAAACCTGTAACGACTGTCAGGGTGGTTATTTGATAGCCGCAACGAAGTGAACGGGATTTTCAAAGCACAGGGGAAGTCAGCTGTCAGTCAGCAACCCATCCTGCTAACCGAATGCTGCTTAACTTTACTGATTGTTTAAGTAGCAATTGCACAAACTAGACTATGAAATTAAATAAATTACCATTATTTATTTATGGTTTGTTTCAGGTACGGCCCAGCGATTGGTAAAATGTTTCACCAGGAATTATTCTACACCAAAACTTAGTCACAAAGAACTACCACAGCTACCAGGGTGTGTATTACACTAATTTGTTATCTTCGCTTTTAATTCAATCAAATCAATCAAATTAAATCTTTATTTGCGTAATATGGGTATGAGTTAAATTTCTTACAAATTGATAAAAGTTTCTCCGTATTAAACCATCGCAGCGGCATGCAGAAATGATAGGTACGATAAAATTATAAATAAAAAAATATATATTTAACAAACGAAAGTAATACGTATTATAATAGTACCTAATACGCATTTAAAATAAACAATACCTATTAAAGATGTTTTAATGTCATATTTGTGATGTTTTTGTGCCGTGTGGGGCCGGCTTTAGAATTGTCCCACCCCTCTCTACCCACGGCAGTCGTAAGAGCCGACTGAGGGAATACCGGGGGAGCACTCCCTCATGTATTAACAACATCCACTGCGATCGCCAACCCGCCTGCCAAGCGTGGCGATTACGGCATTATCCCCCATGACGGGACCGCTCGTTGTGGCGTTCTCTTGGGGAGGCTTATGTCCAGCAGTGGACGTTGAAAGGCTGATGGATGGATGGATGGAATGTCAAATTTATAATAATTAGATTTAGTAAAATTATATTGTATGTTAAATGTTATTCCATTGATAAGTCAGTTAAGAGTCTTGAGTTGCTTTTTACTATATTGTTATATTATTATTAATAATAATAAATCTTTTAAACAAATACTTACTCATTAATAATTTTTTACGTTGTTTTAATGTTTCAAGCACCTCACACTTTGTTATAACTAAGTTAATTATTTTGTGGATAACTTATTTCTTAGTCTTCATATATACAAATTAATTTCTATTTTTTAGTTAACTTTTTAAACTTTAATTTATTATTATTAGACGTTATTTTAGGTATTTTTGAGGTCAATTCAATTCAATTTTAATGCTTTTTAGTAGATGAATAACTATAAGTCAGATATTTTAGTTTACATTATTATTATTAATACGTGGTGCGCAGTGAACGTGATGTTATTCACCAAATAATGGTTACATTTTGGTATGTTGCCATGCTTTTAAGTGTGAAAACTTGTAATTGGCCTTCTTTCATCTAATTACCTTATCTATACTGTATTTTAGCTGTAAGTTTTCTAGATTAATAAAAATAAAAAATAAAAGAAATAACCAGCACAGAAATTTTAAGATTTTATTATAGGGCTCAAATTGTTTATTACAATATACAATTTTATTATTCTGCTAATATGTAGATATAGAAATTTTTAAATTATCATTCTAAAGTATTTTTACTATACTAGTGCTGGTAACATATTAGTTACAGTATTAATTATTATATAGGTATTAGCTGCAGGTAAAAGATAGGTTTTAAGCTATATCTCGGGTTTCTGATCCAGTGGCGCAATAAAATGTTTGCCAGGTTTCAAGGCTAATCAAGAGATATCAAACAAAGTTTAATCAAAATCCGTTCAGTAGTTTTTATGTGAAGCACAAATAAACAAACAGACAAATTTGAATTCAGAGACGCCTAATTAGCCCAATACAGTTATTTCTGAAATATCTTCAATATACAGACTGAGCTCTGTTACCTATAGCTTTATAATACGAGTAGTACCTATATATGCAACAGAACGTCACACTTTTCATGATCTCTATATAAAATAGAGACTAACATATGTTAGTGAACATCGTTTGCTTAATAATGTATCTCGCTTGCAATTGTTTCCTTAAATCTCCACTTGTGTACTATATAGTACCGAACTACGGTAGGTAGGTAGGTAGGTACCCACCTACTTCTTCAAAATAAAACGTAAATATAACGATTAGCATTTGCGCAACTGAGTTTCCCGCTTGAAGCAATAACAAAGTAAATATTATATATATAGTACAGATGAAGGCCAATGATAGAAAATTCTTTGTAATCACAAAAGACTATTAACAAAAAGACAGACACTGATTCCTTGCTGATAATATTACATCTATTTTTGGTAGTGGCGTATGAAATCGCCTTGTTACAATATGGTTACAAAATTGTGTATTCATATACTTACGCATAAGGAAAATGAATTTGTTATTGTGAATTTTCATGAGACAAATCGTACGTTGCTGGGTACATCGTGTTAAAAGGAAAGGGTATCAATAGTCTATATTTACAACTAAGCAGTATTACAACCAAGAAACATACGCCATTTATCTACGTCACTAATCTTCTGATCGTATCGCTAAAGTTACTATAGAAATTTCGAATTGTAGTACATAATTATTATATAACTTCTTACGATCGATACCTAATTTTAATAATTACACAATATGTACATTCTTTCCTACTAATATTACAAACGCGAAAGTTTGTGAAAAGTGATGTGTTTGTCCGTGAATCATAATTAAATAACTAAACAGATATTTTAGATATTTTTATATATATTTTTAGCATTTGACATGCTTAGCACTATACATTAAACACAAAGTGAAAAATGTGAAATCGAAAATAACAGTCAGGAGCAGGATTTGAACCTGCATCTTCTGGATACCAGCATCTGGACGGTATCCAGAAGATGCAGGTTCAAATCCTGCTCCTGACTGTTATTTTCGATTTCACATTTTTCACTTTGTAACTAAACAGATTTGGATGAACTTTGATAGGAAAATATATGAATTAGCATACTGTCAAAAACATGAATAGTTCCCATAAGATAGCAATTTTTTTTTTCAAAATGACCAGTTTCAGGATAATAAGTAGAGGATAGGTAGGAAATTAAGGAGAGGATAGGAAGCATAAAATAACCATAGGGACCTATGGGAGACTATAGGGAGGGGGTTTGGGCCTAACTCATTCTACGAAACATAACACTAGGGGTACCTACCGCTTCACGCTGATCTTTTGGGAGAGGGTGGTACTGCCCCGATCGAGCCAGTCTATTCATGCTGGGAAAAGCAAGGCTTTACCACGATGAAAACTTATTTTATAAGGGAAATTCAATAAGCTAATAAAAAGAGTTTTTGTTTCAGGTTCGCTATGAGTAGACCCGAATTATACAATGCATCAAATGCAGTACAAAAGCAATGTACTCTCCATTGGCTCAGAGAATTTGAACATAAATTCAATTGGAAGAGAAATGGAGATACAGCTATTGATTTAGGTTGCGGCGACGGTAGCGTGTCCGTTATGGTAAAAAATGCTGCACCTAGCACATTTAAGAAATTTGTTGCAACTGATATTAACGAAACAATGGTTCAATTCGCTAGTGAACGCTACGCGAAAGAAGGCTTAATATGTAAGGTATTTGATATAGGAGCAGATCTGCCAAAGGAATTCGTAGGCGCATTCAATCATGTGTTTTCTTTTTACGCTTTACATTGGGTAAAAGATCAAGAGTAAGTATACAATTATTTAGATATTTTTACATACTTTTTTAACATTTGATATGCTTTAGCCATATAAATAAACACAAAGTGTGAAAATGTGAAATCGAAAATAATTCCGACAGATGACGCTGGCGTCGCCTAAGACCTTAAAAATGAATGTGTTATCGAAATTAGCCACAGCTTAAAAACTCAACGATACTAAGAATACTGTGAAACCGTAGCTCACCATTTTATTTTGCGGGTGGGCACTGAATTAATGTATATATGTTATATATGTTGACGGGCCTTGTGGCGTAGTCGGTAGTGTAACCGACTTCCGTGCACGAGGTCGTGGGTTCGATTCCCGCTCAGGACAATTATTTGTGTGATGAACACAGATATTTGTACTGCGTCTGGGTGTTTTCTATCTATTATATGTCTTTAAAAAAAAGTTGTATAATATGTATTATGTCCGTAATCTTTTACCCATAGCACAAGCGTTAAGCTTAGTTTGGGACCAGAGGACGTTGTGTGAAAAATGTCCGAGAATATTTATATCTCACGCTACCAACCAAAACACACTGAGATGTTTCACAGTCAGTCACATGAGAAACAAACCAAACCGCTTGAGCCCGATAAGGGATAGTCCATTAATCACGTTAGCCAATGATGCTTTTTAGCTTTTTTTTCACTTGGTTCCCAACCCTACCAAAGTAATTCAATGGAAAATAACTGCTTACTACCCTTAATAACCTAGTGCAATACCCGCGAGAAAGAATGGCCACCATTCTTCATACTACTTTTATTTTACTGAGATACATAAACTAAAATTAGCGCATATCAATAATGATAGGAATGTGAATATTAATAATATACGTATACAAAATTTAAGACTAGG
Organism: Leucoma salicis; assembly: GCA_948253155.1. Lineage (NCBI taxonomy): Eukaryota > Metazoa > Arthropoda > Insecta > Lepidoptera > Erebidae > Leucoma > Leucoma salicis. The sequence goes on along the minus strand of OX411808.1, from coordinate 11,381,980 downwards.
ACGTGTTTATAAATTGATTATTGATAACACATAATTATATTATATTTTTAGGAAAGCTTTCAAGAATATTTACAAGTTACTGACAGATGATGGTGACTGTTTTACGACATTTCTAGCAAATACTGCTATTTACGATATCTACAGTATACTCGCACAAGAACCGAAGTGGAAAACCTGGTTAAAAGATGTAGACCGTTTTATATCCCCGTATCGGAGTGTTGAGGTAAAGATTCAAGAACACTCACATATATCAAACTTACTAAGCTGGTTAACAGACCAGATTTGTATCAGTTATTGTCAACACTTTTTTGATGTGAAACATCTAATGGGGAGGGAAGGTAAAATCGGCTGTTAGCGTGGCGACGCTTTTATTTTACTTGTCCCGTTCAAATCTTGCAAGTTGAATTTGACACACTTCCCTGTTTCCGATTGAGCTGTAATTTTACACGCATATGTATATCGCGTGCGATGCAATATTATGATGAAAAGGAAATGATCTGATAATGGAGCTGAAAGGTGGACAGGAAATCTATAATAAAACGGCGCAACCCTATCGAGTTTGGACTCGTTTGAGTCGTCTCGACGATTACTTTGTCTTTAGATGGTATCCAGGGTCTGATGATGCAGCTAGAAGGTGGCCATAGGAACTATGTTATAAAACGATATAACCCCATCGAGTTTGGGCTCGTATGATTCGTCTTGGCGAGTACCTCGTCTCTAGATGGTATTCAGGGTCTGATGATTTATGTCCGTTTCCGTTATTTTATGTCATAATATTATACAAACACACATTGAAAAAGTTATGATCATTTTATTTCTACTCATTATTTCTACAAAATAATTTCAATGTTTTCACATCTGGTAGACGTCCCGTGACGTCTAATTTTATTACACCTTTATGGATACCCTTACACTGGGTGCGTGCAGTTGTTTGTGCCGGATACCATGTGCTTGCATATACCAGGTGTTCCTTCCAATTCGCCAGTTGGATCCAGTGGAGCTACAACCGGTACTCCTGGATTTCTCTTAGCACCGGCACCATCGCCCTCTACCACGCCTCCATACACCAAAGTGTGTGAGTAGATTGAAAATGAATGGCTGGATGGATATATCACGCTACAATCGAAACACACCGAGGCGGGAGGAGGCTCACCGCTTCGTAGGATATGGTACGGTATCCCCTGAACCAGTCTTGCAGCACTGCGGGCCATCTGAGCTACCACTCAAATTGGTGGCCCGTATAGAGCCATGAAGCGTATGATCCCCATGAACTTTAGCCTCCTACAGAAGCTGTCGAGTCCCCCCAAATTTAACGAAAGCCACGAAAACGTAGTCTACCAATACGACCAATACTTGGAGATGAGGTCCGAAGGTCCATTAGATATCGAGTACAATTAATTTCAAATCTACTGGTGAATTATTTTTTATATTCTGCTATTTAGTTCTCACTTCCCAGACGTGGTGTCGCTGTCAACTAGAACAAGAATACGCTGGCTTAGCTTTATTACATAATAGCATTACTACATATATTAAATTATTTTGAAGGAATGTATCCTTCAAAAGAACATGGAGAGGTTCAAGCCCACACACATATTGGAAAGAATAAAAATAAAAGTTAACCAATAATAATACTAATTTAGTCACCAAATCCATAATCATCTACTAGAGAAAGGAATTTATTAGCCAAATAAATTTATATATATAATCAGCACGCAACACACATCTGGACATTATAGAGACCATCGTTTAGATAAACCCATTTTGTTAACACTTATTTTACAGAAACCAGACAAAAAAGTAGCTGAAATAATGAAAAAAAGTGGTTTCAAGAACGTACAAGTTCAATGCAACGCAATGATATCTACTCTACCCTCTCTACAAGATTTAAAAAGTGAGTTCATTTTGCTTACCTACAAAAAACCTACTTTCCTTATTTTTATTTTATTTAATATAAACAATATTATACACGTTTGTTATCACCCATTTATTTTGATGTAAACAGTTACTTTCACCTTGTTATACTCAATCGCGATTTTCTTCTGTACATTTCTTGTGTTTTCATAGGTTTCTTTCTCTATATCCTACTTAAATTAGTTGAGTTGGAGGGAGCTAGATGTGAACATGCAAGTTAACTTCCAATATTTTAAAATTAAAAGAATTTTAAATGCAGCTTCAGCTTTTCAAGTATGGTTAGTAAAACAATAACGTATGAAAATTGTGCTGCATATCTTCTTCTTTGATTTGATTTGGTGATCATATTGTTTCCGCCATGTCCAGTCTTCTGAGGTTTCTTATATAGGTGACGGGTGCTGCATATCACGTGATAATTATTCGTATTGGTGGGGATCTATAACTTTTAATTATCATTAAACAACCCACTGTTCTTATTATCAATTGCTATGATTGACATTATAACATTCAATAGCTAAAGGATTTACACCAATAATAATCAAAGAGCATTAGAAACTTGGAAATTGGCATATGTCATTTGGCAGGGCGGGCGATTCGCATCTCCCATAAGAACATAAACAAGACCCGGGAATCCACGAATAATTAGATTTTTATCTTTTTTTCGTTTTGTAATTACCAACAGCGGCAGATGTGTCCGTGGCCCAACTAATGGTAAATGGCAACCACCGCTCTTGGATTTTGGCAACATAAGGATTAATTATTTAATAAATTAAATAAATAAATAGCTGCCTCTGCGCTGCTCCAATGACTCTAGTCCCATGTTATACTCCGTGGATGGCAAACAAGCATGCGGTCCACCTGATAGTAAGCGGTTACCCTAGCCTATTGACGCTAAACAAAGACGGAGATGACGTTTGCCGTGTGGGGCCGGCTTTAGAATTGTCCCACCCCTCTCCACAAATGGGAGTCGTAAGAGCTGACTGAGGGATACCGGGGGAGTGGGCAGCAGCACTCCTTTGAGTATTAACAACATCCACTGCGATCGCCAACCCGCCTGTCAAGCGTGACGATTACGGCACTATCCCCCATTCTTGGGGAGGCCTATGTCCAGCAGTGGACTTTAAAGGGCTGATGGATGGATGGATGGATTGACGCTAGCAACACTAGAGGCATCACTCGCGCGTCGCCATCTCCAAGGAAAGTCATAGGACACGTTTTATCACGAAGAGGAACGATAATAAGAAGAGGATAGGAAGGGGGTTTGGGCCTCCAGCGCTTTCACTCACCATACGAAACGAAATGGTAGGTACTCAAAGTTGTTTCACGCTGATTTTCTGTGAAAGGACGGTACGATCGAGCCGGACCATTCATGATGTGATAAGCAAGGCTCTACCACTAGGTCAAACGGTCCATCTGAACATTAGAATCATCCATAACTCGACTAACATTCCTTCACAGAGAGTAAAGTGGACACATCTTGTCTCACGCCTGTCCTACGATAAAAAAGAATAGAACTTATTGGACACCTTTACAGTAACATCGTCCCGTTATATTATATACCTATTAATTTTTTTTTTTTTTCAGATATAGTTCAATCAGTCGAACCTTTCAACATGCCAAACGAAGTCTTTGACGAGTTATACGAGGATTATAAAATAGTAGGCCTCCAAACAGGACTCATGCACACGGAAACCAATAGTGATAATGAAGTTACCTCCGTTAAATATCCCTATTCTCTATTAGTATGTTTTGGAGGAAAGTAATTAGTTCAAAGAAATAAATTATCGAAAAACATTGACCTGAATTATTTAAACTACAAATATTTATTGTACAAAATTAATTAGTCGTCACAATGGAGACTGCGGTATTATAAGCATTCATGAGATGTAAGATCCCAACCCAACTCACACCTCTGATTTTACTAAATGTGGACTCTTTTGATTAATGTTTTTACGTTTTTTATTTTATCTGGTTTGTGTCTGAGGTATCCATCAAAATACATATTTTAAATTAAGTTTATAAATTGTATAGTTCCGAATAATAAGTAATGAATTGTATTTAATCGTCACTACGCTATCTATGTATGTGACAACTTAATAAATGTACTATTTTACATAGTCAACATTGAATTTAATCGCACAGGAAAATTACAGAAAATAATATGATCCCTGAAATGAAATCAGAAATATTTCTACCTACTATTAGAATTGCATAAAATCAAAGCTTAAAAACAAAGAAATCTATAAAATTTGTGTTTTTATAAAAAATAATTGTATACAATTCCGTTGATGTCTATAATTACTTTTAAAAAATAGTAAAATGATTTTTAATGTTACTTTGATTAGTCCTAAATATATCCTAATCACGTACCTAATATTAAACCTTAAATGTTGGCATGGAACTTAAGCTGTGTATAACTAATAAGTTAATGATGTAAGAGATACATGTAATAATTTAGTACAAGTAACTTTTTAAATAGCATTAAGATAAAAATATCCTATTTTAATGTACTTTACCGCACATCCCGTCGTCCGGGGCAACGGACAAGGTAGTGTACCTCACCCACTACTGTGCCCACGCGGCGGGTTTATTTAGACAACTTCTGAAATTGTATATTTTTTCCTACTTACATTTTTCCGGGATAATAAGTAAGCTATGTCGTTTTCTGGGCTCCTACCTATATGTATATAACATTAAGTTAAATTACATATTATTTAATTAATGCAAATGGTGTTTATTTTACCCTAATATTTCGTTAGGTTCCTGCCTATTTTCCAACCCAAATAGTTTTTTAGACAATAAGAAGTAATTTTTATTTCCATAATAAAGATTCTTAAAGAACAAATTACTTGTGAAAATGGAAAAAGAGAGCTTTACTGCAAGCAGGATTCGAACCTGCGTCCCATCCAATCCGTGCTCTGGACCGCTAAGCTATTGCAGTAACCTAACGGTGACACCCAATATCCACTTCACATTTATTTTAGATAATTTTACGTCGAGAGTATTAACGTAACCGTGCCACATCAATAATAAGAAAAATAGAATGTAACTAGTCTCCACCCGTGACTCCGCCACAGCCAAAAGCTAGTTTTTAGGTTATATCTCAGGTTTCCGATATATTAGTGCAATGAAATGTATACCAATTTTAAGTCTAATCAAGATAAAAAAGTTAAATCAAAATCCGTTCAATAGTTTTTGCGTGATGTGCGAACGAACAAAGAGACAAAAAATCTAAAAAAAAATTTGTGTTCATACATACATACATATTGTCACGCCTTTTTTCCGTAGCGGTAGGCAGAGACCACATCTCTCTACTTGCTACGATCCTTACACACATCTTTCGCTTCATCTTTTCATCGATGCTTTCATGCATGCTCGTTGGTTACGAGTACTCTTAACCTGGCCTTCCTTAAGAACGTCTTCGATCTGGTCAAAACACGTTCGCCTAGGTCGACCTCTACCAACTTGCCCATTCACAGTCGCCTTGTATTTCTATTTCAATAATCTTCTTTCATCCATCCTCCATCCGAACCACCTAAGCATTCCTTTCTCTATTTTTGTCACTATATCTTCTTTCACACCACAGCATTCTCGTATCACACTATTTCTAACTTTGTCCATCAGAGTCACTCCCGCTATTCTTCTCAGACTTCTCATCTCCGCAGTATGATAAATTATACTTTCTTGCTTCTTCTGCTATGCCCAACATTCACTACCATACATAAGTGTAGGGACCAGTACCCCTTAGCACAGCCAGACGTACTTTTTTTTTACACTTTCTGGCTGTTCATAAAGCCATGCAGTGCCCCATTCATTTTATTTCCAGCCATCGCTCTCCGCTTAATATCATCGTCAGTCATGCTTACCATCTCTTGTAAACTTTGAATCCAGGTATACAAATTCTTTCACTTGTTCTATTCTTTCTCCTGCAATCAGAATGTCGCAATATGTCATACTATCTTCCCTTTCAAATACCTACTATTTCTTTCGTCTTGCTCACATTCGCTGACATCCCTTTTACTATCAAAGCTTCATGCATTATATTAACCATCACCTGCAACTCCTCCTCTGATGGTGCTAAGATGATTCTATGAGAGCGTGGTACTTCCCCGATCTAGCCAGCTCATTCATGCTGGGACAAACAAACTCTACTACTAATAACTACATGGCTCTTCTTTTTATACTACAAGGATCACCAAATGGTAAGCAGTTGTCGAGGCCTATGGACATTAGCAACAACACCTGGAGCACCACTTGCTCCTTGTCAAACCTAAGGAAAATGACCCCGCGAAAGGGGACGAGAAGGTAGTTCAGGCTCCGGCGGTCTCAATAATCGATCTACGCGCAAAATAAGTTTACTGATACTATACTCTGATATTCCGTAAGAAAGTGGTACTTCCCCGATGAAGCTGAGGAATCCAGGCTGAAGTTAGGCAGACTGCCATTAAGACCTCTAATTTAATCTGAACGCTCGGTAGTGCACCAGGCGAAGTACTAGCAATACCCTGTATATCTTTAAATGAAGCATTTGAGTGCCTTTTTCAAGGTAACTTAACACCGCGCGTCCCGCGGCTCACAGATGTGAACCTAAGAGACCAGTCATATATTTCTTGTTTTTTCTCTATCGGCTTGGACGTAGTAACGTTATCAATTTACTTAGTCGATTTTCAATGAAACATACTAAATTTCTACCACAATATTTATACTGTGGACACAAAACTGTTGAGTAAGACAGACTCGTAAGCGCAACGCTACAGCGAATAAAAGCGTATCACGCCATTTTGAGTATCATGTTTCAGTTCAATGGCGTCGTACGTCGCGTGTGTACATTACATTTGAAGCAAAAGCGGTCAATAAATAGTTATAATCTTTAGACAAATGTTTGTAGAATGTGCTAAAAGTGTTTTATTATGTGTTCATTGCGTATTTTTTAAATGCAAACAAAAGTTTTTGAAGACCTTCCGAGCGGGTTCATACTAAGAATTCTGTAGAATTATTTATATAATACAATTCTAAATGTACATTTAAACAAAGTTTTATTGCTTGTAAATTTGTTAATAATTATTTAACAATGTTTGAAAATAATAGTTTCGTATTGTATGTGATTTCTAAAAATTCAGTTTCATTTTGACTACTCGACCGTAAGTACTATACACAGCGTTATCTCCAAGATTAGTCAATTGAAAGTAACAAAGCGCCCGCCAAGCGCACAGTGTTTGTTTTGGCAAAAGCCGCCATTTGTTTATATTAGTGTAATGTCGTTTTTGTTTAGATAATAGTAATGTGTACGTGAAGTGAAATATTAATGTGATTGACAATGAAGGGTGCTAGCTAATACAATAATTGAAATTACAAAATTTCAATGGAAAAATACAAAACTGTTTCAAATAATTTGGCAGATCGTGAGAAATTATGTAAGTACTAGATTTAAATTGTTTTTTTGGTAGTTAAAAAAATGCTAAAAATATTTATAAAAATACCTAAATAAGTTTAGAAAAAATTTAAGACTTCATAATTCACTTGTATTCGCTAGTATACTTCACAAGGAATCTTGTGATATACGCAACATAGTATATAATTATAAAAATAACAAGATATCGCCGTTTTTATAAATCGATATCCAGAAAAAACAGGTAAATGGGACGCTTAAAGGGTTAAACGTTGAGTAGGCTAGATGTCTCACATTTTAAAGAAATATTAAAGTTAGGTAGCTAAAGCAACTGTAAAAAACATACCCCTTACGAAAAGGTAGCCTTCTAAATTTTCCAATTTTGGGTACTGACTGTACTGATGTTGTGATTAATTATCAAAATTATAAATCTCTTCCAGTGCACTTAGGGCTCTTATACTCGTATTAAGCACGATGCCAGGCCTTGATGTAAAAATAAAGGAAAAAAAATAACTGATATTTTTATAAAAACGGAAGTCTACTTTTGCCCAGATTTTGGGAAAAAATCTTTAAAGTCATGGAAAGTTCCTTGATTTTCAAATGGATGGAAAAAGTAGACTGAGTTTAAAATAAACTAAGAAAAAAGCTTTTCTTCTGATTACATCTACACTAGTTTGTAATATCACAAATAGCGGTGCTTGCATAAACTTAAAACTTTAAAAACTTAAAAATGTTTAAAGAAAACAATTATCGATGAACATGTCACGAAAGGAATGATTAAACCTTATCGGCTATGTTAAATTTTAAATTGTTATCTTCAATAACTGTCAGTTGAAGAAATTAAATAACAATAAAAATAAATTCGACTAGATGACGGGCCTCGTGGCATAGTCGGCAGTGTAACCGACTTCCGTGCACGAGGTCGTGGGTTCGATTCCCACTCAGAACAATTATTTGTGTCATGAACACAGATATTTGTACAGCGTCTAGGTGTTTTCTATCTATTATATGTATGTACCTATTTACAAAAAAAAGTAATATTTGTATTATATCCGTAATCTGGTACCCATAGCACAAGCGTTAAGCTTAGTTTGGGATCAGAGGACGTTGTGTGAAATGTCCGTGAATATTTATTTATTATTAGATTGATTTCCCCATCTCAAGTCCTGGCTGTTCTGTACTAGCACAGTTTTACATTATGGTTTGTAAAACTGTGGTACTAGGATACATAATATAGCATACGCGTAGGTATAAGTTGTTCTAAGTCATAATTAATCAATGCTTTTCTTTGATGCGCGTGCGACATGACAGGGTGTGTCTATTTAATTATAGGTACCTACTCAGTTTAGCGATATTTGAGAAATATACTTTCTGACCATCCAGCGAGGCATATACACGATTGCAATAAAGGGTGATCGAAATATAGGCGGATCACGATAATGTCCTTTCTTTCCAAGGTATTGGAGAAGGTTACAAATTACCGACTTCTGCAATACCTTGAAAATCACTAGCTAGACATAGTTCGACAGGGTTTGGCATAGGGCGCTCTTGATTAAATTAGCATCCTATAAAATGAATGATTGTGTAAATGGATCGCCAGCTTGTTGCATGGCCGGAGTATCAGCGTTGTAATATAGGGCTGCTGCTCTGATTCTATAGAAGTTAGAGTAGGTAGGAGTAGATTAGATAAGGAAGTACCATGTGATGACCGATATGCCAGCCAGTGGAAAGTCCCTTTTTTATTAATCATGGTGGCACGAGAGCCACGGCCCATACATAAGTGCTAATCTCCGCTCCTGGACTCAAGTATAGTAAAAGTACCGTCAAGCCACTGCTCACTGTTGCGCGCCTGATAAGCGAAGCGTTGAGGTGGGTGGGGTGGGTCTCATTCCATGCATGAACAACTGATTTTTCAAATTTAAATGTCTTTATTTATCATATATTGCACTTATAAAATAATATATACACATATAAAGAAAAAACACTTTTTTTAACTCTTTTTGATGCCATTTTTGTTATACAAACTAGTTTTTAACTACTGCTTAAAAAAGTTCTGTCTTGGACGTCCGTGTGTTGTAGGTAATGTATGTTAACACGATAACGACCGAAATAGTTTACTAATCGAGTTTCTTTTTTTCTTTTACGATTCAGTGTTACTACGAATAGAGCCCTATCACTTTTCACGGTCTGATTCAATGTAGTTTAATTGTTATTAAATAAACAAAAAAATAGTGAATATTTACGCTCGATTCGACACTAAAACCAGCGCTATCCTTATTTCGTGAGAACTATTTCTATAGACCAATATATAAGTACTTCTTAAAATTAGCGCTAGATGGCGTATAAGACATGAAAACCACAGTACTTTTTGAAATTAGCGCTATCTATGTGATTTATTGAAAACTACTTAGTAAGACCAATACATTATTAGTTACATATCAAATAATCAATTTTATTGTGAAAAATGAAGATTATGAGGCGTGCACTTTTGGATTTTCCAAAGTATTTCATTTTGCAGATATGTAATGAATAAATGAACGTTTTGATCTATATTTTTGCACTTGACATGCTCAGCTACTTTTAAAGTACAAATTATTATTTGTGAATGAGGAAAAATAGTTAGTACGAGCGGGAATTGAACCTGCGTCCCTTCCTTTCCGGGGAAGTGTTCTAATCCACTGAGCTATCGTACTCCCTTGCGGGCGTACCCAATTTCCTCATCACATTTGTCTGGCGCCTGGCCATTGTTAAATACTAGATTCTACCAGCGATTCCTTCCACGTGAACTTCGTAGTGTACATAAGTCTCTCTACGACACTGAAATCCCTATGTAACAATTACTATCCCATAGGAACAATCAATTATATCGAAATAACAAGTAGTATTTGTTCTTGTCAGGTCCTAGTAGTAGTAGTATACTTATATGTTAAATGTCATTATGCTCAATTGGGTAGTTATGGCATGAAAGCATAACAAACTAACAGCACTTCCGCATTTAAAATATTAGTAAGAATGATCCATATTTTCTTCAAAAACAAAATTGATCTAGTGTTTCTCATGAATAGTTGACATTTGTTATGAAAAAACCTTCGTGGACACATAAAAGGCTAAAGGCACATAGGGGCTTTGGTCCGAGAATCGTGGTAGAGAGGAAGGATTACAAAAGGGGAAATAAAATGGTGAAAAAGAAGAGTAGTAGACAAACAGAAGATAAGAACACGGAAAGGAATGATGACAGGAAGGGAAAGAAAATAAGTGGAAGAAAGCTATCAGAGAGAGGATGAGAAATATAGAGAGAAAAGATGATAGAGCGAGGTTGAAGATGGGTTCTGGGCCTCCGGCGGTCTTAATCGCCGAATGAAACGAGTAGCTTAGAAATAACCACTGTTATTGCACCGACTTTCTGTAAGAGGATAGTACGTCATAAGTCAAATCAGCATCCATGCTCAGATCAGAAAAGCTCTACCACCAAATTAAGTCCTAATTTTTGAATACTTATGAGTATTCTATTAGTAGCATTTCTATTTTATACTTAGTACATACTAACCAGTAGCACACTTGCTGATATTATTTTCTTAAATATCATTGTGTATTATATCTATATATTACTTTTGGAATTGATTGATTCGGAGGAGGGCGTTAGTGCTTACGACACAGTTTTATAAACTTCTGCAGATACCACCGTTCCCTCTTTTTAAGTTATTGTGTTTTTGATTTCCAAATAAAGCATTTTTGTGATATTTAAATAAACTTTATTTAAATAGATAATGCGTTATAATAAAACTTTCAATGTATTAAATACCTTTTTTCTATTGTTAGTGTCGTTTTTTTTACAAACGTAGAATAAGGTGAAAGATAAAATTTTTGAAAAGATTTTTATTTTGTTACGCCAAAGAAGTATAACTTCTAACGCGTGTACTTAAGTACACACACACACTTTTTTTTTATTAGTTGTCAACTTTAAATCCTCCTTCTTATTAATATTATGTTTGGATGTTCTCAAACGACTGATCGGGTTTGTATGGCATTAGGTAAGTAAATAAATGAGGCACTGGTTAACATATATGGAACACTTTTTATTAAAAAAAGCAATAATAATAACCAAATGATAGATTTGATTTCAACCCTTTTACTGTCCCAATATTAAGCACAAGTCTACACTCATAGTGAGAGCGATTTAGGCCGTAGTTTACCTCAATGGCCCATTGCGGATTGGCAGACTTAACAAGACGTTGAGAAAATCTCCCAGGCATGCAGGTTACTCACGATGTTTTCCTTCACTAAGTAGTAATGTTTTGTAAACATTTTAGATTTAGATTTTTTTAAGCTATCTGTGTGTTACAGATAATTAAAAAAAAAACTATAAAAATAAATAACCTATTAATCTATAAAATGATAGATATATTTGTAGCTTATAAATTTGACACTACACAGATAAATTATATAAAATCATACACTGCCTCAACTGCCTCGATGGTGCAGCGGTAGTGTAAGTGACTGCTGAACATGAAGTCTCGTGCCGGGCAGTGTTATTGAGCTTTTTCGTTAAAAGAAAAATTTGGAAATGTGTCCGGTAGATGGCAATAGGCTCGCCCCCTATTACGTGGGACTTATTTGTCAAAGCTGGTGAGAGGCGTGGGTGTGTAATACATCTCTGCCTACCCCTACGGGTAATACAAGCGTGATGCTATGTTTATTTTATTTTTTGTTTAAAATCAGACAAATTTTAACTATTATAGGATACACACGGAAAATTATATGAATATTTAATGAAAACTATAGTGATTATAGTACAGGCCCTAGTGGCAAAGAATTTCTGAGTCTTAACAAAACTTAGAGAGCCCAAAACGTAACCCCTAAAATTGTCTTGGCAATAATATCTCCCAAAAGATGATGGTTGATCGAACTTAAACGTTGTGTAACGCTGCTACGAGCCTCTGTGATGTTTTTAATTTCATCCACACTGCATCTATTTGACCTGATATTATGCTACTACGAATATATAGTTACCGCACGTTTCTACAAGTTGAACTCATTTCAAAGTGATAACTAAGATTTTATTCTCTAAATATAATACTCTGCCAGAGATTGTATCGACTGATTGTGAAGCTTGCCAACTCGCACTAGGCAAGCATGGTGGATGATGTTCGAAAACCATTACTATCCTCCTGTTGGGCACGGGTCATCAGGCAAGATCCGTCAGAGTAATCACCGACTTGAACAGTCAGGATTATTAAAATAAAAAATCTCAATTTCTCATACTTTCCGTATTTACTTATTTCCAAACAAATAGGTACCTAACTCTTCAAAAATACGGGAGACTTGTCTTAAATGCTACGCACGACACAGACGCAGACGCAGACGGGTGGTAGGGTTTTATTTTCAAAGTCCTTTTTCATGCAGTTATATTGCCAGCTTTATTTTATTCACTTGTTTGGCTCTTACGAACCTTAGAATGTACAGGAAATGCAGAGGATAAAATTGTTTATTCCGAGTGCTTACCACACAGACATAATTTATATTTATTCTCGCACAAATATAGATTTATCAATTTTCATAAACAAACAATGATTACCTTTAAACCACGCTCTAATCAACATAATCTTATTTATGATGTATATTTACGCACTCGTAGCCAACTTTGGATGTACGCAAAATCCTAGCTACGCCACACACTTACATAAGGCGTATCAAATGCGTCATGCGTATAAGACGCTTAGGAGAGACGCGTTCGTGGCATATAAATCCCGCTCCCGACTCGACTCTCCGCCAAAACCGCACTCAGTACGCCAGACCGGCGCACGCGCTTCGAAAATTACGGATAAAAATTTTGTACAGCAAAGATTAATAAGTGTACAATATGAATAACGCCGCCTTATACCAGCAAAGCAACGGTATACAAAAAAGAGACGCCATAGCTTGCCTAGAAAAATATGCGTCAAAAATTAATTGGAAAAAAAGTAATAACAGGATTATAGACATAGGGTGTGGGGATGGAACTGTTACTAGTATGTTAAAGAAATATTTTCCTATTAACTTTACGTTGCTCGGTTCCGATATTAACGAAAACATGGTTAACTTTGCGAATGATCACCATTGCAACGAACAGACTTCTTTCACCGTATTAGATATTGTAGGAGATCTGCCGGAAGGGATGAAGGGTAATTTTGATCACGTGTTCTCATTCTACACTCTACACTGGATCGCAGATCAGGAGTAAGTACTTATTATTAACTTAGCTTTATATATTTTTGTATTCGACTTCAAAAGTAGATATACTATGTGTGTATTGTTTATATCTATATTCATCGATTTTTCATCAATATTGGGCCAATTTACAAAATTATCTGTAATACGTAACCTTTGCAAATATTACGCCATGGGGTCATATATTACAGAAGTGCAGCAAAAAAAAAAACTTAGTAAAATATGACTGCCAAATAGATGTAAAGATTGAACTTATAAAATCACTATCTTTTTGGACAACAAACCCAAAAAGATTGTTAAGTTATAAGTTTTCCAAATGTATCTACTTATATTTTGTGATTGTAACTGAACTTGTCATTTAAGGTCTTTGATTAATTCAGTGCTAGTAGAAAATATGCATTTGAAAATTTCGCGGCCTTCAAAATGTTGTATTTGTTTTTTTTTACTAAAAACTCGTAAAAAATCCCGAGTATATAAAATATGTGTATATTATAGTAAACATTTTTTTTATATCTAATAAATATTTAGTATATACATTATAGTAAATATAATGCATTCAATATTTGTATATTTATTTGTATATTTTTTAATTCTAGAATTGGTGCAGCCAATTTTTAAGACGAGCTTTACTAATTTTTTGCCAAATAATCTCTTGAAAATGTGATTATTCTTTATTTATTTTAGAAATAATCAGAACACTAATTAAACTTTCATCCTTAAGTAATGTCATGCGATTACAAAATTGTTGGTCTAAAAATTTTTCTGAGCTCGGGAAAGTTTTTAAACAATTATTCAGTTATCTAATCGGTCATATTTTATTATGAAACTGTGCTACATAACATTAGAAATAGCGTTTGCGATTAGTCTTAGATTTCAACAACACATATCGGAGGTCAGGTTAAAGGAATAACATAAAACATTCAATCATTTCATAACTATTGCACTAAATATTATTTAATTTAAAATATTCTATAAATTTTGATGGCTTTTCAGGCGTGCTTTCAGCAATATTTTCAACCTACTAGATCAAGGTGGGGAGTGTTTCATGATTTTTTTAGCTTGTAACCCAATATACGATGTTTACCGCATCCTTGCATTGCAAAATAAATGGAGTGCCTGGCTACAAGACGTCGAAAAATATATTTCACCGTATCACGACTCACAGGTATTACAATTAAACCCTAACAATGTTTACTTTGTAACTAAATTAGTAGACCGTTTTTATCACACACAATAGCGTGGTGTAGTCCCGTAAACAAATTGCTTGTTCAATGGATGTCATATGATAATCCGGCAATTGGCTCATTGAAACAAGCATTATTAAATATGATAGTGTATACTAATATTATAAAGAGGTAATATTTCTAGGTTTGAATATCGAGGTAACCTATTAAAATATTCATCCGATTTCAATATTTTTTTACTAATATTTAGCAGAGATTTTATGGATATAGATAATATTATTCTGATAAAAATAAAAAGTTCTCGTGGCGGAGCCGCAAGCAGGGCTACTGCTTTACTTTGCCGAAAAATAAACAAACTTATTCTGCGTTTCTAAGTTATTTTAACTACTATTCGTTTTTTGATGATTTTCCACGGCAATTTTGCACGCTACTGCATTTTCATTAACGGTTATGACATTTTTAATGAAATACCTTACTATGAATAATTTTAATGAATGTGAACACTGTTGTTGCTATGAGTCTTTTTTGAGAATTAGGTTTTATTTCTGAATAAGAGATACACAACAAACGGTTAGCTGGAGCTCGTAACCACTTATCTTCAAGTGGATCATTTGCCAACCTTATAGTATAAAAAATCTAAGCATATGGTTAGGTGACTGTAACCATTTAGTGATTTTTGATATTATTTTTTTTAAGTCAATGCTCAAGTCGCCTAGGAAAGGCTTGGGAAAGCTTGAACTGAGAATAGTAGTCCTAAATATGCTCATTTTTTCATAGGATACATATCCGTCGGCGGACCACTAAAGTAATACCGCATTGCTTTTCATGAAATAATATCCTCAGTAGCTGAAATAATTTTGTCCGTGTGGTGACGGACTGAGAATATAAGTGTCACCACACTATTCTTTCCCACGGGTGTCGTACGAGGCCACTAAGGGAAGTAAGCAATTATCACCCATTGCATTACTAGGGGTAGGGCTGGGTACCAAGTGGGACTACACACTTGCTGTCGGTCCCGAGCGGGTTGATACCATCATCTCTCATGTGCTCAGCCATCAAAGCACATCGGTGTGTTTTAGTTGGTACATACGAGATAGCCGGCTATTCCTTCGTGAGCAGCGGCTTCACAATACTCCCGGTATAGTTGAGCCCATGAGCGATGTTTACCATCAGGTGAGACGTGGCTCGTCTGCCATAAAAAAATTAAAGAATTACTTCATCCAAACGAAACGTTCGGACGAGATAGCGTCTGTTAGGTCCGTAAAGTGAACTAATTGGTTCGTTTGACAGTTTTCATTAACTTAACTTTTTAAGGTGGGGCACATCCCTTTATCAGATTAATAACTTAACGTAGTATAAGAATAATCGATAAGTTTTTAATATTCTAACTGTGGGTTAAACTAAAACTGCCTTGGTGGTGTAGCGGTAGTGTATGCGATAGCTAATCATGAGGTCTCGGGTTCGATCCCCGGGTCAGGCAAAGTTATTGAGCTTTTTCCTAAACAGAAAATTTCTCAGTAGTAGCCCGAAGTTTGGAAATGTGCCCGGTAGACGTCAATAGGCTCGCCCCCTATTACGTGGGACTCAAACATAGCTGGCGAGTCGTGGGTGTGTAATACACCTCTGCCTACCCCTTCAGGGAATACAGGCATGATGCAATGTTATGTGTGTTATGTTGACAGGTGTCATTAGCTTAACTTTTTAAAGTGGGGCACATCCCTTTATCAGATTAATAACTAAACTTAGTATAAGAATAATCGATAAGTTTTTAATATTCTAACTTTGGGTTAGGTACATAGGATACAGAAGCTGGTATGAAATCTAGTCATCATTTTTTGCGAATTATCAGTAGTTCTATATTACAGTCTACCTTTTCTCAGGAACCAGACAAAGAAATAACACAAATGATGACAAAAATTGGATTCGTTAACACCGATGTAGAGTGTAAAGAGATGTTTTTTATGTACGATGACATGGAGGCTATAAGAAGTAAGTCATTATTTTAGAAAAATATTATCTAATATTTACGAGAATTATGCACTTTATGATATAAATTCGCTCTCATGAAATCTATAGCGATGAATTAATTTTCTACTAAAACATAACGACGAGAGACTCCCGGGAAAAATAATGCCACAGGGTCAAACATAATTATATCGTTTTCCACTTCCACAAGTTTATTCTTGTAAATAGCAAATCACAACAAATGTCAAGATATAAAAAATCACGAAGGTTATAGTGTTAAATAATATGTTCGTCACATTTGCATAAAAAAGTACCAGATAATATCCTCTTTATATATAAATAACAATTATATTGGGGCACAGGATTTAAACAGAGCAACATTTTTTGCGTATTACGTTTCTGTGTGTGTGTTGTGCTTTTCGTAGAGCTTGGTAGATGAGTGTGGTGACCTACGTGTTAATCACGATAGGAAATCTCTGTTTTAAAGTCATTATGTCGTGATTTTTCAGAGGCAGTAACAGCTGTCAATCCATTTAATATCCCAAAGGACAAGTACAATGATTTCTTAGAAGATTATGTGGAGATTTTGAAGAAAATTCAACTTGTAGACAAATATAACAACAACTACTCCGTAAAGTTTAGTTATAAATTACTAATAGTGTACGGCCAAAAACCATCGAATACAGAAATGTAGATTATAAAAATGTTTCTGTTATCGTCATTATTTAATTTTTCATGAGTATCACCATATTTATTTAACTTAATAAAAGGACATGACTAAATAAAGTATGGGCGATTGCTCTAGCAATGAATTCTAGTAATATGTAATGCTGAATATTAGTATATTTCGTATGAAAAAGCTTTCAGGATCTTTTCATATTTTTATAATCCAGAAAATAAGATCGTAGGAAGTCGTACGTCAATATACACTAACTTGTAAATAAAGCATTATTATTAGTTGATCATAGTATTATTATTATTAAATTATACGTCGATGAAATCATGGGGCACAGCTAGTATTGAAATAAAATAACAACAATGACAAATGAATAAATTTTATTCATTTATTAAGTACTTACATTCATTTATTATGGAACTATGTGATATTATATATATATATCAATCGCTGTTCGTTAGATTTGAATAATTGTTGTTTTTTGTTTTATTCACTCTAAAATAGAGGTGGTTTAAAAGTAAACAAAAATTGGGGAACCCTATAAAAAGTAGAAAAATAGAAAATATCAATATTGGTAACTTTGTATGGGTGGCTAACAAACGACAAAATGACATCTACCGTCATTCTTTCTAATTCATTTGCATACAAGCAAGCTTCATTTAATAACCCATCAAAATCCAAATCTTAGACGATGTAGATTGATTAGGAATAAAATAAGTTGTAGTAGTAAGTATACGAAGTTCACCGTGTCATCTAGTATCATATAATAATTGTGGCACTATTTAATCATTTCTAGAAATCCGTTAAAATAAATCAATGTTTTGAGATGTATTCAATTGATATGTATTCAATCGATATTATAAATAATGTTATATTAACACTGATAATTTCAGCTTACGCAAATATCTTTAAAAGTATCATGAATGGAACGCCATATTTTCTTATGTTCTCTTTATCAAACAAAAAAATTGAAAACATTTTTTTTAATAATTTAATTAGTACATCAAAGTTTTATGATTATAATAAATCCGCAATTATTCATTAATGGATATTTTAAATGGTGTTATTGAGCTTTTTCGTAAAAAGATAAATTCTCAGTAGCAGCCCGGGGTTTGGAAATGTGCCCGGTATACGGCAATAGGCTCGCCTCCTATTACGTGGGACTTAAACATAGCTGGCGAATCGTGGGTGTGTAATACACCTCTGCCTACCCCTTTGGGGAATACAGGCGTGATGCTATGTTATGTTGATATTGAAATTTAACAAGCTAGTGAGAAGTTTCTTTACATGCTTAGGGCAGTCGTTTAGCCATGTCCTTTGTTTGTTTATTCTGTTGTGTAAATTTGATATCATATAATTTTAGCTATATAATATGTATTTAGATATTTTTATATATATTTTTAGCATTTGATATTTTAGTGTTTAATATATAATATGTTTTGTCTTTTTCTGTATTGATTCTAAGGGCAACTACATCAGAGTCAATAAGATATTTAAGTAAACAGAAAGTGCGAAAAGTTGATATCGTAAATAACTGTCACAAGCAGGATTTTTAAACTAAACGTTCGAATCTCGTGACTGTTATTTGCGGTTTTACATTTTCGCACATTGTGGTTAATTTATATGGCTAATTATGTCAAATACTTAAAAAGTATCCAAAAAATTACAAAAGATATTTAAGTCCACATTTAATCTTAAAACATTAGGTACTCTTTGTATAAATTTGGCAATAAAATAAACATTAATATTGAGCTTGTGAGAAAACTACAATATAAAGCTCCTAACAGAAATTACTGCTTATCCGATGCAAACACTTGAATGCTTGGTAGCCTAAAATCGTTCATAAAAATGTAGATTATCTTTTCTAGCAACGATAATCAACATTTTTGTTTTTCGTAATCCGTAATTATTTTTGTAACTAGGTTATAAGCCGAATCTGAGTACAAAATAGGAAATTAATTGCTTTTCATTTTGTAGATAAGTTAATCTTAAGATAATGTAAATAAGAACGAGAATTAGGCGATTTTACTATTTATCGAAATGCATTAAGAACTATTTTTCTATTGGAATGATGTATATATCTCGAAGAGAAGTTTAGTGCGAGCGGGATTCTCTTTTTCCATATTCACAAATAATTTGTTCTTTAAAGAATCTGAGCATGTCGAGTGCTAAAATAGAGATCAAAATGAACAGAATTATTTAACAACTGCCGCAGCCAAAAGCTAGTTTTTAGGTTATATCTCAGGTTCCCGATATAGTACCCCCTACTATATACCAGTAAATATATACAGTACCATATACCATAAAATGTATACCAGTTTTTTAAGTCTAATCAAGAGCTATCAAATAAAAGGAGTTGCTTAACAATGCATTAAGTACTTTTTGCGTGATGCGTGAACGAACAAAAAGACAAACCAACAACTAGACAAAAAATTTAAAAAAAATGTTTTCTGTTCGGACACGCCTATTAATAGCCTAATACAGTCATTTTTTATCAAATATCTTAAATGTACAGACAGAGCTCTGTTACAGCTTTATAATACATAGATAAGATATGGATATCTCACTAATACAAGAAGGTGCATACAGTGTAATAATTTTGCTTTTCTATTTATTATTATATTTAAGTAGCATAATTATGTTCTTGTAAGTTTGTAAGTTAAGTTATAATACTTTTCTTTAGTTTTAGTTATAAGTTGTTTGTAATTGCAAAATAAATATTTTCTTTATTTATTTCTGTTATTGTAATAGGTACTACACTTTCCTAATTATACAATATCTGAAACCTGTGTATATTCACATACACACATCAATTTGTAGCTATATCGAACGACGCGATGTAACTAACTAGAACTCATCAAGATACTCTTTTAAAAAGTAACTACGAATAGGTTTTATTAGCAGTGATAGCGTAACACTAAGGACTGCTAAGCTTGTTGTATCGAGTTATATCGGTTCGAATCCCATTTTCAGTAAAGCTCTCTTGTTCCACTTTCATAAATAATTTGTTCTTTAAAGTAGCTGAGCATATCAAGTGCTAAAATACTTACACCAAATATATAAAAAATCGCGCCAAAAAAATTTTAATTGCAAAATTAAACTTACTAGGTATATTGGAATAATGCATGTTCTTAAATTCATTTGATAGGAGACATAAAGACTTCTAAAAACAATTGTGAAGTGGAGATTGGTGGTTACCGTCGGTGGCTGCGATAGCTTAGCGGTCTAGAGCACTTCCCCGGATTCGAAGATACGCAGGTTCGAATCTCGTTCGCAGTAATGCTCTCTTTTTCCACTTTCACAAATAGTTTGTCGTTTATAGTGCAGTTGAGAAACTTTAAATAGCATCTCGGAGTTTGAAAGTTGGTGGTTTCAACCCCTTGCTAGGAACGTAAAGTAGTGGTAGTTACAGCTGGTCATATAAGAATGCCATCCCATCGGACTGAGAGTAAGGGAACAGCGAATGCACTTGTGTTTGCCCACACACGTGCACTATAATATTTCTTTCGTAGTTGGGTGGTGTTGATATTGGCCGCTGTGACTGAAATCAGTCATTTATTATTAGGTATGACGATTAGATTCCCTTTTGGAACTAATTTATTCAAATGCTCAGAAAGTACCATTCATTCTAATTACGAAAAAAAGGAGGAAAAAGCTATATGTATATCCTGGTATATCCGTTACCTACTAACGTGCTTTCTTTATTTTTTTACAACGTTAATAGGCCAGTTGCATACTACCTAATTTAAATGATAATGAGAAAAAGGTTACATGTCTAAAGGAGAATGCCCATCACCCATACATAAAAATGCCTGAAATATACAACAATGAAATATACGCCAAAACGTACTACAAATCTTAGGGAATCTATTATAATATCAATTATTATCAAAAAACTAGGTAGTAACCATTTAACACAAAGACATACCAAATCTCCTTATCACATTTGTCTTAACGACCAACGCCCTCTATCGGAACGCATTTACATGCATAAATCCAATATAGTAAGTTTAATTTTGCAATTAAAATTCATACTATTTGGTGGCGTGATTTTTTTTAAACATTTTGATCTATTTTTTAGCACTTGACATGCTCAGCTACTCTTAAAATCAAATAGTATGAATTTTAATTGCAAAATTAAAGTTACTATATTGGATTAATGCATGTAAATAGTAGTACTATCTTTTAGACATAAAAGATAGTACTGTAGCTCAGTGGATTAGAGCACTTCCCCGGATAGGAAGGGACGCAGGTTCGATTCCCGCCTGTACTAAAATACTCTTTTTTCTTATTCACAAATTATAATTTGTACTTTAAGAGTAGCTGAGCATGTCAAGTGCAAAAAAATAGATCAAAATTGTTAAATTAAATTATAAATATAAAATGTAATTTAGCAGTGACCGTGAAAATTTGTTGATTACTCCAGAAAAAAGATGCTGCCTAAGCAGTCATTGAAGCTTATTTCCTGAAAAAGCTAGAAGTAATTTCATACAATCGGAACGTATAATAATTTAACATAAGCTTTAAAAAAATCAATTAAAGTATTTTATTTTCCTCGTATGTGTAGTATAAAGTACCACCGACTTCAGGTGCTTTTAAACGTGCGGCTAGAGGTTAAATATATTCAAATTCAAAAATATTTTTATTTCATGGGCCTATTAAATAGCACTTAAAATCGTCAAAAATACACTAATAATTAACACGAGCGCCTGAGGCGAGTGCATCCGCAATAAAAAAGTGGCGATTGCAATCGCCACAAGCGGCTGAATCCCGTAGTAAAGCCTTTCACGAGAAGAACCCGGCAATAAACTCATGGGCCACTTTTTTAAATTTCCAATTTATTACAACTTAATATAATCTTTATAACTAAAATTACATTATATCATATAAAACAATTTTGAAAATTAATGAGTGACGAGCAGCTCAAGCCCTTTTTGTTTTATCCTCAAGATAATACGAAACAGTGTAATAACCTTGAATATAGTCTAATTTTTATGGCTTTCTTAAACTTATTTAGTGGCATGTCTCGGACATTTTCAGGAATTTTATTGTAGAAGTATAACCATAGCCTGTTGTTCCTTTGGTGATCAACGTACTATTTAATGGCTAGTTTTTTACTGGCGGTAGGGCTGGGTACCATGTGGGAGTAATCACTTTCTATCGCGCCCGAGCGGGTTGATACTACCATCTCCTGTGTGTCCATGAAGCACATCTGTGTATTTTGGTTGAAGCAGGAGATAGAGGAGCCGTTAATTCTTTCATTTCATATCTGTGAAATGAAATAGTGTACTCTCCTCTCGTCTCGGTATAGTTGAGTCCATGAGCGACGGTTACCATTTACCATCAGTTGGGCCGTAGCTCGTCAGCCACCATAGGTAAAAAAAAGAAAGAAAAATAGTGGCATGAATTCATTAATGCTATATTTTACATTGCCTAATAAATATACTTAGTTTTGTGAATTCTTACATATTGCTATTATTTAATTCGCAGGTACTAAATATATTATGATTACAACCACACGCATTTGCTGCTGGCGGACCACTGAAGTAATCCAACACAGTACCAGTGGTCCGTCAACACAGGCAGAGAGACGGCACACGGCGGGTTTCTTTAGTGGGTGCGAGCCCCATACTACCCTGTTCGTTGCCCTAAACAATGGGGTGTGCGGTTAGGTACATTTTTTCCCACCTAAACAAAATAAAAAAAGTTAACACGCTTTTATTAGCTTCACCTGTATGTATGTATCTATATAACGGAATATTTGAACGTACTTACTTACTTACTTACTTATCATCACGCCATTTCCCTTGCAGGGTAGACAGAGAGAACAGAGTGACAAGAGGCTCTATTCTTGCATACATCTCTCGCTTCCTCAACATTAATAACTCTCTTCATAAACGCTCGCCGGTTTCGGAGACTCCTGACTCCACCCTCTTTCAATACATGACCGATTTGGTCTAGGTAGGTGAGTCTCGGTCTCCCCCTGTACCTACATTCTTCCACTTTCGCATTGTATATCTTCTTAACCAGTCCCACGTCCGGCATTCTTTCCACATATCCGAACCATCGGAGCATTCCCTTTCGCATCTTTACACCAAAACTCTCTTTCATACCTACTCGCTCTCTTACGTCGTTGTTACGAATGCAGTCAGTCAGCCTCACTCCACAGATTCTCCGCAGATATCGCATTTCGACCGCATTGATTTTACTCTCATGCTCCTTTTTGCACATCCAACTCTCGCTTCCATATATTAACGTTGGGACAAGCACTACGTTGTGTATTCCGACACGTGCTTTCTGGCTGAGGTGGTGGCTGCCGAGAAGTTGTCCCAATGCTCCGTTCACACTATTTCCCGCATTCACTCTTCTCTCTACATCGGTGGTGTACCTTCCATCCCGACTGAATCCACATCCAAGATATACAAATTCATCCACATGTTCTAGCACACCATTTCCTATTGCTACTCTAACATCTGTTCTGGCTTCTTCTCTTTTAAAAACCATTATTTTGGTTTTTCTCACATTCACACGTAGGCCCCTTTTCTTACAATCTTCCGCCATTACGTCGACTAGGGTTTGCAAGTCAGTCGCAGACTGCGCTAATAGGACCGCATCGTCTGCATATAGCAGAGAGTTAACCACTGAGTCGCCCATAACATCATTTCATTCAACCTTTGTAAACATTTATCCAGATATATGATAAACAGTCTGGCTGATAGAACGCAGCCCTGTTTAACGCTGATATTGACATCAAACCAGGGCGACATTCCATCATCCAGCCGCACACAAGCTCTGCAGTCCATGTAGTTGGACTGCACCGCTTGTAGCAGTCTACCGTTAATACCATACTCCGGCAAAATGTCCCAAAGTTCCTTTCGTACAACAGTGTCAAATGCTTTCTCCAAATCCACAAAACTGCAGAAAACCCTCTGGCCTACAGCCAGATGCTTCTCTACAATGTTGCGCAGAGAAAACACTTAATCCATGCATCCTCTTCCACACCTGAAGCCTCCTTGTGTTTCACACAAAAATTGATCAGACACCATCCTCATTCTCCTTTCAATAATCTTACCATACACTTTGGCTGCCAAACTGGTCAAGCTTATGGCTTTGTAGTTTGCACAGTCATAACGTGAACCCTTGTTTTTAAACAAGGGCACGATGACTGCGCTTCTCCAGTCCTTGGGAACCATTCCTGAGCTCCAACATAAATTGAGAAGCATCAGGAAGGATTCCCAGATACATGAGCCTCCAAGCTTCATCATATTTGAACGTGATTTTGACCAATTCTAAATGTCAGAATAAATTAAAATTTCACACTTATCAAGAACCGATGACAATACAAGAATTTGTCATTTGTTGTTTTTTTTTATCTAATTAAGTACTATCATCACACCTACGATTAAAAAGGAATGGGGTCTTTAATAGAAGTGTTTTAGATCCCGCTACTATTCGTTTTTTTTTTATTGCGTGTAGTTGCAGACGAGCTACGGGCACTTTGTGTTTAATGTTAAAGTATTATTATTAAACTTAAACTATTATTATTATTATTCTTGCCATCCGCTCATTATCCTTCTTCTCCACCTCCTATCCCTTTGTAAGTGATGCCTCTGGTATTGCTAGCGTCTACAGGCTACGGTAACCACTAACGATCATAAGGTTATATGATCGTAAATGGTTATTTAAGCATGCTTGTTTGTCACCCAGGTAATAAAAATAATGAAAAAGAAAGTTATCTTTGTTCTATATGCTATTATTTGGTGTAATGTACAATAAAAGAGCGATTTGTATTATATTGTATTGTATTGATCCACTACAGTTCAGTTTGTTACTCCAACCCTCAGACTAACAAAATGTAAAGACACCGCACTGTCAACTAAAAAGTGAAGCCAGTTTTTTAAGGATGTGTACGTGAAATTGTTTTCACCGGAAAAAAAACGTATATTTTTCTAAAGTTCTATGTTTAAAACATAAAGGAATAGTAAAATTATAAAGTAAGTTATATTAGTAACTAGCCTTTGCCAGCGGCTTCGCCGCAGCCAAAAGCTAGTTTTTCGGTTATATCCCAGGTTCCCGATATAGTAGCGGGATAAAATGTCTACCAGTTTTTAAGTCAAATCAAGGCCTTTCAAATAAAAAAAGTTGCATCAAAATCCATCTAGTAGTTCTTTTAAATAAACTCTACAAAAAATTCTAGTTTAAATAATTTTCTAGTTTTTCGGTTATATCTCAGGTTCCCGATATAGTGGCGGGATAAAATGTATACCAGTTTTTAAGTCTAATCAAGGCCTTTCAAATAAAAAAAGTTGCATCAAAATCTGTTCAGTAGTTTTTGTGTGATGCGCGAACAAACATACATATAAACAGATAAACAGACAAACAGACAAAAATTCTAAAAGAAAATGTTTTGTGTTTAGACACGCCTATATAGCCTATTACAGTCATTTTTTCTCAAATATCTTGAATGTACAGACACAGGTCTGTTACAGTTTTATAATAGTATAGAAGAATATTATGGCGCTGATGACGTATTCATATACGTGCTATACATACGAAATCGTCGAGTCATTGAGGCAATATTAAATCGTACTTTGGTCATACTTGTGGCTTATGTTACTTCGGTTTGGCATGGTTTTGTTTGGATTATTAATTACTAGTTTGCCATGATTTTACATGGCTTCACTGCGTTGTCTGTAAAGATCCGTTTATATTTTTTTTCTTGGTCCCCTAGCCCTTTGCAGATTTTGGTGACAAATGCGCAGTTCTTTGTACGTTAGCTAGCCTTAACTATTCTTTATTTTCGAATGTTGCGATATGAATACCAAATATTATTATTTTGTTTAATTACTTTACTTTATTTTAATAGAATATCAAAGAATACACACATCGGATCTCCTTGTTTATAAAATTGGTCCTTAGAAAAATGTCTCTATCAATAAAATTGATGTTATTAGGAGAGGGTAACGTGTCTGTTCGATTTTTTCATATCTAGACACGAGTAGTCAAGCCAAGTTCAAGCGAAAAAATTGGCGAGCAGTACCGTGTGTAATATTACACGAACCATTTGGAGCCACTTTTCACCCCCTCATAACTAAAACTATTTCACATAAACATGTTTATTTATTATACATTATATATACCTGCGAGATACATATGTGCTCCTAATTTCATAAACACACCTCAAACAGTGATTTAGATATTAACGTCCAAAAATCGTCATTTTTATCACTGACTGATCTATAGATTAAAACTCTAACCCGGTTCCAGATGACCTAGAAAGTTCAAATTTGACATCCAGATAGGTAGTTGGGTGAATACAAAGGACTAACACCCATATTCTAAGACGGTTCCTCGAAAATTTCTCGACTCAAGCGCACTCAAGGAGTTTGGTATTCTTAGTTGCAAAAAATCTCCGAGTGGAGGAGATTCGCCTTTCCTCACTCTAAGTGAGGAAACAACTGTCAGTCTCAAGGTACGTCGGGACCAACCTTAAGGAATACTCAAGGAAGTTTTTATTCTATAAACAATTTACTGAAGTTTATTATTTCATGTGAATATTGTTTTCTAGTGTTTATAATGGATTTCCAGCGGTTTTTGAATTAGCTTTATGACAATCCGTATGATTATCTCATAAGATGTTACTTGCGAGATGCTGCAAACCCAACTTTTACGATACCTTAGAATTCCAAAGACGTAAGCAATTTTTTTTTCCAGCAGGATTACCGGCACCTAAAGTAGCCGTCGAATTTATTTTATATTTAATTATGAGTTCCTGTAGGCATAACTTTACCGACCGATATTCAGTAAGAATATCTTCCAGACATATTACAAAATAAATGATATCTAAACAATTTATACTAGCTAGAGCTATAAAAACACACCCAGCAAAAAACAATGTTGACGCGACAACGCTATGTAGGTACTTTCTGGTTATACGATATACGTAAATATTACTTTTTGCTGTGTAGGTTTGCTCCTTGTGGCGATCCTTGTATAATACCTATCGTCCTATATACATATCAAATGACAAACATCTGTTAACTTTTGAGTGACCACAGATGTAAAATCAAACCATTTTTTGCCCAAAACAATGTTCTATCTACAATACAAGTATCATTTTATTTTACAATACTCTTGGTATAGTTGAGTCCAAAGTATTACAAATCTAAAGATTGAAAGAGAAATAAAAGGTACTTGCCGTTTTTTTCAGATGCCTCTCATAAATTATAGTAGGTATGAATGAGTTAATAAATTATAGTTAGTGTTGTCTATTGTCTATTGTATCTATTGTATTGGATTGTAATTAAAGCACAATAACCGAACCAGTTTCATGTTCTTTATAGGTATAGTATGATAGTGGTGGATAAATTAAACGTATAAATATTTGATCACATGATGTTTGTATCTTAAAATCGTATTGAAAACACCAGCCTGGTATAGTGTATCGACAACTACGTAGAGCAAGAAATAATAGTACAATTAATATTTCAAGAACATGCAGAATGCTAAATTATATAAACAAAATAATAGCCTTCAGAAAAGGGATGCTTTGATATGTCTAGAACAATATGCGTCCAAAATTAAATGGAAAACCAGCAATAACAAAATCATCGACATAGGTTGTGGGGATGGGAGCGTCACTAATATAATGAAGAACTACTTTCCCCGTGAGTTTACACTCCTCGGTTGTGATATTAGTGAGAGTATGGTGAAATTTGCGAACGACCGTAATCAAGACGAAAAGACGTCGTTTATAGTGTTAGATATTGCAGGCGAGCTACCTAACAATTTAAAGTACAGTTTTGGCAACGTATTTTCCTTTTATGCTCTTCACTGGGTAAAGGATCAAAAGTAAGTATATATTCAAATCTTCAAATTCAGTTTAATCAAAAAAAAATTAAACGCGATTGTTAATAACTATCTGCTATCCGCAACTTCGGCCGCGTGGAATTTATTTATTTTCTTTTTTAGTGCAGAGTCCTATTTATTTTTCCAAAATAAATGCAGTAATCGCCGCCCCGTAAATCCCGTCCAAATCGTTCCCGCCATCCAAATCTGACCAGCCCTTACCGAGTATTCATTCACAATTTCATAAGATTTTTTTTAAGCGGAGCTTTTATTATTTTTCCCTACTTTTCGTCTTTTACAGAATAACTAATACTACTTCTTCATTTGTTTAATACATATATCTTTTTGTGTTTTATTTAGACGTGCTTTTGACAACATTTTCAATCTTCTGGAGCAAGATGGAGGGTGTTTTATGACTGTAGTAGCCTGGTGCCCATTTTTTGACTCGTTCCGAATTCTAGCTCAGAAGAGCAAATGGAGAACTTGGCTATATAACGTTGAAAACTACATTTCTCCCTATCACAACTCGCAGGTATAAAAAGAACTACTTAATTAATATTTAGATATTTTTATATATATTTTTAGCATTTTACATGCACTATACATTAAACACAAAGTGAAAAATGTGAAATCGAAAATAATCCTGTCTGTTTGTATTTTCGATTTCACATTTTTCACTTTGTGTTTAATACTTAATTAATAATTTGAGTTTTGAGTAATTACACGTTTTTCTTACACCAGAAATTTTCCTATATAAAAATTGTTATGTTACAAGTAAAATAACATTTTTTATATAATTCCCTCAATTTCATTTAAATTAACCGAGAATAATTTTCTAAATGAACTGAAATACGTTATGTTACCACAAGATTTACAATTAAAGTTACTTTAAGAAAGAGAACTTGGTATTCAGTTAGGGATAGTCCATTAATCACGTGATGTTTATTAGAACTTTTTAATCACCTCTCTCCCGTCTGGTGATACGTGGTGATGTTTAAGACTAAAATCACATGGTTTTTTTTTAGTATAAAGTATCTTATAAATTTCAGAACATTATTATCTTTAAATACAGGTAAGTAATCTAATTCAAGCTCACACGCCACTTTTCGTTAGTTTAGAAATCGCTCGTTCAACGCCAAAATGAATACACGTGGTATCTCACTACATCCTTGTGATATTTCGTGATTTATGTTGAAATTTCGAGCCTCATGTGATTAATGGACGACCCCTTAGATCTCTTTTTTAATTATTGTTATTATATTATATTATTCACACATTTGATACTTTTATTCCAGAAAAATATTAGTTTCATGTGGGATAATTGTTTAAAAATAAAAATTTGCTGATCTGACCTTGTATTAAGCCTGATTCCATACTCATAAGATCTGCAGTAACATACGTTGCCGCTAGATCCACAAAGCCCTGAATAATTCTGTGGCCAGCGAAGTGCCTAAATCATAACAACACAAACTTATATAGGTAATTAAACATTAACAACTTGGTCTTCTGTACCAACCCTTAATTTGATGATTTTTTATTTTCTCTATATAAAGTCCTATAACCAACCCCCTTGCCAAATTTTCATAAACAAAACAAAAGTTAATTAAATAACAGCATCCACAAAATCCTTACTCCTAACATATACCTTACTAGATTCTGCCCGCGAATTCTTATTTCTATGCAAAAATTCCTATTCCATAGTATCTTTACATTTTTCAGGGATGAGATGTCGCCTATGTCCTTTTCTGGGCTCTAGACTATACTCGTATGTATACAGACATTATCGTGATGATTGATTCAGTAGTTACGGGGTATAAGTGTAACAAATAAATAAACTAATGTTACTTAGTAAGGAGCTTGTTTTTTTGTTAGTTAGTTACGCTTTCATGCTTAGGTACTTTTTATTTTGTAACAATGGATAGTTCCTCCGGGAGAGCTATTTTTGATAGAGATTATTAAAAATGTGCCTTAGAATAACGTATATTCTCAAAATTCTATCTATTATATGTATGTATTTACAAAAAAAAGTAGTATATGTATTATACCCGTAATATGGTACCCATAGTACAAATTCAAATTCAAAAATATCTTTATTTCATAGGCCTATTAAATAGCACTTAAAATCATCAAGAATACACTAATAATTAACACGAGCGCCTGAGGCGAGTGCATCCGCAATAACAAAGTGGCGATTGCAATCGCCACAAGCGGCCGGATTCCGAACCTTTCATGAGAAGAACCCGACAAGAAACTCATGGGCCACTTTTTTAAATTGCCAATTTATTACAATTTAATATAATCTTTATAACTAAAATGACATTATATCATACAAAACAATTTTGAAAATTAATGAATGAGGAACAGCTCAAGCCCATTTTGTTTTGTCCTCTAGATAATCCGAAACAGTGTAATAACCTTGATTACAAAGTCTAATTTTTATGGCTTTCTTAAACTTATTTAGTGGCATTTTTCGGACATTTTCAGGAATCTTATTGTAAAAGCATATACATTGCCCCATAAAAGATCTACTAATTCTGTGGAGACGAGTACTGTGTGCAATAAGATTGCCTTTGTTCCTAGTATTAATGTGATGAACATCGCTATACTTATCAAAAAATCCGATGTTTTTCTTGACATACAACAGATTTTCGTATATAAATTGAGACACAACAGTTAGAATATTCATTTCTTTGAACTTCTGTCTAAGGGAAACTCTCGGGCCCAGATTATAGATTGCACGAACAGCCCTTTTCTGAAGTACAAATATGGAATTTAAAGTGGCGGAACATTCCCATAGCAGTATGCCATAGGACATAATACCATGAAAATAACTGAAATAAACTATTCTAGCCGTTTCAACATCAGTCAATAATCTAATTTTTTTTACCGCATATGCCGCTGAGCTTAACCTACCTGACAATTTTTTAATATGGGGGCCCCATTGGAGTTTGTTATCTATAGTGATACCTAGGAAAACCAAGGACTCCACAAGGTCCAGTTTAATGCCATTCAATTGTACATTGGTTTCTACATGCATTACATTGGGTGTAGTAAATTTTATACATTTAGTTTTATTTTCACTTAAAACTAGGTTATTAGTATTGAATCAATGAACAACTTTAGATAGTGCGTTGTTCACATCGTCATAATTAAGCAGTTGCCTTCTTAGTTTAAATAATAAAGATGTATCATCTGCGAACAACACAATACTTCGATTATCTCCTACGTAGTATGGTAGGTCATTAATATAGACTAGAAACAGAAATGGCCCCAAAATAGACCCCTGTGGCACACCCATTGTCATGACAGACCCAAGCGATAACGTACCATTAACATCGACCCTTTGAATTCTATTGCTCAAATAAGAAGTCAAAAGCTCGAGAGCCCTGTTCCTGATTCCGTAATGGTATAACTTTTTAATGAGGGTTTCATGATGTACACAGTCAAATGCCTTAGACAAATCGCAAAATACTCTCTGGGAATACACCATTAACAAAACAACCGTTAAACACAGATGTCAATTGGGGAGCAATAATATGAATGATTGAGTTAACTAACTTAACAGACATACCCCATAAATCCGCAGTTTTTTTAATATTGAGACTTTTAAAGTTATTTATAACACTGTTTACATTGACATCCGAAAATTTAAAGGAAGTATTACATATCGGAACACATTGCCTAAGGAGCGATTCGGCTGCAGTAGGAGACAACGTCAGATGTTTCAACATCCGCAATAACAAAGTGAATATTAGTAAAATAATTTTCAAATGCCGTTGCACAAGCGTTAGTTTGGAACCAGAGGACGTTGTGTTAAACTGTCCGTGAATATTTATATTTATTTATATAATTTCTTACTTTAAACACAAAGTGAACAATGTGAAATCGAAAATAACAGTCACGAGCAGGATTATTTTCAATTTCACATTGTTCACTTTGTGTTTAATGTATAGTGCTAAGGTGCTAAGCATGTCAAATGCTAAAAATATATATAAAAATATCGAAATATATCTATATTATTATAAAGTTGTAACAGAGCTGTGTCTGTACATTTAAGATATTTGAGAAAAAAGGACTGTATTAGGCTATATTAAAACATTTTTTTTTAGATTTTTTGTCGTTTGTCTGTTTGTTTGTTCGCGCATCACACAAAAACTACTTAACGGATTTTGATGCTACTTTTTCTATTTGATAGATCTCAATTAGACTTAACAACTGGTATACATTTTATCCCGCTACTATATCGGGAACCTGAGATACAACCCAAAAACTAGCTTTTGGTTGCGGCGGAGCCGCCAGCAAAGGCTAGTATTATATAAAATTCCATATATTCTTATTTCTTTCTTATTTACAGGAACCAGTAAAAGACATTACGAAAATCATGGAAAAGATTGGATTTGTAGACATCGACGTAACGTGTAAAAACACATCTTATATATTTGACAATATGGAAGCTATGAGAAGTAATTAAGTACTTTTTTTATGAAGCATGAAGCTCCAATGCATGCATAAAGATATATTTTTACTTCTTGGTATATAACATTGAGGCTCCCACTTTTCCTCATACATATGTATGGATATGCCCAATGGTACAACATCCTTCTCGTTGCATGTTTCTATCTATAGTACATTTCAATCAAAAGTGAAAACATTGTAAACAAACCATCACTCAACATAAATCGTCGATTTCATACTATTTCGTTTTCACTACATTAAATTCTGATATCGGTATCTTCGAAAATACTGTTGCCTTCATATTATACTCATTTGAAACTAAAACATGTAATTAATATCGTAATTATAAAATTTATATTCGATTGACGTTTTTTTTTTGACATTTCTTTGTTTACTAAGTTTTCATCTTTGATTGAAATCCACATTGAACAAACATTACATAATTTGTACATAATTTATCCGATCTATTATTACATAAAACAAAATCGGACTAGTTACACCTTTTATAACCCAAGAACGGCCGAACCGATTTATGATTATGATTTGTTGATGTTACGATCCCGTGTTACGATCAATGAAATGCAACTGTCTCCGCCCAGTAGCAGAATAACTTCTATAACAAGGGAAAAATTCATAAAAAAACAATGATATTTATACAATATTTGACACAAGATATGTTACGTTCAGAGTAAATGACGTTTAAAATCTGTTCCCGCATTACTATTACTTACGCGCACTATTAACGCGCACACTGTTGACAAGTTGCACTAATGAACAATACAAAAGATAGGATAACCCTTAGACGAAGAATAATATCCTTCGTCTAAGGGATAACCATATAGGTGAAAAAGATAGCTCTATCTTTTCAATTGTCAATTGTATTAGTTCAGTTGTCGTCTTGGAGGTATAGATTATGATTTTTTGAGAATAGCCAACCTATTCGCCGAGCCGGCTATTTCGGAGGTAGGTAAAAAAGGTAGGTAAATAAAATACGATAAAATAGTTATTGATATTGTATGAATACTGCTTTTATTTAGTTTATGTATTAAAACAAGTTTCATATTTTGTTACAAATATTGGGATTATTTATATTATTAGTTAAGTTTAATAAATGTAAGAATATTATTATAGAAAGGATAGTTTAGGAGAAGAGCCACTCATCCACGGACTGTCAATCCCGGTTGTCTTTAGACACGCACAATAACCTAAGATTGCCAACCCACACTCTTACAGATAGAGGAGAATGTGATAATAGCAGAGTAGCATGCACGATAATGACAAAAAATCTCACCAATGCGATACAACCATGCGACACAGCATGACTCTCAGAACCACAACGTTGCAATATTCCGCAAAAATCCGAACACAAATTCTACACGTGTTTTGCCTTTACACGAGGCATTCTCAGGACCACTCGGCAAGCAATGAGCAATTAATTACATAATTATCTCAAATGCAAAAATATAAAAAAACAAAAAGGTAGACCTTTCTGAAATAAAACTACATACTTTGGATTTTGTACTATTCCGACGTTTAGAATACTTTACAAGCATTCATGATAACAGGTGAAATGAGAATTTGGACGTCCAATAGTCGATCAATTGATGATAATTGTTATAAATAATTTAAAAAACTAACTAACTTATCATCACGCCATTTCCCTTGCGGGGTAGGCAGAGAGAACAGAGTGCCAAGAGGCTCTATTCTTGCATACATCTCTCGCTTCCTCAACATTCATAACTCTCTTCATACACCCTCGCCGGTTTCGGAGACTCCTGACTCCACCTTCCTTCAATACATGACCAATTTGGTCTAGGTAGGTAAGTCTCGGTCTCCCCCTGTACCTACATCCTTCCAATTTCGCATTGTATATCTTCTTAGCCAGTCGCTCGTCCGGCATTCTTTCCACATGTCCGAACCATCGGAGCATTCCCTTTCGCATCTTTACACCAATACTCTCTTTCATACCTACTCGTTCTCTTACGTCATTGTTACGAATGCGGTCAATCAGCCTCACTCCACAGATTCCCCGCAGAGATCGCATTTCGACCGCATTGATTTTGCTCTCATGCTCCTTTTTACATACCCAACTCTCGCTTCCATATAATAACGTTGGGACAAGCACTGCGTAGTGTATTGCGATACGTGCCTTCTGGCTGAGGTGGTGGCTGCCGAGAAGTTGTCCCAATGCTCCGTTCACTCTATTTCCCGCATTCACTCTTCTTTCTACATCAGTGGTGTACCTTCCATCCCGACTGAATCCACATCCAAGATATACAAATTCATCCACTTGTTCTAGCACACCATTTCCTATTGCTACTCTAACATCTGTTCTGGCTTCTTCGCTTTCAAAAACCATTATTTTGGTTTTGCTCACATTCACACGTAGGCCCTTTTCTTACAATCTTCTGCCATTACGTCGACTAGGGTTTGCAGGTCAGTCGCAGACTGCGCTAATAGGACCGCATCGTCTGCATATAGCAGCGAGTTAACCACTGAGTCACCCATCTGAACTTCCACATTCATTTCATTCAACCATTGTAGACATTTATCCAGATATATGATAAACAGTCTGGCTGATAGAACGCAGCCCTGTTTAACGCCGATATAGACGTCAAACCAGGGTGACATTCCATCAACAGTGTCAAATGCTTTCTCCAAATCCACAAAACTGCAGAAACCCTCTGGCCTACAGCCAGATGCTTCTCCACAATGTTGCGCAGAGAAAACACTTGATCCATGCATCCTCGTCCACACCTGAAACCTCCTTGTGCCTCACACAAAAATTCATCAGACACCATCCTCATTCTCCTTTCAATAATCTTACCATACACTTTGGCTGCCAAACTGGTCAAGCTTATGGCTCTGTAGTTTGCACAGTCATAACGTGAACCCTTGTTTTTAAACAAGGGCATGATGACTGCCTTTCTCCAGTCCTTGGGAACCATTGCTGAACTCCAACATAAATTGAGAAGCACCAGGAAGGATTTCCAGACACATGAGCCTCCAAGCTTGATCATCTCAACAGACACCATATCAATACCCGCTGCTTTACCTTTTTTCAAACTTCTAATCGCCCATTCAACTTCATCCATACTAATGTCATCAGAGGATGCCGGTACCGAATGCTGATCTGTTAGATCACATGTGGCACCAGCATCACCCTGAACATCCGCATACATGACCGCGATCCGTAGGCGGCAGCCCCTTCGGGCACCCTCTCTTGAGCGACGCCTCGCGCACTTGGGCGTCGCACCTTCGCGGTAGGCTTCCGCGGACGGCAGGGTACTCCCCGACCCCACCGTCCGCGGCCTCGGCTAGGGCGGCATCAGGCGCAGGTAAGCGCGCGCATGCCACCCCGCGCGCCGGCGGCGAATCGGGTCCGCGAAGGAGGATTCCTCCCGGGCCCTCTCCGCCACCTCCTTCCGCGAGATGACAGCCTCGCAGAAGGCGGCGACCGCGGTCCAGGCCCTGTCACTGCCAACCATCGCTCGCGCAACGGCCGGCAGCGACAGGTCCACGCCTATGACTGCAACGAGTTCCCGGCACTGCACATCCCAGGCCAGGCACGACTCGAGCGTGTGCTGCGCCGAGTCCTCGTCGCAGCCTCAGTGGTGACAGCCTGGGGTTGTCTCCCTCCTAGCGATCATGTGCAGGTATTTGCCGAAGCAACCATGCCCCGACAAAACCTGCACCAACTGGAAGGTGAGGATCCCGTGCTGTCGCCCCGCCCATTCTTCCAAAATCGGCTGGAGCGCCCCCACGGTCCAGAGACCAGCCCGGGGCGTCTCCAGCCGAGACTTCCACTTTAGGACGGTGGCGCGGCGGGCATCTTCCCGCCACGATGACATTGCGCTCGGCGAGGGGCGGGCTGCCCCCCCGCCCGCGCCGTCGACGCCCGCCGATGGACGTCGGCAAGCACTTCCGCCTCCAGATTCCACGGGGGGGTTCCGGCCAACGTGCAGGCTGCATCGGTCGAGACCGTGCGGTACCCGCGTATTGCCCTGACCGCTACGACCCTCTGTGGATGCCACAGAGAGACCCTATTACGAGCGGCCAGGGACTCTACCCACACGGGCGCGCCGTACAGTGCCATCGACCGTATTACCCCCGCGTAAAGTCATCGACACGCGAGACTCGGTCCGCCCATATTCGGCATCAGTCGCCCGAGGGCGGACGCCGTGCCGACGAGCTTTGGCGCAAGACGGCGGAAGTGCTCGTCAAAACCAGGCCCAGATATTTGATGTGGGCCTGGATTGGCAAGCCCACACCGCTGACGGGCGGTGCACACGCCCCTGGTCATGGCTCCGCCAGATGACGACCGGGAGGCCGATGACGTGGAGGTACCGCCCGTGACGACGACGGAAATGGGGGCGGTGGCAGCGCGTATGCGGAGAGGCGCCGCCCCCGGGCCGGACGGGGTTCCCGCCCGAGTGCTGGCCCTGGTCCTCAACCACACTGAGCCCCGCCTCAGGGGACTGTTCGGCGCTTGCCTGGTGTCCGGACGGTTCCCTGACTGCTGGAAGGAGGGGAAGCTCGTGCTCCTGCTGAAGCCGGGACGGCCTCCGAATACAGTCTCCGCCACCGCCCCCATTTCCGTCGTCGTCACGGGCGGTACCTCCACGTCATTGGCCTCCCGGTCATCATCTGGCGGAGCCATGACCGGGGGCGTGTGCACCGCCCGTGAGGGAAAAAGTCCCTGGACCACCTCAGAGAAGCAGCCCGACTGGAGGGTCTCCGTAAGGGGGGGGGGCGTGGGCGCGGAGCTTGTTAAGCACCGCGCGGTACGG
Source organism: Leucoma salicis (assembly GCA_948253155.1). Taxonomy (NCBI): domain Eukaryota; kingdom Metazoa; phylum Arthropoda; class Insecta; order Lepidoptera; family Erebidae; genus Leucoma; species Leucoma salicis. The sequence goes on along the minus strand of OX411808.1, from coordinate 11,344,555 downwards.
GCGTCCCCAGGGGTCACGTTCGAGACCCTCCAGCATCTCCTGCCTTTTCGCATCTTTGGCGCGACAGATGGCCAGCTTTAACGCGGCGCAACGCACTGCTGTACGCCACATACAGCCGGCCCTCCTGCTCCTCGTCGCGGTGTAGGACCTCCAGCCACGAATACAGGCCACACGGAGGTCCGCCAGCTCCGGGGACCACCAGTAGACCCCCTTCCGCCGAGGTGGGCGCCGCACGCGGGGCATGGCTGCATCGCAGATCTGCGTAAGCATGCCGCGAATGCGGCCAGCCTCGGCGTCCACGTCTTCCGTCAGGGGGGGAAGCAGCCAAGATTAAAAAATGGCCGCCTCCACTAGCAGGTCCCGGTCGAGCCTACCCACAGCCCATCGCGGAAAAGCGGGAGTTCTGTCCGCCGCGTGACCCCTGCTGGCCCCCTGAAGGTTCCGGGAGACCTCTATCTGAATATATGTGTAGTTAGATAGGGTCTTGACCTCCTCCAGGACTCGCCAGCTCCTTACGCGTGCGGCGACACCGGGGCTAGCGAACGAAAGGTCCACCCGCACCAGGGTCGCACGCACGTTAGGGCGGACCCTCGGTTGAGTAACACGAGGTCCGCCGCTGCCGCCCACTCTTGGACCGCCGCACCTCGGGGGTCCGTCCTGGGGGACCCCCACGCCGTTGATTTGGCGTTGAAGTCCCCCAGCACGAGCACAGGGCTCGGTGCTATACGCCGTATTGAGGTCTCCAGGTTGTGCAGGAAGACCACGAAAGCCGCCAGACTACGACTAGGGGAGAAGTACACGCCATACAGCATGACCCCTCCCCATTCGGCCGCCACATATCCCGTGCCCTGGTCTTTGAGTGACAAGGGCGGGGAATGCGGCGCCGACGACCGCCACGGAGCCATCCCCGCTACCCGCCCAATTGGGGCGATCCGGGACTATGTAGGGCTCCGCGGCTACGGCAACACCGATCAACCGCTCCGCCATGGATTGCAGGAAGAGGTCCTGCGCCCTGGCGGAATGGCCGAGATTCCCCTGGAGGAGGATAGCGTCGTGATCCGTTATTGGACCACGATATCCTCCTCCATGCGCTGCGGCGGTCCAGCCGCGCCGGGTTAGGCAGCCGGGGCTGATTGGCTGCCCACCCTCCCCTTAGGGCCTGACTTGGCCGGAGGCCTGCACCCCACCCGCCCCATACAGTGGTTGGCGGGGCGATTGCCCGCTGCGCACGCGGGGCAGTGTGGGGTGGCAGAACAGGCAGCCACCTGGTGCCCTGCCTGACCGCAGCGGAAACAAAGCCCGCTGCAGTCGAAGCAGTTTGTGCACAGCGGCCGGGTGAGACCGACCGCCATGCACTTGTAACACCTGGCAGGCCAGGGCTCCAGCGCGATTACCCGCGCGGCGCTCCAGCCCACCAGAAGTCTACCGGCGGCGACCAAATCCTTGGCCGCCGCGACAGGGCACGAGACCCAGACAGCACCCACACCACCTGGATCTGGGCGAATGGTGCCCACCCGGACGGCGCTGCTGGGAGACCCGGTTTTCGAGACGATCGCCTCCTGGATCTCTTCCGCCGTCACGGAATCGTCCAGCCCGGAAATGCGCAGTTCGGCGCACCTCACGGGTCTGGCGACCCGGACTCTGGCCCCAGGTACTCGAAAATCCGAGCACCTGTCCGGGCTTGGCGGGAGTGAGCTTAAACGTCCCCGAGATCGGAGACGTTTATCTCCCACCGGGCACGCTTCAAGACGGCCTCGTAGGTCAGGCCCTTTTCTTTTCCCTCAGGCAGCACGGTGATCACCACCGCAGCTGCCTTCGGGACCTTCAGTTTCCGCGACTTCCTCTTCCGCAGCTTCGGGGCTTCCCCTCTCGGATTAGTTGGCGCCGCTTCGCGCCCCGAGGCAGCGCCGCGATCCCTGGCCCGGGATCGCCGGAGCCCAACCACCTGCCAGTTCCCGTCTGAGGACGTAGCAGTGGCGGGGGTGGGGGCAGGAGCCCGTGGCGCGACAGCCGTAGCCCGCGAGGGTGCGACCGTTCGTCGCGGCGCAGCAGAATGCGGCGGCACAGTGGCGTTTGGCAGAGGCAGGAACTCCTCTCGGGGCTGACCCCTCGGGGCTTGTCCCGCCTTTTCTTTTTTTTGGCCTTTTTTTGGCCATTTCCCTGCACAGGGGCCGGCGAAGGTTTTGCCGCTAGTGGTTTGGCCACCGGTGGTTTAGCCGCCGTCGCGGCAAAAGACACATGCCCTCCCTTGCACGGCAGAGGTGTCGATGCCGAGGACGCTGCAGCCCTTCTTTTATCAGCCGCAAGCGGCGGCCGAAGTCGGGGTTCCGGCGGCAATCTTGCGGCTAGGGCCTCAATTCTCGGGCCAAAGACCGCATCCATGCGGTCGATAACCGCACGGAGCATTTCGTCGTCGAGCCCAGTGACAGGGCCCGACTGAGCGGCAGACGGAGCCGAGGCGGTCGCCGAGGTGGGGCGGAAGCACGGCGGCTGCGGCGAGGCGGTCGTGGGGAGACCAGGCTCGACCCGCATCACAGACTCCGAGGCACTCGGGATGACCTCAGGGAGCCCAAGTTCGGCTCTCATGTTGGCCATCCCTCGGTGCAGCTCCTCGACCGTTGTCTCCAGGCGCTCGTTGCGTGCCCCTAGGTCGGCTACCTCCGCCACAAGCCGCTCCACCACGTTGGACAGTTCCATGGCGGCGATTTTAAGACCCCGGACGAAACTGCTTTTGAGGTTTCTCGAGCCCATGGCCACCGTCGAAATTATGGCCACGCTGTCCGGGGCTCTTTCAGGGAATTTGGCCGCAGTAGGCGGCCCATTGTCGTCTATGGGAAGACGAAGCTTCTCAGAGAGGAGCGCCAAGCGCTCCTCTGCGTGCTGCACCGTCTCCGCCCGCTTCAGACATCGCGTCTCGGCCTCTTTCGCTGAGGCGGCACGCGGTATCGGCGTCCCGGGTCGGCTGATACCTAGACCCCTAGCCGCTGCGGGTATTTTTGGGGGAGGCATCTCTGCCGAGCTCAAATCGGACTCCGAGGCAGCGCCCCCCTGAGACAGGGTGCGCTTGCGCCAGAAACGCGACTCCGACACCACCTCTGCCGGCCGCGCTTGCTGACTCTCGGCAGCCTCAGTCAGGCCACCCTCCTCAGCAGACATCTCGGTAGCTGATGTGCAGGCCGAGCTGCCCGTCATCGAGCCGTCCCTTGAAGACTGGGGGGACGCTCCCTTGGACGTCTTTTTTCCCTTGCGGGACTTTCTGCCGCCGCGGGTTTTACGCGCAGCTGCACTAGTAGGGGCCGCATTTACAGCCGGACCCCTTATGGCTGAGGTGTCGGGATTTTCACCCAACTCTGTCGATTTGTTTGAATTTTTATAACAATTCTCCCGACTCCGACGCCTGGTCTATCCGCCAAGCCCTCTGCTGAGTCAGAGGGACACGCGGAGACCCGTCCTGTCCGGAATTTTAGCCGCCGGCGACTGCCGACGTTGCCCGGGGTGCACCACTAGGAGGTAAACCGGACAAATTAGCTCCCCTTGAACAGTCATCCTAGCAGATGGAAGACCTTTGTGGCTAACCGAACATCTGAAATATTAAGTTGGATGAGTTCGCCACAATGGTTCCATGTTGCAACTAAGGAGAACCCAGCAGACTGCGCCTCACGAGGATTATTCCCAAGTTCATTCATACAAACTCCTATATGGTTTACAGGACCACCGTTCCTGAAATAAAGGGAGATTATTTACAAAAGTCCAAAGGATTTAGAGATCAATTTAAAACAATCGGTGACGACTCTCATAGCTACTACAGATCATGATGGTATAATAGAAAGATTTTCTTCACTACCGCGATTGCTAAAGTTAATAGCATACTGTCGTCGATTCTTAACTAAAACTAAGTACAAAAACACTTACTTGCTAAAGACAGAAATAGATAAAGCATTAGAATGTTGTATAAAGAAAATACAAAAGGATAATTTTAAAAATGAGTACACATAACTAGAACAAAAAGGACAATTAACAAAAACAAGTACACTTAAACCGTTGCGCCCGTACTTTGATTCTAAAGGCATTATGAGAATTCAAGGTAGACTCGAGAAGGCACCTATAACAGACCAAATGAAGCATCCTATCGTTTTGCTCAAGAATGCTCATTTTACTTATCTGCTGGTACAAGATGCTCACCACAAAACACTCCATGGCGGTCCACAACTGGTAATGAATTATCTGAGGTCAGCATATTGGATTATTGGTGTGAGAAACCTTGTAAAGAAGTGCGTACTTAGGTGCATAACGTGTGCGAAGCAGAAAGCTACGATTAAAAACCAATTTATGGGTTCGCTTCCATCGATTCGATGCACTCCAGCTCGACCATTTTTACACAGTGGTGTTGATTACGCTGGACCCATAAACAAGAACGACCAAAGGTCGAGGCCATAAATCCTATAAAGGATACGTTTGTTTATTTGTGTGCATGCCCACTCGCGCTATTCATCTAGAGGTCGTGAGTGACATGAATACGCAAGCTTTTCTTACTGCGTTCAGGCGGTTTGTGTCTAGGAGAAGTCATTGCTCTAAAATATGGAGCGATAATGGTACCACATTTGTGGGTGCGTCCTGAGAACTGCAACAGGTTACAGCCTTACAACCCTCAATAGCAGCACATTTGGAAGCAAATGATACCGAATGGCATTTCATTCCCCCTCACGCACCCAATTTTGGTGGTCTTTGGGAAGCGGGCGTGAAATCCACCAAATTCCATCTCAAGCGCGTAATCGGTGAATCCACGCTCACATATGAGGAGCTTAGTACATTGCTGTGTCAGGTAGAAGCTTGTTTGAACTCGCGTCCCATGAGTGTTATTAATTCGGACGACCCAAGTGAGCCAATGCCATTGTCTCCAGGACATTTTTTGATTGGGGAACCAGTTTTATCTGTACCGGATCACAACTACGAAACTCAGTCCGTAAGTTCTTTAACAAGGTGGCAATTTGTACAAAGGATGTTGCAATCATTTTGGAAACGTTGGTATTAGGAATATTTAGCCAATTTAATGAACAGATATAAATGGTCATCAAAGGTTCCGGAACGGAATATAGGCGACGTTGTCCTTATCAAGGAAGACGATCTGCCTCCCAGTCGTTGGATGTTAGGCCGTATTATCGAAAAGCATCCGGGCGATGATAAGGTCACTCGTGTGGTCACATTACGCACTAAATCAGTTACGATCAAGAGACCAACTAGTAAACTATGTATTTTACCAGTAACCGACTAATAATATATTATTTTAATTTATATAAACTATGTTTTAAACTACATTTAATATATATTATGCAATGTATTCTACTTTATACACAATGTTTCTTTATATACACTTTGGTTTATAATCAACACAAACAAGTACGCATAAACAAAACTTGTTAGATCAAACTTAAGAATGCATGTTTAGATTTAAGTTCATTTATCTATTTGTTATGTACCTTATAAGTTGTTTGACATTTATAGCATTATGTATACAAATTGTAAAGGACATTCCGTCACTAATGTCCTTTGGTGGGCGGTATGTTTGCGATCGATATTACTTATTGATCTTTACGTCTAATGTTGTCTAGATGCTCGATAAATGGCGTTAGTGTCGGAATTAAATGCCGCTATGGTTTTGTTACATCATAGCGCAATATAAGCAAAATATTGTTTATGTTTCTTTGAACGAACGCCCCACGCTATGTGCGGAACAAGGTGATCGCCAGAGATCTGCGCATGGACAGCCTCGATGACCACATCAGACGCCTGAGTGCCTCGATGTTCGAGCGAGCCGACGGAGCGCAAACCCGCAGCCTGCGGGGCATCGCGCCATACCATCGGCGACCGCCGGATAGAAGAGGCCTACCACGAGACCTCGTTTCTGGGGACGTCACAATTCCCTGACGAGACCGCTCCTCACCGCTGGCTGATGGGCGCTTGCCAGGGTTCGCTCCGGTGAGCTCAACCTCGCTGAGCGGTGGGTTGTAGCCCTCGAACTGGACAAGGTCGATATCGGCCGCTGATCGCGCCGCGACAACCTCTCACAACTATGACTCTATGGAACTTAGTTCCCACCTAGTGACCCGCCTGTCGTAGCAGGTGGCGTTGCTTTCACTGAAATGGGCCAACGCCCAGACCACAGTTACCCCGAGGCCCCAACGGGCCTGCGTAGAAGACCTCGATGATGTTTCTTTGAGAAGAGAGAGGAAAGCGGAGTAGAGCATATATGTAAAAGTAGATAACTAGTTCAGTACAGTACAATAAATCGTCAATCTCTGAATCAGTCAGATGACACAGTAGTTGGTGTTTCATTTGTTCCCAACCCCTACTAGTGTTGTTGCCCGTTCGAGATCACCCCAAATAACCCCGAGACCTTCGCCAGCTCGGGTGTTATCCTGTTATCCAGTGTGTGTTTGAATGGGTTTCGAGGTCGTTTTGATTCAAAATTGGATCCGGTAGATAGCGACGCGATAATCAGCATTTTTTTATTTAATTTATTCTAATGTAAAAACATATGTTTTTAACTTAACAACAAAACACACACAAGTAACCACATTTTATTAATGGAAAAATATACAGGGGAGTTATAATATATCGCACTAAATCGTATCAACATCGTATAGTGTCATTATGATTGGTTGAGGAATCACCGTGATTAGCCGAAGGATTATTGCGACATCACGCGTCGTTTTCTCTACCAATCACAAGCGAGACAATACGACGTCGATACGATTTAGTGAGTTACAGCTTTAGCTGAAAGAAATTACTCCATCCAAACGAAACGCCAATGTTGACAACGTCTGTCAAGTCCGCTAGTTTTTATTTAAATTTGTAGGAGTTATATACCGCGCCGCGCATAATTTCGTTCATTCGATCACTCTTGGTTCATTTCCAACGCGCGTGGAAGTCCACTCGCACACATTACACACAAGTTGCAATAACATTTTGTACGTAGTCAGATCCAGCTGGCTCAGCGTGGAAAATAAAAAGTCAAGTTATTCACACATTGGCGCTTTCGACGTTTTTTTTTTTTTGACGAATATCATGTTCTATATACAGGATGAATGATAATGCACATAGTACAGAACTAAGCGTTCCCTTGGCGACGCAACCAAAAGTGGACGAAAAATACTGATGGAATGATGATAATAATAAAACATTATGCGTAATGTTTCAGGGGCAGCAGCAGCCATCGTTCCGTTTAACATACCAAAAGAGAAGCTCAATGAGTTTTTGGATGAATTCATACAACATTTTCAAGAGGAGCAACGTAAAAAAATTAAGGATAAGCATTCTTTACGAGATGCAATATTGCATTATAAAATACTGATAGTATACGGTCGCAAACAAGCTGAAAAACATCAACATCGTGTACAAATGTAATTCGAATGACGTAATACAATGTGCTCTACTAAAGCTTTGTACAACAATGTTAATGTTTATCTACCTGTAAATAAATAACGACGCGTTTCAGGGTTTTGCGACATTAACATTTTTATGGAAGGAAATGGATGAAAATCACTTGTATGGGTGTATTCTTCATAAATAAATAAAGACGTGGTTCAGGGCTTTAGAATTTATTTTTATTTGAGTAACGTTCTTGTTGGTGTCTATTTTTTTTAACAAGACCCTTTTTTATATTATTTAGTATTGATTACTTGTCTATCTATACATATAAAGCTGTAACAGAGCTGTGTCTGTACATTTAAGATATGACTGTAATAGACTTTATAGGCGTGTTTAACTGAAGAACAAGCTTTTGGCTGCGGCGGAGCCGCGGGCAAAAAAAAAGGCTAGTACTATTATAAAACTGTAATAGAGCTGTGTCTGTACATTGAAGATATTTGAGAAAAAAATAATTTAATAGGCTATATAGGCGTGTCTAAACATAAAACATTTTTTTTTAGAATTTTTGTCTGTTTGTTCGCTCGTGCATCACACAAAAACTACTAAGCGGGTTTTGATGCAACTTGTTTTTATTTTATAGGTCTTGAATAGATTTAAAAACTGCTATACTTTTTATCCCGCTACTACATCGGAAATCTGAGATATCACCAAAAAAACTAGGTTTGGCCTGCGACGGAGCCGCGGCCAAAGGCTAGTGTATAATATACCTATATACCTACTGTTTTTGTTATTTTTGGACTAGACACCGACCTCAAACACACCAGGAAGTGTGTAGCACGGAAATCGTCTTCGTTCTAGGAAAATACTTTTTTTTTTAATTTAAAAATAACTTATTTTTTAATGTTACTTTAGTGGTTTTTTATTAAATAGGTGCGTAGATTATAGTAGGTGGTACATGATGGGAAGGCCTTCTTAGGGGTGCATCTCGTATGAGAAAGCGTCGCGCACATAATTCTGAAAATGACAAAGATGAGCGCCTAAAGCGCAGTAGAGAAACAAATAAAGCATAGCGAGAGTCTTCCGAAGACTGTGAAGAAAGGTTGGCGGACCCATATTTAATAGGGGTGCGCCAACTAAACGCACTGTTCCAATGAGCCACAGAGGTTTCGAAGTAAACGAAAAAGTATCAGCGATGTACACAAGTTTTTAGATTTTTGTTGATTTTTAAACCACCTCTGAATCTACCAAACAAGAAAAGAATCATTGAAATCAATTCATAATTGGCGGAATAATCACGAAACAAGCATACAAAAAAACATACAGCCGAATTGAGAACCTCCTCCTTTTTGCAGTCGGTTAAAAACTCAACAAGCAAACATACCTCATAGCGATTACTTACATAATACTTTTAAGGAAATTTGTATAGTAATAATTTCTAGGCTTAAAAAGATCCTCGTCTCTGTTATAATTTATTTCGTGACAATGTATTTGGTATCAAAAATCCAAATAGGAAAAAGATATTTTTTCTATGAGCAGGATTCGGACCTGCGTCTATACCAATCTAGGCAACAGCATTAGATTGGGTCGGCCTGGCAGTAAGTTTCTACGTTAGCTCAGCGTTCTAAAACAACCCCCTAGATAGATACAAGTTATCTTTTCGCACTTTCACAAAAAACTGTACTATATAGTAAAATAGATGATCATGTCAAATGTTAAAAATCACAGTATAAATATTATTGTACCACAACTTTTAATTATTTTATTAGAAAAAGGATACCTTATACATAATGACTGAAGTCCTAAGAAAATCACCCAAATCTTAGATCTGCAAAAAATGTGTACGATATAGACACGGACAAATTGTCTATGAACAACCGATCAACCGTTTTGTATGATGCTTTTTCAAATGAGAGAATGAGATTAATTTATTTTATTGCGAATGGCTACGGTCCATGGTAACCGCCGCTCATGGACTCGGCTATACTGAGAGTATTGTCAAGACGCTGCTCACCATTTGATTTCACATATATTAAATGAAAGAATAAAGGGATATCTCCAGCTACAACCAAAACACACGAGCTACGAGCGAGGTTTCAACCCACGTCTTCTAGACAACTCGGATTGGAGCATGTTAAATGCTTTAAAATATATTATAATATTATTACTATAATATATTTTAAACACATATATAGTTAGTTCACCGCTGCATTGGAAGATGTCTTCAAGCTCTTGGACTGGACCGGAGTTGGCGAATACATCACTCACCTTCGATATGCCGACGACATCGTAGTCATGGCAGAATCGCTGGAGGACCTTGGCACCATGCTCAATGATCTCAGCAGAGTTTCCCGACTAGTGGGTCTCAAAATGAACATGGACAAGACGAAAGTCATGTCTAATGTCCATGTCATTTCAGCACCGGTCCTAGTCGGGAGTACGCTTCTCGAAGTTGTCGACCACTATGTCTACCTGGGACAAACAGTCCAGTTAGGTAGGCACAACTTCGAGCAAGAAGTCAATCGACGAATCCAATTCGGCTGGGCAGCGTTCGGGAAGGTAAGGAAGATCTTCTCGTCCAATATTCCGCAGTGTTTGAAAACGAAGGTCTACGACCAGACTTGTTCTGTGTTACCAGTGATGACATACGGAACAGAGACGTGGTCTCTGAATGTTGGCCTCGTATCAAGGCTCAAAGTCACTCAGCGGGCCATGGAGCGGGCTATGCTTGGTATTTCCCTACGTGATCGAATCCGTAATACGGAGATCCGTAGGAGAACGAGAGTGACTGACATAGCCCGCCGGGTTGCCATGCTGAAGTGGCAATGGGCAGGCCACATCGCTCGACGAACCAACAACCGTTGGGGAAGAAAGGTTCTCAACCACGTATCGGACGGCGCAGCGTAGGACGGCCCCCCACTAGATGGACCGACGATCTGGTCAAAGTCACGGGGAGCCGTTGGATGCGGTCGGTACAGGACCGCTCGTTGTGGCGTTCTTTTGGGGAGGCCTATGTCCAGCAGGGGACGTTGAAAGGCTGATGGATGGATGGATGGATATAGTTACTGTTACAGTAGTTAGTATAAAAAGCCTAGTTTCATTTTCTCAATTTTCAATTTGAGCGTCAATCAATGTAATTTTTTAACACGCGCCAGCGCCGCCCCAGTCGCTGGCAACAGTTTGGGTCAGCGGAAGAATCCTCCTCCCTGGCCCTCTCTGCCGCTTCCTTTCACGAGATAACCTCCTCGCAGAAGGCAGCGACCGTGGCCACCTTGGTGGGCAGGAGACAACCGTCCCTCACCCACTCTTGTGACGCCCGCCAATACACCTCGGCGAGCACGTCTGCCTCCAAGTACCACGGGAGGGTTCCAGCCAACGCGCAGGCCGCCTCGTTCGACATCGTGCGGTATCCGCGTATGAGCATGGACGCGAGGACTCTTTGTGGTCTCCACAAAAGAGCCCTGTTCGGCGCTCTTTCCTTCCTTATATCAATTTGTATTTCGCTTTCTGTATCATATCTCAATTTAACAAACAGCGGGCATTCGAAAAGAATGTGTGGCACAGATTCCTCCACCTCACTGTCACAGGTACATGATGGGCTCTCCTTACACATGAACCGATGCAAGTATTGAGAGAACCCACCATGCCCTGATAACACCTGTGTTTGCACACTGTTGATTTCCATTGTATTTATAATTTTATTTGCCTTAAGGGCGTCTGGGAAAAATATTTTTGTTGTTCCCGCTGTTTCTCCTTCCAAGTATCTGTTGTTCCACTCCTGTAGCGTTTGGTTCCGAATTTGCTTTTTTATGAAAGAAACAGGGCATTTATTGTAATGTGGGCTGGTCTTTATATGCAACGCTGCTTCCTTAGCCAGATGATCGGCTCTTTCGTTTCCCTTCACCCCCACGTGGGCCTTAATCCAGCACATTTTTAAGGACTTACCTTGGTTCTCACTGTCAGATATTAATTTTCTGGTTTTTATTGCGAGAGGGTGAAGGGATTCGTTGTTTATAATCGTGTATAGTGCCGCTCTCGAGTCGCCTTACATATCGCTAGCATTTCCGCCTGATATACTGAGCAGTAGGATGCAAGTTTTAGTTTTAGCTTTTTGACCTCGACACCATTCCTCCACACAGATATTGCAGCACCAATCTTCCCTTCTATTTTGCTTCCATCTGTGTAGATTTGTAGTTCGTCTTGAAGCTGGTCTTGTACATCCTCCTGCGTTGTCAAACATAAGAAATCCCTGCTGGTATGTTTGGCCGGATGCGGTTTCTGGGTGTACAATATCGGTCTCTCGATTTCTCTGTCACCCGGTACCAGCCGCGACACCCCCCTCCTGGCACTATACAGGGAAGCATTTTCCCTTATACGCATGTCGAGGGGGAGTATCCCGGCTAGCACCAGAGCAGCATTGAGCGAGACCGTTCGGAAGCCTCTGCAGATTTTCTGACCAAACAGTCTTTGCACCACGTTCAACTGTCTTTGTATTTTAGCCTTTTTAGTTTCCTTTGCCCATACGCCGGCAGCGTAGGTGACGATCGGTTCGACTGCGGCGTTGTATATCGTCTTGGTGATTCCTGGGTGGAGGCCCCAACTGACCCTGGCGGCTTTCGACATCTGCTTATAGACGCTCAATGCTTTCCCACAAACATTTGCGGTATGAGCATTGAACGTCAACTTGCAGTCTATAGTTAACCCCAGGATCTTAATTTCCCTGGTCATTGCAATACCGACCCCTCCCATGGTCAGCGTAACGGGTGTCGTACTTAAGCTTATTGATCACCACCATTGCACACGTTTTGTGCGGCGCTAACCTCAGCCTATTGTCGACCCTCCCACCGCCAAACGTGTTCGAGGGCGGCATTGCCAAGACCCTCAATATCCGCTGCCGTGTCCCCGGAGAAGACAAGGACTATGTCATTGGCAAAATCCTGGCAATAGTCCCCTCTCCCCGAAAGACTCTTCAGCAGCGGGTCGAGTAGGAGATTCCATAGTATGGGGCCTCCTATGGATCCCTGAACGCACCCTTTACTGGTCTCCTGGGTGTATTCGCAGCCGGTGTATAGCACCGTTACTGTTCGGTTTTCGAGGTAGCTGGCCATTAGTTCCCTCAGAACCATGGGACATCTTTCCTGTGCCAGTCGTACTTTGATAGCTGGCCACCAAGCGTTGTCGAAGGCTCCCTCTATGTCCAGCGACATCACCGTGATGAGCTTTTTCCTGCGGAGTTCACCCCTCACGTGCGCCACCAGGTCATAGAGGGAGTCCTCGGTACCTCGCTGGGGCATAAAGCCGTACTGGCGGTCGCTCAACTTTGGTACTAGATGCCACATCAAGCGCCTGACCATTAGCTTCTCCAGCAGTTTGCCCATTACAGGCAGCAAGCCTATTGGTCTGTAGGACTTTGGGTTAAAATAGTCCTCTTTTCCGGGCTTTCGAAGGGCGATAACGACTGCACTTTTCAATTTTTTCGGGAAGTGACCCAATTTCCAACATTTGTTGAATATTGCTTTGTGTAGTTCCATATCTCCTTTTGTAAGTTGGGAGCAGATATCCGCCGTGAGGCCATCTGCTCCTGGAGCTTTTTTGGGGTTAAAGCTTGCCATCGTTTGTCTAATTTCCTCCGTAGTAAACTCCGGTTCACATTCTCTATAATGTGTCGGTTTGTTTAGCGCGTATGCTTGAGACCTAACTTGCCGATGGTATGTGTCGTCTTCTTCCGGATCATCCTTTCCGAAAAATACTTCTGCCAGCTCTTTCGCTGATTCTTCACCCGTCAACTATTTCCCTTCAATAACTAGTGGTATCTCTTCCATCCTTTTCCTTGTTGATTTCAATACTCTATAGATACTGTCCCACATCGTTTCCTTACATTGTCTTTCGCAAAAACCCTTCCAGCTACTAATTTGAGCCCTTTTCACTTCTTTCTCATATTCCTCCTTTGCTTCTAGATAGGCAGTTACAACTCTGGCTCTCCTGGCAGATGCCGCGCAGCGAATTCGGCGCCTCTTGGTATTGACCGCCCTTTTTAGCGCATTCAGCTCTTCGATCCACCACGGTACGGTGAGTATTTGTACATTCTTCTTTTTCGGTAATATTGTGTTGCATGCCTCTGATATAATTTGCGTGTATTAGTGTATGTATGTGTCTAATTCTTGTGTAGTAGTGATTGCTTGTATGTCTATGTGTGTGAGATTATGTGCCTGCTTTAATTGGTTCATTTTCGTATGAAACAGAGACCAATTTGCCTTCTTACTATTATATTTACGTGTCGTTCTGTGTATAGTTATTCCAACTGATTTATGTAGTTTAATGTTAAATAATATACCGTTGTGGTCCGAATTTGTTAAGCCTTCTGCAACTTCCCAGTCTTCTACCAATTCTAGCAGGGATTCGCTGCATGCAGTAACATCCACGTGACTTGCGAACCTCTGTCCACCTCTGTATGTGTCAAATGTGGGTGTACTACTGTTGTTGAGCACGTGAAGCCCTAACTCTCCAAGAACACCTACCATTGCCTCCCCTCTCTGATCAATTCTGTTGTTGTCCCACTTTTTGCATTAGCATCACCTCCAATGATTATCTTTGTGAGACTCGTTTTCGGCAGATTTTGGAGAGGGATACGGGTCGATGGAAAGGTCCGGTTCAAAGTAATACGAGACGACGAGGATGCTCCAGGCACTGGTTCTTAGCTCAACCACAACAAAGTTATTTGTCGTAAGGTGGCCGCAAAATGTGATCGCGATATCCGTATCAAAGACAACTACCGCAGCCTTTACGGTGCCATCTCCAGGTGTTAAGTTCTGGAACACTCTCGCCCCCCCGCAAGACCCCATCTCTTTCTTTCCTCCCACATACGGTTTTTGTAGCAAAGCGAATGCTGTTTTACGTTTACTTGCCTCGATCACCAACTCAGCCGTTGCTATTTTGCTCCTTTGGAGGTTTGCTTGTATTGCTTTGTAGGTCACATTCTCCACTACCCGTGAAACGCCCAGGGTGCCCTTAGCAGTATGAAATCGTCGCTCGCGCTATGGTGTCCCATTTTCTGCGCATAGGGCATTCGTGACTGTACACCAAGTGTTCAGAGTCCATATTCTTGGACATTTTGCTTGGCTTTTTAGTGGCTTTACCTTGAAAACAATCTATTAAAGTCAATGTTTAATTTTAAGTTGGTATTGTTCTTTGGACCAATATTATAAGATTGATGAAGTTGGCGTGGTAAGACCGAGGACAGACTATATCTCAGGTTCCCGATATAGTAGCGGGATAAAATGTATACCCGATTTTAAGTCTAATTAAGAGCTACCAAATAAAAAAGTTGAATCAAAATCAGTAGTTTTTGCGTGATGCGCGAACAAACAAACAGACAAACAGAGGAAAAATCTAAAAAAAACCTTGTGTTTAGACACGCCTATATAGCCTGTTGCAGTAATTTTTTCTCAAATAACTTAAATGTACAGACACAGCCCTGTTACAGCTTTATATAGATTACTAGCTGTTTCCCACGGCTTCGCTCGCGCAAATAAGTGAATATTGAAATAAGAACGATTTTGTTAAAAAATACTGTCTCTAAATGAAATTAAACTATTAGTATTCATCAAAATTTTAGGTTTAATTACTATAGTAAGTACCTCTTTGTAAACGACGTTTGCAGTGTTTCCTTTTGCATCTACTCACTCTGCAGCATGCAACATAAATCTCTCTATGTGAAAAGCAGTCCTTACTTAAATCAATGCCAGTCATTTTCAGTGACTGCCCTAGGGACTTGTTAATTCTTATTCTTAGCACACAATAAGAGGTATCTATATTCTTTTATATTATTTTAATTTGTTCAGGATACTCTGATGGAATTAACGGTATTCGTGAAATGAAAACATTTCCTTCACCACGTTCGGTAATTACTGTCCTACGACGTAGTATAAAGAGCTTTGAATTGTAACTTTGTTCCATTGCACAATTTAGGTGATTAAGATTTCTTAATAACATTAATGGTGATCCAAATTTAAGAGTAAATTTCCAGTGGGAAACACATTCACTAACTATATACCAGCCTTCTTCTTTTAATTAAACATAAAGTGAAAAATGTGAAATCGAAAATAACAGTCACGAGCAGGATTTGAACCTGCACCTCCTGGATACCGTCCAGATGCTTTGCCAATTCAGCGATTTTTCGATTTCACAATTTTCACTTTGTGTTTAATGCATAGTGCTAAGGATGCCAAATGCTAAAAATATATACAAAAAATATCTAAATATTCTTCTTTTAAATTAAAGGGCGTTACAATTGATGTATTCCTAACTCATTGTGCTCTACAAAACGGATTTATCATTTTCGTAAAGTACCTATTTTGATCTGTATTTTAGTACTTATTTGACATGCTCAGCTAGGAACCTAATTTACTTACTTACTTACTTATCATCACGCCATTTCCCTTGTGGGGTAGGCAGAGAGAACAGAGTGCCAAGAGGTTCTATTCTTGCATACATCTCTCGCTTCCTCAACATTCATAACTCTCTTCATACACGCTCGCCGGTTTCGGAGACTCCTGACTCCCCCTTCCTTCAATACATGACCGATTTGGTCTAGGTAGGTGAGTCTCGGTCTCCCCCTGTACCTACATCCTTCCACTTTCGCATTATATATCTTCTTAAGCAGTCGCTCGTCCGGCATTCTTTCCACATGTCCGAACCATCGGAGCATTCCCTTTCGCATCTTTACACCAATACTCTCTTTCATACCTATTCGCTCTCTTACGTTATCGTTACGAATGCGGTCAGTCAGCCTCACTCCACATTTTCTCCGCAGAGATCGCATTTCGACCGCATTGATTTTACTCTCATGCTCCTTTTTGCATACCCAACTCTCGCTTTCATACAATAACGTTGGGACAAGCACTGCGTTGTGTATTGCGACACGTGCCTTCTGGCTGAGATAATGACTACTGAGAAGTTGTCCCAATGCTCCGTTCACTCTATTTCCCGCATTCACTCTTCTCTCTACATCAGTGGTGTACCTTCCATCCCGACTGAATCCACATCCAAGATATACAATTTCATCCACTTGTTCTAGCACACCATTTGCTATTGCTACTCTAACATCTGTTCTGGCTTCTTCTCTTTCAAAAAACATTATTTTGATTTTGCTCACATTCACACGTAGGCCCCTTTTCTTACAATCTTCTGCCATTACGTCGACTAGGGTTAGACCTAATTTAAATAACAAATTATAAGTGAAAGTGGAAATAGAGAACTTTACTGCGAGCGAGATCTGAACCTGCGTCCCTTCCAATTTGGGGAAGTGCTCTAGAGCGCTTAGCCATCGCAGTCACCGACGGCAACTCCCAATCTCCACCTCCTAATTGCTTTTAGATGTCTATTCGTTTCGTAAAGTATCCTAGAATCTTACTTCATACCAGAAAATGCTGTATCCTTGCACACAAGCAATAGCCTTTCCGATCGTCTTTCTGGACAATTCTCTTCGTATCTACAAACGGCTGCTTTGTGAACATCTGGGTGGTTATTCAGGTAATTAATTACAGCGTTGTGTATCTGTAGATGGTTTTATTGATAATTAATTACTGCAGCTCTGCGAACTCCTTTTTTATATTTAGTACCTATTAGTTTCTTTGAGCTGTAGCATTTGTAAGTTGCGAAATTTTGTAGGATTCTCCTTAAAATTGTGTACTATATCAGAAATTTCTGATTGAAAATAGGATGTAACAGATCCATACATCAAAATGTCATTGGGATTGGTTTTGTATAGAACTAAACCGAAGCCTTTTTACGGGGTTCCCTTCTATACAACATTTCTCATAATTGTGATATACTTACAATATCGGATGTATTTGTCCGGCTGCTACTAACTCACATAAACCTGACATATCAACAAAGTATTCATCGGAACTATTATGGTTAATAATACCATCAGCATCATGGGACATGATAGAAAAATTGTCCCAGTGAGTGGCTACATGAGCAACTATCTCTTCCCGCACTTGAGCATCATATAAAAGATAGTACCTACTGCCCTTCACTGGCAAGCTCCGTCACTAATGAAGGAAAAGATTAATATTTAGCATTTCAATCGGAAGCCGAAGGAAGTACGCTCTTATGTACAATTTTTTTTTTGTAAAGGCGGGTATCTTACCGCACACCCCGTCGTTCGGGGCAACGAACAGGGTAGTGTGGGGCCCTCATCCACTAAATAAACCCACCGTGTGCCGTCTCTCCGTCTGCATTGGCAGACCCCTGGAACTGTGTGACATTCCTTCAGTGGTCACTTACGTATAACCTACGGTGTGTTTAACGTTATCTCGTCATATTAATATAAGCCGAACGAATAAGCGAAACAATAGCCCGAATCAGAAAACGTGTATAATGCTATCTACCGAGCGTAAACTTATTTATAATGCAAACTATGAATTTAAGCAATAAAAAACTTATCTATACAAATAAATAAATTTGAAATGTCTGTTCGTAATGTTTAAATAACAGTTTTTACTAAAAGCATATGAGAGTAACAAAATAAAAAAAAACAGTTTTTGTCTGATTGTTTGTTTCGGCTAATGTCCATAACAGCTGGACCAATTTGGAATGGACTTTCACTGGCGTATAGCAGATGTTACAAGGAGTAACTTATGATACCAGTATTTTATAAAAATATCAGTTACTGCAAAAAAATTAAAAACTAAATTCCACGTGAACGAAGTCGCAGGTTGCACTTAGTTAATAAAGTTCGTTACTTAAACTTTATATAAGATGCTTCAATATTGAATTTCATGCTTTTTCTTTCAAAAATAACAAACTTTTTATGCAAACTTTCGACCCCTAATTCACCCTCTTATGGGTAAAAATTATAAAATCGCTGACACACGTATTCATTTATTTTTAACCAGAAACAGGTATTTGATATTTCGTGCTTCTTACTTCAAAAGTAACGAACCTCCCATATAAACTTTCAACCCCTCATTTACCATCTTAGGCGTATTTTTTTTTAATATCCCACTGTACATGTTCATTTATTTCTAACCCAAAACAGGTATTTGAAATATTGTGCTTCTTACTTTGAATATTACAAAGTTCGGTGCAACCGTTTATACCTTATTTTACCCTCTTAGGGGTGAAATTTTTAAAAATCCTCTCTTGGTGCATCTCTACAACAAAAAAGGCATCAACTATCAAAATTTCAAGCTTGCAGCGCCAGTGGTTTAGGCTCTGCGTTGATCATCAGTCAGTCGGTACAAGCAATTATAATATGTATATAGATAGATAGAAGATAGATAGATAACTCTGAAGAAAATTTTAGTACAAGATTTTTTTTGATGACTCGTGTAATCTGACAAACCGCATAGGTCCAACTTAATGCATTATGTCCCACGCACACTTTTTTTTGTTTAGGCGGGAGAAAATGTGGCTAACTGTATACCCCGTTCAAATAATGTTTATCCCTTAGAGTATAAATAAACTAGAGCGCGCGTATCACTTTCGGTCAGTTGTGCCAATTGTAGGCAAATGTGTTTATAAGTACTTAGCTATGGTATAGCGCTTTTATAGTGACGTTCCATGCGTGACGTCATTTCTGCAAAAATATCGATTGTTTGCCGGGAATAGACTTAAGTTAGGAATTAATGAGTTGTATGTTCAATGTTCTAATAAATAGCCTAGCGGTAAAACCAAGGACTGCAAAGACAGTTTTATCGAGTTCAATCACCAGCCCGAGTTTTTGTACGACATACACCTCTGACTTACCAAAGTTATGTGTGTATTTGTTTACAAGTTATCACTGCTCGGTGAGGGATAACATCGTGAAACACCTGCATGCCTGAGAGATACCTTTCAATCTGAATCTACCAGCATGGTGAACTACAGCCTCAATACCTTTATATATATAATAGCATACATGTACCTATATTTATATTATTTAATCACCAGATTATTTATTAGACAGAAATAATATTTGTATTAAAAAAATACCGCATAAAAATAATTGCGATACAACACTATGGCATCGTGAAGAAAAAATGACCGTTGATAGAGTGCAGGATGACCCGCCCCGCGAGTCCTGCGTTCCCCTCTAAGACCCGTCTGAATTTTGCTAAAACAATTAATTTAGTAACGAAATTCTACTTATTGATGAAAATAAATGTTACTATTCCTTTTACTTTGCTGCCGGGAATCGTTTTTATTACATGGCACTGTACATTTCACCATTTTTATCAAAAAATAATTAAAATATTGTTCTCCGACTTACTATGAACCGTATTGTTTTGCTACTGATTGAGCGTTCCAACGACGCACGATACTGTTCATACTTGTGCTTACGGTTCATACTCAGTAAGGCGCGCTCTATAGTTATTTATACTCTTAAGTTTTTATCCTCAACAATATTACCAACAATACAACAATATTAGTTATTGTAGGTGCTGCTCAAAAAAAGACTTACTATAGCTCAACCGCCGTAAGCGCGGGCCTCCTGATGGTTTGAGGGACGCGGGGCGAGAGGGCACTCAACTATTAGGCTAAGTTCACATGACAGCGAACGGTCGCACGGCAGTATGGCATCAATATTAATTTGAGAATGGATGTAGATGAGGCAATTTGCTTATGGATTTTGTATTAGAAACTGTGACGTTACAGAAAAAAAGACGATACTAGGTATATTCTCTTTTAAGTGACTCTTTTCAGTGACTTTTAAAGCCGGTGTCACCTTTTTTTTAAATATTACTATCCTATTTTTTTGTTGAGGCGGAAAAACAATCCCTAATCACACACCCCGTCGTTCGGGGTGACGAACAGGGTGTGGTCCCTCACCAATAAATAAACTCGCCTTGTGCTGTCAGTGTGAAACATCGGCCTTACGCGTGTTAATTAGATCTTATAGCGCGCGATTAATCGTTCCGCGCGATGCCGCGTGGTCATGTGAACTTAGGCTTACACACCATAATTAGCTAGTTTACCGCTGTCCAAAGAGTAGAATCTTTGCCGCTGTCCTCCGGCAGCGACTGATGTTACGTGAGTCTGCTCGTGATAACACGTGATATGTTTTTAACGACCTACTTGCTACACACGGTTTTATTTATCTTGCGATTTGGATAACCTGCCTACTATGCGTATGAAAAAGTCAACAAGCAAAAAGTTATGTTATTAATAATGTTGCAAAATATATAAAACAATGGAAATTTTAACAAACTATGTCACCAGGTTACACTGTAACCTATATTTGCTGTTTTATGATTTTAAAATTAAAAGCTTTTTTTTTTTAACAAATATCATTTTTTTATCTTTTACGATAGTGAGACTGGCTACATCTGAAAGAGATTGGAGCAGTAGGAGAGATTGGGAGGAGCCCAAGGATTCATCAATAGTCTTCTGATTTATGACTACCCTTTTTTTTTGTTAAGGCGGGAAAAAAATGTTCCTAACCGCACACCCAATCGTTTCGGGGCAACGAACAGGGTAGTGTGGGGCCTTCACCCACTAAAGAAACCCGCCGTGTGTCGTCTCTCCGCCATTATTGGCGGGCCACGGGAACTATGTTACATTCCTTCGGGGGTATTTATGACTACCCTCAAGTCGCTAATGATTTTCTTTTTAAGTGTAATGCTGTTGATCTAAAGCTTACTCCCTACTATTCTTTATTGTATATTTTAGATATTATTTCACTTGTCATGGATACACATACTAAATAAACATTCTGCAGCTAATAGTTTATATAGAACGTCAAAGTTCTGAAAAAAAAACTTCATTATATTTATGATATTGGTTTATTAGGCTTAAATGTAATTACTCTATTAGATCAAATGTAAAATATTATTATGTTGAATAAATATAGGTAAGTAAATCAAGATATTCACATAGCAAAACACCTTTGGAGGAAGGGACTAGTCATTATCTCAATGGGGTAAATGTGTTGAACATGTAATCAAAATAGAAGACGAATATATGGGTACAAAAAGATAATCTAATAAACAAGACCTAGGATGACATGTTATCGACCATTAATTATTGAATTATTGCAAGATACTATATTATAGTATTATATTGTTAGATATAATCGTCCTCTTTGGTCACGGTCGTCGTAGCGTGCAGAAGACTGGCTGAATTCGTGGCGATACGTCATATTTTGATTATTAAAATAGAAGATCTCCCTTGTCTTAAAAAAAAATTCTAGCAATCCTACAATTTTTATGCCACAAGACGAATATAAATGCGTTAAATACTGTCTGTTTTACGATTTATTTATTACATCAGAAGTGGGATACGAAAGCCTAAAACCGTGGAAGCCATTTCTGATTTCATTTAAAGAAATTATGTACTTTTCAGGTCATTCAGCTATTAGAGGTGTCCACCAACGATCGACGTAATAAGCGGAAAACTACCCGTCGCGGCCACAGTCCTTCTAATTCAATGGAGGAGATCCTAAGAAGGCTACGCGTGCTAGAGGATCAGTCCCAAGCTAACTTGCTGACTAGCGCTGGCCCTAGCCATACTGTCACACAGCTAAGCATGACACCACCACCCGCGTCGGCGCCCGCCACGCAGTCACCGCGTGCACCACACACAAGCGAAGAGGAAATAGCGCCATCCGGAGACCCGGTGACTAACGCTGCAGAGCGTCTTTTGACCGCTATCAGTCGTGTTCAGGTCAGATCAAACCATTATTTTGTCTCAGACTTTGATCCGAGTGTTCATGATTTCGATACGTGGTGCGACGAAGTACAAAAGGCCCGTACTTCGAACAATTGGGACAATCGAGAATGTCTTACGCGTGTTGGACATTGTCTAAAAGGGAAATCTCGTAATTGGCTTAGCCAATGGACGAGCAATATTCGTACGTGGTCTAATTTCAAATTAGATTTAAAAGCACTTTGTCCACGTTCTGTTGATGTCTCAAACATTCTATATGACGTAATGCGTTTTGAGCCCAATAAATATTCCATATATGCTGAATACGCTCGCAGATCACTTTTAAAATTACGCATAGTGAAAGGTCTTAGCAGTGATTTGCTCACTGCTGTTATCATACGCGGAATTTCATATCCACAAATTCGCGCTATGGCTAATGCTAAGCCATCGCCTAATACTATAGTAGAGTTTCTATCGAGCTATGTTAAACCATAAAACGCTTGCAGTTATAATAGGAAATTGTATTCTAATAATCGTATTGTATGTAATAAGTTTAGTAAATCTTCTAGTTATAATTCGTTAAAGCGTCCGCACGACTCAAAAGTTTTAATGTCAACGAAATGCTTTCAATGTAATAATTTTGGTCATAAGCTTGCTAACTGTCATAAGCGGTCGCATACATCCCCGATTAATAATAATGACAAAGCAATCACGCTGACTGCGACATCTAGTGTTGATGTATTAAAGTGTACGTTCTGCAAAAAGGTAGGTCATTCTAAACAGAGATGTTTTGCAAAAGAGCGCGCTAAATCACGAAATAGTAATGGAGTTAATTTTTGTCGTGAAATTGCCGACTGTGGTAAAAATCGTGATGTTACTACTGTTGCTATTTCTGGATATAATCGTCCTCTTTGGTCACGGTCGTCGTAGCGTGCGGAAGACTAGCTGAATTCGTGGCAATACGTCATATTTTGATTATTAAAATAGAAAATCTCCCTTGTCTTAAAAACTATTCTAGCAATCCTACAATGTGTATGCAACAAGACGAATATAAATGCGTTAAATACTGTCTATTTTCAACCGACTTCCAAAAAGGAGGAAGTTCTCAATTCGGCTGTATGTTTTTTTTTTGTGTGTGTTTGTTTACTCGATTATTCCGCCAATTATGAATCGATTTCAATGATTCTTTTTTGTTTGGTAGGTTCTACATCAGAGTTGGTCCCATTTAAATTTTATCAAAATCTGTCCGGCGGTATTTAAAAAAACAACAAAAATCTAAAAAATTGCATCTGGACATACATCGATAATATTTTCAACCGACTCTCTGGCTCATTGGAGCAGTGCATTTAGTTAGCAAAGCATAACGCCTGTATGCCCGAAGGGGTAGGCAGAAGTGTATTACACACCCACGGTTCGCCAGCTATCTTTAAGTCCCACGTAATAGGGGGCGAGCCTATTGCCGTACATTGCCTAGAATTTTTCTTTTCACGAAAAAGTTCAATAACGCTGCCCGACCCGGGGATCGAAGCCGAGACCTCATGGTCAGCAGACGCACATACTACCGCTGCGCCACCGAAGCAGTTTTGTTGGCGTGCCCATATTATATGTATATGGGTACGCCAATCTTTCTTCACGGTCTTCGGAAGACTCTCGCTGTTTTCTATTGCACGGCTCATAAGCGAAGCGTTGAGGTGGTACTACTCTCATCGCTTGAAGGCCGCGGCTGCGGAGGCCGTCACCTCGAGGGAAGTGCTGTTGGCGGTGTCGCTCGACATCGCCAACGCCTTCAATAGTCTGCCATTCGGCTGCATCAAGGAGGCACTCCGGTACCATGGAGTGCCCCTCTACCTAAGGAGGCTGGTGGCGGACTACCTCGACTGCCGCAACGTCCTCTTCGTGGACCGAGAAGGGGACGTTGTAAGGAGGGCTATGTCGTGCGGCGTCCCGCAGGGTTCGGTTCTAGGGCCGCTCCTGTGGGACATCGGCTACGACTGGGTCCTCCGTGGCCGGCTCCCCCCCGGGCTGGGTGTAATTTGCTACGCAGACGATACGCTCGACACAGCCCGGGGCGGGACCCTCGAGGAGGCGGCAACGCTGGCCACCTCAGAAACCGCGGAGGTGGTCAGGCGGATCGAGGCACTGGGGCTTAGGGTGGCCCTTGAAAAGTCGGAGGCCCTACTCTTCCATGGGTCCCGACGTGGCCCACTCGCCGGCGCCTCGATAACGGTTAACGGTGTGGGCTTTCCAATCCAGGCCCACATGAAATACCTGGGCCTGGTATTGGATGGACGGTGGCACTTTGACGAGCACTTCCGCCGTCTTGCGCCAAAGCTCGTCGCACCGCCTTCGGCCCTCGGGCGACTGATGCCGAACTTGGGCGGACCGAGTCTCGCGTGTCGACGACTCTACGCGGGGGCAGTACGGTCAATGGCACTGTAAGGCGCGCCCGTGTGGGCGGAGTCCCTGGCTGCTCGCAATAGGGCCCTTCTGTGGCGTCCACAGAGGGTCGTAGCGGTCAAGGCAATACGCGGGTAACGCACGGTCTCGTGCGATGCAGCCTGCGCGTTGGCCGGAACCCCCCCGTGGGATCTGGAGGCGGAAGTGCTCGCCGACGTTTATAGGCGGGCGTCGACGGCGCGGGTGTGGGGCAGCCGCCCCTCGCCAAGCGCAATCTCAGCGTGGCGGGAAGATGCCCGCCGCGCCACCGTACTAAAGTGGAGGTCTTGGCTGGAGACGCCCCGGGCTGGTCTCTGGACCGTGGGGGCGCTCCAGCCGATCTTGGAAGAATGGGCAGGGCGGCAGTACGGGGTCCTCACCTTCCGGTTGGTGCAGGTTTTGTCGGCGCACGGTTGCTTCGGAAAATACCTGCACACGATCGCTAGGAGGGAGACGACCCCAGGCTGTCACCACTGCGACTGCGGTAAGGACTCGGCGCAGCACATGCTTGAGTCGTGCCCGGCCTGGGATGTGCAGCGCCGGGAACTCGCTGCAGTCATAGGCGTGGACCTGTCGCTGCCGGCCGTTGCGCGAGCGATGGTTGGCAGTGACAGGGCCTGGACTGCGGTCGCCGCCTTCTGCGAGGCTGTCATCTCGCGGAAGGAGGCGGCGGAGAGGGCCCAGGAGGAATCCTCCTTCGCGGACCCGATTCGCCGCCGGCGCGCGGGGCGGCGTGCGCGCGCTTACCTGCGCCTGATGCCGCCCTAGCCGAGGCTGCGGACGGTGGGGTCGGGGAGTACCTTGCCGTCCGCGGAAGCCTACCGCGAAGGTGAGACGCCCAAGTGCGCGGGGCGTCGCACAAGAGAGAGTGCCCGAAGGGGCTGCCGCCTGCGGATCGCGGAGAAACGACGCGGTTCCCGTGATCCGCCGTAGCAAGGGCGGGTGAGGGCGCACGGTGGGTTTTTAGTGGGTGAGAGCCCCACACTACCCCGTTGTCTCCCCGGGCAGCGGGGTGTGCGGTACTACTCTCATTTCACGCAGAACAGCTGATTTTTCAAACTTAAAATGTCTCTATTTATCATATATTGCACTTGTAAAATAATATATAGATTTTATAAATTTATTTATTGTAAATTTTTCACGAATAATTTTTATAAACATACAGTAAAAAATTAAAAACAAAGGGATTAGTATAAATTATGGTAGCTCACCTGAACTAGGTTAGACCTGTGTTTCAGGCTATCGCTTTGCCGAACATTTTAAATCGTGTCCTATTTAAGTACTTTACTAAATAATTTAATATATTCAAATAAAACTATAATTTGAAACAAACAATTAGTATATAAGGAATATAGGGGAATACAAATATTATTTGGTAATTTCTAGCAATTTCTCTGTGTCTGCGTAATTGAGCTTTTCTAAATATTCTGTTACAATAGATTTACATTTTTTATACGCTATGTATATTAATTTCTAGCAATTTCTCTGTGTCTGCGTATTTGAGCTTTTCTAAATATTCTGTTATAATATATTTACATTTTTTATACGATATGTATATTCAATAACCTGTTAAGTTTGTTATACAAAAAGGGCCCTAGAAATAAGAAAAATCTGTCCATAAAAGCATGTCTGGCCTGGGGTTGAGTACAAACTAGGTCCTTCCTTCTTTTACCTGGAGGAATTGGGTCTAAAGGAAGATCAGCATGCTGTTTTAGAATTATGTGCAGTATAAATAGTTGTCGGCCGTTTGTAGCTTACATGATATATATAGTTCATGTGTTGGAGATCTAAGTGGGCGGAAAGTGGCTACCTTTAAAATTGCTCTTTGTGCCCGTTCTAAAGGAACTAAAATATATTTAGCTGCTCCACCCCAGGAAGTGATGCAATATGTTAGTATAGATTCACACAAAGCGATGTAAATCCGTTTAATTAATTGAAATTGGGCTAAGTGACGTAAATTTTTAAATATATATTATATTACGCACTCTGTTGCATAATAAATCTATGTGTTTACGGAAACTTAAATTTTTGTCAATTGTTATACCTAAGTATTATACATTGTCAGCTTTTGTTAAAGTGGGACGAGTGCATGCAGTGTCAGCACACATTAAGCACGAATGCGAATAAATATGTAGGTTAGTAAGGGGTGTGATAGTATTTTTCATTGTAAATAGTATATATTTCGTTTTATCTGTATTTAGGGTAAGTGAATTTTGGTAAAGCCAATTAGATATCGTGTTAAAGCCACATTGAGCATGCCTATAAACTTCTGAACGAGATTCAGCTGAAAATAATAAAGCTGTGTCGTCCGCATAAGACATTATGATACCATTTTGTAGTTTTAGGTGGCACAGGTCGTTTATATAGATCAGGAACAGGGAAGGTCCCAAAATACTTCCTTGGGGAATACCGTAAGGGCCATTTTTAATCTCAAAACTTGTGTATGAGCCAATTTTTACACATTGATATCGGTCACTGAGATAGTCCGCAAAGAGTTGGAGTTGAATTCCCCTTATTCCGAGCATTTCCAGTTCGTTTAGCAATTTTGTGCAAGATATGGTGTCGAACGCCCTGGCAAGGTCTAGGAAGATCCCCAGGGAATGCATACCACTATCAAGATTGCGAGTAATATAATCAGTCAATTGGTTTACTGCTTGATTTGTTAATTTTTTAGCCCTAAAACCTAATTGTCTTTCTGATAGCAGGTTATTGTCTTCAAGATATTTTATTAATCTAGTATTTATTATTTTTTCTAAAATTTTGGACAAACCTGTTAAAATGAGATAGGCCTATAGTTCGAGATGCATTGGTTTTCTCCTGATTTTAATATGGGAATAATAACCGTTTTTTTGAGTAATTTAAGGAAAACTCCCTGTGATAAACACAATTTAAAAATATGAGTTATAGGATGCTTAAATTTTTTGAAACAGGAATTTGAACACATGAGTTTACGTTTTCTGCGTAGGTCATCAGTTCTGTTACACAACAATCTTCAGCATAGTAATGAGAGTTGTCGTCAATGCATAGGAAGCTGGCTTCATCAATTTCTTGGCATGCTTGGACAAGAGGTCTTATTTTCAACCCTTTCACTAAAAGGTTTGGTTGTATGATAATACAGGTAAAGGATATAGTTTATAGTATACATAAGTATCCTTTTTAACAAGAGGTATTTCCAATAGATAGTGTATTTGATTTTCTTTAAAATAATCTTTCAAAGTTATAGTTCGTTCGATTTTAACTGAGTTTTTTTTTAAGGATTGGTGTAAAACGCCTAATTTGCTAAGTGCTAAGCTAGTTTCTATCTCGTTCAATTTAATATGGATTGTTCTAAAGTTATTCATTAGTAAATTATATGTGCTTATTATATGTTATTTCTATATGGTTCAACATTTCACTTCTTGAGATGTTATTTATGTTGTTAGTAAAATTACTGATATCTGTATTAATTCGAATGAGGTTGCTATTAATTTGGAAAGTAGTATTTGCTAGTGTTTGTACCATTGCAGTAATCAAAGTGAGTCGCTTATGGTCATTGTTTTGACTTACTTTCATATCATTAATAATTTTATCATACTTCACGGCATCTTCGTTTTTCAGGTTATGAGTTCTATTATGGATCCTAAGGGATTGATTAAACTACGTTTAACTCTAACTTTGTATGAAGGTACAACTGTTTTAATTTTTTTATGGTTAAATTTCTTAAATAATGTATTTGAGTAGCAATGTTAATGAAATTGGAAGTAAAAGCTTTATCAAAGTGATTAACTAATTTATTTAATTCATATAATCTAGAAATATTTTCTTCTAAATCTTCTACTATAGGTTTAAAATTTAATATTTTAATAATAATCCACTTATTATTAAAATATTAAATTTTAAACCTATAGTTTTAATTGCCGTGTGGGGCCGGCTTCAGAATTGTCTTGTCTATATGTCCTAACAAAACTTCGAAAGGGGTCATACTTGTTGTTGTGTGAATGCTATAATTATATGCCATAATTGCATAAGTCATTATAGACTCATCAGTATATTTATGTTTATTTATTTATTTAATAAGGGCAACTAAGAAATCATACACTTTATATAGTTAATACACAATAGTAGGTAGGTCTAAATCTTAGTGCTGTTCTAATTAAAAGTTACCACGGCATGCTATCGAGTCAACAGTTTAGCTTTAAACTATTTTTTTACATTTTAAACTACAAAAAAATTGATGAAAGTAACAGCAGTTATACGTAAAAAAAAAACTTATTTCTTTTTCTTCTGTTTGTATTTTTCCAGTCTATATATTTCAATTATAGTCGGATCGTTCAATAATTCCTAAGGAATTTGGATTATTTGGTGTACCAATATGTAAATCTATTATGTACAAAGTCATAAGTTCTTTCATTAAGACGTTATTAAACTCTGAACCCGCGTCGGCACTAACTTTTAAAGGTACTCCGTATAATGAAAAGTATTTAATAAGAGCTCTATCCACTTCCGGTGTGGATCTGTTTGAAATTTCTATTGCTTGTCCCATTTTACTGAAGGCATCTATCACTGTTAAATAATAATGACACTCTATTGTCAATAAATCGATAAAGATTTCTTCTAAAGGTTTATTTTGTGTTTGAATCAATTTAAGTTTAGGTTCTAATGGTTTTCTATCATATTTCATTTTTTTGCATATGTCACAGGAGTTTATTACGCTTAATATAGTTTCAGGCATATTGTGCCAAAAATAACTTCTTTTAATGTGAGCTAAAGTTTCTTTTATTAATCTGTGACACGTTTTACCTATGTGATATTTTTTAACAATTTCTAACTGTTCCTTTTCATCGTCTACTATAACCACTCTTTTGGTACATTCGTAGAATTGAACAAGTTCTTTATTAAATAGAAAGATTATAGCTTCGGTAAACTGTATACGATGTATATACAATATTTAGTTTATAATATAAAATAAAAAAGTATATATTATTAAGTTTTGTTTTCTTAAAAAAAAATTAACTAAGTCGATTCTATTTGTAGGTAAATGTACTTCTAATATTCGTTATCTTTTTTTAGAAATTTAACTGAAAATATATCTTTAAACCAAGTGTATACTAATATTTGATTTGGTTTTGTGTCTATGGCTTTCTGTAATATCGGAATTCCTTTGGACTCAATATCTTGAGCTGAATGAGTAGTTTCAAGATTTTCTGATGCTGTTAACGTTGAGCTAGATGTACGTATAGATTTTATCGATTGATGTCCCATAGACATTGTTTCGTCTGAATCAGTCATGAATACTAGTTGGTTTTTCTGGTTCTATTTTTTTATTTATATATATTTGTAGCATTTGACATGCTTAGCACTATACATTAAACACAAAGTGAAAAATGTGAAATCGAAAATAACAGTCAGGAGCAGGATTTGAACCTGCATCTTCTGGATACCGTCCAGATGCTTTACCAATTCAGCCATCCTGACAATTGCTCCTGACTGCTAATTTCGATAACACATCATACTTAACGTCTTTGGGTGACGCCTGCGCCATCTGTCGGACGTATTTTCATACATTATACCGACCAGATAAACTTAATTTTACAATTAAGATTTTTACCTAATAATGACGCAAACCCTATAAATATTTATATATATTTGTAGCATTTGACATGCTTAGCACTATACATTAAACACAAAGTGAAAAATGTGAAATCGAAAATAACAGTCAGGAGCAGGATTTGAACCTGCATCTTCTGGATACCGTCCAGATGCTTTACCAATTCAGCCATCCTGACAATTGCTCCTGACTGCTAATTTCGATAACACATCATACTTAACGTCTTTGGGTGACGCCTGCGCCATCTGTCGGACGTATTTTCATACATTATACCGACCAGATAAACTTAATTTTACAATTAAGATTTTTACCTAATAATGACGCAAACCCTATAAATATTTATATATATTTGTAGCATTTGACATGCTTAGCACTATACATTAAACACAAAGTGAAAAATGTGAAATCGAAAATAACAGTCAGGAGCAGGATTTGAACCTGCATCTTCTGGATACCGTCCAGATGCTTTACCAATTCAGCCATCCTGACAATTGCTCCTGACTGCTAATTTCGATAACACATCATACTTAACGTCTTTGGGTGACGCCTGCGCCATCTGTCGGACGTATTTTCATACATTATACCGACCAGATAAACTTAATTTTACAATTAAGATTTTTACCTAATAATGACGCAAACCCTATAAATATTTATATATATTTGTAGCATTTGACATGCTTAGCACTATACATTAAACACAAAGTGAAAAATGTGAAATCGAAAATAACAGTCAGGAGCAGGATTTGAACCTGCATCTTCTGGATACCGTCCAGATGCTTTACCAATTCAGCCATCCTGACAATTGCTCCTGACTGCTAATTTCGATAACACATCATACTTAACGTCTTTGGGTGACGCCTGCGCCATCTGTCGGACGTATTTTCATACATTATACCGACCAGATAAACTTAATTTTACAATTAAGATTTTTACCTAATAATGACGCAAACCCTATAAATATTTATATATATTTGTAGCATTTGACATGCTTAGCACTATACATTAAACACAAAGTGAAAAATGTGAAATCGAAAATAACAGTCAGGAGCAGGATTTGAACCTGCATCTTCTGGATACCGTCCAGATGCTGATGCAGATGTGATATATTTATAGGGTTTGCGTCATTATTAGGTAAAAATCTTAATTGTAAAATTAAGTTTATCTGGTCGGTATAATGTATGAAAATACGTCCGACAGATGGCGCAGGCGTCACCCAAAGACGTTAAGTATGATGTGTTATCGAAATTAGCAGTCAGGAGCAATTGTCAGGATGGCTGAATTGGTAAAGCATCTGGACGGTATCCAGAAGATGCAGGTTCAAATCCTGCTCCTGACTGTTATTTTCGATTTCACATTTTTCACTTTGTGTTTAATGTATAGTGCTAAGCATGTCAAATGCTACAAATATATATAAATATTTATAGGGTTTGCGTCATTATTAGGTAAAAATCTTAATTGTAAAATTAAGTTTATCTGGTCGGTATAATGTATGAAAATACGTCCGACAGATGGCGCAGGCGTCACCCAAAGACGTTAAGTATGATGTGTTATCGAAATTAGCAGTCAGGAGCAATTGTCAGGATGGCTGAATTGGTAAAGCATCTGGACGGTATCCAGAAGATGCAGGTTCAAATCCTGCTCCTGACTGTTATTTTCGATTTCACATTTTTCACTTTGTGTTTAATGTATAGTGCTAAGCATGTCAAATGCTACAAATATATATAAATATTTATAGGGTTTGCGTCATTATTAGGTAAAAATCTTAATTGTAAAATTAAGTTTATCTGGTCGGTATAATGTATGAAAATACGTCCGACAGATGGCGCAGGCGTCACCCAAAGACGTTAAGTATGATGTGTTATCGAAATTAGCAGTCAGGAGCAATTGTCAGGATGGCTGAATTGGTAAAGCATCTGGACGGTATCCAGAAGATGCAGGTTCAAATCCTGCTCCTGACTGTTATTTTCGATTTCACATTTTTCACTTTGTGTTTAATGTATAGTGCTAAGCATGTCAAATGCTACAAATATATATAAATATTTATAGGGTTTGCGTCATTATTAGGTAAAAATCTTAATTGTAAAATTAAGTTTATCTGGTCGGTATAATGTATGAAAATACGTCCGACAGATGGCGCAGGCGTCACCCAAAGACGTTAAGTATGATGTGTTATCGAAATTAGCAGTCAGGAGCAATTGTCAGGATGGCTGAATTGGTAAAGCATCTGGACGGTATCCAGAAGATGCAGGTTCAAATCCTGCTCCTGACTGTTATTTTCGATTTCACATTTTTCACTTTGTGTTTAATGTATAGTGCTAAGCATGTCAAATGCTACAAATATATATAAATATTTATAGGGTTTGCGTCATTATTAGGTAAAAATCTTAATTGTAAAATTAAGTTTATCTGGTCGGTATAATGTATGAAAATACGTCCGACAGATGGCGCAGGCGTCACCCAAAGACGTTAAGTATGATGTGTTATCGAAATTAGCAGTCAGGAGCAATTGTCAGGATGGCTGAATTGGTAAAGCATCTGGACGGTATCCAGAAGATGCAGGTTCAAATCCTGCTCCTGACTGTTATTTTCGATTTCACATTTTTCACTTTGTGTTTAATGTATAGTGCTAAGCATGTCAAATGCTACAAATATATATAAATATTTATAGGGTTTGCGTCATTATTAGGTAAAAATCTTAATTGTAAAATTAAGTTTATCTGGTCGGTATAATGTATGAAAATACGTCCGACAGATGGCGCAGGCGTCACCCAAAGACGTTAAGTATGATGTGTTATCGAAATTAGCAGTCAGGAGCAATTGTCAGGATGGCTGAATTGGTAAAGCATCTGGACGGTATCCAGAAGATGCAGGTTCAAATCCTGCTCCTGACTGTTATTTTCGATTTCACATTTTTCACTTTGTGTTTAATGTATAGTGCTAAGCATGTCAAATGCTACAAATATATATAAATATTTATAGGGTTTGCGTCATTATTAGGTAAAAATCTTAATTGTAAAATTAAGTTTATCTGGTCGGTATAATGTATGAAAATACGTCCGACAGATGGCGCAGGCGTCACCCAAAGACGTTAAGTATGATGTGTTATCGAAATTAGCAGTCAGGAGCAATTGTCAGGATGGCTGAATTGGTAAAGCATCTGGACGGTATCCAGAAGATGCAGGTTCAAATCCTGCTCCTGACTGTTATTTTCGATTTCACATTTTTCACTTTGTGTTTAATTCTATTTTTTTCTTTTTATTTGGTTTATTTCGTAAATTGTTTTCATTACTAATAACTAAATCTTTATTAAAATTTTCAGTTTTATCTACGTTACCTTTGGTTGAATCATTATCTTCTAAATCTGTAGTGTTTATTCGAATGTACGACAGTGCGTCCGCATTACAATTTAATTTACCACTTTTGTGCATAATATCAAAATTATATTCTGCTAAACGAAAACGCCATCGCGTTAATATACTTTTTGTTTCTTTTAATGAGTTAAGCTAAGCAAGGGGCTTGTGATCTGTAATTATAATAAATCTTTTATCGTAAAGATATGGGCTAAAATGTTTAACTGCCCATACAATAACTAACAGTTCCTTTTCGGTGACATAAGTTAATCCAATATCCAGATCACGAAAAGCCTTATATAACTCAGTGGTTTAGAGCACTTCCCCGGATTGGAAAAGACGCGGGTTCGATTCCCGCTAGTACAAAAATCTCTTTTTCCTTATTCACAAATAATTTGTACTTTTTAAAGTGGCGGAGCATGTCAAATGCTAAGAAATAAAGATCAAAAATGTTTAAAAAATCGCGCCAGCAAATAGTATGAATTTTAATTGCAAAATTAAACTTACTATATTGGATATTTGTATTTAAATGCGTTTCCGATAGATGGCGTTGGTCGTTAAGACAAATGTGATAAGAAGATTCGGATGATCGAAAGATCTGTATTATAGCTCAGTGGTTTAGAGCACTTCCCCGGACTGGAAAAGACGCGGGTTCGATTCCCGCTAGTACAAAAATTCTCTTTATCCTTATTCACAAATAATTATTTCTACTCATTATTTCTACTACTTCTTTTTTTTTATTGCATGTAGTTGCAGACGGGCGCCGGCCCATCTGATGATAAATGGTAACCGCCGCTCATGGACTCAACAATACCGAGAACATTGTCAAGCCGCAGCTGCTCACCATTTCATTTCACCGATATGAAATGAAAGAATAAACGGCTATCTCCTGCTACAGCCAAAACGCATGTATGGAAGAAAGGTGGAGTCAGGAGTCTCCGAAAACGGCGAGAGTGTATGAAGAGAATTATGAGTTTGATATTCTGAGATGGCCCTGACGCACATTATTCGTGCTCTTGCAACTAGATCTGACTCTGAGTTACGTCCTAAAATCATATAACCAAAACGCAGAATCGGACTCGGAACTCACAGTCTCATGCATTTGTCATTGTCTCAAGTCTCATTATATTTTCAAATCCTCTCTAAAATGCTTAATTAATTGATATGACGTGGATAGTCAGCGAAAAAAATGCCCACTTTTTAGTTATTTTTTAAAATAATGACCATTTACGTCAAAGCTGAACCTTAGTCAATACCCAGTGTGGTGTAAATTCACACGGTTTCCTTGCAAAAAGTAACAATGGTTTAAATATATATCATTTTATTCTTTAAGTCAAAGGAAAATTTTATAAAAATATAATAATATATTGTGTTGATTATGCAAAAATAATTTAAATAATTACTACATTTGAATACGTAATTAAGTTATTAAATTCATTATATTGTTATGTGAATATTTTATTATGAACCCACTTACTATAAAAGTCCTTTCCCATTTCTTATTTTCTTTTTTTAAATTGTATCCGCGACACTCTCCTCGTTCACTTCAGAATATATAAATACATTACTCTATGTTACACAAATGATTTTTATGTAAAATAGCTATTCCATGGGAAACATTCATTTTCCGACTTTAATAGTAGCCCATATCCTATTCTGGGTTCCAGACACCAGAGAAGTTATAGACCCATCTTGATCTTGAGCCAATCGCACGCAGGTTCGACGACTCAGCCTCCCGAACAAGCCGGTTCCCGAAAAATATAGTACTATAAACTCCATAAGTCTGTGAGATCAGCCTGCAATTTCTTTTTTCTCAAATTTTGTGTTAGATAGACATTTTAAGACTGACATTTTTGAAGTTTTTCTCTGTCAAAGTACCTATTTGTCTATCTACGTGTCCTTTTATCAGATTAGTCAGATGGCAATTGGTGTTTATTAGAAAATCGTAATCATCATAACTTTTACTGTCATTAGTAGGTATGTGCCTAGGGATGCAAATCCATGACCACTGAAGGAATGTAATATAGTTCCGGTGGCCCGCCAATAAAGACGGAGAGACGGCACACGGCGGGTTTCTTTAGTGGGTGAGGACCCCACACTACCCTGTTCGTTGCCCCGAACGATGGGGTGTGTGGTTAGGAACATTTTTCCCGCCTTAACAAAAAAAAATAAGTGTGTGTGTATTAGTGTACACACGTAAGAAGTGAAACTTCTTTACGACATCATTTTTCGAAAAATTATCTACTATTTACAACTTTACAGAAATTGGTTAAATAAAGCTAAATTAGATAAAGTTTAAGCAAAAGGCTTTTATTATCATAGACATGGATACAAATTATACAATTATTTCACCTTATTGCTACTAAGATTATTATAGCACTTCATTAATTATAATAGAATTATTACGGCGTTTTATAGCAGAGTGCCTATTGCTACCTTCCAGCTCCATTATCAGACCCTGCATACTATCTAGAGACAAAGTATTTGTCAAGAGGAATAAAACGAGTCCCAACTCGATGGGGTTGCGTCGTTTCACTACAGAGCTACTGTGGCCATCTTCCAGCTCCATCATCAGACCCTGGATACCAACTAGATACAAAGTACTCGTTAAGACGATTCATACGAGCCCAAACTCCATGGGGTTATGTCGTTTTATAATGGATTTCCTTTGGCTACCTTCCAACTCCATCATCAGACCCTAGATATCATCTAAAGGCAAAGTACTCGTCAAAATGAATCAAACGAGTCTAAACTCGATGGGGATGCGTCGTTTTATTACAGAGTTAACTGTGGCCATCTTCCAACTCCATCATCAGTCCCGGATACCATCTAGATACCAAGTACTCGTCAAGACGAATCATACGAGCCCAAACTCCATAGGGTAATATCATTTTATATTGGAGTTCCTATGGCCACCTTCTAGCTCCTTCATCGGACCCTGGATACCATCTAGATACAAAGTACTCGTCAAGACGAATCATACGAGCTCAAACTCCAAGGGGTTATGTCATTTTATATTGGAGTTCCTATGGCCACCTTCTAGCTCCATTATCAGACCCTGGATACCATCTAGATACAAAGTACTCGTCAAGACTAATCATACGAGCCCAATCTCCATGGGTTATGTCGTTTTATATTGGAATTCCTATGACCACTTTCTAGCTTCGTCATCAGACCTTGGATACCATCTAAAGACAAAGTACTCGTCAAGACGAATCAAACGAGTCCAAACTCGATGGGGTTGCGTCGTTTCACTACAGAGCTACTGTGGCCATCTTCCAGCTCCATCATCAGACCCTGGATACCAACTAGATACAAAGTACTCGTCAAGACGATTCATACGAGCCCAAACTCCATGGGGTTATGTCGTTTTATAATGGATTTCCTTTGGCTACCTTCCAACTCCATCATCAGACCCTAGATATCATCTAAAGGCAAAGTACTCGTCAAAATGAATCAAACGAGTCTAAACTCGATGGGGTTGCGTCGTTTTATTACAGAGTTAACTGTGGCCATCTTCCAACTCCATCATCAGTCCCGGATACCATCTAGATACCAAGTACTCGTCAAGACGAATCATACGAGCCCAAACTCCATAGGGTAATATCATTTTATATTGGAGTTCCTATGGCCACCTTCTAGCTCCTTCATCGGACCCTGGATACCATCTAGATACAAAGTACTCGTCAAGACGAATCATACGAGCTCAAACTCCAAGGGGTTATGTCATTTTATATTGGAGTTCCTATGGCCACCTTCTAGCTCCATTATCAGACCCTGGATACCATCTAGATACAAAGTACTCGTCAAGACTAATCATACGAGCTCAAACTCCAAGGGGTTATGTCATTTTATATTGGAGTTCCTATGGCCACCTTCTAGCTCCATTATCAGACCCTGGATACCATCAAGATACAAAGTACTCGTCAAGACTAATCACACGAGCTCAAACTCCAAGGGGTTATGTCATTTTATATTGGAGTTCCTATGGCCACCTTCTAGCTCCATTATCAGACCCTGGATACCATCTAGATACAAAGTACTCGTCAAGACGAATCAAACGAGTCCAAACTCGATGGGGTTGCGTCGTTTCACTACAGAGCTACTGTGGCCATCTTCCAGCTCCATCATCAGACCCTGGATACCAACTAGATATAAAGTACTCGTCAAGACGATTCATACGAGCCCAAACTCCATGGGGTTATGTCGTTTTATAATGGATTTCCTTTGGCTACCTTCCAACTCCATCATCAGACCCTAGATATCATCTAAAGGCAAAGTACTCGTCAAAATGAATCAAACGAGTCTAAACTCGATGGGGTTGCGTCGTTTTATTACAGAGTTAACTGTGGCCATCTTCCAACTCCATCATCAGTCCCGGATACCATCTAGATACCAAGTACTCGTCAAGACGAATCATACGAGCCCAAACTCCATAGGGTAATATCATTTTATATTGGAGTTCCTATGGCCACCTTCTAGCTCCTTCATCGGACCCTGGATACCATCTAGATACAAAGTACTCGTCAAGACGAATCATACGAGCTCAAACTCCAAGGGGTTATGTCATTTTATATTGGAGTTCCTATGGCCACCTTCTAGCTCCATTATCAGACCCTGGATACCATCTAGATACAAAGTACTCGTCAAGACTAATCATACGAGCCCAAACTCCATGGGTTATGTCGTTTTATATTGGAATTCCTATGACCACCTTCTAGCTTCGTCATCAGACCTTGGATACCATCTAAAGACAAAGTACTCGTCAAGACGAATCAAACGAGTCCAAACTCGATGAGGTTGCACCGTTTCATTATAGGTATCCTATGGCCACCTTCTAGCTCCATCATCAGATCAGCTTTATGTCATCATAATATTACATTGTCACGCAATATACATATGTCTTATATTATTTATAGTCTTGCAACCCATATTTAAAAAAATCATATAAAATAAATATGGCGCGTAACGGAAAAATGTGACGCGTAACGAAAAAATGTTACACTAAATTTTTTTCCAAACCCGATAAAGAAGTTTCACTTCAAAAAGGCAAATCCAGAGGGTGGCAGTTGCCGCTGCCCTTCCCCTCTAGGTATATCGTAAGCTTGAAAAAAAAAACAACAATATTATACAAACAAACTCACTTTCACAATTATAATATAAGTACAATATAGTATAAAGTGCAGTAAAGTAGGATTATTTACTTTTGTATAAGATACACTTATTTGACTATGCTTAGTTACGTAAATACGCACGAAGAAGAGCAGACCATCAATTTCGCAACAATCTACCTTAATACAATCTAGTAAGGTCATCTAAAAACTGATGCCGTACATATATAAAAAGG
Source organism: Leucoma salicis (assembly GCA_948253155.1). Taxonomy (NCBI): domain Eukaryota; kingdom Metazoa; phylum Arthropoda; class Insecta; order Lepidoptera; family Erebidae; genus Leucoma; species Leucoma salicis. The sequence goes on along the minus strand of OX411808.1, from coordinate 11,305,839 downwards.
TATAAATATAATACGTCCCTACTTACAACTGACTACAATACGTATTCAAGAGCAGCGTTGGTCACACGTAGCCTTAAAATCTGGCCATAAACACAGTTATTTAATTTCTCAAATACTCAATAATATTACCTGTTCAACCTTCAAGACATTTGAATAGGTAGCAGGGGTTATTTTAAGGCTAAAATGCATAACGTGGATTTGTATCAACAAAACAATAGTCTACAGGTACGAGATGCCTTACTCTTTCTAAAAGAAGATGCTCATAAATTTTATTGGACAAAGAAAATAAACAGAATCTTAGATATAGGAAGTGGAGATGGAAGTGTCACCACAATGCTGAAGCAGTTTATTCCTAGTGAATTCACACTCCTCGGTTCTGATATAAATGCAGATATGGTGACATATGCAAATAAGCATTATCGCGATGAGCAGACCTCTTTCACGGTGTTAGATATTGCTGGCGAGATGCCGAAGGAAATGCATAATAATTTTGATCACATTTTCTCCTTTTATACTCTGCATTGGATCAAAGATCAAAAGTGAGTATCCTGTTCTCATATGGTATTCTTCTTTCTTTTTTTTTAACAAAGTTATTAAGGTTGTGTAAATAACTAAGCATGTCAAATGATCAAAATCTAATCATAAACCAACCTATAAATATACTCGTGTAAACGTGTGATAGTACATTGTTACCTTAGGGGTGAAAGTAACCCTCGAACTATAGGCGTCTCGGGATTAGTCCCGAGACGCCTATAGTTACTACTCAGGTTAAAGACTTAGGTAAGTCTTTAACCCGAGGTAAACACTGTGCTTTTTTTTCATTACGAATACGAGGAAACTAAAAATAAAAACATGCAAAAATGAGTGAATTTTAATTTACATCAACTGCTGAGATAATTATTTATTTAAAGTTTTGTTTTGTGGCCGGCCAGCATAACAGCCGTTATTTTTCATTTTCAAAATTGAAAAAATAGTAAAATATTTTACCCAAATCTATATTATTTTATAGAAATATTTGAAAGTAAGTAAATTATAATAAGGTGGTCGTTAAAAAGAAACTTTATTTAATACTTAAGTTTATTATTTCAATTAAACATCGCGCTGTGATTGTTTGGCTGTAGTAAGTTAGAATAAGGTTCAATAGAAATGTGAAAATAGAACTAGTTTTTTTTTAATAATTTGACAGCTGTCAATTAAAACGATTCTCCCTAGGGCTGAAAAGTATTACTTTCACCTACTCCTCAGGCAACTTCAAACCTACTTTCCGAGTATGAGTAATGAAAAATAATTTTATTAAGCTTAGATCAGATAGCCATAGTAACTTAACAGATAGCCATATCGGAATAAACAAATACATTTTCGACAGACAGCGTGAATCTTAATACGAAACATATATTATGTAGAATTAGAGGTCGTAGCCTAGTTGTACAGTTGCAGTTCTAACGATCGGAAAGGCTAAGCAAACTCGGTTGGCCATCATATGAGTGACCAAAAATTGGCCTATTTGTGGACACCTTACCTGTCAATTCAATGCTTTGGAAGAGACCTTAAGCAGTGGGTCCCGGCTGTCAAATAATATCTAGGCAGTCGGTTGTTTTCAGAGAAGAAATCTGACTCCGTTTTTGTTTTAAGGTCATGTGTCACTTCGTTCTTGTTTTATGGTCGCGAATAATAAGCAGACCCCAAATAAGTTTGCGATAAGGCTACGGAGATGATGTAGGATTAGAGTGTTTCCGATCAAGATTTGTGGCAGCTTAGTAGCCATAGTATATGTATATTCTGGGTGTAAGAAGCAATTAGTAATATTACTCACAAATATTATTTTTCTACAAAAAAATGGTTTCAAACTTAAAAACCACACGTAATTCTTCTTTACAATAACAATAATTCATAACATACATTGTTATCTTTCCTTATTTTTAGGCGTGCTTTTACCAATATTTTCAATCTCTTGGAAGAAGATGGCGTATGCTTCATGATTTTCTTGTCGTGGAATCCAATTTATGAAGCGTTGCGTATCCAAGCAAAAAATAAAAAATGGCACAAATGGTTGAGCGACCTTGAAAATTATATCTCACCATATTACGACTTACAGGTACCTACTATAGCTCTTGTTATTTGTACTGCGAATATTGATTCAATTATCTACTTGCTGCCATTATAGCAATATTTTTTGCTCTTTTCACCCATACAGAAAAAGGTACCGCTGTGAAATCAGTAACCATTAAATCGCACATAGAAAACAACTGTATGTATCTACAAAATGGTATCAACTAGCTAACTTTTGGATACCTATCAGTTAATGCGAAGACCTGCATGCAAAAAGCTAGGAGTTCTAATATTCTTGATGACTGTAATCAAGTATCGCCAAAACATTGAAGTGATCTAATGAAATAGGATTCAAGGAGTTCCAAAAATGTATTCATTCTTATTTTAATGGTGAGATTAATAATATATTTAACAAAATAAACCTACAAAATACAACAATCCGCCATGATAGCTTAAACACCAATCAGAGCGAATGACGTCACGCCTAAGCGTTATTGTAAAGTAGTGTCTTACATTCCTTTTGACCTTAGATAAATAACCTATAGATGTAGCCATCGCGTGGCCACTCATGAGACAGCAATATTATACCTCAGTGTGGCTATTACGTACAACTCGCCCTAAATGTGGCAAAAATTAAATGAAGATCGCAATACAATTATTGCCACTATCTGAATAAATCACTAATTGATTACTACATTAATGTCAATCACATAAGTGATATTCTGAGTAATTTTGTAAATGCAAACTTAGGTGAGAGTTTAGAGATAGTGAACTCTCACAAAATTTTAACATAACTATTTAAAAAAAGGTTTTATTTTTTATGTTCAACACTAAAATCCTGCAACATCACATAGTTGTTAGTAAATGTATAGTAGCGATTTCACATCGGATATTGTAATAAATAAAATTTATGGAATACTCGTAAAGGCGTGCAAAGGCACACTGCCTACAATCCTGTACTACAATCTGAATCATATTTATAAACATTGATATCGGTCACTGAGATAGTCCGCAAAGAGTTGGAGTTGAATTCCCCTTATTCCGAGCATTTCCAGTTCGTTTAGCAATTTTGTGCAAGATATGGTGTCGAACGCCCTGGCAAGGTCTAGGAAGATCCCCAGGGAATGCATACCACTATCAAGATTGCGAGTAATATAATCAGTCAATTGGTTTACTGCTTGATTTGTTAATTTTTTAGCCCTAAAACCTAATTGTCTTTCTGATAGCAGGTTATTGTCTTCAAGATATTTTATTAATCTAGTATTTATTATTTTTTCTAAAATTTTGGACAAACCTGTTAAAATGAGATAGGCCTATAGTTCGAGATGCATTGGTTTTCTCCTGATTTTAATATGGGAATAATAACCGTTTTTTTGAGTAATTTAAGGAAAACTCCCTGTGATAAACACAATTTAAAAATATGAGTTATAGGATGCTTAAATTTTTTGAAACAGGAATTTGAACACATGAGTTTACGTTTTCTGCGTAGGTCATCAGTTCTGTTACACAACAATCTTCAGCATAGTAATGAGAGTTGTCGTCAATGCATAGGAAGCTGGCTTCATCAATTTCTTGGCATGCTTGGACAAGAGGTCTTATTTTCAACCCTTTCACTAAAAGGTTTGGTTGTATGATAATACAGGTAAAGGATATAGTTTATAGTATACATAAGTATCCTTTTTAACAAGAGGTATTTCCAATAGATAGTGTATTTGATTTTCTTTAAAATAATCTTTCAAAGTTATAGTTCGTTCGATTTTAACTGAGTTTTTTTTTAAGGATTGGTGTAAAACGCCTAATTTGCTAAGTGCTAAGCTAGTTTCTATCTCGTTCAATTTAATATGGATTGTTCTAAAGTTATTCATTAGTAAATTATATGTGCTTATTATATGTTATTTCTATATGGTTCAACATTTCACTTCTTGAGATGTTATTTATGTTGTTAGTAAAATTACTGATATCTGTATTAATTCGAATGAGGTTGCTATTAATTTGGAAAGTAGTATTTGCTAGTGTTTGTACCATTGCAGTAATCAAAGTGAGTCGCTTATGGTCATTGTTTTGACTTACTTTCATATCATTAATAATTTTATCATACTTCACGGCATCTTCGTTTTTCAGGTTATGAGTTCTATTATGGATCCTAAGGGATTGATTAAACTACGTTTAACTCTAACTTTGTATGAAGGTACAACTGTTTTAATTTTTTTATGGTTAAATTTCTTAAATAATGTATTTGAGTAGCAATGTTAATGAAATTGGAAGTAAAAGCTTTATCAAAGTGATTAACTAATTTATTTAATTCATATAATCTAGAAATATTTTCTTCTAAATCTTCTACTATAGGTTTAAAATTTAATATTTTAATAATAATCCACTTATTATTAAAATATTAAATTTTAAACCTATAGTTTTAATTGCCGTGTGGGGCCGGCTTCAGAATTGTCTTGTCTATATGTCCTAACAAAACTTCGAAAGGGGTCATACTTGTTGTTGTGTGAATGCTATAATTATATGCCATAATTGCATAAGTCATTATAGACTCATCAGTATATTTATGTTTATTTATTTATTTAATAAGGGCAACTAAGAAATCATACACTTTATATAGTTAATACACAATAGTAGGTAGGTCTAAATCTTAGTGCTGTTCTAATTAAAAGTTACCACGGCATGCTATCGAGTCAACAGTTTAGCTTTAAACTATTTTTTTACATTTTAAACTACAAAAAAATTGATGAAAGTAACAGCAGTTATACGTAAAAAAAAAACTTATTTCTTTTTCTTCTGTTTGTATTTTTCCAGTCTATATATTTCAATTATAGTCGGATCGTTCAATAATTCCTAAGGAATTTGGATTATTTGGTGTACCAATATGTAAATCTATTATGTACAAAGTCATAAGTTCTTTCATTAAGACGTTATTAAACTCTGAACCCGCGTCGGCACTAACTTTTAAAGGTACTCCGTATAATGAAAAGTATTTAATAAGAGCTCTATCCACTTCCGGTGTGGATCTGTTTGAAATTTCTATTGCTTGTCCCATTTTACTGAAGGCATCTATCACTGTTAAATAATAATGACACTCTATTGTCAATAAATCGATAAAGATTTCTTCTAAAGGTTTATTTTGTGTTTGAATCAATTTAAGTTTAGGTTCTAATGGTTTTCTATCATATTTCATTTTTTTGCATATGTCACAGGAGTTTATTACGCTTAATATAGTTTCAGGCATATTGTGCCAAAAATAACTTCTTTTAATGTGAGCTAAAGTTTCTTTTATTAATCTGTGACACGTTTTACCTATGTGATATTTTTTAACAATTTCTAACTGTTCCTTTTCATCGTCTACTATAACCACTCTTTTGGTACATTCGTAGAATTGAACAAGTTCTTTATTAAATAGAAAGATTATAGCTTCGGTAAACTGTATACGATGTATATACAATATTTAGTTTATAATATAAAATAAAAAAGTATATATTATTAAGTTTTGTTTTCTTAAAAAAAAATTAACTAAGTCGATTCTATTTGTAGGTAAATGTACTTCTAATATTCGTTATCTTTTTTTAGAAATTTAACTGAAAATATATCTTTAAACCAAGTGTATACTAATATTTGATTTGGTTTTGTGTCTATGGCTTTCTGTAATATCGGAATTCCTTTGGACTCAATATCTTGAGCTGAATGAGTAGTTTCAAGATTTTCTGATGCTGTTAACGTTGAGCTAGATGTACGTATAGATTTTATCGATTGATGTCCCATAGACATTGTTTCGTCTGAATCAGTCATGAATACTAGTTGGTTTTTCTGGTTCTATTTTTTTCTTTTTATTTGGTTTATTTCGTAAATTGTTTTCATTACTAATAACTAAATCTTTATTTAAATTTTCAGTTTTATCTACGTTACCTTTGGTTGAATCATTATCTTCTAAATCTGTAGTGTTTATTCGAATGTACGACAGTGCGTCCGCATTACAATTTAATTTACCACTTTTGTGCATAATATCAAAATTATATTCTGCTAAACGAAAACGCCATCGCGTTAATATACTTTTTGTTTCTTTTAATGAGTTAAGCTAAGCAAGGGGCTTGTGATCTGTAATTATAATAAATCTTTTATCGTAAAGATATGGGCTAAAATGTTTAACTGCCCATACAATAACTAACAGTTCCTTTTCGGTGACATAAGTTAATCCAATATCCAGATCACGAAAAGCCTTATATAACTCAGTGGTTTAGAGCACTTCCCCGGATTGGAAAAGACGCGGGTTCGATTCCCGCTAGTACAAAAATCTCTTTTTCCTTATTCACAAATAATTTGTACTTTTTAAAGTGGCGGAGCATGTCAAATGCTAAGAAATAAAGATCAAAAATGTTTAAAAAATCGCGCCAGCAAATAGTATGAATTTTAATTGCAAAATTAAACTTACTATATTGGATATTTGTATTTAAATGCGTTTCCGATAGATGGCGTTGGTCGTTAAGACAAATGTGATAAGAAGATTCGGATGATCGAAAGATCTGTATTATAGCTCAGTGGTTTAGAGCACTTCCCCGGACTGGAAAAGACGCGGGTTCGATTCCCGCTAGTACAAAAATTCTCTTTATCCTTATTCACAAATAATTATTTCTACTCATTATTTCTACTACTTCTTTTTTTTTATTGCATGTAGTTGCAGACGGGCGCCGGCCCATCTGATGATAAATGGTAACCGCCGCTCATGGACTCAACAATACCGAGAACATTGTCAAGCCGCAGCTGCTCACCATTTCATTTCACCGATATGAAATGAAAGAATAAACGGCTATCTCCTGCTACAGCCAAAACGCATGTATGGAAGAAAGGTGGAGTCAGGAGTCTCCGAAAACGGCGAGAGTGTATGAAGAGAATTATGAGTTTGATATTCTGAGATGGCCCTGACGCACATTATTCGTGCTCTTGCAACTAGATCTGACTCTGAGTTACGTCCTAAAATCATATAACCAAAACGCAGAATCGGACTCGGAACTCACAGTCTCATGCATTTGTCATTGTCTCAAGTCTCATTATATTTTCAAATCCTCTCTAAAATGCTTAATTAATTGATATGACGTGGATAGTCAGCGAAAAAAATGCCCACTTTTTAGTTATTTTTTAAAATAATGACCATTTACGTCAAAGCTGAACCTTAGTCAATACCCAGTGTGGTGTAAATTCACACGGTTTCCTTGCAAAAAGTAACAATGGTTTAAATATATATCATTTTATTCTTTAAGTCAAAGGAAAATTTTATAAAAATATAATAATATATTGTGTTGATTATGCAAAAATAATTTAAATAATTACTACATTTGAATACGTAATTAAGTTATTAAATTCATTATATTGTTATGTGAATATTTTATTATGAACCCACTTACTATAAAAGTCCTTTCCCATTTCTTATTTTCTTTTTTTAAATTGTATCCGCGACACTCTCCTCGTTCACTTCAGAATATATAAATACATTACTCTATGTTACACAAATGATTTTTATGTAAAATAGCTATTCCATGGGAAACATTCATTTTCCGACTTTAATAGTAGCCCATATCCTATTCTGGGTTCCAGACACCAGAGAAGTTATAGACCCATCTTGATCTTGAGCCAATCGCACGCAGGTTCGACGACTCAGCCTCCCGAACAAGCCGGTTCCCGAAAAATATAGTACTATAAACTCCATAAGTCTGTGAGATCAGCCTGCAATTTCTTTTTTCTCAAATTTTGTGTTAGATAGACATTTTAAGACTGACATTTTTGAAGTTTTTCTCTGTCAAAGTACCTATTTGTCTATCTACGTGTCCTTTTATCAGATTAGTCAGATGGCAATTGGTGTTTATTAGAAAATCGTAATCATCATAACTTTTACTGTCATTAGTAGGTATGTGCCTAGGGATGCAAATCCATGACCACTGAAGGAATGTAATATAGTTCCGGTGGCCCGCCAATAAAGACGGAGAGACGGCACACGGCGGGTTTCTTTAGTGGGTGAGGACCCCACACTACCCTGTTCGTTGCCCCGAACGATGGGGTGTGTGGTTAGGAACATTTTTCCCGCCTTAACAAAAAAAAATAAGTGTGTGTGTATTAGTGTACACACGTAAGAAGTGAAACTTCTTTACGACATCATTTTTCGAAAAATTATCTACTATTTACAACTTTACAGAAATTGGTTAAATAAAGCTAAATTAGATAAAGTTTAAGCAAAAGGCTTTTATTATCATAGACATGGATACAAATTATACAATTATTTCACCTTATTGCTACTAAGATTATTATAGCACTTCATTAATTATAATAGAATTATTACGACGTTTTATAGCAGAGTGCCTATTGCTACCTTCCAGCTCCATTATCAGACCCTGCATACTATCTAGAGACAAAGTATTTGTCAAGAGGAATAAAACGAGTCCCAACTCGATGGGGTTGCGTCGTTTCACTACAGAGCTACTGTGGCCATCTTCCAGCTCCATCATCAGACCCTGGATACCAACTAGATACAAAGTACTCGTTAAGACGATTCATACGAGCCCAAACTCCATGGGGTTATGTCGTTTTATAATGGATTTCCTTTGGCTACCTTCCAACTCCATCATCAGACCCTAGATATCATCTAAAGGCAAAGTACTCGTCAAAATGAATCAAACGAGTCTAAACTCGATGGGGATGCGTCGTTTTATTACAGAGTTAACTGTGGCCATCTTCCAACTCCATCATCAGTCCCGGATACCATCTAGATACCAAGTACTCGTCAAGACGAATCATACGAGCCCAAACTCCATAGGGTAATATCATTTTATATTGGAGTTCCTATGGCCACCTTCTAGCTCCTTCATCGGACCCTGGATACCATCTAGATACAAAGTACTCGTCAAGACGAATCATACGAGCTCAAACTCCAAGGGGTTATGTCATTTTATATTGGAGTTCCTATGGCCACCTTCTAGCTCCATTATCAGACCCTGGATACCATCTAGATACAAAGTACTCGTCAAGACTAATCATACGAGCCCAATCTCCATGGGTTATGTCGTTTTATATTGGAATTCCTATGACCACTTTCTAGCTTCGTCATCAGACCTTGGATACCATCTAAAGACAAAGTACTCGTCAAGACGAATCAAACGAGTCCAAACTCGATGGGGTTGCGTCGTTTCACTACAGAGCTACTGTGGCCATCTTCCAGCTCCATCATCAGACCCTGGATACCAACTAGATACAAAGTACTCGTCAAGACGATTCATACGAGCCCAAACTCCATGGGGTTATGTCGTTTTATAATGGATTTCCTTTGGCTACCTTCCAACTCCATCATCAGACCCTAGATATCATCTAAAGGCAAAGTACTCGTCAAAATGAATCAAACGAGTCTAAACTCGATGGGGTTGCGTCGTTTTATTACAGAGTTAACTGTGGCCATCTTCCAACTCCATCATCAGTCCCGGATACCATCTAGATACCAAGTACTCGTCAAGACGAATCATACGAGCCCAAACTCCATAGGGTAATATCATTTTATATTGGAGTTCCTATGGCCACCTTCTAGCTCCTTCATCGGACCCTGGATACCATCTAGATACAAAGTACTCGTCAAGACGAATCATACGAGCTCAAACTCCAAGGGGTTATGTCATTTTATATTGGAGTTCCTATGGCCACCTTCTAGCTCCATTATCAGACCCTGGATACCATCTAGATACAAAGTACTCGTCAAGACTAATCATACGAGCTCAAACTCCAAGGGGTTATGTCATTTTATATTGGAGTTAATATGGCCACCTTCTAGCTCCATTATCAGACCCTGGATACCATCAAGATACAAAGTACTCGTCAAGACTAATCACACGAGCTCAAACTCCAAGGGGTTATGTCATTTTATATTGGAGTTCCTATGGCCACCTTCTAGCTCCATTATCAGACCCTGGATACCATCTAGATACAAAGTACTCGTCAAGACGAATCAAACGAGTCCAAACTCGATGGGGTTGCGTCGTTTCACTACAGAGCTACTGTGGCCATCTTCCAGCTCCATCATCAGACCCTGGATACCAACTAGATATAAAGTACTCGTCAAGACGATTCATACGAGCCCAAACTCCATGGGGTTATGTCGTTTTATAATGGATTTCCTTTGGCTACCTTCCAACTCCATCATCAGACCCTAGATATCATCTAAAGGCAAAGTACTCGTCAAAATGAATCAAACGAGTCTAAACTCGATGGGGTTGCGTCGTTTTATTACAGAGTTAACTGTGGCCATCTTCCAACTCCATCATCAGTCCCGGATACCATCTAGATACCAAGTACTCGTCAAGACGAATCATACGAGCCCAAACTCCATAGGGTAATATCATTTTATATTGGAGTTCCTATGGCCACCTTCTAGCTCCTTCATCGGACCCTGGATACCATCTAGATACAAAGTACTCGTCAAGACGAATCATACGAGCTCAAACTCCAAGGGGTTATGTCATTTTATATTGGAGTTCCTATGGCCACCTTCTAGCTCCATTATCAGACCCTGGATACCATCTAGATACAAAGTACTCGTCAAGACTAATCATACGAGCCCAAACTCCATGGGTTATGTCGTTTTATATTGGAATTCCTATGACCACCTTCTAGCTTCGTCATCAGACCTTGGATACCATCTAAAGACAAAGTACTCGTCAAGACGAATCAAACGAGTCCAAACTCGATGAGGTTGCACCGTTTCATTATAGGTATCCTATGGCCACCTTCTAGCTCCATCATCAGATCAGCTTTATGTCATCATAATATTACATTGTCACGCAATATACATATGTCTTATATTATTTATAGTCTTGCAACCCATATTTAAAAAAATCATATAAAATAAATATTATAAATGTGACGCGTAACGAAAAAATGTTACACTAAATTTTTTTCCAAACCCGATAAAGAAGTTTCACTTCAAAAAGGCAAATCCAGAGGGTGGCAGTTGCCGCTGCCCTTCCCCTCTAGGTATATCGTAAGCTTGAAAAAAAAAACAACAATATTATACAAACAAACTCACTTTCACAATTATAATATAAGTACAATATAGTATAAAGTGCAGTAAAGTAGGATTATTTACTTTTGTATAAGATACACTTATTTGACTATGCTTAGTTACGTAAATACGCACGAAGAAGAGCAGACCATCAATTTCGCAACAATCTACCTTAATACAATCTAGTAAGGTCATCTAAAAACTGATGCCGTACATATATAAAAAGGTATAAATATAATACGTCCCTACTTACAACTGACTACAATACGTATTCAAGAGCAGCGTTGGTCACACGTAGCCTTAAAATCTGGCCATAAACACAGTTATTTAATTTCTCAAATACTCAATAATATTACCTGTTCAACCTTCAAGACATTTGAATAGGTAGCAGGGTTATTTTAAGGCTAAAATGCAGTAACGTGATTTGTATCAACAAAACAATAGTCTACAGGTACGAGATGCCTTACTCTTTCTAAAGAAGATGCTCATAAATTTTATTGGACAAAGAAATAAACAGAATCTTAGATATAGGAAGTGGAGATGGAAGTGTCACACAATGCTGAAGCAGTTTATTCCTAGTGAATTCACACTCCTCGGTTCTGATATAAATGCAGAATGGTGACATATGCAAATAAGCATTATCGCGATGAGCAGACCTCTTTCACGGTGTTAGATATTGCTGGCGAGATGCCGAAGGAAATGCATAATAATTTGATCACATTTTCTCCTTTTATACTCTGCATTGGATCAAGATCAAAAGTGAGTATCCTGTCTCATATGGTATTCTTCTTTCTTTTTTTTTAACAAAGTTATTAAGGTTGTGTAAATAACTAGCATGTCAAATGATCAAAATCTAATCATAAACCAACCTATAATATACTCGTGTAAACGTGTGATAGTACATGTTACCTTAGGGTGAAAGTAACCCTCGAACTATAGGCGTCTCGGGATTAGTCCCGAGACGCCTATAGTTACTACTCAGGTTAAAGACTTAGGTAAGTCTTTAACCCGAGGTAAACACTGTGCTTTTTTTTCATTACGAATACGAGGAAACTAAAAATAAAAACATGCAAAAATGAGTGAATTTTAATTTACATCAACTGCTGAGATAATTATTTATTTAAAGTTTTGTTTTGTGGCCGGCCAGCATAACAGCCGTTATTTTTCATTTTCAAAATTGAAAAAATAGTAAAATATTTTACCCAAATCTATATTATTTTATAGAAATATTTGAAAGTAAGTAAATTATAATAAGGTGGTCGTTAAAAAGAAACTTTATTTAATACTTAAGTTTATTATTTCAATTAAACATCGCGCTGTGATTGTTTGGCTGTAGTAAGTTAGAATAAGGTTCAATAGAAATGTGAAAATAGAACTAGTTTTTTTTTAATAATTTGACAGCTGTCAATTAAAACGATTCTCCCTAGGGCTGAAAAGTATTACTTTCACCTACTCCTCAGGCAACTTCAAACCTACTTTCCGAGTATGAGTAATGAAAAATAATTTTATTAAGCTTAGATCAGATAGCCATAGTAACTTAACAGATAGCCATATCGGAATAAACAAATACATTTTCGACAGACAGCGTGAATCTTAATACGAAACATATATTATGTAGAATTAGAGGTCGTAGCCTAGTTGTACAGTTGCAGTTCTAACGATCGGAAAGGCTAAGCAAACTCGGTTGGCCATCATATGAGTGACCAAAAATTGGCCTATTTGTGGACACCTTACCTGTCAATTCAATGCTTTGGAAGAGACCTTAAGCAGTGGGTCCCGGCTGTCAAATAATATCTAGGCAGTCGGTTGTTTTCAGAGAAGAAATCTGACTCCGTTTTTGTTTTAAGGTCATGTGTCACTTCGTTCTTGTTTTATGGTCGCGAATAATAAGCAGACCCCAAATAAGTTTGCGATAAGGCTACGGAGATGATGTAGGATTAGAGTGTTTCCGATCAAGATTTGTGGCAGCTTAGTAGCCATAGTATATGTATATTCTGGGTGTAAGAAGCAATTAGTAATATTACTCACAAATATTATTTTTCTACAAAAAAATGGTTTCAAACTTAAAAACCACACGTAATTCTTCTTTACAATAACAATAATTCATAACATACATTGTTATCTTTCCTTATTTTTAGGCGTGCTTTTACCAATATTTTCAATCTCTTGGAAGAAGATGGCGTATGCTTCATGATTTTCTTGTCGTGGAATCCAATTTATGAAGCGTTGCGTATCCAAGCAAAAAATAAAAAATGGCACAAATGGTTGAGCGACCTTGAAAATTATATCTCACCATATTACGACTTACAGGTACCTACTATAGCTCTTGTTATTTGTACTGCGAATATTGATTCAATTATCTACTTGCTGCCATTATAGCAATATTTTTTGCTCTTTTCACCCATACAGAAAAAGGTACCGCTGTGAAATCAGTAACCATTAAATCGCACATAGAAAACAACTGTATGTATCTACAAAATGGTATCAACTAGCTAACTTTTGGATACCTATCAGTTAATGCGAAGACCTGCATGCAAAAAGCTAGGAGTTCTAATATTCTTGATGACTGTAATCAAGTATCGCCAAAACATTGAAGTGATCTAATGAAATAGGATTCAAGGAGTTCCAAAAATGTATTCATTCTTATTTTAATGGTGAGATTAATAATATATTTAACAAAATAAACCTACAAAATACAACAATCCGCCATGATAGCTTAAACACCAATCAGAGCGAATGACGTCACGCCTAAGCGTTATTGTAAAGTAGTGTCTTACATTCCTTTTGACCTTAGATAAATAACCTATAGATGTAGCCATCGCGTGGCCACTCATGAGACAGCAATATTATACCTCAGTGTGGCTATTACGTACAACTCGCCCTAAATGTGGCAAAAATTAAATGAAGATCGCAATACAATTATTGCCACTATCTGAATAAATCACTAATTGATTACTACATTAATGTCAATCACATAAGTGATATTCTGAGTAATTTTGTAAATGCAAACTTAGGTGAGAGTTTAGAGATAGTGAACTCTCACAAAATTTTAACATAACTATTTAAAAAAAGGTTTTATTTTTTATGTTCAACACTAAAATCCTGCAACATCACATAGTTGTTAGTAAATGTATAGTAGCGATTTCACATCGGATATTGTAATAAATAAAATTTATGGAATACTCGTAAAGGCGTGCAAAGGCACACTGCCTACAATCCTGTACTACAATCTGAATCATATTTATAAACATTGATATCGGTCACTGAGATAGTCCGCAAAGAGTTGGAGTTGAATTCCCCTTATTCCGAGCATTTCCAGTTCGTTTAGCAATTTTGTGCAAGATATGGTGTCGAACGCCCTGGCAAGGTCTAGGAAGATCCCCAGGGAATGCATACCACTATCAAGATTGCGAGTAATATAATCAGTCAATTGGTTTACTGCTTGATTTGTTAATTTTTTAGCCCTAAAACCTAATTGTCTTTCTGATAGCAGGTTATTGTCTTCAAGATATTTTATTAATCTAGTATTTATTATTTTTTCTAAAATTTTGGACAAACCTGTTAAAATGAGATAGGCCTATAGTTCGAGATGCATTGGTTTTCTCCTGATTTTAATATGGGAATAATAACCGTTTTTTTGAGTAATTTAAGGAAAACTCCCTGTGATAAACACAATTTAAAAATATGAGTTATAGGATGCTTAAATTTTTTGAAACAGGAATTTGAACACATGAGTTTACGTTTTCTGCGTAGGTCATCAGTTCTGTTACACAACAATCTTCAGCATAGTAATGAGAGTTGTCGTCAATGCATAGGAAGCTGGCTTCATCAATTTCTTGGCATGCTTGGACAAGAGGTCTTATTTTCAACCCTTTCACTAAAAGGTTTGGTTGTATGATAATACAGGTAAAGGATATAGTTTATAGTATACATAAGTATCCTTTTTAACAAGAGGTATTTCCAATAGATAGTGTATTTGATTTTCTTTAAAATAATCTTTCAAAGTTATAGTTCGTTCGATTTTAACTGAGTTTTTTTTTAAGGATTGGTGTAAAACGCCTAATTTGCTAAGTGCTAAGCTAGTTTCTATCTCGTTCAATTTAATATGGATTGTTCTAAAGTTATTCATTAGTAAATTATATGTGCTTATTATATGTTATTTCTATATGGTTCAACATTTCACTTCTTGAGATGTTATTTATGTTGTTAGTAAAATTACTGATATCTGTATTAATTCGAATGAGGTTGCTATTAATTTGGAAAGTAGTATTTGCTAGTGTTTGTACCATTGCAGTAATCAAAGTGAGTCGCTTATGGTCATTGTTTTGACTTACTTTCATATCATTAATAATTTTATCATACTTCACGGCATCTTCGTTTTTCAGGTTATGAGTTCTATTATGGATCCTAAGGGATTGATTAAACTACGTTTAACTCTAACTTTGTATGAAGGTACAACTGTTTTAATTTTTTTATGGTTAAATTTCTTAAATAATGTATTTGAGTAGCAATGTTAATGAAATTGGAAGTAAAAGCTTTATCAAAGTGATTAACTAATTTATTTAATTCATATAATCTAGAAATATTTTCTTCTAAATCTTCTACTATAGGTTTAAAATTTAATATTTTAATAATAATCCACTTATTATTAAAATATTAAATTTTAAACCTATAGTTTTAATTGCCGTGTGGGGCCGGCTTCAGAATTGTCTTGTCTATATGTCCTAACAAAACTTCGAAAGGGGTCATACTTGTTGTTGTGTGAATGCTATAATTATATGCCATAATTGCATAAGTCATTATAGACTCATCAGTATATTTATGTTTATTTATTTATTTAATAAGGGCAACTAAGAAATCATACACTTTATATAGTTAATACACAATAGTAGGTAGGTCTAAATCTTAGTGCTGTTCTAATTAAAAGTTACCACGGCATGCTATCGAGTCAACAGTTTAGCTTTAAACTATTTTTTTACATTTTAAACTACAAAAAAATTGATGAAAGTAACAGCAGTTATACGTAAAAAAAAAACTTATTTCTTTTTCTTCTGTTTGTATTTTTCCAGTCTATATATTTCAATTATAGTCGGATCGTTCAATAATTCCTAAGGAATTTGGATTATTTGGTGTACCAATATGTAAATCTATTATGTACAAAGTCATAAGTTCTTTCATTAAGACGTTATTAAACTCTGAACCCGCGTCGGCACTAACTTTTAAAGGTACTCCGTATAATGAAAAGTATTTAATAAGAGCTCTATCCACTTCCGGTGTGGATCTGTTTGAAATTTCTATTGCTTGTCCCATTTTACTGAAGGCATCTATCACTGTTAAATAATAATGACACTCTATTGTCAATAAATCGATAAAGATTTCTTCTAAAGGTTTATTTTGTGTTTGAATCAATTTAAGTTTAGGTTCTAATGGTTTTCTATCATATTTCATTTTTTTGCATATGTCACAGGAGTTTATTACGCTTAATATAGTTTCAGGCATATTGTGCCAAAAATAACTTCTTTTAATGTGAGCTAAAGTTTCTTTTATTAATCTGTGACACGTTTTACCTATGTGATATTTTTTAACAATTTCTAACTGTTCCTTTTCATCGTCTACTATAACCACTCTTTTGGTACATTCGTAGAATTGAACAAGTTCTTTATTAAATAGAAAGATTATAGCTTCGGTAAACTGTATACGATGTATATACAATATTTAGTTTATAATATAAAATAAAAAAGTATATATTATTAAGTTTTGTTTTCTTAAAAAAAAATTAACTAAGTCGATTCTATTTGTAGGTAAATGTACTTCTAATATTCGTTATCTTTTTTTAGAAATTTAACTGAAAATATATCTTTAAACCAAGTGTATACTAATATTTGATTTGGTTTTGTGTCTATGGCTTTCTGTAATATCGGAATTCCTTTGGACTCAATATCTTGAGCTGAATGAGTAGTTTCAAGATTTTCTGATGCTGTTAACGTTGAGCTAGATGTACGTATAGATTTTATCGATTGATGTCCCATAGACATTGTTTCGTCTGAATCAGTCATGAATACTAGTTGGTTTTTCTGGTTCTATTTTTTTCTTTTTATTTGGTTTATTTCGTAAATTGTTTTCATTACTAATAACTAAATCTTTATTTAAATTTTCAGTTTTATCTACGTTACCTTTGGTTGAATCATTATCTTCTAAATCTGTAGTGTTTATTCGAATGTACGACAGTGCGTCCGCATTACAATTTAATTTACCACTTTTGTGCATAATATCAAAATTATATTCTGCTAAACGAAAACGCCATCGCGTTAATATACTTTTTGTTTCTTTTAATGAGTTAAGCTAAGCAAGGGGCTTGTGATCTGTAATTATAATAAATCTTTTATCGTAAAGATATGGGCTAAAATGTTTAACTGCCCATACAATAACTAACAGTTCCTTTTCGGTGACATAAGTTAATCCAATATCCAGATCACGAAAAGCCTTATATAACTCAGTGGTTTAGAGCACTTCCCCGGATTGGAAAAGACGCGGGTTCGATTCCCGCTAGTACAAAAATCTCTTTTTCCTTATTCACAAATAATTTGTACTTTTTAAAGTGGCGGAGCATGTCAAATGCTAAGAAATAAAGATCAAAAATGTTTAAAAAATCGCGCCAGCAAATAGTATGAATTTTAATTGCAAAATTAAACTTACTATATTGGATATTTGTATTTAAATGCGTTTCCGATAGATGGCGTTGGTCGTTAAGACAAATGTGATAAGAAGATTCGGATGATCGAAAGATCTGTATTATAGCTCAGTGGTTTAGAGCACTTCCCCGGACTGGAAAAGACGCGGGTTCGATTCCCGC
This sequence comes from Leucoma salicis, assembly GCA_948253155.1. Classification (NCBI taxonomy): domain Eukaryota; kingdom Metazoa; phylum Arthropoda; class Insecta; order Lepidoptera; family Erebidae; genus Leucoma; species Leucoma salicis. Next base: position 11,287,903 of record OX411808.1, on the reverse strand, counting down.
TAGTACAAAAATTCTCTTTATCCTTATTCACAAATAATTATTTCTACTCATTATTTCTACTACTTCTTTTTTTTTATTGCATGTAGTTGCAGACGGGCGCCGGCCCATCTGATGATAAATGGTAACCGCCGCTCATGGACTCAACAATACCGAGAACATTGTCAAGCCGCAGCTGCTCACCATTTCATTTCACCGATATGAAATGAAAGAATAAACGGCTATCTCCTGCTACAGCCAAAACGCATGTATGGAAGAAAGGTGGAGTCAGGAGTCTCCGAAAACGGCGAGAGTGTATGAAGAGAATTATGAGTTTGATATTCTGAGATGGCCCTGACGCACATTATTCGTGCTCTTGCAACTAGATCTGACTCTGAGTTACGTCCTAAAATCATATAACCAAAACGCAGAATCGGACTCGGAACTCACAGTCTCATGCATTTGTCATTGTCTCAAGTCTCATTATATTTTCAAATCCTCTCTAAAATGCTTAATTAATTGATATGACGTGGATAGTCAGCGAAAAAAATGCCCACTTTTTAGTTATTTTTTAAAATAATGACCATTTACGTCAAAGCTGAACCTTAGTCAATACCCAGTGTGGTGTAAATTCACACGGTTTCCTTGCAAAAAGTAACAATGGTTTAAATATATATCATTTTATTCTTTAAGTCAAAGGAAAATTTTATAAAAATATAATAATATATTGTGTTGATTATGCAAAAATAATTTAAATAATTACTACATTTGAATACGTAATTAAGTTATTAAATTCATTATATTGTTATGTGAATATTTTATTATGAACCCACTTACTATAAAAGTCCTTTCCCATTTCTTATTTTCTTTTTTTAAATTGTATCCGCGACACTCTCCTCGTTCACTTCAGAATATATAAATACATTACTCTATGTTACACAAATGATTTTTATGTAAAATAGCTATTCCATGGGAAACATTCATTTTCCGACTTTAATAGTAGCCCATATCCTATTCTGGGTTCCAGACACCAGAGAAGTTATAGACCCATCTTGATCTTGAGCCAATCGCACGCAGGTTCGACGACTCAGCCTCCCGAACAAGCCGGTTCCCGAAAAATATAGTACTATAAACTCCATAAGTCTGTGAGATCAGCCTGCAATTTCTTTTTTCTCAAATTTTGTGTTAGATAGACATTTTAAGACTGACATTTTTGAAGTTTTTCTCTGTCAAAGTACCTATTTGTCTATCTACGTGTCCTTTTATCAGATTAGTCAGATGGCAATTGGTGTTTATTAGAAAATCGTAATCATCATAACTTTTACTGTCATTAGTAGGTATGTGCCTAGGGATGCAAATCCATGACCACTGAAGGAATGTAATATAGTTCCGGTGGCCCGCCAATAAAGACGGAGAGACGGCACACGGCGGGTTTCTTTAGTGGGTGAGGACCCCACACTACCCTGTTCGTTGCCCCGAACGATGGGGTGTGTGGTTAGGAACATTTTTCCCGCCTTAACAAAAAAAAATAAGTGTGTGTGTATTAGTGTACACACGTAAGAAGTGAAACTTCTTTACGACATCATTTTTCGAAAAATTATCTACTATTTACAACTTTACAGAAATTGGTTAAATAAAGCTAAATTAGATAAAGTTTAAGCAAAAGGCTTTTATTATCATAGACATGGATACAAATTATACAATTATTTCACCTTATTGCTACTAAGATTATTATAGCACTTCATTAATTATAATAGAATTATTACGGCGTTTTATAGCAGAGTGCCTATTGCTACCTTCCAGCTCCATTATCAGACCCTGCATACTATCTAGAGACAAAGTATTTGTCAAGAGGAATAAAACGAGTCCCAACTCGATGGGGTTGCGTCGTTTCACTACAGAGCTACTGTGGCCATCTTCCAGCTCCATCATCAGACCCTGGATACCAACTAGATACAAAGTACTCGTTAAGACGATTCATACGAGCCCAAACTCCATGGGGTTATGTCGTTTTATAATGGATTTCCTTTGGCTACCTTCCAACTCCATCATCAGACCCTAGATATCATCTAAAGGCAAAGTACTCGTCAAAATGAATCAAACGAGTCTAAACTCGATGGGGATGCGTCGTTTTATTACAGAGTTAACTGTGGCCATCTTCCAACTCCATCATCAGTCCCGGATACCATCTAGATACCAAGTACTCGTCAAGACGAATCATACGAGCCCAAACTCCATAGGGTAATATCATTTTATATTGGAGTTCCTATGGCCACCTTCTAGCTCCTTCATCGGACCCTGGATACCATCTAGATACAAAGTACTCGTCAAGACGAATCATACGAGCTCAAACTCCAAGGGGTTATGTCATTTTATATTGGAGTTCCTATGGCCACCTTCTAGCTCCATTATCAGACCCTGGATACCATCTAGATACAAAGTACTCGTCAAGACTAATCATACGAGCCCAATCTCCATGGGTTATGTCGTTTTATATTGGAATTCCTATGACCACTTTCTAGCTTCGTCATCAGACCTTGGATACCATCTAAAGACAAAGTACTCGTCAAGACGAATCAAACGAGTCCAAACTCGATGGGGTTGCGTCGTTTCACTACAGAGCTACTGTGGCCATCTTCCAGCTCCATCATCAGACCCTGGATACCAACTAGATACAAAGTACTCGTCAAGACGATTCATACGAGCCCAAACTCCATGGGGTTATGTCGTTTTATAATGGATTTCCTTTGGCTACCTTCCAACTCCATCATCAGACCCTAGATATCATCTAAAGGCAAAGTACTCGTCAAAATGAATCAAACGAGTCTAAACTCGATGGGGTTGCGTCGTTTTATTACAGAGTTAACTGTGGCCATCTTCCAACTCCATCATCAGTCCCGGATACCATCTAGATACCAAGTACTCGTCAAGACGAATCATACGAGCCCAAACTCCATAGGGTAATATCATTTTATATTGGAGTTCCTATGGCCACCTTCTAGCTCCTTCATCGGACCCTGGATACCATCTAGATACAAAGTACTCGTCAAGACGAATCATACGAGCTCAAACTCCAAGGGGTTATGTCATTTTATATTGGAGTTCCTATGGCCACCTTCTAGCTCCATTATCAGACCCTGGATACCATCTAGATACAAAGTACTCGTCAAGACTAATCATACGAGCTCAAACTCCAAGGGGTTATGTCATTTTATATTGGAGTTCCTATGGCCACCTTCTAGCTCCATTATCAGACCCTGGATACCATCAAGATACAAAGTACTCGTCAAGACTAATCACACGAGCTCAAACTCCAAGGGGTTATGTCATTTTATATTGGAGTTCCTATGGCCACCTTCTAGCTCCATTATCAGACCCTGGATACCATCTAGATACAAAGTACTCGTCAAGACGAATCAAACGAGTCCAAACTCGATGGGGTTGCGTCGTTTCACTACAGAGCTACTGTGGCCATCTTCCAGCTCCATCATCAGACCCTGGATACCAACTAGATATAAAGTACTCGTCAAGACGATTCATACGAGCCCAAACTCCATGGGGTTATGTCGTTTTATAATGGATTTCCTTTGGCTACCTTCCAACTCCATCATCAGACCCTAGATATCATCTAAAGGCAAAGTACTCGTCAAAATGAATCAAACGAGTCTAAACTCGATGGGGTTGCGTCGTTTTATTACAGAGTTAACTGTGGCCATCTTCCAACTCCATCATCAGTCCCGGATACCATCTAGATACCAAGTACTCGTCAAGACGAATCATACGAGCCCAAACTCCATAGGGTAATATCATTTTATATTGGAGTTCCTATGGCCACCTTCTAGCTCCTTCATCGGACCCTGGATACCATCTAGATACAAAGTACTCGTCAAGACGAATCATACGAGCTCAAACTCCAAGGGGTTATGTCATTTTATATTGGAGTTCCTATGGCCACCTTCTAGCTCCATTATCAGACCCTGGATACCATCTAGATACAAAGTACTCGTCAAGACTAATCATACGAGCCCAAACTCCATGGGTTATGTCGTTTTATATTGGAATTCCTATGACCACCTTCTAGCTTCGTCATCAGACCTTGGATACCATCTAAAGACAAAGTACTCGTCAAGACGAATCAAACGAGTCCAAACTCGATGAGGTTGCACCGTTTCATTATAGGTATCCTATGGCCACCTTCTAGCTCCATCATCAGATCAGCTTTATGTCATCATAATATTACATTGTCACGCAATATACATATGTCTTATATTATTTATAGTCTTGCAACCCATATTTAAAAAAATCATATAAAATAAATATTATAAATGTGACGCGTAACGAAAAAATGTTACACTAAATTTTTTTCCAAACCCGATAAAGAAGTTTCACTTCAAAAAGGCAAATCCAGAGGGTGGCAGTTGCCGCTGCCCTTCCCCTCTAGGTATATCGTAAGCTTGAAAAAAAAAACAACAATATTATACAAACAAACTCACTTTCACAATTATAATATAAGTACAATATAGTATAAAGTGCAGTAAAGTAGGATTATTTACTTTTGTATAAGATACACTTATTTGACTATGCTTAGTTACGTAAATACGCACGAAGAAGAGCAGACCATCAATTTCGCAACAATCTACCTTAATACAATCTAGTAAGGTCATCTAAAAACTGATGCCGTACATATATAAAAAGGTATAAATATAATACGTCCCTACTTACAACTGACTACAATACGTATTCAAGAGCAGCGTTGGTCACACGTAGCCTTAAAATCTGGCCATAAACACAGTTATTTAATTTCTCAAATACTCAATAATATTACCTGTTCAACCTTCAAGACATTTGAATAGGTAGCAGGGGTTATTTTAAGGCTAAAATGCATAACGTGGATTTGTATCAACAAAACAATAGTCTACAGGTACGAGATGCCTTACTCTTTCTAAAAGAAGATGCTCATAAATTTTATTGGACAAAGAAAATAAACAGAATCTTAGATATAGGAAGTGGAGATGGAAGTGTCACCACAATGCTGAAGCAGTTTATTCCTAGTGAATTCACACTCCTCGGTTCTGATATAAATGCAGATATGGTGACATATGCAAATAAGCATTATCGCGATGAGCAGACCTCTTTCACGGTGTTAGATATTGCTGGCGAGATGCCGAAGGAAATGCATAATAATTTTGATCACATTTTCTCCTTTTATACTCTGCATTGGATCAAAGATCAAAAGTGAGTATCCTGTTCTCATATGGTATTCTTCTTTCTTTTTTTTTAACAAAGTTATTAAGGTTGTGTAAATAACTAAGCATGTCAAATGATCAAAATCTAATCATAAACCAACCTATAAATATACTCGTGTAAACGTGTGATAGTACATTGTTACCTTAGGGGTGAAAGTAACCCTCGAACTATAGGCGTCTCGGGATTAGTCCCGAGACGCCTATAGTTACTACTCAGGTTAAAGACTTAGGTAAGTCTTTAACCCGAGGTAAACACTGTGCTTTTTTTTCATTACGAATACGAGGAAACTAAAAATAAAAACATGCAAAAATGAGTGAATTTTAATTTACATCAACTGCTGAGATAATTATTTATTTAAAGTTTTGTTTTGTGGCCGGCCAGCATAACAGCCGTTATTTTTCATTTTCAAAATTGAAAAAATAGTAAAATATTTTACCCAAATCTATATTATTTTATAGAAATATTTGAAAGTAAGTAAATTATAATAAGGTGGTCGTTAAAAAGAAACTTTATTTAATACTTAAGTTTATTATTTCAATTAAACATCGCGCTGTGATTGTTTGGCTGTAGTAAGTTAGAATAAGGTTCAATAGAAATGTGAAAATAGAACTAGTTTTTTTTTAATAATTTGACAGCTGTCAATTAAAACGATTCTCCCTAGGGCTGAAAAGTATTACTTTCACCTACTCCTCAGGCAACTTCAAACCTACTTTCCGAGTATGAGTAATGAAAAATAATTTTATTAAGCTTAGATCAGATAGCCATAGTAACTTAACAGATAGCCATATCGGAATAAACAAATACATTTTCGACAGACAGCGTGAATCTTAATACGAAACATATATTATGTAGAATTAGAGGTCGTAGCCTAGTTGTACAGTTGCAGTTCTAACGATCGGAAAGGCTAAGCAAACTCGGTTGGCCATCATATGAGTGACCAAAAATTGGCCTATTTGTGGACACCTTACCTGTCAATTCAATGCTTTGGAAGAGACCTTAAGCAGTGGGTCCCGGCTGTCAAATAATATCTAGGCAGTCGGTTGTTTTCAGAGAAGAAATCTGACTCCGTTTTTGTTTTAAGGTCATGTGTCACTTCGTTCTTGTTTTATGGTCGCGAATAATAAGCAGACCCCAAATAAGTTTGCGATAAGGCTACGGAGATGATGTAGGATTAGAGTGTTTCCGATCAAGATTTGTGGCAGCTTAGTAGCCATAGTATATGTATATTCTGGGTGTAAGAAGCAATTAGTAATATTACTCACAAATATTATTTTTCTACAAAAAAATGGTTTCAAACTTAAAAACCACACGTAATTCTTCTTTACAATAACAATAATTCATAACATACATTGTTATCTTTCCTTATTTTTAGGCGTGCTTTTACCAATATTTTCAATCTCTTGGAAGAAGATGGCGTATGCTTCATGATTTTCTTGTCGTGGAATCCAATTTATGAAGCGTTGCGTATCCAAGCAAAAAATAAAAAATGGCACAAATGGTTGAGCGACCTTGAAAATTATATCTCACCATATTACGACTTACAGGTACCTACTATAGCTCTTGTTATTTGTACTGCGAATATTGATTCAATTATCTACTTGCTGCCATTATAGCAATATTTTTTGCTCTTTTCACCCATACAGAAAAAGGTACCGCTGTGAAATCAGTAACCATTAAATCGCACATAGAAAACAACTGTATGTATCTACAAAATGGTATCAACTAGCTAACTTTTGGATACCTATCAGTTAATGCGAAGACCTGCATGCAAAAAGCTAGGAGTTCTAATATTCTTGATGACTGTAATCAAGTATCGCCAAAACATTGAAGTGATCTAATGAAATAGGATTCAAGGAGTTCCAAAAATGTATTCATTCTTATTTTAATGGTGAGATTAATAATATATTTAACAAAATAAACCTACAAAATACAACAATCCGCCATGATAGCTTAAACACCAATCAGAGCGAATGACGTCACGCCTAAGCGTTATTGTAAAGTAGTGTCTTACATTCCTTTTGACCTTAGATAAATAACCTATAGATGTAGCCATCGCGTGGCCACTCATGAGACAGCAATATTATACCTCAGTGTGGCTATTACGTACAACTCGCCCTAAATGTGGCAAAAATTAAATGAAGATCGCAATACAATTATTGCCACTATCTGAATAAATCACTAATTGATTACTACATTAATGTCAATCACATAAGTGATATTCTGAGTAATTTTGTAAATGCAAACTTAGGTGAGAGTTTAGAGATAGTGAACTCTCACAAAATTTTAACATAACTATTTAAAAAAAGGTTTTATTTTTTATGTTCAACACTAAAATCCTGCAACATCACATAGTTGTTAGTAAATGTATAGTAGCGATTTCACATCGGATATTGTAATAAATAAAATTTATGGAATACTCGTAAAGGCGTGCAAAGGCACACTGCCTACAATCCTGTACTACAATCTGAATCATATTTATAAAAATACCTACAGCTAGAAAATTAAAGAAGAAAATCTATCACACATATTCTAAACTTTTCATTTGAGTGTAGTGTATTTATAGTAAGTTTTTGTTTTAAGTAGAAGAAATAAGTATCAGTGATATCCATAGGTATAGTATAACGTATAGATCACCAACTAAAGAGAATTTTTCTTTTTACGAAAAAGCTCAATAACACTGCCCGACCCGAGAATGGAACCCGAGACCTCATGATCAGCAGTCGCTTACACTACCTCTGCACCACAGAGGCCGTTGATGTATAACACAGAGAAGATCCACAATTAGGCACTAAAAGTGTCCGCTATAAATTGGTACAGATTACGCTTTCCTGCACTCATTTCGTTTAGTATTGTTTTCCGCAACGTATCAATTTATGCCTAATAATACCAAAATCTCTTTTGAAAAACTCATTGACTGTCACTTTTTCTCTCGTTCTTTCTGAATAGTGTCATTAAGCTCACGCTTAAAAGTTGTTATTATTTTATAAAATCATACATACATATTGTCACGCCTTTTTCCCGTAGGGGTAGGCAGAGACCACTTCTCTCCACTTGCCACGATCCTGACACACATCTTTCGCTTCATCTACTTTCATCAGCGCTTTCATGGAAGCTCGTTGATTTCGAGTACTCTTAACCTGGCCTTCCTTAAGAACGTCTCCGATCTGGTCAAAATACGTTGCATTCGATAGGTGGCATGGGTCGTAAAGACAATCGTGATGTGGAGATTGAGTATTGCCGTTGGTCAGTGCGATAGCTTAGCGACTTAGATCCCTGCCCCGGATTGGAAGGGACGCAGTTCGAATCCCGCTCGCACTAAAGTTCTCTTTTTCCACATTCTCAAATAATTTGTAATAAGTTAAAAAAACTATTAAACCAATGCCAATTGAAATATTATACAAATCGAAATACATATCTAAAATAAGTCTTAAAACAACTATTAAACTAATGCCAAATACTCTTTAACTCATAAACATACTTAACTAAAATTATTTTGTTAAAAACCAGCTTTTAGCATGATGTTATTGTATTTTAATAACCACATCAATGGTTACCATAGCAACGGTTGACATGTAAGTAGTTTGTGTTGTTGTGGTAATGAGTGTAGAGGTCTGAATACGGTAGCCTTAGATTAATGATGTGTCTAGATGGAGCCTCGGCGTTGTAAACGCATCCAAAAAAATTGGGGTGAACTTTTCACCGCAATGCTGTTAGTGTCAATAGTGAAGTCATTTAAATATTCCGAAAATAAATTAATTTTAGTTCGTGTTTTTTTATAAAATGAAATTTAAATTTTAAGTTTCAAACTCACGTCTTAGTTAGTTAATTTATGAACTTAAATTTCCTGCGTAATCTTGCAAAGTTGATGATATTTTAACGACAGAGAGTAATAGAAATATCACCTAACATAATTATTAGCGTTTTTAATGGATCCATAAAGCTGCACAGTCGTCATTTCCGGAATTAATTACAATATTACTATTTGTAATATTATTATTTATTTTAATGATGAAGATTGTTTATATTTTTAAATTTATAACTATCGTGGGTTATAGTAGTATTCTCATTAAAGAAGAGGTTATATGTACTATTTTATTATGGATTGTAATATACGTGACGTCATGACAAATGGCGTGCGTTTTGACGTGAGTATGAAATTTAAAATTTCATTTTATTGCATGAAAAAAACATTATTTTTACAGAAATATGATATGTTTTTCAGTTATTAGATAATGAATATCATAGAATAGATTTTGAAAAACAGTCATCATGCCTATTCTCTTTGACTCTAATGTTTACTATTGACATACTGAGGCGTGACGTCATGACAAACGGAATGACATCAGCGTGCATTTTGACGTGAGTTTGAAACTTAAAATTTAAATTTCATTTTTATGCATACAAAACCATTATTTTTACAGAAATATGGTATATTTTTCACTTATAAAATACTTTTTAAAGTACAAATTATTTGTGAATAAAGAAAAAGAGATTTTTTGTACTAGCGGGAATCGAACCCGCGTCTTTTCCAAAAAAAACTCCTTTTCCTTATTCACAAATAATTTGTACTTTAAAAAGTGGCGGAGCATGTCAAATGCTTAGAAATATAGATCAAAAATGTTTAAAAAATCGCGCCATCAAATAGTATGAATTTTAATTGCAAAATTAAACTTACTATATTGGATAATTGCATGTAAATGCGTTTCCGATAGATGGCGTTGGTCGTTAAGACAAATGTGATAAGGAGGTTCGGATGATCGAAAGATCTGTACTATAACTCAGTGGTTTAGAGCACTTCCCCGGATTGGAACAAAAAATCTCTTTTTCCTTATTCACAAATAATTTGTACTTTAAAAAGTGGCGGAGCATGTCAAATGCTAAGAAATATAGATCAAAAATGTTGAAAAAAATGTATGGTGATGAATATCATAGAATAGATTTTGAAAAACAGTCATCATGCCTATTGTATGTAGACAAATTGTAAAACAGTGTTTTTCGATGAATTTCAATATTTTAGAAAATGAGGAATTTTATTTTTATTTTTTTTAAATCACTTAATTGACTGCTTGATGATAAAAAATAAAAGGTTATATTGTATTTATTTGCAAATATTGCTTTTCAGGATCCAGCTAAATCAGTTACAGAAACTATGAAAACAATTGGATTCATCGACATCGATGTAGAGTGCAGAGAAATGTTTTTTGTTTACGATAATATGGAGAAATATAAGGGTACCTAAATCAGTATTCTATTTTTATTTTCTGTTATTTTTTGAAATACATACTACTACTAGGCTCTTCCTAACTATTAAAAAGCTGTAACAGTTAAGGAAAAAATACTGTATTAGGTAGGCTATATAGGCATGTCTGAAACAAGATGTTTTTTTGCTTTTTTGTCTGTTTGTTTGTTCGTGCATCATGCAAAAACTACTGAACCGATTTTGAAGCAAATTTGATAGCTCTTGATTAGACTTAAAAACTGGTATACATTTACTACGCGCTACTCTAAATCGGGAACCTGAGATATAACCTAAAAATTTGCTTTTGGCTGCGTATATTTTTTAAAATATGTTGTTATAAAAAGTTATCAAAATAAAATACTAGTAAATATAAAAAGAACCTTGCCCGCCCTTCCTTCGCACGTGTGCTTTTTTCCACATCACATTGTTGTCCCACTATTGTGCACGGGTGTGCTCTCAGAGTGAAAATGCCAAAGTTCACCATAATGGCGCAGTGCGGTTAAAAGATTTAACAGGCCGTCGATAATAACTCTCCTTTTACCAAACTATGATAATTTCACACTTCAATTTCACTTGGCGGATCTCGACCTCGGACTACGGACCGAACTCCATATCAATTATATTTGCAATTCTTATTTTTACCGCCGGGCTATCACTGCTGCAAGTGTTAAATACACTTGTATAAGTGTATGTCATATCTGTTAAATAAATAATATCTAAGATGTTTGGAAACTGGAATTTTCTTTTTTATTTTTACCTACTTCTCTATTTTAGGCTTTCCCAACATAGGTAACATATGAAAATAGATATTTCGTGACTTAAATCAAAATCATTAAAATACTCTTCTTAAGAAAAATATTACCAACGTATATTGTATGCATAGATATATTATATTATACGCCACATATTAATTACACACCTTCTATTATTTTCAGAAGCTGTATCAGCAATTATTCCATTTAAAATACCAAAAGAAATGTTTAACGAGTTCATGGATGAACTTATGGAACAGTTAACAAGAATAAATACCTCAAAAGATACACAAATTACTTATAGATTACTTAAAATTTTCGGCCACAAACCAGCATAGGAAAATTATTATTTATTTATTATTATTAAAAAGCAATTACAGTTTTAACTTATGATCTAGTACAAAGCCCCACAAAACTGCAAATACAGTTTGACTGTGGGATCAACCATTTTACTAATATATTATAGTAAATTATCCTAACTATATTAAAGCTATGAAGAGAGGTTAGAGAAGGTTGAAGAATTCATCAACGCAATAACAATTTTCAAGAAAATTGAAAATATAACTGATGAAGATGCCGTGGAAGGTTTAGGACTTCTTTTAATAGAAACAGCATCTACTTGGTGGCAAGGTGTCAGATCCGAAGAAAAGAACTGGGACTCCATTTTTGTGTGCTAAACGAGCTCTTTTGGCACAATTGCCTACTAAGCGCCACAAGGCAGAGGAACAAGTGGATTTGGTTTATGGCCTTTTAAATTAAAAAATTAAGAAAAATGTGCCTCGCCACGAAATCAAAACATTTGGTAACCTACTAACAAAGGTCCGCCATTTTGAAAACCTGCAACGAGAAACATCGCGGCCAAACACGCCACCTCCTAAATTTAAAAAATACACATTTTGTGGAAGACACGTTTACGAAGATTGCCAGAAACGCAAAGCTGAAGAGGACAAACAGAGTACAGCTAGAGTTTCCGAAGCAACACTTAAATGTAATGGATGCGGCACCCCTGGGGTATATAGAAGCAACTGTACAAATTGTAAAAATAAAGAAACACCGCCAAAACCGGTCAAATTTTTTTCAATGGTACCTTCGCCAATTCAAGGGTAAGTAAACATACCCACAAATGAAATTAAAATTAAAAATCAACATGGGTATGCATACCTCGACTCAGCAGCTAGGACAAGTATTGCCGGTTCCACGTTATACAAGATATTGCTTAAAGCTGGCGCCACCTTCTCTGAGCAACAATCAATTGTGAACTTGGCAGATGGAACCAAAAAGCAAATTACGCTACTCACTACAACCACTGAAATCTCAATCGGCGGCCGTTGCATACCAATAACTATGTCAGCCATGCCAACTGAAGAAAATACCCGAACTCTTTTAGGAATAGACTTTCTAGAAGCAGCAGGAATCATTTTAAACTTGCTACAACGCTGTTGGTACTTTATCGATGACACAAAACAAACATTCGACTTCTTACAATAGAAAAGTGAGCCACTATTAACACAAACTATCATTAACCAGAAACCAAAATTATCTTCACAACTTGTAATGAAATTCGATTTTAAAGATGATTATCAACCATCAAACTACGAGTTGATTGACTCAGAAATACCGGAGTTTATAAAATGGGTAAGAGATTTAACCATGTTATCTCCTATATCAAATACTCCACCTCATCTTAAATCACCACTATCCAAAGCCACTGAAGAAATACCCTGGAAGATGATTAAATTAGACTCACCTGCATAAATTTCACGTCCACGTAAACCAGGAGCAGTAAATGATGATTTGTTAAAACATAAAGATCCACGTGTAAAATACTTGCCAATAAATCCTTTTCAACTATATTCTATTGATTTATTTCGTAATGGCGAATACCCTGACATAAACCTACGAAATAATGAGGGAGAATTATTAACTATAGATGAAAGGTTTCAATTAAACAATCTTTTCAATAAATACAAAAATATTTTTAAGAATCAAAGTCCACCAACATTTCATATTAAGCACAATATCGATAGAGGCTCTCACCAACCAATTGCGGTAAAACCATATCGCATGTCTCCCTTACCACAATATCAACTTAAGATTAAAATTGATGAAATGTTAAGTAACGACTTTATTGAAGAATGTGATTCTCCATGGTGTGCACCTGTCATCCTTGTACCTAAAGGGGATAAAGACGTAAGAGTTTGTGTAGATTATCGCCGTTTAAACGAAATCACAAAACCAGATCGATATCCATTGCCAAGAATGGATGATTTATTACATCAAGCGAAAGCAATGCCTTTTATGTCTACAATAGATTTGCAATCAGGCTATTGCCAAATATCTGTTTATCCAAAGGATCAAGACAAGACAGCATTTGTATCGCCATTTGGAACATATAAATTCACACGAATGCCATTTGGTTTACGAAATGCCCCAGCAACCTTCCAACGATTGATGGACAGATTAATGATAGGACTGAAAACTCAGTATACACTAGCATATTTGGATGACTTGCACCTTCGTTCACTTACTTTTAGAGATTATATTAAGGATTTAGAGGAAATCTTTAATAAATTTTCAGAGTATAACCTACGTGCCAATAGAGAAAAATGCAAATTCGGATGCTCTAAAATAAAATACTTAGGGCACGTCATCATTCCCGAATGTTTAAAAACAGATCCTGAAAAGACTGCAGCAATTATGCAATTGCCACCACCTGCACACCTAAAACAGTTAATATCTTTCCTACAAACAGCTTAAATGGTATAGAAGGTTCATACAAAATTTTGCAGATATAGCAAGACCACTAACCAATTTAACAAAGAAATCTATAAGTTGGGTATGGAAAATCGAGCAACAGCAAGCATTTGATAATATAAAACAGGCATTAACTACTAGCCCTGTTCCCCGACAAGCAAATAGCAATGTATCATTTATATTGAAAACCGATGCAAGCCAGTTCGCTATAGGCGCAGCTCTATTGCAGGGAAAGGGCAAAGATGAACATCCTGTGGAATACGACAGTAGATTACTCATCTCTGCAGAAAAAAATTATACTGTAACTGAGAAAGAAGCATTAGCAATAGTATGGGCTGTAGCACGATTCAGAGGATATATTGAAGGGACCAAATTCATAACAATTACTGATCATCAGCCGTTGAAATGGTTGATGAGCCTCAAAACTCCGACTGGTTGACTTGCGAGATGGGCATTGCAGTTACAATCTTACGAGTTCGAAATACAGTATACTCCTGGATGGACAAACGTTCTCGCAAATTTACTCTCACGTCCATCGTGTAAAGATTATGACAAAGAATACACAGTTTGTGCTATTGAAGTAGAGTTACCGAAAAGAAGTGGGAAATCTATACGTGAAGAACAACTCAAAGATGAAAAGTTAGCAGTAATTATCAAGGCATTAGAAAATAAGCAATATAATAACGAAAACTATGTTCAATGGTTTAGAAAAGGGTACTTAATCCACAAGGAGTTCTGTACAGATATTCACCAGACCAAGACGATGAAAACCCGAAACTTTTTGTATCGAAGCAAGAGATAAGAAATATCTTAACGGCTTATCATGATCTGCCTACAGCAGGACAAATGGGAATAGATAGAACAATAAATCGGATCTCTAATCATTTTTATTGGAATGGGCTAAGAAAAGACGCTGTTACCTACATCAAAACATGTCGTGTAGAATGTCAACGGTATAAACCATCTCATGTAAAACCTGCTGGATTATATCAATCCTCAACAAACAACCAAAGATTCGAAGTATTATCCATTGACTTATTTGGCCCACTTCCGAAAGCAGAATCAGAAGACAAATGGATATTCATTATTGAAGATACAACAACAAGGTGGATAAAATTATTTGCAATCCGGGAAGCAACGGCTCAAACATGCGCTAAAATACTAATAAAAGAAATATTTTTGAGATACGGCTTACCAAGTAAACTAATAAGTGACAACGCTACTGAATTTATCTCAGCAGTAATACAAAAGATAACATTTTGCTTCAATATAGAACATATATTAACGCCTGTGTATCATCACACAGACATATATCATCACATAGACAGGGTTACCAATATGGTAGAAAGAAGAAACCGGGATATGAAAACTCAGATAGTGCAAGGAAAACACACTAACTGGCCGTCCACATTGCCAGCTATACAATTTGCTTTAAACACTGCCAAGTGTCAAAGTACCGGATATTCACCAGCTTATTTAACTTTTGGTCGAGAACTTCGTACGCCGTACGACTTAACACATGATTTGAGTACAATAGTTCAATCAGAAAATTTCGTATCTGAAATTACACCAACTCTAAAGAATAAATAAATAACGTAATGAAAAACGAAGACCAGACCCTGGTTATAAACTCGGTGACCTAGTTCTCATCGAAACCCATCCAATAAGTAATCTAGACAAGGGTTACACTTCAAAACTAGCACCTCGCAGAGACGGACCGTATAAAATCATAAACAAAATTGGGTCAACCATCTACGAAGTTGCAGATCCAAATAATTCAAATAAATAAGTTGGAAGATACCATACATCTGCAATTACACCATTCCTAAGAGGAACCTTTAACTATTCCAGTTAAACCTATAAGACGCATAGGAAGACCTTAGAAAATTCTGGATAAGAATTCTGGTACTCTTTCGGGACGATAATCGAGCACCAGAGGGGGAGAATGTAACAAGCCACATAGACTAATAACGCCATCTATGCGTACTGTCTGAAGTTACACATTCTACAAAGGATGTGTGCTATCATGAATCAAAGATCACGCACACACACAAGTCGGCCGCCTATATAACGGCGACATTTTATATTAAAATATTCATTCGATAGCT
This sequence comes from Leucoma salicis, assembly GCA_948253155.1. Classification (NCBI taxonomy): domain Eukaryota; kingdom Metazoa; phylum Arthropoda; class Insecta; order Lepidoptera; family Erebidae; genus Leucoma; species Leucoma salicis. The sequence continues at coordinate 11,271,827 of OX411808.1, read as the reverse complement.
AGGAACCTTAGTGAGCGGAGGCCCCGCTGATCCCTCTCAAAGGATAAAAACCTCAGCCTGACCGGCGGCCACGCAAGCCATCAGGTTCGAGGGTAGCTAGCAGGACACGGGAGTGCGAAGGCCCCACAATTCCACCCCACGGTCCTATTTAGGGTTGTTTTCTATATTACTAACTATCACTGTTATAAGTCTAAGTACCAATAAAGTATACCAGTGTTGTCAATCAGAAAGCACCATCCCTACAAGTTATAATAGTATTTTTTTTTTATCTTTATTAAAGGACTTGGTTCGCAAATAGAGAGCGACCATGCCGTCCTCATAAGGCTACAGAAAATAGATTAACTTATAAAACTAAACAATTTATACTTTTAACGCAATACCGACCTTAACTAATTTATATAAAACTTTGGCACTGCTAGACATGGAATCAGATAGCAATATTACATCCTCCTACGCCACTAAATATAGATTTATCACATATGCGTTTCCTGAATGAATCGTTCCGGACACATTCCACCAGGATGTGATGGATATCTTCAATAACATCGCATTGAGAACAATTTGGAGATGACATCTTTTTCATTAAAAATGCATACTTATTAAGTGGAATGTGACCGGATCGTATCCTAAATGCCATTACCAGCATATTTCGACTAAAATTGCTAGAACCAAACCAAGGGCTACGAAAAAGCTCAGATCGCAGAGTCCGGTACCAGATACCTTTATCGACAGATACACACTTAAAATATGTCGACACCCCCATGCAATAACATTGTAATTCATTTTAGTTTCTTGACGATGCGGTTTTATTATCGCAGTCCGCGACTGACCTGCAGACCCGAGTCGACGTAATGGCAGAAGATTGTAAGAAAAGGGGCCTACATGTGAATGTGAGCAAAACCAAAATAATGTTTTTGAAAGAGAAGAAGCCAGAACAGATGTTAGAGTAGCAATAGGAAATAGTGTGCTAAGAACAAGTGGATGAATTTGTATATCTTGGATGTGGATTCAGTCGGGATGGAAGGTACACCACTGATGTAGAGATCATCACCTCAGCCAGAGGGCGCGTGTCGCAATACACAACGCAGTGCTTGTCCCAAGATTATTATATGGAAGCGAGAGTTGGGTATGCGAAAAGGAGCATGAGAGTAAAATCAATTCGGTTGAAATGCGATCTCTGAGAAGAATCTGTCTAGTGAGGCTGACTGACCGCATTCGTAACGACAACGTAAGAGAGCGATTAGGTATGAAAGAGAGTATATGTGTAAAGATGCAAAAAGGAATGCTCCGATGGTTCGGACATGTGGAAAGAATACCGGACGAGCAACTGCTTAAGAAGATATACAATGCGAAAGTGGAAGGATGTAGGTACAGGGGGAGACCGAGACTCACCTACCTAGACCAAACCGGTCATGTATTGAAGGAAAGTGGAATCAGGAATCTCCGAAACCGGCGAGCGTGTATGAAGTGAGTTATGAATGTTGAGAAAGCGAGATATGTATGCAAGAATAGAGCCTCTTGGCACTCTGTTCTCTCTGCCTACCCCGCAAGGGAAATGGCGTGATGACGTAAATAAAATTACAATTTTGTTGTATTTAATCATTTATATATTATTAACATTTTTGTTTTTGTAAATTATGTTACAATGATTTCGTTCGACAATCGTAAGTTACAATGCTTTTGTCACTTGTATAACTCAAAACGAATAGACTTACTACGATTACACACAAAAAAAGCTATTTTTTTTTTGCATAGCAATAACATTGTTACTCAATTTGTCATAAAAAATGAGTTACAATGTTTTTGCATGGGGGTGTCGATGTAGATTAGCGTCTGAAAACATTTTCTTTTAGAATGGGTAACACATCAGTGTAAAAGGAACAATATGGTAGGGTATTCCAACACTACCCTGTGCGTTGCCCCGAACGACGGGGCGTGCGGTTAGGTAAACTAAAAAAAAAATAAGGGTATTCCATCTGTAGCAACTTCATTGGCTAAGCAATCAGCTACTTCATTACCACTTAGCCCAAAGTGAGATGGAATCCATTGGAGATGAACAATCACTCCTGATTTTTCTAACCTTTGTATAGTGTCAAGAATTGAATAAGCTATTGGTACTCCTCGAAAGTTCGAGGTGCATCGAGCTATGTGTTGTAGAGCGCTTCTGGAATCCGCGAAAATAACAAATTTTTTATTATTGACACTATTTAAATATGCAAGGGCTTCGGATATTGCCAAAAGTTCTAAGTACATTATAGAAATATTATTATCAAAGTTAAGATTTTGGTATTTGTCTGGGGGTCAAAAACTGCAGCGCCTAAACCATCTTTGCTCTTAGAGCCATCTGTATAGATACTATAAAATCCGCAGTATTTATAGTTAACCAAATCGTAACATTTGCCTTTTAAATACGTAGTATCTAGTAACCTTTTAGAAATGGAAATTCCATCAATAAAGCAAGACACTGAATTATCTATATTCATATTTTGCACCCAAGTATTTAGGCTAAACATTTCTAGCTTTGGCGAGGCATGAACTGGGGTCGATTTGTAGGTGTTATGAACTACAATAAGCAGAGGTTTCTTTTTATGAGTGCAGTAGCCTGGGCTATTACATCTTATGGAAAGCTGGTCGATAAGCCGCATACTCCCATTGTTTTTAAAACTACAGCATTTCAACCAATACTTTCCACCTAGGTAAAACCTGCGTAGATGTAACGGCTGCAAACAAAGTTCGTTTTGCATAACGTGGATCGGGGTGCTCTTTATGAACCCCCCAATAACACGCATACACTGATTTTGCACCTTTTCGACCTTATAGAGATGGGATTTAACGCTCGTGTCATACAAAAAACTTGCATAATCTAATCGACTACGTATCAGGGAGATATACAACTTTCTCATATGGTTAGGATGCACGCCCCAGTCAGACCCAGCCAATACTTTAAGTATATTAATAAATTTTAAAGTTTTATGAGTAATCTCATTTATGTGCTTACCCCATCTAAGTGATCTGTCAATCCAAATGCCTCCATACTTAATCCCATCCATCCATCAGCCCTTCATCGTCCACTGCTGGACATAGGCCTCCCCAAGAGAACGCCACAGCGAACGGTTCTGTGCCGCCTGCATCCAACGACTGCCTGCGACTTTGACCAGGTCATCGGTCCACCTGGTGGGAGGCCGTCCTACACTGCGCCGTCCGTTACGCGGTTGCCACTCGAGAACCTTTCTTCTCCAACGGTTGTCGGTTCGTCGAGCGATGTGGCCTGCCCATTGCCACTTCAGCATGCTGACCCGGCGGACTATGTCGGTCACTCCTGTTCTCCTACGGATTTCCGTATTACGGATTTTATCACGTAGAGAGATCCCAAGCATAGCCCGCTCCATAGCACGCTGAGCGACTTTAAGCCTTGATATAAGGCCAACATTTAGTGCTGACTCTATATTTTGACAACCATCTCTTATTAGTTTGTATGATCCGTATATAGAACAAAGTCATCAGCATATTGGGAAACAAAAACATTAAAATTGCTTTTACAAATATGCATAGTCACTACGTTAAACAGTATCGGTGACAAAGGATCACCCTGAGCCAGTCCACGTCCCGTCATTCTAGATAATTTGGAGTCGGAACAGTTTATACTTATTGCCTTGAGCTCAAAAAAATCCATAAGTAATCACAAAATTTTGACCCTACCCCAATACTATCTAATATATTTATTAAAATTGAAATATCAACATTGTTATACGCGTCTTTTATGTCGATAAAACACCCTAAAGTTATCAAATTCTCACTGAAACCTAGCTGAATTTGAGATACTAATCGACAAAGACTATCCAAGCACGAACGCGACTTTCTAAATCCTACAATATTCTCTGAAAACATATTATTAGATTCCAAGAACCATTCTAGCTTATGCTTTAAAATTGTATGAAAAATTTTACACGGACACGACATAAGTGCAATCGGCCGAATATTGGCACCTAGGGCGTTCTCACCACCGGGTTTAGGTATAGGAATTATTCTGACATTTCTCCATTGAACTGGCGTGTATCCTAATTCCAGAAACGAGTTGTATAGTTTGATTAAAGTATATTTGCCAATCAATGGGAGATTTAGATATTTTTATATATATTTTTAGCATTTGACATGCTTAGCAACATACATTTTTCACTTTGTGTTTAATAATCAATGGGAGATGTTTAATCATTGAGAACGTAATGTTATCATCGCCTGGCGCAGTATCGTTAGCTTTGATAGCGCGGCTCAGTTCTTGAATGGAAATTTTATCCTTCAGAATAGAATTAGCAGAGTGAAAATGTGGTTTCATAGGAGATACGAAATCTGGAGATAAACTATGTAAAAGTTGACTTGCAGCCTCCTTATTTATAGTTGGCATTTTTGGAACCCTATATCCCTTTAACCACTTCATCCGGCCCCACATGTCATTCGAAGATGTTGTGTTATTAATATTGCTGCAAAATTCCCGCCAGGAGCGGCGTTTGGCCTGGCGAATCAGTTTCTGCGCTGTTGAAACCTTGATGTTAAGTAACATTAAATTTTGTGGGGTAGGATTCCCTCTAAAAGTAGCCAGGGCTAGCCTTCTTTCTGCCACCGCACGAGAGGTGTCAACGTTCCAATAGGGCTTAGGTATAAATTTATTTAGGCGAAGTGGGTCTTGACAAATCTTCACAACAGGAATGTGGATATCTGCAGCAGTGTTTATCGCAGTCATGAATTCATTGTATGTCTCCTGAGGATTGTTTGTCCAAGATAAACCAGTAAAAGTATCAACGGGCATATTAGTATATCCGGCCCAATTAGCTTTCTTGTAATTTCGCTTTGTATCACTACTGGTAGCTGATGAAGTACATGTGAAGAATTTGATGATAAGATGGTCACTTCCCAAACATTCGTTGGTCGCTCTCCAGATAAATTGTAAAGCGATATCATTCGAAGCAAATGTCACATCAGGAGATGATATTCGTTGCCTGCCGTTAGCTAACTTAATCCTGGTCGATGACCCATTATTCAAACAAACAAAATTATTGTCCAAGATGGTGTCAAAAAGTTAAATATAGCCTCACAGTCAGAGTTCGAAGTTCTAACACTAGAAGGGCAATATATTGAAATAATATTCTCTATATTGGAACAGTTTAAAATCTTAATATAAATAATCTGGATTCCAGGATTAACATTTTGAATCTGACATAGTTGTATTTGATGGAAGAGTGGACAATTACAGCTACACCACCATATCCATCCTGTCGGTCTTGGCGAAGTATATTGTATCCAGATAATCTCATAGTACTATTTGGTTCTAGCCAGGTTTCACTTAAAGTAGCGATATGGACTTTTTCCTGGGACATCAATTGTTCAAATTCTACAAGTTTCGGTCGCAAAATTTGGCAGTTCCATTGTATTAACAGTTTGTCGAGACAAACAGTCCATTAAAAATAAATGATTTAAGGGCTGGCCACTCTGAAAAAAAATCTGCAAGTAAGTTAATGATCCAATCTTATAATAACCGACCACATGACTTTAACTTCTCCTCAAAACTTATTTTTTTCTTAAAAATTACTTCTTTAATCTTCTGTATCATATGTTTGAAATCCATGTTTTCTACCGAACCCCTTTATCCTCTGCCCATATCCTCTGAGACGTCCTCTCCTCCTTCTAGCAAACTTCCCTCTACAGATTGAACCTTATTTTCACTATTGTATCGTTTTCTTGGTTTTTTCTTAACCTTCTTTGCCTCTGAACTAGCTGAACAGTCGTTGTGAATAAAAACTGGTGATTTAAGTACTTCTGCATAAGTGCATACGAACGGAGGTAGAGAAGAACCCTTGAAGCACAACCTAATGTGTTCACTGTCTTCAAACTTACCCGTAGCAAAGCTGCGCTTTGGTAATCTTTTAAATCCAATAATAGGCATGCTACTTTCTAACTTGCAATATTTCTGACTCAGTCATTTCCATCTCAATGTTCTTCAAAATTCCGTAAGACAAGCCTACTTCAAAAGTTTTTTGACATCTGTATTCCTTGTCTAAGGAATACTTACAATTTAATAACTTTTCTGCACTTTCCTCTTTGTTAAACTTTAACAGTACTCTGTATGCGTTCACATATTTGATTTTAACAATATCCAGAATATTTTCTTTTTTAAGAATGCGTGCCAACCCTATTTGCTTAGGTAATGACTCCTTTTTAGACATAATACTTATCTCAATTTATTCTTCAGCCACTATGCTGCTATCATTCTTGGGCAAGTTGCGTGCCATAACCCTTCTCCCCACCTCTGTCCATACTTCCTCTAAGTCTATATCCCGATTCCACTTCTCAGGCCTCCTACTGCCCATATCTTCATCAGTAAGGTCTACACTCCCTTCGAATACTGTTGAATTATTCATGTTAGTCTGCGATAAATCTTCTAATGAATTGTTCACAACATAAAACCGGACGTCATCAAGTGTATAGCTATTCATAGTCGATGTAACTGCGCCGCATCGCAATTCTCGGAAAATAACTCGCTGCGCGATAACAATATGCAACTGTACCGAACACAAACGTGCTGCCACGACAAGCGCGCGTGAGCTACTGTAATAATTTATTAATTCATTGTTTAGTGTTTGTCCTTCTTATTCTTTTTTATAAACATTGTGGTTTTGGACGGTTTTTATTTTTTCGTGCTATGGTTATGGGAAGCGTCAAGCTTTGTAATTAACCATATTGTCACACAGTTCCAGTGGTACACCGAGATGATACACAGTGGGTTTATTTAGTGGGTGAGAGACTCACACTACCCTGTTCGTTGCCCCAAACGACGGGGTCTGCCGCTAGGTAAATTTTTTCCCACCCTAGCAAAAAGTAAAGTAAGATAGTCCATAGACTTTAGATAATAAAGTTTATGTTTTATCACAGTGTTTAAGATTTAGATTCATTAGACCATCTTGACATTTTAATATACCTACTCTGATACATATTAGCACGATCATGAATGATGACCGACTGCCTGACTGAATGAATCCGAAGACCGAATAGAGCTAATAGAACTAATAGAATGAATTAGTTCACTGTCCGAAATGAAACAGTACAGATCGCTCTTTTAAATGACCGAGCAGGCACAAGACTACTGGTGATGTACCATCCACTTGGAAGTTTCAAACAGTGTTGCCTATATTAAAACCCACCAAAAATCCTGAAGAATGTTCGTCTTATGGACCTATAGCCCTATCCCCGGTTATTGCCAAAATTGCTGAAAACTTAATTAAAAATTGAATTGAATGGTTTATAGAAAGTAAAAATATTTTGCCGGACTTCCAGTATGGTTTTAAGAAGGGTAGGAGGTCAATGGATAGTGTCAGTGTGTTTGTAACAGATATTCGCATAGCCTTTTCAAAAAATGAATCCATAGTTGCGGCTTTTTTAGATATTAAATCTGCTTATGACAACGGCCTTATAGACATTTTGTGTAGAAAATTAAATGAAATACATACCTATGATGTTAATCAACTTTATTAAAAACTTGCTTTGTGGACGTAAAATCAGTCTTGATAATACTGGTCTTACAAGAATTGCATGGAAAGGCTTGCCTCAAGGCTGTTTTAAGTCCGATCCTATATAATATCTACACTTAAGCCTCTATTGGTGACGTTGTAAATATATTGCAATATACAGATGATTTGTTGTTATACTCCATCAAGAGAGTTGTTAATGTAGCGTTACATGAATTAACACAAGCACTAAAGATATTTAAAACATGGCTGGATAATCAGGGTTTAGAACTATCGACGGCAAAAAGTACTACCGTAGTATATACTCGACAACTTAACCAACTACCTGCAAATATTTACTACGACACTTCCATTATACCTGAAAAGAGTTACGTAAAATTTTTATGGTTAGGGAGCTGAATGCCTAAATTTCTATATGATCTGTTCGTGTGGCAGACATGATTAATATCGATGATTGTACCATAAAAAGCATTAAGGACCGCGTCTGCCACCATAGCAGGCCTGTTATCAATTGACAGCACTTTAAAAATGTAAAAAAAACCGGTATGCTAAATCATTTGTTAGTCTCTGCATCTTAAACTGATGGTCAGACACACCTTCAAAACGAGGCACATCGAAGCGGCAGACTTCCAGCCCTCTGACTTTTTAAGTAATTAATTTTAAAACAATTTTTTATGATTTAAAAAATTGTATATGAATTGTTCGCTTGGCAGACCCGAATTGTTCGATTAATGACGATATAAAGAACCACAGAAAAATAGTCTGCCACCATGATGGCGCTGCGCTTTCAATCAACAGCGTTTTAAAAGTGTAAAAAAAAATATGTCTGTTAAATCATTTGTTCGTATTTGCCTTTTGGACTGATGGTCAGAATCATCCTCAAGACGATAAACATCGAAGAGGCAGACGTCCAGACCTCTGATTTTACAAGGGCAGAGCATTTTTATATATTTTTTTTTCGAAAGTTTTGTGTTTCTTTCTTAGAGAGAAGAGAGTGACAACGGTATAATTCCCCAGGTAGTTGGCGTTTAGCTATGGGGCATTCTGCGTCAAATCACGCGGTCATTGGCCTGACCCCTCGGATTTTGATGTCCAATGAATCGTGGGTTTCGTTTGACTCCAAATATTATTTCAAATGTTTAGAAATGTTTATTTTATTTTTAGTAGGGGTTGTCCGAGCTAAAAAAAAACATTAAATTGAGGAAAAACATAAAGAGAAGCCTTTTCTAAATTAATGAAATGTTTTCAATAGTTCGATAATGGACCAAACGTCCGTGTGGGGCCGGCTTTAGAATTGTCCCACCCCTCTCTAACCACGGGAGTCATAAGAGCCGACTGAGGGAATACCATGGGAGTGGGCAGCAGCACTCCCTCGAGTATTAACAACATCCACTGCGATCGCCAACCCGCCTGCCAAGCGTGGCGATTACGGCATTATCCCCCATGTCGGGACCGCTCGTTGTAGCGTTCTCTTGGGGAGGCCTATGTCCAGGAGTGGACGTTGAAAGGCTGATGGATGGATGGATGGATGAATGGACCAAAACAATACAATTTTATTTTTTTTTATTCTCTGAATCATCCGTTTTATTTCAGGCCATCGAGGCTAATAAATTAACGAAAAATGTTTTTGTTTCACTCTAAAACCAAGAAATAAAAATCAAGTTTCACTAGGATTTTTTTCTTTTTGTATTCTCACTAAGAAAAAATTACAATAAGAAATTATGAACAAAAAAAATAATTATTATTTTAAAAATTTTTGATCTATATTAATTATTTTACCGCCTGATTTGACGTGGAATCCCCCTAAAGACGGCTGTTTTATGCCGTCAACCTTGTGAGAACTGTCGATCGTTTCCCTTCGTTCGCTCCGAATAGTACTGTCTTGCTCTCTCGTACACGTATTTATGTGGTGATCCTCTCTTATATATATAATGTACTATGGTGTACAATATATATCTAAATATTTAACGAAGGCAGGGGCTTATCTTCATTTTCATGTTCATCAGAATGATGGTCAGACATGAGGGTGGTCTTGAAATCACACGACGTTATTGTTCAATACACTAATAATTTGAATAGTTTAGTTTTGGTAACAAAGTAACAAGTGATGCTCACAATATTTTAAGATGTAACTCTCAAAATAATCACATAGAGTGCAGGTTAGTTGTATAGCGACCACGACCGACTGTGTTCACGTTCTTGCCAATCGAATCCCTCGTAGGATGGAGAAAAATCTCTGATTGGGACATACTATTTAGTCTGTGATTGGTATTGGGGCATGGCCATAATTAGTCTGTGGCCATGGCTCAGTTCTAGCGGCCTAGCGGGAGTTTTGGCGGGAACACGAAGAAGATCATGTCGTCGCTCTGCATTATTTTCCTAAACTTGTGTTATTTCAAGTATTAATGTGTAAAAGTGGTGGCCTTTTGCTTATTAACTATTTGTGTATGTGCATAAGTGTTGGCAAGTGATGTAGTGCGACATAACGTGTTTTTTCCTGTTGTCTCCAAAACTCCATAGAAGCTTCAGTAAGGTTGCCATCGTCTAACTGGAGTGGGAATTTGACTTGACTGACTAATTTTATATGACTGACTTCGACTATGACTTGTTTTATGAACTAAACTTACGTGTGATGAGAGAATAACGATGTTTATAAGTTACTGTTAGACAGATGGTTCTTCCAACGCCTCAAACAAATTAAATAAAATAATAAATAATAAACAGTTCTAGCGCTTTTTTGAAGTGCTGACAGCGCGTTTTCGCTCAGACCAGTTGGCAGCCGTGCTCAGAGCTCTTGAGTAATATTGTTCTGTGCTCAGAGCTCAGACAAAGAACAGAAGAGTACGTATAACCAGAAGCTTCATTCTCTTAGATAAATATTAATATTTTCTGAAATCTTTAAACTTACAGACTGTAAGTTGTGTTATATAAGTCTTGTGTTGTGATTAAGTTAATTAACATTCCAAGCATTGATTCCAAGAATATGCAGAGCGCTTCATTGTATGAACAAAATAACGGCCTTCAGAAGAGGGATGCTTTGTCGTGTCTAGAACAATATGCGTACAAAATTAAATGGAAAATCGGCAATAACAAAATCATTGACATAGGTTGTGGGGATGGGAGCGTCACTAATTTAATGAAAAAGTATTTTCCCCGTGAATTTACACTCGTCGGTTGTGATTTAAGTGAGAGTATGGTCAAATTTGCGAACGACCATAACCAAGATGAAAACACATCTTTCATAGTGTTAGATATTGCAGGCGAGCTACCAGACAATTTAAAGTACAGTTTTGGCAACGTATTTTCCTTTTATGCTCTTCACTGGGTAAGAGATCAAAAGTAAGTAATTAAATCTTCAAATTAATTATTCTAAAAAGAATATTATATTTTATAACTTACTAGCTGACCCGGCGAACTTCGTACCGCCATATATTTTTTCAGGAATAAATATTGCAATTAAGTTGGAACAAAACACACGTTTTAAAAAAGAAAAGCTTAAATCGGTTCAGTAGTTTTGGAGTTCATCCCGGACAAACATCGTGACACTAGAATTATATATAATAGATAGATATGTATATAAGTAATTGTTGTTATTAGTAAAAATATAGTCTTCTATATTCCAAGGCAGCGATATGACTCCACAGTCTCAGAACTAAGTCTTTAATAGGATAATTAATACTATGTCTTCATTTGTTTAATAAACCTCTTTGTGTTTTATTTAGACATGCTTTTAACAACGTTTTCAATCTTCTGGAGCAAGATGGAGAGTGTTTTATGACTCTGATGGCCTGGAGCCCATTTTTTGACTCGTTTCGAATTCTAGCTCAGAAGAACAAATGGAAAGCTTGGCTATGTAACGTTGAAAACTATATTTCTCCCTATCACAACTCGCAGGTATAAAAATTATGAATAATTAGAGTTTTGAGTAAGTCTGACTTCATTAGTGCAGTTTTTCTTACACCAGTAACATTTCCCAATTTATATAAAAATTTTAACTGAACTAATTTTCTATATCAACTGGAGAATGTTAAGCAAGATCTATGATTGAAGTTACTTTAAGAGAACTTGGTATTCAGTTAGACCTCACTTCCTTTATTAGTGAACTTGTTATCTGAGTAAGTAAAGTTGCAAATTCTTTTATTCCAAACACACATGAATTAAGTATGTTTTTATCATATTTTTTTCAAGTGTATTAGCTTCTTAGGTTATTATTATATACAAGTACACATAGATAAAAGTGAATCGGCTCTTTGTTATGTCTAAATAACAGGTTTTTACTAAATACTTATGAAACTATATTATGTTGGCATTAACAAAATATAATTTTTTTAAATTTTTGTCTGTCTGTTTGTTCCGGCTAATTTCCAAAGCAGTGGGACATGACTTTCATTACCAGACAGTGCAGCTGATGTTATAATGGATAAGTCAGACTATTTTATTTTGGAAACATAATTAGGGTTGTAGACAAAAATTAAAATAACTAAAACATTCCATGTGGACAAAGTCGTGGGTAGCAGCTATTATATATACCTATATATATTAATGAATAAGTCAATATTTACATGTAGAAATATTAATTTAAATCTATTTTCTTAGTATCTGTGTACTAATTTCTTTTCTTTATTATTATCTTTGTTATTAGCTGATAATTTATTCTTTTGGCACACATAATAATGTTTATTGGTCATGGTGAAACAAATTTTTTAATTAATTTCATACATAATTTTTAAAAATAACATAATCTGGTATTTTTTTCCTATATAAAGCATATAAAGCAACTCAAGGCCCTGCCAAGTTGTAATTTTACAAGGTAATTAATGGTATCTACAAAATATTATATTGACGAGTCAGTCTCCTAATAAGTGGTAAAAATTGTGATTTTCTGATCTCATTATCTCATGAAAGGTGAGCTTATTTAATGAGATTCGGAACTTAATAGCTAAACATGATATTCTAAGTGTGTAGGACAAAAATATATTCTTCGAAAAGTGCATGAATTGGTTCTAATACATAACAATAAACAATACACAAGTCGCCCTTTTAACTTTGTTTATGAACTTAGCACAATTCTAAAGCCGGCTAAAACACACACTTCTATTATTGTCAAGGTATTATATAAATTTTCTTATGTTTCCAGGACCCGGTGAAAGAAATTGTAAAAATGATGGAAAATATTGGATTTGTAGACATTGATGTAATGTGTAAAAACATGTTTTATATTTTTGACAATATGGAAGATATGAGAAGTAATTACTTGTTTTTTTTTTCAATCACGACCCTCCAATTCATGCATGCACATAATGTATTCTTGTATATATCATCATATCCTACCTAATCCCGGGCTAAGTGAGAGTTTTCATCTTACTTTTATTCAATGGCAAACAGTTCCATTTTAATTTTGGTGTAAGTCCTTATTAATTAACATTAATAGCTTGTTATTAAACTAAAATTAAGTTCAGACATTACTTATATACATTCATGTTACGAATATCCTTACTTCCTTGCAATATTATAAATGCGATAGTCAGTTTGGTTGTTGGTTTGTCACACTTTCACGCCGTAATTACTGAAGCAATTATAATAAAATTTTCCATACATACAATCTGAAACCCATAGTTACTTTTCATCGTGACATAATGGATGTTTTCCGTGGGATAGCTATTTTTACATAGAGATAATTAACGTAAATACCGTAAAGTGATATATTTATATAGTCCACGCGAACAGAGTCGCAAGCAGAATCTAGTGGATAACAAAATTAAAGTAAGCTCCACTTCTTTAATTTAATTGATCGAAGCTTATCCAAAACTTTGTTGAGGTAGGTTTCCGATCGTTCAGTTTTAACTGACTACCAGTATTTAATCGACTGCTCCTCTTTTCTTACCTGTAAGAATCAACCTCATGGGACAACTTCAAAATACGAAACAAGATCAGTCACATGTTTAGGTATATAAGACTAGGTACCCGACTAGGTACTGCCCGCGACCCGAAAATAAATACGTGACAGCACACATAAGAAGTATATGCAAAAATCGCTATACCACATGAGCTATCCATTGTTTCGGGATAAAAGTAGATAAATACTTAGTATGTCATCCTGTGACTCCTAAACTACCCACTAACACTAAAAAAAATCATGTTGACCCCTTGCTTTGAAAAAACCGTAAGAAACCGTACATTTTTCCGGGATAAAGAGTAGTCTATGTGCTAATCCAGACTATAATCTATCTCTGCCAAATGTCATCCGGATCCGTTCGTCGGTTCTGACATGAGTGAGTAACTAACATCCATCTAACTTTCGCATTTATAATATTAGTAAGATTCTTACAACAATGACAACCGGCTTCCTGGCGAAGTCGGTAGTATAACCGACTTCCGTGCACGAGGTCGTGGGTTCGATTCCCACTCAGGACAGTTATTTGTGTGATGAACACAGATATTTGTACTGCGTCTGGGTGTTTTCTATCTATCATGTGTATAAATTTCCAAAAAAAAGTAAAATATGTACCTATCATATCCGTAATCTGGTACCCATAGAACAAGCGTTAAGCTTAGTTTGGAACCAGAGGATGTTGAGCGAGAAAAATCAGAAAAATGTATGTGAATATTTATTACTATTATTAACCTGTCATTTTTGCGAAGGTGTTATTTGACACCTGGGACTAGAAGACACAGTTTAATTGCCTTCTGAAGCACGGAGGATCTCAGGTGTTCAAAAGTTAGCTTTATCGCATCTTATTCACGGATGGAACTAAAAATATTGAAGGTACACTAGCAGCATTTTTAGCACAAACATAACTGGCCGCAAAATTAAACTGAATTATTAGAAGCTTTAAAGTATGCCTCATCGTTGTCAGCAAGAAATATCCTATTTGTATATGTGGGTAGGGGGGTATCCGGGTCCGCCGGCGGACAACCGCATGAATGTAACATAGTTCCAGTGGCCCGCCAATAAAGGCGGAGAGACGGCACACGGTGGGTTTCTCTAGTGGGTGAAGGCCCCACACTACCCTGGGAGGTTAGGCAGAATTTCGCATGTCGATCGTATCGTGATGACTGTGATTGGTTGAGAGCTCTCCGTGATTGGCCTACGGATTATTATGACATCACGCGTCGGTTTCTCAACCAATCACAGTGATCACGATACGATCGACATGTGAGATATGAGATTCTGCCTGACCCCCCTGTTCGTTGCCCCGAACGACAGGGTATCCGGGCGTGCCCGCGACGGCCTGTCGCAAATGACAGTGACATGTTTATTCTGTTTCCACTTAGACAAAGAATATTATAGACAAGCTATCAGCGTATGCCCCCTGCATAAACCCACGCGTGATGTCGCAATAATCCGTTGGCCAATCACGGTGATCTCAACCAATCACAGTGATCACGATACGATCGACATGTGAGATATGAGATTCTGCCTAACCCCGCTGAGTCGAGATAGCAATAGTTTGACATATGATAACCGGAAAAATTTAATAATTTTTTACCTTTAATTTTAACAGATTAGTTGACTAAAAATGTACTACCTGTTTTAGCCAGATACAAGAATGACAGGACAAAATAAATTGCAGTTATGCTTATATTTTGCTTATAATGTATTAGAACGTGTAACATTAGCGTATATAACGTGATTAATGAACGTTTTTTACATAAATACAAAAACAAGCATAAATACCGATGATGGGGACGGTTGGCCACCTTATTGTTGGGACCCAGTTGATTGGGTCCAAATACAAATAACGCATAGGTACGCAAAAAAGATAAAATACATGTGTCCCTCCCACTCTTGCTAAAACCTAATATGTGCATCCTTTTCTTCATCCTTAGTATTTATATATATTTTTAGCATTTGACATGCTTAGCACTATACATTAAACACAAAGTGAAAAATGTGAAATCGAAAATAACAGTCAGGAGCAGGATTTGAACCTGCATCTTCTGGATACCGTCCAGATGCTTTACCAATTCAGCCATCCTGACAATTGCTCCTGACTGCTAATTTCGATAACACATCATACTTAACGTCTTTGGGCGACGCCTGCGCCATCTGTCGGACGTATTTTCATACATTATACCGACCAGGTAAACTTAATTTTACAATTAAGATTTTTACCTAATAATGACGCAAACCCTATAAATATTTATATATATTTTTAGCATTTGACATGCTTAGCACTATACATTAAACACAAAGTGAAAAGTTTTCACTTGTCAATTGTAAAATTAAGTTTACCTGGTCGGTATAATGTATGAAAATACGTCCGACAGATGGCGCAGGCGTCACCCAAAGACGTTAAGTATGATGTGTTATAGAAATTAGCAGTCAGGAGCAATTGTCAGGATGGCTGAATTGGTAAAGCATCTGGACGGTATCCAGAAGATGCAGGTTCAAATCCTGCTCCTGACTGTTATTTTCGAATTCACATTTTTCACTTTGTGTTTAATGTATAGTGCTAAGCATGTCAAATGCTAAAAATATATATAAATATTTATAGGGTTTGCGTCATTATTAGGTAAAAATCTTAATTGTAAAATTAAGTTTACCTGGTCGGTATAATGTATGAAAATACGTCCGACAGATGGCGCAGGCGTCGCCCAAAGACGTTAAGTATGATGTGTTATCGAAATTAGCCGTCAGGAGCAATTGTCAGGATGGCTGAATTGGTAAAGCATCTGGACGGTATCCAGAAGATGCAGGTTCAAATCCTGCTCCTGACTGTTATTTTCCATTTCACATTTTTCACTTTGTGTTTAATGTATAGTGCTAAGCATGTCAAATGCTAAAAATATATATAAATATTTATAGGGTTTGGGTCATTATTAGGTAAAAATCTTAATTGTAAAATTAAGTTTACCTGGTCGGTATAATGTATGAAAATACGTCCGACAGATGGCGCAGGCGTCGCCCAAAGACGTTAAGTATGATGTGTTATCGAAATTAGCAGTCAGGAGCAATTGTCAGGATGGCTGAATTGGTAAAGCATCTGGACGGTATCCAGAAGATGCAGGTTCAAATCCTGCTCCTGACTGTTATTTTCGATTTCACATTTTTCACTTTGTGTTTAATTCATCCTTAGTGTCAAAATAGTAGCGAGTCTATAATATTCTTTGTCTAAGTGTTTCCATAATAAAGGTATAGCTTATTAAATCTTTAAAAAAAAGGTATATCTGCTAATACCTCTTGATATTTTATTGTCCTGCTACAACAGGCGCATTGCTTTAGTCAGCGGGCGCCGGAATTTTTATAAGTATTTCTTAAAGCACTGGATCGGTGCGTCTAAATCCTATTCATAGGAAAGCTGGAAGAAGAAAAGAAGACTGGCGCACTTCAGGACGTTTCCGTTATTGTTAGGTACCTATTGTTTTTATTACGCCGTCAAGAAGTAATAAATACCTTCCTTTCGGTAGCTTATTAGTCTCAAATCTTATTTTGCCTCTGAGGTGCGGCGGCTTAATAATATAGAATAGTAACCGTCAAAAACCGTTTATTGATATTTTGTTTGCTAGCATGTGGCTATTTAGTGCTAGTAGGGCGGCTCTACAATGCGGGCGGAACACTGCTCTCCGCTTTGAAATGTCCAATGTTGGCCCCATTCGCCATTGGAGTTGATGAGATTGGTACGTAGTATCTCTTAGTAGTCTGTGTTGATTAGTTTACTTTGAAGTGTTTCCACGGTTGAGTGTTTCTGCGGTACAGCTGGTTGTGTAGAGGGTGCATAAACATCTCGCTCCAACCTCAATCTGCCCTCGGGCTGGCACTGAACCTACCATAACTATAAATTATATTTGTGGTATTTAAAAAAAAGTCACATTCTAGAAATCTAAAAAAAAAGGAAATGATTTTGGGGACGCTTTTATTTCGCTATAGTTCAACCAATTTTTATGATCCACTGCTATTTCAACCAATTATAATTACGAATCCCTGGCTAAAGCATATTTTCAAAAAGCGTGAGGTGCATAATTAAATACTACAAATAGTTCACCGAAACGCTTTTTTACAATAATTATTTATAGTAATATTATTTACTACTTTTTAGCTATATAAAGCGTGTTATTTTAGTTTTTTAAACTACTCGTATAATTTATTTTTTATTATAGGTACGTGTAAAAATGTAACATAAAACATAACTACGAGCGGTGCTGGTTCTAACACTGCCTCAAATCACACACTAAATGATAACACAAACATCCTATAATTGTATAAATTTTAAGCACTTGAAAATGCACTCACAACACGAGTAAACCATTTTATACATAACCAGATCTAGCTGACTCGTCGTTATAAATGGTAAGTAGGGAGAGCCTTCAACCATTGGTTTCAACTTTCGATGCATGTCTATGTGAATAAACTATTTCTCCTTGGCCGGATTTAACGAACTGGATGCAGGTGTAGGCGAGCCACGCTGAGGCGTTCTTTTGGAGAAGCCTTTGCTTTTTTGGACAAAATCTGTTACTGGAATAATGATTTACTTAACTAAATATTTATGCGCAATGTTTCAGAGGCAGCAGCAGCCATTATTCCGTTTAAAATACCAAAAGAGAAGCTCAATGAGTTTTTGGATGAAGGAATACAACATTTTCAAGAAGAGCAACGCAAGAAAATTAAGGATGAGCATTCTTTACGAGATACAATAATGCATTATAAAATACTTATAGTATACGGTCGCAAGCCAGCTGAATAACAATATCATACACAGTTATAATTTAGATAACATAGTACAGAAGGTTTGCTAGAGCTTTGTACAACAATGTATTAATGTATATTATCTGCTGCTTCTTTTTTGTTAAGCCGGGAAAATGTACCTAACCATAAACCTTTTGTGGGAAACGAACAGGGTAATGTGGAGCAGTCCTGAATTAGCCAATAAGCAATTGCTTAGGGCATCCCGTCTAAGGGGGCACCAGAGACGTCCGAGAAAAAAAACGAGCACACGAAATTAATTAAATTTCAAAATCCGCGCGTTTTAAACATTGTTGTTGATATTCGGTTCGGTCGCAGTCATGACCTCTTCCGCTCGCTAGCGCGTAGGTGGTTACCTACCTAATTAGCATTTAATAAATAAATAAAAATGTTTTGGTTATAATAATTAATTATTTATTCTATTCCTACTCTACCTACATATCTTTTTCATCCTTCATATATATAGGTATACAGGGTCTGTCGTAAATAATGGATAACCCGTTAATTGGAGGTAACCCTGATGTCAAGCTGCAAAAAATCGACTTTATTTTAGGGTTGCCAATTACGTAGGCTGCCGCCGGAGGTTGGAAAAAAAACAAAATTTAATTTAAAATAAAACTATATTTTAAAATAAACTTATTACAATATTAATCCTAGCCTAAAGTTAGTGCCGATCGTTTGATGTTTGAACAGAAAGTGTGGGAATAGGGGATTGCAAAAGCGACGATGACACCTCGATCACGTTTCGCTGACTTTGCGCCTCGTGGAAGTAGGTGTCGCAATATTCCATGTAATGAGGTTATTGGTATCAGCGATTACTGTGGGAAGATATGGTATGTAACACCTCCCCCCGTAGATCAGGAACTATGCGAGAAATTTTTCGAGAGAGTTGCTGAGATGTTGGCAGGATCAATCTTGATGTGTCTGGGATGACTTTTTGAATTTTCAGTTATCTCAGTGTAAGTATCTTGAGGTTGATCAGACTCGGAGACATGAACTTGCCCGTTTCGGCTCGTTGTTTACTCTGCGTAGGCGTCGGTACAATAATCCAATAGTGATTGCGATTGTACCGGATAATATCACGTACATTGGAATGGTCGTGTGATATATAGTGTAATCTTCAATATTATTTAATTTTACAGGTTGTTGGAGAGAAATTGCGGCGTCGGTGTGGTGCAGCTGTTCAAGACTGACAGTGTTTAATTTAATCTCTGTATTTTCTTTATTCCAGGTTTTATTTAAGTGTGGGTATTCTAGTATCTTCAAGGCTCGTCCTTTGACATTGTCGTTTGTATTAAAGACTGTAAATTCAGGCGTTGAGATGTAGCAGCCACGTGGGATGATAGTTAAGTAACTTCCTTGTAGTGACTTGTATTGGACTTGCCCGCATGATATTTCTATTTTAGTTGGCTTCGGAAGGCTGATAGTGTAATGCTTCTCGTCGAGTTTTTCGAGTGCTGCTCTGGTAAGTATAATATGTGTTAATTTGCAGGATACGTCGAGTTGCTGTTTGGTGATGAGCTGGTGTATGCAGTCTGGGTGATGATGATCTTGGTGATGAAGCTTGTCCTCGCAGAGGAACCAGGGGTTTACCTTCGGGCATTCAGCCTCCATGTACCTAGAGTCAGTGCTATGGATTGCTACATAAGGTGAGGTAGGTATTAGGGCAAGGTTCTGTTTATTGGGTACTATAGATAACCTATAAAAATCATAGGTAAGAGATAGGATAATCGGTACCTTGTATACTATTACTATTTGTTAAACACAAAGTGAAAAATGTGAAATCGAAAATAACAGTCAGGAGCAGGATTTGAACCTGCATCTTCTGGATACCGTCCAGATGCTTTACCAATTCAGCAATCCTGACAATTGCTCCTGACTGCTAATTTCGATAACACATCATACTTAACGTCTTTGGGTGACGCCTGCGCCATCTGTCAGAAGTATTTTCATACATTATACCGACCAGGTAAACTTAATTTTACAATTAAGATTTTACCTAATAATGACCCTTTAAATATTTAAATATTTTTATATATATTTTTAGCATTTGACATGCTTAGTCATACATTAAACACAAAGTGAAAAATGTGAAATCGAAAATAACAGTCAGGAGCAGGATTTGAACCTGCATCTTCTGGATACCGTCCAGATGCTTTACCAATTCAGCAATCCTGACAATTGCTCCTGACTGCTAATTTCGATAACACATACTTAACGTCTTTGGGTGACGCCTGCGCCATCTGTCAGAAGTATTTTCATACATTATACCGACCAGGTAAACTTAATTTTACAATTAAGATTTTACCTAATAATGACGCAAACCCTTTAAATATTTAGATATTTTTATATGCTGTTGTGATATAATAGTTCAATCAGTTTTACAAAATGTAGACCCATAGAATTAATTACAGGACATTTTGACCCGAGAGACCCATTTGACATTAAAATAACGGAACATTTGTTACAACAGTATATTCAGGATCATAGAAATAAGTTAACTAAAGTATATGATTTAATGAACGAGTCTTCGCTTCACGAACGGACTCAACTTACAGAAAATAGGAATAAGGACCGCGAGTCTGAACAAGAGCTCTTACCCGATCAACAAGTCTTTGTGCGTAATCCTTTAGCAAATCGACAGAAGTTGGCCCCACGTTATACGCAGGACACTGTTTTAGCCGACTTACCTATTCATATATACCCACGTAAGAAACGTGGCCCCGTGGCAAAGTCTCGCCTGAAACGCGCCCCTAAAAGTCCTGTGTTGTTACAGGATACTACCAATATTGCATCTACTTCAACTGATCAGCGCGCAGGAAGTAACGATTGACTCGTTACAGGACGGCCCAGATCTTTTACCATTTAAAATCGGGCAAACTAAAATAACCTCCCACTAACATTCCTTTTTACAATATGTTAATCTTGAAGAAATTAAGTCGCAAATTTATTCAGTGCCTGAAATATTGTACGTATTAAAAATGGTAGATTTTTTTAGGTGAAGTGCAGCGCACCGGGCAACAGCTATTTATTTTATATATTTAAACAAATAAATAATAGGTGTCTATTCGTAATGTTAAATAACAACTTTTTACTAATTACTTATGAAAGTATATACATAGGTACATAGAGCTAAATACCAAATTTTTGAGATTTGGATGGGTCTTACTGACAGATAGCTCATCTTATAAGGAGTAAATTAGGCCATTTAAAATAACTAAATTTCACATAGACCAAGTTGTGGGTAGCAACAAAATAAAACTTAAATTATTTACAATGCTAAGCTGACTGGTAACCTTTACCTAAACTTATTTTTGCAGAGGGGTACTGTAGTGTTACGCTGTGTACTCTTCATGTGTAAGTTCGTTGAAGTTGAAGGTTGCAATTAGAAGAGACAAATAACAACACTTTGATGTCCATATTTATTAATACAACTTACATACAACATATATTATAACTAAATATTATGCTGACCTATACGATCAGTTTAGGCCGGCTACATACACACTATAGTACTTCATGTGTTTCCAAACCCAGTCAAGTTCCCTGAGCAATGCTTGGCTTCAAGTTATAAGTGGCCACGGATAAAAATATTTTGACTATAAAAAGATGAGAATATGTGAAAGACACGTCACAGATAGTTAAATGCACTAACAGTGCCTATTTTTGCATGGTGAGTAAAATCAGCCCAATTTAAATTATAATAAATATCTCTGAAGCAGCATTGTCTCTATTTGAATTCTTCAAATTTTTATTTATCTCATGTTCTTTTAAAGAAGCACAAACCCAGATTTCGCGTATGCCACTTAGTCCCATGACGGGGCGACCCATAATTTACCATCGGGGGCACTTCCAGGTAGTTTTCAGACAGAAAACTCACTTTCACTCTGTTCTGTTTGCCTACCCCGCCAGGAAAATGGCGCCTATTGACTTTGGCAACACCGAAGGCATCACTCGCGCGTCGCCATCTTCAAGGAAAGGAATAGGTGGTGGGTAGGAAGGATAATAAGAAGAGGATAAGAAGGATAATAAGGAGTGGATAGGAAGGATGATAAGGAGAGGATAGGAAGGATAATAAGGAGAGGATGGGAAGGCTAATAAGGAGAGGATAGGAAGGATGATAAGGAGAGGATTCATACAATTGATGGACGGTTATACCAACTACTTTTATTATTAAAATATTCTTTTGCCGTGATAGAGCCATTATTTTCGCAACCATTATAATTCAAGTGTTTTTACATGTATGCAGTTTTTATATTATTGAGACAATTTTTTTTTTATTGTGTATGAATAGTCTAAAAACATTTCCATTACTATTTATAAGTTTTCTAAAACTAATCACGTTTTAAGTGAAATTGTAATAGCACTAAATATATATGGGTGACACCCACGATAAGCAGGTATTTTGTCAGTGTTAAGTATTTTAATATATTAAATTACACAATATTACAATTATTCAACGAAGACTCCTAATAAAATAAAATGGATATAAATGTTTAACGACATATGATGCACATAAAAAACGAGCCCATTTATTTTCAATAATACTGTAAAATAATGTAAGCTAGTTATTATTACCTACGTAATGTACTGAGTATGAGTTGTTGTTATTATAGTATGAGTTGGCAAATTATAACGATTATTTTTATATAATTTTTCTATTAGCATGGCCTATATTTTACAAATAATGTGAATGCAATGTCATTTAAAAAATATAATATAATAAAATTTAGTAAATATCGTCATGATGAGTAAAATAAAGGAGATCTATAATTACATAAACTTTTATTTCTGTGCTAGCATTATTGCCTTTATTGTAAATATAACTATAGACACCTTATTATTAAATACAGAGGTCTTCCAATTTCAGTGGTCCGCTAGTACAGGCGAGGAGATGGCACATGGTGGGTTTAATCAGTTGGTGAGGCCGCCTCACTATCCTTTTGGTTACACGGAGCGACCGGGTGTGTGGTTTGGACAATTTTCTCCCGCCTCAATAAAAAAAAAGTACCTAGTAGTAAAAAAACAGCAAAAAGTAGAAAAAAAGGTACCTATACAGTAAAAAAAAAAGTAGTTTTAGGGATATGCTATTAGACGGCGACACCATTCAATGTGGGTGACAAAAAATGTCGAGATTGGGGTCTTTCTTTTTTTAGATTATTCAACACTTTGTTGAATATGTGTCGTTTGTCCGACCCCCCTGTGGTACTCCCTCAGTCGGCTCTTACGACTCCCATGGGTGGAGAGGGGTGGGACAATTCTAAAGCCGGCCCCACACGGCAAACGTTTTTATAGTAATGTCAGTTTTATTTTTTTATATATTTTTTTTATTTTATAAATGACTATGAAGGATTACTGGTCTGTCCTCCATTTATCAAACACTACGTCCATAGCAAAAATGACACTTGTAAAATTTATTATTACAGTGACCTCTACATCAGCTTAGGATACTAAATGCTCTTTTATTTACGCGCGTGTTTTATAAGATGTCGACGTTTTCTTTGTAATAAACTCGAACTATAGGTTAAGTTTAGTATTGTCCGGCCCCTGTGCCGCATATTCGTCAAAGAAAGTTGACCGAGCCTGCTCTATATAGCTTTTTCTTCGAACTTGACTGTTCGAGGTTTTTCAGACTTGAATTTTAAAATAAATGTTTCTTTTCTTTTAGGCCTATCATTTGTAATCTATTTAGAAAATAAGGATTTAGGTAATATTATTATTACAACTCTGCCTACCCCTTCGGGGAATACAGGCGTGATGCTATGTTTTTATTACAAGGTTTCAACTTGATACTTTAGTAAAACATAGTATCATCATAGAGATATCCTTACTAGGTACTACTTATTAACTTAACCTCTAATGTAGGTGCCCGACCCTATTCGTCATCAGCATGCGGTGGGGCAGGTACCTACAGCCAGCGGCGGATTTACACTAGGGGCAGTCGGGGCAAGTGCCCAGGGCTGTAAATTTTTTAGGGCAACAAAATTTTCTAAGTTAAAAAAATGTTTTTTAGTCTTATCAAGATTGCTCAATATAATTAATTAATTCTATTAATTCATAATTTTCTGTTTAATTCATAATTCAAGAAATTCAATTCATCCATTATTTGTAAATTATAATTTTGGCACTTTTGTTAAAAATCAAGCCACCTCACGCAAGCCTATTAATTAATGAGTACCTATTGATATTTTTACATGCAGACTTCACAAAGGCGGCTCACAAACTGAAAATATTACGATAATAACTTATATCTACTAGGTTTAGTACTTATTTAGTAGATAGGTACGTAGGGGAAGCCCGTTCAAGATGAATATGTTAAGCAAAAGGCAAAAGAAAACACACATAGAATAGAATAGAATACATTTTATTGTACACCAAACATAAGATAAAAACAATAATTTACAATAAAACTATCAACAAGTATGTACAATGGGCGGTCTTATTGCTAATAGCAATCTCTGCCAGACAACCTTTGGATGGAGTTAACAAGTACGATGCTGCAGTTATGTTGTAGGTGTACGTATACATAAATAAATATACATCTACAAATATAAATAATACTAATCATAAATATCACATATAAATTAAAATCTTAAAATGACAAATAATGATCTTTGACCAATATTTTAAATTTAGTCAACGTATTTGCGCGTCTGATGTCTAATGGTAAGGCATTCCATAAGTTTACTGCCGTCACTTTAAAAGACTTACTAAGATATTTTGTGCAATGCGTTGGTATTTTGAGCCTAAGATTTTCTGACGACCTCAAGGTCTTCCCATGTGTGTCATGTAGGAATTCAAAATTTCCTTTAAGATAGGAAGGGTATGACGGGTTGAACAGAATACTGTATAACAAGAATAGTAAATGAGCGTTCCGACGAAGGCGTATTGGTAACCACTTGAGATTGTTTCGAAATTCTGAGACATGATCGTATTTACGTAAACCGAATATAAATCTTATACAAAAATTTTGAAGTCGCTCAAGTTTTTCAAGCTGGTTCTCGGTAAGATCTGGATAGCTAGCATCTGCATAATCAAGAATAGGAAGTAGAAGGGAATTTGCAAGCGCAATTTTGATGACAGTGGGTAGAAAGTTTCGCAACCGTCTCAATGACCCTGCTGATCTGAACATTTTCCGACTCACCTCTTGCAACTGGGGATCCCAAGAGAGATTTTTATCAATTAGTATACCCAGATTCTTCACTTTATCGCTTATAGGTATTATTGTGCCATCAAAAACGATTGGTGGTAATTGTGTCCATTGCACCTTAGATGTTAGTCTAGAGCTACCCACAACAATGACTTGTGTCTTAACGGGATTCACCTTAAGCCCGTGTGAATTACTCCAACTACTAATTAAATCCAAGTCCTTATTGGTGATTCTGATGGCATCTGACAATTCAGCTAAAGGTGCCTGAGTATATATTTGGAGATCATCTGCATAAAGGTGGTAGGAGGAAATAAGCTTATTAGAGATGGTATTTATAAATACTGCGAAAAGTAAAGGAGAAAGCACGCCGCCCTGGGGTACACCAACAGTTGTATTGCACCATGTTGAGTAATTATTTTCTATACGAATACGCTGTTGGCGTCCACACAGGTAACTACGAAACCAACCAATACCCGTTGGAGATATGTTAAGTGAGTTTAGTAGGCAAAGTAATATGTCATGATCCACCATGTTAAATGCATTGGAGAAGTCTAACAAGGTGAGCACAGTAAGATTACCACGGTCCATGCCTGATCTAATGTCATCGGTTACCTTAATTAATGTCGTAGTTGTACTATGACATGAGCGGAAGCCAGATTGGAAAGGATTGAGGAGCTTATTTATATCAAGAAAGGAACTGAACTGGTTATGGACAAGGCGCTCAAGAACTTTGGACAGGAAAGGTAGTATGGTAGATATGGGACGGAAGTCAGAAAAACAGGAAGGCTTAGACTTTTTTGGTAGAGGGGTAAGTTGCGCCTCCTTCCATTTGGATGGGAAGATACCACAGGATACAGAGAAATTGAGGATATGGCAGATTATGGGAAGGACTTCGTCTAGGATGGGAATAATCATATTGCGGCTTATGGAGTCGCTACCAATGGCATTAGAAGTTATTGACTGAATGCTCTTCTTAACATCACAAGCAGTGAATTGGTTAATGACGAAAGGTGGATAGTTAGTTGTTGGAAGTGTTGAAAGATATTTCATAGTATTTTCTTTAACTGTCTTTTCTAAATTAGACGATACTGAGAATACTTGATTAAGCAAATCAATGTTTAAGTCCTTAGGAATTGTGTCAATACGCGATTTTCCAACACCCTATGTTTTAAGAAATTTCCAGACTTTAGCTGGATCTCCGTCCTGAACCGAATTATGAATGTGCTGGCGTTGTGCATCCCTACACACCTTGTTGCAGTGATTTCGTATTGTGCAGTATTTCTCCCAGTTTAAAGCACT
Organism: Leucoma salicis; assembly: GCA_948253155.1. NCBI lineage: Eukaryota > Metazoa > Arthropoda > Insecta > Lepidoptera > Erebidae > Leucoma > Leucoma salicis. The sequence continues at coordinate 11,245,177 of OX411808.1, read as the reverse complement.
TGGTCGAGTCTTGTATTTAAATTTAGCAGTTGCTTTCTTTGCCATGAGCATCCTTATGTGGTCAGTGAGCCATGGTGAGGGTTGATGTTTCATTTTTACCGGTCGTATAGGTGCATGTTTATCGTATAGTAGAAGAAGACTATTATTGAAATAATTAACTTGGTAATCTACTGAGCTTGAAGAAACAAGTGGTGTCCAATCTATGTTACTGGCATCCTTACGCAAAGCATCCACATCCATGCGACCAAAACTGCGCTGCATAAAAATTTTAGGTTTGGCCTTTGGGGGACGCACTTTATAAGATAAGAATACTAAATCGTGGTATGAGAATACGTCAGCTGCATGTTGACCATGCATTTCAACCTGTTCTTTAGAGGAAACTAGTATTAGATCAAGGAGTGAAGGGACAGAATTAGGAAAATTATGTGTAGCATTGAGTGGTAGAATAAAAAGGTTTTTAGATTCAACTAAGGAAGTAAAAGAAGAAGAACGAGAATTATTTTTAAGGAGACAAGTGTTAAAGTCACCCATCAGGATTGTGTGCGTATAGGATGGGACCAGTTTGTCCAAAAGACATTCAAATGACGCAAAGAAATCTATACGCAAGGAAGGGCAATAATATACACCGAGCAGGATTTTTGTGTGTTGGAGTTCAACTTCCAGGAAAAGATGCTCACCAGCATTTGCTGGAGGTGGCTGCGCAGACATATCAACAATGGTAAAAGGAATGTGGGTACGGATATATATGGCGACACCGCCACCACCACCAACCGTTCGATCATTCCTGATAAGCTGATATCCAGGAAGGGAATATAAAGTGGACGGGAGACATGGCTTCAGCCATGATTCAGAGACAAGAATAGCGTGAATATTCTTATTATTGAAATTTGCTAGCATATCCGGGAAGTGGGCCGGAACACTTTGGGCGTTGATATGAACAACATTGAAATTCCTCGGGCTATCAGAAAATTGTGCTTCAAGTAAATCATTTAGAGGAGGAATGCTGACAAAACTAACATCACTGTCACTAACTGAATAGAAGCTTTCATTGTCGTAATCACTCATCAAAGATAATATACTTATATCTGCAAACTATATACTTCTAGGTACACAATAATAAGGTAAACTATATTTTATATTGATATACTACTTATATAATTAATATTTTATTACTGTATATAAAGTAGGGGTATTTACTTTTACCTGCCAGTTGTGCCGTTAAAAAGAAAATAACTAAATAAATAAACATGAGTAACAAAATTTGAGTAATAAATGCATAGTGAATAAAAGCAACTTACGTAAGTAGCTACCAGTTCCCAAAACATGATAAAAAATAAAAAGAATAATAATAGGGAAAGAAAAAAAAAAAATACTATAATTACAATGAACTAGTACTAAGCAATATTATATATGTATCAAATATATACATGGAGATGAAACGTCTACATTGCACTACTCTAAGACATGACATTTACATGGAGATGAAACGTCTACATTGCACTACTCTAAGACAATACATGACATTTAGGCTGATGGTACTGCCAAAGCCTAGTAATAAATAAATTAAAAAGAAGAAAAAAAAAAAACATTACATGACAGGACAAACCAAACTACAAAGTTACATACAAAGTTTACAATTAGAATTACAAACTATGAAAGGCTAACACAACAAATAATTTGACGAATCAAATTGAAATTTAAAGGACATATTTTATCTTGTGAATTGTGATCGCATATGTAAACCAGTATCTTTCATTAGTCTGTGTTGTACACAAGTTCATTAGTCTGTGTTGTACACAAGTTCATTAGTCTGTGTTGTACACATACATTTTTGATTAAAAAAAAGTGTCTACTATCCATTTATAATACCTATATCAATGCTGCTATCCGTTTTTCCCGACAATCACGCCCAAAGTACTAATATTTAAAACTTGTATTAGAATACTGTAAAAAAAAAATTCAAAGCAAAAAAAGCGTCTAAGGACTGCCAACAGAAGTGAAAACTTAAAACTATAAACAGTTGTTATTTTTAGATATCCAAATTAATTGTTCGATCTTAAATTAAAACTAGTAAATCAAAATTATTCATTCAGGCATTAAAAAAAATAAAATAATCATAATTTAACAAAGTACTCCTTAAGACGATCAGTTATCACCAGCTAATCAGTGATCACCAATACGGCTTTCGTCAAGGTCGATCTGCTGGTGATCTTCTCGTGTACCTCACTCATCGCTGGGCAGAGGCCTTGGAGGGTGGGGGTGAAGCTTTGGCGTTCAGCCTGGACATCGCGAAGGCATTCGACAAGGTCTGGCATAGGGCCATTCTATCGAAGCTACCATCGTATGGAATCCTCGAGGGGCTCTGCAAATGGATCGCCAGCTTCCTTCATGGTCGCAGCATCAAAGTCGTTGTAGACGGATGCTGCTCTGATACCATGGAGATTAATGCTGGCGTTCCTCAAGGCTCGGTGCTCTCCCCAACGCTGTTCATCCTGCATATCAATGACTTGCTCTCAATAGAGAGTATGCATTGCTATGCGGATGACAATACGTGTGATGCGCGATATACCGGCCATCAGAAAGTCCCTCGGAACATGCTGGAGGAGAGGCGGATACACCTTGTGTCTGAAGTCGAGCGCTCTCTAGGGGGGCCTCGGAATGGGGAGAAAAGAACTTGGTTCAATTCAACCTTACGAAGACACAGGTTTGCGCGTTCACTGAAAAAAAAGACGCATTTGCCGTGACGTCCCATTTCCAAGGGGTAACTCTCCCGGTCTCCGAGAGTATTGGGATCCTTGGCATCGACATATCTAGTAAAGTTCAGTTTGGGAGTAATTTGGAGAACAAATCCAAATTGGCGAGCAAGAAACTGGGCGTCCTGACCAGAGCCAAGCGGTACTTCACACCAAGGCAGCGACTTGTGCTGTATAAAGCACAAGTCCGCCCTCACGTGGAGTACTGTTCACATCTCTGGGCAGGCGCACCAAAATACCAGCTTGACCCACTTGACTCCCTGCAAAGACTCGCTGTTCGAATTGTCGATGATCCCAATCTCACGGATGAGCTGGAGTCGTTGGGGCGGCGGAGAGACTTTGGGGCTCTCTGTGTGCTCTATCGACTCTTCAACGGAGAGTGCTCTGAGGAACTGTTTGAGGTGGTACCAATAACGCCGTTTTACCACCGAACCATGAGACGCCGTACTAGGTTCATCCATACCACCTGGAGACGATCTCGTCCAAGACGGTTAGTTTTCAGCGCTCTTTTCTACCACGTACGTGTAAGCTCTGGAATGAACTTCCAGCTGCGGTGTTTCCCCAGCGTTACGACTTGTCCCTCTTTAAATGAGGTTTGAGAAGAGCACTTTACTCACGGTAGGCGGCGGCTTGGCTGTGCCTCTGGTGTTGCCAAAGTCCATGCGGTTACCACTTACCATCAGGTGGGCCATTTGCTCGTCTGCCACCGTAAGCAATTAAAAAAAAAACGATTTTTCCTACGAACGTATTTCGCAATACGTGGCGCTATTAGCCATCGATATACTAATTGAAACTTTATTCAGAGTGTATTTCATTTAAAGTCCATCGTTAATTACGACTTTTATTCATTTTCCAGGTACGCTAACATTGTTGATACCACATTAAAAAAAATGTTATCCAAAAGAAAATGTGGCCGAGCATTATCATAGTAACTTTTAAAGATTCGCGAATTGTACACATATTTAAAGTAACATAAATGGGTCTTTTTTCGCGTATAGGTAAACTCAGTTGAAACGTCGGGTAAAAAGTAGTTAATAATTTCACCTAATGTATACGCGAAAAAAGACCCGTTTATATTAGGTACTTTAAATATGAGCGTTATCATGATCAACAATCACTTTATTTTGCGTTTTGAGATAAATTGGATTTAGCTTTAATTATTAGCTTAGTTGCATAGGAAGGAAATTCTCTTTAGAAGGGTTGGCCGTTAGGGTTTAGTAGTTCATAGTAGCAGCGTCCCCATCGTGGACCGCGAAAGGGACGCAATTAGCAGACCCATGTCGTGCGGTGTCCCAAAGGAATTTGTCATGGAGTCGCTCCTGTGAGTAGTTTGGTACAATTGGGTTCTGCGGGGCCGGCTCCCTCCCAGGCAACTTATGACTAAGTTCACGAACAGTAGGCTCAACTTCTGCTCATGACTATTATTTTTAATTTCACATTTTGACGCACTTTGTGTTTAGGTAAATGGCCAAGCACTTCAAGTGCTTAAAATATATATAAATATCATAATGCTGTTACGGTTGGTGTCCAAGCACATTTTTAATATCTGGGTTATTAAACACAAAGTGAAAAATGTGAAATCGAAAATAACAGTCACGAGCAGGATTTGAACCTGCATCTCCTGGATAACGTCCAGATGCTTTGCCAATTCAGCCATCGTGACAATTGCTCCTGACTGCTAATTTCGACACCACATTCATACTTAACGTCTTTGGGTGATGCCTGCGCCATTTGTCGGAAGTATTTTCATACATTATACCGACCAGGTAAACCTAATTTTACAATTAAGATTTTACCTAATAATGACGCAAACCCTATAAATATTTAGATATTTTTATATATATTTTTAGCATTTTACATGCTTAGCACTATACATATACATACTTTTGTGAGATTCAAATGTTATCTACTTTCGTACTTTTCGTAGGTACTTACCCTATATCATCAAAACCTAAATACGAGTATATAACCTCTGTGCTCTTTCTTTCGCCTCATATTTCATTTTAATAATGTCTGAGGTTTTATGGCTCATAATAAAATGGAACTGTCCTTACAGAGTATGATTTATCTAATCAATGTCAATATTCAAAGAGTAGAATAAGTAGAATAATGTCAATATTACACTGTGGGTACATACTACTTATTTGAAAAGTACAATTTAATTATATTGAAGAATTAGACATTAAATCAAGAATCGAATTGAAGAAATATGTTAAAAAAGGTAAAATCGTCCTCTTATAGAACATCAAAAATTATTTTTTTTGATATATTCGACAAGAATTTATAATATCAGTGACATCAGTTGTTGTGTGTTTCAGACCTCTATGATGCCCATTTCTCCAACACCTGAAATTTACGATTCACCTCCCGACTCTCTGGACGTAAAGGTAATGCAATATTAAACGTACGCACACACAAACATATACGCACCACTACTGGGTAGTTACTTTTCCTCAATAAAACCTAATATGAGCTCTTAGAATAATAACGCTTATTCTAAGTATGAGCTAATGTCTAAATAACATCTTTTTACTAAATGCATAATTATGAAATTATTACGTTAAGTACCGATACCAACATTTCAATTTTTAAAGATTTTGTCTGTCTGTATGTCTGTTTGTACCTGTTAATCTCCAAAACGGCTGCTGATGCTATAAGTATTAACTTAGCTACTTTTATTTTGGATAAGTCATTACGGGAAAAAAATATACTTCGTTAATTATACCGAGATTTGTTCCCAGCAAGAACAAGTTTGGGATAAGGCTAGGGAAACAACACAGTAAAAGAATCCCTCAATTCTTAAATAATAATGACTTAAATAATAATGGTGCTGATTGGTGCTAGCTAAACCCGTCAGACGTTATTCTACCTGAATATTACTTCGCCTGCTATCAACGGCATTTAGAATTTATTTCGACATTTGAATTTTTGATAAGGGTAATGGAATAGGTTGAGATTTTGTTGCTACCTATATGCATATTCTCATTATGCAAAAGATCATAGAGGAATAAAAAAAAACAAATGCTCGTCAATTTGATATTTGATAATAAAAATCCTGGTATAGATAGTGCCATTCACGAAGACGCGCCCCTCAAAATTTGGCGAGGGGGCCGCGGAGTGTGGGACGATTGAGCCAAATGTCAGTCGCGAGCCATCAGCGGCTCGATGCACATAGGTAGTACGGTTCACGTTGCTTGAATCCAGACTTGGCAAGAAAGTTGCTCTACTTAATAAAAAAAATTCAAATGTCTAGAAAATTAAAATGTACCATTCAATTTCTATCAGTATTACATTTTGTGAAACTCTCAGAAAACATATATGACATTAAATTATCGCCCTCAAAGCGACTTTACAGACGACCATATAGTTTTTTTTAGTATACTATTAATATTTATAATTGCTCCCTTAACATGGTAATATTACACTGTATTAACTAATAATGACATACAATACCCACACTGAACGACAACATGAAATATTAATTATTTCTAAATAAAAAAACCGCTTTCAAAAGACACCCAGTAACTAAAACCCATAAAATAATTGGTCGACTTTCAGTAGGTGTCTAACGCGGATATCGTATGTAATTTATTTTTTGCTTTTTAGTGTTCTCTATAAAATAGGTCAAAGTAGGTGGTGCACGATAGGGAGGAATTCCTTGGGTGCATCTCGTATAAGAAAGCATCGAGTACAGGAGTGCAGTAGAGAAAGAAATAATGCACAGCAAAAAAAAACGTAGTCAAATTGAAAGCCTCCTCCTTTTTGAAGTCGGTTGATAATATTAAAGTAGAGCATATTCCTAGTTGACCGTATCGCTCTGTCATGTCGTGATTTTGTTTATTCATCGATGTGTGCGTGCGTAATAGGCAATTCGGTGAAGCGATACACACTTGCATTGTAAGTAATTAGAAAAAAGAGTGGGGCGCGTCTTCGTGGATGGCACTATCTATACACGATCGAAGCAGTAACCCACTTAAACACAGAAACAATTCTGTGAGTTTTCTTTCTTAGATGAGTTATCCAGGCATTGCACACGTAAACATGATAAGTCACATCAAATTAATATAGAATTATACTATTATTTCAGCTATTTTGCTAAAATATGCGAAATTTGTATCGCTCACGATTGATACCGGGTCCATACAGGCCCACAGCGTATATGATAGTAGTCTCGTCTATCTATCACGCTCACATACGCGTATGCTATGTCCTTACTCTTTTGCATCGCCGATCTATTAAATATTAAATCTATGATTCAAACTGAACTGATATACTTAAGTAAAATATTATATAATGCCGCTTTTCTAAAAAAAAATACCGCTAGGCGCTTATAAATAGTCATATTGCTGGTGGGTGTAACCGCGGGACACAGCTATTATAATATATGAAATATATCCAATACATTATTGTTTCGACCACACAGATCCAAAGTCTGAAGGTTCCAAATGAAGATCCGCAGCCCTTTTCCATAAAAGTAACATACTTTGATCAACTTATACTGAAAGGAGTCATTAATTCTATAGGCGCTAGAGAAGCAGAAGAAACTAATTCGTGGGTCAATGTGGGAGAGATGAAGTATGATCCTTCAGATTATGAGAAAATGTGTCAGTTTGCTGATTGCCCACTTATTGGTAAGAAAAAATATTGTGAAGTAGCTGTTAAACGCGGCTTCGTCCGCGAGGAATTTCATAAAAATATTTATTTTTTTTTTAATAAAAAGTAACATACTTCTAATACTCCAAGAATATGTGTACAAAGCTTCATGATGATCGGTTAAGTAGTTTTCGCATGAAAGCGTAACAAACAAACTTACATTCACATTTTTATAATATTATAAAGTAGGATTTACTTGTAATCCGCAATTTCATTTGCACGTAATTATAACTTTTAGCTTCCTGTATTTTATCGCTATAAAAATGTTTTACAAAAATATCATAGCACTTAATTTACTTTATTTATTATCAGAACTAGATAGGTACTTACCTACTACATATACCTTGACTTTTTTTTTTACTTATAATATGTACTTATGCTTTGACTGCCTCTGTGGTGCAGCGGTAGTATAAGCGACTGCTGATCATGAGGTCTCGGTTTCGATCCCGGGTCGGGCAGTGTTATTGAGAGTTTTCGTAAAAAAATAAAAATTCTCAGTAGCAGCCCGGGGTTTGGAAATGTGCCCGGTAGACGTCAATAGGCTCGCCCCTATTCCATCAGCCTTTCATCGTCCACTGTTGGACATAGGCCTCCTCTCATAGGGATATTGCCATAATCGCCACGCTTGACAGGCGGATTCATCGCAGTGGATGTTTTAGTACCCAGGGGCACGCTACTGCCCGGTCCCCCGGTAACCTGTTAGTTGGTTTTTACGACTCCCATAGGAAGAGACGGGGTGGAGCTATTCTCGATGCCGGCCCCAGACGGCTATGCTATTACATGAGACTTAAACATAGCTGGCGAATCGTAGGTGTGTAATACATCTCTGCCTACACCTACAGGCGTGATGCTATATAGAACTAGATACTGCCCGTGATTTCGTCCGCTTCGACTTTAGAATGTATATACGAGTAAATCGCTCCACGGTACATTAATTATCTCTATGTAAAAGTAGCTATCCCACAGGAACCAACCATTTTTCTAAGTCACCTTCCTTCTGGGCTCCAAACTATAAGTATAAATAATTAAATGACGTTTGCTTCAGTAGTCAGTTTCGTTTTCGTGGCTCCAGATAGATAATATTAAAAGTATATTGTTTATTTCGTAACTATCCGAGAATGGAGAATATGGAAAAACCCCATTCAATTCCATGGGTGTTGTAAGAACCGAACAAGGAAGTAAAAGCAGATAATACAAGTTCTTACCGAGAAAAGGAAACAAAACAAACCTGCCTCCTGGTCAACGAGACATAATAAATCTATTTTTCTTACATAAGGAGGAAACTCACACGTAACACTGTTAAATATAGGTAATGTCTAGTGGTAGAATCCTGCTTATCCCAGCACGAACGGGCCGGCTCGATCGGGGAAGTACCACCCTCTCACAAAAGGCCAGCGTGTAACGACGGTAGTTACGCCTACCGTTGTTTCGTGTGGTGAGTAAGAGTGCCAGAGGCCCAAACCGCCTTCCTATCCTCTCCCTATTATCCTTTGTATCTTCTCCGTAGTATCGCATCTATCCTCTCCTTATCCATCCTATCGACCTCCTATCCCTTTCCTTGGAGATGGCGACGCGCTAGTGATACCTCTGGTGTTGTTAGCGTCTATAGGCTGCGGTAACCGCTTACTATCAGGTGCCGTATGCTTGTTCGCCACCCATGTAGTACCTATAAAAAAATGTATAGTACCTATTAGTCTAAGCTCTAAATCGAAACGGTTATTAACAGATTGGACCGAAGAGTGATGCAATTTATGCATAGCATGACACTATAATAGCAAGTTAAAAAGAGTCATTACTTATATTTAAGAGTTTTATTCAAAATGCATTTGTATATAGCGCAACTACTTACACCTAATGCCGATATGCCTATTACCTATTTTACAGTCCACATTCAAACTTTGAAAAAAATGGAGTTAAATATTACTGAACAAACGATCCGGTCGAAAAGTGAGAGCCTTTCCAAGTCCGAGTCAATTATTAAGTCTAATTCAATGACACAGCATTTTCAGGACATTTATTGTTGTAACGTCGATATTCTCACCATATTTCTGGGAGATGAAGGTAATGACCCATACATATACTATACTCTTGGGTCCAAGCATAGAATATAGTATTATAATTAATTATTCTTAAGGTGCAAGAACAATCCTACACTAGCTTAGACTTCGTCCGCGTGGAATAGTTACTTTGGGCTAAGGCTTACTTCGGTACCTACTTGATCATTATTTTGCTGCGATGTTATTTTAAAACTGCGATATCTCCTAAGATAGTCATAGAAATCGAATGATGTAAAGAGCAATTTTGTTTTAAATTAAATACTTGTGATGAATAACGTATTTATTTGGATAAGGATTGATATCACGTTTAAAAAAACACCTTCGCAAATAATGCATTATTTTATTTTGGAACAGATTTGGTTAGCATAAAAAAGGTTATAGTGAGCCAACCTTAAAAGATAGACGTATGCAGTTCCGGACTTTTTTTTAGAACTTTTAAAGGGGAACAATTCTTTACATGATTTTTGCGAAACTTTAACCGTTTATGCAGCGCACGCAACGGAAGCTCTCAAAAGGAAAAAAAACCCGATTTTGAAACATTCTTCATTGGTGCTCCGCTACCATTGGTCTTAGCGTGATGATATATAGCCTATAGCCTTCCTCGATAATTGGGCCATGTAACACTGAAAGAATTTTTCAAATCGGACTCGTAGTTCTTGAGATTAGCGCGTATATGAAGAAGAAAATAGAGTTGCCCTTGAACAGACCAATATAATTTTTGAAATCATATTTATTTCCTTGTATTTAAGAATTATTGTACTGACGTTGCGCGCGGCGGTTCAAGGTACAAGTCCAAGACAGGCCGCAGACTGCAGTCGCAGGCGGCAATTCGTCCTGCGGCTGCAGTCTGCAGTCGACCGCATTGTTGCCTGCGGTCGAAGGCTTTTCTATTAAGAGACGGACTGCAAACCGCACATTTCGCTGCTGTAACTTCAATAACTTCGTTCGAGACACGTGTAAGAGCTTTGTAGTCACCACTGGTGCTGCGGTCAGCCGCAGCTGCGCGCCGCGGCGGCCCGCTGCAGTGTCGCGATTCTCAGAATCATTAACATAGAAATTCATAGTAAACCAGAAGTAGGTATCGTTTGCAGTTTGCGGTTGCAGTCCTCCTTGGACTTGTAACTTAAAACTATTTTTTATCGTCTACGGGCCCACTCTCTCATCATAGCCATTTATAACATTTTTTAGAGAAACTAACCAAGCGCATTAAAAAACGTATGGAACCAATGATACAACCATCTGTCCTACGCTGCAAGAGTTGGGATTGCCTGCCACTACTGACGATGGAGCTATCCGTTACCCGACATATAGACAACGCTGTCCACCACAAAGTTCTGAAAGAAGCAAACTGGATGAAGCTGACTCTAATAGCGTCGTACAATATGATAATACCATTTGAAAATGAATACGTGTATACGGCTGCCTCTAAAACACCACTCTACTGTGAATCTGTGAGATATGATGTTTTAAGAAATTATAACGTTTATATCAACTCTTCGATCAGTATTCAATTCAGCATCGCTAGTGATAGTCTTGCATTAGAAGAAGTTACAGATTTTGTTATAACGACGTCGTCTACTTGGAATTTAGTTTTATCTTAAATATCTCGAAATGAGGATATCTTTTTTCTGATTAACCAATTTAAAAGCTTAAATTCGGTACTAAGTCGAAGTTGATTAGTAATCACGAAAAGTCTGGCTTGTCCCAGCATGAATAGGCTGGCTGATCAGGGAAGTACCATCCTCTCACAGAAAACGAGCGTAAAACAACGGTAAGTACTCCTACTGTTGTGTTTCGTATGGTAAGCGCCGGAGGCCCAAACCCCCGCTTTATCTTTATCCTCTCCTTAATATCCTTACTCTCGTCAAATCCCTTTCCATTGGTTTGGAGATGCGCGAGTAATGCCTCTGGTTTATTACATATTACTAGCGTCTATAGGCTACGGTTACCACTTACCATCAGGTGGGCTGTACGTTTGCTAAACACCTAAAAAAGTTTGTAGTCATGAAACAGACAGACTCGATCAGCTACTTTATTGTATCTATTATTTATAGATACAGATCGTGTAACTTGGTAATTTTATTTGTCAAGTAGGTAAAAAAATCGAACTATAACCATCTCTCTTCTCTTCTTCTTTTCTCGCCTGCAAAGGGGATACAAACTTTCCATTTTCACAAAAATTAATTCTATGTAATACTGATACAATAAAGCTAAAGGGTTTATTAGATTTTTTGGGACGCGTTAATCTCTGAAACTGTCCGACCGATTGGAAAAAATCGTTTTACGTTTGATAGCCTGATTCTTAAAGGCTATTAAACATCTGTCTACGACGACTAACGGTGTGTGAAATCGCAGGATACAGCTATCCTTTAATAACTAGTTGAAAACAATTAATTAATTTGCTTGTACCTATATACCTTTTGTATCAGACAGGATTACGTCAATCCGTTATATGTTCAGCAAAATCTTAGTACTAGGTATCTACTTACTTTTGCAGTATACTGGACTTGCAACCTACAACCAAGGAACTAGTTTACCCTTACGCTTTAACCCAATAAATTTCTATCCAAAATGGGAGAGCTTACGAATTGGGGAAAACTTGTTTACTAATGGAGATGAAAAGTTAATTTGCAATTTAGAGGACATCCAGAATGACGACAATATTGATCTCCGTAAATACCTGAAGCAAAGTGTTCATAGTGAGTTTTGTTTTTTTGATTTACATAATATACATAATATTGGATGGATGTAAATAATGAGATGATAAATTGAAAATCTGAGGCACCACAATTCGAATATCCCCTTTTACCTAAAGGATAGTATATACTCCATGTATTACCAGCCAACCTCTAAAAACCTAATCTTAGGCAAAAAGTTTCTAGTAAAATTACTATATTATTTGAACATGCTTTTCGATTTGATTCAATTGCGACCCATTCTTAGAACTGTACACAGGTTCTAATATATACGTGAAAAAAGGTAATCATCATTAGCTTGCACATAAGTTGGGGTTTATTTATTTATTAGGTTTGCTAACAGTTGATACATTGATACTTATACTAAATATGACAAGAAAGTAATGAGACAAGTGTATAACCAATTATAAGCAAACACCACACGCACTTAAAATAACGCTCTAATGTGAAACAAAATCTAAATTTCTTGATATGACATGTTCTATATGATTATTTGATGAATAACAGGTTTTTTGTATTTTATAACGAAAGCTTTTTAGGGTATCATAGAATATATCGGCTAATTGACTGCACAGGGGGGTTAGGCAGAATCTCATATCTCACACGTCGATCGTATCGTGATCACTGTGATTGGTTGAGAAACTGACGCGTGATGTCACAATAATCCGTTGGCCAATCGTGGTGATCTCTCAACCAATCACAGTGATCTCGATACGATCGACATGTGAGATATGAGATTCTGCCTAACCCCCCTGAACAGTTTTTCTCAGTGGAGGATAAAGAGGGGTTATTGGGGCTCTAGGATTTCTAGATGGTACCTACTGGGGTTGGTGCAGTGTGTATTTTTCTTCCATTCATCCCTATCAGCCGTCATTCCAAATATTCCTCCTGCACATATCAATCATCACACAATCAAAGATCTTTTTTCAAAATTGTATAGCCGATGTTGTAGGTATTTATTATACATGTATTATAGATAAGTTGCAGTCTTGTAGTAATAATTTTATTACTACCTATGCGATAGTGTTCTGTCATTTCATTTCCTCTTAATTTAATGAAGCCAAAAGTCGTAACAAAATATTATTGATTTAAAAATGTATCGATGTACAGCTGAAATCATAACTTTTGATAATTAACAGCAGCAAGAAGTATATTATTTATTGATGACTGAATAGCAGCAACCGTGCCGTATTAATAGCGGTTTCTGCACTAATTATGTGAAGACATACTTACTTACTTACTTACTTATCATCACGCCATTTCTCTTGCGGGGTAGGCAGAGAGAACAGAGTGCCAAGAGGCTCTATTCTTGTATACATCTCTCGCTTCCTCAACATTCATAACTCTCTCCATACACGCTCGCCGGTTTCGGAGACTCCTGAGTCCACCTTCCTTCAATACATGACCAATTTGGTCTAGGTAGGTAAGTCTCGGTCTCCCCCTGTACCTACATCCTTCCACTTTCACATTGTATATCTTCTTAGCCAGTCGCTCGTCCGGCATTCTTTCCACATGTCCGAACCATCGGAGCATTCCCTTTCGCATCTTTACACCAATACTCTCTTTCATACCTACTCGCTCTCTTACGTCATTGTTACGAATGCGGTCAGTCAGCCTCACTCCACAGATTCTCCGCAGAGATCGCATTTCAACCACATTGATTTTACTCTCATGCTCCTTCTTACATACCCAACTCTCGCTTCCATATAATAACGTTGGGACAAGCACTGCGTTGTCTATTGCGGCACGTGCCTTTTGGCTGAGGTGGTGGCTGCCGAGAAGTTGTCCCAATGCTCCGTTCACTCTATTTCCCGCATTCACTCTTCTCTCTACATCAGTGGTATACCTTCCATCCCGACTGAATCCACATCCAAGATATACAAATTCATCCACTTGTTCTAGCACACCATTTCCTATTGCTACTCTAACATCTGTTCTGGCTTCTTCTCTTTCAAAAACCATTACTTTGGTTTTGCTCACATTCACACGTTCACACGTAGGCCCCTTTTCTCTTTTTTCTTTGTGAAGACATGATTTTATTAATCACATTTCATTGTCTTGTGTGAAGCAAATAAGTTCAGAGGTTGGTCGGTCCGTGGGTAAATAAATATCATCAGATAATTAATCTTGTATTTAGTCCTTTTCTATTATGGACTTGAATTTATGATAAAAATTCTTCTACAGATGCAGTTCTATGGGGCTCTTTCCACAGAAGTCTGTTGTTAAAAAACACATCTGAGCAGTGGTTTTCAAATAATATTCGGAACTATAAATGGCCACTTGAAGTTCACATTTACGGCGAAGAGGATGGTTATAGTTTTATGGCTTTTTTAAACATGTTCCAGCTTCTTTATCCAGGAGGTTATTTTTGCCTGTAAAAGTTAAACAACAAAATATTAGTAATAGCGGTGCGTCGCCATGTCGTCGCGATAGCGTGTCGTGCCTCTATTCTAGAATATTTTTAGCCGCACCGCTAGACCACAGTTTTACAATTATGGATTTGAAAACTGTGCCGCTACGCTGCAGCGACATACCAGTAAGCGTGATTTGACCTGCCTCTTGATTAAAAGTTACCAGTAGCTATAAAGCAAATAGATCGATTGAAAATTACGAACTAGATCCAATTAATCTTCTTATCAACCCAAACACGTACCTACAATGTCGTAGTGTTTATGCCCTTCGCATGAATCTCATTTATAATGCAAATTGGCCTACTACCTATACAAAAGTACTATAGGTACTATAAGGCCGATGGTATACCGATGGTATATTAACCTATTGACTAATTAATTTTAATTACTTAGTCTAAAAAATAGTGTTACCTTAATCGTTCTGATATTCGACTATGACCCATTTGAAGATCAAATTATTTTTGAAAATGTGGAAAAAGAGAACTTTAGTGCGAGCGGGAACAGAACCTGCGTCCCTTCCAATCCGGAGAAGTGCTCTAACTGCGAAGCACGTCGGGACGTCACTAAAGTTCTCTTTTTTAACATTTCCACAAATAAAGTAGCTGAGCATGTCAAGTGCTAAAATATAGATTAAAAATATGACCCATTTGATTAAATTAGTCATCGCGGAAATTAGTGAAAATTTGGGATACACAATATTTGCCTTATGTAGAAATCGAAAGTCCTTGACTCGGCACGTCAGATTTGTGTATAAGCTCGTTGTCTAAGCAGCTCGTTTATATAATTATTGAATTCTTGGCCCAGTGAGCAGAGTCTGTATCGCAGTACCTCTGCGATGGATTAATGCAGGCATCATGATGGAAAGTTGCGGCTGCCAGCCGCTACTCACGGCCAATGAAAATTCAGCATACTACAATCCTAACAGCGGGATGCAAAAACCCATAGAAAGCAGGTACTCTTTAATTTTATTCCTCTATTAAGATGGGGATAGTCGCCATCCATAAAGCATCTCAATGCCTTTGGAGTAAAATAGATAATCAATCTTATTGTCATTTATCTCAGCGCTGTGCTAAGTGATCGCAGTAGTAGTTTTTTGGCTGAGTACCTACACCTACACTACAGTTTAATGGGTACGAGTCAGTTATCCCTCAGAGTACTTCACAACAAGTTGAAGTGTCTCTTAGAACATCTAAATAACAGCTTTTTACTAAATGCATATGAAAGTACAAATTTTTATATATATACGATTAAATATAAAAAAATGAAATACCATTTTTCAAAGTTTTCTGTCTCTCTGCTTGTTCCGGCTAATTTCCGAAATGGCAGGACCGATTGGGACTTTCACTGACGGATGTTAAAAAGAGTATCTTAGCCTACTTTTATTTTGAAAAAATGATAACTTACTATCGAGCAACAAACTGTAGTATGACCGAGCTTATGCTCAAAGCTCAATAGAAACTTCTAGTCAGCAGATGTTCTAGTTAGTAGATGTTAAGAAACAACGAAAAAATTTAATATAGATTCTATATACTTATATATACAGATGTTAAGAAATTATAATGTCCTTATAATGTGGTTGATCCATGCGAAATATTCGCTAGTTCTTATTTCACTAGTTTTAATTACATTACCCTACTTAAAGCGATCTTACACAATAGCAGTCGCTGGATAAATTTAAAGACTTAAATTCGACTTCATAAACGGACTATCGCAGAACGATGTCTGGATCAGTTTCGAGCACGGAAGCAGCATTTTCATTACCAAATACTGGTGCTGATGAAAAAAACGCGTTCGTCATTGTCGAAGTAAAGTTGGCGAGACCCTTGAAGAAAGTTGCCATAAAAAGGCCTATATCAACGTAAGTTTACTTTCACGATTCTTATACAATACTTAAATTAATAAGAAACAGATAATAATCTATATAAATAAAACGATAAAGGTCTGCAGTTGTCAAAAAACAATTACTTACATACATTTTCTAAGTTTTATTTCCTTGACACTTGGCCCTAGTTTAAAAATATATATTTTTTATTGAGCTTTGTGGCAGATGAGCCACGGCCCACCTCATGGTAAATGGTAACCGTCGCTCATGGACTCAACTATACCGGGAGTATTGTCAAACCGCTGCTCACCTTTTCATTTCAGATATGAAATGAAAAAATTAACGGCTATCTCCTGCTACAACCAAAACACACCGATGTGCTTCATGGCCGGTCACACGGGAGATGTTGGTACCAACCCGTTTAGGCGCGATAGCAAGTGAGCACTCCCACTAGTTAACCAGCCCTGCCACCAGTAATGCAATGGGTGATAACTGCTTACTCTCTTTAGTCGCCTCGTACGACACCCGTGGGAAAGAATGAGGTGGTGACACTTGTATTCTTAGTCCGTCAACATCAAATATTGCGGTGTCTTCATTTAATATAATGTTATTATTATTTTTTTTGTTTTTATTGGGGTTGAATATTATGCTGAGCATGAATTAGACTATTTTTATAAATATGCGATCAGATCAGAAGATCATAGAGCGACCGAAAAACTGTTGTTGAGCTGAAAAAACTTACTCTTATACCAATATTATTGCAGTCAAGAAATGAAGAACATGCTTGAAGAAATTGAGAACTCTGGCTCTGAAGAACGGCAATGTACAGGCCGCGGTCAGCTCGTTAAAGACTGGCAATCCACCGTACAAACTGCTGCTGTTTCTCTACGAAAAGTGCCTTATTATGGTATTTTTGAGTGTTCTTGGTGATATTAATATAATTAGGACCATTGACATATCACTAAGAGCCATTACGCACTGTCGACTAGTCGCCAGCGACTCGGTCTCTCGGCGACCAAAACATAGGCAGGGCCTTCTAGGGCCAGGAGACCAAGCCGAGCGATCAGCGTATATTGCTGTATGTATCAGTACTTTGGTGACACGGTCTTTGCGATAGCTGCTCGCAGTGCGAATGCTTCCATTTGAGGCCGTGCTGCTAGTGGTTGCCGGCGACTGGCAGTCGCTCGTGCGTTGCCACTACGCGGCGAGTCGTCGAGTCGCCCGGGCGACCAACAATCAATTGCGAAAACATCTATTTAAAGTTTAAACTATAGTAAGTCACAGTCGCCAGCGATCGAGTTGCCGGCGACTAGTCGGCAGTGCGTAATGGCTCTAAAATAAGGGCCTTCACCTGCATGTGTACAAAACGCAGAAAGCTGTCACGCTATCTTATTCATCAGCTTATTGCATGAATGTTTTAACTTTAAAAAATTATTACGAAACATGATAGGAGTCAGTGAAATTCTAGTAAAATGATGTTGACAGTCAGTAGACATTTTTTTTATACATATAAATCTTCTGCCCGTGTCCGTGTCTATGTAATTGAACTCCTCTTAAACGGTTAGACCCATTTCGATTATATTTACTTCCTGCTAAGAAAATTGAAAATTTTAAAAATTTGGGAAGTTATTGGTTTTATCCCGTTTTTCGAAAATCGAGTTTTCAACGGATGTTGACGTTTTGAGATCTTTCTTTTTTTTTGTTTAGGCGGGAAAAAATTTACCTAACCGCACACCCCGTCGTTCGGGGCAACGAACAGTAGTGTGTAGTTTGGGGCCCACGTTTTGAGGTCCTAGGAAGCTTCCGAATGTTTCCGCGATGATGTCTGAATGTATGTGTGTGTATGTAAACCTCTCATAACTTTTGAACGGCTTGACCGATTTTATCGGGGTCGGCGTCCTTCGAAAGGACTTGGCCAAACTTAGATTTTGAATACAGTTCAGACCGATTCGAACCGGTAGATCTTGAGAAACCTCAAAAATAACAACTACAAAATATTTTTTTTCAAATGTGGTTTTTTTGGAATAACTTTTAGAAAGTTTTACCGATCGATTCCAAAAACTAATCAGCTCTTAATATCAAAAAACCACGTCGATCGCCGCCAGTCCGGTCAAAATCGGTTGATTCTTTCGTGAGACATCGTTGTCGAAAAAAATTAAATAAAATGTTTTTTTTCAGAATTTCTATGAAATTTTCAGTCTGACCAGTTCGAGCTTTAAGATTCTTCAAAGAGCTCAAAAAGCTGCGTTGAATATAGTTTACAAGAAAATCGGTTCATTAATTCAAAAGTTATTGCGATTTGAAAATTCAACGAATAGTGTTTTATTAAATCTCTATCCGACTTTTGAGCTCTTCGAGGTGACCTCTTTGTCAAAATCACACGAAAATTATACTTTTAAGCTCGAAATATACTACTTATTATAAAGCTGTAACAGAGCTGTGTCTGTACATTCAAGATGTTTGAGAAAAAATAGCTGTGTGTGTAGGCTTTATAGGCGTGTCTAAACACAAAACAATTTTTTAGAATGTTTGTCTGTTTGTCAGTTTATTTGTTTGTCTGGTTGTTTGTTCGCACACCACGCAAAAACTACTAGACGGATTTTGATGCAACTTTTTTTATTTGAAAGGCCTTGATTTGACTTAAAAACTGGTATACATTTTATCCCGCTAGTATATCAGGAACCTGATATATGTATAACCGAAAAACTAGCTTTTTGGATGCGGCGAAGCCGCGGGCAAAGGCTAGCCTATTATAAAGCTGTAACAGAGCTGTGTCTGTACATTTAAGATAATTGAGATTTTCTCAAATTTACTGTAATTTGAGAAAAAAAAAATCTCAAACTGACTGTACTAGGCTATATAGGCGTGTCTAAACTCAAAACAATTTTTTTTTTAATTTTTGTCTGTCTCTTTATTTGTTCGCGCATCACGCAAAAACTACTGAACGGATTTTGCTGCAACTTTTTATATTTGAGAGCTCTTGATTAGACTTAAAAACTGGTATACATTTTATCCCGCTACTATATCGGGGACCTGATATATAACCGAAAAAGTAGCTTTTGGCTGCGGCGAAGCCGCGGGCAAAGGTTACTACTATTATAAAGCTGTAACAGAGCTATGTCTGTACATTTAAGATATTTTAGAAAAAAATAGGTACTGTATTAGGCTATATAGGCGTGTCTAAACACAAAATATTTTTGTCTGTTTGTTTGTTCGCGCATCACGCAAAAACTACTTAACAGATTTTGATGCAACCTTTTTATTTGGTAGCTCTTGATTAGGCTTAAAAACTGGTATACATTTTATCCAGCTACTATATCGGGAACCTGAGATATATATTACTATCTGATACTTCGTCAGCGTTAAAGATTTACTTTCTAAATTCAACTCCTATTTTACCCCCGATTTCATAAAACCATTAAAATGTATCCATCCATCCATCAGCCTATCGACGTCCACTGCTGGATATAGGCCTCCCTAAATTGGGGGTATAGTGGCGTAATCGCGACGCTTGGCAGGCGGGTTGGCGATCGCAGTGGATATTGTTAATACTCGAGGGAGTGCTGCTGCCCACTCCCCTCGGTATTCCCCAGACGGCTCTTACGACTCCCATGGGTGGAGAGGTTTGGAACAATTCTAAAGCCGGCCCCACCCGGCTATTTATTAAAATGTTACTTATTAAAATGTATGTGTATCCTATGCCAAATATAAAATGAAATTTAACATTCTTAATTCAAAAAAGTCTTAATGTGTGTGTTTCTATCTCTAAATTAGAAACCTACCAAACTACCCCCTCATTCCCTTCCTATTACCTTAACTGACCACTTTCTCATCTCCTCTTTATCATCTTCATGAGCAATAGCTTTTCTTAAGGTGGATTACTCGCGAAGGTTATATACCTTTGGTCTATAGGCTACGCGCCACCACTCAGGGGTGGCCAACTTACCGTCTTACACACCATTAAGCCGTATAGCGGTACATAATGATGTGTTAAAAACATTGATGTATAAACAAAAACATAGCATAACGCCTATAGTCCCCGAAGGGGTAGGCAGAGGTGTATTACACACCCACGATTCACCAGCTATGTTTAAGTTCCACGTAATAGGGGGCGAGCCTATTGCCATCTACCGGGCATATTTCCAAACTCCGGGCGGCTACTGAGAATTTTTCTTTTTACGAAAAAGCTCAATAACAATGCCCGACCCGGGAATGAACCCGAGACCTCATGATCAGCAGTCGCTTACACTACCTCTGCACCACAGAGGCAGTTGATGTATAACACAGAGAAGATCCACAATTAGGCACTAAAAGTGTCCGCTATAAATTAGTGCAGATTTCGCTTTCCTGCACTCATTTCGTTTAGTATTGTTTTCCGCAACGTATCAATGTGCATAATAATACGAAAATCTCTTTTGAAAAACTCATTGACCGTCTCTTTTTCTTTTTCTGAATAGTGTCATTAAGCTCAGGCACGCAGTTAAAAGTTATTATTATTTTATAAAATCATATATACATATTGTCACGCCTTTTTCACGTAGGGGTAGGCAGAGACCGCTTCTCTCCACTTGTTACGATCCTGACACACATCTTTCACTTCATCTACTTTCATCAGCGCTTTCATGCATGCTAGTTGGTTTCGAGTACTCTTAACCTGGCCTTCCTTAAGAACGTCTCCGATCTGATCAAAATACGTTGCATCCGATAGGTGGAGTGGGTCGTAAAGACAATTGTGATGTGGTAATTGGGTATGGCCGTTAGTCAGTGCGATAGCTTAGCGATTTAGAGCACTTCCCTTGATTGGAAGGGACGCGTTTCAAATACCGCTTGCACTAAAGTTCTCTTTTTCCACATTCACAAATAATTTGTAATCTGTAATAAGTCTTTAAAAAACTATTAAACTAATGCCAAATACTCTTTAACTCATAAACATAACTAAAATTATTTTGTTAAAAACCAACAAGTTATTGTACATTAATAACCACATCAATGATTACCATAGCAACGGTTGACATATGTGTATTCTGTGTTGTTGTGATAATGAGTGTAGAAGTCTGAATACGATAGCAGATAAAAATATATATTTTGGATAGGAGTTTCATAAAATCCTTTCTTAGCGAGTGTCTATGTCTGAAAGTAGCATATATGTAAAATGTCAAGTCAATCGGACGTATTTTTTCGGAGATATCGTGATGAGTCAGTGAGTGGTAAATTGCTTATATGTAAAAGGATCATGCATTATCTGCGAGTCAACAAGAGAACGTCTAAGCATTTTCAAGACACTCTATAAATTCACACTAATCGAATTAAGAATTTAAACTTTTAAATAAATATATTAATGTAAATTACACAGGTATGACTGATTTCTGCTCATTCAACCGACAATTGAGCGAAACTAAAACTCGTGTTGAGTTGATGACTTCATGCTGGCAGGAAGCTGCTGTTTACGTCAACAATAACTTCGTCATACAACAGTATCTTGAATCTGATGAACTATTTAAAGTAATATATATTATATTTCATTTAGAATTAAGAAGCCCGTCCTTATTATTAAGATATTTGTGGCCCACTAGAATGTGATAGACTAGAAGTAAAACCGAGAATGACTACAAGTGTCAGACACTAGAAAGTATACACCTACTTCTATTTTTAGAAAATATGTTTGTCCATAATTTATCACGGGTCGTTCTGTCCTGAGAAAACCTCATGTTTGATAAAATTTCTGTAAGTCTTCTGAAGTCTACCAACCTGCACAGGGCCTATGTGATGAACTACAACGCAATTTCTTCTCATTCCGAGAAAAAGCCTGTACCCAGCTGTAGGACAAATGCGTTGAGGGTAAGTAATATGAGATAGCCCCATGCGTCAAGCTACTGCGATGGACTACAAGTTTACTACTAGCTTGCAGTTTCGTATACAAAATCACTAATGTGTGATAGTATTATATTACCAAGTTTTCCTTCTTAATAATAGTTTATTGGTTACAATAACAAGGCTCTTTTCTTCATTACAATTACAATAGGAAGATTGTTGATCTATATTTTAGCACTTGACATGCTCCGCTACTCTTAGTACAAATATTATAATTTGTTAATAAGGAAAAAAAGAGTGTTTTAGTTATAATATAGATCAAAAATGTTTAAAAAATCACGCCATCAAATAGTATGAATTTTAATTGCAAAATTAAACTTACTATGTTGGATTAATGCATGTAAATGCATTCCGATAGATGGCGTTGGTCATTAAGACAAATGTGATGAGGAGATTCGGTATTTATAGAAATAGTACGGTAGCTCAGTGGATTAGAGCACTTCCCCGGATGGGAAGGGACGCAGGTTCGTTTCCCGCTCGTACTAAAACACTCTTTTTCCTTATTCACAAATTATAATATTTGTACAATAGGAAGAGTCAAAATACCTACGTAATAACAACTCTGTTTTAGGTTAAAGCTCTTAAACAAAGACACAATAAATTAATCGATGAGATAGCTAATTCGATTTTCTGCACAGATGGCGGAGTGGTTTAGGTACCGGCCTCCCGGCCGTGTGTTGTGGGTTCGATTCTTACACAGGACAACTTTTTGTGTGATCCATCAGTGGTTGTTCTGAGTCTGGGTATACGTTGTGTCCGTGAAATTGTATGTTTGAAAAGTCCCCCGCGATACAAGGAATTATTCCATAAAGCAGGAATGATAATAATAAAATAAAACGTGTCAATTTTCTAGGAATTAATTATGATAGCACACGTGTGCCTCGTGAGATCAGCACGTGACACTCTTCTAGGAGAAGAGGAAGAAAACTTAAAGCAAGATCCGATATTAAAGGCGGCGAGGCAAGCCCGGCAGATGCAAGACAACCGTCATGCCACTGAACTTTACTTAGAAGTAAGAACATATTTAGCTCACTAGGCTCCGCTCTAGAGGTGCCGATCCAGACATTTTCAGGAGCGCAAAGAGGACGGCATTTTAGTTGACACTGAACATTGTAATAAGTTTCACTCAGTGCACCGCGGGTTTAATACAGAATCTTTAGAATTTTAATGATTTCGAATAAATACTGTAATAGTATTGAATCAATTTTTCTTAGTTTGGCCTAAAAGAATAATTTGTTATTTTATATGAAATTAAAACGAAACTGAATATACGAAATACAAAACTTTGTATTAAGTATTTATAGTTGCGGCACGCTATGATGGCTGTTTTGACATATTACAATAGCGATGTGAAATGTCAATTTATTCTCGAAAAAATATAATCATATCTATAAGTTTTTTCGAACTCACGTGCCTGACTGTTAAGAACAGTTTTCTGCGTACGTTCAGCCATATCGATAAAATCCACAACAAAAGGCGTAAACAGAGTCCAAATAAACGAGCAAGGGTCAACAGTAATGCAGTATCAATATCGGAAATCCAAAGCCAGGTCAAAACTATATCACAATCGCAGTGCACTCACAGTTTGTACTTTTCGAAGTAACGTCAAGTCGAAACTGCTTTGTTTTGCATTGAGCATTGACACGAGTTTGCCGGAGGTAGTAGTTGTGCTGGCCAGCGATCCTAGTGACGATGATATTAGATTTCATTTAAAAAAAAAATCGAAAAACTAATGCCGAGTTGTGTGGTAAATAAGTACACCAAAAATTATAATCTTATAAAAAATAAAAATAAATGTTCGCGTGACCCTAATATACTACTCTGTCAAGAAAGTACCGGGAAAAGATCAATAATACACAAAAAATGTCGTATACATCCAAATTTATTTTATCACCTTCAAAGTATGCTCCTTTAGAAACGATAGACTTACGCCAACGAATAATCCAATCATCAAAACATTTTTTAAACGCTGTTTCCGGCATTGAGTTCAGTTCTCGCCGCGAATTCTCCTTTATGTCTTCTACCGATTGAAAACGGGTGCCACTAAGTGGTAATTTGAGTTTAGGAAAAAGAAAGAAGTCGGCTGAAGCCATATCTGGTGAATATGGTGGTTGCTCGATGGTATTTGTTGAGTTTTTGGACAAAAATTCATTCACAATGATGGCCTTGTGCGAAGACGCATTATCGTGGTGCAAAATCCAAGAATTTTCTTTCCACAAAACTGGCCTTTTTCGTCGAATTTGCTCTCTTAAACGCTGCATAATGCTCAAATAATATTCTTTATTTACCGTTTGACCTTCTGGCAAGAATTCCGAGTGCACAACACTGTGATAGTCAAAGAAAACAGTCAACATGATTTTAACTTTTGATCGATTATGGCGTGGTTTTTTCGGTTTCGGGTCAGTTGGAAGTCGCCACTCCGAAGCTTGTTGACTAGTTTGCATGTCAAATTCGTAAACCCACATCTCATCACCAGTAACAATGCGTTTCATGAATGTTGGGTCGGAATTGACTCGTTCTAGCATGTCCTCAGTGACTCTCATGCGATTGAGTTTTTGGAGAAAATTCAGGTCTTTTGGGACTAGCCGAGCGGAAACATGTTTCATACCCAAGTGATTATTTAAAATGGTACGGATCGGACTCGTGAGACACAGAAAGTTCGGCGGCTATCTCTCTCAAAGCTGAATGAGGATTTTCAGTACCTCTTTCCTTCACTTTTGCAATGTTAGCTTCAGTTGCAGACATTGATGGCCTACCAGGCAAGGCAAATCTTCCATCACATCTCGACCGCTTTTATACGCTATGTACCACTCATAAGCACGTGTTTTTGATAAATTCGATTCACCGTAAGCCTTCTGTAACATTTTCAGTGACTCCGAACACGAAATTCTATTGGCGATGCAAAATTTAAGACAAGCTTTTTGTTCGATGTTTTTGTCCATTATGAAATTCGCAATACACACTAGATATGATGTAACTAAAAACAGCACTGTATTTAATATAAATAACAGGTGCAACTCAAACTCCGCGCCAAAATGGATAACAGTTGTGCCAATCTAACAACAACAAAAAAGAACAAAAATTTGAATTTGGAACCATAAAAAAATCATCCATTCCCGGTACTTTCTTGACAGAGTAGTATATAGGTAGTTTGACAATAAAGAACAGCAATTTGCTCCTTCAAATGTAATTATTAACTTCATGAGTGGACAAACGTCAAAACGGCCATCATAGCGTGCCGATAGTATAGTGCCTAAAAGACGGGAAATATTATATTTCAATGATACCTATAAAATTATTAAATTATAATTGACTGAAAGCAAATCTATGTTACGAAAATAAATCTACATATTTAGGTTAAAAAATCTACCGACATACAATCTAATCAATTCATATCGCATTAGAAACCAGTTAGGCAGAATCTCATATCTCGCATGTCGATGGTATCGTGATCACTGTGATTGGTTGAGAAACACAGTCATCACTACTACTACTACTCTATTCAAAAACTTCACAACTGCTGTAACAATTTATATGTAATAAATATGTATTTTGTTTTCTACATATTACCAACTAGCTGCTACCTGCGACCTGTCGGCACGAATTGTTTTAGTCTATTTATTTTTTGTCTGGATATCTAATTATTTTTCAAAAATTAAAGGAACTTAAGTTTCTCCTTATAACATGAACTTATCTGCTAGTAAAAATCCCGTCGGAATCAGTCCAGCCTTTTCGGAGATTAGCCTGAGCAAATAGCCAGATAGACAGACAAAAACTCTAATAATTGTTATTTTGTTATAGATATACTTTTATATGCATTCAGTAAAAAGCTGTTATTTAAACATTATATAAAGATACTTCACTTAATAATTTTGTAGATAATTAAAAAATTTGGAAAATCCAATAGTGCTGCCTCATAATTTCATTTTTCATTGAATAAGTAACTAATAATGTATTGGTCTTACTAATTAGTTTTCAATAAATCACATAGACAGCGCTAATTTCAAAAAGTGCTAATGTGTTTCTCATGTCTTATATATGCTCTATAGAAGTAGTTCGCACTAAACTGGCTGGTGCTGGTTTTAGTGTATGATTGAATCGACCATACATATTCAAACTATTTTTGTTTATTTAATAACAATTAAACACATCGAATTAGACCGTGAAAAGTGATAGGGGTCTATTTCTAATTATACTGAATCGTAAGAGGAAAAGAAAGAATCGATTAGTAAAGTATTTCAGTCGTTATCGTGTTAATAAACATACAGGATAGCGACCGAAAACAACGGACGTCCAAGACAGAACTTTTTAAACAGTTTTTTAACTAGTTTAAATAACAAAAATGTTTTTCGTAAAGTGACAGTAGTACCCATCTCAACGTTTCGCTTATGAGGCGTGCAATTAATATTAGGTAGGTATCAATACCTGCCTCAGTCCGTAGTTTGTAATATTTTTCGAGAGATTTCGATCATATTGGTTCTATAAAGAAATCTTTATTGATGCCAAATGACTTGATACTTAAAATGACGTTGACCTAAATTTAAAACAAACATTATATGTTAAATGTTTACTCTCTCTTTCTCTATGCTATTCTAAAATATCAGTTGTATATAATATATCGAGTACCTATACAGAATATTATTGATTTTTCTAAGGTAACTGCACAAAAACCACAAGAGGCGAATAGTTGGCGGGAGCTTTCTACTTGTCTAAAAGATATCAACAGAGCTTGGGCTTACGCATGCCTCAACAAAGCTATAGTATTAGATCCACGTCACCCACTTACGTAAGTCATAGCCACAGTAAATATATAAGTACTATATTTACTGTGTCATAGCCTTTTAGAAATCTTTACATAGGATAGTGGAATTGTAAATGTAAGTAAGTATTGTTCTAGAATACATTTACATTTCCTTCTAAGAACGCCAATAATTTCCTAGAATGGTACTTTCTTTATTACCTCTATGCTTCGGCAGGCACTGCTTAAGTGGGTCCTGGTTTTAAAATAGCATCATGGTAGTCATTACAGGTTAGCAGGAGCCTGATTTTTTTGTTTTAGAGCCGCTGCTCACCATTTCATTTCACAGATATGAAATGAAAAAATAAACGGATATCTCTTACTACAACTGAAACACACCGATATGCTTCATGGCCGGTTACACGGGAGATGGTGGTACCAACCCGCTCGGACCCGATAGCAAGGGAGTACTCCCACTTGGTACCTACCCCAATCATGCAATGGGTGATAATTGCTTACTTCCCTTAGTCGCCTCGTATGACACTCTTGGGAAAGAATGGGGTGGTGACACTTGTATTCTTATTCTGTCACCACGCGGTTGTTCCTCTCGTTGGGTCGTGGAGATCCTGGCACTGTGCAAATATTGGTGAATCATCTAAAAGCGAACAAATCGTAAGCCGAAATTATTGAACTAAGACGATGCTAATTGAACGTCCTTTTTTGGGAACTATATATATTGTATAACAATATTAATTCTTTTTACTATTTTTAGGCTCATATCTAAAGGCGGTATGATGTTTGAAGAAGACCCTGCAGCCGCGGAGCAGTTCATTATAGCTCTTTTAGCATACTACCCTTTTTGGACGACAGCCTGGATCATAGCTAGCGCTTATTATTACGATAGAGAACATTTTGTAATGGCTGATAAAATCTTGGAAATTGTTAAACAGTTAGTAACAGATATACATAATTATATACCTTCTTAACTATGTTTTATGTTGACTTTTAAAATTAAGATTGCGATTTACAGCGCTTCTATATTCTAAAATAAGAAGGGAAAAGAATGGATTTTGAATGGAAGATGGATTGGCACCCAGATCATATGTATTGGTTTATGGCAAAGACCTTTATGGTTCTGTTTAGAATTTGTTTCTCTCATAACAATAACGCCGACTTAGTTTTACTGACTTTAGTTTTTAGTCGACTTTTACCACTCCTTTAGATTAGTACTGGATGATGGCACTACATATTCTTATTCCATAGCTAAAAAAGAACTCTTATTTTAAAACTGAATTTTTATATACATAATAGCCTACAAATATAGACTGCACGCAGATGGCAGAGTGGTTTAGATACCCGCCTCCCGCCCGTGTTGTGGTGGGTTTCATTCCCACACAGCACAACTCTTTGTGTGATCCACAAATGGTTGTTCTGAGTCTGGGTGTACTTTGTGTCCGTGAAATTGTATGTTTGTAAAGTCCCCCGCGATACAAGGATTATTCATTAGTGCGGGGTGTTGTCTTTCAAAAAAAAAATGACGCAACATGATTAGTAGAGTTACCTACAGTTCATTCACGTCAGTATTCTGTGATGGTGGTACTTCCCTAATATAGGCTGCCTTTGATACTGGAATTATCGTTTTATATCTAATTTAAACGCTTAAAATATTGTTGTGGTAATAAATATTATTTTTTAGTTGCTGGTTAATAAAATACAAAGGAAAATATATATTTTTTAAACTATAGGAGTCGGCGAGAAGGCATTGCAGATGAAGCGGGTTACGCCCGTTCGTGGGAGCGTGAACTTGGTGATTGGTGGGATTCTACGCCATTACTACCCGGCATGAGCCCATTTTACGACGCTGCTGACCTGCTACTCAGGCTACGATGTATCGCTGTTAGTAACAATATTATTGAGGCATTCCAAATATCAGTTCTTGTTTTCGGTTGCCTACTAAATCTAGACAAAGATATAAAACTACAATTGCCAATTTTCCGCCTTTTTGAGTTATATTGCATGCTTGACCTATTTTCTCGATTCTTTTTATTATACTGGCGTTTCTTGTAAGTTCTAGAAACACCACATAAATCGAAATATTTTAAGTCAGGATAGTTTTTTCGATTCAGCCAGGCACGTTGTAAAACTATGTTTATGACAGCGATATCATAATTTTTTTCTAAAAGTTAAATTAAAACCATTTACGTATATTTGAGGAATAGTGAAATAGTTGCTTAATTTAACCAAATACAACGTCACTCGAGGAGTTTTGGTCTTAGCACCTGTAGACAAGGAGGCTGGACTGGGTTTTATTTGTATGTGGGGATGAAAGAAAGAAAATACTTAAATAAAGAAGTAAAACTACTTTTACGGGATCTATTCCGTTTCCTTACTTTTATACTACTATCCCGACGTTATGATTCCGTAAAAGTTGTTTTATTCCATTATAACTGTTAAATTATAATTTCATATATTGATGATAGGTATTAATTTCATAAGATCGAAATATCTCACGTTATCGGCGTCCATTTTTTAGTTGGCAGAAGTATGCATGGCTCGTGCATTAACTTATGCCGGGGAGTCGTCAGCGTACTATCATCTGGTTGCATTGTGTTGTCGCTTACGAGGAGATTATAAAGAAGCCTTGTGTCATATTCGAATTGCCTTGGAGAAGTATGGTGAGGTAAATATTTGAATTAGATTTTTATCTTATAATCTAAGGCAGCTTCGAAAATCAGTAGGTAAGGATTTATTATTTTTTTAACGACCCGTCACAAACCCAGTGTTGGCTCGGGGCGGCTCAGAGTAAAAGTAATTTAGTCAAAAGTTCATGCTATGCTGTTATGCCAACCCAGTGTGAGTTCGCACGTTTCTTTAGGTTTTCTTTCACTGGGCAATGAATGAACAAATACCTACATAATTTCTAAAACTTAGAGGTATGCAATTACAAGATCTTGAACTCAAACCTAAGTTTGAACTTGATACCCCTGTCTTTACAAGGGGGCTCAATGTATCTCACTCGATCGTATCGACACCGCATCGTGTCATTTTGATTGTTTGAGAGATCACCGTGATCGGCCGAGGGATTATTGCGATATCACGCGTCAGTTTCTCTACCAATCACAACCGAGACGATACGATGTCGATACGATTTTGTGAGTTACATTCTACGGACCCAGGCTTTGGTCTTACCGTTAGGTTATCACTAATACTTAGGTACATATCTAAATATCTACATTGTGCTTATAATTTATGGTAAGCACAGCTATGATTTCATTTAATGCTCCATAGCTAGATTTTACCTATCAGTTATTGATATACATATAGGGTCTTATTCATAGAAACTAACACAGCGCTATAACACTAATTTAGGTAAAACACTGTTTTGTCCCTTTTCAAAAAAAGTGCATTGAAAATTTTACAGAAAGTGATAAAACATCTGTCAGCTTAAACAGTGTTTTAAATCAGTTTTATTTTATTATGAATAAGGCGGATAATATATATCACCCGACTAGTGTTTTAGACAAAGATGTAGATAATGCTTTTTAAAAAACTACGTTTACGGAATCTGTCATTGCTTTTCCACTACCTCGACGTATCAAATACTTTACAGCATTTATGGTCACGGGAGTACTGTCTGGACCTCGTTCAGACCACCTGTGACCATCTAGATACGTAGTTTTATTTCATAAGGACATGTGTATTTTTGAATATATATTTTTTGTCCAGGTGGGCCATTTAAGAACCTTAGAAGCAGAGTGTTTGCACAGACTTGATAATATCCCTGATGCCATTACTTCGTATGAAAAAGCTACCACTACAGCCTTTGGAAGCTTCACGTAATGTAACAAATTGCAATTTGGAAAACTACCAAACTCATGTTTAATAATATCCCTATATTAGCACTATACTTATCATCAAATACCTAAGTTATTTCTTTATCCTAAATATGCTATAAGCGCGTCGTAGGACTTTTGAGGTACGAAGGTAAGATAAGAATATTCATAATTAATTGAATGAGGCGACACTTGGCGGAAGTCCATTGTTACTATTATAGAATGGATTTTAGGAGGAGAGCCCACCACTCACCCACGGATTGTCAATCCCAGTTATCTTTGGACAGAATAACCTAAGATTAACAATCCGCACTCTCACAGATAGAGGAGAATGTGATAATAGCAAAGTAGCATGCACGATAATGACAAAAAACTCACCAACGCGACACAACCATGCGATACGGTAGAACTCTCGGAACCACAATATTGCAATATTCCGCAAAAATCCGAACGTCAATTCGACACGTGTTTCACCTCTAAACGAGGCATTCTCAAGAACGCTCGGCAACAAATGAGCGTTGCCGTAATCTTAGGTTATTCTGTCCAAAGATAACCGGGATTGACAATCCGTGGGTGAGTGGTGGGTTCTCCTCCTAAAATCCATTCTATAATAGTAAGAATATTCATGTTTAAGGATACGGTAAAAGTATCTTCACTATAAATTATAAGATTCCGACCACGACTAAGTCTGCATGGAATTAAAAATACATATAAATACAGGCACCTTACGGTACACTAATAATCTCTATGCCTAAATTGGTATCCATAAGGAACTATCCATTTTTCCGATATAAGGTGAACGCACATTTATCCGAGCCGATCGCGTTGAACGAAACGAATTTTAGAATTCTGTATAATATATGAAACCTCGCACACTTCGCGCAAAACCGCGTCAAATCGTCCGAATCTGGAAGAGGTTTCATGAGATTTCATATACAGAATTTTAAAATTCGTTTCGTTCGACGCGTTCGGCTCGGATAAGTGTGCGTTCACCTATAAAGAGTAGTTATAAAGTAGTCTGTGTCCTTTTCTAGGATTTGAAGTATAAAATTTTATGATGATCATCGCCATCTCCAAGGAAAGGGATAGGAGGTGGATAGGGTAGATAATAAGGAGATAATAGGTAGGATTCTAAGGACAGGATAACAAGGATAATAAGGAGAGGATAGGAAGCTGGTTTAGGCCTCCAGCGCGCTCACTCACCATACGAAACAACGGTAAGATTGACTACCGTTGTTACACGCTGGTCTTTTGAGAGAGGGTGGTACTTCCCCGATCCAGCTGGCCTATTCATGCTGGGATAAGCAAGGCTCTACCACTAGATTTGTTTTTAATATTAAGTTTAGTAATGATAACCTTACGCTTAATTTGTTTTATGTTACAATGTTTCTTTCTTCGCATTATATGGAGACAGAAATAATCTTCAAAATTACGTATCAAAAATTGATTTCAATACAATATTATTTTATATTACAGCACATTGATGTCGTTACCCGTCTACAAGGAACCGCAGCGGCGTCGAGCAATTTTAGTAGACTTAGTCCGCCGAATGCCTAGCGCGTACGCCTGGATGGCGCTGGCGCAGGATTGGATGAAGGTAACTTTTTTTTTTTTTTGTTTAGGCGGGAAAAAATGTTCCTAACCACACACCCCGTCGTTTGGGGCAACGAACAGGGTAGTGCGGGGCCTGCACCCACTAAAGAAACCCGCCGTGTGCCGTTTCTGCGCCTTTATTGGTGGGCCACTGGAACTATGTTACCTTCCTTCTGTGGTGGATGAAGGTACCTACTGATCGCCAACCCGCCTGCCAAGCGTGGCGATTACGGCATTATCCCCCATGACGGGACCGCTCGTTGTGGCGTTCTCTTGGGGAGGCCTATGTCCAGCAGTGGACTTTGAAAGGCTGATGGATAGATGGATGGACCTACTGCAAATACCTTTGAAAAAAAAATATTTTGTGGCGTTCATCAACTTCGTATGCAATTTCCTTATATGGCATAAAATACCAAACTAAATCTTCCGACTTCTGGCTAAAGAAGAAATTGGAAGCAGTTATTCCCGGCTTGTTTTCCCATGAAACTTTTTGATAAACCAAACCTATCAATTACACTTTTATATTTAGAAAGTCAATGTGAAAGGAAAACATGAATTTGATACAAACGATGCGGAAGAACAGAAAACAGCCAAGTTGTGCGCAGTTGCATGTGCCGTAGAAGCTCTAAAGCGAGACAGGAAAACAGGTTCAGCTTGGGCGTTACTCGCCAAAGTTGTAAAGCCGAGTGCAAGAAGACGTTACTGCATTAAAATGGCATCTCTTGTTAGTCTTCTTTATATACAAATTAATATAATGATAGTCTATATATTACGATAGTCTATATATTACGACAGTCTACGTTTTTTTAATTTAACCACAACATAGAAAAGACAAAGTCATCTTTTCCAAATATTCACCAGTACATATATTGGAAAATGTTTTCAAGCTCTTGGCCCGGTTAACACACTTTGCTATTAATGTTGGTACTTACTATGAATATAATTACATCTCTTATCTTCGGTTTACAGATATCATATTTTCAGTAAAGTCAAATCAAAAATAACTTTTTTCTTCTAACTTAAAGTAATAAACTATAAATCTTTTTTTTTTCAGCTCATTACTGTGCTACTGCTGAGCACAGGTGACCTCTTAGATTCAGAGGAATACAAGTCTACCACACAGGCCCAATACGGGTGCACAGACATCGCAAGCCATCGAGATTACGCATAGGCATAAAAGATCTTCTCACAATGTTTTCCTTCACTGAGCCATTTATCGTTATAAATTGTAAACATATAGGACCTACACATATTGTCTGGACTTCGGATTGAGATTCGAGATCTATACCACTATCTTATCTTTGCAGTCTTAGGCTTTACCACTAGCGCTGGCGGATCACTGATGTAATCCAACACAGTACCAGTGGTCCGTCAACACAGGCGGAGAGACGGCACACGGCAGGTTTCTTTAGTGGGTGAAGGCCCTACACTACCCTGTTCGTTGCCCCGAACGATGGGTGTGCGGTAAGATAAATGTTTTCCCGCCTAAACAAAAAAAAAGCTTTACCACTAGGCTATCACTTTTCAGTAAACATAATTGTGTCCCACACAGCAACACACGGACCAAAAAAATAACAATTTTATTTTGAGAAAAAAAATGTTGTGCTTATGGAAAAGGAGGTTGTGTGTCACCATTAGGTGACTACGATAACTGAGCGGTCCAGAGTACATCCCCGGTCTCTTTTTCCCCCTTCACAAAAGATCGCAATACATAGTTATGTTTTTTATGTGTTCATTGCAGTGTGGTTTCGAGTTCCACAAAAGTTGGTTCGAGTCATACGCGGATTCACAACAATCACTCTGTTACCGGTTGGGCACTGCAGTCACCGGCTGTCACTGTCAAATTTGTGAACGCTTATTAATATAACAAGTGATAATTATAATAAATTATATTATTTTTCAGTTATTATATTTCAATAATTATAGTACAATTATATAAGAACTTCGCTACTTTGATTTTATTCACGTCATGTTTCATCACTTCCTTATTTATGCTTATGACAAAGAAACTCTGCTCTCTCTTTCTTTTCTTTACCTTTTATTAGAAAATAAAGAGAAAATGAAACCCTTTTTTTATTTAGCAGCGGAAAATGTATAGGTACAACGGCCTAAATGGGGAGACAGCTAGGCTGGTAATTGGCCCTGGCCCACTAAATTACCGACCGGGCATCGTCTCCTTCAGCTCGTACTGGGTGGCCCATAATGGCACTGGAATTGGTGACAGCTTTGGTGGTTTGGTGTTTATATTGTGGCAGACTATTTCATGAAATGGTTTTGTGTTCGCTACGATAGTCTAAAAGACTAAACGCGAGTAGTTCAATAGTGTATAAAACAATCGGTAGTAAATACAGAGAAAATGAACAGTTTAAAATGTTTTAGTTAAATAAACATTTCGTGTCTCTAGTTACATAGTTTTGGAGTTGTATAGGTACACAGAATCAACAGTTTTATGATATAGAAGCAGTAGGTAGGTATGGCCGTGTGGGGCCGGCTTTAGAATTGTCCCACCCCTCTCCACCCATGGGAGTCGTAAGAGCCGACTGAGGGAATACCGGGGGAGTGGACAGCAGCACTCCTTCGAGTATTAACAACATCCACTGCGATTGCCAACCCGCCTGCCAAGCGTGGCGATTACGGCACTATCGCCCATTCTTGGGGAGGCCTGTGTCCAGCAGTGGACGTTAAAAGGCTGATGGATGGATGGATGAGGTAGGTATAGTTTATTATCACCAATCGATTCTAATTAATGAATCGATATAATGATATGCACTGACAACATTTAGGTTAGGTTTGGTTAGTACCTAACCGATGTACCTACTTAGATTCAAATATATAAATATTTTTTAGATTTTTTAATGCTAGGGTAAACGAAATATTGATAAGCAGAAAATAAGCATAAAAAAGTAACATATGTTTTAAATAATATACAGTTAAGACACGGCGCCAACAGGTGAGCCCATCCGTGGTCCGCATATTAGTAGTTATAGTGTTTAGATTTGTCTATTATTGTAACTAACTAACCTATTTAGCCGTCTCTGACCACAAAATATTGTTTTCAGGTAGCTTCTGATTAGACCTAAAAACTGGTATACATTTTATCGCGCTACTATATGGGGAACCTGAGATATCACCTAAAAATTAAGCTCCACGCCTCAACCCTGGGGGGAAGGGAAGGGCTAGGTAGAGGTGTACATATTACACACCCACGGTTTGCCATTTATGTTTAAGTCCCAAGTAATAGGGGGCGAGCTTATTGCCGTCTACCGGGCACATTTCCAAACTCCGGGCTGTTACTGTTACTAAGAATTTTTCTTTTTACGAAAAAGGTCAATAAGACCTCGACCCGGGATCGAACCCGAGACCTCATGATCAACAGTCGCTTACACTACCGCTGCTCCACCGAGACAGTTAAAAATAAGCAAATATCACAAAATGTATGTTTTCGTTAAAAAATAATATCTATATAATATGTATATCGCACACGTATCAAGTTAATGATATAGTTCATAGTTAATAGGCGCGCGCCAAGTAGGTACTTGCGTGATGTTAGGTATGTACCTACATCATGATAGTAAAATTTCGTTTGGACAAAATGTTATTGTATTCATATAATAAAATAGCTACTTACTAACCGTAACCACGGTAATGTTAACCGTAACTATGTGCACCAAGATACTAACACGACAGCCTTTCTTTTTATTTTTATTTTAGGTGGGCAAAAATGTCCTGCCGCACACCCCGCTGCCCGGGGAGACAACGGGGTAGTGTGGGGCTCCCACCCACTAAAAACCCACCGTGCGCCCTTACCCGCCCTTGCTACGGCGGATCACGGGAACCGCGTCGTTTCTCCGCGATCCGCAGGCGGCAGCCCCTTCGGGCACCCTCTCTTGTGCGACGCCCCGCGCACTTGGGCGGACGGCTGGGTACTCCCCGCCCCACCGCCCGCAGCCTCGGCTAGGGTGGCATCAGGCGCAGGTAAGCGCGCGCTCGCAGCCCCGCGCGACGGCGGCGAATCGGGTCCGCGCAGGAAGATTCCTCCCGGGCCCTCTCCGCCGCCTCCTTCCGTGAGATGACAGCCTCGCAGAAGGCGGCGACCGCGGTCCAGGCCCTGTCGCTGCTGGCCGTAGCGCGAGCGATGGTTGATGGTGGCGCCTATGACTGCAGCGAGTTCCCGGCGCTGCACATCCCAGGCCGGGCACGACTCGAGCGTGTGCTGCACCGAGTCCTCGCCGCAGTCGCAGTGGTGACAGCCTGGGGTCGTCTCCCTCCTAGCGATCGTGTGCAGGTATTTGCCGAAGCAACCGTGCCCCGACAAAACCTGCACCAACCGGAAGGTGAGGACCCTGTGCTGCCGCCCTGCCCATTCTTCCAAGATCGGCTGGAGCGCCCCCAGAGACCAGCCCGGGGCGTCTCCAGCCGAGACCTCCACTATAGGACGGTGGCGCGGCGGGCATCTTCCCGCCACGCTGAGATTGCGCTTGGCGAGGGGCGGCTGCCCCCCGCCCGCGCCGTCGACGCCCGCCGATAAACGTCGGCGAGCACTTCCGCCTCCAGATCCCACGGGGGGGTTCCAGCCAACGCGCAGGCTGCATCGCACGAGACCGTGCGGTACCCGCGTATTGCCCTGATCGCTACGACCCTCTGTGGACGCCACAGAAGGGCCCTATTGCGAGCGGCCAGGGACTCCGCTCGCACGGGCACGCCGTACAGTGCCATTGACCGTACTACCCCCGCGTAGAGTCATCGACACGCGAGACTCGGTCCGCCCAAATTCAGCATCAGTCGCCCAAGGGCGGACGCCGTGCCGAAGAGCTTTGGCGCAAGACGGCGGAAGTGCTCGTCAAAGTGCCACCGTCCACCCAATACCAGGCCCAGGTATTTGATGTGGGCCTGGATTGGAAAGCCCACACACCGTTGACCGTTATCGAGGCGCCGGCGGGTGGGCCACGTCGGGGCCCATGGAAGAGTAGGGCCTCCGACTTTTCAAGGGCCACCCTAAGCCCCAGCGCCTCGATCCGCCTGACCACCTCCGCGGTTCCTGAGGTGGCCAGCGATGCCACCTCCTCGAGGGTCCCGCCCCGGGCTGTGACGAGCGTATCGTCTGCGTAGCAAATTACGCCCAGCCCGGGGGGGAGCCGGCCACGGAGGACCCAGTCGTAGCCGATGTCCCACAGGAGCGGCCCTAGAACCGAACCCTGCGGGACGCCGCACGACATAGCCCTCCTTACAACGTCCCCTTCCCGGTCCACAAAGAGGACGCTGCGGCCGTCGAGGTAGTCCGCCACTAGCCGCCTTAGGTAGAGGGGCACTCCATGGTACCGGAGTGCCTCCTTGATGCAGCCGAATGGCAGACTATTGAAGGCGTTGGCGATGTCGAGCGACACCGCCAACAGCACTTCCCTCGAGGTGACGGCCTCCGCAGCCGCGGCCTTCAAGCGCAGGATGGCGTCGACCGTAGACCGACCCGCCCGAAATCCGAACTGGGCATCGGACAGGTCGGGGCCAACCGCACCTAGGTGCCGGACGATGCGGGCAGCGACTACCCGCTCGAGCAGTTTGCCCGCCTCGTCCAGCAACACGATGGACCTGAAGCCCGCGACTGTATTTGGAGACCGTCCCGGCTTCGACAGTAGCACGAGATTCCCCTCTTTCCAGCAGTTAGGGAACCGTCCGGACACCAGGCAAGCGTCGAACAGTACCCTGAGGCGGGGCTCTAGGTGGTCGAGGACCAGGGCCGGCACTCGGGCGGGAACCCCGTCCGGCACGGGGGCGGCGCTTCTCCGCGTACACGCTGCCGCCGCCCCCATTTCCGTCGTCGTCACGGGCGGTACCTCCCCGTCGTCGGCCTCCCGGTCGTCATCTGGCGGAGCCATGACCGGGGGCGTGTGCACCGCCCGTGAAGGGAATAGTCCCTCAACCACCTCAGAGAGGAAGCCCGGCTGGAGGGTCTCCGTAAGGGGGGGGGCCTGGGTGCGGAGCTTGTTGAGCGCCGCGTGGTACGGGCGTCCCCAGGGGTCACGCTCGAGACCCTCCAGCATCTCCTGCCTTTTCGCGTCTTTGGCGCGACAGATGGCCAGCTTAAACGAGGCGCGCGCACTGTTGTACGCCGCATACAGCCGGCCCTCCCGCTCTTCGTCGCGGATTCGGCGACGTCGGCTGCGGGTGTAGGACCTCCGGGCACGAATACAGGCCGCACGGAGGTCCGCCAGCTCCGGGGACCACCAGTAGACCCCCTTCCGTCGGGGCGGGCGCCGCACGCGGGGCATGGCCGCATCGCAGATCTGCGTAAGCATGCCGCGAATGCAGCCAGCCTCGGCGCTCACGTCTTCCGTCAGGGGGGGAGGCAGCCAAGATTGAAAAATGGCCACCTCCACCAGCAGCAGGCTCCCGGTCGAGCCTACCCACAGCCCACTAACACGACAGCCTGTGTTAACTGTTAACATAGTTTAAGTTTATTAGGCAACGGATGTATGATGAATAGCAATATCAGTTTACACGTTGACTTTTAAAAACAAACAAATAATTGTTTGTAATAACTATAAGTCTTGTTATCCACTTAATATATATATACTATTTTTTAAAAAAAGCTTCTGTTGACTCCGTTAACTTTAGTCTGAACTCCCCGCTCTGACTTTCAGAGAAGAGGAGGTTCCAATACTCTTAAAGTTATAAATGTTATGTCCCTAAAACTTTACTTAATGTATATAATATATGCTTGTTTTGTGTGATATGTACATGTATCTATTTATACTATTACTAGAGCATTACCCGCGAATTTGCTCGCATCATTGTGATGTCCTATTATTGTGTTTTATGTAACTACCTATGTGATAAGTGGAATGGATAGAATTTGCCTAAAATCCTATCTTAGTGAGTTCTTAGCAGCGTCGGACTGGCCATATAGTCGAGGTGGCGTTTGCCAGCCGGGCCCAAACTTGCGCGGGCTCCCCACGGGCCTAACTTGAGGGACTTGTTGCATGTCAGGCGGTAGGTAGGATAAGGGGCCCGCGCAGGTAAGGACACAGAATCGGATCTAATCAAGGATGACGAGAACAGCAGCTTATATGATCGCGTTATTAACAGCTTCGCTGAAAGATCTCTTTTAAAAAATGTTGATTGGCTAGCTTCATATCCTAAGTATTATAAAGCTGTAACATAGCTGTATCTGTACATTTAAGATATTTGAGAAAAAAATACTATTAGGCTGTATAGGCGTTCTTCGCGTCCTACCCTTGGAAGCTGCTGTTTCTTCTCTAGGGACCTTAACGACTGTGCGGCCTGCGTCACGGAAACGGTGATTATGGGGATGGAATCATTCATCCCCAGCACCAAATGCAGTCCGCATATACTCCGCAGGCCTGGAATAGGGCCTGGAAAAGTAAAAATCTCAACGCCAGAGGAAGAGCTAATTAAAATTAAATGATGCTTCCAGGTCCAACAAGAGGGCTATTGCCGAAGGAGAAACACAGCGGTGTTTCCCCAGCGTTGCGACTTGTCCCTCTTTAAATGAGGTTTGAGAAGAGCACTTTACTCACAGTGGGTGGTGGCTTGACTGTGCCCTGGTGTTAACAAAGTCCATGAGCGGGAGTTACCACTTACCATCAAGTAGGCCATTTATAGCTCTTGATAAGACTTTAAAACTAGTATACATTTTATTCTGTTACAATATCGGAAACCTAAGATGTAACCAAAAACTAGCGTTTGGCTACGGCGGAGCCGCGGGCAAAGGCTAGTTTGTTATATTATTGTAACTGTACTTTAGGTACCCAATAATATACATAATTGTTGAATATGTTAATAATTTTTATATTTAATTGTTTTCCGATAGTATCTCATCTAGCATTATCCAGTCTCGGGCCCTAGCCTTGGGGAGAGCCACCCGGGCCCTTCCGGCCCAGTGCGACCCTGGTTCTTAGTTCTCACCTTTAGTGGCTACAGTATCAAAGAATTTCTTATGGAAATTTTCAAGGTCCAGGAATTTGGTTTGTGCCTTTATATGTCAGTCAGTCAGTCAGTTATTCTTTTATATGTATGGGTTAGCTGCACATTTAAGATATTTGAGAAAGAATCGGAATCCACAGAAAAAAGTAGTATTTTAATTTTCGTCTGTTTGTTTGATTGTTTATTTACACATCACGCAAAAATAGTTAACGAACTGATTTTGATGAAACTTTTGACGTGACAACGTCTTATAAATTGGTTTGCCGGGTGACACTTCAAGAAACTGCGTTACGCTCCGCTCACGTTATGCGCTCACAATGAGAGCGAGTGAAAGGCACGCGTCCCTTCCACTCGGGCATGGTTAGCCCGCCTAAGAGCGAGAGAGACGAAGAAATAAAATTTTGTTAATATGAAATTCAGTGCGAGATTCTTTGTATAAATTAATGTTTTAAATATAATTCTTTGTATAAATAAATGTTTTAAATTATTACTATTATTTCATCCTTCTTCCTACTATACGAATGAATATTCACATTAAAATTATTTTACCACTCAAAGTCGTTGTCACGTAAAACTTTCGCCCGTATACCGACTTTACAGGCAACCAATTTTTTTTTTAGTTTGCTAGCTCTTGATTAAACTTAAAAACCGCAATCCATTTTAGGTCGCTACTTCGGAAACATTAGATATAACCAAAAACTAGCGCCGTTGCAGGCAAAAGCTAGTGATATTGTAGAGTATCTACTCGTAGCTACATCTGTGTAAACTCGCCTTATGGCAGCCCGTTTACTAACAACAAAATGTCAACAACATAATTTTTGACGAATTGATCAACAACATTCAGTACAGCAACTTGTACAAAAGTACTTAGTTAAATTTTGGTGTAAAGATGATAGCCGTGTAAGTTTATTATGGTTTCAGCTTTTGTTTGTTATATTTTTATTTTATTTCACAATATATTTAGGTAACATACTTCTTATTTAACTTTGAGGAAAAATGTCGTTTAGTTCATCTTTTGTTAAGACCCCCGCTCGCTTCGAGCGGGTAAAGTAGGCTTTTATATATATAGAACAAACGTATGGAAAACTTCAGGTAGATAACGTGTGATGCAAAATGAGTAGAGTAAGTATAATTAATTATTTGTGGATTCGATTCCCACTCAGGGCAAGTATTTGTGTGATGAACACAGATATTTGTACTGCGTCTGGTTATTTTCTATCTAATAACGGTACATATGTATTTACGAAAAAAAAAGTATTATATGTATTATATCCTGGCACCCATAGCACAAGCGTTAAGCTTAGTTTGGGACCAGAGGACGTTGTATAAAATGTCCGTGAATATTTCCGTAAATTACTAATACCAACATATAGTAGGTAGGCACAATCTTTTTTAGTATTAACAATTACCATAGGAGGCCAAATTAATAGGGACACTATTTGCTATTTGGTTATTATTTTTTTTTCTTTTTAGTTTGGCTGAATGTTTTGTTGTGCTTCTAGGCCTCGTGAACCTTTTTAATTATTTCATATTATTAACTAAAAACTAGGTACTAAATGGATTTTGATGAAATTAAGTAAACTACTGAACGGATTTTGACGAACTTTTTTTTTAATTGATGCCTCTTAATTAGACTTAAAAACCGGTATACATTATCCTGTTATTATAGATATAACCTAAAAACTTTTTTCTTTTAACCTTTTGGCTGCGGCGGAGCCGCGTGCAAAGCCTAGTAATATATTATAGATACTAGGCGATTTCATGTCATTTAATTTGATTGGTATCGCGTATAATTACAGATTATCGGGCTTGGGCTTATTCATTTATGCCATGATGTGGATAACAAGGAAATTGAATGAGCTCCCTTCGCCACCTACAGAGGAACCGGTGACGAACATCGTGGTGACAGATTGAATGAAACAGACTGCACAATCCCTACATCTCATCATGGACGCAGCTGTTGGCATAGTTTCAAATATCATAAATTTGAATCCATTTTTTTGTATA
This sequence comes from Leucoma salicis, assembly GCA_948253155.1. Classification (NCBI taxonomy): domain Eukaryota; kingdom Metazoa; phylum Arthropoda; class Insecta; order Lepidoptera; family Erebidae; genus Leucoma; species Leucoma salicis. The sequence continues at coordinate 11,202,802 of OX411808.1, read as the reverse complement.
AATTTACACAATTTTCACATTGCTAAATATATTTAACACTAAATACTTAATTATTACTTTTTTTTATTAGCTGATAGATGTTTATTCAGTTATTGTTACAGCAAAACACTGATGTTCTCAAAACAAATATATAGAACACAAAAATAATATAGAAAGAATAACCTCGCAACGGCTTTTGTTCGTAACGTCCGTAACGCCTGTAGACTACAGAAGAATTACTAGCTAGTTTAAAAATTACACAATTTATATAATTTCTAATTTATATCATGCAATTAATGGTATATCAGACGACGAAGCTGTTTAAATGAAGATGTGTTAGTTTGTTCGTGGATATCTGAATCCGGTGGTGACTCCAGAGCGAATATCAATAAAGCCAGTTGTACTGACAACCATCCCAAGCTAATTAAAATAGATGTTGCAGCCAAAGTTGTGACAAAAGCACTGAAACAAAGAAAGAAAAAGACTTATTGGTCAACGACAAACAACCATTCGGGTTTCAATATAAATGGATATTTTTACTCGCTGCCAGACCCAGATTCTTTTATTTATCCATGAATTAACTTTAAAGTGTTAAATATATATAACGTTGAAAATATGTATAACGTTCCCTAGAAAAATAAAAAAGTCAATTTACAGCGGGCACGTGTCTCGTCTGTTACCACCGAAGGAATGTAATTTGGACATTGAGCTCGTAATAAGGAGGAGGCTCCCTAATCTTCATATTCCTAGTAAAAGTGACTTACTTAGGCAGTCGTCCGCCATCTTAATAGTTACGATGACAGCGTAATTCGGATGTGTTCTGATACACACTGCGAGCACTGTAAGGTGTGATGTCAATTTAGTATACTGTGAAGTCGTTCCTTTATAGTTAGCTATACTGGTTACTGTTTATAACGGAATGCAGTCCAGTATACTGATCTGTCAATACTTTCATTTCATACAAAGTATTGGTTTTACACTGCAATAAACACAATTCCTTTACATTTGCCATGTTTGGGTATCTTTGATTTACAATATTCAATCATTATAATAATATTCCATTGTGCAAATTGTTATATTTATGGAAGCTGTTGATCACGTGATATCACAGTGCTCGCAGTGTATATCGGAACAAAGCCTTTATCTGTTGTATGTCAGCTGTCAATTAGGGATGCAGGAAGAACCAACAACTATCCATATATCGATGTTTTAAAAAATATTGATATATTAAATATCCTTTATTTTAAAAATATTTAATTTGCACTATTTAGGTTTCTACCTAGCATCCACCACTCATCATAATTTGTGATTTTTATTCGTCGCAAATTTTCATATAGTGGGAAGAAGCCGTCCATTTATTAATTTTGTGTGCTCGGAATGAAGTGGTGAGCAGTGGCTTAGCAGCATACCATTAAATAAAATATTTTTTATTAATTTATCGAAATGATTAATCCATTTGAATTGTATTCTTATTAGCATTCAAAGCATTTACTTTAAAAAAAATTGTGAGTAGAAATAAAATGATTATAACTTTTTTAATGCATGCTTGTATAATTATGACATGCATACAATAACGGAAATGGACATAAATCATCGTCATATTCAGGCCCTAGACATCATCTAGGACCGAAATAATTGTCAAAACGAATCAAACGATTCCAAAATTGATGGGATTGTGGCTCCATTACCAGATCATGAATATCATCTAGGGCTATCATGGTACTATATGACTATCGAGCCTGTGTGACATCAAGCCCGACACTCCCCTTGGATCCTGTTGGTACCCCAGTGACGTTTACGCAAGTCTTGCGTTTTGGATCGTGTTAGCAAAAAAAAAGGACTGCTTATTATGGCGGTCTCTTAGGGAGACCTATAATGTACAGCAGTGGACGTCGAATGACTGATGGATGGAATAAAATATTATTATATACTGGTTTTTAGTTATCGTAATACCTCACTTTCAAATCTTTTTCTCCTGATGTCATCACATCACAAACTTATATAGGTATGTTTCGAATTAGAATGAACGACTATACCCAGGATTAAATTGTTATTTATTTCTTTATGCTTTTTACCACCCAAATCTATTCAATAGAGTGTTATGCCCTTAATTTTCTGTTTGTTTAAAAAGAAGGCATGCCAGATTGATCTATGAACCACTAGCTAGATGACTGAATGGATTGGGTTGCAATTTGACACGCATAGATATAATTATAGGTACAGGTAGATAAAGATTTACGCAATTAAAAAAACCTTTGTTCACCCAAAAATTTATAGATCGCTTGAAGGACTTCAGTATCGATATTGATATTTTTTACGCGCTTCCCTAGCGGAAATTCCACCATTTTTGGATTTCAAAGAATTGGCTCGGTAAATTTGTAGTCATTTCCTCTCCCCCTTATTACGAGCTCGATGAATTTGGACTTCTTAATCTGTGGAATGTATAGTCTGTGAATGTAGCATAGTTCCAGTGGCCCGCCAAAATATAGGTAGTTATTGTAATATTATCGATAGTTTTTAAAATTACCTACCTTTAGATAATTCAAATGTTTATTTACCCAAAAAATAAATTGGAATTTCTTTATCATTTAATTGCGCGTGTATTTGCATGTGAAAAACATGAGAGTACACACGCGATTGATATTATTATATACATGAAAGATTTTTTGGAAATATATAATGAGATGTCTTCGTACTCACACCAAACCCATTGTCCTGGATCACTGCACTCAGTTTAATTGGACTTGGTCAGTCAATGTTTGTTGATATTATAATACCTAGGTAGGTACGTAATACGTATGCATAGAAATTGGGAAGGGATAAAAAATATGGATAAGGCATATTTATTGCATTACATTTAGAATCTTTAGCCAAGAACTAAAATCTAGATGAGTACCTATACCTATAATTAAAGAAAAAAACTTTAAAGTACAAAATAAATAAAAACAAAAGTATTTTAAAATAAATCACTAGCTAGCACATCTTACCACTGAAGTAATGTAACATAGTTCCAGTGGCCCGCCAATACAGGCGGAAAGACGGCACACGGCTGGTTTGTTTAGCGGAAGAGGGCCCCACACTACCCTGTTTATAGCCCCGAACGATGGGGTGTGCGGTAAGGTACATTTCTTCCCGCCTTAACAAAAAAATAAAAAAGGTAGGTTACCTCTTCTCCACCAATTAACCATTTTCTACTTCCCGTACAAAGAATGACTGACGATATTTTTCAGCGCCGACGTAAACATACATACCAACATAACATTATAAGTTTACGTGTAATGTGTGTCCGTCCGTGGCATCATAGCTTGCAAACGTCGGAAAGGATTTTGTGTTTTTTTTTTAAAAGTAATTTATTCAAGTATTCCTAGTTATAATTTAATAAAATCTGTTTAGCCCTGTTTAAGACTGTAGTGCCACTCTGCTTTGGCATCGATGAAAAGACGGATGGAGTAAAGAGGGAAGTAAGAGGGCCGTGGAACCCCACCCCCGTGGGTTTATAAGCATGTAATTTATACTTATATATTTCATAATTTAATTTATAAGAACTTGTTTTAGTAGTTTCAAGAAACTGTCCAAAATTCTTGAGCTGTTATTGTTCTAATTTTTTTTTGCGACTGACAGCCAATACCATATCCATAATTTATTATTAGAATAGCGACGGTAGCTCCGACTTATAATCGCAATTAGATTTCAATAAAAATAAATAACCAGGCATAGGCGCATTGTTAATTATTGTAAGTACCTATTCGCGTTTATGTTCTTTGATGTTTCTGTCAGCGAGCAATCAAAAGTTTGGAAATAAATACGAGTACACAAACTCTTCAAAAAATCTCGATTATACAGATGTGTGTGCCGTGCCATGACCTCGAACTAGATACCACTGCCTTTGCAGTCCTTGACCCCTAGACTACCACTGCACTAAATAACATTTAGTTAAAAAACATAAACAGGTTATCCCTGGAGACCACATGGATTTGATGATAAACGGTCGTAGCGGTTAGATATAGGTAGCTATTACGAAAAAAGAATATTTACACCAGTGCCATTACGCGTCGCCAACTCCAAGGAAAAGGATTCCTATCCTTAGATGAAGAGACGGTACAGCTAACAGACACTGTTTTGATGGGTATAAATAAACCGGTTCAAAGTGCCTTCGACATAAACTAACACGCAGTGTGAAAATGTGAAATCGAAACAGTCACAAACAGGATTTGAACCTGCAACTCCTGGAATACCGTCCCAGATGCTTTGCCAATTCAGTCATCGTGACAATTGCTCGGCATTTCACGCTGATAAGGACAAGATGGAGGATAAGGAAATAATATGTTTGGGCCTTTAGTGCTCTCACTCACACAACATGTAGACAGAACCTACTGTTCTTTCAGGCTGATCTTCTATGAGAGGTACTTAACCATCGAGTCGGCCATTTATATGCTGGGACAAGCAAGGCTCTATTACTTAATATAACCGTAATTAATTCTACCTTTGTCTGAAAAGCATGGAAATACACATGGAATTGCTAGGAGAGTTTCAGTAGGTATGTTTTATATTTTTTGATGCACTTTCAAGAACCATGGTGCAAAAAAAGTTTGAAGACCATCTCTGTAAAATATTAAACTCAATTATTTGTCTTAATATTATACTGTGTATTATTATTTATAAGTTTATACTAATAATAGGTAAACTGTCCGTGTGGTGCCGGACTAAGAATACAATTGTCACCACCTCATTCTTTCCCACGGGTGTCGTACGAGGTGACTAAGGGAAATAAGCAATTATCACCTATTGCCAGCTAGGGTAATTTTGATTTATTAGAAAAAGAATCTTTCATTTCATATCTGCGAAATGAAATTGTGAGCAGCGGCTTGACAATACTCCCGGTATAGTTGAGTCCGCTCATGGACTCATGATCATGGACGGTTACCATTAACCTTATTAACCAACGGGTAGGCCGTGGCTCGTCTGCCACCATACGCAATAAAAAAAAAACCAGCCTTTGCCTGCAACTAAGTCAATGATATTTTTTAAGCTTTAAATTAATTCCTCAATTTTATGCCCTTGAGATTGATCTTGTAAATCACTACATGATTAGATGAAATTAAATTAGGTTTGTTATTTCAAAGCCTAAATATGAATGATTATTAACCTTTTTTTTTGTTAAGGCGGGAAGAAATGTACCTCACCGCACACCCCGTCGTTCGGGGTAACAAACAAGGTAGTGTGGGGCCCTCACCCACTAAATAAACCCGCCGTGTGCCGTCTCTCCACCGGTATTAGCAGACCACTGGAACTGTATGTTATTAATTCAATGGTAATGTTCATATCCTTTAAAAGCTTAAACGCAATTTCATCGTCGTTTACCCTCTCCAGTTTTATTTAAGGTTTGACAACTATGCACTTCCTCAGAAATCATCTCTACTGAAAAAAAATATCGATATCTATACCTTATTTTTTGTGTGATACCTACCAGTTTTTGAACTTTAATTTCCCAAATAAACATGTAATGTTGATGATATTCCATAATATAAACATACCCTAGCATAATTACTATCGATTTTAATGGAGAATCCAATAAAGCTGCACAGTTGTCATTTTCGGAATTATTTACAATATTACTATTTCTAATACCATTATCTATTTTCATAATAAATAGGTATTATTTATTTTAATAACCTTTGCCCTATTTTAGATATATCTCAGATTCCCGGTATAGAAGCAGCATAAAACGTACCTATATCAGTTTTAAGTCTAATTAAGAGCTATTAAACAAAATAATTGTATTAAAATCCAGTCAGTATTTGCGTAACATACAAAAAACAGACAGAAATTTTAAAATATGTTTTGTGTTCAGTCATTTTTCTTTACAAAATGTACCTACAAAGTACTATAAACTGCCTTTTAAAGCCAATTGCTTTTCTATACCCCCATGGTACCAACAGGATTCAGGGGGAGTGTCGGGCTTGATGTCATACAGGCTCGACTGTTATCAAGTTCATGAGCCACAATACCGACTAAAACATGACCGCGACGCCTACTACTACATCCAAGGGCTCCTTGCGGTTTTGACCAGGTCATCAGTCCTTCTGGCGGGAAGCCGTCCTATCCTTCGCCCTCCTGTGAAACATCTAATGCGGAGGGAGGGTAAAACCGGGTGATAGCGTGACGACGTTTTTATTTTACTTGTCCCGTTCAAATCTTACAAGTTAAATTTGAAACACTTCCCGGTTTCCGATTGTGCTGACACGCATATCTATATCGCGTGACAAAGACAAATTATGACAATATTATGATAACTTTATTTTATAATAGAATATTTTTCTTTTCTTTCATATAATTTTACTTAATAATAAAGATTGACTATAACTAATAAGTTAAGTTGAAAGTATAATGTACAGTCTCGTATCGGCACTCTTACGCTATAGTTGGGTTAATAAGATACTAGATTAAAAATAACAATCATTACGATTCTTGGAATTCTTTTGTTCTCGCGGCGCGCGGCCGGCCGCTACCTGCGCCAGGTGTGCGGGTTCTCCGGGCTGTTTATTCAATAATTGTGATAGATATAAATTATAAACATGGAACAAATTGAAGATATTAATCATTCGGAGAAGAGTCAAGGAGAAGAATGTGAAGAGGAGACCAATTTAAGCAGGAAAAGGAATCTGGAAATGGGGAGTTCTGACGAAGAATGGACTACCATAAGACATAACCGAAAGGGAAGAAAAGTGAGCAGACGAGAAGGTGTGGACGAAGATAAGGATAAAATAGAGGTTACCATATCATGCAAAGAAAAACTACCAAAGTCTTTTGCTTTAGCTAAACTCCTAAAACAACTTAACATAAATAATATCATACGAGTTAAATATTTAAATCCATATAAAGTACGCATGCAATTTCAAGATGAATTGAATTTGAATAAGCTTTGTACGTGTGAAGAGCTGATTAAAAATGAGTGGAGATTTAGTAAAGACATGGAAGTTAGTTTCTCGTACGGAATCATTAGAAACGTGGAATTAGATTTAAATGAAGAGAATATATTAGACAGTATATCTTGTCCCAGTCACGTGAAACTCATATCTGTTAAGCGACTTAACCGCCGTGATAAAGAAGGATGGGTACCGAGCGAAGTCGTTAAACTGTGTTTTAAACAAACGCTTTGCCAGCACATGTATTTGTCGATGCATTACGCATTAAAGTCGAACCATTTATTTTTCCAGTATCACAATGCTCGCGTTGCTGGAAACTGGGACACACTATTAAAACCTGCCCATCAAATAAAATAGTTTGCCCTAAGTGTGGCGCGAACCATGCAAATTGTGAAACTACAAACTTTAAATGTGTCAATTGTTTGGGAAATCATATGGCTTTAGTGAGATCATGCCCGTCATATAAAAAAGAAAAACGTCTTCGTGAAATTATGGCAGAATTCAATTGTACGTATAAGAAAGCGCTGACAGCATATGTTGAACCGTCAATACCCAGTAATTTGATAGCAAAATCTGGTCCTGGCCATTCGGCCACGAATATCCCATCACTACATAATATACAAGTAGATTACGCTCCTAGCTCTACAGGGGTTGTTGCGGAGAATGAATCGTTACAAAATATTCCTTATCGCGAAAATACACGCCAAAAAGTTAAAATTCGCAGTATACTAAATTGACGTCACACCTTACAGTGCTCGCAGCCTATATCCGGTACACACCCAAAGACGCTCTTACGCTGTGTGAAGCCGTACCGCATGTAAGATGGCGGACGACAGCCCAAGTTTAGTCACTTTTACTAGGTATATCATAGAGCCAGAGATGCGCAAACTAAATCACCAATGAGATCAGGGATTTATAAATCTTTTTCTTCGAAAGATTTAAATCACTCTTTTAAATCTTTAACTCTTTTAAATCTTTAACTCTTTTAAATCTTTGGTTACGAATGACGTTATTCATTCAGTGATGAAAATATCTATTGATTCATGTAGTTATTCTCTCATTCCCTCAAGTCGCAACTGGTTTTGAGCTTTTTACTAAAACGACAGAGAGTCTAAGTTTCTGTGTACCTATCGTCATTGTATTTCAAGAGTGCGTTTGTGCGTGCCTACAACTTATGTTATCTCTTTTCAATTCACAATATCCTTTATCTATTGTCTCATTCTAAATCTACGTCCATCATTCCATCTATTCAATCCTAACGTAGTGAGCTAGTGAGTTAAAGATGTATTTTCGAAACCAAAGATTTAAAGATTGATTACGCATTTTGAAAGGATTATACATCTTTTGTATCAATCACTCCTGAGTTACACATCTCTAGTCATAGACTAAGTATAATACTGGACGGAGCCATAGCGCTGTTGCCGTTCTGTATTCATTTGTCAAACACAGTATTGTTATTTCTGTCTATTGCTCGAAGTCTCAATAGGAGTAAAAAAGATAGCTTATATAGCTTTGGCAATGACGTACTTGTATGTGAAATTCGTGTCACACGCTGACCGACTAGTAGGTCAAAAGTGTCAAAACATTGCGATTTGGTGCATCATAAAAGTGAAATACTAGAAAGTCCTATTAAAGTTGCTAAATATCTTGTATGCTAGTGAAAATATATCGTGTGTGGCTGTCTTTTGTTCATCCAGAACGACTCAAGAAGGTGTAAAGAATCCAAATTTATAATTTCACACGTAAGTCTATATCAGCTATTTTCACCTTAAATAACTACGAAACCCAATAAAAATCCGATAGATATTGGAAGATTTAGATGTTATCAATATTATTACATTATTATACATTGACATAAAACACGTTTATTAGTTAAAATTATTATTAAATTAGTTAAAATAATTAAAATAATATCCATTGTTTTAGGTGCCCTTTGTAGTGATGTAGACAAGTCATTTACACTTTATCGATAGTTCAACCAACTGAACTGAACATTTGTTTTTTATGGTTTAACTTTATAAGTTTGTTCTCTTTTATAGGTTTCCAAAATATCCTGAAGTTAGAAAAGCGTGGATCAATTCCATAAGAAGAGAAAACTGGGAGCCAAATAAATATTCCCGCCTATGCTCTGAGCATTTTGAACAATCTTGTTTTATTTCTGGTTTAAAAATAATAAAAGTAAAATCAACTGCCTGGGTGGTGTAGCGGTAGTGTATGCGACTGCTAATCATGAGGTCTCGGGTTCGATCCCCGGGTCGGGCAATGTTATTGAGCTTTTTCCTAAAAAGAAAAATTCTCAGTAGCAGCCCGGAGTTTGGAAATGTGCCCGGTAGACTTCAATAGGCTCGCCCCTATTACGTGGGACTTAAACATAGCTGGCGAGTCGTGGGTGTGTAATACACCTCTGCCTACCCCCCTTCGGGGAATACAGGCGTGATGCTATTTTAAAAGTAAAATCTGATGCAGTACCAAGTATATTTAAAGGATATCCTAAATATTATATCTAACAGAGTGCACGTTACACCATCCATCCATCAGCCTTTTAAAAGTCCACTGCTGGACATAGACCTCCCCAAGAATGGGGGATAGCGCCGTAATCGCCACACTTGGCAGGCGGGTTGGCGTTTGCAATTGATGATGTTAATACTCGAAGGAGTACTGCTGCCCACTCCCCCTTTTCTTTTTTTTTACAGCTCAGTGGAATGTAGTATTTTTTTTATGAAATTCTTTTGAGCGTTGACCAGTATTATTTGGACAGTTACAATTTTATTAAAATAATCTACATAAATTATATTATACTAACAAACCGGTGCGTCAAGACTAGTGTAATTCTCTATTTACGCCCTATATACAATGCCCCATAAATGATCCTACTAATATACTCTCCTGAAAGACATGTTTTTTTATAGAGCACGTCTCAAAAATAACTGAAAAGGTAAAAAAAACATCTTTTTTAACTTTTTTTTTAACTTATCATAAAAAAAGAACTTTTGAAGTATTTTTTTCTTTGGACTTATTTGCGAAGTTTGTTTTTTTACGCTTACACAACAAACTACTGAACCAACAATCTCGAAATTTTGATACTTAAAGCATAGAGTCCAGAAAAGGACATAGGCTACCTTTACCCCGGAAAAACGGAAGGTTCCTGTGGGATAGCTATTTTTATATACAGATAATTATAAGCCGTAGAGTGACGTATTTATATTCTGAAGTCCACGCGAACGAAGTCATGGGCAGAATCTAGTTTGAAAAATAATCTAATGTAACACCTGGCATTATAATATCTAATGTAAATAAATACCGAATCATCCAATGTAACACCTGGCAAGAACAAATTATCATGAAACTTTTTGTAGAGTAACATTTATTCGAAGTTATTCATTCAAAATGTTGTTTTTAATAAAACATATTAATTGAAGCTTATATTATAAGGTATTCTGTCTGAAATGTAAAAATTTCTATTGCATCAAGATATTTTTACATTGGTCACACCTCTGTTTACAAGAATATTTTCTAATTAAAAATCAGGGTAGAGGTAATGTGTTATCTTGTTAATAAGTTTAATTAACTTCCCAACAAAAACCTTATTTATTAAAACTAAGGGTGAAGGTATAAATAACAAAACAAAAAACAATATGCAAATCGGTTATGTTGCTTTTTACTATCAATTTTTGGATGTAAGTGTACAAGTATGAATTCGAGGAAAATAAAGGAATATGTAATGTTTCATACAATATATATATACTCTACATCGCAGTACTCATTATCAACAAACATTACTTAAGTTATTTTCGATATAGTACTTCTACTCAATCAATATTTATTTGTTCGATTGCTCATCACTTGCATAAGATATAATGAGAGCTTGTTAAAGTATTACATGTCACAAAACAAAGGAGATATAGTCTATAGAAATCGAATCGATTTAAATAAAGACAATCTAGCTAAAAAACACTAAACGTTTTTTGCAATACATCAGCAAATACTGCGTAACATATCGAACTGTACAGATACGTAAATATAACAAACATATGAAGAAATCATCGTCGGTGCCGATAACGTATTTATTTATAAGGTCTCGCTTACAGATGCATAGATACGAACAATATAATCACTGCGTTTAGTAAAATCGGTGAAAAAGTCGCGATAAAAACCTAAAATTCACATACTGAAAGTCTAAAAATATATTATAATAAATTTCAAATGTCTATACATAGATGAGTGTTCACTACGCGCTTATAACGAGCGTCGAGCGCGTACATTACGTTACATAATATTAAATATGATAAATCGAAACGGCGGCGGCGTCCATACACGGCCGTCGAATCGCAGATACGTCGCTACTCGTAACCGTACCGAAGGGACTAGACACATAATCCGTGAGTACCGCGCGCCTGCGTACACGTGAGTTAAAATATGTAGACCTCCTACAAACCGAGGCGGACGAGGGAGCGACCGCGGGGGCGTTTACTTCCATTAGTACGTAGACATCGCTAGCGTCCTCACTATACGTTTGGAGAAAACGCACCCACACTCGGACCTGCTCGCTTCTAGTCTCCAAGAAGCTTTAAAGTGATCCGTTCAGACGAATACTTTGGCGAGACCGTCCGCGCCGGCGCTGGCGATGTACGGGCGCAGCGGGTGGAAGGCGACGTCGAGGATGCTCTCGTCGAACTTCTTGCGGTGCGCGGTGATCTCCTGCACGCAGGTCTTGGTGTCGAGGTTCCACAGGCGCACGGAGCAGTCGTGCGAGCCGGAGAGCAGGAAGAGCCCGTTGGGGTCGAGCGCGAGCCCGGTGACGGCGTCGAGGTGCGCGACCATGGCGTGCGCGCAGCGGCCCGACGCGGCGTCCCAGAAGCGGATGTGGCGGTCCTCGTGCGCCGACACCAGCAGCGGCAGCGACGGGTGCGCGCGCACGCGCGTGGCGCCCGACTCGCAGCCCGCGCGCACCGCCACCTGCGGGCACGACTTTGTACCTGCCGCGAGTGCTCGCAGCGGTCTGGGCACACTTCCAGTTCGTTTAGTGAGGTTTTGTTTACCTCACAACTTTGTTATTGTAATTGCGTATACACATGTTTAAAAGAAAAAGTTTATCAAAAAAAGACGCCTCTGTTGTAACCAAAAACTCATACACAAACCGGCAATAAATATTGCACATTGACTTTTGGAAAAAACAATCGGCTAATTTCGGCTTCGTAGAGCGTTATCTCTATCGCACGAAACACTAACAGTCCGGTATCTATTAGGCGCTGTTAAAACATATATGACGTTTTTTATAATTGAATAAAATACACAATTTTTTTCTATAAGTGCTTTAGGTTGTGGAAATAAAAAATCCTGTTTAATTTTTACGTTTTTTTTTTAAGTTACAGAAGTAGTATATTATATATATACATAATAAACACCATTATACCTATTTTTAAAATGACACATTCTATTAAAAAAATTTAACCATCTAAATTCTCAATCCCTTCCATTTCACTATCTGTGCTCTCAATGAGATCAATATCACTGTCACTATCAGCCGTATTTATCACAAGTTTATCAGTATAATTGTCAAAATCGTGTTGAATTCTTCGATATTAATTCTCACATTTGATTGCATGGTCGCAAACCTTTTTCCATTCTTCAGCCCCGGTCATGTTTACTTTGCCTGACAGTAATTTTTTTACTGTAGTTAAATTCATAACCACGTTTCTAGCGGCTACATAACCGTTCAGTTGAGACCATATATTTTCAATTGGATTAAAATCCGGATGATATGGTGGCAACCGCACACAGTGTGCCCATGTTCGGCAAGTATCTTGTCCACGGAAAACTCAGTAAACCTCTCCTTGCCCTGACATATAATATCGTAAATCTGAGGTTTCGTCAATTTTGGGTCAACTGGAATTTCATGTCTGTTTATCCAGTTGATCATTTCCTGTTTAATAGTGTTTGAATTATGGGGTCTTTCAACAAATTTGTTGCGATAGGGTGCGTTGTCCGCTCCCTGCGGCTGCCCCGGCTTCGGCCACTGCCCAGTCAGGCGCTGGACCCGAACGGGAGGACGAATCGTTCCGCGTGATCATTGACCGCATTGCTGCGGTCTTTGGGTGCTGCAGCGTCCTCGGCACCGACAGCCCTGCCGTGCCAGGGGGGGGCATGTGTCCTTTGCTGCAACGGCGGCCAAAACACCGGCGGCCAAACCACCAGCGGCCAAACCTTCGCAGGCTCCTGTAGGGCAAGGAAAGGGCCAAACTAAAAAGGCCAAGAAAAAGGACAAGGCGGGACAAGCCCCGAGGAGTCAGCCCTGAGAGGAGTTTCCGCCTCTGCCAAGCGCCGCTGTGCCTCCGCATTCTGTTGCGCCGCGACGAACGGTCGCACCCTCGCGGGCTGCGACGGTCGCGCCCCGGGCTCCTGCCCCCACCGCTGCCACTGCTACGTCCTCAGACGGGGACTGGCAGGTGGTTGGGCCCCGGCGATCCCGAGCCAGGGGTCGCGGCGCTGCCTCGGAGCGCGAAGCGGCGCCAACTAACCAGAGAGGGGAAGCCCCGAAGCCGCAGAAGAGGAAGTCGCGGACATTGAAGGTCCCGAAGGCAGCTGCGGTGGTGATCACCGTGCTGCCTGAGGTAAAAGAAAAGGGCCTGACCTACGAGGCCGTCTTGAAGCGTGCCCGGCGGGAGATAAACGTTCGATCTCGGGGACGTTTCCGCTCGCTTCCGCCAAGCCCGGACAGGTGCTCGGATTTTCGAGTACCTGGGGCCAGAGGGCGCCAAGACGGTCGACGCAATGGCCGCGAGGCTAATGGGCCTGTTCCCAGAGGTGAGTGATGTCCGGGTCGCCATACCCGTGAAGTGCGCCGAACTGCGCATTTCCGGGCTGGACGATTCCGTGACGGCGGAAGAGATCCGGGAGGCAATCGTCTCGAAAACCGGGTCTCCCAGCAGCGCCGTCCGGGTGGGCACCATTCGCCCAGGTCCAGGTGGTGTGGGTGCCGTCTGGGTCTCGTGCCCTGTCGCGGCGGCTAAGGATTTGGTCGCCGCCGGTAGACTTCTGGTGGGCTGGAGCGCCGCGCGGGTAATCGCGCTGGAGCCCCGGCCTGCCAGGTGCTACAAGTGCATGGCGGTCGGTCACACCCGGCCGATGTGCACAAACTGCTTCGACTGCAGCGGGCTATGTTTCCGCTGCGGTCAGGCAGGGCACCAGGCGGCTGCCTGTTCTGCCACCCCACACAGCCCCGCGTGCGCGGCGGGCAATCGTCCCGCCAGCCACTGTATGGGGCGGGTAGGGTGCAGGCCTCCGGCCAAGTCAGGCCCTAAGAGGGGGGTGGGCAGCCAATCGGCCCCGGCTGCCCAATCCAGCGCGGCTGGACTGCCGCAGCGCATGGAGGAGGATATTGTGGTCCAATAACGGATCACAACGCTATCCTCCTTCAGGGGAATCTCGGCCATTCCGCCAGGGCGCAGGACCTCTTCCTGCAATCCATGGCGGAGCGGTCAATCGGTGTTGCCGTAGCCGCGGAGCCCTACATAGTCCCGGATCGCCCCAATTGGGCGGGTAGCGGGGATGGCTCTGTGGCGGTCGTCGGCTCGGCGGCGCCGCATTCCCCACCCTTGTCACTCAAAGACCAGGGCACGGGATATGTGGCGGCTGAATGGGGAGGGGTCACGCTGTATGGCGTGTACTTCTCCCCTAGTCGTAGTCTGGCGGCTTTCGAGGTCTTCCTGCACAACCTGGAGACCTCGATACGGCGTATAGCACCGAGCCCTGTGCTCGTGCTGGGGGACTTCAACGCCAAATCAACGGCGTGGGGGTCCCTCAGGACGGACCCCCGAGGTGCGGCGGTCCAAGAGTGGGCGGCAGCGGCGGACCTCGTGTTACTCAACCGAGGGTCCGCCCAAACGTGCGTGCGACCCTGAGGCGGGTCGATAATGGACCTTTCGTTCGCTAGCCCCGGTGTCGCCGCACGCGTAAGGAGCTGGCGAGTCCTGGAGGAGGTCGAGACCCTATCTCACCACGGATACATTCAGATAGAGGTCTCCCGGACCCTTCAGGGCGCCAGCAGGGGTCACGTGGCGGACAGAACTCCCGCTTTTCCGCAATGGGCTGTGGGTAGGCTCGACCGGGACCTGCTAGTGGAGGCGGCCATTTTTCAATCTTGGCTGCCTCCCCCCCTGACGGAAGACGTGGACGCCGAGGCTGGCCGCATTCGCGGCATGCTTACGCATATCTGCGATGCGGCCATGCCCCGTGTGCGGCGCCCGCCTCGGCGGAAGGGGGTCTACTGGTGGTCTCCGGAGCTGGCGGACCTCCGTGTGGCCTGTATTCGTGCCCGGAGGTCCTACACCCGCAACCAACGTCGCCGAATCCGCGACGAAGAGCGGGAGAGCCAGCTGTATGCGGCGTACAGCAGTGCACGCGCCGCGTTAAAGCTGGCCATCTGTCACGCCAAAGATGCGAAAAGGCAGGAGATGCTAGAGGGTCTCGAGCGTGACCCCTGGGACTACCGTACCGCGCGGCGCTTAACAAGCTCCGCGCCCAGGGCCCCCCTCCTTACGGAGACCCTCCAGCCGGGCTTCCTCTCTGAGGTGGTCGAGGGACTTTTCCCTTCACGGGCGGTGCACACGTCCCCGGTCATGACTCCGCCAGATGATGACCGGGAGGCCGACGACGGGGAGGTACCGCCCGTGACGACGACGGAAATGGGGGCGGCGGCAGCGCGTAGGCGGAGAGGCGCCGCCCCCGGGCCGGACGGGGTTCCCGCCCGAGTGCTGGCCCTGGTCCTCAACCAGCTTGAGCCCCGCCTCGGGGGACTGTTCGGCGCTTGCCTGGTGTCCGGACGGTTCCCTGACTCCTGGAAGGAGGGGAAGCTCGTGCTCCTGCCGAAGCCGGGACGGCCTCCGAATACAGTCTCGGCCTTCAGGCCCATCGTGTTGCTGGACGAGGTGGGCAAACTCCTCGAGTCGCTGCCCGCATCGTCCGGCACCTAGGAGCGGTCGGCCCCGACCTGTCCGACACCTAGTTTGGATTTCGGGCGGGTCGGTCTACGGTCGACGCCATTCGGCGCCTGAAGGCCGCGGCTGCGCAGGCCGTCACCTCGAGGGATGTGCTGTTGGCGGTGTCGCTCGACATCGCCAACGCCTTCAATAGTCTGCAATTCGGCTGCATCAAGGAGGCACTCCGGTACCATGGAGTGCCCCTTTACCTAAGGCGGCTGGTGGCAGACTACCTCGACGGCCGCAGCGTTCTCTTCGTGGACCGGGAAGGGGACGTTGTAAGGAGGGCTATGTCGTGCGGCGTCCCGCAGGGTTCGGTTTTTGGGCCGCTCCTGTGGGACATCGGCTACGACTGGGTCCTCCGTGGCCGGCTCCCCCCCGGGCTGGGCGTAATTTGCTACGCAGACGATACGCTCGTCACAGCCCAGGGCTGGACCCTCGAGGAGGCGGCAACGCTGGCCACCTCAGCTACCACGGAGGTGGTCAGGCGGATCGATCGGATCGTGCCCGGCCTGGGATGTGCAGCGCCGGGAACTCGCTGCAGTCATAGGCGTGGACCTGTCGCTGCCGGCCGTTGCGCGAGCGATGGTTGGCAGTGAC
Organism: Leucoma salicis; assembly: GCA_948253155.1. Lineage (NCBI taxonomy): Eukaryota > Metazoa > Arthropoda > Insecta > Lepidoptera > Erebidae > Leucoma > Leucoma salicis. Next base: position 11,186,319 of record OX411808.1, on the reverse strand, counting down.
AGGGCCTGGACCGCGGTCGCCGCCTTCTGCGAGGCTGTCATCTCGCGGAAAGAGGTAGCGGAGAGGGCCCGGGAGGAATCCTCCTTCGCGGACCCGATTCGCCGCCGGCGCGCGGGGCGGCATGCGCGCGCTTACCTGCGCCTGATGCCGCCCTAGCCGAGGCTGCGGACGGTGGGGTCGGGGAGTACCCTGCCGTCCGCGGAAGCCTACCGCGAAGGTGCGACGCCCAAGTGCGCGAGGCGTCGCTCAAGAGAGGGTGCCAGAAGGGCCTGCCGCCTGCCGCTCGCGGTCGAAACGACGCGGTACCCGTGATCCGCCCGTAGTAAGGGCGGGAGGCGCACAGTGGGTTTTTAGTGGGTGAGAGCCCCACACTACCCCGTTGTCTCCCCGGGCGGCGGGGTGTGCGGTAGGACATTTTTCCCCACCTAAAATTAGAAAAAAAAAAAGGTTTCGTTGTCTATAACTAGAACAGAATCACTAGGTATATTGGAGATTAATTGATTAACCAGCCATTTCTCGTAGTTCTCGTTATTCATTTCTTTGTGATAATCGCCTTTAGTGTCCGTGGATTTATACATTATAAAGGCTCCTGGTACAAAGCCTTTTTCGTTCCCCGCATGAACAATTATCAAACGTTGACTTTTTGAAATTTACCTTTTTACTCCTTTTTCTTATCATTACTCCAAGTTTTTCCTTTAGTGTGGAATGTATGTATGTAAGACTCATCTATATATATTTTTACCTGTTTCACGAAATTTACGTATTTTGTAGAGGTATTCAATTCGTTTGAGACTTACATCGTGCTTCTCCATAAGAACTTTTCGATTATCTTCCATTTTAGTGAACCGATATCCCATCTCATGAAGTATTTTTCTCAACGTCTTTTCAGACCCATTGTAATTAATAGCTTCAGATAATTTAGCTTTTAATGATTTTACTGTGGGCAGTTCATTAAATCGTAAGTGAAAATCGTACACCATTCTTTGAAAATCATAATCATAACTGTCCATATCTAAACGAAATTGCTTTTTTGGTCTCCCTTTTTTCGGAGAGCTGAACATAATTGCAGTGGAAGGTGTTTCAGTACTAACTTCATTTAATATATTGTTCTTCTTGAAATTCCAGTGGCATTTGCAACTCGCTCTTGAACCTTCTTAAAATAATTACTTACATTATCATTTGTTTTAAATCTATCGGCTTCGTTTACAAAATATTTATAAACATTGTAGATAATTTCGCGTGACTGACCTCGTAAAGGTTTACCTCTTTTTCCTAAAGATGTCTAGGAACAATTTTAAATTATTTTAAGTTAAGAGTTATCACCTAGTGACTTTGACATATGTGATCGCATCACATACCTACAAGCCCAACGTTCACGTGAGTTAAGTGCTAAAAAACAGGAACGAAAGTTTGAATCACTTATCGATAAACAAAAATCACGTGTCCCCTACCATGATGCAAAGTCACAAAACACTCGAACTGTTTTTAATCTATCGGACAAAGAGTTGACTGAACCTATGAAGAACGTTCTTGAGAGAGGGTTGAATTTCGCTCCTGCTCCAAATCGCATCCCTTACGAACAAATTATTGGAACCGTTGAGGAAGTTATCCGAAAAAATAATGTACCGCCAGCCGACGCGGAGGTTTTAAGGCAAGACATCGCTGTAACTATACGCAGTGCAAAATGTCCTAAACCCAACATCAGTGCCGCTGAGATGTCCGCATTACAAGAGCTTAAGAACGATCAAGAGATACTGGTCTTAAGAGCGGATAAGGGAAATGCGACGGTTGTTATGAGCACTAATGAATACGAACAAAAAGTACGAGATTTAGCCGATGAAAAAACGTACATGAAAGTTAAATACGACCCCACTGCCAGGACGAATCGAAAGACTCGAGAGCTTATTAATAAATGCAAATATGCGATTGGCGAAGAAACAGTGAATCATTTATTAAGACCTAGGAACCTCCACCCACCCAAGCTATATGGCCTCCCTAAGATTCACAAACAGAACGTCACTCTACGACCAATTGTGAGTCAAGTGGATTCCCCGACATATGAGTTAGCTAAACATATAACTAGCATCATAAATCCACTAGCAGGAGGAACTGGATCTTCCGTCAAAGATTCTCGTCATTTCATTGAGACCCTTCAGCACAACAACTTAGAACCGGACGAAGTGATGGTCAGTTTTGACGTGGAATCACTTTTCACAAATGTCCCAATAGCTGATTGTATGAAGGTAATCGCAAATAAAATAGAACAACAAAAGATCCCCGCAGAATATGTTGATCTGGTGAAACATTGTCTGACGACTAGTTATTTCGTGTACAAGGACGAGTACTACATACAACTCGACGGTGTGGCAATGGGAAGTCCAGTAGCCCCAATCGTCGCCAACATATGGATGGAACATTTTGAAAAGATAGCCATCACCACCGCCCCACGCCAAATTAAACTTTGGAAAAGATACGTCGACGACGTATTTTCTATAATAAAAGGCGATGAAGGAGTCGTTAAAGAATATGTCACACACTTGAACAACATACACGACAAAATGCGGTTCACGTATGAAATAGAGAAAAACCACAGCATAGCACTCAGTATTTAGGAAACCAACTCACACAGACCGCTATTTGCACGCTGACTCGCATCACCACCCTCGACACCTAAACTCTGTAGTGACGTCTCTCACCAACCGCGCATATAATTTGTGTGACAAGGAACATGTCACGGATGAACTACAACATGTAAGCGCAGTTCTACGGAGGAATGGTTACAAAGGACAGCTCCCTCCACCACGACAAAAAACGAAGGCAAGACCCATTCAGGTAGAACGACAGCCGGCTTATTTACCATATGTTAAAGGAGTGACAGATAAGGTCGCAAATATTTTAAATAAGTATTCAGTAAAAACTATTTTCACTCCTTTAAAAAAGATTTCCCAGCTATTGCGCACACCGAAAGATTATTTCCCATTGGAAATACCAGGCGTGTACAAAGTGGACTGTAGCTGTGGAAGTTCATACATTGGCCAAACTAAGCGTACTGTAGCATGTCGAATGAAAGAACACATTAGGGCTTATAAAAACAATGACCCAGGAAAATCGGCGATAGCACAACACCTTTTGGAGGCAGGAACGAATCACTACATCGAGAATTTACATAATCCTCAGATACTTTCGACAGAACGCCACAATATACCCAGATTGGTGAGAGAAGCCATTGAAATCACGAAATACAAAAATTTCAACCGTGAAGATGGTTTTCAATTATCTAGCACCTGGCGTCCCGTGATTCGTCTATGTACCAAGAAGAAGAAAAACACCTCAGAAACCAGGGTCGACACCGTAAGTGTTGTGTGTCGTGATCGAGCTCGATACGTGAGTGAGACCAGTGGTAGTGGTTCCATAGATAGTGTTGCGTGTCATAAACGAGTGAGAAAGCGGGTAGACAGATATTTCTAACCTCAGAATAATAAAAACTATTCCCACCCGCAAGGACTTCAGTTGCTCCGTGATCATGGCGCTTGCAACAGTGCCGAAATATCGGAAACTCGTAAGTAAAAATTTACATGGTATAAATCCCGTAAAAACGTTTAGAATTATAAGTGACCATGAAAGTTTGAAATTCTATATTTTAAGTTGGGTGCCTTAACAACTCTATATACAGTCGTGGTCAACTAATTAAGGACAATCTATAGTTGAGCCAAATTGTGAATAAACTTTTTACTTTCCAACGAGTCTTAACAATATTCCATATCTTTTACATGTAAGTATAATTAGTCATTGATGTGCCCGATTATACAAACAATAACAACTTCTTAAACATTAAACCTCTTTACAGTATAGCTGATAGATTATCATAGTGCTATTTGTTCAAAGAATGCTGGATGGCCATTTAATTAGGGACACTGAGGTATTGCGTTCTAATTTCAGAATTTGAATCTACGAAAAATTATCATGAAGTTTGTCGAGCGTGCTTGGTCATACCGAAGGATAGCACAACATTGAAATTGTTCAAAAACTATGGTATGCAATGCAGTGCAACATTTCAGGCACATTTCAGGCGCTATAACACAGCTTTAAATGTGTCCAGAACAAAAAGATCGAGAAAAACAACTCCGCAAGAAGATAGAATGATAACCAGGTTTGCTAAGAAAGATCCGTTTATAGGCTCTATTTTAATAAAACACCAAGTGTTTGGGGCAGATGAAAGAGTCAGTGTATCAGCGAGGACCGATCGACGACGTCTGGTAGAAGCAGGGTTGTTCGGAAGAGTGGCTCGCAAAGTACCGTTGTTGAAGAAAGAACATAGAAATGCTCGTTTAGCGTTTGCACATAAATATGGACATTGAACCTACGCCCAATGGCAACATGTATTATTCTCTGACGAGACCAAGGTTAATTTGATTTCTTCAGATGGAAGGCAATATGTACGGCGTCCTGTAAAAGCGGAAATGAATCCAAGATTCACAAAAAAACAGGTGAAACATGGCGGTGGACACATTAAAATGTGGGGTTCATTTTCTGGAAGTGGAGTGGGACCTGTGAGGAAAGTTCAGGGTAACTTAGACCAACATCAATACAAGGCAATATTGGAAGAAACTATGCTTCCCTATGCTGAGGAGCATCTTCCTATTATATGGACGTTTCAGCAGGATAACGACCCGAAACATACCGCTCGTTCAGTCAAGTCGTTTCTTACCAGTCAGTCAGTATCGGTGCTAGATTGGCCAGCAAATAGCCCGGACCTCAACCCAATTGAGCACCTTTGGCACGAAATCAAGAAAAAAGTTGCCACTTATCGTACTACAACTTTAGATGAACTTAATGAAGCTTTTTGTGAGGCATGGGTAAATATTCCTGTCGAAACATGTCAGAAACTGATAATATCTATGCCACATCGGTGTCAAGCGGTAATTACTAACAAAGGTTTTGCTACTGGGTATTGATTTTACACGTAATAAAATGGAGCTGTTAAAGATGTATAACTCTATTTTTCATTATACTTTACTGTCCTTAATTAAATGTCCAGCTACAGAATTGTACCTTAAAATTTAATACATGTTTAATAAAGGTGGTCGTTCAATAAATAAACTGTTTTTTTTACGGCTTTTCATTCGTCAACGAGTTTTTTACGGCTTTTCATTCGTCAACGAGAGAGACCACGACTGTATATATATATAAATATATTGAAATGGACGCGACCTCACTCTACCACACTTAAACAACGACTGACAAACGTCACATAAGTCGTGTGTGACAAAGATAACGCTCTACGAAGCTGACATTAGCCGATTGTCTTTTTCCAAAAGTCGATGTGCAATATTTATTGCCGATTAGTGTACAATTGAAATATTGATTAAAATACACCTACTCAGAAAACATGTTATTCTTTTCTTGAAAACATGGCAGAAAATACGTCATTTCTGTCTCACGTTTTATGCGGAAGTAAAAGTGTATGCTTCTAACGCGCTGAGCGAGAAGAAAAGCTATATGAAATTCTGTTACTAACGTGCTGTCTTTTTAATATTTTATCAACGTTAGTTTAGTAAAGGCTTAAGCAACGCCATCAGCCTAATAAATACACCTGACATATTTACAAATCTAATAATATAATTACTAAACGTAAAAAGTTTTAACTTTAAAATTCGCAGTTTGCCATTTATATGTTTTAGATCATTATTATATCTAGGAAATAAAATACTCTGTGAGTATGAATGATGGTTATCAGTCACTTCTTCCCTTGGTGAACAATGTACTACAACACACAATCAACATCAAAGGTGGTTTTGCCGAGGATGAAAGATTGACTCTTTAGATATACTGTGCTAAACATGGAAGCGTGAAGTTTTTGGCGGAACGTTCGTCATAGCGCGCCGCGTCGTCGGCGCGCAGCGTCAGCAGCACTAGAGACACTACGAACCTGTCCGGTCTCGAGGTCGTAGAGCAGCAGCGAGCCGTCGCGGTGCACGACAGCGGCGCGCGCGTCGGCGTCGGCGAAGTCGGCGGCGGGGGGCGCGCCGGCCGCGTCGTGGCGCGCAGCGTCAGCAGCACTAGAGACACTACGAACCTGTCCGGTCTCGAGGTCGTAGAGCAGCAGCGAGCCGTCGCGGTGCACGACAGCGGCGCGCGCGGCGGCGTCGGCGGCGGCGGGCGCGCCGGCCGCGTCGTCGGCGCGCAGCGTCAGCAGCACTAGAGACACTACGAACCTGTCCGGTCTCGAGGTCGTAGAGCAGCAGCGAGCCGTCGCGGTGCACGACAGCGGCGCGCGCGGCGGCGTCGGCGAAGTCTGCGGCGGCGGGCGCGCCGGCCGCGTCGTCGGCGCGCAGCGTCAGCAGCACTAGAGACACTACGAACCTGTCCGGTCTCGAGGTCGTAGAGCAGCAGCGAGCCGTCGCGGTGCACGACAGCGGCGCGCGCGGCGGCGTCGGCGAAGTCGGCGGCGGCGGGCGCGCCGGCCGCGTCGTCGGCGCGCAGCGTCAGCAGCACTAGAGACACTACGAACCTGTCCGGTCTCGAGGTCGTAGAGCAGCAGCGAGCCGTCGCGGTGCACGACAGCGGCGCGCGCGGCGGCGTCGGCGAAGTCGGCGGCGGCGGGCGCGCCGGCCGCGTCGTCGGCGCGCAGCGTCAGCAGCACTAGAGACACTACGAACCTGTCCGGTCTCGAGGTCGTAGAGCAGCAGCGAGCCGTCGCGGTGCACGACAGCGGCGCGCGCGGCGGCGTCGGCGAAGTCGGCGGCGGCGGGCGCGCCGGCCGCGTCGTCGGCGCGCAGCGTCAGCAGCACTAGAGACACTACGAACCTGTCCGGTCTCGAGGTCGTAGAGCAGCAGCGAGCCGTCGCGGTGCACGACAGCGGCGCGCGCGGCGGCGTCGGCGAAGTCGACGGCGGCGGGCGCGCCGGCCGCGTCGTCGGCGCGCAGCGTCAGCAGCACTAGAGACACTACGAACCTGTCCGGTCTCGAGGTCGTAGAGCAGCAGCGAGCCGTCGCGGTGCACGACAGCGGCGCGCGCGGCGGCGTCGGCGAAGTCGGCGGCGGCGGGCGCGCCGGCCGCGTCGTCGGCGCGCAGCGTCAGCAGCACTAGAGACACTACGAACCTGTCCGGTCTCGAGGTCGTAGAGCAGCAGCGAGCCGTCGCGGTGCACGACAGCGGCGCGCGCGGCGGCGTCGGCGAAGTCGGCGGCGGCGGGCGCGCCGGCCGCGTCGTCGGCGCGCAGCGTCAGCAGCACTAGAGACACTACGAACCTGTCCGGTCTCGAGGTCGTAGAGCAGCAGCGAGCCGTCGCGGTGCACGACAGCGGCGCGCGCGGCGGCGTCGGCGAAGTCGGCGGCGGCGGGCGCGCCGGCCGCGTCGTCGGCGCGCAGCGTCAGCAGCACTAGAGACACTACGAACCTGTCCGGTCTCGAGGTCGTAGAGCAGCAGCGAGCCGTCGCGGTGCACGACAGCGGCGCGCGCGGCGGCGTCGGCGAAGTCGACGGCGGCGGGCGCGCCGGCCGCGTCGTCGGCGCGCAGCGTCAGCAGCACTAGAGACACTACGAACCTGTCCGGTCTCGAGGTCGTAGAGCAGCAGCGAGCCGTCGCGGTGCACGACAGCGGCGCGCGCGGCGGCGTCGGCGAAGTCGACGGCGGCGGGCGCGCCGGCCGCGTCGTCGGCGCGCAGCGTCAGCAGCACTAGAGACACTACGAACCTGTCCGGTCTCGAGGTCGTAGAGCAGCAGCGAGCCGTCGCGGTGCACGACAGCGGCGCGCGCGGCGGCGTCGGCGAAGTCGACGGCGGCGGGCGCGCCGGCCGCGTCGTCGGCGCGCAGCGTCAGCAGCAGCGGGCGCGGCGCGCGCGGCGCCCACAGGCGCACGGTGCCGTCCGCCGACGCCGACAGCAGCCGCCCGTGCGCCGCCGCCAGCGACCACACCGCGTCCGCGTGATCACGCAGAACCGGGCCCTGCGGGCACATCAAATTATATGAGTCGCGGCCGCGAGGAATGCGACCCGCTCGTGCGGAGTCATTGTTTCGTGGCAGCGTAAGCGTCACTCAGGACACATATATAAAGATTGAAATTCAAAAATTATTTAAGAAAAATACTGTATTCAAATTGAATATTTGCAGGTACACCGATGTAACTTCGTCAGAGTAATTAAAACTTATTTTTCTTCAGTAATTCCTTCAAATGTAGTAAAGCTACTTTCGTTATATAAACAGTATGTGTGCTTTAGGTTCAATTCCCATTTTGTATATTGTGGGTGTAAAGATAAAACTCAAATTACATTTTTGGCAATATTTGTGATTTTTATTTATTACAACGACATATAAAACATTACAAACATTTTGATCTATATACGGTGTTGATCTAGACAGTCGCCATTTTCATACAACGTCATGTACTCTTTGTTTAGATCACGAATCAATAAAAAAAAGTATTTTTTTTAAATGTTAGATAAAGTAAGCAATCCACCCGTACTCCATATTATTTTGCAAAATGACGCCGTGGGTCGTGACTATACCGCTCGCGATCGAAAATGTAAGTAGGTAGGTAAAACAGCGCGCCGCTAGCGCAACTTGCCGACAATCACATACCGCCCGCATCCCATCCCACCCGAACTTCAGTTGACCGCCGCTCGTCTTATTTGAGCGTCGTCAAATCACAGTGGAGACTCGCGAGTACACCGCGGCACTTCATGTGTTTAGTGTGTGAAATAAATAGTGCCCCCTTGCAGGGCCCCTTGTAGACTTTCATAATGACGGAACGGTATTCCAACGTATAATTAGTAGAAATAGTTCGCCTATACGTTGGCCATGAAATCACCATGGTCAGTGAGAAAAAACATTGTGTCAGCCTGCTGGATTATAGCGATGGGCAATGGATTAAGAGGAAAAAATTTATACTGTGCGCAATACAGTTGTCATTTGCAGAATTTAATTTTTGAAGATTATCTCCGAGTAACACAGGCCTAAATTAATTTGTAAACTTAATTTCTACGAGATAAACCCTATAAATCCTTTGCACGCGCTCCAGAAATCGAAACCAACTAAACAAACGAGGCATTACATTAAGTAAGTAGGTAGGTACTATACCTACTCAAATTACTAAATAAATAAATAAACCCATATCATGGCCTAGCCTACCTAGTGGTACCTGTCTAGTGTAATTTAAATAAACTTAATCGATGCGGTAAATCCCATCCGATACCGGGAATACGTGATATAAGGTATTTCGCGCCAAAACATACAGCTGAGAGCGAAAGGTGACTGAACTACCATTTATTATTAACGTATTAGGGCTTTTAGCATTATGTGTGCCCGTTTGGAGAGGCTTTACATATACAGCTTGTATTTTTAGCACTTGACATGCTCAGCTACATTTAGAGTACAAATTATTATTTGTGAATGAGGAAAAAGAGAACGTTAGTCCGAGCGGGTATCGAACCTGCGTCCCTTCCTATCCGGGGAAGTGCTCTAATCCACTGAGCTACCGTACTACTAGTGCTAAAAATATAGATCAGAATGTATAAAAAATTACGCCATCAAATAGTATGAATTTTAATTGCAAAATTAAACTTACTGTATTAGATTAATGCATGTAAATGCGTTCCGATAGATGGCGTTGGTCGTTAAGACAAATGTGATAAGGAAATTGGGTATGACCACCAGGTAGTTTTAGATACAGAATTAAAACCTACATTTAATTTTCTGTATTTAAAACTGCGAAAAAAATCAATTTCTCACTAATTTGCAATTTCAAATTAATGACTTTTACCTTTACACCCACAATATTTTCAGTCCACCATAGTCACTTGACTATTCTGTTTCTAATTAAACTTTATGTCCACTTCTCTTTTGTAAAGTGCCTGATATACAAAGATGTATAACTGTGCAATCCCCCAGAACAGGTGGCCAAGCAAAAATATATTTAAAAAAAGTAGTATAAATGCGAGAAGTCCCCTTTACCTGCACAGCAGGATCGTAAGGATCGTACGGATCGGCGGTGGGCGGTGGTAAGTTCCACACACGGATGGTACCATCTAACCCGCCTGAGAAACACTCCTCAGACCGTGGCGCGCCCATCGCCAAACACAGCACAGGCGCAGTGTGAGCTCGGAACGTGTATAGAGGCTCAACATCAAGGCCGGCCGACTTCTTGGCGGGCACGGTTCGCTGAAGGTTCCATAATTTCAGTGTGTGATCTTCTGATGCCGTCACTAATGCTGCCTCGGTGGGGTGAAACGCTAGCGCTCGAACCTGTAATGAACAGCGATATTATAATTGAAGTCACTCGCAATGGATGCATTCATATCAACCAAGAGATTAGTAGAAAACCTCAACAAAAACAAAGGGCCGAATTTGTCAAGACATGTCTTTGATAATTTTGTATGTTCTCTCTATCTAATTGATATTTATCGCATTATTTCCATCAATTGTTGAAAATTACTTACATAATGAGCAATTGGAACTTATGATAGAAACAAATGAACACTGTACTGGAATATGATTACACTATATAAATAGAACTAGCTGATACCCGCGACTTCGTCGTAAAAGAGACTTCCCCTCTCCACCACTTGTTCGCGGCAATAAAACACTCGCTATTTACCAAATTTAGTTATTTGGTCCCTAGCTACCCTATTTTTTTGGATAAAAATCCAGTGTACCTTTTTTTTTTTTTGATAAAAATCCAGTGTCATTCTATGTACCTACCAAACTACATCCAAATCTGCTAAGTCGTTTAGGCGTGATTGACAAACAAACATCTAGACATGTTTACAAACCTTCACATTTATAATATTAGTAGGATATGTTGTAGCATGTTCATCTTAAGTTACAATAAAATATTTCTTCTTTCTTTGTGGCCTGGCGATAGTTGGCCTCCTTCACAACGGGAGGGTGATAGTAGACCCACACTGACCTGACTCACTGATTGGCATAGGCATTTATTTGGAAATTTACTTCTCTTACCTACCTTATAATTATATTTTCTGTTCCTATTTATATCCTTAGCCATCTCCTAAGACACCCACAGAGTGGCAAATAATGAAACAGTTCTTAGTCGGTCACCATACTACAGCTAAATAAAACTAATTCATACTCCATCGAAGTGCGAGCGCAGCGTATATTTCGCGTTCCAGGTCTTGCGAAAGGACTCCTTGTTGGCGCTGGCTACGTCGTACGCCTCGGGTTCATTGCTCACGGTTAGTTGCGCCAGTTCGCCAAGCGCTAGAGGTTCTTCGTCTGCCTCACCCGCTCCAGCGCCCGTTCCCGCTCCCGCTCCGCTTGTGCCGCCTCCTGGGAATTCATTACCTGTAACCCATTCTCCTGTCCGTTAAACATATCGTACTAAATACTAAACCTTCACTGGGGAGTAGTGACAGTGACCAGGGATAGAAATGAAATATAGCAACATATAAAGATTTGCATTTGCGTCCCTTCCAATCAAGACAAGGGTTCTGGACCACTAAGCTATCGCAGTCACCTAATGGTGACAACATAATCTCCTCCATTTCTCATTCGTTTTCTCATGTCTTTAAGACCCATGCCACATTTATTGCATAATTTGTTCTATTTGAGTAACTTAGCATGTCAAGTGCTAAAATACAAATAACAAATATATAAATATAGGTACATATTTACACTTACCAGTGTTAACCTACCAGTTGAATAGCATTTCAGCAATGAGAGTATCGAATCTATTTTAATCCAAGAAGGTAACTAATACTATGAGGACAAAGGGAGCACACCTGATTTTTTTTTTCAGCCCTTTACTGGCCTGCTATTGGACAAGGGTTTCCTCTCAAAGGGAGAGAGATTCGGGCCGCTAGCGCTTGATTGGCAGAAATCTCTTAGGCATGCAGGTTTCCTCGCGATGTTTTCCTTTACTGAGCAGTGATAATGTGTAAACAAATAACACATATTCTCGAAAAATCTCGGGAAGTCAGGTGTGTGCCGTGACTTTGAACTAGGAATTGAGCTCGATAGCATTTTTTTCACTTTGTGTTTAATCGATAGCATTGTCTTTACAGTCCTTACCAACAGGGCTATCACTGCTTTACCTCAATATTACGGAGCATTTATTTAACTACACACTACATAAAAAAATACCCCGAGTCGCATTACGCCTAATTTCAGCAAATAAGACTTGCCAATAAGTCATGTAATTAGACTAAAAATGAGAATCGAATTGGACACGTCTGTCTTAGCAGCCTTACGTCTGCTACTAGGACCTCTCGATAAACGGAAATAAAACTCATATAATCCTATAATCGCAACAATGCTTGTCCTCTGCATGAATTGAACTTATAAGACTTAGCGTTCTAACTGACTAAATACACCATCTATGCAATTAGTTTTAACACGCTGTAAGATTTTCAAATAATTATATCAAGGACATTAAATTTACATTTGTTTTTATTTATGCATAGAATTACTCAAATTCCTGGCAACCAAGCCTAAATCCTAAGCTTCTGCAGATTGTACAGAGGTCAATTTCGATGTCACTCCCTTATTATACTAATTATATAAAAAATAAATGTTATTTACATTTTGTATGAAATGCTGAGTTTCGTACTAGAATAAATTTTATGAGAATCGAAAAGATAACTGAGAGAGGATTCCAACCCACGGCTTGTGGATTGTGGGTCTAAATGCACCACAAGATATAGTATTGATAAATCCTGATATTGTTATATGTAATAACATATTCATACTATTAGGATATAACAATAACAATTTAATGTAAAGCAGCTCTTCAATACTTTTCTTCAAATTTCTTGAAATGATATTACCTATTTCGATCTGTATTTTAGCACGTGACATGTTCAGCTACTTTTAAAGAACAATTTTTTTGTGAAAGTCGTAAAAGGGTAATTTACTGCAAGCGGATTCGAACAAGCGTCCCATCCAATCCGGAGAAGTGCTCTGGGCCGCTAAACTATTGCAGTCACCCACCCAACGACGATTCCAAATCTCCAAAATAATTAAAAAATCGCGTCGTTTAATAGTATGAATTTTAATTGCAAAATTAAACTAACTATAATCGAATAATGTATGTAAATGTATCCGATAGGTGGCGTGGGTCATATTAAGACAAATGTGAAGTGGAGATTTGGAATGATGACATTAACTTACAATTATTGGACCGTGTTGTGCAGAAACGATCCAACCCACAAACTGGACAAAATTAAGCAATCAATAATAATCTCTATTTCTATGTCACGCAGACTCATTTTATTCTGCCAACTACAATATTTTTTTATGATAGGTTATACCAACCCCTGACTACGAATAACACTGAAAGAATAGAGCATAAGTGGATTAAATCAGCATAACTTTTATGTGGGATAGCTTATTTCTGCACAACACGGTCTAAGTGATCACATGAGTGCGCGTCTGCGAGCTTTAAAGCGGCGATTAGTGAAAAAGTCTAGAAGACGGCGATCGCGGGTTGATCCGCACTTTGATAGATACGTAACGTCAGTTTGCTTCCGCATAATGTATATTTTGTAACTTTATTTTCATAATTATAGGCTCTACCAAAACAAACTGACAAGTAACGGGAGTTTGCAATATTGTCATCTGAACGCTTTTTAAATTTAATGGAAATTAGTTCATCTATTTAATATTTATAACTTACCAACTGGATACTCATCGCCTTGACCGCCTCCATCGCCCTCTCTCTCAGTGAGCAGGTTTAATTCGTTCAGTACCTCCTCAGCCTCGTGATCTACTTCTTCACCTTCGTATGCAAAAAGAAATATTAACACAATGAGATGATAATAGTAATGTCAACTGAGTACTAACCTACGACGCTAGTGCCTATTGGTAAATGTCCAAGGGCGACAAAAGGTAAGATGTAGTGCTCGACAACTTCGACAAACCCATGCTGAAATGACATGGTTATAATACACATGTCTTAGCCATATTATTGATATCAAATTCCGTCAGATCTAAGAGCTTGAAGGCATCGTCCAATGCAGTGGAATAGTTTCGGTCATATGACGTCTCCTTTGCCGTGTGGGCCGGCTTTAGAATTGTTCCACCCCTCTCCACCCATGGGAGTCGTAAGAGCCGACTGAGGCAATACCGGGGGAGTGGGCAGCAGCACTACCTCGAGTATTAACAAAATCCACTGCGATCGCCAACCCGCCTGCCAAGCGTGGAGATTACGGCACTATCCCCCCATATGAGCGCACAGGACCGCTCGTTGTGGCGTTCTCTTGAGGAGGCCTATGTCCAGCAGTGGACGTCGAAAGGCTGATGGATGGATGGACGTCTCCCGGTCGTTCTTGCAGCAGTTGGATCGGTTCTCTTGTCCTGAACTCGGATAGACATGGTGGCGTTTCTATACAACCACTTCAACACTTCAATGCAATAGTCAATTTGGCACCGTCGAAGGAACTGCAGCACCCAAGTCTCGATCGAATCGAAGTCTATTTTATTAAACATGCGGCATATTAAACCTGGCCAAAGAGAGACCATCCGGATACTCGTTAAAGGGGTTTTTAATAAAAAAAAATGTGATGGCAGACGAACCACGGCCCACCTGATGGTAAGTGGCAACCGTCGCTCACGGACTCAACTACACCGAGAGTATTGTCAATCCGCTGCGCACCATTTCATTTCTCAAATATGAAATGAAAGAATAAATGTCTATCTTCTGTTACAGCCAAAACACACTGGCATGCTTCAGGACCGGTCACGTGGTACCGACCCGTTCGGGCCTGATAACAAGTGTGTGTACTCTCACTTAGTACCCAGCCCTACCACCAGTAATGCAATAAGTGATAATTGCTTACTTCCCTTAGTCGCCTTGTACGAAACCCGCGGGAAAGGATGGAGTAGTGACACTTGTATTTTAAGTCACCGTCTGAGATTTAAGGTTTGTGTCCTTGAGGTTACGATTCCTGTGGAATAGAATGGGTAGTATATTGAACTATGTTATTACAGTATAGTTAATTCTACCTGGTTTACCAGATGCATGGTGGGATTGCTTAGCATCGAGATCGTCAATTTCATCCATGTCCATCTCTTGGTTCGTGAGAAACTCAAAATTGGCGAATACCGCTGCCGTCTCTTGGACTGAAAGGCCTTCCTCGTTATAACCGCCGCCCGTCGTACTCTTTCGGGGTTCTTTGCCACCTGAGGAAACAGTAGGTATATATATCTACTTATAATAACATTAAACATCATCTTGGCACCGACTTCAAACACATCAGTAGGTGTCTAGCACGGAAATCGTATGTAAATACTAAATTATTTGTTGGTTTTTAGTTCAAGGTGTCTTTTGAAGGTGGTTTTTTTTTAATTTAAAAATAATTTATTTTTTGCTTTTTAGTGGTTATTTATAAAATAGGTGCGTAGGTTAAAGTAGATGGTACATGATTGGGTCTTACCATCAAGCTGGAATCCTGTGATAGGCCTCACCAAACAGAATACAAGAAGGCACACCACAAGATTGCAAGACACAGTTAGCGCTTATTGTGTAGATAAAACCCACAGTAGTGATTAGTCTTTGCCTTTTGTAAAAAATTTAAAAATTTAAACTTTATTAGCTCACAGTAATTCCGTACAAAATTTAATAATCCATAACAGTTGTTGCCTACTGAGTTTTCTGGCCGGATCTTTCTCAGTCAGGCCGCGTTCCGATCCGGTGGTAGCTTCTTAGTCTTAGCTTTTGGCAAAATCAATATATTTAATAATATAAACTAATAACCAAGATTGTCTTCTTACTGCTAGTAATTGGTAGTTTGTGGTAGAATTTTTGAGCACTAAATAAAAACAAAAAATTTACAATTTAAAGAGTAGTATTATACTCATTTTAATATACTAACTTAAAGTCTCATACATTGTAAGCATAAACATTTGAAGTAGATATTTTCACTGTGTTTCTAAACGAATATTAGGTGGGTTAAAATAAATAAACCAAAGATTTTGTAAAATCATATACTGTGGGTAGATGAAACTGTTGAAATAACATATCAGCCTTGGACGTCTATCATCTAAGTCCACCCGTGATCATGAATGCTGTAAAGTATTCGAAACGTCGGGATAGTAGTAAAATTAAGTAAACGCGATAGATTCCGTAAACGTAGTTTTATTTCAAAATGTGTAACATTCGGGTAAATATCAAAAAGTATTAAGTATTGGTCTATAGAAATAGTTCTCACGAAATAAGGTATAGCGCTGGTTTTAGTGCCGAGTCGAGCGTAAATAGTCACTATTTTTTTTTTTATTTAATAACAATTAAACCACATCGAATCAGACCGTGAAAAGTGATAGGGCTCTATTCGTAAATATACTGAATCGTAAAAGGAAAAAAAAAGACTCGATTAGTAAAGTATTTCGGTCGTTATCGTGTTAACATATGTTACCTACAACACACGGACGTCCAATACAGATTTTTTTTAAACAGTTTATTAACTAGTTTAAATAACAAAAATGGCATGAGTGTTAAAAATAGTATTTTTTTTATATGTGTGTATATATTATTTTACAAGTGCAATATATGATAAATAGAGACATTTTAAGTTTGAAAAATCAGCTGTTCTGTGTGACATGAGAGTAGTACCCACCTCAACGCTTCGCTTATGAGGCGTGCAATAGAAAACAGCGAGTCTTCCGAAGACCGTGAAGAAAGATTGGCGTACCCATATACATATAATATGGGTACGCCAACTAAACTGCCTCGGTGGTGCAGCGGTAGTATGTGCGACTGCTGACCATGAGGTCTCGGCTTCGATCCCCGGGTCGGGCAGTGTTATTGAGCTTTCTCGTAAAAAGAAAAATTCTAGGCAATGTACGGCAATAGGCTCGTCCCCTATTACGTGGGACTTAAACATGGCTGGCGAACCGTGGGTGTGTAATACACCTCTGCCTACCCCTTCGCGCATACAGGCGCGATGCTATGCCAACTAAACGCACTGCTCCAATGAGCCAGAGAGTCGGTTAAAAATATCATCGATGTATGTCCAGATGCAATTTTTTAGATTTTTGTTGTTTTTTTAAAAACAGCAGGACCGATTTTGATAAAATTTGAATGGGACTACCTCTGATATAGAATCTACCAAACAAAAAAAGAACCATTGAAATCGATTCATAATTGGCGGAATAATCGCGTAACAAACACACAAAAAAATAAAAAAACATACAGCCGAAATGAGAACCGCCTCCTTTTTGGAATTCGGTTGAAAATGACATGATAATAAGCTGCTTCCTTTTTCTAGTTAACCACTGAATCATCTTATACCATTTGTCGTGAGAGACTGGACCTGAAGTAGGTTTCAAAAGAAACCTGTGTCACAGGTCCCCAGTAAAGGGTTTTTAATGTGTCGCCATAATAATATATTCACTTATAATTTTGATGTGAAAACACCTAATGCAGAGGGAGGGTAAGACCGGCGGTGGCGACGCATCGCCACGCCATTGTTTTTAACGTCACCTGTTGACATAAGCATGGAACTAGGAAGCATAACGTCAATCAATAAACCAATAACAGTTTTATTTCGTCTATGGATAACGAACATTATTCTCATTTATTATATATTATAATAATATGATATATTCACACTTGCTTGCTTGTAATTTGGTTTTCATTATTATGTAAAATTATTATTTTATACATTATTATTTGTGAATGAAGAAAAAGAGAACTTTAGTGCGAGCGGGAAATTTTAATTGCAAAATTAAACTTACTATATTGGATTAATGCATGTAAATGCGTTCCGATAGATGGTCGTTAAGACAAATGTGATGAGGAGATTGGGTATGGCCGAAAGGTAGTGCGGTAGCTCAGTGGATTAGAGCACTTCCCAGGATTGGAAGGGACGCAGGTTCGATTCCCGTTTGCACTTAATTTCTCTTTTTCCTCATTCACAAATAATAATTTGTACTTTAAAGTAGCTGAGCATGTCAAGAGTGCTAAAAATACAGATCAAAATCTATCTATGCTTTTGTCCCTTGTGAATATTTAAACCCAGTTATGCCCAAATGTACCAACCCACAAATTGTCCAAAAATGAGTTATTGATACGAAATTGATCAGGATGAAGCTCACCATTCAGCAAAAGCAGACCTATTTATATTTT
This sequence comes from Leucoma salicis, assembly GCA_948253155.1. NCBI lineage: Eukaryota > Metazoa > Arthropoda > Insecta > Lepidoptera > Erebidae > Leucoma > Leucoma salicis. Next base: position 11,168,243 of record OX411808.1, on the reverse strand, counting down.
ACAAAAACATACAGGTATGTTTTAATTTTTAACTAATCCACATGTATGGGGTACTGGGCATAGAAAACTCAAAATTTAAACATCATTCATGAAATCAATGTTATGCATTTGTGGCATAACTATCATTTTTAATTCTAGATGGGAACGAGACGTGACGTGTAATGAACCACGTCGTTGTCAATTTTTGATCGTTTGTTGTTGATTGTTACTAAATATCTCAATTGCGTTCCCACAAAACCAAGATTTTAGCAAGAAATTTGCTTACTTCCCTTAGTCGCCTCGCTTCACTTAGTCAGCCACTGGAGGGAATGGGGTAGTAACATCTGTAGTCAGTTATGTCGTAACGCGGATTTTGAGACAATAGTTTATGAGTATATATACACATACCGTAATCATATTTGCGAACCATATGGTTCATAGAGTAATCACATCTGTCGTGTTGCTGTTTGTCATAGTTTCTATAGTTCGGATTCTCGACTTCCTCGTTGTTCAAACCGAGTAGCGCTCGCACTCTATTCGAGCGCACGTCGAGAATGGTGTCTGTGTATCCTATTTCCTGAAAAAAAAACATTAAAACGGTTTGTTACTAACTAGCGACCCGCCAATGAACCCTTGTCACGTGACACGCAGCACAATTTGTAAGTTGAATGTTCACTCACAATCACATACAAATATTAAAACTTTCATATTTATAATAGAAGTAGGATTAACGGTATTCTGAAACCCACATAGACATAGTCGAGGCAAGACGGTAGTTTTTCATACATTTAACATTAGCCATAATAACAAAGAACAGAGACTCACTTATTGGTTCATAACCACGGAGTACAGAAAAATAGAGATGCCGCAAGCGACTAGGTCATGTCGCCTTCAAGTAGGTCAGTGACGTCACAGTGGGCGGGGCCTCAAACCGCAGTTTCGAGTGAACCGTCACTGCGTTCGGTTCGGACGCATCTTACGTTTAAATAACTATTAAATTCTTTTAACCATAAAGTGCGATGTTGATGGGTGTAGAAATGGTTCAGGATCAAACTTAAAACAAAATGGCATAACAATTTATGTATAAGTAGTGTAAATTTATATATATAGGCATTTTAAAACACATTTTCTTGTTTCATTACCAAGAGACATCTGTCGTCGAAAAGTGGCGTTCTACCCACAACTCACCGATATCGTCATTTTAATATTATAAAAGCATATTAAAAGAATTTTCGGCACAAATAAATAAATTTTGTTTAATTTCTTTATTAAAATATTAATTATTTCAAAGATTTATTGCTTAGTTACACGAAATTTGAGAAAATAATTATTGTAAAATGACGTGTCATCTGTGTGTGAGTATTCAAAAATAATTGATAACAAAAGAGTTTACGTCGTACCAGCGAACCCACTACCTATCGAATATATTAGAATCATGTTATTTATTAAATTGCTTTTATTTCTTCTTATTATTGGTTATTTGTTATCATTTGAGATTACCTGTTTATACAGAAATTAGAAACGCATGAATACGTTAGGACTGCATGACGGAATTTATGCTAATAGGGATGGATTCATTATCCCAAGCACCAAGATACTCGTCAGCAGTCGTAACCGTCCCTGGTTTAACAGTACATGCAGGGAGGCTGCATGTCAGAAGCAGTTCGCCTATTTGGCCTTGAAGACAAGGCGGTGTCAAGACCCGAACGCAAAAGAGGAGAAGCGAATGTATAACGCAGCTTCTAGATCTAATAGGAAAGTTATCGCCTATTATATTACAGGTGCATACGATTCCACCTGAAAATGATAAACATTGACATACGGCATTTTGTTTCGCTATCTCTGTTACTCTGGCGGCGGTTTGTACTTGATTAGGATCTTTCACACCAACGCTTCGTTGGTCTTTTGATCATTGCGTTTATGCCTAATACTGATTATCTATATATAAACAACACTAGCGGCCCGTCCCGGCTTCGCACGGGTAGACATTTATTTTTAAACATTTTGGGATAAACGTAGAGTATGTTGAAATATTGATTGTATTTATGGCAAATAGAGCAATAAAATACTATATTCATATATTTGTTTTATTGAGCATTTTAAAACAATATATAAAAGTAGCCATGACAGTAGCAGAGAGAGTGGAAATTCTATAGATAATAGATTTTTTAAATCGGTCCAGGAGTTTTGGAGTCTATTCAATGCAAACCAACAATCAAACCTTTCCATTTTATAATATTAGTATAGATGTGGTCCAGCCATCCTAACGCATATAGAATGTGTGAAAATTTGCTCTATAACAAATAACCCAAAACATTCTAGTAAAATGCACAACAGAAATGATAACATGTAATACTCGTAATACTGTACTTTATTATATAATCTTCTTTTGAAAAAAGATTTCATAAAAAGACAAGCCTCAAAGAAAATAAAATATTAATTTTAAAATTATATTTATTAATTTGGATTATTTGTTGCCGAGCGTTCCTGAGGATGTCTCGTTTAGATGTGAAATATGTGTCGAATTTGTGTTCAGATTTTAGCGGAATATTGCAACGTTGTGGTTCTGAGAGTCCTGCCGTATCCGTATGGTTGTGTCGCGTTAGCCAGTTTTTTGTCATTATCGTGCATGCTACTTTGCTATTATCACATTCTCCTCTATCTGTGAGAGTGTAGATTGGCAATCTTACGTTATTTTGTCCAAAGATAACCGGGATTGACGATCCGTGGATGAGTGGTAGGCTCTCCAAATTAACACACCCAAGGTTCCGTTACCTTTGACGGAAAAGTATACGACTGCCGCATTGGTGAAGTTTATTTGTATAGGATTTTTTTCGGTAGTTTCTGTACCTATTAGATAGTTTTGATACAGAACCTTAAAAATACACTAAGTTACTGTTTCATATTATGGTAAAATATAAATAAACAATGTGATCCCGCCATACTAACGTATATAGAACGTTCTGGAACAAACTGATTTGCTTGTTACGCCGTAGTAGTGAAAAGAGGAACTAAATTAATGAAGTTAGCTCTGTTACCCTGTAAAATACATTTCACCGCTAGATGGATTTTGATCTAGGGGAGGAGCTATTGTTGTACCTCGTCCCCCGAACACCCGCATTTAGCGACGCTACGTTCTAAAGAGATTTTGCCTTGAAACACCTCCGCTATTTTTCTGTACTCCGTGTTCATAACTAATTCATGTTGAACAAATTTAGCAAGCAATTAGCTTCTCTAATGAGCATCAATCAGAACTGCCTTAATAATTGAAATAAGTAATTGTGATTGTATTACTGCGGGTACCCGCGTTAACGTCACTTCCAATCCCGTAGGACATAGCGTGATAATTATAATTTTTTTCAACACTCTTTATCCCATGACCCATTATTGGGCACGGGTCCCTTTTCTTGGTGAGATGGATAAGGCCGTAGTCCACCATGTTGGCCCCCCAAAAAAATCTCTCGGGCATGCAGGTTTCCTCACAATGTTTTCTTTCAGAGAGCAGTGATAAATTGTAAACAAATACACACATAAATTCGAAAAATCTCGAAAAGTCAGAGATCTGAAAACTTGGACCCGTGTCCAAGTTTTCAGATCTCTGACATCCCGTGATGTAACTTGATACCACTGTCTTTGCAATCCTAGGTTTTGCCACTAGGCTATCACTGTTATATAATTATATTATTTCTGGATAATGTAGCTTTTTAATGGTGAAATATATAGGTACCTAGTTAAAATCGGTTCAGTAGTTTCAGGATTACAGACACGTAATCTATATAGACTTTAACGGAGCTGTCTGTACATTTAAGATATTTGATAAAAAAACTACTTTATTAGGCTATATAGGCGTGTCTAAACACAAAACATTTTTTTTAGATTTTTTTGTCTGTTTGTTCGTTTGCGTGTCACGCAAAAACTACTGAACGGATTTTGATGCAACTTTTTTTCGTTGGTATCTCTCGATTAGACTAAAAAACTACATTTTATCCCGGTACTATATCGGGAACCTGAGATATAGGCTAAAAACTAGCTTTTGGCTGCAGCGGAGCCGCAAAGTCTAGTCTAGTCTTATATAGATATGGCGACATGTTTGATACAAAATAGTGGAGTAAGCCTAAGAAAAACTTATATCTGGGTCAGTCCATACCTGCAGGTATTGTTTAATGAGCTGTCGACCCTGCTTCCACTGCGCGCGTTCAGCGGGCTCTGGCTCCGTGGTCGGCTCTTCAGGTGGAGGCCGCACGTCTCCTTGTTGCAGCTCCACACCATATTTGAGCTTGTGGAACTTCGCCCTTTCTTGCTTTAGTGCATATTCTAGCATCTTAATCCGCCTCACAAGATCATTTTTCAGATTTTCTTGACCCTTCCTCTCACCTTCGAGGAATGCGATCCGTGCCTGTAATTCCATTACAGATTAGTAAGTATATTCCAATACATTAGACCATTATATTTTGACTTTGGGGCTATCTAGTAATCCCAATAGAAGCGACAAAATATCAAACACACACCAATTCAGAAGGGTAACTTTATATTTTGACCGTCATATTATATCTTAATGACAGTGCGGAACAACTGCATAAGCTAGATACTTTCGGATTTGCTTTTACTTACTTACTTGTCATCACATCTTCTACCTTGCGGGGTAGGCAGAGAGAACAGAGTACCAAAAGGCTCTATTCTTGCATAAATCTCTCGCTTCCTCAACATGCATAAACCTCTTCACACTCGCTCGCCGGTTTCGGAGACTCCTAACTCTCTTCAATACAAGACCTACTTGGTCTAGGAAGGCGAGTCTCGGTCTCCGCCTGTACCTACATCCTTCCACTTTCGCATTGTATATCTTCTTAACCAGTCGCTCGCCCGGCATTCTTTCCACATGTCCGAACCATCGAAGCATTCCCTTTCGCATCTTTACACCAATACTCCCTTTCATACCCACTCGCTATCTTACGTCGTTGTTACGAATGCTTTATACGATGTTTCAATTCGCCACTAAAGTAAGTTATTAAGCATACCATCTATGTCTTGCTAAAAATGCACAAGAGATGTAGTGACGAGACTACCACTACAACCGTCCAGATCTAGGACTGAACCTATTTGTGAAGCTCTGTACCAATGCGTTCTAGGACGTCTATAGAACATTGAACTGGACTGGATTACAAATATAAGTAAGCGAGTAGGTGGAATTTGTGAATCGATGACGATACACTGAGAGGCAGAGTCGCTGGGAGAATGAAGCGACGTGTCCGCATGGGCATGAACATGGCTGATCAATATCACGTTAACTAGACATGTAGTTTGCAGACCAAATCCAATCATTACTCAAAATCACCAAAAGTTAAATAAAAGTTAACCTAAACTTTAGATATCAACTTACGTAACCTGACAGCAATTTATTTATTTATTTACCAACAACAATGAGTGATTTAGCACACTACATAGTCATTGAATCACATATACCATTATAACTAAAGCAATCCTACGTGCAAGAACTACGTGCGTCCTACTAGTCGTGACCTATATACTTGACATGACATTAACAGTAGTTAATCCACTAACCAAGGAGTAAAACTATTCTATAACATTCCCTCAATAACAAACTCTACATGGATCTTTTATATAGCTTATGGTGACAGATGAGCAACGGCCCAACTGATGGTGCCCCTTAGAGTTTGAATTTTCACAAATCGTTTCTTAGCGGATATTTATGTTATAAAATAAACCCATATTTTAGGTTGTTGTTGACTTAATCATTATATTAGTAGTATTGGCTCTGTGTTGATCGTCAATCTCAGACTACCTAAAAAATAAAGACACCGCATTGTGCAGACAACAATGTTTTACAGGACAAATGGAGGGAAAAGACGAAAGAGATAACACAAAGGATAGAGTGACATCGTCACTTTGCTTTCGAATATTCAGAAAAACGCTAGATAGTAAATTAATGTAGTACATAATGTAGGTAACATCGTCACAAGAACTTACCTTAAGTAATATCATTTTCAGTGCATATTTCAACCTTAAAAAATATTTCGATATACCTAATCGGATGGCTAGTGATTACGTGTATTAAACTAGATTTACAAACATCAGGACAACCTAAACATAAGGTTGGTTTAACTAGACTATATTACTATAGCTTCATAGAGATTGGCTGGACAGTGATCCCTACTGCATTTAGCTCAAGAATTATGATGACATCACACGTGTCTGTCAACTACATGTGCACTCTGGACATGCTGTCCGAGACATGGACACAATAATATTCACGGACATTTCACACAACGTCCTCTGGTCAGAAACTAAGCTTAACACTTGTGCTATGGGTACCAGATTACAGATATAATACATTATATTACTTTTTTTTGTAAATACATACATATAATAGATAGAAACATTTTCGTGAAGGAAAAGCCCAATGACTTTTTATATGCCTAACCCAGGATTCTAACCCCAGACCTCGTGACCTCACCACTACTGCTAGACTACCAAAATCAAAAAGATATCTGGGAGGTTGCAGGACCTGCAACTTTCGGATTACCAGTCTAAGCTACAGATTTTTTCATAAACAAGCACAAAATACTTCATAAGAATAGTAAGTCAGCCCCTCGTAGCAAATTCTTAGCAAACTTATTACTATAGTATCAACTCAAAGTTTGCATTTTTTTTTAACACAGAGGTACTTAACTGCTTAAACCAGACATATGAACAAAATGAGCTTGCAGATGAAGTTTTTTTTCAAAGAGACATCTCGAAAAGTGTTTGAGTTAATCAGGAAAACAAAAGTTATTCTGTTTTACACTATGGGACATTTTTACAAAACTAAAATAATTATATGATCTAGCTTGGAGTATTACAGTATTACTTATAATATGTTGTGTTTATTAATTTACTTATACTTAATGAAAAAAACTAACAATATTGAACAGTGGATCAGGATCTTAATGCTTTAGGCATTTAATGCTAGTCAATCATTGGGCGAGAGAGAAATCCAGGAGGGGCAAATGCAATATCATAAATATTGTATACACATATTGTGCAGTAAAAATCTAATATCTTTAAACAAGCAATTCTTGTAACATATATATATATATATATATATATATATAATCTGAATCTCGGAAATGGCTCCAACGATTTTCATGAAATATAGTATGCGGGAGGTTTCGGGGGCGATAAATTGATCTAGCTAGGTTTCCCTTTTAAAAAAACATAGCTTTATCAATGTTTTCAGGCAATGAAAAAATAACCACCAATAATTTTTATTATTATGTTGGTAAGATCGAAAAATATTATTTCATCAGTATGAATAAAAAAATTGGTCATCCAGGTACTATATATAATTGATCAATATTATGGAACAGAAGATAACATGTAGACAGAATTGAACACTTATATAACAATAATATTACAAAATAATATAATTCATAACTACAAAATAGTAGGCTACAGCAATTTAATGGTAAATAATTTTTAGACTAATTTATAAAACACTGTAGTGATTGCATACAATAATATTTATGTGTGATTCATAAGATACAATAATATTACACTAAACACTATTAAACTGTTTTAGATCTATTTCTTTTAGCAATTGACCTGCTCCGCTACTTTTTAAAGTACAAATTATTTGTGAATAAAGAAAAAGAGATTTTTAGTAGGGGCGGGAATCGAACCACGCATCTTTTCCAATCCGGGGAAGTGCTCTAAACCACTAAGCTACCCTACTGATCCTTCGATCATCCCAAATTCTTAATCACATTTGTCTTACGACTAACGCCATCTACCTATTAAACTGAATTAAATATTGTTAATTTTTTTTACTTTTTATTTCAACAATCTATTCACTATTGTAAATTAACATATTGAAAATAATTTTATGATACTATGTATAGACTTTAATTTTAGATGCCACTACAATATAAAGTCAGCCTTAATAATTATAAATAATATAATGTACACTCCAACAACCTTGTACAAGCACTGACACAGAAACTTCAAATAATGCAACTGAGACTACACTCTACCAACCCAACACTAGCCAATTTTTGCCCTCATTAGTTTTGAAGTGTAGTATTTACTACTGGTTTCTATAAAATGTATGACAGTAGCAAAACTTTACTCACTGATCATAAGAATTATAAAGATGATATTGCACAAATAGCCTAATGATTTGGAGTTGATATACACAGGACAAATATTTGTGTAGGCCCATCACATAATATACTTGCTTAAAACACTAACAGTTGAAGCAACTAAGTCTAAGTGGCCTATTAACTATATTTGTAGTGTCCTACGATTCAAGGCTTAATAATCACTAATAGTGTAATATGTACATGATGTGAAGTATTATAGTTAACAATATTCATAAAAATTCTAGTATCACAATAATCATGTATAATCACAGTGCCCTTTTACACCAAAATCAAATGAACAAAATAACACATCAAATCATTTATTGAAATTTTCATGTTCAAGTGTAGTATTAAAAAAAAACCATGCAAAGGTATATGCTGTCAAATATAATCCTAATTGTTTTGAAGAATCCCATTTTTTCCTTATGGTGAGAAGTCATGCGACGTATTTACACGCGTAGCGATGAATAATATAGAAAAAAAAGTCACCTTAAACTCAGCTCTGTCCACCTCCCATTGTGATCTCTCCAGCTCGAATCTCGCCCATTCATGTTGAATAAAATGCAAAATACCCGGTATTGAATACTGGACACTTTGACTAGGTTCGTCATTTTGTTTATTATTTACACTGACTCCGATTTGAGATCCCACTTGTCCTCCGTTGTGATGAGATACGGAGCTATCATCCATGGCTGTGGGGATTTTCATGACATGGCCACCATTACCGAACTTTGCTTGTCACACACCTATCCTATAGGATTACGAGGACGAACTACGTGAAATGAAATACTAACACATCATTAAAAACTATATTTCAACTAATGTTCACACAGGTGACACCATCTAAATTATTTTTTATCGACGAATTCATGAATGACAAAAATTATTGCATGACGGAAAGAAAAGTCGCAACGACGTCCGTTCGCTACATTGCTTTTACTTTTTTTTCAATGTTGCCATTATTGCTTTAATTTTCTCTCAATAAAATTCAAATAAAGCAATGATAGTATCATAGAAAAAAGTGCTTTTACTGATAGTAATATGATAAATACCATGTGTAAATAAAAAGGCGAATCTTAAAATTAGTTTGTTCATAGGACACTTGCTTAAGCTTAGCGTAGATTACAGCCGAACGCGCCGCATTTATTCCTGTGCGTTAATCTGAGACGAGTCGAATCATAATAATCATTAAATCACAACTTTTCAAAAAATATATCATGTTGAATAAAAATAAATGTTTTTATTGGGAATACTTTTAATATATAAGGCAAAATAAAAGATAAAAGGGACGTACTCCAAACTAATAAAAAGTTTTACCTACGCGATAAAAACTATAAAAAGAAATAACTTTACATAATTATGTAGCCGACAGGGAATAATAATAAAACACACAACTTTTCATTGCAAATAGAAATAAGAATAGTTCTGAAAAGAACTGTTGCTTAGACTTTTCCAGTGCCATAATAGAAATACCCGTCTAGCCATCAACACGTCACATCTATGCTTCATATATTATCTTCTCTTCAAAACGACGAGCATCTATATATTCACGCTGTTTTATTGTTATTCACGTATATTTTATTATTATTTTCTGTCGGCTACACATATATGACAAAAATATTCAAAGTTATTTCTTTTTATAATTTATAACGAAGAATTTCATATATATATATTTCGTTTGACATTCAAATGTCCTTGGTTATGAGAGCTGCGTTGACAACCGAGGTCGTTTGAAGGGTGTTAAGTTGGCGTCCGTCCGTGTAGATTGCTGTTTATAAACGCCAGTACCGCAGTCGCTGCGACCAAGGTGGCCAACTTAGCACTTTCAGTGCTAGATCTAGCACTATTTTCGTGAGCCTAGTACTGAATCCTGACATTTAGCACCTGGCACTAAATGCCAGTGGGGCCGGCTTTAGAATTTTCCCACCCCTCTCCTCCCATGGGAGTCGTAAGAGCCGACTGAGGGAATACCGGGGGAGTGGGCAGCAGCACTTCCTCGAGTATTAATAACATCCACTGCGATCGCCAACCCGCCTGCCAAGCGTGGCGATTACGGCAATATCCCCCAAAAAAAATGAGCACCCAACAAAAACGGCCCTCAGTCACGGCAGCTCCGCTATTCCGTGGCCTAACGGTAGCGGGCCCGGTAACGGCGGAGCAGGGGGTGCGAAGAATCTCCGGTCGCGGATAGGCTACCATAAACAACGACCTCTGGCCCTGGTAACGCACAACGTTCGGACACTTCGGACCGACGAAAGAATCACCGAGCTGGAAGAGGAATTGAGCAAGATCCACTGGGACATTATGGGGTTGTCAGAAGTCCGAAGAGAGGGTGAGGGTACGACAATCCTCCAGTCCGGGAACTTGCTCTTCCACCGGGAGGGCGACCACCAGTCCCAAGGGGGTGTCGGGTTTATCGTTCGCAGGTCTCTCGTAGGCAACGTGGAGAGGATTGAAAGTGTGTCGAGTAGGGTAGCGTACCTTATACTCAGAGTAACCAAACGGTATTCGTTGAAGTTCATACAGGTTTACGCACCGACCTCTACACACTCCGATGACGAGGTGGAGGCCCTATATGAGGACATCTCGAAGGCCATCCACTTGTCTAAAACCTATTTCACGGTGGTTATGGGAGACTTTAACGCGAAACTAGGCAAAAGGACAGACGATGAGCTGAAGGTGGGGCACTATGGATTTGGGCAGAGGAACCACAGGGGCCAGATGCTGGCTGATTTTTTGGAGAAGGAAGGCCTCTTCATGATGAATTCCTTCTTCAGGAAGCAGCCCCTGCGAAAATGGACCTGGATTAGCCCTGATGGTTCAGTGAAAAACGAGATTGACTTCATCCTGTCGGACAAACGACACATATTCATATGATGTCTCAGTGATCAGCAGGATTAAAACTGGGAGTGATCACCGACTAGTCAGGGGCATCTTGAATATTAGAACAAAAGTCGAGAGGTCGCGTTTGATGAAGTCTACGCTCCGACCAACACCTGCCCAATACCAGAACCCCGAGAGCTTTCAGCTCGAACTACAAAATCGCTTCCAATGTCTAGATGAGTGTGAATCAGCGAGCGATACGAACAGCAGGTTCGTGCAAACTGTCCACGCCGTCGGGTCGACTTACTTCAAGGCCCGTCGCGTCAGTAGGAACCATAAACTCTCGGACCATACTCTCAAACTCATGGAGAGGAGAAAAGAAATGATAGTCCAGTCCTCAGCCGATTGGTCCTGCCTAAGGCGGTTAAACAGACAGATCTCCAAAGCTGTGCGACACGATATTCGCCAATTTAATACTACCCGTATTAAAGAGGCGATAGAGCGGAACCAAGGCTCGAAAGTGTTCGCAAGAGATCTGTCTGTTGGCCAAAGTCAGTTGACTAAACTGAGGACCAACAACGGCACTATCATTTCTTCTCGAGATGAGATCTTGGGAGAGGTCCAGCAGTTCTATGGACAGTTGTACAGATCCCAGAGCCCTGCTGTTGGCTTGGTCCAAGACCCCAGATCCAAGCTAACTCGGCACTTTACCGAAGATATCCCGGACGTCAGCCTGTATGAGATCAGAATGGCTCTCAAACAACTAAAGAACGGAAAGGCACCGGGAGACGACGGAATCACTACAGAGCTTCTGAGAGCAGGCGGAAAGCCGGTCTTAAAAGCTCTTCAGAGGCTGTTCAATTCCGTCGTTCTCGGGGGCGACGTTCCAGAGTCGTGGACCAGAAGCGTGGTGGTGCTGTTCTTCAAGAAAGGTGACAGAACCCTCTTGAAGAACTATAGACCCATCTCGCTCTTGAGCCACGTCTATAAGTTGTTTTCGAGGGTCATTACAAATCGACTCACGCGCAGGCTTGACGACTTCCAGCCTCCCGGACAAGCAGGGTTCCGAAAAGGCTATAGTACCGTAGACCACATTCACACGCTACGCCAGATTATACAGAAAACCGAAGAATACAATCGGCCTCTGTGTCTGGCGTTTGTGGACTACGAGAAAGCCTTCGATTCGATCGAAACTTGGGCGGTGCTGCAGTCCCTTCAGCGGTGCCAAATTGACAATCGGTACATCGAAGTGCTCTGAAGTGCTTGTATAGAAACGCCACCATGTCAGTCCGTGTTCAGGACAAGAGTACGGGACCGATCCAACTGCAGAGAGGTGTTAGACAGGGAGACGTTATGTCCCCGAAACTCTTCACCGCTGCATTGGAAGATGTCTTCAAGCTCTTGGACTGGACCGGATTCGGCATCAACATCAATGGCGAATACATCACTCACCTTCGATATGCCGACGACATCGTAGTCATGGCAGAATCTCTGGAGGACCTTGGCACCATGCTCAATGATCTCAGCAGGGTTTCCCGACTAGTGGGTCTCAAAATGAACATGGACAAGACGAAAGTCATGTCTAATGTCCATGTCATTTCAGCACCGGTCCTAGTCGGGAGTGCGCTTCTCGAAGTTGTCGACCATTATGTCTACCTGGGACAAACAGTCCAGTTAGGTAGGCACAACTTCGAGAAAGAGGTCAATCGACGAATCCAACTCGGCTGGGCAGCGTTCGGGAAGCTAAGGAAGATCTTCTCGTCCAATATTCCGCAGTGTCTGAAAACGAAGGTCTACGACCAGTGTGTGTTACCAGTGATGACATACGGAACAGAGACGTGGTCTCTGAATGTTGGCCTCATATCAAGGCTCAAAGTCGCTCAGCAGGCCATGGAGCGTGCTATGCTTGGTATTTCCCTACGTGATCGAATCCGTAATACGGAGATCCGTAGGAGAACGAGAGTGACCGACATAGCCCGCCGGGTTGCCATGCTGAAGTGGCAATGGGCAGGCCACATCGCTCGACGAACCGATAACCGTTGGGGACGAAAGGTTCTCGAGTGGCGACCACGTATCGGACGGCGCAGCGTAGGACGGCCGCCCACCAGATGGACCGATGATCTGGTCAAAGCTGCGGGGAGCCGTTGGATGCGGTCGGCACAGGACCGCTCGTTGTGGCGTTCTCTTGGGGAGGCCTATGTCCAGCAGTGGACGTTAAAAGGCTGATGGATGGATGGATGGATGGACTAAATCTAGCACTAAACAGAAAAATGCAGATTTTTTTCAATTACTGCTAAACAAAACACAATTACACGAGTAGTAATTAAACGTTTTAACTTCGTATCGTAGTCTTCTACCTCTTCTACACTTTGCCAGAATGGGTTTAGTTGATGAATATCCAATACTGACCAATATTGCAAATGCGTATTATTCATTATTGCGCATTTCTATTGGTAATTTTTTTGAATAACACTGCCAACATAACCCCGAAGGGAATTCTATTTGAAACGATGTCTTAGGGATTTCCCATAAAATAAGGCAAAGTAAAAGCCTCTACTTACGGCTCGATTTCATACTCAATCTGTTGATACAATTTGAGTTAAGGGTTTTGATACTTGTAAAAAGGTACGAGAAATTAAAAAAATCGGCTGTAAATCCAATTGAACAACCACCCACTTCAACTGCCTTTACTTAAAGAGAAGAAAATCGAGCATCAGAGACAGATGACAGTAAAGATAACTGGATATAATTTTAAAATAATTATCATAAGCGTTAAGGAATTAATAAACTGTCTAATTATGTGATTTTATTATTTAATTGATGGTCCTACAAATTTAGCACAATTTTTTGAAGTTCTATAGAAATCTAGCACTTTTTCAAATGACATTTAGCACCAAACAGTAGTACCAAGTTGGCAACCCTGGTTGCGACTGCGAGTCAAAGGGTAGAATAATCTAAAAAAGATTGCTCGTCGTCGCGCCGTACGCAGTTACGCACATACTATACGTATTTCCGTGAATAACTTGTCCATGTATGGCTGATAAAATGACGGACACAAATGTTTTTATTTTATTAGGATCGACAACAAATGATACACAATTCTTATAAAAAATAGATGACAATAATACATGCCCTATACTCATTCAATTATATGCAACCACACACAACTAACAAAGGAAGTACCAGTTTGGTTAAACTAAAAATAAACTTTAAAACATAAAGATAATAATATGAAAGTTAGAAGAAAAAACAAATTATAAAATTGTTTAATAAATGGTTAACTCTGCTTACTAACCACTTATATAATTTTAGAGTATCTCACGAAGAAAAATTAATAGATTGTCTTATTGAGACACTCCAAGACCATTTGTCTGTACTTAGGCATAGTGTCACCAAAAATATCGAAGTTTAACGAGCTAGCGAGTTCGTTGTATACCTTGGTCATTCTGGTCATTGGTGAGTTTAGCCTTAGATTAGTCTTGTATCTACGTATATTGAACAGCTTGAAGACACATGGGCGTGGCAGCCTACTTGGAGCTGAGATATAGATCTTAGACAATAATTCAGGACAATCAATGTTGTTAATTAAGATATTATAAAGGAATGATAGATCAAGGAGCTTACGCCTGTGATTTAGCGAGACTATATTTAAGTATTTCTGACGGGCATTATACGTAAGATGGATAAGGAACCGCATTTAAATGCGCTCGAGAGGGCTTCTGTGAACTTGGTAATGTGGAGACCAAGCTTAGGAGCAATACTCTAATATACTACGGACCAGTGAATTAAATAAAATAATCTTAGTTTTTGAAAGTTTAGTCCTGGTCTAGATGACAGGATACGGCGTCGGTAAAAGCTACAAGATTGGTGGAAGTTTATCTTTTTTGAATAAGGCCATGTTATTGTTCAATAAGGTGAGTTTTGGTCAAACTGTGCAGGTCCTTAGTATGAAAAAGGAAATGTTAGACGAACTTTCGTTTGGAGTCATTGTAATTGAGCAACAGTCTGACACGTAATCTCTGATTAATCGAGATTTCGACGGGTGATTCAGGCGACCAATCACAAAATAATCACAATGAATTGAAATGAAAGTTCGTCTAACGTTTCGTTTTTCATTCTATGGGGGCTGGTAGGGGTAAACTAAAGATTCAAATATTTTCGGTAATATAGGTAAACTAGATATAGGTCTATAGTTCTTAACAGTATTTTTGGGGCCAACTTTGTAAATAGGGACTATTTTTGCAGTTTTCCAAAGGTTAGGAAATTTATCCGAGTGGAGGGATTTGTTAAATATTAAGCTAAAGCTAATGGATGGGATAAATGCTTGGCACATCTAGATAAAAATATAGGTGGCAGATCATCAGGGCCAGGCCCCTTACATAAGTCCAGTCTTTTGAGGTTATTGAAAATCTCAGATTCAAGTAAGAGGTGTATTAACAAAAATACACTTGGGAGTACTTAGGAGAAGTAGACTGACAGTACGCGCATTTATTGTAAATAGATGGGAAATGCTTAGCAAATAAGTTACTTATGTTATTCAAATCAGTTGCTTTTTCATTATCTAAATGTATTTCAGATGGTATATTACCTCTGCAATTGCATTTTCGCTTGACAAGTGTCCAAAAGTATTTTAGATTTCTGGCAATACTAGATTCGAGAGTCTCACAAACAGTGGGGTTTCAGCTCGTACATTTTGATTTACACCGTATTTTTATTTTGAACATCTCTCAATAGATGGCGTTACTAAAATTAATAAAATACAATATTTTACACAAAACAACAGGAATCTTACAAAATAAATTATAGGTAGTAACAAAAATCAATAATATAATATGAAGCTAAAAAGAAATCAATAATTATAGCAGGGAGGGGACAGTTTTCTTTGCAGACAGTTCCTTACAAAAGCGCCACCTTTCTCGACACCCCAAAGTTTAAATGTACGTTTACAATGATATCAAAGTAAGAGATATTGACATATACGGCCCTAGATGTCGCTAGTGGCAATTTTTAAATTGTGCTATCGTTGTACGCAGTTACTGTTTATAAAACATGCAGCCACGTTATAGCTTTTTGGTCTTTTTTATATAATGTGAAAGTAGCGACGATGATATAGTCGTGTTACGCCATCTTTTAGTTTTTTTTTGTTTTTGGATAAATATGGGTTCTATAATAATAAATATACATATTATATTCGCTACTGAAACCCAGATTGCATAAAAATGAGCTTCAGTTAGGTCCGTAAGAGGGATCTTGAAAATTATAGTAAAGTAGTAATGGTATGAATATAATTCGAGCGCCGCTCACCAGATGTCGCTAGTCTAATATTTTTGATGCTGATGTCTCTATCTCCGTATATTCAATGTACTTTGTGTTCGCAATAGTTATTATAGCATTGCTGCATTATCTGTTCCGTTTTACCTTTCAATAAGAACAGCATCACGCCTGTATTCGCCGAAGGGGTAGGCAGAGGTGTATTACACACCCACGACTCGCCAGCTATGTTTAAGTCCCACGTAATAGGGGGCGAGCAATAAATCAATGGTAATTTTGTCCATAGGATTGCCATATTTTTTAAAACGCATCCTAGTTCGGTGTTTTTCTTTAAGGCTCTTAATTAACCCTTTAGAATAACTGTGTAAAATAAATCTCTCCAGTCAACTTTGCCTAGCTCCTTCTTAATGTGTCATAGTCCGCTTTATAAAAAATATGTTATTTAAATAAATTATAAAGTATTTTAGATCTATACTTTTTAGCAATTGACATGCTCCGCTACTTTTTAAAGTATAAATTATTTGTGAATAAGGAAAAAGAGATTTTTAGTAGGAGCGGGAATCGAACCCGCGTCTTTTCCAATCCGGGGAAGTGCTCTAAGCCACTGAGCTATCCTACTGATCTTTCGGTCATCTCAAACTCATCACATTTGTCTTACGAAAAAAAACCGCGCCATCAAATTGTATGAATTTTAAAAAAATCGCACCATCGAATAGTAAGTCTTTTAAAAAAATCGCGCCTTCAAATAGTATGAATTTAAACTTACTATATTGGATGCATGTAATGCTTACCGATAGATGGCGTTGGTCGTAAGACAAATGTGATGAGAAATTGGGATAATAGAAAGATCGATAGGATAGCTCAGTGGCTTAGGGCACTTCCCCGGATTGGAAAAGACGCGGGTTCGATTTCCGCTCCTACTAAAAATCTCTTTTTCCTTATTCACAAATAGTTTATACTTTAAAAAGTAGCTGAGCATGTCAATTGCTAAAAAGTATAGATCTAAAATGTTTAAAAAAATCGCGCCATCAAACTAAAAATCTCTTTTTCCTTATTCACGAATAATTTATACTTTAAAAATTATAAAGGAGTTTAAAGAGCAAGATTTTGGGTTGAGAGCCCTCTGCGCCCGAGGGTACTGCACCGGATCACGGCAGCTCGGAACAAGCGCGAGCACACCGTTGCAGTATTCCTTGACATGGAAAAGGCGTTCGACAGGGTATGGCATTCCGGTCTGCTATTCAAGCTGTCAACGTCATCGACACCCCGTCGCATTGTGAAGGTGGTCTCCGCCTTCCTGGATAACCGGACTGTCAGAGTGGTGGTGGACGGGGAACTCTCCTCTTCCCATCCCATAGCTGCTGGAGTTCCCCAGGGCTGCTGTCTGTCGCCTGTGTTATACACGCGCTACACCGACGATATCCCGGCCGCAGCTGGGACCGACGTCGCACTGTACGCTGACGACGCGGCGTTCATCACATCCAGCATCAGAGCTTACCACGCCGCGTCCAAGATGCAGCGCACACTCGCCCTCCTAGCTGCTGAAGTAGCAGCTGTCGGTGAATGTGGGCAAGACACAGGCGATAGTCATTACAAACAATTATAGAACACAACCACCACTCTTCCTTCAAAGAGTGGACATCACCAGGACGACCGCAGTCAAGTACCTGGGTGTGATCATAGACCGCCGTCTGACGATGGCCAGACATGTGAAGAATGTAGAGCCGCGCGTCCGCGCGACCCACTCCCTCCTGCAGCCAGTATTCTCGTCCAGCCTTCCGCTGCGCGTCAAGGGGGGTGTGTACAAACTATATATGCGCCTCGTCCTGGGATCACATCCAGGGCCTGGCGCCTTGGCACGCTCGTCCACCTGACCATCGGTGACTGCCACGGGACCTCCTTTTACAACAATGACCACCGTTCCCACCCAGGTACCAACATAGCATTACTGCGCGGAAATATCTACTCCCTTCCTTCCTTCCCATTTGAATATCCTTCCCAATCCCACCTTTTCCTAGCCGTGCCATCTCAGTACTAAATGAGGCGGCTCACACCCGCACCCCTCTAACCAGATGTTCTGTACCCGCGGCCCCCGCGCCCGCGACACTTGCGCATACTACTCCAGCAGTATGCGTACTGTGTCCGGGCGTCGTTGGCCCCGGCTGCAGAAAAATACTTTCTTACTGATTACCATCACTTGAAGCGGTCCCCTTCGCTGTGTCACCGCCGTCGTCACTGGTCGCTTGGAGCTGGACCTCCCCCGGGTTACCGAGGGTCTCATCTGGCTCGGGCTGACCGCCGCGGTGGTGTGAAGATTCGGAGGGGCGCCCGCTGAAGAACCCCCCAAGACCGGACACTATCCAGTGTCTGCGGACGACACCTTATGCAGGGGGCAACAGCCCCGAACATGACACATCCCCCCTGGGGGGGAGGTGTGAAGATTACCGTGTAGTCGCGGTGCAATAGGTCGATGTTACGTCACGCTGTCAATACGTCGCGCTATGTCGCGTGGGTCACGCCGTGCGTCGATGTCGTGAAGCTGAAGATGCGTTTTGCAGTGAACATATGAAATTATAGTGAACATATGAAGATATATATGTTGCAGAGAAGATATGAAGGTATGACGTGTTGATGGCTTGATGGTTATTTCTATTATGGCACTAAAATGTCTGAACAATAGTTCTTTTCAGAACTATTCTTATTTCTATTTGCGTCACTGAAAAGTCTAAACAACAGTTATTTTCAGAACTATGTATTCATATTTCTATTTGCACAGAAAAATCATGTTTCGTCATTGTTCCCTGTCGGCTACACTGCTATTTCTGTGCAGTATCAATCAAGTTTAGAACTATATATATATTCTTTACTGATAAAACATTTAGAACTATATATATATATATACTTAGCTGATTATATAATTTGTTTGTTAAAGAAATTTCTCCGGAAAGACTATACATTTTATTAAGTTTTTGCAGGTTTAAATAATAGTACCGCAACTACTCCTTTAGATACTACCCAGGTT
This sequence comes from Leucoma salicis, assembly GCA_948253155.1. NCBI lineage: Eukaryota > Metazoa > Arthropoda > Insecta > Lepidoptera > Erebidae > Leucoma > Leucoma salicis. The sequence continues at coordinate 11,149,013 of OX411808.1, read as the reverse complement.
ATAGATTCCCTTGTTTCGGCTACCCCTACTCCGTCCCAAACACCCAACATCCCAGCATATGTACCGTCTGGCAGACAGTCCTATAACTCCGTGGATAAAGGGCCATTTGTAGTTCATGTCCAAACAATCGACACAAATGGATATTTACACCCCATCAATTTTGGTAGATTATTACGAAAGAATAATTTTAACAACATTATTGATGGCAGTATTCAACGTATTGGCCGCAATAGGATTTCACTGTCATTCACTACATATAATTTTGCAAATGATTTTATAAAAAATGATGTTATTCAAATTAATAACCTCAAAGCTTTCATTCCAACATTTAGTACAACGCGTTTAGGAATAGTGAAAGGCATTCCACATGAATGGTCAGATGCAGAAATACTAGAAATCGTTAAAGTGCCTATAGAGAACATAGAGGTTATAAAAGTTCGACTATTAAATTACAAAGTTATAGTAGATGGCATTCTTATTACTTATAAACCGACTCAAACGTATGTATTAACATTCGATGGACAGACTCTCCCATCAAAAGTTTTCATGTGCTATAATTCTTTATCTGTTGAACAATACTACTATCCAACGATCTAGTGCTTCAATTGCTGCCGCTTTGGTCACACCAAAATGTTATGCAGGTCAAAACCACGTTGTTACAAATGTGGTCAAGAACACTGGAGATTCTTGCGACATTGAGGAGGGATCAACTCCATGCCTGTTTTGCTCTGGATCACACTTTGCAACTAATAAGTGCTGCCCAGAGTACAGCACACAAAAATCAATCAAAATTTCTATGGCAGAAAAAAATATATCTTATACGGAAGCTTTTAAACTTCATTCACCTATTAAAGGTAAAAGTTACAGTGATGCTACAAAAAATTCCTTTGCTAAAACAGTTGTTGGTAATACATCCCCATGACACTCAGGTTCATCATCATATACTAAGACCATATATTTAAAACCTCGTTCCCATCTGCCACCAAGACAGGGTTTTGATTGTGCAGCTCATCAAGCACTAATTCGTGATCCAACTACAATAAGTAAAAATGGTGTAGCATATTCTACCCCTGATCACAATACATCTTTAGAAACTATCATAGAACTTCTCCATTCATTGACCAAAATTCTCCACTCCCATCAACCGACCAACGCTGCTCATTCTACACGATCCTCTTTACCCCGACCCATCCATAATGGCCTCCCTAGGGCTACAATGGAACTGCCAAAGCATAAAAAATAAAAAATATGAATTATTAAATCTTATTAATAAATATGATCCCATTATTATAGCCATCTCTGAAACTTGGCTTAAATGTGATGCTTTATTTAGGATATCACATTACCAATGTTTCAGAGATGATAAAAGTGACGGGTATGGTGGCACAGCCATACTTGTCAAAAATTCTGTAAATTCTCATCTTGTACATTTACCATCTTCATCATTATCAGACAACTTTTCCATAGTCGCAATAAACTTTAAAAACATTACTTTCATATCCATATACATACCTCATCCATCCTTTAACATACTTCATGCAATTTCAAACATATTAGCAAATACTAAAGGCCCTCTCATCATTATGGGAGATTTCAATATCCATCACCAAGTCTGGGGATGCGACAACTCAGATTCATTAGCTCAACTTTTATTTAATATTATGGACAGTAAAGGATTATGTATTCTAAACTCTGGATCTCCTACACGCCGTACAAAACCCCATGAAAGAACAAGTGCGGTAGATCTAACTATAGTAACAGCAACTCTGGCTCCCTCAATGTCATGGAACACCCTGGCGTCTACTTTTGGCAGTGATCACTTCCCTGTAATATTTGACCTCCCTTTTTCAAAGATCCTTCCTACCCCATATAAACCACTACTGCAGTATAATGTACCTAATAAAATTGATTCAACTAGCTGGTCTAAATTCACATATATTTTAGAACAATCTTTTACCCTTCCCCCATTTCCCCTGATAACATAGATACCTGTCTTGATTCACTTATAAAACATATACATTCTGCAGCTAAGCAATCATTCCCCTTTAAAATACATAACTCAAAACATAGATCACCTCCTTGGTGGGATCCCGAATGTCAGGCGGCAACTAAAAAAAGGAAAGAAGCTGAATTAGCATATTGTCATAACATGACAAATGAGAACTATGATAACCTATCCAGAATTATGTCTGACACAAAACACCTACTACACCACAAAAAATCAGAGGGTTGGAAACATTTTTGTTCATCTGTTTCCCCTAATATAAAAGCTTCATCCGTATGGAAATCAATTCGCCGCTTTCGAGGAACTTTCAGAGACCCCTCAGCTCCGTTTCCTAGATACAGAAGCTGCTATGAAGCTCTTATGAACAAATTAGCTCCTCCTATCCCAGATGCTAACATTAGACAAATAACATCAAGTTCAACAATTTGTAATGACATTTTCGCTCCCTTCTCCCTAGAGGAATTACATCTCGTTCTTTCTTCCCTTAAGGACTCTTTTCCAGGTTTGGATAGTATTCCTTATTCGTTTATGACAAATGCAGATCAACAGACTCTAAATTATTACCTTGAAATGGTGAACTTAATGATGAATTTAGAATATATTCCAACTCCATTAAAGACCCAGGTAATCATACCCATTTTAAAACCTGGCAAAAATTCAGAAGATCTGGGTAATTATCGCCCCATTGCCATGTCTTCAGTCCTGATAAAAATTGCAGAACACCTAATTAAAAATTGCCTCGAATGGTTCCTTGAAAGTAGAGACCTTCTACCCAACTCCCAATATGGGTTTAGAAAAGGTAAGGGAACCTTGGACAGCTTATCCATTCTTGTTACTGACATAAGGCTCTCTTTCTTGAGGAATGAGTCCACTATTGCTACTTTCTTAGATTTATGCTCAGCATACGATAATGTGGTTCTCCCCATACTCAAAAATAAGATGGAAAGGATTTCCATACCTACAAAAATCATTAATTTTACTATCAATCTGTTTACTGACCGTATAGTTCAACTTAGAGTTGATAATGATATAGTATGTACGAGATCTTTATACAAGGGCCTGCCCCAAGGCTCCGTATTAAGTCCCCTTCTTTTTAACATTTACACCTACGATTTAAATAAAGTTGTTATACCATATTGTCGTATATTACAATACGCTGACGACTTATGTTTATATTCTACAGATCAGAATGTAGTTAAGTCTACATATAATATAACACAAGCTCTTCAAGCCTTAAATTCTTGGCTAATTAATAATGGCTTAGATATAGCCCCTTTAAAAAGTTCTGTGGTGCTATTCACAAGGAAACGTCTAAAGCCTAGAATTGATATATATTATAATAATACTAGAATACCAGTAACAAACGAAAAAAAGTTTCTAGGCCTTATATTAGATTCAAAATTAAACTTTTATTCACATTTAAACTTTGTAACTACCAAAGATGAAAAAAATTTGATCATATTAAGATGCTTGGCAGGTGTTTGGTGGGGTGCCCTACTTAAAACTACTGTACAATGCTACAATCCGTAGTGTTATGGACTATGGCTCATTCCTTTTTGATCCAGCAAATAAAAGTGCTCTTAGCAGACTCGATAATATTCAAGCTAGAGCACTTCGTATTATACTGGATGCAATGAAGTTGACCTCTAAATGTGGCATGCAGGTGGAATGTGCTGAACCTCCCTTGGACATAAGGAGGCAATACCTATCGGATATGCTCCTATTTCGTACATTCCAGTTCTCTTCACACCCTATTTTTCCAAAATTACAGCTATTATATTTGTATGTATCCCTACCTTATTGGCTCCACAAAAAAATCCCCTGTCTAGTTACAAGTTACATAAAAATTCTAAATTTATGATTCCCAACCCATAGAACTAATAGACTACCACTGTTTGAATTTACTTTTGAAAGTATCCTATTTAAACCCATAATTAACTTTGACTTGAATCTAACTAAAGATGGTATCTCCAATAATAAACAGTTCCAGGATACAGTACATAGACTCTGGGATGGGTGGCACCTTATATTTACCGATACATCTAAGATGCACCAGGATGGATGTGTTGAGAGGTGCTAATTCGTCCGGTTTACCTCCTAGTGGTGCACCCCGGGCAACGTCGGCAGTCGCCGGCGGCTAAAATTCCGGACAGGACGGGTCTCCGCGTGTCCCTCTGACTCAGCAGAGGGCACGGCGGATAGACCAGGCGTCGGAGTCGGTGGGGCAAGACTGGCTCACCGGGCTCTGGAGAGGGGGGACAGTGGGGCCACAGCGGGCCCCCCCGTCCCAAATCGTAAACCTGAGCGCGTGCCTGTGGTTACGTCTCGCGGGCATACAGGAACGAGGGTCTTGGCTTAATTGCCCGGACCGCGAGGAAGACAACCTGTATAAAAAATTACGCCGAATCTCAAGCTCTGGCGCGCGGCGAGGAGATGCATGGCTGATGGGTACTTCAGTCTCGAGCGCGGCCCCAGCCAGGGTACCTGCGGACCCCCTGTGTTGGGTTGCAAATGTACGCTTACCCGGGTATCGGGATCTCTGCCCGGGTGGACTTTTATTTCTCCCATTCTCGTGAGAACAATATGGAATGTTCAAACTTTAATAAAACTGGGAAGCAGTCGGGTGTAGCACCTGATGTGTTAGTCGAAAGGGGTCCTGCTGCAAATGCGGATCCTGACATCGAAGTTGCGCGTAAAACGCGCGGTGGCCGAAAGTCCCGCAAGGGTAAACAGGCCATAGGAGTGTCCCATTTATGTAGGGGCAGCTCTGTGACGGGCAGCTCGGCAGTATCATCAGCCACCGAGATGTCTACCGCCGAGGAGGGTGGCCCGACTGGGGCTGCCAGAGGTCAGCCATCGCGGCCAGCAGAGGTCGCGGTGTTATTGGAGCCGCTCCCGTCGCGATTCTGGCGTAAGCGCACCCTGTCTCAGAGTGGCGCTGTGTCTGAGTCCGACGGGAGCTCGACGGATATGCCTCCCCCTAAAATACCGACAGCAGTTAGGGGTCGAGGAACCTGGCCGGCCTGGGACACCAATCCCACGTAACGTCTCGGCCAAAAAGACCGAGACAATGAATTTGAAGCGGGTGGAGGCGGAGCAAACAGCGGAGGAACGCTTGGCGGTCCTCTCTGATAAGCTCCGCCTCCCATAGACGAGAATGAGCCGCCGACAGCGGCCCAAATTGCCGAGTGAGCCTCGGACAGTGTGGCCATCATAACCACGGTGGCCACGGGCTCTCGAAATCTTAAAGGCACCTTTATTAGGTGTCCAAAGAACGCCGCCACGGAGCTGTCCGACGTGGTGGAACGGCTGTTGGCGCGCAATGAGCGCCTAGAGGTGGAGGTGGCCGAGCTTGGGGCGCGAAATCAGCGGCTCGAGGCCAATGTAGAAGAAATGCGCCTCGGGATGGCAAATATGAGAGCCGAATTGGGGCTCCCTGAGGCGGTCCCGAGGGCCTCAGCTGCCACTCTGAGTGCTTCTGCGCCACCGATCGATGCATCGGAGGAGCTGTTCCGCCGAGTAATCGACCGCGTCGCAGCGGTCTACGACCCGTGGATCAGCGCTCTCAGCGCCCGGCTCCCACCTGAGCCCCACGTTCGTCCGCCGCTCGCCGCAGATAAGAGGAAAGCTGCAGCACCCTCGGCGCCGGCGCCGCTCCCTTGTCAGGGTGGTCGCGTGGCATCATACTCTGCGGCAGTGGCGGTGCCACCGCCGGAACGCGCCACGAGGGGGAGAGAGGGCGCCAAGGTTGGGCCACCAATGGCCCAGCCTAAGAAGTCTCAGGGTCGGGAAGAGTTCCCGGCCCTACCTGGCACTGCTGGGTCCCTGGGTCCTTGCGGGCTCAAGTAGCTGCGCCCCGGGGTCCACCTCCTGCCCCACGCCAGGCCCGGACAGGTGCTCGGATTTTCGAGTACCTGGGACCAGAGGGCTCCAAGACGGCCGACGCGATGGCCGCGAGGCTGCTGGGCCTGTTCCCGGCTGAGAGTGGTGTCCGGGTCGCCAGACCCGTGAAGTGCGCCGAACTGCGCATTTCCGGGCTAGACGATTCCGTGACGGCGGAAGAGATCCGGGAGGCAATCGCCTCGAAAACCGGGTCTCCCAGCAGCGCCGTCCGGGTGGGCACCATTCGCCCAGGTCCAGGTGGTGTGGGTGCCGTCTGGGTATCGTGCCCTGTCGCGGCGGCCAAGGATTTGGTCGCCACCGGTAGACTTCTGGTGGGCTGGAGCGCCGCGCGGGTAACCGCGTTGGAGCCCCGGCCTGCCAGGTGCTACAAGTGCATGGCGGTCGGTCACACCCGGCCGCTGTGCACCAACTGCTTCGACTGCAGCGGGATTTGCTTCCGCTGCGGTCAGGCAGGGCACCAGGCGGCGACCTGTACTGCCACCCCACACTGCCCCGCTTGTGCGGCGGGCAACCGTCCCGCCAACCACTGCATGGGGCGGGTGGGGTGCAGGCCTCCGGCCAAGTCAGGCCCTAAGAGGGGGGGTGGGTAGCCAATCGGCCCGGGCTGCACAACCCAGCGCGGCTGGACCGCCGCAGCGCATGGAGGAGGATGTCGTGGTCTAGTTTATGGACCACGACTCTCACGGTCTAGTTTATCCTCCTCCAAGGGAATCTCAGCCGCTCCGCCTCAGGACCTGTTCCTGCAATCCATGGCGGAGCGGTCGATCGGTGTTGCCGTAGCTGCGGAGCCCTACATAGTCCCCGATCGCCCCAATTGGGCGGGTAGCGGGGATGGCTACGTGGCGGTCGTCGGGTCGGCGGCGCCGCATTCTCCGCCCCTGTCAGCCAAAGACAAGGACACGGGACATGTGGCGGCTGAATGGGGAGGGGTCACGCTATATGGCGTGTACTTCTCCCCTAATCGTAGTCTGGCGGCTTTCGAGGAATCTTGGCTGCCTCCCCCCCTGACGGAAGACGTGGGCGCCGAGGCTGTCCGCATTTGCGGCATGCTTACGCAGATCTGTGATGCGGCCATGCCTCGCGTGCGGCGCCTGCCTCGACGGAAGGGGGTCTACTGGTGGTCCCCGGAGCTGGCGGACCTTAGTGCCGCCTGTATTCGTGCCCGGAGGTCCTACACCCGCAGCCGACGTCGCCGAATCCGCCATGAAGAGCGGGAGGGCCGGCTGTATGCGGCGTACAGCAGTGCGCGCGCCGCGTTTAAGCTGGCCATCTGTCGCGCCAAAGACACAAAAAGGCAGGAGATGCTGGAGGGTCTCGAGCGTGACCCCTGGGGACGCCCGTACCGCGCGGCGCTTAACAAGCTCCGCGCCCAGGGGGGGGCCCTTACGGAGACCCTCCAGCCGGGCTTCCTCTCTGAGATGGTTGAGGGACTATTCCCTTCACGGGCGGTGCACACGACCCCGGTCATGGCTCCGCCAGATGACGACCGGGAGGCCGATGACGGGGAAGTACCGCCCGTGACGACGACGGAAATGGGGGTGGCGGCAGAGTGTATGCGGAGCAGGGCCGCCCCCGGGTTGGACGGGATTCCCACCCGAGTGCTGGCCCTGGTCCTCGACCACCTAGAGCCCCGCCTCAGGGGACTGTTCGACGCTTGCCTGGTGTCCGGACGGTTCCTTGACTGCTGGAAGCAGGGGAAGCTCGTGCTCCTGCTGAAGCCGGGACGGTCTCCGAATACAGTCGCGGCCTTCAGGCCCATCGTGTTGCTGGACGAGGCGGGCAAACTTCTCGAGCGGGTCGTCGCTGCCTGCATCGTCCGGCACCTAGGTGCGGTCGGCCCCGACCTGTCCGATGCCCAGTTCGGATTTCGGGCGGGTCGGTCTACGGTCGACGCCATCCTGCGCTTGAAGGCCGTGGCTGCGGAGGCCGTCACCTCGAGGGAAGTGCTGTTGGCGGTGTCGCTCGACATCGCCAACGCCTTCAATAGTCTGCCATTCGGCTGCATCAAGGAGGCACTCCGGTACCATGGAGTGCCCCTCTACCTATGGTGGCTGGTGGCGGACTACCTCGACGGCCGCAGCGTCCTCTTCGTGGACCGGGAAGGGGACGTTGTAAGGAGGGCTATGTCGTGCGGCGTCCCGCAGAGTTTGGTTCTAGGGCCGCTCCTGTGGGACATCGGCTACGTCTGGGTCCTCCGTGGCCGGCTCCCCCTGGGGCTGGGCGTAATTTGCTACGCAGATGATACGCTCGTCACAGCCCGGGGCGGGACCCTCGAGGAGGCGGCAACGCTGGCCGCCTCAGGAACCGCGGAGGTGGTCAGGCGGATCGAGGCGCTGGGGCATAGGGTGGCCCTTGAAAAGTCGGAGGCCCTACTCTTCCATGGGCCCCGATGTGGCCCACCCGCCGGCGCCTCGATAACGGTCAACGGAGTGTGGGCTTTCCAATCCAGGCCCACATCAAATACCTGGGCCTGGTATTGGATGGACGGTGGCACTTTGACGAGCACTTCCGCCGTCTTAAAGACAAAGATGTGTTTAGACTACAAAATAAGATTTTACTATCAATGCAAATGAAAGTATACAATAAGTATAAAATGAATCCCATCAAAAACAAATGTGAAATGAGAGCCAAGTTCAATATAATGATATAATATGCCTTGGTTGCTGACTTCAACAACATAAGAAGTGAGATCTAAATGGGTGACAAGTTCAATCACAGAACAATTTATACCAAAGGAGTTCAATGGTCAGTCTTGAAATTTATTTATAACTCATTTCACATTTATGTTTTTGATGGGATATCATTACTTTTTGTACAAAAAATATTAATATTATTCCTTATTCATTCTTATAAATTAACATTAATGCCAAATGGTTTTTGTTTAGCCTTAAAATTTTTAATAATAACTTTAGCCTCATGATTACATAAGGGTGTATATTTGTTATTTTATTTATTTTTTTATAGTACTAGCCTTTGCTTGCGGCTCCGCCGCAACCAAAATCTAGTTTTTAGGTTGTATCTCAGGTTCCCGATATAGTAGCGGGATAAAATGTATACCAGTTTTTAAGTCTAATCGAGGTCTATCAAATAAAAAAGTTGCATAAAAATCCGTTCAGTAGTTTTCGCGTGATGCGCGAACAAACAGACAAAAAATCTAAAAAAAATGTTTTGTGTTCAGACACGTATAGAAAACTAGCTTTTGCCCGCGTCTCCTCGCAGCTAAAAGCTAGTTTTTAGGTTGTATCTCAGGTTCCCAATATAGTAGCGGGATAAAATGTATACAGTTTTTAAGTCTAATCGAGAGCTATCAAATGAAAAAGTTACATCAAAATCCGTTTAGTAGTTTTTGCGTGATGCGCGAACAAACAAATAGACAAAAGTCTAAAAATAATCGTTTTGGGTTTATACACGCTTATATAATAATACAGTAATTATTTTTTTCGAATATCTTAAATGTATAGACATAGCTGTTACAGCTTTATAGTTTAAACAAATAAAATCATGTTGTCGTCTGGCAGAAGCTGTTCGACATATAACAGGTGGACATACGTTTTTAATGACACGTTGGTTACTGTATTCGTCGGCGAGATAGGGGGTGATTCTATGTTGTTGGGTAACTAATTGATAGATACATCCATCCATCCCGTCCATCAGCCTTTTAAAGTCCACTGCTGGACTAGGCCTCCCCAAGAATGGGGGATAGTGCCGTAATCGCCACGCTTGGCAGGCGGGTTAGCAATCGCAGTGGATGTTGTTAATACTCGAAGGAGTGCTGCTGCCCACTCACTCGGTACTCCCTCAGTCAGCTCTTACGACTCCCATGGGTAGAGAGGGGTTGGACAATTCTAAAGCCGCCCCCACACGGCTAGATAGACATACAGTTGCCTAACCAGAAGATTCTAAGAAAAGGGGCCTACGTGTGAATGTGAGCAAAACCAAAATAATGGTTTTTGAAAGAGAAGAAGCTAGAACAGATGTTACGAGTAGTAATAGGTAATGGTGTGCTAGAACAAGTGGATGAATTTGTATATCTTGGATGTGGATTTAGTCGGGATGGAAAGTACACCACTGATGTAGAGAGAAGAGTGAATGCGGGAAATAGAGTGAATGGAGCATTGAGACAACTTCTCGGCAGTCATCACCTCAGCCAGAGGGCACGTGTCGTGTAATACACAACGCGGTACTTGTCCCAACGTTATTATATGGAAGCGAGAGTTAGGTATGCAAAAAGGAGCATGAGAGTAAAATCAATGCGGTCGAAATGCGATCTCTGCGGAGAATCTGTGGAGTGAGGCTGACTGACCGCATTCGTAACGACGACGTAAGAGAGCGAGTAGGTATGAAAGAGTATTGGTGTAAAGATGCGAAAGGGAATGCTCCGATGGTACGGACATGTGGAAAGAATGCCGGACGAGCGACTGGTTAAGAAAATTTATACAATGTGGAAGTGGAAGGATGTAGGTACTGGGGGAGACCGAGACTCACCTACCTAGACCAAATCGGTCATGTATTGAAGGAAGGTGGAGTCAGGAGTCTCCGAAACCGGCGAGCGTGTATGAAGAGAGTTATGAATGTTGAGGAAGCGAGAGATGTATGCAAGAATAGAGCCTCTTGGCACTCTGTTCCCTCTGCCTACCCTGCAAGGGAAATGGCGTGATGATAAGTTATTTAGTTGCCTAACCGTTAGGATTTGACATTTTTCATACAACTTAGTTGTAGAAATTCTGTACGGGCTAAAGGTCATGACTTTTAAGATAGCATATGTCTATATTTTAAGGTTGGCTCCCTATAACCCTTTCTTTATGCTAGCCCAATTTGTTCTAAAATAATGGGTTGTTTGGGAAGGTGTTTTTATAAACATGATATTAATCCTTATCCAATTATTTGCGCTATTCATCACAAGTTTTTAATTTAAAACAAAAGTGCCCTTTACATCATTCGATTTCAATTAATATCTTAGGAGATATATCGCAGTTTTAATAATAACATCGCAGCAAAATAATGATCAAGTACTGCGCGCATTTATGATGTGCAAGGCCGGCGGGTAGTCATGAGGAAGAAGGGCGGTGGCCCCAGTTAGGGTTAGCCAAAGTTCCACGCGGACGAAGTCACGGACAGAAGCTAGTCTATTATAAATCTTGCTATTAAATTAGTTGGCTAAACTACTTAATTTTTTTTCAGTATAGCCTGTGGCATCATAGCTCGGTCACCGGGAATATTTCAGAATTCAAAGCAAATATGTGTGTGGATAATGGAGTCATGGTCTGGGACGAGAGAGAGACCTCTTGCCGGGAAAGGCAGACGAGTAGAGAAGAGTTGCTGTAAGGAAGGTGATAAAAAAGAGATCAAGTGCTGTAAAGCTTAGTGTTATTCTTAAAATTATATAAGTACAGACAGTTAACTTCAAAAAGGTGGACTCCATTATTGAGATTTTTTTTGTAGTTATTTGTGGCAAACGAGTATAAGGGCTCTCCGATTTTTAGCGGCTATCGTAACCTAAGTGCGTCAGCAACACCAGAAGGAATGCCACCACAGACACTGGGCAGGGCTGTAAAAGAAATACCAATAAAATCCGATTTATGAATTGGTTGAATTACATAGAATCACGAAGGAGTAGGCACAATTCTGTATTACACACACATGGCTTGCCAGTTATGTTTAAAATCCCACGTAATAAGGGGACGAGCCTATTGCCGTCTACCGGGCACAATTCCAAACTCGAGTTGACATAAGAAGCAGTAAAAATAAGTATCGACGGTCCTCGTGGCGTAGTCGGTAGTGTAACCGACTTCCGTGCGTGTGGTCGTGGGTTCGATTCCCACTCAGGACAAAAAAAAGTCAGCATAGCACAAGCGTTAAGCTTAGTTTGAGACCAGAGGACGTTGTTTTTTTTTATAATACATGTATTGGCAGAGGAGCCACAGTATCTGATAGTAAATGGTAACCGTCACCCATGGACTCAACTATACCGAGAGTATTGTCAAGCCACTGCTCACCAATTACTTTCACAGATATGAATTGAAATATAAACGGCTATCTCCTGCTACAGCCAAAACGCAACGATGTGCTTCATGGCCGGTCACATGGGAGATGGTGGTAGCAGCCCACTCGGGCCACATGCCAAGTGAGTACTCCCACTTGATACCCTACCACCAGTCATGCAATGGATGATAATTGCTTACTTCCCTTAGTCGCCTCATAAGACACCCGTGGGAAAGAATGGGGTGGTGACACTTGTAGTCTTAGTCCGTCACCACACGCACAAAACGGTTGTGAGATAGCAAGATACATTTCTTTGTCTCAATTTTCTTAAGTATTTCGTACATGACCTTCTCACACTACATCTATAGTTTCTTTATCTAAGCAGTTAACGGAAGTTTGAACCGTTTGAGGTATGTTTATCAAATAGGGACCACAAATGTATCCCGCTAGTCTCAATATATAAGCCAAAATTTGATATGTTTATGTGAAATAGTTTTTGAGTTATGAGGGGGTCTAAAGTGGCTCCAAATGGTTCGTGTAAATTTACAGAGGATACTGCTCGCCAATTCTTTAGCTGGAACTTGGCTTGATACTAGATTAAGTTTAAAATGTTTTCGTAATAGTTTTAAAACATTAGAAAATTCGTTATATAAAGTAAATATGTATGAAACCGTGATGTATATATAAATATGTATGAATATAAATCCACAATTTGTATTTTTTACACTAATATTCCAATACCATCAATTTTGTTAACTTTATTTAATTTTAAAATTTGTGTGTTCTAATGAAATCCTAATGTTTAATGTATTATGAATATTGAATTTTACTTGTGTAACGTCTCACTAAAGCTCTGTAATTAATGAATGATGAGTATAGTTATCATTGGACTCCAGATTTGATACTATACCTTTCTAATTTATTTTTGTGAGATTGTGAATCGGCTGTCTGTTTCTATACCAACTAAATAATTAAATAAAAATATATGTAAATAAAAAAAAAAAGATAAGAATGGTTATAATATAGTAGTATCGATATTATAGTAGAATCAAGTATAATAATAGGTATCAAATAAGTTTTATTTTTGGCTGAATAGGAAACTTGGTTGCTGCCATAAAAATTAAAAACAATTGTTACAGACTGAAATAGGATAGTGACAGTGCGACTCTGTGCAGCTGTCATATTCAATAGTTGCGTCTAAAGTAGAATTTTTTGTTAGGGAGTGCCCTGTCTGAAATAGTATAGTAGTCTGTGCGTGTATCAGGCGCTTAACAACGTTTGTTTGAGTAGATAAGTTAAGATCCGTATCCGTATTCGCGGATCTGGACCCTAAATATCCGTATCCGTATCCTCGGATTTACATTTTTAACGATCCGGCACACCACTATTACCTATGTATGGTCACCAAAATTATTATTATTATTATTATTTTCTTTTTTATGGCATTGGTTAATAAACATTAATGCCAGCTTCACGTTTTAACACTTTAGTCTACAAGTAATTTGAATTTAGATAACATATTATGTACGGTCTTGTAACAATAAGCATTATTAAGAACTACGAGCTAATAATAAGATGATATATCTACAGGTGAATGGTAAAATGACTAGGCTTAGTTAATAATAATTATGTAGGTTTATCTCAGGTGTTAGAGTTTAATATTATTTAAGTCTATAAAAGATGATATGATATTAATTGTTGTCAGATTTAAGTTACCTAAAATGTTTTCTATATGTATAGGGAGAGGGAAATCATGATTTATAAGTGATTCAAATAGTGACTTATGATCAAATTTTGTGCAGGCGAAAAAGATGTGATTTAAATCTCCTATGTCCACGCCGCATTCACAGAGAGAAGTGTCTCTGACTCTGATCTTCCTCAGGTGTATACCAGAACAGCAATGACCAAATCTCATTCGCGAAATTATCGAGACGATTTTCCTGTTACACTTAAATTTGGAGAACCACGGTTTAAGTACAATTTCCGATTGATATTTAGCAAAATTAGTGCCTGTTATTTTATTTATAATAGACCATCTTTTTGACCATCTATCCTTTAAGTAACGAATGGGCAGATGAAGGACGTCTTGAGGATAATTTTTAAAGGGGACTTTATCACCACAAATTATCGACTCTCTTGCAATTCTATCAACCGTTTCATTGCCCAAGATGCCGCTGTGACTTCGAACCCAGGCTAAGTGGACAGTATAATTTAGCACAGAACATTTTAATAATAATTCTTTCGATTTAAGAGTCAACCAGATTCTGGAAGTAATTTTGAAAGGGTTACTCAAAAGAGACTGGAGCGCACTTTATGAATCCGAAAATATTACAGTTTTAACCAGTTTAAATAGGATAATATAGTTAATAGCCTCCGTAATTCCTCTACATTCGCCAGTAAAAACTAATGTTTCAGGAGGACATTTTATTTTTTGTACAATATTATAATTTTGGTGGAAAAGACCAACCCCAACACATCCATCTTGATTTAATTTAGATGCATCAGTGAAGATCAGATGGCACCCATGCCAATGTTTATCTATTAAATCAAGAAACTCTTTATTATTGAAGGGGCCATCTTTATTTAAATTTAAGTTATTATGGATTATAGGTTTAAATATAATAGACTCAAAACTAAAATCGAACAGGGGTAGTTTATCAGTTCTATGAGTTGGGAATTTCAAGTTTTGTATTTGCGAGTAACTTGCAACCAAACAGGGATATTTTTTGTGGTTCCAATAGGGTAAAGTCATATAAGAATACAAAAGTTGCAATTTAGGAAGAAGAGGATGTGAGGAGTACTGAAACGTGCGAAATAAGAACATATCGGACAAATATTGTCGCCTTAAATCCAAAGGGGGGTCGGCGCACTCCACTTGCATGGCACTTTTAGGAGTCGACCTCATTGCGCCTAATATTATACGGAGAGCTCTAGTTTGAATGCGGTCGAGGGTGTTAAGAGCTCTTCTATTTGCTGGTTCGAAAAGAAACGACCCATAATCCATAACACTACGAATGATAGCGTTAAATAATAATTTTAAATAAAAGGGATGGGCTCCCTACCATATGCCAGCTAAACATCTTAATATGTTGAGGTTTTTTTCGCATCTAATAACAATATAATTTAAATGAGAGGAGAAGTTTAATTTAGTGTCCAGGATAAGTCCTAAAATTTTTTTTTCATTTTCTACAGGTAATCTCGTTTCATTAAAGTAAATATTAAGTCTGGGTCTTAAGCGTTTTCTTGTAAATAAAACCACAAAACTCTTTAGAGGAGCTATATCAAAACCATTATTATTTATCCAAATATTTACAGATTGAAGAGCTTGTGATATTTTATGAGCAGAATCTATAGGATTACGATCTGCTGTATACAAACACAAGTCATCGGCATATTGTAAAATACGGCAATATGGAGTTACAAATTGATTTAAATCATATGTATAAATGTCAAAAAGAATGGGGCTTAATACTGAGCCTTGGGGAATACTCTTGTATAAATCTATCTAGATCTCTAGAGGTAACAATTTCATTATCAACCCTGAGATAAACTGTACGATCACTAAATAAATTAATAATAAAATTTATAATTTTCTTTGGAATGGACATGAATTCCATCTTGTCTTTAAGTATGGAGAGGATTACATTGTCATGTGCTGAACATAGATCTAGGAATGTCGCGACAGTGAATTCGTTTCTGGAAAACGAGAGCCGAATGTCAGTAATAAGGACAGACAAACTATCCAGAGTTCCTTTACCTTTTCTAAATCCATATTGCGAATTAGGTAGAAGATGCCTACTCTCAATGAACCATTCTAGTCGATTTTTAATAAGGTGTTCCACAACTTTTATCAGAGTGGAGGACAAAGCGGTAATTAGCTGGGTTTTCAGCGTCTTTAACAGGCTTTAAAATTGGAATGATAATTTGAGTTTTCAGTGGGGTCGGAACATATCCTAAATTAACCATCAAGTTTATCAGTTCAAGGTAGTAATTTAGAGTTATGTTGTTAGCATTAGACGAGAAAGAATATGGGATGCCATCTAGGCCTGGGGAAGAGTCTTTAAGAGAAGAGAGGACAAGGAGAAGTTCTTGTAAAGAAAAGGGGGCAAAATGGTCATCTTGGATGGATGAATTATTTAAATTTAATAATGTAATAATAGCATCAGGGACAGAAGGGGAGCCAATCTTTCCATAAAAAGATCATAGAATCTTTTGCATTTAGGTAGTGGAGGGGAGGTATCCTTGAAAGATGCCCGAAACCGACGGATTGATTTCCAAACAGAAATAGCATTGGTATTAGGAGAAATAGAAGAGCAAAATTGTTTCCAGCTCTCCACCTTTTTGGAGTGTAAAATACGTTTTGTATCAGACATCATTTTGGAAAGATAAGTGAAGTTTTCATTTGTCATTTCGTCTTGCGGTATAATGTTTCAGCCATCTTCCTTTTTGTAACAGCAATTTGGCATTCTTTATCCCACCATGGTGGTGATCTATGTTTCGTGTTTATTGTATTCACAGGAAATGACTGCTTAGCAGCAGAATGAATATGATTTATGAGTGCCTGCAGGCAGGATTCTATATTTTGTGGAAGAACTGGAGGAAGCGTAGAAGATTGTTCTAAAATGGAAGAGAATTTAGACCAAGCCTTATTATCCATTATATTAGGAACTTTATAATGTAACAATGATTTATATGGGGTGGATAAAATTTTAGAAAAGGGAAGGTCATAGATAATAGGAATTCATTGCCGAAAGTTGACGTTAAAGTATCCCATGACATAGCGGGAGCTAGGTTCGCTGATGCCAAAGTTAAGTCAACAGCACTTATCCGTTCGTTTGGTTTTGTACGACGAGTGGGTGATCCAGAATTAAGTAAACATAGTCCCGTATTAGACAACCCCAGACTGGATGGTGAATATTAAAATCACCCATTACAATAAGAGGGCCTTAAATATGTGATAGGAGATCCGAGATTTTTTGAAGTATTTCAAAAGATGGTCTAGGGATGTATATGGACACAAAGGTTATATTTTTTAAATGCACAGCGACAAAAGAGAAGTTTTCAGATAAAGACGAAAGAGGTATATATCTTGTACGGATGAGTATTTATAGAAATTTTGACAAGTATGGCTGAGCCGCCATACCCATCTGCTTTGTCATCTCTGAAACAAAGGTAACGTGGGACCTTAAAGAAGAAACCAGCATTAAGCCATGTCTCAGAGACAGCAATTACAATTGGGTCATATTTATTTATGAGGTGTAATAGTTCAGACTTTTTACTTTTTAGACTTTGGCAGTTCCATTGAAGCCCTAGGGAGGCCATTATGGATGGGTCGGGGTAATGAGGATCGTGTAGGATGAGCAACGTTGATCGGTAAATGAGAGTTAATGACTTTAGTGAGTGAACGAATAAGTTCCATGATATTATCTAAAGATGTATTTGAAGCAGGTTCAGTAGTAGGATATGCAACGCCATTACTGTTTAGTATAGGTTCACTAATTAGGGCCTGATGAGCAGAGTGGTCATACCCTTGATTTTTGGTGGGGGAGGACGAGGTTTTAGAAATACTGTTTTCTTATATGAGGATGAATTTGATGGAGAGGGAAATGAAACAGGAACGGCGGTATTGGTAAAGGAGTTTTTAGTTGCATCACTGTAACTTTTACCTCTTATTGGTGAATGTAATTTTGTAGCTTCAGCGTAGGATATGTTTTTATCAGCCATAGAGATTTTGATAAGTTTTTGCCTATTAAATTCAGGACAGCACTTGTTTATGGTAAAGTGGAATCCAGAACACAGTAAGCAAGAAGTGGTTCCTTCTTCAATATTACAAGACTCACCTGTGTGATCCTTACTGCACTTATAGCAGCGAGGTCCAGATCTGCACAGGTTTCTTGTGTGACCAAAGCGGCAACAGTTATAACAATGTATTGTAGGATAATAATAGCGTTCCACAGGTAAAGAGTTATAACACATAAATACCTTTGAAGGAAGTGTTTGGCCGTCAAAAGTTAAAACACAGGTTTGAGTTGGTTTGTAGACTGGCGAGCCATCTACAATGACTTTATAATTTAATCTTCTGACTTTTAATATGGAAATATTATCAATAGGTACTTGAATACTCTCCAAAATTTCATTATCAGCCCATTCGAGAGGGATACCTTTCACTATACCTAAGCGTACTGAATGATGGAATGAAGGCCTTATAATTGTTAGCCTTGATTGTATCATTGATAATAAACTCATTTGCAGAATTAAAATCTAAAAATGAAAGTGTAACTTTATTACGTCCTATACGTTGGATACTACCATCTATAATATTACTAAATCTGTTTTTACTAAGAAATCTACCAAAATTTATTGGATGTAAAATGCCGTTTGAATCAGATGTTTGAACATGGACTATAAAAGGACCTATATCTGACAAACTATATAGTTGTCTACCTGATGGAAGATAGGCTGGGATGTTTGGCGTTTGGGAAATGGTAGGAGTAGGGGAAGCAAGAGTGTCTGTAATTTGGGATAGGTCAGATGCTACATTAAGGATATTAGTCTGTCCTAACGGTACATCAGAATCTTGGGAGATGGATTTAATCTCTTTACTTTTTCTTACATGTTTCTTGGAATGCTTTTTCCTTTTTATTGTTTTTATTACCCCATCGTTTTTAAGTGATTTTCTTCTATATATATCTCCGAGGAAGAATCCGAGCCCAGTGACACAAATTCCGACGGAGAAGGAACAGTGTATCCTTTATAGTAATTATCTGGGGGCTCTTCGCCCTCAGAATCTTCATCCATAAGGATTAAAAGAGAATAATTTTAAAAAATTAAAAGATAAATACCTACAATTCTTTTTTCACTTTACCTGAAAATCAATGAAGTGTTTATAATGAGAATTACATGAAATAATTACTAACCACTAGTAAAAAACTGTCAATAAGCATCAAGTTGTACTTAAATAAAATAATCAAGAAATTTGCCAAAGAACCGATCTATAACGTTCCGCTGTGAAAACCAGATTCGCCACCAAAATTATAGTGAATGTTATTTTAATTTAATTACGGCAGTGGATACCTGGTGGTCCTTATCCCAATAATATAGTAACATAGTATTACCAGTATTTAACTTATTACACATTGAATGAGGAACTAGTATGACTTATGTCTATTCTTAACCTTTCAAAATTCTAATATTAGACGATGAAGATTGGATTGATAATCACTGATAAAATAAATTGTAGGTGATACAAAGTTCACAGCCATCTAGTAAACAATAAGATCAAAATATGTAATTAGGGTTATTTCAACAAATACAATTGGGAATTTACCACTGTTGCTCTGGTATCACCGAAACTGAAGCCAACGCCATTCGCGGCATTCTCTCTCCTTCGCCATTTTGTTTCTTAAAAACCGTGCGCGTGTGGGATAACGCCGATATCATCTTGGAAGATATTGGCAAATGTGAGTTCTTTGTATTTCAAATAACCGTATAGTATATAAATTGTATTATTTTAAAGGAATTGTTTGCTTTCTAAAGGTACTTTTTTATCAAACAAGCAGTAGAGATTACTGCGCAACTTGACCAAGCGTCCAAATTCATTATCGTTTTACTTTTATTTTTAGATAAAAATGTCACGTTATGGCGATTGCAAAGTGTACGTGGGAGATTTAGGCAACAACGCTAGTAAACCTGAACTTGAAGACGCCTTTTCATACTACGGACCATTGAGAAATGTCTGGGTAGCTAGAAACCCGCCCGGTTTCGCGTTTGTAGAGTTTGAAGATCCCCGTGATGCTGAAGATGCAGTAAGCTAATTTTATCTTATTATTATGGAGTTCTTTACAGTTATATTACACAATTTTATGTTATGAAAGCATTCACATCATGCGTAGGCATAGCCAGTTGAGGTTATCGCCATTTTGGCAATCAATATTTCTGTGGGTACCTAGGTTATTATATACGGTGAAAGCGCATTACCATGCCCTACATGAATATAGCTAATTGGTTATCTACTTTTACTTCTAAATATTTTTATAAGCCTAAACCAAAAAATAGCAAAAACATGAATAAACACTATAAAAGAAGCATTGCCTTTGACTGATAGTGAAAAGCCTACGCTGAAGCTGTTATTACTATAAATATATAGGGTTTTTCAACAAGAGCTTTGTTTTTATATCAAAATAAAACGATAAATTTAGATGATAATGATTAAATTTTTTATTATATTACAATAAGTAAGGTTTGGCAATTATGAATGACAAATAATATCTGATAAATGTCTACCACAACCACGGTTACAGCCACTGAAACAATGAATTTATTGCAATCAAAATTTGCCGATCGCATAATTTCACAAAATTCAACTGTTAAGTGGCCAGCTCGAACATGTGATTTAACACCGCTGGATTAGTTTTTGTGAGGTTATGTTAAAAGCGGAGTCTATACGAAGCCAATCGAATCGATTGCAGCCTTAAAACTCAAAATTTGTGAAGTGATTAACAAAATAAACCCACCATTTTGTCAAAAAGTATTAATAAAATAAACCCACCATTTTGGCAAAATAATCTAGTTTTAGGGTTATATATTAGGTTTTTGATATACATTAAAGGCCAAACAAAAAGGTTTCCTCATTCATTAGTTTTTGCATAATGTGTTAATAAGACATATTATATTAGATATTTTGTTTGTGATGATGCCTAAACAGCCTAATACTATCACTTTTTATATCACACGAAATCTGCCAAGTATGCTGCTCACCATGCTATTTCACAGCTATAAAATTAATGGAATAACTAGCTATATCTCTTAACAAGGTGCTCTTGGTCATACTAATCCACTTGTTTGGCGTGAGTTGGTTAGTAGAGATAACAAGTAGTACACCCATCCCTACCATCAGAAATGGAATGGGAAACTGTTTACTTGCACTAGCATTCTGTCTACCACCACATGGATTAAATAATTCATCTATCTACATGAGATGAAACTAAATGTTGTCTATGCACAGGTACGTGGCTTAGATGGCCGAACTATATGTGGCCGCAGAGCCCGCGTGGAAATGTCCAACGGGAGTCGTGGCTATGGCGGGCGAGGGCCACCGCCTCGATCGCGTTTGCCGCCACGCCCATATGATGATCGCTGTTACGACTGTGGGGATAGAGGACACTATGCCCGTGATTGTACTCGTCGCCGACGCCGCAGGTAAGTTTGAGACATGTACAAGCGAAACTGTCTTTTACGGCAATGACAATTGGTATGGAATCTTTGATAGAGAGTAATATTTCTTAATATATTGTTCAATAATGATTGCAATGTTTTAATATGTTATGCTTATCATAACAAAAAGATTCCATCCCAGTATTGGACTCACTTATACCAATGATAACTATGTTATAGGTTATCATTGGCTTGTGCGCCGAGAACGAACTCTTCAGTGTCTGCACTTCTTGTAGTCTGCGCTTCGTAGTTATTTCTACGCGGCGCGTACGCCGCATGAGTTGGTCGCTTCGGTAACTTCGCTCTGCGAACTACATAGCCACAGCCTACGTGCACACTTCATTGTCGAGAACTTCACTGAGAGTTATGTTCATTCTGAGCAACGGAATGCACTTCTAATGTAATCACTGCGCGCACTCAGTGAGTTACACATTATTATCCCTTTTTGTGTTCGAAGAAGAGGCTTAACAAGACAAGTTCTGAGTAGGGAGGTAGTATGTTTAGAGTAGACGACACAAGATGGACTCTCAATTTTTCGGCAAGACAATGAAAGAAGACTACATCGGATTTTACAGCGCTGTGAACAATATATTACATGCCGGCGTAGTTTTAAAATAATATCAACAATGACTGCAAACTTCAAAAGTAGAAATACTTTTGTACCTAACATGAGCTTAATAAATAGTTTTGGTTAATAAATGTTTATTTATCAACAAAGCTATTTATTAGCACTAGTGTAAAATATATTGTGTAATCTAATTTGGTGTTTCAAATGAATATTTAATTTACTTTAGACCAGAGTGAAAGTTAGTGCCTCCACCTCTTTTAAACATACCTACTTTGTATGGGATTTTATTAGTGAGTCTGGTGAGGCTAAGTACTATGGTCATTTGATAGATGTAAACGCTTTTTATAAGTATCGCAAATAAGTAATATTAGTATTGACACTATTCACCAAATTAGAATGAACACAATATATTAAATATGTTTAAAGTTTGCTGTGCCATAACTTGTGTTCCCGTATGTTTGACAGCCGGTCGCGGTCCCGTCGTCGCTCACGCTCGCGCTCGCCGCGCTCAGGCTCTCGCTCCCGCAGTCGCAGCCGCTCTCGCTCACGCTCCAAGCCACGATCAATGTCTCGATCAAGATCACGTTCGCCATCCAAAGATTCTAAAAAGTCAATCTAAACAAAGTACTACAATTTTAATACATAAATAACTTCTGGTTTAGCTTATTTTATCAGTTTTATATTTTAAGAATAGCCATTTTTAACAAATTGGCTAATATTCCTCCTCCAATTTAATTTTGTCAATCAAGATATAATATCATTCCTGTATTTGATTAAGATAAGAATTGTTGATTTTAAGATCAATAAATTGACTATGGAACAAAAAATGTTTTAATGATTGTATGATCTCTCCTTCTCTATCTCTCTTTCACAATACAGTATGGGCGGCATACCTATTGAACATATAGTCAAGTCGGGACCACGAGACGTAGTGTTCGTCCATACCACCTGGAAACAATCTGGTCCAAGAAGGTTCAGGCACTGTTTTTTCCTACTACGTATGTGTAGGCTTTGGAATGAACTGGTGTTTCCCCAGCGCTACGACTTGTCCTTTAAACAAGGTTTTAGAATAGCACTTTACAGAAGGCGGCGGCATAGTTATGCCCCTGGTGTTGCCTGTCCATGAGTTACCACTGACCATAAGGTGGGCCGTTTGCCACCATTGGCAGTAAAAGAATTACAAAAATTCGCACTAAACTTCTATTTTTCCACATTCACAAATAGTCTGTTCTTTAACAAAAAGGTTAATAAGTGCTCATAATAATAAGACGTAGGTATTTTTATTGCTCGCTAAGTCGTTTTCTATGCCCCTTTCGTTATTGCGCGATATTGTGCTCAGTTCGATAATAAACAGATGTAGCTGTATAAGTATTATATTAGGTTAGGTTCCCGATATAGTAGCGGAATAAAATGTATAGGTACTTGCCAGTTTTTAAGGCTAATGAAGAGCTACCAAATGAAAAAAGTCATCAAAATCCGTTTAGTTAATGCGTGATGCGCGAAAAAACAAAAAATCTAAAAAATATCGTTTTGTGTTTAGACACGCCTATATAGCCTTAAAGTATTTTTTTCTCAAATATATTGTACAGGCACAGCTTTGTTACAGCTTTATAAATATAATTTGTGATTTGTCATGGAAATAATTGGATATAAACCCAGAGTGAATAAGTTATTACCAAGCTAGTGCGTCTTACCATCCGTATTTTTTTTTTGTTAGGGCTGAAAAAAATGTTCCTAACCGCACACCCCATCGTTCGGGGCGACGAACAGGGTAGTGTGGGGCCTTCACCCACTAAAGAAACCCGCCGTGTGCCGTCTCCGCCTTTCTTGGCGGGCCACTGGAACTATGTCACATTCCTTCGGTGGTGTGTCTTACCATCCTAGATTATATTGCTACTTATCATATCAGGTGTGGCATAGTGAAATACTCAATATGTGGATAAAAAAAGTTTGTGTTGAAACGGTATTTGATTGGCAAACACCAAATCTGTGTGATGATGGAAAATTGAAACCTAATATAGGCAAGAGCTGAGATGAGGAAAACAAAACAGGTTTCATTGATATTTGATAGTTTGTTTATTAACACATTAGAACGTTCTACACTAATATTATAAAATGGCAATTTTATGTAGTTCCAATTTACCTGCTATAATTTAACATTTAAAAAAAACTATCAAATCTTTGAATAAGCTTAAGTATAGTTCATTCTTGAGATCTTTGTAATATTTAAATTATAAAATTGCAATACGTAATATCTTGCATTATTATGATAAGTATCATCATTGAATTAAATACAAAAATAACGCGATCAAATCTTACTTCAACAACTCTTAAACTTAAAAGTAAATAATTTTAACTGGGTAGGTATATATTATAAATCTTAATTATATTATAAATTTGTGTAACCCAACTTTAAAAATTAATACAGCAATTCAACAATTTGAAAAAAAACGTATGATAGTAATAGTCCATACATGATACATTATTTTTATTTGTGAAACTACTCGTACTGTATAAATAAAATGCTTAGTATCCATAGTAGGTACCGTCAAATGGGGCTTCTTAAAAACAGAATTATAAAAAACTAGAATTTCTAGTTTCGGAAAAACAAAATTAAATGTGCCTCATTAAATTTAAACTTACTTTTTTGTTAAAACAAATAGATATAACATTTGGAATGCTTTAACCATTTCCAATGAACCATGAAATAAGTATAAACAAAGGACAAACAGCTGGTTCGAGTCTGAACCAGCTGTTTGTCTATCTTGGTGCAAAAATTTAAACTCGAATGTTCTATAATGCTGCGGCGGAGCATACAGACTATTCACAACCTTATTTGTGATGAAGGAAATTTGTGAGTACTAAATATTGAAAACCGAACGTATGAAAAAGACCGAAAGTTGCTCCGTTGTGTAAAAGGTAAAATAGATAAATTCAATAGTAATTATCCATAAAGAAAATCAGTGGCGGCGGCGTAGGGGGCAGGGAGATTTTTTAATCAATTGAATTATTCAATTCAATTATTTATTGCATTCCATAATGTGATATTGTGTACAGGTAGTAGTCATGAAATTGTAGATACAAATTAAACTGGGCGTGCGTAACACACTATGAGTAAACTTTGCTTATCTTATAACGATAAAGTATTGACATGTCAAAAAACTCCAGAAAAGAGAAAAGTTCAGCTACAAACGTAACTTCAATTTGTAGTTTTTTTTTGTAAAATCTGTCTAGGGCCTCATGTAATCAGGAAATTGGTCACGTGTAATGTACATACCTATTGCCCCACCGCTGTGCAACATAGCACTTAATTTTTTAAGACGCGTCTTTTGCTTTGTAAATCAGAGATTAGATAGCTGACCATTCAGTGTATTCTACAACAAAAAAGGATTACTTACTTACTTGTCATGACGCCATTTCCCTTGCGGGGTAGGCAGAGAGAACAGAGTGCCAAGAGGCTCTATTCTTGCATACATCTCTCGCTTCCTCAACATTCATAACTCTCTTCATACACGCTCGCCGGTTTCGGAGACTCCTGACTCCACCTTCCTTCAATACATGACCAATTTGGTCTTACCCGCGATTCAAAACTAATAATCTATACGAATATATAAATTGAATGCTAACTACTCGAACGTTCCAAAGTAGCCATTTTACTGGTAAATAATAAATTTGAAACTCGCAGAAATAAACACATGGTTTCTAAATGCCTCTATGACTTGTCATATAAATATTTACAGTAGTTATGTGACAATGAAGACTTCACCTAATATTCACAAATGTTTATTTAAAAGCCGGCGCGAAGTTCACATATCTAATAAAATTGTGCCTGTAAATTGTATAGAGCACAGGTCC
Source organism: Leucoma salicis (assembly GCA_948253155.1). Lineage (NCBI taxonomy): Eukaryota > Metazoa > Arthropoda > Insecta > Lepidoptera > Erebidae > Leucoma > Leucoma salicis. The sequence continues at coordinate 11,123,487 of OX411808.1, read as the reverse complement.
TCAAACTTATTCCAACTACCGCTTAATTTGCAATTCAAGAAAGTTCTCCAGCTTCCCAAATAAACGCAGTCTCTTAATATTATTATCTGATAATAAGGTAACCAGGTAAATCAAATACATAACGCAGTTTTATCCAGAATCTAGAAACCATAGTAAAACAGATGCATGCACCTGTACAAAATATGTTGCTGCACATAGGTTCTGTGAACGTTGTTGCCTACGTAAGGGAAAACGCTAGCATGAAGGCCTTAGATGGATTTTTATAAAAAGAATTTGCCTGCAGTATCGCTCTGGACTGCCTTTTTCCTGAAATCCTCCAGTGCACTTGATGCATCCGTATTTTGAAAGAGATTACTATAGGGACTTACTTCAAATAGTATTACAAAATCAAATTCTACAGATATGAGAACTACCGTAATCATATAAATTCTCTTAGCCCATTATTCATAAAAATATAACATTAATTTAAAACACTGTTTAAGCTGATAGATGGTATGTCACTTTTTGTCAAATTTACTATACATACAACAGAGCTGCATTAGTTTTCATGAATAAGAGTGTTGAATATATCAAAATTTTTTTAGTCCTGATTACATTTACTTCAGTGGTTTTATTAGTCTAGTTAGGTAGACAAACAAACTATTGTTTAAATCCATTAATGAATATAATAATATAGCGAGTTGGTCATCAAGTGCCTATATTTTTATACTCATGAATAGATTCAAGATTGTAGCAGAAAAATTGTAGTATTTAAATAAAAGTTATTCACATGGGGTGATTTACCAAGTAATTCACAATACATTTTATTATGTATATTATGGTTCTCACTAATGTTATACTGAATTTTAAATTTTAAAGAAGTATATATTCAGATTTGAATATACCTGATGCAGGAATTATATCATTATCGTAGGAATTATAGTTAGAGAGTTAAATGTTTTGCAGATTAATTTAAAATTATATACTTAGAGAAGACTTTTCAAGATCACACATACAATCACACACAAAAAATAACAATCCTTCACGTAATATACACCTATACTCAACTCTAATAATTACTATCACATATGTAGTATAAATAATATTATATCTCTATGAGAATTTTGCATTTACGTCTACATCCATTTAAAAGTGAGAAAGACTGGAATATTTATTTACATATACACTCAAAAATTTTGGTGTAACCTGTTTTAGGCCTTTCAACATATTTCTTTAGAATTAATACATATTTATTTGTTTTGCTTACATTTATCGTATAATGGATGCAGATAAACTCAAATTAAAAAAAAATCAAGGTTTATATTTAGAATTGTTTTAAAACAGTCTCCATTTTAGAATCAATAATTGTTTATTCAGCAAATTAACTTTGCTATTTTTCATTCATAAAGGCCTCAATCATTGTCATACTACCAATACATACCCATTACTTTAAGGAAGAACACTGTTCCAATATTATAAAATACCCCAACTATCAAAATATGTGTACCTACAGGGTATGGTACACTTGTTAAAAGCTCCTGATAATAATTCATTTACATTAATAATCATTCAGATTAACAGCTAACATCACAATACAAACAAAATTTAACATATTTTTTGTTTTCAATTAGTGAAGTTGTGCACAGGCTTAAAAAAATCATTAAGTATTTACATATAACACATCCAAGCGTTTCAATTTTACAATAATATTTGACATAGATTTTTAACATATAGAGACTATAAACCACAGAAATATAAACTTACATTACTTTCCTGTACCTGCATGAATACTCTTTGTCATATTATAATGTTCCCTCTAGTCGTAGTACATTAATAACACACATTTCTTTGACAATACAATTACTTGATCTTCTCCCAAGATTTTAAAGAGGATTGCTGGCTTTATAATGTTTATCTCTTGTAAATCACAACATTCTTTTTCAATGAATGATGATTTGTGAGTATAACAATGAAAACAAGCAATATGCTTTGTTTAGCCTACTCCTGAAGTAATAGGCAAGACAATAGATAGTTCCACAATTGTTGCACATTATGATTATTTCTTTTCAGGTGCTTTCACAAGATGAGCATTGACTGGATATTTTAGTTCTGTCCTTAATTGTTCATTGTGTTCCTCTAATGAATTAACAGCATAATGAAGAACAAGCTCGTTAAGGGTCCTGAAAAATAGAAACAATATTTTAACAAAGAGTACAGAAACCAGTGGAATCATTTGTCATATTTGGCATAATCAAGACCAAAATTCCCTTGTTATTCTTCCCCTCCACCTCCTAACCCTTTCCTTGGAGTTAGATGGATACAAGTAATGCCTCTGGTGTTGCTAGGCTACGGTAACTGCTTACCATGAGGTGGGCCATAATAAGCTTGTTTGCTACTGTGCACTTAAACTTAAAAGAGGTTTTAACCTAAAAAGTGGAATAAATATTTCTGTTATTGTGGTCTGCATTGGATGTTAGAATGCAGAGCCTTGGCTTTGAATGAGTAGGTAGGACCAATTAGCTCCTTTATTTCCGTTTAGCATGTACTACAGAGAACAATGCTTAATTTTAAGGAAAACAATGTCCTGTGCAGTAATAATAGATTGATGTTTATCATACTTACTCATACACATTATAGGGTTCTGCAAAACCATAGCCTCGTTCAGTCTTAAATATAATACAGTGATATACCATATCATTACAGCAAATAGATAAGGCCAGTTGACCAGTAGAGTTAGGCCGAATTAAAAATGTGCCTTGGGGTTTTCCTGTCAGTAGCTTTTCGGCTGTTTCTCGTGTACAATTTACTTTCCAACTAATCATTTCTCTGTGAGCATAGAATTCTTCAAGTTTATGTATATTGTCATCTTCTAGAAGATGCAGGTACTCATTTGTCTTTCCTCTTCCTTGTAGCCAACTGCAATCAAGTTATAAATAATATTATATTATTGTTTTCCCCATAAGGGGTAAGAAGGTGGCAACAACCACATTTGACTTGTCAGTTGGACTCGGTTATGCCTTAATGTACCATTTCACAAATTGTCCAAAAATGAATTATTGATGATCAGGGTGTGGTACATAACCTTCAGAAAATACAACCCAATATTTAACAATTTAAATATAATATTTAACCCAACATTTGCAATTAAAATATGAAGTAAAACATATGTAGGGACTATGTATAGCAAACTCAAACTTTAAACATAACTTTCACAAAATTAATTGGTAGATTTTGGCATAACTGTTATCAAATTATTCTCACTTAGTAGGGAGCCTATTGGCATCTGGGCAATGTTGCTAAAGCTACTGAATGTTTTTTATTTTGAAATTAATAAAAAGAAAAGTTGTATTATACCTAAATTAATATAAGGAGGTAAAACTTATTTCAATTTCTTAAATGGCTACCAGACTATTACACAATGAGGTTTAAATTTAATAGCTGCAGATAATATTTTTTTTACGTATTTTCTTTCCATTTATGTTACTGGTACATTACTGCATAGTATGTTACTGGACTAAAAATAAAATACCTTGGTAGTTTACATAAACTAATTATCATCTAGTCATTGAAATGTGTCTCCAGACCACCATTATTGGAAACATTAAGAAAAAAGGAACTTTCGTATTTTTAAAGTTTTTTTACTACTTCTCCTACAATTAATGTATAATTGATAATTTAATATTCTCCACTGGCTACTAAACAACCAAAATAAAAAACCTTTGACTAACAGGAGAGAAAAAATTTAAAACTCTTACACTTTAAAAGGAGACCAGTAACAGTAATGGACTGCAAAAAATCATAAGTACTGAATTTTTAAAATTAATTCTACTTAAAGAACAAATTATTTGTGAAATGTGGAAACATTTCACAATAATATATTATATATTAATAAAGAGAACTTTTAGTTTGAGCAGGAATCAAACCTCCCTTCGAATCCGGAGAAGTGCTAAGAATTTTTTTTCTAAAGTAGTTGAGCATGTCAAGTGCTAAAATATAGATCAAAAATGATTAATTCTACTGAAAACAATTTGAAAAGAATATCAATCTAGTATAAAATAATGATGTTTATTTGAAATAGATTAGTTTTAGTGATCAAGTGCATTTTCAAGTAAAAAATCTACAATACCCTTGTACTTAATAATAGATACAGCAAAGGATATTAGTATTACTTACATTTTAAGACGATCCTTTATTTCATAGAGCTCTGTTGCATCTGATTTTAGTTTTGCTACTTCTCTTTCAAGGTACAACTGAGTTTCAACTGTATTTCTTAAAATAGCACTCAATTCTGATTTGGCACGTTTTAAACTATGAACTCTTTGTATCAACAGCCTATTATTTTCTATAAGAGGCTCTTTTTCATGCGGATGAGCTTCCAGCTGCATCTTCTCTTGTAATTTTAAGTGATCTTCACAAATTTTTAAAGTTTCACTGAATGCATCTAGCGCTTGTTTTTTCATGTTAACTTCTTCCCTTAATCTTGTATACTTGTGAGATCTCACTTCAAACTCTTTTGTTTTCAAAACATACTTCTTATGTATCTCCTTAAATTTGGTTTCCAGGGTCTCATCGCTCATATTTTCCCCTCCTTCATTTTCTTGATGTCTTGATAGTGGGTACATAAGCTTAATATCAAGACTGCTATTGCAATGTACCAGAGAATGCTCTCTATAGTACTTGACAAGACTAACCACAGATTTATACTCAAATGGTTCACAAAATCCATAGCGTCCTTCATGATTATAGATCTTAATGAGTTTATTCATACCTCCTTTTCTGACTGTTAAAGTATATCCACTGTCTTTATTGGATGCATTACGAACCAAAAAGGTGCCATCACATGTATCCCTTAATTTTTCTGTAACTTCCTCACTGAAATTGATATATAAAAATAAGTACCTTGTGTTACAATAACCTATATGCATTGAATCTATACGAACCTACTAAAATTTAACTTACCGAGTAATATCACCCCAATACCAATCGGCATTCTCCAAAGATTCTTCAGCTGGTTGCTGGGGGGCGCCTATTTCAACCATTATTACATCATTGGCATCTATAGCTTATAATTATTATGTAGTCAGACTTTGTTTACCAAATATTCTTAAATTAAAACCGCATCTCCACATAAGCCGACATGCTACCCGAGCGGCTAAATCACATACTTCCGCATTCGAGGTTACTGAATCCGGAGGAATTATTCTTTTAAAAACCTTTTGATCCACTTTTAACTGCAAGGAATACGGTTTTAGCCAACTTTTCTATAAACAATCAACCAAAACTTGTGAAAAATAAAGGAACACTCAGAAAGAGGTATCTAGATCACAAAGGAAATATAGGTAACACTGATTTTAGTTGCTATGGCACGAAAACACTTTTATTTTAATACTTTTCAAACAGTAGCCTACATATCGATATTGGTAACTAAAAACTATAAGAGTTCTAGTCCTATATACCACATAATGCTTGGTTATTTAAAAAACTTATTCCCAATCCCAAAAGACACACACTTTCCACTTTTTCTAGCTCTACTGCACTCACAGACTATATAGTTAGATGTTACTGCTGCATGTAATGCAAAATGTAATGTTTCCTATCAAAAACTTCAACCGTATGTCTATGGTTTGCAACTATTGATTATGACAGTTTTGCTGACGCCATTTTGAAATTTTCTCTATAACCAGTATCTACCCTGTGCACAGCAGACCAAGAAAGAATAGTCTCTTACATTAATATTTGATCTATGTACGCATTACGCCATTTTACTATTAGTTTTTTTTTTTATATACTTAGTCGTATGTTGTGGGAAGTTTTGCATTCATTTTCGCCCCGTAACATATCATCTCAATTGAAAAGCTAAAATCAATTAAAAATTTTCCAAAGAATTGTGGTGTGGTGACAAAAGTGGCTAAAGTACATGATCGTAATGATATAGTCAGCCTCTCTGTCGAACGGGTTATTGAAATTGCTTGTATTGAGTCTGAGCAGTTCATTGTCGCATGTGTTTATAGTAGAGATGTGTAACTCAGGAGTGATTGATACAAAAGATGTATAATCCTTTCAAAATGCGTAATCAATCTTTAAATCTTTGGTTTCGAAAATACATCTTTAACTCACTAGCTCACTACGTTAGGATTGAATAGATGGAATTATGGACGTAGATTTAGAATGAGACAATAGATAAAGGATATTGTGAATTGAAAAGAGATAACATAAGTTGTAGGCACGCACAAACGCACTCTTGAAATACAATGACGATAGGTACACAGAAACTTAGACTCTCTATCGTTTTAGTAAAAAGCTCAAAACCAGTTGCGACTTGAGGGAATGAGAGAATAACTACATGAATCAATAGATATTTGCATCACTTATGATCAACTGAATGAATAACGTCATTCGTAACCAAAGATTTAAAAGAGTTAAAGATTTAAAAGAGTGATTTAAATCTTTCGAAGAAAAAGATTTATAAATCCCTGATCTCATTGGTGATTTAGTTTGCGCATCTCTGGTTTATAGACCCCCATGTTCACCATATGATGATTTTGAAAGACACTTAGAGGACATTTTATTTAAAACCTCTAGTTCAAATAAAACAATTGTGATCTGTGGAGATTTTAATATAAATTTACTTGAAAATAGTACTATCACTCAAAAATTTATAACTATTATGAAATCTTATAACATGTACAATGTTTTTTTGGAACCTACTAGGATTACTTCTTTGAGCGCAACTTGTATAGATAATATATTTACTAATGCAAAACCAATCAATAAATCTATCATAAATAAACTAGAATCTGATCATTGTGGACAACTGGTGGTATTTCCTGGAACTAGTAGGGTCCATAAAGAAAAAGTTGCCTTTGTTCCAATGAATTCTAGCCGCTTAGAGCTTTTTAAATGTAATCTATCTGAGAAAGTACCGCGGTTGCCTTTTCATGACAACCCTAACGATTTGTATACTGCTTTATTCCAGTTGATCAATAATGAATTCAACAAGAAGTTTAAACCTAAAACTATAACTATTGGCGCTCGCGCGGGCTTTAGTCAATGGGCAACCTGTGGTATTTATAAAAGCAGACTGAGGTTGTATGAACTTTATAACGAAAAATCATACAATCATAACCCAATATTTTTAGAATATGTAAAAAAATATTCCAAAACGTTCAAACGAGCCTGTTACTGTGCTAAATCACTATATTTGAAAAATAAAATCAAAGAATCCGGCGATATTATTAAAATGACTTGGAAGGTGATAAACAGTGAAACCGGTCGAGAAACAGTGCGCAAGAGGGACTTTAACTTGAAAATAGATGACAAAAATGTAAGAGCGAATCGAGAAGTGGCAACGGCATTTGAAAATTATTTTAATTTTAATTAAAATTAATATTCCTGTTTTAACAACAAAACATCTGACGTTGTCTCCTACTGCAGCCGAATCGCTCCTTAGGCAATGTGTTCCGATATGTAATACTTCCTTTAAATTTTCGGATGTCAATGTAAACAGTGTTATAAATAACTTTAAAAGTCTCAATATTAAAAAAACGGCGGATTTATGGGGTATGTCTGTTAAGTCAGTTAACTCAATCATTCATATTATTGCTCCCCAATTGACATCTGTATTTAACGGTTGTTTTGTTAATGGTGTATTTCCCGACCTTCTGAAGTTTAGTAGAGTAATTCCTTTGTTTAAATCTGGTAGTACCTCAGAACTTAATAATTTTCGTCCAATTTCTGTACTACCGACACTAAGTAAAGTATTTGAGAAGCTTATTCTCAAACAAATGATTAATCATTTTGACAATCATAAAATTTTCCATAAAAACCAGTTCGGCTTCACAAAGAATCGCTCTACTACTGATGCAGGTATAGAATTGTTAAAAACCATATTTAGAGCCTGGGAAGATTCGCATGATGCGTTAGGCGTATTTTGCGATTTGTCTAAGGCATTTGACTGTGTACATCATGAAACCCTCATTAAAAAGTTATACCATTACGGAATCAGGAACAGGGCTCTCGAGCTTTTGACTTCTTATTTGAGCAATAGAATTCAAAGGGTCGATGTTAATGGTACGTTATCGCTTGGGTCTGTCATGACAATGGGTGTGCCACAGGGGTCTATTTTAGGGCCATTTCTGTTTCTAGTCTATATTAATGACCTACCATACTACGTAGGAGATAATCGAAGTATTGTGTTGTTCGCAGATGATACATCTTTATTATTTAAACTAAGAAGGCAACTGCTTAATTATGACGATGTGAACAACGCACTATCTAAAGTTGTTCATTGGTTCAATACTAATAACCTAGTTTTAAGTGAAAATAAAACTAAATGTATAAAATTTACTACACCCAATGTAAGGCATGTAGAAACCAATGTACAATTGAATGGCGTTAAACTGGACCTTGTGGAGTCCACGGTTTTCCTAGGTCACTATAGATAACAAACTCCAATGGGGCCCCCATATTAAAAAATTGTCAGGTAGGTTAAGCTCAGCGGCATATGCGGTAAAAAAAATTAGATTATTGACTGATGTTGAAACGGCTAGAATAGTTTATTTCAGTTATTTTCATAGTATTATGTCCTATGGCATACTGCTATGGGGATGTTCCGCCGATTTAAATTCCATATTTGTACTTCAGAAAAGGGCTGTTCGTGCAATCTATAATCTGGGCCCGAGAGTTTCCCTTAGACAGAAATTCAAAGAAATTAATATTCTAACTGTTGTGTCTCAATTTATATACGAAAATCTGTTGTATGTCAAGAAAAACATCGGATGTTTTGATAAGTATAGCGATGTTCATCACATTAATACTAGGAACAAAGGCAATCTTATTGCACACAGTACTCGTCTCCACAGAATTAGTAGATCTTTTATGGGACAATGTATATGCTTTTACAATAAGATTCCTGAAAGTGTCCGAAACATGCCACTAAATAAGTTTAAGAAAGCCATAAAAATTAGACTTTGTAATCAAGGTTATTACACTGTTTCGGATTATCTTGAGGATAAAACTAAATGGGCTTGAGCTGCTCCTCATTCATTAATTTTCAAAATTGTTTTATAAGATATAATGTAATTTTAGTTATAAAGATTATATTAAATTGTAATAAATTGACAATTTAAAAAAGTGGCCCATGAGTTTCTTGCCGGGTTCTTCTCATGAAAGGCTTTACTACGGAATCCGGCCGCTTGTGGCGATTGCAATCGCCACTTTGTTATTGCGGTTGCACTCGCCTCAGGCGCTCGTGTTAATTATTTTAATTATTAGTGTATTATTGACGATTTTAAGTGCTACTTAATAGGCCTATGAAATAAAGATATTTTTGAATTTGAATTTGAATTTGAATTTGAATTTGAGTTCCTATGACCTTCTAGCTCCATCATCAGGCCTTGGATACCGTCTAAAGACAAAGTACTCGTCAAGACGAATCAAACGAGTCCAAACTCGATGAGGTTGCGCAGTTTCATTATAGAGTTTCTATGGCCACCTTCTAGCTCCATCATCAGATCAGCTTTATGTCATCATAATATTATTACATTGTCACGCAATATACATAATTATGTCTTATATTATTTATAGTCTTGTAACTAGCTTTTCAGAAAACTTTGTGGTGATAAAATTGTCAAATTGTTCTCGTTTGTGTAAAAAGTTGTATATTTTTGGAAATAAATTGTACTACTATCGGCACAATAATCGCTGAATCGACATCCCACATGTCAACAATCTCGTGAGCCAAATCCAGATACTTCATCTGTTTATCCTTCTCGGCCTTCACGAGATTCTCGTCATGCGGGATGGTGATATCAACAATCATTGCCCGGCGCTCAGATCGATCAACCACCACAATATCAGGTTTGTTGGCTACAACAGTTCTGTCTGTGATAATTGATCAATCCCAGTACAATGTGATACGGCCATTTTCGAGTACTGGCACAGCTACGTACCTGTAGTAAGGTACCTCGAAGTCCACAAGTCTGTATTTCAGAGCAAGCTGTTGGTGGATAATCCTGGCTACTTGGTTATGTCTGTGCAAGTACTCACCGTTAGCAAGACGAGAACAACCCGAGACAATATGCCTAAGGGATTCACCAGGATGGTGGCAGGCACGGCATATGTCAGCCGTACCATCCCTTAGGATATGCCTCCGGTAGTTGTTCGTCATGACACTTGCGCATACTACTCCAGCAGTATGCGTACTGTGTCCGGGCGTCGTTGGCCCCGGCTGCAGAAAAATACTTTCTTACTGATTACCATCACTTGAAGCGGCCCCCTTCGCTGTGTCACCGCCGTCGTCACTGGTCGCTTGGAGCTGGACCTCCCCCGGGTTACCGAGGGTCTCATCTGGCTCGGGCTGACCGCCGCGGTGGTGTGAAGATTCGGAGGGGCGCCCGCTGAAGAACCCCCCAAGACCGGACACTATCCAGTGTCTGCGGACGACACCTTATGCAGGGGGCAACAGCCCCGAACATGACACATCCCCCCTGGGGGGGAGGTGTGAAGATTACCGTGTAGTCGCGGTGCAATAGGTCGATGTTACGTCACGCTGTCAATACGTCGCGCTATGTCGCGTGGGTCACGCCGTGCGTCGATGTCGTGAAGCTGAAGATGCGTTTTGCAGTGAACATATGAAATTATAGTGAACATATGAAGATATATATGTTGCAGAGAAGATATGAAGGTATGACGTGTTGATGGCTTGATGGTTATTTCTATTATGGCACTAAAATGTCTGAACAATAGCTCTTTTCAGAACTATTCTTATTTCTATTTGCGTCACTGAAAAGTCTAAACAACAGTTATTTTCAGAACTATGTATTCATATTTCTATTTGCACAGAAAAATCATGTTTCGTCATTGTTCCCTGTCGGCTACACTGCTATTTCTGTGCAGTATCAATCAAGTTTAGAACTATATATATATTCTTTACTGATAAAACATTTAGAACTATATATATATATATACTTAGCTGATTATATAATTTGTTTGTTAAAGAAATTTCTCCGGAAAGACTATACATTTTATTAAGTTTTTGCAGGTTTAAATAATAGTACCGCAACTACTCCTTTAGATACTACCCAGGTTATAGATTCCCTTGTTTCGGCTACCCCTACTCCGTCCCAAACACCCAACATCCCAGCATATGTACCGTCTGGCAGACAGTCCTATAACTCCGTGGATAAAGGGCCATTTGTAGTTCATGTCCAAACAATCGACACAAATGGATATTTACACCCCATCAATTTTGGTAGATTATTACGAAAGAATAATTTTAACAACATTATTGATGGCAGTATTCAACGTATTGGCCGCAATAGGATTTCACTGTCATTCACTACATATAATTTTGCAAATGATTTTATAAAAAATGATGTTATTCAAATTAATAACCTCAAAGCTTTCATTCCAACATTTAGTACAACGCGTTTAGGAATAGTGAAAGGCATTCCACATGAATGGTCAGATGCAGAAATACTAGAAATCGTTAAAGTGCCTATAGAGAACATAGAGGTTATAAAAGTTCGACTATTAAATTACAAAGTTATAGTAGATGGCATTCTTATTACTTATAAACCGACTCAAACGTATGTATTAACATTCGATGGACAGACTCTCCCATCAAAAGTTTTCATGTGCTATAATTCTTTATCTGTTGAACAATACTACTATCCAACGATCTAGTGCTTCAATTGCTGCCGCTTTGGTCACACCAAAATGTTATGCAGGTCAAAACCACGTTGTTACAAATGTGGTCAAGAACACTGGAGATTCTTGCGACATTGAGGAGGGATCAACTCCATGCCTGTTTTGCTCTGGATCACACTTTGCAACTAATAAGTGCTGCCCAGAGTACAGCACACAAAAATCAATCAAAATTTCTATGGCAGAAAAAAATATATCTTATACGGAAGCTTTTAAACTTCATTCACCTATTAAAGGTAAAAGTTACAGTGATGCTACAAAAAATTCCTTTGCTAAAACAGTTGTTGGTAATACATCCCCATGACACTCAGGTTCATCATCATATACTAAGACCATATATTTAAAACCTCGTTCCCATCTGCCACCAAGACAGGGTTTTGATTGTGCAGCTCATCAAGCACTAATTCGTGATCCAACTACAATAAGTAAAAATGGTGTAGCATATTCTACCCCTGATCACAATACATCTTTAGAAACTATCATAGAACTTCTCCATTCATTGACCAAAATTCTCCACTCCCATCAACCGACCAACGCTGCTCATTCTACACGATCCTCTTTACCCCGACCCATCCATAATGGCCTCCCTAGGGCTACAATGGAACTGCCAAAGCATAAAAAATAAAAAATATGAATTATTAAATCTTATTAATAAATATGATCCCATTATTATAGCCATCTCTGAAACTTGGCTTAAATGTGATGCTTTATTTAGGATATCACATTACCAATGTTTCAGAGATGATAAAAGTGACGGGTATGGTGGCACAGCCATACTTGTCAAAAATTCTGTAAATTCTCATCTTGTACATTTACCATCTTCATCATTATCAGACAACTTTTCCATAGTCGCAATAAACTTTAAAAACATTACTTTCATATCCATATACATACCTCATCCATCCTTTAACATACTTCATGCAATTTCAAACATATTAGCAAATACTAAAGGCCCTCTCATCATTATGGGAGATTTCAATATCCATCACCAAGTCTGGGGATGCGACAACTCAGATTCATTAGCTCAACTTTTATTTAATATTATGGACAGTAAAGGATTATGTATTCTAAACTCTGGATCTCCTACACGCCGTACAAAACCCCATGAAAGAACAAGTGCGGTAGATCTAACTATAGTAACAGCAACTCTGGCTCCCTCAATGTCATGGAACACCCTGGCGTCTACTTTTGGCAGTGATCACTTCCCTGTAATATTTGACCTCCCTTTTTCAAAGATCCTTCCTACCCCATATAAACCACTACTGCAGTATAATGTACCTAATAAAATTGATTCAACTAGCTGGTCTAAATTCACATATATTTTAGAACAATCTTTTACCCTTCCCCCATTTCCCCTGATAACATAGATACCTGTCTTGATTCACTTATAAAACATATACATTCTGCAGCTAAGCAATCATTCCCCTTTAAAATACATAACTCAAAACATAGATCACCTCCTTGGTGGGATCCCGAATGTCAGGCGGCAACTAAAAAAAGGAAAGAAGCTGAATTAGCATATTGTCATAACATGACAAATGAGAACTATGATAACCTATCCAGAATTATGTCTGACACAAAACACCTACTACACCACAAAAAATCAGAGGGTTGGAAACATTTTTGTTCATCTGTTTCCCCTAATATAAAAGCTTCATCCGTATGGAAATCAATTCGCCGCTTTCGAGGAACTTTCAGAGACCCCTCAGCTCCGTTTCCTAGATACAGAAGCTGCTATGAAGCTCTTATGAACAAATTAGCTCCTCCTATCCCAGATGCTAACATTAGACAAATAACATCAAGTTCAACAATTTGTAATGACATTTTCGCTCCCTTCTCCCTAGAGGAATTACATCTCGTTCTTTCTTCCCTTAAGGACTCTTTTCCAGGTTTGGATAGTATTCCTTATTCGTTTATGACAAATGCAGATCAACAGACTCTAAATTATTACCTTGAAATGGTGAACTTAATGATGAATTTAGAATATATTCCAACTCCATTAAAGACCCAGGTAATCATACCCATTTTAAAACCTGGCAAAAATTCAGAAGATCTGGGTAATTATCGCCCCATTGCCATGTCTTCAGTCCTGATAAAAATTGCAGAACACCTAATTAAAAATTGCCTCGAATGGTTCCTTGAAAGTAGAGACCTTCTACCCAACTCCCAATATGGGTTTAGAAAAGGTAAGGGAACCTTGGACAGCTTATCCATTCTTGTTACTGACATAAGGCTCTCTTTCTTGAGGAATGAGTCCACTATTGCTACTTTCTTAGATTTATGCTCAGCATACGATAATGTGATTCTCCCCATACTCAAAAATAAGATGGAAAGGATTTCCATACCTACAAAAATCATTAATTTTACTATCAATCTGTTTACTGACCGTATAGTTCAACTTAGAGTTGATAATGATATAGTATGTACGAGATCTTTATACAAGGGCCTGCCCCAAGGCTCCGTATTAAGTCCCCTTCTTTTTAACATTTACACCTACGATTTAAATAAAGTTGTTATACCATATTGTCGTATATTACAATACGCTGACGACTTATGTTTATATTCTACAGATCAGAATGTAGTTAAGTCTACATATAATATAACACAAGCTCTTCAAGCCTTAAATTCTTGGCTAATTAATAATGGCTTAGATATAGCCCCTTTAAAAAGTTCTGTGGTGCTATTCACAAGGAAACGTCTAAAGCCTAGAATTGATATATATTATAATAATACTAGAATACCAGTAACAAACGAAAAAAAGTTTCTAGGCCTTATATTAGATTCAAAATTAAACTTTTATTCACATTTAAACTTTGTAACTACCAAAGATGAAAAAAATTTGATCATATTAAGATGCTTGGCAGGTGTTTGGTGGGGTGCCCTACTTAAAACTACTGTACAATGCTACAATCCGTAGTGTTATGGACTATGGCTCATTCCTTTTTGATCCAGCAAATAAAAGTGCTCTTAGCAGACTCGATAATATTCAAGCTAGAGCACTTCGTATTATACTGGATGCAATGAAGTTGACCTCTAAATGTGGCATGCAGGTGGAATGTGCTGAACCTCCCTTGGACATAAGGAGGCAATACCTATCGGATATGCTCCTATTTCGTACATTCCAGTTCTCTTCACACCCTATTTTTCCAAAATTACAGCTATTATATTTGTATGTATCCCTACCTTATTGGCTCCACAAAAAAATCCCCTGTCTAGTTACAAGTTACATAAAAATTCTAAATTTATGATTCCCAACCCATAGAACTAATAGACTACCACTGTTTGAATTTACTTTTGAAAGTATCCTATTTAAACCCATAATTAACTTTGACTTGAATCTAACTAAAGATGGTATCTCCAATAATAAACAGTTCCAGGATACAGTACATAGACTCTGGGATGGGTGGCACCTTATATTTACCGATACATCTAAGATGCACCAGGATGGATGTGTTGAGAGGTGCTAATTCGTCCGGTTTACCTCCTAGTGGTGCACCCCGGGCAACGTCGGCAGTCGCCGGCGGCTAAAATTCCGGACAGGACGGGTCTCCGCGTGTCCCTCTGACTCAGCAGAGGGCACGGCGGATAGACCAGGCGTCGGAGTCGGTGGGGCAAGACTGGCTCACCGGGCTCTGGAGAGGGGGGACAGTGGGGCCACAGCGGGCCCCCCCGTCCCAAATCGTAAACCTGAGCGCGTGCCTGTGGTTACGTCTCGCGGGCATACAGGAACGAGGGTCTTGGCTTAATTGCCCGGACCGCGAGGAAGACAACCTGTATAAAAAATTACGCCGAATCTCAAGCTCTGGCGCGCGGCGAGGAGATGCATGGCTGATGGGTACTTCAGTCTCGAGCGCGGCCCCAGCCAGGGTACCTGCGGACCCCCTGTGTTGGGTTGCAAATGTACGCTTACCCGGGTATCGGGATCTCTGCCCGGGTGGACTTTTATTTCTCCCATTCTCGTGAGAACAATATGGAATGTTCAAACTTTAATAAAACTGGGAAGCAGTCGGGTGTAGCACCTGATGTGTTAGTCGAAAGGGGTCCTGCTGCAAATGCGGATCCTGACATCGAAGTTGCGCGTAAAACGCGCGGTGGCCGAAAGTCCCGCAAGGGTAAACAGGCCATAGGAGTGTCCCATTTATGTAGGGGCAGCTCTGTGACGGGCAGCTCGGCAGTATCATCAGCCACCGAGATGTCTACCGCCGAGGAGGGTGGCCCGACTGGGGCTGCCAGAGGTCAGCCATCGCGGCCAGCAGAGGTCGCGGTGTTATTGGAGCCGCTCCCGTCGCGATTCTGGCGTAAGCGCACCCTGTCTCAGAGTGGCGCTGTGTCTGAGTCCGACGGGAGCTCGACGGATATGCCTCCCCCTAAAATACCGACAGCAGTTAGGGGTCGAGGAACCTGGCCGGCCTGGGACACCAATCCCACGTAACGTCTCGGCCAAAAAGACCGAGACAATGAATTTGAAGCGGGTGGAGGCGGAGCAAACAGCGGAGGAACGCTTGGCGGTCCTCTCTGATAAGCTCCGCCTCCCATAGACGAGAATGAGCCGCCGACAGCGGCCCAAATTGCCGAGTGAGCCTCGGACAGTGTGGCCATCATAACCACGGTGGCCACGGGCTCTCGAAATCTTAAAGGCACCTTTATTAGGTGTCCAAAGAACGCCGCCACGGAGCTGTCCGACGTGGTGGAACGGCTGTTGGCGCGCAATGAGCGCCTAGAGGTGGAGGTGGCCGAGCTTGGGGCGCGAAATCAGCGGCTCGAGGCCAATGTAGAAGAAATGCGCCTCGGGATGGCAAATATGAGAGCCGAATTGGGGCTCCCTGAGGCGGTCCCGAGGGCCTCAGCTGCCACTCTGAGTGCTTCTGCGCCACCGATCGATGCATCGGAGGAGCTGTTCCGCCGAGTAATCGACCGCGTCGCAGCGGTCTACGACCCGTGGATCAGCGCTCTCAGCGCCCGGCTCCCACCTGAGCCCCACGTTCGTCCGCCGCTCGCCGCAGATAAGAGGAAAGCTGCAGCACCCTCGGCGCCGGCGCCGCTCCCTTGTCAGGGTGGTCGCGTGGCATCATACTCTGCGGCAGTGGCGGTGCCACCGCCGGAACGCGCCACGAGGGGGAGAGAGGGCGCCAAGGTTGGGCCACCAATGGCCCAGCCTAAGATGTCTCAGGGTCGGGAAGAGTTCCCGGCCCTACCTGGCACTGCTGGGTCCCTGGGTCCTTGCGGGCTCAAGTAGCTGCGCCCCGGGGTCCACCTCCTGCCCCACGCCAGGCCCGGACAGGTGCTCGGATTTTCGAGTACCTGGGACCAGAGGGCTCCAAGACGGCCGACGCGATGGCCGCGAGGCTGCTGGGCCTGTTCCCGGCTGAGAGTGGTGTCCGGGTCGCCAGACCCGTGAAGTGCGCCGAACTGCGCATTTCCGGGCTAGACGATTCCGTGACGGCGGAAGAGATCCGGGAGGCAATCGCCTCGAAAACCGGGTCTCCCAGCAGCGCCGTCCGGGTGGGCACCATTCGCCCAGGTCCAGGTGGTGTGGGTGCCGTCTGGGTATCGTGCCCTGTCGCGGCGGCCAAGGATTTGGTCGCCACCGGTAGACTTCTGGTGGGCTGGAGCGCCGCGCGGGTAACCGCGTTGGAGCCCCGGCCTGCCAGGTGCTACAAGTGCATGGCGGTCGGTCACACCCGGCCGCTGTGCACCAACTGCTTCGACTGCAGCGGGCTTTGCTTCCGCTGCGGTCAGGCAGGGCACCAGGCGGCGACCTGTACTGCCACCCCACACTGCCCCGCTTGTGCGGCGGGCAACCGTCCCGCCAACCACTGCATGGGGCGGGTGGGGTGCAGGCCTCCGGCCAAGTCAGGCCCTAAGAGGGGGGGTGGGTAGCCAATCGGCCCGGGCTGCACAACCCAGCGCGGCTGGACCGCCGCAGCGCATGGAGGAGGATGTCGTGGTCTAGTTTATGGACCACGACTCTCACGGTCTAGTTTATCCTCCTCCAAGGGAATCTCAGCCGCTCCGCCTCAGGACCTGTTCCTGCAATCCATGGCGGAGCGGTCGATCGGTGTTGCCGTAGCTGCGGAGCCCTACATAGTCCCCGATCGCCCCAATTGGGCGGGTAGCGGGGATGGCTACGTGGCGGTCGTCGGGTCGGCGGCGCCGCATTCTCCGCCCCTGTCAGCCAAAGACAAGGACACGGGACATGTGGCGGCTGAATGGGGAGGGGTCACGCTATATGGCGTGTACTTCTCCCCTAATCGTAGTCTGGCGGCTTTCGAGGAATCTTGGCTGCCTCCCCCCCTGACGGAAGACGTGGGCGCCGAGGCTGTCCGCATTTGCGGCATGCTTACGCAGATCTGTGATGCGGCCATGCCTCGCGTGCGGCGCCTGCCTCGACGGAAGGGGGTCTACTGGTGGTCCCCGGAGCTGGCGGACCTTAGTGCCGCCTGTATTCGTGCCCGGAGGTCCTACACCCGCAGCCGACGTCGCCGAATCCGCCATGAAGAGCGGGAGGGCCGGCTGTATGCGGCGTACAGCAGTGCGCGCGCCGCGTTTAAGCTGGCCATCTGTCGCGCCAAAGACACAAAAAGGCAGGAGATGCTGGAGGGTCTCGAGCGTGACCCCTGGGGACGCCCGTACCGCGCGGCGCTTAACAAGCTCCGCGCCCAGGGGGGGGCCCTTACGGAGACCCTCCAGCCGGGCTTCCTCTCTGAGATGGTTGAGGGACTATTCCCTTCACGGGCGGTGCACACGACCCCGGTCATGGCTCCGCCAGATGACGACCGGGAGGCCGATGACGGGGAAGTACCGCCCGTGACGACGACGGAAATGGGGGTGGCGGCAGAGTGTATGCGGAGCAGGGCCGCCCCCGGGTTGGACGGGATTCCCACCCGAGTGCTGGCCCTGGTCCTCGACCACCTAGAGCCCCGCCTCAGGGGACTGTTCGACGCTTGCCTGGTGTCCGGACGGTTCCTTGACTGCTGGAAGCAGGGGAAGCTCGTGCTCCTGCTGAAGCCGGGACGGTCTCCGAATACAGTCGCGGCCTTCAGGCCCATCGTGTTGCTGGACGAGGCGGGCAAACTTCTCGAGCGGGTCGTCGCTGCCTGCATCGTCCGGCACCTAGGTGCGGTCGGCCCCGACCTGTCCGATGCCCAGTTCGGATTTCGGGCGGGTCGGTCTACGGTCGACGCCATCCTGCGCTTGAAGGCCGTGGCTGCGGAGGCCGTCACCTCGAGGGAAGTGCTGTTGGCGGTGTCGCTCGACATCGCCAACGCCTTCAATAGTCTGCCATTCGGCTGCATCAAGGAGGCACTCCGGTACCATGGAGTGCCCCTCTACCTATGGTGGCTGGTGGCGGACTACCTCGACGGCCGCAGCGTCCTCTTCGTGGACCGGGAAGGGGACGTTGTAAGGAGGGCTATGTCGTGCGGCGTCCCGCAGAGTTTGGTTCTAGGGCCGCTCCTGTGGGACATCGGCTACGTCTGGGTCCTCCGTGGCCGGCTCCCCCTGGGGCTGGGCGTAATTTGCTACGCAGATGATACGCTCGTCACAGCCCGGGGCGGGACCCTCGAGGAGGCGGCAACGCTGGCCGCCTCAGGAACCGCGGAGGTGGTCAGGCGGATCGAGGCGCTGGGGCATAGGGTGGCCCTTGAAAAGTCGGAGGCCCTACTCTTCCATGGGCCCCGATGTGGCCCACCCGCCGGCGCCTCGATAACGGTCAACGGAGTGTGGGCTTTCCAATCCAGGCCCACATCAAATACCTGGGCCTGGTATTGGATGGACGGTGGCACTTTGACGAGCACTTCCGCCGTCTTAAAGACAAAGATGTGTTTAGACTACAAAATAAGATTTTACTATCAATGCAAATGAAAGTATACAATAAGTATAAAATGAATCCCATCAAAAACAAATGTGAAATGAGAGCCAAGTTCAATATAATGATATAATATGCCTTGGTTGCTGACTTCAACAACATAAGAAGTGAGATCTAAATGGGTGACAAGTTCAATCACAGAACAATTTATACCAAAGGAGTTCAATGGTCAGTCTTGAAATTTATTTATAACTCATTTCACATTTATGTTTTTGATGGGATATCATTACTTTTTGTACAAAAAATATTAATATTATTCCTTATTCATTCTTATAAATTAACATTAATGCCAAATGGTTTTTGTTTAGCCTTAAAATTTTTAATAATAACTTTAGCCTCATGATTACATAAGGGTGTATATTTGTTATTTTATTTATTTTTTTATAGTACTAGCCTTTGCTTGCGGCTCCGCCGCAACCAAAATCTAGTTTTTAGGTTGTATCTCAGGTTCCCGATATAGTAGCGGGATAAAATGTATACCAGTTTTTAAGTCTAATCGAGGTCTATCAAATAAAAAAGTTGCATAAAAATCCGTTCAGTAGTTTTCGCGTGATGCGCGAACAAACAGACAAAAAATCTAAAAAAAATGTTTTGTGTTCAGACACGTATAGAAAACTAGCTTTTGCCCGCGTCTCCTCGCAGCTAAAAGCTAGTTTTTAGGTTGTATCTCAGGTTCCCAATATAGTAGCGGGATAAAATGTATACAGTTTTTAAGTCTAATCGAGAGCTATCAAATGAAAAAGTTACATCAAAATCCGTTTAGTAGTTTTTGCGTGATGCGCGAACAAACAAATAGACAAAAGTCTAAAAATAATCGTTTTGGGTTTATACACGCTTATATAATAATACAGTAATTATTTTTTTCGAATATCTTAAATGTATAGACATAGCTGTTACAGCTTTATAGTTTAAACAAATAAAATCATGTTGTCGTCTGGCAGAAGCTGTTCGACATATAACAGGTGGACATACGTTTTTAATGACACGTTGGTTACTGTATTCGTCGGCGAGATAGGGGGTGATTCTATGTTGTTGGGTAACTAATTGATAGATACATCCATCCATCCCGTCCATCAGCCTTTTAAAGTCCACTGCTGGACTAGGCCTCCCCAAGAATGGGGGATAGTGCCGTAATCGCCACGCTTGGCAGGCGGGTTAGCAATCGCAGTGGATGTTGTTAATACTCGAAGGAGTGCTGCTGCCCACTCACTCGGTACTCCCTCAGTCAGCTCTTACGACTCCCATGGGTAGAGAGGGGTTGGACAATTCTAAAGCCGCCCCCACACGGCTAGATAGACATACAGTTGCCTAACCAGAAGATTCTAAGAAAAGGGGCCTACGTGTGAATGTGAGCAAAACCAAAATAATGGTTTTTGAAAGAGAAGAAGCCAGAACAGATGTTACGAGTAGTAATAGGTAATGGTGTGCTAGAACAAGTGGATGAATTTGTATATCTTGGATGTGGATTTAGTCGGGATGGAAAGTACACCACTGATGTAGAGAGAAGAGTGAATGCGGGAAATAGAGTGAATGGAGCATTGAGACAACTTCTCGGCAGTCATCACCTCAGCCAGAGGGCACGTGTCGTGTAATACACAACGCGGTACTTGTCCCAACGTTATTATATGGAAGCGAGAGTTAGGTATGCAAAAAGGAGCATGAGAGTAAAATCAATGCGGTCGAAATGCGATCTCTGCGGAGAATCTGTGGAGTGAGGCTGACTGACCGCATTCGTAACGACGACGTAAGAGAGCGAGTAGGTATGAAAGAGTATTGGTGTAAAGATGCGAAAGGGAATGCTCCGATGGTACGGACATGTGGAAAGAATGCCGGACGAGCGACTGGTTAAGAAAATTTATACAATGTGGAAGTGGAAGGATGTAGGTACTGGGGGAGACCGAGACTCACCTACCTAGACCAAATCGGTCATGTATTGAAGGAAGGTGGAGTCAGGAGTCTCCGAAACCGGCGAGCGTGTATGAAGAGAGTTATGAATGTTGAGGAAGCGAGAGATGTATGCAAGAATAGAGCCTCTTGGCACTCTGTTCCCTCTGCCTACCCTGCAAGGGAAATGGCGTGATGATAAGTTATTTAGTTGCCTAACCGTTAGGATTTGACATTTTTCATACAACTTAGTTGTAGAAATTCTGTACGGGCTAAAGGTCATGACTTTTAAGATAGCATATGTCTATATTTTAAGGTTGGCTCCCTATAACCCTTTCTTTATGCTAGCCCAATTTGTTCTAAAATAATGGGTTGTTTGGGAAGGTGTTTTTATAAACATGATATTAATCCTTATCCAATTATTTGCGCTATTCATCACAAGTTTTTAATTTAAAACAAAAGTGCCCTTTACATCATTCGATTTCAATTAATATCTTAGGAGATATATCGCAGTTTTAATAATAACATCGCAGCAAAATAATGATCAAGTACTGCGCGCATTTATGATGTGCAAGGCCGGCGGGTAGTCATGAGGAAGAAGGGCGGTGGCCCCAGTTAGGGTTAGCCAAAGTTCCACGCGGACGAAGTCACGGACAGAAGCTAGTCTATTATAAATCTTGCTATTAAATTAGTTGGCTAAACTACTTAATTTTTTTTCAGTATAGCCTGTGGCATCATAGCTCGGTCACCGGGAATATTTCAGAATTCAAAGCAAATATGTGTGTGGATAATGGAGTCATGGTCTGGGACGAGAGAGAGACCTCTTGCCGGGAAAGGCAGACGAGTAGAGAAGAGTTGCTGTAAGGAAGGTGATAAAAAAGAGATCAAGTGCTGTAAAGCTTAGTGTTATTCTTAAAATTATATAAGTACAGACAGTTAACTTCAAAAAGGTGGACTCCATTATTGAGATTTTTTTTGTAGTTATTTGTGGCAAACGAGTATAAGGGCTCTCCGATTTTTAGCGGCTATCGTAACCTAAGTGCGTCAGCAACACCAGAAGGAATGCCACCACAGACACTGGGCAGGGCTGTAAAAGAAATACCAATAAAATCCGATTTATGAATTGGTTGAATTACATAGAATCACGAAGGAGTAGGCACAATTCTGTATTACACACACATGGCTTGCCAGTTATGTTTAAAATCCCACGTAATAAGGGGACGAGCCTATTGCCGTCTACCGGGCACAATTCCAAACTCGAGTTGACATAAGAAGCAGTAAAAATAAGTATCGACGGTCCTCGTGGCGTAGTCGGTAGTGTAACCGACTTCCGTGCGTGTGGTCGTGGGTTCGATTCCCACTCAGGACAAAAAAAAGTCAGCATAGCACAAGCGTTAAGCTTAGTTTGAGACCAGAGGACGTTGTTTTTTTTTATAATACATGTATTGGCAGAGGAGCCACAGTATCTGATAGTAAATGGTAACCGTCACCCATGGACTCAACTATACCGAGAGTATTGTCAAGCCACTGCTCACCAATTACTTTCACAGATATGAATTGAAATATAAACGGCTATCTCCTGCTACAGCCAAAACGCAACGATGTGCTTCATGGCCGGTCACATGGGAGATGGTGGTAGCAGCCCACTCGGGCCACATGCCAAGTGAGTACTCCCACTTGATACCCTACCACCAGTCATGCAATGGATGATAATTGCTTACTTCCCTTAGTCGCCTCATAAGACACCCGTGGGAAAGAATGGGGTGGTGACACTTGTAGTCTTAGTCCGTCACCACACGCACAAAACGGTTGTGAGATAGCAAGATACATTTCTTTGTCTCAATTTTCTTAAGTATTTCGTACATGACCTTCTCACACTACATCTATAGTTTCTTTATCTAAGCAGTTAACGGAAGTTTGAACCGTTTGAGGTATGTTTATCAAATAGGGACCACAAATGTATCCCGCTAGTCTCAATATATAAGCCAAAATTTGATATGTTTATGTGAAATAGTTTTTGAGTTATGAGGGGGTCTAAAGTGGCTCCAAATGGTTCGTGTAAATTTACAGAGGATACTGCTCGCCAATTCTTTAGCTGGAACTTGGCTTGATACTAGATTAAGTTTAAAATGTTTTCGTAATAGTTTTAAAACATTAGAAAATTCGTTATATAAAGTAAATATGTATGAAACCGTGATGTATATATAAATATGTATGAATATAAATCCACAATTGTGTGTGAAAACACACAAAGTGGATGAATTTGTATATCTTGGATGTGGATTTAGTCGGGATGGAAAGTACACCACTGATGTAGAGAGAAGAGTGAATGCGGGAAATAGAGTGAATGGAGTATTGAGACAACTTCTCGGCAGTCATCACCTCAGCCAGAGGGCACGTGTCGTGTAATACACAACGCGGTGCTTGTCCCAACGTTATTATATGGAAGCGAGAGTTAGGTATGCAAAAAGGAGCATGAGAGTAAAATCAATGCGGTCGAAATGCGATCTCTGCGGAGAATCTGTGGAGTGAGGCTGACTGACCGCATTCGTAACGACGACGTAAGAGAGCGAGTAGGTATGAAAGAGAGTATTGGTGTAAAGATGCGAAAGGGAATGCTCCGATGGTTCGGACATGTGGAAAGAATGCCGGACGAGCGACTGGTTAAGAAAATATATACAATGCGGAAGTGGAAGGATGTAGGTACTGGGGGAGACCTAGACTCACCTACATAGACCAAATCGGTCATGTACTGAAGGAAGGTGGAGTCAGGAGTCTCCGAAACCGGCAAGCGTGTATGAAAAGAGTTATGAATGTTGAGGAAGCAAGAGATGTATGCAAGAATAGAGCCTCTTGGCACTTTGTTCTCTCTGCCTAACCCGCAAAGGAAATGGCGTGATGATAAGTTAGTTAGTTGCCTAACCGTTAGGACTTGAAATTTTTCATACAACTTAGTTGTAGATATTCTGTGCGGGCTAAAGGTCATGACTTTTAAGATAGCATATGTCTATATTTTAAGGTTGTAGCTCCCTATAACCTTTTCTTTATGCTAACCCAATTTGTTCTAAAATAATGGATTGATTGCGCAGGTGTTTTTATAAACATGATATTAATCCTTATCCAATTATTTACGTTATTCATCACAAGTATTTAATTTAAAACAAAAGTGCCCTTTACATCATTCGATTTCAATGAATATCTTAGGAGATTATATCGCAGTTTTAATAATAACATCGCAGCAAAATAATGATCAAGTACTACGCGCATTTATGATGTGCAAGGCCAGGGCAGTCATGAGGAAGAAGGGCGGTGGCCCCAGTTAGGGTTGGCCAAAGTTCCACGCGGACGAAGTCACGGACAGAAGCTAGTCTATTATAAATCCTGCTATTAAATTGGTTGGCTAATCTACTTAATTTTTTTTCAGTATCGCCTGTGGCATCATAGCTCGGTCACCGAGAATATTTCAGAATTCAAAGCGAATATGTCTGTGGATAATGGAGTCGTGGTCTGGGACGAGAGAGACCTCTTGCCGGGAAAGACAGACAAGTAGAGAAGAGTTGCTGTAAGGAAGAAGGTGATAAAAAAGAGATCAAGTGACTGTAAAGCTTAGTTTTATTCTTAAAATTATATAAGTACAGACAATTAACTTCAAAAAGGTGGACTCCATTCTTGAGATTTTTTTGTAGTTATTTGTGCCAAACAAGTATAAGGGCTCTCCGATTTTTAGCGGCTATCGTAACCTAAGTGCGTCAGCAACACCAGAAGGAATACCACCACAGATACTGGGCAGGGCTGTAAAAGAAATACCAATAAAATCCGATTTATGAATTGGTTGAATTACATAGCATCACGAAGGCGTAGGCACAGTTCTGTATTACACACCCATGGCTTACCAGTTATGTTTAAAATCCCACGTAATAAGGGGACGAGCCTATTGCCGTCTACCGGCCACAATTCCAAACTCAATTTGACATAAGAAGTAGTAAAAATAAGTATCGACGGTCCTCGTGGCGTAGTCGGTAGTGTAACCGACTTCTCTGCGTGTGGTCGTGGGTTCGATTCCCACTCAGGACAAAAAAAAGTTAGCATAGCACAAGCGTTAAGCTTAGTTTGAGACCAGAGGACGTTGTGTTTTTTATATTGCATGTATATGTAGACGAGCCACAGTCTATCTGAAGGTAAATGGTAACCGTCACCCATGGACTCGACTATACCGAGAGTATTGTCAAGCCGCTGCTCACCAATTACTTTCACAGATATGAAATGAAATATAAACGGCTATCTCCTGCTAAAGCCAAAATGCAACGATGTGCTTCATGGCCGGTCACACGGGAGATGGTGGTAGCAACCCACTCGGGCCCCATGCCAAGTGAGTACTCCCACTTGGTACCCTACCACCAGTCATGCAATGGATGATAATTGCTTACTTCCCTTAGTCGCCTCATAAGACACCCGTGGGAAAGAATGGGGTGGTGACACTTGTAGTCTTAGTCCATCATCACTCGCACAAAACGGTTGTGAGATAGCAAGATACAATACTTTGTCTCAATTTTCTTAGGTATTTCGTACATGGCCTTCTCACACTACATCTATAGGTTCTTTATCTAAGCAGTAAACGAAAGTTTGAACCGTTTGAAGTATGTTTATGAAATTTGGACCACAAATATATCCCGCTAGTCTCAATATATAAGCCAAAATTTGATATGTTTATGTGAAATAGTTTTTGAGTTATGAGGGGGTCAAAAGTGGCTCCACATGGTTCGTGTAAATTTACGGAGGATACTGCTCGCCAATTCTTTAGCTTGAACTTGGCTTGATACTAGATTTAGTTTAAAATGTTTTCGTAATAGTTTTAAAACATTCAAAAATTCGCTATATAAAGTAAATATGTATGAAACCGTGATGCAATATAAATCCACAATTTGTATTTTTTACACTAATATTCCAATACCATCAATTTTGTTAACATTATTTAAAGTATAAATTATTTGAGAATAAGGAAAAAGAGATTTTTTGTACTAGCGGGAATCGAACCCGCGTCTTTTCCAATCCGGGGAAGTGCAAGTGAAGTTTAGCATTGCTAAAAAATATAGATCAAAAATGTTTAAAAAATCGCGCCTCCAAATAGTATGAATTTTAATTGCAAAATTAAACTTACTATATCGGTTTAATGCATGTAAATGCTTCCGATAGATGGCGCTGGTCGTAAAGACAAATGTAATAAGGAGATTGGGATGGTCGAAGTACCTGTACTATAGCTCAGTGGCTTAGAGCACTTCCCCGGATTGGAAAAGACGCGGGTTCGATTCCCGCTAGTACAAAAAATCTCTTTTTCCTTATTCTCAAATAATTTATACTTTAAAAAGTGGCGGAGCATGTCAAATGCTAAAAAATATAGATCAAAAAACATTATTTAATTTTAAAATTTGTGTATTCTAATGAAATCCTAATGTTTAATGTATTATGAATATTGAATTTTACTTGTGTAACGTCTCACTAAAGCTCTGCAATTAATGAATGATGAGTACAGTTATCATTGGACTACAGATTTGATACTACTATACCTTCCTAATTTATTTTTGTGAGATTGTGAATCTGCTGTCTGTTTCTATACCAACTAAATAATTAAATAAAAATATATGTAAGTAATATGAGGAGTTTTATTTGCAAATTCATTTACCCGAGCTAAAATAAATAAGAATGGTTTAATATAGTAGTATCAATATTATAGTAGAATCGAGTATAATAATAGGTATCGAGTAAGTTTTATTTTTGGCTGAATAGGAAACTTGGTTGCTGCCATGAAAATTAAAAACAATTGTTACAGACTGAAATAGGATAGTGACAGTGCGACTCTGTGCAGCTGTCATATTCAATAGTTGCGTCTAAAGTAGAATTTTTTGTTAGGGAGTGCCGCTTTACCACCGAAGGAATGTAACATGGTTCCAGTGGCCCGCCAATAAAGGCGGAGAGACGGCACACGGCGGGTTTCTTTAGTGGGTGCAGGCCCCACACTACCCTGGTCGTTGCCCCGAACGATAGGGTGTGCGGTTAGGAACATTTTTTCCCGCCATAACAAAAAAAAAAAAAAAAAAAAAAAAAAAAAGAAAGGGAGTGCCGCTTGGAGAAATAAAGAACAGAGTGCCCTGTCTGAAGTAGTATAGTAGTCTGTGGATGTTACTGAACTGAACTGACCGAACTAAGCTCTACTAAAAGCTAGGAATGTTCGCAACGGCTATTTATTAAAAACGTTAATTAACGATGTGCTATTTTTAAAACGACTATTATTTTTTACGCTTTAATATATTAACGATATCTTTTGATTATCGTCGTATAGTAGTAGCACATCGTGCGCTATTTGAGGTTACGTTATGTACGCACGTTGAGCAGTTAACAATCTTAACAATAGATTACTGTCTACTAAGTGTATTGGAATTGTGATCTAAGAGATAGGTATTTAGATTCCGCCCGCGGCTTCGTCTGCTTGGACTTCAGAATTGGGTCAATCCTTACTAATACACTTTATACACTAAAATGTGTGTTATGCATTTACGCCAAACTACTGACCCAATGACATTTTTGATTAAATTTAAGTAGACTTTTAAATATATTATCTAACCGAAAATTATTTACGCTATACTACAACAAAATTTTATTTAAAGTTTTATAATACACTAAACAAACAGACACAACAAACCAACACCACGAATAATTTAAAATCGCAAACTATAAGTACATCTAAACAAATAACGCGCGGCAATCGCTCAAAAACTCAGGATAATCATACGTTATTCCAGCTTAAGCGAGTTATCCGTACTGATTGATTATATAATCGTTCAAAAATATAATGAAATAGAAATCAAATAACCAAACGATGTTTTAGATACTTATTTGCACGTTATTTTTATAATTGACAGAAATATAGTTCATAAGTGGTAAAGTTAGAGCATAATTTCGCATGTGACAATGATATGAACGGGTTAGGGTCATTCCGTTCTATCCCTTTCTTTCGCGGTATGACTGACTGAAGTGACTGACTGTTCAAGTGTGCATGTGACTGTGATGTTTTGTTAGTGTAGTGTTTTAGTATGATTACTTTACTCTACGATTACTTTACTCTATGGTGTAGCGTGTCGTCGACGTCGTGGCATAGCGGTTGTGGTAGCGCTTATATAATAAAAATAATTGAAAATAACGCTTGCCTGGTGAAATAAATAATAATAGTCTAAGACCACAGTATAGGAGAATTACGTATGTTTACTGCCTCGGTGGTGTAGCGGTAGTGTATGCAACTGCTAATCATGAGGTCTCGGGTTCGATCCCCGGGTCGGGCAATGTTATTGAGCTTTTTCCTAAAAAGAAAAATTCTCAGTAGCGCCCGGTGTTAGCTATAGGACGAATACCACGACCCTATAAATTTGTGTTGCGAATATATCATTTGGGGTGTGAATATATCTTATTTAATTTTGTTTTACTCCTGGGTTTTATTTCGAAACCCTTAAATCCCAGACAGGTGTCACAAGAGAGAGCAAATCAGTTTCTCTGAATTCTAGATTATGACTACAGCGGTAGTCATAATCTAGAATTGAGATTTACTTACAAAGTTGAAGTACAAAGACTTTAAAAGCTATACTTACATGAACTTGGAAAACAGGTCACCACTATTCTTATCCGTATGAGGCTTGGACATGTCTGTATACCATCTCATTTGTATAGATTGAACATAATTTCATCAAATGTATGCGACTGTGGGGAAATTGGGGACATCAATCATTTATTCCTGTCCTGTCCTCTTCATGATCATTCCTTATTATATTCATCGTTACTATCAATAAATATTCCTTTTCCTACTTCTGTTCGTACTTTATTAGCATATAATGATATTGATATTTATAAAATTCTATCAAACTTCATAACGCATATTAATGTAAAAATATAACAAGTAATTTATTTTCATAAGTATATATTTAATTTAATCCGATATTCTAACACTTCCACCAGAATTTCCTACGTTCTAAATTCCTGTTTATTGATATTGATTCCTTACCTTTACCTTCCTAACTACCTAACGTCATTGACAAATACTCTAATCGAGGGTACCAATAAACAAAAAAAAAAAAATGAAAATGTCTAGGCGGCCTTTCGTTCATTAAATATTTTTATATTTTATGAAGGTGCTTTGAGTTAATAAAATGAAATCTATTTGTTTATAAAGACTAATAAGATCATATCAAATATACAATGCAGTGGAACTATAACTGTAAATACCGATAGTGTGTCTGAAGGCTTGCGAGTTGTGGTGTTTGGCGTTTTGCAAAATGTATATAAGACAAACAACAATCATATTTTGCTCATTATTTTTATTCGTTTCTTCTACTCATATCAAGGGTGAATTCGCAACGAACGACTTCTTTAAGTTCTTGGTGAAATTTGGTTTTCAAAAGACAGACAATCACTTTCAAAAGGAAACATATGGCTATATTTTCGGTAACATAACATCAAATGTTCATTTTAAGTACCCTATTACATTTGCGGTGTTAGATCGAGGTCACTTCTTACATTATTATAAAAGCCGTAATATTGCTGATAAAGAAGTAGCATGTAAGGTAATGTTTCACAATCTCAATGGAACTGCCTACCACCCAAAATGTAATGCTTATGGACAAGATTTATTTAGGAGGATCCCATGTCCGAAAAATGGACTGTGTGTTGATGAAGACACTCCATGGAATGTTATTAAGAAGAATCAATTTACTTATGTTATTCAAAACTCTGGACAACCAAGGTATCTACCTAATATTTATTTTCTATATTTCATTATGTATCCCTGGAAAAGTAAAGAGAGGAAGAAAGAAGATATCTTTCATTAAAATAAAGAAATTATGAGTATTGAAATAATTTTATTCTCTCTGGTAGGCATAATTTTTAATTAATTCTGCAAAGTTCTTTGCGTACCATTGTGTCAAAAAACAATGATAAAACATCTAAAACTCATCACCAATATCGATCATGAGGACCGATTCTGCACTGCTTCAATTTTGACAACCCAATATCTGTCCAAACGGATGCTGAAGGATTAATATAATACCTGAAATTATTTTTTGTGCCACAAATAGGGTAACTTTTGGTTATGCATTGGAAGCGCCTTGCTTGTCCTGGCATGAATGAGCATAAAGATTAAAAGTGCCACTGCCAATTACATGTTTATGTAAGAAATGGTCTGGTAATACTATAATTGTACCATACTGACAAATAAGCTATAGTTAAATAATAATTAATATATTATGTTCACTACAGGTTTTGGTATGTTTCCATGGTGGCATGTTACTTGGATGAGCTGACATGCACTTGGCACCATTACAAAGGAGGGTCTAAAGATAACTCAAGCTTAACACAAACTCCGCAGACAATACAGTATGATTTTTGGTTGGTGAATGGAAGCCCAAACTTATCATTGTACAATACCCTGCTGTATCAGTTTTCCTTTGACAGGCAGAACACCCTTGAGTTGTATCTTGTGTTTTGGATGTGCTATATTGTTTTACTGCCAGTACAAATGTATGCTGCAAGGTTAGTTAACAATGTTTTTACTATCATATTTTAATACCTTGTCTTTCATATTCTATTTCATAGTATATTTATTTATCGGGTGTTAGGTCATTGCGCCTGTTCGCCTACACAGCCAGTATTGAATAAAGGTGGGTGATAAATAACGTCACGACGAAAAAGTCACTGCGATCAGTCATTAAAATATGTCGCTGTTACTTAGCGCAAAGTAACAACGTTCCAAAATCACGTATATTGTTCCTACGTTCCCCAAGAACTTAAGTAGTATAAATACAAATAGTTGTCTTTGTCACTCACATCACGACAATACGTAACATGGAACGATCTATAATAGTAACAAACACAAACGAAACTGCCCGAACAGCCAATGTAAAAGTATCGGTGCCAGGAGTAGTACATATAACCAGAAAGTGACAGGTGTGACCGAGTAATCGACGTGAAAAAATCACATTGATTTGTCACTGTGACTTTATGTAAGTAGAGCGGAGTATTCATGTTATAGTGATCCAATTCTAAGGTCCCCCTAAACAAAGCAGGTAGCAGCATAAAAAAAATAATTTGTCCTAGGATTATTTTAAATTTACTTTTCGAGGCTAGTGTTTAAATAAAATTGTCCTATGTGAAATGGCTCAATTATTAATTTGAAAAAAACTCAATGTTGCAAAAAGTTGCAAAGCTATGTGGCTTTATTATCTCTTGCATTGTTTCTCTACAGTAGTACTCATTTTGATCAAGTAGGCAGTAAGGTCAATTTGTTTGCGTCCACTTAGTGGAATTTCTAAGATTGAATAAGGAAATAACATTTTTCTTTTAATAGTTTTGAACAAAACATGGGCTGTGTGGGGCCGGCTTTAGAATTATCCCACCCCTCTCCATCCATGGGAGTCGTAAGAGATGACTGAGGCAATACCGGGGGAGTGGGCAGCAAGCACTCCTTCGAGTATTAACAACATCCACTGCGATCGCCAACCCGCCTGCCAAGCGTGGCGATTAGGGCACTATCCCCATTCTCGGGGAGGCCTATGTCCAGCAGTGGACTTTAAAAGTCTGATGGATGGATGGATGGAAGGAATGAAATATGAGTGTGGTTATTTTAAATTTTACAATAAGGTGTTTGTTTTTAACTTTGGATATTTTAAGCACTGCTGGCTTATTATGTTATAAAAATATTTACAAAAAAGAAAAAATATTGTTACTATGCACAAAACAGTATTTTTTTCTGGGAATGGTACAATGCGAGCGGGGCCAATGCCCTCAAATGGTCGTGCATTTGAGCGGGCCCGGTCGGTCTCACCATCATTGTAATTAGATATTGCTTGAAACCTCGAAGTATACTAATAAAATTGTACCTTCAAATTGTTAAGTACATTTCATCAAAGGGTTCACCGGCACGTGTATGGCAAAGTCAACGCGTCCGTCTTCTACAAAGAACTTTCAGACTAATGACTTGTTTCGTACATGAATTTCCTTCTTCATGATGTAATAATTTCAAATTCAAATTTTTCAAATTCAAATTTTTTAAATTCAAATTCAAAATTCAAATTTCTGTCGCGTAAACGTGATTTGACCCCAAATCTCGGCCTGAATCACGCGTACTTGCGCGTGGAGCTTCTGCAGATCACTGTAGTCTGCCAGTATCTGTAGAAGCACAGCGAAAAGCACCATGGGCTAACAGTCTCGGGAATGCTCTGAGTATGGCTTCTGCAGCCGGCACTCGTTGTTGCCAACTAGTGCTTGGTACCGATCCCGTGCTGCGGTTAATCTTTCGCCACCATGAACGTAACAGACTATCATGTTTAATGTTAAATATTCAGGATTAGTAAAAAAAAGGCACGTCGATTTCCGTATTCCGCACTAATATGCACTTGTACCGAGCGGTGCGCCCTTTTCGCGCGACTTACATCGGACATAATCTGACCTTCGCAACAGATATTCAAAATATTTTTTCTTTGTACCTATCTTGCGACTGATGCCCAGATATTTTATAAATTATTGTCTTTAGAAAAAAGTGCCCAAATTATTTTTGCACCATATTTGTTGCGTATCTATAAGTAATATCCAGAGTTAATAAAGGAACATCCTGTATAGGCCTGCCTGGCTGTAAAAGGAGTATTAGTGCCAACTTTTAAGGTACAGAAGTAAATGTTGCGTATGGCAGAAAAATAATGAAAGTAGAATAAATGCAGATGAGATGAGAGCTTTAAGAACTATGTGTGGTGTGACTGAAATATAGAGTAAGAAACAGCGTAGTGAAATAATGGTCCAGTGTGAAAAAAGTTATAGTGACAAAAATTGAGAAAGGAATGTCAAGATGGTTTGGGCACTGAGTGGATGGATGAAAGAAGGTTTACAAAAAAGATGTATGTATGGCGGCTGTGAATGAGTTGGGAGGGGATGGCCTCGCCGAACATTCTCTGACTAAATCGGAGATGTTCTCGAGAGTACCCTTAATCGACGTGCATTTATGAAGAATGTAATGAGAGTGCGAGGCCAAAGAGGTGAGCAAGGATTGTAGCAAGTCAAAATCCGTTGTCTCTGCCTTCCGTCCTGGGAAACATGCGTGAGGCGATGTATGTATATATAAATAAAAATCTTATTTGACTTTTACAGAATACAAAAACATCCAGTGACAAAGTTGTTTACATTCAGTTTGGTTCTTGAATTTGTTGCTCTTTGCTTCAACGTCCTGCACACAATCAAATATGCGGCAGATGGAGTAGGGTTTGCAGGTCTTGCTGCAGCTGGCGATATCTTAGATATTATGAGCAGAGTGAGTATGATTAATATTTTCTTAAATACCGCTGTGGTCCAGTGGGACGTGGATCACGAGATCTCGTGTTCGATTCTTCGGGTCGAGCCAACAAAGTTTTTGGGGTTTTCCGCCAAGAAGTCCAAAAGTTAGGAAGTTGGCGCTGATTCACCTCAGCAGTGTCCGCTTGGTCTTCCGCCTGATCTCTCGTCGAAATGCAGTCCCATGGGACTATGAGAGTGCAATTGTATTTGCGCCCACACTAGTGCTCTATAATATTATGTCCTAAGTAAATGTCTGGTGTCGGTAGAACTGGCCGCCGTACGATCTGGAGACCATTATATTTTTTTTTATAAAAAAGAAATTACAAATATACATGTAACAGTTGATGCTTTTGTAAGTGTTTTTCTATGCACAGGCAATACTTTATCTATAAATAGTCAGTTGTCTTATGTCTAGGTGTGCCTACCTAGTTTGTATACTCGTATTTATTTCCTAGTAATTTTATTATTAAATAAGATCATTCATTCCATTGTGCAAAACGGTGATAAAAAAAAAAAAATGATATAAAAAAGAGACTATACCATAAATCTATTACAATCTTAAACTAAAAATAAAAACACGAATGTATATTTCAGACGCTCTTCATGCTGTTATTGCTGTTGTTGGCAAAAGGATGGGCAGTAACTAGGCTAGAGCTCACTTATAAACCACTAGTTTTTGGAGTGTGGCTTGCCTATGGGATTGTACATATATTACTATATGTATGGAACACTGTAAGTAAAAAATATTGTTCTTATTCATTTAAAATTTAAAGGCGGTGATCCATTAGCGAGCCGGCGAGCTAACAGTAAATCGTTGGCTCGTCGGCTCGCGTTGGTGATCCATTAGCGTACCAAACAGTCTACTCTCATCGTTGGCGAAGTCATGGCGTGCTCCTAGACGGAATTACTTTGTTACTTGGGTATACTTTTACATCAGGTCAAAGAACAAAAAAAGACGAAGAAAAGACATAAAGTGTGTCAGATATTGTACGGTTGGGATCATGTTTTTGGTAGATCTCTAAAAGTTTATTGTACGCGGTCGTTTTTAGCAGTTTATTTTTATAGTCCCTGCTGGTGTACTTCCATAGACAATCATGTTCCTTTAAACTCCAACACAAACTCGCAACCAAACGAGCGTAAACCCATTTTGTAGCTACTGGACGTTGCCGAGCAGCGCGTGCGGTTGACACTAAAGTCGCAAAAAGACTGTCGGCTCGCCGACTCGCCTGATCCACTGGCGGTTTTTTGCACCGTGGACTTAGAATTTCAAACATGCACAACGAGCCAGCGAGCAAGTCTGCCGGTTTTTAAGTCCGCAGACTTTTAGGTGCTCCATTGGCGGTTTAGACCTTTGGCTCGCGAGTTCGTTGGCGTACCGGCGGTTTTGCTCTCCAATGGATCACCGCCTAAACATGCACAACGAGCCAGCGAGCAAGTCTGCCGGTTTTTAAGTCCGCAGACTTTTAGGTGCTCCATTGGCAGTTTAGACCTTTGGCTCGCGAGTTTGTTGGCATACCGGCGGTTTTGCTCCTCAATGGATCACCGCCTTAAAGCCATGCAGCTAGCTATCAGTGTATTTGGAAGCCAAATATTTAATTACCTGCAAGAACTATATGAGGAATGTTGTCAACTGCTACAGTATCTCTAAAAATATTGTGTGATCTGGTAAGCACCTACTTTAGTTAGGTATTAAATTAAACATTGTAAGAAATTTAAGATTTAAAAAAGTACTCATGAGTTTCATGCCGGGTTCTTCTAATAAAAATCCTTACTACGGAATCCGGCCGCTTGTGGCGATTGCAATCGCGACATTGCGGATGCACTTGCCTCAAGCGCTCGTGTTAGTTATTAGTAAGTAAAGGCGATTTTAAGTGCTATTATAATAAACCTATGAAATAAAGGTTTTGATTTGAAATATCTAACGCTTTATTAAGATTTATGTTTGTTACGCCATTTTTAAGACTGTTTTTTTCCCTCTTGAAGATAAAATCATAACCAAGCATCTTTACATAAAAGTCATTTCTACCTTTATTAAGGCTGTGTTCGGAAATACACTGAGAGCACTGTCCAGTGTTCTTACTGGAGAAAAATCGTTCCGTTATAGACTGACAGTATACTGCCGCAGTATGCCAGGGAAATATATGACGTCATAAATCGTCGCCATTTTTGTACTGTGAGCACTGGCGTTTTCGAGGTAAGGTGCTCTCAGTGGTTTGATCACGTGATTAACAGCGTCCAGAAATATAATAACTTGCACTATTGAAAATTATTATTATTATTGAATATTGTTATTCAGAGATACCGAAACATGGAAAATGTAAAGAAATTGTGTTTATTGCAGTGTGAAATCAATACTTTGTATGAAATGAAAGTAATGACAGATGAGTATACTGACTGTGTTCTGTTATAAACAGTAACCAGTATAGCTAACTATAAAGGAACGACTTCGCAGTATACTAATTTGACGTCACACATCACAGTGCTCCAGTGTATATCGGAACACACCCTAAGATTTTAATAAACATCGCGTTGCTAGGTCAGGATTGTGATAAACATATTGTTGCTATGTAAACAAATTAGTTTACTATCGTTAATTTGCGTGCGCTAACTTTAGTAAACTGTTGGTTTCGCAAAACTCTCGTAGTTCTAGAGTTCTACATAATGAGCCGTACGAGCTGTTTTAGTATATAAATAATGATGTGAAATTATTAATTTCAGACAGAAGTGGACATCATAGAAGAAATTGATGAATACCAGACGTGGCCGGGTTGGTTAATACTTGCGCTTCGTGTGGCTATAATGGTGTGGTTCGTATTAGAACTACGCTACACAATGATGTATGAGCACAATATGCCGAAACTCAATTTCTTATTACATTTCGGCGCCTCGAGCCTTGTTTGGTTCGTCTACTTGCCAGTTATAGCACTGATTGCGCTTCAAATAAGCCCTTTATGGAGGTTTAAATTTCTCTTGGGTAAGTATTACAGTTTTATGTTCTAATTAGAATCTTTTATAGTTATACCCACATAATGTATTACAAATATGATATATGGCTGTATGTGGGTATTTCTATACATTATATTAGTAATTTGTCACTAAACATATACCCGCTTTCGTAAATAAAATGCCAAATTCAAGAAATTATTTAATTTTTTCATTATAATATACAAGATTAATATTGAAATATGGAAACTAGACTCTGTTTATGCATTTGAACCAATTTTGATATAATATCTATATAATATTTATAGAATATTGCTTTGACAATTCTTGTGATCAAGGTCATTGCACGGGTATTTACGTCGTACGTACGTAGTCTTATGGTTTATTTTATATAGACGTAAAGTGCGGACACTTTACGTCTATACATAAAGGAACAATTCATATAGCCGATACCTTATACAGAACTAAGATAAGTGGTCTAGATATTTTTGATGTGAAACATCTAATGCGGAGGGAGGGTAAAATCGGCTATTAGCGTGGCGACGCTTTTATTTTACTTGACCCGTTCAAATATTGCAAGTTAAATTTGACACACTTCCTGATTTCCAATTGAGCTGAAATTTTACACGCATGTGTATATCGCGTGACAATGCAATATTATGATGACATGGAGCTGATCTGATGATGGAGCTGGAAGGTGGACATAGGAACTTTATAATGAAACGGCGCAACCCCATCGAGCTTGGGCTCGTATGATTCGTCTTGCCGAGTACTTTGTGTCTATATGGTATCCAGGGTCTGATGATGGAGCTGGAAGGTGAACACAGTAACTCTGTAATGAAACGACGCAACCCCATCGAGTTTGGAATCATTTGATTCGTCTTGACGAGTACCTTAACTTTATATGGTATTCAGGGTCTGACGATGGAGCTGGAAGGTGGCCATAGTAACTGTAATGAAACGACGCAACCCTATCAAGTTTATACTCGTTTGATTCTTCTTGAGGAGTATTTTGTCAAGTTATAATCATTTTATTTCTACATAATAATTCCGATGTTTTCACATCTGCTAGACGTCCCGCGACGTCTAGTTTTTTTTATACCAGTTTACCTAAAAATATAAAAAATCCGGCCCGCTTTTCCGGGCCCCTGGATATAAAAAAAAATGATTTTGGAACATTTTTTTTTAAAATAAATCTAGGTATTTTCATCCCGGGAGTCCAGGGGTTAAGCATTCGTGACTGATTTTTACGCAACTTTAATTACAATGAAATAAGTAACTATAAAATTCCGTTCACTTTGTTGTTGCGTGTTTCTGCCATAACTATAAAATTCCGTTCACTTTGTTGTTGCGTGTTTCTGCCAAGGTTAGAAGGCATTTTGCCTCGAACAACTTTTCACCACTGTGTTGAATGATGGATGCGTTTGAACTGGATTAAATTCTGCATGAAAATCAATGGGGAATAAAACACTCATCTCCGATGTGCAGATGATATTATGGTATCAGTTGGAGGAGTTTGGTACCATCCATGTTTGATTTTGAATAAAATATACCAACATTGTCCTTATTATAAATGAATGTAAACAGAACGATTAAGTATCAAACCTAATCGATATAATAAATAACATCCTTATAACTCACGGTATACCTACTGTTTATAAAGTAAAGGAAGCGATTATGTACGTGCTGGACTATACGATCCGCAAACTAAGTTCTCTCAAAGCTTTGTTCTGCATGAGTCCTGTACCATATTTACAGCAGAGGCATATGCGGTATATCAGGCATTAAAACGAATTCAAGAAATGTATAATGTTAAGTATGTTTTAATAATCTCAGATTGTTTGAGTTTGATAGAAGCTTTAACCAGACAAACAGTTAATTTTAAATCCAACTATATACGATACTTCATAAAAGAAACGATTGCTCAATATTATCAAAAAAATATCGAAATTTCCTTCTTGTGGGTGCCTTCTCACAGAGGTATCTCTGGCAATGAAATGGCCGATAAAACCGCATATGAAGGTATCAATGCCATCGATGTAAAACACGCAATGGAAGTCCCTATGACTGATTTTCTGCAATACATAGACCTAAGTATTAGTAAACTGTGGCTTAAAATGTGGAAGAAAGATCAGGAAATAAAAGGAAAGTGGTATGGCGAAATTCAAGATAACTTACCGATTAAACCTTGGTACTACCAAATAGAAGAGAACAATCGTGATTTTATTACCACGATAAACAGATTACGCTTTGGCCATAATACTTCTCCGTCACACCTCACAAGACTCTGCATCGTTGAAAACAGCATTTGTCCAAATTGCGGAACAGAAGAAGGAACCGTTACACACATGATTTTTTAATGTCAAAAATTTTTGATTGACAGATTAATCTTAGCCAGTGAATTAAGTGATGTGAAAATTTTAAGTGATTCTTCATCCCGCCCACCGCCACTCAATCTGTTACTAAAGAACAAAAAATCTTATAAACCCCTATTTAAATATATAAAAAATACGATTAAATCAATATAAAACAAGAAATAGATTGAAAGAAATCGAAGAAATGACCGTCTCCGTCTCCGAAGGTCTTAGTAACCAGGTCATGAAATTACACAAAAAAAAAAACTGTTTATAAATAGGACCACTGTCATACTGTGCGGTATACATGCCGTGATAGAATTTGTTGACACCACTCAAAAGTCTTTCTCTGTTCTTTATCAAAGTCGTTATTTTAGGATGCTAATACGAAGAATAATGTATTATACGCATTTTTATTCATAATCCATCACTGTCCACTTTTAAACATAGACATAGTGAGAGGAATCTATCCGTGTGGTGACGGACTAAGAATACAAGTGTCACCACCCCAATCCTTGCCCGTGGGTGTCGTAAGAGGCGACTAAGGGTAGTAAGCAAATTTTTCACCTATTGCATTACTGGTGGTAGGGTTCTGTTACCAGGTGGGATTACTCACTTGTTATCAGACCCGAGCGGGTCTGTACCACCGTCTTCCGTGTGACCGACCGTGAAGCGCTTTGGTGTGTTTTGGTTGTAGCGGGAGATTGCCGTCCCTTTCCCATTTCCCTCTCCTGAGCGCGTGGTGGGTCTTGGCAATGCTTGGAACTCGGGCGTTGATAGGGTCGTGGTTAGGAGGTTGGGCGTGAGGGGCTGGCATGGGGTTCAGGGAGACCCGGTGGGAATGGTTCGTCGGCCACCTGCCGGTCAGTACCCGAACCCGGGGACATCCTACCCCGGGAGGCTGTCCCGCCAACCGGCGAGAATCCCGTTGAGTAGCTGTCGTGCCGGAGTGGGAGACCGGTGTGGACCCGACAGTTGCTCGCTTTGGGGCACTGGGGCCCTTCCGTGCTTATTGTCAGCTCCTCACAAAACTCATCGCCCTTCTACGTACTAATTTCTGCCCTCTTTTTTCTTTGTATTGCCGAGCTCCACCATGCGCATCTTTTTCACCCCAGCTCTCATCTCAAACTATGAAAAGGTCTAAGAAAAAGAGTAGGTTTTTGACGGCGAACTCCTTATCCACACTCACTGTGGAATTTTGCAACATCAGGGGCTTACACAGTAATCTCGACGCCGTCCACCATCATCTTGAGACGGCGCGGCCTGCCCTGCTCTTTTTGACGGAGACGCAGATAGGCGCCCCGGACGACATATCGTACCTTAAATACCCTGGTTACGAATTGGAGCACTCATTCCATTGTAAAGCCGGGGTGTACGTGTTCGTTCGGGGTGATGTCCGTTGTCACCGCCTGCGGGGCCTCGAACTTGGTGACATGTCCATTCTGTGGTAACTCGTAGAATTTAGGAGGACTACCCGCATCTATGCGTGCCTGTACAGGTCCCATGGCAGTGATTTGGGGTCAACTCACATCTTTGAGAACGTCGACCGGGAGATTGACAAAATATTGGAGCAGTATCTATCTGCGGATGTGTTGGACCTAGGTGACTTTAATGCTCACCACACAGAGTGGTTGGGGTCCCGGACCACTGACCTCCCGGGTCGGCAACTCTTCAATATGGCTTCGGCCTATGGTCTCTCACAACTGGTCACACAACCTACCCGTGTTGGGACACACATATCTGGGGATATTGAGAGCCATGAGTCCTCCTTGTTGGACCTTCTGCTGACCACAAATGTACACGGATACCGGGTGGTGGTTGATGCTCCTCTGGGATCGTCTGACCACTGCCTGGTTCGTAGCACAGCCCCCGTTGCGAGCCTTAGTCGCTTTTCTGCCTCTGGGTCTCGCAGAGTCTGGCAATACAAGTCAGCAGATTGGGATGGACTTCGCGAGTTCTTCGCATCCTACCCTTGGAAGCAGTTATGCTTCTCCTCTAAGGACCCTGACATCTGTGCGGTCTGCGTCACGGAAGCGATGCTCATGGGGATGAAATCATTCATCCCCAACACCAAAATACCGGTCGGCGGTCGCAGTCGCCCCTGGTTCAATAAAGCCTGTAGGGAGGCTGCACGCCAGAAGCAGTCCGCATACCTGGCCTGGAATAGTCGGGATCCGAACACCAAAGAGGAGAAGCGAAAATTTAATGCTGCTTCCAGGTCCATCAAGAGGGCCATCGCCGAAGCCAAGGCAGAACACGTTGCCAGAATTGGCGAGCGGCTTGAGAGATATCCCACTGGGAGTCGTGCTTTCTGGTCGCTTGCCAAGGCAGCACAGGGCAACTTCTGCCAGTCTAATCTTCCTCCACTGCAGAAACAGTACGGGTGATGCGCGATATGCCGGCCATCAGAAAGTTCCTCGGAACATGCTGGAGGAGAGATGGGCACAACTTGTGTCTCAAATCGAGAGCTCTCTAGGGCGGGCCTCGGAATGGGGAGAAAAGAACCCAACCCTACGAAGACACAGGTTTGCGCGTTCACTGCAAAGAAGAACGCATTTGTCGTGGCACCACAGTTCCAAGGAGTAACTCTCCCAATCTCCGATAGTATTGGGATCCACGGCATCGATATTTCAAGCAAAGTCCAATTCGGGAGTCATTTGGAGGACAAAGCCAAATTGGCGAGCAAATAACTGGGCGTCCTGCACAGAGCCAAGCGGTACTTCACACCGAGGCAGAGACTTGCACTTTATAAGGCACAAGTCCGGCCGCACGTGGAGTACTGCTCACATCTCTGGGCAGGCGCACCAAAATACCAACTCGACCCACTTGACTCCCTGCAAAGGCATGCTGTTCGAATTGTCGACGATCCCAATCTCACGGATGAACTGGAGTCGCTGGGGCGGCGGAGAGACTTTGGGTCTCTTTGTGTGCTCTATCGACTCTTTAATGGAGAGTGCTCTGAGGAACTGTTTGAGGTGGTACCAACATCCCCTTTTTACCACCGGACCACGAGACATCGTAGTGGGGTTCATCCACACCACCTGGAAACGATCTCATCCAAGACGGTTCGTTTCCAGCGCTCTTTTCTACCACGCGTGCGTGTAGAGCCTACGGAATGATCTGTCCCTCTTTAAACGAGGTTTGAGAAGAGCACTTTACTCACGGTAAGCGGCGGCTTGGCTGTACCCCTGGTGTTGCCAAAGTCCATGAGCGACAGTTACCACTTACCATCAGGTGGGCCGTTTGCTCGTCTGCCACCGTTGGCAATAAAAAAAAAAAGAACTAAGGCCATTGTATTACCGTAAAACATGCTATCATTTTATTTATTGAGTTGTTGTTTTTTTCCAGGCATCACTTATTCAGCGGACTGTCTGGCGTTTTGCGTGATGGCACACTTACTATGGCCTACACGTTCAGAACAGTATTTACTATTAGCGCCCTCTGATTATACGGGTAAGAAATCAAAATTTCTCTAGTGGTCGAGCCTTTCTTATCCCAGCGTGAATGGGCCGGCTTGATCGAGAAAGTTACCACCCTCTCACAAAAGATCAGCGTGTAACAACGGTCGTTAATCTTACCGTTGTGTTTCGTATGGTGAGCGAAAGCGCCGAAGGCCCAAACCCACTCCCTATACTCCCCTTATTATCCTAACTATCCTCTCCTTATTATCCACCTCCTATCCCTTTCCTTGGAGATGGCAATGCGCGAGCCATGCCTTCTTGCTGGCGTCTATAGGCTACCGTAACCGCTTACCATCAGGTAGGCCGTATGCTTGTTCGCCACTCAAGTAGTATAAAAAAAAAATCATAGTATTTACGTCACCACATTCGTGAAATAGGAATGCTCCTATGGGTACGTTATTTATTGCTTATTGAGGCATAGGTATTAGCCACAGTACTAAGGTAACCACCGCTCATGGACTCAAATATCTTTATATTAATCGCTGCTCAGCATTTCGGATGTAAATTCAATGAATGGACGGCTATCTCTTGCATTGTTTTAATGTTTTTGTAGACCCATTACTGTATTATTATTGGGCATGGATCTCCTCTCAGAGTGAGAGGGATTCAGGCTGTAGTCCACCACGCTAGCTAGTGTGGGTTGGCATACTTCACAAGCCGTCGAGAAAATCTCTCGGACATGCAGATTTCCTCACGATGTTTTCCTTCAGCAGTGATATATAATTTGGAAACAAAATGAACACATATTCTCGAAAAATCCCGGATAAGTCTGAGGCACAGGTATTCGCGCCTGCGCCGCCCCAGTTCAAAATTGGGCCTAAAAGTAGTTTAGACATAATCTACAGGAATCTATCGGGATAAAAATATTCTGTCTTTAACCAGGCCATCATTTTTGTCTGTACACCAAATTTTCATCTATTTCGTTGTTTGTTCGTAAGCTTAAATAGCTCACCTATGGAAACTATTAGTTAGGTTAGTAGGATAATAATAATAATGATCTCCAGACCGTAATTTTAGCCATGATTGCCTATGTCAAAAGACACTAGCCATGTACGCAGGAGATATTATAGTACACGATTGTGTGCGCAAACACAAGTTCACGTGTGTTTGTGTTTGCTCACTCTCATAGTCCGATGGAATGGCATTCCGTCGCAACCGCAAAGAGCTCAGACGCAGGACTGACGGCTTTACGTGATTTCTGAAGCTCGGGGACGCAACGCCGCCAACTTCCTATTTCCGAGCTGCTATTGTAATTTCTTGATGGAAAACCCAATAACTTGGCCCGACCGAGATTCGAACCCGAGGCTTCATAAGTCGCAGTCGCATACACTACCGCTGGACCATCATCATCCATCCATCAGCCTTTCAACGTCCACTGCTGGACATAGGCCTCCCCAAGAGAACGCCACAACGAGCGGTCCTGTGCCGACCGCATCCAACGGCTCCCCGCAGCTTTGACCAGATCATCGGTCCATCTGGTGGGGGGCCGTCCTACGCTGCGCCTTCCGATACGTGGTCGCCACTCGAGTACCTTTCGTCCCCAACGGTTATCGGTTCGTCGAGCGATGTGGCCTGCCCATTGCCACTTCAGCATGGCAACCCGGCGGGCTATGTCGGTCACTCTCGTTCCGACCGCTGGACCGCTGAGGTAGTAATTATCAGGATACAAAAGTATCCTATATGTTAATCCAGTGTCTCACAAACAACAAATTTTCATCCAAAAACAGTTCAGTCGTTTAGGCACGATTGAAGGACAAACATATAATTAATATCTTCACGTGCTGCATTTATAATGTCATAGTAACGGTTAAGAAAAGAAGACGTTATAATATGGTATCCTTATTTTTTACAGCGGGCATAGAAGAGCTAGACGAATTTAACGAATCGCCGCACGTAGTACATAGTGACACTGTTGCACTTACAACCGCGGAAAGTATCAACGCGGACGATGAAGAGGTAATTTTTACCCGAGCGCCTCATAAAAACGGCATAGTGTTCTCATA
Organism: Leucoma salicis; assembly: GCA_948253155.1. Lineage (NCBI taxonomy): Eukaryota > Metazoa > Arthropoda > Insecta > Lepidoptera > Erebidae > Leucoma > Leucoma salicis. The sequence goes on along the minus strand of OX411808.1, from coordinate 11,078,930 downwards.
GCCAGGTGAACAATTATGAGATTAAAATGAAAGACAAACTGGGCTGTAGGAGTACATAAGTGTATCTACATGTACATTACTTGTCTAAAATATTATTACAATATTCATATGAAGGCCTTCTGCGATATTTCCTGATTGCCATGACCTGTCTTTTAAATGAGGCTTAGAGAGTGATTTTATATAATGGTAGACATTTTATGTACAAATTATTTGTGAATAAAGAAAAAGAGATTTTTAGTACGAGTGGGAATCGAACCCGCGTCTTTTCCAATCCGGAGAAGTGCTCTAAGCCACTGAGCTATCGTACCATTCTTTCGATCATCCCAATCTCCTTATCACATTTGTCTTTACGACCATCATCATCTTTTTCCTTATTCACAAATCATTTGTACATAAAAAGTAGCGGAGCATGTCAAATGCTAAAAAAATATAGATTAATAATGGTAGACTGTATCCCTGGTATTACACAATCAAAAATTAGAAATATTACAACAATGAGAAAATTTTGCCATAATCAGTATTTCGTCATGATTTCAGAATTTATAAAAATCTACTTTTAATTTAACTCGATCGCACGAATAATGATGGCGGTTTTAGTTCCACGACATTGTATGGAAAATCAAGCTAAGAAATGAACTTGATCCTAGGAAATAATCGCCAGTTTTTAATGATTTCCCTGATAAATTTAGTATTGTCATGAAAATGCACTTAAGTACTCTAAAATGTATACAATAAACTCAGGCCTTTCATTATATGAATTTAGCATGATCAAGCTATTTAATAAGTTCTTGTACATTAATGTTGATTGTGGCTGCTTGAGTCTTATTTGTAATATAAATTATGAATTATATTGACATAGAAGATATTTGTGTCGGTATGTTGAGTGTTTGTACGGAAGATGTGTTCTTGCAATGTAATATTTTAAATTATATCGTCTATTATGATGTCTATTTGCTAATATAAAATTTTTTATAGCACAATTTTTATAAAAATACTTTACTGCAATAGGGAATAGATCTATACATTGCGGCGGATTTACAATTACCTACGCAAAGTATGCGTCGACTTAACAAGTATGTATTTGTAGATAGTATAAATATTTGCTCTGGAATCGAACCCATCTAATACTGTGAGTAAAGTTCTTTGAGAGCCGTCTACATAGTCTTGCTCGCACATATAAGAATGTACAGTGCACACCACATGAGCTCCTTATGTGCAGAATTATTTGTACAACTAACAGGACAGACCGTGTAGCTGAATGTCTCGATATGATTACATTGAACTGTCAATTAAGAAATAATATTTTTTATTAATACACTTAAGGTTAATATTAATATGTCAGTACGTATGTTTAAGACAACAATAATATAAAAATTATGGGTTGCTAATAAATATTAGATAATTTATTCTACAGAAAACTCATAAATTCCGGCGGCATTCCTTTATCTTTATTCTCATTTGGATGTCCTTTCAGCACTTCAATCTCAAGTAGTTCCCTTTTCGTTGTTTATTAGTAAAATTAATAAAAAATTCTTAAATTATGATTTTAAGGTTAAGAGGACATTAAGAAGTAGTTTTTTAAATTGGGGCCGTTCGTAAATTATAAACTTTTGAATCAGTCTCCCGATCGTTAGACTGCGTAAAAATTTTTACGACCCTTCTATAAACATTATATGACGAAATTGAAAACCCCCTTTTTTACAATGTAAATGAATTACGACAACATTAAATAAATTGAAGCAACCTGCAAATGTCACATTACCCCCTCCCCCTGCGACAAAGGGCGTCGTATTTCATTACACGAAGCAATGCCCCCCTTTTGTCTATAAAATTATTTATGTTTGTGGTTACGATTTCAGGTTTAAATACAAAAACAATTCCGTAAGTGCCAATAGAAACGCCTGTGGGCGATTATGACCGTTGATTACATCATTCTCACTGAAAAGAAAATATGTGCCAACTATCATATGAACCATTATTATTTAAACTAAAGTTAATACAATGGTATAATGTAATAATTATCTGTCAAAACCAGACTATAATAAGGACTTATTACAATATCAAATTTCCACTACTTCTATCTACCGTAATTTTTACAGCTAATTTGAAAACATGCGGTATCTCGTTTTTTGATTACCAACGATGGCAGGCGGAAGACGATCTAGCGACCAGATGGTAAGTGGTAACTAACGGGCATGGACTTTGGCAACACCAAGGGTACAGCCCGAGATGTCGTAAAAAGTTATTACAAATCTAATGACAAAAATCTGCCATTATCTCGCCTAATTGTCTTGTAAATATATAGTTGTTTACGCACAAGTTCGCCATAGATATTAACAATAAGGCCGACTTGGTCCGAAGACTATTTATTTCAAATAACTTAAATGCGACAATCGCCTTAAACATTACCATAAACACAGTTTAGCGTTGCATTGGTAGGAGCAAATATTTATTTATGTAAATACACAAAACTAAAGCATGTATGTAAAAACAAATGTTTTTTTAGTAGTAGTATTGTTGTAATGTGCTTTATAAGTATATATTTTTCAAAATCAATTTCTAAACGTTGTGGGCATCAAATCCTCTGTAATATAGCAACTACAATAATGACGAACGAATTTGGTGGTCCGAGCCGAGTCTAGTTAACCAGCAGACCGGTTAAGGTATTAGAAGGCTAGTTGGTGTTTATTTAATTTCTTTTCAAATATAGTTTAAAAATGTAGGTGCTTTCTACATTTTTTTTTGTTTAACACATAATTTAGAAATTGTAACTTTGATCTTATGAAATTTTCGATAGCTTTTGTACACAGTTTTGAATTTAGCTAATGATGATTAGGGTAAATTACTTAATAATGTTGAAGTACATTTGGATCTCAAGTTGTTATCTAATAGTTTTAGATAAGAGCAACAGCTAAAAAGAATTTTTGTGTCTAAAATTGTTTTGATTTTATAAAAAAAACATATATAAATTGCCTTAGTTTTTATTACTTTAAGCCACTAAATAATACTTTTAAAGCCATATAGTAAAGAATATTTAAAATGTATGAATATAAAAATGTATGTAATTAAGTATTATATTATTATAGTTATTAAAAATGTATGCTCTCAAAACTGCATTGCAGTTCAGCCGTTAGATTGCATTAGAACTATGCGCTGTCAACAATCATGTTTTTATGACGAGACTCGAATTGGGCATAGTATAAGTGTATTTTTAACTTTTATAATTGTTTTTTTAAGTGAATTTTATACTTATACTTTTTGTTGTAATGTTTGATATTCTCTGAACCAAAACTTCAAAAAGAACTAGAAATAATCATAGAGTAATTATTTTAAGATAAATATCCTGTCAATATAGTGTAAGATTAGCAAGGCTAGTACAATGTTCAGATTCGAATATACATTCATTTATTTTTTAAAAAGAATGTTTAATTTACCTGAACCGTAATTATATATGGTCAAAGCCGCGGGGAGCCGTTAGATGCGGTCTACACAGGACCGCTCGTTGTGGCGTTCTCTTGGAGAGGCCTATGTCCAGCAGTGGACGTTGTAAGGCTGATGGATGGATGGATAGAATCGTTTTCCTTATATTAGACTTGTTTCTAGAGTTTTCTAACTACATATATTCAGGAAGCCGTGATACAACATTTAAACAAACCATCAAAAGGGTATTTTTATATATCACATACACTTCTCATCAGATAACATAAGAAAAATCGAAACAGTTCCCTTTTTATGGTTTCTGTCCTAATTTAATATATTTGATTGTATAGCTGGCAGTTTGGCCATTACAGTGATAGGCGGAAATTCTAAATTCAAAATTAGAATTTAATTTGTTATAGGATATAAATGAAATGATTCACTGTTTTGAGACTAATGTGTTGGGAGTACATTTCACCTTTGAAAACTAAAAATTTGCACTTATCTTAAAACTTTTTGTTCTGTGTTCTGTATACTGTGACTTTGGGACGTCTGAAAAAGTTTTTTTTTTCTAATACATATGGATACTTCGCCCGTAGAAGCCGCCCAAGTGGTGGCGTTGCTGGATTCTGGACTTAGTCAGCGTGTTGTGGCTGAAAGATTGCATTTATATGCCTGTCGTCTGTTCATAGAATCTACAAACGCTATCGGGAGACTGGTTTGTTCACGCGCCGGCAGGATCTGGCAGGAATCGGGTAACTTCTGAGCGAGATGATCGATTTATTGTAAACAACTTCTTCACGAAATCGACGCCTTAATGCTTTTCAATTGCAGCAGCAGCTTCATGTTGTACATAGGGTAGCTGTAAGTGATTCTACAATTAGAAGAAGGTTGAAGGAACGTGGACTGGTACCGCACAAGCTAGCAAATGGGCCGAAATTAACTGCAGACCATCGAAGAGCGCGCCTTAACTTTGCACGTGAGCACCTAAATTGGTCATACCTCCAGTGGAACAAAGTCCTCTTTTCTGATGAGTGTAAAACTATGCTGTATGGTAACGACGGAAGGAACAAGGTCTACAGAAGAGATGGAGAACGCTTTGCACAATGCTGCATTGAAGAAAAGGTCAGCTATGGTGGCGGTTCGTGGACGGTTTGGGGAGGAATCAGCGCCGACGCACAGTGTCGCCTAGAACATGCTAGGTGGACAAAATTCATGTTATCATTTCCAGGAAATCTTATTTGCAAAACGTAAACTTGTCGAATTCGCACGTGGTGAGTCATAAGGGTCAGAAGTCAGGTAATGAGTTTAATGCAACCTTTTCAATCAATCAGTTGCAATTTAGCGACACTTTCGTGCACATCTCATAGTGGCATATTGTAATATTGTGAAAGTTTTTGTGATGGATATTAATACTGAGGGTAAGTACTATTTTTAATGTATTTTTTTAATCAGAATCTATTAATTTGAATTTTTAGTATTTTTTTTAAATAGCCTATACATGTTAGCGTATTTTTTTTTATAAAAAAAACAGAAAGTTCATATTCAGACATTCACCTCTAACCGGGCTAGTATTTAGATATTACGCAGAAATAACTTTATTCTTCGTAAAAATACACATATTGTTTAGCACACTTCAGTACAACATGTTTTTTTTTCTTTTCTTTCAGAACACTTTTACTCTATTTCGAGGGTAGCCTTTTTTGAGGAGTGGTTGAAACACACGAAGAATGAAAAAAGCTCGCGTGTATATGACTATCTTTCTTCCAATGTTCACTTTGGTGACATTACTGAAAGCAGCCAAAAAGAAATAAAGTTGAAGATATCCAACTTGTCTAATAAGATTGGTGCCAAATGGTTGGCTTCAGGAAAGTCGAAGGAGCGTTTTTTAATTAAAAATAAGACTTAGTTGGATGAAGCAGACATACAGTTTACTGCGAGTTCTTTTGCGCCACAACCTTCAACATCAAGTGAGGCTGTGACTCCTGCAGGAAGACCTCGCAAAGATTTCGAAGAATCGTCGTTTAAGACGAAGAAATGTCGTACCGTTAATCCTAGGCAATCAAGTAGTGACGAAGCCTTAGCTTACTATATAGATTCTAAGTCAACAAATTGAAATTTAAGAACGAGATGGGGCTCATTGTAGATAAACCAAAGCCAGGATTTGGTTCTTCAAAAGACGGGCTATCCGTCGCTTTTTTAAGAATGCTGAGATGAGTGCTCAGATCACAGGGTTGGATGTTACAATTATAAAAAAGTTTGATGTTATTTTGAGGACATTGTCTTCTGCATTCGAGATAAACTTAGTTGAATTCAATAACTTTTGTCTTGAAACCAGAAAACATTCATCTTAGTCTCTATTCGTGGTAATGCATGCCTGCTACTGTGCATAAAATATTAATTCAAGCACAGAAGTCATCAAAGCGGCATTGCTTCCAATTGGGCAGCTTTCCGAAGAGGCTCGGGAAGCACGGAACAAAGATTGCCGCAGATTTAGGGAGTACAACACCCGCAAGTGCTCGCGTGTTGCCACGAATAGAGACTTACTGTCCATGTTAATTATAACATCTGATCCTTTGATCAATAGCCTTCGAGAGATTCCCAAAAAATATCCGGAAAAAATATGTACAGATGTATTAAAGTTAATTGTAAGCCCTAGCATAGAAGAGTCAAGACTGGAATCGTCATCATGTCGCGTAATGCCACAAAATGATGACGATTATACAGTAAACGACTCATCAGAAGACTGATGATGATTACTAAATATTAGGTTAAGCTACAATTTTTAGTTATGTTGTTAAATAATTTTGTTTGTTTGTATATTATTTTTATTAATATAGTATATATAATAATTTAATATGATTATTGGACGCTAATAATTGTAGTATGTACTCGTGCTTGTACTAAGCATGTAAACATTGACTTGTAAATTTTTCTTTATCAATAAATGAGTATATTATGTATTTGAGTATTTTAAATATATTTTTCTGGTATAAAAAAAACGTTTTTTATTACAAAATAAAACAAAAAACTGTAAATAGTATCTAAATATGACTTAACTCTATGTAAAAGCATCTTTATATAACATAAAATAATTTTGTCCACCTAGCATGTTCTACGTGGCACACTGTGCGACGATAAGACAGCTTGTCTTTGTGTCTGGGCCACGTCTGCCTACACAGCTAAACAGTCATCGGTACATCGAACAGTGTCTTGAGTCTCACGTGATGCCCTATGCACATTTTATTGGCAACGGTTTCATATTCATGCACGACAATCCTAGAGCTCACACCGCGAGCGTCGTACGAGATTATGTTACCGAAGTCGGTATCTCCATTATGGAATGGCCAGCAAGAAGCCCGGACATGAATCTATGGGATGAACTAAAGAGACGAATTCGTGCAAGAGATCCTGCCCCAGAAACACTTAGCCAGCTGCAAAATGCAATCCAAGAGGAATTTAATAGAATGCCACAACATTTGATCGTGACTCTCATCCGATCGATGAAGAACCGTATGGAAGCAGTAATAAGAGCTCGGGGAGGGAATATAAGTTATTAAATAAACGTTTCTTAGCCTTTCAATTACGTGTGTTGTTTTATCAATTTCCTTTATACTCCATACAGGGTAAAAATGATTTGTTAAAGAAAATACGAAACCTATGAAAATTTAATTTGAATTTAGAACATTAAAACATTAGGATTTGAAAACCTCATATTATTCACTATTAAACGACATTTGACATATTCCTAAATATACACATTTTTCTGATAACCCTTACAAAACATAAACTTGCAGTGTTTCGATTTTTCTGATGAGAAGTTTATTTAGGAACATCCGAACATTGAACTAATAAAAAATGAACCTCGGGTCTAGTACAAAATTCACGAAAAAAATCTCTAGTCAACCTATATAAATGTCTGAAGTAATGTAACACAGTTCCAGTGGCCCGCCAATACAGGCGGAGGGACGGCACACGGCGGGTATATTTAATTAGTGAGGGCCCCACACTACCCTGTTCGTTGCCCTAAACGACAGGGTGTGCGGTTAGGTATATTTTGTCGCGCCTTAACAAAAAAGGTACACTATATTAATACACATAAACTTCAACATTCTAATTTGAAACCTTGTTGAGTTTTCTTTGCAATAAATTAATTATTAAATAACAATATGCGGCAATAATTGAATTTATTAATAATTGACGAGTTCCATTTGTTGGTAAATCAATGTTTAGGAATATTATGAAAATAAGTGTGGAGTAATGCACCAACGACACTGTAAATGGTATTGAATGGTACCTACTGTTCATGCAGATCTACCGTGTTATCATGAATTTATTTTGCATTTAATTTCACAATGTCTATAATGAATTTCTTCATTTGTTACGAATTACATAGTAGTTGACATGCAAGTAAACCTAAAAATTACATAATAGTTGACATGCACGTAAACCTAAATTAGACAAAATTCTCAAGGTGTGTTCTGCTGGTGGTGTTCTCAAAGGTGTCAACAGATTATGGCACATGAAAATGTAAGGTACGTTAGCTTTTTAAATTGATTGTAAAGAGCGAACAACTTAACCAACCTATTAATTGTCCTACTAATATTACCATTGCGAATGCGAAAATATGAATAGTTCCCATAGAATAGCTATTTTTGACAGAGACCTAACAACTAAACGGGTTTTATAAAATTAGCTATACACAATGATACCTCTTTGTATCTCTATTTAGGTATACAATATCATTAGGCACATAAAATATAGGTCCGTTTTATTCAAACGGAAACGGATTTTGATGAAACTTTTCGTTTGATAGCTTGATTAGAAAATACAGAAACATTACTGATTGGTAGATTTGGGTGCCAAGTGGGGGTACCTACCTGTTATACTTTTTTGTTAAGGCTGGAAAAAATGTACCTAACCGCTCACCCCGTCATTCGGGGCAACGAACAGGGTAGTGTGGGGTCTTCACCCACTAAATAAACCCGCCGTGTGCCGTCCCTCCGCCTGTATTGGCGGGCAACTGGAACTATTTTACATTACTTCAGTGGTCCACTGGCGGCTTACCCCTCTGGGTACCCTCTGCTGAGTGACGCACCTGCAACACGGAGCGTCGCACCTTCGCGGGAGGCCTTGCGGGTGGTGGACGTTCCCCGGTCCATCCACCTGCAGCCTCAGCTAGGGCATCCCAGTCGGCAGTGAAACGCTTCTGTGTGTTTTCGTTGTAGCGGGAGATTTTCGTTGGAACCGTCCATTCATTCGTTTATTTCCATCAGAGAAAAGAAAAATGGCAGTGTACTTTGTATTGCCAAGACTTTGAGTGACAGTTACAAATTATCACCAGGTGAGCCGTGGCTCGTCTACTACCAATAAAAATAATAATACTAATTATATGTAATTCTACATACTTACCCAATATATTGGGTCAAATCTAAAGATTTTAATTGAATATTTTAATGAGGCCCTATTTTTATTAAGTTAATTAAAGCAAATAATTTGCTTTCGGTGGTAGGTACTCGTAATTTAGTATTGGTTGAATATCGGAAAAGATGCTTGACGCCCCAGTTGAATAGAGCCACCACTTAAGATTCTTAAATCTCGCAAGGAATAGTGTTTTCCCGGTTTTGGATTCCCAGAAACCGTAAAATGGGTAGGAACTCAAAGGCGAATATATTAAATTTACTGTGCCGGTTCGGATATCTGTGCCTACGAATTAGTGTAGTTTTGTTTAGTAGTTAGTTCATAAATAATTATTTAGCGTATGTATGCCAACAACAATAATTTATTTTTCCACACACTAAGTATATACAACATAAAACAATTCAAGCTAGCACAGTGTAAGAGAAATTATGATCAAGTAATGCCAACGAGAAGCAATATAAAATGTGAATCAAAAAGAATTTATTTAATGTGCCTTTCGCAGATATACGTAAATAGAAAAAAAAATTAACTTAACGTTGTAGTTTGTTGTTCTATCTATCTATACTATTATAAAACTGTAACAGAGCTGTGTCTGTACATTTAAGATATTTGAGAAAAAATGACTGATTAAGGCTATAATTATAGGCGTGTCTGAACACCAAACGATTTTTTGTTTTTTTGTCTGTTTATCCGTTTGTTTGTTCGCGCATCACGCAAAAACTACTGAATAGATTTTGATGCAACTTTTTTTGTTTGATAGCTCTTGATTAGACTTAACCACTCGTATACATTTTATCCCGCTACTATATCGGGAACCTGAGATATAGCCTAAAATCTAGCTTTTGGCTGCGGCGAAGCCACGGGCAAAGGCCAGTACTATTATAAAACTGTAACATACCTGTGTCTGTACCTTTAAGATATTTGAGAAAAAATACTGTAATAGGCTATATAGGCGTGTCTAAACACAAAACAATTTTTTTTTAGAATTTTTGTCTGTTTATCTGTTTGTTTGTTCGCGCATCACGCAAAAACTACTGAACGGATTTTGATGCAACTTTTTTTATTTGAGAGACTTGATTAGACTTAAAAACTGGTATACTTTTTATCCCACTACTAGGTATATCGGGAACCTGAGATATAGCCTAAAAACTAGCTTTTGGCTGCGGCGGAGCCGCGGGCAAAAGCTAGTCTTACAATAACTTTGGGCAGAAAAGTTGGTAAGTGGTTGGTGGAAAGCAATAGAACTGGGAATAATAGGGTAAGTCCGGAGTAGTTCGCCATAAGGGGGAGATGTTCTATCGAAATAATTCATAGAACCGTTCGAGTAGGTGTCGCTACTCGCTACGAGGGGTGATCCAAAAGTAATGATAATTGGTTACTTCAGGTCCACATAAAAATCCAAAAAAAATTTTTTTCGCTAGCCTATACACTCACTACGTCAGCCTAAAAAAATCATATAAATAGGTCAGGATTTCCGGGAGATACATTCATTTATACGAACTGTCGAAGAGATAACATCAACATGGAGAAAAACGAAATTAGAGCTGTGATCAAGTACCTCTGTTTGAAAAAAATGTCTACAAAAGACATACACTGTGACTTAGTGGAAACATTGGGGGACTCTGCTCCTCCATATTCTACAGTTGCACGCTGGGCCAAGGAGTTTAAACTGGGCAGAACATCCACTGAAGATGAACATCGCGAAGGACGCCCATCCACGTCCCTCACAGAAGACAACGTGAAAAAAGTCGAAGATGTTGTGTTGGCAGATCGAAGAGTGACCATCAGGCATGTAGCTGAGGTCACAGGGATCTCATATGGAAGCGTTCAAAGAATCATTTCGAACGAGTTGCATATGAAAAAGGTCTCTGCGCGTTGGGTTCCCAGAATGTTAACCGACGAGCAAAAGAAAAAACGAGTTGACATTTCGAGGGTCAATCTCGAAAAGTTCCAAGCAGATAAAGAAAATTTTTTGTTGCGTTTTGTGACTATGGACGAGACCTGGATCCACCATTTTGATCCTGAAACAAAAAAACAATCGATGACTTGGAAGCGAGCCTCCTCACCGACGCCAAAGAAATTCAAAGTCTCAAGTTCGGCGGGAAAGGTTATGGCGTCTGTTTTTTGGGACGCTAAAGGAATAATTTTGGTGGAATATTTGGAAAAGGGAGCCACTATTACGGGCTCTTACTACGCACACCAAATAAGAAGATTACGGGAGGCCATTAAGGAAAAAAGACGTGGCAAACTGCGAGCTGGAGTGCTGTTTCACCAAGACAACGCACCGGCTCACAAAGCCGCAGTTGCGATGGCTGCCATTCAAGAAACGGGATTCAAACTGGTCGAACACCCTCCCTATTCGCCAGATCTGGCTCCTAGTGACTTTTACCTCTTTCCTCGGCTCAAGGAACACCTCCGAGGCAAGAAATTTGAAGACAATAGCGAAGTTATGGCCGCTGTTGAGGCGTTTTGGGAGGGTCAAGAAAAGGAATTTTTTTCAAAGGGAATCCTGGGTTTAGAAAAAAGATGGTCTAAATGTATTGATTTGTTAGGAGACTATGTAGAAAAATAAATTATTATTTTAACTTTAATTACCGTGTTTTATTTTCATTATCATTACTTTTGGATCACCCCTCGTAGTTACTGTTAAGTTCGTCGCATGGATAAAAGCAAAGTTCGTCGAACATTTTGAGGGATAAAATGAAAATGTAAGAAAAACACACATTTTATTGTCTTGGCTAATGTAAATATTCTTAAATGGATCATGTTTTACATGGTTGTGATTTAGTTGCTTGAAATAATGGTTATTTTTGTACTGTGCATCGTATACGAACCATGTTAATCTCAAAACTGCGAGTGACTTGTTTTTACGTGTTTAAATTTTAGGTGTGGTGATCTTTTTAGATCCCAAATAAATACAAGAAGAACGCGGTAGCCCTAAGGGGAATTTTTTTCGATGAAGCAGCATTAAAAATAATGGTATGTTCATGCATGATGAAGCTATTGAGTATCAGATCCACAAAAGACTGGGCCGAATATTAAAGAAAAGTAACTACGAAAAGGGGCCTATGGGACCACCTTCTTTATTTGGAGAAGAAAATGGGGAGAAGCTGGCTCCCCATATTAAATCAATGCAAGCAAAAGTTTCCCAATGACAATCGATGATGTTAGAAAGATAGCTTAAGATTTTGCTGAACAGCTAAAATTAAGGTAAAGATTTACCAAGATCACCCATAAAGCAATATAATATAACGGGTTGCAAATTGCTTGAGCAGAAACAGGTATTACATTACACTAAGAAAATCTGAAGGTATTTCCTTAGCTAGAGCCAATGCCATGAATAAAGTAGAAGTGTTTATTTTCAACTTCTTGAAAGCATCCTTAGGGAAGACAATGAAGTTTTGGCGCTAAATTGCATATTCATCATGGATGAGTCAGGCACATGCAACAGATAACCCATAACTTCCTTAGTAGAAAGCATAAAAGAAGTAGGTACCGCGATACTACCAAAAAGACTTCCAGGGTATGTACTTGCTCAGAAAGGTTTTAAAGCAGTTTCGACAGGACATCAACTTAAAAAGGAGAGACGATAAGAATGATAGTCTGCTGATGGCACATTTGCCAGGTGCTAGTGATGACACTAGCACCTGATAAAAATGTGCCTTCATAAGAAGGGCAAAAATGAAAAACCCCAAATTGAAGATGAGGCAGGGAGGGATCCTCCAGAACCTAAAAATCGCCCTACATAACTTTCGATATTATTATTCCTAAAATGGTTAAAAATAAACTCACTTAACTCATCATTGTTATTCCCTGGAAATGATGGAATATTCTCATAATTACATTATTTTGATATCGATGCCGAAACACACTTCTCACTAATCTCACTCTCCAGCTTTTGAATCGTTCGGTATTTAAAACGTTATAGACTCACTTATATGAACAGTGTCGATTTGGCTAAACAAAACCCTGGACGTCGTATAACGACTCTTTTGGAGCCTTGCTTGACAAGGCTTGGGGAAAAGCAGCGTCAGCGGAAAATGCAATTATTGGCTTCAAAACAACAGAAGTGTATTCTTACAACCCCAAAGGGGTACCAGTATACGCGTTTGAACGACTCGTGACTAAAGAATCCCCAGGTGTCTCGTCTAATAAATCCTATTCCACCTAGTATGTCTACAGTTGAAGATATTAATGAAGGATCTATTACAGAATGTGCTAATGAGCCAAGAAGAGAGCCTTTCCTAAAAATCGAAAACCTCTCTCTCTCTGGATATGGCCAATTGATATATATTTTTCTTGTTGTTTCCTATAAATTGTTACTTTATTGTTTGAGATGTCAAAGATTTTTCAAAGTTAAATTAAAAATAAAGATTTCTATTCTACTGTTTTTATTTTGATAGTTTGTAAGAAAATCTATGCAAGAAAATGGCGATAATGAAATAAAACTAAACGACTAAAGACTCATGAGATTATCTTATAAAGCTCTTTTTGTGATTAGGAAACGATATTTTTGAAAAAATCACGGATCTGTACTTTGTAAAATAACTAAATAGTTAGATACAATGCAATTAGTAGATAAACTTGTTAAAACCACTTCTTTGTTTACATTTGGCATTGCTACTCGTTGGCTTCACTCTAAACATATATAATATAATAATACATATATTATCATCTACATAATATTCATACATACTTAACAGGTACAAATGAATACATTTAAATATAAGTCATATTACATTTTACCAGTTAATATTTTAAAGAGACCAAGTAAATTTCATATACATTTTGTCACAAATACACATTACAACCTACCTCAGTAACAATTAAAAACTGAAGCGATCGAAATATTGATATCATAATACTCGTAAATTTCAGATAAGTACGGAATGTAAAGTAGATTAGTGTCGCAAGCGCAAATTCAGAAAACCTAACATTATTATTGGTCATAACCCCAACGCCAAACGTACTATAATTAAGACATTTTGTTAGCAATTATACCTCTAAATTATTATATTATTAAAATGCCCGCACTACACATGGGGTGTACCTATAAATTTGCTAAAAACGAGGATATGGTAATGATGACGATGAAGGACGGGGGAGGGATGTTTTTGAGGTTTCCTTGCGTTCGTTTCCTTTTTTGTTGTTTCAATTTCATAATTTAGTTGTAGCGTTTGCGAATGTTCGCTCTAATATTTATCACATTATAGCTATGTACATATTTTAATGTTATTGAAATTGTCTAGTTGTAGAGCATTGCTTATGCCCAGCATGAATGGGCCGGCTCGGTCGGCGAAGTACCTCACTGTCACAAAAAACCAGCGTGTAACAACGGCAGGTAATCTTACCGTTGTCTCGTATGGTGAGTGAGCGCCGGAGCCCCAAACCCCCTCCCTATCCTATCAATGCAACGTCTCATATTTTTAATAAACTATAAAAAAATATATTATTTGTTTTATTTAACACACCTTATATTTTAATAACTTATTATACTGTCTAAAAGTTTGAGTACCGTAGTCTAGTTGTCGGGTAATTCCGAAATAAATATAACACACATATAACTAACGCTTAGACCACATAGTACCCAAATTCGATAAACAAATTTCGTGAGGGTAAACCTTTTTTTTTTGTTAAGGCGGGAAAAAATGATCCTAACCGCACACCCCGTCGTTCGGGCCACGAACAGGCTAGTGTGGGGCCTGCACCCACTAATGAAACCCGCCGTGTGCCGTCTCTTCGCCTTTATTAGGGAGCCACTGGAACTGTTACATTCCTTCGGTGGTTCGTGAGGGTAAACCCGAACGAAAAGGAACACAGCATGACGCCTGTATTCCCCGAAGGGGTAGGCAGAGGTGTATTACAAACCCACGACTCGCCAGCTATGTTTAGGTCCCACGTAATACCTAGGGGGCGAGCCTATTGACGTCTACCGGGCACATTGGCAAACTCCGGGCTGCTACTGAGATTTTTTATTTTTAGGAAAAAGCTCAATAACATTGAACGAAAAGGAACTTGTTCTTTAAGCCAAATATAAATAAAATCCATTTTTCAGTGTCATTCAGAATTACCGAACCTAATTCGGAATTGTAATCCGACTAAAAAAAAAATAGCAAGATTTTCAAATAGGTACTTAATAATATATTTAATAATTTTAGAATTCAATATAAAACTTTTGGATATAGAACTTTAGCCAACATATTTTAGCAGACGATATATTAAGCTGGTAACATTACGTCTAATAAATGCTGAATTTTTGAGAAGAAGCCTATGAACTCTTCAAAAATTCTTTCGTAATTACCCGAATGCACTTACGTAGGAATTGAGGACCTCCGCCGTTTTTATAGAAAAAACATGAGTATTCGCAGTAGGTCTTTTTCGGTCCGCAATCTGCGTAGGTACGTATTACTCTCAGTTAGCAAATTATCTATGCGTATTACTCCGCTCCGATGGGTCGCAGCAAATCGTAGCGTATTATCATATAGGTTACAGCTATCAATAATTAATAAGATGTTTAATCACAAAAATAACTTTCTTTTTCTCTTTTCGGTGCATCCAGATATTAATGTTCTATGATATTACTATACAATAAATAATCAAACCTTTACACAAATACGCCACGCCATGTGTAGTGCCAGAATTAGTGGGCAAAACTATGTTATATGAAGTAATGAAGTGATTTAGTTTATTGTGTACTCTACACACGGAGTTAGGTCATCTGGGCATAGTATCCAATTTGGACAAAATAGGTATTCTAGCAAAAATAGTTTTTATAACGTTACAATTTATATACTTAGACTTAGAATAATAACGCTTAGAACCCGAGTAGGTCCAAACGGAGTGAAGCATTTTCAAGTTAGCCTTAAAAGGCTAACTGCGTTGCTCCTTCTGTCAGTGTCCATAATAAAGTGTCATTGTAAACATCTCGCATAATTTTATTTAAAACTGACTTACTGCACCGTGAAAGGATGTCACAACGCGTCTCATAACCACAATAATGATAGGAAGATTACATTTCACTCGTAAGTACTCTTTAATAATTAATAATTTTCAATAATACATTCATCTAAACAGAAAATTAAATTGTAATCAAAATATTGCCAGCTTTAGTAAAAATATTTACCCCGAATCAAAAAGTTCTATTTAATTCTATTCGTTATTAGATTTCCATCAGATTCGATTATTGCTGCGCGATGGATACAACCAATCCGACTTAATCGAAGCGAAGAATGTTGAAAACCAATTAGATACACAAAAATTAGTTCCGAGCATTTCGGTGACAAAGAAAAGTAAACTGCCTTATGATGGTACTACTTGATATTACTTGATATGGTATTACTATGGTATATACTTACTATGGTATTACTTGCTTATGATGGCAGACGAGCCACGGCCCACCTGATGGTAAGTGGTAACCGTCGCTCATAGACTCAACTATACCGAGGGTATTGTCAAACCACTGCACACCATTTGATTTCTCAGATATGAAATGAAAGAATAAACGGCTATCTTCTGCTACAGCCAAAACAGACTGACTGGCTTCATTCTTCTCTTCATTCACAGGAGACGGTAGAACCGAACTGTTCGGGCTTGATGAGCAAGTAAGTACTTTCACTTGGTACCCAGCCCTACCACCAGTAGAGCAAAGGGTGATAATTGTTTACTTCCCTTAGTCGCCTTGTACGACACCCGCGGGAAAGGATGGGGTGGTGACACTTGTATTCTTAATCCGTCACCACACGGAAAAATGGTAATTTAAGTTCCATTACCTACAGTTGCATTATTAAAAAATTACAAATTTTGTCTAAGTTCCGTGTTTCAACTTACATCATCCATCCATCCATCAGCCTTTTAACGTCCACTGCTGGACATAAGCCTTGCCAAGAATGGGGGATAGTGCCGTAATCGCCACGCTTGGCAGGCGGGTTGGCGATCGCAGTGGATGTTGTTAATACTATCTACTTACATATCCCGTCCTTTTTCCATACAAATCTACTATTTATTACAATTTTCTATCAAATTTAAAAATTATACACGAGATTTTGGTTTGGCAAAACTGGAATAGTGTGCCATTTTCCTCACTTTTTGGGGAAAATGTTTTTACTTGTATCATTACTTGATCGTGTGTGTGTGTGCCGTTGAATGTAATTACGTGACGTTTACGCACACATTGATCGTTATGTTGCTTCAAATTTCAGCGGAATTATAAATGACACTATCGTTCTAAGCGTTATTATTCTAAGTTTATATACTTATTTTTTAAAATTGAAATATACGCCTACGCCGCCATGATCATAATAAAAGAAGACATTTGAATTGCGTCACACAACAGACTTACAAAAATAACCAGCTTCTTACACATAACATTATTATGTACTTAATGAATAGGTCTTGCCTTTTCATTACACACAGTTCCTTATATCATTTAACAAAATACATTAACACAATGAGATTATCCTTTGTGAATGGACGCCTTAATAAAAATATGACTGAATAACAAAACACAATGAAAAATCTAATAATTTTACGACTAGTTGTGGAGACAATAAAATGGAATGGAGATGAATTGTAAGATAATAGATACATTTAGTGGATTCGAAGACGAATTCAAGATCGAAGATGTGAGTGCTGAATAAAAGTCTAACTCCGCTCTAGTTTTGAGCGCGCCAGTTGTTCTCCAAGTTGAGCCGTGGAGGTGAGATAGGCAATCGCTCCGTGTAAATACTTGTGATTAACTAAGATTAAACACATCGGAAGCTAAGTCCAACAAAGTTTGGAATAAAGCTAAAAGGTTGAGTATCACACTGATGATGTGATTGTTTATATAGAGCCGAGAGCGATGGAGTTGGAATTTGGAATATTCAGAGTCAAAAAATCTGGATTCGAGACAGGATTCCATCTTTGACGGTAAATAAATGTGTTATGATGTCTCTAGAATCCACCGCTCAAAACTTGTAAAATAAATAGAGCCTTGAGAAGAATAGGTAGACCAGTTGTAAAACAGCAGGGACTTATTATTGACAATTAAGGTGTAATTGGTGAAATGAAGGTGTACTTACTACTTAGAGATTGACAATATGAAAAATGCTATGACACGCAGTAGATAAAGAATAAATTTAATAACAGGACTGCACATGATATGGGTATGTAACGAAGTTTTGCCCGCCAGTCTATTTACGTACAATGTTTATAGATAGTAGATTGAAATATCAAATAAACGTTGTTATTCCCCAGCTCTCATCCAGCCGTATGGCTACAATTTATGAGGATAATTTTAGATTGAAACAGAATAGTCGACCTTGCACGAAGCCATATTGACTATGTGTTTGTTGCAGCCAGTACCGGCAACTTAGTACCTAGTGGTGGAAGGCAGTCTAGATTTTGATGAGACACGGAAGGAGTCTGCTCAAAACGGATATAATATAAGAGATAGTCGCGTATTTTTATAGGTATTCAATTTGGTCTATAACGCGAAATTTCCGCAGCGACATTACTTTTAATGTCGCGATTAAATAGGTTAATTAGTACTTATATAACCAAGTTATTTATTCATGACTAAAACAAGGTCGCTTATTTTTGTGTCTGTGCAGGGTCGAGACACAGGTAAGGTACCTATACAAATACACCCCAGAAAAGTTGCCGGTCCTATTTGCGTTATATTCAATAGAAATTTTATTAACCCGAATAAATTAAGCTTATTAACACGACTCTACATAAACAACATCTAGAAAAATATTAATTTTAGAAAATTATATCGTTAGTATATTTAAAGTTTTGTTTCATTGGGTAAAATGCTAACCTAAGGCATAAGTGGTATCAAATCAATTATATAACAGTAAATGATACTATTCTATAAGTTTAGATAACAAGATAGAATACAAATTGTTTCACATATTGTTTTATATACTATATCTATGGATTCTTAGATACATATAGGTTTAATATATATAGGTATATATATATAATCCTACCCGTGTAGGTGTACCTCAGATATACAACTTCTGTATTCAGAATTATATTCAAATAATATATTTAAGTTTAAACAATAAATACATTCTTAATTTTTGACGTCATATTAATTCATAAATATTTAACAGCTTTAATTAATACATGTACACATACTTATAGCTTACGTTCATATTATATTCTTAATTAATTTCAAATATTATTTTATTAATAATAGACATATCCCTAAAGGAGAAATATACTTACATACAAAGATTAATATAAATAAGTATTACGTTCATCAAGAACTCAAATTGAGAACTAGAAAAATATTTTATAATACATGCATTTAATATCAACAATTTCATTAAAATGACTTATTAACAATTCAGGTCAATAATTGCATTAACTTATCTTGTAGTAATGTCATTATCAAATATTTTGTGACGGTTACGTCTTTAAGAGATCACTGACCCATCATCTGAGACTTATGGTAAAAGTCGCTAATAAATAATTTATTACTTAATAATATTGACTTTTAGTAAAAACATGTTTTATCATAATTACTCTATAGTATTTCCTTAGCTAGGGGGAAGAATAGAAAATGTTATACATGTCTGACATAATATAAAATATAATTAAAATTTCAAGACCTACTTGCGCCAGGAACTGTATTTTTAACTTATATTTAAATAGAATGAATTACTTCAGGGTTGAATTGTTCCAAATTAATTTACTTGTTTTATGTAAAATCACTTTCGGGCTGGTCATAAAATCAAGGTGACATTTATGCCAGCGCTCTGGCTCGCGCGGGCTGCCTATACTACCTGCTAGTTTACGACCTACACATAAATAATAGAGTTGAATTCCACAAGAATGCACGATCAGCTCAGTTTCTGCCTGCAAATCAACAAGAGTTACCAAGCTCATGTAATTTAAAAATAAAGCGTCGTATCAATGATGACGGGTCCCCGAACTGTAGGGTCATAGGTGTTTAATAAATTACCCTTTGCTCCCATTTGGGCTTCACACTATCAGGTTGGAGGATAATTTTTATTGCTACTTGGGCCTCTCAGGCACAGTCCGACCCTGTGTATTGATCATTACAATTTGAAAAAAAAAAAAATATTTATGAAAACTGGCGCAAGTGGCACTAAATATACACCTTTCACTTCATAAATGTTAATATGTTTATACAGTAGGTACCTATAGAAGCAAAAGCGTAGTTGAACCCTGGCAACAAAAGCAGACGTTTGGAGTAAGTATCTACTACTCGTAGACACAGATAGCGACGTCCAAAAAAAAAGTCAATGATTTTTATTTTACAATAAATATCCTTCGGCGCAAAATCGGTCGCGGGGCACCAATACCCCAAGTTATAGTCTAGTTCTGCATGTACATAAAGTAATTATCAAAGAACTATAATGCCCCTTCATATAAGCTAAGACATTCATAGAACAAGTCACAGCCCTACTTGGAACAAAGAATTGAACACGAGTACCTAAGATATGGTAATGGTATGCTACCATAGTACACTTGGAACAGTACAAGAAAGCTTTTGAATATGTAAAATCACAATAATCATGAATATCGACATTAATATCAATAGGTAACATTGATCAAATTTAATAGTTTTATTGAATAGTATTAAACTATAGTATCTCAAATAGAAGACCTAATAAATGCTAATACAATAAAAATAGATGTAACTGCTAATTTATTTAGCTCAGTAGTCAAACAAAATAAATTCTCTAATTATAAAAAAATCCGAGATGTTCTAAGCATGAAACAATTAATATGAGGAACTGTGACAGTGAATTATTTATGCATTGGAATTGCTCGAGTAAGCTTCATTCCGAGATTTTATCCCTCCAATATATTAAGTTAATTATCTTCAAACTAACAAATGAGCTTATCTTAATAATCGAAAAGCCCAGTATACAAAGTTCAATTATTTTTTCTTAAACCCTTAATCGAATAGATACTTTTGTACTTAATAATAGCGTTAACATAATTATGACTCATAAATATAATATACACATGCCTGCGATTATCGTAAGATATAGTCCATCTCATCAGAATCTAACGGTGCCTCAAATTTTCACTGTGCCACGCTTTTTATTTCAGCGATGCCGACGATTTAGGATTTTTTGAACACTTCTTAACTTTAAACAAATATTTGGTATAGGTATCTCAAAATTTAGTAACATGTTTACTTAATAAATTCTTCTTATAAATCGACTTTAAGCTTCACACATTTTACAATTTTGAACTCCTTACGAAAATGTAAATAAATACCTATAAGGTGCATTATAAAGCACAATTGTAATGCATGTACTTAAAACAAAAATATTGGCAGAAAATAGTCTAAAGGAGATAAATTCATGTACCTACTGATGTTATACAATGCTTTAATGAATATTTGTGTACCTTAAAAATATTTAATGGATTATTTACTGTCATGTTAACCTACGTTAAAGACGGTTACGTGACATCGGAGCGCCGGCAACAGGCGCCAATAGTCGCCGGGGAACTAGAAGGCGAGCGTTTCCACGAGCGGGTCTTGTAGCTCCAGGCTGTTTCAAATCAGCTAAATGGGAAGCGTAGCCATCATTTAACGTTATTGCCATATTGCTGTACTTCTTACTAATACGCCCAATTGCGTATATTTGCCTCGGAGCTAATCCGCAGTTATGATACACAGTTATATCCTTTCCTGAGCCGTAAGCTGCATGTAAAATAATTCCGTGTTCATGTATGAGGCTATTTAAATGCGCTGACTTATGTCCTAACGGATCTGTGGAAAATCCGTCAGAAAAAAAAACCAAACCATGAGGGAAGTTATGTTCAGCCAGCCAGGACACAACTTTCCTCTGTTGCATGTCAGGTCTCCCGGTTATATACAGGATAAGGAATCCCAGGTCCTGCCAAAAACGGACAACGTCCACTGCTCCCGCTCTTACTTTAGGATCTCTTCCAGTAACAGAAACACTCGCAGTGAATGATCCATCAATACTAAAAACAACACATTCAGTTTGTGGCGGTACCACAGCGAGATGAAAATTACAGCTGGTATGATCGCCACGCACAACGATTCTTACTGGGTAAATACCGCAACCCATGCTTTCCCAGTCAGGTAACGTATAAAAAATTCTTCCAGTTTTATCTGTGACTTCAGTAGACAACATAACCCATTCACCTGCAGGAGGGTCCTTTATCATATAAATATCTACTTTTTCACCAGTTAAAGTAATCATATCTAATGGCCCGTACATGAAACGTGCAATGAAGGTTTGGGGATATCCTTCCTTTACAAGGACATCATTAGCTCTATGATTTGCAGCGACGTTTTTCAATTTTACTGACGTTCGTTTCCTCATCCATTTCTCCCTTTCTTGTCCTGGTTTGAACATAGGACCTTCTCTATCTTCTGAATGCCCATACAAGGCCAAGTCAAAATGGCCAATTTGACGTAATATGAAAGCTATTACATCGGAACTTTCCCAATAACTGGCATGAAATAGGTGAGGTAAAGCATTTGTAGGAAAATTTGTCAATCCTTCAGGACAATACAAAGCATAGTCTATCCTTTTAGAGCCCCACCATTTCTGTTGTAAAGCATTCATTGTTATTAATGGAATGTTATCCACTAATCCACTAACAGTGCTTTGTACTGATGCTTCAGATAATCTTCTCAGAACTGGCGTAGGTGGCATTTGCAAGTGATCTCCAAAGAGTTGGGGATGACTTTGTATCAATTCCATTAAATGATATGGTTGACCATTGCCTAAAGGATATTTCGTATATCTAGCAACATTTATAGGCGGTAGATTTGTAAATCTAGCCGATAACAACGGTTCCAATCTCGATGCAACAGGATCTGTAGAGTGAAATAAGTTGTACACTTGTTGTACAGGTGGTTTAATAATATCACGAATTTTATCATCTGAAATTTTCCTTGACGCTAAAATAAGCGATAAAGGACTGCCAAATGTGAAAAAATCACTAACATCAAACTCCAATTTTACGTGAGTATCACTTGTAGATGAAGAACGTCTCCTTGGAGTTGGAGCTTGTAAATGAGACTTATTTAAGTAATGAGGTTCTGTTGGATCATTTGGAATAGTAATTTCTGTGTCCAAAATACTATTTTCACTATCATGTCGTGATTGATAATGTAAAGTTCGAACAAGAGCATCATATGCTAATACAGACCCCATACTATCACCTACAATACACACTTGTCCACTAAATCCTTTTCCATCTTCTGATTTTATGAATTCATTGTAAACTGCATTAGCAGAGTTAATTGTTTTTGTCACAGACTCTGGATAATCGGGTGATGTTGTTGTGATTAAAGGTATTGCTCCAATAGGTATGAGGTCATTAGTTAAAGGAGGTGTTTCAATAGTTGATGGTGAACAATCAAAACTGTATGGGCTCAAGGTAGATAATACTCCAAGAGTGTCTGTGCAGATAGAAGGGCATGAGACTAGTTTAATTGTAATGTGTCCTATAAGTGTAGGGTAATGTTGACGCATCACTGACTCGAAAGCTCCTTTAAAAGTAGTAACATCCGATTTCTTTGCTGTCATATCAACATTTGCATCTAGAACACTGCCTGCATGAAATACTAATATTAAAACAGTAGTGGGACAGGAGCTGTGTACAGGTGTTTCAGGGCAGCCGTCAATACTAGGGTGGCTTTGTAAATTTGGGACTCTCCGAGAACCACGTTCAGATGTGACTCTCTTTAAGAAAGAGGGATTGAATATACTATCTTCTTGACTGTTATCTCCTTGTGTAGGTGAAATATCAATATCAGCTTCATCTAAAGAACACAATGATGACCATTTGTTAAATGAAGATTCACAATCATAAAATTCATCTTCTGAACCGGTCTCAGTCTCTGACTCTCGAACCAAGTTCTCCATTCGCAAATTAGCTGCTTGTGCCTGCAGGCTTTTGATTGAACCTGAAGAGGAAGATCTGAGATTTGTTTTTGAGGAGGATTTATGTTCTAATGGTGGAGTACTTTCAGGAGTTAAGTGTTTTTGTATTCTTTTATCTGTATTGTTTTTCTTTGATACTAGAGGAGTTGGCACATCTTCATGCTTTTCTAAACTGCTCATTGTAGCTGCAAGAGATTTAGAATTTTCTTCTGATAAATCTTGTTCATCA
This sequence comes from Leucoma salicis, assembly GCA_948253155.1. Taxonomy (NCBI): domain Eukaryota; kingdom Metazoa; phylum Arthropoda; class Insecta; order Lepidoptera; family Erebidae; genus Leucoma; species Leucoma salicis. Next base: position 11,054,966 of record OX411808.1, on the reverse strand, counting down.
CTCTCCCCTGCCATCTTTTTTTGCAGAGCCAACTGTGTCTGTCTCTCTATTTCTCTTATATCTTCCATAGTAAGCCCATGCCATTCATCCTGCCATGCCCATGCCTGTCTATGTGCTCTTAGCATTGTTTTTCTCAGTGCTACATCATGAATAAATTTTTCTAACTTAGTTTGCATTCCCCAGTATCGGAACTCCACTCTACAGAGTTTATAAGCACACATGAGAGATTTTCCATTTGGTAATGGCTGTGGTTTATTTTGTACTTCGCTCCAATACTCCTCCAGCCAGTTTTCAGATAGTGGGCCTCTATTACATTTTTGTGACACATATAACTTTGGATCTTCTTCTTTAACATAATCAGCACCATAAAGCTGATCTTTACAAACATCAATGATATCAACAATTCTATTTTTTAAGTCACTTCCAGTCAGATTGAATACATTTTCTTGGTGGCCATTGTCAGCATAATAATAAGTTTCTATTTCTAATGAGAACTTTTCAACAAATGGACAAGTGTATCTAGTTTTAGTATAAGGATAAGCATTCCATGCTTCTTCAGATACTGTTAAGGCAGATTTAGGAAGTAAACTTTTAAACCATCCAGGTAAATGACTACCAACATGATAAATTTTTTGAGTGTACTGACCTTTCCCTCCAGGTCCGTCTTCATAAGGCTCATTGACAAGGATTTCTACACCACTACCTTCTCCAGAACTTTCTTCCCGGCTCTTCTTTGCAATCATGTAAAGCTGAGCTATTCTATACTCCTCTACTGTGAGAGGTAAAGGTATTCTGTACTCTTTTATCAGCATGTTAATATTTTACTGTATGCTTTCCATGTAAATAGTCATATTCTGAAACAATAGGATAAAAGATTGTGATTGTGAATGATAATAAAATAATTGATTTATTGGTTACTGTAATACAAAGCTATTCCAAATTAAGGTTCTAAAATATTTGACTCCTAAAATGTAACATTTTACTACCAAAAAATAATCAGTGCTCTAAATATAATTCCAATGAGAAAATAAAATACCTAATTAGGCTCTGTAGGGTAAAACAGTTGTCCTAAGTATATATCCTTGTATATCATCTTGAAAATGGTTAAAATAGATCTGACAAACAGTTTTTAAACTTGAAAAAAAATGTTATCATGTTCTCGCTAATTGATAGACTCAAAACTATATCACTGAATACTAATTGATGATAATGATAAGCGTGTATATTAATCGTCATAATCAGTTTTCAATCTAAATATATTTACTTACAACCTAATTTTATGACCAATTTCATGCAAATTATAATATTACCTGTTACAAGAAAATAAATCCCAGTTACACCCTAGCTAAGTAAATAGGCACACCTCCCTTAATAATATTGTAATAAGTTATTACCTTTTACATATGAACCACAGTTTCTCACATCATTTTGCACTGATCACTACAATTTATAATTCATTATTGTTTTTTTCTAACAATTACGAAAAGAAAATATATTAGAAGCACAAAATCTAAGAATGAACTTTGACATTTTCGAGACTGAGCGGACTGTAATGTAATGTCAATAAACAGCCTTATTGCCATTCCTTTTCATGGTAACTCATTACAAGTATAATTTCTTACAACAGAAATATTATTCACTGATAGAAACAGTTCGCTGTAGTTTAAAAATTAACATTTGCAGTGAAATTTGCGCCAAATTACTTCACAAATATAGTGTAACTGACTCTATTTTAGTACTACTGCAAATAAAAATTATATATCTGTGATAGAACTACAAGCGAAGTTTGCGTACCAATATGCGCGATCGTAGATTGGAACGCTGTTGATTCTGCGTAGGTATGATGAAGTCTTATTCATAGTCTTGGAGAATTATTTCAATTTTTATAATTTACTATGTAGATTTTTTAATCCGAAGCTTACTTTGATAAGATTATAAATATGAAAATGAGTTTATGCATTCTCACCATAACAACTTGACTGATCATACTTTAGTCGAAATTCTGGACTGTTATTTTCGATTTCACATTTTCACAGTTTGTGTTTAATGACATTTTTATCTCGGAAAAACATGATTCCTGTAGGATATCTATTCTATATACGTCACCCCCTTAACACAATAATAATATCTATACAAAAATAGCGATCCCACAGGAGCTCTCCCTTTTTACTGGTATAAACAGTAGCATAATAATTATATGTCTTTCTTTGTGTTCCGGAATATACGTACCATAATATTTAATTTAAGTGTTGATTTGTTAAGTTACCTACGGCTTTAAGAGGTAGCAAACAAACCCATTTTCAGATTTATAATGTTACTAGATTGTGACTTTATCCACGTGGACTTGAGTATTTATAGCTTTAAAACATAATAAACAAACGATCACACTTTCGCATTTATAATATCAATAAAGACTAGCCTTTTTTAAATGATAAGAGGTATATCAGTTTTTAAGTGTAATCAAAAGCTATCAGAAAAAGGTTCATCTAAATCCGTTTCGTAGTTTTACGTTATGTACAAACAAAGTTATTATACGTTATGTAAAAACATACGAATAATTAAAAAAAATGTTTTGAATTCAAGGATATTCATAGGCTACCTAATACAGTTTTAATTTTAATTTTTTTACAATATAAATATTTTCGGTCATTTTTCACATAACGTCCTCTGGTCCCAAACTAAGCTTAACGCTATGGATAGGAGATTACGGATATAATACATAATATTTGTTGAGGTACAACCTCTTTCTGATGCAATGTATTAGACCATAAAGAAAATTTAACTGTAGAAGCGGCAATGGCTATGTATAAAAAGGACTTAGGTGAGTACTTAATGTTAGAGAGTACTGCTCTTTTGCTAATAAGGAACCATATCACGGATGAGACATTAGATAAAATTATAAGGTTCTCGAATCCAAGAGATGTTTGGGATGAACTGCATCGATTATATGAAGGCGTAAATGATGACCGCTTATATGATCCATGTATGGAGTTGTTTCAACTTAAAATGGACATAGTTGACGACATGGCAACTCATATCTGAAAGGCGAAATTGCGTGGCATAAACTAAATCAAGAGCTGATGAAAGCGGGCGAAAGGCAGGAACTTCCCGAGTTGCTTTTGATCTGCAAGATTTTAGATACATTGCCACAAGAATATTTTTCGTTCAAATCCCGTTGGATTATGCTGTCGAAGAAGGATAGAACCGTAGACAATTTGACCAGTCAACTGTGTGCTCACGAAAGAGCTTTGATGGCAACTTCCAAGGAAAAATCTGATTGCGTGTCAAGATCGTCTGGCGAGGCTTTAGTAGTTAGCAGTAAGAAGAAAACTGTCAAGAAGAAATTCAAAGGTTTCAAATGCCATAACTGTGGTGAAGTCGGACATTTAAAGAATGATTGTCCTAAAAAGGAACCAGGTGAAAAATCTGATATGTTGGCTGTGTTGTTAAATGTTACAGATAGCAACACAAAGCGATACGAGTGGTACGTTGATAACGGGGTCACACACCACATCACGATGAGAGTTGACCTATATCAGAGTTTTGAGCATTTCCAAGAACCACACACGGTGACTACTGCAGATGGAAAGGTAATTCGCTTTAGGAAAAGGTTCGATTCTAATGAAAACGAAGACAAGAACTTTCGTAATGAAAAAATGTGGTACGTTCCAAAAATTACGAAGAATATTTTTTCTATACTTTCAGCACATGATGTAAATAAAGTTAGTAATTTTGAATCACGAGGCACAACATGTTTATTGAGATCAATGGAGAATTGTGTGTGACTTAAACATGGTGGTCTGTTTAAGCTAAATTGTAGACCAATTAAGCCCAGAGAGAATGGGATGGTAAATATGGTTGATAGTTTGCAAATTTATCATAAACGCATGGGCTGTCAAGATAAACGTCATTTGAAGAAAGTAATACATCAAGAATTTAATATAAAGAGTAAAAACGGTGGGAGTCTTTGTGAAAAATGTATATTTGGAAATAAGCACAGGCGAAAATTTGGTTTTCGTGATAAAGCTGTCAGTCCAGGAGAACGTATACATTCGAATGTTTGTGGTCCTTTTCCACTGAGTTTCTCGAAATATCGATATTAAGTTCTATGCAAATAATGAAGTAATTAAGGAGTTCTTTGATCATTTAAACAAAGATTCAAAATTACAATATTACTTGGGAGTAGAGATTGAAATTAGAGAAGGTGATGATGTTAGATTCATCAGACAACCTACGTAAACAAAATTTTGAAGAAATTTGGAATGCAAGAGTGCAGACCGGTGACCACATCATTTGTGAAGGAACATTTAGCTCAAAAATCACAGAAGGTTGAAGATTACTTTCTAATTATAAGCAGGTGGTTGGAGCCCTTAGATACTTAATGGTTGCCACAAGACCTGATATTGCGTACGCTGTGAGTGTGGTTTTCAGAAGCCTTGAGAGTCCATCTCAAGCAGATTGTGTGAGGCTGAAGCGCTTTCTTCGATATTTGCAATATACTCCAGATATGGGCATCCTTTATAAAAGGAATTATAGACAGCTATTAGTCAGTTAGGTCTAAAGGTCTAAACATCGAGAGAAGGTGTTGAGGTATAACCTCTTTCTGATGCAATGTATTAGAACATAAAGAAAATTTAGCTGTAGGAATAGTTTATGAAGTGTGTTTGTCAGTCAATAAAAAACAGTTTTATCGTCTGATGTCATCTTTTTATTTCCATTAAATAGTTTAAGAAATAATTCAATAAATCTACTGCAAACGCTGACCATCTATGCGTTATAAAAATATTCACTTTTGATGTGAAACATCTAATGCGGGAGGAGGGTAAAATCGGCTGTTAGTGTGCGACGCTTTTATTTTACTTGTCCCGTTCAAATTTTGCAAGTTGAATTTGACACACTTCCCGGTTTCCGATTGATCTAAAATTTTGCACGCATATGTATATCGCGTAACAATACAATATTATGATAACATGGAGCTGATCTGATGATGGAGCTGGAAGGTGGACATAGAAACTCTATAATGAAATGGCGCAATCTCATCGAGTTTGGGCTCATATGATTTGTCTTGATGAGTACTTTGCCCCTAGATGGTATCTAGGGGCTGACGATGAAGCTGGAAGGTGGCCACAGTAACTCCGTAATGAAACGACGCAACCCCATTGAGTTTGGAATCGTTTGATTCGTCTTGACTAGTGCTTTGTCTTTAGATGGTATCCAGGGTCTGATGATGGAGCTAGAAGGTGGCCTTAGGAACTCCGTTATAAAACGACATAACTCCATCGAGTTTGGGCTCGAATGATTTATCTTGATGAGTACCTACTTTGTCTCTAGATGGTATCCAGGGCCTGACGATGGAGCTGGAAGGTGGTCACAGTAACTCTGTAATGAAATGACGCAACCATATCGAGTTTAAACTCGTTTGATTCATCTTGAGGAGTACTTTGTCAAGTTATGATCATTTTATTGCTACAAAATAATTTCATTGTTTTCACATCTGGTAGACGTCCCACGACGTCTAGTTTTTTTTGTAAATAAATACATATAATAGATAGAAAACACCCAGACGCAGTACAAATGTCGGTGTTCATCACACAAATAATTGTCCTGAGTGGGAATCGAACCCACGAGCTCGTGCACGGAAGTTGGTACACTACCGACTACGCCGCGAGGCCCGCCACGAGTACAGACACTGTGACAGCTTTATAAAAGTAAGTACATACCTACAGATGCCCTATGTTCTCTGACGCCCGATTACCTATTAGATTTATTCGTATTACTTAAGCAAATATCAGACCTCTATAATGGATATTCACATACATAGTGACCTAACTACTGCACCTGGTTCGTTTAATTTATTTTATGCGTAAGTTGTATGTCAATTATCTCCTGATACCTATGTATGCTATGAAAATACTGAAAAGTTTGCACCCTCATAGAATTGCTATAAATGACGAAACTCTAATTTCAAAAATACCCTACAAATAAATGTTTTCAACAAAACTATACTTCTTTGATTATAAATTTATACCAAAAATAAGATTGTTTTTATTATATTAGCATACAAAGGTATTATATTACAGTAATAATATGTTAGTATACGTATTATATTAGATAGGTATATTTAATTTGTATGCTTACAAAACGTACAAAAATCACAGGACTATGAATAAATCCCTCTTTACTAGATGGACATGAGAAAATCGATATCAGTCGTCGCAGAATTATAGCGTTGTATGTATTTGATAAGTAACTTAGTGTAGTTACTTATTTAACTACATTATACACATAAATTATGCATATATATCATACCGAAGTTGTATTTTATCAGTACACTCCTATTATTAAACACGACTAAAAAATATACTTAGGTCCTACCTATTTCAGGCACTTAAAGGAATAAAATGATGAATTTACACTAGATACCTATAATTGTAAGTTTTTGGTCCTGTCCCCACTCGATCCATGTTGTGACACACTAATAATACGGTAGTCATTTGTTAACTTAACCGAACGGTCCGCTATCACCGTCTTGCGTAAGACCAACGATGAAAGCATGGACGTATAAGATGAAAGTAAGTTGTTGCAGAGAATAAATATTCTATTATTTGCCATATGGCGGCGCGGTTTAGATACCAGCCTCCCGCCCGAGTGTTGTGGGTTCGACCCTACACAAGACAGCTCTTTGTGAGATCCCTCTCTTTGTGTTATCCCGTGACCACGGCTGCTGTAACGCAGTTGAAACGTCGGGTAAAAGACAGTTAATAATTTCACCTAATTTATACGCGAAAAAAGACCCGTTTATGTTACTTTAAATACCTTAAATGGTTGCTTTGAATCTGGGTGTAGGTACATTGTGTCCGAGAAATTGTATGTTTGTAAATAGGTATATAAGAGGATTATCCCTTAGTGCAAGGGGCGTCAAGGGGTATTGTCTTTGAAAAAAAATATGTGAAATGAAATGGTGAGCAGTGGTTATCACTTATTACCCTGGTAGGCCGTGGATCGTCTGCCGCCTTAGGCAATAAAAAATCTTTTAAATATAAATTTCTCTGCAGGAACTGTTGGTGGCTTGGCTGTAAGTAGGTATATGGTATAGCCGACTCCATTAACAGCGGTAACCACTCATTGGTGTTCCTTCACACTTCGTCTGTAACCAGGGCATCAGGGGTGAGTTATATGCTATGTAAATGGAAACGTTAAGCCTAGGCAGGTTTGAGCCAGCATTCCTGGCAGCCCCGACCCAAGCCGCTCCCTCAACTCTTCTAATTTGTTAACGCAACTGCACACCCCGTCGTTCGGGATACGAACAGGGTAGTGTAGGGCCTTCATCCATTCAATAAACCCACCATGTGCCGTCTCTCGGGAATTGTACTCCATTACTGCAGTGGTCCGCTGGCTGCAATAGGTACCTACTTGACATCCTCGGATGTAGTAGTCGGCAACTATCTTAACAAGATTGTAGCGTAATGGGCGAAGGTTTACAAATGTACACTAGAATAGAAAATTCAAGAAGCGTTGTTCACGTCCCGCTTGATAACCAAAGGGCCCTAAAGAAATGACGCCTGCGCATCTAACGAAAATCACCGATAGCTATACCTATAGATCATGTAATTCTTATTTTTTCACACCAACTCACAATCCATTAGGTTTGTTGAGCATGGGTTTCCTCTCTAAATTTAGAGGGATATAGGCTATATAGCCTACCACGCTGGCCCAGTGCGAGTTGGCAGACTTCACAAGCTAACGAGAACATCTCTTAGGCTTACAGATGTATCCTTTCACGGAGTAGTGACAATTTATCATCAAATACATACATAAAATATATTTCGAAAAAGTCAAAAGCCTCACTACTCCAGACATATCGGAAGCCATGCTACTGTTCAGGTACAATGTGACGCGTAACCTGTCGTTCGGGGCACCTAAACGGGGGGTTAGGCAGAATCTCATATCTCACATGTCGATCGTATCGTGATCACTGTGATTGGTTGAGAAACCGACGCGTGATGTCGCAATAATCCGTTGGCCAATCACGGTGATCTCTCAACCAATCAGTGATCACGATACGGTCGACATGAGAGATATGAGATTCTGCCTAACCCCCCAGGATAGTGTGAGGGGTCTCACCCACTAAATGAACACGCTGCGGGCCTTCTCTCGGCCTGTATTGGACCATTGAAACTGTGCGACATTACTTCAATGGTGGTTGGTGGTAGATAATGCCTGGCCTAGAATTCCTATATTATCTATTTTCTTCCATTAGTGTCGGTTGTATATAGAGGACTTGTGGGAAGGAACAGTATTGAACCTTGGTTGGTTACCATTCTTATCAGCGATACTGCCTTTATTTTTCTGTAGGAGCCTCGAAATAGTTTAATTTATATTTGCCAGGTGGGCCAATTACAAAATGAAGTTGCAGGTTTAGTATAGCTGGTATACCAGTAGATACCTACTTGTATACTGCTCTTCTTACAGTGGCCTTTTATTTATTATCAAATTAACTGCATACTAATATTTTTCATCTTCAAATAGTATTTAATGAAGAAGCTTAAAAGTATTTTAGCTTTATGATACGATCTTTCAGACAGGATAAATTGCAAAATTTAAGATTTTCTACCTACGATTTTGTACAAGGCAATGCTGGTGGCTGCTACTAGTGATTATTAATCAATAAGTATTTATTTATTACACTTATTGCTTAACGTTTTTCCCCATTTAACGAAAAGATTAACCTCAGAGAACAACACCTGAACTCGTAGCCTTAAAGTTCAAACGATATTACATAGATATTATGTCCCGACAATGTTATGGCTTCTGCCAATAATCTTATTATTACAAAGGGCATGAAAAGATACGTTCACGTTTTATATGTCACTGTTAGATATCATACATAGGTACCTGCTATCTGTGAATTCATGTTATTATATAAAAATAGACTAGGCACTAGCGCAAACTTCGTGCTGCCTCAGAATCGATAAATTAGGTGAATTAAATTCAGTTTTATCAAGACTTTCCCGTACAAAATGTATGAGAAAAATATTTTTCTTATAATGCCGGGCGGAGACAATATCAAACAAATCAAAAATCATAATAAAAGAGCCAGCTATTTTAGACTAATAAATGGTGTAGGTAGGTACCCAACCCAAATTTTTGTTATGCCGAGAAAAAATGTTCCTAACCACACACCACGTCGCTCGTGGCAACCAACAGGGTAGTGTGGGCCCTCACCTACTAAATAAACCTGCCGTGGGCCTTCTTTCCTCCTATACTGGTGCACCACTGAAAATGATTAACTGATAGACACTACTTCAGTGTTAGGTATTGTTTTATATACCTACCTAATCTTGCCGTAAATATCGTGACAAGAAATAGATCTTTTTTTTCTATTGCATAAAACATTTTTTCATTACTCATACTCTGAAAGTAGGTCTGAAGTTGCCTGAGGAGCGGGTTGAAAGTAATACTTTTCAGCCCTAGGGAGAATTACTTTCAACTGACAGCTGAGTAATTATAAAAAAAAACCAGTTCTATTTTCTGTACAGCCAGTCAATTACAGCGCGATGTAAAATTGAAATAACATAAAGTTAGGTATTTATTAAAGAATTTGTTTTTTATATGACTTTATTTTAATATATTTGCAACTATATCTTTAAAATAACGAAGATTTATATTTTTTCAATGATTAAAATGAAAAATAATGGCTGAATAGCTGACAGGCCACAGAAAAAAAACAAAATTGCCGGGAAAACGGCGATTCCAAATTCAATTTTTTAAAGTCCCCCTATGCAGGATAAACAACGTCGGGGAAAGCGCCGAGCCTTGTGGTACGCCAGCATTAACCTCCATGGTATCGGAGCAGCAGCCGTATACTACGACTTTGATGCTCCGACGCCGCAGAAAGCTGGCGATCCATTTGCAGTCCCTCGGGGATTCCATAAGATGGTAGCTTCGATAGAAGGGCCCTATGCCAGACCCTATCGAACGCCTTCGCGATGTCCAGGCTAAATGCTAGCGCCTCACCCCCACCCTCCAAGGCCTCAGCCCAACGATGGGTAAGATACACAAGAAGATCATCAGCGGACCGACCGTGACGAAATCCATATTGGCGGTCACTGATCAGCTGGTGATCCTCCAGGTACTGCAGAAGCCGGCGGTTAATAACCTTCTCCAAGACTTTAGAGAGTAGGAATGTCATCGCAACCGGCCTGTAATTCGATGGGTCTGACCAATCACCCCTTTTGGGAATAGGGTGAACATGGGCTACCTTCCACGAAGCTGGAACCCTGCCGGTACTGTATGAGAGACGGTATAGGCGCGTAAGGACGGGGGTCAACTAAGGGGCACACGTTCGAAGAACCACCGCACCACTCTTGTTGGACCTAGAAGCAGCATTCAATTTTCGCTTCTCCTGTTTGGTGTTCGGATCCCGACTTTTCCTGACCCTATTTCAGGCCAGATATACGGACTGCTTCCGGCGTGCAGCCTCCCTACAGGCTTTGTTGACCGCCGACCGGTATTTTGGTGTTAGGGATGAATCATTTCATCCCCAAGAGCACCACTTCTGTGACGCAGTCTCGCGAAGTCCATCCCAATCTGCTGACTTGTATTGCCAGACTCTGCGAGACCCAGACGCCAAAAAGCGACTAGGCCTCGCAACAGGGGCTGTGCTACGAACCAGGCAGTGGTCAGACGATCCCAGAGGAGCATCAACCACCAACCGGTGTCCGTGTGCATTTGTGGTCAGCAGAAGGTCCAACAAGGAGGACTCATGGCTCTCTATATCTGGGACACGGGTAGGTTGTGTGACCAGTTGTGAGAGACCATAGGCCGATGCCATATTGAAGAGTTGCCGACCCGGGAGGCCAGTGGTCCGGGACCCCAGCCACTCTTTGTGGTGAGCCTTAAGGTCACTTAGGACCACCACCTCCGCAGACGGATACTGCTCCAATATTTTATCAATCCCCCGTTCGACGTTCTCAAAGATGTGAGTAGACTCCAAATCACTGCCATGGGACCTGTACAGGCACGCATAGATGCGGGTAGTCCCCCTAAATTCTACGCGTAACCACAAAATGGACAGGTCACCAAGCTCGAGGCCCCGCAGGCGGTGACAATGGACATCACCCCGAACGAACACGCACACCCCGGCTTTACGATGGAATGAATACTCCAATTCGTAACCGGGATATTTGAGGTACGATATGTCGTCCGGGGCACCTATCTGCGTCTCCGTCAAAAAGAGCAGGGCAGGCCGCGCTGTCTCAAGATGAAGGTGGACGGCGTCGACATTACTGTGTAAACCCCTGATGTTGCAAAATTCCACAGTGAGTGTGGATGAGGAGTTCGCCGTCAAAAACCTACTCTTTTTCTTTGACCTTTTCATTGTTTGAGAAGCTGGGGGCCGCAAAGGATGCGCATGGTGGAGCCCGGCAATACAAAGAAAAAAGGGGGTAGAAATTAGTACGTGCAAGGGCGATGAGTTTTGTGAGGAGCTAACACGAAGCACGGAAGGGCCCCCAATACCCCCCCGCCACGCCCCTAGCAACCGTCGGGTCCACACCGGTCTCCCACTCCAGCACGACGGCTACTCCACGGGATTTTCGCCAGTTCGCGGGACAGCCTCCTGGGGTAGGATGTCCCCGGGTTCGGGTCCGCTACTGACCGGCAGGTGGCCGGTGAACCATTCCCACCGGGTCTCCCTGAACCCCATGGCAGACCCTCACACCCAACCTCCCAATCAAGACCCTATCAACGCCCGAGTTGCAAGCATTGCCGAGACCACGCGCTCAGGAAAGGGAAATGGGAGAGGGACGGCAATGTCCCATGGCATGTTTAGTGTTTTTTCTTGATATGTGTGTGTATATATTGTTTTACAAGTGTAATATATGATAAATAGAGACATTTTAAGTTTTGAATATCAGTTATTATGTCCTTCCGCCGTTATTCGAGGCCTTTAAACAATATTGAGATGACATCTTCCGGTTTCGGCCGTATTTTAGTCGTTGTAGTTCCATTTAACGGCGAAAATATGGCAACTTCCGGTCACCATGTTCACCAGGTGAAGCCCCCTAGTGGTTCTCTTCATCTCTTGAGTAATATTGTTCTGTGCTCTTCATTGGCGTCTTGATTTTCGAGCCGTACGTACGTATAAAAGGCTGTTAGCGTTCGCGAAAAATAAAATGCAATTTTAAATTCAGATGAAATAATAATATTAAATGTTTATAAGTTGTAGTTTCTAAAAAGTTGTTGTTAGTTACCCACATAAAATAATAAATCAAGATTATTTTTTATTTTTATTTTGTTAAATATTGTATTTTAAATAAATTTGCTATCTAACAATGTCGGAAAATTAGGAAAACTTGCGCGACTATGTCGTCATCGCCACCCTCCTTCAACAGTTAAGTAGTGATGGGGTTCTACGGAAGCGTCGTAAGTGGAAGATGCCGCGAAAGGAGGGTGGATCAGGTTAGAAAAAGAGTAAAGTATTAGAACACTTTACCGAACAAGTAAGTCAAATTTAAAACTTTTTGGTGCAATAGTACCTAAACTCCTGTGAGTTGGTACCCAGTCTCCCGAGTATGATCGCCATGCAGGAATAAATTTAGACAATCCGACATCATACTAGCAACACGTGCCACCTATGAGGGTGCCCACCGAGTCGGCCCTTAAATTTTAATTCGATAAAACAACAAATTTCTGGAAGAACCGGCTATTCCAAATGCGTCTTCAGAAGATTTGCATTTGTTGCTTGTTCGTTGCAACGTTTTAAATCACAAAATTGGACTAAAGTTCGTTATACTGAAACACAAAAGTCTTATAATGCTAGGTCGGGGTTTGTTGAACTGGAAGAAAACGATGAGCTCAAACAATTATTATAATGTAAACAGTTTGATTGCAACTGATAGATCTTTGGGTGTTATTACACATGCAATTATCATGCAGTGAGGCTTTAAAAGCGAGGGTATCTGAACTATTGGGGTGGAAGCGAGGGTATCTGAACTATTGGCATTGGGTCTATTGGGGTGGAAGCGAGGGTATCTGAACTATTGGCATTGGGTTGATGATAGTGACAGTATTGATAAAGACTTACAAAAATTAAGATATTTTTTTTCCGGAATATTTTCATAAAATCTCTTTCGATTGTTTACAATTTTTTGTTGCTGTGCTTGTGCTGCTCACAGCTTTGTGGCTGTGAGCCGAAGTTATTGAACAAAGGCGAGATGCATTTCTGAACATAGTAAAAGATAAATTCTATGAGCAACCTTAAAAAAGATACCCCCAACGTGTGAATAATTAGCAGAATTTGTAAAGAATATTGACAGTATTAATAAAATATTTTCTAGAACCTCCTTCTCTGCGCAAGAGAAGAGAGTTAGGTTTGGGTCTCAGGCTGCGCAACCTAGATCCAGTAGTTACAGTCAAATCGGTCGCCGCACGGCACCATTTGCTTTGCGATATCAGACTCCTCAGGGTATTAAGCATATGGCCCCGATGCAATCATATGCCCCTATGTTACCGTAAATTATAATTTTTTTGCCTATGCTGGAAACTAGCTGTTTTTTTTTCGACCACAATTTAAGCCTCGGTAGATTACCGCGGGTCAACAGGCCCCGAGCAATCAGTGAAAATTTTTCAATCGGCAGAGGCTCTCCAACTAACCCATCGCCACGCGTGTTGGGGAAGAAGCAGTAGAAAATTTTGGCATAGTGCAACAGTTTCAAGGCGGCAGATAAGAGATTACAAAATTTCTTTTCATACACAACCACCACTGTTTTAACCATGCCTCACCAATGGCCGCTATCAAACCCTTCCATGTTTCGAAATGGATCAGATCATAAACAAATTAATGAAAAACATTTTAGAGTATGCCCCCGAAACGCCCAGTTTTTTATCTACCCTATTTTTAAATTCGAAAAGCGACTGGCCCAATTTTTAGTCTAAAGAGACTGAATCAATTTTTTTTATTTAATAAATGTTACCAAATTCAGACTTATTTCAGTACATCGAATGCCAGACTTTTTGCAACAAAACGATTGGATGGTCAAAATCGATCATGCACAGGGCACGTGCCTCAGCACCGTCCCATCGGCACTTTCTAAGTACTTTACCGAGGCCGACTCCTGCCATTTGGCCTTGCAACCACTCATAGGATTTTCGCATTCCTCTTTAACCGGAGCGCGGAAATTCTGAGAGCAAGGGATTCGTATAGCTGATTTTCTCGATGATTATTTGACCATGTCTCAGGACAGGTCCGGGTTGATGGAGCAGACGCAGATTGTTCTCAGAACCCTTCGAGTTAGGATCGTTTTTAAAACGCCTCTAAATCAATTCTGGTCTTCCAGAAATCATTGGAATATATGTAGGTCTAGTATAGGATACACGAAGAAACGGGATAAACTTGCCCGAGAAGAAAATCCAAGGTTTCCAACTATAACGAAGTTGCTCAAACAGCAAAAAGAGAGTTCAAAGCATAGGGGGAATTTGGAATTTTGCACGGCTGACGTTTCCACAAGGCCCGCTAAACTTCCGCTGTATCTTGACGCATTGCAGCTATCTTCTTCAGAGCAATTCCGAATAGACGTTCCATTACATGTCATCAGAGAGTTTGAGTGGTGGATGTGGAACTGCGACAAGTCTACCCGGCTTCGCCCACCCTTTATTGGCTCATTTCCTTACAACAGATGCAGCCGACGCGTGTTGGGGAACAGAGTTTAATGATATGCAGGTACGGGGAGACTGGTTAAGCGGGGAAAAGGCGATTCTTCCGAATAAAAAAGAAATGTTAACCATTCTGTTTGTACCATTTCGGTCCTTTTCTGAGTCATTCGTTGGTGTGGCTCCAGTGCGAAAACAGATCGGTGGTGGCATATCTGAGGAAAGAGGAAGGGAGTCGATCGGTGCAGCTGATAAATCTGACCTATCAAATTTTCGAAATTCTAGGTAGTTTCGATTTTCGCACACCACATTTCAGGAAAATCAATAGTATGGTCGATCGTTTCTTTTGGCGGTCGATCCTACCAGAGTAGCACTTACTTTCTGCATTGACAGAGGTTGTGTTTCGAAAATGGGGTGTCCCAGATATAGACCTGTTTGTATCAGCCCGAGCCCACGCATGCTGAAGTATTTCACCTTGGACCAAACTGATCACGCAGCGTGGAGACAACTCATTTGCTTGGGAATGGAAGTTCACGTTACCATGGATCTTCCCTCCTCCGAACCTTGATCGAGCGATAGGCACATGTTTGATAGTGTCGCCGAGATGGCCTCAGCCGTTTTGGGAGGGCGGATCTAAAGGGTCGTGCCATAGCAGCGCCATTCACCATTCGCCAGTTAGTCTAAACTAGTAGACCTGTCGACGAGCCATCCTCCACCGAAAGTACAAGAGTTAACGCTCGAAATTTGGAAATCTGGTGGTCTAAAGCTGTAGTGTCGTGGTCTGCACAACAGAAAGCATTGTTGCGGGCAGGTTGGCGGAAATCTACGCTTCCATCCATCCATCCACCCATTAGCCTTTCAACGTCCACTGCTGGACATAGGCCTCCCCAATAAATGGGGGATAGTGCCGTAATCGCCACGCTGGCAGGCGGGTTGGCGATCGCAGTAAATGTTGTTAATACTCAAGGGAGTGCTGCTGCCCACTCCCCCCCTATTCCCTCAGTCGGCTCTTACGACTCCCGTGGGTAGAGAGGGGTGGGACAATTCTAAAGCCGGCCCCACACGGCACAATCTACGCTTAATACTTTCAAACCTGCCTGAGTGCGCTGGGTAAAATGGTGTCTGAACTCTCATCTCAATCCTACCGATCCCGGCTAGGAATTAGCACAATTTTTGGTTAAAGAAAAATTAGCATTCCGAACTATTTTGGTTCATAAATCTGCTGTTTTCACTTTATGTTCCGCTAAAGATGGTTGCCAGCTTAGCTCTAATGTTTTAGTTATGGAACTAATATTTGGGATATACCTATATAATATTCTCATGTCTTGCTTTTCGAATAGAGAACTTTCTGTCGAAGGTTTGTAGGTGTCGCGACGAGGTGCTAATTTACTGTTACTAAGCTCGGGACGTAAGAGTTCATGATCTCACTCTTAAGTGTATCGAATAGTAACTTTACACATGATGCTAACGCGAACTGTGTAATGTACTGGCCTGTGTACGGGTCTAAAACTGATTCTGCATCGTATATCGAATCAGGTTGGATATTATACGCGAATAATAAAAACCCTAATATAGATCCTGTATTGTGGATAGGGAAGATAGTACAGACTGCTTAGAATAGACGTAGAAAAGGTAACGTAAATAATTTATTTGTAACAGCCCGAGGACCCGCTAAGCTGCTTCTCGTAGTTATCATGGGTTGGGTAAAATATTCTTATCAGAAGCTGGTGTTGATGCAACCTCTGGCAGCGTAAGGCCAGCTGTGGCATCCAGGGGATGGGTTGATAGAGAACCTTTAGATACAATCTTGGCTAGGGCTAATTGGAGGTCAGAGAATACTTTTACAAACCTCTATAAGAAATAAGACCAATACCTAATACTAATTCGAACAGCATTCCCTTAGGAACTTTACTTGAACCTGTAAGATATAGTAAGCAATATTTTGTAAATAAATTAAGTTAAGTTTAGCAGATACTACGTTAAACATAATAATTAAGGTAACAATATATTCCTTCCGTATGTGACCTAAGGAAGCGTGGGGCATTTGAAAACCAGTGCTTTCTTGAGACACAAGTCTTAGGTCAGCATCGTAGTCGATGTTTCGCATTGCTACTTATAGCCCTAATTTTTTTTTTTATAATTATGTTATTCGTTATTAATATTGTGGCAATAAATAAATAAATAAAAAAGTAGTGATTGAATTTTAAAATAAATAAGAATATATATATATAAGTTTTAGTAAACTAATTTAGCCATCATTTCAGTAATTTTGCTATCACATTGGCGTCTCGTTCACCAGGCGAAAACAAACAATGTCTCAATATTGTTTAAGGGCCTCGAATAACGGCGGAAGGACATAATAGAAGAGTTTTACCTACCTATAAAACTCATATTATGTCCGGGAGCCTTATTCGAGGCCTTACAGTAATTTCTGCCTGGTGTTAATAAAGTTAAAATAAGTAGTTATTGATACCACAATGAAGAGAACCACAAGGGGGCTTCACCTGGTGAACATGCTGACCGGAAGTTGCCATATTTTCGCCGTTAAATGGAACTACGACTAAAATACGGCCGAAACCGGAAGATGTCATCTCAATATTGTTTAAAGGCCTCGAATAAGGCTCCCGGACATAATATGAGTTTTATAGGTAGGTAAAACTCATCTATTTTGTGTAAAACGATAATAGTACCCACCTCAACGCTTCGCTTATGAGGCGTGAAATTGTAGTAGATCTACCGGTTCGAATCGGTCCTAATTGTATTCAAAATCTAAGTTTGGTCAAGTCCTTTTGAGAGGTTTACATACGGCCACACACACATACATACATACATACACACACACACACAGACAGCCAGACAGACACACACACACACACAGATATCATCGCGGAAACATTCGGGGAAGCTTCCTAGGACCTCAAAACGTCAACATCCGTTGAAATCCCGATTTTCGAAAAACGGGGTAAAATCAATAACTTCCCAACTTTTGAAAATTTTCAATTTTCTTAGCGGGAATTTAACAAAATCTGAAGCTCGATAGTTTCGTGATGCGTGAACAAACAAACAGACAGACATTATTTTCAAATATCTCAAACTAGCATTACCTGTATCATAGTGATAAATCCATTTTGGATTATGTAATATCCTTTCTCACCTAAAGTATCAAAGAAACGCATATAATTATGTAAATTGTCACTATTGTTCTGTGAGCTCCCAGAAGTTTGGTCTATGCTTTGATATGTCAATCAGTCATTATTTTAAACATAAGATACTCTTACTAATTTATAATAATTATTTTAAATTGAGCTAGCTGAATGATGATAATGATGGCAGTGAAGTCGAAAGTGTTTGATGAACAAGGTACTACCCTTAACTAGTTAATAAAAACAATATTTATAAATAGCATTTGTATTAAACACGATTTACATAATACCAAGTAAAAAAAAATCTCTTTAATTCAAATGAATTGCAACATTACCTCACACGGCTCACACACGTGCCCAAGGCTATAAAACTTTATATTAACTACTACACACTTAATATAACAGCAGTCTTTAATAAAAGGCCATTAGATACTTGTTAACTATTTTTCTATAGCCTCGCTTAGTGCTTTTTTAAAAGACTTTAAAAAAGGAGGAGGTTCTCAATTCGATTGTTTATTTTTTTATGTTTGTTACCTCACAACTTTCGACTGGGTGAACCGATTTTGATGATTCTTTTTTATTTGAAAACAAGTGCTACCTTTGTGGTACCATTTCAATCTGGTCCAGTTCTGACAATGGCATTCATGAGAAAACCATATAAGTCTTAAATTGAAGTCGGTTTTTTTTTTTTGTTAAATTTACTTTTTTTATAAAAACAACACTGTACTTGGGAACAGGGATATTATGGAGTGCCCGTATCCGTAACCGACACTACCGGATACCCGAAATAAAAAAATACCCGATACCGATATAAAAGTTTTGAATAATTTCGAAAAAGGGCGGAGTCTAAATGATATGTATCATTACGTTACGACAGGTTTTCGTATTTGCCCGGTTGAGCCGACACACAAGCCGCGCGCGTCCCCTGCAATGTTGTATCATTTCTATTGCTTAGTCATAATTAGTTCGAGTTAGTGATTATGGGATCACATTACAATTTAAAATATTATAAGATATCTTATATTTAACTTTTACAATTCTTTAAAAATCAATATAATCTTATTGGTTGTAATATAATCTTATTTGGTTACAGATAACAGTATTCGAAACCGATATATGTAATAATATTATTCTTATATCTGTATCCAGATCCGAAATTTCATATCCATAACTTCCCTGCTTGGGAATAATCCCCGTTTTGAGGGTAAAACATAACGTCAGGAACAACCATTTGAGGGTTGAACAAATTTTGTCCGGTTTGGAAATCGAACCCAAAACATTCAGCATATTATGTGGTCGGTCTAAACCACTCCGCCATCTGTGCAGACAAATCGACACTTACAAGTTGATACATTTTTATCACTTCAAAAAAAGAGAGGTTGCGTATTTTCTTTTTGAATGTACACAGACAGTTTTCTGGGATTCTGGGACCATTTTCTAAATTATAATTTTTTGTTTGAAACTATCCAACTGCCAATGTGCTTTGAAAATGGGTTCTCGTATAAATCAAGCAGAACTCAGAAATATAAATATATTGATCTTCTAAACGATTATAATTTACCGTAAACCCAAAACACAATATAACTAAGGGTGTGTTCCGATATGCAATGCGAGCATTAAGGTGAGACGCCAATTTAGTATACTGCGAAGTCGTTCCTATTATAGTATTAGCTACTCTGGTTACTGTTTAAAACGGAATGCAGTCCAGTATACTGATATGTCATTACTTTGATTTCATACAAAGTGTTGGTTTCACACTGCATTGAAAACAATTTCTTTAAATTTCCCATTATTCAGTATCTTTGAATAACAATATATAATAATAATTCTCAATACTGCAAGTTGTTAAAAGACATTGCTTGCCCTGAAAAAACCTCAAAACTAGATCATGTGTTGTATTAAAACATATTACTGAATTCCCATAGAATTATAATTTAATAGCAGACTAGCTGGAAAATTATTCCATTATAAATACTGTCTGATTAACAATGAAGCTGGAATGTAAATGGACCAGTTTACGTATGACAGTAGATTGGTGATTCACTACCTCTTGTAATAGTTTTCAATTCAGTTGGATTATAAACCTTTTTTTTTTTTTTTTAAGGCGGGAAAAAATTTTCCTAACCGCACATCCCGTCGTTCGGGGCAACGAACAGGGTAGTGTGGGGCCCTCACCCACTAAAGTAACCCGCCGTGTGCCATCTCTCCGCCTTTATTGGCGGGCCACCGAAACTATATTACATTCTTTCAGTGGTTGGATTATAATCCTGGAGTTGCGTATTTACAACGCTAGGTGGAGCTCTATTAAATTTTTACGTGTTTCAAAAAATATTCTAACTATTCATATTCTATATACAATAAAGATTGGACTACATTATTATTTTAATTCAGAATGACATTTTAAGTTTGTCTTATATTAATAATAAAAATAAGTCTTATAAAAGCAGGGACATCTATTAACAAAATCTATTGACAAAACAAATCGTGAGATCGAAAAGCTTTTAATAAAACAAAACTTCTGATTTTTGTCTAGATTTATTAATTTTACACCTTCAGATTTAAAAATAACCTACCATGCTTTTAAAAAAATTAAAGAACGATTTTATTGATTGATGACTTGATTGTACTTCAGGTAAACATGGCACCGCATCGGATATACCTACAAAGTCGCTTCGAATACTTTTTTTCTTCATTATGACATGAAGCTAGTCCGTGTTAAATGGCAATATGCTATTTGTATTATAAAAAATACTAATAATTATCATAGCCCCGATGCTACTATCGTACAGGGCGAAAAATGGCATTCTCCTTTCTGGACGCTATTGATCACGTGATCAAAGCACAGAGCAGCTTACCCCGAAAACGCCAGTGCTCACAGTACAAAAATGGAGACGATTTATGACGTCATATATTTCCCTAGGATACTGCGGCACTTTATAACAGAACGAATTTCTCACCAGTAAGAGCACTGGACAGTGCTCGCAGTGTATATCGGAACACAGCCCAAGTAATTAACTGGATACTTAAAAATAAAAATACAACATATTCTTAGCAGCTGCAAGAGCATTCTACAATACAATTCACTTATGTATAAGAAATACACTGCACATGAATGCAAATATTATAAAATGAATTAGTATTTCAGAAGTGAGTATTGGAAAATATACTATTCACTTAAAACCTAATAGTAATTCACTTAAAAATAGTTATGCTCATCATAGAAACTTCTACATTCAGTCTAACGAAGTAGTGGTCACAAATTGCTTGCTCATGTACTTATTTAGAACTAGCCTTTGCCAGCGGCTTCGCCGCAGCCAAAAGCTAGTTTTTCGGTTATATCTCAGGTTCCCGATGTAGTAGCGGGATAAAATTTCTACCAGTTTTAAGTCCAATCAAGGCCTTTCAAATAAAAAAGTTGCATCAAAATCCGTTCAGTAGTTTTTGTGTGATGCGCGAACAAACAAACAGAAAAACAAACAGACAAAAATTCTAAAAAAATTGTTTTGTGTTTAGACACGCCTATTATAGCCTATTAGAGTATTTTTTTTGTCAAATATCTTAAATGTACAGACACAGCTCTGTTAGTTTTATAATAGTATAGATTACATGTAAGTACATACTTTAATAATATGAAAAAAATCGTATCAAAATACATCCATTTAGTTAAAGAATTACAAGGCTTTTCTGTGCATTTAAAATGCAATGTACCACATACGTAATTCGTCTCCTGTATACCTATATAAGCAAGATTTTACAGCCTAGTACGTCATTGCGTTTAAAGGTGGACTTTCGAAGCGAGTGTCAGTTATAAACGGCTCCCATTAATATATAATGGATTTTATTTACGTTTGTTTTTGTAAAAAACAATATAATTAATTACCTGAATGTATAAAGTAAAATGAAATATATTCTAAAAATATTCATGTAAATGGGAAAGTATTGAAACTTAAATATTACTGAAACTATTTTTTTTTGTTACAAAATTTAAAATAAATCAATTAAATTAGTGTTTCCAAAATAAAATAACAAAAGAAATGTACATGTAAATAAAAACCATAGAAAAATATGTGAAATAAATACTGTATATTTGCTATAATAATAATACATACTTTATATTTAGACACATCCAACAACATTTTTTATTTCCCTTTAAAGATTTTATTTACTTTTTTACTTGACACCTTGACCTTGATCTTTAATACACTTAATTTTATATTACATGGATTCAATAAAAGGTATTTTTATTATTATTTATGTCTCCCATTACATATATGTATGCTCACGCATATTTCCCAGAGCGGTTGGCAGAAAATACTGACTGCCACGTTTCATAAAAAAAAGTTTCCACTACCCGCAATAACTACGTAAGATCTTACAAAAATATTGACCACTGTTCAAAATAAAACCGTATTACATAAAATGGCGTGTTGGAACTGTTTTTTTCTTTACATATACGTTATTGCTGCAGATCTTACTGTATGCGATGGATTTAAGCTCTTTTCTAAATGAAGCTAATTCCGCGGCGATACATTTATTGCACGCTCCCAATTATTTAAATGCATGATCTAGCAACATCCAATAAAACATAAATATTAAACACACACGTCATCATCATACATGACATACCACTATGATCCTATAAATCCTCTTAAAGGTAAGAAATAAAAATAAGTTGATTCTTATATAATAAAAGCTCAAATCACCTGCTTGCCCCTCCAAAAATTATGCAATAAAAAATATTTCTTCCTTACGCGGATAGAATTTTAGTAATGTCTATGAAAGATTTGTGTAGAGCTTGTATAAACTGTGAACTATCATTATGAGGTGCGTAACTAGTTACCGCTGCGCCTAATTTGTCGGGGAAGGCCGAATATCTGAAAAGATGCAGAATGTCAATGAGGGCTAGATTTATTTAGAAATTTTTATATATAGTTTTAGCATTTGACATGCTTAGCCATATACATTAAACAAAAAGTGGAAAATGTGAAATCGAAAGAACAGGATTTGAACCTGCATCTCCTGGATACCGTCCAGATGCTTTGCCAATTCAGCCAATCGTGACAACTGCTCTCGACTGCTAAGCTCGATAACACATTCATACTTAACGTTCTGGGTGACCTGTGAGTCCTGGGCTAGATTTATCATCATTGCATCTAAACGAAAGTTTCTCAGAGTTTCAAGCGTTGTAACACATGACGTTCGTAATTAGCGCTACTAAGGGATTCGATCGTTTATCTCGCCCCCTTAGAATGTAAAATGAAGCGTAAGACGAACCTTCAATCACGAGTCGTCTCTCGAGCAATCAGGACTCACGTGTCAGGCTTTCGACCAATTATAATTAAACGAAAAGAACGTTTCTTTAACGTTTCATTTGACATTCTAAGGGAGCAGTATGGTTGGTAGTAGCTTTTTGTGATTTGGTCACCCATCCATGTACCATCGAAAGGTTGCATGACACCCGGCGGCCAAAACTATTATAGCAAACGGCGACTGACTGCAAGCCACTCAGCAATCAATGTAACTCGACTCAAATGATAAGGACATAGCTTTACACGTAAGATTGTTTTTCCGTATCAAATATGTCAAGGTGCACTAACCGGCAATAAATATTGCACATCGACTTTTGGAAAAAGACAATCGGCTAATTTCGGTTTCGTAGAGCGTTATTTCTATCGCACAAAACACTAACAGTCCGGTATCTATAAGGAGCTGTTAAAACAATTATGACGTTTTTTATAATTGAATAAAATACACATTTTTTTTCTATAAGTGCTTTAGGTTGTGGAAATAAAAAATAAAAAATCCTGTTTATATCATTTTTACGTTTTTTTTTAAGATACAGAGGTAGTATAATATATATATACATAATAAACACCATACCTACCTATTATTAACACATTCTAATGAAAAAACTTAATCGTCTAAATCCTCAATCCCTTCCTTTTCACTATCTGTGCTCTCAATGAGATCAATATCACTGTCACGTCACTATCAGCCGTATTTATCACAAGTTTATCAGTGTAATTGTCAAAATTGTGTTGAATTCTTCGATATTCATTCTCACATTTGATTGCATGATCGCAAACCTTTTTTGCATTCTTCAGCTCCGGTCATGTTTACTTTTTCTGTCAATAATTTTTTACTGTAGTTAAATTCATAACCACGTTTCTAGCGGCTACATAACCTTTCAGTTGAGACCATATATTTTCAATTGGATTAAAATCCGGATGATATGGTGGCAATCGCAACACAGTGTGCCCATGTTCGGCAAGTATCTTGTCCACGGAAAACTCTGTAAACCTCTCTTTGCTCTGACATATAATATCGTAAATCTGAGGTTTCGTCAATTTTTGGTCATCTGGAATTTCATGTCTGTTTAACCAGTTGATAATTTCCTGTTTAATAGTGTTTGAATTGGGGGGTCTTTAAACAAATTTGTTGTGATAGGGTGCGTTGTTTATAACTAGAACAGAATCACTAGGTATATAGGGGATTAATTGATTAACCAGCCATTTCTCGTAGTTCTCGTTATTCATTTCTTTGTGATAATCGCCTGTAGTGTCCGTGGATTTATACATTAAAAAAGCTCCTGGTACAAAGCCTTTTTCGTTCCCCGCATGAACAATTATCAAACGTTGACCTTTTTTCTTATCATCACTCCAAGTTTTTCCTTTAGTGTGGGATGTATGTATGTAAGACTCATCCATATATATTATATTTTTACCTGTTTCACGAAATTTACGTGTTTTGTAGAGGTATTCAATTCGTTTGAGACTTACATCGTGCTTTTCCATAAGTACGTTTCGATTATCTTCCATTTTAGTGAACCAATATCCCATCTCATGAAGTATTTTTCTCAACGTCTTACCCATTGTAATTAATAGCTTCAGACAATTTAGCTTTTAATGATTTTACTGTGGGCAGTTCATTAAATCGTAAGTGAAAATCGTACACCATTCTTCGAACAACACCATAATCAAAATTGTCCATATCTAAACGAAATTGCTT
The DNA here is from genome assembly GCA_948253155.1 of Leucoma salicis. NCBI lineage: Eukaryota > Metazoa > Arthropoda > Insecta > Lepidoptera > Erebidae > Leucoma > Leucoma salicis. The sequence continues at coordinate 11,030,163 of OX411808.1, read as the reverse complement.
TTTTGGTCTCCCTTTTTTCGGAGAGCTGAACATAATTGCAGTGGAAGGTGTTTCAGTACTAACTTCATTTAATATATTGTTCAAAGTTCTTCTTGAAATTCCAGTGGCATGAAGTGTGTATATTATTATCTATGTAAGCTCCTTAAGAGCTATAAGCGTATTATGTATGGTCCTTAAGAACAACGTAAGGTGCCGACTATATAGTTTACCTAGTATGCTCATATTATATTGTATTCATATTAATTAGCATTCATTAAATGTAGGTTAACCGAAGTTGTTGTTTTACTCACTCAAACCCCAACATCTCATGGCGACCCTGCCCAAGGGCTCTGCTAAGAGGTGTTAGTCTTCCCAGTAAAATTTTATAGTATAGTATTGTTCAATTTTTAAGAGCATGTGTCTCTCTACTATTAAAAAAGAAGAGGTGTTCCTCAATCAAAATTCGGCAGGCGGAGGAAATGATGCAATATTATAAAGTATGAAAGGTCATCTGATCATCATCCTAGTGGTAACCATTCTATTTTTAATTTTTGTCGCTGTAAAAGTATACAAACAGTGTCATCATAGATGGATACAGGAAGAAATAGGATTTCGTGCTATTGCACGCATACGGGAGTACATTTGAGAGCAAGCTGCCGGGAGATCTGCATTAATTCTCGTTGCTGATAACCAAACAAATCGACTTTCGGCATTTTTTATCAATTACTGGGCATGATGTTTCATATACTTAATTTCTAACATAGTTTAAAATAGTTATCTACTTATATTGCGTACTTATTAAATATTTAGATACGGCATTTTATTTAACTTTAATATTGTATTATGATTGAAGTTTTATCTCAGTATTATGATAAATTAGTAAGCATTCGACAATATTTTGTGAAAAAAGGTGAGAGTAGGTATTTAGGTAACATAATTGAAAGTAAGTTGGAGACAAAATAGATTTTTGATAAGTGTAATGAAATAATATTAGTTTTAGAAAATAGTGAGGATACTAAACTGTTGTCATCGGCTTTGGCTATTTTACAGAATATTAATAAAATCTATAACGAAATAAAAAAAATATGTAATTTACCTAAGACATATTTTACCAAAATGGAGTTCTATTTAAAAGTGGCGTGTAGTTTAATTCCAGCTATGGACGGCATTGAGGAAACCACGTGGCGATTAATTGATTCGGTCGAAATGTACGCAGATATGATAGATGAAAAAGAATGTCTACGCATTTCGAGATTAGGCACTATTATCTCAGCGCGCAACTACGGCGCTCTCAAAGATGCCATCCAAGCAGCAAAGGATGAAGAAGTGTCGTCATTTCAGTCACAATCTGGTAACGTTATGCATTTCCATAATAATCGACGAAATTATATCGCACCAAATCGAGGCATTCAACGACAAAGAGGTGATTTTTGAAATAGAGGTCAATATTGTAACAATTATTATCGAGGAAAAATGATACGAGGTACTTTTAGGAATTTTAATCACAGATTTAATAATGTACCTACGAATTCTAGGGATTACAGAGGTAATACAAATAGAGGTAAAAGCAACCCTAGTCATCGGTTACGCCATGTGTTTTCAGGCGAGCAATCAAATGCTACGCAAAGTGGACAGAAAGATAGAGATTCAGAACAGCGTTTAGATCAGTTTTTTGGGATTAAACATTATAATCTATCGTGTAACGGTAATACAAAATATATAGCTTTTTACATAATAATAATAATAAGATATTAACAATCAAGTTATTATACAGGTTGGCATGTGCCACAATTTTATAATAAAATTTAACATTTCTGGAAATTAATGTGACACCGGTAATATTATTTAATAATCAATTATGATTGTCTTGCTTTTCAGCATAGGCCTCCCCAAGAATTTTCCACACTGATCGGTCCCTCGCTGTCCTCATCCATGTGGATCCTGCTATCTTCTTGATGTCGTCATCCCATCTGCGACGCTGCCTACCCTTTCTTCTTTTGTTCTGTCTAGGACACCATTCTGTAACATCCTTTGCCCATTTATCAATCTTGCTCCTTATTATGTGACCTGCCCATTTTCATTTCAATTTTTTGATACAGTATTTGACATCTATAATTTTAGTTTGCTGCCTTATTAACTTAAGATTTTTTTTTTTTTTTTTTTTTTATGTTCAGCATCCTTCTTTCAATGCTGTGTTGGCAAATTTCTAATGCTTTAATGTTCTGATTGGTTGAACTCCATGTCTGGCATCCATAGATCATACTGGGTAGAATGCATGTGTTAAATATTTTTCTTTTAGCTTTTATTGGTATGCCAGAGTTCTTCATTACTTCTTTGAATGACCAGTATTTTTTCCAAGTGATGTTAATTCTGTTGTTTATTTCCTTTGTTGTGAGGTCTGTTGGAGATATATGTACTCATCTACGTATTCTATCGTATTATTGTTTGGTTGGATTAAGATTTTTAAATAGTTGGTCATTACTTTGGTTTTGCTAAAGTTCATTGAATATCCAACTTTTTCGCTTTCACAGATAAGTTGTTCTATCATTTCTTGCAAGCTCTTTGGATCCTCACAAATTAATATAAGAACATCTGCGAATCGTAAATGATTGAACAGGGTGGGTACCTTTAATGTTAAAGCCATATTTACTCCATTCAAGATGTCTAAATATTTGTTCTAGGCAGGCAGAAAACAGTTTAGGTGATAATGGGTCTCCTTGTCTGACTCCACGTTTGATAGGAAAGTATTCCCCGACTCTTTCAGTTTTTATTTTTGCTTTCATATTCAGATATATGTTGCGTATTATACTAATATATTTGTAGTTAATTCCTTGTGTCGCTAAAGATTCCCATATTGTTTCATGTTTTAGTGAGTCAAACGCCTTGTTATAATCTATAAATGCCAGATAATACGTTATTCTATATTCATTGCATTTCTGGATGATCAGCTTAATCGTGTGAATATGGTCTATAGTGGAGAAATCACTTCGAAAACCTGCTTGTTCTCTAGGTTGATGTTCATCTAAAGTGTTCTTAATACGATCTAGTAGTATTTTAGAAAATATTTTATATACATTAGACATTAGCGAGATGGGTCTATAGTTAGCAATATCGTTGGTTTTTCCTTTTTTGTGTAGGAGTATTATTGTTGAAGTGGTCCATTGGTGTGGTATATATTCGGTTGTGATTATTTCGTTAAATAGGCCTGTGATTGTATTTAGAATAACTTGAAATGTACCTAATAAGATTTCGTTTGAGATACCATCTTCACCCGGTGATTTTCCTCTTTTTTGTGATTTAATAGCTTTGATAACCTCTTCTTTCAAAATATACGGAATTGGTTCTTTGTTGTCAATAGATAAACCTGTTAAGAACTCCGAAGACCTCAATGTGCTCTTATCACTGTAAAGTTCACTAAAATAATCAATGGCTGCTTCTATTATTTCAGTTCTCTTCGTCTTATCTCTTTTGTTTTTATGGTGTTTCATGTTACGGATCCAAATTGAGTTTTTTCGAAGTTCTTTCCATGCCTTTGCAATTCCTTCAGATTTTTCTATATAACATTGAATTGTTTCGGTTCTCAGTTTCTGTCTATACTTCCTAATGCATAGGTTGATTTCTTTACTTAGTTTAGTTTTTCCATGTGGACCTATTCTGTCTTTTGAAGTTTTTATATTTGCAACTTTATTCTCTATATCTTTTAAAGCTTGTTCTAAATTATCATATCTCTCTTGAATGCCTCCTCCTCTTGTAATAACTATTCATGATATGTAGGTCGTTTTCTAGTGCGTAGTTTATAAGTCTTTGTCCGTTATCATTCCTTTTGCCGGTTGTATATGGTCCCAGTATTTTGTCTTCATTCTTTCTTCTTCTGCCAATTTGCCCGTTGAAATCTCCCATTATAACAAGTGTTAAATAAGTTTTTCATAGTTTGGTTTAAGTTTTCGTAGAATTTATTTTTTATTTCCTCTTTTGCTATTTCAGTAGGAGCGTATATTTGTACTATTGAAATAGGTTGCTTGTGATCGGAGAGTTTAATGTTTAGTACGGCTATTCTATCTGATAATCCTTTAAATTCTAATATATTGCTCATTAGATGTTTTCTGACCAGAAATCCCACACCATACAGTCCTGGAATTTCATTTTTATAATATAATATATAATTTTCATGCTCTTCAATATTTTCGTCTGCTCGCCGTACTTCGCTGATACCAATTATATCCCAATTTATTTTTTGTAAAGCATGTTCTAGTTCTATTAGCGATTCTTGGGATTTTAGGGATCTCGTGTTGAGAGTTGCTACATGTAATTTGTTTTTATGGGTTTTTTGCAGCTCTTGTTGTATATTTTTGCTTCTGGAATGGTGTTTTACGGACCCCTTAGGTTTAATTGCTTCAAAATATTGGGGGGTGCGGTCGATAACCCCACGGTGACCAACAGGGTTGGGGTCTTGTTCTGTTGTTGTTAATATTTTAGTTTTTCTATTTATTTTATTGGCAATACCGGTGTCCGCTAATCCCTATGGTTTATTTTGTTGAGTGTTTTTCTCAGTCAAAGAGAAGGTTCTAGCCCTCATATAGGCGAATGCATCAGTTTTATGCAATTTTGGAGGGGCGATAACATTTTGGGTCCCACTGGAATGTGGTACGTGTATATTACCAGGTGATGTCGAAGCCTCTCTTTTTTTTCTTTCAACTTCAGATACTTTTCTTATTATTATTTTATTGTTCCGAATAAATGCATTTTTCCCTTTCAAAATATTTTTGTGAGCACTGACGACACACTGATCACTGGTATAGGGGGTCAAAAACGTTCTCAAGGTTCTGCAAATCTAAATTTACAAAACGGTAACGAATTTTATTTCCATAATTTTATTGTTGTTGATTCCTTACCATTAAAGGCGGACGGAATTATAGGTTTAGATTTTTTGATTAAGTTTCATGCCAATTTAGCTTTATTATACAAACAGACGCTTCAGGTACAGCTATAGGTTCAGTCTTATGTAATCAAGATTTAAGACCCATCATATGCGAATAGGCCTTTAAATAAAGCCGAAAAGAACTATCCAATAATTCAAAAGGAACTTTTGGCTATAGTTTGGTCAGTCACTTTAGACCATATCTGTACGGTAGGCCATTTACTATTATGACGGATCACAAACCGTTAATTTATCTTTTTGTTATGAAATATCCTTCAAGCAGGTTACTTAAATTTCGTTTAGCATTAGAAGAATATAATTTTAATGTTGTATACATAAAAAGAAATGAAAATGTTATTGCAGGTGCTTTATCGAGAGTGAGTGTAACATCTGATGAACTAAAAAGTATGCATGAACAAGTTGTGGCAGTGATGACGAGAGGTCAGAAAAAACGTATGAATGAATTGAGTGACAGTGTGAAGAAGATTGACAACACGGAGCTTAGTAAATTTACAGACAAGAGGCCTGATCAATTACGAGTCGTAGATTTATTAAAGAAACCTTGTGAGTCAGTTGAAATGCTTCCTATAGTGGTAGTGAGTTGAGTAAGCTGAGAAAAAATATGTTGATAGCAGATGAATATGAATGTTTTGCTTTTAAATCGAGGAACAAGATTTTATATATTAATCTTGATTTTAAGGCGCATTTTTCGCGAGTCGAATTTGTGCAAAAATTAAGATTGTTTTGTAGTAGCATGCTAATTGATGAAGTGTTGCATTGTAAAGAATAAAGATAATGGAGAATTTATTACAAGCATTTGTGATGAAATAAAATCGAATACAAATTGGTCCGAACCACGAATATGTATTTTAAGAGGTATAAAAGAATTACTGATGACGAGAAACGAATAATTCTTAATGACTTTCATTTACTGCCCTCCAGTGGTCATGCTGGTGTGCGTAGAATGATAAATACCATAAAAAGAAGATACTACCACAGAATAAATACTAGTCCTACGGACAGAAACCTCACTTCCATTAAAACTCGTCCAAAGTCTCTCTATAATAGCCTACAAAATCTTAATAATAATACTAATTGTTCGTAGCGAGAAGAAATGTACCTTATGAACACAGAAATACAGTTGTGATTGTTTTGCCCGCCGCATGATCCTCGGGCAACCGCGTCATTTTACGAATGCGCTAGGGTTGCATCTATGATGATTTTAGTTACTACTTATCATCACGCTATCTCCCTTGTAGGCAGAGAGAACAGAGTAACTAAAGGCTCTATTCTTGCATACATCTCTCGCTTCATCAACATTCATAATTCTCTTCGTACACTCTCCGGTTTCCGCGCGCCGGTTTCGGAGACTACTGACTCCACCGACAGCAACAAAGCTGTCGTTTATAAAACTTAAAAAAATATTTTTCTAGTAGATTCTATTTGATTACTTTTTATATAATTTTAAATGTTATTTTCAAGTCGGGTTATTTTTTTATAAATTGTTTTTTTCTTGTTGATCATATACACGTTTAGTTTTAGCTCGGAATTTTCGGTTATTAAATTTTATTGTCAAAATACCCTAAATCGCGTAAATAATTTTATTTTAATCAATACTACAAGCGCGAGCGCTTAGGCGCGCGTGTGACAGTCTTCTGCCGGTTGTACCGTGGTCGGTACGCGAAGCGGCAGGCATATAACTCGGGGCCTTGAGCGAGTGATGTAGGCCTGATACTACTGGCCAGGTATCGAAACAGATGTACAAGGATTTGTAAAAAAGTGTACTAATTGTCAGAAGACAAAATATTTTCAGTACATTAAAGAGCCGATGGAAATAACCACAACGGCTTCCACGGCATTTGAGAAAATATTCTTAGATATAGTAGGACCTTTAGATAGGGATATGGATGATAATTGTTACATATTGACATTACAATGCGAATTATCAAAATTCGTGCAAGCAATACCAGTTAAAAATAAAGAAACCGTTACCGTTGCTGACGCGTTCGTAAGAGAATTTATTTTAAGGTTTGGTATTCCTCAAAAGATAGTAACTGATCGTGGAACTGAATTCATTTCCGAAGTAATGGAAAAGGTTTGTAAACTTTTCAATATTGAAAAACTGTCGTCAACAGCTTATCATCATCAATCGATAGGGGCACTTGAAAATGCTCTTAAAACTCTCGGTACATTTTGAAGGTTAGTGTGATAATCATACTGATACGTGGAGCTGTTGGTTGCCTTTCTGGTGCTTCAGTTTCAACAACACGGTTCATTCAGAGACAAACTATACGCCATATGAACTTGTTTTGGGTAAACTTTGTCAAATACCCAGTAGACTCCGTGATTCTGTAGAGCCATTATACAATGTAGATGATTACCCATTGCAGTTGAAGTTTAGGCTACAATTAGCTCACGCCGATGCCAATAGAAATGTATTATTTAGAAAACATAAGAGAAAAAGTGTATATGATATTCTTTTAAAAAATGAAACCAGTCGTAAATTAGATCCTCTTTTTGAAGGTCCATTTATTGTAATAGAAGACTTCAGATGTAATGTTAAAATAAGTAAAAACAATAAGATTGACCTAGTTCATAAGAATAGGACTAGGCCCTTCTATCAATAAGTACTACGCTTAATATGTCTCAGGTTTAATTGTATTGTTGTAATAATAAGTTTAATTTACAAATAACCTTACTTTTCTATAGATTTAATTTAATTTAGTTTTGTAATAGCAAAAAAAATGTGGTTACATGTTTTTTTTTCTTTTTCCCTGGGAGGTGAAGTGTGTATATTATTATGTATGTAAGCTCCTTAAGAGCTATAAGCGTATTATGTATGGTCCTTAAGAACAACGTAAGGTGCTGACTATACAGTTTACATTAGTTCCATATTATATTGTATTAATATTAATTAACATTCATTAAATGTAGGTTAACCGAAGTGGTTGTACTCACTCAAACCCCAACATCTCAGGCATTTGCAACTCGCTCTTGAACCTTCTTAAAATAATTACTTACATTATCATTTGTTTTAAATATATCGGCTTCGTTTACAATATATTTATAAACATTGTAGATAATTTCGCGTGACTGACCTCGTAAAGGTTTACCTCTTTTTCCTAAAGATGCCATCGAACAATTTTAAATTATTTTAAGTTGGGTGTTTTAACACCTCTATATATATATATTGAAATGGACGCGACCTCACTCTACCACAATTAAACAACGACTGACAAACGTCACATAGGTCGTGTGTGACAAAGATAACGCTCTACGAAGCTGACATTAGCCGATTGTCTTTTTCCAACAGTCGATGTGCAATATTTATTGCCGGTTAGTGTACAGTGTGTAAGAAATATATGTTCAAGTGGAGTAAGATTACTTACCCGATACCAAAACCTTCTTTTTCAACTGGACCAAAACCTCCGCACATAACGCTGGGCGACGACAAAGTGCTTGTACTCAGAATAGATTTATTTAAAAGTTTATACTCGTAGGAATCAAATATTTCAGGTCTTGGCATGCCGTTTTCTTCTGCCAATTTTAATAAAGCAAACATATGGCGGTCGAAGCCTTGGCCCATAGCTGCCTGTTTCACTAACTCTACGTGATATGCAGAACACTCTTGTATCATAGCACGCAACTCTTTGTCTGAAGATTTGTTTGAATGAAGGGCTTCACAAAACGCCTGAAAGGATTAAGGTAAACGCTGTAATATTACCTATATAGCTGCATTTATGTTTTTAATTGCTTGCAAACAGTTTTGTAGTTATAACATACAAGCATTGATTTATAAAAAAGAGAAAATACACAATCATGCACAAAAAGTGTCCACTATAAAGGAGTGCAGATTACGATTTCCTGCACTCCTTTCGTTTAGTATTATTTCGACGCGCGAGTAGACGAAGCGTGTCAAAATGTCTAATTGTTCGATGAATAAATGCCGAAATAGTGCATTAAAAGTGCAAAAAAAGGATGGCGTTTCTTATTTTCGTTAAGTATTAATAGACAGTATTTCTATTTCATACATATTTTGTTGCTTAAGAGTCGCATTTTTTAATTTTTTAATATATTTTGTTTCAAATTATCGACGATGGCCCTGTATGAACCAGTCAAATAGAGTATGTATTAAAACAAAGGCAGTCTCGAACTATGCTCATACTTCAACGCATTTTGCTCACTTTGATCGCATAATACGACGTTCTCGGTTCTAAAAACAAATGGAGTCACCTTGGTGGATTTATTTTTTTTATATATATATATTAAGTAATTAGTTGACATTGTTTTATTTACAAAGTTTAAATATCAATAACATTGTCATTTATTTTAGTTTTCCTAGGGACCCAATCAGATGATAAAGCTTGCTCTAAATTATTTATAAATATGTATTCTTTTTTTTTAATTAAACGGCGAGCGAATTCAAAGGGCACCACTTTTTATAAGATGATCATTTAAATTGTTGAATTTAAATGATCATCTTATATAAAGATGGCGTTTATGCTTCAATAATGAATGTTGAAATGTTGTATTATGTATAAATTATGTTTTCACATACTAATAGATTTAAAAGTTTTTGTTGGTCTATGTTACGCTAGTGAAGATGAATATACTGTATGTAATAAAACCGAGGAGATAATAAGACGAGAACAGCGCATATGTGGTCAAAAAACACAACCAAGGCCTATTTGTGTTCCTTAGTTTTAAAATGTACATTAAATTTAAATATATTTTCTGGTATTGATACACATTCCCTTCAACAACCTGCTCTTTTTAATCATAAAATTAGTCTTATAAAAGCTATTATAGAAAAATGTATAGTTTTATCTTCTATTAGTTTACATTATACAAATAAATAGCTTAGTAGGACGAATAAGAAAATTACTACCTATTTTTAAAATACTAAGAACCTGCGCCAATCCTAACATTATAACTGTGGTGTATTCAGCACTGGCACAATCACTTTTTCTTTATTGTATTGCATCATGGGGCGGTACTGACGCCACATCTATGCTCCGACTAGAACGCGCGCAAAGAGCTATCTTAAAGATAATGACTTGGAAACCGCGAAGGTATTCTACTACGGAACTATACAACGAAGCTAAAATATTGACAGTAAGGCAACTTTATATCTTAAAAGTCACTTTAAAGGTGCATTCTTCTTTGGTATTTGATCCGAGGGTATTGGTTGGTAGGAGAATAAAGGTTTGCCCTATTACAGCGCACCGAACTATGTTAGCGAGGCGTCAGTTCTATGTGACGGCCCCAAGCCTGTATAACAAAATTAATAGTTTAAAACACATATACATTCTCTCCTTTCATTCTTGTAAAAATATATTAAAATCTTGGTTACTTACTCTTACTTATGATGATACCGAATCCCTACTAAAGTAAACGCACACACGCTTGCACACATAAATGACACACACATACTCATACACACTCACTCACTCGCATACGCGCGTGCGTGCACGCACACTCGCGCGCACACACACACACACACTCTCACACACACACACACACATATACACACTATACACAATAATTGTTAAACTTATTTTAGTTTTTTTTTTTTCTAATATATATTTCATTTTTAAATTGCTATACCTCAGTTATGCTTTTATTTAAGTTTCTGTAAGTCGCTTATAACTTTTGTCTTAATACCTGTGACATAGTCAAGAGAAGACACTGGCTTCTGTAATACAGTATACCAATACTAGTACAGTAGTCAGTGCAATTATATAAATTTGTGTACATTATTATGACAATAAAATTATTATTATTATTATTATATCGCAAAAAAAATCAACAGAAAACTGAAATCTAATTCAATAATACAACTCTACAATAAGCTTCATTTATTTCAAGGAAATTGATTTACTTACTACTGTATTGTCAATGTTTATTATGACGCCATTGATCTAGACTAGAATAGATCTGGGTACTACTAATAATATTAGAATTACTTCATGTAAGAATTACTATATTACTATATTGGGAATACTACTTAATATTAGAATGACTATATTGGGAATAAAAACTAAAATTTATATTTACGAGTTTTATTTTATTTATATATAAATAAATATTCTACCTAAAAGCATATTAATACGATCAGATAAAAGTATAAATATGAGTTTGGAACACATTTATAAATTAAACAAATTTAATAAACTAAGTAAATGTTCATACATGAAAATTATAAAAAAATATTCGTCTCCACACCGTCCTTGTCCTGCCCGCAAATTTCGGTCGTAAAATTTTATTGATTTTTGCATAATTCTATGTAAATACAACTTTAAACCATACGTGTAAGGTTGAATTTGGAAAGAATGCATTTATATCATAACTATAACTACTTAGGATACAACTGGCGCCAGATTTAGACGTTTCTTTTGTTCGAAACTGTGCATCTATGATTTAATAAATCAATGCATACAAGCCCCAAAAGTGACTACAGTATTCAGAAAGCCGCGAGACAAAATGTGAACAAACCATAAATAGAGTACTTTTATATGTCAGTTTTATTTTTTTATATATACTATTCATGCAGAACTACATATTTAGTCAAATTTATTTACATTTGTATGTCACAATGCCTATAATGAATTTCTTTATTTGTATAAATTAAATAATTGTCATGCAAGTAAACTTATTAGGTTACCAACATTCTCAAAGTTGGAAAGCATTTTAATATTTTTATTTAATGTGACATTTCATCTTTGATTCAGTTATATCCGCTATTTATAGGTACTATTGATAAACTCTCCTTTTTTTTTAGTTTGAGCAACTAAACGAACGAGTGAGTAAGTATACAGGCGCGCTCTCGTTTGCACCGCGAGACTCCCCGAGACCCTTTAACTCGTGCACAGAAAACTGACACCGACACGCTTCCGAGAGTCGCGAGACGAGACGAGGGTGCCATGTAGGTACACACTCGTCCTCGGCCTGTCTGTCTCGTTGTGTCTCGACGAGTGTGTCTTTATATGAACGTTTTTATTTTATTGTTATAATGGAACGTCCATTATATTCATAGTTTAAAACATGAATAAACATGGACTGTTTTGAGAAACTAGCTGTTATGTTTAAGTTTTGTCGTAAGCTAAAATGCATAGCTGCTGCTTGTATGCTGCTATTTGTATTTTCATAATCATTTATTCTAGTTAATATCCTTACATACAGAAATAAGAAATGTCACTACTGCACTCCTTGCCCCTGATCTATGAACCGCTAATCAATCCGCCTAAAGCAATTGATATGTACTAAAATAAGATCAAACAAAATCAAATTGGTTGCTTGTTGAGTCTGGCACAAAGTGACTGTTAGCGTTTGTTAGTTATTTTTATTTTTTTTTATTTTAGGTGGGCAAAGATGTCTTAACGCACACCCCGCTGCCCGGGGAGATAACGGGGTAGTGTGGGGCTCTCACCCACTAAAAACCCACCGTGCGCCCTCACACGCCCTTGCTACGGCGGATCACGAGTACCGCGTCGTTACGACCGCGATCCGCAGGCGGCAGCCCCTTCGGGTACCTTCTCTTGTGCGACGCCCCGCGCACTTGGGCGTCACACCTTCGCGGTAGGCTTCCGCGGATGGCAGGGTACTCCCCGACCCCACCGTCCGCGGCCTCGGCTAGGGCGACATCAGGCGTAAGCGCGCGCACGCCGCCCCACGCGCCGGCGGCGAATCGGGTCCGCGAAGGAGGATTCCTCCCGGGCCCTCTCCGCCACCTCCTTCCGCGAGATGACAGCCTCGCAGAAGGCGGCGACCGCGGTCCAGGCCCTGTCACTGCCAACCCGGTTCCCGGCGCTGCACATCCCAGGCCGGGCACGACTCGAGCGTGTGCTGCGCCGAGTCCTCGCCGCAGTCGCAGTGGTAACAGCCTGGGGTCGTCTCCCTTCTAGCGATCATGTGCAGGTATTTGCCGAAGCAACCATGCCCCGACAAAACCTGCACCAACCGGAAGGTGAGGACCCCGTGCGGCCACCCTGCCCATTTTTCCAAGATCGGCCGGTGCACCCCTACGGTCCTGAGACCAGCCCGGGGCGCCTCCAGCCGAGATTTCCCTTTAGGACGGTGGCGCGGCGGGCATCTTCCTGCCACGATGACATTGCGCTCGGCGAGGGGCGGCTGCACCCCGCCCACGCCGTCGACGCCCGCCGATAGGCGTCGGCAAGCACCTCCGCCTCCAGATTCCACGGGGGGATTCCGGCCAACGCGCAGGCTGCATCGGTCGAGACCGTGCGGTACCCGCGTATTGCCCTGACCGCTACGACCCTCGGTGGACGCCACAGAAGGGCGCGCCGTACAGTGCCATCGACCGTACAACCCCCGCGTAGAGTCGTCGACACGCGAGACTAGGTCCGCCCAAATTTGGCATCAGTCGCCCGACGGCAGACGCCGTGCCAACGAGCTTTGGCGCAAGACGGCGGAAGTGCTCGTCAAAGTGCCACCGTCCATCCTCGAAGGTCCCGCCCCGGGCTGTGACGAGCGTATCGTCTGCGTAGCAAATTACGCCCAGCACAGGGGGGAGCCGGCCACGGAGGACGCAGTCTTACCCGACGTCCTACAGGAGCGGCCCAAGAACCGAACCCTGTGGGACGCCGCACGACATAGCCCTCCTTACAACGTCCCCTTCCCGGTCCACGAAGAGGACGCTGCGGCCGTCGAGGTAGTCCGCCAGCAGCCGCCTTAGGTAGAGGGGCACTCCATGGTACCGGAGTGCCTCCTTGATGCAGCCGAATGGCAGACTATTGAAGGCGTTGGCGATGTCGAGCGACACCGCCAACAGCACTTCCCTCGAGGTGACGGCCTCCGCAGCCGCAGCCTTCAAGCGCAGTATGGCGTCGACCGTAGACCGTCCCGCCCGAAATCCAAACTGGAGTTAGCCCTAGGCCAGCAAACTCGATGTTGGAACTCATTACCTCGTGGACTTCATTTTGATATATATATTTAGAAGAGATCTTTTATGTGCTGAACCCATGAGCAGCTTTTACTATTTAATTTTTGACTATGGTTCGTCTGTCATTGTTATCAAAAACAAAACAATAATATATTTATTAAATTTTGAGAGGTCAACGATCAGGATTCAGACTATAGTCTCGCTATCAATTTTTACACTTAACAAATTTCAATATACTAACCTTAGTTCTCTCTGTGCATGGTCGCATTGTTTCTGTTCTGCCATGCTTGAAGGCAGAAGTACTGCAAGATTCATATGTCCCAACAAAGGAGCCTTTCAGAAGATGATGAGCTGCCTAAAATCAATGTTTCAGGCATGGATATATAAATCTTTTTGGAGGAAAACATACATAATATAAATCAGCCTATCAACATCCACCGTTGGACATAGGCTATATATTTCGTAGGGGGGACAATTCCTTCAGCAGGCACTGCCGACCTGCTGAATGACTTGTACAAGCTATGAAACACCACATTTACAAACTTAATTATTAAAGGTAAAAAGCCAATAAATGCACTGCTGTGTTATATATGTGTTTGTAAATCCCGCACGATAAAAAGATTATTCCTTATGCCTTGATCACACGTACCGAGCAAACGGGCGAGACAGTGCTCTCGGCTGAGTACTCAGTACGTATAAACATAGCGCCGAGTGCTCGACCGAGCGCTCAACACAGCAGTAATATATTAATAAATATAAATAATATTATGTAATGATTAATGCTTATAACATTCAATAAAGTTAATAAGGGAATCTGGGCCTTACCTGAAACCCAAGTTGCATAATACAATCCGGGCTTACTTTGTGTCTCTTACAATCACCTTTATTTAACCCTTCATACAAAATATAGTCTATACTGAGGGAGTCACACCAACTTTTGTACGCTTTCTTTGCATTGTCAACAAATTGCTTTGATTTATCATCCAATTTAATATCTGTAATAAATAAATTATTTTAATATTTTATAAGAACATCGAATTTATAACCACCAGGGATACTACCCTAAACTCAAACTCAATTTATCTATACTAATATAATAAAGTTGAAAAGATTGTTGGTTACAAATCCGCCAAAAATGTTCTTATTTTTTTTTTAAAAAGTTTTTTTTTTTATATGTATATTACGCGGGTGGAAACAAGCATACGGCCCACCTGATGATATGGCCTTTATATGCCAGCAGAAGCATCTCTTGCGCGTTGCAAGGGTTAGAAGGTAAAAAGGAAGGATAAGGAAAGAGTTTATTAAGAACCATTTATAGTATATTACAGACTTATATTATACCAGCGTATGAAAAGGTTGCACACAGTTGTGTATATTGTTACTAAATATACATATACGGGGTAAATTTTTAACCAGTGCGCAAATTATGAGAGAATAAACTAAAGCAAATTTTAATAAACACGTATTTTTTATTTTGATATGTCTTAGTACTAACAAAATAAAGTTATCGCTAACGAAAGTATTACTTTTGAAACAGATTTTATTGTCACACTACACGCGCGCTTCCGTAAATACCTATACCGGCGCTTGGTCAATGCGCCGGCGCCGGCGCGTATGTATCTATGCGGGTTACTGACCGCTAATTTTATCAGGTTCGAAATAAACTTTTTAAGTTTAGGTCGTGACCTGAATTTATTTGTAAGAGTAGTTCTAATTTTTCCTTTATACTTTCATGGGGTTAGGACCATCAAAATGCAGAATATAAAGCTTCGAGGGGCTCGTAAGATTGCTGTCCATATTTTACTGACTCCATGTCAAAAAAAAAATCGGATTAAACAATTAATGGAAATGTGTTCTATAACTGATATAGAACCACAAAAAAAAGATTGCGCACTTAAAAAAAAAATAACCTGTATACTACCAACGTCTCAATCTGGTATGAAAAGGATAGTTTCGAACCAAAGTCATAGGTATATGCATTCAAGTCCTAAATTGAGATGCGCGCACTTAGCTAAATTGATAGTCAGAAGGTGGACTATAACGATTACGGAATAGTAGTCCAGAGATGCTCGACGATCACGAGGCGATCATTCAACTGATGATCGGACAACCAAAACCAGTCTGTCGCTAGGCTTACGTCCGAATAGTTTGATTTAACCCATTTACAAACCTCCCTAAACATACACTGATTGGTGACGAGGATAATCAATCAGGTGCGAGTATTATCAGAGTGAATAAAGAAAAAAATATTGCTGCAGGATGACTGGACATCTATATACTATTATAAAGTTGTAACAGAGCTGTGTCTGTACATTTAAGATATATGAGAAAAAATGACTTTATCAGGCTATATAGACGTGTCTGAACACAAAACAATTTTTTTTAGATTTTTTGTCTGTTTGTCGATCTGTTTGTTTGTTCGCGCATCACGCAAAAAATACTGAAGGGATTTATTTGCAACTTTTTCTATTTGATAGATCTCGATTAGACTTAACAACTGGTATACATTTTATCCCGCTACTATATCGGGAACCTGAGATACAACCTAAAAACTAGCTTTTGGTTGCGGCGGAGCCGCAAGCAAAGGCTAGTTGTATATACAACGGGTCCAAAAAGTATTTTGTAATAAACGATATTAAAGATATTCTGAGTGCCGACCCGATGCCGATGGGGAGAAGCTGCAAGTTACGAACTGCTTGTCAATTTATTTTCTAACTCACTATTTCGTACTATGAATTCTAGTTTAATAAACCATATAAAACTATAAGAAGTTGGGGATTAAAAGCGACCAATGAGTTTAGTGTTGGTTCTTCTCGTGTAACCTGAAACCTAGTTACTACTATTAGTCATAATATAATTCCATACTTACCTAATTTCTCAACAGTAATAAGGTTTCCTGCTGGTCTCGAGGCTGGTTGAATGAAGGGCTTTGTAGTAATCTCAGCATATACGTCCTGGAAGAATCGGAGAACTGCTACCCCATCACCCCAAGAGTGTTCAAAATTAATTCCTGTCACTCCATCACGGGTTACAATTACACTAAACGATTTGTCAAACCACCTAAAACAGAACTAAATTGGTTGATCTAGAATTCAAATTAGGAATTACATAACTTTTTTTTTTAAGTAAACCGAATATTACACATTCTGATGTGCGAAGACAAGATTTCCTCACTAAAGAATATATATAATATCCCCGTATTGCGAGAGCATTAATATCATACACAATGTACAGACTGCACAAATGGCGGAGTGGTTTAGATACCGACCTCTCGCCCGAGTGTTGTGGATTCGATTCCTATACAGGACAACTCTTTGTGTGATCCAGAAATAGTTGTTCTGAAGTGAATACAATTTCACAGACACAAGCACACACCCAAACTCAGAACAACTATTTCTGGATTTCACGCCTTTTTTTTGTTAGGCGGGAAAAAATGTTCCTAACCGCACACCCCGTCATTCGGGGCAACGAACAGGGTAGTGTGGGGCCCTCACCCACTAAAGAAACCCGCCGTGCGCCGTCTCTCCGCCTTTATTGGCGGGCCACTGGAACTATGTTACATTCCTTCGGTGGTCCGGCGGCAACTTACCATTTCAGGTACCCTCCACTGAGCGACGCATCCGCACACGGAGCGTCGCACCTTCGCGGGAGGCCTTGCGGGTGGTGGACGCTCCCCGGTCCATTCACCCGCAGCATCAGCTAGGGCGGCATGAGGCGCAAGTACCTGCGCCTGCGCCGCCCCGGTCGCTGGCGGCGGTTTAGGTCAGCGGAAGAATCCTCCTCCGAGCGACGCTCGGCAGCGAGAGGTCCCCCCCTATTTCCGCAACGAGTTCACGGCGCTGCTCAGCCCAGGCCGGGCACGACTAGATTGTGTGCCGCGCCGTGTCCTCGTCGCAGCCGCAGTGGTGACAGCCCGGAGTCGCTTCCCTCCTTGCGACTATGTGCAGATATCTGCCGAAGCAACCGTGCCCCGACAGCACCTGCACCAGTCGGAAGGTAAGGACTCCGTGGAGGAGTGGGTGGGGCGACGGCCCCACCTACTCCTCCAACACCGGTTGGAGCGCCCCTACTGTTTAAAGACCGGCTTGGGGCGCCTCCAGCCGTGCCCTCCATCTGGCCATGGCAGCTCGGCGGGCGTCGCCCTGCTACCTGGCCACCTCCCTGGGTTGGGGGCGACCGCCCCCCTCCCGCTCTTGCGACGCCCGCCGATACACCTCGGCCAACACACAGGCCGCCTCCATCGACACCGTGCGGTATCCACGTATAACCCTGGACGCAACGACTCTCTGTGGTCTCCACAGAAGAACCCTGTTCGGTGCGTCCAGGGACCCCGTCCACACGGGTGCGCCGTACAGCGCCATCGACCGGACCACCCCCGCGTAAAGCCGACGGCACGCATTGTTGGGTCCGCCCATATTCGGCATGAGCCGTGCAAGGGCGGACGCTGCGCCGACGAGCCTCGGGAACAGTTGGCGGAAGTGCTCGCGAAAGCGCCACCGCTCGTCCAGCACCAGGCCCAGATATTTAATCTGGGCCTGAATTTCACGCCTGAAACTTTGCAATCTGCTTTACAAGGATTATAACTTAGTGCAAGATATTGCATATTTAAAAAAAAAAAGAGAAAGACATGACATTAAGAAAAATAGTATGAAAAATTTACCTGTTCAAGCCATCATCATGCAAATATTTTCTTATAAGTTTATGTTTGTCATCTAGAACTTCATCATCATCTAATATTAAATTTAATATTGCTGAGTCTATTCTTTTTAAGACTTGAGTATTTCCTATCTCCTCCAAATGTCTTCGTTGATTTGCCCATTCATCTCTATTTTGTGTAGTTAGTATTCCTAATGGATGTTCAGCAGTTGGTTGATTGTCATTCATGATTGTATTCATGTTACCAAGCATTTCCTCAGGTGTTATTAGGTTGCCTGAAGTAATTTGAATAACATATATTTACCTTTTTAAGTGTTTTACAAACATATAAGTAGTTTTACAGCTTAATTAAACAGAGCAGGAATATGAACATTGTCAAAATAGTAAAAAAATAATAACTATTTTGTCTACATAATACAGTAGCATTTCAATATCTCGAATGTCAAGGGAAATGCAAAAAACTTCGACTTATTGAATCTTCGACTTAAGGTGAACACACACTTATCCGAGTCGAACGAAACGAATTTTAGAAAATTCTGTATATGAAATCTCATGAAACCTCTTCCAGATTCGGACGATTCGACGCGGGGAAGTGTGCGACGTATTCTAAAATTCGTTTCGTTCGACGCGTTCGGCTCGAATAAGTGTGCGTTTACCTTTAACAAGAAGTTCGAGGTATGAAGTATTTGGTGGCTAAAATTTCGACTTACGAAATCGCGATTTCCACGTAATATTTCGAGGAGTCAAAAAAATAAGTACTGATCGAAATTTTTTTTTTATTGAATAGTTTCATTAATTGCACATGTTTTTACTAGGCAGAAACAATAGAAACGCTCCTTTTCGATTTTATTGCTTCGAGTTCGGGGAATTCCAAGTAAGACGTCATTATGTTTGACTAACTTCGACTTACAGTCTGATTTTTGAAATTCGAGTTATCGAGTATAAACATGTAAGCACCGTCGAAGAACCATACAGTCGGCCATCGACGACATCTAGACAGAGCAATCGTGAGGTGCGGTGCGGGGTGAGACGCGGGCGGGGCGCTCCCGAACGGCCTAACATCTATCTACGCTCTGTAGTACGGGAGCTATTTGTCAGAGTTTTAGCGGGAACACGAAGAATATCATGTCGTCGCTCTGCATTATTTTCCTAAACTTGTGTTATTTCAAGTATTAATGTGTAAAAGTGGTGGCCTTTTGCTTATTAACTAATTGTGTATGTGCATAAGTGTTGGCAAGTGATGTAGTGCGACATAACATGTTTTTTCCTGTTGTCTCCAAAACTCCATAGAAGCTTCAGTAAGGTTGTCATCGTCTAACTGGAGTGGGAATTTGACTTGACTGACTAATTTTATATGACTGACTTCGACTATGACTTGTTTTATGAACTAAACTTACGTGTGATGAGAGAATAACGATGTTTATAAGTTACTGTTAGGCAGATGGTTCTTCCAACGCCTCAAACTAATTAAATAAAAAAAAATTAACTATTTGTCAGGGTTATCAAAAAAAAATGTTATAACACATATTTTTTTTTTTTTTTTTTTTTTTTTTCCCACCTCATCTCAATTACTCTTATCCCTCACATTTCCTCCATATTTATACCTTTTGGTCAAGTTTATTAACCATACTAAAATTAAATTATAAGTTTGGGTTATTTTATTGTAAATATAATGTTTGTAATATGTATAAGTATGTATATATTGAGTATCTTATCCCTTTTAGGTATAGACAGCTCTACTGAAACTACATTTTTTCAAAATTATTACAAAATTACACCAAATCACTTTAAGACAAGTGTTAATGAAACTGTTTATGACCTGGGGAACTGAGTCATTGGCCTTACCAACCAACAAGATATATTCTTACCAGCGAGAAAAACAAGGACTGTTAATGAAACTGTTTATGACCTGAAAAATTGAGTCATTGGCCATACCAACCAACAAGATATATTTTTACCACCTTTGTGAAAAACGTGGATGTTGGTGAAATTGCGACCTCCTGTCAGCAGAAGCCACAAGAAAAGAATTGAATTATATTTTTTTTTTAGAAAAAATGCATAATGTCTGTCGCGTACCTTATGTTTTTGTATAAATATGGGTAACAAGACTGTAAATTATCGAATTATGTTATTCATGTTTTTAAGGCTAATTTTCAAGCTTTTATATATATACTTATCTGGTCAAATTTTGCAAGTTAAATTTGACACACTTTCCGGTTTCCGATTGAGCTGCTTTACACACATGTATATTGCGTGACTATGCAATTTAAGATGACATAGATCTGATCTGATGATGGAGATAGAAGGTGGCCATAGGAACTCTATCATGAAACGGCGCAACGTCATCGAGTTTGGACTCGTTTGATTCGTCTTGACGAGTACTTTGTCTCTAGATGGTATCTAGGGTCTGATGATGGAGCTGGAAGGTGGCTACAGTAACTCTGTAATCCTAACTCTATATAACTACTTTGGTTATAATGCAGTTTTTGGAAATGTCTGTAACTATAATTTAATTTCGATCAAATGTAGTTGTTATTAAACACACAAAAATCAATTTTTTGTAGCTGTTGGTTTTTAGGCCAGCAACGTATGGCAGCTGAGCAATTTAATTTTGATTAACTTTACTTAATTTGTTTAAATGTGTAATAAAAACAGAACTGCCTCTGTGGTGCAGCGGTAGTGTAAGCAACTGCTGATCATGAGGTCTCGGGTTCGATCCCTGGGTTGGGCAGTGTTATTGAGTTTCGTAAAAAGATAAATTCTCAGTAGCAGCCTGGACTTTGGTAATGTGCTCGGTAGACGGCAATTGGCTCGCCCCTATTACGTAGGACTTAAACATAGCTGGCGAACCGTGGGTGTGTAATACACCTCTGCCTACTCCTTCGGGGAATTCAGGCGTGATGCTATTTATATGTATGTATATGTATATGTATGTATGTATGTATAAAAAAAAGAATATAAAAAATATTGATTTTTCTGTACTAGACCCAATGTCCATTTTTATTAGGTTAATGACCCGGTACATCTTTACATAGTATTTTATTTAATCAACAAACAACATTGCTAGTTTTCATTTATGAAATTTGTATAGCTATCAGTTTAAATTACTGAATAATGATGATAATTATGTAGTTTAGTGAATTTTTTTATTGTGTGGAGATTTTGACGTGACAACGTCTTATAAATTGGTTTGCCGGGTGACACTTCAAGAAACTGCGTTACGCTCCGCTCACGTTATGCGCTCACAATGAGAGCGAGTGAGAGGCACGCGTCCCTTCCACTCGGGCATGGTTAGCCCGCCTAAGAGCGAGAGAGACGAAGAAATAAAATTTTGTTAATATGAAATTCAGTGCGAGATTCTTTGTATAAATTAATGTTTTAAATATAATTCTTTGTATAAATAAATGTTTTAAATTGTTACTATTATTTCATCCTTCTTCCTACTATACGAATGAATATTCACATTAAAATTATTTTACCACTCAAAGTCGTTGTCACGTAAAACTTTCGCCCGTATACCGACTTTACAGGCAACCAATTTTTATCATAGATTATTATACTTACTATCAACAATGCCTCCAACATTACTCAAAATACCATACTTACTATTAATTATATTATTTTCTGCAATGACCTAATTACACATCCTTTACTATGACAAGCAATGTAGATTGCAAGAATAGCTGTGCTATGTGGGATTTGAATGGTTGTATGTAAACCATTTGTGCAATCTCTATATAGCTACTTATACATAAAACATTATTTACTGGTCAAAACTTTAGTGACAACTTTTTACAAACAAAGAGAAAGAACTGAGTTCTATCTTTAAATTAAAAAATATAATATAGTTACCATCAGCATCCAAAACATCAAAAGCATAGAAATTGCCCCTTTTCTGCACAACTACATGTTTACTCTTTGGATCTCGAAAAATTTCATCTTTAGTAAGACGAGGTATACGGGTTGCTCCAAAAAGTCCGACAAACTGACTCATATCTAGAGGAAATGCTTTAAACAAATATGCACCATACCTGAAAGATTACAGATTCACCACAGGAAATTAAACAAACATGAGTCAAATCAATAATTCAAACATTTTACATAGGTACCATGACAGCGCCTCTGGTAAAATTCCTGTGACTGTTCTAAATATAGATGTATTACTCTTTTTCGGATTTAAGTGATATACTTCTGGCTCTAGGATATGTTCTCTTAGTGAGAGCATAAACCTGACAGCACTAATCAGTACATTCGTAGATCTTAATAATTGAGTGTTATATTCTGGTCTCACATCATTTTGAAATACAAGTAGTGGATTATAATTGATGGGAAGTGGTACTCGATCGCGTAAATAGAGGTCGAACCAATACTCTGATATATAACTTGTATTCCTATTTATTTTGTCTTTAGCAACAAGCTTTTCCTGAAGTAATTGACCTTCTTTAGCAATGAAGTTATTTGTACGCTTTTCAGCAGATTCGTAGTGATCATTATTCATTAAAGGTCTAATAGCCTTCAAATAACGTTCTCCAGTCTTCTGTAGTTCTGGTATTGGCAAACGAGGTAGTGATTTTTGGAAATGCATTGTAGGCACTTTGCTTCTTTGTAAATATTGATAATTAACATCTCTAACATGCTTATTTTTTAAGTATCTGTGATGATGAAAATTTTTATACACTACATTATTTCTAGATATTAATTTATTGGCACTAATCATCTTCTTGTTTAATGGCTCTTGTTGTGGCAGTGTGAGCACAATTTCGCCCACTAATCATTTCAACAAATGGGTATTGGGTATAAAACACTAAACTGCACTTAAACGATTGCTAAACGAAAATAAGAGAGTATTCTATAAAGATGTGTCAACTCGATTTATTAACTCGAGTTAACACGATTTAGGCTTAACTCAAACTAACTCGAGTTGATTTCTTCTAATTCGAATTGGTTTGGCGCGGCAAATTAATTAATGAATATACGCGATCGTTTGTTTGTAGTGCGTAATGGCGTGAAGCGTGAAGTTGGCGGATCATTTGTGAATATATTCATTGTCAATCAAATGTGACAGTATTGCAGATCACAAAATAGATTTGTTGCAGATTTGACCGATTTGAGGTTAACTTCATGGTGCCGGTTAAAAGAAAATCGTTTGTATGCGATGTATTTGAATCGTCAGTTAGTGGACGTGTTAAGTGTAAACAGTGTTCGCATTTATTCAAATATATTGGAAACACGACAACATTGTTAAACCATATTAAAAAGAGGCACCCAAATGTTGCCTTCGTAAAAACGAATAATTTAAATTAGACTTCAACTTCATCGTCAGCAAATCGATACGGCATTTTGCACGGGTGATCTAGTTTATTATGAATTTGTTTCAATTTTTGAAATGAAAACTTCTTTAGGCGCGTTGAGCACTTTTTGTTTGAACAAAAATCATGGAACTCGCGTCATAGTTACCGAATGCTCCGATCTTCTTTAGGCACGTTGATTACTTTTTGGGTGAACAAAAATCATGGAACTCGCGTCATCGTCATCGAACGCTCTGATAGAAGTGAAAACTAAGTAACTTGTGAATTGTATAGTCGAGCTATTAGATTATTATTTTTGAATTATTTTTGGTTTAATAAAGAAGTGTTAATGACCAGTAATTGTTCGATACAATTCACAAGTTATTTAGTTTTCACTTCTATCGGCAGTCCACAAAGACTGCCCCGCATGTTTTTTTTTTTTAAATACAGTTTGGAGGTTAGTTAATTAAATTGGTACAAATAAAACAAATCATTCTTCACTCAGTTTCATCCATTTAACCCGAGTCACGTAACTCGAGTTCAATTCGGGTTACGAGAATTTAAACTCGAGTTAAATCATGTTGTGTTTATTACGAGTTGGCACATCTCTAGTATTCTGTAATATTGAACTATCAACCCTCGGACCATAGTCTATGTATCAACTTTTTTTAATTTTTTTAAATTTGTTTATTAAAGGCTTTGGCAGAACCATCAGCCTAACTTAAGCTTAAAACTATTTACATTGTTTTAGTACATAAATATATTAAATTTTATTATAATGATCATACAGTTTTAGTCACAAACTAGTTGGTTACAAAGATTCAATTGTGCTTACAATATAATTATATAACGATTTATATAATGCTGGAGATTTTAACATATTTTGTACAGAGTTAGGAACGTATTTTAATATGTCTTGACATTGACACTATGTATCAACCATGAAGGTAGAGATGAAATACCTTCATGGTATCAACCAAAGATTCCACAGACTAGTATAAAGATTCTATCAACTCTTATTTGATTTTATTTCGTTATATTTTTGAACGATGATATAATCAATCAGTACCACTGACTACTATACTACTTATCAGTACGGATAACTCGCTTAAGCTGGAATAACGTATGATTATCCCGAGTTTTTGAACGATTGCCGCGCGTTATTTGTTTAGATGTACTTATAGTTTTTGATTTTAAATTATTCATGGTGTTGGTTTGTTGTGTCTGTTTGTTTAGTGTATTATAAAATTTGTAAATAAAATTTTGTTGTAGTATAGTGTAAATAATTTTTTTTTACGGTTAGATAATATCTTTAAAAGTCTACTTAAATTTAATCAAAAATGTCATTGGGTCAGTAGTTATGGACATTTTAGTGTATAAAGTGTATAAGTGTATTAGTAAGGATTAACCCAATTCATTTAAATGCCTCGGTGGTGTAGCGGTAGTGTATGCGACTGCTAATCATGAGGTCTCGGGTTCGATTCCCGGGTCGGGCAATGTTATTGAGCTTTTTCCTAAAAAGAAAACTTCTCAGTAACAGCCCGGAGTTTGGAAATGTGCCCGGTAGACGTCAATAGGCTCGCCCCCTATTACGTGGGACTTAAACATAGCTGGCAAGTCGTGGGTGTGTAATACACCTCTGCCTACCCCTACAGGGAATACAGGCATGATGCTGTGTTTTTGTTTATGTTGTATGAGTTATGACCCAATTTTGAAGTCCACGCAGACGAAGCCGTGGGCAGAATCTAAATACATATATCTTAGATCACAATTTCAATTCACTTATAATAATCTATTGTTAAGTTTGTTAACTGCTCAACGCACACATACCTATACTAAAAAACGTAACCTCAAATAGCGCACGATGTGATATACGACGATAATCAAAAGATATCGTTTAATATAATAATAACGTTCATGACAACAAGTACTCTCTTCTCTTCATAGACATCTTTAATTTGAATTTTTATGTTAATGTTCGGTTGGTGGAACGTGAAAGCGTGCGACACAGTGCGGCCGCGTATTGAGTTCATTCCTAGCGGTTTATTCGTCTTTTTTATTTTATAAATTGACTAGCTGACCCGGCAAACTTTGTTTTGCCATGTATATTGTATTGTATTGTAAACGCGGGCTATTTTTCCGCAACTCGACGTCGTATGTGCGCCTATTTTGCGTGTGCCATGTATATTATTTCTAAGAAACATTTTTTTTTTAGTTCAATATAAATAACTACAAGTGTGCGGGGATTTACTTAATATAATCGAAAGCGTTGTAGACAATGAAAATATGCTTTATATAGGATGTACTTTATTCCCAAATAAATTGTTATTGAATGTAAAAAAAATATTTATTAAAATTGTCTTCAAATAAATTAAATTATTAATAATTAATAAATCCTTCTATCAGTGTATTGGTGAAGAGCAGTGAATTAATATTGTATTCATATTTTGATTATTATTTCACTTACTTTTCACAAGAATAAAACAGGTAATATATACATATATATATATATATATATATATATATATACGAGCCCCGATGCAAAATAGTTCGTCTAGTGTGAAATTTTCTCTGTGAGATTTTTTCTAACTTCATTATTTTTGTATATCTATATAAAATACTAGCTGACCCAGCAAACGTTGTTTTGCCATATAATTTTTTTCTACATCGGCAGTAGAAGGTTAAAAATTTTGGGGTTGTATGTATTTTTTAATGCCGAATCATAATAAAATAAAAATAAATAAAATTATCTAAAAATTAAAAAAAAAATTAGGGTTGGACTACTCTTAACATTTAGAGGGATGAAAAATTGATGTTGTCCGATTCTCAGACCTACTCAATATGCACACAAAATTTCATGAGAATCGGTTAAGCCGTTTCGGAGGAGTACGGTAACTAACATTGTGACATGGAAATTTTATATATAAGATTAAGCTGTTCTACTATCACATGTCGCGTTACATATGGCATTTTTAATTATGAACCAATAAACTACGAGTATTTTAGCT
The DNA here is from genome assembly GCA_948253155.1 of Leucoma salicis. Classification (NCBI taxonomy): domain Eukaryota; kingdom Metazoa; phylum Arthropoda; class Insecta; order Lepidoptera; family Erebidae; genus Leucoma; species Leucoma salicis. The sequence goes on along the minus strand of OX411808.1, from coordinate 11,003,412 downwards.
TTTTAAATTTATACATATTCTGTTTTAAATTCGAAGAAGTTACGAATAGTTCGTCTAATTTTTAATCGATGCGAAAGAGTTCGTCTATCGGTGAGTTAAATAAGATTATTCCTTCTTTGTAAAATTATGTTGCATAATTTAAATTTGTAAAAGTAATTCTGTGTCATTTGTTAAGTGAGACAGTATAAATTCTAAAAAATTACAGTTTTTTTCATTAGTCGTGGCAAACCCGTGTGTGAAGAGCTTCGAAAGCGAAAAGTTTGTGGGGTCGATGCTGGCATATGAAGTTACCAAATATCTAATGACTTGATACTTCCCAGGTCTACAGTCCAATTTATCATTCAGCACTATAAAAAGAATAGAACGACTTCTTGTTTGAAGAAAACTGGTCGACCACGCATCACAATTGCAGTAGAAAACAGAATCCTGAAGAAAATTATCAAAAATAATCGTCGTGCTCGAGCTGGAGAACTCACGGTGCAATGGAAGGACATGATTCACAAAGACGTCTCAGTTGATACTTGCAAAAGAGTCTTAAAAAGAATGGGTTACGGATTTTACACCGATAAGGAGAAACCACTGTTGACTGCTGTACAAAAGAAAAAGAGGTTGAAGTTTGCTCGTGATCATTTAAATTGGACTTCCGATCAGTGGCGTAGTATCATTTGTAGTGACGAGTCCAAATTTGAAGTGACAGTTGGCGATGAAAGGAAAAAAGTGATTTGGAACAAAAATGAGGCATTTGAATTACTGATTGTCTCAAACGCAAAGTGAAGTTTCCGGCGTCTCTTATGATATGGGCTGCATGTCTGCACAAGATGTTGGTGCTATGCAGTTTGTGGATGGTTCTATCAATGCTGCAAGGTATCAAAACCTTTTGGAAGATAATTTACTGCCCTCTATTCCGTCACTTAAGCATCAAGATTCCTTCATTTTTTAACAGGATGGTGCTTCCTGCCATACTGCAAGGACAACAAAGACATGGCTACTGGCGAAAAGCATCCCTACAATCGAATGGCCATCTAACAGCCCGGACTTGTCGCCGATCGAAACCCTATGGTGGAAAATGAAAGAAGTCTGGGAGTCAATTACGCCTGAGGAGTGTGCAGCGTTGGTTGCAACCATGCCTCTTCGCATTAAAGCTGTAATTGAGAGCAAAGGCGACACAATTAAGTGGTAGACGAACTATTTTGCGTGAGTGACAAGGGTAGACGAATACTTTTACGTTATGTTTTTTAGAATATTTTTTTAATTTTTTTATGTGATGTAAAGTCATGAAAGAATTTCAGTTATGTTGAAATAAACTTTAAAATGTTCCTCAAATTCTGGTTTACTTTTTATTAAACGTTCTAAATTATTTTAATATTTAATTTCTATATTTTACGCTAACTATTTTGCATCGGGGCTCGTATTAATAATGCCGTTAAAAAGAACACCTCCAAAACCGACAACAGAGCCGCTATATGATTCAGAACCTGATTTACAAACATCAGAATCTTAAGCCGTATCTACCAAATCCAGTACAATTATATCACAGAGAAAGCGAAAACATCAACAAATTGATGATATCTCCGTGTTTATAACTGAGATTAAGCAAATGTTTAAATCCTTCACTGATCAACAGGACAAAAAAATTAATAAGCTCTTATTTATCGTGAATGAAATAAAAGACCAATACAACGAGCTACGCAAAACGTTTGACTTTTTATCGGCCAAATATGAGGACGTAAAAGACCAAATAACTACGCTTCAATCAGAAAACAGAGATAAGTTGGCATACAGAGCTTAGAGGACAAGATTGAAGCTTTAGAAGTTTATAATAGGTCGACTTGCATAGAAATACGAAATATTCCGGAATCGAAAGAGGAAAATAAATCAACATTATCCGATGTAATTATTAACACGGTAGAATCTTGCAAACTGAAATAAACCAGGCGGATATTCGGGATATCTACCGTTTGAAACCCAAGATGCGGTCAAAAACCAATATAAGTACCGTAGTGGTCAATTTTACAGGCGTTACGATGAAAGACAAACTATTGATGGCATATAAAAGCTATAACAAAAATCATAAAGAAAATAGCACAACTGATTTGCGAATAGGCGGGCCATCTGCTGTTATCTATATGTCTGAACATTTAACTCACAAGAAAAAAATACTGTTCTTCCTTGCCCGGGATTATGCAAAATCAAACAACATACAGTATTGCTGGATATCGTATGGAAAGATTTATATCCGCAAACAGGAAGGCCTCCAGGCTGCAAGAATTGATAGCGAATCGGATCTTACCAAACTTAAAACTATTATATGACTAATTTTAAGAAGTATGGTCCTGTGTAATTACTATCTATTACTGCTCATGTATATATGAAAATGCCACTGGGCTACTTAGTGCATGTACCTCTTTGTTTTTATTACTATAACATAATTTTTTACTCTTGTTTATTCCTATATATCTCAAATATTTTGTTAATAACTACCTCAAATACTCAAACACTACATCATCAAACTTCTCAATTTTATAATTTTTTCCTTTTTTTTTGCCATTCAATTACTTCGCACTCACACTCAACTCAAATATAAATCAGTTCTTAAATGTTTATCAAATATTCTATTTCAGCCCAATATGATTTATAAGTATGCTTAGGTGTATTTTGGTTTTTATTTTTGTTTTGATGTATATAAAGCCTCAGAGCTTTATAATGTATGTGCCTCTTTGTGTTTGTGTGTCGTTAAATCATATTTTTATAAATATATACATTTCTCATATAATTGCGCCATAACTACCACAAACACTCAAACACTCCAAAATCAGCATTATGTCACTAAATATAAGACACAAAGCACACAACCGAATTTTTTTTTGATATTATATTACTTTGTACTGAAACTCATTTCCAATAAAATTCAGTTTTCATCAACTTATTATGGTCCGTTTTACATGCATTGTTATTTTAAATGTTGCTATTCTCTCACTACTTTGATAATTCTGTACACCAAACAAACCCTTTTGGTATATATTCTTTACATTCGATAACATAAAAAATATCGCGTCAGAAATAGATGTGTTTATATCTAGGGCTTATGCTTGAGATATTGACGACTGTCATACTATTTTACCTAAACTACAGTATGGACATCTTACTATACTTACGCAAAATATAAGTAGCATAAACTGCAACATTATTGGTTTAGAACTAATGCTAGATAGGCTGAATATAGTATGTGACATATTGATTTTTCCTGAATGCTGGATATCGGCTTTTTCTACTATACCTAACCTACCCGGTTACCACTTATGCAACAAAAAACACAAAGAAACTAAACGATTGTGTTGTAATATACTATAGAGATAATTTAAACTTCATAGTGAATGAACCTCAATTTTCTGATGCCGATTGTCTGGTAATGACTTGCGATCAGCAAACAGCTATTCTTGCTCTATATCGCTCGCCCTTGATTAAAAACATTGACTTGTTTCTAACGTCATTAAACAGCACTTTGAGGGACCTCTCTGCTTTTAAGGATATAATTTTAATTGGTTATATTAACATACCTATTAATAATGACAAAATTGACTCTTCAGGCGAAAGATATCTAACAATGGCTGCCTTTCATAGTCTTCAGCCGGCACATACAATTGTAACTAGAAACGTCAGTGGTATACTTACGTAGTTTCATATATATATGAAAAAAACAAATTAATTGGTGTGACCGTCCAACCCTACATTGTCGTTGCTGGACCACTCAATAAAATAACAGCAAGGTATGTCATTTTAGATGAAATCATCTGTGAAATAGATTGCAAATCAATAGAGTATCCCCCTTAATGCAAAGCAGTGTGGCAATTTTCGCAAAGAGCCATATACTCAATACCTTGCAAAGCTGTGGAAAAGAAGGAAAAAATTGTATCTTCTGTTCTTAGGTTGTTAAATGATTGTGGAATTTGCACACAATTAAATTAAAATGATTACTAGCTTTCTTTGTAAGATTGCGATCAGGGACCTACGGGCTCTTAGGGTTCATTTCGAATACTTTCATAGACTCCACACTTTTGTAAAATATCGGTGTGTAGAAGATAACTGTTCCAGATCTTATCACCTATTTAATTCATTTCGCAAGCATTATATAAGGCATCATAGCATAGGTGGAATTAAATTTTGGTAAAAATTAGACATTGATAATTATTATATATTTTTTTCTTACTTACCTACCTTGTGAGATTATTTAAAAATGCTATCCTTATTATAATAATCAACAGCAAATTAATGGATATAATGAGCATTTAAACATGGTATCCTTGTAATATTCTAAAATTAATTACCTACCTACCTAGTTACCCTTAATATCATTGTATTTTTTTTACCTTAGTTCCCTCATGGGAATATTTACAAGTTTCTTGTGTGTATTACGTGGGATGGTGATAATTAATCCTTTTGTTATGGCTTGAGATAGTTGGCGTCGCCAGTTTGTGTCATTACCAGGGGAGTTCACGAAAGCGTGGACGTTAATTTGTCAATGTGCGTGTGCACTGAGTGATCTAACTTTAAATACTTAATCACTCTAACCACAACCACGTTAATTATATTGCAGGATGACTGAATTATCTGGCTACCCTTAATATCATTGTATTTTTGAAGTTATACTCGTACTTCTTTAGGCGCGTTATGAAAAAATGATGAGAGTGAAATTTTAAGATGCGCGCGCATCTGTGACACAAAATTAACAATATGAAGTTGTCTACAGTATGAAGTTGTCTACAGTATGAAGTTGTCTGCTTAACCGCTCATTAAGTCTCGAAAAAAAGCTACCAACAAAATAGAAATTGAACCTCGATATTAGTCGCGCATGTTGGTACGCTCGTCACCTCTGATCACTGTTTTCATATTTATAATATTTATCAACATGTTTCTAGTTTATACATTCACAACACGTGTTTTAGCTTCATACAAGTGCGAATTATATATGTGCTAATAAATTATATTCAGTAGTGATTTAAATTGAATATTTTGATTGATATTACTTACTATTTGTGAATATTAGTGAAAAAATTGTGCTTATATACTTTTTCAAGTGCTCCAATATAATTGAGGTTAACTATCCGTATGTATTATTTATTGATATAAATTATTATTTATTGATATTAATGTATAGTGCTAAGCATGTCAAATGCTAAAAATATATATAAAAATATCTAAATATTTATAGGGTTTGCGTCATTATTAGGTAAAATCTTAATTGTAAAATTAAGTTTACCTGGTCGGTATAATGTATGAAAATACTTCCGACAGATGGTGCAGGCGTCACCCAAAGACGTTAAGTATGAATGTGTTATCGAAATTAGCAGTCAGGAGCAATTGTCAGGATGGCTGAATTGGTAAAGCATCTGGACGGTATCCAGGAGATGCAGGTTCAAATCCTGCTCCTGACTGTTATTTTCGATTTCACATTTTTCACTTTGTGTTTAATGTATAGTGCTAAGCATGTCAAATGCTAAAAATATATATAAAAATATCTAAATATTTATAGGGTTTGCGTCATTATTAGGTAAAATCTTAATTGTAAAATTAAGTTTACCTGGTCGGTATAATGTATGAAAATACTTCCGACAGATGGTGCAGGCGTCACCCAAAGACGTTAAGTATGAATGTGTTATCGAAATTAGCAGTCAGGAGCAATTGTCAGGATGGCTGAATTGGTAAAGCATCTGGACGGTATCCAGGAGATGCAGGTTCAAATCCTGCTCCTGACTGTTATTTTCGATTTCACATTTTTCACTTTGTGTTTAATGTAAAGTGAATATTAAATTAAGAAATCAATAAAAATATTTAATTATATATATATTAATTATATATTATATAAATTTATATTAAATATATATATTTGAAATATATATATTAAATATATTATTTAATGATGCCAAAGAAGTATAACATATCACGCGCGTACATAAGTACACGCACCCATTTTTTTTACCTTTATGGAATTATTTTTAAGTTTGTTATGAGTATTATCTGGGATGGTGACGTTTAAACGTCTTGTGTGTTATGCCTATCTCGTAGGATGACTGAATTGTCCGGCTGATTTCCAGAATGTTCAATAGACACTAGGTAAAACGTTTAGGCTAGATTTTAGTCCCGGCTCTATTTATAAGATATTTTTCCACCATATAACAATTGAATTTGACTGTAATAAGTAAACTGTGAATTGGTCACTATGAAAATTGGATATTCGGTGGAATTAAATGTTGGTAAAAATTAGACATTGATAATTAATGTATATTTTTTTTGTTACTTACCTACCTTGTGAGCTTATTTAAAAATGGTATCCTTATTATAATAATCAACAGTAAATTAATAGATATAAAGTGCATTTGAAAATGGTATCCTTGTAATATTCTCAAATTAATAAATTAATGTACCTACCTATACTGTTATCAAGTTTTTTTTCAGACTACCTTACCTCCACATTACTGCAGGGTACTGATTTCATTCCATGGAAAATAATATCCGCTACTGGGATGTAGCTTTATGTAAGTTCTACTCTTTGTGATGTGAAAAAAAACAGTAATCTGTAATACGAGGTACAGTACGATTAAATGTACCTTCACAGTTGTGAGAAAAGCTTTTGGCATAAGCATTTAACTGTGAATTACAATACTTCTTATTGTGGAGGGCCACTATGTATTTCTGTTTCAGACAGTAGTACTCACAACTGTTAATGCCCTATATAATAATATAGCACACTAGAGCCACCACTAGATATTGTTTATTTATTCTTTGTAAAAAAATATTTTTAATGAGTGAATATATGAAAAACATTAACGATTAATAAAATGGTTTTAAACTATTTTTACAATGTTTTGTGTTGTTTGTAGATTAAGTCTTAAGTTGTGAATTCGGGTTTCTACTAAAAATGGCTGCCTTTAGCCAATCCCCAAATTAAAACTTACAGACAGGTTATACAAACAACACAAAAATAGTTTGACTAGTATGTATTTTGAATATTTTCACTTTTTAATATACGCTTTGTATGAAGAAAAAATAAACAATATCTAGCGGCGCTAGTGCGCTGTATATAGAGCCTTAACAGTTGTGAGTACTACTGTCCGAAACAGTAGAGCATACTGGTCCTCTACAATAAAAAGTACTGTAACTCACAATAAATGATAATGCTGAAAGCATTACTCATAACTGTGAAGGTAAATTTAATTGTACTGTACCTATTAGTACAAATTACTGTTTATTCACATTTGTCGTTACTGTCGAAAACAGTACCCTCAAATTACAAGAACAGTATAAAGTACTGTTATTTTACGATTACGATTACTGTTGGACACAGTAGCAGTAACTGTACTATACAGTGACAGCTACTGCTTCGAACAGTAAAAATAATGTACCTTAACAGTAGCTATTACTGTAAAAACCTGTACTCTCTACTGTGGTTACACATTTAATTTTACTGTGTCAAACAATACCTGCTACTGTTCAGAACAGTTAAAAGTACTGCAACGTCACAGCGACGAGAACTGTTTAGCACAGTAACAGTAACTGTACTATACAGTGTCAGCTATTGCTTCGAACAGTAAAAATAATGTACCTTAACAGTAGCTATTACTGTAAAAACCCGTACTCACTACAGTGGTTACACATTTAATTTTACTGTGTCAAACAATACCCGCTACTGTTCAGAACAGTTAAAAGTACTGCAACGTCACAGCGACGAGAACTGTTTAGCACAGTAACAGTAACTGTACTATACAGTGTCAGCTACTGCTTCGAACAGTAAAAATAATGTACCTTAACAGTAGCTATTACTGTAAAAACCCGTACTCACTACAGTGGTTACACATTTAATTTTACTGTGTCAACCAATACCCGCTACTGTTCAGAACAGTTAAAAGTACTGCAACGTCACAGCGACGAGAACTGTTTAGCACAGTAACAGTAACTGTACTATACAGTGACAGCTACTGCTTCGAACAGTAAAAATAATGTACCTTAACAGTAGCTATTACTGTAAAAACCTGTACTCACTACAGTGGTTACTCATTTAAATTTACTGTGTCAAACAATACCTGCTACTGTTCAGAACAGTTAAAAGTACTGTAACGTCACAGCGACGAGAACTGTTTAGCACAGTAACAGTTACTGTACTATACAGTGTCAGCTACTGTTTCGAACATTAAAAATAATGCGCGTTGACAGTAGTTATCACCGTTTAAATAAGTATCCGCTACCGTTACGGCACATTTGGTTTTACTGTTTTAAACAATACCTTCTACTGTTCATGACAGTAAAATGTATTATAATTTTACGGTAGCAAGAACTAATGAGCCCAGTAACAGTTACTGTACTATACATTACCAGCTACTCTTCCACAAAGTAAAAACAACATGCCATAACAGTTGCTATTACCGTAAAAACCAATACTCGCTACAGTAAAAACGCATTTGGTTTTACTGTTGCAAACAATACCTTCTACTGTTTTAGAACAGTAAAAAGTACTGTAATTACCGGTTGTTTTATGAACAGTAAAAACGACTGTTTTTCTTTTAACTATTCTTTTACTGTTACATTGCTAGGAAATGGTTGAGTCACAATTTACTGACATTAAATACGGATAAAACCAAATACATAGCATTTAGTGCTCGCCATACTCTGGAAAACAGGGACAAGTTTAAACTTATTTCTCATGATTGTGCAATTAACAGAAACTGCTCATGCAAAACTGTTGAGTGCGTTGAGTGTCAAATATCTCGGCGTTATAATAGATAGCCACCTAAACTTTAAAGAGCATATAAAACAACTATGTTCCAGAGTTCGGAAACTCATCTTTGTATTTAAAACGCTGAGATACGTAGCTGATTCTACACTATTGAAACAAATATATATTACACTTTGTCAATCAATACTAATGTATTGCATATCGATTTGGGTAGGAGCACCAAAGTCCTATATGAAGAATTTAGAAATAGCTCAACGTGCAGTTCTTAAAATAATGACTTTCAGGCCCATTATATTCCCAACTGCGCAACTATACCAGTTATGTAAAGTTCTGACCGTCCGTCAACTATACATTCAGAGTTCACTGCTCAGGCATCACCGTGACACACCTTATAATAAAAACATATTATTAAAACGTTGGCATAACGTTTCATTAAATTATAAACCAAAAACTTCTTTTATCAAACGCTTTTACGTATTCATTGGACCATATTTATATAACAGGATTAACAAGACACTGAATATACACTCTCTAAATAGACTCACTTGTAAACAAAGAATTCACGAATATCTTCAGGGCCTATCCTATGAAGAGACTGAAAATTTATTAAACATTTAGATTTAACAACTTGACATCGGTTGTCTGTCACCTATCTCCTAACACCTCACACTCAGTATCCATAATACGTTACACTCATTTCATAACACTCCAACTTCAACAGACTCAGTTCATAGAACATCACTTTTAGTGCATAGCACATCAGACTCGGTTCCTAATACCTCACACCCAGTTCGTAGCATATCACACTTAGCTCAAAGCACATCACACCCAGTTCATAACACCAACCAATCATATCGCTTGCTCCTATAACACAAATCAATCACAAAACTTATTTTAAAACTTTATTTAAAAATGGTTGGCGCAATTAAAATAAGATAAAACATACAAACAAATAGAAAATTACTATATAATATGTATCTGTAATTTTGGCTCTATGATTATTGCTACTTCTGTGTGGGGACCAGCTACATTCCGTTCACGCCTAGTTCGGATGTAGAAGTTTCCATTTACATTTTTAAGTTATACATGCCTTATAAGTTATTATAACCTATGTTTGGATATGACAATCTCTCTCTAATCCATAAAATTGTAATGTGTCAGATTTTTGTGAAATAAATTATTATTATTATGATTATTAGTGACTACATCCAAGGGTGCCTTGCAGTTTTGACCAGGTTGTCAGTTCTTATGGCGGGAGGCCGTCCTATGCTGCGCCTTCCTGTAAAACATCTAATGCGGAGGGAGGGTAAAACCGGGTGTTAGCGTACGCTTTGACGTGACAATACAATATTATGATGACATGGAGCTGATCTGACGATGGAGCTGGAAGGTGGACATAGGAATTCTATAATGAAACGGTGCAACCCTACCGTGTTTACACTCGTTTGATTCGTCTTGACGAGTAATTTGTCTTAAGATGGTTTCCAGGGTCTGATGATGAAGCTAAAAGGTGGCTATGCTATAAGAACTCCGTTATAAAACGACATAACCCCATCGATTTTGGGCTCGTATGGTTAACCTTGACGAGTACTTTGTCTCTAGATGGTACCCAGAGTCTGATGATGGAGATGAAAGGTGGCCACAGTAACTATGTAATGAAACAACGCATCCCCATCGAGTTTATACTCGTTTGATTCATCTTGAGGAGCACTTTGTCAAATTATGATCATTTTATTTCTACAAAATAATTTCGATCTTTTCACATCTGGCAGACATCCCGCGATGTCTAGTTTTTTGTTTACTACGCTAAATTTCCCATCGCCCTGTGTTTGAATTTGATAGACTATCAAATTTAGCTATACTGGCTATTGAACATGAAATACATTTTGATATTGACTATTGTGTAAGAGATTTTGATTTGAAAAAAAAACCTCCAGTTATAATTTATTTTTTTAAACTAATAGTGACAGAAGAAATTAATAATGCTAGGCACCTTGTACAAAAGTATTTTAATGCATCTAATTTGATCTCGTGCTGTTGATTAAGAGAATCGTTGATAACCTAAAAGCGGCAACTTTTCAATGAACGATTTTCTAATTTATTAAATGCAAATAATATAATGAAAAGTGATTCCGAAATTGCTGCAGGTATTTTACAAGTCACATTGAGTTTTAGATTCTATAAATTTGATCTGATTTAGGAGCAAAAGAAATGAAATTTCTTGTAAACATCAACATAAATAATTATCTACGAGTCTATTTATTAAAAACGGTTTAGTCACGCCAACACCATTCAATGGAAATAAACGGACCTGTAGATTTCCCGATTTATAGCTAATATTTACAAGTTAGCAAAAAGATTGTGTCACTCAGAGTCGGCCAGTTCGCTGTACATACATGCCGACACGCACACATTCACACCTTAGTCGGCCATTGCGCGAGTAAACGTTATCACAGTCGGTACATCTACGCTGCAAAAAAATATCAAAATACAGCATATCTTGTGAGGTGAAATAGAGAAAAACCGTAGTGACCGAAAGAAAAAAATCCAGGAGTCACGTTTCGTAGGTAAATGAATAATTTAATCACTAATTTCCCGATTTTATACATTAAAATTTATATTAATTTACCAGAACAAAATAATTCATCACAATGCCAGTATTGCTCATATTCGCTAGTGGAAATTACCCGAAATATGGGAATTTTATAGTTACACACAAAGTGAAAAATGTGAAATCGAAAATAACAGTCAGAAGCAGGATTTGAACCTGCATCTCCTGGATACCGTCCAGATGCTTTGCCAATTCAGCCATCCTGACAATTGCTCCTGACTGCTAATTTCGATAACACATCATACTTAACGTCTTTGGGTGACGCCTGCGCCATCTGTCGGAAGTATTTTCATACATTATACCGACCAGGTAAACTTAATTTTACAATTAAGATTTTTACCTAATAATGTCGCAAACCCTATAAATATTTATATATATTTTTAGCATTTGACATGCTTAGCACTATACATTAAACACAAAGTGAAAAATGTGAAATCGAAAATAGCAGTCAGGAGCAGGATTTGAACCTGCATCTCCTGGATACCGTCCAGATGCTTTGCCAATTCAGCCATCCTGACAATTGCTCCTGACTGCTAATTTCGATAACAGATCATACTTAACGTCTTTGGGTGACGCCTGCGCCATCTGTCGGAAGTATTTTCATACATTATACCGACCAGGTAAACTTAATTTTACAATTAAGATTTTTACCTAATAATGACGCAAACCCTATAAATATTTAGATATTTTTATATATATTTTTAGCATTTGACATGCTTAGCACTATACATTAAAAACAATATAATAGCATTAGTCAGGATGGCTGAATTGGCAAAGCATCTGGACGGTATCCAGGAGATGCAGGTTCAAATCCTGCTCCTGACTGTTATTTTCGATTTCACATTTTTCACTTTGTGTTTAATGTATAGTGCTAAGCATGTCAAATGCTAAAAATATATATAAATAATTTTATAGTTTATATTTATGAGGTACTATTTGTTTAGGTTAAATTACTATACTTGGATTTTTTATTTTGTAGACTAAAATGATATTTGATTGCCATGTATCATTAATAGTGTTGTTGTAGTCTGAGTTATCGAAAACACATAATTAATATTTTTTTTTATTATAATAAATTTTCTGATGGTTTATTATTAAGTAGCATAGATTTATTATTGTAGCATTTACAAAATCTAAATTAAAGTAACCATACCTATTTTAATATGTTTTCCATAGTATTATAAAGCTGTAACATAGCTGTGTCATTAATTTTTTGTCTGTTTATCTGTTTGTTTGTTCGCGCATCATGCAAAAACTGCTGCACGGATTTTGATGCAACTTTTTATTTGATAGCTCTTGATTACACTTAACAACTGGTACCTATACATTTTATACGCTACTTTATCGGGAAGCTGAGATATAACCCAAAAACTAACCTTTGGCTGCGGCGGAGCTGCGAGGAAAGGCTAGTAACGTAATAAAATTGCATTTTCGAGTGTTATTTATGTTCATAAGAAAATCTCATTTAACGAAAGCGACTTAAAATAAGGTGATAGATGCCCACCGTACATACCTATTTGTCTTCTTATTATCATTTTAGTCAAAATGGAAAAAATAAAAGCCGAACTTTCTTAATCACAATTTATTTCTGAAATATTACTTTTAGAATCTACATTTACTAAGAATCTTTCTGTTACATTATCAATAAGGTGAATGAGTAGCATCATTTTATTACGTTACTTTAAGTATAATAACATACTCGACATATCTCAACTACCATTGCAGTGTCAACAACTTTAGCCCTCAGTAAATAATTCTTTAATTTCAGCCATTTTAAAACATTTGTTATTTCTTGCGACACGCCCCTTTACCTGTGCCCATACTAGTTATATGGGATTTGATTTACAATGCTAAGGAAGTCTTTTGAGATGTTGACACCATACTCAACAATGAATTCCTCAACTACATTTTTGATAATAAGTATTTTCTTTTGTAATGATTTACAGTAATTCTGCTTTAATCAGTGTATTCATTTATTAATTGTATACATTCTTTAAGCTTAGCCACTTTTGAACTAAATTGTACTTTCATAATCCTGGCAATTGTTTTTCTAAAATAAAGTGATACAAAAAATAATCCTACTTATTCATTATCAAAAATTATTAGCAATAATAAGTGAGTGAGAACTGTACAAAGATAATAGCGAAATCTGTGGAAAGCTACCCGTATTACTAACACAAGTACCATTTTCGATCGACAATCGATCCGTCAAGGAGCTAGCTGTCTTAGCAAGTCGGAACAGTAATACAAGAGGGCGCCAGGAGTAACATACCAATCACTTCAATATAGTTATACAATTTATAAAATAATCTGGAAAGTATAAGAAATGGAGGAAATTATGCAAGAGCTTCGAAAAATTAGAAGAGTTTTGGATGTACAGAAAACGGCCATAGAAAAAAGTGCAGAGAAAGTTACAGAAAAAGTTACGCAAAATATAAACTGCATATTGGAAGATAAGTTTAAAATATTCAATGAAAAATACGAGCATCTAAGGGGAACATGTGAAAACCAAGAAAAACGGCTATATTTTATAGAAAAACAGGTAAGAAAAAACAACATTGTCTTTTTCGGAATAAAAGAAACAGAAACATCCTACTCTAACCTAGAAGGCCTCATAGTGAACTTTATCAAGAACATTTCTCTCAAAAACTGGATCGCAGGGATATTCAAGAAGTTAGGAGAATAGGCAAGAAAGAGGAAATACCTCGACCAATAATTGTCACTTTTTGTACACTCGGCACAAAAATTGATTTGTTTATAAATAGAAGAGCACTTAAAAATACCGATTACTACATAAAGGAAGATTTCCCACAAAATATCCTAGAGAAGAGGAAAGAGCTTCAAGAACAAGCAAAAATCGAAAGGGAGAAGGGAAACATTGTAAAAATAAAATACGACAAAATGGTCATAAGTGAAAGAAATAAAAAAGCTGGAAATAACAAAAGAATGCTTTCAACGTCGGAACTCGTCAAACTTTCAAAACCACAAAAGGAACCGAAACAAACACACAGGCTTACAAGAAAAATAAACCACAAATACAATTAAGAAGAACTTCAAGCCTAACAGAAGGTATTTTAAAACCGGGCATGTTGAATTACCTGATTAACAGAAACACAAACAACTCATCAGATCTGCAGCAAAATAATAACGTTAATATATAGCAATTACCGCCCCCCTCTCGCAACGTCAACATACAAAAACCACTATCAGAAGACCAAACTCATCTTCCAAGCCGGCTGGTCACCGTGGAAGATCATGACCAAAACCCTCCAAACAACCCTCCAAAAAACAGCAAAACCTCACAAAAAAAAACACTATACGTTATGACATATAACGTTAAAACACTTTCATCATATGAACGTTTGTTAGAGCTAAATGAAGCGCTCAAAGAAATTAAATATGACATATTAGGACTAGCCGAAACAAGACGCGTTGGAAACAAAATTGAAGAGCATAAAAGCTTCATTTTCTGCTATACAGGCCACACACCTGGAAGACATGGCATAGGTTTTATAGTCAAATACCATCTTAAAAATAATATAGAAGGATACTTCGGCCTTTCCGAAAGATTAGCCATATTGAAGCTGAAATTCGAAAATACCAGCTTATCCATTATCCAAGTCTACGCCCCTACTGCACAAGCAAACGATGATGAAATAGATAACTTTTATGAGACAGTAAATAGGGCAATAGAACTAGCACACAAAGGCTTCATACTGATGGGCGACCTAAATGCTAAAATTGGAATACCAAAAAATGAAGAACATTTTATCATGAAAGCGCACGGATATGGAATCAGAAATGAGAGAGGACAAAGACTAATCAAATATGCCAGCGATAACAAACTGTCCATTTTGAATATTCTTCAAAAAAAAATCAAAAAAAAAAATGGAACTGGCGATCACCGGATGGAGCCAACAAAAATGAAATCGACTTTATGCTGTCAAATCGACCTCGTCTGTCTCGGACCAATAATACACTATGTCGTCTGTTTAAAAACATAGAAGTCTTGAACATTAACTACCCTTCGGATCACAGGCCAATAAGAGCTACAATATCATATGACACACTTTTCAAAAAAAATAGAACAAAGTTTACTAACTGTCAAAATAACACAATAACAAGCGAAGAAGAAATCACCAAGTACAAAGAATATCTAAACTCATACATATCAAAAGATCAAATGGTCGCTGAAATTGCTATCCCAGTCCAGAAGTATTACGACAACTTAATCAGAATCATCACCTCAAGCTTGCAAAACGCCCGAGTAGCACAAAACTCAAAGAAAGTCCGCAAAATAATTTCAGAGCGTAAACTTTTTAAAAAAAGACAAGACCTGCAAGAAAGTGCAAATAAAACCAGAGCAACAAAAAGCGATATCTCGGCGCTTTACAAGCTTGTCAACAAATGCATAAAAAAAGACTATGCCAACTACAGATATAAAACTATTGAAAAACACCTAAGCCAAACTGGTAGCACAAAAAAGGCATACAAAGAGCTGAAACCAAATAAAACTTGGATCGAAAAGCTAAAAGGAGGCGATTTAACTAAAAACAATCGCGGCGGCATCATTAGCATAGCGACAAAGTTCTACAGGGATCTCTACAGCACAAAAGAGCCAGAAGACACCAGCCATGAGAACCAAAATAACAGCAACGACGATAACATACCAATAGGACCCCAAATTGAAGAGAGTGACGTCATTGAGGCATTGAACAAACGGAAATTAGACAAAAGCCCGGGCTCACCCGTCAACCTATCAAACGAGACTCTAAAGATATCTGCCCCAATACTAGCTACACCCTTTACAAATTTATTTAACTGTATCCTCGAATCTGGAGAGACACCCACCCAATGGTCTGAATCTAACATAATTCTGTTACATAAAAAAGGTGACCCAAATGATATTGGGAACTACAGACCTATAACTCTACTGCCGAGTGCATATAAGCTATTTTCTACAATTCTGACCAAAAAAAATTTGCGTCAGTTTTCAGTGTCACATAACTATATCTGGGAAACTCTAACAACACAAAATGTGAAAAACGAATATTTAAGAGTAATCAATAGCATATACAGGAAGAGTAAAAGTAGAGTTAAACTAGAAACAGCCGGTCCCTGGTTCCCTATAAAAAGAGGCGTGAGACAGGGGGACCCGCTTTCACCTATACTATTTATAGCCACATTAGAGTCAATAATAAGCAAGCTTGACTGGAATGAATGCGGAATAAAAATAAAAAATAAGCACCTACGCTTTGCCGACGACTTGGTGCTGATATCAGAGAAAGGAGAAGAACTACAGTACATGGTAGAGTCACTAAACAAAGCTAGCAAGCTCGCCGGGCTAGAGATGAACCTCTCTAAAACTATGGTAATGACCAACAATACCATAGTACAAATATATGTTGACAACGAGCTTCTCCAATATACTGATAAATACATTTACCTAGGCAAGCAAATAAGCTTAGACAGACTAAACAACTACCAAGAGATTGAGCGCAGAGCTCAGGTAACATGGAATTAGTACTGGAGCCTTAAAGAAATATTTAATAGCAACTTGCCAATCAAACTGAAAACAAAGGTTATGAATTCTTGCCTTATACCATGCCTGACCTATGCTTGTCAGACATGGAAGTCTCATAAAAATATTAAAAATAAAGTTATAGCATACTTCGCTAAGCGAAGTATGCTAAACATAAAAAGAATAAATAAAATAAGGCATACAAAAATACGCAACATCACAAAAGCAACAGACGGCTTAGCAAAAGCTCTTGCATTAAAATGGAAATGGGCTGGACACATAGCACGCTTGCAAGATCAAAGGTGGACAAAAACAGTGACAGAATGAAGGGGGCCAGTGGGCAAAAGAAAGAAAGGGAGACCGTCCACCAGATGGGAGGATTAAATCAAACATATAGCAGGTCCAAACTGGATACAAACAGCACAATCCAGAGAAAACTGGCTCAATTTGGAGGAGGCCTTTACCTGCAGAGGGGTTCTTACAGAATGTTATGAATAGGTATATACTAAAACTAAGATAATAAAATAAAAAAAATAAAATCTTGATTCTAACAAAACTCTTGCAATTTGGCTTTTTCTGAAAGAAATAAAACTTTTTTTATTTTTTATTTATCGTAGGCCTCTGAATCGATTCTTGAATCAGATCGTATTCTGTTGAATCGATCTCCTTAAAAGCGATTCTAAAATCAAATCAAAATTTACAATAATTTGAAATTTGAACAAATAAAATATTTGTGATACAAACTAATGAAATTTACTAAAAAAAAAATAGGGAAAATACATTGGCCTTGAAAATTTACTTTTTAATAGGTGGAGCCATCGGTAAAATCACAATAGGCACGGTAAAACACGGTGATACGTAAGGCACAAACGACCACAGCAAAATAAAATCAACGAGGACTTTTTAGAACTACCTGCATCCTGTTTCATTATTTTTGCCTATCGACTTGCTTCGCTTTGTACCGTCATAAACATTGCAAACTAATAATGTAAATAGTAGTAGTGTCGGCATTCGTTTGTAATCTATTTTTCTTAAACAATGTTTTTATAGTACCTACGATCTAAAGGATTTACTTAACTTATGAATCGATTCGAATGAAGATTGTATTGAAGTGAATCGATTCAAAAAATCGCTAGATCGTATTCAATTGAATTGATATTCATAAAAATCGAATCGTAACGTGCATCCCTACCATGGTTGGTCATCGTCAGTCAGTCGCGCTGGCGGGAATTTCGAGAAAGTGAACATCGAAAATTTTCAAGATATACTTGGAATCTTGATAGCTGTCACACGTATTAGTGAGATTTCGTTTATTATTTAATAATTTTTGCTCAAAATTTTTAAAATTGGTCTTATATCATCATCATATTTGTGTAGAATTCATTATATATAGTGTAGATGTTATAAATAATAGGTAAGTTGTATTTAATTTCACAATCCATTCTTTTGTTCAAATTTCATTTGTTTTTTTTTTTTTTTTTCCTTGTAACTTTCGTGGTGGCCTAAAAGATGGAAAAGGAGATATGGTTAGATCCGCAGGACCCTGAGCCTCCTGATCCTCCAGATCCTCCTGACCCACGATCTGGTGCTTCATCACCCAGTCAAATCCCAGGGACTAAACGCCGTTTTAATGAAGGACAGACAAATGAAAAATTTGATAACCCTAAAAAAATAATAAGAGATCAGGAGCTTGCTGTAGCATCGATACAAAATTTATTTGTACATCCTAGATTAGTAGTAGGTGTGAAATCATACACAAATTCTGACAATGGTTCATTTATCGTCCACGTAACTCGAACTGAGCCAGACCCTGTCGTTGGAACTACCATACGTCCAATTAAGTTTGGTCAGTTCCTTTTTCGAAATAAAATTAAGAACATCTGCACAGATGGCATCAAGAAAGTTGGTAGAAATAAAATCTCAATCGAATTTAAAACGGCGGTTGACGCCAATAACTTTTTAGACAGTAAAATTCTGGAGCTTGCTAAATTTGTTGCTGTTGTTCCTACATACAATATTACAAAGATGGGTATAGTCCGTTATGTTCCAGTCGATCTTTCCATGGATGAATTTGTTGAGTCTGTTGTACTCCCTAATGGTTGCGGTCCTATTCTCAAGGCCCGCAGACTTAATAGAAAGACCAGCACTGATGGTAAAGTAACTTGGATCCCTACCCAGACAGTAGTTCTGACATTCCAAGGCCAGTTGCTTCCCAACAAAATTTTTAGTTTTCATACATCCCTTCCTGTAGAGCTTTATCAGTTTCCTACTATTCAATGTCACAACTGCTGTAGATTTGGACATGTGAAGGGTCAATGCAGGTCTGAGCCTAGATGTTATCGCTGTGCTCAACCACATGCGGGAGACTCCTGTGGTATAATTGAGGCGGAAGCTTCTTGCTTGCACTGTTCGGGTCAGCACTTTGCAAATAGCAGAGATTGCCCTGAGCAAGGCAGGCAGAGTTCCATTAAACTTCTTATGTCAAAAGACAGTATATCATACCAGGAAGCATCACGATCATATCCAAAATCAGTGAAACCATTCGCAGAAGTTACACAAAGCTCTGCAATTATTAATAATCACCCTTCATACTCACAATCATTATCCAGTAATCAACCATCGAGTTCCTCTTATAGGAAAACTGTATACACCGCTCCCCGTACTCATGCTCCTCTGGGTAAATCCTTTGATAAGTCCTCTCATCAGGCTATTGTCAGTAACCCAGCTTCAACCATTCCAAATGGTTGGGCGTTATCATCCATTTCCGACTCTTCCAATTCTTCACCGGTTCTCCAGGATGATAATATCCTGGAAATTCTTTTTAAAATGTTATTTAATTTACTAGCTAAATCAAACACAAACATACCGTCCCACGTTGCCCAAAAACTTACACAAATTATTTCTTTAAAAAATCATGGATCAGGTACCTATCCTTCAGTGGAACGCGAAAAGCCTACGTCATAAAAAGCATGAGATTGTACATTTAATAAATCAATTCCAGCCATCTGTCATTGCCATCTCGGAGACATGGCTAGTGCCTGGTTCTCGTTTCTGCGTACCGGGTTACTCATGTCTTAGGGATGATAGGGCAGATGGATATGCTGGATGTGCCTTGCTTGTGAGGCGTTCATTTTCATTTTCACAAATTCATCTTCCACCTGTCTCTCCTGACATTAATGTCATTGCTGTAAGTATGTTTAATATATCCTTTATATCATTGTACATTTCCCATCCACATTCATCTTTAGTATCAGATATTTTGTACATCATTTCATCAGTTCCGCCTCCTATTATATTAATGGGGGATTTTAATGCTCATCACTCCTCATGGGGCTCGAGTCGTGATGACTCCTTTGGCCTCTCCCTTTTAGAAATTTTTGATGAAGCAAATTTATGTGTCGTAAACAACGGATCCCCAACACGTAGGGTCCTTCCTTCACAGGACCCTAGAAGTGCAGTTGACCTTTCCATTTGTTCTCCTTCGCTGGCTTCTATTTTGTCCTGGTGTCTCTTGGATCACACATATGGAAGTGACCACTTCCCTATTTATATGACTATCTCTAATAGGATTATCCCACCAGTAAACTTTTGTCCTTCTTTTAAATACAGATTAAACAATGCAAATTGGAAGTTATATGCTACATCTTTAGAAAACAAATTAAGAAACCTTCCTTTTTCGGATATACAAAATTTTTCCGTGTTATATTCTAAATTTGTAGAGTGTATTATCTCGGTTGCTGATGAGGTTTTCCCATTAAAAAAATCATCTAAATCCAAAATTTCTAACCCCTGGTGGGATGCAGAGTGCTCAAAAGCAGTTAAAGATAGAAAAGAGGCAGAAAAGCGATACAATGTCAATATGACAGTCAATAATTTTATTATTTATAAGAAAACAGCCGCACAAACCACAAAACTTTTGAAAAAGAAAAAGAGGTTGGGTTGGGTTCAGTTTTGTGAGCAAATGTCTCCGGGGACCCCATCTGCAATAGTTTGGCAACAATTAAAACGATTTAGAGGATCCTACAATAGAAACAACATATCTAGTAATGATACTTCCTCCTGGCTTGAGGCATTTATTGACAAAATGTCTCCCTCATATGTCCCTAATAAAGATTTGTTCCCTTCTAATCCAAATTTTCTATCTTCCTCTGATTCATTTGACTCTCCTTTCACATTCAATGAGCTTAATTTCGCACTTGAGGGCTTAATAGATTCCTCTCCTGGTGCAGATGGAATTCCATACTCTTTCTTAAAAAATGCCACAGAAACAAGTAAAAAAGCATATCTCAATCTAATTAACAACTTTTTTGAATCTGGATCAATTCCCCAAGCCATGAAACATCAAGTAGTTATTCCACTTCTTAAACCTGGAAAAATTGCATCTGACTCAAATAGCTACAGACCAATAGCCCTTTCTTCCGTTTTAGCCAAAATTGCAGAACATATGGTGAAACACCGCCTTGAATGGTTTGTTGAAAATAAAAATTTACTAGCAAATTCTCAGTTTGGATTTAGAAAAGCTATGAGCACAGCAGATAGTCTTAGCATATTAACTACTGATATACGCATTTCCTATGCAAAAAAGGAATATCTAGTAGGAGTTTTTCTAGATATTCAATCCGCATACGACAATGTATTACTTGCAGTACTTAAAAATAAATTAATTCGTCTCAAAATTCCTATAAAGTTAATCTATTTTATATGCAATTTATTTATGGAAAGAACAATATCCATAAAACATCAAAATGTGAGAAAAATATCAACATTCTTCGCTCTCTTTCTGGAGTCTGGTGGGGTGCTCACCCGTTTACTCAAAAGATCTTATATCAAGCAATAATCCGTAGTCATATGGATTATTGCTCTAATTTTTTAGACCCGTGTAACAAATCTGCAATTACAAAATTAGACAAAATTCAATCCAAGTGCTTACGTATTATACTAGGTGCTATGAAATCATCACCAATAAACGCAATGCAAGTTGAGTGTGTTGAACCTCCTCTCTCATTGCGTAGACAATATCTTTCTAATAATTTTTTTTTTAAAATAGCCCAGAATAGCAACCATCCTCTTCTTCCCAAATTAAGCCAGCTGTTCTCACTTTATAATTCCCTTTATCACCAGCTGCCTGACCATCTCCCTTGCATTCTCCATTCATATCGTTTATTTACCCAACTCCCTAACCCTTTATTTCAGAAACCTACACTGCCATTATACTATACAGACTACAATGTGTTAGTTTTCCAACCAAAGATAATGCTCGACTTTGATATTGATAAGAGCACTATTGAAGCCAATAATATTTTTAAGAACAAAATTTATAGTGATTATAAAAACTGGTATACATTGTTTACAGATGCTTCCAAACTGTCTAATTGTTCTGTAGGTGCGGCCGTGTGGATTCCCTGTACCAAAATCTCCTTAATGTTCAAATGTCCCTCTAGCTATTCAGTATTCACTGGGGAGTCAGTAGCCATCTTAGAAGCAATTTTATTTGTAAAATCACACAATTTAAATAATTCAATCATATTTTCGGACTCTAAAAGTTGCCTTCAATCTATTTTGTCTAACCCCTTTCGAACAAAAATCAGATCTCCTATTATATTTAGAATAAGAGATGAACTTTATCAATGTAATAGACTTGGTATTAATATTGTGTTGGCTTGGATACCTGGTCACACTGGTATCACAGGCAATGAATCTGCTGATTTATGCGCTAAATCTGCCACTCATATGGAGTCCCTTGAACATTTTCAAATTTACTCTCAAGACATTCGCTCAAGTTTGAAATTGGTTTTATTTCAAGATTGGAATAAAGTATGGATGGTCTCTAAGACCTTAAAAGGTAAATTTTACGGCGATATTCAACCTGAGATTCCCCATAAACCCTGGTTTTCAAAATTCAAAAATATGGATAAAACCGCCGTTTCTACTTTATGTCGACTGAGATTGAACCACTCTTGTACACCTGTATTTTTGGCCAAACTCAGGATTAGGGATAGTTCCATTTGCGAATGTGGACTGGCCGAAGGTAATGTGGACCATTTATTTTTCTGCTGCCCCAA
This sequence comes from Leucoma salicis, assembly GCA_948253155.1. Taxonomy (NCBI): domain Eukaryota; kingdom Metazoa; phylum Arthropoda; class Insecta; order Lepidoptera; family Erebidae; genus Leucoma; species Leucoma salicis. The sequence goes on along the minus strand of OX411808.1, from coordinate 10,980,490 downwards.
ACTAATTTTCTCTTTATATGACGTTTTACCACCCGAAATTCCTCGTCCTGTATCATTTAAATCGTTACTCACCCTTGTATTCACTCCATTCCTTCATACTATTTACAAATTCATAAAAGTAAATAAGATTCGATTGTAAATATTATATTTTATATAGCTCAGAGTAATTATTATTATTTTTTTTATTTTTTTATTGAGAACAACTAGTTCTCAATTTAGAGTAAAAGTAATTTAAGCACTATTTGTGTATATATTTTGTAGATGCTTAATATCATATTGTTTGTTTCAGTGTTGGTCTACTCATTACAGTAGTTAGATTCATAATCACCGGCCCTTTTACCTTTATCTACCGAACAATCTCCTTCGTTTGACGGTCTATTCGTATTTTACACGAGACATTGGCAAAGTTGTGTCTATAAGTCTAACAACGCCATTAATCAAGAATTGAATTGAATTGAAAATTTTCAAAATTCTTAATTTCTATAATTTTTGTGGCATAACGTACTAGAAAAACGTTGACTTGGCATAGTAAATAACAGAAATGGAAGGAAATGAGGGGGGCGGGGATAACCCGCCCACCTCACTTAAGCGTCCTCGCCGTGAGGATGGTGGAGAACCAGGAATGGACTGCGGAGTTGGCGGCGGCGGCGAGCCTAGTGACTCATAGCTACCTTATTATAAACCGAACTACAAAAGACTTTATCCTGAGAATTCCATTAATACAGAATTCAAGGTTTTCATAGAGTCAAACAATAAGGATAGATTAGGAAATAAAAACCCATACTTGAACCACATTTTTTCATCAGAAATTAAAGATGTGACGGCAATTCAACGAGTAAATGCCAGTAAAATTGCAGTAATATTCAAACAATATAATACCGCTAATAATTTTATCAATACAGTATTCCTTAAAAAATATGAAATGCGAGCATTCATCCCAGCTGCACAAATTTAAAAAACTGGTATCATTCGATATGTACCAGCTAACATATCCAATAAAGAACTATATACTAAACTTACATCAATGTATGAGATAATAGCAGTAAGAAGATTAACAAAAAAAATTGGCCAAGAGCGTGTACTACTTCAGACAGTTAGCATCACCTTCTTATCAAATTTACTACCAGACAATGTACAGTATGATCTATTCTCATATAGAGTATTTGAATATGTACCACCACTACAACAATGTTTTAGATGTTTTAAATTTAATCACTCTGCAAAGATCTGTAATAGTAAGCAAAAATGCTCCATTTGTGGAGGTGAACACTATATATAAGGAATGTGACAAACCAACGGAAATTTGCTGCATAAATTGTAGTGGACCTCATCTAGCAATTTCTAGATTATGTCCGATTAAAATGAAGAAGATTTTAGAAAAGAAAAATAATATTACTTATGCAAGTGTCACTACAACTAAACAATATAAAAATACTGTGGATTCCACCCCTCCAAAAACACAATTTGTAAATAAGCCTGTAAATAAACCTGTACATATTTCTAGTAATAAGCCTATTGTATATAATGTAAATAAAAGTGTAAATAATCCTATAGATGTCTCTCCTAACAAAGACATAAAAGCCCAAATAGTCACCAACAATGATGTACTTATGGCCCTACCTAGTACAGACATTGGATTTGGTGGAGCTGGGTAACAACACACAGGGCACACCTGTAACTATTAACTCAATTAAAGATGTGTTAATTAAAAATCTTAAATAATGGCAAGTCCCACTAATAAAGCTACGTATTGCTCAATATAACATACAAAGTGCAAACAATAAAAATCCCTTATTGATACAATTTTTAAAATCACAACATATTGACATCTGTTTACTTAATGAAACTTGGTTCAAAGACAATAGTTTTAAAATACCCGGTTACAACATTCACAATAGAAATTCAATTAACACACATAATGGAGTACACAGAGACTCTAAATTAAAATGGTACAGAAGAAAGTGAAGATCAATATAAAATCAAAATACAAAATTAACTTTGGTTGTGAAATATATGTAAATATTGTATTAGAATATATTCTGGAATTTAAGCCTTGTAATACATAACTAGTGCAATAAGATAGGATCATTTGTTTTGGGCTAAGAAATAAATCTTTACCAGAAAAAACTAAGGTTTGAATAAATTAAATTAAATAAAAATTGTGTTATCTTTTACTACCTAAAATTAATTAATTAAATAAGGAGTGATATTAGAGGCTACAATAATATATTTTGTGGATAAAAAGACCTATACCTTAACCAAGTATTTTTAGTAAACTGTCGTAAAGAAAAAAATATACACGTTAAAGTCTAAAGTAGAGTTGATAGTCGGGAAGTCTAGTTTTGTTTGTAGGAGAGTACACCGTCTGTTTTCCTTCCTAGTCTGTGGTCGTCTCGTCTCCGTCAGAGTGGGAGTTTTGGCGGGAACACGAAAAAGATCATGTCGTCGCTCTGCATTGTTTTCCTAAACTTGTGTTATTTCAAGTATTAATGTGTAAAAGTGGTGGCCTTTTGCTTATTAACTATTTGTGTATGTGCATAAGTGTTGGCAAGTGATGTAATGCGACATAACGGGATTTTTCGTGTTGTCTCCAAAACTCCATAGAAGCTTCAGTAAGATCGCCATCGTATTACTGGAGTGGGACTTTGACTTGACTGACTAATTTTATATGACTGACTTCGACTATGACTTGTTTTATGAACTAAACTTACGTGTAATGAGAGAATAACGATGTTTATAAGTTACTGTTAGGCTGATGGTTCTTCCAATGCCTTAAACAAATAAAAAAAATAAAATCACCGTCAGAGTCGTCAGTCGTCACGTCACTATCGTCAGGTCGTCACTGTCGTTAGGTCACCAATAACAAAAACCTGGCGAAATTGTGCTCACACTGCCACAACAAGAGCCATTAAACAAGAAGATAACAAAAACCTGACATTGGCGAAATCATCGGGACCGCCAGAATGAAGAATTGAATTGAAGTAGGTACTAACGAGAAGTCGAGAACGGCAATATGAACGAAACTACTGCCAATAATTGTAGTGACTCTGTTGCTAATGACATAGAGACCCTGGATTATTTACGTGGTGTAAAATCATCAACATGCCTGTTGCTGCCCATGACTCCAAGCCCTACACCTCTTGATTTCAAACATCCTCTCTCAGAAGAAATTAGTGACGGTCCATTTTTGAACATAAATGATACATCTAATATGGATAAAATGCAAACAGGTATTAGAATGGAATTTATTATTTTATAAATTAATTTTTTACCTATTAAAGTAATTTGGCACTTAAAATAAATTAAATTTTAATGATATACTAAAATAATGTCTATGTGTATAAACTAGGCAAGATTCCTTGCAACATATAAACATCAAGTATCACATTAACAAATATGAATTTCAGATGCGTCAGCTGGAGATTCCAGCTCTTCAGGTGACTCAAATTCTGTAGTACAAGATCCAGTAAGTGCCCAACTTATCAACAACATCAGTATGTTAGATTATCAAACCCTGAGTAAGAATGGTGATATTATAATGTGCCAAGTGAGTATTAATTGAGTAGATCTGTATTATTATAAAGCTGTCTGTACTTTTAAGATATTTAAGAAAAAAAAATCTAGACTATTTTGGGATCTATATTTTTCAGAATTTCTTTCTATTGTTACTGTTATGTATTTATCGCACCAAAACTATTGAACTAATTTTAATGCAACTTTTTTAGTTTCATAGTGCTTAGATATTTTTAGCATTTGACATGCTTAGCAACATACATTAAACACAAAGTGAAAAATGTGAAATCGAAAATAACAGTCACAAGCAGGATTCGAAACTACATCTCCTGGATACCGTCCAGATGCTTTGCCAATTCAGCCATCGTGACCCTTACTCCTGACTGCTTATTTCGATAACACATTCATACTTAACGTCTTTGGGTGACACCTGCACCATCTGTCGGAATTATTTTCACACATTATACCGACCAGGTAAACTTAATTTTACAATTAAGATTTTACCTAATAATGACGCAAACCCTATAAATATTTAGATATTTTTATATATATTTTTAGCATTTGACATGCTTAGCAACATACATTAAACACAAAGTGAAAAATGTGAAATCGAAAGTGAGACACTATGTGTACGGATGCGTCGCATAGTAGAGGGTACCCGAAAGAGTAAACCGCCGGCAGACCACTGAAGTAATGTATCACAATTCTATTGGTCCGCCAATACATGCGGAGAGACGGCTCACGGCGGGTTTATTTAGTGGGTGAGGACCTCACACTACCCTGTTCGTGTGAATAACTTATTATTTCCCGAAAAATGTTATGGTTAAGAAATTCATTCCAGTAAATTACCTACCATAAAAAAATGCCAGCCGGGATGGAACCCTTTGCTCCCCCTAGCAAACCAGAGTCATCTATTATTATTATTATTACAATATTGTATTTATGATGCAAAACTTGTTATTACAGGCTGAAGACAAACTCAATGGCAGTCTCAGTGCAAGTAACAGAAAACTACCCAATTTTGTTAATTGGAACTGGAATATTATAAGGAAAGTACTTCTCTGGATTGTTTGTTCTTGTCTTGTTGCTTGTCTGGCCGCCGTTGTAGCATTGACTATTACTATACCTAAACAATGTAATCCTGATTTGCCTTGGTATCAAGGAAAAGTTTTCTATGAGGTTTTCCCAACTAGTTTCAGGGATTCCAACTACGATGGGAAAGGTGATTTGAGAGGACTCATAAACAAACTTGATTACATACAAGATTTAGGTGTATCTGCTATAAGACTCAACTACATATACCAAGCTCACAATTATCCTGAAGAATACTATAATATTACCTCATTAATAAAAATCGATGAAAGCATTGGTGATCTTAAAGATTTTAGGGATTTGGTTGCTGAAATACATATTAGAAATATGTCATTGATCCTAGACTTACCTGTCGTTTCTTTAGCAAAAGCTGTAGCACCAAATAACAATTTCACTGAAGCCGTATTAATATCCAACGAAACAGTTATTAACCATGTAGACCCTACCTCGGCGGCACTTATATTTTGGGAGAAAGAAGGTGTTGATGGATTTTATTTAAAAGATTTAGATGGATATGTTGCCGAAGCTAATTTTGGCAGGACATTGCAGCTATGGAAACAAATAATTGGCAGCAAAAAAATATTAATTACTAGTGAGATTACATTAGAAAAAGCCAAAGGCGTGTCATTAAACGTATTACTGTCTAGAATTGATCTCATTGATGTACACTTAGATTTGGAAAATGGTATTAATGGCTTGAAAAATCATATTGATAAAATAACAGATGGAATACTCTGGAGTAAGCCTCATTATCCTTGGGTACATTGGAATATTGGTAGCATTCATGATAAGAGAATATCTACAAATAATCTCAATAATACTGTAGCATTAACTGCCCTTGAATTTATTCTGCCAGGTACTGTTAATATTTTTTATGGTGATGAAATTGGTCTAGTAGGTTTATCGTCTGAGGTAACTGAAGATTATCATGAACACAAAGATGTACATAATATTGTCCAAATGTCGTTTTCTAATAATGAAATTGATGATAGAGGCATATCATCATGGAATGCAAGATCTGCTAATCAACCGCATTATGATTTCCTTGAAGTGATAAAACATTTTTCTAAAATTAGATCGAACACACCGACAATATACTTAAAGGCTATTTACAAAGAAGGGCAAACGCAAAAGAACATAAAGATTCGTAGAACCGAGGAGAATCTTGTCGTTATCGAACGTTGGTTTCCGCGTAGGAATACTTGTGTGTTTGTAGCTAATTTCGGTAGTAAGTCGATCACTACGGATCTATCCTCGATGTTTTATGGTGGTACTGTCATAACTGGTACAAACTCTTCTCTAGTTGGTCAAGTATTATATTTTGATAAAGTAACATTTCCTCCAAATTCTGCCATCATATTAAAACTAGAAAAGTAATTGTACGGTTGATATTGATTTAACCAAAAAATAGACGCACGCTGAGGACATTGTAGTATTAATTTTGCGATTTGTTTTAAATATTTATATTATTATAAGATATATTTTTACAATCTTTTGAATCAATCTATGAATTGATAGATTTTTTATTTTTATAGATCAGCTCTAGGTTGTGTCATGCACCAATCAAGTGATGACATCAATATTATAAATGAAATATAAGTATAATTACCGATACTCTTTAATAGGTGCCTATGCCACCTGCATGTTGTATGTACGAGGAGGGATCAAAAAGTAGTGAGAATGAGATAGAATATAATGGCTGTTGATAACATAATAATTTATTTTTCTACATAGTCTCCGAGTCTCTCTACACACCAAGTCCAGCGCTTTTCCAAGGCTTCAATCCCTTTCAAAAAAAAGTTTTGTCTTGGTCCTGCAAAAAGCTCTCCACGGCATCCATCACCTCGTTATCGTCTTCGTACCTGTTTCCCCTTAAGTATTCTTTCAATTTGGGGAACAGATAAAAATCGCTAGGCGCTAGATCTGGTGAACAAGGGGGGTGGTCAACCAATTCGAAGCCAGCTTGCTGAATGGCAGCCATCGCAACTGCCGACCTGTGCGCGGGTGCGTTGTCGTGATAAAACAGCACGCTCCTTCGAAGTTTCCCTCTCCTTTTCTCTTTGATGGCATTCCTCAACTTGGGAACTAAAGCTGCATAAAATTGGCCTGTAATAGTGGTTCCACGCTCCAGGTAATCAATCAACAATATCCCTTCTGAGTCCCAAAATATTGAGGTCATAACCTTGCCAGCCGATGCCACGGCACGAAACTTCTTCGGGGTCGGTGATGATGGCCGTTTCCACTGCAAAGATTGCTGTTTTGTCTCGGGATCAAAATGATGGACCCATGTTTCGTCCATTGTTACGAAACGAGACAAAAAGATTTCAGAATCTTCTTGAAACTTGTCCAACAATATCTTCGAAAGGTCAAGTCAATTTTGTTTCTTACTGTCGGTTAACATTCTCAGTACCCATCTTGCGGAGACTTCTCATATTCAAAGATTGTTTCAATATGGATTGAATACTTCCATATGAATGCCCGTTTCATGAATTAAATATCGGATGGTAACTCTTCGATCGCTCAATACAATTTTCTCGACTTTCTTTCGCAACATTTTCTTGGGTGACTGACGTCGATGGACGACCGCAACGATGTTCGTCTTCCGTGCTCGTTCTCCCTACTCGAAATTGAGAAGCCTACTTTGCAACAGTGGAATACGGCGGAGCAGACTCCTAATGTTGCCTCTAAATCGCAATGAATCTCTTGCGTCGTTAACTTTTTTAAACAGAGGTATTTAATAACAGCTCGCACTTCGTTTTTCTCCATTTTCGAGAACACGTTCCGACACGAAGCACACAAATGACTACATTAAAAAAAAAAACAAAAGAGAGTCGAAGATTTTTTTCAGTATTAATATTACAAATATGTATCTGAGCTATGCCTGCCAGTATTTATTTTTTTTCTTACCAAGGAGTATGTCGTTCTCACTACTTTTTGATCCCTCCTCGTATAGTATATGTGAAACTGAATGGCATTTTGGATTACCTACCTTCGCAATGCTACATTCAATTCTATTTATAAAAGTACTAAGCTTGTTATGAGTTGAGTTATTGATATTATTATTTTCTCTTGATATTGAATGTATTTTGTACGGAATGTTTAGAAATTAATCTAATTTACTTGATAAGTAGCTAAGGATAGATTAAAGGACTAGAGAAAATTATGATGTTGAATATACAACATTTATTTAATCAATCGCTTTTTGCTACATTTCAATAGCAGAACAAAATTTTATATTTCCTTAACCATCAAAATACCGTTTGGCGGACATAGAGCTGTGTCTGTTTCAACAAAATCTTCCGAGCGGTTGCGTGCCAGAAGCATGCCAAGCAAGAGAACCGAAACTAGTTCTGATCCAGCATATACGCTACTCCAGTATAGGTAGAACAAGTTGCCAGGAATTTGCGAGCAAACTGATAGGTATTTCGCTGGAAGGAGTTCTCCCTGGGCGCTCGTCAAGACAGCACATAACAAATTCTTCCAGTCCAATCTCGTACCACAACGGCTGAATGGCAACATAACCCATAACGCCAAACAGAAGGCTGATCTTTTGGGCCATTTCTTTGGCTCTTAACTTGACTGGACGCCAGTAAAGTTCGGGAGTCATTTGGAGAACAAAGCTGGATTGGCGAAAAAAAAAAACTGGGAGTCGTCAACAGAGCCATGCAGTATTTAATATCGAGGCAACGGCTTGTACTCTAAAGCACATTCATGTCTTCCTCCTCTTTCATGGCATGTGTTCTGAGAAACTACTTCGTGTTCCTACCACCGAACAACAAGACGTCGCAATAGGGTTTATCCCTATCACCTGGAAACTATCTCGTCTGAGAAAGTTGTTTTCAAGCTTAGCGCTCTCTTCTACCATGTAGGTACACGCAGGCCGGTACGGTGTTTCCCTAGCGCTACGTCATGTAGGTATTTCTATTTCCCTGTTTTAGAAGAGCACTTTACTCGCGATATTACCGCCTTGGCTGTGTCCCTGGTATAGCTAAATATATGAGCGGCGGTTACCGCTTGTTCGTCTGCCGCTGTTGGCGTAAAAAAATTAGTTCCTTATTTACCAAAGACATGACAAACTGATAAGTATTATAGGTGAAAGTTACTCGTATATGTTATATATTTTTTATTATAAAGTCTAAGATATTATAACAATAATTCTAATAATAAATATTTTGGAATGATTGTATTAAAAAGTATGTTGTGCAGTAGTAGGCATAACTTACAATCCAGTCAATGCCTTATAGCCCTGACGCCGTAGTCTGCTGTACAGACAAGGTTTATAGACACATATAAAAGGTTTAGATCGTGCGATGACCATGATCATGCCCTGTAAGTGGTTATCGTAACGCAGTTCCTTTAAATTATGGCCCAAAAATTGTTATCTGATCCAGAACAGTGAAAGCAGGAGCAGTATTAACTTGACTATTACCCATGTGTGGGATATTAATGCGACCTAGGATGTTTATCTATCATTTTGCACTAAAGACATACATAGGAATTAATATTTGGGTAATATAGACGTTTCCACGTCCACTGCTGGACATAGGCCCAAGGAATGCGGGATAGTGCCGTAATCGCCACGCTTGGCAGGCGGGTTGGCGATCGCATTGGATGTTGTTAATACTCGAGGGAGTGCTGCTGCCCACTCCCCTGGTATTCCCTCAGTCGGCTCTTACGACTCCCATGGGTGGAGAGGGGTGGGACAATTCTAAAGCCGGCCCCACACGGCTAAAACGGGGGTCTTCAATAATGTTTAATTAGAGAATAAAAGAATTACAGTTATAAAACTTTAATATACATTTGTACATGTTCAAAACAAATGTTATGTACTTAGGTATATTCATTATGTACACTATGTTTTAAAGTAAATAAATAGTTGTTGAAATTATTACACTTTTATTTATTTTTATATTAAGTAATTATTGTTTATCTTAAATAATTATTACAGGCAATATTTCCATAGCGAGTATTTCATAACGAAAATTTCACAATAATCCACTATTTGATAGTGAATTTTATTTAACATTTCTGTACGTAATCCTATGGAATTATTATCTTAATAATGACAAGATCTTTTTAAATGGAAAGGCACAATTCATATCACATTTATTGAGGGTTTAATATTATTATTTGTATTTGATAAGAAATTATGCAAGGAAAAATCTAGAGAATACCAGAGAGAATTACTATACAACTTGTAAAATCTGCCTGCATTAGGCCAGTGACCTAATACGTATCATTCTTGACATTAAAATATTGGAATGCTAGTTAATTTTCAACGTTTAACTTTTATCCTAACATAATGGATTCATATCTAGATCTACTAATCAACAAAACGATTACGTAGGTTTGTGGAATGTTTGCGAGTCTAAAATGTAAATCCCAAATTCCTTTAGTAACCCAAACTAAAAAATAGTAAAAAAAATAATAATTTAGTTACCAATTAGCAAGTTAATTCGAGAATTTATGTGGAAGTTCTTCTTTACCAAGATTTTGTAAATAATAATATAGCCTTTGTAAATTTTGAGCATGACATTATTAAATAGGTACCTCCTACCAGTCTTGCATCAGAAGTAAGTTTCTTCAGTCTGGACATAGTACGATAGTGTTGCTTTTTTAAAAGTAGGTCGCTAACCTAATTAAGTATACATATTATATTGTGTAAGAATATCTATGTTCGGCTCCACATTTGTATATGATCACTTTTTCTAAATGTTTTTGTGTTTAATACAAGTGTGGTTCCAAATCTAACTTTTAATTCAGTCTTTTTGTCGGTGGATGAAAGATCATAGCACTGGAAGGATTCACAAGTAGTAGGTAAAATATTTATCATAATGTCATGAGCTCGGTTGCGATTTTTTTATTTTAGCTACAGTTGGATGCATGACATATGTATTAGACATGGCTCTACGTGTATGAGCTTCAGTAACTGGTAATGCTGGCAACTTATCAGTAGGGTTCCTTAATAATATTTTTTTCTGAGACCCTGTTACTACCTTAGCATTACATTCTTGTTTATTCTTAAGATCTAAGTTATCGGTGGTGTTTTGAACAGATTTGGTACACTTCCGTTCACTTTCACAGTCACTGCCTGTTTGTTTAGATAACTTTGGAGCACCAAAAGCTTTAGTTTGTTTCAATAACGATCGGTCATTACATAGTGCCGCAATTAGTGGCAAATCTAAATTTTTACTTTTCTCTCGAAGAGTTTTTATGTCTAAATCACAATTAGCGTCTTTCGCTTTATTCACACTTGTGTCACAATTTACATTGGAGTTGCTTGATGGAATTTTGACTTCTCTAGAATAAGCCGGTAGTTTTTTCTTATATTCGTAAGGCGGTGGAGGAGGCGGAGGCATTCGTCTCATTTTAACTGGTGGTGGATATTTGGCATTCAAGACATTCTCGTCTGATTTTGTCCGCATGAAATGCGACATATCTGGTGCCCGCGTAGACAGTTGTGGCCGCTCAAGATTCATAGAGGGATTGCTAAGTGATGTTTTGCTCGTTAACGAGTACCAGCTCGCCCGGCTGCCAGGTAACTGTACATAAGAATCCGAAAGATTTTGTATGGAGCCATACATAGAAGACGCGGATAGAGTAGTGGACAGATACGGCGTGCTTCGATACTGCAGACCATTTTTATTCATGTTCGATAAACGCGCTTCGGTTAGTTTATGATCGAGGTAATTTTGCTGAGAAATTAGTGGATCTTGCATTGGGTAATAAACGTAATCTACGTCACTGTATAACTGTTGGTGAAAAACGGGGTTGTGGGGTGGTGGCGGGGGAGGCAGCCGAGATATAGGGGGTGGAGGTGGAAGTCGAGTTCGTCTCGGTGGTGGTGGAGGCGGTGGCAGCTTCATCATCGCTACTAGCACGTTGGTATCAATTCTAAGAGGTGGAGCCGTTTCTCTTGAAGGCGAATGGTTATTGCTAATTCCTAATGCGAGTTTAGATCTTTCCGCTCTTCGACTCGAAGCTTGATGTCGTTTAAACTTTTGAAATTTATGTTCCAATACCATTGGACTTGCAAAGGTTCTTTCACTGGATGCATTGACTTCACCTGTTTCTGCTTTAAGAACAGTTATCATGGGTTTGGATGTAACTACTCTTGCAGCCACTTCTTCTTTTTCACTTTGTTGTTTTGACCCACTAGAAGATGTTCCAGGATATGCAGGTGGGGCTTTTATTGTTGGTGGAACCAATGACGTAACAGTGTTATGATTATATTCATAAGGAGGTGGTGACTTGTTGGGAAATGGCCTAAGAAGTGTTTCATTTATATCAAGTATATTTGGTAAAGATAAGTTAAGTAATTTGCGACTGTCTGTTCTAGTTGGAGGTGTAGGTGGCCTATCGAAGAATGAATTGTTGGGATAGTTATCATCAGAAGGGGCCGTATCTTCGTGGCCGTGTAGATAACTATCGCCAGAGAAAGGCAGTGGTAACCTAACATAGTCTGACACTGAATCTAAGGTATCGCTTACTGATTGGCTTTTAGGATAAACGCCCCTACCCACAATTAAGTCACTTAACTCACTTGCAGTAAGTAAATTATGCTTATTGTCTGTTGGGTCGCTTCCATCACCGTGAAATGATATTGCACTCACGTCAGAATTAGTTCTCTCTCTAAATAGGTTCTCCTTATTGTGTTGATCTTGGCTTGTAAATTTTGCAGTGCCATCAACACAATCAGTACTGGACTGAGGCATCTGTAATCTTAATGTGGTAGTGGAATGAATGGTTCTCTCTGATTTGTTTTTCAAAATTGAAGAGACACTATCGAAATCAGCTAGATCATTTTCTTTGGATGGTTTGTAGCTGTCATAATTAGAGTCGCCGTAATCAGTTCTACTGCCTTCTGATAACGTATCCATTTTGAATCGGGTGGTTAGTTCCGAACTGCTCATGGTATAAACTCCGCTAGTTTCGCTTGATGCAGCTACAGTAACAGGATTACCTAAACCGTCGTATAAAGCTGAGGCCGTATCTTGGGAAAACTCGAGATCTGTTCCAACTGTACTGTTCTCACTGATCATTGAATTTTGAGCAGTATGACTATATCCCAGCTCTAAACTACTAGCATTAGATGTTCGGCTTATTTTACTAAGTCCTGCTCTTGCCATTATAACAGTGCTACATGACGAAGAACATTGTGAGCCATTACATTTTAATTTATTTGATCTATGACTCGATGTATCTGTCGCACTATGATCAGGTAAAGAGATAGTTTCTTCAAATTGGTTTACGAAATTTGTTTCGGATCCTAGAAATTCATTTGTACTAGCTAATTCGTGATCTTCTTTATGCTTTTTTGTGCGAATTTTAGGTTTCTGTAACTGTAATGACAATGTTTTATTCAATGGTTGGGTATCTTGAGATATGTGCTGAATAAAGTAGGAATTTGCGCTATCAAGTAAATGAGCAAAAGCCAAACTTTCCGTTGATGGAGCTGGAGGAGAGTCTATCATAATTTCTAGTTCATCTTCCGATTGAACTCTATCACTTACGATACCTGATGTTGTATTAGAGCTAGTAGATGATATCACGGATATCCTTTGTTCACTTTTATTTTCATTGTATTGAACATTTAAAGACTTAGAATATCCGAAGCATGCTTTCCGCTCATCTTCCTCTTTTTTTAGTATATCATTAAATTTAGGCGCAATCTTCATAGAAAATTGATGAGTCTCCTTACAGAGGGCAAAAAGATATTTAGACTTTTCTTCACTGGAGGAATATAACGTAATTTTGCCTTCTTCTGTCCTTATTTCAAATTTCTTTCTATCAAAACTCAATTTACCAATAGCACTCCAAATAAAATCTGAAAGCGGTCCGTTATCTGGTAATATTTTAATGCCTTTTGCCGTGACTAAAAGCCACACTGTCCCCGGTTCGGGTTCTGTCTTTGATTGTTTTAGGCGGTATCTGTGTGAATTTATAATATCGGGTAAAAGGCAGACTTCTCGTATAAATCTGGTTTCAGCGTCTGATTTTGTTAGGCCTTTGTGTTCACGATGACAGGCACGCATTGCAGCCGATACCCAATCGCCAGTCAATGATAGAGGTGCATAATCCTCTACTTTAAAATAATCTCTATCTTCGTATGTGTCTGCGTCGCCATATTCTGCTTGTAACGCTAATCCAGTGAGCAGCAAAAGTACTTCAGCAGGTAATGCGTCTCGTGTTTGCATATTTTGTCGCAGTTGTAGGAAATACAGATGGCGGCCGGCTTCATTGTGTAACAGAAGTGGACTCTCTACGTGAAATTGTACGACCAGGTGTAACTCTAAGAGCGGCTTCCCATTTGCGTCCAAACCCTGCGGAAAGGGAAACAAATATAATTTTTGTAATTTGGTGTTTTATAAGCGTTTAAGGATCTTATAAATGGTAAATTAGGTAATTTAGGTGTCTGAGAAAACATTTTTTCGTTGTGCAAACACTACCTAAATAGATACAATGTTTAGCACGATTTTCTTTGAAAATGAAATACAAGAAAAATTTTGTTACTCACGTGTGTATGTGATGATCTCCAACTCTTTGGCGCGTATTTTGATAATTTGCTTTCCACATCAATAAATAAGTATTCGCCATCTGAAAAACCATAATAATATAGGTAATTAATTATATATATAGGTCTACCTGGGACGCATAGTAAAACCAACGTCAGACCATTTAGGCCTGACGTTGGGCTGGTCTCATACTAACTCATCGACTATGAGTCGAATTTTACTTCCTGTCTATATCATAATTTTTTGGCATCTATAAGTTTCTTTCTAGTACTTTAACACAATATTGTGTATACGTGATATGAAATTAATGTTCCATTCTATACCTGTAGAGGAATGAGAGCCTGTACAAATATAGAACATTGATTACCCAACAGCGTTTGTTTGCATACTTAGACTGAATGCTTACGAGGTGGAATGCGTGACGCCATGAATACATAATCAGTCACATTGTTTTGTGAAATCACAGTGTTAGCGTTTAGAAATTAAGACGGGTGAGAATAGTAACTATGTAAACGAAACTTTATACTCACTTTGCACGACTGCTAATCCGAAGAGGTCGGTGTCGGTCATGCCTTGTAGTTGCCCATGTGCGTTGACTAAAGATCTCAAATCTTTGACCCTCGCTTTGGCTTCCACGACGAAGTGGAGGGGTTGAGTCTGCCCGGGGAGTCGCAGGGACAGGAACCGAGCGCCCGCGCCTAGAGAGCGCGTGTCGCCGCCCAACGGCCCGCGAACCGAACACAGAGCACGCATGTCGCATCTCGAAATCACTGTTACTTGCTCTGGAACAAACAATACAACTTCTTAGATTTTTATTACATACTAGCTACCACCCGCAACTTCGTCTGCGTGGAATTTAGTTATTTATTAGTGCTACATCCTCATTATTTTTTTAAAATAAAAGTATCATAAGTTAGGCCTTGTAACAACATTTATCTGCTAGTGAAAGTTCCGTCCAAATCGGTCTAACCGTTCCTGAGATTAGCCGAAACAAAAAGCCAGACAAAAACTTTGAAAATTTGTAATAGCGTAAGTATTACAAATCGTCGTTGGTCGTGAGACAAATGTGATGAGGAGATTGGGATCATAGTAGAAAGAGTGGGAAGTAGGTTATCTTCATACAAACGCACCGCGCGCGGCTTGTATGTGTGCGCCATAGTATGGTACGCACACTAACAAAATCTCGACCCGTTTCTCAGTACGCCAGTCGGGGCTAACGCCGCACAAGGTTCGGCTTTTCGGCACCGCTAAATAAATGAATAATGTGTGATAATCGCAGGAGAACTTATTGCTGTGTGTTAGGCTGTCTAAATATCATGTCATGTCGATTTCTCAGTATTGTAGGTATAGTGACTAATTAATAATCGTAAGTAAAAATCGTATTAATCGTAAGTAAAAATCGTAAGTTAAAATAATCTGTGTTGTGTCGTCTGGGTTCAGGGTTAGTGAGGTCGGTTTCACCTAAAAGATTACAAGTAAAAATACAACTTCCCGGCCCTTGCCAATTTCTAGGCACTGAATTAAAAGCTAAAAAAAAGCTTTTAGCTAAAAGTGACAACCCTGAGACAGGCAAGTATGGTTAGGTAATTATATCGGGGAATGGGCCGGAGATAGCCTACTTCCCCACTCTTTCTACTATGTTGGGATGATCGAAAGATCGGTAGGGTAGCTCAGTGGCTTAGAGCACTTCCCCGGATTGAAAAAGACGCGGGTTCGATTCCCGCTCCTACTAAAAATCTCTTTTGTTATATTTAGTCTGAGCTATTTCCTTATTCACAAATAATTTATACTTTAAAAAGTATAAATTATTGCATGTCAAATGCTAAAAAATATAGATCTAAAAAGCGTAAGTATATTTTCGTATACTTACATTAATTTAGTAAAAAGTTTTTATTTAGACATTAATTACGAACAGACACTAAGAGAATTTTATTTATTTGTAATAGAAGAGAAACACCTAAAGGCGCAGTTGCTATTTAAAATTAATTGTTTAGAAAGAAAGAGAAATATTTTATTTTGTTTAGCTGTTAATTTGTCAGCTGTCCTGAATCTCGTGTGAACTTGAGTAATGGGTCAATAAATATAAATACGTCACTCTCTAGCACATTTAAAATGTCTATGTTTAAATAGCTATTCCATAAAAGTTCAACTTTTTAGATTGTAATATTTTGTTTAAAGAGACTGCATTACAGAATCATCCTTGTATTGCGGGGGACTACCTACATATTATACTTACTAGCTTTTGCCTGCGACCTTATGTTAGTCGTTATCCCAGAGGTAAAGTAGGTTTCGGGTATGGTTTGTTCAAAATCCGTTCTTAGTGGTAGGTATAAGTACCTTAAGAAAAAAGAATAACTAATACAAATGTCGAGTCGATCGGGGTGTAGTTTTGGAGATCTTGTTTCGCTCGCTTCCCAATTAGTGGCGTTCTATTTTGTGTTTTTATTTCACGATTTTCCTTTGTAAATCCATTTTTAAGATTTGCGTAGGTAATAAGGGGTATTACTTAGTGCTCACCTACAATGTCAACGAAACTCATTATGTAAATTTTCATGGTCCTAGCCCCAGTAGTTTGGGCTGTGCTGTGTATTGATAATTATGTCATTCATATTTTTATATATTTTTTTTACTTAGGTGACGCGTCACCCAAGACGTTAAGGATTAATGTGTTATCGAAATTAGTCGTCCCGAGCAATTGTCACGATGGCTGAATTGGCAAAGCATCTGGACTGTCTCCAGGAGATGCAGGTTCAAATTCTGCTCGTGACTGTTATTTTCGATTTCACGCTTTGTGATAACGTCAGTCATATACATAGTAGTTAAGAGATAAGTTTAGTTTTCTTTCATATAGGTACTTTAGTTAAAATACCGTCATTATCATGGTAACCATTGAGCAAATTGTTTTATTGCGTATTGCACATTCTTCAAAAATGTTTACTGCATAGTTAGCTGTCGTCACATATTGTATATTATGTAATTTATACTGTGATTTTTTGCATTTAACATGATCAGCTATTTTACTAGAATATTATTTTTAAAGTTGAAAAAAGGAAATCCTTCTCGGAGAAAAATTATCTTTTTTTTGCTAAGGTGTGAAAAATGTACCTAACCGCACACACAATTGTTCGGGGCAGCGAACACGATAGTGGGCGGCCCTCTCCCACTAAATAAATCCGCCGTGTGCCATCTCCGCCTGTACTGCCGGGGCGGACAAAAATGGTCAAGACAGAGCCATGACCGCATGGCTATTTTTTTGTTAAGGCCAGAAAAAATGTAAGTACCTAACCGCACACCCCGTCGTTCGGGGCAACGACCAGGGTAGTGTGGAGCCCTCACCCACTAAATAAACCCGCCATGTGCGGTCTCTCCGCCTATATTGGTGGTATGGTCATTATTTGGTAAAAATCTTAAGTGTAAAATTAAGTTTACCTGGTCGGTATAATGTATGAAAATACTTGCAACAGATGGCACAGGCGTCGCCCATTAAGAATTAATGTGTTATCGAAATTAACAACAGTCAGGAGCAATTGTCACGATGGCTGAATTGGCAAAGCATCTGGACGGTATCCAGCAGATGCAGGTTCAAATCCTGCTCGTGACTGCTATTTTCGATTTCACATTTTCACACTTTGTGTTTATTTATATGGCTAAAGCATGTCAAATGCTAAAAAAGTACATATATAAAAATATCTAAATATTTCTAGGGCTGCGTCATTATTTGGTAAAAATCTTAATTGTAAAATTAAGTTTACCTGGTCGGTATAATGTATGAAAATACTTCCAACAGATGGCGCAGGCGTCGCTCAAAGATGTTTAGAATGAATGTGTTATCGAAATTAATAACAGTCAGGAGCAATTGTCACGATGGCTGAATTGGTAAAGCATCTGGACGGTATCCAGGAGATGCAGGTTCAAATCCTGCTCGTGACTGTTATTTTCGATTTCACATTTTCACACATGTCATAGCATGACATGCTTTAGCATGTCAAATGCTAAAAAAGTATGTAAAAATATCTAAATACCTACAGTGTGCCGTCGAGTGACATATTTCAGAAAACGTCAGTTTCACACTCACTACGGCATCCGGTTGTACGTCGTACGGCGGCGGTACGGTTCACGTTCATGGGCAGAATATTATGAACAAACGTACCTAGGTATATTCCCTACACCCCTAGCTTGGTCCGACAGTAACTTACCGGTGTAAAAGTTACCTAAAAATACACCTACCACCGAAATTGAGTAGGTCTCAATTTCTTAGGTGTAGGTATACTCTATACTAATTATATTATTTATGTACTAGCTGTGCCGCACCTTGCTTATCCCAGCATGAATGGGCTCGATCGAGGAAGTAGGCACCACCCTCTCACAAAAGATCAGCGTGTAACAACAGTAGGTAGTTACTCCTACCGTTGCACCTATTTCGTATGGTGAGTACATGGACGTATAAAACATTCATTCCTTTATACGCCCATGGGCGAGTGTTAGCGCCGTTGGCCCAAACCCCTTCCCTATTTTCTCCTTGTTATCCTTCCTGTCCACCTCCTATCCCATTCCTTGGAGATAGCGACGCGTGAGTGATGTCTATGGTGTTGGTGTTGCTAGCGTCTACAGGCTACGGTAACCACTTACCATCAAGAGGGCCGTATGCTTGTTTGTCATCCATATAGTTTGAAAAAACTAGACATCGCGGGACGTCTAGCAGATGTGAAAACATCGAAATTATTTTGTAGAAATAAAATTATCATAACTTGACAAAGTACTGCTCAAGACGATTTATACGAGTATAAACTCGATAGGGTTGCGTAGTTTCATTACAGAGTTACTGTGGCCACCTTCCAGCTCCACCATCAGACCATGGATACCATCTAGAGACAAAGTACTCGTCAAGACGAATCAAACGTGTCCAAACTCGACGGGGTTGCGTCATTTCATTATAGAATTACTGTGGCCACCTTCCAGCTTCATCATCAGTCCTTGGATACCATCTACATCTAGACACAAAGTACTCGGCAAGACGAATCATACGAGCCCAAATTCGATGACGTTGCGCCGTTTCATTATATAGAGTTCCTATGTCCACCTTCCAGCTCCATCATCAGATCAGCTCCATGTCATCATAATATTGCATTGTCACGTGATATAAACATGCGTGTAAAATTTCAGCTCAATCGGAAACCGGGAAGTGTGTGAAATTTAACTTGCGAGATTTGAACGGGACAAGTACAATAAAAGCGTCGCCACGCTAACAGCCGATTTTACTCTCCCTCCGCATTAGATGTTTCACATCAAAAAACCCATCACAATCAGGACATTATGGCCAGAGAGGAGTTATAAAACATAACACAGGGGATGATGACTCCAGAATCCAAAGCCCCAGGCACGTCCTCTGAGCTGACGAAGCTATAATATTCAACTTTCAACTGCTATCAGCTGTCAATATTGCACCTCTCCGGTGATGAGAGGCGAACTACGTTTCCCTCTAGCCACGGATCCTCAGCCAGCGTCATAGGTACATTGGAGCGAGGTTTGTTTTGGAGTTTACTCTCTGTATTAGATTTGATTTTGGAGTTCTCTCTTGTAGACGATTTGCTGCAGCGGCCTATCGCCATGCCCGATATTAGTCGGTGACATTTTTATTTCAATTACTAATACCTACTATTAATAATTCATATAAAGAATTCAGCTTAAAACAACACGTGCCTGTACAGCAAAATGTTCATTTAATAATAGTTATACAAAGGAAACGCAACACTGTACGATGCTAACAAAAAAAACAGGTAGCAGAAAGAACCTACCTACAATGTATACGAAAAAAGTAATGGAATGTACAGATGGCGCAGAACCGACATTCCATCGCGTCGCTCAGCCTCTAGTGAGTCGAGTTTTTTTAATGAAACGTTTTCATTTATCATATATAGGTTTATAATATTTTTTGTCGTGTAAAATATATTTTCTGCTTTCGTCTAGACTTCTAGAGGTGCATGAAAAAAAAATTGATAAAATAGTTCAAGTTTAAAAATGGTTGTTCCGATGGCTCGGGCATGTGGAAAGAATGCCGGACGAGTGGTTATGAAGATATACAATGCGAAAGTGGAAGGATGTAGGTACAGGGGGAAATCGAGACTAACCACCTAGGCCAAATCGGTCATGTGTATTGAAGGAAGGTGGAATCAGGAGTCTCCGAAACCGGCGAGAATTATGAACGTTGAGGAAGCGAGAGATGTATGTCCAAGAGTAGAGCCTTTTGCCACTCTGTTCTCTCTGCCTGCCCCTCAAGGGAGATGGCGTCATGATAAGTAAGTAAGTTTAAAAGTATATGCTAAGTCTCTCCACTGATGATTATTATAAAGTTATTGGAAATATCACCATAATAATAGAAAACAGGCCTGGGTGGGGTCTGGCAACCCATTGGTACCTATGTATCTACCTAATTTAGGTACCTAAATGTAAATTGCAGTGGCGTGCATATTTGGACTACCTACCAGATATGGACAATAAATAAATCTTAACGTTTTAATAGAAGTTTAACAGTGAAAAATACCTACCTACAGGCACTCCTTTGAATTTAATTATTTTAACGTACCACTTAAAAGCTATTTATTATAAAATATTTATTGCAACCCTTTCCGTACTGAAGGGCCAAGGAATAAGACGTAGAATCCAAAAGAATAAGAATATAGCAATAATGTGATATATGTATACAGTGTTAAGTATGATGTAATAACAGCAGCTTTATATCAAACATTGTTTTTTGCAATTATGTATTATACCTACCTAGGTAGGTAGGTATAATACATAATTGTACCTAGGTACACAATGGTTTTTTTTGTATCAATTTATTTATTCTTTGCCCGACAAAACTTAGATTTTAACTTATGAATATTGATTACATTCGATAGAATCTGATAAATAGCTTTAAACACAAAGTGGAACATGTGAAATCGAAAATAACAGTCACGAGCAGTCAGTCCTGAGTGACGCCTGCGCTATCTGTCGGAAGTATTTACATACAATGACATTATACCGACCAGGTAACTTAATTTTACAATTAAGATTTTTACCTAATAATGACGCAACCCTATAGGTAAATATTTAGAATTTTTTATAAGTAAGTATATATTTTTAGCATTTGACATGCTTAGCCATATAGGTACCTACATTAAACACAAAGTTGAAAATGTGAAATGAACCATATTCTGCTCGTGACGGTTATTTTCGATTTCACATTTTCCACTTTGTGTTTAATGTATATGGCTAAGCACGTCAAATGCTAAAAATATATACCTAAGTACTTATATAAAAATGTCTAAATATTGATAAATAGCTGTTTATGTAAGTATATGGTTTCAAGAAATCCTCAGTAGCAGCTCGAAGTTAGGAAGTTTGCGGTGTTTCATCCCCATGCCTCGGAAACACGTTAAGCCGCTATTCCTGCGCTCGATCTCTCTCCGGTCGTGTCGGAATGCCGTCCCCGTCGGACTATGAGAGTGAGAGAAGAGGCTCCGAGAGTGAGGGCTCTTCCCTCACACTTCACTTTGTATGCGCACACACTCGTGCGTAGATACATATTGTATAATACACTAATACCACTGTTAATGGTTGTACGATTCATGCAGAACTAGGTAGGTACGTATTTTTATCAAAATAATTGGGATTTGAATGTCTGTATGAATTTCTTCATTTCTATAATTAGAAATGATATAGGGTAATTTAGCCGGTTTCTCGTCCAGGTCCTGTTTTCGTGCACTAGCGCGCGCCTCGTGAAACATTTAATTAAGTAGATTAGCATTTATAAAAATAGTAAACCACGCAAAGGGATATGTCCAAAAAATGCCTGAAATGGACAGTAACTATTTATAGTCCTTAATTCTATTTAGAATAAAATATGTATAATTAAATAATTCTCAAGTTTGTTTGACTAGGGCAAAAATATAACGACTATTAAAATATTAAACTTGTTGTCCGCCTAATTCATTCTTATTGATTTTTGAAGTAGGATAGAATTAGTACACAGATATCATTATTTTAATATAATTCAACCTATATGTACCGTAAATCTAACTAAAATAATATATGTGTGTCAATATCAATTAAAATCAAAGTATTTTCAAAATAGAAAACGTATCGTGGCTGTATGAAACACATCCCCTTTGCCTTAATGACAGACTGTATAGTGTATTTTTCTTAACTTGTCCTAAGATGTAAACAAACCTTACTGGGTACGAAAATCATGAGTTTTGGCATCAATCCGAAACTTTACCTGAGTTATGAGCGTCTTGATTATTACTCTTGATATTACACACACATACACCAAATATTGCTTCATATTAACTATTCAAACCACAATTATTTTCATAAAATGTTTAAAATATCAGAATCCATTTCAACATATAAAAAATGATCATCTCTATTTGACATTTCTAAATCGTAGATTGTCTTTGGATCGTTGGGATGCGAGAAGCGATTGAATGATTCTGACCAGTGAGTGAACTGTAACTATAATTTATTGAGCATTATAAAATTAACCTAATAAATTAGATTTTATTTTTATTGTATTGTTATAGTAATGTAGTATTGAAATTATTTGGATAACAAATCCCAAACATAGACTAAAACTATTATTTGACAAATAATTTTTTTAGCCGGCCACCTGGCGGAAACTTTCCGTCACGTCTCACGCTCGGACCAATAATACACTGGACAGCTTAGCTTTAATATTACACATCAGTGTGGCTATTACGCTATGGCTACGGCTATTCGCCCTAAATGTGGTAGAAATTAAATGCAAAATTAGGTGAGAGTTTAGAGATAATAAACTCTCACAAAATTTTAACGTAACCATGTAAAAAAGGTTTTATTTTATATGTTCAACACTAATTCTGCAACATCACGTAGTTTTTGGTAAATGTATTATAGCGATTTCACATCGGATATTGTGATAAATAAAATGTACGATTTATTTTTTATTTACTTTCGGGACTTTTATGGAACATGGATATGCGAGTCCCATTGTACTCTTCTTAACTAATAACAATCATAACCTAATCTAAGCAGCAGGGAGGAGCTGCTCCGAAGCAACCACCATCTCTTATAGCCTTCTTGCAGCAACTGAAGTGGGTTCTGTCAGAATGGATTGGATAATACCCACATTGCTTCTAATCAGCCATATGTTGTAGAAAAATTTTACTATCTGTAAGTAAAACTACATTGTCGAATTATAAGTGTCACCATCCCATCCGTTCCTGCGGGATGAATTTAGTGAAATTCAAATAAAGTTTGTTTATCTGACATATTTTTATATATTTTGTACGGAAACCTTCTTTTAATATTATTTCTTTGATCATGAAAATCATTCAGTCACAAACTTTATTTGTTCATTCGTTCGTTCGATAATGTCCCAACGCTATCAATTGTCTTTGGTTACTAGGACGCCATTTCTGTTTACGTAATAAGACAAGTTAAGAAAAATACACTATAATGCAGAATGTTTATTCTGCACAGTGTTGCCAGGTGTACTGTAATTACAGTAGATTCACTGTAATTTTACTGCTTTTACTGTATAGTGTATTACAAATATACAGTGTATGAAAAACACTGTAATTAATTTTAATGTTAAAATCAAAATATTTACATATATATCTGTGTAAAAAAAAACGATATGCTCTAGAGCAGCTAACTTATAAATATTAGCTATAAATCGGGAAATCTACATGTCCGTTTATTTCCATTGAATGGTGTTAACGTGACTTTACCGTTTTTAATAAATAGACTCATAGATAATTATTTATGTTGGTGTTTACTAGATATTTCATTTCTTTTGCCCTTATTTAATTCTATAAATTTGATCTGATTTCAGATCAAATTTATAGAATCTAAAACTCCACTTGACTTGTGAAATACCTAATTTTGGAATCTCTTTTCATTATATTATTTGCATATTTTAATAAATTAGGAAATCGTTCATTGAAAAGTTGCCGCTTTAGTGGTTATCAACGATTCTCTTAATCAAGAGCACGAGATCAAATTTGATGCAATAAAATACTTTTGTACTAGGGTGCCTAGCATTATTAATTATTTCTGTCACTATTAGTTTAAAAAAATAAATTGTAAATTAACATGAGTATTTCTCATGTTTTTTTTTTCAAATCAAAATCTATTACTTTGTCGTCAATATTAAAATCTATTTCATGTTCAATAGCCAGTTTAGCTAAATTTGATAGTCTACTAAATTCAAACACAGTGCGATGGGAAATTGAGCGTAATAAACAAAAAATAAGTCGCAAATACAATTAAGAGCAATACAATTTATCCTTATCCGAGTGACACAGATAGTAATTAACTTACTTTTTCTTTAAATATGTATTTAAATTTACCTACTGTAAAAGCGCCGTATTTAAGTTAGCAATTTACTGTATTTTGTACCAAACTACTGTATTTTATATGTTAAACACTGTAAAATTACAAATCTGACCTGGCAACACTGATTCTGCAATACTTTTTAGCATGAGCGCGATCCAATATCTATCCTCCTGCACAGTTTCTTGATGATGATGATATTAGTTGTTTTTAAGAATAATGAAACAACAAAAATGATAACCTATTGTTGTTTTATTATGGTATATTAATCCATGAACATAACCTATCCTATAATTAAAAAAATGTCTGGAACTGGCTTTGGCCTAGTTTTTTGATAATTATTGATATTGTAATGGGTTTCCTATGCTTTGTAGTACGTTTTAGTGTATATTTCATTATTGTACATTTCAGGCATTTTTTTGTATGGGTGATGGACATTCTCCTTTGGACTCGTTGCGTACCTTAATATCAAATCTGCACGTCTACCAACATAAAATAGTTTTTAACAAGTCAAAACTTGAATAAAAGCTGAATTGTTTTAAGAATGTATTTCTTATGTTTAGGGCATTAATGACTAAGTTGATACATAAAGAACACATTAAAATGTGTGTTTCGTACTCATTTAACGAATTACTTACAAAATCTAGGCGGACAATAACTGAATTACCTATTTCGCAAAACATTCAGTTTTCGTCCGCCTGGACGATTTAGTTTTCGTACGCTAATTTAACAGTATTGCAAGCATAAAACATAAATGATATTGTGGACGAAAACTAAAAAATGCGCTGAAAATTGCTTTAAGTTTCCGTCCATATACTTTAATTCGAATAGATGAAAAGTAATACTGGGAAAGTATTTAGTTTACGTCTATTACAAACATTATATTTTTATTAAAACACAAAATCATGAATTCTAAAAAGAAGTTTTGGAACCAGATAGTTTTAATTATTATCTTTAAATCTGCAGATTGTATTTATGTTATGATCTGTATTTTAGCCCTTGACCTGCTCAGCTACTTTAAAGTACAAATTATTTGAATGAGGAAAAAGGGAACCTGCATCTGCGTACCGTTGGTCGTAAAGACAAATATGATGAGAAGATTGGGTATGGCCGAAAGGTCAGTGCGATAGCTCAGTGGCTTAGAGCACTTCCCCGGATCAGAAGGGAAGTGCGAGTACTAAAGTTCTCTTTTTCCTCATTCACAAATAATTTGTTCTGTATTTATATTACTTTTTTTATGTTATTCTATTAAAACGCATTGGGAAGCATTTGAAGTGGATTAAAAAATATAATTGAAACACTTACTTTTAATTTAGCAAGTAGGGTACATTTATATATCCCTCTTTAAACACCGTGGACAAAAACTAGCCTTTACAAGGTCGAAAACTAAGATTTTTGGACGAAAACTAACGAAATCGGTACTTTTCACTAAAATATTTTATAGAAAAAACATGTTGACTATAATTATTTGTTACTTAATATAAACCTAAAATAGACTAATTAGCTTCCAATATAAAATTGGTTTGTTAGAGCTGGGCAAGTAGAACGTATAATTTTTAAGCCCTTAAGCTGGCAACTTCGCTAAATGGAGGAAAACCGGCTAAACTACCTACCTAGTTAACATGCCAGTAAACCTAAATAAGACCCAATTTAAAAGTTGAAATGCATTTTAATTTAATTTTATCAAATTAGCGGTTAAATATCCGTAATTTTTACTACATATTGATAAACTTGCTGATACGAGCGTGCTGTTTCTAAATAATATGTTTTCGGTGATCTCATGTCATTGCTTTGTTACCTACTTTTGTTAAGTTTCCTAATTTGTTGTGTTTAGTTATTGATTAGGTACCTATTTGTTTTGTCATTGTTGTCAATATTTTGGTGGTTTAAAATATGTGTGAACCTGGACTCTGGTAAAGTGAATAGGTTTTAAGTAAGTAGGTAGGTAAGTACCTAATTTACGAAAATTATAATTTGAAATACCTACCTACCTAAGTAGGTACTACTAGGTAGGTACCTACCTAATTAGGTAGGTACCTACCTACTTACATCTTTTAAAATTTGACTCATGCCATCCTGTGGTATAAATAAGATAAAATCTGTATCCCTTCCAAACCACCGTAAACGCTGATACATAGGTAGGTTACTGATTACATTGTCATAATATCTGGTTTCAAAGTCAAGGCCAATGGCATAGGTAGGTAGGTACTCAATAATTTATTCTGTCATTTAAATATATTTTTTTATTCATTCCTCACAGGGATTGTGTCACCTCTTTGAACAAATTGGAAGCTACCTATATAAAAATAAATTACATACTTACCTAGGTAATAGTTAAAACTTAATCAGGCTGGCATTTTGTATTCTGTGCTACCCTAACAAGCCTCGCTAAGTAAACGACGAACAAAACATGTTGGCGATATGCCTACGAAGATAAATATGTACCCACATAATCATAATAGGTACCTACGCTTGGAATGTAGAACTACGAGACCGCGTTAAAAAACTAGGCGCAAATAATTTTCATCCCATTCGGTACCTCTGCGGCTCTTCAGCTCTTGATAGCCATAAGAACATGTTTTTTTTTGTTTTAGTAAATGCGCGATAGTTTGATGGCGGTCAGGCGTAGCGGGGTGGGGGCAGACCGGTCGGTGCAGGCGATTGTGGACGGCGGATGGGGCACGGGCACACGGCGGGAGAAGGGGGGCGCTACGTAAGCGCGGTAGCAGCGGACGGCGACGCGAGGAATGCGGACGACCTTCAGATGCCGAGCGCCCCTCCCCCTACGCCAGCCGCATCTTGCGTCCTCGCATACCTAAAGCCGTCGTTGCCTCTACTTTTCGACATCTCGGCACCAATTTTGACACCCACAAATTTGTAAGGACAATGAGTGGAATTTTGAACAGACTATTAAAAGGTAGGTATTTTATTTGTCCGCACTTCATTGTCGTAAAGAATCAAACGCAGCACCTTAAATAACTATTTAGATAGTACCACGGTAAGTACTTTTAAAGCGAGAGATCACGAAAATGACCTAAAGGTTTCAAATTTAAAAATCTTAACGATCTAGCTGCCTTCCTATTTCGTCACTATAATCTAAGTTAGGGTCGATTTTCCTATTCGTGTCCATCTCCCAAATCACGTCCAACCTACGCGACGCGACGCTATGTCGGCCTCTGACCTCCCTCTAAAAGAATAGTGAAATCTTATCGACTCAAAACCTAACAAAAGCATTGCACACACACGTGCAAACCATTGTCGGCGCTATTACGTGCAATTCTGATTAATAAAAAAAATCAGCCGTCGCGGGACGGCTGGCAGATGTGAAACATTAAAATTATTTTGTAGAAATGATGAGTATAAAATAATAGCTTTTAAAAGGAAATAAATATAGCACAATTAAAAATAGTTTAGTGGTGATGGTACATGGACGCAATCTTTGGGCCTGCCTCAGGGGAAGGGTGAGTATAAGTACGGGCCTCGTGGCGTAGTCCTTAGTGTAACCGACTTCCGTGTGCGAGGTCGTGGGTTCGATTCCCACTCAGGACAATTATTTGTGTGATGAACACAGATATTTGTACTGCGTCTGGGTGTTTTCTATCTATTATATGTATGTATTTACAAAAAAAAAGTAGTATATATATTATATCCGTAATCTGGTACCCATAGCACAAGCGTTAAACTTAGTTTGGGACCAGAGGACGTTGTGTGAAAATGTCCATGAATATTTATAAAAGGATAGCTTATGAAAGAAAATGAATATATATTTAGATATTTTTATATATATTTTTAGCATTTGACATGCTTAGCACTATACATTAAACACAAAGTGAAAAATGTGAAATCGAAAATAACAGTCAGGAGCACGATTTGAACCTGCATCTTCTGGATACCGTCCAGATGCTTTACCAATGACCAAAACATGTCTTAATTATTGTATAGTAGCACGCGCGAGCGTACCTTTTTATATGTACGAGTAACATTCGATTTCTATCAGTATTACATTGTTTAAAAGTACTATTTTAATTTCTTCATGACGTTATCACGTAAAATTATCGTCCGTAAACAGACTTTACAGACAACCGCATAGTTTTTTTTAATATTAGATGTCGTTTATTAGAGCTTCATTTATGTAATACGAACATTGAGGTATATGTACTACGTACGTAGTACATATACCTCAATATGTACTACGTACGTAGTACTACGTACGTAGTACATATACATACCTCAATGAATACGAATAATGATCTTTGTGCTTAATTTGGATTAAGTATGTACTTACAATTAAAATATGGTGGACGCGAACTGGCATAAAAAAATATGAAATATCCACAGTACGTTCACAGAGGGTGCAAAATGATCAAGTTGGGTAACACAAAGTGTTTCACACTTTGTTGTTATTTATATGGCTAAGCATGTCAAGTGTTACAAAAACTGATGGCTGCGTCTTTATTTAGTAAAAACCTTAATTGTAAAATTAAGTTTATCTGGTCGGTATAATGTATGCAAATACTTCCGACAGATGGCGTAGACGTCGCCTTAGATGTTAAGAATGAATGTATTATATCGAAATTCACAGTCCCGAGCAATTGTCACGATGGCTGAATTGGCAAAACACCTGGGACGGTATTCCAGGAGATGCGGGTTAGAATCCTGCTCGTGACTGTTATTTTCGATTTCATATGTTCACACGGTGTTGATTTATATGGCTAAGCATGTCAAATGTTAAAAAATATCTAAATATGCAAGTTTGTTGTTTATTATTATTTATAATATATATTAGAAACGCAGAGTAATGATTCCCTTAGTCTGAGTTTGGAAAATCTAAACCTGGCTGTACACACTTGTATATGTCTCGCGAACCTCTCGTCCACTCGTCTCGTGGAAGCTCGACACGAGAGCACACCATGTACACACTCGTTGTATCAATTGGACTTCGGATGCCCGTCGCGATGGACGTGGAAAAAACAATTGTGGCGTTTATTTTTTTTTAGTTATTGTAATTTTTTAATCATTTACCATAAAAAAAATATATTAAACCATGGAGAAAAAGAACTTTTTAACTATTCAACAGGAATATATATATTTTTTTAAATCATCCACGGGGATATCAAAATCGTTGCTTATCCGCAACCAAGCGTCGTGTAATAGTTGCTTATCCTTGTGCCTGACATTCTTAGGATTCCATAATAGTGATTGCCTTTGGTAGGCTTCTAAAAAGCGCTAGAACACATAGTTGTCGCACGCAGAAAGCACGTCTTTACGCGAACGCAGTTGGCGGTGGCAGGCAACTAAGCAAACGAGTGTGTACTGTAAAGGCGCGGTCTCGTTTTCATCGCGAGACTCACCGAGACCCTTTGATTCGTGCACAAAAAACCGACACTCGTCGTTTCAGGCTAATCTTCTGTGAGATTTATTTATTTAATTTTCGGAAAATAAACAGTGATTTATTACAGATATTAAAACTAATTAAACTCTAAACACCAATTATATGTTTTCACATATAAGATTCTATAAAATAGCTACTTTGTTAGAAAATACCTAGAAAAGGACAAACTTAAATTAATATTATTGTTTAGGTTCGAAGAACAAAAACTAGGACAAATCACGCCAATACAAATGAAAAAAAAAAACTAACTAACAATAAGTTTGAGAACCATTAAACCATGTATTCGCCATGGCATTTTTAAAGTATTGCGTTGTAGATGTAAACAAATCATACTGCGGCAAGACCACCATATTATTTATTATTTTTGCAACACCAATAAAGAAAGAATTCTGTCTCTAATTAGATGCACACTGGGGGATGTCCAAACATATAGGCTATCTTAAGGTTCTATGAGGTATCCTCAAATTAATTTTAGAAAGTAAGTGCGGAGAGTCCAAAATGTTTTGAGCAATTTTAACTAGAAAAACAACGTTGGCAATTTTTCTTCTTTCCTGCATAGGTATAAGAATATGGTGTCTACGACATCTTGCCTCATAGTTGTAATCAATGGTTCCTCATTTATACTGTAGAAATTTCATGAATCTTCGTTGTATAGACTCAATCCTGTCAATATACACATTAACGCGGATTCCATACTTGTGAGCAATACTCGAGAATACTACGTACCAAGGAACAATAGAGGATCTTAATTACTTTAACATTGTTAAATTGTGAACTTGAACGAAGAACAAAGCCCATAGTTTTATTAGCCCTTTTAGCAATCTGATCTATGTGTCTTTCATAGGTCAGCTTAGAATCATGCAAGACACCAAGATTACGAATTTCATCTACCTGCTGCAGTACCTGATCTTTCAATTTATATGGCGTTATTACGAGATTAAGTTTACGAGTGAAGGTTATGGAGTGACATTTCTCAATATTCAGGTCTAGTTTATTGGCAAAGCAGTATTGTTCAGATCCCTGGGGCACTCCAGAAGGGACTTTATTCCAGAGTGAGGTGAAACCATTCACTGCCTCTGCTTGGGATCGATTCTCGATGTAGGAGGTAAACCATCTGTAATCTATTTACCATGGATTCCAGCGAAAGTGAGCTTTTGCAGTAATATTTGATGATCAATACGATCAAATGCTTTACTATAATCAGTAAAAATAGCGTCGATTTGTCCACCGGAATCCATACTGACTGTAACAAAATCTATAAAAGATAATAGGTTAGACGAAGTTGAACGCATCTTTAAGAATCCATGCTGTTCAGGAATAAAATATGTCGATAGCGATTGATACAATTGAGAATACACAGGGCGTTCAAGTATTTTGGCGAAATGGCATAATTTGGATATAGGTCGGTTGTTCCTAACATCATTCTTCCTACTATTTTTGTGTATTGGGGTAATAAATGTAATATGAGATGGTGGTAGTTCTCCGATCGAGGCAGGTCATTCATGCTGAGCAAAGATCTATCACTCGCTCTACTTTCTATGCAGAAATTACGTCCATTTTTGTGAGATAAGACCCTTAGCCTGTCATCGAAATAAACGATAAAAAAAAATATTGTAAAACTACGATTGATGTTTTGATAATGATGAGTCGTGAAGTAGAGTTGAAAAAAGAAGTAAATAGGTATCTCCTACTTCTTTTTTTTATTACTTATGGTAGCAGGCCAGTCACCGCCTAAGTACCTGATTGTAAGCGATAAGCGTTGCACATGCACTCAAATATATTAGAGAGAAGAGTACTGTCAAGCCGCTGCTCACCATTACATTCAGAAACATAGATTCTACCCGAGATTAAATTTCACGGATGGATGTGAAAGGAAAGAATATAAGACTATCTCCCACTACAATCAGAACGGACCGAGGATCTTCACAGTTGGTTACACAGGAGAAGTCTGAACCGGCTCCGATAACAAGCAGGAACCTGTTATCGAAGATAATTCATTAATCCAGTTATAATTGCTTAGGTACCTACTTCATTTAGGTACTTCCCTCGTACGACACCCGCGGGAAAGAACGGGGTTGTGACACATGTACCCTTAGTCCGTCACCACACGAAAGACGCATCATGGTATCGCATTTCTAGGAACACGTTCAGCATTAACTGTTACTAAAATCGCATCTATAATGCCTCGGATCTCCCAGGTACAGCTAGTATCATTTTAGACATCGTTTATGATTAAGTATGACAAAGAGTTAGTGCTTAACAATATTTCATCAATGGTGAACGGGAAAGGCTTCTCTCTCGTCAGTCGTCATAAGTGAGTGGCTGACAGTTTCGAAGAATATAAAGGAGGCGAGGGTAGTTATAGACACCCGGGTCGATTTCAAACCGCACTTCACGGAGGCAACACTGAACTACAGACTACACCAGTCAACCCGTGACCACGGCCGATCCAATACGGTCAAAACGTCGGGAAATTAAGGTATTCAACCTCTTTTTTTATACATCAACGATTCAACCTCAACATTATATACGCGATTAAGACCTGAAACGTCAATATTTGTGTATAATAAGCGATCGGAAGGAACGCCAGACGCCAATTTGGACAAGACCACCATACAAAATATGGACGCCCGACATCTGATGGTCATAAACGGCAATCGAAGTTGTACGGCAATCGGTAAGTTGTATATTCTATATTTAATTTTGAAACGGTGGTTACGCCTCGGCTTGGCTCTAAGGATTGGTTTCAACCAAAGTTTGATCTAAGCAGAAGATGATAATTCGTAGCAGCAGTTCTGTACTGTCCCAATGTTGGGCACAGATCTCCTCACAGTTAGAGGGGTTAAGGCCATAGTCCACCACGCTGGCCCAGTGCGGGTTGACTTTACAAGCCGTCGAGAAATCTCTATCATGCAGGTTTCCTCACGGTGTTTTCCTTCACTAAGTATCTATTATATATAATTCCAGTGTCACGATGTTTGTCCGGGATGAACTCCGAAACTACTGAACCGATTTTAACTTTTATTTTTTAAATGTGCGTTTTGTTCCAACTTAAGAGATAGGATACCTACTTTATATCTCAAATTATAATTGCAATATTTATTCGTGAAAAAATATATGGCGGTACGAAGTTCGCCGGGTCAGCTAGTATACCTGGGTCATTCCACAAAAATCCGTGTACTTTTGAAGATAATTTGTCCTAACCTTTTTTAAGATGCTGTTGATTATCCTATCAGTGTATATGAGAGGCAATTAATGAATTATGTTATATCTAAAAGGGCCAGTCACTTTATGCAGTATTTTAGGAGGAATTCAGATTTTTGCAAATTCGTGCATTAATTTTTCCTCGTATAAAAAGTCTTTCGAACCGATGCAATGCGAGCCTGCCCGGTGCAGCTCCCGTGCACAGCGCAGCACGTGCACGTACAGCGGGATGTGCCGGACATGTGCGGGATTGACAGCTCTGGTCAGGGACTGATATTTGGGCATCTATTGTGATGAAACAAGCTATGTATATATATATTTACCATCATATTTATTTGTAAACATAAAATTAGGACAATCACATTATACCTAGGTTAGGTAACAATAATGTTAACACTTATTTCTAATAATAATCAGTCAATATATGGAGGATTCGTCCAATTAAATTCTTGCACAACCTTAAAGCCTACTGCTAAGTATATCACATTTTCATATTAATTATTGACTATTCAGACAATAGCATATTACCTATTTATATTAAAGTAATATATATATATATATATATATATATATATATATATATATATATATATATTACTACACATATATATATATATATTACTATACATATATATATATATATATATATATATATATATATATATATATGTATATACATATATATCTTACAAAAGCAAAGCGTAATAGCCTTTTTTTTTATTTTTTTTTTATTTTAGGTAGGCAAAAAGGTCCTACCGCACACCCCGCTGCCCGGGGAGACAACGGGGTAGTGTGGAGCTCTCACCCACTAAAAACCCACCGTGCGCCCTCACCCGCCCTTGCCACGGCGGATCACGGGAACCGCGTCGTTTCTCCGCGATCCGCAGGCGGCAGCCCCTTCGGGCACCCTCTCTTGTGCGACGCCCCGCGCACTTGGGCGTCACACCTTCACGGTAGGCTTCCGCGGACGGCAGGGTACTCCCCGACCCCACCGTCCGCAGCCTCGGCTAGGGCGGCATCAGGCGCAGGTAAGCGCGCGCACGCCGCCCCGCGCACCGGTGGGGAATCGGGTCCGCGAAGGAGGATTCCTCCCGGGCCCTCTCCGCCGCCTCCTTCCGCGAGATGACAGCCTCGCAGAAGGCGGCGACCGCGGTCCAGGCCCTGTCACTGCCAACCATCGCTCGCGCAACGGCCGGCAGCGACAGGTCCACGCCTATGACTGCAGCGAGTTCCCGGCGCTGCACATCCCAGGCCGGGCACGACTCGAGCGTGTGCTGCGCCGAGTCCTCGCCGCAGTCGCAGTGGTGACAGCCTGGGGTCGTCTCCCTCCTTGCGATCGTGTGCAGGTATTTGCCGAAGCAACCGTGCCTCGACAAAACCTGCACCAACCGGAAGGTGAGGACCCCGTGCTGCCGCCCTGCCCATTCTTCCAAGATCGGCTGGAGCGCCCCCACGGTCCAGAGACCAGCCCGGGGCGTCTCCAGCCGAGACCTCCACTTTAGGACGGTGGCGCGGCGGGCATCTTCCCGCCACGCTGAGATTGCGCTTGGCGAGGGGCGGCTGCCCCCCGCCCGCGTCGTCGACGCCCGCCGATAAACGTCGGCGAGCACTTCCGCCTCCAGATCCCACGGGGGGGTTCCGGCCAACGCGCAGGCTGCATCGCACGAGACCGTGCGGTACCCGCGTATTGCCCTGACCGCTACGACCCTCTGTGGACGCCACAGAAGGGCCCTATTGCGAGCGGCCAGGGACTCCGCCCACACGGGCGCCCCGTACAGTGCCATTGACCGTACTACCCCCGCGTAGAGTCGTTGACACGCGAGACTCGGTCCGCCCAAATTCGGCATCAGTCGCCCGAAGGCGGACGCCGTACCGACGAGCTTTGGCGCAAGACGGCGGAAGTGCTCGTCAAAGTGCCACCGTCCATCCAATACCAGGCCCAGATACTTGATGTGGGCCTGGATGGAGCCCACACCGTTGATTGTTATCGAGGCGCCGGCGGGTGGGCCGCGTCGGGGCCCATGGAAGAGTAGGGCCTCCGACTTTTCAAGGGCCACCCTAAGCCCCAGCGCCTCGATCCGCCTGACCACCTCCGCGGTTCCTGAGGTGGCCAGCGTTGCCGCCTCCTCGAGGGTCCCGCCCCGGGCTGTGATGAGCGTATCGTCTGCGTAGCAAATTACGCCCAGCCCGGGGGGGAGCCGGCCACGGAGGACCCAGTCGTAGCCGATGTCCCACAGGAGCGGCCCTAGAACCGAACCCTGCTGGACGCCGCACGACATAGCCCTCCTTACAACGTCCCCTTCCCGGTCCACGAAGAGGACGTTGCGGCCGTCGAGGTAGTCCGCCACCAGCCGCCTTAGGTAGAGGGGCACTCCATGGTACCGGAGTGCCTCCTTGGTGCAGCCGAATGGCAGACTATTGAAGGTGTTGGCGATGTCGAGCGACACCGCCAACATCACTTCCCTCGAGGTGATGGCCTCCGCAGCCGCGGCCTTCAAGCGCAGGATAGCGTCGACCGTAGACCGACCCGCCCGAAATCCGAACTGGGCATCGGACAGGTCGGGGCCGACCGCAACTAGGTGCCGGACGATGCGGGCAGCGACTACCCGCTCGAGCAGTTTGCTCACCTCGTCCAGCAACACGATGGGCCTGAAGGCCGCGCCTGTATTCGGAGACCGTCCCGGCTTCGGCAGGAGCACGAGCTTCCCCTCCTTCCAGCAGTCAGGGAACCGTCCGGACACCAGGCAAGCGTCGAACAGTCCCCTGATGCGGGGCTCTAGGTGGTCGAGGACCAGGGCCAGCACTCGGGCGGGAACCCCGTCCGGCCCGGGGGCGGCGCTTCTCCGCATACGCGCTGCCGCCGCCCCCATTTCCGTCGTCGTCACGGGCGGTACCTCCCCATCGTCGGCCTCCCGGTCGTCATCTGGCGGAGCCATGACCGGGGGCGTGTGCACCGCCCGTGAAGGGAATAGTCCCTCAACCACCTCAGAGAGGAAGCCCGGCTGGAGGGCCTCCGTAAGGGGGGGGGGGGGGCCTGGGCGCGGAGCTTGTTAAGCGCCGCGCGGTACGGGCGTCCCCAGGGGTCACGCTCGAGACCCTCCAGCATCTCCTGCCTTTTCGCGTCCTTGGCGCGACAGATGGCCAGCTTAAATGCGGCGCGCGCACTGCTGTACAACGCATACATCCGGCCCTCCCGCTCTTCGTCGCGGATTCGGCGACGTCGGCTGCGGGTGTAGGACCTCCGGGCACAAAGCGTAATAGCCTAGCTCAACCATTTTTTCGTTTAGGAGGGAAAAAATGTATCTGACCGCACACCCCGTCGTTCGGGGCAACGAACAGGGTAGTTTGGGGGCCCGCACCCAAGGCTAATAGACGACGAAATGACAGTTACTGTCATTCTTTCTAATTAATTTGCATAGCAAGCAAGTTTCATTTAATAATCTATTAAATTGCAAATCTTAGACGATGTAGATTGATTAGGATTGATAATCGCTGATAAAATAAGTAGTAGGTGATGCAAAGTTCACTAGGTCTTCTCGTATCGAAATAAAATAATCTCAATTTTCAAAAACATTGTTCACCTTATTAAACTTGTAAAACACTTTGTCAACTTTGACAAATAATCAAATAATTTTTTTTCACCATAAATTTAACTAAAACAACCACTATAGCCATAATTGTAACCTTCAGTTTATCTCTTAAATTCTTACTTGTGTTGTGCCTGCTTGTTCAATTGCTTCGCGCTTACGTAAGTTATGTAAAGGAATTTCTTCTTCAGAATTTGTACTATAAACTTCAGCTACTTCAAAAACCAATCCAGGTTTGCTATTCTAGAGTTCCTAATTTATAGTGATCACATTAACACAAAGTGTGAAAATGTGAAATCGATAATAACAGTCACGAGTAGGATTTGAACCTGCATCTCCTGGATACCGTCCCAGATGCTTTGCCAATTCCGCCTTCATCACAATTGCTCGGAACTGCGAATTTCTATAACACATTCGTCTTTTCTAATTTTTTGATTTGAAGCAGCTGTTGTTTTAATAGCTGAGACAATTTTGGTTTCCTTTTAGGCGGCATTTTGCTGCAAAACAGAAAAATTAAGAAATATTATGACCGATAATTGTTATCAACTTGAATTATGTCCGACAGTTTCCAGTTTCAAACCCCGAAAATAAAAAGATAATCATTTAGTTTATTATGAATTACATATTTTTAAATAAAATGATTAACTATTTGTTCATATTACATTTACTTAAATGACTTTTTGATCCCTAAAGTAACTTGATAAAGTACAATATTAATAATCGTAATATTTAATCATTATCAATTTATTTTGTTGTTCTGTTAATATCACAATATAACAAACTTCAGTCCCTAACCACTCCTGCCAGTCCCTAACACCATTTAAAGCTAGGCCCTGATGGTTCAGGGATTGACGAATCGGAATAAAATTAAACACAAATTGCTGATTGACTACTATACTACGATATTTAATACGACGTACCGAACAAGTCCGAAAAATAACAAACAATAATAATACTTACCGAGGGACTGGCAAAGTGACTGGAATGTCACTGTTTTCCGCAACAGCAGCCACGTTTGCACTAATTCACAAAATGCCCGCCGCAATGCGAGTATAGTCTGCGAATAACTACATGTCTTACTTTAAAATCAACTAGTTAGCATTAACTTTACATTCATATAAGCCGCGAAATTTCAAAATCCGTTAACGGCTAGGGCCTGATGATAAAAGTTGTGGACACTTATTTTGCTTTAGGAAACCTAATGATTATTATCTAAATTGCAAAAGATTGATATAATTAGGTATAGTTATATTTAACATTAAACAATAGGTAATCAAGGTAAGTGTAAACTTAATGTTTCTATAAATATGGATGTCCAAGCACAAAATTTTGAAGTTTGGACATGCCTAGGGACTGACATTTGTAGTCAATAAAAATTATTTCAGCAATATAGGTTATGGTAATTGAAAAAAAATGTGAGTGGTGAATAAATCACATCGTGAGCTATTACTTAGGAATTTAGGAATACAAGAATTATTAATTATATCAAGTGAAATGTGCTGTGGACATAGAGTTGTCCTATTTTTGTGGAATGACCACCTATAAAAATGGAGCCGAAAAACCGGGATTTCCGATTGAGCATGGGACCAGATGGTAAGATACCCGAAAGATACAGTAATGTTGTAGGCTTTGTGCAGAGTTAAAAAACATGTCTCTGAATTGTACCGCCGCATCTTAGTATAAAACTCAAACAAGGAAGTCAAGGGCAAGGACAACCGTCCAAATTTAAGGTCTGTGAAAGACTCAATACCCAACATCTGGGGTTGGTCGGCAGGACTAGATTAGGGCTGAAAAGTAGGAGCAAAGGTGATCGGCCTTGTTTTGGCTAAACGTTATATTATACGGCCTCTTTTAGGCATAATATCTGTATTTTGGTGGCGATTAGACTACGAGGCCGTAGCCCGATATGCTGGTCTGATCAAATCCGCACCGCACTTAGTACGCGTACCTACACGAGACCATATAAGCAGGTATACACTTCAAAGAAGAGATTCAGATGATGCAGGGTAACAAAATTATACGCAAATACAAAATAATACTAAGCAAAGGGACTAATATTAGGTAAGTATACTTACTTTAAATGCAAATAAGGCAAAATATAATAATTTTATGCTTTACCATTGATGGGTATTTACATATTATTGTATATAATATGTATTTACACGCACTTCTATCGGAATGCGGTCGTAGTGTTAGTCGCTTATTGACCGCTAATGAATCATCAACTTTATCACCGATCGTAGTCGAGTGATGGCATAAAGAATATGTGCATAACTGAAGCTATATTAAGTTTTATACCTATCTCTTGATGTGTTTGATGTTTATGATTGTTGTAGCTACTTAGTTATCTTTATCCACAGAAATTTTTCCACGATATTTTGCTAATGGTTCACAGAAAACATATCCATAAAACAAAGCGAAAAACCATATCATTAAACATTATTAACATTGCAAACTGTGAGGTCACGTTTTAGTCTATCGAATAGATAGAACTACGTCTTAGAAATTTATGAGGGCCTGTAAATTATCAACTTGTTAATGATTCAATTTCACAAAACACAATAGATTACAAAAATAAATGTAAAGGTATTTTTTATCAATTAATATTACATACATACACCAGTAAAAAAATGCGAGTAACCGATACATAAAGATATATAAAGTGTACAAGTCCTATTGAAACGATTAATGTAAATATACTAATAAACGTATTCTATTTTGTATTGTAACACCAGTCTATAAAAAAAATTATAACTATTAAAAAAATCCTTTAAGTAAATGTAACAATACTTTTTGGAACACCCTTCGACCTAATCGTAACTACCCTTTTTTTTTTTTTTTTTTTGTTAAGGCGGTAAAAAATGTTCTCTCTACTCACTATGTCTATCTGTGACAAATATACGAGCTGAGTAGACACAACGTGGAGAATAAGGGCCGGGTCATTAACTTATTATTTTGTTTACAATTTAAAGGCAATCAACGTAAGGAAACTAACATGTTAGAGAGATTCTTTCCCGAAGACTTGTGGAACTTGCAAACTCGTACTGGGCCAGTGTGGTGTGTGGACTACGGCTTAATCCCTCACACTCTGAGAGGGGACTTGTGCCTAATAAACAGTAACGGGTTCCGTAGTAAGTTAGACCAAGTTCTTTAATACCGGAAACATAGCTTAACGGTACTTGCATCTACGAAAACGCTTTGCTTCAAAAATATTTAGTCTATTGTGGAGTCATATTCTCCATTATGGTATTTATAACAGAAATATAGAAATAACAACGTGGAAAGGCGGGAGTGCCAGTCTTGGTTTGCGGAGCAATAGAATCCTTCGATCAGGTATTGTTGATCGAAGGTACAATTACTAATAATCAGATACAATATTATATTTTTAATTTATCTTGCGAAGGTAGGTATTACTTAGTCCACCACCGAAGGAATGTAACATAGTTCCAGTGGTCCGCCAATAAAGGCGGAGAGACGGCACACGGCGGGTTTATTTAGTGGGTGAGGGCCCCACACTACCCTGTTCGTTGCCCCGAACAACGGGGTGTGCGGTTAGGTACATTTTTTCCCGCCTCAACAAAACAAAAAAGGTATTACTTAGTCCAGCAGTGCTCAAACTTTTTTCACAGTGGAACCCTTTTTGAAAACGAAATATTTGTCGGTGCCCAAAATAATACAAACCTTGTTTCATGTGTACTCTGTATATTAATTATCCGATATCATATTAGTTGACTATTTTTACATAATACATATATAGATATATATAAGAAAAAAATTGCAATTTAAAGAGGAGTATTATACTCATTTTAATATACTAACTTAAAGTCTCATACATTGTAAGCATAAACATTTGAAGTAGATATTTTCACTGAGTTTCTAAACGAATATTAGGTGGGTTAAAATAAATAAACCAAAAATTTTGTAAAATCATATACTGTGGGTAGATGAAACCGTTGAAATAACATATCAGCCTTGGACGTCTATCATCTAAGTCCACCCGTGATCATGAATGCTGTAAAGTATTCGAAACGTCGGGATAGTAGTAAAATCAAGTAAAAGCGAGAGATTCCGTAAACGTAGTTTTAAACTTTCATGGTCACTTATAATTCTAAACGTTTTTACGGGATTTATACCATGTAAATACAACAAATAACACCTCAAAAACCAGGGTCGACACCGTAAGTGTTGTGTGTCGTGATCGAGCTCGATACGTGGGTGAGACCAGTGGTAGTGGTTCCATAGATAGTGTTGCGTGTCATAAACGAGTGAGAAAGCGGGTAGACCGATATTTCTAACCGCAGAATAATAAAAACTATTCCCACCCGCAAGGACTTCAGTTGTTCCGTGATCATGGCGCTTGCAACAGTGCCGAAATATCGGAAACTCGTAAGTAAAAATTTACATGGTATAAATCCCGTAAAAACGTTTAGAATTAGAACGTAGTTTTATTTCAAAATGTGTAACATTCGCGTAAATATCAGAAAGTATTAGATAAAAAACACCCAGACGCAGTACAAATATCTGTGTTCATCACACAAATAATTGTCCTGAGTGGGAATCGAACCCACGACCTCATGCACGAAAGTCGGTTACACTACCGACTACGCCACGAAGCCCGTCCGAATAATAAGATTTTAAGTTTGTTCGCACATAAAGTAAAAGGTACCGAACCGATTTCAATGAAACTTTTTGCACGTAGAGTAGACTAGACTTACCTTAATCTGGTATAGGGACCTACATTTATATTTCATCTCGTTACTATTATCAGATGTTACCTACTAAAAACTAGAATATCCAACGGATCACAGGCAAAAGCTTGTTATAAAACAGATAATTTAAGAACTGGATAATTCTATGAACAATCTCATCCCGATGTGAACAGGTGCATACGCACAAAAATATACCTACCTACCTACTTGCGGCAAACTTTTATTATTTACTTTAAAATAATATAATACTCCTACGGCCCAAATTAAATTACATATTATAAGGTATTAATATCGCTCTTTTGTCTCTCAGTCTCTATGTATGTAGGTACCTAAGTATTGTGCTCATATCTCCAACTGTCTTTAATATGTAATTAATCATAATATTATAAATTTGTAACAAAGCTGTCTGTACATTTAAGATATTTGAGAAAAAAATACTGCGTTAGGCTATACAATATACAGACGTGTCTGAACACAAAACCATTTTTTTTAGATTTTTTGCCTGTTTATTTGTTTGTTTGTTCGCGCATCGCGCAAAAACTACTGAACGGATTTTGATGCTAATTTTCTATTTGATAGATCTCGATTAGACTTAACAACTGGTATACATTTTATCCCGCTACTATATCGGGAACCTGAGGTACAACCCAAA
The DNA here is from genome assembly GCA_948253155.1 of Leucoma salicis. Taxonomy (NCBI): domain Eukaryota; kingdom Metazoa; phylum Arthropoda; class Insecta; order Lepidoptera; family Erebidae; genus Leucoma; species Leucoma salicis. The sequence continues at coordinate 10,938,470 of OX411808.1, read as the reverse complement.
AACTAGCTTTTGGTTGCGGCGGAGCCGAAAGCAAAGGCTAGTTAATCATAATTATGATAGATGAATTTATTTCGCTTAGACAATAAGATTAAAAAGGCATTTGCCAACCTGTATAAAGTGTTTGAATCAGCGTAGTACCTACTTTAAATTTTAGTTCCAAAATTTATTATAGCGCAGCTGCTCTACCAAGAAGCATAATCATAGCTCCATTTTTGTGTGTCTCCATTTAGTAATGCAATGCAGTACCTATGTAATAGAAGATTGCGTACGTAACTAGGTAGGTATAACATGCACTAAACATTTTTAGCAAAAACATAATGTGAGTTACCAAATGTAATTACATGTAGATAAATAATTATTGTTTAAGAGTTAGCAGATATCAATATAATTATGTTTGAATATCACATCGCTAAAAGATATGTCGCACCTATTTAAGGAGACATACCTAATTATCATTTTGCAAGTTATCCCAGTAGCAGGTATTTAACTGTTGACCTGTCTTCAATTCCTTCAGTACTGTTTGTTGAGTTTTTTATAGGTAGGTACTTTAGTTAATGATTTATAGGTATTAATAAAGCTTAAATGTACGTAAATACCTACAATATTGATTTTGGACAGCCAAAGGTTGGCAGGTAGGTATTGCTGCTGAGAGCTGTGGTAATATAGAGGAAGGGCGTGCAGGCGCAGGGTCAGCGGCCGCGGTGCGGTCGGCTCGGGCGCGCGGAATTCGAGCTATGCGTATGAAATGAAAGTGCCCGCATCGTGAAAGCGCGCGCATCAACTACGGCTGTCCATGGCGCCGTCTAGCTTCATCTCACTTACCATGAATAGATAAATCCAAAGCAGCTACACATAGACGCACTTTATTCCTAGGTAAACCGCATCCATTGGCACTTCACTGCACTATAACAAATCGCGCGATGTTTTAAACGGAATTGCGCGAGGGCTACGTCGAAGCGCACAGAGTCCATGGGCGCACTAACGCAACGGTTGAGCATCGATTGTCGACTGACTGAGTCAAACTCAACTGAGTGTAGGAAGCGGGCGCGTGGGTCAGTGGCGAAGGCACGCGCGGGGCGCGCCTCGACGTCGGATCAGTGGAATGCGGCAAGATAGTGGCGCGCGGGAATCGGCGGAGGCCCGCAGCCGCTGCACACTGTAGGCTGGATCTTCCATGTGGCTACGATACGACACAACTTGTGGCGCGTCGTGTCGTGTTAATGGTCGTGGTTAACAGTGAGGACAAATGACCTACAATAGAATATTAGCGAAACATTTAGAGTCCACATAGATGCCTTAATTTATTATATAAAATGCTATTTTACCTTTTAGGTAGCTCAGGGCATAGATTGCGCTAGAATTAGTTTAAGGAATGTACAGCGCAGGTTCGAACTGAGCCCCAGGAACCCGGGTGACATCAAGTAGGTACCTATATGATTTTTAGAGTGGAGACTAAGACTGGGATAACATTTGCCTATGGGCCCTTCGACTCAACAGTGATGAAGTTCAAATAGGGACTAAGGGAACTTTATTATATAAGTACGTCTGGGGCCCTGTAGCCCGGAAGCCCCGTATTATTGATGCAGTAATATAGCCCTAGCTACTACGCCCTTGGCTAGTTCATAAATATATTATATTATTATTATATTATCATTATTATATCATAAATCACAAGAGCTTGTTGCTTCTTTTCATATGCGGACAGAAAATATGTTCATTTACCTACCAATGATACTTGTAAAGATGAGTTACGTTCATAGTAAATGGCTTGCCGATATTGTTGCAATGACATAAAGTAAAAGATGTATGCATAGATTACGCGATAGATAAATAAAATACAATACCGGAATAGATATGGTAGGTATATAATAGGTAATGCGATATGTATATTGTGAATTGCACTTGTATAAAAACAAGAGAATCATTACAGTAGGCAGGGCCAGATTTAAACTTAATGCCGCTCCTGGGCACCGGAAAAAATCCGCCCCAATACTGGAATTTTACTTAAACTTAGTTTATATATTTTATTTTTCATCGTCATTTTTTTAAAATTCATTGATTGATTAAAGTTTTGAAAAATGCACAAAAATAATTCCGAATTATATCATTTTTTTTTAAAATACCTACTTATTATTTTTCTTTAATTCCAGAAAATAGGAAAATCTATTATTATTTTAAATGTCCAAGGAAATAAATTGATTAAATCATTTCGATTATTAATTTTGACTAACTGCCAAAATTATAATTCACAAATACTTAATGGATGAATTGAATTTCTTGAATTATCAATTAAACAGAAAATTATTAAACACAAAGTGAAAAATATGAAATCGAAAACAACAGTCACGAGCAGGATTCGAACCTGCATCTCCTGGATATATAGATATATATATAAAAATATCTAAATATTTATAGGGTTTGCGTCATTATTAGGTAAAATCTTAATTGTAAATGGTCGGTATAATGTATGAAAATACTTCCGACAGATGGTGCAGGCGCCACCCAAAGACGTTAAGTATGAATGTGTTATCGAGATTAGCAGTCAGGAGCAAGGGTCACGATGGCTGAATTGGCAAAGCATCTGGACGGTATCCAGGAGATGCAGGTTCGAATCCTGCTCGTGACTGTTGTTTTCGATTTCACATTTTTCACTTTGTGTTTAATGTACGTTGCTAAGCATGTCAAATGCTAAAAATATACATAAAAATATCTAAATAGAAAATTATTAATTAATAGAATTAATTAATTATATTGAGCAATCTTGATAAGACTAAAAAAAATTTTTTTCACTTTCAAAATTTTGCCACCCTAAAAAATTTGCCGCCCTGGGCACTTGCTACGACTGCCCCTAGTGTAAATCCACCGCTGACAGTAGGTGGCAATGAAGTGACATTGTTATGTTTGGTGATGGTGAGAACCTTTAGGTTAAAATTGTTCTGTGATGGCGAGTGATCAATAACATGTTTTCATATTCACAATCTGTGTTCTTAATTTAATAAAAATAAACAATTAAACCCCTTATACGCGTATATGGTTTTCATTCATACATGCATAAATACACGCCTGTTTTCTAGAGGGGTAGGCAGAAATAACGGATTTACACTGCTTATTATTCGAAAGTTTTGAGAACTACTGAAATAGGGCCCATTCCCTTTACTTACTAAATTTCTTTACAACTGATTCTGATTTTAGGCAAACTACAAAAATATCATGTGATACAAAACAGGGTACCACCCTTATCTTTAAGAGCGACGAGTTTATGAAACCATAATTTTTCATTCGTTAATAAAGAGGAAATTTTATTTTTCCACAATTTATCTGGATATCCAGCTAGAAATATATTCACTTATTTAACATGACACGATTTATGATCATCATTAAGGAAATCTTTCAGAATAGACACATTTTCTTGTGAAATTTAATCACTTCCGACTTAATAATATTAATCTCTATCAGATCATCATCAAGAGGATTAAGAGTCCGCCCGTCGCACATTTTATTGCACGCCTCATAAGCGAAGTGTTGAGGTAGGTACTATTCTCGTTTTACACAGAACAACTGATTTTTCAAACTTAAAATGTCTCTATTTATCATACATTGCACTTGTAAAACAATATGTATATATTGTTTTACAAGTGCAATATATGATAAATAGAGACATTTTAAGTTGTGTGTGTATACACACATATAAAAAAGAACACTATTTTTGACACGCATGATATTTTTTATACCATTTTTGTTATTTAAACTAGTTAAAAAAACTGTTTAAAAAAGTTCTGTCTTGGACGTCCGTTTGTTGTAGGTAATGTATGTTAACACGATAACAATCGAAATACTTTACTAACCGAGTATTTTTTTTTCTTTTTAACTATAGTATAACTACGAATAGAGCCCTATTACTTTTCACGGTCTGATTCGATGTGGTTTAATTGTTATTAAATAAACAAAAAATACTGAATATTTACTCTCTCGACACTAAAACCAGCGCTTACACCGCTATACCTTTCATGAGAACTATTTCTATAGACCAATATAGAAGTACTTCTTATAATTAGCGCTAGATGGCGTATAAGACATGAAACCCACATTAGTACTTTTTGAAATTAGTGCTATTTACGTGCCGTGTGGGGCCGGCTTTAGAATTGTTCCACCCCTCTCTACCCACGGGAGTCGTAAGAGCCGACTGAGGGAATACCGGGGGAGTGGGCAGCAGCACTCCCTCGAGTATTAACAACATCCACTGCGATCGCCTATCCACCTGCCAAGTGTGGCGATTACGGCATTATCCCCCATGACGGGACCGCTCGTTGTGGCGTTCTCTTGGGGAGGCCTATGTCCAGCAGTGGACTTTGAAAGGCTGATGGATGGATGGATGGATGGATGTGATTTATTGAAAACTACTTAGTAAGACCAATACATTATTACTACTATTAAATAATCAATTTTATTGGGAAAAATGAAGATCATGAGGCGTGCAGTTTTGGATTCCAAAATAATTATTTATGTTTATTGCCGGTGCGCACTTACGAATTAGGAAATTTCTACCGGTATTACTTGGGTATTACCTGTAAAAGATCTCAGTTCCAGATGATCAGTTCCAAATATTTTTTTATAAATCCCTACCCTTAAACTGAAAGTTAATAGGGTTATTATTATACCCTCCATGTCTACGTATATCACAGAATAATATTTCAATAATAACCCTTTGCAAAAAAAATTAAGCTACGGGAATTTTCCAATTTTCATTTACACCTCTTTGAGTAACACACTAAAATAAAAACGTATGCTTGTGGCTCCGCCTCCAGATCCCACGGGGCGGTTCCGGCCAACGCGCAGGCTGCATCGGTCGAGACCGTGCGGTACCCGCGTATTGCCCTGACCGCTACGTCCCTCTGTGGACGCCACAGAAGGGCCCTATTGCGAGTGGCCAGGGACTCTGCCCACACGGGCGCGCCGTACAGTGCCATCGACCGTACTAGCCCCGCGTAGAGTCGTCGGCACGCGAGACTCGGTCCGCCCAAATTCGGCATCAGTCGCCCGAGGGCGGACGCCGTGCCGACGAGCTTTGGCGCAAGATGGCGGAAGTGCTCGTCAAAGTGCCACCGTTCATCTAAAACCAGGCCCAGATATTTAATGTGGGCCTGGATCGGAAGTCCCACACCATTGACCGTTATCGAGGCGCTGGCGGGTGGGCCACGTCGGCGCCCATGGAAGAGTAGGGCCTCCGACTTTTCAAGGGCCACCCTAAGCCCCCGCGCGTCGATCCGCCTGACCACCTCCGCGGTACCTGAGGTGGCCAGCGTTGCCGCCTCCTCGAGGGCCCTGGCGCGGGCTGTGACGAGCGTATCGTCTGCGTAGCAAATTACGCCCAGCCCGGGGGGGAGCCGGCCACGGAGGATCCAGTCGTAGCCGATGTCCCACAGGAGCGGGCCAAGAACCGAACCCTGCGTGACGCCGCACGACATAGCCCTCCTTACAACGTCCCCTTCCCGGTCCACGAAGAGGACGTTGCGGCCATCGAGGTAGTCTGCCACCAGCCGCCTTAGGTAGAGGGGCACTCCATGGTACCGGAGTGCCTCCTTGATGCAGCCGAATGGCAGACTATTGAAGGCGTTGGCGATGTCGAGCGACACCGCCAACAGCACTTCCCTCGAGGTGACGGCCTCCGCAGCCGCAGCCTTCAAGCCCCCTTCTGTCGAAGCGGGCGCCGCACGCGGGGCATGGCCGCATCGCAGATCTGCGTAAGCATGCCGCGAATGCGCCCAGCCTCGGCGCCCACGTCTTCCATCAGGGGGGGAGGCAGTCAAGATTGAAAAATGCCCGCCTCCACTAGCAGGTTCCGGTCGAGCCTACCCACAGCCCATCGCGGAAAAGCGGGAGTTCTGTCCGCCGCGTGACCCCTGCTGGCGCCCTGAAGGGTCCGGGAGACCTCTATCTGAATGTATCTGTGGTCAGATAGGGTCTCGACCTCCTCCAGGACTCGCCAGCTCCATACGCGTGCGGCGACACCGGGGCTAGCGAACGACTATCGACCCGCCCCAGGGCCGCACGCACGTTTGGGCGGACCCTCGGTTGAGCAACACGAGGTCCGCCGCTGCCACCCACTCTTGGACCGCCGCACCTAGGGTGTCCGTCCTGGGGGACCCCCACGCCGTTGATTTAGCGTTAAAGTCCCCCAGCACAGGGCTCGGTGCTATACGCCGTATCGAGGTCTCCAGGCTGTGCAGGAAGACCTCGAAAGCCGCCAGACTACAACTAGGGGAGAAGTACGCCACATATCCCGTGCCCTGGTCCTTGACTGACAAGGGCGGGGAATGCGGCGCCGTCAAACTGACGACCGCCACGGAGCCATCCCCGCTACCCGCCCAATTGGGGCGATCGGGGACTATGTAAGGCTCCGCGGCTACGGCAACACCGATCGACCGCTCCGCCATGGATTGCAGGAAGAGGTCCTGCACCCTGGCGGAACGGCCGAGATTCCCTTGGAGGAGGATGGCGTCGCGATCCGTTATTGGACCACGATATCCTCCGTCATGCGTTGCGGCGGTCCAGCCGCGCTGGGTTGGGTAGCCAGGGCCGATTGGCTGCCCACCCCCCTCTTAGGGCCTGACTTGGCCGGAGGCCTGCACCCTACCGGGCGATTGCCCGCCGCGCACGCGGGGCAGTGTGGGGTGGCAGTACAGGCAGCCGTCTGGTGCCCTTCCTGACCGCAGCGGAAACAAAGCCCGCTGCAGTCGAAGCAGTTTGTGCACAGCGGCCGGGTGTGACCGACCGCCATGCCCTTGTAGCACCTGGAAGGCCGGGGCTCCAACGTGATTACCCGCGCGGCGCTCCAGCCCACCAGAAGTCAAATCCAAATCCTTGGCCGCCGCGACAGGGCACGAGACCCAGACGGCACCCACACTACCTGGACCTGGGCGAATGGTGCCCACCCGGACGGCGCTGCTGGGAGACCCGGTTTTCGAGACGATTGCCTCCCGGATCTTTTCCGTCGTCACGGAATCGTCCAGCCCGGAAATGCGCAGTTCGGCGCATTTCACGGGTCTGGCGACCCGGACACCACTCTCCTCTGGGAACAGGCCCAGCAGCCTCGCGGCCATTGCGTCGGCCGTCTTGGCGCCCTCTGGCCCCAGGTACTCGAAAATCCGAGCACCTGTCCGGGCTTGGCGGGAGCGAGCGGAAACGTCCCCGAGATCAGAGACGTTTATCTCCCGTCAGGCACGCTTCAAGATGGCCTCGTAGGTCAGGCCCTTTTCTTTACCCTCAGGCAGCACGGTGATCACCACCGCAGCTGCCTTCGGAACCTTCAGTTTCCGCGACTTTTTCCTGCGCTTCGGGGCTTCCCCTCTCTGATTGATTGGCGCCGCCGCGCTGCGAGGCAGCACCGCGACCCTTGACCCGGGATCGCCGGGGCCCAACCACCTGCCAGTCCCCGTCTGAGGACGTAGCAGTGGCAGGGGTGGGGGCAGGAGCCCGGAGTGCGATCACCGCAGCCCGTGAGGGTGCGACCGTTCGTCGCTGTGAAAATCAGTCCTTACTTAAATCGGTGCCAGTCATTTTCAGTGATTGGCCTAGGTAGGATAATTGTTATGACAAAGCAGATATTAACAGGGATCTGTATTCTTTTATATTATTTTAATTTGTTCAGGATACTCTGATGGAATTACACGGTATTCGTGAAATTAAAACATTTGCATCACCACGTTTGGTAATTACTGTGGCTCCTACGACGTTTTTATAAAGAGCTTTGATTTGGAACTTTCTTTCTTTGCATAATTTAGGTGATTAAGATTTCTTAATAACATTGCTGGTGGTCCAAATTTAACCCCTTGACTGTCAGGATTATTATATATTATTATTTCAACAAGTTCTAAACGAGCGTAAGACTCCCGGGAGTCTTACGCTTATTTAGTTACATGTGCCGGCCAATAGCGCGCCAAGCATACATCAAAATGCATGTATGTCATGTATCCTTCCACGCAAGCAATCGCCGTTTCGATCGTCTTTCTGGATAAAGTGCAAATTATTTGTGAATAAGGAAAAAGAGATTTTTTGTACTAGCGGTAATTGAACCCGCGTCTTTTCCAATCCGGGGAAGTGCTCTAAGCCATTGAGCTATAGTACAGATCTTTCGATCATCCGAATCTCCTTATCACATTTGTCTTAACGACCAACGCCATCTATCGGAAACGCCTTTACATGCAATTATCCAACATAGTAGGTTTAATTTGGCAATTAAAATTCATACTATTTGATGGCGCGATTTTTTTAACATTTTTGATCTATATTTCTTAGCATTTGACATGCTCCGCCACTTTTTAAAGTGCAAATTATTTGTGAATAAGGAAAAAGAGATTTTTTTTTGTACTAGCGGGAATCGAACCCGCGCCTTTTCCAATCCGGGGAAGTGCTCTAAGCCATTGAGCTATAGTACAGATCTTTCGATCATCCGAATCTCCTTATCACATTTGTCTTAACGACTAACGCCATCTATCGGAAACGCATTCACATGCAATTATCCAATATAGTAATTTTAATTTTGCAATTAAAATTCATACTATTTAATGGCACGATTTTTTTTACATTTTTGATCTATATTTCTTAGCATTTGACATGCTCCGCCACTTTTTAAAGTGCAAATTATTTGTGAATAAGGAAAAAGAGATTTTTTATACTAGCGGGAATCGAACCCGCGTCTTTTACAATCCCGGGAAGTGCTCTAAGCCATTGAGCTAGATCTTTCGATCATCCGAATCTCCTTATCACATTTGTCTTAACGACCAACGCCATCTATCGGAAACGCATTTACATGCAATTATCCAATATATTAAGTTTAATTTTGCAATTAAAATTCATACTATTTGATGGCGCGATTTTTTTAACAGTTTTGATCTATATTTCTTAGCATTTGACATGCTCCGCCACTTTTTAAAGTGCAAATTATTTGTAAATAAGGAAAAAGATATTTTTTGTACTAGCGGGAATCGAACCCGCTAGTATAAAAATCTCTGCTTTTCACATGGAGAGATTTAAGTTGCATGCTCCAGGGTGAGTTTTAGACGCAAAAGGAAACACTGCAAACGTAGTTTACATAGAGGTAGGTACTTACTATAGTAATTAAACCTTTTTTTTTGTTAAGGCGGTAAAAAATGTTCCTAATCGCACACCGCATCATTCGGGGCAACGAACAGGGTAGTTTGGGGCCCTCACCCTCTAAATAAACTATGTTACATTCCTTCAGTGATATAATAATTAAACCTTGATTTTGATAAATACTAATAGTTTAATTTGAAAAAGAGACTATTTTTTAACAAAACGTTCTTATTTCAATATTCATCTATTTGCGCGAGCGAAGCCGCGGGATACAGCTAGTAATTAAGTAAACAAAAATCGTGTAAGCAAATCGAATTATAAACAATTTGCAGTGAATAATAATGAATTAGCAGCGGAAAAAACAGTATTCGCATGCATGTGGTAGTCGTCTGCCCTCACGTGTTTGCTCGTTCGTTCGGGTAAGCACACTTAGGCATATTTCCCTACATACACCGCACTGCACCACACTGCGCTTCCAAGAAAATAAGTTTCAAGCTTTTAGCTCTAAAAATGACGATAGTTCCATACAACTTTTCATCCCCCCCTTTAACCCTTATTACCCTTTTTTCGCTTTTAAAAGTATATATACTTTCTCAGGCTCTAGACTCTCTATGTACCAAATTTCATTTAAATCGGTTCAGAAGTTTTGGCGTGAAAGCACGATAGACAGACATGCAGATTTACTTTCGCATTTATAATATTAGTAAGGATAAAGCTGCACAGTCGTTATTTTCGGAATTAATTACAATATTAAGTACTATTTGTAATATTACTATTTATTTTATACATTTTTAATTTATAATTATAGTAGTATTAGTAGTAAAGAAGAAGTTATATATAGTATATATTTATATTTATATATATATAAAACTAGAGTATATAACAAGAGAGATAAGGTTATGTGAGCCATATGCAATAGTATTGTGACGTTTAAATTTAAATAAGTCAAAAAAAAATATGAAATTTCTCTACAAAATAAAAATATTATTTTTCAATTTCTTTTCTAAGACAACCCTAACTTTTGAAGAGACCGCCATTTTTCGGCGGAGCCGTTGTTTGTAAACAAATTAAAGTAACCTACCTATGGACGTAAGGCCTACCATAAACATAAACAAAGCGTAGGTACACACCATCCTTCTTATTTGTATCCTGCACAGCTTTACACTTCAGAAATTTCACAAATTAAATACATGGAATACATCACATCACATGTTGGTTTTGTTTTAGCTAATTAGTAAGTTGTTAGGTACTTAAGTATGTAATTATTTGATCACTAGTACTTTCAAAGCAGCACAGGTACATCACAACATGATACAGGATACAGATAGAAGTAGGTAGGTAGGTTTTGCAACCACATCACTAAAGGAAGGGCTCAATGTGCCGTCCTTTCCTTTCAATACATAATTCGGCTCGGTGAGCTACGGACCGCGTCGCACTCCGGAGCATTTGTGAGGAGACCGTGCTAGAAGCAGAAATAATTTTGTCACGCATTTCTTGGACAGTTTCACACTTGACACTGTACCACCGCGGCCTATCCACATCGTAAATCGGCGATCCAGGTATCCTCGAACACCATGGGCGTAATGCGCCGGCGCGCCGTCCTGTTCCAGCACCATGTCCCGGTACAAACTTACTGGCAATTCTTCCAATGGAAACAGGAGTATGAGGGAAGCCTCCTATTCCGGTACCGACAGTGGTACAATTCGCGGGCGGCAAACAGATTTTTATTCCTCACCGCACCGACACACAAATCATGTTGTGACATTCATTGTTTCCATAATCTGCCATAATTATCACACGAAGTCACTGCAATCCAAAATAGTCCAACGCGACGAACTAACAAGTACGACAGCAGGAAGACTACTAAATTTATTTTGGTAAAGTAGGTAAATATCCTTTGAAATTGCGACACAATTAAGGTGTATGTACACTAGACCGAACCACACAAGAGCGAATAATACGGAAAGACATGCACGTGGCTTGTGTTTATGTAAGTATTTCATATACAATTACAATAACACTTCTCGTTATTGAGTAACAGAACAGTATGACAAATAAACAAAATAAGGAACTACATAACATAGTTTCACACCTGTATTCCTGAAGGGTTAGGCAGAGGTGTATATTTTGCCACCCATGGTACACCAACTATGTTTACGTCCCACGTAATAGGGGGCCAGCCTATTGCCGTCTGCCAGGAACATTTCCAAAAAACCCAATAACTATTTTTGCCCAATCCGGGAATCGAACCTGAGACCTCGTGATCAGCAGTCGCATACGCTAGTCAATACGCCACGGAGGCAATAGTAACTAACCGTAATAATTGTACGTAAATAAGATTCGAAAGTAAATACAAATAAGAAAAGTAAAAATAAGTAAATAAAAAAATAAAAGAAATAAAGTTAATACAAAGTAAGAAGTAGTAGAATGTGAGCAAAACCAAAGTAATGGTTTTTGAAAGAGAAGAAGCCAGAACAGATGTAAGAGTAGCAATAGGAAATGGTGTGCTAGAACAAGTGGATGAATTTGTATATCTTGGATGTGGATTCAGTCGGGATGAAAGGTACACCACTGATGTAGAGAGAAGAGTGAATGCGGGAATTAGAGTGAACGGAGCATTGGGACAACTTCTCGGCAGTCGTCACCTCAGCCAGAGGGCACGTGTCGCAGTACACAACGCAGTGCTTGTCCCAACGTTATTATATGGAAGCGAGAGTTGGATATGCAAAAAGGAGCATGAGAGTAAAATCAAAGCGGTCGAAATGCGATCTCTGCGGAAAATCTGTGGAGTGAGGCTGACTGACCGCATTCGTAACGACGACGTAAGAGAGCGAGTAGGTATGAAAGAGAGTATTGGTGTAAAGATGCGAAAGGGAATGCTCCGATGGTTCGGACATGTGGAAAGAATGCCGGACGAGCTACTGGCTAAGAAGATGTACAATGCGAAGTGGAAGGATTTAGGTACAGGGGGAGACCGAGACTTACCTACCTAGACCAAATTGGTTATGTATTGAAGGAAGGTGGAGTCAGGAGTCTCCGAAACCGGCCAGCGTGTGTGAAGAGAGTTATGAATGTTGAGGAAGCGAGAGATGTATGTAAGAATAGAGCCTCTTGGCACTCTGTTCTCTCTGCCTACCCCGCAAGGGAAATGGCGTGATGATAAGTTAGTTTAGTTAGTTAGTTACAAAGTAAATACGCATTTGGAATGATTTTCAATGTCAGCTAAAGAAAATGCACGTACAAAATAAGTAAGTCTTCATGGCAAAATGGGATCAAAGTTAGCATTTTACTATGATCTGATACTATGTCACATCTACGTTATTGATCTTTATTAGGTCAAAGAAAGTTCAGAAAAACAGCTGATTAGGGTTGCGGGACGCATAATTTTTGCGAAAACTTAGCACATCAAAAATTGTATTAAAATATAATGCAAATTAATTTCTGACTTCACATAGTCATTAGTGATGACCTAAATAATGTCTGGTTTCGAGCATAGTATATGCATAAAGTTTCGAATTGTATTTGATTATGAGAGTAAATAGAAAGAGATAATTGACTATATCCGGCCGGAATATATTGGCCGCGTGGGGCCGGCACCAAGAATAGCTCCACCCCGTCTCTTCCTATGGGAGTCGTAAAAGCCGACTAGGGAATGGCGGGGGACCGGGCAGCAGCGTTCCCCTGTGTACTAAAAACATCCACTGCTATCGCCAACCCGCCTACCAAGCGTGGCGATTATGGTAAAACCCCCATTTTGGGGAGGTCCAGCAGTGGACGATGAAAGGCTGATGGATGGATGGATGGATGGAATTGACTATATACCTACGAAACATTTTGTAGGAATGTCTTGAATCTATGATAATAAAATTTTCCCATAATTTAATGGAACTACCACTGAAACTGGTATCATTACATCAACTGCTGAGATAATGATTTATTTAAAGTTTTTTTTTGTGGCCGGCCAGCATAACAGCCATTATTTTTCATTTTCAACATTGAAAAAATGGTAAAATATATTATCCCAAATCTATATTATTTTAAAGAAATATTTGAAAAGTAAGTAAATTATAATAGGTGGTCGTTCTTTATTTAATACTTAACTTTGTTATTTCAATTAAACATCGTGCTGTGATTGAGTGGCTGTAGTAAGTTAGAATCAAGGGTTAGAATAAGGCTCAATAGAAATGTGAAAATAGAACTAGTTTTTTTTAAATAAGTTGACAGCTTTCATTTGAAAACGATTTTCCCTAGGGCTGAAATTTAAGTATTACTTTCAACCCGCTCCTCAGGCAACTTCAAACCTACTTTCCGAGTATGAGTAATGAAAAGATAATTGCGGCGCACTTATAGAGGATTAAATAGTACATTGTTACCTTAGGAATGAAAGCAACTCCTCAAGCCCTCGAACTATTGAAGCCCTCGCTACGCTCGGGCGCCAAACCCCGTCTCGGGACTAAATAAGTCTTTATCCCGAGGTAAACACTGTGCTTTTCATTACGAATACGAGGAAACTAAAAATAAAAATCATGAATTAGCTAAAGAAAAAATGGGAGACTAAAAAATTGAATTTGGCATCGCCGTTTTCCCGCCGATTTTGTTTTTTTTCTGTGGCCTGTCAGCTACTCAGCCATTATTTTTCATTTTAGTCATTGAAAAAAAATATAAATCTTCGTTATTTTAAAGATATATCTAGTTGCAACTATATTAAAATAAAGTCATATAAAAAATTTTATTATTTAATAAATACTTAACTTTATGTTATTTCAATTTTACATCGCGCTGTAATTGACTGGCTGTACAGAAAATAGAACTGTTTTTTTTATAATTACTCAGCTGTCAGTTGATAGTAATTCTCCCTAGGGATGAAAAATATTACTTTCAACCCGCTCCTCAGGCAACTTCAGGCCTACTTTCAGAGTATGAGTAATGAAAAACTCATTACTGCCCGCTAAAAGTTTCTTGTAGAAAACACCACCTTTGGGTGCACTTAAAGGCGAACCAAGTCGTTCTTTTCGAATAGATGGGACGAAAAAACATTTTCATATTTTAGTGTGTAAACCGCTTGTTTAGTAAAACCTAAAACCTGATAACATTTTAATACCATTTAGCCAAAACTGGATGAGGCTAGAATACTCTCCCAACGTATTTGTACGTCGCTAAAGAGTAGTAATTTAAAGTTAACGCAAAGGACATTGCTCAAATCTGCCTATGAATCAACAAACATGCCACCCTGACAAGAATTACTGGTCTATTTTATAACTTAGAAATCAATTATTAAAATCTCACGGACACTTCAGAATCTCGTAAACAATTTAAAAAGTATCATCTCGAAAAATAAATATACCGGCCTCCATTATGGTCGATCAATCTTGCAATACCTACTCTACAGTTTTACCAAAAAATCTACGGTTTTTTTTATGAGTCGTCTTTGTTTAGGTATATATTGTTACCAACTCTCATGTATACACAGTCATGTACCTGCACAAACTTAGCGCCCCATCGAAGGATTTTTGAAATCAAAATGATCTTAATCGATAGGTCTACGTTAGGTTTGTATAGGTCCACCAAAATTTTTGTTAGGTCACCTATAGTTTTTAATATTTTTTTTTAATTTTGCAAAAAAAAATTTGCGTGTTAGCATGTCATTTAAACGGAAACTGATTAATAAAATCACTTCCCAATGTTTAAAATATATTTAATAAAGTTACACGTCCGTAGCTGGTGACAGCTTACATATGTGTACCAAATTTCAATTCAATTGGTCCAGTTCTTTCGTGACCTAACAAAAATTTTGGTGGACCTATACAGACCTAACGTAGACCTATCGATTAAGGTCATTTTGATTTCAAAAATCCTTCGATGGGGTGCTGTATTTGTGCAGGTCATGTATACGAGATCATTTTTTATTATTGATATCGATCCAAGCTACTTATATTGTTACCGAGAAAATCATAATTGCGAAAACAATCCAAATCACATATTATTAAAAAGATCCAAACTATTTGGATAATTGTTATTCTAAAGATATACTTAAACGTAAACAATTCATGAGACATGGATCGTTTTAGTTTTATTAAATTTCTTTAGTAAAATCGCTAAGAAAAACATGATCCATCTCACATGGATCGTTACCGTTAAATGTTTGTAATATGTGTGTTTACCAACAAAAAAAGAAAGGAAAATCTTTAGAAAACTTGGAAGGACATTTTATCCTTACGACTAAATGGTAAAAAGAGCGAGCAAGGTTGATTTTTTAAAAAAGGGTTTAGTTTAGGTTTTGGCGGCAAACCTGCCGAAACTAAGACCGAAACTGAAACTGCATTCGGGAGTTCTCGCGCTGTGCTCGGTCATGTTCGGGGCGGTAAATTCCATCCAAGCGACGCCGACGAAGACATTTTGCCGCGTCCGCGTACCTAATCTTGTCGTGAACTCGTGACTGGCTTTTGTTTGCAGTTCGTTTTGTTTGTTGTGAGTTTTCGTGTGATTTATTTTGAATTCCGTAAATTTTATCACGTGATATAGCATAAGAGTAGGTAGTAAACATCAAAAAATAATTTAATATAACAAACTAATACATAGGGGAAGTACGTCCAAAATGACATAGTGTTTTATTAATTATCAATAACTTTTTCTGAAAGGGTAGGCCGCCGGCGAACCACTGAAGTAATGTAACATAGTGGCCCGCCAACAAAGGCGGAGAGACGGCACACGGCGGGCTTATTTAGTTGGTGAAGGCTCCACACTACCCTGTTCGTTGCCCCAAACGACGGGGTGTGTGGTTAGGGACGTTTTTCCCGCCTTAACAGAAAAAAGGGCTATAACGTGAGTAGAGATCGTTGCAGTAAATACAGGTACAATCGTCTTCTTGATCAAGGCAATCTTCATCTGAGTCATCTTTAATATCCATCCATCAGCCAGTCAGCAGTCAGGAGCAATTGTCAGGATTGCTGAATTGGTAAAGCATCTGGACGGTATCCAGAAGATGCAGGTTCAAATCCTGCTCCTGACTGTTATTTTCGATTTCACATTTTTCACTTCGTGTTTAATGTATAGTGCTAAGCATGTCAAATTCTAAAAATATATATAAAAATATCTAAATATCTTCGTATCAGTAAGCATTACTAATACATAGGTAAAGTTGCCCCAAGAATTTCAAAATATTTATAGAAATGGGTGATTTCATCAGGGTTGTCAAACAATAATAATACATTAAATATTTATTTATGTATTTATAGACTCACGCCTTTTTCCCGGGGGTAGGCAGAGACAACGGATTTCCACTTGCCACGATCCTTGCTCACCTTTTTTGCCTCATTCACTGTCATTATATTCTGCATACATGCACGTCGGTTAAGGGTATTTCTGACCTGACCTTTCTCGAGAACTTCTCTAATTTGATCTGAGAACGTTCGACGAGGTCTACCCCACCCAACTGCATTATTCACACTGTATCTTTTATCGTCATATGTGTTTTTTTGTTATCCTGCTTTCATCCGTTAAGTATATTTTTTATTATTATTAAAGGAACCTAGCAACAGGAACTTTTGCATTACAGTTTAATACCTATTGTAAACACAGTATAATAATAAAAACTACCTATTCTGGAAATTAAAATTTGTCTAAAAATAATAAACAAAAGGTAGGTAACAATAGGTACTTAGCATAATTATACTCAAAAATATTAGTTTTTCACTCTTTTTCTATGGCCCGTAGCGGTATGCAAAACTGCTTCTCAGCTTTGTAAGAAGTTGTATCTTTTTCTTCGAACTAAATCAACAGCCCATTACAGCATGTCTTCAGAGTACCCAGATTTTGTAACGTCGCGCTCCCAAACGTCTTCTATTTCTTTGTTTGACACGCCTTTTTGGAGGCATTTTGAATACAACTTTCTAAAATAGGTAGGTAATCAGACAAATTTGTTACTCGTGTAATTCTTTCACACCATAATATGTCTTAAACGAATAGAGATCTATAGATATTTAGTATTTAACAGATTTTTTCTAAATAACTAAATGAAATCTTAAAACGGTTCCAACACAAAACCAGATTACTTAGGAATTTGTATGATAAATTTGACAACCCTAGTCATAGGTAAAGTTGCCTTCGTACTAAGTAAGGTAACTTTACCTAACCACAAGCAACATTACCTTTTCCAAAAAGTCAAGAAATAAAGGATTTATGGGATTAAATCATTGTGATATGCCTTAATAACAATATGGCATATACTATTTAATATAACCCACTTACCTGCACTTTATTTTCTGTATGAAATACCAGTCTTTATGCGATCACGTTGCAAATATAATTGACCACATAGAATGAAAAAGCTCAATATTTTGACAATTATCGAAGTTACTAGCTGAAAAATCTTTATGGGATACCACAATTTATTACAAAATCTACCAAAATGTCTTAAATTGCGTCAAATGCCACAGATAAAAAAATATTGATTGTTAACTAGTATAGGGTATGCTTAGGTCAAGATGCCCACGGAAAGTAAAGATGCCACAGATGACAGTATCTAAGTGTTTTTTATTCACTCGCTAATGCTATACTTAACCAAAATTTGTAAGGTACTTGGTACTTACTATAGTGCATTAGTGGTGATAATATTAAGGATTCAGTTTCAAAGTTCATTCTAATAATTCAACCTCACCTATTTTACGTATTTTTAAGGCGCAATTAATATCTTTTTTTTAAATGAGGGGTTGTCATGTTGATTTGATTATTAATAAGTGAAAATGTCGAAGATTGCATAGCTATGTGATTTAAAGATAAAAAAATAAAACTGACTGATTGTAATAACGTTTTCTTTATTTCCCTCAAAACATGATCCCTGCAAGGAAGTTTCGGTTTCGGCCGAAACCGTTGCCTTAATTCCTACTCCTTAATTCCTTTCCATTAATCTGTCATTTATTTTGGTGTTATATATCTTAAAGTTTGGATCCCTATGGCAAAATGTGTTTATTACCCTGGACCTTGGGAATAGTATATTAATAAAAAGTATCCATCGTAATATTTCGCTATTGTCTGAAAAAGTATGTCTCAATATGAGACTAAAGTTCATTAAAATTAAAATTTATGTATTTATCCTTTAATTAAAATTTATGTATTTAAAATATGTTGCCTACAAATTCTGTGTAAATTATATATGTATATTGTTGATGTACATTAATAAATAAATAAAATTAAAACTAAGCCCAGAAAGTTAAAACATAGCAATAAAGAGGAAATACGAGCTGAACTTTAAATTTGAATATCTCAAAAGTAACAAAGTGTAGGTTGAATCCTTTTCATTTAACTACGTCCAATTTGTGAAATTGTATCATCTGGGTTTTATTAACATTAATTCTTAGATTATTATTTTCTAATTATTCGATCATTTTCTTAAGTGTCGTGCTCATAAGATTTTTTTTTCACATATCACAATAAGTGTCGTATCAAAATAGTTTTGTGGTAAGTAATATTAGAAAGATAATTAATGTTGGGTGATCATAGTCCGGAGCGTGCTCGTCGCGATCCCTGCCAGCCTGTAATCCACAGGCTGCAATCCGGCTCGAATGCGTACCGCAGTGCGGGTTAGGGCGTGCCCCAGAGGCGACGCGTACCGACCCGCCCCCGTCGGTACGAACAACGGCAGATGCGGCGATGGGGGCCGCCACCCATCACGCCTTGCCCAGTTTGGCGAGTCGAGGGGAACAGAGTGTCGAGTAGGCACGTGGAATGTAAGAGGTGGTGTGGAAGGTAAGTTACACGAGCTGGTAACCGTCATGTTGGACAGACTGCTTGATGTGCTCTGTGTAACAGAGACTAAGCGAAAGGGTAGCGACGCCTGTAACCTTCCTGGTGGCGGGTTAGCTCTGTGGTCTGGTGTACCGCAGAGCGATCGGGCCAGCCAGGGAGTTGGGGTGTTGCTCGCTTGGCCTCAGGTGTGAAAGACTACGGAATGTTTGATCCCAGACTTCTATGGGTCCGAATAAAACTAGGTGTCACCAGGGTCTTCATGGTCGCAGCTCATGCTCCCGTAGGCTCTTCGGTGGCATCGGATGAGAAGTTCTGGGATAATGTTAGGGAAGTTCTGTATTTGGCAGAAGATAGTGAACGCGTGATCGTATGCCGAGACTTGAATGGATGGGTTGGGACCACGCGTCCAGACTTCGAGGACGTGCTTGGTTCATTTGGTGATAAGAGAGTGAATGATGCAGGTAGGCTCATTGCGGATGTATGTAGGGAGAGAAACCTTATTGTGTCAAACACATTTTTTAACATAAGGACATCCATATGTGTACATGGAGAAGGAATGAACAGAGAAGTATGATAGATTTAATTCTGGTAGACAGTCGTCTCCGAAGTAAAATTCTGGATACAAGAGCCTACAGGGATCCCACTGTCGACACGGACCACTATCTCGTTATTGCGAGATTTAGTGGTCTGTTCAGAAGGTGGAGACACTGGCGAGAGCGTATTCACTTCGGAGAGCTTGAAAGAATAAAGATTGAAAAGTTGCAAGAAGAGAGTGTAAGAGCAAAGTATGTAGAGGGTGTCCGTGAACGGCTGACTATAGCAAGTCAGCCGGGATCTGACATAGAAGAATGCTGGAGAGTATTGAAAGATAGTATGGTAGATACAGCGAAAGAAGTATGTGGATGCTCAAAGAAGCATAGGAAAGTGAAAGGTGATGCATGGTGGGATACGGAAGTAGCAGCTTCCGTAGACCAAAAGAAAAAAGCGTGGCTGGACTATGTATCTTCTTTGAACCTGAGTGCAAATATGAAAGAACAGAAGAAAGAAATATATACCGGAAAGAATGACACCAAAGCCTTAGTGAAAGAGAAGCGTGATAGAGCAAATATGATTGCAGAAGTAAGGCTGACCAAAAACTTCGAGAGCAACACCAAACTTTTCTGGAAGGAGGTGAAGAAATCTCGGAGTGGTTGGTCAGCTTTCAGAATGAATAAAATAAGGTCTAAAGGTGGAGACATTCTTACGCAAACACAAGATGTGTTAAGCCGATGGAGTGAATATTTTGGAGATATGTATGCGGATGTTCAGGGTGATGCTGGTGCCACATGTGGTCTAACAGATCAGCATTCGGTACTGGCATCCTCTGATGACATTAGTATGGATGAAGTTGAATGGGCGATTAGAAGTTTGAAAAATGGTAAGGCAGCGGGTATTGATATGGTGTCTGCTGAGATGATTAAGCTTGGAGGCTCATGTGTCTGGGAATCCTTCCTGATGCTTCTCAACTTATGTTGGAGCTCAGGAATGGTTCCCAAGGACTGGAGAAGCGCAGTCATCGTGCCCTTGTTTAAAAACAAGGATTCACGTTATGACTGTGCAAACTACAGAGCCATAAGCTTGACCAGTTTGGCAGCCAAAGTGTATGGTAAGATTATTGAAAGGAGAATGAGGATGGTGTCTGATGAATTTTTGTGTGAGGCACAAGGTTTCAGGTGTGGACGAGGATGCATGGATCAAGACTTTTCTCTTCGCAATATTGTGGAGAAGCAGCTGGCTGTAGGCCAGAGGGTTTTCTGCAGTTTTGTGGATTTGGAGAAAGCATTTGACACTGTTTTACGTAAGGAAATTTGGGACATTTTGCCGGAGTATGGTATTAACGGTAGACTGCTACAAGCGGAGCAGTCCAACTACATGGACTGCAGAGCTTGTGTGCGGCTGGATGATGGAATGTCACCCTTGTTTGATGTCAATATCGGCGTTAAACAGGGCTGCGATCTATCAGCCATACTGTTTATCATATATCTGGATAAATGTCTACAAAGGTTGAATGAAATTAATGTGGGAGTTCAGATGGGCGACTCAGTGGTTATCTCGCTGCTATATGCAGACGATGCGGTTCTATTAGCGCAGTCTGCGACTGACCTGCAAACCCTAGTCGACGTAATGGCAGAAGATTGTAAGAAAAGGGGCCTACGTGTGAATGTGAGCAAAACCAAAGTAATGGTTTTTGAAACAGAAGAAGCCAGAACAGATGTTAGAGTAGAAATAGGAAATGGTGTGCTAGAACAAGTGGAGGAATTTGTATATCTTGGATGTGGATTCAGTCGGGATGGAAGGTACACCACTGATGTAGAAAGAAGAGTAAATGCGGGAAATAGAGTGAACGGAGCATTGGGACAACTTCTCGGCAGCCACCACCTCAGCCAGAAGGCACTTGTTGGTATGAAAGAGAGTATTGGTGTAAAGATGCGAAAGGGAATGCTCCGATGGTTCGGACATGTGGAAAGAATGCTGGACGAGCGAATGGCTAAGAAGATATACAATGCGAAAGTGGAAGGATGTAGGTACATGGGGAGACCGAGACTTACCTACCTAGACCAAATTGGTCATGTATTGAAGGAAGGTGGAGTAAGGAGTCTCCGAAACCGGCGAGCGTGTATGAAGAGAGTTATGATGTTGAGGAAGCGAGAGATGTATGCAAGAATAGAGCCTCTTGGCACTCTGTTCTCTCTGCCTACCCCGCAAGGGAAATGGCGTGATGATAAGTTAGTTAGTTAGTTTGATTAATGTAATTAATAAACAGAAAAGGTCCCAAAAACACTGCCTTGTGGTAAGCCAAATTTATTCTAAAAAATTGGTTGCCTGTAAAGTCGGTATACGGGCGAAAGTTTTACGTGACAACGACTTTGAGTGGTAAAATAATTTTAATGTGAATATTCATTCGTATAGTAGGAAGAAGGATGAAATAATAGTAACAATTTAAAACATTTATTTATACAAAGAATTATATTTAAAACATTAATTTATACAAAGAATCTCGCACTGAATTTCATATTAACAAAATTTTATTTCTTCGTCTCTCTCGCTCTTAGGCGGGCTAACCATGCCCGAGTGGAAGGGACGCGTGCCTCTCACTCGCTCTCATTGTGAGCGCATAACGTGAGCGGAGCGTAACGCAGTTTCTTGAAGTGTCACCCTGCAAACCAATTTATAAGACGTTGTCACGTCAATAAATGCGTACAACTTTTACATTATTTTGTATTTTGGATATCTCATCAGATTGATATCGGTTGGTAACAAATAAAACATGTAACTTAGTATCTAGTTGTTTGCTATTCCTCTTTATATTATTTATTATCTTATTTATAAAAAACAGCTTATAGTCAACAAAATCAAAAGCTTTACTCATATCTTATCAAGCAATAGAGCTGTTACAGATTTTTGATCGTTGCTAGCCTGCATGATCATTTTTATTAAAATGAAACATGCTACCGATGTGGTGCTATTTTTTCGAAATCTTCATCATTTCTCTTTGAGTAATTTTTGATTTTCAACTGTCTCTTTACAGCATAAAAATTTCGAAAACTTGATGTGACTACTAACTGGACGGTAATTGTCTATATCAGTTACATCTCGTTTTTTAAATAATGGTTTTATATAAATCTTAATGATTCACATATGAATCTAACGTAATACTTGATTACTCTTGTATTGATTTCGATAACTGCAACAGTTACTCTTTTTAAGACTTAAATCTGCATATTTCCATCACATCTGCTGGCTTTAAAAATATTGTCTTGAGATTATTTACGTCCATGGTATTATTTATCTCGTCAATGTTAAGTTTAAAGTCATTATTAGTTGTCAAATTAATAATTATTATATAGTTCACTAATGCCATTTCATCCTTCCATCCATCAGCCTTTCAACATCCACTGCTGGACATAGGCCTCCCCAAGAGAACGCTACAACGAGAGGTCCTGTGCCGACCGCATCCAACGGCTCCCCGCGGCTTTGACCACATCGTCGGTCCATCTAGTGGGGGGCCGTCCTACGCTGCGCCATTCGATACGTGGTCGCCACTCGAGAACCTTTCTTCCCCAACGGTTGTCAGTTCGTCGAGCGATGTGGCCTGCCCATTGCCACTTCAGCATGGCAACCCGGCGGGCTATGTCGGTCACTCTCGTTCTCCTACGGATCTCCGTATTACGGATTCGATCACGTAGGGAAATACCAAACTATAGTCCGCTCCATGGCCCACTGAGCGACTTTGAGCCTTGATACGAGGCCAACATTCAGAGACCACATCTCTGTTCCGTATGTCATCACTGGTAACACACACTGGTCGTAGACCTTCGTTTTCAGACACTGCGGAATATTGGACGAGAAGATCTTCCTTAGCTTGTGTGTAATAATGCCATTTGCAGTTGCATAATTGATTGTCATATAAAATTTGTTCTATTCCTCTACTGTTATTAGCGTCCCCAATATTCTGATTTAGGTATAATATCTCATACTTCTTTACATTATTTAGTTTCCATCTTTTATATTAAGTTCTAAACATTGTTCTGTGAGATCTTCTTTTTCAAATCCTTTAAAATATTTTTCATACTTGTTATTTTTAATCTTAATCTTTTATTTTGGATTTTAAGAACATTATTTTTCTTCTGTAACACCTTCTTTTCAATAATTAATTTACGTACTCTCGTCTTATGCGTTGCTTCTATGGGATTATCGAACACAGAATCCTTATCATATATATTCACATGGTCTAGACTGGTAGGTGAGCCAGGTTCTGAAGCATCATTATTATTCTAGAAAAAGAATATCATTTTAGAAATCTGTTAATTTAGCCCTTTAGTTTAAAATCCAAGTGGCATATTACAATATTTTTTTGTTTTAACACAGAAATTTATACCTCATAGACGCCATATCTTTTTCCTCATTCACAAATAATAATTTGTACTTTAAAGTAGCTGAGCATGTCAAGTGCTAAGAATACAGATCTAAATGTTTAAACAATCACGCCATCAAAATGAATTTTAATTGCAAAATTAAACTTACTAAATTGGATTAATGCCAAACTTGTAATTTTGGCAACGGCACACGCGCTCACGCACGCCAATATAAACAAAACCATGCCAAAACGAAGTCTCATACACCACGAGTGTTCCCAGAGTATATTAAAATCAGCCCAAATGACTCAACAATTTCGTACGTAGATTACGTACATGAATATGTCGTCAGTGCCATAATATTCCCTACATGATTTTCTGTAAGCTTTATTTATGCTTTTACTTTCTTTAATATTTTAAACATAAAACTTTTTAATAATTCACCCAAAATATAGAGATTATTTCTTTCAGATGACAACACTCACGCACACATCTTTCAAAGAGTGGCTTAACATTTTAGTTGCCAATGCGGTGTCTTTATTTTTTAGTTAGTCTCACTCTCAGACTACAATAAATAAAATATTCTTACCGAGAGTATCCACGGTAATGCATTTTTTTTCAAGCGCCTGTATCCTTTAGATGTCGTATATATATCTTGCTGTTTAAAATGTGCAGAACATATAGTACTACTTTTTGTAGGCATCCAGTCATATTCACTTCTTTCCGATTGAATTAAACTCACCCATTTATGCTTTGTAAACTCATCACTGGGAAATCTGGAAAATGTACAAAAATAAAAGATACCTAAACATTATATTCTTGTATTTTATTACTAGGTATAAATAAATGAAAACTTATCCATTTTACACAGTTTCATAACTGGTATAGTTTTATAATTACGAAGTTATTACATGAGGGTTTAAAGCCCGTTTAATTCAAAACGATATTTCTCGGTTATATGCTCAGTGACGATAAATATCTAAAATCTTGTTACTAATCGTAGCCAGAGGATAATATTATAACAGATACATTCTCAGAGTATGCAGTGTTAAGATGATAACCGCTTAGATTAATAATATGTCTAGTTGGATGGCGTATCACTCTTTTTTATTTTTTCTTGTTTTGGCTTTGTACACATTTGCCATATTAAAAAAAAAATTGGGAAGAATAGTTATTTACAAGGACGGGTTTTGGAATTTGAATGAGAATAAGGTTCAGAGGGATATGGGACTTATGGATTACTAGGATATATATACAACAAGCAATTTAAACATATATATACAATATATTATATACAAATATTATTTACTAAGATGAAGGAAACTAAATATATACAAGGATTCAGAGAGTAAAGGAGGATATGAATATTTGTAGGTAAAGAAACTTTGAGTGTAATAAGAGTATTAAAAAGAAGAGAGTGATCATATAAGTTACATGAGAAAAATATATGATTTAGATCCCCAAAATCACCACAATCACAGTATGGATCTGGACGAATTTTAATTCTATATAAATGAGCAGGTACACAGGTATGCCCCAACCGCATTCTAATGAGGACCGTAGTAGCCCTTTTACCAAGTCTTAACTTACTAAAAGAAGGACTACAAAACCAGGGCGTCAGCCGAATATTAGGTTGAATTGTTTTATATTGCGAGCCTTTTGTTTTACTGGAAAAATCCCAAGCTTCTTCCCAAGAGTTTTTAAGATAAATCCCGGAAAGTGCAACCAAATCCTGGGGAAAAATTTTAAAAGGGAAGACGTCACCACATTGCACCGCCTCGTTTGCTATCTTATCTAACAGTTCATTACTATATATACCGCAATGACTAGGAATCCAAGCGAAATTGACATGGTATCCAGCGTTTAAACATGAATATAATTTATTCCTAGCTTCAAATACTAGTGGAGAGTAGGATTTAAGTTTAAATGGAAATTTAAAAAGTGCCTGTTATGTACTCATAGAGTCACTAAAAATGATGGACCTTTTTAGTTTCATTATAGATATGTATTCTAAGGCTTTTACGATGCCAAAACACTCGCCTAAAGACAGAGGTTTCTGAGGGAAAATTAATTTTTTGTACAATATTATATTGTTTGTGAAATACACCTACACCAACTCCACCAGACTGAGTGTGCTTAGAAGCATCAGTAAATATATGGTGCCACCCACACCATCGTTCTTCAGCTATAATGTTAAATTTTTGATTGACTTCTTTATCATTACGATTGATATTCAAGTCTAAGAAAATTTTTGGAGTATATATGAGACTGTGAAAATTACAATTGAAAATGCCAAGGCGTTGAGAGGAAAAAACAGGAGCTGAAAATTTTTTATATTTACTGTAACTGTTAATTAAACAAGGTGGGTCTTGGTATTTCCAGTAAGAAGATGTATGTATGAAGGCTGCTAGTTTTTGAATTTTAGGAATCAGTTGATGATTGGAAAATTGGCTAATGTGAAAAAAAAACCTGTCCGATAAAAATTGCCGTCTTAAGTAAAGGGGTGCATCACCACATTCAGCCTGAAGAGCATTGATAGGGCTGGATTTCATTGCTCCCGTAATTATCCTTAAAGCTTTAGATTGTATTGCATCTAATTTCTTCAATGCCGCTATATTGAAAGGTTCTAATATGAATGAACCATAATCTAGTATGCTCCTTATTAAGGCATTATATATTAATCTTTGGGAGGAAGGATGGGCTCCCCACCAGACTCCTGTAAGACATCGTAATAAATTTAGGGTTTTTTCACATTTTGCAACCACATGTTCACAATGAGCGTGTCCTGTCAATTTTGAGTCTAACAACACCCCTAAAAATTTTGCGTAACTCTTTTCAGGTATAATGGCAGTGTCGTAGTAAATATTTGCAGGTAGTTGCTTAAGTTGTCGAGTATATACTACAGTAGTACTTTTTGCCGTCGATAGTTCTAAGCCCTGATTATCCAGCCATGTTTTTAATATCTTTAGTGCATGTGATGCTACATTAACAAATCCGTTGATGGAGTATAACAACAAATCATCTGCATATTGCAATATATTTACTACGTCACCAATAGAGGCCTTCAAATCATAAGTGTAGATATTATATAGGATCGGACTTAAAACTGAGCCTTGGGACAAGCCTTTCCATGCAATTCTTGTAAGATCAGTATTATCAAGACTGATTAATAATTTAAACACAAAATGTCTATAAGGACGTTGTCATAAGCAGATTTAATATCTAAAAAAGCCGCAACTATGGATTCATTTTTTGAAAAGGCTATGCGAATATCTGTTACAAACACACTGACACTATCCATTACCCTCCTACCCTTCCTAAAACCATACTGGAAGTCAGGCAAAATATTTTTACTTTCTATAAACCATTCAATTCTATTTTTAATTAAGTGTTCAGCAATTTTGGCAATAACCGGAGACAGGGCTATAGGTCAATAAGACGAACATTCTTCAGGATTTTTGGTGGGTTTTAATATAGGCAAAACTGTTTGAGATTTCCAAGCGGATGTACATCACCAGTCAACATGACAGAATTGACAATATACAATAAATAATTTAATGCGTTATCACCTAAATTTGCAAAAAAAAGGAGTACGGTATACCATCATCACCAGGCGCAGTATCTGTGGTGGCAGATAAGACGCCCTTCAGTTCATCTAACTTAAATTGTTCATCAAGTCCATAAGGGCAAACAGATAGATTAAGTAAAACAGGGGGAGTTGTGAAAGCTGAGTCCGTAACGGGCACTGTTGATGGTACTAGCCTATCTAGAAACTTGTTGTGTAAATAAGGTGGCATTTTCATGAAGGTAGAGTCGGTGACTCCAGCTCTAAAGCATTTAATTTTGCGCCAGACAGCTGAAGAAGGAGTAGTCGGAGATATAGATGAACAAAAATTTTTCCCGCCATAGCGTTTTTTTTCATTCAGTAATTTCTTACAATTGCGCATAATACATGTCAATGCCTCAAAGTTTTCCTGAGACATATCTGAATTATATTTAATTTCAGCATTTTTCCTTTGGGCGACTGCCACACTACACTCAGTGTCCCACCAAGGTGGGGATGGCCACTTATTAGATCTACCAGTTTTAAGTGGAAAAGTGTCATAAACAGCCTCAGTCATAACATCAATTAGACATTTGGAGGAAACACTTGGAGAATGTGAGAGTGTGGATGATAATATAGAAATTTTTTCTTCCATAAGTTGTTTAAATTCATCCCATTTATCCTTTACTATCCTATGTTTTAAACGAGGAGTTCTGGGGTTGTGATCAACCTTAAATGATAATAGGTTAAATAATACAGGGAAATGATCACTTCCATAAGAAGAGCACAGAGTGTGCCAAGAAGTAGAGGAAGCTAAAGTAGGAGAAGTTATAGTTAAGTCTAAAGCACTATAATTTTCATGGGGATCAGTACGCCGTGTAGGTGAACTATCATTAACTATGCATAAATTATGCGAGTCTATAACATCTAGGAGGTCTTCTCCATGACAGTTTGTTATTGAGCTGCCCCATGAGAGAAGTTAGAGTGAAGAAGTATAGGAATATGCGTGTAAGAAATTGAGTTCTTAATAAGAAGAGCTACTCCTCCATAACCATCAGATCTGTCATCTCTGAGGCAGGAGAAGCCTTGAATATTAAAAGCAGAACCTGGACGCAGCCAGGTCTCTGCCAGGGCAAAAATAAAAGTATTATACTTATTTATTAAAAAATAAATATCATTCTTTTTACTGACTGCACTCCTGCAGTTCCATTGGAGTACTGTGGATTTGTGATCCATGTTGGTTGCTTAGTAAAGTAAAAAATTTTGTAAGTTTGGCAGCGTTGGTCGGTTCTATTATATTGGACTGTATCATGTTATTTAAAAGTGAAATAATATCAGATATAGAAAGTTGAGTTTCTGAATCATGTCTGTCTGTCATTAAGGCCTTGCCATTTGATTTGGAAAGTGTAGGCTGTCTAATTAAATTTTGATGGGCTTGTTGGTCATAACCTCTATTTATTTTAGTTGGTCCACGTGGTTTTAGGAATGTTCTATAAGAGGTTTTAGCATAATGGTTCTTCTGTTGTATGGGTATTTGAGGGGAAACATTACTATGTCCTATGAGTTGGTCTTTTGGTGTAGCCAAAATCTCAGAATAAGACCTGGACAAAGGTGGAGGAATTTTAGAAGCCTCTGCATATGAAATACATTTTTCTGCCATGGAGTATTTAATTTGTTTCTGTCTAGTAAATTCTGGGCAAGCTTTATTAATAGCAAAATGAATGCCTCCACACAGACAACAGGACACATTATCATCATCCACACTGCAAACATCCCCAGAATGTTCACAGCCACATTTATAACAACGTGGGTTAGATCTGCATTGTATTTTGGTGTGACCATAACGACAACAATTATAACACTGTATGGTTGGATATGTGTACATTTGTACAGGTAGTGTGGTATAACACATGTAGATGCGTTCTGGTAGAACCTGACCATCAAGTGTTACAACAACTGTTTGAGAGGGCTTCCATGTTAATTCGCCATCTACTATCTGTTTAATATTAATTCGTCTTACTTTGAGTATGTTACCATAACCATTAGGTACACTGCAACAATCTATTATCTCTTCAGGGGATAGGTCCGTGGGAATACCACGAATAACTCCCATCCGAGATATGTTATAAGTAGGTATAAATGCTTTCAAATCATTTTCTTTTAAGCTATTGTGTTCTAAAAAAGTATTTGCATCAATATAGCTGCTAAAAGACACTGAAATTCTATTTCGCCCTATTCTTTTTAAACTACCATTTACAACATTCCTAATAGAATGTTTATTTAAAAACTTGCCAAACGTAATTGGATGAAATGTGGCGCCATCATTCAAAAGCTCGGTATTTTCTGTACATGGACTACGAAAGGCGCTAGGTCTGATTTGCTATAAAACATTCTCGTAACTGGCGGTGGAGCTACCTGGGTACCTGCAACTGGAGTCGCTGCAACTTTTAGAGAAAGATTTTCATCATTTGCTATTGGAGACACGTGTTTAGGTGCTTTTTCAGAACACTCACAAGGAGGACTAGAGCCAGATGTATTCCGTCTTCGCTTGTTACACATTTTGTGTGAACGGATGCGTCTGTGTCCCTTATCTCTTTTAACAGAAGAGTCTGTATCCATACCAGACTCCGAGTGTATTGTCACATAACTTCCCGGTAGTGGAACTGTGCCACCAGGATCTGATGGCTCATTCATGGTGATGTATAATAAAAATATAAAAAAGACTTACCTAAGAGTTTATATACACTACGCTACAACTATTGATAAATAATTACATAAAAAACCCCTCTGATCACTAAAATTACAATTATTATAATTAAAACAGAAAAAACGCGACCGCCCTTTTCGAAACTTCCCGCCTTTTTTTCGTGTATCACTCTTATAAACGTCATATAAAACGGGCGGGAAATATTAAGCAAGTGTGTGTGACAGCTATCATTACGCTTATGCGATTTGTGTTTGTGTGCGTGCGTAATGATACCAGTTACAGCGGCAGTTCTATTAAAATATCGGAAATATTATATCATAGATTCAATTCATTCATAAACTATAAAAAAAGATTTAAGTATATATATATATAGTAAACATAAAGTAACTTTCATTCTGAAAAAAAAATATACCTTTTCAACTTTTACGACATAAAAATTTTATAATATGTAATATGGTCCATGAGCCGCCTATTTTCTTTAGTTATTAATAATGCTGAATATTTGTGATTAGGTTCCGTTCGATGAGACACTCAAATTTTTCTCAGTGAAAAATCTTGTAAGAGGTAGCTATTAGATGTCCGTGAATTCGACAACTTCCAAGCGTGGGACAGAGAAAACGTACCACTAATTTTGTAGGACTATATGGCCATTTCATTATACAAATATTTATAAAGCTGCATTCAAAAAATCAGATGGTTAATAATTTGAATGACCTCTTTATTTATATTTATCTTTTCTTTTTTTAAATATAGAGAATATTTGTAGTGGAGCACGCTCCAGTCAAACTAGCCATTTTGTAGGACAATTGTTATTCCAAGTTTATTATCCTATTATCTTAACATTTAAACGTACTGTTAGTCAGACAATTTCGATACCCTACCAAATCGAAATGTTTTACACCTGCACTCTTTATTAGCTACCCCTATCGAGATTTTTAACAGAGAAAAACTTGGGCGTCTCTTCGAACAGAACCTACTCACAAAGATTGAACCTCTTATTAATCACTTAAAAAAATAGGCGGCGGCTCCTGTACTAATATGTTCATCTCGTTAAGGAGTTCCTATAGGATATACCTACAAGGACCTCATGAATATATTATATGAAAAACATATTTATATCATAAAATAATATAAATAAAAATATATATTTATAATTCTAACAATTATAAAATACTGTCTGTACATTCAAGATATTTGAAAAAAAATTACTGAACACAAAACATTTTTTTAAATTTCTGTTTTTTTATTCGCACATCATGGAAAAACTACTGAATGGGTTTATAGTCAAAACCCATTATCTAATGAGAATACAAGGCCACCATATTGATAAATTTAAAAATGTAAACAGTCTCAAAGTCAGACATTAAAATAAATAATAATATAACAAATAGTAATATTGTAATTTTAGCAATTTTGCAGCTTTATGGATCCATTAAAAACGATAATAATTACGTTAGGTAATGATTCTACCGTTAAATCAACATTGCAAGATTACGCGGGAAATTTAATTTCATAAACTGGTATCACACAAAAACTATTATTTTATTAATTTATTTTCGGAATATTTATATGACTTATTTAGCCAGTTATGGTATGAAATAATGTTACTAACCGATGATAAGAAATATCTTTAGTGCTCATTTTCCGAGTTTTGTAGTTTCGGCACACTTTAATTACACACGTTGCCATTTTAAATGACAAATATTTTTGCTACCGGATACAATCGTGTCAAGTTACGTCACGATTGACACTAACAGCATTGGGATGAAAAGATCACACCAAATTTTTTTTGACGCGTTCACAACGCCGAGTGTCCATCTAGACATATTATTAATCAAAGAATAACCGGAATAATTTTAGAAGTTATAGACTAAAAATTAATTACCTGTTTTAGACGGATAACTACAAAAGAAATTGCAGTTATGCTTATATTTTGCTTAAAATGTATTAGAACGTGTAACATCCACAGGCTGCAATCCGGCTCGAATGCGTACCGCAGTGCGGGTTAGGGCGTGCCCCAGAGGCGACGCGTACCGACCCACCCCCGTCGGTACGAACAACGACAGATGCGGCGATGGGGGCCGCCACCCATCACGCCTTGCCCAGTTTGGCGAGTCGAGGGGAACAGAGTGTCGAGTAGGCACGTGGAATGTAAGAGGTGGTGTGGAAGGTAAGTTACACGAGCTGGTAACCGTCATGTCGGACAGACAGCTTGATGTGCTCTGTGTAACAGAGACTAAGCGAAAGGGTAGCGACGCCTGTAACCTTCCTGGTGGCGGGTTAGCTCTGTGGTCTGGTGTACCGCAGAGCGATCGGGCCAGCCAGGGAGTGGGGGTGTTGCTCGCTTGGCCTCAGGTGTGAAAGACTACGGAATGTTTGATCCCAGACTTCTATGGGTCCGAATAAAACTAGGTGTCACCAGGGTCTTCATGGTCGCAGCTCATGCTCCCGTAGGCTCTTCGGTGGCATCGGATCTAGAGAAGTTCTGGGATAATGTTAGGGAAGTTCTGGATTTGGCAGAAGATAGTGAACGCGTGATCGTATGCCGAGACTTGAATGGATGGGTTGGGACCACGCGTCCAGACTTCGAGGACGTGCTTGGTTCATTTGGTGATAAGAGAGTGAATGATGCAGGTAGGCTCATTGCGGATGTATGTAGGGAGAGAAACCTTATTGTGTCAAACACATTTTTTTAACATAAGGACATCCATATGTATACACGGAGAAGGAATGAACAGAGAAGTATGATAGATTTAATTCTGGTAGACAGCCGTCTCCGAAGTAAAATTCTGGATACAAGAGCCTACAGGGGTCCCACTGTCGACACGGACCATTATCTCGTTATTGCGAGATTTAGTGGTCTGTTCAGAAAGTGGAGACACTGGCGAGAGCGTATTCACTTCGGTGAGCTTGAAAGAATAAAGATTGAAAAGTTGCAAGAAGAGAGTGTAAGAGCAAAGTATGTAGAGGGTGTCCGTGAACGGCTGACTATAGCAAGTCAGCCGGGATCTGACATAGAAGAATGCTGGAGAGTATTGAAAGATAGTATGGTAGATACAGCGAAAGAAGTATGTGGATGCTCAAAGAAGCATAGGAAAGTGAAAGGTGATGCATGGTGGGATACGGAAGTAGCAGCTTCCGTAGACCAAAAGAAAAAAGCGTGGCTGGACTATGTATCTTCTTTGAACCTGAGTGCAAATATGAAAGAACAGAAGAAAGAAATATATACCGGCAACGTAAGAATGACACCAAAGCCTTAGTGAAAGAGAAGCGTGATAGAGCAAATATGATTGCAGAAGTAAGGCTGACCAAAAACTTCGAGAGCAACACCAAACTTTTCTGGAAGGAGGTGAAGAAATCTCGGAGTGGTTGGTCAGCTTTCAGAATGAATAAAATAAGGTCTAAAGGTGGAGACATTCTTACGCAAACACAAGATGTGTTAAGCCGATGGAGTGAATATTTTGGAGATATGTATGCGGATGTTCAGGGTGATGCTGGTGCCACATGTGGTCTAACAGATCAGCATTCGGTACTGGCATCCTCTGATGACATTAGTATGGATGAAGTTGAATGGGCGATTAGAAGTTTGAAAAATGGTAAGGCAGCGGGTATTGATATGGTGTCTGCTGAGATGATTAAGCTTGGAGGCTCATGTGTCTGGGAATCCTTCCTGATGCTTCTCAACTTATGTTGGAGCTCAGGAATGGTTCCCAAGGACTGGAGAAGCGCAGTCATCGTGCCCTTGTTTAAAAACAAGGATTCACGTTATGACTGTGCAAACTACAGAGCCATAAGCTTGACCAGTTTGGCAGCCAAAGTGTATGGTAAGATTATTGAAAGGAGAATGAGGATGGTGTCTGATGAATTTTTGTGTGAGTCACAAGGAGGTTTCAGGTGTGGACGAGGATGCATGGATCAAGTCTTTTCTCTGCGCAATATTGTGGAGAAGCAGCTGGCTGTAGGCCAGAGGGTTTTCTGCAGTTTTGTGGATTTGGAGAAAGCATTTGACACTGTTTTACGTAAGGAAATTTGGGACATTTTGCCGGAGTATGGTATTAACGGTAGACTGCTACAAGTGGAGCAGTCCAACTACATGGACTGCAGAGCTTGTGTGCGGCTGGATGATGGAATGTCACCCTTGTTTGATGTCAATATCGGCGTTAAACAGGGCTGCGATCTACCAGCCAGACTATTTATCATATATCTGGATAAATATCTACAAAGGTTGAATGAAATTAATGTGGGAGTTCAGATGGGCGACTCAGTGGTTAACTCGCTGCTATATGCAGACGATGCGGTCCTATTAGCGCAGTCTGCGACTGACCTGCAAACCCTAGTCGACGTAATGGCAGAAGATTGTAAGAAAAGGGGCCTACGTGTGAATGTGAGCAAAACCAAAGTAATGGTTTTTTAAAGAGAAGAAGCCAGAACAGATGTTAGAGTAGCAATAGGAAATGGTGTGCTAGAACAAGTGGATGAATTTGTATATCTTGGATGTATCCGAATCCTCAGTCGGGATGGAAGGTACACCACTGATGTAGAGAGAAGAGTGAATGCGGGAAATAGAGTGAACGGAGCATTGGGACAACTTCTCGGCAGCCACCACCTCAGCCAGAAGGCACGTGTCGCAATACACAACGCAGTGCTTGTCCCAACGTTATTATATGGAAGCGAGAGTTGGGTATGTAAAAAGGAGCATGAGAGTAAAATCAATGCGGTCGAAATGCGATCTCTGCGGACAATCTGTGGAATCAGGCTGACTGACCGCATTCGTAACAATGATGTAAGAGAGCGAGTAGGTATAAAAGCGAAAGTGGAAGGATGTAGGTACAGGGGGAGACCGAGACTTACCTACCTAGACCAAATTGGTCATGTATTGAAGGAAGGTGGAGTCAGGAGTCTCCGAAACCGGCGGGCGTGTATGAAGAGTTATGAATGTTGAGGAAGCGAGAGATGTATGCAAGAATAGAGCCTCTTGGCACTCTGTTCTCTCTGCCTAGCCCGCAAGGGAAATGGCGTGATGATAAGTAAGTAAGTAACATTAATGTATATGCCTAAAATGAACGTTTTATTTGCGCAAATACAAAAACAAGCTTACAATGAAGGGGACGGTTGGCCTTCTTATTGTTGGCACCCAGTTGAATCGAGTTCCAACAAAAAAAAATAAGGTATACGCGAAAAGGATAAAAAAAAAACACATATGTGTGCAGTTCACACACGGCAGAAGTCAATCTCTCGTAGCCTACGAGAGATTGAGATGGATATACACTATCAGGAGTGTTAGGATAAACGTAAGGTTTATTATTTTTTACCAAGCTTAAAATGACCTCTCATTAATTAAATTTAATGAAGCATTAAAATTAATTTAAATTTTGTTTTCTGCAACGGTGGTAAGGACAACTTTGGTAAAAGGTCTTGTGAACCTCACCACAGCAACAAATATAACAAATGTGCTCAGTAACACCCGTATTCAAGAACGATACTTTGGTAAGGTAGCAAACAACACTATGCTAAGTAAGACATTTCTCACTGCGTTCGTCAGGGCCTCGGACTAAAAACATCTAGACAAGCGAAGAAAATTCTTTAACATGTATGAGCGAGAACACAAGACAATTTACTGGCGCAAAAAACAGACAGTCATAGATTTTTGCACGGGGCAGACAGTTCCCTTTATTACAGGCAAGTTCCTTACAAAAGCGCCACCTTTATCACCGCTCCAAAATTTATTACATTGCAATGATATCAAAGTAAGAGATATTGACATATACGGCCCTAGATGTTGCTAGTTGCCATTTGAAAAGCCGCTATCATTATTCGCTGTTTCTGTTTATAAGATACAGCCACAGCATTACCACGATTATATTTTCCTCCTATGTGAAACTAGCGATGTCGATTGAGTCGATTTTTCCTTTTTGTCGGCTTTCTGGATAAATATGAAATAATTCAATTAAAATTATAAGAAGTCTATGTAATTGCAATTTAGTATATAGCTATATAGATACATTCGCTACAAGCGCGAATTGCGGAGCGGAAATCCAGATGGCGCTTCAAATTGGGTCCGTAAGAGGGTTCTCTTTTCCTGTAGGTAGGTACTTTACTCTTTGGATTTTTGTCTTTGTCACCGTGGCCAGTTTTTGGTGTTTGTCACGATATCAAAATCTTTTGTCTGTCACGATTCAACTGACATAATCGAACATTTGTATAAAAATTCGGGATTTACATAATATTTACGTGTTAATCAGTGTTTTGAGAAAAAGACTACGTGATAATAATGCTTGTAAAATAGTGTACTATGCTACAAAAACTACAGCGAGCGAAAAAATACCGGTATAACATTTCATTCATATGTAGTCGAGAATGAAATTTAATGATTGAATGCTATAAAGTGATATAAAATGGCCTTTTTATTCGAAATTAATAATTGCTACTAAGATGCACTCGCAAAACACGTTTTCTAGCTAAATTTCTATTACTTAGAATTGTTTCGGTGTTGCCTTATTGCGAATTTAATTTGCCCAGTTTTCACTTTACTAATAAATTTATATATTATGTCATTGATGACATGATGATAAAAAAATACCATTTTAGGTTTTCCTCTAATTCAGATGCGAGATCGAAATGGGTGGATGCTACGGGTAAACGAGGCAACCCACGAAATACCCAAAATATGTTTCACGATATTTTGTTGATGTTTCATTATACATAATAAGAAAATAGTAACGTTGGGAGCAAAATCATTGCCAGTGAATATGTTCATGTAAGTATAGCTTTTAAAGTCTTTGTACTTCAACTTTGTAAGTAAATCTCAATTCTAGATTATGACTACCGCTGTAGTCATAATCTAGAATTCAGAGAAACTGATTTGCTCTCTCTCTCTTGTGACACCTGCCTGGAGATTAAGGGTTTCAAAATAAAACCCAGGAGTAAAACAAAATTAAATAAGATATATTCACACCCCAAATGGTAAGTGGCAGCACAAATTTATAAGATCGTGGTATTTGTCCTATAGCTAACTTCACCACTTGTAGTACTCTCTCTCCAGTGGGACCGGCTATGAAGCACATCGTTGCGTTTTGGTCGTAGCAGGAGATAGCCGTTTATTCTTTCATTTCATATCGGTGAAATGAAATGGTGAGCAGCGTCTTGACAATATTCTCAGTATAGTAGAGTCCATGAGCGACGGTTGACATTTACCATCAGATGGGCCGTGACCCGTCTGCCACTAAATGCAATAAAAAAATAAGTTTTTATTCAATTAATTAAATCAGCGCTGAAAGAAATAAAAAAAGATAATTTAATTGTATTCTTGTGTAATTGTAGTATTATTTTACTAAATATAACTTATTATTATTTACCAGATGAGATATCGAACAGAACGGCAATTTATGGAAAAGCAATACTTATTCAAGGCTCAGTCTTGGTATTTCTCTACGTGATCGAATTCTTATTACGGAGATCCGAAGAACGTGAATATCCGACATAGCCCACCGGGTTTGCATGCTGAAGTGGCAATGGGCAGGCCATATCGCTCGACGAACTGACAACCGTTGGGGAAAAAGGTTCTCGAGTGGCGACCACGTATCGGACAGCGCAGCGTAATATGGCCTCCCACCAGATGGACCAAATATTTGGTCAAAGCTGCAGGGAGCCGTTGGATGCAGTCAGCACAAGCTCGCTAGTTCTGGTGCTCTCTTGGGGAGGCCAATGTCCAGCAGTCGACGTTTAAAGACTGACGGTTGGATGAATAGAAGGGGTAGTAGATTTACTTTTAAATAATTATTTTGATAAATGTTGTGATTTTCAATAAAATATTTGTTACGAAGTTTCTTATTTACGACCAAGTTACAGACCTCATTCTAACTATCGTTTAATTTGCCTATATATGGCTAAATATTTGTCAACCTGGCAACATTTAAAAAAAATATTGCTGTTTCAATTGCAGCCACGCCGTGGCTCCGTCTATTAAGTTCTTAGTCTGAGGTCAGGGCAAGCCATTCCATTCACAAACAATACTCAAGCGATGCTTTACTAAGCAAACGCACGGCGACGATTATAGACCTGTGATTGGCTTCGATCAAGATTGACCGACGGTGATTGGTCCTTTTCTGTTGCTAGGTTCTCTATAGTATTTGGCAGAAGTGCGGATGACATAAATAATAAAAAAAATATTATATTCTATATAAAAAGAGGATTTATGCCTATCTTTAAAACGTGTTATTTTATTATTGATATTATTTTTCTTATTATTAATTTTCTTACATATTTCATACCTTTTCAAAATACACAAGCTCACACAAAATCACTACTATAAAAACTGAAACAAAAATAAACAACAGAATATATATAATTTCGAATTAATACTTTCTAACATTTACGCGAATTTTACACATTTTGAAATAAAACCACGTTTACGGAATCTATCGCGTTTATTTGATTTTTATACTATCCCGACGATTCGAATACTTTACAGCATTCATGATCACGGGTGGACTTAGACTTTTGGACGCCTACCATCTAAGTCTTTATATATAATTATTATTGTTTTAATAATGGATGTGCATACGATTTCAGGTTCACTAAAAATAAGTATACCTAAGTTCGTAGAGCCTTGCTTATCCCAGCACGCATTCGGGCCCATTGGCCGGTTTGATCGGGGAAGTACCACTCTCTCACATAGGATCAGCGTGTAACAACGGTAGTTACTCCCACCGTTTTGTTTCGTATGGTGAGATCGTGGAGGCACAAACTCCTTCCCTATCATCTCCTTATTAACCTTCCCATACACCTATCCCTTTCCTTGGAAATGGCGAAGCGCGAGAATCCTAGGAATCCAATTATATGAGACGCACAGGCGGAGGTGGTGGTCCTGCAGCCTCATCTGGTCTGTTTTATATGAATAATAACATAAAATATCGCAATCTACAATATTAATACAAATAAAAAGAGCATATTTACCTCTGAATATAACCTCATTTGGGACTAAAGCTAAGTGTAGCATAGTGATGCGTTACTTTACTTAAGCGACGTTCCAAATGAACGCATAGCATTGCACATCGCTTAAGTATTGTTTAAGAAATGGATTTATAGGCCCTATGCGTTCGTGCGCTCTGTGAGACTTCATAGTATTGTTCTTGAATACGGGTTATAAGTCTATTCACTTCAGGGGTAGGTGAGAAAAATATTTCATTGAGTTTTCTGCAACTGACTGTTTCATACATTTATGTGTTTGTTTCTTTATCGTGACGCATTTTCGTTTCATCTAGTTTCAAATCACAACGATTCTAAAGAAGTATTCACTTCAAAAAACTTAAACAAGTGTCTCGCTCACTCTTGCTATGACCTAATATGTGCATCCTTTTCTTCTTCTTCATCCTTGGTATTAAAATAGTAGCGAGTCTATTATATTCTGTCTACGTTACTAATAGTCAATTCATTCAATATTTATTCAAATGTCATTCTTTCACAACTTGTTGTCGAATCTACATAGCAATATTTTATAAATCTGTAGCTTTTTATTTAGATACTGAATAGTCTAGATTTGTTTAGGCTGATGGCACTGCCAAAGCCTATAATAAATAAAAAAAAAATAGAATAGAATGCTGATTTTGCTGAAAGTGCCTGAAAGTTACAATTCTATTTATTAAAGAGCATCTTCTGCAGTATCTTATTTAGTCCTTGCCGCACTACAGTTGCCATTATGTTCTCTATCCTTATTTAATTGCCATTTTTATAATTTAAGATTCTTGATGAATGTAAATGAGAAACAACACTTACGTGTGATATGTAACTCCTGCATTCTTATGTACTTTGGAACCATAGTTTTTACATCTTCTTATCACGCAACTTGGCATTCTTGTAATAAAAATGACACGTTATATTATGATCACGCTTCGTCACGCTCATCACTCGCTCGCTGCTATTCACAGACTAAAACAAATTCAGACAATTGTGTTGTCTGAATTTGTCTGCAACAATTACGTCAATAGGGCTGCCATTAAAAGAAAATTGGTTATCGTGTTTCCGAAGTTAGATTGCCATGTTTTGCGGTAAAAGATTAAAAATTGCCATGTCTCAAACAAAGCTAGTGAAAATGTAGACCTTACCTCGTACCTTATTACATAGTGATTAAAAAGGAAGGTTCCGTACAAAACCCATAAAAATATACCAGATACCTATCGTACGGTGCCGACAAACTGTTGTTTAGTTTGGCAGCATAAATAGTTCTAAGATAATTTGTGTAAGTAATTTGAAGTTTTATATAAATAAATAGATTCATTAACATTATTAAAATCATCATCATCATAATAATATAACTGTCTTAAATCACTGACACTTATTTTTTCTACTTCTTTGTTCTCCAATTCGTAAGTTTGAACTAACTTTCATGTAATCTAACATTTATTTGGTTGGTTTAAAATTAGTAAAATTTTCTTCATCCTAGATCAGTCAGAAGACTGAAAAGAAAAAATGTAAGTAATTAATAATATCACAGAACTCAAGCTCCCTACTACTCTAAGAGTGGGCCATTTATCAAGAGAAAAATAAGTCTGCAATGACAGGAATATTTAGTACGTGTGGTGACGGATTAAGAATACAAGTGTCACCACCCCATTTTTCCCACGGGTGTCGTATGTGGCGACTAAGGGAAGTAAGCAATTATCATCCATTGCATGACTGGTGGTAGGGCTGGGTACCAAGTGGGAGTACTCACTTGGTATCGGGCCCAAGCGGGTTGGTACCACCATCTCCCGTGTGACCAGCCATGAAGCACATCGTTGCGTTTTGGCTGTAGCAGGAGATAGCCGTTTATATTTCATTTCATCTGTGAAATGAAGTGGTGAGCAGCGGCTTGACAATACTCTCGGTATAGTCGAGTCCATGGGCGACGGTTACCATTTACCATCAGATGGACCGTGGCTTCATGCAATAAAAAAAAAAATATATACTATCGTATATTTGCTCTTGTGTAACTGGAGAAACTGAAATCAATATTGGTTAATGACACATTATTACAGCCATAACATGGAGTTAGGATGAGGTTTTTTTATTATTGTTTCGATAAAACAACATGCGGGGCATTATTTGGGGACTACTGATAGAACTTAAAACTAAGTAACTTGTGAATTGTACTAGTCTGTCAAGAAAGTACCAGGAATAGATCAATAATACACAATACTTTTGTTATTCATCCAAATTTATTTTATCACCTTCAAAGTATGCTCCTTCAGAAACGATAGACTTACACCAACGAATAATCCAATCATCAAAACATTTATTTAAACGCTGTTTCCGGAATTGAGTTCAGTTCTCGCCGCGAATTCTCCTTTATGTCTTCTACCGATTGAAAACGGGTGCCACGAAGTGGTAATTTGAGTTTAGGAAAAAAAAAGCAGTCGGCTGGAGCCATATCTGGTGAATATGGTGTTTGCTCGATGGTATTTGTTGAGTGTTTGGACAAAAATTCATTCACAATGATGGCCTTGTGCGAAGGCGCATTATCGTGGTGCAAAATCCAAGAAATTTTTGAAGTTATACTTCTTTAGGCGCGTTATGAAAAAATGATGAGAGTGAAACTTTAAGATGCGCGCGCATCTGTGACACAAAATTAACAGTATGAAGTTGTCTACAGTATGAAGTTGTCTGCTTAACCGCTCATTAAGTCTCGAAAAAAAAGCTATTAGTATATGTACTGCCTAAGCAAGTACATTTGAAGTACAATTATATTTGTATATATACTTTATTTACA
Source organism: Leucoma salicis (assembly GCA_948253155.1). Lineage (NCBI taxonomy): Eukaryota > Metazoa > Arthropoda > Insecta > Lepidoptera > Erebidae > Leucoma > Leucoma salicis. The sequence goes on along the minus strand of OX411808.1, from coordinate 10,896,741 downwards.
AAATAAAATTATTGTGCGATTCAGGTTATAGTACATTTTGTATAGAATTGCACTGATATTTATTACAGCGCCATCTGTTATTCAATTTTATCATCTAAATATTTTCTTCTAACAACATTCGAGTCCCACTAATAATTATTAGTGTCTCTTCCGCCCACTAGAGAGCACGATTTTAAATAAAAACAAGCTCTTAGGGAGTGACATGGCCCTGGTAGACACTTACAGAACTTTTTAAAATCACCCAAATAACTACAGTGATCTTTGATGTTACAAATATTTTATTCTCACTACAACAACAATCACTAATAAATAATAACTATTGCTACTATAACAGATAACAGCTGACTAATTATTATCTACTTTATGTATAGGTTATAAGAATTAATAATCTTATCAACATGAAAACGATATCTACAGGAAATAATTAGTACTACGAATAATCGTGTAGCCACTATTGTGTGGTAGTTCTAAGCAATACGGTAAGTTATACATTTTTTATTAATTCTAAGTTATAATAATCTATATTCTACAAGATATTTGAGAAAAAATGACTGTAATAGGCTATATAGGCGTGTCTAAACACAAAACAATATTTTTTAGAATTTTTGTCTGTTTGTCTGTTTGTTTGTTCGCGCATCAAACGAAACCACTGAAATAATTTTGATGCAACTTTTTGATAAAAATGAAAAGTGAATATTAAATTAAGAAATCAATAAAAATATTTAAAAAATGACCAACCTTAAATTCAATTTTTGAATTTATTATTAAATTTATTTTTAAAATATTAAATAATCAATAATAAACATTTAAAATTAAGAATCTTATAATATTTAGTACAAATTATGTCTTATATATTTATTATTCTCTAAATTTGGTTTTTAATAATTATATATATATATATATATATATATATATATATATATATATATATATTAATTATATATTATATAAATTTATATTAAATATATATATTTGAAATATATATATTAAATATATTATTATATAAATATATTAATTTTCAATTTTTAATATTAATTATTTAATGATGCCAAAGAAGTATAACTTCTCACGCGCGTACATAAGTATTTATACCCATTTTTTTTTCCACAAATCTGGCCTTTTTCGTCGAATTTGCTCTCTTAAACGCCGCATAACACTCAAATAATAATCTTTATTTATCGTTTGACCTTCTGGCAAGAATTCCGAGTGCACAACACCGCGATAGTAAAAGAAAACAGTCAACATGACTTTGACTTTTGATCGACTTTGGCGTGGTTTTTTCGGTTTCGGTTCAGTTGGAAGTCGCCACTCCGAAGCTTGTTGACTAGTTTGCATGTCAAACTCGTAAACTCACGTCTCGTCACCCGTAACAATGCGTTTCATTAATGTTGGGTCGGAATTGACTCGTTCTAGCATGTCCTCAGCGACTCTCATGCGATTGAGTTTTTGGAGAAAATTCAGGTCTTTTGGGACTAGCCGAGCGGAAACATGTTTCATACCCAAGTGATTATTTAAAATGGTACGGATCAACTCATGAGACACAGAAAGTTCGGCGGCTATCTCTCTCAAAGTTGAATGAGGATTTTCAATCACTATTCCTACTTATTATTCCTTCACTTTTGCAATGTTAACTTCAGTTGCAGACGTTGATGGCCTACCAGAGCGAGGCAAATCTTCCATCACATCTCGACCGCTTTTAAACGCTTTGTACCACACATAAGCACGTGGTTTTGATAAAGGCGATTCACCGTAAGCCTTCTGTAACATTTTCAGTGACTCCGAACACGAAATTCCATTGGCGATGCAAAATTCAAGACAAACTCTAAGTTTGATGTTTTTGTCCATTATGAAATTCGCAATACACACTCGATATGATATAACTAAAAACAGCACTGTAATTTGATATAAATAACAAATGCAAACAAACTCCGCGTCAAAATGGATAACAGTTGTGCCAATTTAATAACAACAAAAAAAAAACAACAATTTGAATTTGGAACCATAAACAAATCATCTATTCCCAATACTTTCTTGACTGAATGTATTGTTGAACTATTAAATTATTATTTTTGGTTTGTTAATGACCAATTATTGGTCATTAACACTGCTTGCTCTCTCCCCGCTAGGGTAAAAGTGTTTGATAACTCACTACAACCTTACCCATTTCTCTATTGAGCGGTCATGTTATGACAACCCCATTACGCACACAATGACACACTATCTCTATCTCAAGTCTCAACTATGTACACACTTAGACTAAGTAAACTATAGACTCGCTACTATTATGAAACTTAGAATAAAGAAAAGGATGCACATATTAGGTTTTAGCAAGAGCGAGAGAGATACATCTATAAGAAATAAAATAGGTACTTACCACCAGTACCATTTCACGTATGTGTTATTTTTATTTGGATCCAATCAACTGGGTCTCAATAATAAGGTGGCCAACAGTCCAGCTCTATAAAAACGTCGTAGGAGCCACAGTAATTACCGAACGTGGTGAAGGAAATATTTTCATTCCACGAATACCGGTAATTACATCAGAGTATCCTGAACAAATTAAAATAATATAAAAGAATACAGATCCCTCTTAATGTGTGCTTTGCGATAACGATTAACAAGTCCCTAGGCCAGTCACTGAAAATGACTGGCATCAATTTAAGTAAGGACTGCTTTTAACACAGAGAGATTTATGTTGCATGTTCCAGATGAATATTAGACGCAAAAGGAAACACTGCAAACGTCGTTTACAAAGAGGTACTTACTATAGTAATTAAACCTAAAATTTGTATGAATGCTAATAGTTTGATTTCATTTAGAGACAGTATTTTTTAACAAAATCGTTCCTATCTCAATATTTATTTCATTGCGCGAGCGAAGCCGCGGGAAACAGCTCAACACTAGGGCTTGACTTTATCGACAACTATATTGTCGACATTTATCCTAAATGTTTGGATTTTTTTTTCAACTAATGTTATACCGATTATACCTAATTGTCTTAAGATTTTGCCATGTTTTTCGACAGATTCCCTAAAGATTCTATAATTAGAGGAAAATGGTTAAGATTAAATTGGCCGTGTTGGTTGGACTCCAAAAAAGTATTCAACAATTTGGAGCAAACATTATGCAAAAAGCAATAAGCTGAGTGTATAATTCCATTATAAAATGTATAATAACGTTGACTAACGTTGCTGGTGAAATAAATAAAATGATGCGGATTAATTATGTTTGTTTTAATTTATTATGTCTGTTTTGTTTTATTAGTTGAAGATGATTATTTGAATGAGAGAGTTCGTTAAAGAAACTGATTTGTTTTATCATTTTATCGATAGTCAGTCTCTCTTAAAACTAACATCACTATCCAACGCACACATTGAGAAATCAAAATTGGTTACGCGTTATCGAGCTGTCCGGTGATCGATACGTTACTATATCTATGATATAGATATAAATAAATTCCACTTTCTGCCTTTGCACGAGCGTAGACGTATCACTGACGTAGCATACTTGTTCAAGGTTGCTAATGGTTCAATCTACTGTCCAGAACTATTAAGTAAGTTAGGACTAATTACTCATTGCACATTCATGCGTAATCCTCGCTTGCTTTTTATTCCAACTGCCAAAAGTACATATAGGCAGAATTCTTTTGTTTTACGTGCGAGTAGAATTTTTAATAAGCTGTCCTGTGAATATGACTTAGACTTGTTTCATACCAGTGTTTCTAAGCGTAAAAATACTTTAGTGAAAGGTTTCTTCTCATAACTTCTTAAGTTACATTTTGTTTACCGACCCGTAACTTTATTTATTATAAATCTATCAGTGGAAACTTGTCAATGGCCCTCATCAATTTATGAAAACTGTTTTATTGTACTGCTAGCTGTAAATATCCCAAATATATGTAAAATAAAAAATAAAATAATTAAACAAATATTCACGGACATTTTCACACAATGTCCTCTGGTCCCAAATTAAACTTAACGCTTGTACTATGTTTACCAGATTATGGATATAATACTTATATTTTTTTTTCTAAATAGGAACATACATAGGTATTAAGATAGAAAACACCCAGACGCAGTACAAATATCTGTGTTCATCACACAAATAATTGGCTTGAGTGGGTATCGAACCCACGGTCTCATGCACGAAAGTCGGTTACACTACCGACTACGCCACGAGGCCCGTGGCTATAGGTTCTTTATCTAAGGCTGATAGCGTATCTATAATATCCTTTGTCTAAGGTTAGGTTACACAGTACCTTAGTCTCAGAGCTAAGAAACAGAAGGAGTAGAAATAACTACAAATTTACCAATGTCATTTCTAAGTTTTAGACTTAAAAATGGCGGACATTGCTAGATAAGCGTGTAAAAAATATCGATATCGATACTTTAGTCCTTCAAGCGATTAATAAATTTTTGACCGTACAAATGTATCTTAATTGCGTAAATCTTTATCTAACTATATAAATATAACTATTAGTGTCAAATTGCAACCAAATCCATTCAGTAATATGAGCCAGTCATTGATAGATCAATTAGGCATAAACAAACGGAAAACAATAAGGGCATTGCACTTTACTAAACAGATATGGTTTGTAAAAAGCATAAAGAAATAAATGTAATCCTTGGTATAGACTTTTATTCTAAATCCAAACATTTGATTACGATAAATAAAAACAAGTACATAATAATAAATATTTTATTTTATTCCACCCATCAGCCTTTCGACGTCAACTGCTGGACATAATAGGCCTCCCCAAGAGAGTACCACAGGGAATGGTCCTTTTGTTTTGCTATCGCGATCGAAGCTAAGTCTTCTTCCTTCATAATGAGGCGTCAGTCCTCTGACGCCGAGGATCATTTACAGACATTCTACTCCGACGGCCTGACAACGGGACCGCTCGTTGTGGCGTTCTCTTGGGGAGGCCTATGCCCAGCAGTGGACGTTGAAAGGCTGATAGATGGATGGATGAACACTATATTAATACATTCGAATTTCAACATTCTAATTTGTAATCGTGTACCATTAGAATAGTGTTGAGTTTTTTTTGCAAAGGCTGGCGCGCGATTGTTTTTCTTTTAGCGTTTTGTTTCTCTTCTGGTTTGGACACTTTTAAGCATGGAGACGAGGTCCATTTGTTTCTCAATGCCAAAACCGATCAAATTTTTATTTAATTCCATATTTAGATTTTTGGTAGATATCAGATAAATAAAGAGTTTAAATACTGTATGCACAAAATTTAACAATGAATATTTGTTTTAACTTACAACTAGGTGTATTGTTGGCAATGCATCATCACGCAACATAATTACATCAAGAGTTCGTCATGGTTCATCAAAGTGTAGTGAACAGACATGCGGTTCCATAAGATTGATGTTTTCCATTCCAATAACTTCAAGCCACTGCCACCAACACAACTAAATTTTTAGAAAATCTATATAAACAAAAACAAATACATTATTCCATTCTATTGCATTTGGTATAGCAGTAATACGCATTCATTTACCGAACTAAATAATTAACTAACACTGCATCTTACTGCATGGTAAATAAATTGTTATTAGTCAATTTTGTACAAAAGCAATCATGTAAAAGACAAAATACTGCAATAAACAGGTATATTAACTCCACAAAGTTAGTATCGATACTACAGGTCGATAACAAAGGCACATCACTATTATAATTGTAATAGTGTTAAAATGTGATTTATTTATAAAATTGAGACTTAAAAGCAATGGTTAGGGAGCTGAATGCCAAAATTTCTATATGGTCTGTTCGTGTGGCTGACATGATGACAGATACAGATGACAGGTGATAGCGCTGCGTTTTCAATCGACAACGCAAAAAAACCCCATATACTGTGGGTAGATGAAACCGTTGAAATAACATCAGCCTTGGACGTCTATCATCTAAGTCCACCCGTGATCATGAATGCTGTAAAGTATTCGAAACGTCGGGATAGTAGTAAAATCAAGTAAACGCGATAGATTCTGTAAACATAGTTTTATTTCAAAATGTGTAACATTCGCGTAAATATCAGAAAGCATTATATAATAGTTCGATAATGGACCAAACGTCCGTGTGGGGCCGGCTTTAGAATTGTCCCACCCCTCTCTACCCACGGGAGTCGTAAGAGCCAAATGAGAGAATACCGGGGGAGTGGGCAGCAGCACTCCCTCGAGTAGTAACAATATCCACTGCGATCGCCAACCCGCCTGCTAAGCGTGGCGATTACGGCATTATCCCCCATGACGGGACCGCTCGTTGTGGCGTTCTTTTGGGGAGGCCTATGTCCAGCAGTGGACGTTGAAAGGCTGATGGATGGATGGATGGAGCAAAACAATTTTTTTTTTTTAATTTCAATTTTTTTATTCTCTTTGAATCATCCGTTTCATTTCAGGCCATCGAGGCTAATAAATTAACGAAAAATGTTTTTGTTTCACTCTCAAACCAAGAAATAAAAATCAAGATTCACTAGGATTTTTTCTTTTTGTATTCTGACTTCAAGAAACAATTACAATAAGAAATTATGAAAAAAAATAGTAATTATTTTAAACATTTTTGATCTATAGTAGGTAATTATTTTATCGCCTAATTTGACGTGTAATCCCCGTATAGACGGCTGTTTTACGCGGTCAACCTTGTGAGAACTGTCGATCCTTTCCTTTCGTTCGCTCCGAATAGTACTGTCTTGCTCTCTCGTACACGTATTTATGTGGTCATCCTCTCTTATGTATATAATGTACTATGGCGTACAGTATATATCTAAATATTTATTTTTTTATTTTAAGGCAGGGGCTTATCTTCATTTTCATGTTCATCAGAATGATGGTCAGACATGAGGGTAGTCTTGAAATCACACGACGTTATTGTTCAATACACTAATCTTTATGGATAGTTTAGTTTTGGTAACAAAATAACAAGTGATGCTCACAATATTTTTGGATGTAACTCTCAAAATAATCACATAGAGTGCAGGTTAGTTGTATGGTGACCACGACCAACTGGGTTCACGTTCTTGCTAATCGAATCCCTCGTAGGACGTCTGTCCTCTTTTAAATTGACTAACTGTTATCTGTCAGCCGTCACCTACCGCCTGACGTCTGTCATCGCATCACAACTAAATACTTATAATTTGAAGACATTTATAAGATATTGACGGTAAGTGACTGAAGCAATAATAAAATTACATTACATAGTCTAGTACATGTCAATAGGCTCGCCCCCTATTACGTGGAACTTAAACATAGCTGGCGAGTCGTGGGTGTGTAATACACCTCTGCCTACCCCTTCGGGAATACAGGCGTGATGCTATGTTTTTTTTTAAGTAAACCTTTTTAAATTTTTAATTGATTAAAATTTTATTTCCTTTCCTAAAAGACAGAAAATAATATACTATGACGTGAACTCTTAGAAATAACAATAATAAACCGTAATACTCGCTTTACCTTAATTCCTGAAAAAAACTTTAAAAAATCGTACATAAAAAAATCAGCGACCTAGACGTCTGCCAACTTTTTTTTTTCCTATTTTGGCAGTCCTAATGAATCGAATGGACGAAACGAGAACGACGAACAAATAATTTAGTATAGCTTTTTTTATAATTATATATTTTTGCACCTACGTCCCATGATAAAACAGAGCCCTGCACATCTGCCTCTTCAATATTTAAAGCTTTAAGGACGATTTTGACCATCAGTCCAAGAGGCAGACGCGAACAAATGATTCAGTATCACTTTTTTTTTACATTTTTGAAGCGCTGTAACTTGAAAACGCAGGCACATACGACTTTCATTTACTGGACCAAATCGGTTTGTATTGGCATAAACTTTCATCCCTATTAATATGAAAGACGAACAAATCATATACCAAAATTGCACTCGGCTCCCTAACCACAATATTTATATGTAACGAAACCAATATAAGGCACTTTTTAGTATAAAATAGAGCTATTCGTAAAATTCTAGTACTAACCCATGGATGGTTAATCGAGGTTGATTGGGAGTTTTTCTCGCGCTTCACTGGCTTATTGAACATAAAGGCATGTTGTAATTTATTTAACTTTTAATTCACAGCGCAAATCACAGTATTTAGCAGATTTTAGGCAAAACATCGTTATTACTTACTTAAATAAATATAATATTCACTTGTGTTGACTGTATTCATATTGACAGCTGACATAATATACCATAAAATGGCGGACGACAGTGAAAGATTTTTATTAGGTAAATGAAGATTATGCTGTCTCCTTCTGTTTCCTTGCTCTAAGACCTTAGTCTATTTTTGTTCCTTTGTCTATGTATGAAACATAAACCCCCTTTTTTTTTTTGAATTTAATGACTTGATAACTCAGACCTTTAGATCAAGACCTATTTTTATTAAATTTAGAATAAAGTGTATTTTTGTATACATAGAAATACGGAGTGTACATTTCTGTTGCACGTAGTTTGTATTACTTCCATGATTACATCCATAGTAAACTGGCACTATTGTCAATTAAAGTCTTATAGTGTCAATTTGATAGTATCATACAATATCTATCAAACTTGTCAAAATTCTTCAACGAAGTCTGTTTCCAAACGAATTAGAAGTAAAGACCGCAGTTTTTTATAATTATTTAGTTTTCCTATTATACCATCATAGGTAAGGTACAACTCATTCAGCCAAGTTTTGGGACTCAACATAAAGGAACGTTACAACAATGATTCTATCTAAAAATGCTATTTGGTTTTTGTGCATCTTATTGTTAGTTTCAATATTTATGGCGAATTTATTAAATTCAATCGCAACGGACCATAACTTTTATTTGGAACATGAAAAGGAAGGTGCTAATCATACCACATATTTAAGTGAAAAATATAAACAAATTACTGACACCAGTGATAATTTAATTTGGTTTCTCCAGGTTTGTGAATCATTCGCATTTGACGCTTCTTTTTTAAAAGTGACGCAGTTTTCAGGACAGGCAGCTTGCAATAACTAATAATTATTTTGTTTATATTATGACTAGGTAGCTTTTTAGTTTGTTGCAAGATAAATTCAAATGTAATATGTACTAGGTATTGAGTAAAATTATTGTTACAGATTTCAGATATTCACATTAGTATATTTCGTGATCCTGGGAGAATATCACAGTTTCAACAATTTTGTGACAGTACAGTGAAGAAAATAAACCCACAATTAGTTTTGGCTACAGGGGATCTTACAGATGCAAAGGCTAAAGACAATTTAGGTAGCTCCCAAGTGAAGACAGAGTGGGTGTACTACTATAATATTATAAAAGAGTCTGGAGTGACAGAAAACACTGTCTGGTTAGATATAAGAGGAAATCATGGTGAGCTAAATTTTCTTTGTCATACAAATAAATTGTTTTTTAATGTTAGTAAAAAACTCTATAGTAAATATTATTACTAGGTCACATCACTCATAAACATTATTATTAGATACCCACAACTGTCTGCATTGATTATTATATTAAACAGAAAACAGATGAATAAACACATGTGCTTATAAAGATTGTGTTTTTTTAAACTAATAACATAATATTAAATTAAGATATTGCAATATTGCTTTTAGATAAGGGCCAAGTCTCTAATATACTTAGAAAATTTATTCATCCAGTTGTTGGTAACCTAACCATAGGCTTATATAATTTTTTTAATATTTTCATAAAATAAAAATCTTTAAGACTTGATTATTATGCTTGTGGAGCAGTCAAAATTATTATTTATGTTAACAAATAAATTAACTGTTAGTTGCATATCACAAGTTAATAAAAAAAATTGTACAAAGCATAGAAAGAATTCTATGCTTTGTTCACAATTTTGTATTAAATTTGACAATCAAGTCAGTTTGCTGGGAGCTTATTAACTAAAAACTTGACAAACTCAAAAGCCTCCAATGAGGTCTGCAACAGATTCTTCCCCTTCCATTATCTACCTATTTAACTGTTTAATATTCATTGCACAGAGATTGAGTCATATATAATGATATAACTGATTTATTATTTAGGTAACTAAATAAACCTTTACTATACAACATTTATGTAACTAGTTGAATTTTTTTTCAGATAATTTTAATATTAAAACAATTAACTCCAAAGAAAACTATTTTAGAAACTATTCTGTACAAGGGAAATTCCATTCTAAATCTTATATACACTATGAAAACCACAATGGTGCCAGTGTTGCCTTCGTGGGTATTGATGCATGTCCTGATCCCGGCCTGAGAAGACCTTTTAACTTTATTGGTATTCTCGATGCTCAAGAGCAAGCACATATCGTAAAACTTAAGGCAGAAGCTGAATCCAACGCTGACCATGTTATTTGGTTTGGACACTACCCAACATCATGTATATTACCCCTTAAAAGAGGTTCTCAAAGTTTTGATTTGCGGCAGCTTATAGGTTCTCACCATGGATCACAGGTCTACCTCTGTGGACATTTACACTCCATGGGTGGTATGGTACCCAAGATGTATACAAAACAAAAAAAGGGATTTTTAGAACTTGAACTAGGAGATTGGAAAGACAACAGAATGTACAGATTAGCTGCAATAGATCATGGACATTTTTCATTTGTTGATCAAAAACATAATATGTGGCCACTTGTACTTGTAACAAATCCTAAGCATGCAAAGTATGTATTGCCTGGGAGAGAGCCCCTGCAATTAATTCCTTCTTCAACTCACATAAGAATACTTGCATTTAGTGATGTTGATATTGTTAGTGTACAAATTACGTTTGATAAAATAACTTGGATGGAATGTAAACAAAAGAAAGGACCTTTACATACTTGTTTGTGGTTGCCACAGTTGTTCACAACTGGTTTACATCATTTGTATGTGAAAGTTAGCGATGAGCATGGCAAAGAGACAGAAATTGATCATCCATTTACTTTGGATGGTACTTTGATGCATTTTGAAGTCATAGCAAGAATTTTACTCATGTTGGAGGCAGGAGTTGTGGTAAGAAGCACCCATAATATAGACTGTATTGTAAGATAAAACAATTGTAGCTTGAATTTGACATTACAAATACCATAGAGGCATTTGTTAAATGATTGTGATAGTGTCACAATATAGCATCACGCCTGTATCATACACATGTATGTACATTTCTCTGTAATACATTACATACCCAGGGTTCGCCAACTATTTTTAAGTCCCATGTAATAGGGGGCGAGCCTATTGCCGTCTTCTAGGCACATTTACAAAGTCCGGGCTGCTGTTGAGAATTTTTCTTTTTACGAAAAAGCTCAATAGCACTTCCCGACCCGGGGATCGAACCCGAGACCTCATGATCAGTTGTCGCTCACACTACCGCTACACCACCGAGGCAGTAGTAAGATAAAATACATAGATGTACTAGACTGTATTGTAAGATAAAATAATTATAGCTTGACACAAAGTGTGCTAAGTATGTTAAATGCTAAAAAAAATATATAAAAATATCAAAATAATTATTGTTTGAATTTAACATCAATATCATAGAGACATTTGTTAAATGATTGTGATAGTGTCACAAGATTTATTTATAGCATGAGTCTTTGTTTGATACCCTTGTAATTTTACTAACACACTAACATACAACTGCTTGAGACATAATGTAAACCAAAAACCAATGTTTCTCAAACAGTCCAGCTTCACTAATGTTATATACCTATCATAAAAATTTCAATATCACATTACAATTAATAAATAACAATATAAGAAAACAAAGGTAAGAACGAAATAAACAAGAATGTATTACTTCCATATTTATTTTGGTTTAATATTTTCAAATATAATAATAGCATATAAAAATGTCCTATTTATGGTTTGTTTACCTTTTGTCTCATGGCTTTCTGAATACAGTATAAGTAAATTGAGAAAATTTCAAATTATCATAGCTTATCATTTTTTGATGGTAAGGTAAAAACAAAATGTAATGTATTGTGAAGACAGGGGGAGTGGGTTCAAAAAGTAGAATTTTGTGTGACAATTAATGTGCAGTCCCTTTTTTAATTATTTTTAATTATGGGTAATCCAGGTCCACCCATGACCATTAATGCTGTAAAGTATTCGAAACGCCAGGATATTCGCGTAAATATCAGAAAGTATTAAGTCCCTTTATACTTTGCTCTATTTTTAAGGTAACAAAACTATAATTTTGTTTGTTTTTACAGTTTCAAACAATATTTGGTACATTATTAATGATCAATGTATTACCTCTAGTCATATTAAGACTAAAGAAAACGCCGCCAAAATATCGAAGAAGATTTGGGAGGCTTTTGATAAGAGATGTTTGGTTGTTAAGCAAGCTTGACAGAGTATTTTATCCTGTTATATTGTATGCACTTTATATACCAATCGGGCCGTGGGCCATTGGAGAACTTATAGATGGGCACATAGGTGCCATTTTTGCTTGGGGCATTTTGATAAGAGGTACATTCTTACCAGAGCCTTTTACATATATGTACGGAAGTGTGCAGCTAATGTTTGTACAGATACCTCTAATATTTGTTTTGGCCAATGTGTTAGAAGGCCGTACATCTGGACTTTATGTGCGTGGGATACGGCGGTTAATAAGAAATTTGCCCTTTATATTATTACTGTCTATACAGTTGTTATTGGCATACTTTTTCTGGCTAGAATATGGAATGATGTCATTTATATTTGGACCATTGAGGACGTGGAGTATTGCATTAAGTGTACTGCTGTGGTATAAAACCTCAAATTTGCCTCAAGAACAATGCAGGTATGTAGCCTTCATTTATTGATACTTTTTTCTTTTTATAGATAACTTGATCTTAAGTTTGGTTATTCATTAATATTTTATTTCTTATTCCTATATTTTAAATTGAGATTTGAAGTTAGTTAGTTAGTCTATTGTATAGACGTGCATTGTAGACAATAAAACTTAACCAAGGTATTATAGGTGGGAAATCGAGGTTTTCTGTAGTAACTTAAAGACTTACAGAAGTCTCAAAAAATGTAACTAAGTATGATGCTAGGCCATCCTAGCTTGCGGAGGGCGTCAAAAAGAAAAGCTCAATTTAATGTTACGTAATTTATGACGGCCCCTTGTGTAATAAATTAATCAAACTCCTTCCTCCTCCTATTTACATAAATACCTGTGCATTGCTGGTTTCAAATTAAAATAACTTGGCTGGCTGAAACGTTCCACATAAACCTGTTGACACCATGTGTACAAAAACATTTACCGCCATTTTGTTTCAGAAAATTGACTAAGTTAAACGAATTGCCATCATAGTATCTCCAGTTGCATCAGGAGTATACATATTACATAGTGAATAGTTTTGTATGGATCCTGAAGATGGAATACCAGTTGAAAGTGTATACTTTACAATGCACCAACACAGCTCTCGCTTTTTTTTGCTATGGTTGATTGAGCAGTGAAGACATAGAGTATTTATATAATAACCTTTGTTTATGTGTAGCACCAAAGATTATAAATTGTAGACATTCCAGGCTTATTAGTTAGACTTGAAGAGTTAGTTAAACTAGCGATTCCAAATTACGCTTTTATTGTTTAATAGGCAGTTGTATTCATATATTGATGTATTAGATACATCTAATAGCTATAAAACTAGCACAATCGATTCGGAATTCAAATTATACATACCTATTTATTGTATGTTTTATTATTATTATATACATAATAGTAAATTATGTGACTAACCTCAGGTAGGTATATGTGCCCAGAGCAGACATTATAGACCCACATCTATAAGGGCACATTTAAATATTTAGATCACCTTCCTGTGTAAGCAAATATAGGAAAATCATTATTATAATATACTAGCGTTAGCGCAGCCAAAAACTAGTTTTTAGTTTATATCTTAGGTTCCCGATATAGTAGCGAGATAAAATGTATACCAGTTTTTAAGTCTAATCAAGAGCTATCAAATAAAAAAAGTTGCATCAAAATCCGTCAGTAGTTTTTGCGTGATGCGCGAACGAACAAACAGATAGACTAATAGACAAAAAGTCTAAAAAAAATTGTTTTGTGTTTAGACATGCTTATGTAGCCTAATACAGTAATTTTTTCTCAAACATCTTAATGTACAGACACAGCTCTGTTACAGCTTTATAATAGTAGGTACAGATAAATAAATATAGTTAAATTAAAAAAAAAACTGCACAATGTACAGAATGGAGGTGAGATTCTATTTATCGGAGTTGTTGGTACACAACTTAGGGATTGATATTATTTTCCGACTAGATAAATCCGGCTTAATATTAGTGGTGTTAATAAATCTGTTGTTAATCAACTTAAGCCGGTCAATACAGATATTTCTTTTTTATATTTTCGAATGTGATAGAAAGCTTGCTAAAGCTATTTTACGAGCAACTGGATACTTAATATTTTTGACTATTCCTATAACACTGACATCAATGATCGAAGAATACATGTATTTTTAAATAAAAATGAATACACAATAGTAAGTTATTAACGTACCTATATATTATAGTAATAATAATACGTAGGTACTCTTATATTTTATAAACCAATTAACGGTGCATACACCTATGGTACATAGTAAAAATATTGTTAAAATAGAATCATAGTTATTTTCTTACCGATTTCAGTGACAATTTTGTCATAAGCTTGACACATTAGATATTTTATTGTAATACCGGAAAGTAATTCACCTTTTACAATTGATTACCTAGACCAAGGTTTCCTGTGTGCATGGCGAGACTCAACCGGATGATGAGCGTTGGATATGCTCGAAACCCGGAGCGTTTTTTCGGATCGATTTCTTAAGGCGGGAAAAAATGATCCTAACCGCACACTCCGTCGTTCGGGGCTACGATCAGGGTAGTGTGGGCCCTTACCCACTAAATAAACCCGCCGTGTGCCTCTCCACCTGTATACTGGAGCCTGACCACTGGAGTATATCCTAAACCTGAGAATTAAAGTCCAAAATAAAATATCTACATTTACAAAGTGCTATTTGGCATTGAGAGCTTTATTTATAATTGTTGTCTTCACTGTAAATTTATTAATGAAACATAGATTTTATTTTTGAATGCCTTTATGAGATCTTGCACAATTTATCAAATATATTATTGAGCGTATTGCACATATAGGCGAGAGATTATAAATTATAATATTAAAACGCTGAACTAAAATATTTTTATACGAAGCTAAATTAAATATATTTTTATTTCACACATTACAGATAAGCTTTAATGTTTTAAAAGTGGTACAGTACACTGCAGGCTAAAACATACGTAAGATTACGTTAAATTTAGGCATGGCATAGATTTTCGAATTTTGTAATACGGTAAATTATTCCTTTGGATATTACATAGAATCACAAATTTATAATTTCAGTTGTTGGAAAAGATGAATGTTTAGTTTTACTTTGTGATAATACTTAGCGTACTTGCTGAAAATAGTATTTTATCATGGTAATTATTAATAAAAAAAACGGTTTCTATCATCTATTAATTAATCTGAGGTGGTAAGACGCTATGATACATTGTAAAATTCAAAACCTGTATAACTTTTCGATTTGCCTCGTGAGTTAAACATTGAAAAAAAGGAAACTATCTTTAATTAAGTAATTGAAACGCAATAGATTGTATTCCAATATCTATTTGGCGAATATTTCAATCAAACCATTATCAAACTACTTGGATTTCATATGTAAAATGTAATTATAAAGTGCCTGCTACACGGTTGTAAACCAACGCCCTAACAGAGGTGACCTTGCTAGATTACAACCGTGTAGACAGCGGTTTGCAACCAAAGGACATTGCTCTGCGTTCATACATAATTCGCCCTGAAAAAACCTCAAAACAAAATCATGTGTTGTATTAAAACATAAAACTGAATTCCCATACAATTATCATTTTAATAGCAGACTAGCTAGAAAATCTTACTATTACAAAAACTGTCTCTGATTTTGAGGCCATGAGCTGGGCGTTTTAAACTTATAATACTGAAGCTGGAATGTAAATGGATCAGTTTACGTATGACAGTAGATTGGTGTTTCACTACCTATTGTAATAGTTTTCAATTCAGTTGGATTATAATCCGACGCTAGATAATGGTCTATTAAATTTTTACATATTTCAAAAAATATTTAACCTATCATTTTCTATATACAATAAAGATTAGATTACTTTATTATTTTAATTCAGAATGACATTTTAAGTTCGTCTCATATAAATAATAAAAATCAGTGACATCTAATAACAAACTCCTAATATTGATAATGTAAGTGTAAAATAAGTCTTATAAAAGCAGGGAATCTATTGACAATACCAATTGTGAGATCAAAAAAGCTTTTAATAAAACAAAACCTGATTTTTGTCTAGATTTATTATAATGCAACTTATAATATTAGAACTGATCTTGATCTTTTTTCATTGTGACATTTAACACACAATCTCTAAATCAATTCCAAAAGTGTAATTCAGATTTAAAAATAACTTAACAATGCTTTCAAAAAAACTAAAGAACGATTCTATTAAGTCCCTTCGAATATATTCGTATGACATAGAGCTAGTCCATGTTAAACGGAAATTGACAATTTGTATTATAAAAAATACTAATAATTATCATAGCTCCGATGCTACTATCGTACAGGGCGAAACATGGCAATGTCCTTTGAAAACAGACAATCGGCCGCTAACCAAGGTCACCTCTGTTACGGCGTTGGTTTACAACCGTGTAGCAGGCACTTAAAACTGATGCATCACTAGGAGTGTTCCTTGTATTGAGTTATAATTATTATCGTTCTAATTAGGTATATAAAAATATGTCTAGTCTGACAGTATTTATGAAATGTAGATATTAATATTTTAAATAAGGTTTCGTACAAATCTTTTACAAATCACACTAACTTGTTATTTACATACAAAACCAGTCATGGGTACCCACACTAAGTCTGAGCTATTGCAAATTAATCATAGTTCTGCCAAAATATACCAACTGTATCAAATATGTTTCGAAAAAAAAAGACAAAGTCTGTCTATGTCATAGTATGTACATGTGGAATAGTTCATAGATAATGTTATTTATTAAGCCGTGTGGGGCCGGCACCGAGAATAGCTCCACCCCATCTCTTCCTATGGGAGTCGTATAAGCCGGCTAAGGGATTACCAGGGGACCGGGCAGCAGCGTTCCCCTGTGTACTAAAAACATCCACTGCGATCGCCAAACCGCCTGCCAAGCGTGGCGATTATGGTAAAACCCCCATTTTGGGGAGGCCTATGTCCAGCAGTGGACGCTGAAAGGCTGATGGATGGATGGATGGTTATTTATTTTAATTGTTAATACATATTTGGCTGTTTTTGCCGAATGTTAAAGTATCACATTTTGATCAATTTGGTGTCGATAACTTATTTTGGACAATTTGTGGATTGGTACATTTTGGCATAACTGCCCTATTCATTTATGTATGTGCTGTGTTAAACATATTTGTGTTAGTCATTTGTCTATATTAATATATTTTTGTTGAACATTGGACTCCAATAATAATTGTAATATAGTGCTTTGTCAATATAAATGTATAGGCAAATAATTTCATTGTTTTCGTTGCGATATAACAGGTCATCGACAGATATCTAAGTTATACGTCATCTGTGTAGCTACGCAGCGTTTGTGTTATACGAATTAAAGATTCACCATTATTTCTAACGACCTCGTAATTAGCAAAACACTCATTATTGACAAATAGGGTGATACTAGTTTTACCCGCGACTTGGTTCGCGTAGTCTTCAGAATATAATATACTATCTATGCAAATGGCTATCCCACAGGAACCATTCAGTTTTCCGGGATACAAGTGGCTTTAGTCCTTTTCTGGACACAAGACTATATTTATGCAAAATTTCATGATGATGCAACTGCCTCCGAGGTGTAGCGGTTGTGTATGCGACTGCTAATCATGAGGTCTCGGGTTCGATCCTCGCGTCGGGCAAAGTTATTGAGCTTTTTCCTAAAAAGAATTCTCAGTAGCAACCCGGAGTTTGGAAATGTGCCCGGTAGACGTCAATAGGCTCGCACCCTATTACGTGGGACTTAAACATAGCTGGCGAGTCGTGGGTGTGTAACACATCTCTGCCTACCCCTTCGGGGAATACAGGCGTGATGCTATGATGCTATGTTTCATGATGATCGGTTCAGTAGTTGTTTACGTTAGTGACATGGGTAAAACATGCTCCTTTATTAATAAAACTGTTTAGAGTATTTTTAGATTTCTCTAACCGAATGGTTCAATCATGAAGGATTTTTAGGTTAGGTAATCTAAAATTAGATAATCCAAAAATTATAGTTATGTAAAATGCCTTTACTTACCCTTTCCCCAATAATTACCTACTCGTTTATAATTACAAAGAGTGCTTGACTCAACACTAAGTCTTGATACCTAAAGTACAAATTATTATTTGTGAATGAGCATTCTGTAAATGCGTTCCGATAGGTGGCGTTGGTCGTTAAGACAAATGTGATGAGGAGATTGGGTATGACCGAAAGGTAGTGCGGTAGCTCAGTGGATTAGAGCACTTCCTCGTATTGGAAGGGACGCAGGTTCGATTCCCGCTCGCACTAAAGTTTTCTTTACTTTAAGGTAGCTGAGCATGTCAAGTGCTAAAAAATATAGATCAAAATCTTTCTACCTATAAAAATTCGAACAGAAATAAGTCAGCCGGGTTCTTTAGAGATTCATTTTTCTAGTTGATCTTTCTTTTTAAAGGAGGTTATCCATCCATCCACCAGCCTTTCACCGTCCACTGCTGGACATAGGCCTCCCCAAGAGAACGCCACAACGAGCGGGCCCGTCATGGGGGATAATGCCGTAATTGCCATGCTTGGCAGGCGGGTTGGCGATCGCAGTGGATGTTGTTAATACTTAAGGGAGTGCTGCTGCCCACTCCCTCGGTATTTCCTCAGTCGACTCTTACGACTCCCGTGGGTAGATAGGGGTGGGACAATTCTAAAGCCGGCCCCCTACGGCTAAAGGAGGCTATATGTATATAATAATACTTAACTTAGGTACGCATAGAAATGAATATTTGAAATGCTATGTTATTTTTTTTAACAGGATGACTTGATCATAAATGACAACTGATAAAATTGTGTGTTACCAGTGATGACTTACGGCACAGAGGCGTGGTCTCTGAATGTTGGCCTTATACGTGATAAGATCCGTAATACGGAAATCCGTAGGAGAAGCAGTGTAGGACGGCCTCCCACCAGGTGGACCGATGACCTGGTCAAAGACGCAGGGAGTCGTTGGATGCAGGCGGCACAGGACCGTTCGCTGTGGCGTTCTCTTGGGGAGGCCTATGTCCAGCAGTGGACGATGAAAGGCTGATGGATGGATGGATGATGATAAAATTGTTATATTATCAATTGTTTATTTTCAAGCTAAGATATATTATGTATCGTGCCGATACTTAGACAAAGAATATTATAGACAAGCTATCAGCGTATGCAGTGTCGAGATTACAATAGTTTGACATATGATAACTGGAATAATTTTGAAAGATAACTATGATTTTGTTGACTAAAAATGTTATCACCGAACAATCTCCTTCGTTTGACGGTTTATCTCTGCCACGTGACATTGTCAAAGTTGTGGACATACTCCTGCAACAGCCATAAATAAAGAAGAAGAAGACTAAAAATGTACCTACTACCTGTTTTAGCCGCATACAATAATGAGAGGACAAAAGAAATTGCAGTTATCCTTATACTAGCTGATACCCGCGACTTCGTCAGCATTAAAGATTTAATTTCTAAATTCGACTTACTCGCGATTTTATAAAACCATTAAAATGTACCTATGTGTACCTATCCTATATCAAATATAAAATTAAATTTAACATTCTTATATTAGTACTGTAATAATTTTCATTGCAAAATATTCACAAAAAAAAAATATAGCGATACGAAGTTCGCTGGGTGAGCAAGAGTACGAGTAGTTATTTTATAAAATCATACATACCTACATACTGTCACGCCATTTTCTCACACATTTTTCGCTTCATCTTCTTTCATCAGCGCTTTTATTTATGCATTCTCGTTGGTTTCGAGTACTCTTAACCTGGCCTTCCTTAAGAACTTCTACGATCTGCTCAAAATACGTTGCATCCGATAGGTGGAGTGGATCGTAAAGACAATTGTGATGTGGAGATTGGGTATGACCGTTGGTCATTGCGATAGCTTAGTGACTTAGAGCACTTCCCCGAATTGGATGGGACGCAGTTCGAATCTCGCTCGCACTAAAGTTCTCTTTTTACACATTTACAAATAATTTGTAACCTAAATTATAAGCCTTTAAAAAAACTGTGGCGCTCCTCGTGGGAGGGGGAGGAGGGGTGTGGAATAATACATGTTGCCATTGGGCGTAGGTCCAATGTCCATATTTACGTGCAAACGCCAAACGAGCATTTCTATGTTCTTTCTTCAACAACGGTACTTTGCGAGCCACTCTTCCGAACAACCCTGCTTCTACCAGACGTCGTCGAACGGTCCTCGCTGATACACCGGCTCTTTCGTCTGCCCCAAACACTTCGTGTTTTATTAAAATAGAGCCTAGAAACGGATTTTTCTTAGCTAACCAGTGCCTGCATTCTCGACATAGATAACGATCGCTATATTAGCGATTGAACTGCTTCGGTGGTGTAGCGGTAGTGTATGCGACTGCTTATCATGAGGTCTTGGGTTCGATCCCCGGGTCGGGCAATGTTATTGAGCTTTTTCCTAAAAAGGAAAATTCTCAGTAGCAGCCCGGAGTTTGGAAATGTGCCCGGTAGACGTCAATAGACTTGCCCCCTATTACGTGGGACTTAAACATAGCTGGCGAATCGTGGGTGTGTAATACACCTCTGCCTACCCCTTCGGGGAACACAGGCGTGATGCTATGTTTTCAACATAGTTCCGCTGGCCCGCCAACAAAGGCGGAGAGACGGCACACGGCGGGTTTATTTAATGGGTGAGGGCCCCACTACCCTGTTCGTTGCCCCGGACGATGGGGTGTGCGGTTAGGAACATTTTTTCCCGCCTTAACAAAAAAGGGGTAGCAGAGACCACTTCTCCCCGCTTGCTACGATCCCGACACACATCTTTCGCTTCATCTACTTTCATCAGCACTTGCATGCATACTCGTTGGTTTCGAGTAGGTACTCTTAACATGGCCTTCCTTAAGAACGTCTCCCATCTGGTCAAAATACGTTGCATCCGATAGGTGGCGTTGGGTACACTAAAGTTTTCTTTTTCCACATTCACAAATAATTTGTAATCTGTAGGTAATAAGTCTTTAAAAAACCTATTAAACTAATGCCAACTCTTTAACTCGTAAACATAACTAAAATTATTTTGTTAAAAAACTACTTTTAGCATGATATACGATAACAGATAAGAATATATATTTTAGATAGGAGTTTCGTAAAATCTTAGTGAGCGTCTACGCCGTGAAAGGAGCATCTATGCAAAATTTCAAGTCAATCGGACGTATGGTTTCGGAGATATCGTGATGAGTCAGTGAGTGGTAAATCGCTTATATATATATAGATAGATTTTGCTTAAAATGTATTAGAACGTGTAACATTAGCGTATATAACGTGATTAATTAAGGTTTTTTTTTACGTAAATACAAAAACAAGGTTACATACCGATGATGGGGACGGTTGGCCACCTTATTGTTGGGACCCAGTTGATTGGGTCCGAATAAAATACTTATACATGAGTCTCTTTCACTCTTGCTAAAACCTAATATGTGCATCCTTATCTTCATCCTTAGTGTCAAAATCGTAGCGAGTTTATTCATATTCCCCCTCACTTTATTATTTTCTTTGGAACCATCGAGTTAACTACCGAAAAAACTTGGTAAATCTCTAGACTTGAGAATGTCTTCTCTCGCGCCAAATTAGTCCAAATATATTTTAATCACGCTGCAAATTATTCTACGTCAGTAATCAGTGCAAATTAGCTTTCCCTGTAATAAATAACTACATAGAATCTACTCCATGGCACGCTGAGCGACCCTTGATCTTTGATACAAGGCCTACATTCAGAGACCACCTCTCTGTTCCACGTCTTCACTGGTAACACACAGGTCGCAGACCTTCGTTTTCAGACACTGCGGTATATTGGACAAGAACATCTTGCTTAGATACTCGAATGAACGAAAATATGTATTTATATTAGACCTCGAATTATAATTATGGCATTAAAGAGCCAAAATATGCACATAAAAAGCAATAATATAAAAATTATGCACTAAGGAGATATCTATATAATAAAAATCGTGTTTTTTAAATCATTTCACTGCTTTTTATCCCGAAAAAATGGATGGTTACTGCGGGATACCTAACTATTTTTGAAAACAGATAAATTATGTCAATGCCCACCTGATAGTAAGTGGTAACCGCCGCTCGTAATTCAATAATATTAAGAGTACCTACTGCCGAGTCACCGCCAACCTATGCCCTGCTAATGGAAAGAAAGAAAGAAAGTGAGTTCTCCCATTTGGCACAACTGTAATGCAACTGGTGATAACTGCATAACTCCGTCGCCTCATACGATACCCGGCGGGATAATATGAGACGGTGACAATATATTAATCTATCACCTCGAACACGTGTGGGATATTTTAGCATATGCCAGGAACTTCAGGAATCGATAAACAAAATAGCTGTCAAATCAAAAGATTTAGATAAACATCTAGTTAGCAAACTCGGGCAGAGATTACAGGCCACGCCACGAGGCGCTAACTTCGAATTCTGTCTTAGCAAGTTAGGTATTAGCAAGACAGTCTGGTATTGTGCGTATTAGCAAGACAGTCTGGTATTGTGCCAAGAGGAGGGCAATAAGCGCGCCCTTTCGTTGTGATATAAAAAAGAATAGACTGACTTATGGATGACTAGGACCTTGTAACTTCCTATTACTTGTAAGTGGCTGTACACAATGTTTTTTTTTACTACGCGGATGGCAAACTAGCGTACGTCCTCAGGTTAGGTTAGCCTACCTACAGTCGTTCAAGCTGTTTTTCTGTCAGAGAATTGTACTTCCCCGATCGAGCCAGCCGTTAATGCTGGGACAAGCATGGCTCGACCACCACATGTGTTTTTCTAGTTTATTCCGTCAAAATATGTCGATAATTATAACTCACCATTATTAACAAAAACTTCAGTTCACCTTTCTAATGTTTATTTCAGTATAAAAATAGCACCTAATTTCTTCCACAGAATGAGATTTACGACAAGTCTTATAGGTCGTCAACTTTCCTAAATACAATATGAACTACTTACATGCTCTATAAACTCTAAATTTTAAAACAATAATTAGACTAACTTGCAGTAAAACTATCCAAATAAGTAAAGCTAAAAAATCTCTGTTTATATTTCTAGAAAGTTGTAAATGGTTGAAGTAATCTTCTGGATTTTTGAACATGCAGAAGACCTTGTAACACGGCAGTTTTCCTCTATTGAAGCCGTAAACCGTTTCAAGGAAAGCGGCGAATGCATATCGGAAGTAAGAGATCAGAGCGAAGGGTCGAAGGTAGACAGGCATTTCGTTGTAAGGTATGAAGAATTCTGAGAACATCAGCATCGGTATGTTAGCAGCTGGAATCACGAACAGGCCAAGCTGAAACAGATAGATTTATTAAAGAGTGACTGAATGTATGGATTGATTACATCAAATGCAGGCGTCGAAAAAACCTATCTAACCATACATTTTTTCCCGCCTAAACAAAAAAAAAAAGGGTCTAGTGTATGGTGAGTGAGAGTACCTATCGAAGGCCCAACCCTCTTCCTTATCATTTCCTTATACCTTCCTTTCCACCTCCTATACCTTTGCATGGAGTTTGCGACGAAGTGATGCCTCTGGTGTTGTTCGTGTCTATAGACTACGGTAACCGCTTACCATATGTTTGTTGGCCACCAACGTAGAGTGCTAGAATATATATTTTGTAATCATACCTTCATACCACACGCTGCGCCTATCACGAATCCAAAAGTCTGTGCAAGGATGGTGACGAGGGCACAGGTAAGCCAGGCTAAACCCATCCGATATGGGTCTAGAGGTTGGGATGTCAGGTACCAAGCCGGGAACAAGAACACCGTTGCGCATAACAACTGAAAAAAGTTCATTAGCTTGAGTTGGTAATGTTACTGTAAATTACTATAGTAGGGCAAAGTAATAAACTGATGTTATGCCACACAGTTCTAGTGGTCTGCCAGTAGAGGTGGAGAGACGGCATACGGCGGGTTTATTGAGTGTGGTGAGGGCCCCACACTGCCCTGTTCGTTGCCCGGAACGACGTGGTGTGGCTTTGCGGACGCAACAGGTGTTGTCTCGCAGCAGGTTGTACTGCCAGAGTGGTGGCTTGCCTGCTATTTGCGGTTTCAGAATTTTGGTGGTGGGGAGGTGGGAGTTTGGGTTAGATTTTCTTGCTACACGTTCTGATATGGAAATTGATAAAAGAATAGATGGAAAAGCGGAAACTTTTCCGTTAAAAAAAGAAAATTAAAGTTCTAGAAATCGATTGCAGCGTCACCTACCGAATCGAACAAAAGGTGCAGTCTAAGCCATCCAGAGACAGGCTATAAGATATACACAAAAATCATCGAAATCCGTCCAGTCGCTAAGAGATAGTTTAGGGATAAACATAGGACGAACTAAAATGTAGGTAGGGTAATACAACATTTACAACCGACCGGGGTGGTGTGCCCGGAGCATTAAACTCTCAATAATTGTAACATTTTTTATGATTATTAAAGACCTTTATTCAATTCTTGCACTAGTATTTTCTTAGATTGTTGATAAAAGAGTTGTTAATGAGCATTCGTTCACAGTTGTCAAAAAAAGATAATCGTTAGTACCTGTATAGGTAAGTCTACAATGATTTTGGATGCACAGTATACCGGCAAAGAGTACCAGTTGTTGAGATGTTCATGGAGAACCACTTTAGCTTCTACAGGAACTGTAATCCAAATTATTAATTAGTATTAAGATAGATTAATAGGTACTTACCTGTGAAGTTATAGTAAAAAAATATTTTCTTTGGAGACCCATCTGATTTTATTCCATATTATAAGCATAATGTAACTAATTGAAAAAATAATGAGCTAAAACTAATATCTCTAAGGAAAGGGATATGAGGTGGAGAGGAAGGATAATAAGGAGAGGATACGGAAGAGGTTTGGGTTTCCGGCGCTCTCATTCACCCTACGGAACACAGGTAGGAGTACCGTTGCTTTACGCCGATCGTCTGTGAGATGGTGGTACTTCCCAGATTGAACCAGCCCATTCATGCTGGGATAGGCAAGGCTCTCGACTAGCATCTAATTGGCTAACGACTTTATTTAATACCTATTATTTATAGATAATATAATTATTACTATCTACTGCGTTACTTACAAGTATGTATTGTAGGCATAGCGTTCGAGAAGAAAAGAAATAGTAAGAAAAAGAAGAGACAGCCAACGTTTGATATCATCCGACCCGCATCAGCACCAGCACCATTGTACAGTGCACCCAATAATAACGCTACTATGAAATGGCATATTAATCGAATCTGAAAAGAAGAATAATTATTGGTTAATTATAGAAATAAACCACTCGTTAAGTGATTAATAAAATAAATTAACCCCAGTAGTGAATAAATATAATATCAAAAATGGTTTTTCTGAATCTGGGTGTACCTATTTTGTGTCCCTGTAAATCAGAGATAACTCCCTAAAACCTTTGCCCGCGGCTTCGCCTCAGCCAAAAGTTGTTTTTGGGTTATATCTCAGGTTCCCGATATAGTAGCGGGATAAAATGTATACCAGTTTTTAAGGCTAATCAAGAACAATCAAATAAAAAAGTTGCATCAAAATCCGTTAAGTAGTTTTTGCGTGATGCGCGAATGAACAAACAGATAGACAAAAAATCTAAAAACAAGACTAATCATACGAGCCCAAACTCCATGGGTTATGTCGTTTTATATTGGAATTCCTATGACCACCTTCTAGCTTCGTCATCAGACCTTGGATACCATCTAAAGACAAAGTACTCGTCAAGACGAATCAAACGAGTCCAAACTCGATGAGGTTGCACCGTTTCATTATAGGTATCCTATGGCCACCTTCTAGCTCCATCATCAGATCAGCTTTATGTCATCATAATATTACATTGTCACGCAATATACATATGTCTTATATTATAAATATGGCGCGTAACGGAAAAATGTGACGCGTAACGAAAAAATGTTACACTAAATTTTTTTCCAACCCCGATAAAGAAGTTTCACTTCAAAAATGTTTTGTGTTTAGACACGTCTATATAGCCTAATACAGTCATTTTTTCTCAAATATCTTAAACAGACACAGCTCTGTTACGGCTTTATATAGATGAAATTAAATTATAATAGTACCTATAGATTAAATTAAATTAAATTGACGTATTGTTGTGACTGAATAAGTATCTACTATCTTTATTGTTTCCAAAAAAGCCTGTATATTAAGCCCGTAGAGCCCTTTCTTTTTTGTTAAGGCAGGAAAATATGTACCTAACCGCACACCCCGTCGTTCGGGGCAACGAACATAGTAGTGTGGGGCGCTCAGTCCGTAGAGCCCTTAGGTAATGAAATGACATATTTATATTATGCATTATAATTTAATTACATTAATACAAACAACAAAAACAGTAAACTGCCTCTATGGTGCAGCGGTAGTGTAAGCGACTGCTGATCATGAGGTCTCAGGTTCGAGCCCCGGGTCGAGCAGTGTTATTGAGCTTTTTCATAAAAAGAAAAATTCTCAGTAGCAGCCCGGCATTAGGAAACGTGCCCGGTAGACGGCAATAGGCTCGCCTCCTATTACGTAGGACTTAATAGCTGGCGAACCGTGGGTGTGTAATACACCTCTGCCTACCCCTTCGGGGAAAAAAGGCGTAATGCTAAGTTATGTTATGTAAGACAGTGCACATAAGACTGCCCGAGCATATTATTTAACAAAAAACATTTCTAATGTTAAACCTGGGTTAGGTGCACGTCTCTTATTACTCCTATGCAACATCTCCATAATAATGTGTTTAATTGTTGGCACAAGCTGGCTGCGTATCCATCGGATGGAGTAGGGCTTGAACTCAGCAATGCTTCGGTTTCTGGTGATATTCCTGAAAAAACAATAAATAAGAAATAACAGTAGATATCCAGAAAGGATTATCCACCTACAGTGGTAAAATTCAAGTAGCGACTTCCCGTTCCCAGTGCTTTGGATTGGTTTACGCGTAGCCAAATGGAATTCTGATATCATTATGTTCTGGTGAAACTTACTACGGTAATACACCAAGAACACCACGAAAATGGTCTAAAACTTCGGTAGATGCAGACAAACCAGAGAGGCTCTGCCGACAATCTACCCCGGACTGTCACGTAAGCTACGTTTGAAGAGGCTCCGGCTCATAATGGGAGACGTTATTGGACATTCTCTATGGAACAAACACCTATTCACTCTAGGTGGTAACAGACAGCCCTCTTTGCAGAGCCAGCATGCAGGCAGACGAAACAGCCGCCCACATCATTTTTGAACCTGAGGGGGTGGCAGAATACCGAGCACTATACCTT
Source organism: Leucoma salicis (assembly GCA_948253155.1). Taxonomy (NCBI): domain Eukaryota; kingdom Metazoa; phylum Arthropoda; class Insecta; order Lepidoptera; family Erebidae; genus Leucoma; species Leucoma salicis. The sequence goes on along the minus strand of OX411808.1, from coordinate 10,869,163 downwards.
GGGTGTCTGAAGTTATTCCCTGTCGTCGTCGGCAATGTCAAGGTCTGCTAGGCTTTCTAGTAATGCTGGGTTGGCAAGAATAGTGCCAATAAGCAGTCACGCAAAAAAGGCGCACCTATGACGTTGAATTGCGGAAAAATAAGCCCGCATTTACATACATGCGTCATTCCAATAAGCAGTTACGCAAAAAAGGCGCACCTATGACGTTGAGTTGCGGAAAAATAAGCCCGCGTTTACATACATACATCATTATGTTGCGTCTAAGGAGGTATTTACTTTTTATCTCTAGCTATTTCACAATGTATATTTAGGCTAAGTAATTTTTTTACAGTCATTCCTTTTCATTTTATGTGTAGGTATTTTACGTTCTGTTATCCGGGATACGGTAAAACGGTTTTAAAAAAAAGATATTTATTTTTAGCCTAAAATAATTTTAATTATATTAACTTATTTTAGATCTATTTCTTTTAGCAATTGACATGCTCCGCTACTTTTTAAAGTACAAATAATTTGTGAATAAAGAAAAAGAGATTTTTAGTAGGAGCGGGAATCGAACCCGCATCTTTTCCAATCCGGGGAAGTGCTCTAAACCACTAAGCTATCCTACTGATCTTTCGATCATCCCAAATTCTTAATCACATTTGTCTTATATTAACTTATTTTTTAGAGGACACAATAATTTGGTAATAATCGAAATGGTAGACGTTATACGACCGGCGCGGTTGGGATTTGGAAGAAGACTGACTGGTGAGTGTGTGAGGTGTGTGGGAGAGAAGGGTCTGGAAAAGCTGACATAGCAGAAAAGCGGTAGAAAAGAGAAAGCTAAGAGAAACAGGGAGGAGTGACAGTTATAACAGTTCGAAGTCAGTATTTCTCAAGACAAAGCTAAATTATTAAAATTAAATAGGTACGTAAATTTTAAGTAGTTACGGACAAAAAAAATTGCTTTGTTGTTCCGCACATAATTAATTTTAATTTACTATTCTTTTTTTATATACAATTAATAAATATAATTATAAATTAATTGCTATCTTATTATCTGTTCATTTATTTATTTGCGTATTTTGGGTAGAGCCCGAACGTATCAATTCAGCCAACTATGATCAGCTCAGAACTAGTTGAAACCAAAACGGAAGTTTTGGTTATCAACCATAAGGCAGATTTAGGGTAGAAACTTTAGCCGACAGTAGATATATTGACCGAAACTGGCAGAGATGAAACTGATTTTGGTTTAATCATTAATTTCAGGTAAATAATTTATTCTGGGCGTGTGGGGCCGGCTTTAGAATTTTGCTCACCCCTCTCTACCCACGGGAGTCGTAAGAGCCGACTGAAGGAATACCGGGGGAGTAGGCAGCAGCACTCCCTCTAGTATTAATAACATCTACTGCGATCGCCAACCCGCCTGCCAAGCGTGGCGATTACGGCATTATCCCCCATGACGGGACCGCTCGTTGTGGCGTTCTCTTGGGGAGGCATATGTCCAGCAGTGGACGTTGAAAGGCTGATGGATGGATGGATGGATATAATTTATTCTATACCTAAAGTAATAAGTAGAAAGTAATGGAATTTGTTACACACCTTTTGCATTCGTGCCTTGAATATCATTCTTGGCAATTTTTCTCAGTTCTTCTGCATAATTAATAGCTTCCTTTTCTAAGAGATTCTTGTTACCTGAGTGTTCGCCGCTTGCTATTTCTAACACTGAAAAAAAAAATATATTGTCAGTGGTGGCTACAATACGCCTAATGAAAATTGGTAATCAATTGATGTTGACGAGCTTTCTTTTCTACCTTTCCTGAAGATCTATCAGATGAGCAGTTGAGATAGAATATCTTCTTCTACTAAATGTAATTCACCTTTATTACAGTTGGTTAAAACGGGCAAAACTTATCACGTTAAAGCCACCCTAGTCATTTATATCATCAATGATAGGTAATTATTTTATACTCACAATAATCAGCTATATTATAATACTGCGGACAGATATAACCGGCTTTAGCTAATGTGTCTGGTACATCAACAACAGCACCGGCGTATAATGTTCTGCCATTAGTCAATACTATGACGTCATCAGCTGTGTTAAAGAGCTGCGACGATGGCTGGTGGACTACACAAGCGACAGTGCGACCACTCCGTGCAACACTGAGAAGAGCCTGGGCTACGGATAATGAAGCGACTGCATCTAAACCACTAAAAAGATTTATTATATAATAGCCATTCCTTAAATTTCAATATCTACGCCGACGCATCTGTCCAAGGCCCAAACAACCTCTCCCGCTTATCCTCTCCTTATTATCCTTCTTTTCTACCTCCTACCCCTTTTCTTGGAGTAGACAACGCGCGAGAGATGCCATTGGTGTTGCTAGTATCTATTAGACTACGGTAACCACTTAACATCAGTCAGGCCGTATGTTGGTTTGCCACCCGTAGGTATAAAAAAGATGGGGTGACTTATGAGGAAGGTTCAGGCATATATATCATTAAGGTTTTATGTAAATTGGCTGAAGTGTGGCGAAGTTTTTTTGATTAGGAGCTTCACTTGCCCGTGCGTGTAATAAAGTAGGTATAGTTATGTTATTAGGTATCTATAGGTATGGAAAAGTTGTTTATGCGAAGCGGGTATAAGTTATTAAGTACTTGAAAGTAATTCACTTTCAAATTACATCACTTTAGTCGATTGTAGTCATTGATTGAAACTTAAACATTTCATTAAATTAATTCCTAATGAGTAATGCGCCATGTTTTGTTCTTTTTATTGCAGTTTTTAATTTTATAATTTAAAAAGACTTCTTTCCGAAAATGCAGGTTTACTTAATACCACATATAGACCTTTATATTGAATCTAGCAGTCTTTTATTTGACATTTGCTGTGCACACTTGTAGGATTTTTTACGACATAAATGACACGAAAATAATCAATTCTTATAAGCAAAAAGTAGTATATTATTCACGTTTGTAGTGAGTTAAGCATAAATGACCCAAGGTTCAGAACAAAAAATAGCTTTGTTAATTTATTTTAATAGAAAATATTAAAATTATGCTCTTATTAAGCCACAAAAGCTCCAATGAATTAAAGTTTTAATGGCGTTGGCGTGGTAATATGTAGGTATATGATATAACTAGAAAAGAACATATACTCTTGCTTTATTTCTAGAGCATATTATATTTTATTTCGGTTCTTAATCATTGATAAAAAATATGACGGGATCAAGACAAGTACCTTACTCGTATGATAGAATAGAATAGAATACAATACACTTTATTGTACACCAAACATAAGATAAAAACAATAATTTACAATAAAACTATCAACAAGTATGTACAATGGGCGGTCTTATTGCTAATAGCAATCTCTGCCAGACAACCTTTGGATGGAGTTAACAAGTACGATGCTGCAGTTATGTTGTAGGTGTACGTATACATAAATAAATATACATGTACAAATATAAATAATACTATAGGTAATCATAAATATCACATATAAATTAAAATCTTAAAATGACAAATAATGATCTTTGACCAATATTTTAAATTTAGTCAACGTATTTGCGCGTTTGATGTCTAATGGTAAGGCATTCCATAAGTTTACTGCCGTCACTTTAAAAGACTTACTAAGGTATTTTGTGCAATGCGTTGGTATTTTGAGCCTAAGATTTTCTGACGACCTCAAGGTCTTCCCATGTGTGTCATGTAGGAATTCAAAATTTCCTTTAAGATAGGAAGGGTATGACGGGTTGAACAGAATACTATGTAACAAGAATAATAAATGAGCCTTCCGACGAAGGCGTATTGGTAACCACTTGAGATTGTTTCGAAATTCTGCGACATGATCATATTTACGTAAACCTAATATAAATCTTATACAAAAATTTTGAAGTCGCTCAAGTTTTTCAAGCTGGTTCTCGGTAAGATCTGGATAGCAGCAAGCAAGCATCTGCATAATCAAGGATAGGAAGTAGAAGGGAATTTGCAAGCGCAATTTTGGTGACAGTGGGTAGAAAGTTTCACAACCGTCTCAATGACCCTGCTGATCTGAACATTTTCCGACTCACCTCTTGCAACTGGGGATCCCAAGAGAGGTTTTTGTCAATTAGTATACCCAGATTCTTCACTTTATCGCTTATAGGTGTTATTGTGCCATCAAAAACGATTGGTGGTAATTAGATGTTAGTCTAGAGCTACCCACAACAATGACTTGTGTCTTAAAGGGATTCACCTTAAGCCCGTGTAACTTACTCCAACTACTAATAAAATCCAAGTCCTTATTGGTGATTCTGATGGCATCTGACAATTCAGTTAAAGGTGCCTGAGTATAGTTCTGGAGATCATCTGCATAAAGGTGGTAGGAGAAAATAAGCTTATTAGAGATGGTATTTATAAATACTGCGAAAAGTAAAGGAGAAAGCACGCCGCCCTGGGGTACACCAACAGTAGTATTGCACCATGTTGAGTAATTATTTTCTATACGAATAGGTACGCTGTTGGCGTCCACACAGGTAACTACGAAACCAACCAATACCTGTTGGAGATATGTTAAGTGAGTTTAGTAGGCCAAGTAATATGTCATGATCCACCGTGTTAAATGCATTGGAGAAGTCTAACAAGGTGAGCACAGTAAGATACCACGGTCCATGCCTGATCTAATGTCATCGGTTACCTTAATTAATGTCGTAGTTGTACTATGACATGAGCGGAAGCCAGATTGGAAAGGATTGAGGAGCTTATTTATATCAAGAAAGGAACTGAACTGGTTATGGACAAGGCGCTCAAGAACTTTGGACAGGAAAGGTAGTATGGATATGGGACGGAAGTCAGAAAAACAGGAAGGCTTAGATTTTTTTAGTAGAGGGGTAAGTTGCGCCTCCTTCCATTTGGATGGGAAGATACCACAGAATACAGAGAAATTGAGGATATGGCAGACTATAGGAAGGACTTCTAGGATGGGAATAATCATATTGCGGCTTATGGAGTCGCTTCCAATGGCATTAGAAGTTATTGACTGAATGCTCTTCTTAACATCACAAGCAGTGAATTGGTTAATGACGAAAGGTGGATAATTAGGTGTTGGAAGTGTTGAAAGATATTTCATAGTATTTTCCTTAACTGTCTTTTCTAAATTAGACGATACTGAGAATACTTGATTAAGCAAATCAATGTTTACGTCCTTAGGAATTGTGTCAATACGCGATTTTCCAACACCCAATGTATTAAGAAATTTCCAGACTTTAGCTGGATCTCCGTATGAATGTGCTGGCGTTGTGCATCCCTACACACCTTGTTGCAGTGATTTCGTATAGTGCAGTATTTCTCCCAGTTCAAAGCACTTGGTCGAGTCTTGTATTTAAATTTAGCAGTTGCTTTCTTTGCCATAAGCATCCTTATGTGGTCAGTGAGCCATGGTGAGGGTTGATGTTTCATTTTTACTGGTCGTATAGGTGCATGTTTATCGTATAGTAGAAGAAGACTATTATTGAAATAATTAACTTGCACCACCAACCGTTCGATCGTTCCTGATAAGCTGATATCCAGGAAGGGAATATAAAGTGGACGGGAGACATGGCTTCAGCCATGATTCAGAGACAAGAATAGCGTGAATATTCTTATTATTGAAATTTGCTAGCATATCCGGGAAGTGGGCCGGAACACTTTGGGCGTTGATATGAACAACATTGAAATTCCTCGGGCTATCAGAAAATTGTGCTTCAAGTAAATCATTTAGAGGAGGAATGCTGACAATGATAGGTACAAATATGAGTGTCAAAACCTTAAATTAAGAATTAAATCTCTGACGCTAAACAAAATGTTCTTTTCAGTAAACAATGATATTGTATATAAAAAGAGGCAGATATGTTACAAGCGCGCGTTTTGTGAAGACTCCAAAATAGTCCAAATTTTGGACGTTTTGTCTTTCAATAATTGCACCAACACAAATGACAATTGAAAAGATAGAGCTATCTCTTTCACTCTCTTTCACTTATATCGTTATCCTATCTTTTGTACTGTTCATTAGTGCTACTTGTCAACAGTGTGCGCGATATAAGTGCTCGTAAGTAATAGTAAGGTGCAGCGCACACGACACACTTTTTGTGCGATTGAATCTGCGGTGCACAAAAAGTCTGCATGGTGCGCTAAAAGTCCGTTACGGATTTTTCGCAGACTTAACGCACATGACGCACATCTACAATCATTTTGTCGGCAGAACTGTAGGGACGTATACGCTGTGGAAATGCAGAGATCGCGATGTATTATTTTATACTTGAGGTTGTGGGGATAATAGTATTTTCCATTCAACCTCCTCACATAGATATATTTACTGTCGTGAATCGATTGATATAGGTATATTATTAATGAATGTTCTATGATTCCAGACCCCTCTAGTCTGGTACAAAAGTCTCTCTATCAGTTTGTGTTGTTGTGTTCAACAGTGTTTACATAGGGAGCCATTTTATAAAAGATATTGTTGTGAATTTATATAATAATCGTGCGATCACTACAGCACATTTCAGCCCACATTTTTCTCTATAAATGTCTATCATAATATTCTGGCTTAGAAGTATTTATCATAAATAAATTGTTGGGCTGTTTTGTACTTCTTGTATTAACATCGATACATCGATCTCTAGCGCCTTAATTTACCTCCACCAGTTAACAAGTGCAGATTGCAGATTAAAGTGTGCGCCGTCTGCGTTAACGCTCGTTGAAGCAAAAGTTCTATTTTTTTCACGCACTTTTTGTACGGCGCGGCGCGGCGCGGTCTGCAAGAATCACGCGGATTTTTTATCTGCCGGACTTTTTGTGCGTCGTATGCCTTACTGCATATAATTACATAGGTTCTATTTTTACAGGCTAAAAAGTGCGCCGTGGATAGTACGTCGTCTGCGCCGCACCTAAAAGTCGTCTCTTCCTATGGGAGTCGTAAAAGCCGACTAAAGGATTACTGGGGGACCGGGCAGCAGTGTTCCCCTGTGTACTAAAAACATCCACTGTGATCGCCAATCCACCTGCCAAGCGTGGCGATTACGGTAAAACCCCCATTTTGGGGAGGCCTATGTCCAGCAGTGGACGATGAAAGGCCATCAGGATGGATGAATAAAGTAATAGTAATGCGGGAACAGATTCTAAACGTCATTTACTATGAACGTAACGTATCTTGTGTAAAATATCATTGTTAGTTAATACCTAAGTTTTTAATGTTGTGTAGCTGTTATAAGAAACTACACTAATATCAAAGAAAATCATTGAGAATGTGGGGTTCGCACCTAGTAGCACTAAAGGCACTTTTTTTGAATATTTATTTACAATGGATAATGTAGGTACCTGGTAGGTTCGTCTAAGAACATGATTGTAGGATCAGTCAACAGTTCGCAAGCGATTGTTAGTCTTTTACGTTCTCCACCAGATAGTTTTCCTGCTCTGGTGTCCAGAACTTCGTGAATGCCCAGTTGCTTCGTGACTGTTTTGATCTAAGAAAGGACAAACAATTATAAAACTATGTTTATTAAAATATATAAGAAGCGAATATTATATTTACTCAAGAAAAACTGAGTTAATTGATTCCCATTGTCACCTGAAATGCAGGTGCATTACACATATATTTGTCACCTGCGATGCATTAATACTTTTTAATAATTATTGTAGAGTAAGTATACCAGTGTTATTAAAAAAAATAAGTATTTTCTGACTATGCAGTCACCCTTTGTAAATCTTCATTGATTTTTTGGACATCTAACCTCAGCTCCTAAATTATACGTACCGGTACAATTAAATGACACCAGGAATTTGCAATTTTTTAAACATTCGCGTAGTACATTACATGATGAAGTTTTGTCTACGGAGGTCTAAGTCTATATTCTGACCCAGGTATATATCTGCCAGGTAGGCTTTTATGACTTCTACTACCGACTAGCTAATGTCTTTCGGTGGTTCAGACCAACTCAACTCGTCGGAAGGGTTTATTTAGACCATGCAGCATCCTGCCTAACAGGCTCAGTGACTGTCTCTACAAAATATATAAATATAATAATAAATTTATTTATATTCTATTTAAAAAAATGTATTTTGTTATTTAAGTACTGTGTACACTAAAGGATAAACAAAATATAAATTATTATTTACAAATTATCACTGCTCGGTGAAGGAAAACATCGTGAGGAAACCTTCTGAGAGATTTTCTCGACCACTTGTGAAGTCCGCCTATCACAGTGGGCTAGCGTGGTGGACTACGACGTAAATCCATCCATAGTTAGACTTTGACTCCCTTACTAATAAACATTGCTTTAAGCTTCGAATAGTATTCAGTGTTTTGTTTCGTTCTTTGCAACGTTAAACTGTCATATTAGTGACAAAGACAAAATACTGAATATTCAGAGGTTTTTATTAGTAAGGGAGTTATGTTTCTACTGTAAAATAAATATTACAATTTTTAAGAAAATTCGTGTCTGCTGCTTTACTATGATATACATAGGTATACGCTACTTGAGTTTGTTACGAAGGTTCCAGAGTTACCATAAAGTACCTATAGTAATATACATAAGTATATAATAATATGTATATATATGTACATAGTTACAACACAGTAGTTACTGTGGTTACAACGTTGATTGTGTGAGCTTTGAAATTCGCACATGTTTGCGAACAGGAAATATGATAATACCTACTTACGCATGCAAGCTCCTGTTCGTGCAATATTTTATTCGTTGAAAATTTTATTATCTGAATCTGTGTTATCCATTCCACAAAAAACTGCCTATGGATGTAGTGCTAAGTTAAATATCGGTCAAGCCATGATTTATTTTTATATTTTCAGTTTACCGGAGTTTTCACATTCAAAATGACATTCACTTGTAAATAAAGATAAGTTCAACTTATCTTTATTTACAAGTGCGGGTCTTGGAACGCATGTATAATACCGCAGTTATTGCTCTAGTGTTAAATAAATACATAAGTTACTTAATAGATATATAAGTTAGAGTCACAAAACCATTTTGGATAAAATTGTAGGATCGTAGCAAATGTTTTGACTATATTTTAAGCACTTTAAATGCTCGGCTATTTACGAGAACTCACATTTTCACACTGAAAGTTGTTGTTGCGTTGTATAAAGGTGCTTCTTCAATGATAGAGGAATAACCTTGACATTGTAGCAAATAAAATATAAAAAAGCCACCTGCCACGTCTGTCTACCTCTCTCTAATTGCAATAAACTCAAAAACGAGTTTTCATGCACGTAAAAAAAGCTTACCACATTATTTCGCTCTCTATGTGTAATGTTAGGAAGTTTAAGATTGGTTGCGAATTTCAGTGTTTCTCCAGCTGTTAGTGTGTCAATGAGTGTGGTATCTTGACTGACTAGCACCGTGCTCCGACCTGCTCCATACAAAGATCCTGTTACACCTGTTTTTCTGTAACAATAGGGTGTTTAATAAAGTTTTAGTGGTAAAGCCATGCTTGTTCCAGCATGAAGAACCGGCTCGATCGGGGAAGTACCACCCTCTCACAGAAGATCAGCGTGTAACAACAGTACTCCTACTGTAGAGTTTCGTATGATATGTGAGAGCGCTGGAGGCGCTTACTTACTTACTTATCATCACGCCATTTTCCTTGCGGGGTAGGCAGAGAGAACAGAGTGCCAAGAGGTTCTATTCTTGCATACATCTCTCGCTTCCTCAACATTCATAACTCTCTTCATGCACACTCGCCGGTTTCGGAGATTTCTGAATCCACTTTCCTTCAATACATGACCGATTTGGTCTAGGTAGGTGAGTCTCGGTCTCCCCCTGTACCTACATTTGGTTTTGCTCACATTCACACGTAGGCCACTTTTCTTACAATCTTCTGCCATTACGTCCACTAGGGTTAGCAGGTGAGCCGCGGACTGCGCTAGTAACACCACATCGTCTGCATATAGCAGAGACCTAACCACTGAGTCGCCCATCTGAACTCCCACATTCATTTCATTCAACCTTTGTAGACATTTATCCAGATATATGATAATCAGTCTGGCTGATAGAACGCAGCCCTGTTTAACGCTGATATTGACATCAAACCAGGGTGACATTCCATCATCCCATCATCCAGCCGCACACAAGCTCTGCAGTCATGTAGTTGGACTGCACCGCTTGTAGCAGTCTACCGTTAATACCATATTCCGGTAAAATGTCCCAAAGTTCCTTTCGTACAACCGTGTCAAATGCTTTCTCCAAATCCACAAAACTGCAGAAAACCCTCTGGCCTACAGCCAGATGCTTCTCCACAATGTTGCGTAGAGAAAACACTTGATCCATGCATCCCCTTACACACCTGAAACCTCCTTGTGCCTCACACAAAAATTCATCAGACACCATCCTCATTCTCCCTTCAATGATCTTACCATACACTTTGGCTGCCAAACTTGTCAAGCTTATGGCTCTGTAGTTTGCACAGTCATAACGTGAACCCTTGTTTTTAAACAAGGGCACGATGACTGCGCTTCTCCAGTCCTTGGGAACCATTCCTGAGCTGCAACATAAATTGAAAAGCATCAGGAAGAATTCCCAGACACATGAGCCTCCAAGCTTGATCATCTCAGAAGATACCATATCAATACCCGCTGCCTTACCATTTTTCAAACTTCTAATCGCCCATTCAACTTTATCCATACTAATGTCATCAGAGGATGCCGGTACCGAATGCTGATCTGTTAGACCCCATGTGGCACCGGCGTCACCCTGAACATCCGCATACATATCACCAAAATATTCACTAAATCGGATTAACACATCTTGTGTTTGCGTAATAATGTCTCCACCTTTAGACCTTATTTTATTCATTCTGAAAGCTGACCAACCACTACGAGATTTCTTCACCTCCCTCCAAAAAAGTTTGGTGTTGCTCTCGAAGTTTTTGGTCAGCCTTTCTTCTGCAATCATATTTGCTCTATCACGCTTCTCTTTCACTAAGGCTTTGGTGTCATTTTTACGTTGCCGGTATATTTCTTTCTTCTGTTCTTTCATACTCGCACTCAGGTTCAAAGAAGATACATAGTCCAGCCACGCTTTCTTCTTTTGGTCTACGGAAGCTGGTACTTCCGTATCCCACCATGCATCACCTTTCACTTTCCTATGCTTCTTTGAGCATCCACATACTTCTTTCGCTGTATCTACCATACTTTCTTTCAATACTCTCCAGCATTCTTCCATGTCAGATTCCGGCTGACTTGCCCTTGTCAGCCGTTCACGGACACCCTCTGCATACTTTGCTCTTACACTCTCTTCTTGCAATTTTTCAATCTTTAATCTTTCAAGCCCTACGAAGTGGACACGCTCTCGCCAGTGTCTCCACTTTCTGAACAGACCACTAAATCTGTAATCAATAACGAGATGGTGGTCCGTGTCGACAGTGGGACCCCTGTAGGCTCTTGTATCCAGAATTTTACTTCGGAGGCCACTGTCTACCAGAATTAGATCTATCATACTTCTCTGTTCATTCCTTCTCCATGTACACATATGGATATCCTTATGTTGAAAAAATGTGTTTGACACAATAAGGCTTCTCTCCATACATACATCCGCAATGACCTGCATCGTTCACTCTCTTATCACCAAATGAACCAAGCACGTCCTCGAAGCCTGGAGGCTTGGTTCCAACCCATCCATTCAAGTCTCCCCATACGATCACACGTTCACTAGCTTCTGCCAAATTCAGAACTTCCCTAACTTTATCCCAGAACTTCTCTAGATCCGATGCCACCGAAGAGCCTACGGGAGCATAAGCTGCGACCGTGAAGACTCTGGTGACACCTAGTTTTATTCGGACCCATAAAAGTCTGGGATCAAACATTCCGTAGTCTTTCACACCTGAGGCCAAGCGAGCGGACAGCAACAACCCCACTCCCATGCTGGCCCGATCGCTCTGCGGTACACCAGACCACAGAGCTATCCCTCCACCAGGAAGATCACAGGTGTCACTGCCCTTTTGCTTGGTCTCTGTTACACAGAGCACATCAAGCTGTCCTTCCGACATGACGGTTACCAGTTCGTGTAACTTACCTTCCACACAACCTCTTACATTCCACGTGACTACTCGACACTGTGCTCCCCTCGACTCACCAAACTGGGCAAGGCGTGATGGGTGGCGGCCCCCATTGCCGCATCTACCATTGTTCGTACCGACGGGGGCGGGTCGGTGCGCGTCGCCTCTGGGGCACGCCCTAACCCGCACTGCGGTACGCATTCGAGCCGGATTGCAGGCTGGCAGGGATCGCGACGAGCACGCTCCGGACTAAGATCACCCGCTTACATCCTTCTTATACTCTCCTTACTATAATTTCCTCCTATTGCTTTCCTTGGAATAGCGCGATTGATGCAGCTGGTGTTGCTACTGGCTACGGTAACCACTTATTATCAGGTGGGCAATATGCTTGTTTGCCACCCGCGTGTATTAAAATAGATTTTTTATTATGGTAGTTATAATAATTAGTTTTTTATAGTATACATTTTCTATTACGGTTATACGTAGAGCGTCTTTTCGTTTTACATACGAGTATATATGAAGTACCTTAATATGATCTTTTTATAATTTCATTATCGCCACCATATTGTAGCAACATGATCTTGTTGCAAGGATTGGACCAAAGCAGAGGTTACCGTGATCGCTATAGTGACATCCATCCATCCATCCATCACCCTTTCGACGTCCACTGCTGGACATAGGCCGCCCCATATTGGGGGTATAGTGCCGTAATCGCCACGCTTGGCAGGGGGGTTGGCGATCGCAGTGGATGTTGTTAATACTCGAGGGAGTGCTGCTGCCCACTCACCCTGGTTCTACCTCAGTCGGCTCTTACGACTCCCATGGGTGGAGAGGGGTGGGACAATTCTAAAGCCGGCCCCACACAGCTGACATATAGTGAGATATGGAGGAAGATCAGACCAGTGAGGAGTGTAGGTATGTACCTACAATTCGTCACATTTAATATACAGCTACACCAGGACATCATCTAATAGACAAAAGAAGCTTGAGCGCTTTTAAATTCATAGTTACCTCATTCGGTAGACGTCCTGGAAAGAGCTTGCTATCTACAATTGCGCTCAATAAGAAATGAGGAACTATTGAAGACGTAAACATGATTAGATGCTTAAAACTTATTTCTTTATCACTTAACATTATACATTAATAATCTGGATTAATTGTCTCGGTGGTGCAGTGGTAGTGTGAGCGTCTGAGTCATGAGGACTCGGATTTGATCCCCGGGTCGGGCGGTGCTATTGAGCTCTTACGTAACAAGAAATATTCTCAGTAGTAGCCCGGAGTTTGGTTTTGGTTTTGTGCCCATTAGACGGCAATAGGCTCGCCCCCTATACGTGGCATTTAAACATAGTTGGCGAACCGCGGGTGTGTAATACACCTCTGCCTACCCCTTCAGGGATACAGGCGTGTGCTATGTTTTTAATGTTTTATTAATAATCAGCTTTGAATCACGCTAATAATGATTAACAGTATCATAAATACTTACTTTCTTCCAGCTAATATGTTGAGCAGTGTGGTTTTACCCGCTCCCGATGGTCCCAAAATGAAGGTCATCCGCCCCGGTCTGAGAGCTCCTGTCGCACCACTAAGTATAGCATGGGTGTTGTCTGATGTGGGTTTTCTTTTCCACCATAACTGCCCTATGAGTACAGGTTAATATGAAATATCGAAGCTATGCTTCTCTAATTCTATAAGTAGTTTTTATCTCGCCTGTTTCGATAATTAAGTAGGTTATATATTGATTTGATGAATCATATAAGCGTTTGGGTGTGACCCAGAGATTACATTTATTAGTTCTGGTGTTGAGATGAAAATTACTATGCACTTTTTAAAAATTTATAGGTGTATTAAAAATTTATAGGTGTATTAAATATACTACTGGCTTTTGTCTGCGACGGGCACAAATATTTCTATTACCGGCTTGTTCGCAAATCACGCAAAAACTACTTAACGGATTTTAATGAAACATTTCTAAAGTATTTTTTTATAATTAAACTTAAAAACTGATATACGTTTTAAATCCTGCTATTATATCAGGAACGTGAAATGTAACCTACAAAACCAGCATTTGTGTGCAGAGCCGCGGGGAAAGGCTAGTTTTATACATAGATTGCGGACTTTGACTGCACAGATGACGGAGTGGTTTAGATACCGGCCTCCCGCCCGAGTGTCGTAGGTTCGATGGGTGTACTTTGTGTACGTGAAATTGTATGTTTGTAAAGTCCCCTGCGATTCAAACTTAATTCCTTAGTGCAGGACAGCTTGTCTTTAAAAAAAAATGTTACCATAAGTTTTAATCTAATTTAAGCTCTTTTCGATACGAATGGTAACGTGGTTCATATTTTAACTTAAAATGGCATCTTTTTATTGAGCTACTTGTATTTTTTTTGCATTTTCCGTACTTTAAATAAACATATCTAATAATATATTCGTTGTAATCTCACAATGGTGGTCAACTTGTTTATTGTTACTTTAATATTCGGTATGGCTATCTCTCTCATACAAAAAGGAGAGATGGCCAATTATACACTCGGGCCTAGATGGCCCCATAAGTTCGTGTTATTTTTTTTAATGGTATATTTGTTTGTTGACAAATGCCAAATCATTATCAAGAAGGCTATTGCTACTCGTGGCAACTGGAGTGAGGATTCATTGAAAACCGCGATTAACTGTATAAAAATGGAGAAATTTCTGTATACAAAGCTTCTATCATCTATAATATATCTTGAAAACAATTGAATAGGTGTTTTATTGCTTGTAGTGGCAGTCGAGCCACGGCCCATCTGATGGTAAATAGTAACCGTCACTCATGGACTCGATGACACTGAGAGTATTGTCAAGCCGCTGCTCACCATTTCATTTCATCAATATGAAATGAAAGGATAAACGGCTATCTCCTGCTACAGCCAAAACGCAACGATGTGCTTCATGGCCGGTCACACGAGATGGTGGTACCAACCCGCTCGGGCCCGATACCATGTGAGTACTCCCACTCGGTACCCAGTCCTACCACCAGTCATGCAATGGATGATAATTGCTTACTTCCCTTAGTCGCCACATACAACACCCGTGGGAAAGAATGGGGAGGGGGCACTTGTATTCTTAGTCACACATTCTTACAACACAAATTTTATAAATCAGAGCAAAGGGCCATTTATAATTGGCTACAAATGTTTTTGGACTAGAAAAGAAAACTGATCCCAAACAAGTAAAACTTATTGAAAAAAAGGGAAAAGTCAATTTTAACATTAACCGTCTATTCCGTACTACTAAGGGAAACGTACCTACTTATATGCAGGGTGAGATTGCCAACTACGCTTGTTTTTAGTATACTTTATATATCGTTTTTATTATAAAAATATTTATCTCATGTTGATTTTTCAAAGACTGATTTTAAAAATACTGACTTAATGATTATTTTAAAAATAAAGATTTAATTATAACATAAATATTTTTAATTTTATTCCATCCATCCATCAGCCTTTCAACGTCCACTGCTGGGCATAGGCCTCCCCAAGAGAACGCCACAACGAGCGGTCCTGTGCTGACCGCATCCAACGGCTCCCCGCGGCTTTGACCAGATCGTCGGTCCACCTTGTGGGGGGCCGTCCTACGCTGCGCCGTCCGATACGTGGTCGCCACTCGAGAACCTTTCTTCCCCAACGGTTGTCGGTTCGTCGAGCGATGTGGCCTGCCCATTGCCACTTCAGCATGGCAGCCCGGCGGGCTATGTCGGTCACTCTCGTTCTCCTACGGATCTCCGTATTACGGATTCTATCACGTAAGGAAATACCAAGCATAGCCCGCTCCATGGCCCGCAGAGCGACTTTGAGCCTTGAAACGAGGCCAACATTCAGAGCACGTCTCTGTTCCGTATGTCATCACTGGCAACACACACTGGTCGTAGACCTTCGTTTTCAGACACTGCGGAATATTGGTAAAGAAGATCTTGCTTAGCTTCCCGAACGCTGCCCAGCCGAGTTGGATTCGTCGATTGACCTCTTTCTCGAAGTTGTGCCTACCTAACTGGACCGTTTGTCCCAGGTAGACATAATGGTCGACAACTTCGAGAAGCGCACTTTAATTTTATTATGCTTCATAAAAACCATGGCCATCTCTAACGAACTTCCCCTATATTAGGGTTGCCAACCGTCCTGTTTTCCCAGGACATGTCCTGGTATTTTGAGTGTCCTGGGGTGTCCTGGATAGTTTTTAAGCAGCATCCTGGGTTTTTAAAACGTTCTGATAAGGTCATATACTTAATAAAAATAATTAAGTTTGTAATATTAGAATGTACCTAAGTTTAAAGAATTTGTTAAAAACTAGTGTTTATTTTATATTTTTGTAACTTAAACATGTTAAATTTTTATATATTTTTCGAAAAAATTCGGATATTTTTATTAAAAAACTTACTTAAAGGAGAATGCCATTTTTCACTCTGTACGATAGTAGCATCGGGGCTATTATAATTATTAGTATTTTTTATTATAGTAATTGCATATTTCCATTTAACATGGACTAGCTCCATCTCATAATGAAGAAAAAAAGTATTCGAAGGGACTATTTGTAGGTACATCCGATGCGCTGCCATGTTCACCTGAAGTACAATCATCAATCAATACAATCGTTCTTTAATATTTTTAAAAGCATTGTTAGGTAATTTTTAAATCTGTAATTACTCTTTTGGAATTGATTTAGAAATTGTGTGTAAAATTAATAAATCTAGACAAAAATCAGAAGTTTTGTTTTATTAAAAGCTTTTGGATCTCACAATTTGATTTGTCAATAGATTTTGTTAATAGATGTCCCTGTTTTTATAAGACTTATGTTTATTATCAATATTAGAGTTTGTTAATAGATGTCTTTTAATAGACTTCTTTTTATTATTTATATAAGACTAACTTCAAATGTCATTCCGAATTAAAATAATAAAGTAATCTAATCTTTATTGTATATAGAAAATGAATAGTTAAAATATTTTTTAAACACGTAAAAAAATTAATAGAGCTCCTTCTAGCGTTGGAAATACGCAACTCTAGGATTATAATCCAACTGAATTGAAAACTATTGCAAGAGGTTGTGAAACACCAATCTACTGTCATACGTAAGCTAGTCCATTTACATTCCATGGTTTAATCAGACAATATTTGTAATAGAATGATTTTCCAGCTAGTCCGTTATTAAAATCTAATTCTATGGGAATTCAGTAATATGATTTAATACAACACATGATCTAGTTTTGAGGGTTTTCATGGCAAACTATTTATGGACTCAGAGCAATGTCTTTTCATTTAAAGTATTTTCAGAATATTTTTTTTGCAACCCCTTTTCTGTCCCGCTATTGGGCCGGGTCTGCTCTCATGTTGAGAGCATTTCAGAACATATTATTTAACTAGGCAAATTCGTCCGCCTGGAATTTATTTATTTTCTTTTTTAGTGCAGAATCCTATTTATTTTTGCAAAATAAAAGTAGCAATACCCGTCCCGTGAGTTCCGTCCAAATCAGTGCAGCCGTTCAGGTGATTAGCCGTGCATGTACACTGGACCGCAAAAAAAAAAGGGTTGGTTAGAAAATCTTCAATATCTTCAAAAGTATCTGACCTAGCTTTATGAATTAAGACTAAATTAAATAATATTTTAATGTGCTGAAATGAAAATAAAAAAATGAAGTCAAGCCTTTTATTTTTTTATAAATGTAAAATATATAAAAATGCGTAGTTTTCCGGTATTTTCGTAAATTTATATTGGTTACAGATGTGCCGTTTTCACGCATTTTAGTACTTTGTTTGCCTCCACGAGCTCGCAATACTGCTATTATGCGATTTTGCTTACTTTTTACAAGGTTTTTGAGGCAATGCTGCAGAATATTGTGCCATTCCTCTATTAGAGTCTTTATGTCATGTAGCTTGATTGGCGGCGGATTCTGCTGACGTGCACATCGTCCCAGTTCGTCCCATGCATGCTCAATGGGGTTTCACTCCATGTGTGTGAAGAAATCCCAGCTCACACGTCAATAGAGCCGCTGTATGGTACTTTTTCTTCTATACAGGCTTGTTTATAGTGCTCTCCAGATCTTCTGTATACTCTTTTCCTCCCGTCGTGCTTGTATAAACAGAATCTAGACTCGTCTGAAAACGTAGCTCTTGACCAGTCATTCAGAGTCTAATTCTCGTGTTCTCTACCATAAATCAACCTTGAGTTTCTGTGGTATCTTTCTAGTTTTAGGCCATTTGCAGGTCTTAATGGCTTTAAATTTGCTTCAACCAGACACGGCCTTACTGTATCCGTACTCAATCTGAGTACGGATACAGTTTCCTCCAGCTCGTAAATGATAATTCTTTACTTAAACAGCCGTAAGAAATCGATATCTCAAAATTGTTGACACCATATAGCTATCCGGCCGCACCGTCGTGTTGTTCCTGGTCTGGATCCAGTATCATGGAAACGATTGAGTACTCGCTGAACTGTAGAAAGAGTCACTCCAACAGTTCTCGCTATATTTCGCTGACTGCGCTCTTCTTCAAGCATTGTCAGGATCCTGGTATATTCTTCAGGGGTTAACGTCATGATGACTTTAGAGTAATAAAATTTATAAGGCAGAGACACCACTTTTATAACTTTTTTATTGCAAAACTAAAACCCATGATTGACCATGATTTTACATTTTCAGTTTTTTATACAATTATCAAAAATAAATATTTGAAACCGTATACATTCACAATTTCGTGGATTTTATTTTCTTGGCGCGATATTATAATTGATTTTCGAGAGGTGGGTTTTACTCTCGCTTTACACGGAACAACTGATTTTTCAAACTTAAAATGTCTCTATCTATCATATATTGCACTTGTAAAATAATATCTACACACATATATAAAGAACAAACACCATTTTTAACACTATTTTTGATGCCATTTTTTTTATTTAAACTAGTTAATAAACTGTTTGAAAAAATCTGGCTTGGACGTCCGTGAGCTGTAGGTAATGTATGTTAACACGATAACGACCAAAATACTTTACTAATCGAGTCTTTTTTTTTTTCGTTTACAAATTATTATGATTAGGAATAGAGCCCTATTACTTTTCACGGTCTGATTCGATGTGGTTTAATTGTTATTAAATAAACAAAAAAATACTGAATATTTACGCTCGACGTGACACTAAAACCAGTGCCTTTTATGAGAACTACTTTTTTACGTACGCATAGCCACAGGTGGTACTATCGTCAACAGAACGCCGTTCGCCCGGCCGGTACATTGTTTTTTGTTAAAAGAAAGTTCTTACCTTTGCTTGACGAATTGATGATATTTGTCAAGTATAATAACTATTTTATCCATAACAATAACTAAAAACACTAATCACACGTAAATAATAACACCAACGGAATATTTTTAGCTGCGCGGGGGCCCTTTTTTGCGTGGCCTTGGCGTGCGCGTGGCCCGGAACTGAGAGGTAGACCAATATAGAAGTACTTCTTAAAATTAGCGCTAGATGGCGTATAAGACAAGAAACCCACATTCGTACTTTTTGAAATTAGCGCTATCTATGTGATTTATGGAAAACTACTTAGTAAGACCAAAACATTATTAGTTACTTATGAAATAATCAATTTTATTGTGAAAAATGAAGATTATGAGGCGTGGAATTTTGGGTTTTCCAAAGTACTTTTATATGCGGTACCCTAATGTGTTTGCAAAACAAAGGTTTAGTTACTCCTTGTAACAACAGCTCTGCTAGTGATGGTCCCGTCCAAATCAATCCAGCCGTTCCCGAGATTAGCCGGAACAAACAGAGAGACTGACTGAGAGATAAAATCTTTAAAAAGTGGCAATTTGTTGTAAGTTATATACTCTCGTATACATTTAGTAAAAAGTTGTTATATAGAAATTACAAACAGACATTTCAATTTTATTTCTTTGTATAGATTATTGCTACTCTATTACTACGTCCTGATTTTAAACTGAATCGTCCTGGTTTTTCCAACTTGAAATCCTTGTTTTTGAAATTAGCGGTTGGCAACCCTACCCTATATAATCTTCAGAATGTCAACGAGAGCTGCATAAGTGAAATATGATGACTTTGAACTCAAACGATAAAATATAAATAAGAACAGCGATTAAATACTCTAAATGACGTATCAATAAATTGTAACTCTTGGTACAGTAAATAATAACGCAATACTCGATAGGGACGTTTAGTATGACCATAGTAAAAGAAAAGTAGTAAGTTATCTTCGTACAAACGAGCCGAGCACGGTTTGCATGTGTTCGTGCCAGTACCTACAAGTCGCCGCACGCGCACAATAACAAAATTTAAAACTGCTAAAGGTGCGGCCGTCAAGACTGCGCCGTCGTTTCTTACGCATTGGCGTGCATCCAGGCTTCGTTGATCGCTGCTACCGCTCGGTATTTATTTATTCAAGCTCAAAGATGGCTATATTTTGGAAAAGAAAATACTGCTAATCTATTCCGTAAGATTTCACTAGCGAACTCACTTCTGAATTTGCAGTGAAAATATTATTAGGCATTCTGTAAAATTAGTGAAATCTACAGTAGCGCTACATGGTGAGAATGTAGGTGAAGCGAACTATTCTCAAGTGAGATCTTATGTATTTGACGTTAATTAGAATTCTGTACCAAATATTTCGATATTCAATACGAATCTCACCTCGATTTATTATGTCAAATTAAAAGTTAATAATTTACGTGCGAGATCGTAAGTGAAAAATAATAAGTAGTGATTTTGTTAATTTACAAGGGAATAAAGAAGTTTCTTCCTGAGAAGTTAGGTGTAAAATGAAAGAATATATCTTTAACAATATTATTTTAGAATTCCTTTACTATACTACAGTTAAAATTGTTTGTAGATGGCTAGGTCATTTATTTTGTTAGGTAGCTATACTGAAAGACGCCATGATTTAGAAGTGAATAGCAGCCGTCAATAAGCCCAAAATATAAGAAATTTACCAGTCGCAGTGACGAATTCGTCAATAGTTATAGAATTACGTAAAACTTAATCCAAGATATGGAGAATGAACTAAGTACTTTATTAGTAACAAATAAACGGCAGAGGGCTTGAAACAAGGTGCAGGCCTGCTTGGTAGGTATTTAGATTAGCAGTCACTTAAATACGTGTTAATCGCCACGCTTGGCAGGCGAATTGGCGATCGCAGTGGATGTTGTTAATACTCGAGGGAGTGCTGCTGCCCACTCCTCCGGTATTCCCTCAGTCGGCTCTTACGACTCCCTTGGGTAGAGAGGGGTGGAACAATTCTAAAGCCGGCCACACACGGCCCCTTTTACAAAATAGCAGGGCTGTATTGTATTTGGATGACATATCATTGAAAAAAAAATACTCATCTTCCGTTCTATGCATAAAAACATATAATTAAGAAACTTTGAATTATGGATCCCTGATGTTCTGGTCAAGTTTCAAGATAATTTATTTTATATTTTATATAAAAAATAGCTCTGTATTTATGACAATTGAATAAACTAACATGTCGTGTGGGGCCGGCTTTAGAATTGTCCCACCCCTCTCCATTCATGGGAGTCGTAAGAGCCGACTGAGGGAGTACCGGGGGAGTGGGCAGCAGCACTCCTTCGAGTATTAATAACATCCACTGCGATCGCCAACCCGCCTGCCAAGCGTGGTGATTACGGCACTATCGCCCATTCTTGGGGAGGCCAATGTCCAGCAGTGGACGTTAAAAGGCTGATGGATGAATAAACTAAAAGTGACCCTGCGTGCGTAGGTAATTATCGCGCGCACGGGGTCTGATTTAGTGTACTTATTTCCTTTTACTATGGTATGACAATGAATATAGGTACCTATACCTACTATCAATAGTCTTATCATTTGTAATATAACTTGGTGTAAACGGAATTTAAATTTGGCTTTGGTTTATTTTGATAATGAAGGTTAATTATAAAAGGAGTAAGTATGCAATCTTTGTCTAGAGCTCTAGGAAGAATAGATTCATTTGAATATATTTATTTTTATACTACGCGGGTGGCAAACAAGCATGCGGCCTACTTGATGGTATCCATGGCCTATAAACGCCAGAAATACCAGAGGCATCAATTGCGCGTCGCCAATTCGGAGGAAAGGGATAGGAGGGGTAAGGAAGTATAATAATAAAAGGAGAGGGTATGGAGGGGTTTTATCATCTTTTTTTCGAATGTTTATGCAAACAACATTGAAATAAACCCCAAAGGTTTATTTCAAGGTTTTCTATCTTGTTGTGATAATATTGTTTTTTCCTTATTCGCCTGTTAGGAACGCTACACACTTAAGCGGGAAATACTGACGAACCGAATGTGCCGGCCATTCGGTTCGTCAGTATTTGTTGAACGACAAGGCCGGCCCGAAGCAATTGCCAATTGCTAATGTTGTATTTTATTCGGCTAGTGCCTAATGGGTAGTCCATTCGGGCTATATTCACACATACCATCCCACCTGTATTCCCCGAAGGAGTAGGCAGAGGTGTATTACACACCCGCGACTCGCCAGCTATGTTTGAGTCCCACGTAATAGGGGGCGAACCTATTGACGTCTACCGGGCACATTTCCAAACTCTGGGCTGCTACTGAGAATTTTTCTTTTTAGGAAAAAGCTCAATAACATTGCCCAACCCGGGGATCGAACCCGAGACCTCATGATTAGCAGTCGCATAAACTACCGCTACACCACCGAGGCAGTTTGCCTCAGTGGTGTAGCGGGTATGCGGGTTGGCATATTCGGTTCGGTAGAACATATTTGTTTGACGAGAAAGCCGACCCTAAGCAATTTATGAATCTACATTTTAATGCGATCACTGCTGGGTTCATTCGACACAATTCGGTTTTTGTTCGGCTGTTGATGAGGCCTTCTTTGCGTCTGTGATCTAATAACTAACCAATTATTCCACTTCTAAAATCGTCACAATCATGTCGCTCTTTGCCATTCTAAAACAATCCTTATCCTTACAAATATTATAAACGTGAAAGTGCATTTTGTCATTAGTTTGTTTATGCTTGCACGCCGTAACTATCGCAACTAATAATAATTAAGGTTAGCGTACATACATACCTACACACTTTGTGTTAATATACATACACAGGTATAGCTCAGAACTCAGAAAATAACATAGGCTTTTATCCCGGAAAACCTTGAAGGTTCTAGTGTAGGTAATATCAACTTTATCATAAACATAGTTAATGTGTCATAGTCACGTATTTATATTGTTTGTCCCAAACCTTAAGTGCACGAAAACAAAGTTGCGGCCGGAATCTAATAAACTAGATATAAAATACAAAATAATATCATTTGTATAAGGTAGTTCACCATACAAATATATAAACTTTTTATTTGTTCAACCCTTTTTTTGTCTATCTATTGGGCACGGATCTCCTCTAATGGTGAGAGGAAGTAGGCCTATGTCCACCACGCTGACCCAGTGGCAGACTTCACAAGCCGTTGAGAAAATCTTTGAGGCCTCACGATGTTTTCCTACACCGAGAAGTGATAAATCTTGGTCTCAAATCACTACGCATAAATTTAAATTCTGTGTTAGATACCGGGATCCCACCCGAGTGTTGGGGTTTCGATACTTTCGATTCCCACACAGGACAACTCTTTGTGTGATCCACAAATGATTGTTCTGAGTCTGGGTGTAAGAACTTTGTGTCCGTGAAATTGTATGTTTGTAAAGTCCCTCGCGATACAAGAATTATTCCTTAGTACAGGGTGTTGAGAAAAAAGTTATGTGTGTGTGTATTACACGTATGAAGTGAAACTTCTTTATGACCTTGCACATCATTTTTCGAAAAATGATCTACTATTTACAAGTTTACAGAAATTGGTTAAATAAAGCTAAATTAGATAAAGTTTAAGCAAAAGGCTTTTATTATCATAGACATGGATACAAATAATACAATTATTTCACCTTATTGCTACTAAGATTATTATAGCATTTCATTAATTATAATAGAATTATTACGGCGTTTTATAGCAGAGTGCCTATTGCCACCATTATCAGACCCTGAATACTATCAAGAGACAAAGTACTCGTCAAGAGGAATAAAACGAGTCCCAACTCGATGGGGTTGCGTTGTTTCATTACAGAGTTACCGTGGCCATCTTCCAGCTCCATTATCAGACCTTGGATACCAACTAGATACCAAGTACTCGTCAAGACGAATAATATGAGCCCAAACTCCATGGGGTTATGTCGTTTTATATTGGAGTCACTAAGAATCGCTCTACTACTGATGCAGGTCTAGAATTGTTAAAAACCATATTTAAAGCTTGGGAAGATTCGCACGATGCGTTAGGCGTATTTTGCGATTTGTCTAAAGCATTTGACTGTGTACATCATGAAACCCTCATTAAAAAGTTATACCATTACGGAATCAGGAACAGGGCTCTCGAGCTTTTGACTTCTTATTTGAGCAATAGAATTCAAAGGGTCGATGTTAATGGCACGTTATCACATGGGTCTGTCATGACAATGGGTGTGCCGCAGGGGTCCATCTTGGGGCCATTTATGTTCTTAGTCTATATTAATGACCTACCATACTACGTAGGAGATAATCGAAATATTGTGTTGTTCGTAGATGATACATCTTTATTATTTAAAATAAGAAGGCAACAACTTAATTATGACGATGTGAACAACACACTATCTAAAGTTGTTCATTGGTTCAATACTAATAACCTAGTTTTAAGTGAAAATAAAACTAAATGTATAAAATTTACTACACCCAATGTAAGGCATGTAGAAACCAATGTACAATTGAATGGCGTCGAACTGGACCTTGTGGAGTCTACGGTTTTCCTAGGTATCACTATAGATAACAAACTCCAATGGGGCCCCCATATTAAAAAATTGTCAGGTAGGCTTAGCTCAGCGGCATATGCGGTAAAAAAAATTAGATTATTGACTGATGTTGAAACGGCTAGAATAGTTTATTTCAGTTACTTTCATAGTATTATGTCCTATGGCATACTGCTATGGGGATGCTCCGCCGATTTAAATTATATATTTGTACTTCAGAAAAGGGCCGTTCGTGCAATCTATAATCTGGGCCCAAGAGTTTCCCTTAGACAGAAATTTAAAGAAATAAATATTCTAACTGTCGTGTCTCAATTTATATATGAAAATCTGTTGTATGTCAAGAAAAACATCAGAAGCTTAGATAAGTATAGCGACGTTCATCACATTAATACAAGGAACAAAGGCAATCTTGTTGCTCACAGTACTCGTCTCCACAGAATCAGTAGATCTTTCATGGGGCAATGTATATGCTTCTACAATAAAATTCCTGAAAATGTCCGAAACATGCCACTAAATAAGTTTAAGAAAGCCGTAAAAATGAGACTTTGTAATCAAGGTTATTACACTGTTCCGGATTATCTTGAGGATAAAACTAAATGGGCTTGAGCTGCTCCTCATTCATTAATTTTCAAAATTGTTTTATAAGATATAATGTAATTTTAGTTATAAAGATTATATTAAATTGTAATAAATTGACAATTTAAAAAAGTGGCCCATGAGTTTCTTGCCGGGTTCTTCTCATGAAAGGCTTTACTACGGAATCCGGCCGCTTGTGGCGATTGCAATCGCCACTTTGTTATTGCGGTTGCACTCGCCTCAGGCGCTCGTGTTAATTATTTTAATTATTAGTGTATTATTGACGATTTTAAGTGCTACTTAATAGGCCTATGAAATAAAGATATTTTTGAGTTTGAATTTGAATTTGAATTTGAGTTCCTATGACCTTCTAGCTCCATCATCAGGCCTTGGATACCGTCTAAAGACAAAGTACTCGTCAAGACGAATCAAACGAGTCCAAACTCGATGAGGTTGCGCAGTTTCATTATAGAGTTTCTATGGCCACCTTCTAGCTCCATCATCAGATCAGCTTTATGTCATCATAATATTATTACATTGTCACGCAATATACATAATTATGTCTTATATTATTTATAGTCTTGTAACTAGCTTTTCAGAAAACTTTGTGGTGATAAAATTGTCAAATTGTTCTCGTTTGTGTAAAAAGTTGTATATTTTTGGAAATAAATTGTACTACTATCGGCACAATAATCGCTGAATCGACATCCCACATGTCAACAATCTCGTGAGCCAAATCCAGATACTTCATCTGTTTATCCTTCTCGGCCTTCACGAGATTCTCGTCATGCGGGATGGTGATATCAACAATCATTGCCCGGCGCTCAGATCGATCAACCACCACAATATCAGGTTTGTTGGCTACAACAGTTCTGTCTGTGATAATTGATCAATCCCAGTACAATGTGATACGGCCATTTTCGAGTACTGGCTCAGCTACGTACCTGTAGTAAGGTACCTCGAAGTCCACAAGTCTGTATTTCAGAGCAAGCTGTTGGTGGATAATCCTGGCTACTTGGTTATGTCTGTGCAAGTACTCACCGTTAGCAAGACGAGAACAACCCGAGACAATATGCCTAAGGGATTCACCAGGATGGTGGCAGGCACGGCATATGTCAGCCGTACCATCCCTTAGGATATGCCTCCGGTAGTTGTTCGTCATGACAACTTCGTCAGCAATTGCACAGACAAAACCTTCGGTTTCCCCAAAGAGGTTACCGAAACGTAGCCAGGCCACGGAAGCTGAAAAGTCAACGTCGGGCCCATGTAAAGCCCGGTAAAATCTTCCGTGCAGCTCCTTGCTCTGCCATACACCCCTGCGATCGTCAACACCTAGTACTACAGGTCTGCGCCAGTTCTCCTTAGCCAAGGAGAGTGGAGTGAGTCCGGAGTCTACAGCGACCACATCACGATGCATATCCTTATCAGTGTGCAGGAAATATTCCCTGAGGCTGCACACCTCACGATTGTGCAAGGTCTTCGCATTTAAAAAACCTCGAGTGATCGTAAATGAGTAGAATCCGAGAGTTGTATTCCTTCGGATTCCACTATCCTTCCCCGTTTTACATGCATGACCGCACATTTATCCACACCAAATTCCATCCTGATGGAATTACTAACTTTAGTAACTCCATTAGTTGAAATCTGGTAGGGGCAAACAACTTAAGATCATCCATGTAAAAGAGGTGGGATATTTTTTGACCATCACCTCGCAACCTATAGCCGAGCCCTGAACCCTCTAATAAGGCCAAACAGAACCATAAAGAACTCAGACTATCGCCCTGAAATATACCCCGCTCAATCCTTATAAGCTCACCGCGAAAATTCGGGGTCTGCCGACACACTGGATAGCAAAGAGCTGTTCTCCAGTGCCCCATACAAGACTTCAGGAAGGTGCATAAAGTTTCGTTAACTTTATATAACTAGCACCCTCAAGAGCCATGCATGAGGCACAGAGTCAAAAGCTTTTTTATAATCTATCCAGCATGTCAAGTGATCCCTTTTCTTACGGCGAGTTTGGCTAATGGCCGTATCAATAAGGAGGAGCTCCTTAGTACCACGGCTGCCACTCCTACATCCATTCTGAGAGGTAGATAGGACCGAATTAGATTCAATATGTTTAGCAATTTTGGTTCTCAGAATTGATGTAAGGAGCTTATAGACTAACGGAAAACACGTAATAGGTCTATAATTACTTGGCTCCGTGGTACTGCCTGATTTATGGAGCAAATAAGTGACGCCGGTCGTCATAAAATCCGGCAACGTCCCCGACTCCACAGCTGATTGGAACTGAGAGGCCAAACGAGCATGTGAGCTTCGTAGCCACTTAAGCCAGAAATTGTGCAGTCCGTCCGGTCCTGGAGATTTTCAATTTGTTAACGAACGGACTGCACAGGCTACGTCTTCTTGTTCAATTTTAATATTCTCCATTATTGAGATTTTATCACAAGCTCGTTTAACATCCCCGATCCAATCACCCTCAAAGTGTGTGATAGGCATCGACCAGATGCTGCGCCAAAATGTATTTGTAGCCTCAGCATCTGGCAACTGCATATCACACACGATTTCACGAGGACGTTCCCAGTTTCTATAGACAGACTTCTAATTTTTTTGAAATATGCGATTCACAGTATAGCGATCCATGCGTTTTTTTATATCTACGAATTCGATTTGCCCATGCATAGAGTTTTTGTTTCAGGAGGTCGATACGCTCCGTAACACGGGATATAAAATCTTGAAGTCTGATTCCAGACCCCAAGAACGCCCGTTTCACGAAGCGCATCACTCGTGGGCGTGTATTGCCCATCCTGAAACAGTTAAGTTTACCAATTAGTACCCTTGTTTCGGCGATACGACACTCAATCCTGCACTGCCATGCCGGTTTTGTGTTCAGAGGCCGCATAGCATACTCCTTTTTTAAAAGAGTGAGTCCAGCTATACGGCTAGCCGCAACCGCTGCACAGTACAAGATGGAGTGTGTATCGGCAAGATCGTTACTAGAGTCTAAGTAATTAGACAAAAGAGAGTCAAGGATACTAACCAGTAACCTATTCCTCCTATGCATGGGTAATCGAGGTAGATGTGGCCTAAATTCTAATGGTTTGGACCTATACTCACGAATCGCACATTCCAATGCCTCTCTTACCTCCTTACGGTACTGAGCGTCAACAGAAATAGTCTCATTACCCCCATCCGCGCGTGTCCTCGGTGGGATGGATGTTACAGTTGTTGTTTGTAAAGGGACGGGGGTAGCATGACTAATTCGTATAAACTCCGAGCGTAGCCGATCAAGCACGGTGTCGTCCAACATGTGAGATCGTTGAATGACCCGTACTTGGTCCGATAGTCGTTGAGCCGAGACGTTAATGGTTGGTTCAAGGTTCTGAAACAGAAGCAGCATGCGGTCACGATACGCAGTAAGGTTAGTTCCTCCCTCTGTGGCCCCAAAGTATGCGCGCATGACATTTTCATTTATGGCTTTTGTCCACTTCATGCGCCGCACATAACCACTGGCAGTGGGGACCCTGTTTGAGGCCGGTGGGCCTCGGGATCCCAAGCTGATCGGTGGCCGGCCTCCTTCTCGCCGACGTACAGGTAGTGGTGACGACGGTGGAGAGAAATACTCGTCACTAGAACTAGAGCTCGACGCGTGCGGTGTGACCGGCTCCGCGGATGCGGTCACCGGTGGCTGCGACGCGGAGCTGTGTGACGAGTCCGGGGGTGAAAGGTGTGCTGCTTTTGTCTTCGATCTGGTTAGCATTTTAATAACATTTCATTGTGTTTACTATATTTCTGGTTTTCATCTTGACATGTACGTCAAATGTCATGACGGTCGGCAAAAATATAGATATTATTTTGTAGTTTTCTTGGTTTAAATAGGCTTATATTACATATTAAAAATAACTTTGTGTGCCCAAATATTTGGATGAAATGCAAAAGGTTTAAATATAATGTTTGTATACAAGATGAAATTATTTTTATCAGAGAGCGTTCGAAAACACAACTGTCTTATTTAGTGTTGCCAGATCAATGATTATTATTATTATTATTACTTGGGTTGCCACCTTTTTTTTGTACATAGTGGCAAAATAAAGTACGGTTTATTTTACTCTTATCTTTTTGCTGAATTGCTTTACTTTTAGCAATTTTGTACTCGTATTCAAGAACGATACTTGGGTAAGGTAGCAAGCAATACTATGCTAAGTAAGGCATTTCTCACTGCGTTCGTCAGGGCACACATTCGATTCACAAACAATACTCAAGCGATACTTTACTAAGCAAACACACGGCGTCGTTTATAGACCTGTGATTAGCTTCGGTCAACATTGATCGGCGATGATCGGTCCTTTTCTGTTGCTAACTTCTCTAAAGTATTTGGCAGATGAGCGGATGACATAAATAATTAAAAAAAATGATATTGTATATAAAAAAGAGGATTTATGTCTATCTTTAAAACGTGTTATTTTATTATTGACATTATTGTTCTCTTAATTAATTTTGTTACATATTTCATACCTTTTTAAAATACACAAGCTCACACAAAATCACTACTATAAAAACACAAACAAAAATAAATACAACAGAATATAAATAAAATTAAATTGAGAATATTAAATTCCAAGAAAAGAAGGGGCTTTCCTAGGAATTCAATTATATGAGACGCACAGGTAGAGGCGGTGGTCCTGCAGCCTCATGTGGTCTGATTTATATGAATAATAACATAAAATATCGCAAACTATGATATGAATACAAACAAAATTTGAAAGACCAAATTTATCACTGAATATAACCTCATTGGGACTAAAGCTACACTATGCGTTGGTTAAAATAGCTGTTTCGCTACTTTACGTAAGTGACGTTCCAAATTAACGCATAGCGTTGCACAGCCCTGTATTGTTTTAAGAATCGGATTTACAGGCCCGCCCTATGCGTTCGTGCGCACTGTGAGACTTCATAGTATTGTTCTTGAACACCCGTAGGTGTTAGATTATGTAACTTGTTTAACGGAGAAATTTATCCACAAAGACGGTCCATATTATTAAGTTTTAGCAGATTTAAATTTTCGATTATGTAACAAAATTATTAAATTTGACATTACTTTAAAAATTTATATTTCGAATTGTAAATTGCTTGTCATTAAAATGAATTTTGCTAGTCAGTTCAGGTGAAGACAACTGTTGAATTAAATTGCCTGTTTGATAGCCAAAGAAGAGATCTAGTTTTCTTTGTGCTAATCCATTATTAAGATTATCCATAATATCATAAACGTCTAAATTTGCTATCTAATTGCCTTCTAAATATTTTACAGCTTTATTAAATTAACGTTAACATGTAAGAAAATTTAAATAAAACTTAATCCTCTTTGCACGCCAATAGGCTCGCCCCCTATTATATGGGACTTAAAACATAGCTGGCGAATCGTGGGTGTGTAATACACCTCTGCCTATCCCTTCGGGGAATACAGGCGTGATGCTATGTTTTATTTTTCTAATCCTCCTTGCACAAGAAGTTTTGACAGTGACATTGACAAAATGACAATGTTTAATAAAGGTTAGGTTGCATTTAAAAATTAGCGTTAACGAGGCGACCGCCATTCCAGAGGGAACCTATTCGGCAACAATCGGTACCGTCATCGATCCCAGTAACTCTTATCGTTCTGTTCTGGGCAATCATGCGAAATAAAGGATTTTCGCTTACTTTATTGTTGTCATAAAGTATAGAGTACAATTACCATAAATAACGTACAATACTTTAAAATAAAGTACGGGTGGCAACCCTACTTGTAACCCATATTTAAAAAAATCATATAAAATAAATATGGTAACGGAAAAATGTGACTTAGAAATAAAAATGGCGCGTAACAGAAAAACGTTTCATTGAAACGTTACATTGAACATTTCTTCCATACGTCGATAAAGAAGTTTCACTTCAAAAAATGATTATTTTTAACGCAGTGATGTATTAATTTTCGCCACGAGTTAACATTTATAAAAACTTGATTATTAATAAAATTTTAAATGTATTAACACAAACCTTCACTAATTATCAAAACTAAACTGAACAATTCCGTTGCGTGGCTTAGCTTCATCCTTGTGGTGTCGGACTAAGAATACAAGTGTCACCACGCCATCCTTTCCCGCGGGTGTCATACAAGGCGACTAAGGGAAGTAAGCAATTATCACCCATTGCATTAGTGGTGGTAGGGCTGCGTACCAAGTGAGAGTACTCACTTGCTATAGGGCCCGAACGGGTCGGTACTACCGTCTCCTGTTTGACCGATCATGAAACACGTTTGATGTTAGTGTGTTTTGGTTGTAGCAGAAGATAGCCGTATTATTATTATTTATTTTGTATTATTTATTCTTTCATGTCATATCTGAGAAATTAAATGGTGTGCAGTGGTTTGACAATACTCTCGGTATAGTTGAGTCCATATTGAGCAACGGTACCACTTACTATCGGTGGGCCGTGACTCAACTGCATCATTACAGTTTATACTACTGATAGGTCACAAAAGTTAAGCAGAGAAAAAATACACTTAAAAATTTTCAGGGTATAATTTTTTGCTAACGTGTTAAAACGCGTGTAGCGGGTTATTTATACCTACGTACCAAAGTTTTTATAACCTTTGTGAATGAATTTGAGTGTGCCGAAACATGACTTCATCGTAGACATGTTTTCACGTAGTTTGCTAGTGTTTTTATTTTTTATTTTTCTGCAGAAAAGTGGCGGTAAGAAGCTGACTTAGTATTAATTCTCGATTGCATTATAATCTTGTAACAGAATAATAGCACAATATATCGTATATATCTGCCTAAATATATAAAACAAAGTCGTTTTAGTTAAACCATTTATAACTCAAGAACGGCTGTAACGAATTTTATGATCTTTGATATTTGTTGGATACTGTGAATAGCGGCATAAAATAATGGAAATATTAAGAAATGTGGATAAAATTAATTTTCTTGATAATATCTCGAAAAATGATTGACTAATTTTGATGAATTTTATTGCACTTTATGCCATTTGAGTATTAGTTGTATCATAATAAAAAACTCAATTGAATACAGATAATCAAAGTCTAAACAAAATTTATTGATTCTGAGGCGGTACAAAGTTCGCCAGGTCAGCTAGTAGTTATATCGTAAACTTGGCGAGGTTACTACATATAACTACTAGTTTTCATTACAATTATATTTACTACTTTCATTAAATTTCCCAAAATACACAAAAAACTAATTATTAAACAAATATTTTGTCATTTACAGTCAAATGAAATGAATTAGTTGTCAGAATTGTTTTGTGTGTGTAAGTGAAGTTCAAATGAAGCCATTATCATCCCAACCATTATCTTTACAAGAGATAATATAACATACATAATATACTGTATTGACCTAAATGGATACAATAATGTAATATTATTGGAGTATCACATTTTGATATATTATTCTGTTAAATTAACAATATACTTAATAAATTCTTTTCATGTTTTTAATGAACTCTTTTAATTACTTTTATAAAAAATAGAGTCACTGTTATAAGATTAAAAAAAAATCACGTACAATGTGTTCTAGAATACAAAAAAACTATTGATAAAACTAGCAAATTTGTACCTAATTTTGATGTTAATCCCTAACAAAACTTGTAGTTATTAACATGTAGGTACACCACTTCCAAATATGTATGTATAAGTACGTATACTTTTTCTAGATCTCAATTTGAACTTTGTAAATATATCTATGATGATTAGCAAACTATATAAATATTTACATATTAAAACACTGTATAATGTTTTCAACATACCTATGATAAAATCAATTACCGGAAAACGTCTATTCATTAAATAATAACAGCGAATTTCACAGCCTCCAAGGAGCTCCAAGTATATTATGACATTTAGATTGTATTTACTAATGGTTTTAGCTACAATGACTGATGATATTGACATACTGATAGATAGCAAAACCAATATCATAGTCCTATGAACGTACTTACGACCTTCCATAAGCCTGCCGCAGAAAAAAGCACATTGAGTAGATAGGTACTTAATAAGTGGGTTTCTTTTACTTTTTTGTACTTAGATAACTACTCGTAAGTACGGCACCACTACTATTGTTTTTTGTGTATTCTATCAGACTTACAAATGTTTAAATCAGTAGTTAAGTTTTTTTGTAGATATTTATATTTTAAGTATTTTGACTATAGAAAAGACTTGTAGGTATTTGACATTGAAATTGAAAAATAAAAAAATATACAGGGTCTGTCGTAAATAATGGACAAGCCGTTAATCGGAGATAGTCAGGCTACAAGAAAATCAACTTTTTATTTTAGGATTGCCATCGGTGTGAAAACGGTAGGCAAATTTGTATTTTTTTAAAATTTTCCCTCTTCGCTCATTCATTCGGTCACCATTTCAACAAAATAACTTATTTTTATGTACTTTTTTTTGTATCTGACTCCAGGATACTCGTATTATTATATTAGATTACTATTTTTGACATTATTAATGCCAAATACTGTCAAATTTTACATTTTAAGGACGTAGTGAGTAATTTTTTTTCTTCATGTCAAAATTTTAACATTAACTGTGAAAAAATAGTACCATGCTATAGCTGCCCATTATCTTAAAAACATGCCTAGTTTATGTAGATTCTAAAAAGGTATTATACATGCATACTTCACAAGTAATATTAGTTACACAAGCGAAATAACTTAGCAAGGTTTGGTTTCAAGAAATGTGTCAAATGACGATGATTTAGGCTTCTAATATGATTTTATTCAATAAGAATTCGCTATTTTATCACTAAATTGTCGACTTTATAAACTTTATGCGAACCTATCTGACCACTGTGCAACCAACGTCTCTGAAGGAGCTTTTACCCAGAAATGGGAGTTAAAATGAGATATAAAAATAAAATGTAGAAAAACGTGTGGTGACTGACGGTAATCAGTTACCACCCATTGCATTAGGTATAACAGTGAGTATTGAAATAAATCAGATAATAAAATAATTCTCGGAATATAACGGGCATGAACCTATATATTTATGCATTTACTCAGCATATAAAGCACGCGCATCTATCACAAGTGTCTTACGTATGTACGTATCCACTTTATTATATCCGGTATCGTCCTTGTTAGCGAGGCCGAAAGGTACACGTGTCACAGTAAAATCACCGATGTGGGAAATCACACTGATGGCAGTGCTTTAAGTCGAGGGTCGAACTGGAAATGGCGTTCCTAGGCCACGTTTTCTAAATATATTCACGTGATATAGTCGATATGTGGTTATAATGAGAGATTTTGGATTTATTTTTACCATTATTATTATGAGAGTGTATTTCTTATTTGAGGCTGTCCTTCTTAAAGCTGAGGTACAAATTCTGCAATTTTGTAGATTCACGTTCTTACGGTTAGTGATATTATATAATTATGTTGTTGAGTCTAGTGGTTACACTGAGTACCCACCTGTATAGCCCCAATTAGGTACTATATTCTTCATCAAATAGCAATTGTTGTCTGTAATTAAAATTATTGTTATCAACTTTGTACATTTAAATTAGGTATAATAGTTTTAACAGCCAGGGTAAAGTGGTGGCCTTAAGCGTTGACACCAACTGCCGACGGTCTCGCAGCTATAAAGGCCTAA
Organism: Leucoma salicis; assembly: GCA_948253155.1. NCBI lineage: Eukaryota > Metazoa > Arthropoda > Insecta > Lepidoptera > Erebidae > Leucoma > Leucoma salicis. The sequence goes on along the minus strand of OX411808.1, from coordinate 10,834,112 downwards.
TGACCTCTATAAAAGTTTTTGGTAATGCATAAAATTTTGCTATTTATATAACTGTATTAATTTATATACGAGTGTAGCACAATTAGTTAGTAGTCATCGGGTTTTATTTTGAAAGGTAGGCAAATCCAAAGAACTCCGAATCGCGTATTCTTTCAACAGCTGTCATCAATCTGTTGTCCGGGAACCGGCTTGTTCGGAAGACTAAAGGTCATCGAACCTGAGCGCGAGTCAATTTATAATGACCCTCGAAAACAACATATAGACTTAAGAGCAAGATTGGTCTGTAATGGGGAAAATGCATGTAACTAAAAATGCCAAATATTTTGGAGTTACATGACAAGACAAGACAGACAACATATATAACAATAATAAATATTCACGGACATTTTTCGAACAACGTCCTCTGGTCCCAAACTAAGCTAATGCTTGTGCTATGGGTACCAGATATAATACTTAAAGGTACTACTTTTTTTTTGTAAATATATACAATCTTATAATAGATAGAAAACACCCAGATGCAGTACAAATATCTGTGTTCATCACACAAATAATTGTCCTGAGTGGGAATCGAACCCACGACCTCGTGCACGGAAGTCCGTTACACTACCGACTACGCCACATTACATATATGTTGTCTCACATATGTCTTCTCTTTATTCTAATAAAAATATAATATATATTTGTAGACGGCAATAGGGTCTCCCCCTATTATGTGGGACTTAAACATAGCTTCGCCGTGTGGGGCCGGCTTTAGAATTGTCCCACCCCTCTCCGCCCATGGGAGTCATAGGAACCGACTGAGGGAATACCGGGGGAGTGGGCAGCAGCACTCCCTCGAGTATTAACAACATTCACTGCGATCGCCAACCCGCCAGCCAAGCGTGGCGATTACGGCACTATCCCCCATATGAGCGAAACACATGTTGTGGCGTTCTCTTGGGGAGGCCTATGTCCAGCAGTGGACTTCGAAAGGCTGATGGATGAAACACAGCTGGCGAACCGTGGGTGTGTAATACACATCTGCTTACCCCTTCGAGGAATACAGGCGTGATGCTACGTTTGTTTGTTTGTATATTTATTTACGTTTACCTAGACGGATTTTTTTCATATAATTGACAGACATAATTGAATGTTTGAGTAGTTTTTTCCGAAAGAATGTAACCTATGTCATTTTTCGCTGAACTATCAGGGCTGATCCAGGTCTTTCTATTGCTATCTCTTGAATTATGGATTTATCATGTAGAGGCCCTCTCTCTCTCTCAAGAAAATCAGCCATGTCTAGCCTCATCTACTAGTGTCATCGTAAAGTGCCTCTACCTTGTCGTCAGAGTGTGTCGAAATCGTTGTGTAAAGCTGTTCAACGAATGGTATATGTTGTTGAATTTAACATTAACTTTGCCAGTAGAAAATGAAAGAGGACTTCCTGCACACATGGCGATGTGGATCAGATGCCAACTTAACGTGCCGAATATTGTGAGTTCGATTTCCACACTGGACAATACTTTGTGTGATCCATAAATAATTATAGGAATTTCTGTCCGTTTAATTGTATATTTAAAAGGTCTCCCACGATACAAGGGTAATTACTTATTGCGGACTGTTGTTTAAAAAAATATGATTATATTTTTAATGCTGGCGCTGTAAACCTATATAATAATATTTAAATAATGTCTGTAGCAATAATTAATGAGTGCCTCATACTTGAAATAAGTAACTGTAATTGTTAGAAACGTGTTTGGAGCAAACAAACATTTATCTTTTAAGTAAACTCTATGCGTGGCCTTTGGGGAGCTGGTTTTTAGGTTATATCTCATGTTCTCAATATAGTAGGGGTATAAAACGTACCTATACCATTTTTCCAAAACACTAGTTTTTGCGTGATGAGAGAAAAAAACAATTTGACGTTCGAAAAAGAATATTTTATGTACAGAGACACCTCAAATAGCCTCATTATTTTTTTTCTCAATGATGTTAAATGTACAGACATAGCTCGTTTACAGCTTACACAGCATAGTATTCACATATATTACAACATAGTAAGTATAGATAAATAGACCATATATAGGCATAGGTAGAACACTTCTTTATTACTCTCTACTATCTTTTCTTAAGTTGCCATTAATTGTTGGTATTTTAGTAATGATTATTGCTAACCTCAATTAAACAACTTATATATTGGTAATAGTTAAACATGTTATAGGTTGATAATAGTTAAATATGTTTTTAATTTAAATCAATAATGAATAAATATTTACGGACATTTCACACAACGTCCTCTGGTCCCAAACTAAGCTTAACGCTTGTGCTATGGGTACCAGATTACGGATATAATACCTACATGTATAACTTTTTTTTGTGAATATATACATATAATAGACAGAAAACACCCAGACGCAGTACAAATATCTGTGTTCATTACACAAATAATTGTCCTGAGTGGGAATCGAACCCACGACCTCATGCACGGAAGTCGGTTACACTACCGTTCGTTATAAAGCGTAAGGTGTATTTGATTGATCGACGACGGCTCATTGTTACCATTATACGAGTAACTAACTATATCTTATTTTCAGTGCCTACCTCTGAGACAAGTAAGACTTTCAGAACTTAAAAAGAATTCTTGACGTTCAGAATTTAAAAAGTCCATCTTTAAAAAAGCAGGGGTAAACAACAACGTGAACGTTTTTCATTTCACTATATTTCAACCAAATCTAAATGGTGCCCAATTCGTTCCTAACTTATGTTTACCGGGTTAATTTAATTTTGCTGGATCATGCATAAATCAAATTCAGTCTATGCTAAAGGCTACTATTCTCTTAGGTATCAATATTTCGCTCAGTTTTTTGAGATTTAGTTTTTAAATGGTACCTACACCGTTTACTTTTTTATCATTACTATTGTTGTTTTTATACAGCGTTACACAAGTTTTGTTGCACTATAAACAATCCTACGGCAAAAGGTAAATAAAATAGTTTGAAACTTAACTTTCAAATAAAATGTTTAGCACTTCTGCTGATATAAGCCGATATTTTCTATTGTAGAAGTAAATAGATATATAGTGTGACCCACAACATGCGTTCATAATATTATTGCATCGTCTTATAAATTACCGCGATTACCAAAAGAAAACTTTCACTAGAAAATACTTTACCATTAGGAACCCTGTACTGCACATTTATAAACGTATTCACAACACTATTGATTTGATCATCTAATTTACATCCTGTTTCTATATCCATTCCAAAAAAATTAAATATATAATTTAATTAGAAATTGGAACGTGATTGCCAGTTTAAAAAACGTTAATGCACTCGCGCAGGCGTCTGTATACTGTCCAATTGACAGATTAACTGAGCTTCCCACTCCTACGTCTCCTACGTTAGGTTTGTTGACTTGTTGTTGTTGTTGCCGTTGTTGCAGTCATTATCGTTCAAAGGGTTTTTGAATCTAGAATTGATCAACTATTCATTCAAATCATGTTAAGCATAATATGTCTTTGTATATTAACTGGGTGCTAATAATTGTGGGATTTGTTATCAAACTTTGTTGTTTATATTACGCTATATAACATTGTGTCAACCCTCACGGGTTGATACGATATACGATAAATGTAATCTAGAGAAACATTAAGTATAAAATAAAGTAGATGTCCATACTAAATCACACAACAGAATTGAAATGTTAATCACTCTTATTTGTTTTTTTAAGTAAAGAAATTCCATGTTTTACAAATATGTGGTCCAAAAGATTATCTTCATTATTAAAGTCGCGAATTACTAGTATAACTTTATAATATATACTTTAAATTACATAATATTTGGTGAAAGTAACGAAACTATTAGCTCATCGCATTATTTGAAATAAACTCATAGTCATTGGTATACTATTAGATTATTACATATAAATGATTATAGTGACTTGTTTCATCCATCCATCCATCAGCCTTTCAACGTCCACTGCTGGACATAGGCCTTCCCAAGAGAACGCCACAACGAGCGGTCCTGTGCCGACCGCATCCAACGGCTCCCCGCGGCTTTGACCAGATCGTCGGTCCATCTGGTGGGAGGCCGTCCTACGCTGCGCCGTCCGATACGTGGTCGCCACGCAAGAACCTTTCTTCCCCAACGGTTGTCGGTCACTCTCGTTCTCCAACGGATCTCCGTATTACGGATTCGATCACGTAGGGAAATACCAAGCATAGCCCGCTCCATGGCCCCCTGAGCGACTTTGAGCCTTGATACGAGGCCTACACTCAGAGACCACGTCTCTGTTCCGTATGTCATCACTGTACTGTGCACGGTAACACACACTGGTCGTAGACCTTCGTTTTCATAATATTTGGTGGTTTGGTGACTTGTTTACTAATAAGTAATTAAACATTTTATTGTTTTTTTTTTCATTTGATTCATAGTAAAATTACATCTAGCAGCATATTTGGGACATTTTATTTGCATTTCACAGAGGGAATAATTTTGATGTACTTCAAGAAAGGCGACACAACCCTATTGAAGAATTATGGACCCATCTTGGCCTTGAGCCACGTCTGTAAGTTGTTTTCGAGGAGCTTTAAGTAAATCAACTCGTGCACAGACCTGAACAAATCCAGCCTCCCAAGCAAGCCAGTTTCCTAAAAGGTTGTACCATATACTACATAAATACGCTGCGCCAAATTTTACAGTAAACCGAGGAGTATAATGCCAGCACTCTGTGTCCAGTTTTTGTGGATTATGAGAAAGCTTTCGATTCAACTGAAACTTGGGCGGTGCTTCAGTCCCTTCAGAGTTGCAAGCGCAGTACATTAAAGTGTTGAAGTGCTTGTATAGAAATGCCCCCAATTCGGTCTCAGTTCAGGACGAAGAGAGGAACGACGACGAAGAGAATGAAACCGAACTGCATTGCAAGATGTTTTCAAGCTCTGGGACTGGATCGGATTCGGCATCAATATCAATGGAGAATATATCACTCATCCAGTGAACGAAAAATCACTCATCTTTGATTTGCAGATGATATCATAGTCAAGTCAGCATCGCTGGAGGACCTTGGTACCATGCTCAATGACATTAGCAGGGTTACCCCGACTAATGTGTCTTAAATGAATATGGACAAGACGAAAGACAAGATGCTAGTCGATCACCTTGATTCTCGAAGTTATCGATCGATATGTCTGTCTGGAACAAATAATTCAGTTAGGTAGACACAATTTCGAGAAAGAGGTCAATCCACGAATTCAGCAGAACCGACAAGCGTTGAGGAAGAAATGTCGTCAAGCGGCGACCACGGATTAGATGGCGCAGTGTAAGCCGGCCTCCTAAGCGGTACATGACCGTTCGTTGTGAAAGGGATAGTCGCCGCATGCGCGTTCCATCGTGGGTGCATTTCCTAAAAGAATGCAACGGAGAGTGATATGTACTGAGCACGCAAGATGTTTTATGACACTGACTGACGCTCTTACTGGTATTAGAAACATGATTGACGATTCCAAAAGTATAAAAAAATTTGCTGTGTAAGTTTTATCTATACTATCTATTATAAAGCTGTAACAGAGCTGTTACTCCATGTTACCCCGATATGGAACCTATAATCAGAATTAAATAATTACACAAGTCTACGAAATATTGTCTTTTGAAAAGTTTTTATACTTAATTGTGTTATGCATATTATATATACTTATATATATATATATATATTATACCGCATAAAATTTACCACAATTAAGAATAAAAAAAAAAGAGAAATGATTTCAAGCTTCATCCCAAAACTAAATATGATTAAATTAGCACAACGTCATATTTTGCAAAGCAGTCGAGAACAGACTGCATTTTATCGGTTTGTTTTTGTGATATTACCAATCTTAGGTAATTGTCTCACAAAAAAAAAATATCCAAATCTCTTACTACAACCTAAATCACTACTTCGTTTACAAACAGACAATGGTAACTGCTTTGATCTAGTGTCAAACGGGACATCCTTATTAATACCGAAACCAAGCGTTAGTTCGGGTTATTTTAGATAATTCTTTCACTTGAAGTTGCATTGTATGCTCTTACTTTCGTTTTATAATACACATATATTGACTACGAAAGTTCTGGTGTAAATACGGAGTGATCACAGAACACCTTTACCCTAGGGGGGCAATGATAGCCTAGCGGTAAAACCAAGGACTACAAATCCTGTGGTATTATTATACTTTTGTAGTTCAATCCCCTGTCTAATGTCCAGATCTCGTAAGGCTTACACCTCAAACTTTTTGAGATTATTCGACATTTTACAATTTATCACTGCTCGGTGAATGATAACAGCGTGGAGAAACCTGCATGCAGATTTTTTCGATGGCTTGTAAAGTGTACTAATCCGCACTGAGCCAGCGTGATGGACTATGGTCTAATCCCTCTCTCCATGAGAGGAGACCCGAGCCCAATAGTGGAACAGAAAAAGGGTTGATAAAAAAAGTTCTGGTACATCAAACGTAGGTACATCTTCAGTGTTTTATTGTATGTAAATATGCATCAGCAATTTCGACCAAACAAGAACCACGCTTTAACAGTTTATATTACGTGTTGCCTGCTCGCTATACTTTACTGAGTATCAACATGGAAGGACCAAACTACCGTTAAGCCAATTACGTATATAGCAGCATTATAACTACGTTGTTGACAGTGGCGTATTTACGAATTTGCCGCCCGGAGGCTATTCAAATTTTGCCGCCCCTACTAACCTCTGAAATTCGATACCATAGTTCACAGTATTTTATTGTTAATTTATCGCTTGTTAATCTTCGCGCCATCTGAGATTATCTTTACCTGTGCCTCCCCATTGCAACTTTATGATTATGGCATCGACGTATATATCGTCTTTATAACATCAGCTTTACCCATCTTTTATGTAATGTACATTCAGAAAAAATTATACTTTTAATTGCACTTCAAGTTAAAAACAATACGAACAATATCCCTATTGAATTATCTGGTAGAAATCATAATGAAAAGATAATTTAACTTTCGCCCTCGTCGGCGGGGACGAAACCGTGGATAATAGGGCGTATGCAGGCAGTGTAGAGTCTGACCTTATTCCTAAGTGAGTTGTTTTTTTTTTGTTAAGGCGGGAAAAAATGTTCCTAACCGCACACCCTGTCGTTCGGGGCAACGAACAGGGTAGTGTGGGACCTTCACCCACTAAAGAAACCCGCCGTGTGCCGTCTCTCCGACTTTATTGGCGGGCCACTGGAACTATGTTACATTCCTTCGGTGGTAAGTATAAGTACTAGTGTATTCTTAGCAGAGGTGTTATGTGGCTCCGTAACGTTTATACCTAGAGTTTAACAGAATATGCAAACGCTCCGTAACAAAGGCTGCGCGAGAGCCTACCACCTGAATGTGACGGGCGAATGTGAGTCTGTTATCTAGAATAACACCTAAGTAGTTGGCTCGCCTTCTCCAAGGAATAGGTTTGCCAAAGATGCTAATCTGTTTGATCTCCTCCGGCGGATACAGTCGGGGTAGTCTCATATGAAACATGACCGCCTGGCTCTTGTCGGGGTTGATCTCTATTCTCCACTTGCTAAGCCACATACAGAGGGCAGTGGCCACGGATTAGAGTTTCCTATGTACTGTGAGAGGGTTAATCCCTGAAAAATAGATAGCTGTAACGTCTGAAAAAAGTGCTGTCTGCAGTTGCCGATGCTGAGGTATGTCGCTGGTGTACAGTGAGAAGAGGATCAGTGAAAGGACGGAACCTTGTGGGACCCGGCGCTAGCTCTGTATTTATGACGATTGAATAAACTAACAGTGACCAGCCCTGCGTGCTTAGGTAATTATCGCACGCACGGGGTCTGAGTTACCGTACTTGTTTCCTTTTACTATGGCTGTAGCGACTGGATTTGGACAGCGGTCGATGCCAGGATGTCCAAGATGACATCATTTTGGTCTCAAACGGTGAAGAAGGCCAGGGAGGACGACCCGAACCACAGGCGCGAGTATGTGCGCCTGATGCCACTGTAGTTGAGCCCGCAGGTGGATGGACTGGGAAACGTCCGCAACCTGCAAGGTCTCTCTCAAAGATGCGACGCTCCGGTATGCGGAAGTGCCGCTCAGTAAAGGGTAGGTCCCGAAAGGGTATTCCACCAGTAGACCACTGGAGTAATGTCACACAGTTCCAGTGATCGTCCAGAACAGGTGGAGAGACATCACACAGCTGGTTTATTTAGTGAGTGAGGGCCCACACTTCCCTTGTCGTTGTCCTAAACTATGAGGTCCGCCTAAACGAAAAAAAAAGAAAGATTTGAGTTCTCACCTGCTGAAAAAACTTTTTCTCACCCGAACAATTTCTCGCTGGTGGCCATGCGAACTGCTATAGGTACCCAAGTTTGAATAAATGTTTTACAAATTCTGTTTTCGCAGGAATGAAGACAGACTTACTCGTACTAACTGGCTGGATGTCTTTTCTTTTGTTGTGTGTGTAAATTCGAGACGGGGCCTATTTTGCCGCCCCCTAAAATCTGCTGCCCTAGGTTCTAGCCTACTCAGCCTACTGGTAAATCCACCACTGCTTGTTGACCGCATGACCGTTCTTGCCTAAATCAACTGTAACTGCATTCTAGATATTTTCAAGCGGAGAACCAGTGTTCTCCAGACAGTTCTGGGTCATCTATATTACGTCAAGAGCTATAATATATTTCATTGTAAAAGCCTGCACGCAAGGCTATATTTATATAAGCTAGCGTCTACGGTAGTTTATATAAGGGCGCACGGTCACCAGGTGTATTATACAACTATTTTGAATGCTCTAACAAGATATTGGATATCTTGGATATCAAGACTTTATGGTTCATCTATTGTTAATCGCTTTAAATATTGTTTTTTATACTACATAGCACAAACAAGCATATGTACAACCCACATAACCGCATACTCCATCGTTTAGAGTAAAGAACAGGATAGTGTGGAATTCACCCACTAAATAAACCCGCCGTGTGCCGTCTCTGTGCCTGCATTGGCGGATCATTGGATATGTGTGACATTATTTCAGTGGTCGCCGTCAGCTTACCCTCTCGGGTATCGTCTTTTGAGTACACACCCACGGTTCGCCGGCTATGTTTAAGTGTCACGTAATAGCGGGCGAGCCTATTGCCGTCTACAACAATAACAATAATTAATGTGCTTTAGAGTGATGTGTCTACATATTTATTGTTCTGAAGTCCACACGGAAGGAGTCGCAGGGCGCAATCTTCAGTCAGTCACCCGAGCAAAAGCAGCAGGCGGCGGTGGCGCACGTGTTTCACAAGCGTCTCTTGATGCGGGAGGGCTTGGCCGTCCAAAACAGACGGGGCCATCAGTAATGGAGGCCCAGAACTGCTAGGGGTGGAGGAGCTCTTGAGTAGAGTGTATACCTCACCCCTGGAGAAAGGAAGTCTACAGGAGAGCGTGCTTTTAGCAGGTAAACCGATTCCACTGGGAGTCCGGCATAACACCTCCGTACGCCCGGTGGACAGGTATCCATAAAAGATTTCCACGCGTAAAAAAAAAGCAATGTTGTTAAAAACAAATGTTAAGTGCTGTCAGTTCTTTTTTTAGTGTTGCGATAATTAATTAGGTATGTAAATTTATTTTATTTACATTTTTGGCATAACAAAACTGGGCTGGTTACCTTTGTTTCAAATGTTTTAGATATTATTTCTTGGTTTGTTCATTTCTGTTCTATTTAAAACAGTTTAAACATTAAAAGGTAATGGTAAAATGCACATTCTAAACCTCATCAACATGAAAGTGTAAGCAGTCTTAAGTCTGCTTAAGCTTATTTTCTCTAAATTTATATTATAGGTACTGAAAAAATTATTAACAATACTTCATATTAAACAACATCAATATAATATATATGCACTTAATTAGGTGAATTTTATATTGGTGCCTCGTAGTTGTTGGGCTTTGAGTTTTTAAAGATCATAATAAGGTTTTTGAAAATATTCGCTTCAAAGAATTTTGTTTACAAATGGGTATCTACTCACTTTTGCTGGTTACGGTGAAATACATATTAGTGTACACAATTAAATTTCCATCTTCATAACTTATATCATCTGCTCCAGTTTCCACGTCCATTCTGTACAAATATATCAAGATACCAATAAAGTATATGAGGTATTATGAGCAGAATTGGAAAATTGGGAACGTTGTTGTTGGCACACGACTGATACACGACGCTAACAATATTCACTACTGCGATTATGCTTTATGCATTATAATAATACTGACACAGAGTTACATTTGTCCTTATAGGTCCTATATAATATTATCAGCAGTTGTTCTTATCTTATTAATTACGATTATGTCATCTAATCTAAATAAATCCGGCGTAGATTAACTACTGTAAAAGCTAAATATCATATTCATATACCTAGTGGTAGAGTCGGGTGCCTAATAGAAGGTATCCGAAAGAGTAAGCCGCCGGAGTACCACTGAAGTAATGCAACATAGTTCCAGTCGCCCGCCTACTTAGTGGGACAACTCACATGTTATCTGGTCTCAGCGCGTCGGTACCACAGCTTTCCAAGTAACCGAACGTGGTACACCTCAGTGTTTTTGTTTTGTTTTGGCGGGTAAAAATGTACCTAACCACACACCCCGTCGTTCGGGGCAACGAACAGGGTAGTGTGGGGCCCTCACCCACTAAAGAAACCCGCCGTGTGCCGTCTCTCCGCCTTTATTGGCGGACCACTGGAACTATGTAACATTCTTTCGGTGGTACGTAAAATGAAATAGTGATCAGTGCATTCATTAGATGGACCAGGCTCGTCTGCCAACATTGTAAGAAAAAAAAACACGATTGAATGATAGTATAGATTTTGAACAGCATTTCGGAGAATGTGTGCCGGAGCTGCTTGGATTTAATTTCAATGATCAGAGTAAACTTTATTATTTTTGTTGTTCTTGTTTTGAATAATCTTTACTTAAATGATTGTCATCTAGTTTTTAATGATGGTTAGGAAAATGTTTTTTTTAATTGCATGTAGTGGCATACGAGCCACGGCCCATCTGATGGTAAATGGTAACCGTCGCTCATGAACTCAACTATACCGAGAGTATTGTCAAGCCGCTGCTCATCATTTCATTTCACCGATATGAAATGAAAGAATAATGTATTAAAATTAATAGCATACCTACCTATATTATACTAGACAGATATGTACCTCAGCGAGTCTAAATGTGTACCTAAAAGTTAAAATTATGTTTTAATCACAATAGGATCACAGATAAATCAAGATAATAGTTCCATTACATACTAACATTGATATTAAATCCTAGATACACAATTTCGAAGAAAAGAATCGTCCAAAACTGTCGCCAGTTGTACATAAGTAGTTATAGTTATGATATCAATTCATTCTTTCCAAAATTCAATCTTACACGTATGGTTTAAAGTTGTATTTACAAAGCATTATGCAAAAAGCAATAAAATTTTACGACCGAAATTTCCGGGCAGTAACAAGGACGGAGTGAAGACGAATATTTTTTTTATAATTTTCATGTATGAACATTTACTTAGTTTTTTACTAACTAACTGAACTAACTTATCATCACGCCATTTCCCTTGCGGGGTAGGCAGAGAGAACAGAGTGCCAAGAGGCTCTATTCTTGCATACATTAATACTTACCGAAAATAAGAAACGCCATCCTTTTTTTGTACTTTTAATGCACTATTTCGGCATTTATTCATCGAAGAATTAGACATTTTGACACGCTTCGTCTACTCGCGCGTCGAAATAATACTAAACGAAAGGAGTGCAGGAAAGCGTAATCTGCACTCATTGATAGTGGACACTTTTCGTGCCTGATTGTGTATCTTCTCTTTTTAATATATCAATGCCTACCAAGCACAAACTGCAGAGACGTACACGTAGGTACACCTACTTATGCACATAATATAATCTAACAAACAAAAAATCTAAATAGACAAATTACTCTAATGATGATATTTAACATTGTACTTTCAGATTTGACTGCATAGATGGCGGAGATTAAATACCGGCCTCCCGCTCGAGTGCTGTGAGTTCGATTCCCACACCGGACATTTCTTTGTGTGATCTTCAAATGGTTATTTTGAGTCTGTGTGTTCTTGGTGTTCGTGAAATTGCATGTTTGTGAAGTACTCCGCGGTACATGGGTTTTTCATTAGTGCAGGGTGTCGTCTTAAAAAAAATGAAAAAGAAAGCTCTAGAGATTTGAAATAGAACAGAGTAACTATCGGGTATCGTAGGTACCTACAATTCCCTGAAGGATAAATTTTCCAAAAATAGACAGATATTCTAATAAAATGAGGAAATTGTGCAACCTATTAACAGTTAAAGGTATAAACAAACTTGTTTAATTAAACTTTATTATTCACAATAGCAACTTCAAACTTTATTATGCACAATAGATTTCATTGCACAAAACAGCAATAGTGTAAAAGTATAATACTACTGGTTCGGTATGCGGTGAAGCCGAGCAGTCTAAAAGCCTATGATGTATTCTAACACATCATTGCCAGCTTTATAATAGTATATAGATGAAGACAAAACTTTGTGGAAAAAAAGTTGATGACAACCTAAGCTTTTAAATATTTTCGTATCGTGCAGCGGTGCTTTAACTTTTAGAGATGTAGGAACATTTGACAAACATTTATCTCTAACCATCTGTATGCAGGTATCTATCGGAGGTAAATGACATCATACCGATAACTCCGGGCAAAGATGTCACCAAATAACTGTAATAATATGCCCCATATCATTTTCATTGATAACGACGGGTTATAAAATTAGCAATGTTTTAGACGGAGTAAAGGGGTTATTAATGGGTTGATTACCTAAATTCGAATTTATAAGCAACAATATATGGATGTTTTTTAACACGCATTCAACTTAAAAAAATTAAAAGGAAATACAATTTTCATGAAAAACGATGCAAATTTTCACCACCAGGGTTCAGAATCGAGTACTGACATTCATCAGACATGGTTCAGTACTGGATACTGAATATCAATTATTGATACAATTTTATTTACATCCTGTTTGCTTTAAATAATAAATATAATTCTATCGTAGCCTATACATATTACTAATACGATCGGCAAGATTAAGCGACTTTCGCTCGGTATATAGAACATCAGATGGGTGACTAAAATGTGACAGTACCTTCACCTATTCCTAGTTTAGGAAACGTTATTTATACCTTTTCACAGGGATCCCAATACTGCGAACTACAGCATAGTTCGGCTCAACACCTCCCATGGAGGCACTCGTATTTATTGCACTGCACTGCACGCATTATGTCGATGACCCCATGGCAGGGTCATTAGCAGAGCAATTAGGCTTCGAAATTATAGCGTCTATGGAGCCATATACATCAACCGAACACGCTATCGTTGCACTGCACGATATACTAACTCTTAACCATATGCGTAGGGACGAGGTGGCGGCAAAAAGCGCGTATAATAAATGTGCGATTATAAAGGACTCTAGGGCTGCGTTAGATACGCTAGTCAACAACGACTCTCTACATCCCTTGGCCTGTAAGGCGAGAGTGTATATCCGGGAGAGCGAATCACAGGGTAGTAGTGATTCGCTCTCCCGGATATACGCTCTGTTGAAAGAGCGGAGGGAAGTGGCACTAGGATAAATAAATAAAATAATAAAATGTGTTTTATTTGAAACTCATATTTGTAGTTTAAATATTTTTTTAATTTTATGAACTCACGACTCAGGAGCCATAACATGAGCTACAAATACTAGCCCAGTATTAATTGTATGTTAAGAGATTAAGTCAGTCGATAGAACCCTGCTATCGACAAATGCAGTTAGAGCTTAGAGATGCTGGGAAGGATCCCTGGCAGGGATAACAAAAATATTTTTCCGGAAATAAGGAAGGCCTCGGCTGTTATACGTGACGTAAAGATCGACTAAATACTTACTCAAGCGCAGATGGGGCACGGTTGGCTCTCCGAGTACTTATGATTCAAGTACAAGGGGAACCCATCGTGACCCTGTCAGTCTGATGTACCAGTGAGCGTACTGTACGTAATCTTCGATTGTCCAATTTATAGTGCCTACAGGAACGGTTTGAAGCAGGGGATAGGATTGTATGTGACTTTAAGCAGCGTAGTAATGAATGATTCAGTGAGATTAAGACGTCTTTTTAAAATATAATTAGAGAATAGCTTTGAAAACCATTGAAAGAAATAAAACATAACAAAACACGGAGGGCAAATAATAAAATTCAGCAACATTTTTTCAAACATAATTAAATTATAATAGATTAAGTACCTACGTTAAATTTATAAAATAATTTCAATCTTTTGTTTAACTCACTTCCTTACTACCTTAGTCTGTCTGGCCTATCTACAATATAACTGAATAATTATTCATAATTAAGTATTAATTTCGTTAATTTGTTTAATCTATACTATTATAAAGCTGTAACAGAGCTATGTCTGTACATTAAAGATATTTGAGAAAAAATGACTGTAATAGGCTATATAGGCGTGTCTAAACACAAAACATTTTTTTTAGATTTTTTGTCTGCCTGTTTATCTGTTTGTTTGTTAAAAAAAACATAGCATCGCGCCTGTATTCCCCGAAGTGGTAGGCAGAGGTGTATTACACACCCACGACTCGCCAGCTATGTTTAAGTCCCATTCCACGTAATAGGGGGCGAGCCTATTGACGTCTACCGGGCACATTTCCAAACTCCGGGCTGCTCCTGAGAATTTTTCTTTTTAGGAAAAAGCTCAATAATATTGCCCGACCCGGGGATCCAACCCGAGACCTCATGATTAGCAGTCGCATACACTACCACTACACCACCGAGGCAGTTAGTTAGTTAGTTGCAGTCGCGCATCACGCAAAAACAACTGAACGGATTTTGATGCAACTTTTTTTGTTTGATATCTCTCGATTAGATTTAAAAACTGGTACCTAAATTTTATCCCGCTACTATATCGGGAACCTGAGATATAGCCCAAAAACTAGCTTTTGGCTGCGGCGGAGCCGCGGACAAAGGCTAGTAACGTATAATTTTATTCATAATCATAATTAAGTATAATTATTAATTTCGCTAGTTTAATGAATATGTTAATTATTGGCAAGTATGTATGATTTATTATTTAAATTGAAACATTTATGTGATTTATATTTATGAAATGTAGTAGTAACATACAAACAAAAATGTAGTCAATAAGCGATGTAAAAGAGAAATAGTAATGATAAAATAAGTAAAAAAATCTGGAAAACGGTTGACCCTAAAGGCCATCCCTGCAACTTCCCCCAAAATTATACTTATTACGTTTTTGACTTGAGTTCAAACAGCTCGAAGAGCTCAAAAGTTTAATTTTCGTGTCATTTTGAGCTCTCCGAGATCACTGTTCTATGCTTTTGAGCTCTTCTGCTGAGAGATTTAATAAAACACTATTTGTTGAATTTTCAAATCGCAAAATAAATGAACCAATTTTTTCGTAGTTTACGGCATTCAACGCAACTTTTTGAGCTCTCTTGAATCGATTAGTAAAACCGTTTAAAAGTTATTCCAAAAAAAACACATGTGAAATTTTTTTTGTAGTTTTTACACACACACACACACACATACACACACACACACACACACACACACACACTCACACATACATACAGACATACAGACATCATCGCGGAAACATTCGGGGAAGCTTCCTAGGACCTCAAAACGTCAATATCAGTTGAAAACTCGATTTTCGAAAAACGGGGTAAGCCCATAAACTTCCCAAGTTTTGAAAATTTTTAATTTTCTTAGCGGGAAGTTAAAAATAAAAAAGGTAACTGTACACAATACAGAAATTTAATACTTAATTGTTAAGTTATAGCATTAAAGAGAATGGATAATGTCCAGGGAGCTATACGAGTGTCACAGCGCCTAGACTTTAAAAATACACATTTTTTTCTATTTTTAATGCGAATAGTGGCAGACGAGCCACAGCCCACCTAATGTAAATGCATATTGCAACCGTCGCTTATGGACTCATCTATACCGGGAGTAAATAAAAGAAAGAACGGCTATCTCTTGTTACAACCAAAACACCGATGTGCTTCATGGCCAGTCATTTCTTTTTTAACATTTTTTTTAACGCGGGAATGAATGTTCCTAACCGCACACCCCGTAGTTGGGGGCCCTCACCCACTAAATAAAACCGCCGTGTGCCGTCTCTCCGCCTTTATTGGCAGGCTACTGGAACCATATTACATTCCTTCAGTGGTTGGTTGACCAACCTGCTCGAGCCCGATAGCAAGTGAGCACTCCGACTTGGTACCCAGCCCCACCCGTAATGCAATAGGTGATAATTGCTTACTTCCCTTAGTCGCCTCGTATGACACCCGTGGGAAAGAATTGGGTGGTGAAACTTGCATTCTTAGTCCGACATCACACGGATCAAAGCGTTTCATAGAAGTGCAGTATGAGTTAGATTCAGGGCCTGTAGAACGTAACTCACGAAATCGTATCTACATCGTATCGTCTCGCTTATGTAGAGAAATGGACGCGTTACGTCGCAATAATCCCTCGGCCAATCGCGGTGATCTCTCAACCAATCACAATGACACGATGTCATGTCGATATGATCGATTGAGATACATTATAACTCCCCAGACCACCCTCCCGTTTAATTCAATCCATGTACACTATACTTATGCTTTATTACATAGCTCGTAGAAGCTAAAAAGATCCTATCTCAGCATATAAAACATTTCTCTTTTTTAGCGCTAGTTTTCAGGTATACCGATTCGAGTATGATTACGAACCGCAACGATACAATGCTTTACCTAATATATTTAAAGTGTATTATTAGTATTTTAGTTTGGTAAACGGCAATAGGCTGGCTCCCTATTACGTGGGACTTAAACATAGCTGGCAAACCGTGGGCGTGTAGTACACCACTGCATACCCCTTCGGGGAATACAGGCGTGATGCTATTAATATATTAAATATATATACATTAAATATATAGATAGAATGAAATTGATAAGACAAGAAAAATAGATTTAAAATAATGAAATAGATGTTAATATACTTTAACTAATATATATAAATTAAATAATAGCAATACAGTTATAATGTTTACTGGAAGTAACCTACTATACTTAAAATAAGTGACGCATGTAAGGTAGTTTTTTCCCCCCTCAATGTAGGTAATGTAAGTATATTTTACCTGCTACCGCTGTAAGAAAAATTCAGCCTTTGTATTTCTAATATTTTTTTATATTTAATTTTGAAACTATTTATTGATTTTAACCCTAAAAATGTAGATAAGATATCGTACCAACAGCGAGTGGCAGCAAATTTAAACAACCATGAATAGCTGCGATTCTGTGTCTTGTTGTTCGTAGCAAGTAAGTAGATATTCTGTGTATTTATTTTATTATGATCGTTTGATTACGATTTTTGTTGCAAAATTACATTGAAAATCTTGATGACGCTTCCTTCGTGCTCGAATTTCCAATAAATTACCTACCTTGATTTAAAAACGGTGTAACGTAAGAACGAAGAAGGATGTGGTAGCAAAATCGTGCACAGGCGTTCTATACGCATTGTAATAGCTTCTCGGTTTTACTGAGAATACAGTTCCCATACACTGTATCAGCAGAATTAAGTTTCGATAAGATCAATAACTCACATAGCATAATACGTATAACTTAAATGTCAACAAATTCGATACAATAGTTTAAGCCTATAGAAGCTGTTACGTACAGCCTGAACAACATGGGATTCAAAATGCAGTTGCCCATCGAACATTGCTCCAAGTTTACGTGCCTCCTCTACTTGTGCAAATGATGAGTGATTTTAATGTTTAACTGTAAGTTTTGAGAGTTTCTTAACATACTTCTGGACCATATGACAATAAATTTAGATTTCTCAGGGTGCACGAAGCAGTTTTTCTTCGACTACTCAGAAATTATCTTAAGGTCCTCATTTATTTTCTTTACAGCTTCTTCTGCATTTTTTGGATTAAAACACAGGTATAACTGAAGGTCCTCAGGATAAAGATAAAATTTAGAATTAACTATGTACTTAGTGCTATCTGCAATGTATAGAGTAAGGAGAAGTGAACCAAGAATGTAACCATATATCAAGATACCTTCTCAGCTGTTTACATACCATCTTTTCTAATATTTTGGAGAGAAAATGTAGTAAACTAGCTGTAGATCCTTTGGACATGTTGGATATGGGATTTTAGGAAACGGATGAACAATAGCCACTTTCCATACACTGGGAAGTTACGAGTGATCTGTTGATGATGGCTGTTGTTGCTCCTATAGATTGTCATCATTAACATCTCCAATGGTAAATGAAATCCAGTCATCTTCTTCGGTACACCTCGACTTCCCCAATCATACACTCCCGGTATAGTTGACTTCATTAACTATCATTTACCATCAGGGGAGCCGTGGCTCGTATGCTACAAGTTGCAATAATAAAAAAAGAAAAATAACGCCATTATTCGAGCCTACGAGTGCTATCTCAGTGAGGATAACCGCATTAGAACGCGCTTACTCCAAAAGAAATTGAAGGAAGAAATTGTTTATTTTTTACACATAGTATTCACCAATGACCTCTTAAAAGACACAAATTCCGGCTTTAGCGGGCGTGGAGTACTCCAAATGTTCTGGAGCAGCATTTTACGTCAAGCTCAGTATTCATTGATCCCCTAATCATACTCATATAGATAGGGATAGGGAGCTGAGAGCCTCCCCCTCACCTCCACCAATAGGCGACTTCTGATCGTGATCTTTTCCCCTGATTGGAGTGAGGCTGTAGTAATAGGAATCCGGCATGAGGCTTTCCGAACCGGTTGGGTATAGATAGATACAAAGGTTTTATAAGTAAGTACAGTAATTAAATGTTTTTTAATCAAGTTAATTTTTGGCATATAATACGCTGGCTACGCCCGAATATCTTACTAGAATATTTATAATAGTGTAAGAGACAGTTGTAGTTCTTCAAAAATCCTAAAGATATTTTGTATTAGTCAATTGCATCCGTGCGAAACGAGGGCGGGCCACTAATATAGTATACCTATCATCAAGGGTCCTACTTACATGTATAAGTAGGAGCCTAATAAATTCACCCCACCACCATATATAATATGCCAATATACTGTCTACGAACACTTCGATAAATAATTGATCGAAGTACGAACAGCACAGGTACTTATATCGATGCTGCAGGCAATATTGTTTAAAGTTTCACTGTCAATAAAATAAAATACAATATATTGGTTACAAAATGTATATATTCATTGGCAAGTCATTTTTTTTTAATTTTATAAATAATATTTTACACTTCTATATTCTACGTATAAAGTACCATTCACCGACAGTTTATAAATACTTTGTATTCTTATTTTAGCATTTCTCTATTTTTTTTTTCTATACAATATTGTGCTAAAATGTTCATTTATGTGATACTGAAGGTATATATCTAAAGGAATATATAAAGGACCATCTAATAAAAAACCTACAGAATACCAATTCAACAATATTTCTATAAATATTTTTAGGAAAGATACTACATAGGTACTATTCTATAGTATACAGATCACATGCTATAAACTTTAACGTAAAACGTAAATAACCGAACGTACGAATATACACAAAAACACATATAGCATCACGCCTGTATTCCCCGAAGGGGTAGGCAGAGGTGTATTACACACCCACGACTCGCCAGCTATGTTTAAGTCCCACGTAATAGGGGGCGAGCCTATTTACGTCTACCGGGCACGTTTCTAAACTACGGGCTTGAATTTTTCTTTTTAGGAAAAAGCTCAATAACATTGCCCGACCCGGGGATCGAACCCGAGACCTCATGATTAGCAGTCGCATACACTACCGCTACACCACCGAAGCAGTTAAAAACGAATATACGAAACCTCTTCTAATAAAAACCAGAATTAAAGCTCTTATTTCTTTAATACTAATATAGAAATAATTGTTAAAAGGATTTTTGATTTAAAACATATATATTAGATGGCAAATACTCTATTACAATCTTCCTCCGATCGGTCCTTCGATGGTCGGGTGATTAGTAACGTTTTGGAAAGGAATATTATGTAGATATTTTTATTCTTTATGTTATGTGTCGTGGTTGTCGGTGTTATTGTAATAAAAACTATATACCTTGTTACCGCATAATAACAGGTAATTATTTTAGTATCTATCTTTGGATATCACATAAACAAACGACTCATGTCCTTGAATTATAAGTGTTTTCGAAATTATTATCACACTGGAAGTTAATATATACTTACATTGTAGCGCTTCCAAGACTTTGATGGGGTCAGTTGCGGATCTGTTTAGTTTTAGTTGATCCACCTGTATATGGGACTACCTTTACCTATAAGGATCCAATTAGAGGGCAAACGGCTCGAATGTGTATCGCAGTGCGGGTTAGGGCGAGCCCCAGAGGCGACGCGTACCGACCCGCCCCCGTCTGTACGAACAACGGCAGATGCGGCAATGGGGGCCGCCACCCATCACGCCTTGCCCAGTTTGGCGAGTCGAGGGGATTAGAGTGTCGAGTAGGCACGTGGAATGTAAGAGGTGGTGTGGAAGGTAAGTTACACGAGCTGGTAACCGTCATGTCGGACAGACGGCTTGATGTGCTCTGTGTAACAGAGACCAAGCGAAAGGGTAGCGACGCCTGTGATTTTCCTGGTGGCGGGTTAGCTCTGTGGTCTGGTGTACCGCAGAGCGATCGGGCCAGCACGGGAGTGGGGGTGTTGCTGTCCGCTTGCTTGGCCTCAGGTGTGAAAGACTACGGAATGTTTGATCCCAGACTTCTATGGGTCCGAATAAAACTAGGTGTCACCAGGGTCTTCATGGTCGCAGCTTATGCTCCCGTAGGCTCTTCGGTGGCATCGGATCTAGAGAAGTTTCTGGGATAATGTTAGGAAGCTAGTGAACACGTGATCGTATGCGGAGACTTGAATGGATGATTCGAGGACGTGCTTAGTTCATTTGGTGATAAGAGAGTGAATGATGCAGGTAGGCTCATTGCGGATGTATGTATGGAGAGAAACCTTTTTGTGTCAAACACATTTTTTCAACATAAGGGCATCCATATGTATACATGGAGAAGGAATGAACAGAGAAGTATGATAGATTTAATAGTCGCCTCCGAAGTAAAATCCTGGATACAAGAGCCTACAGGGGTCCCACTGTCGACACGGACCACTATCTCGTTATTGCGAGATTTAGTGGTCTGTTCAGAAAGTGGAGACACTGGCGAGAGCGTGTCCACTTCGAAGGGCTTGAAAGAATAAAGATTGAAAAGTTGCAAGAGGAGAGTGTAAGAGCAAAGTATGTAGAGGGTGTCCGTGAACGGCTGACAATGGCAAGTCAGCCGGGATCTGACATAGAAGAATGCTGGAGAGTATTGAAAGATAGTATGGTAAATACAGCGAAAGAAGTATGTGGATGCTCAAAGAAGCATAGGAAAGTGAAAGGTGATACATGGTGGGATACGGAAGTAGCAGCTTCCGTACACCCAAAAGAAGAATGCGTGGCTGGACTATGTATCTTCTTTGAACCTGAGTGCAAGAATGAAAGAACAGAAGAAAGAAATATACCGGCAACGTAAGAATGACACCAAAGCTTTAGTGAAAGAGAAGCGTGATAGAGCAAATATGATTGCAGAAGAAAGGCTGACCAAAAACTTCAAGAGCAACACCAAACTTTTCTGAAGGGAGGTGAAGAAAACTCGAAGTGGTTGGTCGGCTTTCAGAATGAATAAATTAAGGTCTAAAGGTGGAGACATTCTTACGCAAACACACGATGTGTTAAGCCGATGGAGTGAATATTTTGGAGATATGTATGCGGATGTTCAGGGTGATGCTGGTGCCACATGTGGTCTAACAGATCAGCATTCGGTTCCGGCATCCTCTGCTGACATTAGTATTGATGAAGTTGAATGGGCAATTAGAAGTTTGAAAAATGGTAAGGCAGCGGGTATTGATATGGTGTCTGCTGAGATGATCAAGCTTGGAGGCTCATGTCTGGGAATCCTTCCTGATGCTTCTCAATTTATTTTGGAGCTCAGGAATGGTTCCCAAGGACTGGAGAAGCGCAGTCATCGTGCCCTTGTTTAAAAACAAGGGTTCACGTTATGACTGTGCAAACTACAGGGCCATAAGCTTAACCAGTTTGGCAGCCAAAGTGTATGGTAAGATCATTGAATGGAGAATGAGGATGCAACATTGTGGAGAAGCATCTGGCTGTAGGCCAGAGGGTTTTCTGCAGTTTTGTGGATTTGGAGAAAGCATTTGACACTGTTGTACGAAAGGAACTTTGGGACATTTTGCCGGAGTATGGTATTAACGGTAGACTGCTACAAGCGGTGCAGTCCAACTATATGGACTGCAGAGCTTGTGTGCGGCTGGATGATGGAATGTCACCCTGGTTTGATGTCAATATCGGCGTTAAACAGGGCTGCGTTCTATCAGCCAGACTGTTTATCATATATCTGGATAAATGTCTACAAAGGTTGAATGAAATTAATGTGGGAGTTCAGATGGGCAACTCAGTGGTTAACTCGCTGTTATATGCAGACGATGCGGTCCTTTTAGCGCAGTCTGCGACTGACATTAACATTGCTGATCATTTGAGCTGCGAGTACACAGCTAGGCTACGATGATTATACTCTATATAATAGGTATATTTTTTATACAGGATTTTTACTTAAAATATAATCTATGAAAATAATTATTGGTGCCCTATGTGGATATATAGCTTCGAATATTTCGTTACAGATCCTATATATAATTTTTATTTACAAAATATACCTAATAATTGAAAGCAAGATATCTAGATTTCAATTATTTTGACGATGTTAACCGCTTGACAATTATTCTATTATACTTTGTACTGTATAAATATGAAAACACAATCATTCTTACAATGGATCATTTGTAAGCACACGATTGGAGTACAATATGTTATTAATATTTTTATTGATCACAGAAATTACGACACCACGGTAAATGCTAAAAAGATTCGTAAAAATATAACTACAATGTTGATAAACAGAATAGCACCGTATAAAGAGCCGATGCAAACCTCATTTTTATAAAAAAACTTTTAAGCGTAAATAATTTTGGGATAGAATTTGCTACTACCTACGAGTATGTTTCCCTTCTTTTATCTTCCTTTTATGGAGCATCATACGCGCCTTGGTGTGCTGGTAACGTAGGACAAAATCGGAACCGGGACGCACAGAGGTTTAATGAGCTGATAATTATTCTGAATTAAAAGTGATGATCGTTATATATATTAGTACCTATATTATCTATGGTGATGATGATGTAGGTGAGTGAGTGAGTGGTCGCTTATATAATTCCCTATATATATGTATATTAAGGTATGTAGCTATATGAAACTTAAATGGAATATTTATTTATGAAATGACTCGAAATCACAAATTCGATATAAACTACCAAAAAAACACATTTCTTCTCTATACTTTCAACCATCTGTTTTCTTACATTAATACAGATATCTCGTATATCATTGTAACTTAAGTAAATCATTGATTACGAAGATTACTTAAAATAATGTAAGTAAGTATCAACGATAATTACGAGTCGATATTACTTTTGTCACTTAATGATATAATTTCTATTTACAGTACACAGAAAAACTAAGAAATCATATAATAGTATTCTAATGAGACTGCACATATTATAAAGTTGCACTGGTTATATTTCATACTAAATTTGTGTCTACTTACCAATGAAAACACAGTGATATTCCTAGGCTTGAAATAATGGTATACCTATTCTACATATACCGTTTTTACTAAAATTTTGGATGTATATCTGTATCTACAATGGATACCTAAGTATCCTAAGTAATACCTAGTTAGATATCAGTTATATTAATACTCGTAGTATAAGAGTAGAGTTCTTTACTAGAATTAAATTAATCTTATTAAATATTAATTGGGTTACAGTTTTTATTTACCTTAACTAACTTGAGCAAGCATGTATTTTTGTTTATATAACATATTTTTTGGCAATAATTTGTGATATTATATTTTAATTGAATAATAATACCATTTATAATAATAGTTTTAAACTAATGTGTAGTAGACAATACAATTTATATAGTAGTAGGGAGATACAAGAAATTGTGCTTACATTATTTTGATAATCAATTGTATATTAAAAATTGAGGATTGAATAACTTGAAGACAGATGAGTCTCTCTTTGCCGTGTGCTTCTAAAGAAGGAAGCAATATAAGACCATATAAACTTACAAAACTCGAGGCGATCTTTAAATACATAATCGGAGCATGAAATGAAAAACCCTTTCCTAAATACTCCTTTTACAAAATCTCTTTGTAATGTAAATTAAGTACATTACATATTTAAATATATTTTCTCAATAGTCATTAAAATGATGAGTTTGTCCTGAAGATCTATTCAGGTTTATTACAATTAAATAATTTAAAGTCAATTTTGTATTTCAAACTCCTGACGACAATTTGATAAAAGTCATGTTCGATAGTCCTAATGGATCTCACGCCATTTTTTAATCATGGAGACCGCAAACTAAAGATTATGTGGCGTCACCGCGTAAACCTGCCACCGATATCTACTTACCATGATAAATTATCAAACTGTCAATCACACAGTCATTTCTATGTTAGAGTATTTTTATAAATTTGGTATACGAGTATACCTATGAGTTTGATATGGCGGCAGTGACAGTTCTGACTAGAAATTAACGATATACCACCTCTAGTTTGCGGTATCTATGGTTAAGTTATAATAGCAGTCTTTATCGTAAATTATGATA
Source organism: Leucoma salicis (assembly GCA_948253155.1). Classification (NCBI taxonomy): domain Eukaryota; kingdom Metazoa; phylum Arthropoda; class Insecta; order Lepidoptera; family Erebidae; genus Leucoma; species Leucoma salicis. The sequence continues at coordinate 10,809,268 of OX411808.1, read as the reverse complement.
TTTATAATCATTACTTACTTTTTAATCTAATTTTTAGCGAAATGAGCGCTAATGTCACAACAATTGCTCCTATACCGAACAGTGCACTTGCTAAGACAGTATAAGTTTCACCATATACACCAGAGTCGTGTAAGAATTGTCTTGGAAACTTGTAGTGGCAGTACAATATTGAACATGTGAGATTGGGCCGGTCCGCGCCAAATATTGACAGAACAAGTCCCACTAGACCGTGTTTTAAAAATGACAGGTGGAACGGCCAACTGAGGAAAAAAGGTGCGTCGTGTCGTCGCAGGAAAAAGCCAGAGAACAGGGTGAACGGTAGAATAAATAATGGCCCGAATATCACCGCGTACTGTAAAGAAAAATGAGATTATATTAAATTTTTATGTACAGTTTAAAAGTTTAAAAAAAAACTTTTTTCCAGAAATATTTATAAATCTTTTAGACTTCTCCGCATAAATGTCGTCAAATAAATGTTTAATTGAAATACCTTTTTATCTTTGATTAAATTGGTTACAACTTAAGTAGACTCTTACTACACCCTCACAATAATTGGAGTGGTGAAATGCATATAAAAGTATAAAAAAGCTGTTATATAGACATTACAAACAGACTTCAATTTTATTTATTTTTATCCCATCCATCAGCCTTTCGACGTCAACTGCTCGACATAGGCCTCCCCAAGAGAACGTCACAACGAGCGGTCCTGTGCGTACATATGGGGGGATAGTGCCGTAATCACCACGCTTGGCAGGCGGGTTGGCGATCGCAGTGAATGTTGTTAATACTCGAGGGAGTGCTGCTGCCTACTCCCTCAGTATTCCCTCAGTCGGCTCTTACGACTCCCATGGGCGGAGAGGGATGGGACAATTCTAAAGCCGGCCCCACACGGCTATTTATTTTTATAGGATGGCCAAATATTATTGGTTAAACTGTTATTTTTTTTCATAATTGTACTTAATTTTTGTACCAACCTTGACTTTAAACAGGGATCCAACTAGCAATCCTTTAAATAATGCCACGTAACTCACTGCGAGTAACGTCAGGCAAAAATATAAAAATCTTTGAAACTGTAGGGGCTGTCCAGTGAGCAAGTACACGATGACAGAGTAAGTCAGCGTACATATTGTCTGTATCGGCAGCGTCGATACTAGCGTAGACATATAGTAAGCTTCTACTGAATACCACCGGTTGAAATGCTCTCGGCGAATCACTGCGATTTCTTCAGAAACTGAAAATATAAAATGAAACTAGAAAAAAGCTGAGCTTTGTGAGGTCTTGCGAAGTTTTCTACTTAATTTATAATTTTCGACAGATTGTGTTAGGAATACAATAAAATTCTATTTTTTATAATTTTCAACAGATGGCGTTAGGAATACAATAAAATTATAATTTTCGACAGATGGCATTCGCAATAAAATAAAATTATATTTAATAAAAATTGTTATGTTTTTTATATGTATAAATAATATTTTTATGATAGATAACACATCTAGAAATACATTGAAATTACTATGTCAAAGCCCAAATCTGAAAGTGTGATAGTTTCTTAGTAAAGTGTGCCACAAAAGTGTATAGATTGTGGGATAGTAATAGGGCTCGCTTCGCTCGCCTTAACAAACGGTTAATCAGTTGGTTTTTATATTTTCAAATTGGTTTATATCTAGAAAATACTTACAGCGTATTGTGACCGAAGAAAAAGCGGTAAACATGAGGAACATGAGACTGAAGAATAGAAAGTTGTAGGTTATCATCGCGTAATCGGCGTCATCTCCTATATTATACAACAAGGCACCTATAAAGAAAGCCATGGCGCAATGGATTCCTATTATAGTTAATGTGAACGACGGACTCCGCCAAATTGTCTGCAAATGAAAATAATATATCTATATCATCTAGATAATTGTAATATGTTGTAAAACGAATAAAAAAATATTCAATGTTGTGTCTAGAATCTAAAAGTGCGGCGTTAAAGTTATATCCAAGTTTTCGTCGTTCAAGGCAACGAACAAGATAGTTGGGACTCTCCCACTAAATAAACCCACCGTGTGCCGTCTCTCCGCCTGTGTTGGGCAAAATAAAGTCCTAAGGAAGTTTTCGAAAAGTTGTGTTTTACAAGTATTTTTTTGTTTATCGCAAAATTTATATTATCTTTAAGTAAAAGGTTCCTGTGCTAAGTACATTAAACATGTCAAATAACAAAACATTAATTAGATACTAACCAAAATAGATCTTCGGGTGAGTGTTGTGAACTGTTTCCAGATAGACGTAGGATATGTAGTTTTCAGAGCTAGCAGCATTTTATTAGCAGAGATCTGCTCTTTAGGGGCTGGTAAGAGAGTCAGACATACGTCCTCAGTTATTTTACATTCTTCTGCAAATAAAGCCAGAGTTAAAAACTACCAACATGTATTTCCTTTATAAATGTCATTACTGGGCGCGTGGTAGGACCGTCCTACTACTCATAGCGACCTTGTAACTATGTATGTTCTTTGTTTGTGAATACGGTAGTCCACCACGCTGGACAGACATATATATACTTAATCGAAAAATTGTTTTCACAAACCCACAATATTTTTTATCCAACGACACCCCACACTATGAGATAAAGGAAAACAAAGCGTCCCCACTTTACGTGTAGAGAGCCAATATATTTTTCAAAATTTTATTTTATCCTTTTGTCGGCGTGACTAATATAAGCATATTCATGTCAACTTACAGCTTTCTATTACTAAGTATCTGAGCTAAGTTGTAAATAGCGGACGGATGGACATGGCGGAACTCTAAGGGTTCCTTATTGCCTACGGAACCCTAAAAATGGATAACCTTCTCAAATTATTGCATAGTCATCGGTCCTTCATAAGTGTGCAAAGATTCAAATCAAACCACGAAGGGGATGGAAATACACGTTCGATATAAGCGTTTAGATATTTTTAAACATATTTTTAGTATTTGACATGCTTAGCCATATAAATTAACACAAAGTGTGAAAATGTAAAATCGAAAATAACAGTCACGAGCAGGATAATATTATAATCGTGTAAGTTAATAAAAAGAGGCTATGTCCGTCATATACCATATACGTTATTCGGCGACATATTACTTATTTTTTACGCAAAAACAGATCTCACATTTTATTTTTCGGAGATAGCCTTTGTCTTTTTCTAGGCTCTAGTCTAGACTATATTTTTTTATACAACGTGTGTGACAATCAAGGAGCGGCTCATGGCAGCGGCCTTAGGCCTTCAGCACTCTCACTCACCATACGAAACACAACAGTACACAGGATGGTACTTCTTCGTTCGAGCCAGCCCATTTATGCTGGTATAAGCAAGGCTCTAGCTATCACTAGAAAATGTTTTTATTATGATCGATTATTTAATTACGTAGTGAAAGTATAACAAAGACTTTCACATTTATAATACTAATAAGGATAAGGTAAACGCCCACGCGACACGAGATTTATTATCTAGTATCAGAGTTATTCAAATTGAACCAATAAAAAAGTACTTACCGACTAAACTATTGAAACCAATCTTGTCTGTGGACACGTTTGACGTCCATCTAATACTTTTCCCATTTTCGGAGCATTTCACCATCTCGTTTGGGTAGTCCAAACATTTGTCGATTACTGAAAAAAATATATGTTCCTACTTTAATTGGTGTATGTAATCAAATGGTAATATGTGTTCATAAATACGTTTTTGAACTATATTGTATTTGATAAAGCAAGCTGTTGTTAAGGTAGGTAATCAAAAAGCTAAATGTACAGACTGAACATATTCATATAGCCTAAAGCCTATGTTGACATGAGACAATGTCAATAATAAAACACCATATTTTATACATCACGTTTTGCAGTAATTAAGAAAATAACATTGGCAGCTTTCTTTACAAAGTTATATCTGGTATCCCTTTTGTGGCGTCTAAAAAAAAATGCCAAAAGATAGGGATTACATAAACAGAAAGATTTTTTTTATTAGGAAGCCGCAAAAAAAAAGGTATTCACATTTTTATTTTAAAATTTGGAGTTAACATTATATACCTATGATATACATTGATTATTTTACGGAAATTCATACACGCTCGGTGGTTTCAGAGACTGGACCTTCCTTCAATATAGGACCGATTTTGGTTTAGGTAGGTGAGTCTCACATCGTTTAGATCTTCCACTTTCGCATTGTATGTATATCTTCTTAACCAGTATCTCGTTCTTTCCACATGTTCGAACCATCGGAGCATTCCCTTTCGCATATTCACACCAATATTCTCTTTCATACTCGCTCTCATACTTCGTCGTTACGAATGCGGTCGGTCAGCCTACACCACAGATTTTCCTCAGATCGATAGATTTATTTTAATTACTTAACATACAATGGCAAAAAGATATAATTAATTATTTTAATTTGTATCTACCGGTAGTAAAGAATAACTCAAATTATTATTAATTTTTAACAATTTTACATACAACACATAGCATCACGCCTGTATTCCCCGAAGGGGTAGGCAGAGGTGTATTACACACCCACGACTCGCCAGCTATGTTTGAGTCCCACGTAATAGGGGGCGAGCCTATTGACGTCTACCGGGCACATTTCCAAACTCCGGGCTGCTACTGAGATTTTTTCTTTTTAGGAAAATCTCAATAACATTGCCCGACCCAGGGATCGAACCCGAGACTTCATGATTAGCATTCGCATACACTACCGCTACACCACCGAGGCAGTTATATAGGTATAGTACATATATTTTTATAATATATTAAGATTATGACAGTAAATAGAAAGAGATAATTGACTATATACCTACGAAACATTTTGTAGTATAAGAATGTCTTGAATCTATAATAATATAATTTTCCCATAATTTAATACTACCACTGAAACTGGTATCATTACGCACGCACACAAACACAAATTGCACAAGCGTAATGACAGCTGTCACGCACACTAGCATAATAATTCCCGCCCGATTTTTATGACGTTTATAATAGTGACAGTCCATCTAGATATATAATTTAATCTAAGGTTTTTAAATACCTTGTTCGATAAAGTAATTATGTCTAATGTCACTAGATGTCGTTAGTAAAATTTTGAAATTTCTTATAAGTCGGTGTTAAAGGTCATAGCACATATATCAACTCGGAAAGGGATCGGCACCGTATCAACTCGAGGCGTCCAGTATTACTTGTATGAAACTCCCTACCCTACTGCAAAGCACACTAATCAGAATCGTAACGTAAACGACTCGCCTCGGGACACGCTAACGAACCGCCGTACGGCGCGTGGTCAACCAGTGGTCCCCGCGCTTACGGCTCGCCGTTCACGCGCTTACGCCTCTCCGCCGCCGCGCTTGCGTCTCTTCATCCACCCTTGCCCCTCTCACCGCTCTCGTAGCCTGTCTGCAGCAAACTTCCCTTCTCAGTGCCCTTACTTTATGCATATTATGTATCCAAAATCTTTTTCTTCGTTTATTGCACGCCTCATAAGCGAAGCGTTGAGGTGTGTTCTACTCCCGGTTGACACGGCACAACTGATTTTTCAAACTTAAAATGTCTCTATTTATCATATATTGCACTTGTAAAATAATATCTCCACACACATATAAAGAACAAACACTATTTTTAACACTCATTATATTTTTGATGCTATTTTTGTTATTTAAACTAGTTAAAAAACTGTTTGAAAAAAATCTGGCTTGGACGTCCGTGAGTTGTAGGTAATGTATGTTAATACGATAACGACCAAAATACTTAATTAATCAAGTCTTTTTTTTCGTTTACGAATTATTATGACTAGGAATAGAGCCCTATTACTTTTCACGTTCTGATTCGATGTGGTTTAATTGTATTTATATAAACAAAAAAATACTGAATATTTACGGCATTTACGCTCGACGCGACACTAAAACCAGCGCCTTTCATGAGAACTACCTACCTTTTTACGTACGCATAGAACAGGACGCCGTTCGCTCGGCCTGTACATTGTTTTTTGTTAAAAGAAAGTTTTTACCTTTGCTTGACGAACTGATGATATTTGTCAAGTATAATAACTATTTTATCCACAACAATAAGTAAAAACACTAAACACACGTAAATAATAACACACCAACGTTATAAAACACGAAAAAAACATATTTTACATTCCACATTTTTTTTTTGCGTGGCCGTCACGGTGTTTTCACTTAGAACAAAGGGAACAAGGTATAAAATTATAAGGCTTCCAAGTTAGGAAGATAAATGGTTTAGAGATTTCTTGCTCAACTCATTTTTAAATAAGTCGTATAATATTGTCCAAAGTTGCAATTTTCTATTGATAGATGTCGCTGTTTTAAAGTAAAAGAAATATTGACAAATGCAGCCCTAGATGTCGCAAGTGGCAATTTTAGATGTTCTTACTAATTGCCAGATGGCGCCTTGCAATATAGAAGTACTTCTTAAAATTAGCGCTAGATGGCGTATAAGACATGAAACCCACATTAGTACTTTTTTAAATTAGCGCTATCTATGTGATTTATTGACATAGAGTAAAGTATGTTTATTGAAAACTACTTAGTAAAACCAATACATTATTAGTTACTTATCAAATAATCAATTTTATTGTGAAAAATGAAGATTATGAGGCGTGCAGTTTTGAATTTTCCAATTTTTTTTCTATTTACTTTTTCCTCTTCGTCCAATGCTATAGCTATGATAGCTAACTCGCGTATTGTGAACCGGGACATAACCGTGCGCTACAATTCACGTTCGGATTCAAACTGATCTGGGGCCAGCCATATCAACCAGCGGTCGGCGATCCGTAAGCGCGACGTCACCTAGCCGTAGCCGAGAAGACGTATCAGAGCTGTTGATCCGCTTCGGTTACGTGCTTACGTTAGATTGACGCCTGTTTGACGCCGAGGCGAAAGGCGATACGGTGACGATCCCTTTCCGAGTTGATATGTGTGCTATGACCTTTTGAGTTTAGGTGTCTGATCATACCCTCTCTATGGTAGCGTTAAACGTTTAACGCAACCTTGTTGGAAGTCGCATTAGAAGTATAACTTCAATGTTTTAAAATAAAAACCAAACTTTTCCTTCTGTGGTAACAGATTTTACATCAACGAATGGCTAAACTGGAAAGTTGGAAACCGGAAGTACTAAGAACTAATTTAGTAGTAAGCTATTTAAGATACCTATGTAAATATTTTTTCGTGGCACACATGACAAACATTTAAAACAAACGCCGTAAAAAACAAGCAAATTATATAATTAAGTTTTATATACCTATTATGTCTTATTAAGATACCTATTAAAACATTTGAGTAGAAACTTGCCTTAGTTCTATATTTCTAACTTAGGTGTCAACGGTTATTCGTAACTATTGCTGTTCAAAGTCTGTTTATCAAAGATAACGAAAATAGTAGTTGGCAATTAGATTGTCATAGTTACTTAAAACATTACCTATCTGTTAATACCTAATTAATATGATTAGCTAAGAGTAAATACCGATTATGTATTTACATAAAATATCACTAACTTCATACTGAGACTACGACCCTGTGAAAAAATATTGAACTGAAAGGAAAGACAAGAAGTAGGTAAATATAAGTATCTACTATAAAATATACTATACGTTTATTATAATAGGATTAGTTTAGTTTGTGTCACCTTATTTATCGTTTGTAAAATTGTATAAGATTGTCTATACAAATAAATTTTATCAAGAAAATTATTCAATTGCGCAAAAAGTACATAGCGAATCTAATTCTAGGTGCCAAGAAGATTCATTATATACATATTTTTCTTATTTAACCATTCATTCGAAACATCTTACAAAAACGTTTTCTACTTTTTGTTTGGGAGAGATAAGCGTGCTTTTTTTAGTTATTAAAACTATGAGGTGCCTACTTAATCATGATTCAAGATTTAAATAAAGAGTAGTCCTGTAGGAATCGAAACCACAAACACTTGGGAGGTCGGTAGATAGGTATATAGACCTGCCATTTATATCATTCTGTGTAATTTCATTCATATTTCCTTAAAGCATTTTTCGATTTTAAATGGTTTTAGATATCTATATTGTACGTACAAAATAATCTTCGAGATAAAATGTTGTATGAGCAATTTTCTCGACAGTTTATGAAATATATTAACTCGCATTGAACCAGCGCGGTGCAGTAATTTCCTCACATCATGAGAGAAGATTCGTACCCAACTATGATACAGTAATGATTTACGAAAAAATATTTTGATTGAAAAGACGGCAAGTTTAAAATAAGCAAGCATGCTCGATTTTTAGGTAAGATAGCGAAATTACATAGAACAATTATTATTTTAGACGCAGGTAAGGATTTACTTTTAATTAATTTCATATACCTAAGATCAGATAATTAGACTTAATGTCAGTGAGTTTTAATTACTTATAATAAACTCAAGGATTTTCCAGTTGCAATAAAAGCAAAAGTTTTATTAACATAAAATATTATGATATAATGTGTAAATACTGTGACGAATCCCGAGGATTTTTTTAAAGTACAAATTATTTGTGAATAAGGAAAAAGAGATTTTTAGTACGAATGGGAATCGAACCCGCGTCTTTTCCAATCTGGGGAAGTGCTCTTCAAGTTTAATTTTGCAATTAAAATTCATACTATTTGATGGCGCGATTTTTTAAACATTTTTGATATATATTTTTTAGCATTTGACATGCTCCGCTACTTTTTTAAAGTACAAATTATTTGTGTATAAGGAAAAAGAGATTTTTCAGTACGAGCGGGAATCGAACCCGCGTCTTTTCCAATCTGTGGTAGTGCTCTAAGCCACTGAGCTATCGTACTGACCTATTCGGTCATCCCAATTTCCTCATCAGATTTGTATTTACGACCAACGCCATCTATCGGAATGAATTTGCATGAATTAATCCAATATACTTAGTAAGTTTAATTTTTATACTTTATATATATAGTCCTAATATAAATATAATTTCAATGTCTTCATGATAATTAATTATATTGTTGAAGGATTTAGACTGAAAAATATATTCTTTCGTTTAGCAACTAGTCTTTACTTGATTGTTTATTGATAGTTACTTATAAATAAAATAAATAAATATTCAGACAAATATCTGTGTTCATCACACAAATATTTGTCCTGCGTTGGAATCGACGACCTCGTGCACGATTACACTACCGACTACGCCACGAAGCCCGTCAAATAGTTTATTTAGAAATAACAATATGCATATACTTACAGAAATCAACAGGATTGTGGTATGGCGGACATGTTAGCTTCATTTCTTCGAGACATGGCAGAAGTTGAGGTACTGATCCAATGTATGCACATCTTCCCCCAACTACTGCGTACAGCTTGTCCACCATGTGAAGGAGAGTGGCAGAGGGCTGGTGCATTGTCGCTACCATGGTCCTTCCTTGCCGTGCTAAAAGGTGGAGTAAATATACCATATGCTTCGTTTTTGAAATGTCCAAACCACTGAAAAGAACATGCTATTTTTTTTAATTGAATATTGGTAATTGGCATGAGCTGAATACGCCCTGATATTTTTTTTACACATAGTAAATTAGCTGCATAGTCAAAGTAAAAAAGACAGACTTAGGAAAATAAAGAGTGACAATTTAAACACTGAAATAGATTAGGTACAGGAAAGGGAGGGAAATGATGTTTTTCGCCTATAAGTACCTATTTAAATAAGATTTTGGATTATAAAAGTTAAACTATAGAAGTCAAGTCAAGTCTCTCTTATTGACTGCCTCTGTGGTGCAGCGGTAGTGTAAGCGACTGCTGATCATGAGGTCTCGGGTTAGATCCCCGGGACGGGCACTATTATTGAGCTTTTTCGTAAAAAGAAAAATCAGTAGCTGCCCGGAGTTTGGAAAGGTGAGTAGACGGCAATAGGCTCGCCCCATATTACGTGGGACTTAAACATAGCTGGCGAATCGTAGGTGTGTAATACACCTCTGCCTACCCCTTTGGGGAATACAGGCGTGAAGTTATGTATAAAGTCTATAGTGTGAAGATAGTATACTAAATATCCAACGATGAATGTGATTGAATAACTAACCCATTTACATAAACAAACCACTTTATTTGAAAATAACATTCAAATTTTTCTATACAATATTACTATTTTTATGAAATTAATTTTTTTTACGCCATCTATCGCGTTTACTTGATTTTCAACAGACCCGATGTTTCGAATAAATTACAGCATTCAAAGTCACGGGAGAATGACGTATACTAGGTATAGTAGAAAATCCATCAATCAAAAAAGTAATTTTTGTTGTAAATATCAGAAAGTATTACATAATTATCACTTATTGAACACTACAAAAATCAAAGAAGTACACATTATCAATTAATTCTCTGGTCTCGAATTGTGTTATCACTGTTTTGTTTGGATTTGTATGTAAAGCCTTTCGTATGACACAATTATTAAGTCTGAACTGCATACGAAAGACTAAAATGTCGATAAATGCAATTTCTTGAGAGACCACATACCTATAATTATTGATTTATTGATGACGATAGTCTGCAAAAGATTTTTATACAAGCAGGAATTTGCATTATCTGTAATGATTTTACTATCGGCTCGTCATTTTTTATCAGATAAGTAGAGTTCGATATAATAACATTTATAGATTTTTTCGTGATTTCAGAATGTATTTCTTATATTACCTATACATTCATGTGTTATTATATATACATTCATTCATTTGTAGTTATTTTTGTTGTCTAGAATTCGTACAATTGATAACTACGGGTTTCGAACAGAATTTTATTTATACTTTTATACTTTTACTTTGCCTATTCGCTTAAGACCTACTGTAGAAACGAAGAACGGGACAAGGGTCTATCCATTCTTAGGATAATATAGTCCTTATGATCATATTTGTCCGTGTGGTGACAGACTAAGAATACAAGTGTCACCACCCCATTCTTTTCCATGGGTGTCGTACGATTCGACTAAGAGAAGTAAGCCTTTATCACCCATTGCATTACTGGTGGTAGGGCTGGGTACCGAATGGGCTAGCGGTGGTAGGGCTGGGTATTCACTTGCTATCGGGCCCGAGCGGGTTGGTACCAGCATCTCCTATGTGACCGGCCATGAAGCACTTCGGTGTGTTTTGGTTGTAGTAGGAGATAGCCGTTAATTCTTTCATTTCATATAGGTATATGATATGAAATGGTGAGCAGCGGCTTGACAATACTCTCGGTATAGTTGAGTCCATGAGTGGTGGTTACCGTTTACCATCAGGTGGACCGTGACTCGTCTGCGACCATAAGCAATAAAATCAATAAATATAGTGTGTTAACAAAACATATTACTTTTAAAATAATTACCTAGTAGGTTCATCTAGAAACATGACAGGTGGATCGCTGATTAATTCCAAACCTATTGCTAGTCTTTTTCTCTGTCCTCCTGATAATTGCGCAGCTCTTGTGTTCTCTGCTTTCACTAAATCAAGTGATACAATTATTTCATTTACCTGAAAATGTATAGGTTTAATAATTATAATATAATTTATTATAGGGCCTTTTTTTTGTTTAGGCGGGAAAAATGTACCTACCCGCACACCCCGTCATTCGGGCCATCGAACAGGGTAGTGTGGGGCCCTCACCCACTAAAGAAACCTGCCGTATGCCGTCTCTCCGCCTGTGTTGACGGACCACTGGTGCGTTGGATTACTTCAGTGGCCCGCCGGCGGCTTACCCTTTCGGGTACCTTATTATAGGGCCTGGTTTATGACGAAGTGCCAACTATTATTAGCTTTCATAACCTTGGAATCAAATAAATCAAATTTTGCTCTTTTATATTTTAATCTTGTAGAAACTTTAAGTAATATATAATATAATCTTATTACTGGCTTCAAATAACATGCAATAAAATAAATAGTAAAAAAACCTGCATAGTGATAGTGATTATTATCCTGGACGGTTTTTTAACCCCAGACGGAAAAGTGTAATTAGTTTAATGTATGTGTGTATCTGTAGGTATGTCTGTCCGTGTAGCTTTTAAACGGTTGAATTTTAAACATTTTGATCTATATTTTAGCACTTGACATGCTCAGCTACTCTTAAAGTACAAATTATAATTTGTGAATAAGAAAAAAGAGTATTTTAGTACGAGCGGGAATCGAACCTGCGTTCCCCGGAAAGGAAGCGACGCAGGTTCGATTCCCGCATTGTCAAGTGCTAAAATATAGATCAAAATGTTTAAAAAATCACGCCATCAAATAGTATGAATTTTAATTGCAAAATTAAACTTACTACATTGGATGAATGCATGTAAATGCATTGCCGATAGATGGGGTTGGTCGTTAAGACAAATGTGATGGGGAAATTCGGTATTTCTAGAAATAGGTTGAATTTTAATTTAGTATGTTAGTTGGTGGCAAGGTAACTTGACCGAAAATGTTTTAACTATGATAAAAAAAATCTGTTTAGATGTTTGGAGACTATCACCCTTTTACTAACTTACACTAGTGACCAGGCTCTGATGATAGAGTAAATCCGGAAGTCCGAGGGTTTAAATTTATAATTTACATTAGTAAAATCCTCCAAAGAGGTAAAAACAGTTATATACTTACGCGAAGCCTTTTTTGTTCTTTGCTAATATGATTTCCTAGTTTGAGTTCAGCGGCAATGTTGAGCGATTCTTTTATTGTGAGCTTATCTTGTACTTTGTCATCCTGTAATATGTAGCACGATCTGCGACGAAACGTCATTTCATTCCGTACCCGGCCATTTACTAATATACGGCCATTAGTCGGTTTTCTAGAAAAACAATCTTTATTATATTATATAGATATTTACCAAATTTTAAAAGTTTTAGTGTGTGAACTTATATTGCCAATCATATTTAACAGTACCTTTGTCACAAGATTTTTTAACAAGAATTCTTAGAAAAGATATCTTTGGCTATTAAACGTTATTTAAATAAATTTATCTCAACACTTTACGATAGCCTGATTTAGTGATAACAACATCGTGATGTTTACTAGTATATATATGCTCGTAAGTACCTATATAAAGTCTCTAAATTGTTACTTTTTATCTATAATTACAATAGTTATCTAAAGATTTTGATTTCTGTTACGCAGGTGCATGGATTTTGTTTAATACATTAAAGATAATATTAAAACATTATTAAAGTATATTGACCTATACTAATGCCGAGAAGACCGAGTTTCTAGGGTGTGTACCTATACCATTGAAGTAATGTCACATAGTTTCAGTGGTCTGCCTATACAGGCTGCCGCAGCGAATTTATTTAGTAGGTGAGGACTCTAGACTACTCTGTTCGTTACCCAGAACGACGAGGTGTGCGGTTACGTATTTTTTTACCACCTTATCAAAAAAGAACCGAATGTTTTATCCGAAAGTTTTGTCCGAACGTTTTATTCTACACGTGTAGATACGTATATTCCTATAAGATACATATTTAATAATTTGTTAGTTTTGAATATGACTTCATGTATATAACGATATAATTATATATATATATATATATATATATATATATATATATATATATATATATATATATATATATATATATATATTAAAAAAACCAAAATTGTTTAAATAACTGTCCTTAGATAAATAACCTATAGATGTAGCCATGATACATAAGGAAGCGTAGAAGTGAGACGTGCATATACGAAATACGTTAAGAAAATTGAGACAAGTATCGTATCTTCCTGTCTTATATGACGTGCAGGTTTTTCAGCTGGCGAACTTTCAAATAGTTCGCCATACACCTTAATCACCATGACTACCAGGGATACCATTAAAAGGAAAAACAGGTGCCGTGTTTTGTGTTTGAAAAAATGCCCTGTCTCAAACAAATTTATTTAAAAGCAGACTTTCACGCCTGATTATAATAATAAATAATTATAATAATAATAATTACATATTGCTCCTATAATTACAGTGATTAAAAAGAAGGTTTCCGTACAAAATCTATAAAATATGTCAGATAAACAAACTTTATTTGAATTTCACTAAATTTGTCCCGCGGGAAAGGATGGTATGGTGACACTTGTATTCTTAGTCCGTCAGCACACGGACGTTGTAAGAAAAATATAATGTTTGGCACACAATATTTACTGATGGGTCAAAGAGTACCAATGGTCTAACAGCGTGGTTGTGCAGCTCGCATTTATTTTAGAATCCTTTTCTTAAAAATAGTGGAAGTTTTACCGATAGCCTAGGAAGTATTGAAAAAGATCTACGACTTGCAATAGAGGGGAGTGTCTTTGAGACTGCAATGGATCCCAGGATATATCGGAATTAGGGGTAACGCAAAGGCTGACCAACTTGCTAAATCAGCATCTTCGAGTGGATACAAAAGGAAATTCTGGGATATATGGCAAGAATATTTTGATTTAAGATCAAGAGAAAAGGGTATTTGGTATAAAACCATACAGTGCTCAATCTTTCGTAGCCCCTGGTCCAGAGATGTCATAATTAACAGGCAATATCTAAAAATTGCTTTCAGACTCCGTTCCGGTCACTATCCATTGGCAAAGTATGCAATTTTTTTTATTGCATGTAGTGGCAGACGAGCCACAGTCCATCTGATGGTAAATGGTAACCGTCGCCCATGGACTCAACTATACCGAGAGTATTGTCAAGCCGGTGCTCACTAATTCATTTCACAGATATGAAATGAAATATAAACGGCTATCTCCTGCTACAGCCAAAACGCAACGATGTGTTCATGGCCAGTCACACGGGAGATGGTGGTACCAACCCGCTCGGGCCCCATACCAAGTGAGTACTCCCACTTGGTACCCAGCTCTACCACCAGTCATGCAATGGATGATAATTGCTTACTTTCCTTAGTCGCCTCATACGACACCCGTGGGAAAGAATGGGATGGTGACACTTGTATTCTTAGTCCGTCACCACACAGACAAAATTCTGTTAAAAAAATGAGCCTCACCCATATGTGAGATATGTGATGTGGTGGAGGACGCGCATCACTTGTTAGTTTAGTGTGATAGGAACCGGAGTCATAGGGAAGTGTTGCTGAGAGAGTTTGGGCCGATTATAAGTAATGTGGGTATTTTCCAATCCATTCTGACAGAACCCGCCTTAGTTGCTGCAAGAAGGGTATATGAGATGGTGGTTACTTCTCAGCAGCTCCTCCCTGCTGCTTAGATTGGATCAGGTTAAGATTGTTATTAGTTAAGAAGAGTACAATGAGACCGGCATATCTGTGTTGGATAAAACTCCCGAAACTAAATAAAGAAAAAAAATATATACATTTTATTTATCACAATATCCGATGTGATATCACTACAATACATTTACTAATAACTACGTGATGTTGCAGAATTAGTATTGAACATATAAAATAAAACCTTTTTTAAATAGTTACGTTAAAATTTTGTGAGAGTTCATTATCTCGAAACTCTCACATTTTTTTGCAATCACAATATTAATCAGGATAATAAGTGATCGATATTAATATGTTAATCAATTATATCGAGATCTTCATTTAACTTTTGCCACATTTAGGGCGAATAGTCGTAGCCGTAGCGTAATAGCCACACTGAAGTGTAATATTGCTGTCTCACGAGTGGCCACGCGATGGCTACATCTATAGGTTATTTATCTAAGTAACTGTCATTATAATTATATTAACAAGTACCTAGTTGCGATAAACAAACTTTTTTTGTTAGCTGACGATAATCATTATAAAACATCAACTGCGGAAGTAGGTACAACTAACAGCGTCATTACTGAACGGTCGCTTTTCATCTCATCACTTTGACTCACCGATTGCAATTGGGAGCACAAGGAAATGGCTTTTAATTGACCTAGTTTATTACCTATGTGTGTAGGTACCGAATAAGATTATTATTTTTTATTAAGTACTTAGATTCCTGTCAGCTCCTCTCATTAAAGTGTTTTTCAGCTTTATACATTACTAGCCTTTGCCCACGGCTCCGCCGCAGCCATAAGCTAAGTTTTAGGTTATATCTCAGGTTCCCGATATTGTAGCGGGATAAAATGTATACCAGTTGTTAAGTCTAATCAAGAGCTTTCAAATACAAAAATTTGCATCAAAATCCGTTTAGTAGCTTTTGCGTGACGCGCGAACAAACACACAGAGAAACAGACAAAAAATCTAAAAAAAGACGTTTTGTGTTTAGACACGCCTATATAGCCTAATTCATTCATTTTTTCCCAAATATCTTAAATGTGCAGACATAGCTCTGTTACAGCTTTATAATAGCATAATAGATTAGAAGAACACGTATTAGATATTATTTTGTATTGTATCAAAAATAATAGTGTATAAATTAATAATCTTTTATTCTATATTAAGATTTTGACATAATAAAATATTGAAAAACATAATATGCAAGCGACTGCTGTCCATTGAAATTTGTCGATTTGTAACTCGGACGGTTATCTTTGTACTATGCGTCTATTTAAAGTCTATTTAAATCATAGAATTGTGTTTTATTTAAATGTACCCTTATTAATGTGAGGTAATAGTTGAAATATTATGTGTGATTATGTACTTACTAACCTTATTATTAGGTACTAGAGACAATAAAGTTCAACAACATTGGAGTTGCTTACATTGTTGTTGATAAGACAAATATTTTTGATTAGTGATTATTGCATACTAAGTAGTGGTTTTGAAAGCAATGTTAATTACTTTTTAAGCTATCGTGTTTTATCTTCATGACAACACATCTAACTGGCAAATATAAATACATTTCGTATAATACAAAAACTTTCAATATTAGTAATCTATATCTATTTATTAGCCTTTGCCCGCGGCTTCGCTGCAGCCAAAAGCTAGTTTTTGGGTTATATCTCAAATTCCCGATATAGTAGCGGGATAAAATATATACCAGTTTTTAAGTCTAATCAAGAGCTATCAAATAAAAAAAAGTTGCATCAAAATCCGTACAGTAGTTTTTGCGCGATGCGCGAACAATCAAACAGACAAACAGATAAACGGACAAACAGACCAAAATCCTAAATAAAATTGTTTTGTGTTTAGACACGCCTATATAGCCTATTTACAGTCATTTTTTCTCAAATATCTTAAATATACAGACAGCTCTGTTACAGCTTTATAATGGTGTAGATAATATTGCTTGTATCGACTGACTTATCTATATACATATTGCTTGTATCGACTGACTGACGATCAACGCAGAGCCCAAACTGCTGCAAACTTGAAATTTTGGTAGTTGATGCCTTTTTTGTTGTAAGAATCCACCAAGAAAGGATTTTTTAAAAATTTCACCACCAAACATAGCATCACACCTGTATTCCCCGAAGGGGTAGGCAGAGGTGTATTACAAACCCATTACTCGCCAGCTATGTTTGAGTCCCACGTAATAGGGGGCGAGCCTATTGACGTCTACCGGGCACATTTCCAAACTCCGGGCTGCTATTGAGAATTTTTATTTTTAGGAAAAAAGCTCAATAACATTGCCCGACCCGGGGATCGAACAGTCAGTCGCATACACTACCTCTACACCACCGAGGCAGTTAAGAGGGTAATATAAGGTATAAACCGTTTTATGGAACTTAGTCATATTTAAAGTAAGAAGCACGAAATTTCAAATAAGTACCTGTTTCTGGTTAGAAAGAAATGTAAGTACATGTATAGTGGGATATTAAAAAAAATACTCCTAAGATAGTAAATGAGGGGTTAAAAGTTTATATGGGAGGTTCGTCACTTTTGAAGTAAGAAACATGAAAAAAAGAGGGTTGTACTTAAGCGTCCTCCTTCGGCCTACGATTGGAATGCTAAATATAAATCCTTTCCTTCATTGGTGATGGAGCTTGCAGACAAGTGCGGGAAGAGATAGTTGCTCAAGTAGCCACTCACTGGGATGATTTTTCTATCATTGTCTCATGATACTGATGGTAATTATTGTAATAGTTCTGATGAATATTTTATTGATATGTTAATATTTTATTATAAATATGTAGGTTATATAAGTGAGTTAGTAGTTAGCAACCGGACAAATACATCCAATATTGTAAGTCTATCACAATTATGAGAAATTTTGCATAGAAGGGAACCCCGTAAAAAGGCTTCGGTTTAGTTTAATACAAAACCAATCTCAATGAAATTTTGATGTATATTTGTCTTAAGATGGATCTGTTATATCGATCTTCAATCAGACAACTATGATATAGTACACATTTTTAAGGAAAATCCTACTTCGCGCAAGATTTATAAATGCTACTGGAAAGAAACAGCTCAAAAAACGAATACTAAATATAAAAAAGGAATTCACTGAGCTGCAGTAATTAATTATAAAAAAAAACCATCTACAGGTACACAGAATAGTTGTAATTAGTTACCTGAATAACCACCCAGATGTTCACAAAGCAGGCGTTTGTAGATATGAAGAGGATAATTCAGAAAGATGATCGTAAAGACGATTGCTTCAGTGGAAGGATACAGCATTTTCTGGTATGAAGTATGATTCTAGGATACTTTACGAAACGTACAGACATTTAAAAGCAATTGTGAGATGGAGATTGGGAGTGGCCGTCGGTGACTGCGATGGCTTAGCGGTCTAGAGCATTTCCCCGGATTGGAAGGGACGCAGGTTCAAATCCCGCTCGCAGTAAACCTCTCTTTTTTCCATTTTCATAAATAATTTGTTCAGTAGCTCAGCATGTCAAGAGTTAAAATACAGATCAAAATACTAAATCCGTTTTGTAGAGCACACTAAGTAAGGAATACGTAAATTGTAATGTTCTTAAATCGCTTGGTATATAGTTAGTGACTGTGTTTCTCACTAGACTCTTAAAATTTGAACACCAGTAATGTTATTAAGAAATCTTAATCCCCTAAATTGTGCAATGGAAAACATTTTAAAAAAAAGTTAAAATCGGTTCTGTAGTTTCGGAGTTCATCCCGGACATTCATTAAGTGACTCTACTTCATCTTCATGGTCACCACTTAGGACCTCTTTATGATTTTATTCACATCTTCAATAAGATATTCGACTGAACCGGTTTCATAGGATGCAACATTGAGTCAATGGAAGAATAATTAAGAAAACCCTGCAGTATCGCAGGTACAGAACCCGCGATACTGCAGGGTTTTCCTTCACAGATAGCGTATTAAACGGGATGACGAATCGTATTAAGCGTAATAAAAATATATGAAAACATGCCTCAAGTTGCAGGGACCGGCATAAAATGGCGTATTAGGCGAGAAATTGTATTAAACGTGATCGTATTAAGCAGCTACAGTAGAACCCTCTACTGTAGTTTTGTTTCATTAGAGACAGTATTTTTTAACAAAATCGTTCCTATTTTGTTATTCATTTAAGTGCCTGCTACACGGTTGTAATCCAATGCTCTAACAGAGGTGACCTTTGTCAGCGGCCGATTGTCTGTTTTCAAATTTGGTTACAAACCGCTGTCTACACGGTTGTAATCTAGCAAGGTCACCTCTGTTACGGCGTTGGTTTACAACCGTGTAGCAGGCACTTTATTTGCGCGAGCGAAACCGCGGGTAACAGCTAGTCTCATTAGGTATAAACACAAATCATACTACGTTAAGTCACGTGACTTAGTGATATAGATATCGGTAAAGATATATTTCCATACATTTTAATAGTTTTCTATAGCGTTAGTGATCATAGAATACAACTTGGGTCCACTGATGTATAGTATCTTAGCCAAAACATCGGCGGTAGTAGACAAATATTACGCGCCTATAGCCTATAGATGCGTTATTATCAGGGATGTATGTATATGACATTTCGGATCTGGATACGGATATGGATATAAGAATAATATTATACCGGTTTCGGATACGGTTACAAACATGAAATTATTTCGGATCATCCGCTAGTTTCGTATAGTTTCGGTTACGGATAGTATAGCTTTTTAAGGAATTCTAAAAGTAAAATACAAAATGAGTTAAATGTTAAATTGTAATGTGGATTACATTACAATTTAACATCTAACTCATTTTGTATACACACAATCACAAACTAGTTATGACTATATAAATAATAAACTATGCAGCCTACACACAAGCCGCGTGCCTGCTTGTGTAGGCTCAGCTGGGTAAGCAAGGGCGGGTGGAGGCGCACGGTGGGTTTTAGTGGCTCAGCTGGGCAAAACCATAGATATCGTATACGTAAGTATATACTAATAGCTAGTGCCCGGTGCGCATCGCTTCATCTAAAAAAATCTACCATTTTTAATACTTAGAAAATTTCATATCAATTCGACCTATGGTTCAAAATATAAAAATCACTGCCACGAGCGTAACTCTAACTAACGTAACTATGTTCGTCGGAGTGGTCATGTAGCCCTTTATATGTGTGTTCATATCAATTGGGCAAACGGTTCTCGAGATTTAGGTGAACATACATACACACATACATTCTATTTTATAATATATAGATATCGACAGGCAAAACAAATAAATTGGCATCTGTATCAATTAGACTCCGCCCCTATCCGAAATTATTCGAAGCTTTTATATCGGTTTCGGATATCCGGTAGTTCTGGTTACGGTTACGGAGCTCCATAACATGGTGTGGTGCTGCCCTTGATGTCGGATACCATAAAAAAGAAATAGTATTTGCGAAATATCATTATCAGAGGATCGATTTTTTTCAAATTACCTAAGTTCGTTCATTTATCTACGATGATGTTCACGATTCACATTAACACGCTTAGTAATAGTTAGCCACACTTTGTTCGTGCATAGGTCCTTGTATATTTGTACAATTTAACTCATTATAACTGGGGCAGTAGGTTGCTTTAGCTTCTCTGAAGTAGGAAGCAAATTAAAGCCGCAATTTAAATTTAATTTATTATTATAAGATAGTCGCGTAACAAATAACACAGTAGGTATATGTGTCAATAATTTAAGATTTAAAATTTTATATTAATAACAGTGTAGGTATACTGTCGTGTAACAGTTTGGTTAGTATTTTAAAATCCTTTGAACAATCTAATGTTAAAAGAATACAACTTGTCATCACCGTATACAAGATTGCGCCCGAGTGTTATGATATAAGTATTTGTCCGTGTGGTGACGGACTAAGAATACAAGTGTCACCACCCCATTCTTTCCCACGGGTGTCGTATGAGGCGACTAAGGGAAGTAAGCAATTATCATTCATTGCATGAGTGGTGGTAGGGCTGAGTGCCAAGTGGGAATATTGACTCGGATATCGGGCCCGAGCGGGTTGGTACCACCATCTCCCGTGTGACCGGCCATGAAGCACAGCACATCCGTGAGCAGCGGCTTGACAATACTCTCGCTATAATTGAGTCCACGAGCGACGGTTACCATTTACCATCAGATGGGCCGTGGCTTGTCTACCACTAGATACAATAAAAGAAAAATATGAGTGAGCTGGCTAAGGTATAAAATATCAAAAAAAGGGTAGAATTGTAAGGTTCAGTACGGAGTCAGTATGCACACTCTCCATCGACTCTGACTTTATCAGGTGCTAAAGGTGTTTTACTTTGGTGTGTTTCGGGTAGGTAATGATAGCTAATTTTGTTCCACTCATTCCCCGAATGTAGTTGGATGTCATCCCAGAGTAAGTACCTTAAGGCTTGATTGTTTGTCTGCCTCGTAGCGGTAGTGTATGTGACTACGGCTGATGAGGTTCCATTCCCGGGTAGGGTTAACAAAAAAGGTATTTTTGAAATTCATCATAAATCAATTATCAATACCAATAAATAAATATATTCACACACATTTTTCACACAACGTCCTCTGGTCCCAAACTAAGCTTAATGCTTGTGCTATGGGTACCAGATTACGGATATAATACATATAGATATTACTCTTCTTTCTTTTTTTTTTGTAGTTACATACATATAATAGATAGAAAACACGCAGTACAAATATCTGTGTTCGTCACACAAATAATTGTCCTGAGTGGGAATCGAACCCACGACCTCGTGCACGGAAGTTGGTTACATTACCGACTACGCCACGAGGCCCGTCAAACCAATATCCGAAGTTCGTAAGTTTTTTAGCGGTGTTTCGCCCTCATGCCTCGGAAAGCACGTAAAACCGTTGGCCATGCGCTTGATCTCTCTCCGATCTGATTTGATTGTGTCGATATGTCGTCCCATCGGACTATGAGAGTGAGAGAACAGACAGTGCACTTGTGTTTGCGCACTCACTTATGCTTTATATCTCCTGCGTACATGACTAGTGTCTGTTGACCCATTTTTTTTGTTAAGGCGGGAAAAAATATTCCTAAACGCACATCCCGTCGTTCGGGGCAACGAACTGGGTAGTGTGGGGCCCTCACCCACTAAATAAGCCCGCCGTGTGCCGTCTCTCCGCCTTTGTTGGCGGGCCATTGGAATCATATTACATTCCTTCAGTGGTAGTGTCTGTTGACCCTGGTCGCCGTGACTGAAATTAAGGTTTGGAGATCATTCAAGCATTATTGCAGCTGGAAAGGTCTGAAGGTCTCATGATAATCGTTGGAAAAAAAAAATAACTCATATATAAAAATGCTAGGATATTATTTTATGATGTAGTTAAAGTAAGATAACTCAATAACGACAGTAAATCACTGTGGTGACAGTGACTAGAGGTTTTTGTAAAAGAAGACGTTTTAGGTACATGTCTAACGCTCGTTCAGATCAACGAATGGTTGACATTTTATTTTTGAAATAAAAGAGTTAATTAATTAAATATTTAACTTATCTACTTGTACCAATGGCAAAGTAATGAAATCATTATTGCAGCAGCGTATTTGAAAAGAGTCAAGGTTTTATGATAATTCTTAATCGTTTGACAAAAATAAGTAACTATGGTAATAATGATTGTAGGATATTTTATGATGTAACCCACATTAAAAACGTTATACCTAATTATTTAGATTGTTAAATTCTCCCACACCTGCAGGATAGTATAGGGTGGTGACACTTGGACCACTGAAGCAATGTAACAGAGTTCCAGTGGTCCGCCAATACAGGTGGAGAGAGAGCACACGGCGGATTTATTTAGTGGGTAGAAGGCCTCACACAACCCCCCTTTCTTTTTTTGGTTAGATGGGAGAAAATGTACCTAACCGCACACCCCGTCGTTTGGGGCAACGAACAAGGTAGTGTGGGGCCCTCACCCACTAAAGAAACATGCCGTGTGCCGTCTCTCCACCTTTATTGGTGGGCCACCGGAACCATATTACATTCCTTCAGTGGTGCCCCATACTACCCTGTTCGTTGACCCGAACGACGTGGACGGGGTGTCTCCGCCTTTATTAGCGGGCCACTGGAACTATGTTACAATGCTTCAGTGGTACGCCAGCGACTAATATAGCATCCTAACTTATATAAAGCTGTAAAAGATGCTATGCCTGTACATTTAAGATATTTTAGAAAATAATCTGTATTACTGTCTGCAGACACGCCTAAATGGCCTTTTTGACTATTTGTTTGTTCGCACGTCACGCCAAAATTACGGAACTAATTTTAATACATTTTTGTTTGACAGCTTTTGATTAGACTTAAAAACTGGTAGGTATAGGTTTTGTCCCGCTACTATATTGGGAACCTGAGATATAACCTAAAGACCAGCATAGTATATATAATATTGATATTGCTTAATACACGTACCTCCTATATACAAAGTGATTGATGTAACAGATAATAATTATTAATTAATGTTAAAATATTCTTTTGTGACGTTGACTTTGTTTGTAATTAAGAATTAATTATATTGATATATATTATATGAGTTTGTATTACCTAATTAATTAATTACTAAAGTTAATATGAGTCACATTTTTATTAGAAAAAAGTCTTGAATTGATTGTCTCATGGGCAGATTTTAATTACTGCAAGAACACCGGATGTATTATATTCATATTGTATAGTCGTTTTATTTAGTGCTGTGTAAATAATAAAATCATTCTCATGATTACAACAAGTGAGATTTCACTGTTTAATTTAGTACATAATATGAAGATTGATCGCAATTATCAATGTTGGAGACCTCTCGTAAATGATGACGTGTTTCCGCGACACTAGGTCAATGTTTGGAATATATTGATAAAGATATACGCCAATATTTATCAGATTTACTCTGTTTTTCGTTTATTTATGTTATATAAAATATAGTTTTATTTTGCTTTTAAACGTAGGTACCCCATTATAAATCTAATAGATGAGCTTAGAAGAGATGTAGTATGGCATAATTATATACCAATGAAGAAATGTGACATAGTTCCAGTGGCCTGACAACAAAGGCGGAGAGACGGCACATGGTGAGTTTATTTAGTGGGTGAGGGCCCAACACTACCCTGGTCGTTTCCCCGAACGACGAGGTGTGCGGTTAGGTACATCTTTCCCGCAGAAACAAAAAAAAAAGTATGGCATATATACTTTGAATAATAAACAAGTACAAGAAAAAAGGTTTATTGACTGTGTGACCTCTCTGTGTTATTAACAAATAGGTACCTACGTGGTTTTTGCCATACCGTTAATATTGTTATTTGTGCAAGTGTTTAAGCCAAGAAAACTTCAAATACTTAAATAATTTATTAAGTATTTGCTTATAGATCGCAAAAACAATGACGGAAAATGATTAATACTCGTATAAAGAGTCTGACATGCCATAAATATATCTAAGCAATGTCTACATATTTCTATTGATATTGATAACATTACCGTGACCATAGTATTTGAAAAATGTAACGTTTCAGTTTAGGTATTAAGTTTATAGCAGTGCTTGTTTTAAACACAAAGTGCTTGTTTTAGTTATTCTAATTATTATAGTATTCCATCTAGATATGCGATGTAGTTCCGAAACTTAAAACTTGTTCTTTTCACTCTTGAGTTCAAGATAGCCACTTTCAACCAACGAGAACTATTTATTAAATTCCATTGTATTACGTATTGTAAAAAAATTTATGGAATGTCTGATGAACTGTCCCATTGAGGAAAGGTGATATCAATTCATGTTCCTAATTATACTTTCCAAAATACATTCAATATAATAAATTACCAAGAGGAGAATCTGCGCCTATCGCCTATAGAGCTAGAGATTTTAAAATCTTATATTATGTATAATCAGCGGTGACGATGATGGCATAAATGTACATACCTAGTGGAACTCTTCATCTGGTGCGGGTAAATATTAGGTATATCGTGGCTTTAGACAACGTCGGAGAATACTCCGAAATTATGATAACCATGATTACTTTTAAATGTATATTTTTTTAGAAGGCAAAACTTATATAAAAACTTACATAAGAGTAATTGCGTTGAGACCTGTAAAAACTTTAATTATATCCTACTTGTATACTCTTTGCCTCTCTCAAGTTAGTTTTACAGAAGCAAGGTAATGTTGTATTGTATTTAATAACCTGAACGAGTGTACGCGCACTCGGAAACTTTATTGTTTGAGTACAAGCGCACTTACAAACCACGATTCAGTGCATTTGCACTCGCTCGTGTTTTAGTAGCAGTTCAACCTTTGGACCACGTGGTGCCATTGTTTTGTATCAAACTATGTCAGTATGACGATTGACGAACTACCTATGATATAATTTAATGCATTGTTCTTTTACGATACGTGATTTGTGTTAGTTCCATGATTTTTATCTTTTAGCGATAACGTAGGTAGTTTACGTTATCGATCGTCATGTTATTATAACTAAAACTTATTAAAAATAAACTTGACAATATTGTAACACGGGTTCCTTGTCTCTGAGTCTTTAAAGTGTTAACGACGGGAAGATAATTTCGCTAAACGAGAAAATCAAGCGAGTACATAACATTCACCTAACAACTTTTTGTTGTCTCTCTTTAATTAATGTTACAATACATATAATGGTTCTAGAAAACTACATTTAATTCATTAATAGAGGATGTAGGTATTTAGTTTAAGTTTCTCATACTAACAGTAACAAGGAAAATTATTTATAGAATTATTCAAATTATGAAAAGTATTTGAAGCCAAAAGAAAGACAGCGAGTATAATAAACTCCGAGAACATTTTTTTGTGGCTGGAGCTTAATATAAAAAAAAAGAGTTAGGTACCCGTAAATACAAATTATTACCTATATAAAATTTTACTATTGCACGCCTCATAAGCAAAGCATTGAGGTGGGTACTATTCTCGTTTTACACAGAACAACAGATTTTTTAAACTTAACCTTTAAGTACCGACGTGTGGTCTGACAGACACTTGAAGCGTTCGGATACGGTGGTTTCATTTGTTAACAGAGACGTAACCCCCCGCGCTTTTGTGTACCCCTCAGGAAGTCGCCCGGCAACGTTCGTGGAGTGTGGCTGTGACGGCGCTTGCATTTCTGGTGAGTTATATCTTGTATAAGTTCGCGCGTGGTCTGACAGATCACTCGTCTGTACTTACGGAACTTTTTTGGGTACGATTTTTTCTAGGTTTTACTATTTTTCTCTTTTATTTTCAGCTAGTTATAAAAATGAATCGACTGGGTACATCGGGTGTAAAACGTGAAGCCCCAATCAAAAAAAATAATCAAAATAGGCCTCGAAATAAAGATCAAGAAGAGATGATAATGGAATGGCTAAATGACAGCTCAGAGTCGGATTCTGATGACATCGATCCAAATTTTATTGCCGAGAGTGACCATGATTCGGCATCTGAACAGGAACAGGGTTCCTGTCTCCTTCCTGTCTCCTCCTCCCTCTCCTTCCTGTCTTGCTCTTGCAAGAAATTGAATCCAACGAGGCCAACCCATCGTGATTTTATTTTGGCAAAATCGGTTCAAGTGGAGTACAGCCCCGTTTAATACCAGAGGTGTGCGCACACCTCGGCACAACATTGTGGCTGCATCTGCAACATCGTCTTCAACTCTATCTGAAGCTGAGGCAAAAGATGCTCTAAACATTATTTTTTTCTCCCAAAGCAATTTAGACTAAAGTTCGTGTTAATAATAAGTAATAAATATTAAAACTTCTTTATTTTGTTTTATTTATACAATAACTAAATATATTGTTAATACATAGACACATTTAAAAAATAATAATATTTTGTAATTTTCTTTACTAAAGCTATAGTGGTCTAGCAGACCTCACATCGGTACTTATGCAACTAAAATGGCATGTCGGCACTTAAGGGTTAAAATGTCTCTATTTATTATATATTGCACTTGTAAAACAATAATATACATACACATATCAAGAAAAAACACTATTTTTGACATTCATGATATTTTTTATGTCATTTTTGTTATTTAAACTAGTTAAAAAACTGTTTAAAAAAGTTCTGTCTTGGACGTCCGTTTGTTGTAGGTAATGTATGTTAACACGACAACAACCGAAATACTTTACTAATCGAGTTTTTTTTTCTTTTTAACTTGAGTATCACGGTCACATTCGATGTGGTTTAATTGTTATTAAATAAACAAAAAAATACTGAATATTTACGCTAGACTCGACACTAAAACCAGCGCTATACCTTTCATGAGAACTATTTTTATAGACCAATAAAGAAGTACTTCTTAAAATTAGCGCTAAATGGCGTATAAGACATCGTGGGTTAAGAACAAGAATAGCGTAAGGTCAAAAATTCAAAAATTTTTTTTTGACCATTCGCTTTTTTAATCCCCATATTTTTATGTGCCAAAAAACTGGGACGTTATAGTGTGTAGATTGCTTAGTACAAAAATAACATATATCAAATAAAAATGATTTTTGTTTACTGCCAAAATGAAGTGTTGCTACTTACAATAATCTTGACATTATTTTGTCAAAAAACTTACCGAAACTCGATTTACAGAGCGAATAGGATACCGAAGATGCCTTGAATGTAATCGCTCAAATAACGTAGGTATCTTGTCATACGTTTTTCACGCAGAAATATTGATTATGTAGGCTATGATTTTTAAGGCCATTTTAACGGAAGTTCCGTTGCATTTCACACATTATTAAATTTATGTAACAGCCATAATGCCGTATGTCTACCATTTTTTAAAAAATAAAATTTATTAAAATAATAACGTTTTTTGATTGCCCAAAAAGTTACACTATTCTGTAGCCGATAAATAAAGCTTTATTATTAGTAAAAATCCGATATCTAACTACTATAGATTTTGTCATAAAAGAGTTTTAAGATAACGGCAGGTAAATTTGAGTTGTTTTTCGGCTCTCCAGTGAAGTTGTCATTTTGCCCTTAAGCTTCTCTACTTCTTAACACACGACATGAAACCCACATTAGTAGTTTTTGAAATTAGCGCTATCTATGTGATTCATTGAAAACTACTTAGTAAGACCAATACATTATACCTACATTACTAATTAATCAATTTTATTGTGAAAAATGAAGATTATGAGGCAGTTTTGGATTTTCAAAAGGATTTATTTTTGGATTTTTATAGAGTAGCCAAGACATGTTTGTATGATCTCGTATTATCTGTGCATTTAGTCCACTGTGACCGCTTACCATCAAGTGGCCATGGGTATGTTTACTGCTATTGTGTTAATACGAACAAAGTATAGATATTTGAGCTGTAAGATTTATTTTTTTTAAAACCAAGCCCTGGCGATTAAAATACATCCTTCAACTCGAAATGCGTTGTTTCTTTAACAAAATTATAAAAGCTTTAATTAAGAAATCAGTAGGAAGTTTTAACAAAAATAGAAGGTCGACTTGCAATATTTTATATAAGTTGTTTTTATTTTAACCAACCAACAAGACCTAACTATATAATTAGGTATTCACTATACATAATGGTATTTTTTCCAGAAGACAGTAATATGTTTATGGAGGCTTCAATTTGACTTCGGCGTGGTTCCGCCGCGGTTCCGCCGCTTTTTAGGTAATTTTTTTTTATTGCATGTTGTGGCAGACGAGCCACGGTCCATCTGATGGTAAATGGTAACCGTCGCCCATGGACTCGAATATACCGAGAGTATAGTCAAGCCGCTGCTCACCAATCCATTTCACAGATATGAAATGATATATACGGCTATCTCCTGCTACAGCCAAAACGCAACGATGTGCTTCATGGCCGGTCACACGGGAGATGGTGGTACCAACCCGCTCGGGCCCGATACCAAGTGAGTAGTCCCACTTGATACCCAGCCCTACCACCAGTCATGCAATGGATGATAATTGCTTACTTCCCTTAGTCGCCTCATACGACACCCGTGGGAAGGAATGGGGTGGTGACACTTGTATTCTTAGTCCGTCACCACACGGTCCAAAGAAATGAGTTAAGGTTGCCGATAATAGCGGGATAAAACCTATACTATTTTGTATAAATCAGGAGTTATTTAACAAAAGCCGTGTGGGGCCGGCTTTAGAATTGTCCCACCCCTCTCCACCCATGGGAGTCGTAAGAGCCGACTAAGGGGGAGTGGGCAGCAGCACTCGAGTATTAACAATATCCACTGCGATCCCCAACCCACCTGCCAAGCGCGACGGCCCTATCCCCCATTCTTGGGGAGGCCTATGTCCAGCAGTGGACGTTAAAAGGCTGATGGATGGATATTTAACACAAAGTTTCATCAAAATCCTTTCAGTAGCTTTTATGTGATGTGCGAAAAAAATAGTAGACCAACAGAAAAAAAAAATCTGAAAAATATTCAGTGAACAGAAGAAAGCCTAAAAATCCTGCTAAGTACCCATAGTTTTTTCACAAATATCTTCAATGGACAGAAACAGCTCTGTTACAGCTATAATAGTACATATTTACGAATATTGACGCTTATATGTATATATATACCCTACATAACTGTTTATATGAACTATAATTATTATCCACTTTGCGCTTTGTGTGTTGTTATGCATGGTGGCACTTTTTTAATTTTCAATCTTAGAAACAATAAATATCACGTGGTAAATTAAAAATCCTTAAATTAATTGATAGATATTAAACATTTATTTAACAGTGTTTTTACATGCATGTCCAAAACGGGTAATTCTGAACAATCTAAAAAAGTAAAGTAAAGTATATGTTGGTGGAAGGTTTTAGTATGGTTGGTTATGATATGTAGGTGATTACTTATCCGGAACCTATATGTTTTTGACTTAGAAATAATATTTTCTTTTTATAATTTATATGGCAAAACAACGTTTGCCGGGTCAGCAAGTCTATCTCCTTGTCCGAGACGGTTTTACGAGTATTAACGCTGATTGCCTTCAGAGCTGTCACAATTTTTAAAGCTAAAAAATTTAAAAAAATTATTCCTTCCTGTGGCAACTCTAATTACACGATGTCATTACGTTTTTTGTGCACGGCGCTGTCAGTCGATTCTTGTAAATTATGCTAAATAAAATAATAATATTTATATAGTCCTATTGCTTCTATACTCTCTTAGTAAATGGTTTATCGGTAAACAACATTATGTGTGGCGTTTGGAAATAAGTGGAAGTACGAAAATCGGCTCTATACAATACGGAAAATTGTTATGTTACTCTGAAAATCTATCATGGATGGAAAAGAGGTTTGTTGTTGTAGGCAATTCAGGTTAAAATACTTGAATTCTAAAGGTATGTATGTAATTCTTATAACTTTTAAAAAACATGGAAGCTGATTGAATTATCAGTTCTGATTTTATCTATCGAATAGAAATTTTATGAACATAAACATATTAGGATTATGACATCCCGTTGTAATTTTTGGGCCGACCGGCCCGAAAATAAAATTCTTAAACAAAGTATGTATAATATAGACTCGCTACTATTTGGACATTAAAGCCCTCGTCACACAGAGGCGGGAGCCGCGGGAAAACGACCGCCATCCGGGACGGGATTTTTTCGTAATATTCGAATTTGTATGCAACCTGTCACATAGCAACGGGCGCCTTCCGATCTCCCGCGCGAAAGGATTGGTACGACAAACAGGAGATCGCTTCGCGAGAAGGACGCCCCGGGGTGCGGGACGGGCGGCCGGCGCTGGCGCTGTATTCTACGGTAGTCATTACAAGCTGTCACACAGAGCGAAGCGATCGCGGGGCGGTCGCGGTCCGATCTCACGAATTGTATTTTTTTACAACTTAAGTTTACGATAGTTTCAGTTTCAATATGAATCCAACAGAAAAACTAATTGAATTAGTTAGACGTCACCCATGTCTATATTATACTAAAGACAGGAATTATAAAAACACTTTAAAGAAAGATATTCCTTGGGAAAAGATAGCCGAGGAAGATCGTGAACAATTTGATCGCTTTTGGTGTCACATTGGCTGTGTTCCCGCCGCGGGCTGCGGACGGTAGCCCTGTGTGACATGGTACGGACCGCTATCACTTTCTCGCGGCTCCCGCCTCTGTGGGATTTTTTCGTAATATTCGAATTTGTATGCAACCTGTCACATAGCAACGGGCGCCTTCCGATCTCCCGCGCGAAAGGATTGGTACGACAAACAGGAGATCGCTTCGCGAGAAGGACGCCCCGGGGTGCGGGACGGGCGGCCGGCGCTGGCGCTGTATTCTACGGTAGTCATTACAAGCTGTCACACAGAGCGAAGCGATCGCGGGGCGGTCGCGGTCCGATCTCACGAATTGTATTTTTTTACAACTTAAGTTTACGATAGTTTCAGTTTCAATATGAATCCAACAGAAAAACTAATTGAATTAGTTAGACGTCACCCATGTCTATATTATACTAAAGACAGGAATTATAAAAACACTTTAAAGAAAGATATTCCTTGGGAAAAGATAGCCGAGGAAGATCGTGAACAATTTGATCGCTTTTGGTGTCACATTGGCTGTGTTCCCGCCGCGGGCTGCGGACGGTAGCCCTGTGTGACATGGTACGGACCGCTATCACTTTCTCGCGGCTCCCGCCTCTGTGTGACCCGACCTTAAGGATGAAGAAAAGGATACACATATTAGGTTTTAGTATAAGTATTTTATCCTTTTCGCGTATGCGCGTATGCGTTATTTTTATTTGAACCCAATCAACTGGGTCCCAGCAATAAGGTGGCCAACCGTCCCCATCATCGGTATGTAAGCATGTTTTCGTATTTACGTAAAAACAAAGATACCTTCATTAATCACGTTGTATACGCTAATGTTACACGTTTGAATACATTTTAAGCAGAATATAAGCAAAGCTGCAATTTCTTTTGTCCTGTCATTCTTGTATCTGGCTAAAACAGGTAGTACATTTTAGTCATCCATCCATCCAACAGCCTTTCATCGTCCGCTGCTGGACGTAGGCCTCCCCAAAATGGGGGTTTTGCCGAGGTCGCCGCGCTTGGCAGGCGGGTTGGCAATCGACTTTTAGTCAACAAAGTTATAATCATAAATATCTTTTAAAATTATCACATGTCAAACTATTGTTATCTCGACACTGCATAAGCTGATAGCTTGTCTATAATATTCTTTGTCTAAGGTTCAATTGAACATTACGATATCCAACCTTATTACTTTTCTTATATTGACTCAATTGAGCTTTTTTTCTTTACGGTTTTCTTTTTTCAAATCCCTTTGGAAGTTTGTGAAATTCGGTTCATATGAACAAGGAAAAGAGAAATAGGGAAATAAAAATGGGAAAAAGGAAACACAAAGGCAAAGAAAGAGATGAAGAATTTATAAGAAAGAAGATGGAAGAGCCAATCCATCATCCATCCATCAGGCTTTCAACGTCCACTGCTGGACATAGGCCTCCCCAAGAGAACGCCACAACGAGCGGTCCTGTGCCGACCGCATCCAACGGCTCCCCGGAGCTTTGACCAGATCATCGGTCCATCTGGTGGGGGGCCGTCCTACGCTGCGCCGTCCGATACGTGGTCGCCACTCGAGAACCTTTCGTCCCCAACGGTTATCGGTTCGTCGAGCGATGTGGCCCGCCCATTGCCACTTCAGCATGGCAACCCGGCGGGCTATGTCAGTCACTCTCGTACTCCTACGGATCTCCGTATTACGGATTCGATCACGTAGGGAAACACCAAGCATAGCCCGCTCCCCCGCTGAGCGACTTTGAGCCTTGATATGAGGCCAACATTCAGAGACCACGTCTCTGTTCCGTATGTCATCACTGGTAACACACACTGGTCGTAGACCTTCGTTTTCAGACACTGCGGAATATTGGACGAGAAGATCTTCCTTAGCTTCCCGAACGCTGCCCAGCCGAGTTGGATTCGTCGATTGACCTCTTTCTCGAAGTTGTGCCTACCTAACTGGACTGTTTGTCCCAGGTAGATATAATGGTCGACAACTTTGAGAAGCGCACTCCCGACTAGGACCGGTGCTGAAATGACATGGACATTAGACATGACTTTCGTCTTGTCCATGTTCATTTTGAGACCCACTAGTCGGGAAACCCTGCTGAGATCATTGAGCATGGTGCCAAGGTCCTCCAGAGATTCTGCCATGACTACGATGTCGTCGGCATATCGAAGGTGAGTGATGTATTCGCCATTGATGTTGATGCCGAATCCGGTCCAGCCCAAGAGCTTGAAGACATCTTCCAATGCAGCGGTGAAGAGTTTCGGAGACATAACGTCTCCCTGTCTAACACCTCTCTGCAGTTGGATCGGTCCCGTACTCTTGTCCTGAACACGGACTGACATGCTGGCGTTTCTATACAAGCACTTCAGCACTTCACAATGTACCGATTGTCAATTTGGCACCGCTGAAGGGACTGCAGCACCGCCCAAGTTTCGATTGAATCGAAGGCTTTCTCATAGTCCACAAACGCCAGACACAGAGGCCGATTGTATTCCTCGGTTTTCTGTATAATCTGGCGTAGCGTGTGAATGTGGTCTATAGTACTGTAGCCTTTTCGGAAACCGGCTTGTTCGGGAGGCTGGAAGTCGTCAAGCCTGCGCGTGAGTCGATTTGTAATGACCCTCGAAAACAACTTATAGACGTGGCTCAAGAGCGAGATGGGTCTATAGTTCTTCAAGAGGGTTCTGTCACCTTTCTTGAAGAACAGCACCACCACGCTTCTGGTCCACGACTCTGGAACGTCGCCCCCGAGAACGACAGAATTGAACAGCCTCTGAAGAGCTTTTAAGACCGACTTTCCGCCTGCTCTCAGAAGCTCTGTGGTGAAACCGTCGTCTCCCGGTGTCTTTCCGTTCTTTAGTTGTTTGAGAGCCATTCTGATCTCGTACAGGCTGACGTCCGGGATATCTTCGGTAAAGTGCCGAGTTAGCTTGGATCTGGGGTCTTGGACCAAGCCAACAGCAGAGCTCTGGGATCTGTACAACTGTCCATAGAACTGCTGGATCTCTCCCAAGATCTCATTTCGAGAAGAAATGATAGTGCTGTTCTTGGTCCTCAGTTTAGTCAACTGACTTTGGCCAACAGACAGGTCTCTTGCGAACACTTTCGAGCCTTGGTTCCGCTCTATTGCCTCTTTAATACGGGTAGTATTAAATTGGCGAATATCGTGCCGCACAGCCTTGGAGATCTGTCAGTTTAACCGCCTTAGGCAGGACCAATCGGCTGAGGACTGGACAATCATTTCTTTTCTCCTCTCCATGAGTTTGAGAGTATGGCCTGAGAGTTTACGATTCCTACTGACGCGACGGACCTTGAAGTAAGTCGACCCGACTGCGTGGACAGTTTGCACGAACCTGCTGTTCATATCGCTCGCTGATTCACACTCATCTAGACATTGGAAGCGATTTTGTAGTTCGAGCTGAAAGCTCTCGGGGTTCTGGTATTGAGCAGGTGTTGGTCGGAGCGTAGACTTCATTAATCGCGACCTCTCGACTTTTGTTCTAATATTCAAGATGCCCCTGACTAGTCGGTGATTACTGCCAGTTTTAATCCTGCTGATCACTGAGACATCATTGAATATGTGTCGTTTGTCCAACAGGATGAAGTCAATCTCGTTTTTCACTGAACCATCAGGGCTAATCCAGGTCCATTTTCGTTGGGGCTGCTTCCTGAAGAAGGAATTCATCATGAAGAGGCCTTCCTTCTCCAGAAAATCAGCCAGCATCCGGCCCCTGTGGTTCCTCTGCCCAAATCCATAGTGCCCCACTTTCAGCTCATTGTCTGTCCTATTGCCTAGTTTCACGTTAAAGTCTCCCATAACCACCGTGAAATAGGTTTTAGACAAGTGGATGGCCTTCGAGATGTAATCATATAGGGCCTCCACCTCGTCATCGGAGTGTGTCGAGGTCGGTGCGTAAACCTGTATGACCTTCAACGAATACCGTTTGGTTATTCTGAGTATAAGGTACGCTACCCTACTCGACACACTTTCAATCCTTTCCACGTTGCCTACGAGAGACCTGCGAACGATAAACCCGACACCCCCTTGGGACTGGTGGTCGCCCTTCCGTTGGAAGAGCAACTTCCCGGACTGGAGGATTGTCGTGCCCTCACCCTCTCTTCGGACTTCTAACAACCCTATAATGTCCCAGTGGATCTTGCTCAATTCCTCTTCCAGCTCGGTGATTCTCTCGTCGGTCCGAAGTGTCCGAACGTTGTGCGTAACCAGGGCCAGAAGTCGTTGTTTATGGTAGCCTATCCGCGACCGGAGATTCTTCGCACCCCCTGCTCCGCCGTTACCGGGCCCGCTACCGTTAGGCCACGGAATAGCGGAGCTGCCGTGACTGAGGGCCGTCTTTTGTTGGGTGCTCATTTTTTTGGGGGATATTGCCGTAATCGCCACGCTTGGCAGGCGGGTTGGCGATCGCAGTGGATGTTATTAATACTCGAGGAAGTGCTGCTGCCCACTCCCCCGGTATTCCCCCAGTCGGCTCTTACGACTCTCATGGGTGGAGAGGGGTGGGAAAATTCTAAAGCCGGCCCCACACGGCAAAGAGCCAAAGAGTAAAGTAATACTAAAGGAAAAGATAGACCACTTACGGGTGAATTTGACGCTCATCTTGAAGCGCCATCTGGATTTCTTCCCCGCAATTCGCGTTGGTAGCGAATATATAACTCTATATATCTATATACATTGCTAACATTGCAAATATTTTAAACATAAGTGGAAAATATGAAATCGAAAAATGTATATGGCTAACCATGTCAAATGCTTAAAATATATATAAATAAGTGCCTTTAAACGTCTGGGTAAACGAGAAACTACATACTTATATTATATACCTAACAAAAATTGCAATGGTTTACCACAAGCGGGTACACAATTTGTTATTATTTTTTATAATCACATAGGGCCTTCTTACTAGCCTGTTTTATGAGGCTTACATTGACTGTAGCGCTATCACTCAGCGGATAGACTTGTCATTATATAATTCCTAACTGGACATAATAAAATTTCAGGGCAAGCGATATCACACGGCGGATATACAATGCCTTCTTATTAGCCTGTCTTATGAGGCTTACATTGACTGTAGCGCTATGACTAAGCGGATAGACTTGTCATTATATAATTCCTAACGGGATATAATAAAATTCCAGAAAATAATCAGCTCCCAGAAGAGTTTCTGTTAGCTCTTGGAACTAAAGGGGAGGATAATGCGGATTTTGGTGAACCTATAAGTGCAGAATTAACTCTCCGTTGGTCAAAACTAATGAGCGACGGTCTTGGAAAGGATCCAAGAAATTCTATATTGCAAAAATACACTACCCCGATCAACTTTACAAGAGCAAAAATACCCCACGTGAATCCTGAAATATTGGCTTCACTTTCAGATCCTTCCTTAAAGAGAGACAAAAGAATTGCGAATCGATAAAATATAACAGGGAAGTTATTAACCTGTCTTGGGAGGTATTTGACGAGTCTTTTAAAGGGGAATATAAACAGAACAGCACAGTTCTCATTGAAGAGATCAATGATGCAGCCAAGTTAGCTGAAATTTATTACCAAGATTCTGCACCAAAAATTGTTTGCACTAGCGGGGGCTAATAAAAATAGACAAGAGACAGTCTTACTTCCATTACTCTCACCAGAGAGGTCGGAAACGAGCTCCACCGAGGTCCCAGATCCAGACACCAACATTAAAAGAACAGGTGCATGCAGGTAGACTAAAGTACTTTAAGAAAAATTGGCTAGAGATAACTGGTGACCCAGTAGTGTTAGAGTGGATACAAGGTTACGAGATACCGTTTAGTATTACACCTCCACCTTATCAAATAAAACCAATCAAACAACACTGGCCTGAAGAAGATAAGATCATAATTAAGAGTGAAATTCAAACTTATGCATCTAGGGGCAGTCTTGAA
The DNA here is from genome assembly GCA_948253155.1 of Leucoma salicis. NCBI lineage: Eukaryota > Metazoa > Arthropoda > Insecta > Lepidoptera > Erebidae > Leucoma > Leucoma salicis. The sequence continues at coordinate 10,772,183 of OX411808.1, read as the reverse complement.
ATGCTCAAGCAGTTCAGACCAATCCACTTCACCAATTTTGTTTTTTAGTTCCAATACAGAATGAAAAAATAATATGTTCATAAAGATTTATACTAAATCTCAAAAAGTTAAATCAGTACATTAATGCTGATAATTTTAAGTTAGAAGACATAAGAACAGGATGTAAACTTATGTCCAAAGACTGTTATATGGCCTCAATTGATTTGAAATAAGCTTATTTCTCTGTACCAATTTCTGAAAATAGCAAAAAGTTTTTAAGATTTTACTTTGATGGAGCTTTATATCAATTGAATGCTTTGCCTTATAGATTGTGTACATCACATAATGTTTTTACAAAACTACTCAAAGCAGTCAGTACATTCCTAAAAAACCGTAATATAATATTATCAAGTTATTTAGATGACAGTTTATATTTTAATCAATCTAAAAGTAAGTGTGAAGAGGATATGGAAGTAGCATGCAAACTATGTATTACAAGATTTGGGAGTCGAAATTAATCTAGAGAAAACTGTTTTTACACCTAACCAGACTTGTAAATATTTAGGTTTTATTTTAAATTCAACAAACAACTACCCATATTGGAAAGGATTAACTCATTCACATTAAACAATACATAAATAAAATGGGAGGCGTACAATTTCCACATCTTAATGGTGTTACAAGAGATATGTTTCTTGGAAACGTGATCCAGAAATATCTATTATAAATGCTTTACAATCAAGTGGAAAGATAAGTTTTTCTATGCCTTTCCACCTTTTTCATTATTATTGAAATGTTTATTTAAAATACAAAGAGATGGAGCCACAGGAGTCTTAGTTTTTCCTTATTGGCCATCCTAACCATGGTTCCCACAAATTAAATCCTTGTCTATTAATGATCTAATCACATTTGACACTAAGAAAAGGTATTTTTCGTTCAAGACCTCCAATATGACATTACATGGGATCCGGGAGTGTTACTAAACCATTTAACTGGGTTATACCCATATGAAGATACGACACTAGAGATATTGAATAAAAAAAAAATGGTAACAATACTGCCGCTGCCCACTGTTCACAGAGTCCAAACCTTTCCCATGGTATACATATCAGTTACTTCTTACATTCAAGAAACCATATAAAAATCAACACAAACCATAAGCCGTTGCATCAATCTCACATTAAAAGATGCTGAAATCGATGTCTCAGTCTTCACAGCTCACAGTACGAGACACGCATCAACATCTGCTGCAAACAGGTCAGGAGTCAGCATTGATGCAATCAGAAAAGGCTACTGGTTGGTCTCAAAATTCGACTATCTTTCCAAGACATTACAATGGACCTGTCTAACAAGATCCAACCCTATTCAGTAGTTCCATATAATACTATGCAATACTATAAGTACTTAAGTATTTAATTTTTGTTCTATACCTTTTAGCAACTGACATGCTCCGCCACTTTTTAAAGTACAAATTATTTGTGAATAAGGAAAAAGAGATTTTTGTACTAGTGGGAATCGAACCCGCGCCTTTTCCAATTCCGATAGATGGCGTTGGTCGTAAAGACATAATGTGATGAGTAAATTGGGATGATCGAAAGATCTGTACTATAGCTCAGTGGTTCAGAGCACTTCCCCGGATTGGAAAAGGCACGGGTTCGATTCCCGCTAGTACAAATAAGGAAAAAGAGATTTTTATTATTTTTTGGTGTTTAGTTAATTTCTGCTTGTTATTATATGATTATTATATTCATTAAGTTGATTGATACTAGACGATTATTATAATTTATTATTGTTTGAAAGTATTAAATATATATATTTTTTGTTCTATTCAACAAATTACCTTATTCACAACTCAGCTTTAAACATCTACTCGTAAAACCGTCTCGGATAAGGAGATAGTATAATTATAAGATTAAACAAACTTACCTTAAGTGAAGTTCTATCTTAATTATACGAAGCTCCTTGTCCGTGACAGGAGTCCCAATAACCCTCCCACAAATACTATTAAGTATTTTCCCAATACTTGGGTTTTGAAATAAAACTACGTTTAGCATAAAAATCAAGTAAACGCGATAGATTCCGTAAACGTAGTTTTATTTCAAAATGTGTGAAATTCGCGTAAATGTTAGAATGTATAATACTTGGGTTGTTCATAACGGTTTAACTTTAAACATAATGACATCATGTAATTAGAGTTGCCACAGGAAGGAATAAATTTGTTAAATTTTTTAGCCTTAAAAATTGTGACAGCGCTTAAGGCAATCAGCGTTACTACTCGTAAAACCGTCTCGGACAAGGAGCTTCGTATAATTAAGATAGAACTTCACTTAAGGTAAGTTCGTTTAATCTTATAATTATATATTATATTAGATTCTGGCCGCTTCTTCGTTCGCCTGAATATAACTACGTCACTCTACGACACAGTATACAATGATCTCTATGCAAATATTGCCATCCCACAAGAACATTTTCCAGGATAAGCCATGTCTTTATTTGGGTTCAGAACTATACAAAATGTAGGCTTTAACCTACAAAATGAAATTATTTTATGATTATTGGTAAGTAGTTATGACAAATAAATAAATGTACTTTCGCATTTATAGTATTATATTAATTCATCCATCCATCCATCAGCCTTTCTTAGTCCACTGCTGGACATAGGCCTCCCCAAGAGACCGCCACAAAATGTGTTTCGCTCATGGATAGTGCCGTAATCGCCACGCTTGGCGGGCGGGTTGGCGATCGCAGTGGCTGTTGTTCATATTCGAGGGAGTGCTGCTGCCCACTCCTCCGGTATTCCCTTAGTGGGCTCTTACGACTCCCATGGGTGGAGAGGGGTGGGACGATTCTAAAGCCGGCCCAAACACGGCAAATTATATTAATAAGGATGCGAAAGTGCATTTGTTGTTTACGCTTTCACTTCGTAATTAGTCCACCGATCGTCATGAAATTGAGCATAGGTACATAAAGCCAAGAGCACAATAAAGAACATAGGCTAGAGTACTTTTTATGTCGGAAAACTTAAGGGTGCTGTAGGATAGTAATTTTGGTAATGTGCCGTAGAATGGGTACGTATATTATTTGATCGAACTTGAAGTCGACGCATCTAGGATGCAGATCCATCCATTCATCCATCAGCCTTTCATCGTCCACTGCTGGACACAGGCCTCTCCGTAATGGGGATTTTACCATAATCGCCACGCTTGGCAGGCGGGTTGGCGATCGCAGTTGTTGTTTTTAGTATACAGGGGAACGCTGCTGCCCGGTCCCCCGGTAATCCCTCAGTCGGCTTTTACGACTACCATCAGAAGAGACGGGGTGGAGCTATTCTTGTTGCTGGCCCCACACGGGATGCAGATGAAGTCGCAATATTATTATGGTAATGAATTTTTTGGGTGCCTTTAACTTTAACAATATGTTTTATAAATATGTACCTGAAATATAAAATTACTCGCAAAAAGTCATTATCTACTTATACTTAATAATTACTTTTTTTTGGTAAGTACCTACACACGTAGGTACTCGTTAAAATAACCTTGGTTACCTGGAATACTGACCAAAATTTTAATTTAAAAAGATATCATACAAATTGTTTTAATTAATAACGTTATACCTATAAATAATTTTAATTAATACGAGATTAAGAATTAATCTTCTTCGCTTTGAAGCTTATACCTATAAATAATTTTAATTAATACGAGATTAAGAATTAATCTTCTTCGCTTTGAAGCATGTTGATAATTTTTCCATCCACCTATCAGCCTTTTAACGTCCACTGCTGGACATAGGCCTCCCCAAGAATGGGGGATAGTGCCGTAATCGCCACGCTTGGCAGGCGGGTCGGCGATCGCAGTGGATGTTGAAAAATATACAGTAATAAAATTAAGTTATTTTTGTTATAAAATGCTTTGGCATATTTTTGCAATGTTGTATAATTGTTTTTTTTTTCATATAAGTAGGCAAGCTAAGGCATTCGGATATGTCAACCTCATCGTAACTTAAACTATTCACACACAAATAGTATTTACCAGCAGTTGTACAATTATGCTGGAATATGTTTTTTACACTTTAGGTCATATGCTAAACGTATAAATAATTACAGATGAATATACCATGCGTTTAATTATGGTTATATTAAAAAATAAGAAATTAAATGTGTCAGTAATTCATAAATGATATATAGAATGTACGGAAACTGAGCTTTTGCTCTTTTCTGGTCAGTTTAACTCATGACTTACATATGATTAGTGCATATGATACAATGTTGCTTTATTGTGTGTTTATAAAAAAATAGCCTTAAAGTCTAAAACACTAAAAACGACTTGCTGAGGTAGATAGTTCACGGTGAAACCTACGACTGTGCATCCACACAATGACATCCGCTTTTTAACACATTTGAGAAGGCATACTCATACCTACTACAGTAGTAGTACTACTGCTTAAGGGGAGTGTTATACCTATAACTAACAACTGCATTGTAGAGTGTCGTACTATACAGTATCACATCAATAAAGAGCGTGTTTTCCTTCTATATTATAATAGTAAGTATAATAAAAAATAAACTCACGTATAGCCGGACAGAATGTCCATGAGAGTGCTCTTGCCCGCTCCTGACTGACCCATAATGACGGTCAGCTCGCCAGCATTGAATGTCCCCGACACATCGTTGAGAATTGTCTTACGTTCTGCAACATCCAAGGTAATTTTGTGAGTGTTGTGCTATATTGATCGTTTATACCTAATACTAATTTCTTGGTCCGTGTGGTGACGAACTGAGAATACAAATGTCACCATTGCATTCTTTCCCCCAAGTGTCGAATGAGGCGATTATGGGAAGTAAGCAGTTATTAGGTATTCTTTGAATTGCTGATGTTGAAGCCTGCTATATACTTACGCATACGTAATTTTCATACTTGACTGGTAGATAATGATTTTATTTTCTACTAGCGACCTGGCTTCGCACGAGTAACGCCCCATTTGTCGTAATGAACTGATATCTATTAGCTATATGTAGCAAATTATAATACCTATATATGTAATGAAACACTTAGATTTTCTTTATCGTAGCGAACTGATATCAATCAATCTGATGCTATAAGTACCCCAGAAACTCCACACATCGCTCTCGTTTTCATATCTAACGTACCCTACATACACCAGTTTAGCATCTTAGTAGTTCTCAAAGATAGCACTAACCAATATATAGTGAACATTGTAGCACGCGCTCCCACAATGTCTTTGTGTAGGAGGTATACATTATTATAATATAACTAGCTTTTGGCTGCGGCGAAGTTTTAGTAGTTTTTCGGTTATATCTCAGGTTCCCGATATAGTAGCGGGATAAAATGTCTACCAGTTTTTAAGTCAAATCAAAATTTCAAATAAAATAAGATGCATCAAAATCCATCTAGTAGTTCTTTTAAATAAATTATTAAAAAAATCTAGTTTAAATAATTTTCTAGTTTTTCGGTTATATCTCAGGTTCCCGATATAGTAGCGGGATAAAAATACCAGATTTTAAGTCTAATCAAGGCCTTTCAAATAAAAAAGTTGCATCATAATCCGTTCAGTAGTTTTTTTGTGATGCGCGAACAAACAAACAGATAAACAGACAAACAGACAAAAATTCTAAAAAAAATTGTTTTATGTTTAGACATGCCTATATAGCCTATTACAGTCATTTTTTCTCAAATATCTTAAATGTACAGACACAGCTCTGTTACAGTTTTATAATAGTATAGACTAGCCAAAAGCTAGTTTTTGGGTAATATCTCAGGTTCCCGATATAGTAACGGGATAAAATATATACCAGTTGTTAAGTCTAATCAAGAGCTATCTATCAAACAAAAAAAGTTGCGTCAAAATCTGTTCAATAGTTTTTGCGTGATGCGTGAACAAACAAACAGATAAACAGACAAAAAACCAAAAAAAAAATCGTTTTGTGTTTAGATACACTTATATAGCCGAATTCAGTATTTTTTTCTCAAATATCTTAAATGTACAGACATAGCTCTGTTACAACTTTATAATAGTATAGATATAGATATAATAGATAAAGGAGTATGATCCAGTGTGCCTGTACTACAAAGATTATTTACTCGTATCAAAAAAAAAACGATACTGTAATAAAGCATTAGCTTTCTATTAAGAACATCAAATACCTATTTTAATTTTTTTTGTCGGTCGGATTGTTCGCACCATTAGCTCAATGGCTCGAATACTGAAATTACCACCAATTAACTCAATGGTTCGCATACTGAAATTACTGGACAGATTTTAATACGGTTTTCACGGGTAGATTGAGCTTAGCTTGGAGTAAAATATAGGCTTTATTTAATTTAAATCGGATGTCAGGAAAAAAGGTAGGTATTCTTATTCCACGCAATCACGGGTGACAGCTTATAGTATTGAGTATTTACAATTCTCTGCAGTAATTCTGGTAAATTAAATCTTACTTATGAAACAACTCCTGTTAAAAAGGCAAACTGAAGCTATAATATCTATCTACTATACTCGTAACATTATTTAGGAAAAAATACAGATTATAATTCCTAATAATAATGTAATATTAAATAGGCGGTATATGTGATATTAAAAATACAAAATTGATTCGATTATAAATTACATCTTTTTAAGATCAATAACTGTGTTATTTTTTGTTAAGTCGGGAAAAAAGGTCCTAACCGCACACCCCGTCGTTCGGGGCAACGAACAGGGTAGTGTGGGGCCTTCACCCACTAAATAAACCCGCCGTGTCGTCTCTCCGCCTTTATTGGCGGGCCACTGGAACTATGTTACATTCCTTCAGAGGTCTAAGATGAATACCTAAGCATTGAAATTTTTTCGCTTATATTGTTTTTAAAGCTAAACTGGAACTAATCCAGAAATTAAGTGTGTTTGATGGAAAAAGATCTATGTCACATAGAAGTAGCGCTATCACTTGTCGTCGTTTAGTCCTCTATCCCGTCGTAAAAAAATGTACCAAATCGCAAACGCCATCGTTTAGGGCAACGAGTAGATATCCTTTCAGCATCCCCTGCTAGACATAGGTCTCCACTACCTACTGATGTAATGTCTTCCAACTCTAGTGGTTTATCAGTACAAGCGGAGAGATGGCATACGGCGGGTTTATTTAGTAGGTGAGGGCCCCACACTACCCTGTTCGTTGCCCGGAAGGACGCGTCTCCCAGTTTTTTGGTGCGGTCAACGATCAACACTATGCATAGATTACTTAATGATTATATCGTAACCTCTTCTATATAGAGTATACAGTATAATAAATAAATAAATATTCACGGACATTTCACACAACTTTCTCTGGTCCCAAACTAAGCTTAACGCTTTTGCTATGGGTACCAGTGCCACGGTACCAGATTACGGGTATAATACATATTATATTACTTTTTTTTTGTAAATACATCATATAATAGATAGAACCGTTTGCCGTGTGGGGCCGGCTTTAGAATTGTCCCACCCTTCTCTACCCACGGGAGTCGTAAGAGCCGACTGAGGGAATACCGGGGGAGTGGGCAGCAGCACTCCCTCGAGTATTAACAACATCCACTGCGATCGCCAACCCGCTTGCCAAGCGTGGCGACTACTGCATTATCCCCCATGATGGGACCGCTCGTTGTGGCGTTCTCTTGGGGAGGCCTATGTCCAGCAGTGGACGTTGAAAGGCTGATGGATGGATGGAATAGATAGAACACCCAGACGCAGTACAAATATCTGTGTTCATCACACAATTATCCTGAGTGGGAATCGAACTCACGACCTCGTGCACGAATGTTGTTTACTACCAACTACGCCACGAGGCGCGTCGATATAGACTACTTTTTGGGTAAGGCATACGGTTTGACTCGTGATAATTTTTTTAATGTTAATATGTTACAGATATGACGGGAACTTAGTCTAAATAAAAAAAAAATGTTTAATAATCTTGTTTATGTAATTATTTTTCTTTTGTTTTCTTTTTTTTTTTAAATAATTTTCTACTGTTATAGTGTGTACTGTGCTGAGTCTGTTTCTTATAATTAGTTCTTTGAAGACCTATTATTGGCTTTATGTATCTTACAATAATTGTGTATTTCATATTGTTATAAGCTGTTGGTCCTCCGAAAAATAAATAAATAACTTACCATATTATTAATAGTGTAGAGCTGATCCATCTATAAAGACCGCTACAGTATTAACTACTTTCTTTTACTCAGAATATAGTCATAAGAATGTAAAGAAGATCAGTTAGGGTTATCGTATTCATAAGTTGTGGTCATACGTTATAGTGAACGTTTCATTCACAAGTGAGTCGGTTATCCGTAAGATAATGGAATAACGTGCTAAAAAGGACGTTGGCGATTGTGTTATTATTTTAAATGTTCTAGACCTACGCGTATGTATATGTAAAGTCCGTGTGGTGACGACTAAGAATACAAGTGTCACCACCCCATCCTTTTGCGCTGGTGTCGTACAAGGCGACTAAGGGAAGTAAGCAATTATCATCGATTGCATTACTGGTGGTAGGACTAGGTACCAAGTGAGAGTACTCACTTGCTATCGGGTTCGAACGGGTCGGTACCACCGTCTCCTGTGTGACCGCTTGTGAAGCACGTTAGTGTGTTTTGGCTGTACCAGAAGATAGAGAGTTTTCACCCCACATTTACCACGAAAATATAAGTATGCTAGTAAATAAACAGTGTTTCAAGAAAAATAAATTAAATATATAATAGATGATAAACAAAATACTAAATGCCATTAACAGATCAATTAGTGCCTATTATTGGCGTTGGGGTGTCAGTAGTGCACATGACAACAACATGTCTCAGGTTTGTTTTGTTTTCTGAGCAAATGTCAAAGGGTGCCAATAATAGGTATTAGGGTATGTTTTAACAAAAACATGTTTTATGCCTTATTTCAACTTTACTAGTTAAAAACTGTAATCAAATGTAATTACCATAATTTAAAGAATTAGGTTATGAATGGATGATAAAAACATCTTTACCCAAATATTCGAAATTTGAGCGGGGTTATGGCAGTATCGCTTAATGTGCCAATAATTGGGTAGTTTACCCTATTTAAGTACTCTTTTGCTATCCTTCGGGAACTATTCACTATTCCAGGATGGATAATAGCTTGTGTCCTTTTTTGAGCTTATTTATCTTTTACATGTGTGCAAATTTCATCATTTGTAGTTCTAGTAACACGAAAGTGTTACAAACAAACACTTACTTTCGAATTAACATTAGTAAGAACCAGCCTTTGCCCGCGGCTCCACCGCAGGTAAAAGCTAGTTTATAGGTTAAATCTCAGATTCCCGATATAGTAGAGGGATAAAATATATACTAGTATTTAAGTCTGATCAAGAGCTATCAAATAAAAAAATATGCATAAAAATCCGTTCAGTAGTTTGTGCGTGATACGCGAATGAACAAACAGACAAACAATCTAAAAAATATTGTTTTGTGTTCAGATATGCCTATATTACGAGTATTATAGCCTAATACAGTATTTTTTTTTTCTCAAATATCTTAAATGTTCACAGCTCTGTTACAGCTTTATAATAGTTAGGATTATAAAACTCATATAAAGTCGAATGTCGCAACCATTGTTAGAACAAAAAAATGTTTATATACTAAAGAGGATAAAGTGTAGATTGTCATATAAAGAAACATGAACACGGAAACTTGCCGGAAGAATTAATCTTATTTCCTCAGTGAATATGCATTAGTTTGAGTAGGTACACGATAATTGTTAAAATCAAAATATTGTATATCTTAAGGCGGCCTCTCATATCACTGAAGTAATATCACACAGTTCCAGTGGTCCGTTAACACAGGCGGAGAGACGGCACAAGACTTATTTAGTGGGTGAGGGCCCCACATTACCCTGTTCGTTGCTCCGAACGATGGGGCATACCCGGTTAGATAAGGATAGGAGTTAAATTATTTTCCCGCCTTAGTAAAAAATAAAATAAAAAAATATAAATAAAAGCATACAATTTAACAGACAACCGGACTTAGAACTATTTGTGGATCACACAAAGAGTTATCCTGTATATCTTAACCACTTGGCCATCTGTGCTGTCATTTAGGTAATATTTATATCTTTTTTTTTATTTTTTTTATTTTAGGTGGGCAAAAATGTCCTACCGCACACCCCGCTGCCCGGGGAGACAACGGGGTGAATGGGGCTCTCACCCACTAAAAACCCACCGTGCGCCTCCACCCGCCCTTGCTACGGCGGATCACGGGTACCGCGTCGTTACGACCGTGATCCGCAGGCGGCAGCCCCTACGGGCACCCTCCCTTGAGCGACGCCTCGCGCACTTGGGCGTCGCACCTTCGCGGTAGGCTTCCGCGGACGGCAGGGTACTCCCCGACCCCACCGTCCGCAGCCTCGGCTAGGGCGGCATCAGGCGCAAGTAAGCGCGCGCACGCTGCCCCTCGCGCCGGCGGCGAATCGGGTCCGCGAAGGAGGATTCCTCACGGGCCCTCTCCACCACCTCCTTCCGCGAGATGACAGCCTCGCAGAAGGTGGCGACCGCGGTCCAGGCCCTGTCACTGCCAACCATCGCTCGCGCAACGGCCGGCAGCGACAGGTCCACGCCTATGACTGCAACGAGTTCCCGGCGCTGCACATCCCAGGCCGGACACGACTCGAGCGTGTGCTGCGCCGAGTCCTCGTCGCAGTCGCAGTGGTGACAGCCTGGGGTCGTCTCCCTCCTTGCGATCGTGTGCAGGTATTTGCCGAAGCAACCATGCCCCGACAAAACCTGCACCAACCGGAAGGTGAGGACCCCGTGCTGCCGCCCTGCCCATTCTTCCAAGATCGGCCGGAGCGCCCCCACGGTCCAGAGACCGGCTCGGGGCGTCTCCAGCCGAGACTTCCACTTTAGGACGGTGGCGCGGCGGGCATCTTCCCGCCACGATGACATTGCGCTCGGCGAGGGGCGGCTGCCCCCCGCCCGCGCCGTCGACGCCCGCCGATAGACGTCGGCGAGCACCTCCGCCTCCAGGTAATATTTATATCTAGTGTAATAAGAAGCATGCATATGCCTACAGGCCTCGTTATATGTATAGAAGCTCTGTAGATATAAGTCTATTGGGTATATATCGGTGGCATACCACAGTGACGGCTCTTTAGTTTAAATAGACAAATCGTAATTTCGAAACATTATTGAATCTAGAGGATGTCCTAAAGGGAAACTAAAGGTGCAATGCAAAACCATCAGCTAATAATATAAGCTTATAATAATACCTGCCTGTATTAATAATAATTTTATAATATTATTAACACAGGCAGGTATGGTGGATGGAGAAACCAATGAATTGTGTCTGTCTGTCTTGCAGCTCCAGTGGTCCATCGGTACAGGCAGAGAGACGACACACAGCGGGTTTATTTATTGGGTGAGGGCCCCAAACTAACCTGTTCGTTGCCCGGAACGACGGGTTGTGCGGATAGGTACATTTGTCCCACATTATCAAAAATTAAAAAAAATAGGGTAATATTTGTTAGCGAGAATCCAATGCTTAATGTATCTTTACTTAATGTGTCGTCTGTAGCAGTTAGGAAATCAATTGTTCACAAATATTTGACACATTTTTGGTGACCCATGAAATGCCCGGATGAAAGTTACTTAGCTTGTCGATCATTAGAGCGGCATGTGCACAAGTAGGCTATGACTTCCTTCGATGGAACTACAATATAAGCCACTTCTGCATGTGGTAGAGCTGTAATAACGATACGATAACAGCATAAACGCAGAAACGGATTTTGATGAAATTAGGTTCGTGGATATTGTTTTACAAAATTAAGATAAGGGATACTTTTTACGGCCTCGGTGGTGCAGCGGTAGTGTGAGTGACTGCTGATCATGAGGTCTCGGGTTCAGTCCCCGGTCAGCCAGCGTTATTGAGCTTTATCGTATAAAGAAAAATTTTTAGTAGCAGCCCGGAGTTTGGACATGTGCCCGATAGACGGCAATAGGCTCACCCCCTATTACGTGGGACTTAAACATAGTTGGCAACCCGCGGATGTGTAAAATACACAGCTTACCGCTACTAAAGGCGTCATACTTTTTATCCCGGAATAATGTACTATAAGACAAAATAATAAGTTTCAATTGGCTACGTACTGCACCTAGTTCGTTTGATGATATCATAGAAACCGTCATTTTTCTGGGATAAAACAACAGGATATATCCTATATATATCCTGTTCTCCGCTCTTAACCATTTTCTTGTTCATCGGTTAAGTAGTTATGGCGATGAAAACGTAACAAGCAAACAAATCTCATTAAAATATATGACATAATTTAATAACATTTACATCCCTAAGACAAATTCCTATGGGGTAATTTAAGGAAGACCATATTGATTAATTGATAACGCTGCAAGCTGAAAGTTATATATTTCTTACGGCTTGCTTTCAACAACTTATATTATTTATTTATTGTGTATCTACTTAGAAACAACACACGTTCTTAATTAATTATTAAAATCATGATGCATCCGTTTCCTTATCAATAACTACTCGCATAATGATAATATGATAAAACCAAATTTTGAAATCCGTCTAATCATTATCGTTACATGTATACCTAATACCAACAATGGCTATCCTACGAGAATTCTTCTATAATGGGATAAAACATCCTATGTGTTAATTGTTAATCCAATGTGTTTCATGTATCACCATACTCAATTTCATCCGTTTTTCTTTCTAATCCTTACAAACTTGAGCATTTATAATATTAGTAGGATATACGAAGCCTATAAACGAAGGATATAAGAAGAATTTGTCATGCCATTGTTTAAGGGTAGGTATGTTCTGATATACACTGCGAGCACTGTCCAATGCTGGTGAGAAATTCGTTCCGTTATGGACTGATAGTAGGTATATCTATATACTGCCTCAGTATACTAGGGAAATATATGACGTCACTAATCGTCGCAATTTTTTTACTGTGAGCACTGGCGTTTTCGAGGTAAGGTGCTCTCAGTGCTTTGATCAATTGATCAACAGCGTCTAGAAATTTAACAACTTGCTCAATTGATAATAATAATTATTATTGAATATTGTTATTCAAAGATACCGAGACATGGAAAATTAAAAAAAAATGTGTTTATTGTAGTGTGAAACCAATACTTTCATATGAAATGGAAGTAATGACAGATCAGTATACTGGACTACGTTCCATTTTAAACAGTAACTATAAGTAGTATAGCTAACTATATAGGAACGACTTCGCAGTATACTAAATTGACGTTACAGCTTACAGTGCTCACAGTGCGTGTTATCGGAACACAGCCTAAATGAAAACATAACGTTCATTACTTTCAATAATACACTAATTGACGGGCGAGACGGAGCACTTTGCTTTTATTTTTTACTGCATAGTGAATATGATAGTGATATTTATCTTTAGATAATTTGTTTAAAATATATAGATACAACTCAAAAAATCTGCGTGGTGTTGATAATTATAATCTTTAGTAAACTATCGTTGTAACTTATAGTGGTAATAGTAATACATCGCCGCACAAAATCACCGCTATGATAAATCATTAGTACAACACTAAAGTTAACTATATAAAAACATTGAGAAAAATAAAAAAGAAGGGTTCGAGAACTAAAATATTAAACGTTGTTATAGCTTGAAAAAGCTGAAGTGATTTTGATAAGTACAGGGGCAAAACAAGGTATGTCACTAAAACAAGTTTTTGTGTAATTAACATTTTAACTCATACAGGGAGTATCCAAACCTAGTACCTACTATGTATGGGTAATAAACTTTCTAAATAGGCTTGTTCTTCACCAGAACAAAACCTTTTTAAGTCCATAAGGTCCTTGTGCTTGTCTGCACTAATTGTTGGTTCCAGCTTCGTGGAAGGTAGCCCATATTCACCTGATTCCCAAAAGTGGTGACCGGTCGGACCCGTCAAATTACAGGCCGATTGCGATGACATCCCTACTCTCTAATGCAATTCGGAAGTCATTTAGAGGACAAAGCCAATTTGATGAGTAAAAAAAAAACTGGGCGTCCTGAACCGAGCCAAGCGGTACTTTACACCGAGGCAGGGATTTTGCTATATAAAGCACATGTTCGCCCTCCCCTACGTGGAGTACTGCTCACATCTCTGGGCAGGCATACCAAAATACTACATTAAACACAAAGTCAAAAATGTGAAATCGAAAATAACAGTCACGAGCAGGATTTGAACCTGCATCTCCTGGATACCGTCCAGATGCTTTGCCAATTCAGCCATCGTGACAATTGCTCCTGGCTGCTATCTTCGATAACACATTCATACTTAACGTCTTTGGGTGACGCCTGCGCCGTCTGTCGGAAGTATTTTCATACATTATACCGACCAGGTAAACTTAATTTTACAATTAAGATTTAAACAACAACATAGCATCACGCCTGTATTCCCCGAAGGGGTAGGCAGAGGTGTATTACACACCCACGACTCGCCAGCTGTGTTTAAGTCCCACGTAATAGGAGGCGAGCCTATTGACGTCTACCGGGCACATTTCAAAACTCCGGGCTGTTACTGAGAATTTTTCTTTTTTTAGGAAAAAGCTCAATAAAATTGCCCGACCCGGGGATCGAACCCGAGACCTCATGATTAGCAGTCGCATACACTACCGCTACACCACCAAGGCAATTAAAGATTTTTACCTAATAATGACGCAAACCCTATAAATATTTAGATCTTTTTATATATATTTTTAGCATTTGACATGCTTAGCACTATACATTAAACACAAAGTGAAAAATGTGAAATCGAAAATAACAGTCACGAGCAGGATTCGAACCTGCATCTCCTGGATACCGTCCAGATGCTTTGCCGATTCAGCCATCGTGACCCTTGCTCCTGACTGCTTATTTCGATAACACATTCATACTTAACGTCTTTAGGTGACGCCTGCACCATCTGTCGAAAGTATTTTCATACATTATACCGACCAGGTAAACTTAATTTTAAAATTAAGATTTTACCTAATAATGACGCAAACCCTGTAAATATTTAGATATTTTTATATATATTTTTAGCATTTGACATGCTTAGCAACATACATTAAACACAAAGTGAAAAATGTGAAATCGAAAATAACAGTCACGAGCAGGATTCGAACCTGCATCTCCTGGATACCGTCCAGATGCTTTGCTAGTTCATCCACACCACCTGGAAACGATCTCGTCCAAGACTATTCGTTTCCAGCGCTCTTTTGTACCACGCGCGTGTTGGCTCTGGAATGGACTTCCTGTTGCGGTGTTTCCCCAGCGCTACGACATGTCCTTCTTTAAACCAGTGTCGATTATAATTTTATTGCCTATCAATTTAATATAGCGATAATTGTATTTGTTTTTAATAATAATTATGTATATTATCAAAGTACTCTTTATGTAGCCGTACTTGTACATTAATTAAATTTTAAATGAAAACTTGAGATAATATTTTTTTTAACAAACAACTTTGGTGGTAACTGGAATAAAAAACAAAAAATAAAGACACTAATTTTATATAATTAATAATTATATACTTAATTAATATACCTAGTACTTATAGAAAAAAATGCATTTATTAAACACAAAGTGAAAAATGTGAAATCGAAAATAACAGTCACGAGCAGGATTCGAACCTGCATCTCCTGGATACTGTCCAGATGCTTTGCCAAATTCAGCAATCGTGACCCTTGCTCCCGACTGCTAATTTCGATAACACATTCATACTTAACGTCTTTTGGGTTACGCCTGCACCATCTGTCGGAAGTATTTTCATACATTATACCGACCAGGTAAACTTAATTTTACAATTAAGATTTTCGATTTCACATTTTTCACTTTGTGTTTAAGGTATGTTGCTAAGCATGTCAAATGCTAAAAATATATATAAAAATATCTAAATATTTATAGGGTTTGCGTCATTATTAGGTAAAAATCTTAATTGTAAAATTAAGTTTACCTGGTCGGTATAATGTATGAAAATACTTCCGACAGATGGCGCAGGCGTCACCCAAAGACGTTAAGTATGATGTGTAATCGAAATTAGCAGTCAGGACCAATTGTCAGGATGGCTGAATTGGCAAAGCATCTGGACGGTATCCAGGAGATGCAGGTTCAAATCCTGCTCCTGACTGTTATTTTCGATTTCACATTTTTCACTTTGTGTTTAAAATAATAATAAAGTTAAGTGTTTGGGTTTGTGTTACACTGATTGCCGCGATATTTCTGGGTGCAATTGTGTATTTTTTTTGTGTGACAGTTTATGCTACTACCATGACCATAACCAATATGATTATAATATGATAATGCTCTGAAAATCCTTAATCATAATACATCAATATACATCAAAAGTGATTAACATATTTGTGACTTTTCAAAATGATTTGCTCTATAAGTGGTAGAGCCTTGATAATCCCAGCGCGAATGGCTTCATTAGAGAAGTATCACCCTCTTACAAAAGATCAGCGTGAAATAACAGTATCTATCCTTATCGTTTTGTTTCGTATGGCGAATGAGAGCGCCAGAGATCCTAACCCCCAGCATTATTACCCTTCCTATCCACCTTTTTATCCTTCCCATTCTCTTCTTACTATTCCTTTTCTTCACTTTCTATACCTTTGGTTGGAGTTAGCGACGCGCGAGAGATGCCTGTGGTATTGCTGGCGTCCATAGGCTACGGTAACCGCTTACCATCACGTGGACCGTATGCTTGTTTGCCACTCGTGTAGTGTAAAGAAAGTGGTTAGTAATAATAGTAGTTGTTATTTTTATAAATATGTATTAGCACTTGACATGCTCGAGTATTTAATAGAACATTATGAATAAAAACTTTGTAAATTTTGACAATTATTTGTTATCATTATTAATTTATAACTGTGCTCAAGTTGTCGGAACAATGTATGCAAATATTATAACTCTCCTATTCATCTATACTATTACAAAGTTGTAAAAGAGCTGTGTCTGCACATTTAAGATATTTGAGAAAAAAATACTGTAATAGACTATATAGGCGTTTCTAAACACAAAACGATTTTTTTAGAATGTTTGTCTGTTTGTCTGTTTATCTGTTTGTTTGTTCGCGTATCACACAAAAACTACTGAACGGATTTTGATGAAACTTTTTTATTTGATAGCTCTTGATGAGCCTTAAAAACTGGTATACAGTTTATCCCGCTACTATAACGGGAACCTGAGATATAGCCTAAAAACTAGCTTTTGGCTTGCGGCAAAGGCTAGTAGCCTCAGGATTCGCCAATGTATATCACAAATTCGTTTCTGCGATTTGATTAAAAAACATCACAACAACAGCTAAACCCCAGTGTTAGCGCTATATTCTGTGCACGAGTACATCCTAATAATCCTACTAATATTATAACTGTCAAACTTATTTAAGATGTTTGAATGTTTGTCCTTCAATCACGCCTAAACGTGTAACATAACGAATAAACGGTAACGTGAAATGATGGCCTGAATAGATGCACACAATATTATTATTTCGGTAAAGGGTTCCTATGCTTCCCTTACGGTTCCTGTGGTTCCAACCACTGAATTTTAAATTCAACGCAGATGATTATCCTAAGCAGAAACTAGTTGATAATAACTCAGTCAGCTGGTTAACAACTGTTCATATATCGAAGTAACTTAATCTTATCATAAGTAAATAGAAGTATGTCAACATTAGGATAATGTTAAATTGTTGTTAATGGACAAACGAATACTCTCAAATAGGTTGTGTTTGAAGTCCAATATTATAATGAAGTAGCCTTTGCCCGTGGCTCTTCTGCCACTTTTACAAATTAATTGCATCTTAAACTTTATAGCGAACAGTCATATCCCCTTGAATATTGTTAGGTAAACATAAAAGCTACATATAAACTAGTATGTAAATACATGTACCTACTAGTACATACTTATAAACTAGTAGATACATTATTATTTATTTGACTTAAATACCTACTAGATAATAATGGGCCGGAAGTTCGGGAGTACAACGTCTGAGGCAGCTATCAGTTCTGATAATGAGTTTGCGAATCCTGCACGATATCATTACACATTGTTGCCTATCTCTCTGATAATATGCGTGTTTTGCACAGAAAGGGAGAGCGGGTGTAGGTTTTCGTGACGTAATATTACAGTAGTAGGGGTCGCAAAAATTATGACCCAGTGTGACGATAGGGGAGGGGGGGAGTACCACAAAAATCTGAATTTAGCGTGACATAATGAACTTCCATCTCTCATTTATGTAAATATAAATATCTATATTTGTTATAAAAGTATCTCAACTTGCGTTGAACTAATTTAGTTACATTTAATTATAAATAAAAAAAAGCCGTGTGGGCCGGCTTTAGAATTGTCCCACCCCTCTCCACCCATGGGAGTCGTAAGAGCCGACTGAGGGAATACAGAGGGAGTGGGCAGCAGCACTCCTTCGAGTATTAACAACATCCACTGCGATCGCCAACCCGCCTGCCAAGCGTGGCGATTACGGCACTATCCCCCATTCTTGGGAGGCCTATGTCCAGCAGTGGACTTTAAAAGGCTGATGGATGGATGGATGGAATTATAAATTAATTTATATTTGTAGTTGAAAACAAACAATCGTTAAAAAAAGTTGGCAATTGAAGGCCATTTTATATCAAGTGACAATCCGTTATCTCTGCCTAAACCTCTGGGAAACAAGCGTGAGTTTATGAACGAATGAATGAATGTTTGATTGCAAAAACCGTTTATAGACGTCCTTTTGCCACAGCTGATGATGACATTTGGTTTCTAAACACAACAAGTTTTTAACGTAGGTACCTATTATAGGTTACCTACGTTAAAAACATACATATTTTATAATAAACTTATGCTTCTAAGAAGAAAAGTAAAATAACTGAGGCAATACTGTTACTTATCCTCATATACCAAGAATAATTAAAATAAAATAATAAATACGTAACAATCGTTAAGTAATAACTTGCATTAAGAAACATTGAGGTCATTTAATAAAAACAGCCACGAATGTCTCACCTCTAGAAAATAATCCTTGTCGCACTATATAACTAATATTCTCAAAAGATATGTTTAGAGAATCTTCCACAAGTGATGTAGAATTTGTGTCCTGGGAGTCTGAGTGTTCGCTGGCCATTATAAACTTTCACTCCACATATAACTATATCACAACAAAATACACCATCGCGCTAATTCGAACAAAGAAACGCGTTTGTAAATAAAGAGGTGCGCGGCCGTTGCGTATCGCCGTACGCCCAAACACGCGTGCGATAGAAGGCGAACTGTGTCCAATTGACTGCGCAGGCGGCAGCAGTGCAGTGCAGTAGTGCGATTAATAATTATCGGTCGTTCTCCCCACTCCTATGATCTAATGATAGTCCTAGTATAAGAACTAAGTAAGAAGTAAGATCAGCAACACCATTCAGGCTACTGGATCGTAGTCCATAGTAACTTATAGTGACCTCAACAACCGTGCTAAGTTCAATGTCGCCGACACTTTCAAACGTTGAGTCACCGGTAAATACGACCTCTATTCTAAAAAACATGCACACTTGATATATATCATTTAGTTTCAGGTTTTGACTGCTTGGTGATAAACTAGCTCCTAATAAAGTTGATTCATCAGAAATACCAGGCAGAGACAAGAGACCTTCGAAACAAAATTTATAACTCATATAGTGGTCATCTTCATATAGTGTGCTAAAATAATATTTAGGCTGTTTACCTGTATGGACTGGAAAAAAGAAAAAGCATGTTGTTATCTAATATATTATATAGAATTCTCGTGTCACTATGTTTGTCGTCTTTATCCTCCGAAACGGCTCGACCGATTCTTATCAAATTTTGTGTGTATATTCTGATGGTCTGAGAATAGGATGTAAAATATTATTATTTCGGTAAATAAGGGTAGTCCACCCCAAAAAAATATTTTATTTTATGATTCATTAAAAAACACATATAACCCTAAATTCCCTTCTACTTACACCTTACTGACTTCCCTTCGACTTTTTTAATAGCGATATTAGTGATTTAAATAATTTTCATTGCAAATATTCACGAAAACAAATGGCGGTACGAAGTTCGCCGTGTGAGCTAGTTTTTATATAAAATTATAAGCACTTGATATGCTCGGTCATTTAAAACAATTTGTTTGAAAATATGAAATAGAAATTGATAACAACGACTAAGGAGACTCATCAATCTGCTTAGACATGGTTTAATTCCTATAAAAGAAGATAATTATTTGAGAATCCATTATACCTATTGTTTTAATTCTATGTTAAGTAAAAAGTTTTTTGTAAAAGGTTATCATGGGAGTCTATAACAAAAATATTTATTTCCTGATTCTTAGGCCATGTTTTGTAGTAAACATACATATTCAAACATCCGGTTCACCTGATAAGTATAGGTAAAAGCTCCTAATACGGCGGTAGTCAAAATCGCTTCCTATTACGGTGGTATTTCTATTTTCGAGTTTTATTCCTGTTTTATTCAGTTTAAGTACACCAAAACGTAAACTATTTATTCCAAATTTATTACTTCATAACTTAACTGACGTTTGCAAGTATAGCACATAGACAACACAACAAGATCAATCTGTCTGTGTAAAGGCATCGAAGTGAGAGGCGTTTCCATACAAACGCGGAACAACAAAAGTAAGTACACTAATATTTATAAACTAAGTTTTTCGTATTAATAAGCCGTTCAAGTTTGTTTATGTATTATTTATAGCATTTTCCAACTATTACACCCACTATTTAAATAGCTTGTTTCATATTTGTAACAAATTTTTTACCCAAAAAATAAGAAATAAAATACCGCCGTAATACGATACGAATTTTATACATTAATCCTAATACGGTGGTATAACTCCGAAATAGGAAAAATACTGGGCATGTTTAATTGTTTATAACTTTCAATTTATTAACTTATTGAATTAGTTCCAAGTTTAGTTGATATAATTATTAATCTCATAAATTAGAAACCATATTCTGCGGTATGTGTTCTTAATTAGAAATCTAGTTAAATATCAAAACTGTTGAGTACAAAATGTTGGTTTCTTAGAAGGGGTAAAAATAGGAAGGTGTATTTTAATTTATCACAAATCATTTATTTTGTATAACTGTTGACTTGAGTTTTACACATCTGAGCCGAAAAACTGTTATCGTTTGATTAAGCATTTACACTCTTTTGTTTATCAAAATTTTGATGGGTCAGAATTAGGATTATTAAAAACACGAGTAGTTTTCCTATTACGGAGGTAGTTATTTCCAGGTAACTCTCTATAAGGTTATCTAATCTTCTATTACGGCCCTATTCATAGAACATAAAATTACAAGATTTAGGGTTGCGTAAATAATTAAAAAGTTTTGTGTCTTTTATTGTTGTGGATTTTTATTTGATATGCATGTTTTTTTTTATTAAACCTAATGCAATAAAAACTTTTAAATTTATGTCAATATTTTTATTAAAATTTATGCAATCTACGTAATTGTTATTTTGTTTGTAATATATTAAAAAAAACATTCCAAATTGAAAACATTCCATATAGACTAAGTAAGTATATGGACAGAAAGAAACGCTGTGGCTGAAGCACTTTCATCAGTTCGACAAGGTATGAGTTTTTACAAAGCCTCGTGACAATATAATGTACCAGAGACTACGTTACGGAGTAAAAGAGTTGAGCTTTATGAGAATGAACATTGTGTTAAGCAACCAGTACTTAACCTAAACGAAGAGAGACAAATCGTTGATTGGATCCATTACCTTGGTAAATGTGGTTTTCCAGTGACAAAAGATCAATTATTACACACTGTCTCTAAGTTAGTTAAAAACCTGCAGCGCGTTAATCCGTTTAAAGATGAAGTTCCAGGAAAAAAAATGGTTTTTAGATTTTATGCAACGAAATCCAGCAGTGTCAAAACGTGTGTCACAAAATCTTCCAACAAGTAGAAACCAAGTCACAGAAGTTGCATTGCGAGCGTGGTTTGATCGAGTAGGATCATATTTTGATGAAAACGATATGCTACAAGTTTTTCAAGACCTAAAACATATATTAAACTGTGATGAAACTGGGTTTTTTCTTTGCCCAAAAGACTAGCAAGTTTTGGTAAAAAAGGGTAGTAAACGAGTATATAATCGCGCTGCAAATGACAAAAAAGAATGCTTGACCGTACTAGTCAATGTGTCAGCAGATGGTAATGTAGCCCCGCCAATGGTACTATTCCCTTACAAGAGGCTACCTAACAATATCAAGTCAACGGTTCCTTCGTGGTGTATAAAACTCTTTTTAAAATGTGTGTGTGAATGTACGGTTATGCTATATTTGTAATATAATATATTGTGTAATTTCATTAAAAGTGAATCAATGTAATCAAATCAATGGTCAATGAATGAAAAACTTACAATTTACTTTACTAACACATTTATATTATTTAATAAATATTATTTGTACAGAACTTCAATGAATATAATTTCTGACCCTCCGTATTAGGAGCCGTCTACCCCAGTAATAGGCTCTGATCAAAATCATATATCGTATTAGGTAAAATCGACCCAACTAATTAAATATTTTTTAAAACAAGAAATATCATGAAAAGAATCATAGACTCAACAGCAATACAAAATGTAAGTTCCACTTTTGACAATAAAGTTGTTTGGCACCTTTAAAAATACTCACAAATGCTTATTTTTGTTTCTTACTATCAAATGTTGCGAAATACCTCCGTAATAGGTGCTTTTACTTAAGTGCCAGAGACATTAACAAGCCAGCACGCACCGAATGTATTATCTATGTACTAATAGTATATCCAATCCATCAGCCTGGATATAGGCCTCCCCAAGAGGAGATAGTGCTGTTATCACCACGCTTGGCAGGCGGGTTGGTGATCGCAGTGGATGTTGTTTATATTCGAGGGAGTGCTGCTGCCCACTCCCCCGGTATTCCCTCAGTCGGCTCTTACAACTCCCATGGGTGGAGAGAGGTGGGACAATTCTAAAGCCAGCCCCACACGGTAGTATATAGTTAATACATTATAACATCAAAGTCGTAGTAGACGGCTGCTGCTCCGATACCATGGAGGTTAACGCTGGCGTACCACAAGGCTCGGTGTTCTCCCCGACGCTGTTCATCCTGCATATCAATGACATGCTCTCGATAGAGAATATGCGTTGCTATGCGGATGATAGTACGGTTGATGCCCGACATGCCGGCCATCAGAATGTTCCTCGGAATATGCTGGAGGAGAGACGGGCACAACTTGTGTCTGAAATCGAGAGCTCTCTAGGGTGGGACTCGGAAAGGGGAAAAAATAACTTGGTTCAATTCAACCCTACGAAGACAGGTTTGCGCGTTCACTGCAAAGAAGGACGCATTTGTCGTGGCGCCACAGTTCCAAGGAGTAACTCTCCCAATCTCCGATAGTATTGGGATCCTCGGCATCGATATTTCAAGCAAAGTCCAATTGGGGAGTCATTTGGAGGACAAAGCCAAATTGGCAAGCAAAAAACTGGGCGTCCTGAACAGAGCCAAGCGGTACTTCACACCGAGGCAGAGACTTGCGCTTTATAAGGCACAAGTCCGGCCTCACGTGGAGTACTGCTCACATCTCTGGGCAGGCGCACCAAAATACCAACTCAACTCACTTGACTCCCTGCAAAGGCGTGCTGTTCGAATTGATGACGATCCCAATCTCACGGATGAACTGGAGTCGTTGGGGCGGCGGAGAGACTTTGGGTATCTTTGTGTGCTCTATCGACTCTTCAATGGGGAGTGCTCTGAGGAACTGTTTGAGGTGATACTAACATCCCCTTTTTACCACCGGACCACGAGACGTCGTAGTAGGGTTCATCCACACCACCTGGAAACGATCTCGTCCAAGACGGTTCGTTTCCAGCGCTCTTTTCTACCACGTGCGTGTAGGCTCTGGAATGATCTTTCTGCTGCGGTGTTCCCACAGCGCTACGACATGTCTTTCTCTAAACGAGGTTTGAGAAGAGCACTTTACTCACGGTAGGCGGCGGCTTGGCTGTACCCCTGGTGTTGCCAAAGTCCATGAGCGACGGTTACCACTTACCATCAGGTGGGCCGTTTGCTCATCTACAACCGTTGGCAATAAAAAAAAAGTAATGTATTAACATAGTACATAGTTAATACATTAGTTTATAATTAATTTAATACATTAATACAGTAAGTTAATTATACTTATAGCAAGTATATAGTTAATACATTCGGTGCGTGCTGGTATAGGTAAAGTATAGGCATTTTTTTCTATTACTAAACAAATAGACTGGAAAGAAGAATATTTTTTGGTTTCACTCGCACTCACTTCGTAGGCACTATTATGACTTTTCTATTAGCTCACCACTTATTGGGTTTTTACCCACTTTAGTGGGTTCATCTATGTATGTCATCTGCAAGCGGTTTCGGCGATGACATTACGTTTTCAACACACGTTTCTCTCATGTACGCATATGCTCTGGAATGGTTTGCCCTGGTACGTTATTTCCCCGCCGCATAAGATACCATAAAAAAGAGAGTATTGGTGTAAAGATGTGACAGGGAATGCTCCCATGGTTCGGACATGTGGAATAAATTCCGGACGTGGGACTGGTTAAAAAGAAGATATACAATGCGAAAGTAGAAGGATGTATGTACAGGGGGA
Source organism: Leucoma salicis (assembly GCA_948253155.1). Lineage (NCBI taxonomy): Eukaryota > Metazoa > Arthropoda > Insecta > Lepidoptera > Erebidae > Leucoma > Leucoma salicis. Next base: position 10,747,539 of record OX411808.1, on the reverse strand, counting down.
GACCGAGACTCACCTACCTAGACCAAATCGGTCATGTATTGAAGGAAGATGGAGTCAGGAGTCTCCGAAACCGGCGAGCGTGTGTGAAGAAAATGATGAATGTTGAGGAAGCGAGCGATGTATGCAAGAATAGACAGGAGCCTTTTGGCACTCTGTTCTCTTTGCCTACCTCGCAAAGCAGATGGCGTGATGATAAGTAAGTAAGTATAAGGTACCATTCTTTATGCCAGGCTTAAGAAACATAATTTTGCATGGTTGACAGTTATTTGTGTTGTTAAGTTCGTTACCACTAATAATCAGATTAAAGAAAATTAAATTTCAAACATGGGTATCTCTATTTACCTTCTTTATCAGACCTATCTAAATTCTTTATCCCAATATTGGGCACGGGGCTCTTCTCATCGTGAGAGGGATTAGGCTATTGTCCACCACGCTGGACGAATGCGGTGAACTTGATATCACTGTCTATGCAGTCCTTGGTTTTACCGCTAGGCTATGACTGGTGTGTTTTAGGATTTTACTTTTAATAAAATTATTGGAGTAGGTACTTCGAAAAGAAATCTATAATTATAAAAGTCTATAATAATAAAAAGTATTTTCTTTCTTTCTTTCTAATTGAAAATGAGTTAAATTAATCATAGCTACAACTTTAACATAAAAGGTATATAAGGAAAAATAAGTTAGGCCATTATCGTATCTGCTCGTATTAACCACAGATAAAGACACGAATGGAGACGAAAGCCTCAAAATATCTTTAGTAATGCAGACAGTTATCACGATATCCATACAGTAGGTATACCCAGTGTTTTCGTTTCACAGGGCAATGCTTTATCTATTCTAATCAAAAGAGATAACCTTCGTTGTAGTAGAATCAATATCCTATTGTGTTGCAATATGAACGACAACATTTACGAAATTGTGTCATGTTTGCTAGCATTTCTCTATTGTCTTTGTCGTTGACTCATTAAGTAAGACTTGCTTTTATAAATGAGTTCTCAATCTCAGGCATGTAGATGAAGAATCAGATCCTTGGGGTTGAGGGAAAAATAGACGCATTAGTTGAGTTTTCAGAAGTAATTGCATGAATGCTATCTATGTTTTCCAGTTATAGGAGAAATTTATAAACCACTAGTTTCTGCAGTACTTCGAGAATTATCAGTGATTATCAATATGACTTTTGTTATGGTCGGTCCGTTGGTGATCATCTTGTGTACCTTATTTACCATTGGACAGAGTAGGGAGGTTGGAGGTGAAAGCATTCAGCATGGATACTAAAGAAATGCTCAGACCCATGGATAGTATCAATATACTCTTGTGTGTCTCAGACCATGTTCGGAGTGACCCCATTCCGTTCCGTAAATTACTAACCCATCTCGTAGTTTGCAGGTCAATATATTGTAGGGACTCCTCACGTCGTGGAGGAGCCCCGAGCCTAAGTGGGATATAATAAAGAGCTTTAAAGAAGAAAATAAAAAAGGGAAAATGTTCAATATATATATGTATAAACCAGAAAAAAGTATGTGATTATCATTATGCCGTCGCATGTTTTTGAAGTATTTTTTTCCTTATTTGTATGTATCATTATTACACAAAATATTTGATGGTGTTTATAGTTCAATTAGTTTTAATATCTGTAATAAATCACTGTTTGTTTTCCGAAAATAAAATAAATAAATAGATTAGTATGTCATTCAAATAATATAATTATCAGATAACAAATCTAATAGAGTTGCTTCGAGTATTGCAGATTCCCGAATCTTTGATCTTGCTTACTCAGTCCGTCACAGAATGTGTTCTTGGGTGTTATCAGTGGCGTAGCGTGCCTTGTCGGGGCCCCGTATAAAAATTTTTTTGGAGGCCCTTATATGGAGGTAAAGATTTTTCACAAAAGAAAAAAAATATTGTGAGAAGTAATATTTATTTATCACATAATTTACCCATTTTACAAATAAAAATCGAATTTTAAATATTCACTCTCCTTGCCTTTTTATCGGCAAACTGATTTATTTAATCATTTATGGCTGATGATGATTTTAGTTTTTCTAAAGTTTCTGCCTCTATGGACAATAGTGAGATGTCTGACAGCCGTTCTTGTCCCATCGAAGTTCTTAAGTAATTTTTTATTAGTTATAATTTTGAAAAACTTCTTTCTGCCGTTGCGGTTGTAACTGGAAGGGTCAAGAATAAAAAGCATGCTGTGATTACCTCGGGAAAACTGGATGCAAGACTATTGAATTTTACTAGCAATAATTCAAGGAGTTCTTTAATGGAATAAATTTTTTTAATTTCAGAATTTAAGCATGTTTTTAGAGCCTTTAATTGGTCACAAAGATTAAGTGAGATGTCTTTACTGTATTTAGCAGACAGTTTTCCGGAAGCGTTTAATATCTCTTCGCTTGAAGAAGATAGGAGTTTCTCCGGTTGTAATATTTCGAATATACTCAGGTTGCAAAGGCTCTGAAATCTTTCTTTAGTTTGAGAAATTAATATATCTAAACAGCAATAGTATACATTGACTTTGAAATAGGATTCCGGGTCGGAAATTCTCTCATCTTGTGATAACTCATCAAAAAAACGCTTCGTTATCTTTCGCCTACTGTTTTTAAAAACAGTTGTTACCCCCCACTTTTTTGCTAAATCTTTGGATTCATTTAGCAAACTATTAAATGAATTCTGATTTCTTAATTGGCACAGTCTATTTAAAAGATTACTTAATAAAATACTAGATTTCTGTAAGTCATTATTTTCATGCTGTAGAGCTTTAGAAACAGGATTAATAATTTCAAATAGTGAAGAAAAAAATGTAACGAGCACTAAGAAATCAAAACTCTCTAAAATATTAATTATACTTTTACATTCTTCACGTTCATCTTTTTTATTTGAAATTAAATTTAGTTGGTACAAAGTTTTCATGATTAGTAAAAAATTTTTCTTTACTGCTAATAAAGCGTCGTTCCTAGAAGACCATCTGGTAGGACATACCTTTTTAAGGGTAATCAAATATTTTTCAGATGAATCGTCACTTAGCATAGCCCAGCGTTTTATACTATTGCCAAAAAAAGTATATATTTTTTCTAAATTATCGAAAAAAGTCGATACTTCACGAACATGTCTCGCAGCATCGTTCAAAACCAAGTTTAAAGCGTGCGCAGCACAATGAACATAATCGGCATTTGGAGCATGCTCTTTTATTAGGGTTTGTAATCCTCCATACACACCCGACATAACATTTGCTCCATCGTATCCCTGTCCTCTACATTTAGTCAAATCAATTCCATATTCTTTAGTCAAATTTAAAATGACAGTTTTCAGACCTGCAGCACTGCAATCGGTTACTGCTATGAATCCTAAAAAGGACTCACAGATTTTTATTTCTTTAGGCACATTATCATCATTTTCTGTAACCGAGATATATCGAAAAACTACAGATAGTTGGTAAATTTTTGACAAGTCTTGTGTTGTATCCAGAATTATTGTCAGAAATGGAGCTTTTTTAATTTCTGAGATAATACTGTTCCTAACGTTAGTACCAAGCAAACTAATAATTTCGTTTTGAATCGTAGGGCTTAAATAATTTATTTCACCTTTCGGTTTTAGAAAAAGTTCTTTTAAAGTTGCATCATAGTTAGATAGCAGACGTGAAATTGCCATAAAATTGCCAGAATCAGAATCATGCCCCCTCAAAGGTAGATTACAAGATACTAAAGTAATTATAACATTAATTATACGATGCAGTACATCTCTCCAGAATGTAATTTTACTATCGATTTCACTTTTCAATAGAGTATCGATGGTATTTCCTTGCAACCAATTATTATAAGAGAGGCACTAATATGCTGCTGTGACTTTTCATGGTCAAGAATAGTTTGTGTGAAATTGCTTCTAACCGAAACACCGTTAACCCAAGCAGAGGAGTACGATTTGTTTTGACGATCTGCTAATAACCAACAGAAGTGACAGTACGGTTTGTTTAAAACGTTAGAATAACATAACCATGGTCTTATAATTTTTATGCCTGCCTGATTGAAATATGAATAATAATAAGCTGAAAAAGGTCGGTTATTTTCTGAAACTTTTGGAAATGGTCCTTGTGGTTTAAATGGACCCAATTTAAAAATTATTTTTCGTTCGCATTCAGTTAAATTGTCACCAAAATTTCCTCTATCTGATGAAGTTATATTACAATCTGCATTATCTGCAGATATATCAGAATCGTTGACTTGGGGTTCCTCGATTTCTGGATGGACATCCGATAAAGTTGTGCTTGGCTTTCTTCTATTTCCGGATGGATATGTGACGAAGAACATGCTTCAGAAGAATCTAAAAATAAACGAGTAATTGTTAAAAAATAAATACGAATGCTTTGATACTAAACTAAAAAGAGTTATATATAAATAAATAACGTTATTAAGGGTCACAGTTAGAGAGTGTTCAGTTCAGACGCACACAGATTCTACGCGGATTGTGCTCGTACCTACTAGTAGATACAAAATCACCTGCAGCCCGTCCGTGCATTACTATACACCTGCGTGCTATTTAAACGCAGCGCGTAGTGTAGTGGCCATACAAAACGAGAACCCGAAAGCGAGTCTGCACATCTGAAGTTCTCAACACGCAATTAACGATACGATACGGACTGATAAACAAACAACAAAACAAATCGATCCTATAGATAAGTTAGAATTTTGTTTTTTTTAATCAAGGCACGGAACCCTAAAAACAGTATAATTGTGAAAATCGAGGGGGGAGACAACTTTTTGTGACGGACAGATGGACAGACCGAAATTAAAATATTTCCTTGTTTATCACTACGGGCCCCTAATAAATGGGTTGGGTAGTAGTGTAGTACTTACCTTTCCAATCTAAATCACTCACAGTATCTTGTCTCTGAAAAAATGAAGAAATTTTGGGCACTTTTTTTATAACCTCGTCCCTTTTCTGTTTAATTTTTCTTTTCTCAGCGCCGCTGGGATAATCTCTTTTTCTTTCACTCATTTCTTTTACAAATCGTTACTAATACTGCTAAACCAGAAGAACAATATTGTTTGTACTGAATTACAATGTAATGCACATTTATATAAAGCGCGTAAATAAACAGTGCACTGCACTCCGTGGTTTAACATCCAATGCAAAGTACAACAACGTACACGTACATCGCGATATCGATGAAGGATTCCCGGGGATTCTCCGCTGAGTTGAAGATGAAGTAAGTAAAACGGGGAAGTCCCGCAGCCCGCCATAACGATGTAGTGTTGCCAACTTTTGAACGCACGCTTAAGGCGGGAAAAAAAGGAATTGCTTTATAGAATTTTGTCATTTGTAAAATAAAATAAATTAGAAAGTTTTTATTCTTTTTCCTTACACACTTTGGGGGCCCCCGTGGCCCGGGGGCCCCGTATAATTGATACGGCAAATACGGCGGTAGCTACGCCCCTGGGTGTTATTGCTTTTGAATTTGTAGACAGAGTAGATAGTGTAAAAAAATATTTGTGAATGTGCAAAAAAAGAATTTTACTGCGAGCAGGATTCGAACTTGCGTCCCTTCCAATACATAAAAGAGCTCTAGACCGCCAAGCCATCGCAGTGGCAAACGGCCATTCCCAATCTCCACATCACATTTGTCTTTAAGACCAACGCCCCACCTATCGGTGTGCCTGACGGGTCACCCTGTCGTTCGGGGCAATGAACAGGGTACTGGCGGGCCCTCACCCTCTAAATGAACCCGCCTTATGCCGTCTCTCCACCTGTATTGACTGACTGACCACTGGAACTGTGTTACATTACTTTAGTGGTCCACCGGCGGCTTACCCTTTCGGGACCCTCTACTGAGCCTAGCACCGCACACGGAACGTCACACCTTCGCGGGAGGCCTTGCGGGTGGCGGAAGTTCCTCAGTCCATCCACCCGAAGCCTTACCTAGGGTGGCATCAGTCGCAGGTACTCGCGTCTGCGCTGCCCCAGTCGCTGGCAGCGCAGCGGTCAGCCGAAGGATCGGCCTCTCTGGCCATCTCCGCCGCTTCCTTCTGGGAGATGACCTTCTCGCAGAAGGCAGCGACCGCGGCCTAATTCCTGTCACTGCCAAACATCGCTTTAACGACTCGGCAGCGAGAGGTACCCCCTATTGGGGCGACGAGTTTACAGCCCTGTTTGACCCAAGCCGGGCAAGACTCAGGCGTGCGCCGTGCCGTGTCCTCGTCACAGCTGCAATGGTGACAGCAGCCACCTTCTTCCTCCGATTAGGCAACGTAAATACTTTTACACTTCGATCAACAAGAGGAAAAATGAATATTTACACTAAAATTATGTTAATAATTATGATAACTGTAAAACTCTGGCCATGGATTGTTATCTACGCAAATGTATTTAAACAAAATTACGAGTATGGTCCATTGAGTACGGATCCAAGACTTCATTATTATTATTGTTAACAGTTGTAAAGAAACCACGATCCTCCTATATCCTATAGTATATACTATATCTACGCCGTAGCCCATAGACGCTAGCGATACCAGAGGCATCACTTGCGCGTCGTCGTCTCCAAGGATAGGGACAGGAGGCGGATATGAAAGATCATAATTAGAGAATAAGTAGGATACTAAGGATAACAAGGAGAGGAAAGGGAGAGCGTTTGGGCGAAACAACAGTAAAGGAAAGTTGCAGGGATAGTATGATGAATCTTACCCTGCAGGTTAAAACACACTAAGACTGGTAAAAACGCACAAGAGCTTAAAGCTATAACAAGCTAGAACTCTCACTTGCGAACCCTCCTTTCTGTGACGGTTTGAGAAGAAGAAGATATCCACAGTCCATTCTTTCCCGTGGTGCCGCTGTCTATAAACAAACTGTGTAATATGATATGTTGATATCTATTATATATAATTCCAGTGTCACAATGTTTGTCCGGGATGAACTCCGAAACTACTGAACCGATTTTAACTTTTCTTTTTTTTTAAATGTGTGTTTTGTTCCAACTTAAGAGATAGGATACTTTATATCTCAATTTATAATTGCAATATTATACTCCGAAACAAACGAACCGATTTTAACTTTTCTTATTTTTAAATGTGTGTTTTGTTCCAACTTAAGAGAGGTACTTTATATCTCAATTTATAATTGCAATATTTATTCATGAAAAAATATATGGCGGTACGAAGTTCGCCGGGTCAGCTAGTTTTTATATATATTTTAAGCACTCGACATACTCAATCTCAAAAAACAAAAAACTCATCAATATGAGAATGGTAAAATATTGTAATCATTGAGAATAGAAATATGAAAATTGGATTGTTTGTTACTCAATCACGCAAAAACGAATCCATGGGCGACGGTTACCATTTACCATCAGATGGACCGTGGCTCGTCTGCCACCACATGCAATAAAAAAAAAGACAGATTTTAATGAAATTAAGCGCCTAGATAGTTTATTATATGGATTAACAAATATAATTTAAAAAATTTGGAATGATATTAGGTTCCTATGGGATAGCTATTTCGAATAGAGATAATTAATATGCCAGAGAGTGACGTAGTTATATTGACTCAACAATTTTGAGGTCCACGCAGACGAGGTCGTGGGCAGCAGCTAGTACTTAATATATCATGTACGTACATATATACCATACTCATCCTAATTTTCCTAATTTAACAAAGGTCAGAATCAAATTATAGCACCCTAATTATACTAGAGGGCTTGTAAATTTAATTATTCTTGTTTACAATGTTACTAAATTATGTAATAGGGGTCATTTCGAGGCAAGTTCGTTCAATTATGAAATAAGACTACTTTTACGGAACCTATCATGTTGGTATTTTCTACTATCCCGAAGTTTCGAAAACACCACACCATTCGTTGTTGTTGGGCTGATTCGCATAAATAGCAGAAAGTAGATATCAAATTCGTTTAATTTTTAAAGTAATTCTTATATATTTTTTTCGTAGTATAATAATAACTAATGACGTGGTGGAATAATAGCGATCTAGCAACAAAGTGTTTTTGGTGGTACTTAAAGTTGAAGGCATGAGATTAGATTTTAAATAGTAACGGTAGCAGAAGAGTACGTATGAACTTCTTCTAAAACAAACTTCCTGCCTTCTAAAACACAGGCTCCTGGCCTAGTTTAGGAGGCAACTATTCACGTTTATAGACTCTCTGTACCTTTATACATAGACTCTTCTGTTTCTCCATGTACTTATGTTATTTTAAAAGTATACAAATAAAGTTTATTATTATTATTATTCTGGAAACATATTTTTTTTATACTACTACTCGGGTACCTGATGGTAAATGATTATCGTAGCCTATAGACGCCAGCAACACCAGAGGCATTACCCGCGCGTCGCCTACTCTAAGGGGGAGGATACGAGGGGGAGAGAAGGAATGATAAGGAGAGAATAGAAAGGAAAATAAGGGGAGGATAGGAAGTATAATAAGGGGAGGATAAGAAAGAGTTTTGGGCCTCCAGCGCTCTCACACACCATCCGAAACACGACGATAGGAGTACTTACTGTTGTTTCACGCCGATCTTCTGTCAGAGAGTGGTAAATTCCCAATCCAACTAGACCATTTATCCTGGGATAAACAAGGCTCTGCCACTAGCAAAACATAAACTAAGATCTAAGAGCAAGTTAGAAGAGCAATAGGGATAGGGTCGACTTTGTACTCCTATATATACCAAGATAATTCGCGGCTACCTACTCGTACAATTTAAAAGACATTGGCACATAGAAATCCAAAACGTGAACTATCTTTTACAAAAAAAAAAATACATACAATTATTGCGGTTTTATTTCTATTTTAGTTTTAGTCATCTTCAATAATACAAGGCTAGAGTTTTGGAGTTATCATACTGTTTAATGTAAACAGTCATTTTTCCTGTTGCAAATGTGTTTACGTTGCCTATTCTACAAAGATTATCTTCTATATAGAAACAATGTTTTTATATTGTCTCTATGTTGTCTTTGAATTCAAAGAAATTATAATTTTGAATGCAAAGGTTTGCTATTAAGCATTAATTAAATTAAAATTATTATTATGCAAAGGTTTGCTATTAAGCATTAATTAAATTAAAATTATTAATGAAAACAGCTATTAAGCTGTTTCCATTAATATGAATGAACGTATCTTTTGCTATGATGATCAACATCTCAAAATTATTTATGAATGAACGTATCTTTTGCTATGATGATCAACATCTCAAAATTATTGAAAGTACTGACAAACAAATATTCTTACATTCATTATGCTACATTCAAATTTCACTTACTTAAATAATAGTATTACAATTAGTGATATTAGTTAATTTTTTAATCTACCTTTTTTTGAAATACACATACGCTATTGGTACAGGAGCCACCGCCTATTTTTTTAAGTGATTAATAACAGGTTCAATCTTTGTGAGTAGGTTCCGTTGACGAGATTTTCTCTGTGAAAAATCTCGATAGAGATGGCTAATAAAGAGCGAAGGTATAAAACATTTCGATTTGGTGGGGTGTTGAAACTGTCTAACAGTAAGTTTAAATGTTAAGATAATTGGATAATAAACTCGGAATAACAATTGTCTTACAAAATGGGTAGTTTGACTGGAGCGTGCTCTTCTAAAAATATAAATAGACAAATATAAATAAAGAGGTCATTCAAATGATTAACGATCTGATTTTTTGAATGCAGCTTTGTAAATATTTGTGTAATGAAATGGCCATATAGTCCTACAAATTTAGTGGTACGTTTTCTCTGTCCTACGCTTGGAAGTTGTCGAATTCACGGACACTTAATAGCTACCTCTTACAAGATTTTTCACTGAGAAAAATTTGCGTGTCTGATCGAACGGAACCTACTCACAAATATTCAGCCTGTTATTAATCACTAAAAAAATAGGTGGCGGCTCCTGGACTATATGTAATGTAACATAAAATTAATCGTACAACCTTGTGTTCGTTTCGTATATTAATGAAGTTTAATAATACTGTTCATTGTGTTTAATTGTATGTGTGACCATACTCTGTCTATTTTTATAGGTTTACAAAAATAATATTATCTCAGCTAAGAGGTACGAAATGCACAATTTTATATACCTATTATTTAGTAGAATATTTTTACTAAAAGTTACGTACACTAGACTTTCTGATATTTCTCTCGTCTACTAGCTGGCAATGCATATGTGTCAGTGGAGGTGGAGGATTGAGGGACCAGTTTTAAAACTAGCTATCTTCGAATTGAGTCGATATTTTCTTTCCATTCCTTTTTTACAAAATGTTTTAAGACTCTTACTAAAACTTTTTGTAGGAAAAGAAAGATTTTATTTATTTGATTTGGTAATATTCACAAAAATATTTATCTTTCTTGTGTGGATTGAGGGACCACAGTTTAGTCGTTATATATTTTTTATCTTTGATTCTTTGTGCTCTTTAATTCAGTAAATATCTTTTACAATTTTTTTACTAAATGTCTGTAATCACAAAACCTTAATTTTCCAAATACTTTCCAAGATCTGGCAGATCGTCTGTGAGGACTGAGGGACCACACTTTAAGGGCCGTAGTTTTTAATATATCTTTTTACAAATTCCCAGATTTGTTCTACAATTGTTTCAAAGTTTCTACTAAATCATACTATTTTTGTATTGCGAAATACCAGTGATGGTCTCTCAGTTCACACGCACGTAAATTATGACGAACCACTAACATACGTGTTTTGGTGAAACCTAAATTTGTTTTTTTTTCTTCCTCTTAACCTACTATCCCTTCCCTTGAAATTGGCAAAATATGGGTACTGTCTCTGGTATTACTTGCGTCTATAGGCTTACAGTAAACGCTTACCGTCAGATGGGCCATATGCTTGTTTGCCAAAACACAGTTTTAGTGGCCCGCTAATAAAGGTGGAGAAATGGCATAAGGGGGCTCTCAACCACTAGGTATATAAACCCGCACTACTGTTTGTAGCCCCCATCGACAGGGTGTGTGGTTAGGTAGATTATTTTAAATAAATACTTGTTATATTTACACGAAAACTACCTACATTTATTATAAAATAAAACAGTTTTTGCTTAATCTAGATTTCCAGTATTTTCAACATTTGTAATTTAGGGCATCAAAAGTGTAAATAGTACCTATTACAAGGGTTAGCCGTGTGGGGCCGGCTTTAGAATTGTTCCACCCCTCTCCACCCATGGGAGTCGTAAGAGCCGACTGAGGGAATACTAAGGGAGTGGGCAGCAGCACTCCTTCGAGTATTAACAACATCCACTGCGTTCGCCAACCCGCCTGCCAAGCGTGACGATTACGGCACTATCCCCCATTCTTAGGGAGGCCTATGTCCAGCAGTGGATGTTAAAAGGCTGGTGGAGGGATGGATTACAAGGGTAGAATAACTAGAATCAAAACCACACGTTGATGGGGTTTGATACCAAATGATAGTTCAGGATCCGCGTGTAAACTGTTGTATCACTCTTTCTATCATGGCACCAGTGAGTGTATCGATATAGGTATGTAGAGTACAGCGGCTGTTGCGAGCATTAGCGTATCTAAAGTTAATTGTTATACATGGATTTGGGTGTATTTAAAGCAAGGAATATACTCCCCTCTACCGAGAGGTTTAAAGTACTATTTAGTCTGGCAGGTGATAACTCAAAATAAAGAACATAGCATCACGCCTGTATTCCCCGAAGGGGTAGGCAGAGGTGTATTACACATTCACTATTCGCCAGCTATATTTAGGTCCCACGTAATAGGGGGCGAGCCTATTGCCGTCTACCGGGCACATTTCCAAACTCCGGGCTGCTACTGAGAATTTTTTTCTTTTTACGAAAAAGCTCAATAACATTGACGGACCCGGGAATCGAACCCGAGACCTCATGATCAGCAGTCGCACACACTACCGCTGCACCACCGAGGCAGGTGATAACTCATCATCTATTAATAGCTATAACGACGCCTTATAGTCTCAATAACACACTTCATATTTGAAGAAAAAGTATATTGCGTAATAATAACGTAGGCACTTATAGTTTCACCATTTGCGTTTTATAAAATCCAGTGTAACGGCATTATACCTGAGTGTTTGTTATCGGTTTGAACACTTGTATCCTAAAAAGATTTGTATTTTGTATTCTTATCATAGATTAAAGTAATTATGTATAACAATTACATTTTGCCCATGTAGTTTGTTCACTCCAGCGATAAATATATGTTGTTAAGAATATATGTTTTTTTACAGATTAGCATTTATTATCTTGATCTCCCTAGCCGGGATAACTATTCGAAGTACTTAGTTTATTTTTGCCGGTATTAACAAATGCAAAATATGTAAAAGTGAATATTATTATAAAATGTAGTAAAGCGTGTTAACATTATATATATTGTATCTAAAGGTCCTCGGTTTGAATCGTGGATTAGTTCAATTGCATCGAAAAAATAATGAGAAAATCAATATTCATTAAAAACTTTTTTACAATGTAACATGCCTTTAATAAATATAATGATCTTCAGACCGTAATTTTGGCCGCAGTGAACAGTGTCAACAGACACTAGTCATGTACGCAGGAGTGCACGAGTTTGCAAACGCAATTGCACTCTCTGTTCTCTCATACTCTTAGTTTCACCGGAGGGGCAGAATATGCACAATTCTAACGGCTTTAAATGCTTTCCGAAGCACGGGAGTGAAACACCACCAACTTTTGGACCCGGGATGCTATTTAGAATTTTTTGTACGGAAAAACCAAATAACTTTTGTTGATCCAGGTATCGAACCCGAGACTTCAAGATCTGCAGTAGCATACACTACCGCTAGACCGCTGAGACAGTTGTAATAGTGCGTTTATTTGTTTTCGTTGTGAGTTTCTTTAAAATTTTCTTTAAGAGACGGAACCTCACTAGTAAATAAAGGCATATTGTCGCTTTTAAAAATATATTGCGCATGTTTGTCATAAGTAACAAAACTGATGTAAACTAGTAATACCGATTGTTAGGAACACTGTGGCAACTGTAAACTTATGATTCATGCACAGCTGTAAACGTTGTAGCTGATAATAATGATATTATAATGAATAATTAGTGGACTGTGCAGCGTAGTCAAGTAAGAAGGTTGAACGTTATCGGCCAATGACGTGTAGTCGATGATCATCGACATAAATTCACTAAAACACCATTTTTGAAATATGGTAAAAAAACTATAGATATAAAATCTAAACAGTTAAAAAAACTATAGATATAAAATCTAAACAGTTTTTTTATACTACAAGATTAAGCGGTTACCGTAGCCTATGAACGCTAGCAACACCAAAGGCATCACTCGTCAATTCCAAGGAAAGGGATAGGAGGTGGAGGAACAGTATGCCGTTGTTTCCTGCTGATCTTCTGTAAGAGGGTGGTGGTACTTCCCTGGTCGGGCCATCCCATTTATGCTAGAAGAAGCAAGGTTCAACCACATTGATTGTGGTGGTTTCTCCGATAGCAGAAAATCGTTATTGAATATTCGAAGATAACACTGGACAATATTTTGTGTGAATTTGCATGTTTTTGACTTGAAACTTCATTAATTTCGCATAGAAGAGGTCGTTGGCAGAAACCATAATAATATGTAACCATTTAAAATTTAGATCGATTTCACAAGAATATAAATAGCTATACAAATAAATCACATACCTATATCTTATCTTAGAGAAAGGAATGCTTAGGTGGTGGCTGGTGGTAGAGAGCATGGATGGGCAAGTTGGTAGAGGTCAACCTACTTTTTACCGGAGTGGAATGTCTCTTGATCCTCCGGTGCCTCATTAAGACGGAAGAAGCCGTCGCGGTCATGTTTTAGTCGGTATTGTGGCGCATGGGTTCGACACAATAGTCGAGCCTGCGTGCCATCGAGCCTGACACTCCCCCTGGATCCTGTTGGTACCCCAGGGGGGTGCGTAAATGGATTTCGGACCACGTAAATAAACAAAAATCCGTACGTATTTTGACCAGATCGGAGAAAGACGAGCCTCGTGGCGTAGTCGGTAGTGTAACCGACTTCCGTGCACGAGGTCGTTCGATTCCCACTCAGGACAATTATTTGTGTGATGAACACAGATATTTGTACTGCGTCTGGGTGTTTTCTATCTATTATATGTATGTATTTACAAAAAAAAAGTAGTAAGTAGGTATATGTATTATATCCGAAATCTGGTAGCCATAGCACAAGCATTAAGCTTAGTTTGGGACCAGAGGACGTTGGGACGTTGTGTGAAAATGTCCGTGAATATTTATTTTATTTATATTTAATTATGTACTTAAGGAAGGCCGGGTTAAGAGTACACATAACCAATGAGCATGCATGAAAGCGCTGATGAAAGTAGATGAAGCGAAATATGTGTGTCAGGATCGTAGCAAGTGGAGAGAATTGATCTCTGCCTACCCCTACGGGAAAAAAGCGTTACAATATGTATGTATCTATATCTTACCGTTATATTTTTAGAGCTTGAACTAGTAAAAAAATATTGACTAAGTAATAAAAGTATTTAAAATTTGTGAGCTGCTTTAAGTAGTGGCGCCTGATGTTACAATGCAGGCAATCATTAAAAACATTTAAAAAGTTCAAATTCATTCAAAATGTACGTGTATACTACGTGGGTGGTAAACAAGCATACGGCCCACCTGATGGTAAGCGGTTATCGTAGCCTATAGACGGTAGCACACCAGAGGCATCACTCGCGCATCACCAAGGAAAGGGTTAGTAGGACAATAAGGAGAGGATAGGGAGGGGGTTTGGGCTCTCTGATTATCGATATTGTGTTCTGTTCACAAATTATATTTTATTGGTTATGAACAATATGGATGCCTGAGAGATTTTATCAACAGCTTGTGAATCCTGCCAATCCTAAACCAGTATTGTGAACTGCGGCCTAAATTTCTCTGAGAGGCCCGTACCCGTGCTCAAATAAGACCTGCAGTAATGGGCTGAGAAATAAAAGGAGAAGAAAAAGAAGAAGTATTAAAAAACTATATCTCTAGGCATCTATTTTGCTAAGAAAGCTACGTAAATTGTATTATACTCTATTCCTAAGTAGGCCACCAATTGGCAGAAAAAGGACATCAATTATCAACGTATAAAATTTTGTTTTTATTGCTAATCATGGGCAGAAGAGCCACGGCCCACGTGATGGTAAGTGGTAACCGTCGCTCATGGACTCAACTATACCGAGAGTATTGTCAAGCCGCTGCGCACCATTTCATTTCTCAGATATGAAATTAAAAGATAAACGGCTATTTTCTGCTGCAGCCAAAACACACTGAAATGCTTCACGACTGGTCACACAGGAGATGGTGGTACCGCCTCGTTCGGGCCTGATAGCAAGTGAGTACTCTTATTTGGTACCCAGCCCTACCACTAGTAATGCACTGGGTGATAATTGCCCTTAGTCGCCATGTACGATACCCGCGGGAAAAGATGGGGTGGTGACATTTATATACTTAGTCCATCACCACACCACATGGAGGTAAAAAATAGGATGAATACTCCAAAAGTATTGTATATAACGACGGGGTAATAATGCATCCCCATCATTATTTCCTGGGGATGTCGTCGAGATTATGTTAATCACGTAGTATATTTGTAAGGAAAGGTAAATATTAACAGCCACACTAGAGCGAAACCTGCTTCTACATTTTCACCAGGTTTAAAGCATCTTGGTGTTTCGGTTGTAGTGGTAGGGTCTAATAGTAGATAAAGCCAAGATTCTCTTGACTGTGCCTCCGGAATAAAAAAAAAAACAGTTACCGTCTGCAACAGCTTCACCTGTTTTCCACAGTTGGCTTCGTCAATGATGGTCCTATTTTAGGGGAGTTTTCCTTGTTATTATTTATATATAGGTGAATGAAAATAAAAAGAAGTAATAAACCATCTTATTTATCAGTGTTTTAATGATATATTCAGTAAACCCATGTCTTAAAATTCAGTCAAATAATACCCTAATACCTGTACACATTGGAGTTTCAGATTGTTTACACCTACTATGTATAATTTAATCTAAGTTCTTTTAGTATATGATTTATTAATTACTTACTATCAGATTTTTATTCGTATGTCTGATTGGTCTGAATACATTCAAGCACACTTATATTTGCTCATATGATGTCTGCTTAATTTAACGTAAATATATTGCAAGGTATTTAGTGTCCTTATAAACTAAGGTATAACTAAACAATGTTTATCTAATACTACTTTTAGTTTAAACTAAAACTCGCCTTACAAGATATACTACAATATATTTTTTATTTTTCTAACCAGAGACAACACCTCGTACTTTAGGTATATACCTACTTTATATCTATATACATAAATATTACGTTCAACAAATATAAGTGTACCCAGACTCAGAAATGTCTGAGAATCGAAGTCAATAGTACATGGAAGTTCGTTTCTAAGCAATGTGTCATATATTGTCAAATGACAGATTACGAAGTAAAATGGTTCTATTTTCTTTCCTACGTGACACAGATTTATCTAAGAAAATCAGCAAGAATAAATATAAATCTACATTACAAATTAATACTCAAATTACTTCACTAATATTAATGTTGTATATAGATTTGGCTTTTTTAGCCTTTAGATAAAATAAAACAAAAGTGTAAAATGATGTTTGATGTCAAGTTTCGTCAGTGTCCTATAGGCACATTTACATTTAATCGTATAATAGTTTTACAAGATATTGCTTCGTTACAGCAGCTGACGAAAATAAAGAAAAGAAGAACTTTTGGACTCATTTCTTTTCTCATACGAGCACCAGTTGATCCAGTACACGAACTGTCAAGTGCTCAACTAAGCGAGGTCTACGTTTAACGAATACTTGCGGCAAGAATTAAACGGAACAATGCGCTAATTAGGCGTCGGCTTGTCAAGGAATTTGACGAGGACGAGAACGGTGATACAGAAAAAAACTTCACTAATATGCAGCGCCATCTAATGATATACTCAGTACTACACCGATAATTTAAACAGTTGGTAACCGTCGTGTTATTTTCAGGTACATAATGATTTTATTTTGGTAGTCCAGTTAAACACTGTCTGTGTGCCGTATCCATTCGACCATTTGTACTCGATGTTATGGAGACCAACTGGTCTCCGTTTACGGAGTAACTACTTACTGATGTATAAGATGAAGAAATCAAATGTTTACGTACACAATTTCGTAGGAGAATCCGTATAGCAGATGAGAGCCGAGTTTTATGCAGCTAGAGCTTTGTCTAAGGAACACTGAATGTCTTATATTCGATCTTAACTAAGAATTGATTTCTATTGAAGTCATTGTTACGATGTTTCAATAACCAAAAAAATATAATTTTATTGGTTTTTGAAACATCGTAACAATGACTTATAAATATTTTCTAAGATGATTATAAATAGTATGATTTCTATACATAAAATAATGATGATATTCATTGATTGGAGTTTTAATGGAATATTCTTAACATTGTCTAATTAACTAGTTATGGGCTGAATATTATAATCCCAACGTAATTTTATTCCGATTATAATATTTAAAGCTATCTCTTATTGAGTCTGTACCACAGCACCACGGCTGTCAGGATATGCATCAGTACTGCCGTGGAGAGTACTAACGCCATGTTGCCCCCGATATCCACATTCTCCATATCCATTTCCTTGAGGAACGTCTTTGGTGTGATGTAATGACAGTATTCTGTGAACGAATATATTTAATATTATGTAGAGTTATAATTGATTAATAAAATCATCGATCGCTTACAGTTTAAAACCTTGTTAAATATAAATTTAAATACAAAGGGAATTTTTTAAATAAAATATTTAACATATTTATAATATTATTGCTTCTTAACATCAAGTGGGAAAATGTGATATTGAAATTAACAGTCCCAAGCAGGATTTGAACCTGCATCTCCTGAAATGCACCTATCGCGCCACCACATTTACAGTTTGAAACCTTATTAAATATTTTAGATATATATTTTTTAGAATTTGACTAGCTCCGCTACTTTTTAAAGTATAAATTATTTGTGAATAAGGAAAAAGAGATTTTTAATAGGAGCGGGAATTGAACCCGCGTCTTTTCCAAGAAGTGCTCTAAGCCACTAAGCTATCCTACTAATCTTTCGATCATCCCAATTTCCTTATCACATTTGTCTTACGACCAACGCCATCTGTCGAAGAGTAATTACATGCATCCAATATAGTAAGTTTAATTTTGCAATTAAAATTCATACTATTTGATGGCGCGATTTTTTAAACATTACCTTATTAAATATAAATTTAAATACAAAAGGAATTTTTAAATAAAAATTATAACAAAGTAGCCTTTGCCCGCGGCTCCGTCGCCGCCAAAAGCTAGTTTTTAGGTTATATCTCAGGTTCCCGATCTATATCGGAAAAAACTAGTATACATTTTATCCCGCTACTATTAGCGGGATAAAATGTATACTAGTTTTTAAGTCTAATTAAGAGCTCTCAAATAAAAAAAGTTGCATCAAAATCCGTTCAGTAGTTTTTGCGTGATGTACGAACGAACAAACAGATAAACAGACAAATATACAAAAATTAAAAAAAAATGTTTTGGGTCTAGACACGCCTATATAGCCTAATATAGACATTTTTTCTCAAATATCTTAAATGTACAGACAGCTCAGTTACAACTTTATAATAGTATTGATAATATTGTCGCTTATTAACATCAATTGCGAAAATGTGAAATCGAAATTTACAGTCACGAGTAGGATTTAAACATGCATCTAGATACATATAAAAATATTAGCATTATAAAAATATTACCCTTGGAACAATGCATCCTAGTTCTATTAAAGCCATAAACTGAATGCACTGCGACATGGAAACCAGCTCGAAAGTACGAGATGTGGTGTAACCAACGAAAAGAGTATGGAGTATCGACCAGAGCTAGACAGAAGCCAAACACTGAGAAAAGGCACGCCAATACAGGACCTATGAACACTGCAATCTGGAAAAGAATTTTATTATTTTATTTATAAGGACATAAAACATTACAACTAAATTAAGAAATTAGTGTAACAATTATAAACAGAGGTTAAATATGATTAGTATAATATAATATGTATAATGATTGTTGATAGTTTAGTGAACAAGAGGAAATTTATTTAAGATTTGCTCAAATGTCTGTTGTTGTTTTGTTTTGTGTGGTTGAACAAATAAATATATATAAATAAATATATTCACGGACATTTTTCACACAACGTCCTCTGGTCCCAAACTAAGCTTAACGCTTGTGCTATTGGTACCAGATTACGGATATAATACATATACTACTTTTTTTTTTATAAATACATACATATAATAGATACAAAACACCCAAACGCAATATAAATATCTGTGTTCATCACACAAATAATTGCTCTGAGTGGGAATCCAACCCACGACCTCGTGCACGGAAGTCGGTTGCACTACCGACTACGCCACGAGGCCCAATTTCTTTATAGTTATTATTGTTATTTTAACACATTCTGACCAAAGAACGATTATATTAATAATTGGTTCTACAAGTAGGAAGCGAAAACAAAGAATTTTATTAAAGTTAATTTTACAGGTATAGGACCTGACAGGACAGGTGAACTTTGTTCGTTGATAGGGGTGTTGGTAAAGGTGACTAAGGGAATAAATATACATAGTTACATACAAAGACATGCCTATTTCCCACAGGGGTAGGCAGAAATAACGGATTGCCTCTTGAAGTAACCACACCATCCACTGTCCACTATTCTCTCCTGTTGGAACAAGACGTGCTAAGGGGCGAACCACGTCGCCACCAATCGGATCGGACTAAAATGTTGACTATAGCTAACTTCAGGGTGTCGGTTTTTCGAGACGGTGTGCGCGCGCATCGTAAAAATTTACTCTCATCATTTTTCCCTAACGCGCCAAAAGAAGTATAACTTAAAAAAAAGGGTGGCTTTAGCTGTTCTAGTGGTTTGGCAGTAGCAGGCAGCCAGTCTTTTGGGTAAGCAGCTGAGGCGCAGTGAACATTTACCATTAGGTGGACCAAGAGATTAGTTTGCCACTGTTTGCTTAAAAAACTGGCGGATAGCGTATAAAGCAAACTTGATAAGCTGCAATACATTCTTACCCTAGTAGGTGTAGTGGAGCCTATGAAGTATCCCCAGGCCTGTGCACATAATGATGTAGCCACTACGGTGGCTAAAAATAGCGTAGCTCGTGTTGGCTCTAGTGGATTCTCAGTCAACCAGTATGATAGCACAACGTAGGATACGCAAGAAACCATCTGAAATGAGAAAAAATTCAAGAATATTTTTTGTCATTTCTATAAGAACGTGTCAAAACTTGTTTATAGGTAATGACAAGATAATAATGATAATGTTTTTTATAATACATTGAACCACATTGAACTGATTCGATTGCTACGAATGACGTTAATGGATCCATTATTTGGCAAGTAAAAATATTAGTTATTTATTTTTGTTCTGCGTGAAAAGGTAGTAGCTTTATATTAAAGTCAATGATACATTCTGATAGGTTTATACTATCCTGGAGCTAGTTGGAACTTTCACCTCTGTGTGATATCAGAAAGACAGGTTCAATAGTCTGCCATCAAAACTAGCATGGAAACAATGAAGTCAAAAAAACTAGAACATTGTTCTCTGCCAATTAGGCTCCTTTATCACTCAATTATTTCCGTCAGTTATTTAAATGAAAAAGTTATATAGATTACAATGATTTGATGTACAATTGACCAATGAGAGAAAAAGTTTATTCAAATCAAATACCTAGTATTATTTGTTTTTATCATTAGCAAAGAAAAAGTACCTAGTCGTTGCTAACAAGCAAGAGGCATAAAGAGTAGGGACTTGAAAAGTATGAGTTTGGTGTAAAGTTTATGTCTTATTTGTATAAGACATTCGCTCACATGGGCTCGATTGTTCGAGCCATATTCTAAGCCATTGCTGCTTGAATTATTTTATGTATGTTGGTTATTTTAATATTTAAAAGATACAAATTATTTGTGAATGTAGAAATAGAGAAATTTAGTGCCAGGGCAAATCGAGCCTGCGTCCCTTCTAATCCGGGGAAGTGCTCTAACCGCTTCACGACCACTTCCCCGGATTGGAAGAGGCGCAGGTTCAATTCCCGCTCGCACTAAAGTTCTCTTTTTCCCACATTCACAAATAATTTGTTCTTTAAAAGTAGCTGAGCATGTCAAGTGCGTATTTTAGCACTGATCAAAATATTTTAAAAGTTCCAGTTTTTCATTTCGCAATATTTAATATTTTAAAGAAATAAAATCTTGAACATAAAGTGAAAAATGTGAAATCGAAAATAACAGTCACGAGCAGGATTATGTTATTTTCGATTTCACATTTTTCACTTTGTGTTTAATGTACAGTGCTAAGCATGTAAAATGCTAAAAAAATGCTAAAAATACATATGTTTTCTTTTTATTCCCAACGGTGGCAGACGAGTAAGCGGCCCATCTGATGGTAAGTGGTAACCGCCGCTCATGGACTTTAGCAACACCAGGGGCACAGCCAAGCCGCCGCCTACCGCAAGTTCAGTGCTCCTTTTAAACCTCGTTTAAAGAGGGATATGTCGTAGCACCGGGGAAACACTGTAGCAGGTAGGTCATTCCAGAGCTTACACGTACGTGGTAGAAAAGAACTCTGAAAACGAACTGTCTTTGACGAAATCGTTTCCAGGTGGTGTGGATGAACCCTACCGTCGCGGTAGGGTTCATCTCTCGTGGTTCGGTGGTAAAATGGTGATGTCAGACCACCTCAAACAGCTCCTCCGAGCACTCCGCATTGTAGAGCCGGTAGAGCACACAGAGGGACCCGAAGTCTCTCCCCCGCTCCAACGACTCCAGACCCTCCGTGAGAACGGGATCATCGACAATTCGAATAGCACGCCTTTGCAGGGAGTCAAGTGGGTCGAGTTGGTACTTAGGCGCACCTGCCCAGAGATGTGAGCGGTACTCCATATGAGGGCGGACCTGTGCTTTATATAGCACAAGTCGTTGCCTCGGTGTGAAGTACCGCTTGGTTCTGTTCAGGACGCCTAGTTTTTTACTCGCCAATTTGGTTTTGTCCTCCAAATGACTCCCGAACTGGACTTTGCTAGAGATGTCGATGCCGAGGATCCCAATGCTCTCGGAGCCCGGGAGAGTTACTCCTTGGAACTGGGGCGCCACGACAAATGCGTCCTTCTTTGCAGTGAATGCGGGGATCCCATAAGATGGTAACATCGATAGAAGGGCTGTCGAACGCCTTCGCAATGTCCAGGCTGAATGCCAAAGTTTCACCTCCACCCTCCAAGGCCTCTGCCCAACGGTGGGTAAGGTACACGAGAAGATCACCAGCAGACCGACCGTGACGAAAGCCGTATTGGCGATCATTGATCAGCTGGTGATCCTCTAGGTACTGCAAAAGTCAGCGGTTTATGACCTTTTCCATAACCTTGGAGAGCAGAGATGTCATTGCGATTGGCCTGCAATTCGACGGGTCCGATAGATCACCCCTTTTGGGAATCGGGTGACATGGGTTACCTTCTACGAAGTAGGAACCCTGCCGGTACTGTATGAGAGACGATACAGACGCGTTAGGACGGGGGTCAACTCAGGGGCGCACGTTCGAAGAACCACTGCAGGGATGCCATCCAGCCCGCTCAACTTATGGACGTCTAGCAGCCGCAACTCCCTCCTGACTGCACGTTGCGTAATGCGGATTTCAGGTAAGGGGCTTTCACACCGTGGGATAGTAGGCGGTGTGGCTGCCCCGGCGTTCAAAGTCTAGTTCGAGGCAAAGAGTTGGCCCAAAAGATCTAACTGACAGAAGTTGCCCTGTGCTGCCTTGGCGAGCGACCAGAAAGCACGACTCCCGACAGGATAGTTTCCGGGCCGCTCGCCAAGTCTGGCAACGTATAATATCTAAATAATAAAATCTTACCTGGAATGGTAGTTCCACGGCTAGTATAGATACTATATAGGGTCCTAAATTATACCAGCGGTTGAAGTATTCCCCTCGTAATATATCCATTTCTAAGGGGACTGTAATGAAATAAAATATCACACATTAAAAAATAATACAAGCTTTAATATTAAGCATTTGTAATTATAATATAAAACGATTTAAATTTATACACGCGTAGAGTTTATTATCAAATTTAATCACAAAGATTTCACACATTTTGATAATTTTAGTGGTTAATTGTTTAATAGTTCCTCAAATTTACGCGAATGTTACATAATATTATTATGAAATAAAACTACGTTTACGGAATCTATTGAGTTTACTTCATTTTCTACAATGGACGTCTAATATCTAAGTCCATCCGTGATTATGAATGCTGTAAAGTATTCGAAACGTCGGGATAGTTTGTTTATCGTCTTAGTAGCAGAAACTATTTATGAATTATTTTTTTATTATAATCTAAATATGCAAGTTTTGGAAATGTGAAAACATAACTCGAAAAACACCTTGGACAAATAGTATACTCTCTCACGGGCGAACGAAACAGCAAAAGAAAAATGTATCATACTTTCGCGGACTTAGGACCACGATCATAAATACGTTATGTTTTACGTGTATTATCGTAAAAAATAATTCTGAATTAGATAATAAGTAAAGCGCAGTAGCTACTTCCATATTACCGCGGTGTAACTATTGTTTTGCTTTCGAGTTGATGATTTTCTTTTTAGATTACTTGAAAACAAAAAAAACCCTATTTTTTTAATTAAACTCAAAAACTACTGAACGGATTTTGATGCAACTTTTTTTTGCTTGATAGCTCTTGATTGGTCTTAACAACTGGTATACATTTTATCCCGCTACTATATCGAGAAACTGAGATATAAATACGGCGGAGCCGCGGGCAAAGCCTAGTAATAGTATAGAAGTATAATAGTAGATATAATATAAGTCAACCACCAAAATTTCACGGTTCACAAATACTTTATAACAATGGAACATTAAAAGAAACAATGAATGTACGTAAATACCGTATTATTAGTTTTTGCATTATATTTAATAATTCAAATAAAAGACGTAACTACATGCTTTATCATTAATTTTTGCATTGCATATTAGGTAGCACCCTTCACAATACTCTGATTAACATCATAATATATTTTAGTTGCGTACTCACCAAGTTTTTTAACAAATTTACGTCAGATTTTTAATGATCAGTATAGTCTAATATTATTAATATCTTTAAACGAGCAATTCTTGCTTATATATATATATTGAAATTTAGTAAGCAGGGGGCGATAAATCGTTCTAGCTAGGTTTCATTTTTAGAAAACGTCGTTTTATCCGTGTTTTCAAGCAATGAAAAAATAATCAATATCCATAATATTGGTTATTTATATCATATTGATTATTTATATCATAAGATCCAAAAATATTCATATTTCATCAGTATGTAATTCGTATCTAAATATAATTTCCAAAAAACACGATATACCAAAAAAAAAATACCGACCGCTCATCCAGGTACTAATTATAAGCTGTACTAACAATAGGTACAATTAATTTTGTGAGGGGTTTAATAATCCTAGCAAGATGCCTTGATTATTTTATCATGGATGGGCTACTTCAACAAGGAAAGTAACATCCTTTTACAGAGTATCAGCGTACGGTAACGGCACGTAGTCCTACTGATATTTTTTATGTGGTGAGTAAGGAAGCTGGAGAGTTAATCCATCTCCAAGACCTTTTCTCCTATTCGTTAGATAACACAGAATTGGTAATACGGTAGTCATACTCTTAATATTGTTAGCGTCTATAGCATGTATCACGAGGTCTCAGATTCGCTTCCCGGGTTGGGCCAGCGAAATGTTAATAGGTTTTTCCGTCAAGATATTTTGAACACTCAGAGTTAAGAAGTGGGCGGAGTTTCGGCCCCGTACCACGGAAAGCAGCTGGTGCTGCGCCTGATATCCAGTAGTGTAGGAATGCTATTCCATCGGACGATGAGAGTGAGGGAATAAATAGTGCACTTATCTTAGCGCACACACTAGTGCTATATTTTGTTTTATAGCAAAATCTCTAACATAGTCTGTTGACACCGATAGCCGATTATTCAGATACCGGATATTCAGCAACTTTGAAATCGAACTTTGTCGACACTGGCCGCGGGGACCGGTATTACGGTATGGAGATCGTTATCCTTATAAAATTTAAAAATTGGAAAACACATTTACAATATAATATTAATTACTTACATGTTAACGTGACAGACATTTTGCCAGTGTACACCACAAGCAACATCGAGCCATATAAATAAACGTAATTGCCAAGTACGGAGTCCGCTTCACTGCCAACACCGAGGTACAAGTAACCGAAGATTAAAGCTATTATCACGTGCGCAGCCACTCTCCACATGAATAGAGACTAAAAATAAAAGAAATATAGTATAGTCAGTTTCTTGAGTGTGTAACTAACTAGGTACTTATATAGAGTGCTAATAGCTTCTAATTTCATTTTAGGTACTTAATTACAATTAAAAATAAGCAGATAATACTGCAAAACTTGTGGAAGCCACCACTGAAGTAATAGCGGTCCACCAGTACAGGCGGGGAGATGGCACACGGTGGGTTTGTATAGTGGGTGAGGGCCCAACACTACCCTATTCGTTGCACCGAATGACGGGATGTGCGGCTAGGTACATTTTTCTCGCTAAAAAACGGTATACCCAGTAAGCAACTACATTTTATTGCACCTGAATGGGTAGGTTATGTTCTGTTCTGGTCTTCTTCGCTGTGTGCATAGAGTTCCTAGGATTGCTGTGTCTATAACAGCTGTTGGCACTTACCACTATAAATAATAAGCACTATAAAACTTCAATCAAATATCTACGTTTAAAATTTGAACAGTTCAGTACATTAGGTCAAATTAATTTGCATTGTAGAAATACGATCTTCAAAAGAACGTAGGTAAATGGCTTGTTAATATATACAGAAACAACACAAATAATAAAGGACACATATTGATTAACTAGCGACCCGCCCCGTCTTCGCACGGGGAGCCCATTTTTATATTAGTTTGTAGAGAAAAATTGCAAAAAATAACAAGCTATTCTGTTGATTTGATCGCTATCACTCCCTGGACTAATCTGAAGATTGTCTGAAGATTTTGACAAAACATTTTAATTTTAAATGCAAAATTGAATTCGTAACGCTTTCACTCTGTAACTACTGAATCAATCATCATATACAAACACATAGACTAGAGCCAAGAGTTCGGAAAAGGATACAGGCTATTTTGTATCCCAGAAAAATTAATAGTTCTCATGGGATAACTATATTTACATAGAAATAATTAGTATGTCGTATAGTGATGTATGTATTTATATTCTGAAATCCAGGCGGATGGAATGGCCAGAATCTAATAATACCTTTTCAGGCCATAACTACTCAACCGATCACCATCAAATTTACATACATTATATAATCTATATCCCAAAAGAGGACATAGGCTTTTTATCCGGTAAATATGGCCAGGTCGTTTGGGATAGAAATTTTTGGATAGAGATACTTTATGTGCCGTAAAGTAACGGATTTACATGCTGAAGTCCACCCGGGCGAAGTCGCGTGCAGATTCTAGTTATTAATATTTCCATTATGTGCTTACATAGTTTCTCGTCGTCATTAAGTAGTTTCTGTAGAGTAAAATCCAAGTTTGTTGTAAAAGGCCAGACTGCTTGTATACATTTTTCGACAACTTTTGCTTGTGCTTGCGTTGTTCTATTACATTATTACAAGATTTTAATTCTTTACTTAAATCTGAAATATAAAGAAATATTGTGTCACGACTTCTCTATGTTTTTTATAGTATGTACTCGATGTGCGAGTTATCTATTAGATATGTTATAATACTTTGTTCAAGTTTAAAACTAATGTATTAAGATGGTTTTATAGCCTTAGGTTGTTCTTTGTGTACCACTGAAGTAATGTAACACAGTCCCAGTGGTTTTTCAGTAAAGGCGGAGAGACGGCACACGGCAGGCCTATATAGCGGGTGAGGGCCCCACACTATGCTGTTCATTGCTCCGAACGAAGGGGTGTGAGGTTGGGTACATTTTGCCCGCATAAAAAGGCTGGTCTGCCGTCTGTGTGTAGTATGATGTGTAGAGATATTAAAGTAGTTTGTGATTTATAAAAAAAATTGTTTAGATCGCGGCACATCTAAATGTATTTTTATGAAATATTTTAATGTTACCTCCATTTTGTTGTGCATGATACCGTCAAAAGTGGTAATCAAAGATTCTTTTTTCATTATTATATGTTCGATGCATGTTAATATATAATAGTTTTTATAAATCGTCGGAATAAATAAATTTAAAACAATTATTTCTTGTCAAACAAAGTAACATTTACTATAGGTAGTTAAATATACTTCAACAAGGAGGTCATGAGGTTACTTACCTATTACGCCAGGCAACGCTGGTATTGTGGGTATATGATCCTCCCAACTACCATTGCCGGCATGTTGAGGATTAAACTGAGCCAACTTCTGCGCAGCTTTCAGCAAGTCTACTTCGTACTCTCCGGACGCAATTTCCATCACTAAAAAACAATGTGTTATCATAATTTGATTATCGTGTATTATAAATAAATATTCACGGACATATTTTTTGTTTTTTTTTGCACACAATGCACAACGTCCTCTGGTCCCAAACTAAGCTAAAATATAGATCAAAATGTTTAAAAAAATCACGGCATCAAATAGTATGAATTTTAATTGCAAAATTAAACTTACTATATTGGATTAATGCATGTAAATGCGTTTCGATAGAGGGCGTCGGTCGTTAAGACAAATGTGGTGAGGAGATTGGGTATGTCTAAAAGATAGTACTGTAGCTCAGTGGATTAGAGCACATCCCCGGATAGGAAGGGACGCAAGTTCGATTCCCGCCTGTACTAAAATACTCTTTTTCCTTATTCACAAATTATAATTTGTACTTTAAAAAGACTTTATTGTCATTTACCTAGATAATTTTGTAAGGATTATTAATTAATAAAATACGCCGCAATTTTTTTTTTTTAAAGTAGAGATATCTAATATTTTGTGCTGGAAAAAAGAGAGAGATCTTCAAAATTCCAAGAATTAGTTTTTGCATGCGGTTCACTAATCAAAAATAATTTATAAATAAGAATTATTTTAATACGTATATAGTTGTTGTCTTGCTTGTCACAGCACAAATGGGCCGGCTCAATTGGAAAAATACCACTCACTCACAGAAGATCAACGTGAAACAAGGAAAGGTACTACTATTGTCTCATATGGTGAGTGAGAGTGCCGAAGAGCCGAACCTCATGGTCTCCTTATTATCCTACCTTTCCGCCTCCTTCTTCTTTTCGTTGGAGTTGCTAACGCGCGAGTGATACTTTTGATGTTACTAACGACTATAGGTAACCGCTTACCATTAGGTGGTATGCTTGTATGCCACTCGCGTAGTAGGTATAAAATAAAACCAGTTACGATGATTAATGTCAATGAGAAATAGAAAACTGCATAAAACATGGTGCACAAGTGCAATCTCAATTTCCTGAATTCCCTAATCCGATAGAATGGCAATCCGGAATGGTTAGGGAGATTGGGCGTGTGCGGCCGGCTTTAGAATTGTCCCACCCCTCTTCACCAATGGGAGTCGAAAGAGCCGACTGAGAGAATACCGGGGGAGTGGGCAGCAGCACTCCTTCGAGTATTAACAACATCCACTGCAATCGCCAACCCGCCTGTCAAGCGTGGTGATTACGGCACTATCCCCCATTCTTGGGGAGGCCTATGTCCAGCAGTGGACTTTAAAAGGCTGATGGACGGATGGATGGATAGGGAGATTAAGCATAGGACCAGAGGCTGTATAATGCTTTCACTACTCCATGCTGCTATTGAGAATACTATCTGATGGTAAGCAGTTACCGTAGCCTATAGACGGCAGATATTCAGGGGCATCACTTGTGGCCAACTTCAGAGAAAGGGATAGGAGGTGGAGAATAGGGGTGAGGCGGTAGCGAAGAAATATGAGGCTATGAAAAGGGGGGCACAACACAAAGCCTAAGCATACTTTTCATTGCTTCATGCCGATATTCTGTGGGTGTTGTTACTTCCCGCTCAAACTGGCCTATCCATGCTGGGCACCATTAAAAAGAAAAAATATTCACAGCTGCCTAATGTTTTTCTACAGCACAAAGTTGCTTTAAAAGCCATTATTGTTGTTATTGTTTTGCGTCAACAGCGTTTTGAATTATAAAATTTATTCTTACGCATTGTCGTCATTTAATAAAAAACATCAAAGTTTCAGCGAGAAATAGTTATTGTATGAAAGGACATGCCTAAGCATATCAAGAAATTTCACACTATCTTGTCAAATTTTAATATACATTTTGTCCGTATAGTGACGGACTAAGAATACAACTGTCACCACCCCATTCTTTCCCACGGGTGTCGTACAAGGCGACTAAGTGTAGTAAGCAATTATCATCTAATGCATGACTGGTGGTAGGGCTGGGTACCAAGTGGGAGTAGTCACTTGGTATCGGGGCCGAGCGGGTTGGTACCACCATCTCCCGTGTGACCGGCCATGAAGCACATCGTTGCGTTTTGGCTGTAGCAGGAGATAGCCGTTTATGCTTTCATTTCATATCTGTGAAATGAAATGGTGAGCAGCGGCTTGACAATGCTTTCGGTATAGTTGAGTCCATGAGCGACGGTTACCATTTACCATCAGATGGGCCGTGGCTGGTCCACTAAATGCAATAAAAAAAAATATTATTATTATTACGGTTTTATTATCTACTAGCCTTTGCCCGCGGCTCCGCCGCAGCCAAAAGCTAGTTTTTAGGTAATATCGCAGGTTCCAGATATGGTAGCAGGATAAAAATCGTATACCAGTTGTTAAGTCTAATCAAGAGCTATCATACAAAAAAGTTGCATCAAAATCCGTTCGGTAGTTTTTGCGTGATGCGCGAACAAACAAACAGACAAACAGACAAAAGTCTAAAATAAATAGTTTTGTGTTTAGACACGCCTATATACGAGTAGTCTATTACAGTAATTTTTTCTCAAATATCTTAAATGTACAGACATAGCTCTGTTACATGTATAGACTACTAATCAAAAATTAAAAATGTTTTTATGTTTTTTGTTTGATAAGGAGAATATAAGACAATATGGCGTTCCATTCACGATTAATAAAGATATTTGCGTAAGCTGAAATTATCGGTGTTAATTATTACGTTATTTATAATTGTATTGAAATACGTCTCATATTTTATCTGATTTCTAGAAATTATTGGTGAAATCTGGAAAGTAACGACACTTAATTAGTGTCGCAATTATAAAATATATGTTTATCACTATTGCTCCATAATAAATGAATGTTACTTTATATAATAAATTAATAAATGTCATTGTTGTTATTTTATGTCAATACTGGTTGTGCCCCGTGGTTTGATCTAGGTATAATTTAATAATAATTTTATTATTATTATTTATTTATTTTCAGACAGATTAGTCCATATTGGGTTAGTGTAATTTACCCACTAATAATTATGCTTTTGTTTACAAATTTGTGTATGTATTGACGTAGGAGTTTCTACGATTTCATTTTCGGGATTATAACAACATGAAAAGTTCCTGAAAACTTTTTCACATGAAATTGTAATACTCAGTTATTCAGCATTACATATTACTAGGTACTTACAATGTTTATTCATTGATAGGGGCGAGGCCCACCCCGAACGATGGGGTTAGGATTTTGTTTCCCGCATTAACAAAAAAAAGAAAAAAAAACGACATGTCCTTTACGAGAAATAGCCATGTCACTGGTGGTAAGTAATGATTTGGAAAACTTAAACATTCCTTACTTTCCCAAGATATATATTTTTTTTAAAAACACCTGCACTCAGGAATAGTCCTTGTATCTGGGGACTTTACAAACATACAATTACACCCAGACTCAGAACAAACATTTGTGGATCACACAAAGAGGTGTCCTGTGTGAGAATCGAACCCACAACACTCGGGCAGGAGGCCGGTGACTAAACCACTCCACCATCTGTGCAGTCTGTGTGTGTTTTTAGGTACTTACGTTACTATATCTATGGGTACTACTAATGAATTATATCCAATATGTATATACTTATATTATAAAAGGTAAAGTTTGTGAGGTTATAGGGGTAATCTCTGGATCTACCGAACCGATTTTGAATTTTCTTTACTAATAGAAAGCGATGTTATTTGTGAGTGCCATAGGCTATATCAACCCGAAAAATAAAAACCTGCCTTTTTCGTGGTAGTCGGATTTGCAAAGTAAGTCGGGGAAAAAACGGTCGAAGGAAAACGTTTCTTACGAACGCTGCCTTAACAATGAGAGATATAAATGATTGAGTTTTAGAGAAAAATTGTAGAGCTTGATAATGCCTACAAAAAAGTAAGTGACAGCATATGTCTCACTTTTATATTTAAGGCACAAAAAGTAGTTTTTTATAAAAAAAAAATAATTTAAATCGTTAGGTCATGTTTTTTGGTCATATTATGAAAAATTATGAATTCTTATCAAAATAAGTAAATTTATCGTCTCAAGTGTTTAAAGCAAAAGACTTTTCCCTTTTACTGAAAATAATTTGGACGAATGGATAAAGAGATAATACGAATACATAGCGACCGTGTCGTAGTCTATTGAGTGATAGGTATTTCTATTAGACGGTTTTAAAAAAATGTTTACCGCCCAACGAAGTGGGCGCGGGTCAGCTAGTAATATATAAACCCGTTGGGCCTTTCCCTGGTCTCTCTCCAGTCGTGTCGGTATACGTCTCATCGGACGAGATATGTGAGAGCGAGGGAACGGGGAGTGCACTTGTGTTTGGGCCAATACTCGTGCAATATAATATCTCCCGCGTATATGCCTAGCGTCTGCTGATATTGGCCGCGGTGACCAGAATGACAGTCTGGAGATCATGATTACTATAATATAAGAATAGTATACATTATTATTATAATACCTATAAACAAATTACCCGTGCACATTGCATCTGCTATGTTTATATTATTTTCGTTCCAAAATTTCCGTTGTTTTTCAAATAAATACTATAATTCGTACTTTGTCCCCGCATTGTATATGAAACATGGACATAAAATTTCCGTTGTTTTTAAATAAATAATTCCCACCACTTATTATATTTAAATTATCATAAATTGCGCCCGAAGTTCTTCTGGTCATCCGATGGTGGAAAGGTGTTGGTGATATAGATTATGTAATTCCTGCGCACACTCCAAAGTGCATCCTATAGAATATTGTGAGGCTGGCTACCTTACGCCTATGTGTGAGGTTCTGAAGATTAGTTTCAACCAGTTTGGAAACACCAATTATCCTTTTCACACGCATCTCCATTGAATCCAAGACCTCACCCAAAATGTGCGTGGCATATCCTAACAGGTCACCAGTATATCGATTTCAGCGAAACTCGTACTGTTGGTCACTAAGGAGATCATGTTCTTCTAGGTATGCCATAAGGTGTTTGTTCAATATGCGCTCCATAACTTTGCAGATTAAGGAGGTTATTGATATAGGGCTATAATTGGTAGGGTCCGATTGACTATTTTTTTAGGGACAGGCTGTACGTTGGCAAGCTTCCAAATTTGGGCACCATTTCAGTCTTTATGGAGAGGCGGTATAAATGTGTGAGTACAGGAGACAATTCGGGTGCGTAGGCTTTAAGATCAATAGCTGGTATACCATCAGGTCCACTGGCTTTGTTTACATCCAAACGAGACAATGTTTTTAGTACCTCTTTGTTCCTGATGTGGATCTCGGACATGAAAATATCGCAGTGCGGTATTTGAGGTGGAATACTACTGCTAGTGTCTAGATGCGAATTTTGTGCAAAGAGAGATGCAAACAAACCTGATTTCTCCTTTGCAGTATGTGCCAGTATCCCGTCAGGTTTCATCAGCGGAGGCAGTGAAGGCCGACAAAAGTTCATCTCAATCACTTTGGCAAGGGACCAAAAAGCTCTAGTGCCAACTAGTGAGGCTCAGAGCTTTGTGCCGATGTGGTGAATGCGGTCGGAGCGAGTCTTCTTCAAAGCCTTTTTATAGGACTTAGTAGCTTGGTTAAAGGCTTTTTTTTAGTGCTGACATCCGGAGATTTGCGATGTTGAGCCTGAACCCAGGATAGAAACGCCAAGTGCTTACACTGCTCAGCATAAGCGAACTTTGTGTTAAATCATGGGTGAGCTTTACCACCAATAGGTGCGTCAGTAAAAGGGATGAAATACTCCATCAGCTGACGCACCACATCGCTTATAGCATCCGCGAAACTCGACGGGTCTTCTGTAGAAAAGCAGACTTGCCGCCATGGATATGATGCGAAAAAGTGCCGTGTCTCATCCCATTCTTTTGACTTGTAACGTGTGTCGTTAAAAAAAAAGAAGGTCTTCGTTTTCTACGCTTACAATTAAGATCGAGATCTGGTGGGGAATAGGACGCTGTAGATTTCTCCAGACAGTGGTCGGATATGCCTAATAGGGAGGTGACCTCTATAGTGTATCTGTCTGGGTTTCAGCCCCCCTAGGAATTGCCACCAGCCCCTATCTTCCGGTCACCAAATAGCATGGTGGAGCCATCCCAGGATTTTTTGCGAGTTGGCGGGGCAGCCTTTCATGAGTGGCTAGCCTACTACTTGGGCCCCCAACTATCTACGATCACTAGTATTTTAAAGAACTAAAACTCTCTAGTACCTACTTTCTTTAAAAAAATCTTAAAATTTTATCCAGCGTATGCCACAATTTGATTCTGAGTGATTGATTATAAAGCTTTCAATTTCTTTACTTAAAAAGTTTAATTTGGATATAATAAATAACCTGAACATATAAAACTTTCTTTAAAAAGACAGTAATACGACAGTGTAGGGCTGGCTACCAAGTAAATAAATAAATATTCACGGATATTCCACACAACGTGCTCTCGTCCCAAACTAAGCTTAACGCTTGTACTATGGGTACCAGATTACGGCAAAACATACAGCGACCTTATACTAACTGATAGCCCGCGCCTTCCTCTGCGTTGCTTAATAAGAAAAAAAATAGAAGAGAGTTCATTTATTTGCCGGCAGTGAAGCACGTGGCAAGTAAACAAATAAATACAAAAATTCTAAACATCGTTTTGATTTCAGATACATCTAAACAGCTACAGTATACCTATATATTAAAAAAAAGTTTTATCACTGTTTTTCATTTTTATTTAAATAAATGACTATAGTACTCACAGTAATCTGCCGGGTTATGATACGAAGGGCATCTCAAACCAGCGCTGGATAACGCCGGAACTATAGTCGCTCTAGGTCCAAAATATAACCTTCGACCATTTTCTAAGCAGTATATTGTGTCGATTTTTTCAAAGATCAAGGCGGATGGCTGATGTATAGTAGCTATGATAGTTCGACCACCTCGAGCTAGGTTGCTTAGAAGACTAATAAGAGATGTTGATGCCGAGGAGTCTAGACCTCTGTAAAGAAATGACGTGCCTTTAACCAACAAAATAATAAATATAAAATGCAATAACCAAATAGCATTTAATATGTAGCTCTGAAAAAACACGTTGATAATTATATTAAATAATGCTATTGAGCTTTCTCGTATGTATCATCTTATTCTAAATATATGTCACAGTTCAAATAGAGACTGATTGTTCAATTTAAATTTTACGTCAATACGAGTGTAATAATTTGTTATAAGTAGGTACCTCTTATCATATACTTGAATAATAAAAAAGCTTGCTTGCTTAAGTATTATACAATATTTGTTAGAGACTCAAGATACGCAGAAGATCGGCCATTATGATACCATCTTGAAAATTCTAAAAATAAACCTATTTATATGTAGGGGAAATACGTGCAAAATGACATAGACGGACAAAATGACACAGGCATGATATTTCAAATTCTACCGCTTCTAGGCCGGCACGGACAACTGTATCACGTGACCTTACCGACTTATACCAACCTGTCAAAACGTGATCTCGTTCTAGTCTTTCGTTTGGCTGTCATGGACGACGACAAATATTGGCAAATTATGAGTTTTTTTTTCATTGCAGGGATTTTTAGGTTTTAACGTTATATTTTTCACGGTTTTACTTTGTGTTTATATTTATTGCACTCTTTAAGTATTTATTCTTACATTTGAATATAATTTTCTTTAAATAATATTTATTTTGCATATATTGTTGAATTTTGATTTTTTATAATACTATATGGACAAAATGACATATATACGTAATGGACATAATGACATAGGTATGTCGTTTCGTCCATAAGAGTTCAATGAGCTAATTATGTAGATACCCACTACTTACTGTTCTTTAGCAGTTCCAGTTAATGTCATTTCTACAGTTCCCAGTGGTAAATTTGTAAGTGAACTGAACAGGGTAAACAAAAGCCAAAGAAACGAACGACAACATTTCTACTTACGTCATCACCAAATATGGCAGAATATATTATTTTTAAACAAGAGACTGAAGCTGAAAAAACAACTCGTAAAAGAAGACAGGCAGTTACTAAATAATCTTTATATATTAATGATGACTCAGATGAAGATTGCCTTGATCAAGAAGACGAAGAAGACGATTTTGCCTGTATTTACTGCAACGATCTCTGCTCACGTTATAGCCCTTTTTTCTGTTAAGGCGGGAAAAACGTCCCTAACCACACACCCCGTCGTTCGGGGCAACGAACAGGGTAGTGTGTGGCCTTCACCCACTATTATAAACAAGCCCGCCGTGTGCCATCTCTCCGCCTTTGTTGGCGGGCCTCTATGTTACATTACTTCAATGGTCCGCCGGCCTACCCTTTCAGGTACCCTCTACTGAGCGACGCATCTGCACACGGAGCGTCGCACCTTCGCGGGAGGCCTTGCTGGTGGCGGACGTTCCCCGATCCATCCACCCACAGCCTCACCTAGGGCGGCATTAGGCGCAAATACTCACGCCTCTAAGTCCCATGGGGGAGTTCCAGCCAATGCGCAGGCCGCCTCGGTCGACACCGTGCGGTATCCGCATATGATCTTGGACGCGACGACTCTTTGTGGTCTCCACAGAAGAGCCCTGTGCGGCGTGTCCAGGGACTCCACCCACACAGGTGCGCCGTACAGCGCCATCGACCGGACTACTCACGTTATAGCCTGGTGAGGGCTGGTTGAGGTGCAGTCGTTGGGATTACGCGGCCTGTGCTGATTTGCCAAAGCGTACCAAAACAATTGTTTGCGAATTGTGCAATTAATTTTTGTTATTACTTATTTTATTCATGTTGATGGTTTGTATGTCATTTAGTCCATACGGCTCGTGTCGTTTTGTCCATACGGTATGGACAAAACGGATTTATCTTGATCTTCATTCAATACTAAATATTTTTGTAAGTGTTGATTTTTCTGAGAAATCTTTTATGATTTCTTATAACCAATTAATATAAGCAGAGTTGTAAGAAAAAAATAAGTTTTTATTATGAATAATTTAAAAGTTTTTGATAATTAATAAAACACTATGTCATTTTGGACGTACTTCCCCTACGTCATAACCATAACTTAAGTTTTATATCATACAAAATGAGATAAATATAATTATAATTGATGAGATTGATATACCTTTTAATTTACGACATTTAATTTAAATAATCACATGTTGCTAAGGATAGTCTAGCTGGCATATGTATGACGTCCATGACTAAAACGTGGATTTTTTGTTACGTCTTTCTAACATCCTTGACTCAAATGGAAACAATAACCCATTGTCTCTAAAACAAATGACACAGCCTATTCTTATTTTAAAATATAAGCATTGACGTCACAACGCTCACTTACGTGGTAGGCTCGTCCAAAAACATCAGTGAAGGGTCGGAGAGTAATTCCAGGGCTACAGCAAGGCGTCGTAATTGACCTCCAGATAAATCACGACAAAGAGTTTGTGATGTTCTTTTTAATCCTAATAAGGATAATATTTCGTAAATCTAAAAAAATATAATTACAATTATCATCATTAGATCTACATATGCGGTCTTTACATAGCGAGGGTACTGGGTGTGCAACATCATGTTCCCATTATTTTATAGCAATTCTCCTGCTTTTTGTGACCTCATGTGTTATGAGATAAATGACCATCTTCTTATAGCTGAGAAAGTATTATACTTTAGTTATATCCCAACAGATAAATATTAAACAAAATATTAGCAGTTGTAGAGCCATGCTTATCTCAGCAATTAATGGGCTTCTCACAGAAGATTAGTTTTCAGGTGTACAACAGTTGGTATCCTACAATTTTATGTCACATGGTGAATGCGAGCGCCGGAGGGGTAAAGCATCTCCCTATCCTATCTTTATTATTCTTCCTCGCCATCTCCTACTATTTTCCTTGAAGTTGGCGCCACGCAAAGGATGCGTCTGGTGTTGCTAGCGTCTATGGACTACGGTAACCGCTTACTATCATAAATATATAAGTGGGCTGTATGCTTCATTGTCACCCTCGCATTTCTTACATATAAACCCATTAGTTAATGGTTGAAATTCTATTTATCGATACATTGTATTAGTTTCTAGTTTTAGGCTCAATATAGAGCTTTCCCTTACACATTCGCTCACTATGCTATCTAATGTTAGATTAAACACAAAGTGAAAAATGTGAAATCGAAAATAACAGTCACGAGCAGGATTATTTTTATTCGGGTTATTTTCGATTTCACATTTTTCACTTTGTGTTTAATGTATAGTGCTAAGCATGTCAAATGCTAAAAATATATATAAAAATATCTAATGTTAGTTTTAAAATTTGTTAATTATTAAGGCTTTATCCTGTTAGTACGTAATTTCGTGGTAGTACGCTTTCACATCTGTATCACTGCATAAACATATTATTATACTGAACTTTTTGAATTTACATAGCCATTTTCATTAAATACTTAACGAGAATTTCGGTAGTTCTGCAAGCAAAACTCGGTGCTCTCTAAAATAAAGTTTACCTTTTCTTTACTCTGACAGGGCTTGAAATCTGCCAGTTTAAGAGCAGCAGCTAGAGACATGGCTTCATATACAGTGAGATGCTTTCTTAATTCGTCGTGTTGACGTATATATCTGGCACCGCCACGGCCTGAGGATTGTGATGCGCACGTGCAAACTCCGTTCACTGCGATCTCGCCATTTGCTCCCCGCGTCCTGAAAATAATTCAAAAAGGAAGTTTTTCATAATACTAAACGTTATCCTAAAGATAAATGATGCTCACTAAAAGTTATAAATTAAACAGACCATACTACATATAAAATTGGCGTTTTGTTACACTCAAATATCGAACATTTCGCTAAGCAATTAACATTCAAATATATTTCAAAATGAAGTTTCTTTTTTTTCAAATTTAATTATTTATTTACTTTGGCCTCATATCATTTTTATTTGACATCATTATGTTCACGATATGGAAAACTTAAAATATCACTGCATCTGTGCTGCAGAAACAATTTGAAGGTTTCATTATGTATATAGGGAGCTACTACAAAGATAACACAGTATATTTTTGGTTTCTAGGTTTCTTGTTCTGCAAACCTTGACATACAAACATTCAAAATAAGCCCCGTGGACAGCTGGAGGCCCAAGTTCATTATGAAGAATTAAAAGTGATCGTGGACGCGGAACTATCGCTGACTAATCAGAATTCGCGACAGTTTCAATATGAGTGATAAATACCTTTTAGTTGACTTAAAGCAAGCGAAAATGCTCGAAAAATGGGCACCACATAATTAAGTGAAGCACACTAACAAATACACATCGAGTGCTGCGTTACATTACTCAAATGGCATATTCATGAGGAAATTACGAACCAAATCGTTACTTGTGAAAAAAATGCTCATCACAACGAAAAATAACTTAGGGGACCTGCCGAAATACTGTCCCAAGCCGAACTTGACTCAGAAAAAGATACCTACTGGTGAGTGTTAGGTGGACTGTGCTAGTGTTATCCACTACGGACTTCTAAAATCAGGACAGACTTTTACGGCAGAGGTACGAGTATAATGGCCAATAAATGAAAAGAAATTATGATGGAAAAGCTAACCACTAAATAACCGTGGCTGATAAATTGCTCTAGTTCACTGCTTCAGGACAATGCTAAACCACATGCTGGACGACAGATGGTGTCTAAATTAGAGGAGTTATAATTTGAATATCTCCGAAACGCACCACAATTCCTGGACCTTGCTCCGACAGATTACTAATTTTCACAAATAATTTGTTCTTTAAAGAATGAGTTCTGTTGAGACAATCCAAACCGCTTCCAAAGATTTTATTGGATCTCGGTCCCACAATTTTTTTATCAAAGTAATCAATGAACTATCTGAGAGGTGAATAAAATTCATACATAACAAGGGCAAGTACATAATTTGATTGATTAGTAGGTTACAATTTTGTCTTTATCTAAATTTTATAATTGAAGACCTATCAGTATACATAGAGATATTACAAATATCCAAACCAACATAGTATTTATCCGAATTGAACAAAATGTTAACGTTACAAGCTCTTTTTGAAGTTATACTTCTTTTGGCGCGATAGAGAAAAATGATGAGAGTGAATTTTTACGATGCGCGCGCACACCGACACCTAAATTCTACATCGTGAAGTTAGTTCTAGGTGGCATGCATGAAAATTGATAACTATGTTCAAGTTGTATATTCTAGTATTTTTATATTTAGAACACGTGTTTCGTAAGAGTACAATTAAACAGTGTGAATAAATAAATATTATTTTGGTGTTTTTATTAAATCAATTTCATATAGGTACGACGGTGATACTAATAATTTATTATTTATTAGTATATCTATATATTTTGAATATTAGTGATAAAACTGATTTGAATAAACTGTTTTGAGTGCATTTATAGATTTGAGGTTAATTGTCGGTATGTATAATTTATTTACATCGTTAATTAAAAATTATTACATTATTATCTAAAAAATATTTTTTTTTTCGTTTTGTTTTATTTCTGGTAAAGAAGTATAACTATTATTTAATTTTTTTATACATTAGTAGTTACAAGTCATTGCCTCGTATAGGGTTTCAATAAGAAATCGTACTTAAGCTTGAGTGATTCGGAGTTTCTAACGCTAACTTGATAAAAAATATCTTAATTAAGGGACTAAGTGATAAGGTTTAGGCTAACTAACGCTTTAATGACTACCTACAGAATTGATTCTTATATATACAGTGTCTGCATATTGCCGTGCATTTGATAGAAACTATAAAAAGCTTTTTTTCTTCCCATCCACTACACTTTTTTATAAATAGGTGTCTAGTGTAGATAAGCGTAAGTAAAGAGCGCTAGAAACTTTTGTTAGTAAGGTAAATAATTAGCATTTTCATGCATTTATTTTCCTTTGTTTCTTGCATTTCGTATTCGATCATATTTGAGTCGTCGTTTGCGCGCGAATGTGAGCGTACGTATTACTAGCAGCGCTGCGTGCCATCTTGTGTTGGTGCAATGGCGTCAAATATTGTGAAATGTGCTAACTGTAATATAGTAATAAACGAGCTACTAGCATTTATTCAAAACAAGGTGGATGTTATGGACGAGGTGTCACTTGTGCGGATCTGATCATTAACTCGAACGAAAATAGTAATCTTTCGAGCGCTTTGGAGTTAATGAACGCAAGTCGATGGCTGATGCTCTGAAGATGAACAAGGAGTGTAAGTCAATAGTAGGGGGAGAATGGAATCTTGTTACAAGAAAGAAGCATAAGAAATCGACATCGAGAGGAATGATGGGAAAAGCTTTCGTCGGCCCTGATGGAAAATTTAAGGCAGCCATTATCAAAGTACCATTGTTCATATCCAATGTGTGTAAGAATACAAACGAGTGCGATATTATTACATATATAAAAAATAAGACGCAGGAGGATGTAATTCTGTTTAAAATTAATAGAAAAACGGAAAAAAGGCATAACTTATTTAAGTTATATGTTCCCAAAATCAAATTGGATTTATTTCTTGATAATAAGTTCTGGCCCGACGGTATTACATTTCCATGATATACCTTACCTTGGACAAATACATGACGATTTTGAGTATACAGGGAAATCAGCCGTCGATACATCAGATGAAATACTTAGAGGAAGACCATACGGTGGGTTAGCTATCCTGAAGTCCGCTGATTGTTACGTTTCCAATTTCAAAAAAAGGAGGAGACGGTGAATGAATTTTGTATCTCCTTATCTATCAAGATGCAATATAGACTGAATAGAGTGGAAGCTGGCTATATAGAGAAAGTAGGTGGCAGTACTTTACACGTAATATAGTTTCCAATATATGTATTCTTGTCTTATTAGACTTATTAAGATGGCTATACAGTGTCTAGCCAACACAAATATATAGGTATATATATACGTCATAATCGTAATATTATTACGAATTCAAAGTACTTAAACATTTGGCAGTTTTTGAATTCAGAAATTGGTAATTGTCACTAAGAGATACAAGTATCAAATAAAGTGAAGTGCTTATCAAATAGCTGCGACAATAGCGTAATATATGTATATCTGCGTTATACAATTATTGGAAGCTGATTTAAACAAATTGTCATTGACACCAATTCTTTGGCAACAGATTATAATAAATAATCAGTTTTAGTAGTTTTTAACGACAAGTCTAGGATATAAATCGCGGGGTCATTGCTAGAATAAACAGACTACCCAATGCACTATAAGATGAAGTTATACACAATAACAATACCTACATTAAGCGTGGGTTTTATTCCAAAATCTTTCTAATAATGATGATACCAACAATCTATAACCTAGGCAGGATAGGATAATCTTCTTTTTTAAAAAAATCTTTTATTTGTCAAGGCTTCAGTGCCATAAGGCACTATGCAGGCCTCGTAAGGTTACTCTATAATTATGAATACCTATTGGTTAACAATTAACATTAATTAGCTGTAATATTTCGGCTTAGATATGCCTGCTTAACATTTTTATAAATAGCTATAGATTTATGCCAACATTTTTTTTTATTAACTGCCTCGGTGGTGTAGTGGTAGTGTATGCGACTGCTAATCATGAGGTCTCGGGATCAATCCCCGGGTCGGGCAATGATATTGCGCATTTCCTAAAAAGAAAACTTCTCAAAAGCAGCCCGGAGTTTGGAAATGTGCCCGGTAGACGTCAATAGGCTCGCCCCCTATTACGTGGGACTTAAACATAGCTGGCGAATCGTGGGTGTGTAATACACCTCTGCCTACCCCTTCGAGGAATACAGGCGTGATGCTATGTTTATAGATTTATCTGAAACAGGTTGGCTCAAAATTACATTTATCCTCCCACTGTAAATATTTGAACCAATATGACGTTGTAACAGCTATTGTCTAATACTTGAAGGGGTCTACCTTATGATAAGCGGTTACAGTAGCCTATAGTATGTAGGCGGTAACAATAGTAGAGCCATCATTCACGCGTCGCCAACTCCAAGGAAAGGATCGATCCATCCAGCCATCCATCCATCAGCCTTTTGAAGTCCACTGCTGGACATAGGCCTCCCCAAGAGTGGGGGATAGTGCCGTAATCGCCATGTATGTAATACACCTCTGTCTACCCCTTAGGGGAATACAGAAGTGATGCAATGTATTTATGTTACTTAGAACACTTCTGAACCACGATTGCAGTACCATCTATCGAGTTTAATGGAGAATCTGAGCCATTCAGGGGTCCACTCAAACACACAAAAAAGCTATTTATTAGGAATTCAGTTATGCCGCATACCGCAAGCATATAAATGTAATTGTAAAAGATATTATTGTAACATGATTTACGATATTTATAGGATGTTTTTCATAAATAATACAATGTATAAAGATGATACACTTGTACGAATAATAAAGGTTGTAATCATTGATGTATATGTATAACTCAATGGTTGTAATAACATCATCTATAATTATCTAATATACTGATATCATAAATTTGACGTTTATTTCAAACGGTCTAATTTCAGCAATTACCAGTGGGATCTGAAAAATATATTTGAGTTCCTTAAAAAACCTTTTAGAGGAAGTCCATAGACTATTTTAATATAGCGCACTCTTAGGACTAAAGATAAAAATATCAATAATCCAATAGACGCCATCTCAAGTCATAACATTAAAACTAGACTTACGATACGTAAAATATAGATGGCGTTTTTCTAAAAAAATACTTCATCTTGTTTCTTTTAAATTAAATGGCACCCGCAATCTAGTCAGTGTAATTTATTGTATAATTCAAGAAAATACATCCTTCCACTCCTTTTAAAATTTAATTACATATCTTATTTTTGATCTTAGAGAAGGTGTGCTTATTTCGTGTAGCCGACAATGATTTCAACTTGTACGAGATGTGAAGCCACCGACTAATCTGCCAAAAACAAAGCT
This sequence comes from Leucoma salicis, assembly GCA_948253155.1. NCBI lineage: Eukaryota > Metazoa > Arthropoda > Insecta > Lepidoptera > Erebidae > Leucoma > Leucoma salicis. Next base: position 10,704,133 of record OX411808.1, on the reverse strand, counting down.
GTCAGTCTATGTTAGCAGGTCGGCGACTTAGGCGTGTAGCCTTTTTTTACCTTTGTTGCACATTTAATAATTTTAATTGACCCTTTTGGTTATTTTTAAATCTTTGTTTACAAAAAAAAATGGTTTAAAGCCATACACAAACTTACGAATATCCAGCTAAGATATTGAGCAGCGTTGTCTTTCCGGCACCCGAAGGTCCCATGATGGCAGTAAGTTCTCCAGGCTGGAAGCATCCTGATACACCTTTCAGAATTTGCTTATGGTCTGTAAACAAAAGAAAAAAATATATTAAGATCCTATTATAGTGCTGATACAACAATGTCAATGTCAATGACAATACAATAATGTCACAATATCAAAACGTTTGTACATTATACTTCTAAAATATATAATAATACTTAATCATAAACTTAGAATATTATAATAGACCTACAATGTGTGCCAATGAGAAAATAAGCATAATGGCGATAATCCCCCGTAAGTAAGAAAGAGAAAACATACAAAACGCCATCGCAGCATTGTAACATGTTTTAAATGAAAAGTCGTCTCAAGTCATCCCGTATAGGAGTCCTCGCAGTATTTTGTATTTATTTAATATAATCATGAATATTTTTAAGAAATAAAATTTGTCCCATAATGGTTTTTTGTTGCACCAGTGATTGTTATGTTCTAACCTATGAAAATAATTCAGAGAAATATCAATTTCATAGCTAAAATGAATGTTAGGTAGACACCTACATTACCAATTAATAAATAAAAAATAAAATATTCACGGACAGTTCACACAACGTCCTCTGGTCCCAAACTAAGCTTAATGCTTGTGCTATGGGTGCCAGATTACGATTATAATACATATATTATATTACTTTTTTTTGTAAATATATACATATAATAGATAGAAAACACCCAGACGCAGTACAAATATCAGTGTTCATCACACAAAATAGTTGTCCTGGGTGGGAATCGAACCCACGACCTCTTGCACGGAGTAAATTAAATAAGGAAAAAGAGTATCAGGTTCGATTCCCGCTCGTACTATAATACTCTTTTTCCATATTCACAAATTATAATTTGTACTTTAAGAGTAGCTGAGCATGTCAAGTGCTAAAATATAGATCAAAATACCTCTATATGTTATATGAATCTATGATAATAACACAGTGAAATCACCGCATAAATCTTGATTAATCCTGTGTCACATTTCGATTATATTATTTAGGGCCATTTGCGCGGAAATTTTGAGATAATGAAATACTCTTGGGTTTACTAGCTTAGGTTACACAAATAAATATCTAATTCAAAATTTCTCTTGCACGTAAGAAAAATCACGCAGGTTTTACTAACCTCATTCCGCGTACATCCAGCCAAATACGAAAAGGATGATGAATGATGAACGACACAAGTATTCTTCTCTCTCTCTCACACAACAGTTACTTGCATAAGTCTTTGTTTAATGTCAGATTTGATTGATGCCATGTGTTTTTGGTAGTTTATATTGAATGGCGATATGTCATTTTGTCAAATTATTGTTTGTTTACTATCTCTAGTGTATTTTGTGACAATATATCTGTATTATTTTGTGTAATGTAAAGGAAATCTTATATATGTGGCCCTATATTAACAAGTGGGAGCAGTTTACTTCCTTGTGATATACCTAATAATCAAATAATGACGCAAACCCTTTAAATATTTATATATTTTTAGCATTTGACATGCTCAGCACTATACATTAAACACAAAGTGAAAAATTTAATGTATAGTGCTGAGCATGTCAAATGCTAAAAATATATATAAAAAATATCTAAATATTTAAAGGGTTTGCGTCATTATTAGGTAAAATCTTAATTGTAAAATTAAGTTTACCTGGTCGGTATAATGTATGAAAATACTCCCGACAGATGGCGCAGGCGTCACCCAAAGACGTTAAGTATGATGTGTTATCGAAATTAGCAGTCAGGAGCAATTGTCAGGATGGCTGAATTGGTAAAGCATCTGGACGGTATCCAGAAGATGCAGGTTCAAATCCTGCTCCTGACTGTTATTTTCGATTTCACATTTTTCACTTTGTGTTTAATATAAAACTTATAATTTCATATTCTGTTCGTGATATAATAACGTGAATGCTTTAAACTGCTAATGAAGAAACTTGAATGGTCCGTTAAAGTAGTTTTAGTGTATTTAATGTGTTAGCAAATAATAATTATCACAATAGAATTACCTTGAAATCAATTAGAATTTTCATCACTTTATTATTCACAAACCAGATTTTTCTTTTAATTTAGTTGTGTATATGTCGTGGCCATATGAATTATTATCTTAGAATTGGTCACTTCATGTTCACCTACAATGTCATAAAATGGCAAGGTTTTGTTAGGTTAGATTTTATCGATTACGTCATAAGGGGCATACTCTATATATCATCATTAAGGGGCCAACTCTATGATCTGGCTACGATATATTTATATACTTAATGGTTTCAACATACACGCAGTGTCTTTCAATTTCATATAAAATCCTAATAAAGTGAACGAAACGACGACGTAATTAAAGTGATAGAAGGAAATATTTTAATTTTTCGTTATGGTCTTCACAATCTAAACTATTATAAAGCTGTAACAGAGCTGTGTCTGTACATTTAAGATATTTGAGAAAAAATTACTGTATTAGACGTTAAAAAATTGTTTTGTGTTCAGACGAACACAAAACAATTTTTTATAGATTTTTTGTCTGTTTGTCTGTTTATCTGTTTGTTTGTTCGCGCATCACGCAAAAACTACTGAACGGATTTTGATGCAACTTTTTCTATTTGATAGATCTCGATTAGACTTAACAACTGGTAGGTTTACATTTTATCTATATCGGGAGCCTGAGATTCATCCCAAAAACTAGCTTTTGGTTGCGGCGGAGCCGCAAGCAAAGGCTAGTCTCTTATATTATTGTTCAGCACTTTATCTCTCCTACAATTGGGCACGGGTCTCCTCTCATGGTGAGAGGGATTAGGCTTATGAACCCTGGAACTGGGTCAGCGTTGTGCACACGTGAATACTATCATAAATAAAAAAAAAAGTGGCTTATTTTTTTGACTGCCTCGGTGATGTAGCGGTAATGTATGCGACTGCTAATCATGAGGTCTCGGGTTCAATCAGTCAGATCAGGTCAGGCAAGGTTATTGAGCTTTTTCCTAAAAAGCTTGAGCTTTATTTTACAAATATCCCTGTTTTAAAAACCAAACATCTGTTGTTTTCCTCTACTTCAGCCGAATCGCTCCTTAAGCAATGTGTTCCGAAATGTAACACTTCCTTTGAATTTTCGTATGTCAATGTGAAGGATGTTTTAAATTCTTTTAGAAATTTTGAAATAAAACTACGTTTACGGAATCTATCGCGTTTACTTGATTTTACTACTATCCCGACGTTTCGAATACTTTACAGCATTCATGATCACGGGTGGACTTAGATGATAGACGTCCAAGGCTGATATGTTATTTCAACGGTCTCATCTACCCAAAGTATATGATTTTACAAAATTTTTGGTTTATTTATTTTAACCCACCTAATATTCGTTTAGAAACACAGTGAAAATATCTACTTCAAGTGTTTATGCTTACAATGTATGAGACTTTAAGTTAGTATATTAAAATGAGAATAATACTCCTCTTTAAATTGTAAAATTTTTGTTTCTATTTAGTGCTCAAAAATTCTACCACAAACTACCAATTACTAACAGTAAGAAGACAATCTTGGTTATTAGTTTATATTATTAAATATATTGATTTTGCCAAAAGCTAAGACTAAGAAGCTACCACCGGATCGGAACGCGGCTTGACCGAGAAAGATCCGGCCAGAAAACTCAGTAGGCAACAACTGTTATGGATTATTAAATTTATATGTACGGAATTACTGAGAGCTAATAATGTTTAAATTTTTAAATTTTTTACAAAAGGCAAAGACTAATCACTACTGTGGGTTTTATCTACACAATAAGCGCTAACTATATCTTGCAATCTTGTGGTGTGCCTTCTTGTATTCTGTTTGGTGAGGCCTATCACAGGATTCCAGCTTGATGGAAAGACCCAGCCGTCTTCTCTATTAAAATTGGGATGTTTCTTAATTTCAATAGCCTCACGTATCATTCTAGGGCGATATCGATGTTCTTTTGCGAGGATTTGAGGTTTGTCAAACCTAATGTAATGGCGGGTGTGGTCCTGTGTGTGCTCATAAATTGCAGACTTTGTATAGCGACTGTGCTTCACATCAGCTATGTGTTCTTTGATCCGAGTTGTTATGGATCTCTTTGTTTGCCCAATGTAGGAGAGACCACAGTCACAATCCAGCTTGTATACTCCTGCATCCTGTAAGCACTACTATATGGCACTTGACTGGTGGTAAAAAAAAAATGTTAATATTAAGAAAACGGCAGATTTATGGGGCATGTCTGTCAAGTTGGTTAGCTCTATAATAAATATTATTGCTCCACAATTGGCGTCCGTCGTTTAATGGTTGTGTTGCTAAGGGTATATTCCCTGATCTTATAAAACTTAGTAGAGTGATTCCTTTGTTTAAATCGGGTAGTACCTCAGATCTTAACAATTCTCGTCCAATTTCTGTGCTACCAACATTAAGTAAAGTATTTGAAAAGCTTATACTCAAACAGGTGATATACTATTTTGATATCCATAAAATCTTTCATAAAAACCAGTTTGGGTTCACAAAGAATCGCTCTACTACTGATGCGGTTATAGAATTGCCAAAAACTATTTTCAAGGCCTGGGAAGATTCGCACGATGCGTTAGGTGTATTTTGCGATTTATCGAAGGCATTTGACTATGTACAACATGAAACCCTCATCAAAAAACTTAACCACTATGGAATCAGTAACAAGGCTCTCCACCTTTTGACTTCTTATTTGAGCAATAGAATTCAAAGGGTCGATGTTAACGGCAGTCTATCACTGGGGTCTGTCATGACGATGGGTGTGCCACAGGGTTCCAGCTTGGGGCCATTTTTGTTTCTCGTTTATATTAATGACTTTGCCCTATTACGTAGAGGACAATCACAATATTGTATTGTTCGCAGATGATACATCATTATTATTCGAAATTAGAAGACAGTTACTTAATTATGACAATGTGAAGAATACACTTTCTAAAGTTGTTCATTGGTTTAATGCCAACAATCTAGTTTTAAATGAGACTAAAACTAAATGTATTAAGTTCACTACACCAAATGTAAGAGTGATTGAAACCAATGTGCAATTAAATGGCGTAGAGCTGGACCTTGTGGAGTCTACTGTTTTACTTGCCCCCATATTGGAAAATTGTCAAGTAGGCTTAGCTCAGCAGCATATGCGGTTCTATAAATTAGATTATTGACTAATGTAGAAACGGCTAGAATTGTTTATTTCAGTTACTTTCATAGTATTATGTCATATGGCATACTGCTATGGGGATGCTCCGCAGATTTAAATTCTATACTTGTACTCCAGAAAAGGGCTATTCGTGCAATTTGTAAATTAGGCCCAATAGTTTCCCTTCGAGAGAAATTCAAAGAAATAAATATTCTAACTGTTGTGTCACTATATATGAAAATGTGTTATATGTCAAGAAAAATATCAATAACTTTGATAAGTACAGTAACGTTCATCATATTAATACTAGGAACAAAGGCAATCTTATTGCACACAGTACTCGTCTCCACAGAATTAGTAGATCCTTCATGGGGCAATGTATACGCTTCTTCAATAAAATTCCCGAAAATATCCGAAACATGCCCTTAAATAAGTCATTATACAATTTCGGATTATCTGGAAGATAAAACAAAATGGCTTTGAACTGCTCCTCATTTTAATATAAATAAGCACATGCCCCTTTTTATTTTAGTTATTGTTTTCTCCACAATATTGTGTGTTCTGGTGAGCACCTACTTTAGTTAAGTATTAATTTAAATATTGTAAGAAAATTAAGATTTAAAAAAGTGGCTCATAAGTTTCTTGCCGGGTTCTTCTCATGAAAAGCCTTACTACGGAATCCAGCCGCTTGTGGCGATTGCAATCGCGACATTGCGGATGCACTTGCCTCAAGCGCTCGTGTTAGTTATTCTTAATTAACGATTTTAAGTGCTATTATAATAAGCCTATGAAATAAAATTATTTTTGAATTTTGGTAGAAAAATTCTCGGTAGTAACCTGGAATTTGGAAATGAGCCCGGTAAACGTCAATAAGCTCGCCCCCTATTACGTGGGACTTAAACATAGCTGGCGAATCGTGGGTGTGTAATACACCTCTGCCTACCCCTTCGAGGAATACAGGCGTGATGCTATATTGATATTGTATTGTGTATTAAACACAAAGTGAAAAATGTGAAATCGAAAATAACAGTCATGAGCAGGATTTGAACCTGCATCTCCTTTATACCGTCCAGATGCTTTGCCAATTCAGCAATCGTGACAATCGTGAGCATCTGGACGGTATCCAGGAGATGCAGTTCAAATCCTGCTCATGACTGTTATTTTCGATTTCACATTTTTACTTTGTGTTTAATGTATAGTGCTAAGCATGTCAAATGCTAAAAAAATATATAAATATTGTATTGTGTGTTCATATGTGATATTTGTTAAAAAAATTGAGAGAGTCATGGAACTTATATAACTTAACATTCCTAGGTGAGACTGTGCCAGATTACACCACCGTTTCATTCACTTATTAGGTATTTTGTCACTTAAAAATGATCACTCATTTGTTACTGTTTTTCTGTAGTGATATTTGAGGTACACTAAAAACAGTAAATCCCTCTCAAATATTACCATTATAAGTTTTAGTAGAACTTACAATAGTTAAAAGACTTGAATATTGACATAGTCGCGGATAGCGCCTGATATATAATTATATATAATTATTCACAACACTGTTACCATAGAATAATAACAGTCTGTTACCCAGAGAGTAGGCAGAGACAACGCATTGACACTTGTCATAAAATGGCCTTCCAGTGCCCGCTTTTGTTAATACTCAAAGTATTCAGAAACAATGATGATGAAATACAGATGAGTCGCAGTTATATTTACTCATGTAGTTTTTTTTAGTGATCGTTAATTTGATTTTACATGTTATATTCTTGCTTGCTATAAAAGTTATTTTTAAGGACAAATAAAAATATTTTTTTTTTTAGTTGTAAATCCATGTATATTCTGGCATGAATTGGATCGATCGGGGAAGCACCACCATCTCACAGCAGATTAGCGTTTAACAACGGCAGGTATTCCTACCGTTGTGTTTCGTATGGTGAGTGGTAGCGCTGGAGGTGCAAACCCTCTATCTATCCTCTCCTTATTATCCTTCCTATCTTTTTATCCTTTCTCTCCACCTGATATCACTTTCCTTAGAGATAGTGACGCGTGAGGAATGTCTCTGGTGTTGCTAGCGTCTATAAACTACGGTAACCGTTTACCATCACGTGGGTCGTATGTTTGCTTGCTATCAACGTAGTATAAAAACAGACTGGCAAAGCTGAAATAGAGTTCTTTTTGTTTTTAAACATATTCAACTCAACATACACGTATGTTCTTCAACTGGAAATCAATGGTCTACAGCTTTTTCTCATAAATTTTTCGGCTCGTTAGGGAAGTACTTATATAATAAAATTAATAAAAAGTTGCATATTTTCTCACTCACTAATTATCGTGCCAAAATAATTATCACAAATTGGCTGAAATCTCTTACTTATGAGGAAACTGAAAATTAATTAATAGTTCCATCATAAATAGACAAATAACACACACAGACACACACACACACACACACACACACACACACACACACACACACACATGTATATATTTCTTCTCACACCATTCAATTTTACATTTAATCTACGTCATGAATGAAGCATTTATACGTATCGAGAGTTCGGAGAGGCTGGTAATCTGTCATACAGGTCCTCCTAGTACGGATACCAGTCTCTTACACAGACTCAACGTCACTGCAACAACATACACACCTAGAATAATATCTTATATGTAATTGTTTCTGTGTGAGAGAAAAATAAAAAAAAAATTGTATTTGTATTTGTATTTTGTATTGTCACCACCTATGTACATATGCTCAACATTGTTATCTCTGCAGATTGTCCCAGTTTCATAAGTCAAGTCAAGATCAATACTCGTAATAAATAACACTTTTTAAGCTTTCACGTATAATTGTCGTGATACACAAACACATAGAAACATCGTTGTATTCGTGATAAGGTATTTATGTGTAAGTCCATACTACTTTATTCAATGTTAGCTGCCTTTGCAACAAAAATATCGATGAGTGATACCATACGATAATCACTTTACAAAAACAATTAAAATTCAAGTGATTGCTACTTGTCCGTATAATTGTGAATCGTCATTGTGTGTTTAACCAAAGAAAACTGATTTACTTTCATTGAGTATAACATGAAATAGCAAAACAGAATCAAAACTAACAATGAAAATAGAATCTAAGATTTTTTTATCGCCAGTAGTAGTAGACGTTTTTATTGATAGAGCCTTGCTTATCCCAGCATAAATGGGCCGGCTCGATAAACACAACGGTAGGTAGGCACTCCTTTTTTTTTGTTAAGGCGGGAAAAAATGTTCCTAACCGCACACCCCGTTGTTCAGGGCAACGAACAGGGTAGTGTGGGGCCTTCACCCACTAAAGAAACCCGCCATGTGTCGTCTCTCCGCCTTTACTGGCGGGCTCCCGGAACTATGAACACTATGAACAGTGGTAACGGTAGATACTTCTGCGGTTGTTTCGTGTCTTGTGAAAGTCCTAACCTCAGGCCGGGCATCGAACTCGATGCCTCTATTAACATTATTTATGTCACTGGGTTATAACAACTACTTACTACTTATGGTATACACAATTATTCATACATTTTTAACTCTCTTAAAACTGGCCAGAACCACCAATAGAGGTGGTTCTTTTTTCTAATGGCAATTTGAAAGATTATTTTTGGATTTGTTAAAAAAGTCTAAGTAGATGTCTTTTCTTTACGTGTTTCAAAATCTTGCTTAGTTATTGTAGATTACAAAAACAAACAGTGTATCGAAGTATTGCTTGATATTTATTTAATTATAAGTTTAAGAAAAATTTACATCTCAGTCACAACGACGTTTTAATTTATAAGCAGTTGGCATGCAGAAAAGATCTTCAGAAGATAATAAACTTTGAAATTTTATGTAAAGTATTCAAATAAATTACCTTGAAAATCACCTTTTGTGTTTAGTATTTTAATAATGGAATACATTATTATTATAAATAATTACTCATAAACTGCATCAAACACTAACTTGACATTTACTTATACGGGGGATTAATTTGTGACAAGATTATTATATATTTGTTTAAGATTTTTCCTTGTATCCAACAAAATCCTTTTCTGCATATTTCTTTATTAAACTTTTTTCGCAGGACGGCCTCATGATACATCAATAATCCTATGAAAATAATATGAATTTCTGTTTGTATACTTACTTTTTTAGGGTTCCGTAGCCAAATGGCAAAAATCGGAACCCTTATGGATTCGTCATGTCTGTCTGTCTGTTTGTCCGTCCGTATGTCACAGCCACTTTTTTCCGAAACTATAAGAACCTTATTATCGTTCCTGTCTAACTCCTATCCCTCTTTCTTGGAGATGGCGACGCGCGAGTGTTGCTAGTGTTTATAGGCTACGGTAACCCACCCACTAAATAAACCCGCCTGTCTGTGTGCAAGGCTACGGTAACAGCTTACCATCAGGTGGGCGTACGTTTCTTTGCCATTCACGTAGTAGAAAAAAAAGAAAGATCCGTGAATATTTATTATTATTTATTTATTCGTGGTGATTTTTTTTTGGCTGACGACGGCAGACTAGCCACGACTCATCAGATGATTAGTGGCAACTGCCTTTCGCGAACCTAGCGATACTGAAGACGCAATCAATTGTTTATGGTGTATAGTCAAGAACAAAAGAGCTCTGGGGTTCGAAATACAGATTAATAGAAATAATAGGTATGGTTTAATGCGAAGAAAAGAGTAGTATTTGTCCTTACGCACCTGGCGAAAGAGAAAATAATGCAATATCATCTTATTATTTATTGAAATGCCTGCATTGAATACAAAGCACAATGGTGGTATTACAAAGCGCACCACGTTTTAGTTATTCATCATACAAGTATCATTTAACTTGCAAATGTGTACAGAACAATGACGTTAAAATATGAAGACCACTTGAATAAAATTTTAATTAAAATAATACGTACACACTTATCGAGGTATCAGTAGCACTTATGTTTATAAATAGACATATTACTGGCATGCTAATTGTAAAAATCGACATAACTACGGAAGAGTACCCACAGAGACTGTTCGGGCCTGTAATCAACCATCGTGAACGCAACGCAATTGACGCTGCGACTATGACAGGTCCCATTACCGCGTTCTTAGCTGTCATTGGAGACGGGGACCGTCATTCGACACATTCTTTTCAAATTCAATCATACGAGAAGCAACGATATTAATAGTAACGGAAAAATCACTATGGAAGCAAAATACAATCAAATTCAAGAATAAAGAAGCTTTGAAGACGCATCAGCGCAAGCAGTGACTTTATCTTGCTTAAGAATTTCAGTTAAGGTTTATTAAACTTTTAACTAAGACAAATCCTCGAAAATATATGATTGTAAGAGGGACTTTAGTTATAAACAATAATCGGTTCGTTATTATAAGATCGGTAAGTATTATGGATAAAGTTTAACAACAACTAACCGCAAGTATAGTCGCTACAATCTGAATAGAATATTAATCAATATAATACACATTAAATAATATGTTCTTGGTTTTTGATGAATGAATGAATTTAAATTGAATTAAACTTCAGTTAACAATACGAGCAATTTTGAAATAAAACTACGTTTACGGAGGTCAGCCTTGGACGTCTACTATCGAAGTCCACCCGTGATCATGAATGCTGTAAAGAATTCGAAACGTCGGGATAGTAGAAAATCAAGTAAACGCGATAGATTCCGTAAACGTAGTTTTATTTCAAAATGTGTGTGTAATATACAATTTTCAAACTTGACAGACGGCCCACAACTCGTTGCCCCGACCGACATGGTGTAGGACACGACATGGTATTGGAAACGACATGGTGTAGGAACATTAAAAAAAAAATTTCTTACTAATCTAGCAGCTACGGCAGCCGTTTGGTGGCCTTTTTGATTGTTTACCACCCTTGCAACATAAAATATTGGTCTTCCCGACTGCACAATAACGTATTATGACTCAAGCGCACGACTCAACTTGCATTTAAGTACATCGCAACATCCACTTTTCGAAACGCAGTGTTTCGCATGACTGAACTCAACGTCATCTAAGTTATTTATCGACATTCGTATGCAATTAAATTTCGTATCATTCGATAACTTAAACAAAACTAATGAAATCCGCCTATACCAAAATATGTACCGAAAATACAGGTTTCCATTTGCTTTTCGGTAATAAATAAAGAAGGATGACGTTTTACTGAATATTTTGTGAATGTGGACTGCCTAATCTAACGGCGGCTCTACACACTCGTCTATTTGTCTCGCCAACCTCTCGTCCACTCTCGTCTCGTAGAAGCTCGACACGAGAGCACACCATGTACACGCTCGTTGTATCAATTGAACTTCGGACGCCCATCGCGATGGACGTGGAAAAAACAATTGCGGCGTTTATTTTTTTTATTAGTTATTGTAATTTTTTAATCATTTACCATAAAAAATATATATTAAACCATGGCGAAAAAGATCTTTTTAACTATTCAACAGGAATATATATATATTTTTAATCTTCCACGGGGATATCAAAATCGTTGCTTATCCGCAACCAAGCGTCGTGTAATAGTTGCTTATCCTTGTGCCTGACATTCTTAGGATTCCATGAGACGAGACGAGGCTACCATGTACACACTCGCCCTCAGCCTGTCTCGGGGTGTCTCGACGAATGTGTACAACCGCAGTAATAAGCGCTGCCGCCGCTAAGGTTTGCCTTCTAGTAGAAACGTAGCCTTATCTATTCGCATTGATTTTAACGCTACATACCAATAATGCTGTTTTATATCCTCTTTTGTAAAAATAAAAAAAAAACATAACAACATAGCATCACGCCTTTATTCCCCGAAGGGGTAGACAGAGGTGTATTACACACCCACGACTCGCCAGCTATGTTTAAGTCCCACGTAATAGGGGGCGAGCTTATTGACGTCTACCGGGTGCATTTCCAAACTCCGGGCTGCTACTGAGAATTTTTCTTTTTAGGAAAAAGCTCAATAACTTTGCCCGACCCGGGGATCGAACCCGAGACTTCATGATTGGCAGTCGCATACACTACCGCTACACCACTGAGGCAGTTTTCCTCTTTTGTTCTTAGCGAAATATACACATAGTTACATATAATCTAGTAAAATACCTAGTATTTTACTAGATTTTATGTAACTATGTGTTTGTATCAAAATTCGGTGACTATTATAAACAAATTAAGCCTATTTACTATGTAAATATATGTTGGCAGTAAAATGGTTAAAACCGTGATATAGTTATATCCCCAGGAAATATATACTTATATTTATTTCACTAGATTAGTCTAGTAAGATAGTTATATTACTAGATTGTGCTCGTATCGTAGTTATACTCCTAGTAAGATAGCTATGAACCGCTATTATATAACTACTTATTAAGCTATGTAAGAATATAAACATGGTAGATGATGTCAAATAGTCCATAACAAATAAATGAAAACGGAAAGAAACAAAACAGAACTCTTACTGAACAGATTACAAGTATTTAAAAATACTAAAAAGACACGCGTTATTAGCTAGTTTAACCAAAAAAGTTTAAAATAATGTTACAATAAATAATAACATTTATTTTGATTATTAAAATATAAAAAAATATCATGGTTTTGCTGGGCAAAACTTTTTTACAACTCCGTCAAACCATAGTGAAAGTATTCGTTACACTATGGTAAAAGGAAACAAGTACGTTGACTCAGACCCGTGAACCGTGCGCGCGATAATTACCTACGCACGCAGGGCTGGTCACTTTTAGTTTATTTAATCTTCATAATTACAGAGCTAGTTTTTATATACAAAATTAAAATAAATTATCTTGAAACTTAGGCAGAACTTTAGGGATCCATAATACAAAGCTTCTTAATTATATTTATGTTTTTATGCATAGAACGGGAGCTAAGTATATTTTTTTTTCAATATTAAAATGTTTTTAGTGTTGTAATTGGAGAAGATCTCGTCTATACGTCATCCAAATACAATACAGTATTTTATTTTTAGAATATCTTTGAGCTTGAATATATAAAAAATATATGAAAAAGAAATAAATACCGAGCGGTACCGGTGATCGACGAATCTTGGGGGCACGGTAATGCGTACGAAACGACGACGGTGCATTCTTGCCGGACGCACCTTTAGCAGTTTTAAATTTTGTTATTGTGTGCGTGCAGCGACTTTTAGGTACTGGCACGCACACATATAAACCTCGCTCGGTTCGTTTGTATGAAGATTACTTACTTCTTTTCTTTTACTATATGCAGTCATGACTTAAAGTATAACGTTGCTTAATTTTCTAATTATACCTACTTTAGATTGACATTATAAACGCACAGCCCAAAAAAGCTGGGGCTTCGTCCATCCATCCATCCATCAGCCTTTTGACGTCCACTGCTGGACATAGGCCACCCCAAATGGGGGATAGTGCCGTAATCGCCACGCTTGGCAGGCGGGTTGGCGATCGCAGTGAATGTTGTTAATACTAGAGGAAGTGCTGCTGCCCACTCCCCCGGTATAGCTGGGTCTTGGACCGTAATTTACATAGGTTACTTTGATTCTGGAGGTGATCACTTAGAAAAGATTTTGGCGCAAATCCTATCCAAAATCTAATTAGATTTTATAGTGATAGCTGATAATTATCAGCTATCACTATAAAATAAGCCTTTGCTTGCGTTATAGTGATAGCTGATAATTATCAGCTATCACTATAACGCAAGCAAAGGCATGGCTAATGCGCTAGTTCTCAAATATAAAAAAATCTATGTATTATTGTATTTAATTCTTTATCAAACTATTTGATTTGTACATTAAAGTTAGTCCTAACAAATTTTAGAAAATTATAGGCTAACGACGCGGGATAAATAAGGCGTGTATTAGTGAAATTTTTTACCCTCCCACCATGTCCCCTTGTAGAGCATCAATAGTTGATTTGTCAGTTGAAAGTGTAGCATTCCTTTTAGGTTATTAGTCTCGACCCATTAGAGTTTATCTTTATATTCTTTATAAGTTTATTGAACTTCAATATTGTCCGTTTGTAACCTTTAAAACAACTTATTCATATGCACAAACATTGCGTATTTACCGTACATTACCTAAAGTGGTTAAGTGGTTGTGATCGTGTGTTACCTCATTGCTTAAGAAAGCGGCAATTTTTTTTTAATCATTAAGTTAAATAAAATTCGGCAAGTTCTTATGGTCTTTTGGTGTATGTTCAATTGTTCACTACGCAATTGGTATGATGGCGTAAAATGTTTAAACGCGCAAGTTCAAAACATAAATATACATTATTGCAGGTGCTTTTTTGTATATATTCTGACAGAAGTTACAATGGTGGCTATGTGTGGTAGGATTAGGCTCAATAAAAAGTGTTTTACAAAATATTTTGAACAGCAATACATTTTTCAAGTGAATAATGACCAGGATAATAGTAATAATTTATTATCATATCACATGGGTGATATGAGAACTTTCGTGTCTGTAGGAAATAAAATGAAGTCGAAGCTACTTTAAAATTTTAATTTCACCGACTGGCTTTTGAATTGCAACCGAAGAAGAGTATACACTTTAATTATTAAAATAAATTACGATTATTGGGCATCATTCTAATGACTTTATAACATCATTAATGAACCAATATAAACTGTGTCTGCTTGTAGTTTATGATGTCTCATTATTGTCAAAAGTACAACAACATTTTCCGTTTTTGAATCTTCACTGTATTTAAATTGATCACTCTCAATGTTTGAAAAATAATCTGCATCCACAAGTTACTTTTTAAGAAAATCACTTTGAGACTTACTGACCTAATGAAGATATAAAATAAATAAATAAAGAAAATGTATTTCAAATAAAGAGAGGAAAATGATATTTATTTTGACTTCAGAAAGAAATGTTTGTTGAGCCTGATCAACGTTAGCTACGCTCATCGATACGATTAGATAATAAGGATCTTACTACATTGAAGGCATACTAGAGTTGGTTTATTAGTACTTCAAGAAGAGTATACTAAATAGAGGTTTGTTTCAAAGAAATTGGGCAAACTCTGAGTAGGGACTTTACAATCGTATAATTATTAAAACAAAATACATCCGGACTCAGAGCAATCATTTGCAAATTATACAAATAATTGGCCTGTACGAAAATCGGATCTACAACATTCCACACGTTAGGTCGATATTTGAACTATTAAACCATCAGTAGGTACCTATTGTACACGTAGATGTAATCATTGCAGAATGGCCTACTTATGTTAATTACGTAATAGTTACAGAATACGCCCTTTTTAAATTACGTAATTACCTGTTAACTTACTCAGCGTTATTTCAATACGCTGCTGTTGTTGTTACTATTTTTTTAAATATATATATTCTATTTTAAACAGTCCTTCCAAAATAAATTCCAGTTACCCAATTATTACCAGCAACGCGGTTAAATTAAAAATGTTGCTGAGAAGCCCACGCTAAAAACAACGCACTATTCTTGAATTCTAAAGGCAAAATATTACGATATAAGCTTAACTACAATGTAGTAGCAACTTTCTTCGTAACTCGTAACTCTGCCGGTCGTTAGATAAGCTTATGTAACTATAAAACTGGTTTCTTTGACCGTAGCTCTTAATGAAACATAACTATTATGCAAATATTGGAGATATTATTGCTCTTAGGTAATACTATCGTTGGTAATGGGTTTTACATTAAAGATTAACTCATTAACCTACGGAGAACTCTTATCTTAAAATTTAAAGTTGATTGAGTGAGAATGGAACCCACGACCTCGTGCACGGAAGTCGGTTACATTACCGACTACGCCACGAGGCCAGTTAACATATAGATTATATTTGCTAATAACGATGATTCTATAACAATTTTTTTTAAAACAATCTAGTAAATATCTAAATATTGATCAACACAAAGTGCGTAAGACATTAAGAAGAAAATGTGTTATTGAAGTTACCAGTCCCGAGCAATTATCATGATGGCTGAATTGGCAAACCATCTGCGACGGTATTCCAGGAGATGCAGGTTCAAATCCTGCTCGTGGCTATTATTTTTGATTTCACATTTTCTATTCGCACTTTGTGTTGTTAAATATTTAGATTTTTTGGAGGAAGCATGAATTAATCTATTTAGTCTATTTGCTGAAGCTAAGGTGATAGTAATCTATAATACCTATAACATTTTTAGTCATACATGATCCGATTCTTTGTACGTTTGGTCTGTGATTTGTACTTAGACGCCGTTATTCAATTCGCTTTATAAAGCTCCGGATAGGTCGACGCCTTATTTATGTTTATATAAACCCTTACTTATGTCGACGCCTTATTTATGTTTATATTTATATAAACATAAATAAGGCGTCGACCTATCCGGAACATTAAAATAATCAAGTAGATTAAAAAAATATATAACGTATAGTTGTTTATTTACCCATATATCTATATGCAAATCGGTATGTTATAATATTAGTGACTACACATACAATAACCTCAAGAACCCGTTAATTGATTTATGTTTACGATGTATTTTGTTTCCTTACTGAATGATGATTATAATACGACTATAATTAATATCTTGTCATTAAATTTTCATGGTTTTGCTCCTATCGTAACTATTAAAGCTGTATCAGATTTGTGTTTGTAAATTTAAGATATTTGAGAAAAAAATACTGTATTAGACTAGCGAGTCTAAACACAAAACAATGTTTTTTAGATTTTTTGTCTGTTTATCTATTTATCTGTTTATTCGTTCGCACATCGCGTTTACTGGCAAAGGCTAGTGTATGTGTTAATAATGAAATTATACTACTTTTACGGAATCTGTCGCTATAATAGCACTAACAGATGCATCAATGGCGCGTTAATAACCCCAGGAAGGTATGGGAGACGAAGAGGAAAGAGGATAAATATGAAGTGAGGAGGTGGACGGATAATGTGTAAAGGATTAGAAGGATTGGGGCCTCCAGCACTTTCACTATATGAAACTGAACGGATATTCTGTGAAAAGGTGGTATTCCCCCAGCCTTCTGTGCTAGGAGAAGCAAGGTTCTACCACTGCACCGAATCATATATTACAAATGCTACCTTTTTTTCGTTAAAGCGGGAAAAAATGTAGGTACCTAACTGCACCCCCGAGGGTAGTGTAGAGCCTTCACCTACTAAATAAACCCGCCGTGTGCCGTCTCTCCGCCTGTAATGGCGGGCCACTGGAACTGTGTTACATTACTTCAGTGGTCAGTCGGCAGCTCACAAATACTACCTACCTACCTCCTAAAATTGAAATCTGTTCAGAAGTTTTGCGTGATGCGCGTTCAAACAAACAGATATACAGATGTCATTTAAAAAAAATGTTTTGTGTTTTGAGGTACAACCATCGTAAATTATAAAATCATCTAATTAAATACAATTTTTTTTTTCTAACATGTATTAAATGTACATACATAGTTTCGTTACAGTTTTTATACCTATTATCAAGATTAGTATTTTTTTGTTTATCTGGGAGCAAAAAACAATTATAATTAATACTATTTATATGAACTGAGTTTCAAACGTTAATATTTATAGTATTAAATTGTTATTTGAAAGCTAGAAACTGGATCAGACCGTGGCCTAGCTATTAAATAATCTCCGTCAAGAAAAGTAGACGACTATTCAAACGGATTATTAAAAGTTTTTGAGAGAAACTGCTGAATATAATACGAGTACACACCGGCACAAAAACAATAGCGGAGAATAAAAAAAGCCAAGAAATCTTTTAAAATATTTTAAACGGAAATAACAAGACTTTCTTTTTTCACTTATAATTACACTTATTAAGTTCAGAATTCATTTGAAATTCATAAATGAACATTTGTGTTGAAAAAAAATTAGAAATTATTGTTTCCTCCTCGTGCTCTAACTAAAGTTTCTAATCGCCCAGGCATGCCGAGCATGATGTTATCGAGCTTCTCTTGAGGTAAACTCTGTCATTCTTCAAATACGGTGGTTCTCAGTTCACGCCATTGACTGTAGCTGGGATTCTTGATTTGACTCTGCGTTTTAACTAAGCCCAGACGTTTTCTATAGGATTCATGTACGGGGATCTCGCTGGCTGGAGTGGGCAACACTCTACTGTTCACTTTATTAAGGTAAGCTTGAGTTGAACGAGTATGTGGCCGAGTATTATCTTCCATCAATATGAAGCCATCACCGATAAAGGGGGCAAAAGGTACCAAATCTTTGTTATGTAACGATCTGCAGTCAGGTTCCCTATATCGGTCACCACTAAGTCTGTACGTGCTCACAAACATATACCTCCCCATACCATTTTAATCCCCCGCCATATGACGCTGTAGTTTCGAAATTTGCTTGATTATATCTTTCTCCTCTATGTCTGTATATCATTTGTCTTTCATCGATTAGATTAAAAAAAAATCTGCATTCATCACTTAACAAAACTTATTTCCATTGGTCAGCATTCCAAAGTTGATGGTCTCGGGCGAAAGCTAACCTGTTTCTACGTTGATGCAATATCTTAAGTTTTGGAGCTTTGGCGGGCACACACACACACACTACTGTATGCTCACTTACTGCCAGACCCCGAACTTCCTCAATCTAGTTTCTAGCTTAGAACTGTCTAAGCTAGAACGGCTGCTTTATACGAGGGTTTCGAGGGGATAGTACGCTAATCTGCCCTTTCCTGGCCTTCTCGCAAAGAATTTGTCTCCATATACCGTTTGATACTGCGATAAATTGTGCAAACAGGAAATGTCTTTCTAGGTCTGGTCATTTCTATTTTTGGGGCCAAATCAGGCATACTAAAGTACATTACTTCCAAAATTGTTCAAAAAATATGGAAAAGCCCTCAGATTATTTTATTTTATAAACTGAGGAAAAAACATTCAAATTTAAAATGTCACCAAATTTTACAATTTAAATTATGGAATAATTTGAGCGGGAATTTTGTTCAGTATTTTGAAACTTGAAACAAAACAGAAAACATTATAATAATAATTATTATAATAAATAGTGACGTTCAATTATTATTCCTATTTATAACATTTCGTTAAAAACAATATCAGAAAAACCAGCCAGTATTACGGCAAGAAAAAGATTTTAAGCTACATATTTTAAACCTTTTATATTCAGCTAATTTTGCCCGTGTGTGTTTAATTAATTTCATTTGAATCTAATTATTGCGGGCTGACTCGCAATGAGCTTGGTATCTATGTGCGTGTAACTGTGTTTTGTAGGCTTGTGATTAACGAGTACCGCATTGTGTTACTGTTTAATGCTTTTGACAAGTTATGAGCTCCATGGTAAGACTCTGCCGTCTTGTTTGGTATAAATTGGGATGTTTCAATTCTAATAGATTCACTTATAATAATTGTAGGTATATTGATGTTCATAGATAAACATAGAATATTTTTATCTCTATAAAGAATTGTATGGGATAGGCAGAAACTACCTATTTGATTTGAATTTTGAAGTCCACGCACACAAAGGCGCGGCCAAAAACTACAAAACACATACAAAGAAATTAAGCAGTTTTAACAAATTATGTATTTTTTTACATCGTCAATAATTATGTGCTGCATATGAATTATTAGGATACCGTGTGATTCATTTTATACAATGAGGCCATTATCAACGTGTAAACTATGGTTGAATTCATGAGAAGTTTTCCGTGAAGTAACAAAAATGTCTATAACAAATGATATGCGAAAAAGAAAGATAAAATAAAAAATATATTTTTCTTGTAGTGGCAGACGAGCCACGGCCCATCTGATGGTAAATGGTAACCGTCGCTCTTGGACTCAACTATACTGAGAGTATTGTCAAGCCGCTGCTCACCATTTCATTTCACCCATATGAAATGAAAGAATAAACGGCTATCTCCTGCTACAGCCAAAACGCAACGATGTGCTTCATGGCCGGTCACACTGGAGATGGTGGTACCAACCCGCTCGGGCCCGATACCAAGTGAGTACTCCCACTCGGTACCCAGCCCTACCACCATAACATGCAATGGATGATAATTGCTTACTTCCCTTATATAGTCGCCTCATACGACACCCGTGGGAAAGAATGGGGTGGTGACACTTTTATTCTTAGTCCGTCACCATACGGAAAATATTGTTTGTTTATAGCATTATTTAAGCATATGATAAAAAGGTATAGCCGGTGATTTTACCTGGTAGAGGTATGCAGCTGATATAGAAACTATTATGCTGTTAATGCCACTAGCTCAGTAACAGACGACGTTGTATGTCATAGACTCATAGTCCAGGGGTATACCTAGCTAACCTTGTTTTGAAAATCTACTGCTTCATTGAGGTATCTAATGAGTGAGGATAGAATTGAATATCTTGATTTCCCAGCTAAACCACAGATGATCAAAGGCTGGACAAAGTTTAAATTCACTATAAATAAACTATATTTGAGTGAGACAAATTACTCGTAACTATATTCGAATTTTATAAATAGATTACAAAATAATTCATTTACATTTAAGGTATGTGGAAGTTTTAAAATAATATTTAATTATTGCGTTAAATTTTTTGATTAGGTTATTGTAGTTATAAACTATGTCATGCGGTTTTAATCAGTAAATAGTTTATTGTGTAAATCAATTGTTGAGTTTCATATAATTAATCAAATAAAACATAAAATGTCAATGCACTGCCGTTTGACACTAATTTAGTTATTTAGCTACCGGTAATTAAGACTTTAATTTAATAATTATTTGTACAGGAAATTTTGTGCAGATATTTATTTTACACTGAGTACGAAGTAAGCCTCAGTGCTCATAATATTACTTATATTAAAATACTTATTTAATAACATTATGTGTTGTCTTTTCTGCTATTGGAATCTTTGTTTTTTAGTGTTTTTGTCTTAAATATGCCAATATTGGTATATATTATTATATATTAATCTTTACTAGCTTATGCAAAAGCTAGCACCTACTTGTAAATAAATACATAGGTACGTCAATACGTCTGGAATATAAACAACCGAGAGGTTCGTTCAACAATGCAATTGATGATCGAAGCAATCTCTATACAAAAATAAAGATAGCTATGAAGGACGCAGGCTACTTTTATCTGTACTCTGTACTGTACTTTAAATTTAATGTACCTATTTATGCTAAATTTAATAATTACGTATTCAATTAATCATTATATCGCTCATGACATTATGGCGTCAAGATGTAATAAGCGAACTCACTTTCACATTTACAATATTAATAATGGTAGTAAGGATTTATTTTATACTTATTACTAACTCACCCGGCGAACTTCGTAGCGCCATATTTTTTTTCGTGAATATTTTGCAATGAAAATTATTTAAGTACTAATATCGCTATTAAAAAATAGGGGTTGGCAGTAGAAGGGTGAACATTTAGGGATGTATGTATTTTTGAATGACGAATCATCAAAAAATTTAAATAAAAATTTTGTTCACGAAACAAAAATTATGGGGTATGAAAAATAGTTTACACACAAAATTTAATAAGAATCAGTTAAGCCGTTGCGGAGGAAAATAGCGACAAACACTGTGACATGAGAATTTTATATATTAGAGAGATTACATACCTACTATATGGCTATTGGCTACTATTGACATAAGACGCAACCCGCAACAAGTGTAGCGTGAAACAAAACGTAAGTATTTTTTAAAATCACAATCACAATATGAACATTCGACGCAACGTAATGCGTGCACACGATCCCTGATTCAATCAATTCAGTTCATTGTTTGATTAATGTTGGGGACACTGAACATAATGTATAATAATACTATAAATAAGTACTTAAGTACCTACTTTTCGAAATAATCCGAAACCGTTGAAACAACATATCAGCTTTGGACGCCTACCAACTAAGTCCACCCGTGATCATGAATGTTGCAAAGTAATCGAAACGTCGGGATAGTATAAAAATCAAGTAAACGCGATAGATTCCGTAAACGTAGTTTTATTTTAAAATGTGTTAAATTCGCGTAAATGTTAGAAAGTATTATACCTACTTTTCTTTACATTGTGGTGGGAGTAAACACGCTAACCGACACGGCACACAAGCACAGAATAAATAGGTACCTACCTAACTATGTATAATAGGTACTTACCTGTTTATTTTATGACAAGACACACAGTGTTTCTGGGCAACACTATGTCACGTGTTAAGCATTCAACTTTAGGCAGAACGTGCCGTGTGTTACCAGTGATGACATACGGAACAGAGACGTGGTCTCTGAATGTTGGCCTCATATAAAGGCTCAAAGTCGCTCAGCGGGCCATGGAGCGGGCTATGCTTGGTATTTCCCTACGTGATCGAATCCGTAATACGGATCTCCGTATCGTAGGAGAACGAAAGTGGCCGACATAGCCCGCCGGATTGCCATGCTGAAGTGGCAATGGGCAGGCCACATCGCTCGACGATCCGATAACCGTTGGGGACGAAAGGTTCTCGAATGGCGACCACGTATCGGACGGCGCAGCGTAGGACGGCTCCCCACCAGATGGACTGATGATCTGGTCAAAGCTGCGGGGAGCCGTTGGATGCGGTCGGCACAAGACCGCTCGTTGTGGCGTTCTCTTGGGGAGGCCTATGTCCAGCAGTGGACGTTGAAAGGCTGATGGATGGATGGATGGATTGACATACGTGGCCATTCATTACAACATAAACATAAAATTAGAAAATAATTACTACTAGTTATTGTACGTTGGCCTACGTGTGAATGTGAGCAAAACCAAAATTATGGTCTTTGAAAGAGGTTAAGCCAGAACAGATGTCAGAGTATCGGTTGGCAATAGTGTGCTAGAAGCTTTTCTTGACATTTTGGGTGACGCCCACTTCATCTGTCGGAGATTCTGTAACTTTTTTATTATATATTGTGGGTAATGTCAGTAGGTTGTAAAATTAAGCGAGACGCTGATTTAGCTATCGTCGTTCTTGTTTTAATCCTACTTCCTACTAACAATATGTATTATAAAAATATGAAAGTTTATATGTTTCGATCTTTGAATGTTTGTTACTCAATCAAGCAAAAATGGCAGAACAGAATTGAATGATATATGGTATACATTTAGTCTATTAACATAGGTATACATATAGGATCTTTATCCCAAAAGAAAATACATAAGGCTATAGGTAGAGGTCGACTTTTTGTGAGGGTTTCACGTGGTTTTACCCTACTGGATTTTGACTACATAGTCAGGGTAGTTTTTATATTTACTGAAGTAATGTAGCAGTTCCAGCCAATATCTTCGTGCAAATAATCAACCGCTATGAAATATGATCTTAATGTAAATTTTTTCATTTTATAGCGGTTGACCGTGCTTAATTTAGCTTTAGGTCAACTGTGTCATAGCGGAATATCGTGATATTATAATTAATATAAATGGAATGTAGAGCAATAATCTAACGTGAAATGTCCCAAGATAATAATGAGCATACGCTATTTATTGCGGATATAAATAATGTTACTACAAGAAATACGAAAATTAATGCTGGCCATGTACAGTGTTACTTCAATATGATAGCAGTTATATTAATATATCCTTAGTGTCAAGGTGTGCAGACCCCGGTCAAGGTTTGTTCACTATTGATAAAAGCTGACCTTCGGCGACTAAACACAAACATCGTAACAAAAAGTAGAATAAAAATAAAAACATATCGAAGGGCTGTCGGAATAAAATATAAAGGCAGGTAAAAAATAACTTACCAACTCGCAGCTTGTGCATAACAAATGTATTCATAGTGCATGTTATGTTTTTAAATTCAAGTTCTACAGGAGCACGAGGTTTTAAAGGCATTACATTATTATTTGCGGCCAGCATTGATTCTTCCTCCGCTCCGGGAGTCATTTTAGTTTCAACACGAATGGACAGTGGACACGCTTTTACCGAAACACCTGTATTAGGCCCACTCTGTGTTCTGTCTCTCTCACACTATTCAATATCTCGATGAATATTTTTAGACGTTCTTTTTTCTATATTCGAATCCAAGATGCAAGTTATCCATTGGCGTGTACCTGCAACACGATATTTTACTAATGAATGTGATTTTACGTACTTTTTATAAAGTATAATAGTTTTTTATAGATTCTTATCTAAATGCAAAGTTTATGATGCAATTTTATGTTTATTTTCGTAAACTGATAGATGAAACTTTACACGATTATACATGTTAAAGCATGGAACTATGTCTGCGAATTAACGAAACTAATGAACTCTTCCCCAATATATCAGTTATACGGATGTACCTACCTGTCTGTCTTTAAATTAAACTATTTTTACCTTGTTTTTTACTTATTAAGTATTTCCTCGAGGAAAACATAATCGTATCAAATTTAGATAGGTATGACATTTTAACGAATATACGGTATTCTTTGGTTAGTTGACTCGTGGAAAATGAATGTCGATGAGTCGCTTGCGTGTATTATGTATACTATACCGTGTGTGTATTTAAATACCTATAACATGTTTAGTAATAAGGAAGGTAAATGGAATGAAATAACATTCGTGCACCGTTATTCCCATTCGAAACCTACACTGACCAAAAATCCTTGTATGGAACTTTACAAACATACATAACAGACATCAAATACGCCCACACTCAGAACAACAATTTGGGGAGCACACAGAGTTGTCTTATGTGGGAATCGAAGTCACAATACTCTGACGGGAAGTCGGCATCAAACCCACTCCACCATTTGTATAGAGTACACTGTGCTACGAGTACCTATAACAAACGTTAAGGTTTTATTAGGTACTTACGCTACGTGCTAGTGTTCTTTATTAGCTTAACTAAGTACTTAGTTAACCACTTGTCATTACCTGCCACAGTATAATAGTAGTAGTAGGTATTCTTGCTTAGACTGTTTCGAGTATAAATATTAAAAATAAAACTGTATGTAGATACTTATGTACACGCGTTAGAAGTTATACTTCTTTGGCGTAAGAAGATAAAAATCTTTTCAAAAATTTTATCTTTCGCCTTATTCTACGTTTGTAGAAAAAACGACACTAACAATAGAAAAAAGTTATTTAATACATTGAAAGTTTTATTATAACGCATTATATAGTTAAATAAAGTTTATTTAAATATCACAATAAAACTAAAATGTTGACTATAGCTAACTTCAGGGTGTCGGTTTTTCGTGACGGTGTGCGCGCGCATCGTAAAAATTTACTCTCATCATTTTTCCCTAACGCGCCAAATGAAGTATAACTTCAATAATGATTAAACTTAAACATTACCATGAGAACATACTGAACATTGTTAACAATACGCATACGTCTACATAATTATGTTTGATAGCCCTTGATGTCAATAGAATTATTGAGTGTTTACAATTCAAAGGAAAACTATTTAAATTTTGTCTGTTTAAGATGTCACGTTTTGTTAAGTAGGTAATATAGGTATGTAGATTAGAGTTCGTATTTATCTAGCACGTGTATATTTCGATGTCAACATATTTAAGTAGGTAGCAGGTAATCATAGAAATTGTCTTGATTTGTTCAAATCGTTTAGATTGAAAACATTGGGATCGAGATGATTGGAACCATAATGTAGTAAAAATATTGTTCAGTCACAAAATACACAAAACGAATTGTTTATAAACTGAACTCGTCACAGCTAAATTTCAATAAGTAAGAGAAGTCATACTTAAAATGCTAAGCTAAAGAAAAAACTCTATTACAGTGATACTAACGATTCCATTACACTTACAGATAGATCAAAGAAATAGGTATGTTTTTTGAAGTTATACTTCTTTTGGCGCATTAGAGAAAAATTATGAGAGTAAATTTTTACGATGCGCGCGCATACCGTCACGAAAAACCGACACCCTGAAGTTAGCTATAGTCAACATTTTAGTTTTTTTGTGATATTTAAATAAAGAATAATAAGAAGTATAACTTCTAACGCGTGTACATGTACACACAATTGTTTTCTTTTTAAATAAAGAAAGATATTGATAACATTCTTACAAAACTATATACCCGTTCGTAGCAAAAACTACAATAGTATCAACGTTAAAAATATACTGGCTAAAAATAAAAATCTAGAAATCGAATGACATCTGTATGAGATAAAAAGCTACACCAATAAGGTTATGTTTTGGTATTCTATAGTAAATTAGCTCGTAGTAATGACGTGCCTAGGTCATCGCGATATTGACCATGAACCTTTTCCAACCACTGATAATGTCATATTCGTGTGATACGCATGAAACAGTTATCTCGCGTTATCGGACATTGTGGGACGGCAAAACATGCCAGAGCTCTAATCCCATTTCCTCTCCATAATATATGTATGTATGATGTAATTAGAGGAAGTCGTAGCCTAGTTGTGTACTTGCAGTTCGATTGGCAAGGTTAAGTAACAAAAAGTGACGCCTATTTGTGCACACCTGACCTCCATTCTTCGGAAGGTGCCGTTAAGCGAGGGAACCCGTCTTTTCAATAACATCCTGGCATTCAGACGCGTGTTACGCAGCCCGACAAGCAGCTCGGCACACAGCTCAGCATGGGTCGCCAGGCCAAGTTCACACACATCGCGACACGCTAGTCGGTGCAAACATGGCAGACACCGCAGTTGTTAATATTGTGGTGTCTATTAACGCCTGTGTAACTAAACTTTGTAAAAAAAAAAATTTCGACGCCTATTCCTTGTCGACGAGCGGAGAGAGTTCAGAGAAGAAGGAAGAGGACACATCATCTGACATCATGTGTTTTATCACGCTTCTTATTGGCTTCACCTAGGTAGGTATATGCCCACCGAAGGAATGATACAAAGTTCCAGTGGCCCGCCAATAAAGGCGGAGAGACGGCACACGGCGGGTTTCTTTAGTGGGTGAGGGCCCCACACTACCCTGTTCGTTGCCCCGAACGACGGGGTGTGCGGTTAGGTACTTCGAAATGTCGAATTTAATTGAATCTTTGCACACTCGTGAAGGACCGATGATAATACAAAAATTTGAGTTTATCCTCTTTTACAGTTTCATAGCCAACTAGGAACCCTTGTACTTTCACCATGTCCGTCCGTCTTAGAAAGCTGTAATTAGGCATGAATATACAAATTAGTCATGCCAACAAAATGATAAAATAAAATCTTGGAATTAAATTAGGGTACCCTCTACACGTAAAGTGGGGGATGTTCTTTTTCTCGTCTACCCTATGTGTGGGGTGTTTGGGATAGGTATTTCAATTCAAATAATTGTGGCTTTGTGAGAACAATTTTTCGAACGGATCTCTTATCCGTTCGTGAAAGCTAATTTTTGTAAGCACTAATTTTTGATAAGAGTGAGCCAGCTAAATGGTTGTGTTTGGATATATAAAAAGAAGAAAATTAATTATAGTTTAAAAACACTTCGGTCAACCACACCACAAAAAAAGAACTAGTTGAACTAAAAAGTAGCTTTTTTATTGCGTATGGTTATAAATGGTGGCCCACCCGATGGTTAATGGTAACCATCGCTCATGGACTCAACTACCGAGAGTATTGTCAAGCCGCTACTCACATTTCATTTCACAGGTATGAATTGAAAGAATTAACGGCTGTCTCCTGCTGCAACCAAAACACACCGACTTGCTTCATGGCCAGTTACACGGGAGATGGTGGTACTAACCCGTTCGGGCCCGATAACAAGTGAACGCTCCGATAGAAGTGAAAACTAAGTAAGATTGCGCGAGGCGTCACTCAAGAGAGGGTGCCCGAAGGAGCTGCCGCCTGCGGATCGCAGTCGTAACGACGCGGTACCTGTGATCCGCCGTAGCAAGGGCGGGTGGAGGCGCACGGTGGGTTTTTAGTGGGTGAGAGCCCCACACTACCCTGTTGTCTCCCCGGGCAGCGGGGTGTGCGGTAGGACATTTTTGCCCACCTAAAATAAAAATTAAAAAAAAAAGTGTAAAATCATTTTTGTATTATTTTTGGTTTTAAGTAAGTTTATAAACTTACTTAGTTTTCACTTCTATCGGCAGTCCCCAAAGACTGCCCCGCATGTTTTTATTTTATTTTAGTTCGAGCATTGTTTCTATTATCCGTGGAGTATGTTCTTTTCTGTCTTACTGTTCTACAGGCTTGCATACAACCAATCTCAACCGGCGTATTAATCACGTATACATAAACACATAATGAAGTACTCCTTGATGAATCAGATCAACATCACAACAGATCAACAGAGCCTCATTGTTAAACTATAAACGCTGTTTGTATTACCCGTCGGGTATTAAAATAATACATGTAGATTACTGTAGATGTCCCACATTTTTATTTAGGGAACAAGGATATTATTGTGACCTCTTATCATTATTTCTAGGGCCATCTATTTAATAATGGTCATATTTGTAATAAAGCATCTATCAATTTGCTGTTTATTTATTCTTAACTTAGTTATTATGTACTCTAGACTATTTCGTTATCGTAGTTCGTAGTGAAACTATCGTGATATTGATACATATTTTAAACACAAAGTGAAAAACGTGAAATCGAAAATAACAGTCAGGAGCAGGATTTGAACCTGCATCTTCTGGATACCGTCCAGATGCTTTACCAATTCAGCAATCCTGACAATTGCTCCTGACTGCTAATTTCGATAACACATCATACTTAACGTCTTTGGGTGACGCCTGCGCCATCTGTCGGAAGTATTTTCATACATTATACCGACCAGGTAAACTTAATTTTACAATTAAGATTTTACCTAATAATGACGCAAACCCTTTAAATATTTAGATATTTTTTTATATATATATTTTTAGCATTTGACATGCTTAGCACTATACATTAAACACAAAGTAAAAAATGTGAAATCGAAAATAACAGTCAGGAGCATGATTTGAACCTGCATCTTCTGGATACCGTCAGGATGGCTGAATTGGTAAAGCATCTGGACGGTATCCAGAAGATGCATATTAAAAAATATATCACCGGAAATAACTCACGTTGAGGATCGAATTTAGTCGATCCGGGTTTCGATCATTATTATACTTCATATCCTTTCCTTTGTATCCCATCTATCCTCTCCTTAATATCCCATCTGTCATCTCCTTAATATCCTACCTATCTTCTCCTTAATATCCTACCTATCCTCTCCTTAATATCCTTCCTATCCCTTTCCTTGGAGAAGGCGACGCGCGAGTGATGCCGCTTGCGTCTATAGGCTAGGGTAGCCCTTTATCAGTAGATGAGCCGTATGCTTGTTTCCCACGTGGGTGGTATTAAAAAAAAAGATTCCATTTGAGAATTATTACCATGACACTAGACTTGTTAAATACTTTTAAGGTACTTCACTGAACTTTTTTATCAGACGATACCATCATCTTTAGATTTAAACGAGTCAACAATTTCCGTAAAGCAGTGTTTAAGCACCATTTAATATACCACTGGCATTGTTCTTATCAAGAACCATGATATTGTAAATTGATAGAAATAACACTTGTAATAATTGCTCCAATTATAAGCCAGGAAGACCAACAAAATGATGCATCTATCTACTGCAACGCCGAGAAAGAAGTGCAGGAAACCGCGAGGATACACACAATTAAGGAGGTTCTTAAAAAAAGGTATTTGGGCGTCTTAGTGCCAATATCCAAAAAGGAGGGCGATTCGGTGACAGGCATGATATCAACTGCTTACAAATATCTTTTCGGACTGATGAAGGATGAATCAACCGAGATTACAGATGAATGCATTTAACATACAAACCATGGGAGTCAACAAGATTAAGTTGAATCTTAAACCACTCAATTTTATGGAGGAGATTAAATACCTACTAGTTCTCAAATAAAAGTAAGCATCTATAAAACAAAAAGCCGGTCAGCCCTGTTACTGCACATGAGAAATAGACGCTGACGCAATAAGACGAATTAAAACTTGCATTGCTCGATCAGAAAGTCTTGAGAAAAATGTACAGACAAATGATGATGTGACGTATGCATGGGGGAATAGTGCCGTAATCGCCACGCTTGGCAGGCGGGTTGGCGAGCGCAGTGGATGTTGTTAATACTCGAGGGAGTGCTGCTGCCCACTCCCCCGGTATTTCCTCAGTCGGCTCTTACGACTCCCATGGGTGGAGAGGGGTGGGGCAATTCTAAAGCCGGCCCCACACGGCAAGATATTATATGGCTAAGCATGTCAAATGTTCAGAGTATATAAAAATATGAAAATCTTTGTATTATACTTTTAGAGTACTTTCATAATGTAGCTATGTAGTGCTGTTAGCGCTAAACATATAAATTAAATGATGACGTCCATATCCGTGTTGATTTATTACAATTTCAAGATCATGATGGTCAAGGCAATAATTAATTTAATTCATTTGTTGATTAATGGCGATATTAAAATTTTAATATCTTATCTATACTATTATAGAGCTGTACCAGAGCTCTAGGTACTGTCTGTAAATTTAAGATATTTGAGAAAATATTTTTTCATTGTCAAGTCAGTCATGCCTCATTAAAGTGGTGGCGTCTTTATTGGATGCTTCTGTGGAGTTTTACAGGCAACACGAAAAAACACCTTATGTTACATTATATCACTTACCAACACTTAGGTACATAAATAGGTAATAAGTAAAATGTGCCACCACTTTTACACATTAACATTTAACATGGCGCTACACTCAATCGAAAGGGATGTTACATTATTATGGATAGACAAACAGGAAAAAATATTATGCCACGACATTAGAGCTTTATGGTATCGTAAAATATTATGGAACCCTAAAATGGTGGAATAATATCAAACCTATCACAACACAAGGCTTATTAGACATTTATCATTAAGCACATTTGATTGCTTATTATGATTGTATTGCGTAAGCATGCGTAGGACCAGTAAAAAAATACATGTGTTAGCGTCTAAGGGCAAAAAAATCCCTAGTTTCTATGGTCATGTTGTCGGAAAAATATTTCTTGCAAGTTAAATTTATGTTTTAATTCTGATAACAAAAATAAACAAACAAGCATCTTAAGATTGTTAGATATTTAAATTAGAGCGTAGAGCGTAGGTGTAGTGCGCTTTCTAACTATAGCGCAACAGCAGCATTGTAGTGCCGTTATCATAATGAGGTGTTATAAACGTAGAAACGGAA
This sequence comes from Leucoma salicis, assembly GCA_948253155.1. Lineage (NCBI taxonomy): Eukaryota > Metazoa > Arthropoda > Insecta > Lepidoptera > Erebidae > Leucoma > Leucoma salicis. The sequence continues at coordinate 10,672,723 of OX411808.1, read as the reverse complement.
AATAACGAATCTACAGTTTATTAATTTAATTTTAGATTACTAATGCCCATCCGAATTATTTCTTTGAACATCATAAAAGTAATTATGTTTATTCTTACCGTTAAAACTGAAGTAAGTTTTCTATAAGTTTAGCGTAAAAATGTATAAAATATTTATGGACAACTAAATAGTAGATCAAAACTGGCGAAAATAAATTAAAAACTTATCGGTTCAGAAGCTTTATGAACTATAATGACCAAAAGATAACAGTATGATTCTAGTACTTTCTTATTTAAGTAACAAGACACACAATGTGATAATTATTGTTTTGGTTTGTATTTATTACTCATAATTTTATAACAAGGTGATGAGACGGTCATTACCAGGGGAGAAAACTTTTTTTTATATTAAATTGGTGACAACAAGCATACCTAGTTCCCTGATTGTAAGCGGTTACCGTAGCATATAGACGCTAGCAACATAAGAGGCACTCACAGAAGAATAGCGTGAAACAACAGTAAGTACATAGGTATACCTGCTGTAGTGTTTCGTACGGTGAGTGAGAGACCCGGAGGCCTAAGTCCACCCTTCATCCCTTTATTTATCCTTCCTATCTACCTCTTATATCTCGCAGTATAAAAAAATACAGGTAGGGTAAACTATAGTATTGCTGGCACCCCCTTGGTCTTTGGCACTTTAGATTTTAAATGCAAATATTAAGAAGTAAGAACTGGTATAGCAAAATCATCTGTTCTACTTTTTTCATAATCTGCAATAGTAACATTGCTTGCAGAAAAAAAATGATTTTATAATATTTTAGCTGGCAATACTAAAGAAAATAAATATATGCCGGCGCCATACAGAACTTACTTATTTTCTTTCTAATAAGAGTCATCAATTCACAAGGTAAGTTTAGTTTTTAGGTAAATAATGCCTACGAGTGCTTTTTTTTACCATTTTCTGTTAAAATCTTAATTTATTAGGTGCCAATGAAAATGTGTTAATAACTGTACTTGTGGTGCCAGTGACAGTAATTTTATCTTTTTTATTTTTTTCTATTAAAAATATCTAATTAGATGGATTAATGCATTTTTATTTGAAACTATACATACCAGAGAACCCTTTATCAATGTTTGCTGACTTTTAAACACCTATTAATTAAAAAAAAAACAATATATCCATCGTAAATATGCCTAAAGTGCCAATCATTATATAGTTTACCCTAATAAGATAAAAATAATCGTGAAATAAGAATTTGTAAACGAGACGTTAACATATTTATATTAATTAAGCTAATATAAATTTTGCCGTAATAATTTTTTTTTTCTCATAATTCTAATAAATTTGTATAATTTGACAGTCACACGATAGAATAAGTTGAAGATGAAAAACAAATTAAATAAACTGTTCAAAATACCGGTAAGCTAAACGCTAACAATAATAGCAATTTAATGAACAGTAGGTACCTATAAGTTTCCATAAGTAGGCCAAGTTTTATCAACAGTAGTGGATAGAAGCTAACACTAGTGTGGTGACGGACTAAGAGTACAGGTGTCACCACCCTATTCTTTCCCACGGGTGTCGTATGAGGCGGCTAAGGGAAGTAAGCAATTATCATCCAGTGTGACCAGCCATGAAGCACATCGTTCCGTTTTGCCTGTAGCAGGAGATAGCCGTTTATTCTTTCATTTCATATGGGTGAAATGAAATGGTGAGTAGCGGCTTGACAATACTCTCGGTATAGTTGAGTCCATGAGCGACGGTTACCATTTACCATAAGATGGACAGTGGCTTGTCTGCCACTACATGCAATAAAAGAAAATCCACGACCTCGACCGCGTGGACTTCAAAATTCACTTTCATTAACTCGTTTCAGCCACAGAAATTCTCCATTGAAAAAGATCTATACCTTTATCCAATCCATACCTTATCTCATCTATTTATCTGTGTTTAGTTGTGTTTGATGGGCAAACATAAATCACTAAAAAAAAATAGATAGTTCCCGTCGAAAAGCAATTTGTGCATAGAGACTGTACCGTGCACTGACATAAGTCGCAGGCAGATCTAGTAAATTAAAATTATTTACCGTCGCGCACTAAAACCACTAACACTGGATCCACAATACGGAAATCACTCAAACCACCATGTGGTTTGCTGACGTACTTATACGAGTATGCTCATTTTAAATCGCCTATAAATAGTTTATTTGTGTGCCACATAACTAATAAACACGATAACCTTGTCAATTCACACTAATATTCCAATATAAAATCGATATGCTATGCAAAATAGTTATATAGTAACGCCAAGTATAATTCATTTATTAAACATTTAGAATCCCACTTTTTCCCCATTTAACTAATAATGAATGAATTACATCAAGTACATTGCAGGTAAGTTCATTATCTAATATTAATTATTCGTCTGATATGACGCACTTACCTACATATAACATGCGGTATGTTGCAGTTATCTTATGCTGTTCTATATTCGTATCTGTTGGAATATTTAGTACCTGATCTGTGTATTAATCACCTATGCTGGGCTATTCTTATTAGCCAGAGAGAGGCACTGTCATCACCATTACTGTTCCAATGAAGGGCATCAGTACAGGTATTTATGATTACTAACATCAAATGCTAAAAAAATATATAAAAATACCAAAATGTATGATTACTGTTAGAACGACTGTCGTTTTCCTTATACCACACATGCTAAACCTAAATGTTGGAGGCGTCCTGGCGTAATATTTATTAATTTTCCTTAATGTTTACGGACAATCGAAACTAAATTGATGATGCATTTGAGGAGAGATGATCGTGTTGTAGCTTTAATCTTACTATCCTATTTGTAAAGATGCTTAGATTAAATTAGGTCAAAAGTCCACCCAGGCTTACGTCATAGATAGAAGATTATTAGAAATATATAAAAGCATCGAAAATAGCAACCTGATGATAAGATTGTGCAATCAAAGCATAGGTATACGAGTATGAAGACTGATTGAGGTGTAACGCAAACATACCTACGTAATGTTTCCTAGCGTCTTATCAATGTGTTGGAAGATGCCTTTAACACACTGGAGTGACTAGGGAATCTTGTGAATAACAAATACATCTTGCACTTTTCATTGGAGTCGGTCGTGAATAATTTGAATTGCTTCTGTTACCAAACTGTGATTAGGCAAATAAAATCAGAAATTTGATAGGATGTATTAGTCGTTATTATATAAATACTTCTACTTTCAAATTTGCTCACACTACAACGTGTGCCCAATGTACCACTGCTAGAAAAAATTCTTTGTCCCACTTACAGTGGTTTTCCAAGAAACTCAAAAATCGCTAGGTCTGAAATCATCTTTAATAGGAAATACCCACGGAGTACAGAATAGTTTTGTACTCCGTGGAGTGTTGGATGATAATACTATCAAAATGGTTTAACGGCGGCTGTAAACACTCTGTATTTGTCTCGCGAACCTCTTGTCCACTCTCGTCTCGTGGAAGTTCGACACGAGAGCACACCATGTACACACTCGTTGTATCAATTGAACTTCGGATGCCCGTCGCGGTGGATGTGGAAAAAACAATTGCGGCGTTTATTTTTTTTATTAGTTAGTGTAATTTTTTAATCATTTACCATAAAAAAAATATATTAAACCATGGCGAAAAAGAACTTTTTAACTATTCAACAGGAATATATATATTTTTTTAATTTTCCACGGGGTTATCAAAATCGTTGCTTATCCGCAACCAAGCGTCGTGTAATAGTTGCTTATCCTTGTGCCTGACATTCTTAGGATTCCATAATAGTGATTGCCTTTGGTAGGCTTTTAAAAAGCGTTAGAACACATCGTTGTCGCACGCAGAAATCACGTCTTTACGCGAACGCAGTTGGCGCCTTGGTGGGCAACTAAGCAAATGAGTGTGTACAGGCGCGGTCTCGTTTTCATCGCGAGACTCACCGAGACCTTTTGATTCGTGCACAAAAAACCGACTCTCTTCCGAGACATAGCGAGAGCCCCGAGACGAGACGAGGCTACCATGTACACATTCGCCCTCGGCCTGTCTCGTTGTGTCTCGACGTATGTGTCTCGACGTATGTGTACAGCCGCAGTAACAAGCTTGTACAATGACGTCATAGATTCAAATTAATGGGTAGCATTATCGCATATTGATTTAAATACGGCCATACCTATCTACTTAGACTAGTGAAGGTTGGTTAACTGAAAACGCTCGATATTATGAAGGTAGGATCACATGATTATATACACAGTCTGTAAATAAATTAAAAAAAAACCATGACTTTGTTTTTGCTGATTATGGTTAGGCTAATTAGTTGTTTACTATAGGTACTTAATTTTATTCAAAATAAAGCTTGATTGATTAGCTCGGCTTCGTACGTATTAGGTAAGCCTACACGATAAGATAGATACCTAATGCATAAGAATTCCATTTCCTTGTAAAACTTTAAAAATAATAATATATTATAAATCTTTAGATATTTTTATATATATTTTTAGCATTTGACATGCTTAGCACTATACATTAGACACAAAGTGAAAAATGTGAAATCGAAAATAACAGTCACGAGCAGGATTTGAACCTGCATCTCCTGGATACCGTCCAGATGCTTTGCCAATTCAGCAATCATGACAATTGCTCCTGACTGCTAATTTCGATAACACGTTCATACTTAACGTCTTTGGGTGACGCCTGCGCCATCTGTCGGCTGAATTGTGTATAAATTATAAATCTTTTTATAGATTTAGGAATGTTTTGAGGTATAATAAAACTACTATCTAATTAGAAATCAACAATTTATACGGATTGTCTAAACAGCTTATACACCCTATAGCAATGTTTGTGAATAGCGCGTGAAGATTTTAACAAAAGTATATTTAGGAATTAAAAGATAACCAGAGTGTAATATATTTATAAGGATTTCTAGCTATAGATACGGTGCTCTAGTATGTGTGTCTATAGTATCTCCGTGAATCTTTAAACAATATGTGTGTATGACACACATTTTTAAACAGCACAATGCGCATACCAAACTAATTAATATGGTTGTGAGTCCATCCATCTATCCATCAGCCTTTTAAAGTCCACTGCTGGACACAGACCTCCCCAAGAATGGGGGATAGTGCCGTAATCGCCACGCTTGGCAGGCGGGTTGGCGATCGCAGTGGATGTTGTTAATACTCGAAGGAGTGCTGCTGCCCACTGCCCCGGAATTCCCTCAGTCGGCTCTTACGACTCCCATGGGTGGAGAGGGGTGGGACAATTCTAAAGCCAGCCACACAGGGCTGGTTGTGAGTACGAAACTTTAATTATTATGAAGCAAAACTAGAGCAAAGTAAAGACAAAAGCTATCATTATAAGTAAATTAGATATTCAGTCAGAAAATTAATTAAATAGAAAACAAACAACAGAAAGAAAATTAAAAATCAATTAATACGCAACGGAAACGTTGTATCATTGCCACGAATTGATTACGCACATGTGGTTATTACGATTAGTTTTGTTGAATGTCAATATAGACTGATAACAAAATGTTGACATTGAATAGTGTTTCTCCCATTATGAGTCTAAAGGTCTTGTTTATAAACTGTAGTTCCGTTCATCAAACCAATTAATTTAAAATAAAACTGGAAGTCTCTCCGGACATTTTGATGGGCTAGGTATTGAGTAAGCGATTCTCATGAACTGATTGCTGAATATTTCAATGTTTCATGCGATTATTTATTAACCTATTCGAGCGGCATATAAGTGCCCGTAATGCAGTACAAAAACGGATGACATGTGTGGAAATAGATAGTCCATATCGCTAGACGATTGAAGATAGGTTCGCAAGTGGCAATCACGTATTGGACGACGCAGTGTAGGATGGCCTTCCACCAAGTGGACCGACAAAGCCGTAGGGAGCCTTGGACCCAAGCAGCACCACATTAATTAAGTAGCTCACTTGGGGAAGTCTATGTCCAGCAGTTGACGTCAAAAGACTGACGGATGGAACTCTTATATAACCTTTCAGGATACGTATAAGTTCATTACATTAGAAAACCCAATCAATATTTTATATTCATTGGGTTTTCTACGAGGCAATTCTTAGAAACAGTATGGAGAATGTCAATGTGCTAGGTAGCAGACGTCATAGGGTAAGTACACCTTTTATTAGGTACGGACTTTGTGACGTAAGTATCATAACTACGAGTACCTATGTGTTGCAACTTTGGGTACGCCTTCGAGGCTTAAGTTTATAAAAAAAGTACTAGTAAAAACAAAAAATAGGTACATATAATTAGAATAGAAGGCCTTGTGTTATTGTGTATTACTAATAAATTGATAAAAGCAACACATAATTGGCGCTGATTGACTGGCTTTTGCAATTTAAGAACTGGACGAGTCATTTCCATAAATTAAAGCGTATAATGAAATTACGTAGAGTATTAAGAAAATATGATATTTCTCTTAATAAATGATAATAGAAACTTTTTGTCTGTAGTGTCGGACAAAAAGTTTGATCCTTTAGTTAATATTAGTACCTATACATCATTAACGGACCTCATGGCGTAGTCGGTAGTGTAACCGACGTCCGTACACGAGGTCGTGGGTTCGATACCCACTCAGGACATTATTTGTGTGATGAACACAGATATTTGTACTGCGTCTGGGTATTTTCTATCTATTAGATATATGTATTTATTTACAAATAACAAGGAATATATGTATTATACCCATAGCATAAGCGTTAAGCTTAGTTTGGGACCTAGGACGTTGTGTGAAAATGTCCGTGAATATTATTTGTTTATTAGAGAACCACTGTTCATTTTATAAATAGTTTTAAAGATAAAATAACTAAATTCTACGCGGACGAAGTCACGGGTAGCAGCTAGTGAATTTGCAAGTTGTTAGATAAGTATAGATATCTATATAATTTAAAAAAAGTGTCTGCAATGCCTAAATAATAGCTTTCTACTAAATACACATGAAAGTATAGGTAGGTACTTACATTATCTACAACAAAATAGCATTTTTTAAAGTCTTTGTCCGTCTTGTTTGTTTTTCCGGCTAATCTGTTAAATGGCTGGGCCGATTAGGGCGGAACTAATTTAATGAGCTAATGTTGTAAGGAGTAACTAGGGCTACTGTTAATTTAAAAAATAATTAGGTTTCCGCCCAAACTAAAGATAATAACAAATTACCGCATGGACGAGGTCATGAATAGCAGCTGGTTATAAAATATTTATTTCAATTAGATTATAAAAACATCCTCATGGAAGATATAATGTCATAAATGTAAAAACTCATATATATAATGCGAGAACTACCTAAATCCTCGCTACGCTCGTGATTATCTTTTCAATTTCACATTTTCGCACTTTGTGTCCAAAAACTAAACATTTAAAATAAATAAATATAATTATATCATGAAGACTGTGGAAGAGGAGGCAAAAGTAAGTAGTAGGTATGTTTTAGTGTAGGAACAAATCAACATTAATATTTTTAAACCAATTACTCTCCCACTATATCTTGGCCACTGGTCTCCGCTCAGAGTAAGAGCGATTACCCTTTATACAGCTAATTGCTAAAAATAAGAACTAAAATTAAAAGCTAAAAATATCTCGTGACCGAATACCTATTATTAACTGTTAATATAGGTATTTTCTGATTTAGATGATCTAAATGTATTGTAAAAATAAAATAACAATATAGCTAATTAGGTATTTCTTGCATCAATATACCTAGGTACCTACCTAGATTTCTAATAACTATGGTTGTAAAAACTTAATAAAATTGTTTATTTTGTATTCAAATTTATTGTTGCATGTTTATCTTATGACATAGGATAGAGGGTAGGCATTGCAGGTACTATAATACAATTAGAATTCAAGTTATACTTATTAAAGAGATTACGTTGTAAATTTCTTTTCTTTGAATGGAAGAGCAAATCTTTCTACTTCTTCTAACAACTTTACAGCCAAAACGTTAAAGAGAAACTAAATATTATTGTTTACTGTACACATAACTAATAAAAACTTACAAATATGTAATTATAAATATAAAATGAAATTGGCAAAGTTAGTCAACCTACGTAATGGAAAACCATGTAGGTAACGGTGCGGTTAGCGTTGTTTTGCGATTCTATTGTGCTGTATTGTTCATGCGTAAAAGTAGGTTAAAATCTCTCTACAGAAATGAAAGTAAACGATGGTTTGTGATCGCTGAATGTATTGGTATCACTGTGAATATTAAAAGAACAGGTGTAATGTATAAAACATGTGGCTTGTAGAATTTATTGAGTAGTGACACTTTGAAATGAATTATATTAGTATACCGTATTGTAGGGATAATAATGTACAATGGACGGTGACTTGATTAATGGTAAATTATACCATAAAATATATATTCTTACTTTAAATAAACTTCCAGACACTGGTATTGTTTACTTAATACAACGTTATATAGAATCTATTACAATATTATTAACAAACTTCACGATATTATTCACGCTGCGGGTTATTTAGGACCGGCAACTTAAAATACGTACACCCGCGCGGTTGGTATCGAACTGAACTAACTGCGGACGCCCGTGCCGCATAGCGATTTTAGCGAACGCCGGTCGTACGTACATCGTATATGTATAATATTAGTGTGTTTCTTCGTATTTTTCTGTGTTATGTATGTAGCTACTTGCAGACCGTCGCGTCGTCGTGGCAGTCTTTTGCTTTATAAAACTAAGTAGAATGCGATGATGATTAGTTCGGTTTCAGTTCTCGGCTGAATGGCGAGATTCTCGGTCATGGCCTGTCTTCGAACAACAATACCAACTATTGTTGATCGAAGTAGTCGAGACTCAGAGTCTAAGCAATTAGTGCGACGCTGCACGCTGCTGTCTTTCGATATTGCATCTATCTAAAATTAAATGAAAACATACAAATAAGGCACTTTACATAATTTCTCACTTTTTTTTAAAACTCTCAGCACTATGGGATTATCCTTGTATCACGGGGACTTTACAAACATACAATTTCACGGACACAAATCGTCCAGACTCAGAACAGCCATTTGTGGATCACACAAAGAGTTGTCCTGTGTGGGAATCGAACCCACAATACCGGCCTCCCGGTGTCTAAACCACTCCGCCAACTGAGCAGTTTTACTATACATTATTTAAATTTAATAATAAAACGTTTCTATTACATGTACCTATTATTCACTTATCTGTCTCGGCCAAGATCAACAAACCAGGTTTGTTCGGACCCTAGAAGATGTATCGAGAAGACAAATTGTTTTTTTACTTCCCTGAAATATACTTGATGCATAAAAAACATAGCATCACGCCTGTATTCTCCGAAGGAGTAGGCAGAGGTGTATTACACACCCACGATTCGCCAGCTATGTTTAAGTCCCACGTAATAGGGGGCAAGCCTATTGACGTCTACCGGGCACATTTCCAAACTCCGGGCTGCTACTGAGAATTTTTCTATTTAGGAAAAAGCTCAATAACATTGTCCGACCCGGGGATCGAACCCGGGACCTCATGATTAGCAGTCACATACACTACAGCTACACCACCGAGGCAGTTAAAAAAACAATATAAACCTTACTATTAATCAGATAACGAGCTCAAAGTAAACATTTTAACAGATATGCACAAGAACATAATATTTGCACCGAGTGTTTGTAGAACTCGCATCACTTTGCACGCGAGTTAATACAAAAAAAAAAACACTAAAACCACTACACGTTATTCTATGATACTAGTTTGTCTATAGACAAAATATTGTATCATGTGAACCGTCTTGTCAGTTTTCTTGTAACAGTTGTATAGTTCATAGGCACTAAGAGTACTTCAATCTATTCTCAGAATGGCTAATCATTCTATAATTAACCATTACTCATGCAAAATCGTGTCTGCTTTGTTTTATTTGGCGCATTCTCAAGTACCTATTTATCTACGTTGTTCAGAGGAAAATTTAAATGTTTGTTTTTCGCAATTAATTCATATTAATTCAATAATTCATTCATATTAATATTACTTTTTTTGTAAATACATATAACAGATAGAAAACACCCAGATGCAGTATAAATATCTGGGTTCATCACACAAATAAATGTCCTGAGTGGGAATCGACCTCGTGCACGGAAGTCGGTTACACTACCGACTTAATCCTTAATCCAGTAACACAGGTATTAATAAAAAGTTAGAGGTGTGGTTAAATAAAAATCTAGGAGGGCACAATTTAATAATGTCTGTATTTATTTAAGAACTAAACACACTACAGCCAAAAACAGCGTGTGCAAATATTTTTTTTCGTTGTACAAAATATAGTAAATGGATATTATCGTTCAATGCTTACAGCGACAATTGAGTCACGGCCAATCTGATGACCTGATGTGCAATTCTACCCGCCGTTCATACGCTCAACAACAACTACTCACAGCCACGCCACTGACAACCATCAACAAACAAACACATCGTAATTATCTACTTCATGGTTATTGATAATTATGAAGACCATGGCACTAATATTTTCGGGTTCAACAATAAGCCAGAACTTTTAATTGGTACCGCTACTGATACCAGTACCAGATTATGGATATAATACATATATTACATTTTTTTTTGGAAATACATACATATAATATATAGAAAACATCCAAACGTAGTACAAATATCTGTGTTCATCACTCAAATAATTGTCCTGAGTGGGAATCGAACCCACGACCTCGTGTACGGAAGTCAGTTACATTACCGACTACGCCACGAGGCCCGTCTTAATATGCTTGTGTTCCTATTACGGCAATGAGTAGTAAGAATGGTTTACGGCGCCAAGTTGAACGCTTCTCGGAGCACTCCCCATTAAAGAGTCTGTATAATAAACGGAGAGATCTGAAGTTTCATCGCTGTTCTAATGACTAACGGCTATGCGGACCGCAGGTCTTTGGAGTAAGCCTAATGTATGCCTAATATAATGTATGAAGCTGGTATTTGGGTGCGCCTGCCCAGAGATGAAAGCGGTACTCCAAGTGTTAACGGTCTTGTGCTTTATACAGCGAAAATATTTGTTTTGGCATGAAGTACCGCTTGGTTTAGTTTGCTTATTTACATATAAAAGATACACATGAAAGAGGGTAAGGTACCTAGTGATGTGCAGAAGAAAATATCCTAAGTGATTAATTCGTTTATAATTCAATTTTCAGAAGTTATGGATACGACTTCTATCCGCAGTATTTTTATTATTATCACAATATGTCATTCATTCCATTACTGACTTGACCAACGCAATTTTAGAGTAATAATTTCAGAGTTATCTGATCAAGGTCCCTTACAAATAGAACCCTTAACTGTATTAAAATACAATATAGTTATATAAAATCGTTAGTGTACATTATCATTATCATTGTTAATCACTTCCAGGATACAGTAGTGCAATGCGCACAATGACAAAGTTCAAGTTCAGTGTGATAAGTTATACGCAAACAAAATTCAAAGGAGTTTCAAGCAATCATTTTACGAATTGCTGGACTGTGGGCATTTTTTTCAACCCTTTTTCTGTCCCACTGTTATTGGGCACAGACTTCCTTATCCACCACGTTAGAACAGTGCGGGTTGGCAGACTTTTTTTTTTTGAAAATCCCTCAGGCGTGCATGCAGTTACCTCACGATGTTTTCCTTCACTGAGCAGTGATAAATTGTAAACAAATACACACTATTTTGAAAAATCTTGATAGTCAGATTTGTGTGCCGCAAGAGACCTCTCTTCGTCTTCGTCTTTTTTTTTATTGCATGTGGTGGCAGATGAGTCATGGCCCATCTGATAGTAAATGGTAACCGTCGCTCATGGACTCAACTATACCGAGAGTATTGTCAAGCCACTGCTCACCATTTCATTTGACAGATATGAAATGAAAGAATAAATGGCTGTCTCCTGCTACAACCAAAACGCAACTATGTGCTTCATGGCCGGTCACACGAGAGATGGTGGTAACAACCCGCTCGGGCCCGATAACAAGTGATTAATGCAATGGGTGATCATTGCTTACTTCTGGGAAAGAATGGGGTGGTGACACTTGTATTCTTAGTCCGTCACCACACGGACAGAAGAACAGTCTGGGTCTAGGACTGCGGATCGAACTTGATACCACTGTCTTTGCAGTTCTTGGTTTAACCGCTAGGCTATGCTTGGCAGTCTGACTATAGGCATACCAAAGTAGTATTTCATATAATGGATCTTCATAGTGCATTGTTTTTTTGTTTTTTAGACAACACTCTGCACTAAGGAATAACCCTTGTATCGCGGGGGACTTTACAAACATACATTTCACTTACACAAAGTACACCCAGACTCAGAACAACCATTTGTGGATCACACAAAAAGTTATCTGTGTGGGAATCGAACCCACAACACTTGGACGGGAAGCCGGTATCTAAACCACTCCGCCATCTGTGTAGTCAATTATATTCCACTTCTCGGCTTTCTTGTCTTGGAGGTACAGGTAGGAGTTTAGTTCTCGTTATTCGTGATGTATTTAACACAGATCATTAAAAAAAATACTAGATATCTACAGTCGACGCTCCTACCTTAACAACCAAATACCCCTTTTGATCACAGGCGAGAGAATATTTATTTTAATTGCATAAGATAGTATGACTTATTGTGTTCTTTGGTAATTAAACGTAGATATAGGTATTATTGCTCATAATGTCATAATATATATTACATCAACACCAAACTGGCAAACATTTTATTTTTTTCGTACCAAATAGGTTGTATGTGGCTCAGTTAAATCAAGTCCGTAAGATTTAGTAAGAAGAGTAGATATACATTATGGTTACAACTTCTACTATAAAGGTTATCGTAGTAGTATCGAGACTAACCTTTAGGTACTGTTCGTTCGGCCAAAAACCGATAAATATGACAGAACTGCTCAACATTTCGTTCATTATCAAGTGTGAAAAATGTTAAGCTTATGTTACAATGTCAAAAGAAACTGTTTTATAGATTTTCACTGAGCAAATTTATATTTTTTCTATAATGCTTTCAAAGCTTTATATGGATTCAATCAATATTGTTGTACCAACCCGCCCGGGCTCGATAGCAAGTGAGTACTCCCACTTGGTACCCAGCTCTACCACCAGTAATACAATGGGTGGTAATTGCTTATTTACCTTAGTCGCCTCATACGACACTCGTGGGAAAGAATGGGGTGGTGACACTTGTATTCTTAGTCCGTCACCACATGTATTTCTTGCAAGCTCTTCCTTTTAGGTATTTTATGCATATTGTCATGTCTACTACTAGGCCATCTCTAGGGTATCCGGTTGTATCTAAGTAGAAAACGAAAAAGTAATGGATAAGCTTATGACTTACGCTCCTACTAAAACAATGTAGGTAAGTATGTAGATATATATAACAATCGATGACTACTGTCAATGTTATTTTGGCTTGTATATTTTTAGTCATATACGTCGACGTACTACTCGATAAGGCAGCTAAGTATTTAGATGTATATAATCTATACTATTATAAACCTGTAACAGAGCTGTGTCTGGACATTTAAGATATTTGAGAAAAAAATGACTGTAATCTATACTACATATTATAATGCTGTAAGAGAGCTGTGTCTATACATTTAAGATATTTGAGAAAAAATGACTGTAATAGGCTATATAGGCGTGTCTAAACACAAAACAATTTTTTTTAGAATTTTTGTCTGTTTGTATGTTTATCTGTTTGTTTGTTCGCGCATCACACTAAAACTACTCAACAGATTTTGATGCAACTTTTTTTATTTCAGAGGCCTTGATTATACTTAAAAACTGGTATACATTTTATCCCGCTACTATATTGGGAACCTGAGATATAACCGAAAAACTAGAAAATTATTTAAACTAGATTTTTTTTTAGAATTTATTTAAAATAACTACTAGATGGATTTTGATGCAACTTTTTTTATTTGAAAGGCCTTGATTTGACTTAAAAACTGGTAGACATTTTATCCCGCTCCTATATAGGGAACCTGAGATATAACCGAAAAACTAGCTTTTGGCTGCGGCGAAGCCGCTGGCAAAGGCTAGTAGACTATATAGGCGTGTCTAATCACGTTTTTTTTTTTAGAATTTTTATCTGTTTACCTGTTTGTTTGTTCGCGCATCACGCAAATACTACTGAACGGATTTTGATGCAACTTTTTTTGTTTGATAGCTCTTGAGTAGACATTTTATTCCGCTACTATATCAGGAGACTGAGATATATAAGAAAAACTAGCTTTTGGCTGCGGCGAAGCCGCGGGCAAAGGCTAGTGTACCTACTTATATAAAAATAATAGGCGCGGGTAAGGCTCCGCCGCAGCCAAAAGCTAGTTTTTAGGTTATATCTCAGGTTCCTGATATAGTAGCGAGATAAAATGTATACCAGTTTTTAAGTCTAATGAAGAGCTATCAAATAAAGAAGTTACATCTAAATCCGTTCAGTCGTTTTTGCGTGACGAACAAATAGATAAACAGACTTACAAAAAATCTAAAAAAATCGTTTTGTGTTTAGACGCGCCTATATAGCCTAATACAATATTTTTTCTCAAATATCTTAAATGTACAGACACAGCTCTGTTACAACTTTATAATATGTTGTAGGTATAGATTATATTGTTACGTCACAAAATGTATTGTTATTCAGAGAATGTCGAAGATCAATGAGACTCGATAAAGTTGATAAAAACAGATGATTGGTGATGTCATATGACTGCTTAGCGTAGTAAGAATATTTTGCCAATGAAATATTACCTATATGTTAACCGTTTTGGTACAATACTGTCCATCCATCCGTCCATCAGCCTTTCGACGTCCACTGCTGGACATAGGCCTCCCCAAGAGGGGATAGTGCCGTAATCGCCACGCTTGGCAGGCGGGTTGGCGATTGCAGTTGATGTTGTTAATACTCGAGGGAGTGCTGCTGCCCACTCCCTCCGGTATTCCCTCAGTCGGCTCTTACGACTTCCATGGGTGGAGAGTTGTGGGACAATTCTAAAGCGCGTTCCGTGCGTGTGGGGCCGCCACACGTCACGGAATGGTATATATATTATAATAGGTAAGTATATATATTTTTTTAAATTTGTATTGTAACAATTTTTCATTGTTAGTTTCCGAGACTAGCAAAAAAAATCACTCCGTCACTGTTCGTCTATTTTGTTCGCACATCATATCAATTCAAATCAGATCTTGATTTGATTTGATTTGCCAAACTAAGGTACAAATGAGGTCTTAAATTTGAAATTTCTTGTTAGTTCCAGGTTAGTTGCCCTATTCGAGCGCAGCAAATTGTGGTGTCTTAATGATTTTATCTAATTATAATAAATAACTTAATATTAAATACGTTTAGCGAGATTTTAAAATTAATACAAGTTGTTAGGCCTACCAATTTTGTAACTAATGTAATAAATTTCAATAAAGAATACAATCGACAACTGGTAGACATTTTATCAAAATCCTGAATATTTACACTATTACCCCATAGTAACACCGTAACTTAGCCAGGAATACGAATATCATACAAAATATACTGAATTGATTTCTATTTTTTTTTGTTCTATAGCTCATCATTAGACTAACATATTAAGAAAACCAGAGATATAACTAAAACCCTATTATTATAATAGAATATTTTTTCTGGCACATGTTTCTTTAAAAACTACGAGTAGGTATAATGTATTGTCATAAAATCGCCAATAATGTAAATCACCTAAATTGGATAGTATAAATGTAACAATAAACTTTGTGGAGTCGGTAAACAATTTGGCTAGTCAAAACATTGATAGTGAAATTTATCATGTGCCTACTACATAGCTTGTGGCTTCATTTGCACGTGGACACTCCATGGCAAAAATAATGTTGATAATAATTTAAAAAGCCAAGCAGCTTTAACCCTTTACTTACAGAATTCTTTTTTTGACCTCTGCTAACTCTATGAAGTCTCTATCTTGCCAAGTGCGCCGAAAATCTAAACTAATATAACAAAGCGTTTTTATTTATTTAAAAGCGCTTATCTTTGTAAATATCAGTCAGATTAGATACAGGGTGTAAAGGACATCGTACTGATAATTGATACCATGGGTTCAGTACTCGATTATGAATCCCCAAGTTGTGGAACTTTGCATCGGTTTTTTCATGAAAACAATAAATATTCACGGACATTTCACACAACGTCCTCTGGTCCCAAACTAAGCTTAAAGCTTGTGCTATGGGTACCAAATTACGGATATAAAACATATATATTTTTTTTGTAAATACATACATATAATAGAAAGAAAACACGCAGACGCAGTACAAATATCTGTGTTCATCACACAAATAATTGTCCTGAGTGGAAATCGAACCCACGACCTCGTGCACGGAAGTCGGTTACACTACCGACTGCGCCACGAGGCCCGTCAAAATTGCTATATTTTTATTTTATTTTGTAATTTAACATAACATAACAATGCTCTTTATTGTACAACAGAAATTTTACATAAAGAAAGAAAGTTTCTTAAATTAATGTACAAAGGGCGGTCTTATCGCTAGCTGCAATTTCATCCAGACAACCTTAATGAATGCACGATAAAATCGTAATATTGTTCTATCTTTACTTGACTTTAGGTACCTATTAAAACCCATTAATCACCGATTTACTCCTAAAACTACCTTTGTCACGTTTTTAGTCGCGTTGTTAATAATTCGATTATTCGCGTTATAACGCGTTGTTGTCGAGGAAAATGGTATGTTTTATTATTACAGTTATTTGGTGACATCTTTGCCCGGATTAATTCGTATGATGTCATTTACACCCAGTATATATCCATCCATCCATCCATCAGCCTTTCAAAGTCCACTGCTGGACATAGGCCTCCCCAAGAGAACGCCACAACATGTGTTTTGCTCATATGGGGGATAGTGCCGTAATCGCCACGCTTAGCGAGCGGGTTGGCGATCGCAGTGGATGTTGTTAATACTCGAGGGAGTGCTGCTGCCCACTCCCCCGGTATTCCCTCAGTTGGCTCTTACGACTCCCATGGGTGGAGAGGGGTGGGACAATTCTAAAGCCGGCCTCACACGTCACACCCAGTATATAGCAAACTGGGAAATCTTATAAATTATATTTGCAGGTAAAGGTAAAAAGGTGAACAGTCCTTATGTGGACTGAAGAGGTCAATAAATAAATAAAATAGTCTTATATAAATACTGTCTGATACATCAACACACAGCCCAAGCTCCTGGGGCTAGGACCGTGAATACTTACACATGGATTTCTTTAATAGCTACTGGTGAGCTAAGTTACTAAGAAACGATTTTACGTAAATCCTGTCCAAAATGATTTTTTTAATGGAACAAGAAAAAAACCAGACGTAATAATAATAATAATAATAGTTTATTTTATTATCCACATCTGCTACAATATAACCATTATAGAGGTTTCGTTTTAAGTGTATTAAACACCTGTGTCAGGAGGCCCCGCTCTTCTAAAACTAATTACTTACAAAAGTAGAAGTGCAGAGAAAAAACAACTCAAAATAGACTGTGTGTGTGTGTGTGTGTGTGTGAGAGACTGTGGTGAGTGTGAGTGTGGTGTTAAGTGTAGTGTGTGAGTGTGGTGTGTGTGTTTCTAATATATATACTGTGTAAGAGAGTCCCAATTTCCTCATAGGTTTTTGGTTTTAACCAGTTTATTAAAGTGATTTTACATTTTTGGTAGGTCAAATTGTGAATCTGTAATTGCTTATTTATTAAATTATAAAGAAAAGCTGATTGTCTAGTGTATTGCCTTTTTGCATAAGTATAATGAACGGCGATGATATGGTTGGATATGGTTTCTTCTTTTTTTAGGTGCATTAGGGTTATAGGGCAATGTTTTATGCAGTTTTAAAATGACTTTAAGAACGTATAATTTTCTAACTGAAAGTAGGCCACCTAGTGTGTATAGTTCATTAGAAGGAAATCTATATGGTTTGAAATACATTACTCCTAGTAAAGACCTTTGAGTACGTTCAAGTTCAAGAAACTTTATTTTGGTAGCACCACCCCATACGGGTATGCAATAAGTCAGGATTGATTGGGTTAGAGAGGTGTATACTTGGCATAAAGTTTTCTTATCTGTCACATGACGCAATATTTTAAAAATCCATATAAGCTTTCTAATTCTTGTCATAGTCATTTCCATGTGTAAATGCCATGAAAGTCGTTGGTCAACTATAACTCCTAAGTATCTCACGCTAGTTACTTTACCAATTTCATCACAAGAACAGGTGTTATAATGGCTGTAAGCATCTCTACAAGAATGTATTTTCAGTGTTAAGTCTGAGTGTGGTTGAGTATTATTATATTTAGTAAATGTGATGAATTTAGTTTTACAGGTATTCAGCGTAAGTAAATTTGTAGAGAGCCAACCAGCAACTATCGCAAGTCCTTTTTCAGCGAGTTTTTGTACAGTTTCCCACGTGTCAGCAATGAAAGCAACAGCAGTATCATCTGCATACGAAAATATTTGCCCGTGATCTAATGTGATTTTGCAGAGATTATTAATGTAAATTAAGAATAACGTCGGACCTAAAACGTTACCTTGTGGGACGCCAAAACTAATATTATTCTCCTCACTCGAGTGTTCTCCTATTTTTACCCTTTGTTTTCGTTCGTGGAGATAATTTTTTATTACGGCTAAAGGTGTGCTTCTTATTCCGACGTTGTCTAGCTCACGAATTAATATAGGGACAGAGACGGTATCAAAAGCCTTCTTCAAATCTAAAAAAACGGTTAGACACTTTTTACCTTTATCAACCTGTTTTACAATGTGTGATGTTAGTGCAGTAATAGCATCTTCAGTTGACAAACCTAACGTGAAGCCAAATTGGGACTGAGCAATAATGTCATACTTATTCAAGTAATCAATTAAGCGCTTATTAATTATTTTTCCATGATTTTAGATATTGCAGGCAAGACAGAAATAGGTCTATAATTATTTATATCATCTATATCCCCACCCTTATGTACTGGTGTAATAATGGCTTGCTTCAAAGGAGCCGTAAAAATCCCTTTATCAAAACATAAGTTAATAAGATGAGAAATTATAGGTACAACTATGAAATGTGCGCATTTTAAAAATTTTGATGGTATATTGTCCCAACCTGGAGCGCTCTGGTTTTGAGGCTCATTAATACGTTATAAACTTCTATGGGATCTGTATGTAGCAGCACAAAGGACGACAGCTGTGATTTCGGTGTCGAACAACTAGAGTAATTTTGTGATACACCCTTAGACATTGACTTCTGCGAGACCTACATTTGAGAAGTAGTCATTTAAATAATTGACTGACTGGTAAGGGGTAGCCTTTATGCCTAACAATTCAAGCTTTTGTTTTTATTAGATCTATGGTGTGTGATGTAATTTACAGCGTTCCACATATTTTTTGTATTTTTCTTAGCCTTTAAAAAACTGTTCCCTGTCATATTTTCTTCTAAGTTTTTTAATAAGGTTATTGCAATAGTTACAATACCGTCTATATGTTAGTTTAAGTAATTCATTTCCGGGATCTAATCTTAATTTTCTTTGCATATTGTTCCTATTTCTTATGCAGCGCAAAATACCAGGAGTAATCCAGGGTTATTCCATTATTAAAATGCGATTATTTCTCGACACTAAAGTAGTGATAGTATTTTGCATTAGGCAGTTTCTTAAATTGTCTATAAATTGTATTGTCAGTGCAGTAGGATCGTCAAGTAAAAGTAGATCACATAAATTACTTTCTTTTAGTGTGTCTAAAGCTTTTTCGAAATTAAGAGTGGTTTTAGATTTAGAATAGCAATTAAATTTAATTGTATCAGAAAACTTTAGAAAGATCATTAAGTTTTCCGTTATACTGGTATTAAGTATAGTTATGGCAGCAACTTTCTTATTATTATCAATTTTTAATATAAAATGGTCCAAGCAGTTATTCTCTCTAGTAGGTAATGAATGTCCTGGTAACAAACCATGTATTGCTAACATGTTAAGGTAATTAATTCTGTTGCTGCGTTCATGTGTTGATTCTTGTATTTTATTTTTAATATTTATATTAATGTCACCTGTTATTATAATATTCTTGCATGATTTAATAGAGTCTAGGTGTATGTTTAATGAATTAATAAAATTTTCAGCATTGTTGTTAGATGGAGACCGATAAATACCGAGGATAATGAGGTTACTCATATTAATTTGAAGGCACGATGCCTCAGCCAAATAAATTTCCTTAACACTGACTTTATGAGTGTTTTTAACATACAAAACTATTCCATCACAACGGTTTATATGTTGAGTAGTAGAATAGTTGCAATATAGATCCATATATGGAACAGGTTTATTGACATTGAGTCTGCATTCGCTGAGTACTATTAAGTCAACGTCAAAACAGAATTGACTAAGGGTGATTTGTAGATCATGAAAATTACTATAGATACTTCTAATATTTTGTGAAATAATAGTGAAATCTGACCTTTCTACACGAATTTGCTTAGAGAAAGTATCGATATTAGATTCATATGATTGTGCAATAGCAAAATCATCTATACCACCTAAAACAATTTGTGTACTATCCATTAAGAATATTATAAGGACTGAGGTTACAGTATCTCAATTTTATATTAATAAGATGATTTTGACATATTAATTTGGTATTATGAAATTTACATTTTATATAATTGTGATCCCGAAATATTGTAAAATTTAATTTAGTATTATTGTTTATAATATTAATATTGTCTGTATCCACTATGCAAGAGTATGCTTTAGTAATAATATTAATTAATTTTAATAGGTCTAAAGTATGAATTTGTACGAATGAAGGTGATGTAGTGAGGAGAGATTGATTGAAGAGTATGTATATTGTCGTTTGTGTGTATGGTACGTGTGTGTGAGTATAGGATGTGTTCAAAGTAATATAACTTATTCTAAAATGATTTTTAAAATACTTAAAGCATGCATTCAATATCATAAGTGATTTGGAAATACATAGTAATAATGCACTTAGTTTACATAGTCACATATCTTGCATTAGAGTTTGTATTTGCAGTTCATTTGTTATAAGATGAGTAGCTGAGTGATCGTGCCTTTTGACATAAACTTTACCATAAGCAGTCCAGCAGTATTTGTATCCTTTCGACTTAGCGAAATCCCGTGCAAGAAAATGTAGTCTGGATCCTTTTACGGTAAGTTGTTCTGAGACATAGATAGGTGTGTCTTCATTAGTTTTTAGGCCAAGATGTTTAGCGCAAAGTTTCTGTTTATGCTTGATGTTAAATGCCTTACTCATTTTTATAGTATCCATCTTTACTATAGTTGACAAGAATTCTACTATAATTGGAGTGTTAGTCTTCCCTTGCTGTTTTCCAGTTACCCTATAAATATCTTTTATATCCTGCTCCGTTACTTCGTCATTAATATTTTTAGATAAAGACAAAACCATGGTAATTAAGTCTTGCTTCGTTTCCTTAGGATTTCAAGGAACATTTTTTATCTCTATATTAGCTTTGCGACTGCCGCGTTGCATGTCTTCAATCCTATCTTCCAGTATAGTTATATACTCCCTATCTTTCTTTCTCTGTGCTTCCAATAGCTCTATTTTCTTTTTGAGTTCATCATTCTGTGTCGTAACGAAGGCCACTGTTTTTTCTATGTTTTCATTTGATTGTCTAATTTCCATGAGAGTTGGTGTGATTTTTTTTAATTCCTTTTCTTGACTTAGTAGCATCGCTTTAATCATAGTAATCATCTCTTCTATAAAAGCGTCTAAGTCATCTTCGTCTCTTCTTCTTTTATTGCGTAGGGCAACAAACAGACATAAAACCACATAATAGGAAATACCTATGACGAGAGCAAAGTAGATAATGCACTAGTACCTATAAAATAAAGCAGCTATTTGCGTGTGTTTGCTTCTACGCTATTTTCGTATAAAACTAGGTGACGTCACCAAGGTATTTATGGTTGTAGCTTATTCTCCCGTAGGTTCTTGGGTGATATTAGCCCCCTTATAAAAAACGAAACGTTAGACGAACTTTCGTTTCGAGTCATTGTGATTGATCAACAGTCCGACGTATGATTCCTGATTAGTCGAGATTCCGAAGCGTGATTCAGGCAACCAATCACACAATGACACAATGACTCGCAACGAAAGTTCGTCTAACGTTTCGTTTTTTATTCTAAGGGGGCTGATCTCAACACAAAATCTGGGATAATGTTAGAAGAGTTCTAGGTTTGGCAGAAGCAAGTGAACGCGTAATTGTATGCAGAGACTTGAATGGATCACGCGCTCAGACCACGAGGACATGTTTGGTTAATTTGGTGATAAGAGACTGGACGATGCAGGTAGGGTCTCTAGTGGTAGAGCCTTCTTATCCCAGCATGAATGGGCCAGCTCGATCGGACAAGTACTTACCACTCTCTCACAGAAGATCAGCGTGAAATAACTCGTAGCTTTGTGGTTCGTATTGTGAGTGAGAGCACCAGAAGCCCAAACACCCTCCGTATTCCCTTCTTATTATCCTTCCTATCCTCTCTATATTATCTTTCCTCTTCACTTCCTACTCTTTAAGTCATATTTAAATTATTTATGCGTACATTGATAGATTGATATTATAATTTGAATTTTACAGGCAGAGATAGCCTTGACGTATAACCGTGACCTGATGAGTAATTTGTTAATAAAAAAGTCTCACTAACTGTCTCAAAGACAGCATGCAATTAATTAGGTCAGTGTTTAATTCATTTGCATACTTCGGAGTGCGATAAAATAACTATACTAAATGTTGTAATGTGGGGGGTTGTAGTCGTAAGAGCTGACTGAGGGAATACCGGGGAAGTGGGCAGCAGTACTCCTTCGAGTATGAACAACATCCACTGCGATCGCCAACCCGCCTGCCAAGCGTGGCGATTACGGCACTATCCCCCATACTTGGGGAGGCCTATGTCCAGCAGTGGACGTTAAAAGGCTGATGGATGGATTGATGGAAATATTGTTTATTTTTGAAGCACCTAGAACTTTTTTTGCGGTAATATGGTAATTGACAATTGGAAGAGGAATTGAGAGTGAAATCTTAAGGACGCGTCGCGAGGAAGTTTGTCTGCGAGGAATTTAACAAAAATGTTTATTCTGTTTGCAGAATTTAAAACAGTGATTAATACGGAAAAATTAATGACTTTCCTTGTAAAGAAATACCTAAAAACCCTTAAACCTATGCTAAATTCAATCGCATTCATCTTCTTTGCGAGCTTTATATTTTTTATATTTTTGGCTTTTCCTATCCCATATCCTCATATAGAGCCTCCACTTCGTCATCGGAGTGTGTCGAGGTCGGTGCGTAAAACTGTAAAACCGTCAACGAATACCGTTTGGTTATTCTGAGTATAAGGTACGCTACCCTACTCGACACACCTTCAATCCTCTCCACGTTGCCTACAAGAGATCTGCGAACGATAAACCCAACACCCCCTTGGGACGGACTGGTGGTCACCCTCTCCGTAGAAGAGCAAGTTCCCGGATCGGAGGATTGTCGTGCCCTCACACTCCCTTCGGACTTCTGACAACCATCCCAGCGAATCTTGCTCAATTCCTCTTCCAGCTCGGTGATTCTCTCGTCGGCCCGAAGTATCCGAACGTATGCGTTACCAGGGCCAGAGGTCGTTGTTTGTAGTAGCCTTGCCGCGACCGGAGGTTCTTCGCGTCCTCTGCTCCGCCGTTACCGGGCCGGCTACCGTTAGGCAACGGAATAGCGAAGCTGCCGTGGCTGGGGGCCATTTTATGTGTTTCGCTCATATGGGGATAGTGTCGTAATCGCCACGCTTGGCAGGCGGGTTGGCGATCGCAGTGGATGTTGTTAATACTCGAGGGAGTGCTGCTGCCCACTCCCCTGGTATTCCTTCAGTCGGCTCTTACGACTCCCATAGGTGGAGTGGGGTGGGACAATTCTAAAGCCGGCCCCATACGGACTAGAAGTAATTATAACAAAAAATATATATTTTTTTGGATTGATTTGGATAAAATTGGCAGATAGCTGATTTTATAAAAAACTTTTCGGTTATATCTCAGGTTCCCGATACATTTATTTATTTAACTTTATGTGAACAGAAAACAAAGTACATTGTCAATGTTACAATGGCGGACTTAATGCCTGAGGCATTCTCTACCAGTCAACCATGGGTGGCACAGAGATAATGTGAGGTAGGTACATCTTCATGAGAAAACAAGCAAGGTAAAGAAAAAATAAAAATAATAATTTAGGCAAGAGTTAAATATGCGACAGTAGGATATTTATAAATACAATAAATATATATATATATACACAGTCATATACATAATATATATATACATACTAAATAACTACAAATACTACGTAGTATACATAAGATAAATAGGTAAAATATATAATAAAATACATACATAATAATAATATACATATAAAAACAATATTCACGAATGTTGTAATTGTTCCTCTAGCTCGGCCAAAAAGTGCTGGCGGACTTTAGTCTTAAATTCGTAGCGGGTCTTACACATCCTGATATTGAGTGGGAGTGTATTCCAAAGGAGAACAGATTGGACAGGAAATGAAGAATTAACAACCCCAGAAGATGGGATGGACAAAGAAGTAATCTATTATCAGTAGAGCGTAACTCCCTATCATGGTTAGTTGATAGATACTGGAAATAGGGTTTTAAATAGGCAGGAGAAGAAGGTGACATAAGAAAAGAATAAAGTGAGGTGAGAGCTCGCATGTTTCTGCGCTGACGAATAGGTAAGAATTTGAGGCGGAAACGATAAGCAGAGACATGGTCATACTTGCGAAGATTAAAAATGAATCGAATGCAGTTATTGAGAAGACGAAGAGTTTGTTGAGCAGGTCTGAATTCTGGTCAAAATAACTCATGTCGCCATAGTCGAATAAAGGAAAGATCAAGTACTGCACAACCAAAGTTTTGGTTTTAATCGGTAAGAAATTTTTAAGTCGATAAAGTGTTCGTAGCGTACCAGTAACTTTTTGACTTACACACGCAACCTGAGTTTTCCAGCTTAGAGTGGAGTCCATATGTAGACCAAGATTTTTGACCGTGGTACTTAGCGGTATTGTAACACCATTAAGGATGATAGGTGGAAGACATTGAAGGTCCAGTCTGCTCATCATTCGCTGACTACCTACAACGATTGCCTGAGTCTTACTGGTGTTTATGACTAACCCGAATCTGGCATACCAACTAGATATGTGTTCTAGGTCGCTATTTAGCCTAAGAATAGCTGAGGAGGCGTTATCAATGCTTTCCTGACAATATAACTCGAGATTGTCAGCATATAGATGATACGAACACTAAAGGTTTTTGGAAACAGCATTTATAAACAGAGAAAACAGCAAAGGAGAAAGAATACTGCCTTGAGGAACGCCAGCATCTAGGATACGCCATCGAGACATGGTCTCGTTAGGGCGAACCTACTGCTGACGCTCCTGAAGATAGGAAGAGAACCGTTCCAGAACAATGGGTGAGATCTTAAGGTGGGAAAGAATAGATAGTAGGATATCGCGACTGACGGAATCAAAAGCACTGGAGAAGTCAATTAAAACAAGTACTGTGACTTTGGTATTCTCCATACCAGCCCTGATATCGCCAGTCTCTTTGAGGAGAGCGGATAAGGTGCTGTGGCCTGGTCGAAAGCCAGATTGAAACGGACTCAACAGATCATTAGCAAACACAAAATTGGAAAGCTGTTTATGTACGCAAGCCTCCAGCACCTTTGAGAGGAAGGGGAGAATGGATATAGGACGGAAGTGATTGGGCAAAGAGGGATTGGGGGTCTTGGGTAAGGAAATTACAAAGGCTTTACGCCATTGCGATGGGAACTCTCCGGAAATTAGGGAATAATTGATGATGTAGGAGATGGCTGGGAGAAGGTGCTCTAATAAGGTTATAAACATGCGATGGCTAATATTATCGCAACCAATCGCATTTGATTTAGTGGAAAGGATTGTTGTTTTGATCTCAGCCATCGACACTGGAGAAAAATGGAAGAATTCAATATTGGGTTGAGGCAGGCCAGCCAGATAACTACTACTAACTATCTATATATATATATATGGTGATCAATCGGAGTTACAGTGGAGAAATAAATGTTGATATCATCCAAACTAACCGCCGCAAAAGAGCCCCGCTGACGTTGTCTACCTACACGCAAATTGCCAAGAAATTTCCAAATCGTGGAAGCCGAAGAACAGGTGATATTTTCAAGAATGTGGCGGCGTTTGGCGTTACGTATCATCTGATTACACCGATTTCTCGCGATTTTAAAATTGAGCCAATTTTGATCACATCGTACATTTTTATACCTGCGAAAAGCCTGGCCTCTTTTCCTCGTAGCTTTTCGTATGTCACTAGATATCCATGGTGCTGGGGAACGTTTGAGTCTAACTCTTTTTATAGGCGCATGTAAATCAAAAAGCTTAAGGACAGAGTCATTGAAGTAGGACACTTTATTATTTAACGAGGGGACAGAATACAAGTGATCCCAACAAATTTTAGAAGCATCTTTGCCTAAGGCTTCGATATCCATCCGTCCAAAAATTCGCATGTACCGGTATTGTGTGTACGGTTGTGGTATTGGTTCAGCTTTTGGGGGCTTAAGTATGTAAGTAAGGAAAGTTAGGTCGTGATGAGAAAAACCAGGAGCAAGAAGTTGGCCGTGAGAAGAAACTAAGGAAGGAATAGAGGTCAGTATTAGGTCTAGCCACGTGTCATTACCGTCACTATTGTGATGAGTGGCACATAAAGGTAGAACATGAAAATTAGAGGAGTTTGTAATGTCAAGGAGTTTTATGGATCGAAGAGATGTAGGAGAAAGAAGATTTGTGTTGAAATCGCCCATGACGACATGATGAGAATATTCAGACCCTATAGATTTCAGTATCGGTTCGTTACTGGAGAAGTAGTCCGTATTAGGAGTGCGGTATACAACTCCCAGAACGGCTTTAATCCCTCTGAAAGTAAGTTCAAGAAACAGGTACTCCGCAGCAGCATCAGTAGGAGACGAAGAAAAGAGTATTTTGTAAGAAAGAAAACTACGAAAATATATGGCAACATCACCCCCTCTTCTATTGACGCGATCATTTCGTATGACGATGAAGCCTGGGAGAGGGTAAGTGGTGGAAAGAAGGTGAGGTTTAAGCCAAGTCTCAGATATCAGGATGGCATGAGCGTCAGTAAAAAGTTTCGTAAAACTCACTGTAGTGGCTAGGAATACTTTGAGCATTAATATGTCAAACGTTGAGTGTGTGGTGCGATTCACGGTTAAATTTTTCGCGCAAGCTATCGCCTAGCGTACATGGGGCCAAACAGATATAAACAGATATAGTAGCGGGATAAAATATCTACCAGTTTTTAAGTCAAATCAAGGCCTTCCAAATAAAAAAAGTTGCATCAAATACCATCTAGTAGTTCTTTTAAATAAAATTAACAAAAAATTTATTTAAAAGAACTACTAGATGTATTTATGTAATTCTAGTTTAAATAATTTTCTAGTTTTTCGGTTATATCTCAAGTTCCCGATATAGTAGCGGGATAAAATGTATACCAGCTTTTAAGTCTAATCAAGAAATTTCAAATAAAAATGTTGCATCAAAATCCGTTCAGTAGTTTTGGTGTGATGCGCGAACAAACAAACAGACAAACAGACAAAAATTCTAAAAAAAATGTTTTGCGTTTAAACACGCCTACAGTATTTTTTTCTAAAATATCTTGAATGTACAGACACAGCTCTGTTACAATTTTGTAATAGTAATAGAAGATAGATAACTTCGGCTACTTCTATTTTGGAAAATAAATTAGAATTTTGCGAAAAATATAGATGCCACGCGGACAGCGTCGCGGGTAGCAGCTAGTCAAATCTAGTCTTACAGATACGATTTGTTTTTTAGTGTAAGTATCCACTAAGATAGGGTTTTTCGAAATTACTACCCTAAAAGGGTGAACTGCAGAGTTGAATTTCCTTTGATACTTATAGCTCTTCGATTAAAAACATGAGATACGTGTATCACAGTTTTTGCAATCATTAAAATAGGACTTTGAAAATTTTACATGGTATGATATTATAAAATTCCCTCATGCCTATTTATGCAGGTATCTGCCGAAGCAACCGTGCTCCGACAGCACCTGCACCTGTCGGCAGGTAAGGGATCCGTGCTGTCGCTCTGCCCACACCTCCACAGCATCAGCTAGAGCTATGGTCCAAAGACCGACACGGGACGTCTCCAGCCGTGCCCTAGGGTTAAAGGTTTACTATCAGCCGCTAAAGAATTAGATTATCCACGTCCTGGCTTCATTAGACCTGGAATATAAGAGGCAATATATTGTGCTCGTCAAAACAAATCAAATACGACCTTAAACATGATAGATTAGAGTCAATAATCCAGATCTCCTGTCCCATCATCAGATCAGCTCCAAAACGTGAACTTAAAGTATTTCAGCTCCAAGATGATAAGATATAGAATTATCTTCTAAATTACATATTCATAACATACTATAGGTATTTTAATTTTAATGCAACAATAATTTACGTTAAAATCTACTTCCAAGAGTTTATTAATTGTTAATTACAGGTTAAGCGTGTTTGGAATGAAAAATAAAGTAAAATTAGTCGATCCGTGCGTGATTCATTCATTAAAAGACCTCTTCTTAGATGATATTAAATCTCAAATTTAAGAGAAGCGGTACTTTTTTAGGCCGTGTGTCTATTTTTCGTTACTACCTATTAGACGAGCTTTAAAATGAGTAGTTGTAAATTATAGAATTTGATAAGCAAATAAGGAAGTTCTCACGGAACGACAGAAAAACAGACTAGAAAAATAATATATGGGATATAAAACTTTAAAGAATGCATGAATTAATGTGTGAACAAAATATAATTATGGAGCAATGAAGAATTTTAAAGGCAAACATATTTTAGAGCCAACTTTGGAGTTTAAATCTTTCTGTATTGAAACATACGATATGAATGACAAATAGCTGAATGGTCTTTGTTACTGTGCAATGTTAGAATAGAATAATCCATTTAAACAAATAATTATATTTAACATACAGAAAAAAAAATAGAAAGTTTTAACCTCAGTGTAGGATGTAGGTACAGGGGGAGACCGAGACTAACCCACCTAGACCAAATCGATCATGTGTTGAAGGAAGGTGGAATCAGGAGTCTTCGAAACCAGCGAGGAGAGAAGAGAATTTTGAATGTTGACGAAGCGAAGCGAGAGATGTATGCAAGAATAAAGCCTTTTGGCACTTTGTTCTCTCTGCGTACCCCGCAAGGAAGATGGCGTGATCATAAATAAGTAAATTTACCTCAATGAAAAAAAAGGCGTCTCAGGTTATGACATAATTATACTATACAAAACTTAATTATTTAATTGGCTTGTTTTTCATATGACGCTGTTTTACATGGACAAATAAAATAAAAAATATTTTTTTTATAAAAAGCATGAGTTCTTTGTACTTCCGTTTTAGCCATTCGTAAAGGAGGATGTAAAAATTTTTGCACACCGAAGTAAATCAAATGAAGTATTTATTTTTATTCATTAGATTTATATGTTTTGCTGTTATATATTAAGCTATAAAATTATTTGAGTAGGTACGTAATATACGGTTTTTAAAATATTAATAATAGTAACGGCAGGACAACAGATGACAATGACAGAGCAGTGGCTGTATTAAGAGTGATCGCTTAGCAAAAATAATGTAACTGTAAATTATGTAATCACTATTGATTTAGCATTTTTTAATTTTAAGACGTCTCATATCAGATAAAACATTGTACAGAAAACTGCCATTGTTTCTTCTTCGTCCGTCAGCCCAGTAGGTACCGCAAGGTACAACTACGCTCTCTTCTACAATCATGGTAAAACTCTCAAAATAGGTTTCTGTAGAGTATTGCAGCTATAGATATTTTTAGGTGGGCAAAAATGTACCTGCGGCACACTCCGCTTGCCGCGGAGACAACAGGATAGTGTGGGGCTCTTACTCATTAGAACCCCATTGTGTGCCCTTACCCGCTACAGCGGATTACGGGTACCAAGTGGTATCAACCGATTCGCAGGCAGCAACTCCTTCGGGCCCTCTCTTGTGCACTTGGGCGTCACATCTTCGCTAGGTAGGCTTCAGCGGATAGCGGGCTAACCTCGACCCTATCGTCAGCAGCCTCGGCTTGGGCGACATCAGATGCAAGTAAGCGCGCCTGCACTGCCGGCCTATCAGGTCCGCGAAGTAGGATTATTCCCGAACCCTCTGCGCCGCCGATGACAGCCTCCCAGAAGGCGGCGACCGCGGTACCGTCTCTGCGGTCTCTGTCATTGCCAACCATCGCTCGCGCTACGGTCCCGTCGCTATACGGACAGCAGATATGTATTTTCTATTTATATTTCATCAGCAGATTAGTCTTGCTTGCATTAACATAGTGTGTAACGTATGCCTATTGCATGACCATGTCACGCACATTCTGTGTCTATGACCTGTAAACACAGTTTTGAAATATTAGTTATTTTTAAGTATTCTGTAAACACAGTTTATACTTCTAAACTTCAATACAACTTTTAGTAAACAAATCGAATAATTGTTTTACTAGCTTGTAGTCGCCACTTCGTCTGCGTAGACTTAAAAATTGGGGTCCAGACAGAACAACCTGTGAGTGATTTAAAAATGGGATAAAATTTCCAGCAACCATATAGCTGCGTTGCAATAAAATGATTTTAACGTAGGCATGAGGACGGCCGCACAGGAGTGAAACCTTGAAAAAAAAAAATCCAAAGTCATAACAGTTCTACAGCAGTGATAGATAGCAGATAGCAAAACTAAGGAATGCCTACATGAAGACAGTGGTATCCAGTTCTATCCCCAGTTCAAGGCCCAGACCTCGCATGGTATACATCAGTATGAATTTTAATTGCAAAATTAAACTTACTATATTGGATTAATGCATGTAAATGCGTTCCGATAGAGGGCGTTGGTCGTTAAGACAAATGTGATAAGGAGATTTGGTATGTCTAAAAGATAGTACTGTAGCTCAGTGGATTAGAGCACTTCCCCGGATAGGAAGAGACGCAGGTTCGATTCCCGCCTGTACTAAAATACTCTTTTTCCTTATTCACAAATTATAATTTGTACTTTACGGTATTAAGAATTTCGCGCGCACAGCATTTTGGTGGCATAAGATTTTACCTGTCTAAAATTCACTAAAGTGACCTTAGAAGTTACACTTGAAAAAGCTGCAGTGCAAGGTGCGCCACGTAAACAAAACTCTGCACTAAATCGACATTTCTAACATAGAATAACAGTTAGCAAGCTATGTGTAAAACAGAATACAAATGACCTGTGCTTCAAGTTTAGCTTATAGTTGTAGGTTCATTTATTCGTGATTGAGAAAAAATATTCGAGCATTTAAACATTCATATAATAATATGGCAGCTGCTGTTCACTGCAAAAAGGCTTTTATTTTCTTCAGCGTTCATTGAGAAAATATGAAATAGTATCGAGCACGTTACACACATTTTTATGAAAGACAAATATTATGCTTGTCTATACTTATAATAAAACTGTAGAGAGGTCCATTCTGTACATTGAATATACTCGTATATTCAAAATTAATATTGGAGGATGAATGGTGATCGATACTGATGCCAAAAATTTAATCAGTAAATTTTTTGTCTGTCTGTCTGTATATGCACGCATGGGTCAAAAACTACTGAAGGGATTTTAACCAAACTTAGTACGACTATAGTCCATACTTCTGGGCAGATTATAGGCTATATAACATAACGCTAAGACTGCGCTGAGCTGAGCAGTGACGATAAATTTGAAGTAAGTCGGATGAAAATGCGCTTTCGAGCTCTTATCATCGCATACGTTGATCATACACCAAAAGTATGTATTACAAAGATCAAAAGATCTACAAAAAGTCCCTAATAGTATATATCTATCTTTTATAAATTAGCCACAATAACGTGTTTAATCGTTAGGCATTTCTTCAAAGTGTATTATTAAATACATAAATATATTGTATTTCACATAGATATATCTTTATCAAACTCCCATATTCAAAAAGTAGACTTTAATATCTATTTTATAAAAAAAAAAATATAGAAATCAGTTTATTAACACACAAGATATAGATGAAATAAAACTTCCAAATCTCGCCGCGACAGTATGGATACGGCAATACGATTGATTTTTATTTAACGCGCAAAACGGCCATCCGCTGCGTCTATAAAAAGGCGAGGGCGCTCATGTGCCGACTTCAAATCATAAACGTGGGAAATCCCACTTTACCAGCAACAGCCCGAGCCGAGGTCCTTACCCCACAGGTGGTGCCCTCTGGTAGCGTTGCCTATAGTCGGAATTTTAATTCGATTCCAGATTTGACAATTTCAGTGTTGCAACGTTATTTATTTATTTATGGAAATTAATGCATAACATTACAGAGTAAACCAATTCGTTATACATAATAGATATAATTACAATTGAAAATAAAACAAAAAGACATGAAATGGAATATTTCCGGATCGATTCCTCTCGTTTATAGTAGTATATCTAAAGTGCAAGTGAGTGGTAAGGTGCATTATCCATCACCACAATTGAGTTTGGTCTTAATTTTGGTAAGACTCCAGCTAACCACTCCTCAAAACAAACTGCATCTCATCATGGTAATCTTCACAGTTTTTCTTTGCTTCAAAAATCATGAGCCCCTCTTCCAGGAAGCCTTCTTCACTACCTATATGGCTAATTATGAGACGTTTGCCTTTTCCAGATGGATTTTTTAATCCAGTGGTCAGTCCCTCCAAAAACGCTTGCCGAGATGATGTGACTTTCCACCCAAGTTTTTTTTACAGTATGACCTAAAAATAAATATAGTACATGAACACTCAATATTACTATTAAATTTAATGTAAAATGTATATAAATTCAAAATCCGCCATGTTATTATATCATTTCGATCAATAAGTGCTCTTGCGTGACCGTGCAACAAATTTAAAATTAAGATGCTTCAAAATTTTTCCGAGGGTGTCTTTGGAAACCTTGGGCATTTCTGGATCATCGTTCATCACTTGTAAAATCTAAAATAGTAAATTTTATAATAGTTTGGAATCATTAGTTATATATAAAAGATGTAGGTATAAAATAATACTGTCTGACTGATTGACTAACCTTTGCAATGGTTGGAGGTTCATTTCGGTAAAAGAACTGATGAACAATTCTTCGTATTGCGGAGAATGTAAATTCATCAATTTTATCTTTGAAACTTCGCTTTGGTCCAGTTTTTTTAGGAGGAGTTGGCGGCGCACCTTTATTTACTTCCTTCAAAACGTTACAAACAGAGCGTGAGGTTATTCCCAATATGTCAGCAACTTTGCTCATACATTCATTTTCTTCCACAACTTCAAAGGCCTCCAATTGCGCAGAAGTTTCATTTTTCACGTACTTGTAGGCGTTGCGGGTCATTACTTTTTCAGTAACAGTGAAAGCTTTTCGTGGACGTTTTTTTCTTGGGGACAAGAAAACATCCAGGTCTTTTTGTGATGTACTTGGCTGAGGATCCATTTTGATGGAAAACCAAAACAAATAGATTCACTCAAAGTTCACAAAAAACTATAAACGTAACAACAAACACAACGTAACAAAACTTTAACAAAAACCCAACAAAATAACAAAATATCGATTCGCAATGAAACAAGATATTCGTGCAGTTAGACTGGTAGAATGAAGCCGAATGACAAGATAAACAAAATGGCGATAGCTGCATGAGCGCGCACGGGTTGCCAATACAGAAAACTATCTAGGCTCTTTTATTATAAGTTTTGTTTTTAATATAAAAAACAAAAATATTTACTTTTTATAAAATAAAGCAGCGGTTACTAATTAATAAATAATTATTATGAATAATTATGTATTTATTTAAATAAAAATCAATAATTTAGTCTTTAATTGGCACACCAATATTATGATTACATAAACATAAATCGCGATTGTTTATCGATTTTTGTGTTCATCACTACACTATTAATATGTGGTATCATTATTTTACAAAATGACAGTAGCTAATGTCAAATGTGGAATCGAATTATAATTCCGACTTTAATTTGAGAGCCCTCTGCGCTCACCAATTGTCCGGGTAAGGTTGTCATAGCCATCTGAGGCTAACAACAAACGTCAAACACAAAAAAATAAAAAGTAAAACGCGCCGCCTTTACTCACATTGTCACTCTTAATGCGAACGGACGTGGTTCTTATTGACTCTTCTCGGAATAAGCACGTTTTAGATTTTAAAAATACATAGATACGTAGTTTTTAGATATAATTTTAAAGTAGGTATTAGATAATAATATAATTAGTTTGTTTAGTGTTTTTGTTTGTTTCTCCTTCTTTTCTTTATATAATATAGTTGTTAAGTTAAACGTTGGAAAGTTAAGTATAAATTTCAATTAAGTAAGTATACATTTTTTCTTTTTGTGTGTTTATCTTATTAGGTTCTTTTTATTCCACCTACGACGCCACCTAAAAAATGATCTTCCTTATCTCGAAATTCGAGAAATGCCAAAAGAATGAGAGATGCGCGTACTCAGGAATCGTCAGAGGAAAGAGCGCATCGTTTAAACTCTATGAGAGTTAATAATGCAACTGCACGAGCAAATGAAAGCAGTTCTGAGAGAGAGATGCGATTAACTTCTGATAGGGAAAGAAAAGCTAGACAGTCAATGAGTTTTTAAGAAGAGATTTTGGTATTATTAGGCATATTGATACGTTGCAGAAAACAATACTAAATGAAATGAGTGCAGGAAAGCGTAATCTGCACTAATTTATAGTGTACACTTTTAGTGCCTAATTCTGAATTTTCTCTGTTTTATACTTCAACTGCCTCGGTGGTGTAGCGGTAGTGTATGCGACTGCTAATCATGAGGTCTCGGGTTCGATCCCCGGGTCGGGCAAAGCTATTGAGCTTTTTCCTAAATAGAAAAATTCTCAGTAGCAGCCCGGAGTTTCGAAGTGTGCCCGGTAGACGTCAATAGGCTCGCCCCCTATTACGTGGGACTCAAACATAGCTGGCGAGTCGTGGGTGTGTAATACACCTCTGCCTACCCCTTCGGGGAATACAGGCGTGATGCTATGTTTTAAAAATTTTCAGTAGCCGCCCGGAGTTTGTAGATGTGCCTGGTAGACGGCAACAGGCTCGCCCCTATTACGTGGGACTTAAACATAGCTGGTGAATCGTGGGCGTGTAATACACCTCTGCCTACCCCTTTGGGGAATACAGGCGCGTTGCTACGTTTTTGTTTATACATCAATGTTTATAACATATAATTATACTAGGCTGTACGGCTCGATGGTGAGTAAGACGGTAAGTTTGCCACCCCATGAGTGGTTGGCGTGGTAGCTTAAAGACCAAAAGCAACCTTCGCGAATAATTCACCCCAAGAAAAGCTATAGGACATGAAGAGGAATGATGATATAGAGGAGAGGAGGAAGTGGTCAGGTATAATAATAAGAAGGAAATGTGGGGTGGTTTGGTAGGTTTCTAATTGGAAGATAGAAACACACATATTTGACCTTTTTTGAATTAAGAATGTTAAATTTCATTTTATATTTGATACTAGCTGACCCGGCGAACTTCGTACCATTTTTTCGTTCGTATGTATTTTTTCATGAATAAATATTATATTCGTTCGTATGTATTTTTTCATGAATAAATATTGCAATTATAAATTGAGATATAAAGTATCCTATCTCTTAAGTTGGAACAAAATACACATTTAAAAAAAAGAAAAGTTAAAATCGGTTCAGTAGTTTCGAAGTGCATCCCGGACAAACATCGTGACACTGGAATTATATATAATAGATAGGACACACATACATTTCAATAGTTTTATAAAATCGAGGGTAAAATAGGGGTCGAATTTAGAAAGTAAAACTATAACACTGACGAAGTCGCGGGTATCAGCTAGTTCTTGAATTATATTGTATCAGCATTCATAATATAAATTACGTAATAGGTACCCCATCCCATCTCTATCATCCATCCATCCATCCATCAGCCTTTGAACGTCCACTGCTGGACATAGGCCTCCCCAAGAGAACGCCACAACGAGCGGTCCCTTCATGGGGGATAATGCCGTAATCGCCACGCTTGGCAGGCGGGTTGGTGCTGCTGCCCACTCCCTCGATATTCCCTCAGTCGACACTTACGACTCCCGTGGGTAGAGAGGGGTGGGACAATTCTAAAGCCGATCCCACACGGCGGATCTATCATCTATCATCAGCATTACTGAAATTCAACTAGCAGATATTGAATAATTTAGAGTTAACTAGTTAAGATTTTGAATTACTTTGTTGCTATATAATTAAATATAAAACTGAAAATAAACAATGTACTCGTACCTACCTACTTATATAATCTTCAGGAAGAAATCTAAAAAACAGTTTATTTTACAGAGATTATGCTTGCATATTAAATAAACATATTTAATTAAAGCAATAAAAAACTAATAAAATATGATTAATTTCAGGTTGCTAAGAAATATAAGCAGACTAGCCTAATAGACAATACTCCTTTTTAGGTTATACTACTAGACTAGGACAATGCTCGTTTTTAGGTTATATCTTAAATTCCGCGAATAGTAACGGAATAAAATGCATACCAGTTTGTAAGTCTAATCGAAACTATTAAACGAAAAAGTTTAATCAAAATCCGTTCAGAGTATCTGCGAACATGCAAACAGACGACAATTCTAATAAAAATGTTTTGTGTTTGACGCTTAAATAGCCTGATACAGCATAGATGTATTAAAAAGAGAAGATCCACAATTAGGCACTAAAAGTGTCCACAATGAGTGCAGATTACGCTTTCTTGCATTCATTTCGTTTAGTGTCAGTCATAGAGTAACTTATGAGTGATGATTTTACGCGTGAGTAGTTGCAATGCCCGCAACGTGTCAATGTGCCTAATAAAATTAAAATCTATTTTAAAACACTCATTGATCTCTCTCGTTCTTTCTGAATAGTGCTATTACACTCGTGCAGCTAAAAGTTATTACTATTTTGTATAAAATGAATGCTATACAATATAAGTAAGACTATAATTATACGTATACAATTTTTGCCTCGATTTCCAAACGTATTCCGTATTTTTAATTTATTAATCAATGTAAAGCTCAGTTACAACTTTATAATACATATTACCCTGCCGCAAGAATAAGAAAATTTAAAACAGATGCGCTCTGGTGATGATGCGCTGGGTGGGATTTGTGACTGTGTATATATACATACAACAAAACAAAACAAAAAGCGTACAAGAAATAGCACTGCCCCGGTGCGACTCAATTTACAATTTTGTTTCAATGCCAAGGTCACAATTGTATGAGTACTTGGACACCTGCGCCCGCACCTTTTGCAGAATTTAGCTAAACGAATATTTGTTCAATGTCAAGTGGTAAATTAAGTTAAACATGGCATAATGCACTTATTCTGTAAATGTGATATGGCTGAAGTTTTGTCGTGTTTGACCCAATATGTGTGGTGTGTGGCCTTTTCAATATTATGCTGTAATTACCGCAAGTGTTACATCCTCGTTGTCCTCGTTGTTGATAGCATTGTGCACAATAAAACTCATTAGAATTAATTAATTGTGCCTATTAAACAATTTGAACGAAACTAAGTTCTATACAGCCGCACTTTCATTCAGGGCTTGGCAGTCATCACAAAAAGTGAGGTTTTATTGTAAAAAAATAAGTGTTGTTCACTTTACGCTATTAAAAAAAAACTGATGCTAGTTTCTAGTTAGTTATAATGAAGTGGTTGTTTTATGTGATCGTTTTTGTTTACATGGTCTACAGATCAGGTAAGTTAAATAAACATAAAAAAAACCCTGTGGTGACGGACTAAGAATACAATTGTCACCACCCCATTCTTTCCCACGGGTGTCGTATGAGGCGACTAAGGGAAGTTAGAAATATCATCCATTGCATGACTGCAACATTGCATTGCATTGCATTGCATGGCTGGGTACCAAGTGGGAGTACTCACTCGGTATCGGGCACGAGTTGGTTGGTACCACCATCTCCCGTGTGACCGGCCATAAAGCACTTCGTTGCGTTTTGGCTGTAGCAGGAGATAGCCGTTTATTCTTTTATTTCATATCGGTGAAGCGAAATGGTAAGCAGCGGCTTGACAATACTCTCGGTATAGTTAAGTCCAAGAGCGACGGTTACCATATACCATCAGATGGGCCGTGGCTCGACTGCCACTACAAGCAATAAAAAAATAAATAAAAAAAATATGGGTAGTAATAAATTTAAAAAAATCTGATAATTAATAGTTTTTGTCAGATGGCATATGGTGCATAAAACCTATTTTACGAAAAATAAAATAAATTAAGTAACTATACTTATAGTACTGACTATACTTATAGTATATTTTTTTTATGTATAAAGCCTGTTAGAAAGATTTTCAGTCATTGCTTGTTGGTTTGTTTACAGTTTACGGAGCAAAAAGTGATGGCCTTATAGTAGACCCAGTAAGTCCTGATGTCGTAGCAGTCGGAGAACGTATAACTATCAGTTGTAAACCAACTAATAAAAATCAAAAGGTAAATTATAATATATTGTTTAATAAGAGATTCCTGGTAGTCAGAAGTTATCAATTATTAATGATACGACTCTCTCTAATCGATAGTCCGTAAAAGAAATATTATATATTATATAGGTACTAATGCTTTACCTGCAGCTTTGCTCGCGTCATAGCGATCACCATGGATAGGATTTGCGTAAAATAAGCACTATCATAATTATACAGCATCACAGCAATCATATTATTTTTTTTTACTGTCCTAGCCCCAGGAATTTGGGCTGTGCGTTGATATGTCAGTCAGTTATTCTTTTATATGACAAAAAGAGTCACGTTCAGAAAAATATATGGCGACCGGTGCATTGTTTGTAAAACTCTCAGAAAACATATGACGTTATCACCTAAAATTATCGTCCGTAAACCGACTTTACCGACAACCATACATAGTTTTTTTTTAATAAAGAAACATAAACCTATATGGTGTACCAACAATTTTAGTCTGGCTCAGTAGCATTGGGGTCCTTAATACTACGAGTAGAAGGGTTTCCATAAAAACTTGCCTGCTATCGTTTCATTTACACATATTACCGGCTGGTGGTAAAAAATTGTATCCGTTTATCAGTTATTTTTTAAGAACCACATTCTTTTTCAATTTGTATCAATCTGAAGCACGAGTGCAAAGCCACCGGCACAAACTAGTATATTACATATATATTCGTACTATGGTGATATAATTTAGCTTAGATAGAAACAGAATTGTCACAGTCAACCTTCATTTTTTGATTTAAAACCAACTACATGCAATCGTAAAAGCAGGCAAATTATTCTATTGTCATGACGTGCCAAAAGGTTGGTTCTGATAAATAAAATAATGTGCTGCAACAAATAAGTGTTAACTGCCATTCGTTTGATTGTCTAATGACAGGATGAAGATAAAGGAAACATGCGAGAAAATTGAGTATACTCTTCGAAATAAGCGTTTGTGTATGCAAGGGCTGGCTACTTCGCATCCGCGCTTAAAGTTCTCAGCCAAGATAGCAATTTTAATTAAAAAATCATTAAAATCTGCCTGATTCACTCATTTCGTGAAGTTGTGGTGTGATC
The DNA here is from genome assembly GCA_948253155.1 of Leucoma salicis. NCBI lineage: Eukaryota > Metazoa > Arthropoda > Insecta > Lepidoptera > Erebidae > Leucoma > Leucoma salicis. The sequence goes on along the minus strand of OX411808.1, from coordinate 10,633,006 downwards.
ACATCACCGTGATTGCGTTTTTAATATGTAATGATAAAGGTATAATAAATGTGTTTGATTATTTAGGTGGATTGGATATACCCAAATGGCACAGTAGTGAAGCGAAATCCAAAGGGCCGAGTCTTTTCTCAGGAGCATTTTGTGCAACCGACGAGAGGACGGCCTTCGGCCCTTATGTTGACAGTAACGAATGCAATGGTTCTCGACTCTGGAGTATATCAGTGTCGTTCTGGGGATTTGATACAAGAAGTAACTCTATGTGTTATAGGTAAGTCTTTAAAAGTTACGAATTACGAGACGATGTAAATGTTCCCCTAACAAGAAGGGCATTGTATCACAATGCCACAGATGCCAACTATATGGTCACTCTGCGCGTCAATGCTACGCGCGCCCTAGGTGCGTCAAGTGCCTAGAGGACCACTCCATGTCCGATTGCTCTCGTCCAAAGGACCGCACTCTGTGCACAGAGCCCCCCTCCTGCGTCCTATAAGGCGGTCACCCGGCAAACTACCGGGGCTGCCCCCGTGCCCCCCGGCAACCCGCCAGGCGCCCACTTGTCCTCACACCACGAGGACCGCCACAGGGAAGCGCACCCATCCTGCGTCCCACACCCCCACCCCTCCGCAACGCTTGGGTACGCCCAGCGAGCCAAGCAGAGTTCCCAGCTCTGCCTAACAACAATAAGCCCGTAGGGACGCCAGTCGTCGGGCAAACGAAGCCCACCGTGGGCCAACCTAAGCCCCCTCAGGGCAAACCACCGAAACCAGCCGTAGGAGTAGGCTCGGATGTTAGGTCACCACAAGGTGCAGACTCGGATCTGGCCTTAGTGGTTAGATTCGCCTCACAGATAGATTTTAGTGAGATTAGGGAGGTCGCGACTCAACTCCGCAAAAACGAGGGCAATAGCCTTGCCCTCCTTAACATTGCCGTACGGTTCTCGACCGTCATCGAGAAATTAAGCAACATTACTGTTTAATGGATTCGCACATCTCAGGCAGGGTCAAACCATACACACTCAAGTTAGGGTTTTTCAACGCCAATGGCCTGTCCTGCAGAGGAACGAGGTAGCCACGTTTCTGCAAGACCAACTACTGGACCTATTTCTAGTACAGGAAACATTCCTCAAACCCTTTCATAGGGCCCCGAGGATTGCTAACTACAACGTAGTACGTAACGATAGGCTAAACTCACCGCTGGGTGGCACACTCATTTATTATAAAAGGTCACTGCACTGCACGCCTTTGGATCCGCCCCCACTAGAGTACATCGAAGCTTCGGTCTGTAGACTAGCCCTCACAGGCCATCAGCCTATAGTCGTAGTATCCGTCTACATCCGGCCCGGAAGTAGCGATTCGACGCCGCTTATAACCAGGGACTTAAAAACCCTGCTAGACTTGGGAAGCGCCGTCATCATAGCCGGCGACCTCAACGCCAAAAACACCTCGTGGAACTGCCACGTTACTAGTACGCGGGGCAGGGCCCTCGAGTCACTGGCTGAGCGACTAGGGTTCGACATCATAGCGCCTATGGAGCCCACTCACTACCCGGCCTGTGTTGATTACAGGCCCGATATATTAGACATGGCTCTTTTAAAAAACGTAAATCTACGTTTGCGTTTGGTAGAAGTGTTACATGAGTTAGACTCTGACTACCATCCTGTGATCCTAGATCTCGCCTCCCCCTCACCTGGCCCCTATGGCCAACAGGACAAAACAATGACGGTGACAGACTGGGAACGGCTGGAGAGTAAACTCCGGTCGTCGTCGTCTGTACACCTAGACCAAGTCCCCCCTATTATTAGTACTGTAGAGGACACTGTGGCTGCGGTCGACTGTTTCCCAAGCCACGTACAATCGTTAATTAACGATTGTTCTCGGCAGGTACCAGACACGAGAAATCGTCGATGGCGCCTACCCGATGACGTCCGTGACTTGCTGAGGCAGAATAAAGCCGCTATACGTGCCTATGATCGTCAGCCCAGCGAGGATAACCGCATCATAATGCGCTCATTGCAAAGGGCTGTTAAGAAATCAATTGATTCTCTACGTCAGAGTGGGAAACCAAGCTGAGAGACCTAGAACCGACCCATCAAACCTTCTGGCAACTGTTCCACACTTTCAAAAACGACAGTGTGTCTACCATGCCTCCGCTTAACAGACCCAACCTTCCACCCGCCTTCGAGGACGAGGAGAAGTCCGAGTGCCTAGCCGAAAGTCTGGAGCGACAATGTACGCCGAGTACATTACACGTAGATGCAACACACCACGCCTTTATTGATAGGGAAGTGGAGTCGAGGGCCTCACCCTCGACCCCTCCGGTGGACACCTTAGGTAGGGACCTAGTGGAACAGCCACCTCCAGTTACTACCACCGAACTGGAGTCTGTAATTAAAAACCTCCATAGAAAGAAAGCCCCCGGTTCGGACGGAATATCGAATAGGGTCATTAAACTCTTCCCCCAGTCATTATTAATCCTTCTGACATGTATATATAACGCAGCGCTCATCAATAACATCTTTCCCCCTCAGTGGAAAGAGACCGTGGTAATTGGAATCCACAAACCCGGCAAAAAGCGATCCGAACCATCTAGTTATAGACCGATAAGTCTGCTTAAAGGTTTAGGTAAGATTTACGAGTGATTAGTTTTGTGTAGGCTGAAAGCATACGCCGATGCTAATAATCTCATCCCTCACCACCAATTCGGCTTTAGAGCCAAGCACTCCAGTGTGCAACAAGTCCATTGCATCGTAGAGTATACCTACTCTAAAATGCAAGAAAACAACCTTTTTACAGGTGCACTTTTCTTCGATGTAGCGAAAGCATTCGACAAAGTCTGGCACAACGGCCTAGTATACAAGCTACTCCACTTAGGAGTACCGCGGTATCTCGTACTAATCATACGAGACTTTCTATCCAACCGCAGTTTCCGCTATAGAGTGGAAGGGGTACTATCCTCCCCCCACCCCATACTCGCCGGGGTCCCACAGGGCTCCATCCTCTCACCGATCCTCTTCTCGCTGTACACCAGCGACATGCCTCAGCATCGGGAAGTGCAGACAGCACTTTTTGCAGACGATACAGCCATTTATTATGCAGGGTTTAACCCTTTCACAGTGCATAGGAAACTCTAATCCGCGGCCACTGCCCTCAGTACGTGGTTTAGCAAGTGGAGAATAGTGATCAACCCCGAGAAAAGCCAGGCGGTCATGTTTCATAGGAGACTACCCCGACTGTATCCCCCGGAGAAGATCAAACAGATTAGCATCTTTGGTAAACCTTGGAGTTCCTTGGAGTAGGCGAGCCAAGTACTTAGGTGTAATTCTAGATAACAGACTCACATTCGCCCGTCATATTCAGGAGGTACGCTCGCGCGCAGCCTTTGTTATGGGACGTTTGCACTATCTGTTAAACTCCAGGTCAAAACTCTCGCTTAGGAATAAGGTCAGACTCTACACTGCCTGTATACGTCCTGTCATGAAGTATGCCAGTGTAGTATTTTCACACGCCAAGGCACACAGGATCCATAGATTACAAACATTACAGATTAGATTCATGCGCAGAGCTACGGGTGCACCGTGGTTCATACGCAATGTCGACCTTCACATAGACTTGCAATTGCCTACCATCAAGCAATTTATGAAACGGTGTTCACGTAGTTTCTTTGACACCGCCATTACTCACGCCAACCCTCTAGTGGTTGAGTCGGCTAGGTACAACCCCTCTAATATATCGCGCGTACGCAGACCGCGAAATAGCCTCGACGAAGTCGACGACGACATAACTCACGCTCAGATCAGAGCATACATAGCTCGCGCAGCTAATACAAGTAATTACCCACGGTTTCGTCCCCACCGACGGGGGCGAAAGACGTGTCGCGGTCAAATCTTAAACGTGGGAATTCCCACTTTGCCAGCAACAGCCCCAGCCGAGGTCCTTACCCCATAGGGGGTGCCCCCGGGTAACGTTGCTTAAATGTCGGGTTGAGAGCCCTCTGCGCTCACCAATTGTCCGGGTAAGGTTGTCATAGCCATCAGAGGCTAACAACCAACGTCACACACAAAAACAAAAAACAAAAACGATGTACAACACCTCCCGGGTGGTAATAAAACTACTTAAAAAACACTCAAATGTTTTACGGCTGATTATAAAGACAATAGGTCATTCAGATTCACCATTAAGACATGTATTTGAAAAAAAAACTTAGCATCATGCCTGTAACCCCAAAGGAGTAGGCAGAGGTGTATTACATACCCACGGTTTTCCAGCTATGTTTAAGTCCCACGTAATAAGGGACTAGCCTATTATTGCCGTCTACTAGGCACATCTCCAAACTCCGGGCTCCACTGAAAATTTTTCTTTTTACGAAAAAGCTCAATAGCACTGCCCGACCCGTAGATCGAACCCGAGACCTCATGACCAGCAGTCGCTCGTGCTACCGCTATTTGAAGAGTTTGTAATGAACAAATATGCAAAACTCAGGTTTTTTAATACAAGTCAATTTAGACGCGAAAAAGTTTGAATGAATAACGTGGTTTCGCCAATTTTAATTGAGGGCCTTACGACACTCTAGGAATTGAATGTAGTGTTGCACAAAATGTCGATCTAGCCATATTTTTTTACCTATTGTTGTTTTATTTCCCATAGAACTAGCGCAGTTTATGGAAACACCAAATGAAGTAACAATTGATCTTGGACGTTCAATAACTTTGAGTTGTCAAGCAAAAGGCGATCCTGAACCGAGCTTTGAGTGGAAGAGAAATGACGATACGATAATAGGTTTGTATCAGGATTATTATAATTTATCTAAGCTTTTAATGCATGCAATGGGTCACCATCGGTCATCGAATATTATGATCAATATGGCCGTCATTTATGCCCGGTTCCTATATTCAACGAATCGTCATTGTTAACAGCTACCCATCCGTTAGTTGCAAAATGTCAATCAATTCACGTACGACTCGTATTTTATAGGAACAGATTATACTTACGCCTGGTAGAATATTCTACCAATCGCAAGTAATACGATCCATTTTATTATTATAGGGTTCAGGGGCATAAGCAGAAAAGATAATCAGACATAATTCTAAAAAAATTTTTGTATTTAGAGGCGCCTAAATACGTCTTCTCAAACATCTGAAATGTGTAGACGTAGCTTTATTAGAGTTTTATAATAGTATAAATTATACCTAATCTTAGTACCTAATGCTAATTCTTCCACTCAAACAAATTAATCTATGCACATATCAACCTTTTTGAAATAATTTATAATATTTTCAAATATCTTTAAAGCACTTGTAATGCTCGGCCATTTACTTACAAAGAGCGAAAATGTGATATCAAAAAAATACTCACGAGTAGTAGTTTCGCATAATATGTTGGGGCCTGAGTCATTACTAGGTATACAGCTGTGTCATTACTAGATGGGCAAGACTGGTTCAGGTACTGTTGGAGCACGGTTGTTTCAGCAGATATACCTACCTTGTACAACATATTATAGTCGCTAGGAGAGAACTAACTCCGTGATGTCACTGTTGCGGTTGTGACGAGGCCATGGCGTAGCATACACTTGAGTCGTACCAGGTTGGGGCCAAGTAGCGCCGTGAACTCGTTGCCACAATTGGGGGAACCTCTCGCTGCCGAGCGTCGTCAGAGTGGTGCTCAGCAGCGACGGGAATTGGAACGGAGTTGCAAGAAAAGTGATCTCACAGAATGAGTCGGTGTAGAGGGCCAAGTTGTAACCATCCTTTCGATCCGAACTATAGTACTATACTATAAGCGATTGGGTGCGCCTGTATGGCCTATAGACGGTACTCGCAAGTGTAGGCCGCTGACGGATCACTGAAGTAATGGCACGCAATTTCACTGGTCCGCTAATACAGGCGGAGAATGGCACTCAGTGGTTTGTGGCCCCACACTACCCTATTCGTTGCTCCAAACGACGGAATGTATGGTTAAGTACATTTTTACGCCTTTGTTATCCACATTTCTCATTTTACATAAGAGTCTAAACAATCAATTAATGTACTTAACTTTCAAAACACTATTGGAGCGAAAACGCTAGTTAATCATGATGTAGACGTTAATGTTTAACATGCAATCGCAATAAATCTTTACACTAAATACTTACTTACTCTAGTCAAATAGAATTTAACGTTAAAGCCGAATTAGTACAGTGATTAGTACTTCATTTTTTTTTCTATTTTAACAGACTTTGCAAGCCATTAGAAAATCTTTCAGGCATGAATGTTTCGTAATGATGTTTTCCTTCACCGATCTATAAATTGTTGAGAATTTTTATATTTCGAATAATATTGATGCTACAAAAGTTATATATATAGCCATACTCTATAAAGTAAATTCCTTCAATGAGTTTACAAATAAATTCTTATTTTTTAGATGAAGACAGTTCAGGCAAATATAAATTGATGACAAAATATAATATCCAAGGGTTTGAAGGACAGCTTACAATAATGTCTTCAGAAGCAGAAGATAGTGGTATCTATTCTTGTGTCAGCATACAGAGGAGCCTGGACGGTAACTGCAGTCATATTAATACGAAAAACATAACGTTGAATGTCAAATGTAAGTGAACAATAAAATAAATTACTAATCTTCTTTTATAACTTCTGAGGCGTTTCTTTAGTCTAAATATTTACCCTAGATTTAAAAGTGCAAAGTTAAAGCTATGAGTATTATGCGTCAGTTACGAATGTAGAAATCTGCAGAATTTCGAGCAAAGCGTAGCCATAGTCTCTATTAGGTGTGTTTTGGAGTGTGCACACATTCCAAATCTTATACAGGAACGAATTACTTAGTCTCTCCATCCCCTTTATACTATCGGATGACCAGGCGAACGGCCTTCGTCCTTTTAGATATAAAAAAAACGAAGTAAATAATTTGGGTGATATTTTATAATGAGCATCAATGAAACGTAAGAAGTTATTTGCGCCAGTGTTGTTGCTTGCTTGCTTATATACTTAGGTCTCGTTATAAACGACTGCATTTTACCTTCTTCCATACTGTCATTGAAGAGAAATCATTTACTTCGAAACAGATGAAAAGAGTTAATAACATAAAAAAAAAATAACATGAGTATAATGTTTAATATAAATATCGACTGGCTTTATATTTATTTTTTTAATGGTTTTTAGATGCGCCCACATTTAAGGATACCAATGAAACGACTGTTTATGGCCAGATGAATGAAGAGTGAGTATAGTTTTATATGATTATGTTCTACTATGTCGCGTTAATGGGGACTTCCGCTTTTAACAATTTTCATGTGCATAAAAATAAAAATTGCAACCTTGACATTAAGCTGCCTCGTATCTGTATTGTATAAGTGTATAACTCCTAATCGGAAGACAACGGGTTCGATGTCGGGTGAATCAAAAAGTGTCCTAGAGATTATCTTTCACATTTTGTGATCTAGTGTCCTAGATATTTCCTATTATCCATAGCAATCCGGAATTTGGCCATTTAACTATTATTTATGTAATCTAGTCATAGTGCCAAAATTAAGACAATCAAAACAAGATTAATCAAGATCACATTATTATAGTTATATTTCTAGAAAACTTTAATTGTTTAGTCGATCAGTAATAATATTTTGATGCTCAATATTTCAGAATTCAAATGGTATGCTCAGCTCAAGGTTTCCCAATACCTACGTATAGGTGGTTTAAAGAAATTGCAGGTGATACTTTGTTGGAGTTTGATCAGAGACAAATTAAGTTTTCAGAAGAAACGAATGAAGCTATTCTAGCTGTGGAACTAAACTCCGCTAGTGTGGGAGAGAAGTTCAAATGTCAAGCAACAAACGATCAGGGCACCTCTGAGAAATATTTTACTCTTATGAAGGTGGAGAGACCGAAATCAATTGATGAGGCAAGTAAAGTTAGAACTATAATTATTTTGTATGAATTCTGTACCAAGTACCTATATATTATTTTTAAATTACGGTTGTACCCTTCTTATTCAGTCCATTTAACATCAGGGGAGCTCCCCTGATTGTTGCTCCTTAGCCATCGTTAACTTTAATAACAATTTAAACCTCCGTAGTGACCATATTTTTAGCACAAGTCAGGTTCTAAACATTTATTATTTAGCGCTTAGGATTAAAAAAAAATACTTCAAAGTTACATCTTCTAATGGTGGTCCTGTCGTTTTGGAGATTGGTCGGGGAAAAGAGACCGACCGAGGGACAGATATTTTTGATATTTTTTAAGAAATTCACATTTAAAATGTGTTATGGCTATAATATATTTTAATGTGTTACAGGTAAAACTAATAAGTGCTACCCCGGATACTGTTGCGTTGCACGTTACTTGGTATGATAAAACTGAGTTTCCAGTGAACGGTAAGATTTAAGTTCCGAGTAAAGTGTTATATAATGGCAATCACGGCATGCAATGCAATTTGAATGACTTTACAAAACATCGCGTCTTTAAAAACAATATAATCCCAATGATAATATACCAATACATTTATTAGTTGTAAATTTCATTTCATATAAAAGGTATTATTTCATATACACATTTATTGATGTCCTTACAACTTTACTTTTATTAACAACGTGAAAGTGAGTTTGTTACGCCTGCTAAACAACAACTTAGTCAATACTTATAAAATTTTGCATAGATACATAGGTAATATGTATACTTATAAGAAATACCTAAGTGAAAAATAATAAGCTAGGTATTGTTCTTATCCTTACTAATCCTTACTAATATTATAAATGCGAAAGTGAGTTTGTTTGTTTGTTTCTTCGCTTTCGCGCCGTAACTTCTGAACAAATTAGCAATTTGGAGTACAGTAAAGGACTTACCTAGGCTACGGCTATTTATCTCTGAAAAATTGACTATTGACTAGTTTCTGTGGGATAAATATTTTTGCATATAGATAATATAGTGTCCCAAGAGTGACGTATTTACACACTGAAGGCCATCCGCACGAAGTCGTGGGTAGAATTAGCTTAATATAATTAACTGAGGGTGAGTATTTTAAATAAATTTAATTTCAGAATTCTCCGTAAAATAAAGTAAGAATTTTAAGAAATACGTGATTAAATAGAATCCACAACTTTAGCCATGCTACCCATAAAATAGGACTCTTTTTCAGTTAGTGTTGCTTAACTTACCTAATTTTCTCGCTGTTGACTATATTTTTAACGTACTTTATTATTATACTATTCATTTGGATTGATATTTGTTAAACAAAATAATTATTTTTAAATGTCATTAAATTAACAATTAATTTATTGCAGAATTTGTTATGCAATACGTACAAGATCAGAATGGAGGTAGTAAAAGAATGTATCTAAAAGATGCTGCGTGGAGAAGAAGCAAGCAATCTATAGTTAATGCAGATAGTAACTATGTTGAATGGTTAAATCCAAAGTGTAAGTAATTTCTAGTTTCTTGCTTCTTAGAACCTATTTGCTAGTCTGACTAGGGTGGGTTAGGCAGAATGTCATATCTCTCATGTCGATCGTATCGTGATCACTGTGATTGGTTGAGAGATTACCGTCATTGGCCAACGGATTATTGTGACATCACACGTCAGTTTCTCAACCAATCACAGTGATCACGATACGGTCGACACGTGAAATATGAGAATCTGCCTAACCCCCCTGGGCCTGTAGAATAACTAAACTCACTAAATCGTATCGACATCGTATCATCCCGCTTGTGATTGGTAGAGAAACCGACGCGTGATGTGGCAATAATCCCTCAGCCAATCACGGCGATCTTTCAACCAATCACAATGACACGATGTCATGTCGATATGGTCGAGTGAGATACATTATAAATCCCCAGATGAGATTTTGTAAGAGATCAGTAACGCCAATCGATTTGAACAATGAAAAAATCTTTCAACGTGAACAATATCGAATATGTACCATGTGCCTGTCTAATATCCTTATGTGGTTTGTGGTTTTTGAAAGCCATAAAAATTAGACTTTGTAATCAAGGTTATTACACTGTTTCGGATTATCTTGAGGACAAAACAAAATGGGCTTGAGCTGCTCCTCATTCATTAATTTTCAAAATTGTTTTGTATGATATAATGTCATTTTAGTTATAAAGATTATATTAAATTGTAATAAATTGGCAATTTAAAAAAGTGGCCCATGAGTTTCTTGCCGGGTTCTTCTCATGAAAGGCTTTACTTCGGAATCCGGCCGCTTGTGGCGATTGCAATCGCCACTTTGTTATTGCGGATGCACTCGCCTCAGGCGCTCGTGTTGATTATTAGTATATTCTTGACGATTTTAAGTGGTATTTAATAGGCCTATGAAATAAAGATATTTTTGAATTTGAATTTGAATTTGAAGTTTGGTGGATCTACGTTTCGATCGAATTACCTTTATCGTAGTCTAGAAACGATAGTCACAGAGGCTAATTATACACCTCAATCCCAAGTATACGCGGGTCTAGCTTATGTCATATACATATGCGTGACAGCTTGAATATGTTACTATCAGGCGTACATCACTCGCTCAAGGCCCCGAGTGAAATGCCTACCGCTTCGCGTACCACCCACGGTACAACCGACAGAAGGCTATCGCACAAGCGCCTAAGCGCTCGCGCTTGTAGTACTGATTAAAATAAAATTATTTACGCGATTTAGGGTATTTCAACAATAAAATTTAATAACCGAAAATTCAGAGCTAGAACTCTAAACGTATATGATCAACAAAAAAAAAAAAACAAATTTATACCTAAAAAAGTAATCCGATTTGAAAATAACATTTAAAATGATATAAAAAGTAATCAAATAGAATCTACTAGAAAAATATTTTTTTAAGTTTTATAAACGACAGCTTTGTTGCTGTCGGTGGTGTCAGGAGTCTCCGAAACCGGCGAGCGGAAACCGGAAAGTGTATGAAGAGAATTATGAATGTTGAGGAAGCGAGAGATGTATGCAAGAATAGAGCCTTTTGTCACTCTGTTCTCTCTGCCTACCCCGTAAGGGAGATAACGTGATGATAAGTAAGTAAGTAAAATCATCATAGGTGCAACCCTTTTTTTTTTGTTGAGGCGGGAAAAATGTTCCTAACCACACACCCCTCGTTCGGGGCAACGAACAGGGTAGTGTGGGGCCCTCACCCACTAAAGAAACCCGCCTTTGTTGGCGGGCCTCTGGAACTATGTTACATTCCTTCGATGGTCCGCCGGCGGCTTACCCTTTCGGACCCTCTAAAGAGCGACGCATCCGCACATGGAGCGTCGCCCCTTCGCAGGAGGCCTTGCGGGTGGCGGACGTTCCCCGGTCCATCCAACCGCAGCCTCAGCTAGGGCGGCATGAGGTGCAAGTATCTGCGCCTGCGCCGCCCCGGTCGCTGGCGGCGCTTTGGGTAAGCGGAAGAATCCTCCTAACTGGCCCTCTCCGCCGCTTCCTTCCGCGAGATAACCTCCTCGCAGAAGGAAGCGACCGCGGCCCAATTCCTGTCACTGCCAAGCATCGCTCTGACGACGCTTGGCAGCGAGAGGCCCCCCCCCTATTTCCGCGACGAGTTCACGGCGCTGCTCGGCCCAAGCCGAGCACGAATCGAGCGTGTGCTGCGCCGTGGCCTCGTCACAACCACAGCGGTGACAGCCCGGAGTCACTTCCCTCCTTGCGACTATGTGCAAATATCTGCAGAAGCAACCATGCCCCGACAGCATCTGGACGAGTCGGAAGGTAAGGACTCCATGCCGTCGCCCCGCCCACTTCTCCAGCACTGGCTGGAGCGCCCCTACGGCCCAAAGACCGGCTCGGGGCGCCTCCAACCGTGCCCTTCATCTGGCCATGGCATCTCGGCGTGCGTCGCCCTGCCACCTGGCCACCTCCCTGGGTAGGGGGCGTCCGCCCCCCACCCGCTCTTGTGACACCCGCCGATACACCTTGGCGAGCACCTCCGCCTCCAAGTCCCACGGGGGGATTCCGGCCAACGCGCAGGCCGCCTCCGTCGACACCGTGCGGTATCCACGTATGACCCTGGACGCAACGACTCTCTGTAGTCTCCACAGAAGAGCCCTGTTCAGTGCGTCCAGGGACTCCGCCTACACGGCTGCGCCGTACAGCACCATCGACCAGACCACCCCCGCGTTAAGCCGTCGGCACGCTGTTGGGTCCACCCATATTCGGCATGAGCCGTGCAAGGGCGGACGCTGCGCCGACTAGCCTCGGGGACAGTTGGCGGAAGTGCTCGCGAAAGCGCCACCGCCCGTCCAGCACCTGGCCCAAATACTTAATCTGGGCCTGCACCCCAATCTGGACCCCGTCCACTGTGATCGAGACGCCAGCAGGTGGCCGACGTCGGGGCCCATAGAAAAGTATAGCCTCCGACTTGTCCAGGGCCACCCTAAGCCCCAGCGCCCCGATCCTCCTGACCACCTCCGAGGTCCCTAAGGTGGCCAGGAACGCCGCTTTCTCGAAGTTTCCACCCTGGGCCATGACCAGCGTGTCGTCTGCATAGCAGATGACCGCCAGCCCGGGGGGGGGAGCCGACAGCGCAACACCCAGTCGTAACCGATGTCCCACAGGAGCGGCCCCAGGACCCTGTGAGACACCGCACGACATGGGTCTCCTCACAACGTCCCCTATGCGGCTCTCATAGATGACGCTACGGCCCTCTAGATAGTCTGCCACTAGCCGCCTCAGGTATACAGGCACCCCGTGATACCGGAGCGCCTCCCTGATGCAGTTAAATGGCAAACTATTAAATGCGTTGGCGATGTCAAGCGACACCGCCCACAGCATTTCCCCGCTGGTGACGACCGCCGCAGCCGCGTCCCTCAGACGCATGATCGCGCTGACTGTCGAACGACCAGCTCGAAAACCGAACTGGGCGTCCGACTTGTTGGGCCCGACGTCACGCAGGTGCTGGACAATGCGGGCAACAAGGATTCTCTCCAGCATCTTACCCGCCTCATCCAGCAGCACGATGGGCCTGAAGGCCCCGACCGAATCCGGCGTTCATCCCGGCTTTGGCAGGAGTATCAGCCTCCCCTCCTTCCAGCAGTCAGGGAACCGCCCGTACACCAGGCACGCGTCGAACATTCCCCTGAGGTGGGGCTCCAGGTGGTACAGAGCCAGGGCCAGTGCCCGGGCGGTTGCTACCGTGTGCTACCGTTGTACCCGTTGCGGAAATAGGCCCTCGACCACCTCGGTGAGGAGGCCGGGCTGAAGGGTCTCTGTGAGGGGGGAGCCCTGGGTGTGGAGCTTGTTCAGCGCCGCACGGTACGGGCGACCCCAGGGGTCACGATTGAGACCGTCCAGCATCTCCTGCCTTTTCTCAGTTTTGGCGCGACAGATGGCCAGCTTGAACTCGGCCCGCGAAGTGCGGTATACCTCGTACAGCCGGCCCTCCCGCTCCCCATCGCGGTTGCGCCGCCGACTGCGGGAGTATGACCTCCGGACACGAATGCACGCTGCACGGATGTCCGCCAGCTCCTGGGACCACCAGTGGAGCTCTTTCCTCAGAGGAGGACATTGCACACGGGACATGGCCGAGTCGCACACCTGCATGATCGCAGCGCGAAATCGACTAGCCTCAACGTCCACCTCCTCAGTCAGGGCCGCTGAGGACAGCCACGATTGAACGATGGCTGCCTCCGCCATTAGGTCCCTATCCAAGCTACCCACAGCCCACCGCGGGAACACGGAAGTTCTGCGCGCCGCGTGACCCCTACTGGGGCCCTGGAGGGACCGGGAGACCTAAATCCGGATATACCGATGGTCGGACAAGGTCTCAACCTCCTCCAGAACACACCAGTTCCTCACTCGTGCTGCGACGTCGGGGCTAACGAACGAAAGGTCCACTATCGACCCGCCCCTTCGCCGCACGCACGTGTTGACGGAGCCTCTATTTAATAAACAGAGGCCCGTCGACACCGCCTACTCAACAACCGCCGCCCCGCGAGTATTGGTCACAGGGGACCCCCACGCCGTGGATTTGGCGTTGAAGTCCCCCACAACCAGGACGCGGCTAGGTGCCAAGCGCCGCAACGAGGTCTCTAGGCTGTTAAGCCAGACCCCGAAATCAGCAAGACTCCGGTTGGGGGAGAAGTACACGCCTTACAGCGTAACTCCACCCCAGTCAGCCGCGACGTATCCGGTACTCTTGTCTCTGATCGACAAGGGCGGGGAACGAAGCGCCGTGGAGCTGATAATTGCCACGGAGCCATCACGGCTGCCCGCCCAATTAGGGCGGTCAGGAATGCAATAAGGCTCCGCAGCTACGGCTACACCAATCAACCGCTCCACCATGGTTTGCAGGAGAAGATCCTGCGCCCTGGCCCTGGTTGAGATTTGCCTGGAGGAGGACAGCGTTACGGTTGAACGTTAAGCCGTAACCATATCCTCCTTCACCCGGGACGGCGGCAAAGCCGCGCTAGGGGGGGCAGCCTGGGCCGATTGGCTGGTCCCCCCTTTTTTGGCCCTGTGGTGGCTGGAGGTCTACACCCCTCCCGCTCCATGTGTTTCGGAGGCCTATTGCCTGCAGCACACGCGGGGCAGTGAGAGGGGCGGAGCAAGTTGCCGCCTTATGCCCTGCCTGACCGCACCGGAAACAAAGACCGCCGCGGAAACAAAGACCGCCGCAACCAAAGCAAGTTAGTGCACGTCGGTCGGGTGTGTCGGTTGGACACACCCGCCATGCACTTATAGCACCTCGCAGGTCGGGGCTCCAGCACGGTAACCCGCGCGGAACTCCAGCCCACGAGGAGCCTGCCTGCGTCAGCCAAGATTTTAGCCGACGCTACAGGGCAACTTACCCAGACGGTACCCACACCGCCGGGCCTGGTCCTAATGGAGCCCACTCTGACGGCATCCGAGCATCCGGTTTTCGAGGCAATAGCCTCCCGGACGTCCTCAGCCGTCCCCGAGTCATCCAGACCGGAAATGCGCAGTTCAGCGCATTTCACCGGTGTGGCGATGCGGACTCCACTGTCTTCACCGAACAGACCTCGTAGCCTCGTGGCTATCGTGTCGGCCATTATGGGACCTTCCGCCCCAGGGAACTCGAGGATTCGAGCCCCTGTCCGGGCTTGGCAGGTCCGGGTGGCGACGCCACCAAGGTTGGAGACGTCGTTTTCCGCCCGGGCCTTCCTCAAAATGGCCTGGTAGCTCAGGCCCGCTTCCGATTCCGGCAGCATGGTGATCACCACCGCTGCCGTTTTCGGCGTCTGAAGCTTGCACTTACGCGGCTTCTTTTTGGAGCCGGGCTTGCCCCCCGGTGCTACAGGCTCCACGGCTTGGGCAGCAGCGCAGATCCCCCCTTCTTTTTACCCCGGGACATTCCTCCCGCCGTCCACAGTCTGACAGCCCTCGTCGGAGGGTCCAGGCCCGGACGTGGCGGGTGGTGGGACTTGAGAATCCCGGGGTATGTTTGCTGGGGCCCGAGAGGGCTGGTCAGCACGCGGAAGGGGAGGGAACTGCTCCTTGGGCTGGCCCTTGGAGCGTTGCCCAGCCTTCTACGCCGTCTTAGGCCTGCTTGCCTTGGCGGCTTTGCCCTGCCCCTTGGGCGGCGTAGCAGCCGTGGCCGCGGAATAGGTGCCCACGCGGCCACCCTGGCAGGGCGCCTCTGGCTTCCCAGTCTCCCCCAACACCGAGTACCACCGGAGAGACTCCATCGCTCCATAGGCAGTTGCCTTTCGTAGCGTTAGTGAGAGCCTTCGCGAGACTGCTCCGAAGGCTCCGCGATCCACTAGCTACCGGTAGAACGACGGCCAGGGCATCTGAAACCTTCTGGGCAATCTGGTCCACCGTGGGCGGACCGTCCGTCTCCGGAGGCTCCTCACGGAGCTTCGATGTTAGGAGGGTTACCTTCTCCTCCACCGAAAGCCCCACTCCCAAACCCTGCAGTATGGGCTCATCCGCTAGGGTTGAGGCTCGGGTCGCCATACGCCTGGTAGCGCCTCGGCCTCTCTTGGCCGACCTTCCCGGCCTTCCCGGCGGGGGCATCTCTGTAGAGCTGCCCTCCGACTCCGATGACGCGCTCCTCTTCTCCGAAATCGGGCGCTTCAGGAGACGCGCTGGCTGCTCGACCGATGCGGCTGGCTGCTTCGTCGACTCGGCTGGTTGCTCTTTCGATGTGGCCGGGCCCTGCTTAGGCTTCGAAGGCTTCGGCAAGCAGGCGCTCGGCACTTTGGCAGACGTGTTGCCACCGTCGGACGAATCCATATCGGCGGTAGAGCCGCCACCCATGGCAGCACTACTCGCAGGTGTGGGTTTCTTCCCACGGGTCTTCCCCTTCTTCTTCCTCCTCCCTTCCATCTCTTTATCTTCGGCGTTGGTTGCCCCCCTCCGATACGCAGGGCTGACAGGGCCGGTCTTGGTACTCGGCCCTGTGAGGGATTCTCCGGACGCGTTGCGCCCGGTACCCTCCGGAGGTATACTGATGTTTTTACCGTCCGCCATATTTAAGTTTTGAGTTCTTCGACTATAGGGTGCCACCCTCGCGACTGGATACCCTCCAGCCATTCATCCCTCGCTGGGCGGCAGAGCTTAGATTGGGGTAATTTTTTATAGGGGTGTTCTTCGCCGCGGTCCGTAAACCCCCGGTCCTGTCCGTTCAGGATTACGGGTCGGGCCGAGCGGTGGTCTGCATCAGACCGTGCCCACCGCTTGCAAAGAAAGCAGTGAGCCCGTTGCCCCTTAGGCTGAAAAGCCCCGTCTCCGTCTCCCAGGGCCGGGGGAGGGGGCACTATGGCCCCGCTGGCCCCCCACGGCAGATGTTTGGCCCACTGCAAGCAGTGAGCCCGTCGTCACTTGGGCTGAAAGCCTCGCCTCCGGGGACGTGGGGATCACTGTGACCCCGCTGTCCCCACCCCAGGGTCAGGGAGGCCACTGTGGCCCCGCCGACCCTCCACGGCGGACGTACGGCCTATCCACTGTGCCCTCTGCTAATCAGAGGGACACGCGGAGACCCGTCCACTGCCGGTATTCAGCCTAGCACTAGAGTGCCGGCGTTGCCCGGGGTGCACCAACGCGGAGGTATCCCGACCCACACCCCATCATAGGTGCAACCCTAGCACGCGGTTGCCCGTAGATCATGCGGCGGGCAAAACAATCTCAACTGTATTTCTGTGATTATAAGGTACATTTCTTCGCTACGGACAATCGGTATTATTATTAAGATTTTGTAGGCTACATTATAGAGAGATTTTGGACAAATTTTAATGGAAGAGATTTTTCTGTCCGTAGGACTAGTATCTATTCGGTGGTACTATTATAGGAGCCAACTCGTGAGTAGAATTGTAATGACTTTCAAGAACAAATTTCTAAAAATCCTAAAAGGAATCCCACTATCGATAAGGATCTGTAATCTTTCTTTCCGTTCATCAGTACTTAAAGAAAGAACAGGGCCACCACATTCATGAGCTATTACTCCGAAACCATATCCCCGAGAACTTCAATAATTACGAAGTATTTCGAAAATCAGCTTTCTGCCTACTCTCAGAAGATAGTAATTCTGTCGTACCTCAGTGATCTACCTCTAATATGATTGGAGTCCTATTCTGATATGATATATGTAGTTCTTATTTCGCTATAATTCCGATGTTTGCTGAGGCTTGGAATCTTAAGCCAGACAGGCAACGGCTATCTAATTATTATTTTTGAAAATATCCATTGAAATTATTGATATCTTAAAAAATATTATTTTCGGATAAATTTATGTAAACACTCATACCTATTTCTAAATTATTTTCACAGGTGCCTCTGTAGTGTTTACAGAATTAAATGAAATGACTTCGTTTTGGATGCGTCTTCGCGTCTCAAACGATGCTGGGTATTCTGCATGGTCAGATCCAATGTTCGCAACAGCAGAAGCTGAGACCTCAGAAGAAACAGAAGTTGAGGTGTCAGAAGAGACCCAGGAGGAACTTAATGAACCTGACATGAGTGATGCCAGTTTCTATGGTATATTTTTTGCTGGTGGCATTTTAGTCGTAGCCTTTGTATGTATGTTAGCAATGAGGATGGTAAAATAAAAGTAGGGGAAGAATAAGTACCTCTTATTGAAAAAACCTGTTACCAAAATGCTTTCTTGTAAATATATACAAAAATATGTTCTTGTTATTGTTACCCTTATAGTTTATTTTAATATTATGTTTGCAAAACCAGTATTTGTGTTAGTCTTATAAATATATTTCAATTAAATTTAAATAAAATTTTCGTGCGGTTTTATTATGTTAAAAATGAAACAATTCGTTAATAATTATTTTTATTAGAGGCAGAAACACCAGTATAATAAACAAAATATTGAACTGCTGCGAAAAATGTACTTACATACTGAAAACATTGATCGTGTACAATTCCTGGTACAAACTACAACAACAAAAAAATACAAAATATTAATTTCAGCGTTACAAATAGAAGTTTAATAGGTATGTGAATGTAAAACTTCATATTTAACTAGGTGTCTGAAGTCATTGAATGAGCTTTCAAACAGAATTCCATGGTGTAAAGATGGCAGTTGTAGACATGACAGTATGTATGTTCAAATTGAAAAAGACTGTAGATACAGTCGTATCACATGGAAGTATCGTAAGTCCATCTTTTTAGTAACTAATATTAATCAAAATAAAATAATATATAAATTTTCACAGTATGTTTATAAAAATAATCTGAACCGTAAATAAGGCGAACTTGAAGGGGGTTATACTATAGCTACATATAGAACAAATCATAGGTATTTGTTTTCTTATTACATAAGTGCGATAAAAACATAACAATATAATAATTATAATATCAGTCTTCCAGCAAGAATGTCGATGACGTACATATAGTTTCATATGGAAGATTGGTTCTGGTATTTTAGTAGATATTCTATTTTCATGTAACACAAAGCAAATTAAAATGTAACATATTTTTGAAATATTAGTTACCTGCATAAATATTGTCACAAGTTTATTTTATAGACCAACATTTTTATAAATTTATCTTACTCTATAACTCAACCACCATAAATTATACTTAAAATATTATTACACACAAGTGCCTTGTATGTTATAATTACGGAGTCAAATTTTAAAATTTAAAGTTCAAAGACTGGGTTGTCTAAAACCTACCTACAGACTCTAACGCAGTGGACCACACTTTCATAGTTTATCTAAATTTTATAGGCAGGTTCAGGTACTTATATTAAAGACTATGAAATATCATTCCAGTCTATCAACTCCAATATTGATTTGATAATAATAGTAATTGAACATTATTAATTATATAACAACTTAAAAACTACTTTTAAAAATGCATTTAACTAAACAATATCTCCGTATATTTACAAATATTTGATAATTAAGGGTTAGTTAACTTAAATGTATTTAACTTAATACCATAAAACCATAATGCTGCAATGATTATCCTGCATCGTTTAATGTTAATGTAGTATAGAAAATAATCCTAATGCTATTTAGAACAAATGTTTGACGTTGTTGTTACAACAAACAAAAATATTGCGATTGATATGAAAATGTAGGTAAGCGATTTGTGTTTTTGCATAATATTTGGTAGCAGTATGGGCTGCCCGCAGTGAAAGCGTTAATTTTGACTGCATCTCAGGCACAATCAAGCCCCTATTAACGTTATTATTATTATAATTTATCTGACACATTGACGCTCAACAAAAATAAATATTAAAGTACCTACCTATAATTAATTTATAGCAAAGACTTTCAGATCATGTTTCATAATAAGGTGTAACTACCAAAAGATGAAGGTACCAGATGGTATATATGCAAATGGATTTATTTAATATCGATGTATGTTATTGTCTAATGTAGGTAATAAGTTAAGAAGGCTTTACACTTTAAGCGCTCAAATATAGTCTAAATGGCGATCTATTTAGCAGTTACCATTCACATTGTTTTTTTGTATACTCGTATATGCATTTCTAAGTAATTACATATTTCTCTAAGGTACATTTCATGTTTAAATATATTTGGTAAGAGATTTGAACACTTAATTATTTAAAACTTCAATAATAGACAGTAATTCTGTTTAAATTAAAAATATTCTATCTAAATTTAGTTTGGATTAGGTGGGGATACAAAATGACAAATATATACAAAACAATTACAACACGCATTTAAATAACGCTATAAATAGGATCAATATCTTTGGAATGTTGTCTCAATAAACTGCTTCCTATATCTATTAACGCAAATCTAAAAAAAACAAAATGTAGATTATCCCCACGTCATTACGAATCTAGAATCTTAATAGAGACGCGTAAACACAATGGTGGCAAGGACTACAAGTAGTTTTGTTGCTGTTTTATCAGCGTTATTTGTTTTAATTTCTCCTAAAATATCCACCCATTCAGAGTAACCAGCTGCGTTGCGTGTGCGTACTTGAACGTAGAAAGCCGTGTTGTTTGGCAGAGGACCTACAGTGTATAGTGTGCCTGTGTAAAAGTAAAAACAGGTACATATTAGTATTTTATACAAAAGTTATGAAATGGTTAAGTAGTAAACCAGTGAATTATATTTTATTATCCACTAACACCTACTGTGCGTGAATTGAATTGCCTAAAATCTATAAGAGCTGCGTCTATACATTGAAGGTTTTTAAGTAAAATTACTATATTACGCTCTCGTATAGGCGTGTCTGAACACATTTCTTATACATTTTATGTCTGTTTGTTTGTTCGCGCATCACGCAAACACTATTAAACGGATTATGATGCAGCTTTTTTAATTTGATGTGATAGCTCTTGATTAGACTTAAAACTGGTATATATTTTATCCCGCTACTATATCCGGAACCTTAGATATAACTTAAAAACTAGCTTTTGGCTGCGTCGGAGCCGCGGGTGAGTACACTCGGACACAGAACAATCATTTGTAGATCACACAAATAATTTAGGAATTGGACCCATAACGCTCGGCATGGCCGGTCGGTAGTAACCGCCTTTCTAATCCCACGACCCATCTTAGGGGACAACTGCTGACTAAGGGACAAGACTGGTGTCAAAGATTTTATTAAAGCCCCTGACAACCTATAACTACTGCTAAAATGTAATTTGACAGCTGGAACCCATTAAATAACGTGCCTTTCGAAGGCACAAAAAGTCAGGTGTTAACAAATAGTTATAATTTTTTGGTCACTCAGATGCCGGCTGTGGGAAAGTTACTTACGTAACCTTCTCGATCATTCCAATGGCAAGTACACAACCTTAGATACACAACTAAGTACAATCATAGATGTAATAATAATGTACAGCGAAATAATCCTACGCCTAAGTGAATAATAATAGCAATGATGAATAATATATTATGAATAACGAAAATTGATAGTCTAGCTGTAAGACCGAGAAGTTAGAAAAAACATCGTACGGAAACTTGCACACTTGCACTTGTTCATTGTGAGGAGAGGCGTTTGCTAACAGTAGGACAAAGAAGATAAGGTTGAATGTTATGGTAGTATGTGTGTGGTTTATATTACTTTGATATAAAATCTTTCCATCCATCCATCAGCCTTTCAACGTCCACTGCTGGACATAGGCCTCCCCAAGAGAACGCCCCAACGAGCGGTCCCGTCATGGGGGATAATGCCGTAATCGCCACGCTTGGCAGGCGAGTTGGCGATCGCAGTAGATGTTGTTAATACTCGAGGGAGTGCTGCTGCCTACTCTCCCGGTATTCCCTCAGTCGGCTCTTACGACTCCCGTGGGTAGAGAGGGGTGGGACATTACTAAAGCCGGCCCCACAGGCTCTCTAAAAATTTTATTGACAGTCAATCAGGTCCACAATATCTAGGTATGAGTGATAGACTAGTCTATAGATAGACTACCCCATATTATCTTTAATATACAAGAACTTACTGTTAAATGGTGCATCCAAATAGAACTCGGAAGCCAGAGGCCAGTCTGCTTCATAGCCCTCTTTTGCTTCGACCACATTGAAGGAATAACCTGAAGTAGAAAATAAAGCTATTATTTTTTTATTGGAGGGACTCTCTGGTTTTTGGACCAACATGTTTTCATAAATATAAACTAAAACATTTCTATTACCTATGCTACAAATCCTCAATTTTATTATATAAATAATAGCATTTAGATATTTTTATATATAATTTTAGCATTTGACATGCTTAGCACTATAGATTAAACACAAAGTGAAAAATGGGAAATCGATAATAACTGATAATCCTGCTCGTGACTGTTATTTTCGATTTCACATTTTTCACTTTGTGTTTAATAAATAATAGCATTTTATTTTATGTATTAGCTGGGGCATAATATTATAAATAATATTTAAAAAAATGCCGTCTCCATTATTTATGGTCACAGTAAATATGTATTTGAGATATAATTTGTTTATAATCTATTTTTAAAAAGAGTCTACGTTAAGCGGTCCGGTTTCAATCGTTGCATTATAAACAAAATATTTCCCTAACTACTATAGAACGATCACTTGTTATAAGAATTATTCGGTCCTTTGTTCTATGTGGGAAAGGAGGGTGTGTGACATAGAACAAAGGATCGAATGTGGGAAAGGAGAGTGTGTGACACCACCGAAGGAATGTAACGTAGTTCCAGTGGCCCGCCAATAAATGCAGAGAGACGGCACACGGCGGGTTTCTTTAGTGGGTGAAGGCCCCACACTACCCTGTTCGTTGCTCCGAACGATGGGGTGTGCGGTAAGGAACATTTTTTCCCGCCTTAACAAAAAAAAAGGGTGTGTGACCCATCGGGACAGTAATTATATCATGTACCATATATTTATTTGTCCAGTCCATTTAAGAAGGATCTACTGCCACATAGGTTTACTAAAATAACAATATTTACCGAGGACGGCTGATGGGTCTGATAATCCATCCATTTCCAGAAAGGTGCAGGTAGAACATGACACGTTGAATAGTAGCGTAGTGTAATCGGCTTTCACGAAATATGCCTGTAATAATTTCAATTGGATGTTAATATTTTGTCACATGTACTCTGATATCGTAAACATGTCCTGCGCATAACATTAAGGTTTATGTTCGTTAGAATTTATAGGTGTTTTTTGTGTAGGTGTTATTATAATGCTTATGGTGGCAGAGGAGCCATAACTTATCTGATATGCAATGGGTGATAATTGCTTACTTCCCTTAGAGGCATCGTACAACCTTCGCGGGAAATAATCCATCCATCCACCCATCCATCAGCTTTCATCGTCCACTGCTGGACATAGGCCTCCCCAAGAGAACGCCACAACGAGCGGTCCCGTCATGGGGGATAATGCCGTAATCATCACGCTTGGCAGGTGGGTTGGCGATCGCAGTGGATGTTGTTAATACTCGAGGGAGTGCTGATTCCCACTCCCCCGGTATTCCCTCAGTCGGTTCTTACGACTCCCATGGGTAGAGAGGGGTGGGACAATTCTAAAGCCGGCCCCACACGGCTTGGGAAATAATGTGGTGGTGATATTTCGTTCTGTTTCGTTCCACACGGCAGTTTAAACTTGAACATAGAATCGATGAGTTGCTAACTAATTTGTTCTCCATCCAAAGTGACCATTACAACCATTAAACTTACTGTGCACATGTTGTAACACATACGCAATGTCAAATTTAATTTCTAGCCTTCGCCCGCGGCTCAGCCGCAACCAAAAGCTGGTTTTTAGGTATATCTCATATTCATATATATATCTCAGGTTCCCGATACAGTAGCGGGATAAAATGTGTACCAGTTTTTTAGTCTAATAAATAGCTATCAAATTAATAAAGTTGAGTCAAAATCCTTTCAGTAGTTTTTGCGTGATGCGCGAATGAATAAACAGACAAACAGCAAAAATTAAAAAAACAATCGTTTTGTGTTTAGACACGCCTATATAGCCCCCTGAGGCAGAATGTCATATTTCACGTGTCGACCGTATCGACATCACTGTTTGAGATTTTGATTGGTTTTTGATTGGTTGAGAAACCGACGCGTGATGTCCCAATAATCCGTTGGCCAATCACGGTGATCGTACAAGCGAGACGATACGATCGACATGTGAGATATGAGATTCTACCTAACCCCCTAGGTATAGTCTATTACAGCAATTTTTTCTCAAATATTTTAAATGTACAGACACAGCTCTGTTACAGCTTTATAATAAGCATAGATATTTCTCCTAGCAGTCAATACTTCTAATATTTTGTAAATTGTAGAAATAGTTCAATATTTTTAGAATAGGTAAAATATACGAGTATTTTAGAATAGTTATATTTTAGTTCAGGTGCAGTGTAGCAACAATTGAGTGGGGATGATAAGATAAACGATATATGTTTTTTTATATGTCCTTGTCTGTTTTTAGTGAGCGGGGATAGAGCACAGCTTTGAGCAGAATATTTTTTTTATTGCTTATGATGGCAGACGAGCCACGGCCCACCTAATAGTAAGTGGTAACCGTCGCTCATGGACTCAATTATACCGAGAGTATTGTCAGGCCGCTGCGCACCATTTAATTTCTGAGATATGATATGAAAGAATAAATGGCTATCTTCTACTACAGCCAAAATACACTGACGTGCTTCATGACTGGTCACACAGAAGACGGTGGTTCCGGCCCGTTCGGGCCTCAAAACAAGTGAGTACTCTCACTTGGTACTCAGCCCTACCACCAGTAATGCAATGGGTGATAATTGCATACTTCCCTTAGTCGCCTTGTACGACACCCGTGGGAAAGGATGGGATGGTGACACGTGTATTTTTAGTCCGTCACCACATAGATATTCTCATTGGCTCGTATTTCAGCTTTTGCCTATCCAGAGGAAACTCTAATCACTAATCCTTTTTCACAGAATCCAATTTCCTCCTCTGATGACTTGATCGAGAAAGAACTCAAGATCTAATTTTGATCACAGTGAACAATCTAAACTTCTTACTGCTGAGAAACGCCTGCAGACATTTACATAGCTAAACAAATGAAATAACAAATGGCTATCATTAAGAATTATAAGTAATACTACTATATTAAAAATGAATTTTGCAGTTCTAGTTTTTGATTTAATTAAATACCCGTGGGTTGAGAATACAAAATTTCGACACATGGCCTTATTATACAAGTGTTGTAAGAGATTAATAAGGCAAAAAACTTTAATAAGGAGGAAACTTTGAATGTATCCACAACTCTAGGAATTGCCATTACTAAATGATAAGATCTATCCTATCCTCATAAGCGCCGCTACCTAAATGAGTATCATTTAGGTAGCGCCTAAATGAGTATCATTTAGGTAGCGGCTTGGCAGCCCTAGTACCTATTATTAAATCCATGATTATCTGTTACCACTTACCACCAGTCGGACTTTAGCGTAAGCTTTGACTACCTGTATGAACATATAGGTGTAACAATGAAGTATAATTTCCACGAGTAATACTCACAGCATCTGGTGGGTCGGGCTTTGATCCAGGACTCACATGGTAGATGATAGAGACAGCTCCCAACGAATTGTTTACTGAACACTTATACTCGCCGAAATAGCTGTCGTTGTACATCCTCAGGACCAATACAGAGTGGGTTCCATTTTCAGAGCTAATGACCTTGAATTAAATAATACAATACATGATTGTTTTATACTACGTAAGTAATACGAAACAGGTATATCTATTATTGTTTGACGCAAATTTTCTGTGAGAAGGTGGTACATCCATACTCTCACAGAAGATTAGTATGAAACAACGGTAAGTACCCCTGACATTGTGTTTCGTATACTGAGTCAGATTACCGGAGGTGCAAACCCTCTCTTTATCCTCTCACTTTTATCCTTCTATTCCACTTCGTATCCCTTTCCTTGTAGATGACAACGCGCGAGTGATGTCTCTGGTGTTACCAGCGTCTATAAGCTAAGATTATCCCGATAAGTGCCGGTTAAACTAGTAATAAAGTTATTTTATAAAGTTATTATATTGTTCAATAGAATATTACTTACAGTATCTGGGTCCGTGATCGCTTCGTCAAAACTATCGTGGCGTCGGTACCATCTGAAGGTAGCTAGAGGGTATGCAATAGCGCTACATGTCACATTCTTCCTAAAAATAAAATGAAAATTAGTTCTTTTCGTCATTATTATATTCTCAACTTTTTAAAAGGCTTTTGCCAGCGCGGCTTTGTTCCGAGAGTGTTACGGAGTGGTTAAAGGAAATAAGTATATGGTATTAATATTAAAAATGAAGTTCTTTAAACAAAGTAGGTTTTTAGAGGATAGTAACCCAATTTGTGCACTTGCAGTTCAAACAATCGGCCATATTAAGTAAATTTTGCTGGGTTGGCATCAGATCGCTGAACTAAAATTTACATCTACTTAAAGACACCTGGCCTCCTTCATGACTTGGAAGGTACGTAAAGCGGTGAGTCCAGGCTGCCAAATAACATCCTAGCAGTCACCGCAGTTTTTTTTAGGCGGGTAAAAATGTATCTAACCGCAAACCCCGTCATTCGGGGCAACGAACAGGGTAGTGTGGGGCCTTCACCCACTAAATAAACCTGCTGTGTGCCGTCTCTCCGCCTTTATTGGCGGGCCACCGGAACCATATTATATTCCTTCAGTGGTAACTCCGATGTTGTCCTAAGGTCGCCAATATTCTCAGTTGTGTCATGGAGGTCAGATAGGTAGTCGTTTCGTGTGATCAGTGGATCAGCTAAATCTAATCAGATCGGAATTCAACACAAAGTTTCATCATTCACAAAGTTTGGGATACGGCTAAAAAGAAGAAAGAGGTAGGTTTACAGTTTAAATATAGATACTCGTATTTCTCAATGAAACTCTTAATTAATTTGATTATAAAGAGCATTACGGCAACTGCCTCGGTCGTATAGCGGTAGTGTATGCGACTGCTAATCATGAGGTCTCGGGTTCGATCTCCGGGTCGGGCAATGCTATTGAGCTTTTTCCTAAAAAGAAAAATTCTCAGTAACAGCCCGGAGTTTAGAAATGTGCCCGGTAGACGTCAATAGGCTCGCCCCCTATTACGTGGGACTTAAACATAGCTGGCGAGTCGTGGGTGTGTAATACACCTCTGCCTACCCCTTTGGGGAATACAGGCGTGATGCTATGCTATGCAACGAATTAGACCTACTGTGGTGAGAGGCTATGTTTGAGATGGTTTCCTTCCACTGTGAGTCAGTCAGAGCAAGGCCCCTGGGACGTCCTCCCACTGCCAATAGTGGTGTCAAACATGCTTCACTTAACAAGTATACTTTACACTTACGTGTCATTAAGTATGGCGTAAATTTCCACAGTTTTGTACCTTTCGTACTTTTCGCCTTGGCAAGTGTCTTGTGTTTCGAATTCACATAAAACTGGCTTGTCTGAAATGAACATAATTCGAGGTAAAGTTTTACTATATTTATGTAATATTCAACAACATAGCACCACTTATTTATCCTGACTAAGAAGAGCGAGATGAAGAATGTTTTGGTTTTTGTTTTTGATTTTTAAACACTATCTGCCTTACTAATAAACGTTGTATAACCTCTGAATAGTAATTCAATGCATTGTATTTGTCTGTTGTTTATTTTAAAAAAAAGTTGTTTTAGCGTGTATTAGGTTTACAAATCTGCTTGAACTGATAAACATTGATTTTTTAATAATTATGGATGTTATGTATCTCTGTTTAAATTTTTAGATGTGAAAGATTATATGTTGGGAATCGAATCCACAACATAGAAATAATCCGTTTCAACTGTCTTCATGTATCCCTGGTAATTACTGTCTCACTATTGTTTTATACTTTTTTCCTATTGCACGCCTCATAAGCGAAGCGTTGAGGTGCGTTCTACTCCCGGTTGACACGGCACAGCTGATTTTTCAAACTTAAAATGTCTCTATTTATCATATATTGCACTTGTAAAATAATATCTACATACACATATAAAGAACAAACACTACTTTTAACACTCATGATATATTTGATGCCATTTTTGTTATTTAAACTAGTTAAAAAACTGTTTGAAAAAAATCTGGCTTGGACGTCAGTGAGTTGTACGTAATGCATGTTAACACGATAATGACCAAAATACTTTACTAATCGAGTCTTTTTTTTCGTTTACGAATTATTATGACTAGGAATAGAGCCCTATTACTTTTCACGTTCTGATTCGATGTGGTTTAATTGTTATTAAATAAACAAAAAAATACTGAATATTTACGGCATTTACGCTCGACGTGACTCTAAAACCAGCGCCTTTCATGAGAACTACCTTTTTATGTACGCATAGCCACTAGCCACCCTATCGTCAACAGAACGCCATTCGCCCGGCCGGTACATTGTTTTTTGTTAAAAGAAATTTCTTACCTTTGCTTGACGAACTGATGATATTTGTAAGTAAGTATAATAACTATTTTATCCATAACAATAATTAAAAACACTAAACACACGTAAATAATAACACACCAACGTTATAAAACACGAAAAAGACATATTTTTACATTCCACAATTTTTTTGCGTGGCCTTGGCGTCACGGTGTTTTCACTTAAAACAAAGTATAAAATTATAAGGCAACCAAGTTAGGAAGATAACTGGCTTAGAGATTTCTTGTTGAACTCATTGATTTTTAAATAAGTCGTATAATATTGTCCAAAGTTGCAATTTTCTATTGATAGATGTCGCTATTTTAAATTAAAAGAGATATTGACAAATGCAGCTCTAGATGTCGTAAGTGGCAATTTTAGATGTATTCAGTTGCTGTTGTATATATAGAACCACAATATTGCTTTTTTTGTAAAGAAACTAGCGATGTCTTTTTGTTTTCTTGAATTGTTTTTGTTTACAGTTTAACACGTTCGGTGCGTTACCCTGATGCTTCTACATTCACGAAATGCTGTATAGGATCTAGTAGACCTGTTGGTAAACTTTGCTAATGTGCGTCATCGGGTTCAAGCGACCTGTTCCGCATTTTATCTTTGAAGAGAAATATATCTGGAATTATCTGACTGAACATTGAATATGTACTTGAGACGTGTCTATATTGAGCTACTGCATACTGAAATGACGCTAGTCCTGAAATTTAGCGGTATTTACTTATGTTAAAAAACAAAACAATGCGCAGGGTCTTAAGCACCCGATATATCAGCACAGACGAGTAATTATATCGATGAGCTATCAGTGTTGTCAAATAAAATATCGATAATAAAATAGAAAAATACTTATTTATTCTTATTTTAAAATGGAATGAGCCCCATTATATATCTTATGGGTTTTTTGAGTAGAGAAACAATCTTGCTGAATCAGTTAAATTTTAAGTAAAGTATTGCTATTTTCTTTTGAGCAGCTAGGTTTAAAAAGGATATCTTCAAGAACATTTATACCTTTATTTTTATTAGCTGTTGGCGGGTATTTTGTCTCCGGGGAGAGAGTTACATTTTGGAGACTTCTTATTGTATGGCCAGTCGATGGGCTAGTGAAAATTGTAGGACTCACGTTACTTCGACTTGGTGATTTCGCACCTCTTCCTTCAGGGTTATTCTCTGCTCGTTCACTTTCACTTGCACACATTTCTAACATTCTCCTTGTACGCTTCATTTTTACTCACTTTCGTCACTACAAACTACTAGATGAACGTACTCGTAATTAGCAACGCGCTGCGACGATGTTATTAGTCATAGAACATTACTAACGTAATAAAATACAATTCAAGTGCGGATATCAGGTCATCGGGCATCGGGTCTTTAACACCTGATAATCGCACCTAAGCTGTATCATTTCCTTGCAGGCCGTATCAGGTCTTAACGACCCAATACGTTTTTACTGTTTCTAAAGCTACTATTTGATGACAAAAAGTCAGTAAATATATTTGTCACCTTCCCACTACCTAAATTTATATATTAATGTAACCCGTCCCACGAGATAGCAATAGATTCATGCGCCCGCACACTAGACCAGTTATGCAACAGATATTTTCAACCCGATACCGCACTGAACGTGTTAATAAATTATTCAATTTAACATTTTTATATTTAAGCTCTTATGCAGGTATGTATGTAATGTAAACTCATGGATTGTTGTTCTTATTCTTACTAATTGCCAGATGGCGCCTTGCAAAATGACTGAGAGGTAGACCAATATAAATACTTCTTAAAAATAGCGCTAGATGGCGTATAAGACATGAAACCCACATTAGTACTTTTTGAAATTAGCGCTATCTATGTAATTTATTGAAAACTACTTACCTACTTAGTAAGACCAATACATTATTAGTTACTTATCAAATAATCAATTTTATTGTGAAAAATGAAGATTATGAGGCGTGCAGTTTTGGATTTTCCAAAGTATTTTATTATTTATGCTACTTTTATATTTCACATTTTATTGTAAGTATTATTTGCATAAAAATAATTGATAATGACAGTTTACTCTACAAGTTATATTTTGGGTAATTTTAGCTGAATTTATAACAAAATATATGTATTGTTAAGTAATTAAAATTAAATAAATAAATATATAATTAAAATCAAACGATTTAAATAAATGTAATAGGTATAACACTAAGTGTGCTACTTACGTAGTACAATAAGTCGAACAACCTTCTCGGTGTAATGTGACAGTACCTTTTGTCTTACTTTACAAGTATAAAGTCCTGCATCGGCATGGTTCAGTTTTCTAATTTCCAGAGAATGATTGGGTCTAAAATGGTATTTCTTAGGGTTTTCATTATCTGAAATTAATAAAAATGTATGACTTTTAAATTCTAGTATATCAGTGTAGCTACGGGTTTGTGATAGAGGATATAATAGAGTTTAAAAAAGGTCCGTTAATCAAAGTATTCAATTCAAGCTATGGTGCCGTGGTTTGGTGGGAAAATAAATTTCAATCAAAGAAATCCTTATCTAAGACTTTTTTGATAATGTCTATTAGCCTTCTGGGAGGGGAAGTCAGGGTCTGGTCTTGGTGGGAATCGCTGCAGGTGAGAGCAGCATTACCTACAATATACCAATAAACCATCTGCTGTGTTAGTGGCGGAACACCGAGATAAAGCAGAACACTGGCCAGTCCGAGTCACCCACGTCTCCGCCGTACCTCCTGGGAACTGCTGCAACCTCGCCGCCGTGCGGCCGCCAGCTCGAGTTGCAGATGAGCTGAGGGTGTAGGGCGAAAGGCGAATATTCTGCGCCTCAATATAGAATCTACTCACCAGGGAGGAAACCCGAAACAAAACTGACCACGCTCACAGGCTCAAAGGTGGCAGCCCCACCAGTGGGCTAGGGTATAGTGGGCTAATCCCTCGCTTACCCCTAACTATTAAAGAAACTGAAACAATGCAAAACTGGACCGATCATAATACGACGACCTATGGCATGAAAATACGGACACGAATTGCTTGCTGGAATATGCAAACACTGAGCATAGATAGCCGACTAGCCCAAGCAGAAGCAGAAATGCTCAGATATAAACTGCAAATACTCGGTCTCAGCGAAGTGCGCAGAAATGGATTCGGGGAACTGAGAACGTCGAGAGGCCTTACATTTCTTTACTCTGGGAAGGAAGATGAAGAGGACGTCCGTGAAAATGGCGTAGGACTCCTCCTTTCTGATGCTGCGAAGAAGAGCCTTATGGACTGGAAACCCGTCTCAGAGCGAATCATTACAGCTCGGTTGAACAGCAAAGCCCGCAAGATAACCGCTGTTAAGTGTTACGCACCCACAAATTTGGCATTGGAAGAAGACAAAGACGATTTCTATAGTGCACTCAACCAAACTTTGAAGAACACCCGCAAACAGGACATTGTTATCGTCATGGGAGACCTGAATGCCAAAGTTGGTACAGATAACGACGGCTGTCAAAGACACATGGGCAGACACGGGGAGTTCGGAACGAGAACAGGGAGAGATTTTTAGAGTTCTGTCAAGACAACGATCTCACCATCGGAGGTACTCTTTTTATCCACGGAGAACATCACAAGTACACCTGGAACTTACCCGATGGTGTAACTAAAAACCAAATAGACCATATTGCCATCTGCTCCAAGTGGTGCTCATCGCTGCTCGATGTTCGCAACCGTCGTGGCGCGGATATCGACAGTGATCACCACCTAGTAGTAGCCGAGGTGCGGCTTAAAGTAGCCGTAGCTCGAACGACTAACGCGACCACCAAGGCAAGCAAAAAGTTTGAGGTAAACAGACTACGGGATCAGGATATAGGCGACACTTTCAGACTAGAGCTGCGGAATCGCTTCTCGGCACTTGAGACGGACTCTACTACTTCTGTCAATGCGGAGTGGAACCACATCAAAATGGCCTATGTAGAGACCAGCTCCGTCGTTCTTGGACACAAAACACATACATGCGAAGACTGGATGTCACAGAGAACCTGAAACCTCATTAAAGATAGGCGCGAACTCCATCTTCAACTCCTGGCAACCAATGATACAGCGGTGCGTGAAGATCTGAGGTTGCAGTATAGACAAATACGCAGAAACATCTACCGCAGTACCCGTCATGATCGATGAGTATGGGCGGATAGTGTGGCGGATTGCGCCCAACGTGCTGCTAACTCCGGTAATCTAAGACAGATGTACAAGGCGACGAAGACCTTGGCCGGAAACAGGAACTAGAGGAAGAAGAAGCCCTTGAAGGACAAAGGAGGCCAGCTGATCATGACATCGGAGGGACAGCTTCAACGCTGGCAAGAGCATTTCGAGGAGATATTCCGAAACCCAAACGACCCCATCACTACGACACTTGCTGCCAGCTTGCACGCACAAAGCCTCGACATTGACGTGTCTCCCCCCACTGAGGAGGAAGTAGTGAAAGCCATCCGATCACTCAAAATCGGCAAAGCCCCAGGAGTCGACCTCATCACGGCGGAAATGCTAAGAGCGGACGTGACTAAAGCCGCGAACGCGCTGACACCCCTCTTGCGGAGCATCTGGTCAGCCGAAGAGTTACCCGACGACTGGAATAAAGGCCTTCTCATCACCGTGCCTAAGAAAGGAGACCTCAGTGAATGTGGCAATTGGAGAGGCATTACCTTGCTCTCGATCCCGTCTAAGGTGCTGTGCAAGATTATCCTAGACAGATTATCGAGGGCCCTTGAACCTCTTCTTCGCAAAGAACAAGCTGGTTTCCGACCCAACCGATCGTGTACGGACCAGATCAATACCTTGCACATAATCTTCGAACAGACATCAGAATGGCAGAGGGAAATTTATTTGACCTTCGTGGACTTCGAAAAAGCCTTCGATACGCTGAGCTGGTGTTGCATCTGGGACCGATTGCGTGAAATTGGGGTCCCCGAGAAAATTACCAACATGATCAAGGCTATCTACGGGAAGTATTCCTGTAGAGTGACACACGACGGCCTCGTCTCGGAGGATATACCGGTACATGCGGGCGTGCGTGGTGTCTTCTCTCACCTCTCCTATTTATTGTTGTTCTCGATGGCATCATGAGCAATACAATATGTAACAAGCGTCGCAACATAGAGTGGGAACTATCCAGCGTCTTGGAAGACCTGGATTATGCCGATGACCTATGCCTGCTGAGTCACACAAGAACCGACATGCAAGCCAAGCTGGACGACCTACAACGAGAGGCAAAGGAGATGGGACTGAAAATCAACACCCGGAAGGCCCAGGAAATGAGGTGCGGGGCGACAAGCTCTTTGCCGTTACTCATTAGTACAGAGGCTGTGGAAAGGGTCCACAAATTCACTTACCTCGGTAGCGTAGTGTCGGAAACTGGAGAGACCTAAGAGGACATCGCTTCGAGAATCGCCAAGGTTAAAGCAACCTTCGCACAGCTGCGCCCTGTATGGCAATCACGGAAGCTGACTAGGAGAGTTAAGCTGAAGATATTCCGGTCCAACGTGAAAACCGTGTTTCTGTACGGATGTGAGACGTGGAAGGTTCACCGGCTCCAGGTCTCCATCAACCACTGTCTTCGCCGTATTCTTGGTGTTTACGGGCCCGAGAAAATCTCCAATACAGAACTGTGGGAACGCTGCAATGAGACCCCGATCGACCAGCAGATCAAACACCGCAAGTGGAACTGGATCGGCCACACGCTCCGAAGGGACCCTAATCACATACCGAGGCAAGCCCTAGACTGGAATCCCCAAGGAAAGCGTAAGCGTGGCCGCCCAAAGCAAACCTGGCGGCGGACGATCATCGCAGAGGCGAAGAACATAGGGAAGACTTGGAGCGAAAAAAGCGTGAAGCTCAAGACCGAACGGGATGGCGGCGCATTGTGGAAGCCCTCTGCCTCATCTAGGGGACACAGGTATATAAATGAAAAAAAAAATTAGCCTTCTATCGTCCTCTGCTGGACATCGGCTTCCCCAAAATAGCATCGCAACGAATGGTCCTATGCTGCCAGCATCCGACGGCTGTCTGCTGCTTTGACCAGGTCATTACCGATGGGATGGGATGGGAGGCCGCCCAAAATTGCACCGTCCCATGGGTCGTCCACTCGAGAACCTTTTTTCCCCATCGTTTTTAGGTTCGTCGGACGATCAGGCCTGCCCATTGCCACTTTAGCGGCACCCAGCGGGATATATAAGTCTGTTTAGTTCGCCTGCGGATGTGTTTTAGATTTTATCGCGTAAAGAAATACTGAGTACAGCACTTTCCGTGGTTTTGGTTTTGTTTAGGAGGCCGACATTTAAAAACAACGCTTTTGTTCGGTATGTCACCACTGGTAATACACTCTGGTTGTAAACCTTCGTTTTTAGACATTGCGTAATGCTGGACGGGAGGATCTTCCTCAACTTCTCGAACGTTGCCCAACCAAGCTAGACTCCTCGATTGTCCTTTTTCTCGAAGTTAGGTCTACCTAACTGGAGCGTTTTTTCCAGGTAGATTTATTGGTCGACAACTTCAAGCAGCGTATTCCCTTTTCTTTTTTCTGAAATTACATGGGCATTATACATATAAGACTTTTGTCTTGTCTA
The DNA here is from genome assembly GCA_948253155.1 of Leucoma salicis. Taxonomy (NCBI): domain Eukaryota; kingdom Metazoa; phylum Arthropoda; class Insecta; order Lepidoptera; family Erebidae; genus Leucoma; species Leucoma salicis. The sequence continues at coordinate 10,598,160 of OX411808.1, read as the reverse complement.
TGTTAATTTTTAGACCATTAGTCGGCAGATGCTGCTGAGGCCATTGAGGTATGGTACGAAGTTCCTCCAAATTTCGCGATGACTACAATATCGTCAGCAAATCGAAGATCGAAGATTTATTCGCCATCGATGTTGATGCCAAATCTGATCCAGTCCAAAGCTTGAAAACATCTTCCAATGCAGTGGTGAAGAGTTTCAGGGTCATAACGTTTCTCTGTCTAACACCTCTCTGCACCTGCGCGATAGTCGATTTGTAATGACTATCAGAAAACAACTTATAGACGTGCTCAAGAGTGAGATGGACCTATTATTTTTGAGAGAGATCTGCCATCCTTCTTAATTATTAAAAATAGCACAACGAGGCTCCTGGTCCACTACTCTGGTTGAAACAACATTCGGGGAACAAAAAAAGGAGAGATTAATTTTCAAGATAACTCGTTATTCTAAGAAGATCCCTTTAACATAATAATGATAACTGGTATGGTTGAGCAGGCTGCACGAAGGATTTGGGTTGATTTTACAATTAATCATCATAATATATATATATTCCTAGCTATAGATGTATTGTTGCAGCTGAATATTGTTTTTTTGAACGACTACGTTCTGGCTTCAGTAAAAGAAGAAACAAGATGCCAAGCATTAGTAGAGGCAGATTTATTATTGTTTTATAATGAGCAAAAAATATTTTCAGCTCTTTATTAAGTAACTTAGTAGTCGTATAGTAGTAGTATAGTTACGTCTAGTTTGCCGTGTGTGGCCGGCTTTAGAATTGTCCCACCCGTCTCCACCCATGGGAGTCGTAAGAGCTGACTGAGAGAATACCGGGGGAGTGGGCAGCAGCACTCCTTTGAGTATAACAACATCCACTGCGATTGCCAACCCGTCTGCCAAGCGTGTCGATTACGGCATTATCCCCCATTTTCGGGGAGGCCTATGTCCAGCAGTGGACTTTAAAAGGCTGATGGATGGATGGATTAAGTAACTATGGCACGCTTTTTTTTTTATATTGCTTGCAGTGGCTGACGAGCCGCGGCCCATCTGATGGTAAATGGTAACCGTCGCTCATGGACTCAACTATACCGAGAGTATTGTCAAGCCGCTGCTCACCATTTCATTTCACAGATATGAAATGAAAGAATAAACGGCTATCTCCTGCTACAGCCAAAACGCAACGATGTGCTTTATGGCCGGTCACACGGGAGATGGTGGTACCAACCCGCTCGGGCTCGATACCAAGTGGTACTCCCACTTAGTACCCAGCCCTACCACCAGTCATGCAATGGATGATAATTGCTTACTTCCCTTAGTCGCCTCATACAACACCCGTGGGAAATAATGGGGTGGTGACACTTGTATTCTTAGTCCGTCACAACACGGACAAAACTGCTGTGTTACCTTTAATTAGTTGTTTTCCCTTGTACCAGACGACTACTGGAGGTGGGTAGCCGTTAGCTTCGCAAGGTAGCTTAGCAGTTTTGCCTTCTTCTTCAACGATTTCCACGTATTTATTAACAATATTGACTTTTTCTGAAACATTAAATTGCAATTTTAGAAGAGTGCAACAAGAATTAATAATAAGGGGCATAAAAGGTGATGATTACAAACCTCCTACAATAAAATCCCGTGTTTCATTAAGGCTTCCAGAACTGCACGTCCAATTTCCTCCGTCAGATATATTGATGTTGTGTATGATTAAGATCTTCAGGATACCACCGTCAGCAGTTTTTGTTTCAGAGAATATTCTATTATTCTTGGTAGATCGCTCCTCGATTAATTGGCCCGAGGGGGAATACCATTGAATAGGCTGGAATTTATACAAATAAAATTCAATCAGCATTTGGCAATTGGGTTACTTAAAAAAGTTTTGTGGAAAATAAAAGTAGTATTAATGTTAACTGATAATATAATAATAAATATTCACGGACATTTTCACACAACGTCTTCTGGTCCCAAACTAAGCTTAACGTTTGTGCTATTGGGTACCAGATTACGGATATAATACATAATATATTACATTTTTTTGTAAATACATACATATTATAGATAGAAAACACCCAGACGCAGTACAAATATCTGTGTTCATCACACAAATAATTGTCCTGAGTGGGAATCGAACCCACGACCTCATGCACAGAAGTCGGTTACACTACCAACTACGCCACGATTTGTTGCCATATCATAAAAAAACTGCTATACAGATGTGGGTCGAAATTGGCAACACTATCTACTTAGATCTACCTAGATAGCGTATCTACTTAGATAGTGTTGCCAATTAAATCTTTATTTTAGAAATGAGCTACTTCAATCATTTCTAAGTCTTTTTTTTATTTATTTTATTCAGTTTTATTACTGTGTTTTAAATTCATTATACACCATAAAAACCTAATTAGGTTTGTGTTTGATGCGTCATTCCGTATAGTACAAACTGTGGGTATGTTTACAAAATAAAATATAATAAGTGATAATACGGATGATTGATAATGTAGGTAGATTTAAATTTACTGAGCGCACGTCACAATCCAGTCACACGTATAGTACATAACATACAGGCTGTTGCTTAAAAACATACTTGGTATTTCACAATTTATTAAGTACATACTTTTTAATTTATAATTTATGTTTTTAACAGTTAGTTGATTTTTTAAAGTTAGTGGAATATTGTTTATTAACCTCGGTACTAAAAATTTTGTTGTTCTTTCTCCATAAACATTTATAGTGCGGAGTGTTTGTAGTTTTTTGTTAGAAATATTTCTTGTTGTTATTTTATGGGTTATGAAATTATTATTGTATTTAAAATAGTTTTCTTTTAGTATACACAGTTCTATAAGTTGATGTATTGGTAAAACTTTACATTGTTGGAATAGTTTATGGTAGTTACTATTATATTTTTTCTTTATTTTAGTAGGTACTGTTATTTTTAGTAATTGTATTAGTATATTATATATTTTGTTTATATATGTTTTATATGTTCTTCCGTAGCTACTAATACTATAAGTAATTATACTTTCAGCTAGCGCTTTATACATATTTATTAATACCTCGTAAGGAACATTATATTTTAAAATAGAGAATTTTGCCAGTATTGCGCACAGTTTATTGCAGATATGATATATGTAATAACCCCAATTAAATCTGTTGTCAACTATAAGTCTTAGGTATGTATGATGAATTACAGTTTCTAAGGATATACATTTACATTTATTCATTGCACTATGTAAACAGTCATGAGAATGTGCTTTTATACGTAAAGTATATTCATTACATGGCTTGTCATGACTTGATCGAACGTGCATTAGCTTAGTTTTTTGTGTATTGAGAACCAGACCAATATCATGTGATCATATATTTATTGACGTAAAGTCCTCTTGTAGCCTCCTGATAGCTAAGTTTACATCTTTGTCCGCGGAGATTAGGCATGTATCATCTGCATATTGGAAGATTTTGCAGTGTTTTATTATATTTACCATGTCATTAACGTGTGCTAGATAATATAACGGGCCAAGAACTGAGCCTTGAGTGGTACCTTTTGTGACTGCGACTTTATCAGTTAATTCAGAGCCTATCTTAACATGGTAAAACCTATTTTTTAGATATTGCGCACACCATGCCAACAGGGGGCCCCTTATTGCACATGCCTCTAGCTTCGTTAGTAATGTACTGTGTTGTAAAGTATCGAAGGCTTTACAATAATCAATAAAGATTATACATATAAGTTCCTTGTCATTAAGACAGCTGTTAATATAATCAGTAAAGTTTGATAGTAATGGTGTAGTACTTTTATTAGGTTGAAAACCATATTGGGTTTTCGTTAGAATGTCGTTCTTACTCCAGAAATTATGTATTTCATTACTTATATATTTTTCTACGATTTTGTCAACACTAGACAGTAAGGTTATTGGCCTATAATTATTGTAATCATTTTTAGAACCTTTTTTATGTATAGGTCTTATAATACCCATTTTCAACTCACCTGGAGATGTACCAGTTTCCAGACTGGTATTAATCAATCGAGTTATGGCATTTACTATATTTTTAGCCATATTTTAATATCTATTGGTCGTAGTCTATCTATACCTTTTTTTTTTGTTAATGCGGGAAAAAATGTTCCTAACCGTACACCCCGTCGTTCGGGGCAACGAACAGGGTAGTGTGGGGCCTGCACCCACTAAAGAAACCCGCCGTGTGCCGTCTCTCCGCCTTTATTGGCGGGCCACTGGAACTGTGTTACATTCCTTCGGTGGTAACTAGTCTATCTATACCTGCAGATTTATTTTGTTTTAAAGATGTTATTATTTTGTATATTTTTTCGGGATTAGCTTTTCTAAGATTTATTGAAACGTTGGCATGATGTAAGTATGATTTTCGATCTAATACGGGTTGTTTACAAGATGGTATTATATTTTGTATGGAATTATGGAATTCTTTTGCAAAATTGTCAGCAATATGTTTTTCAAATAAATTGTTACGATCAAATGCTTTTAGTATGATATCATATACGTCCCGTCATTTTTCTCAGTAAATTCCATAGTCGTTTACGATTGCCTCTGCTTTTCAAAATTTCATCTTTGTAATACGTATTCCTACTTTTTCTATTAACTTGTTACACTGATTACGCAATTTGTTGTATTTTAATTTAAGAATGCGATTTGTAGTATCATTTTTAAAATCCGAGAAAGCTTTGTCTCTTAATTTACATTTATTTATTATTTCTTTTGTAATCCATAGCTTACACCTACCACTAGATTCATTTATTTTTATTTCATATTTAGCTTTATTATAACAATCATGTATATTTGTCTTTATATAATTGTATATACTATTTAGGCATGTATCAGTTTCATTTTTTGTCCAATCGATAAGTTCAAGTTTTATAATTAAATTTAATATTTTATAATTAAATTTAGTTACAGATTTTTAACATCCTGTACCTGCCGAGTTTCAATAATCGTAGCCATAATGACGAGCTAATAAAAGGTTTTTTTAATACTTAAGGAGGCTTTTGTAAAAGCCAATTTTGGGTTATATCTTTATGGATACAATACCTATTACACTAAATCCCCAAATCACATTGATATAATTACTCGTACCATCTCTTTAAACAAAAGCCCTTAATGGGACGTACTCGGGATGAACGTTCAAGCGGGATTTAAATAGAGGCTTTTACTTTCAAAAAAGATTAATTCCTGTAGAAGAATAAAAATGAAGAAAATATCGGAATCGTTTATTTTAGAAGCAAAGTTATAAGCCAGTAAATAATAAAAGTATGCATTTTTTCCACCCTCACTGTCCTACTATTGGGTACAGGTCTCTACTCAGAGTGAAAGAGATTTAGGCTGCACTTCACCACGCTTGCCCAGTGCGGGTTGGCATACTTCACAAACCATCACGATGATCTGTGAGACATACAATTCTCCACGATGTCTACCTTCACTGAGCAATGATAGTTTGTAAAATTCATTCATTTCCTATACGTGTAATGAAATGCTGAGCAGCGTCTTGGCAGTATTTGTAGTAGTGCTGAGTCCATGAACGGCAGTTACCACTGACCATCATAAGAAAACCGCAATTTAAAAATATCTCGAAATGTCATTGGTATGTGACCTTTGCCGGCGGACCACTGAAGGAATGTAATATGGTTCCGGTGGTCCGCCAATAAAGGCGGAGGGACGGCATACGGCGGGTTTCTTTAGTGGGTGAGGGCCCCACACTACCCAGTTCGTTGCCCCGAACGACGGGGTGTGCAGATAGGGCCATTTTTTCCCGTCTTAAAAAAATAGGTAGGTATGTGACGTTTGAGGACGTAGTACAGGGCCAACTTGATACCATTGCAGGTCTTGGTTTTACAAGTAGACTATCACTACGTAAAATTATGCATACCTCTATAGTATTCTCTCCTTTGCAAAATATGGCTTTAGTTTCATTGACATTGTAGACGGTCGATCTTGCCAAAATGTGAAGGGACGGTTCCTGTTCGCCATCTGATCTCACTGTAATTAACAGAAATGTTTTGGTAAGTATATAATGTTTATATGTTAGTCTATATTATTATAAAGTTGTAACGGAGCTGTGTCTGTACACTTAAGATATTTAGAAAAAATGTCTGTATTAGGCATCATAGACGTGTCTGAACGCAAAACAATTTTTTTAAATTTTTTATCTGTTTGTCTGTTTATCTGTTTGTTTGTTCGCGCATCACGCAAAAACTATTGAATCGGGAACCTGAGATACAACCTAAAAACCAGCTTTTGGTTACAGCGGAGCCGCAAGCAAAGGCTAGTAGTTATATAAAATGTCTTGTTCTGATTGACGATTAACGTACCTACAGCCAAAATTATTATAATAAATCTGCAAATAGAGGATTTTTGGAAAATCCAACTTAGAAGAGGGCACATAAAAATGGAAGAGGGATGTACTTAGATAGAAACATGTAAATTAAAAATACAGTTACTGAGTAGGTATAAATATATCAGTCTAGTGGTAGTCTTGCTCATCCCGCTTGAATGGGCCGGCTCGTTCGGGGCGCGTAAAACAACCTTATGTAATCCTATCGTTGTGTTTCGTATGGTGAGTGAGAGCGCAGGAGGCCCAAACGCCTTCCCTATCCTCTCCTTATTATCTTTCTTATCCTTTCTATCCTCTGCTTAGAATAAAACCTATTTTCTACATATTAACCTTCCTCCCCACCTCATATCCCTTTCCTTGGAGATGGCGATGCGCGTGATGCCTCTAGTATTGCTAGCGTAGATTATACACGTCCATCACGTCCAAATGTTAGTGAGGGACTAAAAAGTAACAAACAAAACGGATAGTGTGGCCACGCGGAATCTCGTTTAACAGAATTGTAGCATCATATAAAGCGACGTGTGACACACTGTCCAGTTTTGCTGTACCCGGTAAAAGTACATTCTAATAGGATTTTCTTTTTACTTTTTATTCTTGAAAAATTGATAGTTCATAAAGGAAAGCTGGATGTTTTGTAAACATCATTAATAATAATAACGAAGAGTGACATAACGTATACATTAACCCAATTCTGGAGTCCGTGCAGAAGAAGCCGCGGGTAAAATCTATTTAACTATGTATATTGCCGTCTACCGGGCACATGTCCAAACTCCGGGCTGCTACTGAGAATTTTTCTTTTTACGAAAAAGCTCAATAACACAACCCGACCCGGAGATCGAACCCGAGACCTCATGATCAGCAGTTGCTTATACTACCGCTGCACCACAGAGGTAAGTACAAATTAGTACCTAATATTTTATGTAGAGCTATATACATGGTGCATAGTCACGCTTACAAATATGGCTTAGCTAAAAATTGTACTAAGTAATTGATTGTTATGGGCGTGCGTTGGGTGTGGTGTCGAACGTTGACCTGGACATCGTACCTATGTAATCCATAAACCGTTGCATTTTTTACAAATACGCGTATATGTCGTAGATTAGAGTACCTAGAAACAAATTTATATTCATTTTATGTTTCACATTTTGCGTGATCTAATTACAAAGATTATTTAACAGAACACAATGTTTCATAATGCGAGATAGAAAATCATATCCACGACCATAGTTTGAACCTGCCTTCTATATTACCATTATAGACCTTTGCCAACTGAGCTATCGTGTTAAATTCACTCGGGGCTATCAATTTCCATATCACATTTTATTTATTACCGTCTGCAGTGACGTTTGCACCATTTGTCGAATGTATTTGCACACATTGTTACCATAATACTTATTGTTTTTCTTGTTCATTTATTGATTATTTATTATGATTGAGAGTATTATAATGAACCAACTGGAAGACAACTAACTAGACACTCTTCCAAACTGGTAGTGTTTTACGTCAATACCCCAGCATTTTTATTTAATGCATTTCTGAGAAATATATCTCGTGATTCTTACATATAGGTATTGCAGAAATTGATGGCACTCTACATTATTTTTTATTTAATCAAAAGAAAAGATGAGAATTTTAGATTAACATTAGAAAAAGAAATGGAGTTCATATTATGTTTATTTTCTTGAATCTATAGACTAGTAGATATATTACTATGATCTCTGTTGTTGACTTAGTTACGTATACTAGACACATCCACATAATAAATATTAACGTTAATTAATGTTGTAATGTTAATTAAATGCTTTGGACGTGTATGGTACAAAGGTAATTGAAGCTGTACATACTACGTTCGTAGCCTCACTAGTAATATGTTTGTAGCATCGAGGAATAAATGAAACTTGTATGCATGCACATTTGTAATCCTTTGTCAATAGTAAATTACTAATAATACAACAAGTTTAATAGCATTCCTGTTTTAATTAAACCAATTTATTACTTATTTTGCACTGGGACTAAATGAAGTTTCAATTTTAAAACATTACTCACTTAGCCAAGGCCTGGATTAAAAGAACTAGAATTGCATACTGGAGTCATTTCCTGCAATACGAACTTGAATTTAAAATCAAAGGAATGGGTTTTATTTGATAAATGTTCGTAGCAGATGGTTTTTATAGCTGGTTACTGAACGGATAAGCTCTTAAAGCGTTTAAAAAGTAACTGTTTGCATATTGTATTTCTTCTAACTTACTACTATTATTAATATGATTTTTTTCACAAATCATTACTGTCGTACTTGGAGCACGCGTTTCAGAGAGAGAAGCATGTACACCGTTAAAAAAATTAGCCAGGCTTTTTACTCAAGTGTTCCATCATCGGACCATGATAATTTGTGGTTGCCCATGGTTTTGAAAAATCATAGGTGCGAGCGTTGCAAGGTGTTGATCTATACCGTACATGGTTTTACAACAAAGCTATCATTGCTTACACTTACTTTCAAAATTGTTTAGATATTGCGTTTTCATAACATCATTTATCGCCGCATAAAAATTTCATTTTAATATTTTGATTGATCCTGTCAGTGAAAAGCAATTCATATAAGAGGCTTCATGTTAAGAGGTTTAAAGGATTATTTATTAATAACGTGAATCAATAAAATAAGAGGCTTCCATTAAAGCCTACTTTTCCCAAGTTAATTATAAATTCAGGGCTATTATGATTCTTTTAGGTCGAGTATGTAGTTGCAGTTATTGCAGGCTTGATAAACTTTAAAAAAAAAGGTAAGCAAAGAAATGTTCACATTATTAATTATAAATATTAATAATTAACAATATTAATAATTCATTAATAATATTAATAATTGTACTACTTATCGTAGGTATGTATTAAGCACACTTATTAAAATAGCATAATATAAACCATTGTGATACTTATGAGTAAGATAAGTTATCAGTTGTGACCAATAATCATCTGCATATAGAATTCAAAGACTAACTCACTGACTGACTGATATGTATAAACGCACAGTCTAAACCACTGGTCCGGTGGTCTGAAATAAATATGGAATAAATTTAAAAGGGCCTTAGTGAAGTGTATATTAAAAAAAAAAAAACGGAAATTTCACTCCAAAGAGGGCAAATTTGGGGTTAAATTTGCTTATAAAACTTTTTACTCTTTTGACAAATTGACTCGAAAATTGGCCAATAGGGTTTTGAAAATCCTATACAGCATGATAGACGGACGCATGGCGGTTATATTTAGAAGGCAAAGGCCCAACGCTACCCGGTTCATTGCCCGACGGGGTGTGCGGTTGGAACTTTTTTCCCCACCATAACAAACAAAGAAGGTGGCGCAAGGCGTGAGCGCGTAGGCAGCGCGCTAGCTTTCATAAGAGTTTAATTAAGTTTAATTAAGTTTAATAGCAAGAATTTAAATTCAAAAGTTTAATATTAGTACGAAAACACTAAGGAGACAAGAGGCAGCTTTGAGTCGGACGCGACCGTGGCATAAAGCCTAACAACTTCATGTTAATGCTTCGTGGCGTCCATTAGCAACTTCATACAGAAATGGCAACTACGGAGTGCGAAAACTTTGGGGGAGACATAGGTACCCCTTGTTATGATAAACAGTAATGGTCATTTCAGAAAATTTATTTTGCAATATGATGTTATTTGTGCAATTTTAGAACATATTCTAACATGCCTTTATGTGTACCGTGTGACCGTTATGTTATCGTGGTGCTATTCTTGCTAGTTTCGTCTAATTTTATGGGAACATTCGTGATTCATATCTATTATATATGACAGTAAAGTTAGGAACGTTTGATGATGATGAATTACGGTCATCACGTTAGCTTTGAATTTTGTAAAGAGTTCCTTTATGAATTTCTATATCTAATGTAGACGCATATTTTATTTTTAAGATAATATCTTACTTAATACATCAACTAGAGCAAGATCTTTTTCCTTTATAACTTATACATAGCATAACTAACTTAGCATCACGCCTGTATCAGAGATATAGGTATTACAAACCCACGGTTCGCCAGCAATGTTTAGGTCCCACGTAATAGGGGGCGAGCCTATTGCTGTCTACCGGGCACATTACAAAACTCCGGGCTGCTACTGAAAATTTTTCTTTTTAGGAAAAAGCTTAATAACATTGCTCGACCCGGGGATCGAACCCGAGACCTCATAATCAGCAGTCGCACACACTACCGCTGCACCACCGAGACAGTTATATTATAGTAGTATAGCTTATAAATATACCTATTTATAGTGGGGAACGTATTAGTAATATTTTGTTAAATTTGACCAGGGTTGACATAAGATTTTATATTGATTCCTTCGAAGTGATACATTGGCAGTTATACCTGCTTCCATAATTGCAACTAAAGAAGGTTTACCCTATCTCACGTCACCTATGGAATTGAATAGAGAGATGACAATTATAGGTAGTTCAGAAGAACGTTGTAATAAATATTTTCAAACTAGGCTAGTTATACCAAGTTTTACTAAGGCTCATGATTATCCTACTAACTGCTCAGATCACTTAGTTGTTAAGACGGGGGGTTCCCCTGTGACGTGAAAATTCCGTAATTGATACGATCTACAAACAGTTGTTCTCTGTCTGGGCGTACCCTGTACCTGTTACATAAAAAACATAGCATCACGCCTGTATTCCCCTTGTAAGTCCCACGTAATAGGTGGCGAGCCTGTTGCCCTATCCCGGGCACATTTCCAAACTCCGGGCTGCTACTAAGAATTTTTCTTTTTACGAAAAAGCTCAATAGCACCCCCCGACCCGGGGATCGAACCCGAGACTTCATGATCTGCAGTCGCTCACACTATCGCTGCACCACAGAGGCAATTAATTAATTGAATATACGTAGATATATCCCTATATAGGCATTATACCATGACGCACTGTGTTGCCCTTAAAAATTATAAATTGTATAGGATAGGAGGATCTACTATAATAATGTTTTATATCAAACTGATATTATACGTTTGGACATAATCCATAAATGCAATATGCATTCAATATCAAAAGTAATATAAATTATCATCCTCCTGGGGACTAGAAAAGGAATTAATGAATTTTACCAGAGCGTGTAAAAATGTGCAATTTTTGCTTCATTGGTAGTTCTCAAAAGGTATTACTCACACGTACTCATTACCATATGAAAACAAAGCGGTTTTTTGTATTCAGCCGTTGTAAATAAGGCAACGTGAAGAATGTTAAGCGGCTAGAAGCGTACTGAAACGCGTTTCATCTCGTTTCGGGAGAGAACAAATAAATGACTGTGGTTTTTCTTAACGAAATTAGGAATTAGAAAAACGTGTACATTATATTTGTTTTTTTTTTTTATTAATATTGTTGTGTAAGTGAAAGTTAAAGTGTAAATCGAAACAAATTAGTTATATTTTGATGTACGTGTTTTAAGGTTACCTTTACCATTTTTTTTGTTAAGACGGGAAAAAATGTTCCTAACCGCACACTCCGTCGTTCGGGGCAACGAACAGGTTAGTGTGGGGCCCTCACCCACTAAAGAAACCCGCCGTGTGCCGTCTCTCCGCCTTTATTGGTGGGCCACCAGAAATATTACATTCCTTCAGTGGTAAGTTACCTTTACCTACGTCTTCGTTTTTTTGGTTCCTTCATTACAACTAAAAAGAAGGGACAGCCTCGTAAGTTTATGGAACTGATGAAATAATTATGGTTTATGCTAATATAAAAATATTATTATTGGGTTATAGCCGTGTGGGGCCCTTCTTTAGAATTGTACCCACCCCTCTCCACCCATGGGAGTCGTAAGAGCCAACTGAGGGAATACCGGTGGAGTGGGCAGCAGCACTCCCTCGAGTATTAACAACATCCACTGCGATCGCCAACCCGCCTGCCAAGCGTGGCGATTATGGCACTATCCCCCATTCCTTGGGGAGGCCTATGTCCAGCAGTGGACGTCAAAAGGTTGATGGATTCTCTTGGCCTCCCCAAGAGAACGCCACAACGAGTGGTCCTGCGCCAACCGCATCCAACGTCTCCCCACGGCTTTGACCAGATCGTCGGTCCATCTGGTCGTCCTACGCTGCACCGTCCGATACGTGGTCTCCACTCGAGAACCTTTTTTCACCAACGGTTATCGGTTGGTCGAGCGATGTGGCCTCATTTGCCACTTCAGCATGCCAACCCGGCGGGCTATGTCGGTCACTCCCGTTCTCCTACGGATTTCCGTATTACGGATTGGATCACGTTGAGAAATACCAAGCCCGCTTCATGGCACGCTAAGCGACTTTGAGCCTCGATACAAGGCCAACTATATATATTTTAAATTTCCTGTAATTCATGGTATTATTACAGGAATTATTGAATTTCCTGTAAAATATGTACTAGATTCACGTAACGCCTATGACTTTTGGAAATTTCACAAAACATAGCATCAGGCCTGTATTAGTAGTAGGGTAGGCAGAGGTGTATTACACACCCACGACTCGCCAGCTATGTTTAATCCCACGTAATAGGGGGCGAGCCTATTGACGTCTACCGGGCACATCTCCAAACTCCGGGCTGCTACTGAGAATTTTTCTTTTTAGGAAAAAGCTCAATAACATTGCCCGACCCGGGGATCGAACCCGAGACCTCATGACTAGCAGTCGCATACACTACCGCTACACCACCGAGGCAGTTACACCACCGAGGCAGTAAATTTCCTAGTCTTTTTTTCTATATCAAGTGGATCTGACGTAATTACGACATTTTTGGAAGTAGGAACTAATACCCGTCAGGATGATTTATGAACTCAGCCATATTTGGGGCTTCCAACTTCCGCAGGTTACAGAGACATAGGAAACAGCAATATTATTTGTACGCATTATATATTATGCGTATTGTCATATTACTATAATATATTATTTAATTATTTGTACAATATATTACATCGGTTTACATAATAAAGATAGTATGTTCGTGTTCCTTTATTTACATGCAAACTTGTCGTTAAAGTAAATATGTTATATAATATTATTATAAATATGCTCGCCCCCTATTACGTGGGACTTAAACATAGCTGGTGAATCGTGGGTGTGTATACACACACATATCAAGAAAAACACTATTTTTAAAACTCATGATATTTTGGATGCCATTTTTGTTATATAAACTAGTTCAAAAACTGTTTAAAAAAGTTCTGTCTTGGACGTCCGTGTGTTGTAGGTAATGTATGTTAACACGATAATGACTGAAATACTTTGCTAATCGAGGTTTTTTTTCTTTTACGATTCAGTATAACTACGAATAGTGTCCTATCACTTTTCACGGTCTGATTCGATGTGGTTTAATTGCTACTAAATAAACAAAAAAATAGTGAATATTTACGCTCGATTCGACACTAAAACCAGCGCTATCCTTATTTCGTGAGAACTATTTCTATAGACCAATATAGAAGTACTCGTAATTCTTAAAATTAGCGCTAGATGGCGTAAAAGATGAAAACCACAGTACTAATTGAAATTAGCGCTATCTATGTGATTTATTGAAAACTACTTAGTAAACCCAATACATTATTATTTACTTATCAAATAATCAATTTTATTGTGAAAAATGAGGATATAAGAGTATGAGGCGTGCACGTTTGGTTAGATTTTAAATATATTTGATATGATGTACCTAATATAAAATAGCTAGTTGTTTCTTACACAATTATATCTAAAATGAGGAAGGCTAGGCGAGTATAATACGAGTATAAACTCTTAATTAAGGACTATAGTATTTTATTACTGTGACACAATTGCATGTATTATGTATATTGACTATGTGAATAAGCTCGCGCTCAGTATTATATAGTAGTGTGAGAAAAACAAGGAAGCGCTGATTTTCAGCGTGAAATTGTTTGCGTTATTAAAAAATAAAGTAGAAAAGCTATGGTTGCAGAACTCCATTGCTCAAGTATTCTCATTATAGATAAGTAAGTGTGACGCGGTTCACCCCCATGGGATAAAATGTCTTAATAATTCGGGATAAATAATAAAATGTTTGTATTTTATTACATTACGGCTTTGCAGATACAGGCGTCTCAATAATTTATAAGATACCACATGTTTCTTGTAATGAAGCAACTGTTGTTTTTGATTTATTTACAAACTCCGCAGTAAACTAACAAATTGCTTCCTCAATGCGGCGGAATTAGATCGCCCTTTCACGTCACGTAGTCACAGGCCTGTTGATTTGCGGTATTATGTTCGTTTTCATATCGTATAAAATATCCTAGGATTCCTTTTATGGTTTTGTGCAAGACTGTAGTAATTTTTTTTAGTACAATTTGATTTGAGTATAACTTGTGGTTACTTTTATTGGTGGCTGTTTTATATAACGTATGCCTCGTTTGTTATTTATATATCTATACTACAATATGAAAACTACTTTTATAAACCATAAAATTCTAATATCAGTATATCTATATATAAAACAAAGTCAGGTTAGTTAAGCCACGACAGGGCCGATTGTTATGATCTTTGATTTGTTGGATTTTTCTCCACCCGGAATACCAGAATATAACAATGGAAAAGTGCAAAAAATTCTAATACATTCAGCTATTAAGTTAAAATAAAATTATTGATTCTGAGGCGACACAATGGTCGCCGGGACAGCTAGTTAAGTACTCGTATATAGTAATTAAGTAATACGGACTAGAATAATGGCCTTGATAGCGCTAATGCCAAAGAACTATATTATCTAAAATGATGTTGCAAATAAGAGCAAATACCTCACTGTCTAGGTAGTCTTCTCTATAATATAAATCTGACAATGAATCTTCAGTTGCACTCGCCATCAGTCATAGAGTTCTTTTTTGTTTTTTAAACCATTGTTTTTTAAATTTAAGGCAAAAGCAGCAGTAGGGTATAATTGTATCTTAGAAACGGAGAGGCATAATTCATTGGTAACTATAATAATAACTCTGTACCATACTATAGCGATCAGTAAATATTATATTATTAAGAGAAAAAGTTTATATCTACTCGTATATATATTAATACGTGAAGAAAGATCTCTGTACCCCTTTTTTAGCACATTGCGTGCACCGGGAAGTGTGAGATTTGGCACAGTCAAAGTTAATGGATCAGAAATATAATATAATATCAGAAATATAATATTTTTATATAATATGCATTAGAAATAATATTTTTGTATAACATGCATTAGAAATAAATAAAATACATTTTATAGGATTTCTAATCAAAAAAATAAATATAATAGGATTTATAATAAAAATACATTTTATATTTTATATGTAACAGTCGGCGTACGTTCAAATGTTGACCACTGGGCGACCACTAGTTGACTGATGAGTGATTATAAATGTCGTTACTTATTTAATTTGATTGATTTTTGTTCTAGACAGAGCAGCTGAGCCAGCAGAGATACCCAACTAGATTGTAAGTAATTCGTGAACCAGCAATTAATGTAAGCATTGTTAAATATTTGTGGTATTTGTTGAGATTTGATTATAAAAAAATATAATCGTTGTTATGTGCTTAAAATATATTCTGTCTCTGTACAAAGCTTAATTTAGGTCAGTGTAAAACATTGCTGTATTATCCGTTTAAATATTTCTAATTTGGTCACTGCAGAATTGAATCCCAGGAGACTAATTGGTGATTCCGTTTATAGCAATTATTAGAAGTTTGAGTATACGGTACATACAGTTCTTATAGGTAATGTACCTACTTTGGAGATTGGGTAAGATTTAATTAAACTAATTTATTTTATCGTTGTCTTACTACCTACATATTTATGTAAATAGAAATATATAGAGTCTCCTCGATATATTAGACTTTATTCAATACATCGATTTATTAAAAAGTAACGCATAAAGAAGAAGATTTTCTAGATTACTTGAGATAAACTGAATCCATATACAAATACGCATTTGGAAAGTTATTTAGGAACCTAAAATATGACGCATAATTGACTTATTGAATACATTTTATACAATGAAAATATATCAAAATAAAATAATAACTATATGTAATAAAACTTTGGCAATTGAGGCTTGTCTACATGGTACCCTACTGGTAATTTCTGATTTATAACACCTAATTCATCCCGTGATAATGAAAATGTAAAGTATTGAGAACTACAAGAACGCAACAACAGAAAAGTAACATCAGAAAATATTACCAATAATGCCATAAAAATCCGTATTATAAAATATATATTCGTATTATAACGTTCCGTATTATAACGTATATAAATCCGTATTATATGCGTATCTGCTTCACAACAAGTTATAAGCTTCGTTTTATGATGCAGTTAGCTGCAAACATCGCAGCTCGATCTCCATTAAATCATTCCAACCAGACGTACTGAACCTCAATTATTGTCCACTATGCTTTTTTTTTACAGACGGAACCAGATTTTCACTTAAATCACAGACATGTGACACACGACCTGATAAACGAATATCTATGTAAATGCAACGTTATCCGAAGACTATAATATAAAACTCTGGCAAAATTATTTGTGTGTATTGCGTGTAGAAGAGAAAATCTATATTATTACTAGCTGACCCAGCAAACGTTGTTTTGCTATATAAATTATTTCTATGTTGACAGTAGAAGGGTGAACCTTTAGGGTTGTATATATTTTTTAACGCAGAATCATAAAAAACATAAACTAAAATATTTTGTCAAAAAAATAAAAATAAATATTTAGGGGCTCCCCCCTAAATATTTATTTTTATTTTCACCCTTATCATTTAGGAGTATGAAAAAAAGATGTTGGCCGATTCTCAGACCTACCCGATATGTACACAAAATTTTATACAAATCGGTCCAGCCGTTTCGGGGGAGTTTGGTAACAAAAACCGCGATACAAGAATTTTATACGAGTATATTAGATAAAGCTGTAATAAATCTAAATAGGTATGTTTGATAAAACTTTATAAAATTTAGGCGTCTCTGAACACAAAACCTTTTTTTATAATATTTGTGTTATGATGCAACACATCATCCAAAAACTACTGAACAGATTTTAATAAAAGTTTTTTGAATTGATAGCTCTTGACTTAAAAACTGGTATTGGCCGTAAACATTTTATCCCTACACACTACATCGGGGAAACTGAGATGTAACCAAAACTAGCTTTTGGGCAAAGGGCAAAGGCTAGTAATTTTATATTTTTTGAGTATTTTATACCTAACTTAGATACCCCGATCTGTTTTAATTGTAGCAGGAGATGGCCGATCCAATCTTCAATTTTTTTTTAGTTAATACCACACCTACTGGCAGGCTTGCACGCGTCCGTGACTGCACCAGCCGTCCAACAAATCTCTTATGAATGCAGGTTTTCTCACGATATTTTTCTTCACCGAGCAGTGAATAATTAATATCTATATAAATGAACGCATAATTTTGATAATTTCGAAATGTTAGAGTTGTGTGGTGAAAGGTCTGGAGATAAGACTAGAAACGAAATTTAACATCCTAAAACGTATTTATTAAGAGCTTTGTTGTTAAACTAATAATATTTTCATTTACTGCCTCGGTGGTGCAGCGGTAGTGTGTGTGACTGCTGATTATGAGGTCTCAAGTTCGAACCCCGGGTCAGGCTCAGGTTGAGCTTTTTCGTAAAAAGAAAAATTCTCAGTAGCAGCCTAGCAGCCCGGTGTTAGGAAATGTACCCAGTAGCCGGCAATAGGCTCGCCCCCTATTACGTGGGACTTAAACATAGCTAGCGAACTGTGAGTGTGTAATACACCTCTGCTTACCTCTTCGGGGATCACAGGCGTGATGCTATTTTTTCCTTTGTTGTAAAACTAATAATATTTCCATATTCGACATAGTCTTTTTTTAAATATCTCAAAAAACAAAATATTTCGTGGTTGGAACGGAGGATTTACGCATATTTCTTTATGCCTAAAATGTTGAAAGTTTGATAATATCTACTTATGACTCGCCTCGCTTTAAAATTCATTTGAATTAACAATTTCGAAAGAATCAAAATACGAACGAGATTTTTATATTCCAGCAAAACTATAGTAGGAACAAACGAAATTCAATTACCGACGACAAAGAGTAAAAATATTCTTTTCCCATTCGAATGCGAATAAAATAAAACGGTGTCTAACTACGAGTGGGTCGGTATTCAATAGCAGATACGACTGTCGGAGTTACGACACGAATTAAAGGGACATTTACGTCAAGTAACATAATAGAGTTTGTTATGGGATCCTCAGCTGGAGCATAGATGTAATAGAAAACATATATACAAAAGTCAAACTGACAAAATTTATTTTAGTTTTGAAAATATCGTGTGGGGCCGGCTTTAGAATTGTCCCACCCACGTGAGTCGTAAGAGCCGACTGAGGGAATGCCGGGGGAGTGGGCAGCAGCACTTCCTCGAGTATTAACACATCCACTGCGATCGCCAACCCGCCTGCCAAGCGTGGCAATTACGGCATTATCCCCCATGACGGGACCGCTCGTTGTGGCGTTCTCTTGGGGAGGCCTATGTCCAGCAGTGGACGATGAAAGGCTGATGGATGGATGGATTTGAAAATAAATCGATATTTGTATACTTCATATTTTTATTTATTGCATATAGTGGCAGACTAGCCATGGCCCATCTGATGGTAGATGGTAACCGTCGCTCATGGACTCAACTATACGTAGAGTTTTGTCAAGCCACCATTTCATTTCACCGATATGAAATTAAATAATAAACGGCTATCTCTT
Source organism: Leucoma salicis (assembly GCA_948253155.1). Classification (NCBI taxonomy): domain Eukaryota; kingdom Metazoa; phylum Arthropoda; class Insecta; order Lepidoptera; family Erebidae; genus Leucoma; species Leucoma salicis. The sequence goes on along the minus strand of OX411808.1, from coordinate 10,579,087 downwards.
GCTACACACTTCTTTTTGTTTTCACTTCTATCAGCAGTCCCTAGACTGCCCTGCATGTTTTTTTTGTAAAAGACAACACCCTGCACTAAGGAATAATCCTTGTATCGCGGGGGACTTTACAAACATACAATATCACGGACACAAAGTACACCCAGACTCAGGACAACCATTTGTGGATCACACAAAGAGTTGCCCACAACCGACGCATAACCGTAAAAATATTTAAACTTTTATTTTTGATGGATTTTATATAAAATCACTGTTTGATTTTGTAAAAAAAATGTATAACTAGAATTTATGTATTCTCAAATAATAATTACATTTTTCGCATTCGTATTTGTGTAGAGTAAAACATGTTTTTATTTCATTTGTTTATTACCTATACATTCGTGAAACCATTTTCAAAATTAAAAAGAGTACATATTACGACTGTAGACGTACCGTCGCGATTCTGCTTCTACTTACAATTTTCATAAATATTTCAATCTGCGCGTATGAGTACTGAAATAAAGAACGTGACCCTTTGATTCTGTTGAGAAATATACTTATATTGAAGTTAAACGTGTATTTATAATTTCATAATCAATAACTATAGAAATAAAATTATAGAGGTATGCAGTTGTTTTTCAAAGGAAAACCTCAACATTATTTTTTTTATTGGTTATGATGGCAGACAAGCCACGGCTCACCTGATGGTAAGTGGTAACTGTCGCTCGTGGACTCAACTATACCGAGAGTATTGTCAAGCCATTGCGCACCATTTCATTTCACAGACATGAAATGAAAGAATAAACGGCTATCTTCTGCTACAGCCAAAACACACTAACATGCTTCATGACCGGTCATACAGAAGACGGTGCTACCGACCCGTTCGGGACCGATAACAAGTGAGTACTTTCGCTTGGTACCCAGCCCTACCACCAGTAATGCAATGGATGATAATTGCTTACTTCCTTTAGTCGCCTTGTACGACACCCGTGGGAGAGGATAGGGTGGTGACACGTGTATTCTTAATCCGGCACCACACGGACAAAATCAATTAAATTTTCTAAAGTTTTATTTCTTAAACACTTGGCCTTTTCTCCAAAAGAAAAAGTGTGATATATTCATCTATACTATTATAAAACTGTAACAGAGCTGCGTCTGTACATTTAAGATATTTGAGAAAAAATGACTGTAATAGGCATTGATATAATTTAATATCAATGGTAATAGGCTATATAGGCGTGTCTAAACACAAAACAATTTTTTTAGATTTTTTGTCTATTTTTACTAAGATAGGTGATATATAATACACATATTAAATAATTACTTATTATACTACAGTTGCTTATTATATTAACATCACGAGGAGAAGTAGAAAATACTTCCCCTCCCCCCACTTTTATGAAACCTTTAGTAACTTTATATTAAACTAGCCTTTGGTTAACCAAAGGCTAGTATTCGTTTCGGGTATATCTCAGGTTCCCGAAAAAGTTGCATCAAAATCCGTTCAGTAGCTATTGCGTGATGCGCGAACAAACAAACAGACTAACAGATAACGAGAGAATCTACAAAAAAATTTTTGATGTGAAACATCTAATGCTGCGCTTTTATTTTCCTTGTCCCGTTCAAATCTTGCAAGTTAAATTTGACAGACTTCCCGGTTTCTGATTGAGCTGAAATTTTACACGCATGTGTATATCGCGTGACATTGCAATATTATGATGACATAGAACTGATCTGATGATGGAGCTGGAAGGTGGACATAGGAACTCTATAATGAAACGGCGCAACCCCATCGAGTTTGGGCTCGTATGATTCGTCTTGACGAGTACTTTGCTTCTAGATGGTATCCAGGATCTGATGATGGAGCTGGAAGGTGGCCACATTAACTTTGTAATGAAACGACGCAACCCCATCGAGTTTGGAATCGTTTGATTTGTCTTGATGAGTACTATGTCTTTAGATCGTATCCAGGGTCTGATGATGGAGCTAGAAGGTGACCATAGGAACTCTGTTATAAAACGACATAACTCCATCGAGTTTGGGTTCGTATGATTTGTCTTGACGAGTACTTTGTGTCTAGATGGTATCCAGGGTCTGACGATGGAGCTGGAAGGTGGTCACAGTAACTCTATAATAAAACAACGCAACTCTATCGAGTTTATACTCCTTTGATTCGTCTTGCGGAGTACGTTATCAAATTATGATCTTTTTATTTCTACAAAATAATTTCGATGTTTTCAAATCTATTAGACGTCCCGCGAAGTCTAAATTTTTTTTTAGACACGCCTTCACGCCTTTGTACCCTAATACAGTAATTTTTTCTCAAATATCTTAAATGTACAGACACAGCTCTGTTACAACTTTATAATAGTATAGATAATTTTGTCAACATTGATCGTACTGATCATAAAGAATTGATCATGGAATAAATTGATTCCATGATAAGTTTTTTTTATAGTACATGGGCCCACCTGATGGTAAGCGGTTACCTAGCCTATAGACGCTAGCAACACCAGAGGTATGACTCACGCGTCGCTATCTTCAAGGAGAGGGATAAGAATGATAATAAGGAGAGGATAGGGAGGGGGTTTGGGCCTCTGGCGCTCTTACTCACCATACGAAACACAACAGTAGGCGTAACTACAGTCCCACTGAAGGAATGTAATATGGTTCCGGTGGCCCGCCAAGAAAGGCGGAGAGACGGCACACGGTTTATTTAGTGAATGAAGGCCCCACATTACCCTGTTCGTTGCCCCCGAACGACGGGGTGTGCGGTTAGGTACATTTTTTCCCGCCTAAACAAAAAAGAAAGGCGTAACTACAGTTGTTATACGCTGATCTTTTGTAAGAGGGTGGTACTTCCTCGATCGAACCGGCCCATTCGTGCTGGTATAAGCAATGATCTACCACTAGACACTCTCTACATGTCTATCATGTCTACAACATGACTCAACATAGCTTATGGCGGTTAATGCTCTGATATAATTGCTTCTATGTTATAATAAGATCTTATAAAATGTATTGCAGTAGTTAGGAACAGTACTCGATATACTGTGGGAAGAAAGTTATTGATAACCAACAAGTGACATTATACGTTCTTGTAATGAAAAAAGAAGCAGATATAATATTATATCTAACATACGCACGAATGAGTTTATTACCGTTTACCGTCTTGTCTGCTGATACAGACAGACAAAGTATCACTTCGCCCGTGAGGGAACAGCTCAATATTACTTCATGATAAATTAAATAGTCAAACCCGGGATTTTGAATGTATAAAAATAACTAATAGTATTAATAGTTATCATTTAAAACACACAATAGTCATAATTTTACGTAATACTTGCATTTGATCTCTATAAAGATGCCATCAGCTAACCAATACGTAATTCTGCATTTAGTTTTCATGCACCCACATTGTAGTATTCGTTCGAAACAAAAAATAGAATAAAAATTAATGTGCCGTCTGCATGCTCATATAACATACTTTATTATTATGTTACCTACTTGTGATTTCTCAATGTTTACGTGAATTGTATTATTTTTTGAGAAATAAAGTCTTTAACCATAACCCGGGAACTTGCCGTTACGAGATGAATATTTATGACACTAGATTAATGATGCATTCTAAATTACAAGAATGCTTTCTACTTAAGTATTACCTACGTCACAGTAAACATAAATTAGGCATTTATCTTAGTAATTTTTTTATACTACGCGAAAAGCATAGGTATGCCCGTATCTGATGATAAGCGGTCACCGTAGCTAGCAACACCAAAGGCATCACTCGCACATGGCCTACTTCATAGAAAGGTGTAGCAAGTGGAGAGGAAGAACAATAAAAAGAGGATGGGAAGGACAATAAGGAGATGGTAGGCAGGATAATAAGAAAACAATAGGAAAGAGGTCTGGGCCTCCGACCTCATTTTAAATCGTAATTATATAGGCCAACAGTTGAAAGTGTATATGCCACGCGAGCCCACTGCGAAGGTCTAGGTATTAAAACAGGGATTATAAAGGGATTTGCTACTGCACTGAGTGTTATTATTGAAGCTAAGATTTTCTGATATATGGTACTCGCCTGGCAATACTAAGTAATAGACTTAAGCGTAAATCCTATAGATTTTACGGGCTAATAACGCCACGAGCTTTCGGCACAAAATGTTTCATTAAGTGCAGTTCATGCCCAGCTATTTTAATGTATTTAAAGATGAGATTTACTATTTTCGCATTTTGTTAATTAATGAATTAATCAGAACAGTATTAAGCATAAATAGGTAGTTCCTGGCTCAGAGAACGCTTACCACCAACAAGCACTCAGCGACTCTATAAATTTTCAGAACGTCATTTGTTACATAATCGTATGAAGTTTTAATAAAAAACTTTCATCTAGTATTATATAAAAATCAATGTGGCCAGGTTTGCTAGCGTTAAAATGTATATGTTCGAAACTAGAACCAATAGGTTTCGTACTCCGTTGGACAATAAAACCTTACACAAAGAAAGTTATCTGTACTTTTACCGTTATCTACAAACAATTTTATTAGGCCTTTACTAGTTTCATGAAAGTTTTATGCGACCAAGTACAGACATTAAAGTGAACTATAGACGTAATCTCAACCCTTTTAGCTACCTGTCTCATCGTGGTATCTATTGATGTCAGTAAGAATAGATAGAGTAAAAGAACTATAAAATAAATTGGCAGGTTTCTGTACATAATTTATGTTGGAATAAAAGTACAGCACTAAGAAAACTAAAGCATCTTTCGATTAGGCCCTTAGCCTTTGAAGTTTTTTTATTTAGTTAAGTATTTAATGAAATAAATCTATATTTAGAAATATTACATATACCTCTGAACGTAACGCTACCTTTAACTTATGTATAAAATACTCTTTAATACAGAGTATAATATAATTGTAATTATTTTGTCACCATTATACGGCATTGTGGACGTGGATAGTAAGGATATTGAGGAGATGATAGGTAGAATACTAAGGAGAGGATAAATATAATAATAAGGAGGGGATAGAGAGAGGGTTAGAGCCTCCGGTGCTCTCACTCACCATACGAAACATAACGGTAGGAGCACCTGCCATTGTTTCATGTTGATCTTTTGTGAGAGGGTGGTACTTCCTCAATCGAGCCGGGAATGGGATAAGCAAGGTTCTACCTCTAACTGCGAATGGAATAATAATTTGTCATTATATAAGTATCAATATAGCATAGGATAGCATCACGCTGGTATTCCCCGAAAGGGTAGGCAGAGGTGTAGTACACACCCTTCGCCAGCTATATTTAAATCCCACGGAATAGGGGCCGAGCCTATTGTTGTCTACAGGGCACGATATCTATATAGTAGCCAAATTATTTACATTACCGGGTGTCCATTTAAGTGTTATAAACAGTTATTTTTTAATTTTAAATCGGTAATTATGCTAAAAAACAAAGATACAAAACTATGGTATATAGAATAAGATTTGTTTAATATTATACACAATAATAATAAAAAAGTGTGTGTGTGTACATATGTACACGCGTTAGAAGTTATACTTCTTTGGCGTAACAAGATAAAAATCTTTAAAAAAAAAATATTTTCACCTTATTCTACGTTTGTAGAAAAAACGACACTAACAATAGAAAAAAGGTATTCACCTAATACATTGAAAGTTTTATTATAACGCATTATCTAGTTAAATAAAGTTTATTTAAATATCATAAAAACTAAAATGTTGACGATAGCTAACTTCAGGGTGTCGGGTTTTCGTGACGGTGTGCGCGCGCATCTTAAAAATTTACTCTCATAATTTTTCCCTAATGCGCCAAAGGAAGTATAACTTCGATTATATATATTGTATTATCACAAAGGATATCTATACACACATACACAATATATATTTAAGTTCAGTGTGTGCATGACAGACAAGAAATATGAGTATAACCACCGGCAACGATTGTATTTTGTGTAATGAGATAACTTTATTAATTAAAATCTTTTAGCTATCGCAACATTGTAGAATCAAAGGTTCTGTTATAATTAATATAGGAAAATCATAAGAAATTTATATTTACTTTGTTTGTAATCTGCTGAGAAAAATAAAGTAGATATCCGTCCGTGTGGTGACGGACTAAGAATACAAGTGTCACCACCCCATTCTTTCCCACGGGTGTCGTATGAGGCAACTAAGGGAAGTAAGCAATTATCATCCATTGCATGACTTGTGGTAGGGCTGGGTACCAAGTGGGAGTACTCACTTGGTGTCGGGCCCGAGCGGGTTGGTACCACCATCTCCCGTGTGACCGGCCATGAAGCACATCGTTGCGTTTTGGCTGTAGCAGGAGATAGCCGTTTATATTTCATTTCATATCTGTGAAATGAGTTAGTGAGCAGCGGCTTGACAATACTTTCGGTATAGTCGAGTCCATGGGCGACGGTTACCATTTACCATCAGATGGACCGTGGCTCGTCTGCCACTACATGCAAGAAAAAAAAATATCGGACTAATCAGTATCTGACTAATTAGTGTAGAGTGATAATTTTAGCTTCTTTTACAATGAGGGTTTAAAATAATTTTTATCTGCAGTGGTAAGTCATAAAGTATACCTACCCGGGGTTTTTGTATATGATACAGGGTTGTTACTAGGTGTCTAGTATCTGGTACGTAATATCTTATTAATAGGCAATAAAACGGCAAAGTATATACTTATCAAGTGATGACCATGCAATAAACATATATTTTCTTTATAAAATAACTAGCCTTTGCCTTTTGGCTTCGCCGCAGCCAAAAGCTAGTTTTTCGGTTATATCTCAGGTTCCCGATATAGTAGCGGGATAAAATGTACACCAATTTTTTAAGTTTAATCAAGGCCTTTCAAATAGAAAAAGTTACATCAAAATCCATTCAGTAGTTTGCGTGATGCGAGAACAAACAAACAGACAAACAGATAAACAAACAGACAAAAAATCTAAAAAAAAATGTTTTGTATTTAGACACGCCTATATAGCCTATTACAGTAATTTTTTCTCGAATATCTTAAATGTACAGATACAGCTCTGTTACAGCTTTGTAATAGTATAGAAGATAAAACAGGGTGCATTCAATAAATGCACAATATAGATTAGGGCATTACTACTGATAGGCATCACTCGCACTCGCTCTCCAATGAAAGGGATAGGAATTATATTAAGGAGAGGATAGTAGAATACTAAGGATTACAAAGAAGAGTGGATAGGAAGGAGGTTCGGGCCTCCGGCACTCTCACTCACCATACGAGTGTTTCGTATATGTAACGGTAGGTACCAATACTCAACAGTGTCGCTGATATTTTGTAAGAGGATGGTACTTCCCCGATCGAGCCAGTTTATTCATGCTGGGATATATAGATAGATGCACGTTAGGACGTATTCAAAAATATTGTCAAATTATTGTGAAATAAAATTGACACACCATAAAAATACTTATGCTTTCGATTTATAGAAAATACAAATGTTGGACAGATAAATATTTACTCTAAAAGAAATAAGGAAAAACGGAATCTTTATATTAATTCATGGAATACCGAAAAGAAAAATATCGTATTTAATAAATTAGAGGACGGATTTATTCCCCAAACAATAACCGGTATGTCTCAGATGTATCGTATAAGTACTGGTTAATATACGCTGTATTATTTCATTGCTGTAAGAAAGTGATTCAGAACGTGTCGTGATGTTAGTACATTATTATACCTACGTATAATATTGGATTGGATTGTTATTTATGGTTTCGCGTACGAGTAATTAGTACAATAACTTTTTTCAACTATTGAATAATTATACAAGATAGAGTAGCCTTTACCCGCGGCTCCACTGCAAGCAAAGGCTAGTTTTTTGGTTACCTATATCTCAGATGTCAGAAAATGTGTACCAGTTTTTAAGTTCGATCAAGAGCTATCCAACAAAAACGTTCGGTAGTTTTTGCGTGAAGCCCGAACAAACAAACAGACAGGCAAAATCTAAAAAAAAATGTTTTGTGTTCAAATACGCATATATAAATAGCCTTATACATTTTTTTTCTCAAATATCTTAAATGTACAACTCTGTTACAGCATTGTAATAGTTCCGAAAATACAATAATTTACAGTGTAGATGAGATTTATGAAAGGCACATGGATAAGACCGGACGTTTAATGGTACCTGAGAATACAATACCTATTAAATGCGACTTAAACATAGCTGGCGAACTGTAGGTGTGTAATACACCTCTGCCTACCACTTCGGGGAATACAGGCGTAATGCTATGTTTATGTTTGAGAATACAATATCTAAAGCATGATCATAAGGCCATATGTAGTGATCCGTGGGGTACCATAACTCGTCTTCTATTTTTTCTTTATTGGGATATAGGAATATATAGGTATTTAGATATTATAATATATGCTTTTTTGATCTGAGTAATTCATATTTGACTTTATTAGAGGCATAACTTGTAACAGCGAGGTTTTCAGTACAAAACCGACAACTGTCCTACAAAGTCACGTAAGCAGATAATATAATATTATTGTACTAACACACGCATTTTTCACATTAATTTTGTTATTTTATCGTATTATTGTTATGACAGTGAAAATTAATAATAGGACAGGATTGTCCTGAGTTGTGTGACGAACACAGATATTTGTACTGCGTCTGGGTATTTTCTATCTATTATATGTATGTATTTACAAAAAAAAGTATTATATGTATTATATCCGTAATCTGGTACCCGTAGCACAAGCGTTAAGTCTTAGTTTGGGATCAGAGGACGTTGTGTGAAATGTCCGTGAATATTTATTTATTATTTATCATCTGTTTGTTGGTTTGTACGTCACAATAGTACTACTACTGAACATTTTAATAAATCTTTTTTGATTTTATAGGTCTTTTTATTTCGCTATTATATCGGGAATACTACTAACCTTAAAACTAGGTTTTACTCAATATTTTTTTATGAAACTTTTAATCAATTTTATATACTTAGATATAAGTAAGTTGTGGCTAGAAATCGGAAACGGAGTGTTGAACATTATATGTATATAATAAAGGTGTTGATTATTATACCGATGATAAATATCAGCTTTAACGAAACAATTTTGTGGTGGTGTAGTAATTCCGTAGTGACTTAAAATCTAATAATTAATCTTTGGTAGAGTGGTTGAGGTTACAATATTGGAATATAACGTTGGAATTTCTTATGATTATGATCGTTACTTAGAAATTCGTGATATAAAATTAGTTTCTGATGCTTTAAAAATTAAAAAATACTGGCCATAACATAGCATTACGCCTGTATTCCCTGAAGGGGTAGGCAGAGGTGTATTACACACCCACGACTCGCCAGCTATGTTTAAGTCCCACGTAATAGGGGGCGAGCCTATTGACGTCTACCGGGCACATTTCCAAACTCCGGGCTGTTACTGAGAATTTTTCTTTTTAGGAAAAAGCTCAATAACATTAACATTTTGGCCATATAAATTCAATAAGAATCATTATGAGAAGGCATTTATATATTTTGAGAAAAAAATCATATTTGCAATAAATATTCACAGAATAAATCTCCGTAATCTTTAGCTTTAAGCCAACACGTTTAAAATAGGTAAAATGGTGTTTTGTGACTTTTGACGCCGTACATAATAACAATATTTTATTATGCACTATATATTGATTGATATAGATATATGTTTCAATCAACTATAGTTCATCAAAGGGTATATTATGAATAAAAACTATAAAACACTTTGGAAAATCCAAAAGTGCACGCCTCATAATCTTCATTTTTCACAATAAAATTGATTATTTGATAAATAACTAATAATGTATTGGTCTTGCTAAGTCCATCCATCCATCAGCCTTTCTACGTCCACTGCTGGACATAGGCCTCCCCAAAAGAACACCACAACGAGCGGTCCTCTGCTGTTTCGCTCATATGGGGGATAGTGCCGTAATCGCCACGTTTGGCAGGCGGGTTGGCGATCGCAGTGGATGTTGTTAATACTCGAGGGAGTGCTGCTGCCCACACCCCGGTATTCCCTCAGTCGGCTTAAGACGTGAGAGAGAGCGACTCCCATGGGTGGAGAAGGGGTGGGACAATTCTTAAGCCAGCCCCACACGGCTTACTAAGTAGTTTTCAATAAATCACATAGATAGCGCTAACTTCAAAAAGCACTAATGAGGTTTTCATGTCTTATGCGCTATCTAGCGCTAATTTTAAGTACTTCTATATTGGTCTATAGAAATAGTTCTCACGAAATAAGGATAGCACTGGTTTTAGTGTCGCGTACTGTACCATAAAAGAAAAAAAATACTCGATTAGTAAAGTATTTCGGTCGTTTTCGTTTTAATATACATTACCTACAACAAACGGACGTCCAAGTCAGAACTTTTTCAAACAGTTTTTTAACTAGTTTAAATAACAAAAATGGCATCAAAAATATCATGCGTTTTAAAAATAGTGTTTTTCTTTGATATGTGTGTGTATATATTATTTTACAGGTGCAATATATGATCATTTAGTCATTTTAAGTTAGAAAAATCTGTTTTTCTGCGTGAACCGAGATTAGTACATACCTCAACGCTTCGCTTATGAGGCGTGCAATACTGAACTCGAATTTTAAATATTTAGATATTATGCTGAAATTAATTGTTTTGTTTGTTGTTTTACTAGCTGTATACCTTGCACTCTATTGTGTTCATTTTATTTTTTAATTTTCAAATACATTTCCAGTTAAATCTTTCTCTACGCGCTTTCATTTCCTCCTTAATAGTTCCGTTCCTATATCTTAGCTTGAGACAAAATTTAAACAATAAGACTAAAGTTATCCAAAGAGTTTGTCTAACTCATATTTTAAACTACGAATTAACAAAAATAATATAATAATTAACAAATAACTAAACTGCTAACCACACTACGGCACACTATTATCACTTTACAAATTTGTTATCCCACAGAAACCATCCATTTTTGTGGGATTAAAGGAAAAATGGTCCTTTTTATTGATATTTCAAAAATAACAATAAAGTCAGAAGAAAGTTAAATAGACTCCAATCGGCCTACAGAAGTCCAGTAAATTTTGTGAAGATGTATAGGTAACCTTAGCAACAAACTAATGTTTTATCGAGATACTTGTCGAGTCGATAAACTTGTCTTCGAGAAAAGTTCCGTGGAGTAACATTATCCCCTTAACCGTATGTTTGATAGCTATACATATATTTCTTGGACTTAATATTTCTTAGGGGGAGAAAGTTTAGTATTGATGTAGACTATTATAGAATGGATATTTTAGGAGGAGAGCCCACCACTCACCCTATAATATATAATTGCAATATTGTGGTTCTGAGAGTTCTACCCTATCGCATGGTTGTGTCGCGTTGGTGAGTTTTTTGTCATTATCGTGCATGCTACTTTGCTATTATCACATTCTCCTCTATCTGTGAGAGTGCGGATTGGCAATCTTAGGTTATTCTGTCCACAGATAACCGGAATTGACAATCCGTGGGTGAGTGGTGGGCTCTCCTCCTAAAATATCCATTCTATAATAGTAATAATGGACTTCCGCCAAGTGTCGCCTCATTCAATTAATTATATTAATGTAGAGCTTGTAGGTAGCAGGTACTTACTCTTACATAAGGTAATTCTTTAAGTTGAAATTAAAGATTTTTTAATAAAATACATAATAATAATAGTTTGTCGTCATTACTGCTGGGTATTGAAATCTATAGATTTTAAAATACATATTGATATCACTATCGATAAAAATGTAATGTAAGACTGTGTTGGAAGCATTACTGCTTAAAAAGAACATTTTGTTGACGCTGGAGGCATACAAGAAGGCGTGCTAACGCTTTCTATCAATTATTGCACGCCTCATAAGCGAAGCGTTGAGGTGTGTTCTACGACCGGTTTACACGGCACAACTGATTTTTCAAACTTAAAATGTGTCTATTTATCATATATTGCACTTGTAAAATAATATCTACACACACATATAAAGAACAAACACTATTTTTAACACTCATGATATTTTTGATGCCATTTCTGTTATTTAAACCAGTTAAAAAACTGTTTGAAAAAAATCTGGCTTGGACGTCCGTGAGTTGTAGGTAATGTATGTTAACACGATAACGACCAAAATACTTTACTAATCGAGTCTTTTTTTTCGTTTAAGAATTATTATGACTAGGAATAGAGCCCTATTACTTTTCACGTTCTGATTCGATGTGGTTTAATTGTTATTAAATAAACAAAAAAATACTGAATATTTACGGCATTTACGCTGACGCGACACTAAAACCAGCGCCTTTCATGAGAACTACCTTTCTACGTACGCATAGCCACCGGTGGTTTTACGTCGTCAACAGAACGCCGTTCGCCCGGCCGGTACATTGTTTTTTGTTAAAAGAAAGTTCTACCTTTGCTTGACGAACTGATGATATTTGTCAAGTATAATAACTATTTTATCCACAACAATAATTAAAAACACTGAACACACGTAAATAATAACACACCAACGTTATAAAACACGAAAAAAAACATATTTTACATTCCACAATTTTTTGTGCGTGGCCTAGAACAAAGTATAAAATTATAAGGCAACCAAGTTAGGAAGATAAATGGTTTAGAGATTTCTTGTTAAACTCATTGATTTTTTAATAAGTCGTATAATATTGTCCAAAGTTGCAATTTTCTATTGATAGATGTCGCTGTTTTAAAGTAAAGAGATATTGGCAAATGCAGCCCTAGATGTCGCTAGTGGCAATTTAGGATGTCGATATCATTGTATTCAGTTGCTGTTGTATATATAGAGCCACAAATTAGCTTTTTTTTATAAGGGAACTAGTGATTAGGCATGCCGATTCACTTTAAAAAATATCAATCTCCGATTCGATTCAAATCGAACATACTAGAATCGATTCTTGTTTAAATCGTGCATTAAAAGATCGATTTTCGAATAATCGCGCCTATTTCAAACATACCTAACTAATTGCATAATATAGATACAGGAAATTATTGATGACCATTTACCGCAAATACAAGTAATTGGATAGAAGTATTATTAAATTAATAAACATAATATCACGCCTATATTCCTTCGAAAGAATAGGTAGAGGTGGAGATCGAACCCAGGATCTTTTGCTCAGCAGTAGTGTCTATATCTATCTCTATATGCTAGCATAAAATCTCATACATTGTAAGCATAAAACTTAAAGTAGATATATTTTTAAATTTTAAATAAATAAACCAAAAAATTTGTAAAATCATATTACTGTGGGTAGATGAAACCGTTGAAACAACATATTAGCTTTGGACGTCTACCACAGAATAACATGTACTAACGTACGTCTGCCATCTAAGTCCACACGTGATCATGAATGCTGTAAAGTATTCGAAACGTCGGGATAGTATAAAAATCAAATAAACGCGATAGATTCCGTAAACGTAGTTTTATTTCAAAATGTGTAAAATTCACGTAAAAGGTAGAAAGAATTAATTTATCCTGTTTTAAAATATTTATAAGATCTTTGACGCAAAATATTTTTTTAACGCAAGTAACGCCACCATTAACATGATGGCATAACATGGAAGCTCTAATTTACTATACGAGTCTATGATGCGTTCAAATTATCGACCAAGTACTACCAGTTGCTTTTACGCCCGACAACGCACTCATAATCTTCATTTTTCACAATAAAATAGATTATTTGATAAGTAACTAATAATGTATTGTATTGGTTTTACTAAGTCGTTTTCAATAAATCACATAGATAGCGCTAATTTCAAAAAGTACTAATTCGTTTACCTTTGTCATTTTGCAAGGCGCCATCTGGCAATTAGTAAGAACAACAATGTAAAATTAAATAATTTATTAAACTGTAAACAAAAACAATAGAAAACAAAAAGAAATCGCTAGTTTCCTTACAGAAAAAGCAGCAATGTATACAGCAACTGAATACATTTAAAATTGCCACTTGCGACATCTAGGGCTGCATTTGTCAATATCTCTTTTACTTTAAAACAGCGACATCTATCAATAGAAAATTGCAACTTTGGACAATATTATACGACTTATTTAAAAATCAATAAGTTCAACAAGAAATCTCTAAATCATTTATCTTCCTAACTTGGTTGCCTTATAATTTTATACTTTGTTCTAAGTGAAAACACCGTGACGCCAGAGCCACGCAAAAAAATTGTGGAATGTAAAATGTTTTTCTCGTGTTTTATAACGTTGGTGTGTTATTATTTACGTGTGTTTAGTGTTTTTACTTATTGTTATGGATAAAATAGTTATTATACTTGACAAATATCACCAGTTCGTCAAGCAAAGGTAAAAAACTTTCTTTTAACAAAAATCAATGAACCGGCCGGACGAACGGCGTTCTGTTCTGTTGACGATAGTTAGTAAAACCACCGGTGGCTAAACGTACGTGAAAAGGTAGGTAATTCTCATGAAAGGCGCTGGTATTAGTGTCGCGTCAGCGTAAATGCCGTAAATATTCAGTATTTTTTTGTTTATTTAATAACAATTAAACCACATCGAATCAGAACGTGAAAAGTAATAGGGCTATAGAGCCCTATAGGAATAGTCCTAGTAATAATATTCGTAAACGAAAAAAAAAGACTCGATTAATTAAGTATTTTGGTCGTTATCGTGTTAACATACATTACCTACAACTCACGGACGTCCAAGCCAGATTTTTTTCAAACAGTTTTTTAACTAGTTTAAATAACAAAAACGGCATCAAAAATATCATGAGTGTTAAAAATAGTGTTTGTTCTTTCTATGTGTGTGTAGATATTATTCTACAAGTGCAATATATGATAAATAGAGACATTTTAAATTTGAAAAATCAGCTGTGCCGTGTCAATCGGGAGTAGAACACACCTCAACGCTTCGCTTATGAGGCGTGCAATATAGGATAACATTACTTTATGTAATGCTTTTATCAATAAGGCACGTAATTTACAAATTTAAAGTTTTTAGTGAATACAAATTGGGAAAGTTTTCTTGCGGGTATATTATTCGAATAAATGCCAATGTTGGTTCGCTTCCCAATCGTTATTAGATAAGATTAAGCTTGTAACCACTGTATCAAGGGAATTAATGCGATTATAGAAATGGAGTACGGTCGTCGAATTACTTTAAAGCTTCATCGACAGAAATATCCCTTCGGTACTGCTGCCGCCAATGTTTCTGTGTTATAGAGATAAAAATTTAAAAATATATTAAAATGTAAAGGCTTAAAATTTAATAGATGCCTAATTAACATAAGTTTTACTGTTTTCGAAACAAGCCTGACCTCAACCATGCTTTGAATTTCTGACACTGGGTGACGTCGAGTCGTCGGTTGTTATTACAATATCCATTTCCGTGTTGTCAAGACGTCGCAGTGTGTTCTGATCTTGTCACACCCTCTAGCTTTCATCCTAATATGAGCAATGATTCCGGCTCTGTACCTATTCAAATATGTCTGACGTCATTTTGATTTTGGGCATTTTATTGACATACCACTGTTAAACTCTGGATGGTTTGTGTAATGAGATTAACATCCTAATGGTATTCCCATAAAGTATAACGGCCGTGTGGGGCCGGCTTTAGAATTGTCCCACCCCTCTCTACCCATGGGAGTCGTAAGAGCCGACTGAGGGAATACCGGGGGAGTGGGCAGCAGCACTCCCTCGAGTATTAACAACATCCACTACGATCGCCAACCCGTCTGCCAAGCGTGGCGATTACGGCATTATTCCCCATGACGGGACCGCTCGTTGTAGCGTTCTCTTGGGGAGGCCTATGTCCAGCAGTGGACGTTGAAAGGCTCATGGATAGATGAATGGTTAAAAAAAAAGGTAATATTTTTTTATATAAAGAATTAATCAATACTTTTACATTTACTTTGTTACGCTATCATGTCGTAACAACTCAACTGGTCATGCAATTTAGCATATATAGGTATATTAGTACAGATCCCATAAAGGCTATTTTTAGGCCGGAAAATTGGATAGGTCCTGTGGGGTATCAATTTTTGCATAGAGATAATTAATGTGCCGAAAGAGACATATTATGTATATTATTTGACCCAATTCTGAAGTCCATGCAGTTGTTTGCGTTGTTGATAATGATGAGATAAAAAATTTAATTAATAATAATAATTTATTTATTTTTCTTACACAAAAGTTAGCTTAAGGTGCGGTGCAGCCGACGTACTATGCGCACTTTTTAGTCTGTAAAAATAGAACCTATGTAATTATATGCAGTAACGCATACGACGCACAAAAATACGCGGATAAAAAATCCGCGTAATTCTTGCAGAACGCGCTGCGCCGTGTCGCACAAAAAGTGCGCGAGAAAAATAGAACGTTTGCTTCAACGAACGTTAATGCAGACGGCGCACACTTTAATCTGCAATCTGCACTCGTTAAGTGGTGGATGTAAAGTATGGCGCCAGAGATCGATGTATCGATGTTAATACAAGAAGTACAAAACAGCCCAGCAATTTATTTAAGAGTATACAATTAGGCAGATCGCACGGTTATTATATAAAATCACAACAATATCTTTTATAAAATGGCTCCCTATGTAAATACTGTTGAACACAACAAAACAAACTGATAGAGAGATTAATTTTGTACCGGACCAGAGGGGTCCTTACAGGAATCATAGAACATCAATGAATAATATATATCAATCGATTCACGACAGTAAATATATCTATGTGAGGAGGTTGAATGAAAAATACTATTATCCCCACAATTTCAAGTATAAAATAATACTTCGCGATCTCTGCATTTCCACAGCGTGTACGTCCCTACAGTTCTGCCGAAAGAATGATCGTAGATGTGCGTCGTGTACTTTAAGTCTGTGAAAAATCCGCGATGGACTTTTTGTGTGCCGTGCAGACTTTTTGTGCGCCGCAAACTCGATGGCACAAAAAGTGTGTCATCTGCGCTGCACCTAATTATTAAGAATGAAGAGAGCATTTATTTTCTGAAAATAACCTTCGTGGAAGACTGGTGCCTGAAGTAGGTTTAAAAAATTACCTGTGTTACAGGTCACCAGGACCCCCGCTACGCATCTATTTAAAAGTTTGCTCAAAATAAAGAAGAAGTTATAAAAATACGTAATAACAGTATAGATAATAAAACAAAATATCAAAAGCAATTAAGTAAAACAATAATCTTAGTAAGTACGAGGGGTGATCCAAAAGTAATGATAATTGGTTACTTCAGGTCCACATAAAAATCCAAAAATCGCAAGCCTATACACTCACTACGTCAGCCTAAAAAAATCATATAAATAGGTCAGGATTTCCGGGAGATACATTCATTTGAATACGAACTGTCGAAGAGATAACATCAACATGGAGAAAAACGAAATTAGAGCTGTGATCAAGTACCTCTGTTTGAAAAAAATGTCTACAAAAGACATACACTGTGACTTGGTGGAAACATTGGGGGACTCTGCTCCTCCATATTCTACAGTTGCACGCTGGGCCAAGGAGTTTAAGCTGGGCAGAACATCCACTGAAGATGAACATCGCGAAGGACGCCCATCCACGTCCCTCACAGAAGACAACGTGAAAAAAGTCGAAGATGTTGTGTTGGCAGATCGAAGAGTGACCATCAGGCATGTAGCTGAGGTCACAGGGATCTCATATGGAAGCGTTCAAAGAATCATTTCGAACGAGTTGCATATGAAAAAGGTCTCTGCGCGTTGGGTTCCCAGAATGTTAACCGACGAGCAAAAGAAAAAACGAGTTGACATTTCGAGGGTCAATCTCGAAAAGTTCCAAGCAGATAAAGAAAATTTTTTGTTGCGTTTTGTGACTATGGACGAGACCTGGATCCACCATTTTGATCCTGAAACAAAAAAACAATCGATGACTTGGAAGCGAGCCTCCTCACTGACGCCAAAGAAATTCAAAGTCTCAAGTTCGGCGGGAAAGGTTATGGCGTCTGTTTTTTGGGACGCTAAAGGAATAATTTTGGTGGAATATTTGGAAAAGGGAGCCACTATTACGGGCTCTTACTACGCAGACCAAATAAGAAGATTACGGGAGGCCATTAAGGAAAAAAGACGCGGCAAACTGCGAGCTGGAGTGCTGTTTCACCAAGACAACGCACCGGCTCACAAAGCCGCAGTTGCGATGGCTGCCATTCAAGAAACGGGATTCGAACTGGTCGAACACCCTCCCTATTCGCCAGATCTGGCTCCTAGTGACTTTTACCTCTTTCCGACACCGAAGACAATAGCGAAGTTATGGCCGCTGTTGAGGCGTTTTGGGAGGGTCAAGAAAAGGAATTTTTTTCAAAGGGAATCCTGGGTTTAGAAAAAAGATGGACTAAATGTATTGATTTGTTAGGAGACTATGTAGAAAAATAAATTATTATTTTAACTTTAATTACCGTGTTTTATTTTCATTATCATTACTTTTGGATCACCCCTCGTAAGTAATGAATTAAGAATCATAAATATAAGTGAATAATTTGCAGAATTACATCAGACGAGTGTAGGTGTATGTAGAGAGAGAGAGATGTAGAGAATTAATAAGCTCTTTTTTTATACATCAATGCTCTTGTCACGTAATTTGCACAGTGTCAGCCGTATACCTACTAGTATTGAATTATTTACATACAGAAGATTATCTTGGTGATTTATTTATACCTATTAAAAATTTTGATGACGATGAGATTTATAACGAATATTTCAGTAGGTAAATATTGTTTATAGATCGTTGGTTTTGGATATACGGACACAAAGAAATTGACGCCTAAATATAGTCTAGCATTTGTAATGAACTTGCAGAATCTTCTAGTGGTAGAACCTTGCTTATCCCAACACAAATGGGCCGGCTCGGTCGGGGAAGTACCACCCTCTCACGAAAGATAGCGTGTAACAACGGTAGTTATTCCTACCGTTGTACTTCGTATGGTGTGTGAGTATGCCGGAGGTCCAAATCCCCTCCCTATCCACATCTTATTATCCCTCCTATCTTCTCCTTAATATCCTACCTATCCTCTTCATATTATCCACCATATCCACCTTCTTTTTTTTATTTTTTTGTTAGGGCTGGAAGAAATGTTCCTAACCGCACACCCCGTCGTTCGGGGTAACGAACAGGGTAATGTGGAGCCTACACCCACTAAAGAAACCCGCTGTGTGCGTCTCTCCGCCTTTATTGGCGGGCCACTGGAACTGTGTTACATTCCTTCGGTGGACCCTATCCACCTCCTATCCCTTTCCTTGGAGATAGCGACGCGTGAGTGATGCCTCTGGTGTTGCTAGCGTCTATAAGCTACGGTAACAGCTTACCATCAGGTGAGCCGTGTGCCTGTTCGCCACCCAAAGTAGTATAAAAAAATTAGAAAAAAGGAAAGTATTTGTAATGTGTAAAATATTTTTCTTTTGACACTCAAGAATTATTATGTAATCAATGTAATCATTCTATATTAAACCACGCATAAGACAAGTCAGCTACCACTATTGTCGCTAGAATGAGCTAAGTACTTCTGCTAAATGCTCCCTCTATTGCAATGCACTTAGAAATGACAGTTAATGAAAACGCAGTAACTCAAAGTGGTCTAGAACTATTTCAATTACACATGTATCGAGGCATAACTTCAAAAGCGTTTCTTGTGGGTTCAATTTCGTGTAGTTCAAATTTGCTGTGGCAGATCAAAAGCTATAGTAATAAATTAAGTTGATAGTGGGCGTATCAATTGTCGCCTACAGCTTCCAATATTATGCTACGGAATTTTGAAATCAATTCAGTCTTTGCATTCAAAGTGTAATTCACCAAATAAATTAATTATAGATTTTGGACAAACAAAACCAATAATACAATTGACCTGGCATCGCTGAGATTTACATAACTACGTACCTAACCAAGCAGCAATAAGTAATTTTAATATTATTGTACTCACTAGCATCCCTTCTCATATTACTTGTTTCGGAATGATGAATAGTGTTTCTTTTATAGCTAATGGAACTAGACAAGCCACGGCCCATCTGATGGTTTGTGGTTACCGTTCATAGACTCAACAATATCTACTGAGAATACTGCAAAGCTAACCATTTCATTTTTCGTATGGGGAACGAATTGATGTACGGCCCCCTCTACAACCAAACAATACCAATGTGCTTCATGGTTGGTCACACGGAATGGTAGCACCGACCTGCTCGGGCCATTTAACTACTCCCATTTGGTACCCAACTCTAACACCAGTAATGCGATGGTAACTGTTGATTTTATGCTGACCCTTAGTCGCCTTGTTGCCTTAGACCCTTAGTTGCGTGTGTGGTACACGCGAGAAAGAATGGGGTGGTAACACTTAACTTATTGTTTCATACAAAATGAATGACAGTAAACATTGGCAAAAGAACATGCGGGCCAGTCTATGGGGACTGCCGACAGAAGTGAAAACTAAGTAACTTGTGAATTGTATCGTCGAGCTGTTAGATAATTATTTTTGAATTACCAAAATTGGTCATTAACAATTCTTTACAAACTAAAAATAATTCAAAAATAATAACATAATAGTTGGACGATACAATTCACAAGTTACTTAGTTTTCACTTATATTGGAGCGTTTGGTGACGATGACGCGAGTTTCATAATTTTTTTTACCCAAAAAGTACTCAACGCGCCTAAAGAAGATCTGAGCGTTCGGTGACGATGACACGAGTTCCATGATTTTTGTTTACCCAAAGAGTGCTCAACGCGCCTAAAGAAGTTTTCACTTTAAAAATGATAATATATTAGATTTATTGACTTTTATTAAAGTTTATATAGTCTCTGTAAAAGTATTTAGCAGAGTATGTTTTTGCCATAAAGGATGTTGAAGATTGGTTTTCAATAACTTTGACTTCATAAATCAAATTAAAACTTATAATTAGTCTGTAAAGTGTTTTTATCTCTTCCCTATCCTGCTAATGCAAAAAGAGAAATATTTGAATGTTTAGGTACATAAAATTTGGTATGAGATAATGGGTTATCGTATATAACATTCTCTACGCGTACTGTAATACAGAAAAGATGCAGTGTAATGCAGCGCCGTCTAGTGGTAAAGTACAGTTCAAAATTGGCAGTTTTGGCATAAATTGTTAATAGTAGGTACTTAATTGTTAGGTCATTTACAACATTTTTTCTTATACTACGTGGGTAATGGTTAGCGGTTAACCTAATGGTAAGCGGTTACTGTAGCCTATAGACGCTAGCAACACCAAAGGCATAAAACGCGCGTCGCCATATCCAAAAAAAGAGGTGGATAGAAAGGATATTAATGACAGGATAGAAAGGATAAAAGGAAAGGATAGGGGGTTCGGGTCTCCGGCGTCTCCCTCACCATATGAAACCTGCACCTGCCGTTGTTTCACGCTGATCTTTTGTGAGATAGTGGTACTTCCCCGATTAGTAGGATTCCATCCATCCATCAGCCTTTTAAAGTCCACTGCTGGAATTAGGCCTCCCCGAGAATGGGGGTTTGTGCTGTAATCGCCACGCTTGGCAGGCGGGTTGGCGATCGCAGTGGATGTTGTTAATACTCGAAGAAGTGCTGCTGCCCACTCCCTCGGTATTCCCTCAGTCGGCTCTTACGACTCCCATGGGTGGAGAGGGGTGGGACAATTCTAAAGCCGGCCTCACACGACATAGTAGGATTCAATAAGTAATAATATACAACTAATCAATATTTCAGTCAGAATATAAATGCGGTGCATTAATATCCATCTGACAGGAACTCTTCAGTTTTTGGTATAAAAAGTAGTCTACGACCTTAACCAAACTTTATAAATGCTAAATTTCAAGACGATCAGTAGTAACGGACTTAAAACGTAACAAACAAACTACCGCATTTATAATATTAGTAAGGGCGAGAATATTTTTGTTTCCAATACAATAAGGTAGCGATGCCGAAAGTTTAAAAGTATGAAAAGTAAATGTCGTGACAAGTTTAATATTCACTTTATATGTGAAATATTAGACGAACAGCGTAACAGTGTCACACCTGCCTTGCTCGTTCGATTTAATAACGTGACTTCGTGCTCAATTCTCCTATGACATCGTAAAATTTAATATTTTATAACCGGAATGTACCAGTACTAATGTATTTATGTTACGAGTATATCGTTTTAGTGATTTATTGTGTAAACCAGACTATATATTTTCTTTTATTTTCAGTTACTGACTTGGTTATTATTTATAAATAGATTTTACTCGCGTCTTAGGCGGCCCCTAGACCTACTATAACATTGTACAATAAGATTGAAAGGCGCTTTGAATTCAGACGATCAATTAAATTGCACAATAATACGAACTGCGTAATGTTTTCGTGTTCAGTCGGAGAATAGTAGACTGAAAAATATTCAATACTGACCATACGCGATGCCATGGAAAAATCTGGTGCAATAAAAATTAAACTCGCTCAAACTTTCGTTCAATCATTGCGCAATCTTTAATATTAACCATATACGGTCAATAATATTGCGCAATTCGTAATATTGCTCAATATAATTAATCATCTAGGGGCCACCTTAGTCTGCGTGGAACTCAACATTCAAATCCGTTGGAGGCTTATCCCTCAGGAACTTCTATTTTTCTATCTTGATAAAAATATTATGTATTTATCCAAGTGAAATTAGACTACGGATCATGTGGTCATTTGTTCGATTCTCGGGTCTCCAATAAAAAATATATGATTTTCCGAGAACAAATTTTGAATAGCGGCTCCTAACATAGCATCAAAGCCTCACGGTTGTATGATCGAAGTTGTAGGCAGAGGCGCATTACACACCGACGCCCACAGTTCGTCAGCTATGTTTAAGCCCCACGTAGTAGGGGACGAGCCTATTGCCGTCTACCGGGCACGTTTCCAAATTCCAGGCTGCTACCTACTGAGAATTCTTCTTCTTACGAAAAAGCTCAATAACATTGAACTACCCGGGGATCGATCCCGAAACCTCATGATCAGCCGTCGCACACACTGCACTAGTGAGGCAGGCTCCTGACATCATAAAAAATTGACTTCCTCGATTTCCGAATTCAAATGTATACATATATACAAGACTAATAAGCAAGGGCTTGTAATTGACGTTAAAACTCAATAATAAATAATAGGTACAATTCAAAATAAAGTTCAATACGACTAAAATTGAATCTTAGAGCTTACGAAACAAAATAAATAGGAATTAATACTGTTTAAGGAGCACATTAAAATTTCAAATTTATTCCAATTATTTATTACAATGTTTAGGCGAAACATATATCAAAACAGCAATAATACTTGCTCACATAAATCATAATGATCTTAATATTTTCGAGCTTACATTATGGTATTTACCTAGCGCCGTATATTACCATGAGAGTAATTGTTGTTACGTGAAATCATCTATACAGATAAGTACCATAAACATTTTCTTTATTCGTATTTCAATTTGTTTTTATTGGCCCTCCCCATTGTCTTGAAACTGCTCTATTGAGATGAAACCTATTGACTTGTCTGGCATTATTGATTTGGGTATTGATTAATTAATAGGGAATACTATGAAATATAGACTTCTATACATTATGCAGTCTGTGTGGTGAAGAGTAATGTTACTTATTTTGGTTATACAATTTTAGGAAAACTAACGGATTGGTAATACAATTAATTGGGGTTTCTAGGATACCTCATCGAGTGCTCATATTTATATGAGCTGGTGCACCCCGGGAATCGGATTTGCTTTCGAAACGGAGATAGAGACGGATGGTGGCGATAGCAACACTGCAACCGCATTTGCTCAATTGTCGAAACTGGCTGGTGCGGTGCGCAGCCTTGTTGACTCCTAAAGTACTCAATTGCGCAGGGTAAGGATGCGTCGGAATCGAAGAGCAGCTCCACAGAGATGTTGGGGTTGCTGGGAAGGCCGGGAACGCTGGGACAGACTAGGCTGTTTTCAAAAGAAAAGAACAAAAGAGTTGGGAGCTCAAATGCCACCTTAGGGCCAGGGCAAAATAGCCTCCACGGTAATAGCAGCGCAGGCGGTGGGCAGCACGTTAAGGGCCAGCCCAGGGACGTGTGAGCAGCCTGATTCTCAAGTCTGCGTCCTGCACCATCTGGCAATGCTATAGACACTTGCCACACCGCATCATACACAGATCCAAGGAAAGGAGTTAGAGCCTCTGCTCATAAATAAAAATAATAGCACAATCCCGAGGCTCATTACAATAGGACTATGAATAATTTATTGAGTAAGAAAAAGAAAGGAGCACTATTATACAAAAGTGCTATGTCTTTTTATCTTTTACACCTGTTAAAATACAACTTTTTTTAACCCACAAATGTTGTTTATCAATAAATATCAATTGTTGGCTCGCCAATACAACATAATATTTGTTTTCTTTTCATGTTATGTTCATTCTACGTTTCACAATTTTTCCAGTCCGGTACTATTTATGTCATGAACTTAAAAAAAGTAGCTTTATATTGAGTTGAGATAAATATAGGTAACTTTATTCAAAATATTGTTTTGTTTAATATGATAGAATTGAAAGTTGTTTTTTTTTATTGCATGTAGTGGCAGACGAGCCACGGCCCATCTGATGGTTAATGTTAACCGTCGCTCATGGACTCAACTATACCGAAAGTATTGTTAAGCCGTTGCTCACCATTTCATTTCACCAATATGAAATGAAAGAATAAGCGGCTATGTCCTTTTTTTAGCTAGGGCGGCATGAGGCGCAAGTACCTGCGCCTGCGCCACCCCGGTCGCTGGCGGCGGTTCGGGTCAGCGGAAGAATCCTCCTCCCTGGCTCTCTCCGCCGCTTCCTTCCGCGAGATAACCTCCTCGCAGAAGGCAGCGACCGCGGCCCAGTTCCTGTCGCTGCCAATCATCGCTCTGACGACACCTCGGCAGCGAGAGGTCCCCCCCTATTTCCGCGACGAGTTCACGGCGCTGCTCGGCCCAAGTCGGGCACGACTCGAGCGTGTGCCGCGCCGTGTCCTCGTCACAGCCGCAGTGGTGACAGCCTGGAGTCGCTTCCCTCCTTGCGGCTATGTGCAGGTATCTGCCGAAGCAACCGTGCCCCGACAGCACCTGCAGCAGTCGGAAGGTAAGGACTCCATGCGGTCGCCACGCCCACTCCTCCAGCACCGGCTGGAGCGCCGCTACGGTCCAAAGACCGGCCCGGGGCGCCTCCAACCGCGCACTTCACTTGGCCATGGCAGCTCTGCGGGCGTCGCCCTGCCACCTGGCCACCTCCCTGGGTAGGGGGCGTTCGCCCCCCTCCCGCTCTTGCGATGCCCGCCGATACACCTCAGCGAGCACCTCCGCCTCCAAGTCCCACGGGGGGATTCCAGCCAACGCGCAGGCCGCCTCGGTCGACACCGTGCGGTATCAGCGTATGACCCTGGACGCAACGACTCTGTGGTCTGCACAGAAGAGCCCTGTTCAGTGCGTCCAGGGACCCCACCCAATCGGGTGCGCCGTACAGCGCCATCGACCGGACCACCCCCGCGTAAAGCCGTCGGCACGCATTGTTAGGCATGAGCCGTGCAAGGGCGGACGCTGCGCCGACTAGCCTCGGGGACAGCTGGCGAAAGTGCTCGCGAAAGCGCCACTGCCCGTCCAGCACCAGGCCCAGATACTTAATCTGGGCCTGCACCCCAATCTGGACCCCGTCTACTGTGATCGAGGCACCAGCAGGTGGCCGACGTCAGGTCCATGGAAAGGCAGGGCCTCCGACTTGTCCAGGGCCACCCTAAGCCCCAGCGCCCCAATCCTCCTAACCACCTCCGAGGTCCCTAAGGTGGCCAGGAACGCCACTTCCTCGAAATTTCCACCCCGGGCCACAACCAGCGCGTCATCCGCATAGCAGATGACTGCCAGCCCAGGGGGGAGCCGACAGCGCAACACCCAGTCGTAACCGATGTTCCACAGGATCGGCCCCAGGACCGAACCCTGTGGGACACCGCACGACATGGGTCTCCTCACAACGTCCCATATGCGGCTCTCATAGAAGACGCTGCGACCCTCTAGATAGTTCGCCATCAGCCGCCTCAGGTATACAGGCACCCCGTGATACCGGAGCGCCTCCCTGATGCAGCTGAATAGCAGACTATTAAATGCGTTGGCAATGTCAAGCGACACCGCCAACAGCATTTCCCCGCCGGTGACGACCGCCGCGGCCGTGGCCCTCAGACGCTTGATCGCGCTGACTGTCGAACGACCAGCTCGAAAACCGAACTGGGCGTCCGACAAGTCGGGCCCGACGTCGCGCAAGTGCTGGACAATGCGGACAGCGAGGATTCTTTCCAGCATCTTACCCGCCTCATCCAGCAGCATGATGGGCCTGAAGGCCCCGACTGAATCCGGCGTTCGTCCCGGCTTTGGCAGGAGTACCAGCCTCCCCTCCTTCCAGCAGTCAGGGAACCGTCCGGACGCCAGGCACGCGTCGAACAGTCCTCTGAGGTGGGGCTCAAGGTGGTCCAGAGCCAGGGCGGGTATCCCGTCCGGGTCGGGGGCGGTGTTCTTGGAATGAATCCGTGCAACAGCGGCCCCTATTTCCAACGCAGTGACGGGTGGTACATTGAGGTCAGCCTCCCGGTCGCTACCTGGCGGTGCCATGACTGGGGGCGTGTGATCCACCCGTCGCGGGAATAGGCCCTCGACCACCTCGGTGAGGAGGCCGGGCTGAATGGTCTCTGTGTTTCTGGGTGCGGAGTTTATTCAGCGCCGGCTGTGGCTGGAGGTCTACACCCCTCACGCCCCATGTAGTGCTTCGCAAGTCTATTGCCTGCAGCATACGCGGGGCAGTGAGGGGGGGGCGGTACAGGTTGCTGCCTTATGCCCTGCCTGACCGCAGCGGAAACAAAGGCCGCCGCAATCAAAGCAGTTAGTGCACGTCGGTCGGGTGTGTCCAACCGCCATGCACTTATAGCACCTCGAAGGTCGGGGCTCCAGCACGGTAGCCCGCGCGCAACTCCAGCCCACGAGGAGCCTGCCTGCGTCAGCCAAGATTTTAGCTGACGCGACAGGGCGACTCACCCAGACGGTACCCACACCATCTGGTCTGGTCCTAATGGAGCCCACTCTGACGGCATCCGAGCATCCGGTTTTCGAGGCAATGGCCTCCCGGACGTCGTCAACCGTCACCGAGTCGTCCAGACCGGAAACGCGCAGTTCAGCGCATTTCACCGGTCTGGCGATGCGGACTCCACTGTCTTCACCAAATAGACCTCGCAGCCTCGTGGCTATCGAATCGGCCATTTTAGGACCTTCCGCCCCAGGGAACTCGAGGACACGATCTCCGCCCGGGCCTTCCTCAAAATGGCCTGATAACTCAGGCCCACTTCCGCCCCCGGCAGCATGGTGATTACCACCGCTGCCGTTTTCGGCGTCTGAAGCTTGCGCTTGCGCGGCTTCTTTCTGGAGCCGGGCTTGCCCCCCGACGCTGCAGGCTCCACGGCTTGGGCAGCAGTCCCAGCTGCAGATCCCTTCTTCTTTTTACCCCGGGACTTCTTCCTCCCGCCGTCCACAGTCTGCCAGCCCCCGTCGCAGGGTGCAGGGTCGGACGTGGCGGGTGGTGGAATTTGGGAATCCCGGGGTACGTTTGCTGGGGCTCGCGAGGTCTGGCCAGCACATGGAAGGGGAGGGAATTGCTCCTTGGGCTGGCCCTTGGAGCCCTGCCCAGCCTTCTGCGCCGTTTTTGGCTTACTAGCCTTGGGGGCAACTTCGCCCTGCCCCTTGGGCGGCGTAGCAGTCGTGGCCGCGGAATAAGTACCCACGCGGCCCCCCTGGCAGGGCAGTGGCGTTGGGGTTGAGGGTGGCGCGGCCTTCTTATCCGTGGCCAGAGCTGGACGGAGTCGTGGCTCCAGCGGCAGCCTAGTGCTCAAAGAGTCGATGCGCAGGTCGTAGATGGCACTAATGCGATCGATGACTTGGCGCATCTGCTCCTCTGTTAGGAGATCAGGGGCTGGAGGCCCCGCACCCGCCGTTGAGGCAGAGTTTTATCTGTAAGTATTATGTGTGAGTATGTAGTGAGTATTATGGCGGAACTGTTGCCACCGTCGGAGGTATCCATGTCAGCGGTAGAGCCGCTGCCTATGGTAGGACTACCCGCGGGCGTGGGTTTCTTGCCACGGGTCTTTCCCTTCTTCTTCTTACTCCCTTCTTCTTTTTTGTTATCAGCGTTGGTTGCCCCCCTCCGATACGCAGGACTGACAGGGCTGGTCTTGGTACTCGGCCCTGTGAGGGATTCTCCGGACGCGTTGCGCCCGGTACCCTCCGGAGGTATACAAAAGTTTTTAACGTCCGCTATTTTTAGTTTAGAGTCCTTCGACTATGGTGGTGCCGCCCTCGCGACTTGATACCCTCCAGCCATTCATCCCTCGCCGGGCGGCAGAGCTTGGATTGGAGTGATTTTTTTATAGGGGTTTTCTTCCCCGCGGTCCGAAGACCCCCGGTCCTGTCCTCTAGGATTACGGGTCAGGCCGAACGGTGGTCTGCATCAGACCGTGCCCACCGCTCGCAGAGCAAGTGGTGAGCCCGTCGCCCCTTAGGCTCAAAAGCCCCGTCTCCGTCTCCCAGGGCCGGGGGGGCCACTATGGCCCCGCTGGCCCTCCAGGGCACACGTTTGGCCCACTGCAGGCAGTAAGCCCGTTGCCACTCAGGCTGAAAGTCCCTTCTTCGGGGACGGGGGGGTCACTGTGACCCCGCTGTCCCCCTCTTAGAGTCGGGGGAGCCACTATGGCCCCGCTGACCCTCCACGGTGGACGTCCGGCCTGCCCACTGTGCCATCTGCTAATCAGAGGGACACGCGGAGACCCGTCCGCTGCCGGGATTCAGCCGCCGGCACTAGAGTGCCGACGTTGCCCGGGGTGCACCAACGCGGAGGTATCCCGACCCGCACCCCAAACGGCTATGTCCTACTACAGCCAAAACGCAACAATGTGCTTTATGGCCGGTCACACGGGAGATGGTGGTACCAACCCGCTCAGGGCCAATACCAAGTGAGTACTCCCACTTGGTACCCAGCTCTACCACTAGCCATAAAGTATAGTAAGTATCTATAATAATTGTAGGCATAAGTAAAATTGTGTATTTTCCGTTTATCATAGATCAGTATTTCATGGGAACGCAATAAAGAGTTTTAGTATCAATCATCCGAATGGCGGCGTGGCAGGGTTCACTTGCCGTCATGTCTCATTCTCATACGGCGAATAGTGAGTGGCAGAGATCTTTTTTTTAACAAGTGGAAATGCGTTATCTCTGCCTATTCCTCTAGGAAATAGGCATAAGTTTATGTCCATCCATCCATCCATCAGCCTTTTAAAGTCCACTGCTGGACATAGGCCTCCCCAAGAATGGGGGATAGTGCCGTAATCGCCACGCTTGGCAGGCGTAGATGTTGTTAATACTCGAAGGAGTGCTGCTGCCCACTCCCTCGGTATTCCCTCAGTCGGCTTTTACGACTCCCATGGGTGGAGAGGGGTGGGACAATTCTAAAGCCGGCCCCACACGGCATGAGTTTATGTACAATCAATCAACTAAAATTCTTGATAAGATGGTTTAATTTACAGTTTGACTTGTTCATATTTAATTAAATTCTTATTTTATTACTGAGTCGAGATCTGAGTTTGGGAATAACTATATAAATCCCAAATGTAAGTTGTAACTCCAGTAATTGTTATAAGCCCGACCCAACATGTAGTCATTAGATACTTTATTACAGGGATTCGGTATAGGTAATGGATGTTTTTGGGAAATTACGAGGAATGTAACTAAGGAACAGTATTGATTATTTATGACCTACATAATACATTTTGTTTCTTTACCAGGCAGGCCTACAGTTAGCAATTTTATAATAAAGTAGCTGATACCCGCGACTTCGTCAGCGTTAAAGTTTTACTTTCTAAATTCGACCCATATTTTACCCGCGATTTTATAAAACTATTGAAATGTATGTATGTGTCCTATCTATTATATATAATTCCAGTGTCACGATGTTTGTCCGGGATGCACTTCGAAACTACTGAACCGATTTTAACTTTTCTTTTTTTAAAATGTGTATTTTGTTCCAATTTAAGAGATACTTTATATCTCAATTTATAATTGCAATATTTATTCATGAAAAAATACATATATGGTGGCACGAAGTTCACCGGGTCAGCTAGTATCAAATATAAAATGAAATTTAACATTCTTAATTCAAAAAAGGTCAAATATGTGTGTTTCTATCTCCCAATTAGAAACCTACCAAACCACCCCCACATTTCCTTCTTATTATTTTATCTGACCACTTCCTTATCTCCTCTATATCATCATTCTTTTTCATGTCCTATAGCTTTTCTTGGGGTGGATTACTCGCGAAGGTTGCTTTTGGTCTATAAGCTACCACGCCAACCACTCATGGGGTGGCAAACTTACCGTCTTACTCACCATCAAGCCGTACAGCCTAGTATAATTATGTGTTATAAACATTGATGTATAAACAAAAACATAGCAACACGCCTGTATTCCCCAAAAGGGTAGGCAGAGGTGTATTACACGCCCATGATTCACCAGCTATGTTTAAGTTCCACGTAATAGGGGGCGAGCCTATTGTCGTCTACCAGGCACATTTACAAACTCCGGGCGGCTACTGAGAATTTTTAGAACATAGCATCATGCCTCTATTCCCCGAAGTGGTAAGCAGAGATGTATTACACACCCACGACTCGTCAGCTATGTTTGAGTCCCACGTAATAAGGGGCGAGCCTATTGACGCCTACCGGGCCCATTTCCAAACTCCGGGCTGCTACTGAGAATTTTTCTTTTTAGGAAAAAGCTCAATACGACGACCCGGAGATCGAACCCGAGACCTCATGATTAGCAGTCGCATACGCTACCGCTACACCACCGAGGCAGTTGAAGTATAAAACAGAGAAAATCCACAATTAGGCACACTATAAATTAGTGCAGATTACGCTTTCCTTCACTCATTTCATTTAGTATTGTTTTCTGCAACGTATCAATATGCCTAATAATACCAAAATCTCTTCTTAAAAACTCATTGACTGTCTAGCTCTTCTTTCCCTGTCAGAAGTTAATAGCATCTCTCTCTCAGAACTGCTTTCATGTGCTCGTGCAGTTGCATTATTAACTCTAATAGAGTTTAAACGATGCGCTCTTTCCTCTGACGATTCCTGAGAACGCGCATCTCTCTTTCTTTTGGCATTTCTCGAATTTCTAGATAAGGAAGATCATTTTTTAGGTGGCATCGTAGGTGGAATAAAAAGAACCTAATAAGATAAATACACAAAAAGAAAAAATATATGTCTACGGAATAAAAAGAACCCAATAAGATAAAAACACAAAAAGAAAAAAATTATACTTACTTAATTGAAATTTATACCTAACTTTACAACGTTTAACTTAACAACTATATTATATAAAGAAAAGAAGGAGAAACAAACAAAAACACTAAACAAACTAATTATATTATTATCAAATACCTACTTTAAACTTATATCTAAAAACTACGTATCTATGTATTTTTAAAATCTAAAACGCGCTTATTCCGAGAAGAGTCAAACTACGTCCGTTCGCATTAAGAGTGACAATGTGAGTGAAGTCGGCGCGTTTTATTTTTTATTTTTTTGTGTTTGACGTTTGTTGTTAGCCTCAGATGGCTATGACAACCTTACACGGACAATTGGTGAGCGCAGAGGGCTCTCAAACCAACATTTAGGCAAAGCCAAGGGCACCACCTGTGGGGTAAGGACCTCGGCTCTGGCTGTTGCTGGCAAAGTGGGATTTCCCACGTTTATGATTTGAAGTCGGCGCATGAGCGCCCTCGCCTTTTCATAGACGCAGCAGATGGCCGTATTGCGCGTTAAACAAAAATCAACCGTATAGCCGTATCCATACGAGAAATTTGGAAGTTTTATTTCATCTATAACTTGTGTTTATAAGCCGATTTCTTTAAACACAAAGTGAAAAATGTGAAATCGAAAATAACAGTCACGAGCAGGATTCGAACCTGCATCTCCTGGATACCGTCCAGATGCTTTGCCAATTCAGCCATCGTGACCCTTGCTCCTGACTGCTAATCTCGATAACACATTCATACTTAACGTCTTTGGGTGACGCCTGCACCATCTGTCAAAAGTGTTTTCATACATTATACCGACCAGGTAAACTTAATTTTACAATTAACATTTTACCTAATAATGACGCAAACCCTATAAATATTTAGATATTTTTATATATATTTTTAGCATTTGACATGCTTAGCAACATACATTAAACACAAAGTGAAAAATGTGAAATCGAAAATAACAGTCACGAGCAGGATTCGAACCTGCATCTCCTGGATACCGTCCAGATGCTTTGCCAATTTAGCCATCGTGACCCTTGCTCCTAACTGCTAATCTCGATAACACATTCATACTTAACGTCTTTGGGTGACGCCTGCACCATATGTCGGAAGTATTTTAATACATTATACCGACCAGGTAAACTTAATTTTACAATTAAGATTTTACCTAATAATGACGCAAACCCTATAAATATTTAGATATTTTTATATATATTTTTAGCATTTGACATGCTTAGCAACATACATTAAACACAAAGTGAAAAATGAGAAATCGAAAATAACAGTCACGAGCAGGATTCGAAACTGCATCTCCTGGATACCGTCCAGATGCTTTGCCAATTCAGCCATCGTGACCCTTGCTCCTGACTGCTAATCTCGATAACTCATTCATACTTAACGTCTTTGGGTGACGCCTGCACCATCTGTCGGAAGTATTTTCATACATTATACCGACCAGGTAAACTTAATTTTACAATTAACATTTTACCTAATAATGACGCAAACCCTATAAATATTTAGATATTTTTATATATATTTTTAGCATTTGACATGCTTAGCAACATACATTAAACACAAAGTGAAAAATGTGAAATCGAAAATAACAGTCACGAGCAGGATTCGAACCTGCATCTCCTGGATACCGTCCAGATGCTTTGCCAATTCAGCCATCGTGACCCTTACTCCTCACTGCTAATCTCGATAACACATTCATACTTAACGTCTTTGGGTGACGCCTGCACCATCTTTCGGAAGTATTTTCATACATTATACCGACCAGGTAAACTTAATTTTACAATTAAGATTTTACCTAATTTTCGATTTCACATTTTTCACTTTGTGTTTAATGTATGTTGCTAAGCATGTCAAATGCTAAAAATATATATAAAAATATCTAAACCGATTTCTATTTTTTTTTTTTATAAAATAGATATTAAAATGTACTTTTTGAATATGGGAGTTTGATAAAGATATACCTATGTGAAATACAATATATTTATGTATTTAATAATACACTTTGAAGAAATGCCCAACGATTAAACACGTTATTGTGGCTAATTTATAAAAGATAGATATATACTATTGGGGACTTTTTTGTAGATCTTTTGCAGACCATTATCTTTGTAATACATACTTTTGGTGTATGATCAACGTATGCGAGGATAAGAGCTCGAAAGTGCATTTTCATCCGACTTGCTTCAAATTTATCGTCACTGCTCAGCTCCTTTGTGTCTTAGCGTTATGTTATATAGCCTATAACATGCCCAGAAGTATGGACTACAATCGTACTAAGCTTGATTAAAATCCCTTCAGTAGTTTTTGACCCATGCGTGCATATACAGACAGACGGACAAAAAATTTACTGATTACATTTTTGGCATCAGTATCGATCACCATTCATCCTCCAATATTAATTTTGAATATATATTCAATGTACAGAATTGACCTCTCTGCAGTTTTATTATAAGTATATAGATATTACATTGAATTCATTAGAGCTACAAACATTAGAAGCACTGTATATACAAATGCGAAAAAAGTTACGGTGCCATCATCGCGTTAATTATTGCGTTAACACGTTAATTTGCGTAGCAACATTTCTTTAACGTACTGCTACTGAAGTTATTGCCTAACGTCATACGGAAATGTGATTGCCGTTGTCGAATTCTTGCGATAAGCCATGGCTACACCAACGTTAAACGTCCATCATCACGATAATTACTGTGGCCCGAGCATTAGAAATATCAATAAGTTTAACAATTAAGCCATTGGTATACTTTTTATGTTAATCAATTACATAGTCGAAGTAAAACATGATAAATTTACAATATTGTCGCCTTAGAAATAGTAATTAATAGTATTGAAATTTTGCATTACACGTAAGATCTCAGAGCAATATAAATGCTACAGGAGTTTCGAACGTTGCATTATCTATTCGTTGCGTTAGCTAGAAGCATTGGTACATATCAAAATCAATGCGTTCGATATATCATTTTGGAATAAAGCGATGGCTGCGCTCAGGATTTAGTTTATTTTTTTAAATTTTGGATCCGATCTATTGTTGCTTGAAATTATAAGAACACACACATATTTGAAAGAGATCTTATAATAAGACAGTTATTTTAAATCAAATTAAAATTCTTACTAATATTATAAATGCGTTTGTTAGCTGTAACTTCTTAATCGATCATCATGAAATTTAGTTTCTATGGGTTAGTGATTTTTACATACACAGTAGCAGGTGCATCGAGACAAATAACTGCACGTTGCGACCGCACTTGCAGGATGCCCCTATAAAATTGCCCCATCAAAATTCTTTCCAATGTTTACCTTCATTCTAATAATGATTCCTTGATGAATAAAAAAAGTAATAAAATACGTTCCTAATTTTTTTTTGATATCTAAATACTATTTAATGATATGCAAAATTTTCTAATAATTTCTTAACGACTAACGCAGATGTGACGGTAGAAACGTCTTGTTGCGATTGTGGTTTCTTAAACAAAATGCTGTAGCTCAAGGTGTATTTTTTCACTCAAAACAGTTATTTTTGTGATGAACACAGATATTTGTACTGCGTCTGGGTGTTTCTATCTATTATTATCTATATATTAACAAAAAAAAGGATAATATGTATTATAATATCCGTAATCTGGTACCCATAGCACAAACATTAAGCTTAGTTTGGGACCAGAGGATGTTGTGTGAAATTTCGGTGAATATTTATTTATTTATTTTGTGCGTTAATACATATTTTTTTGCAACAGAAAGTTGAAAATTCCTACCTATTTACGTAAAAATAATTTATTCGCTCGCATTTTACAAAAAATAACGTCTAAAGCCAATCTCGATTTCTAACTTGTTATTGGATAACTTTCAAACTCCTATACAGGGTAGGCAAAGTTGTAAAATAATCTTTTGAGTTTTAAGAGTGCTCTTTTCGTCGTTGTGGAAGTTTGCATTTCGTCAAAACTTTTAACAAAAACCGGTTCAGTAGCTTTTAAGTCTCGTATTTGATTTTCTTGCTTTTTTAGGGTTCCGTACCCGAAGGGTCAAAACGGGACCCTATTACTAACAACAAATACTAAAAACAAAAAAAATATAATATATAAGGGGGGCTCCCATACAACGTCTGTCTGTCCGTCCGTCTGTCTCCAGACTCTATCTCAAGAACGGCGATAGCTAGACAGTTGAAAGTTTCACAAATGATGTATTTCTGTTGCCACTATAACAACAAATACTAAAAGTAAAATAAAAAAATATATAAGGGGGGCTCACATACAACAAACGTAATTTTATTGGCCTTTTTTCTCGCTATTGATAACGGCAACAGGTAGACACTTGAAATGTTTACAGAATATTTAGTTATATATTAACTTTAAAAATAAATAATTAAATGAAAATAAATTTAATATTTAAGGGGGGGGGGGGAGCTTCTCCCATACAACAAACGTGATTTTTTTTAACTCGTTTTTGCTCGATATTGAGAACGGCAACAGTTAAATGCTTGAAATATTCAAAGAATATTGAATTAATTTATTTTTAAAGTGAATATATACTTAACTAAAGTATATATTCACTTTAAAAATAAATAATTAAATTAAAATAAAACAAATATTTAAGGGGGAATCTCATACACAAACGTGTTTCTTTACTCGTTGCGCATCTAAGTCTAAGTTGAAAACCACGAAATGAGACAAATTTTACTTGCAAAATTTGGTAACTGCCAAACACCATGGTTACAGAGAGTTACAATAGTGTAATGTTGTTTACCTAGTCAATGGTACGGAACCCTTCGTGCGCGAGTCCGACTCGCACTTGGCCGGTTTTTTACTAATGAAAAGGTCTTTCAATTAGTCTTCAATTCAAAATCATTATGCAACATAATTTGGTTGACTGTTGTTACTCTATTAAATTTTATTACAAGAACAACATTTAAATGACATTTCACGACAAAAAAAATGTGATAAGATACCTAATGACTCTTGTGAAAATGTCAAAAAAATTAGTTATTGAAATAAGTTCTTAATTATTATATTAAATAGGCACTTTAGTATCATCACCAACTATTAACCTTCCAGCGCTAGACGCATTAATTGCTGGATATAATAATTGTCTCTTCAAGAGCCACAACTAAGTCTATTTAGTGCGCGACTTTGAACTTAACTCTAAGGATCGCGTCTTTGTTTCATGTCATTACTGGTAACACCAAGAATTAACTAACCTCTAAAACACACTGGTCGTTGGTAGACCTTCGTTTTCAGACACAGTGGAATATCACACGAGAAGATCATCCTCAGCTTCCCGAATACTGCCCATCTCTGCCTTCAACCCGGTTAACGAAAACGTCATGACGAATCAGGAATTTGGATTTATAATGACTTCAAAAAACGTGTTATTCAGAGTTAAAAGGTTATGACATACACTTTGTTGTCGACTATATTATTATACACCTAAGTAACATTTCATAGTTTAGTAGTGATGGCAGAATAAACAAGAAAAGAAACTAGCTTTCACATGTAATATTAGGATGAAGATATTCGGCATATTTGCCTTCTGAATGGTAGTCTTGCTATGAATAATTATGTATTTATTTTCTTTTTTCCGTGTTTCTAAACAAGAATACGATCCGAATTGGAAATATTAATGGAACTCTAATTAATTTGGTAACACATATAGGTACACTTTATTACTTTTATGGTTACCGCTATGATTACAGGTATATTAATATATTTAATTAATATTTCTTTCATTATAATGTACTTAGGAAAATCAAATTACATAAATAATATTTATGTCGTTAATAGTAAAGGTAAGTTTACCTATGTAAATGCTACGCATAATATTAAGTAAGGATATCATAGTTTTTTAGGAAAGGAAAATATGGGCGTCATCACACTCCTTGAAAAAGGTTCTGTCGATATTGTTCCTGTAAAGAAAATGTCGTGAATGCAGGTTTCTCAACTATCTCCCAATGGAGCGAAAGATGACAGAGAAAGTTTGAAATCTTTATTCGTACCAGAATATGGTTTCTTTTATTATTATACCCCTGGAGACAAAAGTGGAAAGAGACGATTTTCAACTTGTCAGATAAAATATATTGTTGTATGACGTAAATCATGATTCTTATAAATATTATAAATGCGACAATGTTAGCGAAGTTTATAGGGCTGCGTCATTATTTGGTATAAATCTTAATTATAATAATTAAACTTCCATCCATCCATCCATCCATCAGCCTTTCAACGTCCACTGCTGGACATAAGCCTCCCCAAGAGAACGCCACAACGAGCGGTCCCATCATGGGGGATAATGCCGTAATCCCCACGCTTGGCAGGCGTGTTGGCGATC
This sequence comes from Leucoma salicis, assembly GCA_948253155.1. Lineage (NCBI taxonomy): Eukaryota > Metazoa > Arthropoda > Insecta > Lepidoptera > Erebidae > Leucoma > Leucoma salicis. The sequence goes on along the minus strand of OX411808.1, from coordinate 10,541,403 downwards.
GCAGTGGATGTTGTTAATACTCGAGGGAGTGCTGCTGCCCACTCCCCCGGTATTCCCTCAGTCGGCTCTTACGACTCCCGTGGGTAGAGAGGGGTGGGACAATTCTAAAGCCGGCCCCACACGGCCTCCCGGTAATTAAACTTACCTTGTTGGAATAATGTATGCAAATACATCCGACAGATGGCAAAGGCATCACCCGATACATTAAGAAACATTAAGAATGTGTTATTAAGATAGTCCCGAACATTTGTCACCATGACTAAATTGTCAAAGCATCTGAGTCGGTTGTCCAGGAGACGCAGATTCAAATCCTGCTCGTGACTCGCTCTTGATTAGACTTCTTTCTTTGACTTGAATCTGGTATACCTACATTTTATCCCGCTAGTATACCGGGAACCTGAGACCTTTGGTGTATAAAATACACCTGTAAGAAGCTTTAGCTGTGACCCACGGTCTAAAATATACCACTTCTCTCAAATTTGAGATTTAAAATCATCTAATAGACCTTTAATGGATACGTTGATTTTTCGTAAGATATCTAATCGGATTCGATAAATATTGAACTAACTGTATAAAAATAAACCGATAGTTAGATTTATAGTGCATGCCGGTTAGATCAGTGAGCTTTAAATATGAGGAAAATGTGCTAGTAATATTATGGCGCATAACATACATACTAGCTGAACTCTAGATAGATATAAGTATACCAATAAAACGATTGAGGAATTGAGATAGAACTGTAAAGTTGGGTTATGTAGAGAGACGTGGTGGACAGCAAGTAAAAATACATGCTCGTAGAACTCAACAAGTTGTACAAGCTAAGCTGGAATTTCAACAGTTCGTAATGCAAACTATTTGCCATTTCGCTCTAACCTAGTAAAACAAACTCATTCCAGCCTTTCTCAAACTTTGTTGACGCCGACTTCGGATCTGTTCGGTTTTAGCCGATTCACCAGTATTTACAAGATTACAAATCTGGGCTACAACTAGACAGGAGTCAGATTTCTTATTCAGGAAGCTGATAACCTGTAACGACTGCCAGGATGTTATTCAAAATTCAGAAATCCAGTGCCCATCCAGTTCCGAAGCACGGAGGAGATCAGGTGTCCACAAATAGGTGTCACTTTATCACATTACGTCATGTCATCGATTTGATGCTATCTAAGTGTAAAAATGCCTGCCGGTCGTTCAAAATGCGAGTGTGGAACTCGTCTGTGACCTCCTCAACCTAGTATGACAACATGCAGCTTTTTTATTCGGGAGCTATTATTACATATATTATAAGTATATAACAGGTTGACTAATCGATTACAGTTCGCGGTTTGACCACGCTCAGTGATTATTTTCTATTCTACAATAAAAAAATACACTAAAATATATAACTACTAAGAGTACATATACGGCATAACCAAATTGTAAAAAGAAGACATTATTTTCGTCTTACCAAAATTTTTTTGTGTTTAGACATGCCTATATATTATATTGCAGTAATTTTTTCTCAAATATCTTAAATGTACAGACTCAGCTCTGTGGTAGCTTTATAATAGTATAGATACTTAACAAACACAAAGGTATTTTAACTTACTTTATTCTTTAACACATTACTGTCTTATTTTAGGCACCTGTCTCCTTTCAGAGTGAGAAGGATTTAGGCCGTGGTACACCAGTAGTGCGGATTGTCAGAATCCAAAAGCCCTCGAGAAAATCTCTCAAGCATACACACATCTATGAGATGGAACGATAAAAATGATGTTTTCCTTTAATGGGTAGTGATAATTTGTAAAAAAGAGCCATTATTTTTAAATTTTTTGAAGAGTTTATGAGGTTTGTAGAGATTTGTGCCATGCGTGGTCTTGACCATAGGCAGGGATACGAGGAATTCGATATTACTGTTTTTTAAATCCTTGTTTCCTCTAGACTATCATTGCAGATACTAGATATAATATGTATGTATAGGCACATCTACGTGCTGCTAGATATTTTTAATTAAATTCTAAGTATTTAAAATGTTTATTTTACTTTATTTAACTGTAGTTCAGTTAGTATTCACTATATATGTATTTTAAATGATATACGAACGACATATTATTTGCGGCACACCTGCAATACTCGTTCAATTTAATAACATGAGTTCGTGTGCAATTTTCCTATGACATCATAAACTATAATATTTTATACTAAGGTACAAATAATGTCTTATGAAGACGACAAATTCAATGAATTTTATTTTACTATTCAAGGGAAATAACTAAACGTCAAAAAGAATAGGTATATTTTGATCTGGATGTATATGAGCTGCTAAAGTCGCTCAGCTCCATGCACCTGACCATTTACAATAGAACTATTGTTAGAAGTAGTTTTGTAATTTTATAATTTTTTTCTACGCTATGGTCTATGGCGATAAGTGATAGCAATCGTACGATTAATTTCTGAACTTAAATAAGGTTATGTTACAGAACTGGAGTATAATCCTCGTAAACATTAGTGTACCAAAATGATAACAGCAACTGATGATAACGACAATATTAAAGCTGACAATATTAAGACAATATTATATCTCGCTATGCCTGCGGAAAGCCGCAGGCATAGCGAGATATTTTTCTTTGTTTAATTATCAGTGTGTTTCGTTATTTGGGAGCTGGTAAGACGAAAATAATGTCTTCGCTTTACAATATACAGAAAGCTGTATATTTTTATTATAAATCACAACCCGTAATAAGCACGCACGCGCCGTACGTATCGCATTGAACGCATTTGTCGAAAGGGCGCGTCCATTGCATCCGCATTTTGCTGATGTCAAAGTTTTGCTGATGAGGTTGCCATTCATTAAAAATTGGTTGCCGTGTTTTGTGGTAAAACCTGACAAATTGCCGTGTCTCATACAAATTCAATCACAATGTAGACTTAAACACATAATTAGATATTGTTCTTATAGTTATAGTGATTAAAGGATATTAAATACAAATATAAAAGAAGGATATAAAATACAAATATGTAATATCCATACAAAATTCATAATAAGTCTCGTAACAGTAGAATGAATATCGTAAGTACGTATGTAAGAACGAAAACGATTGATTGAAGAACATCTAATCTTCCGGGGAATTCTCTACTAGTGCCATGTCCATTATTAACTTATCATACTAGCGATGTGAATTCAATAATCAACTAAAGTGTGAAGTCCATTGGTGCTATAGGTTGTATTAAATTACGTTATTGAGTAGCTGTATTCCGCGACTTAATGCGTTTTGTGAGGGTACCCTGACTGACGATTATAATGCCTTGTACCGTGTTTTTTTCAAATGGCACCAAATACCGTATAATACGGCAATTGTCATGTCAATGGCAACACTTACGTCTAGTTTTTATGGTTTAGGGTTGGCGATTCTTCTGGCGAAAGATTGATTTTTGTATAAATTATTAAATAAGGTTGGATACCCAAAAAAATTGTGTTTAAAAAGGCGATCTTCCAAAATCAATCCTTCCTTTGACTTGTTTTATTTTATAGCTATACCTTATTTTCCTTCTTTATTTTTTATAGCTTTTTATTTTTTGTTTTTTTCTAAATCCCTATCTAACATAGTTCCAGTGCCTGGCAATAAGGCGTAGAGACAGCACACGGTGGGTTTATTTAGTAAGTGATGGCCCCACACTACCCTGTTGCCCCGAACGACGGGGTCTGCGGTTAGGAACATTTTTTCCCGACTTAACAAAAAAATTAAAGGCTCAAAAATCCCATTCTCCTTTCTTATAATATTTAAATTGTTATGGTACTTAATTGTAATGGGAAACCAGCTTAATATGCCAATAAACCCTTGCTATACAAAAAGAGTACTTATAACGTGAAACACCATTATGATACCAAGCATAAAATTAAATTTGCATTTTTTTTATTTGTTTGTTTCTTGTTATTTTTCGTCATTTCTGATAATAAAATTACAATAAAATGTCTTTAAATTTAAAATAATATGGCAATTGCAGCCCGCTTTCCTTTATATAGTCCCCCTGTGTCCCCTGGCGGCCAAAAGGTTGCAGACCCATGGCCTAGATTATAAACTAATTATTAAGTTTATGGGCGCGTCTCACCATTAAACGTTAAAGTTCGGTGAATACATTGAAGCTTACAATATGAACTATGTCATTGAGATAAATAAATAAAAAAAAAACACCTGGATATCAGAACAACGACAACCCTAGGTGAACCTAAGCGAAAAATGCTGATGACGTCATCCGCATTTAACCAGATATCGGAAGAGTGAACGCAGTGCTAAACAAATTCATACAGAGCGAACAAAAATGCCTGCCTGTGTTGCGTACGGCGCGGATAAATGGACGCGTAGCTTAAGAGATCTATTTTGTGCTCGTTCGTTTCATTTAAAACAGTTTTGTGAAGACTACTGGGAATTATGACGCTTTGTCGTAAATAAAACGAAATCATATTTGGAGACGAAGTTATGGAACATACATACCATCACACCTGTATCCCCGAAGGGGTAGGTAGAGCTGTAATACATAGCCAGGATTCCCCAGCCATGTTTAAGCCCCACGTAATAAGGGGCCAGCCTTTTGCTGGCTACCGGGCACATTTCTAAACCCCAGGGTGCTACTGAGAGAGTTGGACCACCGAAGGAACGTGACATAGTTTCAGTGGCCCGCCAAGAAAGGCGGAGAGACGACACATGGCGGGTTTCTTTAGTGGGTGAAGGCCCCACACTACCCTGTTCGTTGCCCCGAACGACGGGGTGTGCGGTTAGGAACATTTTTTCCCGCCTTAACAAAAAAAAAAGGGTGCTACTGAGAAACCACCGAAGGAATGTAACATAGTTCCAGTGGCCCGCCAATAAAGGCGGAGAGATGGCACACGGCGGGTTTCTTTAGTGGGTGAGGGCCCCACACTACCCTGTTCGTTGCCCCAAACGACGGGGTATGCCGTTAGGAACATTTTTTCCCGCCATAACAAAAAGAAAAGGGGTGCTACTGGGAACTTTTTACGAAAAAGCTCAATAACACTGCCCGACCCGGGGATCGAACCTGAGGCCTCATGATCAGCAGTCGCATACACTACCGTTGCACCACCGAGGCAGTCGAATTTATGAAATAAGTGTCAATTAGCAAGTCAAGTCATAGTATCTTAGCGGACATAGTGTTATAGATGGTAAGTAGTTCTTGGCTCATCCGCTACAAACAAAACACACCCGAGGTTTTGCGTGGTCTGTCAAGTACACATCCGATTCTTCCATCGTGAGTGTTACTTGTGCTTATCAATTTCTTTTAACCTGCAGGCAATCTAATTTAGATAGTTGAAACTAATATAATATACCTTTGTAGGGCTCCGCATTTCAAGTGAAAAAGTATATTATTTCAAATTCACCAGTTTCTAAATCGTTTTAGATGCAATATACTCTATTACACACACATTGTCTTGTAAAAAATTGCATGGAAATGTTTTCTATGAAAATAGAGATCACGTCTTCTTCTTGATACACTACCACTGGACTACCGAGGCAGTTAAACATAAACTATAGTGTTTCTTGAAGTTAGGCACAAATATGGAAGTGTTGAATAAAGGCAAAATTAAACCCCGAATGTTGCTATGCATTTATCTTTAAATATGAGAAAATTAATGAATCGGCTTCATTTCTTCTTAATAAATTGGAACATTAATAAATAAGAATATTAAAAAATATTACAATAACAGCAGTACATTTTATGTAATTATTAAATTTCTACGTCTATTCAATGTCCGCGTCAAATTCAAATTACTTTTGTATTACAACACCTACAGACGCGTGTTTAATAAAACGCAATATTTTGTGACAGATGTCTTTGTTAAAGATATTTTATTCAAATACCTATATTAGACCGGTATCTATGTTAGTATGGTCGCATACAGATATAGCGCTTATAGAAAAATAAAAAAAACTATTCGCTGTTCGTAGCCCGTAATAAGAAAAATAAATATGGTAAATTGGTTGGCCTTTTTTATAAACGACACACTCCACACAATAAAATAATAATTGTGTCGTTGGAGACACACAAGTTAACGTACCAAACAATATTTACACAGAATTTTGAGTTAATTTCTTTTTAAAGTCGATTATGTTAAAATCAATTTCTTTTAAAAATAATAATTTAAAACGAATAATTATTTTCTCTTTCGAAGGAACCAGTTTACATGAAATACAATAGTCTATATCTATACAAATAAATAAATTTAAAGTGTATTGGAATGTCTAAATAACAACTTTTTTACTAAAAATAATAAATATACTCTCGTATACATTTAGTATCCGAGAGTATATTTGGGTGGGACTTTCACTATCAGATAGCTATTATTCCAAGGAGTAACTTAGGTTGCTTTTATTTGGGAATAATAATTAGGGATCTGCGAAAAAAACCCATTAAATTGTCAATGAATACCGATTCAAATAGATATGTATGTATACATCGAATAAACATCCACGGCTCATCTCCTGAACGGCTGAACCGATTAAGACGGGATTCATGGGACATGGATCACTCCTTTTATTTTGAAAAATAATTAGAATTCTGCCCTAAAAAAGAAAATAACTTAATTCCACGCGAACGAAGTTGCGGGTAACAGCTAGTTTCTAAATACAAAAATTTTGGCGATGATTGCTAATATTTTGAAAACAAAATATTATTTTTAAGGGAATTATACATTGTTGTGATTACAAATTAAAGTAAAATACACAAACAAAAGATTCTATTAAAATTATGTACTGTAAAACTTTGCTTCAGGTTTACGTTAAGGTTGTAAATAAATTTTACAAGAAGGTATTACGTTGTTACAAGACCCGCTTTATAATATTTTAACAGCCCATGAATCTTGTAAGGATTTTATTATATGATTGAGAACAAACACTGGTTACTGGTTTAGCCAGGTATTTGTAATAAGAAATTTGTGAGATAAAACTAGCACTGTGCAAGTAATAGCTCAAATAATTAAGGCACACAACTTCCATACATCCACGTATCATGGTAATAAGTCAAAACCTCTCTATATCCTCAAGTGTGGTATAGTACAACAATGTAGTATTAATAATGTTCACATTTTGATATTTCGATTATCAAAAAAAAGCAATCAAAATACTAAAAAGATATTAAAGAATAAATTTGCACATTAATAAGTGAGCACCGGCTGCTGCGGAAATTTTATGAATATGAATATATAAGACATTACAACACCGCAAGACTGTTGTGAAATTAACAACAGATATTGGAGTAATTTGCGTGATAATGGTGTTATAAAAAGGCTAGTTAACCTTATCAGCCTCTTTCCCTTATTTTTTCAGAATTTTCTTTCAAATATTATAGAAAATATTAACCAGTTAACTTAAAAAAAATATAAAAGTGAAAATGAATTTATTTTATAGTTTGTTTTCGACGTTTTTTCTATTCTTTGAGATTTAGGTGGACTACCAGATATAGACCATCGCGCTGGTCAAAGCCGCAAGCATCCATTTGATGCAGTCGGCATAGGGATTTGGAAATTAACAAGGTGTAAATGTAATTTTACAACAACCTGAATGGTGGCAGTCTTGTTTATGATTAATTATAACTGCTGAGCTGATACGATAACAGTAATATCGACATAAAGTAACGTGAGTTTAATGAATGTGAATACCGAATATCCGCATCTCCTTCCCATATTTTTCTACATTCTATAAAATTATCCCTAATTCCAAACTTATAGTACTATGAATTAACACAAAGTGTGAAAATGTGAAATCTAAAATAACAGTCACGAGCAGGATGTGAACCTGCGTCTCCTGGGTTCCTGTCCCAGGTGCTTTGCCAATTCTGACATCATGACAATTGCTCGGGACTACCGCCGCGAATATCGATAACACATTTAATGTCTTGGGCGACTGTTATTTTTGATTTCACATTTTCACACTGTATGTTAATTTATATGGCTAAGCATTTCAAATGCTCAAAAAATACATCAAATATTAAAGAAGATGTCCATCCATCCATCCATCCATCCATCCATCAGCCTTTCAACGTCCACTGCTGGACATAGGCCTCCCCAAGAGAACGCCACAACGAGCGGTCCCGTCATGGGATAATGCCGTAATCGCCACGCTTGGCAGGCGGGTTGGCGATCGTAGTGGATGTTGTTAATACTCGAGAGGGTGCTGCTGCCCACTCCCACGGTATTCCCTCAGTCGGTTCTTACGACTCCCGTGGGTAAAGAAGATGTACGATAGATATATTACAGATACGTTTAAGTTTTCCTATATGATATGAACATTTTCATTTCTGAAGTTGCTTCGTTAGTTCTCCTTAAGAAATCATAATTAAGAAAATCTACAAAGAATGGGCGAGAAAAATAAATCTCTAAAATACGGCATTGAAACTGGTGCAACTGCTCGGCTTAATAGCAAGATTTGAACTTTAAAAAACACATTATGCAGAAAATGGCGCCACCTGTCGTTACAGTTAAGGCAAATAGCTTCAAAAGTAGATTTTTGAGGCTTGAAAACTTAAAAAACTTTTTTTCATGTTGGGGCATTAAAATGTTTAATTATCTAATAGTGCTTTATTTACTAGTTATACCGATCGAATAAATAAATTATTTTTAACATTCAACAAACCCCTTTAGTTGTTTTAGGATAAAGTATGCTTTGGGATACGCTTCCGCATAAAATTGTTATTTCATTGTATCAAAAATGTCATAATCTTCCTAGCCTAATCCTAGCTTTGGGCTTCCAATATAGCTTCCAATCCATTCGGTTTTAGCTGATCTACCAGTATTTACAGGGAGCAACTCTCTATCTGACCTCGACAAACAAACAAACATAGCATCACGCCTGTATTCCCCGAAGGGTGAGAGTAAGTAGAGGTGTATTACACACCCGCGATTCGCCAGATATGTTGTCCCACGTAATAGGGGCGAGCTTATTGCCGTCTACCGGGCACATATCCAAACTCCGGGCTTCTACTGAGAGTTTTTCTTTTTAAGAAAAAGCTCAATAACACTGTCCTGCCCAGGGATCGAACCCGAGGCCTCATGATCAGCAGTCGTTCACACTACCGCTGCACCACAGAGGCACACCTCCACGACCCGACTAAGGGGACTACTGGTGACCTTTGAGCAAAACCGGTGTTACAATTTTTTATTTAGACCTTTGACAACCAGCAACGAGTGTCAGGATGTTATTGGACAGCCGAGACCACTGCTTAACGTTTCCTTCCGAAGCACGGAAGATCTCATAGTTTCTAAAATTAAATAATATTTGCGAAATAGATAACTTTAATAATAGCCATTTGTCCCTAGTGGATTATCTAAAACTGAGCAGATCGGAAGTTGACCCCAACAAAGCTTAGGGTAAAGCCAACCACTGAAGTAATCCAACACAGTACCAGTGGTCCGTCAACACAGGCGGAAAGAAGCAAAAAATAAAAATAAAAAAACAAGGTTAAAGCCAGTAAGATGATGATGATGAATCTTATTATATTTGTATAATATCCCACGTAGGAAACATACTTTGTGTTAGTTGGCGTCTATAGACTACGGTAACCGCTTACCATCAGGTGGGCCGTATCCTTGTTCACCATCCAGGTAGTATAAGAAAAAAAAACAGCCATGAGTCTCTCAAAGAATTCGAGATACTATTTTTTGTTGCCAATATGATATAAAATAATTTCACGTAAATATAAGTTCTATTTCAGTGCACATGACGGTAAAATCTTATATTAAACTCGACGTATTAGCCCTGATTTAACGATTCAATGTATGAATGTTTTTTTTTCTACTTTTCGCTGTGCCCAACAGGGTCCATAATTGTTACTCTTTTATCATTATGTTACCACCTACTATATACATTGTGGAATGCGAAAATAAATGAATATGAATATGAATTGACCTGTAATATTGCTCTTGAGCGTCTAGCTTTTTATCTTAAATGAAGTAGAAGGCGGTTAATTTGATTTCTCTTGAAATCTCTTGCCTACTTTCATTAGTCGCGTCTACACTATGCTATAATCGGATGAAGCACTTGCAAGGTTTTTAAGTCCACTGCCGACTACGCCGACAAATGTTAAACCTATTTACGACAGCCTGCCTGGCTCTTTGTAGTGCATATTAGCTACTGCATCTAACATTGTGTTAATTGATTGCTTAAAATTATTAAAAGGTATTTGTTTATATTTAAGATACTCGTCTTTTTAACATTTATTAAGAAATTGGTTTTTAAACAGACTTATTTTAACTGCAGTAAGTTAGGATCATTGTCTTTAATATGAATTCATAATAAATATGCATGATAAAAGGAGAAAATCAATACAATATAAATAAAGTTTTTAACGTGAAAACATCTCACTATTGGGCACGGATCTCCTCCATAGTGAAAGGGATTTAGGCCGTAGTCCACCGCGCTGGCCCAGTACGGGTTAGCAGACTTCACCAGCCCTCACTAAAATCTCTCAGGCATGCATGTTTCCTCATGATATTTTTCTTCACCGAACAGCGATAATTTGTAAAGAAACACACACATAATTTCGAAAAATCTCAAAATTTCAGATATGTATACCTTTAACTCGATACCACTTGTGCTTGTAGTTCTTGGTTTTAGCATTATACTACTGCTGTATAGAAAATTAAATAAACAACAATAAATAAAATATAGAATTATTAGTATGACAAAGATTGATTAAAATAAATAAAAAAAACATTTAAAAAACTACACGTCACGGGACGTCAACCAGATGTGAAACCCTTGAAATTATAGAAATAAATTATCTTAACTTGAAAAAGTATTCCTTAAGACGAATCAAAGGATTACAAACTCGATGGGTTTGGGTCATTTCATTACAGAGTTACTTTGCCCACCTTCCAGATGCATCATCAGACCCTGGATACCACATAGAGACAAAGTACTCGTCAAGACGAATTATAGAGTTCCTATGTCCAGCTTCCAGATTCATCATCAGATCAGCTCCATGGCATCATAATATTGCATTGTCACGCGATGTACATATGCGTGTAAAATTTCAGTTCAATTGGAAACCGGGAAGTGTGTCAAATTTAACTTGCATGATTTGAACGGGACAAGTTGATTTGATTTGATTTGAAAAGCGTCGCCACGCTAACAGCCAATTTTACCTTCCCTCCGCATTAGATGTTTCACATCAATAAAAAAGGTAACTTACTTAAGTAAAATAGTCGTTATCCCTCTTATTTTGAGAACAGACCCGTGCCCAATAGTGCTACAGTAATCCCGTGCCCAAAATAAATAGTTGCCACATTAAAAAAAAAAAACATCATGTTTGATATTTGTGAAAAGTAATAACAAGAAAGTAGAAGGATAAATTATACATATTTACTTAAACGTCGAGGTCTTGATCAAAGCAGTTGCTTAATCTGATTAAGATAATAGAGGCGAGAAACTCAGAGTATTAAAAATAACTATGGATATTGTGTCTTTCATGTTTTAATAAAGTAATTTAAATTAAATTAAGTAACTGAAATTAATCATAATTGTTTACTTTATAACAAATTATATTCTGCTCTCAATTACGTTTATCATCGTTGATTTCAAAATTATTATGAAATAAAATTACGTTCACGGAATTTGTAGACGTACAGCTGTTGCAGAATGGGGGTCAACTGAGGGGTGCACGTTCGAAGATACCATTTAGCCGGCTCGACTTACGTACGTTCAACAGTTAAAGTTCCCACCTGACCGCTCGCTGCGTGGGGCGGATTTTAGGCAAAGAGCTGAAACCATTGGATGGTAAGTGGTGCTGCCGCTCCGGTTTTAAACTCAAGTTGGAGGCGAGAGTTTGCTTATTAACCTATAATAATTATGCCATATCAACCAAATAGATCGGTGGTCTTGTTTGATATGCTCTTCTCTAGGGATCACACCATATATCAAATGAAAATATCGGTGAAAATTTCTTAGCTCAATAACCTTCCATTGGTATTTGCATGTCCAAAATCCTTAGGTATATTTGAAATTACCACCGAAGAATGTAACATAGTTCCAGTGGCCCGCCAATAAAGGCTGAGATACGGTACACGGCGGGTTTCTTTAGTGGGTGCAGGCCCCACACTACCCTGGTCGTTGCCCCGAACGAGAAGGTGTGCGGTTAGGAAATTTTTTTCCCGCCTTAACAAAAAAAAAAAATAAGTATATTTGAAATTGAACTCCTGACAATTTTAGAACAATATCACAATATTAAAAGAGATTCCTTGTTGAATAATTGAAATTTGCCTGCTATACAGAAATTTGAATTCCGTTGAGGATGCCAGTATAAATCCTTCACAATAGATATAATTCTTGCTTTATTTCCAGCTAAGTACCGTGGGTCGGTAACCGATTATTTCATTAATCTTATTTGGCCTACTGTATAATATCCATCAAGGCGTGTTAGCATTTCAGACGAGAATTAAGAACCTTTTGAGATGCTCTAAGAAAGCTTACATTTAACATTATTTTATCAATAGACAACGCTAAATCAATTATTAGTATTTGATTAGTAGAGGTATGTTTTTTTACTATATGTTTTATTTATTATATCCCTAAATAAATGCATCGTAGTTCATATGCTCAGTTTTGATTACCAAAGTCAGGGTACTTTGGAAGTTGTGAATAGTATAGAATCTAATATAATGCGATGACTGGTAGTAAAAATGTAAGAGCAGAAGAATTGTAATTATTCCGGATTTTAATCTTAAATATATCATTATGCCATCTATAGTGAACAGCTTGTGCTTTATATTCGTGGTATTCTGTCATCATTTTATCAGAATCTGGTTAATTAAACTAATTAAGATGTATAATTAAGCGGTTTTCTCAGTGAGCGGTTCTTCTTTGATAAAATGTATAACAGCATTATCATCTTTTGAATGAATGTTTACTGAGATAATTTCATTTATACGTCATAAAACTAAGGGCGCCATAAAAAAATTCTTTGTTACCAGTTCTAAATAAATTTAACAAAATAATTATTATCTGTCCGTGTGGTGACGGACTAAGAATACAAGTGACCCCATTCTTTCCCACGAGTGTCGTATGAGGCGACTAAGGGAAGTGAGCAATTATCATCCATTGCATGACTGGTGGTAGAGCTGGGTACCAAGTGAGAGTACTCATCTGGTATGGGCCCGAGCGGGTTGGTACCAACATCTCCCGTGTGACCGGCCATGAAGCACATCGTTGCGTTTTGGCTGTAGCAGGAGATAGCCGTTTATTCTTTCATTTCATATCGGTGAAATGAAATTGCGAGCAGCGGCTTGACAATACTCTCGGTATAGTTGAGTCCATGAGCGACGTTTACCACCAGATGGGCCATGACTCGTCTGCCACTACTTACAATAAAAAAAAATACCTTCTTAATTCGTCATTGGTTACAAGTAGACATATTATAAACACACAAGCACGATATTACGTTTTGATTTATCGGTAAAGCTGCCTATGTATCATATCACGGTTTTATATACCAAAAGTATATAGTCTTAGTTTTTTTAATGAATTAATACACACTTGAAAGTCCTGTAATAGATCTTGCGGCAAACGGTTTTGAATATTTCATTAGATGCTTAAATTTATTTCAAATTATATAAGCCAAAGTTATAGCTTATATTACGATAAAAGCTCTCTTCTCTTTTGAAGCTATTGAATAAATAGAAATTGAGGGATTTACAGTGTCATCGAGTTTCTGTGTCCATAATTCTCGGATAAACATTGTGTAGCACAATTTGTGGTCGAGGATTCAACATTTTCGAATATTTTTCTAAATTATTAAGGCTTATAAATAAAAATCATTGCGCAAAGTATAAAATAGAGCAACAATAACAAAATTTGTAAAACATAATGTTAATTATAAAACTGTAATAAATACTTTAAATCGTGAATGGTCGTTTCTTAAGTAGCACAATCTCGTTATTATATTTTATTTAAATTAATATTGGAATTCACATAAACCCGCATATAGTCCTTATGTAAAAACAATTATTGTTATTCATTTATTCAATGTACTTTTTATACTCTCCACTACCAATAGGTATCTGAGCCTATCAATACCCACCTGAAGATTACTGAATAAGGTTAAAAAAGGACCGATCTTCTTGTTTAATGGCTCTTGTTGTGGCAGACCTATATATATTTGACAATATACTTTATAGGCTGCGAAGTGCGCCATTCTGGCGTCTGTTTTGTCATTTGTTGTGACGTTATTAGATCAATCGATATAGACTCAGAAATCTCCTAGTCTGTGTATCTCTAGAAACCAAAAACATTTCTGCTTTTCACATCTATACTATTATAAAACTGTAATAAAGCTGTGTCTGTACATTCAAGATATTTGAGAAAAAACGACTGTAATAGGCTATATAGGCGTGTCTAAGCTCAAAACAATTTTTTTTTTATTTTTTGTCTGTTTGTCTGATTGTTTGTTCGCGCATCACACAAAAACTACTGAACGGATTTTAATGTAATTTTTTTTATTTGAAAGGCATTGATTAGACTTAAAAACTGGTATACATTTTATCCCGCTACTATATTGGGAACCTGAGATATAACCGAAAAACTAAAAAAATATTTAAGCTAGAATTTTTTGTAGAATTTATTTAAAATAACTACTAGATGGATTTTGATGCTACTTTTTTTATTTGAAAGGCCTTGGATTTGACTTAAAAACTGGTGGACATTTTATTCCGCTACTATATCGAGAACCTGAGATTTAACCGAAAAAGCCAGCGGCCTCGCCGCAGCCAAAAGCTAGTATCTTATATAACTAATTGAGAAGCTCAGAAATAAAATGTTACTAATATCAAGGCCAAAGTTAGTAAAAATGTTTGAATGTTTGTCTATCAATCACGTCTAACGGGTGAATTGAATTCAATGAAAGGACATGGCTAACTGACTGCCCTTTTTTTTTTGTTAAGGCGGGAAAAAGTGTTCCTAACCGCACACCCCGTCGTTTGGGGCAACGAACAGGGTAATGTGGGGCCCTCACCCACTAAAGAAACCCGCCGTGTGCCGTCTCTCCGCCTTTATTGGCGGGCCACAGGAACCATGTTACATTCCTTCGGTGGTCCGCCGGCGGCTTACCCTTTCGGGTACCCTCTACTGAGCGACGCATCCGACACTGAGCGTCGCACCTTCTCGGGAGGCCTTGCGGGTGGCGGACGTTCTCCGGTCCATCCACCCGCAGCCTCAGCTAGGGCGGCATGAGGCGTAAGTACCTGCCCCTGCGCCGCCCCGGTCGCTGGCGGCGGTTTGGGTCAGCGGAAGGATCCTCCTCCCTGGCCCTCTCCGTCGCTTCCTTCCGCGAGTAAACCTCCTCGCAGAAGGCAGCGACCGCGGCCCAATTCCTGTCACTGCCAACCATCGCTCTGACGACGCTCGGCAGCAAGAGGTCCCCCCCTTGTTACGATGTAACCGTACAAATTACTATATAAATTATAAAGTCGCATATTCAATTGATACCGGATACCATATCCGCAAATTTAAAATACGCGCAATTGCCTAGACTCCCTACCCAGATAGATTATCACCAATGGATCGCATGAATCCACTCCCACAAAGGCCAGAATCAAATATTATTACCATATATGGCCAGCATGCGATCCCGGATGCGAGCAGAGTACGCCAGGGTTCGAGAACATATTATGGCTACTCCAATCGCAAGCGTATGGATAGGAAAAGTTCTAGAACAAAAAACTATCCACCAATGAGTAAGTCGAGGCAACAGTGCTAAAAAGAGATGGCAAGTATAATCTTAGAAGGGGGTATTATTAGAGTAAAAAGATAAATATGGAACAGGAGGTAGTTTTTTTTCTCTCGGACTCTAAATTATCGTGCGTGTCAAGGCAGAACACTGCGTAAATTATCATAAAATATTATTTTTGCCTAGTCAATTTAAAAGTGTGTGACTTAGAAAACCCCAAAGAACTGAGCGGAAGGGAGCGCCGGTCTTAAATATACCGCCCCCCATAATTAGTCACTAACACCCGAATAAAAGCTCCTGGGGTTTCAAGTCAAGAAATTCAAGTCCCGAATTCAAGTTCAAGTACGGTTCCTGGCTGCGCTCGAGATCCGGGTTACGGCCTACCGGGTTGCGGCTGCCCTACGGGTCCGGTTCCAGCGCCGGTTGCGCCGGCTTCACCCGCCCTCCGGCATACATCTGCGCGCGCCGAAGGACGTGGGCCTGCCCTTCGGCCCAGTTACAGCCTCCCCCCGCAGTTGAGTACCCGTAGGTGACGGTCTTGGGGACAATCCCCTGAGGTGCGAACCACCCCCCTGATTTCTCATTGCTCGCTTCTTTTTTTTAATTAAATTCGGAATCTGCATTTTTAAATAATTAATTATTTTTTTTATTTTTTTCTTTAATTAAATTGTAAATTTTGAACTTTATTTTTTTATTTCATTGTTAGCAATTTCCCCGGAACACCCT
The DNA here is from genome assembly GCA_948253155.1 of Leucoma salicis. Lineage (NCBI taxonomy): Eukaryota > Metazoa > Arthropoda > Insecta > Lepidoptera > Erebidae > Leucoma > Leucoma salicis. Next base: position 10,524,972 of record OX411808.1, on the reverse strand, counting down.
ATTTCAGCGACGAGTTCACGGCGCTGCTCGGCCCAAGCCGGGCACGACTCGAGCGTGTGCCGCGCCGTGTCCTCGTCACAGCCGCAGTGGTGACAGCCCGGAGTCGCTTCCCTCCTTGTGACTATGTGCAGATATCTGCCGAAGCAACCGTGCCCCGACAGCACCTGCACCAGTCGGAAGGTAAGGACTCCGTGCCGTCGCCCCGCCCACTCCTTCAGCACCGGCTGGAGCGCCCCTACGGTCCAAAGACCGGCCCGGGGCGCCTCCAACCATGCCCTCCACCTGGCCATGGCAGCTCTGCTGGCGTCGCCCTGCCACCTGGCTACCTCCCTGGGTAGGGGGCGTCCGCCCCCCTCTCGCTTTTGCGACGCCCGCCGATACACTTTGGCGAGCACCTCCGCCTCCAAGTCCCACGGGGGGATTCCGGCCAACGCGCAGGCCGCCTCCGTCGTCACCGTGCGGTATCCACGTATGACCCTGGACGCAACGACTCTCTGTGTTCTCCACAGAAGAAAAAAGTTCAGTGCGTCCAGGGACTCCGCCCACACGGGTGCACCGTACAGCGCCATCGATCGGACCACCCCCGCGTAAAGCCGTCGGCACGCATTGTTGGGTCCACCCATACTCGGCATGAGCCGTGCAAGGGCGGGCGCTGCGCCGACTAGCCTCGGGGACAGTTGGCGGAAGTGCTCGCGAAAGCGCCACCGCCCGTCCAGCACCAGGCCCAGATACTTAATCTGGGCCTGCACCCCAATCTGGACCCCATCCACTGTGATGGAGGCGCCAGCAGGTGGCCGAAGTCGGGGCCCATGGAAAAGTAGGGCCTCCGACTTGTCCAGGGCCACCCTAAGCTCCAGCGCCCCAATCCTCCTGACTACCTCCGAGGTCCCTAAGGTGGCCAGGAACGCCGTTTCCTCGAAGTTTCCACCCCGGGCCACGATCAGCGTGTCATCCGCATAGCAGATGACCGCCAGCCCGGGGGGGAGCCGACAGCGCAGCACCCAGTCGTAACCGATGTCCCACAAAAGCGGCCCCAGGACTGAACCCTGTGGGACACCGCACGACATGGGTCTCCTCACAACGTCCCCTATGCGGCTCTCATAGACGACGCTGCGGCCCTTTAGATATCCGCCATCAGCCGCCTCATGTATACAGGCACCCCGTGATACCGGAGCGCCTCCCTGATGCAGCTGAATGGCAGACTATTGAATGCGTTGGCGATGTCAAGCGACAGCGCCAACAGCATTTCCCCGCGGGTGACGGCTGCCGCCGCCTAAGACGCGTGATCGCGCAGATAACTGACTGCCCTAAGCATGTAAAGAAATTTCTCACTAGCTTGTCATATTTAAATATTCATTATTGAATAATTACGGTTGTTATTCTTCTAGAACTTTTATGAACTAATCAAAAATTTAAAGTGTCTTCATGTCTCTTGTTTGACAAGAAGAATATAAGACAATATGGCGTTGCATTCACGATACTTTTAAAGATATTTGCATATTAATAAGCTGAAATTATCAGTCTTAATTATTACATTATTTATAATAGTATTGAAATACGTCTCAAAACCTTGATTTCTCGGATTTTTAGAAATTATTGGCGAAATCTGGAAAGAAACTGCACTTAAATAGTGCCGCAATTATATAATATCCTAGGCTTCGCGGCTTCGCCGCAGTCAAAAGCTAGTTTTTGGGTTATATCTCAGGTTCCCGGTATAGTAGCGGGTTAAAATGTATAAGTACCAGTTTTTAAGTCTAATCGAGAGCTATTAAATAAAAAAAGTTGCATCAAAATCCGTTCACTAGTTTTTGCATGATGCGCGAACAAACAAACAGAGAAACAGATAAACAGACAAACAGACAAACAGACAAAAAATCTAAAAAAAAACTTTGTGTTTAGACACGCCTATATAGCCTATTACAGTATTTTTTCTCAAATATCTTAAATGTACAGACATAGCTATGTTACAGCTTTATAGTAATAGTATATAGAGGCATGTAACACTTTTGCCCCATAATAAATGAATAAATGTCAATTTTGTTATTTTCTTTCAATATTAGCTGTACTCCGTGGTTTTATCCATGTAGAAAGTACCGGGAAAAGATCAATAATACACAGTCATTTTTTGTTTGTTATTCATCCAAATTTATTTAATCACCTTCTAAGTATGCTCCTTCAGAAACGATAGACTTACGCCAACGAATAATCCAATAATTAAAACATTTTTTAAACGCTGTTTCCGGAATTGAGTTCAGTTCCGCCGCGAATTCTCCTTTATGTCTTCTACCGATTGAAAATGGGTGCCACGAAGTGGTAATTTGAGTTTAGGAAAAAGAAAGAAGTCGGATAGAGCCATATCTGGTGACTATGGTGGTTGCTCGATGGTATTTGTTGAGTGTTTGGACAAAAATTCATTCACATACTGGCCTTGTGCGAAGGCGCTTTATCGTGGTGCAAAATCCAAGAATTTTCTTTCCACAAATCTGGCCTTTTTCGTCGAATTTGCTCTCTTAAACGCCGCATAATGCTCAAATAATATTCTTTATTTACCGTTTGACCTTCTGGCAAGAATTCCGAGTGCACAACACCGCGATAGTCAAAGAAAACAGTCAACATGACTTTGACTTTTGATCGACTTTGGCGTGGTTTTTTTGGTTTCGGTTCAGTTGGAAGTCGCCACTCCGAAGCTTGTTGACTAGTTTGCATGTCAAACTCGTAAAACCACGTCTCGTCACCAGTAACAATGCGTTTCATGAATGTTGGGCCGGAATTGACTCGTTCTAGCATGTCTTCAACGACTCTCATGCGACTGAGTTTTTGGAGAAAATTCAGGTCTTTTGGGACTAGCCGAGCAGAAACATGTTTCATACCCAAGTGATTATTTAAAATGGTACGGATCGACTCGTGAGACATAGAAAGCTCGGCAGCTATCTCCCTCAAAGTTGAATGAGGATTTTCAGTCACTATTTCCTTCACTTTTGCAATGTTAACTTCAGTTGCAGACGTTGATGGCCTACCAGAGCGAGGCAAATTTTCCATCACATTTCGACCGCTTTTAAACGCTTTGTACCACTTATAAGCACGTGTTTTTGATAAAGTCGATTTACCGTAAGCCTTCTGTAACATTTTCAGTGACACCGAACACGAAATTCCATTAATGATGCAAAATTTAAGACAAACTCTTTGTTCGCTGTTTTTGTCCATTATGAAATTCGCAATACATACTAGATATGATATAACTAAAAATAGCACTGTATTTAATATAAATAACAGATGCAACTCAAACTCCGCGCCAAAATGGATAACAGTTGTGCCAATCTAACAACAACAAAAAAAAACAAAAATTTGAATTTGGAACCTTACCTAAACAAATCATCCATTCCCATAACTTTCTTAACTGAATGTATAATTAAATTACTTTAATTTACTAACACTAATGCTTTTTTTACAAGTTTGTGTACGTATTGACGTAGAAATTTTTACGATTTTATTTTCAGGACTGTTACAATATAAAAAGTTCCTGCAAGCTTTTTCTTATGAAATACTAATATTCAGCTATTCAGCATTACATATTACTGGGTAAAATGTTCATTCATTGCTAGGGCAATCGCCCATACTTTATTTCGCCATGTCCTTTGATAGGTTTTTACAACAAACAAATTTGTGATTTATAATCCTGCTCGTATCTTTTTTTGGATTTCTAACTAAATTAAATAAAATACAATTAATTTACAATTTAAATGAAATTCAGAATACTTGGCCTGGATAAACACATATAATGTTTTAATCCGATAAAAAGTTCCTGTGTGATTTGCCTAAACAGCTTAATGGATTTGAAATTTCTCCACGCAGATGATAGGCGCTAGTAGATACTGTAATAATTTTAAAGCTATTGAATAATCATTAACATAAGCTTACAGTAGTTTTATTGCATTAAATATAGCTCATCCTCTACATCTGCAATAAATACTGGGAACAAAATTTCTTTAAAAATAACATGGTATTCCAATGCGGAATGGTGACTTCGTATACCGTAAAAAATTGAAGCGTATACTCAAGATTCTAAACAAAGTTTGAGACGGAACTTCCAACTTATGGGCTCTTATTACATAACTTTCAAGCCTTCACACAGGTCGAGCAAGTTAAGTTGAAATATAAGCTTTCAACTTAAAAGTTTCTTGTTAATTTAAAAACCCATATTTGATATATTTTAGCATAAAAATAGTGTCACATTTTATGAAATCGAAGGAATTGCTTTGTTAATTATTATAATAATAATTTCAAAAGAATAGAGAGTACTCTCAGTAGAGAGTACCCGAAATTAGACTTTGTAATCAAGGTTATTACACTGTTTTGGATTATCTTGAGGATAAAACTAAATGGGCTTGAGCTGCTCCTCATTCATTAATTTTCAAAATTGTTTTATAAGATATAATGTAATTTTAGTTATAAAGATTATATTAAATTGTAATAAATTGGCAATTTAAAAAAGTGGCACATGAGTTTCTTGCCGGGTTATTCTCATGAAAGTATTTTACTACGGAATCCGGCCGCTTGTGGCGATTGCAATCGCCACCTTGTTATTGCGGTTGCACTTGCCTCAGGCGCTCGTGTTAATTATTTTAATTATTAGTGTATTATTGACGATTTTAAGTACTACTTAATAGGCCTATGAAATAAAGATATTTTTGAATTTGAATTTTGTATTTGAATTTGAATTTGAAAGGGTAAGCCGGTGGCGAGCCACTGAAGTAATGTAAAATGGTTCCAGCTGTCCGCCAAAGAGACGGCACACGGCGGGTTTAGTTAGTGGATTAGGGCCCCATACTACCCTGTGCGTTACTCCGAACAGTGGGGTGTGCGTTTAGGTACATTATTACCCGCCTTTTTAAAAAAAATGAGTATATATGTAATTAAGGACCAGAATTTTAAATTTTTTGTTCTGTCTATTTATTTGCGAATAGCGCTAAACTGTTTTTTTATATGATGGCTCTTAATGAAACTCATGTATGTGTACTTAGTACATCTCGTAACTATATTGGAAAGCATAATTATATCCAAAACGTTAGGTGACAGAATAATTTAAAGTAATATAATCACATACAGTACCTACTATATGAAATCGATAGACTGATGTACTTATAATTTAATAGAAGTTATCCATCCATCCATCCATCAGCTTTTTGACGTCCACTGCTGGACATAGGCCTCCCCAAGACAACGCTACAACATGTGTTTCGCCCCATATGAGGTTAGTGCCGTAATCACCACGCTTGGATGGGTTGGCGATCACAGTGGATGTTGTTAATACTCGAGGGAGTGCTGCTGCCCACTCCCCCGGTATTCCCTCAGTCGGCTCTTACGTTTCCCATGGGTGGAAACGGTTATGGTGAGCTACAACTATCTTAGTTAAATAAGAAACATTAAAGTATAAAGAATGAGTTGGTTACGTATACAATTGTACCTTCAACTGCTCAAATCTAATCCTTAGTAGCGGGTACTAACTGAGCATACGCAACTTATTATAAATTACGCTTGCATTTTAAATCTTCAGGTTGTGATTCATCCTACTTGCCAAGGGCTCTGCTCCTAAGCCGTAGTATATATGCATTAATCTACACTAAAACAAACGATCACGTAGCTAAGTTTTCCAAAATCGAATATATTGCGAAGATAATACCCAATTCACTCAATTGTTGAAACTAGTCTATGAAATTACTTAGCAATGGGTATTCTATATTTAAATAATAATTTAATTTTATTGTATTATTATTTATCAAGAATTTGCCTCTTTATTTGACAAGAGATTATTTATTTTATTTGTTATAATTTTAGATAATTAAAGCTCATTTATAATGGCTAATTAAGAAAATGTGATGATAGGTAGCATTATTTTGTAGTAAATATTCGACTAGGGCATCCTCAAGCAGATTAATCCTAACTAATCAGATATTTTAATTCTTTAAGATGTTATACACAGCAATATGATGAATTTTACAAAAAAATCCATCCATCCATCCATCCATCAGCCTTTCAACGTCCACTGCTGGACATAGGCCTCCCCAAGTGAACGCCACAACGAGCGGTCCCGTCATGGCGGTTATCCGCTATGACGGGACCGCTCGTTGTGGCCGTAATCGTCACGCTTGGCAGGCGGGTTGGCGATCGCAGTGGATGTTGTTAATACTCAAGGGAGTGCTGATTCCCTCCAGAAATTCCTCCCAGTAGAGAGGGGTGGGACAATTCCAAAATCGGCCCCACACGGCCATCACAAAAAATATTAACAAACAAAAATAAAAGAATAGAATATGAACCACAGTAGGTATATTTAATTGAAATGCAGCTCCCTATGGCCTATTTTTAGAGTCAGCTAGTGTGATGGAGTCCATTTCTTGGATGACTGGCGCCCAGTTGAACAAAAAAATAAACAACAATTTGCATATGTCTCTTAAAGGATTTGAAAATGTTTTTCTCTTTGATATTAGAAATATATAATTCTGTGTCACATGAACAATTACCTTAATTGAAAAATTTTCAATGTTTTAAAACTACTAAAACATCTACCTGAAATTTGTATGTAATAATTTTGGTTTCTTATCGCCAAATATGTTAAAAACGGGAACATGTTTGTCAAATCGAAATCCTTGCAATTTTTTATAAAATAATATCCCTTTATTTTTACGCGAGGAAATATTTTATGGACATTGGTAAGAGGGCGAGTTGGTGTGAAAGAGAGTATTGGTGTAAAGATGCGAAATTATATGCTCCGATGAAAGAATGGGAAAGAATGCCAGACGTGCGACTGGTTAAGAAGATATACAATGCGAAATTGGAAGGGGGAGACCGAGACTCACCTATCTAGACCAAATTGGTCATGTATGGCAGGTGGAATTAGCAGTCTTCGAAACCAGCGAGCGTGTATTAAAAGAGTTATGAATGTTGAGGAAGCGACAGATATATGAAAGAATTGAGCCTTTTGGCACTCTGTTCGCTCTGCCTCTCTCTCTGAGAGATGTATGCAAGAGAGATAGCGTGAAGATAAGTAAGTTGGTGAGTAATATTGCCGTAGTCCGCGTGTACGTGGTATATCGTACAAAGCCCCTGAACTGGTATCTTAGAGTGATCAAGCATTTGTACGCTCTGCACAGAGGAAGGTGTCTTAGAGTGATCAAGCATTTGTACGCTCTGCACAGAGGAAGCTAGAGTAGACCTCCAGCAATTTTTATTCCGAATCCATGGACTGCACTTACCAATTACCATTATGCAGATCGTAACTTTCACGCCCTAAACAGTTACAAATACCAGTATTCAAGGAGACCAAACAACTTTAATGGCCATTCAACACCCAGTTGTTCTTCTGATTACAATAAATTAATGATGAAACCTAGAGTTTGCGTTTTTAAATCCTTGTACTTAATAGATTTTCACTAAGGTATAATCCTGTTACTCGAAAGAGCTTGCTTCGACACAGAAACAAATTTTCAAAGAAAATGTATCTCAAAATGTCCATGGCCATACATCGATTTCATATCCTACCATTGTTAATGCGATACATAATTATAACACTTCTTACATAGGAGTACATAATATGTAACAAACACGAAACAAAACTCCAATGTAGATTCCCTATGAACAACTCATAATGGTTCTTACAAAAGACGATCGATGTTAGCGTGTAGGCTGGGCACTTATGCAGAAGTTTGCAAATCATCGTTTATTAGTATTTTATTATAATCGATAGCCACGTCATCTGGCGTCACGGGCCCGGCAACATCTGCGAGAAAAGCTCGTTATACTCTTTCTACGACCTACGTAAATGCCTCCTTTTACAATCAGGGGCATTTTTCATACGCATGTTAGAATAAATGGATACTTTAACTTTACTGTCAATTTTTTTTGTACCATTACGCATGAATTGTCGCCTTAGTTATTGAAAAATACACCGTAAACACTATACATTAAAAGCAATATTGATTACCAAGATGGCGGTGAAGGCATGATTTCATTTTAGTATCCGTTCAGAAGATTGGCCATTTAACCTCTTGACCCATCATAATAAACTTAGCAAGACGAAAATTTCGTTAGTAGAGTGGTAGCAAAGTCAAGATGACAATATATCTTTAAAGATAAATGTAGGTACGAATACCTATATTTTATGCAACGTGATTAAGCTCTTAGGTAACTAAAAGGTAAAATAACCAATAGTATTAGCTAAGTTCTGTTAGGAGCATTTTTTAATTATTTATCTTTTTTTTTATTGCATGTAGTGGCAGAAAAGCCACGGCCCATCTGATGGTAAATGGTAACCTTCGCTCATGGACTCAACTATACCAAGAGTATTGTCAAGCCGCTGCTTACCATTTCATTTCACCGATATGAAATGAAAGAATAAACGGTTATCTCCTGCTACAGCCAAAACGCAATGATGTGCTTAATGACCGGTCACACGGGAGATGGTGGTACCAACCCCGGGCCCAATACCAAGTGAATACGCCCACTTGGTACCCAGCTCTACCACCAGTCATGCAATGGATGATAATTGCTTACTTCCCTTAGTCGCCTCATACGACACCTGTGGGAAAGAATGGGGTGGTGACACTTGTATTCTTAGTCCGTCACCACATGGATTAAAAATATAATAATAGAAATTTTTGTGTGTCTGTATGTTTTTGATTGATTGCTCTTGATTAGACTTTAAATCTGATATGCGTTTGATCCCACTACTATATTGGGAAATATATTGGGAATCCAAAACATAACCTAAAAAACAAATAATATGTGAACGGATTTTGATCGTACGTTTTTGATTGATTACTCTTGATTAGATTTAAAATCTGGTGTACGCGTATGAAGTTGCGGACAAAGGCTAGTGTTAAATATTATGGGCATTTTTACTTAATAGTTCAGTAATAAGTTTCCGGTATTCAAACGTTTGAATTAGTTAGGCCATTACCTAATTAATCTGAGGGTTGATAAATTATTCCAAAGCTGTCTGCTGTCACGTTATCTCACAAATACTATATATACATATATTTGTATTTTAATACGCAACTGGGAGTTTGATTAACTCCGAATTGACTGGTGTCGTACCAATATTAGTCGTGTCAATCTGAACATTTCTCATTAAACCACAACCATCCAATTTATTTCTAGCTATTATATGTAGACATATGTCTCTCTAGCGATCTGGTTATTACTAACCTTTTATCCTGCATGTAACGACAACTCATTATGTTGACGGATATCCCCCGGTGGCAAAAGTTAAGTCATCTAATATACACTAACAATATTATAAATATATGTTTTTGACCTTTAGCGAATAGGTATGGATAAATTCTCTGAAATGAGCTCAGACTAATTAAAAAATAAAGACACCGTTTTGTCGGCTGAAAAGTTAAGCCATTATTAAATTTCGAATATATTGAGTACCTATACACAAGAGCAGATTCTTACACTTACTGGTATACCTCTTTTTTCAACCCTTATACTATCTCAATATTAGGCACGGGTCTTCGAGGGAAGCTAAATTTCAAACTCTTGCAGTGATATATTTGCTTACATCACTCAGTCGCCTTGTATGACATCCGTGTTAATAAAAAATGTGATGACACATGACATAATACCTATACATTTTTGTACTTTAAGTACTTCTAAAGTACAAATAGTGTTATATGCTTTTGTTGGTAAAAATCTTAACCAAATAGTTCGCCAACCGACCTCAAACAAAGTTTCGGATAGTATAATTTTGGAAAAAAAAATCACTGCTTAAAAATCCTTTCTCTATAAATCCGGTGCTACGAGGATAATATCAACCTAAGATATATATTTAAATTCTAATACATTAATCCACGAAGCTCCGAAATTGCACATTTCCAAACTCCAGCGAATTCGAGAACTCATGATTAGCAGTCGCATACACTACCGCTACAACATCGAGGCAGTTTAAGGCCATAGAATACACCTAATCTTTATTAAGCAATATAGATACTCATTGTGAATGTTGAAATGACTCTGACGTAATAACGACGAAGCCGCAAAGTAATAGCAGTCAAAATGATTTATTAAAGACATCTTATTAGATTCTCTTACTCCCTCAGTAACAGAAAGTTTCAAAACAGAGAATTGATTATTATTTTTGATAGCTTGTACCTATCATAAAAATGCGTCCCTGATTATTGTTATCCCTTGAAATAATACTTAACTTATTCTCATTATTTAGAAGAAGTATTGGACTTATTAACCAGCTTTATTAACCAATTGAATATGGTCAGATATAAAATTTTAAAGTATCCAGTACCTGCGTTATTGAACATAAAGCTCAATCGTTAATGGATATAGCAATCTACCATTTCCAATATCTAGTTTCAAAACTGTCTGTGATGAACACATAGATTTACTATTATAATGTAACATCTGAATTTGGTTATCCCACGTTGCAAACCGACCGGAGCCTAGCATTTGTAGGTCTGTCTGTGGCATTACAACTTCCAGGCGATAGAAGGTATTTTGATTTAAAATTTTTGAACGTTATTTTTTAAATAAAAGGAAAAGTCAATTACGAGAAGTTGTGCTTATGTTAACTCAAAATGATTTTATTCAGTAAAATAAACATACAATCTAATAAAATAATATTTGGAGGTATGCTATTATGTTCCATCCATCCATCCATCAGCCTCTTAACGTCCACTGCTGGACATAGGCCTCCCCAAGAATGGGGGATAGTGCCGTAATCGCCACGCTTGGCAGGCGGGTTGGCGATCGCAGTGGATTTTGTTAATACTCGAAGGAGTGCTGCTGCCCACTCCTCAGGTATTCCCTCAGTCGGCTCTTACGACTCCCATGGGTGGAGAGGGGTGGGACAATTCTAAAGCCAGCCCCACACGGCAATTATGTTATGTATGTTAAAATAGCAACTACAGTAACACGTAGTTGTTTAGGCTATATGAATAAATACTATTCTGTGACACTTAAATTATCTCTATGTAAAAATAGATATCTCACATGACCCAGCCATTTATGGGATAAATAGCCCACGTCCTTTTCTGCGTGCCGGACTATGTCTATGTATATATAATTTAATGATGATCATCATGTAAGCGTTAAAAACAAACGAAAGAAGTAATTCAAGATTTATATCCACGAACACAATTAATCTTTCCGCAGCCACTTTGACATCTGCGTGGAGATACACTAGACAATGTTTTTGTAACATTAATTTATGTTGGTTATTTTTATCATTCTAGCCCTTATTATTTTAGAATTACAGTCGCTAGTTTAAATAAACATAATATTTAGTTAAGTAGAAAGTGGTACCTAAGCTAGATTAGAGTGCGAATAAAAATGAACTCTTTAAACTTATATAAATACGAGTATAGTAGAACTACCCTATGCCCGCGGCTCCGCCGCAGTCAAAAGGTAGTTTTTTTGCTTGTATCTCAGGTTCCCGATATAACAGCGGAATTAAATGTATACCAGTTTTTAAGTCTAATCTTAAAGCTAGCAAATAAAAAAGTTGCATTAAAATCCGTTCAGTAGTTTTTGCGTGATACGCGAACGAACAAACAGATAAACAGACAGAAAATCTAAAAAAAATAGTTTTGTGTTCAGATACGCCTATACTACTATGTCAAGAAAATACCGGGAAAAGATCAATAATACACAAAATTATTGTTATTTATCCAAATTTATTTTATCGCCTTCAAAGTATGCTCCTTCAGACTTACGCCAACGAATAACCCAATCATCAAAACGTTTTTTAAACGCTGTTTCCGGAATTGAGTTCAGCCCTCGCCGCGAATTCTCCTTTATGTCTTCTACCGATTGAAAACGGGTGCCACAAAGTGGTAATTTGAGTTTAGGAAAAAGAAAGAAGTCGACTGGAGCCATATCTGGTGAATATGGTGGTTGCTCGATGGTATTTCTTGAGTTTTTGGACAAAAATTCATTCACAATAATGGCCTTGTGCGAAGGCGCATTATCGTGGTGCAAAATCCAAGAATTTTCTTTCCACAAATCTGGCCTTTTTCGTCGAATTTGCTCTCTTAAACGCCACGTAACGCTCAAATAATATTCTTTATTTACTGTTTGACCTTCTGGCAAGAAATTCGAGTGCACAATACCGCTATAGTCAAAGAAAACAGTTAACATGACTTTGACTTTTGATCGACTTTGGCGTGGATTTTTCGGTTTCGGTTCAGTTGGAAGTCGCCACTCCGAAGCTTGTTGACTAGTTTGCATGTCAAACTCGTAAACCCGTCTCATCACCAGTAACAATGCGTTTCATGAATGTTAGGTCGGAATTGACTCGTTCTAGCATGTCCTCAGCAACTCTCATGCGATTGAGTTTATGGATAAAATTCAGGTCTTTTGGGACTAGCCGAGCGGAAACATGTTTCATGCCCAAGTGATTATTTAAAATGGTACGGATCGACTCGTGAGACACAGAAAAATCGGCGGCTATCTCTCTCAAAGTTAAATGAGGATTTTCAGTCACTATTTCCTTCACTTTTCAATGTTAACTTCAGTAACAGACGTTGATGGCCTACCAGAGCGAGGCAAATCTTCCATCATATCTCGACCGCTTTTAAACGGTTTGCACGTGTTTTTGATAAAGTCGATTTACCGTAAGCTTTCTGTAACATTTTCAGTGACTCCGAACATGAAATTCCATTGGCGATGCAAAATTTAAGAAAAACTCTTTGTTCGATGTTTTTGTCCATTATGAAATTCGCAATACACACTAGATATGATATAACTGAAAACAGCACTGTATTTAATATAAATAACAGATGCAACTCAAACTTCGCGCTAAAATGGATAACAGTTGTGCCAATCTAACAACAACAAAAAAAACAAAAATTTGAATTTGGAACCATAAACAAATCATCCATTCCCAATACTTTCTTCACTGAATATAACCTAATACAGTGTTTTTTTCTAAAATGTCTTAAATGTAAACACACAGGCTCTATTACGGTATAGATAATTTTTGAAAGTTTTTTCCAGAGGTAGCCTTCATAGAATCTTACACACCGCAGTTTTAGTGAAAAAAACCTCGGATAATTATGCCTTTAAGGAGATTATAGAAAAAAAGAGAAACATAAAATGTTGCCCTTTTTAATCGAATTAAGCTTCTTTAGTAAAATAGCTTTAAGTAATAATCTCACATTTATATTTTTAGCTTCCATTCTCTAGTTGAGACTGTTTTGAGGATTTCCTTTCTCATTTGTTATTTATGACGAGATAAAAGGTTGGTTGATACATGGTTGATTATTCGTGTGTAATGCTATCTCTGAATAAGCCACTTTATGGCTTTTAAATTTTAAATATAGCCTATTTCAATGGATGAATGTTTCTCGAATTTCCTTGTTTTGCTACGAACGGCGTTGTTTTTAGATTATATTTCAAATGTCCAATATAGTTTCGGTATACCAAGTAAGTATTGATTTCAATTGACTGAAAACACTACAGGAGACAATATAAGTCATCATCCTTCTGCTTTTATTACTTTCGAATAATTGATAAGAATACAGGATACCTATATTGGGAAGATTTGCCATGCGTCGGGACGAACGTAATTTTTTTCAATGAATTCCTTAATTAGAATTTGCATTAGCTATACTACCCTATATTTTTCTACTTCAATGCTGAACAAGATAGAACGTTAAAACAAAGTTAGAATCGTATGTTTGAAGTCATCGTAATAGCCATTAGCGGTTACCGTAGCCTAAGCAACACCAGAGGCATCACTCGCGCACCAAGGAAAGGGAAAAGAGGTGGAGAAGAAGGATAATAAGGAGAGGATAGGTAGGTGGTTCAGACCTCCGGCGCTCTCACTCACCATACGAAACACAATGGCAGGAGTACCTACCGTTGTTTCACGCCGGTCTTCTGTGAGAGGGTGGTACTTCCCCGATCGAGCCGGCCCATTCATATTGGGATAAGCAAGGCTCTATCACTACCGATGAAATAGAACAACATGGCATTTTTACGTTTTTCAATCAAGTGTCAACAGTTCTGAGAAATAATAATGAAACTAATTGGGAAGCACGTTAGATTGTAGGTCAGACTAGACATACCTACTTTTTTTTTATACTCTGCCCTACGTTTAGGTGTCCAATAGTTGATGGTCCATGTTGGTGATTATATGACATCATAATTACGTTTGCTCAGTTAAAAAAAAGGTAGAATTATGTTCCACAAACTGACACATTTGCGTGACCAACTAATTTATACAAGGCTATCAAAAGCACCGCCCATGTTGTGTCGCCCTAGTAATAAGGATGGCCAAAACAAACGTTTACTTAACCAATATCCACAACATTAGTCTCATTATTATTAGAGGTAGGTAATTGTGGAGGCTTTTTCTGAGGTCTTTTTTGACCACCAAACTACCCTTAATTTTATGAAACCTCTTATCATAAGCTAATTCATGTAGTTGTTTCTTAATATTTTTTTGGTAGTGTGCATAGTTAAAGGAAATATATCCAAGTATTGTTCTCTATTCCTTTAAATAATATCCAAGTAAACATAGAACATAGTATCACACCTGTATTCCCCGAAAGGGTAGGCAGAGGTGTATTACACATCGACGGTTCGCCAGCTATGTTTAAGTCCTAATATTGGGTGAGCCTATTGCGGTCTACCGGGCACATTTCCAAACTCCGGGCTGCTACTGAGAATTTTTGACCCGGGAATCGAACCTGAGACCTCATGATCAGCAATCACTCACACTACTCTTGCACCACTGAGGCAGTTTATTACAATATCCAAGTACTGTTAATAATATATCCAAGTACTGATGCACTAAAACGCTGACATGCATGAAAACGCTGATGGTAGTATATGAAGCGAAAGATGTGTGTCAGGATCGCAGCAAATAGACAGAAGAGGTTTCTGCCTACCCACTACGGGAAAAAGGCGCGACTCAATTTATGAATATATGTATAAATATATATGTTTTATAAATTGTTAAATTCCAGTTACTATCGTTAATTACTACCCTACAATCTTTATTAAACTGAATTATCTACGAAATCCAAACTAATTCAATCATTGATAAGAAAGTAGCTCTATCTTTTATGACTGAACTAACATTGTTGTAATTTGGTACAGAATAAAATTTCCAGAAAGAAATATCTTAATTTATAAGACGCTTTATATTAGATTCGCCTATATCTATTTATTTATGTACTGAACGCAATTTTCACCCAATTACAAACGTCGGATAAATGACAATACGATAGTGTAAGAAGTTTGTCCATCTTTTTTTAACTCAATCATTGCGCGAAGCAGTAATTTCAATTCATATTACATAATAATACTCGTATGATGTTGGCTCACCACATTTTTTCAAATAGTTAAGAGAGCAGAAAATCTATTAATTTAGTCATTTATAATTTACTTTTAGGCAAAAACTCTTTTTTTCTTTAGAATCTAGTTTAGCGTTGCTTAGGTGTTTCTTGCATACATACATGAAACGTAGAAAAAATAAAAAATAAGTGTACGTAATATGTTACAATAATAATTTTAATTTGATACACGAATCGTCTGAAACATGTAGCGTGTATTACACGTCTACCATAATGGCCCCAACCTTAAATTCATGACCAGAGACAAACCTCAGGCGTGACATAATGTATTTTATTTATGAAAGTTTTTTACATACATACATATTGTCACGATTTTTTCCCGTAGGAATAGGCAGAGACCACTTCTCTCCACTTGCTACGATCCTGACACACATCTTTCGCTTCTAATTTCATGAGCACTTTCATGCATACTCGTTGGTTACGAGTACTCTTAACCATAATAAGGAGATTTTTATATATTTTTAAGCTTTTTGACATGCCTGGACTGTTTTCCAGCAGATGCAGGTTCAGGTGCAGGTTAAGCTTTTTGACATGCCTGGACTGTTTTCCAGCAGATGCAGGTTCAGGTGCAGGTTAAGCTTTTTGACATGCCTGGACTGTTTTCCAGCAAATCCCGCTCGCAAACATTCACAAAGTGTGAAAATGTGAAATTGCACTCTGGTGCCAGCGGCTGAATCCCGGCAGGGGAAGGGTCTACGCGTGTCCCTCTAACTAGCAGAGGGCACAGCGGATAGGCCAGACGTCCGCCGTGGAAGGTCAGCGGGGGGCCATAGTGGCCCCCCTGACTCTGGGAGGGGGACAGCGGGGTCACAGTAACCCCGTCCCCGTCCCCGGAGACGGAGCTTCTAGCTCGAGTGGTGACGGGCTCACTGGTTGCAGTGGGCCGAACGTCTGCCGTGGAGGGCCAGCGAGGCCATAGTGCTGAGACCTTGTCCGACCATCGGTATACCGTATATCCGGATTGAGGTCTGCCGGTCCCTCCAGGGCCCCAGCAGGGGTCACGCGGTGCGCAGAACTTCCGCGTTTCCGCGGTGGGCTGTGGGTAGACTGGATAGGGACCTACTGGCGGAGGCAGCCACCGTTCAATCGTGACTGTCCTCACCAGCCCTGACTGAGGAGGTGGACGTTGAGGCTGGCCGATTTCGCGCTGCGAAGACGCAGGTGTGCGACTCGGCCATGCCCCGTATGCGACGTCCTCCTCCGAGAAAAGGGCTCTACTGGTGGTCCCAGGAGCTGGCAGACCTCCGTGCAGCGTGCATTCGTGCCCGGAGGTCCTACACCCGCAGTCGGCGGCGCAACCGCGATGGGGAGTGGGAGGGCCGGCTGTACGAGGCATACCGTACTTTACGGGCCGAGTTCAAGCTGGCCATCTGCCGCGCCAATACTGAGAAAAGGCAGGAGATGCAGGACTGCCATGGCCAGATGGAGGACGCGGTTGGAGGCGCCCCGGGTCGGTCTTTGGACCGTAGGAGTGCTCCAGCCTGTGCTGGAGGAGTGGGCGGGACGACGGTACGGAGTCCTTACCTTCCGACTGGTGCAGGTGCTGTCGGGGCATGATTGCTTCGGCAGATATCTGCACATAGTCGCAAGGAGGGAAGCGACTCCGGGCTGTCACCACTGCGCCTGTGACGAGAACGCGGCGCGGCACATGCTCGAGTCGTGCCCGGCTTGGGCTTAGCAGCGTCGTGAGCTCATCGCGGAAGTAGGGGGGGACCTCTCGCTGCCGAGCGTCGTCAGAGCGATGCTTGGCAGCGACAGGAATTGGGCCGCGGTCGCTGCCTTCGGCGAGGAGGTTATCTCGCGGAAGGAAGCGGCGGAGAGGGCCAGGGAGGAGGATTCTTCTGCTGACCCAAAAAGCCGCCAGCGACCGGGGTGGCGCAGGCGCAGATACTTGCGCCTCATGCCGCACTTTTTTTTTTGTCAAGGCGGGAAACAATGTTCCTAACCGCACACCCCGTCATTCGGGGCAACGAACAGGGTAGTGTGGGGCCTGCACACACTAAAGAAACCCGCCGTGTGCCGTCTCTCCGCCTTTATTGGCAGGCCACTGGAACTGGGATACATTCCTTCGGTGGTAACTTGTAAAAGCCTTTTTTTTTGTTAAGGCGGGAAAAAATGTTTCTATCAATCACCTTAGGCATTAACGTCACTCCTTGAGCTGTATACAGCAATCATGTTCATAGGCTTTTACGTATATGTTTTACTTACCTAAATGTACTTCCTTACTATAACATTAAAAATATGAGTAGGTACTTACTAAATTCCTTAATTGCGGTACGGTGACAGTAATCTTAGAGCAGCACGTACCTGTAAATAACAAAATTGCAATTTAATACATTAGAATTAACTCTGTCACTAAATTCAATCAATATTGATAGAGCTTTGAAATGAAACATGACTGTATTCACAATCTACAAGTTATAAATATCTAGAAATTTTGGTATATAGATGAATTAAAGTCAAAATAAACACCAATGTTATTTTCCGAACGTTATCTACTCCTCAAGTCGCTCCCTCACTGTTGAGGATCGTGGCTTCGATAGAAGCTTTGCAGTAGGCATCTCTAATTGTCCCAATCTTCAGCTTGATGGAGAGCCTGATATATAGGTATCTGCAGTTTTTCGGACCCCTGATCGGACCACCGTTTTTTAGAGCGTCCTCTTGGCCGCCTACCATCTACATTTCCTGTTATTATAAGTCTTTCAAGGTTATCCGTACTACGGCGTGCTATGTGTCCGAAGTACTGCAGGATCTTATGAAGGCGTTTCTTTTTTTTTTTAATTGCAGGCTAGGCACGGTCCATCCGATGGTAAATGGTAACCGTCGCCCATGGACTCCACTATACCGAGAGTATTGTCAAGCCGCTGCTCACCAATTCATTTAACAGATGAAATGAAATATAAACGGCTATCTCCTGCTACAGCCAAAACGCAACGATGTGCTTCATGGCCGGTCACACGGGAGATGGTGGTACAAACCCGCTCGGGCCGGATACCAAGTGAGTACTCCGACTTGGTACGTAGCCCTACTACCAGACATGCAATGGATGATAATTGCTTACTTCCCTTAGTCGCCTCATACGACACCCGTGGGAAAGAAGTGCAGCATGTCTTCGAGAGACGTTGCTCTGTGTCTAGCTTGAGCTCCTTCAGAATTGACACATTCGTACGGCGTGCGGTCCAAGGAATGTGGAGCATTTTTCGCCAGCACCACATCTCAAAAGCATCGACTCTCTTTATATCCGCAGCTTTTAGAGTTCAGCCCTCGGAACCGTATGAGAATATGGGAAAGACCAACGTGCGGATAATGTAAATTTTTGTACTCCTTTTGATGTTGTGGTCTTTCCAAATCTTGCTCAATTGAGTCATCACAGTTTTCGCCATGCCGATGCGTTGACAGATTTCTTGCTCGGGCTGTGAGCCTTTTGCTAATTACAGAACCGAGATACTGAAACTCCTGTACTGTTTCGTAATCATTAAGCAAATTCGTATGCTGTATCTCATTAAACCGATTGACGATCATCAATTTGGTATTGGTTTTATTAATTCTGAGACCAAATTCTTCGCTGGCTTGTTCCAACCGCTGAAGAAGTTCCGCTATTTCAGCCTCAGATGCCGTCAGTAGGGTGGTGCCATCGGCATAGCGCAGGATACATATTTAGACACCTCCAACCTTAATTCCGCCTTCCCAACCCTCCAGTGCTTTACGCATTATAACTGAAGTGTTAAATTTGTAGCATTTTTCCACAATAAGCCTCAGGTTTGTAATTTGCTCCCTGGTACCTTTGCCTTTTACAAAACCAGCTTGTTCCTGAGGTATTTGCCAATCTAAAAAGTTCTTAAGGTGGATGTTAATAATATGTAGTAATATTTTGCTCGAATGGGAGATTAGGGCAATGGTTCTATAGTCATTGCAATTATTAACTGATTTACTTTTAGTTTTCGGATGGCCACCTCTACTTCTGATCTGAGGATATCAGGTTCCAGTTCCTCCACATATAAAGTATTGGTAGTTCTGCAGTCTGGTTGATCTTTGTACAGATCCTCACAGTACCCTTTCCAGCGTTCCACGACCTTTTCAATATCGTTAATCGGGTTTCCAATTTTATCGTTTATCGTCCAAGAGTGTGGCTTGAAATCACGTGTAAATTTTTCTAAAAAGATCTCCAGTCTGATGTTTTTCAGCATGTTTCTCTACCTCTGCGCAGACATTTTCAATGTAACGGTTTTTGTCTCTTCTGCAGTGCTTTTGTATGATTTTTCAAACGTTTAGACTATTGAATTCCACGCAGGTAAAGTAGCAGATACCACTGAAGGAAAGTAATATGATTCCGGTGGCCCGCCAATAAAGGCGGAGAGACGGTACGCGGCCGGTTTCTTTAGTGTTTGAAGGCCTCACACGACCCTGTTCGTTGCCCTGAAAGACGGGGTGTGTGGTTAGGAACATTTTTTCCCGCCTTAACAAAATAAAAGGTAAAGTAGCAGATAGAGGCTAGCGTTATTTATATAGAAGATGTACCTACGTATAAATTAACCAGTCGCTAACTACGAACATTCTATTGGTAGAGCCAAGCTTGTCCCAGTATGAACGGGCTAGCTCGATCAGGAAGTACCAGCCCCACACAGACGACCAGCGCAAAATAAAGGGGTTTTCCTATGGTAAGTGAGAGTGCTGTAGGGCTAAATCGTTATCCTGTCTTCCGCTCCACCTGCTATCGCTTTCCTTGGAGTTTGCGACAATCATCGAGTACCTAATCACCTTTATTTCATTACTTCAAGAGTTTAAAGTTTGCCGATTAGGAATTCTAAATGATTCTGATAAAGAACATTTTACACACTATATATTTGTGTCGAAGCTTGTGAGGTTACACCAACAAGCTTTATACATAACTGACAGGTAACATGCTTATCTTTACAGAACCATGCCTCTATGTAGATTACATTGACCAAACATAGGGCTATTATTGGGGTGGTGCAGTTGTGATAAAAAATATACTATGAATGCTGCATAAGAGTACAAAAGTGGATACAATAATTTAGTGAATGAATGGAAATCTTTTTCTTTATGAGTACCAATCGAATAGATTTACCTTAATAAATCTTTACAATTTTCATCTATATTTTTAGCACTTGACATGCTCAACTACTTTTAAAGTACAAATTATTATTTTTGAATGAGAAAAAAGAGAACTTTAGTGCGAGCGGGAATCGAACCTGCGTCCCTTCCTTTCCAGGGATGTGCTCTAATCCACTGAGCTATCGTACTCCCGGTGGGGCTCGCGGTCATACCCAATTTCCTCATCACATTTGTCTTAACGACCAACGCCATCTATAGGAACGCATATACACGCATTAATCCAATATAGTTAGTTTAATTTTGCAATTAAAATTCATATTATTTGATGGCGCAATTTTTTAAACATTTTGATCTATATTTTTAGCACTTGACATGCTCAGCTATTTATTCTTTCATTTCATATTTGAGAAATGAAATGGTGTGCAGCAGCTTGACAATACTCTCGGTATAGTTGAGTCCATTAGCGGCGGTTACCACTTACCATCAGGTAGGCCGTGGCTCGTCTGCCATACTTAACAATAAAAAACAAAAAAACGCTATTCACTTTAGCTAGATACAAAATGTAAACAAAGAATAAGGTTTCTCAAAGAGTTCAAGTAACAAAATAAGGAACTTAACAAAAGTAACTTAGAAATAGTATTCTCATATCAATAAGTAAATGGAGTATATAGGTATCCCAATAGAACACAAAAGTCACTTTTCTATGTAAAATGTGTGTTACAGAATTTGACACTTGGTAGTATTAAAATGCATTCTAACTTTGAGAATTACGTCTTATTTATGTTTAATTGCATTTGTCAAGTATGTAGTTTATAATTATATACAAATAATAATAACCATTATAAGCATTTAGACATTATAATTACAATTAATTTGAATAAAATACGTCCATCCATCCATCAGCCGTTTAAAGTCCACTGCTGGACATAGACCTCCCCAAGAATAGTGCCGTAATCGCTACGCTTGGCAGGCGGGTTGGCGATCGCAGTGGATGTTGTTAATACTCAAAGGAGTGCTGCTGCCCACTCCCCCGGTATTCCCTCAGTCGGCTCTTACGACTCCCATGGGTGGAGAGGAGTGGGACAATTCTAAAGCCGACCCCACACGGAAAATAAAATACGTAGGTCTCCTAAATTAGTACCTATCATAAATTACCATTTTATAGTGTTATTAGTGTATGACTCCATAATTATTCATATTGAATATTTTTAAATATAAAAGTGAGATATAAAAGAACTCTTTTCATGGTTAGTTTACCTTTAATCACAATGCTTTCTAAAACTGTATGTATAGGTAATATAATATCAGTACCAATATCCAAAAATATTTGACAGTTAATTAAGCTTCTAGCAAAATCCTCAAGTTTTAATAACTTCTTTTATCTTGAACTTCTTGTTACACGAAAAGATTTAATTTTAACAAAACAAAATTTTGTGGCAAGCTCTCCGGTTGGCAGAAATGGTATTTATATTTTAAATTAATTAATGAAGACGAGATTAGGATAAATTTAAATTGTATTTCGCTTGTTTAAGCGGTGCCAGCGAAGTATTTGTCTAGTTGTTAAAGTGGGTATATAATAATAAGTACCTATTCAGTTTGAGTTCTAATTTATTGCTCTGTAGAATACTTCAAATCTGTTTGTATAAATACTGAGTAAATCTTTTGTGACAGAGAATGAGTACCTCCCTATAATACGACTTAAATATTTATGACAGACGTTTCAATTGGTTCAGTTAATAGGTGAACTTTTGGCATATCTGTGTTTCTACATACTTGGTGTGATTTTGAGAGAATATTTTTTTAAGGGAAATATAAAAAAATATAAGGGACAGAAATGTTATATTCTTGTTTTGCTTCTGAAGTCCAAGCTACATTTTGGTTTGAAATCATTCTAAGTAAAATAACCCATATCTTCACGATAATCAAGTAAAACTCAGGGTGATGTATCTAAGTTATTTATTCTAACTTATACTACACAGATTGAAATACAACATTTTGTTTATGGAATCTACATTGGCGTTGTCATATTTCTAGCATTTTTATAATATGAAAAAGGCATAAGTATATCTTTTTTAAATATAATGACTATATCACATGCGGTTTTACCCGCCTTATTTTATAATAACTCTGAATTAAATATTTAGATTGTAATAATTTAGAATAAGTACTCTATAATCAAACTATCTAGGTGCTCCAAATTATGTTATTATAATCTCAATATTGAATGATGAGGTCATTCTAGGTATTATTTTTAGGTATATGTGTTGTATATTATTAAACTGGTTTTCACTGCAACGGGTTTTGCTCAGGGTTTTACTAACTTTTGTTGACTAGTACCTACACATCGTCGAGATTTTATTTTACCCCAAAAGTGTCATCTATATTTTACATATCGCGTTTAAAACTCAATAGGCAATATTTATTTTTATATTTTTGCCTTAATGGTCTTAGTACGATATTTAATAGCTTCCTCCTTCCTCAAAAATTGGGCTATCAAATACAAAAATATTAGTTCTATTCTAATCTGCTTGGTAAATTCAGAGATTAGTTAGTGTAAATAAACAAACTGTTAATTTAGTTTATTAGTTTATATTTAAGTAAGTTGTTTAGAACATAAGTTTAAACCGGCAACAGTTTTGGTCTAACAAGTCCTGAGCTGGCTAGCCGGGTTAGTAAACTTTAGTGTAAGCTAAATGTGTTTAAATTAATAGATATTAGAATACTAAATTATGACATTTTTAATTAATCTGTCCAGTATTTTGTTAATTGTTGGTAAATTAAAGTCCATTATCCCGATGAGGTAAGTACCGATATTTTCGAATTTTCCTTGAATACAAATATAATTTAGAAAGAGTTGTCGTTTATCTCAGGTTTATTTATTAACCTATTCAATCTTTATATGTTAAGAAATATACTTATTACCGTTAAATAAGATTTCAATTCGTATTGCATTTCACTGACAGAATCCAATGACTGGTCTGACAATAACACAAATATTCACTTAATAGAAGCGAAATAACGGAAATATTATGTTCATATTGGTAATTAATGTTTATTTTCTCACAAGCAACGCTGTCTTTTTTAAAGTAAATCCTTAGTACATTCATGGCAGTTCGGGATCAAAATTTCTAACGAAAATTAGGTTTACATTTGTTTGAAAAAAAATATATATTGAATTTCTATTATGACGAATTGTATAACTGCACAGTATGGAAGTCCATTACAAATACTATAAACTAATTGTAAGGTGCAACCATACATCTTTGCCGATGTATACTTAATGTTTACGCGACACGTACGATCTAATTGATTTGCTAAATTAACAACAGTTCCCGTTGAACGATTCATGCTAATAAGACAGCCGCGCGTGCTTGATATCAGACATTACAGTTCACTTCATCTTTGTTTAATTTCGGATAATAAACTTGTGCTTGAAGCAAAGTGTTTAATTATCATTACAACAAGAGGTAATGTTTAGCAAGAAACCCTACACTAATTTATATTAGGCACAGCGTCACATTTACATAAATTTTAGTCTTTACTTATCTCATCCACACATACATTGAAACATTCACTCACTTGTCACGAGCCGAACGATCCTACCGTACGAAAATTGTCGGACCTATTTTGTACTATCTAATATCAACATTATCCTATTACATCAAATTTCTAAGATTCGCCTCTTTTTTATTTATCTTATTCCCATAGTGAACACATAGGTTTTTTTTATAGAAAAGAATAATCCTGGTATGGCGGGGACTTGACAAACATATAATTTCCCGGACACAAAGTACCTACTCCCAGATTCAGAACAACCATTTGTGGATCACACAAAGCATTGTCCTGTGTGGGAATCGAGCCCGCAACTCTCATCCATACTCTTTGCCATTACATTTGACATGGTTCACTAGTACATTAACAATTACATGTTGTTTTATATGAAGTGAACTCCTGGTATATAAGTGCCACTATACGGGTATATGCTAAGCAAAATATCATACGTCAAACTTGTTTGTAAACTCAATTATAAAAGTTCCAACTTTGTTCTATGTGTTGAGTATTTTTCCCCAGTGACTACATAATTTTTATCTAATTCTCGGCAGTTGTATATAAAATAATGGGTTTATGTAAATAATTTATGATTTTAAAGGCCAAGATAGTTATGAAAATAATTGGATGTCTGCTTCACGTTTATATTATAAATTCAGCTTTGATGTAAATGTTACTTGTACCTACGTTTTCGTCAGTGTTAATTCTAAAAGGTCCATATACTCCAGAAATTTAAGCACATAGGAGGTTCCATTCTCAAAGGTATATAGGTTTGTCGCAACATAATTATTAATATTAGAGGGTTGGGTGCTATAACATTATTTTGTTCCATTACCACAATTATTCTACCGTGTAATTAGTTTTTTGTGTAAGTAAAAGATAATGTATAAGATACAACCTCAAAAAAATGGGATGTTTTAAACGGTCTCGGGTTCGATTCTTGGGTTGGGCCAGTAAAAACTTATTAGGTTTTTCCGTCAAGAAATTCTCAATAGCAACTCAGTGTTTGGAAGTCGGCGTTGTTTCACCGCCTGTGCCTCAAAAATCACCTAAAATCGTCCTGCGCCTGATCTATCTGCGCTCGTGTTAGTATGAGGTACGAGAGTGAGGGATGCATACACTATTGCATTTTAATATCTCCTGCGTATATAGCTCGTGTGAGGCCGGCTTTAGAATTGTCCCACCCCTCTCCACCCATAGGAGTCGTAAGAGCCGACTGAGGGAATACCGGAGGAGTGGGCAGCAGCACTCCTTCGAGTATTAACAACATCCACTGTGATCGCCAACCTGCCTACCAAGCGTGGCGATTACGACACCATCCTCCATTCTTGGGGAGGCCTACATCCAGCAGTGGACGTTAAAAGGCTGATGGATGGATGGATGATATAGCTAGTGTCTATTAATACTGATCGCCGTGAACGAAATACTGCCTGTAGATCATTATGTACCTATTAGGTTTTTCTGTCGGAGTACATGGTGGGGAGGCGGGTCATGTGTGTATCTAAGTTACATAGACGAAAGTGGTTGTGTTTTACCTCTGCTTGCTTCTTTAAAGTCGTTTTTCTCGAAGTAATGCTTGTCGTTTTTTTCCCGCTGGTGTCGAATGAGGTGATTAAGGGTTAAGGAGACAGACAATGATTAGCACTAATGTAGAAGTCGAGCATACATTACTCAGAGCTGGAGGTCGGTCTAAATCATTAAGTTATGTGTGTAACTAAATTTGTCACCTGTCACATTACATTCAATAAAAGCGTTTTGTTTGATTTGTACTAATAGCACATTTTTTTATTATCATAAGTATAGAGAACAATTTTATCATATAAATATTAGTCAACTAACTGAATGTTATCGGACAATATTGTACAACGATGAGTAGAGTATTATGCATTTATCATCTTTTCCTTCTCGAAAAAACTCATAACTTAATCATAAGATTGAAAATCGTTGTAATGATTTACTTTGTCTTTTAAAACAGTCTTTCATTTGAATCTATTAACAAAATTATTTTTATAAAAATATTCAAACAAAATTTTTTTTTAATGCTATTTTTCATCAAAGATTTAAATGTAATAATGTTTCTAATAGATAAAACAGAGCTATATTTTTGGCGAGTCATAATATTTAAAATATGCCATAGCATGTGAAGGTAATATTAATATAACACATGCACATTTAGACGTTGCGGCTAATAACCCGGGCCCATCTACGTCACTGGTATCTACATTAGTCTAATTTACAAAGCATCTATGGGCTTTAGTTAAATTTGTTCTATACCTATTTATGTTAGCTATTTCCCGCGACTTTGTCTGCATGGATCAATTCAATATAAGTACACCACTCTATAGAACATAAATGATTTCATTACTAAAAAGATTACCCAGAAAAATATTCTATTTTCCGCAATAAATAGTATCCTATGTGTATTGATTGAGTTATGGTGAGGCACTACCTTTATCCGCCAACCGCCTCTTACCGCAAAAATTATTGCATTGTATTATCGCTATGACAATTAACTAGGCGGTAAAAAAATTCATTTTTTAAGACGGAGGTTGAAGCTGCGGTGCGAGTGTCTATTATTATTACATGAGTATTTTATATATATCAACAAATCTAAAAAAAAGAAGATGGTGGATGATAATGGATTGTGGAGGATGAAGGATTTCTATGATTATTCTGTTGTGATAAATATGTTTGTGGATTGAACGGACAAAAACAATACGAGCTGTTATAAACAACCATAATAGAATCGAAAATCATTGATAACGTAGAATTGGAAGCAAAACTACACTGAAAAAAAAACTGAAAATGAGAAACAAGCGCTTTCCAAAATAGACTCCCTCATTTATGTACATGTTTAGTACGATTAGTGATTCGTCGCATATGGACGGAATTTACTTAGTCTTAGGTTTTTGAGCACTACACAGCATTCTAAGACACTCATCATCATCATCTTATTTAAGAGCTTAGCTCTTGTCGGTGGAGCATCCTCCAGCTCTCTCTACATAGTGCCTTTTCCTTAATTTCCTGATACGACACGACATCCAGACTTTCCTTCACTTGTTGTATAAATGTCCTTCTTGGTCTTCCTCGCTTCCTCTTTCCCTCAATCTTTCCCTCTAGGATGGTTTTGACTAGATCATCGCGTCGTATCAAATGCCCCAGCATTTGGCCTGTTGTCGATGGTATTAAGGATACACCTTTTCTAAGACACTACACATCATTTATTCGCAATTCTATACAATAAATAACAAAAATGGTGTAATTTAGCTGCTCATTTCATATTGTAATGTAACATTCTCCGTGTGGTGACGGACTAAGAATACAAGTGTCACCACCCCATCCTTTCCCGCGGGTGTCGTAGAAGGCGACTAAGGGAAGCAGTTATCATCCATTGCATTACTGGTGGTAGGGCTGGGTACTAAGTGAGAGTACTCACTTGCTATCGGGCCTGAACGGGTCGGTACCACCGTCTCCTGTGCGACCGGTCATGAAGCACGTCAGTGTGTTTTGGCTGTAGCAGAAGATAGCTGTTTGTTTTTTCATTTCACATGGGAGAAATTAAATGGTGCGCAGCGGCTTGACTATACTCTCGGTATAGTTGAGTCCATAGTTGAGTCGGTGAACAAAAAAAAAGAGGTCATGTGAACTGCGCCTTCACAGACACAGTATCAAACAGGCTATTTATAAATTATTGTTATACTTAGGTATTACCTAAATATAAGTATGAATCTTTATAATACCTACTAGTCTTTGCAAAATTATGAAATCAAAAATAATAATCACGAGCAGTATGTAAACCTGATGGCAGACGAGCCAGCGGCCCACCTGATGTTAAGTGGTAAGTACTGCTCATGGATCCAGTAAACCCAAGGCACAGCCAGACCACTGCCTGCTATATTGTAAACATAGCATCACGCCTGTATTGCCGAAGGGGTAGGCAGAGGTGTATTACACACCCACGGTTCGCCAACTATGTTTAAGTCCCACGTAATAGGGGGCGAGCCTATTTTCATCTACCGGCACATTTCCTAACTCCGGGCTGCTACTGAGAATTTTTCTTTTTACGAAAAAGCTCAATAACACTGCCCAACCCGGGGATCGAACCCAAGACCTCATGATCAGCAGTCACTCACACTACCGCTGCACCACCGAGGCAGTTAGTAGTAACACCGGGAAGATAGTGCTCTCCTTAAATCTCTTTCAATTTTTAATTGTGTGTGAGTACATAATAGTTTCAGAGTTAGGTTTGTGGCAATTAAACAAATGATTATAATCGCCCAAAAGATATCATAATTATTCGTTCAAAGTGCTATTTGATTCTAAATTCTACCTTCTCCTACTTTTGCGTAGAAAGTGATCCCTTATTAATAAGTTTAATAACACAAAACGAAGCTTTCTCTCTAATATTGTTTCAGTTTGACGTGACCTTTTCAGTGCCATGTCTCAAAGTTGACTCGCTAATGGGCACCGCAAAGCATTTTACAAGAAAACTTTTTACGATCGCATTTAATTACTTAAATGTGTCCTTCGGCATTATCAATTTAACTTTAAAATATAATTGAAAAGCATTTTCTTAATGACATGTAACTGGCATTTGAGTGACCGGAAGGAAGGCAATTATATTGTGTAGTAGGTACCTTTAAAACCGTTTTTTGTTAAGCGGGAAAAAATGTACCTAACCGCATACCCCGTCGTTTGGGTCAACGAACAGGGTAGTTTCAGGGCCTCAGCCACTAGATGAACCCGCCGTGTGTGCAGCGGTGGATTTACACTAGGGGCAGTCGGGGTAAGTGCCCAGGGCGGCAAATTTTTTAGGGCAGCAAAATTTTGAGTGAAAAAAAATTTTTTTTCTTAGTCTTGTCAATATTGCTCAATATAATTAATTAATTCTATTAATTAATAATTTTCTGTTTTATTGATAATTCAAGAAATTCAATTCACCCATTATTTGTGAATTATAATTTTGGCACTTTTGGTAAAAATTAATAATCAAAATGAATTAATCAATTTATTTCCTTGGAGATTTAAAGTAATAATTAATTTTTCTATTTTCTGGAATTAA
Source organism: Leucoma salicis (assembly GCA_948253155.1). NCBI lineage: Eukaryota > Metazoa > Arthropoda > Insecta > Lepidoptera > Erebidae > Leucoma > Leucoma salicis. The sequence continues at coordinate 10,495,914 of OX411808.1, read as the reverse complement.
TGAAATTTAATTACTTAGTAATTTTTTTTGAAAAATTTTAAATAATGCGGGATTACTTTTTGCATTTTTCAAAACATTAATCAATCAATGAATTTAAAAAAAATGTTGATGAAAAATAAAACATATAAACTATAACGATATGTCGACGGGCCTCGTGGCGTAGTCGGTAGTGTAACCGACTTCCGTGCACGAGGTCGTGGGTTCGATTCCCAACCAGGACAATTATTTGTGTGAACCCAGATATTTGTACTGCGTCTGGGTGTTTTCTACCTATTATATGTATGCATTTACAAAAAAAAAGTAGTATATGTATTATATCCGTAATCTGGTACCCATAGCACAAGCGTTAAGCTTAGTTTGGGGCCAGAGGCGTTGTGTGAAAATGTCGAGGAATATTTATTTATTTATTTATAGGTTTAAGTAAAATTTCAGTATTAGGGCGGAGTTTTTTTGTATTAGAAATGGAATGGTGCGCAGTGACTTAACAACACTCCATCCATCCATCCATCCATCAGCCTTTCGACGTCCACTGCTGGACATAGGCCTGGGGGGGGTATAGTGCCGTAATCGCCACGCTTGGCAGGCGGGTTGGCGATCGCAGTGGATGTTGTTAATACGTTACTCGAGGGAGTGCTGCTGCCCACTCCCCCCGGTATTCCCTCAGTCGGCTCTTATGACTCCCATGGGTGGAGAGGGGTGGGACAATTCTAAAGCCGGCCCCACACGGCCAACAACACTCGGTATAGTTGAATCCATGAGCGACGGTTAACACTTACCATCAGGTGGGCCATGGCTCGTCTGCCATTATAAGCAAAGGGTTATTAAAAAAGGATAAGGGTAGTAATATGATGATGAATTGTCACTTTGCTCAATAATCATTATACGCTGATTTTATTTAATTATTGATTAAATTTGGTATTATAACGCCCAAAGCTAAATAAATTTTCATATTTGTTTCAAAAAGAAACACGATAATTTGTCGGTGTTATATATCTTAGTAATAAGTGTCACAATGATCTGTTTCTTGTTCACTGTCTGGGGCGGGAAACGCTTTTACGCATTTTATTATTTTCTTTGCTATGTTTTTAATATTCCAACAACTTACGGAAAATAAATACATTATAGGTAGTATAGTGTTTGACCTCAAATAGTTCATTGATATAGGTAGTAAAAGTACCCCGCCCACCCCGCCGCTTTATTATAATCATTATTTATAATAAAGCTTGTTTTTTTTTGTAATTTTAAACTATATTATTTAAGATAAGAAATTGAAAATGAAATTACCTACCTCAAGAATAATTGAAGTCTTAGTTCACAACTGTCGGTATTTATAAGCAAATGTCGGTTTTTTAACAAGAACTTTAAATATATTATTATTTATTTACCTATTAGTAGATCATGACTTTTTTTGAAGCGTATCTAGAAGGCCTTTGGTACTAGCTAGTAATATTATACTCGTAAATACGAAAGTGCGTTTGTTACGCTTTCACGTCATCACTACTCAACCAATTACTATAAAATTTAGCTTATTTGTAGTCCATTATCCTAAGCTACCTTTACAGATAGGTCCTGTGGGATTGACATTTTCACATAGAAATCATTAGAGTACCATAGAATGGCGCATTTGTTTTCTGAAATCCACGTGGACGAAGTCATGGGCAGCATCCAAATAATGTGGAGAAGGGAAATTTCAATGAAATCCAATGCCCAACTATCTTTTTTATTGTTTATAGTGGCACAGGAGCCGTGGTCCAGCTGATGGTATGTGGTTAATGCCGCTCATGTACTTAACAATACTAAGAATACTGTTAAGCCGCTGCTCACCACTTCATTTCTCGGATCGTAAATGGATAGTTTAAAGTAAATGTACATACTATTATTAACCTCCTTTCAAACATTTTTTACGTTCAAATATCATACGTGAAATCGCAGAACTCATTACCAAGCCCAATTTTTTAAAGGTTCATTTCGAAAACGACCTCAACATTCAAGAACTTTTCATATGGAGTGTGTGATGAAGCCCCAAAATTAATATCTGGACGCTTTTCCTCACTTTATATTTACAGAAAGGCTTCACAACCGCAATTTAGGTCAGGTAATGACATGTATGTAAAATGATCTGCAAAATCTACTATTTAACATTCTGAATGGAAAGCAGGTATAATATTGTATTTTGATGTTCTTATATATTTTTAAGTATTTTAGGTTTGGACCAACTTTATTTCTCATAAAGAATTGCATACATAATACACTTACTGAGAAACAATATTTATAACTAAGAATAATATTAAGAGCGCACAAAGTAGGCACGTACGTAGATAACAAATCAAAAAAAAAAAACAAAAAAAAAAAAATAAGTGGGTAGACGGTAACATAAACAGTAAGAAACTCGATTGTGAGTTTACCAAGCATAAACATGGATGTACGAATTGAACTGAATGAAATGAATTGAATTGAATTTTGACATGTTTAGCCATATAAATTAATATAAAGTGCGAAAATGTGAAATTGAGGAAAACAGTCACGAGCAGTATTTAAATCTGCATCTCCTGGAATACGGTCCCAGATGCTTTGTCAATTCAGCCATCGTGACAAATCAAAGATTATCAGACTGAGCAAAATTAACCTAATAATATATAAGTACATATGTTTAAACGTCTATTTACTTGTCTTGATATCTGTGCTACATGCTTTGACCTAAGTATTTCTTAGGTATCATATATTTAGTCATGCGTAACATCTAATATCACTTAACTCGCTATTAATAGAGTAAAATGTGGTTCCGTTTATCTTTCATAGCATATATGGTATGAACAAGACTCACGGTAGCAATTAGGAGTGAAATTAGTCAAATAGAACTTTGCCATCCCACCTTGGATCTTCGTAAACTACTCAACTAATTTACTCCGTTACAAGCTGTCACCTCATCGGCTTGGTTAATTTTCTGCGACGGACAGCTACACACAAATAGTTTTAGCTTTCAGACCTTGAGTGTCTTGAGGCAGTTTATAAACTAATTATATTGGATATTAATATGCGACATATTACATCGCTCCATATGTAATCATCATCATGGTGTTTGTCAAATATGAAACTTCAAAGTTGTAAAGCTGTGTTTGAATACAGTTGTTGGAAACAATGTTGATTTGTTTTTGGATTGTCACGCTAGAGCCAAAAGTAATAACCGTCAACCCTTTTGAATGTTAGAACCCGCCAGCATTTAGTTTAGTAAGAATTAGAGGATATGACATCTAAGTCCATGCTCTTCGTTCTATACCCAATTATATATTTATGAGCCAAAAGCTAGTTTTTATTCCCCAATATAATAGCGAGGTAAAATAATATACCAGGTTTTTCTAATAAAAAAAAAAACAGCATCACGCCTGTATTCCCGAAGGAAGAGGTGTATTATACACCCACGACTCGCCAGCTATGTTTAAGTCCCACGTAATAGGGGGCGAACCTATTGATATCTACCGGGCACATTTCCAAACTCCGGGCTGCTACTGAGATTTTTTCTTTTTAGGAAAAAGCTCAATAACATTGCCTGACCCGGGGATCGAACCCGAGACCTCATAATCAGCAGTCGCTTACACTACCGCTGCACCACAGTGGCACTTAAAGAGCTACCAAAGATTTCTATCTATTATGTGTACCTATGTATAATACTAAAAAAAAGTAATATTATGTATTATATCCGTAAACTAGTACCCATACCACAAGCGTTAAGCTTAGTTTGGACCAGAGTACGTAGTGTAAATTGTCCGTGAATATTTATTTATTTTAACAAAAAAAAAATCCAACAAAATCCTTTCGGTAGTTTTTGCGTAATCTGCGAACAAACAAATAAATATAGGTACAAACCTAAAAAAAAATTGGAGGCTTTTTTTTATCAAATAATGGAGGTTTATTTATGCTGTTTTGACGCATTGACCACTTCGAATAAAACCGTGCATAGTATGTTTTTTCACACGAAAACTATGACATTCTTAATAAAAAAACTAGACGTCGCGGGACGTCGATAGACATAGAGATGTGAAAACATCGAAATTATTTTGTAGAAATGAAATGATCATAACTTGAAAAAGTACTCCTCAAGACGAATCAAACGAGTAGAAACTCGATAGGGTTGCGTAGTTTCGTTACAGAGTTACTGTGGCCACCTTCCCGCTCCATCGTCAGACCCTGGATACCATCAGAGACATAGTACTCGTCAAGACCAATCAAACGAGTCCAAACTCGACGGGGTTGCGTCATTTCATTATAGAGTGAGTTACTGTGGCCACCTTCCAGCTTCATCATCCATCCATCCATCCATCAGCCTTTCAACGTCCACTGCTGGACATAGGCCTCCCCAAGAGAACGCCACAACAAGCGGTCCCATTACGGGGGATCATGCCGTAATCGCCACGCTTGGCAGGCGGGTTGGCGATCGCAGTAGATGTTGCTAATACTCGAGGGAGTGCTGCTGCCCACTCCTCTGGTATTCCCTCAGTCGGCTCTTACAACTCCCGTGGGCGAAGGGTGGGACAATTCTAAAGCCGGTCCCACACGGCCCATCATCAGCCCCTGGATACCATCTAGAGACAAAGTACTCGGCAAGACAAATCGTACGAGCCCAAATTCGATGGGGTTGCTCTGTTTCATTATAGAGTTCCGATGTCCACCTTCCAGTTCCATCATCAGATCAGCTCCATGTCATCATAATATTGCATTGTCACGTGATATACACACACGTGTAAAATTTCAGCTCAATCGGAAACCAGGAAGTGTGTCAAATTTAACTTGCAAGATTTGAACGGGACAAGTACAATAAAAGCGTCGCCACGCTAACAGCCGATTTTACCCTCCCTCCGCATTAGATGTTCACATTTTACCGTAAAGATACAGCGAAATTCAGAATAAAATTCGCAAACAAGTTCCAACAAACACAGCAAAAAACACGTATTTATTTTTCGTTATGATACGGTAATTTATACTTTAAACCCTAATATTTTAAATGTACACACACAGGTTTTTAAACAGACATTTCTTATTTTTTGTCAGACAAATGTGTATCTATAGTATTTTGTGAAATAGGTTTCATAATTTAGAACTAGGGTTCCCTTTAAACTCTGTTTTTTACTGTCGCTTTAATGTATATGTATATATATAACATTTTTAAATTTTGATTTAATATTTTATGATATTAAATCAAAAATTAAAAATGTTATTCGAAAAGTTAAGATTTTTTACGAGTAAAACGAGAAACAATTAAACTAGTCGACCCGTGCGGAATTCCGCAGTTAGTTATTTATCAAATCGATTTCATCTATGGAAAAATCGACGCATGATCTTTTCTTAGATGCATTTTAATCTCAAATTTAAGAGAAACGATATACCTCATTAGCCCGCACAAAAAGCTTTAAAATGAGGGTTAAATCATGGAGTTTAATAAAAGAATAAGGAAGATCTCGCGGACCGGCAGAAAAGCAGGCTAGAGAAATAATATCCTAACATATATAACCTATAAAGCTGTGACAGAGCTGTGTCTGTACATTTAAGATATTCAAGAAAAAAAATACTGGATTAGGCTATACAGGCGTTTGTGAACAGAAAACAATATTTCTTAGATTTTGGTCCGTTTGTCAGTTTGTTTGTTCGCGCATCACGCAAAACCTACTGAACGGATTTTGATGCAACTTTTTCATTTGATGGTTCTTGATTAGACTTAAAATATATTCAAAGGCTTTCAAACAAAAAGGTATACATTTAAAAAAAAAGGTGTAGGTTCATTTTGTCCCGCTACTATACCAGGAACCTGAGATATAACCTAAGAACTAGATATTTGCTGCGGCGGAGCCGCGGGCCATAGGCTAGTAATTTATAAGATGAGGAAATCATTCACAGCACGAATTTGAGGCATGACTAACACGTATTTTTTATAACCTATTTATTAGCCCACTATTCGCTTCGGGTCTCCTTTTATAGGGAGAGTAGTAGTCCACCACGCCGGCTCAGTGCAGGTTGGCAGACTTCCCAAGTCGCGCTTCCCAGGTCGCTCCTGAGTTAGCGAGTTAGCCAGGTGGCAGGGCGATACCCGCCGAACCATCATGACCGGATTGGATACGAGGCGTCTCTGGTCGAGCCCCCACCCGGTCTTTTAAATGTAGGGGAGCTACCACCGGAGCTGAAGGAGCGGGCAGGGTGACGGCATGGACCTTCTTACTCGTGCTGTCAGACAGGTGCTGTCGGAGCACAGGGTAGTTGCAAGGAGCTTAGTTGCGGTTGTGTGCGAGTATATGTGCCTGATCAGCAGCTGCAGCCACAGGTGCGTGGACTACGAAAAGTCTGCCACCCAAAACGCCTCCCGCTAAGCTCCGAGGTGCGGAAACGTCGCTTAGAGAGAGTTCCCGAAAGGACAAGCCACTGACGGACCATTGAAATAATGTTACATAGTTTCGGCGGACCGTAAATATAGGCGGACCACGCAGGTATATTTGGTGGGTGAGGGTCCCACCAACCCTGTTCGTTGCCCCCTTAACAACGAGGTATGTGATTAGGCACATTTTTTGTTCATGCCTTAACCAAAAAAAATCATACTTAAGGAGATATTTCACAGAGGAATTTTCTTTGAATAAATATTTCACGTTTAAACATTAACGTGAATTTCTAGATAATTGAATGAAATCAACGTTAATTCCGGGTTCCTCAAAATTCCTTCAGCAAGTTATAAGTGTTCCGTAAGTTCTCATAATTAATATAACTTTAACTGCATCTAGTAAAAAGTTTACGGGTATAAGATTAATTTCATATTTAACAAGCTTAACAAGTTTGTTTTCTACAATAATTCGTAAAATTAACTAGCCGCTACGATGTTTTTATATATTATTTAAGCATTTGACATGTTTAGCCTAGCCATGTTAATGAACACAAATTACGAAAATGTGAAATCGAAAATAACAGTCACGACCATAATTTGAACCTGCGTCTCCTGTCTCCGCCGTAGATGCTATGCCAATCGTCAGCCGTCGTGACAACCACAGCACAATTTTAACCTAAAGGTTGTGACAACAGTTCAGGACCACGAATTTCGATAGCACATTAGATATTTTATGATATCTTTATACATAAAAATTTCATGTCACGTTTGTTTGTCTGCAATGAACTAATGAACCGATTTTAATGAAATTTTGCACATTTGTGCACTTTGGTTTAACTTCAGAAATATGATATTTTATAGTGATTATTTTATTTTTTATTACAAAATTAACGTAGGAGTTTATGTCTAGTGCAATAAAATCAAGCAGCATGGCTCGGTTTGTTAGTTTTTATAATTATTTTCTTTAAGCATTTGACATGCTTAGCCATATATAGACACAAACTGCGGGAATGTGAAATCGTCTGCTCGGGAACAGGTCCCTCGATAACACATTCCTTTCCCAATGTCTTGGAGGATCCCTGTGCTATCCGTCGGATGTACATATTTGTTTAGCTACATTATTTCAACCAAGTAAGCTTAATTATTATAATTAAGAAAACTTATTTAGCCTTTTTTAGATGATTTATGTATATAATTATAATATTATTTTTTTGAATTGTGAATATGTCATGTATTAATAGTATTAGTGATATCACACAATACAAAGTGAATATTGTTTTTGAGCAAAAATGTTACAAATTATTCAAGTTACTGTTAGTTAGGTTCTCCCTTTCGTAAATATTCAAATTAGCCCAAAACTTTTTTGTTTTATTCTTTTTTTTGCAGATCTAACAAGATTTTCTCTTAAATCACAAACTAGTCCCGATAAACGAATATTTATGTAAATGCAACGTTTCCCGACGACCGTATAAAATTCTGCGCTGTTCTACACATCGCTGCTTAGAATGAATAACGAGTACGAGATAATAAAAAAAAAGTTTATAGGACAGGATGGCCTTCTGAAACAAATGCATCGTTTGTTACAAGTGTAATGTAATCTTATACTAATATAATTATAGTGTAATCTAGGTTGACCGTCTTATATATTACCTATACGAGTAAGTACTATAATCAAACTCGCCAGAATAAATACTGCCATTATTAAATACTATGACCATTAATGAATAAGCTTAAACCTAAAATACAACCCGTATTTTTTATTACGTTCCATTGTGTTCCGTTAAAGGCTACTTATATGTAACTATAATGTCAGATATATATAACTATACGAACTATAATGCTCTTTGTTTTTCAAATTTTAAAGTATACAGTAGAGTAGGTATCCACTGAAGGAATGTAATATGGTTCCAGTGGCCCGCCAACAAAGGCGGAGAGACGGCATACGGCGGGTTTATTTAGTGGGTGAGGGCCCCACATTACCCTGTTCGTTGCCCCTAACGACGGGGTGTGCGGTTAGGATCATTTTTTCCTGCCTTAACAAAAAATAAAAGAGGTACTAATCAAAAGGACATGGCTAAACAACTGCCCTAAGCATGTATAGAAATTTCTCACTAAGTAGCTCATCAATTTAAATATTCATTAATTAATTATTACGGTTTTATTATTTTCCTAGAATATATGTGAACTAATTAAATAATTGTATTACAAAAGGTCTCCAAACGTTGATTTCTTTTGTCTGATTTCTGGAAATCATTGACAAAATCTGGAAATAAACAGCAATTAAATATTGCCGCAATTAAAAAAGTGTCAAAATAATACTACGGAGAGCTTATTGGAGCAAATGGTGTTTATGACGATTATACCTTTAAATCGAGCCATATCAGCCAAAGAGTTTACTATGTCTATATATTATACTAGCCTTTGCCCGTGGCTCCGCCGCAGCCTAAAGCTAGTTTTTAGGTTATATCTCAGGTTCCCGATATAGTAGCGAGATAAAATGTATACCAATTTGTAAGTTTAATCAAGAGCTATAAATAAAAAAAAATCATCAAAATCCGTTCAATAGCTTTTGCATGATGCGCGAACGAACAAACAAACAGATAAACAGACAGCCAAAAGTTCTAAAAACAGTTGTTTTATGTTTAGATACGTCTATAAATATAGCCTATTACAGTCATTCTTTCTCAAATATTTTAAATGTTACATGGCTTTTTTACAGCTTTATAATAGAAAGCGAAATTATAAGTAATCCCTTATCATCAACCGGGGTCGGCAACCTTTTGCCTGCCAGGGGCCACAAGGGGTTATATAAAGGACAGCGGACCGTATTTGTCATATTATTTCAAATTTAAAGACATTTTATTTTATTAAGAGAAAAAACGAAAAAAAAAACAAATTAAAAAAATATTGCAAATTTAACTTTCTGCTCGGTAATTTAATGGCGTTTCACGTTATACTCTTATATGATATAATCCCGGGCCGCAGGTTGCCGACCGCTGCCTTAGATTATACTTGCATATTACTGCAGTTGTTTTTTTTGTATAATTTAATATTAATTATATATTATATTATAATTTACTAATAATAATGCTGTTTTTACCTATGTTGAACTTTGTATAGAAACGCCTCGATGTAGTTCATAGCAAAATCTTTTTCTTTTTTTTTCTTTGTATTTTTTTTTCTTTTATTGTATTCTTGTAGGTATTGTATTTCTACGATTTAATTTTCGGGATCGCAACGATGAAAAGTTCCTGAAACCTTTTTCCATACGATATACTAATATTCAACTATTCAGCGTAATGCTATATTGTAAATATTACTAGGTACAAGTTTATTAGTGAATTGTTGTTTAGCAAAATATAGATAGTGCCATCCACGAAGACGCGCCCCATTCTTTTTTCTAATTACTTACAATGCAAGTGTGTATCGTTTCACCGAATTGCGTATTACGCACGCACACATCGATTAATAAACAAAATCACGCCAGAGCGATATGGTCAACTAGGAAGATGCTCTACTTTAATATTATCAACCGACTTCAAAAAGGAGGAGGCTTTCAATTCGACTGTATGTTTTTTTTGCTGTGCTTTATTTCTTTCTCTACTGCGCTCCTGTACTCGATGCTTTCTTATACGAGATACACCCAAGGAATTCCTCCCTATCGTGTACCACCTACTTTGATCTATTTTATAGAAAACACTAAAAAGCAAAAAATAAATTACATATGATATCCGCGTTAGACTCGGAATGTGTTTGAAGTCGACCAATTATTTTTTGCGTTTTAATTCCTGGGTGTCCTTTGAAAGTGGTATTTTTATTTAAAAATAAAAAATATTTCATGTTGTCGTTCAGTGTGGGTATTGTATGTCATTATTAGTTAATACAGTGTAATATTACCATGTTAAGGAAGCAATTATAAACATTAATAGTATACTAAAAAACTATATGGTTGTCTGTAAAGTCGGTTTGAGGACGATAATTTAACGTCATATATGTTTTCTGAGAGTTTCACAAAATGTAATACTGATAGAAATCGAATGGTACATTTTAATTTTTTTTATTAAGTAGAGCAACTTTCTTGCCAAGTCTGGATTTAAGCAACGTGAACTGTACTTCCCATGTGCACCGAGCCGCTCATGTTCCGAGTATAGTTATTTATCTATGCGCTCATGGCTCGCGACTGACACTTGCCTCAATCGTCCCACACCCCGCGGCCCCCTCGCCAAATTTGGAGGGGCGCGTCTTCGTGAATGGCACTATCTATACGCGCTCAGACGTGGAGTTGAGGAGAACAGCCCGCCGAACCAATACCAATACCGATAGGTACAATGTTTATGCGTTGTAATAATGTAACTGCTACAATCTGACAAATCAATATTGTGATGAGAAATATTTTTTATTATTATTATTTATTAATCTTTGACCTGGTCAAAGTTGCAGGCATTCGTTGGATGCAGGCGGCACAGGACCGTTCGCTGTGGCGTTCTCTTGGGGAGGCCTATGTCCAGCATTGGACGATGAAAAGCTGATGGATGGATGATTATTTATTATTATTGTTAGTTGCCCATACTTTACCTATTTAGCCATGTCTTTTAATATCTATACAAACTTATTAATTAACTAGCCTTTGCTTGCGGCTCCGCCACAACTAAAAGCTAGTTTTTAGGTGGTATATCAGGTTCCCGATATTGTAGCGGGATAAAATATATACCAGTTTTTAAGTCTAATCGAGATCTATCAAATAAAAAAAGTTGCATCATAATCCGTTCAGTAGTTTTTGCGTGATGCGCGCACAAACAAACAGATAAACAGACAAACGGACAAAAAATCTAAAAAAATTGTTTTGTGTTCAGACACGTCTATATAGCCTAATACAGTCATTTTTTCTCAAATATCTTAAATGTACAGACACAGCTCTGTTACAGCTTTATAATAGTATAGAAAAATATTTCAAACCCCCTTGTTATCCTCTCCTCACTATCCTTCCTTTCCACCCCCTATCCATTTACGGGCCTTGTGGCGTAGTCGGTAGTGTAACCGACTTCCGTGCACGAGGTCGTGGGTTCGATTCCCACCCAGGACAACTATTTGTGTGATGAACACAGATATTTGTACTGCGTCTGGGTGTTTTCTATCTATTATATGTATGTATTTACAAAAAAAAGTAATATATGTATTATATCCGTAATCTGATACCCATAGTACAAGCGTTAAGCTTAGTTTGGGACCAGAGGACGTTGTGTGAAATGTCCGTGAACATTTATTTATTTATTTATTTCCTTAGAGTTGGCGAGGCATCAAGCTATGCTGACCGCATACCGTCAGGTGTTTCTTATGCTTGTTCGCCATCCACGTATTATAAAAAAAATATATCATAAAATAAAAGGTCCTCTAAAATTTAAATATTTTGAATATTCATAACTCAAGGATACGTACAAAGAATTTGCCTACAAGAGCCTCCAAAAATGAAAAGCTTTTATTCGACTCCTAGACTAATTCGGTTGTCCTGCTGGGTATCCATTTTTAAAAGCTTTTATTTAACTTGCGCTGTTAGTATCTTTGGGTCAAATCTTATAATTGAATTTTAAACCAGTTAGTTCCAATCGATTGAGCTGAAATATTCCAAGAACTTGCTAAAAAATAAATACCTATATCTTGAACATTAGGTACAGATAAAAACGGTGCGATAAAAACAACCCTTGCGGTTTAAAGAAAGCTCGCCTTAAATGGTGAATTCGAACGGATAAAATTCGAGCCCATCTTTTTATTTTGCCGTAAATCTCAAGTAGGTACCTACTTACGAAATTCAATTATGGATTACAAAGAGTAAAAATATTCTCCTACAACTTTGGTAGCAAATAAAATGTAAGAAAAGGGAAGAGAACATCTACGGGATAGTTACGTACGGTTTTTATTACATTGTCTAATTTGACAGATGTCCGAAACCAACAATGAATTGGATAAATATTTCTACTTAAGCGTATAAAAGCGAGTGCCATGAAAATGTTATCCGGAAAAACGCAATTCTTTGGCTTATTTGATTAATTTTAATATCGTCTTCATATGATACTCAGCATTGATTCATCAGTTCCCGAACTACATTATTCTCAACAAAGTGTTCATTACTAATTACAACTAATGGCCGGTTCCTATAATAATAGAACGGGTCGTTTTACTTACGATTGGTAGAATATTCTACCAGGCGTAAATATAATCTGTTCCTATAAAATACAAGTCGTAAGTGAGTTGACTGACAGTTTGCAACTTACGGATGGTAGGGTTTTCAGTTACGATTCGTAACAACAATCTATGGAAACGAAGATTTATGGTGTTTCTATAAAAAATCAACCGATAGTTATGTTGTCAAATATACCAACCGTAAGTGACATGTTTACCGGCCGATTTCGGACGGTTTTGAGAAGTCGTGTGATGGTATGTTGTTATTGAGGCTTACAAAGAGAAAGGATATCAAACTCTGAGATTGAAATGGAGACTGCATTGACTCTCAAATACTGATATCAGAGCGAAAAAAATCTAAATTGATCAGTAATAAGTACTACGTTGTACGTAGTATTATTACTTGCATGATTTTTATATAAGGGGGCCATAGATTATAGAAAACAGAATCCTGTGACTATGGTTGTTGTCATAATTATGATTGTTGTTCAAATTGACAGCTATTATTTAGTGCGTTGGCGTTTCGTTTAGATTTAAGCATATAGTAATAATGTTTAACATAAATTATTAAGGTCTATAATGTGTCTTAAACTTTTTAATTGTTAATAAATTTTAATTTAATTATTTGTATTAAGGTTTTGTATATTACATTTAAACTTTTAACTACATTTATTTTTAAAACACACCGTTTTATCTGAACATCATGTGAAACGATTGATGTAATAATGAAACGCAAAGAGGGTCAACGGTATTCTTAACTGACAGTTTTTCGTTACTGCTAGACATGATAATAATGTTGTGAAACACCTGTGAATGTATCTTGAAAACTTCTGGTAGTTGTTATACAATGACGATTCGTTGAATATATTATAGGAACCGGGCAAAGTACATATCGCATTACTGAGTAGAGAGGCAAATATTACATAACAAGACCGTTCGTCCGGCGCCTTGTTTGTAATATTTGGTAAGCAATATTTTTAAAGTTTATATTCACTTATAATTAGGTGGGCTCTAGAGGAAATAATGGTTTGATTAGCAATCCTAGACTATCATTGACCCCTAAGTTAAATGGATCAAACATTCAAAAAATTTAGGTACTTACCTACTTTTTAGTTTTTACCATAGTTCTGGAATAGTGTGAATGACTATACGTACAAATATACCTATAGTGAGCGTACATTTTTTTACAACACTCAACTACAAGTATATTTACTAATATCCAGTTATAAACAGGTAGGTTTATAAATATAAACTAATTTTGATATTTCTAAAGGGTTGAATTTATATGTTTCATTGAAACATCCAATTTCAGTGTCCGTTCCCAATACGAATTCAATTTTTGATTTTATCCCAAATAATACCAATTAACGTTTTGTATTGAGGTAAATCGAAAGTCGCATTATTTGATAGAATCTATTTAGAAACTGCCTCGGTGGTGCAGCGGTAGTGTGTGCGACTGCTGATCATGAGGTATCGGGTTCGATCCCCGGGTCGGGCAATGTTATTGAGCTTTTTCGTAAAAGGTAAAATTCTCAGTAGCAGCCCGGAGTTTGGAAATGTGCCCGGTAGACGGCAATAGGCTCGCCCCCTATTACATGGGACATAAACATAGCTGGAGAATCGTGGGTGTGTAGTACACACTGCCTACCCCTTCGGGGAATACAGGCGTGATGCTATGTATTTAAAAATCTGATTGAATTTTTATTACATTTATGTACTTATATATTATAGTTTCGTTACGGTATACGTTTATATCTCGATACTGATAGGATATCGGTTTTTAACAAATTTAATACAACATTTAAGTTCTAATATAAAAAGATTACACAAATACAATTCCAAAATGGAAAAACAAAAAATATGTTGCCACACCAATTAATTTACCCGTAGATTATTTATAATAGCTATTTATGTAGCACTTTGCATCATAATAATTAGAAGAAAGGTTCTTATGTATTAGCTTGTGCACTTTTACTAATACGTATGTCCCTTCTTTTTGTTGACGCGGTACGAAATATACCTAACCCTCCCTAACCTAACCTCGTCATTCGGGGCAACGAACAGGGTAGTGTGGAGCCCTCTCCCACTAAATAAACCCGCCGTGTGCCGTCTCTCCGCCTTTATTGGCGGGCCACTGGGACTATGTTACATTGCTTCAGTGGTAATACGTCTAGGAGATTGTTTCACAATTATGGTTACAATCGAACCTCGTGACCAAAACTACATTTTCTTTTAATGCATAGGTATAGTGGCAGACGAGCCACGGCCCGTCTGATGGTAAATGGTAACCGTCACTCATGGACTCAACTATACCGAGAGTATCGTCAAGCCGCTGCTCACCATTTCATTTCACCGATATGAAATGAAAGAATAAAGGGCTATCTTCTGCTACAGCCAAAACGCAACAATGTGCTTCATGGCCGGTCACACGGCAGATGGTGGTACCAACCCGCTCGGGCCCGATACCAAGTGAGTACTCCCACTTAGTACCCAGCCCTACCACCGGTCATGTAATAACGGATGATAATTGCTTACTTCCCTTAGTCGCCTCATACGACACCCGTGGGAAAGAATGGAGTGATGACACTTGTATTCTTAGTCTGTCACCACACGGATAAACATTCTGTTGATACGAAATATTTTTACTAATATTATTATAGGATGAATATTTTAGGAGGAGATATTAATAACAATGGACTTCCGCCAAGTGTCACCTCATTCAATCAATTGTTGTTACTAATTGTAATACATTGTAATACTACTTCTTGTATACAAGTTGTACTTACTAGAAATTGATAGCTACCATAAATTTCCACAATCATGTTCTTGGCGAGACTCAGTGTCGCCACTGTGACCCGACTTCAGACATTACTCAATATAGTAATGTGGAAATAGAGCATAACATACGATAGGTAAACATATTTTTAATATGTTGTTTAAACTATAGTATCGTATTTAGTGTGTTTTTCTTTGTAATAGGTACGTTTTGATATTTACGCAAATGTTCCACATTTGAATTTTTAGACTTACAATTTACCTACCAAATAAGGTAGTTATTTTGTTTACGAACATTATAACTGGTATTTATTCATAGAATTTTGTATTTTGTATTTTTTTTTTTTCAATATAAAGAGGAGTATTATACTCACATTAATAGGTATAATAGCTTAAAATTTAATTGTGTCTAAAATTTAAATAAAAATTAAACGTTTTTTATTTTCTTTTTCGTACTTATATTAGGTGGGTTAAAATAAAAAAACTTAAGTACTTTTGTAAAATCATAGGGGTGGGTAGATAAAACCATTGGAACAATAAATCAGCAATTGGACGTCTAGCATCTCAACTTTCTGGTATAATAGTGAATTAACTATGATCTCAATCCACCCATAATCATGAATGCTGTAAAGCGGGAACATAGTAAATATAAAACAAGTAAACGCGATAGATTCCGTAAACGTAGTTTTATTTTTATCATTGTTTTGCATGCTACCTTGCACACTTCCCCCTCTATCTGTGAGAAGCGGATAGGCAATCTTTGGCTATTGTGTGTGTGTTAAAATAACCGGGAATAACAATCCGTGGGTGAGTGGTGGGTTATCTCGTTCTATATTAATAATAATGGATTTCCGTCAAGTGTAGCTTCATTCAATTAATTATAGTTGATAAACCTCTTATTATTTGAGTACAGTAATCTATATACTTACATATAATCTATCTATCTATATATATATAATTGCTTGTGGGTACCGACTGACTGACGATCAACGCAGAGCCTAAGCCGCTGGGGCTGCAAACTTGAAATTTTGGTAGGCGATGCCATTTTGATGTGAAACATCTAATGCGAAGGGAGGATTAGTCCGTGTGGTGACGGATTAAGAATACAAGTGTCACCACCCCATCCTTTCCCACGGGTGTCGTATGAGGCGACTAAGGGAAGTAAGCAATTATCATCCATTGCATGACTGGTGGTAGGGCTGGGTACCAAGGGGGAGTACTCACTTGGTATCCGGCCCGAGTGGGTTGGTACCACCATCTCCCGTGTGACCGGCCATGAAGCACATGGTTGCGTTTTGGCTGTAGCAGGAGATAGCCGTTTATATTTCATTTCATCAGTGAAATGAATTGGTGAGCAGCGGCTTGACAATACTCTCAGTATAGTCGAGTCCATGGGCGACGGTTACCATTTACCATCAGATGGACCGTGGCTCGTCTGCCACTAAATGCAAAAAAAAAAAAAGAAGGATAAAATCGACTGTTTAACGTGGCGACGCTTTTATTATACCTACTTATCCCGTACAAATCTTGTAAATTAAAATTGACACACTTCCTGGTTTCAGAATGAGCTGAAATTTTACACGCATATGTACTATATCGCGTGACAATGCAATATTATGATGACATGGAGCTGATCTGATGATGGAGCTGGAAGGTGGACATAGGAACTCTATAATGAAACTGCGCAACCCTATCGAGTTTGGACTCGTTTGATTCGTCTTGATGAGTACTTTGTCTCTAGATGGTATCCAGGGTCTGATGATGGAGCTGGAAGATGGCCATGAGTACTCGATAATTAAACATCGCAACCCATCGATTTCCGTTATTTTACACATATCATAATTTTATAAAAGCACACATTGAGAAAGTTATGATAATTGTATTTCTACTCATTATTTTTATTTCTACAAAATAATTTCCATATTCTGGTAGACGTTCCGCGACGTCTATTGTTTGTTGTAGAGATCAACTAAGAAGGGATTTTTGAAAATTTCGTCCCTAAGAGGGTAAAATTAGGTATAAATGGTTGTATGGAACTATGTCACATTCAAAGGAAGAAGCACAAAACCTAAAATACCTGTTTCTGCTTAGAAATTAAAGTTTATGTATAGTGGGATATTAAAAAAAAATACGACTAAGATGGTAAATGAGGGGTTGAAAGTTTATATGGGACGTTCGTCACTTTTAAAGTAAGAGCGAATCCGCGGGCAACAGCAAATTTAACATATATTTAGTGTAGGGTTACTTATGTACTTTTCTATACAGTCTTTATCTCTACGCACAAATGAAATATGAAAACTATTTTTAATAGCGAGTTTTAAGGCATCTTTTGCTCCTTTCGGAAGAAAAAAACTTGTCTTGAGAATGTGATCGCTACATTCGCTACTACGCATTGGTAGATGCGAGTGAGTCAGGTAGATTTGACTAGAAAATACGTTTTATTTTCAAAATACAAAAAAAACAATGATATAGTCCCTATATCATAGGGTATTTAGGGTACCACTGAAGGAATGTAATATGGTTCCGGTGGCCCGCCAATAAAGGCGGAGAGACGGTACACGGCGGGTTTCTTTAGTGAGTGAGGGCCCCACACTACCCTGTTCGTTGCCCTGAACGACGGGGTGTGCGGATAAATATATTTATTCCCGCCTAAACAAAAAAAAAGGGTATTTAGGGTAGGCTTAGACACGAAAAAAGTAATGGATAGCTCATTTTATTACAGGATTCTAAAATAATATTTCATTATAAGCTGCGGTAGAATATTGAGAGCGCCATAAACCCAAACCCCTCCCTATCTTCTCCTTAGTATTTTTCTTATCCTCTCCTTAGATATATGTGTTATATAGTAGTCATACTGTGATGTTTCGTATGGTGAGCCAAAGCGCCGGAGACACAAACCCCTTCTTTATCATCTCCTTACTATCCTGCCTCTACCTATCCGCTTACCATCAGGTGAGTACGTATGCTTGTTTGCCACCCAGGTAGTATAAAAAAAGCTACATTATCCAGAAGCATATATAGGTTATATTTGTATTATATCATTACACTATGAGCTACAAAGGTGGGGCAATGATGTTAACGCTAGCGAAACTGCTAGTTTGTAATAAAGTCCACACCTATTCTTTCAGTTCGGCTTACAACCTCTGATTTATGACCGAAGAAATTGAGTTTATTGGTTATTTTGGGGTGTCTTTATTGGCAAAGGTGTACTAATATTTTATGGTTTATTAAAGATAGAATATGGCACACGCAAAACATTAAAATTTATTAATTTCAGTATTTAATCCCTGCTTTTTTGATAAATTAAAGCTACAGATATGTCATTTATAAATTTATCTTTCATATGTATAACATATATTATGCATGTAATAAATATTCATATGTGTTAATATGGTGACAGAAAATATAGTTCATATAAAAAAATGCAAAGCAGTCATGAGGACTGCTGACAGAAGTGAAAAAAACTTAAATCTATACATAAACAAACAGTTATGATTTTTGGATATCCAAATTAATTGTTTATTTATAATTAAAACTTGTAAATCAAAATTATTTATTCATTTATAAAAAAGAATTAAAATTATTACTTAAATTATTCATTCCTTCATTCACAGCTGGCCCAGCGCAATAAGTTATACTGATAGGAACAAATATGTGTTATCGTTAACACGTCACGTGACCAAAGCGTTCGGTGATGATGACGCGAGTTCCATGATTTTTGTTCACCCACAAAGTGCTCAACGCCTAAAGAAGTTTACACTTCAAAAACCCAATAACTGTTTGTTGGACCGGTCTGGGATTCGAACCCGAAATCTCATGATTTGCAGTCCCATACACTACCAGGACCTAAAAGAAAGCGACTTAGGATTTTAGTCTATATATTTTATCTCATAAGTTAAATAACACAAAAAAAAGTTTTTTTTTATTGCTTATGATGGCACATAAGTGGTAACCGTCGCTCATGGACTCAACTATGTCGAGAGTATAGTCAAGCTGCTGCGCACCATTTCATTTCTCAGATGTGAAATAAAAGAATAAGTAGGTACGAGTACTTTAAGAAAAATAACTATGATAGTAAGTAATTAAAGTAACTATATTCTGCAGAAGGTGAAATGGGTTCTTATAAGTTTAATATCAGTTAGAACTAGTTTCACACTATTTTTTGTTCCTGAAAACCCGAGAAAATTAATGTTTTAATGCATTACTTTTCTTATTCTTACAATTTTACAATTAAGCCCAAGCCTGGGGAATGTTATAAGGATCACTTTTTTCACAAAAAATTAAAAATAATAAAATATACCACGAGTTCTGGTCACTTTTAAACGTGATTTAATAAGAGTTGGATTATCAATAAATGTTTAATTACCTTCCGAACTTCCGACGTCGCTGACCACAGGCGTGGTAGGGGCTGCT
Organism: Leucoma salicis; assembly: GCA_948253155.1. Taxonomy (NCBI): domain Eukaryota; kingdom Metazoa; phylum Arthropoda; class Insecta; order Lepidoptera; family Erebidae; genus Leucoma; species Leucoma salicis. Next base: position 10,476,188 of record OX411808.1, on the reverse strand, counting down.
GTAGCTTTAATGGGTATTTCGGGTGCAATGTTCTCAGCACCCAGCGAATCCCACATACCCCCCGTTTACTGGAGCGACGGATCAGTAGTATCTCATCTACCTATCTGCCACCTGATTCCTTCTAGTCATCATTTAATCTTCAAATACTTTCTTTACTTTTCATAATATAGTAGTTCATAATAGGATTATCTTTCTATAATAGCAGGAGCGGTTAAGTTTGTCTTCACTGATCGGGTCTTAATTTTGTGGCTTTTATTTTTAGCATTTGATATGATCAGGTACTTTACTAGACATTTTTTTTTGTAAGTGGAATCAAGAGGTTAAATTGCGAGCAGGATTAGTACTTGTGTCTTTTCTAATCCGGGCATTCGCCTGACTTTCGACAGCTACTCTATCGCAGAAACCTATTTGTAACTCCGATCTTTACCTTACATATTTACTTTAATGTCTACGCCATCTACCAAATGTATGTATTATCTCGGGACAAAAGGCATGCAGTATTTTGTTCAGAGATAGTACGCTTAATTATTATTATTGATACATAGCATCACGCCTGTATTCGCTGAAGGGGTAGGTAAAGGTGTATTACACACTCACGGTTCGCCAGCTATGTTTGTCCCACGTAATAGGGGGCGAGCTTATTGCCGCCTACCGGGCATATTTCCAAACTACGGGCTGCTACTGAGAATTTTTCTTTTGACGTAAAAGCTCAATAGCACCGCCCGACCCGAGGGTCGAACCCGAGACCTCATGATCAGCAGTCGCTCACACTACCGCTGCGCCACCGAGGCAGTTATAATTTGATAATCATACTAAAAAAGCCCATGATTTGATTGAAATACTATAATAAATTACGTAGTTAAGGTATATTTGCAGTCATATTGCTGCGTCAGTTGCGCCATCATGCACAGATAGGTGACGCGGAGCAATGAATGTCGTGCATAAATTACACACTGCCCTGAACCCGCGTTATGTGGCTCTCAAACACTAATAGGTACATATTATGTAGGCTTTGAGTAAAATATTTGTGTATTTTAGGGATATGGGGCAAGTTAATTAGTTACTTTGAGAACAAAATGTTTCATTAGATACAGCTTCAGATTTATGTTTGGTTGGGGATCCCCACAAATGCCCAAGCCTCAAGCTATGAAGTTTAAAACAATTGGTAAGTAGGTTTTAATACATATTATGTGATGTTTTGACTGAAACGAGCTGGTACTGGTCACAGACATGCTATTAAAATTAAGTACAATGGTTGGATGAAAATCTTTAAATATAAAACACCACACGTATAAAATAATTTTAAAGCTGTAACAGAGCTGTGTCTGTATATTTAAGATATTTGATAAAAAAATACTGTGATAGACTTTATTGGCGTGTCTAAACACAAAACAATTTTTTTTTTATTTTTGTCTGTTTATCTGTTTTTCTGTTTGTTCGTTCGCGCATCACGCAAAAACTACTCAACGGATTTTGATGCAATTTTTTTTTATTTGAAAGCTCTTGATTAGTCTTAAAAACTGGTATACATTTTATCATGCTACTAAATCTATCGGGAACTTGAGATATAACCTAAAAACTAGCTTTTGGGTGCGGCGAAGCCGCGGGCAAACTCTAGTACAAAATAAATCCTTCTCGTTCTTAAATTATATCGCGGCTTTAGCCCTACAACAGCACTAGAGTTGCACCGCACCTAGAGCTAATTCCTAGAACAGAACAGCTTGCACGTATTTCTCGACAATTTTATAATTGCTTTTGGTCTCGAACGAGCCCCGTCCCAACTGATGATAAACGATAATAGATGCTTATGGATTCAATAATACTTTAAAGCACCACCAAGCCACTGTTTATCATTTCACTTTGGTAATGAGGAATGAATTAACCGTAGTTCAATTTATTCTTTAGATACGTAGGTACAACTTTTACGTTACGAATAACTAATAGTTTTTTATTTTTAATCTATTATCATCCTACTCATTCTGTCTTCTATTTGTTAGTTCATTTAAAAGATCAAGACATAAACTAACAAAACATATATTTGTTATAATAAATAATTTTCCACACGTAGAGTCTTCAACAAGCGATGTTATTTTTTCTGTAGCCTGTCACTCTGGTTCAGGGTCAGTATAACTAGGTGAGCAAACAATAAACATAGCAAGGTCGCTTTGAACTGATGTCGGACGATAACACAACTCTATTTTTCCTCAACATACCAATATTATTTATGGGGCATACAAAGAAAAGCTTTTTGCCCACAGTTAGATCATTGAAGCGCAATAATATCTGTTTAAAAAATATGAAATTTTGATGTATTTTTTTTCCACCAAATACCACCTTATAGAGTTTTTTTGTTTGTCCTAATCCATATTTTACCTCTTATCTCCTTCCCGTAGGTATATCATATTGAACCTTTCATTAAAAATTAAGATGAGAGATATAATTATGCAAGAATAGAACCTGTTGGTACTCTGTTCTCTCAGCCTACACCGCAAGGGAGATGACGTGATGATAAGTAAGTAGTACTAAAACTGAGGCATTCAATATGTCCTAACCTAATCCAGATGTAGTATAGGGTAGCCTGTATATTTTGTGGCTTCTGACTCGAATGTTTATTGAAGGAGGTGACTTAGCCAATATAACTTTAAATTGATGAATTTTAATCTTAATTTTCCTTACCGAAAACTAATACCTAAAGTCGTACAAAGGGTAATTCAATGTAATCTTATAGATGTAATTGTTCTATAGTATTGCAAACATTTGACTGCCGCCACTGACCGTCATTTGTAGCATGCCGGGATAACTGGCTTTCGGCATCAAATACTGTAACGTTATTAGTAGTTGCGAAGACCAAACCACTGCAAGCGTTCGTGTGTCTGGCTATTAAAGGAGATATTAACTAGATTTATTTGTATTTCTATATATATATATATATATATATTACTATAATTTTACTATAATCTTACTTCTAATATATATATATATATATATATATATATATATATATATATATATATATATATATATATATATATATATATATATATATATATATATATATATATATATATATATATATATATATATATATATATATATATATATATATATTAGAAGTAAGATTATAGTAATAAAGTATAAATATCCATCTATCTATCTATCTATCAGCCTCTCGAAGTCCACTGCTGGCCTCTTCAAGAGAACGCCACAACATGTGTTTCGCTCATTTGGGGGATAGTGCCGTAATCGCCACGCTTGGCAGGCGGGTTGGCGATCGCAGTGGATGTTGTTAATACTCGAGGGAGTGCTGCTGCCCACTCCCCCGGTATTCCATTAGTCGGCTCTTACGACTCCCATGGGTGGAGAGGGGTGGGACAATTCTAAAGCCGGCCCCACACGGCATAAGTATAAATATATTGCTCCGAAAATAGTCAATAAATTTTAGCTCTAGACCTGGAACTACTGCCGCTGGATGAGACTTTTTTTAAAACGCTTTTATTAACTTACCTGTATCTATATATCTATGTAACGGAATCTATGATTTTCACCTTCAAAATGTAATATTAAGTTCGCACGCACACTTATCGAGTACCGATGACAATACAATAATTAAGCGATGCATCCCAAAAAATCATCCAGATATAAAAATCTGACTCCGGTCTTGTTCTAAGGTCGCCAGTTTTCTCCTTCAATGGGTCGTGGAGGCCAGATTTGCAGCTGCTCCGTGTAAATATTGGTGGATCATCTTTAAACCAAACAGATTAGAAACTGACCCCAACAAAGTTTGGAATAAGGCGAAGAAGATGATGATGTACATCCTTATTAATATACGCAATGGGGGGTAAATTGGTTAACGAAATTAAACTGATATGATAAGTTAGCATTGGTCAGATTGGGTTTCTAGTAGAGAACTTTTCGAGAAAAAAGCAAAAAAAAATATTTTCTGCTTTTCTTTCTCTGTTAAATTTTATCAACTAAAATAACTTTGGCAGAATTTAAAACGAAATCTACTGATGACAATGTTTATTCTTTACTTTATTGTAGGAACTAATTATATATTATTCATAGCGTTAACGTAGAAACATTACGTTGTAAACCGTGATCCTGTATCCAACACAAGTAATTAGTTATATCATCGCTAACACAGACCCCTTTGCGGTCCTAAATAATAAAATAGCAAGTACGCACCTTCCGTAATTTAATTGTTTGTATATTTTATATCCTGGTTTTACAAAACATTCATAAAGACTTTAGTATTACCTTCATAAAATCCAGTAGAGTTCGAGAATCTGGAAATATGATATTTATTTTAAATTCTGGAAATCAAGTCATAACAGATAATAAAATTATAACATTGTTATATGTTGTATTGTTTGTTCGTTAGAAAAGAAAATCCGTTCAAATTAAAGATCGATAAAATTATTTGGACATGGGTAGTATGGCTAGGGGATAAGTATTACACACCCACCACTCGCCAGCTATGTTTAAGTCCCACGTAATAGGGGGCGAGCCTATTGACGTCTACTGGGCACATTTCCAAACTCCGGACTGTTACTGAGAATTTGTCTTTTTAGGAAAAAGCTCATTAACATTGCCCGACCCGGGGATCGAACCCGAGGCAGTCGCATACACCACCGAGGATAAGTACCTTTTTCCTTTTTTTTTTTCTCAGTATATAATTTAATTTCTTGTTCTTTAATTAATCTGAGCACCGTATTCTACTCAAACGACGCCATTACTGGTTATGTGGCTAATGGTGTTGGATGCTCCCGTTACACATACAACTACGTTAAGAATAAGCGCTCAGTTTATGTTCTTAATTTAAAATAAGCACATATCCCATTTTATTTTAATAATTATGTATGTTGTCTCGGTTGCAGCTTTCATGCTACTTTAGTTATAATGAAGTATATAAAACTTTTTTTATACTACATGGGTGGCAAATAAGCATAAGGCCTAGCTGATGGTAAGCGGTTACCGTAACCTATAGACGCCAGCAGAACCTACACCATAGGCACAAAACACTATATCCGCGATCTCCAAGGAAAATTATTGAAGGTGGATAGGAAGAATAATAAGAAGAGGATAGGAAGGATAACAAGGAGGGATTTGGGCCTCCGACGCTTGCTCACCATACGAAACACAACGGTAGGAGTAACTACCGTTACCACTGAAGGATTGTAACATAGTTCCAGTGGCCCGCCAATAAAGGCGGAGAGACGGCACACGGCGGGTTTCTTTAGTAGGTGAGGGCCCCACACTACCCTGTTCGTTACCCCGAACGACGGAGTGTGCCGTTAGGTACATTATTCCCGCTTTAACAAAAAAAAAGAAGTAACTACCGTTATTACAGGCTGATCTTTTGTGAGAAGGTGGTACTTCCACGATCAAGTCGGGATAAGCAAGGTTCTAACTCTCAAACTGTAAATTGCGATTTTATAAAAGTGGCTTATGAGTTTCTTGCCGGGCTCTTCTCATGAAAAACCTTACTATGGAATCCAGCCGCTTATTGCAATTGCAATAGCTACATGCACTTGCCTTAAGCGATCATGTTAATTATTAGTAAAGTTTTGACGATTATAAGTGAAGTATAATAGCCCCATGAAACTGATTTGCTTAAATTTGAATTCGAATATTGCTGTTTAATGTTGAAAAAAAAAAGTTGCTTAATCTAGCGGTTAGAGTAAAAATTTCACGAAGGGAATAGAATAGATAAACCTCTAAATAAAACTTTACCGTTTTTGGTTTTTGCTTTTTCCGTACTGTATGAAATTTATTACTTGTTGTCGGACTCGAACAAATTTCCGCTATAAACAGATGTGAAGCGTTTTGATGTGTTTCAGCTGTAAATTACTATTTCCAATCTTCGACTAATCTCGTAAGCGTAGTGATGTAGCCACAGAAGGCAAGTGACCTGACTGCGCTCCTAGTATATAAATATTTAAAGTCCCCCCGTGATACAAGGATTATTCCTCAGTGCAGGGTGTTGTCTTTTAAATTAAAAAAACAGTTCCAGTCTTCTAAATAAGATTTTAAATGCAATTATTTTTCATCAACTTATTAATTGTCACACATGTTTAGAAACTTAAACAACACTGACCAAATGTAATGTCGTTGAAACAATAGTTGTTTTTGTTTGAGTAGACAAAGGATCTCAAAAGTTTTACGTCCTCAGTTGCTCAACTTTTTGTTCCTTTAACAGTCATTCTCTCACAAAGAAGAATATACTGTTTTTACTTAAATAACTTTATCTTTATTCAGGGTGCCTACAAGTTGTGAAAATAAATAGTCTTAATGAAACTTTGAAATAATAAAATAAATGTATATTTTTTTTTACTTTATAAAGCTGTACGAGTTGAACACCGAACGACCATCACTAAAAGCTCAACTACTAACATTAGTTGAATGTAAGTCACGTGTGATTTTAAAACCTTGAGATAACTTCTTTGCAAAGGAGAGAGAAACGCTTCCATACATTTTTGGGCTCGGGTGTTAACAAGATGAAAGTTGCAACATTTGATATATTTGAACCATGGACGTATAAAGGAATTAGAAATAATTCTGTTTAAGTCCATGATTTGAACAAAAATTTAGAGAAATCAAATTTGTCATAGCTGTAAAATAAGTCACATATACCAATTCTCTAAAATCATTTAACCATGATCATTTATTTGTTAAACTATAATATTATTCATTACTTGTCTATTACAAATTAAAATGTGTAATAAACAAATACATTCGTTTTCCTAATTTAGGAGTCTATGAATTAATAAACACAATAATATAAAATACCAGTAACACCCTTATATTGACTCTTATAGGTATGTTGTCTTTCATAAAAATCCGACATGCTACTCCCGAGAAAGCTCAGTAAAATACACCGAAATTTGGCCGAACTCAGGCGAATTTTGTATTTTTACCGAATGTTCGGCTGAAGTTCGTATTCGGTTCAAATCACATTCGTCCCATCTCTAATTTTCACATACCTAATTCAATTTAGTAATCATCACAAGTGGTATAACATAGAAATACTCAAAATATCTCCGTTGCTTGAAGGTGTACTTAGCAACAATTACTAAATTTAGAGTAACGCAATTTAACTACTTACCTCAAACTTTGAAATTGCTTGCCAATAGTTTGATTGTTAATAGTTTAGATCTGACAAAGTCAACATAACCGAGACAAGAGAACAAGTTTAAGCTCTAACAATGAGCAACAGTTTATTGGAACAAAAACATTTAAGTACGTATTAATAATATCTAGGATCATGATAAAACTTTTACGTGTTCTCTCGTGAAGAACGTGGTATAAACAACAAATTTTAAGTTAATCCTATATTGTCGTAAATATATCTAAAACAAATGTGAAGTGGAGAATGGGTGACACCGTTGGGTGACTGCGATAGCTTAGTGGCCCAGAGCACTTCCCCGGGTTGGGTGGGACGCAGGTTCGAATCCTGCTCGCAGTAAAACTTCTTTTTCCACTTTCACAAATAATATGTTCTTTAATCCTACTAGTATTATAAATGTGACAGTTTGTATATTTGGATGTGTAAATATTTGTCGCTACATCATTTAAAAACTGCTGAACAAATTTGGGTGAAATTTGGCTCACATATAGTTTTTTTTGTGGACTAAATATTAGGACATCTAGAACGTTTTATGCTTGAACAATTTTAGGTTCTTGTGGTAATTTTTGCATAAAGATAAAATAGCAAATGTGCTTTTGAGTGACGCCGTTCTATGATCAAGATCCAATTCTGAGGTCCACGTAAACAAAGTAAACATTACTTACTGTCCAACTGTTGGGCGCGGGCCTTCTCTTACAACAACGCCGCAGCAGACCAGTGCGAGCTGGCAGACTTCACACATTATAAATGTCAAAGTTTTTTTTTGTGTTGAGTTTCTATGGAATAACTATTTCTGTATAATTATATTATACTAGCCTTTGCCCGCAGCTTCACCGCAGCCAAAAGCTAGTTTTTAGGATATACCAATATTTAAGTCTAATCAAAAGCCATAAATTAAAAAAAGTTGCATCAAAATACGTTCTGTATTTGCGTGATGCGCGAACAAACAAACAGACAAAAAATCTAAAAAAAATCGTATTGTGTCTAGACACGCTTATATTATTATACATACAGTAACTTTTTCTCGAATATCTTAAATGTACAGACATAGCTCTGTCACTGCTTTATAATAGTATAGATAAGTGTCAAAATGTTACTGTTTTATTACGATGATAAGATTATATGCTAGTTTTAAGAGCATAAGCTACTAAGAAGAAGTAGAGCAACCAAAAGAAATAATCTTTTAAACCTTCATCCATCCATCAGCCTTTCAACGTCCACTGCTGGACATAGGCCTCCCCAAGAGAACGCCACAACGAGCGGTCCCGTCAAGGGGGATAATGCCGTAATCCCCACGCTTGGCAGGAGGGTTGGCGATCGCAGTGAATGTTGTTAATACTCGAGGGAGTGCTGCTGCCCACTCCCCCGAAATTCCCTCAGTCGGCTCTTACGACTCCCGTGGGTAGAGAGGGGTGGGAAAATTCTAAAGCCGGCCCCAGACGACAAACTTTTAAACCTGCCTACGAGAAAATAACGAAAACCACATTAGTATGTATAGTAATTTAATAGCTAACGAACCTACAATAATATTATTATCACCAGGGTTCTTGAGATAAGTCCAATAAGAAGTCAATAGTGGGTCTTGTTCAATCTTCTTCTCCCCAGATGAAAAAGCAAGAGCAAACCAGATTCTGTGTGGTAAAAATAGGTATTATTTCTATAGTCCCTTGTGGTGATCAGAATGATTACTCCTTTAACGATAAGTTTCAGAGATTCACATCAATTGATATAACTGTAATCCAGATATCTATCTGACCTCGGCTAAGACTTTTTTTTGACAATTCAAATTTATTTCATGGAGGCGGTTCTTAATAGGTTCTCTTCAGTGTCACAACATTATCACTCTTTCAAAGCCAGCTCGAGACTACCTTCCACCGAGCATTCCTCGAGACTTGACGTTCCATAAATGGTAGTTTAAAAATTTGAATCTATTTCAATTTTTTTAGGAATTGTCTTATTATAAAACCTATATTTGGTGAAATAAAGAGTATATAATACCGTAAAGTCCGTATTATTATACAGTACCACACATTATACCAGTATATTAATAAATTCTTAAATTAAACCCAATATCTCGTCAGAAAAATAACATATTTAAAAGTAGGTAAACAAAACTAAGTAATATTTCAACTGAATTTCAATCATAATATTATTTCAATTAATATTGAATTATAATGCCAAAGCGTAATTTTTTTTATAGAAAAAAGCACTTTAGTCACGAGGAACTTATATCTTATACAATTAACATACTCAAATTAGAATTAGCAGGTAGATTATTAGTAATACGAAACTAACAGTCACGCTGAGTGCTAATTTCGTAAATATATTGTACTTTATTGTTTGTGGAATGATACAGTGGACCCCTTAGCACTTGTCACAGGGAAGGCGATGCCATATGCTTTGAACGAAGCAACCGTATTTAGAATATAAATAATAAAAACTCATGTTTGTGGCAAACAATACGACTATAATTACGTATTTATTTTTTATTTATCGTTCTTTGTTTAGCTTTTGTTCGGTTTTTTCTCGTCTATTCTCCTTACACAAACTAAAATCTCACGGAATTTCTTTGCAACCGGGAAAACAGGATACAAACGCAATCAATCAATGGCATGTTTACTTAGACATCTGTATCTGTAACTATTATAACGCTGTAACAGACCTATGTCTGTGCTGCTATTATGGCATCTCGAAACACAAAACATTTATTTGTATGTAATTTAAAAAAAATACCTACTGAACGGATATTAATGATTCTTTTTGTTTCAAATCTCTTGGTTTGATTTAAAATGGTAATAATACGTTTATATCCCGTTATTAAATCGAGAACCTAAAGTATAACCTACAAACCAAATTTTATATTACTTGCGAAGGAGCCACGGGCAAAGGCTAGTTATATTATAAATAAATAAATATTCACGGACATTTTACACCACGTCCTCTGGTCCCAAACTAAGCTTAACGCTTGTGCCGGGGTCTGGTACCAGATTACGGATATAATACATATTATATTACTTTTTTTTTCTAAATACATACATATAATAGATAGAAAACACCCAGACCCAGTACAAATATCTGTGTTCATTACACAAATAATTGTCCTGAGTGGGAATTGAACCCACGGCCTCGTGTAATCACGAGGCCTGTCAAACAAACCAATGTATTAGTGGTAATATTTATTTAGATTTAGAGAGAAATTTTACGTATACGGCACGATATTCTAATATTAGTACATTTAGCTACACATTTAATGTAGAGTCAAGGATTTCATGACCAATTATACCATGACATCATTATCTACAATTTGATATCCTTTAAATACATTTACTAGTAATAATGTCTTAACATGACAGCGTTCTTCACAATTATTATTATATTCAGGAGGCCTTTGTACTTACATTCAGTTAGTGAATACTGTCATCATTATTTTTAACGAGGTAACCTTAATATCTATAATAGACACAGGAATCGTAATAATAATATTTCGCAAGTTCGCTTATTTCGGTAAAATTTATTTTATTAGAGTACTAGATTCTGCTCGATACATCCGACAGATCGCGCGCGGGCGTCACCCAAGACATTAGGAAAGAATGTGTTATAGAAATTGATACATCACGATGGATTAGTTAGCAAAGCAGATGGTTATCAAAGATATGTAGGTTCATATCCTACTCGTGGCTATCATTTTCAATATTACATTTTCGCACTTCGTTTTTGTTTATTTAATGCGATAATGATTGTGGTAATATTATTCTACAGAATGTGAATAATTTGTACTACCATAAAAAAATGTAAAGCGGTTAAAGTCAAATGGCAAAATCAAGGACTGTAAAGACAGTTATATCCAATTCGATTCCCAGTCCGAGATACAGTGAACATCGTGAGTAAACCTACACGCCAACTGTGGGGTATGCAGTTCTAATAAGAATGATAAGGTTTATAGTTATAGTTCACCATGTGAACTCAGTGTGTAGCAACACTAAGCATGGCGTCGTTGAGAGCATTGTTTCCTGACTGGAAGAAACAGATAATTTTGTTTTTCTTCTCGTAATATTTTCTAACGTTTGTTTATTACCGATATTATAAATCTAAAGATTTTATTTGCTATGGCATTCCCTAGTTCTTACTGATATATAATCTGACATTTGAAATATTCTTTTTGCCTTTAATGAGCTATCTAAGATGACGTAACGATCCTCAGAGCAGTGCAATTAGCTATTAAGAGCGGACTGACTGAGACGAACCGACCTGATGCTGAATTAATAGAAACAACCAAGGAAAAACAAAGAAACCTTATGCCACAGGTGAATGTTACGGTAGATTAGTAGGAAATAATTGAGAATGGTTTCCAAAACAGCGAAGATCTAAGCAATAATAATTAATAATAATAATAATAATTTATTTTATTATCCACATCTTCTACAATATAACCATTATAGAGGTTTCCTTTTAGGTGTATTAAACAGCTGTGACAGGCGGCCCCGCTCTTCTAAAACTAATTACTTACAAAAGTAGAAATGCAGAGAAAAAATAAATCAAAATAGACTGTGTGTGTGTGTGTGTGTGTGACTGTGGTGAGTGTGAGTGTGGTGAGTGTGAGTGTGGTGTGTGTGAGTGTGGTGTATGTGTATGTGTGTGTTTCTAATATATACTGTGTAAGAGAGTCTCAATTTCCTCATAGGTTTTTGGTTTTAACCAGTTTATTAAAGTTATTTTACATTTTTGGTAGGTCAAATTGTGAATCTGTAATTGCTTATTTACTAAATTATAAAGAAAAGCTGATTGTCTAGTGTATTGCCTTTTTGCATAAGTAGAATGAACGGCGATGATATGGTTGGATATGGTTTCTTCTTTTTTTAGGTGCATTAGGGTTATAGGGTAATGTTTTATGCAGTTTTAAAATGACTTTAAGAACGTATAATTTTATAACTGAAAGTAGGCCATCTAGTGTGTATAGTTCATTAGAAGGAAATATATATGGTTTGAAATACATTACTTTTAGTAAAGACCTTTGAGTTCGTTCAAGTTCAAGAAACTTTATTTTGGTAGCACCACCCCATACGGGTATGCAATAAGTCAGGATTGATTGGGCTAGAGAGGAGTATACTTGGCATAAAGTTTTCTTATCTGTCACATGACGCAATATTTTAAAAATCCATATAAGCTTTCTAATTCTTGTCATAGTCATAGGCATTTACCATGAAAGTCGTTGGTCAAATATAACTCCTAAGTATCTTACGCTAGTTACTTTACAAATTTCATCACAAGAACAGGTGTTATTTTGGCTGTAAGCATCTCTACAAGAATGTATTTTCAGTGTTAAGTCTGAGTGTGGTTGAGTATTATTATATTTAGTAAATGTGATGAATTTAGTTTTACAGGTATTCAGCGTAAGTAAATTTGTAGAGAGCCAACTAGCAGCTATCGCAAGTCCTTTTTCAGCGAGTTTTTGTGCAGTTTCCCACATGTGTATCATCTGCATATAAAAATATTTGCCCGTGATCTAATTTCATTTCGCAGAGATTATTAATGTAAATTAAGAATAACGTCGGACCTAAAACGCTACCTTGTGGGACGCCAAAACTAATATTTTTCTCCTCACTCGAGTGTTCTCCTATTTTTACCCGTTCGTGGAGTGAATTTTTTTAAAGTGCTATTCTTTCTCATTTTCATTGAAACTCTTATTAAATTTTTTAAGACTTTTAACATAAGAATATTTTTAATTGTCGAAGATATTAGAAAAAAATACGATCAATAAGAAATTTCAAAATTAACGCCAATTGAGTTTTGCAGTAGGTACGTCATGTAAAGTAGGGGCTTAAAAAGTTAGAAAACCTATAAAAATTAAATATATAGCGCGCAACTTAATAATATGCATAAGGTAGATTTTCACGACCATTTCGGTTTTGACATAAACTCCGTAAACCTTCCAGAAGCCAGATCTAAGCAGCTAACCAGCATACATTTTGCCGTACTATTTGTAACATTGTAACATTTTACGAGAATATAATCTTAAACTTAACATTTTACATGTAAAATAAATACAAAAATAAACTACTAACGTAGTGAGGTACAAATATTTTAGATAATACATGAATACGAATGCTTTAATTTTCTATAACAGAATTTATAAACAATTCTGCATTATGAAATATGTATTTGATGTTAAACATTTTAAAATCTGACATAGAATTAAATAAAGAACAAATTGTTTATGAATGTGGAAAAAGAGAATATTAGTGCGAGCGGGATAAAATTCTTTTATTCCACATTCACAAATAATTTGTTCTCTAAAGTAGCTGAGCATGTCAAGTGCTAAATAAATTACATTAAAATATAGAATTCAATCTTAGACAAAGAATATTATAGACAAGCTATCAGCGTATGCATTGTTGAGATAGCAATAGTTCGACATATGATAACCGGAATAATTTTATAAGATAACTAGCTGTTTCTCGCGGCTTCGCTCACGCAAATAAATATTGAAATAGGAACGATTTTGTTAAAAAAATACTGTCTCTAAATGAAATTAAACACTTTTCACTTTGTGTTTAATGAAATTAAACTATTAATATTCATCAAAATTATTAAATTATTATTACTATATATAAATAGTAAATACCTCTTTGTAAAAGATGTTTGAAGTGTTTCTTTTTGCGTCTAAAACTCACTCTGGAGCTTGCAAAATAAATCTCTCTGTGTGAAAAGCAGTCCTTACTTAAATCGTTGCCAGTCATTTTCAGTGACTGACCTAGGGACTTGTTAATTGTTATGCCAAAGCACACATTAAGAGAAATTTGTATTCTTTTATAAAATTTTAATTTATATAGGCGGGTATCTAACTACACATCCTCGTTCGGGGCAACGAACATGGTAGTGTGGGGCCCTCATCCACTAAATAAGCCCGCCGTGTGCCGTCTCTCCGTTTGTATTGGCAGACCACTGGAACTGTATGACATTGCTTCAGCGGTCGCTTACGTATAACCTACGGTGTGTTTAACGTTATCTCGTCATATAATAATTATAAGCGGCATAACGAAACAATAGCCTGAATCAGAAAACGTGTATAATGCCACCTATCGAGAGAGAGAGAATAACCTTATTTATAATGCAAACTATGAATTTAGGCAATAAAAAACTTATCTATAAAAATAAATAAATTTGAAATGTCTGTTTGTAATGTTTAAATAACAGTTTTTTACTAAAAGCATATGAGAGTTACAAAATAAAAAATTTAAAGTTTTTGTCGGACTGTTTGTTTCGGCTAATATCCATAACGGCTGAACCAATTTGGAAGGGCCTTTCACGAGCTTATAGCAGATGTCACAAGGAGTAACTTATGATACTAATATTTTAGAAAAATAATTACATTAATGCAAAAAAATTAAAAACTAAATTCCACGTGAACGAAGTCGCGGGTTGCACTTAGTTAATAAAGTTTGTTACTTAAACTTTATATAAGATGCTTCAATATTGAATTTCATGCTTTTTCTTTTAAAAATACCAAACGTTTTGTGCAAACTTTCGACCCCTGATTCACCCTCTTAGGGGTAAAAAATCTAAAATCGCTAATATACGTGTTCATTTATTTTTAACCAGAAACAGGTATTTCAATTTTCGTGCTAATTACTTCAAAATTGGCGAACCTCCCTTATAAACTTTCAATTCCTCATTTACCATCTTAGGCGTATTTTTTTTAATATGCCACTGTATATGTACATTTATTTCTAACCAGAAACAGGTGTTTGATATTTCGCGCTTCTTACTTTGAATATGACAAAGTTCCATACAACCATTTTGAAATAATAATGTTAGAAAGTATTCCATACAACCGTTTATACCTTATTTTACCCTCTTAGGGGTGAAATTTTCAAAAACCCTTTCTTAGTGGATCTCTACAACAAAAAAGGCATCAACTACCAAAATTTCAAGTTTGCAGCCCCAGGGGTTTAGGCTCTGTGTTGATCGTCAGTCAGTCGGTACAAGCAATTAGGTATATGTATATAGACCATTATAACTTTGTTGGCTAAAAATGTACTAAGTACCTGTTTTAGCCGGATACAAGAATGACAGCGTTAAAGAAATTGCAGTTATGCTAATATTTTGCTTAAAATGTATTAGAACATGTAACATTAGCGTATATAACGTGAGTATTAAAGGTTCTTTTTATGTCAATACAAAATTATTACACAAATAAAAAAAATAAAAAGAATGTTTAAAACCTAATCAAAAGTAATAGTTTATTCTAAATTTGCGCTAAAATCAATCGCAAATGTGAATATGATGCGAACTTGTATTTCTATGTACAAGTGTATTTTTTAATAAAAACATTTTTAACTCGAATGCACGGCCGCTTTTTTTATTGTTTTATACTTTTGTGCTTCACGTTGCTACGATGACATTTTGTACGGAAGTTTTTGACGATAAAGTGGATTAATAAAGGAATTTGAAATGCAATCGATATTGAGTTTGGTGTATACACCAAGTGCTATACCACTGCTTTGACTAGTTTGTGTCATAGTTTTTGTGCTAACAAACATTGCTGAGCTGCACAGCTATAGGTACTTTGTAAATGCGTTCAAACAGATTAGCAACAACCAGTGATCTGGAACAGCATAGTTCTATAATTAGATTTAATATATCCGTCAAAGGATTACTTAGAACAATTATATTTATGCATTATTACGAATTAAATTAATCTCAAAAATAAATAATGATTGACGATAGATAAAACTCTCAATGTACATTTAAAAGATTTAAGGTTAAGAACAGAGACAAATTTGACTAACTTATCAGCACGCCATTTCCCTTACGGGATAAGCAAAGAGACCAGAGTGCCATGAGGCTTGTATTCTTGCATACAGCTCTCGCTTTCTCTAACTAACTAACTAACTTATCATCACGCCATTTCCCTTGCAGGGTAGGCAGAGAGAACAGAGCGCCAAGAGGCTCTATTCTGGCATACATCTCTCGCTTCCTCAACATTCATAACTCTCTTCATACACGCTCGCCGGTTTCGGAGACTCCTGACTCCACCTTCCTTCAATACATGACCAATTTGGTCTAGGTAGGTAAGTCTCGGTCTCCCCCTGTACCTAAATCCTTCCACTTTCGCATTGTATATCTTCTTAGCCAGTCGCTCGTCCGGCATTCTTTCCACATGTCCGAACCATCGAAGCATTCCCTTTCGCATCTTTACACCAATAATCTCTTTCATACCTACTCGCTCTCTTACGTCATTGTTACGAATGCAGTCAGTCAGCCTCACTCCACAGATTCTCCGCAGAGATCGCATTTCGACCGCATTGATTTTACTCTCATGCTCCTTTTTACATACCCAACTCTCGCTTCCATATAATAACGTTGGAACAAGCACTGCATTGTGTATTGCGACACGTGCCTTATGGCTGAGGTGGTAGCTGCCGAGAAGTTATTCCAATGCTCCGTTTACTCTATTTCCCGTATTCACTCTTCTCTCTACATCAGTGGTGTATCTTCCATCCCAACTGAATCCACATCCAAGATATACAAATTCATCCACTTGTTCCAGCACACCATTTCCTATTGCTACTCTAACATCTGTTCTGGCTTCTTCTCTTTCAAAAACCATTATTTTGGTTTTGCTCACATTACTACGTAGAGGGGCCTACAATCTTCTGCCATTACGTCGACTAGGGTTTGCAGGTCAGTCGCAGACTGCGCTAATTGGACCGCATCGTCTGCATATAACAGCCCTGTTTAACGCCGATATTGACATCAAACCAGGGTGACACTCCATCATCCAGCCGCACACAAGCTCTGCAGTCCGTGTAGTTGGACTGCACCGCTTATAGTAGCCTACCGTTAATACCATACTCCGGCAAAATGTCCCAAAGTTCCTTTCGTACAACAGTGTCAAATGCTTTCTCCAAATCCACAAAACTGCAGAAAACCCTCTGGCCTACAGCCAGATGCTTCTCCACAATGTTGCGCAGAGAAAACACTTGATCCATGTATCCTCTTCTACACCTGAAACCTCCTTGTGCCTCACACAAAAATTCATCAGACACCATCCTCATTCTCCTTTCGATAATCTTACCATACACTTTGGCTGCCAAACTGGTTAAACTTATGGCTCTGTAGTCATAACGTGAACCCTTGTTTTTAAACAAGGGCACGATGACAGCGCTTCTCCAGACCTTGGGAACCATTCCTGAGCTCCAACATAAATTGAGAAGCATCATGAAGGATTTCCAGACACATGAGCCTTCAAGCTTGATCATCTCAGCAGACACCATATCAATGCCGTCTTACCATTTATCAAACTTCTAATCTCGCTTTCTCAACATTCATAACTCTCTTTATACACGCTTGCCGGTTTCGGAGACTCCTGACTCCACCTTCCTTCAAAACATGACCGATTTGGTCTAGGTAGGTGAGTACTACTTACATCCTTCCACATTCGCATTGTATATCTTCTTAACCAGTCACTCATCCGGCGTTCTTTCCATATGTCCGAACAAATTTTATATAAAGGTTTTATTTTATTTTTATAATCCTCTTGCTAGCCCCTCTTATTCTTAATTTAACTTCTAAGTTTGTAATTCTACCTGTGTAGATACATTGGCATTGTCACGTCTTCCAGAATCTTCACGGAGAGCCGGTAGCGCTGCCACATTGACTAAATCACTCAAACGGCGCAAATATTCTTACCTTTTGTGCTGTTTATTTTTACCTTTTGTGGTATAGAGACAATAGACCTGTGGGAACCGATGAATTCCAAAATGTTGGCTTATACCACTTCTAAGTAGATGGTCTTAACACTTCTAAATAGAATTATAAGTGTTTGGGGTAAGCTTTAAAATTGTATATTTGATCCTGATTAGAAGTACCTTCGTTGATGACAAATGCCTTGTGTGGTATAAAGTATCCCTGGCTCTTTCTTTTATTTGTTAGATAATGAAATTGAATACAAATTATTAACATGTACCTATATTCAGTTTCTATTCAGCTAACAGAGCACATGCAAGGGAGTAATATGAATGAACATAATAATTCATCTAACACTTCACTCGTTTCAACCGCAACTTTCGCATCTGAAAATTAATTTATCTGTCGGAATAATATCTCTGCAAAATACTTATAATTTGTTACGTTCTTGTATTTATTAGTTTAGAATGTGAAAGGTCGCAGTAAAAATGGTTCAACTAAAATTATATCTGTCTTTTGTTTTCGGGCCTAAGCCATAAATCATATTGCCTTGTACTTTAGTACGTCGTTACACTATCTACCGATATTACTAGCTAAAACTATTATTAAAACATGAAATTAAAATTTTTATATACCTAAAAACTATACTAATTTTACGTATGTAAACATTGATTTTTGTCCGTGTTGTGACCGACTAAGAATACAATTGTCACCATCCCATTGTTTCCCACGGGAGTCGTATAAGGCGACTAAGAGAAGTAAGCAATGATCACCCATTGCATTACTGGTGGTAGGGCTGGGTACCAAGTGGGAGTATTAACTTGCTATAGGGCCCGAGCGGGTTGGTACCACCATCTCCCGTGTGACCGGCCATGAAGCATATCGTTGTAGTAGTTGTAGTGTAGCAGGAGATAGCCGTTTATTCTTTAATTTCATATCTGTGAAATGAAATGGTGAGCAGCAGCTTGACAATACTTTCGGTACAGTTGAGTCCATGAGCGACGGTTACCATTTACCATCAGATGGGCCTTGGCTCGTCTACCACCACATGCAAAAATAATAAAAAAATAATAAAGTAACGAGATTTCTCGAAACAGAAGAGAGAATAGTAGAAATCTTTTTAATTCTATCATAATAATATATTTTACCCGTGTCACATTTTTAAATATTCAGGATACTTATGAAGACGTTTATATTGTTTCTTTACGTAGCAGAGAAACCAGAAACATTGTCACAAAATAATGTTAACTGTCAATCAAAATAATATATATAACAAAAGTAAATCAAACATTTTGAGACATTCATTTTAAAAATTGGCTAAACGAATAGATGTCGGTCATGTAAACACGTTAAGCATGAGCGTTAGAGCTTTAACTGCATAATGGTTCTGCATAGTAATAATACGAGTGCCCATACGTCCGACGTAGCAAACGTCGGATTACCCAATGCATCAGCGAAACTCGATTGTATTGTTATCGAATACTCCTCTGAAATATTATGTCGAAACGACGTCCTGAATATCTAAGCGTTTCTCACATACTCGTATTACTGATCAACCGGTGCATTGAGCTGCATTATTTGAAATTTAATAAGTATTCTTGAACTCATACAATAACCGGTGTAAGCTGCTGTAACTTCCTTTGGAAAGTGGGTGTGTATTATATTAATTTGCCGTATTGAACTCGGTAATAATCCTTGTATCGCGGGGGACTTTACAAATATACAATTTCACGGATATAAATTACATCCAGACTCAGAACATCCATTAGTGGATCATATGTCCTGTGTGGGAATCGACCTGCAACACTCGGGGCGGGAGGTTGGTACTCCGCCATCTGTACAGTCAAAACTGTTTGTCTGTCTTTCAGTCCTTTGTTACCTCTGTCTAAACGAAATATATTATAGTGATGGATACAGTCTTTGTTATCTTAAGTTCATTTTAGTTTATTCATAGTCTGCCGTCAAACTTCTTGATATTATACCTCTAATTTGCATAATATTTAAGGTATAGACCAAGTATAATAATAGCACCGTCTGTTTACATTCATAGCAGTGTAATTTACCTGTTGGTTTCACTGAAATAAATTGTGGATTTGGTTTATTTAACAAGAATAAAATGAAAGAGAAATTTTTTTTAACTTCCCGCTAAGAAAATTGAAAATTTTCAAAAGTTGGGAATTTATTGGTTTTACCCCGTTTTTTTTTTTTGGCCATGTGGGGCCGTCTTTAGAATTGTCCCACCCCTCTCTGCCCACGGGAGTCGTAAGAGCCGACTGAAGGACTACCAGGGGAGTGGGCAGCAGCACTCCCACGAGTATTCAACATCCACTGCGATCGCCAACCAGCCTGCCAAGCGTGGCGATTGCGACATTATCCCCCATGACGGGACCGCTCGTTGTGGCGTTCTCTTGGGGAGGCCTATGTCCAGCAGTGGACGTTGAAAGGCTGATGACTGATTTCATTGTCATTCGAAAGGAAAAACTTAGATTTTGAATACACTTAGGACCGATTCGAACCGATAGATCTTGATAAATCTCAATAAAACTACAAAAAAATTTTTTTTTCAAACGTGGTTTTTTTAATAACTTTTAAACGGTTAAACCAATCGATTCCAATAACTAATCAGCTCTTAACATCAAAAAACCACGTCGATCGCCGCCAGTCCGGTCAAAATTGGTTGATTCGTTCGTGAAATACCGGTGTCGAAAAAAATTGAAAAAATTATATTTTCAGAATTTCTATGAAATTTTCCCAAAATCTCACGATCTGCAGCCGCATAAACTATCGCTAGATGACTAATACTATAGATGAGAAATATTATAAATATTAAACCCAAAGTGGAAAAATGAAATCGAAAATAACAGTCACGAGCAGGATTTGAACCTGCATCTCCTGGAAACCGTTCAGCCATCGTGACAACTGCTCTCGACTGCTAATTTCGATAATACATTCATACTTAAAGTTCTGCATGATCAAATCCAGCTCGTAACTGTTATTTTCGATTTCACATTTTCCAATTTGTGTTTAATGTATATGGCTAAGCATGTCAAATGCTAAAAATATATATATAAAAATTTCTAAATATTATAAACATGTTTGACGTTTGGATGTTTTTGATATTTGTCGACCAATTACATCAAAATGACAGAACAGATTTCTATAAAATTTCACAATGGTGATGAGCATGATACTGAATTAATAGATATCGGTCTAAAGCTAGCTATTTGTGAAAGTTGAAAAGGAAAGATGTACTGCTTGCAGAATTCGTACCTGCGCCCCTTTCAATCCCCTTTCAATTTCAAAGTGCTCTGGACTGCTAAGCTACCGGAATCACCTAATGGTGATGCCAAATCTCCACTTCACATCTATTTTTAGATGTCTTAAGACCCACTCGACCTATCGGATGTATTTGCATATATTTATGTATAATTTATAAGTTTATTTTGCGTAACTCGTAAATAGTTGATTACAACTATTTACGAGAAATTAAATTAATTATTTATTTAAATCATTAGATTTGGAGCGAATTTTATATTTGAGGTAGATACCTCAAAACTATACGAAATTGTGTTAAAAAAATGTTTATTAAACGTTTTGTTTTTGTTTGTGTAAATCAGTATCTTTTTCGAAAATTTACAAAAAGATGTGTGGAGCTCGGTTGCCCAGGTACTCTATACATTAAGAAACTACTGTGTGTATACACAGGCCCAAAAATATTCTCTGAAATTTCTCTGAATTTGAATGTCGAATTCTGTAGGCTTAAGATTCGAATAATGGAACTTCGATATATGAACGCACCATCAGCCTTAGTCAAATATATTTCGAAGCGAATCTCATTAGTGGTTTCAAATACTACGTCATTCCTTCGGTAACTATACGAACCGCATAGCGAAGTTTGTTAAAGTTGAAAACTACACGAAACTTAGCCTCGACATCAAGTTGTACCTACAGTTCAACAAAACATTAGGTACAGTAATTTTTCAACGTAGCGAATGAAAAACTTTACAGTGACTTTTGATAATGGTATGTAGGTATGCAATGGGTATACAATCCTTTGCAGTAAATACACTTATTTCTTATTACAATGCGTGTATGAACACGCATATCGCATAACACGTAACCACGAACGTATTGAAATATCCGGTTAATTTTACGTTCAGGTGTACAAAGTATCATTAATTTTAAAGAATATGTATTTAGCTAATGTATCTACATAAGGTTGTTAGTATAAGGTATTTTTTCCGGTAAACGTGTTGTAGTAATGTATCTAAGGTAACTACTGATAACATTTAAAGTTAATATAAAGTAGGTAGTTATTTTAAATATGAAATCAATCGAGTATGAACCATCATTTACCATTTTTATAGTTTTTATTCCATTCATCCATCTATCCATCAGCCTTTCGACGTTCACTGCTGGACATAGGCTTCCCCTAGAGAACGCCACAAGGAGCGGTCCTGTGCTGTTTCGCTCATATGGGGGATAGTGCCGTAATCGCCACGCTTGGCAGGCGGGTTGGCGATCGATGTGGATGTTGTTAATACTCGAGGGAGCGCTGCTGCCCACTCCCCCGATATTCCCTCAGTCGGCTCTTACGACTCCCATGGGTGGCTTTAGAATTGTCCCACCAAGGGGTGGTGGCCCACCCCTTGGTGGGACAATTCTAAAGCCGGCCCCACACGGCCATAGTTTTTATTGCGTTTGATAGATTTTCTCTCTTTTATAGGAGTTCCTAACTCTGTGTCTAAACTAAAAAGTTACTTCAGAATTTTCTTTTACCCATTTTCAATAAATTTTATTGTTTTTTATAAGCAACCGTCACTGTACCACTGTTAGACATGGCTCCTAAAGCTAAAAGGTATTTAGGCCACAGTCACTGACCCAATGCGAGTTGGCAAACTTCATAAGCTGTCGAGAAAAAGTAAACCACACTTTATTTTAATCGAACGTTGCTAATGTAATTCAAAGTTTACGTCGATATAAAAAAAAGAACCACTTTTTTTAGCTCGATACGTGCTGAAATCCCTGAACTTAATATATTTTTATGTACTACAAGTATGTAGTATAATAATATTATAATACGTTCGTCCGCCTGGAGGCGGCCAAAGTCAGCCAGGCCAGAGTTTCGGCCTCTAGCGCTCTCTCGTTTACCCACCGAATGACATTATATACCTAAAATTTTGAAAAGGTGTCACTTATTTTTTCTTATCGATTAACCCATGGCATAGGCATGAATGCCAGAATCAACCAATACCACCAACAAATTTATACAAAAATATAAGTTTATTTCTTTTTAATTAACTGCATCGTTTGTGGTGATAAGATTTTTTTTTATATACAACACCCTACACTGGGCAATAATTCCTGAATTGCGGGGGACTTTACAAACAAATAATCTAACAAATTACACCCAGACTCAGAATAACCATTTGTGGTTCACACCAGTACTTAAGAACAACACTCAAGAATGCGGTATGAACTAGTCCGCCATCTGTGCAATCAACTGTGCAGCATCTGTGAATAAAACTTAAGTATGCCCTCCACGACCTGAACAAATGCCTGTTTAAAGATTCAAAGACCTTTTTCACAGAAAAACTATAAAAGATTGCACGAATAGATGCAGGCTGTACTTTACTGACTAAACTTTTTTGGCCCTTACGTGCCCTGAGTTTAAAGTTGTAAACGTAATACCGTGTCCTGAACGACACTGCCAAACAATTGTCACGATCTCGGCAAACCAACGACATAGACAATCCGTCGTCCGTAAATTGTTCATTGAACAGTGCCGTGTAGTAGATGTATGTTGGTTTATAAATATGTATGCTAAATCGTCAATAAATCTGTGTGGTTTCGTTGCTGTGTCGCTTTCGTGTCGTATACGTAAGAAAACGGGCTTTATGTGCTGCATTTTGTTCTTTGTCTATCTAATAGAGTTAATCCTTATTAGGTAGTCTTGGGATCAAATTATAAGTAGCTGTTTATCTAAAGGAAGAGATTTAATTTCTTTTCGATCATATGATTTTACAAAACACTAATCAGAGTACCTGCAACAATTTCTCTTAATGATTCTCATTCAACCATTAGGCTAAATATATTTCATCCCTTAAACAATCTTCAGCCCTGACAAGGCTAGGATGGATGAGAATGTGGACGGGTGACGGTTCCCGTCAAGTGCGGTCACAAATTGTTCATTTGCAGTAGCTCGTGTCGGTACCAACATGGTTGCTAAAGAAATATGGAAATTTTAATGTAGATATTTTATGTTGAAACCATTGCATATCTGCTATGCACAATATATACAGATATGTACCTCTACTTTATAACTCTCTGCTAAGTTATAGTTAAATTAATATTGTCGAAGGAGAGAGGGAGAAAGAGAGAAACAAATCATACACACACGTATACACTCACGCACCAGTTGATAATATTTTGTAGTCTTTCCTGGTTTAATTTATCATTGTAAACATTTTGATCTATATTTTTAGCACTTGACATGCTCAGCTACTTGAAAGAATAAATTATTTGTGAATGTGGAAAAAGATAACTTAGTGGTCTAGAGCGCTTCCCCTGATTAGAAGGGACGCAGGTTTGAATCCCGCTCGCAGCAAAGTTCTCTTTTTCCACATTTACAAATAATTTGTTCTTCATTATTGTAATTTTTTCTTTGTTGTTTAAATAATTTAAATTTAATTTGTGCATATTGTTATATGTGACTCTTACCGTGGAATGTTGGGGTTGTCTATCCATTACATGTATTAACTAGTTTGGAGACCAGTCTCCCCTTTTTATTTCATATGCTAATTTTGGGTATCTTTCTTGTAAGCTGTCTTATGGAAGAAAATAAATTGAATATTATTGTTATAGAAATGTTTTCTCACAGATAAGTATAAAGCTTGCTTAATTATTTTACAGTTCACAATAGAATCTGACATCAGAGAGGCCGAACGAGAAGTTATGGTGAAAATGTCAAATGCAATGGTCGCATTTATTCTCATACGGTAGAGCAGTGCCAAAAAATGTCTATAACTTCTAGTCCAAAACAATAGATGTAAATATCAGTTTTAAGTTTATTAATTTTATAGAATAAAATTATAATACTTCCTGATATTTACGCGAATATTACACATTATGAAATAAAACTACGTTTACGGAATCTATCGCGTTTATTTGATTTTCTACTATCCCGA
Organism: Leucoma salicis; assembly: GCA_948253155.1. Lineage (NCBI taxonomy): Eukaryota > Metazoa > Arthropoda > Insecta > Lepidoptera > Erebidae > Leucoma > Leucoma salicis. The sequence goes on along the minus strand of OX411808.1, from coordinate 10,451,186 downwards.
CGTTTCGAATACTTTACATCATTCATGATCACGGGTGGACTTAGATGTTAGACGTCCAAGACTGATATATTGTTTCAACGGTTTTATCTACCCATAGTTATATGATTTTACAAAAGTTACTTTTGTAGGTGTTATAAGAATAAAATTAGATTGCGAAATAGCATACGATACCTATCTTTGGGTTTTCAATCTAGGTACTAACTTATGAATTGATTTTACGATTTAACCTATTAGACTGCCCATAACGCCAAGTGATTGTCAATTTTGCACAGATGGCGGAGTGGTTTAAATACCGACCTCCCGCCCGTCTTGTGGTTTCGATTCCCGCACAGGACAACTCTTTGTATGATCCATAAATGGTTTTTCTGAATCTAGGTGTATTTTATGTCCGTGAAATTGTATGTTTGTAAGTCCTCCGCGATACTAGGATTATTCCTTAGTGCAGAGTGTTGTCTTTCTTAAAAAGAAAGAATGCAAGAATAGTAACAAGTCCGAAAAAAACTGATGAATTCTTTGTTAATTATATTTTATTTTGTACCTATCTTGTAAATTGACTAAACCTTGGTGATGGACTCAGAAATTGAAAGTTTCAATCTAATTTATACCTTTTCAGTTACCTAAATAGTGGCGATAAGCATCATCAATTTAAGATCTTGCTTGTATACTCGTAAATGTCAAGAATAGTTATCCTACGAGCACTAATTGAAAAACTTGCTATGCTTGAGAATCAAAAAAACAATGTCACAAAAACTTCTAGTTTCTAGTAATAGAGTCTGAATGGGCCGGCTCGATTGGGGAAGTATCACCTTCTTATTAAAGATCAGCGTGAAACAACGGTAGCGATACCTACCATTGTGTTTTGTATGGTGAGTCCTTACCCTTTCTATCCTCTCTTTAGTATCCAACCTTTAACATACTTCCTATTTACACTTACCTTTAACATACTTCCTATTTACACTTACCTTTAACATACTTCCTATTCATCTCCCATCCCTCTCCTTGGAGATGGCGACGCGAGAATGATGCTTCTGGTATTGCAAGCATTTGTAGGCTACGGTAACCACTTACCATCAGGTGGGCTGTATGCTTATTCGCTACTAAGATAGTATAAAAAAAACGTGTGTGATTTATGGGCTAAATCTTATTTTAGGAGATACCTGGCATATATACATACCTATTTTAAATATAAAAAACTACATATTCATAGGGACGAAATTGTGTAGCCACTTATTTATTTACTTATTTCATTAATATGAACGTATGTTTTGTAGAGTGATAGTTATGGGTTGATGATAAAAAAGTTTTATTTATATGCAAAGTGTGTCTAACATCACCATGATTGATGAATTCACCATGATTGAGTCGAACGTGCAAAAAGAGTGATAACATAGCTCATAGTAGTTTTCCTTTTTACACTTTCTCTATGATCCCAGTGGATACATTACTGGAAGATAAATCACTGCCTACCCCGCAAGGGATATGGCGTGATGATAAGTGAGTAAGTATAAATCACTATTTCTATGAGAACATCATCCGTAAAAGTTGTGCACTCGATCATGAAAGTTTGTATTGACGTTCGTTACGTGAGTTTTGACGAGTATTTCCTTATGCAATAATTAGCTACCAGAAATAGAAAAGAATTTTACTCAGTAAGATGAGTATTGGAAAATATGCAAAAATATCAAAGAAGCTAGCTAGTGTGCTAATCGATATAGATTGCTATCCCTTCTAAATATATAAGTGCAAATAATTAGGTAAGTTATAAAATAAATGCGATAACATTGAACGTCTAAGGTAAGTTATTCCATTAATTCAACTGCGTATTTATGATAATTAATAGAAAATTTTGTCACAGGTGCACTCTAAGTGCCTTCTTGGTTGCTTATGGTGGCAGACGAGCCACAGCCCTCCTTATTAAGTGGGTAAGTGGTAGCTATCACAGGTGAAATAAAAATTGAAGAAATACACTTCAATTTAATGAGGTCAGCGTGGTAAACAGTGACCTAAACCCTGACTAGTGCCAAACTTTTATAAACATAGCATCACGCCTGTATTCCCTGAAGGGGTAGGCAGAGGTGTATTATACACCCACGATTCGCCAGCTATGTTTAAGTCCCACGTAATAGGGGGCGAGCCTATTGCCATCTACCGGGCACATTTCCAAATTCCGGGCTGCTACTGGGAATTTTTCTTTTTACGAAAAATCTCAATAACACTGCCCGACCCGGGGATTGATCCCGAGACCTCATGATCAGCAGTCGCTTACACTACCGCTGCACTACAGCGCCAGTTAAACTGTTATAATAAAACTGTTATAATACTCGTAAAATTTATGGTGGCAGGTAATACACAAAGAAGAGAAGGCAACAGAAAGAAAGAAACTGTATTCTATAATGGCTTGAGAATAAACAGAGCATATATTCTAGTTTTTTTCAATACGTTACTGTCTCATAATCAGGTCTCCTAAATCCTACTTGAGAATGAGAAGGATTAAGGTCGTTGTACACCACACTTACACAGTGCAGGTTAGCAGATTTCACAAGCCTTCGGTAAAATCTCTCAGGCCAGCAGGAATTCTTGTGTGTAATGTTTTCTTTCATTGAGCTACAATAATTTACAAACCAAAAATAGACACATCATTTAGAAAAATGTTGAAAAGTCTAAAGCGTATGCTGGGCGAGGACTAAGGACTGGGGATCTAAATCGATATCACAGTCTTTATAGTCCTTGGTCGGTGTGGTGACCTTTGGTCCGTGTAGTGACGAACTAAGAATACAAGTGTCACCACCCCATCCTTTCCCGCGGGTGTCGTACAAGGCGACTAAGGGAAGTAAGCAATTATCACCCATTGCATTACTGGTGGTAGGGCTGGGTACTAAGTGAGAGTACTTACTTGCTACCAGACTCGAACGGGTCGGTACCACCGCCTCCTGTGTGACCGGTCATGAAGCACGTCAGTGTGTTTTGGCTGTAGCAGAAGATAGCCGTTTATTCTTTCATTTCACATCTGAGAAATGAAATGGTGCGCAGCGGCTTGACAATACTCTCGGTATAGTTGAGTCCATGACGGTTACCACTTCCCATCAGGTGGGCCGTGGCTCGTCTGCCATCATAAGCAATAAAAAAAAAGTTTTACCACTAGGCCATAACCGCACTTGTAACCTGTGAAATATCGCAACGAATGGCCGCTATATTTTTTATGTAGTTATAATACACTTTTTAACATACTTTTCACGTTTTAGTAGATTACAGTTTCACATGAACATAAGTCTTATTTTAATGAAAGCTAACATAACAAAATATTTTATTGAAGCTCCAAAATATGTTTGGGGGAAGGAGTCGGTTTATGAGTGGATATTAAAATGTTTTTGAATGTTTGTTACAACCTTCCAAATAAAAACATAAATCAAAGACGTTTCAATCTTTAATATAAGTTTAATTAACTTTATCTATAAGACCTACTATGTAGGTATAACCTGTAATTTTTGCTCATTAATTAAAATATGTATTATTATGCTATACATTGGCGTTTGAATTATAATACTCCTTTTTATACTTATTTATCTTACAAATAAATTATATTATATAAAACATTTTATAAATGTCTTGGTTGTCATTAATTATTGTGTAAAATTTATCGTTAAATTCTAAACGATTTATTTACCTAAACTATTAAAGGATTTATTTGCCTACTATTAAAATTGACGTTGTTTCTTTTTAAATATGTACACTTCATATTTTGGAAGCCGTAGATCCTTTATTTTATCAGAGACGTAATATATATCCTCAACCTTTTTTATTGCTTGCCCTTATTTTCCTGAATCGCGCAAGATTTATACTTAAATCATGGATTTGCCGAGATAAACGAATATTTATGTAAATGCAACGTATCTCGACGATAGAACAAATTTCGTTCCAGAGAAAGAAAGTCGATAGTTCAACTTTCAGCTTTTCAATTTGGTTATCTTTGCTATTTTTTTGTTCATTCCGAGAAAATGAATGAGAACTATTCATTTAAGGGTAGGTGTTAGGCGATTAGTGTGAGATACGCCTAAATGTCATAATCAGTTTTCAGACAAAATCATCGCCTTATATTTATAATTCTTGGATACGCTAACAAAAAAAAAGTCCTATATATATCGCTTTTGGTTAGTTATTGAATTCCTTTTTGCTAGTAGTAGAGCCTTGCTTGTCCCAGAATACAAAAGAAAATGCATATTAGAAAATATAACCTCAAACCACTTAAAGCCCCCATGAACACCACTATTGTAAATTAAAGTATCGAAAAGAGCTGCCAATAGTAGACAAGCTTACGTTTGGGCAGATATGACCAGCCCATGGTCATTTCAGTGTACTAAATATACGAGCTATACCAGCCACTTCTTTTTAATATGCTAAATTGAAAATAGAGAGTAAGTAAACTTCATTTTAAATGTGGATATTTTAGCTAATTGATACGTTAAGAATATGTTTTAAAACAAGCAATTATATATACTACTAGCCTTTGCCCGCGGCTCCGCCGCAGCCAAAAGCTAGTCTTTGGGTTATATCTCAGGTTCCCGATATAGTAGCGGTATAAGGGTATACCAGTTGTTAAGTCTAATCACAAGTTATCAAATAAAAAAAGTTGCATCAAAATCCGTTCAGTAGCTTTTGCTTGATGCGCGAACAAACAAACAGGTAGACGAACAGACAAAAATCTAAAACAAAACGTTTTGTGTTTAGACACGCCTGTAATTATAGCCTAATACAGTATTTTTTTCTCAAATATCTTAAATGTACAGACAGCTCTCTTACAGCTTTATAATAGTATAGATAAATTATTCAACGTGGACGTCAGAATTAGAAAGAAAGAAAGAAAGAAAGATAAGTTTATTGCAACGAAACAATACAGCAGGTTATGGTTGAAAATAAAATAAAAAATAAAAAAACAAAACATGACGAAAATGCTCGTTACAAAACGACCCTGACTCAGCGTTTGCAGGCTCTGAAAACCTGCGCTGATCTTCCGTCAGGCCGCCGTTGTGACGTCACGGATGACAAACAATTAGATAAAATAAAAATAAGAAAATAAAGACTTAAAACAATAACATAACACATATACAATTATAAAATGCACGTGTAAATTATTAAACTTATTACAAAAAGACTTGGTCTCAGAGCAAGTACAATAGACAAACAATTTAGACGCAGACAATACAGACATAGACATATAAACTAGGTATTTAAAGTCAAACCATTACAGATCATAGACTAATTAGTGTGTTACAGATTGACACGTCAGCATTCAGCACATATAACCTAAAAATCAAACAATACAAACTACGTGAGTTTTATATAGAAATGTATTATGTAAGAAAACTTTATCATAAAAGTAGGTATAAAAGTATCACAAATGGTTTTCAAATTAGGAAAGACTAATATCAATCAAAAATAATAACAACCAGCTATTTCCAACATGAAGGTCAACAAGATAGTTACTAAGCATTGTTGAGAAATCCAGATAAATATATATGATTATAAAAGTGTATGTAAATATATGGTAAGTGAGGAATATATAAATAACATCTAAGTATAAATTGTTTTCTATTATATATATATATATATATATATACTTAAATCTTAAATAGCGCTAGTATCCTGAATTAGAAGCTCTTCACGTTTTTGGTGATCAAATATAAATATTTTCAACTTTTTTTCTAAAAGAGTTTATATTTTGTAGGCTTCTTATTGGCGGAGGAATGTTGTTCCAACACATTTAGTAGCTGCATACCGGAAGCTACCTCTAAAAGTAGCTGAACGATGGCATTGCATGGAAAGCGGTCCAGCACAATGTCGAGGCCCATAGGATCTATTTGATGACAACCAAGACAACTTCTCATAAAGGTAGCCCGGTGATTTATATTTCAGCACTCCAAATAAAAGACAAGCCAGGTGAAGTTTACGCCTATGCTTCATCTTTAGCATAGTGTGACTATTCAAATATCGGGTTACATGAGCCCTCAACGGAATGTCAAAGCAGAAACGAGCACAAGCGTTTTGCACTCGTTGGATAATTTTTTGTGTTCTGACTAATAAGCGTGGCCCAATGACTGTGTCCATGTAATTTAGCCTGGATAAGATCAGGGACTCAACTAATTTAATACGCAGGCTTTCCTGTAGAAAAGGCCTAATACGGTACAGTACTTTAAGCTTGTAAAAGCAATTTCTCACAGAATCCGTCACATGCTTATCAAAGCGCAAGTTCCTATCCATGTTTAAACCTAGATTTCGTGCATCATTAACTTGCTCTATGGGTTTTCCTAAAAGAGTAACACAAACAGATGGACACAATCTAGAAAGTTGGTGGTCCCTACCAAAAAGTAAATATTTGGTTTTGTTTGGATTAAGCAGTAGACTGTTACTGGTAGACCATAACGCAATGTTTGACAGATCCTCATTCAATTCAGTTATTGCACTGTTCATTTCAGATGGTTTGAAAGAAATGTATATTTGTATGTCATCTGCATAAATGTGAAATTTACAGTGTTTAATGTGCGTGCTTATGTCAGCAGTATATAAAATGAAAAGGATTGGCCCTAATATCGAGCCCTGGGGAACCCCACCAGTCACTGCCATTTTAGAGGAAGATAAAGAGGTACCGTCATTACATTTAAGTTTTACCGACTGAAAACGATTACTTAAATAACTATTAAACCAGCCAACTGTTTTAGAGTCAAAACCGTAGAAGCTCAATTTAGATATCAATAAATTTGTATTTATAGAATCGAAAGCTCTAGAGAAATCAAGCAATACTAGTAGTGTACAAAGCCCTTCATCTTGGGAGCAAAGTATATTGTCGGTAACATCTAGCATAGCCGTAACCGTACTGCGTCCTTTTCTGTAACCAGATTGTGTCCCAGGTAGAATATTATTAGATTCAATGTAATCCACTAACTGTCTGCAGACCACCTTCTCCATAACCTTCGACAGACAAGGCAGAATGCTAATAGGCCTTAAATCTTTAACTTCTGTAGGATTTGTTTGTTTAGGCAACGGGTGAACTATTGCCATTTTCCAGACATCAGGGAATGTAGAAGTAGTTATTGACATATTTATTAAGTCTCTAATAATATCTACGGTATGGGGAAAAGTCATTATAATCATATCCAAACTAATGAGATCACAACCTCCAGAGTTAGATTTAAGACTGTTAAATATTTTATTTATGAAGTCCAAGCTAACCTCCTTCAAATGGAAAACAGTTTCAGAGTAACGATTAAACTCAAAATAAGTAAGCGTGGAAATGCTAACATTAGACAATCGAGACATATCTAAGAAATGCTTATTTATAGCATTCGGGTCATTTAAACAACAAGGTAACTCTATATTATTTCGCGGTAGTAAAGTGGACTTTAAATTTTTCCATAATAAGCGAGGATTGTTTATTTTGTTATTAATATTATACCTAAAGTAAGCAGATTTCTCATGAAAGAGTGCCTTGTTAACAACTGATTTTAAGCTTTTATAATATTCCTTTTTCTTGTCACATTTGCTTTTATTATAGTCTAATGAGGCCTTATCGCGCAACCGCATCATTAACTTCACAGTGTCAGTGATCCAAGTATAGGAACGGTTCTTAATAGTAATTGATTGTAAAGGTGCGTGCAAATCAAATAGAGTCAATATATTATAGTTAAGTGTATTTACAATTTCATTGACATCCTCAAGTGTAGAAATAAAGTCCCATTTTATGGATTTCAGGTCCATGTTAAAAGCATTCACATTAATATTATTCTTAGATCTATATGAGATCTTGAAAGGCAAAGGTTTGTCACATTTAATGAGAAATTCAGAGATTACAAGACAGTGGCCAAAAAGGGACCCCACATGTTGTACAGAAACTTTTCTAGTGCCAGGATTAGAGCAGACAATGTCAATAAGTGTCTGGCTAGTATCCGTAAGGTGAGTTGCTTCTGTGACCATCTGCGACAGACTGAGACATGATAAGAATGTCATTAATTTTACTGTTTTTATGTCATTTTTATTAAAGAAATTAATATTAAAATCGCCTAATAAAATCAAATAGTCATAGCAGGGGAATGAACCAATAGAATCAGTCAAAGCATCAAAAAATAAATCAATATCCATCCATGGTGGACGATAAGCTGTGCCAATCACTAGCTTCTTTCCGCTGAGGGTCACGCTGAGCCACATTTGTTCCACTAAGAAGTGCTTTGGATCAATTGGATGGGGTAAAGTACGGAGGCTTATATTTCTTCTAAAGTAGAACCCCACACCTCCTCCGCGCGAGCGCACTCCACGTGGTCTAGGAGTATGCCTCAAACGATATCCGGGTAGGGCAGGGGCACGACCATCCTCCCTATGTTTATGCCAAGTTTCATTAATGGCGAGTATGTCAATATTATTTATGGACATAGCAGCTATAAAATTATCATGATTCGTAGCAAGGGAACCGGCGTTTAACAAACCAATATTTAAGTGGTAATTAATCATTAAAAATACTAATACTAAGTTTTAAGGTAATAACCTGACACCAAGCAAATATCCCAAAAGTACTAATAAGGATCACAGCCCCTAATTCAGTCACCATATTATCTATAAAAGTACAAAAGTTGTAGAGAAACTGTATTAAACAAGTTGTTTGTAATTTGAAATACTTTAAAATGTATAGTGTGTAAGTTGTTAACAATAGTATAAAATGGTTCCTTAAATATATTGTACCAACATAATAAATATGATTTACTATTTTATTATTAAATTTAAACAGTGTTAAATGATAGGTTGTTAGTGATTTAAAGTAGTACTTTAAAATGTATAGTGTGTAAATTGTTAACAATATTATAAAATGCTTACCTAAATATATTGTATCAACATAATAAATATAAAATACTATTCTATTATTAAATTTCTCAGCAATTACAGTAAATTCTTGATTGTAAGGTGTAGGGTGGAAAAAAAGTGTCAATAAAATGAGTTGTATCAGATAAAATAGTGATAGGAGAAATGTATACCTATGATATATTATTTGTAAATAGCTAAAAATATGTGTGTGTGTAGGGATTATCAATAAATGTAAAATTCGTTTGTATATAATTAAGTTGATTAGCATAATGCTGGACGGTGTAATGATATTAATTATATGTATATAATATGTAAGAAAGCTGTCTGTACAAAGTTGCATAGTGTGATACAATGAGATAATAAGTACACAAGCTAGTAAAAATAAAACTAAATTCGAACAAGATGTAAAAGGCATAATAACATTTTGGTTCATAGTGCTAGAAGACCAACTTAACCCTACCCAAAAATTCGGTCTATGTCCTCCAAGCACCTAATACGGTGTGCTCTCTGACCATCCATTTTGCAAGCGAGTATCTTTCCTTCTCGAGTCCACACATACTTCCAGTTGTTAAGACTGCATGCCTGACGAGCTTTATAAAATATGTGCCTATTAGTTTTGGTCAATCTTTCGTTAAGATAGACACGAAGTGCCGTCTCGGGTAGGCCACCAATTCCAAGTTCATTCGAGGTAAGACCGCGGCGCACCCTTGCAGCCCGAAGTACAGTTTCACGAGTCGCGCGGCGCGCAAAGCGGATAGACAGACTTCGAGGGCGCGCTGCATCACGGTTTTTAGAACTCTCCTGTGATTCCAACCCATTCCTACGTCTAGGTCCAGTGCGTTCAGCGTGTACGACGTCATGGTCCGCGAGAGGAACACCAAGCTTATTACCCAACAGCTTAACAAGTTGCAGAGGGTTCTCCCCTTTTTCCTCCGGTATGCCGTTCACTTCCAAGTCGTTAAGCAGGAAGTCCTGGTCCCGCTCGTTTAGCTGTAATTTCAGCTCAGCAACAATAGTCTCCACGGAGCCATTCTCGGGAGGTTTTTGGTCTAATTTGGATTCTATAATTCTTACTCTCGCATCTAGGTTGTTCATATTTTCGGTACAAGACTTCAATGACTCTCTCAACTCAGTCATTTCTGTGCGTAATTTCTGAACTTCCAAGCGCATTAACCGAAATTCAGAACACAATTCATCCTTAAGCAAGCGCACCTCTACTAACAACTCGGAAGGTGCCATGGCGGCATTTACAGTTGCGCAATCAGATCGGCTTGGACTGTCCTGGCTCTCTGAGCTATGTCCCATAGCTAAATCAGCCCTACCTCTCAGAGGGAGAGTCTCAGCTTTATTATCTCTCCGTTTATTCTTGGTACATTCAGGGCAGCGCCAAGATGGCGCCAGAGATCCAACACCAACACATGTCCGATGGTATACTGCATCACACATGCTGCACGTAGCACTCTCCATAGGGGACAAAAATTTTGCACACCCACCACACTTATTTACAGGCATAATGTAAACGATATTAAGGTGTAATTGATGTTTGTATTAATACCACTAGATGGCGCTAGGAATTGCTCGTTATTATGTTTTGCTATGGGGATTTTAGAGGGATGCTGATTATAAACACCATAAGAACCGAATACTAGTCAGTCAACCAGAACAGGAAAGCTCACACTATACTGATTAGTTGTACTGCAGTTTGTATATAACAAAAGAGATTGATAATTAGCCAATTTAAGGTAGATTTAAATTAAATTTATAGTCACTGATTTAGTTGCCTATGTTTTTTTGTTGTTATTCCTATGCACTGCACTAGAAACACTGGATAACGATTGCTGTCTGGCCTAAAGATACGTTACACAATTTACACAATAAACTGCCTAATTTAGATCTGTTATTCTTTTATAGTAAACAAAACAACCACGACATCTTTTGTTTGCTCGACCTCCGTGACATCACTCACGAAGAGCAAATTAGGTTAATATCAAATAGGAACGTTACTCTATGGTACATCAATCATCTCTATGGAAAAATCCCACAGGAAAATAATAATTTTTCTCCATAAAAGTCCTGTATATTTCAGCCAATAAACTATCTTTGTGCAAAAAATCATAAAAATCTGTTTAGGCATTTTACCTGACTAAGTAATAAACGTTCAAACATTAAATTTTTCACATTTATTTTATTAGTAGGACTGGTACGATGCTGTAATTTTGCAAGATACCATATTATACAGAATACCTCTGCAAACATATTTATCATAAAAATGGATACAATATGGTATTCTAGCTTCAGGATAAAACTATCTACCACTGAAGGAATGTAATATGGTACCGATGGCCCGCCAATAAAGGCGCAGAGACGGCACACGGCGGGTTTCTTTAGTGGGTGAGGGCCCCACACTACCCTGTTCGTTACCCCGACCAACGGGGTGTACGGTTAGGTTAGGTTAGGTCTTTTTTTTATTGCATATAGTAGCAGACGAGCCACGGTCCATCTGATGGTAAATGGTAATCGTCGCCCATGGACTCGACTATACCGAGAGTATTGTCAAGCCGTTGCTCACCAATTCATTCCACAGATATGAAATGAAATATGAACGGTTATCTCCTGCTACAGCCAAAATGCAACGATGTGCTTCATGGCCGGTCACGCGGGAGATGGTGGTACCAACCCGCTCGGGCCCGATACCAAGTGAGTACTCCCACTCGGTACCCAGCCCTACCACCAGTCATGCAATGGATGACAATTGCTTGCTTCCCTTAGTCGCCTCATACGACACCCTTGGGAAAGAATGGGGTGGTAACACTTGTATTCTTAGTCCGTCGCCACACGGACAAAAGGTAGGTTATGTTATTTTTACCCATCTTAACAAAGAAAAAAGGATAAAACTATCTATTCATCACAAATAGCAACGCGGTTCAAAGAAATTCGACTTAAATATTAAAAAAATACATTTTCAGAAACCCATTCTTTTTGAGGATAGTCGAAACTACAAAAAAGGTTGGAAATTATTATCTATATACGAACATTTTCTTTTAACGACGACGAGGATGGTGTTTATGATTTATATACGAAAATTTTCTTTTAATGGCGTGTGCGATATATAAAGGTTAAATTAATTTCTATTATTAATACGTGCATCTAAAATAATAATATAACACCGTAAGTTTCAAATTAACTACGTATGATAAACGGCAGTTAATTCCTCAAAGTTATCATATTAATTTCACAAACCATTAGTTATTAAAGCCGGGCTTTATTTTATGAACCTGCTTTCAGGTACAGTAATAAATAATTCTAAATTCCGTGCCTGTAGATGCTCAGCCAAGCATTAACTAAATAGTGCCTTCTTAATGTATATCTTTTCTTGAATATTTTTTTTAGTTTATCATAAGAATCGAACATAAATAAGAATCAATTTTAAGAGTAATATCAAGCGTTAATTAATAGCAAGGCGTTATATACCTACACTCTACCACTCTCCTCTTTACCATTGAAAAAATGCTGACTTATTTGGAACAGGAAACGCTTTATACATTACATTACTGCACAGATGGCGGAGTTTTACTGGCATGCACTGCATGCACTGATGTGCACTCTGGGAGTTCGCAGACGCCGCTGCGAACTCGTCCTGATGATGAACATCTCATCTGCTCGACCCGGGTCTACGTTATCGATTCTAAACGTGAATTACTACCGGTCTAATATGTGTTAATCTCACGATAATTTCAATATGTTTATATACACAGGCGCTATTATACACCGTCCTGGAGGTTTTCCAAACTTGTTATGTTTTATTTAAGCAACACGCAATTAACATAATATAATAACTATTAGCTCTTTGTACATACATTTTCCAAAACTGATAACTATGTGGTTACCACTGTTCAGTTGGTGTGGGAGCAAAACATTTTTATTTATGTTATAGACTTGCAGTTATATTAACACTGCTATTTTTAAAATGTAGCGATCTGTATTGAGCGGATGGGATGCACTATGAATTTATTTTATTTTTCACTTTTGGGATAGTCGAATAATCACGTGATCCCGGAAAGGTGATTAAAAATCACACAAAATATCAGAAAGGGTGGGGGGGTAGTTCTCATGTGTCTTTAAAAAAAGGCCCCTCCCTTTTAGGGTAGGTCTCATGTGGGTTAATTTTTTATTGAACGCATGATGAATAAACTTAGACCTAGCATTAATTGGGACGTTAGGGTCACTATGTATGCCGCCGGCGGACCACCGAAGGAATGTAACATAGTTCCAGTGGCCCGCCAACAAAGGCGGAGAGACGGCACACGGCGGGTTTCTTTAAAGGGTGAGAGCCCCACACTACCCTGTTTGTTGCCCCGAACGACGGCGTGTGCGGTTAGGAACAATTTTTCCCGCCTTAAAAAAAAAGGGTTGAGAAAAAAATTGAGAATTTTACATCACAATTTCACCGTCTACAATGATGCTAATTTAAAAACAAATTCCTAGCACGTAAATAAATTGTTGTGGGGACATTTGCGCTTCGAGAAGTACCATGACTAGTGGTAAAAAAAATATTATGGTCACTGTTTACATTTTATTCCATAAATTTCGCCAGGAGGCATTGTTAGTATATATAGAAGTTCAAAACTGTTGAAAAGTTATGTTTATGTTTTAGTTCATGAACTTCCACGCATTGGTAAAGCCTTGCTTATCCCAATATGAATGGGCCGGCTCGATCGGGGAAGTACCACCCTCTCACAAAATATCAGCGTGAACCAACAGTAGTGGTGTCCACCGTTGTGTTTCGTATGGCGAGTGAGAGTGCCGAACCCCTTCCTATCCTCTCCTTAGTATCTTACATGTTCTCTCCTTAATAAACTTCCTATCCACCTCCTATCCCTTTCCTTGGAGATGGCAAAGCGCGAGTCATGCCTCTGGTGTTGCTAGCGTCTGTAGGCTACGGTAACCGCTTTTCATCAGGTGAGCCGAATGCTTGATTGCCATCCATTTAGTATAAAAAAATACTTATAAAAAAACATGCGCCGAGATTTCAATATTTTGATATTTGTACGTATTTTTTGAGCATTTGACATGCTTGCCTTCGCTCTTTAAACATTCGTCCAAATTATATGCAGTAAAAGGGAAAAGTATTTTGTTTTAAACACGTGAGACGATATATTTACTTATTTTGATAAGAATTCATAATAATTGCTGATAATATGACCAATAAACATGACCTACCGATTTAAATTATTTTTTTTATATAAATAACTACTTTTTGTGACTTAAATATAAAAGTTAGACATATGTTGTCGCTGACTTTTTTGTAGGCATTTTTAAGTTCTACAATTTTTCTCTAGAACTCAATCATAATCAGAGATATATTATATCTCTAATCGTTAAGGCAGCGTTCGTAAGAAACGTTTTCGTTCACCGTTTTTTTCTCCGACTTACTTTGCAAATCCGGCTACCACGAAAAAGTCTTATATTTTTTCGGGTTAGTATATAGCCTATGACACTCATAAATAACGTGCATTTCTATTGGTAAAAAAAATTCAAAATCGGTTCAGTAGATCCAGAGATTACCCCCTACAACCTCACTATATTTACCTCTTTATAATATTAGTATAGATAGATAATAATTTGCGCTAAGTACATTTATCGAAATTCACAGCCTCGAGTAACTGTTACGAAGGCTGAATTAGCAAAGTATCTGGGGCGATATTCCAGGATAAGTTCAAATCCTGCTCAGGGCTGTTATTTTAGATTTCACATTTTCACGTTAATTTATATGGCTAAGCATGTCAAATGCTTAAAAAATATATATAAATATTTAGAGCATAATATTATGTAATTCGATTGTCAAAGAAAAGTTATAAACACAAAGCTTTTCAATTATAGGCTTTCCACTCTGTTGCAAGAATTCAATATAATACAGATTGACACAGAAATTGAACGTTACGTTTATTTATTCCTCGAATTTGATTATTGTTTGAAAGTAATATTATCTTATCGATATTAATATTGCTTTACGCTTAACACAAGCAAATATAATATGCCTGTTGAATTTGAAGAATAAGGGCGAAATAGGTACGTGGGCGATTGTCTTTGTTTGATAAAATTTTATTTGTTTTCTTTCATATAAGTACATATATCTATATACTGGTTTTTTATAAATTTAGAAAGAAACATGCGCATATCATATGTGGTGAAATATTGAACATGAAATTTAAAGAATGTGTGTACACTCAGCGATTACGATGACATTTTCGCGTGACCTACTCGTTGGTCAGGTCACCTTACTCATGTTGGCTTGCCTTTAAACAAACGTAAGCAATACAAATATTTAGTCTACCTTATTTTACTTTATCAGTAAAAAGGTGGGCTAATTAGGTTTTATAAAATGTTCATGAAAATTGTCTATGATAGCTTATATTTCTAGAACCGTTGGTTGTAGAGAATATATAATGCTACTAACTGTTTAGCTTTATAGTTTTAGGTTTAACGAATTTAAAAGTAGGTATAAAAAAATATTATATTTAAAACTACTCTATAGACAACATACTTCATTAATCTATTAGTTAAGGACAAAACCACCGAACTTTAATTATAGTCAAATTTGCTCGTTCGTCAATAGGTAATAATTAAATATATTCGTTAAACAATGTTAAGATATCATCGTATGCGATACAGATTGAAATATTCTCATTTAAGTACCCTTTATTTTTTGTTATGGTGGGAAAAAATGTACCTAACTGCACACCCCGTCGTTCGCAGCAACGAATAGGGTTGTGTGGGGCTCTCACCCACTATATAAACCCGCCGTGTGCCGTCTCTCCGCCTGTAGTGGTATCCACCGCTTCTGGCCAATTAGGTGGTAAGTTCTGTAATATTGTCCTAATATCATATATTAGGTTAATTGTGTGACATTACTTCAGTGGTATTCTAATTTACCCTGTACATTTCCCATCGGATTTATATATTATGTTCGTTAAAAAAACAAAGTTGGCACGTTTTAAAACACTACTAGTGCCATCTATCGAGAAATCGAAAATAACAGTCACGAGCAGGATTTGAACCTGCATCTCCTGGAATACTGTCCCAGATGCTTTGCCAATTCAGCTATCGTGACAATTGCTCAGGACTGCGAATTTCGATAACACATTCATTCTTAACATCTTGGTGGTTTAGGTTTCACATTTTCACACTTTGTGTTAATTAAAAAAAAAATTGTTGCTTAGATCAATATAAATAATAAATTAGGACATTATTGACTTTTTACATTTGATCATTGTTCATAGAAACCTTTGAAATGACATCCATGTTGAGTGTTGACATCTCAATGCCCTCTGAAGGAATTGTTAAGTTCGTGTTTTCAATTTGTTTACAAAGGTAACGTACGAATTTCCAAATTAATATATCTGGCATCGTATTACTATATTGTTGTCAATTTGTGTGCGCCAAGTATAATTTGACGCAAACAATCCTAATAATTGTTTTGTTTTCACAAAACACATGTTGTTGAAAAATTAGCAAAATAAGGTCATCTATACTATTATAAAGCTGTAACAGAGCTGTGTCTGTATATTAAATATATTTGAGAAAAAAATAACTGTATTATGCTATATAGTCGAGTCTAAACACAAAACATTTTTTTTTTAGAATATTTGTCTGTTTTTTGTTCGTGTATCACACAAAAACTACTAAACGGATTTTGATGCATTTTTTTTTTTATTTGAGAGATCTTGATTAGACTTATAAACTGGTATACATTTCATCCCGCTACTAAATCGGTAATCTGAGATTTAACCTAAGAACTTGTTTTATGCTTACGCGAGTCTTACGCTTGGCGCTCATAGTTTTAATATAGACTTGAATAGTTCGCCCGGATTATCAAGTAATAATATTTTAGGGCTCATAATAGGTAACGCTCAGGAAACAGCGCAGCAGGAGGTTCATTCCAGAGCATATACGTACGTCGTAGAAAAATATATTTTTCTATGGATTTTCATGGATGAACCCTACGGCGACGTCTCGTTCGATGGTAAAAAGGCGATGTCGGTACTTCCGCATTCAATTCCTCAGAGCACTCCCTCTACTTTAACCATAACTTTAACAATCATGATTAACTTTAGACAATTTACATGACGCTAATGATTGTACTATTGGTAGATATTCTTCGTGAATCATTGCTAAAAATGTATGCTCTCTTTTTTATTTCTAGAGTTTGATCACTGGAAAACAACAGATTATTCACACTTTACGAAACTACATGCGGGTCATAAAATCCTCAGTTTATTATATAGCTATATTCACGAATACGTATAATTGAATATGACAGTGAAATTATATAATACTAACAGCGTATTTAATATACCTACGGCTTTAACGAGAAGCGTGCAAATTTCCTGTATGCCATAATGCCTTTCAGTTGAATTTATAACCCCAGTCTGCGACAAACCACAAAGCTGACAGTAATGAATATTGCGTTGCCTATAAAAGCTTTTTAAAGACATTTTGTCATAGCAGCTGTGTTATTTGATTAAGTTTTATTATGAAGATATACGGGAAGACGATATTATTGTAATAAATGTTTCGTAATATGATTGTTTTCATTATCAAAAGCCTATGAGCCGATTAAAAAATTGTACCTACATAATAAATACTAACATAAAAAAAAATTACCATGTTTTATAACGGACTAAACAGTTTAATATAATCCGTTATAAAAACATGGTAAGTACATTTTTTTTTTTATTATGTCAAGCCGCTGCTCACCAATTCATTTCACAGATATGAAATGAAATATAAACGGCTGTCTCCTGCTACAGCCAAAACGCAACGATGTGCTTTATGGCCGGTCACACGGGACACACATGGTGGTACCAACCCGCTCGGGCCCGATACCAAGTGAATACTCCCACTTGGTACCCAGCCCTACCACCAGTCATGCAATGGATGATAATTGCTTACATCCCTTAGTCACCTCATACGACACCCGTGGTAAGGAATGGGGTGGTGACACTTGTATTCTTAGTCCGTCACCACACGGATTCTTCTTCTTTTTTAAACTTTCATGCATTTTCATCCACTTCTTAGGTATTGTCCAAATTTAAAGTATCTAACTCATCGAGAAGTTAATTTAAAATCAATTAGTAATTATTATAATTTGCATCTCCGGTAAAATGAGCAGTTCAAGCGGCGTCGTCTCAAGGTGATAATGTAGGCTATTGAGGTTGCTGTGTAAGCTCATGATATTAAAAAAAAACCACGTTTAATGATAACTGCAACACGATGGCGTTATCTTCTGGTTCGGGTCCGTATGCACGGTAGACCAGCCCCATGGAGTCTCCTTATACTCTCTCCGCTACTCACGCCCCCTAATTTCAAGCGTTACCTAAGCCTATCACACATTTATTATAATGAAAATAGGACGAAGATGGCTGTCTAACAAACAAAAAAAAAACACACCGAAATGCTACACGGCTGATTGAAAAGGGGCTAGATGGGCCGCTATCTACTCGGGTCAGAAACAATTCAGAAATGCCCAAACCACAACTTCCCAAAGAATAAAGTAAATTAATTAATAAATAAATTAAGTATTCAAAGATAACTTTCGTTCTGATGTACCTTCTATTAACCATTAAAGTACTTTTCTCCTCGGTAAATCCAAATAAGTAATAACAGTAATCATGAACAAACAAACAAATGATTAGTTTTTAAAGCCAGGGGCTTTCTTTTATGGAATAATAAATTTTCTGATACGTCGAATATTTGGATTACTCTGGTAAGCGGAATTCATTTGTTCTTTATTTTGAAAATTTTAATGACATCAATCAAATCAGCCGGTTTCTAAGAGTAATATAATTGGCAATCAAAATTTATTCTTCTTCTTGTTTTATGGCTGTTGCAGGAGAATGTCCACAACTTTGCCAATGTCACGTGGCGAAGGTAGACCGTCAACGAAGAAGATTGTTCGGTGATAACAGAAAGGCCTGTGAATATGTGTCAAATGAAACAAATTACTTTGATGATTAAATACTCTGAAACAAACAACATAAACTACCAAAATTTATCTTTTATTTGAATTGGAAATTGTCAGATATGCTGTATACATTATACAGTCATAATATACTTAGATCAAACAGTTTACAAATGCATTTATTAGTATGTAAAACTGATTATATCATTGTAATATATCTACATAATATTGTATTTAAGTTTATGTGACTTTTATCGTTTCATACAACTGACAATACGTGGTATTAGGAATTTGAGGCTTGAGAGGGCTCAGAGAGGCATGCTCAAAGTTGCTCATAGGCTTCCTTTCTTTCATCCAACTACAGCTCTTTATGAAAAGTGTAAAGTAGGTATTAACAGTTCGACAGCTATTCATTTTACATACCATTTTAATGAAACATTCACAACTTGACTATAACCCAGGTTGTTTTTGTTCTGTAATAAGCGCAACAAAAGCAATGTTTGTACTGTAGCTTTATTTAGAACCAGCTTGTCCCACCATTTTTACTGTTTCTTAGGTAGCTACGTGTATAATAAAATTAACGCCATTCTGTAAATATATTCCCTTCCTAAGAACAAATGTAAACAAGCTATCACACTGGCTTATGAATAGTGTTGAACAACTATATTGCCTATGTCCAGCAGTGGACGTTGAAAGGCTGATGGATGGATGGATGGATGGATAATTGTATAATTTATTTATTAAGTTTATTAAATTGTGTACTTTTTATTTGTGTCATTTCTGGTATTCTGTATGACAGGACAACCTAGTTCAGATACCAGTCTCTCACAGAGGTTTATTTGTAAAACACACAATGCCATGTTTTTATATGCAGTACCTTTGTGGAAGATAAATAAAATGCTTAAATACGTAGGTATAACGTGTGGTTGTGTACTACTATACTGTCATACGAAGCCTCATAATATTCTTTCTAGAATTCCAACGTCATAATTGCCAGAACGCAGACTGAGATAGGCAACATAGTATCCTCACTGTACCAAATGCAATTGTTTATTTTAATCACCTTACAATTCAATATAAAACAATTTTCTTTATTTCTAACCTATGAATACGATATATTTACAGTCAAACCTGTAAAGAACTGCTCTCCGATGAACATTTAATGACGGCTTACCTGAAACAAACAAAGTATCATATATTAATCCCTTTTTTTTCATAGTAACTGCCATCGGTTCAATTCAATTTAGCAAGTTTCAATTTAATCCAACGTTTTGAAGTTGTTTTTTGTTTGTTTATAATGACAACACCCTTTTTTTGTTCAGGTGGAAAAAATGTACCTAACACAGGCGGAGAGCCGCCTGTGTTAACGGACCACTAGTACTACGTTGGATTACATCAGTGGTCCGCCGACGGTAATGACAACACCCTGCACGAAGGAATAATCCTTGTATCGCGGGGTACTTTACAAAGATACAATTTCATGGACACAAAATACACCTGACTTAGAACAAACATTTCAACAGATCACACAAAGAGTTGTCCTGTTTGGTAATCGAGCCCACAACACTCAGGTGGGAGGGAGGCCGGTATCTAAACCACTCTGCCATCTGTGCTGTTGATAATCCACTTTGTGAAAGCTTTTGTTAATATAATTTTTTTAACCCATTATTGTCCCAGTATTTATCATCGGTCTCTTCTCAGAGTGAGAGGGATTCAGGCTGTAATCCCCACGCTTGCCCATTGTGGGTTGGCAGACTTTACAAGCCGTCGAGCAAAGCTCTCAGGCCCGTAGATTTACTCACGATGTTTTGTTTATACTCGTTTATGTGTGCCGTGACCATAGACTAAGGATCAAACTCAACAGCATTGTCTTTGCAGTCCTTAGTTTTACCACTAGACTAGTTTATAAAAGTCCCCCACGATACAAGGATTTATTCATTAGTGCAGGGTGTTGTCTTTTACAAGAATTTTACAAGAAGAATTTGTGAAACGTTCAAAAGTTATCCATACCCACTTAAAGCACAGTGTTACTGTCGTAATCGTCTAGTGAAAGGGTGCAGTCAGTTTCAAGATTTCCCACTTGCTTATCTCAGTTCGCTGCACCACAATCACTATTTTTATAGTTCCAAGAGTTTCTGCAGACAAATGTCACTGCCCTCGAAATGATGCAGATTTTAAGCTCCATTTAGATTTTACTGTCTACTCTCCACTGAAATTCACAACGACTAATCAATGATTTGACTTGCCGTGTGGGGCCGGCACCAAGAATAGCTCCACACCGTCCCTTTCTATAGGAGTCGTAAAAGCCGACTAAGGGATTACCGGGGGACTGGGCAGCAACGTTCCCCTGTGTACTAAAAACATCCACGGCGATCGCTAAACCGCCTGCCAAGTGTGGCGATTATGGTAAAACCCCCATTTTGGGGAGGCCTATGTCCAGCAGTGGACGGTGAAAGGCTGATGGATAGATGGATGGATGGAATATTACTCTCATGTGGTTAAAGAGACCATTGGGATAGTCATTAGTTAACTAGGTTAGTAGTTATTTGAAAGAGATAATATGAATTAAATAATCTTTGAGTCAATGAATATAATCTTTCCCACGTCAAACGTTGCGCACATAAAACGTAGTACAATTACACAAAATGAGCACATGCCGTACAAGCTCCCACATCATATTTTATAATGATGTAGCCAAATAATTTTCTGTGCTTGAGTCTGTTTTTGTATCCTTTAATAATTATACCTATGTACGTGACGTTGACATTATACGCTGTTGGGGATGTTAATTCAAAAAACAGTAAGCTCGGGGTTAAAAAAGTCCTGCCAAAGATGTCGCGTTGGTTTAGTATGAAACTTCCAAGCACGCAATTATCAGTAACTCAGGAAGTCTAGAGTTGTATAATATGGACCGTAATGAGCCTGCCCGTGTACCTTGCATGAGATAATGTCACGTAGACATAATGTGGATGTGTACATGTCACAACTCTGCTTACTAAAGACTTATTAAAGTTAAGCCTTAGGTATATATATGTATGTCAGATTTTACAGGAAAGGTTTTTGAGCATTCACCTCGTCGGATATCACGTGGCAGGCGAAAGGTATCGGGCAAAATCAACATGGATCGATAAATCACAATTTATTACTATTGAATGCACAAAGTACGGTGATATCAAAAATCAAACGTGGACAGTTCCGTGATGTTTCCACAGTAAGCGCCGACATCGGAATGGGCCTCTAAACGCGCAGACTGCACTCGATTTTATGGAGTCACGACTCTGTTGTAGTCAATTTCAGGACTTCCGTTTCTTCACCGTATCCGACATGTATTTATAAGTTGTTTGTAACATTTTAAGTATTCCAATTAGTATTTATCTATCGATCTGCTTCGGGGATAAAATATATTAGTCTATAAAAACTCCAATAAATACTATAAATGTGGATTTGAGTTAGTTTCATTGTTAAACATCCACACCCTAATGATACTTCCTTATTATTTCATATTATGATAGGAGCTTCTTTCTCTCTCCTACCCCAAATTTCCCTTGTTGTATTTATTAAAATCTTGTTCAAATCTCGCTCGTTCATTAATAATATAGGTATAGGCATGAACCTATTATACAACATTAGTCAAACTTTTAAAACTAAACTTCTTTTATGTTATTTTAATAATACAAGAGGCAATCCCGTTTCTTTGAACAAGTAAATGTTCTCGATAGATTGCAGATTGTTAGCTCCAAATATAACCAAGCTATTTAACACTCACAAAAAACTTAAGCCACCACAAAAAAAAAACTTTAGTGAAAAAATACCGAAACTATAAATACTCATTCTACTTTACCTGCGAACTGTTCGCACTAATTCCGTCTACGTTTTAATCAAATAGTTGGGCCGGTGAATGCTTAATTAAATAATTTACATATCCCTCGTTTGTTACCTGAGATTTGTTATCCTATGAGAGTTACAGAAACAATGATTAGTTTTATATTGTTTCGGTTGGAATCATTTGACTTAATATAGTTTAGTGGTAGATAGGGATAGGGAGTTCTCTTAACATGTATATGTATGAGGACTGTAATGAGATTGAAAGAGGCATAAAGGTGAGCAAGAATTATAATAAAATAAACCTGTTTTTTCCCTCTGGAAAACAGGTGTGAATATATTTATATATGTATCTAGATTTCAGCATAACTGACTCACAACTACGAGTAACAACCACTAACGACTTTTGTCTTTGAATAAATTCTGTGTATGACTAGTGAGTAGAAATTTTATTTTGATAGTTACCTATATATAGTTATATGTATGTATTATAAGTACATATTTATTAATACTGCAAAGTACCCTTTTTTTTTGTTTAGGCGGGAAAAATGTACCTAACCGCACACCCCGTCTTTCGGGGCAACGAACAGGGTTCTGTGGGGCCCTCACCCACTAAATAAACCCGCCGTGTGCCGTCTCTCCGCCTGTGTTGACGTGCCACTGGTACTGTGTTGGATTACTTCAGTGGTCCGCCGGCGGCATACTGCTATGTACCTAGGACGAATGGGTTGCACGAAAAACTAATTATGTTTACACGGCACAACTGATTTTTCAAACTTAAAATGTCTCTATTTGTCATATATTGCACTTGTAAAATAATATCTACACACACATATAGAGAACAAACACTATTTTTAACACTACTAATCGAGTCTTTTTTGTTCGTTTACGAATTATTATGACTAGGAATAGAGCCCTATTACTTTTCACGTTCTGATTCGATGTGGTTTAATTGTTATTAAATAAACAAAAAAATACTGAATATTTACCGCATTTACGCTCGACGCGACACTAAAACCGGCGCCTTTCATGACAACTACCTTTTTACGTACGCATAGCCACCGGTGGTTTTACTATCGTCAACAGAACGCCGTTCGCCCGGCCGGTACATTGTTTTTTGTTAAAAGAAAGGTCTTACCTTTGCTTGGTGAACTGATGATATTTTTCAAGTATAATAACTATTTTATGCATAACAATAATTAAAAACACTAAACACACGTAAATAATAACACACCAACGTTATAAAATACGAAAAAAACATATTTTACATTCCACAATTTTTTTTGCGTGGCCTTGGCGTCACGGTGTCTTCACTTAGAACAAAGTATAAAATTATAAGGCAACCAAGTTAGGAAGATAAATGGTTTAAAGATTTCTTGTTGAACTCATTGATTTTTAAATAAGTCGTATAATATTGTCCAAAGTTGCAATTTTCTATTGATAGATATCGCTGTTTTAAAGTAAAAGAGATATTGACAATTAATGCAGCCTTAGATGTCGCTAGTGGCAATTTTAGATGTCATTGTATTCAGCGTACGTAGCGACGTAAATTAACAGCTAATATTTTCAACCTGTTTTTTATTGATGATTAACAGTTAACTCGTTGACGAATGAAAAGTCATTAAAAAACAGTTTATTGATTCAACGACCACCTCTAATGTTTATATATATGCACTTATGCAGGTATTATGTAAACTCATGGATTGTTGTTCTTATTAATTGCCAGATGGCGCCTTGCAAAATGACTGAGAGGTAGACCAATATAGAAGTACTTTTTAAAATTAGCGCTAGATGGCGTACAAGACATGAAACCCACATTAGTACTTTTTGAAACTAGCGCTATCTATGTGATTTATTGAAAACTACTTAGTAAGACCAATACATTATTAGTTACTTATCAAATAATCAATTTTATTGTGAAAAATGATGATTATGAGGCGTGCAGTTTTGGATTTTCCAAATTTTTATATATTGTAAAGATTATAAATAAGTCAAATAGTAAACCAAAAATCTGTACGAATTTTCAGCCCTTTGCGAATTATGCTGAAGTAACTTTAACCATTATTTTGACATTCTTTCATTTCACACTATCGAAATGAAATTGTGAACTGCAGCTTTTAATATAGGTGAGTCTATGAGCAGAGATAACCAATTAACATCACATTTGCTGGCGATCATCCGCCATCATACGCAATAAAAATATTTTTTTTGCCGGTACCCAAGCATTGCTTGCAACTTCTATTTTATTTTCAGCTACAAAACAAACCATCTTGGATTAATTAAGATTGTAAATTTATGGTTGAGAAATTGTTAAGACTGATAATAAAATATAACAATTGAGCTTAACAATTCGTAGTGTTCTTTAGAAAGTTCATGACAATAGGGCGGCCTTATATTTTATTTTTAATTCAAGTAAGGAGCGGTTTCCACCCCGTTCTACAGAGCTATACAGTATGAATTTGCACTACCCTTGATGTTCATTAAGCTTATTTGAATTTGCTTTATTTGAATACCGATTATATTATATCACCACAAAAATAATAGTATCAAAATTGCAAACATCGTTGTTTGCAAGTTTGACAAAGTAAAATTAAGTGAATGATTTTTAAGTGGTTTTAGAGATGCAGTAATTCGAGCTTTACAATTCATAAAGCTATGTAGAAATTCTTTTTCATACCTATATTATATATAGGTATTAAAAAGATGACAGGGCTCGTGGCGTGGTCGGTAGTGTAACCGACTTCCGTGTACGAGGTCGTGGGTTCGATTCCCACTCAGGACAATTATTTGTGTGATGAACACAGATAATTGTACTGCTTCTGGGTGTTTTCTATCTATGATATATATGTATTTACAAAAAAAACGTAGTATAAGTATGTATTATATCCGTAATCTGGTACCCATAGCACAAGCGTTAAGCTTAGTTTGGGACCAGAGGACGTTGTGTGAAAATGTCCGTGAATATTTATTTATTTATTTATATATGTATATATTCTATAGATCTCTGGTTCAATCCCAGGGTTGGGCAATGTTATAAGCTTTTCTTTTTCTTTTGCTGTTCGTAAAAAGAGAAATTCTCAGTAGCAGCCCAAAGTTAGGAAATGTCCGGTAGACGGCAATAGGCTTGCCCCCTATTACGTGGAAGTTAAACATAGCTGGCGAACCGTGGGTGTGTAATACACCTTTGCCTACTCCTTCGGGGATACAGGCGTGATGCTATATTTTTTATATTCTCGTAAATATCTGGCAACAAATTCCAAAAATTGTCCTCGGGATTTTATAACAACTACATAAACAACTAACAGCATTATAATTAAAGCTAAATTTATGGATGCTAAGCATTGTATTTCCATCAGTCGTCCTCTTTAATGCACCTGAGACCGAAGGGAGCCACACCTATATCGTTCTAATAAGTTAAAGGATCATCAAGTTGCTACCGTAGTTTAAGTGCCACTAATCCAATTTTAATTACGACGTTGATAAGTGATAAACATTTTGAGCTTAAAAACAAATCTTATTTTGATAAGTAGCTTAGAAATTCCTCGACATAATTAATGTAACAATCATTTAATAAAGCATTAAATTTGTATTTAAAATTTTATTTTGTGCTACTGATTAGTGAATAATTATAGTATAAAGATTATTAGCGTGGTGTAAAGTGACATATTTATATTCTGAAATCCACGTAGAGGAAGTCGTGGGCCGAATCTAGCTTTAGAATAAAATTTTCAAACAAGTTTTAATTTAAACATAGTTAAACTTTATGCATGCGCTGTTATAATTTTCAACAATGAGTTTTATATACTGCTATACATTCCCAGCTGCAGTCAGCCAGAACTTTTGCGTGATTTGATATTCTTATGGCATTGATATATAAAAAAGAGAAGATACACAATCAGGTACGAAAAATGTCCACTATAAAGGAGTGCAGATTACGCTTTTTTACGATGAAAGGCTGATGGACGATGGATGGATACAAAGAAAGCACATAGAATGCAACGTTTTAAAGATTAATGGTTTTATTTCGTATGGAGATTTAGATATATTACACGTACGGATTTTATACGGATTTTGGCTGTCGGATATACGGATTTTTAGTTCCTACAGTAAGGCAACACTGCGCGGGGCCCTCACCCACTATATAAACTTGCCGTGTGCCGTCTCTTCGCCTGTACTGGCGGACCACTGGAACTATGTGACATTTACCTACCTTTGATGTATATAATTTCAGTGATCTTGCTTAGAAAATAATCAGGGCATTGCTGGTATTTTGTTTAGCGCACTGCCGTATAAATTTCGGTAATTGATTATTTACTGAAAGGTAATCAATTGATGTGTGTTACAGTGAAAATTCTGTTATGTTATATGTGTATTTATTGACAAATTATCACTGCCTCATAAAGAAAAGCATTGTGAGAAAACCTGCATAGTAGAGACATTTCCTCGATGGCTAGGAACGCACCCACATTCAGACCAGCTTAGTGTACTACCGTTTAAATCTCTCATAGAGAGCAACCCTCATAAAATGCGATACGCATTTTTCGTCGGATTGTGATTGGTTTAGACACCGCCATGAGATTTCGCAATAATCGGTCCGCCAATCATGGTGAATAATCAACCAATTACAATGTCACGTTGTGATGTCGACACGATTTAGTGTATTAAATTCTAAAACCCCCCAGACCCGTGCCTAACAGTGAGACAAATTATAGACAAACGTACACAACACACACAGAAAATATAGTTAGTTTAGTCCGTGTGGTGACGGACTAAGAATACAATTGTCACCACCACATTCTTTTCCATGGGTGTCGTATGAGGCGACTAAAGTAAAGTAAGCAATTATCATCCATTGCATGACTGGTGGTAAGGCTGGGTACCAAGTGGCAGTACTCACTTGGTATCGGGCCCGAGCGGGTTGGTAGTTGGTACCACCATCTCCCGTGTGACCGGCCATAAAGCAAATCGTTGCATTTTGGCTGCTGCAGGAAATAGCCGTTTATTCTTTCATTTCATATTTGTGAAATGAAATGGTGAGCAGCGGCTTGACAATGATACCGAGAGGTATAGTTGAGTCCATGAGCGACGGTTACCATTTACCATCAGATGGGCCGCGGCTCACCTGCCACTAAAAGCAATAAAAAAAAATACGGGAAAGTTGATAAACAAAGTTATACAATAGAGATTTCAATATTGCTTGTGTTACAGGGAAATGCGAAAATTTGCCTCTGAATTACTGTACCTTTAATAACTCCTGCGAAGTTTCATCTAATATCAATATTATTTTATAATTAAGATATTTGATAGATTGAGCCGTGATCCATCGGTTTACGAGTAGATTTTCATTAGCTGGTTAAATAATTTTGATTTTGTGGCAAATATTGTTAACGGCCTAAGCAATAATAGAATGTCGGGGCTGAAACCCCTTCCTTGTCCTCCATTCTCTCCTAACTATCCTTTTTCTCCACCTCTATACCTTTCCTTGGAAGTGACGAAGCGCGAGTGATGCCTCTGATGGTGGTAGATGCTTGTTTGACATCCCCGTAGTATAGAAAAAGGCTAGGCATTTTTCTATAAAAATCCTCACGAATTTATAATTAACACTTTCTTAAACTTACCTACTTTTATATAAAGGTATTTATGAAAGGCTTCTAAGAATCAAAAGTGCTTAAAATATTTATTTACTAGAAACATTTTTCGTGAAATGGAAATAGATAAGTTTTCTACGACCAACATTCGAGCTTGCATCTTCCTCTATAATCGCTAAGCTATCGTAGAAGCCTGCTTGCTAAAACTCCCAATTCGCACCTTCACATTGTATTCTTTGTTATTTATTTAAAAGCAAACCTATTCAACTATTGTAACAAGTCCTTTGCACATTTGTAATATTGGTAAGGATACTGACAACTAGCATTATAATATTAAGACTAGTTAAAAAATAACACACTAAAGCGGAAAATTCTATACTTAATAATAATACTTTCAACAAATTGTACGCAGGTTTGACTATTAAAAGAGTTCACGTAGCTCGTAAATAATACAATAAAGCGCCTAATAACAAAAACAGCGAGTGTACTGAATGCTAAAATAGTCCTTTTCTTTTAACTGCCTTAGACTATGTAAAAGTATTAACTGGTCTTAATATACCCCCTCTCTACCCATGGGAGTCGTAAGAGCCGACTATATAATACCGGGGGAGTGGGCAGCAGCACTCCCTCGAGTATTAACAACATCCACTGCGATCGCCAACCCGCCTGGCAAGCGTAGCGATTACGGCATTATATCCCATGACGGGACCGCTCATTGTGGCGTTCTCTTGGGGAGGCCTATGTCCAGCAGCGGACGTTGAAAGGCTGATGGATGGATGTTGACCTAGATATGTTTTAACACATTGATAAACAAGAACTGAAAACACAAATTAAATTTAAAACAACTCAAATTTATTATAACATATTCACCAATAATTAAATTTGCATTTTTTTTAAAACTATCATAATTTAATAAGTACAATAGACTTTTCGCTGAAGGAACAAATAATAAAATTAAATTACTATAGATAAGACCACTTGAACGAACTTTAGACCAAGTAGACTAAAGTTTGCTCAAGCGAGAATCACACAGCCGGCAACGTGCCTAATAATTATGCTGGCAGGTAATGCACCTCGCTGGATGGCGAGGCTTAAGCTTTAGCCGAGATATAGGCCAGCATTTCGGTCATGTGTGAATTCTACGACGAAATTATAAATAATTAACAAATATATACATCATTCAATAAAAGAGATTTTTACATCCTAGTTGACATTGAATTTTATTTCAAATGCTGGCAAGTAATAACTCTCGCGTTGATTCATAGAGGAGTTGTTATCTTTGAAGTTTAAGCTTTTGTGGTTTCATTTAACTCATAAATAATATCTTGATATAACGATTTAACAATACATATACTTAAAATATTATAACGGAACTTATAACATGTACAGATACATGTTAAAATACCTTTTTATTCCTACAGTCGCCGTCGACCCGTCACCACGGCTTGGGAAACCCAGTCGAAACGTCGGGAAAGTTCCATTATAACATTTTAAATACAGAGTAATGAAACGCGATAGTTTAAAATCTTATATTGACAATCTATATCTAAACTTATAATAAAACTGTAGAGACGTCAATTCTGTACATTGAATATATATTCAAAATTAATATTGGAGGATGAATGGTGATCGATACTGATGCCAAAAATGTAATCAGTAAATTTTTTGTCTGTCTGTCTGTATATGCACGCATGGATCAAAAACTACTGAAGGGATTTTAGCCAAACTTGGTACGACTATAGTCCATACTCCTGGGCAGGTTATAGGCTATATAACAAAACGCTAAGACACATAGGAGCTGAGCAGTGACGATAAATTTGAAGCAAGTCGGATGAAAATGCACTTTCGAGCTCTTATCCTCGCACACGTTGATCATACACCAAAAGTATGTATTACAAAGATGATGGTCTTCAAAAGATCTACAAAAAAGTCCCAAATAGTATATATCTATCTTTTATAAATTAGCCACAATAACGTGTTTAATCGTTAGGCATTTCTTCAAAGTGTATTATTAAATACATAAATATATTGTATTTCACATAGATATATCTTTATCAAACTCCCATATTCAAAAAACACACTATAATATCTATTTTATAAAAAAAATATAGAAATCGGTTCATAAACACACAAGATATAGATAAAATAAAACTTCCAAATCTCACCGCGCCAGTATGGATGCGGCTATACGGTTGATTTTTGTTTAACGCGCAAAACGGCCATCCACTGCGTCTATAAAAAGGCGAGGGCGCTCATGCGCCGACTTTAAATCATAAACGTGGGAAATCCCACTTTGCCAGCAACAGCTCTAGCCGAGGTCCTTACCCCACAGGTGGTGCCCTCGGGTAGCGTTGCCTAAATGTTGGTTTGAGAGCCCTCTGCGCTCACCAATTGTCCGGGTAAGGTTGTCATAGCCATCTGAGGTTAACAACAAACGTCAAACACAAAAAAATAAAAAAATAAAACGCGCCGCCTTCACTCACATTGTCACTCTTAATGCGAACGGACGTGGTTCTTATTGACTCTTCTCGGAATAAGCGCGTTTTAGATTTAAAAAACACATAGATACGTAATTTTTAGATATAAGTTTAAAGTAGGTATTAGATAATAATATAATTAGTTTGTTTAGTGTTTTTGTTTGTTTCTCCTTCTTTTCTTTATAAAATATAGTTGTTAAGTTAAACGTTGTAAAGTTAAGTATAAATTTCAATTAAGTAAGTATACATTTTTTCTTTTTGTGTTTTTATCTTATTAGGTTTTTTTTATTCCGTAGACATATATTTTTTCTTTTGCGTATTTATCTTATTAGGTTATTTTTATTCCACCTACGATGCCACCTAAAAAATGATCTTCCTTATCTCGAAATTCGAGAAATGCCAAAAGAATGAGAGATGCGCGTTCTCAGGAATCGTCAGAGGAAAGAGCATATCGTTTAAACTGTATGAGAGTTAATAATGCAACTGCACGAGCACATAAAAGCAGTTCTGAGAGAGAGATGCGATTAACTTCTGATAGGGAAAGAAGACACAGCGTCACCCAAAGACGTTAAGTATGATGTGTTATCGAAATTAGCAGTCAGGAGCAATTGTCAGGATGGCTGAATTGGTAAAGCATCTGGACGGTATCCAGAAGATGCAGGTTCAAATCCTGCTCCTGACTGTTATTTTTCGATTTCACATTTTTCACTTTGTGTTTAAGGGAAAGAAGAGCTAGACAGTCAATGAGTTTTTAAGAAGAGATTTTGGTATTATTAGGCATATTGATACGTTGCAGAAAACAATAATAAATGAAATGAGTGCAGGAAAGCGTAGTCTGCACTAATTTATAGTGTGCCTAATTGTGGATTTTCTCTGTTTTATACTTCAACTGCCTCGGTGGTGTAGCGGTAGTGTATGCGACTGCTAATCATGAGGTCTTGGGTTCGATCCCCGGGTCGGGCAAAGATATTGAGCTTTTTCCTAAAAAGAAAAATTCTCAGTAGCAGCCCGGAGTTCGGAAATGTGCCCGGTAGACGTCAATAGGCTCGCCCCCTATAACGTGGGACTCAAACATAGCTGACGAGTCGTGGGTGTGTAATACACCTCTGCCTACCCCTTCGGGGAATACAGGCGTGATGCTATGTTTTAAAAATTCTCAGTAGCCGCCCGGAGTTTGTAAATGTGCCTGGTAGACGGCAATAGGCTCGCCCCCTATTACGTGGGACTCAAACATAGCTGGTGAATCGTGGGCGTGTAATACACCTCTGCCTACTCTTTTGGGGAATACAGGCGTGATGCTATGTTTTTGTTTATACATCAATGTTTATAACACATAATTATACTAGGCTGTACAGCTTGATGGTGAGTAAGACGGTAAGTTTGCCACCCCATGAGTGGTTGGCGTGGTAGCTTATAGACCAAAAGCAACCTTCGCGAGTAATCCACCCCAAGAAAAGCTATAGGACATGAAGAGGAATGATGATATAGAGGAGATAAGGAAGTGGTCAGATAAAATAATAAGAAGGAAATGTGGGGTGGTTTGGTAGGTTTCTAATTGGAAGATAGAAACACACATATTTGACCTTTTTTGAATTAAGAATGTTAAATTTCATTTTATATTTGATACTAGCTGACCTGGTGAACTTCGTGCCACTATATATGTATTTTTTCATGAATAAATATTGCAATTATAAATTGAGATGTAAAGTATCCTATCTCTTAAGTTGGAACAAAATACACATTTGAAAAAAAGAAAAGTTAAAATCGGTTCAGTAGTTTCGAAGTGCATCCAGGACAAACATCGTGACAATAGAATTATATATAATAGATAGGATACACATAAATTTCAAGTTTTATAAAATCGCGGGTAAAATAGGGGTCGAATTTAGAAAGTAAAACTTTGACGAAGTCGCGGGTATCAGCTAGTACATAATAAAATTATATTGATAGTTCTTAAAATTGGTGTGAAATTTAATAAAAATTATTATATTACACTTGCTTTAAATTTAGCACGGTGTTTATGCCAGAATTTGACCACACATTCATAAATTACTTTCTTTATTAGTAACTGCCGTACTACGCGGTCTCACACTCATTACTGTAACAGCTACACCAGTGAAATTAATAGAGTTGGTAATGTTATATAGTTTACATTTATTATGGATAATGTCTTTTTCTAGTAGTGAAATAATTATTAAAATCAGTACAGTAATTTCAAGATATATAACAAATAACTCCTGCTCATGACTATTATTTTCGATTTTACATTGTCGTACATTGTGTTACCTCTTTAAAATTATTGCATAGAATAATATTTTGCATAGATATATATCTTACAAAAAGACTAGACTGTCTGTAAAATGAATAGCTTTTTTCATGTGAAAGCAGCAATTCACTGATGTTATCTACACTATTGCTAGAATTTAAGTAAAACATATTTAATGTACACACTTTTTTTTATATTACTCGAGTGGCAAACGAGCAGACAGCCCACCACTGAATGTAAGCGATTACAGCGTTACCTTTACAGGCTAGCAACAACAGAGGTATCCCTCGTGCGTCGCCAACTCCAATAAAAGAATAAGAGGTGGTAAAAAAGGTTGATGGGCTTAGGCCTCCTGCACTCTCTTTGAAAATAGAAAAAAAAAACTAAATAGAAAAAACTAGTTATTTTTAGTGTACCTACCTACTATAGCCACAGAAGTTTCTATGGCTTAGTGAAGTCACAAAAAGTTCTTCTAAAGGTCGCAATCCATGAAATATAAACATCAATACAATTGTTACATGCAGATCCTTCACGTCAATACAGGATTCTAAAATAGGTCTACTGATGAAATATTCAAGCTCAATGCTAGATGGTACGAGATGTTCTTTATATAGCTGACAGGTAACATATTTTATCTTTACGAAACCATACACCCGTAAATGTTAAATCGGAGAAACATTGACAGGTAGATCTGTGCAAATCTATAACAGCTGTACCTATTTATATTTGGAAATACATTAAGATTTGGGTGTCGGATGTAGGAAAGTCGAATATGATTGAAGGTAATCTTAGCTTGTGAATTTGAGTATTGTTTTATAAAATCTGTATGTATCAACATTATTACAAAAAAATTATATAACATTTTAACATATATTTTGACATATAAAGACATGTATACAATAAATCATACATTAAGTGGTTCCCGCTTTTTATATAGCTGTATCACTGCTTACAATCCCATTATCTAATATCTAATATTTATATTATAAAGCTAACAGTGCTGTGTCTGTACATTTAAGATATTTGAGAAAAAAATTACTGCATTAGGCTATGTAGACGTGTCTGAGTACAAAATATTTTTTTTTTAGATTTTTTTTGTCTGTTTGTGTGTTTGTTTATTCGCGCATCACGCAAAAACTGCTGAACGGATTTTGATGCAGCTTTTTCTATTTGATAGATCTCGATTAGACTTAACAACTGGTATACATTTTACCCCCTACTATATCGGGAACCTGAGATACAACCTAAAAACGAGCTTTTGTTTGCGGCGGAGCCGCGGGCAAAGAATAGTCTAATATATAAACAAGCAGCTGTCTATTGTGTACTTTATATTTCAACTACCAGAGAAAAATGTAGACAGGATCGATCATAGTGTTTAATTTTGTAAATAATAGCCTTGTATTTGTCTGCCATTAAACCACTTATAAATCATTAGCTTTTGCCAAAGCTTGTTTTAGCTTAATTATAACCGCAAAAATTAGCATCTTCTTGTGATATAAATACAAAAGCATCTGACATATTAATAATATCTTCTTTCTTCTTTTTTGATTATGACAATCAGCCTCAATGAAGCCATTATTGCCAGTATCATGTTTCATGCTGTATCAAGTAATTAATAAAAATATTTCGTCAAACAAGTCACAGTCAAAGTCGCATTATATCACTTGCCAACACCTATGCATATGTACACGAATATTTAATTAATAATATGCCACCACTTACGTAAGTAAAATTCCACATTAATAATTAGTTTTGGAAACTAGAGCAACAAATTATTTCACGTACCTACCCGCCAAAGCTCGAATAATGTATATACAAAATAAACAAAGGAACACTCCAATTTATTCCACATAATAAATTATAGTTTAAAAAACTAAAATAATTGCTTTGTGCTTCACATGAAATGTTCCTTGATATAGTAAAAACCTTCCCAGGCTCTTTCTACAATAAATTATTATTATAATATTTATACTACTTTTTAGTTCAACTAGCTATTAAAGCGTGTTATATTCGTTTTTTAAACTATAATTTATTTTCTTCATAATAGTCTCAAAACAGTAATAACAGTAATTTTATTAAGAAATAAAGCTTACTAAGCTGTTATAAATTTCACTTTAAATTTCGTCATTTAAACTAGCACCATAAATATTTTCACATAGCCAAAAACAACCATTTAGCTGGCTCACTTGTCTCTAACAACAAAGAAACAACCCCACAATATTTTTGAAAGACCTATCTAACGACACCCTACACTATGAGATAGACAAGAAAAAAACATTCCCACTTTACGTGTAGTAGAGGGTAGGCAATTTTTTTTAAGATTTTTTTTGTCGCCGTAGCTAATTTGTATATTCATACCGACTTACAGCTTTCTATAACTAAATCTTTGAGCAAAGTTGTAAATAGTGGACGGATGGACATGGCGAAACTATAAGGGTTCTTTATTGGCTATGGAACCCTAAAAACGGATAAACTCTCTTTTTTCAAATTATTGCATTGTCATTGGTCTTTGATAAGTGTGCAATGTTTCAAATCAATCCGACGTCTCGAAGGGGATGAGGGTGAAAATCACGTTTGACAATTCCGTACATAGATACACAACAAGTCAATATAAGCGTGTTAAAATTAACACGATTATGCCCTTTTCTGTATTCCAAACTATATGTATGAATTTCATGATGATTAGGTAAGTAATTTTGGTGTCATGAAGTAACAAATATACTGAGTTTCATAATATTAGCTTCGTTGATAAAAAAATAAAGTGGAAAAAGAGAACTTTACAGTGACCGGGACCCCACTAAAGTAAAAAGGTAAAGCTATCTTATTCCACTTTCACAATAATTTGTTCTTTAGAGTATGTATGCTCCATGCATTTCAAGTGCAAGTAAAATACGATATAGATCAAAATATTACGAATAGTTACATTATTTTTGACATTATTAAAGATTGGATGGCATTATTGTTTTGCTTATATAGATATTCTGATTTTTACATAATCCATCCATCCATCTATCAGCCTTTTGACGTCCACTGCTGGACATAGGTCTCCACAAGACAACGCCACAACATGTGTTTCGCTCATATGGGGGATAATGCCGTAATCGCCACGCTTGGCAGGCGGGTTGGCGATCGCAGTGGATGTTGTTAATACTCGAGGGAGTGCTGCTGCCCACTCCCCAATAGGTACCCAATTTTTAAGATTAATAGCATATAAAATCTTTATTTATTTTGATGCAATACACCTGAATGTATTACTACCTGTATTTAAACATTAAATTAATTGGGGTGGCAATACTTAATTGCGTCCCAATCGTTATCGGTCGTGATTAGGTTGTAACAGCTGGCTTTGTAAGTATCGAAGGAATTAATGTGATTATAGAAAAGGACCACGCTCCCAGGCTAACAAAATGTTTTGCTTATTAAAGCCGATGGCTGGCTCAGCAAAACCAATTAATATCAGAATTAAGCAAGCAGAAATAAGCCTTCAGGGTTATTTGGAACTCTCAATGTCCTTTGCCATTTCAAATTTAAAATTATTTATTCAGTATTATTGGTAGATTCCAGGATTTCTTTTCTTATAGATAAATAAACCTTTTATTATAAACCTTTTTTGTATAGGTATAAAATTATATAGTTTTTTTTATATCTACTAAATACGTTTTCTTTTTTGCCAAAAAGCTTAATGAATCTTATGGAAACTATAAGATATTTATTTTTGGAATAATAAGCCAAGTCTATATTATAGATTTAAAATGACTAAAACGGTTTTGAACTGAATTTGGCATACAGAGAAATTATGGCCTGGATAAGCACTATTTTTTTTGTATCCCGATAAAAAAATCCTATGCCTACCAATCCTAACCTAAACAAATTTAGGATTTGTATTTTGAAGCCCACACGCAAACGAACTCTTGTACAAAAAAATAATATAAAATAAATTCTAAGCTTTCTTTTTAATACAAAATACAAACAAATTTTGTACTAGTTTTTAATGCGCATCAAGACCTATCAAACAAACAATTATCTAAATCCTTTTAGTAGCATTTGTATTATGCTTGAAAAAAAATCAGAAAAAGATAAACAGGCATAAATTCTGAATGAAATGTTTTTAACAAATGTTTTGTAAAAGACAACAAATGTTGAAAGTGGAAAAAGAGAAGTTTATTTTAGAATAAGTAAGCTTCGTACATCGAAACAAAAATGTATGCAAATACATCCGATAGATAAATAATAAATAAATAAATATTCACGGACATTTTCACACAACGTCCTCTGGTCCCAAACTAAGCTTAACGCTTGTGCTATGGGTACCATTACGGATATAATACATATTTTTGATGTGAAACATCTAATGCGGAGGGAGAGTAAAATCGGCTGTTAGCGTGGCGACGCTTTTATTGTACTTGTCCCGTTGAAATCTTGCAAGCTAAATTTGACACACTTCCCGGTTTCCGATTGAGCTGAAATTTTACACGCATGTATATATCACGTGAGAATGCAATATTATGATGACATGGAGCTGATCTGATGATGGAGCTGGAAGGTGGACATAGGAACTCTATAATGAAATGGCGCAACTCCATAGAGTTTGGGCTCGTATGATTTGTCTTGCCGAGTACTTTGTGTCTAGATGGTATCCAGGGGCTGATGATGAAGCTGAAAGGTGGCCGCAGTAACTTTATAATGAAATGACGCAACCCCATCGAGTTTGGACACGTTTGATTCGTCTTGATGAGTTCGTTGTCTTTAGATGGTATCCAAGGTCTGATGATGGAGCTGGAAGGTGGCCATGCGAAACTCTCTAATTAAATGACGCAACTCCATCGAGTTAGGGCTCGTTTGAAATGTCCTGACTAGAACTTCAGTCATAGATGATATCCAGGGTCTGATGATGGAGCTGGAAGGTGACCACATTAACTCTGTAATGAAACGACGCAACTCCATCGAGTTTAGAAGTGTTCATCACACAAATAATTGTCCTGAGTGGGAATCGAACCCACGACCTCGTGCACGGAAGTCGGTTACACAACCGACCACGCCACGAGGCCCGTCAAAGATGGCGCACGTCTTATAAAACCACAATGTGAAAGTGGAAATTGGAAGTTTTAATAGGCTTCTACGATAGCTTTGCGGTCTAAAGCACCCATCCAGATAGAAGATGATGTAAGTTCAAATCCTACTCATAGAAAACTTTTTTTTTTATTGCATGTAGTGGCAGACGAGCCACGGTCCATCTGATGGTAAATGGTAACCGTCGCCCATGGACTCGACGATACCGAGAGTATTGTCAAGCCGCTGCTCACCAATGCATTTCACAGATATGAAATAAAATATAAACGGCTTTCTCCTGCTACAGCCAAAACGCAACGATGAGCTTCATGGCCGGTCACACGGGAGATGGTGGTACCAACCCGCTGGGGCCCGATACCAAGTGAGTACTCCCACTTGGTACCGAGCCCTACCACCAGTCATGCAATGGATAATAATTGCTTACTTCCCTTAGTCGCCTCATACGACACCCGTGGGAAACAATGGGGTGGTGACACTTGTATTCTTAGTCCGTCACGACACGGAGTCACAATTTTCACAAAAAAAAATTTTTTTCTAGTAAAATAGCTGATCATGTCAATTACTAAAAATAAAAAAATAATAACAAATGTGTGGAGATCAGGCTTGCCTTAATAAGCCAATACATTCCCGTATTTTTTTCTCTAATATATTTTTGTACAGACGGCGATGGACTTCGGCTGATTGATTGAAATTAAATTGATTGATATGACAGAAAAATATCATTTTTCCAACTATAACTATGAAATATATCCTCTCTCAAAAAATATATCATATCTCACAATTACTTCATGTGTCATTTTCATTAGTTAAGCTTTTAATCATAGTCTGTGAGAAGTTTAATATAAATGTTAACCTAGTCATTAACACGCTTTTTATTAGCTTGATTTGTGAGACAAACAATGTAATAAAATCCTTGAAGTCAATTATTATTTTAATCAACCTACTTTTTCTTTCTTTCTACTAATAGCGGGATCAAAATTATACTAATTATCATTACGCCATTTCCCTTGCGGGGTAGGCAGAGAGAACAGTGTCAAGAATAGAGCATTCTTGCATACATCTCTCGCTTCCTCAACATTCATCATCCTCTCTATATACACGCTCGCTGGTTTCGGAGACTCCTGATTCCACCTTCCTTCAATACATGACCGATTTGGTCTAGGTAGGTGAGTCTCGGTCTCCTCCGTACCTACATCCTTCCACTTTCTCATTGTATATCTTATTAATGAGGCCCCTCGTCCGGCATTTATGCATGCAGATGACATTGCAATAATTTGGTATCCTAGAGCTGATGTGATGATAGAAATAAAAAAAAATATGCTACAAATTATAATTTGTGAATAAGGAAAAAGAGTATTTTAGTACGAGCGGGAAACGAGCATGCGTCCCTTCCTTTCCGGGGAAGTGCTCTAATCCACTGAGCTATCGTACCATTTCTAGAAATACCGAATTTCCTCATCACATTTGTCCCAACTACCAACGCCATTTATCGGCAATGCATTTACATGCATTCATCCAACGTAGTAAGTTTAATTTTGCAATTAAAATTCATACTATTTGATGGCGTGATTTTTTAAACATTTTGATTTATATTTTAGCACTTGACATGCTCAGCTACTCTTAAAGTACAAATTATAATTTGTGAATAAGGAAAAAGAGTATTTTAGTACGAGCAGGAATTTCCTTATTCACAAATTATAATTTGTACTTTAAGAGTAGCTGAGCATGTCAAGTGTTTAAAAATTATTGTGTTCTAGTGGAAAATTTCAGTAGATTTATTTCAATGCATCTGATGGATTAGGTTCGGTAACGAGGTTCTGCTGACGGACGTCTGACATGGAATGGAGCCAGGTGGTTAATAGTGGAATTCTTCAATGACTAACTCTTTTGAGCTTAGGATCATGTGATTGATACCACTAAAGTAATAACGTAGTTCCAGTTGCCCGCCAATACAGGCGGAGAGATGGCTCACGGCAGGTTTATTTAGCAGATACCACTGAAGCAATGTAACATAGTTCCAGTGGCCCGCCAATAAAGGCGGAGAGACAGCAAACGGCTGGTTTATTTAGTAGGTGAGGGCTCCACATTACCTTGCTCGTTGCCCCAAACGACGGGGTGTGTGGTTAGGTACATATTTTCCCAACTTAACATAAAAAAAAGGGGGCCGTATGATTGACGTCTAAAGAAAATAACTGGAAGATGAATAGTGGATCTTTACAGTGTTTTTTTAAACATACTCTATAGGAGTAGGTAATAAATATATTTTTGAAGTTATTTAAAGGCTAACAGATAAATTATAATAATAAATTATGTTAATAAATAAATATGCTACACGCATCCCGTAATGCAATAGAAATTTTTAGAAACAATCTTCGGAATGGCGGCGGCGTGGTCCGCCATCCGACATGTCTCATGTCCCCAGGGGCAAAATAGAAAGTGGAAAGTTTTTTTATTATAAGTGGCAATCCGTTGTATCTACCTATCCTCTGGGAAATAGATCTGGGTCCATACATAGTTACATATACTGCACATACTAAACTCGCTCTCTTACATCGTAACGACGATAGTAAGAGTATTGTTGTAAAGCTGCGAAAGGGAATGCTCCGATGGTTTGGTCATGTGGAAAACATGCCGGACGAGTGACTGGTTAAGAAGATATACAATGTGAAAGTGGAAGGATGCAGGTACGGGGGAAGGACCAGAATCACCTACCTAGACCAAATCGGTCATGTAATATTGAAGGAAGGTGGACTCAGGAATCTTCGAAACTGGCGAGCGTGTATGAAGAGAATTATGAATGTTGAGGAAGCGAGAAGTGTTTGCAAGAATACAGCCTTTTAGCACTCTGTTTTCTCGGACTACCCCCCAAAGGGAGATGGGATGATAAGTAAGTGAGTAAGTATACTGTACATAACCAGAAAACATGGAGCACTGCATGTACTTTTAATTAAATTATTGTACGATAAATGCGTGATTTTAGTGTTTTTAAAATATGGGTAAGAGAGTCTTCCTATTTCAGTACTTACTTAAGTTAGATTTCAATAAATTGTGATTTTAATGTATGTTGATAAAGTTTAATTGTGTCCTTTTAATTTTTAATTCACAAATTAAATACAGTTAATGTTAGAATAAGTACTATAACAGTTTTATATTAATACTAGCCTTTGCCAGCGGCTTCGCCGCAGCCAGAAGCTAGTTTTTCAGTTATATCTCAGGTTCCCGATATAGTAGCGGGATAAAATGTATACCAGTTCTTAAGTCCTTGATTAGACTTTCAAATAAAAAAAGTTGCATCAAAATCCGTTTAGTAGTTTTTGTTTGATGCGCGAACAAACAAACAGACAAACAGATAATAGACAGACAAAAATTCTAAAAAATTTTTTTTGTGTTTAGACATGCCTATATATTATATTACAGTCATTTTTTCTCTCAAATATCTTAAATGTACAGACTCAGCTCTGTGATAGCTTTATAATAGTATAGATACTTAACAAACACAAATTATTTACTTTAACTTACTTTATTCTTTAACACATTACTGTCTTATTTTAGGCACCTGTCTCCTTTCAGAGTGAGAAGGATTTAGGCCGTGGTACACCAGTAGTGCGGATTGTCAGAATCCAAAAGCCCTCGAGAAAATCTCTCAAGCATACACACATCTATGAGATGGAACGATAAAAATGATGTTTTCCTTTAATGGGTAGTGATAATTTGTAAAAAAGAGCCATTATTTTTAAATTTTTTGAAGAGTTTATGAGGTTTGTAGAGATTTGGGCCATGCGTGGTCTTGACCATAGGCAGGGATACGAGGAATTCGATATTACTGTTTTTTTAATCCTTGTTTCCTCTAGACTATCATTGCAGATACTAGATATAATATGTATGTATAGGCACATCTACGTGCTGCTAGATATTTTTAATTAAATTCTAAGTATTTAAAATATTTATTTTACTTTATTTAACTATAGTTCAGTTAGTATTCACTATATATGTATTTTAAATGATATACGAACGACATATTATTTGTGGCACACCTGCAATACTCGTTCAATTTAATAACATGAGTTCGTGTGCAATTTTCCTATGACATCATAAACTATAATATTTTATACTAAGGTACAAATAATGTCTTATCAAGACTACAAATTCAATGAATTTTATTTTACTATTCAAGGGAAATAACTAAACGTCAAAAAGAATAGGTATATTTTGATCTGGATGTATATGAGCTGCTAAAGTCGCTCAGCTCTATGCACCTGACCATTTACAATAGAACTATTGTTAGAAGTAGTTTTGTAATTTTATAATTTTTTCTACGCTATGACTATAGCGTAAGTGATAGCAATCCTACGATTAATTTCTGAACTTAAATAAGGTTATGTTACAGAACTGGAGTATAATCCTCGTAAACATTAGTGTACCAAAATGATAACAGCAACTGATGATAACGACAATATTAAAGCTGTAGATAATTCTCGTATCGAGGAAACAGGGAGACTCGTCGTAAACCAAAGATATAACACATTAACATAACTCATATATTACAGAAACAATCACTGCATAACTAGATATATCATGTAAATATCTGCGGATAAACTAATTCTTTGTTATATAAATTATATAAATATTTTGTTGGCTACAGTTTTTTTAAATAGTACCTACTACTACACAACTTACAAGTTGTTATATCCATCACCCATCCATCAGCCTTTCATCGTCCACTGCTGGACATAGGCCTCCCCAAAATGGGGGTTTTACCATAATTGCCACGCTTGGCAGGCGGGTTGGCGATCGCAGTGGATGTTTTTAGTACACAGGGGAACGCTGCCACCCAGTCCCCCGATAATCCCTTAGTCGGCTTTTACGACTCCCATAGGAAGAGACGGGGTGGAGCTATTTTTGGTGCCGGCCCCACACGGCAAAACCAAGACAAGTTACAAGTTGTTATATAGTCAGTTGTTATAGGTTGTCAGAATCCTCAATAAAATTTGACTGTATTCTAGTTGGTTACTGTATTCCCACGTCACCAGTTCTCCTACTAGTGGGTCTGAGGACTGAAATTCAGCATAAAAATTGCAAAACAAAGTCTGTGATGTTAGGAAAAAACAGACTCGGTACTCCAATAAGGTTATATTTATTTAAAACTCCGTTACTCGCGTCCTTATTTCGTACGCCATTGCTCACATGCTCTACACATGTAAAACTATTTTAATTACGAAGTATTTTTTTTTTTTCATTATAATTAATAAAAAACAATCCGTTTTATATTGTATTTAAAGTAAATATACTTTATGAATATAAAAAAAATAAAATCTAGACCAATAATTAAGAACTGAATATAAGCTCTCTTGGAAAATATATTGATTTTAATATCATATTAGAAGTTATGTCAAAGGTATAGAAGTTACATTAAACAAACATAATTCATATTGAGCTGCTATGATTACATAATATTTGAGTAAGAAAGATATACACCCCTGTAGTCGATAAAGTAAACCACCCACGAATAAAGTCAATAAGGGTGAAGACCATTTCGGCATTGTATAGCAGCTGATCAATTGATATTTTGTTAGTTTTTATACATTAGAGATTGCATAAGGAACTGCAATATTTCAGGATAACATTTTCAAATATATAACAATAAACGATTATATAGAACTGCAATAGTTCAGGATAACATTCTATAATATAATAATATCAATAAAAGAGTATAAAGAACTGCAATATTTCAGGATAAGATTCTGAAATTGCTGTAGGAGTCTGTCTATTTATCCCCTTACTTCTTCTAAACCATGCAAGGGATTTTAGAATCATTTCCCAGTCATTTAGATATTTTTCTAAGAAAGATTCGTGTTTAAAATAGATTCTAATTAAACTATTTTATGAATAAAAACAAATATATTGCACGCCTCATAAGCGAAGCGTTGAGGAGGGTACTATTCCCGTTTTACACAAAACAACTGATTTTTCAAACTTAAAATGTATCTATTTATCATATATTGCACTTGTAAAACAATATATATATACACACATATCAAGAATAAACACTATTTTTGACACTCATGATATTTTTTGTGCCATTTTTGTTATTTGAACTAGTAAAAAATCTGTTTAAAAAAATTTTGTGTTGGACGTCCATTTGTTGTAGGTAATGTATGTTAACACGGTAACAACCGAAATACTTTACTAATCGAGTGTTTTTTTTTTCATATTAACTTGAGTATTACTAGGAATAGAGCCCTATTACTTTTCACGGTCTGATTCAATGTGGTTTAATTGTTATTAAATAAACAAAAAAAATACTGAATATTTACGCTTGACGCGACACTAAAACCAGCGCTTTTCATGAGAATTAGTTCTATAGACCAATATAGAAGTACTTTTTAAAATTAGCGTTAGATGGCGTATAAGACATGAAACCCACATTAGTACTTTTTGAAATTAGCGCTATCTATGTGATTTATTGAAAACACATAGTAAGATTATTAGTTACTTATCAAATAATCAAGTTTATTGTGAAAAATGAAGATTATGAGGCGTGCAGTTTTGGATTTTCCAAAGTATTTTGATAATGTGTCCATAGATTAAGCTAACTAAAACTAATGTTAGTCATAATCATATACAGAGAGATGCTTTTAAAAAATCTTCAAATTTACACCATACGAAGAGAGGTTGGTAACTAGTATTC
Organism: Leucoma salicis; assembly: GCA_948253155.1. Classification (NCBI taxonomy): domain Eukaryota; kingdom Metazoa; phylum Arthropoda; class Insecta; order Lepidoptera; family Erebidae; genus Leucoma; species Leucoma salicis. The sequence goes on along the minus strand of OX411808.1, from coordinate 10,406,470 downwards.
AATTCAGCCATGCCAGCCATCAGCCTTTTAACATCCACTGCTGGACATAGGCCTCCCCAAGAATGGGGGGATAGTGCCGTAATCGCCACGCTTGGCAGGCGGGTTGGCGATCGCAGTGGATGTTGTTAATACTCGAAGGAGAGCTGCTGCCCACTTCCCCGGTATTCCCTCAGTCGGCTCTTACGACTCCCATGGGTGGAGAGGGGTGGGACAATTCTAAAGCCGGCCCCACATGGTAGCATTCAATTAACCAACTAAAACTACTTCATTGTTATTTACTGGCTACTGCTAAATTCTTGAGAAATGGTGGGATCACACTTCGTATTCAAGTTGGATTAAGAGGAGGGGTTGGATTGAAGTTCAGAAAACATTTAACTAGGTAAAACAGGAATGAATGCTGCAATGCATACATATATGTTAGGTTTTTTATTATAGATTAAAAACCTAAAGCGTTAATGTGATACATGTTCGGCTTCAACCGTTAAAGTTTAATTAAAAAGGTCTTATAAATGTTGAATACAACAGCTGTTCTGCATCAAATTACAGGGAGGGTTCGTGGTATATTTGTAATCAATATTTTATTTTTGCAGTGTACTAATGTAAAGAAAAATATTTGTTTTACAGATATCTGTAAGTAATATTGCAATATCTTGTCAATAATATATCTACTAACAATTGATGGTGCATAATGTGATAGCATAATTCCAAAGATTAGTTAGCGTAAAAAATATATTTTTTTGCTATACTTAACTAATAAATTGAAATATCTATAATTTTTATATATCAGTGATATGTAAGATAAAATTGAAATAATTGAAAAATATTTTTACCGTATATCATACTTGTCTATAACTTAGCTAAAAGGTGTTTCAATGTCTTCATCTACTTGTTATTCCCAATGAGCAGGTGGAAGATAATTTTATTAATTTGATTTAACTAGTCTCCTTTGGCCTGCATTCTGCTTTAATAATAGTGTTAACTGAACTTTTTATACCGAGAAGTACAAAATATATTGACCCAATAAAACAAGGAAAAATTATCTAAGTACATATACTATTATAAAGCCCTGATAGAGCCGTATCTGTACATTTAAGATATATAAGAAAAAATGACTGCATTAAGCTATTTAGGCGTAGAACATAAAACATCTTCTTTGCAATTTTTGTCTGTTTGTTTGTTCGCATATCACCTATAAACCACTACTTAATAAATTTTGATGAAACTTTTTTGTTTGATAGCTCTTGATTAAACTTAAAAACTGGTATAAGTTTTATCCCGCGTGAAAACTTGTTTTTGTCTGTGGCGTAGCTGAGGGCAAAGTCTAGTAATTGATAATTTGAGAAGCAATATAGTATTTAGCGCAATACGCATTTTTTCATTGTTTCCTTTACAGTTCTATACTGACTAACTTAATCAATTATATCGGTAGCACAGACTCATACAAATATAAATACGAGTAGACAGCTAATAAAACTCATAAAAGTATTTTAAACGATTCACGCTTAGTTGACCCAACTCAAATTGACTCGACTCCTCTGACGTTAACGTCAATATCGAATCAAGTGAGGCGCCTGCTAGAAATATTTTGAGATTTATATTTGACAGTCGTACATCGTGATACAATTTACGCAGGAAAAATAGCTAGCTCTGAACATTCGAACTTCTACCATCATTTTTGGATCTTGAAATTAATTTGAAATATACGGAAGCTATGTCTGTGTTGAGATACGTTCGTTCCCCACGGAATACGCGTGTGCTGGGTCAAAATTGGCAGCCTTTGTACAACGAAATTGGTTTTTCTTGTACAATAAATGTATGTCCAGTAATAAAAAAGGGTAAACTTAGAGTGAGGATATAAATTATGTATTTTAAGACCACGAGTATGTCATTTAAATAATATCAGAATTTTAAATATAGCAAAATTTTGATACCTACCTATATTATTATGTTTTACAGGAAATTTTATACTACTACGTATGTTTTATACAGTATGTATTATCTATTATTACGAAATCCATATCTACTTGCTTTTGGAATCTATTTAAATATAACTTACCAAGATACCTACATCTCAGCTAAAATTTGATTTTGACGGGCCTCGTGGCGTAATCGGTAGTGTAATCGACTTCTGTGCACGAGGTCGTGGGTTCGATTCCCACTCAGGACAATTATTTGTGTGATGAACACAGTTGTTTGTACTGCGTCTGGGTGTTTTCTATTTATTATATGTATTTATAAAAAAAAGTAATATATGTATTAGGTATATCCGTAATCTGGTACCCATAGCTCCATAGCACAAGCGTTAAGCTTAGTTTGGGACCAGAGGACGTTGTGTGAAATTAGAGTGGATATTTATTTATTTTAAAATATAAATAATTATGTAATCTTTTTGATAGTGCTACTTACTTAATCGCAGGATACTATTAAGCTGAGTTTATATTGGAGCTAAAATGTAGTCGTTCGAACAAAGTATTTTAAAAGTTAGAATACTCATAAAGAGTGATTAGTAAATAAAGCAATATAATAACCCAAAAACAAACTCCTAATTAAAGTGTAATTTTTTTTCTAAACATAAATATAATCTTGTTTGTAATAATTGGTTCATATGATCGAATAGGTAATATAATTGGTTATAAAAGTAATTTTCATTATTTCAATGCAATGGGTGATATAGTCTAGTCGTATAGTCCAATACCCACGAGATCAGAACACCTCATTCTGGCCTCGCGGGTATTGATGAAATCATACTTGTATTATTAGACCTTCACCACACCAATCTACCGATAAATTACCTACACATAGTATGGTTGCTCAAAAACTCCTTTCTAGAAATCCCAATTAATACTAACTGTTTGTGCAGCCAAAAAAAAATCTATGTACATAAAAACTTTTTCGTAATATTCGTCATTAGTAAAATGGAACAGAATACGATCATAAGCTAGCTACATGCATCAGCACGCTCTGCTACGAATGTAGCGTACTGTCATTTCGAAAACATAACGATGAGTGGCGTTTTGAATATCCAAGCGAATAAGCCACGCGGCACAATATGGTGTGCTCTTTACTATAAGATGACTATAAAAAATAAATAAAAACCGTAAGCTGTTTGAAAGTTATGTTGCCGCAGACAGACAAATCATGACATGTGTAGTTTAAGGTATGTTTGTGTGTCAGTCTGTATTAAAATTTAATTAAATAATACCTCTGCGTCCTCTGCGTTACGTACGTGTCAATGACGTCGAAGAACGATGGATGCCTTCTAGATTAGGTACCTATATCCTATTATTTAAAAAGTAGGCTAGTGTGAGATTTTTTAAATCAAAGCTAAAACTTTTAGCGATGATTAAAAAAAGGTGATTTTGGTTTCACCAAATAACAATAGCGGTAATGCGGCGCAAATGATGCACTGCTCTAAAGTGGTAAAAAACCTTGAAGTAAAATTCTAATTGCATTAAAACTTATATTCAAAAACTATGCAGAAAAGGAGCAGTAGTTCATTTAGAATAAATGACTTTCATGACTTTAATGAACGACTTATAATTTCATAGGTATCTACTTTACGTAGATACTATTAAGTTTTGGTACTTCCTGATTTTATACGTTTGATAGGGAAATGCTTTAACCGTTCAAAGAGATGAAGTTCAAGAATAATGAAATATATACCACATTCAAAGTTTTTAATCGTTATCATAAAGTTCTTGCCGTTACCGTTACAAAAACTTTACTTCAATCGTGCGTAAGATTACACGCACTCATTGCTTTTCCTGCTCGTGACTGTAATTTCTGATTTCACATTTTTCACTTTGTGTTTAATGTATAGTGCTTAGCATGTCAAATGCTAAAAATATATATAAAAATATCTAAATACTCATTGCTTTTTTTCAAGTATATAACAAAACGAAGGAAATATTTAATAATGGAATAATTCTTACTAAAGCACGCACCCTGATCCGTTGCATCAGCTATATCATTTCACGAATGTTTAGCACATTTGCATTTAGTGGGTACTGCCATCCATTGTGCTTTGACGTTGTGGTGCGTTCTATCTTGTTGTACTGCAGAGGAGATTAATGCGTTATGTCTGGATGAATACGACATGTATACATTCTGTCAAGAAGTTATTGGATATTTTTAATTTTATTTATAGGTCATCTTTCAAAAAAATTAAACAAAAAATCAAACTAAATTTGTGTTCAACTATACATTTCACGTCAAGAATTTAAACTGGTAGACCCCAGTAGCGTTGTGATATAAGCATTGATCAAAATGTTATACTACAACAAGCTCATGACCTGCCCAATATTAGGTGATTATGGCAGTCTACAGACGCTAGCAACACCAGAGGGTGTTGATAACACTCAGAAAATGGATTTATTAATGGATTACGAACTAAATTCTGCCCTCCTGCCATTCTGAAGTTTAGAATATAAACGCTTCACTCTATGGCACACTATTTATCTCTAAGTGAAAATACGTATCCCACAAGGACCATTCATTTTCATCAATGTTTATCTGGGACAAAAGATAGCATATGCCCTTTTGTAGTCTATACATGTATGCAAAATGTTATGACGATTGGTTCAGTAGTTACAGCGTGAAAGCGTAACAAACAAATAAACAAATCCACTTTTGAATTTACAATATAGGTATATAAAAACTCGCTTTGTTTCTGCATTAAATCTCATCTATCCAGATGTAAACGATCATGAAAAAAATATATATGTCATTTTTAGCTTTTTTAATAGGATAGCAAGATGGCTTAGGTGAATTAATATTTGCATAGGAAGGTAACCAACAGAAGATTTTGGGATGACTCGGCTCAAAAGTGCCCAGCAGCAGCGAAAGATATTGTCATTTGGGATTGTGAGTAATATGGGATGAATTTACGAGTAAAATTGTATTATGCAATTAATCGAACCAACCAATTCCGTAAAAAACTACAATCCGTCGCCAAACTATGTCCATTATGATCGTCACCAGCTTTAATATGTATTACAAGCGTAAATCTATTTAGCAACCCATACATTTAAAAGAATTAAGGCTTCAGAATCTTCAGAAATCTTTAGCAGAATTGCTTAATTATAGTTCGAATAAAAATTCAACAGCATTTTTCCCAAATATAGGTATTCTCAGAAAAAAACATAGCATCACGCCTGTATTCCCCGAAGCGGTAGGCAGAGGTGTATTACACACCCACGGTTCGCCGTTCCACGTTATTACTAATAGGGGGCGAGCCTATTGCCGTCTACTGGGCACATTTCCAAACTCCGGGCTGCTACTGATAATTTTTCATTTTACGATAAAACTCAATAAGCTTGCCCGACCCGGGGATCGAACCCGAGACCTCATGATCAGCAGTCGCTCACACTAGCGCTGCACCACAGCTGTGAAAATTTATTATAGGCTTAAGGTGCATTCGGATAATGCCGAAAATCGGGCAATTCTAATAACTACAATTTTCTACCAAACGCTGCAATACTTTGTGCCCTTGCACATTTACCTAAGAGCCGTCGTAGATAGGCTAGTTATCGGTAATTCCGAAATTCAAATTACACACTTATTTTTTTATGTCACATAGTACCCAAATTCGATAAATAAATTTCGTGATGGTAAACCTGAACAAAAATCCACTTCAGATAAAAAATTTCAAAGGGAAAAAATTAAGAATGACTGCTCACAAATATTAAAATATCACAGCGTTGATAAATTAGACAACGATTCAGAAAGTGTTACCTACAGACAAATATTTCGAGTGACCTTTTTTAACGTCGCAAAAATAATACCTATAGACAATTTTATGTGTATGTAGGTGCGGGAGAGGCGTCTCTTGGGTGCGACTAAATGGCGCCAACGGAGTGACGTCATAGTGAAAATCTGAGGTTACTACTAAAACAGGTTAATTCGAAAGTTGAAGGTCTAATAAAATGGCTGCAGATATTTTGACACTTTGATTTGCTCACTGGCTTATTGTCAGTTTTTATTAGGGTACAATCGCAATAAAATAGATATCAAGAGAGCGCTGGAGGCCCAAATCCTGTTCTCCACCCCCTATCCATTTCCTTGGAGTTGACGACGTGCAAACTTCTGCTATTGCTAGCGTCTATCGGATACGCTAACCGCTTCCCAACAATTGGGCTGTATGCATGTTTGCCATTGTCATATATTCCACCAATTTAATCGAACTGAAGTTTCTATATGACTCCACATTTTATTGTATTAATTAAGTACCTAAGTATCTCAAGGAGCAAGTGCAGGCTTCGTTGAGAGATGACGTTTGACATTAAATCAGACTGTTCGTTGGATGAGGCGAGTGTCCATCGGCATTGGCAACGAGATCACAGTTAACGTAAGTTGCTAGTGCATAAAGATAATTCTGTGGTTTATAGGTACTAACTTGACAAAATATACAAACAAATAAACTACCTATAACCCTTGATGTTTGTTGATGTGAGTTTATGATTTAATAAGAGAATTTAAAAAAACTGACCTATATTCTGTACGTTATCAATCCTGATAATCAACGTAATTTGTGATAATGTATTTGATATATCTATTTGGTATCAGAAACTGGACGTAAATATCAGACAATACTAAATAATATTTTTCCTAATCTTTATTGCATGTAATATGTACCTACCACAGGCAACACAACCTAGTTACCTAATTGATGAAATACTTATATTCTCGCTTTATATTATGAAAGCAATGACATTAAATAAAGCAAGACAAGAATCATACATATGACAGTTAAATAAAGTAGTTGCATTTAAATTTACTAAGTATTTTGCAAATAGCAGCCCGTGCCATTAAAATGTTCAAGAATGAGGTCGAAGGATTCATCCCCTATCTGGCACAATGCGTAGGCGACAGCCTGGCGCGCCTTCATGACGCCTGTGACGTCATGATACCAATCGATACGGACTCAGATGAACAGACAAACTTACCTATTTTGTTTACGAACATAGCAAGGTTATATTTCACATTAACAAGTGTATGACAATGTTTCAAACATCTGAATAAGTAAATTCTATATGATCTAGATTCTTTGATTATTGTGTACCTACCTAAATATTTTTAAGATAACGACAATATTATAAACGCAGGCTATTTTGTAAAGATTGCACAAATAGCGGAGCGGTTTAGATAGGTACCTAAGTACCGGCCTCACTCAACTTTTTGTGTGATACACAAATGGTTGTTCTGAATCTTAGTGTACTAATGCAGGGTGTTGTCTGTACCCGTGTGGCGTGCATTCGTGCTCGGAGGTCCTACACCCGCAGCCGGCGGCGCAACCGCGATGGGGAGCAGGAGGGCCAGCTGTACGAGGCGTACTGCACTTCGCGGGCCGCGTTCAAGTTGGCCATCTGCCGCACCAAAACTATGAAAAGGCAGGAGATGCTGGATGGTCTCAACCGCGACCCCTGGGGTCGCCTGTACCGTGCGGCGCTGAACAAGCCCGCACTCAAGGCCCCTTAAGCCCAGCCTCCTCACCGAGTTGGTCGAGGGCCTATTCCCACAATGGGCGGAGCACACGCCTCCGGTCATGGCATCGCCAGGTAGCGACCGGGAGGCCGACCTCAGTGTACCGCCCATCACTGCGTCGGAAATGGGGGCGGCTGTTTCGCGGATTTGTTCGAAGAACACCGCCCCCGGCCCGGACGTGATACCCGCCCGGGTGCTTGCCCTGGCTCTAGACCACCTGGAGCCCCACCTCAGGGGACGACGCGTGCCTGGCGTCCAGACGGTTCCCTTATTGCTGGAAGGAGGGGAGGCTGGTACTCCTGCCGAAGCCGGGGCGAACGCCGGATTCGGTCTGGGCCTTCAGGCCCATCGTGCTGCTGGACGAGGCTGGTAAGCTGCTGGAGAGAATCCTCGCTGCCCGCATCGTCCAGCACCTGCGCGACGGTCGGACCGGTCTTATCGGATGCCGAGTTCGGCTTTCGGGCTGGTCGTTCGACGGTCGGTGCGATTATGCGCCTGAGGGCCGCGGCCGCAGCGGTCGTCGCCGGCGGTGGAGTGCTGTTGACTGTGTCGCTCGACATCACCAACGCATTCAATAGTCTGCCATTCAGCTGCATCAGGGAGGCGCTCCAGTATCACGGGGTGCCTGCATGCACTGCATGCTGCTGGTGACGGATTATATTGAGAGCCGCAGCGTTCTCTATGGGAGCCGCATAGGAGACGTTGTGAGGAGACCCATGTCGTGCCGTATCCAGCAGGGTTCGGTTCTGGGGCCGCTCCTGTGGGACATCGGTTACGACTGGGTGCTACGCTGTTAGCTCCCCCCCGGGCTGGCGGTTATCTGCTATGCGAATGACACGCTGGTCGTGGCCCGGGGCGGAAACTTCGAGGAAGTGGCGTTCCTGGCCACCTTAGGGACCTCGGAGGTGGTCAGGAGGATCGGGGCGCTGAGGCTTAGGGTGGCCCTGGACAAGTCGGAGGCCCTACTTATCCATAGGCCCCGACGTCGGCCACCTGTTGGCGCTTCAATCACGGTGGGTGGGGTCCAAATTGGGGTGAAGGCCCAGATCAAGTATCTGGGCCTGGTGCTGGATGGGTGGTGGCGCTTTCGCGAGCACTTGCGCCAACTGTCCTCGAGGCTCGTCAGCGCAGCGTCCGCCCTTGCACGACTTTTGCCGAATATGGGCAGACCGAACAATGCGTGCCGACGACTTTATGCGGGGGTAGTCCGGTCGATGGCGCTGTACGGCGCACCTGTGTGGGCGGAGTGCCTGGACGCGCCGAACAGGGCTCTTCTGCGGAGACCACAAAGAGTCGTCGCGTCCAGGCTCATACGCGGATACCGCACAGTGTCGACGGAAGCGGCCTGCGCGTTGGCCGGAACTCCCCTGTGGGACTTGGAGGCGGAGGTGCTTGCCGAAGTGTATCGGTGGGCGTCGCAAGAGCGAGAGGTGGGTGGTCGTACTCCACCCAAGGAGGTGGCCAGGTGGCAGGGTGATGTCCGCCGAGCTGCCATGGCCAGATGGAGGACACGGCTGAAAGCATCCCGAGCCAGTCTCTGGACCGTAGGGGCGCTCCAGCCTGTGCTGGAGGAGTGGGCCGGGCGACCGCACGGAGTCCTTACCTTCCGACTGGTGCAGGTGCTGTCGGGGCACGGTTGCTTCGGCAGATATCTGCACATAGTCGCAAGGAGGGAAGCGACTCCGGGCTGTCACCATTGTGGCTGCGACGTGGACACGGTGCAGCACACGTTCGAGTCGTGCCCGGCTTGGGGCGGGCAGCGCTGTGAACTCGTCGCGGCAATAGGGGGGACCTCTCGCTGCCGAGCGTCGTTAGAGCGATGCTTGGCAGCGACAGCAATTGGGCCGCGGTCGCTGCCTTCTGCGACGAGGTCATCTCGCGGAAGGAAGCGGCGGAGAGGGCCAGGGTGGCTGATCCTTCCGCAGACACAAACCGCCGCCAGCGACTGGGGCGGCGCAGGCGTGAGTATTTGCGCTTAATGCCGCCCTAGCCGAGGCTGCGGGTGGATGGACCGGGCAACGTCCGCCACCCACAAGGCCTCCTGCGAAGGTGCGATGCTCCGTGTGCGGGTGCGTCGCTCAGTAGAGGGTACCCGAGAGGGTAAGCCGCCGGTGGACCACCGAAGGAATGTAAAATAGTTCCAGTGGCCCGCCAATAAAGGCGGAGAGACGGCACACGGCGGGTTTCTTTAGTGGGTGCAGGCCCCACACTACCCTGTTCGTTGCCCCGAAAGACGGGGTGTGCGGTTAGGTACATTTTTTCCCGCCTTTACAAAAAAAAGGGTGTTGTCTGTACAGGCAGAGAGACGCCACACGGCGGGTTTATTTGGTGGGTGAATGCCCCACTCTATCTGTTTGTCTCCGAACGACAGGATGTCCGGTTACTTACTTACTTATTTCACACCATTGCCCTTGCGGGGTAGGCAGAGAGAACAGATTGCCGAGAGGCTCTATTCTTGCATACATCTCTCGCTTCCTCAACATTCATAACTCTCTTCATACACGATCGCCGGTTTCGGAGACTCCTGACTCCACCTTCCTTCAAATGATGATTTGGTCTAGGTAGGTGAGTTTCGGTCTTCCCCTGTACCTACATCCTTCCACTTTCACATCGTATATCTTCTTAACCAGTCTCTCGTCCGGCATTCTTTCCACATGTCCGAACCATCGGAGCATTCCCTTTCGCATCTTTACACCAATACTCTCTTTCATACCTACTCGCTCTCTTACGTCGTTATTACGAATGCGGTCAGTCAGCCTCACTCCACAGATTCTCCGCAGAGATTGCATTTCGACCGCATTGATTTTACTCTCATGCTCCTTTTTGCATACCCAACTCTCGCTTCCATATAACGTTGGGACAATCACTGCGTTGTGCATTGCGACACGTGCCTTCTGGCTGAGGTGGTGGCTGCCGGGAAGTTGTCCCAATGCTCCGTTCACCCTATTTCCCGCATTCACTCTTCTCTCTACATCAGATATCCGGTTAGGTACATTTTTCCAGCTTAATAAAATAAAAGACAAAAAAGCCCGTCTTGTACAGAACTACTATAATAATATGCGAGTGTCCACTTCACAATCCTTCTATAAATAGTTTACCGCCTACAAAGTTTAAAGTAAGTACCAGCTATGCGCATCTATCTGTTTTTCCGCTTTCTTCTTTTACGCAATGGATTTAAAACGGTTTTCGTTGTAATTTATATATAATTTTCAAAGGAAAGAATATCTGTTAACCGAATAAAAGACGCCTTGTATTCATTTTCGCTGGTAGATGATACACAAATCGTTATCTTGGCGTTGCGAGCTTTTGTCTTCATCTGGATTCATATTGTTTTACAATCACTCATAAAAAATAAACATTACAATAGTAAAATATAAAATACCATTACTCAGCTGTAATGTCATTATTACGAGTTTAAAAAAAAACGATAAAATAAGTAGTGGAAAACGATTACGCTCCTCTACCATAAGATCTAATAAAATTTTGCATATACAACCTTCTAGTTATATAGAAGTTGGATCTAAAACAGTCTCTATATCGACTGTTTCTTAAATAAAATGCCTAAAGTAAAAGAGGTTGTAACTTTAGGGGTCTTTATATTACATAAGTTACAAACTTTTATGCTGGTGAGTTGCGAAGTTATAATATATTATTATGTGTATATAATAATATCTACGTAAAAATGCTCTACCTTCAAATCTTTTCCTTTTAAAGACAACACCGTGCACTAAGGAATAATCCTTGTATCTCGGGAAACTTTACAAACATATAATTTCATGGACACAAAGTACACCTAAGTTCAGAACAACCATATGTGGATCACACAAAGAGTTGTCCTGCGTGGGAATCGAACCCACGACACTAGGGCCGGTATCAAAACCACTCCGTTATCTGTGCAGTCTTTGTCTCAACCAAATCAGTGTTTTAGTTATTTTATACTAGATGACCCCGTGAATTTTGTGTATTATCAGTGATTATCAATAATTTACCTAATCAATCTGCATCGTCTATGTTTTGAATTTAGATTTTAGAGGTTGATTATAATTCAAATCTTAAATAAAAAACCTAATTATGTATTGGACATTAGAAAGAATGTCAGTAACTGTAATTTTGTCTTCAGCCAAAAAACAGGTCTGGAGGGTTAGGCAGAATCTCATATCTCACATGTCGATCGTAATCACTGTGATTGGTTGAGAAACCGACGCGCGATGTCGCAATAATCCGTTGGCCAATCACGGTGATCTCTCAACCAATCACAGTGATCACGATACGATCGACATGTGAGATAATTATGAGATTCTGCCTAAGCCCCAGGTTGCTGGTCCATAATCCAAAGAGGCGATTCTAATGTAAAATTACCAATTTGAAATATTTCTGTTTTTCAACTGTTTATATGGGATGTCCCTATTTTTTTCTATAAAACCACCACTGTATTAGAGCGAACAAAATAAAAAAGCACTAATATTGAAATAGGTCAAATCATTTTCGAGTTTTAGCGAGACTAACGAACAGCGATTAATTTTATATATAAGATCATGTTCTCCGAGAGATGACAAATCTAGAATATGTAGTGATAACAGAACTCAGATTGATTTATTATACCGGGTTCTTTGGTTATGATATTACTGGAATCCCTAACACGACGTATTACGATACCCATTTGTATAATATAGATATGACCTAATAACATTATGCAGTACTATCACTGCAATAAAGAAACAAACATAAAATTATATCAAACTGTGCAGGTGGCAACGCAAAATTCCCTCTTGTCATATAAAGGCTATTTTAGGGACATAAGAAAACCCATTCTTTCCCGCGAGTACCGCCCGAGGCGACTAAGCGAATTGTATTTCTAGTGATAGGGCTGGGTACCAGGATGGAGCACTCGCTTGTTATCAGGCCTGAGAGGGTCAGTACCGCCAGCTCCCGTGTAACCGGCCATGAAGCACCTCAGTGTGTTTAGTTGCAGCGGGAGATAACCGTTCAATCTTTCACTGCCCATCCGCAAAATGTAATAAGCAGCGGCTTAACAGTAGGTACCTACTATTAGTACCTACCAGTTGAGTCCATGAGCGACGGTTACTATATGTGGGCTGAGATACGTCTGCCATAGTGGTAATCAACAACAAAAAATAATACTAATAGAGTTTTCCAATGACGCGTGTATATGATACAACTTTTATTTTATCTAAAGAAGTGCTGATACAATATTCGATGTAGCAAACAAACAGATAAACATCTCGTGTATATGTAAATACGTTTTATGTTTGTATAATATTTTAGTTTTCGCCGAGCATAATTGGAGCTTCGTTTTGTTTACCTTCTTTTACTGACAAAACCAGGAATACTGTCTACTGCAATACAGAATTGATTTTTTATAAAGGAATATTTTTACATGTTTGTAGTAAATATTATTTATCAGAATCGCGAATATGCTACGTAGTATAAATAATAATATTGAACAAGAAAGATAACAATTCAACAAACACTTCAAACATCGTAGAAAAACATAATGCAATGTGTTTATGATACCGTCAATATATATGTGTATATACACACTATACATACCACTATGCACACCAGAAAATTGCATAACAGTTCCAAAGGAGCGCTCGCAATCTCTGAACCTAATAGGTAAGGTAACTATTACATGTCCATCCATCCATCCATCAGCCTTTTAAAGTCCACTGCTGGACATAAGCCTCCTAAAAATGGCGGATAGGGCCGTAATCGCCACGCTGGGCAGGCAGGTTGGCGATCGCAGTGGATATTGTTAATACGCGAAGGAGTGCTGCTGCCCACTCCCTTGGCACTCCCTTAGTCGGCTTTTACGACTCCCATTGGTGGAGAGGGGTGGGACAATTCTAAAGCCGGCCCCACACGGCAAACTATTACAAGTATGTATTGATAAAAAGTTTGATGAACTTAAATTATTAATTACTTTGATAAAAATCAACGTAGATATAATTTTTGACCAGCATTTAGTAAGGAATGCTGGTTAAATAAATCTCCAAATATGTGGTAAGTTTATTTATATTTAGATGGTTACTGTTCCTGTTATACTACAAACATACGAGTAAGTAATCAGAACGATGGAGTTGCCACGTATATAAAAATAGCTTATCTCATAAGGTCACTGAATCATCAATCAATGAAGCCAATTGTCATTAGTTACCTAAAAAAATTAGCTTTAAGGTAGATTTAAACATATACATTTTTATAATGTATATGTTTAAATCTGGGTGACACCTGCGCCATCTGACGGATGTATTGATATCCGTCAGATGGCGCAGGTGTCACCCAAGACCGTGACCAAGAAATGTGGTATCGAAATTCACAGTCCCGAACAGACGTCACGGCGGCTGAATTTGCAAAGCAACTGGTACAGTTTTTCAGGAGATACGGGTTTAAACCCTGCTAGTGATTAATATTTGCAATTTTCGCACTTTGTTTTCTGGTAAATGGCAAAGCAAATCGAGCGCTTAAAAAAAAACATAGGATCACGCCTGTATTCAGGTAGGCAGAGGTGTATTACACATCCAGGCATAATTCCAAACTTCGGGCTGCTACTAAGATTTTTTCTTTTTACGAAAAAGCTCAATAAAAAAAATCCCCCGCGATACAAGGATTAATCATTAGTGCAGGGTGTTAGGAATGTAATATGGTTCCGGTGGCCCGCCAATATAGGCGGAGAGACGCACACGGCGGGCTTATTAAGTGGGTGAGGGCCCCACACTACCTTGTTCGTTGCCCCGAACGACGGGGTGTGCGGTTAGGTACAAATATCCACAAAAAAAAAAAAACGGGTTTTGACCTTAAAAAAATAATAAAAAATAGACCCAGGAGTTTGGGTTATGTGTTGACATATCAGTCAGTAAGTCAGTTATCCTTATATCTAATATATAAATTCTCGTGTCGCGGTGTTTGTGGTTAAACTCCTCCAAAACGGCTTGATCGATTTTTATGAAATTTTGTGTTTATATTCAGTAGGTCTGAGAATAGGATGTAAACTATTTTTCATACCCCTAAGTGTAAAGGGTGGTCCACCCCAAAATTTTCATTTTTAATTTTTTGGTCAATTTTTTGCAGGGTTTGAACCTGCATCTCCTGATACCGTCCAGATGCTTTACCAATTCAGCCATCGTGATAACTGGCTCTCGACTGCTAATTTCGATAACACATTCTCGTGACTGTAATTTTCGATTTCACATTTTCCACTTTGTGTTTAATGTACTAAGCATGTCAAATGCTAAAAATACATATATATAAAAATTTCTGACCACATTTTTTTTATTTTCATTTTTTATGATTTGGCATTAAAAAATACATACTACTCTAAATGTTCACCCTTCTACAGCCTACCCCTATTTTTTAATAGCGATATTAGTACTTTAATAATTTTCATTCAAAATATTCACAACAAAAAAATATGGCGGTACGAAGTTCACCGGGTGAGCTGGTATATATGTATATAGATACTACCCGGCCACGAGTTTCTGTGGCACACATAAATTGTTCATTAATTTTTCAATTTATGAAGGAAATAATCGGGATTAAAACTACACTATCTCTCAAGTTGGACCAAACTGCACACAGTATGCAAAATTTTATTGAAATTGGTTCCTTAGTTTAGGAGTTCATCTCGCACAAACTTTTATATATAAAAATATTGCCTCTCTTTAGGTACAATATAGCGTTATATTTTAATTTTGCTGTAATAGCAGGTATAAAGGAAGTTTGCGCGACGTTGGACCCGACTTGTCGGACGCCCAGTTTGGTTTTCGAGCTGGTCGTTCGACGGTCGGCGCGATTATGCGCCTGACGCCAACGCATTCAACAGTCTGCCATTCAGCTACATCAGGGAGGCGCTCCGGTATAACGGGGTGCCTGCATACCTGAGGCGGCTAGTGGCAGACTATCTTGAGGGCCGCAGCGTTCTTTATGAGAGCCGCATAGGAGACGTTGTGAGGAGACCCATGTCGTGCGGTGTCACGCAGGGTTCGGTTCTTGGGCCGCTCCCGTGGGACATCGGTTACGACTGGGTGCTACGCTGTCGGCTCCCCCCCGGGCTGGCGGTCATCTGCTACGCGGATGACACGCTGGTCGTGGCCCGTGGTGGAAACTTCGAGGAAGCGGCGTTCCTGGCCCCCTTAGGGACCTCGGAGGTGGTCAGGAGGATCGGGGCGCTGGGGCTTAGGGTGGCCCTGGATAAGCCGGAGGCCCTACTTTTCCATGGGCCCCAACGTCGGCCATCTGCTGGCACCACGATCACTGTGGACGGGGTCCAAATTGGGGTGCAGGCCCAGATTAAGTATCTGGGCCTGGTGCTGGACGGGCGGTGGCGCTTTCGCGAGCACTTCCGTCAACTGTCCCCGAGGTTCGTCGGTGCGGCGTCCGCCCTTGCACGGCTCATGCCGAATATGGGCGGACCCAACAATACGTGCCAACGGCTTTACGCGAGGGTGGTCCGGTCGATGGCCCTGTACGGCGCACCCGTGTGGGCGGCGTCCCTGGACGCACTGAACAGGGCTCTTCTGTAGAGGCCACAGAGAGTCGTCGCGTCCAGGGTCATACGAGGATACCGCAGGGTGTCGACGGAGGCAGCCTGCGCGTTGGCCGGACTGCGACTGCGGCGAGGACTCGGCGCAGCACACGCTCGAGTCGTGCCTGGCCTGGGATGTGTAGCGCCGGGAACTCGTTGCAGTCATAGGCGTGGACCTGTCGCTGCCGGCCGTTGCGCGAGCGATGGTTGGCAGTGACAGGGCCTGGACCGCGGTCGCCACCTTCTGCGAGGCTGTTATCTCGCGGAAGGAGGTGGCGGAGAGGGAGGGCCCGGGAGGAATCCTCCTTCGCGGACCCGATTCGCCGCCGGCGCGCGGGTCGGTGTGCGCGCGCTTACCTGCGCCTAATGTCGCCCTAGCCGAGGCAGCGGACGGTGGGGTCGGGGAGTACACTGCCGTCCGCGGAAACCAACCGCGAAGGTATGACGCCCAAGTGCGCGGAGCATCGCACGAGAGAGGGTGCCCGAAGGGGCTGCCGCCTGCGGATTGCGGTGAAACGACGCGGTACCCGTGATCCGCCGTAGCAAGGGCGGGTGAGGGCGCACGGTGGGTTTTTAGTGGGTTAGAACCCCACACTACCCCGTTGTCTCCCCGGGCAGCGGGGTGTGTGGTAGGACATTTTTGCCCACCTAATATAAAATAAAAAGGTGTTGAGTTAGTGTTTGACTGAGAATGCGATGACGTTATTAATAACATTTATTTTTTATACTGCGAGAATGACAAGCAAGTCGCAGCCTATAGACGCTAGAAATACCAGAGATATCACTCGCACGTCGCCAGCTCTAAGCAAAAGCATGGGGGGTTGAATAAGAAGGGATGAGGAGGTTATAGGCCTCTAGCGCTCTCAACCACTACACGATACCCAACAGTAGAAACCTAACTTATTTCACGCTGGTCTTCTGTGAGAGGAGGGTATTTATCCGGTCAAGCTAGCCCATTAATGCTGGGTCATAAAATAATTTAATTTGCTGATAGAAAAAATACACATGGCAATAATTTGTTATGCATCGCCTGTCATTATCTATAGAAGAACCACAATTTTATTCTATGTTTTCTCAAATAAATTGATGATGACTGCAGTACTGTGTGCGCTTATAAATAGCAGGAGACGTAAGAATTATAACGATTTTTCCTTACATGACAAAAATATACAAATATAAACAATATAAATCTTCTTATCGAATTACATTTGGGGTCAAAGAAAATGTCCAAGAAACTTTGTTCGAATTACTTTGAACTTCCCTAGAACACACGTTTAGTTTTAGTATCTAATATATATCTAACGTTTTCATAGTTTCATGTTTTTCTTCCTAAAAGAAAATCATAGCCATAAGACACATACACTATATACACTACCTTTTTTTTTTGTTTAGGCGGGAAATGTGCCTAACCGCACACTCCGTCGTTCGGGGCAACGAATAGGGCAGTGTGGGGCCTTCACCCACTAAAGAAACCCGCCGTGTGCCATCTTTCCGCCTGTGTTGACAGGCCACTGGTACTGTGTTGGATTACTTCAGTGGTCCGCCGGCGGCTTACCCATTCGGGTACCCTCTACTGAGCGACGCATCTGCACACGGAGCGTCGCACCTTCGCGGGAGGCCTTACGGGTGGCGGACGTTCCCAGGTCCATCCACCCGCAGCCTCAGCTAGGGTGGCATGAGGCGCAAGTACTCGCGCCTGCGCCGCCTCAGTCGCTGGCGACGGTTTGGGTCAGCGGAAGAGTCCTCCTCCCTGGCCCTTTCCGCCGCTTCCTTCCGCGAGATGAACTCCTCACAGAAGGCAGCGACCGCGGTCCAATTCCGCGGTCTCCCCCTATTGCCGCGACAAGTTCACGGCGCTGCTCGGCCCAAGCCGAGCACGACTCGAGCGTGTGCCGCGCCGTATCCTCGTCGCAGCATAAATACCTTACCTAACCTAGTTTCATCTAAACAAAGCGAAATTATATCATAAATAAGGCAAGAATGTTGTTAAACTTTTTGGACATCCTAAAATTCAAACTCGGTATCTCACAGTTACATTACCTAGACACGCGTGCTGTAAATTGTATTACAACAAATGCTATTTAAAAACAAATTACGTTAGAAATCGTTGCTATGATTGTGTTTTTATTAATATTGATGGATGCGATCTGAAATCACAAATCATGCACCAGTTGTAGGCGAAAGACTTTGTAGTCCCGTCACGGCTAAGGCAAACGCCTGTTTACTAATTCAAAGGCCTTTTCTCGTAGCTACTGTAAACGGGGAAAATTTATTACGAGTAACTATACATATCCCAGCTACCTTTATTATTTTATCTTTATTTTTTATTAAAAATTCAATATGGTGCAAATGAAACCATTAACACTATAATTACAGTAATACACTGCATGGTATTCCTTCGTACTTACTCGTAGGTACATAGTAGCGTTACTTTATCTATACTATTATAGAGTTGTAACAGAACTGTGTCTGTACATTTAAGATATTTGAGAAAAAATCACTGTATTAGGCTATACACACTCTGAGCACAAAAAAATTTTTTTTAGATTTTTTATCTGTTTATCTGTTTGTTTGAGAAAAACTACTGAACGGATTTTGATGCAACTTTTTTTATTTGATAAATCTTGATTAGACTTACCTAATAACTTGATACATTTTATCCCGCTACTATATCGGGAACCTGAGATATAGCCCAAAAAGAGCTTTTGGCTACGGCGATGCCGCGGGCAAAGCCAATTTTTTTTTTATGAGACACTGTCCTTCTGATGGTAAATGGTAACCGTCGCCCATGGACTAGACCATACCGAGAGTATTGTCAAGCCGCTGCTCACCAATTCATGTCACAGATATGAAATGAAATATAAACCGCTATCTCCTGCTACAGCCAAAACGCAAGATGTACTTCATGGCCGGTCACACTAGGCTAGTTGCAAATATAAATTGATTATCATAACGTTATTTCAAATATTGTATTTTATCTTTATATTTAAACTCATTTAACTCCTTCTTTTTCTCTTTCTTCCTCCCGACCATCATCATCTCCTTAGCGTAATCCCAATATTTTTGGTAAGGTTTGGCTTCCGATCTGTTTGGTTTTAGCTGATCCACCATTATTTCCACGGAGTGCCTATCAGGCCTTCAGGACCTAACTACGGGGACACCTGGCAACCTTAGAACAAGACAGGAGTCAGATTTTTTATTCTGGACCTGTAACTACTGCCAGAATGTTATTTGACAGCCAGGACCCACTGCTTAACATGCCTTCCGATACACGAAGAAGGTATCCACAAATAGGTGTCACTTTTTGGTCATCCATCTGACTGCCAGCTGAGCGAAAGATGCTTAACCTTGCCGATCGTTCACACTGCAAGTGCACAACTAGGCTACGACCTCATCCTCCCTATTCCTTCAGACTGTTTAATTTAAAATTAAACAACATTAGAAGGGTTATTTATACTATTATAAAGCTGTAACAGAGCTGTGTCTGTACATTTAAGATATTTGAGATAAAATGAGTGTTATTACAGTCATTTTATCTCAGCCTATTGGGTATATAGGCGTATCTAAACACAAAACAATTTTTTTAGAATTTAAGTCTGTTTGTCTGTTTGTTTGTTCACGCATCACACAAAAACTACTAAACGGACTTTGATGCAACTTTTTTTATTTGAAAGGCCTTGATTTTACTTAAAAACTGGTAGACATTTTATCCCGCTACTATATTGGGAACCTGAGATATAACCGAAAAACTAGCTTTTGGCTGCGGCAAAGCCGCTGGCAAAGGCTAGTACTTTGATAATAAGAGAATCCGAGCAAACTACTCCTGTCATATAGGTTGAAATGTATAATTATGTTTAAATTAGTCTTAGTTGTTTCAAAGTTATGCTTGTGCAATATCTTAGAAGTAATTTGAAACTGATTAAAGCCTTAGGCTGATGAAGCTTGTTTATTATTGAATAAGTAACCACAGATCTACATAATTCAATTATTATAAATCCATGACAATGACAGCCATGTTTGAGATTCAAATTATTATTTTGGGATATTAAACATGTTTCAGGTTACAAGGCAGCTTTATTCTTAATCTTATCTTAAAAGTATACATATGTATACTAAAAGAGTACAGCAGACTAGAGAGGGTATGTGGTGTCTGTTTATTTGGTAGCGCACATCAGATGTACGGTTAGATAGACTTTGCTTAGAGCAGAATGAATAATAAAATGGAAGTTTCAAAAAAAGGGATCTTCATTTATTTAATTCCATTAAAATTAAGTGGGTAGCAGCCAATGTACATAATATATGATCGTTGAAAGTAAAAATGAGTGCGAATAAAATAATATGAGTACGTATTTTATTTTTAGATCTGAATTTTTATTAGAAATAAAGTGTAATTTGATGCATGTAAGCCTGTTAAAATATTATTTTTTCTCTATCCATCCATCGATTAGTTTTACATGAAAATATTACTCTTTATTCTTGGTATGTAGTCATTTTTGAATGTTCACTTATTTCCGGCTCATCTCCGAAACGGCTGGACACATTTCGACGTGGGTCACTCACAGATACCTAATGTTATAAGAAGTCTAATTGGCATTAGGCTCTTCTTTTGAAAAAAAAAAATGGATTGAGGGTATTTCCATTTCTAAAATACATAAGTATATAATAATCTTTATATATAGGATACTGCCTCTTTAGTGCAGTGGTAGTGTGAGCCACTGCTGAACACGAGGATTCGGTTTCGATCTCCGGGTCCGGCAGTGTCATTGAGCTTTGTCGTAAAAAGAAAATTTCTCAGTAGCAGCCCGGAGTTTGGAAATGTGCCCGGTAGACGGCAATAGGCTTGCCCCCTATTACGTGGGACTCAAACATGGCTGGCGAGCCGTGGGTGTGTAATACACCTCTGCCTCGGGGAATACAGGAGTGATGCTAATGTCTATATAAATTTTCTGTACGTGTGTATGTGACTTATTTCCTCCTAAACGGATGGACTGATTTTAATTAAATGTTTTTTTTTAAATAAGTACCGGGATGGTCTAGATTCACATTTTGACCCGGTAGGTGGCGCCACAATAGGATTTTAGGAATTTTTTCTTCAATTTATTCTAATGTAAAAACATATATATACCTACCTAACAACAAAATTTCCCACACCAATAACCCCATGTTTTTTAATGAAAATAATCAATAATAGCTAAAATAAATGACTCTATCCAAACAAAGCTCCAATGTTCGGATAGGATACGTCTGTCAGGTCTGCTAGTATATAAAAAGTGCTTATGCAAAAATATGTGTGTGTGTGTGTGTGATAAGCGGTTATTCAATTATAAAGGAAATTAATTAATCTGAGAAGTAATAGACCCATCTAACCGTAATGGATCATTATTTTTAGAGGGCTTGGCGCCACCCTATTTTACGATTGATGGGGAAATATCATGTTAAACTTAATTGCACTTATACTGGCTTAACAGTGATAAAATAGTGTAATGAAATGTACTTATCGGGATTTAAAGGTGTTTTATGTCCTGCCGTGACCTGAAAGCGATCCTTGATCCATTAGTAATCTATTAGTATCTTTTGTAATGAGCTCTTACCTTTTTTAGTAGTTAGTAGTAGTTTTATTGATAACTTATACTAGTTATAATACTTGATGAACAAGAAAAAAAATCCCTGACATAACTTTATAATTAGGAAAACAACTATTTACCAAAAAAAATAAAGATTTAATCATTGTTTTCAGTGAATCTCTGAAAGTGTATTTAATATGTTTGTGCACAGTATTGTAGCCGGCAAGAAACAATATGATATGAAAATTTATAGCTTTGAGCAACTGTCGCGATAGCTTAATTGGCAGTGTCTGGGATAGTGATCTAGAAGACGCTGATTCAATCCTCGCTCTTTGCTAATACTTTCCATAACACATTAAACTTTATGTTCTACTCATATTTTTGTCATATTATTATAAAGTGGTAGCGTCATTCACCGTGAATTTATTGATGCGTAACCTCATTAGTTGAATGAACTTTAATTGACACACCGGCTGACCTATCAATTAAACATGCTCATGTCCAACATCATTTGCTCTTTCTCTGATACATTGTGACAATTTTATATGACGATTTCAAATTTCATTTCATCTTTAGTGCCTATATATTGAAATATTAATCTAAAATATATTGTATAAATAAAATAATTTTTAAGTGCGTATATGAAACAAAATTGTACTAAAAATTTTTATAAACATTAATTTTATGAAGTTGAATAGAAGCTAAAATATTAATTGAAAATTTTACTAAACGTGCTCCGTTGCCAGTAATAATATTTAATAAACGATGTCCTTTCACTTAGTGATTTCCGTAGCGTATAATTTAATAATGTAGGAATTTATTCGTTATATCAAAATTCGAAAGAAATAAATGCTTCTCCATAAGTAATCAACTTCATATAATAATTTTCCTTTTATGCTTTTTATAGATAAATTAAAGAGATTGATAATGATTTGTGAATAAGGAACAAGAGTATCTTAGTACGAGCGGGATTCGAACCTGCGTCCCTTCCTTTCCGGGGAAGTGCTCTAATCCATTGAGCTATCGTACCATTTCTAGAAATACCGAATTTCCTCATCACATTTGTCTTAACGACCAACGCCCTCTATCGGCAATGCATTTACATGCATTGATCCAATGTAATAAGTTTAATTTTGCAATTAAAATTCATACTATTTGATGGCGTGATTTTTCAAACATTTTGATCTATATTTTAGCACTTGAATCCACGACGAACGAAATCGAAATCCATCCATCCATCCATCAGCCTTTCAACGTCCACTGCTGGACATAGGCCTCCCCAAGAGAACGCCACAACGAGCGGTCCCGTCACGGGGGATAATGCCGTAATCGCCACGCTTGGCAGGTGGGCTGGCGATCGCAGTGGATGTTGTTAATACTCGAGGGAGTGCTGCTGCCCACTCCTCCGGTATTCCCTTAGTCGGCTCTTACGACACCCGTGGGTAGAGAAATACACACACGGCCGTAGTACGAAATACTCGTTATGATTCTATCATCATGTTTTCACGTAAGTCTTTCAGGTTTTTTTTTGGGCCTATATATTTTTTTTATGTATTGTAGTTTAAGACACATAAAACACAAATGACTGCACATATGTTGGAGTGATTTCGATACCGGCCTCCCACGCGAGTGTTGTGGGATCGATTCCCACACGGGACAACTCTTTGTGTGATCTGCAAATGGTTGTTCTGAGTCTGGATGTTAATTGTGTCCGTGAAAATGTATGTCTGTAAAGTCCCACGCGATACAAGGATTATTCATTAGAGCAGGGTGCCTTTTCAAAAACAAAAAAACTAAATAGAAAATCAATCTTCGGAGGGATATACAGAAAAAAGATTTTTGAACACATATTTTGTTATCTAAAATATTTACTACTATTTTTTAATGTGGCAATACTTACAAAACACACAACATAATTTCATTTCAATGCATCACCTAGATTTCTTTTTAACTTTTTTAAAAATTTTCTTATAAAACTGTATGTTTTTGAGTTCTCCTGGTCTTATCGTATTAAAAGTTTTAAAAACTTTAAAAATTCTACATACCTGTTAATGCTAAGCTGATGATAAACACGGCTGTCAAACACCACCGCATATTGTCGGCTAACGTAATTTACACAAGACACCTCATAGAGAAGAACAGTTTACTTAGAGCTTTTTCAATTTTCCAATTGACAAACTTTTACGCGGAGGTCCCGTAAGACTTAAGCGGCAGTCGGCAATGGGATCCAACGATGAACTACCGCGGTCATCAAGCAGGAACGAACCATAACCTTTTGACACGCATGCGCGAACTCATGACCTCTTCTATCTATTTAGTGTGTATTAAACTATAGCTAATAATTGCGAATTTCTGGCGTGTAATACATGACATACGGTTTTAATATTAAACTGCATTTGGACTGGTTTAAGGCGTTACCTTAGACTAACTGAAAAATAAGGAAACCGCATTGTCAATTAAAAATTGAAGTCACTTTTTGAAAGATGTGTGCGTGAAAGTTTTGTCACCAGAAAGAAATAATCTCAATAATTTGGGTAAATTATTAAAAGTTTTCTGTTTAAAACATACAGGAAGTAAAAGTATAAAATAAACAACAAAACATAGCATCACATCTGTATTCCCGGTGTTTAATTTACCAGAAAGTAATAATTTGTGATAAAATAAGCTCATAATCATCCGCTCAGAGGCCATGACATCCATCCATCCACCAGCCTTTCAACGTCCACTGCTGGACATAGGCCTCCCCAAAAGAACGCCACAACGAGCGGTCCCATCATGAGGGATAATGCCGTAATCGCCACGCTTGGCAGGCGGGTTGGCGATCGCAGTGGATGTTGTTAATACTCGAGAGAGTGCTGCTGCCCACTCCCCCGGTATTCCCTCAGTCGGCTCTTACGACTCCCGTGGGTAGAGAGGGGTGGGACAATTCTAAAGCCGGCCCCACACGGCGAGACATCGGACCCAACTTAGTTTCCGATCTCAGAAATACTCATATTACTATTAGGTTTCATATCAATCCTTGGGACGTCAAAGTTACATATCCAAAAGGCGACCTTCTCGCGTCCCATAATAGGCGTATAAAACACCGTTGTTGGTTTAGTAGGTATTCGATTGTAATAAAGAGAACCAGACCGTAGTTTGAGTCACCACACACTAGCGATGTATGCAGGAGATATTATAGTGCTCGTGTGTGTGTGGAAACTAGTGTACTCACTCTGTTCCCGTATTCTCATAGTCCGATGAGACGGCATTCTGACACGACTGAAGAAAGATGAGGCGTAGTTTCAAAGGCCCGGGGAAGAAACACCACCAGCTTCTTAACTCCAGGCTGCTATTGAGAATACCACTGAAATAATGTCACACAGTTCCAGTGGTCCACCATTACAGGCGGAGAGATGACACACAGCAAGTTTATTTAGCGCGTGAGGGCCCCACATTAACCTGTTCGTTGGCCCCAACGATGAAGTGTGTGGATAGGTACATTGTTCCTTGTGGTGACGGACTAAGAATACAAGTGTCACCACCCCATTCTTTCCCACGGTTGTCGTATGAGACGACTAAGGGAAGTAAGCAATTATCATCCATTGTATGACTGGTGGTAGGGCTGGGTACCAAGTGGGAGTAATCACTTGGTATCGGGCCCGAGCGGGTTGGTACCACCATCTACCGTGTGACTGGCCATGAAGCACATCGTTGCGTTTTGGTTGTAGCAGGAGATAGCCGTTAATTCTTTCATTTCATATCTGTGAAATGAAATTTTGAGCAGCGGCTTGACAATACTCTCGTTATAGTTGAGTCCATGAGCGACGGTTACTATTTACCATCAGATGGGCCACAGCTCGTCTACCACTAATTGCAATAAAAAAATAATTAAAAAAATATTTAAAAAATTATTGACTGAACCCAATATTTTTTTGGTTTAACCCGAGAATCAAACTCGAGACCTCTTAATCCGCAGTCGCATATACTATCACTAAACTAAACACTTAAAGAAGGGAATGAAGTTGCGTTGCAGAGTCCTATAATGTGGTTGGCAGCAGAAATGCATTTCCACTAGAGATGTGTAACTCAGGACTGATTGATACAAAAGATGTATAATCTTTCAATTTTTTGGGCCGTGTGGAGCCGGCTTTAGAATTGTCCCACCCCTCTCCACCCATGGGAGTCGTAAGAGCCGACTGAGAGAATATCGGGCGAGTGGGCAGCAGCTCTCCTTCGAGTATTAACAACATCCACTGCGATCGCCAACCCGCCTAGCAAGCGTGGCGATTACGGCACTATCCCCCATTCTTGAGGAGGCCTATACAGTGGACTTTAAAAGGCTGATGGATGGATGGATGCACTTCTGCTTCTGCCCACGCGATAACGTCTGCGTGGTGTTAAAGGTTGGCTCAAATTATTATAAAAATATGTACAAACACTCTCACATAAATAATTTATATGTAAAACAAGTACCAAATATATTTCCAGTATAAAATATAGTAGTATTTTTCTTTACTCCTGACTATTTGTATTCAACATTACATGATAATTGGTTTAATAGATACGTTGTGAAAGCAATACAATAGAAAGAATAACAAATAAATCCATTTATTCATAACATAGAAGTGTCTAAACGCACTGCCTTATTACATCTGTTGATCGTTACGCAACGAGACCAGTAAGTCTGGAGTCTGTAGACAACGATTGCTGTAATCTGCCAAGTTATTTTGGGTCAGCTAGCGTGTAATGCTCATAACTTATACCACTTGGAAGTGCTGTACAAAAAGACTGCCAACTTTCTTGCTGTATGCGTCAATCTTAAAACTGACCTACAATCAGCATAATATTAAAATTCGACGCAAAAAGATGGGATTTTATAATTTGGATGTGTGTATCTGTCTGTCTGCAACATCTTACTCGTAGCTTTCATGCCTTTTTTTTTGTTAAGGCGGGAAAAAATGTTCCTAACCGCACACCCCGTCGTTCGGGGCAACAAACAGGGTAGTGTGGGACCTGCACACACTAAAGAAACCCGCCGTGTGCCGTCTCTCCGTCTTTATTGGCAGGTCACTGGAACTGTGTTACATTCCTTCGGTGGTCCGGCGGCGGCTTACCCTTTCGGGTACCCTCTAGTAGCTTTCATGCCTGGAATTTATTTGAATTATATTTTTTTTAAGACTTGATCGCACTTAATTTTTTTTCGTCGTTATATAAAAAATAGATTTTTACTTGTCGTTGAAAGAAACTTTATTGCTGCATAATCCAAGATAATATAAATAAGCTTCAAATAATCATAATTATAAATTAAGAAATAGAGGATGGCCGTGCTATGCTAGTAAAATAACAATTTTATAGAAACAAATTGTTAATAAGGGATTATTTTATGTTATGTATAAGTAATAAATAATGTACTGATATTTGAAACAGTTAAGTACAACAGCCGTCCTACGCTGCGCTGTCCGATACGTGGTCGCCACCTTGTTTTTTATAAACAAGGAAAATTATTATTTTGTCTCATACTAGCAAAAAGCGCTCACAAACTACAGCTAAACACATAAATATTTATGTCAAAATTATAACCCTGTAATACCTGATCAAACAATTTAAAATGGATGAACTGACACAGTGGTAAGCTTGAACAATATAAACGCCATGAAAACATGCTTCATGACAAAATACATGCATAATTAAATAATTACTTACATAAATCTAATTAATAACTAGGGGTCGTCCAGTGGTCAACATTCGACTACACACCGTACAGTACAATCAGTCCTATAAAATGTATTTTTATTAACCGACTTCAAAAAAGGAGGAGGTTTTTAGATCTATTTCTTTTAGCAATTGACATGCTCCGCTACTTTTTAAAGTACAAATTATTTGTGAATAAAGAAAAAACGGGGTTAATAAATTGAGATGATCGAAAGATCAGTAGGATAGCTTAGTGGCTTAGAGCACTTCCCCGGATTGGAAAAGATGCGGGTTCGATTCCCGCTCCTACTAAAAATCTCTTTTTCTTTATTCACAAATAATTTGTACTTTAAAAAGGAGGAGGTTCTCAATTCGTCACAATATTTTTTTTTATTTATGTTCACCGATAAATAAATGGACAAAAGACGCCTGGACCGATTTGCAAAATTTTTTTTTTATTTGATAGTGTATACTTCGCATGTTGTCCCATAGTCATCAGG
Organism: Leucoma salicis; assembly: GCA_948253155.1. NCBI lineage: Eukaryota > Metazoa > Arthropoda > Insecta > Lepidoptera > Erebidae > Leucoma > Leucoma salicis. Next base: position 10,378,706 of record OX411808.1, on the reverse strand, counting down.
TAAGGATCTGATGATGGTATCTTTGAGAAATTGGTGGAAATCTTAAAATATTATAGGCAATTTTAACGTTATTTCGTTGTCTGATTTTTTTTCGTTTAGGGACACCCCCCGTCATTTACGACCTACTCTAAGCTATTTTATAAAAAATCACTAAACAGCACAAAATAAAACATTAAAAAAATAAAGAAAACCGCCTTCAAATGCACCTAGGAACTAAAAAGCAATAAATAATTGGTATTTAGATATTATTTTCGTGCTAGACACCTACTGATGTGTTTGAAGCCGGTGCCAAGTCCAAAAGTTTCAAAAACAATTAACAATAAATACCTACTTAGAATTTAGCCGTTTTTTTCTAGCCGTGTGGGGCCGGCTTTAGAATTTTCCCACACCTCTCCACCCATGGGAGTCGTAAGAGCCGACTGAGGGAATGCCGGGAGAGTGGGCAGCAGCACTCCTTCGAGTATTAACAACATCCACTGCGATTGCCAACCCGCCTGCCAAGCGTGGCGATTACGGCACTATCCCCCATTCTTGGGGAGGCCTATGTCCAGCAGTGGACTTTAAAGGGCTGATGGATGGATGGACCTACTTAGATAACATTAAAAACATTTTTGGCACCGGCTTCAAACACATCAGTAGGTGTCTAGCACGGAAATCGTATCTAAATACCAATTATTTATTGCTTTTTAGTTCCTGGGTGCATTTTAGGCGGTTTTCTTTTTTTTAAATATTTTATTGAATTAATTTATTTCTAATGCATGTTATACAAAAGTATTATTTCTAATACATTATAAAATATTATGTGTCTGCACTCCTTCTCCAATTAAATTTTAACTGTGCCAAATCTCACACTTCCCGGTGCGCGCATTGTCCTAAAAAGAGTACTAAGATTTTTAAAATTAAATTAACGAATTAACTATTTATCTAAGTTCTATGTTGTGATAGTAAATAACTTGTTACATTGACTCCAACCACATTACTCTCATCATCATCTCATTTAAGAGCTTAGCTCTTGTCGGTGGAGCATCCTCCAGCTCTCTCTACATAGTGCCTTTTCCTTAATTTCCTGATACGATACGACATCCAGAATTTCCTTCACTTGCTGTATAAATGTCCTTCTTGGTCTTCCTCGCTTCCTCTTTTCCTCAATCTTTCCCTCTAGGATGGTTTTGATTAGATCATCGTGTCGTATCAAATGCCCCAGCATTTGGCCTCTTCTGTTGTCGATGGTATTAAAGATACACCTTTTCTCTTCTACCATATTTAGCACCTCTTCGTTTGTCCTTCTCTCTGTCCAGCTTACTCTCTCCATTCTTCGCCAACACAACATTTCAAAAGCTTCTAGCCGCTGTCTATCTCTTTGCATCATAGTCCATGTTTCGCAACCATACAATACAATACTCCAGATGTACACCTTTATCAATGTTTACGTATACGCTTTGATATTCTCGCGCTCAGCAGATGTTTTTTGTTGTTGAAGGCTTTTTTAGCCATTGCTATTCTTCCGATGATATCTGGTGAACATCTGGAGTCACTAGTAACTAAGCTTCCTAGGTATTTAAATTAATTTACTTGTTCTATTGCAATATTGTTAAGATTGATTGGGTTGTAGGTATCTCTCTTGGCAACTATTAAGGTTTTGCTTTTATTTGTATTTATTTTAAGACCAAACTGTGTCAAAACAATGTCCATCTCTGTAAATATCTCATGTAGATCAGAGTTTGATTCCGCTAATACTGCTATGTCGTCAGCAAAACGTATAAATTTTACTATTTCTCCATGAATATGGCCCCTCCTTTCACTGACCCTGTTAATTTCCCTATTGCGCATTCTATGAATATGTTGAATATTATTGACGACAGTGGGCATCTCTGGCGTACTCCTTGTCTGATCCGTGCTGAACTTTTGCTTCTCCTATTTCTATTATTGTTTCGTGTTCCCTGTATAAATTATATGTAATTCTTCTATTTCTGTAATCTAAACCTGCCTCTTTTAATATTTCTAGCATTGTCTTCCAATTTACTTTATCAAATGCCTTCTCTAAATCTACAAACGCTATATGCGTATCCATATCATAATCCAGTCGCCTGCCAACTATAAGTCGTAACGCAAATATAGCGTCTCTAGTCCCTTTCTTTTCTCTAAACCCATATTGGTCTGGTCCTAAATATAGTTCTGATAGTGGTTTTAATCTGTTTTGTTATATTTTTAATAGGATTTTACTAGCTTGTGAAATTAGGCTGAGTGTTCTTCGCATTTGAGTGTGTTAGGTTTTTTGGTAGCGTTACGGTTCTACTCTTTTTAAAATCTTCCGGTAAGACCACTTACGTACATTTTTGAATAATTTGATACAATTCAACATGTAATATATCAGAGTTGGCATATTTGATCATTTCAATATAGACATTATCAATTCCTGGAGCTTTTCCGTTTGCTATGTACTTCAGTACTTTATCAAATTCATTGCTTAGTATTTCTGGCCCTAAGTCATCTAGCTCTACTTCTTCTTCTTTTTCTATAACATTTTCTATGAACCCATCACCTTCGTATAATTCTTCTATATATCTTAGCCATCTATCCACTATATCCCTATTATCTATTAATATTTACCCTGTTTCGTCTAATATTGCAGTGCTTTTTCTCTTTGGTTTATTTTCTAGCTGTCTTATTATATTGTGCTCATGCTTATGTAACTCATGTTAATGTAATCAACATTGATGTATGGAATTATATTCTGGGGAATGCTACAAACAGAAATTTGTTGTTTAAAGTGCAAAAAAAATGTGTACGCGCTATAGCAAACATACATATTCCACAGTCATGTAAGTCATATTTTAAGCAATTTAAGATCTTGACATTAGCTTCAATTTATATATATGAGATAGCAGTATTTGTTAAGACGAAAAAATGTCTATTTGGTGAACTAAATTCCAAGAGATATAAATTAAAAATACCTACTATGCTACACAGAACTGCCATTTTTGATAAAGGCTTCTTTAAGGCGTCAAAAATTTTTAATAAATTAGCTCCACATATTTTAATGACAATAGAATTGAATAGTTTTAAAAATAAATTACAAAACTTTTTAATCGATAAGACATATTATATACTTTTACTTATTATGACTTTTTAAATGAATATAATGTTTAAATATAAGTTTAATATAAGATATTTAATTAATGTTGTATCCTTAAATAGCGGGACATAGCGAGATCTTTATATATTATCTTGTAAATGTTTATGTATTTGAATTTGAATATTATACGCTTGACTCATTTTACCCGTTTTTATAAGGTGTTCTAGGAAATTGCATGTGTTTTCTGTATCCTTTTCTTTAGCTTTTCTGCACTTTTGTGTTATTTGATTTGTTAATTTTCTATATTCGACTTGACTATTAATATCAGTTTTATTTCTAACCCCTCTTCTTTTGAGCATTAAATCGATGATATCAGGAGTAAGCCACTTTTTCCTTGGTGTGATTTTATCTTTCTCAAAAAGTTCTATAGCACATTTAGTTATTATATCTATTGTATTATTCCATCTATCCTCTATATTTATATTTTCTATATTGTTTTTATATTTATCTCTGTATTCCCCTAACTTAGTATCTATATTATTACTATATTGCACATTTATGTTGCTATCTTTATTCTTAAGTTTAGTGAGATCAATATGTTTAGGATTTTGTTTTCTTCTAATTTTCTTTATTTCAAAATTGTGTAAACTAATAAGGAGGTTGTGGTCGGAATTCAAGTCTGCTCCGAGTAAGGTTTTACAATTCTTGAGTTGTTTGCGGAATTTGTTCTTTATTAATATAAAATCTATTTGATATCTACCTACATCCCCTGGCATTTTCCATGTATACAGTCTTCTTTTTGGCTGTTCATATAAGGTATTTGTAATAATTAGAGCATGTCCGTTACAAAACTGCTTATTACTCTACGGTATACTAATTATTACTATGTGAAAATAGCTATTTCGTGGAAACCATTTAGTTTTCCGGGATGGAAAGTACCCTATGTCCTTTTCTGAGCTCCAGACAGGCCCAGGTCAGGCATACCAATAATGTAGACCACATTTATATGAAAAATTCTACATTCTTACTTTCAAGTTCTGGCCGAAATCTTAATAAAATGATAATAAATTTACTTTTTTATTAACTACTAGTCTTTTCCCGCGGCTTCGCCGCAGCCAAAAGCCAGTTTTTAGGATATATCTTAGGTTCCCCATATAGTAGCAAGATAAGATGTACCTATACCAGTTTTTAAGTCTAATCAAGAGCTACCAAATAAAAAAAATTGCATTAAAGCAATTTTTTCGTGATGCGCGAACAAACAAACAGACAAACTAATTTTTTTTTGTATAGACACGCCTATGTAGCCTAATAAAGACATTTTTTCTCAAATATCTCAAATAAACAGACACAGCTCTGTTACAGCTTTATAATAGTAATATAGAAGTATCAGTGTGAAGCTAAACGGTACCTACTCGAAATTTCTACAAACACGAATCTAATCTATGTTATTTTTAATCACAATAATTAGATTAGCAGTAGGTTAAGATAAGATCTATATCTTTGCACATTTCGGTAAATTTATATTTCATTAGACTGTCGTGATAGTATCTAATGAGGGTTGATTTTAGATTATCAAGTAAATTAACGTTATCAGATCTTGTTATTGACAACATTGGCTTCGTTTGATAATATAAATTAAATGGAATTGTTGACTTTAACCAGAAAGTCCAAGTAAATCAGGGAACATGGACAAGCTGGCCGTTATATTTATATTCGTAACGGGTAAGGTTTATTTATAATGTATATAATTATAAGTATAGAGAAGGTTTGTGTTTAGATTAACTAAACACAAAGCTTCTCTATCATTCTCTATCATGGAGAGTGTTTTACGTAATTTAAACCACTAGTACAGTTTGTAACAAGAGCAAATATTTTTAATGCATATGCGGTAAGTGAAATATTACATTCACATCTGGATTTTCATAAACAAATAGCCTACAAGCGATAATAATAAAACAGCCAGAGACTACATGAAATCTAACAAGCCTCTTAGCAGAGTATATATATGTAAATGATTACGTATATATATTCTTCCGCTGTATACCAATATGCATTGACATGATGAACAGCTGATTACAACTGTCATAACATCGGAATCTACTCTGGTAGTATATATTTGACGGGCCTCGTGGCGTAGTCGGAAGTGTAACCGACTTCCGTGCACAAGGTCGTGGGTTCGATTCCCACTTAGGACAATTATTTGTGTGATGAACACATATATTTGTACTGCGTCTGGGTGTTTTCTGTCTATTATATGTATGTATTTACAAACATTATACATTTTAGTGTGCCATGGTAAAGGAATAGATGTTCGTGAAGACGTGAACACTGTAGAAGATGTTAAAGTAAGCGAAGGAAAGTCAGCCAATGCCGAGCTACTAGCTAGCATAAATTCAAGAAATGTTGACTCGTGCACTTTCTACTTATATAGAGAGTAAGTTTATATTTTTTTACTAATTCTTTTATAACAAATTAGTCGTAAAAGTGCAAAAGAGAGCTTTACTGCGAGTAGGATTCGAACTTGCGTCCCACCCAGTCCGGGGACGAAATAAGGAAGTGTTCTGGACCGCTTAGCTATCGCAGTCACCTAACGGAGACTCTCATTTTGGTCTATATTTAGCACTTAACACGCTCAGTGAAACTAAAAAGAACTTTACAACTCGCAGTAAAGCTTTATCTTTATACTTTCACATATACTCGTATAATTTGTTCTTTAAAGTAGCTGTGCATGTCAGGTTAGCACTTACATACAGATCAAAATTTTCTTTTATAACAGACATTTCCTAGAACACATTATTATCACTCGGATTGGAGCACGGAGGGGGGAGGGTTCTATTTAATAACATATATAAGTAATATATAAGGCTGATGGATGGAAGTAATATATAACTATCAGCCCTTTTCTATAAACAAATGAATCATAAATATACAACTATCAATCCCTTTCTATAAACAAGCGAATCATAAATAAATCAATATCATAAAGAAATCTAACAGTGATAAGTTTTTAACGGATGATAACGCGATAAATTGTGTGGCCACACTTGAACGTTCAAACTCTTTAATGTACCGCCACTGGAGTTATCGTATAAAACGGCAATGTGAATGCCGTTTTCAAATTCTCGCGATAAGTCGTGGCTACACCAACGTAAAACGTATTTCATCGCGATAATTAACGATGTTTTCATTTATAACTACATTGTCCTATCGTTAAATTGCATGTCGTCAAGCAGATGCTGAATTATGTGATGTAGAGACGTAGGGCGGCCGTATTGTTGACTTAAACTTACGATTTACACTGATTTCTAAATAATGAGGAGCCATATTGTCATTTTGAAAATTTGCAGTTATTCTCAGTGACGAGAGATATTTAAGATTTATTACAGTACTATATTTTTGGGGTTGACTGCCACACAGCTTAAATATATTTGTGATATTGGTAAATATTTTTATTCGGCTGAATTGACAAAGCATCTGGGACGGTATTCCAGGCAAAGCAGATTAGACCAAAGATTGTATTAACATAAAAAACAATTTGCTCCTCGTACCTACACTACAATCGAATTAATAGTGACTGAATATACCTATATTCTTCTCTCATTTCTGATAAATAATCCTTTTTCTTGAAAAAAGCTATACCTATATTTAATTTTAACGAACCTGTAATAATATTTTACAAGGGAAACAAGATTGCCAGAGACCGTTATCGCAGATTTAATTTCTATAAACGGCGCCTCATTTGGAAGTGGACTTAAAACAGTAATCCTGGTCCATGGCCATGGTGGAACAGCTTTTACGTCTCTCAATCCAATTGTTAGAGAAGGTATGTACTTTTTATAAATTAACTTTATAATTAATATACAATTGTTTTATTTATAGAATGTAGGTAGCCATAAAATCTAACCACCTTTATGTAAATATTGAAAATACGTTCTTTTTTATTGCTTATTATTATGAATTTTATTTTATTGCTATCGGTAGCAGACAAGCCATGATCGCCTGATGGTAAGTGCTAGCCGACGATCATGGATTTCGCAATACCATCAGCATAGCTAAGTCAATAAAGTGTTTGAATCGTAAAAGTATAAGTATTATACTCTAGTAACCATAGACGTAAAAAAAAAGCGAAAAAATCCTACGCTTATGCTAGTAACGCTAAGTAGTGATATTTCATATTACATATATATATATATATATATATATATATATATATATATATATATATATATATATATATATATATATATATATATATATATATATATATATCAATTCATTGTAACCTCCCATTCAGCATTCAGCTCCCATATTGCTGTAATGTAACGTAAATTACACTGCAACACTGATATCCAATGAGAAAAAAAAATGTATGAACTAAACAGCTATCGCATTATAACTTATGATAATAATACATTTCTTTTCCAGCCATCTTTACAGTTGAAGATGTTAATTTAATAGTGGTTGACTGGTCAATCTACGCATCTTTAAGTTACTCAGCAGCCGTAGGTGCCGTGCCCGCAGTAGCTGACAGCTTAGCGAATTTCATAAATGAACTTGTGAGTGCTGGCGCTAGTACTTTAGATAATATCCACATAGTTGGTTTTAATCTTGGAGCACATGTCGCTGGTATTGCTGGTAGATCGCTTGGTGGAATCGGAAGAATAACTGGTAAGAATCTTCGATTTATTAAAATACGTTTATCAAATAAACATACGACTTGACTTAGTACTTGACTTTTTTATAGCTGTAACAGAGCTATGCCTGTACATTCAAAATATTTGGGAAATAATGACTGTAGTTAGGCTATTGAGCCATCTATGAAGACAAAACATTTTTTTCTAGTTGTCTGTTTGTTTGTTCGCATATCACGCAAAGACAATTGAACGGATTTAAACTTTTTTAATGAATAGTTCATGATTACATTTTTTAAACTGGTACACATTTTATCCCTCTATTATAACTATTATATCTTAAAGTATAACCTAAGAAGGTGGCGGATCCGCGGGCAAGGGCTAGTAAAGTAATGTGACAATATTCACTTTTATTGACTTTATTTTTTGTTTAGGTGGGAAAAAATGTACCTAACCGCACACCCCGTCGTTCAGGGCAACGAGCAGGGTAGTGTGGGGCCCTCACCCACTAAAGAAACCCGCCGTGTGCCGTCTCTCCGCCTTTATTGGCGGGCCATTGGAACTATGTTACATTCCTTCGGTGGTCACTTTTATTGACCTATTATTTATGTAAAAACACCAGATATTTTTTTTAAATTACCATTTCGATAGTCTTGTTTTGCGTGCAGGTTTCCACGAAATGTTTTACTTCCTAGGAATCAAGCTTGTTGTAGTACCCCTTAGATATTTATAGCCTTACATATATTATATAGACGTATATTTATAATTATTTTTACTTTTTCATAGGTTTAGATCCATCAGGCGGCCAATGGGGATCAGGCTCTGCGCGACTGAGGCTAACAGACGCCCTTTATGTTGAAGTAATTCATACTGATGGAGGTGGACTTTTGGGCAATGGGATCGGTACTGAAATTGGTCACGTTGACTTTTTTGTAAACGGAGGGAGTAACCAACCTGGCTGTTTCACACACGCTTGTTCTCACGAACGAGCTTATGAGCTTTTTGCAGCTTCGATGATCAACGAAAGTTTAGAAGGACGACCATGCTCCTCAAATCTACAATTATCACTTAATTTGTGTAAAGGACTACCTTTGAAAATAGGTAATTTGGATATCAGGAAACAGGGGTGAGTATTTAACTTATAAATAAATTCACACTTTTTGTTTATTTTAATACTCATTGTCACGACATTGGATATACGCCGGATTCTGATCAATATTTTGTGTGTTACGTGCACCTTAATAGTTATTAAAGTGTACGTATATAGCGAGTGTACTAATATACTTCCAATGATCGCGTAGATGGGGCGGTATTTTTTGTAAGCAAATTTTGGCAATTTTATTGTTTACTAGCTGTCCCGGCAAACTGTGTACCGCATCAGAATATAGATTATGTTTTAAATTATTATCTAAAACTAATAAGTATAAGTAACATTTTTGATCTATATTTTTTAACATTTGACATGCTCCGCCACTTTTTAAAGTATAAATTATTTGTGAATAAGGAAAAAGAGATTTTTTGTACTAGCGGGAATCGAACCACTGAGCTATAGTACAGATCTTTCGATCATCCCAATCTACTTATCACATTTTGTCTTTACGACCAACGCCATCTATCGGAAGCATTTACCATTAAACCAAATTACACAACCATTGGTTTAATGCATTTAAATGCTTCCGATAGATGGCGTTGGTCGTAAAGACAAAATGTGATTAAAAAGTATAAGTAAATTAATTTTGTTCATAATTTTTATACGTGATTTTTTTTTTTTAAATGGTTATTATTTATGTATATTATTAGGCTGTGTGGGGCCAGCTTAGAATTGTACCACCCCCCTCTACCCATGGGAGTCGTAAGAGCCGACTGATTGATTACCGTGAGAGTGGGCAGCAGCACTCTCTCGAGTATTAACAACATCCACTGCAATCGCCAACCCGCCTGCCAAGCGTGGTGATTACGGCATTATCCCCCATGACAGGACTGCTCGTTGTGGCGTCTCTTGGGGAGGCCTATGTCCAGCAGTGGACGATGAAAGGCTGATGGAATAAAGATATAGATAGGTTATTTAATGAAACTGCTTATACCTAATTCAAATAAAACGAAAGAATAACAGTAGCTGTCAATCTGTCATCTGTAAGCCAATAGACAGAAGGGCCATAGTCCAAATATTCCCATACGAAATTACCAGTTTTGTGGTTTTCAATTATTCAACTGTTTTTATAGGTTTTATCTATTATTTTTTCTTCTAAACCATCTATTTATTTGAGCGAACAAAATAAAAAAGCAATTATTCAAATCAGTCAAGCCATTTTTAAGTTTTAGCGAGACTAACGAACAGCAATTGATTTTTATACATTCTACTAGATTACCCGGTGAACTTTTTATCACCTGCAAGTTATTTTATCAGCGATTATCAATCTTAATCAATCTGCATCGTTGAATTTTGAAACTTAGCTGCCATTTGTCGTCTGTTAGCGAAATATCCATACATAGTTTTTTCTTCTTTTTTATAGGGCCCCCATTTTTTTCTTTACGTTTAAACCACCCTTTAATAATTAGAGAATAAGATTTTTTTTTGAGCAAACAAAACACAAAAACAAATATTCAAATTGGTCAAGCCAGTTTTGAGTTTTAGCAAGACTAACGAACAGTAATTGATTTTTATTATATAGATATAGATTTAATTTGTTGTTTTGAGCATAAACATATCTTTAGTTTTATTATACTATAGATATAGATTTAATATGTTGTTTTGAGTATAAGCATATCTTTATTTTACAGGAGTGGCATATATCGAATCAACACAAGAAGAAGTTTCCCGTTTTAAAATTGACAATAAGAGATGCTGCAGATGATTTAATTATGGGAAAATGAGAAAAACAATTACTATGCGAAAATTACCATTGCAGAATACAAAATTCTTTTGTAAATAAACAGGATTGCAATAATTAATCTATCCATTTTTTGTAGTTTGCATCAATAAACGTTTTATGTTTGAGTAACATTGTTTTTTCTTTTATATAGGTATAGCAATGTCAACAAACATAATAAATACTGGCAAGAGATAATCCGACAGGATAAGCTTACTCGCTTAACGAGGCTTCTTACTTATTTCGTTTAAAGCGCCTTAACAAGTCATTGAACCATATAAGAGGGAACCGTACAGTCTTTAAGAACTGTTTACTTTTTAAAATGTACTTCGTATTTGGAATAAAAACTTATAACAAATAGGTTGTTACAATGTATAAATATAGATTGATTGTCTTTGATTTAATGCCAAGATTTTTTTCTTTTTAAACCAACCAACCAACAATCATCGGAAGCCGTGACGTCGTTCGCCGCCCGTCACTTCTGTTCCCCATTGCCCACAGTGAACTGGCCAGTATTTTATGATAAGTGACAATCTATTGTGTCTGCCTATCCCTCTGAAAAACAGGCTTGAGTCTATTAATGCTTTTTATGATTATTAATGATTTAAAAATAATTAACTAGATATTTTTAATGACAACAAAGTTGAATAATATCTTAGAATTGTTAGAAATAATAATAATTACTTAACAATGCCATCAGTACTTTATTTAATTTTTCAGGACTGGTGTCCACAAAAAGCTGTCACTTTTTGATCACCCATCTATTACCAACCGAGCGAAAGTTGCTTTACCTTGTCAATCGTTTAAATCATAAGTAAACAGTTAGTCTATGACTTCATCTATTCCTGCATTCATATGCACATTAATTCTACATATTAAATGGCTTGCTCTATAATTTTACTAAATTATAGACTATAAGCCTTACATATTGTAAAGCGCCTGACAAATATATGTTATATTCAACATATATGTGATTCATATTTTGAATAGGATCCTTATAAAGTACAAAATAAATTATAATTTAAGAATAAGGAAAAAGAGTATTTTAGTACGAGCGGGATTGCAAAAACATTGGATGAATGCATGTAAATGCATTGGCGATAGATGGCGTTGGTCGTTAAGACAAATGTGATGAGGAAATTCGGTATTTCTAGAAATAGTACGATAGCTCAGTGGATTAGAGCACTTCCCCGGATTGGAAGGGACGCAGGTTCGATTCCCGCTCGTACTAAAATATTCTTTTTCCTTATTCACAAATTATAATTTGTACTTTAAGAGTAGCTGAGCATGTCAAGTGCAAAAATATAGATCAAAAAGGATCCTTATAATTAAGGATCAAATCATAAATTTCTGATCCTATCCCATTTTTTGTGCTACCTAGCTATATTTGAAAATGTGAGATGAAATTGGCGTAAAAAAAATAATGCGGTTAAAGTAATTTAGAAATAACTGTAAAAATGTGATTTAAAAAAATCAATCACTCTTTTCGATTAATTCAAATAAAAAGATACATATTTCTCTTCCTAACCACGAAACTATTCGAATATTTTTAGACAGCATCTTGCACTAAGGACTGCACTAAGGAATAATCCTCGTATCGCAGGGGACTTTACAAACATACAATTTCACGGACAAAAAGTACACCCAGACTCAGAACAACCATTTGTGGATCACACAGAGTGTTGCCCTGTGTGGGAATCGAACCGAGGCCAGTATCTAAACCAATTCATCTTATATCGGCACACTTAACGAGTCGGATGACATCCGCTGCACCATCTTAGTGGACACTGCGGAGATTTTCTGATATTAAATTCTGGGTAGCTGACAAATTTCATACCTCACTAATATTCCATCCATCCATCCATTAGCCTTTCAACGTCCACTGCTGGACATAGGCCTCCCCAAGAGAACGCCACAATGAGCGGTCCTGTGCCGACCGCATCCAACGGCTCCCCGCAGCTTTGACCAGATCGTCGGTCCATCTGGTGGGGGCCGTCCTACGCTGCGCCGTCCGATACGTGGTCGCCACTCGAGAACCTTTCGTCCCCAACGGTGGTTCGTCAAGCGATGTGGCCTGCCCATTGCCACTTCAGCATGGCAACCCGACGGGCTATGTCGGCCACTCGCATTCTCCTACGGATCTCCGTATTACAGATACGATCATGTAGGGAAATACCAAGCATAGCCCGCTTTATGGCTCGCTGAGCGACTTTGAGCCTTGATATGAGGCCAACATTCAGAGACCACGTCTCTGTTCCGTATGTCATAACTGGTAACACACACTGCTCGTAGACCTTCGTTTTCATACACTGCGGAATATTGGACGAGAAGATCTTCCTTAGCTTCCCGAACGCTGCCCAGCCGAGTTGGATTCGTCGATTGACCTCTTTCTCGAAGTTGCGCCTACCTAACTGGACTGTTTGTCCCAGATAGACATAATGGTTGACAACTTCGAGAAGCGCACTCCCGACTAGGACCGGTACTGAAATGACATGGACGTTAGACATGACTTTCGTCTTGTCCATGTTCATTTTGAGACCCACTAGTCGGGAAAGCCTGCTGAGATTGATTTGAGCATGGTGCCAAGGTCTATGACTACGATGTCGTCGGCATATTGAAGGTGAGTCATGTATTCGCCATTGATGTTGATACCGGATCCGGTCCAGTCCAAAAGTTGAAGACATCTTCCAATACGGTGAAGAGTTTCGGGGACATAACGTCTCCCTGTCTAACACCTCTCTGCAGTTGGATCGGTTTCGTACTCTTGTCCTGAACACGGACTGACATGGTGGCGTTTCTATACAAGCACTTCAGCACTTCGATGTACCGATTGTCAATTTGGCACCGCTGAAGGGACTGCAGCACCGCCCAAGTATCGATCGAATCGAAGGCTTTCTCATAGTCCACAAACGCCAGATACAGAGGCCGATTGTATTCCTCGGTTTTTTGTATAATCTGGCGTAGCGTGTGGATGTGGTCTATGGTAGCCTTTTCGGAAACCAGCTTGTTCGGGAGGCTGGAAGTCGTCAAGCCTGCGCGTGAGTCGATTTGTAATGACCCTCGAAAACAACTTATAGACATGGCTCAAGAGCGAGATGCGTCTATAGTTCTTCAAGAGGGTTCTGTCACCTTTCTTGAAGAACAGCACCACCACGCTTCCGGTCCACGACTCTGGAACATCGCCCCCGAGAACGACGGAATTGAACAGACTCTGAAGAGTTTTTAAGACTAGCTTTCCGCCTGCTCTCAGAAGCTCAGTGGTGATTCCGTCGTCTCCCGGTGCCTTTCCATTCTGTAGTTGTTTGAGAGCCATTCTGATCTCTTACAGTCTGACGTCCGGAATATCTTCGGTAAAGTGCCGAGTTAACTTTGATCTGGGGTCTTGGACCAAGCCAACAGCAGGGCTCTGGGATCTGTACAACTGTCCATAGAACTGCTGGACCTCTCCCAAGATCCCATCTCGAGAAGAAATGACAGTGCCGTTGTTGGTCCTCAGTTTAGTCAACTAACTTTGGCCAAGAGACAGATCTCTTGCGAATACTTTCGAGCCCTGGTGCCGCTCTATCACCTCTTTAATACGGGTAGTATTAAATTGGCGAATATCGTGCCAAACAGCCTTGGAGATCTGTCTGCTTAACCCCTTAGGCAGGACCAATCGGCTGAGGACTGAACTATCATTTCTTTTCTCCTCTCCATGAGTTTGAGAGTATGGTCCGAGAGTTTAGGGGTCCTACTAACGCGACGGGCCTTGAAGTAAGTTGACCCGACCGCATGGACAATTTGCACGAACCTGCTGTTCATATCGCTCGCTGATTCACACTCATCTAGACATTGGAAGCGATTTTGTAGTTCGAGCTGAAAGCTCTCGGGGTTCTGGTATTGGGCAGGTGTTGGTCGGAGCGTAGACTTCATTAAGCGCGACCTTTCGACTTTTGTTCCAATATTCAAGATACCCCTGACTAGTCGGTGATCACTCCCAGTTTTAATCCTGCTGATCACTGAGACATCATTGAATATGTGTCGTTTGTCCGACAGGATGAAGTCAATCTCGTTTTTCACTGAACCATCAAGGCTAATCCAGGTCCACTATCGCTGGGGCTGCTTCCTGAAGAAGGAAATCATCATAAAGAGGCCTTCCCTCTCCAGAAAATCAGCCAGCATCTGGCCCCTGTGGTCCTCTGCCCAAATCCATAGTGCCCCACCTTCAGCTCATCGTCTGTCCTTTTGCCCAGTTTCGCGTTAAAGCCTCCCATAACCACCGTGAAATAGGTTTTAGACAATTGGATGGCCTTCGAGATGTCCTCATATAGGGCCTCCACCTCGTCATCGGAGTGTGTCGAGGTCGGTGCGTAAACCTGTTTGACCTTAAACGAATACCGGTTGGTTATTCTGAGTATAAGGTACGCTACCCTACTCGACACACTTTCAATCCTCTCCACGTTGCCTAAGAGAGACCTGCGAACGATAAACCCGACACCCCCTTGGGACTGGTGGTCGCCCTCCCGGTGGAAGAGCAAGTTCCCGGACTGGAGGATTGTCTTGCCTTCGGACTCTCTTCAGACAGAAGTCCGAAAGTTGTCAGAAGACAACCCTAAAATGTCCCAGTGGATCTTGCTCAATTCCTCTTCCAGCTCGGTGATTCTCTCGTCGGTCCGAAGTGTTCGAACATTGTGCGTTACCAGGGCCAGAGGTCATTGTTTTTGGTAGCCTTGCCGCTACCGGAGATTCTTCGCACCCCCTGCTCCGCCGTTACCGGGCCCGCTACCGTTAGGCTACAGAATAGCGGAGCTGCCGTGACTGAGGGCCATTTTTTGTTGGGTGCTAATTTTTTTGATTGATATTGCCGTAATCGCCACGCTTAGCAGGCGGGTTGGCGATCGCAGTGGATGTTATTAATACTCGAGGAAGGGCTGCTGCCCACTCCCTCGGTTTTCCCTCAGTCGGCTCTTACGACTCCCATGGGTGGAGAGGGGTGGAACAATTCTAAAGCCGGCCCCACACGGCAAACGGTCACTAATATTAATGTGTATATAATTAAATATTTAAAATCTGAGTCCAAGGTCTCATGACTAAAGTAAGTTGTTTCTTAAAACAACTTCCGCCGGTAAATCCTAGTCAAATATAAAAGGCCTTGGTCTGCAGATTCTCAAATATTGATTAAACATAAATTCAGCAAAGAATCGCTTATAGAACGGGGAAAATCTTTGTTGGTGAATAGGTACTCAGATTTTAGAGCCTTTATATGACGAGTATAGGGTTCGGTCATATGGAACTAGCTTATTTGGCAATCCCTTACTGAATATCCCAAACTTAAGGTTGAGTCTCCTCTCAGAGTGGCAGTTAGACCGTGTGTCACTACCCTGACTCAGCACGGCTTGCAGAAAACCTCTAAGGCATGTAGAACTCCCTTCACCGGTCAGTTAAATATATTAAATACACGTACTTTATAAAATTCAGAGGAATATGCCTTCCGCACTTGATGATACCATTGTCTTTACAGTTAGTTCTAGTGTATCAGTTCAAAAGTGTTTCAACTTCAAAGTTAAGTTATCTAAATCTCATTGTAATTATATTTCATCTATCCATCAGCCTTTTAACGTCCGCTGCTAGAGCCTTCCTAAGAGATCGCCGCAACAGGCGGTCTTGTACTGACTGCGCCACTTGAAATCTCTTTATCTTCCCAAAGGACTGCCCATTGCCACTTAACATGCCGACCCGCAGAGCTATGTCGCTGACTCCCATTCTCCTACAGATCTCCGTATTACGGATTTGATTACATAGAGAGATACCGAACATAAACCGCTCCATGGCACGCTGAGCGAGTTTGAGCTGCGATATAAGACTAACATTTACAGACCACGTAGATAATTCACTATATTATTTTCATTTAGTTTATATTTTACACAAAATTGAATTTACAATTACGATATTTAGATATTATTTATATATATTTTTAGCATTTGACATGCTTAGCACTATACATTAAACACAAAGTAAAAAATGTGAAATTGAAAATAACAGTCACGAGCAGGATTTGAATCTGAAAAAATCAAACTGCAAAGCATCTGGACGGTATCCAGGAGATGCAGGTCCAAACCCTGCTCGTGACTGTTATTTTCGATTACACATTTTTCACTTTGTGTTTAATGTATAGCACTACTATACTAAGCATGTCAAATGCTAAAAATATATATAAAAAATATGTAAATATTTAAAGGGTTTGCGTCATTATTAGGTAAAAATCTTATTTGTAAAATTAAGTTTACCTGGTCGGTATAATGTATGAAAATACTTCCGACTGATGGCGCAGGCGTCACTCAAAGACGTTAAGTATGAATGTGTTATTGAAATTAGCAATCAGGAGCAATTGTCACGATTGCTGAATTGGCAAAGCATCTGGACGGTATCCAGGAGATGCAGGTTCAAATCCTGCTCGTGACTGTTATTTTCGATTTCACATTTTTCACTTTGTGTTTAATTTACAATTACGAAATAAAACTAGGTTTACGAAATATATCCTATTTATTCATACGGCTACCCTGATTATGAATGCTGTGAAGTATAAAAACGTTGGGATAGTAGAAAATCAAGTAAACTCGATATATTCCGTAAACGTAAACTAAGTTTTTCTTAATGTGTAACATACATGTAAATATCTATCGCGTGTAATATCAGGAAGTATTATAGTGAATTTCCATCCTTGAGTTTTAAGTAATTTTTAAGGTGGATAAGAATCATAATCCCATTGTTACAGTGAAAATTAACAGTCTTTATCCCTTTTACCCCTTGGAGGCACGAGAGTGAGAGTAGGTGCTTTCCGAGGGCAAAGTACCTGCTCTGTCTCCAATCCCGTCGGACTATGGTAGTAAACAACGACGAAGTAGGCAACGACTTGTGCTATATAAAACACAGCTCTGCCCTCATATGGAGTACTGCTCACATCTCTGGGCAGGTGCGCCTAAGTACCAACTCAACCCACTTGACTCCCTGAAAAGGCGTGCTATTCGAATGGTCGATGATCCCGATCTCACGGAGGGTCTAGACTCGTTGGAGTGGCGGAGAGACTTCGAGTCCCTCTGTGTTCTCTATCGGCTCTACATTGGGGAGTGCTCGGAGGAGCTGTTTGAGGTGGTAACAAACTTACCACCGAACCACGAGACGTCGCAGTAGGGTTCATCCACACCACCTGAAAACGATTTCGTCGAAGACAGTTCGTTTTCAGCGTTCTTTTCTACCACGTACGTGTAAGCTCTGGAAAGAACTACCTGCTACGGTGTTTCCCCGGTGCTACGACATGCCCCTCTTTAAACGAGGTTTGAAAGGAGCACTTAACTTGCGGTAGGCGGCGGCTTGGCTGTGCCCCTGGTGTTTCTAAAGTCCATGAGCAGCGGTTACCACTTACCATCAGGTGGGCCGCTTTATCGTCTGCCACGGTTGGCAATAAAAAAAACGGTAAGAGAACAAAAAATGCACTTGTGATTACGCACACATTCACGCTCTATAATATCTGCTTTGTACTTCTAGTGTCTGTTGGCCGCCCCGACTGAAATCGGTCTGGAAATCAGCATCATCACCATTTATTTCCAGTGCGAAGGGAATAAAGCTGCAGGAATCTTCTGATGAGACAGTCACATGCTTATGCTTCAGTATTAACAAGCTTAGGGACTATTATTGATGTAATATGTACGAAAGTTGCCGTGTGGGGCCGGCACCAAGAATAGTTCCACCCCGTCTCTTCCTATGGGAGTCGTAAAAGCCGACTAAGAGATTACCGGGGGACCGGGCAGCAGCGTTCCCCTGTGTACTAAAAACATTTACTGCGATCGCCAACCCGCCTGCCAAGCGTGGCGATTATGGTAAAACCCCCATTTTGGGGAGGCCTATGTCCAACAGTGGACGATGAAAGGCTGGTGGATGGATGGATGGATGGTGCGAAAGAGTTTGTTTGTTACGCTTTTACGTTATTACTACTGAACCAATCATCACGAAATTTTGCATACATATATAGTTTAGAACCCAGAAAAGGACATGGGATTTTCTACTTTTCATCCCGGAGAAAGGAATGGTTCCGGTATATACAGACTACGAGACATTTTTAATTAATAAAAAATAAATTATTACATTTATGCAAACCGGAAATCACCTTTAAGTGATAGATATACTCGTATATTAATTAGCCTCAAATACAATATACTATACTATAATTAAAAAAAACTAAAATTTAAAAAGTTAATCATCACGCCTACATATTATAAAAGTTTGCTACTGATAGAGCCTAGCTTGTTCCAGCATGAGCCAGCTTGATCGGGAAAGTACCACCTTCTCACAGAAGATCAGCGTGTATCGTATGGTAAGTGAGAGCGCCGGAACCCTAAACCTCTTCCTTATTCTCTACTTATTATCCTTCTTCTACACCTCAGATCCCTTTCCTTGCAGTGGTGCCACACGCGAGTGATGTAGAGTCTATGGGGTTGCTAGCGTATATAGGCTACGATTACAACTTACATCAGGTACCGTATGCTTGTTTGGCTTGTATTAAAAAAAATATAACATTGATTAGCTCAGCATACGGAATCCTTGAAATGAAATAATTAAATCTGGAGTAAGTACGATTGCTATGAGTTTCCATTCCCAAGTTCCTCTACAATGTTATACAGTTAAATATTTGTAATGTTATATATTGTTTAAGCATTTGACATACTTAGTCATATAAATTAACACAATGATGGAAAATTTGAAATTGAAAATAACAGTTACGAGCAACCATCCAATACCGAACCCAGATGCTTTGCCTATTTATCCATCCCGACAATTGCTCGGGACTGCGAACTTTGATAACACATTCCTTCTTAATACCTTGGGTATCGTTGGCACGGGTTGATGGGTTCAAACCTGGCTAGTGACTATCACTTTTTATATCACATTTTCTTACATTGTGCACTTTTCTATGGCATGCCTTTTTGACCAGACTAGATGAGCATCAGGCTTAATATTAATAATTACATCAGTACTAAACCTCACGCTTCTTCTACGAAAACAAGCAATGTATTATATAGCAATAAGTAATAGTATAAACATATAAATCATATATTATACCGTCACGTCTGTTGGCAAGACGTGCGATGATTGATTATTGACTGAAGCTCCTTGTTAATGACGCTCTAATGGTATAGATATGGTCACATGAATACACGCAGCCTTGCCCTGTCAGCCTAGAAAATACTGTTGTGGGTTTTGTGTTATTCATCGCCTGCAGTTAAGGTCTATTGAGCCCTTTGAATATGAAAATTTCTACCATAAGAAACTTTACTAATAACGTTTTTATAAGTAATTTTTGAAGTGAAAACCTTTTTTAGGCGCGTTGAGCACTTTTTGGGTGAACAAAAATCATGGAACTCGCATCATCGTCACTGAACGCTTCGATCTTCTTTAGGCGCGTTGGGTACTTTATGGATGAACAAAAATCATGGAACTCGCGTCATCGTCACCGAACGCTAGAAGTGAGAACTAAGTGATGACTTTGGTCATTAACACTTCTTTATAAACCACAAAATAATTCAAAAATAATAATCTAGTAGCTCGACAATACAATTCACAAATTACTTAGTTTTCACTTCTATCGATAGTCCCCAAAGACTGCCCCGTATGTTTTATTTTGTATCTGTGAATGCAGATGTGGCCCTGATTCGAGTTGACGACGCCCCGTCCTAACAGTGTCGCGGAGCAAACATTTGCGCTATCGACAAACATTGGTTCGGGTACGAATGCAAAGGTCAAACAATACATTTTATACTTATTGCGTTGTTTTCGGAAATGGAACGTATATAGTTGTTAATACCCATTTTTTTCTGGTATATAATATAGTATTGATAATTTAATTTTTTTACTCATTTGCATTACTTTCAAAAAATGTTAAATTGAAACAGCGTTAGTATTTTAATATCACAGTATCATAATATCTTAATATATCCATGTGATATGAACAGTGTTAAGACTTAATTAGTAATAAGACCTAGTGATAACACTGTAGATATAAAATTAAGTGTGATTCTCGATCTATACTCTGATTCTAAGCTCAGGCCACACACTTTACCACCGAAGGAATGTAACATAGTTCCAGTGGCCCGCCAATAAAGGCGGATAGACGGCACACGGCGGGTTTATTTTGTGGGTGAAGGCCCCACATTACCCTGTTCGTTGCCCTGAATGACGGGGTGTATGGTTAGGAACATTATTTCCCACCTAACAAAAAAAAGGCCACACACCTTGATGTTTATATATTATTTAAGCACGTGCGTATTTAAATAACGAATCATTACTGCCTAAAAATGGTAAAGCACATTATGTGTATTTCCAGTGGTAGAACCTTGCTTATCCCAGTATGAATCAAACCAAAACGATCGGGTAAGTACCACCTTCTCACAGTAGATAGTCGTGAAATAACGGTAGGTAGTCCTACCGTTGTCTTTTGTATGGTGAGTGAGAGCGCCGGAAGCTCTGTCCTCTCCTTATTATCATGTCTATCCCCTTCTTAGTATCCATCCTATCCTCCTCTTATTACCCTTTCTCTCCACCTACTACCACCTTCCTTGCAGATGGCGACGTGCGAGTGATGCCTCTGGTGTTGCTAGGGTCTATAGGCTACGGTAACTGCTTACTATCAGGTGGGCTGTATACTTATATGCCACCCACGTCGTATACAAAATGTGAATGTATACATTTAAGAGGTCTTCTTACATGTGCATCTGTTTACTTAGCCTTTGAATGCGCTTGCTTACCCATCTCGTTTACTGATCCGAGATTAAATCTCTTCTGAAATCTCTGCCCAATAATGGGACCGTAATGCCTTATTTGTGACAAAAATCCTCATAAATTCTTACTTGTGTGAGTGCATAATCTATCAGCACTTAAACTAATTCAGTAAATTGGACATCAATTTAGCCTAGTACACTCTACAATGGAGTGTACTATAATAGGTGCACTTGACACGTTCTGCATACAATCGTCGCAGTCCACGTAGAATTCGCGTGGACTGCGCCGATTATGTACCATTCAAAGGACACTAGAGTCCCAAGGGTTAACAGAGAAACCTATAGACAGGAATATTGAATTAAGATTTTATACATCCTTACTAGAAAATTAAATACATCATTTTATGCCATACTAGTTATCAAAATATCACCCGAACGGGTAAGCAGAGGTGTAATACACACCCACGGTTCGCCAGTTATGTTTTAGTACCACGTAATAGGGGGCGAGCCTATTGCCGTCTACCAGGCACGGTTCCAAACTCCAGATTGCTACTGATAATTATTCTTTTTACGAAAAAGTGCAATAGCACCGGCCAACTCGGGGATCGAACCCGAGACCTCATGATCAGCAGTCACTCACACTACCGCTGCATCACAGAAGCAGTACCTACTAGTTATCTCTATGTACAAATAGCTACAGCCTATTCCACAACCCACTAACCTCTGTCTATTTCTTGGCTTCACACTAACAGTCTTACTAATAAAGAATCACAATACAGGTGTTTAACAACTGTGTACTTACACAATGTGTAAGCAGTGTATAAACGTTACACACCTCTCTTACTAATAAATGATGTATAGTTACACAACAGAAACACTGGCAACTTTAAATGATAGCGTTTAAATACCTCTTTCCAGTAATTTTTGATTCTTTTGATGTTGGAGCAGAGACTCATCAATGTATTTATTTTATACTAGAAAACGTAATTTTATGTTTATTAATATTTTACTTGTTTATAATGTTATGATACTTGTGTTTTTATTAAAAAAATAAATTAATGGATTACTTTTTATAAAAAAAGTTTTCATATTCAAGATAGCCATATTATAGTATTTTATGGCTTAGAACGTATCTTTCAAACTTGAGTGACATAAGAAAATAAACATCAGCGTAGCAGTTATTTACTCTTTGAAATTGAAATAAACGGAAAATAATGTTGAAAATCTAATTTTAACCAATTCTTATCGTTACGTGGTCTAATTCACGTGGTTACATTGAATATCTGATATTGTTATGGTGAAATAATGACCAGTGATTTGATAAATAATATATAAAGAAAAAGAAATGCTGTTAAGTGCTGAAGAACGTGAGCTAAAAGGTTCAAAAATATTATTGAAGATCATCGTTTTGCTACAGAGGAGCATAATTTAAAAATAAAACAATGTTAGAAATATCTACACGACCTTTTATCAAAGAACTTCTTCTTTAAGTCAACTAAAAATTGAAAATATATTAATTTATAATTACTAATATCTCCTAAAATCAAAATAGTAATAATTAAAGGATCATTTGTACTATTACCTATTATTGTTTTTCTCTGAAATCCTCACATTGAGTAGCGGCAATTGCCTTTTATATAGGTACTTCACGTTCAGAAAGCCATAGATGTCAAGAAGACTATTTAGAATGTGTTTCAATAAAAAGACTTCTCGAAGTTTGTACAGATATACTATTTAGTTTCCATCCGTGTGGTGACGGACTAAGAATACAAGTGTCACCACCCCATCCTTTCCTGCGGGTATCGTACAAGGCGACTATGGGAAGTAAGCAATTATCACATATTGCATTGGCCAGCCCTACCAGGCTGGGTACCAACTAAGAGTACTCACTTGCTATTGTGACCGGTCATGAAGCACGTCAGTGTGTTTTGGCTGTAGCAGAAAATAGCCGTTTATTCTTTCATTTCATATCTGAGAAATGAAATGGTGCGTAGTGGCTTGACAATTCACTCAGTATAGTTGGGTTCATGAGCGATGGATACCACTTACCATCACGTGGGCCGTAGCTCTGCCATCATAAGCAATAAAAAAAAATGTTTAAAAAACCTATAAGATCTCCAACTGTTGAACTCTATAAAACTGCTGGCATATTTTGAAATAAAACTTCGTTTACGGAATCTATCGCGTTTACTTGATTTTACTACTATCCAAACGTTTCGAATACTTTACAGCATTCATGATCACGGGTGGACTTAGATGATAGACGTCCAAGGCTGATATGTTATTTCAGCGGTCTCATCTACCCACAGTATATGATTTTACAAAATTTTTGGTTTATTTATGTTAACCCACCTAATATTAGTTTAGAAACACAATTAAAATATTTACTTAAATTTTTTTATGCTTACAATGTATGAGGCCAAGTTAGTATATTAAAATGAGTATAATACTCCTCTTTAAACTATTTTTTTTTTGTTTTTATTTAGTGCTCAAAAATACTACCAGTAAGAAGACAATCTTGTTATTAGTTTATATTATTAAATATATTGATTTTGCCAAAAGCTAAGACTAAAAAGCTACCACCGGATCGGAACGTGGCCTGACTGAGAAAGATCCGGCCAGAAAACTCAGTAGGCAACAACTGTTATGGATTATTAAACTTTTGTACGGAATTACTGAAAGCTAATTAAGTTTAATTTTTTTTAAAAAGCAATAACTAAATCTAATCACTACTGTGGGTTTTGTCTACACAATAAGCGCTAACTGTGTCTTGCAATGTGTGTGTGTGTGTGTATGTGCCTTCTTGTATTCTGTTTGGTGAGGCCTATCACAGGGTTCCAGCTTGATGGTAAGACCCAGCCGTCTTCTCTATTGAAATTGGGATGTTTCTTATTTTCAATAGCCTTACGTATCATTCTAGGGCGATATCGATGTTCTTTTGCGAGGATTTGAGGTTTGTCAAACCTGATGTAATGGCGGGTGTGGTCCTGTGTGTGCTCACGAATTGCAGACTTTGTATAGCGACGGTGCTTCACATCAGCTATATGTTCTTTAATCCGAGTTGCTATGGATCTCTTTGTTTGCCCAATGTAGGAGAGACCACGATCACAATCCAGCTTGTATACTCCTGCATCCTGCAAAGGTATATGGCACTTGACAGGTGGTAAAAATTGACTAATTCTTTTGAGTGGCTTATAGCAGGTTTTGATTGAAGCTTTTTTGAGAATGTAGCCAATCTTGTCAGTGACTCCTTTAACATAGGGCAGGACTGCAGGGAGGCGCTCAACTGTGGGTGGCTTCACTCGGTTTCTGTGACGGCGGCGTGGAACCTGCAGCTTATTAGCATGTAAAACTTTCTCTGTCTGTTTAACCGCCTTAGGCAGGACCAATCGGCTGAGGACTGGACTATCATTTCTTTTCTCCTCTCCATGAGTTTGAGAGTATGGTCCAAGAGTTTACGGTTCCTACTGACGCGACGGGCCTTGAAGTAAGTCGACCCGACCGCGTGGACAGTTTGCACGAACCTGCTGTTCATATCGCTAGCTGATTCACCCTCATCTAGACATTGGAAGCGATTTTGTAGTTCGAGCTGAAAGCTCTCGGGGTTCTGGTATTGGGCAGGTGTTGGTCGGAGCGTAGACTTCATCAAACGCGACCTCTTGACTTTTTTCTAATATTCAAGATGCCCCTGACTAGTCGGTGATCACTCCCAGTTTTAATCCTGCTGATCATTGAGACATCATTGAATATGTGTCGTTTGTCCAACAGGATGAAGTCAATCTCGTTTTACACTGAACCATCAGGGCTAATCCAGGTCCATTTTCGCTGGGGCTGCTTCCTGAAGAAGGAATTCATCATGAAGAGGCCTTCCTTCTCCAGAAAATCAGCCAGCATCTGGCCCCTGTGGTTCCTCTGCCCAAATCCATAGTGCCCCACCTTCAGCTCATCGTCTGTCCTTTTGCCTAGTTTCGCGTTAAAGTCTCCCATAACCACCGTGAAATAGGTTTTAGACAAGTGGATGGCCTTCGAGATGTCCTCATATAGGGCCTCCACCTCGTCATCGGAGTGTGTCGATGTCGGTGCGTAAACCTGTATGACCTTCAACGAATACCGTTTGGTTATTCTGAGTATAAGGTACGCTACCCTACTCGACACACTTTCAATCCTCTCCACGTTGCCTACGAGAGACCTGCGAACGATAAACCCGACACCCCCTTTGGACTGGTGGGCGCCCTCCCGGTGGAAGAGCAAGTTCCCGGACTGGAGGATTGTCGTGCCCTCACCCTCTCTTCGGACTTCTGACAACCCTATAATGTCCCAGTGGATCTTGCTCAATTCCTCTTCCAGCTCGGTGATTCTCTCGTCGGTCCGAAGCGTCCGAACGTTGTGCGTTACCAGGGCCAGAGGTCGTTGTTTATGGTAGCCTATCCGCGACCGGAGATTCTTCGCACCCCCATTCGCACCATTACGTAGATTATCATTAAAAAAATAGTAAACCGCGCAAATTTGGACTCGTTGCGTACCTTAATATCAAATCTGCACGTCTACCTACTTAGAATACTTTTTAACAAGTTAAAACTCGAATAAAAGCTTCTTCAATCTGGCGGCTTTCTTCTATGCTATGAAAAAGTCACATAAAAGTTTGAAAAATAGTAGTGCAAGCTAACTGCACAGTTTTTTTTATTGTTTTTAGAATGTATGTCTTATGTTTAGGACATTAATGACTAAGTTGATACATAAAGAACACATTAAACTGTGTGTTTTGTACTCATTTAACGAATTACTTACAAAATGTAAGTAGACAATAACTGAATTACCTATTTTGCAAAACATTCAGTTTTCGGCCGCCTGGACAAAAACACAAACATACAATTAAAGTTTGGCTAGTGGTTTAAAATAAAGGATGCAAAGAAATTTTGTTGAAATCTTTATAAAATGATCTTTGATGGTTATTTAGTCTGATTTTTAGTTTTCGCCCGCTAATTTAGCAGTATTGCATGCATAAAACATAAAATATTGTGGACGAAAACTAAAAAATGCGCTGAAAATTGCTTTAAATTTCCGTCTATATACTTTAATGTGAGTAGACGAATAGTAATACTGGGTAAGTATTTAGTTTACGTCAATTACAAACAAATATTATACTTGTATTAATCTAATACAAAATCATTAATTCAGGTTTTCTAAAAAGAAGTTTTAAAAACAAATAGTTTTAATTATTATCTTTAAATCTGCAGATTGTATTTATATTACTTTTTTATGTTATTCTATTAAAACGCATTGGGAAGCATTTGAAGTTGATTATAAAATATGATTGAAACACTGACTTTTAATTTAGCAAGTACATTATATCCCTCTTTAAACACCGTGGACGAAAACTAGCCTGTAAAAGATCGAAAACTAAGATGTTTGGACGAAACTAACGAAATCGGTACTTTTCACTAAAACATTTTATATAAAAACATGTTGATTATAATTATTTGTTACTTAATATAAACCTAAAATAGACTAATTATCTTCCAATATAAAATTGGTTTGTTAGAGCTGGGCCAGTAGAACATATAATTTGTAAGCCCTGAAGTTAGCAACTCCGCTAAATGTACGAAAACCGGGTAAGTTTAATTTTGCAATCAAAATTTAAATAAAATTCAAAAATATAGATCAAAAATGTTTAAAAAACGCGCCATCAAATAGTATGAATTTTAAGTAACGGAGCATGTCAAATGCTAAAAAATACAGATCAAAAACAACAAAAATTGTCCTGTTGTCTCCTTTTTGTATATTGTTTTGGAACAAATTGGATTTTTTTTTTAAATTTTTAAACCTGGTCTATAAGTTGGATCATTTTGGCAAATTTAATTTATGTCCTGTTGCTTAATAAATTCATTTTTGCCAAAACATATCAAGTGCATTTATTTCTTGTTATTAAAAAAGTCTAAATCGATATCTATAGAAATAAGTTAAACATTTATCCAAATTCTGAAGCAAAAGGCACAAACTGGCGGAAACAAAACTTTGAAATAGTTGATCCATAAATAATTACAACTTAAACTTTAGACGTCATTCTCATAATTATTTTTTCGGTTGTATAATTTTGGCATAACTAGGGCTATTTGAAGACGAAGGTCTACGACCAGTGTGTGTTACCGGTGATGACTTACGGAACAGAGGCTTGGATCTCTAAATGTTGGCCTTATATCAAGGCTCAAAGTCGCTCAGCGTGCCATGGAGCGGGCTATGCTTGGGATCTCTCTACGTGATAAGATCCGTAATACGGAAATCCGTAGGAAAATGGGAGTTACCTACATAACCCGCTGCGTCAGCATGCTGAACTGGCAAAAAAGGTTCTGGGGTGGCGACCGCGTATCGGACGACGCAGTGTAGGACAGCCACCACGTGGACCAATGACCTGATCAAAGTCGCAGGCAGTCGTTGGATACAGGCGGCACAGGGCCGTTCGCTGTGGCGTTCCCTTGGAGAGGCCTGTGTCCAGCAGTGGATGATGAAAGGCTGATAGATGGATGGATGGAGGGCTATTTGAATCTGACTTTTTCTTCCCGCAGCTAACGACTTATCTATGGTGCTCTCTCATTTCATGAAAACACGATGGGCGTCCAATCAAAAAGAAAGATGTTTGACTCCCTCCGTACTGACAAATCGTATCTCCTCTCTGCCCAAAAGTTCGACTTTAAAAGTTCTAGGAAAGGAATTGTACTAATGACACGACTACCTGACGGTAAGTCTATAGACGCTAGTATACTAGAAGTATCACTCGCGTGTCATCAACTCCAAGGAAATGGATAGGAATAAGAAGGATAATATAGGAGGGGATATGTGAATAAGAAGGATAATAAGGAGAACATAGGGGGATTTTCATTAATTATTCATTATTATTACAATATTAAAGTAAATTCATCATAGTACTCCTATCATCAATCTGCTAAAGTAAATAATGTGTTTAATTTATGATAGAGCCACATACAATGTGAAAGTTAATGACGAAAAAGTAAAAATCCAATAAGTTCTTTCTTAAATATACCTCTCTTATTAGACAATAAAATACGCCTATCTTATATATGGGTAACTCTAATATACCTGTAGAGACACATTGTTTATCCAAAATAGTTGACCTAAAGGCAGTGCAGTGTAACGACATCCTCCTTATATCTTATACAGGCACAGTGAACACACAGTCGCTCTTGTCAGCATTTTATTCGAATAAATTGTCACCGCGTCATAAATTATGTTTTTAAACGAGGCCTTTTCGAACACCGGCTTTTTAAAAGAAAATAACGTTTTATTAAAAGTGAGATTATGTTTTTATTCACTGGCATTGGTGCACTTAGTGACAGTTTCAAGTTTATTGTTGACGATAGATTTCGCCTCTTTCGATGATCCCGATATCCAGATGTACCAGAAAATCAGATTTAAACTGATTACTGCATGGTTTAATGTAAGATAACGTTTGTTTTATTTTTAGAATATATTATAATTTTTTATTATATGTGTTGAAGTCTTGAATTTATATCCAACTTTGGTTATACTGGGAGTAAACACCTCAGGCGTCTATTAGTTTTGAATTGTATTATTCTATTAGTTTTGAATACTGTTCACCTTACGATCTGAGTATGTACACTCAACAAAGAGAGGGTTAATATATTTTGAGCAGTTTCTATAAGATGACATTTTGAAACAGGATGTACATGGTGTCCTGCGTGAAAGAAAAAAAAAAGTTACAAAAAAAATACAAAAAAAAAATTATATATATAAATTATTATTTTTGGTTACAAAGTCCTTAAAAATATGTTAAAATATATTATAAATACTTATAATATGTAAGTACAGGCATTCCTTGCTAATATCTCCATGCATGAATTTCTTCAATTTTTTTATGTATCCATACTAATGTTATAAATGTAAAAGTAGTACTCATAATTATGTTTGTTACGCTTTTACACTGTAACTTAACTGATCATCATGAAATTTTGCACACATATAGTTTGTAGCCTAGAAAAAGAAAAGACATTTATTCCCAGTGGGGTAACTATTTTTGCATAGATATAATTAAACAAAATAGCTATCCAAAGTCTATTGCTACGAATGTCAAAAAACATCCATTGCATATTTTATGGAAAATTTAAAGTTCTATTTAGCGCTTCTTGATTCAAAATTAGAGATGTTTTAATTTGGAAAAACATAATGACGCCAGTGCAAAACTGAACACAAGGCAAATGTTACTTAGCAAGTAATATTGCCATCCTTTATTTGTTCAACGTAATGTTCTCGTGTTTATTTGTTCGTCACTTTAGCGCGATATATTTGTATGTACATTTGACTTAGTAATAGTGTGAATATATGTTAATAATATATCAGTACCTATTAGCAAAAATATATATTGGATTGCAAAAGATTCTTCTTTTAAATCTAGAAAATAATAAATTGTCATTCGTAGCCACTTTATTGTTTATTGATACGTAAAACAAACAACTGGATCAATCCGATTTCTCTTGGTATGAAGTGATAACTTCTATTTATCATCTGCTATCTTCAGTAACCATCACAAAAGCAATTGAGGTCTCTGTTCTATTGTGGTATTCCCCGTAATACAAACTAAAGTCAATAATGACATATCTGAGAACGTGAGCCTCTAATACAAACAAATAATAAATACACACGACTTATATTTGACCCATGACAAATTAATTGGCGTTATATTTAGTCACCGTGATATTATAATGATGGAGTTAATATATTTGATACCAAAATGTAATTTACGTCAACGGAAAAATTAATTTCCAAACCATTTTTCTGGACTTCCTGAAAGGAATGACTGTGTAAATATTAATATGCATTTTATATGTCTGCTTCTGTTATATATGAACTGATTTTAACGACCCTTTTTGTCTAGAGTTTTATAAGAAAATAATATCTAATTTCGTTAGCACCATACTTCAGAGATTATAGCTTATCAAGGCCGAACACCAAAACTGTGTAAACAGAGTCGTGAAGAGCATTATTTATATTTTTTTAAACAATTTAATTATACATATGTTGCCGAGTTAGTGGATAAGTTTATGAATAGGTAAGAATAAGATCATTATAACAATAAATCACGGGAACACATATATAATGACTGAAAAGAAATTTATTTATGTATTGTAACTGCTGACAAGACTGTCAAAATGGTGGCACTGTACCTAGACTAAATGTCTCTCAGTTTAATGAGATACCCCGTCTTACCGTGGAAAAGTAATGCATTGGCAAGAAACAACTTGAATGTTCTTTCCAGCATATTTTTTGGATAATACAATAGTAAATAATACACATGAATATTTTATTAAAAAATTGGTAAATAGAAGATACAAACTTATAATTCATTAGGCCAGATGAAAACAGCAGAGGTATACAATTTTTTTATTAACACTTTTTCTGTCGCACTATTGGGTACGGGCCTCCTCTCATGGTGAGAGGGGTTAGGCCAGAGTCAACTACACTGGCCGAGTGCTTATTGGCAGACTTTACAAGCCGCCAAGGAAATCTCTCAGGCATACAGGTTTCCTCACGTTGTTTTTCTTTCCCGAGCAGTTATAAATTGTAGATAAATACACATACAATTACGAAATCTTTCGGAAAATCAGAAGTGTTTGCGGTTTTAGACTCGGAGATCTCTACCTCGCTAGATTTTATTGATCTATCGCATTCACAGACTCGTTTATTGTATACCAACGTCGATGCTGATGTAGTTTTATATGTATCGCAATAATTATCAACGACTTCTTAATTAAATCAAAATTAATCTTAATTGGTTATCGATATAGCGCATGAACATAATCATTTGTTTAACCTTTTCAATGGCGTGATGGCATAATCAAAACATCATCGTACAAGTTTTTGTAATTATGCTGATGTTATTGATTTTTGTAATCATAAGCATTTTAAAATGTATGTAGATAAAATGCATAAAAATACATTTCAATGATATAAATGTCATTTGAAAGTGGTTTTCAAAATCAATATTGCGAAAAAACTTTTTTTTATATACAGCGCTGGTGGCAAACCTGCATTCGGATCACCTGATGGTAATCTGTTACCGTAGCCTATAGACGCTAGCAACACCAGAGGTAGAACTCGTGCGTTGCCAACTATAAGGGAAGGAACATAGGATGGGTTGAGAGAAAGGATAATATGGAGAGAATAAGGAGGAGTATTTTCATGTGGGCCACTGGCGCTCTATATCATTATAATTATGAAACACAAAATTAGCAGTGCCTGCCATTGCTTGACCTTGATCTTCTGTGAGAGAGTTATACTTTTCCGATCAAGCCAGCCAATTTAGGCTGGTACAAGCAAGGCTTTAAAGGTAGATTGCTCTTATCAATGCTTAAAAATAAACAATCACCAACTTATAGCAACGGTACCGTGTTCTGATTCATTGGAATAGTCTGAACGAATATGTTAATATATATATTGCCCGCGGCTTCGCCGCAGCCAAAAGCTTGTTTTTCGGATATATCTCAGGTTCTTGATATATTAGCGGAATAAAATGTATACCAGTTATTAAGTCTATTTAAGGCCTTTCAAATAAAAAAAAGTTGCATCAAAATCCGTCCACTAGTTTTACAAACAAACAGACACATAAACAGATTAACAGATAAACAGACAAAAAAACTAAAAAAAAATCGTTTTGTGTTTAGACACGCCTATATAGCCTATCCATCCATCCATCAGCCTTTCGACG
This sequence comes from Leucoma salicis, assembly GCA_948253155.1. Classification (NCBI taxonomy): domain Eukaryota; kingdom Metazoa; phylum Arthropoda; class Insecta; order Lepidoptera; family Erebidae; genus Leucoma; species Leucoma salicis. Next base: position 10,346,640 of record OX411808.1, on the reverse strand, counting down.
TTCACTGCTGGACATAGGCCTCCCCAAATTGGGGGTATACTGCCGTAGTCGCCACGCTTGGCAGGCGGGTTAGCGATCGCAGTAGATGTTGTTAATACTCGAGGGAGTGCTGCTGCCCACTTCCCTCGGTATTCCCTCAGTCGGCTCTTACGACTCCCATGGGTGGAGAGGGGTGGGATAATTCTAAAGCCGGCCCCACACGGCCATAATGTCCTCCTAAGCGAAAATTAGCCCCGGTATTGGAAGTTCCAAATTTGTATCACAGGGTTAGCCTTATTAGCTAGACAATCACAAAATGTCAACAACTACCCCAATCACCTGACTGAGTCGCCGAACACTCATTAAATAACGTAGATTTGCAGATCGCAACAGATTCAAAAATAGTGGAAGACTTCGTGGTGTTTCAATGAATTATGTATATATATAGCCTATTACAGTAATTTTTTTCTCAAATATCTTAAATGTACAGACATAGCTACGTTACAGCTTTATCATATAAAATAAATATATAATATATATATATATTTAAATATATATATATAATATTTATATATGGCGATTCGGGTTTGATAGTGAAGTAAAGAGGAGAGTCAGGGTTGGCGGGATTTTAAAATTACAATTTGTACATCTTATTCTTGACTTTTAAATATTTTCTCGTGAATTGCGATGGGTTTAGGTTGTGTATTCGTAGTTCAGCATCACATGGATTATAATTTACGTTCACATTTGTATTTTGTTACAGTTGTTCACTCTGGTATATTTCCCAATTTGCTTATACTGCGATTGGAAGGAGTTAAGACGGGAGCATGGAAGCAAGCACGTTACATTTCTCAATCAACTAAGATATTTGTGTTTCACCTGCATTCTTTTACCAGCTACTGCAGTAAGTTTTCATTCCTAAACATATTTATTCATATCTATACATATCTATAAAATAAAACAGTAGAACCCAGCGTGTCAATACTTTGAAGGTTGTTCCAATAATTAAGTGAGTAAAGATATGAGAAAAGTAATACATTAAAGGTAATACTTAATTTTGTCTGTCTGTCCGTTTATTAGAGTACCTATATAATGCGGTTCACAAGTAGATAAGGCTTAGCTTCGAGCAAAATATAGGCTTTATTTCATTAAAAATTTATCCTTATTTAAATGTCCTTTCAGACGAGTTTGCGGACGACAACTAGTAGTAAATATGCTGCTGAATTGCTAACCTATTTTGGTTATAAATTATTGGGTGAGACATAGAATTAAATCTCGGATATGCAATTCATTCTTTAAATAAATATAAATTTATCAATAATTTAGCATTAATAGTTAGTTACAGTTTGGCAATTGTTAGTTTAGCTGAATTTAAAAAAAACACGGTTAAGTTCTGATAATTGAATTGTGACCGAATCATTTTGGGTAAATGGAAATCATTCGAGATGTTTAAAAAAAAATAAGTGACAGCATGGAGTATATATAGATCGACACTTTACGTTAGTAGTAGTTATTTTGACTAAGCTAGCTTTAAAAAATCTGTTGCAAATAAACTAGGTAATTCGACCCATTTTTTTCTTAGTCTGAGAAAGCCTAAAGATGACATGAATACATATTATCATTTGTATCATGGGTGGTCTACGGCCCTATTTCCTCAATTACAGCCGATAGATATAACAAGGTCTCTCGAAACAATATTCATATGCATCCACACGTAATCATTGTGTTTGGTTTGAACCGTGAAGGAAAACATATCCAATACGTTCCATAAAGAGTAACCATTTAATATAGTGGATCTTATGGACTTAACCTCGGTAGGTATTTATTAGTGCACCACTGAAAGAATGTAGTATGGTTCCGGTGGCCCGCCAATAAAGGTGGAGAGACGGCACACGGTGGGTTTATTTAGTGGGTGAGGGTCCCATACTACCCTGTTTGTTGCCCCGAACGAAGGGGTGTGCGGTTAGGTACATGTTTTCTCACCTAAATTAAAAAGGTATTTATCAGTGCAATAGCATACATGGTTACAGCACGAGAAATAAATTATGAAATATGAGAAGAAATAACAATTAGTGTTGTTCACAGTATGTACGTATGCTGTAAATTTTATTATTTATCCGATAAGTAGGTATATATTATTATTCATCCGCTATATGGCATGACAAAGTGAATATGAAATGATTAGTATGGGTATTTTGAATTTTAAAACAACGTTTAATGGCCTAGTAATTTATTTGTCTGCCAAGCGTGGCGATTATGGCATTATACCCCATGACGGGACCGCTCGTTGTGGCGTTCTCTTGGGGAGGCCTATGTCCAGCAGTGGACGATGAAAGGCTGATGGAGTGGAGTGGAGAGAATTTATTTGTTATAAGTACTGTGAGCGTGGAAAATAAGCATACGGTCTACCTGACAGTAAGCGGCTACCATAACCAATAGATGTAGTAAAGGGAAGTAGGTGGTATAGTAGAAAGAGTGGAAAGTAGGTTATCTTCATACAAACGCACCGCGCGCGGCTTGTATGTGTGCTCCATAGTATCGTACGCACACTCTAACAAAATCTCGACCCGTTTCTCAGTACGCCAGTCGGGGCTAACGCCGCACAAGGTTCGCGCGTCACGGCTTTTCGGCACCGCTAAATAAATGAAAAATGTGTGATAATCGCAGGAGAACTTATTGATGTGTGTTTGGCTGTCTAAATGTCATGTCATTTCGATTTCTCAGTATTGTAGTTATAGTGACTAAGTAATAATCGTAAGTTAAAATAATCTGTGTTGTGTCGTCTGGGTTCAGGGTTAGTGAGATCGGTTTTACCTAAACGATTAAAAGTAAAAAATACAACTTCCCGGCCCTTGCCAATTCCTAGGCACTGAATTAAAATTTAGCTAAAAGTGACAACCCTGAGACAGGCAAGTATGGTAGGTAATTATATCGCGGAAAGGGCCGGAGATAGCCTACTTCCCCACTCTTTCTAGCATGCAGGTGCGGAGGAATGATAAACAAGGGCAGGATAAGGAGAGGAGTTGAGGGCTTATATTAATTACAACTTATAATATTGTTATATTATATATATCTTGTAAATCGTTTAGACGAGGAAAAGTTCGATGGTACCTATACTTAATCGAATGTAGAATCCTCAGTCATTTTTTTTAATTGCTTGTAGTAGCAGACATGGTAAATGGTAACCGTCGCTCACGGACTCGACTATACTGAGAATATTGTCAAGCCGCTGCTCACCATTTCTTTTCACCAATATTAAATGAAAGAATAAACGGCTATCTCCTGCTACAGACAAAACGCAACGATGTGCCCGCTCGGACCCGATATGAAGTGAGTACTCCCACTTGGTAACCAGTCCTACCACCAGTCATGCAATGGATGACAATTGCTTACTTCCCTTAGTCAAAAAGAAGTCCTTAGTGGAAAGAATGGGGTGGTGACATTTGTATTCTTAGTTCGTGACCACACAGAAAATTAAATGTATGAAATTTCGAAATAAATTGTTTCAGTTCGGTGATATATTATTTTGGCGGGTGTGGAACACAAAACAGGAGCTGATCGCCCCTGTTAGTATCCACAAAATTGTGCCATTCTGGTCCCAGCATTGCATGCACACAGTTTCTCTTCTTACAGTACTGTTGGATCTCGTACTCGTCAAACGAGAAAGACCCCAGAATTATGCACTTAGCATAACGATATTATCGTGCTTCTTGTCCGCTTATGTCTTAGTGTAAGTATAATATAAGTAGTAATGGTAGATAAAGTCACACTCTTCAATACATATAAAATACATTCAAAATATAAAATACATTCAAAATATAAAATATATTCAAAATATAAAATACATTCAAAATAAACGATTGTTTACAAACGTAACTTGGCCCACTGTACCTCTGGCCCTTTGGATTGGCATAGATTTTAATAAGGCTTTCTTTCACAGTAATATTTTGCGTTTAAGTTACTAGCAAATATGTGAATTCGAATATAGTAAAAGTATAAATTATAATTTTTAAATAAGGAAAAAGAGTATTTTAGTACGAGCGGGAACCGAACCTGCGTCTCTTCCTTTCCGGGGAAGTGCTCTAATCCTATTTCCGCTTGCACCTTTTATACTTTTGTCACTATTATAGCTTAATACAATAATTGTCCGTGCAAACTGTGAATAATCACACCAACTTAGTTCATCACGCAGATGTTATGTGTGCGGCAATGAAAAAAAATACAGTAAATACCATTGCCAAAGAAGTACGAATTATAAATTAGGAATATGCTAACCCATTTGATTAGTCTGTTACATTCATAAAGTCACGCCTGTTTCCCAGAAGGGTAGACCGAAACAATGGATAGCTAATCTTGCTGTCTAGTCGTATAAACGGTCTTCGGCTACCCACCTTTTCAATCCCATAGGAATAAGAAATGACGGGAGGTGAACCATGTCACCACCATTCGAACAAACCTGCGTCCCTTCCAATCCGGGGAAATACTCTAGACTAGCGGTAGCCATAACAGTAGCAACAGTAAAGTTCAACAAATTTTTTTTTCTTTAAAGTAGCTGAGCATGTCAAGTGCTAAAATACAGTTCAAAATATGATATTATGAATCTCCATTCCGCCCACGAGTGAGATATCGTCGCATATAATCTGTTACAATATAGCCTTTTATCATTGCGAAAAAAGCTCATGCCATTAGTACGACGGTCGGACGTCGGGGCGACGGACGGGGGGACGGGAAACCTGGTATTTTCAACTAAGTATTTATAATATACAGTGAGATTAAGCAATTTTGCCATAGCCTGGAACGTAAGATGTGCGTTTTTAATAAATCAGCAACACACTACACACAAGTATTATTATTGTATTAATTCAGTACCTATTTGTTTTTCAGGTGTGTGCAAAGCTGTCTGAAAGGAGAATATATCTATCCAGGATTAAAGCAATTCACTGGATTTAAATTTCCAATGCTCGTTACATACGTCTTTATTGAAAACTTTTTCTATTACACAAGTCAGTGGCTCATCGTTGATATGGTTTGGGGACAAAAAAACTTGAAGAAAATTGACTGAGTATGACATATTAATTATACATAACCTATGTTTAAATATTATAGGTTCTTTAAGTGATATAAAATCCTGGCTACAAAAAATCTAATTTAATTAAGTTGAGGTTTTGGATAATTATTAACAGTGTGAGTTTTGTTAACTATACTATTCTAAGATATAATGATAAAAAATAACTGTATTAAGTTATTTAAGCGTCAAACCGGGGGAGTGGGCAGCAGCTATCCCTCGAGTATTAACTACATCCACTGCGATCGCCAACCCGCCTGCCAAGTGAGGCGATTACGGCACTATCCCCCATATGAGCGAAACACATGTTGTGGAGTTCTCTTGGGGAGGCCTATATCTAGCAGTGTACTTTGAAAGGCTGATGGATGGCTGGATGGAAGCATCAAACCTTCTTAATTTTATAAAAAGGCTAGTCGACCCGTACGGAATTCCGCATCCGTTAAATGATACTCTTCTTTGATTATTTTAAATCTCAAATTTGAGAGGAACGGTACACTTTTAGATCTTAGGGCCCATGATCCGTCATTAGCCATCACGATAAGCTTTAAAATGAGGGGTAAATCATGAAATTTGATAAAAGAATAAGGATGGAAAATCTTGCGGAATGACATAATAACAGGCTAGAGAAATAATATATAAGATGGAAGTTTATCAGCATAAATATGCCGTCTATTGTACAGGTAAGTACTATGATCTACTATAAAGTTTGGATCATTGTGGTTTTGCTAGGTATTAGGAAGCGATCCCGCCTAAACAAAAAGAAAGAAAAAAAGTATTTTTTTTACTCCGGACAGTTCTTGTGGAATAGATATTTTTGTTGCGTTGATATCATTAGTGACGTAGAGTGACGTATTTATATTCTGAAATCCACACGAACAAAGTCGCGGGCTGAATAGCTAAATATAATTAATTCATGACTGGCTTTGTCATGGTTAGTGTGTGTGATTTGATTAAACCAGTATAATGCTAGAGAGATACGAGGTCGCTGAATATTAAATAATTACTGAACCATACTGAAACCAAAACGCATGTTAATTAAATTGTCTTTGTTCTTATTTTTAACATTACCTGTTGGCATTTCATTTCTCGTTGGATTAATATTTAATTAGTATAAGCAAAATTGTATAATAAATTAGTTACTCTGTCTGCACTATTGTATTATGCATGAATTAAAAAAATGTTAATGGTGTATCATTTCACACGTATACTACAAATGTACACCTCCAGAGCTCTTTTTTCTATCTTTATATCCCGGTAGCCACATATCTATACCTAATAATTTAAAACCATACCAATGAGCCTAAACACGGTACCACTACTGTAACTTGGTGAAGAAACGCTAATAGTCTTCAATCATCAAGTATACCAAACATTAAAAAATACGAAACCAATATCAGTTCATCTGTTGGAAACTATGTTGCAAAATATAGACACACATACATAAAAAATATAGTCTTACACCTGTATCCTACCTATATATTACACATACATTGTTCGCCGACTATGTTTAATTCCCAAGTAATAACGGGCGAACCTATTGCCGTTTCCGGGCACATTTAAAAACTCCGGGCTGGTACTGAGATTTTTTTACGAAAAAACCCAATGTCGCTGCCCAATCGAGCCCAAGACCTCCAGATTAGTAGTCACTCTCACTACCGCGGCACCACCGAGGCAGACACATAGATAGGTATACAGCTTAAACATACACCAAGATGACATGTTTTTTTTATGTTTTGCATCTTGGAAGTTGAGATTATTGATATTTGAAATTTGAGGATGAGACTGGGTGTAATTAATAGTCTTATGGAAATATGTTGACTGATGATGGGTTTAGAGAAATGTGAAGCCGTTTTTTTCATTTTTCATTTTTATATTATATGATAAAGATACTAAACATTACATTACATTTTTTCCTGCTTTAACAAACAGTAAATATCCCCATCATGATGAGGTAGCAACTACGTTCATGATTGAATGTAAAGGCGCATAAAATTTTAATGGCAAAAGTCCCCATAAATCTAACAATTGCTATAATAGTAGCATAGGTACTTTTGTACCAAAATAGTGTACCTTAAACTGGGCATATAATTACATGTCAAGTGACAAACAAACATACGGTCCGTCCAATGGTAAGCAGTTACCGTTGACTACCGACTCATTAGCAATACCAGAGGTATCACTCGTGCGTTGCCAATTCCAGGACAAAATAGTATTTACCACCGAAGGAATGTAACATAGTTCCAGTGGCCTGCCGATAAAGGCGGAGAGACGGCGCATGGCGGGTTTCTTTAGTGGGTGAAGTCCCCACACCGGCCTTGAGGCACATCGTTGCGTTTTGGCTTTAGCAGGAGATAGCCGTTTATTCTTTCATTTCATATTGATGAAACGAAATGGTAAGCAGCGGCTTGACAATACTCTAAGTATAGTTGAGTCCATGAGCGACGGTTACCATTTACCATCAGATGGGCCGTGGCTCGTCTGCAACTACAAGCAATAAAAAAAATCACTTCGTATGAAGATAGTGTACAAAGTAGGTACTGAAAAGTATAAGAATATAATGCGACAGAGCGGGTGATAGTGCACGTTTAATGGGTGAGGTTTCTCTTGCGCTTCCAATATTTCCTTCCCATCCCCATGCTCCACTCAGCGTACCTACAGGAAATGGCTCAGTCCCATCCGTACTTACATATAAATGTGAAATTGAGCATCTTTGTCTAGTTTGTTGGGGTTTTTCACCGACTGCACAGGTGTCGCAGTGTTTTAGATACCTGCCTCCCGCCCGAATATTGTGGGCTCGATTCCCGCACAGGACAACTCTGTGTGATCCACTAATGGTTGTTCTGAGTCTGGGTGTACTGTGTGTCTGTGCAATTGTATGTTTGTAAACTCCCACGCGATTCAAGGGCTATTCCTTAGTGCAAGGTGATGTTTAAAAAAAAATACTAAATCCAATCGTCATGAAACAGCGCATTCATATAGTCTGAAGTCCATAATAGCACATAATTATACTTATTTTTATCTAGGAAAAATGATGGTTCCTGAGCAATAGCAATTTTTACATAGATATCGTTTTTTTATTGCAAAGTGACGTATTTATGAAGTCCATGCGGATGAAGTCGCAGGCAGAATCTAGTTTAAACACAAAGTGAAAAATGTGAAATCGAAAATAAGAGTCACGAGCAGGATTTGAACCTGCATCTCCTGGATACCGTCCAGATGCTTTGCCAATTCAGCCATCGTGACAATTGCTCCTGACTGCTAATTTCGATAACACATTCATACTTAACGTCTTTGGGTGACGCCTGCGCCATCTGTCGGAAGTATTTTCATACATTATACTCGATTTCACATTTTTCACTTTGTGTTTAATGTATAGTGCTAAGCATGTCAAATGCTAAAAATATATATAAAAATATCTAAATATATAGAATCTAGTTTTCTTTATAACACTAATGTGAATTAAGTCAAAGTGTGAAAATGTGAAATCGGCTTTACCAATTCAGCAATCGTGACATACAATCTGTCCGTGTGGTGAAGGACTAAGAATGCAATTGTCACCACCCATTCTTTCCTACGAGTGTCGTATGAGGCGACTAAGGGAAGTAAGCAATTATCATCCATTGCATGACTGGTGATAGAGCCAGCCCTATAGTACCAAGTGGGAGTACTCATTTGGTATCGGGCCCGAGCGGGTTGGTACCACCATCTCCCGTGTGACCGGCCATGAAGCATATCGTTGCGTTTTGGTTGTAGCAGGAGATAGCCGTTTATTCTTTCATTTTATATCTGTGAAATGAAATGGTGAGCAGCGGCTTGACAGTACTCTCGGTATAGTTGAGTCCATGAGCGACGGTTACCATTTACCATCAAATGGGCTGTGGCTCGTCTACCACTTCATGCAATAAAAAAAAGCATCTGGGACGGTATTCCAAGAAATGCAGGTTCGAATCCTGCTCGTGACTGTTATTTTTGATTTCACATTTTCACACGTTGTGTTAATTGATATGGCTAAGCATATCAAATGCTAAAAATATATATAAAAAAACCGAATTGAGAACCTCCTCCTTCTTGATGTCGGTTGAAAATATCTAAACACTAATAATTATGGTATAACAGCAACTTAGCCGAGCATCGTGAAGTCGTGAACGAAAGATTCAAAAAATATGGATAACGGAGCCCTACAAATTGCTTTTAAATATTATACATAATAGCTTACATTCCAATTCTATATTTGTTATAGTATTCATCAAAAAAGATTCTTTTTACAAAGGCAAGCAATAAAATGTCTTATAATATATTATGATTGATACAAAAATTCACCGAAATGCCATAATAATAATATCTCGTAAAAAAGATAATAAATTGAGTAGATTTTATTAGTATTTGATATCGTTAAATTTAATTTAGAAATAAAATGTTTCCTTTCCCTGATGCTAGGAACCCCTTTTTCTAATGTTAATAAATTGAGTATAATAGGTAAAGCAAAAATAAATTTAAAAACAGTAGCTGTACAGAAACAGAAGCAATATTTTTCCTCACGAATGCAGATAATACAAGCTTTCATTCCACTTGTCGACTACGGAGGCACAAAGTCTGCAGACAGACACTTGATAGAAAAGTGTAGGTGGTATGTTTGCTTTGTTTCGCGAACTAACTTTGAGAAAAGGAAGTTTTCGCGTTGCAATAGAAATGTATATTTTCTGTAGATTTATGTATTTCAGAACAAAGGTGCTTATAATTTTCTGTTACACTTTTTATTGTCAGAAATGAAAACTCCTTCGGGATTAAAAAATAATTTGATTTCTTAAATTTAATTAAAATATTTTATAATGAAGCTAGTATTTGACAACATGTCTTAGGTATTTTGATATAGTTTAACATATTTATATGCATTTAACATGCTTATATATATGTTACATAAACTAACCCAAAGTGCGAAAATGTGAAATCGAAAATAATAGTCACGAGCAGGATTTAAACCTTTTTTTTTAAAGGCGCGAAAAAATGTTCCTAACCGCACACCCCGTCGTTCGGGGCAACGACCAGTGGTAGTGTGGGGCCTGCACCCACTCAAGAAACCCGCCGTGTGCCGTCTCTCCGCCTTTATTGGCAGGCCAGTGGAACTATGTTACATTTCTTCGGTGGTGCAGGATTTGAACCTGCAACTACTGAAAAACCGTCCCAGATGCTTTTCCAATTCGACCATAGTAGAAATTGCCCAGGACTACGAATTTCGATAGCAAATTCCTTCTTAATGTCTTGGGTGACGCCTGCACCATCATATTTGCATACATTATTCCGACGTTAAGCATAAATAGTGTTAGATAACTTTTATTAATATTGTTTATAGCCTAGTGGTAAAACCAAGGACTGCAAATATAGTATACAGTTCGATTCTCAATCCAAGGTATTCTCCAATAGTCACACTTACCACCTTCGTGAATGTCACCTGGCCATTGTGGTAACGAATATCAATGCAAATAAAATATAATGTTATTGTAACGATGTAAGTATGATTGTTATGTACGAGGCTTCTCGCATTAATAGTCTCTATACATTTTTAAAATGAAACCACCAAAACGACCTCTTTTTTGAGATGAAATGTATCTTTTCGTAATTCCATGAGAACGGCTTGGTAACGAAATACGGATCGCTTCCTCAAATAAAGCATTCAAGTAAGATGAAAGCGATTGAAACTGAATCCCTCGAATAATATTATCTAGTCTTTACAAAGTACATTTGAGGAAATATAGTCCCAACCTCCTCCGTTTAGAATATAATATTTTTGGGTATTTGTCACATATAGATGCCGTTAGCTATATTTGCTATATGTTTAAACACGACCTCCCCAAACTGAAACTCCATAGTAATAAATAATACGTATAAATAATTAGTATATATCATATTGTCCACCTGCCATCCACCAACGTTGGAATTAATTATCATTCTAACTTCTAGTTTTGGATATTATAACAACTTTTTGTAAGAAGAAAAAGCAATTGTCTTTATTTATTCTTCATAGTTTTTACTAACAAACCTGAGAAGTATACTTACCTATACAAAATACTCCTAGAGCACTTCAGATGTAGCCTACTTTTCAGGCGTTGACGTGTCTAATTGACACAGACTACTCGTATTAACAATTTTGTGTTCCTTTTTTTGTGTAAAAAATCTGTTTAATTATACATTATTTTATAACATTATACATATATTTTAAGGTATATTTATATATGTATATATGAATTCTATTTATTATGTATAATCATCCATCCATCCATCAGCCTTTTAACGTCCACTGCTGGACATAGGCCTCCCCAAGAGAAAGCCACAAGGTAGGGAAATACCAAGCTTAGCCCGCTCCATGGCCCGCTGAGTGACTTTGAGCCTTGATATGAGGCCAACATTCAGAGACCACGTCTCTGTTCCGTATGTCATCACTGGTAACACACACTGGTCGTAGACCTTCGTTTTCAGACACTGCGGAATAATGGACGAGAAGATCTTCCTTAGCTTCCCGAACGCTGCCCAGCCGAGTTGGATTCGTCGATTGACCTCTTTCTCAAAGTTGTGCCTACCTAACTGGACTGTTTGTCCCAGGTAGACATAATGGTCGACAACTTCGAGAAGCGCTCTCCCGACTAGGACCGGTGCTGAAATGACATGGACATTAGACATGACTTTCGTACTGTCCATGTTCATTTTGAGACCCACTAGTCGGGAAACCCTGCTGAGATCATGGAGCATGGTGCCAAGGTCCTCCAGAGATTCTGCCATGACTACGATGTCGTCGGCATATCGAAGGTGAGTGATGTATTCGCCATTGATGTTGATGCCGAATCCGGTCCAGTCCAAGAGCTTGAAGACATCTTCCAATGCAGCGGTGAAGAGTTTCGGGGACATAACGTCTCCCTGTCTAACACCTCTCTGCAGTTGGATCGGTCCCGCACTCTTGTCCTGAACACGGACTGACATGGTGGCGTTTCTATACAAGCACTTCAGCACTTCAATGTATCGATTGTCAATTTGGCACCGCTGAAGGGACTTCAGCACCGCCCAAGTTTCGATCGAATCGAAGGCTTTCTCATAGTCCACAAACGCCAGACACAGAGGCCGTTTGTATTTCTCGGTTTTCTGTATAATCTGGCGTAGCGTGTGAATGTGGTCTATGGTACTATAGCCTTTTCGGAAACCGGCTTTTTCGGGAGGCTGGAAGTCGTCAAGCCTGCGCGTGAGTCGATTTGTAATGACCCTCGAAAACAACTTATAGACGTGGCTCAAGAGCGAGATGGGTCTATAGTTCTTCAAAAGGGTTCTGTCACCTTTCTTGAAGAACAGCACCACCACGCTTCTGGTCCACGACTCTGGAACGTCGCCCCCGAGAACGACGGAATTTAACAGCCTCTGAAGAGCTTTTAAGACCAGCTTTCCGCCTGCTCTCAGAAGCTCTGTGGTGATTCCGTCGTCTCCCGGTGCCTTTCCGTTCTTTAGTTGTTTGAGAGCCATTCTGATCTCGTACAGGCTGACGACCGGGATATCTTCGGTAAAGTTCCGAGTTAGCTTGGATCTGGGGTCTTGGACCAAGCCAACAGCAGGGCATTGGGATCTGTACAACTGTCCATAGAACTGCTGGACCTCTCCCAAGATCTCATCTCGAGAAGAAATGATAGTGCCGTTGTTGGTCCTCAGTTTAGTCAACTGGCCAACAGACAGATCTCTTGCGAACACTTTCGAGCCTTGGTTTCGCTCTATCGCCTCTTTAATACGGGTAGTATTAAATTGGCGAATATCGTGCCGCACAGCCTTGGAGATCTGTCTGTTTAACCGCCTTAGGCAGGACCAATCGGCTGAGGACTGGACTATCATTTCTTTTCTCCTCTCCATTAGTTTGAGAGTATGGTCCGAGAGTTTACAATTCCTACTGACGCGACGGGCCTTGAAGTAAGTCGACCCGACTACGTGGATAGTTTGCACGAACCTGCTGTTCATATCACTCGCTGATTCACATTATGTATAAATGTTTAAATAAATAATTTGCGCAACAGTGTGAGTAGGTATAGATATTTTGTGTTTTTTTTCTTTGTTTCAAACAGAACATCTGCTAAGTACTTACACTAGGTAAGTGTTCTTACTGTCTACCGATTCATTATTGTTATTTATCAGATTGATGGTATTTACAGCTTTGATATAAATAAGTTTGAGACAAGTGCCTGAATCTGTGTCGTTATCATAAATATATAGTAATATAACTTCATTTCATGTTCATGGTTGTTGTATTTTAAATACCTATTATAATTGTAATAATAGTCTCTGGTCAATGTCGACGGACGGTGAGACGACGCACGGGTAAACTTCGGGCGCTACAGAATACCAGTGTTGTGGTGCAGCGTTACTCATAGCAAACTCAGTAGCGGTTTAAACATTTTCGAACCTTTCGCTCACTCGTGGTTGGAGAACCACTACTCTTTTGAATTAATTTATATAAAATCAACATGTTTATAAGCACCCTTGTAGCTAGTATTTTTTTTCTTTTATTTATCAGATAATTTTAGTTTACGGCAGTAGATTTATTTAATATCGCTTTTTCTGTGCATATTAGCATATAAGTGCTTTTTCTAACATGAATGAGGCGATAAATAATTTTTCTTTTTAATAAAATGGATGAGCAGATTTTAAATGCGGCATATTTTAATAGATATCGTTACTAAACAATACAGTAAGAATAGCATTATGATGCTAGAAATATACAACACTTACCATTGCCCCTTGTATAATTAAAGACGATAAGACGATAGCTAACAAGCTGACAGTTTTAGTTTCAATCCAGTGACTCCCGACTATTATACTATATTGGCAATAATGTAATAATTTTTATAGTGGTAGAGCCACACTAATTAGTCTGTGGGTAGATCCTTGCTTATCCCAGTTCATGAACTGGTTCGACCGGGGAGTACCACTCTTTCACAGAATATCACCGTGAAATAACGGTAACGGTGCTTCTACCATAAATCCTTTTTTTTACGAAAACAGGGTAGTGTGAGTCCTTCACCCACTAAAGAAACCCAGTGTGTGCCGTCTCTCCGCCTTCATTGGCGGGCCACTGGAACTGTTACATTCCTTCGGTGGTTTCTACTATAAATCCTGGGGCCGCAATGCTGAAATACTACGTTAGCCTCAACGAGCGATTACCGTCAGGGTTATCTGAAGGGGCTCTTCTGTGGAGACCACAAAGAGTCGTCGCGTCCAGGCTCATACGCGGATACCACACGGTGTCGACGGAAGCGGCCTGCGTGCTGGCCGGAACCCCCCCGTGGGACTTGGAGGCGGAGGTGCTCGCCGAAGTGTATCGGCGGGCATCGCAAGAGCGAGAGGTGGGAGGTCGTCCTTCACCCAGGGAGGTGGCCAGGTGGCAGGGCGATGCCCGCCGAGCTGCCATGGCCAGATGGAGGACACGGCTGGAAGCGCCCCGAGCCGGTCTCTGGACCATAGGGGCGCTCCAGCCTGTGCTGGAGGAGTGGGCGGGGCGACGGCACGGATTCCTTACCTTCCGACTGGTGCAGGTGCTGTCGGGGCACGGTTGCTTCGGCAGATATTTGCACATAGTCGCAAGGAGGGAAGCGACTCCGGGCTGTCACCATTGCGGCTGCGACGAGGACACGGCGCAGCACACGCTCGAGTCATGCCTGGCTTGGGGTGGGCAGCACCGTGAACTCGTCGCGGCAATAGGGGGGGACCTCTCGCTGCCGAGCGTCGTTAGAGCGATGCTTGGCAGCGACAGGAATTGGGCCGCGGTCGCTGCCTTCTGCGACGAGGTCATCTCGCGGAAGGAAGCGGCGGAGAGGGCTAGGGAGGCTGATCCTTCCGCAGACCTGAACCGCCGCCAGCGACTGGGGTGGCGCAGGCGTGAGTATTTGCGCCTAATGCCGCCCTAGCTGAGGCTGCGGGTGGATGGACCGGGGAACGTCGGCCTCCCGCGAAGGTGCGACGCACCGTGTGCGAGTGCGTCGCTCAGTAGTGGGTACCCGAAAGGGTAAGCCGCCGGCGGACCACCGAAGGAATGTAACATAGTTCCAGTGGTCCGCCAAGAAAGGTGGAGAGACGGCACACGGCGGGTTTATTTAGTGGGTGAGGGCCCCACACTACCCTGTTTGTTGCCCCGAACAACGGGGTGTGTGGTTAGGTACATTGCCTGAACCCAGCCGTGGGATCTAGAATCGAGCTCTGCCACTGTGGGGACTGCCCTGAGGACGAGGCTCTGCACACGCTGTTGGACTGTCCATTATATCCACATTGAATATTCCTGACATTTTAAATTTTAAAGAATCTGGTCACGGAACGAATCGTTCATAGTTTTAAATAAAAAGTAGACCCCGAGTAGAACTGTGTCCGCAGTACATCATCTATGCTAACAAAGTCATAATTCATCTAATATACAATAGTAAATTAGTTTGGTGCCCCTTTGCTTTTCAATGTTTAAATGTTTTACAGGTAACTTATTAATAGGTCCTTATATATGAAATTGGCGTTATTAGTGGAAAAAGCAAAACTATTTTATAAAATGAAATTATTTTAATTAATCAATCAAAGTATGTATCATTAGTATATAATACGCTTTCGTCATTTTATTGGTATTTAATTGATTCCTTTGCTGAAAAAATTGTGGCAGCGAGAATTAATATAATCTTTGAAGGCGGTTTTGTACAGCCTCATTGGAATTGAATTTATTTTCTTGCAAGAAGTTGAAAAAGAGGTAATCTGTTATAGCAAGGTCCGGAGAGTACGGAGGGTGTCAGAGACATTCCAATCGCAGCTCTTCGAATTTTGCGACTGTTTGTTGTGCAGTGCGTGGTCTGGCGTTGTCCTGAAGCAGCAGTGGGCTAGAGCAATTGACCCGTCTCGGTAATTTAACGGCTAGCTTTAGCATCATGGTTTGCAATTGTTGACAATACACTTTCTTACTTACTTAACATCACGCCATGTACCTTGCGGGGTAGGCAGAGAAAACAGAGTGCCAAAAGGCTCTGTTCTTGCATACATCTCTCGCCTCCTCAACGTTCATAATTCTCTTCATACACGCTCGCCGGTTTCGGAGACTCCTGACTCCACCTTCCTTCAATACATGACCGATTTGGTCTAGGTAGGCGAGTCTCGGTCTCCCTATGTACCTACATCCTTCCACTTTCGCATTTTATATCTTCGTAACCAGATGCTCGTCCGGCACTTTTCCATATGTTTGAACCATCGAAGCATTCCCTTTCGCATCTTTACACCAATACTCTCTTTCATACCTACTCGCTCTCTTACGTTGTCGTTACGAACGCGGTCAGTCAGCCTCACTTCACAGATTCTCCGCAGAGATCGCATTTCGACCGCATTGATTTTAGTCCCATGCTCCTTTTTGCATACCCAACTCTCGCTTCCATATAATAACGTTAAGACAAGCACTGTTTTGTGTATTGCGACACGTGCTTTCTGGCTGAGGTGGCTGCCGAGAAGTTGTCTCAATGCTCCGTTCCCTCTATTTCCCGCATTTAATCTTCTCTCTATAGCAGTGGTGTACCTTTCATCGCGACTGAATCCACATCCAAGGCATACAAATTCATCCACTTTTTCTAGCACACCATTGCCTATTGATACTCTAAATTTGTAATTCAGATCTGCCGTAATCGTCTGGCGAGATCTTAGGAAGCTGTAGTAGATGACACCAGCACTGATCCACCAGACACTTACCAGCAGTACCTTTTTCTGAGTCAACTTTCGCTTGGGGCAGGATTTGGCCGGTTCCCCTAGGGATGAGCCATTGTGATGAGCATTTCCGGCTATCGTACAGCATCCATTTTTCATCACAAGTAACGATACAATTCAAAATTCCCTAATTGTTGTGACGGTTGAGTAATGTAACGCAGTACTCGACTCGTGTTTGTTGGTTTGCTAACCTAAATTCAGGCGGTACCCATTTTACGAGCGTTTTCACTTTTCAAATTTGTTTCAAGTGAATTAAAATTGTTTTTCACTTCAGTAGCTCAAATATGTAGGTTTTGCTGCCTGAAATCAGAGAGCAAAATGCGATTTTGCTCATTGAGTGAGACAAAAGTTTTTTTTTTTTGAGATAGCCGCGAATATGTTTTTCAGCCTTGGGTTAATCATATAATTCGAAACATTCACACCCTATCTCTTTCCCGCCATTAGAAAGAGAGAGAGAGACAAAGACCAGCCCTTTCGAAGTTTCGATTTTGAATTCGACCTCAAAGACAAACTCGTTCGGAATTTTATACTAACTAAAGAACACACACAAACATAGCATCACGCCTGTATTCCCCGAAGGGGTAGGCAGACGTGTATTACACACCACGACTCACCAGCTATGTTTAAGTCCCACGTAATAGGGGGCGAGCCTATTGACGTCTACCGGGCACATATCCAAACTCCGGGCTGCTACTGAGAATATTTCTTTTTAGGAAAAAGCTCAATAACATTATGCCCGTCCCGGGGATCGAACCCGAGACCTCATGATTAGCAGTTGCATACACTACCGCTACACCACCGAGGCAGTCAAAAGCTAAAGAAATTTTGCAAAAAAGATAATTATGTCTTTTAATGTAATTTATTGATTTTTTAACTTATTGTTGTATTTAAACGAAAATAAGTATTTCATCCATCCATCCATCAGCCTTTTAACGTCCACTGCTGGACATAGGCCTCCCCAAGAATAGGGGATAGTGCCGTAATCGCTACGCTTGGCAGGTGGGTTGGCGATCGCAGTGGATGTTGTTAATAGGTACTCGAAGGAGTGCTGCTGCCCACTCCCCTGGTATTTCCTCAGTCGGCTCTTACGACTCCCATGGGCGGAGAAGGGTGGTACAATTCTAAAGCCGGCCCCACACGGCAAATAAGTATTTACTGCAAATAAAACTGATATTTAACCTGTAAATATTTAATTCTAGTTTCAAAAATGTTACGTAAGTAATATATTTTGAATAATAAAATATCATGGGTGCTATTTCCGAACACGCCTTAATTTAAATAAAAGAGCGGGAATAAAATTTTGTGGCTGGCGTAAAAATAGAATAAGTTAAAAAATATTAAAATAATCGTAAAATATGAGTGAAACTAGCGACATATATATATATATATATATATATATATATATATATATATATATATATATATATATATATACATATATATATATATATATATATGTATATGTACGATATATTAATTATGTAATATTTTCATTACAGGTTGTACTGATCAGCTTTCATTACAGGCTGTACTGATCGAGCTATTACAGCTAACAGTTAATAATATCGAAAAGCATTCAGATAAATTCCTGTTAGTAAAATTGAAAAATACGAAGACGAACCTTGACAGGTCTTTTGTCGTACGCGAAGAATATGTAACTATTGTGGAAAAATACCAAAATTTATGTCCAGCCCATATAAAGAGCGACCGATTTTTCATACAATACCATAATAATAAATGCTCAAGACAGCCTATGGAAGTAAATAAAAAAGGTGCTATACCGCGAGAAATTGCCACTTTCTTAAAACTGGAAGAGCCTCAGCTATACACGAGTTGCTTTCGGAGAACTTCGGCAACGCTCTTGACTGATTCCGGAGCCGATGTCACCACTTTAAAACGTCACGGCGGGTGGAAGTCCAATACGGTTGCAGAAGGCTATATTGAAGACTCAATAGAAAATAAATCGAAAATCTGTAAGCGTATAGTGGAAACAATAAGTCTGAATTCAACCTCGGATCCTTGGTCTCACCCACGCCCATCCACTTCCAACGACGCACAGTGTATTTATACAGAAATCCATTCAGAGTCGCCAACGTTTACCGTTGTTCCTTCTCAATCCGCTACCGAAACAGAAACCTTAACCCCAGATAATCGAACTCAACTCAATGCAACTATAACGTTGCCAAATAAATCTGTTTTAATTTGCAGAATTGCAGTAATTTTACTTTTAACTTTTAAAATGTTCCATTTTATTGAATTGCTACAATGTTAATTATTTTGATTCACAATAAATAGTTATTTCAATCTATTCCTGTTTATTATTTTATCTCCTAAAGTGTTCTCGCTACTGAAGTGAAAAGTTATGTGTGTTACACGAGAGCAAAGTTTTTTGTATCTCGTGCCTTTGAATCCCTCGCCACACTCAGGATTCAAAATCAGCACTCGCAGCAAAAAAGGACTTTGCTCTCTTGTTGCACAAATAACTATTATCACCCACACCAAAGCCTGCCGCTAACCCTGACGTGGTTTGCGATGGGTTGCGCTTCCATGATCACTTTTAATTCTTCATTGTCACCCAGGGTCTCCGGCCGTCCACGGGGTGTGTTCTGTAGGTCAAAATTTCAAGAACGAAAACATTACGGTAGCTTCCCTATACACATCATTACTCCTTAGAGCTGTTTCTACAGTGCTGGTGCCACGGTGGAACTCGTATTCGTAAATAACTCGATATTTTAAGTTTTCCATATTGTGAACAGAATGATTTCAAAGAAAAGACAAAGGTTGCGACAACAAATGTATTGATATTGGAAACTCAAATAATCAAGCCTAAATTTGAAATAAAATTTAATTTGGAATTCCTAACCAAACGCCAGATATTTGAGATCAAAGTGGCCAATTTGACAAAACACCAATTTCATATGTAAGGGCCTAATATATTATATACCTATATAGCCGTGTGGGACCGGCTTTAGAATTGTCCCACCCCTCTCCACCCATGGGAGTCGTAAGAGCCGACTAATGGAATACCGGGGGAGTGGGCAGCAGTACTCCCTCAAGTATTAACAATATCCACTGCGATCGCCAACCCGCCTGCCAAGCGTGGTGATTACGGCACTATCCCCCATATGAGCACAGAACTGCTCGTTTTGGCGTTCTCTTGGGGAGGCCTATGTCCAGTAGTGGACGTCGATGGATGGATGAATGGATATAGATACATATTATGTACCTAATTAGTAACCTGACTTAACACAATTGTATTCACCAGCTATTGTTGCACAATATGCCGGCTGTATACATACTGAGTCCTAAAATACAAGCTTTGGCTTAGTTTGGGCACTAGCAACAAAACGTTGAGTAATGCTACAGTATTTATGGACTAGTTAAGATTTCCATTTGTGTATATTTTGTTGGAAAAAAATAACGATTATTATTAATATTATCATAATTAGTATTACAATGATTTATGAATTGACTAGGTGATTTTCACGCAAAAAATAGAGAAATAATTTTAATAAAACTTATTTTGTTTGATAGCTCTTGGTTAGACTTAAGAACTACTTTATAGAGATTGTTTGATATAACCTAAAAATGAGCTAACAAAAGGCTAGTTTACTATTAACAATAGCAATATAAATTAAAATTAGCAGCTGAAAAAAGTCAGACAGGATCGCCAGTATGAGACATATTAGTATATCCACTATCATAAGTGTAACAAATGGGACTAACTAGTAACTATAACATAGATACAAAACCTTCATTTATTTTAACAGTGGTACCTGCGTGAATGAGATAGTAGGTATAATCCGATGATTTAGTGAGCATTCCGCTTCGTTAGTCGCCAAGCTGAGATCAATACATAAATGTTTCTACACGTACATATAGCGTAACAGTTTCTGGCAATGCTCGAGAATATTTGTATGATTCTGTACAGGGTAACATTTAATCCAGGCTTTCCAATTTTAAAAAAGAATACCTATTTATGAAATAAAACTGTTTTTACACTTTGGAAACAAATTAATATAAAAAACCTCTATGGAAAACTATATTGTGATTTTTAAAAGCTTCAATAACTCTTTTATCGTAAATATGAATGTCTACTTACTTTATGTGTATTCCTTTAGACTTTCCGAAATGAGATCACATACTTCTACTATTAAGTTTGATTTAACTGTCCCTGGGAAATACTGATAACATTTAGTAACTTATCCCTGAGGCGAGGTGTATGCGCGAACAAATTAGAGATTTTTTCTATATACCCATGAAATGCACCAGAATAATATACTCCAGCCTTTTTATTTTATTTAATAAATACAACATAGATACTTACGCCTCCGTCCGCTTAGTCTTCGATATAATATAAAAACGTCACTATAAAAATTTGCCCTTTTTGCTTAAAGGGGCAAATTTTCCAGATCCAGATTATGTGCAAAATTTTATGATAATTAGTTCAATAATTACACAGTAAAAGCGTAACAAACCAAAAATATCACTTCCGTATTTATATATAATAAAGGTAGTAAGTATAGGTAACTGGGATTTTATGTGAAACTTTTAGTCTATTTCAAAATGTATTTTTTATCGACATCACTGTGACGAGAGCGAAGCCATGGGTACTGCACTAATCTATATATATAATATGCGATTTAGCACTCACTGACTCATCACGATATCTCCGAAACCATACGTCCGATTGACTTGAAATTTTGCATAGATGCTCCTTTTACGACGTAGACGCTCACTAAGAAAGGATTTTACGAAACTCCTATCCAAAATATATAATTTATCTGCTATCGTATTCAGCTGTGACGAGGGCAAAGCCATGGGTACTGTACTAATCTATATATATATATATAAGCGATTTACCACTCACTGACTCATCACGATATCTCCGAAACCATACGTCCGATTGACTTGAAATTTTGCATAGATGCTCCTTTTACGACGTAGACGCTCACTAATAAAGGATTTTACGAAACTCCTATCCAAAATATATAATTTATCTGCTATCGTATTCAGACTTCTACACTCATTATCACAACACAAAAAAAAACATGTCAACCGTTGCTATGGTATGGTATGGTTGATGTGGTTATTAAAGTACATTAACATCATGCTAAGAGTTGATTTTTAACAAAATAATTTTAGTTATGTTTATGAGTTAAAGAGTATTTGGCATTAGTTTAATAGTTTTTTTAAAGACTCATTTAAAATACTCTGGCTCCGTGGGAGGCCTTGCGGGTAGCGGACGTTCCCCGGTCCACCCACCCGCAGCCTCAGCTAGGGCGGCATGAGGCGCAAGTACCTGCGCCTGCGCCGCCCCGGTTTCTGAGGGCGATTTGGGTCAGTGGAAGAATCCTCCTCCCTAGTACCTGACAATATATAAGCATGATTTTATAAAATAATAACAACTTTTAACTGCGTGCGTGAGCGTAATGACACTATTCAGACAGGACGAGAGAAAAAGAGACAGTCGATGAGTTTTTCAAAAGAGATTTTGGTACCTAAGCATATTGATACATTGCGGCTGGTCGCGCGTAGAAACAATACAAAACGAAATGAGTGGAGGAAAGCGTAATCTGCACTCATTTATAGCGGGCACTTTTAGTCTTCAAACAAAAATGCAATTGATGATCGAAGCTTTTAGTACCTACTTTTGGATCTTCTCTGTTTTATACATCACCTGTGGTGCAGCGGTAGCGTAAGCGACTGCTAATCATGAGGTCTCGGGTTCAATTCCCGGGTCAGGCAGTGTTATTGAGCTTTTTCGTAAAAAGAAAAAATCTCAGTAGCCGCCCGGAGTTTGGAAATGTGCCTGGTAGACGGCAATAGGCTCGCCCCCTATTACGTGGGATTTAAACATAGCTGGTGAATCGTGGGTGTGTAATACACCTCTTCCTACCCCTTCGGGGAATACAGGCGTAATGCTAAGTTTTTGTTTATACATCAATGTTTATAACACATAATTATACTAGGCTGTACGGCTTGATGGTGTGTAAGAAAGTCGGTTGGCCACCCTCTGACTGGTTGGCGTGGTAGCCTATAGACCAAGGACAACCTTCGCGAGTAATCCACCCTAAAACAAGATAGACTTAGGACATGACAAGGAATGATAATATAGAGGAGATGAGAAAGTGATTAGTTAAAATAATAGGAAGGGAATGAGGGGGTGGTTTGGTAGGTTTCTAATTTAGAGATAGAAACACGCATATTTAGACTTTTTTGTATTAAGAATGTTAAATTTCATTTTATATTTGATATAGGATACACATACATTTTATCAGATATTTTTAGATCATAAAATCGCGGGTAAAATAGGGGTCGAATTTAGAAAGTAAATCTTTAACGCTGACGAAGTCGGGTATCAGCTAGTATTTTATAAATTACTATATCACTAAAACACAACTAGAGCCATCTATGTTAATAAGCTTGAACATATAACTTAACGTGGAAAGAACACAATAACGTAGCTCTCCGATAGATGTCGTGCAAAAAACTTGTTTGAAAATAATATTTATACTGCATCATTATTTCTACTTATAAATTCAAATAAAAAATTATACCAAATTTGGTTAAAATGGAGTTACAGTCGGACATTGATAGAGTTACTACATCCATACCGATAGAGAAATTTTTTTACTGAACGTCACTTCTGTTTAAAACCGTTACTTCCGTCCGAAAAAAGATCTGAGTTACTTTCAAGTCGCAGCTAAAGAAGTATTATTTCAAAAAGGTATTTGACACTATTGCGGATTTTAAAGTGCGTTAATGGTACCTAATTCAACTTACCATATTTAAGTTGCTTAGAACGTACCTGTTTAGTTTGTTTTTATATTCAAACTGAGCTTGTTTTGAAAGGAGATGTTGCCTCATTATTCTAAAAGTACATAATATAAAACAAGTTGTATGCAACAACTTGTTTTAAAACAATTTCATATTTTTGTTTTAAGTGTCTACCTACTTGACATGCTCTTAGGCAATTCAGTTAAATATTTTTTCTTTATCCATCTCCTAACAATATTTACCAATTCATATGCATACTGCTCGGATGGGTTCAATCCCCACTCCGACCAACTTTTTGTATGATCCATAAATTGTTGTCCTGAGTCTGGGTGTATGTTGCGGTCGTGACATTGTATGTTTGTGTAGTTCCTCGAGATAAAAGGATTATTACTTAGAGCAAGATGTTGTCTGTACTATTATAAAGCTGTAACAGAGCTGTGTCTGTACATTTAAGGTATTATTGATGCAACTTTTCATTTGATAGCTCTTGATTAGACTTAAAAACTGATATACAACATGTATATCCCGACACCATATCGGGAACCTGAGATATAACCTAAAAGCTAGCTTGGGCAAAGGATAGTTATAATATGAAAGTTTGTTTATCTCTTTGTTTGTGACGCTTTGACGCTGTAACTACTAAATCAATCATCAAGAAATTTGGTATTCATGTAGTCCGAAGCCTGTAAAAGGGACATAGACTGCTTTGAAGCTGCAAAAATGGATGGTTGGTGTGGGATAGCTATTTTAGTACAGTTCTACAAATGTGTCTCCTAATCTTATTTTTGTTATTACAACTGCGATTTTTCATTCATTCAATGTAGTTTCCGTAATGATATAAAATAATAATATGTAATTGGATAATAATGAACTACGATGACCTTGTATTTTGTTAAAAATTCTGAAAAACATATCTCTACAAAAAATAGATACAACAACGAACAGGGTAGTCTCTTCTCACTTCATCTTCTAAATAAACCCGCCGTGTGCCGTCTCTGCGCTTGTGTTGGTGGGCTACTGGAACTATGTTACATTAATTCAGTGGTCACATTCGACAGTCCTTAGAAATGTAAACTGCGACTGAACGGTTCTAGGTGGAATTCGATCAGGTTAACATACAGCTCTCTGCTATGAATCTCACTGTTCGTAGGTGACATTAAAGGTGATTATTTTGCTGACCTCAATCTCTTATTGTATACGAGTAAACTAACGTATAAAATTCAACTAAAAATATGACATTTATTCACATGGTAAGATGTTAATAAGAATTTAAAGATTTTTTCATGGAAAAGACGTGTTTCAGAAATGTTTCGTGTCTAGATATTTTTACAAAAATATGGAATTGTTTATTTTGTTTTATTATATGTTAAACAAGTAAATGGCCGAGAATGGCATGCTTGGCCATTTACCAAAACATTAAGACAATAAGAAGGAATGTGTTATCGAAATTGATAGTCCCAAGCAAATATCATGAACATGATAACTTAGTAAGCAAAGCGTTATGTTTTGTTTGTTTTTTTTTAAAGACAACACCCTGCACGAAGGAATAATCTTTGTATTGAGGAGGACTTTTTTTTTTTATACATCTTTGTTTTTTTTTTTTTTTTTCACAAAATATTTTTACTTTTTCCTTATTCACAAATAATTTGTACTTTAAAAAGTGGCGGAGCATGTCAAATGCTAAAAAATATAGATCAAAAATGTATAAAAAAAATCGCGCCATCAAATAGTATGAATTTTAATTGCAAAATTAAACTTACTATATTGGTTTAATGCATGTAAATGTATCCCGATAGATGGCGTTGGTCGTAAAGATAAATGTAATAAGCAGATTGGGATGATCGAAAGATCTGTACGATAGCTCAGTGGCTTAGAGCACTTCCCCGGATTGGAAAACACGCGGGTTCGATTCCCGCTCGTACAAAAAATCTCTTTTTCCTTATTCACAAATAATTTGTACTTTAAAAAGTGGCGGAGCATGTCAAATGCTAAAAAATATAGATCAAAAATGTATAAAAAAAAAAACGCGCCATCAAATAGTATGAATTTTAATTGCAAAATTAAACTTACTATATTGGTTTAATGCATGTAAATGCATTCCGATAGACGGCGTTGGTCGTAAAGACAAATGTGATAAGCAGATTGGGATGATCGAAAGATCTGTACGATAGCTCAGTGGCTTAGAGCACTTCCCCGGATTGGAAAAGACGCGGGTTCGATTCCCGCTCGTACAAAAAATCTCTTTTTCCTTATTCACAAATAAATGTCTGTTCCTATTTTTTTTTTCTATTTGTTATCATAATAATATTCTTCTCAATGAATAGCTGCTTAGGAAGCTGCAGCAGAACAAGGAAGCAGCCTTAGGAAATACTAAAACCACTCAGTCCAGTGGAGTGTTTTCTCATTTGCTAAAATTGATATTGAATAAAACAATTTTATTGCTTACAGTGGTGGACAAGCTTCGACCCACTTAACGGTAAGTGGTAAACAGAAATATTAAGAGAACTGTTAAATCGCTCCCAGTACCCAGCTTTACCACCAGTAATGCAATGGGTGCTAATTGCTTACTTCTTTACGTTGGCTCGTGTCATACGAGCGAAGAAGAATGGGGGTTGACACTTGTATTCTTAGTCCGTCATCATACGGACTACTTGTAATCACGCTTATAGGGCCATCTGATTCATTGCAAAAGAGATTGCTGTTGAGACTTGTGAGTCAATGTAGTCAATGTAAGCACATAGCATCACGCCTGTATTCCCCGAAGGGGTCCTACCCCTTAGCCGTTAACCCAGAGGTGTATTATACACCCACGACTCGCCAGATATGTTTAAGTCCCACGTAATAGAGGGCGAGCCTATTGACGTCTACCGGGCACATGTCCAAACTCCAGGCTGTTACTGAGAATTTTTCTTTTTAGGAAAAAGCTCAATAACATTGCTCGACCCGGGGATCGAACCCGAGACCTCATGATTAGCAGACGCATACACTACCGCTACACCACCGAGGCAGTTAGTCAATGTACCTCCCTAAAAACAAATTATTTGTGAAAGTGGAAAAGGAACCAAACCTGCATCCCATCCAATTCTCCCCGAATTGAGTGCTGAACAAATTATTTGTGAAATGTACCTATTTCAATTTATTACGGTAAACGAATTAGCATTACACAATTTTTCAACTCATCTAGATATCTCTCACTAAAAACATAGATAACACGTCTCATAAGTATCTAGTGATTGTGTTATCATCTTTAATATTTCTTTACATGCAACTCTGGTGCTAGCGCATTTATAGTGGACTAGCTTATGGATAAAATGTATACCAATTGTTAAGTCTTATCGAGAGCTATCACACAGAAAAAGTTGCATCAAAATCCGTTCAGTAGTTTTTGCGTGATGCGCGAGCAAACAAATAGACAAACACATAAAATCTAAAAAAATGTTTTGTGTTTAGACATGCCTATATAGCCTATTACAGTTATTTTTCTTTTCTCAAATATCTTAAATTATATTAAAATTATTTGCTCTGTTACAGCTTTATAATAGTACAGATAGAAGAGAAGAGATGTTTAATATGTATACTTGCAATTGACGGAATAAAACACAAGCAATCTGAAAATTTTAAGTCTCAGGAATTAATCGTAAGGGAAAACAATTGATTTAACAGTATTTAAAGCGGCTGATTGTGATGATATAGTTAAAACCATAGCACCTTATTAT
The DNA here is from genome assembly GCA_948253155.1 of Leucoma salicis. NCBI lineage: Eukaryota > Metazoa > Arthropoda > Insecta > Lepidoptera > Erebidae > Leucoma > Leucoma salicis. The sequence goes on along the minus strand of OX411808.1, from coordinate 10,319,358 downwards.
TTCCATTGTTTATTGTTTTTTTATAGAAGATAAGTTATAGTACTTAAATGGTATTAAATTAATTAATCCTGAATTGGACTAATGAACTAAAGCCTAATGAGGTATATGTCTCTGTAAGTCTAGCAATTTTGCGATTAATACCGACACTTATTAATCCTGACTGGTTGATATTTTTGTGGGTTCAGTACATTATATATAGTCAACTGCTGATCATGAGGTCTCGTGTTTGATCCCCCGGGTCGGGCAGTGGTCTTGGGCTCTTTCGTAAAAGAAAAATTCTCAGTGACAGCCTGGATTTTGGACGACTGACGATGAGTTTGCCAATAGACGACAATAGGGTCGCTCCTATTACGTGAGACTTAGGCATAGTTGGCGAGCCGTGCGGGGATACAGGCATGACACTATGATGTTTTTTCAGTATATTATTTTTTTCATCTATATGCTACTTTAATAATGTATTAACAACAATTATATTTATTATTATACTTATTTATCATCACGCCAATTCCGAGACTTCTGACTCCACCTTCCTTCTATACATGACGGATTTGGTCCAATATTTTATTGGATCTGTACACCAATACTCTCTTTCATACCTAATCGCTCTCTTACGTCGTCATTACGAATTCGGTCAGTCAGCCTCACTACAGATATTCTCCGCAGAGATCGCATTTCGACCGCAGTGATTTTACTCTCATGCTCCTTTTTGCATACCCAACTCTCGCTTCCATATAATAACGTTGGGACAAGTACTGCGTTTTGTATTGCGACACGTGCCCTCTGGCTGAGGTGATGACTGCCGAGAAGTTGTCCCAAGGCTCCGTTCACTCTATTTCTCGCATTTACTCTTCTCTTTACATCAGAGATCGGGTTTACAGGTCAGTCGTGGACTACGCTAATAAAACCTCATCGTCTGCATATAGCAGAGAGCTAACCACTGAGTCGCCCATCTGAACTCCCACATTAATTTCATTCAGCCTTGTGTAGACATTTGTATGACAAACAGTCTGGCTGATAGAACGCAGTCCTGCTTAACGCCGATATTGAAATCAAACCAGGGTAACATTCCATCATCCAGCCGCACACAAGCTCTGCAGTCCATATAGTTGGACTGCACCGCTTGTGTCAGTCTACCGTTAATACCATACTCCGGCAAAAGGTCCCAAAGTCCCTTTCGTACAACCGTGTAAAATACTTTCTCCAAATACACAAAACTGCAGAAAACCCTCTGGCCTACAGCCAGATGCTGCTGCCACAATATTGCGCAGAAAAACACTTGATCCATGCATCCCCTTCCACACCTGAAACCTCCTTGTGCCTCACACAAAAAATCCTCAGACACCATTCTTATTCTGCTTTTAATAATCTTACCATACACTTTGGCTGCCAAACTGGTCAAGCTTATGGCTCTGTAGTTTGCACAGTCATAACGTGAATGAACCCTTGTTTTTAAACAAGGGTACGATGGCTGCGCTTCTCCAGTCCTTGGCAACCATTCCTGGGCTCCTACATAAATTGAGGAGCATCAGGAAGGATTCCCAGAAACACAAGCCTCCAAGCTTGATCATCTCAGCAGACACCATATCAATACCCACTGCCTTACCATTTTTCAAACTTCTAGTCACCTATTCAACTTCATCCATACTAATGTCATCAGAGGATGCCGGTACCGAATGCTGATCTGTTAGACTACATATGGCACTGGCATCACCCTGAACATCCGCATACATATTTCCAAAATATTCACTCCATCGGCTTAACACATCTTGTGTTTGCGTGAGAATGTCTCCACCTTTAGACCTTATTTTATTCATTCTGATAGCTGACCAACCACTCCAAGGTTTCTTCACCTCCCTCCAGAAAAGCTAACCTTTTTTAACACAAATAGCTGACGACAACAACAGTGATGATGAAAATTAATAGTTGCTAAAGTTTATTGTTTATTTGTTTATTTTGATGCAAAAGTAAGTCGTAAATTACTATTCTATGATGTCAAAATTTTTAGCCATCTTGGTGAGCCGTTAGTTATTGATATTCACGTCATAAAATTTAATTGTACCTACTGTAGACTATGTTTTAAAACTAAAATACGGATTAAGATCTAGGTGATTGTATTGATTTTTAATAAATTTAATAATAAGTATATTTTTTTTTATTCTTACTATCAAACATGATAATTATTATGAACTACATGGTTATCACAAGAGAATTCTTGAGAGGTTTATTTATCGATTTATTTATTTTTACACTTCATGCAATTTGTATGCAAAGGCGGACTTAATGCCAAAGGCATTTTCTACCAGCCAACCTTAAATTTTCATGAAAAACTATTATTATTATTTTCATGAAAAACACTTAAATTTTACAATGAAAAATATTGTTGGACTATACAAAATTTCCATGCAGTATAATCGTAACTTGGAGTTACAATTATCTGAAGCCAAAAAAAAAAGCCTAATAAGAAATCTTGATTGTAACTTAGACATACAATGTTTGTCATTGTAACATAGATGCTTTTATTAAGTATTGTTTTGTCGTAAGTCCTGAAAAACCATGAAAATGAGTTTTCTTATAGAACCTTAAAGTACATACAAATAGTGCACCTGAAATAGACTAGATAGCGCCACTTTCAAAGATTGTAGGAATTAACCTTGAGAAGATAGAATTTTTTAAATCTTATTTTTGCTCTCACCGAAAAACAAGAAAAATCAATTACAATATTACTGCATGGGGGTGTCGATTTGCGAACCGGGAAATCGAATGATAATAACCATTCGGTAGCCACCTGGGCCCGATAGCACGTGAGTTATTTCACTTGTTATCATCAGATATGGTTGGTCAGTTTCCTTAGTCGCCTTATACGTTACCCACGGGAAAAATGGCATAGTGACTCTTGTATTCCCTAAACCTTCCTATCAACCATCATCAGACTTGATACAGTTGCTTCCTCGTCCCGTCGTTCCTTATTTAACATAGAAAAACGACTTTATAAACAATTTTTTACATTACGGGAATGAGATAAGATGAATGGACATATCAACATTATACAGAGTATTTAAATTGTTTGGATACATTCTAGGAGGGCGTTAGGTCGGCTAACTTTTAAATTTTCTCACAATCAAGGACTAAGGGCATCAACCCTTCTTTCGCAATCAGTGTTACTTTTGGCCATACTTACTATACTAATCATTAAACCAACAAGTTAGTCATAATCACAGTATTGTGTATACCTGCCACGAACTCTACAATACCAGGAAAATTCACTACTTACTCACTTGCTATCGGGCCCGAACGGGTTGGTACCACCATCTCCTGTGTGACCATGATGCACATCAGTGTGTTTTGGTAGTAGCAGGAGATAGCTGTTAATTCTTTCATTTTATATATTTTATGTGAGTTGAAATGGTGAGCAGCGGCTTGACAATACTCTCGGTATATTTGAGTCCATGAGCGACGATTACCATTTACCATCAGGTGGGCCGTGGCTCGTCTGCCACCATACGCAATAAAAAAATATATATTAATTCAAAAAAGTATTATAACGGTAAAAAATAGTTTTTTTTTCTAAATGCATGTAGTTGATAAACCTACGTAATAAGGTCCCTTACTGGCAGGTAAAACTGATTAACCTATAAAAAAAAAATCTGTAAAAATAATCTATCTTATAGATTATTTTAAACACAAAGTGAAAAATGTGAAATCGAAAATAACAGTCAGGAGCAGGATTTGAACCTGCATCTTCTGGATACCGTCCAGATGCTTTACCAATTCAGCCATCCTGACAATTGCTCCTGACTGCTAACTTCGATAACACATCATACTTAACGTCTTTGGGTGACGCCTGCGCCATCTGTCAGAAGTATTTTCATGCATTATACCAACCAGGTAAACTTAATTTTACAATTAAGATTTTACCTAATAATGACGCAAACCCTTTAAATATTTAGATATTTTTATATATATTTTTAGCATTTGACATGCTTAGCACTATACATTAAACACAAAGTGAAAAATTTGAAATCGAAAATAACAGTCAGGAGCAGGATTTGAACCTGCATCTTCTGGATACCGTCCAGATGCTTTACCAATTCAGCCATCCTGACAATTGCTCCTGACTGCTAACTTCGATAACACATCATACTTAACGTCTTTGGGTGACGCCTGCGCCATCTGTCAGAAGTATTTTCATACATTATACCAACCAGGTAAACTTAATTTTACAATTAAGATTTTACCTAATAATGACGCAAACCCTTTAAATATTTAGATATTTTTATATATATTTTTAGCATTTGACATGCTTAGCACTATACATTAAACACAAAGTGAAAAATGTGAAATCGAAAATTTTTTTGGTATAATGTATGAAAATACTTCTGACAGATGGCGCAGGCGTCACCCAAAGACGTTAAGTATGATGTGTTATCGAAGTTAGCAGTCAGGAGCAATTGTCAGGATGGCTGAATTGGTAAAGCATCTGGACGGTATCCAGAAGATGCAGGTTCAAATCCTGCTCCTGACTGTTATTTTCGATTTCACATTTTTCACTTTGTGTTTAATGTATAGTGCTAAGCATGTCAAATGCTAAAAATATATATAAAAATATCTAAATATTTAAAGGGTTTGCGTCATTATTAGGTAAAATCTTAATTGTAAAATTAAGTTTACCTGGTTGGTATAATGTATGAAAATACTTCTGACAGATGGCGCAGGCGTCACCCAAAGACGTTAAGTATGATGTGTTATCGAAGTTAGCAGTCAGGAGCAATTGTCAGGATGGCTGAATTGGTAAAGCATCTAGACGGTATCCAGAAGATGCAGGTTCAAATCCTGCTCCTGACTGTTATTTTCGATTTCACATTTTTCACTTTGTGTTTAATGTATAGTGCTAAGCATGTCAAATGCTAAAAATATATATAAAAATATCTAAATATTATAGATTATTGTTATTGCAGATTAAAAGTCGCTCGTAAAGCTAGTTCATAATAATAAAATAGTACATTGTTACCCTAGGGATTTTCATCCCTAGGGGCAACTAGCAACTAAATAAGTCTTTATCCCGAGGTAAACACTGTGCTTTTCATTACGAAAACGAAGAAACTAAAAATAAAAATCATGAATTAGCTAAAGAAAAATTGGGAGACTTTAAAAAATTGAATTTGGAGCCGCCGTTTTCCCGCCGATTTTGTTTTTTTTTTCTGTGGCCTGTCAGCTATTCAGCCATTATTTTTCATTTTAATCATTGAAAAATATAAATCTTCGTTATTTTAAAGATATAGTTGCAACTACATATATTAAAATAAAGTCATATAAAAAACAAATTCTTTAATAAATATATTAGATAAATTTCTTTTAGCAATTGACATGCTCCGCTACTTTTTAAAGTACAAATTATTTGTGAATAAAGAAAAAGAGATTTTTAGTAGGGGCGGGAATCGAACCACGCATCTTTTACAATCCGGGGAAGCTTCTCTTTTTCTTCTTCCGCCCCTACTAAAAATCTCTTTTTCTTTATTCACAAATAATTTGTTCTTTAATAAATACTTAACTTTATGTTATTTCAATTTTACATCACGCTGTAATTGACTGGCTGTAAGAAAATAGAACTGTTTTTTTTATAATTACTCAGCTGTCAGTTGAAAGTAATTCTCCATAGGGCTGAAAATTATTACTCTTAACCCGCTCCTCAGGCAACTTCAGGCCTACTTTCAGAGTATGAGTAATGAAAAAATATTTGCACACAGGTGCTAAATATATAATATCTTAGTATACAAAGATTAAACACTGTGAGGTACGACCATGAATATATGTATATCATACCTGAGTGTGACACAGTTGACCTCAATTCAGTTAGGTACGTAGTATTCAATTCAGTAGGTAGTATATGGATGCTGAAACCCATCGCTGTCAGCTTTCCATTTACTTAATGACAGGCAACGATGTCAAATCCTATCGTCTCTACTCAACATTAAAAGCTCTCTCTATTCTAATTAGAGATTAATTGAATCAGGGAGCGACAGAGAGTCTTTAGTCGGTTATTCATACAAATGACTCTATCAAGGAAACCCCTCAAAATATCGTACTTGTATATAAAACAGTTTTATTTCTAAGGTAGTATTAAAATAATTTTAAATTTCGACTTTTAATTGGCATTATATATTTTTTGAGTGGAGTTCAGTATGACAATCAGCCAGTCTAGTCACAGGCTCACAAGTCACAGTCAGTTGCCCGCCACGCGTAGTCGGCGTCGCACGTAGCGCCATGTTTCGTGCTGTAACAGACGGCTGGAAGCGATATTGGTGGGGAACAGGTACGGAATAAATAATCACAACATCCTCTGTAAACTATGGAACTATTTATTAGAAAAAAATAACCTGAGTGAAAACAGTTTTTTTATTGTGCTCTACATAGGAATTTGAAGATCAACGTAACAAGAAAAATATAAGTGAAGGTGTCCGTTGTCCCTTACCAACTGATATTTTCGTGTTTTCTTTTTCAATTAATAATAGTTTTATTTATAAGAATTACCGCGTTTCCTTATAATATTATTAGTAAAAACATTCTGATTGTGTAGAGTGCAAACCGGTGCGAAGTACAGCATAACCCAGAAGTTCAAAACTATTTGCGGCAGCGTTCGTTCAACTTCGGAGGGCATTCGTGCATCTCCGGAGCACGTGGTAAGGGGACCTTGTTGACAGGTGTTGCAAAACCGATAACAGATCGCTTACCAAAAGAGTAGATAGAGTCTCTCTTTTATTTTATAGCAATATAACATTTTAATCAATGTATCGATATGTTATCGATACATTACCTAATTTATAATTCATTTCCTGTTTGTTCACTTTAAATAGTTTTACATATTCACATTTTAATTAGTACATATAAGTGAAAATAAATATGTTAAAACTATGATTAAAATAAGAATTAATCGTGTTTTTATTAACTAAATCGATATTTGTATCGTCGTGGCGGGCAACAACATTCAATTTTTACCAGTCCATAATGTATATTTTATGTATGACTGTAGTCATACATAAAATATACATATGACTGTAAAGTATTTAATCGAGGCTACAGTTTGTGAAAATGTAGAGAATTAGAAAACTTATAAGATTTACTTTGAGATTCAATAATCCATTTTAGACAGTAATTAATACGTACTTTATTTTTAACAATCAATTTTCCGTTCTTAATTTTTATATCACGCGGGTTGCAAACAAGCATACTGCCTACCTGATGGTAAGCGGTTACCTTAGCCTATAGACATCAGCAATATCTCTCGCACGTCGCCAACTCAAAAGAAAAGGATATCATTGTATCTATGGTGGAGACGCAGGATAGTAAGGAAAAGATAAAAAGAGGGGTACGGCCTTCGGTGCTTCAAAGATTTTTATTTTTTATTTAATGATAATGCTTTAAATTCTGCCTACTGCTGTTAAAGAGCATATTTATACGCGACTAAAGAAATGTTACTTCAAAAATAAATAGTTTTTTTATAGCGATGCACTAACGAATAGCAATAATGATGATCTGCTCATAAAATTCAATAACTAGTTACACTATATGCTCTAGAAATCATTCTCGATAAGTCTACCTGTTTTCGTTTTGATAGCGTAACGAGTTTTGGTCTAGTCGCCATGCATTCTGCTATCATACTCCGTTATCTACACAACAATAACAAAAAAAAAGGTAAAAGAATATTGTAGGCTTAAGTGGCAACTGGTCTCTCATATTATCCAGAGCGTAATGATAAATATTCATCGGAAGTCACCACCTCTCATGTATTTTTATTATTTTGTACTTTCGAGACTTTGGTGTTTACTACTTACCAGATAAATGCTGTAGTTTGTCTGCCGTTTAAAATATGGCCGAAATAAATACATACTATTATTAATTCAAGTGTATCACTAAAGAAGTGTTGTATTGTGTAAAATAAACACTTTTTTTTTCTTGATGTGCATATAATGTGAATTCAAGGAGTCTATATCGAAACATATTTACCGTATTCCCATTTATTTTTAATTAATAGAACATAACTTCAAGATTTTTATTTACCAGATTCTGCCCGCGAATTCGTCTGAATTGACTACAGTATTAATTCATTTTCTATTAAAAATAGAACACCTTGTTCTAGATAATAATTCTGGTAACGTGGGGGACTTTACAAACATACTTATTTCAACAGTTTAATTAATATACATACTAGTGTATTCCCCGTGGCTTCGCTCGCATCATAGTATTGTCGATGAAAAATCAATTTCGTTTGGATAAGGTTTCTATTATTAGGTATAAGCGTCGCCACGCTAACAGTAGATTTTACCCTCCCTCCGTATTAGATGTTTCACATCAAAAATATAGGTTCTGGATAAGTAATCACCAACATACCATATACTAAGACCTTCTCCGAAACACGCTGCATCATATGGTATAATTATTATTTCGATCGGTTCAGTAGTTTTCGCAGTATAACCGAACGAAAAAACCGGCTCCCCATTTATTAGTATAGATAATTATAAGTCACTCTAGGGCACGTTAATTAACTGTATACAGGGATAGCTACCTCATAGGAACCGTCCATTTTACCGCGATGAAAATTTCCGGTCTATATGTATCTTAAATTTTATGATTATCAGTTGAATAATAACACGGCGTGAAAGTATAACAAATAAACTCGCTTTCGCCTTGTATAATATTATAAGTGGGTAATCGTATCTACATATTTTAATAAAAATAAAGTGTATTTGTTAAACATCTTTAATCCACATAGACTTAAGTAATAATGTAAATTAATAATTTTTGTCCGTGTGGTGACGGACTAAGAATACAAGTGTCACTACCCCATTCTTTCCCACGGGTGTCGTATGAGGCTACTAAGGGAGGTGAGCTATTATCATCCATTGACTGGTGGTAGGGCTGGATAGCAAGTAGAAATACCCACTTGTTATCGGGCCCGAGCGGGTTGTTACCACCATCTCCCGTGTCTGGCCATGAAGCACATCATTGCGTTTTGGCTGTAGCGGGAGATAGCCGTTTATTCTTTCATTTCAAATCGGTGAAATAAAATGGTGAGCAGCGGCTTGACAATACTCTGGGTATAGTTGAGTGATGAGCGAAGGTTACCATTTACCATCAGGTGGGCCGTGGATAGTCTGCCACCACATGTAATAAAAAAAAATTAACCTAAATAAACACATGTGACTGTATATACCCAATCAGCATAATAAATAGCAATACTTAACTTGTTATTATGAAGTCTGGCCGAGGTCTGATATACAGTAGTACATAGTGTTATAAATTAACTTACAATATTTATGAATGGTACACCTAACATTTTATAAAATAGATCAATGGATGGGCACGGCTAGCCCTAGCCAAACAGTAGTGTTCATGCAAGCATCTGATCTCTTGATCTGTATTTTAGCACTTGATATGCTCAGCTACTTTTAAAGAACATTATTTGTGAAATATCGAAAAAGATAACTTAAGTGCGACCGTGAATCGAACCTGCGTCTCTTCCAATCCGGGGAAGTGCTCTAACCACTTAAAACAATAAGTAGAATAGATTCTACCCGCGACTTCATTTGCATGCTTTTTTTTATCCCGAAAAACAGGATAATTCCTGTGGGAAACCTTTTTTGCATAGAGATAATACTGATATGCCCAGAGTAATATATATTATATAAAGTAAATCGCATAGGTATATACTTATAACCTAAACACCACGCGAAAGAAGTCGCAGGCAATCTAGTACGTTAATAATATTTGTCTACGTAATATTTAAGCGCCCCCTTAACCCGTTGATTGATGGTTAAGGTAAAAAAACTCCAGCTTACGAGTATACGTTTACTTAATGTCATTGTTAGTAAGTATTCATTCATAACGACTCCATAATTGTAGATCATAAATCTTATGAGTTGTTATAAATACATTAACACATGTTTGACATTTATCCTCTACAAACAAGTAGTTTTTATTTAAAAAAAAAAACGGTAATGATGTTCGTAATAAGTTTAACTAGAAATTCATTTTGAGTTTTATAGCATTCAGCTAGAGTTATAAGTTTTAAGAAATGAACAAAACAATAAAATATAATAACATAATTTTTTTTATACATCAATGTTTAGATATTTTTATATATATTTTTAGCATTTGACATGCTTATTACTATACATTAAACACAAAGTGAAAAATGTGAAATCGAAAATAACAGTCAGGAGCAGGATTTGAACCTGCATCTTCTGGATACCGTCCAGATGCTTTACCAATTCAGCAGAAGATGCAGGTTCAAATCCTGCTCCTGACTGTTATTTTCGATTTCACATTTTTCACTTTGTGTTTAATACATCAATGTGTGAAGTATATACTTATATGATTAGATTGATGTATGTAACAAAAAAGCATAGATATTTTACTTGCAGTTCAGGAAATTATATCAACCAATTAGTTTGTTCGCATTTCCTAAGAAATTAATAAAGTTAATATAAATATGTAGTTATAACAATTTTGGAAAAAGAGATTTTTTGTACTAGCAGGAATCGAACCCGCGCCTTTTCCAATCCGGGGAAGTGCTCTGAACCACTGAGCTATAGTCGCGATTTTCTAAAAGTTTTTGATCTATATTATTTTATAGGTAAATTTTCAAGATCACTTACGGAGTCACAAAAAACTGACGCCTACATAAACAATTTATTATAACATACGTTGTGGTTTATAAAAGCGACGACTATGTCATAATTGAAATATAAATTTAAACTATTATGATCAACTGAACAACTGTTTCATTGGTTTATTAAACCGGTTCTGTTGCAACATTGCGTTGTTTACGGTACGAAGAAAAGAGGTCCGAGGCAAACAGAGGTCATACATAAGTGCTACAAAGAACTTATTTCTAATTACTGTAACTACGTACCAGAGAACACGCGTCATGCATTAACAAGGAAGTAAAACATTTAAGTAAATGCTATAGCATGTTTTTTCTATAATCACAAAAACGTACTATTAATCTGTTTCGATATAATAAAGATGAAAAAGTTTTACTAAAACAAATTTTTCATGTCAAATGCTAAAAATCACAGTGCAAATTACTGAAGAGGATAGTTTGTTATTTTTTAAAAGCGCTAATCACTGAAGCTACAATTTTTTTTGTACTATGTGGATGGCAAACAAGTACACGTCCCACCTGATGGTGAGCGGCTATCGTAGCCTATAGACGCTAGTAACACCAGAGACTTCACTCGCACGTCGCTATTTCCAAGGAAAGGAGTAGCAAGTGCAGAGGCAGGATAGTAGAGAGTGGATGGGAAAGATAATAAGGAGATCTCTCACTTACAATACAATGGTAGAAGTAGTTACCTAACGATGTTACACGGTGATTTTTTATGAGAGGAGAGTACTTCTCCGATCGAACAGAGTCCATTCATGTTGGGATAAACAAGGCTTTACCACTAGACTTCCAGAAAAATTCTTTTGGAATTCCATAATTAAATCCATAAAAGGCTATCTAACGTCGAGGTACGATCCTTTGAGACAGAGTAGTTAAGCATTTTGTAGGTGTTAGTTATGGTTTCCTCCCTTACCAGTCAGTGATGGCTGAAGCCGGGAATCTGTACAACTTTATGAGCGATATAGGACTCGTTTGTATGTAGTAATATTTAGCTTATCAGGTACTTTGCAGCTTGTAAAGTATTTTGTAAACGGCAGGAAGTTCAATTTTAGTTCACATTATAGACACCAATGTTTTTACCTCCTGTATTTATAAGTAGTTAAGGAAAATAAATACCTAAGCCGAACTAAATTGTTTTATCAATTTTATTTAATCAAAACAAATTGGTACTTATTTTCCTTTTTATTGTAGTTCCAACACCAGAGTGATAAAACGCATTACCGCACACGCTAAATGCTTTAAAACACAATGTGCACGCTTTACGTGCACATTGTGTTTTAAAGCATTTAGTTGAAACACTATCAACTTCAAGCATATATTAGATTATATTTTGAGATTTTCTTAACGGCAAAGCCGTGACCCGAACCGGGATTATAACCCAAGACCTCATGATTCGCCGTCGCATAAAAGGTTTCAGATCTATACCTGTTTTGCAGAGAACTGCAAATGCGATATAGTTTGAGTTTTATGCATTGTCACGATTTTAAATAATTAATTTAATTAATAAATAATATAAAGAATATTCTAAAATGTTTCATAATATCCTTGTTTTAAAAGTATTTTTTTTTTATGCCAAATGAGTGGCAAAAAAGCATACGGTCCATCTGATGAGCTGAAAGAAAGGAATAGTAGTTGGAAAGGAATGAAAACACAGACAGGATAGCATGGATACTATAGAGAGTATGAAGGATAATAAGGGGAGGATAGGGAGTAGGTTTGGGTCTCCGACGCTCTCATACCATTGTTTTACACTGATCTTCTGTCAGAGGATGGTACTTCCCCGATCGAGCCAGCCCATTCATGTTGGGATAAGCAAGGCTCCACTAGAATTATATCATTACATAAAAATATTATTAACAGTTTTTTTTTAATTATTGTCATTATTATGATTCTCTAAATCATTTTAATTATATTCCTAGCGTGTGGTGTTTTTCATAGTAATCTAATATACCTAAACTAATGTAATCTTGGTGTACTTACAAAAGAATAAAAGTATGTTTTTAGACCTGTTTAATACATAGCGAATAAGTATGTAATTAATAGTAATAATAAATATTATCTTAGCTTAACGCTTGTGCTATGGGTACCAGATTACGGATATAATACATATTATATTACCTTTTTTATATAAATACACACATATAATAGATAAAATACACCCAGATACACTACAAATGTTTTTTGTTCATCACACAAATAATTGTCCTGAGTGGGAATCGAACCCTCCAATTCGTGCACGAAAGTCGATTACACTACCGACTACGCCACGAGGCCCGCATTGCTTATATTTTTACATAAGTGCCTTGGACTTGAATATTAGGTATTCTTTCCTTTGTATTCTTGGTGTCGAGTCTCTGCCTCAAGGCACAACTCATTTCATGGCTTTGTCCAGATGCCGATTGCATTGACCACCCTTAGAAATGTACTATAATAATAATTCGGATGAGGCAAATATGAAATAACAAAGCTTCTGATAACAACCATCACATGCTATGCCATTAGTGACTGCACAGATGGCGGAGTGGTTTAGATACCGACTTCCCGCTCGAGTGTTGTGGGTTCGATTCCCACACAGGACAACTCCTTGTGTTGATCTACAAATGGTTGTTCTGAGTCTGGATATACTTTGTGTCCCTGATATGGTATGTTTGTAAAGTACCCCGTGATACAAGGATTATTCCTTAGTGCAGGGTGTAGGCTTAAATTCTTTGCCTCGAACGACGGGGTGTGCAGTGAGGTACATTTTTTCCGCCAAAAACAAAGGTGTATGTAGTCTTAAAATAATATTATCACCTTTTACTTATATAGCGTACATCATTAGTAGTAATTAAAGCTATTTCTGTTGCCAATAATCTCGCTGTATTCCTTCGATAAGTTGGTATTGATGATCGAAGCTGTATTCCCCAAAGATGATACCAATCTAACTTATGAATAGTTTAGGGATACTCCATCCATTAATTAAGTAGTGGGATGTATCTAAGTTGTAATAATTGGCTATAAGATCATTCTTAACTCATGTTAGTGGATTCCCTTTCAGCACAATGTGGTTGTAAATTTATTTACTAACTTTAACCAAGTAATGCAAACAAATAATTGTGCATGAGCGGGTCTCCGAAACCGGCGAGCGTGTATGAAGAGAATTATGAATGTTGAGGAAGCGAGAGATCTATGCAAGAATAGAGGCTTTTGGCACTCTGTTCTCTCTCCCTACCCCGCAAGGGAGATGGAGTGATGATAAGTACCTAAGTAAGTAAGTGATAATTGCGCATACAGCGCCGTAAAAATTATAGAAAACTTCTTAAAAACAGTCATGAATATAATTACAAAATCAACAAAATTTTATTTCATTTTCAAGATAAATGATTGATTGATTAATTTATATTTTCAATATAATGACGACAGCAAATAGCGTGCGTTGGTGAACTCATGCTTTTCAGTTGTTTTTGTTCTAAATAAGAATGGCGACCTTCATTCATTTCATGCTGACGTAAACTTTAAATATAACAATGTCATAATTAAAATTAACATTATATAATATATATTTTAGACTATAATTTGTTTCTTAATACCTCAAGGACAAGTTATAATTACCGTGTATTTTAACGAATAATTATGCTTCCAAACGTTATTTGTTCCTTCATACTTAAAAACTAGATATGGACCGAATGTGATTCCAACTGAATACAGTAATGATAAGTTCGGCCGAACTTCGGTGGATTTTCCGTCAGTCCGCGTTCTCGAGAGTAACATGTCATGTTTTCTGTGTAATTTTTATGAAAGACTACATCGTAAGACTAAGAATAGTCTTAACCCAATTAATGTAAGGGTGTCACTAGTATTTAAAATTATTGTGTGTTATTGATTCATAGACACCTGAATTAAGAAAAAAATCTATTTAATTTGTTAATTCTATTATACATTTTAATTTGTAATAGGTAATTAACTAACATATGACTATAATTAAATGATTATAAAGTATAGATAAATTCGGTTAAACCGAATGTAAAACGAATTTTGGCCCATCCCTATTAAAAACACAACTTTCTACATAAATTATTCACAAAGTCACTTATTGTGACATATATCGTTAAAGATGTCAAATTACCATACATTTTATTAGTTTTATATAGGTAGTGTTGGCGATCATAGAATGCCACTTGGCTAGGCCCACAGGACGGGCAATTTACTTTCTATAAGATTTGATCAAACTATTGTGATAGATAATATAAAAGATAAACTATATATTTATATTCAGAAGTCCACGCGAACGATGTCGCGGGGAGAATCTAGTGCATTATAAGTAAAAATAAAAATAGTTAAAGTTAAAATTATAAAAACATTTTTTAATAAAATCATTTTACAATATTGAACACAGGCGTGGTGCTATGTCGTGTTTTTTTTACAATATTAAAACCTTCATCGGCGTACGGCAACCACTTATCAAAATCCTTGTAATTTGATGAATAATCGAAATCGTACATTTATGATGTGTGCGATTTTTTATGTCAATCAAATAACTAGATCAATTGTACAACTTCAATTGATTGGGAGCGTTGATTGGTTATGACAACTGATTTGCCACATTGTTTTATTAACTGGGTTAATGCAGCAAAAGAGAAAAAATAACGTCAAACTATAAATGGCAACAGAAGTAATTATAAATATTATACATATTTAATTGCATTTAATTCAGTTTCTAGCAAGGTGATTTTCTCAGTATTTCTTATTATAAAGCTGTAACAGAGTTATATCTGTACATTGAAGATATTTGAAAAAAAAGAAGGTATTAGGCTGAAAATATTTTTTTTTTAATATTTATCTGTTTATGTGTGTTTTCGCACATCACGCAAAAACTACTGAACGAATTTAGATGCTTTTTTGTTTCATTTGTCTTCATTATACTTAAAAATTGGTACACTTTTCATCCCGGTGCTATATCGAGAACTTGAGATATACTCGTAAGTTAAAAAATAGTCTGTGGCGGAGTCGTAATAAAATATTTTTGAGCAATTTAGCACTGTTGTGGATGTCTATAGCTAAAGTCTACAGATTTAACAAAACTGTTACGACAAGCAGCTTGAATAAATGGTATCAATAAAAAAATATTTCCATTGATAGCTCATGTCAATACAACACGGGTTAATGCCATTGAGCTCAGCTCAATAGTTAATGCATAAGTCGAGCTCGCAGGTAATGCATTTCAAATAGACTTAGACAAAGGATATTATAGACAAGCTATCAGCGTATGCAGTGTCGTGATAGCAATAGTTTGACATATGATAACATGAATAATTTTAAAAGATAACTATGATTATAACTTTGTGGACTAAAAATGTACTACCGGTTTTAGCCGGATACAATAATGACAGGACAAAAGAAATTGCAATTGTGCTTATATTTTGCTTTAAATGTATGAACGTGTAACATTAGCGTATATAACGTGAATAATTAAGGTTTTTTTTTACGTAAATACAAAAACATGCTTACATGCCGATGATGGGGACGGTTGGCCACCTTATTGTTGGGACCCAGTTGATTGGGTCCAAATAAAAATAACGCATACGCGAAAATGATAATATATTTGTGTCTCTCTCACTCTTGCTAAAATCTAATATGTACATCCTTTTCTTCATCCTTAGTGTCATAATAGTAGCGAGTCTATATTATACTTCGTCTAAGCAAATAGATAATGCAAGTCACAGCGCTGCATGAAATATACTATGGCTGTCAATTATGTGTTACCTTCGCTTGGCTGTATTCTACGTGAGCAATCTTATAGAATGTGCAACAGCAAAATTAATACAATATTTATACGAGTATATTGTAATTCATCTATACGAGTCTTGATTGATCACTTAGCACATTTACACCCAACGATGTGACGTAAGTTTTTTATAATTATGTTTATAACTAGCTGTCACCCGCGACTTCGGTTGTGTGGACTTATATCAGATTTATATTAAACTAGACTTTGCCCGCGGCACAGCCGCAGCCAAAAGCTAGTTTTTAGGTTATATCTCAGGTTAGTTAGGCCAATATAGTAGTGGGATAAAATGTATAAGTACCAGTTTTTAAGTCTCATCAAGAGCTATGAAATAAAACAAGTTGCATCAAAATCCGTTCAGTAATTTTTGCGTGATGCGTGATCGAACAAACAGATAAACAGACAAAAAATCTAAAAAAAAATCCTTTGTATTTAGACACGCCTATATAGCTTAACACAGTAATTTTTTCTCAAATATCTTAAATGTCCAGACAACTCTGTTACAGCTTTATAATAGTGTAAATAAATCCTATATTTTGCTCCAAGCTTGAGCTTAGCTCTATCTAACCGCTAATCGGATGTAATTTGTCCACTTACCAAACTAAACTGACAGTACCTATTAGGCATTAAAAAAACGTTATCTGGCTTATCGTTTTTATATTTTTGCCGTGTGGGGCCGGCTTTAGAATTGTCCCACCCCTCTCCACCCATGGGAGTCGTAAGAGCCGACTGAGGGAATACCTGGGGAGTCGGCAGCAGCACTCCTTCGAGTATTAACAACATCCACTGGGATCGCCAACCCGCCTGCCAAGCGTGGCGATTACGGCACTATCCCCCATTCTTGGGGAGGACTATGTCCAGCAGTGGCTGAAAAGGCTGATGGATGGATGGATGGATTGCAAAATAATCACTCTATGGCATGTAATTAATAATAGTAAATACATAGATGTTACGCTAGGGATAACGACGTGGAGGGACGGGAGTTGCTTATAGTGGATATTGTTTATTTAATCAGTAATATATTTCTCATTACTGTCTGTGTATGGAAATCATTTATTCCAAGTATTATTGGAAAATATAGTAAGCAAAAAATAATCAATAACATCCTTGTTTGTGTGGAAACAAATTTTTTAAATTCGCAGCGTCATATTTTTTTCAAAATGCGTATAATTAATTAAAAACAGATACCATCAGAAATGCCTCAGGGTGTAGTACTATATATAATAAACAACCTATATTCTACAAATAGAAAGGTAAACGAGATAGAGTTTTTTATCCAGATCTAAGATATATCATAGCACCTCTTACAAGAAGATTGAGATCTACGTACTTATTAAAATTAACTCGCTATACAAACTTAACATACCGACTTCGTAATAAATAATATCATTGGGTATATTATATACCCAATAATATTATATATGAGTAAAATAAATATTCATGGACGTTTTCACTCAACGTCCTCTGGTCCCAAACTAAGCTTAATGCTTGTGCTATGGGTACCAGATTACGGATATATTACATAACATATTACTTTTTTTTGTAAATACATACATATTACAAATAATAGATAGAAAACACCGCATTCGTAACGTCGACGTAAGAGAGCGAGTAGGTATGAAAAAGAGTATTGGCGTAAAGAAGCGAAAGGGAATGCTCCGATGGTTCGGACATGTGGAAAGAATGTCGAACGAGCGACTGGCTAAGAAGATATACAATGCGAAAGTGGAAGGATGTAGGTACAGGGGGAGACCGACACTCACCTACCTAGACCAAATCGGTCATGTATTGAAGGAAGTTGGAGTCAGGAGTCTCCGAAACCGGCGAGCGTGTATGAAGAGATTTATGAATGTTGAGGAAGCGAGAGATGTATGCAAGAATAGAGCTTCTTGGCACTCTGTTCTCTCTGCCTACCCCGCAAGAGAAATGGCGTGATGATAAGTTAGTTAATAGAAAACATCCAGACGCAGTACAAATATCTGTGTTCATCACACAAATAGTTGTCCTGCGTGGGAACTGAACCCACGACCTCGTGCACGGAAGTCGGTTACACTACCGACTGCCCCACGAGGCCCATCAACTTGCTATACGAGTAAAAAGGATACGAGGAAGGACGTTTATGGCTCATATTATTTATTAAAATGTTTTCCATATCATAAATTATACGTATTTTGTACTACCCAATGATATTGATTAAACATTAGCCGCGTCAAATGAATTCACCAGTTATTATATCGTTCGAACTGTTCTATGTATGAGTAACGAGATCTAATCATTGTATCAACCTTCAGCAACGTATATATTACACTAAATATACATATATTAAGGTTAGTAATTAACAAGAAAAAACGTGGTTTTTATACAACACCGTGCTATAAATAGTATGTAAAGTTTTTGATTTTTTATGTCGTGAATAGCTTAACGTAAAATATTTTAGTAGCAATATGTATAATATGTTAACTTATATAATATGTTAACTTTTAAAACTGGTCAGCTTTGCACATTAATTTATTAAGCCAAAGTTTATTCTTGTAATAGAGCCTTGCTGACCCAAGCATGAATATCCGGCTTGATCGGGAAAATACCAACTTTTTTTTTAATTGTTAAGGCGAGGAAAATACCACTCTCTAATAGAAGATTGGCATGAAACAACGGAAGGTAGACCTACCGTTGTGTTTCGTATGGTGAGTGAGAGTGCCGGAGGCCCAAACCACCTCCCTATCCTCTCCTTATTATTTTTCATATCCTCTCTTTGTTATTCTTCCTATACTCTTCTTATTATTCTTCCTGTTCTATTCTTAGTATCTTTCTTATCCTCCCCTTCCTCTCCACCTCATATCCATTTCCTTGGAGATGACGAGGCGCAAGTGATACCTCTGGTGTTAAACACAAAGTGAAAAATGTGAAATCGTAAATAACAGTCAGGAGCAGGATTTGAACCTGAATCTTCTGGATACCGTCCAGATGCTTTACCAATTCAGCCATCCTGACAATTGCTCCTGACTGCTAATTTTGATAACACATCATACTTAACGTCTTTGGGTGACGCCTGCGCCATCTGTCGGACGTATTTTCATACATCATACCGACCAGGTAAACTTAATTTTACAATTAAGATTTTACCTAATAATGACGCAAACCCTTTAAATATTTAGATATTTTTATATATATTTTTAGCATTTGACATGCTTAGCACTATACATTAAACACAAAGTGAAAAATGTGAAATTGAAAATAACAGTCAGGAGCAGGATTTGAACCTGCATCTTCTGGATACCGTCCAGATGCTTTACCAATTCAGCCATCCTGACAATTGCTCCTGACTGCTAATTTCGATAACACATCATACTTAACGTCTTTGGGTGACGATTTCACATTTTTCACTTTGTGTTTAATGTATAGTGCTAAGCATGTCAAATGCTAAAAATATATATAAAAATATCTAAATACCTCTGGTGTTGCTA
Organism: Leucoma salicis; assembly: GCA_948253155.1. Lineage (NCBI taxonomy): Eukaryota > Metazoa > Arthropoda > Insecta > Lepidoptera > Erebidae > Leucoma > Leucoma salicis. The sequence goes on along the minus strand of OX411808.1, from coordinate 10,299,467 downwards.
GCGTCTATTGGCTACTGTAACCGCTTACCATCGGGTGGGCCGTATGCTTGTTTGCCACCCACGTAGTACACGGTACTTAATATAACAAAAAATATGTTTTTAAATTCTTGTTTCTCTATTTGTTCCGGCCAACTCCAAAACGGAAAAAAGATGAAATTCTTATGAATTGATAGATAAAAATTTAATACGTAGAAATTATTTGTGAATGTGGAAAAAAATAACTATAGTGCGAGTGGGATTCAAAACTGCGTCTCTTCCAATCCGGGGAATTGGTATAAGCCGCTAAGCTATCGCTCTGACCAATGGTCATACCTAATCTCCACTTCATATTTGTCTTTACGACCCACGCCACGTATTGGATGCATTTACATGCATTAATTACTACACTAAAATTATCTTTTTTCCACGTTCACAAATAATTTGTATTTTAAAGTAGCTGAGCATGTCAAGTGTTAAAATACAGATCAAAATGTTTAATACGTAGATTCAATTCCAAAAATCGAATTGCGATTTAATTAAATATGTGATTCTAATGGAATTTGATAAAATCGCAATGACATTGACCGAATATTAACTGTCTGCAATGGACATAACTAAATGGCCATAGTCGGGTCAATGACCTTTTTGTTTACCTTTTTATTATAAAGATTTTCTATATATCTATACTATTATAAAGCTGTAACAGAGCTGTGCCTGTACATTTAAGATATTTGAGAAAATAATACTGAATTAAGCTATATAGGCTTCTCTAAATACAAAACGATTTTTTTTTAGATTTTTTGTCTGTTTATTTGTCTGTCTGTTTGTTTGTTCGCGCATCACGCAAAAACTACTAAACGGATTTTGATGCAACTTATACATTACTTATACATTTTATTCCGCTACCATATCGAGAACCTGAGATGTTGCCTAAAAACTAGCTTTTGGCAAAGGCTAGTTAAATATATGTTTGAAACGGACTATAGTGTATTCTCACTCTTAAAATATATAAAGTACCAAATTCTGCGTTGCTCAGCTCATTAATATTCTATTGGCCTTGTAAAGTGAACGAACATATTGATCTTTAAAAGGTAAATTAAATGCGCATTCTGACTGACCAAGTATATACAATTCTTTATTTCTTTTCGAATAGCAGCTGAGTCTTTAGATAATTTCCATAATACACTTAAGAGATTCATTAATAGAAAACAACTTTGCGGCCGCGTAAAACACTTCATTTCTAATGACTGGTAATTTAAAAGAAAAACAATAAAAATAAACACATTAAAACACGAAAGAAACTAAAATTTTGAAGATAAATATTGAAACAAATTACTATCTATATATATATTGATGTCTCATTACTTGTACTTTAACATATAACGCGTATTGAGGTAGGTACATAATTAATATATTATATTAACTTAATTGGCTTCTTTGTTCATCCCTAATAATCATAATAATTATATTATTATAGCATAATGTAAACGAAAAACGATTTCAAGGTCATGACTTTAAGGAAATGACGTAATGTTGTTACTATCATAAAATATCTTATCTAAAGAATATAGTACAAATTTTACTGTAGATATACTTGGAGACTGTTAACCAAAGGTGATTTCAGTAATCTATCGCTTGATTTGGTGGTGAATGAGGTGAGTCGTAGTAAAACCCATGCCATAGAAAGCCATGATTAAAAACCGGACGCGTGCTTACGTTTATTTTTAATATACAATTCTCCATTTATATCTAGCTTATGCCTGCGGCCCTACTGCCTGCAAAAGCTATCTGCTCAAAGCTGTTCGTTAGTCTCGCTAAAACTAAAAAATGGCTTGATGGATTTAAATAATTGTTTTTTTGTTTTGTTTGCACTAATACAGGAGTGGTTTAAAAGAAAAAGAATATAGCGAATACCAACAAAAAAATGAAAAATTCTAAATTGATGATTTTGTACGGGAAATTGTCTATTGGTACTACTGTATTTTGGCTACAAAATGACAGCTACTGTCATTCTAACTAACACATTTGAATTACAAGCAAGTTTCAGTTTATAACCTTCTATTATCTTAATTCAACCATTAGAAGATGCAGATACATACACCACGCCAGCCTCCCCACAGGAACCTCGCATTTTTTATGTATAATTCTAGTTAGGTAGTTACGGTAATAAAAAGTAAAAAATACCACCACCCATGGGAGTCGTACGAGCCGACTGAGGTAATTCCAGGGGAATGGGCAGCAGCACTCCTTCGAGTATTAACAACATCTACTGCGATCGCTAACCCGCCTGCCAAGCGTGGTGATTACGGCACTATCCCCTATTCTTGTGGAGGCGGAGGTTACTAAATTCCTACGAAATTGTGTACGTTATAACGAAATACCTGGACGGGATAAAGGCAGATAGATGATGTTATAAGGAGCAGCGTACGCTACTTTTATTTTGGAAAAAATAGGCATTTTTTTAAAAAAAATAACTAAATTTCACGCGGACCAATTCGTGGGTAGAGCAGCTAGTTTAATAGATTACTTTTATAATAAGGATTATAATTTTATAAACTTTTGTTTGTTTCAATTTTTTTATGTAATTTATATGATGAAACACCATTCTCTATTCTTCTCATCTTACTTATTTACGCTGCCTCACTACTGCATATTACTAAGGCTCTAACTACTTACATCCAAGGTCTGACTCATCAGATCCAAGGTTTTTAACTACACACTATTAATACTCTACCCCAATCTTAGTTGTTGAAGCAAACTAAGTAAAATTTAAAACAAATACCGTACCTCTTCTGACCAGTGTCATAAAGTCTGGCTTAGGTACCAATCCCACTATAGTGTCTCCTACCCAACAATGTGACGTATAAGTGCCGTAAAAGAAAGGCAGGGAAATTAATAAACAATTCCATCCGAATACGGCTTGCTTAGAAAATCATTTGTATGATTAAACGATGTGATTATTTCGTCCGAATAATTATTACGATAATTGCTGATCAATCAACAATTATCGTAATAACTATCCGCCCATTGAAAATGATAATTTTGTCCGTGTGGTGACGGACTAAGAATACGAGTGTCACCACCCCATTCTCTTCCCAAGGGTGCCGTATGAGGCGACTTGTTTTTCTTTTTCTTAGTTCCCTTAAGCAATTATCATCCGTTGCATGACTAGTGGTAGGGCTGGGTACCAAGTGGGAGTACTCACTTGGTATCAGGCCCGAGCGGGTTGGTACCACAATCTCCCGTGTGACCGGCCATGAAGCACATCGTTGCGTTTTGGCAGTAGCAGGAGATAGCCGTTTATATTTCATTTCATATCTGTGAAATGAATTGGTGAGCAGCGGCTTGACAATACTCTCGGTATAGTCGAGTCCATTGGCGACGGTTACCATTTACCATTACATGCAATAAAAAAAAAAGATAATTGACGCATTGATTGCGAGGACCTATCTTGTATATTATTTCTCCTTTTATCGTTTTTCCCTTTCCTTATTCCTTTATCTAATTCCCCCAGACGCAAGGTCTAAAAATATACCTCTTTTTCTTAAATTTTAGATATAAAATCGTCAAAAAAGTGCTCCGTTAATAGATGATTTGATTTGTCGATAGATAGATACCGAATCGGATTTTAAGAATATCGATGCGCACTGCGGAATTCCGCACAAATCGACTAGTTGTTACAAATGTTTTTATCTTACTCAATCAACGAACAGGAACGCTCAAATTGTCGTATCTAATATCGCGCCGTAAACAATGTGTGTAGCCAACCGTGAAACGAAATGATATGAGAGATGAGAGAACAGTAATGTAACGTACATCATCGTCGTGTGTTGTGTGATATCGGATGGTATTTATCTGCACCCACGGTTTCGTTCACGGGGAATTTAGTTACATTTTTTTTGTGGGGAACCCTATTTATTTTTCGAAAATATAAGTAAGTAGTCTAAGTTACTCCTTATAACATGAGCTATCTTCGAGTGACATTCCGTCAAAATTGGAGATGTGCAGGAACAAATATACATATAGATAGAAAGATTGTATTTTGTTATATGTCCATCCATCCATCCATCAGCCCTTCATCGTCCACTGCTGAACATAGGCCTCCCCAAGAGAACGCCACAACGAGCGGTCCAGTCAAGGGGGATAATGCCGTAATCGCCACGCTTGGCAGGCGGGTTGAAGATCGCAGTGGATGTTGTTAATACTCGTGGAAGTATTAACTTTTGAGTTGTTATATGTAACGTACCTATATACTTTTTTTTTAATTTACGTGGGTGGCAGACTGTTTACGACCGACCTGATGATAAGCGGTTAATCGTAGCTTATAGACGCTAGCAACACCAGAGGCATCATTCACGCGTCACTATCTTCAAGGAGAGGGATATTAAGTATACTAAGGAAGGGATAGGCCTCCGGCGCTCTCACTCATCAAACGAAACAATGGTAGACGTACCCACCCTTGTTACACTCTAATCTTTTGTGAGATGATGGTATTTCCTCGATCGAGCCAGCCCATTCATGCTTGGATAAGTAAAGGCTTTACCAATAGAAGAATTTAGTAAAATGCTGTTATTTAGACATAACAATATTTTATGTGTTTGTATAGATATAGATCATTTAATGTGCCCGGTAGACGTCAATAGGCTCGCCCCCTATTACGTGGGACTTAAACATAGCTGGAGAATCGTGGGTTTGTAATACACCTCTGCCTACCCCTTCGGGGAATACAGGCTATAATTTTTTTTCATAGATCGTCTACCATTTGGTTAGTTAATGTCAAAACATGCCCATAGAGAAGTTCCTACACTTTGAAAAGGAGCAGTAATCACGAGTAGCAGCATCACCTTTGTAACAACAGTAGCATTAATTTCAAAGGCGTTGTTGATGATAGCAAACAGATACCTTTACCTACTACAGAAAACCGCATACGTTGTACATGAATTGTTTATAAGTTTGGTTCTTCAAACTTGATTCTGCCAAACGAACGTAAAATTCCATGGTATATAAAAAATCTAATGATGAAGTCATACAGCCAATATAATTTTACCAAATCCTCTGCGGTATATTGTAGATAAGTAGGTTTTTCTAAGATAAGACGGCGGGAAACAATGTCCCTAACCGCATTCCAACAGATTGTTCGGTTTGGGGCAACGAACAGGGTAGTGTGGGTGCCCTCACCTCACCTCATATTAAAATGTATGGGAATTTGATATCTTTAACGATATCTATAACGCTAATTCACGTGACTTAACGTTAGAGATGTCAAATTTCCATACATTTTAATAGTTTTCTATAGCCTTAGCGATCATAGCTTTCTATGATCGCAACTCCATCGGAAATATATTATGTTTGTATTTATCTACAAATTTTCACTACTCGATAAAGGAAAATATCGTGATCCTGCATGCCTAGAGATTTACTCGGCGACTTGTGAAGTCCACCGCCGCAATTGCTTGGTATTGGATAAATCCCTCTCAAAGAAAGGAGACCCGTCTCCAATAGTGTAAGCGAATAGTAAAATGGTTGAAAAAAATTTGCCCGTAGACACGTATATAAATACAAAACCTTAAAAATATTATGCGATATTTGACAGGCCTCGTGGCGTAGTCGGTAGTGTAACCGACTTACATGCACGAGGTCGTGAGTTCGATTCCCACTCAGGACAAGAATTTTTGTGATGAACACAGACATTTGTACTGCGTCTGGATGTTTTCTATCTATTATATGTAAGTATTTACAAAAAAAAAGGAATATATGTATTATATCCGTAATCTGGTACCCATAGCACAAGCGTTAAGCTTCACTTTGTGTTTAAAGCGTTAAGCTTAGTTTGGGACCAGAGGACGTTGTGTGAAAATGTTCGTGAATATTTATTTGTTTATTTATTTTATTTGCCTAAATCAGTTAAGTGTGCTGGGTAATTATATTTATAATGTACGAAAATTAATTGCCTCGCTAAAAAACGTAATTAGTAAACAAGTCCAAGAAGACACTAAATATTGCAGAAATTGTAGACTTACTACTGCAAATGTTCATGACCGTGGCCAAACTCAAATGCCGTGACCACTAAACTCTAAATACATAGTGCATGTCTCTACCTGTATAGTTTTTTATTTTTCTATTAGCTTTTTTTTATACAAAGTGGATGGCAAACAAGCATACGGCCCACACGATGGTAAGCGTTTACCGTCGCCATATCTATGGACAGGGATTGGAGGTGAAGAAGTAAGATAATAAGGTGAGGATAGGATGGATACTAAGAACAGGGTAGGTAGGATAGGGAGGGGGTTCTATTAACTAACGCACTAACGATAAAAGTATATAGTGTAATTAATATTGAACCAAACAAATAAATAGTAATCTATAGGATACCGCTACTCTTACAAAACTGAAACATAGCCACTCGTATATCTGATAATTAACGATATTTGAGAAAACAAAAACATTTAAGCGTCAGAATACAAGTATATTTTTATATCTTTCTGTTTGAACGTCACGCAAAAACTACTGCACGGATATTGATCAAACTTTTTGGGTGATATTTTTTGATTAAGCTATAAATATATACGCATTTTAAATTTATAATTATACCAGTAGTAACTCACGTTTCGTGATCTAATAAATCTAATATATGTCAATTTTACGATAATTTCAATCCAAAAATTATATACGCATTTTATCTCTATACTATATCGGGAACTTAAAATATAACCAAAAAAGTTGTTTTGGCTTCGCCACTGGTAAAAGTTAGTTTTTATTATGCTCTTATTATAACCATTTATTTAAACATGTGTTTATTTATATTCATGTATGCCCAGTATGCGTTTATTTATGGCTATAATAAATCACATAATTAAGGGAATACTTTTTTAGTTATAAACATTTCCGTAAGAAGACAATTTTTGTTTGTTTAGGCGTTCAAAAATGTACCTAACCGCACACCCCGTCGTTCGGGGCAATGAACTAGGGTAGTGTGGGGCTCTCACCCACTAAATAAAGAAGACAAATATCCTAAGCAGCAGTTTTCTTTAATGAAAAATGTAGCTCTCACATGATTTATTTTTTTCTTCACAAGGGGCGTATGCCCCATTGGTGGGCACTAACTTCCACTACCAAGGGTGGTTAAAACCGTGTCAAATTTTACGGTCACATTTATAAAGTACCCCACATCCATTTTCATAGTAGGTAGATAAGACTTCAGTTTTACAATCCGGGTCAGCATGCCCCTTTTACGTCAGGCCGGGCTGGCCTATTCAGACACTTCAGTATTTACGCTGACAGCGAGTGTCGTAAGGGTGAGGTACTCACATACTGAATGCTATATTATAGCATTTACACAGCTAGAAAGCTGTGCTCCGCAATCAATGTTTAATTTGAGGAATCTAATAATTTGTAATTCATTTAATACGGCATATTCAATATTCATTATAACACATTTAACGGGTAACGAGTAGACTCTACTCGTGACTGCGCCTGGTGCAATTTAGCCGAAATGTCGAGGTTAGTCAAAATAATAGGGGTTAAAGTATGAAATTGCCGTTTTATTGTAATAGGTACTTCGAATTGACATAGAACCTTCATGATTTGAGATTTTTGAGTGAAAGTTTTTTCAAGTGGTACCTACCTTCTTCTTTTAAAAAATGTGCAACATTCGATTATAGACTTTCAGTTGTTTTTTTATTCAGATTAGACAAGAAAGATGGATACTTCGAAGATTCGAGTGATTTTTGAATACGAGTTCCGACGCGGAACTAACGCTGCAGAAACAGCTCGCAATATCAATGTTGCGTTTGGAGAGGGGACTGCTAATGAACGCACCGTGCGATTTTGGTTTAAACGTTTTCGTGATGGAAATTTTGATTTGAAGAACAAGCCACGTGGAAGACCGCCCACACAAGTGAATAACAATGAATTGAAAGAGATGGTGGAAGACGATCCGAGCCAAACTACCCAGGAATTAGCAGCATGATTTAACGTTACCTGTAACAGTTTGGTGGTCTCAGCAAGGTGTTATTCACTATAGCTTTCTCCAATCTGGTCAAGCAATAACGACAGATGTCGAACTCTGAACAATGATGGCAAAAATTGCAGTGAAACAGCCCCGACTCATGAATCGATCTTCACCATTATTGCTCCATGATAACGCGAGACCTCATACAGCACGAGAAACCGTTTTAACTCTACAGGAACTGCAATTAGAAACCATTCGTCACTTTCTGTATTCGCCAGATTTTGCTCCAACGGACTACCATTTTTTTCGTGGTTTGGACAATTTTCTACATGATAAAAAGTTTTTTTCCCAGGAGGCAGTACAAAATGCTTTCACACAGTTTGTAGAATCTAGATCACCAGAGTTTTATCGCAAAGGCATAAATAATCTTCCTATTAGAAGACAGCAATGTATAGATAATAAAAACATAGCATCACGCCTGTATTCCACGAAGGGGTAGGCAGAGGTGTATTACACACTGCCCGACCCGGGGTTCGAACCCGAGACCTGATCAGCAGTCGCCTACACTATCGCTGCACCACGGATGTAGTTAGTAATAGTGATATAATAATAATGTTAAACACAAAGTGAAAAAAAAATATATCTAAATATAATAATAATGGTAGATATTTTGATTAAATAAATATGTTAAATGAAATAAAAAACTAACTTCAATTGAACAAATGGCAATTTCATACAACCCCTAATAATAGTATTTTCATAAATTTAATATGCGTAGGTATAGACTCGCTCACCGAAGGAATGTAACATAGTTCCAGTGGTCCGCCAATAAAGGCGGAGAGATGGCACGCGCCGGTTTTATTTAGTGGGTGAGGGCCCTACACTACCCTGTTTGTAGCCCCGAACAACGGGGTGTGCGGTTAGGTACATTTTTTTCCGCCTAAACCAAAAAAAAAAAGGGTATAGACTCGCTAAATTTGTTATAATGAATATAAAACGCGATAGTTTAAAAAGTACTATATTCAATATTTTTTGATCATCTACCACATCGCTTACACAATATATCAGCTATGGATTACAAAAGGAACTTTCCTAATCCGGATGCTTGTTTCAGAGATTAGTGCATTTAAACAAGCAAAACGAATAAAAACTTTAGCTTTGTTGTATTATAGCAGATAAATTATGAAGCATTGTTAATAATAACTAGTTAATTAATATAATAATTACATATGAGTAGCTTCAAAGTAAAAAATAACAGGTATTTTTTTTCATAAGTGCGTCATGCAAAAGCAACTATCGCAGTTAGATTCTTATATTTTTTTATACTTATTTCTTTATATGGAGCTTAATCCTAATCTATACTATTGCTGTAACAGAGCTATGTCTGTACATTTAAGATATTTGAGAAAAAAAATACTGTAATAGGCTATAGGTATAGGCGTGTCTAAATACAAAACGATTTTTTTTTAGATTTTTTGTATGTTTTTCTGTTTATCTGTTTGTTCGTTCGCGCATCACGCAAAAACTACTAGACGGATTTTGATGCATTTTTTTTTATTGCCTCCCAAGATTCAGGCTCCCGCCTAGTTTGAGAGGCAGCAGATTAGTTATTAAGTTAATAAATATGTAAGTAAAACTACTTGGTTACTGTAGCGTGGGTTGTTTTTATGATTTAACTAGCTGACCCGGCAAACGTTGTTTTGCCATATAAATTATTATTTCTAGGTAATTTCTAGTGTAGACAAAAATAACTGACTCATTGTATGTATGTAAAGATGTGGTATATGCGTGAAATAGGCATGGAGCGCTGTGAACGATGAGAGAATATAAAAATAACAAACGCCAAACATTATTATTTTTAAGTTATTGTAGTTTATTTCTTAAAATTACATATCACTAATTAATAACAACAGTAACACTAACAAACCATATCAGTCTCAATGCTATAGCGTGAACAATATTTTTTGTTAGCCCATCTTTAGCTAACATAGCAGTCGCCCGCGGCTCCGCCCGCGTGGATGTCGGTTACCGCTGCAAAAAGCCTTCCCAGGAAAGACACGGTCAGCAAAATTATTCCCAGGTCAATTCACAGACACCGACACTAACATCGACGACGCAGTCATTATCCGCAGGCTGCATAGATTGTCTTTATGAGGATGTTAAAGTGAAAATGATGAAAATATTTAAATGTAATACTAAGTTTTCACTTTTGCCGGCAGTCCCGGAGTGAAACCCGTTGTTTTAGGATAAATAACTAAAGCGATTATTGTAGAGCTTCTCTATAAACAACATTTGACGTTAGATTATTTTCAGGTAACAAAATATACTGAAGGTCGGGAGCCCCGACCCGTGATAGAGCAACGTAAAGTTGCCCATGCGTAAAACATTATTTTCGTTAATCAATTCCTACTAATTTGAATGTTTAGCCCTGGGATTTGTTTATCGTTAGTGCGAAAGAAATTTTTACTGGAAATTGGAGCCTTTTGAAGTATAGGCAAATCAGTAGGAATCATGGGTATTCTTGGTATATGAGCTAATTCACCAGCTGCAGGGCCGGTGATAATCTTCGCTACTATTAAATTATCTTTTAGCTTATTTATAAGAAGTCTCGTGCCATTACACATGTTGGGGGGGGCTTAAATTTCTGAGAAGCATTATCGGCGTGCCAACTTTTAACAACAGTTCATGAGGTGGTAGCCCAGCGGGGTTCAGAGAATTTAAAAATTCCTGGAAGTAGTGCACTGCGTCCTCGATGTTAGTGACGGTGTCTATGGATTTATAGCACTTTACTTCACCCGGTACTTTCTGCATAATTAAATTGTTTATTTCGTTGACTGTTTCATTCCTGGGAGAAACTATTGCTCTACAACACAGCCAACAAAAATCATTTTGATGTAAGTTTTCGATGTCAGGATATATAGCATCTATCAGACTATCTAAATTATGGACTATTTGGCCTAGATTGGATGAGTATCCAAAGTAACTGCATAATCAGTGCCCAAATTTAAAGATGGAAAAATTCCTTCTCCAAGTTTCAGCAGCTGTTGTGGAAAACTGCTATGCGTATTTCCATGTAGATGAGCTCTCATATTGGTGCGCAAATTCAAATGTTGAACAGATGTCCAAAGTTGAGACGATTTTAAACATGCCTTCATAATATCTACTCGCGTACCTCTGTTGACGACTGGAAGCATTTGTCGGAAATCTCCAGCAAATACAAAAGTGATACCACCCATGACATTAGCAGAGCTTCGGAGGTCTTTTAAAGTACGTTCTACGGCCTCCACATGAGCTCTATGACTCATGGTGCATTCATCCCATATTACCAACGACGCGTCTTGCAGTAACTTACCAAGAGGCCCATTTTTCCGAATAGAGCACGTAGACCGTTGATCTAAAGATACGGATAGCGGGAGTTTAAACGTAGAGTGAGCAGTTTTTCCTTCGTTCAAGAGGGTTGCAGCAATTGCTGACGAAGCAACTGCAATCGCTATCCTCCCTGATTGCCGTATCTTAGCAAGTATCAAATTTGCGAGAAAAGTCTTTCCGGTGCCTCCTGGTGCGTTCAAAAAAAATAATCTCCCCGTATTATTGTTCACGCTATCCACAATAGTCTCATAAGCATGTCTTTGATCTGGTACTAATTTTGGCACATTGTCATTTAAAAACGCTGTTAAATCATTTCTGTTATACTGTTGTACCATTGTGTCAATAGTATTATTCTGAGTACGAACGGGAGAAGGTAATCCAAAATCACTTAAATTTTTGTCGTTTAATTCTTTTAGTTTGTTTTCTATTAATCCTTCATTATAAATGACTTCAGTGAAGGGTAAAGTGTTATCCTGATTTTGTTGTCAGATACGATGTCTAATAGCTTCACAGAACTGATCTTTGAAAGTATCCCATAACTTCAATGGTTCCGATGGTTGACAAAATAAAAACATGACTACGAACAACTCCCTTAGTTTTTATGGACAATGTGATAACGAAGCTTCGCTTAAAGTGTTACCCTAATGGTCATCGTTTTCAAGTAAACCTCGGTCATGGCAAGCTGCTTGATAAGTCTCTTTGACAATACCGTTTACAGTTTTAAGGTATGCAAATGAGGTCGGACCGCGTACGTGGTGCAGTAGAATCCTAAGATAAAAGCACTCAGATTGTGATGGATGTATCCCGTAGACTCTACCTAAAGCGGCATCTTTTTTTATCTCCGGATGTCCAACTACATCTTCACCACGCCTCCTTTTAGTGTATTTATTATTTGCCCATGTATAGTATTGCGGGACTTCATGATACATAAGAGTTTTCGCGAATTCATCTTCATTACAGAGAGCAAAAAATGCCAGTAATTTGGTATTGCGTGGGTTTTGGACAACTTGATGAGCTGTCCCTGGTGTAAAATACACCCTTTGACCGTTCTCTAGATGAACGGCCAAATGCACTACAGTAGGATGCCGGTCGTGAATGGGAAATTCAATTAAGCGCCAGACAGCTTCAGATGTGCTTATGTACCTGACATTTAAATAGTTTTCGACCTCATCGTGTGGGTTTCCAAGGCTAAAAGTTGCCTGATCTGAACCTTTATTTATATACTTACATATATATTTAATGGCTTGGACAGCGTGGCAATACTCCACGTTTATACGAGTATGAGCGTTAAAAGTCTTACATAGTAGCGGGGAGTATGGAACAATCCACCTATTATCTATCGTCACCATGTTACCCCTGATTTGTAGGGTAGTGCTCCGACCGCCATTTCCTGTATCGCGCCTACGATAAACTGGATACCCATCCTCTCAGGTCTGGGTATCGTACATGAAACGGCGAGGGTATTTTTTTGTGCAGACACCGTTCTTCATGCATGGTGCAGCTAAATTATGTTCTCCGCAGAGTCCATGTACCATATTTTTAGTTATAATGTCGTGTAGTACCGGATCAATTTCTTGATCGAGTAGCTCCGCAACTATGACACTGTTGATCTCATCTGGTTGTATTTTAGTTTCTAGCCAGAACAGCAAATGACAATAAGGTAAACCGCGCTTTTGCCACTCCACACTTGCCATATAACATTTTACTTTGCCGAATATCTGTTCTTTGACAAATAATTTGATGAATTTCTTCATCTTTAAATAAAATACACGTGAAATTATGTCATGGCGGTCGAAAGACCGTTGTCCTGGTAGCAGCTCCGCCTTAATTTCAGGTCATTCGGGGTTACATGTAAAAGTGACAAATAAGCTACCATAATTTCGGACGTACGTAAATGACGATGGCAATATGACATGTTGACTGATATTTGATGGATCAACATTTGCGTCATGATTTAAGGCATCTCTGAGATGAATGTAGTCATCAGCCCTCAGTCTTTGTTGATTCCGAGAAATATAATTTAATCTTTCCAATATCATTTTCGCCATCATGTCAACACAATATTGACTAAATAAGTGTCTGTAATAATATAACGGATTAAAAGAGTTAGTTCTAAACATTAATCTAAATGCATAAAATTGCATACACGAAACAGTTTTATTACGCGCAGAACCCTGCTGAGGGATAGTCAAATAATAACCGTCTTCTCCTGTCACAAACATTATAGGATACTGTAGTGGATCATAGGACCGATGTAGCTCAGAAACTCTTTTGAGCTGTCCGTCTCTACCGTGTAAGACTTCCCTGGGACCTTTGTCTTCATCGACCAAGAGAAGGGCTACCTCGTTTACAGTAGTACATTATATCTGCCTCTGTGTGCTGTCTGTGGAGTGCGATCTGAATGAATAATTAACTTTAAATTATCTGAGGAGTTGAGTTCTAAGTTTTGTTTAAAACTTCGTATATACACGTTATGATTATTCAGAGCGGTCTGTAATTCGCGAATTAAATCAATTTTTAAGGTTGTTGCGATGCTTGATCGCAACGATAACTGGTCTGCATCCGAAATAAATAGCATAGAAGTTATTTGAAAAAGACTATTGTATTTACGTATATTTGTTAAAAATTGACCAGATAATGGATGGTTATTAGTTAAAAGATTTTTTATTGGTTGTGGCGGCTCCTGAAGGTTAGGAAGACAAACTTTACCTGAAGCACAGCACATACCATTAGATTCATCCGCCCATTCCTTGGCAGAGCAGTTAGAGCAGATCTTATTCATGACTCCTATTTGGACGGACGCTTGTTGTGCATAATCAACCTGCGGATCATATCTGAAAGCCAGTCTGTTGCTGCTAGCTAAAATTCGATTGCGAACTCTTTTTGTGGACAACTGCAGTCTCTCTGCCTGAGCTCTAAGTCGCTTCAAACGCTCGACACTCGAGTCTCTTTCGCGCAACTGAGAGGTCCTTATATTTTGTTCATGAAGACGTTGGGAACGCTCTAGCCTCGACTCTCGTGCAAATAACTCAGAGGTTCTCAGATTTTGTTGTGCAAGGCGTTGCGAACGTTCGACACTCGATTGTCGTGCGCGTACCTGAGAGTTTCTCTGATTTTGTTCAGCAAGGCGTTGTGAACGTTCAGATGAAGATTCTCCCATACGACGTATTCTTGCTGCCCGTGCTTGAGAACTATGTTTAGAAAGTTGAGACCTGGCTCTCTTAGGCATTTTCAAATGTTTAAGAAAATGCTAATAGCGTGTAATATTCTAGCTCTGAAAAGAACTGTTGTTTAGCACTGAAAAGAACTGTGGTTTAGTCCTGAAAAGAACTATTGGTTAGCCCTGAAAAGAACTGTTGGTTACCCCTGAAAAAAACTGTTGGTTAGCCCTGAAAAGAACTGTTGATTAGCTCTGAGAAGAACTGTTGTTTAGCTCTGAGAAGAACTTTTGCGTAGGTGTAGTTTTAAGAAAGAAATCTAAAAAAAATCGCACGAGAATTATTAGACTTCGACCGCTGCGTAGGGAACCGACCTCGCGTCTGAGCCGCGCGGGTACCTTACTCATAGATCTAAACTCCCATCCCGCATGCGCACCCCCGCCTTGGTGACGCTCACTTCGCAACGGGCCGTGCAGCAGAAATCGTTATATTTTAATTTCGCCATAACTTCAAAACCAAATGTCCAATTTTAATCATTCAAAGATTATCTACATAAACTGTACTTAATGATGAAATTATTTTGATAAGGATTAATAGCATGAGTAAAATAAATGCGTTTAAATGTAGTCCAAACAAATTCAAGATTTTTAAATAAAAAAAAGATTGTTGGGCCTCAGTCGACATAGATAGTGTGCCGCGGACTTTTTGTAGATATTTATAAGATCTACAATTAGTTAGAACATTTTATGGCTCTATCTTTTATAGTTTAGGGTTTGCGTCATTATTAGGTAAAATCTTAATTGTAAAATTAAGTTTACCTGGTCGGTATAATGTATGAAAATACTTCCGACAGATGGTGCAGGCGTCACCCAAAGACGTTAAGTATGAATGTGTTATCGAGATTAGCAGTCGGGAGCAAGGGTCACGATGGCTGAATTGACAAAGCATCTGGACGGTATCCAGGAGGTGCAGATTTGAATCCTGCTCGTGACTGTTATTTTCGATTTCACATTTTTCACTTTGTGTTTAATGTATGTTGCTAAGCATGTCAAATGCTAAAAATATATATAAAAAAATATCTAAATATTTATAGGGTTTACGTCATTATTAGGTAAAATCTTAATTGTAAAATTAAATTTACCTGGTCGGTATAATGTATGAAAATACTTCCGACAGATGGTGCAGGCGTCACCCAAAGACGGTAAGTATGAATGTGTTATCGAGATTAGCAGTCGGGAGCAAGGGTCACGATGGCTGAATTGGCAAAGCATCTGGACGGTATCCAGGAGATGCAGGTTCGAATCCTGCTCGTGACTGTTATTTTCGATTTCACATTTTTCACTTTGTGTTTAATGATTTTTCATACTTAAAATGTCTCTATTTATCATATATTGCACTTGTAAAATAATATATCATCCATCATCATCCATGAGCCTTTTAACGTCCACTGCTGGACATATAAAATAATATAACACACACATATCAAGAAAAAACACTATTTTTAACACTTATGATATTTTTGATGCCATTTTTGTTATTTAAACTAGTTATAAAACTGTTTAAAAAAAGTTCTGTCTGGACGTCCGTGTGTTGTAGGTAATGTTTAACACATTAACGACCGAAACACTTTACTAATCGAGTATTTTTTTTTCTTTTACAATTCAGTATAACTACGATTAGACCCCTATCACTTTTCACGGTCTAATGGTGGTTTAATTGTGTAATTGTAAAAAAAAAAAATCAATATTTACGCTCGATTCGACACTAAAACCAGCGCTTCCTTATTTCGTGAGAAATATTTCTATAGACCAATATGGAATTACTTCTTAAAATTAGCGCTAGATGGCATATAAGACATGAAAAAGTACTGTGCTTTTTGAAATTAGCGCTATCTATGTGATTTATTGAAAACTACTTAGTACAATTTTATTGTAAAAAATGAAGATTATGAGGCGTGCAATTTTGGATTTTCCAAAATATTTTGATCTGGTGTAGTTGATCGATGACGCCAGTGATAACTTTGTATAGTAACAATATAATATACAAATAGCACAGAAACACCTCGCATAGTCATATAATTAAGTTAAAAAGGAAATACTACGCATAGTTATATAATAAGGTATTTGATTTGCGTAATGATATGTTTATAATTTTGCTTTTTCATTTCCGTTGTTTCTAAACTATAAAATAACAGAGATGAATAACAATTACTATGATTACTCAACTGACTTAGTTGTTTTGCGAACACTGATATCTAATGTTGTGGGTTCGATTTCTACAGAACAACAATTTGTGTGGTCCAAAAGGATTTTTTCGGGTCTAAGTGTATTTTGTATCCATTATTAAAAAATAAATACTTACAGAAATAATAATCATAAAACACTAGCTATATAAATGTAAATAATATAATATGTATAAATGTAAATATAGAATAATATAATTTTATATATTAAAATAAACTAGTGAAGGCTATTCACGATGCCAGGCATAGTTCTAAGCAAACATCCTAACTCTCAAAACCTAAGACCTTTTTTGGTTAGTCAAATACAGCTTTATCTAATTATTTTCTTTCTTACTTATGATGAGATAAAAGAAGATATTCTATGTACTTTTCCAGGTTTTAATTTGTCTGTTAATATATGAAATTATCAAATCAAGTCTATCTTAAGCACTACATGGCAAACTAGCATCCTACAGAAACTATTTATGTTTTCAGGATAGAAACATCCAAAAAATCTTTTGTGTGTTTAGGGTCTTATTTGTCTATCTACAAAATTTCATCTTAATCCGTGATTGACGGCCAAAAAAACACGCATACACATTCGCATATTTTTTTTTTCGAGTACACACTGCTCTAGGGAATAATCCTTGTATAGCGGGGGATTTCACAAACATTTGATTGGCGAACACCAAGTACACTCAGACTCAGAATAACCATTTGTGTAGTGAATCACGAATTATCCTGTATGGGAATCAAACTCACAACACTCGAGACGGGAGGTCGGTATTTAAATCACTCCGCTATCTGTGCAGTAAGATTATAAGGATAGTTAAAAAAAACTGTAAACACTGTGTGTGTTCTAGTTCTCAACGATATCTCCCCAAATTCCATGGTAGATACTTCTTTACTTTTTTATACAATTTATCAGTTAGCAAAAAATACTTGTTTTGGTAAACTCATCCACATCTTTATACCATAGTAATGTTATTCAAACATATCGGAATAACAAATCATGATAATATCATCTTGTCTCGTAATATCAAAATAATCGTTCTATCATTAGTCAATATTAACAGAGAACATAGTCTTGTTAAACATAAAAACTTCTTTGATCCAATGTACTTAACTACTTAAATTGTAGATGCTTGTTTATAAAAAAAAAGTTTTATTTCTTGTTCCTTTCCTCTATAAATTATTTGAGTATTTACTATCCATCCATCCATCAGCTTTTTAAAGTCCACTGCTGGACATAGGCCTCCCCAAGAATGGGGGATAGTGTCGTAATCGCCACGCTTGGCAGGCGGGTTGGCGATCGCAGTGGATGTTGTTAATACTCGAAGGAGTGCTGCTGCCCACTCCCCTAGTATTCCCTCAGTCGGCTCTTACGACTCCCATGGGTGGAGAGGGGTGGGACAATTCTAAAGCCGGTCCCACACGGCTTTACTATATTTTAATAAAATACATTAATCATATATATACTGAGTAGGTACTATAAAGAATATAGGTACCAAACCATACCATATATTAAATAATAAAATTGTTATATATTTTTTTACTAACATTCCAGAAATGTATCTGCCAAATACCAACTTTATTTTCCCATTTATTCAAATTTTTTGATTTGTTTAATTATTTTATACCAACTCTTTATTGTTTTATTTCATTACGTATTACAAACACAATAACGATATAGCGAAAGGAACTCCGTTCCAGCCAGGGTCTCCATAAGACATTTCTCTCATTTTCTTTCTTTTAAATTTACATTTCTGTCGGCAGTCGTCATGACTACCTATTGTAGATTTTTTTTTAAGATACGTGTCCAATAATATGCCACTATTATGAAAATAGATATGGCGTGCAAAGAATTGTAATAAATTGAAGATAAACTTCAGTTATCATTTGACATAATGACTCAGCTGTACAGCTATTTGAAGCAGTTACTCGGCATTCAGAGCTCAGAATTTCGTAAGTTATGTTATATTTGAAAGAAAAACCAAACCGTGATGATATAAAATTTATATGGGTAGTAGATTCAAGACCTGTGAAATGTACTAATAAAGCGATTCTTACGATTAAGTTAAAACGTTGCAATGTTTTCCAAAAATAACTTATATTTATTAACAATTTTGTCCAGACTAATAAGTTTGGTTCTTGGTGTCGCGGATGATAAAGTTCTACAGGGCATCAAAGTTGGTTAATATATATTGCTTGTACTATACTCGGTTTAACAAGAATACAAGCATCATTGAGGCTTATTAAAACTTAAAGCTATTTTCTGTTGTCCTGAAACCCAGGCCTAGAGTCTAGCTTAGGCACCAGTCTCCTACAATATATACTTGCCTGAATTATGTATATTTATTAAGCTGTTGTAAACTGTATATAGTAGTGAGAAATAAAAATTATTATTATTATTTTATAAGATAATAATAACTTTAAAATTGAGTTTAAATTTTATTGGGGTTGAAAATAATTACCACGGAGCCGAGAATATGAGAATATTAGGCTATTTAAAACGAGGAAGTCAGAAGTACCTACGTTTGGGTCTGGCAAAAAGTGAAAATTCACAATGTGTAAAAAACTCTCCATCCATCCATCAGTCTTTCATCGTCCACTGTTGAACATAGGCCTCCACTAAATGGGGGTTTTACCATAATCGCCTCGCTTGGCAGGCGGGTTGGCGATCGCAGTGGATGTTTTTAGTACACAGGGGAACGCTGCTGCCTGGTCCCCCGGTAATCTCTTTGTCGGCTTTTACGACTCCCATAGGAAGAGATGGGGTGGAGCTATTCTTCGTGCCGGCCCCACACGGCATAAAAAAACTCTACGAGTGCAATTTTCTTTGGAGTTACTTCTAGAATATCTTCTCTTGCAGTGATATTGTATTTTGCTAACTATCCCTATTAGTAGGTATGACTTGTGGGAACAAATGTGGGTATAGGAGGTATTGATATAATGTAATCTTAGCCCTTAGTAACATTATCGACGGTAGTGTAACTGACTTCCGTGCACGAGGTCGTGGGTTCGATTACCATTCAGGACAATTATTTGTGTGGTGAACACAGATATTTGTATTGTGTCTGGGTGTTTTCTATCTATTATATGTATGTATTTACAAAAAAAAAGTCGTATATGTATTATATCCGTAATCTGTACTCATAGCACAAGCGTCAAGCTTAGTTTGGGACCAGAGGACGTCGTGTGAAAAATGTCCGTGAATATTTATTTATTATTTATTATATACCTAATTTTATTTTTATTGGTAGTGTTAGCAATATACCTCTTTTACTGCTTTGTATAATAGACGAAATTTTTCTAAAACAAAAAAATTAATTTGAATTTATTGAACATGGATGTGACTTTATTATTCGTAAAAGGAAATACTAAATTGTAAATTAAAGTGTGATAGTTTAAAATATGTTTTACGAGTTATTATTATCAAGTGTAACCCACGTTTTGATATAAATACTTAATACAAATCAAGAGTAAAGGTAATATCAAGCTTTTTATCTATATTATAAATATCCTAACCTTTGGCCGTGGCGCCGCCGCAGCCAAAAGCTGGTTTTAAGGTTATATCTCAGGTTCCCGATATTTTAGCGGGATAAAATGTGTAGCAGTTTTTACATCTAATCAAAAACTATCAAATAAAAAAGTTAAGTTTTTGAGTGATGCGCGAACAAACAAACTGACAAACCGGCAATTAATCTAAAAAAAATCGTTTTGTGTTTAGACACTCTTATATAGCCTAATAAAGTCACTTTTTCTCAAATATCTTAAATGTAAAGACTGTTACAGCTTTATAATAGTATAGATAATATTTTTTTTTAATTAAAACTCGTATATTGCTCCGTGAGAATATAAAGATTATAGTACTAAAGAGGTTAAATATAAACTTTACACCTACATTTCCATAGTACTGTTGGGTATAAGTAGATTGTTATAGAGACGAGAAAATTATTTTCCGAGGAAACCTTATAAAAAGTAATGGGTTAAATTAGGTTACTATTTAATTTCTCCCAAGGAACCCTGTCAAATGAAAACATTAAATTACTGAAATCATACTTTCTGATATTTACACGACTGACTCTAGCTAATACCCGCGATTCTGTCTACGCTGCTCATTTTATTAAAAGAAAAGACACTTCACAGGCACTGTTAATAAAAAACGATTTTTCATAAAACTTTAATAAATTTATATGAAATGAAGATATCGCAATTTTTTTTTTTTTTTTGATAAGGGCCAAGTGTCTACAAATTAAAACTGTTTTATAAGTTTCACTTCTTACTGAAATACATCCATTAGTTTTTCCTCGATGCGCCCTGAGCGGCAGATCTCCATCATTTAATTTATAAATATTATTAAATAAAACCTTCGTGCGATTCTATCGTGTTTACATAATCTTCTGTTATCGCGATGTTTTCAATACTTTACAGCTTTCGATCGAATCGAATATCTTACAGAATATTGTGGTAGTTTACTACTGTGGGTCTAGCCATGTTACATTCTATGATCGCTAACGCTTATAGAAAACTATAAAAATGTATGGAAATTTGACATTAGTTTGATTATTACTAGCTAAAATATATTCATTACTTAAATCTTAATCATAATATACGAGTATATTAGTATTATATGGTACTATACTTATTTAAATATTATTACTACTGTAAAATTCGTACACATTTACACGTGTAAGTTTAGGCATGTAATATTCAAAATGTTATTTTATTTTGTTTCTTTACGAATAATATGTGGTGAAACTTACATTCTTTAAAATCATTACGATTGCGGGTGAAGGTGTTTTAGTAATTAATGTCACTGGCTTCCGTGATACAGTTTAAACTAGCACAGAAGCCAGAGTATTTGTAATTGATGTAACATGTTTTTATAGTAAGTAATAAAGATTATTATTTATCCATTAATGTACCATTGGACGTTCAACATCTCAGTCCACCCTTGACCATAAATGCTGTAAAGTATTCGAAACGTCGGGAGAGTACCAAGCATACGCCATAGATTCCGTAAAGGTAGTTTTATTAACTGAAAATATTTCAAAGCCGAAAATAATAATGATATGTTTGTTTCAGGAATATTACCCGATAGAGCAAATAGAGTAGAAGATATTTACCTGAGATTTTATAATGGGTAAGTAACCATGTTATGTTGGGTAACGTATAACTGTACATTAACAAATTCATTCTATAGTGTATTTTTTACCTTATATCTATATATATAAACTAAGTTATATCCATAAATGGTTGGTGTTGCTAATTCGAGAGGATACCATTTAGATCTGTTTCTCTCTGACATAAAATCAACTTCTATATAATAAAATATAAATATATAACAATCATCAGAAAAAAAAACATTGTTCAGAAACAAAATATTATAATAAAAAATACTATTATTGTATTCAAATAGTTTGTAGTTGTTGTATATACATAGATATTTTTTCAGACGCACAACAGAAGATTACGTTGACCTGCCGCTTAATCAAGCTAATCGGTTATTTGATACAAAAGGCTTTAACAAAAGTAACCCCACGGTGCTCTATATCCACGGATTCATCGAGATGGCTCAGCAGCAAAGCATCCAGGTATGATAAAAATACAAATTATGTAATTAATTAAATATTGAAAACTGCCTCGGTGATGCAGCAGAGTTTGGAAATGGGCCCAGTAGACGGCAATAGGCTCGCGCCCTATTACGTGGGACTTAAACATAGCTGGCGGACCGTGGGTGTGTGATATACCTCTGCCTACCCCTACGGGGTACAGGAGGTGTGATGCTATGTTTTTTTTTAATATATTGAAAATTCAATAATAATGATCTCCGTAACTTTAAGTCCTCTGACAATGATTTTGGCTACAGCGGCCAGGGTCACTAGCCTACTCAGGAGATATTATATTGCACGAGTGTGTGCGGAAACATAAGTGCGCTCTTTGTTCCCTTACTCTCATAGTCTGATGGGACGGCGTTCCGACACGACTGCAGGTGCAGAACCAACGGATTTACGTACTTTTTGAGACACGGGGGTGAAACACCGCCAACGTCCTAACTTTGAGCTGCTATTGAGAACTATTTTTACGAAATAAATTAATAACTTTTTTTTTGTCGCGGCCCAGGAATCGAACCCAAGACCTCATAATTTGCAGTCGCGGTCACTACCGCTAGACCACTGAGGTACTGAAAATATAATACATTTACCTCTAATAGTGTATTGCGGTTACCGAATATCAATTAGGTTCATATGACGTTAAATTATTATCTTAGAATCACATTTTGGTTCTATAAAGTATATTCAAAGAAATTGCGATCGCTTACGTCGATCAAATCATTACTTATTACCAGAATTAATTATAAATTAACCTCATTCGTGTCGGACTTGGAAGGAACTAATAATACTAATTGAACTCCAACATTGCAGTATTTCACGCAACACCAGATGATTCATAAGTAAATTATTCTTTATTATGAAAGTCATGATGAATAATGCATAAATATATCTGGCTTTTTAGTTAATGTGGAATTATCTGGTGTCGTAACAATCTTCCGGTATCGTAAAAAGCGTATAAGGAAGTAAAATGAAGCATAATAAAAATGAAAAAGAATAAAAAATACACAGGAAAAATATTCCCGCCTCATTAAGACGGCTCCATGTGGGATATTAAGTGAGCTATAAAGAAAATTACTGGTGTCTGCCCTTGTTATTGTTGTTTATGCATGCCCCATAGTCATTATCGGAATGACAATATTTTGTTTTATCCAAGCCCGAATTTATCGTAACTAGATGTTCAAATCCCTTTAGTCTGTATTCCAAAATATCCATTCTTTTTTTGGAGATTAAAGTCTTTAAAAAGAGATTAAAGTGTTATTAATTCAGCGTATTATATATCTACCGACAAAGTTTCATCTATATCCGTTCAGTTTTTTAGGCGTAATACACGAACAAACACAAAAACATCTAGAAGGAATGATTCCTTCTCTTCCTATGGGAGTCGTAAAAGTCGACTAAGGGATTACCGGGGGACCGGGCAGCAGCGTTCTCCTGTGTGCTAAAAATATCCACTGCGATCGCCAACCCGCCTGCCAAGCGTGGCGATTATGGTAAAACCCCTCATTCTGGGGAAGCCTATGTCCAGCAGTGGACGATGAAAGGCTGATGAATGAATCATCCAAACATCTTCACAAACTTTCGCTACTACTATATTAACCAGGTAGTCTTTATCCGCGGCTCAGCCGCAGGTAAAAGCTAGTTTTAGGTTATATTTTTGGGGATTCATAGTAGCGGGATACAACTTATGCTTATCTAAGTCTATTCAAGAACTATCAAATAAAAAAAAAGTCATAAAAATTTTCGTTTAGTTATTTTTGCGTGATATGCGAATAACAAAACAGACATTGTCCGTGTGGTGAAGGACTAAGAATACAAGTGTCACCACCCCATTTAAGAATTTTGTATGAGGCGAAGGGAAGTGAGCAATTATCATCCATTGCATGACTGGTGGTAGGGCTGGGTACCAAGTGGGAGTACTTACTTGGTATCGGGCCCGAGCGGGTTGGTACCACCATCTCCCGTGTGACCGGCCATGAAGCACATCGTTGCGTTTTGGCTATAGCAGGCGATAGCCGTTTATTTTTTCATTTCATATCGGTGAAATGAAATGGTGAGCAGCGGCTTGACCATACTCTCGGTATAGTTGAGTCCATGAGCGACAGTTACCATTTACCATCAGATGGGCCGTGGCTCGTTTGCCATTATACTACGCAATAAAAAAAAACGAAAAATAAATTTTCTAAAAAGAAATTGTTTTGTGTTCAGAGACGCCTGAATAACCTACAGTGTTGTCTGTTACAGCTTTATAATAGTGATTAATGAATGACTTAATAGTAAATTATTGCTATCAAAAAGGTAAAAAAAAAACTATTGATATGACATTAAAGTCAGTTTCTCCTTCCAAATTATATGACATTTTATTGGATAACAACTGAAACAGATGATATTGACGATTGCATTACATCCTAAACAGGAAATAGTAAATAAGCATAATCGCCATGAGAGGTGTATTTCATCGTTTACAAATAAATAAGTTCTGATTTTGATTCTGCTATTGATTAGTAATTATCATAGGTATAGTATATACGAGTACAGTAAATTATAATTGTAATGTAAAAATTACCTGAAGGATTTTCATAGCTTAGTGATTCTAGATACCAAGCTAAGTTATTTTATTTACTTACTTATTGAACCGAAGGATTTAGAGTAATAACAGTATCAGGCAAGTTTCCGTAACAGCGGGTTACATATATCTCTAAACTCGCATAGTACAGTGACGAAGTGTGTTCATTAAATGCTTTGCGTTTATTGACCGTCGTAGCCGTGATTGGAAGGATTATGATATTTTTCATCCCATTTACTTATTCGAAAAGGACGACTTGGTTCGCCTTTAAGTGCACCCAAAAGTGGTGTTTTCTATAAGAAACTTTTAGCGGGCAGTAATGAGTTTTTAATCCTCTATAATTACGTAGTAACTATTTTAGTAATCTGTGCTATAAGTGCGTGGCAAAGATAATTGCGGCGCACTTATCTCAGACTCACTAGACGGAGCCATGGCGTGGCCGCACTTGAAACAGCAATATTTTTTTTAAATGTTGCCAGGTTGACAATACCATATTTGGGTAAAATAAACGATAGTTAGAATGAGGTCTGTAACTTGATCGTAAATAAGAAACTCTTCGTAACAAATATTTAATTGAAAATCACAGCGTTTATCAAAATAATTATTTAAAAGTAAATCTACCACCCCTTCTATTCATCCAAACATCAGTATTTAAACGTCTTTAAACGTCCACTGCTGGACATTGGCCTCCCCAAGAGAGCACCAGAACTAGAGGGCTTGTGCTGACTGCATCCAACGGCTCCCTGCAGCTTCGACCATATATTTGGTCCATCTGGTGGGAGGCCATATTACGCTGCGCTGTCCGATACGTGGTCGCAACTCGAAAACCTTTTTCCCCAATGGTTGACAGCACGTCGAGCGATATGGCCTGCCCATTGCCGCTTCATCATGCAAACCTGGCAGACTATGTCGGATATTCACGTTCTACGGATCTCCGTAATAAGAATTCGATCACGTAGGGAAATACCAAGACTTTGAGCCTTGATGCAAGGTAAGTATTGCTGCTCCATAAATTGCCGTTCTGTTTGATATCTCATCTGGTAAATAATAATAAGTTATATTTAATCAAATATTAGTACACAAGAATATAATTAATAAATTAATTAATAAATTACACCAATACTCTCTTTCATACCTACTCGCTCTCTTACGTCATTGTTACGAATGCGGTCAGTCAGCCTCACTCCACAGATTCTCCGCAGAGATCGCATTTCGACCGCATTGATTTTGCTCTCATGCTCCTTTTTACATACCCAACTCTCGCTTCCATATAATAACGTTGGGACAAATACTGCGTTGTGTATTGCGACACGTGCCTTCTGGATAATGTGGTGGCTGCCGAGAAGTTATCCCAATGCTCCGTCCACCCTATTTATTTCCCGCATTCACTCTTCTTTCTACATCAGTGGTGTACCTTCCATCCCAACTGAATCCACATCCAAGATATACAAATTCATCCACTTGTTCTAGCACACCATTTTCTATTGCTACTCTAACATCTGTTCTGGCTTTTTCTTTTTCAAACACCATTACTTTAGCAGATCAGTCGCAGACTGCGCTAATAGGACCGCATCGTCTGCATATAGCAGCGAGTTAACCGCTGAGTCGCCCATCTGAACACCCACATTCATTTCATTCAACCTTTGTAGACATTTATACAGATATATGATAAACAGTCTGGCTGATAGAACGCAGCCCTGTTTAACGCCGATATTGACGTCAAACCAGGGTGACATTCCATCATCCAGCCGCACACAAGCTCTGCAGTCCATGTACTTGGACTGCACCACTTATAGCAGTCTACCGCTAATACCATACTCCGGCAAAATGTCCCAAAGTTCCTTTCGTACAACAGTGTCAAATGCTTTCTCCAAATCCACAAAACTGCAGAAAACCCTCTGGCCTACAGCCAGATGCTTCTCCACAATGTTGCGCAGAGAAAACACTTGATCCGTGCATCCTCGTCCACACCTGAAACCTCCTTGTGCCTCTCACAAAAATTCATCAGACACCATCCTCATTCTCCTTTCAACAATCTTACCATACACTTTGGCTGCCAAACTGGTCAAGCTTATTGCTCTGTAGTTTGCACAGTCATAACGTGAACCCTTGTTTTTAAATAAGGGCACGATGACTGCGCTTCTCCAGTCCTTGGGAACCATTCTTGAGCTCTAATATAAATTGAGAAGCATCAGGAAGGATTCCCAGACACATGAGCCTCCAAGCTTGATCATCTCAGCAGACACCATATCAATACCCGCTGCCTTACCATTTTTCAAACTTCTAATCGCCCATTTAACTTCATCTATACTAATGTCATCAGAGGATGCCGGTACCGTATGCTGATCTGTTAGATCACATGTGGCACCAGCATCACCCTGAACATCCGCATACATATCTCCAAAATATTCACTCCATTGGCTTAACACATCTTGTGTTTGCGTAAGAATGTCTCCACCTTTAGACCTTATTTTATTCATTATGAAAGAAGACCAACCACTCCGAGATTTCTTCACTTCCCTCCAGAAAAGTTTTGTGTTGCTCTCGAAGTTTTTGGTCAGCCTTTCTTCTGCTATCATATTTGCTCTATCACGCTTCTCTTTCACTAAGGCTTTGGTGTTATTCTTACGTTGCCGGTATATTTCTTTCTTCTGTTCTTTCATACTTGCACTCAGGTTCAAAGAAGATACATAGTCCAGCCACGCTTTCTTCTTTTGGTCTACGGAAGCTGCTACTTCTGTATTCCACCATGCATCACCTTTCACTTTCCTATATTTCTTTAAGCATCCACATACTTCTTTCGTTGTATTTACCATACTATCTTTCAATGCTCTCCAGCATTCTTCTATGTCAGGTCCTGGCTGACTTGCCGTTGTCAGCCGTTCACGGACACCCTCTACATACTTTGCTCTTACACTCTCTTCTTGCAACTTTTCAATCTTTATTCTTTCAAGCCCTCTGAAGTGGACACGCTCTCGCCAGTGTCTCCACTTTCTGAACAGACCACTAAATCTCGCAATAACGAGATAGTGATCCGTGTCGACAGTGGGACCCCTGTAGGCTCTTGTATCCAGAATTTTACTTCGGAGGCGACTATCTACCAAAATTAAATCTATCATACTTCTCTGTTCATTCCTTCTCCATGTATATGGATGTCCTTATGTTGAAAAAATGTGTTTTACACAATAAGGTTTCTCTCCATACATACATCCGCAATGACCCTGCATCATTCACTCTCTTATCACCAAATGAACCAAGCACGTCCTCGAAGTCTGGACGCTTGGTCCCATCCCATCCATTCAAGTCTCCGCATACGATCACGCGTTCACTAGCTTCTGCCTAATCCAGAACTTCCCTAACATTATCCCAGAACTTCTCTAGATCCGATGCCACCGAAGAGCCAACGGGAGCATAAGCTGCGACCATGAAGACCCTTGGGACACCTAGTTTTATTCGGACCCATAGAAGTCTGGGATTAAACATTCCGTAGTCTTTCACACCTGAGGCCAAGCGAGCGGACAGCAACACCCCCACTCCCATGCTGACCCGATCGCTGTGCGGCACACCAGACCACAGAGCTAACCCGCCACCAGGAAGATCACAGGCGTCGCTACCCTTTCGCTTGGTCTCTGTTACACAGAGCACATCAAGCTGTCTGTCCGACATGACGTTTACCAGCTCTTACATTCCACGTGCCTACTCGGACACTCTGCTCCCCTCAACTCGCAAAACTGGGCAAGGCGTGATGGGTGGCGGCCCTCATCGCTGCATCTGCCTTTGTTCGTACCGACGGGGGCGGGCCGGTACGCGTCGCCTATGGGGCACGCCCTAACCCGCACTGCGGTACGCATTCGAGCCGGATTGCAGCCTGTGGATTACAGGTTGGCAGGGATCGCGACGAGCACGCTCCGGACTATGATCACCATATCATATATATTACGTAGTCTTTTTCTCAAAACACTCATTAACACAAATTAACTTTAAATTTTGATTAAAATCCGAATTTTTATTCAAATGTTCGATTATGTCAGTTGAATCGTGGCAGACAAAGCATTTTGACATCGTGACAATACCAAAAACTGGCCACAGTGACAAAAACAAAAATCTATTACTGTCTGTTTTTTGCACCAGTAAACTGTATCTTACGTTCTATGTGTATGAGCGATCATACATGTCAAAGAATGTTCTTCGCTCTGTCTAGGACGTATTTAGTCTGAGGCACTTATATATTTTTTGAATTTGGAATATCTTAGTGTTCAGCGCCAAAGAAATCGAACGCAAATATTGTTTAAGTAGACTGGCTGGTACGACGGCCTTATTAAATAATAATAATACAATAAAATATGAAGCGCCTTTTGTTTTCTCATAGTGGGTGATGAAAAGTAGAGTGTACCTATCACTCGAGCGCAAAATATATTTTTGGCTCGGGCGACGTACATTAAATCCCTCGCTACGTTCACTCGGATCACACGGATTCTACTAAAGAACTTCGCTCTGGGTTCAAAAACGCGCCCTTGCCGTAAAAATATTATTTTGCTCCCCCATGATACAATCTACTATTTTATGTGTCATGAACAAAAATCTTGATGTACAAGTAAAGAAATCATTAAACACAAAGTGAAAAATGTGAAATCGAAAATAACAGTCAGGAGCAGGATTTGAACCTGCATCTTCTGGATACCGTCCAGATGTTTTACCAATTCATTATTGCTGAATTGGTAAAGCATCTGGACGGTATCCAGAAGATGCAGGTTCAAATCCTGCTCCTGACTGTTATTTTCGATTTCACATTTTTCACTTTGTGTTTAATGTATAGTGCTAAGCATGTCAAATGCTAAAAATATATATAAAAAATATCTAAATAAAGAAATCATATTTAATAGGAATTTTACTGACATGTGCCGCGTAAACCAATTAGTTATAGAACCAACAGCTTATACCGCGGCTGAGTCTCTTATAAAAAATTTAGCATTAATAAATAGAATAAAAACCATTATATATATATATATATACATATATCTTTTTAAATTTATGCCAACCAAACTGACTACATTTTATAAACTATCTTCACCTATAAGATGCATTCAATTTGTTAATAAGCTACATATTATTAGTTACTTTAACAGATTTTTTAACAGTAATCAAGTTTTATCAAGAAAATTAAAACACTGTTATAGTATTGCACACTCCCTAAACTTATAAATCTCATATAATTTATAAGGGGTCATTCAATAACTATCTAAGCCTACAATTTTAATGTAAGTTGCCTTATAAAATATGTCTAAAGCAAGAGCCAGGGGAGATAAAAAGAAATAAGTACCTTACTATAAGTACCAATAAGTTTGTACATACAGTTCAGTGGAAAAGTACATACTCGTGACGAGTTTAATTAATATTGATTGCTTCATGTTTACTTTCAGGTCATGGTGAACGCGTATTTAGAAGCAAGACCAGAGACAAACGTGATTTTATTGGATTGGTCCAATATGGCGCATGGTTCTTATTTAGTCAACGCCGCTAGGAACACGAAAAAGGTAAAGGAAATTATAAATGACTAGACCGCACAGATGGTGGAGTGGTTTAGATACCGGCCTTCCGCTCAAGTGATGTGGGTTTGATTCCCACACCGGACAACTCTCTGTGTGATCCACAAATGGTTGTTCTGAGTCTGGGTGTACTTCGTTTCCGTGATATTGTATATTAGTAAAGTCCCCTGCGATACATGGATCCATATCTCCATAGAGCAGGGAGTAGTTAAAAAAAATACAAAAGAAATACCCTAAGAATGTTATTATTTTTTTGTCATTGTGCGCTTGATAATCTGTATGTGTATTAACCTGGCTAGTGATAAATATAAGGACTGCAAAGAGTATCGAGTTGAATCTGCAGACAGACTTTGACAGGCACCCACTCTTTACTTTGTTCCAAGTTATTTGTGAATCTCTGCTCAATTAGAGATCACAGTAGAAATCTGCATTTTTAACAGCCAATTCAGCCTTCCCATCCGCACTGCTTAAGATACCCTGCACATAAAACCATTTTATTCTAAACGTATACCCACAAGAAAAATAGTTGATTAAGTAATAGGTTGTATTGTGCTAGACAGAGAAGGATAGTATGATATCACGCACATTTGAGACGCAAAAATCGAAGAAAAACGTTATGGCCATCAATTATTCATATCTTAACTTTGTTAATACGATATACTTACCAGACAATCTACCACTTCAATATATAGTTATAATTCGGATTAAAATCTTCAGATTATGTAGGTTTTATAATTACTTATTAACATACACGTACATGCACATTTAGTGACAAAGGTCGAAGCAATTATAAACCCGATTTAAAACCATGGTCATATCTACGTCCGCATCAAAAAATAATAATTAACTTTAGACTATTGTTTAAAATTATAACATAAACAGACGAAAATGTGTGCCTCATTTAAAGGTATATAAATATAAGTGTGACTGAAACTGTCTACCTATATATTTATATATATAATTCTTCTGTTCGTGTGTATTTTACTGAAGTTCTCCTAAACCGTTGGAGGGATTATAATATTTATAGTATTTGATTGGGCCGCTCGTTGGTTTAGATTCACAATTATTGTACACAAAAATAATGTATATGTACAATACATATACATATATGCCGAGCATATATTATATCAAATGCTTAAAATGCAAGTATCTCTAAACTTTTACATTAATAAAATCATTATAATGAAGGATTCATAACCTAATTTGGCCCTTGCCCGTGCCTGATTATGTCGTATAAAATATTTAAAAATAACAACATATTTATTGTATGTTATATATGACAATTATTTAATAAAATATTTCAAAGAGCATAAATCATACTAGCAATCAAATAATGAGCATACAAAAACTGATGGTTTCTATAAACCAATAACCATGATATGTACTGGATAACAAATTAACCATTAATTAAATAACCTCATTTATCATTATTTGCAGGTGGGGAATGCAGCAGCGGAACACTTGAATAAATTAATGGAATCCGGTCTGCTACTAGAAAAATTCCATGTCATAGGACACTCCTTGGGCAGCCATGTAGCCGGGTACACAGCTAGAGAACTTAAAAATAAATACAACAAATTAGTCAAAAGGCAAGTCTATTATATGATAATATATACCTATACATACCAGCCTTTGCTCGCAGCTTCGCCGCAGACAAGAGGTAGTTTTTAGGCTGTACTTATTTCAAGTATATGTATAGTAGCGGGATAAAACGTATACCAGTTAATAAGTCTAAAATTAAAACAGTTTCATGAATCCTAGTAACTTTTGCGAGATGTGCGAACAAACAAACAGACAAACAGATAAAGTTCTAAGAAAAGTTTTCGGTTCAGAGACACAGAGCACAATACAGTCATATTTTTTAAAATATCTTCAATGTACAGACAACTTTGCTGCAGCTTTATAATAGTGCAGACCTATGTGTAAGTCTATCCTCGCGCCTGTTTCAAAGAGGGATAGGCAAAAACAATAGGTTATGCCACTTGCCGTGAAACGGCCTCCCGCTGCTCACTTTTCGCCGTGAGAACGAGACGTGACGAATGGCACACCACAATGTCATTCGCATGATTATCACTAAAATTTCTATAGCGTTTCCACGAAATAAATTTTAATGTATTTTATCCCATTATAAATATAAGTATGATAGTCAGCTTTTGGTTTCGTGAATATCAAACGAAAGAATAAACAGAACAGAATTTTGTCCGTGTGGTGACGGACTATGAATACAAGTGTCACCACTCCATTCTTCCCACGGGTGTCGTATGAGGCGACTAAGGGAAGTGAGCAATTATCATCCATTGCATGACTGGTGGTAGGGCTGGGTACCAAGTGGGAGTACTCACTTGGTATCGGGCCCGAGCGGGTTGGTGCCACCATCCCGTGTGACCGGCCATGAAGCACATCGTTGTGTTTTGGCTACAGGAGATAGCCGTTTATTCTTTCATTTCATATCGGTGAAATGAAATGGTGAGCAGCGGCTTGACAATACTTTTGGTATAGTTGAGTCCATGAGCGACGGTTACCATTTACCATCAGATGGGCCGTGGCTCGTCTGCCACTACATCAATAAAAAAAAACACACTGAGGAGCTTCGGAATCGGACATATGAAAGATCGTGGTATATATCAACCCGATCCGGCTCGATAACTGTTTTCTAAGTTTTATTTCTTAGCCACCTAGGCCTTGTCTAAAAAAAATATGGCGATATCTTCATTTAATAATAATGTTATACCTAAAAGTTTAGATTTTTATAAGCACTACATGTGCAAAGAAGTGTATTTTTTTGTCGCGTAAAAGGGAGCGAGAGGGGAATTCTCTTTTATCTCTGTCTCATCACGTTAAGTATAAAGCAACGCAGACGAAGTTGCGACTATCAGCTAGTATTCAATAATATCACCAAATCACCAGTCGCCAAGAAACTATTATTCAAAACTACATTTTAATTGTACAACGGAGATATTATCATTGTATACAATAATAGTAGCATAACAATTTCAGATTAACAGCCCTCGATCCTGCTTTTCCAGCATTCTACCCAGATGGCGTTGTAATGGAACATATTAACGCGAGGGACGCGGAGTTCGTAGATGTAATTCATACGGACGCCGGTGGATATGGTGCTCCCGTACGAACCGGTACTGCTGACTTCTGGCCTAATGGTGGCAAAAGTGTACAGCCTGGGTGTCCACGATTTGCGCCAATACCATTGTCAGATGAGAGTAAGTATTTTTATAAAAACAAAAAATTACATAGTCTCACATCTGTATTCCTGCAGGGATTACTAATTAATTGGGGACAAGCCTATTGCCGTCTACCGGGCACATTTCCATACTCCGGGATCCTACTGAGGTTTTTTATTTAAAACTCAATTACACTGCCCGGCCTTTGTTTTTTGTTTATGCGGGAAGAAATATTCCTAACCGCACACCCCGTCGTTCGGGGCAACGAACAGGGTAGTGTGGGGCCTGCACCCCCTAAAGAAACCCGCCGTGTGCCATCTCTCCGCCTTTATTGGCGGGCCACTGGAACTATGTTACATTCCTTCTGTGGTAGGTACACTGCCCGGCCTGGGGATCCAATCCGAGACCTCATGATCAGCAGTCGCTCACACTACCGCTGCTCCAACGAAGCAATTATTAAGTATAAGTAATAGAAAAATTTGCGATTAAAAACTATATTTTTATAATCGACTAGCCTTTGCCCGCGGCTCCGCTTAGCTTTTAGCTTATAGTTCAGATTCCCGATATAGTAGCGGGATAAAATGTATACCAGTTGTTAAGTCTAATCAAGAGCTATCAAACAAAAAAAAGTTGAAATCCGTTTAGTAGTTTTTTCGTGATGCGCGGACGAACAAACAGACAAAAAATCTAAAAATAAATTGTTTTGTGTTCAGACACGCCTATATAGCCTAATACCATTGATGTATAAAAAAGACCCTAATACAGTATTTTTTCCTCAAATATCTTAAATGTACAGACACAGCTCTGTTACAGCTTTATAATAGTATACTCGTAGATTAAAAACTTACAACTTCAAGTACAACATTTGCTGCTTATGAAACTAAATTTCTCGGTATTAACTTAACTGCAATCTATTCACGAAGCAACTTCAACTGTCAAAAAGTGTTTTTGGATTGTTACCTTGTTCCAGGAACTCTTAGTAGCAGCATGAAGTCTGGAACTGTTTTGGCTAGACGGCAATAGTATACTGTCGTTGATTTTGGGACCTTTACATAGGTGTAATGTTATATAGTACATTCATTTATCACTTTGGGATATAATAATCTAACAATTCTTATTATTATAGTGTTAGGCCGAGTCGTTAACTTCTAACTTAGAAGCCCGTCTGTGGACTGAGTTTTAAGTTACGTTTAGTACCTACAATACTAGATAACATGAAAATAATGGAGTAGACAAAAAATCTGCTTTTAAAATTTTGCCAAATATGTGAGTAGTAATGGTCAATTTTTATTAACTCAGATTTATGCAGTCATTGGCGGTCGTGGAAATTTTATGCGGAATCAGTTTTAAATCCAGAAGCGTTCCCAGCCTCGCCTGCCGAATCCTATCACAAGTTTAGAGAAAACCCTAACCCTGAAACAGGAATGGTGTATATGGGCTTAAATTGTGACAATACGTAAGTGTGCAAATTAAAATGTCTCACTGTTAGTCAATTTTAATACGTATCAGTACGCCGTTAGTCTCTTTTAATATGATGTAGTTATATTATAATCCACAGTATTTACAAATCTTTTCAAAGGCAGAATTATGTCGCCCTGTAGAAATCTCTTGCTCTATTACGAAGAAAATATTACTGTTAATCAAAACATTCTAACTGTTATGCGCTTGAAGATTGTTTATCATAAATGTAGGTATATTGTATCTGTAAGCAATAATCGCATACGATACTTATGAATCATAAATAAAAATATATTCAAAGAGAGCTTGTTTGCTTTCTACTTGTATGGACCAATTTTGTGGAACAGATAACACCAGCTATCTGTTCCAATTAAATTTGTCCGTGTGGTGACGGACTAAGAATACAAGTGTCACCACCCCATTCTTTCCCATGAGTGTCGTATGAGGCGACTAAGGGAAGTAAGCAATTGTCATCCATTGCATGATTGGTGGTAGGGTTGGGTACCAAGTGGGAGTACTCACTTGGTATCGGGCACGAGCGGGTTGGTACCACCATCTCCCGTGTGACCGGCCATGAAGCACATCGTTGCATTTTGGCTGTAGCAGGAGATAGCCGTTTATATTTAATTTCATATCTGAGAAATGAATTGGCGAGCAGCGGCTTGACAATACTCTTGGTATAGTCGAGTCCATGGGCGACGGTTACCATTTACCATCAGAAGGACCGTGGCTCGTCTGCCACTAACTGCAATAAAAAAAAAAAATAATCAATAGCTTCATGTGCGCAATTTATTAAAGTCTGGCGCCTGTCCCGGCTTCGCACGGGTGGATATTTATTTTTTAAACTTAAAACTTTAAAATTTTTAGATAAACTTAGAGCAAATGCATCTAAAAATAAAATTTTGAATTTTTATCGATAACCCTACATTATTGAAGTTTTAGTAGGGATCTCTAATTTTTTTCTAGTAATAAATATAGCCTATGTTACTCAGAGATATAGCATTGTACTAAAGAAAGAATACTTTGAAAAATCCAAAACTACACGCCTCATAATCTTCATTTTTCACAATAAATTATTAAATATAATAATTATTACTAACGTGTGTTTAGTGTTTTTAATTATTGTTATGGATAAAATAGTTATTATACTTGACAAATATCATCAGTTCGTCAAGCAAAGATAAGAAGTTTCTTTTAACAAAAAACAACGTACCAGCCGGGCGAACGGCGTTCTGTTGACGATAGTAAAACCACCGGTGGCTATGCATACGTAAAAAGGTAGTTCTCATGAAAGGCGCTGGTTTTAGTGTCGCGTCGAGCGTAAATATTCAGTATTTAATTAATAACAATTAAACCACATCGGATCAGGCCGTGAAAAGTAATAGGGTTCTATTCCTAATCATAATAATTCGTAAACGAAAAAAAAGACTCGATTAGTAAAATATAAGTAAGTGCAATATATGATAAATAGAGACATTTTAAGTTTGAAACATCAGTTGTTCCGTGCAAAACGGGAGTAGAACCCACCTCAACGCTTCGCTTATGAGGCGTGCAATTGTTTTTTTTAAATCAGTCTAGTAGTTTTTTCGTTACAAACACAAAAATACAAATCATTCCACTTTATAATATTACTATTTTCTAATAATAAATATAGCCTATGTTACTCAGGAATAATGTCGAATTCTAATGGTGAAAGAATTTTTTAAATAATTCCAGTAGTTTTTGAGTTTATAGGTTACAAACATACAAAAATACAAATCTTTCCTCTTTATAATATTGGTATAGATATTCCTGTGTTCTCCGGAAATCACAAAATGGTTATGCTAATTAAAAAAAAAAGAAAAACCTTCTTTAAAAGAATTATCAAGTTATATTTTTTATTTTTATATATGTGGTGTTTCCACATGTAAATAAAGTTTGTTACAAAACCGTAATCAAAATTATAATTTTACTCTAGTTTATGCATGTTTTTTTTCTGATTCCAGTGCCCAAGGATCATATTATTTGACAACAAACTCACAAACACCGTTTGGCAAAGGAATGGATGGGCTGTACCCGAAAAGTAAAAAAGATAAATCCGTGAAGAAAAAATAAACAGAACTATTAAAATAGCAATATTGAGATACTTCCTGGCGTTGCTGTGCCGCAACACCATCAGTAGTAACGACCTGCAATTTATGGTCCATAAATTAATTATGGAATATTGTATCAGAAATTCTAGATCATTCAAAATGATCAAGCATTATGTGTTGCGTTTATGACAATGTTTATTTTAAAATTGTCTTAAAATTAATTAGTATATTTGAAATTAATATAAGGTATAGTTACCTTTCTATGGCAACAAGATCTATTAATAAATATTTTCATTTATATTTATGTACAATACATACGTATCATATGCATATTATACAAAACTGGTCACAGAGCACTTACTTGCCACAATACAAACAAGATTTATAAGTTTTGTGTTCGTACATCACGTTAGCAAAGAATATTTGAAATTAATTCTATTTGGCCTAATTAAAAATTAGTATACTAATATTAGATATTTTCAAAAGAAAATATTTTTGTTTAATTTGTTATAATTTTTATTATACTTAATGCATTCTATGACAAATTAGACGGGGTATGTAGTGTATATTTAATTTTATTACGTAGAATTATACCTCTATAGGTATCTATGGTTGGCCATTCAACCACTGGTTTACATTTCTTCCAGTTGTCTCAACGTAAACATCACTTATAGCAATCAATTTGTACTTTGATATTGCCCTGATGCATTCTATGACAAATTAGACGGGGTATGTAGTTTATATTTAATTTTATTACGTAGAATTATACCTCTATAGGTATCTATGGTTGGCCATTCAACCACTGGTTTACATTTCTTCCAGTTGTCTCAATGTAAACATCACTTATAGCAATCAATTTGTACTTTGATATTGCCCTGACATATGTCACGCAATTTATCGGATTATTTTTCAATCATTAGAATGTGCATGGAATATTTTCTTTCTAAAACAATATTTTTATTGTTATTATAATTAGGTACCGATTTAATACATTATACATACTTCGTAACTATTATTTTGCTTAAATTACATTTAAGTAGTACTTAAACAGTATTTATTTTCATCACAACGAAGTTGTCTTTATAAAACCCTAATTATCTTAAAAAAATACTTACAATACCCGAATCTCATATTTGTAAATTATACACATTATTAAAAACTGCGTTAGTTATACTAATGGTTATCTGCAATATGCAATTGTCGTTTCGTAATGTATTTTTTTGTAGGCTGTAATATATTTATTTATTCAATGTAGGTATATATCTACCCTTGGTGTCTATACATTTGTTCCGTCTAAATTGGAAGATCATTTAAACTTTTGCAATAAAACTCTATGTACCTGTCCACAAACTGTGTGATGCATTCACACAGTTTTGAATTGTCTAAATCGCAGAAAAAGTGGAAGTCGCTTGGGGAAAGGTCCGGCAAGTATGGCGGCAAGGATGGATGACGAATACTTTCAAACTGCAATTTTTGTAGTGTTAACTTACTATAAATAGGTAGACTGTGGCTCATCTGCGAGCATAAGAATTAAAAAAACGAAAAAGTAGCTTACGATTATTTAAATATTACAAACTTACAAAATCATGGTCATCGTTGTTGTTATCTACTTAATTTAAATTTCATATTCAACTTAACAATGCTTTGCATAGTTAATTAAAATTTGTTGGTGTGTTGATTAGAATACATAGGTGTATTATAATCCGTCATGTTCTTAGTCTGAGGTCATCGCACAGAATATATAGGTAATATGTCATTAATACGTAGACAGAGGATATTATAGACACGTTGTCAGCATATGCAGTGTCGAGATAGCAATAGTTATAACTTTGTAGAGTTAACATGCACTACCTGTTTTAGCCGGATAACTACATAAGAAACTGCAGTTGTTATGCTTATAGTTTGCCTAAAATGTATTAGAACGTGTAACATTAGCGTATATAACGTGGTTAATGAACGTTTTTTTTACGTAAATACAAAAACAAGCTTACATACCGATTATAGGGACGGTTGGCCACCTTACTATATATTTTTGTTTGGACCCAGTTGAATTAGGTCCAAACAAAAATAACGCATACGCGAAAAGGATAAAAAACTTGTACACGTGTCCCGCTCACTCTTCTTATGACCTTATATGTGCATCCTTTTCTTCATCCTTAGTATTTAAATAGTAGCGAGTCTATTATATCCTCTGTCTACGCAATAATATGATGTATTTAACATGTGCAATCTCTTTTGTTCAATTATTATCTATACTATTGTAACATGAATTTTTACATCACATTAGGCTAAAGGAAGTAGTAACGCACAATGTAACGTAACTTAGGAATATGTAATTTTTTATAAAAGATATATAAATACTTAGAGGTTTATATTGCTATTGAAATAAGGTGTTTGTCTATTTAAATATAAAGAACATGGCTCAACTTCAGCGACAAAATGATCCAGGTTATTTTCAAGTGGTTTAGGTTTGTAGTGTTAAAATACACGATGATATTATAACAAACTGTATAATAAAAATTAATGGTCACTTATGATATTATATCTATTTATATTTACATAATTATAGTTCGAGTGAAGATGGGGACACGTCATTAAATTGCAAAACGAATGCTATTTTAATGTACCATGAGTCAGATTAATTAAGTAAAACCAGTTTCATCAAACCATTTTTATTTGGATCTTTGGTGTGGTCTTCATCTCCATTTAAGATTTAATAATAAATAATGTACTTCCACAGAGAGTCCATCACAGGTCGCAAAGAGCCTCTTACTGAGATCTGATCAGAGATTTTATATGAGAAAATAAATCTTTCTGTCAAAGCAATTTTAAGAACTAGGTTTCAAGCGAAGAGCAAACCTGGGTTTGATCATTAGCCCAATACAATAACAAGACTAATCTAGCATACCAATTTGTTCAGTAGCTTACACGAACTGAAAATAAAATTTTAAAAAATGGTTTCGGTTCAGAGACGCCTCAGTGCACAGTAATTTTTTGTCAAACATCTTTAACTTACATACGCTGCTCAGTTGCAGGCATAATAAGTAATAAATAGCATTAATAAGTACTCGTAAAGAAGAAAAACGAGGATAATGTTTCGATGACATTTATTCATAGGCACAGACAAGATAGCGGCAATAAATTACAACATAATTATACTTAAATCATTTATTATTAAAACGTTGCTGTCGGATTAATACTAATTTAGTGTTCAATTGGTACTTAAGGGATCAAATTGTGATGGTATGGTCACACATGTAATACATTACATGCTATTTGTTGATTTTGTGTAGTACCTATCTAGTTACAATAAAAAAAAATAACAAGAATAAACGAGTTTTTTTTTCTAATGGTAGAGGTTTTCTAATGGCCTTGCTTATGCCAGCATGAATGGGCCGGCTCGTACAGAAAGATCAGCGTGTAACAACAGTAGTTAATTTTACCGTTGTGTTTCGTATGATAACAGAGCACCGGAGGCTCAAACCCCCTCCCTATGCTCTCCTTATTATCCACCCTTCTATCCCTTTCCTTGGAGATGGCAACGCGTGAGTGATGCCTCTGGTGATGCTAGCGTCTATACGCTACGGTAACCACTTACCATCAAGTGGGTCGTATGCTTTTTCGCCACCAACGTAGTATAAAAAAGAAAAAGATTTCTTAAATTATTACTTAGATCTTTTCCTACTGTTGCAATGACATTATGAATACCTATGAAAATAGTGTAGCACATCTAAATAGCTGGAAGTATACGGATGGCATTGGGAATGATTTACAACTGATAAATGTGCACTTTAAATAAGATCCTATTAGAACTGCATTTATTATAATAATACATTATACTATAATAATTTTAATATAATTTAAAAAGAAATTACTAGTAGTAAAAACTGTTTCGAGACAACATCGATAAAAATAATTATAGAATTACTAGCATTTGCCCGCGGCTCCGCCGCAGCCAAAAGCTTGTTTTTAGGCTATATCTTCCGTTCCCGATATAGTAACGGGATAAAAACCTGAATGTGACATAATTTTTCTTAAAAAAATATTCTACATAAAATTACCTGTTTTGTACGTATTTATTTGTTTCTAATTTAGGTATCTGTCTAATTAAACAATACAAGGAGATACTTAAAGATTTACAAGCATATATCTAAAAATTATTGTACATTGAATGTCTTTTGAGGCTGTAAAGTAGAATAATTCAAACTTTAATATGACTGCCAATGTCGCCAATATAAGGATAGGTTCTATTGCCCAGCAACTTTTTCACAGGTAGTGCTAATTTTCCGTATAGTAAGTAGAAACTGTAGGTCATCACAACCCCAAGCGCCGCTCTAAAAAAAAATATTTATAGTATAATATATCTATGCCTTAATAACATAATATAACTAGAAAACTTTTAAATATCTGCCTTTAACTGATCTTAATATAAAAATAAACTAAGATATTTTACTCTTACCTAGAATATTAACATTTTTTTTAATCATTTACCTCAACAGTCTAAAGCCGCGTTCAGACTAGCTGTAACGTAACAGGCAATGTATAATGCTAATGTTTTGGACGGCCTGCGCGCTTCTTACGCTTACCTATTTCATATGAACACCTGTTCCCACCAGTCCTCGCGCGCACGCCATGGGGCCGCCACAACTCGAAGGGTTCTTAATTTTGTTTTTTCATCTGGGTGTCTTAATTTTGTTGTTGCACCGTTATGAAGAAAAAAAAGTAAACCTCGTCGTTGGTGAAGAGCGCAATTATTTAAAAAGAGAACGGCTGCTGAACTGATGGCAGATCTACGTTTTCAACACATCAGTGGATAGTAGCCTTTTGGTACTCTGTTCTCTCTGCCAACCCCGCAAGTTAGATGTCGTGATGATTATTTAGTAAGTAAATAAGTAAGTGGACAGTACAAAAATTTTGTTCGAATGAATTCAAGTAACTTTGAAGCTCGACTTTTGTTTGTAGAGAGACTAAATACAGACCTTTTTCCTCGGCCCAGCCTTCATCATCTTCCATTTTATTAAATTCTATAAAAAAATTAAGAAGTATGTGTATTTGTTCACGGCACACACCTCTGCTCCGAATGCCCGTCTAAAGCTCACCTCCTTTGTGTTTGTCCGAAAAACCGATAATTGACGGATCGCTGCGTGCGCGCTGTAGCGTAAGAGGCGCGTAAGAGATACGTAGTTGTTCACGATCATACCAAATTGTATGGGA
Source organism: Leucoma salicis (assembly GCA_948253155.1). Classification (NCBI taxonomy): domain Eukaryota; kingdom Metazoa; phylum Arthropoda; class Insecta; order Lepidoptera; family Erebidae; genus Leucoma; species Leucoma salicis. The sequence goes on along the minus strand of OX411808.1, from coordinate 10,257,139 downwards.
AATGTTACATTGCATGTTACGTTACAGCTAGTCTGGACGCGGCTTTAGGGTTAAGACCACAAAACCTATAATAAATACTAAAATTTTCTGATATAACTTTAATGACCATGAATGGGTTAAGCAAGAAATTACCACTTTCTCAGTCTCAGAGTACCTATGTCTTTATGTAGATTAAGAGAACTAGAAGCCCAAGTGCCCCTGTGTACCTGCTATCTGCTTACTTAGTTACTAACAAGTAAGTTATGCATCAGACATTGCAAGAGCCTACAGATATAACTGGTGCCATTAGTTTGGTTTTTCACTTTTATAGTACCTACCAATTAACACTAGAAGATTCGGGCAGATGCCCGTGACTTCGATCGCGTGGACATCACAATATATATCGTTCTTATAAAACACACAAAATTTGAATCGTGGGTGTGTAATACACCTCTGCCTACCCCTTCGGGGAATACAGGCGTGATGCTACAAATTTTATAGAAAAATTGCTATACCACAGCCCCCAATAATTTTTCGGGGATTTTATCCCGTAGTTGGTAGCTCAAACCCCTTTTCGGGTTTTTGGACCATGCTAAATTTCATAATGATCTGTTGCTACTCGACAGACTCAAAATTCATGATAAAAATCATCAATCACAACAAAAATGATCTTCAATAAGGCATGAAAATGTAACAAACGAATAAACGCACTTTTTCACTAAATAATAGATATTAGTAAAAATTTCAAATAATTATGAAATGTGATTTCTTTAATTAGGTACTCGAAAATACTGGTCTTACAATAGCGATAAATTTAATATTCTATACGCTCTTATGTAGCTAGTTTTATTGCTTTACTATTTACAAACGGGTGAAAGCTAAAGCTACTCTACAAAGAATATAAATTTACATAAAGACATATTAAAAATATACTTTACGGATATACGTAGCCGCATGCAGGCATCTTGAAATCACAGAAGATTTTTTAATTTCTCTTACACCTTTTTTTTTAGTTTATTTTCTAACACTACTAACCCGCAACCCAGTCTAGAAAGATTCTGACAACATAAATTAGGTATAGACAATGTAAAACAAACAGTTATTGTTTGAATTTTGTTTATTATAGAGAACGACAAGGATGATTGAAAAATATAAATGACATCATATCAACAGTACCTTTTTTTTTTTTTGTTTTGGCGGGAAAAAATGTACCTAACCGCACACCCCGTTGTTCGGGTCAACAAACAGGGTAGTGTGGGGCCCTCACCCACTAAATAAACCCGCCGTGTGCCGTCTCTCCACCTTTCTTGGCGGACCACTGGAACTATGTTACATTCCTTCGGTGGTATATCAACAGTACCTATATTAGACTACATGTTAGTTGCTGTAGATCATGAGATCTAAGGCTCGATATCCGGGTCGGGGTAGCAAAAAAAATATTGGGGTTTTCCGTCAAGAAATTTCTTGTCTGCTTACCCCGCAAGGCAGATAACGTGGTGATAAGTATAAGAAGTTTTAAATTGTCATTCATTCACGATTTCATGGGTTTTTTTCACGGAACCCTAATTGTTTTTCCAAAATAAGTGTCCTAATTTACGCGCTGTAACAACAGCTATCCGCTAGTGGTAGTCCCGTCCAAATCGGTCCAACCGTTTCGGAGATTCATCTGCCCCCGTTGGCAATAAAAAAGTATCTTTATAATTATAGTATATGTGTTATTCTGATGTATAAGCTATATTATTGTAAAGTTTCATTAAAATCTTCTTAGCAGTTTTCTTCCCCGCCGTCTGAAGACCCCCGGTCCTGTCCTCCAGGATTACGGGGCCGAACGGTGGTCTGCATCAGACCGTTCCCACCGCTCGCAAAGCAAGCAGTGAGCCCGTCGCCCCTTATGCTCAAAAGCCCCGTCTCCGTCTCCCAGGGCCGGGGAGCACTATGGCCCCGCTGGCCCTCCACGGCAGATGTTCGGCCCACTGCCCGTCGCTACTCGGGCTAAAAGCCCCGTCTCAGGGGACGGGGGGGTCACTGTGACTCTGCCATGGGTACTTAAACGTCGCAACCCATCTATTTAGGGCTAGTTTGAGTTATCTTAAATGGTACCATAGTCCTAGATAATATTCAGTGTCTGATGATGGAGCCGGATGGCCATGGTCACTATGCTATAAAACGCTGCAATCTCATCAACTTTTGAATAGTTTGATTCGTTTTAGCAAGTACTTCGGTCCTAGATGATATCCAGGGTCTGATGATGATTTATGTATATTTCCGTTATGTTACACATGTCATAATTTTATAAAAGCACACATTGTAAAAGTTATGATCATTTTATTTCTACTCATTATTTCTACAAAATAATGTCGATGTTTTCACATCTGGTAGACGTCCCGCGACGTCTATTTTTTTTGTTAGAGCGAGAAAAAATGTTCCTAACCCCGTCATTTGGGGCAACGGACAGTGTAGTGTGGGCCCTCAACCACTAAATAGACCCGCCGTGTGACGTCTCTCCGCCTGAACTGTGTTACATTCAGTGGTAAGCAAATAACACATCTGCCAAACTACTTAGACCATTACAGACAAGGAATAGTCCTTATATCGCTGTGTACTTTACAAACATACATGTCATGGACACAAAGTACACCCAGACTCAGAACAACGATTTGTGAATCACACAAAGAATCGTTCTTTGTGGGAACCGAATCCACTCGGGGAGGGGAGGTCGGTGTCTAAATCACTTTGTCATCTGCAAAGTCAGGTGCCCGATAAAGTAACGGCATTAAACGTATACCACCGTTTTTAAGTCCAACCAAAAACTATCAAATAAGTTTCACCTCTTGATTAGTTTTGGTGCGATGTGCGAACAATGGAGCGGGCTATGCTTGGTATTTCCCTACGTGATCGAATCCGTAATACGGAGATCCGTAGGAGAACGAGAGTGACCGACATAGCCCGCCGGGTTGCCATGCTGAAGTGACAATGGGCAGGCCACATCGCTCGACGAACCGATAACCGTTGGGGACGAAAGGTTGTCGAGTGGCGACCACGTATCGGACGGCGCAGCGTAGGACGGCCCCCCACCAGATGGACCGGCGATCTGGTCAAAGCTGCGGGGAGCCGTTGGATGCGGTCGGCACAGGACCGCTCGTTGTGGCGTTCTCTTGGAGAGGCCTATGTCCAGCAGTGGACGTTGAAAGGCTGATGGGTGGATGGATGGATAGTGCGAACAAACAAACAAATAAAAATAAAGTTGTTTTGTGTTAGAGAAGCCTAAAATAAATAGCCTAATACAGTTATTTTTTTCTCAAATATCTTAAATGTACATACATAGTCGCTTTACAGCTTAATAATAGTTAAGAAAACGAATAATATAATAATTGTAAGTATGAACCTACAAATATTATAATTGTAAGTATGTACCTACAAATAATATTAAATTGTAAGTATGTACCTACGAATAATATAATAATTGTAAATATGTACCTACAAATAATATAATATTTTTTAAGTATGTACCTACGAATAATATAATAATTGTAAGTATGAACCTACAAATATTATAATTGTAAGTATGTACCTACAAATAATATTAAATTGTAAGTATGTACCTACGAATAATATAATAATTGTAAATATGTACCTACAAATAATATAATATTTTTTAAGTATGTACCTACGAATAATATAATAATTGTAAGTATGCACCTACAAATAATATAATAATTTTGTAAGTATGTACCTACAAATAATATTAAAATTGTAAGTATGTACCTACGAATAATATAATAATTGTATATATGTACCTACAAATAATATTAAAATTGTAAGTATGTACCTACGAATAATATAATAATTGTAAGAATATACCTTTTTTTTTGTTAAGGCGGGAAAAAATTTCCTAACCGCACACCCCGTCGTTCGGGTCCACGAACAGGGTAGTGTGGGGCCTTCACCCAGTAAAGAAACCCGCCGTGTGCTGTCTCTCTGCCTTTATTGGTGGGCTCTGGAACTATGTTACATTCCTTCGGTGTACCTACAAATAATATAGTAATTTTTAGTACTTACAAGACGTAGACAAGGCATAGAGTAAAATACTCTAACCTGGCGCTTTCGCTTATTTCATCTATACTATTATAAAGCTCTAACAGAGCTGTGTCTGTACATTTAAGATATTTGAGAAAAAAAAGGAAGCAAAAGGCATCCATCCATCCATCCATTTTGATGCAACTTTTTTTATTTGAAATCCCTTGATTAGACTTAAAAACTGGTAAACATTTTATTCCGCTATTCTATAGGGAACCTGAGATATAACCGAAAAACTAGAAAATTATTTAAACTAGATTTTTTTTAGAATTTATTAAAAAAATACTACTGGACGGATTTTGATGCAACTTTTTTTATTTGAAAAACCTTGATTAGGCCTAAAAACTGGTGTACATTTTATCTCGCTACTATATCGAAAACCTGAGATATGACCGAAAAACTAGCTTTTGGTTGCGGCGAAGCCGCGGGCAAAGGCTAGTAATTCAATACTTAATTATTTTTATCGATGTTGTCTCGAAACAGTTTTTACTACTAGTACTTTCTTTTTAAATTATATTAAAATTATTATAGTATAAAGTATTATTATAGTAATGCATATAATTTACGAAACATTTGCTGTAAAATTATCTTGTTTAATATTTTTAATAATATTTAAGTATACTCGTATGTAACTGCTACACGTTTAACAAACAGATATTATTATTCATTTAGGTAAAATTTCCTTTTACATAAGATATTTATATTTACACTGACTGCAATGATTTTAGTGGTAAAACCAAGGACATCAAAGGCAGTGGTTTCAGGGTATATCCCCGTGTAGACTTTGCACGGCACACACCTCTTGATTTTAGAATTTTTGTCAAAAGTTGTGCGTACAAATTAAAATGTCACTGCTCGTTAAACAAAACATCGCAAGTAAATGCGTGAGAGATTTTCGCTGCCAACTTGCACTGAGCCAGCGTTGTGGACTACAGCCTAATTGCCTTTCACTCTAAGGTCCAAAACCAAACTCGCCTACACTGCCGACACAGCCCGACCGTTATTTCAGAGAATCATGTCGATGACTTGCGCCCTTGCGTGCTCTCCGGTGACTTATGGCGACATATTGGTACGCAAAGAAGTTTTTGATTTCGTGTCGCTGACAATGTTTTCCAACTAGATTTAAGGCCGCCGTTAACAAAGCAGGCTGTGTTAGCGGCTTTGAAGTTAGACTCATGAGATGTGAAGCCGTCAACTAATCCGCCGTCAAAAAGAGCCAGGCTGTGTCGGCGGGTCAGCAACATTGGTGTGTAGACTCCCGTGAGTAACAGTGGAACATTAAGGGGTTTAAAAAAATAGCTTTCATTTAGTTTCTTTTTAATATTACTTTATTTACAACACTATTGTACGCCTTATGAATTAATATTACAGAAAAATATGTACATAACTTAACTAATTAAATTTGACCCATTCACATATGGTGTTGGTATACCAATTGCCTCAGAAACACGTGCTGATATGTCCTCGTAAAACAAGTACAGACTGTATGCCACCACGCCACTTACAAATAGTCTGAAAAGTAAAACATCGGATAAAATTAGCTGCTCTTATCTTTGTAAATTATGCTTCTACTGTTTAGCGGAATTTATGAACCAACCTCTCATTGAATAGTAACCAACCTAATTATTAGAAAGGAGAGGCAGAAATATTTAAAATATTTTTCATATTACCACTTGAGAAGTACTAGATCTGGACATTATACCACCGAAGGAATGTAACATAGTTCCAGTGGCCCGTCAATAAAGGCGGAGAGACGGCATAAGGCGGGTTTCTTTAGAGGGTGCAGGCCCCACACTACCCTGTTCGTTGCCCCGAACGACGGGGTGTGCGGTTAGGAACATTTTTTCCCGCTTTAACAAAAAAAAGGTTTGGACATTACGTTTTTCTCAACCCCTTTTCTTTCCCACTATTATAGTCTACCACGCTGGCCCAGTGCTATAATGATATATGATGATCATAATAAATGCATTATTATTATCATAATTTAATCTTAATTTTTTATTAAAGTTTATATCATCTGTGAGTAGCTACCTAAGCGACCGAGCCCCGGTCAATGTTTTTTTTTAACTATGCAAACGTTGAATGAACAGTTAACTAAAAATGTTATCCTAATCGTTAAAAAATATCAAATTTATAAAAAAAAACGTATTTTTTTCAAGAAAAAATACCTTTATAGGTCATTGATGTAAATAAAGATAAACTTTAAAATCAAAATCTTATCTGAATACAAAATTTGATGCAGTAAAGTCATGTCGGAAATACACAAAATATAATATCATATTTAAAAAAAAACTTATATATATTTTTAGCATTTGACATGCTTAGCACCATACATTAAACACAAAGTGAAAAATGTGAAATCGAAAATAACAGTCACGAGCAGGATTTGAACCTGCATCTCCTGGATACCGTCCAGATGCTTCGCCAATTCAGCTATCGTGACAATTGCTCCTGACTGCTAATTTCAATAACACACTCATACTTAACGTCTTTGGGTGACGCCTGCGCCATCTGTCGGAAGTATTTTCATTCATTCACTTTGTGTTTAAAAAATACATTAAACACAAAATACACATAAAATGTATAGTGCTAAGCATGTCAAATGCTAAAAATATATATAAAAATATCTAAATATTTAAAAATTCCTTTATAGATAAATTAAAAATCAAAACCTATTGGAATTCAAAATATAACGTGTTCCATTTGTCGGAAATACACGAAATACATTTATATATATATATATGGATAAAATCCGTCCAGAACAGGCTAAGATGGAAAAAAATGGAGAAGGCCTATACTCGTAAAGAGGTCCTTAATGAAATTTAGACATTAATAATAATAAGAAAATATAAATCAATAGAAATATATATTTTAAGAAATTATAATTAAATTTGTCGATGTCAGCCAACCACATACAAAGTTACCAATAAAGACGTTTTAAACTTTGCTACTTTTTACAGGGTTCCCCTTTATTTACTTTTAAACCACCCTTATATTAGAGCGAAAACAAAAAACAATTATTCAAATCGGTTAAACCAGTTTTGAGTTTTAGCGAGACTAACGATCCCCGGGTCGGGCAATGTTATTGAGCCTTTTCGTAAAAAGAAAAATTCTCAGTAGCAGCTCAGAGTTTAGAAATGTGCCCGGTAGACGGCAATAGGCTCGCCCCTACTACGTGGGACTAAACATAGCTGGCGAATCGTTGGCCACCCCTTCGGGGAATACAAGCGTGATGCTATGTTTTTTTTTTGCAACAATTGATATATATCTATTAAATAAATACTTGTCATTAGTATATCAATAAATTAATATAACTATAGCCTAAAATATTATACAAAAATATTTATATTCTGAATTTCCTATTAATTAATTAAGACTAATTTATGAAGTAAATATTATATATTACCCGAATTCACTGCATCCCATCTTGAAGTCTATGGTTTACTGTTTATTGGATATTAATATTTTAGTTTTTTTACTAGTTATTATTTAAAGGATTTTGTGCAATAGATCCTGCGATACCATTGATGCTTTCAGTATGCTTTCTACAAAAATCTGTAGAATAAATTTCTGCCCACAGTTCTTTTATCATGGTGACTGTTGACATTTACTCGTATATGGTATTATCTTCTATTATAATTTTGATGCCTTTGTTTTACCTATTTTTTGTTTTGAACAGGTTATGCATTCACGTCAAAAATTCAATTGTGCGAAGTCAAATAACAATGGGATATTAGAAAACCATAACAGCTATTTTTCGGCGCATGCGCCAGTACTTGCGCTTGATGCCACCTTAGCAGGAACGTCCACCACCTGCAAGGCCTCCCGCGAAGGTGCGACGCTCCGTGTGCAGATGCGTCGCTCAGTAGAGGGTACCCGAAAGGGTAAGCCGCCGGCGGACCACTGAAGAAATGTAACATAGTTCCAGTGGCCCGCCAAGATAGGTGGAGAGACGGCACACGGCGGGTTTATTTAGTGGATGTGGGCCCCGCACTATCCTGTTCGTTGCCCTGAACGACGGGGTGTGCGGTTAGGTACATTTTCTCCCGCCTTAACAAACAAAAAAGATAAGCCAAAATCTGGTTTCTCATTAGTACTGCAAATATTTATAGCCTTTATTATTACGCCTCATGTGATCATCCATCAGCCTTTCGACGTCCACTGCTGGACATAAGCCTCCTCAAGAGAACGCCACAACATGTGTTTCGCTCATATGGGGGATAGTGCCGTAATCGCCACGCTTGGCAGGCCGGTTGGCGATCGCAGTGAATGTTGTTAATACTCGAGGAAGGGCTGCTGCCCACTCCCTCGGTATTCCCTCAGTCGGCTCTTACGACTCCCATGGGTGGAGAGGGGTGGGACAATTCTAAAGCTGGCCCCACACGGCTCCTCAGGGCGTGTGGTGATAGATAACTACCACAGGAGTCACTTCGCAGTTTCCACCTCTCGGAAACGCTTTTATATTTTTGCAATGAATACACACACACGCACACACACACACACACACACACACACACACGCACACACACACAAACACATAGCATCACGCCTGTATTCCCCGAAGGGGTAGGCAGAGGTGTATTACACACCCACGACTCGCCAGCTATGTTTAAGTCCCACGTAATAGGGGGCGAGGCTATTGACGTCTACCGGGCACATTTCCAAACTCCGGGCTGCTACTGAGAATTTTTCTTTTTTGCAATGAATAACGACTTCTAAACGACCTTAAACACAAAGTGAAAAATGTGAAATCGAAAATAACAGTCAGGAGCAGGATTTGAACCTGCATCTTCTGGATACCGTCCAGATGCTTTACCAATTCAGCCATCCTGACAATTGCTCCTGACTGCTAATTTCGATAACACATCATACTTAACGTCTTTGGGTGACGCCTGCGCCATCTGTCGGACGTATTTTCATACATTATACCGACCAGGTAAACTTAATTTTACAATTAAGATTTTTACCTAATAATGACGCAAACCCTATAAATATTTATATATATTTGTAGCATTTGACATGCTTAGCACTATACATTAAACACAAAGTGAAAAATGTGAAATCGAAAATAACAGTCAGGAGCAGGATTTGAACCTGCATCTTCTGGATACCGTCCAGATGCTTTACCAATTCAGCCATCCTGACAATTGCTCCTGACTGCTAATTTCGATAACACATCATACTTAACGTCTTTGGGTGACGCCTGCGCCATCTGTCGGACGTATTTTCATACATTATACCGACCAGGTAAACTTAATTTTACAATTAACAGTAACCTGACTGTTATTTTCGATTTCACATTTTTCACTTTGTGTTTAATGTATAGTGCTAAGCATGTCAAATGCTACAAATATATATAAATATTTATAGGGTTTGCGTCATTATTAGGTAAAAATCTTAATTGTAAAATTAAGTTTACCTGGTCGGTATAATGTATGAAAATACGTCCGACAGATGGCGCAGGCGTCACCCAAAGACGTTAAGTATGATGTGTTATCGAAATTAGCAGTCAGGAGCAATTGTCAGGATGGCTGAATTGGTAAAGCATCTGGACGGTATCCAGAAGATGCAGGTTCAAATCCTGCTCCTGACTGTTATTTTCGATTTCACATTTTTCACTTTGTGTTTAATGTATAGTGCTAAGCATGTCAAATGCTACAAATATATATAAATATTTATAGGGTTTGCGTCATTATTAGGTAAAAATCTTAATTGTAAAATTAAGTTTACCTGGTCGGTATAATGTATGAAAATACGTCCGACAGATGGCGCAGGCGTCACCCAAAGACGTTAAGTATGATGTGTTATCGAAATTAGCAGTCAGGAGCAATTGTCAGGATGGCTGAATTGGTAAAGCATCTGGACGGTATCCAGAAGATGCAGGTTCAAATCCTGCTCCTGACTGTTATTTTCGATTTCACATTTTTCACTTTGTGTTTAATGTATAGTGCTAAGCATGTCAAATGCTACAAATATATATAAATATTTATAGGGTTTGCGTCATTATTAGGTAAAAATCTTAATTGTAAAATTAAGTTTACCTGGTCGGTATAATGTATGAAAATACGTCCGACAGATGGCGCAGGCGTCACCCAAAGACGTTAAGTATGATGTGTTATCGAAATTAGCAGTCAGGAGCAATTGTCAGGATGGCTGAATTGGTAAAGCATCTGGACGGTATCCAGAAGATGCAGGTTCAAATCCTGCTCCTGACTGTTATTTTCGATTTCACATTTTTCACTTTGTGTTTAATGTATAGTGCTAAGCATGTCAAATGCTACAAATATATATAAATATCTAAACGACCTTATAATCATATTTTTTTAAAGACAACACCCTGCTCTAGGGAATAATCCTTGTATCGCGGGGGACTTTGCAAACATACAATTTCACGGACACAAAGTACACCCAGACTTAAAACAACAATTTGTGGATCACATAGAGTTGTCCATGAGCGGTTGTTCCCACTTACCATCAGATAGCCCGTGCCTCGTTTGTTACTATTAGCTATAAAAACATCCACAAAATTTACATAAATATCTCTGATCTGTTACAGTTTTATATTTAGAGACTAGGCTTTGCCCGCGGCTCCGCCGCAGCCAAAAGCTAGTTTTTAGGTTATATCTCAAGGTTCCCCATATAGCAGCGGGGTAAAATGTATACCAGTTGCTAAGTCTAATCAAGAGCTATCAAACAAAAAAGTTGCATCAAAATCCGTTCAGTAGTTGTTGCGGGATGCGCGAACGAACAAACAGGCAAACAGACAAACAGATGAAAAATCTAAAAAAAATTGTTTTGTGTTCAGACATGCCTATATAGCCTAATAACGTATTTATTTCTCAAATATCTTAAATGTTCAGACACATCTCTGTTACAACTTTATAATAGCATAGATTTAACTACTTAAATATATCGGCTCGTATCACACGATAAGTTTTAATTTAGCGTACAAGTAGGTTATGTTCGTATGCGTGGACCCATACCCCACTAAATAAACCCGCCGTGTGGCGTCTCTTCGCCTGTGTCGGCGGGCCACTGGAACTGTGTTGCATTACTTCAGTGGTCTTCTAAGTCGGACACTCTTGTCAGATTGGTCGTGGTTGAGCAGTTGGGTCTTCATTTGGGGTCCCTCTGGTGGACTTCGCGATGCTACGCCATTTTTGCCGATTGATGGTGTTGCGAGAACACTGGACTGCAGATGCCTCCGTAGCTGTTTTAATTAGGTCGGTCCAGCGAGTTGGCGAGCGGCCTCCAGTTCTCTTTCCTTCAACCGGCCCCTGGACAACAAGTCTTTCCATAGAATGTTCATTCCTGGAGATGAGGCCAATGAACTTCAGAATTACTTTTTGTGGTATACAAATATATATCTAAGCTTGACTTTTGTTTGGGAATGATTCTTCTGTACAATAGTATTAATATTTATTCTATGCCACAGTTTCTTTCCAGCGGGTATCGTACGTGTCGACCAAAGGAAGTAAGCCATCATCACCTTCATCGCCTTACTTTGGTGATAGGGTTGGACACCATGTTGGAGTACCATACTTGTTATTGGGCTAAGCGGGGCGGTACCAACGTCTGCCGTATGACCGACCGAGCAGGAGATAGCCATACTTTAATTCATTAGTTTCCCATCCGCGAAATGGAATAGTGAGCAGTGGCTAGGCAGTACCTATTTCTAAAGACAACACCCTGCACTATAATATTGGAGCCAACTTTTCAATTTTTTTCTATCGAGATAATTGTATTTAGTCGTGTTTGCGCTCCCCTTTTACGTTATTTAAAAAAATAAATGTCCACCCGTGCGAAGCCGGGACGGGCCGCTTTTTATTACATAGGTTATATGTTATCTACCACTTGACTAGAATCTTATAACATTACTACATTGAAAAGCAAAACAACATTTTATATTAAATATTATATTTGGTAATTTAATTAGCTAGTCCGACAAAAGTTTACTTTACTCTAAGAAATCGTTTTGACCTCGCGTGACCTCAAGTGGCATGAGTACTAACTGTGCGAGCAGGATAGAGAGCGAGTATGCGCGGGGAAAAAGGGAGTAAAATTTGAATTCTGGCTGAGGTATTGTAGACCCTTAAAGAGAGTAAGCAATTATTACCTATTGCATAAATAGGTAGGGTTGGGTACTAGTTGGGAGTACTCATTTATGACCTGGGGCTAGCGGGATGGTACCGCTGTCTTCCGTGTGATCAATCATGAAAAACCAATATGTTTTGGTTGCAATGCAAGATAGTCGTTTCATTTATTTACCATTTACAAAATGAAATTATGAGCAGCGGCTTAACAGTAGTCTAAGTATTTGCTGAGTCCGTGAGTGGCAGTTACCAAGATGGACCGTGACTCGTCTTCCATCGTAAGCAATACAAAAATGATGTAGGTTTATTCTATACTATGTATTTAAACTATTATTACGGAACTTAACGCGTATCAAATATTTTTTTACTCCCCTTTTTACTTACCTTTGATACGCGTTAAGTCCCGTAATAGTTTAAATACATAGTAATGAAACGCGATAGTTTAAAATCTTATATTCTATACTAGCTACTATCCACAACATCTGAAGCGTGGATTTTTTTTTTCTGAAACTATCGGTACCAAAATATAAGTAGCCTTCATTATTTGATATAATATCAGCTATCTGCCAGTTAAGGTTCCGTCCAAATTTCTCCAGCCGTTTCATAGATTAGCCGGGTCAACATAGAATAGACAGAAAGACTGTCCGCTGTATTATCGTAGGTATTGTATATACAAAATGATCTAAAAGCTGTTATTTAGACAGTACAAACACACACAATTTATGGATTTAAATTTTGAGGTAAAGTCTTATTAATATAGTCTCCAAAGTTTCCGGAAAAAAAGCTTAGCGAATCTATGGCATGTTTGACTACGTGATGTATCGCGTATATTGAAACTCCAGTCATCATGAAACTGAAATACAGAAAAATACATTTTAGTTACATGGTACTACTACAACTACTTATCATCACACCATTTCCCTTGCGGGGTAGGCAGAGAGAACAGAGTGCCAAGAGGCTCTATTCTTGCATACATCTCTCGCTTCCTCAACATTCATAATTCTCTTCATACACGCTTTTGTGCGTGTGATGACGGACTAAGAATACAAACACTTGTACCACCCCATTCTTTTCCACGGGTGTCGTATGAGGCTACTAAGGGAGGTGAGCAATTATCATCCATTGCATGACTGGTGGTAGAGCTGGGTACCAAGTGGGTGTACTCACTTGGTAGCGGGCCCGAGCGGATTAGTACCACCATCTCCCGTGTGACCGGCCATGAAGCACATCATTGCGTTTTGGCTGTAGCAGGATATAGCCGTTTATTCTTTCATTTCATATCGATGAAATGAAATGGTAAGCAGCAGCTTCACAATACTCTCGGTATAGTTAAGTCCATGAGCGACGGTTACCATTTACCACCAAATGGGCCGTGGCTCGTCTGCCAACACATGCAATAAAATAAAAACCGCTCGCCAGTTTCGGAGATTTCTGACTCCACCTTCCTTCAGTACATGACCGATTTGTTCTAGCTAGGTGAGTCTCGGTCTCCCCATGTACCTATATCATTCCACTTTCACAGTTTATATCTTCTAACAAGTCGTTTGTGCGGCATTCTTTCTAACATCTCCCAACTATCGGAGTATAGTAACGTTGGAACGAGCACTGCGTTGTGTATTGCGACCCTTTCCTTCTGGCTGAGGTGGTGGCTACCGAGAAGTTGTCCCAATGCTCCGTTCACTCTATTTCCCGCATTTACTCTTCTCTCTATATCAGCGGTGTACCTACTGTACAGTATACCCACTGTACAGTATACCTACTGTACAGTATACCTACTGTACAGTATAACTACTGTACAGTATACCTACTGTATAGTTACATAGGCATGGGTTTCAAGTGAGAGGACTTGGTATCCTAGTGCTCCATGCTACGCACACCCCAGTTTTTGACCTCAATGTTTTCCTTCACTAAGGCATGATAATGAAAATAATAATTATTCGCCTCTCTGAAGCTGTAAACTTAAACAATGTATGATAATAATTACATGTAAGTGCACGTCATAATTCTTTTTTTCTTCTTTCCTTTGTTTTAGGTACTAAAGAAACAAATGTTTAACACTATTTTTACTAAAATATACAGGTTCTTCTCCAAAAATTTTCAGTATTTTTAGTTGCGTTCGGCTTTGTTGTTGATGGTTAACTATCTTATATTGTATTGAGAATCGAATTTTATTTGGAATTTATTATATTTGGCTGGATTATGTCATTACATCAATGACTCAGACTATTGTGTAAAGAAATTTTAACACCAGAGTTGTCAATGACTACATATTTACAAATAGAAATTGCAACGATGAGCAATTTTCAGAATAAATTTGTTAGATAAGTTGTTAAGTTTTAGTAGTTACAAAATATATTGTTCAGGTCATATAGGTGGTGGGGTGCGGATCGCGATACCTCCGCGTTGGTGCACCCTAGGCAACGTCGGCACACTAGTGCCGGCGGCTGAATCCCGGCAGGTGACGGGTCTCCGCGTGTCCCTCTGATTAGCAGAGGGCACAGTGGATAGGCTGGACGTTCGCCGTGGAGGGTCAGCGGGGCCACAGTGGCGTTCGAGGGCAGCTCGACATCGATGCCCCCGCCGGCAAGGCCAGGAAGATCGGCCAAAAGGGGTCGTAGTACTGTAAGTACGCAGGTGGTGTGCCGCATTCGCTATCGCAAGCAGACAAGGCTATAGTTAGGGAATTAGGAGCGGAGCTCTCGGTGGAGGAGAGGGTGACCCTTCTCACATCGAGGCTCCACGAGGTGTCTCCGGACGAGGATGGTCCACCTTCAGTGGACCAAATTGCCCGGAAGGTCTCCGACGCCCTCGCCATTGTTTCTACGGTGGCTAATGGGTCGCGGAGCCTTCAGGGCAACTTCGCGGAGGTCCTCAGAAAGGCCTCCGAGGTTGTTAATACTTCGGTGGAGTCGCTCCAGCGTAACCTGGCGCCGGCGGGGACTGGGAGGCCGGAGGCGCCCTGCTGCTGCAGGCGCCTTGAGGCGGAGGTGGCAGAGCTCCGGAAGGAGCTCGCCAAGGCCGGGCCAGGAGCCTCTGCCTTAACGGCGGGCGCTTGGCCTCCGGCCCCTGGTCTTCTGACGGAGGAGCAGATATACCAGGTCATGGATCGCGTCAATGCGGTCTGTGACCCCCACCTCGGCTCCACAAACGCTAGGGTGCCGCCGGAGCCAAGGCTCCGCCCAGCATTGGCCGCGGACAAGAAGGTCGCGCCGCCTTCAGGCCCAACGCCGCTGCCCTGTCAGGGCGGCCGCGTGGCCGGTTACTCCGCGGCCGCAGCTGCGCCGCCCAAGGGGCAGAGCAAAGCTGCCAAGGCGAAAGCGGTGCAGAAGGCTGAGCAGCGCTCCAAGGGCCAGCCCAGGGAGGAGTTCCCTCCTCTCTCGCGTGCTGGCCAGCCATCGCGTACCCCAGCAACCGTGTCCAGCGATTCTCGAGTCCCAACTCCCGCGCTTCCGGCCCTGCGCCCTCTGAAGAGGGTTGGCAGACAGTGGACGGCGGGAGCAAGAAATCCCGGAGCAAGAGGAAGAAGAGGGCCGCGTCCGAGGCTGCTGCCTGGTACCAAGAAGCCGCGCGAGCTTCAGACGCCAAAAACGGCAGCGGTGGTAATCATCATGCTGCTGGAGTCGGAAGTGGGCCTGTAGTACCAGGCCATCTTGAGGAAGGCCCGGGAGGAAATCGACGTCTCTGACATTGGAATCATCGCCGCCCGGACCCGCCTAGCCCGAACAGGGGCTCGAATTCTCGAGTTCCCTGGGGCGGAGGGCCTCCGGATGGCCGACAAGGTGGCCGAAAGGCTTAAGAGTTTGTTTGGCGAGGGGTAAAGTGCGCTGAACTGCGCATCTCCGGTCTGGATGACTCAGTGACGGCGGATGACGTCCGGGAGGCTATTGCCTTGAAAACCGGATGCTCGAATGCCGTCAGAGTGGGCTCCATTCGGACCGGTCCCGGCGGTGTAGGTGCCGTCTGGGCGAGTTGCCCTGTCGTGGTGGCCAAAATCTTGGTCAACGCAGGCAGGCTCCTCGTGGGCTGGAGTATTGCGCGGGTCACCGCGCTGGAGCCTCGGCCCGCAAGGTACTTTAAGTGCATGGCGGTCGGACACACCTCCGAATACCAACCACTCAGCCAGGGCGCAGGATCTTCTCCTGCAAACTATGGTGGAGCGGTTGATTGGTGTAGCCGTAGCTGCGGAGCCTTATTGCGTTCCTGACCGCCCTCATTGGGCGTGCAGCCGCGATGGCTCCGTGGCAATCGTCAGCTCTGCGGCGCTTCGTTCCCCGCCCTTGTCGATCAGAGACAGGGGTACGGGATACGTCGCGGCCGACTGGGGGGGAGTTACGCTGTATGGCGTATACTTCTCCCCCAACCGGAGTCTGGCTGGTTTCGAGGTTTGGCTTAACAGCCTAGAGACCTAGATACGGCGACTGGCGCCTAGCCACGTCCTGGTCGTGGGGGACTTCAACGCCAAATCCACGGCGTGGGTGTCCCCTGCGACGGACGCCCGTGGAGTGGCGGTGGTAGAGTGGGCGGCGTCGACGGGCCTCTGTTTGCTAAATAGAGGCTCCGTCAACACGTGCGTGCGGCAACGGGGCGGGTCGATAGTGGACCTTTCGTTCGCTAGCCCCGATGTCGCAGCACAAGTGAGGAGCTGGTGTGTCCTGGAGGAGGTTGTCCGATCATCGGTACATCCGGATTGAGGTCTCCCGGTCCTTCAGGGCCCCAGTAGGGGTCACGCGGCACGCAGAACTCCCGCGTTCCCATGGTGGGTTGTGGGCAGACTGGATACGGACCTACTGGCGCAGGCCGCCATCATTCAATCGTGGCTGTTCTCACCAGCCCTGACCGAGGGGGTGGACGCTGAGGCTGGCCGATTTCACGCTGTGATTACGCAGGTGTGCGACTCGGCCATGCCCCGTGTGCGACGTCTTCCTCCGAGGAAGGGGCTCTACTGGTGGTCCCAGGAGCTGGTGGACCTCCGTGCGGAGTGCGTTCATGCCCGGAGGTCCTACACCCGCAGTCGGCGGCGCAACCGCGATGGGGAGCGGGAGGGCCAGCTGTACGAGGTGTACCGCACCTCGCGGACCACGTTTGAGCTGGCCATCTGCCGCGCCAAAACAGAGAAGAGACAGGAGATGCTGGACAGTCTCAACCGTGACCCCTGGGGTCGCCCGTATCGTGCGGCGCTGTACAAGCTCCGCACTCAGGCCCCCCCCCCTCACAGAGACACTACAGCCCAGCCTCCTCACCGAGGTCAACGCCCCCGGTCACGACAGCGCCAGGTAGCGAACGGGAGGCCGACCTCAGTGTACCGCGCGTCACCGCGTCGGAAATGGGGGCGGCTGTTTCGCGGATTCGTTCCAAGAACACCGCCCCCGGCCTAGACGGGATACCCGCCCGGGTGCTTGCCCTGGCTCTGGACCACCTGGAGCCCCGCCTCAGGGGACTGTTCGACGCGGGCGTCCGGACGGTTTCCTGGCTGCTGAAAGGAGGAGAGACTGGTACTCCTGCCGAAGCCGGGCGAACGCCAGATTCGGTCGGGGCCTTCAGGCCCATCGTGCTGCTGGACGAGGTGGGTAAGCTGCTGGAGAGAATCCTCGCTGCCCGCATCGTCCAGCACTTGCGCGACGTCAGACCCAACGGTCCCGTGGTCGTCGCCGGCGGTGGAGTGCTGGCGGTGTCGCTCGACATCGCCAACGCATTCAATAGTCTGCCATTCAGCTGCATCAGGGAGGCGCTCCAGTATCACGGGGTGCCTACATACCTGAGGCGGCTGGTGGCTGACTATCTTGAGGGCCGCAGCGTTCTCTATGAGAGCCGCATAGGGGACGTTGTGAGGAGACCCATGTCGTGCGGTGTCCCACAGGATTCGGTTCTAGGGCCGCTCCTGTGGGACATCGGTTAAGACTGGGTGCTACGCTGTCGGCTCTCCTCCAGGCTGGCAGTCATCTGCTATGCGGATGACACGCTGGTCGTGGCCTGGGGCGGAAATTTCAAGGAAGCGGCGTTCCTGGCCACCTTAGGGACCTCGGAGGTGGTCAGGAGGATCGGGACGCTGGGGCTTAGGGTGGCCCTGGACAAGTCGGAGGCCCTACTTTTCCATGGGCGTTGACGTCGGCCACCTGCTGGCTCCTCAATCACGGTGGACGGGGTCCAAATTGGGGTGAAGGCCCAGATCAAGTATCTGGGCCTGATGCTGGATGGGCGGTGGCGCTTTCGCGAGCACTTCCGCCAATTGTCCCCGAGGCTCGTCGGCGCAGCGTCCGCCCTTGCACGGATTTTGCCGAATATGGGCGGACCCCACAATGCGTGCCGACGGCTTTATGCGGGGGTAGCCTGGTCGATGGCGCTGTATGGTGCACCTGTGTGGGCGGGGTGCCTGGACGCGCCGAACAGGGCTCTTCAGTGGAGACCAAAAAGAGTCGTCGCGTCCAGGCTCATACGCGGATACCGCACGGTGTCGACGGAAGCGGCCTGCGCGCTGGCCGGAACCCCCCCGTGGGACTTGGAGGCGGAGGTGCTCGCCGAAGTCTATCGGCGTGCGTCGCAAGAGCGAGAGGTGGGAGGTCGTCCCCCACCCAGGGAGGTGGTCAGGTGGCAGAGCGATGCCCGCCGAGCTACCATGGCCAGATGGAGGACACGGCTGGAAGCGCCCCGAGCCGGTCTCTAGACCGTAGGGACGCTCCAGCCTGTGCTGGAGGAGTGGGCGGGGCGACGGCACGGAATCCTTACCTTCCGACTGGTGCAGGTGTTGTCGGGGCACGGTTGCTTCGGCAGATATCTGCACATAGTCGCAAGGAGGGAAGCGACTCCGGGCTGTCACCATTGCGGCTGCGACGAAGACACGGCGCAGCACAAGCTCGAGTCGTGCCCGGCTTAGGGCGGGCAGCGCCGTGAACTCGTCGCGGCAATAGGGGGGGACCTCTCGCTGCCAAACGTCGTTAGAGCGATGCTTGGCAGCGAAAGGAATTGGGCCGCGGTCGCTGCCTTCTGCGACAAGGTCATCTTGCGGAAGGAAGCGGCGGAGAGGGCTAGGGAGGCTGATCCTTCCGCAGACCTGAACCGCCGCCAGCGACTGGGGTGGCGCAGGCGTGAGTATTTGCGCCTAATGCCGCCCTAGCTGAGGCTGCGGGCGGATGGACCGGGGAATATCCGCCACCCGCAAGGACTCCCGCGAAGGTGCGACGCTCCGTGTGCGGGTGCGTCGCTCAGTAGAGGGTAACCGAAAGGGTAAGCTGCCGGCGGATCACCAAAGGAATGTAACATAGTTCCAGTGGTCCGCCAATAAGGGCGGAGAGACGGCACACGGTGGGTTTATTAAGTGGGTGAGGACCCCACACTACCCTGTTCGTTGCCCCGAACGACGGGGTGTGCGGTTAGGTACATTTTCCCCACCTAATTAAAAAAAAAGGTCATATAATGTGGTTATATTTGTTAGATTTTGCAAAAATAATGATAATTAAAGTGTATAAACAATATAGAGTATTAAGCAATATTAGACTGTTATATAAAACCATGGTGGGAAGTGAATCTAACTAAGTATGAGTGTCACTAGTCTATATTTTAATTTACTACAATCTAGCTCTACTTCTTATGTTATATTCATTTATTTATATGCGTTGTTAGGTTAAAATGGTCATATAACATATATGTTTGTCATATCTGTACATTGGTGTGTTGGTCTGTATACATGTACTTACTTATATAAATGTGAGAGAGAATATAATGGCTTAGGAGGGCAATGTGTTGCTAATTGTTATTTGATAATTGCTGGAATAGTAAAACATAGCATCACGCCTGTATTCCCCGAAGGGGTAGGCAGAGGTGTATTACACACCCACGACTCGCCAGCTATGTTTAAGTCCCACGTAATAGGGAGCGAGCCTATTGACGTCTACCGTGCACATTTCCAAACTCCGGGCTGCTACTGAGAATTTTTCTTTTTAGGAAGAAGCTCAATAGCATTGCCTGACCCGGGGATCGAACCCGAGACCTCATCATTAGCAGTCGCATACACTACCGCTACACCACCGAGGCAGTTATATACAGAGTAAGAAAATGATGCTACTAGTGATATACAGAGTATGTTTAATTTTAAGTAATATTAGACTTTTTGAAATAAAACTACGTTTACGGAATCTATCGCGTTTACTTGATTTTACTCCTATCCCGACGTTTCGAATACTTTACAGCATTCATGATCACGGGTGGACTTAGATGATAGACGTCCAAGGTTGATATGTTATTTCAACGGCTTCATCTACCCACAGTATATGATTTTACAAAATTTTTGGTTTATTTATTTTAACCCACCTAATATTCGTTTAGAAACACAGTGAAAATATCTACTTCAAATGTTTATGCTTACAATGTATGAGACTTTAAATTAGTATATTAAAATGAGTAAATAAATAAACCAAAAATTTTGTAAAGTCATATACTGTGGGTAGATGAAACCGTTGAAATAACATATCAGCCTTGGACGTCTATCATCTAAGTCTACCCGTGATCATGAATGCTCTAAAGTATTCGAAACGTCGGGATATAAAAAGAGTAGTAAAATAAAGTAAACGCGATAGATTCCGTAAACGTAGTTTTATTTCAAAATGTGTAACATTTGCGTAAATATCAGAAAGTATTATGTATGCGGATGTTCAGGGTGATACCGGTGCCACATGTGATTTAACAGATCAGCATTCGATACCGGCATCCTCTGATGACATTAGTATGGATGAAGTTGAATGGGCGATTAGAAGTTTGAAAAATGGTAAGGCAGCGGGTATTGATGTGGTGTCTGCTGAGCTGATCAAGCTTGGAGGCTCATGTATCTGGGAATCCTTCCTGATGCTTCTCAATTTATGTTGGAGCTCAGGAATGGTTCTCAAGGACTGGAGAAGCGCAGTCATCGTGCCCATGTTTAAAAACAAGGGTTTACGTTATGACTGTGCAAACTACAGAGCCATAAGCTTGACCAGTTTGGCAGCCAAAGTGTATGGTAAGATTATTGAAAGGAGAATGAGGATGGTGTCTGATGAATTTTTGTGTGAGGCACAAGGAGTTTTCAGGTATGGAAGGCATGTATCAAGTGTTTTCTCTGCGCAACATTGTGGAGAAGCATCTGGCTGGAGACCAGTGGGTTTTCCGCAGTTTTGTGGATTTGGAGAAAGCATTTGACACCGTTGAACGAAAGGAACTTTGGGACATTTTGCCGGAGTATGGTGTTAACGGTAGACTGCTACAAGCGGTGCAGTCCAGCTACACGGACTGCAGAGCTTGTGTGCAGCTGGATGATGGAACGTCACCCTGGTTTGATATCAATATCAGCGTTAAACAGGGCTGCGTTATATCAGCCAAACTGTTTATCATATATCTGGATAAATGTCTACAAAGGTCGAATGAAATGAATGTGGGAGTTCAGATGGGTGACTCAGTGTTTAACTCTCTGCTATATGCAGACGATGCGGTTTTTCTAGCGCAGTCCGCGGCTGACATGCAACCCCTAGTCGACGTAATGGCAGAAGATTGTAAGAAAAGGGGCCTACGTGTGAATGTGAGCAAAACCAAAATAATGGTTTTTGAAAGAGAAGAAGCCAGAACAGATGTTAGAGTAGCAATAGGAAATGGTGTGCTAGAAAAAGTGGATGAATTTGTATATCTTGGATGTGGATTCAGTCGGGATGGAAGGTACACCACTGATGTAGAGAGAAGAGTGAATTCGGGAAATAGAGTGAACGGAGCGTTGAGACCACTTCTCGGCAGTCATCACATCAGCCAGAAGGCACGTGTCGCAATACACAACGCTGTCCCCAATGCTACTCCCAACGTTATTATATGGAAGCGAGAGTTGGGTATGCAAAAAGGAGCGGTCGAAATGCGATCTCTACGGAGAATCTATCGAGTGAGGCTGACTGACCGCATTCGTAACGACGACGTAAGAGAGCGAGTAGGTATGAAAGAGAGTATTGGTGTAAAGATGCGAAAGGGAATGCTCCGATGGTTCGGACATGTGGAAAGAATGTCGGACGAGCGACTAGTTTAGAAGATATACAATGCGAAAGTGGAAGGATGTAGGTACAGGGGGAGACCGAGACTCACCTACCTAGACCAAATCGGTCATGTATTGGTGGAGTCAGGAGCCCCGAAATCGGCGAGCGTGTATGAAGAGAGTTATGAATGTTGAGGAAGCGAGAGATGTATGCAAGAATAGAGCCTCTTGGCACTCTGTTCTCTCTGCCTACTCCGCAAGGGAAATGGCGTGATGATAAGTAAGTATTACTCTCACAGTGATAGCCCAGACAGTGGTAAGACAATATTATGTGTGTACTGGACTCTGCCAACTACTGTTTGTACTTCAGAATATAAAAAACTTCACCATAATTATCTTTATGCAAAAATAGTTATCCCACAACAACTATTTATTTTGCCGGGTTTAAAATTAGCCATGCTCTTTTCTGGCTTCTAGACTATATGTATGCAAAATTTCATGATGATTGCTTCTGCAATTACAGCGTGAAAGCGTTACAAACAAAATCACTTTTGAATTTATAATATTAGTATAAGGATTGTAAGGACTTACCACTAAAGGAATGTAACATAGTTCCAGTGACCCGCCAATTAAGGCGGAGAGACGGCACATGGCGGGTTTCTTTAGTGGGTGAAGGCCCCACACTACCCTGTTCTTTGCCCCGAAAGACGGGGTGTGCGGTTAGGAACATTTTTTCCCGCCTTAACAAATAAAAAAAAATTATTGTAAGGACTATAAGGACTTGATTAAAATGTATTTTTATCATCCGTTCTCTCTCATTCAAGATTATAGTGTAATAATAGATGATTTGTAGCATTTTAGGTTATAAATAAATAAATACAAGAAAGAATAAGGTTTTTCTTAAAGGTCAGACCTTTCAAGCAAAGAAAAAAAATAAAAAAGTCAAAAAATATCACTTGTATTTTCATTTCACAAATACCTACTACTACTTACTTCGATCAACAATAACCACACTTAGGTACTATTAAGTTGCTCAATATTTTTTTATAATATCCTAACTAATAAATAAGTATTTATTTTATCTATCTATAATATATAAGAATGAAATTAGAGCATCGTAAGTCTTATAATTCCGTAGTATTTATATATTTCTTGCTTCAGAAAACTATACATTACATAGTATCAAATACTCATTGACATAGTACCACATACTCATCTTACAATAAAATACAATTAAAGCTATGAACTACTCAACAAAACATTGTGGTTCTGATTACTGCAATATAGTAAGCAGAAAGCTTTCTTATATTGCATTAGTGTTGTTGAATTCTGTGCTCCAATTTGCAAATTCTTCAAATGATTCGTCTGTGCCATGTTCGTTATCTTCCGAAAACATGTAAGATTTCAATCCATGTATCTTTTTAAAATGTTCAATCAGTTCATAGCAACCGTAAGTCAATACTCCAATTACGAGAAAACTGTAAATAAATTACAAGTTTAGTAACATTAATGTAATATTAACATTTAAGATACATTATTGATGAAGGTGCGACGCTCCGTGTGCGGTTGCGTTGCTCAGTAGAGAATCCGAAAGGGTAAGCCACCGACGGACCACTGAAGTAATGTAACATGGCTCCAGTGGAGAGGGTTTATTTAGTGGATGAGGGCCCCACACTACCCTGTTCGTTGCCCTGAACGACAGGGTGTGCGGTTTGGTACATTTTTTCCAGCCTTAACAAAAACGAATATATTATTGTTAACTTATAGTTAGGTACTGCAAAGAGGCTTAATCGTCAAATATAACTAAATGATTGTTCTTAATAATAGCATAATGTGTTTTTATTTATTTCTATAATTATTTATGACTATTTAACAGAACATATAAAACTATTGTAAGGAAAACGGGCACATCTTTCGTGTCGTTTTTCTTTAAAGCCACCGTCTAACGATTTGCCTCGCGGTTCTACTTAACTTAGATGGTAAAACACACTAGAATGATGCTTATAATTATTGCATATTCTGCACTATTTATTTTTGTTTTTCAATCTATGACTGCTTTACTATTGGCAAGGCTCTCATCTCAAACAAAATATCTCAGGCATAGGGGTTTCCTCACGATGCTTACCTTCAGCGAGCAATGATAATTTGTAAACAAATATACTCATGTTCTCGAAAAATCTTGAAAATCCTGAGGTGTGTGCTCTTACCTCTTTTTTTTTGTTAAGGCGGGAAAAAACTTTCCTAACCCCGTCGTTTGGGGCAACGAACAGGGTAGTGTGCCTTCATTCACTAAAGAAACCTACCGTGTGCTGTCTCTCCACCTTTATTGGCAGGCCACTGGAACTATGTTACATTCCTTCGATGGTTGTGTGCTTGTAACCTTCGATCGAGGGATTGAAATCGACACAATTGCCTTTGGAGTCCTTCGGTTTATCACTAAGTTATCACTACTATAAATATTCACTACAATAATCGGATAAAAAAGGCTCCCAAGCCCAAAAGCTATCCCTCTAATGCATATCACTAAAGCTTAAAAATACTTAACTCACTATTTTGTTATACTTATAACAACTATATTATGTATGCTCAAGTTTCTGTTAAAAGAAAATAAGGAACATGCATACCTATTACAATAAAATCAAAATAACCGCAAGCGTCCAAATGCAATACTTAACATTATTGATCCATTACGAGTATAACACATTTAACGGTTCTACGAGTATACGCGCATTAAACTTATCAAAATGCTATTATTTTTTACGTTAAGTCTACTCGTGACCACGGCTGGTGCAACTCAGCCGAAACGTCGAGGTTAGTCAAAATAATAGTATTTTGATAAGTTTAATGCGCGTATAGACCCGTTAAATGTGTTATAATAAATATAAAACGCGAAAGTTTAAAAAGCTATTGATCCAAACAACAATGATATATTTTGAGAACAATTATGTACCCCCCATTTTTTTGTTTTCAAAATGAAATTCTGACTAGACTTATAATTTAAAGCATTTAGCATTTAAAGCATTAAAATTTATTTTTTGTTATATAATATGAAAAAGTATCAGGATTTGACTTTTCTACGTTGTAAATGGTCTTTTGAACTTTTAGAATTGAATGTTTTGGTTAAATTTAATCAGTAAATTGGTCGTAAGAATCAGAAGAATAGTTTTTGCATTTGCAGTTAGCTTTCAGCAATCATCCATCAGCCTTTCGACGTCCACTGCTGGACATAGGCCTCCCCAAAATGGTGGATAGTGCAGTAATCGCCACGCTTAGCAAGCGGGTTGGCGATCGCAGTGGATGTTGTTAATACTCGAGGGAGTGAGCTGCTGCCCACTCTCTCGGTATTCCCTCAGTCAATAAAATAAATTAAATAATAATAAAATAAATTAAATAATTTCAGCAATAATATTTCCATATCATTTATCCAACGACACTAATAATTTGAACAAGTACTAATAATCTGAATTTATCTTTGTCACTAACAAAATAAATAACATTTCTAATTATTGCAATTGATAACGCATTTCACGACCATAAATCTATTTTGAATTTAATTTTGAGCGCCAAAGATATAGCAATAAACTAAAGAAAAGCGTAATAACTACAAACCAGGCTTGTTACTAGTCATTCAACATATTCTATAAAGTTATCAGATGGCCAGCTAGGTAACACACTAGGTTGCGTACTAGTCTCATTACTGGAGGCGCTGTATACTTCGTGAAGAAATTTTGACGTCCAAAACATTGTAAAAGCAAAAGCTCCGAACAATAGAACACTGAAAAGAAAAACATAAATAAATTACTACTAATATGTTCTGTTCACTAATATATTCTTCGGAGCGTCTTTTCAAAAGAGTTATCATTTTGTAAAAAAGGTCTCAAATTCTCAATAATTGTTAATGATATTATGTTGATTTATAACAACTTAACTTCCTTTAGAAAATTGTCTATAAGACTGAATTCTGTCATGCCTCAGAGAGACATATTTTTTATTGTTTTATATATTCAATCCGGATAATCATTCTTGACGAAATAACTTTAGAAAATAAACTATATACCTAGTTACTCTTTATACACACATACCTACTCTAACTTCTTATTTGTCCAAATAAATTTAGTAAAGGATAGTTATATTGGGTTTGTTGATAATGTTTTGTAACACAAATACTTTTGACAGAGACTTCCCAGAGCCTAAGTAATGACAGGTGGATAGCAGCTGTACTATAAATACATCACTATATTCAATTCATAATAATAAATACTAAATAGGCACTGAAATCTGAGACCAAAACACCACACGAAAGCCATTTACCTATAAAGTAAAATAATACTTCTACTTTGTAAAACAGTTGATCTGCGATAATACGTTTGAATATCAAATTATACTGTAGTTAGTAAATAATGCACCATCTATTATTAGCACTTTATCTTATATCTACACGAATGAAAATAGGAAACTTACAGTCCACCGGCCATGTTTAAAGTTATTTTCAATGAACTCTTAACCCGAATAGACCGTTACCAGCAACGTCTATAAAGTGACTGACACATCTCATGCCATATAAATAAACACAGTTGTTTTATTATAAACAAAGCTGGGGGTGTAAATATTGTTATGGAAGGTCAGTCTATCGGGATTAAATACCGGGATTGTAGGCTCACATTGTGTATTTTAAAGGAGGTGGCTATTTCTGGGTCACGAAATGTAAAGAGACGAAATATAGCTCAAAAAAATTGTTATCTTTTTCTATTCATAATATAGAAAATATCAACTTAACATTCTATCAAGAAATTGAGAAAAATAAAAAGAAGTTAAAGTATCGAAAATACGACCTGAGAACAGAAAACAGTGACATTGTGACAGATCATGGAAGTAAATCCTACATACAAACTCAGACTAACAACAAAGTACTGTACTTCCATGTGTCATATTCTATTATTTTTTTTTCGTTTTGACTGATGTCTGATCTAGTTATCTACAAAGAGTCTGAGACAAAGAGTATATAACTATCTATGCTGTGCGTCATCTCTAGTGCGATTTTCGTTGCTTTATATCTTTATATTGATTTAATCCTTGACTACTGCTATCTATTTATGGACTTCTGTTTTGTAATTAATTAAGCAAAAACAGAACCCAGTAAGATAGACTGGACACTGAGAAACAAGCTTACACAACTGACTTGGACTCCACAATGTTGGATTTTATGGCCGTTCTATTATGTGAATTGTGCATTAGAAATTAGATAGCCAAGTAGCCCCTAAATCGGAATGGTGATTTGGTAAATATGAAGCTATTAATTGGCACCACTTACATTTCTTTATAAATTTTTTTTTGGGCCCTAGAATGTTTGAAAGCGTGTCAAAAGGTACCTTTAATTTCATGAGTTCTAGTTTTGGAATCGCTTTACCTTTCAGATATTTTTTTATTACGACGTGTTTGTGGTAACAGACAAAATATGTATCAACCCATTACAGTTCACGAATGCTTTTAGTGTACTAAATACAAGTGTCACCACCCTATTCTTTCTCGCAGGTGTCCTAAGAAAGGACTAAGGGAAGTAAGCAATTATCTCCCATTGCATTACTGGTGTTAGGATTGGGTACATATCGGGTGTTGCTGGCGTCTATAGGCTACGGTAACCATCGCTTACCATCTGTTTGCCACCCACGTTGTATAACAAAAAAAACCTTGTATTGCTGAGTCCATGTGCGGCGGTTACCACTAGGTGCTCTGTGGCTCATCTACCACCAAATGTGATAAAAAAAAGTTTGTATAAACAACTCAAATAATTGAAATGCACTATGTAACATTATTTAAGTCATTCGAAAAAATATTGATAAAGAGCAGAATGAAAATTCCAAATGCAAATAATAATTATTATTTTTGTATTTCGAATGCTTTATGCATTCCAATAACAAAACGACACCTGAATGTGGATAACAATCGCTTTTATTACTATAGGTAAAGTAAACAGCATTTATAAACAACAAACACGTAGAGTAGCATTTTATAGCACACTGGTTAGTCCAGTTGGACTCGGCCGTCAGAGTGCCAAAAGGCTCTATTCTTGTATATGTCTCTCGCTTCCTCAACATTCATAGTTATTTTCATACACGCTTGCCAGTTTCGGAGACTCGATCTTACGGAGGGTCTGGAGTCGTCGGAGCGGCGGAGAGACTTCGGGTCCCTCTGTGTGCTCTACCGGCTCTATAATGGGGAGTGCTCGGAGGAGCTGTTTGAGGTGGTACCGACATCACCATTTTACCACCGAACCACGAGACGTAGCAGGTGGGGTTCATCCACACCACGTGGAAACGATTTCGTCAAAGACAGTTCGTTTTCAGCGTTCTTTTCTACCACGTACGTGTAAGCTCTGGAATGACCTACCTGCTACGGTGTTTCCCCGGCGCTACGACATGTCCCTCTTTAAACGAGGTTTGAAAGGGGCTCTTAACTTGCGGTAGGCGGCGGCTTGGCTGTGCCCCTGGTGTTGCTAAAGTCCATGAGCGGCGGTTACCACTTACCATCAGGTGGGCCGCTTGCTAGTCTGCCACCGATGGCAACAAAAAAAAAAAGACTCCTGACTTCACTTTCCTTCAATACATGACCGATTTGGTCTAGGAAGATGAGTCTCTCCGCCGGCGGACCACCGAAGGAATGTAACATAGTTCCAGTGGCCCGCCAATAAAGGCGGAGATGGCACACGGCGGGTTTCTTTAGTGGGTGAAGGCCCCACACTACCCTGTTCGTTGCCCCGAACGACAGGGTGTGCGGTTATAAACATTACTTCCCGCCTTAACAAAAAAAAAAGTTAGATGAGTCTCGGTCTCTCCCTGTACCTACATATTTTAAGCCTAATAATTCTACCTCGCAATAAATGTCTTCTTGTATACTTTTCATATTTACATATTATAAGGATTGTTTGTTAGAAATCTTTTCTGGAGAAAATGTTCTTTTTGGGCATACTAATTCCTATTATATTGCAATAAAAAGATTGGTTTAGGATCAGATTATTCAGACTCGCAACAACTATTTGTCGATCACACAAAGAGATTTACATAGCATCACGCCTGTATCCCTAAAGGGGTAGGCAGAGGTGTATTACACACCCACAGTTTGCCAACTATATTTAAGTCCCACGTAATAGGGGATGGGCTATATTGTCGTCTACCAGGCACATTTCCAAACTTCGGGCTGCTACTAAGAATTTTTTTTTACAAAAAGCTCAATAGCACTGCCCGAACCCGAGACCTCATGATCATCAGTCATTCATGCTACCCAGTGGTAGCGTGAGTGGTGCAATCACCACTGAGGCAGTTTTTCCGTGTCCCGCTTGGCCGTGTGGGGCCGGCTTGGCCGTGTGGGCCGGATTTAGAAATGTCCCACCCCTCTCTACCCACGGGAGTCGTAAGAGCCGACTAAGGTAATACCGGGGGAGTGGGCAGCAGCACTCCCGCGAGTATTAACAACATCCACTGAGATCGCCAACCCGCCTGCCATAGCGTGGCGATTACGGCATTATCCCCCATGACGGGATCGCTCGTTGTGGCGTTCTCTTGGGGAGGCCTATGTCCAGCAGTGGACGTTGAAAGGCTGATGGATGGATGGATGGATTATAGAAAAATGTATAGTAGCCAAATTTGTTTTCTTTTGCTAAATCAAAGCCGCTTTATTAATATCAAATTCAATTGTGCATAATTTTTCAACTAATGCAATTCTAGTTTCTTTTTGAAAAATTGTTTTTGTTCATTTCAGTGTTCCACTTAATTTGTTCCGAGTCTAAATGTTTACCTTTTTTTGTTAAGGTAGGAAAAAATGTACCAAACCGTACACCCCATCGTTCGGGGCAACGAACATTATTGTGTGGGACCCTCACTCACTAAATAAGCCCGCCATGTGCCGCCTCTTCGCCTGCACCTACTAGCGGATCATTTAAACTGTGTGACACGACTTCAGTCTGATTGTTTACCTACAATATGTTCGTTATAGATGTGTTAAATCCAAGATAGTGTTGACGTGGTTAATGAATGGGGGCTGCTGTTTTTAAGAATTTAATATACTAATGCTTAATTTTGAAATTGCTTTATGCGTCTTATTGGTTGTTGACTTTAGCATTCAAACTGGAAAGTTCAGTTTTATTAGTAGGCAAAATATTGTGATTGTTAATAATGATTGAGTTTACAATGAAAAAACAATGAACACTGTAATTTTGGAGCTAAGGTGATTTTAGGGGATGATAGTACATAGCAGTAAAATACTTTCTACCTTCTAGTTTTAATAGAAATAAATGTGTTTTAATATAAATCAATATAATAATTAAAACAACAATATCTATAACAATTCGACACTTTTATTTACATATAAAATTAATAAGGGGTATATAATAACAATAGTTTATTCTTATATTATATGCCTACAGATAGAATTAACCTTAACTTAGACCTAATTAACATTTATACCATGTAAGCTGGTATCCCCACTGTATTGGCTATTTTCTATAACACATAAATTCATACTTATTAGTCCATTTAAGGAGGGCCTTTTTATGCCTCTCGTTGTAGTCCATAGCTGCCACAGAACAAAAGATGCTCTTAATTCTTCAACCTTTTTTTTTCACAATTTGAAATGTGCTTGCAGAAGCTAGTAACACAAGTACTTACAAGCCTGAAATACACCAACATTAACAAAAAATATTTTGAATATCAATCCATATATTGAACGTATTCTGGCCGAGGTGCACCTTTAGGTGTCCAATTCTTCAATAGTACACTAAAATGTCTTCTAAATACAGGTTGAGGTGATGAAAGGCTTAAGATATCTTCATCCAGATTACCAACATCAGAAAAATATTTTGCTGTCCAGAAAGCTGTAAATGCCACAGCTCCAAATAGTAGGACACTAGAAAAGTAAAAATTAAGTTTAATATTGTAGATAATATTTCAACTTGTAAAGTCTTAGTAGACTTAAAAGTATATTCAATTATAAATACTAACGGATAAATAATATATAAATATATGAAAATAAGCTACGTTAATGCTGCATTTATTAAACCTAATAAGAAAATCAAAAATATTAATTTCTAATATCAATTGCAAAGATATCAAAAACTAAAACAATAAAAAGTTTAAAAATCATGTTTGAATATAATGTTTCGCTTCATAATCCAAGTCAATTTATTCACACATATTCATAAATCGAATTTGAAGGTCTATTTAGAAAACGCGGGAAAACAAAAGAGAAAATAATTATGTGATAAACTCCTCCATGGGCCTCGTGGCGTAGTCGGTAGTGTAACCGACTTCCGTGCACGAGGTCGTAGGTTCGATTCCCACTCAGAACAATTATTATTTGTATGATGAACACAGATATTTGTATTGCGTCTGGGTGTTTTCTACCTATTATATGTATGTATTTACAAAAAAAAAGTAGTATATGTATTATATCCGTAATCTGGTACCAATAGCACAAGCTAAGCTTAGTTTGGGACCAGAGGACGTTGTGTGAAATGTCCGTGAATATTTATTTATAAACTTACAGCGCAGCTGCCATTTTTTGTTTAATTTATTTCTAAGAATATACTGAGATGACCGTTGACCACAAGTTATCTTTCTCAACTAAGGTGAAATTCTCGGCTTATGCCTATGTAAAATAAGTTATGGAAACATTGATTGTTTTCCTATTACAATAACTTGGCGTGAGTAATGATATAACACCTCTTTGAATGTTTTATCGTGAACGTGAAGTAAAAAGTCGCACGAAATATTTTAACAATAAACCAAGGACTGTCTACTGGATAATTTTCACTAAAATATGTAATTAAATACTGTTATCATAAGTACAATGGAAAAATATAATGATTTTCCAACGAAACATAACTATGCCATTGGTAACTTGATATGCCCAAGCGCACGCTTATTCACTTATAAAACTACTAAAATTAATATAAAATGATATAGTTTTTTAATATAACATGACAACATGTCATGTTAAATTATTAGGCTTGTGGGTATTTCATAGAATATACATAATAATATATTTAATTGTTTTAAATATGTCATACATGTTTTAAAGTTAATCACTTTATGAAAAGTAAAATAATAATTATCATTATTTACTTACTTTATATTTATATACTTGCTCCTATTATAAAATAAAATTTATAGTTTAAATCCATCCAGATAAGTTAGCTATTGAAATAGGGTTATTCTTAGCATCCAAACGTATCAAGTGGTAGCCTGTCAGAAATGCACCCAAAACTAGAGCTGCAGAAATCAATGCTCTGAAAACAAATTTAATTGGGAATATTACATACAGAGTAGACATAGAATCGTTCGCAAAAATTGTTCAACATGGCTTCAAAAGTGTATTGTACAAGATTTTTTAATTTTCATTATATTTCATGTAAAAAAGCAATTAATTTTCTTTATATTTCATTTAAATAATATTCTCAAAAGCGCTAAGTTACAAAAATTGAAAGTTTTCTAACAGAGGCAGATCTTTTTAAACATCTTATCTTATATATATTTAGTACGTCCTGGCAGACTAAAATAAATCAATTAGATTAAGCTATAACAACAAATCAGAAAGTCTAATTATTATAACATTACTTTCAGCTTCCCCAAAGTAAAATTAACGACTCCACCAAAGAATATTCTATTAAATATGAATACTTACAATCCAGCCACAATCATTTCTGTAAAAGTGATCAATTCACAGTGTTAAGTACTTTCAAGACCACTATCAACTAAAAGACAATCATACAGACATCAAAACATCGATTCAATACATTGTTTATTTACTAATTAGCATCCTATCGAGGAATAAACATACGTAAATAGTAAACAAATACATGATATTTATACAATAGATCATAGCAACAATTTTTACTTAAATAATAATGATTTTCATAAACTATAACTACACTTATTCTTTGTTTTATTATATTATTTTATTTTTCTCCTTATGATTCAAACTAGTATCACGATAAGCCACCTTCGTAGAGATTATGTCGTTTAATACTATTTTTGTTTTATTTTCTTGCGACACCTCATGTATAAGACATTTCAATATATAATAAACCTATTTAGAATTTTTGTAAAGAGTAACCCCAGTTAGTTTAGTGTCATATTTTATTTATATTATTTTCCCGACATAAGTCTCAACAGTTTCGCCTCCTCTGAAAAAGGAAAATATTAAAATAATACGATACCCAGCTTCGTATATGACATATATATGCAAAAAAAAATTGTTACCTAGTTGCACCTATATAATTTTGTTAAATAGTTATACTTAGTTTAAGTAGGTACTTTTATTTTTAATGCTTGTAGCGGCAGACGAGCCACGGCCCATCTGATGATAAATGGTAACCGTTGCTAATCAACTCAACTATACCCAGAGTATTGTCAAGCCGCTGCTCAAAATTTCATTTTTTTTATGAAATAAAAGAATTAATCTCTATCTCCTGCTACAACCAAAACGCACCGATGTGCTTCATGGCCGGTCATACGGGAGATGGTGGTACCAACCCGCTCGGGCCCGATACCAAGTGAGAACTGCCACTTACTACTACTTACTACTGCCACTTACTTCTGACGGACTAAGAATACAAGTGTCACCTCCCCATTTTTTCCCTAATGTATGAGGTGACTAAGGGAAGTAAGCAATTATCATCCATTGCATGACTGGTGGTAGGGCTGGGTACCAAGTGGGAGTACTCACTTAGTATCGGGCCCGAGCGGGTTGGTACCACAATCTCCCGTGTGACCGACCATGAAGCACACGTGAAAGTGAGTTTGTTTGTTTGTTTTACGCTTTCACACCATAACTACTGAACCAATCGTCATAAAATTTTGGAACCTTAATATAGGTTCCAAACAGCGAACAAGACCATAGTCAGATTTTTTTTATTCAAACCTATGTAATATGTAAAGACTGCCTGGATTTTATTTAAAAGCCGGGACTCACTGCTTAGCGCGCTTTTCAAAGCACAGTCAAGGTCAAGTTTTTTTTTATTGTATGTAGTGGCAGACGAGCCACGGTCCATCTGATGGTAAATGGTAACCGTCGCCCATGGACTCGACTATACCGAGAGTATTGTCAAGCCGCTGCTCACCAATTCATTTCACAGATAAGAAATAAAATATAAACTCACTGTCACTTTTTGGACACCCATCTAAAGCCAGCTTAGCGAAAGTTAGCCTTGTCAATCTTTCTAGTAGTAAGTTAATTATACCGATCTAACTTAATCAAGTGAATTAAGCATACATAACTAAACAATATATAATATGAGCTTACCAATGCCTGTTAAATTTGAAAAAGGAATAGCGTTATTACGACGATCCATGTCCAAAATATATTTTCCACCGAGGAACAAAGAAATCATTAATGCAGATATCATCAAAGCTCTGAAAGATATAGTTTATGGTTTACTCTACAACAATAATGTATAATCCTCCCAGCAGTATTCTTGTTAAATACAGTTTGATGATCATTTCCTTAGCGTGTAACATACTATCAGCTATCACTGTTGCGAATAGGCATTCTGACTGATCGAAAGAGGTTTAGATCATATAACCCTTGTTCTGATGCCTTATTCTGCATTTATAATCTATCTGTACTATTGTAAAGCTGTAACAGAGCTATGTCTGTACATTCAAGATATTTGAGAAAAAAAATACTGTAATAGGCTATAGGTATAGGCGTGTCTAAACACAAAACATTTTTTTTATACTTTTTGTCTGTTTGTCTGTTTATCTGTTTGTGCGCGCATCACGCAAAAACTACTGAACGGATTTTGATGTATTTTTTTTATTTGGAAGGTCTTGATTAGACTTATAAACTGGTATAGGTACATTTTATCCCACTATTATATCGGGAACCTGAGATATAACTGAAAAACTAGCTTTTGGCTGCGGCGAAGCCGCGGGCAAAAGCTAGTGCGATTATGAAACTATAAGTTGATCAGTATGTAAAGTAAGCTAAAATTTACCTTTTCTCTATATTGTAAGCGTAATCATTTGAGTGTGTTCCGCCAAGCGGTAAAAGTACTGCGGAGACAGTGTTTTTTTATTGCTAACGGTGGCAGACGAGCAAAAGGCCCACCTGATGGTAAGTGGTGACCGCCACTCATATATCATGCCCACCAGGGGCACAGCCAAGCTGCCGCCTATCAGTAAAATGCTCTTCTCAAACCTCGTTTAAGAAGGAACTGTGTCGTAGCGCTGGAGAAACATCGCAGCAGGAAATTCATTCCAGAGCCTACACGTTTGTGGTAGAATAGAGCTCTGGAGACGAACAGTCTTGGACAAGATCGTTTCCAGGTGGTGTGGATGAACCCTACTACGACGTCTCGTGGTCCGGAGTGGTAAAAAGGGGACGTCGGTACTACCTCAAACAGATCCTCAGAAATTGTTCGCCAGTTCGAGATCGAGACCAAAGAGAGACACAGACACTAATTTTTCAAAATTATCGGAGTTATGTCTACTAGTTGACAATTACTACTAGATAAAGAAAAGTCTCACGAGGAATCATGGACAACTGAGAGATTTTATATTCCACTAACTCTGAGAGGAGACCCGTACGCAATATTAAGGCAGGTAGAGAAGGTAGTCGTTCAGGAGTGAATGAAGAGCATTCTAGCATCAACCTAACTGTTTTAGGGTTCCATACCCAAAGGGTCAACGGAAACCTATTACTAAGCCTTCGCTTTCCGTCCGTCCGTCTGTCAGTGAGCTGTATTTCACTAACTGTGTAGATAGTTGAAATTTTCAAAGTGTGTATGGCCGCTTTAACAACAAATAGTTAATTAGTTATTCTTCTTCTTATATATTCTCCAGTGGTACGAAACCCTTTATGTGTGAGTCTGACACGCACTTGATCGGTTTTTTTTAATAATCTTATCTTTGTAAACTTTACATTTCTGTACAAGAACGCGAGTATAAAAAAATATAAGCGCTTCCCACGCTGCATGTTTGAGGGAAGGATATTTTTTTCATTGCTGTTGCTGGTAACGAGCTAGCGGCAAGCGCTTACCACCATTCATGGACTTCAACAACACCTGAGGCACCTACCATGATAATAAAACGCTACTCACACATCGTCAACACATTCGTTTCAGCATATACTCGTACGTGACGACAAAACGCAAGAAACAAGCGACATAGTTTACAGGTGGTAGAAAGGTAATGTTGATACTACGTCTAATACCTCCTCAGAGTCATCGATAGAACACACAGAGGGACCTAAAATTTATCAATTAATAATAATATATATAATAATTATAATTCTAATACAGTAGGTACTAAAGGAGATCTTTCAAAATGGTGTTTTTATTAGTGATTTGTTAAATATAAAACACAAGTACTTACAATCCAGCAACAACCATTTTTCTTAGTTTATTAAAGAATATTTTATGATAAGTGTTTGAGCCAAGGTCTTGCCAAATGAAATAAAGCTAAATAAAAACATTTTGTTATTGTTTTTATAACTCACAATGTTTCCAATGTCTTATTTATAAATGTATGATAAGGCTTATTTTAAAATTCCATGAGAGTAATATTAAATATACATTCTCACACATCAGTTTCGTAAACAGTAATTACTTGTTTTTACAGGCTATGGTATATTTTTACAGAGTACTTACATTATATATAGTTGTACTAGCTGACCCGGCAAACGTTGTTTTGCTATATAAATGATTTTTAGACAATTTTTAGGGAATTTCTGGCGTAGAACAAATAACTAACTTTTATTGCGAAACATGCAAAAATTTGGCAGCAAAATAAAAAAAAAAATTGGGTTGAACCACCCGTATCACTTAGGGGTATGAAAAATAGTTTACATCCTGTTCTCAGACCTACTGAATATACACACAACATTTCATAAGAATCGATCAAGCCGTTTCGGAGGACAATGGCGACAAACACTGTGACTACTATTAGATTTGTATTTATAAGGCTTCTTTTATTTCTAACCTCAAGTGGAATCCTGTTTATTTATGTTATTCAATATTATTACAAAGTTTCTTATAACTATCATAATATTAACAGTGTAGCATAAACCAGTACCTATTGGTTTTTCCGTACACTGGAGTGTTACTGGGTGTTTCAGTTATCAATTCCTTTCAATCCCATAAAGGCAGGGTTAAATTGAGTCCGTTACTGACTTCAAATTAGACGCAAGTTAATGCTGATCCAATACTATTGCCGTGTAAATTGATAGCACTGACCAATACATCGAAACTTGTTAATTATACTATTTTACTACTATTTTATAGTAATAATATACATACACATTGTAGGCACCTATGCGAGTAAACAATATTACAATAGATATTACTTTGCTTACAAATACTATTTACAAAAATAGTGTAATTATATATATAATTGTACCACTAGTTACATAATTGTCACTTACTCATGTAAACATAATTATATATCTTACTAGCTTCTGCCCGCGGCTCCGCTTGTTTTGGTTAACAAAGTTTAATCAATTCATTTAGTAGTTAGTGCGTGATATGTGAACAAACAAAGGATTCTATAAAAAATTGTTTTTTGTACGGTTTTTTTTATTGCTACTGATGGCAGACGAGCCACGGCCCACCTGATGGTAAGTGGTAACCGTCGCTCATAGACTAAACTATACCGAGAGTATTGTCAAGCCACTGAGCACCATTCCATTTCTCAGATATGAAATGAAAGAATAAACGGCTATCTTCTGCTACAGCCAAAACACACTGACGTGCTTGATGACCGGTTACACAGGAGAAGGTGGTACCGACCCGTTCAGGCCCGATAGCAAGTGAGTATTCTCACTTGGTACCCAACACTACCACCAGTAATGCAATGGGTGATAATTGCTTACTTCCCTTAGTCACCTTGTACGATACCCACGAAAAGAATGGGTGGTGACACTTGTATTCTTAGTCCGTAACTACACGGACTTTCAGTGATATTCCATCCATCCATCCATCAGCCTTTCGACGTCCACTGCTGGACATAGGCTTCCCTAAGAGAACGCCACAACATGTGTTTCGCTCATATGGGGGATAGTGCCGTAATCACCACGCTTGGCGGTTGGCGCCAGGTTGGCGATCGCAGTGAATATTGTTAATACTCGAGGGAGTGCTGCTGCCTACTCCCCCGGTATTCCCTCAGTCGGTTCTTACGGCTCCCTTGGGTGGAAGAGGGGTGGGACAATTCTAAAGCCAGCCCCACACGGTAACGCCACACGGTCAGTGATATTATTTTGGTTAATTACAGCTTATTTCATCTCTGCCTGTTTCATGGTTAAAGAATAGAAAGGAAGGAAAATGCAGAGAAACGAAGACTCTACATTATACTATGTGTAGATGCAGTGCACTAATACTGTAGTGGTAAAACTAAGGATTGTGTGACAGTGGTATTGAGTTCCATCGCCAGCCGAAGGTCCTGGCACGGCTCAGACTTTGATTTTTATCAACCCACATTGGGCCAGCGTGGGGTTAAATCCAACAATTGTTTTTTCACAACACCCTGCACCAAGTAAATAACTAAATAATCCTTGTATTGCGGAAGCCTTCACAAAATTACAATTTCACGGACTACAAGTACACCCAGACTCAGAAAAACAATTTGTGGATCACACAAAGTGCTGTGCTGTGTGGGAATCGAACCCACAACACTCGGGAGAGAGGCCGGTATTTAAATCACTCCGCCAACTAAGCAGTAAAATTAAAACAATAATTTGTTGAACAAAAGATAGAAAAAGATTTACATATACCTACATCAGAGAGTATTGTGTCTATATAATGTTTTTTGAGTAACGCACTAACAAACAAGAAGCAAATTAATGACGTTTAATTTTAGGTGGGATGTGCCTAAAGGCCTCGTCACACAGAGGCGGGAGCCGCGGGAAAGCGATCGCGATCCAGGACGGGATAGCAACGGGCGCGTTCCTATGTGACAGGTTGCATACAAATTCGAATATTACAAAAAAACCCGTCCTGGATCGCGATCGCTTTCCCGCGGCTCCCGCCTCTGTGTGACCCGCCCTTTACGAAGTTGACAGTTGAGTAGTAGTAGTTACAGCACTATGCCATTTTATAAAGCGTTGAAAAATTAATCCATCGTATGATGATATTCCTTTTACAAACTTAAAGTAATAAATCTTTCAATGGTCTACATCTACATAATATATGCTTCATATTGGAAGTCCCACTCCATATGTCCAGGTTCGTTCGGATCTCCTTCAGACTCTTCAAGTATAGGTAATGTGACAAAATAATCACCGGGATGCCAAGTCGTTGTCTCTGTAGTCGGAGTGGCTGGCGTTTCTGTCAATGGGGTCGTTATCTTGATTACCCTTATAGGCTTAATAGGTTTTTTAACATATTTGCTTGGTCCACCCCACATGCCTAATATTTCTTCTTCTTCCGTTGCTAGGCGATAATCGTGGTACTTTGTTGTCCAAAAAACGCCAGCAGCAAATATTAAACTAATAAATAAGCTGTGAAAGTTTTGCATAATTTATATTAAATACCTATATTGGAGATGAGAAGTCTGAGTAGCATAGCCGGAGGGACTCTGACAAATAGTGTAATACAAGGATGCTGTGGTGTGAAAGAAGATGTAGTGACAAAAATAGATAAAGTAATGCTTAGGTGGTTCGGATACGTAGAGAGGATAGAAGAAATAAGATTAACGAAACAGATATACAAGGCGACTGTGAATGGGCAAGTTGGTAGAGGTCGACTTAAGCGAATGTATTTTGACCAGATCAGAGACGTTCTTAAGGAAGGCCAGGTTAAGAGTACTTGTAACCAATGAGCATGCATGAAAGCGCTGATGAAAGTAGATGAAGCGATGTGTGTCAGGATCGTGGTGTGGTCTCTGCCTACCCCTACGGGAAAATGTCGTGGCAATATGTATGTATGTAGAATATATCATAATAATATGCTTTATTACAGATCAAACAATGATGCATTAATGAGACTCGATAAAATAATATTTATTTACGTTATGTAACGAGGCTTTACAACCTTAAAACAAATAAACACCAAATAGAAAAATTAATCTTCTATAGAAAAAATACCTATTTGTGATTCCCTTGAATGTCTATGTACAAAATGTTATATATATAAAATATATATTATACAAAATATTGAATGCATATACCAGTATAGTGAATGAAGATGTGAAGGGACAATATGGTATTAAATTTTTTTGTGTACAATCATTATTTCGTGTAGTGATCGAAATCACTACCCACATAAGTACATGTAGCGAGGGATGCAAACACTTGATTATTTATTAAATTAGGTTTATTAGAACCAATAGAGATTTTATATAATCTACAATATAACACTTTATAGATTTAAAACCTTAGATAAAGTACCTATCTAAATGTGGCTGTAAATTTAAGAAATAAGTGCACTTAAAAATGAAAGAACAATGTTAAATAAGGTTAAATGTGATGAGTTTATTCAAGACAACTTCACTGGCCCTGTCCTAACTATTATAAAACTGCTTAACTGTAACAGAGCTGTGTC
The DNA here is from genome assembly GCA_948253155.1 of Leucoma salicis. Lineage (NCBI taxonomy): Eukaryota > Metazoa > Arthropoda > Insecta > Lepidoptera > Erebidae > Leucoma > Leucoma salicis. The sequence goes on along the minus strand of OX411808.1, from coordinate 10,216,488 downwards.
TGTACATTTATGATATTTGAGAAAAACTGTGCTGTATTCGGCTATATAGACGAGTATAAACACAATATTTTTTAGATTATTTTTTTTCGGTTGCGCATCACACAAAAACTACTGAATGGATTGTAATGCAACTATTTTTATTTGATAGCTTTTGATTAGCTACTATATCGGAAAGCTGAGATATAATCTAAAAACTAGTTTTTTTTTCTTATAATATTTCTACTGCATAAGAAACTTTTGATTTATTTAGAGCAAACATTTGTGAAGTCAACAAATATTTACGGTCTCCATTCTATATAGGTACTTTGTGTATATTTACAATAAATGAAAAAATATATAATGTAATGTTCTCATAGAAGAAATGTTATCTTTGTAAGTATAGGTATTTAAATTAACAGAATAATTATAAATATGTAATGTTTACTTACTATGCATATACCATGATATTATTAGTAATTTTATTTAATACTCAAAACACTTGTCATTTTCAAAACCTTTTACGAAATGGATCACAATTGAAAGGAGTTTTTTGTTATGGCATCATAATACGCTGATGTAAAGATAAGTTTTCACTGTACTCTAATTGTGTAAAGGCTTTTTTTATACAAACCTTTTTATTGATACTATTTATCCTAGTAATATTATAAATGGGAAAGTTTGTATATTTGCATGCTTGGATGTTTGTTATTCAATCTTGCAAAAACGGCTAAACAGATTTCGATAATAAATAGTTTTTTTAAGAAAATAAATGAAAATTTATATTAAACTTTCATTAACTTGACTGCACAGATGGCGAAGTGGTTTTGATACCGGCCTCATCCGAGTGTTGTGGATTCGAATCCCACACAAGATAACTTTTTGTGTGATCCACTAATGGTTGCTCTGAGTCTGAGTGTACTTTGTGTCTGTGAAATTTTACGTTTGTAAAGTCCCTCGCGATACAAGGATTATGCTGCAGTAGGGTGTAGCCTTTATTAAAAATAAAAATTATACTACTAGGTACTACTCTACTCTAAAATTTTCGATAGTCAATTATTACAAGTAAACATAGAAGAAGTTCCAGTACATAATATAAAATTTTCTAATGGTAGTATCCCAGCTTGAATAGGCCGGCTCGATCGGGGAAATACCATCTTTTTTTTTTGTTAAGGTGGGAAAAAATGTTCCTAACCGCACACCCCGTCGTTTGGGGCAACGAACAGGGTAGTGTGGGGCCTTCACCCACTAAAGAAACCCGCCGTGTGCCGTCTTTCTGCCTGTATTGGCGGGCCACTGGAACTATGTTGCATTCCTTCGGTGGTCCGCCGGCGGGGGGGGAAGTACCACCCTTTCACAGAAGATAGGCGTAAAACAACAGTAGGTACTCCTATATACAAAAAAAAGTAGTATATGTATTATATCCGTAATCTGGTACCCATAGCACAAACACTAAGCTTGGTTCGGGACCAGAGGACGTTGTGTGAAAATGTCCGTGAATATTTATTTTTATTTATTTACTATTCTTCCTGTCTTCTTCTTAGTGCCCTTCCTATCCTCTCCTTATTATTCTTCTTCTCCACCTTTCCTTAGAGATAGCGACGTCTTAGTGATGCCTCTAGTGTTGCTAGCGTCTAAAGGCTATGGTAACCGCTTACCATCAGGTGATATGCTTGTTTGCCACCCAGGTAGTATAAAAAAATAGAATCATTAATGATACTGCGAGTACAAGAATTCGGTAAAGAGTAAAATGGTGTTTAAGAAAATTAATGACAAATAATGTCAATTATTTATTAATGTATTGTATTCACTTATCTTTTTAAAATTATAGCTACTTTTAATATAGCAAAGCTTGTACTTTGCTATTATCACATTCTCTTCTATCTGTGAGAGTGCGGATTGGCAATCTTAGGTTATTCTGTCCAAAGATAACCGGGATTGACAATACGTGGGTGAGTGGTGGGCTATCCTCCTAAAATATCTATTCTATAAAAATAACAATGGACTTCCGCCAAGTGTCGCCTCATTCAATCACTTTTAATATTGTTTAAAATTAACGGTCACCTGCAACTTTAAATATGCCTTTATATTTTCTGAAATACACAATGTTATTGTCGCTGATACTTGGAAATGTTAACGAATAGTAACACGCCATAATTGTTGCTGTTGTTTATTTTCTCACGGTTAAGGACATATTACATACCTATATATTACTAGACTCTACCCGCGACTCCGTCCGTGTGGACTTTGAAATATAAATATGTACATCACTTTACGGTACATTAGTTATCTCTATGTAACATAGCTATCCCACGAGAACGATATATTTTTCCGGTATGAAGATTATTTATATATTAGACTTTTTTCTGGGCTCTCTAGACTATACGTGTGCAAAACTTCACGATGATTGGTTGATAAGTAATTTTTAAACTATGACCCAACAGACGTTGTCCTGTCTAACCCGTTGTCCTATGTGAGCGATGCAACGCGATGCGACGCGACGCGACGTAAGCTAATACTTTAACCGTCATTTAATTACGTCGCATTAATAGTAGGCCATAAGTACATAAAACTTTTATTGGATATTTTCGTGTCACGTCGCGTCGCGTAGTATTAACGTTTGTCGTTCACCCGTTTTCCTAGGTGAGCAAGGCTACGCGATGTGACGTATTGTGGCTAGTACTTTAACCGCTTTGCGTCGCATTCATACTCGTATTAGGCGACAACGTAGGCCATAAGTACATACAATCTCTATCCCTTTAAGCGTCCCATTTACCCGTTTTTTATGGATATCGATTTATAAAAACGGCGATATCTCGTCATTTTTATAATTATATACTATGTTGCGTATATCACAAGATTCCTTGTGAAGTATACTAGCGAATGCAAGTGCATTATGAAGCCTCAATTTTTTTCTAAACTACAAAAAATCAAATTAAATCTAGTACTTACATAATTTCTCACGATCTGCCGAATCATTTGAAACAGTTTTGTATTTTTCCATTGAAATGTTGTAATTTCAATTATTGTATTAGCTAGCACACTTCATTGTCAATCACTTTAATATTTCAATTCACGTACACATTACTATTATCTAAGCAAAAACGACATTTTACACTAATATAAACAAATGGCGGCTTTTGCCAAAGCAAACACTGTGCGCTTGGCGGGCGCTTTGTTACTCTCAATTGACTAATCTTGGAGATAACGCTGTGTATAGTACTTACGGTCGAGTAGTCAAAATGAAACTGATTTTTTAGAAATCACATACAACACGAAACTATTATTTTCAAACGTTGTTAAATAATTATTAAAAATTTTACAAGTAATAAAACTTTGTTTAAATGTACATTTAGAATTGTATTATATAAACAATTCGACAGAATTCTTAGTATGAACCCGCTTGAAAGGTCTTCAAAAACTTTTATGTTTGCATTTTTGACCTATATTTTTTAGCATTTGACATGCTCCGCCACTTTTAAAGTATAAATTATTTGAGAATAAGGAAAAAGAGATTTTTTGTACTAGCGGGAATCGAACCCGCGTCTTTTCCAATCCGGGGAAGTGCTCTAAGCCACTGAGCTATAGTACAGGTACTTCGACCATCCCAATCTCCTTATTACATTTGTCTTTACGACCAGCGCCATCTATCGGAAGCATTTACATGCATTAAACCGATATAGTAAGTTTAATTTTGCAATTAAAATTCATACTATTTGATGGCGCGATTTTTTAAACATTTTTGACCTATATTTTTTAGCATTTGACATGCTCCGCCACTTTTAAAGTATAAATTATTTGAGAATAAGGAAAAAGAGATTTTTTGTACTAGCGGGAATCGAACCCGCGTCTTTTCCAATCCGGGGAAGTGCTCTAAGCCACTGAGCTATAGTACAGGTACTTCGACCATCCCAATCTCCTTATTACATTTGTCTTTACGACCAGCGCCATCTATCGGAAGCATTTACATGCATTAAACCGATATAGTAAGTTTAATTTTGCAATTAAAATTCATACTATTTGATGGCGCGATTTTTTAAACATTTTTGACCTATATTTTTTAGCATTTGACATGCTCCGCCACTTTTAAAGTATAAATTATTTGAGAATAAGGAAAAAGAGATTTTTTTGTACTAGCGGGAATCGAACCCGCGTCTTTTCCAATCCGGGGAAGTGCTCTAAGCCACTGAGCTATAGTACAGGTACTTCGACCATCCCAATCTCCTTATTACATTTGTCTTTACGACCAGCGCCATCTATCGGAAGCATTTACATGCATTAAACCGATATAGTAAGTTTAATTTTGCAATTAAAATTCATACTATTTGATGGCGCGATTTTTTAAACATTTTTGACCTATATTTTTTAGCATTTGACATGCTCCGCCACTTTTAAAGTATAAATTATTTGAGAATAAGGAAAAAGAGATTTTTTGTACTAGCGGGAATCGAACCCGCGTCTTTTCCAATCCGGGGAAGTGCTCTAAGCCACTGAGCTATAGTACAGGTACTTCGACCATCCCAATCTCCTTATTACATTTGTCTTTACGACCAGCGCCATCTATCGGAAGCATTTACATGCATTAAACCGATATAGTAAGTTTAATTTTGCAATTAAAATTCATACTATTTGATGGCGCGATTTTTTAAACATTTTTGACCTATATTTTTTAGCATTTGACATGCTCCGCCACTTTTAAAGTATAAATTATTTGAGAATAAGGAAAAAGAGATTTTTTGTACTAGCGGGAATCGAACCCGCGTCTTTTCCAATCCGGGGAAGTGCTCTAAGCCACTGAGCTATAGTACAGGTACTTCGACCATCCCAATCTCCTTATTACATTTGTCTTTACGACCAGCGCCATCTATCGGAAGCATTTACATGCATTAAACCGATATAGTAAGTTTAATTTTGCAATTAAAATTCATACTATTTGATGGTGCGATTTTTTAAACATTTTTGACCTATATTTTTTAGCATTTGACATGCTCCGCCACTTTTAAAGTATAAATTATTTGAGAATAAGGAAAAAGAGATTTTTTGTACTAGCGGGAATCGAACCCGCGTCTTTTCCAATCCGGGGAAGTGCTCTAAGCCACTGAGCTATAGTACAGGTACTTCGACCATCCCAATCTCCTTATTACATTTGTCTTTACGACCAGCGCCATCTATCGGAAGCATTTACATGCATTAAACCGATATAGTAAGTTTAATTTTGCAATTAAAATTCATACTATTTGATGGCGCGATTTTTTAAACATTTTTGACCTATATTTTTTAGCATTTGACATGCTCCGCCACTTTTAAAGTATAAATTATTTGAGAATAAGGAAAAAGAGATTTTTTGTACTAGCGGGAATCGAACCCGCGTCTTTTCCAATCCGGGGAAGTGCTCTAAGCCACTGAGCTATAGTACAGGTACTTCGACCATCCCAATCTCCTTATTACATTTGTCTTTACGACCAGCGCCATCTATCGGAAGCATTTACATGCATTAAACCGATATAGTAAGTTTAATTTTGCAATTAAAATTCATACTATTTGATGGCGCGATTTTTTAAACATTTTTGACCTATATTTTTTTAGCATTTGACATGCTCCGCCACTTTTAAAGTATAAATTATTTGAGAATAAGGAAAAAGAGATTTTTTGTACTAGCGGGAATCGAACCCGCGTCTTTTCCAATCCGGGGAAGTGCTCTAAGCCACTGAGCTATAGTACAGGTACTTCGACCATCCCAATCTCCTTATTACATTTGTCTTTACGACCAGCGCCATCTATCGGAAGCATTTACATGCATTAAACCGATATAGTAAGTTTAATTTTGCAATTAAAATTCATACTATTTGATGGCGCGATTTTTTAAAAATTTTTGACCTATATTTTTTAGCATTTGACATGCTCCGCCACTTTTAAAGTATAAATTATTTGAGAATAAGGAAAAAGAGATTTTTTGTACTAGCGGGAATCGAACCCGCGTCTTTTCCAATCCGGGGAAGTGCTCTAAGCCACTGAGCTATAGTACAGGTACTTCGACCATCCCAATCTCCTTATTACATTTGTCTTTACGACCAGCGCCATCTATCGGAAGCATTTACATGCATTAAACCGATATAGTAAGTTTAATTTTGCAATTAAAATTCATACTATTTGATGGCGCGATTTTTTAAACATTTTTGACCTATATTTTTTAGCATTTGACATGCTCCGCCACTTTTAAAGTATAAATTATTTGAGAATAAGGAAAAAGAGATTTTTTGTACTAGCGGGAATCGAACCCGCGTCTTTTCCAATCCGGGGAAGTGCTCTAAGCCACTGAGCTATAGTACAGGTACTTCGACCATCCCAATCTCCTTATTACATTTGTCTTTACGACCAGCGCCATCTATCGGAAGCATTTACATGCATTAAACCGATATAGTAAGTTTAATTTTGCAATTAAAATTCATACTATTTGATGGCGCGATTTTTTAAACATTTTTGACCTATATTTTTTAGCATTTGACATGCTCCGCCACTTTTAAAGTATAAATTATTTGAGAATAAGGAAAAAGAGATTTTTTGTACTAGCGGGAATCGAACCCGCGTCTTTTCCAATCCGGGGAAGTGCTCTAAGCCACTGAGCTATAGTACAGGTACTTCGACCATCCCAATCTCCTTATTACATTTGTCTTTACGTCGTAAAGTACTATATCGGTTTAATGCATGTAAATGCTTCCGATAGATGGCGCTGGTCGTAAAGACAAATGTAATAAGGAGATTGGGATGGTCGAAGTACCTGTACTATAGCTCAGTGGCTTAGAGCACTTCCCCGGATTGGAAAAGACGCGGGTTCGATTCCCGCTAGTACAAAAAATCTCTTTTTCCTTATTCTCAAATAATTTATACTTTAAAAGTGGCGGAGCATGTCAAATGCTAAAAAATATAGGTCAAAAATGTTTAAAAAATCGCGCCATCAAATAGTATGAATTTTAATTGCAAAATTAAACTTACTATATCGGTTTAATGCATGTAAATGCTTCCGATAGATGGCGCTGGTCGTAAAGACAAATGTAATAAGGAGATTGGGATGGTCGAAGTACCTGTACTATAGCTCAGTGGCTTAGAGCACTTCCCCGGATTGGAAAAGACGCGGGTTCGATTCCCGCTAGTACAAAAAATCTCTTTTTCCTTATTCTCAAATAATTTATACTTTAAAAGTGGCGGAGCATGTCAAATGCTAAAAAATATAGGTCAAAAATGTTTAAAAAATCGCGCCATCAAATAGTATGAATTTTAATTGCAAAATTAAACTTACTATATCGGTTTAATGCATGTAAATGCTTCCGATAGATGGCGCTGGTCGTAAATACAAATGTAATAAGGAGATTGGGATGGTCGAAGTACCTGTACTATAGCTCAGTGGCTTAGAGCACTTCCCCGGATTGGAAAAGACGCGGGTTCGATTCCCGCTAGTACAAAAAATCTCTTTTCCTTATTCTCAAATAATTTATACTTTAAAAGTGGCGGAGCATGTCAAATGCTAAAAAATATAGGTCAAAAATGTTTAAAAAATCGCGCCATCAAATAGTATGAATTTTAATTGCAAAATTAAACTTACTATATCGGTTTAATGCATGTAAATGCTTCCGATAGATGGCGCTGGTCGTAAAGACAAATGTAATAAGGAGATTGGGATGGTCGAAGTACCTGTACTATAGCTCAGTGGCTTAGAGCACTTCCCCGGATTGGAAAAGACGCGGGTTCGATTCCCGCTAGTACAAAAAATCTCTTTTTCCTTATTCTCAAATAATTTATACTTTAAAAGTGGCGGAGCATGTCAAATGCTAAAAAATATAGGTCAAAAATGTTTAAAAAATCGCGCCATCAAATAGTATGAATTTTAATTGCAAAATTAAACTTACTATATCGGTTTAATGCATGTAAATGCTTCCGATAGATGGCGCTGGTCGTAAAGACAAATGTAATAAGGAGATTGGGATGGTCGAAGTACCTGTACTATAGCTCAGTGGCTTAGAGCACTTCCCCGGATTGGAAAAGACGCGGGTTCGATTCCCGCTAGTACAAAAAATCTCTTTTTCCTTATTCTCAAATAATTTATACTTTAAAAGTGGCGGAGCATGTCAAATGCTAAAAAATATAGGTCAAAAATGTTTAAAAAATCGCGCCATCAAATAGTATGAATTTTAATTGCAAAATTAAACTTACTATATCGGTTTAATGCATGTAAATGCTTCCGATAGATGGCGCTGGTCGTAAAGACAAATGTAATAAGGAGATTGGGATGGTCGAAGTACCTGTACTATAGCTCAGTGGCTTAGAGCACTTCCCCGGATTGGAAAAGACGCGGGTTCGATTCCCGCTAGTACAAAAAATCTCTTTTTCCTTATTCTCAAATAATTTATACTTTAAAAGTGGCGGAGCATGTCAAATGCTAAAAAATATAGGTCAAAAATGTTTAAAAAATCGCGCCATCAAATAGTATGAATTTTAATTGCAAAATTAAACTTACTATATCGGTTTAATGCATGTAAATGCTTCCGATAGATGGCGCTGGTCGTAAAGACAAATGTAATAAGGAGATTGGGATGGTCGAAGTACCTGTACTATAGCTCAGTGGCTTAGAGCACTTCCCCGGATTGGAAAAGACGCGGGTTCGATTCCCGCTAGTACAAAAAATCTCTTTTTCCTTATTCTCAAATAATTTATACTTTAAAAGTGGCGGAGCATGTCAAATGCTAAAAAATATAGGTCAAAAATGTTTAAAAAATCGCGCCATCAAATAGTATGAATTTTAATTGCAAAATTAAACTTACTATATCGGTTTAATGCATGTAAATGCTTCCGATAGATGGCGCTGGTCGTAAAGACAAATGTAATAAGGAGATTGGGATGGTCGAAGTACCTGTACTATAGCTCAGTGGCTTAGAGCACTTCCCCGGATTGGAAAAGACGCGGGTTCGATTCCCGCTAGTACAAAAAATCTCTTTTTCCTTATTCTCAAATAATTTATACTTTTAAGTTTGCATTTAAAAAATACACAATGAACACATAATAAAACACTTTTAGCACATTCTACAGACATATTTCTAAAGATTATAACTATTTATTGACCGCTCTAGCTTCTAATGTAATGTACACACGCGATGAATGACGCCACTGAACTGAAACATGATACTCAAAAGGGCGTGAAACGCTTTTATTCGCTGTAGCGTTGCACTTACGAGTCTATCTTACTCAACAGTTTTGTGTCCACAGTATAAATATTGTGGTAGAAATTTAGGCTGTTACATTGAAAATCGACTTAGTAAATTGATAACGTTACTACGTCTATGCCGATAGAGAAAAAACACGAAATATATGACAGTGGTATCTTAGGTTCACATCTATGAGCCGCGGGACGCTCAAGGGGCTATTAGACATTTTCGTGTCGCGTTGTATTAACGCGTTTGTCGTTCACCTAGGACAACGGGTTTGCTATGAATATTCAATTACTTGCGAGCTGTCAAACGCTCTAAGATAAGATTGTTGTATTTTGAATTTTTTCAAATTTCTGCACATTTAATTATTTTTTCTTTTATAAGAACCTTCTTCTGACAATAATAAACACAACAAAAAAAGAATTAGCGTAATTGTTCCATCCGTTCACGCGTGATGCAATGAAATATAGATTCATTTTTATATGCATAGATGGGTGGCGAACCACCGCTGCTAGCCGTGTGGGTCCGGCTTTAGAATTGTCCCACCCCTGGGTGGAGATCCATGGGAGTCGTAAGAGTCGACTGAGGGATATCGGGGGAGTGGGCAGCAGCACTCCTTCGAGTATTAACAACATCTACTGCGATCGCCAACCCGCCTGCCTAGCGTGGCGATTACGGTGCTATCCCACATTCTTGGGGAGGCCTATGTCCAGCAGTGGACTTTAAAAGGCTGATGGATGGATGGATGGGTGGCAAACAAGCGTACGGTAAGCGGTTACCGTAGCCTATAGACGGTAGCAATATCAGAGGTATCACTCGCGCGTCGCCATCTCCAAGGAAAGAGTTAGGAGGTGGATAGGAAGAATAATAAGGAGAGGATAGGTAGGATACTAAGGAGAGGATAGGAAGGATAATAAGCTCTCACTCACCATACAAAACACAAAGGTAGGAGTTACTATCGTTGTTACATGCTAATCTTTTGTGAGAGGGTGGTACTTCTCCGATCGAACCAGCCCATTGGTGCTGGGATAAGCAAGGCTCTCTCTCCAAAAGGCACGTGAAAGCATAACAAATAAACAAACAAACTCACTTTTGCATTTATAATATTAGTAAGCATGAAAGACTTTAATTTTTTTATTATCGCGTATGTTAGCTGACGAGCCACGGCCCACCTGGTGGTAAATGGTTACCGTCGCTCATGTACTTAACTATACCGGGAGTATTGTCAAGTCACTGCTCACCATTTTATTTCACAGATATGAAATAAAAGAATTAACGGCTATCTCCTGCTACAACCAAAACACACCGATGTGCTTCATGCCGTTCTCACGGGAGACAGACGTACCAACCTGCTCGGACCCGATTAAAAATGAGTACTCCTACTTGGTACCCAGTCCTACCACTAGTAATTCAATGGGTGTTAATTGCTTACTTCCCTTAGTCGCGTCGTACTACACATTTGGGAAAGAATGGGGTGGTGACACTTGTATTCTTAGTCCGTCACTGCACGTACTACTACTTTACTTTTGAAACATCACCAATAAAATAAAACCCATAATTATTTTTGTAAAATAGGCTTTTATATTTGAGAAAGAGAGAGCAATAACCAGACTGTAAAGAAAGGCTACTCGTAAATGTCTAACAGAATTCGTACAACACCCCCCACATCAATATATTGCATTAGTATAGTACCAGGCAGGTTGTCCGTGTGGTGACGGATTAAGAATACGATATGTAGTTGCCCGCGGGTGTCGAAAAACCGACTAAGGGAGCACCAGGGGAATGGGCAGCAGCATACTCCTGGGAAACGTTTAACACCATTCTGCGATCGCCAACCCGCCTGCCAAGCGTGGTGATTATGGCATTTCCCCCCCTTAGTGGGGAGGCCCATGTCCAGCAGTGGACGTTTATGGGCTGATGGATGGATGGATGGATAGTACCAGGCGCTGAGTGTTCCTGCTAGTGGTAGAGCCTTGCTTATCCCATCATAAATGGACCGGTTCGATCGGGAAAGTACCACCCTCTCACAAAAGATCTTGTTTGCCACCCGCGTAATATTTTTTTTACGTAATGAATAATGTACTACAAACAGAGCTTACCGATGTACCTATAGTCCTATATGTTACGGTACAATTTTATGAAGTTGGGTAGGTAATGATACTTTATGCTTATGCTCTTGGCAGGTACTTTACACTCAAACCTTCGTGATGCCTAGGCAGCAAATAATTAACTTTTTTAGGCGGGAAAATATGTACCAATCGCATACCCTACTGCCCGGGGAGACAACGGGGTAGTGTGGGACTCTCACGCCGTGCGCCCTCACTCGCCTGTACTCGGCAGACCACTGGTACCGCGAGTATTTCAGCGGTCCGCGCGGCGGCTAGCCCCGTTGAGTTCCCCCTCTGGGACTCCACATCTTCGCGGTAGGGTCAACGCTGGCGGCGATCCTCGATCCAACCACCCACAGCCTTGGCTAAGATGGCATTAGGTGCCGATAGTCGCGCCCATGCCACCCCACGGGCCGGTAGCGGGTTGGGCCAGCCGAGAGATCAGCCTCCCTGGACCTTTCCGCGGCCTCCTTCCGCGAGATGACATTCTCACAGAAGGCGGCAACCGCGGTCCAGTACCTATCGCCACCGACTATAGCTTGTACAATAGCCGGCACCGACATGTCCTCTCCGATGACTGCAGTGAGGTCCCGGCACTGCTCAGCCTAGGCCAAACACGACTCGAGTGTGTGCTGCGCCGAGTCCTCGCTGCAGTCGCAGTAGTGGCAACATGGAGTCTCCTCCCTCCTAGCGACCGTGTACAGATACTTGCCCAAACAGCCGTGCCCCAACAGTACCTGCCTGGAAGGAGAGGACGCTATGCTGCCGCCCCGCCCATTCCTCTAAAACCAGTTGGAGTGCCCCTACGGTTCGAAGCATGGCCCGAGGCGTCTCCAGCAGGACCCGACAACGGGCTATGATGGCGCGGCGAGCGTCGATCTACCAAGCGTTCACTTGACTTGGCGGGAGGCGCGCGCCTTCCGCACACACTGATGACGCACGCCGATAAACTTCGGTGAGCACCTCCACCTCCACGGGGAATTCCGGCCAATTGCCACGACTCCCTGCAGTCTCCACAGAAGAGCCTTATTGCGGGTGGCCAAAGTCTCCGCCCACACAGGTGCGCCATAAAGCGCTATCGACTGGACCATCCCCGCGTACAGCCGTCAGCACGCGAAACTGGGTCCGCCCAGGTTCGGCATCAATCGCCCGAGGGCGGACGCCGTGCTGACAAATCTGGGCGAGCTGGTGAAATGCTCGTCAAAGTGGCATCGCCCGTCGAGGACCAGGCCAAGCTAATAATTGCCTAAGCCAAGGATAAACTAGAGAATTTGTATGAATAAGTGAGCAGGCAGCTGTTGACTTAATTTTCGATGTATTTGATAATATTAGCGATTGTATTATCACTATCCAGGGGTACGGATGTAACTCCGGTAGGTTCAACTCCATGAGCGATGATTTCAACTTACTCTCACGGAAGCTGAAACTCATTTGTCGAATTTTCTCCTCTCATTTTTACGAGGCAATCGGTTGCAGTGTAAGCTGCATACCCTGTTTTAAAATAATACTATATACTAATGAGTTATCTCTTATAGTCGGGGGACTACGAAACCGATTTTGAATAGGTTTTTTAAAAATCGTATAGGTAGATATTTTTTCAAGGAAGCGTCCAAAAAAGACTTTGTTTTATAGGTATATTTATCCTAAAACTTTACCCCATTAGCAAGTAAATTACGTCCATTCGTTTCGAATTCGGCATGTCGTTGGTAAATAAATAAACTAAATATTTTCTACACCGTATTTATTCCTCATTAAGTATCTAAAATAAACTTTGTTCTTACATATTTTTTTCACAGAAAACATAATTCACAATAGTTAAAGTAACATAAACGGGTCATTAACATAAACGCTTCTAAATTAACTGGATTGAGCTTCACCAACCTAAAACCATCCTATTTTATTTTTATTTTTTGGACCAAATTTTTTATGTTATTTTTTTATGGATCGTCATTAAATGATACATACAACTCTAAATTTTCACCAACTTAAATTTTTATCTCGCTACTATATCGGGAACCTGAGATATAGCCTAAAAACTAGCATTTGGCTGTGGCGGAGCCGCGGGCAAAGGCTAGTAGTTAATAATACAAAATAATCTTTATACACTTATACATTTTTAAAACTGAAATAAAAAGAAGAATATTCAACTATAAATGTATTTATCTATACTATACAACACATCTAATATGATATTAAGTAATCTAATATGATAATTATATTTATTTTAATTAATAGTTATATTAACAATTTCATTTTATTGATTTATGACTAATTAATCAGTTTTCTTTGTGTTTTGTCATGATATTCAACTAGATTCTGCGCGTGACGTTGCCTGTGGTCTTCAAAATACAAATTTATTAACTCTGAGGCACACTAATGATCTCTATGCAAAAAAATGCTGCCCCACAGAAATTATTTATTATTACGAGATACAGAAATATACTTTATGGGTTATGAACTATAAATATGCTAAATTTATATGGTGATAGGTTTAAAATTAATAGCATGAAAGCGTAACAAACAAACGTAATTATAAGATTAGTATGAGTTATCGTGCATTACCATACAATTCTGTTCAATTACCATTGAAAATATTTTTAATATTTGTAATCTATGCAGAAAGTTACTTAATATCACTTATACACCGGTGCAGACTTTTAAAACAAAGTTATCTAGAATGTTCTTGTTAGTTTGGTTTTCTCGTTTTCCTTCTTCTAGGTCGTCGTCTTGTAGTAGATGATACTGATGATGGTACGGTGTTATTTACGTGTACCGTATAATTCATCGGAGAAATCGTCGTCTCTGATACTGAGAGCAACTCACGCATGTAAGATCTTGTTGCCCATAAGACTGCTACTAACATCGTTGCACTGACTAATACACTGTAAGAAATCAAATAAATTATTGACTCATTGCATTGTAAGCAACTAAACAGCTCATTAAAGCCCATATTTTTTTCGATAACACATTAGATTAAATGTGATCAAACAATAAAAACCGAATTAATGTGTTATTAATATTACGTATTTTTATTAATAACAATTAATTTATTAAATTAAAACTATTTTCCGTCAATTTTCACCACTATTTTATTCTCCATATATTCTGCTCAGTTGTTGTCTCCATTGTTGTTGTCGTCTCCATTGTTGTTGTATCCATTGTTGTACTTGTAGGATCCAGATCTGTTTTGAATTCGTAGTAATTTGTAAACCAGTATAATATGAACGCTATAACCGCGGTGACGAATAAACTGTAAGAAACCAAACAGAATGCTTTTTGACCGCCTCTAAATATTTAAATTTAGAACGTGATGTCTCTCTAGTACAATTATTGTAAGATCTGTTTCAAGTGCTCCCTTTGAATTTTCTATATCAAAACCAACATTTTTCATACATATGTGTAACTATAAATATTTATTCCTATTTTTCTATTATTTATAACCTTATTTGTACTTGTAGGTATCGTAAAATTTGACCCATTAAATTTATAATATAACGCACTTAAAAAAACATACAGCATTGTATATGAAAAAAGTAATGTATGCTGACGTCACCAATACGCGGTCAATTCAAATAAATCAAATAGTTTAACCGGTAGTGCAGAAGGTGGCGCTGCTTTTACACCAGCTAGATGAGAATTGTTACCACTTTTTAAATTGTCATAGTCTTCACCAGAAAAACTTCCTACAATGCTGTATGTTTTCTTCATCACATAATATCGGTTTTATTTTAATGTAAAACCGATATATTGATGTGCCTTCGGAAAACATACAGCATTGTAGATGAAGACGTGTTTGTTATCTGCTGGTGAAATAATATTAAACACAACAGCTGATATGTTGTTTCAACGGTTTCATCTGTGTTTCATATTACTGTGGGTAGATGAAACCGTTGAAACAACACATCAACTTTGGACATCTACCATCTAAGTCCACCCGTGATCATGAATGCTGTAAAGTATTCGAAACGTTGGGATAGCATAAAAATCAAGTAAACGCGATAGATTCCGTAAACGTAGTTTTATTTCAAAATCATATATAAAAATTTATATTAATTATAAGACGGATAGTCACAACATATATATGAAGCAAAATTTTATGTGCTATGATGAAGCAAAGCATTTTTATACCTTTCATAAAATAAGTTTAAGCTATTTATATATAATATAATATAAAATTGTTATATGCTCATAACAGAGTAAATCAATATATTAGGTAGGATAAATTTATTAAATATTAATTTATGTAGATGTGAAAGTTTTTAAGAATAAATTACGCCTATCATCTGATAGTGAATTTCCCCGTGGAAATTCTATTTCACGGTTAAAAAATGTATTGGGTGATTTCCAATTGCTTCGTGACAAAATATCGTCTATTGATTGATTGTCTAACCATCTCAGAAAGGCAACTGCCGCTCCACAACTACCTGGACCCAATTTGCAATTACAGTGCGTGAAGCAGCTTTTATTTTACTGGACACCGGAATAAAAAGATTATCGAGTCCGTTCACTCCACCTCTCCTGGCACTAGACTTTTCTATCAACATTTTAACCAAAGTTACAGGAACTATCTTTACAGGATGTTTGGAAAGTTTCCATGCTGTTTGTCTATAATTATGTGTATCAGTTTTAGATCTGAACATCGGTATAAGATATATCCTCCCCGTCATAAGAAATATTGTCCCCTGAGATTTTGAGCAACGTGAGGTAATGAATCCTGCGTCCGGAAGCTAACAGTAAAACTGTGGCTGTTCTATGCGTTATACCGAATAAACTGTATTTGTTGAAAACCAAACTAACACTGTTCGTGGGTCCCATGTAAAAGGTTGTTTGACTACTCTTAGTTTGGCTACGCCAATTGCCTTAAGAGTATGTTTCATAATAAAATTAGTGAGTGTTAGTTGTTCTACCTGAGGACCGCAGAAAGTTAAAACAGCTGATTTATGGATAGGTATGGTGCTATAGGATAGGTTTTCTTTTAGAAACAGATACATTAGGAGTTTAGCGATATCAGTAGGTTTAGGTGATTTCGCGTTTACTTTTGAGGACGAACACCACTTTAGCCATCTTTTCAATGCTGGTAAATAAGTCGATAAGGTCGCCAAATTTTTTTCAATATCAATTAATCAATCAATTAATCTTTCTTCAGTGGCCCCCTCTTATACTTGGGCACTGTATCTGTATCTGTGGTGGAGGCTCTGATGTTGTGACATCTATCTTGGTTTCCGCTAAGTACTGAACTTCGTAGGGTGATCCCGCACTCTGGCTCTCAGGTATTGCAGCCAAAACGTTCGAGACCATTCTGGAGCTACTACCAAGTACAATAGGTTCCTATCGCTCTATTCAGGTGTATAAGAACTCTGGGGAGAAGCATGGGGGCAGAAACACCCACGCCAGCTGGTAATAGTGGCAGACGGGCCACGGTCCATCTGATGGTAAATGGTATCCGTCGCCCATGAACTCGACTATACCGAAAGTATTGTCAAGCCGCTGCTCACCAATTCATTTCACAAATGAAATAAAATATAAACGGCTATCTCCTGCTACAGCCAAAACGCAACGATGTGCTTCATGGCCGGTCACACGGGAGATGGTCGTACCAACCCGCTCGGGCCCGATACTAAGTGATTACTCCCACTTGGTACCCAGCCCTACCACCAGTCATGCAATGGATGATAATTGCTTACTTCCCTTAGTCGCCTCATACGACACCCGTGGTGGTGACACTTGTATTCTTAATCCGTCACCACACGCACAAAAAGGCATCTGTAAAGTTTGCCGATAGATCTGTCTGATTGCATAGTTTTGTACAACTGCACTGTGTCGTGTGTCAAACAGGTCTATCTCTGGTAATGCCCCATTTCCGAAACACTCCGGTCGTCGCTTGAGGTAGGAGATGCCATTCCGCGGGTTGTTTGCCTCGTGACAGGCTGTCCGTTATTATATTGTATCTCCCAGGGACGTATTGTGCTGACAAGGTTATTTGGAATTTGTCAGTTAGTTCTAACAGTTGGAACGTTAGGGCTAGTAAAGCCAATGATCTTGTCCTCCCTTCTTTCCGAATGTACGCAATTACGGTTTGGTTGTCTGACTGAATCAGGACATGCGCTTTTTCTAGAGTCTTTGCATTTGGTTGTACCGCTTTTATCACGGCATAGAGCTCTTTTTTGTTGCTGTGCCAGCGTCTCTGATGTGGTGTCCACACTCTGACATTAACTTTTCGTTTAGGTGAGCACCCCAACCCAAGTCCGACGCATCTGTTGCCAGGAAGTGTGTTGCGGGCTCTTTGTGTATAGGCAACGTATGACTTGTGGCTCCGAGCGATCACTTCATTGCCTGATACATTGTCGGGGGACGGACTGGCTCTGTCAAGGATATTTCTTGTCGAATCGGTGTAGGAAAATCTGCATCTTCCGACAGTGGAGCCTGCCTTGGTGTGATCTTGCTGCCGATAAATGAAAATACGCCTGTGAGATATCTAGTTTTAGCATCCAATGTCCAGGTTGGAGAAAATCTGGTATTAAGGTGTGAGAAATCAGGCGATAGCACTTTGCACTCACAGATTTGTTCAATTCTCGAAGATCGAAAATTGGGTGCTTCGACCCATCGCTTTTCTTCCGCAGAAAAAGCTTGGAGATAAATCTGGAAGTTGTTCTGACCACTGGTTGTACCACTCCCTGATGTAAGACAACCTCTATTATACGAGACATCACAGGGTATGATTTTGTTGCATATTGTGCCATGACACGTCTTGTTGGCATTAATAGAGGAAGAAGGCTTTTTGTAAAAGGGTATGCGGAACCGAGTGATCGCCAATATGATGAATTTGTTTGCCCCTAAAGAAAGCCAACGCTTCTTAAAAAAATTTAAGCGACCTCCTCTTAAATGTGTCGGGTAGTAATTTTTTTCCGTCTTTGTTTTGAAAGGAAGAGTTTTCATTTTGTTTATAATTGTCATGTTTTCCTTTGAAGGATTGTTTTGTCTGTAATTTTTTGTGGGCATCTCGAAATTTTTATTTTGCATTTGCGATCTATATTTTGATGTAGATGATACAGGATCTTTATATCTGTTATTAAAATTATCTTTAGTTTTAGAAAACTGTGATGGCGATAGCCAGTGAGGACTTCCGAGAGATTGGTTAAACGAATTAAGTTTATTCTTGTCAAATAAATACTCTTCGCTAGGTGGTATATTATTAATTGTAACCTTAATGTTTTTGTCTGGAATTTCACTTACTAATCTTTTGCCTCTTGTTTCTATACACTCGGTCCATTTTCCACAAATTATTTGCAGAGTTTGTTCCGTTAGTTTAAAGGATGGAGATGTATTCCCGAAGGTTTCAGGAATTTTACTGAAGAGATTATCGAAAATTAACATCGTTGGGTTATTATGGGCCCAATCGATAACTGCCTGTAATCCGGATTGCAATAATTCTCTTTGATATAATAAGGCGTTAGTAGTTGCAGCCATTATTTCTTCAGTTAATGCCAAAAAAATCTTTTACTTTATTTAGAGAACACATTTCGTCGTTAATTTCTTAAATTACAAACCCAAGGGTAAGCAACACCAAAAAAGAAACAAGCAAAGGGTCAAAGGGTAAGCAAGCATTTCTGCCTTCTTATAACGAATATGTTGCCATGTAGGGCTGTTATTTTTTTGTAATTCAATTAATTGTCGTAACCGTTTTTCATTAGCAGCTAGTTTAAATACTTTCTTCTAATCGATATCTGTCATACAAAGACCCAAGTCTAACGATTTTGGTATTTGAGTCGATGGGTTAGCCAAAATATCGTTATTATTATTACAGGATTATTCGAACTGGTCATTAATGTTCATATTAGACCTTTGTGCGAAAGGTTGGTGCATTATATAATTGGTAAGAAAATTCACCTGATTGTATAACGCATCGATCCGATGATCGATGGTTACCTGTGACTCTCGCTTTTGTTTTTTGGGTGGGGGTAGTTCTTGCTAGCTTTCGCTATCTGACAGACAATTAGAGCAAGACGACACTCTTTTTTCTTGCCCAGAATCTTTATCCGACGTCGGTGATCCAGAACAGTTGATCGATCGACACCGTTGGCGTTTTCATTATGCACGAAACTCATAACGTGTTATTTATTTATATTATTTTAGGAAAATTAACAGGTAGGTAACACAATTAATTATATATTATAACACGGGGTAAACCCGATAATTTTATTTTAGCTAGTAAAAAAAAAGTTAAACTATAAAAGATTCACAGAATAATTATTTTTAGATTTCGACCGCTCGCGGTGAAAACACACAATGCTATAACAATTTAAAAAGTGGTAACGGTTCTCATCTATCTGGTTTTAAAGCAGCATCTACTGCGCTTCCGGTTAAACTAATTGATTTATTTGAATTGACCGCTTATTGAATGCTGTTTTCCGAAGGCACATCAATGTGTATAATCTCCCCTAAAAACATGACACATCTTTTAATATTTTATTATTATTTATTAGTATTTACTATGAATTTATTTTTACTTTTTAAACCAATACAGTGTACAGTCCACAGGTATAGTCAGTATATAATTACCACTCGGCATTTCGTTATGTTAACTATGATCATTCGACGAGCCAATCTCATCGCTGAAAGAAACATTTAACAATCAACAAAAACAAATAAATCCATGAAGTAAACTGGAAAGTAGCCAACTTGACGGCATGCGTAATTGATGATTGGCAAAATCAGGAGCATAATACCGTGAGTAACGTGCTCTTCTTAAAACTTGTATTAAAGAAGGACATGCCTGCTGGTGTAACAGCAGGGAGTTCAATCCAGAGCTTACAAGTACACGGTAGAAAATGGCGTAATGTACCTATATATCTTAGTATTTACTTACAAGACGTATGCCATTTTTCCTTAAAATCTTGTATATTTTTAGGTTGTGAATGGTTCGTTGGTAATGAATAACCTGGTTGTAGTGTGATCGCTATTAAAATGCTTGCAATTATTTTTCACAGCATTCATCACAACATGTAGGTATATCATTTCATAATAATGTCAAGTAAGGTTCTGTTTCCAATGTTGGCTTAAATGCAATAATATCAATAAGAAAAGAAAGAAAAGACCAGCATTTTTATCATAATCGAAAGTAACTTAAATTGCTGTACAAGTTAAAGAGATCCTCAAAATACATGTCTACCTTTAAGTACCTACGTACAAAAACAATTAATACGAATTGTTACAAACTTTTCTTTAATAAGAATAATTCATTTATTTTTACTCTATACTTTTCTCATTTAAATAATTAAAGTGCGAAGTAACGACAAACTTATTTCTATCAACCTTATAAATACCTATTTATTTTACCTATTGATTTTGTCGATCGTTACCTAACGATCGACAAAATCGGACGGTCAAACAGGCGGTGGTATTTTACTCTTATTAGACTTCCCAAATAATGTCTTCTGATATATATTACAAAGCAAGGAAACTATTACAACGTAATATTTTGAGCCAATAATACAAATACCAACCAGTGGATATCTAACGCTTACATTTTTTTTTGTTAAAGTCTGTATGCACCTTTACATCTTCAGAAATGAACAATGCAAATAATCCATGAGAACTTCTGGTCAAAATACTGAAAATTACACGCAGGCTTGGCCGTGTTATCGATCTGATAATGCATATTATAACGTTCTTTATTGAAATTCACAAATACAACATAGCAACCTAGCAGGTACATCTTAGTACCTACCTTTTATATATTTTTAAAAGTATCCAGCAACCAACAACATAATATACTCGGCTTTTTACATTTAACAGATTTCTAGTGTTTGATTAGAGTACTAACTATTTATGAATCGTGTTTATCATTTGGCTTACTACTGTGAAAATATATTGTGGAAACGTGTGTGCACTGAGGATTCGAGGTCATCAAATCTCACTGACAAAAAGGAGGCGATAATATAATTATATTTTCAAACTTGATAACTCTAACTAACGATAAACTCAAGGTTAGTATAAGATTTCGATTGATCTCCAAGTGCTATAGTTAACTACAGTAAATACACAATTATAGTTAGTACTAGCTAGGTTTTAGGGTTATATCTCAGGTTCCCGATACAGTAGCGAGATAAAATGTATAACAGTTTTTAAGTCTAATCAAGAGCTATCAAAAATTTAAAAAATTAATCAAATTTTAAATTTAAAAAATTAATCAGTTTCAGTAGTTTTTGCGTGATGCGCGAACAAACAAACAGACAACCAGACAAAAAATAAAAATAAAAATCTTTGCGTTTATACACGCCTATATAGCCTATTACAGTCATTTTTTTCTTAGATATCTTAAATATACAGACATAGCTCTGTTACAGCTTTATAATAGTACCTATAGATAGTGGGAATTTTGATTGGATCTAATGATAACGTAGATTTGGTTATTTCTGGAAAACCTTCGTTATACAACGATTCGCATATTTTACGCCAATTCTATATTTCTTTATTAAAAACTGATTTATTTAGATATTTTTATATATATTTTTAGCATTTGGCATGCTTAGCACTATATATTAAACACAAAGTGAAAAATGTGAAATCGAAAATAACAGTCACGAGGAGGATCCTGCTCGTGACTGTTATTTTCGATTTCACATTTTTCACTTTGTGTTTAAAAACTGATTTGTAAGGAGTGTTATTATCTATACGCTTTATATCCAGCGAAGATAAGATTACAGAGGAAAATTGAATACACATCGGCAAGCTATCAGCCAACTACAATCTGAACAGTTTTTGCCAATTACTTAGCAAAATTCGAAGTTCTGCTCAGTCAAATTACCTAATGTTAACTGACTAAAAATGCATCTATGTATGAGGTGTGGGTGATCTCCTACTCACTAATACAGTAAATAGACCAAACAGCGATCTATATTTTAATAGTGATGTCGAAGCCTGAAAATAATAGTAGACGACAAACGAAAGATAGAAAACATCTCAATGAATTTAACTAAGCTGTATTTAAGTGATGTGTATTCTTTATCCATAGATTTTAATATGTTCTATTTTAATCTACTACTATGTATGTATGTTTTGCTTCGTTATAATAAAAACCATTATGGACATTTTCACACAATTTTATTACAAAATTAAAATCATTACCCTAATTCAATTAAATAAACTAAACGCCTGTTGCTAGTTTGCTAAAATAATGTATAATTGTTCTTTTTAATCGCCAGGGCTAAAACCCTGGCATCGGTGTTGTGCTGGTAACCAACGTTTGGGTCGTCGACAAAGGATCAGGTATATTCATTATATATTTTGTTGTCCAATAGGCTCCAAACGCTAACAGTCCAGTAATCAGGATACTGAAAAAATAAATAAAACATAAATGATAGATATAAAGATGAGCCCACTGAAACTTATTGGCAGTGTTTTTTTTTTTATAAATCTTGGATTCCCATGCATAAACACCACTGTAAATAATTATATTATGGCATTAACCAACTTAACCGTGCCGTGTGGGGCCGGCTATGCCGTGTGGCCGGCTTTAGAATTTTCCCAATCCTCTCTAACCGCGGGAGTCGTAAGAGCCGACTGAGGGAATACCGGAGGAGTGGGCAGCAGCACTCCCTCGAGTATTAACTACATCCACTGCGATCGCCAACCCGCCTGCCAAGCGTGGCGATTACGGCATTATCCCCCATGACGGGACCGCTCGTTGTAGCGTTTAACCTACCTAGTAATGAAGGAAAATTACATTTATAGTATTTTTATTCTATTTAGTTATTACAGCTGTGGACAAAGCAAGGGAAGAGAGAATGGGCTGGATTTCCTGGTAAAAAAACAAACTTTTTTTTTATTGCATGTGGTGGCAGTTGAGCCACGACCCATCTGATGGCAAATAGTAACCGTCGTTGAGTTGAGTCTATGAACTCAACTATACCCAAAGTATTGTCAAGCCGCTGCTCACCATTTCATTTCACCGATTTGAAATGAAAGAATAAACGGCTATCTCCCGCTACAGCTAAAACACAATGATGTGCTTCATGGCCGGTCATACGGGACATGGTGGTACCAACCAGCTCGGGCCCGATACCAAGTGAGTATTCTCACTTGGTATCCAGCCCTACCACCAATCATGCAATGGATGATATTTGCTTACCTCCCTTAGTCGCCTCGTACGACACCCGTGGGAAAGAATAGGGTGGTGACACTTGTATTCTTAGTCCGTCACCACACGGACAAAGTAGTATATTAAGTACAAAACTTTCCAACCACCACCCACGTCAAAAAATACAAGATAATAATAAGTATGTTAGATGAAACTACACAAACGAAAATAAAATAATTTTACGATGCAGCTTGAAAAATGTACAAAAATAGGAATTTTCATGAAAGACATGAATGCAAAACTGGTCACGCAGATCCAGGTGAGCACATAATACTCTCGACTATAACTAAACTAACTAACTTATTATCACGCCAATTCCCTTGCGGGTAGGCAGAGATAACAGAGTGCCAAGAGGCTCTATTCTTGCATACATCTCTCGCTTTTTCCTTATTCACAAATAATTTGCACTTTAATAAATATAGTTTAAAAAAACTAATAAACACGCTTTTAAAAATATCAAACTAAAAAGTTGAAAATAATTTTAAAAATTAAATTATGACAATAGTAAATAAACAATACTAGTTTAATTGAGGGAAAAGCGTGAAGCGCTTTGTGCTTATCGTATATCAAGCGCCCCACGCTTTTCCCTCAATTAAACTAGTATTGTTTATTTACTATTGTCATAATTTAATTTTTAAAATTATTTTCAACTTTTTAGTTTGATATTTTTAAAAGCGTGTTTATTAGTTTTTTTAAACTATATTTATTTTTAACTTTTTAGTTCGATATTTTTTTTTTAAACTATATTTATCGACTGAGTGATGGTAGCTTCTTTGACTACCATGGTTATGACGGGTAACGGGGAATCAGAGTTCGATTCCGGAGAGGAGCCTGAGAAACGGCTACGAGTGCCAAGGACGGCCGCAGGCGCGCTAATAACCCACGGAGAGTTACATACTGACATACTGACATACTGACATACTGACATACTGACATACTGACATACTGACATACTGACATACTGACATACAAGTGAAGCTAATAATAAATAAATATAGTTTAAAAAAACTAATAAACACGCTTTTAAAAATATCAAACTAAAAAGTTGAAAATAATTTTAAAAATTAAATTATGACAATAGTAAATAAACAATACTAGTTTAATTGAGGGAAAAGCGTGAAGCGCTTTGTGCTTATCGTATATCAAGCGCCCCACGCTTTTCCCTCAATTAAACTAGTATTGTTTATTTACTATTGTCATAATTTAATTTTTAAAATTATTTTCAACTTTTTAGTTTGATATTTTTAAAAGCGTGTTTATTAGTTTTTTTAAACTATATTTATTTTTAACTTTTTAGTTCGATATTTTTTTTTTAAACTATATTTATCGACTGAGTGATGGTAGCTTCTTTGACTACCATGGTTATGACGGGTAACGGGGAATCAGAGTTCGATTCCGGAGAGGAGCCTGAGAAACGGCTACGAGTGCCAAGGACGGCCGCAGGCGCGCTAATAACCCACGGAGAGTTACATACTGACATACTGACATACTGACATACTGACATACTGACATACTGACATACTGACATACTGACATACTGACATACAAGTGAAGCTAATAAAAAGCGTGTAAAAAGCGTGTAAAAAGTGGCGGAGTATGTCAAATGCTAAGAAATATAGATCAAAAAATGTTTAAAAAATAGCGCCATCAAATAGTATGAATTTTAATTGCAAAATTAAACTTACTATATTGGATAATTGCATGTAAATGCGTTTCCTATAGATGGCGTTGGTCGTTAAGACAAATGTGATAAGGAGATTCGAATGATCGAAAGATCTGTACTATATCTCAATGGCTTAGAGCACTTATAGGCATACAAGCACACAAAAAGGTAATAAGCAATGGGTATTGCTGAAGGGTATCGTTAGATTTTAGAAAGTAAATTACGTTTATATGGATTGGGGGCCCTGGGCACTTATCCAGAATACCCAGTAGGAAAAATGGACGGAAGTCTGCCATGACGGTTATATAAATAAATAATGTATATTTTTATAAATAAAATAAAAATTGCCTATTGCCGTCTTAGGTAGAGGGCAATAGGCTCGCCCCCTATTACGTTGGACTTAAACATAGCTGGCGAACCGTGGGTATGTTATGTAATCACCTTTGCCTACCCCTTCGGGGAATACAGGCGTCTTAAAAATAAAGTTTTATTTTCCTTTATTACTTCTTTGTTTATTTATTTAATGTCTTTTCGACGGCTGCATCTGCGTAGACTTCAGGATTAGGTCAAATATTATAATTACTAATTATTCTATATCAGTCCATTTTTCCGAAATAAAAAGAAGCTTATAACCTTTCCAGGGGGGATTAGACGGAATCTCATATCTCACATGTTGATCGTATTGTGATCACTGTGACTGGTTGAGAGATCACCGTGATTGGCCAACGAATTATTGTGACATCACGGGGGGTTTCTCTACCAATCACAAGCGAGTCGATACGATGTCGATTGTGAGATATGAAATCCCGTCTAACCCCCCTGGTTTCGGAACTATAATTACGCTAAATATGATAATAGATTGATTAGTGTAGCTTGAAAGCTTAACAAACAAACCAAACGCACACGAGGATTATTTTTATTTATTTATCAAGCTTTTTTTTTATTTTTTTATTTATTTATAATTTAAGCCATTAAACAAGAAGATAAGATATTTATTTATCTCAAACTGAGAATACTTTTTGAATTCATTGTTAGATTTTCTTGGTGGCTTGTTCAAACCTTTAGTGTATTTAGACACTATATTCATAGTTCATTAAATATTTTAGACATCTTCACCAGTGGCAGTTATTTCTTTTTATATGAATACTTAATTCTTACATGAGGCTGGAACAAAACAGAAAAAAATCCTGGAATCAGTCTTGCTTTAATTTTCAAAACTGTTTTATGTGATATATTGTCATCAGGAATTATATTCAACTATAATAAATTGGCAATTTAAATAAGTGACCCACGTCTCTTGCTGAGTTCTTCTCGTGAAATGCTTTAATTGTGGCGATTGCAATCGCCACTTTGTTATTGCGGATGCAATCGCCTCAGGCGCTCGTGTTAATTTTTAGTATATTCTTGACGATTTTAAGTGCTGCGTAATCTATTATAATTATATAATTCGCATGTCACGTTATTGCTCACGATGAACTCCGAAATTATCCAACCGATTTTCAGGTTTTTTTAAACGTGTGTTTTGCTGGCATGCCTAAGATAGGATAGTTTTTATCGCTTACTTTTTATTAATTAATTGCAAATTATTCCATTTGAATTTTGTTAGCCAAACGACTCTAAGGTCAAGAGAGGCTTTATGCCGTTTTTATTTTATCTGAGCTTCATTTATACTCTAACTTTACACGCGCTTTATGCCTGTATTAATTGTTCATACAATTTCTTAATGTAGGGTCTTCCACTTTATGCTTTATTTGAAAAAAAAATTCCATATCACCTCATGATTGACCTTCAATTTATCTGCCACTGGTGCACTTTCAGATTGCAAACCATCAATAGTCGTATAAATATATTTATTGGTTAATGATAATAAATTTAAAGATTTTGTATGGCATTATTTTGAAGAATCAAGAATTATATATATTGATCCACAACCTATTAAGAATAAACCATTGAAATCAATGTATTTGCTGTATCTGGTTGTTGGTGAAAAAATAAAATATTATTATTATTAAAAAAAATAGTTTAGGTACAGGGGGAGACCGTGACTCACCTTTTTTTTTTGTTAAGGCGGGAAAAAATGTTCCTAAACGCACACCCCGTCGTTCGGGGCAACGAACAGGGTAGTGTGGGGCCCTCACCTACTAAGGAAACCCGCCGTGTGCCATCTCTCCGCCTTTATTGGCGGGCCAACGGAACTATATTACATTCCTTCAGTGGTCAGCCGGCGGCTTACCTTTTCGGGTACCCTCAACTTAGCTACACATCCGCACATGGAGCGTCGCACCTACGCGGGAGGCCTTGCGGGTGGCGGACGTTCCCCAGTCCCTCCACCCGCAGCCCCAGCTAGGGCGGCATGAGCGCAAATACTCGCGCCAGCGCCGCCCCAGTCGCTGGCGGCGGTTTGGGTCTCCGGAAGGATCAGCCTCCCTGGCCCTCTCCGCCGCTTCCTTCCGCGACATAACCTCTTCGCAGAAGGCAGTGACCGCGGCCCAATTCCTGTCGCTGCCAAGCATCGCTCTGATGACGCTCGGCAGCGAGAGGTCCCCCCCTATTGCCGCGACGAGTTCACGGCGCTGCTCGGCCCAAGTCGGGCACGACTCGAGCGTGTGCTGCGCCGTGTCCTCGTCGCAGCCGCAATGGTGACAGCCCGGAGTCGCTTCCCTCCTTGTGACTATGTGCAGATATCTGCCGAAGCAGCCGTGCCCCGACAGCACCTGTACCAGTCGGAATATAAGGACTCCGTGCCGTCGCCCCGCCCACTCTTCCAGCACCGGCTGGAGCGCCTACAGCCGCACCCTCCAGCTGGCCATGGCAGCTCGGCGAACGTCACCTTGCCATCTGGCCACCACGCTTGGTGGGGGACGTGCACCCCCCTCCCGCTCTTGCGACGCCCGCCGATACACCTCGGCGAGCACCTCCGCCTCCAAGTCCCACGGAGGGGTTCCGGCCAATGCGCTGGCCGCCTCTGTCGACACTGTGCGGTATCCACGTATGACCCTGGACGCGACGACTCTCTGTGGCCTCCACAGAAGAGCCCTGTTCAGTGCTGGACGCACCGGAATCCGCTCACACGGGTGCGCCGTACAGCGCCATCGACCGGACCACCCCCGCGTAAAGCCGTCGGCACGCATTGTTGGGTCCACCCATATTCAGTATGAGCCGTGCAAGGGCGGACGCTACACCGAAGAGCCTCGGGGACGGTTGACGGAAGTGCTCGCGAAAGCGCCACCGCCCGTCCAGCACCAAGCCCAGATACTTAATCCGGGCCTGCACCCCAATTTGGACCCTGTCCACCGTGATCGAGGCGCCAGCAGGTGGCCGACGTCGGGGCCCATGGAAAAGTAGAGCCTCCGACTTGTCCAGGGCCACCCTAAGCCCCAGCGCCCCGATCCTCCTGTCCACCTCCGAGGTCCCTAAGGGAGCCAGGAACGCCACTTCCTCGAAGTTTCCACCCCGGGCCACGACCAGCGTGTCATCCGCATTGCAGATAAACCGCAAGCCCGGGGGGGAGCCGACAGCGTAACACCCCGTCGTAACCGATGTCCCACAAGAGCGGCCCTAGAACCGAACCCTGCGGGACACCGCAGGACATGGGTCTCCTCACAACGTCCCCTATGCGGCTCTCATAGAGTACGCTGCGGCCCTCAAGATAGTCTGCCACTAGCCGCCTCAGGTATGCAGGCACCCTGTGATACCAGAGCGCCTCCCTGATGCAGCTGAATGGCAGGCTATTGAATACGTTGGCGATGTCAAGCGATACCGCCAACAGCACTCCACCGCTGGCGACGACCGCCGTGGCCGTGGCCTTCAGGCGCATAATCGCGCCGATCGTCGAACACCCAGCGCGAAAGCCGAACTGGGCGTTCCACAAGTCGGGTCCGACGGTGCGCAGGTGCTGGACGATGCGGGCAGATAGGATTTTCTCCAGCAGCTTACCCGCCTCGTCCAGCAGCACGATGGGCCTAAAGGCCCCGACCGTATCCGGCGTTCGCCCTGGCTTCGGCAGGAGTACCAGCCTCCCCTCCTTCCAACAGTCAGGAAACCGTCCAGACGACAGGCACGCGTTGAACAGTCCCCTGAGGCGGGGCTCCAGGTGGTCCAGAGTCAGAGCCAGCACCCGGGCGAGTATCCCGTCCGGGCCGGGGGCGGTGTTCTTGGAACGAATCCGCGAAACAGCCGCCCCCATTTCTGACGGGTGGTACACTGAGGTCGGCCTCCCGGTCGCTACCTGGCTGTGCCATGACCGGGGGCGTGTGCTCAGCCCGTCGTGGGAATAGACCCTCGACCACCTCGGTGAGGAGGCTGGGCTGAAGGGTCTCTGTGAGGGAGGGGCCCTGAGTGCGGAGCTTGTTCAGAGCCGCACGGTACGGGCGACCTCAGGGGTCACGGTTGAGATCGTCCAGCATCTCCTGCCTTTTCTCCGTTTTGGCGCGGCAGATGGCCAACTTGAACGTGGCCCGCGAAGTTCGGTACGCCTCGTACAGCTGGCCCTCCCGCTCCCCATCGCGGTTGCGCAGCCGACTGCGGGTGTAGGACCTCCGGGCACAAATGCACGCCGCACGGAGGTCCGCCAGCTCCTGGGACCACCATTAGAGCCCCTTCCTTGGGGGAGGACGCTGCACACGGGGCATGGCCGAGTCGCACACCTGCGTAATCGCAGCGCGAAATCGGCCAGCCTCATCGTCCACCCCCTCGGTCAGGGCTGGTGAGGACAGCCACTATTGAACGATGGCTGCCTCCGCCAGTAGGTCCCTATCTAGCCTGCCCACAGCCCACCGCGGGAACGCGGGAGTTCTGCGCGCCGCGTGACCCCTACTGGGGCCCCGAAGGGACCGGGAGACCTCCATCCGGATGTACCGGTGGTCGGACAAGGTCTCAACCTCCTCCAGGACACTCCAGTCCCTTACTTGTGCTGCGACGTCAGGGCTAGCGAACGAGAGGTCCACTATCGACCCACCCCGTCGCCGCATGCACGTGTTGACGGAGCCTCTGTTTAATAAACAGAGCCCCGTCGTCGCCGCCCACTCCAAAACTGCCGCTCCGCGGGCGTCCGTCGCAGGGGACCCCCACGCCGTAGACTTGGCGTTGAAGTCCCCCACGACTAAGACATGGCTAGGTGCTAAGCGCCGTAACGAAGTCTCCAAGCTGTTGAGGAAAACCCCGTAATCAGCCAGACTCCGGTTGGGGGAGAAGTAAACGTCGTACAGCGTGACTCCCCCCCAGTCGGCCGCAACGTATCCCGTGCCCTTGTCTCTGATCTACAAGGGCGGGGAATACAAGGGCGGGGAACGAAGCGCCGTGGAGCTGATGATTGCCACGGAGCCATCGCGCCTGCCCGCCCAATGAGGACGGTCAGGGGCACAATAAGGCTCCGCAGCTACGGCTATACCAATCAACCGCTCCGCCATGGTTTGCAGGAGAAGATCCTGCGCACGGGCGGAGTGGTTGAGATTCGCCTGGAGGAGGATGGTGTCACGGTTGAATTTTAAGCCGTAGACCGAGACTCACCTACCTAGACCAAATTGGTCATATATTGAAGGAAGGTGGAGTCAGGAGTCTCCGAAACCTACGAACGAATCTCAAGGGATACGACATAAAAATGAACAAACACGATAACAAAAGGCCCTCTCCGCGAGTGAAAAGGACCATTGATGCCCGTTGTTACTTAGAAGAAGCGCATTGTCCATTGTAAAGTTACTTACAAAGTGCTTGAAATATAAAATTTTACAGTACCTATTTTACATTAATAATGTCTAATATAGTAATCTAATATAATAATATAGTAATCTAATATAATAATAGGGACTTGCCCAGGAGTCAAATACAAAAAAAAGTACATTAAAATAAGTTACTTTGTTGAAATGGTGATCAAAGGAATGAGCAGAGGGAAAATTAAAAAAAAAAACAAATTTTTCTACCGTTTTTACACCGATGGCAATCCTAAAATAAAAAGTCGATTTTCTTGTAGCCTGGCATCAGGGCAATCTCCAATTAACGGTTTATCCATTATTTACGACAGACCCTGTATAGTGTACGTGAAATGTCAACAAAACTTAGCTTTATACTTAGTTTTAATTACCCACTAACCCCCCACTCTGCATAATCTTTTAACTATCGCCTACCAACCAGAACTATCATATCGTAGGTATACCAGAACTACCGAATTTTTAGGAAACATATTTATTGTAAATTTATAATAAATTCCTGGTTATGACTACACTTTACTAAAGTAAAATATAAAAATAGACTTACAATCCAAATGGCATTTTCGGGGCGAACCTCTTTACCTTTAACACATGACAATCTTGGACTAATATATGAATTAACAACAATGAAGAGTTTATATAAGCTATCAGATACCTATAAAGTTAGGCTGTTGAACACTGCGATGCTACACTAGGCATAGCTATTTTTAAAGATAATATACAAGCTGTAATTAATTAGCCGAATAAGGCGTTCTTTTGTTTTATTTTTTCACCAGTTTTTAATGTACCTACCCATATTTCCTCGGAATGAATTGAATAAAATACTACTCATAAATCATTCGACCTCATATTATTTCGTTATATAGTTACGTAGATTGATGTTGGCCGTTAATTATTTTAATATTATAGATTTGTTCACGTTAAACTAACTTCCTAGAAAGAAAGATAAATTTCTTTCTTCTTTCAATTTGGTTAAACCAATAATAATTTGATTTAATTAAAAAAATAACATAATTTATGGCCAAAAATCACCAATTAAGTACTATTAACTAATTCACCACTAATATATTGACTAACTTGTCACACACTTGCTATTTAAAATTAAAATAATTACTTGCTTATCATCTCTGCCTACCCTGCAAGGGATATGGATGACGTAAGTAAGTAACAAGAACATATTATTTGTGAAAGTGGAAAAAAAAAACTTTACAGAGAAATTTGAACCTGCCTCCCTTCCAATCCGGGGAAGTGCTCTAGACCGCTCAGCCATTACATTCACCGACGGCGATTCCCAATCTCCACATCATATTTGTTTTAGATGTCTTTACGATACACGCCACCTATTGGATGCATTTACATGCATTATTCCAATATAGTAAGAATAATTTTGCAATTAATATTCATGCTATTTGATAGTATGATTTTTTAAATATATTGATCAGTATTTGACATGCTCAACTTTAAAGAACAAAATATTTGTGAAAGTGTAAAGAGAGCTTTACTATGAGAGAGATTCGAATCTGCGTCCCTTCCGATCCGGGGAAGTGCTCTAGACCGCTACGCCCTCAGTCACCGACGGCGATTCCAAATCTCCAAATTACATTTGTTTTAGATGTCTTTACGACCCACGCCACCTATCGGATTCATAATTTTTTTGCTTATGAACTGTATTTAATCATAGGGAGATGATGATATATTAAAGTAATATTATATCTTTTGTTACAACCCCAGTATTATACTTTCCTGTCTAATGTTATATAAACATAAAATTGTAATGTAATGAAAATTACGCCACGAAATGTAAATACGTTTCGTTGTACGATGAGTTAATTATAGTCATAATTTTAGGGAATATCAACTACTACGTAAAGGTGCATTCAGATAGTCTTATGTATTTATTAATTTCCTATTGATCTTACATCAATTTAATTTCCATGGATTTTTTTAATGGGTGATAACTACTTGCTTCTTTGGTTCGTCTTATTGAAATTCTTGAATTAAATCATTAGTGACATCCTCCTTGAAATCATGTATGTGTAGCGTTACACGAACACATTGTACTCACTTGAAAGTGCCCTAATGTATGAACTTTTCAATAGTGTTTTAAAATTTTGAAGATGCATTTCTAATTCGTTTATCTAATATCTTGATAATTTTATATATTTTTTGAGCATTTGACATGCATTGCTGTATAAATTAATACAAAATACGTGTAATTATTTGTATGAATTTTAATTGTAAAATTAATATTACCTACCGACAGATGGCGCAGGCGTCACCTAAGACATAAAGAATGAATATGCTATCGAAATTCGCAGTCCCAAGCAATTGTCACGATGGCTGAATTGGCAAAGCGGCGGTATTCCAGGAGATGCGTGTTCATATCCTGCTCGTAATTGTTATTTCCGATTTCAACTTTTCGCACTTTGTGTTAATTCATCTAATATCGCTCAAAAGAGAGAAAGAGCGCGAGAGAGTTATATAAAAGAGAGAGTTACATAAAATTCGATGTGTATTTGTCCATTAATTATGATGGCAGATAATACGGCACACAGCAATATCAGAAACTCCCTGTCACTGTCACTGCCCACCAAAAATATAATTTTATATCTGCTGCAGGCTTACCACGAACTTATATTGCGACCCAGTTTAGGACCCAAACTGAACTAAATCGCAATTTCGTACTATGACGTGTCAAAGACGCAATCTTTTGTTTTTTGCCGAATCAGCACATAATCAGAATCGCAAACATGACATCTTTGTATTGAAATTCGTACTATGAACTTACTTGACAATCTAAACAAGAGCTCAATTAGACATCATGGTACGAAATACAACAACACACCTATTTTGAATTGCGTCAGAATTGAATCGCTAGCTAAAAGTTCTGCAGGTGAAAGCTAAGAGTGCCAAGAGATTCTCTTCTTGAATACATCTCTCGCTTCCCCAACATTCATAATTATCTCCATACACGCTCGCCAGTTTCGGAGACTTCTGACTCCACCTTCCTTCAATACATGACCGATTTGGTCTAGATAGGTGGTCTCGGTCTCCCCCTGTACCTACATCCTTCCACTTTCGCATTGTATACCTTCTTAACCAGTCACTTGTCGCGCATTCTTTCCACATGTCCCAACCAACGGAGTATTCCCTTTTGCGTCTTTACACCAATACTGTATTTCATACGACTACCTACTCGCTCTCTTACGTCATCATTACGAATGCGGTCAGTCAGCCTCACTCCGCAGATTCTTCGCAGAGATCGCATTTCGAACGCATTGATTTGGTGAAAGCTAGTTTGATATATCTTAGCTTCCCAATATAGTAGTGATATACTAGGTTTTTAATTATAAAGAGCTACCAAAAACCGGCCATATGAAGTGTTTAAAATATATATAAAAATATAAAAATATCTTATTGCTTCATTTATCTTATTTTATTGGTAGTGAACTGAGACTGTTAGCCAGAAAAATAGCACAGAGCTGAATTTTGTTAAAGACTTTGGGTAAATCATTAGAAATAAAATAAAAAAAGACTCCATGGATCCAATATAGTAGTCTTTTTTAGATATTTTTATATATATTTTTAGCATTTGACATGCTTAGCACTATACATTAAACACAAAGTGAAAAATGTGAAATCGAAAATAACAGTCAGGAGCAGGATTTGAACCTGCATCTTCTGGATACCGTCCAGATGCTTTACCAATTCAGCCATCCTGACAATTGCTCCTGACTGCTAATTTCGATAACACATCATACTTAACGTCTTTGGGTGACGCCTGCGCCATTTGTCGGAAGTATTTTCATACATTATACCGACCAGGTAAACTTAATTTTACAATTAAGATTTTACCTAATAATGACGCAAACCCTTTAAATATTTTAGATATTTTTATATATATTTTTAGCATTTGACATGCTTAGCACTATACATTAAACACAAAGTGAAAAATGTGAAATCGAAAATAACAGTCAGGAGCAGGATTTGAACCTGCATCTTCTGGATACCGTACAGATGCTTTACCAATTCAGCCATCCTGACAATTGCTCCTGACTGCTAATTTCGATAACACATCATACTTAACGTCTTTGGGTGACGCCTGCGCCATTTGTCGGAAGTATTTTCATACATTATACCGACCAGGTAAACTTAATTTTACAATTAAGATTTTACCTAATAATGACGCAAACCCTTTAAATATTTTAGATATTTTTATATATATTTTTAGCATTTGACATGCTTAGCACTATACATTAAACACAAAGTGAAAAATGTGAAATCGAAAATAACAGTCAGGAGCAGGATTTGAACCTGCATCTTCTGCATACCGTCCAGATGCTTTACCAATTCAGCCATCCTGACAATTGCTCCTAACTGCTAATTTCGATAACACATCATACTTAACGTCTTTGGGTGACGCCTGCGCCATTTGTCGGAAGTATTTTCATACATTATACCGACCAGGTAAACTTAATTTTACAATTAAGATTTTACCTAATAATGACGCAAACCCTTTAAATATTTTAGATATTTTTATATATATTTTTAGCATTTGACATGCTTAGCACTATACATTAAACACAAAGTGAAAAATGTGAAATTGAAAATAACAGTCAGGAGCAGGATTTGAACCTGCATCTTCTGGATACCGTCCAGATGCTTTACCAATTCAGCCATCCTGACATTTTCGATTTCACATTTTTCACTTTGTGTTTAATGTATAGTGCTAACCATGTCAAATGCTAAAAATATATATAAAAATATCTAAAATATTTAAAGGGTTTGCGTCATTATTAGGTAAAATCTTAATTGTAAAATTAAGTTTACCTGGTCGGTATAATGTATGAAAATACTTCCGACAAATGGCGCAGGCGTCACCCAAAGACGTTAAGTATGATGTGTTATCGAAATTAGCAGTCAGGAGCAATTGTCAGGATGGCTGAATTGGTAAAGCATCTGGACGGTATCCAGAAGACGCAGGTTCAAATCCTGCTCCTGACTGTTATTTTCGATTTCACATTTTTCACTTTGTGTTTAATGTATAGTGCTAAGCATGTCAAATGCTAAAAATATATATAAAAATATCTAAAATATTTAAAGGGTTTGCGACATTATTAGGTAAAATCTTAATTGTAAAATTAAGTTTACCTGGTCGGTATAATGTATGAAAATACTTCCGACAAATGGCGCAGGCGTCACCCAAAGACGTTAAGTATGATGTGTTATCGAAATTAGCAGTCAGGAGCAATTGTCAGGATGGCTGAATTGGTAAAGCATCTGGACGGTATCCAGAAGATGCAGGTTCAAATCCTGCTCCTGACTGTTATTTTCGATTTCACATTTTTCACTTTGTGTTTAATGTATAGTAGTCTTGCTAAAAAAATTATTCAAGGTCAAGGCCAAAATTTTCGTTTTTTATCGATTTTTTTGTACACGGTAAATTTTATTGTGGATCATAGGATTATCTACCAATATTGTCCTACATTTTTTCAAAGAATCACCTTTTATAAGATGTCATGATTCTAAAAGATCTATGCGAATTTGTGCAATTTGAAATATCTATTAAGACCGAACAATATTGTAGATTCTGGTTTACAGGAACTGCAGTGGCACAAACACCCAATCGATGAAGTAGCTAAAATGTGCAATATTATTTGTAGGAAAAATCTTTTTTCTTACATGTTTTAATCGAGTGCTTGGCTGATGGTAAGTGGAAATATAGTCTAGGATGGTAGGACGCGCTAGCTTAGTAAAAACCTATTCACTGTAGTCTTGAAGACATCCACATTTTAATTGGACAGGAATACAGAAGCTGGTAACTTATTCCATTCCATTGCTGTGCGTATTATGAACGATGAAGGGAATCGTTTTGTTCGGAAAAATGGGATTTCCACAACATATGGATGGAATCCCGCCGTTCGTCTGGTCGTCTGATGATGGAAAGGTGTTGGTGGTAATTAATACAAAAACATAGCATCACGCCTGTATTCCCCGAAGGGGTAGGCAGAGGTGTATTACACAACCACGACTCGCCAGCTATGTTTAATTCCCACGTAATAGACGGCGAGCCTATTGATGTCTACCGGGTACATTTCCTAACTCCGGGCTCCTACTGAGAATGTTTCTTTTTTTTTTACGAAAAATCTCAATAGCACTGCCCGACCCAGGGATCGAACCCGAGACCTCATAATCAGCAGTCGCTAATAGTAGTAATATACATAATTTTAATAAAGAAATTATTTATATGTAAACAATACTTCGAAGGTTGGTTTGTCCATGCGCTCGTAGTCATTACACAATAGTGCTTGGATTAAATGGACCAAAACATTCGCGTGGTCATTAAATTTATCTGAATGAAAACATTAGCCATGAATGATATTATGCAATATGGCTTTTAAGAATTGGTTTTCGAAAAACTTGCTGGTATTTTACGTGCGTGTGAACTGAGGGACCACACCAGTATTTCGCAAAATAAAAATACTATGATTTAGTAGAAGACTTGAAACAATTGTAGAACAAATCTGGGAATTTGTAAAAAAATATATTAAAAACTACAGCCCTTAAAGTGTGGTCCCTCAGTACTCACAGACCATCAGCCAGATCTCGGAAAGTATCTGAAAAATTAAGGTTTTGTGATTACAGACATTTAGTAAAGAATTTGTAAAGATAATTACTGAATTATAGACCACAAAGAATCAAAGATAAAAAATACATAACGACTAAACTGTGGTCCCTCAATACACATAAGAAAGATAAATATTTTAGTAATTATTACCAAATCAATTAATCAAATCTTTCTTTTCCCACATAATTTTTTAGTAAGAGACTTAAAACATTTTGTAAAAAAGAAATAGAAATAAAATATCGACTCAATTCGAAGATAGCGAGCTCTAAAACTGGTCCCTCAATCCTCACCTCCAATGACATATATGCATTGCTAGCTAGTAGACAACAGAACTATCAGAAAGTCTAGTCACAGAATAGGTACTAGTCCTACGGACAGAAACGTCACTTCCATTAAAACTTGTCCAAAATCTCTCTATTAACACAGAAATACAGTTGAGATTGTTTTGCTCGCCGCATGATCCTCGGGCAACCGCGTCATTCAACAAATGCGCTAGGGTTGCACCTTTGATGATTTTACTACATCACGCTATCTCCCTTGCGGGGTAGGCAGAGAGAACAGAGTGACAAAAGGCTCTGTTCTTGCATACATCTCTCGCTTCCTCAACATTCATAATTCTCTTTATACACTCTCCGGTTTCCGCTCGCCGGTTTCGGAGACTCCTGACTCCACCCACAGCAGCAAAGCTATCGTTTATAAAACTTGAAAATTTATTTTTCTAGTAAATTCTATTTGATTACTTTTTATTTCATTTTTAATGTTCTTTTCAAGTCGGATTATTTTTTTAAACATTGTTTTATTTTGTTGATCATAAATGCGTTTAGAGGTTTAGCTCTGAATTTTCGGTTATTAAATTTTATTGTCGAAATACCCTAAATTGCGTAAATAATTTTATTTTAATCAATACTACAAGCGCGAGCGCTTAGGCGCGCATGCGACGGCGCACCCGTGTGGGCGGAGTCCCTGGACGCACTGAACAGGGCTCTTCTGTGGAGACCACAGAGGGTTGTCGCGTCCAGGGTCATTCGCGGATACCGCACGGTGTCGACGGAGGCGGCCTGTGCATTGGCCGGAATCCCCCCATGGGACTTGGAGGCGGAGGGGCTCGCGGAGGTGTATCGGCGGGCGTCGCAAGAGGGGGCGGGGCGCAGGCGTCCCCAACTCCGTGAGGTGGCGAGGTGGCAGAGCGACGCCCGACGAGCTGCCATGGCCAACTGGAGGGCGCGGCTGGAGGCGCCCTGGGCCGGTCTTCGGACCGTGGGGGCGCTCCAGCCGATGCTGGAGGAGTGGGCAGGGCGACGGCACGGAGTCCTCACCTTCCGACTGGTGCAGGTGCTGTCGGGGCACGGTTGCTTCGGGAGATATCTGCACATTGTCGCAAGGAGGGAAGCGACTCCGGGCTGTCACCATTGCGGCTGCGACGAGGACACGGCGCAGCACATGCTCGAGTCGTGCCCGGCTTGGGCCGAGCAGCGCCGTGATCTCGTCGCGGCAATAGGGGGGGACCTCTCGCTGCCGAGCGTCGTCAGAGCGATGCTTGGCAGCGACAGGAATTGGGCCGCGGTCGCTGCCTTCTGCGAGGAGGTCATCTCGCGGAAGGAAGCGGCGGAGAGGGCCAGGGAGGCTGATCCTTCCGCAGACCCGAACCGCCGCCAGCGACTGGGGCGGTGCAGGCGTGAATATTTGCGCCTAATGCCGCCCTAGCTGGGGCTGCGGGTGGATGGACCGGGGAATGTCCGCCACCCGCGAGGCCTCCCGCGAAGGTGTGACGCTCCGTGTGCGGATGCGTCGCTCAGATGAGGGTACCCGAAAGGGTAAGCCGCCGGCGGACCACCGAAGGAATGCAACATAGTTCCAGTGGCCTGTCAATAAAGGCAGAGAGAGACGGCACACGGCGGGTTTCTTTAGTGGGTGAGGGCCCCACACTACCCTTGTTCGTTGCCCCGAGCGACAGGGTGTGCGGTTAGGAACATTTTTTCCCGTCTAAACAAAAAAAAAAAAGGCGCGCATGCGACAGTCTTGTGTCCTTTGTACCGTGGTCGGTACGCGAAGCCGTAGGCATTTAACTCGCGGCCTTGAGCGAGTGATGTACGCCTGGTCTAGTGTACTTAACTTTTAGTAAAAATATTCTACTAAATAATAGGTATATAAAGTTATGCATTTCGTACCTCTTAGCTGAGATAATATTATTTTTTTAATCCTATGAAAATAGATACAAGTAGTGTGACCATACAATTAAACACAGTGGACAGTACTATTGATCTTCATTTAAAATACGAAACGAAAACAAGGAAACAATTGTTAAGTCTAATTGAGTGCTATCACACAGAAAAAGTTGCATCAAAATCCATTCAGTAGTTTTTGCGTGATATGCAAAGAAACAAACAGATAAACAGACAAACAAATCTAAAAAAACGTTTTGTATTTAGACACGCCTATATAGCCTATTACGGTATTTTTTTCTCAAATATCCAAAATGTACAGACATAGCTCTGTTATAGCTTTATAATAGTATATAGATTACAACATGGCGTATGTGTATTTCATAAAAAGGTAGATTAAAAAAATAACTAATCACTAATTGTAATACCTACTATTATTTAGGCAAGTGAAATTTGGATGTAGCATAATGAATGTAAGAAGATCTAGAGAAGTTCTGGGAGAATGTTTAGTAAATTCTGGATTTGGGAGAAGTGAGAGTAGAGAGCCAGTGAACGTGTGATAGTATGCGGAGACTTGAATGAATGGGTGGGGACCAAGTGTCCTTACTTTAAGGACGTGCTTGGTTAATTTGGTGATAAGAGAGTGAAGGATGCAGGTAGGCTTATTGCGGAGTATGGAGAGAAAATTTATTGTGTCAAATAACAAAAAAATAACAGAGAAATATGATAGATTTAATTCTGATAGACAATTGCCTCTGAAGCAATATACTAGACAGGCCTATGGTGAGTTCACAAGATCTTTTGCCAAAGTTGTCTCATTAATTCCTACGGGATAGTTTTATCTTCAAAGATCGTCGCTGTGTGGTGATTATTTTGACGAATAGTTATATTTCAATAATTTATTTAAAGTAAGATGCACAACACACAAGTAACACGTCTATTCACAATCAACTATCCGAGGAAAAGGAAGAAAGAGAGAAGTTTATCTTCGTCTGCAATAATCATATGTTACTTTCAGAAGTTTCACTTCTGCTGTATGAACACATATGCGTTTTTTTTTATTTTTTTTTATTGAATACCATACGCTATACAACATTAAATTAACCGACCTAGTTTCCGTTTCGTACATTGCTATATTGAATGAAGTATAATAGTACTGTCCATTTTTTTTTCATTGTATGGTCGCACTACCCTTTCTATTTTCATAGGTTTAAAAAAATAATCTTATCTTAAGAGGTACGAAATGCACAATTTTATATACCTATTATTTAGTAGAATATTTTTACTAAAAGTTAAGTACACTAGACTTTCTGATAGTTCTGTCGTCTACTAGCTAGCAATGCATATATGTCAGTGGAGGTGAGGATTGAGGGACCAGTTTTAAAACTCGCTACCTTCGAATTGAGTCGATATTTTATTTCCATTTCTTTTTTACAAAATGTTTTAAGACTCTTACTATAACATTATGTAGGAAAAGAAAGATTTTATGTATTTGATTTGGGTAATTTTCACTAAAATATTTATCTTTCTTGTGTGGATTGAGGGATCACAGTTTAGTCGTTATATATTTTTTATCTTTGATTCTTTGTGGTCTATGATTCAGTAATTATCTTTACAAATTCTTTACTAAATGTCTGTAATCACAAAACCTTAATTTTTTAAATACTTTCCGAAATCTGGCTGATGGTCTGTGAGTACTGAGGGACCACACTTTAAGGGCTGTAGTTTTTAATATATTTTTTTACAAATTCCCAGTTTACAATTGTTTCAAGTCTTCTACTAAATCATACTATTTTTATTTTGCGAAATACCAATGTGGCCCCTCAGTTCACACGCATGTGGTATTTTTAGATCCATCCATCCATCAGCATTTCGACGTTCGCTGGACATAGGCCTCCCCAAAATGAGGGATAGTGCCGTAATCGCCACGCTTGGCAGGTGGGTTGGCGATCGCAGTGAATGCTGTTAATATTCATATTCATTTATAATAATACTTGAGGAAGTGCTGCTGCCCACTGCCCCTGTATTCCTTCAGTCGGCTCTTACGACTTCCATGGG
Source organism: Leucoma salicis (assembly GCA_948253155.1). NCBI lineage: Eukaryota > Metazoa > Arthropoda > Insecta > Lepidoptera > Erebidae > Leucoma > Leucoma salicis. Next base: position 10,174,849 of record OX411808.1, on the reverse strand, counting down.
CGGAGAGAGGTGGGACAATTCTAAAGCCGGCCCCACACGGCACACATTAATTATCTCAACGTAAAAATGACTACTCCACGAGAACCATTAATATTTTGGGATGAAGAGTATCCATTGTACTTTTCTGGGCTCCAGACTAAATATAAGCAAATTTTAATATTTAATAATGATGATTAGTTTAGTAGTTATGGCGTGAAAGGGTAAAAAACAAACTCACTTTCGCATTTATAATATTAGTAAGAATAGTACGAATGTAACAAATATTAAAACTACAGTTAATTATTAGTATAATTAAGCGATGATTGTTGTTCTAGGAGGGTAATTTTGGAATCTATGAAGCTATGAAAGCTTTAAAATTGTGTAACCTATGAAATAGTGCACTGATTTTTTTTTAAATCTCTGATGTCTGGAATCCCGTCTGCTTTCCAAGTTTAACCAGTCGTTAGAAGAAAGCCGTCTATCCCCGTGATATGTATAATTAACTGCTAATAGAATTACTATTAGCAGTTAATCGACAACAAAATATTACTAGTACCATCTTTTGTAAGTTTTTATTTTAATGATTCACATATAGATAACACTATCCAAGAAGAGAATATGATCCATTTTATTGTCACTATATTTTGAGTTTTATTTTATAACAACACATCGTTATGTATAACATCATTATATTTTTCCTCTATTATATTATTTCTACTTCCGTTATTAAATCAAGTGCTCTGAAAAGTTATGTAAGTTCTACGTTCACTTTATGCTATATTATTGACAATCTCTCCTATTAACAATCATAATTCTCGATTTATTTTGGTATCATTTCTAATATTATAAATGCGCAATCGCGTTTGTTTGTTTTTACGCCTTAGCGCAATACCTACTCAACCTAACGTCATGAAATTTAGCACACATATAGTCTAGAACGCACAACAGGAATAAGGCAACTTTTTATTCTGAAATAAATATTGAGAAATGTATTGCTTTTTTGGGATAGAAATTTTTTTACCTTACCGAAAATTTATTTACCTTAGAGTGACGTATTTATATTTTGAAGTTCACGTGGATGGACATAATCGAATAATACATAAATATTGCCTTTAACAGAATCGTAAAATCTATAGAGACATCACTAGCCTAAAGCTTATTTATACTCTTATTATTATTAAAACTTCTGTAAATAAACCTTATTTGAATTTCCTCTACTGAACAAGATCTAAAAGTCCTCCTTCGTGGGTTACTGACCCACGCTATCCGAAAATTAAATGTGCCTATATGCTAATAACTGGACCACGCACGTAAACTAACTGATTAGCACCAAGTAAAGGTTCTTCATTGACAATCATGACCCAATGACGCAACAATGGATGATAATTCCCTCAACAGAGTGACTAAACACTATATCATTTTAAACTGTAAAAATCGTCAGATTGTTTACAACAACATTCTTACACAGCATATAACAAGGATTAATATATGGTCGCATTAAATATGCTTATTATATAAAAATATCATAAATAATATCAAAATTTTGAAATAAAACTTCGTTTACGGAATCTATCGCGTTTACTTAATTTTACTACTATCCCGACGTTTCGAATACTTTACAGCATTCATGATCACGGGTGGACTTAGATGATAGACGTCCAAAGCTGATATATATATACGTCTATCATCTAAGTCCACCCGTGATCATGAATGCTGTAAAGTATTCGAAACGTCGGGATAGTAGTAAAATTAAGTAAACGCGATAGATTCCGTAAACGAAGTTTTATTTCAAAATGTGTAACATTCGCGTAAATATCAGAAAGTATAATATCAAAATGTTAGTATATAAATGAATAATAAAATAAAAATAATTGTAGATTACTTTCAGGGTCACTATGAAATGATTGTCGCAGAAGCTAAAACCTGCAAAGGTCCGAAACGTAAAGACTGTGCTGATACATCTATCGCTATTGTTGGGAAAACAACTATATCTTCTAATATAACTGTAGTAGAAAATATCCCTGCACTCAAAGTAAGAATAGAATATATTTTAAAAACAAATAACTATTTTTAATCAGTACTTACAAAAGTACATGACGATGTTGTAGGAAAAATATATAGGGTCATAACTAAGTAATAGTATAGAAAATCATGGGATTTCACCTTAATTTATTGATAATCTCCAGCCTCCAGCGGCTGCCGCAACAGAGGTCTACAGACCTCCTATGACTCACCCCAAAGAGATACCTAACTTAAAAGAATATAGTATTATCACAATTATTTAAGTATCTATATGTGTATTGCAGTAACCAAATCCACAACACCCAGCTCAAACTGTTTATAATATAATTATCTAAACAACTATGCCATCTGTATAATCACTAATCTACTACTAAATAAACTAATGAAATACTTTTCTTTTTACAGGGAAGAGTTCTCAGTTATGTTGACAAAAAAGAAGTTATGAACGTTCGGTTATCGAAACTCTGTGATAATCTCTTCTTTATGCCTATGCTGAAGCATATGGTCAAAATTACTGATAATTGCATTGTATTAAAGGTAAATATTTATTTATACAAAGATACACGCCGTAAGAGAGCGAATAGGTATGAAAGAGAGTATTGGTGTAAAAATCCAGAAGGGAATGCTCCGATGGTTCTGAGATGTGGAATGAATGCCCAACGAGCGACTGGTTAAGAAGATATACAATGCGAAAGTGGAAGAATGTAGGTACAGGGAAAGACCGAGACTCACCTACCTATACCAAATCGGTCATGTATTGAAGGAAGGTGGAGTCAGAAGACTCTGAAACCGGCAAGCTTGTATGAAGAGAATTATGAATGTTAAGGAAGCGAGTCCGTGTGGGGTTGGCTTTAGAATTGTCCCACCCTTCTCTACCCACGGGAGTCGTAAGAGCCGACTGAGGGAATACCGAGGGAGTGTGCAGCAGCACTCCCTCGAGTATTAACAACATCCACTGCGATCGCCAACCCGCCTGCCAAGCGTGGCGATTACGGCATTATCCCCCATGACGGGACCGCTCGTTGTGGCGTTCTCTTGGGGAGGCCTATGTCCAGCAGTGGACGTTGAAAGGCTGATGGATGGATGGATGGAAGAAAGCGAAAGATGTATGCAAGAATAGAGGCTTTTGGCACTCTAATCTCTCTGCCTACCCCGCAAGGGAGATGGCGTGATGATAAGTAAATATTTAAAGATATTTTTCAGAACACCACTGTTAATAAAGGAATAACCAGGTCTATCCGTTTGGCACAGTAGGACTATTACTTTCCAATTGAAGGACGACGAGAGTCACACTTACTAGCAGTTAGACCTAAATTATCATTCATTATATTTATAAATATCCAAGGTCATAAAACATACTTTTTTGCATTATATAGGTAGGTAAAATCGAAGAAAACCTCTTGAAGTTGGCCTAACTACAAAGCTGTAAAGACAACAGCTAGAACTTAAAACGAAGCTACTATCTCATTTAAAACTAAACAACTGATATTAAAACAAGCTTCTATTTATAAACTAATACTTGTGCGAATATTGAAACTTAATCCAAATTTCCTGCAAGTAATACCTACCAAAAGCTTTAAGCTCGTATTTCAATTTATTAAAGAGCATGAGTATATATATGTACTTAATTAATAATTATGCAGCAATGCCTTTTCAACAAAACATTATTAAAGAACAAATTTTATTCTTTGTGTGAAAATGTGGAAAAACAGAATTTTACTGCGAGCGGGATTTGAACCTGCGTCTCTTCCAATCTGGGGAAGTGCAACGAATGTAAATGCATCCGATAGGTAGCGTGGGTCATAAAGACAAATGTAATGTGGAGATTGGGTATGGCCGTCGGTTACTGCGATGGCTTAGCGGCTTAGACCACTTACCACTAAGACACACCCCGGATTGGAAGGGACTCCGGTTCGAATCCCGCTCGCAGTAAAATTCTCTTTTTCCACATTTTCACAGATAATTTGTTCTTTAAAAGTAGCTGAGCATGTCAAATGCTAAAATACAAATCAGAACATTATTATTTATCACCACTAATTATAATTTAAAATAAAATTCCAAAAATCGATTACTTTGGGCTTATAATTTCCAGGGTCGCTACTCATTTACATTCAACATAGGAGAGTCTATGAGATCCTACACGGAATCATTCATGTTCGGCAACTGGACTTATAAAGCAGTATTTTATAATGACGTCTGTAATTTCAGTTGTGGTATCTTCGAACTTGTGGTTTCTCCGAAGGAAAGAACATAAATTTTATCTTAGTATAGATACCTAAAATATATCTTGTATTGTGATGGCTACATAGTTTTAATTTTTATTTCTGTAACTACATTCGCGTCACATTAAGCTACACTCACATGTACCAGGCTGAATCTAGTATGTCAAAAGCCAATAATTCTTATAGCGCTACCAATCGCCCTATGAAACAAATTGGAATGGGCACCAACCGTTGCTTCTCACCGATCTTGTGTGACAGAGTGGTGCTTCCTCGGTCGACTCAACCTATTCATGCTGGGAAATAAGAGGCTATCACTGTCACTAAACTGAGTTTGGATGATACTAGAAAAATAATGATTCAAGCAAATATTAGAAAAGAGAATAGCTGTCCGTGTGGTGACAGACTAAGAATACAAGTATCACCACCCCATTCTTTCCCACGGGTGTCGTATCAGGCTACTTAGGGAAGTTAGCAATTATCACCCATTGCATTATTGGTGGTAGGGCTGGGTACCAAGTGGGAGTACTCACTTCCTATCGAGTCACGGGTTGGCACCACCATCTCCCGTGTGACCGGCCATGAAGCACACCAGTGTGTTTTGGTTGTAACAGGAGATAGCCGTTAATTCTTTCGTTTCATATCTGTGAAATGAAATGGTGAGCAGCGGCTTGACAATACTCCCGGCATGGTTGAGTCCATGAGCAAGTGTTATTATTTACCATTAGGTGGGTCGTAGCTCGTCTACCACCAAACGTAATAAAAAAATGGGCCGATTCCTTACAAAATCCGTGGCCACAAATATAGTTAATTTATTTCACTGATTTAGTTACACCAGAATGACACTTAATTATGTTATTTAAAACTAAATTATAGTCTTTCAAATTATGAACTACAAAACGCTATAAATAATTTTTCATAAGCACTAAGTAGTTCCCGAGAAAAAATTGTTTCCAACAGGTGATGCTTTAGAAAAAAAAAACAACAAACTCGTAAACAATATTGTAGAACTACTGTCACACAGTTACAGTGGTCTGTCAATACAGGTGGATAAACAGCACACGGCGGGTTTATTTAGTGGGTGAGCGCCCCACACTATTCTGTTCGTTGCCCCAAACGACGGGGTGGGAGGTTAGGTAAATTTTCCCGTGTTAACACAAAAAAAGGCTGACAATCAATTTCAAGTTTGTCATTGTAAAGAGCCAATTTTGTAGAAATAGCTGTGCATGTCAACTATCTACTTAAAAAATATTTAAAATAAAATAGCCAATTTTGCGTTCATGTTCAGACAGAAACATTTTCAAGTCATACGACATTTTAATGTTTTGATTTACTGGTTGCTGTTGGTAGTGAAGAAACTAAATAATCAGTCTATAAGATTGATATTAAAATGATTTGATGCCGACCAGTTGGGTTAAAACTTTTGTATTTTTATTCTATGGAAGAATGAAACAGACAACAATGAGCTTCTAAAAATAGATATTGTACTAAAGTCATTTAAACAATATTTATTTGGTCCACTTACGAGTACCTAAAACTTTTATAAATATATCACGTCATCGTAAAAAACAAATTAAGAACAATTCAGCTAATTTCACTAGTGCCGTTATTAAATTCAAAAGTCCAATACTGAAGTAAATCCTGTCATAAGACTGTGTCAACTGCCTCGCAGATCGTTCTGCGACAGTTGTTTCTATCCTCGCTGCACTTTTTAACACTCTGCACTCACGTGAAATCTACAACATGTTCAAAAATTTATAATAATATAACTGATAAAAAACTGCTAAAAAACAGAAAAAAATAACTGCCTCGATGGTGCAGCGGTAGTGTGTGCAACTGCTGATCACGAGGTCTCGGGTTCTCGATCCTCGAATCGGGCAGTGTTATTGAACTTTTTCGTAAAAAGAAAAATTCTCAGTAGCAGTCCGGAGTTTGGAAATGTGCCCGGTAGACGGCAATAGGGTCGGCCCCTATTACGGGGGACTTAAAACCATAGTTTTCGGACCGTAGTTGTGCCGTAACCCTCTGTAATAAAAGTCAGTTCAATATATAAAATAGGTGTAAATAACTGCAAACGTAAAAAAGTTTTAGTAACAAACATCTGAGTGGCGGCGACGTGGTTCGCTACCCGTCACGTCACGTTCCCACACGGGTGTAGTGGGTAGTGAAAAACCTTTTTATGATAAGGGACAATCTGTTGTTTATGCCTACTCCTCTAAGAAATATAATTTTCTAACGAGGAATAACGTATATCAAAAAGTGTGACAGATTCTATCAGAAAATTTGCAAGCAACGAAGTCAGGATTTGTTCTACGCACATGCCAATAAATTCATTCACCCTTTACGTTAACGTCATCCTTACTTTAACTTGGCCCCAGTAGGCCAAGTTGCATAGGTATAGATACGTTAAGCCTTGGCAAAGCTTGGAGTGTACAGGTATATGTACTTTCTATTTTAATTTTATATACATACCAAAGTAACTGCAGTCGCAAATATAAGAAGAAAACCAGTTAGTAAAAAGTATATATGTACTAGACGATCAATTGGTTCTTCAATTATCAAGGCAATTAATAAACCTATAGGTATTATTATCTGGCTCCATATCGTACCGCCTACTAGGGTTTGTTCATCTCTGTACTTTGGCCTGCTCGTTGGCGTGGTACCAGCCCATAGCCCTCCAGCTATTATTAACAAAGCTAAACAAACTAATTCCAATAGTGCAACTATAAAAAGTAGGATCATTAGCACTTAAAACATCTCTTCACCAATGCATTTTGGCATATATATGAAATGTTTTCGTTCAAATTGACATATCATTAATATGCATACGGACAATATTTATGGTGATTTCAAAAAGTATGCAAACTCTTCTGCTTTAAATTTAAAACGGATATCGTTTTTCGGAAGTAATACAACACAAAAAAAATCTAGTAAACAATATTAATGTATCTGTCTTCTATGGGTATATACATAATTATATAAAAAACGACTAGTCGGTATGTTCCCTGTGGACTTCAAAACGGGTGGACCATTTTAATGAAAAATTCAGATAATCTTCATATTAGCCCAGTAGATGACTCTGTAAAGTGTGGTAAGATCATTCAGGAGTGATAAAATTATTCACATATTACTTTATTTGTTTAAAATTCTACGTGGATGAAATTTATGGGCAAAATATACCTTTTTGTTTTTAAACTATCGTTAGTTTCACATACTAAATTAATGCGTTCTAGACTTTATGATGTTACTAAGAATACCATTATATATGTTCTAAGTATGAAGAGGGTGTCCGTGAACGGCTGACAATGGCAAGTCAGCCGGGATCTGACATAGAAGAATGCTGGAGAGTATTGAAAGATAGTATGGTAAATACAGCGAAAGAAGTATGTGGATGCTCAAAGAAGCATAGGAAAGTGAAAGGTGATGTATGGTGGGATACGGAAGTAGCAGCTTCCGTAGACAAGAAGAAAGTGTGGCTGGACTATGTATCTTCTTTGAAACTGAGTGCAAGTATGAAAGAACAGAAGAAAGAAATATACCGGCAACGTAAGAATGACACCAAAGCTTTAGTGAAAGAGAAACGTGATAGAGCAAATATGATTGCAGAAGAAAGGATGACCAAAAACTTCGAGAGCAACACCAAACTTTTCTGGAGGGAGGTGAAGAAATCTCGGAGTGGTTGGTCAGCTTTCAGAATGAATAAAATAAGGTCTAAAGGTGGAGACATTCTTACGCAAACAAGATGTGTTAAGCCGATGGAGTGAATATTTTGGAGATATGTATGCGGATGTTCAGGGTGATGCTGGTGCCACATGTGGTCTAACAGATCAGCATTCGGTACCGGCATCCTCTGATGATATTAGTATGGATGAAGTTGAATGGGCGATTAGAAGTATGAAAAATGGTAAGGGAGCGGGTATTGATATGGTGTCTGCTGAGATGATCAAGCTTGGAGGCTCATGTGTCTGGGAATCCTTCCTGATGCTTCTCAATTTATGTTGGAGCTCAGGAATGGTTCCCAAGGAATGGAGAAGCGCAGTCATCGTGCCCTTGTTTAAAACCAAGGGTTCACGTTATGACTGTGCAAACTACAGGGCCATAAGCTTGACCAGTTTGGCAGCCAAAGTGTATGGTAAGATTATTGAAAGGAGAATGAGGATGGTGTCTGATGAATTTTTGTGTGAGGTACAAGGAGGTTTCAGGTGTGGACGAGGATGCATGGATCAAGTGTTTTCTCTACGCAACATTGTGGAGAAGCATCTGGCTGTAGGCCAGAGGGTTTTCTGCAGTTTTGTGGATTTGGAGAAAGCATTTGACACTGTTGTACGAAAGGAACTTTGGGACATTTTGCCGGAGTATGGTATAAACGGTAGACTGCTACTAGCTGTGCAGTCCAACTACATGGACTGCAGAGCTTGTGTGCGGCTGGATGATGGAATGTCTCCCTGGTTTGATGTCAATATCGGCGTTAAACAGGGCTGCGTTCTATCAGCCAGACTGTTTATCATATATCTGGATAAATGTCTACAAAGGTTGAATGAAATGAATGTGGGAATTCAGATGGGCGACTCAGTGGTTAACTCTCTGCTATATGCAGACGATGCGGTCCTATTAGCGCAGTCTGCGACTGACCTGCGAACCCTAGTCGACGTAATGGCAGAAGATTGTAAGAAAAGGGGCCTACGTGTGAATGTGAGCAAAACCAAAGTAATGGTTTTTGAAAGAAAAGAAGCCTGAATAGATGTTAGAGTAGCAATAGGAAATGGTGTGCTAGAACAAGTGGATGAATTTGTATATCTTGGATGTGGATACAGTCGCGATGGAAGGTACACCACTGACGTAGAAAGAAGAGTGAATGCGGGAAATAGAGTGAACGGAGCATTGGGACAACTTCTCGGCAGCCACCACCTCAGCCAAAAGGCACGTGTCGCAATACACAACGCAGTGCTTGTCTCAACGTTATTATATGGAAGCGAGAGTTGGGTATGTAAAAAGGAGCATGAGAGTAGAATCAATGCGGTCGAAATGCGATCTCTGCGGAGAATCTGTGGAGTGAGGCTGACTGACCGCATTCGTAACAATGACGTAAAAGAGCGAGTAGGTATGAAAGAGAGTATTGGTGTAAAGATGCGAAAGGGAATGCTCCGATGGTTCGGACATGTGGAAAGAATGCCGGACGAGCGACTGGCTAAGAAGATATACAATGCGAAAGTGGAAGGATGTAGGTACAGGGGGAGACCGAGACTTACCTACCTAGACCAAATTGGTTATGTTTTGAAGGAAGGTGGAGTCAGGAGTATCCGAAACCGGCGAGCGTGTATGAAGAGAGTTATGAATGTTGAGGAAGCAAGAGATGCAAGAATAGAGCCTCTTGGCACTCTGTTCTCTCTGACTATCCCACATGGGAAATGGCGTGATGATAAGTTAGTTAGTTAGCTAGTACCTACTAGCACTACCAATTTTTCATAAAGATTCATGATACATATCTACTGATGAGTACATTTCTCCTCTCAGAGTTTGAGGGATTTAGGACATTATTTAACAACCTTTTTTTGAGGACGGAAAAAATTTACCTAGACGCACACCCCGTCATTCGGGGCAATGAACACTACACGTGTGGGGCCCCACTAAAGAAACCCACCGTGTGCCGTCGCTCCATCTGTACTGGTGGACCCTGGCCTAATGCGGATTGTCAAGCTGTTGATAGTGTTATTTGTGGTTGAGTCTTGATTGTCAAAATGGGCCGGCTCGACCTATCACAGAAAATTAGCGTGAAACAGTGATAGGTGTTTCGTATAGCGAGTGAGAGCGCGGGATGCGTAAACCCCTTCTTTTTATGCTTCTTATTTTTCTTTGGAGTTGGCGATGCGCGAGTGATGTCTGTGGTGTTGCTAGCGTCTATAGATTATGGTAACCACATACCATATAAATTTATGTTTGCCACTTGATTATAAATACTAACCACCATTTTTAGAATTAGGCAATACAAGCGTCAAAGGAGTGTCAAGCTAACACAGCTAAGTGTTAAACTTTATACTTGAAGTTTTAGAGACATGTTATTATAATTAGAATATTCAAGATTAGAAATTATTATTCTAATTTGTTTAACATTAGGTAAATATCATGATTTTGTATCAGCAACCAATAACGGAATAATATGATATTTCCACCCTTCAGAAAGCTTCATATTAATATCAAAACTATCAAGCAAAAAATCTATCACGTTGGTCGAAGAGCTGACAGACAATAGAAATCCATGTAATATTTATCCTTCTGTTTAATGCAAACAATACTTTCAAATTATATTTCACTATAAATATTTGAGATTAGCGGACCAAAACATCATTAGATTGGTCGGATGGATATATTATCTAAAAATATCTGGATGATGTTATGCGACATGATCAATTTTTTTAGTAATGAAAAGCAGACTCGGTTATGGAGCTACAACTGCGCTTTTTGTTACAAAGTATAGTCTAAAGCCACCACTAAAGTTTTGCAACATACTTAGTTCCAGTGGCCCGCCAATACAGGCGGAGAGACGGCACACGACGGGTTTATTTAGTAGGTAGGGCCTCACACTACCCTGTTTGTTGCCCCGAACGATGGGAGGTGTACAAAAAAAAAGTATAGCTTAAAGCCGCCCCTAACCTCCTTATATGCTAGCTTCTTTTGTTGCACAAGAAAATCGTTGATTATTGTGATTTCTTTTTATAAGAACAGAAATCTTACACAACAAATGCCAACTTACAATCTTAAAACGACCTAAGTAAATCTAAACTAGAGCATGTAGATTGTAAACTTTTTAGATTCCGAAAATAAATGACCCGCCGATACATAACACCATTCAAGTTTAGTAATTACGTAGATAGAATAATTTTTTAAACTTTATTTGAATTTCCATATTTTGCATGTGATATGTATTGTTATAGTCAAACATTATTATGTACCTGCACCATTCTTTTGTTTTTTATTTACTATACTTCCAACGTTCAAGCTAGTCCTTCAAAAAATTACGTAAGTTATTAAATCGCTTGATGTTATATAAAATATTTATAGGAAACATTACTCTTAAAGGTATGACTAAATTCCACCACGCTGATCAAAGTTAGTTAAACTTCTTCCATTATATTTTTTACTCGTATGAATGTGAAAAAATTAAAGAAAGATATAAGCAGCAAGGACAACGTTAATCTCCTATTTGTGAGACGGTAATATTAATTTATTTTCTAAGAAGAGTCCTGATATTATAAACTCACAACATCGGTTTCATAATTGCTCAAAATTTTTAAAGTACAAATTATTTGTGAATAAAGAAAAAGAGATTTTTAGTAGTGGCAGGAATCGAACCACGCATCTTTTCCAATCCGGGGAAGTGCTCTAAGCCACTGAGCTACCCTACTGACCTTTCGATCATCCCAAATTCTTAATCACATTTGTCTTACGACTAACGCCATCTACCGGCAAGCATTACATGCATCCAATATAGTAAATTTAATTTTGCAATTAAAATTCATACTATTTGATGGCGCGATTTTTTCAAACATTTTAGATCTATTTCTTTTAGCAATTGACATGCTCCGCTACTTTTTAAAGTACAAATTATTTAGTGAATAAAGAAAAAGAGATTTTTAGTAGGGGCGGGAATCGAACCACGCATCTTTTCCAATCCGGGGAAGTGTAAACTTACTATATTGGATGCATGTAATGCTTGCCGGTAGATGGCGTTAGTCGTAAGACAAATGTGATTAAGAATTTGGGATGATCGAAAGGTCAGTAGGGTAGCTCAGTGGCTTAGAGCACTTCCCCGGATTGGGAAAGATGCGTGGTTCAATTCCCGCCCCTACTAAAAATCTTTTTTTCTTTATTCACAAATAATTTGTACTTTAAAAAGTAGCGGAGCATGTCAATTGCTAAAAGAAATAGATCTAAAATTGCTCAAAATATTAACACTGATGTTGCAATGAGCAAGCAATGTCGTTTGCTGGGTTTAAAAAAATAAAATAGCTATCATAAAATAGTCAATTATTTTCTTTTTATTAACCGACTTCGAAAAGGAGGAGGTTCTCAATTCGGCTGTATGTTTTTTTTTATATCACATATTTTGATGTGAAACATCTATTGCGGAGGGAGGGTAAAATCGGTTGTTAGCGTGGCGACGCTTTTATTGTACCTACTTGTTCCGTTCAAATCTTGAAAGTTAAATTTGACACACTTCACGGTTTCCGATTGAGCTGAAATTTTACACGCATGTGTATATCACGTGATAATACAATATTAGATGACATGGAGCTGATCTGATGACGGAGCTGGAAGGTGGACATAGGAACTCTATAATAAAACGGCGCAACCCCATCGAGTTTGGGCTCGTATGATTCGTCTTGCCGAGTACTTTGTGTCTAGATGGTATACAGGGACTGATGATGAAGCTGGAAGGTGGCCATAGTAAATATACAATGAAATGACGCAACCCCGTCGAGATTGGACACGTTTGATTCGTCTTGATGAGTACTTTGTCTTTAGATGGTATCCAGGGTCTGATGATGGAGCTGGAAGGTGGCCATGCGAAATTCTGTAATTAAATGGCGCAACTCCATCGAATTAGGGCTCGTTTGAAATGTCCTGACTAGAACTTCAGTCATAGATGATATCCAGGGTCTGATGATGAAGCTGGAAGGTGACCACAGTAACTCTGTAATGAAACGACGCAACACCATCGAGTTTGAAATTATTTGATTCGTCTGACGAATACTTTGTCTTTAGATGGCATCCAGGGTCTGGTGATGGAGCTAGAAGGTGGCCATAGGAACTCCGTTATAAAACGACATAACTCCATCGAGTTTGGGCTCGTATGATTTATCTTGACGAGTACTTTATCTCTAGATAGTATCTAGGGTCTGATGATGGAACTGGAAGGTGGCCACAGTAACTCTGTAATGAAACTACGCAACCCTATCGAGTTTATACTCGTTTTATTCGTCTTGAGGAGTACTTTGTCAAGTTATTATCATTTTATTTCTACAAAATAATTTTCATGTTTCACATCTGCTAGACGTCCCGCGACGTATAGATTTTGTTTTTAATGTTTATATATGTATAACATTAGAAACTCCAAAGCCGTTGAATGTAAACGACACTAGACAACATTTTAATTTATTAAGATGCTTGAACTGGTGAAAGATAAGAGCTATTATCATGGAACATAGTAATCATTTATTAAATATTTTCAGGGAAAATACGAATTGATTCTCTCAGAAGCTAAAACCTGTAAAGGTCCTAAACGCAAGGACTGTGCTAATACATCCATTGTTATTATCGGAAAATCATCTATATCTTCTAATATAACAGTAATGGAAAACATTCGTTCAATCAAAGTAAGAGTTGGCGGTTCTTTTATATTGATAATATGGAAGCATACATAACGTTTACTTAATATCGAGCAAAAAATTTATGATTTGTCTGTGTGGTGACGGACTAGAAATACAAGTTTCACCACCCCATTCCATCCCGCGGGTCTCGTTCGAAGCCACAAGGGAAGAAAGCAATTACCACCCATTGCATAACGGGTAGTAGAGCTGGGTACCAAGTGAGAGTACTCACTTGCTATCAGGCCCGACCGAGTTGGTACCACTGTAACCCGTGCGACCATTCATGAAACCCATCGGTATGTTTTGGTAGTAGCAGGAGATAGCTGGTTATTCTTTAATTAATATCTGCGAAATGAAATGGTGAGCAACGGCTTGGCTATATAGATGAATACGTGAGTGACGGTTGCACTTACCATTAGGTAGGTTGTAGCTCGTCTGCCACCATAAATTAAATTTGGGTGGAAATATATTGCTATAGATACTTACATAACTTAGATAATAGATACATGTACTCGTAAAAACCAAGTAAGGTCTGAATCCTAATTATTATAAAGCTGTAACAGAGCGAGTGTCTTTACATTTAAGATATTTGAGAATAAAAATACTGTTTTAGGCGTGTCTGAAAACAAAACAATTATTTTTAATTTTTTTACTCTATTATAAATCGCGCAAAAACTGAACGGAATTCAGACTAAAACTTTTTATAGCTCTTGGTTAGACTTAAAAATGGTGTACATTATATCCCGTTAATAGTACCTAACTCACCAAAGTTTCCGATATAGACCGGGAACCTGCGATATAACGTAAAAAGGAACCGCGGGAAAAGGGGAAAAGGTTCGATAACAATATCCCTTTTTTTTTTGTTAAAGCGGGAAAAAATTTTCCTTACCGCACACTCCGTCGTTCGGCGCAACGAACAGGGGGGTGTGGGGCCCTCACCCACTAAAGAAACTCGCCGTGTGCCGTATCTCCGCCTTTCTTGGCGGGCCACCGGAACTATATTATATTCCTTCAGTGGTGATAACAATATCCCTACGAGTGTATACAGTAGATAGTATTCCTCAAAATATTGTCCTAGTATATTAATTACAGATCTAAAAACAACTTTTTGCAGGGAAAAGTTGTTGGTTACGTTGACAAGAAAGAAACAATAAATATTCGTCTATCTAAACCTTGTGAACATATATTTTTCATGGCTTTACTGAAGGCTATGGTAAGAATAACGGACGATTGCGCTGTATTAGAAGTGAGTATTCATTGAATATAAGTTATTAATAAACTATGGATATATGCAGATGGACTATGACCTAAGATTGCTAATCTTTTAAACTCTTAAACGGATAACAAAAAATCTTTTTACATTTGATAGTTTAATTTTTGTGGAAGGCATTGCACTACGCCCCGTTTTTGTAAGGCGGGTGATGGATGTTCTCCGGTTCATCCACCTGCGCCCTTAACTAGTGTGGCATCAGACATAGGTATTGCGCCTGCGCCGCCCTAGTTCCTGATGGTAAAAAATATCCACCAATTGGGGAACCACCCATTTTTCCAGTATTTTCGGTAATATATAAAAACGATTGTCTAAATTTTTGTCTATACACGATTAACATACTATCAAAATACAACGATTAGAAGGTAATAAATACAAATTATTTGTGAATAAGGAAAAAGATATTTTTTGTACGAGCGGAAATCGAACCCGCGTCTTTTCCAATCCGGGGAAGTGCTCTAAACCACTGAGCTACCGTACAGATCTTTCGATCATCCCAATCTCCTTATCACATTTGTCCTTACGACCAACGCCATCTATCGGAATGCATTTACATACATTAAACCAATATAGTAAGTTTAATTTTGCAATTAAAATTCATACTATTTTTTTTTCCTTATTCACAAATTGTACTTTAAAAAGTGGCAGAGCATGTCGAATGCTAAAAAATATAGATCAAAAAAAAGGTAATTAATAGGTAGGCAGAGGTGTATAACACAGCCATGATTCGCCAGCTATGTTTAAGTCTCACGTAATGGGGGCGAGCCAATTGCCGTCTACCGGGCACATTCCCAAACTCCGAGCTGCTACTGAAAATTTTTCTTTTTACGAATAAGCTCAATAATATTGCCTAACCCGGGGATCGATCCCGAGACCTCATGTTCAGCAGTCGCTTATACTACCGCTGCACCACCAAGGCATAATAAGCAGCAAATAAGAAACCTAGTTCGAACAGCGTATAAAAATTAATTGTGATTTAATAAAAAGCTATTTCCTTCAGAAATAATCTGCTTCAAGCGAAATATACTTCTTTACTAGCTTCTGAACTTAGCACTTTAAGAAGAGACACCAATGACTGTTCTGCCAGTACCTAATGCATTGAAAAAAATGTAGGTATCTCTATTTCCAGGGCCGTTATTCATTTACATTCAACATAGCTGACACAATGAAGAACTACAACGGTGAAACTTTCCTGTTCGGCAATTGGAGCTATAAAGCAGTATTCTATAATGACGTTTGCAATTTTAGTTGTGGCATTTATAATTTTGTAGTTTCTGAGAAGAAAAAATCATAATTATTCTAATAAAGATACGATTGTTTTACTTATTGCTATTTACTTTTTTTGTCTTTTTGTCCGTCATTTGATTAATACAATATTATTATAATGTTGTAAAATTCCAATAAATCACCAACAAAATACCACCCATCTAGAATAGGTACAATATTTAACTAGTTTATATATATATTTTTTTTATTGCTTATGATGGCAGACTAGCCATGGCCCACCTGAGTGTAAGTGGTAACCGTCGCACATGGATTCAACTATACCGAGAGTATAGTCAAGCCGCTGCGCACCATTTCATTTCTCAGATGTGAAATGAAAGAATAAACGGCTATATTCTGCTACAGCCAAAACACACAGATGAACTTCATGATCGGTCACCCAGGAGATGGTGGTACCGACCCGTTCGGGCCCGATAGCAAGTGAGTCACTCACTTAGTACCCAGCCCTACCACCAGTAATGCAATGGGTAATAATTGCTTACTTCCCTTAGTCGCCTTATACGACACCCACGAGAACGGATGGGGTGGTGACACTTGTATTCTTAGTCCATCACCACACGGACACGGTCACACTACACGGTTTTGGTTCGAGAGCACAGGAGATCTAAACCCCCTCTTCAGTCCCTTGTTATTATCCTCACTGCCCACCTCCTATCCCTTTCCTTGGAGTACGCGACGTGCGATGCCGCTGGTGTTGTTAGTAACCGCTCATCATCAGGCGAGCCGTATGCTCGATTGCCTCGTAGTAAAAAAAGTTCTGATGACGTCGATACCTACACAACTCAAACTGCTGATATCACTATAATTATAGGTACTAACTCCCTCTATCAACCGTAACTGTAAATATTATATTCATAATGACAGCATGAATAAAGCACCTTAGTAAGAATATTTTTCGGTTGATTACCTTATTACTAGGACTACTTATAAGATTAATTATACGAAACTATTAACTATGACAATGTGACTTCTTCAATAGTACGAGAGCCTTACGTTTGGAAAAACTCACACTAAGCCCGCCGTAGTCGCGAGCTCTACAAGGAATTAACTGGTGGCGGAGTGTTTTAGACATTGACCTCCCACCCGAGTGTTGTGGGTTCGATTTCCATACAGGGCAACTTTTTGTGTGATCTACAAATGGTTGTTCTGAGTCTGGCTGTAGTTTGTGTTCATGAAATTGTATATTTCCAAAGACCCGATACAAGGATTATAAATAACAGCAAGGTGTTGTCTTTTAAAAAAAATATTTAGGATTTGCAGCAACCCATGATTCTGTGCGCATGAAATTTTGTTTTGTTTTCATTTTTAATGCGCAACCTTTATTATTTCTTCAAAATAAAAGTAGCCTAAGCCTAACTCCTTATATCATCAGCTATCAGCCTAAGTAAGTCCCTTTTAAATCGGTTAGATAAAAGGCTGGACTTATTCGGAGATTAGCGGGAATAAACAGAAAGACAAACATTTTACAACATTGTCTTTTGTTACGTTTGAAAGTACCTGCTTTCATATGTATTTATTAAAAAGCTATTATTTAGATATCACAAATATACGCTTGAATTTGATTTATTTGTATAGAATCTGATAACCAGTAAAGATTATCAGGAAGTTATCTATGTACTCGGGACACACACGTGTCTTACATGTGTCACAATTGTTCGTATAGGTCTCTAATGCCAGCAAGTTGTTAACTAGACTACAACTGTCACAGCACAGCAAAAGTAGGTATGTAACTGTTCTTTAAAACATAATAAAAAAAGCTATGTGTGTGTGTGTGTGTGTATTAGTGTACACACGTAAGAAGGGAAACTTCTTTATGACATCATTTTTCGAAAAATGATTTACTATTTACAACTTTACCGAAATTGGTTAAAAAAAGCTAAATTAGATAAAGTTTAAGCAAAAGGCTTTTATTATCATAGATATGAATACAAATAATACAACTATTTCACCTTATTGCTATTCAGATAATTATAGCATTTCATTAATTATAATATAATAATTACGGCGTTTTATAGTAGAGTGCCTATTGCCACCTTCCAGCTCCATTATCAGAACCCTGGATACTATCTAAAGACAAAGTACTCGTCAAGAGGAACAAAACGAGTCCCAACTCGATGGGGTTGCATCGTTTCATTACATAATTACTGTGGCCATCTTCCAGTTCCATCACCAGACCCTGGATACCAACTAGATAAAAAGTACTCGTCAAGACGAATCATACGAGCCCAAACTCCATGGGGTTATGTCGTTTTATAATGGAGATCTTTTGGCTATCTTCCAGCTCCATCATAAGACCCTAGATACCATCTATAGACAAAGTACTCGTCAAGACGAATCAAACGAGTCTAAACTCGATGGGGTTGCGTCGTTTCATTACAGAGTTACTGTGGCCATCTTCCAACTCCATCATCAGTCCCGGATACCATCTAGATACTAAGTACTCGTCAAGACAAATCATACAGGCCCAAACTCCATGGGGTTATATCATTTTAAATTGGAGTTTCTGCGGCCACCTTCTAGCTCCATCATCAGACCCTGGATACCATCTAGATACAAAGTACTCGTCAAGACGAATCATACGAGCCCAAACTCCATAGGGGATAACCCCTACACAAACGACATAAGTCGTTTTATATTGGAGTTCCTATGACCACCTTCTGGCTCCGTCATCAGACCTTGGATAACATCTAAAGACAAAGAACTCGTCAAGACGAATCAAACGAGTCTAAACTCGATGAGGTTGCGCCGTTTCATTTTAGAGTTCCTATGGCCATCTTCTAGCTTCATCATCAGATCAGCTTTATGTTTTATTGTCATCATAATATTTTATTTTCACGCAATATACATATGCGTGTCTCAATCGGAAACTGGAAAGTGTGTCAAATTTAACTTTCAAAATTTGACTGCGACAAGTTAAATAAAAACTTGAAAATTATCCTTAAAGACATAAATTATTACGATTTTTTCCCCTTAAAGACATAAATAACATAATTCGAGAATTTAGTCTTGTAACCCATATTTTAAAAAAATCATATAAAGTAAATATGGCACTTATCCCGCTTAACGGAAAAATGTGACTTAGAAATAAAGATGGCGTAACAGAAAAACGTTACATTGCTATGAAATTTCTCCCAAACGTCGATAAAGAAGTTTCACTTCAATAAATTTTAATAATTCGAAAAGGTGCTTGAGGACTTCAAAGAAATTACAATGTATAAAGAAAATATATTAATTAATCTAGGTACATTTCCCAAAATATTGTGATGGAAAAATCATTGTCTATTTTTTATTCCTTTTTTGTAATTCATTATATCTGTACTTACATGTATTTAATATAAAAAATGGTAGCAATTACTAAAAAGGCTGATAAACATCTGTACCTATTGGCTAAAAACAGATACACATCAAGGTAATAAAAAATAAACCACTCTTCCCATCAATAATCCATATCATTCATGCGCTAAAAGGTTATTATAATAATACCAATCCACAACATAATAAAACATAGTCATTAATTTCACTGTCATTATGTTTTATGCGTAGTTCACTTAACTCACAGCTACGATGAGTAAATTGTATATTTTTTCTTTAATGTTTTTACTTCCAAGTATACAGGTAGTTTTAGAAAAGCCTAAGAACTATGTAAGTATTATGCGATTCTAGAGTATAAGCAGCTTCGATTTCGTAATTTAATAATAGTTAGATATTGTTGTAAATAAACGTTAACGACGCAATCTTTAATTGTATTCCAGGGTCAATTCAATTTGGAAGTTACGAAGGTGGAGAGTTGCAAGGGCCCCAAGAAGAGAGACTGTGGTGAATATAGCATTAACTTACACGGTAAAACAGAAATAAAGTTCGAGATTCAAGTAACTGAGAATATGTCACCAACTAAAGTAAGGAAGAAAATATAATATTCAAAAAAATATTTCAAATTACTTATTAGTTGTTATAATGATACTAAAAAATAATGTACTTACTGAGAGATAATAATCAAATAAGAGAATTATAGTTCTTTGAAAATCTTAAAGATATTATTATTTATAAGGAGGTTGCACCCATGCCAAACGAGGGTAAGCCAATACGACGTAAATGTCTGAAAATCTCTCAACGTAAAAAAACCTCTCAACAGAAAATCTGCCGTTTTAGTAATCCTTTACATAACTCTCTCTAGTCTCTAGTAGTACTTACTGAAAAATCCGAGTATAAACTTTTTTAATAATTTATTTATAGGGTAAAGTAGTGACGGTGTCTAACAACAATGAGATGGTGAGACTACAAATAAACAACCCTTGTGAAAATTTATTCTTGAAGCCACTTTTCCGCGCGCTCTTCAACATCACTAACAATTGTATCATTAGAAAGGTGTTTATTCAATATTTTTTTTATTTACTATATCTAAAACCAATCTGGTGATGCCATGGAATGCGTAAGAAAGGCATGTAGAACAAATTATTTCTGAAATGTCGAAAAAGAGAACTTTAGTGCGAGCGGGATCCGAACCTGCGTCCTTTCCGATCCGGGGAAGTGCTCTAACTGCTAAGCCATCGCACTGACCAACAGCCATTCCTAATCTCCACATCAAATTTGTCTTTATGACCCGGGTCCGGGCCTCTTTTTCCACATTTCACAAATAATTTGTTCTTTAAAGTAGTTGAGCATGTCAAGTGCTAAAATACAGTTCAAAAGGGACTTATTGACAAAATCTAAATTATAAAGTTAAAGAGTTGAGCTTTTTTCACATAAGTTGTATTAATCTTTAATTTATCAATACTTTTATGATAATTTACATGTCTTGTTCCAAACTATCTATTCATGCATATTGATACTTTAATATTTAAAAATATCGATGTTAAAACCATCATCCCAGAAAACTAAAATCGATGTAGGTATCAAAACATCGATATTTTATGTACCTACATTAGTGAAATGACTAACAAGTGAGTGAATCATGAAAAATACATTGCACATACCTACATTTGGTCATTACGTTACTAATACGATACTCAATGCAATGTTGTGATCTCGCGGTGTATGATGTTCTTCAAATCCCACTTTGCCAGCCACGGCCCGAGCCGAGGTTCTTACCCCACAGGGGGTGTCCTCGGGTAGCGTTGTTTAAATGTTGGATTGAGAGCCCTCTGCGCTCATCAATTGTCCGGGTAAGGTTGTCATAGCCATCTGAGGCTAACAACCAACGTCACACAAAAAAAAACCGAACACGGCGGCCAATGTCAACGAAGTAAGTCAACTACCTAGAAGGTATTGTTATAAAGCACGAAATGTACGCGCAGACACGCGTGTACTCTCTATTCTCTCACTTTCATTTGCACCCGCAAATACTAACATAACTAACTCCGTACAGGACTAAGAATACAAGTGTCACCACCCCATCCTTTCCCGTGGGTGTCGTACAAGGCGACTAACCGAAGTAAGCAATTATCACCTATTGCATTACTGGTGGTAGGGCTGGGTACCAAGTGGGAGAACTCTCTTGATATCGAGCCCGAGCAGGTCGGTACCACCATCTCCTGTGTGACCGGTCATGAAGCACGTCAGTGTGTTTTGGCTGTAGCAGAAGATAGCCGTTTATTTTTTCATTTCATATCTGAGAAATGAAACGGTGCGCAGTGGCTTGACAATACTTTCGGTGTAGTTGAGTTCATGAGCGGCGGTTACCACTTACCATCATGTGGGCCGTGGCTCGTCTGCCATCATTAGCTATAAAAAAATAACTATGGGACCCCACCATTCCGACACGACTGATACAAGATCTTTCTTAGTAAGTAAGAACTAGATATTTTTATATATATTTTTAGCATTTTACATGCTTAGCACTATACATTAAACACAAAGTGAAAAATGTGAAATCGAAAATAACAGTCACGAGCAGTATTTTCGATTTCACTTTGTATTTAAAGTAAGAACTACATTAAAAACTAGATCATATTTGAGTATTGTAAACCAATGGCAATGTTGCTCGTACGATTGCAAACACTTTACGATATTATAAATTGATGGCATGAAATAATATATATCTGAAGTTTTTACGTTTAGTACATCGATGGCAAACCTTGATATAAACATAGCATCACGCCTGTATTCCCCGAAGGGGTAGGCAGAGGTGTATTTACACACCCACGATTCACCAGCTATGTTTAAGTCCCACGTAATAGGGGGTGAGCCTATTGCCGCCTACCGGGCACATTTCCAAACTCCCGGCTGCTACTGAAAATTTTTGTTTTTACGAAAAAATTCAATAACACTGCCCGACCCGGGAATCGAACCCGAGACCTTATGTTCAGTAGTCACTTAAACTATCGCTGCATCATCGAGGCAGTTAGTTACTTTTTTGTTTTTGTTAAGGCGGGAAAAAATGTTCCTAACCCCACACCCCGTCGTTTGGGGCAACGAACAGAATAGTGTGGGGCCTTCACCCACTAAACAAACCCGCCGTGTGCCGGCTCTCCGCTATTATTGGCGGGCCACTGGAACTGTGTTACATTCCTTCGGTGTTAGGCAGTTAGTTAGATATTGATTTATAAAAGTATCTTTGCCCCAAAAACATTTTTATTTATAGGTACTAGTGGTACTAGCAACTTGTGGTAGAGCCTTGTTTGTCCCAGCACGAATGGGCTAGCTTCATCGGGGAAGTACCACCCTTTCACATAAGATCAGCGTCTAAAAACGGTAGTTACTCCGACCGTAGTATTTCGTGTGGTGAGTGAAAGCGCCGGAGGCCCGAACCCCTTCCCTATCCTCTCCTTATTATCTTTCCTATCCTCTCCTTAGTATCCTACCAATCCCCTCCTTATCATTATTCATATCCACCTCCTATCCCTTTCCTTGGAGATGGCGACGCGTGAGTTATGCTTCTGGTGTTGCTAGCGTCTATAGGCTACGGTAACCGCTTACCATGTCTGGTGGGCCGTATGCCGGTTTGCCGCCCATGTAGTATAAAAAAAAGGTAAACAAATTATACATCGGGATTTAGTATAATTACAAACCAGCCTCAAATGTCCTCTGGTATCAAGTAGGTTTGTCTGATTAGACTAATGCATTCAAATACATCCATTAAATAGCGTGTACTATACAAGAAAAAAAAAAAATATTGCTGATAGCAAGTTATTGCATTTTGTAAAATGCACTTGTCTATCAATAGCATTGTGTTAAAACATAAGTATTCTTAGTCATTGGGTCGGTTGCGCGTTCTAGTCTCGCTCGTTTTTTTCTATTTTCACAATCATTTATTAGTAATTAGCCAAGAATTTCTTTGAAAGCTAAAAAATAAACTAACAAGTTTCAGGGACAATTCATCCCAAAACAAAATTTATTTTTTTGCAGGGTCACTATCAATTTACTTTAGATTTCGAAGACCTTTTAAGAAAATATTATGGAGGGATGCATTTATACGGAGTGTGGGCATTTAAATCTTATTTCAGTAGCGATCAATGTAATCTTTCTTGCAGCTATATTCAAGTGAATATTAAAGGCCAGAAATGAAATTTAACATTCGTTTTATTTTTATATCCTTTTTTTTGATCATTTTCCGTGTTAGCATTTTTATTTAGCGAATTTCATTAATAATCAAATATAGTATAATTTTAGTTATTTATTAATCTATATCTATACTATTATGTAGCTGTAAAGGAGCTGTGTCTATACGTTAAATTATTTGAGAATTTAAAAATTAGAAAACTCGCTTTAATAGCTATTTCAACTAAAAACTGTTTATCCGTGTGGTGATGGACTAAGAATACAAGTGTCTCCCCCCCATTCTTTCCCGCGGGGTCGTATAAGGCGACTAAGGGAAGTAAGCAATTATCATTCATTGCATTACTGGTGGTAGGGCTGGGTACCAAGTGAGAGTACTCAATTGCTATCGGGCCCGAACGGGTCGGTACCACCGTCTCCTGTGTGACTGGTCATGGGGCACGTCAGTGTGTTTTGGCTGTAGCAGAAGATAGCCGTTTATTCTCTCGTTTATATAACATTACTAGCCTTTGCCCGCGGCTGTGCCGCAGCCAAAAACTTGTTTTTAGGTTATATCTCAAGTTCCCGATATAGTAGCGCGATATTATGTATACCAATTTTTAAGTCTAATCAAGAGTTCTCAAATAAAAACAGTTGCATTAAAATCTGTTCAGTATTAAACACAAAGTGAAAAATGTGAAATCGAAAATAACAGTCAGGAGTTCGGTTATTTCGATTTCACATTTTTCACTTTGTGTTTAATGTATAGTGCTAAGCATGTCAAATGCTAAAAATATATATAAAAAATATCTAAATATCTGTTCAGTAGTTTTTGCGTAATGTGCGAACGAACAAACAGACAAAAATTCTAAAAAAAATTGTTTTGTGTTTAGACCGCCTATATAGCCTATTACAGTCATTTGTTCTCAAATATCTTAAATTATATACAGGCACAGCTCTGTTACAACTTTTTAATAGTATAGATAATAAATAATTATGGTAAACAACAAAACACCCGTTGGAGATATGTGGAAAAAGATTCAAAAATTAAACCATCGCAACACAAGATTCAACAATATTGTCCTTGAACAGTTCGATGGGACTTTTACATCTAACTCTTTGGAAATAGCAGACTTATTAGCTCAAACCTTTTCCACTAATTCTAGTTCAAATAATTTCGATGACCAACTTACAAGATACAAAAAAAAAACAGTATAAATATTGTGGTAGAAATTTAGTCTGTTTCATTGAAAATCGACTAAGTAAATTGATAACGTTACTACGTCCATGCCGATAGAGAAAAAACAAGAAATATATGACAGTGGTCTCTTAGGTTCACATCTGTGAGCCGCGGGACGCTCAAGGGGTTAATAACAGATTAGACTGTACCACGATGAATAATGAGATTAAATGAGTAGTAACTAGATTCATCCACCAACGTAACTACCCACTCTTTGCCTTACGTTCATTCAAAACAAATGCTGGTAACCGTGCTCCAATTCAACGTGTTACACAAATGTACAATACATTTTTCTTTGATATTGATATATTTCACCTATCTAAATCTATTTTTAAGAAAGAAATTTTGAACAAGCTTAGGAATATTAATATAAATTCTAATTTATGACACTTGATAACTATTAACTAATTAAAGTAGGATATACTATTTTGTTTTCTAACACTAGGTAAGTACATATTATTTAAATACTAACTAATCTGTGGAAAATGTTGTGGTTATTGCATTTACTAACATTTTATAAAAGCATATCATTGTTTAAGCATATATTATACAATGTAATAACGTTTATTTTCCCAAATAAAGTAAAATAAAATAAAAACATAAACTTAAAATAGATTGGGATCATTACTGGAAAACAGGAGATACATCATTACTATTTAACATCAGAAAATCAATCTTTGAAAAATCTCCTTCTTCTTTCCTTTGTAGAAGAGATCAAATTATTATTACTAGATTACGTATTGGCCACACAAATATGACACACATCCATCTAATCACTAAATCTGAAAGATATAAATGCAAGTGTGGATCAGATTTAACAGTTATGCATCTCTTAGTAGAATGTTCTGCATTTGACATAGAAAAACAGTCTTGTAAACTACCTAGTAATTTAAGAGACTATCTAAATCAAGAGGGATACAGGAAAACGTTAGAATTCTTGAAATTAATAAATACATATAAGCCAGTATAAATCACTGTACCTACTGTATGTTAAGATTTATTTAAATGTACTATTACTACATGATGTAAGAAAACTGTAGTCGTTAATGACCTAAGATGTTAAAAAGGGACCTAAAATAAATAAATGAAAAAAAATATATATATTTGGTAAAAAGTGTAGGGTGCTCTGCTGCAGCTTTTTCACCCACTGACATAATGTATATTTTGGCCTTGAAACGATGATACCTGGGTAGGTTATGGGTTAGTTGAAGTTGGGCCACCCCAGTCATACACAGTAAGAGGTCAGCAAGTCCATTGTCTATGGTATATATAGAATTGCATTCGGGGAACTTTCATTAAAATTAATCAATCCTTTTTCCATTGCATTTTTATTTTCGAAGTTATTAAATAATGTAGTTTTTTATGAATTATTATCGACCCAACAACATCAGGAACAATGGTGTTGTTATTATGTGTCTAACCTACCTAACTATGAACTTTGTGTTAATTTAAATGGCTAAGGCCCACTTGCGCGTTTTAGAGTTACTGTATATATATATAATTATTATAAAGAGGTAACGTTTGTGAATTTGTGACGTTGTAAGGGGTAATCTCTGAATCTACTGAACCGATTTTCAAAATTATTTCACCAATAGAAAGCTACGTTATTGTGGAGTGTCATAGGCTATAATAATTTCCAAAATTAATTACGCATCTTTACTTAAACTTGAATAATGTAATCCAAGTTGTGAAAAAAATAGCTTTCATCGCGTGCGCTGCGGAAACTTTTGAGGATAGTATTGTGTCCTCATGGAGATAAGCAATAGGACATATAATAAAATAACATTGCTATGTAACTCCGTATATTTTAAAACATAAAAAGTGTCAACAAGACAAAGGAACAAATAATCGCTATGGCAACATACGTCACACCCTCACACTTAATTAGAGTAACTAATTATCAATAAGTAAATACAAATTAATTAATAAAAATATTTAAAACCTAACTAATCGAAACCAAAACGTTTTTGGGGCTCTTAAATCATTCCTATCTCGTAGAGATGGTCTGCTAAGATTCACTATTGGGTAAAGGGCCTACAGACGGTCCACTACCTTCCTCCTGAGCGTCTACCCAATCTTCCGGATCTGACTCTCTAATTTCCTGTGGTGAGATGACTGAAGACAAGGCTTCATCGATATTAGTCGTTGGCTTATTACTTCCACACGTTTATAGCCATCGACCTTTTATTTGATCAACATGTCTTTTAGGAGGTAGACCGTTTTCCGTTTCTACCACGTAATTCCAAGATCCTAATTTCTGACACACTTGACCTTCTAACCATTTCTTATCTCCCTTATAATCCCTAGTCCACACTCTATCTCCTACTCGGAATTCTCGTGACCTACCCTTTGCATAATCTATTTGTTTGCTTTGAGCCCTATACACTCTATCTTCAATTTGCCTATCGCCTCTGAGCAAATCTAACCATGAACGTAAGTTTCTACGTTGTAAACTCATTGCTGGAGATATTCCTGTTGTACTATGGTTGGCATTTCTGTAGGCTAATAAATAAGTTTGTAATGCTGCATCTAAATCAACCTTTTCATGAGTTGATTTCTTAATTGCTCGTTTGCAAAGTTTAACAGCACTTTCTGCCGCCCCATTAAATGAAGGGTGATAAGTCACCGAAAATGTTACCTTAACACCATTATTTGACATGAAATCCATATATTCCTTACTAGAAAATGGGGGGCCGTTATCTGATACAATTTCGCGAGGTAGGCCAAACCTTGCAAAAGTTTCCCTTAGAGCTTTAATAACAGCACTAGCTGTTGTTGTGGTCATTCGAAAAACCTCTAACCACTTACTCGTGGAATCAATTACTATTAAAAAAGTGTTATTGTTTAGGGGTCCCAAAAAGTCTACATGTGGCCTTGACCATGGTTCCGAAATAAAAGGCCACGGCTGCGGTGTAGCATGCGGTGGAGCTGCGCTTTCCACAGCACTAGCACTACATTCCCGGCATGTTCTTTCAATATCCGTATCTATTCCGGGCCACCACATGAAACTACGTGCGCTACTTTTCATCTTTACCATCCCTAAATGACCTGCATGAAGTTCCTTTAGTAATTTTCCTCGTAAGCTTTTAGGTACTACTAATCTGTAACCCCACATTACACAACCCATGTCTAGATAAAGTTCATTTCTCTTAATAAAGTACTGTTTAATGTCTTCATCCGAACAATGTGACGGCCAACCTGTTTGTGTATACAAAATTACCTTTGCCAAAACATTGTCTTTTTTCTGTTCCTCGCAAACTATATTTCGAGTTATAGGTAGAAAATTTTGTATAAAATTTAAATATGTGCTCTCTTTTACCTCATTTTTTTTCTGTCCTACTGGCAACCGAGATAAGGCATCTGCTGATTTTTTTCACTTTGAACATATTCAATATGATAATCATAGCCTGATAATAGCACAGCCCATCTTTGCAGTCTACTCGCTGCCATCACTGGTATGCCAGCCTTATCCCCAAATATACTTACCAGTGGCTTATGGTCAGTCCTTAATATAAATTTTCTACCATAGAGATATTTATGAAACTTTCTTATTCCAAAAATAATAGATAAAGCCTCACGATCAATTTGGGAGTAACCTCTTTCTGCACTATTAAGCGCTCTTGACGCATATGCTATAGGTCGCTCACCAGTAGAAGTTAAATGTGAAATAACCGCGCCTACTCCTACGCTACTAGCATCTGTTGTTAGCACTAAGGGTAGTTTTTGTGAATAATGAGCCAAAACTTCACAAGATATTAACAGCTTTTTCACTTTATTAAATGTACGTGCACAAAGTTCGTCCCAAATAAATTTGACATTTTTCCATAGCAAATTGTACAGAGGAGCAAGTAGAGTGCTAATGTTAGGTATAAATTTCGCATAGTACATAACTAAACCCAAGAAAGAACGCAATTCTGTGACGCTGGCAGGAGTAGCTACGCTTTTAATAGCCTCGACTTTTTCTGGACATGTGTGTACACCATTTTTACTAATCGTATAACCTAAGTATGTTACCGAATTAGAAAAGAAGGTACATTTTTCCCTACGAATTTTTAAGCCATATTTTTCTAATCTTTTAAAAACTTCATGCAGAGTTGCTATATGGGAACTGTTAGTTACACCTGTAATTATAACGTCATCAAGAAATATTCCTACGTGAGGCATATCAGCAAAAATCTGCTCGAGTTTTCTCTAAAAAATGCCTGGACTTGAAGCCAAACCAAAAATTAACCTATTATAACGAAAAAGGCCTTTATGTGTATTAATTACAGCATATTTTTTTGAGTCATCTAATTCAAACTGTGAGTAATCTTGTGATAAATCGATTTTTGTAAATTTTTCTCCTCCTTGTAGCTTGACTAACAAGTCTAAAGGGTAACGGAAAACGATCCACTTCAAGACATTTATTCAACGTTGCCTTGAAATCTGCACAAATTATTCAATTCTAGTGCCATCTTTTTTCATGACGGGAACAATAGGCGTCGCCCAATCCGATGCACTCACTGGTGTTATGATGCCATCATTCACCATTTGCTCCAGAGCGCGCTCCACAGGCTCCCGCAAAGCATATGCAAGGGGCCAGGCACGCAAGAGCACGGGCCGTGCGTCTGCTCGGAGCTTACATCCTACAGTACCACCAGTGAATCTCCCAAGACCATCGGAAAATACCTTATAATATCTGGAACTAAATTCATTTAAGTTAAATTTATAACACTGACTAACATTATAATTACAATAATTATCTGGAAATAAAAAATTCAGTTCCTTTAACCATTGTCTACCCATTAAACTAGTTTTACCATTTTTAACTACATATAATTCAAGATCCTTACAGATATTGTTGTGTTTCACTGAAACTTTAATTTTTCCACTAGGAATTACAAGTTCACCAGTATAATAACGTAAACTAATATCAGACTTCAACAGAGGTAACTCTAAAAACAATTTGTCATAACAATCATTGCTTATGCAAGATATAACTGATCCAGTATCAATCTCCATGGACAAAAAAACATTGTTTATTTGTATTTTAACTACTAATGGACCATACGTATGCAAATCCTTACTTGACAGCGAAAAATGTTGTACCTCGTCACTGCTGTAATTTTCATCATCCACCATTTCTGATTCTAGTGTATACATTTTACTATTAGCCCGGTTCGGGCATACCTTCTTTAAGTGCCCTTGTTTATTGCAAATTCTACACACGTAAATCTTGAATTTGCATTCATTGACATTATGCTGTCCACCACAAATAATACACATAGACTGAAACTCTTTTTGTGTCCTACAGGAACAGTTGTTTTTCTGTTGAATAGATTTTAGAGCCTCGCCATTATTGAACTTACGCGAAGTCTCCTTGCGAGATTTGGAATGACTTCTCTCTATTGCAGATTTAAATACAATAGCTGTTTTATTATCATGCAATCCATGACTTTCTATAAATTCAGCGTCTGCTTCCGCCGACTCTATTGTGACTGCAAGTTTGAAGGCAGACTCTAAAGTAAGGTCTTCTTCAGCAAAAAGGCGTTGTCTTATTTTGTCGCTCCTAATACCACAAACAAATTGATCTCCAATATTTTCATGTAGACTTTCTCCTTTAAAACGGCAATGCTTTGAGAGTTTTTTTAGTTCCGCTAAATAGTCAGCTACTTTTTCGCTTTCAGTTTGTATTCTCTTACGAAATTCAAATCTTTCAGCGAGAATATTTGGTTTCGGTTGCAAATGTTTAGTCATTATTAAAACGAGATCATCATACTTCTTTTTCCTGGTTTTTCTGGAGTGCATAAATTCACCATCAATTCATACGCTTCACTGCCTACGAATGTAATTAGGGTAGCCACTCTCACTGTGGGTTTTATATCGCTAGCAATAAAATATTAAATTAATATTGCTCCACTCGATCTACATATATTTCCCAATTATCTTTATTAATATCAAATGACCCAACCTTTCCAACAGCCATGATGCTTTGCTTCCTTGCAAGCCCTCGCTCACGCTGTGCAATTATTGATACTTACTGGTCACTTTTACTGGTCGCATCACGCGTTATTCAGACTTCGTCGCCAATTATTGTGTCCTCATGGAGATAAGCAATAGGAAATATAATAAAATAACATTGCTATGTAACTCCGTATATTTCAAAACATAAAACAAGACAAAGGAACAAATAATCGCTACGGCAACATACGTCACAGATAGAACAAAACAATCTACTATAATATTAAATAACGTATCAAAATCTGCAAAAAAAGTCTGCGATAGCATATGCCTATCTCCTACGGATAACTCACAATAACTGCTTTTACTGTTAAAATTGTGGATTAAAAATATTTTTTGTGAAGCTTATTTAGCCCATATGGTATTAATTAATATCTTTATATATATGTTTTTAGAACGGAAATTCAGTGTAGAATATTTGTGCCCTTTACTCTATACAGTTTAAACAAATATCTTCAAAGATATTAGCAAAATAAAAACGTGCGGTGCGCGCCGCCCCGGCTGTTGCGTGGCGATATAGACAGTATCATACATCAGTCATCAGTATACATTCATCTACTACTTTTGTTTTTGTGGGCGATTTTCGGCAAACGTTTCCAGTAATAACAAACAACAACAGAATAACATTGCATCGTTTATTTTGATTCTCCTGATGAGTGACTTTTTGGATTCTGATGATGTGTTCATGTATGTTCAGCCCCTCTAGATAACGGGACATGCTTATTATGTCGTCGTAATCTTATATCAATCCTATACATTGATTATTAGAATAATTTTGAAATAAAACTACGTTTACGGAATCTATCGCGTTTACTTGATTTTTATGCTATCCCGACGTTTCGAATACTTTACAGCATTCATGATCACGGGTGGACTTAGATGGTAGATGTCCAAAGCTGATGCCACACCATCCCGGTCTTGAAAGTTTAATGGAAAGAGATTATCATTGGCTTTGTTCTAGGACAATAGTCTAGTCACCCAGAAACGATTAAGTGAATGAGATAAATAAGATAATTTTAGGAAAAATTCCCGGTCCATTGACACGGTGTGTAATATTGAGGATACAGTACACTATCCTCAACAATTTTTAAATTCTTTGAGTCCTTCTGGCTTACCTCCTCACGACCTTATGCTAAAAGTTGGCATTCCTATCATGCTTTTAAGGAACTTAAGACCCCCAACATGTGTAATGTCACAAGGCTGCTCATAAAAGAGTTGCGGGAGAATATAATCGTGGCGACCATTCTCACAGGACCAGCAGTGGGTCAACTTGCTTATATTCCGCGGATACCCATGATTCCGACTGATTTACCTAAACCGTTTAAAAGGTTACAGTATCCCGTCAAGGTCTCTTTTGCCCTCACTATTAATAAGTCCCAGGGTCAAACATTTTCTCTGGTGGGCATTGACCTGAGAAAGTACTGTTTTTCCCATGGGCAGTTATATGTTGGCTTACCTCGGGTTGGAACTCCTGAAAGACAATATATTTTAGTACCAAATGATAACATTACTATTAATATAGGTAGTATATCCAAAAGTTTTGAACAATTAAAATAAGTAAACATGATGTATTTATGTAAACAGTGTAAGTATATTAACATCAAGTAATAAAAATAACAACAAAAAACAGTAACATAAAAAACAAAACATACAAAAACCAATAAAAAAACAAAAACTAAATAAAACTAAAAACCAAAATAAAATAAAAATCTTCATCATAATTTTTATTCATCCCGAACTTTTAACCTGAAGTATTACGCGGGACAAACGGGCCGGGGCAAAAATATTTCTAACGCGGAACGGAGTCCGCGGGCACTGCTGGTTGTATATAACTCTGAGCGTACTGCTAACGCAGGGCTAAATAATTATTTTTGCTTGCACTGCTAAGAGTTAACACTATACCATGCGTAAAATAATTAAATATTAAACCCACTAAAGTTAGATGGTTAAATGTCTATCTCTGGGTTTATTACGTCAAAATAGTGAGTCTATGCTAGTTTGTGTTTTGTATTTAAAAAACAACAACAGAATAACATTGCATCGTTTATTTTTATTGTCCTGATGAGTGACTTTTTGTTTTCTGATGATGTGTTCATGTGTGTTCAGCCCCCCTAGACAACGGGATATGCTATTATGTCGTCGTAACCTTATGTCAATCCCATAAATTGACTATTACAATCATTCTCCTATGTTCACGATAGCACCAGCAGTTTCTTATTTATTTTCAATAACATATTTACCTATGTTTGGTTATTATATCACAAAGTAAACTGCTACAACTTGTAAAAATAGGGCCACGTATATAAGATTTCCTTCACATTTCACAAAATAATACAGATATATTGTCATAAAATACCCTCGAGATAGTAAACAAACAACAATTTGAAATAATGACATATCGCCCTTCCACTTATACTACCAAAAACACGTGGCGTCAATTCAAATCTGATATTAAACAAAGACTTATGCAAGTAACTGTTGTGTGAATGAGAGAAGAATACTTGTGTCGTTCATCATTCACTCCTTTTGGATTTGGCTGGGATGTAAGCGGAATAAAGTTAGTAAAACCTGGATGAATTTTCTTACGTGCAAGATAAATTTTGAATTAGATAGTTATTCATGTAACCTAGGTTAGTAAACGCAAAGGTATTGAGTTATCTCAAAATGGCCCTAAGCATGTCAAATGTTTAAAATATAATATAAAAATATTGCATGTTGATTAAAATGCTATAAATTAAGAAAAATAATATTATTAATTCTTTTGAAAAAATGAGAACAATGGGTATGTTATTTATTACGGGTAGATAATTTGTATAGGTGGGGACGCATGAAATAGTTTTACTATGAATTTTTTATGTGTTATATATCATGAAATTTTTATTGTTCTTTTTTTTAACCCTGTATTTTAAGGAACAATCATTGTATCGCGAGCGACTTTCAAAAACATAGGTACAATTTCATGGACATAAGGTACAGCCAGACTCAGAGCAACCATTTGTGGTTGTCCTGTGTGGGAATTGAATCCATAAATACATGATAATATGAAACTAAAGCCCATACTTTTTGCTTTTCAAGTTCATCTAAATGAGCGTCTTATCTGAAAATCACAACACTAAAAATATAAAAGTCGAATATTTGTAACAAATAAAAAAAAAAAATTAAATATGCATATAAGCATAGAAATATCTATGCCGGAATAAAGTGAAACTCACTCATAGAGCAATGAAAATTACAATGATTATTATAAAACATAGATTTAAAACGCCATCCACCATAAAAGTACTTGCCACCGTAGTATTTTCGCGCTATGTCTTGAAAATTGAGACCAACCTTGTAAGATCCCTGAAAAATAAAATTTATTTCACGTTACCTATAACAAAATATTACGTTCCTCCACCTCAAATCTGAATACGTGACCATCTCCCACAAAAATAATCCTTACACAAAAATAACCATACCACATGAACCCTGTCCGAGATAAACGCCTACTGCCTTACTAATAAACGTTGTATAACCTCTGAATATTGAGTGTTTTGTCTTTGTCACTAATATGACAGTTTGACGTTTAACGGAACAAAATGCTAAACAACTATTCGAAGCTTATACAATGTTTATTAAAATAGTAATGTTGTCCATCTCCTTTTCCATACGTCGGACTCCATGTATGCCAAAAGACACAGAAACATGTAAGAAAATATCAAAATGTTAATGTTGCTTATTACCAAGGTAAGATAATAAGTAAGGCTCGCTGGTTAAGCTTTTTATGTAATTTTTAACAACTTACTTAGGCCCACTTGCGCGTTTCAGAGTTAATGTATATAACTCCGAGCGTACTGCTAATGTAGGGCTAAATAATTATTTTTGCTTGCACTGCTAAGAGTTAACACTATACCATGCGTAAAATAATTAACTATTAAACTCGCTAAAGTTGGAGGGTTGAATGTCTATCTCTGGGTTTATTACGTCAAAATTGTAAGTCTATGCTAGTTTGCGTTTTGTATTTAAAAAACAACAACAGAATAACATTGCATCGTTTATTTTTATTGTTCTGATGAGTGACTTTTTGGATTCTGATGATGTGTTCATGTGTGTTCAGCCCCCCTAGACAACGGGATATGCTTATTATGTCGTCGTAATCTTATGTCAATCCCATACATTGATTATTAGAATAATTCTTCTATTCTTCTATTTCATTCTGTTCTACTAGCATTTATGCCATTTCGCTATATATAGTAGGTAGGTACATCCTTTATGATGCCACTTATCTAAAGGGCCCGGTCAGTTCAGGATAGCACCAGCAGTTTCTTATTTATTGCCACCAATAACATGTTTACCTATATTTCGTTATTAGGTATATCACAAAGAAGTAAACTGCTCCCACTTGTTAAAATAGGGCCACATATATAAGATTTCCTTCACATTTCACAAAATAATACAGATATATTGTCACAAAATACACTTAAGATAGTAAACAAACAATAATTTGACATAATGACATATCGCCATTCAATATAAACTACCAAAAACACATTGGCATCAATCAAATCTGACATTAAACAAAGACTTATGCAAGTAACTGTTGTATGAGAGAGAGAAGAATACTTGTGTCGTTCATCATTCATCCCTTTTATATTTGGCTGGATGTACGCGGAATGAGGTTAGTAAAACCTGCGTGATTTTTCTTACGTGCAAGAGAAATTTTGAATTAGATAGTTATTTGTGTAACCTAAGCTAGTAAACCCAAGAGTATTTCATTATCTCAAAATTTCCGCGCAAGTGGCCCTTATAATTTGACGATTGTAAGTGCTATATATGTTATAATAAATATGCCTATGAAATAAAGATATATTATAACTTGAATTTAAAAATAGTTATAGTTATAGAAAATTGGTTAATATAGATGACAAACCTTTTGTATCTCACATTTGCTGTTACCATTAAACATATTAACCAGCATGGGTTTCATGAACAAATTAGAACAAGGCTTATTAAACTGCAGACGTAAGGGTTCGGTGCTCAACATCGACGAAACTATGACTTTACCCTGAAAACCAACTAATTATAATAAACTAAACCTGGTATCTCAAACACTTACATGATAACCTGACAGGCTAAGAACACTGTCTGCTAGGTCTGTGTGTTATATCGCCGGACCACTGAAGTAATGTACCATAGTTCCAGTGGCCCACCACGACGCCACACGGCAGGTTTACTTAGTGGGTGAGGGCCCCACACATTGTTCGTTGCTCCGAACGACGGGGTGTGTGGTTAGGTACATTTTTTTCCCGCCTCCCGCCATTTATCAAATTAATACAAAGTGTGAAAATATGAAATCAAAAATAACATTGTGTTAAAACAATATTAACCTACAAATGGTTGTTCTTAGTCTGGATGTGTCCATTAAATTGTATGTTTGTAAAATCCCCCGCGATACAATAATAAATAAGTTACTTTCGTTATTATTTTTAATCTTAATAGATATTTTAAGTACTTGATATGCGCGGCATTTATTTATCACACAAAGTGCGATAATGTGAAATTGAAAATAATAGTCACAAGCAAGATTTGTACCTCCATCTCTTAGGATATGGAGGAGCGGCGGCTCCTAGCAAAAGTATTTCATACTAAAAACTGTAATTTAAGTTTAGCTACTGAATAAAACATTTTGATATTTTTGTTTTTTTGATCTCCTGAAAAACCGTCCCAGGTACTAAGCCAATTCAGAACTTTAATATAAATATTTTCTGAGCACTAATTCGTGGTCTTACGAGTACCAATATGGATTAAAGATTGTTTGAGCGCAATCATTAGAAGCAAAACGAGATGTGGCCGTAGATAGTTAAGTACTTTAGCTTAGCGAAAAAATCCTACGTCTATGGTTACTTGATTGGACTATTTGGACGGGCCATATAAGACATTATCCCCCTTAGTAATAAACATTGTATAAGCTCCGAATAGTTTTGAAACAAAACTACGTTTACGGAATCTATCGCGTTATCGCGGTTATATTATATCAACCTTGGACGTCTATCATCTAAGTCCACCCGTGATCATGAATGCTGTAAAGTATTCGAAACGTCGGGATACGAGTAAAATCAAGTAAACGCAATAGATTCCTTCTGATATTTACGCGAATGTTACACATTTTGAAATAAAACTTCGTTTACGGAATCTATCGCACTCCGAAGCATTGAATCTAGATGTAAAAACCCTGATACCACCTTGCGCAAAGCCACCTAAATTGTATGGGTTGCCTAAGATACACAAACCGAACGCACCACTACGACCTATTGTAAGTCAGATCGACTCACCTACCTATAAAGTCGCTCAGTTACTGGCCAAAGTTCTCTCACAACTCCGAGGACACACAGATGCGTTCATAAAAGATTCATACCATTTTGTAAGTGAGATTAAACACTTTCATCTCGCTAACAATGAAAGTATGGTGAGTTTTGATGTCCAGTCCCTTTTTACCTGCTTACCTGTGGAAGACTGCATCAGAATTGTATCTAAGAAACTATCAGAGAACAACATACTTATGGAATACGCTGAACTGTTAAAGTACTGCCTCACATCTGGCTACATTATGTGGAATGATGGCTTCTACAAGCAAGTGGACGGAGTGGCCATGGGTTCGCCAGTCTCTCCCGTTGTTGCCGACATATTCATGGAAGACTTCGAGGAGACTGCCCTAAAAACCTCACCTGTGGTCCCCCGTTTCTACAAGCGGTACGTAGATGACACTTTCACTATATTACCATCTGATAAAGTAACCGTATTTCTAAACCATCTGAACTCCATCAATCCTAAAATTCAATTCACTATGGAACTGGAGTCAAATAACTCTTTAGCTTTCTTAGATGTTATGGTAATCCGTAACCCTAAAAACACCTTGAGTCATACAGTGTATCGAAAGAAAACCCATACTGATAAGTACCTGAATGGAGAGTCTCATCACCATCCTTCACAGTTGGCTACCGTGTCTAAATCTTTGTTTCAGAGAGCACAAGGAATCTGTGATGAAGAACACCTGGCTGGGGAGTTGCAGCATGTAAAGAAAGTTTTACATGCTAATAAGCTGCAGGTCCCACGCCGCCGTCACAGAAACCGAGTGAAGCCACCCACAGTTGAGCGCCTCCCTGCAGTCCTGCCCTATGTTAAAGGAGTCACTGACAAGATTGGCTACATTCTCAAAAAAGCTTCAATCAAAACCTACTATAAGCCACTCAAAAGAATTAGTCAATTTTTACCACCTGTCAAGTGCCATATACCTTTACAGGATGCAGGAGTATACAAGCTGGATTGTGATTGTGGTCTCTCCTACATTGGGCAAACAAAGAGATCCATAACAACTCGGATCAAAGAACACATAGCTGATGTGAAGCACCGTCGCTATACAAAGTCTGCAATTTGTGAGCACACACAGGACCACACCCGCCATTACATTAGGTTTGACAAACCTCAAATCCTCGCAAAAGAACATCGATATCGCCCTAGATTGATACGTGAGGCTATTGAAATTAAGAAACATCCCAATTTCAATAGAGAAGACGGCTGGGTCTTACCATCAAGCTGGAATCCTGTGATAGGCCTCACCAAACAGAACACAAGAAGGCACACCACAAGATTGCAAGACACAGTTAGCGCTTATTGTGTAGACAAAACCCACAGTAGTGATTAGTTTTAGTATTATACATATTGCCTTTTAAAAAAATTTTTTAAACTTAATTAGCTTTCAGTAATTCCGTACAAAAATGTAATAATCCATAACAGTTGTTGCCTACTGAATTTTCTGGCCGGATCTTTCTCAGTCAGGCCGCGTTCCGATCCGGTGGTAGCTTTTTAGACTTAGCTTCTGGCAAAATCAATATATTTAATAATATAAACTAATAACCAAGATTGCTGGTGCTGGTTTGCTTCTTACTGGTAGTAATTGGTAGTTTATGGTAGAATTTTTGAGCACTAAATAAAAACAAAAAAAAAAAAATTTTGTTTAAAGAGGAGTATTATACTCATTTTAATATACTAACTTAGTCTCATACATTGTAAGCATAAAAAATTTAAAGTAAATATTTTAATTGTGTTTCTAAACGAATATTAGGTGGGTTAAAATAAATAAACCAAAAATTTTGTAAAATCATATACTGTGGGTAGACGAGACCGTTGAAATAACATATCAGCTTTGGACGTCTATCATCTAAGTCCACCCGTGATCATGAATGCTGTAAAGTATTCGAAACGTCGGGATAGTAGTAAAATTAAGTAAACGCGATAGATTCCGTAAACGAAGTTTTATTTCAAAATGCAATAGATTCCGTAAACGTAGTTTTATTTCAAAATGTGTAACATTCGCGTAAATATCAGAAAGTATTACTCCGAATAGTTATTCAGTTTTTTGTTCCGTTCTTTCAACGTCCAACTGTCATATTAGTGACAAAGACAAAACAGAAACTGAACTGAACTGAATCACTATCCACAGGTTATGCCTCGGTGGTGTAGCGGTAGTATGCGACTGCTAATCATGAGGTCTCGGGTTCGATCCCTGGGTTGGGCAATGTTATTGAGCTTTTTCCTAAAAAGAAAAATTCTCAGTAGCAGCCGGGAGTTTGGAAATGTGCCCGGTAGACGTCAATAGGCTCGCCCCCTATTACGTGGGACTTAAACATAGCTGGCGAATCGTGGGTGTGTAATACACCTCTACCTACCCCTTCGGGGAATACAGGCGTGATGCTATATTTTTATGTGTTGTAGTTGTGTTAGATTATACCTACAACGTTTATTAGTAAGGCAGGATTACTTTGCCAACCACCGAAGGAATGTAACATAGTTCCAGTGGCCCGCCAGTAATAGTGAAAAGACGGCACACAGCGGGTTTCTTTAGTGGGTGAAGGCCCTACACTACCCTGTCCGTTGCCCTGAACGACGGGGTGTGCGGTTAGGAACATTTTTTCCCGCCTTAACAAAAAAAATAAGATTATTTTGCCTAGATTTAAAGATTGGCAAACATTTTCATAGTGCACGAGACTTGGAATATCACAAAATACAAGTGTTTACCGTTTATTTTCAAACCACCGAAATCAGTCATTAAAAAAATGGTACTACTACGAGTCTCTCTATTGCTTGGTTGTAGGGACTAGGTCTTGCCAGCGCTCCGCTTCAGCTTAAAACATAGCATCACACTTATATTCCCGGAAGGGGTAGGCAGAGGTGTATTTTACACCCACGGTTCACTAGCTATGTTGAAGTCCCACGTAATAAGAGGCGAGCGTATTACCGTCTACCGGGCACTTAATCAACTAAGCAGCAGCCTAAGTTAGTTTTTAGGTTACATATCAGGTTCCCAATAGAGTAGCGATATAAAGTATATACTTACCAGTTTTTAAGTCAAGTGCTATCAAAAAATAAAGTATCATCAAAATCCCTTTAGTAGATTTTACGTGATGCCCGAACAAACAAACAAACAATAACTCTAAAAAAATGTTTTATGTTCAAAGACGCTTCGATAGCCTAATACTTCATTTTTACTGAAATATCTTAAATGTTATAATAGTCATTATTACCATTGTAGGTATGAGGGTTTCCTTAACGTCAATCTCAATAGATACGCTTGAGTTGTTGACAATATGTGAAGTAGCAGTAGCACAATCTTTAATTTTCGGTCCTTTGCAAATTTCATATTTTGTAAGAGTTAAATTGAATGTGCCCTGAAACAACAAAAAAAAATATAATAAATAGGTTGGTAATACCTACTGTATGCACAGCACTTAGCTATTAAGCATATTCTTTCAATTTTTAACACAATATAACAAAGAGCATATAACACTACAATATAATAATTATCTACCTTTCATATAACACTTTCTGGTTATACGTATTACTCTTTGAATCACACATAGAGATCTTAGTGACCCGGTTGCGTAAAGTAATCTACATTTTTAAAAACTTAAGAGACTACTATGCATTGTACTAATCATTGATACAATATTGCATCATATCATGGAGTGGAGCTGCTAAAACCCACCTCTTAGAGGTCGAGAGGGCCCAGCGTGCAATCTTAAAGGTTGGTCCTGGCCTTCCATTCCGTTTCCCTACAGTTGATCTCTAAAATAAATGGGATCTCCTAACAGTCAGACAAACATTCATCTTACAGACAGTACTTAAACAACATTCCATGATCCAATATGACCCAGGCCTATTTAAGGACAAGCGCCGTAAAGACAATGTTTGCGAGAATCAGACCCAAGAACAGCTGCATCCAATAGATTCTTTGTTTCAGTCGGCAAAACCAATTAAACCGTATTGCACGCCTTATAAGCGAAGCGTTGAGGTGGGTTCTACTCCCACTTTACACGGAACAACTGATTTTACAAACTTAAAATGTCTCTATTTATCATATATTGCACTTGTAAAATAATATCTACACACATATATAAAGAACAAACACTATTTTTAACACTCATGATATTTTTTATGCCATTTTTGTTACTTAAACTAGTTAAAAAACTGTTTGAAAAGAATCTGGCTTGGACGTCCGTGAGTTGTAGGTAATGTATGTTAAAACGATAGCGACCAAAATACTTTACTAATAGAGTCTTTTTTTTTCGTTTACGAATTATTATGATTAGGAATAGAGCTCTATTACTTTTCACGGTCTGATTCGATGTGGTTTAATTGTTGTTAAATAAACAAAATAATACTGAATATTTACGCTCGTCGCGACACTAAAACCAGCGCCTTTCATGAGAACTACTTTTTACGTACGCATAGCCACCGGTGGTTTTACTATCGTCAACAAAACGCCGTTCTCCCAGCCGGTACATTGTTTTTTGTTAAAAGAAAGTTCTTACCTTTGCTTGACGAACTGATGATATTTGTCAAGTATAATAACTATTTTATTCATAACAATAATTAAAAATACTAAACACACGTAAATAATAACACACCAACGGAATATTTTTAGCGGCGAAAAAGGGCCCCCTTTTTTTGCGTGGCCTTGGCGTGCGCGCGGTCCGGAACTGAGAGGTAGACCAATATAGAAGTACTTCTTAAAATTAGCACTAGATGGCGTATATGACATGAAACCCACATTAGTACTTCTTGAAATTAGCGCTATCTATGTGATTTATTGAAAACTACTTAGTAAGACCAATACATTATTAGTTACTTATCAAATAATCAATTTTATTGTGAAAAATGAAGATTATGAGGCGTGCAGTTTTGGAATTTACAAAGTATTTTAAAAATCTACCCGTTACACACAAATAAAGGTAAAGCTATCACTCAGTACCTTAAAACCCTCGACTATGGGACAACCGAACGTATTCTGATTCCACCCAAATAACACATAAATAATAATATCAATTACCTTACTTCCCTCAATAACTGAATTCAACATCCTCATTCAACTTGTCTCCTAATCTTGTTCCTTACACACACATCACAAAGCACTTAATTAATACTCACTCTCATTACACCGACCATACCTACCTTACAACATTGTTACCTCGTGCATACAAAATTTGCTCACCTTTCTACATATTATTCTACTTATTTAAATGCTGAGGAGCCTTTTTTTTTACGCGTGGAAATCCTTTATGGATACCCGTCCGCCAGGCTGACGGAGGGGTTATACCGGACTCCCAGTGGAGCTGGTCTACCTGCTAAAACCACGCGGTGTTCCTTCAGACGACCTTCAGCCAGGGGTGAGGTATACGCTCTCCACATGAGTTCCTCCACCCCTAGTAGATATGGGCCTCCATTTCTGGTGGCCCCGTCTGTTTTGGAGGGCCAGGCCCTCCTTCATCGAGAGGCGCTCGCAGAACACGTGCGCCGCCGTCTCGGGCATGCTTCTGCTAGGGTGACAGGCTGCCCTAGGCCCGTCACCCTCAGGCCAGCGCCTATGGGTGCCGGAGATCGTTAAGCGCCCTCTGGCGATACGGAGGAGCCCTGGTGACCTGTAATTCAGGTGATGTTATTACACAAACCTACTTCAGGCACCAGTCTCTGACATAGTTAATAGCATAATTATGTTGTATTATAATAATCTTAGAAGGGGGTACTATCAGAATGAAAATATAAGAGATGACAGCGGGTAGAATCTTTTTTCTCTGACTCTGAATTATCGTGTGTGTCAAGGCAGATAACACTGCGTAAATTACTATAGTAATATATATAAAATACAATTTTTGCATAGGGCATTTGAAAGTAAAAGTATGTGACTAGGAAACCCCAAAGAACTGAGCTGTAGCGAGCGTCGTGTCTTAAATATACCGCGCCCCAAAATAAATAACTAAAACCCGAATAAAAGCTCCTGGGGTTCCTAGTTCCTGGCTACGACTGTTCCTGGCTCAATTGAGTTCCGGGTTACGACCTTCCGGGTTGCGGCTGCCCTACGGGTTCTGGTTCCGGCGCCGGTTGCGCCGGCTTCACCCACCTCCGGCATATATCTGCGCACGCCGAAGGACGAGGGCCTGCCCTTCGGCCCAATTACAGCCGGCCCGCAGTTGAGTACCAGTAGGTGACGGTCTTGGGGAAACCCCCCTGAGTTGCGAACCACCCCCGGAGTTCTCATTTCTCTGTCTCTTTCTAATTTATTGATTAATTATTTTATTATTTTTGTTAATTATTTTTTTTATCGAATTATATTGTAATTTTAAAATTCTTCTTTTATTTTAATTGTTAGGGATTTTCCCCGTAACAACGCCCTAAATATTATAAGATTACTAAAAAAAATAACATAAGCTGTCATGAGGACTATCGACAAAAGTAAAAACTTTGAGGGTAGTTCTGAATATGTAATTTTATTATTATAATAAAATTCGTATTATAGACGGAGAGTAGGAATTGTTTCGATAGATGGCGTTGCACAAGATTGTATTTTCATATATTAATGGTGAAAAGTTTCCACTATAATAAAAAGTACTCTGTGGTTTCCACTCCAAATAAAACAAGCGAGTGGAGCGCTTTCTTTATATTATAAAGTGAATCCCAATTAAACAAGATTGATTCAAATTAAAAATTATAGATTCATACCACTGACTCTAACAATAAAAGAATTAAATACACAAATCTAATAAAGAGAAAGCAATAATTTTCTAAAAGTTACAACAGATAGGAGGGTAAAATCGACTGTTAGTGTGGCGACGCTTTTATTTTTTGTCCCGCTTAAATCTTGCAAGTTAAATTTGACACATTTTCCGGTTTCCGATTGAGCTGAATTTTTATACACATATGTATATCGCATAACAATGCAATATTATGATGACATGGAGCTGATCTGGTTATGGAGCTGGAAGGTGGCCACAGTAACTATATAATGAAACGACGCAACCATTGAGTTTGGACTCGTTTGATTTGTCTTGATGATTACTTTTTTAAACACTGGAACTGGAAAGGCCATAGAGAGA
This sequence comes from Leucoma salicis, assembly GCA_948253155.1. Classification (NCBI taxonomy): domain Eukaryota; kingdom Metazoa; phylum Arthropoda; class Insecta; order Lepidoptera; family Erebidae; genus Leucoma; species Leucoma salicis. The sequence goes on along the minus strand of OX411808.1, from coordinate 10,130,588 downwards.
AAATAACCAAAAATTGACAAGCTATTGCTATTTTTTTTTATTGCTGATGATGGCAGACGAGCCACGGCCCACCTTATGGTAAGTGGTAACCATGGCTCATGGACTCAACTATACCGAAAGTATTGTCAAGCTGCTGCGCACCATTTCATTTCTCAGATATGAAATGAAAGAATAATGGCTATCTTATGCTACAACCAAAACATACTGACGTGTTTCATGACTGGTCACACAGGTGATGGTGGTACCGACCCATTCAGGCCCAATAACAAGCGAGTACTCTCACATGGTACCCAGCCCTACCACCAGTAATGCAATGGGTCATAATTACTTACTTCGCTTAGTCGCCTTGCACGATACCCGTGGGAAAGGATAGGGTGGTGACACCTGTATCCTTAGTCCGTCACCACATGGAACTTCTATCAATCTTCTTCTTCTCATAAGAGAAATACCTTAACTATTAGTCGAAAATAGCTTATTTCGGTTACGCATGGTATACACATTATCAGCGCTTTAACATGCCAAGTGCTAAAATACAGATCAAAATGACTATATTATGTAACATAATATATATCAATTTTAACAATACCTCTTTAACTACACAGTACTTGCAATAAATATCTTTATCTGTATCTTATATCTTTAAAATGCTGCAGTGATAAAACCAAGTACTGAAGTGAAGCTATAGTAATATTATAAAAACTTACATACTCCTTTGTTGCAACAGTAATGGTTAAATGCAATAAAAAACTAATAAGATATTGAGACATTACTATGTTTAAAAAATTCATAATATACCTACATGTAAAATCTAGAGCTATACACAAAATAATTATACTTGTTCATACTTCACATTCTTATCGGTGTTACGTTTTAATCGAGATATAATGATTTTGTAATTATTCGAGATTATACATATCATTAAGTATGTTTATAAATTTATGCATGGTTTAAACTAGTTTGCATACCTAGTTAAACCCGTATTTGTATTATGACTATTGTTATTACTTTGCATTTTTTTAGAACTATGTCGCGTGCTAAGACGCTGATAAAATCCGCGCTATAGATACTCGATATTGAGCTCCAGACGCCATCCATGTCACAACGGATTTGACAAAGTGACTCCATTTCTATTGCTATTTGTAGGTATTTTAAGCATTTAATTTCACCTACTTTACTATAACTTAATTTGTGAAAGTAGACAAAACTATATTTACCGTGAACAGGATTCGAACCTGTGGTTCTCCATAATCCCTATTTATTTCGATTGTTAACATTACACACTTGTAAATTTTTGTTTGTCTGTCTGTCTGTATGTTCTTTTATAACTCAAGAATGAGTGGACCAATCTTAACAAAAATCAGTAGGTAGAAAGAACACGTCATACATCACGTAATGTTGATTTGATTTGAATATCCAACACGCAACATCAATAGAATATTTCATTACCTCACATTTAACTCTATTGGACACTGCACAAGCATTTAAATTATTAATTATTGTAATGAACTTTATCACTAGCTGGCGCTTCTTATACAGCAACTGTTATTTTTGTATTAGTTATAGTGTAAACAATATGATGAGTAAAATTATAAGTTCCATAATTACCTATTTACATTACATATATAATTTATCTCTGAATTCAATGCTGGAAGACTACGCAGATGAATTCACGGGCTGAAAGTAGTGCTAAATTAAATGTAAGCACGAATGGGTATCACTATTGCGTGTTGCCATTCGAATGAAGAGACGGAAAATAAACAAAAAAGATATGAAGGCGGTTGAAAACTCCAGCGCTATTACAAAACAATACTCGAATTTTTATTGTTTTTTTTTATTTCTGTGCGGGCGCTGTGGCCAGGCCCGCTAGCTAAACCTCGGACAGAATCCAAGACCTTAATTTATCTAATCTTACGCCTATGCGTAATTCTTTACTGGGTCCCTTCCATTGTGAGAGGTAGCACCTACTCGAAATTCCTACTCTTAAACCTATCCATTACAAATGTTTCTAGTTCCCTGGTCCTCTAATCTATGAGGTAACACCTACTCTCATCTTTCCATCCATCCATCCATCAGCCCTTCATCGTCCACTGCTGGACATAGGCCTCCCCAAGGGAACGCCACAGCGAACGGTCTTGTGCCGCCTGCATCCAACGAATGCCTGCAACTTTGACCAGGTCATCGGTCCACCTGGTGGGAGGCCGTCCTACTCTCATCTTTATTGTTGATTTATTTAAAATTTTATTTATTTAAAATTAACATTTCATAAATTTGTTTATTTATAAATTAACAACTTTTTATTTTTACAATATCCAATGGGTTATTATGGTCATTTTTGATGTGAAACATCTAATGTGGAGGGAGGGTAAAATCGACTGTTAGTGTGGCGACGCTTTTATTTTTTGTCCCGCTTAAATCTTGCAAGTTAAATTTGACACATTTTCCGGTTTCCGATTGAGCTGAATTTTTATACACATATGTATATCGCATAACAATGCAATATTATGATGACATGGAGCCGATCTGGTTATGGAGCTGGAAGGTGGCCACAGTAACTATATAATGAAACGACGCAACCATTGAGTTTGGACTCGTTTGATTTGTCTTGATGATTACTTTGTGTTTAGATGGTATTCAAGGTCTGATGATTGAGCTGGAAGGTAGCCACAGTAACTCTGTAATGAAACGACGCAACCCCATCGAGTTTATACTCATTTGATTCGTTTTGACGAGTATTTCGTCTCTAGATATAGTATCCAGGGTCTGATGTTGAAGCTGGAAGGTGGTCATTGGTAATTAAACGTCACAACCCATCGATTTAGGGCTAGTTTGAGTTATCTTGAATAGTATCATAGTCCTAGATGATATTCAGGGTCTAATGATGTAGCCGGATGGCCATAGGCACTATGTTATAAAACGCTGCAATCCCATAAACATTGGAATCGTTTGATTCATTTTGACACGTACTTTGGCCCTAGATAATATCCAGGACCTGATGATAATGATTTATGTCCATTTCCGCTATTTTACACGTGTCATGATTTTATACAAGCACACATTGAAAAAGTTATGATCAAGTTATTTCTACTCATTAATTCTACAAAATAATTTCGATGTTTTCACATCTGGTAGACGTCCCACGATGTCTATTATTTTTTTATTGATTCTATATTATATTATATTCATACTATATAGCATTGTGTTATAATAAATCGATCCTATATAGAAACTCAATTTTAGAATTAGTCTGATCATGCTGTATCAATAAGGCAAGGCAATTATGAATTCTACAAGAAGCTAAATTGCTTAATACAATCGGGTAAAATACCTACTATTATACATAAGTTTTTGCCAGATGATCCATAATGTTTCGTGTTGAGAATGAAGACTATCAAGACAAAGGTTCGATCCCCAATCTGAGATCAAGACTGCACAAAGCATGGAGCCTTTTTATTTACAAATTTATTTTTTGCTAGTGGTAGAACCTTATTTGTCCCAGCATAAATAGGTCAACTGTAGTGTAGTGGTAGCTTATCCCAACAGAGAAGTACCACCCTCTTTCAGAAGATTAGCGTGAAACAAGGGTAGGTACCGGTCACGTTGCATATAAAAAAATCTGGAAAACTGTTGAAACCTAAAAGCCATTCCTGCAACTTCCCGCTAATTTGATACGTAACCGAAATTGCAGTTTTTGAGCTCTTCGAGCTCAAAAACTTTAGCTGCTATTAATAATGATTTAGATAGCATAAGTGAGTGGGCCAAAGGTCATGGTTTGCATTTAAATCCTGATAAATCCCAGACCATAATCATAGGTAGTCGATATTTTTGCAACAAGCTACATGTGTCTTCATTAAGCCCCATTTCTCTTTCTAGCACAACGATTCCCTTCTCTAACACAGTCGAGATTCTTGGAGTCCTCTTTGATACCACCTTATCCTGGAGGAGACATATTAATGAGGTTAGTAAGAAGGTACACAACACCTTTTTTATCCTTGAAATGTCTTCAGAATTTCCTGCCTTTGCAAACTAAAATCACCCTTGCCCAGAATCTGATTCAACCTATTCGACTATGCAGATGCTTGCAGATGATTTATGTAGATGATGACTATGCAGATGATTTATGTAGATGCTACTGAGGACCTTCTAAATAAGCTAGAGAGGCTGCAAAATTTATGTATACGTTTTGTATTTAATCTTCGAAAGTATGAACACGTTTCACTGTTTCGAAAAGAACTCCAGTGGCTCCTAATTAGACTTCGTAGAAACACTAGACTATTATGCATATTATATAACATCCTACATAATCAGACTGCACCGTCATATCTCAGGGAGCAGTTCTCTTTTGCCCGTTCCAATGATGGACGCTGTAGGATCAATCTTCGTACCATGTTAAAAGTTCCTTCTCATACAATTCATTTCTATGCATATCCTTTTGGTGTGCATGCAGTAAGACTATGAAATTCACTTCCAGCGGTTATTAGGGATTCTCCCACTTCCCTATCATTCAAGCACAGGGTTCGTAAATTCTACCTGTCTACTGCTTCCTAACAAATCATGTGCGTTCGTGATGGTGTGTATACATATTATTTTTAATCGACTTCAAAAAAAAGAGGAGGTTATCAATTCGGATGTTTATATTTTTGTTTATGTATGTTCGCATAACTCCGTCATATGTTGACGGATTTGCAAAATTATGTTTTTGTTTGAAAGGAATTTATTTCGAAATGGTCCAATTCAAATTTCATCGAAATCGGTGCATTTGTTTTTAAATAATCAAAAAAAAAAAAAAAAATGTATACATCGATGATATTTTTTCGTTGTCTAATTTTTTTTCGTTTAGGGGCCTCCCCATCATGTACGACCGACTCTAAGCTATTTTATAAAAAATCACTAAAAAGCACAAAATAAAACATAAAAAAAAGAAAACCGCCTTCAAGTGAAGTTTTTGGCACCGGCTTCAAACACATCAGTAGGTGTCTAGCATGGAAATCGTATCTAAATACCAATTATTTATTGCTTTTTAGTTCCTGGCTTGCACTTGAAGGCGGTTTTTTTTTTTAATGTTTTATATTGTGGGTATTTAATAATGTATTTAGTATAATATAATTATGTAGTTGTGTATTTGTGTACATGTATGCATATGTGTATATGTATGTATATATAAATAATGGATACGTTTTATATGGTTAAGTAAGTATATGATTATTATATATAATAATATCTAAATTGAAGTATTTATCTCGATAAAATTATAATGTATGTATGTTTTGTCCCCCTACACACAATTTACTTCTTTCACTTCAAACTTTCCTCTCGCGGGTTTGCTAGAAGAGATTTCTTAAGAAATAAGCAGTACCTTTGTACAAATATTTCTATTAATTTAGTTTTTATGTGTTGTTATATGTGTGTACATAAATAAATAAAAATAAATATGCGGGGATGCGTTGCTCAGTAGAGGGTACCTGAAAGGGTAAGTCGCTGGCGGACCACTAGAGCTATGCAACATAGTACCAGTGGTCCACACAGGCGGAGAGACGGCACACGGCGAGTTTATTTAGCGGGCGAGGACCCCACACTACCCTGTTCATTGCCTCGAACGACGGGGTGTGCGGTTAGGTTACATTTTTTCCCGCCTTACCAAAAAAAAGTTTAATTGCACAGATCTACATCCTTCAGTAAATTACGAGTAGAATTTGTGGTTATGAAATTACTCTTCAAAGCCCTGAAAAGTGAATAAACAAATGGTGAATATATAATAAAAATAGGTTTGTAAATGAAGAGTATTGAGTATAGGTACTGCGCATGGTACATGAATATGATTTAACATAAAAATTTAATTTAACGAAATGTCGTAAAAAAGACATTCAATCCAAGATTTATATATTACAAATAAAATACTAAGTAATAATAAATAAAATACTAGTATAAAATGTAGTAGTAGAGCCTCGCCTCTAGTGGTAGAGTCTCTTCAGCTTGAATGGACCGGCTTAGTCGGGGATGTACCATTCTCTTACAAAAGATCAGCGTGAAACAACAGTAGGTACCGTTCTGTTGCGTATGGTGAGTGGGAGCGCTGGAGGCAGAAGCCCCTACCTCACCTTATTAACCTTCGTAGCCTCTCTTTGGTATCGTACCTATTCTCTTCTTATTATCCTCTGCATATCTACTTCCTATCCCTTTTCCTTGGAGATGGTCGACGCGCGAATTATGCCTCTGGTGTTTCTAGCGTCCATAGGCTACGGTAACCACTTACCATCAGGTGGGCCGTATAATTGTTTGCCACCTACGTAATAAAAAAACAAAATATGTGTACACTACATTTTTAATTAAAGTGAAAGTGTGATGTTACGTTGTTATTACTCGGTGTATTTAGTTTTATAGGAGACTGGTCTAATATTCGTAAAGTGGGAAGTTTTAAGGTAAATTTGTGTGTACTTGAATGGAACGGGTTATGGAATTTGATTTGTTTGATAAACAAAGATGTTTGTACTGCGTCTGGGTGTTTTCTTTCTATTATATGTATGCATTTACAAAAAAAAAGTAATATACGCATTATAATTTTTGTAATCTGGTACCCATAGCACAAGCGTTAAGCTTAGTTTGGAATTCGGTTATTTATTTATTTTGGTTTCTGTAATATACTACTAGTATTGGTTGAGGACTGTCAATACTTGGCTGGAAGACGATAAACATCTTTGATTTAAGATTTGTCCAATTTTATATTAATTATTTCTTGAAGGTTGAGAATTATTACGGTTGAATCTTTTTTCATCTCGTCATTTATCTCGACTAAATTGCTTATCGAGTTCCTTTTATGTTCATCTATTTGATTAAACACAAAGTAAAAATGTAGCAGGATCCTGCTCGTGACTGTTATTTTCTATTTCACATTTTTCACTTTGTGTTTAATGTATAGTGCTAAGCATGTCAAATGCTAAAAATATATATAAAAATATCTAAATATTCATCTATTTGATTTACTAAGTTTTGTAGTGTTTTTCTAATTATTTCTACTAAATTATCGTTTCTTTTTTTGTTCCTTCATAGTTTTATTTATAAAATCAATTTTAAATTTTGTCATTATTCTTTTGTATTTCAAATGTTAGATTTTTTATGGCAGCGAATTCGGCAACTAATTTGGTTAGCACAGCTTCTGTTCTGACTTCCAAGCTGACCGCATTGACAAGATAGATTCTTCCTTATAATCAGCTGGAGAATTTGGGGGTCGTATGCTTCTGGTACCATCTAAACCACACGTAAGAAGAAAGTCCCAATCTAATTTATTTGGTCGTCGGTGGAGCTCACTGCACATCTTTTTAATTCGTTATAAAATCAAAAATATGCAAAGTTTCATAAACTTCAGTTATATATACCACGTATAAAATATTTTAGGTTGAAAGTGAGCCTGTATTGAAAAATTTAGATTTTGCACTGTGGCCTATACTTAGAAGCCATTGATATATAGCCTAGATTCTATACTACAATAAAACATAAGAATGAACCATAGAAAACAATTATATTGCAGGTACAAAATATAACTCCACATAAGCACAAAGAAAATTACAGCGATTATTATAATAGGACGACTTAAAGCGCCATCGACCGTAAAAAAATTTTCCTCCGTAATATTTATGCGCTATATCTTGAAAGTTTAGACTAAATTTGTAAGTTCCCTGTAAAATAAACAAATGAAATATTATCTAGAGCCATATAACGTAAAAGTACCTATTTATAATCATGAATGAGTATGAAATATTTTATCAAATTTTTTTTATCTGTATTTTTGCACTTGACATGCTCAGCTTCTTTAAGAACAAATTATTTGTGAATATGGAAAAAGAGAAGATTAGTGCGAGCAGGATTCGAATCACCGATGCATATTATCATGCATCCAATAGGTGGCGTGGGTCGTAAAGGTAAATGTGATGCTGAGATTGGGAAAGGCCATCAGTTAGTGCGATGGCTTAGCGGTCTAGAGCACTTCCCCGGATTGGAAGGGACGCAGGTTCTAATCCACTCTAAACTTATCTTTTTCCACACTCACAAATAATGAAATAAGTATTTATCTTGATTTTAAATGAGTTAAAATAATCCTTCACTCTAATAGCATTAATATACCCCAAAATGTTAAACTAGTGAAAATCTAATCTACTAACCTTCGATATCTCACATTTGCTGTTGACGTGGAACATAAAAATATATAAAGGTTTTAGGAAGATATGATCACAAGGCCCATTCAGGTGTAGTCGATACGGTTCGCCGTTATCCATTGGAATAGCCACCACTTTACCCTAAATCAAAGATAAAGCTTTATTTACATATATAATAATAGATAATAATATCAATCGAGAACAAGTATCCTTGGCATGTATATTAGGTTCTTATTATATTAGCTACATCTTAATGTATGAATTTCATTATTTTCCGATGTGTGCCACGTGAACAAGCGTGTCTCGACACGTTTTACGCTGACCGATGTGACATACATTTGATGACATATGAACATAGCATCACGCCTATATCCCCGAAGAGGTAGGCAGAGGTGTATTACACACCCACGATTCGCCAACTTTGTTTAAGTCCTACGTAATAGGAGGTAAACCTATTGCCGTCTATCGGGTACATTTCCAAACTCCGGACTGCTACTGAGAAATTTTCTTTTAACGAAAAAGCTCAATAACGTTGCCCGACCCATTGATCGAACCCAAGACCTCATGATCAGCAGTCGCACACACTACCGCTACACCCCCGAGGCAATTACATATGAATGCATAAGTAATTCTCGGAATTTTAGATTTTGTAGAAAATATACAGTATATAGAACCTCTTGGCACTCTGTTCTCTCTGCCTACCCCGCAAGGGAAATGGCGTGATGATAAGTTACTTAGTTAGAAAATATTGGGCAGTGGAGTCACGCGACTGCAGTAGTTTGCTAGCCATGCCTAAAGGTCAAACGAGGGGAACGCTTGCATTTATTAAGGCTCCATACATTAATACATACATTTAAGCAGTGGTCAACATTGCAACTATGGATTTACTGCTCCAGTAACTTGTTGTACGTCAAAATTACGTAATTAATTACTATTATTGATTTGAAAATGACCCTCATAATAATATAGTCTCGTAGTATCACCTGTAGAAGATTCAATTTAACAACCTTATACTAAAAAAAAGGCCAACAAAAAGAATGTATAGTATAATCATCTTTCTCAAATAAATTTATGTGGAACTTTAGATAAATGGTCTGACATATTTGTACTGAACATCCATCCATTCATCAGCCTTTTAACGTCCACTGCTGGACATAGGCCTCCCCAAGAATGGGGGATAGTGCCATAATCGCCACGCTTGGCAGGAGGGTTGGCGATCGCAGTGGATGTTGTTAATACTTGAAGGAGTGCTGCTGCCCACTCCTCCGGTATTCCCTCAGTTGGCTCTTACGACTCCCATGGGTGGAGAGGGGATACTGAACACTATGTCACAACTATTTACATCAATAATGGCGAAAAGACCAACCGGTTACGGTCGCTAATATCGCAATGTTACTGGTCGCCAGGTGATATGCTTTTGCAAGAAGCCAATGTAGCAAGTCTTCGTACTAATTTAATTATAGTGTTCATAATTTTATTGTACGGCTTACATAAACCTTACAGTAAAATCAGTGTAGGTTACCATAGTCGGCACAACTTTTTCTTTAACATCCACTTCAAGAGATACACTTGAGTTGTTGACAATATGTGAAGTACCAGCAGCACAATCCCTACTTTTAGGTCCTTTGCAAAATTCAAACGTTTTAATAGTTAAATTAAATGGACCCTGAAACAAACGATACCAATAGAAAGTAATAATTTTAATAATACCTTTAAATAATGGAATATTTAATTGACTCAAGATATTTATTTGACTCAATACTTGCGGAAATAATTCCTTTCTATGTCGACCACAATGTTTATTTTTTAGAAATCTCGTGAAAGAGGTGATGCAGTCCAATCTAATATTTCATAATGAAATCTCCTCTTATCTATTTTCTCTTGTTAGAGCCCATAATTATAATAGATACAATAAGTTTTTATTCAATAATTTATAGTCCAAATATCGGGCACGAATCTCCTGTTATTATAAGAGGCCTAGTTCACCACGATGGGGGATTGGCAGACTTCACAATCTGCTGAAAAAATTTCTCAGACAGCAGGGCGACGGCACGGAGTCCTTACCTTCCGACTAGTGCAGGTGCTGTCGGAGCATGGTTGCTTCGGCAGATATCTGCACATAGTCGCAAGGAGGGAAGCGACTCCAGGCTGTCACCACTGCGGCTATGACGAGGACACGGTGTAGCACACGCTCGAGTCGTGCCGAGTTTGGGGTGAGCAGCACCTAGAACTCGTTGCGGCAACAGGGAGAGGCCTCTTGCTTCCGAGCGTCGTCAGAGCGATGCTTGGTATCGACAGGAATTGAGCCACGATAACTGCCTCCTGAGAGGAGGTTAGCTCGCAGAAGGAAGAAGCGGATATAGTGGATTAAGGCTTAACCCACTTGGCCGCACTTTCCTCTTCGTTGCCCCGAGCGACGGGGTGTGTGGTTAGGTACGTTTTTTGCCAGTCTTAACAAAAAACAGGCTTGCTGATTTCCTCACGATGTTTTCCTTTACCGTAATAATTTGTTCACAAATACGTGTGTATTAAATTATGTGTATAGTTTTGGAATATCTTGACAAATCAGGGGTCTTCCAAATGGGGTTTCGAACTCAATACCTCTTTGCAGTCTCTGGTTTAACCGCTAGGTCATCCCTGCAAGTACTTATAACTTGACAAAGTCGTTGTCATCGTATCTTAATTGTCGAATTAATAAGTTTAATATTTTTACAGATGTTATAGGACATAAGTATTCAAAAAGAATTTATACTTACATAATTCTTTGCTGCTTTGCAAATTACTGATTGAAGTAGAAAATAAATCATAATATAATTATACATTGTAGTATTCACCAAAAATGCTGTTTAATATAATATTGGTGAATCTGAGAATGAGCGGGTTTAAGCTTTACATTTTGGTTGGTTTTATTTTTTAATCGATTTAAAATGCTTTTATAATTGCTCTAAACTACAAAAAACATTAAGTATGTGTCTAATTTCAGGCATCATTATCACTGCTAATATTAAACGCCAGATGTATTTATCTTATTTCGATATGGAGGCTAACCCTGCCGAAAAAGTAGCCGTTTTAAAACGTGTGTATCTGTTTGTCTATGGTACCTATAATGTCATATACCGAATATAAATTCTATGAGCCCGATTTTTTTGGCCTGAAATTTGCACGATACCTGGAATTGGCACGATACAAAATTACAGCAGAGTAGAACTTAGTCTACAACTCTTTGCAATGGTCTCAATAGATAGGTACGTACCTAGCTGCCAGATAGACTGTGGTTAAGGTCTGATGAAAAAATTGGGAAGTCGGACGGCGGGGGTGTATTAATGCCTATTGAGAGCAGACGCACGCCCAATAAAAGATTAATAATATGTTGATAGAATAACTTTTTTGGTGTTTTTAATGCAAAGCCTTTTGTTTTATTACTTATGGTGGTGATGGTAGATAACTATCAGTCATGGAAATCATTCAGAGTAGATCTATTACAAGTCATAGTTTAATGGATAGTCTAGCATTTCAAGTTTTAAAGCAATAAATATTTGCTAGAAATTACAATTACATTTTTAGGATGAACGTGGATCGCCTGAGGGCTGCGGCCGCGACAGTCGTCGCCGGCGGTGGAGTGCTGTTGGCGGTGTCGATTGACATCGCCAACGCATTCAACAGTCTGCCATTCAGCTGCATCAGGGAGGCGCTCCGGTATCACGGGGTGTGGCAGACTATCTTGAGGGCCGCAGCGTTCTTTATGAGAGCCGCATAGGGGACGTTGTGAGGAGACTTATGTCGTGCGGTGTCCCGCAGGGTTCGGTTCTTGGGCCGCTCCTGTGGGACATCGGTTACGACTGGGTGCTACGCTGTCAGCTCCCCCCTGGGCTTGCGGTCATCTGCTATGCGGATGACACGCTGGTCGTGGCCCGGGGTGGAAACTTCGAGGAAGCGGCGTTCCTGGCCACCTTACGGACCTCGGAGGTGGTCAGGAGGATCGGGGCACTGGGGCTTAGGGTGGCCCTGGACAAGTTGGAGGCCCTGCTTTTCCATGGGCCCCGACGTCGGCCACCTGCTGGCGCCACGATCACTGTGGACGGTGTCCAAATTAGGGTGCAGGCCCAGATTAAGTATCTGGGCCTGGTGCTGGACGGGCGGTGGCGCTTTCGCGAGCACTTCCGTCAACTGTCCCCGAGGCTCGACGGTGCGGCGTCCACCCTTGCACGGCTCATGCCGAATATGGGCGGACCCAACAATGCGTGCCGACGGTACGCGGGGGTGGTCCGGTCGATGACGCTGTACGGCGCACCCGTGTGGGCGGAGTCCCTGAACGCACTGAACAGGGCTCTTCTGTGGAGGCCACAGAGAGTCGTCGCGTCCAGGGTCATACGAGGATACCGCACGGTGTCGACGGAGGCTGCCTGCGCGTTGGCCGGAATCCCTCCGTGGGACTTGGAGGCGGAGGTGCTCGCCGAGGTGTATCGGTGGGCGTCGCAAGAGAGAGAGGGGGGTGGACGCCCCCTACTCAGGTAGGTGGCCAGGTGGCAGGGCGACGCCCGCCGAGCTGCCATGGTCAGATGGAGGGTACGGTTGGAGGCGCCCCGGGCCGGTCTTTGGACTGTAAGGGCGCTCCAGCCGGTGCTGGAGGAGTGGGTGGGGCGACAGCACGGAGTCCTTACCTTCCGACTGGTGCAGGTGCTGTCGGGGCACGGTTGCTTCGGCAGATATCTGCACATAGTCGCAAGGAGGGAAGCGACTCCGGGCTGTCACCACTGCAGCTGTGCGACGCTCCTCTGCGGATGCGTCGCTCAGTAGAGGGTACCCGAAAGGGTGAACCGCCGGCGGACCACCGAAGGAATGTAACACAGTTCCAGTGGCCCGCCAATAAAGGCGGAGAGATGGCACACGGCGGGTTTCTTTAGTGGGTGCAGGCCCCACACTACCCTGTTCGTTGCCCCGAACGACGGGTTGTGCGGTTAGGAACATTTTTTCCCGCCTTAAAAAAAAAAAGGATGAACGTGGATAGAAAATAACCAAATTAGTCCAAAGAATATTAGCAGTTTATTTTTTCTCGGAATGAGGGATAATATGCTAGAAACTTGTATAAACTTTTATTAAGGCTTTCTAAAAGTTCTGAGAGTCAAATAAGTCTCGTATCGTCTTAAGTTGTTCAAGGTATCTTAGTTCCTGTAGTACAACGATGTCAAACAAAACAACGGTAGATACTCCTACGGCATGCCGACTGCTATATTAACTGAAAATACGTAAACTAAATTTGTATTTAAAGTTCATGCTAGATTTTATTTAATAGACCTTCCATTAAAGTGCTTATAATATTATACTGTCATTGAGCACTTTAAAAAGCTATTAATGATCAACTGTGATACAAGGGTCACCTAGAGATCAAATGATTGTACTATAATAAAGTAGGTACATTTAACAAAATTACATTGTAAGCAACAACTTATTGTATATTACATCATGATGATCACATATTTAATCTGTACTGTGTTTTATTTACCGATAGTAAATTGTTTACTAGAGTCGGTGAGTATTTATTTACCTGTATTAAAAATTGAAATTATTTATATTTTAAACATTGAGCATATGTAAAAAAAAAATTATTTAATTTTTTAAAAATTGAATTAATTATTATAGTACCACATAAAAAAGAAAGTACTATGAATTACGATGGGCCTCGTGGCATAGTACCTAGGTACCTAATACCTAGGTACTATGCCGAGTGCAACCGACTTCCGTGCACGAGGTCGTCGGTTCTATTCCCACTCAGGACAATTATTTGTGCGATGAACACATATATTTGTACTGCGTCTGGATGTTTTCTATCTATTATATGAATGTATTTAGAAAAAAAAGTAATATATGTATTATATCCGTAATCTGGTACCCATAGCACAAGCGTTAAGCTTAGTTTGGGACCAGAGGACATTGTGTGAAATGTCCGTGAATATTTATTTATTATGACGAGTCATTAGACGAGTCTAAACAAAAAAAAAAGGCATATTATTATATATATTGCATATTTTAATATCTCTGACATTTTTCCAAAAAGAAAAAACTTTATATTTATAATAACTATATGCTCAAATCATCGTGAATATTCTTTATTTCAGGGAGAATTTAACTTAGTTGTCAAGCAATACGACGTTTGTAAAGGTCCAAAACGTATAAATTGCGCTGACGTTACAGTCAAAATCGTGAATTATACTACTGTACAATATCAATACGATATTAAAGAGAATATTTGGTCTACCAAAGTAAGTACTGGCCATTAGTAGCATTAAAGTTCCGTGTAGCAGACAGTATTGTTGATATGCAGGTTTACCACGAACTCGTGTTGCGATCCAGTAGGAGCCAAACTGAACTGAATCGCAATTTCGTACCATGACGTGTCAAAGTCGCAATCTTTTGTTTTTTGCCGAATCAGCACATAATCTGAATCACAAACATGACCCGACCCCGACAAAGCTAATAATATTGTGAAAATATTCCCTTAGGTTGTACTCCTCACGATTGTGCAATTTCTTGGCATTTAAGAAACCTCGACCAATTTTTTTGGGGTGTACAACTACTGATAAACGAGGATGATACATATAATATCGCGGTAAGGGACTATGGACCATTTCTATTCAACGCGTCAAGTTCAGTCTGAGACCACTTAGGTCATAAATTTGTTTTTACCACAGGACTTGGTACTAATTACCCATCTTACATATTACCCACCTTAGAACAATGCAGGAACGGGGTATAACTATTTTGTATAAACTCCGAGCGTAGCGTATCAAGCACGGTGTCATCCAACATGTGAAATCGTTGAATGGCCTCGTACTTTGTCCGATAGTCGTAGAGCCGAGATGATGAAGACAGGCAGAACAAAAGGTGCATGCAGTCACGGTACGCATAGGTTAAGATTCTCGCCTCTGTGGCCCTGAAGTATGCACGCATGACATTTTCGTTTACACTCTTACCACTGGCAGTGAAGACCCTGTTTGAGACCGATGGGCCTTAGGATTCCAAGCTATTTAGTGACCGGCCTCTCTCTAGCCGACATACAAGTATTGGCCACGTCGGCAAAGAGAAATACTCATCATCGTCACTAGAACTAAAGCTCGCTACGTACATTGTAACCAGCCACGTTGTGTGGTTATCGGTGATGCAACACGGAGCTGTATGACGAATTCTTTATGTCATCTCTTTGCCTAGTCGTCAAGCTATTTGTGCCAAGTATACACTGGCCTCCATTAAGTAAAAGTAATTGTGAATTTGTTTTGGAACTGTATCGTTATACAAATTACAGTACACGAAAGACTTAATTTTAAATCATTATCTGCAAAGATCTTGCTTATATTTGGAGAGCCTCTGCAGACATGTAGAATATTATTATAGAACTAGAAACTAAGCAGCGCATCGATTGGATAAACAAGATGTTTATCCAAATTTTATGAGAAAAGCAAAATTCAGAAAGGCAAATGAGAATTTGTATTAAAATTGTATTAAAAAAGCATATATATTGCACGCCTCATAAGCGAAGCGTTGAGGTGGGTACTATTCTCATTTTATAAAGAACAACAGATTTTTCAAACTTAAAATGTCTCTATTTATCACATATTTCACTTGTAAAACAATATGTACACACACATATCAAGAAAAAACACTATTTTTGGCACTCATGATATTTTTTATGCCATTTTTGTTATTTAAACTAGTTAAAAAACTGTTTAAAAAAGTTCTGTCTTGCACGTCCGTTTGTTGTAGGTAATGTATGTTAACACGATAACAACCGAAATACTTTACTAATCGACTCTTTTTTTTTTTCTTTTTAACTTGAGTATAACGAATAGAGCCCTATTACTTTTCACGGTCTGATTCGATGTGGTTTAATTGTTATTAAATAAACAAAAAAAATACTGAATATTTACGCTCGACTCGACATTAAAACCAGCGCTATACCTTTCATGAGAACTATTTCTATAGACCAATATAGAAGTACTTATAAGTGAAACCCATATTAGTACTTTTTGAAATTAGCGCTATCTATGTGATTTATCTGTGGCCTCGTGGCGTAGTCGGTAGTGTAACCGACTTCCGTGCACGAGGTCGTGGATTCGATTCCTACTCAGGACAATTATTTGTGTGATTAACACAGATATTTGTACTGCGTCTGGGTGTTTTCTATCTATTATATGTATGTATTTACAAAAAAAAAAGTAGTATTACGTATTATATCCGTAATCTGGTACCCATAGCACAAGCGTTAAGCTTAGTTTGGGACCAGAGGACGTTGTGTAAAAAATGTCCGTGAATATTTATTATTATTATTATTTTATTTATTATTGAAAACTACTTAGTAAGACCAATACATTATTAGTTACTTATCAAATAATAAATTTCATTGTGAAAAATGAAGATTATGAGGCGTGCAGTTTTGGATTTTTCAAAGTATTTTGAATATCAGACGCTTTACTACAATATTCGATTTCCAGGGCAAAATTGTCGGCGTCTTTAACAACCAAGAGCTTTTAAGAATACAGATAAAGGATCTGTGCAAAAATATTTTCTTGGGACAGCTTATTCAACGCTTATTTGACTCAGAAGACCGCTGTAGCATCTTAAAGGTAGAAAATTTGGTGAATATAGTTATAGTACGTATATACTAGCAACCTGCCCCGACTTCGCAAGGGTGTAATTTAGTAAAATATTTATGGTAAATCTAGATATTTGTAAAGCTCTTAAGTTATCTTAAGTAATGCATTTTTTCATGACTTTTATCTATTAAAACTACGTTTACGGAATCTATCGCGTTTACTTGATTTTACTCCTATCCCGACGTTTCGAATACTTTACAGCATTCATGATCACGGGTGGACTTAGATGATAGACGTCCAAGGCTGATATCTCTGTCTGTGTCTATCATCTAAGTCAACCCGTGATCATGAATGCTGTAAAGTATTCGAAACGTCGGGATAGTAGTAAAATTAAGTAAACGCGATAGATTCCGTAAACGAAGTTTTATTTCAAAATGTGTAACATTCGCGTAAATATCAGAAAGTATTTTATCTATTAATTTATTAAGTCTATTAGGTCAATGTGGTGGAACTCAAAAACGACAGGTGTCTAGTTAAATATAAAAAAATATGATCTTTTTCTATAAAAATATTTTATTTTTGATTGATTTTTGATTAAATTACTGACTTGGTTATTTATTTTCTGAAAGCTATATCCTGCGGTTTCAAGCGCATATACTTTATAAGATTGAATTACTTAATTCGGTCCAGTTGTTCTAAGATTTTAACAACTGTGCATTCAACCAAAAAAATCTAGAAGACGATGAATACACTAGGGCAAATACAGCAAAACGTGAGAATTTGCCACTTTATAGTTTTTGTAGCAATAGAAGCATCTACAGTGTATTTAAAAGTAGACCTTTGAAATGTTTAAATGTAGATAGATATTCTAGAGTGACTGTGTTTGTGATAAAGTGAAGATTTGTAATAAAAATAACTTCATGACCACATGCAAAGGGAGGGAAGTAAAAAAAAAAGATAGTAGCCATATGGAGGGAGCCAGAGCTTGGCTCGTTTTCAATAGTTTTTTTATGGGAGAAGCTCTATGTGCTCTATGCTGCACTAAAGAGTAATAAGTATTTTATTTTTTCAGGGCAATTACCAATTTTCTGTGAACATACAAGACGTTTCTCGCAAATTCTATGGAGGCAAATTTATATATGGCAACTGGACAACCAAAGTAGTACTTTACAATGATAATTGCAATGTGCACTGTGGTATTCTTCATATAATTCTATCTCCAAAAAAATCTACCGGTACATCATGAACTGCGCTACACTGCGTATAAATATCGAAGAAAATGCTTAAATATTACATATAATCCGTTTCGTAATATAGACATCTGATATTTTAATGTAGTATTTTAAGGTTAGGTAGGTAATGCAACGTTAAAAAAATCAGGTTACAATCAGGTTAAGTGTTAGTCTTCCAAAGTTTCCGATTGAGACTACTGACTGCCATACTGATTGATCATCAATATTATAAAGCACATCCAGTATACTTAGAAGTCTGATACTCGGTACGATGACAGGTACCTAATTGATTTAGGTATAAGTAACATAAAAATCTGCCTTTGTGATTGTTTTATTAAAAATAAAGTATTTTTGCCCATATTTACGGACTTCTTTTTTAAATAAGGAACGCTAAAGTATTTTCGGAGAATGAACCATAAAAGGAAAACTATAAAAAGAAGAAATAAAAAAAGTACCTTAAGCGCCTTGTAAACGATCAAATTTGTTTGACCGAGGCGTTTGTCAAATTTCATGTTTTCATTAAACAATAGCTTAAATGTTTAAACATGTTTGTCAAACGCGCTTCAATCACTCTCTAATGCCAAATAACGCTTTCAATCAAAATTTCTGACCAACACGTCAAACACGTTTGTTTAACAAACACGTAAATAAAGGTGGGTGATACGTAACGTCACGGGGAAAAAGTCACTGCGATCAGTCGTTAAAATATGTCGCTGTTACTTAGCGCGAAGTAACAACGTTCCAAAATCACGTTATTGTTCCTACGTTCCCCAAGACGCCAAGAACTTCAGTAGAACCAATAGTTGTCTTTGTCACTCACATCACGATAATACGTAACAAGAAACGACCCACGGAACGACCTTTAAATTAACGAACAGGAACGAAACTGCCCGAAGGGCCAATGCAAAGGTATCGGTACCAGCCCGAGGGTGCCTCGTCACAATTGTTCGAGGTGTTCTTTATTAATATTGTTCTGTGTCGAGGTGGCTCGACGACGAGAGAAAGAGAGGATGAATTTTCTTAATTATTTTTAAAAATTGGGTCCTAGATATGGCTGACGATAATGATGCGTGTAATTATACAATTAATATTGTTATTTTTTTTTTCAATAATTAGTTTTATAAATAAAAAGCACTTTGGTAGTAATTTAGTAAAGTGTGAAAGTTATTTTGGATCACCTGTATTGTGTCTATTGTTATAGGAAATCTAAATGACTAGAAGCAATTAATATATTTAAAAAAATATCAAGCATTTATTTCATAATAGGTTTTGATTATGATACAAAAAAAAGACATGTGCCGTGATCGTGCTGTGTGTGACAGGTGTGACTGAGTATTCGACGCGACATAATCACGATGATTTGTCACTGTGATTTTATTGTCACAGGAACGAAAGTCACGACGATCGAAAAATAACGCTTTTCCTCAAGTCTACACGTAAACAAGCCCACAGACTATTAAATAAATTTTACCAACACCAAAAATTTGACAAATAATTTGTTGGTCTACAAGTTGCTGTCAGTATAAAGCATATAAATACTTCCAACAGATGGCGCAGGCGTCACCCAGGACGTTAAGTATGAATGTGTTATCGAAATTAGCAGTCGAGAGCAGTTGTCACGATGGCTGAATTGGCAAATTATCTGGACGGTATCCAGGAGATGCAGGTTCAAATCCTGCTCGTGACTGTTATTTTTGATTTTACATTTTCACACTTTCGGTCTTATTAATAAACACGGACTAATACAATAGTATCTTTACTCCAAGTATTTACTCGGTAGTAACCAATTTCGTTATTAATAAACATGGCGTAACAAATGAGTAGGCTAATCCAACTCTACTCTCAGAGTAAAAGTTAAACTTGCAGGCTACATAGTTTAGCAACCGATTAAGGATGGAGTAGGCAAGGCACTATGGCTGGGGTGTGGTGCCGGTATACCTCCTAGTCGTGCACCCCGGACAACGTCAGCAGTCCCCGGCGGCTAAAATTCCGGACAAGACGGGTCTCCGTGTGTCCCTCTGACTCAGCAGAGAGGACGACGGATAGACCAGGCCTCGGGGTCGGTGGGGCCAGACTGGCTCCCCGGGTTCTGGAGAGCAGGGATAGCGGGGCTACAGCGGCCCCTCCCGTCCCAAATCATAAACCTGATTGGGTGTCCGTGGTTACATCTCGCAGCCCACAGGAACGAGGGTCTTGGTTTAATCGCCTGGACCGCAAGGAAGACAACCTCTATAATAAATTACCTCAAACCTCAAGCGGCGCTCGCCGCGCTATCATCGCCCGTTGAAGGGTTCGGCTGGAGACGCCTGGGGCCGGTCTTCGGACCGTAGGGGCGCTCCAGCCAACTTTGGATGGATGGATGGGGCGGCGGTATGGAATCCTCTCCTACCGACTGGTGCAGGTGCTGTTGGGGCACGGCTGCTTCGGCAAGTACCTGTACACGGTCGCTAGGAAGAAGGAGACTCCCTGCTACCACCACTGCGATTGCAGCGAGGACTCGGCGCAGCACACGCTCGAGTCTTGTCCGGCCTAGGCTGGGCAGCTCATCGGAGAGGACCTGTCACTGCCGGCTGTTGTGCGAGCTATGGTCGGCAGCGATAGGTACTGAACCCCGGTCGCCGCCTTCTACGAGGATGTCATCTCGCGGAAGGAGGCGGCGGAAAGGGCCAGGGACGCCATTGTCTCCTCTGACTCAACACGCCGCCGGCGCGCGGGGCGGCGTGGGCGCGATTATCTGCGCCTAATGCCACCCTAGCCGAGGCCGCGGGCGGATGGATCGGGAATTATTTGCCGCCCGCGTTGAGCCTACCACGAAGGTGTGAAGTCCCAGGTGTGCGGGGACATCATTCAGAGAGGGAGCTCAATGGGGCTAGCCACCGCGCGGACCACTGAAGAGAATACACGCGGTACCAGTGGTCCGCCGAGTACCTACGGGTGGATGAGGGCGTACGGCGGGTTTTAGTGGGCTGTCAATTGGCGTTCGACTCATTATTTTTACTTTTAAAATGCAAGGGTTGCCATTGTGTACGCGTTAATCCAAGCGTAAGGAATGCTTAGCTAGTCCATGCTTACTCTGTGTTTATTAATAACATTTCAAACACCCAGCTACTCCTTGGATAGTCTGGGAGTAGTTAGTCCGAGAGAAAGCTTGGATTAAGGTAGGAATAGACTATTTTTATTAATAAGACGGAAATGTGTTTAATGTATATGGCTAAGCATGTCAAATGCTAAAAATATATATAAAATTTTCTAAATATTTATAGGGCTGCGTCATTATTAGGTAAAAATCTTAATTGTAAAATTAAGTTTACCTGGTCGGTATAATGTATGTAAATAATTCTGACAGATGGCGCAGGCGTCAGGACGTTAAGTATGAATGTGTTATTGAAATTAGCAGTCGAGAGCAGTTGTCACGTTGGCTGAATTGGCAAAGCATCTGGACGGTATCCAGGAGATGCAGGTTCAAATCCTGCTCGTGACTGTTATTTTCGATTTCACATTTTCCACTTTGTGTTAAATTATGTATAGTTTTTTGAAAATGGGAATCGGTAAATCTTATTACTACCTATCACGAAATTTGAGAAACAATAATTACAGACAGAGCTCACAGATTTATGTACGTACCAATAGATAAAAAATTGTAAAGATATCATAAATGTTTGTTTAGCGGCTAATAGCATAATTGGTCAATTTTTAGCAAATTTTCCATAGTCATTAAATATGTCTCTATAAAAATATGTTTTAAAGTAGATACTTTGAATGGCGTTATGTGACTAGTCATTTTATTTTATTTTCTTTTAAATGAAAAGCATAGATAGTGTTACATTTGTTAAAAGTCGTGTACTAAAAAAACCCAACGACCAACTAATGTAAAGCATTGTCACGTCACATGGATATGTAGGTAAAAAAATAGCATTTACGAGCGAGGGACTTTTCGGAACAGGGATAAGAAGTAAGTTTTCACCAGGAACTTAAACTTTATCAATGTATTGTTTTTTTTACTCGATATTATCTTTATATCGCGCCACATTATGTCCTCACAGCCAATGTCCTGCCAGACAGCGCATTTAGTGCATGTGCTTTATACTTGTTAGGCAACTTGAATGTATACTTACGTAAAATTCTGGTTGTAGAGTCCACATTTTAAGAATTCCTACCCTAAAACTCCACTCTAGAAGTGATCCACCAATGCATAACACCATCCTAATAAACCAAACTAGTAAATTTTTAAAATAGCTTTATTTTAGATTCATATTTGCTACATAATTTGTATAAGTATCATCATCATTATGTATACCATTATTTTATTGTTTATTTATTACACTTCCATCGTTCTATCCAGTGCTCCAAAAAATTACGTAAGTCTTATCTTTTTGCATTTAACCTACTAAGATATTTACTCGAACATATTTTGGAGGAAAATAATGTCTGTGAGCAGGTTAATCTCACGTTAAACCATAGACTAACAAACAACAAGAAAGAATTGAAATCACAGGTCAGCAAAGTAGCAATGCGAGATACTATTGAGGGGGCTATACTTAAAGCTTTTCCACAAATAAACTGTAATACGATTAAGAATAAATAATAAACCATATTACTTACACGGGAGTTTAGCAGAAGATAACGTAATAAGATTCGATAAAAAAATGATTTCCCTTTAACAATACAGGATGTAAATGATGTCGTACCGATAATTGATACAACGGGTTCAGTATCCGATTTTGAACACCCAGGTGGTGGAAATTTCCGTCGGTGTTATCGTGAAAATGGCAATTTCTTTTTATTTATTTTTTAATAGAATGTGATTTAAAATCCTAATATTGCTTGATTTGAGATGTTTCTAAATTCAATTTTAGGTAATCACCAATCATTTACTCCAAAAACGACAATGGATTGAAACCTTCGTCATGTTTTTAGTCACGTTGTTAATGATTCGATCGCGGCTAAGAACTTGCTAACTTTGTAACCCTTATTTGTTGATATCTCCTCTCCGGAGTTATCGGTACGATGTCATTTACACCCGGTATGTTTATCTTTACGATGATTATGTTATCCAGGCGACAACACTGAAATACAAATAATATAACAGCCAAATATAAATTACTAGCCTTTGCCCGTGGCTTCGCCACAGCCAAAAGCTATTTTTTAGGTTACATCTCAGGTTCCCGATATAGTAACGGAATAAAAAATATATACCAGTTTTTAAGTCTCAAATAAAAAAAGTTGCATCATGATCCGCTAAGTAGTTTTTACGTGATGCGCGAGCAAACAAAAAGACAAACAGATACACAGATGAACAGACAAAAATTCTAAAAGGAATTGTTTTGTGTTTAGACACGCTTATTTAGTATTACAGTATTTTTTCTTAAATATCTTAAATGTACAGACACAGCTCTGTTACAGATTTATAATAGTATAGATAATTATAATGACGTTAAAATAACTGGACATTAACAACCATGACTCATCGCCATTATAAAACAAGAAAAAGTTAACGTGTGTGTCAAATACTTTCAGGGAGAATATGAAATACTTCTCTCAGAAGCTAAAAGCTGCAAAGGTCCTAAGCGCAAAGACTGTGCTATTACATCAATGGCTATTTATGATAAATCTACTATAACCTGTAACATTACAGTAGTAGAAAACGTCAGTTCACTAAAAGTAAGGATTTGATGAATTTAAGACTAATTTAAATTTATAACCTAAGAGTAAGTATAAACAACAAGCAGTGGAAAAGAAGGATGACAGAAAGATGATAACGAGGTGGACAGTAAGGATAATAGGGATGGGATGAGGAAGGGTTTTGGACCTCTGGGCACTTTGTGTGGTGACGAACTAATAATATCACCACCTATTGTTTCCCACGGGTGTCGTACGAGGCGACAAAGGGAAGTAAGCAATTATCACCCATTGCAGTACTGGTGATAGAGCTAGATACCGGGATATTATGATTATTAGGTTGAATAGTAGGAGTAGTCATTTTTTATTGGTTGTAGCAGGAGATAGCCGTTTCCATCCATCAGCCTTTTATCGTCCACTGCTGGACATACGCCTCCCCAAAATGGGGGGTTTTACCATAATCGCCACGCTTGGCAGGCGGCTTAGCGATCGCAGTGGATGTTTTTAGTACACAGGGGAACGCTGCTGCCCGGTCCCCCGGTAATCCCTTAGTCGGCTTTTACGACTCCCATAGGAAGAGACGGGGTGGAGCTATTCTTGGTGCCGGCCCCACACGGCGAATACAATATATATAATAATATAATAATTGCGAGATAGCCGTTTACCTATCCTTTAATTTCATATTAAGATATGAAATGATGAGCAGCAGTTTGACAATACTCTAGGTATAGTGAGTTCAACCAACCACAGTGATCACGATACGATCGATATGTGAGATATAAGATTCTGCCTTACCCCCCAGGGGAGTTAGACGGAATCTCATATCTCACAATCGACATCGTATCGTCTCGCTTGTGATTGGTAGAGAAACCGACGCGTGATGTCGCAATAATTCGTTATCTAATCACGGTGATCTCTCAACCAATAACAGTGATCATGATACGATGTTGATATGAGATTCCGTCTAACGGAATTGGCCAACGGTGGTTTTCCTGTCTTACTTGCACGGCCAATATTATCTTTGTGCAAAACAAATGTAAAAGCAATTATTTCTTATATTTTATAGGGAAAAATTCTTGGGTATGTTGACAACAAACAAGTTAGATACGTTCGTCTAGAGAGACCTTGCGAACACTTTTTCTTCATGCCGATACTGAAAATGTTGTTCAAAATCACGGACGATTGCGTTATATTAAAAGTAAGTATATATACCTATAATATACCGTATAACATGGGTACTTAATATGAATAGTCTAAATATCCCTCTTACAGAAATTTCTCTCAATGATACTAGCCATTTCTATATGCACAATACAAAATAGCAGGCAATATTAATAATACAAAGTACCTACTTAGGCTGACATATGTACTCTCCATATTCCTTCACTTTAATAGTCCGACGAAACGAACACTGACCTCCTTCAATACGCAATTAATGCAAGAACAACAGCTCAAGGTGCTCTTCGAGCTTTAAGATTATCGACTATCGACTTCAGACTCCTTCAGATACTAATAATATAGAAAAACCTTATAAGAGCCGTTATAAAACATACAAAAAAGAAAGCAGAATTAACACATGTCGTAATTTTTGAACAGCTCTGTAGATTCTGGTCCAAATCATGATGATATGATGTATAGATGTACGTATATATTTGCCTCAGATGTCGATAATAAAGTACAAGTTTGTTTCATAAAGAATCTAAAACTCTACGACTTAAGTGTAACTTTGTCCAATCATAATCACAATAAGATTAGCATATCATGCTATAAAAAGTAAGTATTTTAGAGACTACTTATCTAAAAGTTCACCTGCTGACCAATGAACAAGCCGGCCGATCAATACCTGAACATAACTACCTACTATTATTGTTCCCGATCTGACTGAGTCCTTTCGACACAATGTCTAAGGATACTTACAGCTTCACCAATGATTACTATGCAAACAGAATGATTTCATAACTGTATTTTATTATTTTGAAATAAAACTACGTTTACGAAATCTATCTCGTTTACTTGATTTTCTACTATCCCGACGTTTCGAATACTTTACAGCATTCATAATCACGGGTGGACTTAAATGGTAGACGTCCGAGGCTGATATGTTGTTTCAACGGCAACTGTGGGTAGATGAAACCGTATCAACGTGATGAAAAGTAAACGCGATAGATTATGTAAACGTAGTTTTATTTCAAAGTGTGTAACATTTGCGTAAATATCAGAAAGTATTGTATTTTATTAATCTGCACAATTTTCAGGGCCGCTATCAATTTAAATACAATATAGCAAATGCAGTAAGAAACTATAGAGGTGAAGCGTATCTGTTCGGAAATTGGACTTATAGAGCAGTATTTTATAATGATGTCTGCAATTTCAATTGTGGTATTTACAGTTTTGCTCTTTCCCCAAAGAAGAAAGTTTGATTAATGTGAATTATACGGAGCCATTTTGAAGTGTAATGTCTTATATTTATGGAAATATAGTTAATAAATTTTAGAATAAACAATGTTTTATTGTATTTATTAAAAATTAACGTTAACGACTTTTTTCTCCCTACTATAATTACTCGTCACCCTTTCGTAGGATTGATTCACTTCGCCAGGTTTTTTTGAACAAATACCTCTAGACTTCATACAAAGGAGTAGTATAGAATTTTGACAATTTGTATCGAATAGTAAATAGAAAAAAATATATTTGGATGACGGGTGTCGATAGAGCGATCGGGCCACCATAGGAGTGGGGGTGTTGCTGTCCGCTCGCTTGGCCTCAGGTGTGAAAGACTACGGAATGTTCGATCCCAAACTTCTATGGATCCGAATAAAACTAGGTGTCACCAGGGTCTTCATGGTCGCAGCTTATGCTCCCGTAGGCTCTTCGGTGGCATCGGATCTACAGAAGTTATGGGATAATGTTAGGGAAGTTCTGGATTTGGCAGAAGCTAGTGAACGCGTGATCGTATGCGGAGACTTGAATGGATGGGTTGGGACGAAGCGTCCAGAGTTCGAGGACGCGCTTGGTTCATTTGGTGATAAGAGAGTGAACGATGCAGGTAGGCTCATTGCGGATGTATGTATGGAGAGAAACCTTATTGTGTCAAAACCATTTTTTGTAGACCAAAAGAAGAAAGCGTGGCTGGACTATGTATCTTCTTTGAACCTGAGTGCAAGTATGAATGAACAGAAGAAAGAAATATACCGGCAACGCAAGAATGACACCAAAGCCTTAGTGAAAGGGAAGCGTGAGAGAGCAAATATGATTGCAAAAAAAAGGCTGACCATAAACTTCGAGAGCAACACCAAGCTTTTCTGGGGGGAGGTGAAAAAATCTCGGAGTGATTGGTCAGCATTCAGAATGAATAAATTAAGGTCTAAAGGCGGAGACATTCTTACGCAAACACAAGATGTGTTAAGCCGATGGAGTGAATATTTTGGAGATATGTATGCAGATAGCCGTGTGGGGCCGGCTTTAGAATTGTCCCACCCCTCTCTACCCATGGGAGTCATAAGAGCCGACTGAGGGAATACCGGGGGAGTGGGCAGCAGCACTCCCTCGAGTATAACAACATTCACTGCGATCGCCAACCCGCCTGCCAAGCGCGGCGATTACGGCATTATTCCCCATGACGGGACCGCTCGTTGTGGCGTTCTCTTGGGGAGGCCTAAGTCCAGCAGTAGACGTTGAAAGGCTGATGGATGGATGGATGGACGCGGATGTTCAGGGTGATGCCGGTACCACATGTGGTCTAACAGATCAGCATTCGGTACCGGCATCCTCTGATGACATTAGTATGGACGAAGTTGAATGGGTGATTAGAAGTTTGAAAAATGGTAAGGCAGCGGGTATTGATATGGTGTATGCTGCGATGATCAAGCTTGGAGGCTCATGTGTCTGGGATCCTTCCTGATGCTTCTCAATTTATGTTGGAGCTCAGGAATGGTTCCCAGGGACTGGAGAAGCGCAGTCATCGTGCCCTTGTTTAAAAACAAGGGCTCACGTTATGACTGTGCAAACTACAGAGCCATAAGCTTGACCAGATTGGCAGCCCAAGTTTATGGTAAGATTATTGAAAGGAGAATGAGGATGGTGTCCGATGAATTTTTGTGTGAGGTACAAGGAGGTTTCAGGTGTGGAAGGAGATGTATGGATCAAGTGTTTTCTCTGCGCAACATTGTGGAAAAGCATCTGGTTGTAGGCCAGAGGGTTTTCTGCAGTTTTGTGGATTTGGAGAAAGCATTTGACACGGTTGTACGAAAGGAACTTTGGGACATTTTGCCGGAGTATGGTATTAATGGTAGACTGCTGCAAGCGGTGCAGTCCAACTATATGGACTGCAGCGCTCGTGTGCGGCTGGATGATGGAATGTCACCTTGGCTTAATGTAAATGTCAGCGTTAAACCGGGCTGCGTTCTATCAGCCAGACTGTTTATTATATATCTGGATAAATGTCTACAAAGATTGAATGAAATGAATGTGGGAGTT
The DNA here is from genome assembly GCA_948253155.1 of Leucoma salicis. NCBI lineage: Eukaryota > Metazoa > Arthropoda > Insecta > Lepidoptera > Erebidae > Leucoma > Leucoma salicis. The sequence continues at coordinate 10,102,526 of OX411808.1, read as the reverse complement.
CAGATGGGCGACTTAGTGGTTAACTCTCTGCTATATGCAGACGATGCGGTTTTATTAGCGCAGTCCGCGACTGACCTGCAAACCCTAGTCGACGTAATGGCAGAGGATTGTAAGAAAAGGGGCCTACGTGTGAATGTGTGCAAAACCAAAATAATGGTTTTTGAAAGAGAAGAAGCCAGAACAGATGTTAGAGTAGCAATAGGAAAAGGTGTGCTAGAACAAGTGGATGAATTTTTATATCTTGGATGTGGAATATGTCGAGATGGAAGGTACCACTGATGTAGAGAGAAGAGTGAATGCGGGAAATAGTGTGAACGGAGCATTAGGACAACTTCTCGGCAGTCATCACCTCAGCCAGAGGACACGTGTCGCAATACACAACGCAGTGCTTGTCCCAACGTTATTATATGGAAGCGAGAGATGAGTATGCAAAAAGGAGCATGAGAGTAAAATCAATGCGGTCGTAATGCGATCTCTGCGAAGAATCTATGGGGTGAGGCTGACTGACCCGATTCGTAACGACGACGTAAGAGAGCGAGTAGGTATCAAAGAGAGTATTGGTGTAAAGATGCGAAAGGGAATGCTTTGATGGTTCGGACATGTGGAAAGAATGCTGGACGAGCGACTGGTTAAGAGGATATACAATGCGAAAGTGGAAGGATGTAGGTACAGGGGGAGACCGAGACTAAATCGGTCATGTATTGAAGGAAGGTGGAGTCAGGAGTCTCCGAAACCGGCGAGCGTGTATGAAGAGAATTATGAATATTGAGGAAGCGAGAGATGTATGTAAGAATAGAGCCTCTTGGCACTCTGTTGTCTCTGCCTATCCTGCAAGGGAAATGGCGTGATGATAAGTTAGTTAGTTAGTTACGGACGTCACCGAAGACGTTAAGAATGAATGTGTTATCGAAGCATTTATAAGAGGTGATCCATTCCGAGGTTCCCTACTTTTTTAAAGACAAAAACATAAAATTCAAATTTAATGGAGAATGTTTATTATCATTTCAAAGAACATTCTTTGGCATTTATTTTTTGAAGATTATGTCTATCAAATGTTGGCCGTTGCTACGTCGCAGATGGTCCATCCATTCAGTCCAATTTTCGATGACTCGTTCGAGCATTTCGACTGGTATCAACAAAGTAATGAGGCTCATTTCTGGCTCAATGGGTATGTAAACAAACAAAATTGCCGCATTTGGGACAAAGAGCAACCTGAAGAGATTCAAGAACTGCCACTTCATCCAGAAAAAACAACGGTTTGGTGTGGTTTGTGGCCCGGTGGAATCATCGGTCCATATTTCTTTAAAAATGATGCCGGTGCGAACGTAACCGTCAATGGCAACCGTTATCGTGCCATGATAACCGACTATTTGATGCCTGAAATTGAAGCTCGTGTTCTCGGCGACATTTGGTTTCAGCAAGACGGCGCCACTTCTCACACATCGCATCAATCAATGGATTTATTGAGAGAACATTTCGGTGAGCACATAATTTCACGCGTTTTGGGTTGGTCGATTGGCCACCAAGATCGTGTGATATCACACCGTTAGACTTTTTCCGATTCAGGCCTTGGAGGAAAACATCACGCGTGTCATTCGCCAGTTACCAGTCGAAATGCTCGAACGAGTCATCGAAAATTGGACTCAACGGATGGACCATCTGCGACGTAGCAGCGGTCAACATTTGATAGACATAATCTTCAAAAAATAAATGCCAAAGAATGTTCTTTCAAGTGATAATAAACATTCTCCATTAAATATGGATTTACTGTTTTTTTCTTTAAAAAAGTAGGGATCCTCGAAATGGATCACCTCTTATTTATTTTGTAAGCAATTATCACGATGGCTGAATTGGCAAAGCAACTGACGGTATTCTAGGCAGGTTCCAATCCTGCTCGTGACTGTTGTGACTTTCCTGATCGAGCCGGCCCATTAATGCATAGGATTAGGAAGTCTCTACCACTAGACAGGTTTCAAATTTTATAAATAACTTACCCTTTTTTTGTTAAGGCGGGAAAAAATGTACCCAACCGCACACCCCGTCGTTCAACGCAACGAACAGGGTAGTGTGGGGCCCTCACCCACTAAAGAAACCCGCCGTGTGCCATCTCTCCGCCTTTATTGGCGGGCCACCGGAACCATATTACATTCCTTCAGTGGTATAAATAACTTACCCTAAAAATGTTATTCATGAGCTAACTGCACCCGTGCGGAGCAAGGGTAGACTACTATGCTAGTGTTATAATTTAGGGTAAATAGAGTCAAGAGTCATGAAAATAACACAAAGTGTGAAAATGTGAAATCGAAAATAACTATCATTAGCAGGATTTGAATCTACATCTCCTGGAATACCGTCCCATATACATTCTCAATCCAGCCATCGTGATTATTGCTCGGGACTGCAAATTTCGATAACACATTCTTAATGTCTTGGGTAACAACTGCGCCATCTATTGGAAGTATTTACATACATTATACTGACCTACCTGCCTTTTTATATTCCGTAAATATTTATTTATTATATTATATTATTTTTATGAACCAAGGGGTACGCATAGGTAAGGCAATGCGTACGTACATAGATGCACGTTTTACGTATAATATATAATTGTATATCTAAATAAGCATTAAGCAGCTATCTCATCATTATCTGAGAGTAGTAAAAGCGCGTTAAAGTGCTGTTAATGAGCGCTTAAAGATCATTGGAAACAGCTAAATAAAACTGAAAATAATCACGTGTCTGGACATCAACTATAATCGAATAAAAAATCACACACGTCCAATTTAGATAACATACGTAAAATTATTATCTTGTTATTGTTTATTATAATTTTATCGATGTTAGGTATTTATATTAATCGATTTAGAATGATTTTAAAATTATACGGATACCTACTACAATGGACTGACAAAATGTTACTTATAATTTCATGTGTAATGATAATGACACACAATCTAGATACAGTTTCTAAAATAATCTGTTATAGGTACGTAATCCACCCTAAGCCCCAGCGCTTCGATCCGCCTGACCACCTCCGCGGCACCTGAGGTGGCCAGCATTGCCGCCTCCTCGAAGGTCCCGCCCGGGCTGTGACGAGCGTATCATTGGCGTAGTAAATTAAGCCCAACCCGGGAGGAAATCCGGCCACGGAGGGCCCAGCCGTAACCGATGTCCCACAGGAGCAACCTAAGAACCGAACCCTGTGGGACGCCACACGAAATAGCCCTCCTGACAACGTCCCCATCACGGTCCACGAAGAGGATGCTGCGGCCGTCGAGGTAGTTTACCACCAGCCGCTTTAGGTAGGGAGGCACTCCATGGTACCGGACTGTCTCTTTAATGCAGCCGAATAGCTGACTATTGAAGTCGTTGGCGATGTCAAGCGATACCGCCAACAGCACTTCTATCGAGTTCACGGCACGGCAGCCGCGGCCTTTAAACGCAGAATGGTGTTGACCGTCAACCGACCCGTCCAAAACTCAAACTGTGCGTTGGACTGGTCGGGGCCGACCGCTCCAAGGTGCCGGACGATGCGGGCAGCGACTACCCTCTCGAGTAATATGCCCGCCTTATCCCGCAACACGATGGGCCTGAAGCCGCGACTGAATTCGGAGATCATCCTGGCTTCGGCAGGAGCACGATCTTACCCTCTTTCCAGCAGTCAGGGAACCGTCCAGACACCAGGCTAGAGACGAATAGTCCCTTGAGGCGAGGCTTAAGGTGGTCGAGGACCACGGCGACGGGAGAAGCCCCCGGGCCGCCCAAGTGCTGCTTGGGCAGCCCGGGGGCTTCTCCGCATACGCGCTGCTGCCGCCCCAATTTCCACCGTCATCACGGGCGGTACCTCCTCCTCGTCGTCCTCGGAGCCATGACCGGGGCCGTGTGCACCGCCCGTGAAGGGAACAGTGCCTCGACCCCCTCAGAAAGGAAGCCCGGCAGGAGAGTCTCCGTAAAGCCTGAACGCATAGCATCACGCCGGTATTCCCCGAAGGGGTAGGCAGAGGTGTGTTACACACCCACGACTCGCCAGCTATTTTAAAGTCCCACGTTATAGGGGGCGAGCCTATTGACGTCTACCGGGCACATTTCCAAACTGAACGTTGTCGCCTGAACGCGAAGCTTGTTAAGCACCGCGCGGTACGGGCGTCCCTAGGAGACAGAAGGCCAGCTTAAACGCGGCGCGCGCACTGCTGTACCCTGCATACACCTCCCCCCTCCCCCCTCCCGCTCCTTGTAACGGATTCCGTAGAGTGACATATTATTTTATATTCTGCAGTTCACACGGACGAACGTGTAAGCAGTCTTTTTATCATATAGGAAAGAAAGAAAGATCGTTTATTAGCACACACAGAATAACTGTAGATTATCACAAAATATAATATGAAAACTAAGACTAGGATTCCTCTAAATAAAAGTATTAGTTTCATTGCTATGCTCGGTAAAGTTCTGTGTGGCTAATTCGTTGTCCTAGATGAACGACAAACGCGTTACTACGACGCGAGGCAACGCGACACGAAAATATCAAATAGAGATACTATGGACTTGTGGCCTACGTTGTCGCTTAATATGAATGCGACGCAAAGCGGTTAAAGGTTAAACGCAATACGTCGCGTTGCTCATCTAGGACAACGGGTAACAAGCTAAAGCTCAGCATTATGCTGCAATAATTTACATAGCTGAATTTCAGCAAAAGGCTTAGTTTAGCAGCAAATATTCTGTTGCAGGAAACAAAATACCAATAGTTATGAAAGTATCATGTTAAATTAGAGTGGGTTATAAGTTCGCGCAGAAAAAAAAAACAATAATAACTAATAATAAATATAAATACTATGTCAAAAGTAAAGGAAATGAATATGGAATAATACGAGTACAGTGTCCAATGGCTTTTGATCGGTTCAAATAATTTTGCAGTTCATTTAAAAAGACGAAACACCATGCGATATGTATTTATTAGATGAAAAATAATCGGATATATTAGGCCTATGAAAATTCGGGTTTATATAAAAAAAAACCAACGAATGATTTTTCTATAAACGAATTCTATTTCTATATTTTCTATTTCTAATAAAAAAACAATCACCCATTCAATCAATGCATATTTGCCAACGCAATGGCAGTTTATTGTTGCCCGTCTTGAAGAAATCAGCTGGAGGCAACAAATTTTCCAAAGGCATTTTATATTGCTTCTCGAATATTGATTTTTTTCCCGCCAAGAAGTTATCCAAATTCTGGAAATAGTAGAAGTCTGTAGGCGCAAGATCTGGTGAGCACGGTGGATGACGAAGAGCTTCCAGCCCCAGCTCTTGTAACTTGGAGACCGCCTGCTGTGCAGTATGAGGTCACGTGTTCTCATGCAGTAGCAGAGGACACAAATGATTGACCAAAGCGAGCTTCTCCATCATTGTGTTCAATTCTTCACAGTACACACCTGCAGTAATGCCCATCCTGTTTGGTAAGAAGTTGTGATGAATCACACGGTGCTAGACTACCAAACAGTGACCATCACTTTTCTAGGAGTAAATTTTTGTTTAAGGCATTGTTTAGGTGCTGAACCAGGATCCAACCAGCTTATTGAGTGCTTGTGGTTGTCATTCAGAATCCATTTTTCGTCACAGGCAACAATGCGGTTCAAGATGCCTTCGTATGTGTGCATGTTAATCAGTGCAAGGCACGTCTCGATACGTACCTCGCTCTTGCTATCATTAAGTTCGTGGGCACCCATTTGTCAAGTTTTTTTACCTTGCTAATTTGACGTGAATGGACCAATATTGTTTTGATGCTAACGTCGAAAGCTGCTGCTAATTTAGCCGTAGATTAATTATCATCACCTTCACTTTAATTCCTTGTTATCAACCAATGTTTTTAAATGATCACGAGGTTCTTTTTTCAGGTTGAAACTTCCAGAACGGAAGCGGGTAAACGAATAACACGCGTTGGTTCGACTGTACTCATACTCCATACAGACGAAAAAGATTCAAATACGATGAAAAAATAACACTAATCAATAAACAAACTACTACTTTTGTGAAAAAATTCCATGTTATCAAAATAAAATTAATTGGAAATTAGAATCTTTAAGCAAACTATATTACATTGTTATCCTAGGGGTGAAAGTAACTAATTTAGTCTCGAGACGGGGTTTGGCGCCCGAGCGCAGTGAGGGTGCTTATAGTTCGAGGGACTAAATAAGTCTTTAACCTGAGGAAACACTGTGCTTTTCATTACAAATACAAGGAAAGTAAAAAAAAAACATGCAAAAATGAGTGAATTTTAATTTACATCAACTGCTGAGATAATTATTTATTTAAAGTTTTTTTTTGTGGCCAGCCATTATTTTTCATTTTCAACATTGATAAAATATTTTACCCAAATCAATATAGATTTTAAAGAAATATTTGAAAGTAGGTAAGTAAATTATAATAGGTGGTCGTTAAAAAAAATCTTTATTTAATACTTAACTTTGTTATTTAAATTAAACATCGCGCTGTGATTGAGTGGCTGTAGTAAGTTAGAATAAGGTTCAATAGAAATGTGAAAATAGAACTAGTTTATTTTTTAAATCATTTGGCAGCTGTCAGTTGAAAATGATTCTCCCTAGGGCTGAAAAGTATGACCACCGAAGGAATGTAACATAGTTCCAGTGGCCCGCCAATAAAGGCGGAGAGACGGCACACGGCGGGTTTCTTTAGTGGGTGAGGGCCCCACACTACCCTGTTCGTTGCCCCGAACGACGGGGTGTGCGGTTAGGTACTTAGCACATTTGCGGTCTTCCTTTTGCTCTCTTTACCGCAAGATAATAAAAACGTTAAATATAATATTATTTAGTTAAATATTTGTCATATTTATTCCATAAAACATTTTTTGGTCTGAAGTATTCGTACAAGGGCACTGACAGCAGCAATTATAATAAATGTACCGTAGGTTATAATGCAGGTATAAAATCTAACTCCATATAAGCACAAAAAATATTGCATTGACTATTATAATAGTAAGACTTAAAGCGCCATCCACCGTAAAAGAATTTTCCTCCGTAATACTTATGCGCTATATCTTGAAAGTCTAGTCGAAACTTGTAATTTCCCTGTAAAACAGACAAATATAATATATAATAACAATAAAAATAATAAAATAAATAAGTACCTAAGTAGTCTTCTATCAGGTGGTAACAAGGTGCGTGCCTGCAACGGCTGGGTCATGAAACTTCTTATTTACTCTTTCGGCATACTCAAGTGGACTCGGACTGAACTTGACGCCTTGGATAGAAAGATCCGCAGTCTCTTGACCGCAAATCGTATGCATCATCCTTGTTCATCAGTTATGAAGATGTACATTCCACGAAAGTGTGGAGGTCGAGGTTTCTTAAAAGCCAAGACCTTGCACAATCGTGAGATGTGCAACCTTAGGGAATATTTCCTGCATACTGATAGGGATATGCATCGTGATGTGGTCACTGTAGATTCCGGACTCACTCCACTTGGCTAAGGAGAACTGGCGCAGACCAGTAGTGCTGAGTACTGATGAACGCAAGGCTGTATGACAGAGCAAGGAGCTCAACAGAAGATTCTACCGGGCCCTACATGGGTCTGATGTAGACTTCCTAGCTTCCAAGTCCTGGCTACGTTTTGGTAACCTCTTTAGAGAAACCGAAGATTTTGTCTGTGCAATTGCTGATGAAGTTATCATGACGAACAACTACCAGAGATATATCCTTAGGGACGGCACTGCCAATATCTGCCGTGCCTGCCACCGTCCAGGTGAGTCCCTTAGGCATATTGTCTCGGGTTGTTCTCATCTTGCTAACGGCGAGTACTTGCACAGACATAATCAAGTAGCCAGGATCATCCACCAACAGCTTGCTCTTGGGCTTGTGGACGTCGAGGTACCTTAATACAGGTATATAGCTGAGCCAGTTCTCGAAAACGGTCGTATCACGCTGTACTGGGATCGATCAATCATCACAGACAAGACTGTTGTGGCCAACAAACCTGATATTGTGGTGATTGATCGATCTGAGCGCCGAGCAATGATTGTTGATATCACCATCCCGCATGACGAGAATCTCGTGAAGGCCGAAAAAGATAAACAGATGAAGTATCTGGACTTGGCGCACGAGATTGTTGACATGTGGTATGTGGATTCGGCTATCATTGTACCAATAGTTGTTACAGTTAACGGACTGATAGCCAAGAGCCTCGATCAATATCTCAAGAGGCTCGCGTTAGATGGCTGGGCTAAGGGTCTGATATAGAAGGTGGTACTTCTGGACATGGCATGCATCGTGAGGAAGTTCCTGTCTCTGGAACCCACCACTGGCAGTTTGGTTCTTGTACTCGCTGCCGGTGGGTCTACGCACTTTTTATATTTTTAAATATTTTGTTATTTTTTATAATATATTTATATTTAAAAATGTATTAAGTGGAAAAATAATTATCAATAAAGGAAAAATAATAATAAAAAAATCATGAGATTGAAAAATAAATATCAACAATCTTATTATTGTAGTACCGCGAGCCATGGGGTGCTCTGCAAGCTACCAGTAAGATCCTAGTTCATCTAAGCGCGGTACAAAACCGCACTTGGCACCTGGATTACGTATTTTGCAGACAATTAGCAACAGCCGAAAATTGTGCAATAGCTGCTGACAAAAGTCAGTTTCGTATCGTGTAATAGCAGACAACTAGCGATTGACTGTGCTGTCTCTACGGGCCAACTAACAAAACCAAAAATGCATTCGTTGCCATTGTAATTTAACATAGATTTAATATATTTACTAAATCTATGGTAATTTAATGAATAATTTAACAAGACGCTGATGATGGCTTACGTGATACGTTTTTTTTTTTACATTTTGCAACCGGCAACTACTACGCAGCTATCACGTGGTTGCTGTCTGCTAATTTTTACGTAATCAGCCCACCGCCTAGTTCATAAATATATACAACACTCATAATATACATAATTATTATATATTTTTTTTTATTTTATCTGTGTATAATGTGTTTGTATCATAAAATTTACATTGTATAGAAATTCACAAGCCTGCTTAATGGATAATAAATAATAATATTGAATATTATTATTTAATAAATTTTAATATAGTCTAAAGCTTAAACCGTAATAATTAGCAAGATGGTTACTTAGGCCACTGTGCTATATATACTTCTAAATTATCAAACTAGTGAAAATGGCTAGTATTATGACAAACCTTAAATATCTCACATTTACTGTTAACATTGAACATAGAAACATATAACGGTTTTAAGAATATGTGATCGCAAGGTCTTTTCAGCTGCATCCGAAGTGGTTCATTATTATCCATTGGAATAGCCACAACTTTACCCTAAAAGCAAAGACATAATCTTATATGCACAAATACATATTATTATACTGATTGAAAAAGCATATTACTTATATGCTCTGGACTGCAAAGAAAAAGGGTCGGTTAGAAAATCTTCAATATCTTCAAAAGTACCTGACCTAGCTTTATGCAATAAAGACTAAATTAAAGAATATTTAATGCCACATCAAATATTATATAAAAACGTTTTTATTTATTTTTGATAATTATTTAAAAAAAACTGAAAATGTAAAATAATGGTTTTTGAATTTAGTACCAAATAATCCAATTCCATTGTTTCGCGTCTGTTTTAGTTTTGCGATAAAAAAATTATAAATATGGTGTCTCTGCCGTATAAATTTTATTATTCTGAAGTCATTATGTTGTTTACCCCTATGAATGTACCAGTATCCTGACAATGCCTGAAGATGAGCACAGTCAGCAAAAGACAGCGAGAACTGTTGTTGTGACTCTTTCTACAGTTCAGCGGGTACTCCAGCGTTTCCATGAAACTCGATCCAATCTTCGAAGACCAGGAACAGGCTGAACAGGTACACGAAGGCGCGGGGGGTCGCTATAAGGTGTCAAAATTTTAAGAAATCGCTTCCTTACGGCTGTTGAAATAAAGAATCATCATTTATGAGCTGGAGGAAACAATCTGAGTACGGATACATTAAGGCGGCGTCTGGCTGAAGCAAATTTAAAGCCATTAAGACCTGTCAATGGCCCAAAACTAGAAAGACACCACAGAAACTCAAGGTTGAGTTATAGTAGAGAACACGAGGATTGGACTCTGAATGACTGGTCAACGACGAATGACGAGTCTAGATTCTGTTTATACCAGCACGACGGGAGGAAAATAGTGTACAAAAGACCGGGAGAGCGCTATAACCAAGCCTGTATAGAAGAAAAAGAATCATATGGTGGAGGCTCTGTTCACGTGGGGGCTGGAATTTCTTCCTAAAGCCGCACTGAGCTAGTAGTTATAGAAAATGGAACTTTAACTGCAGAAAGATATGTCACTGAAATTATGAATGACAACATTGGTCCATTTTTAGTGGACATAGGTGAAAATACCGTTTTTATGCACAATGTAAATTGACAATGCCCGCCCGCATTCAGCTCAGATAATGTTTGCCTATTTTCAAGAAGTCGCATCGTCTGGATGGCTCGTCTGCCTTTCTATACAGTTGAGCAGTAGTGTCACGTAACTGCGGTTGCTTATCTGGTACAAAAACTTTAATAAAACCTGGCAAATTCTTACAGTTGTTAGTCATATTAATTCTACTAATATCATTAATGTGTAACTTTGTGCACAAGGTCGAAAGTTTAAAGTTCTAGATGTTTGTTGTTTTAGATGTTTGCCCGTTATTTACATACATTATTCCAATGCATACGATAGGTGGCGTGGTTGTAAAAACATCAAAAACAAAGGTGAAGTAGAGATTTGGAATCGTCGTTGGGCGACTACAATAGCTTAGCGGTCTAGAGCACTTCCGTGTGGTGACGGACTAGAATACAAGTGTCACCACACAATTTTTTTCCACGGGTGTCGTACGAGGCGACAAAGGGAAGTACGCAATCATCACCCATTGTATTACTGGTGGTAGAACTGGGTACCAAGAGGGAGTACTTACTTGTTACCGAACCCGAGAAGGTTGGTACCATTGGATTTGGATCTCCCGTGTGACCGGCCATAAAGCACATCGGTGTGTTTGATTGTAGCAGATTATTTTTTTCAAGCCGTTTATTCTTTCATTTTGTATCTGTGAAATGAAATGGTGAGCAGCGGCTTGACAATACTCCTGGTATAGTTGAGTCCATGAATGACGACCGATGGGCCGTGGCTCATCTGACACCATAAGCAATAAAAAAACGTTTGTTTTTTTCAAGAATTAAAGTTCCCCTTGCAGACTTTCACGAATAATTTGTTCTAAAGAGAAGCTGATTAAATTATGTTTCTCTTAAGTATGAATTGCATTTACACTAAAAAAATAATTTTGTTACCGTAATTGGCACAACTTTTTCCTTTATATCCAATTCAATATATACAGTTGAGTTATTGACTATTTGTGAAGCACCAGCAGCGCAATCTTTGTTTTTAGGTCCCTTACAAAATTCAAATGTTCTAATAGTTAAATTAAACGCACCCTGAAACAAACGATATCAAAAAAGGAAGATCGAATATTAATAACTTTTGAAAACTGTTAGTTTTACCTCATTGATTTCATATAAATAAATAAATAAATATTCACGGACATTTTCACACAACGTCCTCTGATCCCAAACTAAGCTTAATGCTTGTGCTATGGGTACCAGATTACGGATATAATACATATACTACTTTTTTTTGTAAATACATACATATAATAGATAGAAAACACCCAGACACAGTACAAATATCTGTGTTCATCACACAAATAATTGTCCTGAGTGGGAATCCAACCCACGACCTCGTGCATGGAAGTCGGTTACACTACCGACTACGCCACGTCGTACGTACGTTACTCTATTCGTCGACGTTTTCATGTAGGTACCTATGTGTAGGTATAATTTTATTACCACTGAAGGAATGTAATATAGTTCCGGTGGCCCGCCAATAAAGGCGGAGAGACGGCACACGGCAGGTTTCTTTAGTGGGTGAGGGCCCCACACTACCCTGTTCGTTGCCCCGAACAACGGGGTGTGCGGTTAGGAACATTTTTTTCCGACTTAACAAAAAAAAGGTTTAATTTTATTCATCACTACGTCAACTCATTTCAATGATTATGATTTTTTAGAAAGAATATGTCTTAGGAGTGCTGCAGCCCAGGCCAAGATTCAGTGATGGCATCTACGTAAATAATCTCACAAATGTATTGTCCTTTTGTCGGAATCAATTATAATGTCTGCATTTACTCATGGCTTAATCAAATTGTTGGTGTTGTACCCTTATCAAAGTAATAAGTTTATTATAACACAAAGAGCCAAAATGAGAAATCAAAAATAACACTTACAAATGGCTGAATTGAAAATTAACTGTAAAAAACTACAGCTTTCTGCTCGTGACTGTTATTTTCGATGTCACATTTTCGCACGTTATCTTAATTTATATGGCTAAGAAATATACATATACAAATATCAATAAAAACATATCAACAACAAACAATAAAAAAAATTTAAAGGTGCAAACCCTCTCTCTACCCTCTCCTTATATACGAGTACTTTATTTATTATCCTTGCTATCCCCTCCTTATTAGCGTTCCTCGCCACCTCCTATCCCTTTCATCGGAGATGGCGACGCGCTAGTATGCCAACGATGTAGTATAAAAAAAAAACTAAATAATTTATACTTACATAGTCATTTGACGCATTACAAATTACTAAAGGAAATAAAAAATAAATCAAATATTTTTGCATCGCGGTGTGCATCGATAATGTTCTATAATACATTACAGGTCAAAACTGAAGTCTATTAGACTAATTATAGGCTTGTATATATTTTACATTTTTAGTGTTATATTTTAATCGATTTCAAATGTTTTTATAATTGTTTTAGACCATAAAAAAGATACAGCAAGTTTCTATTTACACAAGCGTCATTATCAGTACTAATATTATAAACGCACGAAACATCCCTGCGGTGACGAACTAAACAAGTGTCACCACATAAAAGTATCACAACCCCATTCTTTCCCACGGGCATCGTACGATGCAGCTAAAGGAAGTAAGCAATTATCACCCAATGCATTACTGGTGGCGGGGTTAGGTACCAAGTGGGATTCACTTGTTACCGGGTCCGAGCTGTTCAGTACCACCGTTTTCTATGTAAGGGGAGATAGCTATTCTAATTCAAAAAAATGAATGAAATGGGGAGCAGGACTTAGTAGTTAAGTTTATGTGTGGCGGTTACCATCAGGTGGACTCCAGCTCATCGACCACCATAAGCAATAAGAAAAATAAATGAATTTATCCTATTTAGTTTGTGAAGTAATTTTATAATGATTTAACAAAAACTATTTAGCCGTCTAAACGAGCATTCTATCACTTTTATTTAGTGACGAATCAACGTGACCTCCTTCTATAAGCGTGATTAAGTTGAAAATCGCTATTTTGTTACAACAATTATAATTAAAAAACGCCATAACATGCCTTCATCGACTTACAGAAGACTAGAGGTCCGTAGAAAAATACAACTTTCATCCCCTTACTTATAAACATTGCTTAACTCTGAATAGCTTTTCAGTGTTTTGTTCCGTTCTTTCCACGCCAAACTGTCACATTAATGACAAAGACAAAATACTGAACAACTATACAGAAGTTATACAACGTTTATTAGTAAGGGAGTCAGTGTTTAAGAGCTCATTGCAATGGTCTCAACTATATGTTCTAGTCTAGACTGTAGTTAGGGTCTTATATTAGAGTTTGAAAATTGAAGTGTTTAGGATAAACTATCTGTAGGTATTATATATGCATATACTAGCAAGCCCGGCCACACTGTAATATGAAAGACAAAAGTGTTTAGTTTATTTCACTACCCCATTAGGTAACCGATTTACTTTCGAATAAATTAAGAAATGGTAACTTGCAAATTTAACTGTTGTATATTTCTTGAATTTTCTATAATAATTATAGCCTAATTTTGACCACTAGGCTGCACAGATGGCGGAGTAGCTAAGACACTGACCAGGCAGGACAACTTTTTGTGTGTTCCACAAAATAAATGATTGTTCTAAGTCTGGGTGATTGTATGTTTGTAAAGTCCCCCGCGATACAAGGTTTATTCCTTTGTGCAAAGTATTATCTTGTTAATAACTAGTTTTTAGGTAATATCTCAGATTTCCGATATAGTAGCGGGATAAAATGTATACCGGCTTTTAATTCTACTCAAGAGCTATTAAATAAAAAAGTTACATCAAAATCCGTTCAGTAGTTTTTGCGTGATGCTGAACGAACAAACAACCTTTATAGGACAGGCCCCATAAAATCAGTTAAAAAAAAGGAAAATTCTAAATTAGTAATTTTGTTTGGGAATTGCGTCTTTGGATTATGTATTTGGCAAACAGATGGATGCAGCTAGCACAGGACCGCTCTCTTGGGGCGCCCTAAGTCCAATAGTGGAATTTGGCCATGCATAAGGTTTTTGCTGCAGGAGATCGATGCGTTCCATAACACAGGACAAAAATATTTTAAGACCTGATTGCAGCCCTGAGAAAGGCCGTTTTACGAAGTGCATCACTCTTAGGCATGTATTGCCCATCCTAAAACAATGCTCGAAGGTAATATAACTAGTTTATATAAGCTCCGAGCATAGCCGATCAATCACGGTGTCATCCTACATAATATGAGTTCGTTGCATGGCTCATACTTACGCGTGATAGTTATTGAGGAACCAACCAACAACTCGGACACGTTGATGGTTGGTTCCAGAATCTGTTTGAAGCCGATGGGAATTGGGATCCAAATCTGTTCAATAGCAGGCCTCTTTGTCGCCAACGTACAGTTATTGGCAAAGTTGGCAAAGTAGAATACTCATCACTAGAACTAAAGCTCTATGTGTGCATTGTGACCGACTTTGTGCGTGCGGCTGGTGCGCTCACCGGTGGCTGGAACGTGGAGCTGTATGACGAGCCTTTTCTGTCATCCTTTGCGTAGTTGTCAATCTGCTTGTGCTAAGTATACATTGACCTCCTTTGAATTAGAGTCAAACTATTCATCCGATTTTTATGAACCACATGGCATCTTAGTCAATCGATTCGTTATAATGACCCGGGTAACATAGGCTACATTGAAACTGTCTTCAATAGTCTTTTTAGCATGGGTTTTAAATATTTTTACATCAAGAGGCTATTTAGCTAGGAATTGCTTGCTCTTTCAGAGAAACCCTTCATTTTATAAACTTGGTACCCGCATAATGCTCACAAGATATGCATTTACATTGTCATAACGTTTATCAAGCGTTAAAATAGAAAAGTATAAAATAAAGAACAAATTATTTGTAAATGTATAAAAAGAGAGTAGAGACCCCTTCACAAACAATGGGTACAAAAATATACCTATGAATTTCTTGATTTCTGTCTAAATTATTATTTTGTTTCGTACTTTTTATATCATTTTTTTATTTCGATAGGTATATTTTTTTTTTATATGAGGATCTTCAGCTAATTCAGTAGGCCTAGCCAAGTTGCATTATATGATCGCTAACGCTATAGGAAACTATTCAAATTTAGGGGATATTGACATCTTTAATGATATCTATAACGCTAACACACGTGACTTAACATTAGAGATGTCAAAGGGGAATGCCGATTTTTCTATGAGAGTTGGGCTATTGTTGCGTCTTAACCAAATTAACTGTAGAACATTGTAAATGTACTAAGGGTCTTTAAATAAAAATATTATTAAGATATCTAATGGGAGTTTAGAGAAATCTGACTTTTAATTTTTCAGTATTTTTTTAGTATATAGGTTATATATTATGCGTTGAAATCCATATCTTTTATTCTAATAAAATAAAATGTAGTATCAATAGTATTTTAAAGTACCTATGTAAGAAATATAGATAGGATATAATGCTACGGCTAACTACTCTGGATCTAGATTACATTCTAAGAGTCCTGGTCTTAGTACCACTAAAAAGTATCTCACACGACGTCACGCTCTTTTTTTTAATTACTCAACGGAGAATTTGCTGTACTCAACGTTAAAGTAAACACTGAACAATAATAAAAAAACCACTGCTTTTCCACAAGTGAAGCATGTTGTTTTGATCATAATATGATATATATACGTTTATATTATAAATGTACATAACACGTTATCTGCAGTACAAATGTCAAATCATGTCAAATTGTCAATCAATCAAATTCAAATAAATAAAGGTTGCTAGTAAAATAATAATATATATCCTAAAATATTTTTAGAAATAGATGATAAATTTTATTATATTTTTAATTAAAACAAAACTTCATAATTATGATTTCATAAAATAATCTTCAACTAATACTAAGTATTATAATAGGAGCTCATGTGGGTTTTCTTTTATTTAGGTATTTCATATCAATATTCTTAGATACTATCTGGCTTTAAAAATGGGTATAGTAATAAACTGGTGACATTGACTATCCAAGCCTTCCAATAAATATGGCAGTTCCGCTTATTTCGAATTTAATAATATGTATATCTTTTTTTTATAACTTTGAAACCCCACTTCGCTTATGAATAAAATAAATAACTATAACATCATTATTCAAAAGACGATTTTTTATGTTTAGATTGTTAAGACCCAAGACGGGCACAAAATAGCCTGGTTTTCGGCATTGTCTTTTCTATACATTTTAATAGTTTTCTGTAGCATTAGCGATCACAGAATGTAAATTGGCTAAGCCCCCAGAATAGGCAATATAGAATTTGTAATAAGAAAAAATATTTTCAATATCAGACGCTTCACTACAATTACGATTTCTAGGGTAAAGTTATCGGCGTCTTTAACAATCAAGAGCTTTTACGAATACAGATAAAGGATCTGTGTAAAAACATTTTTATGGGACCGCTTATTCACCGCTTATTTGGCATAAAAGAGCGTTGTGGAATATTAAAGGTAGAAAATATTGCTAATAGTACATATTATACTTTCTTTAATGGAATATTTATAATTGGTTGTTTTTAGAAAAAGTTAAAATCAATGATTGGCAGTTTTGATGAATTTTACCCACGGAGTACGGAAAAATTGCGGAGATGCCGCAAGCTGACTAGGTCATTTGCCTTCAAGTAGGTCAGTGACGTCACAGTGGGCGGGGCCTCAAACCGCAGTTTCGAGTGAACCGTCATTGCGTTCGGTTCGGACGCATCTTACGTTTAAATAAGTATTAAATTCTTTTAACCATGAAGTGCGCTCTTGATGGGTGTAGAAATGGCTCAGGATCAAACTTAAAACAAAATGGCATAACATTTTATGTGTCAGTAGTTTAAATTTGTAAATATAATATATGCATTTTAAAACACATTTTCTTGTTTCATTACAAAGAGACATCTGTCGTCGGAAAGTTGCGTTCTGACCACAACTCACCGATATCGTCATTTTAATATTATAAAATTATATTATATAAATTGCGCACAAATAAGTAAATTAAGCTTAATTTCTTTATTAAAATATTAATTATTTCAAAGATTTATTGCTTAGTTACTAGAAATTTGAAAAAATAATAATTGGAAAATGATGTGTCATCTGTAGATCGATGAGTATTCGAAAATAATTGATAATAAAAGAGTTTATGTCGTACAGTCAGCATCAAAAGACGGTGACCACATTCAGTATTTCAAAATCGCTATACATCATATTACGCCTTAATTGCTCAACATAACAAGCGCCAGAATTGGATGTTTATTATACAAGGTCAAAAGTAGGTGAACAAAAGTCACTAAACAAAATTATAGTCAAAAAAATCATAACATACTTTGTATCCAAAGTCCCTAGACAAAATTAAACATTTCTTTGGTTGAACATGTACCTATGTTCTTATCGGTTATATATTTGGTATATAAAATAAGTAGACATACAATTATGTATGTATATATAAATCGTGACTCTTTTATTTGGTGTCTACAAAATTAAATGGTTCCATGAACAAATGATGATTTAAATATTTATAAAAAATCAAGAAGCTTAAAGTTTAATAATCAAATCAAATGTTGATATTTATTACGCCTTTTTTTTACGCGTATAAATCCTTTATGGATACCTGTCCGCCGGGCATACGGAGGAGTTATGCCGGAATCCCAGTGCAACTGGTCTAACGGCCTGTCAAAACCACGTGGTGTTCCTTCAGATATTCTTTAGCCAGGGGTGAGGTATACGCTCTACGCATGAGCTCCTCCACCCTTAGCAGGTCTGGGCCTCCATTCCTGGTGGCCATCTGTTTTGGAGAGCCAAGCCCTCCCTCAACGAGAGGCGCTTGGGGAACACGTGCGCCGCCGTCTCGGGCTTGCTTCTGCTAGGGTGACAGACTACCCTAGGCCTATCACCCTCAGGCCAGCGCCTATGGGGGCCGGAGATCGTTTAGCGCCCTCTGGCGCTCCGTGCGTCTTCTGGGGGAAGGGAGATTACTGGACCTCTCCCGTTCCCGCTCTGCCGCCTCCTTTGCGTACATCACCATCTCGCAAAAAGAGTCAGCGGCGTTCTATCCACTCTCGCTCCGAAGTATGGTCTGAACCATGGCCGAGAAGATAAGGTTGACCACACCAGCTGCCGCAACGAGTTCTCAGCGCTGCTCTGTTCATGCTGGCCATAATGCACCAGCGTGTGCAGCGCCGTATCCCCGTGGCAGTCGCCGCAGTGATGACACTGGGCTGACTCATTCCGGCTCATGCGACATAGGTAAGTACTTCCCGAAACAGTACTCTCCAACCACTTGTCCATAACGAAACTTATCGCCGCAATCATCGCGTGCCCTGCACTCGGTCGCACGAACCGTTCCTTCCATTCCGCCAGCAGGATCCGCTGGAACTATGCCCGGTGTCCCCTTAAGTCCGCGGGTCACCGGTTCAATTCGCTGCTCTCGAGCTTCCCTACGCCAATGGTATAGGGAAGCAAGGCATCTTGCCTCCAGGAGGCTCGCTGCCTCGTAGGAGATCGTACCGTATTCCCGGATGAGCCTGACGACCTAATGAATAATCAATTAATTTTGAACTTTAACAATGGTGATACAATATTGGCACTTGTCTTGTTAAGCGATTTATGTATGATATTGTGTATAGTGGTTTTGACAATCTGAATGTGGACATCGACTTTTGATGCTGACTGTACCAGCGAACCCATCATCGAATATATTAAAGTCATATTATTTGTTAATTTTTTTTTTTCTTGTTATTTGTTATCATTTTAGCTTCCCGGTTTTTACAGAAATTAGAAACGCATGAATACGTTAGGACTGCATGACGGAAATTGTGCTAATAGGGATGGATTAATTTATCTCAAGATGCCCGTCAGCGGTAGTAGTCGTCCCTTTTTTGATGTGAAACATCTAATGCGGAGGGAGGGTAAAGTCGGCTGTTAGCGTGGCGACGCTTTTATTCTTAGAGTATATAAACTACTGAGCTTTTATTTTACTGGTCCCGTTAAAATTTTGCAAGTTAAATTTTACACACTTGCCGGTTTCCGATTGTGTTGAAATTTTACATGCATATGTATATTGCGTGAAAATGCAATATTATGATGACATGGATCGGATCTGATGATGGAGCTGGAAGGTGAACATAGGAACTCTATAATTAAACGGCGCAACCCCATCGAGTTTGGGCTCGTATGATTCGTCTTGACGAGTATTTTATCTGTAGATGGTATCCAGGGTCTGACGATGAAGCTGGAAGGTGGCCACAATAACTCTATAATGAAACGACGCAACCCCATTGAGTTTGGACTTGTTTGATTCGTCTTGATGTGTACAATGTCTTTAGATGGTATCCAAGGTCTGATGATGGAGCTGGAAGGTGGCCATGCGAACCTCTGTAATTAAATGGTGCAACTCTATCTAGTTAGGGATCGTTTGAAATGTCTTGACTAGTACTCCAGTCCTAGATGATATCGAGGGTATGATGATGGAGCTGAAAGGTGGCCACAGTAACTCTGTAATAAAATGACGCAACCCCATCGAGTTTGGAATCGTTTAATTCGTCTTGACGATTACTTTGTCTTAAGATGGTATACAAGGTCTGATGATGGAGCTAGAAAGTGTCCATAGGAACTCCGTTATAAAACGACATAAGTAATTCCATCGAGTGTGGGCTCGTATGACTCGTCTTGACGAGTACTTTGTCTCTAGATGGTATCCAGGGTCTGATAATGGAGCTGTAAGATGGCCACAGTAACTCTGTAATGAAACGACCCAAACCCATCGAGGTTATATTCGTTTACGACTCAAAAATTCGTCTTAAGGAGTACTTTGTCAAGTTATTATCATTTTATTTCTACAAAAGAATTTCGATGTTTTCACGTCCGGGAGACGTCCCGCGACGTCTAGTTTTTTTTTAGTTTTCGCTGTGGATATGCATTTATGCATCCCCCCCGGTGAGAACGTGGGGGTATGTAGAGCTCGCCGAGCGCTCGGATCTTAGTTGCGCTCGGAATACCCACTAAAACCACAGCACCAGCAGAGGTCTGTTCAACGACCGGGGCAGCCACAGTGGACCATGCAGCCGCCTTCATACAGGCTGGTTCAGTTGGTCCGATCCCCGTCAGCAGCATAGCCATCTCAAACCGCGTGAGCTTGGCCTCCAGCTCCGTCACCTGAGAATTGAGGCGGAAATTTTTTGCCCGCATTTCTGCCACTTCTGCCGTGAGGTGGTCGTTAGCCGCTCGTAGACGCTGTGTCTCCTCATTGGCGGAACACCTTCTTGTTGTTGGCGACCACCTCCTTTGCGGTGCGCAAGAAGGTTCCCTAGATGTTTGTGGCCACAAACATGTGGCCATCCCTAAGGATGGCCACGTGGTCCTAGGCTCTCTTTTTCAGATACGTAACTCACAGGGACTTAACGCTCTCCTTGGACTCGCGGATCTTCAGAGAGAACTGCTTGACTTCTTCTTCGGCTTACAGCTCACCTTTGGCGCGCTTCGCTCTACGAGCGGCAGCCTCCGACACAATGGGCCCCGGTGTAAGAGGCCGCGTAATTCCTCGTCCTCTGCGAACAGAGCGCGCCTGCGGCGTTGGTTTTATATATAAATAAATAAATAATAAATATTTTTGGACATTTTCACACAACGTCCTCTGGTCCCAAACTAAGCTTAACGCTTGTGCTATGGGTACCAGATTACGGATATAATACAAATACTACTTTTTTTTTGTAAATACCTACATACATATAATAGATAGAAAACACCCAGACGCAGTATAAATATCTATGTTTATCACACAAATAATTGTTCTGAGTGGGAATCGAACCCACGACCTCGTACACGGAAGTCGGTTACACTACCGACTACGCCACGAAGCCCGTCGTATAGAATTGTAGTTTTCTTAGACTAGAATTTTTTAAATCGGTCCTGTAGTTTCGGAGCCTATTCAATGCAAACCAACTATCAAATCTTTCCTGTTTATAATATTAATATAGATGTAGTCCAGCCATCCCAACGCATATAGAATGTTCTGGAACAAACTGTTTTGCTTGTAACGCCGTAGTGGTAAAAAGACAAACGAAATTAAAGAAAAATTTGCTCTATTACGCTGTAAAATTCTTTTTACCGCTAGATGGATTTTGATCTAGGGGTGGAGCTATAGTTGTACCTCGTCCCCCGAACACCCGCATTTAGCGACGCTTTGTTTTAAAGAGATTTTTCCTTGAAACACCTCCGCTATTTTTCCGTACTCCGTGATTTTACCCTACCTAACCTATCCCATTATTGAGTTAGGTACGTTTTTGAGACTAAGTACAAATCGAATCGCGCACAGTGGGCCTAGCCAAGTTGCATTCTATGATCGCTAACGCTAATAGAAAGCTATTTAAATGTATGGGAATTTGACATCTTTAACCATAGATAAAGAACCTATATTTATCTAAGTCTTTAACAATATCTATAACGCTACGTCACGTGACTTAACGTTAGAGATGTCAAATTTCCATACATTTTAATAGTCTTCTAATAGCGTTAGCGATCGTATAATGCAACTTGGCTAGACCCACAGGTTCGACGACTTGAAGCCCGCATAAATCAGATTTCGCACATATATTTGCTACTCTAAATTATACATAAAAGTGAGGATTGTGATAAGCCCCTGTATTTTGCATTCATTGGCTATAAGAAGGTGGCACTGCAATCTTTTTAACAGTGCCAAATTGACAATCTCACACATCAATCTTAAAATGCAGGCACATAAACGTTGCTGGGACAAGAGTAGAAAGCCGATTCAAGTGATAAAAGAATTTAAATAAGCTTCTAAAAATGTTCACTTCCATATTCGAAGATCCTCTTCAAGCTTTCGTATTGGGATAGAAAGAACAAGGACAATATGAAAGTTAAAGCTTTGTTATTTATGTACCAGGGGCTTAAAAAATCTATAAAAATAGCCAAATATTTATAGGGAGTCATTATTTAGTAAAAATTTTAATTTTATTATTAAGCTTACCTGTTCAGAATAATGTATGCAAATACATCCGACAGATGGCGTAGGCATCACCCAAAACATTAAGAAGGATTATGCTATTGAAATTCACAGGCCTGAGAAACGGCTCAATTGACAAAACATCTGGGACTGTATTCTAGGAGATGCAGGTTCAAATACTGCACTTGACTGTTATTATCTATTGAACATTTTCTCATTTTGTTTTAATTAATAATTAGGTGTTTTTCTATAAAAATATTTTGTTGGTATGGTTTGATTTTTGCCAAAGCCTTTCTCAGCCAAAGGCTTTAGGCGCTTACGTTAAATTACTAACTTAGTTAACTGTTTTTTTTATATACTGCGACTTCAAACGCGTATATTTTTTAACATATTCAATTACTTAGATCGGTTAGTTGTTCTAAGCTTTTAACAATAATATATTCAACTAAACAGAAATAACCTGAGTGACAACGGCAAATATATACCGCAAAACGACCAGAGTATAACTTTATAGTTTTACAAGTTTCTTCTAATACTTATTCTTTTTCAAACTAGACCTTTAAAATGTTAATATGGTAAATACTTCTAAGGTTTGTTATAAGATGAACATTTATATTAAAAATAACTCTGTGGGTACATGCAAAGGATCCCTTCCTTTAAAAATACGACTGTAAATAATGACTTGGCTGATATTTTTCATTTTAATTTTCAACGATTTTTTGTGTGTTAAAATTATCAATTATTATGTTGCAATAATTAATAATATAATAACCAGTTGCCATCAACTGGAAAACCAAAGTAGTACTTTACAGTAATATGTGCAATGTGCACTGTGGTATTCTTTATACAATGCTGACTCCAAAAATATCTACCGGTACATCATGAACTACGCTCCACTAATATTATGAGTATAAATATTGAAAAAAATGCTCAATTCAATAATATATAATAGTAATTTATTTAATACCGACAAGAACGACAATGCCGACAAGAATGGGAATGATTGGCATGGCAGCTCCACTATTCTGTAGCCTCACGGTAGCGGGCCACGCAGAGTTATGG
Organism: Leucoma salicis; assembly: GCA_948253155.1. Taxonomy (NCBI): domain Eukaryota; kingdom Metazoa; phylum Arthropoda; class Insecta; order Lepidoptera; family Erebidae; genus Leucoma; species Leucoma salicis. The sequence goes on along the minus strand of OX411808.1, from coordinate 10,079,054 downwards.
GTGCAAAAAATCTCGCAAAAGGCCCTCTGCAAAACAATGACCTCTGGCCATGGTAAAAACTTTTAATGTGAATAAAGTATTAGCCCACTCTTTCCTTAATCAACACTTTCGGCTCATTATTTATACATTAACCCATTACATGCCGCTATAGTCAACTAGTACAGAAAGTATCCAGGTGTATATAAAATATGGAGGATCCTTTTCTTATAGAAATCATTATAATAATAAGCAACTAAAGAAACTGATGAAATTTTAGCTTTGTTAGTCTTAGAATTCACAATCTATCTATTGGATAGCTCTAGATTAATAAAGTAGACAGTCGATTACAGCACTTACTTTTCATTCACGGATACGATCTTGGGAAGGTAGTGATTGATACCACTGAAGTAATGTCACATAGTTCCAGTGGTCTGTTCAATACAGGTGGAGAGACGGCACACGACAGGTTTATTTAGTGAGTGAGGCCCCCTCACTACAATATTTGTTGCCCCGAACAACGGGGTGTGTATTTAGACACATTTTTTCCCGCCCTTTTTTTTGTAATTGATATATAGAATTGTATTGTTAACTTGGCCCAAGACTGCGAAACCAAGTTAAGACTCTCGAGGCCTTTCACTATAAAATTGAATTCGGGTTACATTGCAGAGTTGTAGACTAGTTTACAACACAATATACGACGGGTAGTATTTTAAAAACCTCAAGAAACTATTGCCTTCGCCATGCTAAAATTCTCACGTAAAATAAAAATTTATAAATTAATTCATCCAAACGCATTTCATGTGTTTTAAATTTTTATGAATGTGTAGTTTTTATACATGCATGTACTCCGATATGGTATCCAAACGACCACAGGATATGTGAATTGTATTTATTTTGAATAAAAAATTGTAAAGATATCACAAATTTTTGTTTAGCGATTAATGGGTTAATTTTTAGCTTAATGGACCAAATCTACTTATATAATTCCAGGGTCATTAAATAGTAGGTACTTTAAATGAATGGCATTATGTGACTAGTCATTATGCTTTTGACTTTTTTTTAAACAAAGCGAGTATGTATTGCACGTAACTGTTTTTAGCTTAAACTTACAAAATAATTAATATTTCATTTTTAGAAAAATCCTAATAACAAGCGGCCCGGTCCAATATGAAGAATTGTCACGTCACATGCAACGCAATTTGCATAATATGTTATTATTTTATGTGAAATTCTTCTAAAAGCATATTCAGGTATAATAAATCAGCTATAGTAAATATAACTTGAGAAGGGAAAAAGTTTGGTGATTGCTAACGATTGATAACAAATGGGTTGTTTAAGAAAATTATGGAGCCTCGGATAGGTACACTGTTAGGAGTGTCGTACAAGCCGCCCGAAGGGTCTGTCACCTGCGGATCGCGGTCGATACGACGCGATACCCGTGATCTACCGTAGCAAAGGCAGCTGAGGATGCACGGTGGGTTTTGGGTACACAGTTGCTAAAAATGTTCGCAATCATGAATTATTTTTAAAAATACAATGGCAAAAAAGTGGCATTATTAACCTTTTTGTTAACGTCATAATATAAACAAAGACAAGAGAAAGACATTGACGTTGTAAGGTTGTCAGTCTGTCACATTTGACATAACACACAAACATGCGTTCTGCGTTTCAGAACAGTATTCGTGTCGTGTATTCATACTATTGGTAATAAACGATCTCTAAATATTTTACAAATTTAAATATCTTATTCTTATTCAATAATGTATGTTGCTGATACCTGAATGGAATTGAGAAAATTTTTAATAAATTTATATTGGTATCTACATCTAGATAGAACAGAACTACACTTATTTTTTAGATTATTCTACTCTTTGACTACACTTCAGAACTACACTGACGCAGTAAGAGAATTTTTAATGTTGCTATTTTACGCTAAAATATCATTTATTGTTGTTTCTGCGGTATAATAACTAGGCAGAAATAAAACAATCTCTTTGTACATAAATAGCTACCTAATTTAATTTAAAAAAGAAACAATATCGGGTGGTGAAAACGTCTGCTTTTTATTTTGTATTTTAGCACATAATAAATAAATACACTATATACGTTCTATTTTTCCTTTAAGTAAAAGAATATGTGAAAAAAATTAAGGTATCTGAAGCATTTGATTGCTAGAATCCAGTTACGCGATTGCTATAGGCCAACGTATCCACTCGTCCCATTTCATATGTACTAGCGTAACCTTTTTCGTTCAATAAAAGATTTATTTTGTACAAAATATGTGAAGAGTGCATATTTCAAGAATGCACAAAACTCCACTCTAGGTGTGCTGATCCACCAATGCATAACATCATCCTTTTTTTTTTTTTTTATTTTAGGTGGGCAAAAATGTCCTACCGCATACCCCGCTGCCCGGGGAGACAACGGGGTGAATGGGGCTCTCACCCACTAAAACCCACCGTGCGCCTCCACCCGCCCTTGCTACGGCGGATCACGGGTACCGCGTCGTTACGACCGCGATCCGCAGGCGGCAGCCCCTACGGGCACCCTCTCTTGAGCGACGCCTCGCGCACTTGGGCGTTGCACCTTCGCGGTAGGCTTCCGCGGACGGCAGGGTATTCCCCGACCCCACCGTCCGCAGCCTCGGCTAGGGCGGCATCAGGCGCAAGTAAGCGCGCGCACGCCGCCCCTCGCGCCGGCGGCGAATCGGGTCCGCGAAGGAGGATTCCTCACGGGCCCTCTCCGCTACCTCCTTCCGCGAGATGACAGCCTCGCAGAAGGCGGCGACCGCGGTCCAGGCCCTGTCACTGCCAACCATCGCTCGCGCAACGGCCGGCAGCGACAGGTCCACGCCTATGACTGCAACGAGTTCCCGGCGCTGCACATCCCATGCCGGGCACGACTCGAGCGTGTGCTGCGCCGAGTCCTCGTCGCAGTCGCAGTGGTGACAGCCTGGGGTCATCTCCCTCCTTGCGATCGTGTGCAGGTATTTGCCGAAGCAACCATGCCCCGACAAAACCTGCACCAACCGGAAGGTGAGGATCCCGTGCTGCCGCCCTGCCCATTCTTCCAAGATCGGCCGGAGCGCCCCCACGGTCCAGAGACCGGCTCGGGGCGTCTCCAGCCGAGACTTCCACTTTAGGACGGTGGCGCGGCGGGCATCTTCCCGCCACGATGACATTACGCTCGGCGAGGGGCGGCTGCCCCCCGCCCGCGCCGTCGACGCCCGCCGATAGATGTCGGCGAGCACCTCCGCCTCCAGATCCCACGGGGGGGTTCCGGCCAACGCGCAGGCTGCATCGGTCGAGACCGTGCGGTACCCGCGTATTGCCCTGACCGCTACGACCCTCTGTGGACGCCACAGAAGGGCCCTATTACGAGCGGCCAGGGACTAGGCCCACACGGGCGCGCCGTACAGCGCCATCGACCGTACTACCCCCGCGTAGAGTCGTCGACACGCAAGACTCGGTCCGCCCAAATTCGGCATAAGTCGCCCAAGGGCGGACGCCGTGTTGACGAGCCTTGGCGCAAGACGGCGGAAGTGCTCGTCAAAGTGCCACCGTCCATCCAATACCAGGCCCAGATATTTGATGTGGGCCTGGATTGGCAAGCCCACCCCATTGACCGTTATCGAGGCGCTGGAGGGCGGGCCCCGTCGGCGCCCATGGAACAGTAGGGCCTCCGACTTTTCAAGGGCCACCCTAAGCCCCAGCGCCTCAATCCGCCTGACCACCTCCACGGTACCTGAGGTGGCCAGCGTTGCCGCCTCCTCAAGGGTCCAGCCCCGGGCTGTGACGAGCGTGTCGTCTGCGTAGCAAATTACGCCCAGCCCGGGGGGGAGCCGGCCACGGAGGACCCAGTCGTAGCCGATGTCCCACAGGAGCGGCCCAAGAACCGAACCCTGCGGGACGCCGCACGACATAGCCCTCCTTACAACGTCCCCTTCCCGGTCCACGAAGAGGACGCTGCGGCCGTCGAGGTAGTCCGCCACCAGCCGCTTTAGGCAGAGGGGCACTCCATGGTACCGGAGTGCCTCCTTGATGCAGCCGAATGGCAGACTATTGAAGGCGTTGGCGATGTCAAGCGACACCGCCAACAGCACATCCCTCGAGGTGACGGCCTCCGCAGCCGCGGCCTTCAGGCGCAGAATGGCGTCGACCGTAGACCGACCCGCCCGAAATCCAAACTGGGCGTCGGACAGGTCGGGGCCGACCACTCCTAGGTGCCGGGCGATGCGGGCAGCGACTACCCGCTCGAGGAGTTTGCCCACCTCGTCCAGCAACACGATGGGCCTGAAGGCCGAGACTGTGTTCGGAGGCCGTCCCGGCTTCGGCAGGAGCACAAGCTTCCCCTCCTTCCAGCAGTCAGGGAACCGTCCGGACACCAGGCAAGCGCCGAACAGTCCCCCGAGGCGGGGCTCGAGATGGTCGAGGACCAGGGCCAGCACTCGGGCGGGAACCCCGTCCGGCCCGGGGGCGGCGCCTCTCCGCATACGCGCTACCGCCGCCCCCATTTCCGTCGTCGTCACGGGCGGTACCTCCACGTCATCGGCCTCCCGGTCATCATCTGGCGGAGCCATGACCGGGGGCGTGTACACCGCCCGTGAAGGGAAAAGTCCCTCGACCACCTCAGAGAGGAAGCCCGGCTGGAGGGTCTCCGTAAGGGGGGGGCCCTGGGCGCGGAGCTTGTTAAGCGCCGCGCGGTACGGGCGTCCCCAGGGATGCATAACATCATCCTAATACAATAATACATAAGTTTTAAAAATAGCTTTATTTTAGATTTACATTCGCTACATGATTGATGGTTTATATTGCCATCATCATCATTATGTATACCAGTATTATATTGTTTATTTATTATATATCCATAGTTCGATCCAGCGCGCCGAAAAATTATGTAAGTCATATTTTTTGTATGTGACATTTTTACGAGTACATCCTTAAAAAATAATGCCTGTAAGCAGTATGTGAATTTCATCCTTGTTCAGGGGAAGACGCTTAAATTGCTACTACCACAGACTAACTTTTACATAAAAGAATAGAAATGGTTAGCAAAGTAGAAGTGTGACTTACTATTGGGAGAGCTGTGCTAAAAGGTTTTCCTCAAAAATACTAATAGGATTTTACTCACCTTCGTATTTAACCACAGTACTCACTCTAGAGTTTGGCAGAAGATGAGATAGTAAAATTCTATAAAAAAATACTTTGGGTACTTGTTTTACGACTATTGTTACCCAAGTATTTTTTTTATAAAGGCGACTAAAATCATGCTTTTCCGCACATCCCGTCCTTCCGGGCAACGAACAGGACAGTGTAACATTTAAGTGGTTGAGGGCTCTCAACCACTTAACTAACCTGCCTTGTATCATACTTTGCTGGTACAGTAACCGTTCCCGCTAATTATAACGTAAAGAGTAGCAATGCAACAATATGACTGAGATATAATAATGGCAATAAAATAAAGAAGCTGAGAACAATACCTCTGACTGATTACCATTATAAAAAACAAAAATAGAACGTGAAAGAATTAAATATGAAATATTTTCAGGGACATTATGAACTAATTCTCTCAGAAGCTAAAATCTGCAAAGGCCCTAAGCGCAAGGACTGTGCGATGACATCAATCACTCTTAATGATAAATCTACCATGATCTATAACTTTACAGTAGTAGAAAACGTCAGTTCACTAAGAGTAAGGATTTTTTATTTTATATTTATGTATTTATTAAAGAATACCAGCAATTGTTACAGTAGTACTTACTTAAAATATTAATAAACTTACATCTAAGATTATGCTTACTGTACAATTTTTATAGGTATACACAACTTGCTAGTTTAGACATGTAAACTGAAATATAAAATAAAATAAAATAGTACAGATCTTAAGTTACAAAGCATTGTTTTTCACATTACTAGTGAGAAAATTATTATTAGCGAGAAACTTATTATTTTAAAATTTGATGAATATAAGACTAATTTATATTTATAATCTAAACAAGTTTATACAACAAGCAGTGGAGAGTAAGGATGTTAGAGAGAGTATAAGGATGTGGATAATTAGGATAATAAGAATGTAATAAGGAGGTGAGGCTTTACGCCTCCGGTTGCTTCTCATTCAACATACGAAACACAACAGGAGAGCAGTACAACGCCGAGCTTCTGTTCATTTGTATTACGACACTATTTTATCTCCACTGTTTTATTTTACTTCCATTCTTTTACAATGCAATGATTTTGTCCATGTGGTGACGGATTAAGAATACAAAAGTGTCACCACCCCATTCTTTCCCACGGGTGTCGTATGAGGCGACTAAGGCAAGTAAGCAATTATCATCCATTGCATGACTGGTGGTAGGGCTGGGTACCAAGTGGGAGTACTCACTTGGTACCCGGCTCGAGCGGGTTGGTACCACCATCTCCCGTGTGACCGGCCATGAAGCACATCGTTGCGTTTTGGCTGTAGCAGGCTGTAGCATAGCCGTTTATATTTCATTTCATCTGTGAAATTAATTGTTGAGCAGCGGCTTGACAATCTTCTCGGTATAGTCGAGTCCATGGGCGACGGTTACCATTTACCATCAGATGGACCGTGGCTCGTCTGCCACTACATGCAATAAAAAAAAATGTGTAAATATTGCCCTCATTATAAATATTATTTCTTTATATATTATAACTGGGCCATTATATAATAGAAGCCTGTTCAAGTAGCAACAAAGCATGTTCCTTTCAATCAGACTGGTATCCCAGCGCCACTCTAAGTATATCGCAATATGAGTAAGCACATATTTCTTATATTTTATAGGGAAAAATTATTGGTTATGTGGATAATACAGAAGTTATACATATTCGTGTAGACAGACCTTGTGAACACGTTTTCTTCATGCCGATAATGAAAGTTTTGTTCAAAATAACGGACAGTTGCGTTATATTAAAAGTGAGTACCTATATATCATATAAAATGAGTCGTAAGTATCTAGTGTCTATGGGCAGGTAAATGTCCTCCTAACAAAGATTTGTTGACATTCTCACGGGTGTCGTACGAAACGACTAAGGGAAGTAAGGAATTATCATCACCCATTGCATTATTCGTGGTAGGGCTGGGTACCTAGTGGGAGTACTCACTTGCTATCAGGCTCGAGCAGGTTGGTACCATAAACACATTAAGCAATAGTTAAAGCATCGTGACAGTCAACGACAAGGTTATAAAATACGTGGACAATAAACGATAACTACAACGTACAACTGTAAATATACGTAATTTCATATCAAAGACACAGTTGTAAGATTTTTTTTATAATATGCGGGTGATGCATGGGCATACGGTCCACCAGGAGGCTGATTCGCTATGATTAAAGAAGCACGTTACGTGGTGAGTTAAGATGTCGGGGTGGAAGCTTTCTAGAATTCACTATGCCAAAGATCAAGTTTTCATAACGCAGCTAGATTCGTTTTGAAGCTAACTGTCAATCAACGCATTGATATAGTAACGTATAGATCACCAAAGCGTGTGAGCGAGAAGAAAATCTTATACGGCAACATAGCAAGATGGAAGAGGAAACCAAATCTAATGTCATTGTAACCCATTTGAATGACAGCTATTCTACAGTCTTCTAGATTAAAATTTCAAGCTAATTAGCTTTGCGGTTTTTTGATTTATTTGTGTTATAAATCTTGTTTATTATATGACTACAACTTTTAAATACAATGGTTGTTTGTTCCATGAGTGCCTGTGATGTAAATCATGCAAACAATCCTGATAATTGCATGTTTCACAGGTAAGTTCTCAGGATGTTATCACAACTTAAATGCTTTTATTTTAGGTCATAATTATTTTCTGTTTCAGTTACAGATTAATTTCAATTTAATTGTTACTGTTTATATTTTACATAGAAATATGTCGCATTGTTACATATTTGCAAAATTTTAGTAGAAAAGTTTTTAGGTACATATACACTAGAGCTTGACTTTATCGACAAGGTATATTGTCGATATTTATCCTAAATGTTTGGAACATTTTGTCCTAATGCATTAATGGAAAAAATGCAATAAAAGTTCTACAGCAGATATTGTCAGTCAAGTCGATATAGTTAATTTAAAAATTAGGTATAAGTAGGTTTATGTTGCTAAAAGCTGAGTGTATAATCCCCTTATAAAATGCATACTTAATATCGTTGACTGACGTTGCTAGTGAAATTTATTATGTCTGTTTTGTTTCATTGCGAGTGAGTTCGTTAAAGAAACTGATATGTTTTATCATTTTATCGATAGTCAGCCTAACTCTTAAAACTTACATCACTATCCAACGCACACATTGACAAATCAAAATTGGTTACGCGTTATCGAGCTATCAGGTGATCTATGCGTTATACTATATCTATGATCTAACGTCTTTCATACTAGTGCGTTTGCGGTTACGTTTGCCTTTGTTATTATACTTTCGTGAGTGAATATGATTGCAAGTTTATGTGACTGGCAAAATAAGCTTCAGAAAACCGGCGATTTTATAGGTATGTAATAGTATATACTTTATTTATTATTTGCTTTTTAGCATATATTTTCAAAACCTCTTTAACTAAAAGATGGAAATGTCTGAGAAAAACTTTTATTAAAAAGTTATTCTTGTATTTATTAAAAGAACGAGAGTAAATTCTATCCTCTTAGTATTACAACTTACAATACATAGTTACATAGCATTGGTTTACAGAACACAGGAACCTTAGACTTTCCGAGATATAAACCGAACATTGTTATAAACTCATACAACATGTGCAAGTAATTCTATTTAGATAAAGTATTAGATGTGTGTGTAATTGTCGAGAAACTCTTTTGTTCTTTTAAATTTAAATTATATGAAATAAAATATGCAGAAAAGTAATAATCTTTTATTTATTTGTATAAATAAGTAGGTATAACATAATTAGTAGGTACCTATACATATAAGTCTTACAAATAAAAGTAAGTCACTGGTTGGAATCAGCACACAGGCATTAAAGCAGAAGCACATTTAATACTTTTACAACTTTATTTGGCCAACATCTCACAAGACGTCTACGTAAAATTGTAGCCATTTTTGCTGCAATTTTGCCGTTGATATGATGATGCATTTATTATTATAATATGTATTATTTAGATCTTGATTAATAGTGATGATAGCCTTGGAGAAACAACTTTGCCAATGTCCCGTATATAATTCTAATTGATTGTCAAAGTAAGAAGCAATGTGTATTATTGTTTTAGCAATGAATTCTTCTGTGGCGATCTTATTGATTCCGCCAATGAATAGTTTTCAGAATTTTCTTCTGTTGATAAGTTTATAGTGTTTAGCTTAGTATTTTACATATTTTAAGTTTTTCTTTTTACTTGAAAACTTTTCGATGATGATATAAAATACATCTAAAATGGATGTGATTTTGAAATTGAAACACCTCAAAATGATGACAAAAAACATCCGATGAAAACATAATACCAATCAATAAAAAAATCACTACTTCTGAAAAAAGATTCCCATATATTTAAACTAAAATTAATTTAAAAATAGAATTCTTAGCCAAACAAATATTATTTTGATTTGAAATGGCCAGATACTGCAGAAGTACTCTTTGCTACAGAACGGCAATTTCATAGGTTACTACTACTATATAAAAAATCAAGAATTTAAAGATCTTATTCACGCGGCCTCTCGACATATTGTTAAAAGAGGAGTGTGTGAGATATCAACGAATGCCATCCACATACACCGGCTTCATAACTGTCTTTCTTTAATATATATAATTTTCAGGGCCACTATGCATTTACTTACAACATAGCGGACGCTGTAAAAAAGTTTCACGGTGAAACCTTTCTACTCGGCAATTATACTTATAAATCAGTATTTTATAATAACGTATGCAATTTCAATTGTGCTATTTACAATTTAGTTCTTTCTCCAAAGAAGAAAGTTTGATTTATGTGAATTGTATGGACCAATGTAGAAATGTAATGTTATTTATGGAAATATAGTCAATATATTTTATGATCAAAACTTGTTTTATTACATTTATATTAAACGGTACAATTACGACTATTATCTCTACTATAATTACCCTTCACACTTTCGTAGGCTCCCGTTCGCCACGCAGCATATCATTAAATAAATAACTCCACATTCTACTTGACTGCATACAACGGAGTGTGGAGTGGCAAACAAGCATACATCCCACCTTTTTTTTTTTTATTTTTTTTTATTTTAGGTGGGCAAAAATGTCCTACCGCACACCCCGCTGCCCGGGGAGACAACGGGGTGAATGGGGCTCTCACCCACTAAAAACCCACCGTGCGCCTCCACCCGCCCTTGCTACGGCGGATCACGGGTACCGCGTCGTTACGACCGCGATCCGCAGGCGGCAGCCCCTACGGGCACCCTCTCTTGAGCGACGCCTCGCGCACTTGGGCGTCGCACCTTCGCGGTAGGCTTCCGCGGACGGCAGGGTACTCCCCGACCCCACCGCCCGCAGCCTCGGCTAGGGCGGCATCAGGCGCAAGTAAGCGCGCGCACGCCGCCCCTCGCGCCGGCGGCGAATCGGGTCCGCGAAGGAGGATTCCTCACGGGCCCTCTCCGCCACCTCCTTCCGCGAGATGACAGCCTCGCAGAAGGCGGCGACCGCGGTCCAGGCCCTGTCACTGCCAACCATCGCTCGCGCTACGGCCGGCAGCGACAGGTCCACGCCTATGACTGCAACGAGTTCCCGGCGCTGCACATCCCATGCCGGACACGACTCAAGCGTGTGCTGCGCCGAGTCCTCGTCGCAGTCGCAGTGGTGACAGCCTGGGGTCGTCTCCCTCCCTGCAATCGTGTGCAGGTATTTGCCGAAGCAACCGTGCTCCGACAAAACCTGCACCAACCGGAAGGTGAGGACCCCGTGCTGCCGCCCTGCCCATTCTTCCAAGATCGGCCGGAGCGCCCCCACGGTCCAGAGACCGGCTCGGGGCGTCTCCAGCCGAGACTTCCACTTTAGGACGGTGGCGCGGCGGGCATCTTCCCGCCACGATGACATTACGCTCGGCGAGGGGCGGCTGCCCCCCACCCGCGCCGTCGACGCCCGCCGATAGACGTCGGCGAGCACCTCCGCCTCCAGATCCCACGGGGGGGTTCCGGCCAACGCGCAGGCTGCATCGGTCGAGACCGTGCGGTACCCGCGTATTGCCCTGACCGCTACGACCCTCTGTGGACGCCACAGAAGGGCCCTATTGCGAGCGGCCAGGGACTCCGCCCACACGGGCGCGCCGTACAGTGCCATCGACCGTACTACCCCCGCGTAGAGTCGTCGACACGCGAGACTCGGTCCGCCCAAATTCGGCATCAGTCGCCCGAGGGCGGACGCCGTGCCGACGAGCTTTGGCGCAAGACGGCGGAAGTGCTCGTCAAAGTGCCACCGTCCATCCAATACCAGGCCCAGATATTTGATGTGGGCCTGGATTGGCAAGCCCACACCGTTGACCGTTATCGAGGCGCTGGAGGGCGGGCCCCGTCGGCGCCCATGAAAGAGTAGGGCCTCCGACTTTTCAAGGGCCACCCTAAGCCCCAGCGCCTCGATCCGCCTGACCACCTCCGCGGTACCTGAGGTGGCCAGCGTTGCCGCCCCCTCGAGGGTCCAGCCCCGGGCTGTGACGAGCGTATCGTCTGCGTAGCAAATTACGCCCAGCCCGGGGGGGAGCCGGCCACGGAGGACCCAGTCGTAGCCGATGTCCCACAGGAGCGGCCCAAGAACCGAACCCTGCGGGACGCCGCACGACATAGCCCTCCTTACAACGTCCCCTTCCCGGTCCACGAAGAGGACGCTGCGGCCGTCGAGGTAGTCTGCCACCAGCCGCCTTAGGTAGAGGGGCACTCCATGGTACCGGAGTGCCTCCTTGATGCAGCCGAATGGCAGACTATTGAAGGCGTTGGCGATGTCGAGTGACACCGCCAACAGCACATCCCTCGAGGTGACGGCCTCCGCAGCCGCGGCCTTCAGGCGCAGAATGGCGTCGACCGTAGACCGACCCGCCCGAAATCCAAACTGGGCGTCGGACAGGTCGGGGCCGACCGCTCCTAGGTGCCGGACGATGCGGGCAGCGACTACCCGCTCGAGGAGTTTGCCCACCTCGTCCAGCAACACGATGGGCCTGAAGGCCGAGACTGTGTTCGGAGGCCGTCCCGGCTTCGGCAGGAGCACGAGCTTCCCCTCCTTCCAGCAGTCAGGGAACCGTCCGGACACCAGGCAAGCGCCGAACAGTCCCCCGAGGCGGGGCTCAAGGTGGTCGAGGACCAGGGCCAGCACTCGGGCGGGAACCCCGTCCGGCCCGGGGGCAGCACTTCTCCGCATACGCGCTACCGCCGCCCCCATTTCCGTCGTCGTCACGGGCGGTACCTCCACGTCGTCGGCCTCCCGGTCATCATCTGGCGGAGCCATGAACGGGGGCGTGTGCACCGCCCGTGAAGGGAAAAGCCCCTCGACCACCTCAGAGAGGAAGCCCGGCTGGAGGGTCTCCGTAAGGGGGGGGGCCTGGGCGCGGAGCTTGTTAAGCGCCGCGCGGTACGGGCGTCCCCAGGGGTCACGCTCGAGACCCTCCAGCATCTCCTGCCTTTTCGCATCTTTGGCGCGACAGATGGCCAGCTTTAACGCGGCGCGCGCACTGCTGTACGCCGCATACAGCCGGCCCTCCCGCTCTTCGTCACGGTTTCGGCGACGGCGGCTGCGGGTGTAGGACCTCCGGGCACGAATACAGGCCGCACGGAGGTCCGCCAGCTCCGGGGACCACCAGTAGACCCCCTTCCGTCGAGGCGGGCGCCGCACACGGGGCATGGCCGCATCGCAAATCTGCGTAAGCATGCCGCGAATGCGGCCAGCCTCGGCGTCCACGTCTTCCGTCAGGGGGGGAGGCAGCCAAGATTGAAAAATGGCCGCCTCCACTAGCAGGTCCTGGTCGAGCCTACCCACAGCCCATCGCGGAAAAGCGGGAGTTCTGTCCGCCGCGTGACCCCTGCTGGCGCCCTGAAGGTTCCGGGAGACCTCTATCTGAATATATCTGTGGTCAGATAGGGTCTCGACCTCCTCCAGGACTCGCCAGCTCCTTACGCGTGCGGCGAGACTGGGGCTAGCGAACGAAAGGTCCACTATCGACCCGCCCCAGGGCCGCACGCACGTTTGGGCGGACCCTCGGTTGAGTAACACGAGGTCCGCCGCTGCCGCCCACTCTTGGACCGCCGCACCTCGGGGGTCCGTCCTGGGGGACCCCCACGCCGTGGATTTGGCGTTGAAGTCCCCCAGCACGAGCACAGGGCTCGGTGCTATACGCCGTATCGAGGTCTCCAGGTTGTGCAGGAAGACCTCGAAAGCCGCCAGACTACGACTAGGGGAGAAGTACACGCCATACAGCGTGACCCCTCCCCATTCAGCCGCCACATATCCCGTGCCCTGGTCTTTGAGTGACAAGGGCGGGGAATGCGGCGCCGCCGAGCCGACGACCGCCACGGAGCCATCCCCGCTACCCGCCCAATTGGGGCGATCCGGGACTATGTAGGGCTCCGCGGCTACGGCAACACCGATCGACCGCTCCGCCATGGATTGCAGGAAGAGGTCCTGCGCCCTGGCGGAATGGCCGAGATTCCCCTGGAGGAGGATAGCGTCGTGATCCGTTATTGGACCACGATATCCTCCTCCATGCGCTGCGGCGGTCCAGCCGCGCCGGGTTGGGCAGCCGGGGCCGATAGGCTGCCCACCCCCCTCTTAGGGCCTGACTTGGCCGGAGGCCTGCACCCTACCCGCCCCATACAGTGGTTGGCAGGGCGATTGCCCGCCGCGCACGCGGGGCAGTGTGGGGTGGCAGAACAGGCAGCCGCCTGGTGCCCTGCCTGACCGCAGCGGAAACAAAGCCCGCTGCAGTCGAAGCAGTTTGTGCACAGCGGCCGGGTGTGACCGACCGCCATGCACTTGTAGCACCTGGCAGGCCGGGGCTCCAGCGCGATTACCCGCGCGGCGCTCCAGCCCACCAGAAGTCTACCGGCGGCGACCAAATCCTTGGCCGCCGCGACAGGGCACGAGACCCAGACGGCACCCACACCACCTGGACCTGGGCGAATGGTGCCCACCCGGACAGCGCTGCTGGGAGATCCGGTTTTCGAGACGATCGCCTCCCGGATCTCTTCCGCCGTCACGGAATCGTCCAGCCCGGAAATGCGCAGTTCAGCGCACTTCACGGGTCTGGCGACCCGGACACCACTCTCCTCTGGGAACAGGCCCAGCAGCCTCGCGGCCATTGCGTCGGCCGTCTTGGCGCCCTCTGGCCCAAGGTACTCGAAGATCCAAAGCACCTGTCCGGGCTTGGCGGGAGCGAGCGGAAACGTCCCCGAGATCGGAGACGTTTATCTCCCGCCGGGCACGCTTCAAGACGGCCTCGTAGGTCAGGCCCTTTTCTTTTCCCTCAGGCAGCACGGTGATCACCACCGCAGCTGCCTTCGGGACCTTCAATTTCCGCGACTTCCTCTTCCGCGGCTTCGGGGCTTCCCCTTTCTGGTTGTTTGGCGCCGCTTCGCGCTCCGAGGCAGCGCCGCGACCCCTGGCCCGGGATCGCCGGGGCCCAACCACCTGCCAGTCCCCGTCTGAGGACGTAGCAGTGGCAGCGGTGGGGGCAGGAGCCCGGGGTGCGACCGCCGTAGCCCGCGAGGGTGCGACCGTTCGTCGCGGCGCAGCAGAATGCGGAGGCACAGTGGCGCTTGACAGAGGCGGAAACTCCTCTCGGGGCTGACCCCTCGGGGCTTGTCCCGCCTTGTCCTTTTTCTTGGCCTTTTTAGTTTGGCCCGTTCCTTGGCCTACAGGAGCCTGCGAAGGTTTGGCCGCTGGTGGTTTGGCCGCTGGTGGTTTGGCCGCCAGTGTTTTGGCCGCCGTTGCAGCAAAGGACACATGCCCCCCCTGGCACGGCAGGGTTGTCGGTGCCGAGGACGTTGCAGCACCTCTTTTGTCAGCCGCAAGCGGCGGCCGAAGTCGGATCATCACGCGCATCAGGATCACGTGGAACGATTCGTCCTCCAGTTCGGGTCCAGCGCCTGACTGGGCAGTGGTCGAAGCCGGGGCAGCCGCAGGGAGCCCAAGCTCAACCCGCAACCCGGCCTGTCCCTGCTCCAATTCCGCCATCCGCGCCTCGAGGCAGCGATTAGCCTCGTCGAGGCGCTGATTCTGCGCCTCCAGACGAGCGTTCTGAACCTCGAGGCGCTTATTTTGTTCCGCCAGTCGCTGGACCGAAAGCGTGATCTCGCGCGCGGCGTCCTTGAGGCCACGCGCAAAGCTGCTCTTGAGGTTCCGGGAACCAGCGGCGACCGTCTCGACTATGGCCACACTGTTTAGGGCCCTCTCCTCAACCTGGGCCGTCCCTATGTGACCCTCGTCTGGGAGGCGGAGCTTTTAAGTTAGGAGCGCCAAGCGCTCTTCTGCGTTCTGCACCGTCTCCGCTCACATCAGACTTCGCGTCTCGGTCTCCTTCGCCGAGGTGGCACGCGGTATCGGCGTCCCGGGTCGACTGATGCCTCGACCCCTAGCCGCTGTGGGTATTTTAGGGGGAGGCATCTCCGTCGAGCTAAGGTCAGACTCCGAGGCAGCGCCCCCCTGAGACAGGGTGCGCTTGCGCCAGAAGCGCGACTCTGACACCACCTCTGCCGGCCGCGATGACTGACTTTCGGCAGCCTCAGTTAAGCCACCCTCCTCCGCGGCAGACATCTCGGCGGCTGAAGTGCCGGCCGAGCTGCCCGTCGTCGAGCCGTCCCTGGACGACTGGGACGCTCCCTTGGCCGTCTTGTTGCCCTTGCGGGACTTTTTGCGGCCGCGCGCTTTACGCGCAGCTGCACTAGTAGGGGCCGCATTTACAGCCGGACCCCTTACGGCTGAGGCGTCAGGTGCATTACCCGACTCCGTCGAAGTAGTTTTTAAATTTTTCAAATCCATTTGATTCCCACGAGTGTAGGAGAAAAGAGGTCCGCCCGGGCAGAGCTCCCATTACCCGGGTAAGCGTACATTTGTAACCCAACACAGGGGGTCCGCAGGTACCCTGGCTGGGGCCGCGCTCGAGACTGAACTACCCATCAGCCATGCATCTCCTCGCCGCGCGCCAGAGCTTGAGATTCAGGGTAATTTTTTATAGAGGTTGTCTTCCTCGCGGTCCAGGCGATTAAGCCAAGACCCTCGTTCCTGTATGCCCGCGAGACGTAACCACAGGCACGCGCTCAGGTTTACGATTTGGGACGGGGGGGGCCGCTGTGGCCCCACTGTCCCCCCTCTCCAGAGCCCGGTGAGCCAGTCTGGCCCCACCGACTCCGACGCCTGGTCTATCCGCCATGCCCTCTGCTGAGTCAGAGGGACACGCGGAGACCCGTCCTGTCCGGGATTTTAGCCGCCGGCGACTGCCGACGTTGCCCGGGGTGCACCACTAGGAGGTAAACCGGACAAATTAGCACCCCAGCATACATCCCACCTGATGGTAAGCAGTTACCGGAGGCTATAGACGTTAACAACACCAGAAGCATCACTCACACGTCGCAATCATAAAGGATAGTGATAGGAAGGATAATAATGGAGTGGATAGGGAGGGGCTTTGGGCCTCTGGCGCTCGCTCTCATACGAAAAACAACGGTAGTAGTAAAAACAACGGTAGTAGTAAAAACAACGGTAGTAGTGCCTACGGTTATTTCACACAGATCTTTTGTGAGAGGGTGGTACCATGGCCCAATAATACAGGCCTTCTCAAATCGTTGACAGTTTGCCATGACTACGTCATAATGACGTCACATTTTCCTAGGGTATTTATTAAAAATCATACCAAACATTTATTGTGACGGAGTCACGTTTATAACTCACCCTTATGTACTAATCATATCCATCCATCCATCTATCCATCAGCCTTTTAATGTCCACTGCTGGACATAGGCCTCCCCAAGAATGGAGGATAGTGCCGTAATCGCCACGCTTGGCAGACGGGTTGGCGATCGCAGTGGATGTTGTTAATACTCGAAGGAGTGCTGCTGCCCACTCCCCCGGTATTCCCTCTGTCGGCTTTTACGACTCCCATTATAATTCTAAAGCCGGCCCCACACGGCAAGCTAGTACTAATCATATACCTAAAGTATTTTTTTTTAAATAGAATACCGCCTTCATGAAACAGCCAAGAACTAAAAAGCAATAAATAATTTGTATTTACTTACTTTTATTTCCGTGCTAGACACCTACTGATGTGTTTGAAGCCGGTGCGAAGTCCAAAAGTAAGAAAAACAAAATATTAATCCAAATACTAATGATAACAAAATAACAAAGCACTTCATTATGTCAAACACGCTAAAAATCTTTGATCCGCTAGGCCTACTGAGTCCCGTCATAATTAAACCTAAAATATTATTACAGAAATTATGGAAATTAAAAGTAGATTGGGATCAACCCGTCCCCCAGTCAATCAAAGATGACTGGATCAAATTTATTGATAACCTCAAATATTTAATTAACTTACAAATACCTAGGTTAGTATTATGTAAACTACCTAGAACTATAGAAATGCATACATTTAGTGATGCAAGCTTGTCCGCTATGGGTGCTTGCATATACATTAAATCAATTCATAATAACAAAGTCACTATTTGTTTACTTTGTGCTAAATCCAAAGTCTGTCCCGTGAAGCCGACTACCATTCCTCGTCTCGAGCTGTGCGCAGCCCTACTGGCAGCCAGACTTTCAAGGGCAGTATTGGATTCTATTCGCTACAAACCAGACAAAATATACCACTGGTGTGACTCCAGCGTAGTACTGAGCTGGATAAATAGTGACCCGAGTAAATTAAAAACATTTGTAGGTAATCGTATTCATGAAATTACTCAGCTAACTAATAGTTCCGCCTGGCGCTACGTGCTTTCTGAATACAATCCGGCGGACTTAATATCTCGAGGAGTCACTGCAAAACAATTAATTAAATCAAATGTTTGGTGGTCAGGCCCGGATTTTTTATATAAAAATGAATACGAGTGGCCAATTCTTAAAGTAGATCAAACTAATACCATTTTAGAATTAAAGTCTCACCCAATAACCACCAGTCAATTTATAGATTTTAATAATTATTCATCATTCAATAAAATTCATAGAACGTTTGCATACGTACTGAGGTTTATATATAATTTAAGAAATAGTAATAAGCGCACAGGTATATTATCGATAAGCGAGCTTTGGGACTCGTTCAATTCATTGTGCATTATCTCACAGCGCGAGTCGTTTTCTAAAGAATATGAGTTATTATGTAAGGGTAAACAATTAAATAGCAATAGTAAAATACTTTCATTATATTCATTTTTAGATACGAATAAAGTAATTAGAGTAGATGGACGCATAGATGCTTCGATGTGCCCATATGATAAGAAACATCCAATATTATTACACGCTTCACACAGACTGACAAGGTTGTATTTTATAAAACAACACATAGAAAGCATGCACGCTGGACCACAGTTATTGTTATTCACGATTAGAGAAACTAGTTGATGGTCGTCGCCGTGCTAGACGCACAGTGAATAACTGTGTACTTTGTAGACGTTTACGAGGTAAAACATTGCAACCTAAAATGGGTGATTTACCATCACAAAGAGTAAGTGTTGATTTTCCATTCATATCCGTTGGTTTAGATTTTGCTGGTCCATTTTTCATTTTAAATCGTAAAGGCCGTGGATCACGCTTAATTAAATGCTACTTATGTCTTTTTGTATGTCTACGATTTAAATGCATTCACTTGGAAGCCGTGAGTGACCTATCTAAGGATGCGTTTGTCATGACTTTGAAACGATTTGTATCCCGAAGAGGTAAACCAGCAGAAATATTATGCGATAACGGTCGTAAGTTTGTAGCTGCATCTAAAGAAATAGGAGCGTTTTTAAATGAAACTCAAGAACCTTTATTGAATTTTGCAAGTCAGCTGGGCATCAAATTTACTTTCATACCTGCTTACGCTCCTCATTTCGGTGGCATCTGGGAGGCCGGTATTAAATCAGCAAAATTCCATATAAAACGAGTCATGGGAAATAGTCACCTCACCTATGAGGAAATTTCTACACTCTTTGCACAAGTTGAGGTTATTCTGAACAGCCGCCCTTTATGTCCACTCTCATCTAGTCCTCATGATTTCCTCTCCCTCTCCCCAGGACACTTTATCATCGGGAGACCACTCACAGCACTACCTACACCAGACTTGGCTAAACTCAAGGAAAGTCAGCTGAGACTATCGTCTCAGCTGACTCTCCTTTACGAAAGACTAGAAAAGATCAGACAACAGTACTGGCAACGTTGGCAAAGAGAATATATACCAGAGCTCCAGCACCGCACAAAATGGCGAACTAGTTCCAGCAAAATAAATGTTGGTGATATGGTGTTGCTGGCTGAAGACAACGCACCGCCACTACAATGGAGACTCGGACGAATCCATCGTCTCTTTCCCGGCCCAGATGGCGTTACGAGAGTAGCTGATGTCAATACTACCAAAGGCTGCGTACGTCGTGCCCTGGTCCGTCTTTGCCCTCTTCCTACGGCGGAGGAACTACAGGAATGAAGAAGTTGAAATTGTTTTCATCGGCGGGGAGTATGTTACAGCTTCGCCTTGCAATAAGTGAATAAGAACTCAACATTTGTCACAAGACGCATGGCTCTTATAATTTTATCAGGCGCTTTATTAAATAACGGTTAATTGTATGACGTTTGAATAAACTTCACTTGCCTTCCATCATAGTAACAGTCAATACTTACTTAATACATCTGCCACAACAAGAGCCATTAAACAAGAAGATACTTAATACATTTTTGAGAGATTCCAAACCTGGGTTTTATTCTGAACCATTTATGTTCATATACAATATACTTAAATACGACTTAAACATTTTTGGCACCGGCTTCAAACACATCAGTAGGTGTCTATCACGGAAATCGTATGTAAATACAAATTATTTATTGCTTTTTAGTTCTTGGGTGTTTCCTGAAGGCGGTTTTCTATTATTTTTTTTAAATACTTTATTTTTCACTTTTTAGTGGATTTTTATAACATAGGTGCGTAGGTTTGGGTAGGTGGTACATGATAGGGAGGCCTTCTTTGGGTGCATCTCGTATGAGACCGCATCGAACACAAAAAATAACAATGATGAGCGCCTAAAGCGCAATAGATAAAGAAATAGAGCACAGTGTCTCGGAGAGTCTTCCAAAGGCCGTGAAGAAAGATTTATATTAATATGGGTACGTTAACTGAGCACGCCCAGCTCGCCAGCCTTTTGAAGTTATACTTCTTTTGGCGCGTTAGGCAAAAATGATGAGAGTAAATTTTTACGATGCGCGTGCACACCGTCACGAAAAACCGACACCCTGAAGTTAGATACCCCTTTTTTTTTGTTAAGGCGCGAAATAATGTTCCTAACCGCACACCCCGTCGTTCGGGGCAACGTACAGGGTAGTGTGGGGCCTGCACCCACTAAAGAAACCCGCCGTGTGCCATCTCTCCGCCTTTATTGGCGGGCCACTGGAACTGTGTTGCATTCCTTCGGTGGTCCGCCGGTGGCTTACCCTTTCGGGTACCCTCTACTGAGCGACGCATCCGCAGAGGAGCGACGCACCTTCGCGGGAGGCCTTGCGGGTGGCGGACGTTCCCCAGTCCATCCACCCGCAGCCTCAGCTAGGGCGGCATGAGGCGCAAGTACCTGCGTCTGCGCCGCCCCGGTCGCTGTCGGTTGCTTGGTTTTCGAGGCAATAGCCTCCCACACGTCGTCCGCCGTCACTGAGTCATCCAGACCGGAAGTACGCAATTCAGCGCACTTTACCGGTCTGGTAACACGGACTCCACTCCCCTCACCAAACAGACCCGTCAGCCTTTCGGCCACCGTGTCAGCCATCCAGCCAATTCAGGGAACTCCGATGTCGGAGACGTCGATTTCTTCCCGAGCCTTCCTCAAGATGGCCTGGTACGTCAGGCCTGCTTCCGCCTCCGGCAGCATGGTGATCACCACCGCAGCCGTTTTCGGCGCTTGAAGCTTGCGCGGCTTCCTAGAGCCAGGCTTGTTCCCTGGCACAGCGGGATACGCAGCTTGGGCAGCAGCCCCAGTTGCGGCTCCCTTTTCCCTCTTGCCCCGGGATTTCTTCCTCCCCACGCTCACCACATGCGAGCCCTCATCAGAGGGTGCAAGGCCGGTTGGCGCTCGAGGTAGGATACGTGGATCCCAGGGATTGGCCGCTGGGGCCCGCGGGGGCAGGCCAGCACATGGAAGAGGAGGGAACTCGTCTCTGGACTGGCCCTTGTGGCGCTGCCCAGCGGAGGCCCCGCGCCCGCCGCTGAGGCTGAGGTTTTCGGCACGGCCTTGGCGAGCCTTGGTTTGGTTCGCGGGCCGGTGCGCTCCTTGCGGAGCTCAGCCACCTCATCCCCGAGGCGCTTGCAGCGCGCCTCCAGCCATCTATTCTCCTTAGACGCCGAGTGGCGCCGGAGGGACTCCAACGCTTCGAAGACCACCTTGGTGACCTTCTTGAGGGCACCGGAGAAGGAGCCCTGAAGGTCTCGCGACCCATCTGCCACCGTAAAAACGATGGCCAGGGCATCGGAGACCTTCTGGGCAATCTGGTCTGCCGTCAGCAGATTGTCCCCCTCCAGAGGCTCCTCTTCAAGCCTCGATGTGAGGAAGGTCAGCCGCTCCTCCATCGAGAGACTAGCTCCCAAATCTTCAATTACAGCCACATCCGCTTTGGACAAGGCGCGTGGCACTGTGCGCCTGCTGGCGCCACGGCCTCTTTGTGCTGGCCTTCCCGGCCTCCCCGGCGGAGGCATCTCAGTGGAGCTGCCTTCCGACTCCGACGCATCCCCTTCTAGCGCAATTGAGCGCTTCCGGAGTCGTGAGGGCCGCTCGAACGAGCCAGCCATCCCCGGCTGAGACCCCGATGAGTTCGAGGCGAGCGCGCTTGCAGCCGCAACACCGCCGCCACCGCCATCCGTCTCCATCCCCGACGTGGCAGCTGATCCGCTTCCTGCGGTAGGACTTCCCGCGGGTGTGGGATTCCTCCCACCGGTCCTCCTTTTCCTTACTTTCTCCGTCTTTTTTTCAATCATGGTGTCGAGTGCTGCCCCATATACACGGAGCTGACAGAGCCGGTTTTGACACTCGGCTCTGTGAGCGATTCCCCAGGTGCGTTGCACCCGGGACCCTCCTCCCCCTCCCTCCTTTTATAGGGGTTTTCTTCCCCGTAATCCGAAGACTCCCGGTCCTGTCCGTCCAGGATTACGGGCCGGGGGGGGCCACTATGGTCCCGCTGGCCCTCCACGGCAGACGTACGGCCTATCCGCTGTGCCCTCTGCTAATCGGAGGGACACGTGGAGACCCGTCCCCTGCCGGGATTCAGCTGCCGGCACTAGAGTGCCGGCGTTGCCCGGGGTGCACCAACGGAGGTATCCCGACCCGCACCCCGAAGTTAGATACCCTGAAGTTACCTATAGTCAACATTTTAGTTTTTTTGTGATATTTAAATAAACTTTATTTAACTAGATAATGCGTTATAATAAAACTTTCAATGTATTATATACCTTTTTTTTAAAGTTAGTGTCGTTTATTCTACAAAGAAGTATAACTTCTAAAGCGTGTATAAGTACACACACACTTTTTTTTTGTTAAGGCGGGTAAAAATGTTTCTAACTGCACACCCCGTCGTTCGGGGCTACAAAAAGGGTAGTGTGGAGCCTTCACCCACTAAAGAAACCCGCCGTGTACCGTCTCTCCGCCTTTATTGGCGGGCCACTGGAATAATGTTACATTCATTCGGTGGTCCGCCAACTGCTTACAATTTTGGGTACCCTCAACTGAGCGTCGCACAATCGCGGGAGGCCTTGCGGGTAGCGGACGTTCCCCGGTCCTATCCACCCGCGGCCTCAGCTAGGGTGGCATTAGACGCAAATATTCACGCCTGCAGCACCCCAGTCGCTGGCAGTGGTTCGGGTCTGCGGAAGGATCAACCTTTCTGGCCCTCTCCGCCGCTTCCTTCCGCAAGATAACCTCCTCGCAGAAAGCAGCAACCGCGGCCCAACTCATGTCGCTGCCAAGCATCGCTCTGACGACGCTCGGCAGTGAGAGGTCCCCCCCTATTGCCGCGACGAGTTCACGGTGCTGCTCGGCCCAAGCCGGGCACGATTCGAGCTTGTGCTACGCCGTGTCCTCGTCGCAGCCGCAATGGTGATGGCCCGGAGCCGCTCTCCCTCCTTACAACAATGTGCAGGTATCTGCCAAAGCAATCGTGCCCCGACAGTGCCTGGACCAGTGGGAATGTAAGGACTGCGTGCCATCGCCCTGCCCACTCTTCCAGCACAGGCCGGAGAGCCCCTACGGTCCGAAGACCGGCCCGAAGCGCCTCCAGCCGCGACCTCCAGCTGGCCATGGCAGCTCGGCGGGCGTCACCCTGCCATCTCCACCACACTGGGTAGGGGACGTCCAACCCCCTCCTGCTCTTGCGACGCCCGCCGACACACCTCGGTGAGCACCTCCGCCTCCAAGTCCCACGGAGGGGTTCCGGTCAACGCGCAGGCCGCCTCCGTCGACACCGTGCGGTATCCACGTAGGTATGACCCTGGACGTCACGACTCTCTGTGGCCTCCACAGAAGAGCCCTGTTCAGTGCGTCCAGCGACTCCGCCTACGGCACGGTCCGTCACGGGTGCGCCGTACAGCGCCATCGACCGGACCACCCCCCACGTAAAGCCGTCGTATGAGCCGTGCAAGCGCGGCCGCCGCACCGACGACCCTCGGGGACAGTTGACGGAAGTGCTTGCGAAAGCGCCACCGCCCGTCCAGCACTAGGCCCAGATACTTAATCCGGGCCTGCACCCCAATTTGGATCCCGTCCACCGTGATCAAGGTGCCAGCAGGTGGCTGACGTCGGGGCCCATGGCAAAGCAGGGCCTCCGACTTGTCCAGGGCCACCCTAAGCCCCCGCGCCCCGATGCCCAGCTCGCCAGACTAAGCGCTCGCGCTTGTAGTATTGATTAAAATGAAATTGTTTATGTGATTTAGGGTAATTCGACGATAGAATTTAATAATCGAAAATTTGGAGCTAAAACTCAAACGTATATTTTGAACTTCGTTTACGGAATCTATCGCGTTTACTTGATTTTACTACTATCCCGACGTTTCGAATACTTTACAGCATTCATGATCACGGGTGGACTTAGATGATAGACGTCCAAGGCTGATATGAGCCTTGGACGTAAACGAAGTTTTATTTCAAAATGTGTAACATTCGCGTAAATATCAGAAAGTATCAAACGTATATGATCAACCAAAAAAACAATTTATAAAAAAATAATCCGACTTAAAAATAACATTTCAAATCATATAAAAAGTAATCAAATAGAAGCTACTAGAAAAATATATTTTTAAGTTTTATAAACGACAGCTTTGTTGCTGTCGGTGGAGTCGGGAATCTCCGAAACCGGCAAGCGTGTATGGAGAGAATTATGAATGTTGAGGAAGCGAGAGATGTATGCAAGAATAGAACCTTTTGTCACTCTGTTCTCTCTGCCTACCCCGCAAGGAAGATAGCGTGATGATAAGTAAGTAAGTAAAATCATGTTCCTAACTGCACACCCCGTCGTTCGGGGCAACGAACAGGATAGTGTGGGGCCCTCACCCACTAAATAAACCCACCGTGTGCCGTCTCTCCGCCTTTGTTGGCAGGCCACTGGAACTATATTACATTCCTTCAGTGGTTCATAGGTGCAACCCTAGCGTATTCGTTGAATGACGCAGTTGCACGTGGATCATGCGGCGGGCAAAATAATCTGAACTGTAATTCTGTGTGCATAAGGTACATTTCTTCTCGCCGCGAACAATTTGGTATTACTACATATTAAGATTTTGTAGGGTATTATAGAGAACCACCGAAGGAATGTAACATAGTTCCAGTGGCCCGCCAACAAAGGCGGAGAGACGGCACACGGCGGGTTTCTTTAGTGGGTGAGGGCCCCACACTACCCTGTTCGTTGCCCCGAACGACGGGGTGTGCGGTTAGGAACATTTTTTCCCGCCTTAACAAAAAAAAAAGGGGGTATTATAGAGAGATTTTGGACAAGTTTTAAGTGATGTTTCTGTCCGTAGGACTAGTATCTATTTTGTGGCGAGGTTTCAAAATAAACGAAAAAGTGTCATCGATGTATACAATTTTTTAGATTCTTGTTGATTTTTAAAAAACCGCTGCACCGATTTCGGTAAAATTTAAATGCGACCATTTCGGAATAAACTCGTTTCGAACAAAATAATAATTTTGCAAATCCGTCTATAAATGACGGAGTTATGTCAGAACAAACATAAAAAATATATAAACATCCGAATTGAGAACCTCCTCCTTTTTTGAAGTCGGTTAAAAAATGTGAAAGTGACTAAATAATTATTATTTTTTTGTTACGCTTTCACGACTTCACACTACTACAGGAACTACTGAACCTCAGAGTACTGGAGCTCAGAAAAGGACATAGGATGCATTTAATCCCCGAAAAATGAATGAGTTCTTCGGGTTAGCTATTTTTGCATAGAAGTATCTAATTATTGTTTTTTATGGCATATGGTAGCACATGAGCCACGGTCCATCTGATGGTAAATGGTAACCGTCGCCCATGGCCTCAACTATACCGAGTGTATTGTCATGCCGCTGCTCACCATTTGATTTCACATATATGAAATGAAGGAATAAAGGGCTGCTACAACCAAAACGCAACGATGTGCTTCATGGCCGGTCACACGGGAGATGGTGGTACCAACCCGCTCGAGCCTGATAGCAAGTGATCACTCCCACTTAGTACCCAGCCCTACCACCTGTAATGCAATGGGTGATAAATGCTTACTTCTCTTAGTCGGTCCTACGACACCTGTGGGAAAGAATGGGGTGGTGAAACTTGTATTCTTAGTCCGTCACCACACATTTAATTAAAATGCAGTATTGCGTAATTTATATTCTGTTGTCCACGCGGACGAAGTCCTGGGTAGAGGCTAGTTTAATATATTTTAACTTTTATACACGTCGAGAAAATAAAAAACAATCACATATCTGGATAATAGATATAATTAAATAACATTCCAAGCATCCTATTTAGATAATATACGTGAAGTTATCATCTTGTTAATATTCACAATCTTATCGATGTTATATTTTAATCGATTTAGAATGATTTTATAATTATACGGACTGACAAAATGTGCAATATATGTAATGACTGAGCTAACATATTTTAAGTTTATGGTAATGACACATAATCTAGGTATGTTTCCTAAAATTACAATTTAGATAAACATATAATACTGATCGCATAATCTATACTAATGTATAATGTATAAAGCTGAATAGTTTACCTACGACGTGAATCAGAAAAATCTGTAAAATTTTTGGCATAGTACTTTCAAAAATAAAGAGGGGAACGTCAACGTTTATCTATTTTCTTTAAATAACTAAAACTATACCCTATTCCCTTTAGCGTGACACAAAAGAAAACAACCAATGTTTCTCAAAGAGTCCAGGTACACTTTGTTTGAAGTAATGTAACATAGTTCCAGTGGCCTGCCAACACATACGGAGAGACGGCACATGGCGGGTTCATTTAGTGTCACCCACTAAGTAAAACACACAACAACAAGATATATCTATAAACAAACAGTTGTTATTTTTAGATATCCAAATTAATTTTTCGATCTTAAATTAAAACTTGTAAATCAAAGTTATTCATTCAGGCATTAAAAAAAATGATCATAACTTGACAAAGTACTGCAAGATGAATTAAACGAATATAAACTTGATGGGTTCGGGTCGTTTCATTATAGAGTTCCTAGGTTCACCTTCCAGCTCCATCATCAGATCAGCTCCATGTCATCATAATATTGCATTGTCACGCAATATACATATGGGTGTAAAATTTCAGCTCAATCGGAAACCGGGAAGTGTGTCAAATTTAATTTCCAATGCACACACTATAGCTGCGTTTCGTAACGGTGTCGCAAGTCCAGAGATTTTATCTCATCTAAAAATATGCGTGCAGCGCTAAAAGAAGTTACACTACCCTGTTCGTTGCCCCGAACGACGGGGTGTGCGGTTAGGTACATTTTTTCTCGCCTTAACAAAAAATGGTACAGTCATGCTATAAACTACAAATAGCTAGTATAACAACACAAAAAGTTAAATAACACTGCCCGACCCGGGGATCGAATCCGAGATCTCATGATCAGCAGTGGCTCACACTACCGCTGTACCACCGAGACATTTATTACAAATATCTAAACCCGTAAGGCCGTGTGGAGCCGGTTTAGGCCGTGTGGGGCCGGTTTTATAATTATCCCACCCCTCTCTACCCACGGGAGTCGTAAGAGCCGACTGAAGGAATGCCGGGGGAGTGGACAGCAGCACTCCCTTGAGTATTAACAACATCCACTGCGATCGCCAACCCTGCCAAGCGTGGCGATTAGGGCATTATCCCCCATGACGGGACCGCTCGTTGTGGCGTTCTCTTGGGGAGGTCTATGTACAGCAGTGGACTTTGAAAGGCTGATGGATGGATGGATGGAAACCCGTAAAAATTTGTATTGTATGGTTCGTACAAATCCATTGGAGAGGGTTGTTTAAAGATTCAGGCTGCTTTGGATATGATGTGTAAATTAGTCGAAAGTATTGGTCTTGAGGTATCTATGAAAAAGACCAGTATTTGTCTGTTTAGAAAATGGTACAGCAATAGGCAGGATCTTGTTAACATTAGTCTCAATGGGACACGGTTACATTATAGTTGAAAACGTTAGATACCTGGGTATATGGCTTGACAGATCCCTAAAATGGGCCAAACACATAAATGAAACAACAAAAAGAACATTGAATTTCATGAATAGGTATAATAAAAATACTGGCTGGTAGTAACTCTGGCTTACACCCGAAGCACTTGAGGAGGTTGTACATTTCTAGCATAAGAAGTTGCGTAGATTATGGAAGTTTTCTCTACGACTTCAGCTTGAAAAGCCATTTGTACAAGCTTGATAAGGTGCAAAACGAATGCATGCGGGTAATTAGGGGTTTCATAAAGAGCACGCCAATCCATGTAATGGAAAATGAATTGTGTTTAAACCTACTTTTTCTGCGTAGGCGTTATCTTGGAGGCAAATATTGGCTGAGAAGTTATTCAATAGACAAAGATATTTTGGAATTAATTGACTAGTTGTCTCAACAATATTGCCAATCGTGTTATTGGAGCCGAAAGAAAAAGCCTTTGCTGGTCCACATACATGAATCACTGAAATCCTTTTCCGTCCATTCAGCCATTAAGTTGGAAATGTTTTCTTTGGATACATGGGTTCAAAATATAAATTTAGATAATTGCATAATTTGTCACATAGAAGGAGTTATATGTTCCAAAAGAGCTCTAGGGGCAACTTTCTTAAAACAAAAATGTAATGAATTAATTGACAGTAAATTTAGTAATTTTTACAAAATATATACCGATGGTTCAAAAGAAAATAACGCTATAGGAGCAGCAATTTTTGATCCTCAGTCGCAATCAAATATTAAACTTAAAATTGAGACTATTTTTTCCTTTATGTATGCAGAATTATTTGCTTTGGCTGAAGCCTCTCCTATATAAATAGTATTAACTATGATAAATTCGTCATCATGGCGGATGCTAGGAGTGCACTCCAACACTTAGCTCGATGCACCTCGAATTTTCGAGGAGTACCGATTGCTTACACCATAATAGAGGCAATAAGAAATCTAGAATCGTGTAACAAAGAAGTTGTAATACAATGGATTCCATCTCACGTGGGGCAGTGGGGTAACGAGGAGCCGATCGACTAGCAAAATCAGCAGCTTCGGAGGGCATTTCCAGTTATATAGTTCCGTTTCATAGTGATGTATTACCTATTATTAAAGAAAATATAATTCCACTTTGGTCTGAGCATCTTCAAATTATTTCATTAAATAAAGGTATCTAGTCTAGGACTATACGATCTGAGCCTTTCCGTTACCCTTGGTTTGATTCAAGTAAGCTAGATAGAAATTCTCTTGTGACTGCTTTTAGGATTCGATCCGGCCACGTTCCGCTTAATAAATTAGCGTATCTCATGGCAAAATTGTCATTCCCAAACTGTTCCGAGTGTGGTGTAGTCGCAGATGTGCATCATGTTATGGTGGAGTGTGTTCGGAATCGGGCCCTAAGAAGTACGCTAATTAGATATAGTTATGATGTTGGATATTGTAATAGTGCGCTAGCTCAACCTCTTTCACAGAATGCCAAAGTTTTGTATAAATTAGTTCAGATTGTTATAAACTAGGTCTAGGTTATAATTTTGTATCTTAAGTTGTGTTATAAGATAATTGAGATGGCTTTACGAGGACGACATGGCCGCTTCTCTCTTGTGTACCAAGTCCTTTGCAAAATGTCCGATGTTATTATCCAATAGGGCGACAAATTACATTGTCCTTTCTATTTAATCGGTCAAGTAGATTTGAAGCAAATTGGTCGTGACAGACGGACAGACA
Organism: Leucoma salicis; assembly: GCA_948253155.1. Taxonomy (NCBI): domain Eukaryota; kingdom Metazoa; phylum Arthropoda; class Insecta; order Lepidoptera; family Erebidae; genus Leucoma; species Leucoma salicis. Next base: position 10,049,528 of record OX411808.1, on the reverse strand, counting down.
GATACACAAGTGATCCTGTAAGGGTTACGTTTTTCTTATGGACGTACGAAGCCCAAAAAAATAATAATTATATTATTACGTTTATAAATGCCCATAACGAAGAAATATTTTAATAAACACAGCCCCAAAAATAACAGCTTCTTGTTGTTATTTTCACTGTCACACGAGTACTTTGTCACCACGGAGTACTCTTTTTTCGTACTCCGTGTTTGTCACAGATTATATGGCCAGTGACCTCATCTGTGTGGATTTCAAGATTCAATTCCATTAAGTCATTTAGGCATATATCACGGGAATTCCTTACCAGGTTTAAAGTATTCTATGTCATTATCCAGCCCAAAATTTTCCTGTATACCAAACTTCTTTCAAATCCGTTTAGTCATTAAATCCATATGTCAAAACATAGCTATCCTTTAGGAACTAATCAATGTTACAACATAAATATTCTATATGTTAATCTATGTTATCTATCTAGCTACAAAATTTCATTGAAATCCATCCAGTCAGTCCTTGCTTATCCCAGCATGAATGGGCCGGCTCGATCGGGGAAGTACCACCCTCTCACAAAATATCAGCGTGAACCAACAGTAGTGGTACCCATCGTTGTGTTTCGTATGGTAAGTGCGACTAGAGGCCCAAACCCCCTTCCTTGTTCCTCCTCCTCCTTGTTATCCTTCCTATCCGCTCCTTAGTAATCTACCTATCCTCTCCTTAAAAAATGTCCTATCTACCTCCTATCCCTTTCCTTGGAGATGACAACACGCGAGTGATGCCTCTAGTATTGCTAGCGTCTATAGGCTACGGTAATCGCTTACTATCATTATGCTTGTTTGCCGCCCAGCTAGTATAAAAAAAAGTCAAATTGTACAATTACATTGTATAATTCCCTTATTTCTGCAATATTCCCAAAAAAAGAACAAAAAGGATACCAATTATTTGTGTATATTTTATTTTTTCTGTACCGATCTACCGATCATTATAGTTCTGTATTCCGACAAAAATAGTTTAGCAATTATAGAACAGACAAATCGGCAATCATAATAATTACTTAACAATAAATGTTTAGTTCCCAGTTTTTCATCCAAAAAACCATTTAATCGAAACGATTGCCGTTATCTGCATATTATTACGAGTTAAATTTCTGTCATAATGTTGGTATATTGTTTGAAAGCACCATGTGTGCACACCAAATACTTAAAGCTATTTACATTGGTTGTTTTATATGTTTCGTCAACTCGAACATGTCCAAAGAATACGTAAGTTGTATTTGATATAATTTAAATTTGGAATATATAAAGGCGAATGTTTTAAAAAGTATAAAAAAATGTAACATAAATATACATAAAGTTTTTAACTCGATTTTTGGCTGTACCTACAAGAAAAAGCACATCACAATACACAGGTTGACTATGGAGTTACCTATCTTCGCCAGAAGACGACTAGGAAAGTATGCACATAATGTTAGGTACTATAAGAAAGTTTGAACTAAGCCAAGTCAAAGTTGTCGTTTCGTACCAGATCCTAACAAAATAAGAATATTAACGAGAAATTAACACGAAATCACCGAAATTATTTAGAAATAGTTTTGTATCAGCAAGTTTACCAATATTAAAGATGGCGGTTATAGCCCAATCGAAGATAAAAGCTCATTATACAGTGTAAAATGTGTGCATTATCAGTACCTACTCTATAACTTAATAGTACTAAAATGCATTTGAACTTTGAGAATTTTGTCTTATTTAGGTTTATTTGCAAGTCAACTGCGTATTTTAGATGTTCATATAAATAAAGAAATATTGTAGAATAAAACAGACATATAATTGTACCCTTTTTATGGTTTGTTTACCTTTTGTATCACGGCTTCCTGAATAGAGTACATTTAGGAAAGTATCGCGGGGGACTTCATAATCATACAAAGAAGTTGCGTAGATTATGGAAGTTTTCTCTACGACTTCAGCTTGAAAAGCCATTTGTACAAGCTTGATAAGGTGCAAAACGAATGCATGCGGGTAATTAGGGGTTTCATAAAGAGCACGCCAATCCATGTAATGGAAAATGAATTGTGTTTAAACCTACTTTTTCTGCGTAGGCGTTATCTTGGAGGCAAATATTGGCTGAGAAGTTATTCAATAGACAAAGATATTTTGGAATTAATTGACTAGTTGTCTCAACAATATTGCCAATCGTGTTATTGGAGCCGAAAGAAAAAGCCTTTGCTGGTCCACATACATGAATCACTGAAATCCTTTTCCGTCCATTCAGCCATTAAGTTGGAAATGTTTTCTTTGGATACATGGGTTCAAAATATAAATTTAGATAATTGCATAATTTGTCACATAGAAGGAGTTATATGTTCCAAAAGAGCTCTAGGGGCAACTTTCTTAAAACAAAAATGTAATGAATTAATTGACAGTAAATTTAGTAATTTTTACAAAATATATACCGATGGTTCAAAAGAAAATAACGCTATAGGAGCAGCAATTTTTGATCCTCAGTCGCAATCAAATATTAAACTTAAAATTGAGACTATTTTTTCCTTTATGTATGCAGAATTATTTGCTTTGGCTGAAGCCTCTCCTATATAAATAGTATTAACTATGATAAATTCGTCATCATGGCGGATGCTAGGAGTGCACTCCAACACTTAGCTCGATGCACCTCGAATTTTCGAGGAGTACCGATTGCTTACACCATAATAGAGGCAATAAGAAATCTAGAATCGTGTAACAAAGAAGTTGTAATACAATGGATTCCATCTCACGTGGGGCTGTGGGGTAACGAGGAGGCCGATCGACTAGCAAAATCAGCAGCTTCGGAGGGCATTTCCAGTTATATAGTTCCGTTTCATAGTGATGTATTACCTATTATTAAAGAAAATATAATTCCACTTTGGTCTGAGCATCTTCAAATTATTTCATTAAATAAAGGTATCTAGTCTAGGACTATACGATCTGAGCCTTTCCGTTACCCTTGGTTTGATTCAAGTAAGCTAGATAGAAATTCTCTTGTGACTGCTTTTAGGATTCGATCCGGCCACGTTCCGCTTAATAAATTAGCGTATCTCATGGCAAAATTGTCATTCCCAAACTGTTCCGAGTGTGGTGTAGTCGCAGATGTGCATCATGTTATGGTGGAGTGTGTTCGGAATCGGGCCCTAAGAAGTACGCTAATTAGATATAGTTATGATGTTGGATATTGTAATAGTGCGCTAGCTCAACCTCTTTCACAGAATGCCAAAGTTTTGTATAAATTAGTTCAGATTGTTATAAACTAGGTCTAGGTTATAATTTTGTATCTTAAGTTGTGTTATAAGATAATTGAGATGGCTTTACGAGGACGACATGGCCGCTTCTCTCTTGTGTACCAAGTCCTTTGCAAAATGTCCGATGTTATTATCCAATAGGGCGACAAATTACATTGTCCTTTCTATTTAATCGGTCAAGTAGATTTGAAGCAAATTGGTCGTGACAGACGGACAGACAGATACACAAGTGATCCTGTAAGGGTTACGTTTTTCTTATGGACGTACGAAGCCCAAAAAAATAATAATTATATTATTACGTTTATAAATGCCCATAACGAAGAAATATTTTAATAAACACAGCCCCAAAAATAACAGCTTCTTGTTGTTATTTTCACTGTCACACGAGTACTTTGTCACCACGGAGTACCCTTTTTTCGTACTCCGTGTTTGTCACAGATTATAAGGCCAGTGACCTCATCTGTGTGGATTTCAAGATTCAATTCCATTAAGTCATTTAGGCATATATCACGGGAATTCCTTACCAGGTTTAAAGTATTCTATGTGATTATCCAGCCCAAAATTTCCTGTATACCAAACTTCTTTCAAATCCGTTAGATCCATAGTCATTAGATCCATATGCCAAAACATAGCTATCCTTTAGGAACTAATCAATGTTATAACATAAATATTCTATACGTTAATCTATGTTATCTATCTAGCTACAAAATTTCATTGAAATTCATCCAGTCAGTCCTTGCTTATCCCAGCATGAACGGGCCGGCTTGATCGGGGAAGTACCACCCTCCCACAAAATATCAGCGTGAACCAACAGTAGTGGTACCCATCGTTGTGTTTCGTATGGTAAGTGCGACTAGAGGCCCAAACCCCCTTCCTTGTTCCTCCTCCTCCTTGTTATCCTTCCTATCCGCTCCTTAGTAATCTACCTATCCTCTCCTTATAAAATGTCCCATCCACCTCCTATCCCTTTCCTTGGAGATGACAACACGCGAGTGATGCCTCTAGTATTGCTAGCGTCTATAGGCTACGGTAATCGCTTACTATCATTATGCTTGTTTGCCGCCCAGCTAGTATAAAAAAAAGTCAAATTGTACAATTACATTGTATAATTCCCTTATTTCTGCAATATTCCCAAAAAAAGAACAAAAAGGATACCAATTATTTGTGTATATTTTATTTTTTCTGTACCGATCTACCGATCATTATAGTTCTTTATTCCGACAAAAATAGTTTAGCAATTATAGAACAGACAAATCGGCAATCATAATAATTACTTAACAATAAATGTTTAGTTCCCAGTTTTTCATCCAAAAAACCATTTAATCGAAACGATTGCCGTTATCTGCATATTATTACGAGTTAAATTTCTGTCATAATGTTGGTATATTGTTTGAAAGCACCATGTGTGCACACCAAATACTTAAAGCTATTTACATTGGTTGTTTTATATGTTTCGTCAACTCGAACATGTCCAAAGAATACGTAAGTTGTATTTGATATAATTTAAATTTGGAATATATAAAGGCGAATGTTTTAAAAAGCATAAAAAAATGTAACATAAATATACATAAAGTTTTTAACTCGATTTTTGGCTGTACCTACAAGAAAAAGCACATCACAATACACAGGTTGACTATGGAGTTACCTATCTTCGCCAGAAGACGACTAGGAAAGTATGCACATAATGTTAGGTACTATAAGAAAATTTGAACTAAGCCAAGTCAAAGTTGTCGTTTCGTACCAGATCCTAACAAAATAAGAATATTAACGAGAAATTAACATGAAATCACCGAAATTATTTAGAAATAGTTTTGTATCAGCAAGTTTACCAATATTAAAGATGGCGGTTATAACCCAATCGAAGATAAAAGCTCATTATACAGTGTAAAATGTGTGCATTATCAGTACCTACTCTATAACTTAATAGTATTAAAATGCATTTGAACTTTGAGAATTTTGTCTTATTTAGGTTTATTTGCAAGTCAACTGCGTATTTTAGATGTTCATATAAATAAAGAAATATTGTAGAATAAAACAGACATATAATTGTACCCTTTTTATGGTTTGTTTACCTTTTGTATCACGGCTTCCTGAATAGAGTACATTTAGGAAAGTATCGCGGGGGACTTCATAATCATACAATTTAACAGAAACAAAATACGGCCAGCCTTAGATCAACCATTTGTGGATTACACAAAGAATTTGTTCTATGTGGGATTTGAACCCACCCGGATGGGATTTGAACAGCACGGGAGGTCGGTATCTAACGCATTCCACCATCTGGACAATTCCTGTGATTTCTTGCTTGCAGGGTGTTTTTAATTTGTCTATAGTTCAGTTCAATGTGTGTAAGGGGCCGAAGGTACATGATTGTGCTACAGCGTCTGCGAGTGTTCATAACTACTACACATTATTGTACGAAATAACAGTCACAAAAAATATGGCACCAAGGAAAGTAAGTAATTATCATCCAGTCATTAGTTTTAACCTCATAAAATGTAATAGTAGCTTATTATAGACATCTTAAATTTTACCTCATTCATAACTACACCAGGGGAAGAGTTTTGATTTTCTGTTAAAATTTCACCACCAACTTTGAGGTCAGAATATAGTTAACAGCATTTTGACATCGTCTTTTTTTCAACTCTTTTGCTGTCCCATTATTGGGCATGGGTCTCCTCTCAGTAGAGAGTGATCATCATAATATATATCCCTGTCACTAGAGAGGAATATATTATGTAGTCCACCACCCTGCCTTAGTGCGGATTAGCAAACTCCACTAGGCATCGAGCATAGAGAAAAGTAATCATTACTTTACCATTTTTATTTAGGTTTCCACACGATGTTTCCCTTCGTCAAGCAGTTATAAATTTGCAAACAAATATGCACTCATGTCAATATTTCAAAAAAACCTCGAAATGTCAGAGGCGTGTGCCGTCAGATCAGGACTTCGAACTTGACCTTGATACCACTGTCTTTGCAGTCCTTGGTTTTACCTCTAGGCTATTGCTGCTGGCATCTCCCTTACTAATACAATAAATGCGAAAGTGCGTTTTTTTACGCCTTCACGTCATACTCTAAGGAAGGCATAAACTAGGAGATCATACAGTACGTCAACGTGGACTTATACAAGGGCAGAATTTAATTATTTATAAAAATTATAGGTAAAACTAAACTTTTAATTGAATTGAATTTTAATAAGAAGTCAATCCATATTTCGTTAATATTCTGTCTATAACTGTAGGTAATATATTTTTATATCAAGTGTAATTTTCAGGGAAAAATAGTTGCAATGTCAAATGGCAAGGAATTTTTAAGGCTTCAAGTAAAGAAAACATGCGAACATTTATTTCTTCGGCCATTGTTTGCCGCTCTAATGAACGTTACCAATGACTGTGTTGTTGTAAAGGTATTCAATAATGAAAATATATATTTTATTAAAGTGATATCCATCATCATCACCATATTCTCCATCCACTATTTGCTCTAAACCAATTCACTGCTTGTGATGTTAAAAGGAGCACCCTGTCAATGAGACATCTAATGCAATTAGTTGTTACTTTTTGAACCACAACATGATCCTTCCCATCCTAGACTTCCAACGAAATGGAAGGAAGCTCTACTTACTCCTCTTCCAAAGAAACCAAAACCTTCTTCCTACTCTAACTATCATCTCATATCCATTCTACCATTCTTCTCCAAAGTGTTCGAGGACCTTGTTCACAACCAGCTCCGTTCTTCTTAAAAATAACCTCCTCAACCCTTTCCAATCTGGCTTTCGTTCTTGCCATAGCACTGTTACAGCCTTAAAGCCTTAATTAACGTTACCGATGATATAAAAACTGGCATGGATACAGGTAAAATAATTACTCGTCATGGTGTAATACAACTGTTGGTGTTCCTCAGGGTAGCGTGGTCTCCCATTTACTTTTCGCTGTATTTATAAATACTATTTCAAATCGACTTATTTCTTCCTACCACCTTTATGCAGATGCTCTTCAGATATATACTTAGGCACAATTAGCAGACCTATCGAATGCTTTAAGAATTATAATCACAGACCTCTGTAGTATCAGTCATCAGTAGTAGTATCAGTAGCCGGAGTAAGTCTCATGTACTTAAAGTGAATCCGTCTAAGACACAGCAGGTTATTGTTGTGGATGGCCTCTAAGTTAGTATCAAAAGTGCATTGAAGTGATTGATTCAGCTACCCTTGACTGTTTTTGATGGCACTGTAATACCGGTCAGTGACAAGTTTAAGAACCTGGGTGTACTGATTGACAGAAACATTTCTTGGGATTCACAACTAGATTAGGTTAGTCGCAAAGTTTTTGCAATAGCTGGATCACTGAGACGGTTGAGTAACTTTCTTCCCACTGCCACCAAAACTGCGTTTGTAACTTCTCTTCTACTCCCCATCCTCGACTAGCTACCCAGATCTTACCGAGAACCAACTTGATAAACTTAAGTGACTCCAAAGTTTTTGTATAAGATTTATATTTCATCCATCCATCCATCAGCCTTTCATCGTCCACTGCTGGACATAGGCCTCCCCAAGGGAACGCCACAGCAAACGGTCCTGTGCCGCCTGATTATATTATTGATTAGATTTTTATATTTGGTTGGCGTAAATATGATCATATCTCAAAATTTCTTAAAAAGCTCAAATGTTACCAGTACGTCTTCACCGGAATGCCCATACACTTTTCTTATTATAAAGTATTTTAATTAATCCGTCATACCATTCCTGTCTCAAAGGAAATTTTGAATTCCTCCATAGCACGCATGGGAGGTCTTTCAGATCATTGCAAAATCTAAGGCTTAAAATCCACAAAATACTTAGGTAAATATTGATTACGAACGGACGTGTTTCTTGTATGTTGTATTACCATCACAACTCTATCCATTTTCATAGGTTTAAAAAAATAATATTATCCTGGCTGACAGGTACGAAATGCACAATTTCGTATACCTATTATTTAGTAGAATATTTTTACTAAAAGTTAAGTACACTACACTTTCTGATATTTCTCTCGTCTAGTAGATAGCAATGCATATATGTCAGTGAAGGTGAGGATTGAGGGACCAGTTTTAAAACTCGCTATATTCGAATTGATTGGATATTTTCTTTCCATTTCTTTTTTACAAAATGTTTTTAGACTCTTACTAAAACTTTATGTAGGAAAAGAAATATTTTATTTATTTGATTGGGTAATATTCACTAAACTATTTATCTTTCTTGTGTGGAATGAGTGACCACAGTTTATTCGTTATAAATTTTTATCTTTGATTCTTTATGGTCTGTAATTCAGTAAATATCTTAACAAATTCTTTACTAAATGTCTGTAATCACAAAACCTGATTTTTTCAGATACTTTTCGAGATCTGACTGATGGTCTATGAGGACTGAGGGACCACACTTTAAAGGCTGTAGTTTTTAATATATATTTTTACAAATTGCCAGATTTGTTCTACAATTGTTTCAAGGCTTCTACTAAATTTAAATTATACTATTTTTATATTGCGAAATACCAGTATGGTCCCTTAGTTCACAAGCACGTGGATCACATCGCTACTTATTTGAGATAAAGAGTTAGAATTACAATATTTAAGATCATCATACATAATTCACCCCCAATTTCCCCCACATGATAAACTGAAGCGTGTCGTTATTATTACAAGCTTTATATTAACTTGCTATGTTTGTACATATTTATATTCCGTAACTTTATTTGTAACTAGTTTTTAATTTATATCTGAGGTTCCCGATATAGTAGCGAGATAAAATGTATACCAGTTTTTAAGTCTAATCAAGAGCTATCAAATAAAAAAACTTGCATGAAAATTCGTTCAGTAGTTTTTGCGTGATGCGTGAACGAACAAACAGATAAACAGACAAATAATCTAAAATCAATTGTTTTGTGTTTAGACACGCCTACATAGCCTAAAACAGTATTTTTTTCTTAAATATCTTAAATGTCAAACACAACTCTGTTACAGTTTTATAATAGTATTGATTAACATGTTTTGTTCTTCAAAGAACAAAGGCTTAATATACAAAGGTCACCCTCCGATTTGCCCCCGTTAAATATAGAATTTTGTGTATGCGACTGCTCGATCATGAGGTCTCGGGTTCGATCCCCGGGTCGGGCAATGTTATTGAGCTTTTTCCTAAAAAGAAAAATTCTCAGTAGCAGCCCGGAGTTTGGATATGTGCCCGGTAGACGTCAATAGGCTCACCCCCTATTACGTGGGACATAGCTGGCGAGTCGTGGGTGTGTAATAACACCTCTGCCTACCCCTTTGGGGAATACAGGCGTGATGCTATGTTTAGAATTTCCAAAAATGTTAGCCGTAGCTTACGTTATATTAAAAACCTACATTCTAAAACTCAGCTCTCTAGTCATGAGAGCTTTGGCTATGCGTTGATCGTTAGTTAGGGCAAGCACATTTTATTAGTTGTAGAATCCCTTCCAGACCTCGTATTTTCTCCCTCTAGCCCATCATCTCTTCACAAACTAACGCGTATCAAATAAAAACACATCTTAATCGTCCAAGTATTTAATTTACAGGGCCACTACAAATTCAAGATCGATATTCAAGAAATAGCTAAATCATATTTCGGCGGCACGTTCATATTTGGAAATTGGACATTCAAATCTTTTTTTTACAACGACGAATGCAATTTATCCTGCTCTGTCATTCAAGTTATGCTGTTTCCTTTAATAGATCATTGATTCAATATAGCTAGCTAATCGGTTATGGAAAATAAATATTTTTGAATACATTGTTTTATTACTTGACCACATTTATAGTCCGATTCATAATTAGCTGCAGTAAAATTACATTACAAATGTCAGGTTGTGAAAAAATGTTGCCACATTTATTTTACTAGTGTCGTAACCTACTTCATTCATTTCGTTCATTCGGATTTTTCTTATAAATAGATTTTTGTTTAAAAACACGCTTTATTGGCTAAGTGCTTTAATAGTGTAAAGTAGGAAAGAATATTACAATAAATAATGATTTAAAAAAGCCTGGTATGTTGTTTACTATATCAATTAAGTATTTGTAACATTTGTTGTCAAGCACCTCACGCTTTATTACAATCTTTATTTATGATAATATTATTTCCTACTTTTTAGGTCAAAGAGCTATAAAAGTATAGTATCACCCTCGTAAAGTTGAAATGTTGTCGAAAATATATTGGACTAAAACAAGAATACAAGAGTGGCTGACAAGTAAAAATATTTAATTTAAATCAAACACAGTAAAAATAACTCTCACGGGCATAGTTCGGCAACTTGTTCATTTTTTTTTAAAATACGCTGTGGACGAGAGGGCTATCCACCATTGAATGATAGTGTTAAGACAGCCCCCATACCACTGCGAGCTGAATCCTATCGAACTAGTTTAGACGCTAAAGAGCTTACATGTCACAAAAAATAAAATCTTTATACTGCAAGAGGTAAAACAATTATTTGAAGAAGGATTAAACACAATAACTCTTTCTATTATAAATGCATGACTGCATCTTGCATACAATTAAAGTAGAGGACAAAATCTGCCATCTCTACCACGTAATAGACAACATAACAGACATTTTTATAGTTAAAGTAAGAGATTAATAGCGTTGCTAGTAGTGAAAGCGAATAATAAAGTGTTATATTTGTTTAAAAATGTTGTTATCTCCTATAGCATATACGATACATCTTATAAATAAATATATATAGCATCACGCCTGTATTCCCCGAAGGGGTAGGCAGAGGTGTATTACACACCCACGACTCGCCAGCTATGTTTAAGTCCCACGTAATAGGGGGCGAGCCTATTGACGTCTACCGGGCACATTTCCAAACTCCGGGCTGCTACTAAAAATTTTTCTTTTAAGGAAAAAGCTCAATAACATTGCTCGACCCGGGAATCGAACCCGAGACCTCATGATTAGCAGTCGCATACACTACCGCTACACCACCGAGGCAGTTAAAAAAGAAATATAAATATACGAAAACCACCATTGCAGCAAAATTCATACAAAACTAATTAAATAATAACCATTCGTTCCTTATTTCCAATCACTATTTTTTTTTTTCGTCACAAACTCACAATACTATCTGTCAGTTTACTGCAGCTAATTATGAATCCGACTTAATCGCTATGATTAAACGAACTTACCTGAGTGAAGTTCTATCGTTTTGTACTAATTAGATTAGCAAGGAGACTAATGTGTGGCGTGGGTCGTATGTCGACTTACCTGAGTGAAGTTCTATCGTTTTGTACTAATTAGATTAGCAAGGAGACTAGTGTGTGGCGTGGGTCGTAACGACATCTAGATTACAGTATATGTGAAGTGGAAATTTGGAATCACCGTTGCGTGCCTGCGATAGCATAGCGGTCCAGAGCACTTCCCCGGAATGGGACGCAGATTCGAATCCTGCTCGCAGTAAAGATTTTTCACTTTCACATTTTTCTCTAACTATTGAATGATTAACCATCGTTCAAGTAAGGATCATCTTTATATATATATTTTTAGCATTTGACATGCTTAGCCCATATACATTAAACACAAAGTGGAAAATGTGCAATCGAAAATAACAGTCACGAGCAGGATTTATTATTTATTTTTTATTTTCTATTTCACATTTTCCACTTTGTGTTTAAGGATCATCTTGTTTGTCAATTGTAGAATTAATTAAACATTTGGAATTTGATTGAGCTAGCATTCAGTTAGCAGCTTGCTACGTAGACCTACGTGCCTAGAACTAGGTGAACAGGTGGTGCGGTGAGTATAGACAATACTACTTTCGGCTAAAGTAGCCGATAGATTGACTATCAATTTCTTTTTTAAACTGATTATCGTTAGTTGTGTGGGGCCGGCTTTAGAATTGCCCCTCTCTACCCACGGGAGTCGACTGAGGGAATACCGAGGGAGTGGGCAGCAGCACTCCCTCGAGTATTAACAACATACACTGCGATCGCCAACCCGCCTGCCAAGCGTGGCGATTACGGCATTATCCCCCCTTTGGGGGGCCTATGTCCAGCAGTGGACGTTAAAATGCTTATGGATGAATTAAGGTAACAACTAAAATTTCGGACATGAGTATTTCATTATTTTCATTAAATTCAGGGTGAGAATCAAGTCTTTCAAGATGAAATCTATAATATTATAAAGCTGTAACAGAACTGTGTCTGTACATTTAGGATATTTGAGAAAAATTACTGTATTAGGCTATATAGGCGTGTCTGAACACAAAACAATTTTCTTTTAGATGTTTTGTCTGTTCGTCTGTTTGTTCGTTGGCGCATCACGTAAAAATTACTCAACGGATTTTAATGCAACTTTTTTATTTGATAGCTCTTGATTAGACTTAAAAACTGGTATTCATTTTATCCCGCTACTATATCGGGAACCTGAGATATAACCTAAAAACCAGCTTTTGACTGCGTCAGAGCCGCGGGCAAAGGCTAGTGTCTAATAAATCTGGAATGTTAATGTGAAAATCGTTAATAAATAGTTGTATGTTCTTATGTTTATTTTGGACTTTTGAACCATGTGAGGTATTGTTAAGGTAAGCACGATGACTAACCGATTAGATATCTTTTTGAAATATAGGATATAAATAAAAAAACTAAGTGCCCAATGAGTTTTACATTTCAGATGTCGGTATCTATAAGTATATACTTGGCCAAAAGAGAGCGAATACGGAAGATTCCTTGGGCAAGAACACTTCACAATCACTATATTACATACAACAAAACAGAGACTATTAAACAATGCGATTTTGAGCTATTTAGGGGTCCATAGGTAACTATTGAAGTAATCCAACACAGTGCCAGTGGTCCGACAACACAAGCGGAGAGACGACACATGGCGGGATATTTTTACCCGCCTAAACAAAAAAAAAGGGTGTCGTACGTAGGCTATTGGGTGCACGACTCATATTTGCGCTTTGCGAGGTGATTACCTCAAGTTAACATAGCATCAGATGTATTATCATTAGCCAATAAAACACTAGCTTTAATGTGAGCTAATGAGCTATGTACAGATATAGCTGAGTGCTGCTAATGAGCTATGTACAGACATAGCTGAATGCTTTTTAATAACAGTATTACGAAGCTTCAGAAAGTACAACGTGATTTGCTTAAGCCTCGTATCCCTAGTTTATCTATAGATTTTAATCCATAGTTACAATGTATCTCATTTTTCGTGTGTTTCATGTAATCGTTCGTAATTGCAAAAGGAAACAGCTACTTACCAGTGGTCATAATATACCATAATTATCTACTATCATGTTATCTGTGATAGCGATAGCATTTAACGATTCATATAAATGTTTTTGGCTTCAGCGATCCGTTTATGTAGTCACATTTATTTTAACGGATATAATTATTTGTTTTTCTTTTATCACGAGTATTATTATATTTGACAATATTTATTGTTATTGGTCGGATAGTGCTTTATAAAGTCGAAAATGTTAAAAACACATTTTATTCTTTTTATATTGAGTTATATAGCCGTATCACACTCTGAAAAAAATTATGATTTTGTAAGTAAATATAGTATAAAGTTTATAATACCTATATATGAATGTATTTATTAATCTCAAATAATAATGTACAAAATCTTATTTTGCCCATTAATTAATTAAGCTAGGACTACCTTACAGAACAAATTATATGTGAAAGTGAAAAAGAGAGTTTTACTACAAGGAGGATTCGTACCTATATCCCATCCACTCCGGAGAAGTGCTCTGGACCGCTAAGCTATTGCAGTCACCTAACAATGCTACCCATCTCCACTTCACATTTTGTTTTTTATATGGCTTTATAACCCACGCCACCTATCGGATGCATTTACATACATTATTCCAATATAGTAAATATAACTTTGCAATAAAAATAAGTACATAATATTTAAAGGCGTGATTTAAAAAAAAAATATTTTTCTGATATAAGTTTCGAATCCTGCTCGCAGTAAAACTCTCTTTTTCCACATTCACAAATAATTTGTTCTTTAAAGCAGCAGCCAGAACAGATGTTAGAGTAGCAATAGGAAATGGTGTGCTAGAACAAGTGGATGAATTTTGTATATCTTGGATGTGGATTCAGTCGGGATGGAAGGTACACCATTGATGTAGAAAGAAGAGTGAATGCGGGAAATAGAGTGAACGGAGCATTGGGACTTCTCGGCAGCCATCACCTCAGCCAGAAGGCACATGTCACAATACACAATGCAGTGCTTGTCCCAACGTTATTATATGGAAGCCAGAGTTGGGTATGCAAAAAGGAGCATGAGAGCAAAATCAATGCGGTCGAAATGCGATCTCTGCGGATAATCTGTGGAGTGAGGCTGACTGACCGCATTCGTAAAAATGACGTAAGAGAGCGAGTAGGTATGAAAGAGAGTATTGGTGTAAAGATGCGAAAGGGAATGCTCCGATGGTTCGGACATGTGGAAAGAATGCCGGACGAGCGACTGGCTAAGAAGATATACAATGCGAAAGTGGAAGGATGTAGGTACAGGGGGAGACCGAGACTTACCTACCTAGACCAAATTGGTCATGTGTTGAAGGAAGGTGGAGTCAAGAGTCTCCGAAACCGGCGAGCGTGTATGAAGAGAGTTATGAATGTTGAGAATGCGAGAGATGTATGCAAAAATAGAGCCTCTTGGCACTCTGTTCTCTCTGCCTACCCCGCAAGGGAAATGGCGTGATAAGTAAGTAAGTAAGTAAAGCAGCAGAGCATGTCAAGTGCTAAAATACAGATCTAAATATTTAAGACTACTTACTTTTAGGGTTCTTTTAATTTGACATTAAGGGGATTCAAGTCATGCAGAGGTCCTAAACAAAAGGACTGCGCGACTGCGGAAGTGACAATAGATGCACACAACGTCTTAAAATATAATTTTCATGTTCAACAAAATATTGTTCCTACGAAAGTAAGCTTCACTTATAGTTGTATTGCTATGATTTTCTTGTGTTATTTCTGTTCTGTTCTCAAACTATTTTCGATATATCTTTACCAGATATTTGCATATATTTTACCTATTTGGATAAATATGAACAGGAGAAAATAAGCAGGCGCGCCCCTTATTTATTTATATTCTGACGCGTTACGTCTACGCGAACAGTGTCGTGTGTAGAACCTAGAATCAAAAAATTCATAAAGTTAAATAATTTGCATTTGTCCGTGTGGTGACGGACTAAGAATACAACTGTCACCACCCCATTCTTTCCCACGGGTGTCGTATGAGGCGACTAAGGGAAGTAAGCAATTATCATCCATTGCATGACTGGTGGTAGGGCTGGGTACTAAGTGGGAGTACTCACTTGGTATCGGGGTCACCATCTCCCGTGTGACCGGCCATGAAGCACATCGTTGCGTTTTGACTGTAGCAGGAGATAATTTCATATGTGTGGAATGAAATGGTGAGCAGTGGCTTGACAATACTCTCGGTATAGTTGAGTCCATGGGCGACGGTTACCATTTACCATCAGATGGGCCGTGGCTCGTCTGCCACTACATGCAATAAAAAAAAAACAATATTTAAAATAATAATATAGCCTAAAAAGATTTTTTTAAATAACTGCATTCCGGATATTACCTTACATTTATGAAACAAACTCACAAAATTCTAGCATTAGGATCTCATTTTGCTGGATGTGGGCTCAGATCAAATAAAAAGTTAAGATGGGACTTTGCGAACAAAGGAGTGAGGCTGGTTCAAACTAGCCTTGCCGTGTACATACACAATTACACGCACACGCGTACAATGAAACTACGCCTTGACTTGTCAGTCGAGCTATTGCGGTGCGTCGATCAAAACGTCATCAAAAATATAATAATCTACAAAGTAAAACTACCGAATTGTGTTGTGAAAGGGTGTAAAATCCAAACTACAAGAGATAAAAAGCAGGATGAAATCACATTTCACTCGTAAGTAAACTTGTAAACCAATATTTTCCATAAATCAAAATAAAATTGAGTCTAATGCTTGAAACATAACAAGTGTTGCCATTATAGATTGTTATAGTTTACCCTATTATTGAGTAATGTGAATCGCAACGTTATGCTACTAGTTTTTTAAAAATAATATAAATATTTCTTGGACTAAGTAATTGTAAACTAACTTTCCGCTTTACTTTATTTTAGATTTCCGAAGCGAGATCAAAACACAAAAGAGAAATAGGTTGTCATTCGTGATCCATTGTGAACCATCGTGGCAACCAACTAGCTGCAGCGTAACTACGCTGTTCAGCTTATTTAAATAGAGACGATTGGTATTTACTACACAAAGAAAGGGTTACGTCGTGTAATAAGAAACGGATATCCAAAGGTTAACTACTATTAATTAAAATTTTCGACACTTGTTTTGTCCATCAGATTTTACCAAACATAATTGAAGGATCAGATAATATGGACTTATGGCAACCTCCTAGTGTTGTGAGTATTTATACAAATACATAAATAAATATAAAATAAGTTGTCCCATTTGACATTCTCCTGTTTATTATTTTTCTAGCGAAAAGAGCCTTCTGCACCAGATGATTTAAATCTAAGCCAGCCAGATTAGTGGCACTTGTGAAGCACTTGTTCGAATTATTATTTATTTAAAATATTACTTAGTTTAGAGATTAAACTTGAATTGAATACGACGCTTTATTAAAAAATACCCAAGGATTAGGTTCAAACACATTGTTAAGTTAGAAACAATTTCCAATTTGATTGAAAGTAAATCTTACAAGAAATTATTTCATCACAAAGATTTTTAAATAAATAAAAACGCACATAAAAATTAAATACCCAGTAGTTTTATTTTTGAAACGCTTACCATTTCCTTTCCACTACCGCACTACTTTTTACCTACACTTCGCGTCGGAATGGCTGATAGAACACTTTATGCTCTATCGTGTAATAACGTTAATATAAGTAATTTGTAACGATTTTTATTTTTATTTTGTCATGTTTGATATAAAATTACAGATTTTTAACTAAATTAACTATATACACCTAAAAGAAAAACTTAAAATATAAATTAAGTTATGACTATTTATAGATAAGACACTTGAGCGAACTTTAGATCGAGTGGACTAAAGTTCGTTCAAGCGAGAATCCACAGCCGGCAATGTTCCCAAAATGCTGGCAGCATTACCTCGCTAGATGGCGAGGCTTAATCTTTGGCCGAGATACAGCCTAGCATTTCGGTCACGTGTCGACTCCACAAGATGACCCGCCAATTCTTTATAAATTTTAAGAGCTTCGGGTCCCCAAGTGTCCATTGTCTCCACACCAAACGGCACAAAAAAGTAACCTTTATCGAGGTTAGCATATTTGCGCCGCTTGAGTGATTCAGCAGAAGCAGCCGCGCCACGAGCACTCCGAGATGACTCTGGAAGATGAGACGATGCCAATGTATCTACACAGGTAGCATCGCACACTAGTGGTCGTCCCATCTTCCAGGGAATAAGCGTCATTCCGTCGGGTCTTTTGCCATCGTCCCTTAAAAGTCCGGGAGGCTCCAAAGTTACGGGGACGTTAGCACTACCAAAGGCCCGACGGATAACGTCGTTTAGAGTGCTGTGACGAGATGCACGACCAGCACTTCTAATGCATGACAGCCCGTGGTAACCCAAAACATCTACTTTATCAGTGCACGTGCAGCGGTGTGGAACAACGCACGGAGCACCGATACGTAGAGATATAGCTATATTTGTAACGACATTTTTTGTATTATTGGGGTAATTTGAATTATGATGGCAACCGGCCCACGCACTACATGTTTATAAAACCGGCCTCACTTCGTTGTTCGCAAAGTTCCATCTTAACTTTTTTATTTGATCTGAGGGTGTGGGCATGTAATTAAACTTCACGGTAAAAAACTGTTAAACGGTTGTGTGTGTGTTTCTTTGTATAGGTCATGGGTATTTTTACGGAAAGGACATGTGCCATTTACAGCCTGTGGCGGACATAATGTTTTTAATATTTAAAATTAAACTAATAATTTATAAAATCCATCAGTGGTTTTCTTTTCTAGATAGAACTTTAGAAAAAGATTTTAGTTTAAAAACTATTATTTTGAATTTGTACTTTATCGTAATGGCTATTGGTGGATGATTGTTATCTGTTGACAATCAAGTAGGATATTGCCACTACGCTGAATTGACAACATTAAAAACTTTGGTACTATTATATTACAAAACAATATTTCGTAGTTATTTCTTAAATAATTTCGTGAGAACAGTAATATGCCTATTTAATAAAATATTTTTTATTAATTATAAAAAATATTTTTGGTGAAAACTGACATTAATTCTAATCAAGAGGGGCAAATATGAATATTGGCAAAACATTTTACATCTGTCATGTTATGTCATTATACTCATCTACAGTTGTTGTTGTGTATTGTAAATATTGTATTGTGATTTTATGAGTGTAAGTTATATATTTAGTGATATTAAGCCTCATTATTTGTTTGTTTTTTTTATGCTACTGTAGTTTTTTGCATATCAGCACATGTAACCACAAAATTTCAGCACCAACACATCAAAGACTTTTGGTGTCCAGCTAAATTATGGCATCCTACGGTAATCTCAGTCCTCAAAGGCTTCGAGGTTGAAGCTGGAGCTGCTAAGAGCAAGTTCGGGCAGGACAACTTCTGCCGTATAAACGAGTATTTTATAAATTGTCTGTATGTTTATTTCCAAATATTACTATACTTAGGAAACAATTATGAGGTTTTAAAAAATCTGCTTATTAATTATTTACAGGGTAAAATACTAGCTCGAAAGGATGACGTAGACATTGTGAAATTCCAAATGAAGAAGCCATGTGATCATTTATTCTTCAGGCCACTATTTCACAGTCTCATGAACATTACGAAGGACTGTGTTATTCTAAAAGTATGTGTAATTCTTTTCAATAGAAAAAGAAAGATTACCTAATGAAAAATAAAAGACTAATGTTTCGATATGTTTTAGGGTCACTACGAGTTTAATGTCGATGTACAAAAAGTTGCTCAGAGTTATTGGTCCGGCAGTTTCCTCCTCGGCAATTGGACATTTAAGTCGGTTTTCTACAGTGATGATTGTAACTTCTACTGCTCTATAATCGATGTATTTTTATATAAAATTTAGTATTGACGGTACAACAATAAATAACTATTATTTAAAATAAAAACATTTTATTAGCTTTGGTTTAAAAAACAAATGGTGACGTCATTAGATAGTAACAACTGCCGCTTGCACTATAATATAGCACCACAAAGAATATAGATTTACATAGCAGAGATGAGCTGTCTAATTTTCTTTGTACGTCCTCTTATCATTAAAATTAATTAAATAACCTTTTTATTTTTATTTGACTTAATTGAATACTATCAATATAAAGAATCAACTCTTTTAAAAATAATATTGTATATTTATGTAAAAAATTAGCTACCTCGGTGGTATAGCGGTAGTGTGTTCGACTGCTGATCATGAGGTCTCGGGTTCGATCCCCAAGTCGGGCAGTTATTAAGCTTTTTCGTAAGAAGAAAAATTCTCAGTAGCAGTCCGGAGTTAGAAATGTGCCCGGTAAACGGCAATAGGCTAGCCTCCTATTACGTGGGACTTAAACATAGCTTGCGAATCGTGAGTCTGTAATACACCTCTGCCTACCCTTTCGGGGATACAGGCGTGATGCTATGTTATGCTATTTATGTAAAAAACTAATAACTACTCAAACTGTATTTTTCGAATTTGCTATGATTTGTTTGGCAGGCAATTTATTTCCTTCTTACACAACTTATCAAGAAAAGGTGCAAGGAATATTGATGACATTTTACAACTAATAAAAAAAAATATAAGCGACTTTTACAACCGTTAGGGTTGTAAAAGTCGCTTATATTTTTTTCACCTCCTTCATCCTTTAACACCTAATAATCTAAGTCTAAGATTAAGAATATCTTAAGCACATCCAAAAAAGCTGCCATTATAAAAAAATGTGCGTTAATTTCGCAAGAACAACAACTTGAATAAGTAGTAGAATATCTTGATGAAATAAGATCTTAACATTCGTAGAACAGTCTATAACAAATATTACACATGAAATTGGGCAATATTAGGCACGAGTCTCCTATGGTAGTAAGAGGGATTGAGGCCTATTAGCTATTCTTTACTTGTTTAATAAAGCTCAAGAGTTATCTCTGGAACTACTAGTCGAGTTTGTATAATTATTTTTGCATTGGATAGTCGGATTCTTGATAAAATAAGCAATACTGTGCAAGGGTGGCTAGATGCGCGAGTCAGCCGCATTTCGGCATTAGATATAAATTAAAAGTAAAGAAAAATTATTCCAACGTTATTGGGACAATTCGAAGCGAAAGAGAGAGAGTATGTAAAAAGAAGTATAAGAATAAAATCAATGCGGTCGAAATGCAATCTCTGCGGAGAATCTGTGGAGTGAGACTGACCGACCGCATTCGTAACGACGACGTGAACGAGTAGGTATAAAAGAGAGTATTGGTGTAAAGATGTGAGAATTATGAATGTTGAGCAAGTGAGATATGTATGCAAGAATAGAGCCTCTGGCACTCTGTTCTCTCTGCCTACCCCGCAAGGAAGATGGTGTGATGATAAGTTAGTTAGTTTAAAGAAAAAAACTTATTTTTTTATACTATGTTGGTGGCAAACAAGCATACATAATTACATACATGCAATGGTGCTAAGCAAGGTTAATAAAGAGGGGATAGAAAGGATAATTGTAGAAGAGGGGTTTTAGGCCACCGGCGCTCTCACTCACCATACGAAATACAACGGTAGGAGAGCCTACTGCATTTTTACGCAGATCGAGCCGGCTCATTCATGATGTGATAAGCAAGGTTACAAAAATGTTCTTACAAAGCTGATTTAAAAATAAAAATAAAGTTGAGAGACATGTGGAATATATATATTTATATATTTTTAATTATTTATTTAGCATTTGACATGCTTAGCACTATTCATTAAACACAAAGTGAAAAACGTGAAATCGACAATAACAGTCACGAGCAGGATTTGAACCTGCATCTCCTGGATACCGTCCAGATGCTTTGCCAATTCAGCCATCGGTACAATTGCTCCTGACTGCTCTGCTCTCTCATATAAAATATCTAAATATTTATAGGATTTGCGCCATTATTAGGTAAAATCTTAATTGTAAAATTAAGTTTACCTGGTCGGTATAATGTATGAAAATACTGCCGACAGATGGCGCAGGCGTCACCCAAAGACGTTGTATGAATGTGTTATCGAAATTAGCAGTCAGGAACAATTGTACCGATGGCTGAATTGGCAAAGCATCTGGACGGTATCCAGGAGATGCAGGTTCAAATCCTGCTCGTGACTGTTATTTTCGATTTCACATTTTTCATTTTACAATGCGTTGGATTTTTAGAGACCATGTATTTTCTGCATTTGTTTAGCAACTGCGGATTGTTCTCAAGTTAACACGCTAGGTACAGTGTGTGTTTGCCACACCCTATCATTCCGCTCGCACGTTAAGTACGTGCTAGTAGATAGTTTATATAGCTAGATAGTTTATAACTCGCAACATGGTTTCCCCCATATCATTCAAAGAGTGGCGTTATCAAAATCCTTGCTTATATTACACAAAAACTTTATAATTTACCCTCACATTATTATTAATAATTATTATTATTTTGCGAATGGTAGCAGACGAGTCACTATCCACCTTATGGTGGTAACCACTGCTCATGGACTCATCTTTACTACGAGCAAGTACCTTCAACCCACTACACACACTACAACGCTACTTCCGGATATGAAATTAAGGATAGCAGGTCGCTGTCTCTCGCTACTACCAAAACACACCGAGGTGCTTCATGGTCGGTCATACGGGAGAGATTGGTACCGACCCGCTCGGGTACGAATACAAGCTAGAAATCCCACTAGGTATCCAACCCCACCTAAGAATTTTAAGTTAAGGTATAATTCACCTTTGCTTTATTATTTTACACCAGTTAGAAACAACACGCAACCTCTATCTCTCTATCTGGAAATATTTACTGCGGCACTTAATTTTTGACAATTTTATTTATTTATTTAAATGCACAAAACACATTAACAATCAAAAACACACAATTTACTAAGCTTTTGTTCTGGATCGAAACACAAAATTATGTGCATACATACAGCTAAAATAAATTTATATTAAACAAAACAAAACATTTAAATATTATATAATTTTAATATTAAAGGCCCATAATGGGGTAGAAATAAACAGGTCTTATTAGTCAGAATTAAATTAGATTACCTGTAATTAAAGATATTGTTTTTTTTTTTTTTTGAATTGAAAACTTCTATAGGAATGTTTGGATAGGGAGTAAATTCACGACATGGTCACATGAGGTGTTTACGATGAATTAAAAACTTCATTGTTAACACGTCACGTATATAATTGATTGTTGCTCAGAGTGCCGATAGATGTCAAAACCCGATAAATGTTCAACAGTTTTGATTTATAAATTTTAATTTAAGATCAAACAATTAATTTGGATATCAAAAATAACAACTGTTTGTTTATAGTTTTAAGTTTTCACTTCAGTCGACAGTCCTCATGACTGCTTGATTTTTTTTTTAAATATGATGTACCTACCCAGGAATTATACATAAAGATAATTACATAAAACATCACCGCATATGTGTATCGCACCGGGAGCTGATAGAAAGTAGCTTCGGCGTCCAAAGTCTACTTGGAAACTCATCTCTTTTTTAATTTATCTCTCTAGAATTTAAAATTTTCATGAATTTTTATGTGGACTGAAAGGAAGACTAAACGGATTAAGCTGGTATTTTTCTAACTCATATAACGGCCAGTTTGAAATACGCCATCTTATTTATATTTTTTTTTGCATTTACATTTATTTCATCAGGATTGAATAAGCACACAAAATTGCAGAAGCATAGGTAAGTTTACAGAAAATTGATGAAAAATGGTTTGCAGAGTTCGAAAGGATAACTTACATAAGAACGTTGCCAGTTAAATTATAGCTTTTAAACAGAATCGAAAATCGCATGCTTTTTGTCAACAAGATATGATTAACCATCGCGTGCGGTTTAGGCATATAGTTACTAAACTAACTCCGTTGCAGGTTCAGCTAGTGTTATTATAAAACTGTAACAAAAGCATGTGAACACACATTAAAGAATATTGAGAATAATTACTGTATTAGGTTATTTAGACGTGTCTGGACTCAAAACCCAAACAATATCTACTGAACCAGTTTTGATGAAGGTTTTTGATGAGATTTTAAAAAATGCTCCATTATTGGGAAACAAATAACGTTATATATTTAGATATTTTTATATATATTTTTAGCATTTGACATGCTAACACTATACATTAAACACAAAGTGAAAAATGTGAAATCGAAAATAACAGTCAGGAGCAGGATTTGAACCTGCATCTCCTGGATACCGTCCAGATGCTTTTACCAATTCAGCCATCCTGACACTTTTTCACTTTGTGTTTAATGTATAGTGCTAAGCATGTCAAATGCTAAAAATATATATAAAAATATCTAAATATTTATAGGGTATGCGTCATTATTAGGTAAAATCTTAATTGTAAAATTAAGTTTACCTGGTCGGTATAATGTATGAAAATACTTCCGACAGATGGTGCAGGCGTCACCCAAAGACGTTAAGTATGAATGTGTTATCGAGATTAGCAGTCAGGAGCAATTGTCAGGATGGCTGAATTGGTAAAAGCATCTGGACGGTATCCAGGAGATGCAGGTTCAAATCCTGCTCCTGACTGTTATTTTCGATTTCACATTTTTCACTTTGTGTTTAAAATAACGTTATAGTTGGTAATTTTAAGCCACGAAGATTAGAATGGGGTGTTATCATATATATATATATGTATTGTTAGTCCACCGTTAAAACTACGCAAATAACTTATTAATGTTTACCTAATCATAAGGTTCAAGGTTAATATCATCGTTTTAATAGTTAGTATGTGACTTGCATTTTTTTATTATTAACACGCTTATGACATTAGCGTGACTTGTAACTAACACTGTAATAAAATCTTGGAAGTAAACTTTAACCTACTTCTGTCTGTCATATCGAAATTGAACTGTATGTGATGTGGTGTAGATGACAAAGCTATAATTTGGTGATGAGAGATAATATATGATATCTATAGAGACAAGAGGCGGATAGTGAAACCAGTTAGTATCTAGTAGTTTTTCCATGTCTAATAGATTGAAATTGATAGCGAGGGACTAATGAATAAGACTGGAGGGGGTTTATCTTTAATTGCTACTAAATATGTTAGTAATAAATAATAATGTTAAAATTATTTAAAAATTAGTTTAATAAAATAAAGCAGAAGCTTCCATTATCACCTTTTCACCTCAACATACGAGTATATAGATAACCTGTCAGGGTCCAATATGGAATAATAAATAAATAACATTAAAATGTATTTATCTGTTTTTATAACAAATAAAAATGATAATAATTTGGATACATTTTTTCATTATTAATACAATTTAAGTACATTTAATTAATGAGTAGATAACAACAAAGTCATGCGACATAATCTAGACAAAACAATAAATATCTTTAGTAATTACAAACATCATTATTTCACCTCGTTAAACTTAACAATACTTAGGATTGAATTATTCTTTCGAATCACTACTAAATATTATAACAATAATATTTTTAAATAAATTACTTAATTAAAGTTTTGGTTCTTGCAATCAATCAAAGGGGCAGTCTTCATCGTGGTCGAAACTGACGCAGTACATTCCTCGGGATCTGAAATATAAGAGAAAAAATATAAACATCCCAATTGAGAACCTCCTCCCTTTTTTTGAAGCTTGTTAAAAATGTTAAAAAGCAATAGTTTCATCAGTCTATAAACGGACACTTTTAACGCGTCACTAGTCTTTGTCGGTGTGGAGCTAGCCTCAGAACAGCACCACCACACTCAACACACGGGAATCGTAAGGACTGATGAGTATTATTAACATGCACTGCGAACGCCAACCGGCCTGGTATGGAGCATGACTATTATGGCATATTTCCTCCATCAGCAATCACAACTACTCAAAAACTTTTGAACCATACTCTCGAGCTCATGAAGTAATGAAATGATATGCCGGTCCTCAACCGATTGGTTCTGTATAGGGCGGTTAAGCAGGCAGATCTCCAAGGCTATGTGACACTATATTCGACAATTTTATACTATCCTTATTAAACTGGCGATAGAGCTCAAAAGTGCATGAATCTGTCTGTCGGCCAAAGCCGCAAAGCCACTTAACTAAGTTGAGGATCAAAAACGGCACTGTCATCTAGCATAGCATCACGCCTGTATTCCCCGAAGGGGTAGGCAGAGGTGTATTACACACCCACGACTCGCCAGTTATGTTTAAGTCCCACGTAATAGGGGGCGAGCCTATTGACTTCTACCGGGCACATTTCCAAACTCCGGACTGTTACTGAGAATTTTTCTTTTTAGGAAAAAGCTCAATGACATTGCCCGACCCGGGGATCGAACCCGAGACCTCATGAATAGCAGTCGCATACACTACCGCTACACCACCGAGGCAGTTCATCTATACTATTATAAAGCTGTACCAGAGCTGTGTCTGTACATTCAAGATATTTGAGAAAAAATACGGTAGTTGGCTATACCTATATGTAGGTGTGTCTAAATACAAAACATTTTTTTTTTAGAATTTTTGTCTGTTTGTATGTTTGTCTGTTTGTTTGTTCGCGCATCGCGCAAAAACTACACAACAGATTTTGATGCAAGTTTTTTTATTTGATAGCTCTTGATTAGACTTAACAACTGGTTATACATTTTATCCCGCTACTACATCGGGAACCTGAGATATAAGCTAAAAACTAGCTTTTGGCTGCGGCGGAGCCGCGGGAAAATGCTAGTTCTATATAAAAGCGAGATTTTAAGAGAGGTCAGCCATTTCTATTAACAATTATACAGATCCCAGACTCCTATTATCAGCTTGACCAAAGATCCCAGTTCAAAACGAACTTGGCACTTTACCGAAGATATCTCCGAATTCAGCCTGTACAAGATCAGAATGGCTCTGAAACATCTTAATAATGGAAAGGAACCAAGAGAAGATGGAATTACCACAGAAGTTCTGAAGGCAGGCGGAAAGCCAGTCCTCAAAGCTCTTCAGAAGCTTTTCAATTCTTGTCAAAACTTGGGCAGTGCTGCAGTCACTTCAGCGGTGCCAAATTGACTATCGGTATATCGAATGTTTGTATAGACAAGAGTACGAAATCGATCCAAGTGCAGAGAGGTATTAGACAGGGACACGTTATGCCCCCGAAACTTTTCACCACACTGCATTGGAAGATGTCTTCAAACTCTTGGACTGGACCAATTGCCGCATGAACATTAATGGCGAATACATCACTCACATAACGATGAACAATATCGTAGTCAAAGCAAAATAGCTAGAGGACCTTGGTATCATGCTTAATGGCCTCAGATCGACTCTAAAAATGAAATTGGAAAAATATAACACTCATATCATTTCCTTACCCATTTCATTTTTCTAGTGGCAGAGCCTTGCTTATCCCAGTATGTACAGGTCAGCTCGATCGAGGAAGCGAAGCTTCTCACAGAAGATAAGCATGAAACAACATTAGGCACTCCTACCATTGTATTTCGTATGGTGAGTAAGAACGCTGGAGTTCCAAATGCCTTGCCTTTCTTCTCCTCATGATCCTTCCTATCCTCTTCTTAGTATCCTTCCTGGATAGGAAGGAACTTAAGAGGATTCTTCTTACTATCCTTCCTTTCCACTTCCTATCCTTTACTTTGGAGATGGCAAAGCACGAGTGATGGCTCTGGTGTTACTAACCACTTACCATCAGGTAAGTATGCTTGTTTACCACCCACGTTGTATAAAAAAAATGGTTAATAAAGCGCTTCTTGAAGTTATCGACTACTACGAGTATGTCTGCGACAAACAGTAAAGCAATGTACAACACACACACAACACAACTTTGAGAAAGAGATCACCATGTAGCTCGGCTGGGCAGCGTTAGGGAAACGAAATAAGATCTTCTCGCCCAAAATTTCTCAGTGTCGATAAACAAAGGTCTACGACCAGCGTGAGTTACCAAATGGACTGACAGTTTGGTCAAAACAGCAGGGAGCCGTTAAATGCAATCAGCTTAGGACGGCTCGTTGTGGTACTTTCTTGGGGAGGCCTATATCTAGCAGTAGACATCAAAACGCTGATAGATGGATGGATTCATTGTTTGATTAATTATCTACAGCTGGCTCATGTTGTACTTAAAAACTATGAGGTTAAAGACATCGCCTATATATGTATTTGTAATTTCTCTATTCCACCCCTATTTGTATCCTGGGGATGGTGATGGAATTCTTAAGGGAAGCAGCGTATTGATTGTATGAGTCCAAGACCTGAATTTAAGAACTTACTACTAGAGTACAACCACGGTCACGTCGGTCTTCCTTCACTCTACTTTTACCTACATACGAGCAAGTAAATATGCATTCTAAATCTCATTTCCTTCTAGTCGGAAGTTTTGTCCTTGGGATAGATAAAATTACGTCACTAGAACAGAAATACTAAAATTAAAAAAATAGTTCTACATAAAATTAAATACCAACCCAGAAGGTAGATCCTCTCCCAGCACAACGGCTCGTCTATCAAATCTGAGACCCCAATGCCCTTCTTTAGGGCATCTGCTGTCACACGGTATGCCAACTAAACGTCTACTTTTCCTAATACTTGCAGCAAAGTAACAGGAACTCATGAAATGGCTGCATCTGGCTCTACCTGTAATTAATAATTTTTTTGATAAATAATGTTTAAAAAATCCTTAACTAATAATAATGTGAAACTGAGTTTGTTTGTAATGTACGCTTTAACGCCATCACTATTTGACCGATCATAATGAAGTTGACATAGGCTACTTTTAATCTCATCCACCACCAGCACCTCCCCTTTAGAATGTAAAACACAAAATCGTCTCAACACAGATCACATCGTATCGTACAGCAAACCTGGACTACCTACATTAATTGATCTTAAGCTAACCCTGAATCTTTTGATTTGTTTGGATCAGATATCATCTGTTTTAAACTCTGATGGAAATAGTTTCCTTTTTATTTCTATTAACGTCAGACCATCGCCCACATTATCATAAGTGATAATCGCTGCTCAAGTATTTTGCAATACTAAGAATATTGCCAAGCCGCTACGTACCATTTCACTAAGGTGCTTCACAGTAGGTCACGCAAAAGACAGTGGTACCGTTAGATTCGATCGCGACTTAGGCAGTAATGTAGTCCTAGTGTCAAAATGACTATATTATGTACATTGAAATATTAAACGCTACTGTCTGACAGAGTTTAGGACAAAAGTATGAAACCAACCCAAAAGTGGAAAAGTGTTAGACGTTATTTCTCTGAAACTGTTTGCCTCTGCATTGGATTGAACGAATTCAGCAATAAGATCAATGGCATCACTCACCCAGATTTGGAGATAATATCGTCATCAAGAAAGAATCGCTAGAGGACCATAGGAACCCAAAGGACTTGAGCAGAGTTTCCAAACAAGTAGGTTAAAAACAAATATTGATAAGACGAAAGTCACGTCTACTAATGCCCAAGTCATTGCAGTGCCTGTCTTTGTTTGTAATACGATTCTTAAAGTTATCGATCACTATATTTGCGTAGGACAAACAGTACAGTTGGGTAGACATAACTTCAAGAAAGAGGTCGAACTACGATAGCAGCTCGGCTGGGAAGGTTTTGAGAAGCTTAAGAAAATCTTTTCATCCAATATTCCGCAGTATCAAGACGAAGAGAAGGTTTATGGTCTATATGTGTACCAGTGATGACTTGCAGAACTCTCTGTTCTGTGGTCCTTGAATGTAGACTCCGTAATAAAGCTTAGTCATTCAGTATGCAATCAAGCCGGCAAAGCTCGTGGTCTACCTACATAACAGGACTGCACTGTGAAAGTGGCACTGGACTGCTCGTTTTATTGCTCTGTTGGGAAGGACTGGGCTTGTCTATCTGTAGACGTCCAAATATGAATGGATGGATATCTAACAAAGCTTGAGTTATGACAATGAGATATGTGAATGACGATAACTGTGTCAATAATGCGCAATAAAAGTTTGAAATAAAATATAAATAAACATACGCATAGTATGACCCTTGCATCCTGGTTGGTTTCTTCCTCCATTTACACAGAAGTCTGCATGCCCTACCAGACCAGTTTCGCCGAGGAAGCCAGCATTAGTGTGAAATACTTGAACCATAAAAGCATCGTCTCGGCCTAAGCGAAACTGCTTAGAACCATAGGCTGATACTAGAGGTCTACCTGGATCCAAGCCTGTAAACAAAAGGATGACTTAAAAAATGATAAACATACTATAATTACTTTTTAGTAGCTGATTATCTGATCATGGCTTATGGTGACTGACGAGCCATGAGCTATCTGATTTTAACTTATAACTGTTGCTTATGGACTCAGAATAGTATACTGCCAAACCATAGCTCATCATTTCATTAAGTGGATGTGAAATTAATAAATGGACGGTAATCTCCCTATACCCTCGTGCGTAAGGCCTCGTGGCGTTCCGTGGATGAAGTCATGGGTTCGATTCCCACTCAGGACAATTATTTGTGTGATGAATACAGATTTGTACTAAGTCTGGGTGTTTTCTATCTATTATATGTATGTTTTTCCAAAAAAAATTACTATAAATATTCGTAATCTGGTACCCATAGCATAAGCGTTAAGCTTAGTTTGGGACCAGAGGACGTTATGTGAAATATCCGTGAATATTTATATTTATAACGGCTTGGTGAAGGAAAACATCGCGAGGAAACTTGCATGCCTCAAAGATTTTCTCTCACCATAAGAGGAGACCTGCGCCCAATAGTGGGACAGAAAAAGTGTAGCAAAAAATCTCTCTACAACCAACACACACTGAGGTGTTTCAATCCCCGACCCCACCGTCCGCAGCCTCGGCTAGGGTGGCATCAGGCGCACCACCGAAGGAATGTAACATAGTTCCAGTGGCCCGCCAATAAAGGCGGAGAGACGGCACACGGCGGGTTTCTTTAGTGGGTGAGGGCCCCACACTACCCTGTTCGTTGCCCCGAACGACGGGGTGTGCGGTTAGGTACATTTTTTCCCGCCTAAACAAAAAAAAAAAAAAAAAAAAAAAAAAGGGTGGCATCAGGCGCAGATAAATTGGTACTCAACCCAACCACTAGTAATTCAATGGGTACTGATTTCTTATTTCCCTTAGTCACCTTATACAACACTCTTGGAGAAGGATGAGGTGACACTTGCATTCTAAGACCATCACCATACTAGTGATATCCTAGAAATAGGTACTTACGAGGGGCCCTTCTTGTTTATTAAGAATTAATAAAATTAGTACCAGTAAAATAATTGTTAAAATACATTAGAAACAAATGAATGAATAGATGAAATTAATAAAGTTTTTTCATTGATGATTTGCCGTTACTATTAGATCTTACTTACTTACTTATCAACACGCCATTTCCCTTGTGGGGCAGGCAGAGAGAACAGAGTGCCGAGATGCTCTATTCTTGCATACATCTCTCGCTTCCTCAACATTCATAACTCTCTTCATACACGCTCGCCGGTTTCGGAGACTCCTGGCTCCACCTTCCTTCAATACATGACCGATTTGGTCTAGGTAGGCGAGTATCGGTCTCCCCCTGTACCTACATCCTTTCACTTTCGCATTGTATATATTCTTAACTAGTCGCTCGACCGGCATTCTTTCC
This sequence comes from Leucoma salicis, assembly GCA_948253155.1. Classification (NCBI taxonomy): domain Eukaryota; kingdom Metazoa; phylum Arthropoda; class Insecta; order Lepidoptera; family Erebidae; genus Leucoma; species Leucoma salicis. The sequence goes on along the minus strand of OX411808.1, from coordinate 10,018,432 downwards.
ACATGTCCGAACCATCGGACTTTCGCATCTTTACACCAATACTCTCTTTCATACCTACTCGCTCTCTTACGTCGTTGTTACGAATGCAGTCAGTCAGCCTCACTCCACAGATTCTCCGCAGAGATCGCATTTCGACCGCATTGATTTTACTCTCATGCTCTTTTTTGCATACCCAACTCTCGCTTCCATATAATCTTGACGTCATTTCATCGTTTTATGATTGTCATGCTAGCCGTCCCCATTTGATTGTCCTGACAATCTGTCGTCACAGCAAAAACAAGTCGTGGACAACACTTAATCGTCCTATATGTGAACACCACCATTTAAATAGCCACTTTAACCTGCAAGATATCTGTCGTCACGGCATAGTAGGAACTCAGCCGAAGTAGTAGGCAAAATCTAGCACAAAATTATATTTTTATGATGGAAAATAACTGGTGATTTTATATATTTGGCTGTCAAGGTTATCGTACTTTCATAATTATTTGTTTTCGAGATGATTACAATGCAACAATATTTATTCATTATCTACGTGTCACTCTGATTTTAATAAGATCATATATACTTATGACCCGCTCGAATCTTATAACGATAAAATACTATTATTTTGTTTGTGCATAACCCTGATAAAACATAACGGCTTGTGAGGTCTACAAACCCACACAAGGTCCCTAGGTATTATCCCACTGTTAAGCAAGCCTCTTCTCTCAGGGTAAGATGAGTTTACCACACTGACATGTGGTTGGCAGACTTTAAAAGCTGTCGACGATGGTAATGAGATGTTTTTTAACCAAGCAGTAATAATATTTGACTGCATAAATGGCGGAATGGTTTGGATACCGGCATCCCACCCGAGTGCTGTGGGTTCAATTCCCACACAGGACAACTCTTTGTGTGATCCACAAATGACTGGGTATACGTTGTGTCCGTTAAATTGTAGGTTTGTAAAGATACAAGGATTATTCCTTAGTGCAGGGTGTTGTCTTTTTATTTGTTAACAAACCTACATACTGTTTAAAAAAGCAAGGACTACCAGAAACTAGGGATCGAAATTAATACTCGATAACATTTCTTTGCAGTCCTTGTCTATCTAATCAGCAGCTATACAATCTAATAAGTCTATATAAAATTCTCGTGTCGCAGTGTTTGTCGCCATTCTCCTCCGAAACGGCTTGACCAATTCATATGAAATTTTCAATAGGTCTGAGATTAGGGTGTAAGCTATTTTTCATAAGTGTTAAGGATGGTATACTACCAATTTTTATTTTTATTTTGTAGAATAAATATTTTATTATATTTTTTTTATGATTTGGCATTAAAAATATATACAATAAATTTTCAATCTTCTACTGCCAACCCATATTTTTAATAGCGATATTAGTACCTACTTTAATAATTTTCGTTGCAAAATATTCATGAAAAAAGATATGGCAGTATGAATTTCGCCGGGTGACCTAGTACTTTATAAAATTACAAGTTAGTGAATGCGAAATATAACAATTATTAATCCAAATAACTACTGTACTGAATAAGTAAACTAATTTAATAAAAATGCCCAATGACTTTAAAATTACAAAATCCCTGCTAATATTATAAATACGAAAATAATTTTCTTTGTTTACACGTATTTGTTTGTTTACTTCTTACGTTTTAATGCCATTAAACAACTAGTATTAATAGTCGCTGGTCAGCAAAATAAAACAATTGTGAATATTTATTTTTTTGCCGTGTGGGGCCTGCTTAAGAATTGTCCCACCCCTCTTCACCAATGGGAGTCGTAAGAGCCGACTGAGGGAATACCGGGGGAGTGGGCAGCAGCACTCCCTCGAGTATTAACAACATCCACTGCGATCGCCAACCCGCCTGCCAAGCGCGCACCCGCGTGTTGCCAACTCTAACGACATGGATAGGAGGTGGCGAGGAATGATAATATGGAGAGAACAAGGCCCTCTTTATCCCAGTGCTTTATTTTTTTTCATCTTAATTCTAGAAGCACATAGGATCCTCATCTACAAGTAGATATCACTGACCCCAGAGTTGAAATGATAACTGTTTTTATCTTAGTTTTATTGTTAAGTCATTTTCGGGATCTGTGGGGTATTTGTCATGTTCTAGTCGAAACAAAAATATTAAACATAGTATCACGCCTGTATTCCCCGAAGTGGTAGGCAGAGGTGTATTACACACCCACGATTCGCCAGCTATGTTTAAGTCCCACGTAATAGGGGGCGAGCCTATTGACGTCTACCTGGCACATTTCCAAACTCCGGGCTGCTACTGAGAATTATTCTTTTTAGGAAAAAGCTCAATGACATTGCCCGACCCGGGGATCGAACCCGAGACCTCATGATTAGCAGTCGCATACACTACCACTACACCACCGAGGCAGTTAAACCAGTCTAGTCCAGTAGTCTAGTAACCAGTTAGTCTAGTCGAATATACATTTTGATATTGCATTATCACTAGCTAGCCTTTGCCCGCGGATCCGCCGCAACCAAAAGCTAGTTTTTAAGTTATATCTCAGGTTCCTGATATAGTAGCGGGATAAAATGTATGCCAGTTTTTAAGTCTAATCAAGAAAAAAATTTCATCAAAATCCGTTCATTATTTTTAGCCTTATGCGCGAACAAACAAACAGATAAACAGACAAAATATCTAAAAAAATAGTTTTGTGTTTAGATACGCCTATATAGCCTAATACAGTATTTTTTTCTCAAATATCTTAAATGTACAGACATAGCTTATGCTTAGCCGTAGATGGCGCAGGCGTCATCCAAGACGTTAAGAATGTGTTAACAAAATTCGCAATCCCGAGCAATTGTCACGATGGCTCAACTGACAAAGCATCTGGGAGGGTATTCCAGGACATGTAGGTTCAAATCCTGCTCATGGCTATTATTTTCGATTTCACATGTTAACACGTTTTTCTGTTAATTTATATGACTAAGCATGTCAAATGGTAAAAAATATATAAAAATATCAAAAGATCATTTTTCATTAAAATAGCAACTGAATAAAAATTATGAAAAATCAAGCAGATGTATTAGCACTACACACAGATCAAAAATGACAACACTAAAGTAATATATTCAATGGTTATTATCATTTATTTTTATTTTTTCGGGGATGGCAACATATTTTGCCATTTTTCCTGAATAGTTGTGTTTTGTAAGATTCATTTTATAATTATATAACATCTAATATATCTGTTATTGTGGGCTCGACAGTAACATTGAAAACGGTTTTATTTTTAGAATTCAATAGTTTCCCGAAGCTAAAAGATACAAAAATTTAAAATCTCTGCAACAACACAGACTATTTTAAGTTTTAATATCAAATCTATATCTACCTCAGACCAAATAAAAATAGTAGGTATGTACTTTTACTATTATAAGTTGTAACAGAGCTATATCTGTACTTTTAAGATATTTGAGAAAAATTCTAAATATAATTGTTTTGTATTCAGAGACGCCTAAATAACCTAATACATTATTTTTTCATCAGATAGAGCTCTATTACAGCTTTAATAGTATTCCTACTACTAACTCACTAACTGACATATCAACGCACAGCCCAAACTTCTGGGGCTAGGACAGTGAAAATTTACATATATTATGGGTTTCTTCAATATATGATGATGATGATAATATACATATATTTATGTACGTACCCATATTATGAAATTTTAAATATCATATTGAATTAAAAAGAAATAAAGATTATTGTCTATATGTACATATAAGGCCATTAAAAATATAGGTATTATGTCAACATTCCCAAATACTGAAATTTATAAATAACCACGCTCTTTAGTGCTTTACAGCTCTTTTCAAAAGCATGAAGGAGACTAAAGTACCTATATGTATGTATTCTATCCTTTTTAGTTGATTGCTGGTCTGTTGACCACACTATAGAAAGTCTTGCGCTAGTTATAATAAGCAGCGATTTGCGGTGAATCTACGAACATAAAGTTTTCATATAGCGAATGTATGAGTGTCAATTTTTTGTTTGTCTACAAGGTAATAAAGCGTACAATTAATATTACTCACTGTATACCAACATAATAAAATTATTCGTAGAGGATGATCAAAACAAATACCAGTTTTATAAATTATTCCATGTTATCAAAATAATATTTACCAATCCACTCTTGCCGAAAATAATATTTATTCATACGGAACCTCACTACATTTCTGTTTATATTATCACATATTTATTATATTTTATTACATGATGTAACCTACGAAAAATTGTATAGACGCCTAATATAACGCGTGTCTCTTGCGACACGGAATCACTTTTAGGGAGAGCATTCGAGGCGACGCACGTTACGAAAACCCGGCATCACTATGGCTAATGTTGACATCAAATATACCAAGGTAGGTCCAATTTTGATATACATAGTAATACTTATTATACAAATTTAAATACATTATTTAAGAATTGTACGCTACATAAACTTATATTGCACATTATAAGACATAAATATTTTAAATTCTGGAATTCTTTATAAGTACCTAAGTACTCAAACGTATTTTAAATTCGTTCTCTGAATTATAATGTTTAATATTTTTGTTTAACATTGGATCTCCGTTAAATGAATATAAAGTGGATTTTTGTGTCTACAACTGGCAAAAATATGCGATCTATTGGACATCAATAAAGTACTCGAGAATTGAATTATATCAGTTGATATTAAATATCTATATATAAACGTGTTAAATATCTTTATATCATATACTAGTTTTATATTTAATGTCTAGTTATTATTATGATTTGAGCATTTGTAACATTATTACTATTTTATTACATTTCTAAAGACCACGTAGCCATTTGGTGCGGATTCAATTAGGAGATTTATGAGGTTTTTTTTGCTTCATCATCTGCGTATACGAAATACTAGTTAGTTAGTTACTAAATAGTTGCATAGGTATTGTTGACCCTTACAGTTGCCTGTATTTTGTTTTATTCAGAGATATCCTAGTGGAGACGCTAATAGGCTGCTACACAAAGGTCTTGCGTTCAATCTCTGCAGCACGCAATAATTGATGCAGTGTCAATACTCTTAACAATACCGTATTAGTGTAACACTTGAATGTAGTATCCGTTTGGGTTGTAAAAGACAATTGAGTTTATATCCTGCTATATATTATTAAATTATATGATTAAAATTAAATACTAACGCCAAGTGCAATTAGGAAATATTAAGGCCACTCCGAGTCCAAGCGACGCATGACTTTATCGATGGATGCTAACTCCCTACCTGTATAGGTACATCCTGATTGAGAGAATTTTTTGAAGAAATACAGGAATGTTACGCTTTGCTATAACAGTTCTATTGAGGGCAGTAGTAAGAAAACTAGGTCTAACTATAATAGTTAGACCTAGCCTTTATCCGCTATTAAAACTCTCCGTCATATTTATTAGATTACGTAGTTTTCATAAATGCGGTTAGGTTAGGTTAGTTTTAATTACAAATCTGTAATATCAGACTTCCGCTTCAAGCGTGTATTGTTATGAGTAAACGACCGTTTCTTTGCCCATATGGTATTGTTACGATAAACGTTAGCTACATGAACATTTGACCTCATGTAAGTACATCTGGTAGCTATGAAAACACAATAGGTGATTCGCAGTTCCAATACACATTGCGACTATTTGTTTTTTTTTATTCCACGTACTGACCATGGTAACAGAATACAGAACGATTCTAAACATTTGCATATGTTGTCAATTGATCTTACGCATATTTTACAGACACGTTAGATATAGGTATTTGTGTATATATAACACTGTAACTTTAGCTTTGAAGGATCGTTTCTTTTCAGAATTCCAAGCTTCATCAAATTTTATTATTTAACCCGTTATTCATTTTAATTACGAAAATATATATTAATGCTTGGGTCACACTAATGGACAACGTCAATGCCTATCATGGCTATATTTATTGCGTTAATTATTGCTGTTAATGCGATAAATTGGGCGGCCACACTTGAACGTTCAATTTCTATGACGTAGCGCCACTGGACTTATCGCCTATATAGTTTAACATATATGTATATAAATATGTTTATAAAAATAAGTTATATTATAAGAAATATTATCGTTTTTGTTCAATAACGTTTACGCTATTTAAAGTAAAAAAAAATTAAAGTAGATAAAATGATATAACTTTGTATTTTTTAGTTTAGATCATAAAAAAGTTTATTCCGAACTTGAACCTTGCAGCTGAAGTGATAATGGAACTCATTTATTATCACTACAGTTTCATTAAATAATTTAAATAAGTTAGATAACTCTAGTGAGATAAAAATATAATGACCAAAAAAATACAGTCAGTTGCGATATGCTTATCGTATCTGACTTATATGTTTTGACTTGTCATAATAATAATATTTAACGTATATAATGGATAGAAGTAAATATTTCGCCATCTTTCCACTGATCTGCTTATCAGTTTTTATGATTTAAGCATTACCTAATGGAAGGAACCCAAAAAATTTAAGACTTATGGTATTCAATACAGAACACTCATTCACTTTCTTGTTAAAAATATTAGCCACGCATTTTTCCCGCCAACACCATTTCAGTCAATTTTAATTAAATACTTTCTCAGCCTAGACCACATAGGTTACAGTTATATAAGGTTAATAACTAGACTAGCTAAATCATAATTGTTAGGAACTGTGCTATATTAAATATAACAATTGGATTGTATGTTATTACGTTTATAAGTTTTTGCCAACTGAAAGTTTAAGAAGGTAATAGGTTCTTGTTAATGGTAGCATGAATTTTTCAACTAGAAAAGGTTTATAATAGACTCGCTTATTGCACATCTTCCAAAACTACCCTAGATAGATAGATTTTAAGGAATCGCTATATATGTACAGCTATAAGTTGTATACTAATTTTTTTGACAGTTGTTCATCAACAATGAGTGGGTAAACGCTGTCAGTAAGAAGACATTCCCTACTATCAACCCACAAGATGAAACCGTAATCACACAAGTTGCTGAAGGTGACAAAGTAAGTGCATATATCATGTACATCCACTACCCTGACCTAGTACAGGTTATTCAGACTACATACACAAAATCTAACTTATCACGACTAATTTACATTTTGGGTTTATACGTATCATTATTTAAAAATAAACAACTATTAACTCTTTTTAAATCACTTGAATAACTCGCCTGACTGTACAGTTAAAATATCGAGTATTTTAACTCGACATTAACCTTGAAATAATAACGCGGCCGCTATAAACACGCCGTAGGGTTGCCCATTGATGTTTTTTTGTGATATATGTTTTATAGTGCTATATTAAATTGTTAATTATTTTTGGCCAGCATGGTGGACTATGGCCTAAACCTTTCCATCATAAGAGTGGGACAGAAAAAAGCTTGAAAAAAAAACATATAAATTACACAAACGATAATTCAATATTTAATTCAAATCAAGTTTCCTTTTAACAAACTCTTCAATCCGCAATACCATACGAAAAATAATAAAAGAAAACTTCATGTATGGTAGGTACATTAGAATTTATTGTAGCCACCAATAAAAAAAAATATGCGGGGGTCTTTGGGACTTTGGTTTGGACTTTGGTCATTAACACTTCTATACAAACCAAAAATAATTCAAAAAAATAATCGAATAGCTCGACAATAAAATATAAATATACAATTCCCAAGTTACTTAATTTTCACTTCTATCGGAGCGTTCGGTGACGATGATGCGAGTTCCATGATTTTTATTCACCCAAAAAGTACTCAACGCGCCTAAGGAAGATCGGAGCGTTCGGCGACGATGACGCGAGTTCCATGATTTTTGTTCACCCAAAAAGTACTCAACGCGGCTTAAGAAGTTTTTACTACAAAAAATTAATATAAAAACCTTGTTTATCGTTGTCAATCAAATATACTTGTAGTATTTTAATTATTTTATACTTTTTAGTCCGTTATAAAAACATGGTACATTATTTTTTTTTTATTATTTATTTCTACTTTTTAGAGTTAGTTCTTCTTTTTTTTACATTTTCATGCATTGTCATCCACTTCCGAGCTATGGTCCAAATTTCAAGTATCTAGCTCATCAGGAAATTAGTTTAAAATCAACTACAAAATTCCACCGGACAGACATACAAGAAAACGAGTTAATAAAAAAAAAATAAGTCGCTAATCGTCACTCGCATATAAGCTTTATCAATTTACTCATACACACAGTTACCTTTTACAGCCTTTAATTGTAATTTGAATATAGTCTTACTATATTATTTATTTATTTGTACAGGCTGACATCGATTTAGCCGTCGCCGCAGCCAAAAAAGCATTCCATCGTTACTCGCCGTGGCGCCTCCTCGATGCTTCTCAAAGAGGTGTTCTGCTTCTAAAGTTGGCAACTCTTCTTGAGAGGGATGCCAAGACCTTAGCTCAACTTGAAACCCTTGACTGTGGAAAGCCCATTAAGCTGGCCGAAGGTGAAATCTTATGGTCTGCGGGTATCGTCAGGTATTACGCCGGCAAAGCTGACAAAATTGTGGGCAATACTATTCCCGCAGGTGTGTATATACCATAGTACTTATGTCTAAATTATAAAAAGAATCGTATTACAATTTTTACCTATGTTACTAGGATGAATGTTGTAAAGTCTTCGAAACGTCGAGATAGTAGAAAATACCACAAGTAAACACGATAAAGTAGTGTTTTTACATAATGTTATTCGCGTAAATATCATAAAGTATTTTATAAATAGATAAATAAATAAAATAGGTTGATACAAAATACCTATGATATATTTAAAATAGCTATATTAGAATATAGGTTTATCATTAAAATGTTTCATGACGTGTTGAACTTTTAAGATTATAAATTAACAAATATTCTCTATGCACGGGAATGATGCGACTTATTCGAAAGTACTGAATCTAATGTTAATATTTCAGATGGCGATGTTATGTCCTTTACCTTGAAGGAACCCGTCGGTGTTTGTGGCAGTATCTTACCATGGAACTACCCCATCCCCATGTTGATCTGGAAAATCGCACCCGCTTTGGCTGCTGGTATGTACTTAATTTATTTTTAAATAGACTTGTCATATCTATAACTATGGGATTAAGAACTAAGAAACACAAAAATTGTAGTGCTCGATACATAATCAAGTGTGTAAATTGTATTCCCACACAGGATAATAGTTTGATCACTACAAATAGTTATTGTACCTATGTTATGTATACAAAAAGAGAGCGAGAGGTCTATGCTAATTAAAAGAATTTTACTGTCGGTATCTATTCTCCACAGTATTATGTAGATTTTCAGGAAGTTTGAACACTACGAAACAAAACTCTTAACCAAATCATGTGCTGAAATGTGCCCTAATATTACAAGTGTCAAACAATGTTTTATACTATGTGACTAATTGCGACAATCGGGTGCGCAGTGGCTTGACAATACCCTCGGTATAGTTGAGTCCATGAGGGATGGTTACCACTTACTATCAGGTGGGCCATGGCTCGTCTGCCACCAAGCAATGAAAAGAATAAAAAAGTCGCCAACCCATCTTGTCAGCAGAAGAAATTTGTACTGCAATACGTGATTATTAGAGACGACATGGTAGTCTGCCATTTATCCTATAGAAGCTAATTTATCCGTGAATTTTATTGCATTCCTTCTATCACATTATCTTTATTGTTACTTTTATCATACAAGTTGTATCAAAGCCTGGTGTTTATGTTCTACCACACAGTATATACGCAAACTTTCTTTCTATTAATAAGGTTGCACTCTCATCGTCAAGCCTGCGGAGCAGACTCCTCTAACAGCTTTGGCTGTAGCGGCATTGGCCAAGGAAGCTGGTTTTCCTGCTGGAGTACTTAATGTAGTCCCTGGATACGGCCCAACTGCCGGATCTGCACTAACCCACCACCCTGACGTGGACAAGGTTGCTTTCACTGGCTCCACTGAAGTAAGTATTTACTTTGTATGTTTTCTTGTTTCATGGAGTTGTTAGACAAATAGCCACAACTTTACCAATATTCAGTAATTTAAATTTTAATAGAAAATAGCAAACCGGGCCATGCGTTGCTGTGACTCAGTTATTGTAAAGCCATCCCAAGGGAACCATCCATTGTTTCGGGATAAAAGTAGTATATGTCCTTTCCTTTACATTAAATGAATATGTATATAACATTTCATCATGATAGAATGAGCATACCGTTCACGAACTGACCATATACGAACAACCAAATATTGATTTTTATTGTATTAGATGTGACGTATAATTAAAAGTTCTTTTCCTAAATATTTATAAGAAAAAGTGACGAACATATGAACTTTTGGCTCCATATTTATAAAAAATTGAGTTGTTCATTTAATTCACTCGTCGCGTTAATTTATTAGTATTCCGAAAATCAGTAACGTTTTCTTACATGCAGCTAATTTAGAAAGGTTTGTGGGTGAAGGCCTCACACTACCCTGTTCGTTGACCCGAACGACGGGGTGTGCGGTTAGGAACATTTTTTCCCGCCTTAACAAAAGTGTAAGGTAGCGTCTCGTGTCATTATAAATTTACTAAATTTTCCTCAAGTTAACATATTTATCAGTAAGTATTAAGTACACAATTTTCCGGTATAGACGAGTTCAACAAATTAAAAAATAAGCAATGTTGAGCAGAGTAATCAGTAATCTAATAATAACATACTGTAATGAAATGATAACATTGTAGTAGTTTCGTTAAGCTAATCTGTAGACTAGATTTTATGATGTCTAAGATCAATATTCAGTTACATATCCCTTATTTATAAAACTGCAAATTAATATAAACTAGAACATAGTTTTGATCTGTATTTTAGTATTTGGCATGCTCAGCTACTTTTAGAGAGCCGGATCCCGCTCCCACTAAAACTTCTCGTCGTCTTAATAAAAAACGCTCCATTAAACATTGGATAATGGGAATTTGGAGGTAGGAACTAAATATGAACTGTCTTGATATATTTGTGATTGCTGTACTACCTAGTTTTTACTATAAAACTCCAGGTCGGCCGCCTCATTATGACTGCTGCTTGTGCTGTTAATCTGAAACGCGTTACTCTTGAACTTGGAGGCAAGAGCGCTTTGGTGGTCTTCAACGACGCTGACGGTAAATATAATATAAAATAACTAAATTTATCCATCCCATTTCAACAATAATTAGATATTATAAAATTAGATGTCATTATTTTTATAGAAAATTTATTATCCAATATCAATTTTATTTATTTTTCATTTTAAAGTATAAATTAATTTAAAGTTACTTAGTTTATTGAACAGCGTCCAAACAATCATTACTATGTGCTTTACTAAAATACTCTGTAATTCAATTGATCAAGCAACATCAATTGAGGAAACGTACGAGTAGTTACTCGAATAAGGATAACTTTACAATCAATGATTAATTGAAACGAGTAAAATACTCATGTGCTTAGGTAGTGACAAGTACAAGCAAATTATCGATAACAATTTGATTACAATCAATTTAAATTAGTTTCTATCTGGTATACAGGATCTACTAAATTTTATCAGGATCTACTAAGTTTTTATTGGTGCTAGATGGTTTCCAAGTATAATGAACCTCTCGAACAACAAACAACAATTTAATACGTGTCCTTGTTTATGTTTTACATCTTGAATATTATAAAAATATGTAATAGTAAGCTATACTTAGATAATTTATCATCTGTACTCTATATTTTCAATTTGTAGTTGAGAAGGCAGCTCAGATTGCTCACAACGCTGCGTTTTCCAACGGTGGTCAGTGCTGCGTGGCTGGTACAAGGACTTATGTACAATCTGGCATTTACGACAAATTCATTGCTAAAGCTGCTGAAATTGCCAAGAACAGAACAGTTGGCAACCCCTTCACAGATGTGCTGCAAGGACCTCAGGTACTTTTCTTTATATTTAATACATTACGTTCCTTCTGTTAAACATGAAACTACTTTCCGTGAATCAAATAATTGTATAATTGTAGTATATGCAACGGCGGATCACGAGGTCTCAGGTTCAAATCCCGGGCACAGCAGCTCGGAGTTAGAAAAACCTACAACCCAGTACTAGATATATAATGCACAAATATAATAAGAACAAACACTATAAAATTCCGAATATTGTACTGATCGAAATGGTCTTCATTCATATATATATATATTGAAAAATAATTGTTAACAGGTGGATTCCGACATGTTCACCAAAGTCATGGGCTACATCGATGCTGGAAAGAAAGGTGGCGCTCGTTGCATCGCTGGTGGTCAACGCAAGGGTGCCAAGGGCTACTTTATCGAGCCTACGGTATTTGCTGACGTCAAAGACGATATGAGAATTGCCAAAGAAGAGGTTAGTAAAGTTAACTATGTATAAAAGAAAAAAAATCTTAAATATTCAAAACCTAATAAATAAGTAATAAAGTTCTAGTAATTAGTTTCAAAATCAAGGATTACGTTAGATAATTTAAATATCTAGATAATACTTTAGTGTGTAGCTCCCGAAAATGGAAGCATTCATAGGATTTAATAGCTCAAGACTGCAATAGAGTCACAAAGAAAGCTGAAAATGTATTTAGTATCTGCGCAAAATAAATTTCATAGTATGATACCTATAATCATAATCACCAAATGTTTATTTCATTTTTCTAATCATCCAAAAACACACATCTGTCAGTGTGATTAGATAACATTAATCGAATACAAAGTTTTTATGAAGATGTTATGTAATTAACAAAAATCAAAGCACTTCAAAAAGAAGTAATTTCTCAGGTTTCTGTCTTTATATTTTTCATTATCTACAAAATAGATGTCAAGAGCATTTACACACCAGAAATGCATCAAGAATTTTGAAATCAAGTATTCGTAGAGATAGTCATCCGAACAGACTGATATGTACCTACAAGTACTCCTACTATTGTTTTGTATTGTAAGCGAGAACGCTAGAGGCCCCATTCTTATTCTCTCCTTATTATCCTTTCTTTCCACCTCCTTTCCTTCTTTTCCCTCCTTCCTATTCCTTTTCTTGGAATTGGCGATACGCGAATCATGCCTCTGGTGTTGTTAGCGTCTATAGGCTACAGTAACCACTTACAGTCACATGTGCCGTATGCTTGTTTAGCATTCGTGTATAATCTTATTTGATGCAAGGGTTATTATAAATTATGTATGCGAATGGACAGTGACCAAAATCTCTCTAAGAGAGCCGTTACCAATTATAAGACAGTATAAGAAGAAGAATCAGCAAATTACATCACTATTACTATATTTAATTTATTTTTTAGATCTTCGGGCCAGTCCAGAGCATTCTCAAGTTCGACACATTTGAAGAAGTAGTAGACCGCGCTAACAATTCTAACTACGGTCTAGGAGCTGGTGTCATCACCAACGACATCACTACCGCACTTTCCTTCGCCAAGCACGTACGCGCTGGATCCATGTGGTATGATGTTTTAAAATAATAACCATAACAAAAACTTTTGACTTTGTGTTTAACTAATATTTTACCTCCTAAATTAAAGGATATTTATTTATAATTTTATACGTCTATAAACTATCTATGTATGAATAATCAGCTATGTTACTTAAATACATCGAGACCAATCACGATTGAATTGAATATCTAATGGTATTTACCCGGAGTTCGGGTTTGGTATAATTGATGTTCTCGCTTAATACCGCTGGTGAATAAAATAAATTTACTCAGTTTTCTTTTTTCCAGGGTCAACCAATATGAGCACGTGACACCCCAGACACCTTTCGGTGGATTCAAGGAGTCTGGAATCGGACGCGAATTGTATGTTGCTATTGGATATTACTTTTTAATTAAATAATTTGCTTTTTAACTTGCTATGACCATCACATCAATTTAAATAAACGACTAACCTTAGTTAAATCTTCTAGTTGACCAAACTTTAGGATTGTTAGCTAATAAAGAAGCAGATAGAATCACATAGCTCAATTTGCTAACGGGCAAAGTGCATTGGAACAGCGTTGACTATGACAACATTAAAATATTATTATATTTGATTACACTCCCAACTACTACCAACTAGAGCACTTACTGCTAATATAGTTGATGTAAAGAGACTTAAGTACCACGATAGAATTCAATTTCTATCAATAAAGACTATGAGGAAAATAGGCAATTGAGCTTTACATATTAATTTAAAAAAATAATTACTTCAAGTTTTCAATATTTGAAATGAAGTCATATGAATTGTCTTGGACCAATCAATGCGGTAATTTTTAACTTTCGTTAAAAGGAAAACAAATTTTGTTGTCAGTTTGTCTATCTAGCTATGATACATTCATCATTACGAATTATTACAGTGAAACTCGGTGGTATTTGGCTTGAATTGAGGTCGAACTCAACACCTCTGAGTTGGGAAACTTTGTGTTTTGATAAATATATCAATATAGGTGGTTTCTAAATCATGTTTTCTATTATTTTCAGGGGTGAAGATGGTATCCTGCAATATTTGGAAACCAAAACAGTCACCATAAGCCTGCCCAAAAAACCTCAGCTGTAAGCCAAATCGAAGACCGACTTAATTACCAAAAAATTCCATTATGACAAAAGAAATTTTATAAAACCTTTATTTATGCACATAAAATGTGTAATTCTGCAAAATAAACAAATATTTTATTAATGGCTAATTTTATTTCAGGACTAACACATTTGTTAGGACCACTACATGATGTAGTTCAATATTCCGCCGTAACTTTGAAGTTAACCACTATGTGTAATAATTTAACCCATAACTGTCCTACTAATGGTCATGGGTCCCAGGTTGGGTTTTGGAAGAAGGGTCTCAGGTTGATAGGGATTTAGGACATAATCCACCACACTAGCCCCATGTAGGTTGGCAGACATTAGCTTAAAGAAAGCTGACCATACCTTCCATCCATCCATTTAACGTCCACTGCTGGACATAGCCTCCCCAAAGGGGGGATAATGCCGTAATCGCCACGCTTGGCAGGTGGGTTGGCGATTGCAGTGGATGTTTTTAATACTCGAGGGAGTGCTGCTGCCAACTCCCCCGCTATTCCCTCAGTCGGCTCTTACGACTCCCGTGGGAAGAGAGGGGTGGGACAATTCTAAAGCCGGCCCCACACGGCCTACCGGAGGACCATACCTTAAAGAAAGTTAATACATTCAAAATATTCGAAGCACTGCTTATGGTATATTTTATTACAGTGAGAGAATTGATAATCATTATTGGGCATCAATACAGAAAGTTTTTTTCAATCCTTTTTCTGTTCCACTATTGGGCACGGGTCTTCTCTCGTGGTGAGAAGGATTAGGCCATATCAGGTTGGGTTAATGCGGGTTGGCAGACTTCTCAAGCCGTCGAGAAAATCTCTCAGGCATGCAGATTTCCTCACGATGTTTTTCTTCATCGAGCAGTGATAAATTGGAAAGATACATGTGTGTGCTGTCCGAGGTCAGATCCTCGGAATCAAACTCGATACCACTGTCTTTGCAGTCCTTGGTTTTACGACTAGGCTATCACTGCTTACAGAATGCTTTAATATTGCACTTCAACTAAATGCACATAAATCACAACAGCAAAAATGTGCAAAATAAAATGCAGATCAACGATAGTAACTTTTAAAGATTCGCGAATTGTACACATATTTAAAGTAGCATAAACGGGTCTTTTTTCGCGTATAAAATAGGTGAAATTATTAACTACCTTTTACCCGACGTTTCAACTGCGTTGCAGCAGCCGTGGTCACGGGACAACTGGAGAGGCGAGCTACTTTATTTTTCCTCGACAGTTTGTAGGGTAGATTGATCTACACCGATGTTTGTCCGACACACAACACTCACTATATCGCGAGACGAATGTGAAGATATATTAGGTAGTTTGCACTTATTAATCACTGGATTCCACGCTGATGATAGATTAAATCCGTCTCCTCTATTGAAATTTCTGTGCTTTTTGATTTCAATAGCTTCGCGCACTTACCGTTTGTAGTAGTGGCGGTCCTGAGATAGGATTATAGGTTGGTGAAGCTCAATCCAGTGATTAGTACCTGCTTCTAGGAGATGTTCAGCAATGGCAGATTTGTTTATCTGTCCTTTCCTGACTGCAGTTATGTGCTCCTTAACCCTTTCAGCAATCGATCGCTTGGTTTGGCCGATGTAAGCGCTCCCACAGCTACAGTTTATTTTGTAAACTCCCGCTGATTGCAAGGGAATAATATCCTTCGGTGTACGCAATTGACTCGATAACTTACAGTGCGGAATGTATACAGTCTTCATGGGGTATTTACTAAGTACTGTTCCAATTTTGTCCGTCACTCCTCGTATATATGGCAGGAAAGCCGGTTGTCTATTGACTTCAGGATATCTTTCCCTTTTCGTTCGCCGCTGAAGCCTACGACCAGTTTTGTACCCATTTCGTTTTAGTACCTCCTGAACATTATGCAGTTCCTGTTGTAGATGTTCAGGGTCACAAATATCAATGGCTCTGGTAGTCAATGAAGTTATGACTGACTGTAGGTGACGCGGATGGTGGTGCGATGAGGCGTGCAGATACTTATTTGTGTGTGTCGGTTTTCGGTAGACGGTATGGCCAAGGGTGCCGTCAGGTTTCGCCATCAACTTCACGTCAAGAAAAGAAATTGATCTGTCAGTCTCCACCTCACATGTGAATTTAATTTTTATTTTTAGGGGAAGAGAATTAAGGTGGTTCAGATATTGCTCCACTTGAGGCATTCCTCCGGATATGATGCAGAAGATATCGTCTACGTACCGCTTCCAAAACCTTACTTTAAAAGGCCCAGTTCTTAGTGCCCATTCTTCAAAATACTCCATCCAGATATTAGCCATAACAGGTGCCAATGGGCTGCCCATTGCAACGCCATCTATCTGTAAGTAGTATTGGTTCTGGTATAAGAGGTAGTTACCCTCTATGCATGATTTTAGCAGAGCAACATAGTGTCCTGACATACCATTTTCCCTCAGTTTTTATTCGATCAGATGTATACAATCTTTCACTGGAATATTGGTGAAAAGAGACTCAACATCATAGCTGACTGGAAGCTGAGGACATAATGGTCCACCCTTGGCCATACCGTCTACCGAAAACCGACACACACAAATAAGTATCTGCACGCCTCATCGCACCACCATCTGCGTCACCTACAGTCAGTCATAACTTCATTGACTACCAGAGCCATTGATATTTGTGACCCTGAACATCTACAACAGGAACTGCATAATGTTCAGGAGGTACTAAAACGAAATGGGTACAAAACTGGTCGTAGGCTTCAGCGGCGAACGAAAAGGGAAAGATATCCTGAAGTCAATAGACAACCGGCTTTCCTGCCATATATACGAGGAGTGACGAACAAAATTGGAACAGTACTTAGTAAATACTCCATGAAGACTGTATACATTCCGCACTGTAAGTTATCGAGTCAATTGCGTACACCGAAGGATATTATTCCCTTGCAATCAGCGGGAGTTTACAAAATAAACTGTAGCTGTGGGAGCGCTTACATCGGCCAAACCAAGCGATCGATTGCTGAAAGGGTTAAGGAGCACATAACTGCAGTCAGGAAAGGACAGATAAACAAATCTGCCATTGCTGAACATCTCCTAGAAGCAGGTACTAATCACTGGAATGAGCTTCACCAACCTATAATCCTATCTCAGGACCGCCACTACTACAAACGGTTAGTGCGCGAAGCTATTGAAATCAAAAAGCACAGAAATTTCAATAGAGGAGACGGATTTAATCTATCATCAGCGTGGAATCCAGTGATTAATAAGTGCAAACTACCTAATATATCTTCACATTCGTCTCGCGATATAGTGAGTGTTGTGTGTCGGACAAACATCGGTGTAGATCAATCTACCCTACAAACTGTCGAGGAAAAATAAAGTAGCTCGCCTCTCCAGTTGTCCCGTGACCACGGCTGCTGCAACGCAGTTGAAACGTCGGGTAAAAGGTAGTTAATAATTTCACCTATTTTATACGCGAAAAAAGACCCGTTTATGCTACAGATCAACGATATTTTAAGAGTACATCTGATGCGCAAATCTTCGCGCAAACGTAAAATTAAGTAATAATTGTCTATTTTGTTTTACTTGCTGGTCACCTTTTGTAAAATATAATCTAAGAGCACAACTAATCTATTTAAAGTTATTAAGACGACAGGGACATAGAAATTAATCACTGAGTGGCACAAATAAAGAAGAAGAACTGCTCTTCCTTCTTCTTGGAATGGATTTCTAATCTGTTTAAGTCCTTCATCTCATGTTATGACAGTTCATAAGTATGTGACAGTTCTAGTGGTCTACCCAGACAGGCACAACGACGGCATGTGGTGGGTTTATTGAATGGGTGAGAGCCCCACGCTACCATGTTGTGTGTGGCTAGGAACATTTTTCCTAAATCTAAGAAAAACATCGTGTCCAATAGTAGAACAGAACTGGCTGATGATCACAATCAAATTATAAATTATCCTATTAATCCTGCTTCCTGTTAATAATGATGGCAGACGAGCCACGGCTCACCTGATGGTAAGTGACAACTGTCGCTCGTGGACTTAACTATAACGATATTATTATTAAATAAATAAATATTCACGGACATTGTCACACAACGTTCTCTGGTCCCAAACTAAGTTTAACGCTTGTGCTATGGGTACCAGATTACGGATATAATACATATACTACTTTTTTTTTGTAAATACATACATATAATATATAGAAATCACCGAGACGGAGTACAAATATCTGTGTTCATCACCCAAATAATTGTCCTGAGTCGGAATCGAACCCACGACCTCGTGCACGGAAGTCGGTTACACTACCGACTACGCCACGAGGCCCCGTATCCTTGTTTCCCGGGGGATTTTACAAACATACAATTTCAGGGGCACAAAGTACACCCAGAGTCAGAACAATCATTTGTGGATGTTTGATTTTGTTGCTTGGGTGTTTGAATATTTATCTGTTTGACCGCGAATCACTCTTAAACGACTGAACTGATTTAGATAACATTTTGTAGGTAGATATAAAAGAAAGTATATTCATTTTTATATATTTTCTTCAACCCAGCGTTATAATATCCCCATAGCACAGTCGAAGAATCATAGTTTCGAAAAATCTCGTAAGGACAAAAGTGTCGCGCGGGACCTCGAACTGAAGATTGAACTCGATACTTTCTATGCATGGTCTAGTCATGGTGTAGACTCTCAGCTACGTCGTAGGATACGTTTTTATTTAGAATACTTTTTATCCCGTAAAATCAATAGTTAGTCACTATAATTGACCTTTTTTTTTGTTAAGGCAGGAAAAAATGTTCCTAACCGCACACCCCGTCGTTTGGGGCAACGAACAGGGTAGTGTAGGGCCTGCACCCACAAAAGAAACCCGCCGTGTGCCGTCTCTCCGCCTTTATTGGCAGGCCAGTGGAACTGTCTTACATTCCTTCGGTGGTGTCACTATAATTGACCTAAGGGATGTAAATGATCATACCGATAACTCCGGGCAAGGATGTCACCAAATAACTGTAATAATATGCCCCATATCATTTTCGTCGACAACAACGGGTTACAAAGTTAGCAATCTTTTAGCTGCCATTGAATCATCTAAAAAACATGACGAAGGTTTCAATCCATTGTAGTTTTTGGGTTTATTACATAAAATCAAATTTAAATATAATATCTCGCATTCAATTTAAAAAAATAAAAAAGAAATTGCAATTTTCTTATAAAGACCGATGCAAATTTCAACCACATGGGTGTTCAGAATCGAGTACTGAACCCACGGTATCAATTATCGGATCTAATTTAAACCCTATATTATCTCTTGAATAAACACATATAATATTTTTATACCGATAAGGAGTTCCTGTGGAATACGCCATAACGACTTATATTTGAATTTTGAAGTCCATACAGATGAAGTTGGGAATGGAAGCTAGCTGTTTTAAGAGACTATTTTGTTTTACACAAACTAATGGTATGGGTAGTAGGTAGGTAATAATGTAGGTACTTAGATATTTTTATATATATTTTTAGCATTTGACATGCTTAGCACTATACATTAAGCACTATACATTAAAAAATTAGCAGTCAGGAGCAATTGTCAGGATGGCTGAATTGGTAAAGCATCTGGACGGTATCCAGAAGATGCAGGTTCAAATCCTGCTCCTGACTATTATTTTCGATTTCACATTTTTCACTTTGTGTTTAATGTATAGTGCTAAGCATGTCAAATGCTAAAAATATATATAAAAATATCTAAATATTTATAGGGTTTGCGTCATTATTAGGTAAAAATCTTAATTGTAAAATTAAGTTTACCTGGTCGGTATAATGTATGAAAATACTTCCGATAGATGGCGCAGGCGTCACCCAAAGACGTTAAGTATGATGTGTTATCGAAATTAGCAGTCAGGAGTAATTGTCAGGATGGCTGAATTGGTAAAGCATCTGGACGGTATCCAGGAGATGCAGGTTCAAATCCTGCTCCTGACTGTTATTTTTGATTTCACATTTTTCACTTTGTGTTTAATGTAGGTACTTATGTATAACATACTTAGATTAATAAACATAGAATTTTTATAATTAAATATGAGCTTACAAATGTTACCTATTAATCAGTTCAATTATATACTTAGCGCAGAAGAAAACTGTTATAGATCCGTTATTTAATAAGGGCGCCATGATATTTTACAGATAAATGTGATTTGTAGTTTACTACAAATGCTAGGAAATAAACAGTCCGAGCTACGTCTGAAGCCCTCTAGGCATACAGATTAAATTATATTATACATGTGTAGTTGCTACCGGACCTACCGGTATTTACAACGTCATATGTAGTAATTCTGTTCAATGTAATAAGGATTTCAATGCTCTGTGTTACAGTCTATTTCGCATTGCTTACAAAATTTATAAGGCCTAGATCGATGTTGCTATACTCGTACATTTTCATCATAGTGCGGAGTTTTTTCACTTGTTATCAGAACCGCTGTTTTATAACAGCAAATTAATGTTGCTATTTTTACATTAGAAAATGGTTAATAATTTAGATCACTGAGTCCATTAAAATTTGTCAGTTCTGGATGCCCTGTAACGTCGTGCAACCCTTAATGTTAAAGTTCGTCTACAAGACATTGGATAGAGTCAAAGTAAGGAGTCGTCGAGCGAAATGCTGGCACATTTTTAGTAGCTTGGTCATATCCAAAATTATGCTCAACCAACATATCGTTCCGAGAACCATAGTCATCGAAGACTGACTCCTCAAAAATTATTTAGTTAATATACGATTATCTTGGATAAATTATCCGGATTGTTATATATACATATATATACGTATATATATATATATATATATATATATATATATATATATATATATATATATATATATATATATATAGTTATGGCTGAAAGATGGTACTCTCACGAAAGGGCTAATCCACAAATTCAATTTCATGGTTGCTGTAGTTACCACTATTTTTTCAACATTATTAATCATTTTACATCCGCAAAATAACATGGTTATCACCGACTTGCCGATAGAATCCATTTTCAGACATTGTTATGTGAAATTATCATGAATATATTAAACCTAAATGGATATAATTTGTGGGTGTAAAAAAATCACAAAAATAAATTAATTTTAGGGAAAATAAAAATGTATAATTGGCAATATTCTGGGTATTAGTGGATTCGGCTATGCGATTGCAAAATTATGTTTCACTACTCAGCTCACTGTACTTAAAGCCGGCTTTAAGTGCACCTGTACTACATCGTGCAGTGTTTTGAACTAGTTAAATATAGTAATTATATTCACCAAGATGGTAAAAGTGGACGTGAAATATACTAAGGTATGAAACATAATATTGTACTTTTAGCAATATAAAGATAGAAAGGAAGCTTAAACTTCTCTATAGTCAACCATATATTTTGCTATAGGTAAACCTGTAATGTTTGCAAGTTTCATATGATTTGAATCTATTAGGTATAAGTAGTATCAGTAGTTTTTCATCGTTTATATGGACACTGACTTATTGAAGTTCTTTTTTAATTTATGTAATGAGAAAATAGTATTTACCCTAGACCTTTAAAATGAATTTCATAGGTTATATAGGTTTTATATACACAGTAGTATTAAAATCTCCGCATTTATTGTTTAGAAGATTATTTAATTGAAATACTTAACATATTAATTGATCTAATTCAACACACATACACTGTGTCGACCCCAAATAAATGGACCCCCCAAAAATAGTTTGAAGCCCATACGCAAAAATAGTTAATACACTATTTTTTCTCAAATTTATTTAATATAGCTCTGTTACAGTTTTATTATAATACAGATATATCCATAGGTATAATTAAAAAATACTTACAGCTGTGATTACTTATTCTTCCTACAGAAATTATCATTTTATCACACATAATTAATACGTCTTGGCGACAACTGCAAAATGTAATCTGATAAGTTATTAAATAACAATAAGCTAACTGGAGAACAACATAAAAGTAAAGTTTGAGGGATTTTGTTCTTGGCTATGGCAGATGAAATATGGCTGATAGTAAGCTATAATCGCTGTTCACTAGTAATACGAGAAATGCAGCCAAGCCACTGGCTCTTTAGACTCTAAACTTTAGAGCATTAACTGTAAGCATTGCCCGCTATCGCTATACATCAACAACTACGCTTGTGAAGAGAGGGCATAGACCCATTCAGGGCTATCTGCTCTCACTTCCTTCGGGATTTCGAATACAATGCATTTCTTAAACATAACTACTCTATGTGTATTTAGAATACTTAGTATAATAAAATAGTTATGTAGTAAAACGATGTTTGATGTTTATAGTTGTTTATCAACAATGAATGGGTTGATGCCGTCAGCAAGAAGACTTTCCCCACCATCAACCCCCAAAACGAGGCCATCATCACACAAGTAGCTGAAGGGGATAAGGTGATTTTTATTTCATTAAATAACTTCACTTCATTAAATTTTTAATCCCAAAGCAACCAAAACTTGACGACATTCAACTATTTTTTTTTTTAAATAAAGCTTCGTTTACGGAATCTATCGCGTTTACTTGATTTTACTACTATCCCGACGTTTCGAATACTTTACAGCATTCATGATCACGGGTAGACTTAGATGATAGACGTATAGCATATCAGCCTTGGACGTCTATCATCTAAGTCCACCCGTGATCATGAATGCTGTAAAGTATTCGAAACGTCGGGATAGTAGTAAAATTAAGTAAACGCGATAGATTCCGTAAACGAAGTTTTATTTAAAAATGTGTAACATTCGCGTAAATATCAGAAAGTATAACAATAAACTTGATTGTAAATAGCAATGTAGTTCTAAGTAGTAAAGTACACGATTTTCGCAAAAGTCGACACATTCTTGACTTAGAAACCAGTAAAAGAGAAGTTGAATAACTCACGCATTTGCTTGCCGTAAATAATATAATAAATAAACACTTTATACATTTAATTCGGGGACACTAATTGTTCGAACTAATCGTTTGCATGCAGTGTTAAAGAGACATTTATAAAGACAATAAATCCAAAAATCGTGAAATCTGCTTTAGTTATAGAGTGTCTTTTTGAAAGGGCTTTTGCCTTCGTGACTATACATATAAAGGCACTGAAAGGACAACAATAATAAAAAATAGTTCTCTGTAACGCTAAGCAGAATGCTTTATTGTAAATAAATTTCTAGAGAAAATAAACTGTGATATCTTATAGAACAGTGCACTATGGAATGGGAATCCACGGGCAAACCTGAGTGCAGATATTTTTGCTACTTTTCCCACTTTTTTAATGTTGGATCTATGAGAAATAAATATACATCGGGGTTATTACATTTTGGTACAGCACACAGAGGCATATTACGAGAAAATTATAATTTACCAAATGTGCAAGTTATATGGAAATGACAGCTTTCAATGGCCATGTCGATAATTCGCCGTAAAATGATGGCACTAAACATTTACATTGCACAAACCAAGAAGGCTTTTTCCAAAATGAGAATAGGCCTCTTTTTAAAAAAAAACATTTCTCAATTGTAACTTTTTGTGATATTGTGCATGCCAGACGCCACTCACACTCGTATTTAATAAATATATACTGCCTTACTAATAAACGTCGTATAACCTCTGAATAGTTATAATTTTTTTTTGTTTTTATCACTAATATGACAGTTTGACTTTGAAAGAATGGAACAAAACACTGAATAACTATTCGCAGCTTATACAATGTTTATTAGTAAGGGGGAAAGTCTATAGAAATTGTTTTCATAATTCAGGCTGACATTGACTTGGCAGTAGCTGCAGCCAAGACAGCTTTCCATCGTTACTCACCTTGGCGTAAAATGGACGCGTCTCAACGTGGTCTTCTCTTGATTAAATTAGCCCAGCTCATGGAAGCCCAAGCAAGATACTTGGCGGAGCTTGAAACACTTGACTGCGGAAAACCAGTTAAGATTGCTGAAGAGGAAGTTTACTTTTCGGCTACAGTCCTAAGATATTATGCCGGTAAAGCTGATAAAATTTGCGGTAACACAATTCCTGCAGGTGCGTTTTATGTTTTGGCAATGTAGGTAAAGGGTTAGTTTATTCAATAATCTCCTACACGTATTTTATTTACCTAATTGATTTCTTTTATATTTCGAATCTTGAACATTTAACTGATCAATAATATTTTCTCCAAAACCTTAGTATCAATGCCCACTTTCCTTAATAAACGAGTACCTCATTATTAATATTTTAATAAACATTTGCAGACGGTGAAGTAATGTGCATGACCGTTAAAGAGCCCGTAGGTGTGGTGGGGCAAATCATACCATGGAACTATCCCATTCCTATGATGTCTTGGAAAATAGCACCAGCACTAGCTGCAGGTAAGTTTTATTAACAATTATTGTTTGTTAGTCTTTCTGTTCTATCTAGTCTTTTATCTCTTTGACATAAAAAAACATAGTATCACGCCTATATTCCCCGAAGGGGTAGGCAGAGGTGTATTACACATCCACGATTCACCAGCTATGTTTAAGTCCCACGTAATAGGGGGCGAGCCTATTGGCGTCTACCGGGCACATTTCCAAACTCCAGGCTACTACTGAACATTTTTACTTATTTTTTTACGAAAAATCTCAATAACACTGCCCGACCCGGGATCGAACCCGAAACCTCATGATCAGCAGTCGCTTACTCTACCGCTGCACCACGGAAGCAGTCATCTCTTTAACATTTCTTTATAAATCCCGGCGATTTATAAAAAAAAATGTTAATTAATATGGAAAAACTTAAATTTAGAAAAAAATGTTTTAGTATTCTCATTTTAGAACATATAATTAAAATGTTAATCGTTGACTTAAACTGCTGTGTTGAGAGATAAATAGCTTTTTAGAGTTAGAACCAGGAGCAATTTTAATTAAACCGCCGAAATGTAATGAGTTGAGATCTTTATTTGTCACTTCCTAAAAAAAATATCAAGAGTGTAAAATTAAATAATCTTGTAATTAAATATCCATGTGGTGACAGACTAAGAATACAAGTCACCACCCCATTATTTCCCATGGGTGTCGTATAAGGCGACTAAGGGAAGTAAGCAATTATCATCCATTGCATGACTGGTGGTAGGGCTGGGTACCACGTGGGAGTACTCTCTTGGTATCGGGCCGATTGGTACCACCATCTCCTGTGTGACCGGCCATGAAGCACATCGTTGCGTTTTGGCTGTAGCGAGAGATAGACGTTTATTCTTTCATTTCATATCGGTGAAATGAAATGGTGAGCAGCGGCTTGACAATACTCTCAGTATAGTTGAGTCCATGAGCAACGGTTACCATTTACCATCAGATGGGCCGTAAAAAAATAACACTATAAAATACGTAATACAGTGTAATGGCTAAACACCCTCCCTATCCTCCACTTATTAACCTTTCTTTATTATTATTCCTATATTTACAATCTTTTTTATGCTTTCCTTAGTATCGTTTCTATCCCCTTGTTATTATCCTTCCTCCCCACCTCATATCTGTTGCTAGCGTCTGCGATGACCAGGTCATCAGGTGGGGCCGTATGCTTGTTTGCCACATAAAAAAGATATATGGTTACGTCGCGTTCCTAATAGAAGTTGAATATAGCTAAAACAAATTTCGCACCATCATTGATAAGATTCTGATTTGACAAAAATTAAAAAGGAAGGTAAAAATTGGGATATTAGCTAAGATGCGCGTTGGCTTATCGGTCTTGGGTTTTCCCATCGGGAATGAGAAAAATGCAAGTTTAAATCCTGCTTGCCAATTAATATTTTGCTTTCCACTTTCATGAATAAAATTCGTATTCTAATAAATAGCCAAGAATATCAAAAGCTACAATTTAAATGACAAGTTAAAATATATATTTAGATATTTTTATATATATTTTTAGAATTTGACATGCTTAGCACTATACATTAAACACAAGTGAAAAATGTGTAATCGAAAATAACAGTCACGAGCAGGACTTGAACCTGCATCTCCTGGATACCGTCCAGATGCTTTGCCAATTCAGCCATCGTGACAATTGCTCCTGACTGCTAATTTCGATAACACATTCATACTTAACGTCTTTGGGTTGACGCCTGCGCCATCTGTCGGAAGTATTTTCATACCAGTATCCAGGAGATGCAGGTTCAAATCCTGCTCGTGAATGATATTTTCGATTACACATTTTTCACTTTGTGTTTAAAGTTAAAATATAGTTTATGCAAAAAATACCGTTATATATACTAACATTTTTTCCCATAATCTAAAACTGTCCTGCTATTGGGCACGGGTCTCCACTCAAAGTGAAAGGGATTTAAGCCATAGTCTCCACCACGCTGGCCCAGTACGGGTGGTAAACTTCACAAGCTGCTCGAGAAAATCTCTTAGGTTTGCAGGGTTCATCACGACGTTTTCCTTGACCAGCCAATGATAATTTATTAACAAAAGTACTCACAAAATTTCGATTTTTTTTTCGTTAGTATTTAGAATACCTTGCGAGGTCTCCACTTAAGCTGGGGATCGAACTCGATAACACTGTGATTACAGTCCTTGGTTTTACCGCTAGGCTCTCAATGCACTAATATATATTTTTTAATAGCTAATTTTTTTTTATGGATTTACTTGTCAGGTTTGAAACTAGTAACAAGTACCAATTTTATTTATCATTCCATTAACAGCAAATAATTAATTCAGGTTGCACAATAGTCTTAAAGCCAGCAGAGCAGACTCCTCTCACGGCTTTAGCCATTGCTGCACTTATAAAAGAGGCTGGATTTCCTCCTGGCGTAGTCAATGTAGTTCCTGGATATGGACCTACAGCTGGAGCTGCAATTACACAACATCCTGATGTTGATAAGATCGCTTTTACCGGATCTACTGAGGTGAATTACCCTTGATTGTATGAAATCATATAAAATAGGTACCTACTTTTAATATAAGTAAATAGATTAATATGAAACGCTTTCCAGTCATGTTAACGCAATAAAAATAAACTTATTCGTATCAAACCTTACTGTTAAATACCATCGTAACCATTTCTGACAAGTTTTTTTTTAAATAAAGGTCGAAATTATATTTTCATACTAGTTTAGTGAAAAACTGAATCAATTTTAGGTGGGCCGCATTATCATGAACGCCGCATCTGCTCATAACCTAAAAAGAGTGACTTTAGAACTTGGAGGCAAGAGTCCTTTGGTTGTCTTCAATGATGCTGATGGTAAATATATTTTGTTATTAAATTATATAATTTAGATATACTATCCTTAGGAACTGAAAAAATGTATGGTATAAAGTATCCAAGTCTAGATACTTAGTTACCTATCTAATCAATTAGTTAAATATGGTTTTATGTAAACATGTCTACTAGTATAAACATCACAAATTATAATACAAAACGTATAATACTTTCTAATGTTTACGCAAATTACATTTAACTTAAACCCTATTGGATACAATTTTCAAATGATTTAAAAAACACGCCTAAAATTGTTACACCGATTGCTTTGTAAATTATTTTCTTCTCAAATAAGAATATAGCATATTGAATTTTTTGCGATGAAAGTAATCTACGTCTTTGTATATTCTTTGTAGTGGAGAAAGCAGCGCTAATCGCACACGCTGCAGCATTCGCTAACGGTGGACAAAGTTGTTGTGCTGGTACCAGAACATACGTACAATCTGGCGTCTATGACTTATTCGTCCAAAAGGCTGCCGAGATCGCTAAAAACAGAACTGTTGGTAACCCCTTCAACGATGTGCAGCAAGGACCCCAGGTTTGTTGTAATAGTTTAACATTAGTATTTCAGCATTGAGATACAGAAACTACAGCATGCGAAGCAATCAAACCAAGACTTGAAAACTCTCATACTTGAGGATTGTCGTAACTAACAGTAACCCGTTAATCCGTTGATAACAACACATTAAGTACCTATTGATACGAGTGCTTGTCTTAAAAATGTGTTTTAAAACCATTTAAACCTGTGATTAAATCAAGCTTAGTTCAGTCAAACTTAGTACACGTGAAGAAGAATTTAGCATTTCCTTGGTTTAGAGGTTCCTTAAGCCTCCTTAAAATGTTTCTCTTAATTTCTAGTCTGGGTTTCGAACGATAAGGGATTATTTTTTACTCAACAGATTGATTCAGAAATGTACAATAAAGTACTGAACTACATCATAGCCGGTAAACAAGGTGGAGCCAGATGTGTAGTCGGTGGCGACAAAGTACAAGGCAAAGGATACTACATCATGCCTACTGTGTTCGCTGACGTCACCGACGATATGAAGATTGCAAGAGAAGAAGTAAGTCAGATTGACAATGAGAGTACTATACAAAGGACTTGACCGCCTTGGCATTCACAAACCTTCTCCTACAAAGTTTAAGCTGGGCATTTTGTGGTGATATATAGGACCAAGGAGAGTTTTATAACGAAGGTGCATCGTTCTGAGCACAAGACATATCCTCTTATATGGAGATGGTTCGTGCCTATTATTAGTCCTCTGGTATTCAGCCACCATCGGGTGGATAGAAATACGAATATTCTTAATATTCTTTGCGTGCCTTTTATATAAAAGTTCTGGTTCTGGAAAGTTATTGGTTTTACCCTGTTTTTCTATAATCGAGTTTTCAATGGATGTTGACGTTTTGAGGTCCTAGGAAGCTTCCCCGAATGTTTCCGCGATGATATCTATATGTCTGTATGTGTGTGTGTGTGTGTGTGTGTGTGTGTGTGTGTGTGTGTGTGTGTGTGTGTGTGTGTGTGTGTGGCTGTATGTAAACCTCTCATAACTTTTGAACGGCTTGACCAATTTTATCAGGGTTGGCGTCATTTGAAAGGATTTGACCAAACTTAACTTTATTTTGAATACAATTAGGACCGATTCGAACCGGTAGGTCTTGAGAAATCTCAAAAAAACTACAATTTTTTTTTTTTCAAATGTGGTTTTTTTGGAATTACTTTTAAATAGTTTTACCGATCGATTCCAAAAACTAATTAGCTCTTAACATCAAAAAAACACGTTGATCGCCACCAGTCCGGTCAAAATTGGTTGATTCGTTCGTGAGATATCGTTGTAGAAAAAAATTTAAAAAATTTGATTTTTTCAGCATTTCTATGAAATTTTCACTCTGGCCAGAACAAGCTTTAAGATTCTTCATATAACTCAAAAAGTTGCGTTGAATGCCGTAAACTACGAGAAAATCGGTCCATCGTTCAAAAGTTATTGCGATTTGAAAATTCAACGAATAGTGTTTTATTAAGGCTCTATCAGACTTTTGAGCTCGAAGAGCTCAAAAGCATAAAACAGTTATCTCTTTGAGCTCGGAGAGCTCAAAATGACACAAAAATTATACTTTTGAGCTCGAAGAGCTCCAGATTCTTCCAGATTTTTCCAGATGGCCTTTAGGGTCAACCGTTTTCCAGATTTTTTTATTTTCATTCATCGCTACTTCCATCCATCCATCAGCATTTCAACGTCCACTGCTGGACATAGGCCTCCCCAAGAGAACGCCACAACGAGCGGTCCTGTGCCGACCGCATCCAACGGCTCCCCGCAGCTTTGACCAGATCGTCGGTCCATCTGGTAGGGGGCCGTCCTACGCTGCGCCGTCCGATACGTGGTCGCCACTCGACAACCTTTCGTCGCTAACGGTTGTCGGTTCGCCGAGCAATGTGGCCTGCCCATTGCCACTTCAGCATGGCAACCCGGCGGGCTATGTCGGTCACTCTCGTTCTCCTACGGATCTCCGTATTACGGATTCGATCACGTAGGGAAATACCAAGCATAGCCCGCTCCATAGCCCGCTGAGCGACTTTGAGCCTTGATATGAGGCCAACATCCAGAGACCACGTCACCACCATTCATCGCTACTAGCTTAAGGAAACTTTACTTTAGCTTAAGGAAAGACAACATATTTCATGTAGTTGCGCCATAACATTAGTTACCTTCGTTAGCTTTAAAAACATGGAAACACAAATCTTACGAAATCTTGTTTCAGATATTCGGTCCTGTTCAAAGCATTTTAAAGTTTGAAAAATTTGAAGAGGTAGTGGACCGTTGCAACGACACTACATATGGACTAGCAGCTGGTGTGATTACCAACAACATCACAACAGCACTTAGCTTCGCAAAGCACGTCCGAGCTGGATCTGTTTGGTAATAATTACTGAATTTAAATGCATGTCTAAGAGTCGTATTTCAAGTGCGGATTTTCTCATGAGGTGAGAGGGGCTGCTACCCGCGACTTCACCGGCGTAGATTTTCTCAGTTATTTTTTTTATTTTTTTTATTATGGAAAACAAACAGCTTTATATACATTCATAAGATACAACATTAGTTATTAGACAGCCAATTATAGGTTTTCACGGTTTGTAGTAATCTAATGTAACAAACGTGAATATTGTAAATCACACAACATTACATAAAAAATAACTAACTTGCGCACAACATTAGGTACTTAAAAATTAACTTATAATTAATTACACACGAAAAACTATTTGTTCAATTGCTGTCTAGCCGATGCGACACTTGTACAGAATATATCGATGTCCAAAGATTTGTCCTTGCAGAGCCGATTAAAGGTAGCACTCGCTCTCCATATAAACGAATTTTGCCTATAATTGGAGTAGGCTAATGGTAGGTGGAAAGGAGGATTATATCTTTTAGACCTGTTAGGAATATTAAATTGCAATTTGCTTAATAATTCAAGGCGGTCGATAGAGTTATTTATTATATTAAATAGGTAAGTGACGTCTACTATTTCACGTCTATAAGATAGAGGGAGTAAGTTGAATCGCTTACAAAAGTCTAGGTAGTCGCCTGATCTGAAAGGAATTTTTAATTTGTAACATAGTAATTTAATAAATTTCTTTTGAATATTCTCAATCCGTGATATGTACTTATCATAACGTGGGTTCCATATTTGGGATGCATATTCTAGAATACTACGGACAAATGAGCAATAGACAATTTTCAAGGTTTTGATTCTACTGAATGAAGTGCTGATCCTCATTAAAAATCCTAACGCTTTATGCCTTTGTGACAATGCTATCTATATGCTGGTCAAGTATAAGCTTTGAATCAAAAACTACTCCGAGGTCACGTATGGCGCTGTTGTTAGAGAGAACTTCATTTTTCAATTCGTAAGTATTTTCGCGAAAAGCTTACCACTGAGCATTTGATTGGATTTAAATCTAGTTTGTTGATTAAACAATACATTTCTAGTCGCGTTAAATCCGCTTGAAGTTTTTATTGTACAAAACACTAATTATTTTTATAGTGCAAAACACTAATTAATAAAAAGAAATAAAAGACTAAGTTACTTCTTATAAGTCCTGTCGAAATCGGTTTTATCATTTTGGATATTAACCAAACAGACAGACAAAACTATAAAAAAAATGTGTTTTGTTATAAATAACGTATATACTTTTCTAAGCATTTATTAAAAAGCTGTTATTTGAACATTACAACACCTACTGACATCAATATTATCTACGAGTATTTGTATAGATTAAAAAAATATTCGAACACAAACTACACTTGAACTTGCAAAGTCCAGATAACAAATATCATTTAGTTACTTCCATTATCTGAAGTAGTGATAGCCTAGCGGTAAAATAATAACTGTAGACACATTGGCATCGAGTTTGTCCAAGGTCCAGATTTGATGCTCTGACTTTTCGAGATTTTTCGAAATTATGGGTATATTTGTTTACAATTTATTAGCGAGTAGTGCACTGAAGTAAAACACTGAGGAAACCTGCATGCTTGTGAAATTTTCTCAACGGGTTGTGAAGTCTGCCATACGGCATTGGGCCAGCGTGGTGGACTATGGACTAATCCCTCTCACCATGAAAGGAAACCCATGCCCAATATTGGGACAGAAAAAGGATTAAAAAAGGTTTTACGCTTATATTACAACTGCTTTCTCTCAATTTCAGGGTCAACAATTACGACCATATAACATGTCAAACTCCATTTGGCGGTTATAAGAACTCTGGCTTAGGCAGAGAATTGTAAGTACATTATCATATTAGAAGTAAAAACTTCTATGCAATGAGACATAGATATATGTAACAAAAATAAGATTGTACGCAACGTATAATTTCAAAGTATAAATTGTATATCATAGTAAAAGTTATCTAGTTGAATATTTAATCTTTTTCAATTTAATCTTAACAACAATGAGAGTTTATAATTAATTTAAAAAAGAAATCTCTTGCGAGATGCGAAACTCTTGAGAAGGGAGGATTTTTCTAAAATGGGCGGGTTTTAGAAAAAAACAGGTTCTAGCGTCAGATTAATACAACGGGGCCCTGATCAATTGTTTAAGGATTGCTCAGTGACATCTGTGCAGCTAATTATACATTATTGTCTCCCTTGTGATAGGAATACGTGCTGCAATAACATCATGTAAATTGAAGTAAGGAAATAAGCACAATGATTAGATTATCTAAGTATCTTTGCAAATACTAGACATACGAGATTTAAACGAGTTTTAAATACACATACTCGATAAAACACGATAACGAACCGTTAAACACAAAGTGAAAAATGTGAAATCGAAAATAACAGTCACGAGCTGCCCCCTGAGGCAGAATGTCATATTTCACGTGTCGACCGTATCGAGATCACTGTGATTGGTTGAGAAACCGACGCGTGATGTCACAATAATCCGTTGGCCAATCACGGTGATCGTACAAGCGAGACGATACGATCGACATGTGAGATATGACATTCTGCCTAGCCCCCCTGGATAGGAGGAGTTATTTTCGATTTCACATTTTTTACTTTGTGTTTAATATATAGTGCTAAGCATGTCAAATGCTAAAAATATATATAAAAATATCTAAATACGATAAAGAACCGGTTTAATTTGGTTTCACTATCCATAATCATTACTATGCCTATGAATATTCATGAAATTTTATATAAATTTTTTAGAAATGTGAATAATAAAAGGCCCTTACATACAAAATTGGCGTTATGTAGGTATGGAAAAAGCAAAACGATTTTTTTTTTATATGAATTTATTTTAATTAATCTATCAAAGTATGTACCAATGTTATTTATGCACTTTGAGCATATTATCAGTAATTCATCGATTCCTTTGCTGAAAAAAATGTGGGAGCGAGAATCAATAAAATCTTTGAAGGCGGTTTTAACAGTCTCATCGGGATATTTTTTTTCCTTGCAATAAGTTGTCCAAATTCCGGAAAAAGTGTTAATCTTATGGAGCAAGGTCCGGGGAGTACGGTGGGTGTCGGAGACATTCCAATAGCAGTTCTTCTAATTTAGCGACCGTCTGTAGTGCAGTGTGTGGTTTAGCATTGTTCTGAAGCAGCAGTGGGCTAGAGAAATTTACCAGTCTTTGTTGTTTAACGGCTAGCTTTTCTATCCTGGTTTGCAATTGTTGATAATACAGATCTGCCGTAATCGTCTGGCCAGATCTTAGAAAACTGTTGTTGATGACACCAGCACTGGTCCACCAGACCATTACCAGTACCTTTTTCTGAGTCTACTTCGCTTGGGGCAGGATTTGGTTCCGGTTCCCGGTTCTCCTGGGTTCAAACATTGTGATGAGCCTTTCCGATTATCGTAAAAGATCCATTTTTCATCACAAGTAACGATACGGTTCAAAATCCCCTTGTTATTGTGACGGTTGAGTAATGTAACGGAGCACTCGACTCTTGTTTGTTGGTTTGCTTCACTCAATTCATGCGGTACCCATTTTTCGAGCTTTTTCACTTTTCCAAATTGTTTTAAGTTAATTAAAATTGTTTTATCATTCACACCAAAGCCTGTCGTGCTCTGACGTGACCCGCTTCCGCAATAACTTTTAAGTCTTCATTGTCAACTAGGGTCTCTGGCCATCCACGGGGTTTGTTCTGTAGGTCAACATTTTCAGAGCAAAAACGTTGGAACCAAAAACATACCGTATTTTCTTTGACGGTAGCTTCCCAATACACATCATTAATTCTTCGAGCTGTTTCTGCGGCGCTGGTGCCACGGTACTCGCATTCGTAAATAAACCAATTTTTAAGTTTTCCATATTGTGAACAGAAAGATGTCAAAGAAAAATCAAATAGCGCGAAAACAAATGAATCGCTAAATTGGAAACACAAATACACAAGCCTAATTTAGAAATAAATTTGAATTAGGAATTCCTAACCAGATATTTGAGATCAAAGTGGCCAGTTTGACAAAACGCCAATTTCATATGTAAGGACCTAATAATAATATAATAACAAATGAATAATAATAGTTCTCGAAAATATCTGTGTCAAGTTGTACTGGGATCAGTTTATCATTACTGACAGGACTCCGAACTCCCACATTCATTTCATTCATCCCTGTGAGACATTTATCCAGATATACCTATGATAAACAGTCTGGCTGATAAAACGCAGCCCTGTTTAACGCCGATATTCACATTAAACCAGCGCAACATTCCATCATCCAGCCACACACAAGCTCTACAGTCCATGTAGTTGGACTGCACCGCTTGCAGCAGTCTACCGTTAATACCATACTCTGGTAAAATGCCCCAAAGTTCCTTTCGGACAACTGTGTCAAATGCTTTCTCCAAATCCACAAAACTGCAGAAAACCCTCTGGCTAACAGCCAGATGCTTCTCCACAATATTGCGCAAAAAAAAGCACTTGATCTATGCACTTGATTCCACATCTGAAACCTTCTTGTGCTTCACAAAGAGATTCATCAGACACCATCCTCATTCTCCTCTTTTCAATAATCTTACTATATACTTTGTCTGCCAAACTTTGTTTTTTTATAGTAGTGTAATTGTGCGTGAACTTATGTATTTTTATAATGTATTTTAAAATGTATGCATATTTCATAGTAGCAAAATTAATAAAGAGAATAATAATCTATCCATCAGCCTTTTAACGTCCACTACTGGACATAGGCCTCCCCAAGAATGGGGGATACTGCCGTAATCGCCACGTTTAGCAGGCGGGTTGGCGATCGCAGTGGATGTTGTTAATACACGAAGGAGTGCTGCTGCCCACTCCTCCGGTATCCCATCAGTCAGCTCTTACGGCTCCCATGGGTGGAGAGGGGTGGTAAAATCTAAAGTCGTCCCCACACGGCAAATCAAATACAAGAGAATTTTAATAATCAAAACACAATAAAATTCGTATATATGCAGTTTAAGGGTAGGTTTTCCATACTAGGTATAATTTAATTCCTTTCTTCTTACTCTAATACTACATTTACCAACAAAGCAATAACATGGTCATACTAATATTAATATGCCTAATCTCGAATGCCCGTCACTCACGCTATTAAAGCTGTCCTTAATATGACCTTTACTTTCAGGGGTGAAGAGGGTATCATCAACTACGTGGAAACCAAGACAATAACAGTATCGCTACCAAAACAAACTCAAATATAAAACTTGAAAACTAGACTTTTATTATTCATGCCTTTCACAGCGCCTAATAATTTCGTTCATAAGTTTGTAATGCTCATAAGTTCAATATAAGGTTGTTGTTGTTCAGTTAGTTTTTGTTTTAATTCACTACTAAGGGTTACTTCAAAATAATAACATGCTATTGTTAATGTAAAAATGTTACAAGAAATAAATTTGTGAAAGTGGAAAAAGTGATATCTGCGGTCCGAATGAACTAGTCTTTTATAATCAAAAATATTGCCATTAGTTTTAAAATAAGTTTTAATTAGAATTAGTTAGAGTTATCAACAAAATAATTAATTTAATTGTTAAAAAGTTTGAGCTGCTTCTTACTAATGCTAATAATAATAATTGTAATACTAAACACTAGTCGAATAGTATCTAGAATTTCATTAGTTGGTATGCACTTGGCTTCGACCGGTCTAATAAACCTCTTTCTTGCTTTGACCAAAATAAAATGTGTATTTTATTTTGATTAGTGATTGTATTAGTAACTAATGATTACTGTTAACATAATAATGTGATGATAGAGTCTTGCTTCGCCTATCATGAATGGATGTGTGTAAAGCACAGCACAAGTGCAAAGACATCTAACGTTTTGAAGCCAATAAAAACTCATTTGATAGATTCTTCACATAGATACAAACAAGTGCATACAGGTCAAACTAATAAAAAGATAGTAAAAATAGCTAAAAATAGCTAACAAAATTCTAAAATAATAATCACAAAATTGTAAACATGTTTTCAATGGTATTAAACTGATTAATAACATGTGTTGGCTGATAATATTAATTAGATTAATTAGAAAAAAAAAACAGGTAAGTAAGTGTCATTCACTGATAATTTATTTTTATACCAACGTCAAATATTCAACCAGAATTCGGCTATATGTATTTTTTGTTTTTTTAAATATGTTCACCGGATATTAAAATTTTGTATTTAAGGCTAATGAATGAAATAGCTTTTTATTTTTCTATACAGTAATTTTATATTCTTTTCATACAATAGTTGACAAGAAGAGATTGCCTTAAGCGAAAGGACTACCAAATGATAGTAAGAGGTGATCCATTACGAGGTTCCCTACTTTTTTAAAGAAAAAAACACAGAAAATTCAAATTTAATGGAGAATGTCTAATATCATTTGAAAGAACATTATTTGGCATTGATTTTTTGAAGATTATGTCTATCAAATGTTGGCCGTTGCTACGTCGCAGATGGTCCATCCGTTGAGTCCAATTTTCGATGACTCGTTCGAGCATCTGCGACGTAGCAACGGCCAACATTTGATAGACATAATCTTCAAAAAATAAATGCCATAGAATGTTCTTTCAAATGATAATAATCATTCTCCATTAAATTTGAATTTTCTGTTTTTTTCTTTAAAAAAGTAGGGAACCTCGAAATGGGTCACCTCTTATAATACAAATGTATAATGTCAATATAATTAATTCCAGATTGTATTTATCGAACAAACTCCTAATAAAATCTACTAATCGTATTTCAGTGAAACATGCTGTGCGGCCAGTGAATGAATGCTCTACTTTTCTAAATATAGCGTTAATATTTTAGTAAGTTAACTCACCAACAATCTTGTATTGCTTCTCCGTGAGATGGTTAGATATCATGCCACAGATGTGAGCTCCAAGCGAATGTCCAACACATGTGATCATTTTAGCCAGCGCACCCGCTTGTGTGATGGCGGAGTACAGTTGCGCAGTGCATTGTGCAGCCTTTCTAGAAAAATCGTGTTACACTATATGTTCTTTCAAATTTATATTTATAACTACATACTTATTTACTAGACGAGCCATTTAGGAATACATACACATAATTAGAAGCGTTTTTTATTTTGTCAATCCATTTCTCTTGAGGCATACGAATAGGTATATAAGAGGAATATATAAAACCGATCGGTCAAAATTCAGTCAGCTCTCAGATCGTAACATAAGGGTCTGAAGCAGCGCGTGGGTGGACCGGGGTACCTCCGCTACACGCAATGCCTCCCGCGTAGGTGTGACGATCCAATGTCCGGAGGTGTCGCTCAAAGACCCGTAAGGGTAAACCACTGGTGGACCACTGAAGTAATGTCTTCCAATTCCAGTGGTCCTCTAATACAGGCGTCGAGACGGCACATGTCAGGTTTCTTTAGTAGGTGATGCTGCAGTTAGATAATTATATTTGTTCCATGCAACCTATAGTACCTGTGCTGTATAGGTACTGGTTTTTATATTTTTTGCTTCTGGTGGTAGACTAGCCACAGCCCACAGTAACGACCACCCATGAACTCAACTATACTAAGAATACAGGCAAGCCGCTTTCCCACTACAAGCAAAACACTCCGAAGTGCTTAACGGTCGGTTATACTCGAGCCGCGAGCCGCTCGGGACCGATATGAAGCGAGAACACCCATTTAGTACTTCTCTATTCACTGTGACAATTACTCCATTAGACTTATGGGCCAGGGTCTCCTATTCTAGTGGTAGCCCTACCCTTGTGTTTTGTATGGTGAGTAAGTGTAACCGCCACTTTTCATGGACAGCCACCTATAGACGCTAGCAACACCAGAGGCATCACTTGCTCGTCGCCATCTCAAAGGAAAGGGATAGGAGCTGGATAGGAAGGATT
Source organism: Leucoma salicis (assembly GCA_948253155.1). Lineage (NCBI taxonomy): Eukaryota > Metazoa > Arthropoda > Insecta > Lepidoptera > Erebidae > Leucoma > Leucoma salicis. Next base: position 9,979,828 of record OX411808.1, on the reverse strand, counting down.
ATAAGGAGAGGACAGGTAGGATAATAAGGAGAGGATAGGGAGGGGGTATGGGCCTCCGGCGCTCTCACTCACCATACGCAACACAACGGTAGGAGTAACTACTGTTGTTACACGCTGATCTTTTGTAAGAGGGTGATACTTCCCAGATCGAGCCGGTCCATTCATGTTGGGATAAGCAAGGCTCTACCATGAGAAATTTTAATGCTAATTAACACCATGGACTCACGCTTTGCCAACCCCGCGGATATTGATGGGCGATGGTTAGGAGAGGATATGTGGTGATAAAAAAGGGATGAAGAAAATCGAGTTCTTTTTCTAACGGCGCTCTCACTCGCCGTTAACACAACCGTTCTACCGTTACTTCACTTCGATATTCTATGAGATAGTGGTAATTCTCAGGCGAGTGGGTCATCATACTGAGATTAGTACGGCAATTCTTTTGTCTTTCGCTCTCTCTTTCAACAAAACCTTTACAGCACGTGATACAAGTTACAAGTAGGTGTTCCTTTATTTATAATACGCGTTACATACTTTCTTAGGAAATGTACTAGTCGATACGACGGGCCTCGTGGCGTAGTCGGTAGTGTAACCGACTTCCGTGCACGAGATCGTGGATTCGATTCCCACTCAGGACAATTATTTGTGTGAACACAGATATTTGTACTTCGTCTGGGTGTTTTCTATCTATAATATGTATGTATTTACAAAAAAAAAGTAATATATATGTATTATATCCGTAATCTGGTACCCATAGCACAAGCGTTAAGCTTAGTTTGGGACCAGAGGACATTGTGTGAAAGGATCTTATGCACCGCCACAAAAAACAATTTTTTAGTTATAGGTATCAATTTTAAGTCTTATTAAGGGCTATCACAAAAAAAGTTTTATCAAAATCCGTGTAGTCATTTTAGCGTGATCTGCGAATAATAAAGGCAAACATTCTGAAGAAAAATTGGTTTCGGTTCAGCAAAATAGCCTAATATAGTTTTTGTAAAATAAAAATATTGACTTACTTCATATTTGACAAAGCGGAGAGGTAGCAGGGAAACCTGGTAAGTTCTGACCAATCCACCATAAACACATTGTAATCTTTCCGTGAGAGGTATGCTGAAAGAGAAAAGTTATAACCAAATTAAAAACAACCCTTCATATAACTTATTCCCATTTTTGATCTGTAATTTAGCACTAGAACAAATTATTTGTGAACTGAAAATGTGGAAAAAGAGAACTTTAGTGCGAGTGGGAATGGAACCTGCATCCCTTCTAATCCGGAAAAGTGCTCTAACCGCTAAGCCATCGCACGGACCACTCGCACTGTAACTTTTTCACTTGCGCAGATATTGCCCTGATGCTTATAGGCGGTTTAGGAGTACCAAACCGATATAATCATATTGGTACCTCCACGAAAGTGAGAAATATGGGTACATACATAACTAACAGGCTGAAAGATTAAAGTTGTTTCATAAAACGCATAGAAAACCTACTTTTTACGGTATTGTTTGTCTTCCCAGTCTCTCTACTGTCTTTGTAAAAGATCCCCATTCATATTAAATTTTCTGACTCTAAAGATTGCTTGTGTGTAAAATCCCCATTCATATTAAATTTTCTGACTCTAAAGATTGCTTGTGTGTAAAATAATAACACGGTGGGGGAGATTCTAGAGAGAGAAATTATTAAAGTTTGCATAGCGTTTTGTTCGTGTCATTTAAATATAAACATCTGTTTTTATTTGTATATTTGAAGCAGGTTAGATCCTCGATCGAGCGTTGTCGAACGTCTGGACCGGTAATGCAGAAGATGTATCATGCTCGTGGCTATTATTTCACACTTTGTGTTCTCATAAATATTATTTTTTGATAATCCCCATTAGAGTGCTTACAATTAAAATAAAAATCAACACACAGAACATGAACAAGAACAACACCAAGCAGTCATATTTGGAACAAATAATTATAAAAAAATAATGCATAAGGAGACTGGACACGAATTTATGCTATTTGTAAAAAACATAATATGCCAATGCTAGCAGATATCCTTTACAAATTTCATAATATTTGCAGGTATTACCATCATACCATACCACCGAAGGAATGTAACATAGTTCCAGTGGCCCGCCATTGGCACACGGCGGGTTTCTTTAGTGGATGCAGGCCCCACACTACCCTGGTCGATGCCCCGAACGATAGGGTGTGTGGTAAGGAAGATTTTTTCCCGCCTTAACAAAAAAAAATAAAAAAGGTCTTACCATCACGAATAAAAGTCATAGGTGACTTCGAGTAAGTGCCGTTAAACCCGTGAACAATGAGCACGTTTTTTCTCGTCGGCTGCCATCCAAACTCTTCAAGCAATTGTGGGTATCGTGGATCAACAAAATGTTTGTGTGGATGTTCTCTGGAAATAAAGTAAAGTTACCTTTAATGCCATGATAATATTATTATAAAACTTTGAAACTACATAATCTATCCAATATGCCACAAATTTTCTCCCTACTATGAATGTGTAGATACATATTATGTAACAGCACTAGCCAAATGACAATGAATAAACTAATGTTAATGTTTAGTAATTTGTCAATAATTAAAAAAATATATCTCTTATATTTTAAAATATAATATTGCTTTTTAACAATAAGCAATATTATAACAGTTAGCAAAATTAAAAAATATAACACTGCTTAAACAATTAGTAACATTAAAAAATATTTGGGTAGCAAACCAAACATTTTGGAATATGATTATAGAAGTTTTAATTATATTAGATAATATTATTTTTATGTTCACTATTGACATTATCAATTTTGTATAAACGCATACCTAAACAACTTAAGGTTTATTTTATAATTCTATGCCATTTTAAGATCCACAATTAGGTACTAAAACTGTCCACTATAAATGAGTACAGATTACGCTTTCGTGCACTCATTTTGTTTAGTGTTGTTTAGACGCGCGAGCAGCCGCAACACCCGCAACGTATCATCTTGCCTATTAATACTTATTCTCTTTTGAAAAACTCATTGACTGCCCCTTTTTCTCTCGTTCATCCTGAATAGTTTCATTACACTCACGCACGCAGTTAAAAGTTGTTACTACTTTATAAAATTAATGTGAAATGAATGCTAAGTAAGATTACCTATACGTAATACAACTTTTGTCACGATTTCTTAACACAATTGTGTGTCCTTATTTTATAGATCGATGTTCTAACATATTAGTAACTTACGGTGTATACATAAAAAAGTTGATTTCGCTGTCGGGACACTTCCACTCGCGTTTCATAACACAACGAAAGTAACGGAAGTCTACCATCGACATCACATCTCCATCCGCTTCAGACGCTGTAAACAATAACTCTATTTATTATCTGTACTATTATTAAGCTATGACAGAGCTAAGTCTACATTTTTTTATATGGCAAACAAGCACACTACCCACCGGTACCTATGGTAAGCGGTAACCGTAGCCTATAGACGTCAGCAACACCAGAGGCATCACTCACGAAGCGCCAATTCCAAGAAAAGGGATAGGAGTTGGATAAGGAGGTGGTTTGGTCCCTCGGCCCTCTCACTCACCATACAAAACTCTAACAGTAGGAACACCTACCGTTGTTTCACGCTGATATTCTGTGAGAGGGTGGTGACTTCCCCGATCGAGCCAGCCCATTCATGCCAGGATAAGCTCTACCAATAAGTACAAAATATAATCTTCTATACTATTATAAAGCTGTAACAGAGCTGTGTCTGGACATTTAAGATATTTGAGAAAAAAATACTGTAATAGGCTATATAGGCATGTCTAAACACAAATATATTTTTTTTTTAGATTTTTTATCTGTTTCTCTGTTTGTCTGTTTGTTTGTTCGCGCATCACGCAAAAAATACTGAACGGATTTTTGAGATGACTGACTTGACTGACTGACTTTTCTGGGATGCAACTTTTTTTATTTGATAGCTCTCGATTAGACTTAAAAACTGGTATACATTTTATCCCGGAAATTTGTACTATATACAATTTTATTGATATAGGTATTTGAGAAAAAAGTGCCTGTATTAGGCTATTTTTAGATTTTTTCTGTTTGTTTGCTCGTACATCACGCAAAAACGTCTTAACAGGTTGTAATCCACTTGTATGATTTTGCATACCTACATTATGGAACCCAGAAAAGGACATGACAACTACTTACAATTACTTACAGGACAACTACATACAGAACAACTACATACAGGACAACTACATACAGGACAACTACATACAGGACAACTACATACAGGACAATTACATACACGACAGCTAGACAACTAATGTGCCACAGAGGCACATACCTATTTATATTCTGAAGTCCTTGCGGACGAAGTCGGGGGCAAATTGTAGTTATAAATATCTACACAAGTCACCCAATTTTTTAACCGCCATTGAATATTAATGATTCACAATGCGACTAAAAACATGACAAATATTCTAATTCATTGTAGTTATTGAAGTAAATCGGTGATTAATGGGTTTATTACCATTTTTTTTTTGTTTAGGCGTTAATAAGTGTACCTAACCGCACACCCCGTCGTTCAGGGCAACGAACAGGGTAGTGTGGGGCCCTCACCCACTAAAGAAACCCGCTGTGTGCCGTCTCTCCGTCTTTATTGGCGGGTCACCGGAACCATATTACATTCCTTCGCTGGAATGGCTTTATTACCTACAATATATATATTTTTTTTAATGAAAAAGTAATGGCAATTTTCATGAAAAGACCGATGCAGACACCTGGGTGTTCAGAATCGAGTACTGAACCCATGCTATCAAATCGGTACGATATCATTTACACCCAGTATAGCTAATAGCCACACCTAGATTTTGTCGTCATCAAAATTTCTACAATGTTATGAATATTAGGTATATCTACACTATACCGTTAGATACGAAAGTAGACGCATTCGATAAAATTAAATCTAAATTATCATTTTAACTCTTCGTTCGCGCAAATATAATGATGCCTATTTTAATTACTTAATAACAATGTAGTATAAAAATAGCAAGTACTTTTTTTTATAAATTAGTCCACATTCATTTTTAATTTGTTCATTATAAATTCTTTAGGAATATATCTACGCAAGACGAGATTCTAAGTCGCCAAAAGCTAGTACGTGAATTCTCCTAAAATATCTTCATCCCTGACCATCCGAAATATGATTAGCCTCTTACGTATACCAAATGAACTACAATGTGTGGAAAATTTTAAGTACATAATAAAGAGAACATTTGCTAGAAAGTAAGTAGTGTATTATCTAGTACATTTACTGGAAGAGGCAGGAGTAAAATCTGCCGCGCCGTGACCGCTTTCACCACTCACTGACCAGTTTATAGCTGCTAAAAGTATGTGTAGTTTATTTATCACCACTACAACCTTTAAACTAAAACATCAAAAATCCGCTCGTACTAAAAATCTCTTTTTCGTTATTCACAAATAATTTATACTTTAAAAAAAGTAGCGGATCGTGTCAAATGCTAAAAAATATATCAAAAATGTTTAAAACATCAATTTAAGTTTAAATAAATCTTGCCATCATTGTGTTGAAACTTTAAAAAACAACGTAATGTACGACAGGTTTATTACCTAATCATTCTTTAAAAATAATCCATCTATCCATCTATCCATCAGCCTTTCAACGTCCACTGCTGGACATAGGCCTCCCCAAGAGAACGCCACAACGAGCGGTCCCGTCATGGGGGATAATGCTGTAATCGCCACGCTTGGCAGGCGGGTTGGCGATTGCAGTGGATGTTGTTAATACTTGAGGGAGTGCTGCTGCCCACTTCCCCGGTATTCCCTCAGTCTGCTCTTACGACTCCCGTGGGTAGAGAGGGGTGGGACAATTCTAAAGCCGGCCCCACACGGCCGTTTTTTTATTAAAAATAATAGCTTTATTATATTAGGATGCTTACATGATTTCTGTGAGTCAGCACCTTTCCGTCGTAAATAGATTTAGATGTAGATATACAATAGATTATGCCCGCGATTTTGTCCAAGTAAACTTCAATATAATATTAAAATATCAATCTACGGCACATTCATCTTTATGCAAATATGTCAGTAATCATTCAAGGATAAGTCTTTGGTCCCTTTCTTGACTTCTGGCTATAAGAACGAAAAAAGAACAAGATGAACGGTTAAGTAAAGAGTTACGGAGTGAAAACGCACTTCCGCATCCTACCGTATATTATACACCTAAACTAGACCCAGTAGACATTAATTGCCGGATAATACCTGTTTATTGGGCTCAGACTAACTAAAAATTATAGACGGAGCATTACGAACAATCCAGTCAAACCATGGCAAACTTGTAATTACACGCGCTCACGTACATACAAACAAACTTTGTCCGTGTGTGACGGACTAAGATTACAAGTGTCACCACCCCATTCTTTCTCAAGGGTGTCGTACGAGGCGACTAAGAAAAGTAAGCAATCATCACCCTTTGCATTACTGGTGGTAGGGCTGGGTACCAAGTGGAAGTACTCACTTGCTATTGGGCCCAAAAGAAAACAAAACCATCCTAAAACGAAGACTCATAAACCACGAGTGTTACCAGTGTACGATTTAAAATTACCCCAAATGACTCGACGATTTCGTATAGGTACGTTACATACATAAATACGTCGTCATCACCATAATATTCTCTATATGATTTTCTGTAAACTTTATACTTTTTTTTAGGTACAAATTATTTGTGAATAAGGAAAAAGAGATTTTTTGTACTAGCGGGAATCGAACCCGCCATTTCCAAACCGGGGAAGTGCTCTAAGCCACGCAAGCACGCGGGTTCGATACCCACTAGTACAAAAAATCTCTTTTTCCTTATTCACAAAAAAATTACTTTATACTTTTTGAAATAAAACTACGTTTACGGACTCTCGCGTTTACTTAATTTTTATATTATCCCGACGTTTCCAATACTTTACAGCATTCATGATCACGGGTGAACTCAGATCGTATATGTCCAAAGCTGATATTTTGTTTCAACGGTTTCATCTATACCCACAGTAATATGATTTTACAAATTTTTGGTTTATTTATTTCAACCTACATAATATTCGTTTAGAAACACAATTAAAAATATCTACTCTAAGATTTATGCTTACAGTGTATGAGATTTTAAGGTAGTGTAATAAAATTAGTATAATACTCCTTTAAGTTTTAAAGTTTTTGTTTATATTTAGTGATTAAAAATTCTACCACAAACTACCAATTAAAATTTTTAAGTAATCAAAAAACTACTATTAAGAAGACAATATTGATTATTAGTTTATTTTATTAAATATATTGATTTTAATAGAAGCTAACACTAAAAAGCTACCACCGGATCGGAACGCGGCCTGACTGAAAAAGATCCGGCTAGAAAACTCAGTAGGCAACAACTTGTTATGGATTATTAAATTTATGCGGAAATACTAACTAATCACTACTGTGGGTTTTATCTACACAATAAGCGCTAACTGTGTCTTGCAATCTTGTGGTGTGCCTTTTTGTATTATGTTTGGTGAGGCCTATCACAGGATTCCAGCTTGATGGTAAGACCCAGCCGTCTTCTCTATTGAAATTGGGATGTTTCTTAATTTCAATAGCCTCACGTATCATTCTAGGACGATATCGATGTTCTTTTGCGAGGATTTGAGGTTTGTCAAACCTGATGTAATGGCGGGTGTAAACCCGCCACATCAGGTATTACTTTATACTTTTACTTCCTTTATGTTTTAAACATAAAACTTTTAAAATTTACCCAAATTATAGAGATTATTTGTTTCCGGTGACAACACTTTCACGCACACATCTTTCAAAAAGTGGTTCACTTTTTAGTTGATAATGCGGTGTCTTTATTTTTTAGTTAAGAGTTATTGGGTCAAATTGTATATCTAAACCAAGCTACGACCCACTCAAACACAGGCAAATCATTTTCATCAAACGTTCGATTCAGCCATTTTCGTATTTTTGCGAGACTAACGAGACAATGATTGATTATTTATTGTTCTTTTTTTTGTTGTTTAGTTTTTTTTTAGATGTTTGAATATTTCTTCCTCAATCACTCCAAAACGACTGAACAGATTACGATATTTGCCAGTTTAATACCTGAATTAAACACATACGATACTTTTTATCTCGGAAAAATATTAGGTTCTTGAGAGATAAGCTATTTTTATAGAGATATGTGCTATAGAGTACTTATATTATAGTGACCCAATTCTGAGGTAAGCTGCGTGTAGGGCAGAGGAAGTCGCGAGCAGCAGCTAGTTTATAAATTAAATAAGTAATGAGGAAGTAAGCATAAGTAAGGATGTAGATATGCATATGTGGTATTTGTAAGGCCATAATATTAGGTGAGAAAACATATAGACTGGGTATTTTAATACCACGTCAATTATTTTCCCTCACCACTGTACCAAGTATTTTAACTTTTTAAAATATACACAATTGGTAGTCTTAACCAGTGTACAAATTACGGTCAATAATTGATTTATAATTATATAAATCACTCAGTATATTCAAATTAATAAAACTTATTTAGAAAACATCAATTAAATATTGGCTACAACCACTTTCTATTTGAAAGTTTTTTTTTTTATTAAAATTAAGTAGTAAAATTATACAAAAAATATTATGCAATGTTCGTAATCTTTTAGCAACTTGAACATTTTTTGCATCTACACTATCATTTTATAATATAGGTACAGTTTGTTTAGTTGTACGAAAAATATCATTTCAGAATAAATAGGTACCTATGATATGATTCGTTTCAGAATAAATATTGATGTGTGAATGATTTCTGAGCAGTTATCCTTCTCTCGTCCTCTGCCAACTTTATATTTCATCATATCAGTAATAAAACCGTTTTGTCTGTACTTTTAATTTCGTTGTAGTGAACAACAAAATCCATTAATTATAATATTATCGAAAATATTTTGATATTTTTATATATCTTTATGCAATTAAAATAACACAAAGTGCGAAAATGTGAAATCGCAGCATTTGAACCAGCATCTCCTGGAATACCGTCCCAGATGCTATTGCTATTACATTCCTTCTTAATGTGTCTTCTGGAGTGTGTTATCGAAATTCGCAGTCCTGAGCAATTGTTATGATTGCTGAATTGGCAAAACATCTGCGACGGCATTCCAGGAGATGATTTTTTCAAATTATCCAGCTCTCCAGAGGCCCATTGTCTCTACCCATAAGCAAAAATAAGTAACGAATATCGAGGCTAAATAATTGTAAATTTCGTACAATAAATTACCCAGCTGACCCGACACGGTATACATAGATACGGTGAACTGAATCCGTAATTGATATTTTGAACTATAATTCTAATATAATATAACATAGCATCACGCCTGTATTCCCCGAAGGAGTAGGCAGAGGTGTATTACACACCCACGGTTCGCCAGCTATATTTAAGTCCCACGTAATATAGGGCGGGCCTATTGCCGTCTACCACACACACCGGGCACATTTCTAAATTCCGGGCTGCTACTGAAAATTTTTCTTTTTACCAAAAAGCTCAGTATCACTGCCCGAACCCGAGCGAAGCGGTAGTGTCAGCAGTCACTCACACTACCGCTGCACCACAGAGGCACTATAATTCCATGTGCTCTTATCGAGATGGCTGGTTTTTATAGCTTGGAAAGTGTCCCACTTTTTATAAATCATCAGGTATGCACTTGACCGATGTTGATAAAGACTTGTTTAATATCACGCTACACCGGTTACATACTGCACGCGACATGATTCTTAAACCTGATGTGCCAATGATATAATTGGCTATACTATGTAGTGCATACTATCGTTTATATCTATGCATGTATAAAATCATTACCGCACCTTTTTTTGTTTGAGCGCTTTCTTTGTCTAAACTATGTAACGCTAAACACCCGCAAGTTGCAACATTGTACTTGCGCTATTATGCTTATTATTATCTTTATACCGTTCATGTCCATATCACGCACTATTTAGTTCTGCCAAGGTTCTTATGATGTGTAGGTATACCATATTATCTATATATTTTTTTAATGCAAGTAGTGGCAGATGAGCTATGGTCCATCTGATGGTAAATGGTAACCGTCGCCCATGGACTCGACTATACCGAGAGTATTGTCAAGCCGCTGCTCACCAATTCATTTCACAGATATAAAATGAAATATAAACGGCTACCTATCTCCTGCTACAGCCAAAAGGCAACGATGTGCTTCATGGCCGGTCACACGGGATATGGTGCTACCAACCCGCTCGGGCCCGATACCAAGTGAGTAATCCCACTTGGTATCGGGCCTACCACCAGTCATGCAATGGATGATAATTGCTTGCTTCCCTTAGTCACCTCATACGACACCCGTTTGCAAAGAATGGGGTGGTGACATTTGTATCTATTCTTAGTCCATATTGAAATGTAATTTATAAGATATTAAATACATTTAAAAAAAAAGGATTTTGACACGGTTTTCACTGAACTTAGATCATTTTCCAAGGGAGGCATAAATAAATAAGTAAAATAAATAAATAAACAATGTCCTCTGGTCCCAAACTAAGCTTAACGCTTGTGCTATGGGTACCAGATTACGGATATAGTACATATATATTACTTTTTTTTGTAAATACATACATATAATAGATAGAAAACACCCAGATGCAATATAAATATCTGTGTTCATCACACAAATAATTGTCCTGAGTGGGAAGTGAACCCACGACCTCGCGCACAGAAGTCGGTTACACTACCGACTACGGCACGAGGCCCTATATTTTATACCTATATAATAGATAAATATTACTCTTTGTCAAGAAGATTAATGGTTACTAACTTGATTACTATTTTCAAAAGATTGTATTTAAACAAACGCTAGGTCTGCTACCATGTTGATTCGGTCACAGAACACTAAATAGGTATTCAACTAAATTAGTTCTTACTCAGAAAATGATGTGCACATTCCCCTACTATTTCCAGTCCATAATAGTCCCATTGTTGGACAGGAAACCAATACTCAATAGTTAGGAAATTGCACAGTTTTACAATTTATGTAACAAACATCCATGCATGAATTCAGCTAACATCGTGTGCGTAATCCAGATTGATAGCATAGCATACCAGCAACACATATATTATGGCTCGCAATACAGTTAGCGTCACTTAAGAATAACTTCATGGAAGGTACAGGTATGATAGCCAATCTCTCGCTCCTTGTATTAAAGGCTGTATACAAACATTTTTGATCGATACATTTTTCACTTTCTATAATTTCTAGTTCGAAATTGATCAGCCTACTCTAAAGACAAGCTTGCTCTCACATGCTACATCACGGATTCATTGTTCAGAGATTCATTTACTTTCTCTTTATGGTTTTTTAGTCTTAGTGTTACAGTTTAAGAATCAAAGCGATCTTTAGTTATAGATAACTAGATGTATATTGTTATCACTGATATAATAACAACCTCGAGCTTATGGTGAAATAGCAAGGGTGGAAGATTTTTTAATAATAACTAATATCTCGCCTCGGGTTAGAGGACGTCTGAAGGAACAGTCCAGGGCAATAACAGGTATACAGTAGGTATATCTGCTAAATTATACCGTTTACATCGGATAACATAACCTCTTCACCCGCCGGGTGAGTGAGGGAATTTCTTGAAGAAGAAGAAAAGCCTGAAATAGCGCATTAAACATAATTTTGTAGAATTTCGCAACAACTTACTAATGCTAGGCAAATTAAAATATCGTAAAATCATCATGGCGTATATGTTAGATATAAGTATTCGCTTGAGTGAACAGAGTATTTTACGTTACAACTATCTCATGATTTTAAGGCAGTGTAATTTTCTGGAAAGTTTATACCAATATACTTGAATATCTCCAAGATAATAAATTCCGCTGGAGAAGTTGTAGATTTGCTGTGTTTTTATTAAAGTATAAGCAGTGAATAACCTCCTTACTTGTAAGTAATAAGGGAAAGTGAGACCATCGATGCGCACTCATTTAACGATTACGCTCATGAAGGCATGTATCAAATGTGAAACATTAAAGGAATTATGAAGAGAGCGTCTGCTTCTAATAAAAAGCCATTAATATATTATTATATACATAAGATGAAAGCTGTTATCCCGTGTCTGCTTCACCTGTAGGTATGTAGGTACGACATTAATATGCCGCCGGACGACTGAAGTAATGTAACACAGTTCCAGTGGTCCGCCAATTCAGGCGGACAGCACACGGCGGTTTTATTTAGTGGTTGAGGGCCCATATTACCCTTTTTCGTTGCCCCTAACGATGGGTGTACAGTTACAGTTACGTACATTTTTTCCCGCCTTAACAACAAAAAAGAGACGAGATTAATAGTTTTAGGTACCACAACATTTGAGGGTACCCGAAAAGGTAAGCCGCCGGCGGACCACTGAAGGAATGTAATATAGTTCTGGTGGCCCGCCAATAAAGGCGGAGAGATGGCACACGGCGGGTTTCTTTAGTGGACGAGGGCCCCACACTACCCTGTTTGTTGCTCCGAACGACGGGGTGTGCGGTTAGGTACATTTTTTCCTGCCTTAACAAAAAAAAAAGGTACCACAACATTCATATACTTGTAATATGAATTAGTGTCACATGCCTTAAATTTCCTGAGAAATATGACATTCCTTTCTTTTTCAGGACGTACCTACCAAAAAATCTTAAGATGCCACGGACAGAGGCCTTTTTGTGTTGGAGGAACACCATCTCTTGGTATTTGTATATACGTCCACACTTCTATTTTCGGCGAGGTGGTACCTATAAAGATTAAAAATTACCACTAGTTTAGAAATGGATGATGAGTGGCTGATGGTAAGTGGTAACCGCCGCTCATGGACTTTGGCAACACCAGGGGCACAGCCAAACCGCCGTCTACCGTGAGTAAAGTGCTCTTCTCAAACCTCGTATAAAGAGGGACAAGTCATAACGCTGGAGAAACACCGCAGCAGGAAGATCATTCCAGAGCTTACACGTACGTGGTAGAAAGGAACGCTGAAAACGAATCGTCTTGGATGAGATCGTCTCCAGGTGGTATGGATGAACCCTAGTACGGCGTCTCGTGGCCCGGTGGTAAAACGGCGATGTTGGTACCACCTCAAACAGTTCCTCAGAGCACTCCCCGTTGAAGAGTCGATAGAGCATACAGAGAGCCCCAAAGTCTCTCCGCCGTCCAAACAACTCCAGCTCATCCGTGAGATTGGGATCATCGGGAGAGTTACCCCTTGGAACTGGGGCGTCACGACAAATGCGTCCTTCTTTGCAGTGAACGCGCAAACCTGTGTCTTCGTAGGGTTGAATTAAAAGACGGTGGTACGGGTGGTACCTATCTTTCCAAGTTTAACAGCAAGTAACCACCACCATTATAAACTTATAACTTTTACTTTGTTCTTTAACAAAGTAGAGATTTATTTAGTGGGTTCTTTAACAAAATAGAGATTTTTTAATTTTTTAACTCCTCCATTTTAACGATTTAAGCGTTTAACTCTTTATCACTTATGCCTACCACTTTATAGAATTTTTATTTTTTAGGAATAGTAGCTAGTAACTAGTCAGGTTATATGGTTATATCTCAGGTTCCGGATATACTAGCGGGATAACGTATACCAGTTTTTGAGCACAAGTACAAGCTAGAAAAAAGGCTATTAATAAAAACTTTCATCAAAATCCGATCAGTAGTTATTGCGTGAAGGCCGAACAAATAAACAGATATGCTTACAGACAAACAGACGAAAATACTAAAAAAATTACTTTGTGTTCAGAGATGCCTAAAATACATTATTATTTCTCAAATCTCTTGAATACAGTTTTATATAAGTATAGACGTCTTGCGCTAAGTCAGTATCTACCCTGGAGTAAAAAAATCATTTTTGAACTGCAGCAAAACAAACTTTTTATTAAAGTCATATTATTATTAATATACAATATGCGTATATTTTATATGACTTTTAAGCAAACATCCTATCTTTTAAGGCTTTCAACGTAAAATAAGATCAAGTTTCTTGCCTAAAGTTACGGACGCTAGTATGAAAGAAAACAAATACAATCCACTCTTCATTGAACACATTATAACACACAACACTAACTAATAAGATATTCTACACTTGCAACAATTTTCACTATTCCGTTTTTAAAATAATCTATAACTATTTAATATTAAAGGTGGAAACACTTGACCGTCGAGCGTATCGCAGACGACACGCAGTCTACACTCCCGTTATAGTAGTGAAGGTGGTAAATCCACGGAATGAAAGTAAAATTTCCAAACTTTACTTAATTATATTCAACTGTATAGTGTAGTTCAGTTTTAGTTTTACCAGTTTAGTTATTATGTAACAAATAATTTTGCATGTTATAAGCCCCGCTTTGCGACCAATAGGCGTGTAAAAAATCGAAGTTATCTAATGGGAAAGTTATTTCTAGATATTTCTATTTCAGCATACGAACTCCATGCTTTAACACAAACAAAAAAGTGTACAAAATATAAAAATGTGATATAGAAAATTATGATTGGGGTTTGAACCCGCGTCTCCTTAATACCGTTGCGTGGCGACGTTGTTTTCTGGTAAATGGGCAAGCATGTCCTTAAAAAATAACATATTAATAAGGTCATGCCATTAATTAGAATGATTGTTAATTGTAAGAATTATGCTGAATATAAGTACAAAGTTTATTAACTATGATGAAAACTAAGTAATCCTTATTTGTCCTAGTGCTAGGTACCTATTAATTTAATAATAAGCATACACAGATTTTGACTTTAATTAGGAATTAACTTCTACCATAGAGTCAACAGATTTGGTTAACAGGATCAATGTTATAATCTTGGAAAACAGAATTATAAAATGTGCTTAGTTAAATGTAAATGAAATAAGTGTCGTATCACTGTTTAAACAATTTAAGTTATCTTACAATCAGTGTAAAAAAAATTGAGGATCAAATAATTATATGGGCATTGTATACACACGTTATAGTGGTTTTGCATAGGGCTTAAGTAATTCTGAAGGATATCTACCTACTTATGTGGGGACGGGGGAAAAAATATCGTACGATCTCACATTTGAACCATAGTAGAAAGAGTGGGGAAGTAGGCTATCTCCGGCCCATTCCGCGATATAATTACCTACAATACTTGCCTGTCTCAGGGTTGTCACTTTTGGCTAAATTTTAATTCAGTGCCTAGAAATTGACAAGGGCCGGGAAGTTGTATTTTTTACTTGTAATCGTTTAAGTAAGACCGACCTCACTAACCCTGAACCCAGACGACTCAACACAGATTATTTTAACTTGCGATTATTACTTAGTCACTATACCTACAATACTGAGAAATCGACATGACATGACATTTAGACAGCCAAACACACAGCAATAAGTTCTCCTGCGATTATCACACATTTTTCATTTATTTAGCGGTGCCGAAAAGCAGTGACGCGCGTACCTTGTGCGGCGTTAGCCCTGATTGGCGTACTGAGAAACGGGTCGAGATTTTGTTAGAGTGTGTGTACGATACTGTGGCGCACACATACAAGCCGCGCGCGGTGCGTTTGTATGAAGATAACCTACTTCCCACTCTTTCTACTATGTTTGAACAGATACTCCTAATTATCCAATTTAGGTGTGTAATTCAGTATACATAATATTATACGAAACTATATTTTAATTGAATAATTGTCTTTGAAATTTAGGAATATATATAACGAAAAGTCTTAGTTGGTTAAGCTAATATTATTTCTTTCATGTACCTATTCTTCTTTTATGCCCTTTATATTATAGTGAGTATCTATTCGATCAACTTGTTTTTATCTAGAAAACTCTTAGTTAGCCTAACAGGCATGCTAAGTGCTTAACTGGGGGTACGTCATTATTTATTTAATCCTTACTAATAGCGAAACTACGTTTGTTTGTAACGCTTTCTCGACTTTAATACTGAACTGATCATAATAAAATTTAGAATACATAGGTTAGAACAGAACCCAGAAAAGCGCATAGGCTCTTCATCTTGAAAAAATGAATAGTTTCTGTGGGATATCAATGTTTGCATGGAGATCATGTATGCCGTTTTGTAACGTAGATATTTATTATTCTGAAGTCCTCGCGGGCAAAGTCACGGTCATAATCTAGTTCCTAATAGAAAAAGCCACGGAGTACAGAAAAATAGCGGAGATGCCGCAAGCCGACAAGGTCATGTCGCCTTCAAGTAGGTTAGTGACGTCACAGTGGGTGGGGCCTCAAACCGCAGTTTCGAGTGAACCGTCATTGCGTTCGGTACGGACGCATCTTACGTTTAAATAAGTATTAAATTCTTTTAACCATGAAGTGCGCTCTTGATGGGTGTAGAAATGGCTCAGGATCAAACTTAAAACAGAATGGCAAAATATTAATTATTTCAAAGATTTATTGCATAGTTACTAGAAATTTGAAAAATTAATAATTAGAAAATGATGCGTCATCTGTCTCATCTGGTGTATACTCACCGTATGCGAAAATAATTGATAACAAAAGAGTTTACGTCGTACCAGCGAACCCATTATCGAATATATTAAAGTATTTTTTTCTTGTTATTTGTTATCATTTTAGATTCCCCGTTTATACAGAAATTAAAAACGCATGAATACGTTAGGACTGCATGACGGAAATTGTGCAAATAGGGATGGATTAGTTTATATATAACTATATGCTCGGATCTTAGTTGCGCCCGGAATACCCACTAAAACCACAGCGGCCCTTTCCACGCCTATTAGCGGGGCGCCGGAGGGTCATCTTTCGACATTCTACTCCAACGCCCCAGGCGGATGGCCTACTGGCCACGCCCTGGTGTCATCAAGGCGGTGGGAGGAGGCGAGCGTAACGACGGCAGCCCAGCAGAGGTCATTTCAACGACCGAGGCAGCCACAGTGGACCATGCAGCCGCCTTCTTACGGGCTGGTTCAGTTGGTCCGATCCCCGCCAGCAGCATAGCCACCTCAAGCCGCGTGAGCTTGGCCTCCGGCTCAGTCACCTGAGAATTGGGGCGGCAATTGTTTGCCCGCATTTCTGTCACTTTCTGCCGCAAGGTGGTCGTTAGCCGTCTGTAGTCGCTGTGTCTCCTCATTGGTGGAGCACCTGACCAGCGCATACACCACCTTTATGTTGTCGGTGACCACCTCCTTCGCGACGCGCACGAAGGTTCCCTTGATGTTTGTGGACTTTTTCGCCACCCTGTTAGGGATGGCCGCGTGGTCCTAGGCATTCTATTTCAGATCCGCAACTCACAGGGAGTTAACGTCCTCCTTGGACTCGTGGATCTTTAGAGAGAGCTGCTCGACTTCCTCTTCGGCCTGCAGCTCAGCTTCGGTGCGCTTCGCTCTACGAGCGGCAGCCCCGATACAATTGGCCCCGGTGTAAGAGGCCGCGTAATTCCTCGCCCTCTGCGGACAGTGCGCGCCTGTGGCGTCGGTTTTAGATATAGAATTTGTAGTTTTTTTTAGACTTAAATTTTTTAAATCGGTCCAGTAGTTTCGGAGCCTATTCAATGCAAACCAACAATCAAATCTTTCCTGTTTATAATATTAGTATAGATGTGGTCCAGCCATCCCAACGCATATAGAATGTTCTGGAACAAACTGTTTTGCTTGTAACGCTGTAGTAGTAAAAAGACAAACTAAATTAATGAAAAATTTGCTCTATTACGCTGTAAAATAAATTTTACCGCTAGATGGATTTTGATCTAGGGGAGGAGCTATAGTTGTACCTCGTCCCCCGAACACCCGCATTTAGCAACGCTTCGTTCTAAAGAGATTTTGCCTTAAAACACCTCCGCTATTTTTCCGTACTCCGTGGAAAAAGCATACTGGTCTTATATGTGCAATCATTCCAATAGATGGCGTAAAATGTCTGAGACAATTCGTAGGGAAGTAGAAACTGTTTACTGTGAACGGTATCCACAATAGGTCGAATGGATGAGCTAGAATGGAATCCAACACGTGTTGATTGATAGATTATGTTTCGCAATAGTGCATTAATAATCTACTTACCTAATAGAGCTTTTTTTCATTTATAGCGTCATCTAGTATAGCAAATACTGAACTCTTTGTTCTGTTATGCTTGCTTGATACTACCACTGAACCCATTTTCATTCGTTTTTGTTACGGAATGTAGTGTAGATTAGATTTGAAACTTGTAGAATAGAATTAGAATGTAAACATTTTAGTGTATCTAAACAAACATTGTTTTATTTAATAGAAGTACTAGCTTACCTACCATTGTCATTTTATAAATTTGTGAACGTGTGTTTAATCATAATCTAATATCGGTCATCGGAATTAACTGGGTAGGTGACAGTCTGAACTGACAGCAGAGCAGACGTTTTTATGTATTTTACCACTTGCGGAATGCGGTATCATTATAATAATAGTGACAATCGTAGAATATATAGGTAGCTACTACACCGTAGTGACAATCAACATTTTTTTTTCACACAATATTACACATTATAATTTTGAGGTTATGTTGTTGTGTTGATAAATTGTTTTATGGTCTAATTAGCAGAATTAGCTCGTGCAAGGC
This sequence comes from Leucoma salicis, assembly GCA_948253155.1. NCBI lineage: Eukaryota > Metazoa > Arthropoda > Insecta > Lepidoptera > Erebidae > Leucoma > Leucoma salicis. The sequence goes on along the minus strand of OX411808.1, from coordinate 9,961,257 downwards.
AAAGTCATATTACATTTTCGTGTTGTCTCATGTCAGTTGAATTCATTAGGTTATTATGTATATTTTATTAAACCTAAATAGGTCCGATTTAATCGTATTACTACTAACATAAAACCATATTAGTGTACATTGAAGGTCAACAGAGGAGCGAGTTACACGAAGACGGACTAAAAATATGTACTTACATTATTATATTGTGTAATGTCACCACGAGAAAGAAAACTCAAAACAAAATCCTGTTTATATGCCACCCATCTGGCTATCATGACGTAGTAGACCCAAGTCCTTCCTATTATAAAGAAACTACGTGCCCATAAGTACGTGTAATTAACACTAAAAAGTCAACGATGAAACCATCTACGAGGATAGCCATATCTACTCGTAGGTAGTTCTATCTTGCTAAGAAGAGTAAGAAGGCTTCAAACGAGTCAAATAATGTCTTGGCAGTTATTATAGTTCTGCATAAAAATCACGGAATTGAGATAGGCAGTTGCTCTGTACTCCGCTTAAAGATTGGTATAGGGAAGATAGGCTAGGAGACGACTAGTGTAGTGCAAATCCGAATACTACCCGCACTACTTTCTTGGGCATATAAAACTACACATCAGGTGCTTTTTGTTTTTTGCCGCCATTAAAAATAAACCACACAATTCTAGATGAGTTGGCAACGTCATATTATATTTTCAAAGATTTACGTCAGTATCTAAACAAATGTTCTTACAAAATGGTACCTACATAATAGGTAATTATGAATCATCACCATAAGATTAATATACTCGTAATATACCTGCCACTCATCGTTCCCGCTATTTAGACGGAAGCATTCTATGAAGATTTAAACTTACGCACTTCTTTCTTGGTGTATCTACATTATCTAAGGTAGGTACTTTTTTTATAGGCTTCTTAGTCTCAGAAATACATCATTTCGGTGTATTAGCTAAGAAAACATTGATTTATTTGTAAGTACAATTCCAATTTATGACTCATGTATGCTAATCTCGTGTATGTTTAGCAGTGTTGCCAGAGCTAAAGTCTATATTAATAACGTGGTGGGTAAGTGAACATAACATTTATCTTGTTGACTTTTGACTTCAACTGGCCTTGATACGTATGACTTTACAATTTGCAGATTTCATTCGAGTTTATTGCCAGTATTTAAACGGTACCCAAACTGGAATGTAGTGTTTGAAATCGTTCATTCAACAAAGAAGTATTGTTTTTTCAGACGCACTAACTTGCCATTCTTACTTTATTACTGTTTAATATACTCGGTATAATTATCTTTTATTTAGAGTGAGTTTAGAATTTTAAAATTATATTTTCACAGGCACTTTTCAAACTCTATGTACCTACAAATAAACACAAACTGTGTAAGTGTACATACTCAGCTTATAGGATGATCACAAGGGTTATGAATCAGCTTCAGATTTTCAGTGTTATTGTGCAATTGTATAGTAACTATTATAGTTCATCGCGTCAACTATCATCAAGCTAACCAATCAAAATGAAATCTCTATAATATTGTTTATCATATCAGAGGACTTCGTTCGCTATCACGATTGTCGTCCCCATTATTAACCGCATAACACGTTTTGATAACTATGTTAAACACGACAGTAATAACTACATAGCTTTTTTAAAATGATTTCAGTTAAACGCCACGGGTACATAGACTTAGATATGGAACAAAGCCAAATTGGAAGAGGTCAGATATTTTTGTTACATTTTTACATTATTTTTGTTGTGCTAAATGTTTTTGTTATGCATAGATACTCATCCCTTTGTGTATTTATAGGTGTTCGTGTCTATACATTCGTAGGTAAATAAATATGGGTAAATAAAAATGCAAATTTTCATCTTTTTCTAATAAAAGTAACAAAAAGTTGCAATACCACTGGACTGAGCAAATTTTAACGAAATAATTTTTCTTTTTATACGTTGCATAAAATTTAACTAATTGAAGATCGCCTGGAGAAAGTACTTATTAGAAAATATTTTAGGGTGTTTATGTAGAGTTTTAATATACATATAGATACACAAGAAAGTGGAAGGATAACTGGCGGACTGAAGAGAATTGTGAATGTTGAAAAGCAAGAGATGTATGCAAGAACCTTTTGGCACTCTGTTCTCTATGCTTGTTCCGCAAGGGAGATGACGTGATGATAATAAGTAAGTATAAAACAAGATATTTAGCATGGCCCAAATCGCGAAATGACATACAAAATTTTGCCACGCATACGTCATCAACAAGGTAGCGTTGGCTCTCAAATTTTATTTCCCCACAATTTACCCACAAACTCCTTAAAGTATGATAGGTTAGATGTCCAAAATAAAAAAGCGTTACTGTCTGTAAAAGCTAAAATATACTAAACTAGACTCTACCCACAACTCCGTCCGGGTGGTTTCAGAATATAAATATGTCACCATACTGCATTTTAATTACCTTTATGCAAATATAGCTAACGCGAAGAAATCATTCATTTTTCCACAATGAAATGTAGCCTGTCTTTTACTGAGCTCCAGTACTCTAGGGTTCAGTAGTTACGTCGTGAAAGCGTAACAAAAAAAACTAACGAATAGTCACTTTCACATTTATATTAATAGTAAGGGTAAGGATTAAAAATTAAGAAGATGAGTCGCGAGTTATAAACGTGACTTGGTATTGGTATTAGAAAAATGGTGGAATTTTTATTTGGCGTGCAAAATTATAAAAAAAAATTCAAACTTGCTCCAATTTATAGCCATGTGCTGGTTGCATATTCTAATACACAGAACAGAATAAGAGGTCTCTCTTATCTGTTCTGTGTTCTAATACCTCTTTGAAAGATACAAGTGTCACCAGCCCATCCTTTCTCGCGGGTGTCGTACAAGGCGACTATGGGAAATAAGTAATTATCACCCATTGCATTATTGGTGGTCTAATGGGTCGTGGCTCGTCTGCCATCATTAGCAATAAAAAAAATATGATAAGGAGGGCCTCTGCGCTCTCTCACTCACCATACGAAATACAATAGTAGGAGTACCTACCGTTATTTCGCTTATTAGTTTGTATATTTTATAAGTAACACACCACCAAGGTTGGATAAACTTTGAGATTCAATGCTAACAGAAAGAGTACAAGCTAGTTTTCTCGTTGGTTCGAAAGAGAAACCGCCAAAAGCGATAGTTGTCATTATCTGTCACATACAACGTCAACGCTATGCTGCCAGACTAATAATTACGATTCTGCTCATATTAATAACTAAGGCTCCTTTGTATAAAAATAAACCAATTTAGAGTAGAAATACTGAAATTATAATTACTGTAAATAATTAAACATTTATTATCAGAGCATATTTGATAAGCAAATGATCGGTATATTTTTTTTAAAATGCTGTTGTCTGTTATTATTTACCCTAAATAATTTTATTTGAAAAACGGCAAGGAAAATGTGACGTCATTATGACGTAGCCGCGGCCGTGGCCCAATAAGACACGTCTGCGCAAATCGTTGACAGATTGCGTCTTATTGAATTCACATTTTCCTTGCCGTTTTTCAAATAAAATTATTTAGTAAATAATAACAGATGACAGCATTTTAAAAATAATAATAGCAATAATTTACTCATCAAAAATTAATGTTTAATTGTTTACAGTAATTATAATTTCCGAATTTCTAATCTAAATTGGTTTATTTTTATAAAAAGGAATCTTAGTTATTAATATGAGCATAATCGTAGTTAGACTGGCAGCATAGCGTGGTTGTTATATATGACAGATACATGACATCGCTTTTAGCCGTTTCTCTTTTAAACCAACGAGAAAACTAGCTCGTACTCTTTCTGTTAACATTGAATCTCAAAGTTTTTCCAACCATGGTGATATGTTACATGAAAAATATACAAACTAATAAGTGAAACAATTGTAGATACTCCTACTATTGTTTCGTATGGTGAGTGAGAGTGCTGAGGCCCTCCTTATCCTCACCTTGTTATCCTTCCTTTTCACTGCCTATTACTTTCCTTAGAACAGGAGTCGCGCGAGTGATGCCTCTGGTCATGTGGTGTTGCTAGCGTCTATAGGCTACGGTAACCGCTTACCATAAGGCGGTGGGTATTATAAAAAATAATAATGCTGGTTAGAATGGAGAATAGAACGTTTAAATAGAAAATTTGAAAACAGGCTAGAGGCTAATTTATAAAGTGCCTTTTCAGAGAGGTATTATAATATCGAACCAGCTCATAGCGATAAATTGGAGTATATTTAAATATCTTTTTATAATTTTGTATGCCACCATTTTTCTAATCCAAGTCACGTTTATAACTCGCGACTCATCTTCAAATTTTTAATCCTTACTATAATATAAAGGTGAAAGTGACTTTATTTGTTAGTTTTTTTGTTACGCTTTCATGGCGTAACTACTGAACCCCAGAGTACTAGAGCTCAGAAAAGGACGCAGGCTACATTTCATCCCGGAAAAGTGAATGATTTCTTCGGCTTAGCTATTTTCGCATAAAGCTAATTAAAGTGCAGTAGTGCGACATATTCACCCGGACGGAGTTGTGGATAGAGTCTAGTTTAATATATTTTAGCTTTTATAGACAGTAATACTTTTTTATTTCAGACTTCTAACCTTTAAGGGGTTTGTGGGTAAATTGTGGGGAAAAAAAAATTGAGAGCCCATGCTGCCTTGTTGATGAAGTATGCGTGGCAAAATTTTATATGTCACTTCGCGATTTGAGCAGGCCTGTACTATTGGGCCATGGTCGCGGCAATCTGTCAACGATTTGAGCAGGCCTGTATTATTGGCCCATGATATTTAGTCTTAGAATAATAACGCTTAGAACCCGAGTAGGTCCAAACGGAGTGAAGCACTTTGAAGTTAGCCTTAAAAGGCTAACTGCGTTGCTCCTTCTGTCAGTGTCCATGATAAAGTGTCATTGTAAACATCTCGCATAATTTTATTAAAAATGATTTACTGCACCGTGAAAGGATGTCACAACGCGTCTCATAACCACAATAATGATAGGAAGATTACATTTCACTCGTAAGTACTCTTTGATAATTAATAATTTTCAGTAAAACATTCATTTAAACAGAAAACTAAATTGTAATCAAAATATTGCCAGCTCTAGAAAAAATATTTACCCTGAATCAAAAAAAAACTATTTAACTGTATTCGTTTTTAGATTTCCATCAAATTTGATTATTGCTGCGCGATGGATACAACAAAATCTTGGAAGCGAAAAATGTTGGAAACTAACTGTTAGAAACAAACACAAAAATATGTTCCAAGCATTTCGGTGACAAAAAAAAGCATACTACCTTATGATGGTACTACTTGGTATTTCTTGGTATGGTATTACTATGGTATATACTTACTATGGTATTACTTGCTTATGATGGCAGACGAGCAACGGCCCATCTAATGGTAAGTGGTAACTGTCGCTCATAGATTCAACTATACCGAGGGTATTGTCAAGCCACTGCGCACCATTTCATTTCTCAGACATGAAATGAAAGAATAAACGGCTATCTTTTGCTACAGCCAAAACACACTGACTTGCTTCATTCTTCTTTTCATTCACAGGAGACGGTGGCACCGACCCGTTTGGGCTTGATAGCAAGTACTTTCACTTGGTACCCAGCCCTACCACCAGTAGTGCAATGGGTGATAATTGCTTACTTCCCTTAGTCGCCTTGTACGACACCCGCGGGAAAGGATGGGGTGGTGACACTTGTATTCTTAGTCTATCACCACTCGGAAAAATGGTAATTTAAGTTCCATTAACTACAGTTGCATTATTTAATAAATTACAAATTTTGTCTAAGTTTAGTGTTTCTACTTTAACATCCCGTCCTTTTTCCATACAAATCTATTATTTATTACAATTTTCTATCAGAAAACTATACATGAGTATCGTGGTTTGGCAAAACTGGAATAGTGTGCCATTTTCCTCACTTTTTGGGGAAAATGTTTTTACTTGTATCATTGTTTGATCGTATGTGTACGGCACCCCCGTTGAATGTAATTAAGTGACGTTTTAATCGTTAAGTTGCTTCAAATTTGAGTGGAATTATAAATGAAACCATCGTTCTGAGCGTTATTATTCTAAGTATTTAGTAAGTACGGATCACACATCGGATCATATGCTTATAACGACTTAATTTTAGCGATATTGCATACTTTAGCTCTTTTATCCAATCCTACATATTTTGGTAGTTAATATGTAGGTACCAAGAGGAAAAAGAACCTTCATGTGTATGAATAGATTGTCAGAGAAGGTTCATAAACTACTATTTTGATCAACAACCTTCATGTTGAAGAGAGAAAGCAATGCTTGCAAACCCTACTTTAATCCAGTTTTTCAACCTCCAACGTAAACGTAAAGCGTTTCGCCAAACGAGTGATGGGAATTTGATTTATGTTTTTTTTATCTATTCAGCCGTTTGAATACTTTCTCCTTTTTTCACCAACTTACAATAGTGACATCGCTTTTGGGTTCATTGGAATAGTCTTGGTGAATAGTTTATAGATAGACAGTGACAAGGTTCTAACATTCACGTCTTTACTCCATGTAAAAAAGGAATTTAAAGAGCCCAGCCCCTGGGGGTTATAAAAAAATTATATTTGCTGCTTTAAAAAATTAACACACGTCGCTAGCACAACGAGACGTCCAAAAGTACAGGCTTAAGGTTGCCAAAGGAATTCTATGAACTGTAGATTTCTCGAAATCAAGATTACTGACAAAATCAGGACCACACTGCGATCCTGTACGTTATCCAAAAAGAAGCTGCTCCGAAGTGAACTAGGCAGCTGACGTTGTTCGAAGCCACATGACTAAGGCGAATTACAACCAAAATTACAACCGACTGGACCCCCGATGAAATAACCAGACGTCATGGCCGCCCTCAAAGAAGATGTCGCTAAATTGTATACGTTCGACTACCAATCGATGGAGACTGCTCAGATTCGTGATGTGTGGAACTCTTTGCCGAACAGTGGGAAAGATTGTTATATTATATTGTTACTCACATAAATATTTAATTAATATTGGTCCAGCTGTTTAGAATGACAACATACAGAATAATTGTTAGTACATTGTTACCCTAGGAGTGAAAGTAATTTAATTAGTCCCGCGACGGGGTTCGGCGCCTATAGTTCGAGGGACTAAATAAGTCTTTAACCCGAGGTAAACACTGTGCTTTTCATTACGAATACAAGAAAAGTATAAATAAAAACATGCAAAAATGAGTGAATTTTAATTTACGTCAACTGCTGAGATAATTATATATTTTAAGTTTTTTTTTTGTAGCCGGCCAGCATAACAGCCATTATTTTTCATTTTCAACATTGAAAAAATGGTAAAATATTTTACCAAAATCTATATTATTTTAAAGAAATATTTGAAAGTAAGTAAATTACAATAGGTAGTCGTTAAAAACAATCTTTATTTAATACTTAACTTTGTTATTTCAATTAACATCGCGCTGTGATTGAGTGGCTGTAGCAAGTTAGAATAAGGTTCAATAGAGATGTGAAAATAGAACTAGTTTTTTTTTAATAATTTGACAGCTGTCAGTTGAAAACGATTCTCCCTAGGGCTGAAAAGTATTACTTTCAACCCACTCCTCAGGCAACTTCAAACCTACTTTCCGAGTATGAGTAATGAAATAGTACATTGTTAACCTAGGGATGAAAGCAACTTATTTAGTGCCGAGACGGGGTTTGGCGCCCGAGGGTAGCGAGGGCTCCCATAGTTCGAGGGACTAAATAAGTCTTTATCCCGAGGTAAACACTGTGCTTTTCATTATGAATACGAGGAAACTAAAAATAAAAATCATGAATTAGCTAAAGAAAAAATGGGAGACTTAAAAAAAAATTTAATTTGGAATCGCCGTTTTCCCACCGATTTTGTTTTTTTTTCTGTGGCTTGTCAGCTATACAGCCATTATTATTCATTTTAATCATTGAAAAAATATAAATCTTCGTTATTTTAAAGATATAGTTGCAACTATATTAAAATAAAGTCATATAAAAAACAAATTCTTTAATAAATACTTAACTTTGTTAGGATTTCAATTTTACATCGCGCTGTAATTGACTGGCTGTACAGAAAATAGAACTGTTTTTTTTTTGTAATTACTCCGCTGTCAGTTGAAAGTAATTCTCCCTAGGGCTGAAAAGTATTACTTTCAACCCGCTCCTCAGGCAACTTCAGGCCTACTTTCAGAGTATGAGTAATGAAAAACACTTTTTCGCCTTCAATAACAAGGCGATTTACGTAAGTTTTATTGCTTTGACGAGTGATTAGAGATATGGTAAAGAGTGCAGTACAATACGACCCCCTCCTCTCCCCTCCTTTATAACTCAATGGGAGTTTAAATGGAACACATGTGGTGAAAAATGGTTGAATCAAGAAAGTTAAGATATTCTGCGAATGCCTTAGTAGGCTGTGTTGTGAATAATGTTAACCCAATGTCATCCTTAGCTTCTAATGACCGACGTAAGTTGGTTTATCAGAAATATGAAATAAATAATCGCCTTTTCGGAAACAAAATTTTTAACGTTTCAGAAGGTTTCGTAGTTTCAGAAGGTGCACTATCTCGTTATATATTCATTAAAGTTGTCAAAACTTTTGAGCTATTACTAAATTCATACAAGATAACGCCCAGAAACAATTCAATAATATGGATAAGAATTCTTTTTAACGATGTAAAAGTAACAGGTTGCCGATATTTTGATTTAAGTACACATAAGCATTTATAAATTATGTCATTAAATATAATTGTAATAAAATATACTGAAAAGCTACTGAAACTCGAGATGAAGGATTATGTCTCCTCAATTTTGAAACATACTGTATTTAAATGAAAATTATTAAATAATATGTACCTACATGAGTACTTGAAGAAAAATACGATCATACATACTTCTTAGCGGTGTTGTCAAGAAGGTCCAGTCCAGTGGTATTGCTAGTAAAACTATAAAAACACTAATTTATCTGCAGAGATCTTTCTGTTTTGTTAGTACTTATCTATAACCCTCTTTTTAAGAAGCCGTGACACATCATGTAAACAAACCATGAAAAGGTTTCTGTGTGTCACTTTTATATTATATAAAAATTACCCGTCAGGGTACGTCTCGCAGATGTGAAAACATAGATTTTATTTTTTTTCTTCAAACATTGTTCGAGTCTTATATAATGCTTGGTAAGCGCCCTCTCGTTATCCATTATACTTCCAAGTTCGATGCTTTTTTCAACAGATGGCGTTAAAATTAGTTTTAAGAAAATGCCTTGGCGACGTCGCCACACCAACAGTCTTTAGGTTTTACCCTTCTTCCACATTGGATGTTTTCACATCAAAAAATATTAAATGAAAATAAGCGTGGTCATACTAAACTCATGTAAATGGTATTTAATGAACTAATAATAATCCATGCAACACTGCGTATTTTTTATATTAATTTGTATTTGGATGTCACAATGTCTTGTATAAAATTATAAATTACTTAGTTGACATGCTAGTAAACCTAATTAAGAAACAATTCCCAAAATTGGAATGCATTCTAATGCTACCAACTTAGGTATAGACTATTGATAATGCTAACATTCTAAGATGTACTATGAGCAAGGCGTTTTACGCTAAAGTGAATAAGGTATATACTTAGGTGATGGTATGTCGTTATAATTATTCAGTATTTCTCATATTCAAACATTTTTATACAATGTTATTACTTCTAACTTATTTTCACTGCATTTTTACGCTTCAGTCTTACTCACATGCTTCATTTGCACTATGATATAAAGCTGTGCAACCGAGTGAATAGGTATCTACTAATTTACTTTTGCATCCCCACAGACGACAACGAAGAAAAACATCAGAAACGTAATTTTTACAGGTAAATTGGCTTATTTTCGACTTCGTATAACTTCAAGTTATCAAGGCAGTCACTAAGTAGAAAGCCATTCGATATCTATACAAATAAATAAATTTGAAGGTTCTGTTTATAATGAATAACCGCTTTATACTAAATGCTTATGAAAATTTATACAGTAATAATAACATAGAAACAATATTTTTAATTTTTTTCTGTCTGGCTGGCCGGACTGATTTACACGGGACTTTCGCTAACAGATAGCTGATGTTATAAGGAGTAAATTATACTACTTTTATATTGTAAAAATCATTAGGGCGCAGAATAAATAAACCAAATTCCAAGCGGACGAAGTTACGGCTAGCTGCTAATATATAATTTGTCACTCTGTGATGATGAGCAAAATTAAATATAAAACACCAATATAAAATAATTGTTCTAAGCTTTCTCTTAAAAAATGTTAGTTTTCCTTGTGAGTCTGTGATTTAAAAAATGAATTAATTTCATTGATATCTTTTTCTACATCAATGATTCATTTATAAAAGCTTTTTTTAGTTGGTGGCAAAAATTTTGCTTACGATGTCACCAAGAAGACTCGACACCGTCGTGGCAGCCGTCGTGGTGGTCCAAAGTATTCCCATTTCCAATTTTTTCGACATACCGACAGACAGCTCAACAGATCTGCGTGATTATGCTCTGTGAGTATAATTATTACCGTTTTGTGCTAAATATTTGCTCACTAAACATTTTTGTCACAATAGATGTTCCAACCGAGAGTCACCGACATTATGTAGTTTTATCCTGGAGAAACATAAGAAAAACACTCTTTTCATTTAAACCCTCCGCCAGTACCTTCTTTTTTATTAAGGCGGGAAAAATGTACCTAACCGCAAACCCCGTCGTTCGGGGCAAGGAATAGTGTAGTGTGGGCCCTCATCCACTAGATAAACCCGCCATGTGTCGTCTCCCCGCCTGTATTGACGGGCCACTGGAACTATGTTACATTACTTCGGTGGTCCTCTGCCAAAAGTCGCGACCACATTTTCTCAGGACGGAACTGTCATTGATGCCATAAAATTATTAAAATAATACATTCACGCTCTTTCGCGTTCTACAGTGTGCGGTTTTGTCTTTAAAGCCCAGTTTGACCTTAAAATCCGCGCCTACACGGAGAAGTTTGGTGTTTGAATATGTGTCATTTCTCTTGCAGTTCTACTTACATGGGGTGTCCTTTATTCGGAACTGGGGCAAATGGTTGGCTTGCATGGAGAACTTCTGAGTATGACTTTGCTAGTAATATGTGCATACTTAATCGGATGGATTTGGTTAAAAATCACCACATTACCCGCATTGATAGGCATGTTACTTACGGGGATTCTCTTCCAGAATTTAAAGCTTGTCCAAATGACTGAGGAATATAAAAAACTGAATCAAGATTTAAGGTTTTATTAATTTAATGTCCTTTCTTTGTAATTAAAGCTATATTCTTCCAAATGAAAATATAAGGCTTGTTCTATTGTAGAAAAATAGCATTAGTAATCATTTTAACTCGAGCTGGGCTCGGGCTGAATGCTGGAGTACTAAAAAAACATTATGCAGCTGTACTACAACTAGGTCTCGTACCTTGGCTCGTCGAATGTGTTTTGATAGCTATCAGTACACATTACCTCCTGTTTTTACCTTGGGTTTGGGGTAAGTCCAATTTACTTTAATTAAAACACTAAGCATTAAAAATGAACTCAAATATTAAGCTTAAGAGAATTCAGTAAATGTCAGTTCTCCAAGTCAGTAAATGTCTTATTATTATAAATTATTATTATTAGGATAATCCACCACACACCCACGTTCCCACTACATCGCATGATCACATCGCATTTGGTGAGTTTTTATCATTGCTGTTCATGCTATTTTCACATTCCCCTCTATCTGGGAGAAGTGCGGATTGGTATTAACAATGCGTGGATGTGTGGTGGGTTTTCTTCTAAAATATCCATTCTTCTTTATTCAAAGTTGAGATATATTCAACAGATCAGTTATTTGTTTCAGGATTTCTCCTAGGTTCAATGATTGCTTCCGTGTCTCCAGCTGTAGTAGTTCCATGTTTATTTAGACTCCGAGACGCCGGGTACGGCATTTCCAAAGGCATCCCAACAATTGTTGTAGCAGCGGCAGCAATAGATGATTCCATCAGTGTAGCCATTTTTTCTATAATTCTAAACGCAATGTTCTCCACAGGATCAGCGACTTTTAATATTATTAAGGTACAAATTACTTAAAAATACAACTAGATATTATACATAATCGATTAATATTTCAATACGACGTATGATGATACGATGCCAGGCAACAATTCGGCCATATAAAATAAAGAACAAAATTTTAAGCAGGTATAAAATTTATATTTTGGAGGTTTTTGAAGGAAATCTTATCTATTATAAAACTGTAACAGAGCTGTGTCTGTACATTTAAGATATTTGAGAAAAAATACTGTATTAAGCTATTTATGCGTGTCTAAACACAAAACAATTTTTTTATATATCTGTCTGTTTGTTTCGTTCGCGCATCATTGAAAAACTAGTAAACGGTTATCGGGAACCTGAGATATAACCTAAAAACTAGCTTTTGTCTGCGGCGGACCCGCTGGCAAAGGCTAGTTGTGTTTATTTATCTTCTTCCTTAACAGCAATTTCCTCCGTATGAGCATACTGCCGATGTTTATCAACTTGATGTTAAATATTATAGTTAATATTATATATATATGTATATATATTATATTATTAGTTAATATTATAGTTATTTATCAATCAATGAAAGATTTCTACAGTAACCGCCACAATAATTGAAGTATTTTTTCAGGGTCCGTTGTCTATTGTCGCTGGAGTAGTTTTTGGATCTCTATGGGGAGCCTTGGCAGCCTTTATTCCCGAAAAAGGAGACAATTATGTTATACCTTTGAGATTTCTTTTTCTATTCCTAGGAGGACTATTTTCATATTTCTTATCAAGCATGATTGAATGGAGCGGCGCTGGTAAAAGTTTTACTTTTTAAAATTCGTGTAATGTAACTTTAGATAGGCCGAGGGTAATTTATAAAAGTCAACGTTATTTCAGGACCTCTTGCTATTGTCTCATCAGGATTTACCGCTGCATTTTTTTGGGAAAAGCAAGGCTGGCCTGTGAACAACAATCCAGTTAGCAACATTTTCAGAATTTTGTGGATTTTCTTCGAACCTATATTATTTGCATTCACTGGAGCACAAGTGGTGGTAATAATAATTTCTAGAAAATAATTATTAATCACTAAAAAAATCAGTCAAATATACCTAGTTTTGAAAAAGTTTTTTATTAGGTATTTTTATTTAATTATAACACAATAATCTGTAGTAGGTATATTTGTTAACATCTCAAAGGCGTAATAATATTGCAATGTTACATAGGTATTAGATTGATCTTTCCGATCACATGATATTTATCCTAGTTATGTTTATTCGTCTGTCCTTAACGGCGATGATGGTTTTAATATTGTTGAACATGTTTATTTTATGAAGAACAGAAAACAAAAAAGATGTTTATATCAAAAACTTTAGTACTGTTTTTAACTTATGTTATAAGAGATAGTTACTAATAGAGTAGTACCTAGTTACGTTTAGTTTGGCCTGTTCTTCTTAAAATTTAGACATAGCATCACGCCTGTATTCCCCGAAGGGGTGGGCAGAGGTGTATTACACACCCACGACTCGCCAGATATGTTTGAGTCCCACGTAATAGGGGACGAGCCTATTGACGTCTACTGGGCACATTTCCAAACTCCGGGCTGCTACTGAGAATTTTTCTTTTTAGGAAAAAGCTCAATAGCCTTGCCCGACCGAACGCGAGACCTCATGATTAGCAGTCGCATACACTACCGCTACACCACTGAGGCAGTTAAAAACATAGCATCACGCAAATAAAAATAAAAAATAAAAAAATACGCACTAATACAAATAATAATTCCAAAAACGAAATATTTACAATACACTATTTTTGCATTTACAGATCAATGCATTGGATCCGCAAATTATCAAAATGGGCATTATTTGCCTCTTAACCTGTTTAGCCATTCGAGCTATTGCAACGTTTTTTGTAAGTTTCGGCTGCGGACTCAATAGTAAAGAAAAATTATTCATTGGCCTTACTTGGATGGCCAAGGCTACTGTGCAGGTACAACACATTTTTGATCTAGGTATGCTAATACGCCCTAGCTGGGGCTGCGGGTGAAGGGACCGGGGAACGTCCGCCACCCGCAAGGCCTCCCGCGAAGGTGCGACGCTCCATGCGCGGATGTGTCGCTAAGTTGAGGGTACCCGAAAAGGTAAGCCGCCGGCGGACCACTGAAGGAATGTAATATAGTTCCGGTGGCCCGCCAATAAAGGCGGAGAGATGGCACACGGCGGGTTTCTTTAGTGGGTGAGGGCCCCACACTACCCTGTTCGTTGCCCCAAACGACGGGGTGAGCGGTTAGGAACATATTTTCCCGCCTTAACAAAAAAAAAATGCTAATACAGAAATAGAAACGACGCACGGCGGGTTATTTTAGCGGGTGGGGGCTGCCCTGCTCGTTGCCCCGAACAACAGGATGTGCAGTTCAGAACATTTTTTTATAACTTACCAAAAAGAAGCATCTATATATAACATCAAAGGAGCATAGGGCCCAAATGATGTTATACCGTAGCCTATTGACGGACTACGTACTCCCCCGATCGAGCCGGCCTGTTTAAGCTGGGACAAGTAAGGTTCTACGCTCTACCAATAGAAATCATTTTCTATTGTTCTTTTAGGCAGCACTCGGCCCTGCCGCTTTAGATCTAGTAAACAATGGACAGTCAACGGGTAACAGCAAAGAAGAAGACGAAAGTTATGCTAAAGCACTTTTAGCAGTCAGTGTACTAAGTGTCGTCATTTCTGCTCCACTAGGAGCTTTAATGATCGCCATAACTGGACCACGGCTACTTACAAAGGGCGACGGTAAGTTAACTTGCTAGATTGCATAACCGCAATTCTTATTTCATAAAATAATACTTAAACCTTATTGTTTTAAATTTGTTTCAGAAAACAAAATAGAAGAACCAGAAAATGGAGTCACTACGCAATTATAGAATCTATATGTAAATTAGTTTACGCAATTTAAATCCTCGTGGATATAATTTTATACTGTACCCTAATTTGTTCACTTACTGTTCGAACAATCCGCAAGGTTGCTCGGCTGACATCCGATGGGTCACCAAAAAGTGACACCTATTTGTTAACACCTGACCTCCTTTGTGCTTCGGACATGATTGCACATATTGCATTGTGTATGGCTGGCATTCAACAAAGAGATTCAAATAACATTCTGGTAGTGGTTACAGGTTGTCAGTTTTGAATAAAAAAATCTGTCTTCGGTTCAGTGTTCTAAGGCCGCCAGGTAGTTGTGTAATGAAGTTCAGATAGGTAGTCACTGGGTGTTTCACAGATTTTTCATAGGTACTTACTATAATAAGCTAATTTATTAATTATTATACATCCATTTAAGTTATTGCACGCCTCAGAAGCGAAGCGTTGAGGTGGGTACTACTCGCACTTCACGCATACCAACTGATTTTTCAAACTTAAATTGTCTCTATTTATCATATATTGCACTTGTAAAATAATATATACACACAAATGTCAAGAAAAAAACACTATTTTTAATACTCATTATATGTTTGATGCCATTTTTGTTATTTAAACTAGTTAAAAAACTGATTAAAAAGGTTCTGTCTTTTATATTTGTTAACATAAACATAACTGTATATTTGTTAATAACGACCGAAATACTTTACTAATCGAGTCTTTTTTCTCTCTTACGCTTCAGTATAATTAGGAATAGAGCCCTATCACACGGTCGATGGTGGTTTAATTGTTATTAAATAAACAAAAAAAATGGGATGAGCAACTGGTTAAAAAGATATACAATGCGAATGTGAAAGGATAAAGCAGGTACAGGGGGGGGACCGAGACTAACCTAACTAGAGCAGATTGTTCATGTAATTAAGGAGGGTGGAGTGTGTGTACTCACTTGCTATCGGGCCCGAATGGGTCGGACGGAGAGGCGAGCTGAGAATTAATTTTAACACTAAACTCTTCTGGAGCCTCCTTCCAGCCAGCCAGAAGCCAGCCAGCCTGAAGAAATCTCGGAGTTGCTGGTCAGCCGTCACAATAAATAAAAAAAGATCTAAAGGTGAAGACATTCTTTCGCAAACAAAATGTGTTAAGCCGATGGAGAACACACAAAATATGTTTTGGAGATATAGAGATAGATAAGTAGGTATGCGGATGTCTGAGGTGATATCATGTGGTCTAATAGATCTGCATTTGGTACCGGCATCATCTGTTGACATCATTATAGACTAAGTTGGTGATGGAATGTCTCCCTGGTATAGGTAATGTGAATATCGGCGTTCAATAGGGATGCGTTCTTCCAGCTAGAATGTTTATCATTTAACTGGATACCTGTCTCCAAAGGTGGAATGAAATTAATGTGGGAGTTCAGATCGTCGACTTAGTGCATCACTATACTATATGCAGACGATGCGGTCCTATTACCACAATCAGTGACTGACCTGCAAACCGACGTAATGACAGAAGATTGTTAGAAAAGGGGCCTACATGTGAATGTAAGCAAAACTAAAACAATGGTCTTTGAAAGATGAGAAGCCAGAACAGATGTTAGAGTAACAATAGGCAATGGCGTGTTAGAACAAGTGGATGATTATGTACCTATATCTTGAATATGGATTCAATCGGGATGGAAGGTACACTACTGATATATAGAAAGAAGAGTAAATGGGGAAATAAAGTGAACGCCGTGGGATAACTTCTTGGCGGCCGTACCTCAGCCAGAAGGCACGTGTCACAATACACAACGCACTAGTTGTCCCAACACTATAAATTGAAGCGAGAGTTGGGTATGCAGGAAGGAGCATGAGAGCAAAATTAATGCAGTCGAAATGCGATCTCTGCGAAAAATCTGTGGAGTGTAGCTTACTGAATGCTTTCGTAACGATAACGTAAGAGTGCGAATAGATCTGAAAGAGAATATTGGTGTAAAGATACGAAAGAGAATGTTGCGATGGTTCGTACATGATTGGTGAAAAAGATGCGACATTGGGAGGATGTAGGAACAGGGTGAGACCGAGACTAACCTACCTAGACGAAATCGGTCATGTATTGAAGAAAGGAGGAGTCAAGGAGTCTTCGAAACTGGCGAGTACTTATAGTATAGATAAGCTAAGTAGCCTATCTAAACTCTAAGGGCGAGCATGTATAAAGAGAATAATATGAATGCTGAGGAATGTATGCAAGAATAGAACCTTTTTGCATTGTGTTGCCTCCGCCTACCCCGCAGGGGAGATGTAGTGATGATAAGTAAAGTATTTAGAAACTAAACATAATATGGGCCAAGACAAGCTATGTAACTTGGCTTTTCTGTCCATTGAAAATTCTATGGCCTGATCTTTAAAGTTGGATAACTATTGCGGAACAGAAGCAGAGAAGAAAATATGTGTTC
Organism: Leucoma salicis; assembly: GCA_948253155.1. Taxonomy (NCBI): domain Eukaryota; kingdom Metazoa; phylum Arthropoda; class Insecta; order Lepidoptera; family Erebidae; genus Leucoma; species Leucoma salicis. The sequence goes on along the minus strand of OX411808.1, from coordinate 9,943,833 downwards.
TTATTATTCCATTAAAGTTATTAAAATTAAAATTATACCTATGTTTTTTCAAATAAAGTGTAATAGTTATTTAACTAAAATACACACAATATTAGTAGGTAATACTGTTGGGTAAGTAATTAAGTGATTTATTAAATTTATATTACAAACTGATGATATTTACTGGGAGGGCCCCATCCAATGAATTTGCCACGGCCCTCAGATGGTATAGTTATTCCAAATCCACTGGTTTAACCCATTGACCTACCAACAAAATTTGTTTTTATTTAATGGACATCGTGTCCACGCTCAAAAGTGTCCGAACCAAAAGAGAAACCTTCAGTAAGGACGCCACCGTTTTAATGGAGCGGGACTTTGACTCGACTTAGACTAATTTTGTATGACAAGGAGGGGGCCCTCGCAGTAGCATCTACCTCCATCTTCCGTCGTAGATATATATAGATAGCAGCCGATAGTTTCTAGCGCTGACACACAGTAGAAAGCAAACAAGGCACGCACGATTTTCACAATTTTAATAGAGCCTCAAATATTCGTTACGCTTATTTAAATACTCTTATCCGTGACATAAAAAATTACAACGGAAGTGAGTGACAGAATATCTTTTGATTTGTAACTAAATTTAAATTAGCTAGACAGCTTAATAAATCTATTTATAACCAAATTATTATTTTAGCAATAAACAACGCTTGTTAGAATCATTTTAGATTTTTGATTAATTATTTTAAACATATCGCAACTTGAAACGGAAACACAAAATCGTAGCAAAATCTGATTTGGTTTGTAACAGATCTAAATTGACTAGTAATTCTAATTAAAATAAAGTAATAAAATTAACATGTTAATTTGAATTATTTAAATAATTTATTGACTAATTCACATCACAACATGATTAGTCTAACTTTGTTGTGATTCCGTTTTAAAGCGATTAAGTAGAAAAAGATTTTCATGTGCTATTTCGATATAGAAAATTAGATTACATTATTTCTGATTTGAAATGAATTTTCGTAATATTAATAAAGCGAAGCGTAATAAATCAAGCCATGAATCTGAACGATAAACACAGGCGCCATCTTCCTAAGACGTCACATAACGTCGGTTTATTAAATTACTTATTGATTGCACTTATTACACTTTTAAAAACCTCGAAACTATAAACAGATTTAAGTTTATTAAATTTACTTTTAATTTAGAGCAAAACAGATTTATTTAAATGCTACAAATACATCGCCAGTATTGATTAAAATTGAAACCAAGTACTAGATGGCGCTGCTAGCAAATAAACGAAATCGTTAAGGATGGTAATCATAGGCCTTAGATTAAAATCATTTGTTAATATAAGGATTAATAAAATATTATTGACTTCAATTACTACTTGTTTGATGAATTAAACTTACCTGTGATCAGAGAAAAACGATGATTATAAGTTTCTAGGCTAATGGTTCTGCCAAAGCCTTAAAACAAATAAAAAAAAGTTTTTTGTTATATTATTGTTATTATAAAATATTTACTGAACCTGACTGAAGTCATAGAGTAAGTATAAACTGAAGTCTTTAGACTAGACTAAAGTTATGATTGTTGAGTTTAGAGTTGGACCATAAAATTCATATTTACAAACATTTTGACATATATTATGTCTGTTGTTATAATTGCGGTTGCTACAGAGAGTGGCGTACCGATATTTTCAAGAAAACGCGGCAATAATGAAAATGTAAGTAAAGTTTATAAGTAACTCAAAAATAAATTCTTGTTATTCTGTGATTCTGTCTGTGTAACTTATTATAATTATAAATATGTACAAATTATTGTGAAATAAATTATTATGAATAAACTAGTTATATTATGCTACCAAGACATTTTGCATTTTTGAGCTAGTTATTTTGTCTTATTTTTTAGTAAGTTTTTACAGAATATTACTTTGTCAATACAATAACACACTAGCAACTAATTAGTCCAAGTTTTAATCAACTAACAATACTTTATCAACTTTATTGTACTTGATAATATACTCACTTGTGTATTTTAGATACAATTTTCAACAATTGCCTCTTTACATGGCATCAATATGTTCAGTAAATGCCATAATTTATCAATGATTGAGACTGGTGTTGATAATGGGGCGATACTATGGAAAGAGTACTGTAAAAGGTAATAAGTTGTCCCTATATTCTAAGCAAGCAACTAATTATGCAAGGTCAGAGGGGCTCATTCCATTTTCAAAATTGCATCTTATTATTGTTTTATGTAAGTAAAATACAGCATCAACTATTATAGCCCTGGAGTGCAGTGAGAGCCTAGTGGTGAGACCAAGGACAGCAAAAGCTGTATATTAAGTTAGGACCCCATTTTGAGGGTCCAGACCTCACACGGTACACACCTCTTCACCTATTATTTTATTAAATTTTTATGAAAACAATTATGTGATTACCTATTATTTTTTTCTAATTATAAATCACATCATTATAAATCATCTTTTACCTAAAAGAAAACATAGATGAAACCTGCTTGCTTAAGAGATTTTCTCAACAGATTGTGTACTCTGTTAACCCACACAGGGCCATTGTGCCAGTATATTACAGCCTATCCCTCTACCGAAAATAGATCTGTGCCTAACAGTGGATAATAGGTTGAGCAAAAAAGCACCTACTTTCTTCCATTTGTCTTAGCGCTGGATCCGGGTCCTCCTGTCAAAATAAAAGTAGTTCAGTCCATAGTCCACCACCTCTTTTGGTGGTTCCTGGCCTTACTGATAGGCTATTACTGCTATGGTACTAAACTTGACTGAAATGAATTAGAAATGGTTAATGCATCGTGCCACTAAGTCTTTCTCTTGTATTGAAGATGGGTAATTCGTTTTTTATTTCAGTGTTACGTTAATAGGAATGGTGACTGGAGGACTTGAATGTGACCTAGAACTACTTTTATCCTGCACACATGATGTCATGATATTTTACATTGGAAAAAAAGAATTGGAAAGTTTAAAGAATATAGATCAAATGAAGAGAGACTTACGGCAATGTTATCCTATTTTGGACTACCTTATGGAATCATTGGATCCTAATTCTTTATCTAGACCACTTCCAACAATAGCTTTAGATTTGATACAGAGTATTTTGTGTCCCCAAGGTCAACAATTACAGGTTTGGAGCTTTAATTACTTATACCATGATATCCTTACTAAATATATTACCCATAAATGCAAAAGTGGGTTTGTTTGCTACTTGTTGGCTGGCTGTAATCAGTAGTTTGATTGGTTCTGTGGGTTAAAAACCTAATAACCTTTACCAAAGCAATACAAAACTACTCAGTGTATAATATATAATTTAGCAACATCCTGCATTGAAGAGCGCACTAGCCATTTGTGCCTTTTTTCTTTTTGTTAAGGCGGGAAAAATTGTTCTTAAACACACACCCCATCGTTCAGGGCAACAAACAGCTGCTACAGCCAAAACGCAACGATGTGCTTCATGGCCGGTCACACAGGAGATGGTGGTACCAACCCGCTCAGGCCCGATACCAAGTGAGTACTCCCACTTGGTGCCTAGCTCTACCACCAGTCATGCAATGGATGATAATTGCTTATTTCCCTTACTCATACGACACCCGTGGGAAAGAATGGGGTGGTGACACTTGTATTCTTAGTCTATCACCACACGGACCAAACGGGCCTTAGCTTAAACACTATAATAACATTAAAAATATGTACAATACTAATTAGAGATGCGCCAAATGTTCAGCCGAATATTATTCGTATTCGGTTGAACCTATGTTCGGCGTATCTCTAATACTAATTCTTAATACGATACAATACAATCCTTTAAACGTGGAGGCCAATTATCAATTTAAGCACGCAGTTTCTCCATGGAAAAATTCTTCACTACCAATCTAATGGATTGCTTTAGGTACTCGAAATTATCATGGCATTTAGAGTATACAATACTTTCTAAAAGTGACCACAAATCATAATCCAGCGGATTAAGATCGGTAATAAAGGACGGCCAGTCTTCAGCTCTAATGAAGTCAGAAACGTTTTTTCCAACTAAGCTTGTGTGGAGCCAGCTTTATGATACGGTACTGAGTATTGCTGAAACTACTATTGTAGGTTTTGAACATGGTGTTGTTATGATGCTTTAACCATATTTTCAAGTCGTGTCTTGATAATACTTTGCCAATGTTTTGACCTTTTTCACAAAAATATGGTCAGGCACAAACAGCTGGAATGTAACATAGTTCCAGTGGCCTGCCAATAAAGGCGGAGAGACGGCACACGGCGGGTTTCTTTAGTGGGTGAGGGCCCCACACTACCCTGTTCGTTGCCCCGAACGACGGGGTGTGCGGTTAGGTACATTTATTCCCGCCTTAAAAAAAAAAGCTTCCGAATCACTCTTTCAATAAAATTCTCTTTTCCCACATTTTCACAAATATTTTTTTCTTTAACCGTTTTATGCTATAGAAAATAAAGATCTTTTCCTTGTATTTATGGCAAGACTAGGTAATTTGGAGGCTGTGCAAAAGTTAAGCTTGCTAATCGTTCGAGCGGCAAATGCAAAATCTTCAATGTTATATTTATAATATGATAATTAAATTAATTACAGCAAGTACTAGATCACTATGCAGAAAGTGTGACAGGTCGCTGGGCCTGTCTCGTTATTCATGGGCACTTAGTAGCAACAAGTTCAGATTTTTGTGAACTGGATCCAAGAGAAGCCAGACTGTTGGTGTTACTTGTGACTGCTCAGGACGGTGCCCCTTTAAGAGATACGCCTGTATATTTGCCACAAATGAGCCCTAACGTAAGTAACATTAGGAATTATCTTATATATTACCTATACAATAATATATACATAATATATATAGGTATATGTCTACCTGTCTATATTCTATTTATGATGTAGTTTATATAGGTAGTTAAATAAATGTCCACCCTTGGATTTTCATAACAAATGTACCTACTCTACCTTGTTGCTTTTGGTAACTGTAAAAAGACTTTCTGTAAAACAAGTTTTATTAAGATTTCTTCTTTTTTTATTGTTTTTAGTATATTTCCTGAATAATCAAGGCAATAATTATTAAGTAGTTCATTACATAGTAAAATTTCAGATTAAAAAAATTAAAAATATTCACGGGACAAAACCATCATATATTCCTTCCAAGCTAATCATTACCTATAACTGTGACTGTTTATCGAATATAAGTATTTTATTTACTTGAAATAAAAAAATAAATATTCACGAACATTTTCATACAACATCCTCTGGTCCCAAACTAAGTTTAACGCTTGTGCTATGGGTACCAGATTACAGATATAATACATATATTACTTTTTTTTGTAAATACATATCTACATATAATAGATAGGAAACACCCAGACGCAGTACAAATATATGTGTTAATCACACAATAATTGTCCTGAGTGGGAATCGAACCCACGATCTCGTGCACGGAAGTCGGTTACACTACCGACTACGCCACAAGGCCGGTATTATAATAAATGTTGTTATTTATGTAGGAGTAAATATAAAAACCACGAGCGAGCTCTTACTGCTTAGTTGACATAACATCTGTAATGCTAATCCTGAAGATGCGAATTCAAACCCCGCTCGTGGTTATCATTTTCTATTTCACATGTTCGCACATTATGTAAATAACCTTCAGTATGGAGTGTCCATTCCACTGTTCAATGATGATATATTTTCAGGTGGCATTCAGGGCGGTAACATGTAAACTTCTAGCTGATGTATATATTTTAGTAGTATGTGGAGCAACACCAGCATTATCTCAGATTGATGAAATAGTTCTACAATGCTGGGAAGGATATGCGCCTCTTATAAAAGAAACTAAACTCGCTCATCCACGAAATTTTCCCATGAGCATGACGTTTGAGCCATGTGTTTTAGGGTATGCTAAATTTAGAATTACCATATAGAATATCTCCTAAGAAATGCAAGCGCAAATATAATTGGTGTTTATAATTACTTATATGCTCAAAGAGTAACAGTCTTTTCAGACGTTTTCTTTATAAACTAATATGCCTTAAGCACTTAAAAAATTAATAACTGAGAGTTCATCATCGTCCTAGTTACTAATTAGAAGAATAATGAATCCATATCTTTTACAAGCTTGTATTGGGAGGCAATGTTCAACCAAAACTATAACGCTATGTCATACTGACTCCCAAAATACAGGGCTTTATCTAATGGGACTAATAAACATTTTTATTTATTTACAACCATATTCAACATTATATTAGTGTGGTGATAGACCGAGAATACGAATTATCCCCGAATTGTTTCCCGCGATCGTCGTACGAGATGACTAAGGCCTCCTTTACGGACACGCGGGGCGTTGCGCGGAGCGTCTGACGTCAAGTTGCACGGTCAAATCAAACATTATGGTATGTATGACAGCGGTCATGTATAAACGTCATCACGCGCGTTTTGTTTTCTTTGCTTGTCCATACAGGCCACAGGCACAAAGCGCCGCGCAAACGCCCCGCGTGTCGCTGAACGAGGCTTAAAGGAAGCGATTGTTGCCCATTATGTATGCAGTAGGCCGTGGCTCGTCTACTACATAGTATATAACATTCTTTAAAAAACTTGCAATGTAAACTGATTTTTAAAGTTCATACTAGATTGAATAGTAAGTCTCTGATTCCCTGTAATAGCTATCATAGATAGTGAAGTCATACGCAGGTCGTAATCCATGTTTCAGGATTCTTGTTGTGAACATAACCAAACGGAGAGGTGTGTTTTCACGTCACTTGCATGTAGCCAACACTAAGGGTCGTGGAGTATCAGGTTCACACAGAATGGACATCTTGCGAACATTCTATGTTACTATTGCCAGAGATTTGGCTACAGAATTGAAACACAAAGAAAATAACAAAGGTAGGTTTTTTAAACCTTAATCCATCAAAAGATAGACATAATTGTGACAAACCCATATTTAGGCTATGTAAACGTAGCCCCACTACAGTAAACCGAGATTAGTCTATTACCATCTACCAGGCAGTTCCATACTCCGTGCTATTACTGACTTTCCTATTGAAAAAACCTAGTAACACTTTGGTCAACCCTTTTTTTTTGCTAAGGCGGGAAAAAATGTTCCTTACCACAAACCCCGTCGTTCGGGGCAACAAACAGGGTAGTGTGGGGGGCCCTCACCCACTAAAGAAACCCGCCGTGTGCCGTCTCTCCGCCTTTATGACGGGCCACTGGAACTATGTTACATTCCTTCAGTGGTACTTTGGTCAACCCTAGATTTTAACTTTAGATCATAGGTCCCTAAACTTTATTTGTCTCACATAAAATATTCTTTGGTTTCGGTAGACGGCCTCTTTTTGTTAAGGTGCGAAATATGTACCTAACCGCACACCCCGTCGTTCGGGGCAACGGACAGGGTAGTGGGGCCCTCACCCACTAACTAAAACAAACCCGCTGTTTGCCGTCTCCGCGTTTGCTACACCTAGCTAATAATACATTTTCGTAATTTCATCAAATTCAACTGGATTCTAACTGTAGTGGGTTTAAGGAGTGTGCCCATTACATCGGATCATACCATGACAATGCTATGCAAAAAATATTCTTTGTAATACAAAAAAAGTAAGAGACTAGCCCCCCCGTCAGAGACAAAACAGACACCGTCACGTGCCTTGCACGGAGCGTCAACAATTTATTGTCGGTGAGAATATTTTGGTGGTGCAATACTCCGTGCCATGTTTCTTTCCGTGCCTGTCACTTGCACAAGACGGTTACGGTATGGTATGGTGTAATGGGCAGACTCCTTTAGAGTGAATGTATGTGGGTTACTATTAGCCAATAATGGAAAGTCAAAATTAAAATCACAACCTGCCTTTTCTTGTGATGGCAAACGGCCCACGGCCTAATTGACGGTAAGTGCGGTAACCGCCACTCAAGGATGATATTGTTGAAATACATAAAACGATGAGGTGCATCATGGTCCGTCTCACGGTAAACTGGTGTCGACCAGCTCGGGCTCGATAACTAGTGAGTACTCCCACTTGGTACCCAACCCCGCCTATACTGGTAGTAAGGGGCTACCTATGTATTAGCACTGATTGGGTAAAAACTGCTTACTTTCCTTAGTCGCCTCGTACGACACCCGCTGGAAAGAGTGAGGTGGTCACCACCTCTGTATTCTTAATGTAATTCTATCTTTGACATCGTAGAGGTTTTGTTGTTGTTGTAGACCACTTTAGGTATCAATCTTCGATCATCAATACTAACAAGATTCAGTGTCCCGAACAAAATCAAGCTAAAAACTGTCCGTGTGAATTACTTATACAGCTACATCTGTTTGCTAACGAACTGAGACAAAGGTTTTAAAACAGTTTTAAGTTCCACCTAATTACAAGCATGACAGTAATAAAGTCGCAAATCTTTTAAATATTATCTTACATTTACGGTCATTCGTCATAAAAAACGAGCAAAGCAATAATTGATTACTGCCACTTAAAAGACAAATAACATTTACTATGAAATCAAGCTTAATTAGCAACAAATAAAGTACTTTTTGAACTAAACAAAATAAAAGCTCACTTCTCAAGTTCTATTATTTACCGAGACGTATTTTACGGGTCGACGCGAAATCTATTACATTTTTGATCGAAGGTATCCATGCTTTAGATACTCATCTGGCAGAATTAATCAATATGTAAATATTGCTTAATTTTCAGATTCAGAAGAACATGTACCATGTATGAATGAAACTTATTGGTGTTCTGAATATCACAAATGTCACGCGCAGAGATCAGGGAACATATTGTGTTGCGCTCTCTACTCTTCATCTGTGCAGCTACATACTATAAGGTAACTCAAAATTGGACAGTGTTGTGCAGAAATGAGCTTGAATGACTTGATGCCAGTCCACTCTCTGATGTTACGGAGCCAAGACATTTTTCTTCTGCCGACTTTCCTTTTGCCTGCAATCTTGCCCATCATAATGGCTTGTAGCAGCCTATATAATTTGTTATGCCTGATAACATGCCCCAGATCTGCCACTTTCTGCTGCTTGATGGTGCGCAGTAGTTCCAAGCTTTTGGACATACGTCTAAGCACTTCCATATTGGAGACTTTATCCGTCCAACTGATGCGAAGCATGCGACGATAGGTCCACAATTCAAAGGCCTCGATCTTTTTTTTTAAGGTCTAACTTGATTGTTCACGCCTCGCACTCATAAAGGACCACTGGCCAAACATAGCACTGTAAGAGCTTAGTACGAAGCTTTAGCGATAGTTGTCGACAGCATAAGATTTTTTTCATCGTCATGAATGACGTCCGGGCAATCTCGATACGTGTGCGGATTTTGGTATCGCTTTCCCACGTGCCTGTCAACCATGAACCCAGGTACCTATACTTGCCGACTTGCTCCAAGATGTTTGCACCTACATAAAGCTTGGGGTGAAGTTTATGTGCGCCGTCTACCACCATGAACTTAGTTTTTTGCCACATTCATAACCAATCCCGCTTTTTTACTGAACTCGTAGACTATTGACAACTTCCTGAAGACCTTCATGCGAGGAGGCTAAGAGAACGGTATCGTCGGCATAGCGAAGTTATTGATAATTTCGCCATTGATGTTTACACCTTCACTCACATCTTCAAGTGCTTCCTGGATAATTGCCTCGGAGTACAAGTTGAATAGTGTTGGAGATAAAATACATCCTTGTCGCACGCCACGTTGGATCTCAACAGGCTCTGTTTCCTCGTCATCTACCCTAATCGTCGCATTTTGGCCCCAGTACAAGTGTCTAATAATGCGAATGTCCTTGCTATCTACTCCAGTATCTTCGAGTATTTTTATAATTACCTCGTGTTTAACACGGTCAAGAGCCTACTCGTAGTCTATGAAGCAAAGGAACACTGGTTGTTGCATGTCTGCACTTTTGGACTAGAACATTTAGGGCAAACTGTACTAACCCACATAAAACTGTGAGCTAACCCACATAAAAGTTATGCTGATTTGAACCATCCATCCATCCATCAGCCTTTCAACGTCCACTGCTGGATATAGGCCTCCCCAAGAAAACGCCACCAGAGGTCCTACGCCGACCGCATCCAACGGCTCCTCGCGGCTTTGAACCGGTCATCGGTCCATCTGTTGGGGGGCCGTCCTACCCTGCGTCGCCCGATTGATTTGAACCACTTATGCTTTATTTTTGCAGTGTTATTCGTAGTCTTGGGTTGGTATAATCTATCATAAAAAAATGTAGTTTGCAGAATAGCCTTCGTGACATATAGAGATTATTTTCGATTGCTTAGCATTAAAACATTAATTTTGTTCAGTTTGTGGGTTGGATAATTTCTGCACAACACGGTCGAATTACATAAATGTAGGTTACATGAAAACCCGTAATACTATACGAAGAATGTTCATTTTCAGGTCCATAACCAGCCAAATATTACATAACTTGAACTCCAACAAGGAAGTATACTGGTGAGAACGTATGCCTCCTAGAACAGTGAAAGGTCTAGTGACGTTACAAGGGGCTGTTCATATAAAGGGCACCACCACAATGTAACAAACAATATTTAGCGTTGCTGGTAGGGGTAGCCGACCTTTTGTTGGTTAAGGTGGAAAAAGTGCACATAATCATATTTTTTGAGCCCTTTTACTGGATCTCCTCTCATAGTGAGGGGTTCAGTCCGTAGTCCACCACGCTGGCCCAGTGTGGTTGACAGACTTCACAAGCCGTCGAGCAAATCTAACGGGCGTGCAGGTTTCCTCACTCGTTTACCTTCGCTGAGCAATGATAAAAATAATGGTAATTGTACGCATATAATTTCGAAAAGTAAAAGGTGTGGATCGTGCGAGGTCTGGGTCTTCAAACTCGATACCTCTGACATTGTAGTCCTTGGTTTTACTAGGTATCACTGCCCTTGCACACCTGTATATGGTGACGATATCATAACATGTCATGAAGAGTTATTGAATAAAGCTAGAAGATGATGGCGAGCCAATTATCATTATTGAAACAGGTTTAATATTTGTAACAATTATGAGAGAAACTTAACTGCCTCGATGGTGTAGCGGTAATGTATGCGACTGCTAATCATGAGATCTCGGGTTCGATCCCCGGGTCTGGCAATTTTATTAAGCTTTTTACTAAAAATAAAAATTTTCAGTAACAGCCCGGAGTTTGGAAATATGCCCGGTAGACGTCAATAGGCTCGCCCCCTATTACGTGGGACTTAAACATAGCTGGCGAGTCGTGGATGTGTAATACACCTCTGCCTACCCCTTCGGGGAATACAGGCGTGATGCTATGTTATGTGTATGTTTTGTTAATTATCGGGCAGTGTTATTGAGATTCTTCGTAAAAGGAGTTTGGAAATGTAACCGGCAGACGGCAATAGGCTATTACGTGGGACTTAAACATAGCTGGCGAATCGTGGGTGTGTAATACACCTCTGCCGACCCCTTCGGGGAATACAGGCATGATGCTACTTTTAATTATCCTAATTGTATGTAATAAATATTTTAAGGATTAAAATAAAAATAATTTAAAATACTTTTCGTGTTTAATGTCAGAACATTTTGACTCGTACATGTCATAAGCTGTTTCTAATTGATATATGTATATTCTCATATAAGTCACTAACAAAGGCGTATTTATCACTTTGTATCGAAGCGTATGTCAACATTCTTCTTAAGATACAGTTCAGAACATTTACCCCCTTACTAATAAACATTGTATAAGCTCAGAATAGTTATTAGTGACAAAGACAAAACACTGAATAACTATTCAGAGGTTATATAACGTTTATTAGTAAGGCAGCAAGGAAATAGTCATTACTATTTTAATACTTATCTATGATTGTATAGGTACTTATACCTTTGTGATGTCTACAAATTGCATGATTTGATTCGTCAATATAGCCTTGAGGACTCAAATCACAATTTTGAAACTAACTTATTTATTGCAATCACTAGCAAACCAATCCAAATCGACAGACAAAAAATATTATAATAAATATATCATTATGTTATAAACGTATAACATTCGAATAACATTATTTATTTGTATCATTGTCACAGTAAAAACTGTGCTCTTAAAAATAGGCAAGCATTTACGCTCGACGTATTTGACTCTTGCTGGCATTTAAATTACATACAATCTAGTCACATAATGTAAATAAAATGTAGTAAATTTATCCATTAATTTTAATCTGAACATTCTAATATACCTCTTGTATGTGGTTGATTCAAAAAATACACAAACCTGTAACATGCAGCAATATTTACATTTTAGCTGCCATCTAGAGAGAATTCTATAGAAAATTATAAATATGGTACTAAATAATGAGCAGGTAGGGGAATGACAGGTCAGTAGTTTACAAACATTTGTACATTTGGACATGGTAAATTATTAAACATTCCACTTTATGAAAATGATCACAGTTGTTCTTTCCAAGTACCAAATTAAAAGCATTTGGAAAAAAATACTAAATGTAAAATTTATGACTAATTGGAGACAGTAATGCTAGATTGTGACTGATCAATATCTGCGCATCAGAGAAAAATACCTCAAATAAAGCATTTTGCATATTCGTGTGATGAACGCATATTTAATGTCTGCAATGCAAAAAAATTAAATATAGCTAATAAACTAACACAATAGTAAAGAATTGGCATTACTATTAAAACTAAAAATTAAAACTAATAAATATTAAGGCTTAATAATAACACATCAATTTAATGGCAATAAAATAAAGATACATACATACATCTCACATTGTTTCGCATAATTATGAATAGTACAGGAGCCGCCGCCTATTTTTTTAAGTGATTAATAACAGGTTCAACTTTGTGAGTAGGTTCCATTGGACGAGACGCCCAAGTTTTTCTCTGTGAAAAATCTCGATAGCTAATAAAGAGTGCAGGTATAAAAAAATCGTTTTGCTGGGGTGTCGAAATTGTATGACTAACAGTAAGTTTAAATGTTAAGATAATTGGATAATAAACTCGGAATAACAATTGTCCGACAAAATGGGTAGTTTGACTGGAACATGCTCCACTACAAATATAGAGAGACAAATATAAATAAAGAGGTCATTCAATTTATTAACCATCTGATTTTTTGAATGCAGCTTTGTAAATATTTGTATAATGAAATGGCCATATAGTCTTACAAATTTAATGGTACGTTTTCTCTGTCCCACGCTTGGTAGTTGTCGAATTCACGGACACTTAATAGCTACCTCTTACAAGATTTTTCACTGTGAAAAACTTGCGTGTCTCATCGAACGGAACCTACTCACACATATTCAGCCCGTTATTAATCACTAAAAAAATAGGCGGCAACTCCTGAACCAGAAGTTCTATATAACGCTCACAACCCTTGGGGGTTAGGTAGAATCTCATATCTCACAAGTCGATCGTATCGTGATCACTGTTATTGGTTGAGAGATCACCGTGATTGGCTAACGGATTATTGCGACATCACGCGTCGGTTTCTCAACCAATCACAGTGATCACGATACGATCGACATGTGAGATATGCGATTCTGTCTAACCCCCCTTAACTGTTTCACTTGACGACCTAAGTCGTTGTGGTCGCGGCGAAGACGGCATCACATCAGTGACGGCATTATTTTCGCACCGGCCAAGCTCCTAATGACCTAACCATACATACATACCATGGGTCGGCAACCTTTTGGCCGCCAGGGGCCACAGGGAGGGCTATATAAAGTAAAGCGGGCCGCATTTGTCATATTATATTTTTATATTAAGAGAAATTACGAAAAATATAAATATTAGTTAGTTATTAATTTTATTTATTTAGGTATATAAATTAATATACTAAAAAACAATCCCAGGCCACAAGAGGGTAGCTCGCAGGCCGGATGTGGCCCGCGGGTTGCGTGTTGCCGACCGCTGACCTAGAGTTGGATCGAAGTAAGCGTATAAAAAAAAACCCGGTCCACTTGGGTTTTAAGAATCGGTATAAACCGCGGTAAGCATGATCCTTGTGAGCGTCAAGTGGAACGTACCTATATGTGTCACCATGTTAAAAGTAATTTTATTATCAGGTGGCCTTCTCATATTATGCCACCGTCAAATTTTTTTCAAATTAAAACAATTTACTTATTTAAAAAAATTATATTTCGTCATAATAAATTATTGATAAAAAATTCGATCTTGCGATTAACCATTATATAAAGAACTCTACTGCGAGCGGGAACATTCAACATTTAAACTAGTCAAAAGAAAATGATTTTTTTTATAACTACTTATGTTTAAACCCTCCGGAAGTATTGTAATAAATATAAGACGCGAAGATTAAAAAATAGGTACTATTGTTGTTTACGATTTAATAACTTAATATAATTTGTTTTATTTCTATATGTTTTTGTTCATTAATATATTTTATTCCTTTCTGTGGATGATAAAAAATAATTCTATACGTTACTTCAAGTCCAATAATATGAGAGACAATGATGAAAGAGATTGTTGTTTTAAAAATAAATATGTCAAATCGCAGGTCACTGCTGGAATTTACACCACAATGTCCGATTCTCCGTGTGCCGCATTCAATCTACTCCTACTGCGTTTCAATTGTCACCAAACTCTCTAATGAGCGGGCATCCATCTTTACGTGTGCTCAATCGCGCACTTTAGAACTTGCTACATTGTATCATATATATATATATATATATATATATATATATATATATATATATATCATATTATTATCAGTCATACTTCATTATGTTAGCGATCATAGAATGCAATTTGGCTAGGCTATCTCTATTAGATACACTCATAAAGTATATCTTACAGGAAAACCAGAGCATAGCTTGCTAAGGGACTTTGAACTTATGGAATACAACCCCCTGCTCTAAGGAATAATCCTTGTATCACGGGGGACTTTACAAACATACAATTTTAGAGACACAAAGTACACCCAGACTCAGAACAACCATTTCTGGATCACACAAAGAGTTGTGCTGTGTGGGAATCGAACCCACAATGCTCGAGCGGGACGCCGGTATCTAAACCACTCCGCCATCTGTGCAATCGAAATCTGCATTAAATGTAGGACGCACCAGTTGGAACCTGAGTTTTGTAAAACGCGACTAGATGATTACCTACTAAACTAAATCCTATCAGTTTTAATTGTCGAAATTGCGTCTACCGATCTGCGCACGGTTCAGGTAGACGAAAAAGAAATATTTATTATGTCTAAAATCCAAAAAACACCCCAAATACATCACAAAATGATTAAATGTATATTTAAAATTAAGTTACATTTCATTATGACACGACATGCCTTATAATCTAATTCTCATTCAACTATTCATTTGCAGTTAAGTATAATTTAAATATATACACAATTAATACAAGATATGCGTGCACTATTGATACTGGATCTAATTTTGTGTGTACTTAAATAGTTGTTTAAATACACACAGTCACCTGATTCACTATATGCCTTAAATTTTACAATTTGCTCATCTATTGATTCATTCGAAGGCCACAATTTAAACTTAATTTCCTTGATCCATAATATGTAATTCCAAAACTATAAAATGGGGTGGTATGTAGTGCCGAACTAATAAATAGTCGCGCAACTAGTAAAAGTTTTTAGAACTTTAAAAGGAGTACTAAGTCTCACACAATAGAAGAGAGAAAACGCTACAGCTCGAAAGTAGTTTAAGAAACAAGTTCTTGGACTTAACCTAAATATAATGTAGATGAAATAGTAAAACTGCAAAAACCCTAAACTAATTATTATTATTTATATCCATTATATCACTTTGTTTCACAATTTATTAAATTTAAAAAGCATAGCACAAAAGGTCTAAATGCACTCTTTAAAATTTATCAAAACTAGATATTTGTATCAACTTGCTTTATAACTATTTAAAGTTCAAAATTCTACATTGAGGTTGTTTTATTTTAAATTTTAATTGCTGTATCAAGTCGAATATCTTCAATGATGGACCCACTTTCATTTCTAATAATTCAATAATTTCGTCCTTTGATAACTGTAGCATCATAGCTCCCGATATATTACTAAAATTAACACAATATGGCTGGCAATCGTTAACCGTCAGAAATTTTGCTACATCAGCTGTTGTCCAATTTTCTGGATCAACTGTATTAAGGATCTCTAAGGGCACTGAGGTATTGACTAGTCTGGGTATCACCTTATCAGAATCCTCCTCTTCGGGTACATCTGGAGAAAGCTGTGGCTCACTTTGATTAGAGTCCATGAAAACATCAGGTGGAGTTGTTAAACTCTGAAAAACAAATTGATGTTATTATTTATGAAATATAGCAAAAGACGCATTGCAGTAAGAAATTAAATGGTATTCTTACTACCTATTTCTACTTTAACATCCTTATGGTAACTTAACTCTCGACGCCCATGGAACAATGAGATGGTGGTATGAACTGGAAAATCAAAAGACTTTACAATACACCTAGCTGAGCTGTCGAGGACGAAATTGACATGTCTAAGAATGAAGATTTCCAACTGCGGTACCCCCAAAACCTGTAGCGGTCAAGGAGCTCAAAGGGACTATAAAATCTTCAGAACAATTGCGCCACCAGTATTAAATTTCATCACTAATGACTCTTGGAACTAGGTATTATCCAAGATCTTATCTTCCTTAGCACTCTCTTCAATGGAGTATTCCAAGTTCAATACTACTCTAGGGTAACGTACCAACAATGATACACAAGAAGCCTCCAGAAAGAAGTCTTTTGCCTATCATGTCGAAAGATTTTGTAGAGACTGTTTGTCATAATTTAACTCCGATACTATTAGAAAACCAAAGAATACCAAAACACCTTATGGATAAGATAACACCACTCAATGATAAAGCAAAAACACAGGAATCTTTGCAGACGACATTGCAAGAAGATTCTGCAAACTACCCGGCAAAGAAGCCTCAACAAAATATCTGATTGGCTAAAAGAAGCCAAACATCTACGTCATATAAAGAATACGCATAAAAAGGAAATTGTCCATCACTGACATTGGGAAATAACAGTTTACTTCAAGATAACACAGATACATTCTTTTTGTTCATTTCATTAATCTTTCAGGCTGGTATTCGTTTTGATAGAAGATGAACCTGAAAAAAATGTATAAAAACCAAGAAACGGTAAAACCAAGGACTGCAAAGGCAGTAACATCGAGTGCGATTCAGACCTCACACGGCACACACGCTACGACCTCCTGGTGTCCTCCTTTAAACCAAACTTTACGAGAATTATTAAATTGAAAAATATGTATTTTTTTACAAATAGTATCACAGGCCGATGAAGGAAAAAATCGTGAGGAAACCTGCATGCCTGAGATATTGTCTCGGCTTGTGAAGTTTGCTAACCCACACTGACACAGTATGGTGGGCTACGACCTAAATCCCACTATGAGAGGAGCCCGTGCTTCATAGTGAATCAGTAGAAAGGTATAAAGCCATTAAAGCTAAATTTTTTTAAGGAGGAAATAACCCTCTTCGCTTCCATTAATAGTTCGAGAGCTGGTACTAGCTGGTCTCCAAGAGCAAGTCGTTACATTCAAAGATGATATCATCTCTTTACCTCTGGGGCCCGTAGAATATAACTCACTAAATGTTATCGGCATCATACAATCTCGCTTGTGATTGGTAGTGGCCCGACGTGTGATGTTGCAATAATCCCTCAACCAATCACGGTGATATCTCAACCAATCACAAAGACACGATGCGATGTCGATACGATTTAGTGAGATACATTCTAACCCCCTTGAACTATTTGGTAAACCACTTGGTATTGATTATGTATCACAAACGACTGAAGCAATATGACATACAAGAACTGGACATCAGATTTACAAATAAATGACTGCCCCTGCTGCGGGTTTTCCTTCACTAGACAAACACTCAACAAATCAGCTTATGGTCAGTAGCAAATTGATAGGAGGTAAAAAAAAATACAAATAAAAAGAACTCACTGGTGCCTCTTCACTATTATCAGTAACACGTTCCCCAAGTGGTTCTATGCTATCTTTGGATTCCCGGTCAATATCCATTTTCTCTGAAATTTTTTCAACTTCAGGCTCTGGTTCGGGACGTGGTTCTGTATCAGCTGATATTTCGGATACACTAGTAAGCGGAGAAAGACTTTTCGTATCGCTTTTTGTTTCACCCAAATCTGAATTTTGAGAACTGTCCTCATTTGTATTAGGCGGTTGTGAGATCACTTTTGCTACTGTGAACACACAAAAAATAAAAGTTTATCTATTCTAATATTGTAAAGAGAATATGAATTTTGTTTGTATTTTATGTTGAGGGTACGGTACCTAATTTCTGGAACCACTGCACTATGATAATACATATAATAATATATGGTATGATAGTAATTTCTATCTAAATAAATATGTTTATTATGTACAACATAAATTAATAACAATCATCTGAACTGCTGCGACGGGCTTCACCACTCGTCACGACGCCCACGAGGCGAAAAAGTTGGCAGCAGAAGGCCATTGTATAACAACAACCAATATAAGTGGCAATCGTTGTCTCTGCCTACCGCCATCGAAAAGGAACGAGATTATGTGTTTGATGAAGGAGTTATAGCAAAATTAAAACTCGCACGACAAAATTATAAAAATCGTTGAAGTTATGACACAGATATCAGCGCAGAAATGCGGCAAGCCCCTCTAATTTTTTAATCAGTAATCAATTTTTCTTTTCTCTGTATACAACATTCAGCAATATAATGTAACTAGTTGTTGAAAGTCCTCTCCACTAGTCCTACTGTCTTCTACTTGTCTTTTAAACTTATGCTACGCGTGAGTTAACACGGCTACCGCGGTGTGGTGTATATGTGTGTCTGGGAATCGAACACGTGCCAACACAAATGTATACTTGTTTTTAGTTTGATCAAAGGCTATCAAATAAAAAAGTCATCAAATTCGTTTCGGTAGATTTTGTGTGATAATTATTGTACAAAATTCTAAAAAAAATGTTCTTAGAATTTAATAAAATACCTTGTTTTCTCCGTCGTCGTGCTTGTTTCGGTGGAAGCTTGCGTGGCGGACGCGGTGGAGGCTGCAACGGTCCTTCAAGCCGATGTCCTACCGTGCGGCACCATCCAACTGGGTATACGTCGGTACTGTGAGCCCATAGCCACTGGTCATACTCCATGCCCCAACCATCAAAGTGAACCTTATAAAATACAATTTTATTACTATTTTAATGTAAATATGCTTCTATATATTTCAGATATAGAAGCGCTTCTGATAAAACATTCGGGAGAACAAAACAATACTATATACTGGATGAATTTTTTTAGTCTCGTAAAAAATAGGGGATGATAGGTAAATGATATAGAAGCCTATGGCATAGTCATTTTTTTTTTTACTGACTTCTTCTGAAATTAATCTACCAATATAAACTACTAATTTACATTATATTTTTCACATTTAAACGTATAACAGATAATTTAAAAAAAAAATCGTAAGCATAGTCATCTTAATAACGCGCGCCAAATAGTGAATGATTTCTACAAATAGGTAAAACATCTCCAGGTAATTCAAGCATATTTGACACCCGCTTGGCATCTTACAAGGTGTAATTATATATATTAATATAAGATATTGTTAAAAGGTACATTTGAATTATTTTTAGGCAATTAGTCAGTGTAATTTGTAAATAAGTTGATTTCAACATTTTAAATACGCCTTGTATGTTGTGTAATATTACGAGCCCCGATGCAAAATAGTTCGTCTAGTGTGAAATTTTCTCTGTGAGATTTTTTTTAACTTCATTATTTTTGTATATCTATATAAAATATTAAGCTGTTCTACTATCACATGTCGCGTTACTTATTCTATTTTTTAATTATGAACCAATAAACTATTTTAGCTTTTTAAATTCATACATATCCTGTTTTAAATTCGAAGAAGTTATGAGCAAAATAGTTCTTCTAATTGTTAATCGATGCAAAAGAGTTCGTCTATCGGTGAGTTAAATTAGATTATTCCTTCTTTGTACAATTATGTTGTATAATTTAAATTTGTAAAAGTAATTCTGTGTCATTTGTCAAGTGAGACAGTATAAATTCTGAAAATTTCAGTTTTTTTCATTAGTTTTCAAATAACAATGGGTCCTGGCAAACCCGTGTGTGAAGAGCTTCGAAAGCGCATAGTTTGTGGGGTCGATGCTGGCAAATCAAGTTACCAAATATCTAAAGACTTGATACTTCCCAGGGCTACAGTCCAATCTATCATTCAGAACTATAAAAAGAATAGAACGACTTCTTGTTTGAAGAAAACTGGTCGACCACGCATCACAAGTGCAGTAAAAAACAGGATCCTGAAGAAAATTATCAAAAATAATCGTCGTGCTCGAGCTGGAGAACTCACGGTGCAATGGAAGGACATGATTCACAAAGACGTCTCAGGTGATACTTGCAAGAGTCCTAAAAAGAATGGGTTACGGATTTACACCGCTAAGGAGATACCACTGTTGACTGCTGTACAAAAGAAAAAGAGGTTGAAGTTTGCTCGTGATCATTTAAATTGGACTTCCGATCAGTGGCGTAGTATCATTTGGAGTGACGAGTCCAAATTTGAAGTGACAGTCGGAGATGAAAGGAAAAAAGTGATTCGGAACAAAAATGAGGCATTTCATACTGATTGTCTCAAACGCAAAGTGAAGTTTCCGGCGTCTCTTATGATATATGGGGCTGCATGTCTGCACAAGGTGTTGGTGGTATGCAGTTTGTGGATGGTTCTATCAATGCTGCAAGGTGTCAAAACCTTTTAGAAGAGAATTTACTGCCCTCTATTCCGTCACTTAAGCATCAAGATTCCTTCATTTTTCATCAAGATGGTGATTCCTGCCATACTGCAAGGACAACAAAGACGTGGCTACTGGCGAAAAGCATCCCTACAATCGAATGGCCATCTAACAGCCCGGACTTGTCGCCGATCGAAACCCTATGGTGGAAAATGATAAAAGTTCTCCGTAAAAATCCATTAAGATCGAAGAGCGACTTAAAGGCTCTTGGCTGTCTGGGAGTCAATTACGCCTGAGGAGTGTGCAGCGTTGGTTGCAACCATGCCTCTTCGCATTAAAGCTGTCATTGACAGCAAAGGCGACACAACTAAGTGGTAGACGAACTATTTTGCGTGAGTGACAAGGGTAGACGAATACTTCTGCATTATGTTTTTTAGAAAAAAAAAAAAAAAATTATGTTATGTAAAGTCATGAAAGAATTTCAGTTATGTTAAAATAAACTTTAAAATGTTTCTCAAATTGTGGTTTACTTTTTATTAAACGTTCTTAATTATTTTACCAATATTTACTTTCTATATTTTACGCTTTGCACTACTTTCCATACTAGACGAACTATTTTGCATCGGGGCTAGTAGTAAGTAATAAAGTTTTAGATGAAATACAACTAAAGCATGTAAGAAGGTCCTAAGTCCATAAAAGTATGAAGGGAAGATCGATATCTCTAAAATATCAATTCGGAGAGCGTAACAACCACAACAGTAGAAAGGCAGTACCTACTTACGCTATTTCGCTTGCACTTTTCATTCATTTGCGTTCGGGCCGTGGTTAGGCATAGGATTGTAGGCATTTATTTTACTATTAAGCACGCGCAGGGATGCTTTCTATTTAAGTATTTTATAGGATTTTCAAAACTTTCATAATTGAATACACTAATAATGTCATTAATAGATTCTATTCCAGATACATAATACACCACATTAAGATCAAGACGGAAAAAAAACACAAGATTCACTACATACAATTAAAAAAATATGTTACAATTTCAAAATACACAGAAAACCCTTTAATGGTTCAACATTTTAATAAATGTAAAGAAAAACATTGGACCTTGATGTGTTCGTACCAAAAAAATAAACTCCAAAGGAGAAACAATCGCGCGCCAGTAGTTGCAAGCAAAGAAAACAACACTATTATAATGGTACAAGGTTTTAAAATAGAATGTTTAAGTTTGTATGTATTAATACAATGTACCTACGTTTCTATAGGTTGACTAGAGACACTTTTATCGTGAATTTTGTACTAGACCTGAAGTCAATTTTTATTAGGTCAATGCATTGGATAGTATAGACATTTATATGCCTATATTATATATTCTATAATCATATATTACATAATCGGCACAAATCTTAAAGATTATCGAATATATATATATATATATATATATATATATATATATATATATATATATATATATATATATATATATATATATATATATATATATATATCTCCCATACTAGATTCTGCCCGCGACTCCGTCCGCGTGGACTTCAGAGTTGAGTCAAAATAATAACAAAAACAGCTACATATAATAGGAACCGTCTATTTTTGAAGGTCAAGGAGCTTTTATCATTTTATAGAAATGAAATAATGAACGGCTATCTCCTGCTACAAACACAACACACCAATGTGCTTCATGGCCAGGCAGACACAGGAGATGGTGGTACCAACCCGCTCGGGCCCGATAGCAAGTGAGAACTCCCACTTGGAACCCAGCCCCTACCACCAGTAATGCAATGGGTGATAATTGCTTACTTCCCTTAGTCGCCACGTACGACACCCGTAGGAAATAATGAGGTGGTGACACTTGTGTTCTTAGTCCGTCACCACACGTACAACTCCTTACAACCTAACTTTGTTAAATTAAGAAGATTACCTTAAGTAGATCAGAAACGACTCTCGCGATGGTTGCAACGCATACAAGTCTCGGGTCCATTAGATCGGCGCATTCTAATCTCATGCCGGCAACGAAACCGTGTGAGACCACGTGTCCACGCGCAGCAAACAATGACTGATCCGCAGCTACGCTGCCGCACGCTGGCAAATATTGTTCCCAACTGAACTCTCCCACCGGAATTCTATAGAGATAACATAGTATAGCGATATTAAAACAACATAGACTATGTGCCAATAAAAAAAATTGTGTGTGTAACCTTAACGCAAATGCAACCACACAATAACAAAATCACAAAATGGTGGAACGTGAACCTGTCATTCCTATCGTAACATTTATCTCTTATTATTATCTGTAAACGTCAAATACCATTTTCCCGTTGTCATTCGTGTGTCGTTGACTGCTTCTTAGGACATTACAGTCCAGTATTTAGATATAATAAAATTATAAATTAATGTGTAAATAACACATATTGCTCACACTATAGTTAGGCTCCCGTAAAGGAATTATACATTATTTTACTGAACGTCACTTCCGTTTATATTACTTCCGTCCGAATACAAATCTGAGTCAAGTCGCGAGTATTTATTTACTTCAATAATAAAGTAGGTAAACTTACCCCGCAGGAGGTACAAGTGGAATGTTGTTTGCAGCAGCAAATCCAACTGGGAAAATGCATGGTGATCTCTGATGATAGCAAAACCAGTCACTGCCTGTTGTATCCTCCGGGTAACAGTCTATTCTTATCATCATGTACCCTTCATTCAGTATTTGCATTACAGTAGCAACACAGACGGCTGAAAGATTCAGTGGATCTATTGCTTCCAATTTCATTCCTTCCGTGAATAATGGTGGTTCATTGCTAGGGAATTTATAAAACATATCTGGAGTTGTGTCATTTGGTGATAGTCTACCAGCTGCTACTCTCTGACAGTAATTTTGAGGGGCATCTAAAGGATGCCCAATCCTAAATGCCCAACCAACAGGATGAATTAGTGGTGAGTCTTCATGACACCAAAATCCATTGTCTTCAGGGACACTATCATAATATTTTACATGTAAACGTTTTCCTACTATTTCACATACTGTAGCTACCTACAACAGAAAAAAATTAATTACTTTATCTTTATGGTATGTACTTATATTTAATAAAGGGGAAACTAGATTATCCAGCCCTCACTTATACGGACGGATTCGCAATTATCCGGACTACCAACCGTTTTTTTAATACTATGTGGGTGGCAAACAAGCATACATAGGGGTAAGCAGTCACCATAGCCTATGATACTAGCAACACCAAAGGCATCACTCGCCTGTGAACATATCCAAGGGATAGGCGGTGGAAAGGTTGGATAATAAGGAGAGGATAGGATATTGATGGAAGATTTGCCTCGCTCTGGTAGGCCATCAACGTCTGCAACTGAAGTTTTGACATTGCAAAAGTGAAGGAAATAGTAACTGAAAATCCTCATTCAACTTTGAGAGAGATAGCCGCCGAACTTTCTGTGTCTCACGAGTCGATCCGTACCATTTTAAATAATCACTTGGGTATGAAACATGTTTCCGCTCGGCTAGTCCCAAAAGACCTGAATTTTCTCCAAAAACTCAATCGCATGAGAGTCGCTGAGGACATGCTAGAACGAGTCAATTCCGACCCAACATTTATGAAACGCATTGTTACTGGTGACGAGACGTGGGTTTACGAGTTTGACATGTAAACTAGTCAACAAGCTTCGGAGTGGCGACTTCCAACTGAACCGAAACCGAAAAAACCAAGCCAAAGTCGATCAAAAGTCAAAGTCATATTGACTGTTTTCTTTGACTATCGCGGTGTTGTGCACTCGGAATTCTTGTCAGAAGGTCAAACGGTAAGTAAAGAATATTATTTGAGTGTTATGCGGCGTTTAAGAGAGCAAATTCGACGAAAAAGGCCAGATTTGTGGAAAGAAAGTTCTTGGATTTTGCACCACGATAATGCGCCTTCGCACAAGGCCATCATTGTGAATGAATTTTTGTCCAAACACTCAACAAATATCATCGATTAACCACCATATTCACCAGATATGGCTCCAGCCGACTTCTTTCTTTTTCCTAAACTCAAATTACCACTTCGTGGCACCCGTTTTCAATCGGTAGAAGGCATAAAGGAGAATACGCGGCGAGAACTGAACTCAATTCCGGAAACAGCGTTTAAAAAATGTTTTGATGATTGGATTATTCGTTGGCGTAAGTCTATCGTTTCTGAAGGAGCATACTTTGAAGGTGATAAAATAAATTTGGATGAATAACAAAAATTTTGTGTATTATTGATCTTTTCCCGGTACTTTCTTGACGGAGTAGTATATATTAAGTCAATGCAAAGGCAATGAGGCCCTGTAAATTTTTACTTACGAGGGATCATCAATAAGTAATGATAAACGAATATTTTAAATGATAAAAGGAATTCTCCCCTCCTTAGTCTTTTAAGACTACCCTTTTTTTTTTTGTTTAGGCGGGAAAAAATGTTCCTAACCGCACACCCCGTTGTTCGGGGCAACAAACAGGGTAGTGTGGGGCCCTCACCCACTAAATAAACCCGCCGTGTGCCGTCTCTCCGCCTTTATTGGCGGACCACTGGAACTATGTTACATTCCTTCGGTGGTCCGCCGGCGGCTTACCCTTTCGGGTACCCGCTACTGAGCGACGCACCCGCACACGGTGCGTCGCACCCGCACACGGTGCGTCGCACCTTCGCGGGTTTTAAGACTACCCTAAACAAAAATGTATAAATATGACGTCATTTCGCTGAGCTGCGTTCATTTGAATACCAGGAGTCGCGGTGGTAAGACAAAAGTGGAAACACAACATGAAATGAGGAGCGTCAAGTACCTTCGTTTGAAAAAAAATGTCTACGAAAGAGGTGCATGCTGACCTGGTGGAAATACTGGAGATTATTTCAAAATACTGGAGCACTCTGCTCCTCCATATTCTACAGTTGCACAATGGTGCAAGAAGTTCAAGCTGGGTAGAACATCCACAGAAGGTGAACACCGCGAAGGACGCCCATCCACTTCCCTCTCTGAGGAAAACATCAAAAATGTCCAAGATCTTGTGATAGCAGACCGAAGAGTAACCACAAAGTTTCTGTATGTTGGTTACCGAGAATGTTAACCAAAGAGCAAAAAGTGAAATGTTCCAGGGCAACCTAGAAATTTTTTGACGTGTTTGTGAATTTCGCCGCGGAAATAATTACACACGAGCGAAACGCGTCCTCACCGCACGACTGTCCGTGGGTAATTGAGGTACGGGGTGACTGCAGCTCCTACTTATACAATTAATTCCTAGTCGCGAATTCGGGAAGTTAGGTTTTTAGAATATGAGGCATCTATCCCGCTGCGGCATCTATCCCGGTTTTACCCTACATCACTGACCTTATACCTGGCCTCGTATATCCACAGTCGTCCGACATTCATTAGCAGCCCGGAGTTTGGAAATGTGCCCGGTAGACGTCAATAGCCTCGCCCCCTATTACGTGGGACTTAAACATAGCTGGCGAGTCGTGGGTGTGTAATACGCCTCTGCCTACCCCTTCGGGGAATACAGGCGTGATGCTATGTTTTTTTGACAGGGTTTGTAACACTGGACGAGACTTGGATCCATCATTTTGACCCCGAGATCAAACAGCAGGCAATGACAGGGAAGAGACTGTTTTCACAGAGTCCGAAGAAATTCAAAGTTTCGAGGTTATGGCGTCTGTTTTCTGGGACACTGAGGGAATCATTATGGTTAAATACCTGGAAAAGGAGCTACGATAACAGGCTCCTGCTACGCTAACCAAATAAGAAGATTGCGGGAAACGATAAAGGAAAAAATATGTAACTGAGACTAAAAGCCTTGTTACACTAGGACAATACACGTGCATACAGAGATCTAGCCCCCAGCGACTTCTATTTGTTGCCTCGGCCCAAAGAACACCTCAAAGGCAAGAAATTTGAGGATGACAGCAAGATGATGACCGCTGTTGAGACATTTTGGGAGGCTCAAAATAAGGCTTTTTTTCGAGGGGTATTCTAGGCTTAGCAAAGAGGTAGTAATGAGTCAGGCTAAATGTATCGATTTTTAAGAGATTATGTTAAACATTTTATTTTGACCATAACTTTTACATAACATACTCATTATCATTACTTATTGATAATACCTTATATACATTACATTAGGCTGTAGTTACAAATGGTGAAATCAAGCGGGGCTTTCTCTTCGCGCTCACCAATTATCACCTACGCCTACCGAATTCCAACCAGCATATCAGAGATGGTTTTATTTCCTGCTACCAACCACAATGCTAAGGTTTCTGAAGCCACTCGGTTCAGATATGCTCGTCCTTTGAGTAGCAGAATATAAAATTCTGTGTGCAATAATATTTCGTGTTTTAATGATGTCCTCTAACCATCATTTACATAGAACACACTACTAGCATGGTTATTTGTAGACAGGTGTCTACACTAAATCCCAATTTGTAGTACAATAATTATGTTTTCCCCTTACACAACCACCTGTTCTGTTGGTGTCATGCTTGGGCTTAATTCATACTTATCCTGTCATACTTTCCACTGTACCATCCATCCATCCATCCATCAGCCTTTCGACGTCCACTGCTGGACATAGGCCTCCCCAAATTGGGGGTATAGTGCCGTAATCGCCACGCTTGGCAGGCGGGTTGGCGATCGCAGTGGATGTTGTTAATACGTTACTCGAGGAAGTACTGCTGCCTACTCCCCCCGGTATTTCCTCAGTCGGCTCTTACGAATCCCATGGTGGGGCAATTCTAAAGCCGGCCCCACACGGCTTGACTTTCCACTGTACATCATTCCATGATTAGTTCCAACCTCAATTTTATGTACTTTTTGACATTCATACAAAGAAAAAACACTCTTAAGAACCACCTTTGTTGTAACATATTTATATCAAGACATCCCGAGTCTTAGATTTTGTAAACAAATACATATGATATACCTTAACTTGTGAAATCCTATTCTTATCAACAACTTCCATAATTGAACCAATGGAAAATCTTGACACAAGACTGTCATTTAATTTGCTGTAGAAATCAGCTGGTAATGTTCGGGCACCAGTTAGTTGCTTCACAAGAAATCTGAAAGTATTATTACTCTTATGGTAAATGGGAACCACACAAAAGACTAATATAATATTTTCTATACTAATATAATAATAATCTATAATATTTTTGGTCTGCACAACTTACTTTTTCCAGTCTGTATATTTGTCTTCAATAGTGCAAGGTGGTATTAAAGGTTTTCCTCGGGTTGCACACCAACCTACGGGATGGACTTCAGAACAGCATAAATTTATCCAAAAGTCTTTAGAATGATCACTACCAAACCCTTCATACCTCATCAGTCCCATGTACCCCTTCACCTATAACATTTAGTGACCAATTTTATAATGTAATCCAAAGTTTTTAAATGACAAACTCAATGAGATAATATGCAGTTAGAACATTTGGAATATTAAAAAATATGATATAAAAAGTAAACCTATAAAATATCAAGTTGATTGACCATATTGGTAATCATAATCAGTCCCTGGAATAGTCATTTTTGAATAGAGATTGTTGACTTTTCTAGACTGGCGGTTTATGCCAGAGCCGATAGTATTATACTATTTACTAAGAGTAAAAGTTAATATCTCACTCACCTTCAATACAGTAGCTACCCAAAAGTAATCATTCAATTTTTCTGAATTATTTTCACAATCTGTATTTCTAACTTCAACTTTCATACCCTCAAATGTATCATCCCACATTTCATGGAGAGGTGCATGTTTAAATAAACTCACAGGTGCAGCAAGAAAATCACAGCCAAAGAGTTCATCTTTCCATTCATAGCTGTTGGCAATTAGTGCTGCAGATTGTTTTATAGCACCAGCCTGCAATTATATAGCTACATTAGACTAACGCAGTACTTCTTCATATTTTTTTATATTAATTGGTTTTATCACGGAAATAATTATTAGATATTCAAATTTGGCAAACACTTGATTGTGTTTCATCCATTTATCAGCCTTCTATAGTCCACTGCTGGATGAAGGCCTCTCCAAAATAAGCACTCTTGTGACGACTGTGGCTTTGACCAGACCATTGATCCACCTGTTGGGTGCTATCCACACCATGCCGTCAAATTCAGGTCACCAAGAACCTGTCTGCACCAATGACTATCGGTCTGTTTAGCAATGTGGCCTGACCTTTGCCACATCAGCACGCTGACCCCACGGGGTCAGCCGGGCCGGCTACTAACTGTGTTGGTCACTCAAGTTCTAGAGCAATTTTATCGCCAAAAGGAATACCATGCATAGCCTGCTCGACACCCTGCGCGAGTTTAAGCTTATTTATCATGCTCACATTTAAGGAACACATATAAAAAATAAACAAATATTTAGTCTACATGCGAAAACCTTGAGGCTTTACCTGTAACTCATTTATAGCAGCCTGCCATTGCTGCAACTGTGGCAGTGGTTCCAATGGTATCATACCCGCCATGTGTTCAGCACCTTCCATCAACTTGAACCTCCAATTACAGTTACGTTTCCGCGAATTACTAGCGTGACATCTGAGTGAACAAAACTTATTGTTTCTTGAATAGAATTGCCCCCGACGACCAACACGTCCACATAATTCGCATATAGCTGTAATGGCAACAGTGGTAAATACATTGAATAGATCAAAGCAACATATTTTCTGGTCGAAAACTAGTACTCACCAAAACTATCTTTTTCTAAAGGGATTATGGTTAGATCGTCTGTTATATTTGCCTCATTAGTATAATCGATTGAATTGATAGGATTTCTTACATGGTCGGCATTATAATAAGCCATGTTTCCATTGAAGACACGAAAAAACCGTCTAAAGTTGTAGCTGTAAATACTTTACACATGACTAAATTTACAATATTTAAAAAGAATACATGAATTAGAATTACCATAATATCACCGATTCACTGCGTGTAGTGATAAAGTATTGATGCCGATGTTGTTTTTAATTATATTTGGACAAAAGTCCAATTCATTTTTCATTTCATAATTTCATATCAATATCAAATCAAACCAGATCAAACAGTACACTCAAGTATTTTATATTAGTATATTATCTATGACTCAAAGAGTAATACGTATAACCAGAAAAAGAGAGCCAGCTCGCGAAAATTTATGTTACCTTAAATTTAATGCTAGCGACATCTCTCAGCCATTTCGGAAACTACTTGCATACACACTAATGTATATGGCTATATGTCATGCACACGCACGCACAGCTATGTATGCATACTAGCGCGAAACCCAGTTTTGCTTATTACTTTTTTTTTATTCATAGGATTTTTTTGTAATGACGGGTAAACATGTTTTGGGGCAACGAACGACGGGGTGTGAGGGGCCCTCAGCCCCTAAATACACCCGCCGTGTGCCGTCACACCACCTGTGTTGGCGGACCACTGGCACTGAGTTACATAAACATAATCGATAAAATTATAATTTTTTTCACAAAATGCAGAAAATTCTACTTTTTGTATCCTAGTAATTTATCTTTGTTGGGGCACTTGTCTGCTCATACATTAAATGAGGTAAAGGTGTAATGATATGCTGATTGTCTCGTTCAAGACGTTTATTGCAATAGAACTTTACATGTCACACTTATGCGGCGATATATGAAATGCTAATGCCACACACAATTTTATTACACTTAGATATATATAAAATTAGGTAAAATAGCTTACACTGAAATATTAATCTAATAACTGTGTATAGTTTATGTTTGTGATAATATTCCTAAGTCGTAACCACTAAATGTTTGAACCGATCACGACGCGAAATTACTTGTAATGTGATATTACACACATAAAAATATTGTACCTAAGTCAAATTTCCTTCTTTAAGTGGAAATACAATTTTATGGTTTTTGAAAGAGAAAAAGAACAGATGTTAGAGTAGCAATAGGAAATGGTGTGCTAGAACAAGTGGATGAATTTGTATATCTTGGATGTGGATTCAGTCGGGATGGAAGGTACACCACTGATGTAGGGAGAAGAGTAAATGGGCGAAATAGAGTGAACGGAGCATTGGGACAACTTCTCGGCAGCCATCACCTCTGCGGAGAATCTGTGAAGTGAGGCTGACTGACCGCATTTGTAACTACGACGTAAGAGAGAGAGTAGGTACGAAAGAGAGTATCGGTGTAAAGATGTGAAAGGGAATGCTCCGATGGTTCGGAGACATGGAAATAATGCTGGACGAGCGACAGGTTAGGTACAGGGGGAGACCGAGACTCACCTACCTAGACCAAATCGATCATGTATTAAAGGAAGGTGTAGTCAAGAGTCTCCGAAACCGGCGAGAGTGTATGAAGAGAATTATGAATGTTGAGGAAGCGAGAGATGTATGCAAAAATAGAGCCTCTTGGCACTCTGTTCTCTCTGCCTACCCCGCAAGGGAAATGGCGTAATGATAAGTAGTTCAATTTTATGCCTTCTAAAAATAAACACTAACAAAATAGACCAATAGCAACACACATTATATTGTATATAAAAAACGTCAAGAATTCACTAATAACTAACACGAGCGCCTGAGGCAACTGCATTCACAACAACAATGTTGCGATTGAAATAGGCCAAGCGGCCGAATCCCGTAGTAAGGCCTTTCATGATGAAAACCCGTTAAGAAACAATGGACCACTTTTCTTAAACAATTTCTTACAGTTTTAATATAGTTTCTTATAACACTAAAGTGACATGAACAATAATGCAACCAAAATTACTTACTATAACATACTACTAATTATTATTATTAAAGTATGCCACACTATTGGGAAAGGCATCAGTGTCTAGAATACAGTACAAAGATAAAATTAAACCATTTTTTTTTCTAAGATAGTCCGATACTATATAATAACCTCTATTACAAGTCTAAGTTTATAGCTTTGTTAAGCTTATTTAAAAATATATCACATGTTTTTTTAAGGAGCGTATAAGCCACTTTTGTTAAATTATATTATTTTAATTCTCTACATTACTTAAGCACTAATTGTGAAAATGAAAATAAAAATTATCCACAAAATTTAATTTTGACTACCTCTGTGGTGCAGCAGTAGTGTAAGTGACTGCTAATCATGAGGTCTCGGGTTCGATTCGGGTACGGATCGGGCAGTGTTATTGAGATTTTTCGTAAAAAAAGAAAAATTCTCAGTAGTAGCAGCCCGGAGTTTTGAAATGTACCCCGTAGACGTCAATAGGCTCGCCCCCTATTACGTGGGACTCAGACATAGCTGGTGAATCGTGGGTGTGTAATACACCTGTGCCTACCCCTTCGGAGGATACAGGCGTGATGCATTACAAAATTTAAAATTTTCCCTTAAAAATAACTGAAGTTTCTGACAAAAAATTATGTTATAGGAGGAATAACTGCAGATACATATAATAAATGAGAAAATAATGATGTTGATCTTAAGCAAACGTTATGTTATTCTCTTCTATTAGTCTTCTTTTAAAATAATTACTAATAAAATGATACCTGTGGCTACAATTTTTATGAAAATGAATTTCAGGCAAACAACTAAAAGGGTTAAGGTCGTTGATTTGATCTTGAAGAAAAAATATTTTCTCCAGAATGTCCAAAAGCTTACAATCTCCTTTCAAAATATCCTGACTATTATAAAGATTTTCAATCTGTATATTTAGCACTTGACAATTATTTGTGAAAGTGGAAAAAGGGAACTTTACAGCTCGTCGGTCGACAACAATCCATGAGTATACATATTACCACGGAGTACAGAAAAAGAGCAGAGATGCCGCAAGCCGACTAGGTCATGTCGCCTTCAAGTAGGTCAGTGACGTCACAGTGGACGTGACCTCAAACCGCAGTTTCGAGTGAACCGTCACTGCGTTCGGTTCGGACGCATCTTACGTTTAAATAAGTATTAAATTCTTTTAACCATGAATAGCGCTCTTGACGAGTGTAGAAATGGCTCAGGATCAAACCTAAAACGAAATAGCATAACATTTTATGTGTAAGTAGTTTAAATTTGTAAATATATGCATTTAACACATTTTCTTGTTCCATTACTAAGAGACATCTGTCGTAGGAAAGTTGCGTTCTGCCCACAACTCACCGATATCGTAATTTTTATTTTATATAAGCATTATTATAAGAATTTTCGGCACAAATAAGTAAATTTAGTTAAATATCTTTATTAAAATATTAATTATTTCAAAGATTTATTGCTTAGTTACTAGAAATATGAAAAAATTATAATTGGAAATTGATGTGTCATCTGTCGGTGAGTATTCGAAAATAATTGTTAACAAAAGAGTTTACGTCATACCAGCGAACCCATTATCAAATATAAGTATTAACGTCGTTATTTATTAAATTGTTTTTTTTTTTCATCGTGTTATTGATTTATTTGTTATCATTTTAAATTCCCTGTTTATACAGAAATTATAACTGCATGTATACGTTAGGACTGCGTGACGGAAATGGTGCTAATAGGGTTGGTTCATTTATCCCAAGCACCAAGTTACTCTTCAGCGGTCGTACCCGTCCCTGGTTTAACAGTACCTGCATGGAGGCTGCACGTCAGAAGCAGTTCGCCTATTTGGCCTGGAATAAGTCCAGGTGTCAGGTCCTGAACGCAAAAGAACATAAGCGAAAGTATAACGCCGCTTATCGATTTAATAGGAAAGTTATCGCCTATATTACTGGTGCATACGAATCCACCTGATCGTGATATATATTGGCATACGGCATTTTCTTTCGCAATCTCTGTTACTCTCACAGCGGTTTATATTTGATTAAGATCTTTCACTCCAACGTTTCATTGGTCAATGTGGTCCAGCGATACTAACGCATATGGAATGTTCTGGAACAAACTGTTGTGCTTGTAACGCCGTAGTGGTGAATAGACAAACTAAATTAATGAAAAATTTTCTCTATTACGCTGTAAAATACATTTTACCGCTAGATGGATTTTGATCTAGGGGTGGAGCTATTGTTGTACCTCGTCCCCCGAACACCCGCATTTAGCGACGCTGCGTTCTAAAGAGATTTTGCTGAGTAGTTATATTATACTAGCGGCCCGCCCTGGCTTGGTAAGGGCATTTTTTTTTTTAACATTTTGAGATAATAATAAAGTAAATGTATCATGATGCCGGATTTTTTTTCAAATTAATATTTATAGTAATAATATAGCCCGTTATTTGTATACTTACAAAATTACAAATCATTTTCTTTATAATATTAGTTATAAATTTATTACGATTCATAGAACAACTCAAATAACGCATGACGCAACCACTTATCCGGACGTGACACCCGATACTTTCAGCACTGCCAGGGGTGCTTAGATTCTCGTAGATGCGCGCGTCTGTGTGAGTGTGCCGTTTCTAACGGTTTGTTCCTAGTTTCCGTACTGGTTTATATATTTACTGTGACCTAAGCAAGGAAACGGATAGTAGATTCCATGGCCCAATAATACAGGCCTGCTCAAATCGTTGACAGATTGCCGCAACTACGTCATAAAGACGTCACATTTTCCTTGCCGTTTTTCAAATAAAATTATTTAGTAAATAATAACAGATGACAGCATTTTAAAAATAATAATAGCAATCATTTACTCATCAAAAATTAATGTTTAATTGTTTACAGTAATTATAATTTCCGAATTTCTAATCTAAATTGGTTTATTTTTATAAAAAGGAATCTTAGTTATTAATATGAGCATAATCGTAGTTAGACTGGCAGCATAGCGTGGTTGTTATATATGACAGATACATGACATCGCTTTTAGCCGTTTCTCTTTTAAACCAACGAGAAAACTAGCTCGTACTCTTTCTGTTAACATTGAATCTCAAAGTTTTTCTAACCATGGTGGCGTGTTACTTATAAAATATACAAACTAATAAGTGAAATAACGGTAGGTACTCCTACTATTGTGTTTCATATGGTGAGTGAGAGCGCATAGGCCCTTCTCATCATATTTTTTATATTGCTAATGATGGCAGACGAGCCACGACCCACCAGACCACCAGTAATGCAATGGGTGATAATTACTTACTTCCCTTAATCGCCTCGTACGACACCCGCGAGAAAGGATGGGGTGGTGAAACTTGTATCTTTTCAAAGAAGTATTAGAATATGCAAACAGCTCATGACGATAAATTGGAGTATTTTTCAATTATAATAATTTTGTACGGCAATTAAAAATTCCACCATTTTTCTAATACCAATACCAAGTCGTAACTTAATTTTGTTACACTTTCACGACGTAACTACTGAACCTTAGAGTACTGGAGCTCAGAAAAAGTCACAGGCTACTTTCGTCATCTCGGTTTTCATTTTCATCCCGGAAAAATGAATGATTTCTTCGGGTTAGCTATATTTGCATAAAGGTAATTAAAGTGCATTATGGTAACATATTTATATTCTGAATCCACCCGGACGGAGTTGTAGGTAGAGTCTAGTTTAGTATGTTTTAGCTTTAATAGACAGTAATGCTTTTTTATTTTGGACATCTAACCTATCATACTTTAAGGAGACTGTGGGTAAATTGTGGGGAAAAAAAATTTGAGAGCCAACGCTACCTTGTTGATGACGTATGCACGGTAAAATTATGTATGTCATTTCGCGATTTGAGCAGGCCTGTATTATTGGGCCATGGTAGATTCGAAGAGGAAGAAACAAATGAGGGTAGTTATGAAATATGTTTAACAGCGGTACAACCGTTACCCAAACAAATGGCTTTGGCTAGATTATTGCGATCAAAAAATATAGGTAGCATTACTAAAATAAAATATAAAAGTCCCTTTAAAGTTTTAGTATAATTTAGTAACCAAGAAGAAGCAGATAAACTAATTAACTGTCAAAAAATAAAAGATATAGATATAAGAGCTTAATACACGGACCGAAACGTTTTATGTTATGGTATCGTAAAGAAAAAGAGGTTTTAGAAAATCTACAATGTTCATCTAACATATTATCCATTAGAATATTAAAAGCGCATTAATATAGACGACAAGTGGGTAGAAAGTGAAACTGTGCGTCTATGTTTCCAATATTTGATTAAACCACAATATTTAAATGCTTACGGGTGTCGATTCAAAGTAGTAAAATATGAGTTTCCAGTAACTCAATATTCAGGTTGCTGGAAATTTGGTCATGTGAGAAAATTTTGTGCTTTCAAAAAAGTCCTAAGTGTGGCCAAGAACACGAAAATTGTGAAATCGAAGTCTTCAAATGCCGTAATTGCAAAGGACCACACATGGAATTGGACAAGTCCATTTTTCAAAAAAGTAAAATCTTTACGTATGATAATGAGCGAACAAAATATTTCATATAAAAAAGCTTTGGAAATATATTTTAAGAAAAAGAGTGCGGAAGAAAAAATAGAAAGTATCGTTTTAGAAAAACAAAACTCTGTAATTAAATGGCGCAACTCCATCGAGTTAGGGCTCGTTTCAAATGTCCTGACTAGAACTTCAGTCATAGATGATATCCAGGGTCTGATGATGGAGCTGGAAGGTGACCACAGTAACTCTGTAATGAAATGACGCAACCCCGTCGAGTTTGGAATCATTTGATTCGTCTTGACGAATCTTTGTCTTTAGATTGTATTCAGGGTCTGGTGTTGGAGCTAGAAGGTACTCCGTTCCATAGGAACTCCGTTATAAAACGACATAACTCCATCGAGTTTGGGCTCGTATGATTTGTCTTGACGAGTACTTTGTCTATAGGTTGTATCCAGGGTCTGCCGATGGAGCTGGAAGGTGGCCACAGTAACTCTGCAATGAAATTACGCAACCCTCCATCCATCATCCACCAGCTTTTTAACGTCCACTGCTGGACGTAGGCCTCCCCAAGAGAACGCCACAACGAGCGGTCCCGTCATGGGGGATAATGCCGTAATCGCCACGCTTGGCAGGCGGATTGGCGATCGCAGTGGATGTTGCTAATACTCGAGGGAGTGCTGCTGCCCACTCCCGCGGTATTCCCTCAGTCGACTCTTACGACTCCCGTGGGTAGAGAGGCGTGGGACTATTCTAAAGCCGGCCCCACACAGCCATCGCAACCCTATCGAGTTTATCATCGTTGATTCGTCTTGAGGAGTACTTTGTTAAGTTATGATAATTTTATTTCTACAAAAAAATTTCGATGTTTTCACATCTGCTAGACGTCCCGTGACGTCTAGTTTTTTTTATATGATACAAGTGCAAAGACATATGTAACTAAATTAGACAAAATTCAGAATCAAGCCCTTAGAATAATTGGAGGTTTTATTATAAGCTCACCAATCCATGTTATGGAATCTGAACTGTGTATTGTCCCTTTATATTTAAGACGTTTGTATCTAGCTTATAAGTTTTACATAAAAAGTATGTCTTGGGCAAATAATCTTAGTATAAAGTGCATAATTGATCTCGGTGGTTATTTTCACAGACAATATTTGCAGAATAAAAAAAAACACTTCTACAATTAATACCTATATAATGAAATTAAAAAATATGAAATTCAATTGTCAAATGTTCTAGATATGTTTAGCTTAGAAGTTTGGACAATGTGTATACCGGCGAAATTGTGCTCACACTGCCACAACAAGAGCCATTAAACAAGAAGATAATGTGTATACCTAATAGACGTAAACACTATAATAAAATTAGATTTAAATTATATGAAAGGAGCTAAAAATAATAAAAATTTAAACTTAGTTTTCCATGAGGTCAATCACCAGTTACGCGAAAAATATCATGGATGGATACATTTTTACGCAGATGGATCAAAAAGTCCAAATGGTCAAGGATCAGCCGTCTATAGTCAGTATCCAGAAATTAGAGCCATGTACAAAACTAAGGCTGACGTTTCAATTATGACGATGGAACTAATTGCAATCTTAAAGGCGTTAACCTATATTCAAAATTTAAATGAGCAGCTAGTTGTAATCTTCACTGATAGCAAATCCTCTCTGCGCACTTGGCTCGATGTGCCTCTGGATCCAGAGGTGTTTCGATAGCTTACGAGATATTAAAAATAATGAGAGAAATCTGTTCGACTAATAGGACTTTGAGATTGCAGTGGGTTCCGTCGCATGTGGGTATACACGGTAATGAGGAGGCTGATAGACTAGCAAAATTGGCTATAGAACAGGGTATATATACATATATAAAACCTCACTTTTCGGAAATAATTAATAAATTAAAGAAGATTTGTCATCAAAAATGGAAAGATCAATTTGAAGAAATATCTAAATCAAAAGGAATTTGGTATAAAACAATGCAGTATCAGCCTCCTCATACACCTTGGTTCATCAATTGTAATTTTAATAGATTACACATGGTTATAGCTCATAGGTTGGGCTCTGGAAATTTTTCATCAAAAAAATTTGCTTACCTTATGGGTAAATCCTGTAAATCGAACTCACCAAATTGTGATACATGCGGTGTTGTTGACGATCTTCAGCATTTATTGATGTAATGTGCCCAGAACCAGCGTGAACGTGAATTAGTCATGGATAGTCTGAACATTAATCGTTTAGATGTTGGCATTGTTCAAACTATCTTGGCCAACCCAACATCGGACGCTGCAAAGTGATTATGTGAGTTGGCTATTCTTCGTATTTCTTAGTCGTAAGTAGTTTATAAGTTAAAATAAATTTTAAGTCTGTATGTTTAGGTTACGATGGGACTAACATATTCCCAATGAATAAAAATTTTATCAAGAGAAGACATCGCTTATTTTACTTTTTGGACATCGGTAACATGTTCCATCCATCCATCTGCCATCCGACGTCCACTGCTGGACATAGGCCTCCCCAAATTGGGGGTATACTGCCGTAATCGCCACGCTTGGCAGGTGGGTTGGCGATCGCAGTAGATGTTGTTAATACTCGAGGGAGTGCTGCTGCCCACTTCCCCCGGTATTCCCTCAGTCAGCTCTTACGACTCCCATGGGTGGAGAGGGGTGGGACAATTTTAAAGCCGGCCCCACATGGCCCAACATAAACGTAACATGTTATCTATATAATATTACTGTGTCGCTAGCTTGGATAAAGTATAGTAATAGATATGACATGCTAATGACAATACCAGGAATGAATGCTATACACAATACAAAGTTTCTCAAAGTGCGGTAGAGATAGGTATAGTGCCTGTTGTCCTTGTTAGTTATGGAAATGATTGCTACTTTTATTTCATTTTCCTTTGATGAAATTAAAAAAAAAATCATATGATTTCACATGT
This sequence comes from Leucoma salicis, assembly GCA_948253155.1. Taxonomy (NCBI): domain Eukaryota; kingdom Metazoa; phylum Arthropoda; class Insecta; order Lepidoptera; family Erebidae; genus Leucoma; species Leucoma salicis. The sequence goes on along the minus strand of OX411808.1, from coordinate 9,904,854 downwards.
GAAATTTCATTGACAATGATTTTTCATCCAGCTTCACGTTCCGTATGCTAGTCTAAAATGAAGTAGGAAGTTTTGTATGAATACTCCCAACTAAGGTTTATTTTATCTATCTATTGGTCTTATTTACAATATCTAACATATGTACATTAACGCTATACATATACCTATACACACTTACTAAATAAAAAATAATAATCTATACCTATATAATTACAATGAACTATGTACTGACTGATGTACAATAAAAGTAAGTAAATCGCAAACAATAATCGAAGATACACTCAACCGACTGAGCTGAGGTCTGCAACAATAATGAAATTTCATTTCATTTCATTCATCACACTCGCTCGTCCCCGCGATTTCATTGAGTATGACGTTTCACAGGCCAAATGAAGAGTGGTAGCAGATGCGAAGTATGAAAATTTATTTCATATGAAATTTCACATGCTACTTGTGAAATGTTCCAAGCTTAGTCCTTGTCATCGTCTATGCTTTTATTTGTCTGACACTTGTCATAAGTTCCAAGCAGTGAGAAAAGCGGATTTGGAATTATTCCTGGATATTGCGGTTTAGACTAAGATTAGTGAATTAATTCAAATATTTGGACTGTTTCCACCTTACTAAACTTTATAAACATGGTAAAGTGTTGTGTTTTCGGCTTCAAAAATCGCAGCGAACGAAAATATGAAAATATATCCTTTCACACGTAAGTACAATAAAATATTGTTTTATCGAAATAATAAAGTAATACAATATTAAAAACGGTTAATTATATTTAATGGTATGAAAAATTCACGCTAAATATTGATAAAATCATATATTTGAATGCAAAATTTTAATAGTATTAACCCACTAATGAAGTCTGTCGTCAAAGTCAAGGTGACGGCTATTTCTAACGTAAATTCAATTTAGCCCGGTTATCTAGTATTTAAGGGATACCGGTTAAGATGAATTATACTACCCATCTATGTGGGGAAAATAATTTAATTCTAAATACAAAAATATACGAAATACTGTCTTTTCAATTTAGGCAAGTTAACCAGCATTTTATGCATAGCGGTTAAGGATAAATTATATTAACCATTTTTTTTATAGCATTTAGTGGCAGACGAGCCAAGGCCCATCTGATGGTAAATGGTAACTGTCACTCAAGGACTCAACTATACCGAGAGCATTGTCAAACCACTGCTCACCATTTCATTTCACAGATATTAAATGAAAGCATAAACGGCTACAGCCAAAACGCAACGACGTGCTTCATGGCCGGTAAAACGGGAGATGGTGGTACTAATCCGCTCGGGCCCCGATACCAAGTGAGTACTCCCACTAGGTACCCAGCCCTACCACCAGTGTGAAGACTTCGTTTCTAGAGATTTTACAATAGTTAGTTAGTGTATTTTTCAGATTCCATAAAGATAAGAAAGTGCCCGACCTATGGATAAAGATGAGCTGGCTACTGGGCGGCTAAGTAGGATTTCTACTGCGTGGGTGTACACAGTAGAAATCCACACACACACTTCTTCAAAGCACTTTGAGAGTCACTTCTTTTGCAAAACTCAGCGCAATGTGTTTTTGGATAAGTCAGCACTTCCAAAATTATTGAAACATGAACATTTCTATGAAATTGATAATTATAAAAAATTGTTTAAATTTAAATTTATGTTGTTAAACTAAATACTATCTACTAATCCATATGTGCTTATTTGTTTGTTACTTAATCACGCAAAATATGACTAGATGGATTTGGGTAGTATTTGGCACACGTACGTATTTTTATCCCGTTATTGGTACGGGATCAGGAATAACGCCTCATTTTGGTTATTATCGCGTTAACTGGTTTCCGTATGGTGACGGACTAAGAATACAAGTGTCACCACCTCATTCTTTCCCATGGGTATCGTACCAGACGACTAAGGGAAGTAAGCAGTTGTCACCCATAGCATTACTGGTGGTAGAGCTGGGTAACAAGTGGGAGTGCTCGCTATAGCGCCCGAGCGGGTTGGTAGCACTCACGTGTCGACCATGAAGCACATCGGTGTGTTTTGGTCGTAGCACGAGATAGCTGTTAATTTTTTCATTTCATAACTTAAATGAAATGGCGAACTGCGGCTTGACAATACTCCCGGTATAGGTGGTGGAGTGATTATTTGTGAGCCTGTAAACCTAATAGACATTCTTGATAGCTTGTGAAGCCTTCCAGCCAGCACTAGGCAAATTTTTAACAAACAAATCAGTAAACTCACTTTCGCATTTGTAATATTAGTAATGATCAACTATATCACAAAACTATATTTTTAATTCAATTATGTTATATGCATTTTTGAACTACATTGAAGAAGTTGTTATGGCAGCACGTAGAAGATGATGTGCAACCTGTGGCCAGAGAAGTTTTAGTATTCATGCTCACTTGTTTAAACAGTAGCTGGAAATTTACCGAGGGGTCAAACAAACACTATCCCTAGTAAAGATGTAAATAAATATGGTCAGTGAATATGGAATTGAAGTTTTGAACGACCTCAGCAAATTGTCCTATTGCAAAATTATTAGGATGAAAAATAGATGGTTAATAAAGGATAATAAACAATTTTTAAATTAATTTACTTACTATATTACCCTAGTCCTGCCACATTATACGTTGTAATATTAATAGACTCCGCCTCTGTTCGCTGATCTCACCTATGCGGGAGAGGGCAAAATACCTCCTTCCTCTATATCTGCCATATATCCGCATAGCGTTTCCACTTATACTTTCGCCGTCAAGCATGGCACTAGACCATGCTTAGCAGCATGCATGCTTAGGCAGCAAGCAGTGGTCAAGTTATGGTCGCAGTTATTGTAACGCGAATGAAATGTGTTTATTTGTATATAGTTCACTCATTCCTTAACCGGCCTGGCGCTTAGTGACCCTGACCGCGAAACTGGAGATCGTGGGTTTGATTCTAACCCATGATAAATATATGCGTGATGGCCACGAGTATTTGCTCTATGTGTATGTATCTGTAACGACACATTAGTCAGTATATAACTACGTGTTTAGTAGTTCATCCATCCATCAGCCTTTCAGCGTCCACTGCTGGACATAGGCCTCCCCGAGAAATGGGGGATAATGCCGTAATCGCCACGCTTGGCAGGCGGGTTGGCGATCACAGTGGATGTTGTTAATACTCAAGAGAGTGCTGCTGCCCACTCCCCTGGTTTAGTAGTTAATAATTATTAATGGGGAAAATTTATCATAACCTGCCATCACTGTTTTTGCACGCACTTTATATCTGTCCCTTACGGGTATACGCGTATATCATATCTATTACTATCCCATGTAGATGTAGCCATCGCGTGGCCACTTAGACAGCAATATTACACTTCAGTGTGGCTATAGCGGAGTTACGCTACGGCTACGGCTATTCGCCCTAAATGTGGCAAAAATTAAATGAAGATCGCGATATAATTTTTACCACTATATAAATAAATCACTAATTGATTAATACATTAATATCGATTACTTATTATCCTGATTAACACTGTGAATGCAAAATTAGGTGAGAGTTTAGAGATAATAAACTCTCACAAAATTTTAACGTAACTAAAAAAGGTTATATTTTATGTGTTCAACACTAAAATTCTGTAACATCACGTAGTTATTAGTAAATGTATTGTAGCGATTTCACACCGGATATTGTGATAAATAAAATGTATATATTTTTTTTATTCTTTAATTAGTTTGGGGACTTTTATCGAACATGGATATGCCAGTCCCAGTGTACTCTTAACTAATAACAATCTTAACCTAATCTAAGCAGCAGGGAGGAGCTGCTGAAAAGCAACCAATATCTCATATACCCTTCTTGCAGCAACTAAAGCGGATTCTGTCAGAATGGATTGTAAAATACCCACATTGCTTCTAATCAGCCCAAACTCTCTCAGCAACGCTTCGCTATGACTCCGGTTTCTATCACACTCTACTAACAAATGATGCACGTCCTCCACCACATCACATATCTCACATTTGGGTGAGGTGCTTTTTTTTAACGGAAATGCATACTTGCCGATGGATAGTGACCGGAATGGAGTTTGAAAACAATTTTAAATATTGGCTGTTAATTATGACATCTCCGGACCAGGGGCCTACGAAAGATTGAGCACTGTTTGGTTTTATACCAAATACCCTTTTCTCTTAATCTTAAATCAAAATATTCCTGCCATATATCGCAGAATTTCCTTTTGTATCTAGGGATTACTTCGCTGCTGTAATGAGGAAATATTTCATAGTATGTCCCATTCGAAGATGCTGCTTTAGCAAGTTGGTCTGCCTTTGCGTTACCCCTAATTCCGATATATTCAGGGGTCCATTACAGTCTCAAAGACACTCCCCTCAATTCCCCTCAAAGTCGCAGATCTTTTTCAATACTTCATAGGCTATCGGTAAAACTTCCACTATTTTTAAGAAAAGGATTATAAAATAAATGCGGCTCCTAGACCATTGGTACTCTTTGACCCATTAATAAATATTGTGTGCCAACCATTATATTTTTCTTGCAACGTCCGTGTGGTGACGGACTAAGAATACAAGTGTCACCATCCCATCCTTTCCCGCGGGACGAATTTAGTGAAATTCAAATAAAGTTTGTTTATCTGACATATTTTTATAAAATTTGTACGGAAACCTTCTTTTTAATCATTGTAACTATAGGAACAATGTGTAATCATTATTATTATAATTATTTATTCTTACAATCAGGCGTGAAAGTCTTCTTTTTAATAATTTTTTTTCGAACACAAAACACGGCACCTAATTTTCCTTTTAATGGCCTCCCTGGTAGTCATGGCGATTAAGTTGTATGGCGAACTATTTGAAAGTTCGGCAGCTGAAAAACCTGCACGTCATATGAGACAGGAAGATACGATACTTGTCTCAATTTTCTTAGCGTATTTCGTATATGCCCGTCTCAGTTCTACACTTCCTAATGTATCATGGCTACATCTATAGGTTATTTATCTAAGATAACAACTTTGGGCAATATTATATGACTTATTTAAAAATCAATGAGTTCAACAAGAAATCTCTACACCATTTATCTTCCTAACTTGGTTGCGTTATAATATTATACTTTGTTATAAGTGAAAACACCGTGGCTTAAAACTGCTGAAAACTAAATAAAACACCATAGATTAATTTATATATACAGGGTCTGTCGTAAATAATGGATAACCCGTTAATCGGAGATAGCCCAGATATCAGGCTACAAGAAAATCGACTTTTTATTTTAGGATTGCAATTTTGTATTCTTTTTAAATTTTCCTTCTTTGCCTCAGACTAAGTTCTTTGCACATGCATTGCATTGACACTAACTAAATTATTTAATACTATGCTGCTAAGCTACTGCTCACCAGTTCATTCCGAGCACACAAAATTAACTGGCTTCTTCCCACTATATGAAAATTTGTGACGAATAAAAATCACAAATTGCTAGTGGTGGATGCTAGGTTGGTACCTAAATAGGGCAAATTAAATATTTTTAAAATAAAGGATATTTAATATTCCAATATTTCTTAAAACATCAATATATCGATAGTTGTTGGTTGTTCCTGGATCCCTAATTGACAGCTGACATACAACAAATGTAGGCTTTGTCCCGATATACACTGCGAGCACTGTGATATCACGTGATCAACAGCTTCCATAAATATAATAACTTGCCCTATGGAATATTATTATTATTGAATATTGTAAATCAAAGATACCTAAACATGAAAAATGGAAAGAAATTGTGTTTATTGCAGTATAAAACCAATACTTTGTATGAAATGAAAGTAATGACAGATCAGTATACTGGACTGCATTTCGTTATAAACAGTAAGCAGTATAAAGGAACGATTTCACAGTATACTAAATCGACATCATACCTTACAGTGCTCGCAGTGTATATCGGAACACACCCAAATTACGCTACGATTGTAACTCTTAAGATGGCCGACGACAGCCGAAGTAAGTCACTTTTACTAGGTATATAAACCATAAAACAAGAAGAAGAAGAAGTAGGTATATAAAGATTAGGGCGCCTCCTCCAAGCTCAATGGCATGGACCTATCATACAACAATAAACGTTCTGTGAACCAAGAATCCAGGGCTGCCATTAAAATGAAAATTGATTGCTGTGTTTCCGATGTCAGGTTGCCGTGTTTTGGGGTAAAAACAAAACAACAATCAAAATGTAGACTTTGCTCCTAATTGCATATTGTTCTTATAGTTATAGTGATTAAAAACGAGGATTCCGTATTACCAAGAGGTGAGTAAATATGTGGAGTCACTTTGCTGCGCTGGCAGTCCTGACAAGAGCGCGCCCACGCCCAAGTGGGCGCACTCTTGCTGTAATCTGAGTTAATACGCGGACGCGCTCAATTACCAGGCCAGTGTCAGTTACCGGTTGCTCGCACACCAGGGTGACTGAGCTTGTGATATCGATCAAATGCAGCTTGACAAAAAAGCAACGTTAAATAGGGATGTGGCCGTCAAGTAGATGTATCACAAAATACGGTGATGCTAGTGCTTGGAATGATGATGGGCTCTAATTTCAATGAAATGTTCTGTCGCTTTTCATCTGTGGGGGACTGAGCAAGTGCAGCGTATTTCTTCGAGAGAGAGATTGACTCAATTTGGGACATAGAGTCTGCCACCACATTATCTAAGCCCATAATACAAACTATGTGTGAGTAGTGACTTTGCTTATAAGGTAGCTGATTTAGCTGAGCAGGTCGCAATTTCACCCTTGCTATAGAAATGCGTATGTTAGTGGGTTATGGCCTGTGTAGATGGTAGTGCCTCTAGGATATGCCTAAAGTATTGGACGCTCTCATAAACATCCAAAAGTTCACGGTAGTATGCAGACCGCTTTGCCTGTTTAGCACTAAGTTTTTTACTAAAGTAGGCTAGTAGTTGCCAGTCGTCTTCCTTACCAACGCGTTGTTGAAGGCATGAACCAATGTGAGTGCTTGAAGTGTTGTATAATACTCGTATAATAGAATAGACCGAGAGAAACATTACAGTCCGGATGAGTTAAGATAGACGTTAGGCTTTTTTTGCAGGCCTCGAAACATTGTTCTAGTTCAGGCCACCATATGAAAAGCTTAGCGCCTTTACCCTGAATAGCTAGTAACGACCTCCATAAACGGCACCTGATATATGGCGGTATTGGGTACAAAAAGGTGGTAGTAATATTTATAACGCATATATTGTAAGCGTTTGCTTATACATTAAGCTTTGATTATATACCTGTCTAGATGGAGAAGAGATGGAGTAATGCAAACAAAAGTCACGCAAAAAGTGATTTTTATTCATCACAGATTTTCATATAGTGGGAAGAAGCCATCCATTTATTAATTTTGTGTGCTAGGAATGAAGTGGTGAGCAGTGGCTTAGCAGCATAGTATTAAATATTATTTTTTATTAATTTGTCGAATAGATTAATCATTTGAATTGTATTATTATTAGCATTCAATGCATTTACTTTTGTTACAAAAGATTAGAAAGAACAAAAAAAAAACTGACAAATATAAAATATCAAAAGTCTAACAAAGGCTTTGTTGTGCTAATTGCATAATCCTGATTTTCAGCTGGCCCTACAATAAATTTTCAACTTAACTTATTAGTTATAGTCAATCTTCATTATTAAATAAAATTATCTGAAAGATCCTCCTTTCAGACAATTTTACAGCGAGCATACTCCTGTATAGTTCTTCAATCTAAATACGTCACCCTCTGGCAGAAAAATAATCTACACAAAAATAGCCATCCCAAAGGGGACCTCCACCTTCTCCACAACAATAGTTAGTAGCCTTTGTCCTAATCTGTACTCCAGAGTTTTATATATGTGACAATTCATGATGATTGGTTAAGTAGTTACGGGGTCAAGAATTAACAAACAAACTTATTTTCACATTTATAAAAATAGTAAAACTGTTATCGCCGTAAGATTGCTGGAATTCAGAGTCATAATCATAAGAAATGCCTCAAAATTGTAAGTTTGTAAAGTCCTGTGCGATACAAGGATCATTCCTTAGTGCAAAGTGAAAAAGAATTTCACCGATATATTGATATTTACTCTGCAAGCCTACTGTCATTATGTTCCGTGCTGTCAGCAATATATTTATAGTAACGATTTCTGCCTAAAATCTGCGGAAATACTGTGATTTTTACAGAGATAAAAGTTAAAACAGATAACAGCATGCCTTTATGTTCAGTAATTCAGTGCAGCGTGAAGAAAAGTCGATCCCGATTATCCATCCATAGGTTATTACTATAATTTTACGAATAGCTTAGATAATTATTGCTAAAAAGTGCTTCACCTTCCAGCTCCATCGTCAGACCAGCTCCATCGTCAGACCAATTCCGTGTCATCATAATATTACATTGTCACGCGATATACATATGCGTGTAAAATTTCAGCTCAATCGGAAACCGGGAAGTGTTTCAATTTTAACTTGCAAGATTTGAACGGGACAAGTAAAATAAAAGCGTCGCCATGCTAACACCCGGTTATACCCTCCCTCCGCATTAATTTAGATGTTTCACAGGAGTGTGCAGCATGGGATGGCCTCCCGCCAGAAGGACTGATGACCTGGTCAAAACAGCACCGCAACCGAGCCCTTGGATGTAGTCACTAGAGCGTCGGTGTGGAATGTCGGTAGACGATCCTATGTCTCCATTATGACGGAAGAAGGCGTCGCGGTCATATTTTAGTCGGTGTCGTGGCTCACGAACTCGACACAAGAGTCGGGCCTGTATGACATCAAGCCCGACACTCCCCGTAGATCCTGTTGGTACACCAGTGACGTGCGTAAACTTGCATTTTGTACCGTGTTAACAAAAAAAAGGACTGCTTGTTGTGGCATTCTCTTAGGGAGACCTATTATGTACAGCAGTGGACGTCGAATGACTGATGGATGGAATAAAATATTATTATATACTTGTTTTTATTTATCGTAATACCTTACTTTCAAATCTTTTTCTCCTGATGTCATCACATCACAAACTTATATAGGTATGTTTGGAATTAGAATGAACGTCTATACACAGGATTAAATGTATTTCTTTATGCTTTTTACAACCCAAATCTGTTCAATAGAGTGCTATGCCCCTATTTTTTTCTATCTGTTTAAAAAGAAGGCATGCCTAATTAATCTATCAACCACTAGCTCATATTACTGAATGGATTGGGTTGCAATTTGACATACATAGATATAATTATACAGCTAGATAAAAATTTATGCAATTAAAAAAAACTTTGTTCACCCAAAAATTTATTGATTGCTTGAAGGACGGAAGTATCGATATCAATATTTTTTACGCACTTCCCTAGCAATGTCCGCCATTTTTAGTTCTAACAATGACACGGTAAATTTGTAGTTATTTCTTCTCCTTCTGTTTTCTATCCCAATGAGAAGCTTATAACTTATTTATAAGCTTCTCGGTTTCGGCTGTAGTCGACACTTAGCTATAGGGTGCATTTTTTTGCAGGTGTGGGTCCGATAAAATTTATCACCGTTTTATTTTTCCTTTTGGTGGCAACATTATATTGGGGATTTTTACATAATGTAATTCAGCTTCCAGAACATTCGCGTTGTGTTTAGAGTTGCAATCAATACATTTTATAATCGATTCATTAATATTTTCCATTAAAAATAAAGAATCGATTAAATTGATTAAATCGATTCTTTATTTTTATTTCTGGCTTTTTATCATGTTGGTAGAGAAAATGAGTTCATATTTAATGTTTTACATTCTCTTTGATATTGAACCCTCTATCAATGTGTTTGATAACCTCACAGGTGACAATTAAGCTCAATGCTTAATCGCGTAAATAAATGTTATATAGTATATATTGGGTGCATTAAAATTAGTACAAAATATTGAGAATGGTGATGACATAAGTGGAAAGGAAGTTGAATAGTTCCTACATAGGTACCGCTCTGAGTACATATTTTTAATATCTCTTTTTTGATATGTGTGCATAGTGACGTATTTATATTCTGAAGTCCACGCGAAGTCGCGAGTAGAATTTAGTTTATATGTATAATTTTAATATTTACATACTAGCAGACCCAGTCACGCATTAATGTGGCAAATTATTTATAAAAAATAGTTTCTCTACAGGAATTCTTTTCGGATATAAAGTTTAAGGAATTATTTTATATTTAATAGAAAATAATCGAGATAAAAATTAAACTATCTTTTTAAGTATTTAATCGCATATTTTGTAAAAAAAATGTTAATATCAGGTAAGTAGTTTCGGAGTTCATCGAGGACAATCAAACAGACACGAAATTTTTATATTTAAAGACTAGCAGAATCGGCCACGCGTTAGACTTGGGGAAAAGGGTTATTTTTGATCGTAGTGACTGTCGTTCCTGTGACAATAAAGTCACAGTGACAAATCAACGTGATTTTGTCACGTCGATTACCTGTCACTTTTTTGTTATACGTAATACTTCTGGCACCGATACTTTTGCATTGGCCTTTCGGGCAGTTTCGTTCGTGTTCGTTACAAGGTTGTTCCATGGGTCGTTCGGTCATTCCATGTTACGCATTGTCGTGATGTGAGTGACAAAGACAACTATTGGTATTTATACTACTGAAGTTCTCGGGGAACGTAGGAACAATATACGTGATTTAAGAACGTTGTTACTTTGCGTTAAGTAACAGCGACATATTTTAACGACGGATCGCAGTGACTTTTTCGTCGTGACGTTATTTATCACCCACCTTTAACACGCGTTGCTGTGGCACCTAAAATTAATAAATTAATTTTGCAATAATAAAATATAATAATCGGGATAAAACTATCGTATCTCAAGCTGGATGAAACTACATCCAGTGTATCTCAATCCAGTGTATGTCAATAAACATGGTTTATTAGTTTAGGAGTTCATCGTGGACAAACAACGTCAAAAATCATTCAGTTTTTTAATAGTATCACTTTGGGAAAAAGTTCATCATGGACAACCAAACTTCAAAAATCATCCAGTTTTTTAATAGTATCACTTTGGGAAAACACAAGGTGTGGTCTTAAATCGGATTTAATTTTAATATATTTTTCATATATATTATTATTCGGATGTAGATAATTTAATTTTAATACTTTATCGATACTAAAATTCGATAATGGGATTTCACGACATCACTATTTCCATAAGTACGTTTTTATTGGTTTTTATGTACTTGTCTTTATCTTTATATCAGAAGTTCAGAACACTGAGTAATAAATTTAGAATTTCAGACTTCAGATTCATTCGGTCAGATTTCAGTGGTGTTCGTGTTACGTGATTGATCTGCTGTGCTGAGATAATACCATTAAAATCGTAAGCTTTTAGCTAGTACGTATACATTCATAGATAATATACCAAAACTGTGATTATATTTGATAATACCTATACCTATTTCAAGTCTCACACAACATTTATTTTTAGTATGTAAATAAATAAAATTGATCCGGGTCATACCGATCATTGAAATATAATTTTACGGTTTACCACCTTGCAGAAAAACTTCGACGCTGGTGAAATAATTGTGTCGTCCTGTCAGCCAGAAGCCACAAGAAAACTCTTTACTTGTTGTTTCTGCACTTTCTGCTGAATCGATATTGATTGATCCATTGAACGTTGGTAGATCCAATTCGTATTTTGCTTTCTCAAGTAGGTTGATAAATAATATGTGTCGTATTAAACACAAAGTGAAAAATGTGAAATCGAAAATAACAGTCACGAGCAGGATTTGAACCTGCATCTCCTGGATACCGTCCAGATGCTTTGCCAACATGCATCACCACTTTGTGTTTAATGTGCTATACATTAAACACAAAGTGATAAGCATGTAAAATGCTAAAAAGATATAAGTATTAAAATACCTAACTATATGTGTTGTATTTAAAAAAATCTGTGATGAGAGTATTCGCGAGTGTTCTTACTTTTTGTGAAATTGTCTGAAATAGTAATGTTCTCGCTTTGATTATATATACATGTATAGAGGTAATCAAAGTGTTCTCGATTTTTCAGTGACATGGATATGATAGATAAAATTACTCATACATATTTGTTGTAGTTACTTACATTTATATTAAAATTTTACCCTGCCTTGTTTATTGTTGCTTTCTAGACTTGAAGAGGAAGGTGACGAAGTGAATTGAAGATAGAAAAATGCCTAAACCAGGTGTGTATCATAAATTTTTGAAAGATGATAAATAAATAGGGTGCCTAGCGCTCTTTTTGGTGTGTAGGTAGGTATTTTCTTATTTTTTAACATGTCTGGCTCATATTGCATCATGATTACATTCATGTTTCTATACAATTTTATGTAGGATGCAATTTTTTTTTTATAGGATGCAATTTTATAATAATCATTGTTTATTGGTTTTGTGTTTGTGTTGTAAATAGTGGCATAGGTATGTCACGGTGTGGCATTAAGTTATTGCATTCTTTCATCTAGAATTTACCATTAGCATCAAAGAGTCCATAACAATGGTCAGTAGTCAGCAGTTGATTTCTATTATGGGGTATTAAGATAGATATACTATGAATTACATACCATCTTGATAATCTTGTTCATTTTCTACCAATAACTATTACAATAGCAGTTCTACAGCAGGTGGGGCCTACTATTAGTGTTTTCTGAAACAAGAACATGCTTGGTAAGAATACTACTGAAGGCTCCCCTATTAATAGACCAAAATGCTAAGCTTGCTTAGCTTCACCATTATTTATGAATCGGTTCGCTATTAGCTATGAATATGTCTATAATTATTTGGCAGTATCAGTAAAGAATAGAAATGAGTAAATACATGTAATTCGTGACTATTAATTACAATGGTTTCACTACATAATCATTATATGCTATAAAAATATGCAGCAGAAGTCACTAAGCACTTAGTGGTTACCCATTTATTATTAACATGTTGCTGGACAGTATGGTCATAGCCGTACTTCGTAATATGACATACTGGCTATACAGTTAAAAAATAAAATAATTTGACTTATGGGCTTAGCTTTTGGATACATAATTTATACTTTATACTGTTGTATTACAATAATTAGGCAAATAAACTTAATAATGTAACTGTTAGCAATCCGTGATAAGGCAAGACAGCAAATACTTGATGTTTGATAGTAGGAGAATGTATTTGACCCTATATCCTAGTATAGAGGTGGATGTCCATGGCTTGCAGTACATTGTGCTACTGAATGGTGCATTATTAGTTATAGTCAGGTTGACTGTAGCTCATCTGCCGCCCATATATGTGTGCCATATATAGCACTTAGAAGTGTGCGTATAATATAAATGTTCTGAAAATATTCATCCATCCATCCATCCATCCATCCATCCGTCCGTCCGTCCGTCCGTCCGTCCGTCCGTCCGTCCGTCCGTCCGTCCGTCCGTCCGTCCGTCCGTCCGTCCGTCCGTCCATCCATCCATCCATCCATCCATCCATCCAGTCTAGCTGGACATGGACGAGGAACGAAGACAGCGAACGGTCCTGTGCCGCTTGCATCCAACGAATGCCTGCGACCTTGACCAGGTCATCGGTCCACCTGGTGGGAGGCCGTCTTACGCTGCGCCGTCCGATACGCGGTCGCCACTCGAGAACCTTTCTTCTCCAACGGTTGTCGGTTCGTCGAGCCATGCCCATTGCCACTTCAGCATGCTGACCCGGTAGGCTATGTCGGTTACTCCCGTTCTCCTACGAATTTCCGTATTACGGATCTTATCCCGTAGAGAGATCCCAAGCACAGCCCGCTCCATGGCACGCTGAGCGACTTTTGAGCCTTGATATAAGGCCGACATTCAGAGACCACGCCTCTGTTCCATAAGTCATCACCGGTAACGCACACTGGTCGTAGACCTTCGAAGTGTGATAGGAATAGTCATACATACATATTGTCACGCCTTTCTCCTGTAGGGGTAGGCAGAGACTACTTCTCTCCACTTGCTACGATCCTGACAAACATCTTTCGCTCCATCTACTTTCATCAGCGCTTTCATGCGTGCTTGCTGGTTTCGAGTTCTCTTAACCTGGCCTTCCTTAAGAACCCATTCAACTTCGTCCATACTGATGTCAACAGCTAATGCTGGTACCGAATTCTGATCTGTTAGACCACATGTGACACCGGCATCACCCTGCATACATATCTCCAAAACATTCATTCCATCGGCTTAACACATCTTGGGTTTGCGTTAGAATGTCTCCACCTTTAGACCTTTTTTTCTTAATTCTGAAAGCTGACCAACCACGCCGTAATTTTTTCACCTCCCTCCAGAAAAGTTTGGGTGTTTCCTTCTGAAGTTTTTGGTTAGCCTTTCTTCTGCAATCATATTTGCTCTGTCACGCTTCTTTTTGACTGAGGCTTTGATGTCATCCTTACGTTGCCGGTATATTTCTTTTTTGATCTATATTTTTTAGCATTTGATATGCCCAGCTACTTTGAAAGTACAAATTATTTGTGAATGAGGAAAAGAGAACTTTAGTGCAAGCGGGAATCGAACCCGCGTTCCTTCCAATCCGGGGAAGTGCTCTAATCCACTAAGCTACCGCACCGACCTTTTGGCCATCCCAATCTCCTCATCACATTTGTCTTTACGACCAACGCCATCGATTCCCGCTCGTACAAAAGTTTTATTTTCCTCTCTAATTTGTACTTTAACTTCTAAACGTGTATAAGACCCCGAAAGTCTCAGCTCATTGAACTCGACACTTCAAAACTCCAAAAGAATCTCCCAGGTTTGCAATAAGGGTCAGTATCGCATAGACGAAAGGGGTACTCCTAAATCTCTAATGCTACATACTCCAAAATTTTTGCCCGAAACAGTGTTCATTCTTTCTGTGCATGATTTTTGCCTAAGCCTACATAAACTGTATCGATAACAAATAAATCCCAAACGTCAACCAGTTGAGTCTATGGACTCGAACCGAACAGTAATAAAGTCGAGATTTCAACGCGAAGAGTGAAATAAAATTAAAGTTTGTGGAAAGTTCTCGTTTTATACCGTCAGTATTATTATAATAATTAGTGGATAGTATTTTTAAGTGTTTTAGTGCATAAAATAGTAATTATAATTCACAATAAACATAGATTTTTCAACAAAGGGCAAGTAGTTCTTTTTTAGATTTTTTTAGTAGAAATTATCCATGCGTTTCGGGTCGCGGCCTCGCGTCTTATACACGTTTAAAAGTTATTTAAATAATCTAATAAAATAATTTTAAGGGGTAGGTATATGTCTTTCTTCTGTTCGGTCATACTGGCACTCAGATTCAGAGAAGATACATAGTCCAGCCACGCTTTCTTCTTTTGGTCTACGGAAGCTGCTACTTCCGTATCCCACCATGCATAAATCACCTTTCACTTTCCTATGCTTCTTTGAGCATCCACATACTTTTTCGCTGTATCTACCTTACTATCTTTCAATATGCTCAGCATTCTTCTATGTTCGATTCCGTCTGACTTGCCATTGTCAGCCGTTCACGGATGCATACTTTACTCTGAAACTTCCTTCTTGCAACTTTCTAATCTTTATTCTTTTAAGCCCTCCGAAGTGAACGCGCTCTCGCTAATGTCTCCACTTTCTGAATAGACCACTAAATCTCGCAATAACGAGATAGTGGTCTGTGTTAACAGTGGGACCCCTGTAGGCTCTTGTATCCAGAATTTTACTTCGGAGGCGACTGTCTACCAGAATTAAATCTATTATACTTTTCTGTTCATTCCTTCTTCATATATAATGGATGTCCTTATGTTGAAAATATGTGTTTGACACAATAAGGTTTCTCTCCATACATATATCTGCAATGAGCCTACCTGCATCGTTCACTCTCTTATCACCAAATGAACATAAACCAAGCAAGTTCTCCTAGAAGTCTGGACTCTTGGTCCTCTTCCATTTTTAAGTCTCTGCATACGATCACGCGTTCACTGGATTCTGCCAAATCCGGAATTTTCCTAACATTATCCCACAACTTCTCTAGATCCGATGTCACCGAAGAGCCTACGGGAGCATAAGCGACCATAAAAACCTTGGTGACAACTAATTTTATTCGGACCCATAGAAGTCTGTGATCGAACATTCAGTAATATTTCACACCTGAGGCCAAGCGAGCAGACAGCAACACCCCTAACCCCACGCCCCGATCGCTCTGCGGTACACCGGACCACAGAGCTATCCCGCCACCAGGAAGATCACAGGCGTCGCTGCCCTTTTGCTTGGTCTCTGTTACACAGAGCACATCAAGTTGTCTGTCCGATATGACGATTATGAGCTCACTCGTGTAACTTACCTTCCAGCTTATCACCACCTCTTACGTTCCACGTGCCTACTCGACATTCTGCTCCACTTGATTCGCCAAACTGGGGCATTTGTGACTTATTAACCAGTACATTTATGTGAGTTTTGTATCCAGTTGTTTTCTTGTGTCCAGATGTGATTTTCTTTGTAGAATTTGATGTTCTCTTTTATTAAGACAGCTGCTTTTCACACTACACTGAGTAATAAGGCTGAAACTTAACTGCCTCGGTGGTGTAGCGGTAGTGTATGCGACTACTAATCATGAGGTCTCGGGTTCGATTCCCGGGTCGGGCAATGTTATTGAGCTTTTTCGTTATTTTGGTATTTTATCGTAAAGGAAATAGGTAAACACTATTCCATGAGTTCTAGTAGTGAGGAAAGTGATGTTCATACTGCTGTGCCAAGTACTCCAAAAAATAAGTATAGACTGCAATTTCGCAATGAATGGCTCCGAACCCAAAGCTTCCGTATGTGGCTAAAAATTGTGTGCATATATAGATAATACGGAATGCATAATACAGAAAGACACAAAAGATCACCAACTAAATCAAATTCGGCCAATTGAGTGAATTCGTGCGCAACCGCGCGCTAGTACGATATCTACTCCTTTTTGTATATAACATTATTGGTTTTAATCGGTTGATTTTAAAGAAGTCTTTGTAGTTGTACTTCGGCTCATGATCTATGTATATAGAATAAAGGTAGAGGTTGTTTAGTAGTTTTAAATTTTACATTTGTAAAGTGTCTGATATCATGTCCTCGTTCTAGGAGCTCTTAAATAAATTCTGTTAGTTTATACCGCGCAGAACTAGTTGATAGGCTCTTTCGCTTTTAAGTTTGTATGTATAATGGCTTAAATTATTTGCTATAAAGTTAGTTCTTATGTCTTTGTATGTATCTACACCCATTGCTACTAGTTTTACGAAGTATATGCTTTTATGTTGACTCGTGACAAATATGCATTCAGGTTTTGGTGGTTTTATTCTTCTTATTTCGTTCTATATATTTCGTTAAGTAACCTTTTTATGGTTTGTTTACATATTGTGTCACGACTTCCTGAACACGAGTATAAAGCCAGTCCTGCACAGCTTATAAGTACCTATTGTCTTAATTCTTCTTAATTTTAAATATAAGTCTAGAATTAAAATTTAGGAACAATAGTTTAAAATCGTTTAATTCAAACAAAAATAGGTTATTCTCATCCTCGCAATTTTTTTTCAAAAAATTTGCCTCTTGATTTACATAACTTTTTGTGTGGCACTGTCGTAGCGCCCCACGCTAGCACACGCCTACTATTCTTATTTTTGGGCAACGAAAACATATTCGGATAGGTTTGACTTGATCAACTATTGTGATAGAAAAATTGTGTACTCTACGCACATTGTTTACTCAACTTGCTGAAGGAAAACTGATTCAAGTACAAAAATAATTCTAGCTAGGTACCTACTGGACTGGCTAATTACTTTATTAAAGATAAAGTTGCCAAATTGTAAATAAATCAAACGACGTAACGGAATATTTACTTTTGTGGCAGGCTAATTGATCCAAGCGACGTATTTCTTATATTTTGTTGTAGGTTCTTCTAATTGTTTCAAGCGATAAGCTTCATATATTTCTGCTACAGACTATTTGCTTAGCGACATCGATACCTGTGTTACGGTATGAGAGCTAACAACGTCAGGCTAAATAAATTTAATGAAAAACAATAATTTTTTTTCTTAAAATGATATGAAAATATATTACTTTTCCTGCGTAGGTACCATGCGCACTAATGTATCCAACTTCTAGCGCCAGCCAGAAAGCACGTATTCTGACCGGGAGAGTGAGACAGCAGACATGTCTAAAAACTAGCCTACCTAGGATTCTCTTTTGGAAACGTTGCTAGCTCTTATACCATTACGAAACAAGATAAATGATTCAACCTAGCATTTGCTTTAGTAATAGAAATTGGAAAAAAGCTTGAATAAACATTTTTGGCTTCAATAGTCAGAAAAAACTATTCATAGTATATTATGATATAAAATGCTTATCAAGTGCGAGAATATGGCAAACCGGAAAGAAAATCAATGTCGAAGTCTTAATTGCTTCAAACAATAAAACATAACAACTATTTGATCTGAAACTTAATAAAAAAAATACTGATTCCCAATACGTATAACTATAACTCAATATCGCCCATGTTGGCGCTTGAAGCTATTCGCCTTTCACGCGTCGATGTTGAAAATATAAATAATACGTCAATTAAACAGAATACTTACTGAAAAAAGAAATACTTTTTAAACTAATAAATAAGGTACTTACTTATTTTTTGTTACTGCAGGTAAAAGGAAAGGACAAAAGTCGGAGGTTCCCAAAGAGGAGCCCCCAAAAGAAGAACCTGTCCAAGTTCCCATAAAGGTGGAAGAAGACGCTGGCCTAGGTTTGGGTTCGACACGCAAACAAAAGAAAGAAAAGAGGCAACAGATATATGAGGCTTCAAGAAAGGACACAACCTCTGATCAAGCTTCTACTTCAGTAGAACAATCTAAGGCTCCCGAGGAGACGCCTGTGGCAAAATCTGAAGTTAAAACGAAAAATGAACAAGTCACACCAAAAGGCGATGAAGCTTCAAAAACAGTAGAAAAGACATCAACAAAAATCGAAGATGTTACTGAAGAATTAGATGGCTTAGGTTTGGGTGGTTCAAAGAAAAAGCGTCCTAGAAAGAAAAAGGGTGATTCTGCTCCAGTCGCGGTTGATTCAGCTTCCGTAGTGACAGCTGCTCCAGCCGCAGTGCCCGTTGCGACGGCTGCTCCAGTTCCAGCAACTATTCCAGCTGCAGCTCCTGTAGCCGCTGTTATCCCCGCAGCAGGACCAGCCGCCGGTCCTGCACCACCTTTTGTAACTTCTCGAGCAGCACCATTTTCTGCAATTCAACAAACCCCATCTTCTTTCTCGTGCCCGCCACCTGGGTTTCCACCTGGTTTGGCGCCTGGTACAGCTTCACAAGCAACACCTTGGGGTAGGGGTAGAGGTAGAGGTGCAGGAGGACCTGTAGCCGTTGCGAAAACACAATCATTCTTGCCCTCATCGCAATCATCGCCGCAAGTTGGGCCACCTCAGCAACAGTTTCCTCAGCAGCAACCTGTTGCTGCTTCTCGTCCGCATACGAGTCAACCTCCTCCGCCTCATACGAGTCAACCTCCTCCGCCTCATACGAGCCAACCTCCTCAAGAAGTAAGAGGTCGATATGCTCACTCCAATATAGTATGTCGATACAAAATACCACTTAAAATTCCGGGCCACAGTGTTAATGCCAGGAGAACTGTTCTAATTACAAATTACTTAGAAATGACATTCAAACCATTAAAAATAGTAAGTACATTTTTTTTTATAAGACAACACCGTACACTTAGTAATAATTCCTGTGTCGCGGGGGACTTCACAAACAAAATTTCACGGCCAGACTCACAACAACCACTTGTGGATCACACAAAGAGTTTTCCTGTGTGGGATCGAACCCACATCGGGCCGGTATCTAAACCACTCCGCCATCTCTGCACCAGTGTAAATTTAGTAGATAACTTCGTGATTCTAATATATAATTACTAAATGTATCTTTTTTATTTCAGTCGAGATATGACGTGTCATTTGCTCCCGATAGACCTAAGAAAATGATATCAGAAGTATTCAAGTTACATAAAGCCAAATGTTTTCCTAAAGAATTAATATCGTTCGATCAAATGAAGAATTGCTACTCTTTAAAGCCATTGCCAAATGTAGAACAGGAGGGACGCTTTAATAACTGTGTAAGTAACATCAATACTTATTTGCAAAGTATTGTTTCTGAACGTTTTAAATTATTTTAGTATTGAAATTATCGTGAGATTGATACATATTAGATTTATTATAATACCGACAGTAACTCACATTTTGGATCGATTACGTCGACCCGCTCGCAGACGCCGCTGCGCACTCGTCCTGATGATGAGCATCGGATATGCTCGAAACCCGGGTCGACGTAATCGATCCTAAACGTGAGTTACTGTCGGTTTTAAATTATTATAGTAATTCTATATTCTTTTTGAGCTTTGGATCCCATGCTGGTTTTATTAAATGTGGATGCCCAACTAGCTACCTCCTGACGTGTATAAGACTCCCGAGAGTCTTACACGTGCCAGGCGACAGCGTTTGGCCAGGCGTCAAGGTCACGTGAGGCCGAGCCCCGAGACGGGTGGACAATTTATGCTCAAAAAAAAAACTACTTACCCTTTGTTGAAAATTCCATGTTTATTGTGAAGTATAATAACTATTTTATGCACTAAAACACTTAAAAAATATTTAACGCAACCTTGTTGGAAGTCGCATTAGAAGTATAACTTCAATAATCCATCAAGCTGTGTCATATGATTTGAATATCCTAACAACTTTAAATGTTACTTTTAGGTTGAGTTGAAAGACAGCAATGGGAAGTTGATGAAATTCGATGTATCAATGAAATCAACAGGTGTGGTAGACTTGTCTAAAATTAAAAGGTGTGTATATCTGATGTTTGTTTTAGTACTATTAACAATGGCAGATGAACTACTAATTGCCTATATATATACTGTGCTATTATGAACTTGACTGCAACTAGACTGGAATTGATGTAGTGAATTACTCACACTTTAAACGTGACGAATGAGGGGTGAGCAGGCGGGGATCTGTGGGCTGTTACCTTAATCAGAGTGAATGAACAGTATAATAATATTAGCACAGATTTTATAGTTGCCTCAAATAAGGTCAGTTAACAGTCATCAGCATGATGACAATATGTTAACTTACAGAAAAAGATGATACAAAATATGAAATTGTCTTTATGCAAACAATACTGAATGTTACTTTTGTTTTCTTTGAGATGTCCTTTTATTCATTATTATTATTATACATTTTTATCTGTATTTTAGCACTTGACACGCTCAGCTACTTTAAAGAACAAATTATTAGTAAATGTGGAAAAAGAGAAAGGGTCGTAAAGACAAATGTGATGTGGAGATTGGGAATGGCCGTCGGTCAGTGGAAGGCTTAGTGGTCTAGAGCACTTCCCCGATTATAAGGAAGGGGCGCAGGTTTGTATCCCACTCGCACTAAATTTCTCTTTTTCCACATTCGCAAATAATTTGTTCATTATTATAATAATTATGAACCTTTTATAATACATGCATGCAACAATTTGTGTGTTATAGTTATATGAGTGAGCGCGGGACATCTGCTTTGCATCCCACTGAAGAAGTGCAATGTATTGATGTCATATTACGACAGGGAACTTTGGAGTCTTATGTTAAGGTAGGTAAGCAATCTAATATATAAAATTCTCGTGTCACAGTGTGTCGCCATTCTCCTCCGAAACGGCTTGACCGATTCTTATGAAATTTTGTGTGCATATTCAGTAGGTCTGGGAATAGGATGTAAATTATTTTTCACACCCCTAAGTGATAAGGGTCCACCTCAAATTTTTATTTTTATTTTGGGGACAAAATTTTTAAATGTAGTTTTTTTATGATTTGGCATCAAAAGTCAGACAGACAACCCTAAATTTTCACCCTTCTACTGCCAACCCCTATTTTTTAATAGCTATTTTATAAATAATACTGTAATCAGTTTCATTGCAAAATATTCACGAAAAATAAAATATGGCAGTACGAAGTTCGCCGGGCGAGGAAGTAATATATAAATTGATGGCCACTTCTACCATAGCTCAGTTGGCAGACCGCCTGGTAGAATGTTGATTCAGAAGACGCGGTTTAAGCCATTTGCAATGTTCTACATTTGTCCTTTAAAGGATGCTCCATAGATTGTGTACCTATACGTACTCCTAAGACCCTTATTATTTAATTTAGATCATATTCCTATTAAAATTATATATTTCCAAGCTTGATAAAATCTTTTTCATATAGTGCATAAATGTTGTGATGATCTAATTGGCGTAGAATCGAAATCTTGAATATCGTATTAGTTAACTCATATAAGTAATCTACAGCAAATTGATCCACACATTTTAGCTTTTGTTAATTGTCGGCGTCGACAGGCCGGCGGCCTGTCATTGTGTCTCATATTAATAAAGCCACTGAAGTAATAGTGCCAATGGTCCGACAATACAAGCGGAGAGACAGCACACAGGGTGGGTTGAGCCCCCATACTACCCTGTTCGTTGTCCTAAACGGTGGGGTGTGTGGTTAGGTAAATCTCTCGCACTAGCAAAAAAAAAATCAATAAAATTAAGTTACGACTATCTTGGAGTTGCAACGTAAAAACTATACTCGGCTAATGCAACCTAGTTTTTTTGTTAAAGCGGTTAAAATTTACCCCGTCGGTCGGGACATCGGGGCAACGAACTGGGTAGTGTGGGGCCCTCACCCACTAAAATAAACCCGCCGTGTGCCGTCTCTCCACACCTGTATTGGCGGGCCACTGGAACTGTGTTACATTACTTCAGTGGTCGGGAAATGCAGCCTAAGCAGTTCTTGTTAACTTATACTGTTCCATAATAATAATCGTATTTATTTTTAGGCTGGTCGTCAATTTTTCAAGCGTCCACTGAAACCTATAGATTTGGGCCACGGATATGAAATGTGGACCGGACTTTTTCAATCTGCCATATTTACTAGCAAGGCCTTTATTAATATTGATGGTAAGTAGTAGTTCATAACATAATATTTACTTCCGAATAATCTTTCTCCTTACTTAATTTGTAAATACTATAGTGCGTTTGTGTGATTGTTACGTTTTCACGACATAACTAGCCAACCGATCAGCATAACAATTGGAGTTCATATAGTTCACAATCCAGAGATACACAGAATATACTTTTTGTTCCGGAAAAGAAAGTTCCTATGGAATACCAAATTTTGTACATGGAACATAAGTGTGGGGCATGAATGACGTATATATTTATATACTAGCCTTTGCCCGCGGCTCCGCTGCAGCCAATAGCTAGTTTTTAGCTTATATCTCAGGTTCCCGATATAGTAGCGGGATAAAATGTATACCAGTTGTTAAGTCTAATCGAGAGCTATCACACAGAAAAAGTTGCATCAAAGTCCGTTCAGATTTTTTTGCGTGATGTGCGAACAAACACAGACACAAACAGATAAACAGACAAACAGACAAAAAAATTTAAAAAAATAGTTTTGTTTAGACACGCCTATATAGCCTATTACAGTGATTTTTTCTCAAATATCTTAAATGTACAGACATAGTCATGTTACAGCTTTATAATATTTATAATAATATATTAAGCCCACGCGGGCGAAATCGCGAGCGGAATCTAGTATCACAATAATTGAAATAAAATTCTAAAGCTATGAAACTGATCGTAGTTGGTATAACTAAATTAAATTACAGAGAAAATAAGTTCTAGTCAGGTTTTCGTTTTCAACCCGGACGGTATATGTTTTATTATTATTTTGATCTGTATTTTAGCACTTGACATGCTCAGCTACTTTAAAGAACAAATTATTTGTGAAAGAGCTCCTGCTCGCAATAAAGCTCTCTTTTTCACTAATAATTTATTTCATTGTTCTGAATCCTTTTCCATAATAGGAGGGACAATTTGTCTACTAATATACATGCACTCCGTGCGCCGTGTGGGGCCGGGTTTGGAATTGTCCCACCCCTCTCTACCCACGGGAGTCGTAAGAGCCGACTGAGGGAATACCGGGGGAGTGGGCAGCAGCACTCTCTCGAGTATTAACAACATCCACTGCGATCGCCAACCCGCCTGCCAAGCGTGGCGATCACGGCATTATCTCCCATGATGGGACCGCTTCTTTTGGGGAGGCCTATGTCCAGCAGTGGACGTTGAAAGGCTGGTGGATGGATGGATGGATACATGCACTGAAATAATAAGCTGGCATAACATTTGGTTTCCATAGCCCACTCTGACATTCGTAAAATACGAACACAACTCAATCAATTATTATCGTGCAAACTTAATTATTATAGTTCGCTGTATATATAAACAACAAGATATGCCCGCGATTTTGTCCACGTGAACTTTACAATTATTAAATTCTATGACATAGTGAAGATCCTTTGCAAAAATGACTAGCGTAACAATTGTTTGTTTGTACAAATGCAGTTTCTAATTTATATATGACATTAGTAATACGTTAATATTTGTATTCTTGTTTCTTTAATTATTTTGCTGTATTACAGTTGCCCACAAAGGTTTTCCAAAACATCAAACTATGATCGAAGCATTAAAAGATTTTAATCTGGATACCAATATGCCCATAGAAAAGCAACGTAGTTATGAAATTGATAACTTCTTACATTTCCTCAAAGGCTTGAAGGTAATATACATCTAATATATAAAATTCTGGTGTCACAGTTTTAGTGTTTATACTCCTGAAATTTTATATGTATATTTAGTAGGTATGAGAATAGGTTTATAACTAATTTTTATACCCCTAAGATTTAATGGTGTGGCATTAAAAATACATTTAGTCCTAAATTTTTACCCTCCTACCACTAACCCCTACTTTTTAATAACATGAGGTCGTGGGTTCGATTCCCACTCAGAACAATTATTTGTGTGATGAACACAGATAATTGTACTGCGTCTGGGTGTTTTCTATCTATTATATGTATGTATTTACACAAAAAAAAGTAATATATGTATTATATCCGTAATCTGGTACCCATAGCACAAGCATTAAGCTTAGTTCGGGACCAGAGGACGTTGTGTGAAAATGTCCGTAAATATTTATTTATTATGATTTATTTATTAATCATACAAAGTACACCTAGACTCAGACCTACCATTTGTAGATCACACAAAGAGTTATCCTGTGTGGAAATCGAACCCACAGCACTCAGACGGGAGGCCGGTCTAAACCACTCCGCCATCCGTGCGTAACAGTGGGACAGCAATTGTGAAAATAAACCAACAGAAGCAACCAAGGGCAACGTTTTTCAATAATTAATGCGTAAACAGATCACCAAACTGGCGTAAGTTAGGAAAAATGCTGAAGAAATATTCTGACTTTTGTATCTTCTTCTTCTTCGGCAAATCTAAAACGGTTTCGTTAAAAAAGTATGAACGTCAATTACGGCTGTGTCACTTCCCCACATTCAGCTGTCATCTATAAAATTATATCACTTTTAAGTCTTTAATTTCTCATGTAGGCAATGAGCAACAATCTATCTGATAATGTAACTTCAGGTTTCGATTGGGGTTCTCAGGCTACTAGCTAACACATTTTGATAATTGCAGCATGACAATAAAGTCTAAGCCAACATTGATATTTTACAAAAAAATTATTTCATTTATACTCTAGGTGGTAGCACACATGGTGGGTAATACACCTTCTGCCGGACAAAAGAGGGAATACATATGCAATGGTCTAGTCGACCCACCAAACAAACTAGAATTCACCTTGAACGACCCCAGTGGCAAACAGCGTAAAATAACTGTAGCTAACTACTTCGCGCAGGAGAAGAAATATCAGTGAGTATTTATTTTTTTGCTTAATTAGAGAGTCAAACATGAACATTTTTTTTTTTTTGGTAACCATTACTCATGTACTCAACTATACTGAGAGTATTGTCAAGCCGCTGCTCACCATTTCATTACCCAACATGAAATAAAAGAATAAACGGCCATCTACTGCTACAGCCAAAACGCAACGATGTGCTTTATGGCCGGTGACACAGGAGATGGTGATACCAACCTGCTCGGGCCCGATACCAAGTGAGTACTCCATCTTGGTACCCAGCCCTACCACCAGTCATGCAATGGATGATAATTGCTTACTTCCCTAAGTCACCTCATACTACACCCGTGGGAAAGAATGGGGTGACACTTGTATTCTTGGTCCGTCACCACACGGAGAGCCTATTAATATATTAAATTTACAGCCAATTCCTAATAGCTTTAAAATCCACTACCTCGTGAAGTGACGTCTCTTTTTAAAACATCTGAGACCCGAATATATTGTCTCAATCCCAAATATTTATAAAGTGTGGTCTGAAAAGTTTCCGATCTAACAAAGATACAAGACATTTTTTCTTAAAATTTCTTTTTCTCCTTGTAACTCTACACACTTCTCCCAGCGATGCTTCCATCTCTCTAATCCGTCCAAATAGTACTCGCCGTTTTTCTCTGCAAAATAATTGTTGGAGCTAGATCTGGTGAGTGGCCGTTTTTCTGCAATTTCTGCCTTCAGTTTGTCAAGTAATTATGGGTAGGATGCTCCTGTAATGGTTTTTCCTTTTTTTTTTCCTCCGCCCACAACATCTGGTTTTTAGTTATATCTCAATAAATATACCAGTTTTCAAGTCTAATCAAGGGCTACCAAACACAAAATTTCGTCATAATACGTCCAGTAGTTATTGTGTGATGTACGAGCTGACAAACAGACGAAACCGACAGACAAAAATTAAAATAAAAGTACGCCAAAATAGCTACAGTCATTTTTTCTCAAATATCTTGAATGTAAAGGCTCAGTTCAGTTGCAGCTTTATAATAGTATAGAGATAATAGCATCGTTTTTTTTGTTGAGGTGGAATAATTTCCTATTTGCATAACCAGCCATGTAGGGAAGCTATGGTTTGTAAGAATTTTGTATACTACAGAAGTGGCGAACAGCATGCCCAATTGATGGTAAGCGGTTACTTTAACATATTGGCGCTAGCAACACCAGAGATAGGAAGGATAATAAGGAGAGGATAGGGAGGGGGGTTTGGGCATAATTCATTACTGTCCCGCTGCCGCGCTGTTGAGGACAGGTCTTGGTTAGTTTGTTTTGGAACCTCATTATCTAACACCATTTCGGCAGAACAGATAAAAAGTAATAATAATGATCCCCAGAGAGTAATTTTGTCGGCTAGACCCAGGATTCGAGTCTGAGACCTCATGATCAGCAGTCGCATACACTAGCGCTACAACTATTTTGAATCACATTGTACCTATTTGTTTTTGTAACTGTTGCAATGACAAAAGATAAAAAAAACATTTTTTATTGGAAAGAAATGTATCTTTATTATGTCAAATACATAAAAAAGATAAAATAAAGTAATAATTGGTTCAAGCCAACCTTCGCCAATTTCAAGACTTGACTGTCATGAAGCTAGCTATATATTGAAAGAATTTCTTATCTTTATTTACGTTTTATGTTTTTCAGAATTAAATATCCAAACTTGAATTGTATTTGGGTTGGTCCTAAAGACAAGAGCATTTTCTTCCCTATGGAACTCTTGGAAGTAGCTTATGGACAGGTAATAGTTTATAGTAGTTACAACGGATCATTGTGTCTCTGAAGGAAGGCACAGAGCAAGAAGTGGGGATTGTGCAGGAATCATACGATTCATCCATCCATCGAACAGCCTCTCGACGTCCACTGCTGGACATAGGCCTCCCAAGACACGCTCGTATACGATAGTGCCGTAATCGCCACGCTTGTCAGGCGGTTTGGCGATCGCAGTGGATGTTGTTAATACTCGAGGGAGTGCTGCTGCCCACTCCCCCGGTATTCCTTCAGTCGGCTCTTACGAATCCCATGGTTGGAGAGGGGTGGGACAATTCTAAAGCCGGCCCCACATGGCAGTGCTGACCAATTCAAATGTTATTACTCGACTATCGAAACAATCGAATAGGATAGTTATCTTTTCATATCCATTTGTTTAGGTTCTATTTATCATTTTTAGATTCAATAAAAAGTATACGAGCGATTTGAGTGAGTAAGCTTTACTCTTGATATAGAAGAGAGTCAACATATTTTAATACGATCGATAAATAATATGATTATCTATTACAATTTTATTGTTCAATTATATCGAACATTTTCGATTAATGTAAACTGTAGAGAACGCACATCCTTTACGATACAAAAATAACTACTGCGCAGAGTCTTGCAGCCAACTTCAGAGACACAATGATCTGACTATTGTAACTGCTTAATTAATTTTAAAATATACATACAGTATAAGGGCATTGAACTTATTTTATAAATTTTGTTATATTTATATTTTAAGCATTTTTGAGCAATAAACAATGAATTTCAAACTTATGGAAGAGTAACTTCAACCAAAAATCACACGAGAATCGGCCCGTCACAAAATAATTAAAAGTAGGTAGGTACTAGCCTCTCCCGTGAAGCGGATGCGTGTGCGGATGCGTCGCTCAGTAGAGGGTACCCGAACACAGAGAGTTCTGAAAACGGAATCTTAAACAATACTAACTATTTATGTTAGGTTCCAATTTTAGACACAAACTTTTTAGTAAAGCTACTTTTAATTTCGTTATGAAAGTCAAAACCATAGATGTAGTATATAGATAGATCGGCTATAGAGTAATTATGACGAGACCAAAACTGACACGTACCAGTGTGCGTGTCATGTGCATGTGTGCACTTCAAATAACGTTCACTAAACGCGACTATCGACACATTGTGTTGTTTGTGTCACGAGGTGCAAAGTAAATTCAAATAATAATTTTATATTCGAGGGAATAGAAATAAAACTAAAATAAAACATGTTTTATTAATTTCATAAAGTTTTGATAAACTAAAAAAATAACTTCTATGAATAAAATATTTTAATTATTTTTTTTCAAAGAACTCTCCACCAACCTCTATACAAAGTTTCGTGCGTCTGAACCAATTTTCGAAACATTTTTCCAGTCCACGGCAGACACATCTTCCACGGCTTTCTCGAGCGCTGTGTTTCTTCCGGCGATGAAAACTGTATCCCTTTCAGCTGATATTTTATTTTAGGGAATAAAAAGAACTCACACGGTAACAGATCAGATAAGGAGGGTGACCCAAGACTGACCGGTGTGATGTCCAGGAAGACGCTCGTTTTGAGAGCTGAGTGTGCGGGCGCGTTGTCATGGTGAAGCAGTACCCTGCGGAGCCCGGTGTTCGGTCGCTTGTTGCTCATTGCAGACAAAACTTCTGGCAGGCATTTTGTGGTGTACCATTCGGCGTTGATGCTGCTTTGGTATGGAATTGAAACCAGATATCCCGTCAAAGTGAAGAAACTAGCGATCAAAATTTTCCCTGCGCTTCTCGATCGCCTCACTTTCGTAGTCGTTTCGTAGCGTTGGTTCGTTTTGAAACAGCCAAACTGTCGACTGAAGCTTTGTTTCAGGATCGTATTGATAAATCCAGGATACGTCACCTGTCACAATGTCCGGATGGTACACAAGGTACGTTAGTGAAATACAATAAATTAACAGAAACATAAACAAACAGCAGTATTGGCCAAGTGTGGTACACAATTGATATTGAAATTCTGAAATGTCGTACCGGCATGAATAACGTGCATGCTGCATAATTTCGAATATTTTTGGGAATCCAGTATGAAAGAGAGTATTGGTGTAAAGATGCGAAAGGGCATGCTCCGATGGTTTGGACATGTGGAAAGAATGCCGGACGAGCAACTGTTTAAGAAGATATACAATGCAAAAGTGGAAGGATGTAGGTACAGGGGGAGACCAAGACTCACCTACCTAGACCATATCGGTAATGTATTGAAGGAAGGTGGAGTTAGGAGTCTCCGAAACCGGTGAACGTGTATGAAGAGAGTTATGAATGTTGAGGAAGCGAGAGATGAATGCAAGAATAGGGCCTCTTGGCACTCTGTTCTCTCTGTCTACCCCGCAAGGGAAATGGCGTGATGATGAGTTAGTTTAGTTAGTTCAGTTTTCTCTATTAATCATTTTAAACCATTTTTGACGAACACCAATATTCTGAGGAAATCTAAAACGTTAAATTAAAATATAAACTTTAACTATCCAAAGATAAAAATACATTTACTTAAAAAATTATAACTTAACCGTATAGAATGATCTTACTCAAATTAAAAAAATAATAATAATAAATATATTATATTAATATAACCTTATCTTATATCATTTTATCGATACCGAAATACCGATAGTGTCAATCTCTATCAAAGAAACATTGTAAATTTTATATCACAAAATTCACGTATTTGTTATCTTTTTATATTAATTAAACACAAATTGAAAAATGTGAAATCGTAAATAACAGTCAGGAGCAGGATTTGAACCTGCATCTTCTGGATACCGTCCAGATGCTTTACCAATTCAGCAATCCTGACAATTGCTCCTGACTGCTAATTTCGATAACACATCATACTTAACGTCTTTGGGTGACGCCTGCGCCATCTGTCGGGAGTATTTTCATACAATATACCGACCAGGTAAACTTAATTTTACAATTAAGATTTTACCTAATACGATTTCACATTTTTCACTTTGTGTTTAATGTATAGTGCTAAGCATGTCAAATGCTAAAAATATATATAAAAATATCTAAATATTTTTATATTGAAGTTGAAGGCATTCCGGGCATGCATATGATTTAATGCAATAAAATTCCCCATCCGTGTATGAACACAGCGTTTGTGGTAAGTTCATAAGCTTTGCATATAAATAACAAATTACTTAGGTACATGTGAAATGTACAATTCTGTGTGTTTTCTTTCTTATATGAGTTACATCCGGGCAGTGTACACGTAACTATGATTAGACACGTCAATTAATAAAGAATTAAACGATAATTTCTCCAATTTTCCTAAAATATGCGAAATTTGGTTCGTTGACGATTGATGTCAAATCATAGCTTGTATGATAGTGGTCTCGTCTATCTATCTCGCTCTAACATACGCGTATACTATGTTCTTACTCTTTTGCATCACCGATCTATCTATAATTATACTACATATATGGTCGAAACCAATTCTTATACAAAACTAACATACATTCATATATTTTTAGCATTTGACATGCTTAGCACTATATATTAAACACAAAGTGAAAAATGTGAATTCGAAAATAACCTAATCCTGCTCGTGACTGTTATTTTCGATTTCACATTTTTCACTTTGTGTTTAACATACATTCAGTCAAGAAAGTATTGGGAATGGATGATTTGTTTATGGTTCCAAATTCAAATTTTTGTTTTTTTTTGTTGTTGTTGTTAGATTGGCACAACTGTTATCCATTTTGGCGCGGAGTTTGAGTTGCATCTGTTATTTATATTAAATACAGTGCTGTTTTTAGTTATATTATATCTAGTGTGTATTGCGAATTTCATAATGGACAAAAACATCGAACAAAGAGTTTGCCTTAAATTTTGCATCACCAATAAAATTTCGTGTTCGGAGTCACTGAAAATGTTACAGAAGACTTACGGTGAATCTACTTTATCAAAAACACGTGCTTATGAGTGGTACAAAGCGTTTAAAAGCGGTCGAGATGTGATGGAAGATTTGCCTCGCTCTGGTAGGCCATCAACGTCTTCAACTGAAGTTAACATTGCAAAAGTGAAAGAAAAAGTGACTGAAAATCCTCATTCAACTTTGAGAGAGATAGCCGCCGAACTTTCTGTGTCTCACGAGTCGATCCGTACCATTTTAAATAATCACTTGGGTATGAAACATGTTTCCGCTCGGTTAGTCCCAAAAGACCTAAATTTTCTCCAAAAACTCAATCGCATGAGAGTCGCTGAGGACATGCTAGAACTAGTCGATTCCGACCCAACATTTATGAAACGCATTGTTACTGGTGACGAGACGTGGGTTTACGAGTTTGACATGCAAACTAGTCAACAAGCTTCGGCGTGGCGACTTCCAACTGAACCGAAAAAAAACCACGCCAAAGTCGATCAAAAGTCAAAGTCATGTTGACTGTTTTCTTTGACTATCGCGGTGTTGTGCACTCGGAATTCTTGTCAGAAGGTCAAACGGTAAATAAAGAATATTATTTGAGCGTTATGCGGTGTTTAAAGAGAGAAAATTCGATGAAAAAGGCCAGATTTGTGGAAAGAAAATTCTTGGATTTTGCACCACGATAATGCGCCTTCGCACAAGGCCATCATTGTGAATGAATTTTTGTCCAAACACTCAACAAATTCCATCGATTAACCACCATATTCACCAGATATGACTCCAGCCGACTTCTTTCTTTTTCCTAAACTCAAATTACCACTTCTTTAAATAATTATTTTCTTTATTAAATTATTTTTTTCGTGGCACCCGTTTTCAATCGGTAGAAGACATAAAGGAGAATTCGCGGCGAGAACTGAACTCAATTCCGTAAACAGCGTTTAAAAAATGTTTTGATGGTTGGATTATTCGTTGGCGTAAGTCTTTCGTTTCTGAAGAAGCGTACTTTGAAGGTGATAAAATAAATTTGGACGAATAACAAAATTTTGTGTATTATTGATCTTTTCCCGGTACTTTCTTGACATAGTAGTATATCTTAGGTTATATATACGACAAATCATTTAATTTCGTTTACCATGCAGACGCCATCCCGTTTTTTTAAAGATAGCACCCTGCACTAATTTATAATCGTTGTATCGCAGTGGAATTTACAAACATAGGTAGAATTTTACGGAAAAAGTACACCCAGGCTCAGAACAACCATTTGTGGAACACACAAACAGTTGTTCTATGAGGGAATCGAATCCACAAACGGTTTGGGCGGGAGGTATAAAAACCACTCCACCATCTTTGCAGTAATTAAATACTACATACGCAACGTCATATATTTTTTGCTGTTAAATTATAAAATCATTGTACTCGTATGGAGGCTGATTCCATGGCATTTGGAGTGTACTCTGGAATAATTGCTTAATATGCACCATTTTAAAACACATAACGTCATCGTGTTCGTTTACAACGATCTTAGTTTGATACTAAGCGCGTGTTGCACAAACTTCCAGCCCCACCTTTTTGCATAGTCTTCGTGGATACAATTTTTTTATCGCTAGTTACTCTTCCATGCGTTATAATTCATTGCCAATATGTAAATATATTTTTCAAATAATACTTGGTTGATAGTACTTATTTCTTAAAACCAATACATTTTTTTTCTTCGTTATACCTACTTACTTAAATTATTTATTTTAATACCCTACAGGCTTTAGCCAAACAGCTGAATGAGACGCAAGTTTCCAAGATGGTGAGAGAAGCGGCAACACCGCCTGACGTACGTTTGAATAAGATTACAGAAGTGATATCGAGCGTAAGTGTATTTAGTGTATATTTTTTGATTGATGCTTTGCTTACAAAGAATCAATCGCTGATAATAGTAAATTTTTAATTAATAGTTAAATTCCCAAAAGGGTAATTATTTGTTACTACGAAGTATCAAAGAACGGGGCTTTAGTTATTTTAGAGATCTATCGACGCAGGATATTAGGGAGACAAGCTGAAAAATTCATGCTGCTACCATTTACTGTCAGGTGGCCAGTGGCTCTTCGGGTACCATAAGTAATAAAAAAGAAAATAAGCCAGTAATTTTTTTAAGTCAAGTATATTAAAATACAATAGTATTTTTTAATAACGAAGAAATATTATTTTACAGATGAAGTATTCAACTAATCAGGATTTCAAAAAGTTCGGTTTGGATATTTCAAACGAGTTTTATGAAGTGAATGCGAAAATTTTGGAACCTCCTTCGTTGGACATCGGCCGTGGCAGCATTGTGCCCAGGTTTGTTTTACCAGACACCACAGGACGTGTCTACTCTTTGCATGTAGTGCGGTTTATATTTAAGGTCTCTGAAAGTCTCGAGTCTATTTTATTTACTTAAAATAAAAAATAATCTAGCACTAAGTAAATATACAAAACATCGGTAAAGGATAGTAAAAAGTACAAGGTTTTACCCGCGACTTCAGCCGTTAATCGTCAGTGTATATGTATTTTAGCACTTGACATGGTCAGCTACTTTAAAGAAATAATATTTGTAAAAGTGGAAAAACATCTTAAAACAGTGTCTGAAAGACAACTAAAAATAAACGTGGAGATTTGGTGTCACCATTAGGTGACAGCGATTAGCGGTCCAGAGCACTTCCCCGGATTGGAAGAGATGCAGGTTTAAATCCTGCTCACAGCAAGGCATACATTTGTATGGAACTGCCTTCGAAGGCAGCGGCCCGTGGAGCGGGCGGCGAGTGGCGTACGAGCGGTGCGTACCAATCTAGCGGCGTCCATGCGTCTGTACTGACGTAGTGATATAGTAGGATTTACACCTTCTTTTGCCCACAAAAAATGAGACTAGGAAGGAATTAGTATCAAAAAGATGTTGTCGAACGGGAGTGACCGACATAGCCCGCCGCGTTGGCATGCTAAAGTGGCAATGGGCAGGCCACATCGTTCGACGAACCGACAACCGTTGGGGAAGGAAGGTTCTCGAGTGGCGACCCCGTATCGGACGGCGCTGCGTATGACGGCCCCCCACCTGATGGATCGACGATCTGGTCAAAGCCGCGGGGAGCCGTAGGATACGGTCGGCACAGAACCGCTCGTTGTGGCGTTCTCTTGGGGAGGCCTATGTCCCGAAGTGGACGTTGATAGGCTGATGGATGGATGGATGGATGTTGTCGTCGTCGCTGTTTAGACATTTCGTTCCCGAACAAAGTTCCTAATTTCTCGTAACACAACACTACGCCGCTCTAGTGCCGTGCGGTCTGCCCGCTGGCTTCGAGATCGGCTACAGCGTTGCTGCGCCGCTCCCCGCGGCGCAGCCGCCCCGCTTCCGCTGACTTTGTGACCGAGGCCTAAATCTCTCTTTTTCCACTTAGCAAATAATTTGTTTTTAATGTAAAGTAGCAGCTCTCACAGTTTCAAATATCTTTAATGTACAGACGCAGCTCTTACAGTTTCAAATATCTTTAATGTACAGACGCAGCTGTTACAGTTTCAAATAATATAGATGTATGTTTATTGTTACAATTTCAGAAATGGTGTCTGGCAAGCTAATTCTCTATTGAAAGCGATGGATCTTACTGCATGGGGTTTAATTGCTATAGAAACGCAGCCCAACACTGATTGCGAAAATGTCATACAATTGGTATGTTTCATGTCATAGTACCTAATGATGAGCGTGGTACTCCTCTACCATGTATTGTCTAAGTTGATTGATTGATTTAATTGATTATCCGTACAATGTTAGAGGCTGTTCATAAATGACGTCACGGCAACTTCCAATTATTTAGAGCTATAGAATTATTTACTCTTAAAAATTGTACAGTATACATATTTTCACTTTGCAAATTTAAATATAAAAAAATAAAATTATAAAAATAAAAAATTTATAGAAATTTTCCATATAGAAAATGTACAATAATGAATGATGTTCATCTGGTTCTCTAACTATGATAAGATGACGTTAAGTATTGTTTCCGTCATCATATTCCTAAAACAACTTTTAATAAAAAATGGTTCATTCTTGAATATTGAACAAAAGGCTTATTTTATTTTGAATGTCATGCTTATTAATTAAAAAGCGTGAGTGATACAAATTTAAAAAAAATAATAATTAAAATGCGTGATCTTATGCACACGCGTGAGAAGATATACTTCTTTGGGATCATTAATAAATAAAGTTATTATTAAATTCGGAACTCCTCTTCCTTCACCCCAGGCAGGTCTGGGCCTTCAGTGCTAGTAGGCCCGTCTGGTTTGGAGGGCCTAGCCCTCCCTCTTCGAGAGGCACTCACGGAACACCACCATCGCCACAATCTCGGGCCTGCTTCTGCTAGGGTGGCGGACTGATCATCATCAGGCCCTGAATATCACCTAGGACCAGGGTACTTGTCAAAACGAATCAAACGATTCCAAAGTGGATGGGATTGCGTCGTTTCATTACAGAGTTACTGTGTCATCTTCCAGCTCCATCGTCAGACCCTGGATACTAACTAGATACAAAGTACTCGTCAAGACGAATCATATAAGCCCAATATCTATGGGGTTATGTCGTTTTATAATGGAGTTCCTTTGGCCACCTTCCAGCTCCGTCATCAGACCTTGGATACCATCTAAAGACAAAGTACTCGTCAAGACGAATCAAACGAGTCCAAACTCGATGAGGTTACGCCGTTTCATTAGAGTTCCTATGGCCATCCATCATCAGACCCTAGATACCATCTAAAGACAAAGTACTCGTCAAGACGAATCAAACGAGTCCAACCTCGATGGGGTTGCGTCGTTTTATTACAGAGTTACTCTGGCCATCTTCCAGCACCATCATCAGTCCCGGATACCATCTAGATACCAAGTACTCGTCAAGACGAATCATACGAGCCCAAACTCCATGGGGTTATGTCATTTTATATTGGAGTTCCTATGACCACCTTCTGGCTCCGTCATCAGACCTTGGATACTATCTAAAGACAAAGTACTCTTTAAAGTATAAATTATTTGTGAATAAGGAAAAAGAGATTTTTAGTGCGGGAATCGAACCCGCGTCTTTTCCATTCCGGGGAAGTGCTCTAAGCTACTGAACTATCCTACCGATCTTTCGATCATCCCAATCTCCTCATCACATTTGAGATATGTAAAATGTAAAAAAAATTGCACCCTCAAATAGTATGAATTTTAATTGCAAAATTAAACTTACTATATTGGATTAATGCATGTAAATGCTTTCCGATAGATGGCGTTGGTTGTAAGACAAATGTGATGAGGAGATTGGGATGATCGAAAGATAGGTAGGATAGCTCAGTGGCTTAGAGCACTTCCCCGGATTGGAAAAAACCGAAGGTTCGATTCCCGCTCCTACTAAAAATCTCTTTTTCCTTATACACAAATAATTTATACTTTAAAAAGTAGCAGAGCATGTTGAATGCTAAACTAGCAGATGTGAAAACATCAAAATTACTTTGTAGAAATAAAATGATCATAACTTGACAAGACGAATCAAACGAGTCCAAACTGGATGAGACGCAATTTCATTATAGAGTTCCTATGGCCACCTTCTAGCTCCATTGTCTGATCAGCTCTATGTCATCATAATATTACATTGTCACGCAATATACATATGCGTGTAAAGTTTCAGCTCAATCGGAAACAGTAGTGTGTCAAATTCAACTTGCAAGAGGGGAATGCCGATTTTTCTATGAGAGTTGGGCTGTTGTTGCGTCTTAACCAAATTAACTGTAGAACATTGTAAATGTACTCAGGGCCTTTAAATAAAAATATCATTAAGATATCTAATGGGAGTTTAGAGAAATCTGACTTAATTTTTCAGTTTGTTTTTAGTATATAGTTTATATATTATGCGCTGAAATCCATATCTTTTATTCTATTATAGTATAAAATGTAGTATCAATAGTATTTTAGAGTACCTATGTAAGAAATATAGATAGGATATAATGCTACGGCTAACTACTCTGGATCTAGATTACATTCTAAGAGTCCTGGTCTTAGTACCACTAAAAAGTATCTCACACGACGTCACGCTCTTTTTTTTAATTACTCAGCGGAGAATTTGCTGTACTCAACGTTAAAGTAAACACTGAACAATAATAAAAAAACCACTGCTTTTCCACAAATGAAGCAACACATAAACGTACATAACACGTTATCGGCAGTACAAATGTCAAATCATGTCAAATTGTCAATCAAATTCAAATCAATAAGGGTTGCTAGTAAAATAACAATATGTATCTTAAAATATTTTTAGAAATAGATAAATAATGTTATTATATTTTTAATTAAAACAAAACTTCATAATTATGATTTCAAAAAATAATCTTCGACTAATACTAAGTATTATAATAGGAGCTCATGTAGGTTTTCTTTTATTTAGGTATTTCATATCAATATTCTTAGATACTATTCTGGCTTTAAAAATGGGTTAGTAATAAACTGGCGACATTGACTATCCAAGCCTTCCAATAAATATGGTAGTTCCGCTTATTTCGAATTTAATAATATGTATATCTTTTTTTTTATAACTGAAACCCCACTTCGCTTATGACTAACATAAATACATATAATATCATTATTCAAAAGACGATTTTTTATGTTTATATAGTTAAGACGCAAGACGGGCACAATATAGCCTGGTTTTCGGCATTGTCTTTTGATTGGACAAGTTAAAGCTTGAAAATTATCTTAAATACATAAAAATAACATAATTCGAGAATTTAGTCTTGTAACCCACATTAACAAAAAAAAAGGTAGCCGGAGGGCAATCTGCATTTTTCTAAAAAAAAAAAATACAGTGATGCGCGCTCTCCTACCTGTTACTTTTGTGTTACAGTGATGCGCGCGCATCTTAAAATTTCACTCTCATCATTTTTTCATAACGCGCCTAAAGAAGTATAACTTCAAAAATGTTGTGCAATTTGGTCTCATCTCCATAGCAAGTTTTAATGTTATCGTGCTGCATTTATAACAGCTTATTTCCATTACAAAATTATCTACAAAAACATAATTCTGTTCCACGCCAAAGAGACTTATTTTTTGTAATAAAAAATAATTCTTATTTAAAAAGTAATTATCACTTACAGGAAATATTATGTAAACAGAAACTATAATGGCATGTTATAATGAGTTTTTGTTACAGATCAGGAGTACTGCAATTCAATATGGTATGCGTGTTAAAGATCCCTTGTTAAAGCGGTTCGATGTTAAAATGATGTCTTTGAACAGCGTGTTGCGTGGAGCGATGGATATTGGCGTCAAGTTTCTATTTGTAGTTGTGTCCATGAGAGGACGTGACTACTATCACAGGGTAATTTATTATTTATAGACATCAAAAAAATTTAAAATGTAAAACAACAAACCTCAATGATCCTTTTCACACGAAACAAACATCAATGATCCTTTGTTGTCGTGTTTGTTCATTTTTTGTTGTATACCTTAAGGGCCCTTTGTTGTCGTATTTGTTCATTCTTATATTGTTATGATCTAACATTTTGAATTTGGAATACCTAGTTTAAGTTTAAAAATTTTGAAATAATCTTGTAGTACTTGCTAGTCACATACAATTTATAACTGTGAAAATAAAACAGTTCTGTGGCACAGTCATGACGATGTAGAGACAAATTGGCGAATACTTATTGAATTGGTTCAGAAATGGTGATATTTTACTAGTAGCATGATCAAAATTTGTAGGCCTCTTCTAAAATTTAAGGATCCTAATGAAAACCTGTATTATATTCACATAAGGCTTGGCAGTGAGGTGACGGGTTAAAAATGTAAGTGTAACTACCCCATTCTTTCCCTTAATTTTCTACTGGAGGTAGGGTTAAAGACCAAGTGATAGTACTCACTTGTTATCGGGCCGAGCGGTCGGCACTACCAACTGCCATGTGACTAGACGTGAAACATTTCGATGACACAAAGTGTGAGAATGTGAAATCAAAAATAATTAATTTCTCATCCACGAAATGGAATGATAAACAGCGGTTTGGCAGTATTCTTAGTAGTATATTTGTGAGGGGTATGATTATTATTATGTATTTGATGTTTCTAATAGGTTAAACAACAGGCCGAGCGTGAGGTTGGGATGCTTACACAATGCATCAAAGAGGCCACGGTTCGTCGCATGAACCCTATGACTGCTAAGAATATCCTCCTTAAGGTATTTTTTAATAAGAATAGTATTTTATTTCTGACAACTAAATATTATGTAAATAATAGACTGAAAATGTAGTTGTAGATATAGGTATGTTTAAATATGTTGGTGATAGAGTTTAAATAAAAACAAATATTTATTTTTAAATACCGGTTGTCGCGGACGCTCGCGATGTCGTCGAACATGCGATCTATTTCTAGCTCTGTGTATTTTCAACCTTTTATCTCGCTTGTGCTGCTTCAGCACAGAACGTAGTGTAGGCTACACGAAATTTATCGATAATTTTTTATTTTTATCTTAAATTAGCTGAAACGGCGAACTTCCTGCCGCCATTTTTTTCGTTAATGTTTTATAATTATTTATGTATTATGTATGTATTGAGTATTATTTGTGAATTATGCATGTGAGTATTTTGTGACAATCACTAATAATTATTATTTTAACAGGTTAACTCAAAACTCATGGGTGTTAATCAAGCTTTGACTGACAGAAACCTTCCACGATGTTTAGTTGAAGGCGGGGTCATGGTTGTCGGTGCTGATGTAACGCATCCATCTCCCGATCAGGTCAGTCTCTTTGTATACTTATATTATTTACAAAATCACATAAAAATACGAAACGACGACATTCGACGATGAAGAAAAAGTCGGTTTACGGACGATAATTTTACGTGATACCGTCATACATATATATTTTCTGAGAGTTTCACAAAAAATGCATCGGTTGCCATACATTTTTCTGAACATGAGACTCGTGAGTGCAGCTGGCGTTCATCGATTTATAAGACGTTATCACGTCAAAAATATGCCATGTTATGACAGTTTTGTTCTTTTTGTCTTGTCAGCGATGGCAATGCCACGGTCACGGCTCTCCTGATGGTAATAGGGTAGTCGTCGATCACGATTAAACCACTACACTTATAATTCTATACTTACTCGTGTTTGTTGTAAACTTCATGGCTTCGTTATAATTCTCCTGGCTGGGATGGGTTTCGTTATGGGTCTACATGTTCGCTTGAAACCAATATTAATCCTTTCTATGGAACAATATAAACATCGTGCCAGAATTTACTAGAAGGCAAGGCCCGGCGGACCACTTAAGGAGTGTAACATGGTACCAGAGGCAGAGGTATTTAGTGGCTGAGGACCCTACACTACCCTGTTCGCTGCCCCGAACGACGGTTGTGCGGTTAGGTACATTTTTTCTCCGCATTAACAAAAAAAAGGCAAATATCAGATATAAACATCCTATATAGGCTACCAAGTATTTGTAGAAAAAGTTTTTTAAAATGACTATTGACAGAAGATATCTCGTGAGTATATTGTTCATTTAGAAAGAAACATTGAATCAATAAATTTTTGTTGCAGTCTAATGTTCCCAGTATTGCAGCGGTAACTGCTTCAATTGACCAGAAGTGTTTCACATATAACACCGAGTTGAGTATTCAAACACCCAAGGTAAGGAAGGTTCTTTAACAATTCCCAACATTTTTTCTGAACTCTAATAAGATAAATGATGTATATTCTACTTTGGTAAATAATGAAAAAGTCAACAAAGATGTCGAGTTTGATCCTTGAGCAAGTCTGATATTCTGATCACATCAACCCAAGAAATAAAAATGGGTAGATGAGAAAATTATAAAATACAAGAAACGCATACTACAAAAATGTGTGGTGGCTGCTTTAAACGAATGATCTAAAATCTAAATAAATAATAAATAAATATTCACGGACATTTCACACACATCCTCTGGTTCCAAATTAAGCTTAACGCTTATGCTATGTGTACCAGATTACGGATTTATACATATATTACTTTTTTTTTGTAAATACATATAAATAGATAGAAAACACCCAGACGCAGTACAAAAATCTGTGTTCATCACACAAATAATTGTCCTGAGTGGGAATCGAACCCACAACCTCGTGCACGGAAGTCGGTTACACTACTGTTTTTAATTTGCTGAATTTGAGGTCATTTATGTTATAACTAATTTTATGAATCAACTTCGGTATCCTGCAATTAATCTCCTGTGACTAATTAACACCTGATTAATACATTTGTAGATAAATGGTGCTTAAAATATTTCGATAAATTAATGTTTCTACTTCTTGCATTAACATTAACAACATTATTTTTGTTTTTACAGAAAGAGATGATAGTTGAGTTCGAAGATATGATCTTTGATCATTTGAAAGTATACAAGGAACGAAATGCGGGTCAACTGCCTAGAAAGATATTTGTGTTTCGCGATGGTGTATCTGAAGGACAATTCGTTCAGGTATTTAACTTGTATCTATTTGTAGTAATACCAACATTCTAAACATAGCACCACGCTTGTATTCCCCGAAGAGGTAGACAGGTGTATTATACACTCACGTTTCGTCAGCTATGTTGTAGTCCCATGTAATAGGGGTCAAGCCGATTGCCGTCTACCGGGCACATTTCTCTCAACTCCGGGCTGCTACTGAGAATTTTTCTTTTTACATAAAAGCTCAATAACACTGCCCGACCCGGGGATCTAACCCGAGACCTCATGGACAGCAGTCGCTTACACTACCGCTGCATTACAGAGGCAGTTAACTGAGTTAACAGAGTTAGTTAATAACGTTCTACAGACCATAATTATAATAGCGGCCGAGGCCAATCGAGCCACCCATGCATTCAATATGTAAAAGGTGCATTTATCTTAATCTCGTACTCAGATGAGTCAAGAAATTCGCGTACCAATATGATGGCTAATTTAGCCGAGATTGTGTGACAGACCAACCAACCTTAGAATGTATAACGAACATTTCTATCTTTTTTTTTTTGATTTGTGTTGAGATTGATGATTCAGTCAAAACAGGGCTCACGCGTCGGACTTTATACCAATCACCATGAAGCGACGAACGTTCATCTAATGT
Organism: Leucoma salicis; assembly: GCA_948253155.1. Lineage (NCBI taxonomy): Eukaryota > Metazoa > Arthropoda > Insecta > Lepidoptera > Erebidae > Leucoma > Leucoma salicis. The sequence goes on along the minus strand of OX411808.1, from coordinate 9,862,265 downwards.
TTCGTTGTTTTCTAAGTGGGCCAAGGACAAACAACGTGTTGAATCCTCGATATGATGATGTGCTTGGAACCAGCTTGAGTGCTTGTTATTGATAATATTTCTAATAGTTAATAATGCCTGTTTATCTGTAAGGAAGGCACTAGTGTTTTATTGTTTTCTCGCCTGAATACAGTGAAGATATTTTCTAACCAATTTGACGGTATTATCTTAAGGTGATGAATAGCGAACTTGCCGCTGTCCATGCTGCATACCAGCGAATGGCCGGGAGTGGAAAGAAGCCTGAAATCCTCTTTTTACTTGTTCAGAAGAGACATCATACCAGGTAAGGTGTTTTATTTATTATTCTAGTTAATTATTCCAGTAAAACTCCTCTAGTTATATCTATCTAAAATCTATCCGGTGGTTCTACCGGCACTTTCGTAGTGACAAAACGCTCGGCAAAAATGCCGGACTCATGATAATGTGAATAGCTTTATATAAATTGTACAGCCACTAGCCCTTCCGGCAGTTTTACCGGCTCGGCAGATCTGCCGGTCCGACGTAGTGGGAACCCGGCCTTACATGTAATGGCTGAAAAAAAAACCGTTTTTGTTCGTTTGATGAGTTGTCTGTTCAGCCTGTTGTTGTGGGCGTGGGTATGATGCCCATGGCTAAATATTTCTCCTAACTCTAATATGCGAAATAGGGACACATTCCATAAGAAAAAAAACTATTTACGTTATAGAGTAGTACAAATATGGTTTTTATTTTATTGCAGATTCTTTAATAAAGGCAAATTCTGCGACAAAAATGTATCGCCGGGCACTGTGGTCGATACTGATATAGTACACGCGTCAGAATTGGACTTCTATCTGGTTAGTTTGAGTCTCCTAGTAGAACCTACTAAATTATGATAATCGACCTTTTTTTAACGAAATTTATAATGATTACCGTAACTCGTTGTTTTCATTTACGCAAGAGTCGCGACCTACTTGAAGTGAATTATTGAGTGAAATCAAAACGTGTTAAAACCCCATGGTGAGGTCTTCTATGGTGAGTGAAAGCGCCGAAGGCCCAAATCCACCCCCTATCCTCATTATTATTCTTCCTATCTCATACCTATCCCGATCGACTGACGACCAAGATGGCGACGCGCGAGTGATAACTCTGGTGTAACGTCATTAGGCTACGGTAACGCTTACCATCAGGTGGGCCTGTATGCCACCCACGTAAATAAGAAAAGCACATGTTGCTAACAAGTATACCGAAGAACTGATGGCAAGTGCCTATCGTAGCCTAGCTATAGATGAAACGCGATCAGAATCAAATTAATAAAGAAACCTCCGCAGGTGTCCCACCAAGCTATAAAAGGCACGGCGCGACCGACTCGTTACCACGCGGTGTGCAACGACGGCCGCATCCCGGATGACGAAGTGGAGCAGCTCACTTACTATCTATGCCATCTGTACTCGCGCTGTATGCGCTCAGTGTCGTATCCGGCTCCGACGTACTACGCGCATCTTGCGTGCTTGCGGGCCAGATCACTCACTTAGTATGTACATTCAACTGTGTAAAATACTAGGTTATTTGCGACTTGTAGATACCCTGATCTCCAGATGCAACGCATTTCACAACAGCAGTAGACGTTGAAAGGCTGATGGATGGATGGAGGATGGAATATTATCTGGCGTACCGAATTTTACTAGGTGTTTTGACATTTTTACCAACAATAGCGAGTCTCGTAAAAAGATCTATAGTGATAAGTTTGAGGCTCGCATCGACACTACCACTGAACGAATGTAATATGGTTCCAGTGGCCCCACACTACCCTGTTCGCTGCCCCGAACGACAGGGTGTGCGGTTAGGAACATGTTTTTCCCGCCTTAACAAAAAAAAGGGGGTCATCGACACTAGCGATTCTCGCCAAGCAGTGTTCAGGCAATTCGAGATACCTATGCGTATATCGACCTACTACTAGTAATTGCCTGTAGTCTAAACCATTCAAGAGAACATTTTTGATCTGTATTTTAGCACTTGATATGCTCAGCTTAAAGAACAAATTATTAGTGAAATGTGTAAAAAAAGAACTAGTGCGAACGGTAATCGAACGAGCGAGCAGTTAGAGCACTTCGATTCCCGCTCGCACTAAAGTTCTCTTTTTCCACATTTCACAAATAACTAACTCAAGAAAAGCCAGATTCTCCTTCAACACTCGAATCCATCGCTTACGAACTCTCGCCGTTCGTGTTCGAAAAACTCTTTTTGTGTAACTTCGGCTTCATATATATCCACATCTGCAATGACGAATACTTATTCTGTGTTTACATTAGGTATATTTTTCATTTGCAGTGGTCAGAAGTTCAATAACAAAGATTTGGAGAAGAAACCGGAACGTTTGCGCGTCCTTGATAAGATGCTGCAGTTCAGTCGCATGTTCTTTGTTTAAATAGTTTTGTATTTCATTTAGCGCGAGAACGATCCACTTTGTAATTTATTGAATCGGCAAATTTAGGCTTGTTTTTATAATTTAAACGAAATGCGTTTACTAAATATCGTAAATTTTAATCTAAATTGTTTATTAGCCAAGCGGCGGTGTTTTATAGTCTGAAAAAATAGTTTGGATGTAGTTTGTTTGCCATTTTTTAACTTTGAAAATGGGATTGATCATTTTGCGCTATTATTTTAATGTCTATGTAAACTTTGTTTCAAAATTAATGTATTGATATATACTAGATACTTAGTCTTAAATTAAAATAAAAACATAAAATCATAAAAAAATATTGATGTTGTATATTAAGCAAATTATTAATCATTTATTTCATTATCATATTATACAGATTCAATCAATATGTAATAAGTGCATATTTTTCTTATAAAAAATACTTATAAACTTGCATAAATAAAATTGGTCAGGTCAGTGGAAAAAATTATGAATGAGGTGAATTTACGGAAATTAAAAAAAGTGGGTTTATACTTCGTTTTTCTTGAATTATGCATTTAGATGCCTTATTTATTATTTTAAGAGATTATTTCATAAACGGAAATCTTAAGTATAAGTAATTGTTTAAAAAAATATATAAATAAGGATGGATCTCTTTTTCAAAATCTCAGTGAGGTGAGTGAGTCGTGGGTGTGTAATACACCTCTGCCTATCCCTTCGGGGAATACAGGCGCGATGCTATGTTTTTTATGATTTCAGTGAGGCAACGTGAAAAAAAAAAATTGTTGTTGAATTTGTAGTGTATTTTATCAGTAGTGTGGCGGTGTTTGATCGCTTTAATCTATATTATTATGACTTTAGAGGACAGTGATCACCATCTATTTCGCAAACGGGATTCAATAAAGTCTATCGAGTATGTGTTACGTAACCTCAATTATACAAACCTTTACAATATAAATAAATTATACTATAGAAATAACCTTCGGTATTTAAAGTTATGTTACATTCTTTGAAGATATGCTTGAATTTTAATACCATTATTCATTGTGACATCCTAAAAAATATTAATTATGAACGTAATCTGTTATTTCTTGGCTTTTAATGGCTTGTCCCTTGTCCTTGTAATTTCGGTTCAGAGGACTTTAGTGCTGTGAAAAATTGTATTTTTGATAATAATATATAAAGTTATATTTGGTTTGAATGTTTCATGTGATTGTGAATAAATTGGTGTTGCTTGTATAAAAATAAATATTTCCTTAGGTTTTATCCGCAGCTTCGTCTAATCGTTTTCATATAATTCTAATAATTACGCGGCGTATGTCTAAATAAAGGGTATGATGATTGTATCCGTCATGCTCAAATCTTCATAATTCAGTCAAGTTAAAAAAGAAACTCCATTAATTGGCGGTTGACGGTAAACGGTTTGTTTAAAAATCTGTTGAGTAGTTTTAAAGTTTATTTCATTCAAAACAATCAGACCGACAGAAGTGAGAGGTGGGGGTCGGCTTTATTTTATAATATGATTATAATGTAATATATAGCCGTGTGGGGCCAGCTGTAGAATTGTCCCACCCCTCTCCACCCATGGGAGTCGTAAGAGCCGACTGAGGGAATATCGGGGGAGTGGGCAGCAGCACTCCCTCGAGTATTAACAACATCCACTGCGATCGCCAACCCACCTGCCAAGCGTGGCGATTACGGCACTATCCCCCATTCCTTGGGGAGGCCTATGTCCAGCAGTGGACGTCGAAAGGCTGATGGATGGATGGATGGATGTAATATACATATATTTTTTTTTAATTTTAACTTATATAGTATGTATAGTTTAGAAATTTAATTTGCATGTATTGTAACTTTTTTTTCTTATGTATCTCTATAAATAAAATGATAGAGATCTGTCGGAAAAACAACTGGACAGATTTTAATTAAGTTTTCTAAGATTTCATTCTTAGGACAGTTGCCCCATAAAAAAAAATATTATTATTATAAGCAATACAGACGAAGTTGCAGACATAATTCCGTGACTGAAAATAAACCATATTATATATATAATGCAACTGCGGTTTATATAAATTAACTGTTGTATTTATTAATTGATAATCGGTAATATTGCTTAAATGAGGCAGCTTCCAGTATTATAATTAAAAATATGTTATGGGCACTAGGCAGACAAAAATAAATTTAATATTTTGCAATATTATCTAATTGCGTATTTAGATTGGTGTTCTTATTTTATACATAGAATTGCTGCCAAATATCATTACCGTCTCTTTAGTAGTTTTGCATTCAATCTTTTTATAAAACGTTCATTGAGGTTTACACTAGTGCAGTTATGATAGATATTTCAGTAATGGATTAATGATCGTCGATGCGTGCCTAAATTCAAATTATTTGGAATAGGATACAACTACAGGGTGTATTTATCTACTGACCTCTTTTTTAATAAATCTTTAGTTTTGTATATTAGTTATGTATTCTAATATTGTGTATTTTAATTAATAAATATTATTTAAGCTACATATAATTTGTTTCTTTTTCAAAGTCGGTAGTTCTTACAGTCTGTCAGAGTTTATATAGAATTTATACTGCAGCCGCGATTTGGTCAGCGATAGCTTTTTTTTAACTTTTTAAATTCAATACCCTACGTTACGCCTTTGAGATACGATTTTGTAAATCACTGAAATATATTAATTTAAATAAAGATAAAATAAAGATTCGTAACTGAAAATCTTAAATCTGTATGTTCCTATCCATAAAAGCTTACACACAATTTCATCTCTTATAATACCCTCCAGAAAAAAGACAAAAATAATGGACCTACTTTGAATCTTTGAATGTACGCATACCTTCCCTCAAATAAAATTAAAATGAGAATGAGTTTAAATGCCAGCGTATTGGTCAGATAAATCGTAGTAGCCAAAGGAAAATGCCCACTCGGGGTCTCGAAGTGTATCATGTTGTAAATTAATAAAAAAAGAGTTAACTGTAATATTAATATCGGACCCGGCTAACGTTGTAATGAGCCTTCTTAAGGGAATTGGCGTCACCCCTTAAGTGAGCATTTTAAATCGACCCTATTCGTGGGAATAAAATGGAAAAATCTGAATTCTTAAAAACCGGGGGAGGTTTCTTTATTTAAATACAATAATTGGCTCAGCAATTGCTCATACGAGAAACTTATCACAACAAATTTTACACAAATCTATGTTTCATAGCCGGCGACGCTCTCATTCTTGAAGTCATGAAATCTTAACCCGACGCTTAGATGAACAATCAAACAAACGTCAGAAATAGCAAACGCCTAAAGTAGCCCCAATACCAAAAACAGACCAAACTTAGCAAATACTGGCTGAGTCAGCCAAACGAACATCAAATTAATTCGAAGTGCTAAACCCAGATGCTAAGGATAAAGAGCGAATTGTTTCAACTGAGAAAACTCTTAAGCGTCCCCCAATATTAGTTGGTGTTGAAAACATTACACCCTTAAAGCAACTTTTGGACCATTATGCGAGTTATAAATTATGAGCGGAAAATACTAAGTGGCAATAGAGTAAATACTCTAATCAAAACACAAGAAATCTATAGAGAAGTTGTGAAACAGTTGGACAAAAAATATACAGATTATTACACATACAAACCAAAACAAGAACAAAGAACTGCAGAAACAAATATCCACTAATGCGACCCAAAAACATTGTGGCGGAAACAATACACACCGAAAAACCATATAATCCTTCAAAATCGTGGCAACAACAGCATGGAACGAGCTGTGCGGACATTGTTCAAAATAGACCTCAAGCAACATTTGACAAACACTCAGGACTCCTCTGAAGATTCAAATGACATGAAGCAACTATAATGAATATGTTTAAACAAATTAAGAATCAATTGTGCACGATGACAAATCTACTCACCAACTTAATGTCTGTCGTGTGTAAAAGTTCGATCAACTCAAAATAGTGGTATGGAATGCAAATGGCCTGACACATCACTCATTAGAAGTTATAATATTCCTAGCTTAGATAAAAAACCTAGAAACAAATGACGTCGACACGCTATTAGTGTCAGAAACACACTTCAGACTAAAGAGTTACTTCAAAGTTCCAAATTGTAAGATACACCATACAATGCATCCAGATGGAAAAGCTCATGGCGACTCTGCAATTTTAATTAAGGGCAAAATTAAACACAATGCCAACTCATACCGCACCGAAGAAATACAGGCGCTAGTCGCCGTCGTAATGATCACTGACTCCACAGATCATCTAAATATAACAACACTATACATTCCACCAAAGCACAACTTAAAAGAAAGTGATTACTCCACCTTTTTCCGAACACTTGGCAACTGATTTATAGCTGCAGGAGACTACAACGCAAAACATATCAAATGGGGATCGCGACTTATCACAGCGAAAGGTCGGGAGCTGCTAAAGTCGATTGAGGGTCTACGACTCGGTGTTAAGTCTTCTGGTCAACCAACCTGTTGGCCTTCTGACATGAATAAGAAACCAGAATTGGTTGACTTTATAGTCACGAAAGGAGTACCCGACCCTAAATTGAGAACAGGGGTAGCCTGCTATGATTCAACCTCGGACCATTCCCCGATAATTGTACAGTTAAGCTGTGAAGTTAAAAGGCAAATAAAAAGTTGCAAGCTGCATACCAAAAAAAACAAATGGCCACACTTCAGAGTTAGTAGAAAATTATTTTTTGCAAAATACCATTGACATCTGACGCTGATGTCACCCAAGCAGTGGAATTATTCAACAATTGCATACAACAAGAAGCATGGGCGTCCACCCCAAATCTTGCAGAATACACAGAATTCAAGTACCTACTCCTACCCAAAGTTCATTCTCAAATTAATTAAGGAGAAGCGACATGCTAGGAAAGTATGGCAGACCACAAAATACGCACCAGACAAAACAAAATTCAATAAGCTTGCCTCAGAACTTAAGGATTACATTCCATAGAAACCGCGGTATAGGAATATATTTACAAAATCTGGACGCCACAAGCAACAGATTATTCCCTCTGGAAAACAACTAGTAAGTTGAAAAGACCAATTATTCATCAACCTCCTTTCAAAAAAGACGATGGCAACTGGGCCAAGACTGACCATGATAAAAGTGTAACTTTTGCAAAACATCTAACTGAAGTTTTTTACTATGCAAAACATCTAACTGAAGTTTTTTAGGGCTTTGGCTCAACAAAAGAAAAAACAGTATTAACACTTTTAAATGTACCTCACCAACTGGATCCGCCCATTAAGAAATTCACAAAAATGGAAGGAAAGGCGGCTATTATGTACTTAAAAATACATAAAGCCCCAGGATACGACCGACAGACAGGATTACTCCAGAAATACTTAGAGAATTACCAACCAAGGGAATAAATTCCTTAACCCAGCTCTATAAGTCTGTCCTCTGAAGAAACTTTGTTCCACCTCAATGGAAGATGGCAGAAATAATTGTCGTTCCAAAGACTGGAAAGGATCTCACAGACGTAATGAAAAAGAAACTGAGCAGACGAGTGCCACAAGATGTAATGGAAACTTAGATAATATAGTATATTTGGGCAAATCATTGGATTACGCTCCAAACACGTCCTTATGCAATTTTTTAAGATCCGGCTAAATGTCGCACAGTTTGCAGGAATAACATAAAAAAAATAGTATTCAGAAATGGCAAAAAATTATAGCAGTGAAAAGTTCTAATTGATATCATTTGAGGAAAATGGCTGTATTAGGCGGTTCTGAACACAAAACCATATTTTTTTGGAATTTACGAACGTATTTGATGAAAGTGATTCCAGTTGTCCCCTTAGTTGGGTCGCAGAGTTTAGATAGGCAAACGCTTTGTGTTACCTATTTATTCGGTGGTGGTGGGGGTGATCAGCTAAAATCCAACATCATATTATTGGTAAAAACCTTCAGAAGTAATTTGGAAGACAAAGAAAATTAACATTGCAATTTCGTTTGTAAAATATTCCCCAGTTTTGTCATCTCAAGCATGTTTGATAAATCACAATACTCTGATTAAAAGACGCCTGATTGTAATATCACAAACTCGTTCGCACGGAGAGTAGGTAGATATTGCTCTGATAACTGGGAAAGTGCAGTAACTCTTTATTTTTGTATGGTCGTTCTTGATCAGTGGCTTATAGGGTACTATAATATGTACTATTGTACTATGTTTCGGGTTTGCGTACTATATACTTTTGAAGAAATATATAGTACGCAGAAATACTATATATTTAAAGTAATTTCATTCCTAATCTCAACCCGCCACTTCGGCGTTCACAGAAAGGATATTTTAGGTTATCATTCGAAATGGCGGGAAGAAAAAAACCTATTTTTATATATATTTTTAGCATTTGACATGCTTACATTTTTCACTTTGTGTTTAATTTAAACCTTATTAGATCTCAGTAATTCCGTACAAAATTTAATAATCCATAACAGTTGTTGCCTACTGAGTTTTCTGGCCGGATCTTTCTCAGTCAGGCCGCGTTCCGATCCGGTGGTAGCTTCTTAGTCTTAGCTTTTGGCAAAATCAATATATTTAATAATATAAACTAATAACCAAGATTGTCTTCTTACTGGTAGTAATTGGTAGTTTGTGGTAGAATTTTTGAGCACTAAATAAAAACAAAAATTTTACAATTTAAAGAGGAGTATTATACTCATTTTAATATACTAATTTAAAGTCTCATACATTGTAAGCATAAACATTTGAAGTAGATATTTTCACTGTGTTTCTAAACGAATATTAGATGGGTTAAAATAAATAAACCAAAAATTTTGTAAAATCATATACTGTGGGTAGATGAAACCGTTGAAATAACATATCAACCTTGGACGTCTATCATCTAAGTCCACCCGTGATCATGAATGCTGTAAAGTATTCGAAACGTCGGGATAGGAGTAAAATCAAGTAAACGCGATAGATTCCGTAAACGTAGTTTTATTTCAAAATGTCTATTATTTTCCCTAAAATGCCTTTTTTAAATAGATTATTTTAAAATATACTAAATTTCGCCGAAGAAATGTTGGCAACGCTATGCGTAGCATGGAGATCGGCACCACTTCGCCTACATCTTAACTACCCCAATATCCGTAATCACAATTTTCTGTACATAGGTACTTGATTTTTTTTCCCTATGTTTCTATCCTAAGTGATAAGAACTTTTATCATGGCAACACTAGATAACGGTAACCAGTGAATTTGTGTAGGCAATTGAGTTCAAGGCGAATTCAGCAGCTCGGGGTTCACATAAAAAAATGTCGGGTGTGATATATTTTTTTTATTGCTTATGGTGGCAGACGAGCCTCGGCCCACCTGATGGAAAATGGTAACCGTCGCTCATGGACTCAACTATACCGAGAGCGTTGTCAAGCCGCTGCTTACCCTTTTTTTTTATTTTTTTATTTTATTTTAGGTGGGCAAAAATGTCCTACCGCACACCCCGCTGCTCGGGGAGACAATGGGGTAGGATGGGGCTCTCACCCACTAAAAACCCACCGTGCGCCTCCACCCGCCCTTACTACGGCGGATCACGGGTACCGCGTCGTATCGACCGCGATCCGCAGGCGGCAGCCCCTTCGGGCACCCTCTCTTGAGCGATGCCTCGCGCAATTGGGCGTCGCACCTTCGCGGTAGGCTTCCGCGGACGGCAGGGTACTCCCCGACCCCACCGTCCGCGGCCTCGGCTAGGGCGGCATCAGGCGCAAGTAAGCGCGCGCATGCCGCCACGCGCGCCGGCGGCAAATCGGGTCCGCGAAGGAGGATTCCTCCCGGGCCCTCTCCGCCACCTCCTTCCGCGAGATGACAGCCTCGCAGAAGGCGGCGACCGCGGTCCAGGCCCTGTCACTGCCAACCATCGCTCGCGCAACGGCCGGCAGCGACAGGTCCACGCCTATGACTGCAACGAGTTCCCGGCGCTGCACATCCCAGGCTGGGCACGACTCGAGCGTGTGCTGCGCCGAGTCCTCGTCGCAGCCGCAGTGGTGACAGCCTGGGGTTGTCTCCCTCCTAGCGATCATGTGCAGGTATTTGCCGAAGCAACCATGCCCTGACAAAACCTGCACCAACCGGAAGGTGAGGATCCCGTGCTGTCGCCCTGCCCATTCTTCCAAAATCGGAGACCAGCCCGGGGCGTCTCCAGCCGAGACTTCCACTTTAGGACGGTGGCGCGGCGGGCATCTTCCCGCCACGATGACATTGCACTCGGAGAGGGGCGGCTGCCCCCCGCCTGCGCCATCGACGCCCGCCGATAGACGTCGGCGAGCACCTCCGCTTCCAGATCCCACGGGGGGGGTTCCGGCCAACGCGCAGGCTGCATCGGTCGAGACCGTGCGGTACCCGCGTATTGCCCTGACCGCTACGACCCTCTGTGGACGCCACAGAAGGGCCCTATTGCGAGCGGCCAGGGACTCCGCCCACACGGGCGCGCCGTACAGTGCCATCGACCGTACTACCCCTGCGTAGAGTCGTCGACACGCGAAACTCGGTCCGCCCAAATTCGGCATCAGTCGCCCGAGGGCGGACGCCGTGCCGACGAGCTTTGGCGCAAGACGGCGGAAGTGCTCGTCAAAGTGCCACCGTCCGTCCAATACCAGGCCCAGATATTTGATGTGGGCCTGGATTGGCAAGCCCACCCCATTGACCGTTATCGAGGCGCTGGAGGGCGGGCCCCGTCGGGGCCGCTGCTTACCCTTTCATTAACGGTTATCTCCTGCTACAACCACACACGTCTCACGGGAGATGATGGTACCAATCTCAACCAGATTGGCCTGATAGCAAGTGAGTACTCCCAATTGGTACCCAGGCCTACCACCAGTAATGCAATGGGCGATAATTGCTTACTTCCCTTAGTCGCTTTGTATGACACCCGTAGGAAAGAATGGGATGGTGGCACGGGTGACACCTATATTCTTAGTCAGTCACCACACGGACAATATATAATAGTATAGTGAATTTAATTTTTTAATAGCATCATTCGTAAAACAACCTAGGTGCTAAGATTACTTATATATACTGATATACAGAAAAGCTGAAGCTATTACAGCTTAGCATTACGTTGGAAACTGTCAAACTATTACTAATAAAGTAGCTTATATCTAAGTACTACCTACTTATAAAGTTGACGGGCTTCGTGGCGTAGTCGGTAGTGTAATTGACTTCCGTGCACGAGGCCGTGGGTTCGATTCCCACTCAGGACAATTATTTGTGTGATGAACACAGATATTTATACTGAGTCTGGGTGTTTTCTATCTATTATATGTATGTATTTACATAAAAAAGTAGTACATATATGTATATAATACCCATAAATTCTTGTTTATTAAAATCATTATAATTAGATACATAGGTACGTTATTCCTTCTGGCACAAGCACAAGCGTCAAGCTTAGTTTAGGGCCAGAGGACGTTTTGTGAAAAATGTCCGTGAATATTTATTTATTACCTATTTATTGACAATGATCTAGATTTATTTATTATTCATTTCCAATATTTCATACAGAGTATAAAACTATTTATATTACAGAACATAACGAAATTTTAATATTAATTTGACATTTTTTATTGTACAGCACCTAGGTGTTTTCTATTTATTAGGTATATGCATGTATTTATAAAAAAAAGTAATATATATATATTATATTATGCGTAATCTGGTAGGTACCCATAGCACAAGCATTAAAAAGCTTAGTTTGAAACCAGAGGACGTTGTGTGAAAATGTTCGTGAATTTTTTTTTTTAATTTAACGTAAATAAAATGCTTATATTCGATAAACAGTCACAGTGTAGGTTACGATTAGCTTGGGAAGAATATGTGATGGTTTTGTCCCATCTAGTTCGGCCTCAGCATCGTCTCGACATCAAGTGCATGTTAATTACTCAATACTCTACCAGAGGTCGCACGAGACATTGTTGCATGTTCAAATGCAAATAATATCGCGTTTGACTACGAGTATAGCTATATAATTATATACAATGTCTTGTAAAGCAATTTTTTTAAATTATTTGTTGTTACGTAACAGTGTTTTGGTCAAGTACCTATGTCTAAGAAGTTTATTGGTAAAATTGTATTAGGTACTCTATATTTTTGTAATTGATTTTGCGTATACATTTCAATAAGGGGCGGCACATGATTATAAATTGAAGACAACCATAAATTAGAATGATTAATACATAGACACATATATGTGAATGTTTCTATTCCTAACTTAAAACCTACCAAACCGCACACACCAATTTTCATTAAGATCACCCAAGCCGTTATTAAGAGTTACATACAGATAAAATTGAGAAAACGGCATAATCTTGTTTATCTCTAAGCTAGCTGGGACCCACAACTCGCCTTTGTGGAATATAGTTGCATTTATTGCACGGAACCCTAATTATTTTTGCGATAAATTAGCATATGTTACTCCTTATAACATCAGCTATTGCTAGTGAAAGAACCCGGTTTAAATCGCTCTAGCCGTTTCGGAGATTAGCTGAATAATAGATAGAAAGACAACACATTTTTGAATTTTATTTTGTTATAAATATCTACTACAGTATATATTTTCATATGCATTTAGTCAATCCATCCATCCGTCGTCCACTGCCGGACATAGGCCTCTCTAAGAGAGCGTCACAACGATCGGTTCTGTGTCGCCTAAATCCAACAACTATCTGTGACTTCGACCAGGTCATCGGTCCACCTGGTGGGACGCTGAGCCGTCCGATATTGGTCGCCACTCGAGGAAACCTTTCTTCCTTAATGGTTCGCCGAGCAATATGTCATGCCACTACGTGCTGACCCAACAAAATTCTATACAAGCCATTCTTGTTCTGCTACAGAATTCCGAATTAGGTAAGGATTCGGTCACGTAAAGAGATCCATAACACGCTGAATGACTTATTATCAATGATTATAATAAACTATATTTATTTGCCTGTGCTCAAAAATATTTATGACTATTATAATGTTTCTTTTTTGTTATTTTTTTTTAAGTGTTTAATAATATAAAAATATAAATATCCTACCACCTATAACTAAAAATTCTTTGCATTATTTAAAAAAAGTGTATTTTTGCATATTATATTATAATATATGGAACATTACTATACACATATATGTACCTATATATACATTCATCAGTATCAAGGTTTAAAAACGGCAAAATAATGCTTGTAAAACAATCGTGCAATTGGTCACGTAGGCACGTTTGACTAACTTAAATAGCATAAAATAATGGTGTTTTGGTCAATGGTTCGATTCCTATATTATGTAAGTCTATATCTTCTATACTATTATAAAGCTGTAACAGCGGCTCTGTTCTTTGTTTGTACATTATAATATTTGAGAAAAATGTAGGCGTCCCTGAACATATTTTTTTGTTCGGGTGTAACGCAAAAATTACTGAACGGGTTTTGATGAATTTTTTTTTGTTTGTGTGCTCTTGTTTAGACTTAATATTTTTAAGTACTTATAATTTTATCCCGCTACTAATATTATAATTATTTTTTATAGGGATAAACAAGTTGTGCCTTTACTAAGCGATAGGCTAGGCTAGCCTATCGCACAGATTAGAGGTTAGTAAAACTTCTGCTCTCTACTATGCACAATGTAGGTATTATATACAGGGCATTCAAAGGAATGTTAAGTAGCCTTTGACTTATTTTCTGTCCTTTTCAGTAGCTTTTTAAGTTTTACTTGTAACAATCTATAGTCTGTAGGTACTTATAAAATTGTAACAGAGTAGTTCAAGTATCTACAGTACATATAAGATATGTACATATATGCGGTTCCGCCGCAGCCAAAAGCTAGTTTTTAGGTTATATAACCAGCCAATTATAACCAGTTTTTATGTCCAATCAAGAGCTATCAAATAAAAAAAGTTGCATCAAAATCCGTTCATTCGTTTTTTTTGAACAAACAGACAGACAACAATTCTAAAAAAAAAATATTTTGTGTTTAGAAACGCCTATATAGCCTATTACAGCCATTTTTTCTCAAATATCTTAAATGTCACACACACTTAACACTGTTACAGCTTTATAATAGTATAGATATATAGTATAATAGTATAGAATAGATAGTGGAATTCTTCGGTGGCTGAATTGGTAAAGCATCTGGATGGTATCCAGGAGATGCAGGTTCGAATCCTGCTCGTGACTGTTATTTTCGATTTCACATTTTTCACTTTGTGTTTAATGACCCCATTATTTTTAAACGAACCGATTAAAAACAGAAAATACGGAAGAAATTCTCTTATTATTGTATTGACGTCTGTTCTTGATAACTGTGCTAAGCTTCAATTGAATTCAAAATTTTTAACATTGAATTAAATTGGGGCAAAATCACGACCAAATAATACATAATATACAGGTGAAGCTAATAAAAACGTGTTAAAAACGAATCAGACCTACTTTATTATTTAGGTACTAGTGAATTTCCAGTGGCCCGCCAATGAAGGCGGAGAGACGGCACACGGCGGTTTATTTAGTGGGTGAGGGCCCCCACACTACTCTGTTCATTGCCCCGAACGACGGGGTGTGTGGTTAGGAACATTATTTCGCGCCTTAACAAAAAAAGTAGGTACTAGTGAATTAACATGCATTTTCGCTCGCGTCATAGTGATGAATTAATTTTGCATATGATTTGTGTACAAACCTTTCTTAGTGCTCATCTACAGTATCAAAAAAAAACCCATAATGTACATTTTTTTTGGATCTAGCCCCAGGATTTTTTTTTAGTTTGTCAGTCAGTTATTTATTCTATTAGGTACTTATATAATTATGTAGGTATAACCTATTATTATGAATATTATGCACCTAAGCGCAAATTTTCTTTTCATACAATTTATCAGCATAAATTCCACTGCATGGCTAATTAATTGTTATCAAGGCTAGAATATTCGTATGAAATATTTAAATTAGTTAAAATTGCGAAAATACATCTAAATCAGTTTTGAGGTTGTACCTACTTTGTAATTTATTGTATTACCCTAAATATAAATTACTAGATCATTAAATAAACACATGTATGTTAGGGTCAATGGCGTGTTTACTTTGAAACGGAATATACAGCCGTACGTTGTATGTATAAGTTATTAGACGAGGACGCTAGAAACAGCCATTCATGACCT
Source organism: Leucoma salicis (assembly GCA_948253155.1). NCBI lineage: Eukaryota > Metazoa > Arthropoda > Insecta > Lepidoptera > Erebidae > Leucoma > Leucoma salicis. The sequence goes on along the minus strand of OX411808.1, from coordinate 9,846,700 downwards.
ATCGGAAGAGGAGGAACTTATTAGCAGGTATACCGAGCACTTCGGGAGTCCGGCATAATCTCTTCGTCTACTCGGTGAGAAGATGTCGATAAAGGATTTCCTCGCGTAAGGATAAAATGTACTTATATATAAATTCGAATTAGAAAGAACACCTACACACTAATACAGGGAGTATTGTGAATAAATTATATTTATGATTTACTGACCTTAGCCAGCAGCTCCGCCGCAGCCACGCTAGTTTTTAGGTTGTGTCTCAGGTTCCCTATATAGTAGGGGGATAAAATGTATACCTTTTTGGCGCTTTTAAGTCTAGTCAAAAGCTATCAAAGAAAAAAGTTTTATCTAAACCCGTTCAATACTTTTTGCGTGAAGCTCGAAAAAGCAAACAAACAAACAGTATATTTCTAAAAAAAATTTTTGTATGCAGAGACTCCTAGTTCATTGTTTCTCAAATATATTAAATATAAAGGCACAGCTCTTTTACAGCTTTATAATAACTATCTAAGAATCTGATTTTGGGTGCTCCTTAGTAATTGGTCCAGGAGCCGCCGCCTATTTTTTAGTGATTAATAAAAGGCTGAATATTTGTGAGTAGGTTCCGTTCGATGAGACACGCAAATTTTTCTCAGTGAAAAATCTTGTAAGAGGTAGCTATTAAGTGTCCGTGAATTCAACAACTTCCAAGCGTGGGACAAAGAAAACGTACCACTAAATTTGTAGGACTATATAGACATTTCATTATACAAATATTTACAAAGCTGCATTCAAAAAATCAGATAGTTAATAATTTGAATAACCTCTTTATTTATATTTGTCTCTCTATATTTGTCAGTCAAACCACCCATTTTGTAGGACAGTTGTTATTCCGAGTTTATTATCCAATTATCTTAACATTTAAATTTACTGTTAGTCAGACAATTTCGACACCCCACCAAATTGAAATGTTTTATACCTGCGCTCTTTATTAGCTAGGTACCTCTATCGAGATTTTTCACAGAGATAAACTTAGGCGTCTCGTCGAACGGAACCTACTCACAAAGATTGAACCTGTTATTAATCACTTAAAAAAATAGGCGGCGGCTCCTGTACTAATTACTTTAGTACAGACGAAGATATCGCAATTTTTTTGATAAGTGCCAAATGTCTAAAAAATAAACTTAGAAAACTTTATCGAAATTTATCCAGCATCTGTGATGCGCAGATAACCGACGGCAGACCTATTATTTAGTCTGAAGTCTAGAAAATTCCGTTGGTGTATTTTTTTATGCTCAAACCACACGGACCCCGTTTGTGTAGCATTAGAGTGCAGGCTACACTAACGGGCAACATCGATGCCCATTATCGCGATAGGCCTTAGACGAAGAATAATATAGACTCGCTACTATTTTGACATTAAGGATGAAGAAAAGGATGCACATACTAGGTTTTACCAAGAGTGAGAGAGACACAGGTATAAGTATATTTATCCTTTTCGCGTATGCGTTAGTTGTATTTGGACCCAATGAACTGGGTCCAAACAATAAGGTGGCCAACCGTCCCCATCATCAGTATGTAAGCTTGTTTTTGTATTGACGAAAAAAAAACCTTTATTAATCACGTTATATACGCTAATAATACATGTTCTAATACATTTTAAGCAAAATATAAGCATAACTGCAATTTCTTTTGTCCTGTCATTCTTTTTTAGTCAACAAAGTTATAATCATAGTTATCTTTTAAAATTATTCCGGTTATCTATTGCTATCTCGACACTGCATACGCTGATAGCTTGTCAATAATATCCTTCGTCTAAGCGATAGGCAATTACGTATAAATTGGGTGGCCACACTGGAACGTTCAATCTCTTTGATGTATCGCGACTGGATATGTCGCCTAATGTCAAACGGCGAATGCCGTTGTCGAGTTCTCGCGATAAGTCGTGACTACACCAACGATAAACGTCCATCATCGCGATAATTATCTGTGTTTCCTGTTAGTGTGGACCGAGCATATTAAATAAAAAAAACGTTTTATTGCCCTATTTTTTCCTACCTATACCGTATACATACATCACGACAAAAAAGCAGTTTCTTGTCAAAATAGCATTTAGTAGGCCCCTGAGTCGTATTAGCCCAGGGCCCCACAAATTCACGATCCGACCTTGAGGCCACGCAAGTGAAGCCGCGGGCGGAGTCTAGTCTTTTATAAAATACTTGTTATAATTACTGAAATGTAATGTTAACTAGATACTAACTGACATTAAGGCCACCCGTGTTATCGGAAATTGAATTGGCCATTTTCAAAGTTCCGGCACAACTTCCGTTAAGTTTATAGCATCTAGATCTGTATTATCTTTTACGGCTAATGGCTCTCAATAAAAAAAGGGTAATGTCTTTACATATTTTTATTGGGAGTGGTGACTGACTAGTCACGTCCCACTTGATGGTAAATCGTAACCGTCGCTCATGGACCTAACTATACCGCTATACCGAGAGTATTGTCAAACCGCTGCTCACCATTTCATTTCACAGATATGAAATGTAAGAATTAACGGCTATCTCCTGCTACAACCGAAACACATCGATGTGCTTTATAGCCGGTCACACGGGAAATGGTGGTACCTACCAACCCGATCGGGCCCGATAGCAAGTGAGTACTCCCACTTGGTACCCAGCCCTACAACCAGTAATGCAAAGGGTGATGTCCGTAGGACTATTATCTATTCTGTGCCTTGATCGCCTCGTACGACACCCGTGGGAAAGAATGGGGTGGTGACACTTGTATTCTCTTTGTCCGTCACGCAGAAAAAAGAGAAACATTTTTTTATTATGAATTATTATAATACATTTTAGACATAGATAATTATTTAGGGACGTTAGGTAGACAGGTACCGTCTTAAAATGAAAAGCCTGAAAAAGTCGGGTTAATGACACCATTTATAACTCAAGAACGGCTTGACTGATTTTTATGATCTTTGATTTGATGGATTTGTCTGCGCCCGGAATAGCAGAATAAATTCATGAATGTTTACATGAATAAATAGTTTGGACATTTGGAAAGAACGCTGGACGAGCGATTGGTTAAGAAGATATATCTACAACGTGAAAGTGGATGGATGTAGGTACAGGGGGAGACCGAGACTAACCTACCTAGACCAAATCCGTCATGAATGGAAGGAAGGTGGAGTCAGCACTCTCCGAAACCGGCGAGCGTGTATGAAGAGCATTATGAATGTCGAGGAACCCAGAGATGTATGCAATGTACCGGTTGGCTACAGATCCGTTCACTTATAGCTGATCATCCGTATTCACACGGAAATACTGCCTACCTGAATTAAACCACAAAATTAAGCGGACAGCATGCGATCTTAAAACAAGATCGGAGTCAGATTTTTATTACATACTAGCTGCTATCCGTGATTCAGTCTGCATGGAATTTAATTATGCGGAACCTTAATTATTATAAAAGTAGCTTAAGATACCTATAACATATTCAATTATCTGGCAGCGAATCTCGACCAAATCGGTCCAGCCGTTTCGGAGATAAACTGGAACATACGTATAAAAAATTTGGTATGGATAATGTTCCTATAAATACATTTACTACTTTCATATGCAAATTCGTAAAAATCTATATTTGGCGTATTACATATCTGGTACTGCTAAATTTAATTCCCAAGCGAAACAAGTATAAAAATAGCATTTGCTCCAATAATAATCTGTTGACATTGCATTTTAATACGGATTTAAACAGTTCATTAGGTCGCATACGTGGTAGGTGCTATTTCCGATTGCGATACAGGAAGTGGTTGCAAGGTCTACGCCAACGTCATTCTTCCTTCCGGTTGCACGATTTTCTAATCCCAATTAGCCTACCTACTAAAATACGAGTAGTTTGGAGATTTTTAGTAGATATTAATTATCCAATTGTCACTCGTTATGTCAGGGTGAATGGGGTGAATGTTGGTCAGCGGAAGGATGTTTTATGGCAAGCGCTAATCCGCTGTCTCTTCATATTCATCATTCATCCTTAATGCGAAAGTGAGTGTGTTTGTTACGCTTTCACGTTTTAACTACTGAATCAATCATCATGAAATTGTGCACACACATAGTCTGAATAGATAGTTTCCGTGGTATAGCTATTTTTACAAAGAGATAATTAGTGTGCCGTAGAGTGACGTATTTATGTACTGAAGTCCACGCGGACATAATCTAGGTTATATATACGAAATATAGGAAATACACTTCTCATCAGAAAGATCGAAACACTTCCCTTTTTATGGTTTCTGTCGTAATTTAACACAAAAGGGTTTTCATTCCATGAAAAAAAACACATGATTGTATAGCTGGCAGTTTGTCCATTACAGTGATAACCGAAAACTCTACATTCAAAATTAGAATTTTATTTGTCTATAAATGAATTGATTCACTGTTTTGAGACAAATGTGTGTTTAGAGTTGGAGTACATTTCACCTTTGAAAACTAAAAATTAGCACTTATCTTAAAACTTTTTGTTCTGTGTTCTGTATACTGTGACTTTGGGACGTCTGAAAAAGTTTTTTTTCTAAAACATATGGATAATTCACCCGCAGAAGCCGCCCAAGTGGTGGAATTGCTGGATTCTGGATTTAGTCAGAGTGTTGTGGCTGAAAGATTGCATCTAAGCCTGTCGTCTGTTCATAGAGTCTACAAACGCTATCGGGAGACTGGTTCGTTCAAGCGCCGTTCAGGATCTGGCAGGAATCGGGTCACTTCTGAGCGAGATGATCGATTTATTGTAACAACTTCTTTACGAAATCGAGCTTTAATGCTTTTCAACTGCAGCAGCTGCTTCATGCTGTACGTAGGTTGGCTGTAAGTAACTCTACAATTAGAAGAAGGTTGAAGGAACGTGGACTGGTCCGCACAAGCCAGCACATGGGCCGAAATTAACTGCAGACCATCGAAGAGCGCGCCTTAACTTTGCACGTGAGTACCTAAATTGGTCATACCTCCAGTGGAATAAAGTCCTCTTTTCTGATGAGTGTAAAATTATGCTGTATGGTAACGACGGAAGGAACAAGGTCTACAGAAGAGATAGAAACGCTTTGCACAATGCTGCATTGAAGAAAAGGTCAGCTATGGTGGCGGTTCGTGTACGGTTTGGGGAGGAATCAGTGCCGACGGTAAGACAGAGCTTGTCTTTGAGTCTGGGCCACGTCTGCCTGCACTAAACAGTCATCGGTACATCTAACAATGTCTTGAGACTCACGTGATGCTCTATGCACATTTTATTAGCAACGGTTTTATATTTATGCGCGACAATGCTAGGGCTCACACCGCGAGCGTCGTACGAGGTTATGTTACCGAAGTCGGTATCTCCATTATGGAATGGCCAGCAAGAAGCCCGGACATAAATCCGATTGAACATCTATGGGATGAATTAAAGAGACGAATTCGTGCAAGAGATCCTGCCCCAGAAACACTTAGCCAGTTGCAAAATGCATTCCAAGAGGAATGGAATGGAATGCCACAACATTTGATCGTGACTCTCATCCTATCGATGAAGAACCGTATGGAAGCAGTAATAAGAGCTCGGAGAGGGAATACAAGTTATTAAATAAAAGTTACTTAGCTTTTTATTTAATTTACGTGTGTTGTTTTATCAATTTCCTTCATACTCCATACAGGGTAAAAATGACTTGTTAAACAAAATACATACGAAACCTATGAAATTTTAATTTGAATTTAGAACATTAACATTAGGATTTGAAAACCTCATATTATTCACTATTAAACGACATTTGACATAATATTCCTAAATAATATACACATTTTTCTGATAATGCTTATAAAACATAAACTTGCAAGGTGTTTTGACTTTTCTGATGAGAAGTTTGTATAAAGTCGGGTTAGTTAAACAGTAAGAATGCAAAATAATTATTAAAATAACGGAAATATTCACGCAAAAAAGAATAATTAGGAACATTAGGTAAATTTCTCATTTGCTTAGTATGAAATAACTTATCTCATGAAAAAATAAATTTAATTTAGCTGATAGTTAAAACAAAATTACTTTAATTAATTTTAAGACGCGAGGAAGTTCACTGGGTCAGCTAGTATGTAATAATTATATTACATACACCATAGTTCTCCTTTAAGAAGTGGATTAGTTGATTTAGTAGACTTAAAAAAGGAGGAGGTTCTCAATCCGGATGATAATACTTTTTTTATGCATGTTCGAGCATAACTCCAGCATAATATAGACGGATTTGCAAAATTTATTTATGTTTGAAAGAGATTTATTCCGGAATGGTCTAAATTTCGTAAAGATCTGATGATGAGTTTTTGAGACAGAAAACCGAAATTTCAAATAAATGCCAGATATCACTGTTTACACTATCCATCCATCCATCCATCAGACTTTTAACGTCCACTGCTGGACATAGGCCTCCCCAAGAATGGGGGATAGTGCCGTAATCCCCACGCTTGGCAGGCGGGCTGGCGATCGCAGTGGTTGTTGTTAATACTCGAGGGAGTGCTGCTGTCCACTCTCCCGGTATTCCCTCAGTCGGCTCTTACGACTCCCATGGGTGGAGAGGGTGTAGTGACACAGTGATTCCCCTGTCCCCGGAGACGGGGATTTTGTGCCTGAGAGGCGACGGGCTCACTGTTTGCTTTGCGAGCGATGGGCACGGTCTGATGCAGACCACCGTTCGGCCCGACCCGTAATCCTGGAGGACAGGAACGGGGTCTTCGGACCGCGGGGAAGAAAACCCCTATAAAGAATCACCCCAATCCAAGCTCTGCCGCCCGGCAAGGGATGAATGGCTGGAGGGTATCCAGTCGCGAGGGCGGCACAATAGTCGAAGGACTTTAAATTAACAATTATGGTGGATGTTAAAAACATATATTTACCTGTGATGTTAAAAACATATGTTTACCTCCGGTCGAGGGTACCGGGCGCAACGCGTCCGGAGAATCTCTCACAGGGCCGAGTAACAAGACCAGCCCTGTCAGCCTCGCGTATCCGAGGGGGGCAACTAACGCTTTGAAAGAAAAAAAAGAAGGAGTTTATGCAGAAGACGAGGACCCCCGGGAGGAATCCCACACCTGTGGTAAGTCCCACAGTGGACAGCGGCTCAGCTGTCATGACGTTGGAGATGGAGACGGACGGTGGCGACGGCGGTACAACAGCCGCAGGCCATCCATCGGAGTCGCCCGACACTGCACGCTCTGAAGAGGGCTGGCAGACTGTGAAGGGCGGGAAGAAGTCCCGGGGAAAAAGGAAGAGGGATCGCAAAAGTGGAAGGGAGGTGGAAGTTCCACACCCAGCGTGGTGGCTAGATAGCAGGGCGACAGCCGCCGAGCCGTCATGGGCAGCTGGAAGGCGCGGCTGGAGGCGCCCCGGGTCGGTCTTCGGACCGTAGGGGCGCTCCAGCCGGTGCTGGAAAAGTGGACAGGGCGACGGCACGGAGTCCTTACCTTCCGACTGGTGCAGGTGCTGTCAGGGCACGGTTGCTTCGGCAGATATCTGCACATTGTCGCAAGAAGGGAAGCGATACCGGGCTGTCACCATTACGGCTGCGACCAGGACACGGCGCAGCACACGCTCGAGTCGTGCCCGGCTTGGGCCGAGCAGTGCCGTGAACTCGTCGTGGCCATAGTCCAATTTTAGGATTGATGGAGTTCAGATGGTTTAGAAATACGGTTACTGAAACGAACGAAGTTTTATTTCAAAATGTGTAACATTCGCGTAAATATCAGAAAGTATTATGCAAAATTAAACTTACTATATTGGATTAATGCATGTAAATGCGTTCCGATGGAGGGCGTTGGTCGTTAAGACAAATGTGATAAGGAGAACGGGTATGTCTAAAAGATAGTACTGTAGCTCAGTGGATTAGAGCACTTCCCCGGATAGGAAGGGACGCAGGTTCGATTCCCGCCTGTACTAAAATACTCTTTTTCCTTATTCACAAATTATAATTTGTACTTTAAGAGTAGCTGAACATGTCAAGTGCTAAAATATATATCAAAAATGTTTAAAAATCACGCCATTAAATAGTATGAATTTTAATTGCAAAATTAAACTTACTATATTGGATTAATGCATGTAAATGCGTTCCGATAGAGGGCGTTGGTCGTTAAGACAAATATGATAAGGAGAGTGGGTATGTCTAAAAGATAGTACTGTAGCTAAGTGGATTAGAGTACTTCCCCGGATAGGAAGGGACCCAGGTTCGATTCCCGCCTGTACTAAAATACTCTTTTTCCTTATTCACAAATTATTATTTGTACTTTAAGAGTAGCTGAGCATGTCAAGTGCTAAAATATATATCAAAAATGTTTAAAAAATCACGTCATCAAATAGTATGAATTTTAATTGCAAAATTAAACTTGCTATACTGGATTAATGCATGTTAATGCGTTCCGATATAGGGCGTTGGTCGTTAAGGCAAATGTGATAAGGAGAGTGGGTATGTCTAAAAGGTAGTACTGTAGCTCAGTGGATTAGAGCATTGCCCCGGATAGGAAGCGACGCAGGTTCGATTCCCGCCTGTACTAAAATATTCTTTTTCCTTATTCACAAATTATAATTTGTACTTTATGAGTAGCTGGCATGTCAAGTGCTAAAATATATATGAAAAATGTTATTATTATTTATTAAAATAAGCAGGACCATGATGAAAGTAGGCACTACAAAAATTTTCGCTAAATTTTACGATCGGCTTGAGGCTTAACTGATAAGTACGTAAATCAAAAGTTTTTATGAGCTATTTATAACTTAATTATTGCATGGTCTCATTTACGTTTTATATTGCTTGTAAATTTCAATATTTAGAATCAAAGCTGAAACAAGGACATTTAGAATTTATAGTGCAGTAAAATCATTGAAAACTATAACCCTTAAGTGTGAAAATATGACATAGAAAATATTTTTTGATGATAGCAGCAGATGAGTCACTACTAGGGTTGCAACTTTTTTTACGGCCTCAAGTTACAAACTATTATGTATCTTAAAAATACGAGATTTATCATTTTTACCCGGGACAGAAAAAAAACAGCATTTTCAGTTAAATTTAATTTATTTAGCCTTAAAACTTTCCTGGCGGTAGTGTATGTGACTGCTAATCATGAGGTCTCGGGTTCAATCCCCGGGTCGGGAAATGTTATTGAGCTTTTTCCTAAAAAGAAAAATTCTCAGTAGCAGCCCGGAGTTTGGAAATGTGCCCGGTAGACGTCAATAGGCTCGCCCCCTATTACGTGGGACTTAAACATAGCTGGCGAATCGTGGGTGTGTAAATATACCTCTGCCTACCCCTTCGGAGAATACAGGCGTGATGCTATGCTATGTTTAAAACTTTCCTTTGTTACAGACTTACATCAACAAATCTTTTTGTGATTTATTATATTTATAAAAAAAGGCACCATAAAAATTGTAATTAAACATGGTAAGCAGTTCGGCTTTAATTAAATTTGGTACTGTATTTATCAAGATAGGAGACATGGCCTATCCCGCCGGGACATTTAAATTTATACTATAAATACGGGACGTTCAGTGAAATACCGTACGGTTGGCAACGCTAGTCAATACCCACCTGAGGGTATCTAAATGGTAAGCATCGCCGTTGAACTGTGTCCATCATGAAGTTTAACCACTAAGCTAGATAGAAGTAGGAACGGATCGACTATTTCCTTGTGCAACCGAAACAGATCGAGATGTTATGCGATCGTTTAAACGAAAGAACTCTGTGGTCGTGGCACTTTATCGTGTTTATAACTTTATAAATTATGTAGTAACATTAAACACAAAGAGAAAAATGTGAAATCGAAAATAACAGTCACGAGCAGTGTATTTTAGCAGTCCATGTGGAGTGCTAAAATAGCTCTCGGCTACTTTAAAGTAGGTAAACTGTAGTATTGCTGGCACCCCCTTAGTCATTGGCACTTTGGATTTTAAATGCAAATATTAAGAACTGGTATAGAAAAAAACATCTGTTCTATTTTTTTTCATAATCTGCAATAGTAACATTGTTTGCAGAAAAAAGTAGGTTTTATAATATTATAGCTGGTAGCACTAAAGAAAATAAATATACACCGGCGCCATGGAGAACTGTTAAAACATCACTTTCTAATAAGGGGTCATCAATTAACGACTGTAACATACCTAGATTATTTATTATTATGCTTAGTTTTTAGGTAAATAATAGCAATGAGTGCTTTTTCTGACCAATTTTCTGTTATAATCTTACTTTATTAGGTGCCAATGACTGTAATTTCAGATATTATTTCTTCTTTTTTTGTTTTTCTATTAAAAATCTCTAATTAAATTGATTAGTGCATTTTCATTTGAAAATATACATACCAGAGAACCCTTTATCAATGTTTGCTGACTTTTTAAGCACCTATCATTTTAAAATATATATATATCAATCTTAAATATGCTTAGAGTGCCAATCATTATACAGTTACAGCAACCCGCTCGGGCCTGATAGAAAGTGAGTACTCCCACTTGGTACCCAGCCCTACCACCAGTAATAATATAGTATGAATTTTAATTGCAAAATTAAACTTACTATATTGAATAAATTCACGTAAATGCATTCGATAGGTGGCGTGGGTCGTAAAGACAAATGTGATGTGGAGATTGCGTATGGCCGAAGGTCAGTGCGATAGCTCAGTGGCTTAGAGCACTTCCCCGGATTGGAAGGGACGCAGGTACAATTCTCGCTCGCACTAACTTTCTCATTTTCTATGTTCACAAATAATTTGTACTTTATGGAGAAATGTTAATTTCAAAAGGGCTTATTACGTCTAGGAACTACTATTGAAACTACTAGTCTAGGTCTTTTAGAAGATTTATTGGATAAAACCAATGACCAGTAAGTCTACTGGTAGAGCCTTGCTTATCCCAGCGTATATGGGTCAGCTCGATCGGGGAAGTACCACCCTCTCAGAGAATTTCAACGTAAAACAACGATTGGCACTCCTATCCTTGTATTTCAAATGGTGAGTAGGAGCCCCGAGGGCCCAAAGCTTTCGTCCTTCCCTATCCTCTCCTTAGTACCCTTCCTTTCCACCTCCTATCCTATCCTTAGAGATGGCGACGCGTGAGAGATGCCTCTGGTGTTGCTAACGTCTATAGGCTACGGTAACCACTTACAATCAGGTGCCGTATGCTTGGTTGCCACCCACGTTGTATAAAAAATAACTTTGCCCCGATACAAAATGCTGTTTTGTATATGTATAATGTTTTAGAGGCAATAAGCTATTATACAATTTTTAAAGTAAATATTTTTTATTTTTTTAAAATAAAACCGTCTTCAAATGCATCCAGGAACTAAAAAGCAATAAATAATTGGTATTTGGATACGATTTCCTTGCTAGACACCTACTGATGTGTTTGAAGCCGGTGCCAAGTCCAAAAGTATCAAAAACAATTCATAATAAATACCTTAGATAACATTAAAAACATTTTTGGCATTTTCTTTTTTTTTATATTTTGTGCTTTTTAGTGATTTTTTTATAAAATAGCTTAGAGTAGGTCGTATATGATGGAGAGGCCTCCCTAAACGAAAAAAAATCAGACAACGAAAAACGTTAAAATTGCCTATAAAATTTTAAGAATTCCACCAATTTCTCAAGGATACCATCATCAGATCATGATGACTATGGAACCACATGGGAAGTATACCCTATCAAACAAAAAAATAATTTTGCAAATCGGTCCAGGCATCTTTGAGCAAACGGTGAACATACATAAAAAAAAAATATTCCGACGAATTGAGAACCTCCCCCTTTTTTGTAGTCAGTTAAAAATGGATGAAAAATATTCAATTTAGGTAAAATACAAAATATGGGTCACTTAATTTGCATCAACTAGATGCAAAATTAAGTGACCCATATTTTGTATTCATTTGCTAGGAAAAAATTGAAATGTTCTCAATTGTAAAATTAAATATCTTTAACGTTATAAATAATATCCTTTTCCGGAACACATTAATGACCTCCTAATTATTGATGAATTCGTAGTGACTGTGCCGAAGAAATATGTAGAGGTCTTTTTAATTATACTATTAGCATACCTACTACACTTCCACGTAATGATTAGTTTTGCTATAAGTCGGTTCTAACTGACCTCTTGTATATGCAGCTATATTATACTGAATATTTATTACTGTGATAGTTAGCATAGTAAATAATTGTTGGGGGCTTTCAAGTATTACGTATGCAAACTTTAATGATACTAGATTACATTCAGTGTAGGCATATAACAATATAACAATCGTGAATCCCAACTTCATTAAGTTATTAGCTGCAGGATCTTTTTCAACCAGTCAAAATGTATCTTAACTAAATTAATCTGAACATAAAAACATTTTTTTTAGATTTTCTGTCTGGTTGTCTGTTTGTTTGTTCACACATCCCGCAAAAACCCCCAAGCCAAGTGGCACAAACGCTAGTAGAATAGAATAATCAATGTATGAGACTGCCATAAGGCTACACGACAACGTAAGCGTAACCGACTGTCAATCCTATACATTGACTATTATATTCTATTCTCAGACTAAGAACTTAAAAGACGGAGCCACGCCGTGGCCGCACTTGAAACAGCAATATTTTTTTTAATTGTTGCAAGGTTGACAAACATTTAACCAAATTTGGGCAAATTAAACTATAGTTAGAATGAGGTCTATAACTTGGTCGTATATAAGAAACCCTTCTTAACAAATATTATATTGAAAATCACAACGTTTATCAAAATAATTATTTAAAAGTAAATCTACCACCCCTTCTATCAACTCTACTTCATCCAACCGTCAGTCTTTAAACGTCCACTGCTGGACATTGGCCTCCCCAAGAGAGCACCAGAACTAGCGGGCTTGTGCTAACTGCATCCAACGGCTCCCTGCGGCTTTGACCATTGGTCTATCTGGTGGGAGGCCATATTACGCTGCACTGGCCGATACGTGGTCGCCATTCGAGAACCTTTTACCCCAACGGTTGTCCGTTCGTCGAGCGATATGGCCTGCCCATTGCCACTTCAGCATGTAAACTCGGCGGCCTATGTCGGATATTCACGTTCTACCTCCGTAATAAGAATTCGATCACGTAGAGAAATACCAAGACTTTGAGCCTTGATGCAAGATAATTATTGCTTCTCCATAAATTGCCGTTCTGTTCGATATCTCATCTGGTAAATAATAATAAGTTATATTTAGTAAAATAATAGTACACAAGAATACAATTAAATTATCCTTTCTTTCTTTTCTGGGTCAAATTAGTAAAGAATTATCATCCTTCCAGCGCTGATTTAATTAATTGAGTAAGAACTTTTTTTTATTGCATGTAGTGGCAGACGAGCCACGGCCCATCTGATGGTAAATGTCAACCGTCGCTCATAGACTCAGCTATACTGAGAGTATTGTCAAGCCGCTGCTCACCATTTCATTTCACCAATATATAATGAAAGAATAAACGGCTATCTCCTGCTACGACCAAAACGCAATGATGTGCTTCATGGCCGGTCCCACGGGAGAGAGAGTACTATAAGTGGTTAAGGTAGCTATAGGACTAATAGCAACACAAATTTATAAGGTCGTGGACCTTATAAATTTGTATTGCCACCTACCATTTGGGGTGTGAATATATCTTATGCGGTAGTCATAATTACTACTACTACACACTATTTTACAAGCACTATTATCACGTAGTCTTTTTCTCAAAACACTGATTTAACACGTAAATATAATGTGAAACCCGAATTTTTATACAAATGTTCGATTATGTCAGTTGAATCGTGACAGACAAAGCATTTTGATATCTCGACAATACCAAAAACTGACCACGGCGACAAAGACAAAAATCTATGATTTCATCATTGTGTCTGTTTTTTGCACCAGTTAATTGTATCTTGTGTTCTCGCTCATACATGTCAAAGAATTTTCTTCGCTCTGTCTAGATAATATTTAGTCTGAGATTATATTCTACAACGTTTATGTAACTTGGCTAGGGGGGCTTAACGGATTTTAATGAAACATTTTTTTGTTTGATTTCTTTCGATTAGAGTTAAAAACTGTTATAGGTTTTACCCTGCTACTAACACGGGACCCGTGTGGGGCCGGCTTTAAAATTGTCCCTCCTCTCTCCACCCATGGGAGTCGTAAGAGCCGACTGAGGGAATACCGGGGGAGTGGGCAGCAGCACTCCCTTAAGTATTAACAACATCCACTGCCCCCTATCCCCCATATGAGCGAAACACATGTTGTGGCGTGCTCTTGGGGAGCGCGGCGTCTTCTTGTCCAGCAGTGGACTTCGAAAGGCTGATGAATGGGATGGATGGACTAACACGGGAACCTGAGATATAACCTAAAAACTAGCTATAGATCTTTTTTGTTGTTAAGGTACGAAAAAATGTATCTAAACGCACACCTCGTCGCGCGGGGCATCGAACAGGGTAGTATGGGGCACTCACCCACTAAATAAACCCGCCAATTGGCGGACCACTGGAACTGTGTGCCATTACTTCAGTGATCAAGCTTTAAACCTGCATGAACGGATATCGTTCAGTACCAGATACCGCAATAAGACTGAACATCCAAAGTCTAATTGATTAATGCATGGTCGGTTATCCGTCAAATATTTTGTCTTACATGCCTTTCTTTATTAGTTGGTTAGGAAGGATTATTCTGTATTTATGCTGGGTATTAATAATATTTATTATTCTGAAGTAGACCCCGAGTCCTTCTAAAAAGTTTTATCAATGTATTCTGCATAATATAGGTATTATCAACGCATTGTGATAAGACAATAATTCCATATGTACTCATGAATGCTGTATACAGACATAGCTATGTTACAGCTTTATAATACTCAGTATCTATACTATTATAAAGCTGTAACAGATATCTCAAATGTGTCTGTACATTTGAGACATTTTAGAAAAAATTACTTTATTAGGCTATTCAGGCGTGTCTAAACAAAACAATTTTTTTTAGATTTTTTGTCTGTTTATTTGTTTGTTTGTTCGCGCATCACGCAAAAACTACTGAATAGATTTTGATGCAATTTTTTTTGTTTGATAGCTCTTGACTAGACTTAACCACTGGCATACATTTTATCCCGCTACTATATCGGGAACCTGTGATATAACCAAAAAAACTAGTTTTTGGCTGCAGCGGAGTAGAATATAAAGCTGTAAAAGAGCAGTGTAATTCTGTATTTAGGCTATATAGGCGTGTCTAAATACAAAACATCTTTTTTTAGATTTTTTGTCTGTTTGTTCGTTCGCGCATCACACAAAAACTACTTTTCCTTAGACTTAAAAACTGGTATACATTTTACCCCGCTACTGTATCGGGACCTTGAGATAACCTAAAAAGTATCTTTTGACTGCGGTGGAGCCGCGGGCAAATGCTAGTATTTTATAAATAAGATACCTAATAATTGACAATATGCATAACGTGCATATTTAAATTAAAATTTACACGTAAACGACTCTGTTTCGTACTCAATCGGCATTGTGTGTCGAACTTATTTCAGATATTCGATACAAACTATGAACTTGGCATAAAAATACGGTCACTATTAAGTAATAATTGTTTTTTTTCGATCGCGGCCACGTTCGATCAATAGATCTACAAGGTGAAGGTTTTAATAAACTTTAATAATATGCACTTTGTTTGACGTAGGTACTGTGCAGTTTTGTTAGTTTCTGTACAATTATTTGGCTTTTGCAATCTTACTCGTAACAATAGTATAAAGTAATTTTCCATGTAAATACAGCGACAATGTGTGATCCAAATATGTTTGTACTGACTGTCTATGTTTGCTCTCTCTGTTGATTGTATGTTTGCAAAGGTTTTCGAGATAAAGAGAATTATTTACAAGAAAATTACATTAAAAGGATGTGTTCAGCTACGTCCTTGAAGAAATACCATTAGCAAGTCTGATTGATTTGATAGTGATATTCCAGTATTAAGGAACGGTTATTTATGATCGTAATATAATAGTCTTATATTAGAGAGCTTATCGCCATTTATAAGGCACAGTTCCTAGATTCTCTGGAATATAAAAACTAAAATGTTTTGTATTTGTTTTAGAATCCGAGTCCTTACGGCTAATTATCAAGTTCATGGAAATATATATGAATACTACTAGCCTTTGCCCGCGGCTCCGCCGCAACCAAAAGCTTTTTGGGTTATATCTCAGGTTCCCGATATAGTAGCGGGATAAATCTATACCAGTTTTTAAGTCTAATCAAGGCCTTTCAAATAAAAAAAGTTGCATCAAAATCCATCCAGTAGTTTTTGCGTGATTCGCGAACAAACGGACAGACAAACAGACAAATTTGATGCAAATATGTACTACTAAAAATGTTGTACGCTCTGGACTAAAGGTTCTATTACATTTCATTTGGTCGAGATAGCCAACGCTAGGGAATAATTCGATTTCATTATGGTGTGTTACATTCTGGAAAATTCTGTTATCCAAAGGTACAAGAGTAAATCTTTCAGTGATTTATTTTCGTTCGTTTTGACCTTAATAGTTGCGTAATTATTGCATGAGATACAACAATTATACATTTGTTTATAAGTAACATGAGTTTATGTATTTTCTGCTTCAATACGTAATACCTACATAGCGTTATAGTGTTGTAATCTATCTATCTATCTATACTATTATTTGGGTGATCATATTCCGGAGCGTGCTCGTCGCGATCCCTGCTAGCCTGCAATCCACAGGCTGCAATCCGGCTCGAATGCGTACCGCAGTGCGGGTTAGGGCGTGCCCCAGAGGTGACGCGTACCGACCCACCCCCGTCGGTACGAACAATGGCAGATGCGGCGATGGAGGCTTCCACCCATCACGCCTTGCCCAGTTTGGCGAGTCGAGGGGAGCAGAGTGTCGAGTAGGCACGTGGAATGTAAGAGGTGGTGTAGAAGGTAAGTTACACGAGCTGGTAACCGTCATGTCGGACAGACGCTTGATGTGCTCTGTGTAACAGAGACCAAGCGAAAGGGCAGTGACACCTGTGATCTTCCTGGTGGAGGGATAGCTCTGTGGTCTGGTGTACCGCAGAGCGATCGGGCCAGCATGGGAGTGGAGGTGTTGCTGTCCGCTCGCTTGGCCTCAAGTATGAAAGACTACGGAATGTTTGATCCCAGACTTTTATGGGTCCAAATAAAACTAGGTGTCACCAGGGTTTTCATGGTCGCAGCTTATGCTCCCGTAGGTTCTTCGGTGGCATCGGATCTAGAGAAGTTCTGGGATAATGTTAGGGAAGTTCTGGATTTGGCAGAAGCTAGTGAACGTGTGATAGTATGCGGAGACTTGAATGGATGGGTTGGAATCAAGCATCCAGACTTCGAGGACGTGCATGGTTCATTTGGTGATAAGAGAGTGAACGATGCAGGTAGGCTCATTGCGGATGTATGTATGGAGAGAAACCTCATTGTGTCAAACACATTTTTTCAACATAAGGATATCCATATGTATACATGGAGAAGTATGATAGATCTAATTTTGGTAGACAGTCGCCTCCGAAGTAAACTTCTGGATACAAGAGCCTACAGGGGTCCCACTGTCGACACGGACCACTATCTCGTTATTGCGAGATTTAGTGGTCTGTTCAGAAAATGGAGACACTGGCGAGAGCGTGTCCACTTCGGAGGGCTTGAAAGAATAAAGATTGAAAAGTTGCAAGAAGAGAGTGTAAGATCAAAGTATGCAGAGGGCGTCTGTGAACGGCTGACAATGGCAAGTCAGTCGGAATCTGATATTGAAGAATGCTGGAGAGTATTGAAAGATAGTATGGTAGATACAGCGAAAGAAGTATTAGGATGCTCAAAGAAGCATAGGAAAGTGAAAGGTGATGTATGGTGGGATACGGAAGTTTCAGCTTCCGTAGACCAAAAGAAGAAAGCGTGGCTGGACTATGTATCTTCTTTGAACCTGAGTGCAAGTATGAAATAACAGAAGAAAGAAATATACCGGCAACGTAACAATGCCACCAAGGCTTTAGTGAAAGAGAAGCGTGATAGAGCAAATATGATTGCAGAAGAAAGGCTGATCAAAAACTTCGAGAGCAACATCAAACTTTTCTGGAGGGAGGTAAAGAAATCTCGGAGTGGTTGGTCAGCTTTCAGAATGAATAGAATAAGGTCTAAAGGTGGAGACATTCTTACGCAAACACAAGATATGTTAAGCCGATGGAGTGAATATTTTGGAGATATGTATGCGGATGTTCAGGGTGATGCCGGTGCCATATGTGGTCTAACAGATCAGCGTTTGGTACCGGCATCCTCTAATGACATTAGTATGGATGAAGTTGAATGGGCGATTAGAAGTTTGAAAAATGGTAAGGAAGCGGCTATTGATATGGTGTCTGCTGAGATGATCAAGCTTGGAGGCTCATGTGTCTGGGAATTCTTCCTGATGCTTCTCAATTTATGTTGGAGCTCAGGAATGGTTCCCAAGGACTGGAGAAGAGCAGTCATTGTGCCCTTATTTAAAAACAAGGGTTCACGTTATGACTTTGCAAACTACAGAGCCATAAGCTTGACCAGTTTGGCAGCCAAAGTGTATGGTAAGATTATTGAAAGGAGAATGAGGATGGTGTCTGATGAATGTTTGTGTGAGGGACAAGGAGGTTTCAGGTGTGGAAGGGGATGCATGGATCAAGTGTTTTCTCTGCGCAACATTGTGGAGAAGCATCTGGCTGTAGGCCAGAGGGTTTTCTGCAGTTTTGTGGATTTGGAGAAAGCATTTGACACTGTTGTACGAAAGGAACTTTGGGACATTTTGCCGCAGTTGGAACGGTTATCCAAGAGACCCAGGTTCAAATCCTGCTCGTAACTATCAGTTTTGATTTCACATTTTCGCACCTTGTATTCTGGTAAATGAAATTTTTACTAATACTAACTCGAGAATATATTTGTCACAAAAATTGTCCTGTAAAAGTACTTATAAAGTAGATATGCTAGGTTACATTAACACATAGTTAGATATTTGTAAAGAAGTACATATCAGGCCCATATATGCGGGCTCTATCACTACGAACTGTTTTATTGGCTTTTACTACACGTGTATTTTTCAACAAACAATATGATAATAAACATACTAAAGTCTGTTATGTAGATAATTTTCATATATTTTATACTAGGCTCTGCCCGCGACTCCGTTCGCCTTAATTTACTCCAGAATTAAAATACACTGCTTTACGATACGCTAATTAAAAAAATATCTGTCCCACAGTAAATACTTATTTTTCAGGAATAAAAAGTAGCCTACGATATTTTCTAGATTCCAGACTATGTGTATGCAACGTTTCATGGTGATTGGTTTAGTAGTTACGGTGTGAAATCGTAACAAACTCACTTGCGCATTTATAACATTAGCAAATCGCCCATGATTTGCAAGGGTGCAATTTACTTTTGGAAAAAGTCTTTAGGGTTTATTGAAGAACTTCAAATATTTAGTACAATGTTTTAATTACTCGTATGCTGCAAAATAATTTCTGTCGCGCCTTAATATATTTCACTGAATTTGTCTGCTTGAAGAAATTTAATTAGAAGGATATATGTAAAAGTTACTTATATTTGAACAAGAGAGAAAACCATTGAAAATCCGTCAAATTGTTACCCAAGTTAAGTGATTAGATGTTAAGGTGAAATATGTTCGATATTTCGATGGACTACTCTTAGCTATGGTTATAGGAATATCCATTCATAATCATTGAGCTGTAAATAGATTCATAATTCATAAGTAGGTAATTGCTACGATACATAATTCTACTATCCCACCACTATTATAAATGTGAAAGTTTGAGAAGATATTCGGATGTTTAGATTTATATGTTTGCCCGTTTATCATGCCTAAACGGCTGAGCGGATTTAAATGAAATTTGGAAGGTTGATAGAAATGACACTGACTTATACTTTTTATCTCAAAAAATTAATCATTTTCATTTCAGCTATTCGCATATAGTAGACTCATAAATTTGATATACATATAAATGATGACCACGATACATGAATATTGTTTAGCCCTACATGGAGTTCTTCTGGGATATGCTTAAAAGGCTCTATGGACCAAACTTCGAAGTTCATACAGATAAAGTCACGGGCAGACCCTTGTTACCAGCATGAATGAGCTGAGTCGACCAAGGAAATAACATCACAGAATAGTGGCGTAGAGTAACAGTCTTCAATTACATTTAAAAAAAACTGTAAAAAAACTGTTGTACAATTTCTGTCATTTTTCCACTACTCTGGGATTGGTAACGGGCATGTGATAACTCTGGTGTTGCTAGCGTCTTTAATTTAGAAACCGATAAATATCAGACAGGTCGTATACTTACTGGCCATCCTTATAATACGAAAAATGTACCAGTTGTAATTTTTAAAAAGAAAGCCATAATATTCTTGCAATTTTCACAGCAATTATTCGCAACTACAGAATAATTTGATGTGCTTGGAAAACGATATGCACTGGTTTTATTATACATCGCGTTACCAAGCCAACAATAAGGAATTATTAAGTTCTAGAACGTTTTGTGAATGTTTATGAGTTTTTTTCATGACAAATTAAACATTGGTATTTAGTAAAGCCGCTAGAGCAAGACAAATAATTAGGTCAACGTCAAACTATTTTTATTCAAGTTCAATGTTTTAAGCATAACAAAAACTATTTTACGATTATATAACAGTCGTATAAATTGAAGGCTAGAATATTCATCCATCTGGATTCATTAAGTTTTTAGAAGTAAGTATATATAATAAATAAGTATATAAAAGACAGTCTTATATAACTAATATGGGCCCGTAGAATGTAACTCACTAAATCGTATCGAGATCGCATCGTGTCATTGTTATTGGTCCATGTAAAAATATTTGAAAAAAAAATCTACTATATTAGACAATTGCGTGTCTTTGCAACTAAATATATTTCAAGAACAAATTATAGTGGAAAAAGGGAACGTTACTGCAAGCAAGATTCGAATCCCTTTTTCCACTTTCACAAATAACTTCGTTTTATACTAAGTAATATCTATAGTATAGAGAAAGAGGAAGGTAATTTTGTTAGTTTGACTGTCCATTCTTTTTCGTAAGAGTGAGGCCTCATATACTCGTAAATGGGATATACGAGTACTTGCGAAGCATTCATGACGTTCTTAAAATGTGCACGCATATCGCTATAATACCTATTTAACAAATTTCAATGATATTGTTAGAAATTATATTATAAAGCCTTAAAGAGATACTTCCGAAGTGAACCTATAAAAACTTGATCAAGACTACAATATTATTTGTAAGAAAAATAGTTATTTATATCCTGCTCGTTATTTTCGATTTCACATTTTTCACTTTGTGTTTAAGAAAAATAGTTTTACTCGCACAAACATGTAAACATATTTTTATTAGTTTTACTATAATTAACAGTGTGTAAACTTTAAATATAAGTAATACCATTTTTTTAAGGCAACACCCTGCGCTACGGAATAATCCGTTTACCGAGGGAGTTAACAAACGTACAATTTCACGGACACAAAGTACACCCAGACTCAGAACAATCATTTGTGAATCTCACAAAGAGTTGTGTCGGTATCGAATCCAAAACACTCGGGTGGGAAGCCAGAATCTAAACCATTCCGCCGTCTGTGCAGTAAATATTATATCAAAATAAATGTGCGTAATCGATTTTCGACTGTATGATTTAGGAGTCTGATTTGACTGACAATTCTTTGTTATAAGGCTTAAGAAAAATACATTACAAGAACAAATATGTACTTAAGCTTAATTTCTGGTAATATCTTTTAAAATTATTTATATAAAAACAAATTTTATATGAGTTTAAAACTATCGTAATTATTATAATGTGTTACATTAGAATACTACATAAGAAACTAAAAAAATAAAATAGTTACTAGGCCGTATTTTAATGATTTTCTTATTTAAGCAACAACATTTTTTGCTCAGCACCCTATGTTCTATTATATAACTTGAGTATTAGGGATTTTTTATTTTTATGAAGTCACAAACGCTTAGATAATAAATTTTATTCTTTTTTTGTTGGCTTCAATTGTATTATTTATTGCTTTAATAATAAAAAACTTCTCATTAATCCTTCAAACATTTTTGCAAGTTACATAATAAGGCTTTTTCATAAGTAAATAAAAAAGAAATATTATTCGCTGGATTCATAAATTAACCTTACATTGTTTAGTGAAAGAGTATCCTTCAAATATAATAAATGTGAACATTTATAATTATGGATTTTTGGATTCTTGCATGATTGCTCTCAGTCTACTTAAGTTCACTTTTCACTTCCTTAGTGAACATATTATTAGAATACTGTAGGAATATAATAGTTTGAACTCTCTCCTATTAGACCGTCTCCTAATAATATATATCAATGTACATACATACACTCACGCCTGTTTCACATAGGGTTAGGCAGATACAATAGATTGCCATTTATCGTGAAGCGGCCTTTCGCTGTCCACTTTTCATACACGAATGTAAATTTATCCATTATTGGCAGTTAATTTCTACGAAAATCATATATCATACAGTAATAAAATTTGAAACATATTATAGCTATTTTTCCACTTTAAAATGTGACAAATATTTACGTTAAAATAACACAACACAGTGTGGAATGGTCTGTAGAATTAATTTAGCCGACAAAGATGCGAACCTACTCGTAAGTTTCGTAACAAAAACTAACAATTTATTAAGAGGTTAGTCAACCATTATATTTGTTTTAAAAAATGCCCTTTAGAGTATGTATCCTTTGCTGGCCGTTGTTATTGAATTAATCTACAGAAGTTCAATGACATGTTTTTAGTACTATTTAACAGATATTAGTAATTTAAAAATATATGACATTATTAAATTAATAGAATGGCAATAGGTAGTACCTACTATGTTGCAAACAATTTGCTTTAAGTCAGGATGGAAGAATACGCTAGGCTAATGTTATGCTAACGCCGGCTTATAAACGTCATACACAAGAATTTTATTACATTTGCGTTCATCACAGCTAATTATGATTTTTTACCTCGTTCAACGTCATTCGTTTATTTAATCTATTCTGAATACAAAGCCACACATTATGTAGCCGCGTAAGGAACTCATTCAATTGTTCTCGATCGACGTGGACAAAGGATGAACTTTTTTTCTCGTTAGTGCATTAACAGATAATTTCATTAGCAAGCACGTCAAAGTCAAGTCTCGGCCGTTGGCCTTTTAATAAGAGCAAAAACTAGATTCCACTTAAGGTTTTAATCTAAGTACCTATATCTCATAAGCTTGTCAAAATCTTAACTAAAACCTTCCATGTCTTAAAAACTGCCATGATTAGCTGACAGTATGTCTATAGACACCAAATTTTGAACCATAATCAATCACGCGGTTTGGCAAGAAAATCTTTCAGGCATGCAGGTTTCCTTACGATGTTTTACTTTAAATAGCAGCCATAAATATGAACAGCTACATATATAATAATTTCGAAAAGTCAAAGTTAGCTTGCGTGGTCTCGATCTAGGAGTGGAGATCGAGCTCGATACCTCTGTCTTTGCAGTCCTTCTAGGCTAGGCTATCCCTTTTTTTTTTGTTAAGGCGGGAAAAAATGTTCCTAACCGCACACCCCGTCGTTCGGGGGCAACGAACAGGGTAGTGTGGGGCCCTCACCCACTAAAGAAACCCGCCGTGTGCCATCTCTCCGCCTTTATTGGCGGGCCACCGGAACTATATTACATTCCTTCAGTGGTCCGCCGGCAGGCTAGGCTATCCCTACCACTGAAATAATTTCATACATTTCAATACAGGTGGAGAGATGGCACACGTCGGGTTTATTTTGTGGGTGAGGGCCCCACACTACCCTGGTAATTGCCTGAACAACGGGTTGTGCGGTCAGGATTTTTTCCCGCCTTTCCAAAATAAATACTATCACTGCTTTATCATGCTTTACTAAATTTAAATTTTTAGTCATAATTTGAGAACATAACACAAGTACTGTTCAATATAACTTCTATACGTAAAACAAGTTTTAAATTGTACCTAGCGTTGACAAACATCAAGTTAAATCGAGTTGCAGCAAGGGCACATAATAATTGTTTTTTTAGGTTTATTGACTCTTATTTTTTTTTTATAATTGACATATAAAAGAATTAATACACATATAACAATATTCACGGTAATTATATTAAAGCATTAAACCAGTACAGATGACAAAATCATTTGCGAAAGAATGGACTATTCATTTCAAATAGACCTTTTAGAACTGTTCAATAGTTATGATATGTAACGCATATTCATAAATTTAAATAGGTACGTTTAAGTAATGAATATTATTAAATATACAAGAAGAAGGATTTTTAAAAGTGCCACTCTCTGACATTGCCCTGTATCCAGCCCACGGGCAATCACCTTCCTTATACACGGAAGCTTACATACGACTTTTTATTGTATCATTTCAACATCACCAAGGGCAAGTTCACCTACAACTTTATTTATAGCGAAAGTTTTATATCGTCGTATGTGTGGACATGCTTTGATATTGCGGCATTCGTTTTTTTTCTCTTTTTATCAATCAAGATCGTTATTTTTATCCATTGATTTGTATGTAAAGCTTAAAATAGTAGTTTGTATACTTACCTTTATTGTAGTATTTTGTAGTATGTGGTACGTACGTATACATCTCAAAATACACATGAAATTTTATTTTATTATAGACCTCCTTTTAAAATTTGTCGACATAACCAAACAGTTTGTATATGCTTGATTTAAATAGAATTAAAAAAATATTACCACTAACAAAGGGTCAGTGACAGCCTAGTGATAAAATAAAGGAGTGCATAGACCAAATCATGAGTTTAATGGTCTAGGCTGGGGGTTAGAGGTGGAAGCCTCAAATTATCACTAGTCGGTGAAGCAAAATATCGTGAGGAAACCTGCATGCATGAAAGATTTTTATTAATCGCTTCTGAAGTCTGCTAACCATAGAGTAATTTATACATTGTTGACCCAAGAGCTGCTCACCCGCACTTGGTTAGTGTGGTGGATTACTACCTAAATGGAGTTACCATTTTTTATTGCATGTAGAGGCAGGTGATGATCCTAAATGGTAACCGTAGCTGATGGACTCAACTATATCGAGAGTATTATCAAGACGCCGCTCACCATTTCATTTCACATATACGAAATAAAATAATTAATGGCTATTTCCTGCTACAATCAAAACACTCCGATGTGATGTGTTTCACGGGAGATGGTGGTATGAACCCGCTTTGGCCCGATAGCAAGTGAGTACTCCCACTTCGTACCTAGCCTTACCACCAGTAAAACCTGGATGGAGACCGTGCCCAGTAGTGGGACAGTAATTGGTCGAAGAGATTTGGCTATCGTTATAGCCATAACTTACTTATTTATCGTACGTCGTTATTACAAGAGAACAGAGTGCCTAAAGGCTCTATTCTTGTATACATCTCTCGCTTCCTCGATATTCATAATTCTCTTTATACATGCTTGCCGCTTTCAGAGACTCCTGACTCCACCTTCTTTCAATACATGAGCGATTTGGTCTAGGTAGGTGAGTCTCGGTCTGGCCTTGTACCTAGATCCTTCCACTTTCTCATTGTATATCTTCTTAACCAGTCGCTCATCATGGCATACTTTCCAGATGTCCGAACCATCGGAGCATTCCCTTTCGCATCTTTACACCAATACTCTCTTTCATACCTACTCGCTCTCTTACGTCGTCGTTACGTAAAACAGTAATGGTACCATTACGAGGAATACGATATTCAACCTTATTCTCAATTAAGTTTCTGTTAGAATATTATTGTAATGTTACATTTATTTATATTGTTTTAATTTTATAAAAATCTGATTTATATTTAAATCAGAAAATTAATATTTTTATGTATCATTGTGTGGCACTAAGCTGTAATGCTTAGCTTCCTTGTGGTTTTGTTTGAATCTAATCTACATAATATTTATATCACTATATAAGTATTATAAATATCTAGGTGTATTAATCTCTTAAAGGTTTTTTTCGTTTCCTAGTTAAGAACAATAAAATTTTTGATTTCATGAAAATTTATGATATTATTTGATATATTTTCTATTTAAGTAGGTACAAACCAATGTTTAACTACATCGATATTTTTAAATGAAACTGGCATGGCAATGTTGGGCGATAAAGGGCACTTGTTAAGTGATGCTAATTGCTTCAAAGTTAGGTAAATAAATTGCATGAAAAAATATTTCATTACGCTATGATGGAAAAAGAAATATATAATCATAATCTTATACAACTTATACTTTAAAAAAATAAAGTAAATGGAATTATAAATAATATTATTGGGAAGACTTATACATTTCATTCAGATAAAAAGAATGTACCATGAACGTAAGGATGTAACCTTGCCAAGAGTAAGGTCTTTTGATATAATGTATCCATTATTTTATTAAGCAAATAACTATGTGTCTAGGAATAATCTAAAAAGACATTGACTACCCGGCGCCTGTATTCTAGGCTCAGAATATGCAATTGGTGATATGGTAAGAGTAACCTCGACTCCTTACTAATAGTAAGAAGTGCTTAATTAATAATAGATCTATAAAGCACCGACATATTGTAAAGATGGCAGAGTGGCTTTGATATTTGCCTGCTTGCCAGGTGTTATGGGTTCGATGCCAGTTTACTTTATGTCCCTTATGCTGAATGTTTATAATTGATGGTACAACGACTATTCCTTAGTGCAGTATTGCGTTTTATTAAACAATAACACGTATAGATTAGCGTAAAGTATAGGAAATGCCTAGATGTTACTAAGGGATCTTAAGAGTTGGAGATGCAGCAATATTAAATTTGAAAGTATTGATTTATGATGTAAATAACTTTAACAATAACATATGGACATTTAATAGGTTACCAATAGCTGATTTTGTGTGAATCGATTTTTTGTTTTATTTAAAGTTGATGAATAACAAGATCCCATCAAGTCGTAATTAATTAAAATTGACATAATCTCATTCTCGAAATTTCTCAACTGCTGCTACAGCCATAAGCCTACGTTATTAGAATAATTTCTTTTAATAAAACACTTAAGTCGGAAATTAAGGATTTGATTTTTCGAAAATATGGTGTCCTGTATTACGTGCATACCCATAGATAATATACTAATATAAAATATACATACCTACTTATTACACAAATTTACCAAATTACTGTTATTTTATGCCTTCGATTAAATTACATTTTATTGAAAGATAGAATTAATAAACTTATACCTATAATATTCAAATCTAATTTATTTATATAATACATAAGTGAAATAATGAATAATTTAATATATGCTATAAATTGAATAATTTAATATTAAAGATTTGCCAACAATTTTATTAATTGCTATGAATTTCCTAAACAATTATAGATAGTTCTTTCATCGAATAAGCATTTACAGTCTAACAATTTGAATATCAATTCTGTATATGCAAAATTATCAAAACCAATATATATATCAAAAATAATATATCTATAAGATGTTTTGAACTTTTTAGATGTCGTTTTGGACAGGGGCCTGTTTTATAATGGCAGGAAGATCAATCATGTTTTTAAAATGTTGCAATTGAATCATATTTAAATGTAATTGAAACAATTCGGTGCTTATATATTGACAAATATTCTATAAATAGCTCAATGTAATTAATTATCTTATTTCGTAACAAGATTTTTTTAATTGGTCTCGCTACGATGGCCTAAGCGACTATCATTATTTTATTAATCATTATAAATGTTAATTTAATGTTTATTTTGTATGTTGGATGTCACATGACAAGCTTGGTGCAGTTGTCATGGCGGCAATACACGTGGTGCAGTACAGGCGTCGGGCACTTCCCGCGCGTGTCGGAGGTCGTGCCGTTCTATATAATGTGAACACGTTAGCCCAGCGCTTACTACCCACTTCAAGCGCAAGCCGCCAACATCCGCCCGCAACAAAACTACAATGTACGTAAAAAGATCATTTGTCCTGCGATCCACGGTTTTGTTCTGATACAAATTAAAGGCCTTGTTCGACGTGAAACAGTTTCTAAACTTTTTACATAGTGATCTAATAGCATTAGTTGACGGTTGCAGTGTAGTAATTGTGGAACCACCACCGCTTTGATTGCAGCGGGAGCGGCCTGTCCTGCACTTCTGCGCACGCGCCACCGACCGTCAGTTGAAACAATCCGCCACTCGGACATAGTGCGCGCGCAACAGTGATTCTGTGATAGTGACAGACCAATTAACCCTATTCAAAATGAATCACTATTTAAAAATCGTAAGTAATATTCTTATTAATTGTTAATAAAATATCGCGAGAAAATATCGTTAACAGTTAAACATAATCTACTTAGTTGCACTATGAAAAATGCGAAATCGTTTCTGCATTTCATTGTCAACAATCAAATTTTAAGCAATTCTCACGTTATATTAAATCGATACACGTAATAGTTTGTTTTCTATCGAAATGGTTTTCGTATATCACGCAAAACAATTAAATATTTTAACAATAATTGTTAGTGTCAATGATCTAGATTTTGTGCAGATTTGTGTCAAGTTCTTTAACGTACGGCTATAAAACACTTAATATGATGATCACAATGAAGAAATCGTTAGTAATTTATATACTTTACTCGTTTGCGAAATACACACTTAGAATTAATGAGATATATTTTTGTGTGTGAAGATTATGTGTGTGAATTACTTCGAAGTGTAATTGTATAAAATAACCTAACGTCTATTGTTCAAATGTGTAAAATAAACGGTATTTTGTATTAAATGAAATATAGAGTAATTCGTTGGAAAGTTTTAAATAAAATAAAAACATTTGATCAGGTATGCGTAGCTAAAGCTTACATCGGAATTACAGATCATCTACCTAAACATAGTCACTATTATGTCGTTAAGCTACGAAAGGCAAGATTTAATTATAAAAAAAGTGTGTGCGTGTAACCTTTACGCGCGATTGAAGTAAAACTTCTTTGGCGTTGACGGAAAAAAAAACTGCAATTTAAAATATTTTTTTTAAAACGGTTGAATTTTTATTCACTTTGCTATTCACAATTGATCCGTTTGAAAATTTGGAAATAAATAATCCCAATTGATTATGACATTTGCCACTAGCTGGCGTATAAGTCAAGAAGCGTGGAGTATATGACATATACTTACGACCAATCCAAATTATTATTTTTAAATAGCGAAAACTACACAGACTATAGTAAGCGTTATTTCCGTCAGAAAAAAAATCTGAGTTACTCCCTAGTCGCGCCTAAAGAAGTTTTACTTCAATAGCTTATTAATTTTTCACTTTCGGGTCCTCTAGTTCTCTTTTGCTTTTGATTTTGAACATTTGCCATAAAACAAAAGTTGTGATATAAGCATATCTGGCAGTTCTAACGATTGCCCTTTAGAGATGTTAGCTTAAAGAATATCAACGTGCATGGCTTTTATCAATCAATAAGATCAATGATGAAAAGGAACTAATTGAATCGCTACTTGCAAAGTTCTGTCTAACTTGTAGTGTCTAACGACGTTATCCGTAATTTTTCAAACCTACTTAAATATTATTATATTTTTAAAAGCTAATTAAATAGCATCTATATGTAACAGAGACATGTTTTCTCTGCTTATATAAGAACCAGTTTCGATGACAAGGATTATCTGAAGCTACACGATTTAATGTAAATATATATTACTGTTAAGTAAGTGTGATGTAATGTAAGATTCAAGTGTAAAGATCGCTGGGGTGATTATAAAATTTGTAGAAGTGAGATTATAAGGACGTGATGCTGGACTTTATAGAGAAAATTATTACAGCATGAATAGCTAACTAGCTGACTTAGGATTAGATTTCTCAATGATGTAAATGCTTAAATTAGTTACGTGTGACATAGAAATTTGTGCATATAAAGTTGTCTTTAAGTAAAGAAAAAAAAAACAGTCCCATAGTAGGTATATGCATTTGATTGCACAGGCAATGATCAGCACTTGTTAGTATTGAAAATTATATCTGGTAACCTACTTATAACCTTACTGTCTCTATCATGATATTTGTAAAATCCACTGTGACACAGGAAAAATAATACATATAATCTTTGGAATTACAATTATAAAAGTTAATAGTAGTAATAGTAGACACAAAAACTAACATTTTCGAATTAATTAATTATTTATATATATTAACTTAGCAACGAATTTTAAAACTGTTAACAACTTTTTTAAATTTTTTTTTTAATAAGTTAACAAAAACTAATGTAAATAATAGATAAAAGTAATATACGCATTTATAAACTTGCGGACGGCTGCTGCTATAATTGTCCCGTGAGTCACTATGATCCAGTACATGAACCATTATATCGATAGAGTCTAACACGGATTTCCTTGATAAGGCTGTTACCAATTTATTGATTTATGATCTCTATATTCTTTATGCTTTCCTGGTAGCTAAGTCGTTTGATAACGTTCATGTAGCAACTACTGACTGACCGACAATGCGTTGGTCAATTAGTATAAATCGTAAAAATGTAAACAAGGCAACAAATATGTACAGTAAAAATGTACTCTCGCAGTAATGCAGTAAGTAAAATGAAAGCAATTTTTATATACGACGTTGATTTAAAACGAGATTTTGACGATGAGTTAGCGATATAGATAATGTTTTTAAGAAAGTGTGTGCAAACTAATCAAATCTGCTTATTCGCCGTAACTAGTTACTCGTATGTATTATTACGTAAATAACATTATGTTTCTTGTATTTTCAGTTTGTCATTGCTTTGTTTCGTGACTGTTATGACATACCTTGACAGATATATTTATATAGATATTTGTAATGGCACCCTTATTTGTTGAGGCGGGAAAATTTTTTATCTAAACGGCCTACCCCGTCGTTCGGGGCAACGAACAGGGTAGAGTGGGGCCTTCACCCACTAAATAAACCCACAATATGCAATCTCTGCGCCTGTACGGACTCTCCGCCTATGTGGCGGACCACTGGACCTGGAAGACATTAGTTCTGTGGTATTAAATAGCACCTTGTACTAGTATTTAAATGCAGTAGGAAAAAATAACTGCATTGTTAGAAACCTAAAATTTGACAGACACAGAGTAGGTACACCCAGAGCAACAATACTCGTGACGGTAGGTCGGTATCTATACAACTCCGCCATATGTATAGACAGGAATAAATTGGACCGTGTTGTGCAGAAATGATCCAACCTACAAACTGGACAAAATTAATGTTTTAATGCCAAGCAATCGAAAATAATCTCTATTTTTATGTCACGAACACATTTTTTTTTTATATATAGGTTATACCAACCCAAGATTATGAATTACACTGAAAAAATAAAGCAGAAGTGGTTCAAATCAGCGTAACTTTTATGTGGAATAGCTAATTTCTGCACAACACGGTCCAATTAGTTGATATTTTAAAGTATTTGTGTACAAGTGAGATGTCTCCAACGCGGTGCTCTAGGACGATATGATATAAAGTAATAATTTTTAATAGCCTTGATCTTGATAAATAGAAAGGTTATAATTACTTTTACTGGTCAAGGGTACGTGAGTTGTATGCCTATTATTATCGTCAGTATAATTAAAAAAAGGTGCCTTTTGTTTCACAAAATGAACTGACGAATTAGCAGTAAAAAACATCGATCTACTTAGTATTTGAATATAAAGTTTATCTATTTATGAAGTTGTCTTTTAATAAGAATTTATCTAGTTAGTTACTTGGGTTGTGTAGAATTTTAATCAAATTATTTCATTCCTAACAATGTACTAGATTGTTGCTATATTTGCTGTACAATTGTTTGATTTGACTCTTTTCTCCGTCTAGTTTCACAATTTATATCATATTTACTGACACTAGTTGCGATAGACTTGTTTATAGAGATCGCGGATAATAATATACTGTTAAAATCCAAAGCTCATAAATAACAATAATAAATATCAAAATAAACTCCAGGATAGTGCTTTATTTTCAGTCATTGTTACATTGCTCTTATTTCTACCTTAAGACTTATAGTGTGTTTGGAACAACGAAAAAGTCGCGGCAACAAATTATTCAAACTATTACCTGTACTTGATAAGTCCTAAATAAATTCGATGGAACAGATATTCAACAATCACATTGGATACAGTTTTTATTTTAATTACTAATAATTTGAACAAAATTAACACGGCACCGTTCAAAATCGTATACACTTCATTATTCCTAGGGATGTTCCCAGAACCAGTTATTGATGTATAGTTAACGTAAGCAAAACTTAGCACGTTGCTACAATAGGAAGCTCTATTAAATTAAATATCTACAAAACACTAATCACGGAAATGTGTGACATTTACACATATCGACTATTAAGTACTTCCGTAAAGTGTTGTAATAAGACAAACGGATATTTCAAATTCTGCGTCATCCGTTATGGTGCAGACAAAATCTGTTAAATCATGTCGGATATTGTTTGCAGTGCGGGATACTAAATAGTCAGGTATGTAGGTTGAATCACTCAAACAATAGATACTTGCGTATTGCGTAATCTTGTTCCTATAAACAGGAGTCGGAACTGCATGTTTTCTTCTGCGATAATATAGGACCCATATCATCTTTCTGTAGTTATGAAAAACTAAAGCATACTGTTTATTAAGTGTTTAAGCATTAGCTCAAACTCTTCTTAGATTCTTCCTTATATTATTCTTGTATAATGATTCTTACATATATAAAATTTATACTGTATTCGTGTATTTATAACATTATTTTTATCTTACATAATTAGATCTTAATAATTAACTTGTATTTTATTTATTTACTTGACCTCTTGCTAAATGTAACACATTTTTACTGCTCAATTTGTATCATATTTTTAGATTATCTCTGTGTTAAATTCACGGCGCTAAATCAAGCCTCGAATTATGTTATCTATATACATTATCACGCAATCACTTATATGGGAGTAACAAATTATGACCTACGTTAACATTGACCTGTGACCTACATTGTTAATCTCAATAAATATTTGTATCTTGAATTATGGATCTACGAATAAGTTTCTTTCAAAATGTCGAGGCATATTTACATACATAGATTAATATATAGATATCTGCTTCGTAGAAGCGTAAACTAAAAACCTCAATTTAATGAGAATCTTTCCTACGTGGAAAAAACCTGAGCCCCTTTTGTGACAACTGTGATAAAAACTATCATTAAAAATATTTACTTTTTATTAGGCTATAAAATCTTCAAAATGTGCCGTTCCGTTTTCCTTACTTGCAATTTACAAGTTAAAAGCCACCAAATCTACATTCTATTTGTTTAACCTTGATACTTATTCCTGGTAGATTGTCGTTTGACATAAAAGCATAAAGTCACAAAAGCGCTTGAAAGTACTCCGATAATCCGTTCATAGAAAATTTATTCATTTCACATTTTTAAAAGAAAAGAGTTTTTAAATGAAAACTTGCCACTTATATTCTTAATGTATGTACATAGAGACCCAAAACTATGTTACAATAGAAGAATTCGATTGTAACATAGTTTTGGGCAGTGCGCATTTCACAAGTCATCAAGAAAATAGACACATATTGTCGAAAAATATGTAAAAGTCAGAGGTGTATATGACCTTGGGCTGGGGATCGAATTTGATACCATTGTCTTTGCAGTTCTTGATATTACTACGAGGCTATCACCGCATACAGAGTTTAATGACACTAAAATAAACAGTGTATCATTTTCAATGGGCTTCGATTTACTTATCCGCGCATTTATTAAGCGCGAGTTAGTTACGTCAATGTGGCTTACGAACACGCTTCCTAGTTGAGCAATAGAACATCGCATATACATGTAAGTGTATAGATAATTATTAATAAACAACACGATTAGTATACTTTTAATTATTAATACATGTTATACAAATAATACATGTACTGATAATGCAATATGTCGGTTATTTGTACGCATGAAATTATACATTTACACGGTTGCACTAATCAAACAAAAGTATTTGATTAATTACGGCCAAGGGTGTCGTTGCGTCAAACAAAGGTTCTCATAATTACTGTATTTCTTGTGGTTCACTAACGTATATTTAGAATCATGATCGCCAGATGATCATCGGGGGCTCGTGACCGAAATATGTAAAAAGCGACCTTCGCCATTCACGGAATGGTGAATGACCTATTTCGTATTGAGCTTACCAGTTTTTGTGACTTATGCGTTAATTGTACAAAGAACTTAATGTTTCGATTACTCCGCTTGTTAAGAGCCCATAAGACAGCAAAAAGTATTTATGTTTAAAGAATTTTTGGATAATTATGTAATTTTATTTTTAGAGAGTATAGTTTTTTTAATTATTAGCAAAAAGTATTGATGTCGAATCTTGAAATTTTTTTAGATGCATGTGTTTATTAGACAATTGTATTGTTGTCTCATGTGACCAAAATAATGGAGCATTAATGACGGTACTAGCACAATATTAAGAGTGGTGTTGTAACTATTGTGTAATACAGAAAGCGCATTTGTAAAATGTATGTATGTAGAAAGCGAAAATGTGTACTGTGTTAAAATACTCTTTTTAGCACGCATTATCTGCTAGATTCTATGTGATATCTTGCCGGGACTTCAGAATATAAATATATCACTCTACGGAACATTAATGATTGCTGTATAAAAATAGCTTACCCACGGGAAGCAATCAATTTTCCGCGAGGAAAAATGTCCTATGTCCTTTTCTGGGCTCCGAACTATATGTATATATTTTAAATGTACAATTTAATGATGACTGGTTTAATAGTTACAGCGCAACAAACAAACAAAGTCACTTTAGGATTAGTAAGGATAGAGCCATCTATGCAGCCACCTTGTACGTCAGTGTCTTATATTTATAATGTAATTTTGATCGCATATTACTTTGCACTATTTCGGTTTTTCTATTTTTTTGTCATCATCATCTTTCTAGCCTCATACCAAACCGTATCGACATCGTATCGTCTTATTGTGATTGGTAGAGCATGATATCTCAATAATCGCTTATCCAATCGCGGTGATCCCTCAACCAATCACAATGCCACGATGCGATGTCGATAGGATTTAGTGCATTATATTCTAACCCCTCCGGCTTAGATCCAACAGTATTTACATGGAGCGACTGCTTTACCGATCCAACTAAGGCTAACTGGCGACTTTAGAATAAGACTGCAGTTAGATTTTTATTCAGGCTTCTGACAACCTTTAACTACTGTCAGAATGTTATTTGACAGCTAGTACCCACTGCTTAAAATGCTTTAAAAACACGGAGGAGGTTAGCCGTGTCACCATCCGATGCTGTCCGAACGAAAGTTGCTTTACCTTGCTGAATGTTCAAGCGAGGGTCCAATCACTTACTACCGCAGCAGTAGTTACAAAGTTACTAAAATAATTTTGCGTATTTCTATAAATCTTATTATCGGAAATAATTCAACCACTTTACATAATAAGGTTATCTATAATATAACTTATTGAAAAAATATAATAGTTTACCATTTTCGTCCTGAAATATCAAGTTGCAGCTAAATATTTAAATTCTCTCCTTGAATGTTTGCTATTCAAAAATCTTTTAGGTAAGTACATAATTTGTAAGTAATTAAATATTACTTCCTAGTTTGATATGTATGTAGAGCAAATTTATGGATTTGATTTACTAATTATTCAATTATAATTTAGTGTCGCGATGATGTTATGAACGATAATTAAATTAATTAAAAAACTATCCGGTGCGGTGCAAATTTTTGATAATTAACTAAAGAGATAAAAAACAAGTATTCACAGTTTTGAAAAATATATTCAAAGGCTAGTAAACATTAAAAATATAAATGACATAAATCACGAAAAAAATTGAATGATTAACACAAAAAATGACTTAATACACTAATACAGATTTTCTTTTGAAAAGTTCCTTATAACTAAAAAAGGTTAAGTTAAGCAAGATTTTTTACTAAAAATAAGAAACCCGCTGTTGTTTATTGAAGAGGTTTTTACACTATATTTAAGAAGACGATGTCAATGCCACTTAATGGTGTTGGCCTTTGAATAATGACACTATAATCGTGAATAGACGAATTTTCCATTGTAGGATCATCTGTCTACTTCCTTTTTATTAAGTCCAACTGTTCTAGCTTTATGTCAAGGCTGATTTAGATATATGTCGCACGCAGACCTCATTGTATGTATACATTTATGTTAGCCTTGTGGTGTTATTTCTGTAATTGACATCTTTCAATTATACCTATGAATTGCCTGTTTCAATATAATTATGTTCGCGTAAGTTACAGTACAGTCACGTAGTTTCGTATCAAATGCGCGTAAATATTGGACTTATGTGTAATTTTTTATTCACCTCATTTGTTTTAAACCTGATACTTAATTGTAAAACGATAAACATCGTATTACATAAATACAAGTGTTAAATAAATGACGGCATAAATTATATGATAAAATAAAAATAATTCTGTTAACCTCTAAGTTAATAATTTATTATGTATTATGTTGTAATACTTGGTCATCTTAAACGACCGAAGTACGTGTAAACACGTAGGCTTGCATATTTGTTACGACATGTAGTTCTTTTTGAATAGAATAGCAAAAAGGATGATGTGTTATAAAATCAATAATTACAATTAGTATAAACAAAAGCGAGATTTATAATGCTTTTCCGGGGTTTAGAGGTCAAGCCAAATCAATATCTAGTATCTAAGGAACTATAAATAAACAAACGATATGCATATAAAATCAATAAGTGGAATAATATGCTAGTAGTCGGAAGGCGGAAGCTGCGAGACCGGTCTGGCTCATGTGCCCGAGCCGATCGTGTGTGTACTTGCGCCGAGAACTTCCCGCTATGTGACGTATCGTACCCATTCATGGACTGAGCAGGTTTTTATCACGTGATGTAAGTCGCAGGCTTGTCACCTTTTACCTAGATTATTTCATATATTTTCTCTATTATAAAGAATGTAGAAAGCTAGAATTTTCTTCAGATTCAATCTTTGTGCAGTGTTAGGAAATAATTTTAAATTGGAGGTTAAATTTCAGGTACCAAAACAACTTATTCGTTAAAATATGTTCAAAGGTATAATATCACACGAATATTTGATTTTATGTATGAGACATCAAATGGTCTATAATTTATTGTCCGTGTGGTGACGGACTAAGAATACAAGTGTCACCACCCCATTCTTTCCCACGGGTGTCGTATGAGGCGACTAAGGGAAGTAAGCAATTAACATCCATTGCATGACTGATGGTAGGGCTGGGTACCAAGTGGGAGTACTCACTTGGTATCGGGCCCGAGCGGGTTGGTACCACCATCTCTCGTGTGACCGGCCATCAAGCACATCGTTGCGTTTTGGCTGTAGCAGGAGATAGCCGTTTATATTTCATTTCATATCTGTGAAATGAATTGGTGAGCAGCGGCTGACAATACTTTCGGTATAGTCGAGTCCATGGGCGACGGTTACCATTTACCATCAGATGGACCGTGGCTCGTCTGCCACTACAAGCAATAAAATAAAAAAAATAATATTATATGGTTATTTATTTGATTTTCCACTTATTTGTTTTTGTAATAATATGGACGAACGTTGTGTGTTTCCAAACAAAATATTAGCTGAAATCATACATAACGTATTTTTAAA
The DNA here is from genome assembly GCA_948253155.1 of Leucoma salicis. NCBI lineage: Eukaryota > Metazoa > Arthropoda > Insecta > Lepidoptera > Erebidae > Leucoma > Leucoma salicis. Next base: position 9,809,018 of record OX411808.1, on the reverse strand, counting down.
TATGCTATTTGTTTCTCATGAACATAATCTGGTTTACAGCAGGACGTGAATGTTTAGTTTTATGATTAGTTAACATGAATAATGACAACCAGTTTAGCTGGAAAAATAGAAAACATTATGTTAACAGTGTAATAGACATAGGTACATCATATTTACGTAATCTCACGTAATGAATAACCAAAATCGCAAAGAACCATTGTGCATTAAAGTTGACGTCGTTCAAGTAACAGTTCATCTTTGTTGGTTTTTAACCTCACATAAACGGATAGATTATATAAGTTGAATGTGTGTATCTGTTGTGGCATTGTACCATCCAAAACGGCTGAACTGAATTTCATTTGATTTTTGACGTGATAACGTCTTATAAATCGATGAACGCCGGCTGCACGCACGAAAAAGTGTCACGTTCCATGCGAGCAAGAGCGCGGAACAAGTGATAGAGAGGCACGATCGGCCTAAGCGATCGGCTTGTGACGCATCTATCGACATATATGACGTTATCACGTAAAATTATCGCCCGTAAACCGACTGTACAGACAACCATAAAAGTAGTTTTTTTATTTGAAAATAAGTTAATTGAAATTGTTCTTAGCTATGATTTAGCTCTTCAGCTGTTTGAAGACTTTTTCCTCCAATTACTCGTATTTGTGCTCATTGAAGTAATCTATATATGTATAGTTAAGTTATAGATAGAGGGTGAGCAGGATCTCATGGATTAAAAAGCAAGGTCAGAGAGTCGGTGTGTTTTTAAATTTGTAATGTATACTTTCCGCATCAGTCTGTGTGGTGGCGGACTAAAAATACAAGTGTCACCACCCCATTATTTCCCGCGGGTGTCGTACGAGGCAACTAAGGAAAATAAGCAATTATCACCCATTGCATGACTGGTGGTAGGGCTGGGTACTAAGTGGGAGTACTCACGTGCTATCGGGTCCTAGCAGAATGGAATCTCTGTCTCCGGTACATCGGTTGTTTTTGGTTGATACATAGAATACTTTGTATCCCGGAAAATGCTGCGGCTTACTGAGTGTTATTAGTTATGTATCCATCTATCCATCCATCAACCTTTCAACGTCCACTGCTGGACATAGGCCTCCCCAAGAGAACGCCACAAAGCGCGGTCTCGTCATGGGGGATAATGCCGTAATCGCCACGATTGGCAGGTGGGTTGGCGATCGCAGTGGATGTTGTTAGTACTCGAGGGAGTGCTGCTGCCCACTCCCCCGGAAATCCCTCAGTCGACTCTTACGACTCCCGTGGGTAGAGAGGGTTGGGACAATTCTAAAGCCGGCCCCACACGGCATTAGTTATGTATAATACCTTATATATATTATAAGCAAGTAAAAACAGAAGAATCTTTAGATAATTTAGTATAAGCTTATTTGATTTTTAAGGCGTAATGTTACTTTTACTAAAAGTGTTACATATGAATAAATAATTATTTTACAATATTCATAATAAATTTATGGTTTTAAAGCATAATGTCACACGTTGCATAAGGTATGTGCATATGTCATATTAATTATAAGTCATTTATATAATAGATAATCCAAATCAAGGTAGAATTTTTATCGGAATATCCTACTTCCTACTAATATAATATACATATATCCCTAAAACTTTGAAGTATATGTTTATTTATTTGTAGTTCAATTGTCCCAAAACGGTGATACGAAAACTGGTGGGGTTAGTTACAAGGGTAAATAACATAACTATAACTTTTTTCACTTTGTGTTCAAACTATAATGCAGTTTTATTAGATCATTAACCTTAAAACAGAAAATGAAATATTTAAACGCTAAATAGAAATATAACAAAAGAAATGTTATATTGCCGTACCTATGCAAAATATTAAAAATCCTTTAAACTAATATATATACGAGTATTTATGTAATCAGCACTATTTATTATAAAGCTGTAATAGACCTGTGGTCTGTAGACTATGTGTGCCACTGAACCGAAAATAAAATAATGAATAGTAAAATTTTGAATTTGTTCGTACATCACACAGAAAATTACTGGACGGAATTTAATGAAACTGTTTTGTTTGGTAGCTCTTGATTCGAAATATTTGCGAAAGTAAGTTTGGTTACTTGTTTGTTACGCTTTCAGTGTATATATACCGTAACAACTGACCCAATTATATATAATTAAATTTTGCATACATATAGTTAGGAGTCCAGAAAAGTACAAATTAAGTTTCATCCTGGAAAATGAATGTTTCCGGTAGATTAGCTAGTTTTACATTGATGTGTCAAAGTGATGTATTTATATTCTGAAGGATACATTGACATAGTCGCAGGAAGAATCTAGTATGTCTATAAATTTAGGTATATGAGGTAAAAATATGAAACATAAAATTACGACGTCTAGTGGGGAACTAAGAATAAAATTTTCAGAGGGAAGTAAGCAATTATCACCGATTGCATAACTGGCGGTAGGGCTGGGTACCAAGTGGTAGTACTCATTTGTTATCAGGCCCGAGCGGTTCGGTACCACCATCTACCCCGTGAGCGACCATAGAGCACCTTGGCGTGTTTTGGTTGTAGCTGTTAATTATTTCGTTTCACATCTCCAAAATGCAATAGTGAGCAGGGGCCTGATAGTACTCTTTGTATCTCTGATACTAGTTGAGTCCATGAGCATTTGTAACCACTTACCCTCATCTGGGCCGTGGCACATCGGCCACCGTTAGCAAAAGGGGCAGTGTAAGTTAGTTTTGTAACAAGTTGCATCCGTTGTTTGCCTACCTCGCCATACTCTCTGTCTCTCTACAATGCAATGATCAAAGCTATAAGTATATTTTTTTTATACTAGCGTGTGGAAATCTACAATCAAGTATAGAAACATCAGAGGTATCACTTGCGTATCGCCATCTCGATAATAAGAAAAGGATAGGGCGATGGTTTGGGCATATTTATCTACATTATCATTCAGTGTTTTAATGAGTATCCTATACAATGCAGATTTCAACACTTGTTGCGGATATGGGCATACATTGGGAAATACTGTATGAAATCTGTCCGGATCGGTTGACCGCATAAAGTTGTAGGTTGGCTAGATACTGTATATCGGAATGCGGAACTGTAATACATATTTGTGAATTATACCTCTTGTACTGAGCGATATAATACTAGGTGGGTACAGTCCGGTAGCAATGGTCAGTTTTGTCATGATTGTGAAGTTTATTAGGCGGCTCGTTAGTCCCTACTTGTTTGAAATTTGAAATATTAATGAAATTATAAGCAATGTATTGATATTTAGATATTTTTATATATATTTTTAGCATTTGACATGCTTAGCACTATACATTAAACATACAGTGAAAAATGTGAAATCGAAAATAACAGTCAGGAGCAGGATTTGAACCTGCATCTCCTGGATACCGTCCAGATGCTTTGCCAATTCAGCCATCCTGACAATTGCTTCTGACTGCTAATTTCGATAACACATCATACTTAACGTCTTTGGGTGACGCCTGCGCCATCTGTCGGAAGTATTTTCATACATTATACCGACCAGGTAAACTTAATTTTACAATTAAGATTTTTACCTAATAATGACTCAAACCCTATAAATATTTAGATATTTTTATATATATTTTTAGCATTTGACATGCTTAGCACTATACATTAAACACAAAGTGAAAAGGTTCAAATCCTGCTCCTGACTGTTATTTACGATTTCACATTTTTCACTTTGTGTTTAATGTATAGTGTGTGAGTGACATGCTTAGCTAAATAGCTAGTAAAATTACTAGAATACATTTTTGTGGAGGTGGAAAAAGAAGCCGTAACAGCTATTGGATGATTGATCTCATTGTTGACAGGGTAGCATGTGTCCAGTAATGCACGAAGTAAAGGCAGGTTGGATGGAATTAAAATCAACTTTTACTACTTTAATCGTTATACTACTCTGTCAAGAAAGTACCGGGAAAAGATCAATAATACACAAAATGTTTGTTATTCATCCAAATTTATTTGATCACCTCCATAGTATGCTCCTTCAGAAACGATAGACGTACTACGCCAATGAATAATCCAATCACCAAAACATTTTTTATACGCTGTTTCCGGAATTGTGTTCAGTTCTCTCCGCGAATTCTTCTTTATGTCTTCTATTGATTGAAAACGGGTGCCACGAAGTGGTAATTTGAGTTTAGGAAAAAGAAAGAATTTGGCTGGAGCCATATCTTGGGAATATGTTGGTTGCTCGATGGTATTTGTTGAGTGTTTGGACAAATTCACAATGATGGCCTTGGTGCAAAATCCAAGAATTTTCTTTACACAAATCTGGCCTTTTTAGTCGAATTTGCTTAAACACCACATAACGCTCGAATAATATTCTTTATTTACCGTTTGACCTTCTGGCAAGAATTCCGGGTGCACAACACCGTGATAGTCAAAGAAAACAGTCAACATGACTTTGACTTTTGATCGACTTTGGCGTGATTTTTTCGGTTTCGGTTCAGTTGGAAGTCGCCACTCCGAAGCTTGTTGACTACTTTGCATGTCAAACTCGTAAGCCCACGTCTCGTCACCAGTAACAATGCGTTTCATGAATGTTGGGTCGGAATTGACTCGTTCTAGCATGTCCTCAGCGACTCTCATGCGATTGAGTTTTTGGAGAAAATTCCGGCCTTTTGGGACTAGCCGAGCGGAACATGTTTCATACCCAAGTGATTATTTAAAATGGTACGGATCGACTCGTGAGTCACAAAAAGTTCGGCGGCTATCTCTCTCAAAGTTGAATGAGGATTTTCAGTCACTATTTCCTTCACTTTTGCAATGTTAACTTCAGTTGCAGACGTTGATGGCCTACCAAAGCGAGGCAAATCTTCCATCACATCTTGACCGCTTTTAAATGCTTTGTATCACTCATAAGCACGTATTTTTGATAAAGTCGATTCACCGTAAGCCTTCTGTAACATGTTCAGTGACTCCGAACACGAAATTCTATTGGCGATGCAAAATTTAAGACAAACTCTTTGTTCGATGTTTTTGTCAATTATGCAATTCGCAATACACACTAGATAATAACTAAAAACAGCACTGTATTTAATATAAATAACAGATGCAACAAAAATGGATAACAGTTGTGCCAATCTAACAACAATAAAAAAGAAAACAAAAATTTGAATTTGGAACATAAACAAATCATCCATTCCCAATACTTTCTTGACTGAATGTATTCTATTTTTTTTTGTTTTTATCGCTAAGATGGCAGACGAGCCACGGCCCACCTGATGGTAAGTGGTAACCGTTGCTCATGGACTCAACTATACCAAGAGTGTTGTCAAGCTGCTGCGCACCATTTAATTTCTCAGATATGAAAGAATAAACAGCTATCTTCTGCTACAGCCAAAACACACTGACGGGCTTCACCTACTTGCCCTACCGCCGGTCATGCAATGGGTGATAATTGCTTACTTCCCTTAATCGCCTTATACGACATCCGCGGGAAAGGATGAGGTGGTGACACTTGTATTTTTAGTCCGTCGTCTTATTGAAATATCAAGTTATCATCAACCACGTATTATCCGCGGTGGTGGTCGTTAGCGTATGTCGAGCTGACATTGATCAATATCTCTTTGTTAGTCACCAATTGCCACGTTTACGATAGTTTGTATACCTACTCAATAAATTATGGGGCAGGCAAGAGCCTTCATGTTGATATATAAACATAGCAAGCCGAAGGTCGGTCGGCTTCATCCCTTTTTTTCTTTTTTTTTGTTGAGACGGGAAAAAATGTACCTTACCGCACACCCTGTCGTTCGGGGCAACGAACAGGGTAGTGTGGATCCCTAACCTACTAAATAAACCCACCGTGTGCCGTCTCTCCGCCTGTATTGGCGGGCCACTGGAAATATGTTACATTACTTCAGTGGCCTGCCGGCGGCTTACGCTTTCGGGTACCCACTACTAGTCAGCTTCATCCCTACTATAATTAATATACTGATCTCTATACTACAGATACGATTTATTCTTTCAGTTTCATTAATATTTTATTTAATAGTACATTGTTACCCAAAGGGTGAAAGCAAGATATAGACGGGGTTTGGCGCCCGAGCGTAGCGAGGGCTCCAATAGTTCAAGGGAATAAATATGTCTTTATCCCGAGGTAAACACTGTGCTTTTCATTACGAATACGAGGAAACTAAAAATAAAAATCATGAATTAGCTAAAGAAAAAATGGGAGACTTAATTTTTTAAAGTCTGGAATCGCCGTTTTCCCGCCGATTTTGTTTTTTTTTCTGTGGCCTGTCAGCTATTCAGCCCTTATTTTTCATTTTAATCATTGAAAAAATATAAATCTTCGTTATTTTAAAGATATTTAGTTGGAACTATATTAAAATAAAGTCATATAAAAAACAAATTCTTTAATAAATACTTAACTTTATGTTATTTCAATTTTACATCGCGCTGTAATTGACTGGCTGTACAGAAAATAGAACTGTTTTATTTTTTATAATTACTCAGCTGTCAGTTGAAAGTAATTCTCCCTAGGGCTGAAAAGTATTACTTTCAACCCGCTCCTCAGGCATCTTCAGGCCTACCTTCAGAGTATGAGTAATGAAAAATCCTTTTCTACCTTCCAAGGCTCTCAAAAACGCTCTCTTTAAAAATAAAACAGTGATACTTTCGCTTTAAATAAACTGTACTTATATTCAATGTTAGTGTTTTTTATTTATTTTAATCCGTTAACTAGACGTCTATTAGCTAATATAATAAAAATACTAAGCATTGTGTAACGCCAATGATTAAGTGAAACTTTAGGCTTCTTTCTGAAAACTGATCTTAAGCGTCCTTCACAGTAATATAATTCAAGCTGTGGTATAAAAATAAACTCTGAAAGTACATATTTATATAATACGTCAATTCGGGGTCATTGTGACCTTCTCGATTTGGCGCTTTCGATCCGATTGTCTGTCAATTTTATAATCGAATGTAACGAGTAAATTGTAACTGATAAAATAGCTTGCGTAGAGGTGTGGCATAATGATGTTAAATCAACTATGTTGTACTTGAAAATAACCTTGGTTACGTAGGTGACAACTTTAAATTACCATAAACCATGTTTTTAAAAAATATGTTTGTTATTTAAATTGGCTTTTGATGCGTTTTATTACTTACTTAGATAGTAAGATATCTAGTATTAATATCTGTCTGTGACTTTGTCCATTGGACTTAAATATTGAAACCCATTATGTCCTTATTATGCGTATCCCACAGGAACTCCTTATCGGGATAAAAATATCTGTGTTTATCCGAACCACAATTTATATGTAGGTTTCAGTTTCAGATTCCTTTGGGAACTATTCGTAAAGTGTGATAAAAATTATCAATATACATAGCATCACGCCTGTATTCCCCGAAGGGGTAGGCAGATGTGTATTACACACCCACGATTCGCCAGCTATGTTTAGGTCCCACGTAATAGGGGGCGAGCCTATTGACGTCTACCGGGCACATTTCCAAACTCCGGGCTGCTACTGAGAATTTTTCTTTTTAGGAAAAAGCTCAATAAAATTGCCCGACCCGGGGATCGAACCCGAGACCTCATGATTAGCAGTCGCATACACTACCGCTACACTACCGAGGCAGTGATCAATATAAATATGTTAATTCAGTATCTCATTTATCTATACACCTACAAAATTTCATTCAAACCCAGTCAGTCATTTACGCGTAATTCACTGACAAACATCTAAACATACCAACATCAAACTTTCGCATTTATCTATACTATTATAAAGCTGTAACAGAGTTATTTGAGAAATAATGACTGTAATAGGCTATATAGGCGTGTCTAAACGCAAAACAATTTTTTTTAGAATTTTTGTCTGTTTGTCTGTTTATCTGTTTGTTTGTTCGCGCATCACCCAAAAACTACTGAACGGATTTTGATGCAACTTTTTTATTTGAGAGCTCTTGATTAGACTTAAAAACTGGTATACATTTTATCCCGCTACGGCCGCTACTATATCGGGGACCTAAGCTATAACCAAAAAGTAGTAATAAAATCATCTAGTTTATAATAAAATCATGGCCGTAACTCCGTCTACGTGGACATATAAATATATCACTCTACGGTACATAGATATATACTAAAATCGCTATGTAAAAATTGCTATTCCACGGGAACTACTCATTTTTCCGGGATAAATAGTCTATGTCCTTTACTGGGTTCCAGACTATTATAGGTATGAAAAATTTTATGGCTATTTGTTCAGTAGTTACGGCGTGAAAAACAAACAAACTTACTTTCACAGTTAAAATATTAAGTAAGTATTAATGTATGTATGGGCCGTGTGGGGCCGGCTTTAGAATTGTGCCACCCCTCTCTACCCACGGGAGTCGTAAGAGCCGACTCTGAGGGAATAGGGGAGTGGGCAGCAGCACTCCCTCGAGTATTAACAACATTCACTGCGATCGCGAACCCGCCTGCCAAGCGTGGCGATTACGGCATTATCCCCCACAATGAGCACACAGTTCTCTTGGGGAGGCCTTTGTCCAGCAGTGGACGTCGAAAGGCTGATGGATGGATGGAATGTATGTATGTAGTACATCAGTGTACAAAAAATGAGTAAATTGACTCTGAAGTGTGTATTTAGGTTTTACCTTAAGTATAATATGGAAACAAAGAATAAAAATCTGTGAACGTGTTTCCTTTATTAATGTCATGGTTTGTACATCGGAAGCGACCTTGACGAAGTTCATAATATTCTCAATATCAAAACCGGTATGAATATAGCACCGTTTTATTGTTATTTACTTAAAAAAATCCTTAATCGTGGTTTAGATACTGACTTCCCGTCCGAGTGTTGTGGATCGATTCCTACAGAGGACAACTCTTTGTGTAATCCACAAATGGTTTTTCTGAGTTTTTAGAATTGTATGTTTGTAAAGTATCCCGCGATACAAGAACTATACAATAATGCAGGTAGTTGTCTATAAAAAAAAAACAAGAAAAAATCGTTATTAACAACAAAATTGTTTCAGGAATTATATATGTGGATTAAATCCATTATAATTGCAAATTTTAGTTCAGGATGTTAATGTTAGAAACTTATTTTACTAAATTCTCTAAGTATTATGTTAAATACTTGACAAAGCACGTTTTGCAACAATGTAGCACATAATGCCTCTACAATAGGTATTTCAAGTTAGTAATTTTAGCTCAGTAAATAATGTAATCTGGTTTAAATGAGTATGATTGACGTTAATCACTGTGACGTCATAACGTCATTCAAATAGTTCTATCAATACTAGATTAGACGTGGTCCTTTAACATTAAGTAACCTACATCTCTGTCCGCAGTCAATATCGTATACGCACTAACGGAAGTTACCTTTTTTTGTTAAGGCGGAAATAAAATGTACCTAACCGCACACCCCGTCGTTTGGGGCAACGAACAGGGTAGTGTGGGACCCTCACCCACTAAATAAACCCGTCGTGTACTCGTGTGATTCTCAAGAAAGAAAAAATAAACAGAGGAATAATTCTTTAACGTCATCTATATGTATGAGGTCCTTGATAATAAAAAACCGAGGAAATAGATTGAAAATAATGCAATTATTATCTAATAGGAATATTCATTTAAATAAATTCCATTGAAGGTGAAGGAGAGCGAACAGATGTCTGTTGATTTAAACGGAGGCATTTATATTATGCGCTATTTATTATTGTAATAAACGTCCTTTTACATAACAACTCTCGGTCGCAATATAAATTATAATTACAATTTATTCACACCGAAGTACGTCAAGTTTATTGTGGAGCTAGAAACTCTTCTGTTGGTAATGTGTAACCCGTTGTACTAGGTGAGCTTCGCGACGCGATGCGATGTATTACGGCTAATACTTCAATCGCTTTGCGTCGCGTTCAAATTAGGCGACAACGTAGGCCATCAGTACATATAGCCTCAATTTGATATTTTGGCGTCGCGTCTGGTCGCGTAGTATTGACGCGTTTGTCGTTCACCTAGGACAACGGGTTAACCACTTCACAAGCTTGCGCCAAATACACTACAAAGGTTAGGGAGGTCCCCCTGTGGTAGAATCTGATACCATGTGACAATGTATCATATGTTGCCAAATCCGAACGAGTAGGTTTCACCGTTTCTCCGTTTGGGAGTAATATTTATTTCGATTCAGCGTTTGTCCACAGAAAAACGTTTGGGTTGAAATATCACATATACTATTTTATAGCTGTATTTTACTTGTATTTATTAACTAGATTCTGCCCGTGACTACGTCCAAGTGGATTTTAGAATATAAATACCTCCATTTACGGTAAACTAATTATCTCTATGCAATTGTAGCTATCTCACAGAAACTATTCATTTTTTCGGGATAAAAAGTAGTATAATGTACCATTCTATGTTCTAACTGCATGATGATCGATTGAATAGTTATGGCATGAACAAACAAACACACTTTCGCATTTATAATATTAGTAAGGGTATAAAAAAAGATACATCGTCACTATATGCCGGTTTGAACCGAAGCAGGAAGCTGATTAAGCGTGCGGAAAAACGCTGAATCCAGCTGAATAAAATGTATTTACTCTCTACAGTGCTTCAATTGTAGGCAAAGATCGGCTGCTCTGTTCCCATTCCTGTCCTTCCTTGAGCATTATAGGAAACCTTCACATTAGGTAACTTAGCTATACTTCTGGTATTTATAAATCCGTGAGTGTGGTTTATCACTTAGTATCGGATGGGCTGGTGGCAACCATGAATTTACTGTGGTTGGTACATGGGTCGTAGTTTAGTCATCTTTTGGGTACCTACGTAGAATATACTGCCGTGTGGGGCCGGCTTTAGAATTGTCCCACCCCTCTCTACCCACGGGAGTCCTAAGAGCCGACTGAGGGAATACCGCGGGAGTGGGCAGCAGCACTCCTTTGAGTATTAACAACATCCACTGCGATCGCCAACCCGCCTGCCAAGCGTGGCGGTTACGGCATTATCCCCCATGACGGGACCGCTCGTTGTGGCGTTCTCTTGGGGAGGCCTATGTCCAGCAGTGGACGTTGAAAGGCTGATGGGTGGATGGATGGATGGATGTAGAATATATCAGGTCTGGTAACTTGTGTTACATAGTTATCCACTCTACTTTTTAGTCACTAATATAGGATCGTTTAACAAGAATACCTTCCAATTCTATATACCTATATCAAATATAAATAATATATGGATCAAGAATCCGCGAGCAGGAAGCTCTTTTTTCCATTTTCACAAATAATTTGTTCTTTAGCTGAACATGTTAAGTGCTAAAACGCATATCAAAATATATCTATGGATAACATTATATATTATATAATTTGTCGATTATTTATTGATTAATACTCAGTATAGTACTAATCAATAATCCATATGTTATACGAAACTAAATAGATTAATAAAAATCTATATTTTTGACCTTGGCCAGTATCCGGTATCGTGATTTAAATAATTTGTAAGCTATAAGTGAATAATTATCTTTACACCGCATCATCATTGTAATGAAAATATCCTATTAACCAATTATGTGAGAAGAATAACAAGTTTTTGATAGGGTAACACTTTAAATAAAGCTTAATTACTGAATAGCATGTATTGACGATCAGATCGGAATGGATGTCAAATGTGTGTTATTGATATTCAATAGTTATGTCTAGTATATAAAAATAAAACATGTCATTAAACATGTTGATACTCTGTAAGTAAATAGTGGCGGAGTGGCCGGAGTGCTGTGCGTTTGATTCCCACGCAGGACAATCCTCTCTGTGACCAAAAAATATTTGTTCCAAGTCTGTCTTTGTGTGCGTAAGGTCCCGCGCGACACTGGGATTATTCCCTATTAACACACTAAAAATAATAATAACATAAACAATTGTTAAGTACTAAGAATGCACAGATGGCGAAGTAGTTTAGATAACTCGAGTGTTGTGGGTTCGATTCCCATACAAAACAAGTCTTTTTACCACAAATGGTTGTTCTGAGTCTATTGACACAGTTGTGTCTGTGACTTTGTATGTTTGTAAAGTCCCCCGCCATACAAAAAATATTTCTTAGTGCAAGCCTTTGTTTAAAAAAACATCTCTATCATTTGTTGACAACGAGAACAAAATAATAATGTCATGCTTCGTAATATCACGAATACGAAGGCGCGGGAAGGAATAAAAACTTAGATCTTTAAATGAAAAGGCATAATGCACATCAACTCTATTCATTTGAGAAGATTATGAGGCTGCATGAATATTATTAATGTGTGAATCCGAAGCAGATTAGCTTGCAGATAGTGGCTGACATTTATACGCAAACCGTAACGTCACATAACTAAAACAGCAACAGATATTTATTAGTTCTGTCGAAAAACGTCGTTTAAACTTGTTCCATAGCTTTCATTATGCTATATGTATGAGATATAAGCTGCAAATATTTTTGATTTACGAGCTAAGAATGTTACGAAAACTTGAGAATGTTGTTGAGGATAGTCCTGATACATTTCATATTATTCTGTCTCGTCAAATTAGCCTAGTTTTCAATGCTGCTCATGTTTTGAGGAATTATTCGTTATAAAGCAATATACCCAATCAATACTTTGGTATTTTGCAAAACACTGTATCTAAATTCATTAAAAATATGTAGGTTCACACAATAAGAAATACTATTAAATATAATAAGCTTTCTGCTGAACTCAAAGCTGTACAATTTAATACCCCACATTTATCGCCACATAGCATTCGATGATATACAGCAGTTTTCTTTTAATTACATTGTACATAAGTACAATAAGTAGTTACTTAATTTTGAGGTTGCCCCATTTAAGAAACACTGCTTCAAAGAATTCATAAAACAGAACTTCGTAAAACCAAGGAGGTAAATCTGTAATTATTGTGCGCAAACACGATTAGTATAGGTATACACTTAATTTTAATCTTGGCCTTTGTTACATATCAGAGTTATTTTAGCCCATACATATGTAGATCGACACAGGGAAAATTGATAGTATTTTTTTCGCAGTTCATAATAGCGGTTAACGGTTGTATACTAATAAGCGAGCAGACGATTTTGGAGTATTTTTTCTCTAGTAGAGGTATTATACTATTAAAACACCTATTGAACACTAATACTAATATGGCTCATAATACTAATATTGAATAAAGTATTTAAGTATATGTGTATCTTACACAGTCATGTATTTGACTCAAATACTTTATAGACTTCTTTGCAATATATTCCGGAATATAAACAAACCAAATCGCAAAGTAAGATCCCAAAGTAGTGGCCATTGTCTACCATTAGATGTATAGTGCTAAATAAAGCCTTACAGGTCTCTCACAATATCTTGGACGCAATTGCGTCATATGTCGCAACTGCTTACAGTCAAGTGCGTTTACATTTGATTCATTTGCTTGCACGCATGCTTGTTTTGTGAATAGTAGCGTACGTGTAGTTGATGCGTAGCCTGTTCTACTAGCACAATGACATTGACTTCTTTTATTGTGTAATTTCGTATTAATTATTGCTTCTATATTATATTTTAGTAATATAGACTGTGAATGGGGGAGTTGGTAGAGGTCGACCTAGGCGAACGTATTTTGACCAGATCGGAGACGTTCTTAAGGAGGGCCAGGTTAAGAGTACTCGAAACCAACGAGCATGCATGAAAGCGCTTATAAAAGTAGATGAAGCGAAAGATGTGTGTCAGGATCGTAGCAAGTGGAGAGAAGTAGTCTCTGCCTACCCCTCTTTTTTTTGTTAAGGCGGGAAAAAATGTTCCTAACCGCACACCGCGTCGTTCGGGGCAACGAACAGTGTAGTGTGGGGCCTTCACCCACTAAAGAAACCCGCCGTGTGCCGTCTCTCCGCCTTTATTGGCGGGCCACTGGAACTATGTTATATTCCTTCGGTGGTAGTCTCTGCCTACCCCTACGGGAAAAAGGCCTGACAATATGTATGTACGTACATTTTAGTAGGAGATATGTATATGTGAACAGATCTTAGAATTGGTCATATCATGTTGCGGCCGACTATACCGTGAAATGGTTAGGTTTTGTTAGGTTAGGTTACTCAATCACGTGATTAAGTGGTCAATAGAAAAAGATGTAACTTAAGTTAAAGATCAACAAATAATATATCTCCAGGTTTTAAGACAAATGTTTACGTACCGATAATACCAATAATAATGTAGAGATGAATTACTACACATTTGCCGAATGTTATAGGAAAATCAAAAAGAGTTTCGATAATTGCATAATTTAGAAGACGATTGCACTGTTAGTAAAAAGTTGTATGAAATAAACGCTGTACAATGTGATAAGGTACGTGTCGATAATTGTTACCCACCTTAAAACCTACTGAAACATGAACAAAAATTAAAGTGATTCATAGTTATTGGAAAATTATTGGAATTACGATAAGTCAATTCTTGCAGAATATTTATATAGAGATTAATTGAAGTAGAACTACTACTTCAATTAATCTCTTTTAATTAAAAACTTAAATCACTAACAATGAAAAATCCGTAGCAATTTCAAGTATGCATAAATGGCCACAGTACGATTACTTGTTTTTTTTTTTTATAGAGGACTTGGTTCACAAGAAACAGCGACCATATCGTCTTCGTAATGCTACTCTAAACCCTACCCATGCCAGATTGTTATTATAATTTAAAAGTAATAAATCTAATCATGTTCTAGCTGTTAATCCAAACTTAACTATTCTATATAATGCTTTAGCCTCTTCAGAATTGGGATTACATAAAATATTATTGTATCCGTCTATATTATTAGGGATAACAATGAAATTATATATATAACTTAAACTATTCCTTAAGGCTTCGTTCCGGAAACACTCCGCCAAAATATGGTACACATCTTCAATCGTCCTACATTATTACTTGGATTTACGTTATACTTTATACAAGAAAGACATAATTATATATCTAAATAAACACACTAACTTTTATTACTAACTACTAACTTTTATAGTTCTTGTAACAATCGCTGTATATTTTTTAGTTCTCTATTTTATAGTTACCTACAATATAGTAGCTAGGTTTATGTGGCAATACATACCAAAGCGTATTTGAACCACGTCCTTCTAGCTGCACTTCGTGGTTATAATAACTAAATAACCGTTAACTTTCAACTCATTATCATCTGAAACAGATTTAATATTTTTAAAATGAGTTTTCTTAATCCTTCATGGTGGCCTAGTGTAGCCTAGGTCTGCACAGTGAAAAATGATAATTAAATAAATACGCAATTGATTTCGAAAATTTAGAGCGTGTCTGGGATTCTAATCTAAGATTTGGCAGGGCGCACGACTTTTGGACAAACGACACGTCGATTATTCTCCAAAAAGGTGCTGTATAGAGAAGGTTACTCAGATAACGTGACCGAAAGCAGGACCTGTATACACAATGCACGTAGATTGTTGTAAGAGGCCTTGTCAGGAACTAGTGCAATATTGCGATGAGAATTAATCAGCTTGTACGCACGATAATTAGGCAATAAACCTTGTTTCTGCTTCAAATATTGCAGTACTCTAACTGTTTTAGTTTTGCTTAGTATTTATAATAGGATTTTCTATTGTTATTATGTTATAATGTTCTAAATGTATAGAAAATATATTTGACTTCATTATTATAGGTACATATATAACCGTAATGGCGTATTATTTTGTTATTGAGACATTTATGTTATATACTACACTCGTAATGGCGTGTGTGCACTTCAAAAATTTATATTTAAGAGAATATCTATAGGAATGATTCAGAAGGTATTATTTTACAGTAAAGGCCCTAAAATATTCAGCGTTACATTGCTGACATAACTTCATCATTGTCATCATCCTAGCCTTATTCCAATCTTTTTGTTGGGGTCACCAGTATTTACATGGGGTGACAGCCTATCTGACGACCTCCATGACCCAAATACGGGGACAACCGGCAACCTCGAATAAAAATGGAGTCAGTCATTCAGTTGGGTGTTAGGTATTTGACACCCTTTACCTACTGCTTAACATGCCTTCGTGCAAATAATAATTTTCTCCTCATATCTCACACATCATCACAATATAAGGTTATTTGTAGAAAGTTAGCTATGCTTAGAGATTTATGCAATAAAGTTTATTGTTGAAAATAATAAATATTGCGACAGTATCAATTTAATTGCTAAACGCTATTACAATGATAATGTTTCTCTTTAAAATTATTTTAGGCAACCTAGGTTATAGTTTTTTAAAGGGATACTCCATCATTATATTTCGATTTCACAGGAGACTTTCCCAATGTAGATATACACCATAAAAATAAAAAAATCAAAATAAAGAAGATAACTTTTAATAGCAATTTTGAAATTTTTAGTAACATTAAAAATCGAAATAGAATCTCTTAACAAGTAGTTCATTCTCTGTGAAATTTGAACTCACATCGCTACGGGAAATCACTAATTAAACCATTACGTTTATGTAGTTAGATGGAGAAAAGAAGGTATTATGAGTCTCTTCAAATATACTGCATAATACTGATCATTTTTCTTGCTTGTTTTAACCTTGTCCAGGTCAAGTTCAAATGTGTCAATGACCCATCCTGCCATCGTGGATCGGTTAAGACTTTAATCCATTGTATGCAAATATTAATTTAATTGAGTCGTCGTTTACTACTAAACGATTCTCACGCATTTGCATTTAATATCATAAAGAGAAAAGAAAAGACCCCAAGTCCTAAATATGCTTAGCATATTCTGAGACTTGAATTTACATAACTTATTAATAATTTTATTAGTTCTTTGGAGGCTGCAAATATGTAGTTTAAAGTAATTGAGTAAATATATTGCACAAAACTTGGAACTTCGTAATGAGAACAGTTCTAATTTATCAGTTTACAAAGTCTATATTTATCTTAATACCAATGATTGTAGCGCTTTTAGAACTATAGTTAAATATAATAATAATGTTCAGTTCCTGCAATCAACTGCTGGGAATGTGGCCTTAATGGGTATTGAGAGCATATAGATTGGAGTACTAAACAGGATATTATATTATGCATAAATAGGTACGTATGATTCAATATAATATATACTATCGGCAAAATATTTAAACTCTACTGAATTTACGGTTATTGATCTATAGATACTGATTAATTTTATCTTAAGCTTCGATTTCAGCGTTTCTCCCACCTAATCTCACCTTCTTTACAATATTTTACATGATCAGGACTTGTAGGAAAAAAATATTGTTACTTTTTTGGCTACCGAAAGCTTTTTGATTGTTCTACAGCCACTAATGGTGAATACATCCATATTACAATTTATATAGTGTTAGATTTATTTTACCGGCAAGTAACTGATATTTAAATTCGATTACATCAACCCGGGTTTCGAGCATATCCGATCCTCATCGTCAGGGCGAGTGCGCAACAGCGTCTGCGAGCTCCTGGCGTGCACGCGGGTCGACATAATCAATAGCCGGTATAATAAATCTAATATGTGTCAATCTTACGATAAATTCAATAAGTACTAAAATTATATAAAGTGAAGGAAGAGCAAAAGCAACATGCGGCACGCTTCTCAATTATTTTACGATCGGTATTAATCAAACACTAAAGGGTACAAATTACTTAGTACTATCCATAGTAGTCAAGGTATAATTTTATGGAAGTATGATGTAGTTTAGGAGACACCTTACTCCATCGTGAAGAAATTAACAATGGTTATCGCGGGTTTCATGGTGTCGAAGTATTTAGTATCATATTGTATATTTTATCTCATAGTTCGTATATCGTGTGTTGGGTTTAGAAATATATTAACCTGGAATCGTGGGTGGCTGTTGCCATGTATTGAAATCTATCTCCGCGAAGTCCGGTTGTTGCAATAAACCACTGAAGTAATGTCACATAATTGCAATGGTCTACCTGGATTGGCGGCTGGAGATGGTACATGGTGGGTTTATTTATTGGGTGAGGGCCCCATACTACCCTGTTCGTTGCCCCGACCGACGGTATCTGCGGAAATTGCATTTTTCCCGCCTTAACAAAAAAAAGGTTGTTGCTATAAAACTTTAGGTTTTAGGAAACAAAAGTTAATCCTATTTATTGTCAGAATTAAATAATTCTATTTATAAGTATTTATTATACGCGTGATATTTCAAGATGGTCGTTATAACTTTTAATGCAACGAATATCTGTTAGTAAACATCTATGATATAATCACTATAAAATGTTGAATAACAATATTTAAATTATTATTTCAACAGCTGATCCAACCTACTTGTATATTTATATCATCTATTATTTCTTTCATCAAAAAAACATAAAAAATATGGTGTAGTTTTAAAGATGTTTATTTTAAAAACGTTGATTTTATTCCGGGGTCGGTACTCAAAATGTCATGTAAATAAAACGTTTTGACGTTTCGCTCCGTTAATGTTACATTCGTAGTTCAGTAGCTCAAATATTGATTGTTATCATATAATTGAAACGTTGAAGTTGCACTAAATATAATATTTAGTGTTATAGAGTTAATGGTCTTATAGATATATCTAGAAAATATGGTTGTTTATCAATGAAATGAAATCCAAATGGATATAAATTCGTGGTAATGGAATGGCTGTAAAAACTTAATTCAGGCGTAGTAACAGCGGACCACTGAACCACTGAAGGAATATAATATGGTTCCAGTGGCCCGCCAAAAAAAAGGCGGAGAGACGGCACACGGCGGGTTTTTTAGTGGGTGAGGACCCCACACTGCCCTGTTCGTTGCCCTGAGCGACGGGGTGTGTGGCTAGTAAGATTTTTTCCCGCCTAAACTAAAGAAAAAGGGCGTAGTAACAGCGGATGTATATTTAAGCAGCAGGGTTATAGAAAAAATACCACTGAAGTAATATCTACCAGTTCCAGTGGTCTGCCAGTACAGTCGGAGAGAGGGCACACGGCGGGTTTCTTTAGTGGGTGAGGGCCCCACACACCTACTACTATTCGTTGCCCCGGGTAAATATTTTTTTGTAAAGTGTAAAGATGCGAAAGGGAATGCTACGATGACTCGGACATGTGGAAAGAATGCCGGACGAGCGACTAGTTAAGAAGATATACAATGTGAAAGTGAAAGGATGTAGGTACAGGGGGAGACCGAGACGACCAAATCAGTCATGTATTGAAGGAAGGTGGAGTCAGGAGTCTCCAAAATGGGCGAGCGTGTATGAAGAGAATTATGAATGTTGAGGAAGCGAGCGATGTATAAAAGTATAGAGTCTTGGCACTCTGTTCTCTCTGCCAACCCCGCAAGGGGGATGGTGTGATGATAATAAGTAAGTATAATGCCATAAAATTGCAACATTGCGGTTTACTTATCCTATTTTAAGTGATAAATAATCATACTAATATTTGATATTTGTTCTACCGTTTAATTACTACATACACTATATATGCCGGCCGTAGAAACGGCTGTCGCTATATAACAAAGCAGCTCAGTGAGAACATTTAAAAAATTCTATGATTTCATCCACGAAACATTTGACCTCAAACAAGTCTACCAATGTCAACACTTTACACCCAATAAGTCTACCTTTTCTGTAAACTAACAGCTACATTTGTCTCAGAATGTTGTAAACAAAGTTTATTGAACTAATTACCATAGTAATAGAGCATTTTACTACATATCCTTAAATGGTAATAGGTACCTATGTTGCGTAGGGCTATACAGACAGGCGACTGTTACTTGCTCAGTGAGCCAGTTGCGAAATTTCTCTTGGACTAGATAAATTGCTTTTTGATATCGAAACCACTATGTACTGTAAGTTATCTATGTACTTAGGCACTCTCTTACTAATACTTTATTATTTCTTGGGCTACAAAGGCTTTGAGTTGTTTCATAATACTAATGTATATATTAGAAGATACTCTTGACGTACGCGACAATTTCGTCAATAATATATGTTTAGTTAGCTAACCATAACACTAGATAAATTACGTTTTATTTTAAAATGTAGACAAACTAACCCGCTGGAAATAAGCTATAATATTTCATTGTCAAGTTAGAGGTCACATTATATTCAGTTACATAATAAAATAAATTATAGTACAGGATGTTCTTAAAATATGTATATTAGTTATAATAATAACCACGTGATATTATTTATACGAACATTAAAGTAGAATTCAGCTTACGAAAAAAATATGTAAGCAGTTTATTACGTGTTATTATAAATGTGTGGAATAATTCATGCATCGATAACTTGATTAAAAAAAATCTCCTGTCTATTCTTCCTGTTCACCGGCATTCAAAGCTTTGTGTGCCTGTTAAACACTGCATACTTATAACAGTTTTCAATAAAATTAATGAACAACCTACAGATTACATTAGTAGCCTATTATTCTACTGTAAATAGATACATTTATCTTTTGTTTCAATAAAAGTATTCTGAACTAGGGAGTAGTCCCAGTACCGTGAGAGACTTTACAAACATAAATCGACGGACACAAAACTACCCCAAATCAGAGGGGTTAGATTGTATCTTATTAAATCCTATCGACATCGCATCGTATCATTGTGATTGGTTGAAAGATCACTGTGATTTGCCGAGGGATTATTGCGACATCACGCGTCGGTTTCTCTACCAGTCACAAGCGAGATGATACGATGTCGATACGATTTAGTGAGATACATTCTACGGGCACTGAACAACCTTTTGTTCATTTCATTCACACAAAGAATTAACCTGAAGTATTTCTTGTTTTATTATTCCTTACGTTTATAATGTAATCTTATGTGTAATATATATGTGTTGAAGATATGTTGCGTTTTAATCGCCGGTCTGTTACTTCTCACAAGCGCACATATCAGCTGTACAGAGTTCACGCACACCCACCGGTCTACTGAGGTCACACATCAAGTTCACATACCTGCTCCGTATCTAAACCTGTTCGTGTGTGACTGTTGCTATTGCTGACGTAATGATATAAATTATAACTCAGAACCTTACCTTCCTACTATTGCTCTTAAATCTGTTTTCTTGCAAAACTATTACGCGAATATAGAGCATTTTAGTGGTCTTTAGCAAGTTTATTAAGCAATGCTATTAAAATCATAAAGAAAGCTACCTTTAAGCTGTAGTTACTACGAATTTATTACCTATTTTAGTCGCTATTAACGCAGCAATTGATCAGGAAACAAACAACTACATAAACGAGAACAATCGAATATTGTAACGTGATCTTTTATATTTATTTTATAATTATCATTACTTTGGTATTGCAATAATATAAATAGGTGATTGATTTACTTTGAAATAGAACTCTACAGGACTTTAACATTTAGCCTAGGGGTAATGTAGTTACGTCGGAAGAACTACAATGATAAAGCGCACGATTGATAGATTATGGCGATTAAATTAATGATATGTAACTTGTTACTTAATACAAATGTGTAACGCGATTAAAAGGCTTATTGTTTCTGTGATAAATATTTTAGTTTGGACATTAGAGCATTTCTTTACTATTAAGTTTATGCGTAGATATAATCGAAATATGAGACTGTCTATTTGATTCTGTCTACTTCTTATTTATTATATTGCAATGCATTTGGATATACGAGTATACGAGTAGCCACTTGAGAGGGTGTAACTTTATTTCTCTCTAATACCGATAGTTTAATTTGATATTACTGTTTTAGTTATAGCTACTCTGAACATATTATTATTTTAAAAATGTTGTATTGTTCACAGGCGTTCGTGATGTGTGCGTGCTTAGCTCTCACGTCGGCACAGTTCGGCCATTATGGCTTCGGCTTCCCGTCTTTCGGCTCTAGTTTCGGTGCCCCGAGCTTTAATACCTTTTCAGCAGCTGGCAGAGATCCTCGATCAAACACCGGTTAGTACTTTCAAAATAAAACATAACTAGCTATTCACATTATAATGATTATATATTAATATTTACTCAAATAGACTTGCAGAATACTATATAATATATAATAAATTTATATATACGTGGTGCTTCACTTGCTATAAAAACACAACACAATATATTACTGTTTAATAAACAACAATCACGGTAGATATCAACAATATGGTTCAATTAAAATGCGTACAAACTCCTGTAGATGTCATTTATAACTTCGTTAGAGAATAATACCGTAAAATTTTGACTGAGGAAGGGAGAAATCGGTTTGTAATATTTCTAGGTGATTCTACTTACTTATCATCACGCCATTTCCCTTGCAGGGTAGGCAGAGAGAACAGAGTGCCAAGAGGTTCTATTCTTGCATACATCTCTCGCTTCCTCAACATTCATAACTCTCTTCATACACGCTCGCCGGTTTCGGAGACTCCTGACCCCACCTTCCTTTAATACATTACTGATTTGGTCTAGGTAGGTGAGTCTCGGTCTCCCCCTGTACCTACATCCTTCCACTTTCGCATTGTATATCTTCTTAACCAGTCACTCGTCCGGCATTCTTTCCACATGTCCGAACCATCGGATAATAGTTAGGAAGCCTTTCAGACACGGATAGTGTTCTCACTGATTTGGAAAAGAATAGGTACATAACGTTATCAACGATTAGTTTTATTACAAAATGATTGTTACCACTTGACTACACGTATTAACAATTTTAATAACAGTAGTACTCTAACAATACCAATGTTACAGTCAAAAAACTCATAATTATAACTTCAAGTAACCTCTAAAATAATTAAAATGTTTGCAGTGTTCACACTTACATTACAATGTGAAATATATAATGGTCACCCTAATGTATAATTGCACATTTAGACATAAATCTCTCAAGGTCATGAGAAAAACAATTGTAAGTAGATGCTTATCAAAATGTTGCCAAATAAATTATGATCTTGGTGTTTTATTCGTAACTGTCGCACAAGAAAGGTCTTTTTTACTCTTTTTAGAAGCATTTGCGAAGTAAGTTATTTCTAAGAATGAAAAATAAAAAATAGACTTTTGACAACGTCTTATAAATCGATGAACGCCCGGCTGCACGCATGAAATAAAAGACTCACGTTCCGAAAAATGTATGGCAATCGATGCCACAAGAGAGCCGCGGGCTGAAGAACGTCTGCGGGAAGGAGGCGGCCGGCCCACCGACCGACATGACATTCTTCACCCGAGCGCGTCCCGGGCAACACGCGTATCTCAATTATTGTATAGCAGCACGCGCGATCGTAGTTTTTTATATGTACCATTCGATTTCTATCATTATTACATTATTTAAAAGTACAAACCTACATTAAACACAAAGTGAAAAATGTGAAATCGAAAATAACAGTCAGGAGCAGGATTTGAACCTGCATCTTCTGGATACCGTCCAGATGCTTTACCAATTCAGCCATCCTGACAATTGCTCCTGACTGCTAACTTCGATAACACATCATACTTAACGTCTTTGGGTGACGCCTGCGCCATCTGTCGGAAGTATTTTCATACATTATACCGACCAGGTAAATTTAATTTTACAATTAAGATTTTACCTAATAATGACGCAAACCCTTTAAATATTTAGATATTTTTATATATATTTTTAGCATTTGACATACTTAGCACTATACATTAAACACAAAGTGAAAAATGTGAAATCGAAAATAACAGTCAGGAGCAGGATTTGAACCTGCATCTTCTGGATACCGTCCAGATGCTTTACCAATTCAGCCATCCTGACAATTGCTCCTGACTGCTAACTTCGATAACACATCATACTTAACGTCTTTGGGTGACGCCTGCGCCATCTGTCGGAAGTATTTTCATACATTATACCGACCAGGTAAATTTAATTTTACAATTAAGATTTTACCTAATAATGACGCAAACCCTTTAAATATTTAGATATTTTTATATATATTTTTAGCATTTGACATGCTTAGCACTATACATTAAACACAAAGTGAAAAATGTGAAATCGAAAATAACAGTCAGGAGCAGGATTTGAACCTGCATCTTCTGGATACCGTCCAGATGCTTTACCAATTCAGCCATCCTGACTATTTTCGATTTCACATTTTTCACTTTGTGTTTAATGTATAGTGCTAAGCATGTCAAATGCTAAAAATATATATAAAAATATCTAAGTACAAACCTAATTTCTTCATGACGTTATCATGTAAAATTATCGTCAGTAAAACGACTTTACAGACACCCATATTTTTTTTTGAAATATGAAAGTGCAATGGTAGCTTTGCTTTTCTAGCATGAATAGGCCGGTTCAATCGGAGAAGTATTACCCTCATACAGAAGATCAGCGTGTAACAATGCCTACCGTTGCTACTCGTGCTGTAGTTATTCGTATGTTGAGTGAGAGCACCGCAGGCCTTAACTTCCTATTCATCCCATGTTTATTATCCTTCCTCCAATTCTTATCCTTTTCCTTGGAATTGGCGACAAGCTAGTGATGCTTCTTGCATTGTTAGCACCTATAGGCTAGGGCTTACTTTTTTTTTATTGCATGTAGTGGCAGACGAGTCACGGTCCATCTGATGGTAAATGGTAACCGTCGCCCATGGACTCGACTATACCGAGAGTATTGTCAAGCCGCTGCTCACCAATTCTTTTCATAGATATGAAATGAAATATAAACGGCTATTTCCTGCTACAGCCAAAACGCAACGATGTGCTTCATGGCCGGTCACACGGGAGATGGTGGTACCAACCCGCTCGGGCCCGACCACCACCTACCAAGCCCTACCACCAGTCATGCAATTGATGATAATTGCTTACTTCCCTTAGTCGCCTCATACGACACCCGCGGAAAAGAATGGGATGCTGACACTTGTATTCTTAATCCACACCACACGGACAAAACTGTCGGGTGGGCCGTATTATTGCCGCCCTCATAGTATAAAAAAGTTACAAAACCAATTAGACAGTAGAACATCACCATAAAATAACATTTCTAACAATACTCCTTTGTCCGATTAACTGTAGGTACACACTAGCCTATGTAATCACCATTCCATTCTAAAATCAATTTTAAACTTACTGGTTGGTGTTACTACACTTTATTTCTGGTTTTCACAATTTTCATCCGTTATTCCAATAATTATAAGGTAATTAATTATTCTCGTACCGCAATTAATTTCTCTCTATCACTTTTGTGATTAATTCAATCAACTAGTCAAAATATTTTGCAATGTTAGTTAAATGGACACAGTTGATAAGTCACTCGTTCGTGCTG
Source organism: Leucoma salicis (assembly GCA_948253155.1). Classification (NCBI taxonomy): domain Eukaryota; kingdom Metazoa; phylum Arthropoda; class Insecta; order Lepidoptera; family Erebidae; genus Leucoma; species Leucoma salicis. Next base: position 9,783,852 of record OX411808.1, on the reverse strand, counting down.
ATATATATCTTGAATTTGAATGTTACGAAAAGTATTAAATTAGGTAGTTATGACCGTGCTAAATTGTTTATTGTCATTGTTTAAATGGCAATATTTTTATAGTTTGTTATAGTTTGGACCATCATCTATCAAATTATTTTTTTATGTTTATGTATTGTTTTATTGTGTGTTATACACATTAAAATAGTTATTGTAACTTATATATGCATTAATAGAAATGTTTGGCGAAGTTATGTTCATGTTATACTTAATCAATATTTTTTTTATTTTGTTTTATACTCCTAATAATATAACGGCTACTTGACGTGTCTTAATATTCAAAGTAATAATCGTCTGAATTAGATAATTGCTTTGTCGCATAAGAACAATAGACAGTTTTATGAACTTTATATTTTTTTTACACCCAAAATATTTTTTATTAGCACAGCACTAGTAACAAATAAAGGAAGTAGATACCTATAAGTAATACGATCGTAAATATGATATTTACGATCGTATTACAATTCATTACATGTTGTTCATACAATCACTGGTAAATACTTTTGATATTAACAGTACAGGGTTTGAAACTTTTATTTACAGGGGCTAATGTTCTGTCGTTTGATAAACCCCCCGTGGAGTTGCGTTGTTTTCATATCCTTTGATGTCGTCGCCATTAGTAAATCTGTGGTAAAATTTCTTGTTGTAGTCTGTTGTAAAGGTTTGACAGGAACTTAGACAAAGAATATTATAGACTCGCTACTATTTTGACACTAAGGATGAAGAAAAGGATGCACATATTAGATTTTAGCAAGAGTGAGAGAGACACGTGTATAAGTATTTTATCCTTTTCGCGTATGCGTTATTTGTATTTGGACCTAATCAACTGGGTCCCAACAATAAGTGGCCAACCATCCCATCATTGGCATGTAAACTTGTTTTTGTATTGATGTAAAAAACCTTTTATTAATCACGTTATATACGCTAATGTTACATGTTCTAATACATTTTAAGCAAAATATAAGCATAATTGCAATTTCTTATGTCCTATCATTCTTGTATCCGGCTAAAACAGGTAGTATTTTTAGTCAACAAAGTTATAATCATAGTTATTTTTTAAAATTATTCCGGTTATCATATGTCAAACTATTGCTATCTCGATATTGCATACGCTGATAGCTTGTCTATAATATTATTTGTCTATAAGGACAGGAACAATATCCAGTACAAACGTAAATATATATTCGTTGAGCTTTAAAGATAAGTATCTATGGAATGGGGATCCACGCGCAAAGCTACGCGCAGATATCGACGAGGCCACTGTCAAATTGTATTTGGTCTGTTTGCCTGAGATTTTTTTGCTATTTTCTGTGTTTAATCCGGTTAATCAGCGATATTGTTAAAATGTTGAATCTTTGCGAAATAAATGTACACCGGGTTTATTAAATTTTGATATTAGGTACACAGAGGTATATTATGAGAAACTAAACATTTACCAAGTTACAGATTATAAGCCATATCGATAATACGCCATCTGCCGTGAATTAATGATGGCAGTAAATATCCCCATTGTCATTTTTTTTATTAGGAGACGTGTACGTGTAGGTCAGCTAAATAATATCAATCATTCAATTAATAGCTTATTTATCTTAATATGGCATTGATTAATAGGTATACCTAACTCCCACATATAAAGACGTAATTACTTTGATTGTTACCAAATAAAAGTGATGCAAAAAATACGTTTCATCTGGCCAGCTATTTTCTTTTACTGTGTTCTAATTTCAAACAACGTAACGAGTATTTGTAAGGCCTGTATGTAATAAATAAATTAGAGTTCGTTGTGAAACACAAGTAAATTGATACAAGGTATAGGTTTATGGAAAGCTAAAGATAATTAAGTGGCGCAAAACTTTAATACGAGTGAACAAACAGTAACGTTATCATATTTTAATTGTATTATTTAAGTGATCTCAATTTTACTTGGAGTTAGATGTTCGCGAGAAATCAGATTGAATTAAAGTGCAAGAGATCGAATAATTGAAACTACGAGCAATGCTAAATAAATTTGAATTGTCTCTGCGCTAGTCTTAATTAATTTAAATATAAATCTACTATTATATATGTATATCACTTGCAATTACATGACAGAATAGTTTCTGTTCTAACATAATAAATGTATTGTATGATAAAGATTTAAAAAAAAACATGCGGGGCAGTCTTTGGAGACTGCCGATAGAAGTGAAAATGGTCATAAACACTTCTTTACAAATCAAAAACAATTCAAAAATAATAATCTAATAGCTCGACGATACAATTGACAAGTTACTTAGTTCTAACTTCTGTCGGAGCGTTAAGTGACGATGACACGAGTTCCATGGTTTTGTTCACCCAAAAAGTGCTCAACGCGCCTAAAGGAGTTTTCACTTCAAAAACATACACTTGCACTACACGTAGGTACATCTCAATAATCTATAAAATATTCCTTAGTACCATCTGTTTAATATTAGTAGTAATTATATATACCTACTATAATATTTAAAACTATATACGCCTCGGTGGTGCAGAAATTGTTTGAGCGACTGCGCTGTTCATGAGGTCGCGGGTTCGATCTCCGGGTCGGGCAGTGTTATTGGGCTTTTTCGTAAAAAGAAAAACTCAGCAGCAGCCTGGAGTTTGGAAACCCGGTAGACGGCAATAGGCCTCCTATTACGTGGGAGTTTAACATAGTTGGCGAACCGTGGGTGTGTAATACACCTCTGCCTACCCCTTCGGCAATACATGCGTGATACTAATTTTTTTTAATATAAATGAAGAACATTTACCAATAAAATCTATACGGTTAATATTACCAATATTGGTGTACTTTTTCTTATCACGACACTAGTATTATCATGTTACTAGGTTGTAAGTAGGGTCCTCCCGCGAAGGGGTGCCATGTGCGGATGCAACATAGTACCAGTGGCCTGCCAACACAGGCGGAGAGACCGCACACGGCCGGTTTCTTTAGTGTGTGAGGGCTCTACACTACCCTGTTAGTTGCCCCGAACGATGGGGTGTGCGGTTAGGCACATATTTTCCCGCCTTAACAAAAACAAAACGTAAATAGGGTCACTAGTAAGCACAAACCTGTCTCGTTAATAATTTTCAAACATCCGATATATCTTTCCTTGTCACTAAACTTTCTATTAAAAGAGACAGTGGATACCGCGAAGTTTCTTACTCTTCAAACAAGAATAAAGAACACAGTTTATCCATTAACGTTCGAAGGGCTTACTTATATGAAAATACATAATTATATATAATATGTCATACTTAACTAAAAAAATCAAAGCAGTCATAAGGACTCCCGATGGTAGTGAAAACTTAACTTTGTATGCGACTGCTAATCATGAGATGTCGGGTTCGATCCCCAGGTCAGGCAATGTTGGAGGAGATTGGAAATGTGCCCGGTAGACGTCAATAGGGGTGCCCCCTATTACATGGGACTTAAACATAGCTGGCGAGTCGTGGGTGTGTAATACACCTCTGCCTACCTCTGGGCAATACAGGCATGATGCTATGTTCATTTCTTCATTCACGGCTGACCCAGTGCAATAAGATATATTAATAGGAACAGATATAGTGTTATCGTTAACAGTCACGTGACGAAAGCGTTCGGTGACGATGACGCGAGTTCCATGATTATTGTCCAAAAACTGCTCAACGGGCCTAAAGAAGCCTACTCTTCAAAAACCACCTTAAAACAACGACAGAGTTGGATACTGATGATGGATCGTAACTTAAATTAAGTTTGATAATTCTTTTTTTATTTTAAGTAAATACGGACATTAATTTAATGATTTTTTACTTCTTCACAATCAGGGATAGGTTAATTTTTCTATATTCTACATCATGTTTTGACATTTTTTAATGGTTGTCTACACATAAACCAGTATTTAGTTAGGTACAAACTACTCACACATACTGCAATAATCTACTATTGAATTGTTGATGCAGTATTACGCTTCACTGAACTAATAATTAACTAAAAAATAATAATTAATTTTAAATCTGCCTCAAATAATTTACAAATTACAATACAAAATGGTGTGAACTTAATTTTTACATTCGATATGCATCTAAATCCCGCGCTAATTGTTTTTGCGAACATTGTAATATAGATGTAAGACAATGTACCGAGTCTCCAAAAACCTCATTTATCAAAAAGTGCTATCTATAACAAAACATTTGATATTTAATTTTAATCTCGCCATAATATTTCAATATCATACTTAATAACAAAGAATATTGTACCTACTTACTGTATGTTTTGTTATAGAACAAGATATGCAGCAGAATTTATTGCAATGGAGCATTCTATAACGTTTATAACTAAATAAAATAGAGCTTCTCAGCCTCTAAGATATTGATACGTGTGGAGGAAAGAAAACTCTTCAAAAAAATCATCAAAACTACGAACGAATAAAAACTTCAACCATTCACAAATTATGCTAACAACCATAGTATATACGTAAACGGAATATATTTTGTTTTTGATTATTAATGTTAAATCACATGAGGTCACGACATAATGTCACACTATCATCTGTTTATTTTATTAGAAAGTTTAATAACAAGGACAGGTATATCGGATATTTGCTACCTTTTCACTTTTTATTTACCCTATATTAGTGCTGTGAAAAGTACACTAGTATCTTATTACTAAACTACTACAGTAGTATCTTATTACTAGTATATTATTACGAATAGGTTATAATAAAAACGTATACACCTTTTTGGTAAATAATCTCCATTATATACAGTTTATATATAAAATTTTAATTCAAATAACTCGTATATCAAACTTATATCCAGTCTAATACACCGATGATATTTAAAATTGACCTAGAAACTGATACGATCGATGAAGAATTGCATTCCACAGCAAATTGAGTTATATCGACAGCTTGGTCAGCTAACCATGGCATATTTAACGTTCAATATTGTCCATAACATGCATAACCGCAATATGACATGGGCTTAGAAGGGTCGGTAATGACAAAATCATGCTCGACCGAGCAAAAACCGAGGACATGACGCAAGCAGCAAGTGTGAGCGTTTGACAAACGCATCCCTGACTCAGAATAAATTAATTACAATACCAAGATGTGCCGCAAGTAAATATAGTTTGCATTCTATATCAAGTTGATATTTGTATACTAATATTAATTATTATTTTGGCTGTACCTGGATTATTGAATTACTTTTTTCTTGAGTTTTTTTAGCTACGATTAGTAGAATTTTGTGACAGTGGAAAATAGATAAATATAAAAAATCAGTAACTTATATTGATAATCGCGCGATCATGTGGTATAATTTTTAATTGCAATATTTTAAGGTTCCAAAATCGGAACAAATGTAATACAAATACCTTCATACGGTAGATCGCGTTGATTTTAAATGGCCAAAAACTAGAAAGTGAAGGTGAGACTTGTAACATTCCCTCTGGTAGTGCAATAGCTTAGAGGTCTAGAGTGTTCCCACTGAGAATGGGAAAGGTGCAAGTTCGAATCTTGATCCCAGACATTTCTATTTTCAAATTTCAATTATTTGTTTTAGTGAATAGCTAAGCATATCAAATTATGGAATCATTTTTCAGCTCTTTATATGCCCTGTTGTTTGATATAAGTCTCGTCCACGTTAGAGGCAAAATTGTTTTACTGATGGTGGCTACTTACTATGTAGGTACAGGGTTATATTTGGAGTTTCAACTTACTAGTTTTTAAATTGCCTGATAATTTTACTTCTTTGGTCAATTAATAAGACAGTCTTGTTTCGAATGGGGTGACGACCTTTATATCCTTAGTGCGTCACCACGCGTACGTATCAGTCCGATATTCTTATGTGTGTAAAGGATGAAACCGGTATAATTCTCTAATGCAGATATTTTATTCCTCAATGCATCGTAGATAAAGATCATCATACATACCTATACATCATAGATAAAGATTTTGTCTCTTTTTACGGCTGCTGATTTAAGAGCAAAAAAGACATTTCTTAGATTAATAGTAAGGTATTTATCACATAACTGGCTCTGTGGTGCAGCGGTAGTGTAAGCGACTGCTGATCATGAGATCTCGGGTTCGATCCCCGGGTCGGGCAGTGTAATTGAGCTTTTTCGTAAAAAGAAAAATTCTCAGTAGCAGCCCGGAGTTTGGAAATGTGCCCGGTAGATGGCAATAGGCGCGCCCCTATTACGTGGGACTTAAACATAGCTGGCGAACCGTGGGTGTGTAATACACCTTTGCTTACCCCTTTGGGAAATACAGGCGTGATGCTATGTTTTTTTTTGTATATAAGATAAGATGCGAAATTACGAACACGATATTTCTGTTTTCGGCAGTGCTTGGTTATAACATTAGAGTCAGTAAAATTAAAAATTGGCAAAGCATCTGGACAGTATCCAGGAGATGCAAGTTCAAATCCTGCTCTTGAATTTTATTTTCGATTTTACTTTTTCACACTGTGTTTGTTTATATGGCTAAAGCATGTCAAATGCTAAAAAAGTATATAAAATATCTAAATATAAGAGTAAGTATTAGACTATCATTGTCCTGATATTGAGCCTGAATAAGATTTTGTTCTGTTCTTTGTTTTCAATGCAAGATTTTCTCGGGAGCATTGTTTTCTAACAATAAAATATATATTCATGTACCTAATGACGCAGCAGCAGTTTTATGAGTAATTTAATTAACCACTTATGTGATGAGTTATTAGGGACGGAAGTGTTGATTTTATTGTTATGTCAAGGTAGGTTGGAACAGGTCAATCCCATTTCACTTCGGTAGAATGTAATCATTCCTTAAAAACATGTATATCTTTCAATAACTATAACATATATTTCCAATAACACTGCATTAGTACAAACTGTATATAAACATACTTATATCTACTACACATTTTGTATCATCATTTTAAGCGATTATTCTATATTTATATCTATTCTTATATTTTCTACGAGTATACATAAAACTCGTCCAGAATCTCACACACATTTTTATTTGCCTACATATATATATATATTGCATAATTAAATTGTTATGATGACGTTATATAAAGTGTCCTATATTCACAGACTAGTTGGTCCGTGCTCACATTCAACCATCATAATAAGTTTGAAACGATTACAAATTTACTATTAATTAATATGATCACTATATATAGATCATATTTTGATGTTGTGTCTATATATTTTAGTCAGTAAAATACATGAATTTAATCAAAATCTAAACATCTATTTTGTTTGTTGCATGTCCTTTGATAATGCCGTTAAAGGAACAGGTATTGTTTGAATTGAATATTTTAAGATGCATGAAAAATTAATCGAAGGTTCTGGATTTTATCACTTAACACAATTGAGATGAAGGATATATCTTCTAACTAATTAACAAAACTTTCAGAGAATCATTTTCATCTATATTGCATAACATCATTTTTAACGCCACTTAACCACATGCATAAATAACTCATGTTCATGCTCATTATAACAATTAAATTGCATAGTAAAATGCCGACTGACTGCACTCCCTTTGTCAATACAATTTGTCAATACGAAGGGAGTTTGTCAATACGAAGGGAATGTGGTCAAATTAGAAATTTTTGCTCTAATAATAACAAATAACAGATAATGTAAGAATTTAAGGTAAGTTCACACCAACATGTGAATATCCTTAAATATATACCTATATTTAAAACGTAAACCGTTCGTAAGCTAGGAGTTATGAAGTACATATTTATATTCATACATAAATCAAAGGGTGGATCTCCTTGGGGCTAAAATTTTAATTGCATGATAGTAAAAGATCGCCAATGGTGAGATTTAGTTAATGTGAGTGACAAAGTGGCTTAAACGTAATGTCACATCGAATGGTTTTCCAAAAAGGCTATAAAGTGTGCTTGCGATAAAGTGTCATCTATGGCAATCTTTTGACAATCAATACCAAAATTTATAAAATAAGTGAGTCTTTCAGCAGTCCAATATATAAATATTATAAAGGAGTTAATATTTTTAACTTCAAAATATGAAAACCCTAAATTAAAGATGCTTATCTCATATTAGTTATGGGAGAAGTTATTTTTCTCATTACCCCAATTTTAATTAGCAGTACGGTAAGTTTTTAGTGGGATTACTAAGGTCATCTATTCCCAAATAACGCCATTCATAGTCCCGGTAGGCTCTATTTATAAAAAAATATCTCTATGATAATATTTAGTAAATTCAGAGCTAAAGTAAATTATCGTTTTCTAAATATCTAATTATTTATGTATGTCATGGTATTATTCTACCTATAGTGTGTGTTAAGCCTTAGTATGTATGTTTGATTAAATTGTTTCGTGTTGTAGTCACGATACAGAGTTTGTTAATGTTTACTCGCTCTGTTTCTTTGACTCAATGTCATGGCGACGCATCGTCCAGTAATTAGAGCATAGTGTTGCGTTAATTTGTTATATAGATTTATACGTTAGTCAGATAAGAGGTTTCTTGCTATTAAGTAGAATTATAAGATCATCGGATTTGAATTTCAAACCACGATATTGTGCAAACTTACTAACGTGACTAAGGAATAAATATTAATCTCTGGTCTGCTTAAAATTAAAGTTGTCTGAGCATAAACAGAATTGTATTGTAGCCGTATAGTGATAGATTTAGATTACGAAGTGATCATACCGGTAGATTAGCAACCCATCTAATATTTTGGCTTGGTAAGACAAACATCACATTGAAGTCGTTATGTTTTTTGAAAGTTAAGTTCTTTTATAACCTTTGTTCATTCATCAAGATAGAAGGTAGTATCGTAGTGCGAATGACCTTATTAACTCTAGGTGGCACAGATGGACCTTTCTCCACCATGGAGGTTGAAATAGTACCATTTTGAGACTGAAAATAAGTGACACGCCGAAGTTATGATATAAAGCAGTAGAACTCAATAGGCTGGTTCGGTTGGGGCCATCGTTTCCTGGCAAAGCAGCATACGAGTAGTTAAAAAGCAACCACAACCGAGGTTGGCCCACATCTGGTAAATAAACCGCTAATACTCACTCTTCGACCGACCACCGTATTCTCCAATTGCCGTGTTATTTCAGGGAACTATTCAACGTCATCTGAAGTTTTGAACTTCTTTGCAGTAGACTCTACTATAGATGGTTACCAATACTGGCTTTAGTAAGTAGTCGTAACATTTTATTTCAAGCCCATGAGCGGAGTTTGACACTAACATCAGATGGGCTGCTAGTTCATCTATATAATATGCAATAAAAATAGATATATATATTAAAATAATAAAATATACATAAAAATAAATAAAAATACAACGTTTTTATCAACCTTCATTTAAAATGGAATACATATCCACAAAATTTTAGGCCAGGGTTTCGTATTATCTATCCGATATTATAAAAGGAACATAACTGTACATAAAATACCAAAGCGGTTGCAATTTTTTAATTTAAAATTACTAAAAGCAGTTTACTCGTATAGCATATATATTCACTCGTGAAACTTAATAATATTGTTAAGATCCTAAAACAATAATTATACGAAAAATTAGGGAACGTAGGACGAGAAGACGTCGTATAACTTTAATAGAAATTCGCTTTCTTGAATCTCGCTGTTCGCTAAACTGAAATCTCTTTGCATAATTAAAAGTATGATGTAAGTATTTAAAAATACTAGTCTTAAGTAAAATATTCACACATATAGGTATAATAGTTTTTTAAAACTGCATATAACTTTTTTGGCGACCTTAATTTTACTTAAATGTAGGTTATGTATATTCATGCCATGTGTAAACTGTTTAATAACAATGTGCTATTCGATATAGTACGAGTAAGGTAACATATATATTGTGCAAAATATAATGTTATATGCAATTTTTAATATAGTTGTTGAAGTCCTTACATTGCGGAGGTAGTGATAATTTAAATGAAGGAACATGTATGTTACAAAATTAACTAAAAGCCATGACCGAAGTAGGCAGTGGAGGATCACCATTAAGGCCAATGTTTTTATTAAATACATGCAAATTGTATAATATTATTATTCGCATATTATAGTATATTTGATGACGTTAACTTGCGAGTTTCTTTAACCAAAATGTTTAAAAAGATAGGGTCATTATCAATCAATAGTGTTGACTAGAGATAGAAAGATCGATAGATGACCACGGTTTTATTGGTAGGAAGCGGTTTGGTAGTGCCTCTGAAATAAGAGTTGAAGGGCCTCTGTTTTACAATATATAGTAATATATATTTACTAATTGGTGCATGTATCTTGTTATATTATTAGTTTGGATCTCATAGATTAGAGAGACTTAAACTACTACGCCATTGTAAGTGGAATGGTATGCGGTTACCGTAGCATATAGACGCCAAGCCAATCGCGCTTCGCAACTATCCCTTTCCCAAGGAAACTAAAGAATGAGAAGAGGATGAGACTGATAACAAGGAGAGGATAAGAAGGATAATAAGCAGAGGATTGGGTGGGTATTGGGTCTCCAGCGCTCTCACTCACTATACAAAACACAATGATAGAAGTACTTGCCGTTGTTTCACGTTGATCTTCTGTGAAAGGGTACTTCCCCGGTTGAACCAGCTCATTCATGTTGTGATAAGCAAGGTTCTACTGCTAGAGTACTTTTGGTAATTCAGCGTCATATTTTCATAGATATAAACTAATGTGCTTTAGAGTGATGTATTTATATTCTAAGGTCACCATGGCGTGAAAAAATTTGCAGCCAGAGCTAGTTTTTTATAGAGCTCATTGTGATCTAGTTGCGTAAAATATTTTGTTCGATGAAATACCTCCCCTCAGGCGACAATCAAAAGACTTTTGATACTGAGGTCATTAGGAGATATTAATTTTGCTGTTAACATATTGTGAAAGGATTGTTAACAATCAAAGTAGGTACATAGTTTGTGATTGTTGACACTCCAAATATTAATATCACACTACAATTTTAATTAAAAATGTTTGTCTATAATATTTCAGATTAGAAATTTTATAATTGTCAATAATTGTAGCTTATTTTTGCTATAAATAAAAATGATAATAATAAATAATTAGAAGCAGGGATAGGTGTATTCTTCTAATTTTTATATATTTACTAGGCATTTATTGAAAGATAGTTCAACAATTATAGCAGTAAAAACCTAATGATAAAAAAAATGTGGTATCGAGTGCGATTAAATTCATCATTTGGCGATGCACATCCAGTAAAGTTATTATTTATTTATCTATTTATCCTAGTTTTTAATTAATATTGTGGTGTTTTAAGTGATTATCACTTTATCCAGACATACTAAATAGACCTACGATTTGCTTAAAATTATAATATACTAGCAGATCCGGCCACACCTTGCTGTAGCACATTTTGTAATTCGTTTGAATTATTATATTAATACAATAATAATAGCCATTTCTCAGGTTTTATCTCCGGATATAAGAATTTATAATTTTTTGATAAAAAAGGAAGTTATTGAGATAAAAACCATCCCATACAAATATCCTGACAAGAACTTTTTATATATAAATATAAATGTAAAAATAATTTATAACGATGTTAGACTTCTGGGTGATTAATGATTGTGATTAATTTAATTTAGTTACTTTGATAAATGTATGTAAAAAATATTCTTGAATAATAATGCATTAGTTTTAAGTAACTATAATTATCTATGTTAGTGATTTCGGCCTGAGATTTTTTAAATTGGTTAATAACTTGAGCAAAACAAAACGATACAATAAAAACTTAATAGGTTTTTAATAGTAGCCAGTGCCTGAATAATTTGAAAAATCCTTGAGTTAGTATATTATGGCATAATTGTCCACTTCCAAGTTCTCATTACAATGCTGTAACATCTTATTTGTCATAGACCTACATTCATAACGTTATAATTTACTTTACAAATAATTATCACTTAGAAGTTAACGAAAGCTTATAGTATAAGTACTATTGCTATTTTATGTTTGCAAATTGATTGTGTAACATATTTGGAAATGCTTATTAACGGTTACAGGGGCAATTATTCTTGTTTTAAATTGATGTAGATGTTTGATATAATTAATTAAGTATTATTATATGGTCTTGGACACTAAAAGGCCTGTCACTTCCCGCGGTATGTGTCGTAAGAATGCCTCGCGACGGTAACTATATCCTTTAACTGTGAATTTTAGTGTAAAACTACCTTATTTAAGTTTACGCGAGCACTATATTCACTAGAAAAATAAACATACTGGATTCTGCCTGCAATTTCCTCTGTGTCGATTACAGAATATAAATAAGTCGCTCTAGGGTATATTATAATAATTACGTCGCGGTAGGGTTCATCTACACCACCTGGAAACGATTTCGTCAAAGACAAATTCGTTTTCAGCGTACTTTTCTACCACGTACGTGTAAGCTCTGGAATGACCTACCTGCTACGGTGTTTCCCCGGCGCTACAACATGTCTCTCTTTAAGTGAGGTTAGAAAGGAGCACTAAAGTTGTGGTAGGCGGCGGCTTGGCTATGCCCCTGGTGTTGCTAAAGTGGTTACCACTTACTATCAGGTCATCGTCTGCCATCCGTTGGCAATAAAAAAAAACATTATACCTATCTATGCAAAATAGCTGATCCACAGGAACCATCAATTATTTCATATATTAGTAGCTACTTAATAGGCACTATTAAATAATGCTGCCTCGGTGGTGTAGCGGTAGTGTATGCGACTGCTAATCATGAGGTCTCGGGTTCGATTCCCGGGTCGGGCAATGTTATTGATATTTATCTTAAAAAGAAAATTTCTCAGTAGCAGCCCGGAGTTTGGAAATGTGCCCGGTAGACGTCAATAGGCTCGCCCCCTATTACGTGGGACTTAAACATAGCTGGCGAGTCGTGGGTGTGTAATATACCTCTGCCTACCCCTTCGGCGAATACAGGCGTGATGCTATGTTTTATTAAATAATTTTATTATTGCCACAGGTTTCCTTAAAAGCACGAGACTATTTTTTTAAACACAAAACCCTGCCAGAGCAGCAACCATATCCGCGGAAACTGTTCCACAGATGGAATAAATAATAATAAATAAATATTCACGGACATTTCACACAACGTGCTCTGGTCCCAAACTAAGCTTAACGTTTGTGCTATGTGTACCAGATTATGGATATAATACTTATATTACACTTTTTTTTTGTAAATAAATACATATAATAGATAGAAAACACCCAGACGCAATACAAATATCTCGTCGTCACACAAATAATTGTCCTGAGTGGGAATCGAACCCACGACCTCGTGCACGGAAGTCGGTTATACTACTGACTACGCCACGAGGTCCGTCTATGGAATAATCCTTGTATAGCGGGGGACTTTACAAACATACAATTTTACGGACATAATTGTGTCCATTTGTGGATCACACAAAGAGTAGTTCTGTGTGGGAATCGAACCCACAACATTCAGGCGGGAGGCCAGTATCTAAACCACTCCGCCATCTGTGCAGTCAATTATTTTAGGATAAAGGTAGCATGTGTCCTTTTCTGGGCTCCAAACTATATATGTGCATGTATGCAATTTTATGATGACTGGTTCAATAGTTACAGCGTAAAAACGTAATAAACAAATTCAATTTTGCAGTTAAAGTATTAGTTTGGATATCAAGGACTGATCTGTATTCATTATATACAAATAAAATATGTTTATATAACTTTACTAGTAAGCATATCAAAGGATCATGGTAGAACTTACCAAACATGTAGCGTGTACCTCTTAACGTAATATATGTGTTTTTGGGGAAATACATTTTGTGTATCTATAATTAAAATTACTACTCATAGAAGGTACTCAACGACTGTAGTAAATGTGTGTGTTTATATGTTCTATTATTTTCGTTTTTATTATGAAGGATAGATTTAAAACAATTCTTTTAAAAAAGTCCAAACTAGCCTATTGTAATAAGGCCAAACTAAGTTAATATTATTTAGACTGAAAATGTTAAGCAATTTTTAATATATACAATTGTGATTAACGCAACCATATCCGCGGAAACTGTTCCGTGGACGCAATAGCTACATGTGGCGATATATCATTTAAAACATTTTAATTAAGTCATGTGTCAATAATGTTAAATTGCACACAATAATTCGTAACAAAGGCAATAAATAATTTATAAAATATAAGTAAAAAATTTAAACTATTTTAAATAGCACGAACATTATACTCATTAAATAAATAATGAACTACCGTCTAGACATATAAAAATGCAAATAGTTAGCATATTTTTTATATTAAGGAAAACGTTTCTAATTCATTTAGCGTATCAGCGTAAAAAGACAGACCAACTACACATATTTTTGATTTCAGGAATACATTCAATAAATATAGGTACCAATCTAACTTTAAAGAAATTATCCCTTTTGGTTGCGGAGATTAGATGGCAGTGGCCCTAATAGAAATTAATTTGATTAGACTAGCAACTCATTACAATACTCATAGTAATATTGATGTAGTCAAGGTGATCCAATGATAGAATTTAGTGTTGAAGTACTTAGAAAAAACTCCTCCTCCAAATAGCATGGTCATCATGACTTAGATTAATCTCCCATAGATAACGTAAAAGTTTCAGTTGCTAAGCTTGATCTTTAACAGAAATTTAAAATGAACTTGATCGGAAATGTCTCTACTGATATCGACTTTAATCCCGGCTCGGTTATGAGCTTAATATGACAAAGTAACTCCATTGCACCATGTCTCAATTAGTGTCAAAATTATTTTATATGCAATTATAATATCAATAATACATTTTATTCACATAAAAACTCCCTTTGTTTGTTTAGTACCTACTGGCAGAGCTAGTGAACGGCTGCAGTTTCGTATTGCCGCTCTTGTTGCGCGCGAATGGCTTGTGTAGTTCACATAACAAATAACAATCTATAATATTTACATTAAACTCAGATACCATTCTATATTGTATTGTTTTCTCCTTTCTATCTGGCCTAAAGGCTATTGTCGATTATTATCGAGCGGCGAAGTGTCAACGTTTGTTTTTTTATTATCAAATACGTTTACCTAATTGATTAAATCTCGATAATTGATTAACGGGCTATGAATTCGCATCTGTCAGACCTGCTGACAAATTTTATGATAGTCATTAGTTGCTGCGATAGCTGACATAGTGATCATTATCTTACTGTTTGCAGAGATAAAAATATGCCATTGTCTCCTTTGTATTAAGTTGTGATTATTATTTGATCTTGATTCAATTTTATTGGGTTTGGCTACTAACAAATAAAATGCATGCAATTTTTTTGTTTCTTCACTCATATTTACTGATATTAAAATGCATAAAATTTGAAAGAAGAAATCCCGCTCGCAGTAAAGTTCTCTTTTTCCACATTCACAAATAATTTGTTCTTTGAAGTAGCTAAGCATGTTAAGTGCTAAAGTACAGATCAGAATGCATGCAATTTATTATATCGTGTTAAATTCATACCATCTAAGTACCACCTAACCTAACCATGTCCAAACCTTTGCTTATACTTAACGGTTTATGTCATTAATATCTTAAATATCATTAAATCATATATTATTATTTCAAATAAATTCTAGGTTAAATCTTATCTTTAAATTAATACAAATACAAAAAATTAAATTGTTTTAATGCTATGAAATAGATTGCATAAGGGGGGGTATTTTCACTATAAAAGTAGGTGATGTATATATAAATTATGCAATAAATATAAATTATGTATTTATGTTTTTTCGCAGGACCTGTACTTTTCCCTCCATCTCCAAGCGGCGACCCTAGTCAGAGCAGCGGCGTTGTTGTGGGTGCTTCAGGCTACGGCTTCGTGCCCCCTGGCTCTACAGGTAAACTCTACGGCCGATGAATCACTAGTCAATACGTAGATAGCATTAATATACCATACAAAGTGTAAAACGACGTTTTGTTCAGAAGATGTAATTTGACAGAATTATTTTTTTGTCAATTTGACAATTCTGTAGTGTGTTATGTATGTTAGGTAAATCAATTGGTTGTTGTTGGACCAAATGTGTACCTATAAAAAATTACTAACAGTGGGTGGTAGAAATAATGGGACTTACTAGTAAATAATAAATTAAGATAAGTTTAGTAAAATTATAAAAACAAACTAACATAAAATCAAATTTCTTTATTACAAAACCTCGTAGTACATCTTTGTGTGTTTAGTTGTAAATGTTTTAATATGTTATTCTACCAAAAACTATTAATTGGAGAATAGCATATTGATTGTAAATTATTTTTGTTAAATATTGCTATAGTAAAAAATAATGCATGGGTCTTTATTGCATGAGTGTTTCCCGATTGATTGTTTTCTCTTGGGAATGTTTGTTGTGGCAAAATTGCCAGTCGCAAAAAATGGTCAGTATGTTATTCGGTAGAAAATAGTTTCAGAAAGGATCATGCTGTAAATTTTAGATTATATTTGTATAGTGTGTAGTGAATGACGCTGTGAATAAGCCCATATTATTAATAATTTGTAAATAAACCTAATGAATTTGTATCTGTTTTATTTTTTACCTACACCATGTCATATTATGCATTTCAGTACTGCCAGTAAATGAAGTAGATAGACATCTATCTACTAATACGAGTACGTTCATAATTAAAATAGTGATAATTACTGCTAATAATAAACGTGTACCTATAAATTGTATGCATGGTTATTGTAATAGTAGATTCGTAATTAATGTAAACACTTACAACATACAGGTATGTACATAATTAGATGATTTTGTACGTTCAACCAAACGTTTTATTATATTCGTTCATCACAGGAGTTAGGTCTAAATAATCTTATAATAAGAGGTATGTAATATGTTTAGATCTACATACGATATTCTCTGCGTATTTCATTTTACTTCAGGTTTTCAGACCATTTAAATTCCTGCTCTACTTAGGTATATCGCTTTGTGAATTTATTTAATATATTTTAGAATACCCCATTCTAAAATTATTTACCTCACCTAACTCAATATGAATATTATGATAACATATCATGTTTCTGAGAAATGAAATAAATAATGATAACAATTCATTAAAGTCATTAGGAAAATGCAAACAAAATACAAAATAAAGAAATTAAGTTTTTTAAGATTAATTTCTCAGACACAGCCTAACTCGAAAAAAATATTGTGATCTTTATTTAATAAGAAATATATTAAAATAAAAAAAAAAACAATTATTTTTATAAGCACATACTAAGCAACGCAGACGAATCAGTAATGAATATATTTCTACCACGAGTGGTAACAGTGTGTAATGATTAAAACTTGTTTCTATTGTTAAACTTAATAAAGTACCGGCGGAGTAATCTAATTAAAATAAAACATAAAGCCTAAAATTGTAATTAAATATTTTCTCATTCCATTGTACTGAATGTGTGAAATTTACAATTTTGGGTTGACCTATATATAAAAAGTCGTGGCCGTCGTCTTTATCTAAGTGGTGTGGTAGAGGGACCAGTTTTTTATTATCTCAAAGCCAAATTAGATTCAGTGTGCCCCATATACTAAACTGCCAGGAATGTTAAGTTATTCATTCAGGCTGGACATCAAAATATTATCTAACAGAAACAAATTGTGTCAGGAAGGCTTAGTAGATTAATAATATGTCGTAATATGTTGTACTATTGTTCACCGAGACCTGAATCTGTTGACTAATATTTAATAGATATCTTAAAATGTAACTATAATATAGTAATGTTGTGTTATAATACCGTATGCTATAGAGACTACTTTCAATATAACTATGGTATACAATAAATGGATTAAGCCGCACCACCTACCAGCTATTAAAAGTTTTGGTCTCTTTAAATTATAACTTATCCTTAAAATATTATTGAAGAAATATTCTGTTACTTATTTGGTCCAAAAGTATCCATAATATTTCATTGCAATCGATTGGGCAGTTTTAAATTTGTTTTTAAAAGCTCTTCAGACACTGTTCAATTCAGTCGTTCTCGGGAGCGACGTTCCAGAGTCGTGGACCAGAAGCGTAGTGGTGCTGTTCTTCAAGAAAGGTGACAGAACCCTCTTGAAGGATTATAGACCTATCTCGCTCTTGAGCCACGTCTATAAGTTGTTTTCGAGAGTCATTACAAATCGACTCACGCGCAGACTTGACGACTTCCAGCTCCCGAACAAGCCGGTTTCCGAAAAGGCTACCATAGACCACATCCATACGCTACGTCAGATTATACGGAAAATAATCGGCCTCTGTGTTTGGCGTTTGTGGACTATGAGAAAGTCTTCGATTCGATCGAAACTTGGGCCGTGCTGCAGTCCCTTCAGCGGTGCCAAATTGACTATCGGTACATTGAAGTGCTGAAGTGCTTGTATAGAAACGCTACCATGTCAGTTCGTGCTCAGGACATGAGTACGAAACCGATCCAACTGCAGAGAGGTATTAGACAGGGAGCCGTTATATCCCCGAAACTCTTCACCGCTGCATTGGAAAATGTCTTCAAGCTCTTGGAGTGGACCGGATTCGGCATCAACATCATAGATGTGGCGAATACGTCACTCACCTTCGATATGCCGATGACATCGTAGTCATGGAAGAATCGCTGGAAGACCTTGGGACCATGCTCAATGATCTCAGCAGGATTTCTCGACTAGTGGGTCTCAAAATGAACATGGATAAGATGAAAGTCATGTCTAATGTCCATGTCATTTCAGCACCGGTCCTAGTCGGGAGTGCGCTTCTCGAAGTTGTCGACCACTATGTCTACCTGGGACAAACAGTCCAGTTTCGAGAAAGAGGTCAATCGGCTGGGCAGTGTTCGGGAAGCTAAGGAAGATCTTCTTATCCAATATTCCGCAGTGTCGAAAAACGAAGGTCTATGACCAGTGTGTGTTACCAGTGATGACATATGGAACAGAGATGTGGTCTCTGAATGTTGGCCTTGTATAAAGGCTCAAAGTCGCTTAGCGGGCTATGCTTGGTATTTCCCTACGTGATCGAATCCGTGATACGGAGATCCATAGGAGAATGAGAGAGAGTGACCGACATAGCCCACCAGGTTGCTCTGCTGAAGTGGCAATGGCCAGGCCACATCGCTCGACGAACCGACAACCATTGGGGAAGAAAGGTTCTTAAGTGGCGACCATGTATTGGACGGCGCAGCGTAGGACGGCCCCTCACCAGATGGACCAACGATCTGGTCAAAGTCGCGGGGAGCTGTTGGATGCGCACACGGCCAAATTCAGCGTTTAATTGGTATTATAAATTATATAATCATAATTAACTAGCGACCCGTCATAGCGCCAGTGCGAAGCATTGTCACGTTCAGCACAATTCGCATATTATGTTAGTTTTTTAAGTAGCTGATGTTAGATGTGTAATTCTTTTAATTTGAAAGGCATTTTTAAAGTCAACTTGAATGTTCACACCTAGCTTCCCTGCAACTCAATCAATTTCTGCGCCCAAAGGAAAACGAGTGTTCTAAGCTTACGTCAATTAGGACGCAATGAAAACAAAAGAAATGTACATGAGGAAATCGCGTTTGAGTATGACTTGAGAAGAGTGAAAGTTGTGTAATTTCAAATGATTGATAACAAATCTTGGCATTAATATAGTTTAATAAAATGGCGGGCGGACTATAATAGATTTCATATGTTTTTTTAGGCATTTAGATGTATAGGTTAGAGTGTTATCATTTCAATCTTTTCCATTGATGGAAGAGGCATCAAAGTACACTGAACTACACTGAAAACTGTACTCTCAAGGAAAACCATGTTTACTTTCGTTGGTTGTTCGTGGGTCTGAGTTTACTTTCGTTGTTGGGTCGGAAAAGGTTGGTACCACTATTTTCACTGTTAGTTCATCAGTGCCATTAATTTATTGGAAAGACAACATAGAGATTTGGTTACCTATCTAGCGTCAAGTTTTGTATTTCCGACATAATTCTACCAGAGGATATTCGTGTAAATCATAATTAGCTGTGTTAGGTCTGGATTTATTTCTTTATATGCTCGTGAAGATCTCCGCGTATATTTTAAAGTATTTTTCTAGAATGTCTAGTATCTCAAAATTATGTACTTTCACATGGGCGTCACTAGGCTGTATTGCTAAAGTCTCGGTCTTTACGACTTACCAGCCGTAAAATACGTAGCGGGGTCTGTAAATATCCATTTATTGTTTTATTTCATTGTCTTTAATGTTTCATTAAAAATTATAATTAGATGTGGTTCTTAATAGAAATATGTTCTTGCGCATTTTATATTGTCTCACGTCAACTGAGAGCAAGGAAACTTTCAGTAAATGTAGGTCAGCAGACCAGAAATAATTACTTGGACACATTACGCGAAATGATCTGACGTGAAATGATCTGTGACAAGCAAGGCATATCGAAAGTCGTGATATATTGGACAATAGCTGACAAAAGAAAATAATTATAAATAAATGTAATAGGGAAACAGCGGCTTACTTTCTGATCCGGCATAATGAAGGTCGTTTGTTCACACGCACATAGCTAACTGACAGGCACTCTAGACTGGTTATGATTCGTGTTAGTTTATTTACACGTAGAGATGAAAATAAAACAAATAAATTATTGATGATTTGAGGTAATGGAGCTTGGGCACTTAAGAACGACGAGAGAATCACCAAACTAGAAGAGGACTTGAGCAAGATCCGATGGGGCATTGTAGGGTTATCAGAAGTCCGAAGAGAGAGTGAAGCCACGACACGTCACTCACCTTCGATATGCACATGATATCGAAGTGATGATAGAATGGCTGGAGGATATTAGTACCATGGTAAATTACCTCAGCAGGGATTTCGCGAATAGTGGGTCTAAAAACGAATATCATTCTAATCGGGAATGCAGTTCTCGAAGCGGTCGATCACTGTGTCTACCTGAGAAAAACAGTCCAGTTAGGCACAACTTCGAGAAAGCGGTCAATCGATGAGTCCGGTTCAACGACCAGTGTGTGTTTACCAGTGATGACATACGGCACAGAGACATGGTCAATGTTGGTCCCGTATCAAGGCTGAAAATTGCTTAAATTGTATTATTATCATGGCACGCCCATGAAATGGGCTGTACTCGGTATTTTTCTACGTGATTGATTCCGTGATATAGAAATATGTAGGAGAACGGAAGTAACCACCAGGTTGACATGCTAAGTGGCAATAGGTCTTCCTATTCCCACATCTCTATAGGCTATGCTCGGTCTTTCTACGTGATTGATTCCGTGATATGGAAATATGTGAGAGAACGGGAGTGACCGACATAACCACCCAGTTGACATGCTAAAGTGGCAATGGGCAGACCACATCTCTAAATGAACCGGCAACCGTTGCAGAAAAAAGGTTCTCGAGTGGCGACCACGTATCGTACAGGTTAGCGTAGGACGATCTCCAACTAGATAGACCGACGATCTAGTGAAAACTGTTGAATGCAGTCAGCACATGATCGCTCATTGTGGCGCTCTCTTGAGGAGGCCTATGCAGTGGATGTTAAAAGGCTGATGGAGGAATGGATAGATGGATAATTAAAACATATTTCAGTCAGGGTATACACGAACATTGTGCCGTGTGGGGCCGGCACCAAGAATAGCTCCACCCGTCTCTTCCTATGGAAGTCGTAAAAGCCGACTAAGGAATTACCGGGGAACCGGGCAGCAGCGTTCCCTTGTGTACTAAAAACATCCACTGCGATGGTCAACCCGCCTGCCAAGCGTGGCGATTATGGTAAAACCCCCATTTTGGGGAGGCTTATGTCCAGCAGTGGACGATGAAAGGCCGATGGATGGATACACGAACAACCACTTCGTCTTTATCTGCAAATGATTTAGATAATCAGATCTAGTAAAACTGCTACCGTTGGAGACCGTTCTGTGGAACACTTTTTAATTTAAGAGGTTTTTGTCCTGTAAGCACTCCCATACCATGGAACATAGGTTTTCTAACTTGGGCCAGTAGAATGTAACTCACTAAGTCGTATCAACATCGCAAGACGCTTGTGATTGGTAGAGAAACCGACGCGTGATGTCGCAATAATCCCTCGGCCAATCACGGTGATCTCTCAACAAATAACAATGACACGATGCGATATCGATACGATTTAGTGAGATACATTTTAACCTCCCTTATCATGTCTGTGAAGATTCTGTAAAACTCAGTTGAGTGGAAAGGGTTCCGTAGATCTGGAATGTACGGAAAGTTACGATTTTTGCATGTGCTTGTAATTCATTGATATTTAGATACAAACTGCCATAAAGATTTACGGTATTAAACGAGTTAATTAATATACGCAAACAATAACAGTTATAACTTAGTGGTAAAACTATTGAAAAAATAGTAAGAGCCTGGTATCTGTAAAAGTTTATGCTTAGTCGATTAGAACATATCTAAAGTGCTCATTGACAAGAACAAACTTAGGAACCCCTTATCGATTAGAAATTATGGAATTGACCTCGAGGATATTATCTTACTTTTTAAACAAACGTGACATATTAATATACTGTTTCACATAGTGCTGCCTCGGTGTTGTAGCGGTAGTGTGTGCGACTGCTAATCATGAAGTCTCGGGTTTGATCCCCGGGTTGGGCAATTTTATTGAGTTTTTTCGTAAAAAGAAAAATTCTCAGTAGTAGCCCGGTAGACGGCAATAGGCTCGTCACCGTATTACGTGGGACTTAAACATAGATGGCGAATCGTTATGTGTTATACGCCTCTGCTGACCCATTCGAGGAATAAAGGCGTGATGCTATAAAAAAATGTTATAGTTGGGTGGTATTGAAATAATTTAAAGTAGGAAATACTGAGAGCAAAGGTTGGCCAGACTGGTCGCTGAGTCATCGGTGTCATTGTCTGGCGATTAGCACGGACAATAATGTATATTGCTTGGGTATAATTTTATCCCTTTGTCTTTTTTAAATGTATAGCTTATCGTTGTCTACGTAGGCTTAATAAATGTGAGTTTTAAATCTAAGGAAGAATAGATAATATTTTACAGAAAGATTTCCTTTTTTATCGTTTTAAAATACTACTTGTTTTTTTTCTTCATATATTATGGTGGCAGACGAGCCATATCCCAGATGATGGTAAGTGGTAATCGTCCCTCTTTGAATAATAGGTACTAAGACTACCGTCAAATCACTGCTCTTTTTCATTTCGCGTATAGACATAGACGCTTTTATTCTTAATCCGATACCACACGGACAAAATGTACAGCTACAGTTTTAATTCGATTCGATTGGTTTGTTAATTCTAGACCGATTTTGGGACTATTTTTTTTATTAAAAGAGTAGAGTTCTGAGGTAGTCCCACTGCCACCAAGTCAGTCAGGATCTATAGGGGGAAACTTAAAGTAACTGAGAGAAATTCTTAATTTTGAAATTAAGTTTAAATCGTTTTACTTTCTGAAATTTACTTACGAGTGATTTATTTGTTAAAAATTATTTATAATTGAAAATGATTGGTTAAAACATCCTTAACGCAAAAGACTTCATTGATAAAATAAATGACAATAGACAGCGCTTTGATTTCTTACTTCTTCATAAATTTTATTTATGTACTGTGTAATTTGCTACCGAAACTTTACTGCCCTTTTAATTATTTGAGACTGTATTTTACGAGTTAGTCAATACATTGATCTGAGTCATTCAACGTGATTAATATAAATTTCTTAGGTGGTGTACCTATTTACCAAGGATGTGCACTGTACCACTGAAGAAATATCACATAATTCCAGTAGTCCGCCAATACAGGCGGAGAAACGCAATACGGCGGGCTTATTTAGTAGGTAAGGGCCCCCCACTACCTAATCAGCTGCCTCAGTAGCCACTAACGACGGGGTGGGTGATTAGGTACATTACTCCCCTAACAAAAAATCCAAAAGAGACTGTACATTGTACTTATCAATAGAAGCCTCTAAGCTTATTTGTTTTCACATACTGCTTCTTCTTCTTCTTCTTCAAGTCTTGTACTACTCGTACTTGTCTTACTATCGGGTATGGGTCTCTTCTTATGGTAAGAGGGATTTAGGTCATTGTTCATTTGCTGATACATAATTTATAATAACCATCCATCCATCAGCCTTTTAACGTCCACTGCTGGACATAGGCCTCCCCAAAAATGGGGAATAGTGGCGTAATCGCCACGCTTGGCAGGCGGGTTGGCGATTGTAGTGGCTGTTGTTAATACTCGAAGGAGTGCTGCTGCCCACTCCACCGGTATTCTCTCAGTCGACTCTTACGACTCCCATGGGTGAAGAGGGGTGGGACAATCCTAAAGCCGTCCCCACACGGCTAACACACGGCTTTATAATAACACTTCAATCAAATTCGATTAATACAATAACATTGCATTTTCTTTATTTTTCTACTACATGGGTGGCAAGCAAGTACACGGCACACGTGACTGTAAGCGATTACCGTAGCCTATAGACACTAACAACACCAGAGGCATCACTCGCGTGTCGCCATCTCCAAGAAAAACGGATAAGAGATGAATAGGAAGGATATTAAGGAGGGGATACGTAGGGTACTAAAGAATAGGAAGGAAAATAAGGGGAGGATAGGAAAGGGGTTCCATTTTCTGGCGTTCTCATTCACCATACGAAACAACGTTAGGAGTACCCACCGTTGTTCCACGCTGGTCTTTTGTGAGAGGGTGGTACTTCCCCGATGAAGCCGACCCATTTATGCTGGGATAGACAAGGTTCTACCACTTCGACTTCGATTCCCACATAAGACAACTCTTTGTGGGATGCACAAATTGTTGTTCTGAGTCTGGGTGTACTTTGTGTATATTAAAATGTATGTTTGTGAAGTTATTCCTTAGTGTATACTGTTGTCATTAAAATAAAAAAAAGTATAATTAAAATAAAAAAAGCAAATACATTAATTAAAATCTATAAAACACTGCTTATAGTAGAAAGAACATATATTATTCTCAAAATGCAAGGCAGCTTGCCAGTATAATAAAGTCCTCAGAGGAAATTTAGTGTAACCATTTAGGTCCGCTTGGTATTGGGTATCTATAAAGAAGAGTATAATTTAAAACTTCTGTAAAAAAGTATACACAAAAAGCGAAAATGTGAAATCAAAATACCCACGAGCAGAATTTGAGTCTAGGTTTCCTCGTTATGGTCCAGGAGCCGCCGCCTATTTTTTTTAGTGATTAATAACAGGCTGAATATTTGTGAGTAGGTTCCGTTCGATGAGAAACTCAAATTTTTCTCGGTAAAAATCTTGTAAGAGGTTGCTATTAAGTGTTTGTGAATTCGACAACTTCCAACCGTGGGACAGAGAAAACGTACCACTAAATTTGTAGGACTATATGGTCATTTCATTATACAAATATTTACAAAGCTTACTTACTTACTTATCATCACGCCATTTCCCTTGCGGGGTAGGCAGCGAGAACAGAGTGTCAAGAGGCTCTATTCTTGCATACATCTCTCGCTTCCTCAACTCTCTTCATACACGCTCGCCGGTTTCGGAGACTCCTGACTCTACCTTCCTTCAATACATGACCGATTTGGTCTAGGTAGGTGAGTCTCGGTCTCCCCCTGTACCTACATCCTTCCACGTTCGCATTGTATATCTTCTTAACCAGTCGCTCGTCCGGCATTTTTTCCACATGTCCGAACCAACGGAGCATTCCCTTTCGCATCTTTACACCAATACTCTTGCTCTCTTACGTCGTCGTTACGAATGCGGTCAGTCAGCGTCACTCCACAGATTCTCCGCAGAGATCGCATTTTGACCGCAGTGATTTTACTCTCATGCTCCTTTTTGCATACCCAACGCTCGTTTCCATATAATAAAGTTGGGACAAGCACTGCGTTGTGTATTGCGACACGTGCCCTCTGGCTGAGGTGTTGACTGCCGAGAAGTTGTCCCAAAGCTCCGTTTACTCTATTTCCCGCATTCACTCTTCTCTCTACATCACTGGTGTACCTTCCATCACGACTTAATCCACATCCAAGATATATAAATTCATCCACTTGTTCTAGCACACCATTTCCTATTGCTACTCTAACATCTGTTCTGGCTTCTTCTCTTTCAAAAACCATTGTTTTGGTTTTGCTCACATTCACACGTAGGCCCCTTTTCTTACAATCTTCTGCCATTACGTCGACTAGGGTTTGCAGGTCAGTCGCGGACTGCGCTAATAAAACCGCATCGTCTGCATATAGCAGACAGTTAAGCACTGAGTCACCCTTCTGAACTCCCACATTCATTTCTTTCAACCTTTGTAGACATTTATCCAGATATAAGATAAACAGTCTGGCTGATAGAACGCAGCCCTGTTTAACGCTGATATTGACATCAAACCAGGGTGACATTCCATCATCCAGCCGCACACAAGCTCTGCAGTCCATGTAGTTGGACTGCACCGCTTGTAGCAGTCTACCGTTAATACCATACTCCAGCAAAATGTCCCTAATTTCCTTTCGTACAACCGTGTCAAATGCTTTCTCCAAATCCACAAAACTGTAGAAAACCCTCTGGCCTACAGCCAGATGCTTCTCCACAATGTTGCGCAGAGAAAACACTTGATCCATGCATCCCCTTCCATACCTGAAACCGCCTTGTGCCTCACACAAAAATTCACCAGACACCATCCTCATTCTCCTTTCAATAATCTTACCACACACTTTGGCTGCCAAACTGGTCAAGCTTATAGCTCTGTAGTTTGCACAGTCATAACGTGAACCCTTGTTTTTAAACAAGGGCACGATGACTGCGCTTCTCCAGTCCTTGGGAACCATTAATGAGCTCCAACATAAATTAAGAAGCATCAGGAAGGATTCCCAGAGACATGAGCCTCCAAGCTTGATCAGCTCTGCAGACACCATATCAATACCCGATCAACATATTCTGCGGGGATCTTTTGTTGTTCTATTTTATCTGCGATTACCTTCATACAATCAGCTATTGGGACATTTGTGAAAAGTGATTCCACGTCAAAACTGACCATCACTTCGTCCGGTTCTAAGTTGTTGTGCTGAAGGGTCTCAATGAAATGACGAGAATCTTTGACGGAAGATCCAGTTCCTCCTGCTAGTGGATTTATGATGCTAGTTATATGTTTAGCTAACTCATATGTCGGGGAATCCACTTGACTCACAATTGGTCGTAGAGGGACGTTCTGTTTGTGAATCTTAGGTAGGCCATATAGCTTAGGTGGGTGGAGGTTCCTAGGTCTTAATAAATGATTCACTGTTTCTTCGCCAATCGCATATTTGCATTTATTAATAAGCTCTCGAGTCTTTCGATTCGTCCTGGCAGTGGGGTCGTATTTAACTTTCATGTACGTTTTTTCATCGGCTAATAAATCTCGTACTTTTTGTTCGTATTCATTAGTGCTCATAACATTGGTTCACACATGGTTCCATAGATAGTGTTGCGTGTCATAAACGAGTGAGAAAGCGGGTAGACCGATATTTCTAACCGCAGAATAATAAAAACTATTCCCACCCGCAAGGACTTCAGTTGTTCCGTGATCATGGCGCTTGCAACAGTGCCGAAATATCGGAAACTCGTAAGTAAAAATTTACATGGTATAAATCCCGAAAAAACGTTTAGAATTATAAGTGACCATGAAAGTTTGAAATTCTATAATCCACATACATGTCTCCAAAATATTCACTCCATCGGCTTAACACATCTTGTGTTTGCGTAAGAATGTCTCCACCTTTAGACCTTATTTTATTCATTTTGAAAGCTGACCAACCATTCCGAGATTTCTTCACCTCCCTCCAAAAGAGTTTGGTGTTACTCTCGAAGTTTTTGGTCAGCCTTTCTTCTGCAATCATATTTGCTCTATCACGCTTCTCTTTCACTAAGGCCTTGGTGGCATTGCTACGTTGCCGGTATATTTCTTTCTTCTGTTATTTCATACTTGCACTCAGTTTTAAAGAAGATACATAGTCCAGCCACGCTTTCTTCTTTTGGTCTACGGAAGCTGCTATTTCCGTATCCCACCATACATCACCTTTCACTTTCCTATGCTTCTTTGAGCATCCACATACTTCTTTCACTGTATCTACCATACTATCTTTCAATACTCTCCAGCATTCTTCAATATCAGATTCCGACTGACTGGCCATTGTCAGTCATTCACGGACGCCCTCTGCATACTTTGCTCTTACACTCTCTTCTTGCAACTTTTCAATCTTTATTCTTTCAAGCCCTCCGAAGTGGACACGCTCTCGCCAGTGTCTCCTCTTTCTGAACAGATCACTAAATCTCGCAATAACGAGATAGTGGTCCGTGTCGACAGTGGGACCCCTGTAGGCTCTTGTATCCAGAATTTTACTTGGGAGGCGACTGTCTACCAGAATTAAGTCTATCATACTTCTCTGTTCATTCCTTCTCCGTGTATACATATGGATGTCCTTATGTTGAAAAAATGTGTTTGACACAATAAGGTTTCTCTCCATACATGCATTCGCAATGAGCCTACCTGCATCGTTCACTCTCTTATCACCAAATGAACCAAACACGTCCTCGAAGTCTGGACGCTTGGTCCCAACCCATCCATTCAAGTCTCCGCATACGATCACGCATTCACTAGCTTCTGCCAAATCCAGAACTTCCCTAACATTATCCCAGAACTTCTCTAGATCAGATGCCACCGAAGAGCCTATGGGAGCAGAAGCTGCGACCATGAAGACCCTGGTGACACCTACTTTTAATCGGACCCATAGAAGTCTGGGATCAAACATTGCGTAGTCTTTCACACCTGAGGCCAAGCGAGCGGACAGCAATACCCCCACTCCCATGCTGGCCCGATCGCTCTTCGGTACACCAGACCACAGAGCTATCCCGCCACCAGCTAGATCACAGGCGTCGCTGCCCTTTCGCTTGGTCTCTGTTACACAGAGCACATCAAGCTATCTGTCCGACATGACGGTTACCAGCTCGTGTAACTTACCTTCCACAACACCTCTTACATTCCATGTGCCTACTCGACACTCTGCTCCCCTCGACTCGCCAAACTGGGCAAGGCGTGATGGGTGGAAGCCCCCATCGCCGCATCTGCCATTGTTCGTACCGACGGGGGCGGGTCGGTACACGTCGCCTCTGGGGCACGCCCTAATCCGAACTGCGGTACGCATTCGAGCCGGATTGCAGCCTGTGGATTGCAGGCTGGCAGGGATCGCGACGAGCACGCTCCGGACTATGATCACCCAAAAAAAAAAACAAGTTAATAATTTGAATGACCTCTTTATTTATATTTGTCTCTCTATATTTGTAGTGGAGCACACTCCAGTAAAACTACCCATTTTGTACGACAATTGTTATTCCGAGTTTATTATCCAATTATCTTAACATTTAAACTTACTGTTAGTCAGACAATTTCAACATCCCACCAAATCCAAAAAAATTTATACCTGCGCTCTTTATTAGCTACCTCTATCGACTTTCACAGAGAAAAACTTGGGCGTCTCGTCGAACGGAACCTACTCACAAAGATTGAACCTGTTATTAATCATATTTAGATATTTTTATATATATTTTTAGCATTTGACATGCTTAGCACTATTCACATATATTTTTCACTTTGTGTTTACTGTTATTAATCACTTCAAAAAATAGGCGGCCGCTCTTGAACTATTACCCGGCAAATGCTCAAAAATATATAAAAATAATAACATAAGTATAATGACGTTTACTCAAAATTAATCTTATTTTGGTTTTATATATTTGTTATTGGTCAATTAGACCAAGAAGGTTTGTGAAAATACTTTGCGTAAAAATGACAAAATTAAGTTTAATACATATATATACATATAGCATCACACCTGTATTACTTGAAAGGGTAGGCAGAGGTGTGTGTAATAATACACCTACGGCTTGCCAGCTATGTTTTAAGTACCACGTAATAGGGGGAGAGCCTATTGCCGACTATCGGGCATATTTCCAAATTCCGGTCTGCTACTGAGACATAATTTTTCTTTTTACGAAAAAGCTCCATAGCACTGCCCGAGCCGGGGATCGAACCCCAGACCTCATGATCAGCAGTCGCTTATACTACTGCTGCACCACAGAGGCAGTTTAGCATTTTTAAGTTTAATAAAAATATTAATAATATATTATGTTATGCGCTATGTTATTGTGTGGCAAAATAAGAATGTTCATTAAATTAACAACACCATACAGCATGAGATTAAATTATTCATAACGGACCATTCTAATTGTGTTTGAGGAAGTTTCTCGATGACTTAATTTATATTTTCGGGTTCAATTTCAACCCATCGTCCGCCGGAATATTCAATTTGCATCCACTCTTAATCTCGCGGGGCTTTCGGACTACGCACACGGTCAAACGCATTTTAATTATGAAATTGACATATCGCAAGCAATGGACGGGCTGTGAGCAGTGGCGCGCATGTTTCATGATTTAATAAAAGAGTTGAGACTTACAAAATTAATTGGACCCTCTAACCCCACCTCTGCCATTTCTATGCCAATTCTCTTTGTATTTATCTAATACATATTTATATGTTTGCACACACAAAAATGCGAGGGAGAGTTGTTGTGTGTTTGAGAAATTAATTCAGATTAAAACCTTTTTCTTTTGTGTTTTTGAAAATGGACACATTCGAAAGTAGACAGTTGTATTCAATTCAAGAATTTAATTCAACCTTTTAAAATTATAGCTTAAACAAACAGATAGTTTCAAACTTCCGAAAAATATTTCATTTTTATGTGGATGTGTAAATGTGTTAATTTACCTAGTTACTACTTTTGATCCATTAAATTATTTTCTAGTCTCTAGTTTATGATTACTATGGTTTTATGTTATTTATTGCGAGCTCGTGATTGTCTTAAATATAGGTAGCAGGAAAACGGATGTTTTGAAACTTTCCCCGGAATCTGCAACTCGACAATTTCATAAACTTTTTCACTGTGACAGCTCAGATATGTATTTTATTTTATGAAGGCACCTAATATTTGTTTTCCTATATTATTGTTTTGAACATAATATCGAATAAGATTTATTACCGAAGTTATGCAATAACATTTTTCTAACTTTAAATAATTATAGGAAGTTTTTATAAAACAAACGAGGAAGTAGTTAATTCGCTTAACCTTATTTCGGTCAAACTTTAATTAATGGTAATAATAGCAGTTATATATAATAAAATTTTAGCAAATACTTTAGTCTTTTTTGTGTTAAATGAAACTAAAACAGATATTTTATTACTGTTACTAACACAGATATTTAACAGATATTTTATTACTTTTACTAACGACCTGGAAATTATGCTAAATATATTAAACACAAAGTGAAAAATGTGAAATCGAAAATAACAGTCACGAGCAGGATTTGAACCTGCATTCCCTGGATACCGTCCAGATGCTTTGCCAATTCAGCCATCGTGACAATTGCTCCTGACTGCTAATTTCGATAACACATTCATACTTAACGTCTTTGGGTGACGCCTGCGCCATCTGTCGGAAGTATTTTCATACATTATACCGACCAGGTAAACTTAATTTTACGATTAAGATTTTTACCTAATAATGACGCAAACATTATAAATATTTAGGTATTTTTTATATATATTGTTAGCATTTGACATGCTTAACGCTATACATTAAACATAAAGTGAAAGCAGTGAGGAGCAATTGTCGCGATGGCTGAATTGGCAAAGCATCTGGACGGTATCCAGGGGATGCAGGTTCAAATCCTGCTCGTGACTGTTATTTTCGATTTCACATTTTTCACTTTGTGTTTAATGTATGTTGCTAAGCATGTCAAATGCTAAAAATATATATAAAAAATATCTAAATATTAATAGGGTTTGCGTCATTATTAGGTAAAATCTTAATTGTAAAATTAAGTTTACCTGGTCGGTATAATGTATGAAAATACTTCCGACAGATGGTGCAGGCGTCACCCAAAGACGTTAAGTATGAATGTGTTATCGAGATTAGCAGTCAGGAGCAAGGGTCACGATGGCTGAATTGGCAAAGCATCTGCACGGTATCCAGGAGATGCAGGTTCGAATCCTGCTCGTGACTGTTATTTTCGATTTCACATTTTTCACTTTGTGTTTAAAAAAAAGGCTGTTACCCGAAATAAGCACAAATTAATTTTATTTAAGAATATTTATTACTTAATTTGTTAATCTTACAATTGAATAAGCACACACTGCATAATGAATGAAAATTAGCTTGTATAAATCTTAACATGAATTTTAGGTTTGTTCTTAATGAACAAAAGCTTTTGTCAGTCTTAAAAGTTTTTACGTCTCTGATACGTGCATCGCTTGTTCTATATAAATACAAGAATACGTTCACAGAAGTAGCGATTAGCGGTTTACATAATGGACTGAATCCCAGAATGTGTTTATAGTAATTATTATAACATTCAATTGCATACATTTCAGTCTAAGTCTAACAGTAGTTAAATATATTGTAGGAAATAAATATTGCGCAAACTGCAATGAAATTTGTGGAATTTTGTAGAATTTTCTTCAAAATATAATTTAGTATAATACCTTAAATCTATTTAATATAACAAAAGTGAAAAAGATTAAAAATACCCTTATTCGGGGTGTAACAATTTTCGACCCTATAAGACTGCTATTGTATGCTACGTTCGATCCCCACTCCAAAGTTCGGAAAAGGTAAAAGAAATTTTTCCCAACAAACGCGTGCTCCTGTGTCTAAAGCCTCAATGCATGTCGGAAGTGACGCGTCTCGCCGCTACGGCGCCATGCCGGAACCCGGCTGAAGGGTTGTGCCGTCACAAATCAAGTTATGAGAAACGCCACAAAAGGAAACTTTGTGCATTTCCGAGCCGATGAGCGTGAAATCCACCATGAAATTATATAGCCGAATATCAACCTTATGATACAAGCGTTATGCCCCAAAATAACATATTTCTAGATTTCAAGCACTCTTCAATACTAATATAACTTTACTTGAGTGATTATTCTTGCTTGTATTGAATGTGTTAGTAACATTTTGTATTAAATTGTTAGCGCGGGTGAACAATACCAAGGATAAACCTGATTTTGAAGAACTTACTAATTATCGCACCATCTTCCTTGCGGGGTAGGCAGAGAGAATAGAGTGCCAAAAGGCTTTATCGCTGCCTCAACATTCATAATTCTCTTCTTACACGCTCGCCAGTTTCGGAGACTTCTGACTCCTCCTTCCTTCAATACATGACCGATTTGGTCTAGATTAGTACTCCTGTACCTACATCCTTCCACTTGCGCATTGTATATCTTCTTAACCAGTCGCTCGTCCGTCGGAGCATTCCCTTTCGCATCTTTACGCCAATACTCTCTTTCATACCTAGTCCTAGGCTATCTTACATCATCGTTCAATTTTGAAGAAGGAATGAAAATATTCGTTGCCGGTTTCTATGGGCAGCAATTAACCTATTATACCATCAATATATTTAGCAACCACCAGATATAAAATGTGATATAAATAAATCACGGTACATAAATAACTCCTCTACAAAAATAGCCATCCTCCAGGAACTCTGTATTTTTCTGGGATAAAAAGTATACATACTATGCCTTTTATTTACTTTGGACAATAGGTTATTTTTCAGAGAAAATATAACCATTAAGCTCGCTACTTTGCCTATACATACAATTTTTAAGATATTTCTAGATTTTTATGAGATTACCCATCGGCGATGTCGTCGGTGAACATGGTAATTACGGAATTACCTCATAATGTCTCTCTCACTATCTTCTTAATTTTTGAAGTACGTAAACATAGCGTGTCAGAAAGTTAGCTAGTAAAATTTGCATAATAATTATGTTGTTATAGATATATGGGAACAGTACATGCGGCTGATGGTATAATATTATTTATTCTTAGTCGATCCCTTGTGGCTTAGGATTGTTACCGCACACATTACCCTCCAAGCTACGCGGTTCTTTATCAAGGGAACTATCCGAGAAGAAATACATTCCTAGATTTTGAAGCATTGGCTCTAATATACCATCAGGATGAACAGAAACCAGGGTTTAGCTAAGTATCGTATTTAAACTGAAAAAGTAAGCTTTTCGTCACGTTTGGCCAATGCTCGGGATCTTTCTACGTGCCCGAATCCAGAATACAGAAATTAGTAGCAGACCAAGAAGCTCATCAAGTCACCACGCTGAAGGGCAGGCCAAATCGCTGAACCAACTTACAACCGTTGGGGAATAAAGTTCGCGACCACGACCATGCATCGAACAGCGCAGTGTTGGACAGCCTCCATCAGGATCCATATGACCTGGTGTCGGTCGCAGGCAGCCGTTGGATGTAGGTGGCACAGGACAATTAGTGGTGGTACTCTCTTGGGGAGGCCTATGTTCTGCAGTGGACGACGAAAGGCTGACGGATGGATGGATGATGTCTTATTAACTTTTGGTTATAATTTGATATGTATCATTTTATTTACGTTATGTGTACTGCTTTTTTTTTATTCAGTAAGAAACACCACTCGATTCATTGAACGTCCTATTGTACTACATTACAAGAACCATATTCATTAAGGCTATGCCGTGTGGGGCCGGCTTTAGAATTGTAATGGGAGCCGTAAGAGCCGACTGAGCGAATATCGGGGCAGTGGGCAGCAGCACTCCCTTGAGTATTAACAAAATCCACTGCGATCGCCAACCCGCCTGCCAAGCGTGGCGATTACGGCATTATCCCTCATTTTGGGGAGGCCTATGTCCAGCAGTGGACGTCAAAACGCTGATGGATAGATGGATTCATTAAGGCAAAGCATATTTGTAGTGATTACGTCATCAGTACAGTTCACCTTGCGTGGCTAGTAATTATAATCTAGTTTTGCTGAAAAGCGATTTATTTGTGTATGTTGTCCGCTATAGCCCGTGAAGGAACGAAATGTAACAACTAGTTTGTTGCACTGTTCACTGTACTCATCCGGCGGGACGTCACGCCGTTCAGATGTAGGACACATTTCAGATAAACACAAACTTCAAATATTTTGACCACCTCCTACATCCACCACAACACCTTTACAGAAGGGTTCTGTAAACTGTATCGGTTTTGTGAATTTATATAAAAGAGTAAGTAAGCATATAAGCTAATAAACTTCATAAAAATTATCCGTGTGGTGACGGACTGAGAATACAAGTGTCACCACCCCATTCTTTCCCACGAGTGTCATATGAAGCGACTAAGGGAAGTAAGCAATTATCACCCATTGCATTACTGGTGGTAGGGCTGAGTACTAAGTGAGAGTACTCATTTGCTATCGGGCCCGAACGGGTCGGTACCACCGTCTCCTGTGTGACTGGTCATGAAGTACGTCAGTGTGTTTTGGCTGTAGCAGAAGATAGCCGTTTATTCTTTCATTTCACATCTGAGAAATTAAATGGTGCGCAGCGGCTTAACTATACTTTCAGTATAGTCGAGTCCATGAGCGACGGTTACCTTTTACCATCAGGTGGGCCGTGGCTCGTCTGCCATCAAAAGTAATAAAAAAAAACGGAAACAATACTATATAGAAAAGTTGGGTTATTAGATACATTTAAATATAATAGAAAGGCATAAAGGAGGTCTATTTGTGATAGCGTTGTAGTATCTAACTAAATAAAATAAAATACTACTTCTGCTTTAAATAATGTTCTTAATATTTTTTCCGAGGAGGATGCCATAGATTAATATGTATATTGGGTAGAAGATGCTAGCCGAATTTTTGCACAGATTTAGCCACTTCGATCTTGTTTATTTTTTTCAAGACTACGACGAAGTTAGTGTATAGAAAAAATAATTATTATACTTCTCCATGAACAACAGTAACAAATGTGGTATTTTAAAAATTTTACTTTTAAATACTTTTACGGGCAGACCTACCACTTTTAACATCCTAAAACCATAACTTTGCTGTTCATTAATAAGTATTATAACTCTTTTGTCAAAATTTTGTTAATGATTACGTTAAACAAGGCCCAGTTAAATTAACTATAATATCCTTCAATTGCTCTTTGTCGTACTTTATCCTGAACAAATAATATCGTTGTGATTACTTTAACGTTTTCAATACAGGAAGATATGACTAAATAAACTACTTTAATTAAGTAAAATAACAAATTAATTTGACCAATTATAAGAACATAATAATTTAAAACTTTATCTAACTAAACAAAGAATTGTGCAGTGTAGATATGTTACAGATATAAAATAATTGAACCGAAATTGAAAAAGTATTGGCATTGTTAAGTTTATTTAATAAATTAACCTTGGCAGTAAGTGTTGCAAAATCTATTATAATGCACGTAAGATTTCTGTCGTTAAATTATTTCAAAGTAAACTTTTACTTCACAAATGTTCATTTAAACTACACAAGCGTGTAACAACTTAAAACGTTTTTAATTATATTGTGGTTACAGTGATTTGATTATGCAGTTGTATATAATTTTTTTATACTGCTTTGGTGGCAAACGATGATACCGCCCAACTGATGGTACGGTAGCTTATAGACGATAGCGACACCATAGGCATCACTCGCGCATCGCAATCTCTAAGAAAAGACATAGGAGGTATATTAAGGAGAGGATAGGTAGGATACTAAGGAGAGGATAGGAATGATAATATTGAGAGGATATGGAGATGGTTTGGGCCTCCGGCGCTCTCATTTACCATAAGGAACACAGCGGTAGGTACTCTTACACTCGTACCGTTGTGTTTCGTTTTTCATGCTGATATTTTGTCAGAGGGTGGTATTTCCCCGATCGAGTCAGCCTATTCATATATACAAGGCGCTATCACTAGAATATTTATTAGTGTAAGACGTAATAATAGATAACTTTATTCGTTATTGAACCTTAGCTCATGTCATGCCCCATTGTAATAGGGTTGGCTTTTTAGTCTAAATATATTCGACAGAATATCAGTTTTCCACGGAGTGACTGCCTTTTGTTTCTCGGAACTCAGATATTTTGGATGGCACAGGATATTTGAGCTTACTGATTCTCAATATCTCTTATTAGAGATAATAACTAGGCATTCCCCGCGGCTCCGCCGCAGCCAAATGCTAGCTTTTAGCTTATTCCTTAAGTTACAAGTATATTATCGGGATAAAAGCTATCATTCATCCATCCATCCATCAGCCTTTCAACGTCCACTGCTGGACATAGGCTTCCCCAAGAGAACGCCACAACGAGCGGTCCCGTCATGGGGGATAATGCCGTAATCGCCACGCTTGGCACGTCGCCACGGTTGGCGATCGCATTGGATGTTGTTAATACTCGTGGGAGCGCTGCTGCTCACTCCCCCGGTATTGCCTCAGTCGGCTCCTACGACTCCCGTGGGTAGAGAGGGGTGGGACAATTCTAAATCCGGCCCCACACGGCCCAACGGATAAAAGCTATACCAGTTTTTAAGTCTAATCAATAGCTATGAAATATATAAAAATTGTTTTGTGTTCAGACCCGCCTATATACTAGTAGCTCATACGGTATTTTTTTCTTAGATATCTTAAATACAGATACAGCTCTATTACAGCTTTATAATCGTTAGGATACCTAGTTAAAAATGGAGAATAAAAATATCTTTCTTAATCATAAAATAGGCTAATATTGGGTATCGTTTACTACCGTTAAAGAGTACTTTTGAATATTTCGCGCATAGTCAAATAACTACACTAGGAAATATCGCGCATCGCAGCGTTGGATTTGAGGCTTTTGTGTTGCAATCTACTGATTTCTTATTACAGTATATAGTACACATGCATGTTAATACTAATAAAATTAACTCTGTTAAAACACCATACGTTTATGGAAGTAAAAGAATAGAAGAACTTTATTGACGTGAGCTTTGTATTTTATTCCGTTTCAATTTGTAGTTACACATACATACATAGGTATAAGTAATGTATTATGAAAAGCACATAAAGCTCCTCGGGTTTAATTAGTAAACCTAATTACGAGTCCGTTAAATGTTAATGATGAGACTACTGATTTACTGCAACAATTTGAGGAGCGACGCATTTTGTAATATAGTTCTGTACATGTCATGATAACGTTTTATTCGTCACTGCTATGTCCAAGTTTGGTTTGTTTTATCATAAATAGTGTGATTAGAAGTAATTAATTTTATTGTAATTATATAATATTGAGGTTGTCTACGTTCTATGTGTAGTCGACTGGTCTCTTTGGGTTACCATTCAACAAATAAACTAGTGGACCCAACAGACGTTGTCCATTGAAATTTGGAATTGAAAATTGGCGTTTCGTTCGGATTCGTTAGATAGGTATATCTTTTTATATTAGAAAAAATTGAAGAAAAAATCCTGAAATCCATCTACCGGGTCCAAATGTGAATCTAAACTATCCAGGGCGCCACCAAAACGCATACAAAAATGCCATGCCCATGCCGCCATGCACTATTATCTAGTCTCTGATAAGATTAGCTGATGTGGCTGAAATTCGATTAGAAGAATATCCTTCTAGTTTTATCTATGACATGTACCTATAAATATAATTATGAACATTTTTGATCTATATTTTAGCACTTGACATGCTCAGCTACTTTTAAGAACAAATTATTTATGCTTAGCGGTCAAAGCACTTCCCCGGATTGTAAGGGACGCAGGTTGGATTCCCGCTCGCACCAAAGTTCTCTTATTCCACATTTTTCACAAATAATTTGTTCTTTAAAATATAATTTTGGTTAAGTTTTAAATAAGTTAACATTTATATTGTAAGCTCAGCTATTACCTTTGCAAAACTGTGTCATCTTGTAACATTAGAATCTTCCTTCTCTATGAATTATCTAATTAATATTATATCCTTTATTTTTGTTGCAGGTCCGGCTATACCCAGATTTTTATACAGAAGACGTCTTTATCTAAGAAGGTAGAATAATTTAGTTAAAATTAACCACAAACTGGTGTCTACATCTACATATTTTGTACAAAATAATTATTTAATATACCTGAGTACCTTTTTCTTGTATGAAATTGAAAATGAATGTGAATTGTATGTAGAACGAATGTAGTCACTAAGGCTTTTCCAACTTTTACTACATATATTGGTTGATGGTATGTTTTATTCATATAGTAATCAGGATAATATTTTGTAAAGAAACGTAATAAAGCTAATTTAAAAGAAAAATGATTTAGACATACCAACACTTGATTTTAGGTTTTCTGCTTTTAATTGCACTCATTTTGAAAATTACTAGATCACACAAATTTACAAACATTTTGTATTTATTTTCTAGGCTATTTAGTTTTTAGTTTCGTGTCATATCCTATAAAAGTGTAAGCATATGATAGCACTACTAATTTTAGCATATTAGGTAAAAAATATTCGCTTTTAGCAATTTTAATGCTACTTTAATTTATTAAGCTTCATCATAAATAATTTAAGCTTGCTTGCTTTTTGTAACCCTGCTACAAATGAGTATTAATTAATACTTAAAACCTGCTTGAATGCGTTATGCAATTTTAGAACTCACTGTGATAACTTCAAAATGTTCTGAATAGTTTTATCAACGATCAATATTCAAAACCTAATGACAAATAAGTAAATAGCCACTTACAGAATACCATCCCTTAAATTCAATTAGAGGTATTCCCTTAATATGTTTGTATTCATTTAACATATTAAGCACACATGTGGTGCAAGTTTTTTTTGGGGTCATGTCAATTCGTGCGTGGGTCAGATACCAGTGATACGATTTTGATATTTTCTCAAAACTTGCACGTGGATAATAATATATTTTAATACAAATTATGTGTCCCTAATTAAAAACAAGAGAGTCTGGGCTGTAAGGCTACTTTTAAGTTACAAGTTGAATTATAAATATTTAGGTGAGATGGAAATAACGAGTTCTTAAGTATATTTTTTCATTTAACTTAACCACTAACTAGAACATATTTTGTAAAAATGGAATAAGTTATATATAGCAAGCAGGATCCGCATCTGCGTCTTTCCTGTGTAACATCAAATTGCTAATCCATAGCAGAGTTAATTTTTTTTGTATGTTTACGACTATACCGGTGGGTATGTACATTATGTTGAAAATTATTAATTTGGAACTTTTTCAAAATTGAAATATCGTATAATCCTTTACTAGCTAAGTAATATAGCTATCTAATATATAAAATTCTCGTGTCACAGTGTTTGTCGCTATTCTCCTCTGAAACGGCTTAACCGATTTTTTATGAAATTTTGTGTGTATATTCAGTAGATCTTAGAATAGGATGTAAACTATTTTTCATAGCCCTAAGTAAAAGGGTAGTCCACCCCAAATTTTTATTTTTGGACAAATTTTTTATTTAATTTTTTTTTTTATTATTAAATATAGCATTAAAAATACATACAACCCTAAATTTTCACCTTTTTACTGCCAACCTCTACTTTTTCTAGAAATAATTTATGTGGCACAAAAACTTTTGCCGGGTCAGCTAGTAAATTTATAGAATCTATTGTTGTTTTAATTTTGTAGTTGAATGCTAGTATTGGTCTCCTGACCTTTTGTCGCTTGACAGTCAACATGCAAGGCATTTGGAAATTGTCACTTAGATATGAAGTAACTATGTGTAAATATTTACTCTTGATTGGGACCGATAAATCGCGTTACTTACTTACTCGTATATGGTAACAATAATGACTTTTGTTATAGTTTTGAGTGTTTGCTTACTGGTCTGGGGCCTGCATATTGTCATCATATATTTACGCCACTGTGAAGGAGGTTATTTATATATTTGCCCTATATAATTTTTTGATGTACCTATGCACACCGATTTCTCCCGGATTTCTAGGCCGATTTGCGTAATTCTTTTTTTGTTTTGTACAGTATACATAGAAATATGGTAATGATGTGATGATAAGTTCTGGTTCTGGAGTTAGAAGCCAGTTTACATAAAAATGTTTAATTATAGATTTATAACATAAATTAGTACAGAAACCTTACACAATAAAAATGTATTTATTTAAAGAATATTTTTTTGCTGTCGTTGGTTTGTAACAAAAAGTTTTTTTTCCATATTCACTTTGAAATATTGCTTTCGCTTAAAATGTTTGCTTAGTAATTTCTTATTGGTTAAATTATTCTTATAATGTATATTTCCATGTTTATAATTTATATTAGCTTAAAATAACAACAGTTGATATAGCAATGATTGATTCGTAATTAGTGTTTAATGCTGAATAGTAAAATGTTGGAACAGCCTTATATTTCACGAATCTTCATTGTAAATACCACACGCGGATAGCTGTGATAACAATCAAATAGATCATTATATGTACATATGTATTTAATGCAATGTTGTATGGATTGATGTGAATTTTATTTAAAAACATTGTAAATAAAAATTGTATATAATTTGATAAACTTGTGTGTTATTTTTTTATATAATGACAATGCTGTCTCCCACACTTGGAGTTGAATGCGTTCTATTTAAGAAAATAACTTTGACTAGTGTACCTACACTGGCTATATACATTCCATCAGTTGTTGGTTTAAGGGTTGTCCAAATTTTTCTTCTCTCGCGGAGGTTGTGGTTGCTTAAACTATTAAACTATATTTCTTTTGACAACTGTTACGTCACCTATATAATGAGTTTCATTCGGTTAAGAGACAATGTATGTTTAGTCTGTGACTATAGGGTTTAAGTTTACATATCCTAGAGTGGTAGTGAAATAATGATATATAGAGTCACTGTTCCGTTGTACGAGTACCTATCAAGTAAAGAACGACAAGGGAGCCAGGAAACCGACAAAGAAAACAAGAAACAATAATACAAGTGTCACCACCCTATTCTTTCCAAAGGGTGTCGTATGAGGCGACTAAAGAAAATAATCAATTATCATCAATTGCATGACTGGTAGTAGGGTTGGGTACCAAGTGGGAGTGCTCACTTGAAATCGGGCCCGAGCGGGTTGGTACCAGCATCTCCCGTATGACCGGCCATGAAGCACATCGTTGCGTTTTGGCTGTAGTAGGAGATAGCCGTTTATTCTTTCATTTCATATCGGTGAAATGAAATGGTGAGCAGCGGCTTGACAATACTATCGGTATAGTTGAGCCCATGAGCGACGGTTACCATCAGATTGGCCGTGGCTGTCTGCCATTATATGGAATAAATAATAATATTAACTAATAGATATGCCCGTGACTCCATCCGTGTGGATTTCATTCGTATACAAATACGTCAGTTTATGGCACATTCTATGCAAAAATAGCTACCCCACAGGAACAAGACATTTTTCCAGGATAAAAAGTAGCTTATTTACTTTTCAGGTCATCGTGTTTCATGATGATTGGATCTGTAGTTACAGCGTTAAAGGGTAACAAACGAAAAAACATAAACAAACTAGCTTTCGCTTTTATAATATTAACTATGATATATTATGGCACTTGTCCGTGTGGTGACAGACTAAGAATACAAGTGTCACCAAACCATCCTTTCCCGCGGGTGTCGTGGCGACTAAGGGAAGTAAGCAATTATCTACCATTGCATTACAGGTGGTAGGGCTGGGTCCCACCCAAGTGAGAGTACTCACTTGCTATCGGGTCCAAACGGGTCGGTACCACCGTCTCCTGTGTGACCAAGTCCTGAAGCACGTCAGTTTGTTTTGGCTTGCTGTAGCCAGAAAATAGCCGTTTATTCTTTCCTTTCATCTGAGAAATGAAATGGTGCGCAGCGCCTTGACAATACTCTTAGCATAGTTGAGTCCATGGGCCGCGGTTACCACTTACCATCAGGTGGGTCGTCACTCGTCTGCCATCATTAGCAATAAAAAAAAGTGGTGTGATATAAATTCTTTTATAATATATTTTGTGCTATTATACAAGTCCTTTTAGGTATCACAATCCCTATGGTGATGGACTAAGAATCTTTACCGTGGGTGTCGTATAAAGCGACTAAGGAGAGTAAGCCATTATTACCTATTGAATTATAATGGTGGTAGGATTTGGTACCAAACCGCTGAAGTAATGTCACACAGTTCCAGTGGTCCGCCAATACAGGCGGAGAGACGGCACACGGCAGGTTTATTTAATAGATGAGGGCCCCACACTACCCTATTCATTGCCCCAAACGACAGGGTGTGCGGTTAGGTACATTCTTTCCAACCTTAAAAAATAAGGGTTTGGTACCAAGTGGAAGTAATTAGTTGCTATTGGACCCAAGCCAGTCGATACCACGGTCTTCCGTGTGACCGATCGTACATCTCGGCGTGTTTCGGGCTGTAGAAGGAGATAGCCGTCTAATTTCTTGTCCGAGAAATGATATGCTGAGCAGTGGCTCAGCAGTATCTACCTATAGGTATCTATCTATACATACTATTATAAAGCTGTAACAGAGCTGTATCTGTACATTTAAGATATTTGAGAAAAAAATGACTGAATTAGGCTATATAGACGTGTCTTAACACAAAACGATTTTTTTTGACTTTTTGGCTGTTTATCTGTTTGTTTGTTCGCGTATCACGCAAAGACTACTGAACGGATTTTGATGCAACTTTTTTGTATGATAGCTCTTGATTAGACTTAACAACTGGTATACATTTTATTCCGCCTCTATATCGGAAACCTGAAATATAACCAAAAAACTAGCTTTTGGCTGCGGCGGAGCCGCAGGCAAAGGCTAGTTTTAAATATTGCCGAGGCCGTAGCGTCGGTTACCACTTACCATCAGTTGGATTGTGGCTAGTCTGTCCCATGTGCAGCAATAACATGAAATCTTGCTAGTTGTTGTTATTTATTCTAGTTTTTTTGGAAACAAATTATTTGTGAATGTGGACAAAGAGAACTTTATTGCGAGCGGGATTCGAACCTGCGTCCCTTCCAATCCAGGGAAGTGCTCTAGACTGCTAAGCCATCGCAGTGTCTGACGGCCAGTCCCAATCTCCACATCACATTTGTCTTTACGACCCACGCCACCTATCGGATGCATTTACATGCATTAATCCAATAAAGTAAGTTTAATTTTGCAATTAAAATTCATACTATTTGATGGCGCGATTTTTATATATTTTGATCTGTATTTTAGCCCTTGACATGTTCAGCTACTTTAAAGAACAAATTATTTGTGAATGTGGAAAAAGAGAACTTTACTGCAAGCGGGATTCGAACCTGCGTCCCTTCCAATCCGGGGAAGTGCTCTAGACCGCTAAACCATCGCAGTGACCGACGGCCATTTCCAATCTCCACATCTTTTTTTGCTAAAATTTATCACTATTCTACTGATGATATAGACACATAATCAACAGTTCTTACAGAATGAGCAGGCTCCAAGCTATAGTTCACTATGCTGATCCTGGGATTTGATGGTTTTTACCAGGGCAGGTTCATACAGTACAAAAACCATCATATTCTACTTTTAGACATGAAGAACATTTTACAATATTTTGCGTTATCCCTTTATAATAGCGATGAATAAATTATTTGAAAAAAAGAAATGTGTTAAAAATGTTACACGGGAGAGGCATTGCCACCCATAAAAGAAATATTGGAACAAAGTAGTAAAGTTAAATGAGATTTGCGTGCCCAGATGTATTGAAAACCTACTTTAACCTTATAATACGGCTCATTTCATTGCTTAAACGAAATTTCTTTTCATAGCTTGAATTTCACAAATATGAGTAAAAAAGAACAGATATATATCTATACTATTATAAAGCTGTAACAGAGCTATGTCTATGTAACGATGTTTTTTAGATTTTTTGTCTGTCTGTTTGTTCGCGCATCACGCAAAAACTACTGAACGGATTTTCATGCAACTTTTTTTATTTTATAGCTCTTGATTTTCTACTTGATTGCTCTTTTACCTATTTTATAGCTCTTGATCAGAATTAAAAACTAGTATACCTACATTTTATCCC
This sequence comes from Leucoma salicis, assembly GCA_948253155.1. NCBI lineage: Eukaryota > Metazoa > Arthropoda > Insecta > Lepidoptera > Erebidae > Leucoma > Leucoma salicis. Next base: position 9,739,019 of record OX411808.1, on the reverse strand, counting down.
GCTTCTATAAAGGGAACCTGATATGTAACTTAAAAACCAAATAAATTTAACGTGAAAAATAACATAAAATATTCTTGACGTTGAGAAATTAATTGTTTAGCGACTTTTATTTTTAAATTTTTTTATGTGCTTCATAGTCGGTCCACACGGGGGGCCCAATACCAAGTGAGTACTCCCACTTGGTACCCAGCCCTACCACCAGTCATGCAATGGATGATAATTACTTACTTCCCTTAGTCGCCTCATACGAACCCCCGTAGGAATAAACGGGGTGGTGACACTTTTACTCTTAGTCCGTCACCATACGTACAAAAAAATGATCCTCAATCCAAGATGCCAGATATGAAAATATACGAAAATATTAATCAAATAAAGTAGACATTAATGTCTAGCTTCTAATCGCAAGGTCCCAGGTTCGAATTATAGAGGACCACAGAAGTAATGTCACACAGTTACAGAGGTCTGCCAGAACAGTCGGAGAGACACCACACTGCGAGTTTATTTAGAGGTTGTGAGGTCCCCACACTACTACTGCACATCTGAGCGTATCTGAGCTTATCTGAGCGTATGTTAAACAATCAATGACATTTTTAATTTTTATTCAATAAATGTATTTCAAATTTACATAGTTTTTATCTACAAACAAACACTTACATACATGACCTTAAAAGTTGGAATTTCCAAAAATTAATTCTTAGCAACATTTAAGATATTTGAGAAAAATGTAGTTTATATGGGCATGTTTAAACACAAAACAATTTTTTTAGATTTTTGTCTGTTTGTTTGCTCGCGCTTCACGCAACAACTACTGAACGGATTTAGATGTAACTTTTTAATTTCGTAGCTCTTGGTTAGACTTAAAAACTGGTATACATTTTATCCCGCTACTATATCGGGAACCTGAGTCAATAACCTAAAAACAAATCAATATTCCAAATTTAGTTTTGGCTATGCGTTGATTGTGAGTCAGAATTAGGTACTGATTTAGTACCTACTGAACTATACCAGATGGAGCTGCTTAAAACTAGCACTGTTTGTCCATTACAGCGTTATTGAAATTGATGATGATGAGATTTTTATTCCACCACTCAAATAATTTCTTTTTATTTTTTTTGACCCGATTCTGAGGACTTTGGTCCACGCAGACGATTTTAGGGATATAAGTACAGATTGTTTACTAGCGAACCTTCGTTTTTAGAAACAAACCTTCTCTAAATAGATACGAGTACATCAAAGTAAAATGCGATATTACCAATACCTTACAAAGCTGAAAGGCGCATGTGCGCGACGGTTATTTATTTTTAAATTAGATTTTGATACAGAGGTCCCATCTTTTATTTTGTTCAGTTTGCTTCGCAAAGGAACTAGTAACGGTGAATATTTTCAGAAGTTCTTTTGATATTAAAATGACGTGGAACTTTACAGTAAGTTAATCAATTTCAAATATATCTGTAACGCGTTTTGGTTATGTTTGACCTAAAATTTTTTTATAGATATTTTTTCTTACTAATATTATAAATGCGAATTTCATACAAACCCGTTCAGTTGCTCCTATACATATATGCCGCAAAATACTTTTTTCGATATTGAATATTCTATATATTAATCCAGTGTTTCATCTACCTACCTACCAAATTGAACAAAAGGTGATTGACTGACAAACATCCAAACATCTTCAAAAACTTTTCATTTATGATATAATAGCGTTATTATTCTGAGCGTTAGGCATTATACCTACTGATTACATGCTTATGAACATAAAGTCCGAAAATGTAACTATTACTTTTGATCTCACATTTTCGCAATTTGTGTTCGCTTTACGATTATTAATAAATTTATCTTTATCTATATAACAGTGTTCGCCTAGTAGTAAATCAAGGACTGCAAAGATAATGGTATCAAGTTCAATCGCCAGTCCGTTCACAGCGCACACCTCTCGAGATATTTCGGAAATATACGTGTAGATATTTGTTAAAACTTCTTGAGGAAACCTGCACGGACACCATACACCGAGAGATTTTCTCGACGCTGGTGAAGCTGCCAACACGCACTGGGCCACCACGCGGTGGACTACGGCCAGAATTCCTCTCACTGTGAGAGGAGACCCATGCCCAATAGTATGGGATAGTAATGGATGAAAAAAAAACTGTATACGTTGAATTATAATATACTTTGTTTAATACATAAAGTAATATAAACCACTGATGTTTTTTTGTTGTCTTCGATCCAATCTACAAGATGTTGGCAACATTAACTTTCTGAGGTAATACATGTAAGAGAAAAATAACTTGATTACAAATATACTCGATCACTCAAAAAAATATAGGCACCTTAATTTATAGTGAAGTATACATACATTTATAAATAATACAATATCCCTACTTCGTCGGATTTTCGAGAAAAAGACTAACGAAGTTCATTAAATTAGATTATATAAATTACATGTTTATACCTACAATTATACAAATATTTTGCGTTTTCATCAGGCTTTTGAAGTGAAAACTTCTTTAGGCGCTTTGAGCACTTTTTGGGTGAACAAAAATCAAGGAACTCGCGTCATTTTCACCGACTGCTCCGATCTTCTTTAGGCGCGTTGAGTACTTTTTGTGTGAACCAAAATCATGGAACTCTCGTCATCGTCACCGAACGCCTCGATAGAAGTGAAAACTAAGTAACTTGTGAATTGTATTGTCGAGCTATTAGATCATTATTTTTGAATTATTTTTAGTTTGTAAGTAAGAAGTGGTAATGACCAGTTAATAGCTCGACGATACAATTCACGACGATAGAATTCACAAGTTCCTTAGTTTTCACTTCTATCGGCAGCCCCCAAAGACTGCCACGCATCCTTTTTTTTTATAGGTATTTAATGTGACTAAATTGAGCCGTCACTGAACATCTTGCATATGTAAAAGCATCGACTTTTTTTCTTTCTTCAAATATTGTTCGAGTCTTATATAATTTTTGGTAATCGCCCTCTAGTTATCCATAGACGAATTAAAACTGTTATTGGTTTATTGTTTGACATTATAGTATTTCAGTTAGATGCTTATGTCAACAGATGGCGTTGATTTTAATCAATTAAACAAATCTAACAGCCGGTTTTACCCTCTCCTCCGCAATAGATGTTTTCACATCAATAGTTATCACTTTAGAAAAACAATATAATTACAATGTTTTTGAATGTATTAAATGTTAATTATCGCTACTTTTAAATGTGCTCGATACAGATCAATGGACGCGCCTACTATTACATGGTAGTATTCGAACGATCAAAGTAGGTAAATTACTTTTTAATTAGAAGGTTTTTATACGTCGAAATATTGACTTTATTTATTTGAGTAGATATTAAAAATTGATTTAAAAAAAAAAAATTAGCCTTGTGGGGCCAGCTTTAGAATTGTCTTACCCCTCTCCACCCATGGGAGTCATAAGAGCCGAATAAGGCAATCCTGCGGGAGTGGGCAGCAGCACTCCTTCGAGTATTAACAACATCCACTGCGATCGCCAACCCGCCTGCCAAGTGTGGCGATTACGGCACTATCCCCCATTCTTGGAGAGGTCTATGTCCAGCAGTGGACGTTAAAAGGCTGATGGATGGATGCATTAAAAATTTAATTTTTGAGACCAATTTGTGTCTTATACAAAACGAAACCATGAATGGGCATCTTCCTTTAAAACAAACATGCGGGGCAGTCTTTGGGGACTGCCGATAGAAGTGAAAACTAAGTAACTTGTGAATTGTATCGTCAAGTTTGTAAAGAAGTGTTAATGACCTAAAAAATAGTTTAAAAATAATAATATATACTATCGGCACGCTATGATGACCGTTTTGACGTTTGTCCACTCATGAAGTTTCGTATTAATTAATAATTACATTTGAAGGAGCCAATTGCTGTTCTTTATTGTCAATAGTGACGTGCAGTTAGTCATAAAATTTATCGAATGTATAATTTTAGGACACAAAATTTATTTATTACATTGATTTCTAAACTAATACGAGTACCTATATTTAGATGTTTTTAGCATTTGACATGCTTAGCACTATACATTAAACACAAAGTGAAAAATGTGAAATCGAAAATAACAGTCAGGAGCAGGATTTGAACCTGCATCTTCTGGATACCGTCCAGATGCTTTACCAATTCAGCCATCCTGACAATTGCTCCTGACTGCTAATTTCGATAACACATCATACTTAACGTCTTTGGGTGACGCCTGCGCCATCTGTCGGAAGCATTTTCATACATTATACCGACCAGGTAAACTTAAACACAAAAGTGAAAAATGTGAAATCGAAAATAACAGTCAGGAGCATGTCAAATGTTAAAGATATATATAAAAATATCTAAACAGGTAAACTTAATTTTACAATTAAGATTTTACCTAATAATGACGCAAACCCTTTAAATATTTAGATATTTTTATATATATTTTTAGCATTTGACATGCTTAGCACTATACATTAAACACAAAGTGAAAAATGTGAAATCGAAAATAACAGTCAGGAGCAGGATTTGAACCTGCATCTTCTGGATACCGTCCAGATGCTTTACCAATTCAGCCATCCTGACAATTGCTCCTGACTGCTAATTTCGATAACACATCATACTTAACGTCTTTGGGTGACGCCTGCGCCATCTGTCGGAAGCATTTTCAATTTTTTTTAATTGTTTATTAATGTTTGTTTATTTTTTTTAATTGTAAAATTAAGTTTACCTGGTCGGTATAATGTATGAAAATGCTATATTATTAATCCTATGTCCAGCAGTGGACTTTAAACGGCTGATGGGTGGATGGATGGATGGCTGAACGTACGCATAGAACTGTTGTAAGCAGCCAAGCACGTGAGTTCGTTATACACCTTCGTAACTATTTCGATCGTGAATCTCAAAATATTCAAATATATTAAGTAAACATTAATATTTTTTTTTTTATTATACCCTTTTAACCAGGTACTACTTGCAATAAAAACTTATAGATTTGATTACATTTTTTTGAGAATAAATTGACATTTCACATCACTATTGTAATATGTTAAAACGGCCATCATAGCGTGCCGCAACTATAATAGATCGACGATACAATTCACAAGTTACTTAGCCCCTAAAGAAGATCGGAGCGTTAAAAAGTTATTCGGTTATCGAAAATCGAAGTTCATGCTCAGCTAATTTAAAAAACAAGTTATTTGTGAATGTGAAAAAAGAGAATTTTAGTGCGAGCAGGTTTCGAACCTACGTCCTTTCCAATCCGGGGAAGTGCTCTAGACCGCTAAGCCATCACACTGACCGACGGCTATTCCCAGTCTCCATATCGCGTTCGTATGGTGTAGGATTTAATATAATTTATACTAATCCTATGAAGTATTGCTCAGTAAACGAATATCAATCATACATAATTTTTAATTGAGCCATGAAATGAAAACAGAAAAAGGTTACTGCAAGCTGGATTCGAACCTGCGGCTAGTGGATTACAGCTAAGAGTTTAAAGTACGTGATGAGCAAGTAGCCGAGTACCTCAAGTACACAAAAAATATATCTGGAAACTTACATTCAAAAGATTGCTACCGATGGACTGTTGATTTGGTGGATTCTGTTGTTGTTGTTGACGGGGTCGTGCAGTTTTACTAGCTTGTTCAACTATTACTACTGTTACATTAGATGACGAATTACTATTACTCGAAGAACAACTCTGACCACCTGTAAAAAAATGGTCACTGAGCTAGTTATAGATTTATATTACTACTAAAAACTGTGATTATGCCCTCCAGCCACGTGGTCAGAATATAAACACCATTCATTTTTCCGACAGACATTGAGATTATATATGCTACATTTCATGATGTTTTTGACGTGATGACGCCTTATAAATCGATGAACGCCGACTGCACGCACGAAAAAGTCTCACGTTCCGAAAAATGTAGGTATGGCGACCGATACATTGTTTGTGAAACTCTCAGAAAACATTATATGACGTTATCACGTAGAAACCGACTTTACACACAACCATATAGGTTTTTTATATACTACTTGGGTGGCAGCATGCATAGCCCACCTGATGGTAAGCGGTTACCGTACCATAATTATAGACGTCATGCGATAAGCAAGGCTCTGCATGCAAAAAACATAGCATGAATGGACCCAACTCGATCGGAGAAGTAAACTGTACCTCTCACAGAAAATCGGCGTCAAACAACGGTAGATACCTCTACCCCTACTGTTGTGTTACGCATGGTTCGTGAGAGAGCCAGAGGCCCAAACCTCCTCTCTGCCCTCTTCGTATTACCTTCTCTACAACTTCTATCCCTTTCTTTAGAGATAGAGACGCGCGAGTAATGCCTCTGTGCTTATTAGGTGCCGTATGCTTGTTTGCCACCCACGTAGTATACAAAAAGTACACATATTATATAATGCTTCATGAAGCTTCTTTACTGAACAGCGTAACTCTTAATTAAAAACCAAATTTTAAATTCTTTCCCACGAGTTGTATAACGTGTTATGACAGTAAGAAGTAATCACCTATTGCATTGTTGAGGCTTTGGTACCAAGATGAAGTACTCACTTGTTGCTGTGCCGAGCAGGCCCCTTAGATTTAGATTCACAAAATCGTATTGTCTTATTTTTTATTGGCAGAGACATCGACGCGTGATGTCCAATAATCGCTCCCCCAATCACGGTGATCTCTTAACCAATGACAATAACACGATGCAATGACGACACGATTTAGTGAGGTAACTCACTCTCACTCGACCAGCCCGTAGAATGTAACATTCTACGGGCTGGTCGATACTGTCTTTCGTGTGACCGATCGTGAAACAACTCGGTGTGTTGTGGTTGCAGCGGGAGATAGTTGCTCATTAATGCATTTTCTATTCGCGAAATGAAATATGGGTGAGTAGCAGTTTTCTTAGTAACGCTGACTCCATGATCAGATGAACCATGGCTCATCTACCACAAAATAAAAAGGGCTCTGCCCGTGTAGGGAATTATTCCCTAATGTATGGTGTAATTTTATTTCCAAAGAAAAGTAGATAATGATACGAACCACTTGTCGCAGCGACAGCAGACGTTGTTGGATTATTATTAGATACTGGGCATGAACTACCGCTTGGGTATCCTGAAACATATAAGTCAGACAAATTAGATAGTTTTCAGTAGTCATAGTTACTGTAGCTTGTAGACGTTAGTATACCAGGCATCACTGGCGCATCGCCTTCTCCAAGGCTCCTATTGCCGTCTACCGGGCACATTTTCAAACTCCGGGCTGCTACTAAGAATTTTTCTTTTTACGAAAACGCTGAATAGCACCGCCCGGGGATCGAACCCGAATCGAAGACCTCATGATCAGCATTCGATCACACTACCGCTGCACCACAAGAGGCAGTTAGGAAGGAAAGATAATAAGAAGAGAGTTAGGAAGTATAATAGACATAGGATAGGTAGGATAATGAAGAGAGGATAGCGAGGGGATTTGGCCTCCAGCATACTCACACAGAATACGGAACAACGGCAGGAGTACCTGCCACTGTTTCACGCTGATCTTCTATGAGAGGACGATCCTTCATGCTATGATAATCAAGGCCACTGAAGACTGAAAATTTATGAAAGAAAGATTTTATGAGAAAGGGCTCCTTTACTTACCTGGTGCTCTCCTTATCCTTATTATTCTTCATCTCCCTTTCTTTGGAGCTAGCGATACGTGAGCGATGCGTCTGGTATTGTTATCGTCTATAGCACGGTAATGTTATCTATCAGTATTCTATCTTCATAGAAACGCTTGGAAGGCGAGTCATTCGAGCGCCTCGAGTTCGGTATGCACTCGGTACACAACTAGTCACGAATGCATCGCAGGGACGAACGAACGGTGTGATGGTTTTGTAAGCAGTAAGCGCGCGATCTGATGCGCCTCCGAAACCGACGAGCGTGTATGAAGAGTATGGTGAATGTTGAGGAAGCGAGAGGTGTATGCAACAATAGAGCCTCTTAGCATTCTGTTCTCTCTACCTACCCCGCAAGGGGAAATGGCGTGATGTGTTTTTAAGCGTAAGATTTATGAATATTTGATTTAAATAAGTATTGGTACTTACTTAATATGGTAAAGAGACTTTTTTTTTTATGGTAAAGAGTTTTTTTTCACTTTGTGTTTAATGGTAAAGAGAATTAATATACCATTTCTCAAAAGTATTTGTAATTACACTTTTTATCCGAATGCATTTTTTATACTATTCAATTTAACGTCAGTCTAGGCGATATATTTTTTAGTCTCAAATTTTATGTGTTTTTTTTTTATTAAATCTACTACTTAATCAAACACAACATGTATTTTTATTAAACACTGCCTGTTTAATTCTCGACGAACTTTTTTGTGTATATAAGTAATACAATATTTACAATCACAAAACCAGAAACTCATATAGGTAAATGAAGCTAATATAAAATTCTGTAGGTGGGCAGCCCTATCGCGTACTTTACGTACCGCGCGGCTGTAGGTAATTATTTCAAGGACAGGGCCGAGTCACAATACTGGATAGATAACCTTATCGTGTCTATAGGCTACGGTAACTGCTTATCATCAGGACGCCGTATGCTTGTTTGCCACACACGCAGTTTATAAAAAAAAAACATAATGAAATATAAATAATATGGTCTACCATTTGCCGAAGTGGCTACGCCATTTGCAGTCGGTTGGTTGTTACTACATATTTGACATGTATATTTGCTGGGGTAAGCTGAAAAGCATAATTTATTGATTTAAAATTTTAATTAATTGTAAAATTTGTATGCGAAAATGCTGCTTCTTGTAAGAGTCGTAGAAATGAATGAAACTATAGGGTGTTCAAGCAGGTTTTGGAAAGGGATGTACGGACTAGGTCTTTTCTCTACGAGGAGAAAAGGACTTGGCAAAAAATCTGAAATTTATTGCACCGTTTTAGACTCAGGGATAGCCTATGAGGTGAGGAATGAACTTTGGCCAGTACTGTCCATATGGGTTAGATGGAAATATAACTTAGGATCTTAAATTTATATCTTTTTTATATTTTTTTGCCATTTGACATGTTTAGCCATATAAATTAACACAAAAATGTGAAATCGAAAATATCAGTCACGAGTAGGATTTGAACATGCATCTCCTGGAATAGTAGTTCCAGATGCGTTGATATAATGTATGCAAATACTTCCTACAGATGGCGCAGGCCCCACACAAGACGTTAAGAATGAATGTGTTATCTAAATACGCACATCCGAGCAATTGTCACGATGGCTAAATTTGCAAAGCATCTGGGATGGTATTCCAGGAGATTATCCTGCTCGTGCCAGTAATTTTAGATTTCACGTTTTCACACTGTGTTAATCCTAAATCTATTTATAGTGATTCCAGAGCTTGCAAAATAATATATAGGTAATACACAGAATGGTTTAACATCGAAAAGGGTATTAGATATGGATGTGTAGCGTTTTCACGACTGGTTAATCTATCTGCGTACAGTTTTTGCAAAACTTCAGAGGTAGTATAATAATATGTGGGTAATTGATGAATGGGAATTATTTGTAAGACAAGTGTCTTCATACACTGATGACTAAGTTATACTTACGTCATTGGTTGATATGTTGCAATAGAATTTGATCCAGCCACGAATGTGAAATAATTAGGGGAGTTTTTATATCTGGAAATGTTGCTTACGAGAGATGGAAAGCATAAAAAGAATATTGAAGGAGAAGTGAATGCTGGCAATCAGGTAAGTAGGGTGATAAATTCCATGACGAGAAGTCCTTAAAAGGGCACGATTGTCCGTACACTTTGGAGTATTAGTAGTAGCATTAATATGTGGAAGTAATAGTTGGGTATGGCAGAAAAAGAATTAAAATAAAAGAAGGGCAGTGGAGATGAGAGCTTTAAAAAAATTATGTGGCGTAGCATTGAATGTTTTTTTCGTCGCGTAGCCTCACTACGCACGTGATTTGCAAGAAGATATAGTGACGAAGATTGAGAAAGGAAAATGATTTCAACATACAGAGATGATTAAAAAAAGAGTATTTGCTAAAAAAATATACAAAAAGATTGTGAATGGTGCAGTTAGAGGCGAAGGACTCTTCAAACTTTCATTGACGAAGGAAGAGACCTTCCGCAGAAGGGCACTACAAGGTAACCAAGGAACATGAAATATTGTTGTCGCTGCCTACCATTCTGGCAAACAGGCGGAGTTTAGGTATGGATAAATGCTTTTACCAGCTTTTATAAAATGCAGTAAGGCTAAACTATTTAACCGTAAAGCTATTTATCGATTATTTTCAAGCAAAAGCCGTAGTTAGAAAGCAACCCAGAATCGACGAGATTATGTTTATATCCTCGACACTGAACCTCCATAGGAAAATGACTATTTTAAATAATACGGATACTTATAATATCTATATCCTTGTTTACTATCCTTTCTTAATATTATTACAAATGCGAAAGTGAGTTTGTTATGCATTTAGGTCGTAACTATGGAACTAATAATTATAAAATTTTGCAGTTTTGTCTGGTGCTTAGAAAAACATTAACCATAAATAAAGTTTATCTTAAATTCTTACCAATTATCGTCAGTAAAGTTACAGAAAATACGTAAGTCGTCATTTTGACCATCTTTCCTACAGTATTTGAATTAATTATTTATATATATTTTTAATGATAAAAGCGACACTACTTGTTTTCAATGATACGCGAAGGACAGTAGATTCTAAAGGACGTACCATTTTATTGATAATGAAATAATCGTAAAATATTATTATTTATTCACGTTTGTCAACGGTCGTGGTTATACACAATTATATGATGTAATAATAAATTTATTGCTGTTCCGTGACCAATACTGCAAACTTAAAATCATGGCTATCCAATAAACCTGTTTCCTTATCAATACTCTGCTTAGCTTTGCTTTGAACCCGGAAAGTTATTAATCCCAACTGATGCCATGGTACACGAAGCTCTTTTGTGACAATGGTCACAAAATTTCTATTTTATCAGAAGTTTCTAACATCGCACTGATACAAATATATTCAATACCTTTTGTAATTTCTATGATATTATTAATTGATAGCCATTTTTTCCTGATTATCAATGATATTCTTCACAAGAAAAATAGCTATATGATGTTAATAGAGGTCTACAATAAAATTCCTAAATCACTAAGAGAGCTACCTCTACAAAATTTCCGTAAAGAGCTGACACATTGGTCCCTGGACAAATGCTACTATACAGTCAAAGATTTTCTAAAATAAATAATATGCACTAAGTCATTATCTGAATAAGACTGGACTGTTTGGGAATAATGTATATCGTGTATGTCATGATGTTACGGTATTTATAGTCAAATAATTTAATTTTTTGTAATTTAATTAGACACTAAGCTCATTTGCATGCCGCTGTGTCGGCGAAACATGTTGAACTTTAAATTATTTAACTTGCAACCTCTGTACCGTGTTTCAGCAAATAAATAATTACTTACTTACTAAAATCATTAACATATTTCCCTTAAATAAGTTAGCCTGTAAAAATAAAATTCGTAATTATCTATTTACCCTCTCATACGACCAAAGTGAGGATTTATTACAGATTAATATTTAGCAACACACATACACACACACGCACGCACGCACACACACACACACACACACACACACACACACACACAGCACACAGACAAACACACACACACAAAGAATATCATGTATAGACCAATACACATATTCAAATCAGTAAATAGTATTAGGTATGTTAGTAAATAGTAAATATAAACCTTTAAGTGTTATTAGGGTTAATGTTATATCTCACCTGTTCTGGAGGGGTAAGGCGCTGTATGTCGAGATACAGGCTCTGTCCTAGTTCAACTACAGATGCTCTCATTTTTATGTTCTCTGTAATACCTAGTCTATAAGATTTATGTAACATGCTAATGTATTTCTTTGGGTAATTCGCTGTTTTATTTTAAATAACAAATTATTTGTGAAAGTGGAAAAAGAGAACTTCACTGCATCAGGATTTATACCTGCATCCCATCCAATCCGGGGATGTGCTCTAGTCCACTAAGCTATTGCAGTTGCCCAACGACGATTCCAAATCTGTCTTTACGACCCACGCCAGCATTCACATATATACATCATTCGAATATAGTAAGTTTCATTTTGCAATTAAAATTCATACTATTTGATGACGCGATTATTTAATCATTTTGATCTGTATTTTTAGCACTTGCCATGCTCAGCTACTTTAAATAACAAATTATTTGTGAAAGTGGAAAAAAAGAACTTCACTGCAAGCAGGATTAGAACCTGCATCCCATCCAATCCGGGGATGTGCTTTAGACAACTAAGCTAATGCAGTCGCCCAACGACGATTGCAAATCTCCATTTCACGCTGTTTCACTTATTTTACACAATTATTTAGAACTCTTTGCTTCCACATGTCTGCTACTCACAAGGATACACTAACGGCACATGACCATATTGTGAATTTACAATATGCTTTCTCTTCTAAATAAGCTATGGTAGTTTTTGTTGTCACAACTCCTAGTGACCTAGTGTTTCTCCGTTCTCGGTATACAACGTCTCTGTTCTTTTATTTTTAAAATCGGAACAAGGAATGACCTTTTGTTTATTCTACTCTTTGGGTATTGTTCTATGTAAGGAAGATCTTGTTTTTAATTTGAGAGCATATTTGTAGTACCCGGGTAAAGCTGGCTTTTCTGTAAGTTTTACTATAAATGCTGAAGAATGTTTTTAATTTTTTTTCAGGAAACCATACACATCCAATTGCTACTTTGCATAGATTTTTTGTTCGTGACCTATTACTAGATCTGTGTCAACTCAGAGTGAGAAAGATTTAGGCGATAATCCACTACGCTAGCCCAGGTAGAGCTGGCAAACTTCACATGCCGTCTACAAACTCTTTCAGACTTGGAAGTGTATTGACCGTGTTTTTTTTTCAGTGTTGTGATTATATATATAGTGTGTACATATACTATATCTATGGAATCTAATGATAATGTATCGTATTCATATACATATACATGAAATCATACAAACTCAGAGGTATGCTTCGCAAGGTCTCGCTCACTGAATCGAACTCGATACTTTTAGGTAATGACTGCTTATTAATATAAGGGGACCTTTTTTTACTTTGGGCACTCGTAGCTCCAAGCACAGTCGCTATACAACTGATGCATTATTGCCAACGCTTAGCGGTACTCATATATCCCAGCTATACTGAGAGGAGCGGAGCTTGCATAGTTACGAATATATAAGCTGACAAAAATATCTCGAGTCATTTTGACCCAACCCCCCATGACGCCAGGTTAATGTAAAGGGGAAAGTGGGGCGAACACAAGCGAGAAAGGAAAACTGAATAAAATAGCGGTGTTATGGCCATAGATTTTCTTTAATTGCTTTCATTGCAAGTACCTACAACAATCGATTGTCAATATTAGTAATCCACATTTAGAATTTAATAAGCAATAGCATTTTAGTGAAAAACAAATTCGTAATCCTTTGGATTTACTCGAATGTACTTATACCGTTATCCCAAACATAGAATAGGGTAATTTTGAACTAACAAAAGTCTAAAAAAGTCATCTAAATGTGCTTTTCTGGTTTTTATAGTTAGTATTTTGTAGGTAGGTACTTGTTTCAGAATTTGATTTTTCTTTATATACCTACTCTCTTATTTATTAATCTTCTAGAGGAATAATGAGTAATTTGACCATTTCAAATAGAGAAGGTGATTAAAAGTCCAAATGTAATTGTCAACGTCGTGTGTCTATCGTTAATTAATTTAATTATAATTATTTTTTATTTAAAAGATAACACCCAGCACTAAGGAATAATCCTTATATCGCAGGGGACTTACAAACATACAATTCCTCGGACGCAAAGTACACCCAGACACAGAAAAACCATTTGCGGATCATACAAAGTATTGTCCTGTGTGGGAATCGAACCCACAACACTCAGGTATGTGACATGATGGCTTCACCGTTACGCTACAGGACCTACCTTTTTTTTTTGGTTTAGGCGGAAAAAAATGTTCCTAACCGCACACCCCGTCGTTCGGGGCAACGAACAGGGTATTGTGGGGTCTGCACCCACTAAAGAAACGCGCCGTGTGCCGTCTCTCCACCTTTATTTGCGGGCCACTGGAATTATGTTACATTCCTTCTGTGGTCCGCCGGCGGCTTACCCTTTCGGGTACCCTCTACTGAGCGTCGCACCTTCTCGGGAGGCCTTGCAGGTGGCGGACGTTCTCCGGTCCATCCACCTGCAGCCTCAGATAGGGCGGCATGAGGCGTAAGTACCTGCGCCCGGGGAGGGGTCTTAAGAAATTAAATAAGAAAACAGATTGAAACAAATTTTAATAAATATACAAAAACACGTTAATTAGGAATGAACAGAAATTTTGTAAGAAGCAAGTTTAGTTAGAGTTATTAATGTCTTTACCTCGTGATTTATTCACAGCAACACTTAGATATTTTATAAGACGTTCTTGTACGAAGGTTCACTTTTTTTAGGATTCCATATAATCCCTTCTGTCTTGGTAGGTCAGACCCGGTCTCAGGACCAGACCTTGATATGTCGTTGAAATCACACCTGAAATATCTTCAAGTGAAGAATCAAACTTCAATACAATCTTCAGAATAGTTAAGACAACTTTTCAAGAAACTTTAAGACAATTACATTAAACACAAAGTGAAAAATGTGAAATCGAAAATAACAGTCAGGAGCAGGATTTGAACCTGCATCTTCTGGATACCGTCCAGATGCTTTACCAATTCAGCCATCCTGACAATTGCTCCTGACTGCTAATTTCGATAACACATCATACTTAACGTCTTTGGGTGACGCCTGCGCCATCTGTCAGAAGTATTTTCATACATTATACCGACCAGGTAAACTTAATTTTACAATTAAGATTTTACCTAATAATGACGGCGTCACCCAAAGACGTTAAGTATGATGTGTTATCGAAATTAGCAGTCAGGAGCAATTGTCAGGATGGCTGAATTGGTAAAGCATCTGGACGGTATCCAGAAGATGCAGGTTCAAATCCTGCTCCTGACTGTTATTTTCGATTTCACATTTTTCACTTTGTGTTTAATGTATAGTGCTAAGCATGTCAAATGCTACAAATATATATATAAATATCTAAATATTTAAAGGGTTTGCGTCATTATTAGGTAAAATCTTAATTGTAAAATTAAGTTTACCTGGTCGGTATAATGTATGAAAATACTTCTGACAGATGGCGCAGGCGTCACCCAAAGACGTTAAGTATGATGTGTTATCGAAATTAGCAGTCAGGAGCAATTGTCAGGATGGCTGAATTGGTAAAGCATCTGGACGGTATCCAGAAGATGCAGGTTCAAATCCTGCTCCTGACTGTTATTTTCGATTTCACATTTTTCACTTTGTGTTTAATGTATAGTGCTAAGCATGTCAAATGCTACAAATATATATATAAATATCTAAATATTTAAAGGGTTTGCGTCATTATTAGGTAAAATCTTAATTGTAAAATTAAGTTTACCTGGTCGGTATAATGTATGAAAATACTTCTGACAGATGGCGCAGGCGTCACCCAAAGACGTTAAGTATGATGTGTTATCGAAATTAGCAGTCAGGAGCAATTGTCAGGATGGCTGAATTGGTAAAGCATCTGGACGGTATCCAGAAGATGCAGGTTCAAATCCTGCTCCTGACTGTTATTTTCGATTTCACATTTTTCACTTTGTGTTTAATGTATAGTGCTAAGCATGTCAAATGCTACAAATATATATATAAATATCTAAATATTTAAAGGGTTTGCGTCATTATTAGGTAAAATCTTAATTGTAAAATTAAGTTTACCTGGTCGGTATAATGTATGAAAATACTTCTGACAGATGGCGCAGGCGTCACCCAAAGACGTTAAGTATGATGTGTTATCGAAATTAGCAGTCAGGAGCAATTGTCAGGATGGCTGAATTGGTAAAGCATCTGGACGGTATCCAGAAGATGCAGGTTCAATTCCTGCTCCTGACTGTTATTTTCGATTTCACATTTTTCACTTTGTGTTTAATGTATAGTGCTAAGCATGTCAAATGCTACAAATATATATATAAATAACTAAATATTTAAGACAATTTTCAGAATAGGAGCTTTGACAGCTATCTTAATAGGACCACGTCTGAGTACAGAATCCCGCAGAATTGTTTACAGGACCATGCCCAAGTCTAAAATCTTGCTGCAACTTTTTTTTTTTTTTTGTGTGTGACGTTGGTTGTTAGCCTCAGATGGCTATGACAACCTTACCCGGACAATTGGTGAGCGCAGAGGGCTCTCAACCCGTCTTGCTGCAACGTCTATGTTCCAGTTTATATAGCTTTTTTCATCAAACTTGACTGTTTGAGGTTCAGCCTTTTGAATTTTAAAATAAATGTTTTCTTTATTTGAGGTCTATCATTTAAATCTATTTAGAAAAGAAGGATTTAGGTAATATTAGACAAGAGGATTTAGGTAATATTATTACAGGGAGGAGGCCGGTATCTAAACCACTCTGCCATTTGTCCAGTTTAGGTATTTCGTGGCGGCGCCTTGAATATAACTTGTTAGAGAGTATAATTTTTTTACAAATGGACGTATCGTAAATGTTGCTCATAAAATTCATGCAGGCCTTTATCATAGATGGCGGTTGTTGGATTGAACCTCAAATAGAAAGAAAGAAAACTGTTTTTAATTGCCACTTTGTAGAAATGTTTTTATTTTGTGTTTAAGCATAAATAATATCGTATTTGGATCCCTAACTTTATGGAAATCCTTTTCACTTGTTTAAGAGTAGTTATCAAGTCTGTTAAGACTTAAAAATTCCTATTTAATATTTTTTTACTGTATATGTGCCTGTCTTGGTTTTACACATTCAGAAATTCAATAGGCTGTGTTTCCGGTCTGTGAATATTTGTTCCCTAACTTTAATCGAAAAAGTATTGGTACTATGCGTTGTTTAAACAGTATGGCACAGCTTGTCTTAGGTTTATTTCAGTTCTTCACAGAATACTTCGTTAGAAAAATAAAACAAATGATTATTCATAAGAAAATTATGTTATTATTGAAGCATGAATAATTATTTTTTTTCCACACTATTTTTACCCACAGCAAAATATTTTCTTATCATACTCCAATTGAGTTTGTCAGCCACGTCCTCGTGGCTGTGATGTGTCTTACGATATATTTATAGATGCATTGTGATACGTACATTTGTTTCAGTATACTTATACTATTTTGAAATACAATAACTGACTGTTACATAACATGGTGAGGAAACCTGCATGCGTCAAAAATGCCGTTATGGGCCAACATAGTGGATTATTGGTTAATCCTTCGTACTCTCAGAGAAGACATAAATTCAGTAATCTATACAAATATTCTATGAAAATGTAATACATTAAGCATATTTATAAACTAAAAATAATTTAAAAATTGAATATAGCTTTACTATGCTAGTACTTTAATGTATCATTATAATTTCATATATGATCCGAACATCTCTAGTGAAATTACAAGATACATTAAAAAAGTTTCAATAGAATCCATCTGACATACGGTTCAAAAACTGTTTGTAGTAAAAAATTGCATATTCTTTTCTTATGACGTGATAACGTCTTATAAATCGATGAACGCCAGCTGTACGCACGAAAAAGTCTCACGTTCCAAAAAAATGTATAGTAATAATATTGTTTGTAAACGCTCAGAAAATATGTATGACGTTATCACGTAAAATTATCGTCCGTAAACTGACTTTACAGACAACTATATATATTTTTTAAAACACAACACCCTGCGCTATGAAATAATTCTTGTATCACGGGGGACTTACAAACATACAATTTCACGGACACAAATTACACTCAGACTCAGAACTACCATTTGTGGATCACACAAAGAGGTGTCCTGTGTGGGAATCGAACCCACAACACTCAGGTGGGAGGTCGGTATCTAAACCACTCCACCGTCTGTGTTATTAAAATAACTGTCTATCTGCGAGATACGTATTGACCAATCTGAGACTACTCCACGATTTAATGCTTGACGTGATACGCACTTCTTACTTAACTTAAACTGCATTATTTTATTACGATCAGATGAACTGCATGTTTTCTTATATTAAATATACTCGTATCTATATTTTTAGCACATTTTGTTGAGATGTTTGGCTAGGCTAATTCTGAGGTTTTCTCTTTTCACACATTGAAACTGCAGCCTGTACACTGCCTGTAAACTGTAACAACTTTCATCGTGATTTGGCCAGATGAATTCACTTGATTCAAAAACTGCTTATACTATATTCTAGAATGCGACGTTTCGTAGTTTTGGATTAGCTATTTAATCAGAGCATGATGCGAAATTTAAACTTGTTTCTGGTAAGGAAATTTCATCAGAGTTTGATGAGCAGCTATCACTTGGTGCAAAAAACTCACGCAAGCTAGTTGGGAAGCCTTCTATTGTTATAAATGACGTGCTTTCATCAGAATTTGGTGAACAGCTTCTTTCTTTTTCCGATTGATCATTCTCATTAGAATTCGATAGCAGGAATTCACTTGATCCGGAAGAGTGTGTGCTCGTAGTGCTCGAGCTATCTAAAGGGTAAATCTCGATAGTTATTGGTGAGTTATTTTCTTCGGACTTAGCCATGCAAACTCCACTTATTTTGGGGCTACTTTCATCGGAGTTCGATGAGCAGGATTCACTTGTTTTGCTAGAGTCACTCAGTGGCTTTTCTTTGATTTCAAATGAATGCGAATAGATAGATTCGTAGAAATTTTTACCTGTTATGCGTGAGATTTTTCTATTAGATTCTGATAAGTATATTATATCTGTTGTTCTTCCCTCAGTTGATTCTGTAAGTATTATCACATATATACTATTTTGGGATGATCAAATTATTGCTTATACATATATTTGTTAGTTATATCTAGTAGGTATTTAATATGTCATAAAAATAAAAAACACTGAACACGCATCACTGGCAGTCTCAGGGACGTTATAATACCACTGAAATGATGTAACATAGTTCTAGTGGCCCGCCAGTAAAGGCGGAGAGACGGCACACGGCGGGTTTATTTAGTGAGTGAGGGCCCCACACTACCCTGTTCATTGCCCTAAACGACGGGGTGTGCGGTTAGGTACATTTTTTCCCGCCTTAACAAAAAAAAAAGGGACGTTATAATATTTTTATGTAAACAATTTTCTTAAGGATTTGCAAAATGTCTACTTATAGGCCGAAGCTCATTGATATGATGATTTATTCCCATCCGAATTATTTTATTACACAATAAAAACGTTCACAGCTCTTACCTAAACAAAACAACAGTATTAAACAGGACAACCAAAATATATTTTTAATAAACATATTGATACTTTTGCTGTCATTAAATAAATGAATACCAAAAATTAAAAAAAGCTAATTTATAAGTTTACTTAACCATAAAGTATTATGGTTTCATCGTGGTTGTTATCGTGTAAATATTATAGCTATTCCGTGAACACTATGAATTTAGTTTATACAATAATTATATGAGTACCTCTGACTATATTTTTACGGCTATCTATACTTATTTACAATAGCTAATAAAAAAATCGTATATATTTTTTTACATTTATATCGTGCTTTATAGACAGTAAAATAAAAAAATAGAAAACGACTACTTATGTACGACTCATTGCTTGACACGAGTTTGCACCCCTACGATGGGCGGGTTTTTTTTTGTTTTTTTTTGTATTGCTAATGTTGGCGTCTGCCGGCCCACCTGATGGTAAATGGTAACCGTCGCTCATGGACTCAACTATACCGAGAGTATTGTCAAGCCGCTGCTCACCATTTCATTTCACACATATGAAATGAAAGAATTAACGGCTATCTCCTGCTACAACCAAAACACACCGATGTGCTTCATAGCCAGTCACACGGGAGATGGTGGTACCAACCCGCTCAGGCTCGATACCAATTGAGTACCCAGCTCTACCACCAGTAATGCAATGGGTGATAATTGTATACTTCCCTTAGTCGCCTCATACGCCACCCATGGGAAAGAATGGGGTGGTGACACTTGTATTCGTAGTCTGTCACCACACGGACGGAATTGGCCTGCATCTGACACTTGTAAAATGAAGAAGGTTCTGTATATAACGTGTGTTTATCAGCACCTTATCTCTTTTGCCTATAGTGCATGTTTGGGAATGAATCAGAGGAGTGTAATAGAATATATCCTTATTGACACCATTCAGGAGTATTGATGAGCAAATCAAAATTAATACTGTCTAGGTCTTGCTTAGGCTAGCCTCCGCGCGGACCTCTGAAAAAATTATACGCGGTAGGAGTGGTCCACCGAGTATGGGCCGATGAGGTACGGTTAGTGCGTGAGAGTACTAGCCAGTTGTGTCCTCGGGCAGCGGGGTGTGCGGTAGTTACATTTTTGCCCACCTAAAAAAGTCTTGCTTAAATGGTCTTGATTTATCTCTTCTTAAATTTTTCAGTTCTAGTGTTGGGGTATCCATTTTTGGTTAATTTGGCCTAGTATCTAGGTCTCTATTTTATTTGTAATAAAGATTGACCGGTGCTAAGTATAGCGAGTTCTTTTCCCATCAAGATTTATTTTTATTGAAGACCAGCTCACCCGGCGAACTTCGTACCACCACATTTTTTTAGTAAATATTTTGCAATGAAATTTATTAAAGCACTCATATCGCTATTAAAGTTTTTTGTTGGCAATAGAAAGTTTATAAGTTTAATTAAACTATATAGCCGTAGTCTAAAGCTAATTTTTAGGTTCTATCTCGGATTTCCGATATAGTAGTTTGATAAAATGTAAATTTTGAGCCTAATCAAGAGCTATCAAATAAAAAAAGTCGTTCACCAGTTTTTGCGTGATGCGCGAACAAACAAACAGACAAACCGATAAAAAGCCTAAAAATCTAAAAAAATGTTTTGTGTTCAGAGACGCCAGGTATTCTAATACAGTCATGTTTTATTTTATTGCTTTTAGTGGCAGACGAGCCACGGCCCATCTGATGGTAAATGGTAACCGTCGATCATGGACACAACTATACCGAGAGTATTGTCAAGCCACTGCTCACCATTTCATTTCACCGATATAAAATGAAAGAATAAACGGCTATCTCCTGCTACGACCAATACGCAACGATATGCTTCAGAATCATGGCTGGTCACACGGGAGATGGTGGTACCAACCCGCTCGGGATACCAAGTGAGTCATGCAATGGATGATAATTGCTTAATTCCCTTAGTCGCCTCATACGACACCCGTGGGAAAGAATGGGGTTGTGACACTTGTATTCTTAGTCCGCCACCACACGGACAATAACAGTCACAAGAAATATTTTTTTCAGTTCATACAAATATTCTTATATTTCCTATTCCAAACGAAAATTAAAATTTTTAGTTAAGGGTTTTAGTAATTTGGTTTTGAAACAAACCGAATTGACATTTTTGATCTGTATTTTAGCACTAAACTTGACATGCCAAATTGACTTTAAAGAACAAATGATTAGTGAAATGTGGAATAAGAGAACTTTAGTGTGAGCAGGAATCGAACCTGCGTCCCTTCCAATACGGGAAGTGCTCTAACCGTTAAGCCATCGAACTGACTGTTTTGAATTGTTGGTTTTGGTAAATTCCATTGGGAATGGAATTTCCTAATAAAGAAAAATGCCGATTTTTCTATGAGAGTTTGGCTATTGTTGCGTCTTAATCAAATTAATTGTAGAATATTGTAAATGTACTCAGGGTCTTTAAATGAAAATATCATTAAAATATCTGATGGGAGTTTAGAGAAATCTGACTTTTAATTTTTCAGTATGTTTTTAGTAGGTTATATATTATGCGTTGAAATCCATACTTTTTATTCTATAATAGTATAAAATGTAGTATCAATAGTATTTTAGAGCACCTATGTAAGAAACATAAATAGGATATAATGCTACGGCTAACAATTCTGGATCTAGATTACATTCTAAGAGTCCTGGTCTTAGTACCACTAAAAAGTATCTAACACGACGTCACGCTCTTTTTTTAAATTATTCAGCGGAGAATTTGCTGAACTCAACGTTAAAGTAAACACTGAACAACAATAAAGAAGCCACTGCTTTCCCACAAATGAAGCAATCAACACATAAACGTACATAACACGTTATCGGTAATACAATACAAATGTCAAATCATGTCAAATTGTCAATCAAATTCAAATCAATAAGGGTTGCTAGTAAAATAACTATATATATCCTAAAATATTTTTTGTAATAGATAAATAAATGTTATAATATTTTTAATTTAAAAACAAAACTTCATAATTATGATTTCATAAAATAATCTTCAACTAATGCTAAGTATTATAATAGGAACTCATGTGGGTTTTCTTTTATTTATTTCATATTAATATTCTTACTATTTAGCTTCAAACATGGGTATAGGAATAAATCAATCCAAGCCTTCCAATAAATATGGAAGGCTTGGATAGTCAATGTCAATCCGCACGACGGGCACAAAATAGCCTGGTTTTCGGCATTCCCTTTTGAACATGTATTTAAAAATCTAATTACCTACCTTTATAAATCTTCTTAGTATTTACGTACAAAGAAATGATTTGACGTGGTCTTTCGAATATATAGATCCAAGGGATATTTAATATTTTACAAGTTTAATTTATCATTGTGAAAATATCTACCTATAATAAAGTATTTATAAACCAGTACGCGGTATATCCAATACGTATTTTGGTGTAGTAGCCACTCCAGACTCACCATGTAACATATTAGGGACGCTCAAAGAGTGTACCCAGACTGATTTTACTTAAAATCAGGTACATATTTTTTAGTATTATATTACAGTGTATGTAGAGGTTCTTAACTGCCACAACTTTCAATAAAATCATTGATGAATACTATTTCAACTTACTTATACATCTATCCATCCCACATAATTCTATAATAATCTACTGCTCTCTCACTCGGAGTAGTGTACTCCCAAATAGAGCTCCACAACGAGAGGTTGTGTGCTGACTGCATCCGACGGTTGCCTGCGGCTTTGACCATGTCGTCGGTCCACCTGGTGGGAATCCGTACCACACTGCGCCATCTGTATGTAATTACCACTCGAGAATATTTATTCCCCAATGGTTATGGGTTTGGTCAAGCGATGCGGCATCTCCATTGCCACTTAAGCGTACTCATCCGGCGGGCTATGTCAATTTTTTAGGGCCTAGTGGCGTAGTCGGTAGTGTAACCGACTTCCGTGCACGTGGTCGTGGATTCGATTCCCACTCAGGACAATTATTTGTGTGATGAACACAGATATTTGTACTGCGTCTGGGTGTTTTCTATCTATTATATGTATGTATTAATAATAAAAAAGGTATTATATGTATTATATCCGTAATCTGGTACCTACCCATAGAACAAGCGTTAAGCCTAGTTTGGGACCAGAGAACGTTGTGTGAAATGTCCGTGAATATTTATTTATTTATTATTTATTATTATTAGTGTAAATTCATTCAGATAAAATGTATTGCTGATTTTATTGCGTAGAGAAATATTGAGCATAACCGGCACCGCAAAGTGCTTCACTTTGGGCTTGTTTATGTAGCAACACTAAAAATATCAATCATGAATAATATTATTACAATTATTTGGATCGGTCCAGTAGTTCCAGAGATCACGCCCTACATCAATGAAGGTGCACGTTTCAAATCATTATATATAAGCAAATTATTACGTTTACATATATATTACATTAGAATCTTCGATCATCAATGCAATAGATATCGCGTCGGCCCAAAAAATAGGTCTCGATAATAAGAGCGCACTTGAGAAGTGAGCTCTTATTTTGTTTAGTTCAAAAAATGTTATTTGTCTTTTTACTTGTTAAGTGGCAGTAGTAATTTATTTCTTTGCTCGTTTTTTGTGACGAATGATCGTAAATCTAAGATATTTTTTAAGATTTGTGACTTTATTACTAAGTGCCATGATTGTAATTAGGCTGAACTTAAAACTGTTTTAAAACCTTTGTCTCAGTTCGTTATTAAACAGATGTAGCTGTGTAAATATATATTCACACGGACAGTTTTAGTTTGATTTTGTTTGTAACACTGTATCATGGTATTGATGATTGAAGATTAGAATGGATCTTTTTTATTGTGTCTACTCCTGACGCACTAAGAATACAATTGTCACTACCCCATTCCTTCCCACGGGTGTCGTAGGAGGCGACTAAGGGAAGTAAGCAATTATCACCAATTGACTGGTAGAGTACCAAGTGGAAGTACCCACTTGCTATTGGGCCCGGGCGGGTTGGTACCACCGTCTCCCGTGTGACCGGCCATGAAGCACATCGGTGTGTTTTGGTTGTAGCAGGAGTAAGGCGTTTATTCTTTCATTTTCATATCTCTGAAATAAAATGGTGTGCACCGGCTTGACAATGCGCTCAGTATAGTTGAGTCCATGAGCGACTGTTACCATTTACCATCAGATGGGCCGTGGGTTGTCTGCCACAATACACAATAAAATATAGTTCATGTAGGTGTATTTTTAAAGTGAAACTTTTATTAGATTGGCTCAAACTTTTTGGTCTGTGTGTTGCATGTCGCGTGACGGTCGGCCGCGGAGTAGGGATAAAGTGAAAGGCGCTCGCCAGAGCAGCCAAGGCCAATATGGCGGCGCCTATAGTTCGCAGCAACTGACCGTGTAGTGTATAGACTATTACTTAATGGAATATTATTCCAAAAAATTTTAGTTAAATGTCTATAATGTGAAAAAAAGTTTCACTTTTACCGTGGTTTCATAAAACCACACAATTTTTTGGTTATATCTCACGTTCCTGACATAGCAGCGAGATAAAATATATACTTACCACTTGTTCATCAAAAAGTTTTATAAAAATCGATTTATTACTTTTGTGTGATGCGCAAGCAACCAAACCGACAAAAGTTCTGAAAAAATTACTTAACCTCGCCTTTTTTATTTTTTTTTTATTTTAGGTGGGCAAAAATGTCCTACCGCACACCCCGCTACCCGGGGAGACAACGGGGTAGTGAGGGGCTCTCACCCACTAAAAACCCACCGTGCGCCTCCACCCGCTCTTGCTACGGCGGATCACGGGTACCGCGTCGTTACGACCGCGATCCGCAGGCGGCAGCGTCTTCGGGCACCCTCTCTTGAACGACGCCTCGCGCATTTGTGCGTCGCTCCTTCGCGGTAGGCTTCCGCGGACGTACTCCCCGACCCCACCGTCCGCAGCCTCGGCTAGGGCGGCATCAGGCGCAGGTAAGCGGTGCGCACGCCGCCCCTCGCGCCGGCGGCGAATCGGGTCCGCGAAGGAGGATTCCTCACGGGCCCTCCCCGCTACCTCCTTCCGCGAGATGACAGCCTCGCAGAAGGCGGCGACCGCGGTCCAGGCCCTGTCACTGCCAACCATCGCTCGCGCAACGGCCGGCAGCGACAGGTCCACGCCTATGACTGCAACGAGTTCCCGGCGCTGCACATCTCAGGCCGGGCACAACTCGAGCGTGTGCTGCGCCGAGTCCTCGTCGCAGCCGCAGTGGTGACAGCCTGGGGTCGTCTCCCTCCTTGCGATCATGTGCAGGTATTTGCCGAAGCAACCATGCCCCGACAAAACCTGCACCAACCGGAAGGTGAGGACCCCGTGCTGCCGCCCTGCTCATTCTTCCAAGATCGGCCGGAGCGCCCCCACGGTCCAGAGACCGGCCCGGAGCGTCTCCAGCCGAGACTTCCACTTTAGGACGGTGGCTCAGCGGGCATCTTCCCGCCACGATGACATTGCGCTCCCGCGCGTTCGACGCCCGCCGATAGACGTCGGCGAGCACCTCCGCCTCCAGATCCCACGGGGGTGTTACGGCCAACGCGCAGGCTGCATCGTTCGGGACCGTGTGGTACCCGCGTATTGCCCTGACCGCTACGACCCTCTGTGGACGCCACAGAAGGGCCCTATTGCGAGCGGCCAGGGACTCCGCCCACACACTTAACCTCGCCTAATTAACCTAATACTTACAGTATTTTTCTCAAATATCTTTAGTATCTGTTAATTTTATAACAGTAAGTTTCAGTGTATAGGGATAATAACGCATACAAACTACTTTTCTGATACTACTAGATACCAATTCAAACCCATTTTTCGGGAAGGAGAATACACCACTGATATAGAGAGAAGAGTAAATGCAGGAAATAGAGTGAACGAAGCATTAGGACCACTTCTTGGCAGCTACCCTCTCAGCCAAGAAGGCATGTGTCACAATGCAGGGCTTGTCCCAAAGTTATTATACGGAAGAGAGAGTTGGGGAAGCAGAAAGGAACATGAGAGTAAAATCAATGTGGTCGTAAAGCGTTCTCTGCGGAAAATCTATGGAGTTAGGCAGAATGACCGCATTCGTAACGATGACGTAAGAGAGCGAGTAGGTATGAAAGAGTATTGGTGTAAAGATGCAAAAGGTGTAGGTACAAGGGAGACCTAGACTCACCTACCTAAACCAAATTGGTCATGTATTGAAGGAAGATGGAGTCAGGAGTCTCCGAAACCGGCGAGAGTGTATGAAGAGAATTATGAATGTTGAGGAAGCGAGAGATGTATGCAAGATTACAGCCTTTTGGCACTCTATTATCTCTGCCTAACCCGCAAGGGAGATGGTGTGGTAATAAGTCAGTAAGTAGGTATCTCGTGGCGTAGTCGGTAGTGTAACCGAGTTCCGTGCACGAGGTCGTCAGTTCGATTCCCACTCAGGACAATTATTTGTGTGACGAACACAGATATTTGTACTGCGTCTGGGTGTTTTCTATCTATTCCATCCATCAGCCTTTTAAGGTCCACTGCTGGACATAGGCCTCCCCAAGAGAACGCCACAACGAGCGGTCCCGTCATGGGAGATAATGCCATAATCGCCACGCTTGGCAGGTGCGTTGGCGATCGCAGTGGATGTTGTTAATACTCGAGGGAGTGCTGCTACCCACTCCGTCGGTATTCCCTCAGTCGGCTCTTACGACTCCTGTGGGTAGAGAGGGTGGGACAATTCTAAAGCCGGGCCTATCTTCTATCTATTATATGTATGTATTTACAAAAAAAAGTAGTATATGTATTATATCCGTAATCTGGTACCCATAGCACAAGCATTAAGCTTAGTTTGGGACCAGAGGATGTTGTGTGAAAATGTCCGTAAATATTTGTTATTTTTATTATTATTATTTCCTAAAATTTATAGTGTTGTTGTACTGTGCTATAGCACAGTAACATTAGCTGTGTCTACAGGTAGACTGATTAGTTATAGTTTTGCACTTCCCAGCATAAAACAAGCCGGCCAGCTTGATAGTAGCACCCGCTCACAGAAGACGGCGTGAAGTAACAGTAGGTAGGTTATCCTATTATTGTGTGCCGTATGGTGAGTGAGAGGGCCAGAGGAAAACATCCTCATTTCCTCCTTATTATCATTAGTCTTTTTACCTAATCATCTTTCTTTCTACAGCCTATGCTTTCTTTCCCCTGGCATTATAAACGCGCGAGTAATCTCTCTATAGGCTATGGTTACCGCTGACCATATGGTGGGCGGTATGCTCATATATTTTATCTTTATCTTATAATAGGAATCAAAAGAATTTGATTGGGATACAATTTTCCAATAATAAACAACAAGTTTACATTTTCATAATGCTTGCTAAGTACTTTATTGTGATTAAATATACATTACTTAATACATTGTAATGATTGGGTTAATTATACATGATTCAATTCTATTAGAATAGCCGCCGTCCGTCGTTAGTAAGGTTCCATTAACGATGTGTTTCTGTAAGAATACAATCAATTATTAGCTTTATTTTATATTAACTTTATTGTATCGACTCATTAGTCAACGGACAGAATATAATAGAATACAAGTGTCACCATCCTATTCTTTCCCGCAGGTGTCGTACGAGGCGACTATGAGAAGCAGCTATCACCCATTACTTTGGGTCGGTACTATCTGCTGCCGTGTGACGTGTGTGAAGCACCTATTGTTGTTTTAGTTGTAGCGGATATTCATTCGTTCAATTTTACGAGATGAAATCGTGAGCACCTTGCCAGCATTCCTCGTATTATGAGTCCATTAGCAGCGCTTACCACTTACAATCAGGTCGTGTTCTATCTGCCGCTATAAGCAATAAAATAGTGACGCTTCAGACACTGCCGGTAATTGAGTAGAAAGTATACCCTACTTGAACTGTGATAGCTAAAGAGTAAACCAAGTAGATTTTACACGTGATTTCCACCAGACGTAGGTATTTATAACTTTTCAGATTGTGTGTATTTAAATCCTAAATTATCACTGTTAAATGATAACAATAATAATGCGATAAAATTGTCATGAGAAATTGTATCGAAAACGTTAATAAGCTGCGGTTTTCCTTTATCCCTCGTATTGCTCATTATGTGATAGAGATAGAGCTGTTACCAACATAAATCGTGAGTTCTGAAGCTTGGTAGTGCTAGTTGTAAAAGAACAGAAGGTCCCACCATGTAAGAAAAATCTGGTCATTACCTGAAGAATTTTCAGCATGTTATATTGGGCAGAAACCAAATCTTGGAGGGAGTCCTGATGAAAAAAAAATTGTTATTATTATTAGGTATTAATAAGGCTGCCTAGATGGCGGAATGGTTTCGATACAAGGCTCCCGCTCGAGTGTCGGATTCGATACCCACACAGGACAACTATGCGTTATCCACAAATGGTTGTTCTGAGTCTGGATGTGTTTTGTGTTCATGAAATTGTATGTTTCTAATGTCGCCCACGATACAAGGATTATTATTTGTCTTTTTATAATTAAATAAATTAATGTTCCTAGATTACACCTAAAAACGTAAATATATTCATTGCGACAAATCTGTGGGAGGCTAGTCCCTCGCAATGGGCTCGAGTTTAATTTCGTACACCACATCACAACCTTCTATTCCACTAACTCTTTTCCTGGGATCAATAACGCGGTAATGCATCTGATGTCACTAGACATACTTTTCAGTATCTTGAAAAAAAAATCTTATTGAAAGAATGTCAGAAATCCTTTTTTCATTTTATATAGGTAATGTGGATGCTTGTAGTTTAACGCTTACAGTGTAGTTTATTGAAGAGTGCGATAGACCATCACACTCAAGTTTTATCCCAGCGGCAAGTACCTTTACCTACTTTCTTGTCACGGCTATGAGGAGAAACTGCCAATAAACCGACTAAAACCAGACTCTAAGATTAAGTTACAAAGTACTTACCGGTATTGAACAGGCCAAAATTAGGAGTGCCTGAAAAACCAAATGAAAAAGCAATTATTTTTTGATTAAATAAAAATGCGGTGCATATTATAACCATTACCAGATATATCCAGCAAAGACAACCAAAGACTACTAAAAATTACCATCAGCTTAATGATGTTTACTGCTGGATACAGGCATCCAAGCGATCATTTGTGTGTTGTGGCGAAAAAATCATATTCATCAACGAATTGTGGTAGTGTATGCGACTGCTAATCATGAGGTCTCGGGTTCGATCCCCGGGTCGGGCAAAGTTATTGAGCTTTTTCCTAAAAAGAAAAATTCTCAGTAGCAGCCCGGAGTTTGGAAATATGCCCGGTAGATGGCAATATGTAATATATAATTTAGTGTGTGAGGCCTCTTACTACTTTCAAGGCTACGACAATCTACTTACCATCTGGAAGGTATATCCTTAGTTGCCACCCGCGTTGCACAAAAAAAATATCATTGCTTGGTGAAGGAAAACATCCCGGGGAAACGAACTACTATTGAAAAGACTATTTGAAGAATGATTACATTATTGAAACAGTCATTGCCTTACATATTTTCCAAATATTGACGGACTAAGAATACCATCATCACTATAATTGCTGTATGACACGAGGTGACTAAGAGAAGCATGTCATAATCTTCATTAGATTTAAAACAAAATCACAACTGTAGGCTGTGATATAAAACCACTGAAGTAATATATGACTAGTTCCAGCGGTACGTCAGTACAGGAGGAGAGTCAGCTGCGGGTTTATTTAGTGGGCGAGGGCCTCATACTCACCCTGTTCGTTGCCCGGAACAACAAGGTGTCCATCCATCCATCCATCAGCCTTTCGACGTCCACTGCTGAACATAGGCCTCCCCAAATTGGGGGTATAGAGCCGTAATCGCCACGCTTGGCAGGATTGGCGATCGCAGTGGATGTTGTTAATACTCGAGGGAGTGTTGCTGCCCACTCCCCCTGGTATTCCCTCAGTCGGATCTTACGACTCCCATGGGTGGAGAGGGGTGGGACAATTCTAAAGCCGTCCACAAACGGCTATGACAAGGTGTGCAGTTGAGTAAATTTTCGTCTTGCCTCAAAAAAAAATCGGGCTTTGATACCAAGTGGAATTTTACACTTGTTGTCGGATCACAAAGGTATATGTATATTTTAGGTTTTGTATAGCTTCTTAATATGTTTTGGGATAGAAGTTGATTATATACTGTTCCTCTCTTCAATGTGGCGACGGCTGCTGCATGAGGTTATCTTAAATTTTTAAACGAGCAATAATTGTATATATGTATCTATTTTTATTTCGTGTATCTCGGAAACGGCTCTAATGATTTGGATGAAATGTTGTACTTGGATAAGGATTTGCTTTCTAAGTTAATCTATATAAGGATATTTCCGTAAAAAATGCGATTTAAAAAAATATAATATATATTAATTCTATTACGATACTATATCGCCATCACGTAATTTTTTTAGGTAGTAGGTGAGCGATGGTTATTGCTAATCATTAAATTCTCCGTGGCTGGCCTTAAAAGTAGGTACATGTAGGTTATAATACTGTACCTGAGCCTGCCATAATAACACGTAAACGTTATATATTTTATGAGCATATAAACTAGCAGCCTTCTTATGTGATATACGGCGATTATACATAGAAAAAAAGCGTAGTGAAGAAACCTGCAAGTTTGAGGCTATTTCGCGAGATCATGTAAAGTCTGCCAACTCGCACAGGGTCAGCGTGGTGGATTATGGCATAAATTGCCCTCAATCTTTGAAGAGACCCCATGCCCCATAGTAGGACTGTAATGTGTTGTCCCCTCTTCTTTTGAATGTAGTGATGCTGACTCATCAGCAGATACTCCGTAGTTCGCCTCAAAAGTAATAATAATGTACCTGAGCCAGCCATTGCCTGCGCCAAGCTTCTTGCTGCACCGCCACCTGTAATATGTACACGTATAGTTTATCCTAACTATTATAAAGCTGTAACAGAGCTCTCTCTATAGATCTAAGAAAAAAAAATTTAATTCGGTATTATATAGGAATTTGCTGGATACCCAACTGCGTCACAACAGCTGAGGTATCATGGTTCGATTCATTGAATGATCTCAATGAATAGATTACAGATATCCTGTGATCTGGATCTGATGATGAAATAGAGATGACGAGAAGCGGAGATTCGGGTTTGAATTTTTTTTATTTATCTCTCTTTTAGTAATCTTTCTTTTCGTCGAGGTACCTGACGCAGCTCCTGTACCTCCACTATTGGGAGATTGTTTTAGTGTATTATAAGGCTTTTAATAAATGTCTTGGTTGGCTCTGGTGTTGTTAGTTTCATGAGCAGTGGATATCACTGATTATCAGTTGCAACTTGGTTCACTTTAAAGTTATAGATAATTTACCTGAAGAAGCCGTTGACTGCGCCATGCTTTGTGCTACATTTGCACCTGCAATCATGAAACGTTTTGTATTTTTATTTAACAAATAATAAACAATACGTATATTCATCAATCATTGCTTCATCATCATATTAAAGAAAATCTTACTTTGTATTAATATTCAACATCAAGTACATTCTTACAGCAGGGGCTTAGATCGGCCCCCGCCAAGACTGATTTACTCGGTAGCTACAGACTCCCCAAACAATATGTAATATATTTATTTAACTGTATATGAACGTAAGCATTTGTTTACAAATTATTAGTAAAGGAAAACAATGTGAGGAGACCTGTATGTTATTGTGAAGTTTTTAGAAGGCCAAACCACACTTGGTGCGTGGAGAACCCGTGCCTTGTGCCGTTTATATGCATGTATACAAGAAATAATAACGTTTGTGAGAGATAGCTTAAATATGTAACTAAACTTAATAGTGAACGACTCAAAGGACAAGATGCAATCTGGGCTCACTCGTGTACAGCTTTATAGCTAAAAAAAATACCAATAACTCTCTTATTTTATTAAGTAAATATTTATCTCTATACGGTAGTGTCAAAATAACTAAATGAATTAACAATATTGTAATTGATTCTTAAGGGAAGTTTTCGCAACTGGTCACCATACCACACTACCCAGTGTGACCTGATAAATAAATAAATACTGGAAAAACTGTTATTGTGTTGGTAATAAATACTACCGTTCAAATAATAATTTTATAAAATATGAAAACATTGTAATTACTATCTATTATATGGGTGTTATTCTATTATGTGGGTGGGTGCCCTCTCTACCCACGGGAGTCGTAAGAGCCGACTGAGGTAATACCGGGGGAGTGGGCAGCAGCACTCCCTCGAGTATTAATAACATCCACTGCCAACCCGCCTGCCAAGCGTGGCGATTACGGCATTATCCCCCATAACGGGACCGCTCGTTGTGGCGTTCTCTTGGGAGGCCTATGTCCAGCAGTGGACGTTGAAAGGCTGATGGATGAATGGATATGGGTGTTTTCTATATATTATATGTATGTATTTACAAAAAAAAAGTAATATATGTATTATATCCGTAATCTGGTACACATAGCACAAATGTTAAGCTTAGTTTGGAACCAGAGGACTTTATGTGAAAAATGTCCGTGAATATTTATTTGTTACTTTTATTTTACAAATATTTAGGTACTTTTTTTTGCAAACCGATGATCTAGTGGTTTTCTTGGACGTGAGAACCGATAATCACATTAGAATATACTGTTGTTTATTAAATTAAGATGGATACTAAATTAAAACTATGAATTATGGACAATGGGCGGTACTTTTGCTTGGGATAACATTTCTATTTAGCCTATTAGTAGTTTAGTAATGATATCTATTAAATACCTGAGCCGCATGTCCCAGCCATGCTTTCTGCTGTACTTCCGGCTATAAGAAGAGAAAGTTAATTTCATTTATCTAATAAGCAGATAAACTAGATGTCTTAATGATGGATGGAACTAGGAATACAAGTGTATATACAAGTGTCCCATTCCGCGGGTCTCGTACGAGCAAGCAGTAGGAGTACTCAATTGTTATCGGGCCCGAGGAGATCAAACCACCGTCTGCCATGTGGCCGACCATGAAGCATCTCAATGTAATTGGTCATAGCTCGAGATAGTCGGTTATTTCGTTCATTTTTTTTTTATTACATGTTGTGGCAGACGAGTCCCGGCTCATCTGATGGTAAATGGTAACCGTCGCTCATAGACTCAACTATACCGAGAGTATTATCAAGCCGCTGCTCACCATTTTATTTCACTTTTATGAAATGAAAGAATAAACGGCCATTTCCATATGTGAAATAAAAATTTCTTAATATTGTCAGTATAGTAGTCATACTTTCTTAAAGGTGATATTAAAATGATAGTTAGGTATAAGAAATTGGGTATTGCTTATAAATTACTAGGAATTTGCTGGATACCCAACTGCGTTGCCACATCAGAATATTGTGTTTAATAGATTACCGATATCCCGTGATCTTGGTCTGATGATGAAATAGAGATGACGAGAAGCTGAGAGTCGGGTGGTTTTCAAATTTTTAATTTATCTCTCAATCACACTTGTTTTAGTATTTTTTATTTTCGTCGAGCTACGTGTGGGTCTAGCCAAGTTGCATTCTATGATCGCTAACGCTAATAGAAAACTATTTAAATGTATGGGAATTAGACATCTCTAACGTTAAGTCACGTGACTTAGCGTTATACATATTGTTAGACTTGGATAAATATAGGTTCCTTATCTATGGTTAAAGATGTAAATTTTTATTTTTTATTTTGTGTAGTGGCAGATGAGCCACGGTCCATCTGATGGTAAATGGTAACCGTCGCCAATGGACTTGACTATACCGAGAGTATTGTCAAGCCGCTGCTCACCAATTCATTTCACAGATATAAAATGAAATATAAACGGCTACCTCCTGCTACAGCCAAAACGCAACGATGTGCTTCATGGCCGGTCACAGTGGTGGTACCAACCCGCTTGGGCCCGATACCAAGTAAGTACTCCCACTTGGTACCCAGCCCTACCATCAGTCATGCAATGGATGATAATTGCTTACTTCCCTTTGTCACGTCATACGACACCCGCGGGAAAGAATAGGGTGATGACACTTGTATTCTTAGTCGTCACACGGCCTAAATTAAATAGTTTTCTATTGGCGTTAGCGATCATAGAATGCAACTTGGCTAGACCCACAGACGCAGCTCCTGTACCTCCACTATTGGCAGATTGTTTTAGTGTGGTATAAGGCTCAGGCTGTTAATAAATGTCTTGGTTGGTTCTGATGTTGTTAGTTTCATGAGCGGTGGATATCACTAATCATCAGCTGCTTCGTAGTTTACTTTAAAAGTAATAAAAATGTACCTGAGCCGCCAGCTATTGACTGCGCCACGCTTTGAGCTGTTCCACCTGTAGTCATGAAACGTATAGTTTATTTATGCTAATTCATCATCATAGTCATACTATCAAAATAATTAGTACATAGAAGATCGCGCGATACTTAGTGATCGATAATCATGGGGTTAGGTCTTGGTAAGACAGTAGGTAATAACTTCTTACACATACAAGTGCATTTACATTGCAAGTGGGGACCGATAATCATATTAGAATGTACTGTGTTGTACACCAAATTACATTAAATAAACATTAAAACTAATAATATAAAACTATCATTTATAAACAATCGGAGGTCTGTTTGCTGATAGTAATTTCTGCTAGCTAACCTTAGTAGGATAGTAAAAATGTTTTACAAATACCTGCGCCGCTTGTTCCAGCGAAGCTTTCTGCTGTACTTCCGGCTATAACAAAAAAATGTTTATTATATTTATCTTAAGCAGCTGAGCTAGGTGTCTTAATGATGGATGGAACTAGGAATACAAGTGTTAATCCATTCCATGGGTCTCGTACGAACAAGCAGTAGGAGTACTCAATTGTTATCGGGCCCGAGGAGGTCACCGTGCAGGTCAAAACCACGTTCATTCCCATACGTGGAGTAAAAATTTGAGTAATGGCTTAGCAGTTTTCTTGATACTGTTGAGTCTATGTGCGGGGCGCTACCACTCACAATCAGGTGGAGTGCTAATTGTCAGCAACCATAAGCAATAAAAAAATGTGGTAATCGATAATTACAAACTTTCTTGGGTACAGTAGTAATAATTTCTTAAAGGTAATTTTAAAATAAATTAGGTATTGCTGATAAATTATTAGGAATTCGCTGGATACCCAACTGCGTCACCACAGCAGAGTTATCGTATTTAGCTTCGTTAAATGGTCTCAGTGAATAGATTATAGATATCCTGTGATCTGGGTCTGATGATGAAATGGAGATTACAAGAATCGGAGAGTCACATGGTTTTAAATTTTTTAGTTTATATCTTTATCACACTTATTTAAGTATTTTTTCTTTTCGTCGAGGTACCTGACGCAGCTCCTGTACCTCCGCTATTGGGAGATTGTTTTAGTGTGATATAAGATTGTTATCAAATGTCTTGGTTGGTTCTGGTGTTGTTAGTTTAATTAGCGGTGGATATTACTAATCATCAGCTGCTTCGTGGTTCACTTTAAAAGTAATGATAATGTACCTGGGCCACCTATCGACTGCGCCATGCTTTGTGCTGTTCCACCTGTAATCATGAAACGTTTAGGTTTTTTTTAGTTAAAAAGTGTATGAACTATATATAATATACTTACTTAACCCTATATAAAACGTAAGTATCCGTTTCCAAATGATCACTAAAGGAAAACATTGTGAGGACCTCACATGTCTGCGAACCTATACTCTGTTGTGGGCGTGGTGGGCTACTACCTAATCCTTGTCCCTCTGAGAAGGAACCTGTGCCAACGCCCGTGAGAGACCGTAATGAGGTAAATTTGTACTGTATTAAAAATAATTGCATTAATTATATGAATCATCATAACGAAGTGAAATGAATTAATTATATTTATAATAATAAGTATTATTTTTAAAGAAAAGTATTGCAATACTTACGTGAGTACATACACACATCAAAGATAGCATCTAATTTACATTGTAAAAAAATAACAATATTCTGCGAAACATAATTCAAATCAGTAAAGGCATATATATATATATATATAAAAAAAAAGTTTCTAATGTTTTTAAGTAACTTCAATAAAAAATGGCTATCGGACTACGATAGCGGGTGTGCGTACTATATATTACTTGTACAATCCTAAAAAAAATGTTATTCAGCTAAAAACTTCTACTGACCTGGAATATTGCATTATAAGATTTATATATAGTCTATCATGTGTCCGCTGACGTGTTCTTTCTAGACACTGATTTTTCTAAATATCAGTATCTCCGTTCTTATATCTGTGACTTATAAAAGGATATACATGCAGATAGATAAACAGACAAATTTTGAAAATGGCATAATTAAATTCAGTAAATCTAAAAAGGACTACCCATCATAAAATTTGAAAAAGAAAAGAAATTACAAACCGAGCTCATAGATTTTTATCTCTAGTAGTATAGATAGAGAGCGCGAGACACAGTGAGGCAATAATATTTAGGGAGTTTTATTTAGACAACTGACATTATATATTTTGAAACGAAGACACTAACATTATATATATTATGTACAAGATGGTCGGTGATTTCCAAAAAAATTTTCTGCTAATTGACATCATACTATCAAAGTAATTAGAAGATAGAAGAGGTAGCGGTACTTAGTAATTGATAATCATGGGTTTAGGTCTCGGTAATACAGTAGGTAATAACTCCTTACACATACAAGTGCATTTACATTGCAAGTGGGGACCGATAATCACATTACAAGGGGTACCATCACATTATGTGTTGTACAACAAATCACATTAAATGAACATTAAAACTAGACTAAAACTATGAATTATTTACAATAGGAGGTCAGTTTGCTGATAGCAATTTCTGCTAGCCAACCTTAGTAGGGTAGTAATAATGTTTTACAAATACCTGAGCCGCTTGTCCCAGCCAAGCTTTCTGCTGTACTTTCGGCTATAACAAGAAAATGTTATTATATTTATCTAACAAGCAGATTAGCCAGATGTCTTTAATAGTGGAAATACAAGCGTAATTTTATTCCGCGGGTGTCGTACGAGTAAACAGTTATCACCCATTGCATCATGGTTGGGTATCCAGTGGCAGTATTCAATCATTATCGGGCCCGAGAATGTCATTGTGCCGCGGTCAAGACCACCGTATGCCATGTAACCAACCATGAAGCACCTCAATGTGTTTTGGTCGTAGCTCGAGATAATCGTTTATTCGTTCATTCTCATACGTGGAATAAAAAGGTAAGCAACAGCTTGGCTTACTTAGTTTAGATATTGTGGAGTCTATGAGCGGATTATCACTCATAATCAGGTGGACTGCTGCTCGTCAGCAACATAAACAATAAAAAATGTGGTAGATTTATCCGGGTATAGTAGTAATATATTCTTACAAGTACCTGAGCCAGATGTTGGCCCTGCCATGCTTAGTGCTTGCTAGGAATATCTGTGTATTTTAGATCTATATTTTTTAGCATTTGACATGCTCCGCTACTTTTTAAAGTATAAATTATTTGTGAATAAGGAAAAAGAGATTTTTAGTAGGAGCGGGAATCGAACCCGCGTCTTTTCCAATCCGGGGAAGTGTTCTAAGCCACTGAGCCATCCTACCGATCTTTCGATCATTCCAATCTCCTCATGACATTTGTCTTAAGACCAACGCTAACTATCGAAAAGCATTTACATGTATTACGCCAATATAGTAAGTTTAATTTTGCAATTAAAATTCATACTATTTGATGGCGCGATT
This sequence comes from Leucoma salicis, assembly GCA_948253155.1. Taxonomy (NCBI): domain Eukaryota; kingdom Metazoa; phylum Arthropoda; class Insecta; order Lepidoptera; family Erebidae; genus Leucoma; species Leucoma salicis. Next base: position 9,700,915 of record OX411808.1, on the reverse strand, counting down.
TTTTAAACATTTTAGATCTATATTTTTTAGCATTTGACATGCTCCGCTACTTTTTAAAGTATAAATTATTTGTGAATAAGGAAATAGCACTTCCCTGGATTGGAAAAGACGCGGGTTCAATTCCCGCTCCTACTAAAAATCTCTTATTCCTTATTCACAAATAATTTATACTTAAATATCTGTGTAGTCTAAAGTATTAGTTCCCGTAGAACAGCTATTATTTGAGTATTATTGTCTAACTGCTAAATAGAATTGTATCGTATTTGGTAAACAGGTAAATTTATAGGCTATGTGTAGACACATATTTACATTTTTTTGATACTAAATGAGTGAGAAACAGTCATACGCAGCTAGCCAGTACATTAGCGTAGCCTATGGACGCTAGCAACACCAGAGGTAACATTTACGCGTCGCCATCTCCAGGGACAGGCATAAGAAATGAATTGGAATGATAATGAGGAGGGGATAAGGAAGAGATTTGGGCCTCCGGCGCTCTCACTCACCATACGAAACAACGGTAAAAGTTACTATCATTGTTTTATGTTGATTGTTTGTGAGAGGGTGGTACATCCCCCATTGAGCCAGCCCATTCAAACTGGGATAAGCAAAACTCAACCACTTGAAAATACACAAAATATCTTATAAATCTTGTGCTTGTAATTCTTGGCTTGTGAATGCCTAAATGATTCTATCGACCAAATTTTGAAGTTTACGTAGACAAAGTCGTCGGTAAAAGCTAGTTACAGATATGTATTGATAAACTAGTAATAAGTTTTTATTAATACCTGAGCCAGCTGTTGTCCCTGCCATGCTTAGTGCTTGACTTCCACCTGTAGAAATATAAAATATTTAGTTTATATATCGTTAAAGTAAATAAGTTTTCAGTCTCTCTGTCGTCTCTCTCTTGTTTGATAACGTAGATATAAATTTACAAGTACCTGAGCCAGATGTTCCTGCCATGCTTTCTGCTTCAGTTGTAAAAGGAAAATTAATACAATTTATCTAGCAAGTATATTAGTTAAATTATCGGATGATCGTATGTGGTATGCGTTAGCAAATGTTTCTTGATAAATTATCAATAACCTGAACCAGCATTCTCCTTAAGGGCATGTGGTAACCGATGGATAATATCCATTCGCATCTGGCTCGAAGAGCAAAGCAAATTTTGTTCGTAATTAAAATATATATAAATACATAGAAATAAGTTTTATTTTACATTGTATCTCTTTTATGACAAGAGGATGTTCTCAATGCACTCGATGGGATGATGATGGATGGAAATATATGCGCGTGCGCGCACTTGTGCTGCCGATATGTATAATTTTTGATTGATTGTGGACAGTAATGTTATTATTCAATGACGTAAAAAGTGGGACTTGGAGAGCGTGAGAAGAATTTGTATACCTGGCTTCAAAGTTTATAAGACATGGAAAGTATGACTGTGAGTGGAGAGCGATGGGTGGAAATAAAGTGAATGGGGCACTACATGGCTTTATGACCAGCCAGAAAGTGTAAAAAAAGGCACGACTGGCTGTACTAGGGGTGTGCTGATCCCTACACTTATGTATGGTAGTGAATGTTGGGCTTGGAAAAAGAAGCATAGGATAAATGCTGTGGAGATGAAATCTGAGAAGGATAACCTCAGTGACTCTGAGGGACAAAGTGAGAAATAGTGTGATACGAGAATGCTATGGTGTGGAAGCGCTGGTGAAAGTAGATGAAGCGAAAGATGTGTGACAAGATCGTAGCAATTGGAGATAAGTGTTCTCTGTTTAATTCTATGAAAAAAAGGCGTGACAATATTTATGTATCTATGAGAAGTGACCTCACGTAATAATTCACTGCAATCATTGCACATCTCACGATAATCAATTTAAACTGTAGAGATTAAGTTTATTAATAATACGAAATATATACCAATAGCCTATAAAGGAGACTTGCGCCTGAACTCCCACAGAAATAAAATTTTAAAAGTACATTTTTACTCATAGCTATTTACTTCAATGCTATTTCCAGAAAACTTGTCTGAGTGAAAAAACCTAATTTACAATATTGCGATTATATTGCGATAAATAGATACTTGCAAACCATCGATAAAACCATTTTACTTTCATTACATGATTCAACCTACTTTGTTCCTTAAATCAGATTGGTTCATCCCAAGGTATAAAGTAGGTATTTCCTTTTATTTTTTTAGATATTTACGTTATGTTGTGGTTGTTGTCCCTAGTCCCTGCGCCGGCACTTTGTAGAATTTTCTCTGTACAATCGATTATAATTTAACCTTGAGGCACCCGTTGCTTCTTCTAATGTAATTTCATTGTAAAGTATTCGCGCGTGATATAGCCTTATGTGAATGTCGTAAGTTAACGTGGTAATAGGTGGTTTTCTAATAAAGAATGATATAAGGAAACAATAAAATTATCCTTGTAGATGACCAGGCGGAAAGACACTAACAAACCCGCCAGTCTCCGTTGTACTTCATAAACAAAAAAAGAATGTAAGATGACCAATTGTTAGATAAGTTTCGAATGTCGTGGGAAACTCACTAGGTCTAGATGAGCCAGTATCGATGGACCTACCGGATGATGGGAACCCTGAAGACCCCTCTTCACTACATTCAGGTACAGAACTTTCTCCAGTTGCTACTGGAGAGGAACTATCGTCTGATGAGTTATCTTCGCTGGAGCTACTTGACGTATCTGTCGACACTCTGCTAGCTGCAGGAGCGCTGCTAATGGAAGGTGCTATAATTTGCGTCTGCTCTACACTTCCCCCATCTGTAGCTGCAATAATACAAAACTTGCTATGCATACTGACAATGAAACTATTGTTGTATTGTGTAAAAGCTTAAGCATTCCTGATGTTTTGATATTTTACAAAATTATAGATGACTGAAGATCTAAGATGCAGTATGTCCAAATATCAAACATTTGTTAAGTGAAAGGGCTTTGCCCACCTAAAATATAATAAACGATTCAGATTTTTGTCGACCCTTCTTCTGTCCCATTATTAAGCACGGGTCTCCTCTCATGGTGAGAGGGGCTAAACCATAACCCAACGCGCTGGCCCACTGTACGTTGACAGACGTCACAAGCCATTGAGAAAGTCGCTCAGACATGCAGGTTTTCTCCGATGTTTTCCTTCACCGAGCAGTAAACAAATACACAAATAATTTAGAAAAATCTCGAAAAGTTATAGTAGTAGTTTGTGTGCTGTATTGTACGATATTTTGACTTTGGACTAGGGATTATACTCGATACCACTATACACATAAGAATTGTGTCACTCTGAAGGTAAGATACTATTACTAAACAAATGTTTAAAAAAAGAAAAAAAAAATCATAGCATCACGCCGTATTCCCCGAAGGGGTAGGCAGAGGTATACACCTCTGCCACGACTCGTCAGCTATGTTTGAGTCCCACGTAATAGGGGGCGAGCCTATTGACGTCTACCGGACACATTTCCAAACTCCGGGCTGTTACTGAGAATTACAAATGTTTTAGCTGATGTATAATAGTACAAAATCACTTAAATTATCAATTTATAACGCATAATTTGACCCTATAATCTTACATTAAATACAAGTATACAAATTTATTAATTTTCCTACTACAATATGAAACTGGCCTTTGACCACGTCTCCGTCGCAGATTCAGCAGATTTTATCTCAGGTTTCTGGTATAGAAATCAGAAAACACATTCACCAGTTTTTAGGTCTAATCCAGACCTATCAAAAAAACATCAAAATCAGTTTGGTATTTTTGCGTAATATGCTATCAAACATTGGCAAAAATAAAAAAAAAATAAAGTGTTTCGAAAGACGCTCAAGTATCCTAATAAGGTATTTTTTTCTCAAATATGTTAACGGTACACACTTTAGTACAAATAAGCGGATAAGCGGAATTGAAAGAGTTGTCGCGTCGTTATCCTCGCCATAATACAAGATAGATATCTTTAATGACAGGATCAGTAGAATATTTTTACGCGAGTGTGCTTTAAAATATTAAATTTTATGAATATGCCTTTGAAAGCAATAATTTAATATATATTTGAAATCAGTAGTTTATCAATATATAGCTGTGTAGGTATGCATTTCATTTTATTGGGGGCAAATTAAATTTGGTGGGTTTGGCTATGGTTGCATCCGTGGACGATACCAACACGTGCATCAAATTTATTACACCTATTTCGTTCTTTGGTTTCAATATCGCATATTAGATAGTGTATAATAGCTTCATGCACATACCTGAGGCAGCCTGTGACTGTGCTCCTCCTACATTTGACCCTGTAACAATAACATTTATTAAAATGTAAACCTATTAAGGTTTTATTGAAATAAAAACTCATGCGAAGAAAAGAATTTGCTAAAAAAGTTAGAAAATAAGTGACAAAACACTAATCAGTCATTTCCGGAACTCGCGTATAACCTGATCATAAGTAAATGGGCAAAAAGTTTTGGAAAGAAATAAAGAAAAATTACTTTGTGTTTTCGCAGTCCTTTCTTAATAGGAAATACCAGGTATCGGCGACGGTAAACCCCTAGTGACGTATCTGAAGTAACCTCAACTTTTTATGAACAATACAGAATATAACAGCAGTAGGTACAGCTGAGGAAACACTTTAAGAAACCTAAACAAACACAAAGATTCTTGTATTTTATTATTTCTTAACAAACTCGAAGTCTGCCATGTGAACGAGCCATGTGTCAAAAGAATTAAGCACTACGGTTAGAAGTAATATGAAAATAAAATGCCTATAAATTTGTGCTTTAAACACAAATAAAAGATTATAGGTATTTACATTGTAAGATGATAGAAGTTTCGAATGTCGGTGGAAATAAAACCATTGAGATTTGATGGCACAATGGCGGAGTGGTATAGAAACTGGCCTCCCGTCCGAGTGCTGAGGGTTCTATTTCCACACAGGATAACACTTTGTGTGAGTTGTGTGCTTTGTGTATGTGAAATTGTATGTTTGTAAAGTGGTAGAACAATTATTTCGTTCTTTGGTTTCAATAAAGCATCTTAGATAGTGTATAATAGCTTCATGCACATACCTGAGGCAGCCTGTGACTGTGCTCCTCCAACAGTTGATGAGCCTGTACCTAATAAAAACATTTTAATAAGTTTTATTGAAATAAAAACTAGTGCGAAGAAAAGAATTTGCTAAAGGGGTCAGAAAATAAATGACAAAACACTATTCAGTCATTTCTGGAACTTGCGTATTCGATATGTTATTACCTCGGCACAAGTAAATGAGCAAAGAGATTTGGAAAGAAATGAAGAAAAATGACTTTGTGATTTTGCAGACCTTTCTGAATAGTAAATACCAGGCGTCGGCGACGGTAAACCCCTAGTGACGTATGTGAAGTAATCTCAACTTTTTATGAACAATACAGAATATAACAGCAGTTGGTACCTACAGATGAAAAAACAAACCCAAACAGACGTGAAGTTTCTTGTGTTTTGTTGCTTCTTAAACAAACTCGAAGTCTGCCATGTGAACGAGCCATGTGCCATAAGTATTTAGCACTACGGTTAGAAGTAATATGAAAATGAGGTGCCTATAATTTTTTGCTTTAAACACAAAAAGAATTATAGGTCGAACGAATGTCGGCGGGAATATTGCGATTATATTGCGATAAATAGATATTTGCAAGCCATCGATAAAACCATTTTACTTTCATTACATGATTCAACCTACTTTGTTCCTTAAATCAGATTGGTTCATCCCAAGGTATAAAGTAGGTATTTCCTTTTATTTTTTTAGATATTTACGTTATGTTGTGGTTGTTGTCCCTAGTCCCTGCGCCGGCACTTTGTAGAATTTTCTCTGTACAATCGATTATAATTTAACCTTGAGGCACCCGTTGCTTCTTCTAATGTAATTTCATTGTAAACTATTCGCGCTTGATATAGCCTTATGTGAATGTCGTAAGTTAACGTGGTAATAGGTGGTTTTGTAATAAAGAATGATATAAGGAAACATTAAAATTATCCTTGTAGATGACCAGGCGGAATGACACTAAGAAACCCGCCAGTCTCCGTTGTACTTCATAAACAAAAATAGAATGTAAATGACTAATTTTTAGACAAGTTTCGAATGTCGTGGGAACTCACTAGGTCTAGATGATCCAGTATCGATGGAGCTACCGGGTGATGAAGGCCCCGAAGACCCCTCTTCACTACATTCAGATACAGAACTTTCTCCAGTTGCTACTGGAGAGGAGCTATCGTCTGATGAGTTATCTTTGCTGGAGCTACTTGACGTATCTGTCGAAACTCCGCTAGATGCAGGAGCGCTGCTAATGGAAGGTGCTATAATTTGCGTCTGCTCTACACTTCCCCCATCTGTGGCTGCAATAATACAAAACTTGCTATGCATACTGACAATGAAACTATTGTTGTATTGTGTAAAAGCTTAAGCATTCCTGATGTTTTGATATTTTACAAAATTATAGATGACTGAAGATCTAAGATGCAGTATGTCCAAATATCAAACATTTGTTAAGTGAAAGGGCTTTGCCCACCTAAAATATAATAAACGATTCAGATTTTTGCCGACCCTTCTTCTGTCCCATTATTAAGCACGGGTCTCCTCTCATGGTGAGAGGGGCTAAACCATAACCCAACGCGCTGGCCCACTGTACGTTGACAGACGTCAGAAGCCATTGAGAAAATCGCTCAGACATGCAGGTTTTCTCCGATGTTTTCCTTCACCGAGCAGTAAACAAATAAACAAATAATTTATTTATTGACGTCTACCGGACACATTTCCAAACTCCGGGCTGTTACTGAGAATTACAAATGTTTTAGCTGATGTATAATTGTATAAAATCACTTAAATTATCAATTTATAACGCATAATTTGACCCTATAATCTTACATTAAATACAAGTATACAAATTTATTACTTTTCCTACTACAATATGAAACTGGCCTTTGACCACGTCTCCGTCGCAGATTCAGTAGATTTTATCTCAGGTTTCTGGTATAGAAATCAGAAAACACATTCAACAGTTTTTAGGTCTAATCCAGACCTATCAAAAAACATTAAAATCAGTTTGGTATTTTTGCGTAATATGCTATCATACATTGGCAAAAATAAAAAAAAATAAAGTGTTTCGAAAGACGCTCAAGTATCCTAATAAGGTATTTTTTTCTCAAATATGTTAACGGTACACACTTTAGTACAAATAAGCGGATAAGCGGAATTGAAAGAGTTGTCGCGTCGTTATCCTCGCCATAATACAAGATAGATATCTTTAATGACAGGATCAGTAGAATATTTTTACGCGAGTGTGCTTTAAAATATTAAATTTTATGAATATGCCTTTGAAAGCAATAATTTAATATATATTTGAAATCAGTAGTTCATCAATATATAGCTGTGTAGGTATGCATTGCATTCTATTGGGGGCAAATTAAATTTGGTGAGTTTGGACGATACCAACTCGTGCATCAAATTTATTACACCTATTTCGTTCTTTGGTTTCAATATAGCATCTTAGATAGTGTATAATAGCTTCGTACACATACCTAAGGCAGCCTGTGTCTGTGCTCCTCCTACATTTGACCCTGTAACAATAACATTTTAATAGGTTTTATTCAAATAAAAACTCATGCGAAGAAAAGAATTTACTAAAGAAGTTAGAAAATAAGTGACAAAACACTAATCAGTCATTTCCGGAACTCGCGTATAACCAGATCATAAGTAAATGGGCAAAAAGTTTTGGAAAGAAATAAAGAAAAATTACTTTGTGTTTTCGCAGTTCTTTCTGAATAGGAAATACCAGGTACCGGCGACGGTAAACCCCTTGTGACGTATCTGAAGTAACCTCAACTTTTTATGAACAATACAGAATATAACAGCAGTAGGTACAGCTGAGGAAACACTTTAAGAAACCTAAACAAACACAAAGATTCTTGTATTTTATTATTTCTTAATAAACTCAAAGTCTGCCATGTGAACGAGCCATTTGTTAAAAGAATTAAGCACTACGGTTAGAAGTAATATGAAAATAAAATGCCTATAAATTTGTGCTTAAAACACAAATAAAAGATTATAGGTATTTACATTGTAAGATGATAGAAGTTTCGAATGTCGGCGGAAATAAAACCATTGAGATTTGATGGCACAATGGCGGAGTGGTATAGAAACTGGCCTCCCGTCCGAGTGCTGAGGGTTCTATTTCCACACAGGATAACACTTTGTGTGAGTTGTGTGCTTTGTGTGTGTGAAATTGTATGTTTGTAAAGTCTCCCGTGGTAGAACAATTATTTCGTTCTTTGGTTTCAATATAGCATCTTAGATAGTGTATAATAGGTTCATGCACATACCTGAGGCAGCCTGTGACTGTGCTCCTCCTACAGTTGATGAGCCTGTACCTAATAAAAACATTTTAATAGGTTTTATTGAAATAAAAACTCGTGCGAAGAAAAGAATTTGCTAAAGGGGTCAGAAAATAAATGACAAAACACTATTCAGTCATTTCTGGAACTTGCGTATTCGATATGTTATTACCTCGTCACAAGTAAATGAGCAAAGAGATTTGGAAAGAAATGAAGAAAAATGACTTTGTGTTTTTGCAGCCCTTTCTGAATAGTAAATACCAGGCGTCGGCGACGGTAAACCCCTAGTGACGTATGTGAAGTAATCTCAACTTTTTATGAACAATACAGAATATAACAGCAGTTGGTACCTACAGATGAAAAAACAAACCCAAACAGACGTGAAGTTTCTTGTGTTTTGTTGCTTCTTAAACAAATTCGAAGTCGGCCATGTGAACGAGCCATGTGCCATAGGTATTTAGCACTACGGTTAGAAGTAATATGAAAATGAGGTGCCTATAAACTTTTGCTTTAAACACAAAAAAAAAATATTGGTCGAACGAATGTCGGCGGAAATAAAACCATTAAAATAAAAAGTGACAATATTTATGTGTCTATGAGAAGGGACCTCACGTAATAATTCACTGCAGTCATAACACATCACACGATAATCAATTTTAACTGTAGAGATTAAGTTTAGTAATAATACGAAATATATACCAATAGCCTATAAAGGAGACTTGCGCTTTTCAGCCTGAACTCCCACAGAAATAAAATTTTAAAAGTACATTTTTACTCATAGCTATTTACTTCAATGCTATTTCCAGAAAACTTGTCTGAGTGAAAAATCCTAATTTACAATATTGCGATTATATTGCGATAAATAGATACTTGCAAACCATCGATAAAACCATTTTACTTTCATTACATGATTCAACCTACTTTGTTCCTTAAATCAGATTGGTTCATCACAAGGTATAAAGTAGGTATTTCCTTTTATTTTTTTAGATATTTACGTTATGTTGTGGTTGTTGTCCATAGTCCCTGCGCCGGCACTTTGTAGAATTTTCTCTGTACAATCGATTATAATTTAACCTTGAGGCACCCGTTGCTTCTTCTAATGTAATTTCATTGTAAAGTATTCGCGCGTGATATAGCCTTATGTGAATGTCGTAAGTTAACGTGGTAATAGGTGGTTTTCTAATAAAGAATGATATAAGGAAACAATAAAATTATCCTTGTAGATGACCAGGCGGAATGACACTAAGAAACCCGCCAGTCTCCGTTGTACTTCATAAACAAAAAAAGAATGTAAGATGACCAATTGTTAGACAAGTTTCGAATGTCATGGGAAACTCACTAGGTCTAGATGAGCCAGTATCGATGGAGCTACCGGATGATGGGAGCCCTGAAGACCCCTCTTCACTACATTCAGGTACAGAACTTTCTCCAGTTGCTACTGGAGAGGAGCTATCGTCTGATGAGTTATCTTTGCTGGAGCTACTTGTCGTATCTGTCGAAACTCCGCTAGATGCAGGAGCGCTGCTAATGGAAGGTGCTATAATTTGCGTCTGCTCTACACTTCCTCCATCTGTGGCTGCAATAATACAAAACTTGATATGCATACTGACAATGAAACTATTGTTGTATTGTGTAAAATCTTAAGCATTCCTGATGTTTTGATATTTTACAAAATTATAGATGACTGAAGATCTAAGATGCAGTATGTCCAAATATCAAAAATTTGTTAAGTGAAAGGGCTTTGCCCACCTAAAATATAATAAAAGATTCAGATTTTTGCCGACCCTTCTTCTGTCCCATTATTAAGCACGGGTCTCCTCTCATGGTGAGAGGGACTAAACCATAACCCAACGCGCTGGCCCACTGTACGTTGACAGACGTCACAAGCCATTGAGAAAATCGCTCAGACATGCAGGTTTTCTCCGATGTTTTCCTTCACCAAGCAGTAAACAAATACACAAATAATTTAGAAAAATCTCGAAAAGTTGTAGTAGTAGTTTGTGTGCTGTGTTGGACGATATTTTGACTTTGGACTAGGGATTAAACTCGATACCACTATACACATAAGAATTGTGTCACTCTGAAGATAGATACTATTACTAAACAAATGTTTAAAAAAAGAAAAAAAAATCATAGCATCACGCCTGTATTCCCCGAAGGGGTAAGCAGAGGTGTATTATACACCCACGACTCGTCAGCTATGTTTGAGTTCCACGTAAAAGGGGGCGAGCCTATTGACGTCTACCGGACACATTTCCAAACTCCGGGCTGTTACTGATAATTACAAATGTTTTAGCTGATGTATAATTGTAATTACACCTATTTCATTCTTTGGTTTCAATATAGCATCTTAGATAGTGTATAATAGCTTCGTACACATACCTAAGGCAGCCTGTGCCTGAGACCCTCCTACATTTGACCCTGTAACAATAACATTTTAATAGGTTTTATTGAAATAAAAACTCGTGCGAAGAAAAGAATTTGCTAAAGAAGTTAGAAAATAAGTGACAAAACACTAATCAGTCATTTCCGGAACTCGCGTATAACCTGATCATAAGGAAATGGGCAAAAATATTTGGAAAGAAATAAAGAAAAATTACTTTGTGTTTTCGCAGTCCTTTCTGAATAGGAAATACCAGGTATCGGCGACGGTAAACCCCTAGTGACGTATCTGAAGTAACCTCAACTTTTTATGAACAATACAGAATATAACAGCAGTAGGTACAGCTGAGGAAACACTTTAAGAAACCTAAACAAACACAAAGATTCTTGTATTTTATTATTTCTTAACAAACTCAAAGTCTGCCATGTGAACGAGCCATTTGTCAAAAGAATTAAGCACTACGGTTAGAAGTAATATGAAAATAAAATGCCTATAAATTTGTGCTTAAAACACAAATAAAAGATTATAGGTATTTACATTGTAAGATGATAGAAGTTTCGAATGTCGGCGGAAATAAAACCATTGAGATTTGATGGCACAATGGCGGAGTGGTATAGAAACTGGCCTCCCGTCCGAGTGCTGAGGGTTCTATTTCCACACAGGATAACACTTTGTGTGAGTTGTGTGCTTTGTGTGTGTGAAATTGTATGTTTGTAAAGTCTCCCGTGGTAGAACAATTATTTCGTTCTTAGGTTTCAATATAGCATCTTAGATAGTGTATAATAGCTTCATGCACATACCTGAGGCAGTCTGTGACTGTGCTCCTCCTACAGTTGATGAGCCTGTACCTAATAAAAACATTTTAATAGGTTTTATTGAAATAAAAACTAGTGCGAAGAAAAGAATTTGCTAAAGGGGTCAGAAAATAAATGACAAAACACTATTCAGTCATTTCTGGAACTTGCGTATTCGATATGTTATTACCTCGTCACAAGTAAATGAGCAAAGAGATTTGGAAAGAAATGAAGAAAAATGACTTTGTGTTTTTGCAGCCCTTTCTGAATAGTAAATACCAGGCGTCGGCGACGGTAAACCCCTAGTGACGTATGTGAAGTAATCTCAACTTTTTATGAACAATACAGAATATAACAGCAGTTGGTACCTACAGATGAAAAAACAAACCCAAACAGACGTGAAGTTTCTTGTGTTTTGTTGCTTCTTAAACAAACTCGAAGTCGGCCATGTGAACGAGCCATGTGCCATAGGTATTTAGCACTACGGTTAGAAGTAATATGAAAATGAGGTGCCTATAAACTTTTGCTTTAAACACAAAAAAAAAAAATATTGGTCGAACGAATGTCGGCGGAAATAAAACCATTAAAATAAAAAGTGACAATATTTATGTGTCTATGAGAAGGGACCTCACGTAATAATTCACCGCAGTCATAACACATCACACGATAATCAATTTTAACTGTAGAGATTAAGTTTAGTAATAATACGAAATATATACCAATAGCCTATAAAGGAGACTTGCGCTTTTCAGCCTGAACTCCCACAGAAATAAAATTTTAAAAGTACATTATTACTCATAGCTATTTACTTCAATGCTATTTCCAGAAAACTTGTCTGAGTGAAAAATCCTAATTTACAATATTGCGATTATATTGCGATAAATAGATACTTGCAAACCATCGATAAAACCATTTTACTTTCATTACATGATTCAACCTACTTTGTTCCTTAAATCAGATTGGTTCATCACAAGGTATAAAGTAGGTATTTCCTTTTATTTTTTTAGATATTTATGTTATGTTGTGGTTGTTGTCCATAGTCCCTGCGCCGGCACTTTGTAGAATTTTCTCTGTACAATCGATTATAATTTAACCTTGAGGCACCCGTTGCTTCTTCTAATGTAATTTCATTGTAAAGTATTCGCGCGTGATATAGCCTTATGTGAATGTCGTAAGTTAACGTGGTAATAGGTGGTTTTCTAATAAAGAATGATATAAGGAAACAATAAAATTATCCTTGTAGATGACCAGGCGGAATGACACTAAGAAACCCGCCAGTCTCCGTTGTACTTCATAAACAAAAAAAGAATGTAAGATGACCAATTGTTAGACAAGTTTCGAATGTCATGGGAAACTCACTAGGTCTAGATGATCCAGTATCGATGGAGCTACCGGGTGATGGGAGCCCCGAAGACCCCTCTTCACTACATTCAGGTACAGAACTTTCTCCAGTTGCTACTGGAGAGGAGCTATCGTCTGATGAGTTATCTTTGCTGGAGCTACTTGACGTATCTGTCGAAACTCCGCTAATGGAAGGTGCTATAATTTGCGTCTGCTCTACACTTCCTCCATCTGTGGCTGCAATAATACAAAACTTGCTATGCATACTGACAATGAAACTATTGTTGTATTGTGTAAAAGCTTAAGCATTCCTGATGTTTTGATATTTTACAAAATTATAGATGACTGAAGATCTAAGATGCAGTATGTCCAAATATCAAAAATTTCTTAAGTGAAAGGGCTTTGCCCACCTAAAATATAATAAACGATTAAGATTTTTGCCGACCCTTCTTCTGTCCCATTATTAAGCACGGGTATCCTCTCATGGTGAGAGGGACTAAACCATAACCCAACGCGCTGGCCCACTGTACGTTGACAGACGTCACAAGCCATTGAGAAAATCGCTCAGACATGCAGGTTTTCTCCGATGTTTTCCTTCACCAAGCAGTAAACAAATACACAAATAATTTAGAAAAATCTCGAAAAGTTGTAGTAGTAGTTTGTGTGCTGTGTTGTACGATATTTTGACTTTGGACTAGGGATTAAACTCGATACCACCATACACATAAGAATTGTGTCACTCTGAAGATAGATACTATTACTAAACAAATGTTTAAAAAAAGAAAAAAAAAATCATAGCATCACGCCTGTATTCCCCGAAGGGGTAGGCGGAGGTGTATTATACACCCACGACTCGTCAGCTATGTTTGAGTCCCACGTAATAGGGGGCGAGCCTATTGACGTCTACCGGACACATTTCCAAACTCCGGGCTGTTACTGATAATTACAAATGTTTTAGCTGATGTATAATTGTAATTACACCTATTTCATTCTTTGGTTTCAATATAGCATCTTAGATAGTGTATAATAGCTTCGTACACATACCTAAGGCAGCCTGTGCCTGAGACCCTCCTACATTTGACCCTGTAACAATAATATTTTAATAGGTTTTATTGAAATAAAAACTCGTGCGAAGAAAAGAATTTGCTAAAGAAGTTAGAAAATAAGTGACAAAACACTAATCAGTCATTTCTGGAACTCGCGTATAACCTGATCATAAGTAAATGGGCAAAAATATTTGGAAAGAAATAAAGAAAAATTACTTTGTGTTTTCGCAGTCCTTTCTGAATAGGAAATACCAGGTATCGGCGACGCTAAACCCCTAGTGATGTATCTGAAGTAACCTCAACTTTTTATGCACAATACAGAATATAACAGCAGTAGGTACAGCTGAGGAAACACTTTAAGAAACCTTAACAAACACAAAGATTCTTGTATTTTATTATTTCTTTAACAAACTCGAAGGCTGCCATGTGAACGAGCCATGTGTCAAAAGAATTAAGCACTACGGTTAGAAGTAATATGAAAATAAAATGCCTATAAATTTGTGCTTTAAACACAAATAAAAGATTATAGGTATTTACATTGTAAGATGATAGAAGCTTCGAATGTCGGCGGAAATAAAACCATTGAGATTTGATGGCACAATGGCGGAGTGGTACAGAAACTGGCCTCCCGTCCGAGTGTTGAGGGTTCTATTTGCACACAGGACAACTCTTTGAGCAGTCCACAAATGGTTTTTCTGAGTTTGGGTGTACTTTGTATGTGTGAAATTGTATGTTTGTAAAGTCTCCCGTGATAGAAAAATTATTCCTTAGTCAAAAATATATCAAACTCAGTTTAGTATTTTTACGTAATATGTTATCAAAAATTCAGGCAAAAATAAAAATAAAAAAAGTGTTTGGAAAGACACTCAAGTATCCTAATATGGTATTTTTTTCTCAAATATGTTAACTGTACACACAGAGCTCTGTTACAGCTTAAAAATTTAGTACAAATAAGCGGATAAACGGAATTGAAAGAGTTGCCGCGTCGTTATCTTCGTCATAATACAAGATATCTCTTTAATGTAGGAGTATATCAGTAAGATATTTTTATGCGAGTGTGCTTTAAAACATTTAATTTTATGAATATGCCTTTGAAATCAATTATTTAATATATCTTTGAAATCAATAGTTCATCAATGTATAGCTGTGTAGGTATGCATTTCATTCTATTAGGTGCAATTTAAAATTTAGTGAGTTTGGCTATTGTTACATCCATGGACGATACCAACACGTGCATCAAATTTATTACACCTATTTTGTTCTTTGGTTTTAATATAGCATCTTAGATAGTAGTGTATAACTTCGTGCACATACCTGAGGCTGCCTGTGCCTGTGCTCCTCCTACATTTGAGCCTGTAATAATAACAGTTTAATAGGTTTTATTGAAATAAAAACTCGTGCGAAGAAAAGAATTTGCTAAAGGGGTTATAAAATAAGTGACAAAACACTAATCAGTCATTTCCGGAACTCGCGTATTCGATATGTTATTACCTCATCACAAGTAAATGAGCAAAGAGATTTGGAAATAAGAAAAATGACTTTGTGTTTTTGCAGCTCTTTCTGAATAGTAAATACCAGGCGTCGGCGACGGCAAACCTCTAGTGACTCATGTGAAGTAACCTCAATTTTTATGAACAATACAGAATATAACAGCAGTTGGTACCTACAGATGAAAAAACAAACCCAAACAGACGTGAAGTTTCTTGTGTTTTGTTGCTTCTTAAACAAACTCGAAGTCGGCCATGTGAACGAGCCATGTGCCATAGGTATTTAGCACTACGGTTAGACGTAATATGAAAATGAGGTGCCTATAAACTTTTGCTTTAAACACAAAAAAAAAATATAGGTCGAACGAATGTCGGCGGAAATAAAACCATTAAAATAAAAAGTGACAATATTTATGTGTCTATGAGAAGGGACCTCACGTAATAATTCACTGCAGTCA
This sequence comes from Leucoma salicis, assembly GCA_948253155.1. NCBI lineage: Eukaryota > Metazoa > Arthropoda > Insecta > Lepidoptera > Erebidae > Leucoma > Leucoma salicis. The sequence goes on along the minus strand of OX411808.1, from coordinate 9,685,051 downwards.
TAACACATCTCACGATAATCAATTTAAACTGTAGAGATTAAGTTTAGTAATAATACGAAATATATACCAATAGCCTATAAAGGAGACTTGCGCTTTTCAGCCTGAACTCCTACAGAAATAAAATTTTAAAAGTACATTTTTACTCATAGCTATTTACTTCAATGCTATTTCCAGAAAACTTGTCTGAGTGAAAAAACCTAATTTACAATATTGCGATAAATATATACTTGCAAACCATCGATAAAACCATTTTACTTTCATTACATGATTCAACCTACTTTGTTCCTTAAATATGATTAGTTCATCCCAAGGTATAAAGTAGGTATTTACTTTTATTTTTTTAGATATTTACGTTATGTTGTGGTTGTTGTCCCTAGTCCCTGCGCCGGCACTTTGTAGAATTTTCTCTGTACAATCAATTATAATTTAACCTTGAGGCACCCGTTGCTTCTTCTAATGTAATTTCATTGTAAATTATTCGCGCGTGATATAGCCTTATGTGAATGTCGTAAGTTAACGTGGTAATCGGTGGTTTTCTAATAAAGAATGATATAAAGAAACAATAAAATTATCCTTGTGGATGACCAGGCGGAATGACACTAAAAAACCCGCCAGTCTCCGTTGTACTTCATAAACAAAAAAAGAATTTAAGATGACCAATTATTAGACAAGTTTCGAATGTCGTGGGAAACTCACTAGGTCTAGATGAGCCAGTATCGATGGAGCTACCGGATGATGGGAGCCCTGAAGACCCCTCTTCACTACATTCAGGTACAGAACTTTCTCCAGTTGCTACTGGAGAGGAGCTATCGTCTGATGAGTTATCTTCGCTGGAGCTACTTGACGTATCTGTCGAAACTCCGCTAGCTGCAGGAGCGCTGCTAATGGAAGGTGCTATAATTTGCGTCTGCTCTACACTTCCCCCATCTGTGGCTGCAATAATATAAAACTTGCTATGCATACTGACAATGAAACTATTGTTGTATTGTGTAAAAGCTTAAGCATTCCTGATGTTTGATATTTTACAAAATTATAGATGACTGAAGATCTAAGATGCAGTATGTCCAAATATCAAACATTTGTTAAGTGAAAGGGCTTTGCCCTCCTAAAATATAATAAACGATTCAGATTTTTGCCAACCCTTCTTCTGTCCCTTTATTAAGCACGGGTCTCCTCTCATGGTGAGAGGGGCTAAACTATAACCCAACGCGCTGGCCCACTGTACGTTGACAGACGTCACAAGCCATTGAGAAAATCGCTCAGACATGCAGGTTTTCTCCGATGTTTTCCTTCACCGAGCAGTAAACAAATACACAAATAATTTAGAAAAATCTCGAAAAGTTATAGTAGTAGTTTGTGTGCTGTGTTGTACGATATTTTGACTTTGGACTAGGGATTAAACTCGATACCACCATACACATAAGAATTGTGTCACTCTGAAGATAAGATACTATTACTAAACAAATGTTTAAAAAAAGAAAAAAAATCATAGCATCACGCCGTATTCCCCGAAGGGGTAGGCAGAAGTGTATTACACACCCACGACTCGTCAGCTATGTTTGAGTCCCACGTAATAGGGGGCGAGCCTATTGACGTCTACCGGACACATTTCCAAACTCCGGGCTGTTACTGAGAATTACAAATGTTTTAGCTGATGTATAATTGTATAAAATCACTTAAATTATCAATTTATAACGCATAATTTGACCCTATAATCTTACATTAAATACAAGTAAACAAATTTATTAATTTTCCTACTACAATATGAAACTGGCCTTTGACCACGTCTCCGCCGCAGATTCAGTAGATTTTATCTCAGGTTTCTGGTATAGAAATCAGAAAATACATTCACCAGTTTTTAGGTCTAATCCAGACCTATCAAAAAAACATCAAAATCAGTTTAGTATTTTTGCGTAATATGCTATCAAACATTGGCAAAAATAAAAAAAAATAAAGTGTTTCGAAAGACGCTCAAGTATCCTAATAAGGTATTTTTTCTCAAATATGTTAACGGTACACACTTTAGTACAAATAAGCGGATAAGCGGAATTGAAAGAGTTGTCGCGTCGTTATCCTCGCCATAATACAAGATATCTTTAATGACAGGATCAGTAGAATATTTTTATGCGAGTGTGCTTTAAAATATTTAATTTTATGAATATGCCTTTGAAAGCAATAATTTAATATATATTTGAAATCAGTAGTTCATCCAATATATAGCTGTGTCCATTTCATTCTATTGGGGGCAAATTAAATTTGGTGAGTTTGGCTATGGTTGCATCCGTGGACGATACCAACACGTGCATCAAATTTATTACACCTATTTCGTTCTTTGGTTTCAATATCGCATATTAGATAGTGTATAATAGCTTCATGCACATACCTGAGGCAGCCTGTGACTGTGCTCCTCCTACATTTGACCCTGTAACAATAACATTTTAATAGGTTTTATTGAAATAAAAACTCATGCGAAGAAAAGAATTTGCTAAAGAAGTTAGAAAATAAGTGACAAAACACTAATCCGTAATTTCCGGAACTCGCGTATAACCTGATCATAAGTAAATGGGCAAAAAGTTTTGGAAAGAAATAAAGAAAAATTACTTTGTGTTTTCGCAGTCTTTTCTGAATAGGAAATACCAGGTATCGGCGACGGTAAACCCCTAGTGACGTATCTGAAGTAACCTCAACTTTTTATGAACAATACAGAATATAACAGCAGTAGGTACAGCTGAGGAAACACTTTAAGAAACCTAAAAAAACACAAAGATTTTATTGTTTCTTTAACAAACTCGAAGTCTGCCATGTGAACGAGCCATGTGTCAAAAGAATTAAGCACTACGGTTAGAAGTAGTATGAAAATAAAATGCCTATAAATTTGTGCTTTAAACACAAATAAAAGATTATAGGTATTTACATTGTAAGATGATAGAAGTTTCGAATGTCGGCGGAAATAAAGCCATTGAGATTTGATGGCACAATGGCGGAGTGGTATAGAAACTGGCCTCCCGTCCGAGTGCTGAGGGTTCTATTTCCACACAGGATAACACTTTGTGTGAGTTGTGTGCTTTGTGTATGTGAAATTGTATGTTTGTAAAGTCTCCCGTGGTAGAACAATTATTTCGTTCTTTGGTTTCAATATAGCATCTTAGATAGTGTATAATAGCTTCATGCACATACCTGAGGCAGCCTGTGACTGTGCTCCTCCTACAGTTGATGAGCCTGTACCTAATAAAAACATTTTAATAGGTTTTATTGAAATAAAAACTCGTGCGAAGAAAAGAATTTGCTAAAGGGGTCAGAAAATAAATGACAAAACACTATTCATTAATTTTGGAACTTGCGTATTCGATATGTTATTACCTCGTCACAAGTAAATGAGCAAAGAGATTTGGAAAGAAATGAAGAAAAATGACTTTGTGTTTTTGCAGCTCTTTCTGAATAGTAAATACCAGGCGTCGGCGACGGTAAACCCCTAGTGACGTATGTGAAGTAATCTCAACTTTTTATGAACAATACAGAATATAACAGCAGTTGGTACCTACAGATGAAAAAACAAACCGAAACAGACGTGCAGTTTCTTGTGTTTTGTTGCTTCTTAAACAAACTCGAAGTCTGCCATGTGATTGAGCCATGTGCCATAAGTATTTAGCACTACGATTAGAAGTAATATGAAAATGAGGTGCCTATAAATTTTTGCTTTAAACACAAAAAAAAATTATAGGTCGAACGAATGTCGGCGGGAATATTGCGATTATATTGCGATAAATAGATATTTGCAAGCCATCGATAAAACCATTTTACTTTCATTACATGATTCAACCTACTTTGGTCCTTAAATCAGATTGGTTCATCCCAAGGTATAAAGTAGGTATTTCCTTTTATTTTTTTAGATATTTACGTTATGTTGTGGTTGTTGTCCCTAGTCCCTGCGCCGGCACTTTGTAGAATTTTCTCTGTACAATCGATTATAATTTAACCTTGAGGCACCCGTTGCTTCTTCTAATGTAATTTCATTGTAAAGTATTCGCGCGTGATATAGCCTTATGTGAATGTCGTAAGTTAACGTGGTAATAGGTGGTTTTCTAATAAAGAATGATATAAGGAAACAATAAAATTATCCTTGTAGATGACCAGGCGGAATGACACTAAGAAACCCGCCAGTCTCCGTTGTACTTCATAAACAAAAATAGAATGTAAATGACTAATTTTTAGACAAGTTTCGAATGTCGTGGGAACTCACTAGGTCTAGATGATCCAGTATCGATGGAGCTACCGGGTGATGAAGGCCCCGAAGACCCCTCTTCACTACATTCAGGTACAGAACTTTCTCCAGTTGCTACTGGAGAGGAGCTATCGTCTGATGAGTTATCTTTGCTGGAGCTACTTGACGTATCTGTCGAAACTCCGCTAGATGCAGGAGCGCTGCTAATGGAAGGTGCTATAATTTGCGTCTGCTCTACACTTCCCCCATCTGTGGCTGCAATAATACAAAACTTGCTATGCATACTGACAATGAAACTATTGTTGTATTGTGTAAAAGCTTAAGCATTCCTGATGTTTTGATATTTTACAAAATTATAGATGACTGAAGATCTAAGATGCAGTATGTCCAAATATCAAACATTTGTTAAGTGAAAGGGCTTTGCCCACCTAAAATATAATAAACGATTAAGATTTTTGCCGACCCTTCTTCTGTCCCATTATTAAGCACGGGTCTCCTCTCATGGTGAGAGGGGCTAAACCATAACCCAACGCGCTGGCCCACTGTATGTTGACAGACGTCACAAGCCATTGAGAAAATCGCTCAGACATGCAGGTTTTCTCCGATGTTTTCCTTCACCAAGCAGTAAACAAATACACAAATAATTTAGAAAAATCTCGAAAAGTTATAGTAGTAGTTTGTGTGCTGTGTTGTACGATATTTTGACTTTGGACTAGGGATTAAACTCGATACCACTATACACATAAGAATTGTGTCACTCTGAAGATAAGATACTATTACTAAACAAATCTTTAAAAAAAGAAAATAAAATCATAGCATCACGCCTGTATTCTCCGAAGGGGTAGGCAGAGGTGTATTACACACCCACGACTCGTCAGCTATGTTTGAGTCCCACGTAATAGGGGGCGAGCCTATTGACGTCTACCGGACACATTTCCAAACTCCGGGCTGTTACTGAGAATTACAAATGTTTTAGCTGATGTATAATTGTATAAAATCACTTAAATTATCAATTTATAACACATAATTTGACCCTATAATCTTACATTAAATACAAGTAAACAAATTTATTAATTTTCCTACTACAATATGGAACTGGCCTTTGACCACGTCTCCGTCGCAGATTCAGTAGGTTTTATCTCAGGTTTCTGGTATAGAAATCAGAAAACACATTCACCAGTTTTTAGGTCTAATCCAGACCTATCAAAAAAACATCAAAATCAGTTTAGTATTTTTGCGTAATATGCTATCAAACATTGTCAAAAATAAAAAAAAAATAAAGTGTTTCGAAAGACGCTCAAGTATCCTAATAAGGTATTTTTTTCTCAAATATGTTAACGATACACACTTTAGTACAAATAAGCGGATAAGCGGAATTGAAAGAGTTGTCGCGTCGTTATCCTCGCCATAATACAAGATAGATATCTTTAATGACAGGATCAGTAGAATATTTTTATGCGAGTGTGCTTTAAAATATTTAATTTTATGAATATGCCTTTGAAAGCAATAATTTAATATATATTTGAAATCAGTAGTTCATCCAATATATAGCTGTGTGCATTTCATTCTATTGGGGGCAAATTAAATTTGGTGAGTTTGGCTATGGTTGCATCCGTGGACGATACCAACACGTGCATCAAATTTATTACACCTATTTCGTTCTTTGGTTTCAATATCGCATATTAGATAGTGTATAATAGCTTCATGCACATACCTGAGGCAGCCTGTGACTGTGCTCCTCCTACATTTGACCCTGTAACAATAACATTTTAATAGGTTTTATTGAAATAAAAACTCATGCGAAGAAAAGAATTTGCTAAAGAAGTTAGAAAATAAGTGACAAAACACTAATCCGTAATTTCCGGAACTCGCGTATAACCTGATCATAAGTAAATGGGCAAAAAGTTTTGGAAAGAAATAAATAAAAATTACTTTGTGTTTTCGCAGTCTTTTCTGAATAGGAAATACCAGGTATCGGCGACGGTAAACCCCTAGTGACGTATCTGAAGTAACCTCAACTTTTTATGAACAATACAGAATATAACAGCAGTAGGTACAGCTGAGGAAACACTTTAAGAAACCTAAACAAACACAAAGATTCTTGTATTTTATTATTTCTTTAACAACCTCGAAGTCTGCCATGTGAACGAGCCATGTGTCAAAAGAATTAAGCACTACGGTTAGAAGTAGTATGAAAATAAAATGCCTATAAATTTGTGCTTTAAACACAAATAAAAGATTATAGGTATTTACATTGTAAGATGATAGAAGTTTCGAATGTCGGCGGAAATAAAGCCATTGAGATTTGATGGCACAATGGCGGAGTGGTATAGAAACTGGCCTCCCGTCCGAGTGCTGAGGGTTCTATTTCCACACAGGATAACACTTTGTGTGAGTTGTGTGCTTTGTGTATGTGAAATTGTATGTTTGTAAAGTCTCCCGTGGTAGAACAATTATTTCGTTCTTTGGTTTCAATATAGCATCTTAGATATTTTATAATAGCTTCATGCACATACCTGAGGCAGCCTGTGACTGTGCTCCTCCTATAGTTGATGAGCCTGTACGTAATAAAAACATTTTAATAGGTTTTATTGAAATAAAAACTCGTGCGAAGAAAAGAATTTGCTAAAGGGGTCAGAAAATAAATGACAAAACACTATTCAGTCATTTCTGGAACTTGCGTATTCAATATGTTATTACCTCGTCACAAGTAAATGAGCAAAGAGATTTGGAAAGAAATGAAGAAAAATGACTTTGTGATTTTGCAGCCCTTTCTGAATAGTAAATACCAGGCGTCGGCGACGGTAAACCCCTAGTGACGTATGTGAAGTAATCTCAACTTTTTATGAACAATACAGAATATAACAGCAGTTGGTACCTACAGATGAAAAAACAAACCCAAACAGACGTGAAGTTTCTTGTGTTTTGTTGCTTCTTAAACAAACTAGAAGTCTGCCATGTGAACGAGCCATGTGCCATAAGTATTTAGCACTACGATTAGAAGTAATATGAAAATGAGGTGCCTATAAATTTTTGCTTTAAACACAAAAAAAAATTATAGGTCGAACGAATGTCGGCGGGAATATTGCGATTATATTGCGATAAATAGATATTTGCAAGCCATCGATAAAACCATTTTACTTTCATTACATGATTCAACCTACTTTGTTCCTTAAATCAGATTGGTTCATCCCAAGGTATAAAGTAGGTATTTCCTTTTATTTTTTTAGATATTTACGTTATGTTGTGGTTGTTGTCCCTAGTCCCTGCGCCGGCACTTTGTAGAATTTTCTCTGTACAATCGATTATAATTTAACCTTGAGGCACCCGTTGCTTCTTCTAATGTAATTTCATTGTAAAGTATTCGTGCGTGATATAGCCTTATGTGAATGTCGTAAGTTAACGTGGTAATAGGTGGTTTTCTAATAAAGAATGATATAAGGAAACAATAAAATTATCCTTGTAGATGACCAGGCGGAATGACACTAAGAAACCCGCCAGTCTCCGTTGTACTTCATAAACAAAAAAAGAAAGTAAATGACTAATTTTTAGACAAGTTTCGAATGTCGTGGGAACTCACTAGGTCTAGATGATCCAGTATCGATGGAGCTACCGGGTGATGGGAGCCCCGAAGACCCCTCTTCACTACATTCAGGTACAGAACTTTCTCCAGTTGCTACTGGAGAGGAGCTATCGTCTGATGAGTTATCTTTGCTGGAGCTACTTGACGTATCTGTCGAAACTCCGCTAGATGCAGGAGCGCTGCTAATGGAAGGTGCTATAATTTGCGTCTGCTCTACACTTCCCCCATCTGTGGCTGCAATAATACAAAACTTGCTATGCATACTGACAATGAAACTATTGTTGTATTGTGTAAAAGCTTAAGCATTCCTGATGTTTTGATATTTTACAAAATTATAGATGACTGAAGATCTAAGATGCAGTATGTCCAAATATCAAACATTTGTTTAGTAATATATGATATAAGTATAATTGTTACATACCGTGAGGCCTGCTTATATATAAAAAAGGGGAATATGATGGTGTATAATCCCTTACAACCTGAATAAATATAAAAGATTTACAGCTCTTTAGACTTACAAAATAGTACTCACCTGTGTGGTTTGAGGCCGGCGCCAAGTCCAAAATTAACAAAAACAATTCTTATAAATATAGATAACATTAACACGTGGGACGTTCCCGGGAATCTCGCGATTTTTTTATGTCCACGTCACGGGTTAATAGATTCTCTAATTTTAATAGGTTAAACTAGTAAAATATGACTTAAAATACAAACATAATGCGGCATATGTGATCCTAAATGCTTAGGAGATTTGCATTAAAGAAAAATAATATAACGGCCTGATAATTCTATTTGAAAAAAATTACGTGACTTAGCGTTATAGATATTGTTAAAGACTTAAATAAATAAAGGTTCTTTATCTATGGTTAAAGATGTCAAATTCCTATACATTTAAATAGTTATTATTATTTAATCATTTAATTTGCGTTAGCGATCATGGAATGCAACTTGGCTAGGCTCACAGTTGTCTCGATGTTTCAAAAATCTTTTTACAATTCATAGAAATCCTTTGCCCACCTAAAATATAATAAACGATTCAGATTTTTGCCGACATTGTAAGATGATAGAAGTTTCGAATGTCGGCGGAAATAAAACCATTGAGATTTGATGGCACAATGGCGGAGTGGTATAGAAACTGGCCTCCCGTCCGAGTGCAGAGGGTTCTATTTCCACACAGGATAACACTTTGTGTGAGTTGTGTGCTTTGTGTATGTGAAATTGTATGTTTGTAAAGTCTCCCGTGGTAGAACAATTATTTCGTTCTTTGGTTTCAATATAGCATCTTAGATAGTGTATAATAGCTTCATGCACATACCTGCAGCCTGTGACTGTGCTCCTCCAGCAGTTGATGAGCCTGTACCTAATAAAAACATTTTAATAGGTTTTATTGAAATAAAAACTCGTGCGAAGAAAAGAATTTGCTATAGGGGTCAGAAAATAAATGACCAAACACTATTCAGTCATTTTTGGAACTTGCGTATTCGATATGTTATTACCTCGTCACAAGTAAATGAGCAAAGAGATTTGGAAAGAAATGAAGAAAAATGACTTTGTGTTTTTGCAGCCCTTTCTGAATAGTAAATACCAGGCGTCGGCGACGGTAAACCCCTAGTGACGTATGTGAAGTAATCTCAACTTTTTATGAACAATACAGAATATAACAGCAGTTGGTACCTACAGATGAAAAAACAAACCCAAACAGACGTGAAGCTTCTTGTGTTTTGTTGCTTCTTAAACAAACTCGAAGTCGGCCATGTGAACGAGCCATGTGCCATAGGTATTTAGCACTACGGTTAGAAGTAATATGAAAATGAGGTGCCTATAAACTTTTGCTTTAAGCACAAAAAAAAACAAATAGGTCGAACGAATGTCGGCGGAAATAAAACCATTAAAATAAAAAGTGACAATATTTATGTGTCTATGAGAAGGGACCTCACGTAATAATTCACTGCAATCATAACACATCTCACGATAATCAATTTAAACTTTAGAGATTAAGTTTAGTAATAATACGAAATATATACCAATAGCCTATAAAGGAGACTTGCGCTTTTCAGCCTGAACTCCCACAGAAATAAAATTTTAAAAGTACATTTTTACTCGTAGCTATTTACTTCAATGCTATTTCCAGAAAACTTGTCTGAGTGAAAAAAACCTAATTTACAATATTGCGATTATATTGCGATAAATAGATACTTGCAAACCATCGATAAAACCATTTTACTTTCATTACATGATTCAACCTACTTTGTTCCTTAAATCAGATTGGTTCATCCCAAGGTATAAAGTAGGTATTTCCTTTTATTTTTTTAGATATTTACGTTATGTTGTGGTTGTTGTCCCTAGTCCCTGCGCCGGCACTTTGTAGAATTTTCTCTGTACAATCGATTATAATTTAACCTTGAGGCACCCGTTGCTTCTTCTAATGTAATTTCATTGTAAAGTATTCGCGCGTGATATAGCCTTATGTGAATGTCGTAAGTTAACGTGGTAATAGGTGGTTTTCTAATAAAGAATGATATAAGGAAACAATAAAATTATCCTTGTAGATGACCAGGCGGAATGACACTAAGAAACCCGCCAGTCTCCGTTGTACTTCATAAACAAAAAAAGCATTTAAGATGACCAATTGTTAGACAAGTTTCGAATGTCGTGGGAAACTCACTAGGTCTAGATGAGCCAGTATCGATGGAGCTACCGGATGATGGGAGCCCTGAAGACCCCTCTTCACTACATTCAGGTACATAACTTTCTCCAGTTGCTACTGGAGAGGAGCTGTCGTCTGATGAGTTACCTTCACAGGAGCTACTTGACGTACCTGTCGAAACTCCGCTAGCTGCAGGAGCGCTGCTAATGGAAGGTGCTATAATTTGCGTCTGCTCTACACTTCCCCCATCTGTGGCTGCAATAATACAAAACTTGCTATGCATACTGACAATGAAACTATTGTTGTATTTTGTAAAAGCTTAAGCATTCCTGATGTTTTGATATTTTACAAAATTATAGATGACTGAAGATCTAAGATGCAGTATGTCCAAATATCAAACATTTGTTAAGTGAAAGGGCTTTGCCCACCTAAAATATAATAAACGATTAAGATTTTTGCCGACCCTTCTTCTGTCCCATTATTAAGCACGGGTCTCCTCTCATGGTGAGAGGGGCTAAACCATAACCCAACGCGCTGGCCCACTGTACGTTGACAGACGTCACAAGCCATTGAGAAAATCGCTCAGACATGCAGGTTTTCTCCGATGTTTTCCTTCACCGAGCAGTAAACAAATACACAAATAATTCAGAAAAATCTCGAAAAGTTATAGTAGTAGTTTGTGTGCTGTGTTGTACGATATTTTGACTTTGGACTAGGGATTAAACTCGATACCACTACACACATAAGAATTGTGTCACTCTGAAGATAAGATACTATTACTAAACAAATGTTTAAAAAAAGAAAAAAAAAATCATATGTATTTTTGCGTAATATGCTATCAAACATGGCAAAAATAAAAAAAAAATAAAGTGTTTTGAAAGACGCTCAAGTATCCTAATAAGGTATTTTTTTCTCAAATATGTTAACGGTACACACTTTAGTACAAATAAGCGGATAAGCGGAATTGAAAGAGTTGTCGCGTCGTTATCCTCACCATAATACAAGATAGATATCTTTAATGACAAGATCAGTAGAATATTTTTATGCGAGTGTGTTTTAAAATATTTAATTTTATGAATATGCCTTTGAAAGCAATAATTTAATAAATATTTGATACCAGGTATCAGTAGTTCATCAATATATAGCTGTGTGCATTTCATTCTGTTGGGGGCAAATTAAATTTGGTGAGTTTGGCTATGGTTGCATCCGTGGACGATACCATCACGTGCATCAAATTTATTACATCTATTTCGTTCTTTGGTTTCAATATCGCATATTAGATAGTGTGTAATAGCTTCATGCACATACCTGAGGCAGCCTGTGACTGTGCTCCTCCTACATTTGACCCTGTAACAATGACATTTTAATAGGTTTTATTGAAATAAAAACACATGCGAATAAAAGAATTTGCTAAAGAAGTTTTTATGAACAATACAGAATATAACAGCAGTAGGTACAGCTGAGGAAACACTTTAAGAAACCTAAACAAACACAAAGATTCTTGTATTTTATTATTTCTTTAACAACCTCGAAGTCTGCCATGTGAACGAGCCATGTGTCAAAAGAATTAAGCACTACGGTTAGAAGTAATATGAAAATAAAATGCCTATAAATTTGTGCTTTAAACACAAATAAAAGATTATAGGTATTTACATTGTAAGATGATAGAAGTTTCGAATGTCGGCGGAAATAAAACCATTGAGATTTGATGGCACAATGGCGGAGTGGTATAGAAACTGGCCTCCCGTCCGAGTGCTGAGGGTTCTATTTCCACACAGGATAACACTTTGTGTGAGTTGTGTGCTTTGTGTATGTGAAATTGTATGTTTGTAAAGTCTCCCGTGGTAGAACAATTATTTCATTCTTTGGTTTCAATATAGCATCGTAGATAGTGTATAATAGCTTCATGCACATACCTGCAGCCTGTGACTGTGCTCCTCCAGCAGTTGATGAGCCTGTACCTAATAAAAACATTTTAATAGGTTTTATTGAAATAAAAACTCGTGCGAAGAAAAGAATTTGCTATAGGGGTCAGAAAATAAATGACAAAACACTATTCAGTCATTTCTGGAACTTGCGTATTCGATATGTTATTACCTCGTCACAAGTAAATGAGCAAAGAGATTTGGAAAGAAATGAAGAAAAATGACTTTGTGTTTTTGCAGCCCTTTCTGAATAGTAAAAACCAGGCGTCGGCGACGGCAAATCTCTAGTGACTCATGTGAAGTAACCTCAATTTTTATGAACAATACAGAATATAACAGCAGTTGGTACCTACAGATGAAAAAGCAAACCCAAACAGACGTGAAGTTTCTTGTGTTTTGTTGCTTCTTAAACAAACTCGAAGTCGGCCATGTGAACGAGCCATGTGCCATAGGTATTTAGCACTACGGTTAGAAGTAATATGAAAATGAGGTGCCTATAAACTTTTGCTTTAAGCACAAAAAAAATATATAGGTCGAACGAATTTCGGCGGAAATAAAACCATTAAAATAAAAAGTGACAATATTTATGTGTCTATGAGAAGGGACCTCACGTAATAATTCACTGCAATCATAACACATCTCACGATAATCAATTTAAACTGTAGAGATTAAGTTTAGTAATAATACGAAATATATACCAATAGCCTATAAAGGAGACTTGCGCTTTTCAGCCTGAACTCCCACAGAAATAAAATTTTAAAAGTACATTTTTACTCATAGCTATTTACTTCAATGCTATTTCCAGAAAACTTGTCTGAGTGAAAAAACCTAATTTACAATATTGCGATTATATTGCGATAAATAGATACTTGCAAACCATCGATAAAACCATTTTACTTTCATTACATGATTCAACCTACTTTGTTCCTTAAATCAGATTGGTTCATCCCAAGGTATAAAGTAGGTATTTCCTTTTATTTTTTTAGATATTTACGTTATGTTGTGGTTGTTGTCCCTAGTCCCTGCGCCGGCACTTTGTAGAATTTTTTCTGTACAATGGATTATAATTTAACCTTGAGGCACCCGTTGCTTCTTCTAATGTAATTTCATTGTAAAGTATTCGTGCGTGATATACCCTTATGTGAATGTCGTAAGTTAACGTGGTAATAGGTGATTTTCTAATAAAGAATGATATAAGGAAACAATAAAATTATCCTTGTAGATGACCAGGCGGAATGACACTAAGAAACCCGCCAGTCTCCGTTGTACTTCATAAACAAAAAAAGAATGTAAGATGACCAATTGTTAGACAAGTTTCGAATGTCGTGGGAAACTCACTAGGTCTAGATGAGCCAGTATCGATGGAGCTACCGGATGATGGGAGCCCTGAAGACCCCTCTTCACTACATTCAGGTACATAACTTCCTCCAGTTGCTACTGGAGAGGAGCTATCGTCTGATGAGTTATCTTCGCTGGAGCTACTTGACGTATCTGTCGAAACTCCGCTAGCTGCAGGAGCGCTGCTAATGGAAGGTGCTATAATTTGCGTCTGCTCTACACTTCCCCCATCTGTGGCTGCAATTATACAAAACTTGCTATGCATACTGACAATGAAACTATTGTTGTATTGTGTAAAAGCTTAAGCATTCCTGATGTTTTGATATTTTACAAAATTATAGATGACTGAAGATCTAAGATGCAGTATGTCCAAATATCAAACATTTGTTAAGTGAAAGGGCTTTGCCCACCTAAAATATAAAAAACGATTCAGATTTTTGCCGACCCTTCTTCTGTCCCATTATTAAGCACGGGCCTCCTCTCATGGTGAGAGGGGCTAAACCATAACCCAACGCGCTGGCCCACTGTATGTTGACAGACGTCACAAGCCATTGAGAAAATCGCTCAGACATGCAGGTTTTCTCCGATGTTTTCCTTCACCGAGCAGTAAACAAATACACAAATAATTTAGAAAAATCTCGAAAAGTTATAGTAGTAGTTTGTGTGCTGTGTTGTACGATATTTTGACTTTGGACTAGGGATTAAACTCGATACCACTATACACATAAGAATTGTGTCTCTCTGAAGATAAGATACTATTACTAAACAAATGTTTAAAAAAAGAAAAAAAAATCATAGCATCACGCCTGTTTTCCCCGAAGGGGTAGGCAGAGGTGTATTACACACCCACGACTCGTCAGCTGTGTTTGAGTCCCACGTAATAGGGGGCGAGACTATTGACGTCTACCGGACACATTTCCAAACTCCGGGCTGTTACTGAGAATTACAAATGTTTTAGCTGATGTATAATTGTATAAAATCACTTAAATTATCAATTTATAACGCATAATTTGACCCTATAATCTTACATTAAATACAAGTAAACAAATTTATTAATTTTCCTACTACAATATGAAACTGGTCTTTGACCACGTCTCCGTCGCAGATTCAGTAGATTTTATCTCAGGTTTCTGGTATAGAAATCAGAAAACACATTCACCAGTTTTTAGGTCTAATCCAGACCTATCAAAAAAATATCAAAATCAGTTTAGTATTTTTGCGTAATATGCTATCAAACATGGCAAAAATAAAAAAAAATAAAGTGTTTCGAAAGACGCTCAAGTATCCTTATAAGGTATTTTTTTCTCAAATATGTTAACGGTACACACTTTAGTACAAATAAGCGGATAAGCGGAATAGAAAGAGTTGTCGCGTCGTTATCCTCACCATAATACAAGATAGATTTCTTTAATGACAGGATCAGTAGAATATTTTTATGCGAGTGTGCTTTAAAATATTTAATTTTATGAATATGCCTTTGAAAGCAATAATTTAATATATATTTGAAATCAGTAGTTCATCAATATATAGCTGTGTAGGTATGCATTGCATTCTATTGGGGGCAAATTAAATTTGGGGAGTTTGGTTATGGTTGCATCCATGGACGATACCAACACGTGCATCAAATTTATTACACCTATTTCGTTCTTTGGTTTCAATATCGCATATTAGATAGTGTATAATAGCTTCATGCACATACCTGAGGCAGCCTGTGACTGTGCTCCTCCTACATTTGACCCTGTAACAATAACATTTTAATAGGTTTTATTGAAATAAAAACTCATGCGAAGAGAAGAATTTGCTAAAGAAGTTAGAAAATAAGTGACAAAACACTAATCAGTCATTTCCGGAACTCGCGTATAACCTGATCATAAGGAAATGGGCAAAAATATTTGGAAAGAAATAAAGAAAAATTACTTTGTGTTTTCGCAGTCCTTTCTGAATAGGAAATACCAGGTATCGGCGACGGTAAACCCCTAGTGACGTATCTGAAGTAACCTCAACTTTTTATGAACAATACAGAATATAACAGCAGTAGGTACAGCTGAGGAAACACTTTAAGAAACCTTAACAAACACAAAGATTCTTGTATTTTATTATTTCTTTAACAAACTCGAAGTCTGCCATGCGAACGAGCCATGTGTCAAAAGAATTAAGCACTACGGTTAGAAGTAATATGAAAATAAAATGCCTATAAATTTGTGCTTTAAACACAAATAAAAGATTATAGGTATTTACATTGTAAGATGATAGAAGTTTCGAATGTCGGCGGAAATAAAACCATTGAGATTTGATGGCACAATGGCGGAGTGGTATAGAAACTGGCCTCCCGTCCGAGTGCAGAGGTTTCTATTTCCACACAGGATAACACTTTGTGTGAGTTGTGTGCTTTGTGTATGTGAAATTGTATGTTTGTAAAGTCTCCCGTGGTAGAACAATTATTTCGTTCTTTGGTTTCAATATAGCATCTTAGATAGTGTATAATAGCTTCATGCACATACCTGAGGCAGCCTGTGACTGTGCTCCTCCTACAGTTGATGAGCCTGTACCTAATAAAAACATTTTAATAGGTTTTATTGAAATAAAAACTCGTGCGAAGAAAAGAATTTGCTAAAGGGGTCAGAAAATAAATGACCAAACACTATTCAGTCATTTCTGGATCTTGCGTATTCGATATGTTATTACCTCGTCACAAGTAAATGAGCAAAGAGATTTGGAAAGAAATGAAGAAAAAATGACTTTGTGTTTTTGCAGCCCTTTCTGAATAGTAAATACCAGGCGTCGGCGACGGCAAACCTCTAGTGACTCATGTGAAGTAACCTCAATTTTTATGAACAATACAGAATATAACAGCAGTTGGTACCTACAGATGAAAAAACAAACCCAAACAGACGTGAAGTATCTTGTGTTTTGTTGCTTCTTAAACAAACTCGAAGTCGGCTATGTGAACGAGCCATGTGCCATAGGTATTTAGCACTACGGTTAGAAGTAATATGAAAATGAGGCGCCTATAAATTTTTGCTTTAAACACAAAAAAAAAATATAGGTCGAACGAATGTCGGTGGAAATAAAACCATTAAAATAAAAAGTGACAATATTTATGTGTCTATGAGAAGGGACCTCACGTAATAATTCACTGCAATCATAACACATCTCACGATAATCAATTTAAACTGTAGAGATTAAGTTTAGTAATAATACGAAATATATACCAATAGCCTATAAAGGAGACTTGCGCTTTTCAGCCTGAACTCCCACAGAAATGAAATTTTAAAAGTACATTTTTACTCATAGCTATTTACTTCAATGCTATTTCCAGAAAACTTGTCTGAGTGAAAAAACCTAATTTACAATATTGCGATTATATTGCGATAAATAGATACTTGGAAACCATCGATAAAACCATTTTACTTTCATTACATGATTCAACCTACTTTGTTCCTTAAATCAGATTGGTTCATCACAAGGTATAAAGTAGGTATTTCCTTTTATTTTTTTAGATATTTACGTTATGTTGTGGTTGTTGTCCATAGTCCCTGCGCCGGCACTTTGTAGAATTTTCTCTGTACAATCGATTATAATTTAACCTTGAGGCACCCGTTGCTTCTTCTAATGTAATTTCATTGTAAAGTATTCGCGCGTGATATAGCCTTATGTGAATGTCGTAAGTTAACGTGGTAATAGGTGGTTTTCTAATAAAGAATGATATAAGGAAACAATAAAATTATCCTTGTAGATGACCAGGCGGAATGACACTAAGAAACCCGCCAGTCTCCGTTGTACTTCATAAACAAAAAAAGAATGTAAGATGACCAATTGTTAGACAAGATTCGAATGTCGTGGGAAACTCACTAGGTCTAGATGAGCCAGTATCGATGGAGCTATTGGATGATGGGAGCCCTGAAGACCCCTCTTCACTACATTCAGGTACAGAACTTTCTCCAGTTGCTACTGGAGAGGAGCTATCGTCTGATGAGTTACCTTCACAGGAGCTACTTGACGTACCTGTCGAAACTCCGCTAGCTGCAGGAGCGCTGCTAATGGAAGGTGCTATCATTTGCGTCTGCTCTACACTTCCCCCATCTGTGGCTGCAATAATACAAAACTTGCTATGCATACTGACAATGAAACTATTGTTGTATTTTGTAAAAGCTTAAGCATTCCTGATGTTTTGATATTTTACAAAATTATAGATGACTGAAGATCTAAGATGCAGTATGTCCAAATATCAAACATTTGTTAAGTGAAAGGGCTTTGCCCACCTAAAATATAATAAACGATTCAGATTTTTGCCGACCCTTCTTCTGTCCCATTATTAAGCACGGGTCTCCTCTCATGGTGAGAGGGGCTAAACCATAACCCAACGCGCTGGCCCACTGTAGGTTGACAGACGTCACAAGCCATTGAGAAAATCGCTCAGACATGCAGGTTTTCTCCGATGTTTTCCTTCACCGAGCAGTAAACAAATACACAAATAATTCAGAAAAATCTCGAAAAGTTATAGTAGTAGTTTGTGTGCTGTGTTGTACGATATTTTGACTTTGGACTAGGGATTAAACTCGATACCACTATACACATAAGAATTGTGTCACTCTGAAGATAAGATACTATTACTAAACAAATGTTTAAAAAAAGAAAAAAAAAAAAATTGGTTGCCTGTAAAGTCGGTATACGGGCGAAAGTTTTACGTGACAACGACTTTGAGTGGTAAAATAATTTTAATGTGAATATTCATTCGTATAGTAGGAAGAAGGATGAAATAATAGTAACAATTTAAAACATTTATTTATACAAAGAATTATATTTAAAACATTAATTTATACAAAGAATCTCGCACTGAATTTCATATTAACAAAATTTTATTTCTTCGTCTCTCTCGCTCTTAGGCGGGCTAACCATGCCCGAGTGGAAGGGACGCGTGCCTCTCACTCGCTCTCATTGTGAGCGCATAACGTGAGCGGAGCGTAACGCAGTTTCTTGAAGTGTCACCCGGCAAACCAATTTATAAGACGTTGTCACGTCAAAAAATCATATGTATTTTTGCGTAATATGCTATCAAACATGGCAAAAATAAAAAAAAATAAAGTGTTTTGAAAGACGCTCAAGTATCCTAATAAGGTATTTTTTTCTCAAATATGTTAACGGTACACACTTTAGTACAAATAAGCGGATAAGCGGAATTGAAAGAGTTGTCGCGTCGTTATCCTCACCATAATACAAGATAGATATCTTTAATGACAGGATCAGTAGAATATTTTTATGCGAGTGTGTTTTAAAATATTTAATTTTATGAATATGCCTTTGAAAGCAATAATTTAATATATATTTGAAATCAGTAGTTCATCAATATATAACTGTGTGCATTTCATTCTATTGGGGGCAAATTAAATTTGGTGAGTTTGGCTACGGTTGCATCCGTGGACGATACCAACACGTGCATCAAATTTATTACACCTATTTCGTTCTTTGGTTTCAATATGGCATATTAGATAGTGTATAATAGCTTCATGCACATACCTGAGGCAGCCTGTGACTGTGCTCCTCCTACATTTGACCCTGTAACAATAACATTTTAATAGGTTTTATTGAAATAAAAACACATGCGAATAAAAGAATTTGCTAAAGAAGTTAGAAAATAAGTGACAAAACACTAATCAGTCATTTCCGGAACTCGCGTATAACCTGATCATAAGGAAATGGGCAAAAATATTTGGAAAGAAATAAAGAAAAATTACTTTGTGTTTTAGCAGTCCTTTCTGAATAGGAAATACCAGGTATCGGCGACGGTAAACCCCTAGTGACGTATCTGAAGTAACCTTAACTTTTTATGAACAATACAGAATATAACAGCAGTAGGTACAGCTGAGGAAACACTTTAAGAAACCTAAATAAACACAAAGATTCTTGTATTTTATTATTTCTTTAACAACCTCGAAGTCTGCCATGTGAACGAGCCATGTGTCAAAAGAATTAAGCACTACGGTTAGAAGTAATATGAAAATAAAATGCCTATAAATTTGTGCTTTAAACACAAATAAAAGATTATAGGTATTTACATTGTAAGATGATAGAAGTTTCGAATGTCGGCGGAAATAAAGCCATTGAGATTTGATGGCACAATGGCGGAGTGGTATAGAAACTGGCCTCCCGTCCGAGTGCTGAGGGTTCTATTTCCACACAGGATAACACTTTGTGTGAGTTGTGTGCTTTGTGTATGTGAAATTGTATGTTTGTAAAGTCTCCCGTGGTAGAACAATTATTTCGTTCTTTGGTTTCAATATAGCATCTTAGATAGTGTATAATAGCTTCATGCACATACCTGCAGCCTGTGACTGTGCTCCTCCAGCAGTTGATGAGCCTGTACCTAATAAAAACATTTTAATAGGTTTTATTGAAATAAAAACTCGTGCGAAGAAAAGAATTTGCTAAAGGGGTCAGAAAATAAATGACCAAACACTATATCAGTCATTTCTGGAACTTGCGTATTCGATATGTTATTACCTCGTCACAAGTAAATGAGCAAAGAGATTTGGAAAGAAATGAAGAAAAATGACTTTGTGTTTTTGCAGCCCTTTCTGAATAGTAAATACCAGGCGTCGGCGACGGCAAACCTCTAGTGACTCATGTGAAGTAACCTCAATTTTTATGAACAATACAGAATATAACAGCAGTTGGTACCTACAGATGAAAAAACAAACCCAAACAGACGTGAAGTTTCTTGTGTTTTGTTGCTTCTTAAACAAACTCGAAGTCGGCCATGTGAACGAGCCATGTGCCATAGGTATTTAGCACTACGGTTAGAAGTAATATGAAAATGAGGTGCCTATAAACTTTTGCTTTAAGCAAAAAAAAAACAAATAGGTCGAACGAATGTCGGCGGAAATAAAACCATTAAAATAAAAAGTGACAATATTTATGTGTCTATGAGAAGGGACCTCACGTAATAATTCACTGCAATCATAACACATCTCACGATAATCAATTTAAACTGTAGAGATTAAGTTTAGTAATAATACGAAATATATACCAATAGCCTATAAAGGAGACTTGCGCTTTTCAGCCTGAACTCCCACAGAAATAAAATTTTAAAAGTACATTTTTACTCATAGCTATTTACTTCAATGCTATTTCCAGAAAACTTGTCTGAGTGAAAAAACCTAATTTACAATATTGCGATTATATTGCGATAAATAGATACTTGCAAACCATCGATAAAACCATTTTACTTTCATTACATGATTCAACCTACTTTGTTCCTTAAATCAGATTGGTTCATCCCAAGGTATAAAGTAGGTATTTCCTTTTATTTTTTTAGATATTTACGTTATGTTGTGGTTGTTGTCCCTAGTCCCTGCGCCGGCACTTTGTAGAATTTTCTCTGTACAATCGATTATAATTTAACCTTGAGGCACCCGTTGCTTCTTCTAATGTAATTTCATTGTAAAGTATTCGCGCGTGATATAGCCTTATGTGAATGTCGTAAGTTAACGTGGTAATAGGTGATTTTCTAATAAAGAATGATATAAGGAAACAATAAAATTATCCTTGTAGATGACCAGGCGGAATGACACTAAGAAACCCGCCAGTCTCCGTTGTACTTCATAAACAAAAAAAGAATGTAAGATGACCAATTGTTAGACAAGTTTCGAATGTCGTGGGAAACTCACTAGGTCTAGATGAGCCAGTATCGATGGAGCTACCGGATGATGGGAGCCCTGAAGACCCCTCTTCACTACATTCAGGTACAGAACTTGCTCCAGTTGCTACTGGAGAGGAGCTATCGTCTGATGAGTTATCTTCGCTGGAGCTACTTGACGTATCTGTCGAAACTCCGCTAGCTGCAGGAGCGCTGCTAATGGAAGGTGCTATAATTTGCGTCTGCTCTACACTTCCCCCATCTGTGGCTGCAATAATACAAAACTTGCTATGCATACTGACAATGAAACTATTGTTGTATTTTGTAAAAGCTTAAGCATTCCTGATGTTTTGATATTTTACAAAATTATAGATGACTGAAGATCTAAGATGCAGTATGTCCAAATATCAAACATTTGTTAAGTGAAAGGGCTTTGCCCACCTAAAATATAAAAAACGATTCAGATTTTTGCCGACCCTTCTTCTGTCCCATTATTAAGCACGGGTCTCCTCTCATGGTGAGAGGGGCTAAACCATAACCCAACGCGCTGGCCCACTGTATGTTGACAGACGTCACAAGCCATTGAGAAAATCGCTCAGACATGCAGGTTTTCTCCGATGTTTTCCTTCACCGAGCAGTAAACAAATACACAAATAATTTAGAAAAATCTCGAAAAGTTATAGTAGTAGTTTGTGTGCTGTGTTGTACGATATTTTGACTTTGGACTAGGGATTAAACTCGATACCACTATACACATAAGAATTGTGTCACTCTGAAGATAAGATACTATTACTAAACAAATGTTTAAAAAAAGAAAAAAAATCATAGCATCACGCCTGTTTTCCCCGAAGGGGTAGGCAGAGGTGTATTACACACCCACGACTCGTCAGCTGTGTTTGAGTCCCACGTAATAGGGGGCGAGACTATTGACGTCTACCGGACACATTTCCAAACTCCGGGCTGTTACTGAGAATTACAAATGTTTTAGCTGATGTATAATTGTATAAAATCACTTAAATTATCAATTTATAACGCATAATTTGACCCTATAATCTTACATTAAATACAAGTAAACAAATTTATGAATTTTCCTACTACAATATGAAACTAGCCTTTGACCACGTCTCCGTCGCAGATTCAGTAAATTTTATCTCAGGTTTCTGGTATGGAAATCAGAAAACACATTCACCAGTTTTTAGGTCTAATCCAGACCTATCAAAAAAATATCAAAATCAGTTTAGTATTTTTGCGTAATATGCTATCAAACATGGCAAAAATAAAAAAAAATAAAGTGTTTCGAAAGACGCTCAAGTATCCTAATAAGGTATTTTTTTCTCAAATATGTTAACGGTACACACTTTAGTACAAATAAGCGGATAAGCGGAATTGAAAGAGTTGTCGCGTCGTTATCCTCACCATAATACACGATAGATATCTTTAATGACATGATCAGTAGAATATTTTTATGCGAGTGTGCTTTAAAATATTTAATTTTATGAATATGCCTTTGAAAGCAATAATTTAATATATATTTGATACCAGGTATCAGTAGTTCATCAATATATAGCTGTGTAGGTATGCATTGCATTCTATTGGGGGCAAATTAAATTTGGGGAGTTTGGCTATGGTTGCATCCATGGACGATACCAACACGTGCATCAAATTTATTACACCTATTTCGTTCTTTGGTTTCAATATCGCATATTAGATAGTGTATAATAGCTTCATGCACATACCTGAGGCAGCCTGTGACTGTGCTCCTCCTACATTTGACCCTGTAACAATAACATTTTAATAGGTTTTATTGAAATAAAAACTCATGCGAAGAAAAGAATTTGCTAAAGAAGTTAGAAAATAAGTGACAAAACACTAATCAGTCATTTCCGGAACTCGCGTATAACCTGATCATAAGGAAATGGGCAAAAATATTTGGAAAGAAATAAAGAAAAATTACTTTGTGTTTTCGCAGTCCTTTCTGAATAGGAAATACCAGGTATCGGCGACGGTAAACCCCTAGTGACGTATCTGAAGTAACCTCAACTTTTTATGAACAATACAGAATATAACAGCAGTAGGTACAGCTGAGGAAATACTTTAAGAAACCTAAACAAACACAAAGATTCTTGTATTTTATTATTTCTTTAACAAACTCGAAGTCTGCCATGCGAACGAGCCATGTGTCAAAAGAATTAAGCACTACGGTTAGAAGTAATATGAAAATAAAATGCCTATAAATTTGTGCTTTAAACACAAATAAAAGATTATAGGTATTTACATTGTAAGATGATAGAAGTTTCGAATGTCGGCGGAAATAAAACCATTGAGATTTGATGGCACAATGACGGAGTGGTATAGAAACTGGCCTCCCGTCCGAGTGCTGAGGGTTCTATTTCCACACAGGATAACACTTTGTGTGAGTTGTGTGCTTTGTGTATGTGAAATTGTATGTTTGTAAAGTCTCCCGTGGTAGAACAATTATTTCGTTCTTTGGTTTCAATATAGCATCTTAGATAGTGTATAATAGCTTCATGCACATACCTGAGGCAGCCTGTGACTGTGCTCCTCCAGCAGTTGATGAGCCTGTACCTAATAAAAACATTTTAATAGGTTTTATTGAAATAAAAACTCGTGCGAAGAAAAGAATTTGCTATAGGGGTCAGAAAATAAATGACAAAACACTATTCAGTCATTTCTGGAACTTGCGTATTCGATATGTTATTACCTCGTCACAAGTAAATGAGCAAAGAGATTTGGAAAGAAATGAAGAAAAATGACTTTGTGTTTTTGCAGCCCTTTCTGAATAGTAAATACCAGGCGTCGGCGACGGCAAACCTCTAGTGACTCATGTGAAGTAACCTCAATTTTTATGAACAATACAGAATATAACAGCAGTTGGTACCTACAGATGAAAAAACAAACCCAAACAGACGTGAAGTTTCTTGTGTTTTGTTGCTTCTTAAACAAACTCGAAGTCGGCCATGTGAACGAGCCATGTGCCATAGGTATTTAGCACTACGGTTAGAAGTAATATGAAAATGAGGTGCCTATAAACTTTTGCTTTAAGCACAAAATAAAAAACAAATAGGTCGAACGAATGTCGGCGGAAATAAAACCATTAAAATAAAAAGTGACAATATTTATGTGTCTATGAGAAGGGACCTCACGTAATAATTCACTGCAATCATTGCACATCTCACGATAATCAATTTAAACTGTAGAGATTAAGTTTATTAATAATACGAAATATATACCAATAGCCTATAAAGGAGACTTGCGCCTGAACTCCCACAGAAATAAAATTTTAAAAGTACATTTTTACTCATAGCTATTTACTTCAATGCTATTTCCAGAAAACTTGTCTGAGTGAAAAAACCTAATTTACAATATTGCGATTATATTGCGATAAATAGATACTTGCAAACCATCGATAAAACCATTTTACTTTCATTACATGATTCAACCTACTTTGTTCCTTAAATCAGATTGGTTCATCCCAAGGTATAAAGTAGGTATTTCCTTTTATTTTTTTAGATATTTACGTTATGTTGTGGTTGTTGTCCCTAGTCCCTGCGCCGGCACTTTGTAGAATTTTCTCAGTACAATCGATTATAATTTAACCTTGAGGCACCCGTTGCTTCTTCTAATGTAATTTCATTGTAAAGTATTCGCGCGTGATATAGCCTTATGTGAATGTCGTAAGTTAACGTGGTAATAGGTGATTTTCTAATAAAGAATGATATAAGGAAACAATAAAATTATCCTTGTAGATGACCAGGCGGAATGACACTAAGAAACCCGCCAGTCTCCGTTGTACTTCATAAACAAAAAAAGAATGTAAGATGACCAATTGTTAGACAAGTTTCGAATGTCGTGGGAAACTCACTAGGTCTAGATGAGCCAGTATCGATGGAGCTACCGGATGATGGGAGCCCTGAAGACCCCTCTTCACTACATTCAGGTACAGAACTTTCTCCAGTTGCTACTGGAGAGGAGCTATCGTCTGATGAGTTATCTTCGCTGGAGCTACTTGACGTATCTGTCGAAACTCCGCTAGCTGCAGGAGCGCTGCTAATGGAAGGTGCTATAATTTGCGTCTGCTCTACACTTCCCCCATCTGTGGCTGCAATAATACAAAACTTGCTATGCATACTGACAATGAAACTATTGTTGTATTATGTAAAAGCTTAAGCATTCCTGATGTTTTGATATTTTACAAAATTATAGATGACTGAAGATCTAAGATGCAGTATGTCCAAATATCAAACATTTGTTAAGTGAAAGGGCTTTGCCCACCTAAAATATAAAAAACGATTCAGATTTTTGCCGACCCTTCTTCTGTCCCATTATTAAGCACGGGCCTCCTCTCATGGTGAGAGGGGCTAAACCATAACCCAACGCGCTGGCCCACTGTATGTTGACAGACATCACAAGCCATTGAGAAAATCGCTCAGACATGCAGGTTTTCTCCGATGTTTTCCTTCACCGAGCAGTAAACAAATACACAAATAATTTAGAAAAATCTCGAAAAGTTATAGTAGTAGTTTGTGTGCTGTGTTGTACGATATTTTGACTTTGGACTAGGGATTAAACTCGATACCACTATACACATAAGAATTGTGTCTCTCTGAAGATAAGATACTATTACTAAACAAATGTTTAAAAAAAGAAAAAAAAATCATAGCATCACGCCTGTTTTCCCCGAAGGGGTAGGCAGAGGTGTATTACACACCCACGACTCGTCAGCTGTGTTTGAGTCCCACGTAATAGGGGGCGAGACTATTGACGTCTACCGGACACATTTCCAAACTCCGGGCTGTTACTGAGAATTACAAATGTTTTAGCTGATGTATAATTGTTAAAATCACTTAAATTATCAATTTATAACGCATAATTTGACCCTATAATCTTACATTAAATACAAGTAAACAAATTTATGAATTTTCCTACTACAATATGAAACTGGTCTTTGACCACGTCTCCGTCGCAGATTCAGTAGATTTTATCTCAGGTTTCTGGTATAGAAATCAGAAAACACATTCACCAGTTTTTAGGTCTGATCCAGACCTATCAAAAAAATATCAAAATCAGTTTATTATTT
The DNA here is from genome assembly GCA_948253155.1 of Leucoma salicis. Taxonomy (NCBI): domain Eukaryota; kingdom Metazoa; phylum Arthropoda; class Insecta; order Lepidoptera; family Erebidae; genus Leucoma; species Leucoma salicis. The sequence goes on along the minus strand of OX411808.1, from coordinate 9,658,602 downwards.
TTGCGTAATATGCTATCAAACATGGCAAAAATAAAGTGTTTCGAAAGACGCTCAAGTATCCTTATAAGGTATTTTTTTCTCAAATATGTTAACGGTACACACTTTAGTACAAATAAGCGGATAAGCGGAATAGAAAGAGTTGTCGCGTCGTTATCCTCATAATACAAGATAGATTTCTTTAATGACAGGATCAGTAGAATATTTTTATGCGAGTGTGCTTTAAAATATTTCATTTTATGAATATGCCTTTGAAAGCAATAATTTAATATATATTTGAAATCAGTACTTCATCAATATATAGCTGTGTAGGTATGCATTGCATTCTATTGGGGGCAAATTAAATTTGGGGAGTTTGGCTATGGTTGCATCCATGGACGATACCAACACGTGCATCAAATTTATTACACCTATTTCGTTCTTTGGTTTCAATATCGCATATTAGATAGTGTATAATAGCTTCATGCACATACCTGAGGCAGCCTGTGACTGTGCTCCTCCTACATTTGACCCTGTAACAATAACATTTTAATAGGTTTTATTGAAATAAAAACTCATGCGAAGAAAAGAATTTGCTAAAGAAGTTAGAAAATAAGTGACAAAACACTAATCAGTCATTTCCGGAACTCGCGTATAACCTGATCATAAGGAAATGGGCAAAAATATTTGGGAAGAAATAAAGAAAAATTACTTTGTGTTTTCGCAGTCCTTTCTTAATAGGAAATACCAGGTATCGGCGACGGTAAACCCCTAGTGACGTATCTGAAGTAACCTCAACTTTTTATGAACAATACAGAATATAACAGCAGTAGGTACAGCTGAGGAAACACTTTAAGAAACCTAAACAAACACAAAGATTCTTGTATTTTATTATTTCTTTAACAACCTCGAAGTCTGCCATGTGAACGAGCCATGTGTCAAAAGAATTAAGCACTACGGTTAGAAGTAATATGAAAATAAAATGCCTATAAATTTGTGCTTTAAACACAAATAAAAGATTATAGGTATTTACATTGTAAGATGATAGAAGTTTCGAATGTCGGCGGAAATAAAACCATTGAGATTTGATGGCACAATGGCGGAGTGGTATAGAAACTGGCCTCCCGTCCGAGTGCTGAGGGTTCTATTTCCACACAGGATAACACTTTGTGTGAGTTGTGTGCTTTGTGTATGTGAAAGTGTATGTTTGTAAAGTCTCCCGTGGTAGAACAATTATTTCGTTCTTTGGTTTCAATATAGCATCTTAGATAGTGTATAATAGCTTCATGCACATACCTGCAGCCTGTGACTGTGCTCCTCCAGCAGTTGATGAGCCTGTACCTAATAAAAACATTTTAATAGGTTTTATTGAAATAAAAACTCGTGCGAAGAAAAGAATTTGCTAAAGGGGTCAGAAAATAAATGACCAAACACTATTTACTACTAATTTTATGAATATGCCTTTGAAATCAATTATTTAATATATATTTGAAATCAATAGATCATCAATGTATAGCTGTGTAGGTATGCATTTCATTCTATTAGGTGCAAGTTAAAATTTTGTGAGTTTGGCTATTGTTACATTCATGGACGATACCCAACACGTGCATCAAATTTATTACACCTATTTCGTTTTTTGGTTTTAATATAGCATCTGTGACTGTGCTCCTCCTACAGTTGATGAGCCTTTACCTAATAAAAACATTTTAATAGGTTTTATTGAAATAAAAACTCGTGCGAAGAAAAGAATTTGCTAAAGGGGCCAGAAAATAAATGACAAAACACTATTCAGTCATTTCTGGAACTTGCGTATTCGATATGTTATTACCTCGTCACAAGTAAATGAGCAAAGAGATTTGGAAAGAAATGAAGAAAAATTACTTTGTGTTTTTGCAGCCCTTTCTGAATAGTAAATACCAGGCGTCGGCGACGGCAAACCTCTAGTGACTCATGTGCAGTAACCCTAATTTTTATGAACAATACAGAATTTAACAGCTGTAGGTACAGCTGAGGAAACAGTTCAAGAAACATAAACAAACATGAAGTTTCTTGTGTTTCATTGCTTCTTTTACAAACTGGAAGTCTGCCATGTGAATGAACCATGTGCCAAAAGTATTTAGCACTACGGTTAGAAGTAATATGAAAATGATATGCCTAAAAATTTGTGTTTTAAAAATTAAAACATTATAGGTACGAGTATTTACATTCAGTAGTTCAAGATCCTAGGAAGCAAACTGTATAATACAATCATTATCAAACTAAAAATTGTAGGACTATACAGCTATGAGATTATGCAGAATGTAACCACTTGGCTACTTCAACTAAACTACGAGGATACTAAAGCATTGCTTAAATAACTTAATGTCTTTACATCTCACTGTCTCTTTTTTTGGCTGAGCACTGTCTTCCAAAATACAGGCTGGAGCCTAGTTTGGGATTCAGTTTCAGTACCTATCGTATTACTTTAAGACTTAAATTAAGCCCTTATGATGTAACTTCCAAGTGACAAATAAACATTTATTATTATTATTATTACATTGTAAGATGACAGATTTATAAACAAGTTTTGAATGTTGACGGAAATAATACCAGTGAGATTTAATGGCACAATGGCGAAGTGGTATAGAAACTGGCCTACCGTTCGAGTGCTGTGGGTTCTATTTCCACACAGGATAACTCTTTGTGTGAGTTGTGTGCTTTGTGTATGTGAAATTGTATGTTTGTAAAGTCTCCCGTGGTAGAACAATTATTTCGTTCTTTGGTTTCAATATAGCATCTTAGATAGTGTATAATAGCTTCATGCACATACCTGAGGCAGCCTGTGACTGTGCTCCTCCAGCAGTTGATGAGCCTGTACCTAATAAAATCATTTTAATAGGTTTTATTGAAATAAAAACTCGTGCGAAGAAAAGAATTTGCTAAAGGGGTCAGAAAATAAGTGACAAAAACACTAATCAGTCATTTCCGGAACTCGCGTATTTGATATGTTATTACCTCATCATAAGTAAATGGGCAAAGAAATTTGAAAAGAAATGAAGAAAAATCACTTTATGTTTTCTTAACCTGTTCTGAATAGTAAATATCAGGCATCAGCGACAATAAGCCCCTAGTGGCCGACGGACCTCGTGGCGTAGTCGTTAGTTTAACCGACTTCCGTGCACGAGGTCGTGGGTTTGATGCCCACTCAGGACAATTATTTGTGTGATGAACACAGATATTTGTACAGCGTCTGGGTGTTTTCTATGTTTTATATGTATGTATTTACAAAAAAAAAGTAGTATATGTATTTTTTCCGTAATCTGGTACCCATAGCACAAGCATTAAGCTTAGTTTGGGACCAGAGGACGTTGTGTGAAAAATGTCCGTGAATATTTATTAATTTATTAGTGGCGTATGTGAAGTAACCTTAGCTTTTTATGAACAATACAGAATATGACAGCAGTGGGTACAGCTGAGGAAACAGTTCAAGAAACCTTAACAAACATGAAGATTCTTGTGTTTCATTACTTATTTTACAAACTCGAAGTCTGCCATTTGAATGAGCCATGTACCAAAAGTATTTAGCACTACGGTTAGAAGTAATATGAAAATAAGATGCCTATAAATTTGTGCTTCAAACTTGCTATGCATACTGACAATGAAATTATTGTTGTATTGTGTAAGTGTTTAAGCTTTCCTTGTGTTTTGATATTTTACAAAATTATAGATGACTATAAATTTATATTCTAATCCGAAACAAATATAGATACCAAGTAACGGCATGTAAAACATATCCAGGAGCCGATCTTAACTCGGACTACAATCTATTGCTTAGTACACTTAGTCTTCTAATAAAGAAATTAAAAAGATTAGCCAAATCAAAGAAGATAGATCTCAATAAAATTAAGGATAGTGGAAGTAAATATGGTGTGCAATATAGTAATAATATAGGTGATAAGTTAGAGTTATTTAAAGGAGAAGAACAGTATAATTTAAGAAAATAGATATAGAAGAAAAGTGGAATTAAATGAGGGATATAATAAAATCAAGCGCTGAAGAATCATTACGTAAAGAAAAAGTAGTTCCCAGGAAGAAGTGGTTAACTACTGAAATAATAGATTTGATGATACAGAGAAGACAGTTTAGAAATAAGGGTGATGAAAGAAGTGTAAAGGAATATAAAAAGTTAACAAATAAGATAACGACTATGTGCATAGCAGCAAAAGAGAAAGACATAGAAAAGGACTGTGATACAATTGAATATCATATGAAAATGGGAAAAATTAATTGTGCATACAATATTATACAACAATTAGAAAAAAGACATAAAACTAAGAATACTAGACGAACAAGGAAATATTTTAGTAGATCAAATAGATATAGTAAAACGATGGAAGAGATATTTAGAAGGTTTATATGATGGTCAAGGATTAGATAGTAATGACATAGAAATATAATCACTAATTTAAATCGATAATTTAGGTCCACCCATTATGAGAGCAGAGTTTAATAAAGCATTGAATAGTTTAAAAAATGGAAAAGCAGCCGGAGAAGATGGTATCTACATAGAGTTATTAAAGTATGCACGATGTCCAAAATTTATTGATGAAATATTTCTGTTGATACAAAATATGAATATAACAGGCAGGATTCCTAAAGATTTTCAAGAAAGTAAAATAGTCACTCTACCAAAAAAATTAAATACTTTAAAATGTGAAGAATACAGGACAATTTCACTAATCTCACAAGCATCTAAAATCTTATTAAAAATTGTTCAAAACAGAATGAGACCAAAAGCAGAAGATTGGATCGGGGCTGACCAGTATGGATTTAGATAAGAGAAAGGTACTAGAGAAGCGATACTAGCACTCGGAATGATTATTAACAGAAGAATGAGCCTGGGCCTTAACACTCATATTGCATTTATTGATCTAGAGAAGGCTTTTGATAGAATTAATTGGAAGGGGATGATGAAAGCTTTAACAAATGCTGGATTACAGAGATAGAAGGAAAATCTACGAATTATATAAAAGACAAGAAGCTATAATACAAGTAGGTGGAGAAAAAGAAAGAACAAGGATCAGACAAGGTGTGAGGCAAGGGTGTCCACTTTCTCCAATTATCTTTAATATATTCATAGAAAGGGCAATAAGACAAGTGATAGAGGGAGAACAAAGTGGTGTGAAAATTAACGGACAGAAAATATATTTTATTAGATATGCTGATGACATTGCAGCTTTGGCAGACAATCGACAAGAGCTAGAATGTTTAGTAAATAGGATAGACAAGGTTTTTCAAGATAATGGCTTAAGAATTAATAAAGCAAAAACGAAAACTATGATAACAACAAAAGTAGCACCCATAACTGATACAATTAAACTTAATAACTACGAAATAGAGCGAGTAGATACATTTAAATACTTGGGCAGTTTAATAACGAGTACCTCTAGATGCACACCAGACTTAGTTACTAGGATAGCGATGGCTAGAAGAGCTTTTAAAAACAAAAAAACAACTATTTACTTACAAAAATTCCCAAAAGATTCGAAAACGCCTAATTAAAACCTACATATGGAGGCTTTATATGGCTTTATATGGCTGTGAGACATGGACACTGAGAAAAACAGATAGAGAGAGATTGAAGGCATTTGAAATGTGGTGTTGGAGAAGAATGATGAAGATTAGATGGACGGAAAGGAAAACAAATGGGGAAGTGTTAAGAATGGTAGATGAGAAGAGATCGATACTAAGAACCATAGAAAACAGAAGGGGAAAGATGTTAGGACACTTGATACGACATGACTCTTTTATAAAAAACATAATTGAAGGCATAATAGAGGCAAGAAGAGGACTTGGAAGACCTAGAAGGACCTACACGGATCAAATAAAAGAAAAAGCTAATGTCATGTCGTATCAAGAAGTCAAAGCGCTTGCTGAAAAGCGAGACGAATGGAAGAAGGTCCACCGACAAAAGAATAGCTCTTAAATAAGAGAGAGAGAAAGATTTAAGATGCATTATGTTCAAATAGCAAACTTTTGTTGAATGAAAAAAAAAAATTCTATCGTGTATCACAGATCTTCATCTATCTGACCAGTGTGCGTTACTGGTGATGATATAAAAAACAATATCTCTGAATGTTGAACTTGTAACAAAGCTCAAAGTCGCTTAGCGATGTATGGATCGGATATACAACAACTTTTGTACTCTCTGCTGTGGACATTATTATCAACCTCTTCCTGGAGTACAAGGCTATAACAATAGCCAGGAAAGAAATTATCACCATAACCTGCAGCAAAATACTCCAACCGTTTCCCTACCAGAATGAGGAGTTGCTAGAAGTGAGACTCGAAGAAGCCAATTTATACCATTAAGGTCTTAATTACTCCTCAAATGACGGTATACAGGGTCATCACCGCCTTTGTAACAATCGAAGAACCAGAGACAGTCAGAAATAATCACATGCAGAACCTTGTATTCACTGCCACCACGAATGCTCAAAAAGACCTAAAAGGCAAAATCTCACGTCAACTGGGAGTGAACAACTCCTAAAAAACTTCCACCGTGGCATCAATCTTGGCAAACGGGATCAAAATGCCAAATGATGAGGCGCTGATGAACCACTTTGGTTCCATCGTCATTACCACACGCTTTGTCGGCATAGAGGAATTACATCTCATTGGCTATGAGAACCAGCTTGCCTGCATTGACAGAGATAATTTCTCTAGGCTACAATACCATTGCTGAACAGTAATACCACAAGTTAGCCAGGAATTGTCGTGTACTCATAGAAGCCCATTAGACCTAACGTATGAGATCTGTCATACCGGACGTCTGCAATTGCATATATTAATCAAGCAAAATTGTAAAGTTTCGTACCATAGCCAACTACACCGCACCCTTAATACCATGCATGCTATAAAGTATTCGAAACGTCGGGATAGTATAAAATCAAGTAAACACGATAGATTCCGTAAACGTAGTTATATTTCAAAATGTTTAAAATTCGCGTAAATGTTAGAAAGTATTAAATGGATGATTTGTTTATGGTTCAAAATTCGATTTTTTTTTTTGTTGTTGTTAGATTGACACAACTGTTAACCATTTTGGCGCGAAGTTTGAGTTGCATCTGTTATTGATATTAAATACAGTGCTATTTTTAGTTATATCATATCTAGTGTGTGTTGCGAATTCCATAATGGACAAAAATATCGAACACAGAATTTGTCTTAAATTTTGCATCGCCAATGGAATTTCGTGTTCGGAGTCACTGAAAATGTTACAAAAGGCTTACGGTGAATCGACTTTACCAAAAACACGTGCTTATGAGTGGTACAAAGCGTTTAAAAGCGGTCGAGCTGTGATGGAAGATTTGCCTCGTTCTGGTAGGCCATCAACGTCTGCAACTGAAGTTAACATTGCAAAAGTGAAGGAAATAGTGACAGAAAATCCTCATTCAACTTTGAGAGAGATAGCCGCCAAACTTTCTGTGTTTCACGAGTCAATCCGTGCCATTTTAAATAATCACTTGGGTATGAAACATGCTTCCGCTCGGCTAGTCCCAAAAGACCTGAATTTTCTCCAAAAACTCAATCGCATGAGAGCCGCTGATGACATGCTAAAACGAGTCAATTCCGACACAAAATTCATGTAACGCGTTGTTGCTGGTGATAAGACGTGGGTTTATGAGTTTGACATGCAAACTAGACAACAAGCTTCGGAGTGGCGACTTGAAAAAAACCACGCCAAAGTCGATCAAAAGTCAAAGTCAAGTTGACTGTTTTCTTTGACTATCGCAGTGTTGTGCCCTCAAAATTCTTGCCAGAAGGTCAAATGGTAGATAAAGAATATTATTTGAGCGTTATGCGGCGTTTACGAGAGCAAATTCGATGAAAAAGGCCACATTTGTGGAAAGCAAATTCTTGAATTTTGCACCACGATAATGTGCCTTCGCATAAGGCCATCATAGTGAATGAATTTTTGTATTTAAATATTTTACAAACGATTAATAAGGTGATTAAAAACTAAGCTAATCTTATTTTAATAATAATAAATATAAATAAAAACTAAAATGATCACATGAATGAACCTTAGACCAAGAGGATTAAAGCTCATTCAAGTGACATTCTACTGTCGGCAACGTGCCCAAAATACTGGCAGTAATAATAATAAATAAATATAATAATAACTAATCTTTTACTTAATAATATTAAATCTGAGCTAACGTGAATTTATTTCTATAAAAAAAATATTAGTTATATTTAAAGCTTACGGTTAATTATTACGGAGCACAAATATTTTCTATACCTAATTTTGCATTGTAAATCAGTGCTAATCGTATTTTGTATTACAGAGGTTTCCTTTTGGCTGGATGGTCAATGACGGTCATTGGGCTAGTCACATCTGTTCATGTTTCTAATACAAGTGAGCATAATATAAGTCGAACATTCTAATACGAACCTCAGGTAGTCTTCTTCATTTCCAGGTGTAAAAAGTAATATACCTAATATTTTTATCAATCTATGCAATGACGAAATAGAGGAGGTCCAATAACCACTGAAGTAATATTACACAATTCCTGTGGTCCGCCAATACATATAGAAATATGGTACACGGCGGGTTTATTTTCCGTGTGAGGACCCTATACTACCGTGCCCGTTATCCAAACTATGGGTCGTGCGGTTAGGCACATTTTCCCGCCTTAACCAAAAACAATACTCAAAGATTTTTTTTATTTTATACCATAGGTACTTAGTTGCTGGTAGTTTAATTGCCATTTTTATAGATAAATATTAATAGAGAAAGGGCTGCAAGTCTAAATATAGCATCAAGTACTTTTAATAGATTTTTTATTATATTTTTTTTCTAAATAATATTACACAAAAAAAATCTTGTTTTTTAGATGTATTAGAATTTATTTTTGATCTGTATTTTAACACTTGCCATGCTCAGCTACTTTAAAGAACAAACAATTTGTTCTTTAGAATTTATTTGAAAGATAAATATGCAAAGTTATTTTAATATAAAAAGAAATAAATATGTAAAGTTAACTTAAGCATTTCACATACATCATATAAATTAACACTAAGTGCGAAAATGTGAATTCGAAAATAACAGTCACGTATATGTAAATATTTTAAAAAGTTTGGGTTGCAATTAGTCATCGTGACAAATGCTCTCGACTGCCAATTTCGATAACACATTCATACTTAACGTCCTTGGTGACGCATGCGCCATTGGCAAGCTGAATTGGCAAGGCATCTGGACGGTATCCAGGAGATGCAGGTTCAGATCCTGCTCGTGACTGTTATTTTCGATTTCACATTTTCCACTTTGTGTTTAATGTACGAGTAAATGGCGAAGCATGTCAAATGCAAAAATATTTATAAAAAATTCTAAATGACTATTAACATTTTAATTTGCTTATTTCCGCAAAAGCTGGACCGATTTGGACGGGGCTTTCACTGGCATGTCATAAGGATGACTAACGCTACTAATATTTTGGAAAATAATTAGGATTCCGCACAGAAAAATAAAACAAATTCTACGCGGATGAAGTCTTGGTTTTAAAATATTTTTTTTATACATACCTGATATAGCTTGTGGCTGTGCCACGCTTTCTCCTAAACCTGCAAAGATAAAATATTTAGGTGCTACTATAATAAATTCCTAAGTGTCACATTTTAATGTTATAAAAAGGTTATCCGAGGGTTTTAGTTATTGCCTATGGTGGCAGACGAGCCACGGTCCACCTGATGGTAAATGGTAATTGTCACTCATGGACTCAACTATACCGAGAGTATTGTCAAGCCGCTGCTCACCATTTTATTTCACAGGTATGAAAAGAAAAAATAAACGGCTATCTCCTGCTACAACCAAAACACACCGATGTGATTAGTAGTACTCGTCGTTCCTAAAATGTACTTATTTAAAACATTAAAAACTTTTACACATACCTGACATAGATTGAGCCTGCGCCAAATTCCCTCCTAAGCCTATAATTATAAAATATTTATTAACAGATACTATAATAAAATATAAAAAGAAAGGATTGCATATTCTAAAACTAAACATCATTCACAATACCAGAAAGTTAATTTTGTTTCTAAAAATCACATTCGATTTAGGAGAAGTGGTCCACATTATTTCGATCTATTCTTCTTAGATTCGATCGTGCATAATGAAGATAGATAACAAAATATATATTATAAGCTCAATCCACCATCCATTCAAATGTTCATTAAGAACATTTAAATGGACTCACGCCTTTTCCCCAAAAGGGTCGAAAAACACAATCTGCTGCCCACTTTTTGACCCATGCCAACAAGGCTAGATCGATGGTGAACCACGTGATAGCTGGGTGATAACAAATGTAATCTTCGATCAACAAGTTGTATGGCTGATCAAAGGATGTACTTACAGTAAATTCTAATATAAAATGTGAATAACTTCTCTAAGTTTACTCTCGTTTGTATATAATATTTAGTATTTTTTTCCGACTCATGCTTATGGAGTCAACTATGCTGAGAGTACTATCATATATAGCCGCTGCTTTAACATAAGCTTTTACACGTACCTGATATAGATTGAGCCTGCGCCGTGTTCGTTCCTAAGCCTGTAATGATAAAATATTTACTAACCAATCTATTAATGTATTATATTTATAGTATGAAATCAAGTCGTATTCCGAGACTGTCTGTTCACCCCTTACTTCATTTAAATGAATAATTTCCTGTAGGATAGCTAATTAATTTTGACCTAAAGGAGCTAAACGGGCATATAGTATACACATAAATTATGATCTGGCAGGGGGAGACCGAGACTCACCTACCTAGACCAAATCGGTCATGTATTGAAGGAAGGTGGAGTCAGGAGTCTCCGAAACCGGCGAGCGTGTGTGAAGAGAGTTGAGGAAGCGGGAGATGTATGCAAGAATAGAGCCTCTTTGCACTCTGTTCTCTCTGCCTACCCCGCAAGGGAAATGGCGTGATGATAAGTTAGTTAGTTAAGTTTTATATGATAAACTTTTTTAAGCACTGAAATGTTTTTTGTACAAATAATCCAAAAGATTTAATTTTTTAATTTTTATTGCTTGTTGTGGCAGCCGACCACGGTCCATCTGATGGTAAAAGGTAACCGTCGCCCATAGACTCGACTATATCGAGAGTATTGTCAAGCCCCTGCTCACCAAATCATTTCACAGATGAAATGAAATATAAACGGCTATCTCCTGCTACAGCCAAAACGCAACGATGTGCTTCATGGCCGGTCACACGGGAGATGGTGTTACCAACCCGCTCGGGCCGGATACCAAGTGAGTACTCCCACTTGGTACCCAGCCCTACCACCAGTCCTAAAGTTTAGTTAAACTCCTAAAGCTTAGTTATAGCTTTAGGATAGTATAGATTTGTCTCTTACCGTTGCCAGCTTGTGCTATGGCTTGAGCGGCATTAACGCCACAGCCACCTGAAATAATATCATAAAACAATCTTAATAAGTTAAGGCACAATGAAAAATCTGTTGGTACTTTTATCGTTGAGAACGACAGATGAAAAGTTGAAATACATAATTAAATACACAAACCCAGTTAAAATACATAATTAAATACATGATGTATTTAATTATGTATTTTTGATCACTTTTTAAAAGAGCCTCTTTACGCTTCGTTTTTTAAATACCATCTAAGGTCAAAGCCAATGTAACGCCTAAATAGCCTAATACAGTAATGTTTCTCAAATATCTTACATCTACAGACAGTTTAGTTGCAACTTTATTTCTTTAAAAAAAACGTATAGCTTTTTTTTGAGAGTTTTATTATTTGGGAATATGTTAATCTCATCGTAATCTAAACTTATAGGAATACAAATGTATTCTAATTTATATATTTATACTAGCTGATCCAGAAAACGTTGTTTTGCCATATAAATTATTTCTACATCGGCAGTAGCAGGGTGAAAATTTAGGGTTGTATGTATTTTTTAATGTCAAATCATAACAAAAAATAAATACAATTTTTTGTCCAAAAACTTAAAATAAAATATTTAGGGGGTAGGTCACCCTTATCATTTAGGGGTAGGAAAAATAGATTTTTAGACCTACCCGATATGCACACAACATTTCATACAAATCGGTCCAGCTGTTTCGGAGGAGTTTGGTAACAAACACCGCGACACAAGAATTTTATATATTAGATATAGGAATAAGAAAGTATTTCAATTTATAAATTTATATTTTTTTTGGGAATTTGTTAGTCTACATCGTAACCTAAACTTATAGGAATACAAAAATGTATTTTACCTATAAAACTACTCAGACAAAGTAACACTAAGAATAGCCAACTGACATAATCGCTTTACAGCGTCGGATGTAGGCTTGGCCAAGATAGTCTGGACAATGTCAACATCTAAACGATGAATGCAAAGACTATCCATAACTAATTCACGTTCATGTTAGTTCTGGGCACATTCAATCATTAAAATAGTTGCAGATTTTTCTCTTACCGTTGCCAGCTTCTGCCAGGGCTTGAGCTGCATTATTGCCACTGCCACCTGATCAAAAATCAATCTTAATAAATTAAGGCACAATCAAAAATCTGTTGGTACTTTTATTGTTGAGAATGATTAATGAACAAGTCACCCAGCTATAATAATAAAATTCGTAATTCGGTCACTTTTTTAAACGGCTCTTTACGCGTCATTTCTTAAACACCATCTAAAGTCAGGGCCAATGTATCCTGATGGACCCGTATTATTGATAGAATGTGTAGTTAATTAATTTATACTAAGCAAATAGCTTGATAGAGGCTACTTGCTTAGTATAAATTAATAAAAATACTAGTCTCAAAACAACACCATTCATTGTCATTGTTAACTAACTTATCATTACGCCATTTTCCTTGCGAGGTAGGCAGAGAGAACAGAGTGCCAAGAGGCTCTATTCTTGCATACATCTCTCGCTTCCTCAACATTCATAACTCTCTTCATACACGCTCGCTGGTTTCGGAGACTCCTGACTCCACCTTCCTTCAATACATAACCAATTTGGTCTAGGTAGGTAAGTCTCGGTCTCCCCCTGTACCTACATCCTTCCACTTTCGCATTGTATATCTTCTTAGCCAGTCGCTCGTCCGGCATTCTTTCCACATATCCGAACCATCAGAGCATTCCCTTTCGCATCTTTACACCAATACTCTCTTTCATACCTACTCGCTCTCTTACGTCATTGTTACGAATGCGGTCAGTCAGCCTCACTCCACAGATTCTCCGCAGAGATCTCATTTTGACCGCATTGATTTTACTCTAATGCTCCTTTTTACATACCCAACTCTCGCTTCATTATAATAACGTTGGGACAAGCACTGCGTTGTGTATTGCGATACGTGCCTTCTGGCTGAGGTAGTGGCTGCCGAGAAGTTGTCACAATGCTCCATTCACTCTATTTCCCGCATTCACTCTTCTTTCTACATCAGTGGTGTACCTTCCATCCCGACTGAATCCACATCCAAGATATACAAATTCATCCACTTGTTCTAGCACACCATTTCCTATTGCTACTCTAACATCTGTTCTGGCTCCTTCTCTTTCTAAAACCATTACTTTGGTTTTGCTCACATTCACACGTAGGCCCCTTTTCTTACAATCTTCTGCCATTACGTCAACTAGAGTTTGCAGGTCAGTCGTAGACTACGCTAATAGGACCGCATCGTCTGCATATAGCAGCGAGTTAAGCACTGAGTCGCCCATCTGAACTCCCACATTCATTTCATTCAACCTTTGTAGACATTTATCCAGATATATGATAAACAGTCTGGCTGATAGAACGCAGCCCTGTCTAACGCCGATATTGACATCACATCAAACCAGGGTGACATTCCTCAATACAACAAGCTCTGCAGTCCATGTAGTTGGACTGCACGGCTTGTAGCAGTCTACCGTTAATACCATACTCCGGCAAAATGTCCCAAAGTTCCTTTCGTTCAACAGTGTCAAATGCTTTCTCCAAATCCACAAAACTGCAGAAAGCCCTCTGGCCTACAGCCAGATGCTTCTCCAGAATGTTGCGCAGAGAAAACACTTGATCCATGCATCCTCGTCCACACCTGAAACCTCCTTGTGCCTCACACAAAAATTCATCAGACACCATCCTCATTCTCCTTTCAATAATCTTACCATACACTTTGGCTGCCAAACTGGTCAAGCTTATGGCTCTGTAGTTTGTACAGTCATAACGTGAACCCTTGTTTTTAAACAAGGCACGATGACTGCGCTTCTCCAGTCCCTGGGAACCATTCCTGAGCTCCAACATAAATTGAGAAGCATCAGGAAGGATTCCCAGACACATGAGCCTCCAAGCTTGATCATCTCAGAAGACACCATATCAATACCCGCTGCCTTACCATTTTTCAAACTTCGAATCGCCCATTCAGCTTCATCCATACTAATGTCATCAGAGGATGCCGGTACCGAATGCTGATCTGCTGGGCATCACCCTGAACATCCGCAAACATATCTCCAAAATATTCACTCCATCGGCTTAACACATCTTGTGTTTGCATAAGAATGTCTCCACCTTTAGACCTTATTTTATTCATTCTGAAAGCAGAACAACCACTCCGAGATTTCTTCACCTCCCTCCCGAAAAGTTTGGTGTTGCTCTCGAAATTTTTGGTCAGCCTTTCTTCTGCAATCATATTTGCTCTATCACGCTTCTCTTTCACTAAGGCTTTCGCTTTCAGGCTCTTGTCTTTGTTAATGTGAGAAAATATATATATCTAAGCGCACACCCTTTTATTCGGAGCATCGAACAAGGTAGTGTGGATCCCTAGCACACTAAATAAACCCACCATGCGGTCTCACCGCCTATGGTGATGGACTAAGAGTACAATGCTACTTATTTTAATACTACGAGTATGTGGGTGGCAAATATGGGCTTTATAATTGTAAGCGGCCACCGTAGCCCCGGGAACTCCTGGGCAAAGCCCGAGTATGGGTCGCGACCCACTGGTCGATAGCAAGCGAATATTGAGTGGGCCCTGAAACATAAGATAACCTGACCGATCGGGCTAAAAGCCGGACGGCCATAGAGACTTCCCATTGAAATAACAGTCTCTGTATGTATGTATAAACTATTAAAAAAAATGTGTTGTTATTCTTATTTGAACAGTCCTTCATCCACAGTGGACGCTTAAATTTCCATTTTTTATGAGCTAACTAAAATTACAAAATTACAGTGCTGATGAGATGTGTGTGGCAGGTTAACTAAATTACAATACAAATATAAAATATGTCGGTCCACGTCGCGAGGTTTCGCGTCAGCAAATAGTTTCTTCCCTCTGAGCATAGAGACTAGGGAATCTGAGCGTTACCAATATTTAATGCCCCCTTTTTAAGACGGCCAAGTGGTGGGTACCTAATTTGGCAGTTAAGTGGGTCGGAGCCCAATGTAGTTTGGGAACCACTGCCGTAGCCTATAGATGCTAGCAATACCAGCAGTATCGCTCACGTGTCGACAATCCCTACGAAATATAGAGAAGTTGGGGAAGATGGATATTAAGGAGAGTATAATAAAGGGGTTTAGGTTTCCGGTCACTCATCATACGAAACGCAATTGTAAAAGTGCCTACCCTTATTTCACGCTAATATTCTGTGAGAGGGTGGTACTTCCCCGAGCTGGCTCATTCAGGCTGGACAAGCAAGGCTCTTGTTCCATATCTTAGTTTCATTTCTACAAAAATATTATTTGTAACTGCCTCGGTGGTGTAGCGGTAGTGTATGCGTGCTAATCATGAGGGCTCGGGTTCGATCCCCGGGTCGAGCAATGTTATCGAACTTTTTCCTAAAAAGAAAAATTCTCAGTAGCAGCCCTGAGTTTGGAAATGTGCCCGGTTGAAGTAACACGTCCCACGAAATAGGCCCCCTATTACGTGGGACTTAAACATAGCTCGCGAATCGTGGGTGTGTAATACACCTCTGCCTACCCCTTCGGGGAATACAGGCGTGATGCTATGTATGTATTGAATCTACAAAACTTACTAACCTGCGAAAGAATTTGCTAGAGCTCCTTGGAACAGTCCTGTAAAAATAAAAATTAAAGATGTCATTTAATTCTGTAATAAATAAACTCTATTGTTATGTATAGCAAATAGAAGTTTGAAGTGATAGCCTAGCGGTATAACCTAGGAATGCAAATACTATAAGTATTAAGGTCGCGACCTCATAAGGAACACGGGGAAATTCCGTGTTCACGGGGAAATTTTTTGACAAATTATTATCAATATCTGATGAAGAAAATCCATCAATGGGACAAAAATAGATCGCGATTAAAAAAATGTATAAATCCTGATTATAGATCACATCATTTTCTCTAAGTTTACTGATCATCTGCGGTGACAGTTATGTTTGCTAACGGCAACTTAGCCAGATACTTAAAATCGGACCATGCCTCAGAAGTGGAAGACAATGCATGAAAATGTGAAAAAAGAAGTAGAACATAACCCTAAAAAGCAGAAAGTAATAATATATATTTTTAATGTACCATATTTTTATAACGGACTAAAAAGTAAAAAATAATTAATAAACGCAAAACATGGGGCACGCTATTAATGCATAAATTATCTGCTGCATGCGCCCTATGTTCGTTTCCAATCTTACAAGTGTTTTAATTATTTTATACTTTTTAGTCCGTTATAATAACATGATACATTAAAATTTTATTTTATTTTATTATTATTTTATTGTTTTAGCTGGAAAAAAATACCCACAGACTATGAATACTCCACCTTACACATAATCCACTGTTTGGCGTTAATTTAACAATTTAATGAAAGTGTATATATTATTATGATAGCTTAGCTTGTCAAGAATTAAAATATATATATATATATATAAGATTTTTTTAACTATTTTGCTGTGCACGGGTCTCCTCACATATTGAGAGAGATTAGGCCTTAGTAGTAGAATTGAAATAATTATTTTGACTTTGCCAGAAATACTTCCCTACATTAATAGATTCAAATAAGGGCACACTTCAATCAAATTAAAAATATGGAGAAAATAGATGAAAAAAAAGTTATAATATGACAAATATTACTCACCATTTTGAGCTGAAATACCCCAAGGTAAAAACCACAAAATCGCGAGGAAATTACACTGCATGGTTTTCATTCTTGTCACCGCACTGATGGTTTCCTAACAAAATCTTTGGTTTTTAAATAAGTAAATCCATTAAAATTATAATTACTCTTATCAATAATCGTGAGGAATTAATATATTGACAACAATATTTAAATTTTATTATATAATAATTTTTTAATCGTGATCGTGTTTAGTAGATAAATGTTTATTATATTTATTTATTGCATAGCGTGATTCAAAATAATAGTAAAATGCTTACTTTTATTTTAGCGTGTGATTTAGAGTTAGTAGTACTTACTACCTGGATGACCGAGCTTGGCACGCAATTTTTTTTTGGTAAATCGTGTGTTTTTGTCACAAAAGAAAGTATTGAAAGAAAAAGGGAAATAATATAAAATAGTCGAAATGGAGACATCTGGACTCGAACCGGGGTCTTCTGGTTTTGGGACCGCCCGATTTCCCACCTGAGCCATTATAACCTTGTAGATGGTGGAGAAATTTACCTTCGTATTCTAATTGTAGCAGTTTTTCATTGCTTGAATACCCGGATAAAACGACGTTTTCTAAAAATGAAAAGGTCAATTTATCGCCTCCGAAACCTCCTGCATAGTAAATTTCATGAAAATTGTTGGAGCCGTTTCCATCCATCCATCAGCCTTTCGAAGACCACTGCTGGACATAGGCCTCCCCAAGAGAACGCCACAACATGTGTTTCGCTCATATGGGGGATAGTGCCGTAATCGCCACGCTTGGCAGGCGGGTTGGCGATCGCAGTAGATGTTGTTAATACTCGAGGGAGTGCTGCTGCCCACTCCCCTGGTATTCCCTCAGTCGGCTCTTACGACTCCCATGGGTGGAAAGGGGTTGGACAATTCTAAAGCCGGCTCCACACGGCAGATATATATATATATTTTATCCACCAGCTGCCAGTTAGGTCAGGAAAGACCAGATCACCTGTGTCTTCGCTCACTCTCTCTGTAAACTTTGATTTAGGCTTGAATCTTAAGTACCTTTTAAAATGGAAGATTTATAGCCACGTTTGGCAAATTTTAAATGAATAATATTTTATGAGTTCGCGTCACATAATAAAACCATCGGAAAGCGGTTACCATATCCTACAGACGTAACTCACGTACCACCAACTCCAAGTAAAAGGGAAGCTGGTGAGGCAGGATAAATAAAATAAATATTCACATACATTTTCACACAAAGTCCTCTGGTCCCAAACTAAGCTTAACGCTTGTGCTATGGGTATCAGATTACGGATATAATACATATATTACATTTTTTTTTGTAAATACATACTTAATAATAGATAGCAAACACCCAGACGCAGTACAAATATCTGTGTTCATCACAGAAATAATTGTCCTGAGTGGGAATCAAACTCACGTTGGTAGTAGTTACTTGACGCAAATTCGGACACGCCACATTCATTGCTCTTTTTAGCCAAAATTATTAAATCATGAAAACAGAAGATAGTAGAATATTAGGTATTACGTTGTAATTAAAGTGAGATTGGGTCTACCATACCATAGACATCTATCGATTATGAACGAGCATTAGAGTGAATGCCAAACGGTCCGATAAAATAATTCTAATGACGGTGGCATATGCTGCTAACTTTATGCTACCCCATCACCGGTAATCTAAATCTACTGTAAACATTTTACAAATACAAAATATGTATAAAGTGTATAAGTTACTGTTTTTCTGTTTGATAAATGATCTATCAATAACAGCTAACTTTTCAGGTACTCTACAAAGTAAGTTTCCTTCGTGTAGTATGTCTCTACCATTAGGTGATTGACCGTACACCGACATCTAGACATTCGAGTACATGATGGACGATAGCTCAATTTGATATTGCAACATCAGCAGCATCACTTGCGCGTGGCCATCTCCAAGGAAAGGTAGAATAAAAATGTAGAAGATGGTGAGGAACGATAATAAGGAGAGGGTAGAAAGGGTACTGAGGAGAGGATGGGAAGGATCCATCCATCCATCCATCAGCCTTTTAACGTCCACTGCTGGACATAGGCCTCCCCAAGAATGGGGATAGTGCCGTAATCGTCACGCTTGGCAGGCGGGTTGGCGATCGCAGTGGATGTTGTCAATACTCGAAGAAGTGCTGCTGCCCACTATTCGGTATTCCCTCAGTCGGCTCTTACGACTACCATGGGTGGAGAGGGGTGGGATAATTCTAAAGCTGGCCCAAACGGCATCCCACATGGGAGGATAGTAAAGATAATAAAGAGATTATAGGAAGGATAATAAAGAGAGGATAGGGCTCTCCCTATCCTGGGTTTGGGCCTCTGGTGCTCTCTGGTGAGAATACAAAGAACTACCGTTCCTCCTCCATGCACCTGTACATGCTAGCTGGATCCAGCTCAACACTACATCCTGCTTTTTCATCTCATAATTTATGTTATTTTATTAAGTTCTATATTAACTTAAGCGAGATCTACACTAAAAATATTTATTTATTTTTATTTATTTATTTAAGTACACACACATAGTAACACATAAACTAAATTATTTATAAATATTTGTACAAAGATGCTGCTTATTTCTTAAGAAATCTCTTCCAGCAGACAAGCGAGAGAAAAGTTTGTAGTAAAAGAAGAGAATTGTGTGTAGGGGGACATAAACATACATACATTATAATTTTATCGAGATAAATGTTTAAATTTAGACAAAAAAAAAAGAAGAATAATAAAATAAGTAACTGCTGAAATGGTTTAGATACCGTAGACTATATTCTCTGAAGTAGAGAGTATTTAAAAAAAAAAAAAATATTTATCACACACTTTTGTATGTATTAAAAAATCACGTTTAAGTAAAGTACAATAAATACATAAATGCATGTACATTATTTTAATAGATAAAAGGATTATTACATACCTACACTTAAACAATTATTTATAGACAATATTGTACCAATAAAGCACAGAAAATAAACGAGGTATGTAATCATAACTTTTATGTCGTTCAGTAGGGTACATGTGGTAATATGAAAAATATATTTTCAATTTTTTAATTCATCAGAACAGTTCAATTTACATAGTTCCTTTACAAGTTATATTCCGTTGGCATTTGTTAATTAAACAATAATTATGTTATGTGATTTCTCGTAATGGAAACTTTACCCTATTCACATTGACAACAAGTGGAGAAAACAACCAATGCTTTCTGAGTACTCATATTTTAAACCACAAAAACGTAGATATAGCAATAATAAAGCAAATAACTAAACAAGAAACAAAATAAGAAACTTAACAAAAGTAACAAGATAATAACATGAAATCACCAAAAATATTTAAGACAGTGCTCTCGTCATCAGCAAGTTTATCAATATAAAAATAAAAATGGCGGGTATAATCGAAGATAAAACGTCACTTTTCAATGTAAAACGTTTGCATTATATTTGGTAGCATTAAAATGCATGCTTGCATGTCTAATAACTAATTAATAATTTAATACAAAAAAAATAATATGAAAATATACATTATGACATATAAATAGCTGCATCTGTGGTGCAATGGTAGTGTGAGCGACTGCTGATCGTGAGGTCTCGGGCTCAATCCCCGGGTCGGGCAGTGCTATTGAGTATTTCGTAAAAAGAAAAATTTCAGTAGCATCCTGGAGTTTGGAATTGTGCCCGGTAGACGGCAATAGGCTGACCCCTATTACGTGGGAAACAAACATAGCTGGCGAACCGTGGGCGAACCATTGCCTACCCCTTCAGGGAATACAGGCGTGATGCTATGTTATATTAGAATGAAAATTAATTTGAAAAAATTAGATAGTTTTGCATGAATTTATGTCCGTGTGGTGACAGACTAAGAATACAAGTGTCACCACCCCATCCTTTCCCGCGGGTGCCATACAAGGCGACTAAGGGAAGTAAGTAATTATCACCTATTGCATTACTGGTGGTAGGGCTGGGTACTAAGTCAGAGTACTCACTTGATATCGGGCCCGAACGGGTCGGTACCACTATCACCTGTGAGACCGGTCATGAAGCACGTCAGTGTGTTTTGGCTGTAGCAGAAGATAGCCGTTTATACTTCCATTGCATATCTGAGAAATGAAATACTCTCGGTATAGTTGAGTCTATGAGTGATGGTTACCACTTACTATCACTTGGGCCGTGGCTCGTCTGCCATAATTAGCAATAAAAACTAATGGTACCATTAAATAAAAACTATTTACAGTGTCCTTAAAGTATTACTTCCACACTTATTTTCATTTGACATTTTCAAATATAAAAGTGACAAATAATATACACGGCGTCAAAAAAGTCGCACTTCGTTTAAATATAATTTTTTAACCTTCAATATCCCCAAGCCAATATATCAAACTCAAACAATATTGATATCAATTTAAATTCAATTCAATTTTTAATTCATAAGCAATACAAACCTTCCTAAGACGATATGTTAAAGAAAATGTTGCACAAATACTCATTATAGGCACCACAACTTGAACGAATTTCTTGGGCTATAAAGGGCCAGTATTAGGTCATTCGCTATCCAGATGTTGAAGAGGATGCACCTAATGCTAACTGCAAGACGCTACTGCTGAAGAAGCTGCTCAAGTGCAATCAGGGATGCGACAGTGCACGAGAGCTTAATTTGAGCCGTTTTGCGGTTTACCGGATATACCAACGGTTTCAAGAGACGGGGGCAAGGATCAGGACGAAGACGCTGCATATTGAAAAGAGACAATCGATTTATTGTTACAACAACTTTGCGCAATCGGATTTCTAAAGCCGTTGAGCTGCAACAGCGGCTCCAAGCGGTTCGCAGAACCACAGTGAGCACGTCGATTAGGAAAGGGCGTGGTGATGAATAATACAAGTGTCACCACCCCATTCATTTCCTCGGATGTCGTATGAGGCAACTAATGAAAATTAGCAATTATCACCCATTGCATTACCGATGGCAGGGCTGGGTACCAAGTGGGAGCACTCACTTGCTACTGAGCCCGAGCGGGTTGATACCACCATCTCCCGTGTGACCGACCATGAATCAGTAAAGCTCGGTATAGTTGCGTCTATGAGCGACGGTTACCATTTACCATTAGGTGGGCCGTGGTTCATGTGCCTGCAAACGATTTTTTTTAATTTAATTGCAAGCGAAGAAAATTGCGGCTCACAGACCTGTGTAGTCAATTTGTGACCTGACAGAGGTTCAAAATTGACTACACAGCATTGTAGAGAACGTTTGCAGTTCACCTGTGAGCATGTAAACGACCAATGGAGGGCTGTACTTTTCTCGGATGAGACAAGTGTATGTTTATTTTGCAACGAAAGACGTAGTTAAGGATCGGTGACTGCTCATCAGTACATAACAGAGGTCCTGGAGCTGCATGTGGTTCCACATCTACGTTTTGTAGACAATTAATGCACATTAATGCACGACAACGCTCGTTGCCACACCGGAGTAATTGTAAGGGATTACCTTAAAAAGGTTAAGATCTCAGTTGAGTGGCCGGCGAGAAGTCCAGACCTCAACCCGATTGAACAATTCTGGGATGAGCTGAAACGGCGAGTACGATCACGTGATCCCACCCCTGTGACCCTCCAAGACCTCCATGATGCTGTCATTGCGGAATGGACTAAGGTCCTCAAGAATTCATCGTGCAGCTCATTCGGTCTATGAAAGATCTTTTCTTGTTCCACATTCACAAATAATTGGTTCTTTAAAGTAGCTGAGCATGCCAAGTGCTAAAATACAGATCAACATGTATAACAGATATTACAACCATTTTTTTGTAATGGGTGTCGTACAATGGTTCCAGTAGTAGAGCCTTGTTTATCCCAGCATGAATGGGCCTCGACCGGGGAAGTACAATCCTTCTGACAAAAGAGTAGCGTGGAACAACGGTAGGTAATAGGTACTCCTACTGTCGTATGGTGAGTGAGAGCGCTGGAGGCCCAAATTCCTTCCAGATATTCTTCCTTATTATTCTTTTAAAATAAGTAGGATACTAAGGGGAGTATCCTTAGTACCCTACCTATTTTCGCCTTAATACCTTTCCTATCCACTTCGTATCACATTCCTTGGAGATGGTGCCGCGCAAGTGATGTTTATTAAGAAAAGCGGTAGTTCTCTGAATCACACCTAAACGACTGAACTGATTTGGGTAAAATTTGGCGAGTACCTACTTAATTAAATAAATGAGATACTAGATTAACATATAGGCATTGATGTTGCAGATTACGGCTTGTTGCACTCATTTCATTTAGTGTTGTTTCGACGCGTGAGCAGCCGCACGTATCAACAACATGCCCAATAATAGTAAAATCTCTTTTTTAAAACTTATTGACTTTCTCTTTTTCTCTAGTTCTTTCTGAATAGTATTCACACACGCAATTAAAAGTTCTTACTATTTTATAAAATTAATCCGAGCCGTGTGGGGCCGGCTTTAGAATTGTCCCATCCCTCTCTACCCATGGGAGTCGTAAGAGCCGACTAAGGGAATACCGAGGGAGTGGGCAGCAGCACTCCTTCGAGTATTAACAACATCCACTGCGATCGCCAACCCGCCTGCCAAGCGTGGCGATTACGGCACTATCCCCCATTCTTGGGGAGGCCTATGTCCAGCAGTGGACGTTAAAAGCCTGAATTTTTTTCTTAGAATTAATCATTAGTTAGTACGTACCTAATATTAGAGAATAATAAAATGCCCCTAATAAAGTTATACAATACGGGTTAAAACTGTACTTTAATAAAATCATCTCGATATGCCTATTTCTTGCATAGACTTTCAATATGAGTGTAGACATGTTGCCTTTACGACTGCAAGCGTCGACCAATTTCAATATATAGAGCCATTGTCTATGCAAGTTTTCACGTTTTCGCCACCATGTGCATGTCGTTATACATACCTTTGCAAATATTCAAAATAGATACGGCTTTGAAACTAAGCACATTATCACCATTATTAGGCATATACTCGTAAGTTTTTATTTTATTTAGCTCATAGCAAAAACTTATAGGTACTATTCCACTAATCTTACTCCTACCAATATTATAAATGTGAAAGTTTGTGAAGATGTCCGTGTGGTGACGGACTAAGAATACAAGTGTCACCACCCCATTCTTTCCCACGGGTGTCGTATAAGGCGACTAAGGGTAGAAAGCAATTGTCATCCATTGCATGACTGGTGGTAGGGCTGGGTACCAAGTGGGAGTACTCACTTGATATCGGGCCCGAGCGGGTTGGTACCACCATCTCCCGTGTGACCGGCCATGGTACATCGTTGCGTTTTGGCTATAGCAGGAGATAGCCGTTTATATTTCATTTCATATCTGTGAAATGAATTGGTGAACAGCGACTTGACAATACTCTACTACTGTAATAATCTCGTATAGTCGAGTCCATGGGTGACGATTACCATTTACCATCAGATGGACCGTGGCTCGTCTGCCACTACATGCAATAAAAAAAAAAGATCTATAGATTTTTGGGTGTTTATCCGACAGTAACGCCTAAACAACTGAGCGGATTAGAATGAAGATTTGTCAGCAAATATGTGAAACACTGGATTAACATATACGATAAGTTTAGTTTAGTTTAGTAAAATTATGGTTCCTGTAGCATAGTTATTTTTTGCTAATGACCTAACAATTAAACAAGGTTTTTACGAAATTTGTTACACAGATAAATAATATCCGGGACACATAAATTTTTACCCGGATAGTTGCGGGATATGCCAAAAAGACTAGGGATAATTTTTTAAGTCCACGCAGACGAATTCGTCGAAAGAATCTAGTAAAATATAATATTCAGTTTATTCCTCTTGGGGTCTTTTTTGATTGTTTTATGTATATTTTAAGCACTAAGCATGCTCCGCAAATTTATCAGAACACACAGTGGGAAAATGTGAAATCGAAAATGATGGCAACACTTCAAGAGCATAAAAGGCACCTTCAATTTCTAGCTTTGTTGTTGTGTTGTATTTTTATGTGTCCATTATTCTTTTTTCTCACGTAGGTAGCCACTTCTCCTATCATATATTCTCAGTGCAGCGTACGCGCTTGACCATCCGTTTACGCTATACAGGTACATGGGGTAGGTTTACACCCCACAGTGTTAGTTACGTTTGTATTTTTTATTAATATCCTTACTAATAAGTGTTATTTTATCAACAATATAGCAACAAAGATAGTTTTTTTACGGATGAGCAAGTTGTTAACTATCTGGAAAACATTGAAAATGTTGAAAAGAATCGGATTTACTGGATTAAATTCAACTTTGAAAATGAATGTGAAGATTTAGCTCCAAACACAGTGATCGTGATTCTGACTCCGGAATTGAGCTAGAAAGTCATGAGGATAGTTATGTATGTTCAGATGATGATGTACCATTATCACAATTGCATGTTACTCTGGCTTTAAATCATTAAAACCGTTGTGATTTTATAAAGGGTCTTGGCCTGTCACTCCTCACACCTCAAGTGAAGGAAAGAAAACTGGAATAAACAACTTTTCTAAGGATCTTGTTGAGAAAATATGTCGTTTTTTGGACCCACTTCATCATCATCATTATGATCGGAAAATAAGGAATCTGCCCTAAAGAGAACAAAATATGGATGGTGCTATCTTTGTATTAGGAAGAAACACAAATCTTCATCATATTTATCGTCATTTTCTGCTATATTTGTAAAAAAAATACTGTATGTATTTTTTTAGCAGCAATCTTTTGACAGATTCGTATGTCTATCATGTTTAGAACAACAATAAATAATAAATATTACTATTATTTTTACATTAAACTAAGTTAGATACAGAGAAGGTCGAAATTCTAGTTACAGAAAAGGTTAATTTTTGTTATGTGATTTTATAAGTACAAATTTTTATTTTATTATGTAAGATATTTTGTAGTATAAACAATCTTAGCTGTATTTCATTAATGTAAGGATTTTGTTCCTATCATTGGATTTAAGGTTTTTATAGAAGACTGTTTGTAAACCCTAGAGGTAAATTTTGAAAAAGTTGTATATTTGTTAATTTTTATTAAAGAGTTTCTACTTTAACCAAGTGGATTTTTTATATTCAATGCCACTTAAGAAAGACCTTATTAAAAGAAAAAAATAAAGTTTAAGCATTACTGGCTTTAAGCTTACTATATTCCGATTTTATGTTTAGGGTTGATATTTATCCCACGATGTTAGTCATGTAACAAAAAATAACGATGTTAGTTCAGGGGTATAACGAAAAATATTGGTAGCTGCGGTTCTTTTGGAAAGAAACAAATCTATCTAACCGAAGCTTTGGATGCCTTGATAATAACCTGCTCAGATAGTTGCCTATCCAAGGGACCCATCGTCACAAAAGCAGTGAGACGAGCCGCTTTGTGAGCTGGTACGGAATAATCTTTTACAAATATGCAGCGGCCTCACAGAGCGTGCTCGTCTCTTTGCTGTTTCTTGTTGGGAGTCTGGAATATGGTTAAAAGTTCAAAAAACAATAATAATATTAGAATACATTATATATATTAAAACCTTGTTTTTTTGCAATGTATGTAACTTTAGTTTCGTAATTCTCTTTTTTGCTGCACTGTATATTTGAAACTATTAAAAATACGTTATAATATTTTCCAATATACTGATTTTAGGCGTGGAATTTTCATTGTATTAAACAGTCATTAAAAATAAACACGTAAACAAACTTACTTATTTAGAAAGAAAGAAAAAAATAAGTTTATATTGCTCTCTTACAAATATTAACAAGTAGATTGGCATGCATGTGTTATTACATCAGGATAAATAACCACAATATTTTATTTTTATTTATATTTATTCAGCACATCAACAATGTAATTACTACATAATTTATACATGTGTATAGAGCAAAATATTTATAAAATGAATGATACTTGTAATTACGCGGATTACAGATATGCCTAACATTCGCTTTATATATAAACGTATATTTTATGATTACTAGACTAGGTCAGCTTGTAATAAAGATATTTAAGGGTTTGAAACAATATGACACTGAATAGAAGTGTTGCTAAGTGAAGCTTTCTTCGTGATGTCATCTTCATCATGCGACCCCTGGTGAGAAATGTAGTAACATGTGAGCGTGGTGGAACAGGAAAACAAAACCTCGCATAACTAAGCATTTTTCACGCGCTGAAAATTTGTCTCTCAGTTCTAACTAGGAGACAACACCCATAAACCATGGCACCATAGTTTAGATTCGATAGCATGATTACTTTTATTCGGTAGTATTTCAGAGTATGATACGCATATCCAAATTAATGTAGGGTAGAATCTTATATAGTAGTTGAAGACGGTAAAAACAATTTCACACAGCTTCAAGTAGATGAGTTTCAAATTTTAACAACCCGTCCATAACTACCCCGAAATCACGAGCTTCCGATTTACGATTTTGGATTTATTGGGATTAAGTTCTAAAGAATTCTGTTTTGCCCAGTTTTTTTTGTTTTTCCTCACAAATTCTAGATAATCCTGTGGGTGGAAGGAAGTGTAAATCTGGAGCTCATCTGTGTATAAATGATACACTTGCCACGCCATTATCACCCATTGGAGGGTTCAGCTGGAATTTCAGAGAAATGGGTGGGGCGGCCAGTGTACACGACCCTATCGTGTACATAAAAGCTCTCTGAAAATGAAACTTTTTGGATAAGAACGTTTCTAGGTGGTAAGGATCAACCGCGACAGTCACTATGAAATCTAGTGGATCGGTCACATCTATAGAAAATATGATACTAGGAAATTCTGCTTTGTTGGCTTTCCGGGGTGGAAATTTCGAGCGGCATTCCTGGCCACCTTGGGGACCTCATGGGTGGTTAGGTAGTCCGCCCTCGCACAGGTCATGCCGAATATGGGCGGACCCAACAATGCATGCCGCTTTACGCGGGGCAAACCCATGTAATAGGCGAAGTCTCTGAACGCTCTGAATGGGGCTCTCTTATTGAGACAACGGGGCGTCGGTCATACTTGCATACAACAGGGCATTGGCCGATGCGGCCTGCACCTTGGCCGGAACATCCTTTGGAGCTTCAATTTGGAGGTGGAGGTAATCACCGAAGTGCATCGGCGGGCATCGCAAGAACAATCGGAGGGCAGTCGCTCCTCGCTCAACGCGGTAGCCGGGTGGCAATGCGACGCACACAAATTCCACTAGGGCTCCAGGCTCATTGTAAGGTTCGGCTAGAGGCACCCCGTAGTGCCTTGACTCTTAATATATTTATTTTACGACGTGAACCATTAGAGTTATACACGTTTAGTTCATTTTGAAGCACTCCTGATAGCCCCTATATAATTTAACATAATATTATACTCTATTAATAGGCAAAGAAAAAGTTAGACTTCGATATAGTACTGGACATTGTCAAAATATACTTACAAGTCATTCCTTTCCCGGCTGAGTTACCTCCATCAACCCGCATTTGTTAAATAACATATTATTATTAAACTCTTACCAGCACAAGCACAAGAGCTAGGTCCGTTACCACATCCACACGATGGGTTACCAGAGCTACCTTCGCCGCCACCTGGGGTTCAATAAAATAAGAAATTAATAAAAAAAATCAAATCCTCATGACTGCCGACAGAAGTGAAAACTTAAAACTATAAACAAACAGTTGTTATTTTTGGATATCCAAATTAATTATTATATAGTGTTATCGTTAACACGTCACGTGACCATGTTGATGACGACTTACATAAATTTACTCCCTATCCAAACCTTCCTATAAAAGTTTTCACTTCAAAAACAATGAAAGAGAATTCATTATTACGTATGTTTTTGATACTAACTAACTTATCATCAAGCCATTTCCCTTGCGGGGTAGGCAGAGAGAACAGGGTCCCAAGAGGCTCTATTCTTGCATACATCTCTCATTTCCTCAACATTCATAATTTTCTTCATACATGCTCGCCGGTTTAAGAGACTCCTGACTCCACCTTCCTTCAATATATGACCAATTTGGTGTAGGTAGGTGAGCCTCGGTCTCCCCCTGGACCTACATCCTTCCACTTTTGCATTTTATATCTTCTTAACCGGTCACTCGTCCGGCATACTTTCCACATGTCCGAACCATCGGAGCATTCCCTTTCGCATCTTTACACCAATACTCTTTATCATATCTACTCGCTCTCTTATGTCATTGTTACGAATGCAGTCCGTCAGCCTCACTCCGCAGATTCTCCGCAGAGATCGCATTTCGACCGCATTGATTTTACTCTCATGCTCCTTTTTGCATACCCAACTCCCGCTTCCATATAGTAACGTTGGGACAAGCACTGCGTTGTGTATTACGACCTGTGCCTTCTGGCTGAGGTGATGGTGCCGAGAAGTTGTCCCAATGCTCCGTTCACTCTATTTCCCGCATTTACTCTTTTCTCTATATCAGTGGTGTATCTTCCATCCTGACTGAATCCACATCCAAGATATAAGTACAAATTCATCAACTTGTTCTAGCACACTATTTCCAACCGATACTCTGACATCTGTTCTGGCTTCACCTCTTTTAGAGACCATAATTTTGGTTTTGCTCACATTCACACGAAGGCCCCTTTTCCTACAATATTCTGTCATTACGTCGACTTGGGTTTAAAGGTCAGTCGCAGACTGCGCTAATAGGACCGCATTGTCTACATATAGCAGTGAGTTAACAACTAAGTCGCCCATTTGAACTCCCACATTAATTTTATTCATCCTTTGGAGACATTCATTCAGATATATGATAAAGAGTCTGGGTGATAGAACGCAACCCTGTTTAACGCCGATATCTACATTAAACCAGGGCGACATTCCATCATCCAGCCGCACACAAGCTCTGCAGTCCATGTAGTTGGACTGCACCGCTTGCAGAAGTCTTCCGTTAATACCATACCATACTCTGGCAAAATGTCCCAAAGTTCCTTTCGTACAACTGTGTCAAATGCTTTCTCCAAATCCACAAAACTGAAGAAAACCCTCTGGCCTAGAGCCAGATGCTTCTCCACAATGTTGCGCAGAGAAAACACTTGATCCATGCATGCCCCTTATGCCCCTTCCACACCCGAACCTCCTTGTGCCCCACACAAAAATTCATCAGACACTTTCTCCTTTCACCAATCTTACCATATACTTTGGCTGGCAAACTAGTCAAGCTTACGGCACATAACGTGAACTTGTTTTTAAACAAGGGCATGATGACTGCGCTTCTCCAGTCCTTGGGAACTATTCCTTAGCTCCAATATAAATTAAGAAGCACCAAGACGGATTCTCAGACACATGAGCCTCCAAGCTTGATCATCTCAGCAGACACCTTATCAATACCCGCTGCCTTACCATTTTTCAAACTTCTAACCGTCCATACTAATGTCAACAGAGGATGCCGGTACCGAATGCTAATCTATTAGACCACATGTGGCACTGGCATCACCCCGAGCATCCGCATACATATCTCTAAAATATTCACTCCATCGGCTTAACACATCTTATGTTTGCAGCTCTGTTCTGCAGTGGATGTTGAAAGGCTGATGGATGGATGGATGGATGGATGGAATATAACAGATAATAAAAAAAATAAAAAAAAACACATTATTTTCGGTCATATATCCGCAAACAGATCACAGTTAGGATTGGCACACAGGAGAGCGTTTAGTGCTGCAAGTGTGCGCGGTACAGGCGACTTGGAACGGGCTAGTCCGTTGCGCTAGAACGTTGCGTCGATAGTTATTGGGAGTATAGAATCGACACAGCTCCTTGTGTAACTCAGGCGCATCTATTTTATCCCTTATAATGTTGCACATAACAACAATTTGGCGCACATCCCGTTTGACTTCCAATGAGTTATACCCTAAACATCCTAAGAGATATCTCGCGTGGTACATATATGGATAGTACCCGTAGATGTTACTGAAAAGATACCTAAGGAAAGCCTTTTGCACTTTTTCTAGTATAAGTGCATATCGACGCTTGAAAGGCAACAATTACCAAGCGACATTCTGGCCGATATTGAGTTATATACATAATTGAAATCACAAAAAAATTCGCTCGTGCCGCTAGGACAAGTTTTGCTGTCGCTTGGTAACTTAAAAATATCACAATTTCATAGTTTTCGGCGACCAAGCGACTAAAATTTTACCGATTTCTGATTAATTTTCACTTAGTAAATATTTGATTTTGACTTTTTACACTTGTTAATTTTTGCCTTGACTCGAATTAATGCATTTAAACAAAGCATTTTTTTCCATGCGGTATCTAGGGTATGAATATTACTTAATAAATTTTACTCAATTGAAAATTTTTATTATTCATCATTTAAGACTTTTTAACACTCCTTAATTATGTATATATTTTCATTTAGTATTTTTTCCTAAATGAATAAAATAAAAAAATAAATAGTTTTTCCTACCTAAAAAGTATAGTATTTTGTCGCTTGGTAATATTTTCCCTGTCGTTTTTTTACCTTTTTCATTACTAAGATAACTCTTACTGATATAAAATTAGTATAAAAATTTGCTTATTCCTGTTGCACTTATTCTGTTTTGTCGCTTATACGCGCTGTAAAGTAGAATTTGAGTGGCCGTTGGTAACAAAAATTACGATTAGCCTTTACCGAACTGTTGCTTAGGAAACCCGTGTGCTCGCACGAAGCGCACTTAGTATCATCGTGTAGCTTGATAATAAGCAATCGGTAAGTGTTTTAATGAATTATAAAAAAAAATATGAGTGTTAGTTATTTAACACGCATATTATTGGTTTAAATTTATTATTTAGGTACATAATGAATCGCAATAAGTGAGTAGATAGATGTATAAATTCTACCTTTGTAGGTTGCTCTAAATTTGGCGAATCAAAAATGATAAAACCTCAGAAAGGTCTTAAACGTTAGTACTAAGCTGATAAAATGTACATTGATTATTTAGATGAAGATTACTCAACCATTATCGATTGTGATGAAGCTGTAATTTAAGATGAATGGTTAGCATCTACTTCTTCTTCTAATGGCGATGAAGTAGTTTAAAATTTAGCAAAAACAAAAAAAGAACAAAAAGTTAAAAAAATGAAAAAACCTTAAAGAAAAATATTAATAACATTAATAAAAATATAATTGGAGAAATAAAATAACAAACTTAATAAAGGAACGACCACAAAAAAGAATTGCTGGACAAGAATATGTGCAAAGTGATCATCGAATCTAAATCTGTTCCACTGGAACATCATCGAATCTAAACCTGTTCCACATAACCCGTGAATTAGTAAAACAATGTGGAAATAACTGGGAATATATAGATACTGGAAAAAGACCGAAGGTATTTATAATTTCTGGGGACTATCTGGAGATCTTCAAAGAGATTAGTGAGTATAATACCGAAAAAAGAAATAAAGTGGAAGTGACTTGATTTGGGAAATCGCTCGGCTGGTTCTAAGTATTATATTAATGAAGGGGAGGGCAGGAGACCAGTACGTTTATAATTTTAAGGAAATATAATTATGTCTTCTTCTTTTCGTGGCCCTATCCCATTTTATTTGGGGTTGGCCCTCCGTATCAGCTCGGTCCTGGGTCGTCACTTTGTTGACTTGGGCTTCTTTAAGGTTCTTATTACTACGGAGATTTATGTGATTCGGGGTCTTCCTCGTCCTCGGGGTTTAGTTTCGATATCTAGCACTTTGCTGGTCATGTGGGCGGACGGTTGCCTCATAACGTGTCCGTACCACCACTGACGGCTCTCCTGTAGTTTATCTGGGATAGGTCTCACTTTGAAGGTGCCTCTTATATGTCTGTTTCTGACATGATCCAGCCTAGATACACCACCTACCCACCTGAGCATCGTCATCTCTGCGCAGTGTAACTGATTTTCGTTTTGAGTGGTCAGCATTCGGCTCCGTATGTCATGGCCGGTCAGACGGCTGCTCTGTGTACTCGTCCCCTTATGCGAACGGGCATTCGAAAATCTAATAAAGTGATTTTTAAAATCGATAAAAAACTCAATTTATGAAGTTTGCAACCTATATTTTCCTCGTTCATTAATACTTACTTTGCTTTGAATTTAATACAACTACGTTTATAAATATTTTATTGTGATAATATAGTACAAAAAAGGGATGCCAGAAGAAGACAACCTCTATAAAAAATTACCCCGAATCTCAAGCTCTGGCGCGTGGTGAGGAGATGCATGGCTGATGGGTAGTTCAGTCTCGAGCGCGGCCCCAGCCAGGGTACCTGCGGACCCCCTGTGTTGGGTTACAAATGTACGCTTACCCGGGTACAGGGAGCTCTGCCCGGGTGGACCTCCTTTCTCCCATACTCGTGGGAACAACATGGAAAAATTGTTAAAAAACACAAAGTTGACAGAGTTGGGTGAAAATCCCGACGCCTCAGCCGTAAGGGGTACGGCTGTAAATGCGGCCCCTACTAGTGCAGCTGCGCGTAAAACGCGCGGCGGCAGAAAGTCCCACAAGGGCAAAAAGACGTCCAAGGGAGCGTCCCCCCAATCTTCAAAGACGACGGGCAGCTCGGCCTGCACTTCAGCTGCCGAGATGTCTGCCGCTGAGGAGGGTGGCCTGTCTGAGGCTGCTGAGAATCGGCAATCGCGGCCGGCAGAGGTTACGTCAGAGTCGCACTTCTGGCGCAAGCGCACCATGTCTCAGGGGGGCGCTGCCTCGGAGTCCGACCTGAGCTCAACTGAGATGCCTCCCCCTAAAATACCCGCAGCGGCTAGGGGTTGAGGTATCAGCCGACCCGGGACGCCGATACCACGTGCCGCCTCAGCGAAAGAGGCTGAGACGCGATCTCTGAGGCGAGCGGAGACGGTGCAACACGCAGAGGAGCGCTTGGCGCTCCTGTCGGAGAAGCTCCGTCTTCCCATAGACGGCAATGGGCCGCCTACTGCGGCCAAATTTGCCGAAAGAGCCGCGGACAGCGTGGCCATAATTTCGACGGCGGCCATGGGCTCGAGGAACCTCAAGAGTAGCTTCGTCCGGGGTCTTAAAATCGTCACCACGGAACTGTCCAACGTGGTGGAGCGGCTTGTGGTGGAGGTAGCCGACCTTGAGCGCGAAACGAGCGCCTGGAGACAACGGTCGAGGAGCTGCACCGAGGGATGACCAATATGAGAGCCGAACTTGGGCTCCCTGAGGCCATCCCGAGTGCCTCGGATTCCGTAATGCGGGTCGAGCCTAGTCTCCCCGCGACCGCCTCGCCGCCGCCGCCGCGCCCCCGCCCTGCCTCGGCAACCGCCTCGGCTCCGTCTGCCGCTCAGTTGGGCCCTGTAACTGCGCTGGAGGACGAAATGCTCCGCGCGGTTATCGAACGCATGGATGCGGTCTTTGGCCCGAGATTCGAGGCCCTAGCCGAAAGATTGCCGCCAGAGCCCTGACTTCGGCTGCCGCTTGCGGCTGATAAAAGAAGGGCTGCAGCGTCCTCGGCATCGACACCTCTGCCGTGCCAGGGAGGGCATGTGTCTTTTGCCGCGACGGCGGCTAAACTACCGGCGGCCAAACCACCAGCGGCAAAACCTTCGCCGGCTCCTGTGCAGGGAAAGGGCCAAAAAAATGCCAAGAAAAAGGAAAAGGCGGGACAAGCCCCGAGGGGTCAGCCCCGAGAGGAGTTCCCGCCTCTGCCAAATGCCGCTGTGCCTCCGCGTTCTGCTGCGCCGCGACAAACGGACGCACCCTCGCGGGCTGCGGCCAAGGATTTGGTCGCCGCCGGTAGACTTCTGGTGGGCTGGAGCTCCGCGCGGTTAATCGAGCTGGAGCCCCGGCCTGCCAGGTGCTACAAGTGCATGGCGGTCGGTCACACCCGGCCCCTGTGCACAAACTGCTTCGACTGCAGCGGGCTTTGTTTCCGCTGCGGTCAGGCAGGGCACCAGGCGGCTGCCTGTTCTGCCACCCCACACTGCCCCGCGTGCGCGGCGGGCAATCGCCCCGCCAACCACTGTATGGGGGGGGTGGGGTGCAGGCCTCTGGCCAAGTCAGGTCCTAAGAGGGGGGTGGGCAGCCAATCAGCCTCGGCTGCCCAACCTGGCGCGGCTGGACCGCCGCAGCGCATGGAGGAGGATATCGTGGTCCAATAACGGATCACGACGCTTCTCCTCCAGGGGAATCTCGGCCATTCCGCCAGGGCGCAGGACCTCTTCCTGCAATCCATGGCGGAGCGGTCGATCGGTGTTGCCGTAGCCGCGGAGCCCTACATAGTCCCGGATCGCCCCAATTGGGCGGGTAGCGGGGATTGTTCCGTGGCGGTCGTCGGCTCGGCGGCGCCGTATTCCCCGCCCTTGTCACTCAAAGACCAGGGCATGGGATATGTGGCGACCGAATGGGGAGGGGTCACGCTGTATGGCGTGTACTTCTCCCCTAGTCGTAGTCTGGTGGCTTTCGAGGTCTTCCTGTACAACCTGGAGACCTCGATACGGCGTATAGCACCGAGCCCTGTGCTCGTGCTGGGGGACTTCAACGCCAAATCAACGGCGTGTGTGTCCCCCAGGACGGACCCCCGAGGTGCGGCGGTCCAAGAGTGGGCGGCAGCGGCGGATCTCGTGTTACTCAACCGAGGGTCCGCCCAAACGTACGTGCGACCCTGGGGCGGGTCGATAGTGGACCTTTCGTTGGTAGCCCCGGTGTCACCGCACGCGTAAGGAGCTGGCGAGTCCTGGAGGAGGTCGAGACCCTATCTGACCACAGATATATTCAGATAGAGGTCTCCCGGAACCTTCAGGGTGCCAGCAGGGGTCACGCGGCGGACAGAACTTCCGCTTTTCCGTGATGGGCTGTGGGTAGGCTCGACCGGGACCTGCTAGTGGAGGCGGCCATTTTTCAATCTTGGCTGCCTCCCCCCCTGACGGAAGACGTGGACGCCGAGGCGGGCCGCATTCGTGGCATGCTTACGCAGATCTGCGATGTGGCCATGCCCCGCGTGCGGCGCCCGCCTCGACGGAAGGGGGTCTACTGGTGGTCCCCGGAGCTGGCGGACCTCCGTGCGGCCTGTGTTCGTGCCCGAAGGTCCTACACTCGCAGCCGCCGTCGCCGAATCCGCGACGAAGAGCGGGAGGGCCGGCTGTATGCAGCGTACTGCAGTGCGCGCGCCGCGTTAAAGCTGGCCATCTGTCGCGCCAAAGACGCGAAAAGGCAGGAGATGCTGGACGGTCTCGAGCGTGACCCCTGGGGACGCCCGTACCGCGCGGCGCTTAACAAGCTCCGCACCCAGGGCCCCCTCCTTACTGAGACCCTCCAGCCGGGCTTCCTCTCTGAGGTGCTCGAGGGACTTTTCCCTTCACGGGCGGTGCACACGCCTCCGTTTATGGCTACGCCAGATGATGACCGGGAGGCCGACGACGTGGAGGTACCGCCCGTGACGACCCTACTCTTCCATGGGCGCCGACGGGGCCCGCCCTCCAGCGCCTCGGTGTGGGCTTGCCAATCCAGGCCCACATCAAATATCTGGGCCTGGTATTGGATGGACGGTGGCACTTTGACGAGCACTTCCGCCGTCTTGCGCCAAAGCTCGTCGGCACGGCGTCCGCCCTCGGGCGACTGATGCCATTGACTGATTGCACATACATTTGTCTTACGACTATGAAATGTGATTAAGAATTTGGGATGATCGAAGAGTCAGTAGGGTAGCTCAGTGGCTTAGAGCACTTCCCCGGATTGGAAAAGATGCGTGGTTCGACTCTCGCCCCTATTAAAAATCTCTTTTTCTTAATTCACAAATAATTTGTACTTTAAAAAGTAGCGGAGCATGTCAATTGCTAAAAGAAATAGATCTAAAATGTTCGAAAAAATCGCGCCATCAAATAGTATGATTTTTAATTGCAAAATTAAACTTACTATATTGGATGCATGTAATGCTTGCCGGTAGATGGCGTTAGTCGTAAGACAAATGTGATTAAGAATTTGGGATGATCGAAGGGTCAGTAGGGTAGCTCAGTGGCTTAGAGCACTTCCCCGGATTGGAAAAGATGCGTGGTTCGATTCCCGCCCCTACTAAAAATCTCTTTTTCTTTATTCACAAATAATTTGTACTTTAAAAAATACATAATTTTTAAATTCCACCTCATTAGCTCTTAGAATTGCATTTAAAATTCGTTAGATTCAAGTAATTATGACAAATAATAGATTTTTAACGATTAAACACAAAGTGAAAAATGTGAAATCGAACTTTGTGTTTAATGTATAGTGCTAAGCATGTCAAATGCTAAAAATATATATAAAAATATCTAAAGATTTTTAACGATTTTTTTTTGATAAATAAAAGTTTAAAATGCTCTACTGTAAAGTTGACTACATGTCGCTTGGTAATTATTGCCTTTCAAACGTCGATATGGCCCCTGTGTGTGGACTCCATGCGCAGATACTGCTTTCTAATTAATAATAATAATACAATTAATAGTACTTATATTACTTTTTTTTTGTTAATACATACATATAATAGATAGCAAACACCCAGCCGCAGTACAAATATCTGTGTTCATCATACAAATAATTGTCCAGAGTGGGAATCGAACCCACGACCTCGTGAACGGAAGTTATTTTATTACAATACCGACTACGCCACGAGCCCCGTTCAGTACCACGAGTATAATACCTAATTATAGAAAAAAATACTATTATATTTATTTTTGAAAACATATAATAAGCCCGTTGGAACATTTTACTAACTAGCTCAGTTAATAAACATGAGACATTAATCGTGGAAAGCACATACAAGTTATATAACATACCTGCGCCACCGGTTACTGATGGCATAAACGGTAATCCTCCTGAAATTATACTAAAGAGTAAAATTAAGAAAGCAGATACACATTATTGACTAAACAAACTCAATTTTTATCTTATCTCAGGCTTATAATAAGGATCCGCCGCAGCCAAAAGCTATTTTTTTTGGTTATATCTCAGGTACGCGATATAGTAGCGGTATAAAATGTATACCACATTTTAAATCTTAATTAGAGCACCCTAATAAAAAAATTGCATTAATATCCGTTCAGCAGTTTTTACGTGATGCACAAACTAACAAACAGACATAAAATCTAAAAAATGTTTTGTATTTAGACATGCCTATATAGCCAAATACAGTCATTTTATCCATCCAGATTGAGGTGTAGGCCCAAATCAGGTATCTGGGTCTGGTGCTGTATGGGCGGTGACGCTTTCGGGAGCACTTTCGCCAACTGTCCCCGAGGCTCGCCGGAGCGGCGTCCGCCCTTGCATGGCTCGTGCCAAATATGGGCGGACCCAACAATGCGTGCGACGGCTTTATGCAGGGGTGGTCCAGTCGATGGCGCTTCACGGCGCACTTGTGTGGGTGGAGTCCCTGGACGCGCCGAACAGGGCTCTTCTGTGGAGGCCACAAAGAGTCGTCGCGTCCAGGCTCATACGCGGATACCGCACGGTGTCAACCGAGGCGGCCTGCGTATTGGCTGGAACCCCCCCGTGGGACTTGGATGCGGAGGTGCTCGCCAAAATGTATTGGCGGGCGCGTCGCAAGAGCATGCGAGGGACGGTCGTCTTCTGCTCAGCGAGGTGGTCAGGTGGCAGGGCGACGCCTGCCAAGTTGCCATGGCCAGTTGGAGTTCGCTGCTGGAGACACCCCGGGTCAGTCTCTGGCCCGTAGGGGTGCTCCACCTGTGCTGGAGGAGTGTGCAAAGTGACAGCACGGAGTCCTTACCTTCCGACTGGTGCAGGTACTGTCGGGCACGGTTGCTTCGGCAGATATCTGCACATAGTCGCAAGGAGGGAAGAGACTCCGGGCTATCGCCATTGCGGCTGCGACGAGGACACGGCGTGGCACACTCTCGAGTCGTGCCCGGCTTGGGCCGAGCAGCGCCGTGAACTCGTCGCGGCAACAGGGAGAGACCTCTCGCTGCCGAGTATCGTCAGAGCAAAAAGAGACAGAAAGTGGGCCGCGGTCGCTGACTTCTGCGAGGAGGTTATCTAGCGGAAGGAAGTGGCGGAAAGGGCCAGGGAGGAGGATACTTCCGCTGACCCAAACCGCCGCCAGCAATTGGGGCGACGCAAGCGAGTACTTGCGCCTCATGCCACCCTAGCTGAGGCTGCAGGTGGATGGACCAGGGAACGTCCGCCACCCGCAAGGCCTCCCGCGAAGGTACGCATGTACGCATGCGTCGCTCAGTAGATGGTACCCGAAAGGGTAAGCCGCCGGCGGATTATTGAAGTAATCCAACACAGTACCAGTGGTCCGTCAACACAGGCGGAGAGACGGTATACGGCGGGTTTCTTTAGTGGGTGAGGGCCCCACACTACCCTGTTCGTTGCCCCGAACGATGCGATGTGCGGTTAGGTATATTTTTTCCCGCCTAAACAAAAAAAGGCTCTGATCTCAAACCATATTTTAGAATCTTTGTCTGCTTTTTTGGGCATCACGCAAAAACTACTGATTCAACAGTGGTGGTGTCTTGTTTAATCTTAAAAAATTGGTTTATGTACATTTTATCTTGATATCACCAAAATTATTACTTTGATTACGGCACTATCCCCCATATGAGCAAAACACACGTTGTTGTGGCGTTGTCTTGGGGAGGCCTATGTCCAGCAGTGGACGTCGAAAGGGGCTGATGGATGGATGGATGGAACCAAAATTATAACTTTTCAGTAGTGGCGCTAGTTATCCGTATATTCTTTATGCTCCGATTTCCAAAAAAATATGAACTTACTTACTTACTTATCATCACGCCATTTCCCTTGCGGGATAAGCAGAGAGAAAAGAGTGCCCTCAAGAGAACGCCACAACGAGCGGTCCTGTGCCGACCGCATCCAACGGCTCCCCGCGGCTTTGACCGGATCGTCGGTCCATCTGGTGGGGGGCCATCCTACGCTGCGCCGTCCGATACGTGGTCGCTACTCGAGAACCTTTCTTCCCCAACGGTTGTCAGTTCGTCGAGCGATGTGGCCTGCCCATTGCCACTTCAGCATGGCAACCCGGCGGGCTATGTCGGTCACTCTCGTTCTCCTACGGATCTCCGAATTACGGATTCGATCACGTAGGGAAATACCAAGCATAGCCCGCTCCATGGCCCGCTGAGCGACTTTGAGCCTTCATATGAGACCAACATTCAGAGACCACGTCCCTGTTCCGTATGTCATCACTAATAACACACACTGGTCGTAGACCTTCGTTTTCAGACACGGAATATTGGACGAGAAGATCTTCCTTAGCTTCCCGAACGCTGCCCAGCCGAGTTGGATTCGTCGATTGACCTCTTTATCGAAGTTGTGCCTACCTAACTGAACTGTTTGTCCCAGGTAGACATAGTGGTCGACAACTTCGAGAAGCGCACTCCCGACTAGGACCGGTGCTGAAATGACATGGACATTATGCATGACTTTCGTCTTGTCCATGTTCATTTTGAGACCAACTAGTCGGCAAACCCTGCAGAAATCATTGAGCATGGTGCCAAGGTCCTCCAGCGATTCCTCCATGACTACGATGTCGTCGGCATATCGAAGGTGAGTAATGTATTCGCCATTGATGTTGATGCCGAATCCGGTCCAGTCCAAGAGCTTGAAGATATCTTCCAATGCAGTGGTGAAGAGTTTCGGGGACATAACGTCTCCCTGTCTAACACCTCTCTGCAGTTGGATCGGTTTAGTACTCCTGTCCTGAACACGGACTGACATGGTGGCATTTCTATACAAGCACTTCAGCACTTCGATGTACTGATAGTCAATTTGGCACCGTTGAAGGGACTGCAGCACCGCCCAAATTTCGATTGAATCGAAGGCTTTCTCATAGTCCACAAACGCCAGACACAGAGGCCGATCATATTCCTCGGTTTTCTGTATAATCTGGCGTAGCGTATGGATGTGGTCTATAGTACTATAGCCTTTTCGGAAACGAACTTGTTCGGGAGGCTGGAAGTCGTCAAGCCTGCGCGTGAGTTCATTTGTAATGACCCTCAAAAACAACTTATAGACGTGGCTCAAGAGCGAGATGGGTCTATAGTTCTTCAAGAGGGTTCTGTCACCTTTCTTGAAGAACAGCACCACCATGCTTCTGGTCCATGACTCTGGAACGTCGCCCCAAAGAACGACAGAATTGTCTTATTAACTACGCTATAAATATATATGTAAATACGTACCAGTTATTCCCGACATAAGTCCAGTTAAACTTGATAAACCTGTATTAGAGTATTTACAATTAAAATGAATTCAGAAATAAAAATAAAAACAAGAACATGATATAAAACATCGTGAAATTAACACAAATTTAACCAATCTTTATCTTCTTAAGGAATCGTGAGCGAATAATTGAAAAGCCAACAAGGCCCTTTCGGGATGCGGGTGAATTTCACCGATAACCACCGATCAAATTCTTAGAGAGGGTTGATTTCAGAAAAACATCTAGTTATCGGTAAAATTAGCCTGGCCGTGTGGGGATGGCTTTAGAATTGTCCCACCCCTCTCCACCTATGGAAGTCGTAAGAGCCGACTGAGGGAATACCCAGGGAGTGGGCAGCAGCACTCCCTCGAGTATTAACAACATCTACTGCGATTGCCAACCCGCCTGCCAAGCGTGGCGATTACGGCATTATCCCCCATTCTTGGGGAGGCCTATGCCCAGTAGTGGACGTTAAAAGGCTGATGGATGGATTGATGAAAATTAGCCTTAATATATTCTGCTCTTGTTCCATCTGAGTGTAAGAGCAAGCAATCTTTTAATGGATATAATTAATGGCACGAGCCTCTATCAAAACTTAAATCAAGACTTTCACTGCTTTTTTTTAATTGATTGACAAGCAAGATTGTGAAAGTTTTAGCATATTAGCCTTGGTCTTGCTCAAATATTTCTTCTTTTGGTATTGATCTCAGGCTTGGTTATCCAGTCTTGGTTTCGCTCATTTACCCTATTACTTAAGGCTTATAACTCTTTTCTAAGTTTTGCCATGAAAGTTATTGGTTGACATTTTGAAATGTTCATAGTGACATAAGAATTAGGGTAAGAAAATTTCAAACTGTATTGGTTTTGTCTTGTTTCTTAAAATTGAGTTAATCTCAATTTTATGCTTTTTTATTGTTTTGTTTGGTTATGAGCAACTTCAAATTCTTTTAGTTTTTATCTTACTGTCTCTTAATTTTCTTATATTGTTTTTTGTCTTGCATAATCTTTTTAGTTTGCTCTATGTTTTGATTTCTCAGTCTTGTTCTTGTTAGTGTAAGTATGGTCTTCATCTTCCAAAAATGCTAAACCAAGACCAAGATTTCAATACCAAAATCGATTTTAGTCGTCACTACTAATGAGTCACATTAGCAAGTTAAGTAGTTTTGGGTCAAAATCGGGGTAATTTTTTTTAATCTATTACAATCTTTATTTGTATAGAACTACATGCACATCTTAAAAATCGATAACAATCTACATTAATCTAAAAGACTGTGTTGCAGTTGTAAACGCCTAACCTCCGTGGAATCCATCTAATTTGGATTGAGTACAATTGTTGTGCTGAGACTTATACATTCAGTCAAGAAAGTATTGGGAATGGATGATTTGTTTATGGTTCTAAATTCAAATTTTTATCATATATACATCAAAGATCAAAATCGGTCCATTCTTGAGTTATAAATGGTGAACTAACCTGACTTTGTTTTATATAAACATAATCCAGTATGTCAGGTGTATTTAACCTTTGAGGGTACCCGAAAGGGTAAGCCGCCGGCGGACCACTGAAGGAATGTAATATGGTTCCGGTGGCAGCCAATAAAGGCGGAGAGACGACACACGGCGGGTTTTTTTAGTGGGTGAGGGCGCCACACTACCCTCTTCGTTGCCCCGAACGACGGGGTGTGCGGTTAGATACATTTTTTTCCGCCTAAACAAAAAAAAAGGTGTATTTAACCTAATATATGATATTAGGATAATATTATAGAACTTACACTCTAATTGGCCAGAAGCGGTGGATGCATAAACTGTTAATACAAGTAGCAGGATTGCTGAATAACCTTTGTAAGACATCGTAACAATTTGTTTTGTTGAATGTACTGATTATTTACAAAAACCAAATGAGTAATTAAATACAAGAAACACATCCTATATGATATATATATATAGTGTTATTTAATGTACATCCGTGATCATAGAAACAATAAATTTTATAACTTCATCAGGACTTTTTATGAAAATTTTTATTGTATTTTATTATTTGCTATAAAGTATTTTTATAGATTACCATGTTATGATAATTAAATGTGGGCCGTAAAATATTGACCGTGCTTTAAAGAAAACAAAGTAAAAAGATCTACAATTAAAGCCCAGATACTGTCTGTATCTAGGT
Source organism: Leucoma salicis (assembly GCA_948253155.1). Classification (NCBI taxonomy): domain Eukaryota; kingdom Metazoa; phylum Arthropoda; class Insecta; order Lepidoptera; family Erebidae; genus Leucoma; species Leucoma salicis. Next base: position 9,615,254 of record OX411808.1, on the reverse strand, counting down.
GATCATCCCATAAGTGTAGAATTTTTTCACTACGCACATTCTACGTCTATGAATCATCCTATATTTAGAGCAAAATCAAACTAATTTATTACTTCAATTTATACAATTTTAAATTCGTTCATTCCTCAATAAGGCACATAGATCATTATTGTACATTATCAAAATAAAGAGGAAATTCAAACAAAACTTTCTCATTTATATAAATGTTGAATGCTGACGGCGACGTAACTCTGGCTACTGTTCCTTCAGATCCAAGAATGAATGAGAAATGTTACTTGAAGCTACCCGTCATTGCGAATTAGATTTCTTTCTATAACAGTGGTAGTATGCTCATAGAAGAAGAATTAAATATGGCGAAGATGCAATGCATTCTAAATCCATCACCACGTGCACAAAAATATGTTGTAGTCTTGGATCTTATCACGTCATAAAAACCCCCTGCGCTAGGGAACAACCTTGAGGAGACTTTACAAAACATATGATTAACGGACACAAAGTGTACCCAGACTCAGATGAACTATGAGTGGATCTCACAAAGAATTGATCTATGTGGGAAATAATAATAATATATTTTCTTATTGTCATTGTATATTCAATATTCATTGTGTCTCATTTTTGCACCAATCTATGTCAAATATTATTGTGCTATTAAAATGGAGTGGGTGTGTAAATAGTAGTTAAAACATCGGCGCAAGTGTATCAAGATATGATCCTTGAGAAGGTGGTTAAGCCTCTTCAACACCATGTTCCAAAACCAAGTATGCTACTTTCAGCAAGATTCCGCACTGGGTCATAAAGCTCCATCCACACAAGCGTGATTGGAAACGAATGTTTCTGACTTCATTTGAGCTGAATACCGGCCTTTACCTAGTCTCGATCTTGATCCGCTGAACCATAATTTTTGATCAGTTTTAGAGAGTATGGCATGATCAAAACGCCAATTTGGAATCACTAAAGTAATCTATCAGATTGGCAGTGAAGAATTTTCTCATAGAGAAAGTGTGTGTTTCGATTGATAACGGGCCTCTTGAAAAGATTGTATTAAATCCATCGGAGGTCATTTTGAACATTGTCATATTCTTTTAAGTATATATATATATATATATATATAATATTTATATTATATATAAGCTAACACTCAATACAGTAATAAATGTTTTATCTAATAGAAAAGAAGTATATTTCACTTGTTACAATATTTATGGCAAGACTAGGTTTCCAAAATAAAAGTAGTCTAAGTTAGTTCTTATAATATCAGCTATCTGCCAGTGAAGCTCCTATAGTTACAGCCGTTCTGAAGATCAGCTGAAATACACAGGCAGACAGACAGACAAAAAATTTAAAAATAATAACATATATTATTTTTTAAATATTACGGGATAAACGTTGAGTAAATGTTTCTTTATTTTATCGTTTACTACGGACATTGAATAATTTTTTATGATGCCTGCGCCATCTGTTGCAAGTATTTGCATACATTAGGTAAACTTAATTTTACAATCAAGATTTACCGTCGTTACTCAAGATTTTAAGAATAAATGTGTTGATGATCGCTGAATTGGCAAAGCATCTGGGACGGTAGGTATTTCAGGAGGTGAGTAAATCCTGCTCGTGACTGTTATTTTTGATTTCACATTTTCGCACTTTGTGTCGATTTGAATAATTCCCAAAGTAATCTAGAGGTGTTCAAACAGTCTTGAATACGAATGTTTTATTTGGATAATGATCAATATAAAGGTATGGATGACATGGTCTGATTTTGGTCGGCATTTCTATCAACTTTTTAAATGTAAAAAGAAGTTATAGTGACAATTATGTCACGTAGTTATTAAAGTACAATAGTTGGACGTTTGGTGTCGCAAAGTTTTTTGTTGATATTGATATATCAATAATTATTATGTTCTTACAAATATACATATCTTTCCTCTGTATAATATTAGTATAGATAGTGTAGATCATAAAATTCCAGAGTAAGCCTCAGATTTGATAGACATTTTTTAGAGAAAATATATAGCTTATTATATTAATGTGTCTGCTGAGAATGTGAAATTCATTTAAGCTATTAAATATATGCACAAATTATTGCATACAGGTGGTTATAGTCGGAGATCGACCGTTAGGGCAACGAACAGGGTAGTGTGGGGCCTTCACCCACTAAAGAAACCCGCCGTGTACCATCTCTCTGCCTGCGTTGACGGGATTACGTCAGTGATCAGCCGGCGGCTTACCCTTTCGGGTACCCTCTGCTAAGCGACGCATCTGCACATGGAGCGTTGCATCTTCGCGGGAGACCTTGCGAGTGGCGGGCGGACCCCGGTCCATCCACCCGCAGCCTCAGCTAGGGTGGCATGAGGCTCAAGTACTCATGCTTGCGCCGCCCCAGTCGCTGGCGGCGGTTTGGGTCAGCGGAAAAATCGTCCTCCCTGGCCCTCTCCACCGCTCCTTTCTGCGAGATAACCTCTTCGCAGAAGGCAGCGACCGCTGCTCAATTTCTGTCGCTGCCGAGCATCGCTCTGTCAACACTGGGCAGCGAAAGGTCTCTCCCTATTGCCGCTACGAGTTCACGGTGCTGCTCGGCCCAAGCCGGGCACGACTAGAGCGTGTGCCGCGCCGTGTCCTTGTCGCAGCCGCAATGGTGACAGCCCGGAGTCGCTTCCATGCTTGATCGCAGCGGAAACGAAGACCGCTGCAGGCAAAACAGTTAGTGCACGTCGGCCGGGTGTGCCCGACCGCCATGCATTTAAAGCACCACGCGGGTCGGGGCTCCAGCACGGTGACATGTGAATGGAGCCCACTCTGACGGCATTCGAGCATCCGGTTTACGAGGCAATAGCCTCCCGGACGTCGGCTGACGTCACCGAGTCATCCAGACCGGAAATGCGCATCTCAGCGCACTTTACCGATCTGGTGAAGCGGACTCCACTCCCCTCGCCAAACAGACCCTTAAGCCTTTCGGCCGCCGTATCGGCCAACCTGGGGCCCTCCACCCCAGGGAACTCGAGAATTCGAGCTCCTATGTGGGCTAGGACCAAGACTAACCTACCTAGACAGATTTGGTCATGTATTGAAGGATGGTAGAGTCAGGAGTCTTCAAAACCGATGAGTGGGTATGAAAATAATTTCGAACGTTGGGGAAGCGAGATATGTAAGGAAGAGTCTTTCGGCACTCTGTTCTCTCTGCCTACCCTGCAAGGACGATAGCGTAATTATAAGAAATAAATTAAATTATTGCACTGAGCAGTAGCAGGTGATCATAGTCCGGAGTGTGCGCGTCGCGATCTCTGCCAGCCTGCAATCCATAGGCTGCAATCCGGCTCGAATGTGTACCGCAGTGCGGGTTAGGGCATGCCCCTGAGGCGACGCGTACCGACCCGCCCCCGTCGGTACGAACAACGGCAGATGCGGCGATGGGGGCCGCCACCCATCACGCCTTGCCCAGTTTGGCGAGTCGACGGGAGCAGAGTGTCGAGTAGGCACTCGGAATGTAAGAGGTGGTGTGGAAGGTAAGTTACACGAGCTGGTAACCGTCATGTCGGACAGACAGCTTGATGTGCTCTGTGTAACAAAGGCCAAGCGAAAGGGTAGCGACGCCTGTGATCTTCCTGGTGGCGGGTTAGCTCTGTGGTCTGGTGTACCGCAGAGCGATCGGGCCAGCATGGGAGTGGGGGTGTTGCTGTCCGCTCGCTTGGCCTCAGGTATGAAAGATTACGGAATATTTGATCCAAGACTTCTATGGGTCCGAATAAAACTAGGTGTCACCAGGGTCTTCATGGTTGCAGCTTATGCTCTCGTAGGCGCTTCGGTGGCATCGGATCTAGAGAAGTTCTGGGATAATGTTAGGGAAGTTCTGGATTTGGCAGAAGCTAGTGAATGCGTGATCGTATGCGGAGACTTGAATGGATGGGTTGGGACCAAGCGTCCAGACTTCAAGGACGTGCTTGGTTCATTTGGTGATAAGAGAGTGAATGATGCAGGTAGGCTCATTGCGGATGCATGCATGGAGAGAAACCTTATTGTGTCAAACACATTTTTTCAACATAAGGACATCCATATGTATACATGGAGAAGGAATGAACAGAGAAGTATGATAGATTTAATTCTGGTAGACAGTCGCCTCCGAAGTAAAATTCTGGATACAAGAGCCTACAGGGGTCCCACTGTCGACACGGACCACTATCTCGTTATTGCGAGATTTAGTGGTCTGTTCAGAAAGTGGAGACACTGGCGAGAGCGTATCCACTTCGGAGGGCTTGAAAGAATAAAGATTGAAAAGTTGCAAGAAGACAGTGTAAGAGCAAAGTATGTAGAGGGTGTCCGTGAACGGCTGATTATGGCAAGTCAGCCGGGATCTGACACAGAAGAATGCTGGAGAGTATTGAAAGATAGTATGGTAAATATAGCGAAAGAAGTATGTGGATGCTCAAAGAAGCATAGGAAAGTGAAAGGTGATGCATGGTGGGATACGGAAGTAGTAGCTTCCGTAGACCAAAAGAAGAAAGCGTGGCTGGACTATGTATCTTCTTTGAACCTAAGTGCAAGTATGAAAGAACAGAAGAAAGAAATATACCGGCAACGTAAGAATCATACCAAAGCCTTAGTGAAAGAGAAGCGGGATAGAGCAAATATGATTGCAGAAGAAAGGCTGACCAAAAACTTCGAGAGCAACACCAAACTTTTCTGGAGGGAGGTGAAGAAATCTCGGAGTGGTTGGTCAGCTTTCAGAATGAATAAAATAAGGTCTAAAGGTGGAGACATTCTAACGCAAACACAAGATGTGTTAAGCCGATGCAGTGAATATTTTGGAGATATGTATGTGGATGTTCAGGGTGATGCTGGTGCCACATGTGGTCTAACAGATCAGCATTCGGTACCGGCATCCTCTGATGACATTAGTATGGATGAAGTTGAATGGGCGATTAGAAGTTTGAAAAATGGTAAGGCAGCGGGTATTGATATGGTGTCTGCTGAGATGATCAAGCTTGGAGGCTCATGTGTCTGGGAATCCTTCCTGATGCTTCTCAATTTATGTTGGAGCTCAGGAATGGTTCCCAAGGACTGGAGAAGCGCAGTCATCGTGCCCTTGTTTAAAAACAAGGTTTCACGTTATGAATGTGCAAACTACAGGGCCATAAGCTTGACCAGTTTGGCAGCCAAAGTGTATGGTAAGATTATTGAAAGGAGAATGAGGATGGTGTCTGATGAATTTTTGTGTGAGGTACAAGGAGGTTTCAGGTATGGACGAGGATGCATGGATCAAGTGTTTTCTCTGCGCAACATTGTGGAGAAGCATCTGGCTGTAGGCCAGAGGGTTTTCTGCAGTTTTGTGGATTTGGAGAAAGCATTTGACACTGTTGTACGAAAGGAACTTTGGGACATTTTGCCGGAGTATGTTATTAACGGTAGACTGCTACAAGCGGTGCAGTCCAACTACATGGACTGCATAACTTGTGTGCGGCTGGATGATGGAATGTCACCCTGGTTTGATGTCAATATCGGCGTTAAATAGGGCTGCGTTCTATCAGCCAGACTGTTTATCTTATATCTGGATAAATGTCTACAAAGGTTGAATGAAATGAATGTGAGAGTTCAGATGGGCGACTAAGTGGTTAACTCTCTGATATATGCAGACGATGCGGTCCTATTAGCGCAGAGTGCGACTGACCTGCAAACCCTAGTCGACGTAATGGCAGAAGATTGTAAGAAAAGGGGCCTACGTGTGAATGTGAGCAAAACCAAAGTAATGGTTTTTGAAAGAGAAGAAGCCAGAATAGATGTTAGAGTAGCAATAGGAAATGGTGTGCTAGAACAAGTGGATGAATTTGTATATCTTGGATGTGGATTCAGTCGGGATGGAAGGTACACCACTGATGTAGAAAGAAGAGTGAATGCGGGAAATAGAGTGAACGGACCATTGGGACAACTTCTCGGCAGCCACCACCTCAGCCAGAAGGCACGTGTTGCACACAACGCAGTGCTTGTCCCAACGTTATTATATGGAAGCGAGAGTTGGGTATGTAAAAAGGAGCATGAGAGTAAAATCAATGCGGTCGAAATGCGATCTCTGCGGAGAATCTGTGGAGTGAGGCTGACTGACCGCATTCGTAACAATGACGTAAGAGAGCGAGTAGGTATGAAAGAGAGTTGGGGTGCGGGTCGGGATACCTCCGCGTTGGTGCACCCCGGGCAACGTCGGCACTCTGGTGCCGGCGGCTGAATCCCGGCAGGGGACGGGTCTCCACGTGTCCCTCTGACTAGCAGAGGGCACAGTGGATAGGCCGGACGTCCGCCGTGGAGGGTCAGCGGGGCCATAGTGGCCCCCCCGACTCTGGGAGGGGGACAGCGGGGTCACAGTGACCTCCCCGTCCCAGGAGACGGGGCTTATAGCCCAAGTGGCGACGGGCTCACTGCTTACAGTGGGCCGAACGTCTGCCGTGGAGGGCCAGCGGGGCCATAGTGGCTCCCCTGGCCCTGGGAGACGGAGACGAGGCTTTTAAGCCTGAGGGGCGACGGGCTCACTGCTTGCTTTGCGAACGGTGGGCACGGTCTGATGCAGACCACCGTTCGGCCCGACCCGTAACCCTGAACGGACAGGACCGGGGGTCTTCGGACCGCGGGGAAGAAAACCCCTATAAAAAATCACCCCAATCCAAGCTCTGCCGCCCGGCGAGGGATGAATGGCTGGAGGGTATCCAGTCACGAGGGCGGCACAATAGTCGAAGGACTCTAAGCTTAAAAATGGCGGAAAGTATAAATACAATTATTCCTCAGGAGGGTACCGGGTGCAATGCACCTGGAGAATCCCTCACGGAGCCGCGTACCAAAACCGGCTCCGTCAGCCCCATGTATCTGAGGGGGGCAACCTACGCCAACGAAGAAAAAAAGACGGAGAAAGCAAAAAAGAGGAGGACCCGTGGGAGAAAAAGCACTCCCGCTGCAAGTCCTAAGGGGAGCAGTTCTGCCGCTGACACAGTGGAGACGTCGGACGCCAGTAGCGCTCTTGCTGCGGTCGCGGATGTCTGTCTGCCGGAGCCGTCAGGGTCCCGTACGGACGCAGCCGGTGTGGTGAAGCGGCCTTCGCGGCTCCTGAAGCGCTCGATTGCGCGCGAGGGCGACGCTTCGGAGTCCGAGGGCAGCTCTACGTCGATGCCCCCACCGGGCAGACCGAGTAGAACGGCTAAAAGAGGCCGAGGGGCTTGTAGGGGCCTGGGTTCGGTGCCGCGATCCACATCGCAAGCGGACGAGGCCGCAGTTAGGGCATTGGGAGCGGAGCTCTCGGTGGAGGAGAGGGTAACCCTCCTCACATCGAGGCTCCGAGAGGAGCCTCCGAACGAGGATGGTCCACCTACAGCGGACCAGGTTGCCCGGAGGGTTTCCGACGCTCTGGCCATCGTTTCAACGGTGGCTAATGCGTCGCGAGGCCTTCGGGGCGACCTCGCGGAGGCCCTCAAGGAGGCTACTAAGGTAGCCTTTAGCGCGGTGGAGTCCCTCCGGCGTAACCCAGCGCCAGAGGGGATCGGCAAGCTGGAGGCGCCCTGCCGCTGCAAGCACCTCGAGGCGGAGGTGGCAGAGCTCCGGAAGGAGCTCGCTGGCCTGCGATCTAGGCCTGATCTCGCCAAGGCTGGGCCGGGAGCCTCTGCTTCAATGGCGGGTGCGGGGCCTCCGGACCCTGATCTCCTGACGGAGAAGCAGATGCGCCAAATCATGGATCGCGTCAGTGCGGTCTATGACCCGCGCACCGGCTCCCTAAATGCCAGGATGCCGCCGGAGCCACGACTCCGACCGCCACTGGCCGCGGATGGGAAGAAGGTCGCGCCGCCTTCAGGCCCAACGCCGCTGCCCTGCCAGGGCGGCCGCGTGGCCACCTACTCCGCGGCTGCAACCACGCCGCCCAAGGGGCTGGGTAAAACTGGCCCTAAGGTAAAAGCGGCGCAGAAGGCTGGGCAGCGCCCCAAGGGCCAGCCCAGAGAGGAATTCCCTCCTCTTTCGTGTGCTGGCCAGCCCTCGCGGGCCCCAGTGACCTTGCCCCGGGACTCTCGTAATTCACCTCCCGCACCGTCTAACCCTGCACCCTCTGATGAGGGATGGCAGACAGTGGATGGCGGGAGGAAGAAGTCCCGGGGCAAGAGAAAAAAGGGGGTAGTGACCGGGGCTGCTGCCCGGGCTGCGGAGCCCGCTGCGCCTGGGAGCAAGCCTGGCCCTAAAAAGTCGCGCAAGCTTAGAGCGCCGAAAACGGCAGCGGTGGTAATCACCATGCTGCCGGAGGCGGAAACAGGCCTGACATATCAGGCCATCTTGAGGAGAGCCCGGGACGAGATTGACGTCTCTGACCTCGGAGTTATCGCTGCCCGGACCCGCCAAGCCCGGACAGGGGCTCGCATTTTGGAGTTCCCTGGGGCAGAAGGCCCCAAGATGGCCGACACGGTAGCCGAAAGGCTACGGGGTCTGTATGGCGAGGGTAGTGGAGTCCGCATCGCCAGACCCGTGAAGTGCGCTGAACTGCGCATTTCCGGTCTGGACGACTCGGTGACGGCTGATGACGTCCGGGAGGCCATTGCCTCCAAAACCGGATGCTCGGAGGCCGTCAGAGTGGGCTCCATTAGGACCGGTCCTGGCGGTGTAGGTGCCGTCTGGGCGAGTTGCCCTGTCGCGGCGGCCAGTACCTTGGCTGCCGCAGGCAGGCTCCTTGTGGGTTGGAGTTCTGCGCGGGTCACCGTGCTGGAGCCCCGGCCCGCAAGGTGCTATAAGTGTATGGCGGTAGGACACACCCGGCCGACGTGCACTAACTGTTTTGACTGCAGCGATCTCTGTTTCCGCTGCGGTCAGGCAGGGCATCGGGCGGCAACCTGCACCGCTGCCCCTCACTGCCCCGCATGCGCGGCAGGCAATAGGCCTGCCAAGCACTGCATGGGGCGGGAGGGATGCAGACCCCCGACGTCAGGCCCAAAAAAGGGGGGGACCAGCCAATCGGCCCAGGCTGCCCCCCCTAGCGCGGCTTCGCCACCGTCTCGGGTGGAGGAGGATATGGTTACGGCTTAAAATTCAACCGTGACACTGTCCTCCTCCAGGCGAATCTCAACCACTCCGCCAGGGCGCAGGATCTTCTCCTGCAAACCATGGTGGAGCGGTTGATTGGTGTAGCCGTAGCTGCGGAGCCTTATTGCGTTCCTGACCGTCCTCATTGGGCGGGCAGCCGCGATGGCTCCGTGGCAATCGTCAGCTCCACGGCGCTGCGCTCCCCGCCCTTGTCGATCAGAGACAGGGGCACGGGATACGTAGCAACCGACTGGGGGGGAGTTACGCTGTATGGCGTGTACTTCTCCCCCAACCGGAGTCTGGCTGATTTCGAGGTCTGGCTTAACAGCCTGGAGACCTCGATACGGCGACTGGCACCTAGCCACGTCCTGGTCGTGGGGGACTTCAACGCCAAATCTACGGCGTGGGGGTCCCCTGCGACGGACGCCCGTGGAACGGCGGTGGTAGAGTGGGCGGCGTCAACGGGCCTCTGTTTGCTAAACAGAGGCTCCGTCAACACGTGCGTGCGGCAACGGGGTGGGTCGATAGTGGACCTTTCGTTCGCTAGCCCCGACGTCGCAGCACGAGTGAGGAACTGGCGTGTCCTGGAGGAGGTTGAGACCTTGTCCGATCATCGGTACATCCGGATTGAGGTCTCCCGGTCCCTTCAGGGCTCCAGTAGGGGTCACACGGCGCGCAGAACTACCGCGTTCCCGCGGTGGGCTGTGGGCAGGCTGGATAGGGACCTACTGGTGGAGGCAGCTATCGTTCAGTCGTGGCTGTCCTCACCAGCCCTAACTGAGGGGTTGGACGTTGAGGCTGGCCGATTTCGCGCTGCGATTACGCAGGTGTGTGACTCGGCCATGCCCCGAGTGCAACGTCCTCCTCCGAGGAAGGGGCTCTACTGGTGGTCCCAGGAGCTGGCGGACCTCCGTGCGGCGTGCATTCGTGCCCGGAGGTCCTACACCCGCAGTCGGCGGCGCAACCGCGATGGGGAGCGGGAGGGCCAGCTGTACGAGGCGTACCGCACTTCGCGAGCCGCGTTCAAGTTGGCCATCTGCCGCGCCAAAACTGAGAAAAGGCAGGAGATGCTGGATGGTCTCAACCGTGACCCCTGGGGTCGCCCGTACCGTGCGGCGCTGAACAAGCTCCGCACTCAGGGCCCCCCCCTCACGCAGACCCTTCAGCCCAGCCTCCTCACCGAGGTGGTCGAGGGCCTATTCCCACGACGGGCGGAGCACACGGCCCCGGTCATGGCATCGCCAGGTAGCGATCGGGAGGCCAACCTCAGTGTACCCCTGGGAAGGGAATGAGGTTGAGAACAAAATTGAAAAACCCCAAAACAGGACATCAGAGGCAAAAAACGTTTTAAAAGAGGCCAAAGACCTTATGAATACATCTAGAAACATAAAGTCTGAAGTAAAGATTGGAGTAGGCCTTCTACTTGATCGACTGACACATCTGGTGAAGGAGTCCGAGCTGGAAAACGCTATACTGCGTAAACAGCAGAGCACCGGCACCCTTCACCAAGAGGAGATGCATGCGAAGTTGGAGGAACTTGTTGTCACTATAAAAAGCCAATCAACGAATATGGGTATGTCTAAGAATACAAACAATGAAATAGGTAGCTCGTTAGAAAACGTTAATACCCAAATAGCTGATATGACAGAAACAGCGAAAGAAATAAAAAAGGCCTCGGAAACAGTACAAAAAATAGCAATAGAATTGGCTCATTTTAAATGTATGGGGGAAGACATTAAGGAAATGAAGGCTAAAATAAAAAATTCCGCCAACTGTCCCCGAGGCTAGTTGGCGCAGCGTCCGCCCTTGCACGGCTTCTGCCGAATATGGGCGGACCCAACAATGCGTGCCGACGGCTTTATGCGGGGGTAGTCCGGTCGATGGCGCTGTACGGTGCACCTGTGTGGGCGGAGTGCCTGGACGTGCCGAACAGGGCTCTTCTGTGGAGACCACAAAGAGTCGTCGCGTCCAGGCTCATACGTGGATACCGCACGGTGTCGACGGAAGCGGCCTGCGCGTTGGCCGGAACCCCCCCGTGGGACTTGGAGGCGGAGGTGCTCGCCGAAGTGTATCGGCGGACGTCGCAAGAGCGAGAGGTGGGTGGTCGTCCCCCACCCAGGGAGGTGGCCAGGTGGCATGGCGATGCACGCTGTGCTGCCATGGCCAGATGGAGGACACGGCTGGAAGCGCCCCGAGCCGGTTTCTGGACCGTAGGGGCGCTCCAGCCTGTGCTGGAGGAGTGGGCGGGGCGACGGCACGGAGTCCTTACCTTCCGACTGGTGCAGGTGCTGTCGGGGCACGGTTGCTTCGGCAGATATCTGCACATAGTTGCAAGGAGGGAAGCGACTCCGGGCTGTCACCATTGTGGTTGCGACGAGGACACGGCGCAGCACACGCTCGAGTCGTGCCCGGCTTGGGGCGGGCAGCGCCGTGATCTCGTCGCGGCAATAGGGGGGGACCTCTCGCTGCCGAGCGTCGTTAGAGCGATGCTTGGCAGTGACAGGAATTGGGCCGCGGTCGCTGCCTTCTGCGACGAGGTCATCTCGCGGAAGGAAGCGGCGGAAAGGGCCAGGGAGGCTGATCCTTCCGCAGACCCGAACCGCCGCCAGCGACTGGGGCGGCGCAGGCGTGAGTATTTGCGCCTAATGCCGCCCTAGCTGAGGCTGCGGGTGGTTGGACCGGGGAACGTCCGCCACCCGCAAGGCCTCCCGCGAAGGTGCGATGCTCCGTGTGTGGGTGCGTCGCTCAGTAGAGGGTACCCGAAAGGGTAAGCCGCCGGCGGACCACCGAAGGAATGTAACATAGTTCCAGTGGCCCGCCAATAAAGGCGGAGAGACGGCACACGGCGGGTTTCTTTAGTGGGTGAGGGCCCCACACTACCCTGTTCGTTGCCCCGAACGACGGGGTGTGCGGTTAGGTACATTTTTTCCCGCCTAAACAAAAAAAAAAAAAAAAAAAAAGGTATGAAAGAGAGTATTGGTGTAAAGATGCGAAAGGGAATGCTCGGATGGTTCGGACATGTGGAAAGAATGCCGGACGAGCGACTGGCTAATAAGATATACAATGCGAAAGTGGAAGGATGTAGGTACAGGGGGAGACCGAGACTTACCTACCTAGACCAAATTGGTCATGTATTGAAGGAAGGTGGAGTCAGGAGTCTCCGAAACCGGCGAGCGTGTATGAAGAGAGTTATGAATGTTGAGGAAGCAAGAGATGTATGCAAGAATAGAGCCTCTTGGCACTCTGTTCTCTCTGCCTACCCCGCAAGGGAAATGGCGCGATGATAAGTTAGTTAGTTAGTATTTCGAACAGACGTTTGTGCAGCATTTTATTGATAAAATAATAGCAAAAGCATTATATTTGTGTAACGAACAAATGAATAAAATAATATGAATATAAAAATCTATAATGAAATATTTGTTCGTGACTACAGCAAACATAAACGTTATCACATAATCGTGATTTTCTTTTAAATAAACTGGAACTGTTTTAAATAGCATTTAAATTTTATTATTCCTTTATTTTCCTTCCTGCTTCATAAAGCTAGTAAAGTTGTGGATTCTGCACCTGATCTATCTTTCATCCATCCATCCATCCATCAGCCTTTGATCGTCCACTGCTGGACATAGGCCTCCCCTAGGGGGGGAGTATTGCCATAATCGCCACGCTTGGCAGGCGGGTTGGTGATCGCAGTGGATGTTTTTAGTACATAGGGGAACGCCACTGCCCGGTTCCCCGGTAACCCCTTAGTCGGAAAAGCCGAGAGATAGGGTGGAGCTATTCTTGATGCCGGCCCCACACGGCCTATATATATATATCAGTCTTTGGTAATGTTGAAATATCATCCCTTTGTAGCAAGACAGTCAGGGAACAGAGATAAAAATGCACTTATGTTTGACCACACGCTCAGCCTTTAGTTAATTAATCTCCATTGATATTGACGACAGTGACTCAAATCTTTGAAAGATTTTTGTTGTACGATTGCTATTATGGAGTGGATAGATTTTGAAAATTAGTCATGTTTTTACCTGAACTGTATCAACAATACAATACAGCAATATCTGTTTTTAGCAAATCTTAATATTTGAGTTGAAGGATGCCTCGCCACGGTATTCCAGGATGCATCTCCTGTTCAAATCCTGCTCGTGACTGTTATTTTCGATTTCACATTTTCACACTTTGTATTAATTTATATGGCTAAGCCTTTCAAATGCTAAAAAAAATATACAAAAATATCAAAGTACTATTCTATTCACTTAATGCATTTGTTATACATTAATACCACAGGCAGACCACGGATTCAGCAGCAGTATAATTATTATAGAAAACATCAATTGCGCAAGTAGTATTTCGACACCACCGTGTCGCCGGAAATCGGGAGCTGACGCTGCAATCGTCATGTACTCAATTTATTTAGTTTCAACATAATTTTTAAGCATTCAATATTCATACTTCGAATAGATTAGGCTAATTAAATTTATTGTAATTTCTAATTAATTAAATAGTTTTAAAAGTAATTTTGGTTTTTTTTCGATCCTTCGGCTGCTGCGAACGTAATTGGCGCAGTCGGTAGGATCCTCGCGGGCCGGTTCGCGAGAATTAGAATTCTCTTATATCGAAATTCGCGTCGCGAATCGCCCGGGTGGCTTTCTAGCCCCGACACCGAGGTTCCTGAATCTACGGTCCAGCTGCAGTTCCTGAAGGAGAGTCCAGACTTCGACTCACGAAAGAGAAACCAAGATGAAATATATGTAAGTACACTTGAATTGTTCTCGTGTTGCTTGCTTCCCTAATTCCTAGTTATCTCCATTATCCAAAATTTTCCACCCGGAAAATTCAAAGCACCGAGATCCTGCATCTCGGCAGGCTCGTTGGAGTACTATAGACTTAAATAGAAATTTAAATAGTAGCCCGCCACATAGTTCACAAAATATGGCTCAGGCACAGGGGAACGTAGCAATAGTAACTCATGACCCGGACACTATTTTTAAGGCACTTCGCCTAGTCCCGGAGTTCGATGGGAACCCGAATATTTTAACTAGATTTATTAATATATGTGATAGAATAGTTGTACAATATTTAAGTGATCAACCTGGAAACGAACTATCAAACTTGTGCTTATTAAATGGTATCTTAAATAAAATTACTGGTTCAGCCGCAAGTACTATCAATTCCAATGGCATACCAGATAGCTGGCTAGGTATAAGAACAGCCTTAATTAACAACTTTTCCGATCAGCGCGACGAAACTGCTCTCTATAGTGACCTATCCTTAGCCAAACAGGGTACAAAGTCCGCTCAAGAGTTTTATGACCAATGTCAGACACTATTCAGTACAATAATGACCTTTGTAACCTTGCACGAACCGATTAGTACCACACTAGAAGCTAAACGAATATTATATAAAAAAGTTGCTATGCAGTCGTTTGTAAGAGGGTTAAACGAACCGTTAGGGTCCCGTATACGATGCATGCGACCGGAGTCGATAGAAAAAGCGCTCGAATATGTTCAAGAAGAGTTAAATGTAATATATTTGCAACAGCGATATGACGCCCCGAAATCGTCAAACACCCCTAAGGCGTTCAATTACATTCCACCCTCTATAAATTTCAACCAACCTCGCGCACAAAATCTTATTCATTCTTCTCCTAATTGGCTGGCACCAGTAGGTCTTAGACCACACCAACCCCCACCACAAGCATTTAAATTTAATTCCCCTCAGAACCAACCATTTCAGTATCGCACCCCCAATCGTACTCAACAAATATTTCGCACTCAGCCCCCTGGCTACAACCCGCAAAGTAACGTATTTCGGTTAGCCCCTAGGCACGTTCCTCCACAAAACCTAGGCCCAAAACCTATGAGTGGCGTTCAGCACTTCACCCCTAAACCAATGTTATCTGGTCATGATTGGCGCAAATCAGGGAACCCACCACCTAGTAATTATTTTAAACCACGTGAAATGAACATGAATGAGTGTGCGTCATACGAAGATTCATATTACCCAGTCGAGTATTGTTACGAGCAGGAGGATTCTCATTGTTACAATAATTATTATAATGAATACAACCCATACACTACATTAGAGTGCACCGATAATACTATGTATTACGATATGAGTGATGAAATTCAGATTACCGAAAATATAAAATCTCAACCCGGTACAAGTTCATCAGAGTCGGATTTTCAGTTGAGCCCAATGTCAAAAAACCCAAAATAGTATTAAATCTCCAAACTCAGAGACAGCTACCATATATTTCAATTTCAGAACCACCCTTAAAACTATTAATTGATACCGGTGCAAACCAGTCGTTTATTAGCCCGGAAGCAGTCGAATTATATTTCTCTAATTTCCCATTAAACTATGACCCATTTGAGGTTACCAACGTACACGCCGTTAGTAGAAATGATTACTCTATTACTCTGCCCAGCTTTACTGAATTTAATGACCCTAATCCAGTTAAATTATTTGTATACCGCTTCCATAACTATTTCGACGGACTTATAGGCTTAGATTTATTAACTAAATGGGAGGCTAAGATAGACTTAAAAGACCAGAAATTAATAACGCAATACGCCTCAAACCCAATTCGTATGTACAACTCTTGCAACGTAAATTTGTATGAGGATATTATACCAGCCAAGTCAAAAAAAATAATTAAAATTCCTATTGATACTCCAGACGGCGCAGCATTGGTTAGTGAACAGACTATATGTAATTGCACTATCCACGAATGTATTACTAACGTAAAGAACAATCGCGGCTATTTAGAAATTGAAAACTCTACACCTAATGATATAATATTCTCACTTGACCGACCTGCACACGCGGAATTATTTAATACCGAGTGCATGCGTACCAAACAACCAAGCTCGCGCGTCTCAGATGTTATATCACGTTTACGTATGGAACATTTAGGCCCAGAAGAAAAAGCTAACCTCACGACATTATGCTCTCGCTACGCGGACGTTTTTTTCATAGAAGGAGAGACGCTTACTTTTACGAACAAAATTAAACATCATATTAGAACCACCGACGAAGTCCCTGTCTACACAAAGAGCTATCGATACCCGTTTATACACCGGCAAGAAGTTAGAGACCAGATTTCGAAAATGCTTGATCAGGGTATAATAAGACCATCAGACTCAGCGTGGAGTTCACCCATTTGGGTCGTCCCCAAAAAAATGGACGCGTCAGGCAAGCAAAAATGGCGCCTAGTAGTCGATTTTCGAAAACTGAACGACAAGACTGTTGACGATAAATATCCTATCCCTAATATTAGTGACGTACTTGATAAATTAGGTCGCTGTCAGTATTTTACGACCCTTGATTTGGCCAGCGGCTTCTACCAAGTGGAAATGAACCCGCATGATATTCCAAAGACGGCGTTTAACGTCGAGCACGGACACTTTGAATTCCTTAGAATGCCCATGGGACTTAAGAACTCGCCTTCTACCTTTCAGCGGGTTATGGATAACGTCCTCAGAGGCCTCCAGAACCACATCTGCCTAGTGTATCTTGATGACATTGTGGTCTTCAGCACCTCACTCCAAGAGCACATGGTTAACCTTGAGAAGGTTTTTCAAAGACTCCGAGAGTCCAACTTTAAAATACAAATGGACAAATCAGAATTTCTTAAGCTTGAAACGACTTACCTTGGTCATGTAATCAGCGGAGGCGGGGTAAAACCCAATCCCGACAAAATTTCAGCTATTGAAAACTATCCCATTCCCAAAACTCCTAAAGAAATTAAACAATTTTTAGGCCTTATCGGCTATTATCGGAAATTTATACCAAATTTTGCTAATTTAACTAAACCTCTCACACAATGTTTAAAGAAGGGTAAGAAAATAATCCTAGATTCACAGTACGTTAATTGTTTCGAAAGGTGTAAAACTCTCCTAAGTAATGACCCTATCCTCCAATACCCCGACTTTGAAAAAGACTTTAACCTTACGACCGACGCTTCGAACTTTGCTATAGGAGCCGTACTTTCCCAAGGTCCAATTGGATCCGATAAACCTGTCTGTTACGCGTCCCGAACATTAAACGATAGTGAGCTCAATTATAGTACCATAGAAAAAGAGCTTCTAGCTATAGTTTGGGCAACGAAATATTTTATTTTTTATTTAAAATTCAAAATCATAACCGATCACAAACCATTACAATGGATGGTGAACTTAAAGGAACCCAATTCGAGACTAACTAGATGGCGATTAAAACTTAGCGAGTATGATTTCACCGTAGTATACAAAAAGGGCAAACACAACACCAATGCCGACGCCTTATCCCGTGTTGAAATACACAACGAAGATCTTAATAGTATAGTAGACGAATTATGTTCTCTCATACCAAATGTTACCGAAGTACCACCCACCATAGCAAATTCTTCAACCGAAACCGCACACACCAGTCTAGAACATCCCATTTTAGAAATTCCAATCACTGATGAGCCCCTTAATAAATATCACAGACAAATACACTTCACTATTGTAGATGATGTCAAAAGAAAACCGCACGTAACAAAACCATTCGAAACCCATACGCGCATAGCCATTCAACTCTCAAAATCAAATTTACACCAAGACACTATTAATGCTATTAAAGAGTATGTTAATCCAAAAGTTAAAACAGCTATCTTGATAACTCCGCCTCTTGGTATGTATTCAATTATTCCTGCAATACAAGAAACATTTAAAAGTTCCTCACTAAACCTCGTACTAACAAAACTGGAAATTGAAAACATCAAAGATTATCTCCGTCAACAAGAACTCATCCGAAACTATCATGATGGAAAGACGAACCACCGGGGAATCACAGAAAGTTACTTAGCTCTATCTCGCAAATACTATTGGCCAAAAATGAAAGACCAAATCACTAAATATATAAATGAGTGCATTATATGCGGTCAAGCTAAATACGATAGGAACCCTATCAGACCCTATTTTAATATCGTGCCCCCTGCAACAAAACCACTCGAGATAGTTCACATGGATCTATTCACTGTACACAATGAAAAATATATCAGCTTTGTAGATGTATTCACAAAATATGGGCAGGCATACCACCTTAGCGATGGCACAGCTGTAAGCATACTACAGGCTCTTTTAAAATTCTGTACCCATCACGGAGTACCATTAACTTTAATAACAGATAACGGAACCGAGTTTACGAACCAACTCTTCTCAGAGTTCACACGGCTTCATAAAATAAACCACCATCACATCTTAGCTCATTCTCCTAACGATAACGGGAACATCGAACGTTTTCATTCCACCATTCTTGAACATCTTCGTATCTTAAAATTGAAAAGTAAAAATGAACCCATAGTTAACTTAATGCCTTATGCTATAATAGCTTACAATAGCTCTATCCATAGTTTTACAAAATGTAGACCGTTCGACCTATTAAATGGACACTTTGACCCAAGAGATATGCTAGACATAGATTTCACACAACATTTACTACAACAATATAGCCAAAATCATAAAACTCAGATGAAAGAAGTTTACGAAATAATATATGAATCATCCTTAGCTAAAAGAACCACCCTCATAGAACAAAGGAATAAAAACCGTGAGCCTGAGATAGAATACATTCCCCAACAGCAAGTTTTCATTAAAAATCCGTTTGCCAATCGCCAGAAAGTTGCACCGCGATTCACTCAGGACACTGTCCTAGCAGATCTACCTATACATATTTACACCTCTAAAAAACGCGGACCAGTAGCCAAGTCTAGGCTAAAAAGAGGCCATAAAGAACATAAATTGTTGCAGGATTCTACTATTACTGACCCTACACGAGACAACGCCTCTTGAGATAAAACTTGAGAGTTTAGCTGATGGACCAGGACTTCTCCCATACAAACTTGGAGCAGCACGAATGACAACGCACCACCACACTTTCTTACAGTTTGTAGATTTAGCAAATTTTGAAGATAAAGTTAGGTCGGTACAAACTGGGGTGCTAATTTGTCCGGTTTACCTCCTAGTGGTGCACCCCGGGCAACGTCGGCAGTCGCCGGCGGCTAAAATTCCGGACAGGACGGGTCTCCGCGTGTCCCTCTGACTCAGCAGAGGGCACGGTGGATAGACCAGGCGTCGGAGTCGGTGGTGCCAGACTGGCTCACCGGGCTCTGGAGAGGGGGGACAGTGGGGCCACAGCGGCCCTCCCCGTCCCAAATCGTAAACCTGAGCGCGTGTCTGTGGTTACGTCTCGCGGGCATACAGAAACGAGGGTCTTGGCTTAATCGCCCGGACCGCGAGGAAGACAACCTCTATAAAAAATTACCCCGAATCTCAAGCTCTGGCGCGCGGCGAGGAGATGCATGGCTGATGGGTAGTTCAGTCTCGAGCGCGGCCCCAGCCAGGGTACCTGCGGACCCCCTGTGTTGGGTTACAAATGTACGCTTACCCGGGTACAGGGAGCTCTGCCCGGGTGGACCACCTTTCTCCCATACTCGTGGGAACAACATGGAAAAATTGTTAAAAAACACAAAGTTGACAGAGTTGGGTGAAAATCCCGACGCCTCAGCCGTAAGGGGTCCGGCTGTAAATGCGGCCCCTATAAGCCAAGCCGCGCGCAAAATGCGCGGCAGCCGAAAGTCCCGCAAGGGCAAAAAGGCAACTAGGGACAGCTCGTTGACGGGCAGTTCAGCGGTAACGTCAGCCGCCGAGACGTCCTCCACTGAAGAGAGTGGCCCGAGTGAGGGCGCTAATATACTGACACCACGGCCTACAGACATTGCGGTGGTATTGGAGCCGCTCCCGTCGCGGTTCTGGCGCAAGCGCACCCTGTCTCAGGGGGGCGCCGCGTCGGAGTCCGATGGAAGCTCAACAGAGATGCCTCCCCCTAAAATACCCACAGCGGTCAGGGGTCGAGGCATCAGCCGGCCCGGGACACTAATCCCACGCGCCGTCTCAGCCAATAAGGCTGAGACGTTAAACTTAAGAAGAGCTGAGGCGGAGCAAACGGCAGAGGAGCGCTTAGCGCTCCTCTCAGAAAGGCTCCGCCTTCCCATTGATTGCAATGGGCCGCCTTCGGCGGCTAAAATTGCAGAAAGAGCCGCGGACAGCGTGGCCATAATTTCAACAGTGGCCACGGGCTCGAGAAACCTAAAAGGTAATTTCGTCCGGGGACTGAAAAACGCCGCCACTGAACTGTCGAACGTGGTGGAGCGGTTGGTGGCTCAAAACGAGTGTCTTGTGGCAGAGATAGCCGACCTCGGGGCGCGGAACCAGCGCCTTGAGGAGACGGTCCAAGAATTGCACCAAGGGATGGCCAACATGAGAGCGGAACTTGGGCTTCCTGCGGCTGTCCCGCGGGCCGTGGCTGCTGAGGTGCGGGTTGAGCCTGTGCTACCCGCGACCACATCGATACCGTCCAGCGCTCAGTCAGTGGCTAGCCCGGAGCTGGAAGAGGGAATGGTCCGCGCAATCATTGACCGCATTTCTGCGGTCTTTGATCCACGGCTTGAGGCTTTGGCCGCAAGGCTGCCACCAGAGCCACGACTACGGCCGCCGCTAGCGACTGACAAGAAAAGTGGCACAACGCACTCGGTAGCGACAGCCTTGCCGTGTAGAGGGGGCCAAGTATCTTTTGCTGCAGCGGCGGCCAAGCCACCACCCGCAAAAACGCCGGCTTCTTTGGCCGAAACAACGGCCCAGAAAAAGAAGGGCAAAAAGAAGGGCAAGGCGGAACAAGCCTCGAGGGGTCAGCCCCGAGAGGAGTTTCCGCCTCTACCAAGCTCCACTGTGCCTCAGCGTACTGCCGCGCCGAAACAGATTGCCGCACCCTCGCGGACTGCGGCGGTCATACTCCGGGCTTCTTCCCCCGTCCCTGCCGCTGTTATGTCCTCGGACGGGGACTGGCAAGTGGTGGAACCCCGGCGATCCCGGACCATGGGTCGCGGCATTGCTGCGGGGCGTGAAACGGCGCCGATAACCCCGAGAGGGGAGGCTACAAAGCCAAAGAAAATAAAAAAGAGGTCGCGCAAGTTGAAAGTTCCTAAGACAGCAGCGGTGGTCATCACCCTGCTGCCTGAAGCGAAGGAAAAGGGCCTGACATATGAGGCCGTCCTAAAGCGTGCCCGGCGAGAGATAAACGTCTCCGATCTTGGGGACGTTTCTGCTCGCTCTCGCCAAGCCCGGACAGGTGCTCGAATTTTTGAGTACCTGGGGCCGGAGGGCACCAAGACGGCCGACGCGATGGCCGCGAGGCTGCTGGGCTTGTTTCCGGCAGAGAGTGGTGTCCGGGTCGCCAGACCCGTGAAGTGTGCAGAATTGCGCATTTCCGGGCTGGACGATTCCGTGACGGCGGAAGAGATCCGGGAGGCAATCGCCTCGAAAACCGGGTCTCCCAGCAGCGCCGTCCGGGTGGGCACCATTCGCCCGGGTCCAGGTGGTGTAGGTGCCGTCTGGGTCTCGTGCCCTGTGGCGGCGGCCAAGGAGTTGGCCGCCGCCGGTAGACTTCTGGTGGGCTGGAGCGCCGCGCGGGTAACCGTATTGGAGCCCCGGCCTGCCAGGTGCTACAAATGCATGGCGGTCGGCCACACCCGGCCGCTGTGCACTAACTGTTTTGACTGCAGCGGGCTTTGTTTCCGCTGCGGTCAGACAGGGCACCAGGCGGCTGCTTGCACTGCCGCCCCACACTGCCCCGCATGTGCGGCGGGCAATCGCCCTGCCAACCATTGCATGGGGCGGGAGGGGTGCAGGCCTCCGGCCAAATCAGGCCCTAAGAAGGGGGTGGGCAGCCAATCGGCCCCGGCTGCCCAACCCGGCGCGGCTGGACCGCCGCGTCGCATGGAGGAGGATGTCGTGGTCTAGTTTATGGACCACGACTCTATCCTCCTCCAAGGGAATCTCGGCCGCTCCGCCAGGGCGCAGGACCTCTTCCTGCAATCCATGGCGGAGCGGTCGATCGGTGTTGCCGTAGCCGCGGAGCCCTACATAATCCCCGATCGCCCCAATTGGGCGGGTAGCGGGGATGGCTCCGTGGCGGTCGTCGGGTCGGCAGCGCCGCATTCCCCGCCCTTTTCAGTCAAGGACAAGGGCACGGGATATGTGGCAGCTGAATGGGGAGGGGTCACGCTGTATGGCGTGTACTTCTCCCCCAATCGTAGTCTGGCGGCTTTCGAGGTCTTCCTGCACAGCCTGGAGACCTCGATACGGCGTATGGCACCGAGCCCTGTGCTCGTGCTGGGGGACTTCAACGCCAAATCAACGGCGTGGGGGTCCCCCAGGATGGACGCCCGAGGTGCGGCGGTCCAAGAGTGGGCGGAAGCGGCGGACCTCGTGTTGCTAAACCGAGGGTCCGCCCTAACGTGCGTGCGGCGCGGGGGCGGGTCGATAGTGGACCTTTCGTTCGCTAGCCCCGGTGTCGCCGCACGTGTAAGGAGCTGGCGAGTCCTGGAGGAGGTCGAGACCCTATCTGACCACAGATACATTCAGATAGAGGTCTCCCGGCCTTCAGGGCGCCAGCAGGGGTCACGCGGCGGGCAGAACTCCCGCTTTTCCGCGATGGGCTGTGGGTAGGCTCGACCGGGAGCTGCTGGTGGAGGCGGCCATTTTTCAATCTTGGCTGCCTCCCCCCCTGACGGAAGACGTGGGCGCCGAGGCTGGCCGCATTCGCGGCATGCTTACGCAGATCTGCGATGCGGCCATGCCCCGCGTGCGGCGCCCGCCCCGACGGAAGGGGGTCTACTGGTGGTCCCCGGAGCTGGCGGACCTCCGTGCGGCCTGTATTCGTGCCCGGAGGTCCTACACCCGCAGCCGACGTCGCCGAATCCGCGATGAAGAGCGGGAGGGCCGGCTGTATGCGGCGTACAACAGTGCGCGCGCCGCGTTTAAGCTGGCCATCTGTCGCGCCAAAGAAGCGAAAAGGCAGGAGATGCTGGAGGGTCTCGAGCGTGACCCCTGGGGACGCCCGTACCGCGCGGCGCTCAACAAGCTCCGCGCCCAGGGCCCCCCCCTTACGGAGACCCTCCAGCCGGGCTTCCTCTCTGAGGTGGTTGAGGGACTATTCCCTTCACGGGCGGTGCACACGCCTCCGGTCATGGCTCCGCCAGATGACGACCGGGAGGCCGACGACAGGGAGGTACCGCCCGTGACGACGACGGAAATGGTGGCGGCGGCAGCACGTATGCGGAGAAGCGCCGCCCCCGGGCCGGACGGGGTTCCCGCCCGAGTGCTGGCCCTGGTCCTCGACCACCTAGAGCCCCGCCTCAGGGGACTGTTCGACGCTTGCCTGGTGTCCGGACGGTTTC
Source organism: Leucoma salicis (assembly GCA_948253155.1). Classification (NCBI taxonomy): domain Eukaryota; kingdom Metazoa; phylum Arthropoda; class Insecta; order Lepidoptera; family Erebidae; genus Leucoma; species Leucoma salicis. Next base: position 9,591,958 of record OX411808.1, on the reverse strand, counting down.
CTGACTGCTGGAAGGAAGGGAAGCTCGTGCTCCTGCCGAAGCCGGGACGGTCTCCGAATACAGTCGCGGCCTTCAGGCCCATCGTGTTGCTGGACGAGGCGGGCAAACTGCTCGAGCGAGTAGTCGCTGCCCGCATCGTCCGGCACCTAGGTGCGGTCGGCCCCGACCTGTCCGATGCCCAGTTCGGATTTCGGGCGGGTCGGTCTACGGTCGACGCTATCCTGCGCTTGAGGGCCGCGGCTGCGGAGGCCGTCACCTCGAGGGAAGTGCTGTTGGCGGTGTCGCTCGACATCGCCAACGCCTTCAATAGTCTGCCATTCGGCTGCATCAAGGAGGCACTCCGGTACCATGGAGTGCCCCTCTACCTAAGGCGGCTGGTGGCGGACTACCTCGACGGCCGCAGCGTCCTCTTCGTGGACCGGGAAGGGGACGTTGTAAGGAGGGCTATGTCGTGCGGCGTCCCGCAGGGTTCGGTTCTTGGGCCGCTCCTGTGGGACATCGGCTACGACTGGGTCCTCCGTGGCCGGCTCCCCCCCGGGCTGGGCGTAATTTGCTACGCAGACGATACGCTCGTCACAGCCCGGGGCGGGACCCTCGAGGAGGCGGCAACGCTGGCCACCTCAGGAACCGCGGAGGTGGTCAGGCGGACCGAGGCGCTGGGGCTTAGGGTGGCCCTTGAAAAGTCGGAGGCCCTACTCTTCCATGGGCCCCGACGTGGCCCACCCGTCGGCGCCTCGATAACGGTCAACGGTGTGGGCTTTCCAATCCAGGCCCACATCAAATACCTGGGCCTGGTATTGGATGGACGGTGGCACTTTGACGAGCACTTCCGCCGTCTTGCGCCAAAGCTCGTCGGCACGGCGTCCGCCCTCGGGCGATTGATGCCAAATTTGGGCGGACCGAGTCTCGCGTGTCGACGACTCTACGCGGGGGTAGTACGGTCAATGGCACTGTACGGCGCGCCCGTGTGGGCGGAGTCCCTGACCGCTCGCAATAGGGCCCTTCTGTGGCGTCCACAGAGGGTCGTAGCGGTCAGGGCAATACGCGGGTACCGCACGATCTCGTGCGATGCAGCCTGCGCGTTGGCCGGAACCCCCCCGTGGGATCTGGAGGCGGAAGTGCTCGCCGACGTTTATCGGCGGGCGTCGACGGCGCGGGCGGGGGGCAGCCGCCCCTCGCCAAGCGCAATCTCAGCGTGGCGGGAAGATGCCCGCCGCGCCACCGTCCTAAAGTGGAGGTCTCGGCTGGAGACGCCCCGGGCTGGTCTCTGGACCGTGGGGGCGCTCCAGCCGATCTTGGAAGAATGGGCAGGGCGGCAGCACGGGGTCCTCACCTTCCGGTTGGTGCAGGTTTTGTCGGGGCACGGTTGCTTCGGCAAATACCTGCACACGATCGCTAGGAGGGAGACGACCCCAGGCTGTCACCACTGCGACTGCGGCGAGGACTCGGCGCAGCACACGCTCGAGTCGTGCCCGGCCTGGGATGTGCAGCGCCGGGAACTCGCTGCAGTCATAGGCGTGGACCTGTCGCTGCCGGCCGTTGCGCGAGCGATGGTTGGCAGTGACAGGGCCTGGACCGCGGTCGCCGCCTTCTGCGAGGCTGTCATCTCGCGGAAGGAGGCGGCGGAGAGGGCCCGGGAGGAATCCTCCTTCGTGGACTCGATTCGCCGCCGGCGCGCGGGGCGGCGTGCGCGCGCTTACCTGCGCCTGATGCCGCCCTAGCCGAGGCTGCGGACGGTGGGGTCGGGGAGTACCCTGCCGTCCGCGGAAGCCTACCGCGAAGGTGTGACGCCCAAGTGCGCGGGGCGTCGCACAAGAGAGGGTGCCCGAAGGGGCTGCCGCCTGCGGATCGCGGAGAAACGACGCGGTTCCCGTGATCCGCCGTAGCAAGGGCGGGTGAGGGCGCACGGTGGGTTTTTAGTGGGTGAGAGCCCCACACTACCCCGTTGTCTCCCCGGGCAGCGGGGTGTGCGGTAGGACATTTTTGCCCACCTAAAATAAAAAAAAAAAAAGGTCGGTACAAACTCAGTTGCAAAGTTACAAAGATCGTCTTAATAACGATACTTACATGTTATATGAACTTCAAGTAGACTATCTCACTAATAAGATTGAGGGAACATTAACGCAATTGAGATCTCTAGAACCCAGTCGGACTAGGAGAGGTCTCGTAGATGGCCTTGGCTCTATAATTAAAAGTATAACCGGCAATTTAGACTATTCAGATGCCCTTAAATATAACGAAGCTATTGAGACGTTACAATCTAATCAGGATAAAATAGTTGCAGTATATAACAATCAGATAAGTCTCAGTAAAGAATGGATGGATAACCATAATAAAGTTCTAAATCAACTAGTAGAAAACCAAAATAAAATTAACGATACTCTAGAATTAATACTTAATGATAATGTCTACCGATCAGAAAGTCTAATAAAGTATGCAAATCTCGGCCGGCTCTTAGTTATACTTAGTGAAAACGTAGAAGATTTAAGGTTAGAAATAATTAGAATAGAAAATGCATTAGCTTTCACTCATACTTCGAGTATGCACCACTCAATGATAGACATTGAAACGTTAAAATCTATGTTAGATAAGTTAGATGTAATTTATAATAAAGATGAGATCTTAAGAGTAGAATTAAGACAGTACTATGATACAATCATCCCCAGTTCATATTTCTTTGAAAAACGAATAGTAATGGTTTTTAAATTCCCCGTAATTTCTAAAGATTATTTTAATATATTTAGATTAGCTATAGCACCCAATGGAAACCGACAGGCCCTTGTACCTTCCTATCCTTTTATTGCAATCAACACAGATACATTCGTGTACATGGAGGCTGAATGCCCGAAGGTAGGGAGTTGGTATCTCTGTGAGAAGGAAACCTCGCTCCAGATGCGTGTCAGCCCGGATTGCGTTCAACAGCTCATCATGAGACAAGCCTTGTATGACTCCTGCCAGTTCACAACGATTTCATTAACTACAGAGGCAATGGAAAAGTTAGATGACCAGCATTACGTATTATCTTTCCCACATCCAACTAAAGTACAGATAGTATGCGGACGAGAGGACTTTATATCACTAAACGGGAGTTATCTTGTCACAATCCCGATCAACTGTTACCTGAAAACTACAGAATTCACTGTCATGAACGAAAACGACGAGATACATGGCCAGCCCCTGAAATTAATTGATATTCCATTTAATGCTGAGAAGCAAACAAACGCTGTACCAAAGCATGCAAGTCTTAACTCAATAGATCTGCGGGGTCTGCACAGCATCCAGAATAAAGTACAATTGGAGACACCACTGCAAATTGTGAAGACAAACTCGGACGTCCTATATCATACCACCATACCATTTTACGTCATGATAATACTAGCAGCTTTACTCATCATAGGAACACTGATTTATCGTCACTCAGGTCTTAGCAAAGATCATATCCCCACAGCATCATTACAGCGAGAAGGTGTCCACATGACCCAGGAAGAGAAGACAAAGAATCAAGAAACCCCAGAGAACATCCCAGCGACATTTTCACTCAGCGTTCTAAAATAGTCGCAGATCTACGGGGGGAGGTATATGTATAACAATACATTAATACCACAGGCAGACCACGGATTCAGCAGCAGTATAATTATTATAGAAAACATCAATTGCGCAAGTAGTATTTCGACACCACCGTGTCGCCGGAAATCGGGAGCTGACGCTGCAATCGTCATGTACTCAATTTATTTAGTTTCAACATAATTTTTAAGCATTCAATATTCATACTTCGAATAGATTAGGCTAATTAAATTTATTGTAATTTCTAATTAATTAAATAGTTTTAAAAGTAATTTTGGTTTTTTTTCGATCCTTCGGCTGCTGCGAACGTAATTCATTCTTTTTACACCGTAAATATTTGCCTATTTATTCAATATTATTGTTGTTTTACCCTTTCTTATGATATTTTTTTTATCGTTAATTTTTTTTATCTTATTGAAAGGACAATGCCAGGAATTGAATAGAACTTTGTCCTAATAAAAATCCGTTTACAATTATACCAATAAATTATTTTAGTCGCTAAAGCATTACTGATTACTAATAATATGTTTAAATATCGTTAGAACTTGCGGTTTCTGTTTAACAATATGTAAATATTATTAGGTTAGTTTGGAATTGCGAAAGTAAGATAGTACTTACTTACTTACTTATCATCCCGCCATTTCCCTTGCGGGGTAGGCAAAGAGAACAGAGTGTCAAGAGGCTCTATTCTTGCATACATCTCTCGCTTCCTCAACATTCATAACTCTCTTCATACACGCTCGTGGTTTCGGAGACTCCTGACTCCACCTTCCTTCAATACATGACCAATTCGGTCTAGGTAGGTAAGCCTCGGTCTCCCCCTGTACCTACATCCTTCCACGTTCGCATTGTATATCTTCTTAGCCAGTCGCTCGTCCGGCATTCTTTCCACATGTCCGAACCATCGGAGCATTCCCATTCGCATCTTTACACCAATACTCTCTTTCGTACCTACTCGCTCTCTTACGTCATTGTTACGAATGCGGTCAGTCAGCCTCACTCCACAGATTCTCCGCAGAGATCGCATTTCGACTGCATTGATTTTACTCTCATGCTCCGTTTTACATACCCAACTTTCGCTTCCATATAATAACGTTGGGACAAGCACTGCGTTGTGTGTTGCGACACGTGCCTTCTGGCTGAGGTGGTGGCTGCCGAGAAGTTGTCCCAATGTTCCGTTCACTCTATTTCCCGCATTCACTCTTCTCTCTACATCAGTGGTGTGCCTTCCATCCCGACTGAATCCACATCCAAGATATACAAATTCATCCACTTGTTCTAGCACACCATTTCCTATTGCTACTCTAACAGTAGTCTCAGATAGTACTGTTTATTATTATATTTATGAAATAGTGTCCTTAGGATAGAATTCTCCAGACACACGAAGGATACTGCATTATTCAAAGTAAAGTTGTTGGTTGGGAAAAACAATATATAACACGATAACTGGTAAAAGCGAAAAGCGAGCAAATAACATTTGGGTCATTTGACATAAATTTACATAATTTAACCGTGGCAACGTTTTGTTATACCAATAACGAAAACCACAATACAAAATAATGAACGTAACACTACATAATTATATTTTATTTTCAGTATTACCTATATATTTAGGTATTTGATTAGTTAAACTAAAAAAGTAAAGTCCTAAACCTTTTCTTTATTATAATCTTCATTATCGTTTTTAGGCAATGCAAGTTGTATCTTCTAAATCAGTTTACTACTTTTAAAGAAACAAAACGCATAGGTAATTCATCATTTAATTCATTCGCTTCCTGTTCAGGGGTAAGTAAAGGTAAAGTATACTTTCTTTTTTTTTTTTTTTAAAGTATATTTTTTTTTTTTACTTATTTTAAATCCGCAAGTTCTGATCAGCAGTCACTTACACTATCGCTGCACCACAGAGGCAGTTTGCATTTTATTGTTTTGCAATTATCTTCAATGTAAAACTGTGTCTTGCATCTCTTTATTTGGATGAAAAGGAATGTCAAACACTGCATTCATATTATAGTATGAGTACTTAGTAATGAAAACGCTCATAATATTCGCAATAATATGGATATAATATGTTTCACGCTTCGTGGCGTAGTCGGTAGTATAACCGACTTCCGTGCACGAGGTCGTGGGTTCGATTCCCACTCAGGACAAATATTTGTGTGATGAACACAGATATTTGTACTCTAGAGTAGAATGTAATAGAAAATCAATTCAGAAATATAGAATGATCTTATAAATGGGTCAAGGAGCTCTTAAATCTAGCGTTCATTATTCGCATTGTTCCCCAAATTATGGGGGTACTCCACACTGTTCGCGAGTCTTTGATGCATGTATAATGTGGATTAAGTCAACGAGTATGTCATCTACTCCAGCTAATGCCAAACGAGTATAGCTTCTACTGCTTTGCAATTCCCTCAGGTTATTTGCGGAACAAAATATTAGAATTTGATGAGCACTTGAATGATGTGTACGCGTTTATTATTAGTGGTATCAATTAGTTGTAATGACGTAATTGCGATAGAAATGATTTGTATTTAATAAGAAAAGCGATAAGAACATAACGTAGAAATATAAAACGTCAATCAGACAGACTTGCTGAGCTGAGACTCGTGTGAATGGACTGGCTCACCCGGTAAATCACTATCAGGGTATACCTGATGGTAAAAACTAACCGTCATAAACTCAACTTCTTGAGAGTATTGTCAAACCGCTGCTTACCATTTCATTTAACAGATATGAAATGAAAGAAATCTCAGCTATCTTCTGCTACAACCAAAACACACCGAATGGCCGGTCACACGGAAAATGATGGTACAAACCCGTTTAGGCCCGATAGCAAGTGAATACTCACACTTGTCATTTAGCCCTTTTACCAGTAATGCAAATTGGGTAATAATTGCTTACTTCCCTTAGTCGCCTCGTACGAGAACTGTGGGAAAGAATGAGGTGGTGATATTTATATTCTTAGTCCGTCATAATTATTTTTATTTTAATACAAGTTAAGGGTGAGAAGTTACTCTTGTCTCTTAGTTCTCTTACTCTCCTGCTCTCTCTCAGATTCTAATTTGCGATAAAAAATTTTTTTTTGTGGTTTTAAGTTTTTTTAATTAAATTACGATATTGTTTGAATAATTTGTTAGTTGTATTAAACGCAATAAATTTATTTGTAACTGCTAGAACTCTTACACTTTCTGTTTTTGCCTCTCTTCCCCTAACAGAAATAAAAAAATTGCCGTTATTTCAGTCAGTAGAGTATCCTATCCTTTAAATTTCGAATCTAAAGCGACATTCTTCTTTAAATCGTGTTCATTTATTAAATGCGTTTTATATCTTTATAAATAACAACTTACATATCCCATGATCATTTACAAACATAACCAATATTTAGAGACCCTTCTTATCTTTCGGACTTCTTCAAAACCTGCAGGAACGCTAGTAGGTTAAACAAAGTAACGGGTGTCTGAAAATTTTGGGTATGTTAGATACGTGAGCGGTTTTCAAGCTCTTTTTATGTATTCCTATTCACACGCAATGGGATACGTTTTCATATATTACATGAATATATAAGAGGAGTTGTGGTGCACATATTTTGTGTGTTACTTATAAGTGTGTGTTAAGTTTTTGTGTGTTATAACAACTAATTTGCTAGCAATTAAACAGATCCAGTATTTATTTTCATGAAAAATTAAGTCATAATTATTGAACATAATAGATAAGACTCTTGTTCATTATCTCCGGATATTATTTGCAAACTGGATTTATAAACATATAAGCATTTTAACAGCAGAGCCTACGACTTAGTCTGCATGGACTTTCTAAATTCAAAAACAGTTATGTGCTTTATGTGAAATCGTCAGGAACTCCCTATCGGGATAAATTAATATATTCTGCTTATGTGTTTATGCATTGTTTCGCTAACTGCCACGGTGGTCCAGTGGTAGTGTAATCAAGCCAACTAAACGATGTTGGATTTTATTTTGTTTATAGGAAGTTAGCGGTGTTTCTTCAGCGCGTCGAGAAGCACGCAAAACTGTTGATCCTGCACCATATCCCAGTTCAGTCTTGTCGAAATGCCTTTCCACCGTACAATGAAAGTGAGGGAACAGCGATTAAACTCGTGCTTGAGCACACACTTATACTCTACTCCTGCGTCCATGGCTACTGTATGTTGACACTGATCGCTGTTGCTGAAATCACGGTCTGAACATCATTATTATTAATGTATTCGTACCTATACCAAATTTCGTTCAAATCGGTTTTATTGTTAGATCTATATACCAAAAAAAAACTATCCTACGAGAACTATTCATTCTTTAGGATAAAAGTATTCTGTTAATCCACTATTTTATATAATTGTTCAGTGGCTTAGGTTGTGGTGGATGGAGAAATGTAATCATACAAATATAATAATAGTAGAATAACCAATAAATATAAGAAGGCGTAACGACAACTCTATAAAGTCCTCCTTTTTCATCAAATCGCAAGGAATAATGGGGCAATGCGATGGTTATGAGATAGATATGTTCCACCTTTCAATCGTACACAATGAGTTCTCCAGCACGCTTTATTTGAACCGTTAAGGCCCTCACACATCAAATTTCACATCCTGAATAGAGTTTACCCCTTGCCACGGAATCTTTATAAATAGTTGTGCAAAGGCGGTGTTTAATTTAATGGAAATCCGTATCTCGAAGCCGTGAAGTCAAAGTGGAATTTGTGAATAGATGTTTGATTTAATTGCGATTCACTTGATCACGGTAGGGAATTAAGTAAAAAATTAATGTTCAATAGGTTCTTAAGTAAAATCGCTTGAAAAATTATTATAAAATATCATTAATAAAAATATGCTGAATGCTTCACACTTTGTTCTTGATACCTGTGGTATCTAGTTTATTCCGGTTATGAAATCAACCTTCTTAGTAATAAATATCAGAATAATAAAACAATATAATAATTTGATTAAAATGAATAATAAGTTCTCGAAATGGAGGCTTATAAGCCGAAAAATTCCTATTTTCTTACCTAAAGTTATGCATTTGATTATTTGAATACCGGAAAGAATTTATGGAACCTGGACAGGCAACGTCTGGTCCTGGTTCTGGTCAAACATTGGCGTTACATTTGTTATTATTAATTAAATAAGTGAAAAAATAATTGTCTTATGCCCATGGCATGTGGGCAGGCAATAGCTAGTGAAAAATAATGTAATTTCAAGCCGAGACATATTTTTTAGTTTTATATTTTCACTTTTTTTTTTAATTTTTGATATTTACTTTTAAAGATTCGCGAATTGTACACCTATTTATAGTAATATAAACGGGCCTTTCTTCGCTTATAAATTAGGTCAAATTTTAACTACTAGCCATGGTCACGAGACGGGGTGAGTCGACCACGGCTGCTGCTACGCCGTTGAAACATTGGGCTAAATGTAGTAAAATTTACGTTACTTTAAATATTTTGTTATTTTACTTCAAAGAAACTCAACAGAAACACTTCTATCGGAAAAACAGCACAAATATTATGTAGATTGCATTATAACTATACCCATATAAATTGTAATCACTTTATTTTTTTATAAAGTTTATTATTTGTTAAACTGATTTAAATATATTTCCTAACTTCGCATATAAACATAATTAGTACTAGGAATTTTTAGCACGCAAAAATAAATTCAATGAAATGTAAACAAAGAGTTCGACAATGCTCTCGGAGCATAAGCACTTACTTAAGCTTCAACAAACGATAATTATGGACATTGCACTAATTAAAATTGTCGGTACTAAGTACTTGGGAGGCAATATACAGAATTGTACTCTTTTGTAGTAAATACGAGTAAGAATTGCAAATTAGTTGTGCTCCGATGACGATACTTGGATACTTTTACGAAACAAGATTTTATTTAATGAGCTCATTATTCCTTTGAGCGACCTACGTTCTGTTGCGTTAAAAGAGTTTTTCTATATAAATATATTTAATTTCTTTTCTGAAATTAGTGTAAATATAGTGATTATTTATTTTTATAATTAAAATCTAAGTTATTATTATATGTTTTAAATACTAGAATCTGTACACAACTTCGTCCGTGTGGATTTCAGAATACAAATACTTATATAGTCACGATTCTACGGCATGAATAAATAGCTAAGTATACCACAGGTACCATTCACTTTTCTGGGATAAAAGCTAGCCTATATCGTTTTATAAGCTCCAGACTATTATATATGTAAAATTTCTAAATGATTGGTTAAATAATTACAACATGAAAGCGCAAGAAACAAACAAACTCACTTTATCGTTTATAATATTAGTAAGGAAGTAAGGACAAAGGTTTTAAATTTTCTATTAGATTCAGAAATAGCATTAAATAACTAGCACCTATTATGAAGACAGCATTTGGGTTCGAAAAACTAGTGGGTTGAGTACCTACATTCAAACATCAGAATGCATAATTTTTACTTATGTTAGTATAAATATCTAAAATATTTTTATATATATTTTAGCATTTAACATGCACTATACATTAAACACAAAGTGAAAAATGTTAAATCGAAAATAACGACGTTAAGTATGAATGTGTTATCGAGATTAGCAGTCAGGAGCAATTGTCACGATGGCTGAATTGGCAAAGCATCTGGACGGTATCCAGGAGATGCAGGTTCATCCTGCTCGTGACTGTTATTTTCGATTTCACATTTTTTACTTTGTGTTTATGTTAGTATTTCTCAGGTATCCATTTCTTCGGTGGCCCGCCAATAAAGGTGGAGAGACGGCACACAGCGGGTTTCTTTAGTGGGTGAGGGCCCCACACTACCCTGTTCGTTGCCCCGACGACGACGGCCCGTACGAAGGAGTGTGCGTTTAGGTACATATTTTCCCGTCTAAACAAAAATAAAGGTATCTCCATCCATTACCGACATCCATTACAGAATTACCCTACTTACGAGTTAGGCTCAGAAAAAGGTCGGCTTAACTTCGTGGACTGTTTCCACTTACCTGTTGTTTATACCATTCACTAATTCGTACTAGTTACCATTCGTCTAGATATTGGAAGCTGTTTAATAGGAATAGCAAGGCTTCGGCCACGCAAAGTAGGTATACCTCTATTTTTTTAGAACTTTCAACAATTAAATGAAGCATTTCTTATTGTTCAACAATATAATTGCACGCTATTTATAACTTACAAATAGCACAATGCTGAACACAAAACTATTTCATTACTTATTTTAATAGCCAATAAAATTTGCCGAATTTATAGCGGGTATTACGTGCGGGGAATCAACTGAGACGGTATCCTGCTCATGAATAATGTGTGGGACCTTTAAACTTTAATAAGGTCCTCGTGCACTATATGAGTAACGATGCCAATTTTACAATTTTCCCTTAGTTTGCCTCGTAGATATATTGGTGAAACAAGTTGTGAATTAAGCAGTTTCTGAATTAGATGCGGGAATTGTTTGAGGACGAGGATCGTTGATACTTCTTGGAATTACGAAAGATGTATAGACGTTTTTGAATAATCCAAAAAGCGGTTCATGACATGTGGCACCTGGCATTCTGTGAAGGTAAAACTAAGCGTTTGCCATCCTATATATCACGACTGCGTCATTTCAGGTTACAACGGCTATCCATCCGCAGAGAAGTCGCAGACGCTTCATTCCTATATAAACTAGTAAGAAATAAAATAGACTGCCCCAATCTGCTGAATCTCCTCAGATTTCGTGTCCCTTCTAGATATCCTAGGAATGCTATTACACCATTAAGTCCGCCGCTACGTAGGTCTGCACCTACTTGGCGCAAACTCACCAATTCCAAGGTTGTGTAAATTACTCAATAGCCATAGTGACTTAATTGATGTGCACTTTGACAGCATGGGTAGCTTTATTAGGGTCTTTACACGTGACAAACAATGATTCTGACTTGCTTGTGCTGTCATGGTGAACATATCACTTAACCACGAATTCTGGGTGTTGTCATGTATCCGAAATATGTACGATTAATTTTAAATGTTGATGTCTCTGAAATTCTACCTATTTATTGGTTTTTGTTATATTTTAAGTTGTATTTTATATTATATTATTCCCCTTCTTTTGTCTCAATGTTAATTTTTTAAATATTAATATATAGATAAAAATAATAATAATTTTATAAACAATAATTTAATTGATTATTCTGTTTGTATTCTGTCCGTATAATGTGCATGCGGTGTTAGCCAGTAAGTGGCTGTTACACATGTAAATGTATCTACTTTATTTAGTAAATAAGTTAAAATGTACAGTGGACACAATCGTTGGTTAACCTAATAAATAAATAAATAAACTATTTTTTTTAAATTCTGTCTGTTTGTAACAAACTACTGAACGAATTTTAATGAATTTTTTTGTTTGAAAACTCTTGATTAGACATAGGACCGGTATATATTTTATCCCGTCACTATATCGGGAACCTAAAAATTTGCTTTTGTCTGCGGCGGAGTCGGTGGTAAGGACAATTATGAGGATAAACAGCAACATTTAACATAATTACCTAATTTAGTATTGTCTCAAACACACAACTAGTAAATCAATAATAAATTACGGTACACATGCTTTACAAATAACTTATGTTTTAATTTTAGTAATAAACTAGCCTTTGCTCGCGGCTCCGCCGCAGCCAAAAGTAGGTAGGTAATATCTCAGTTTCCCGATATATTAGCGAATTAAAATGTATACCAGTTGTTAAGTCTAATCAAGAGCTATCAAACAAAAAAACTTTCATCAAAATATGTTCAGTAGTTTTTGTGTGATGCGCGAACAAACAAACAGACAAACAGATAAACAGACAAACAGACAAAAGCTCTAAAAAAAATTGATTTGTGTTTATACACGCCTATATAGCCTATTACAGTATTTTTTTCTCAAATATCTTAAATGTACAGACACAGCTCTGTTACAGCTTTATAATAGTATGGATAATGCTAGTCTAATACACGCACATTTTTACGCTAAATAGGGGCACTTACTACGTCGAGTTGCAGAAAAATAAGCCCGCGTTTACAATACAATACACGCACATTTTGACCATATAACTTACTCGCAAATGTAATGTTACAAATCATTATTCCTAGTATTATAAATGTGAAAGTCATTTGTTTGTAAAGCCTTCACACTGTGACTACTGAACCACTTATCATTAAACTTTACACACCTGTAGTCTGGTGCGCAGAAAAGAGATACAATTCTATCGCAGGGGACTTTACAAACATACAATGTCAATAACACAAAGTATACACAGAACAACCATCTGCGGAAGACACAAAGAGTTGTCATATGCCGGAATCTAACCCACAACATTCGGTCCGAAGTTCGGTATCTAAACAATAAAAAAAAATTATCTCTTTTACATGACGATTCAGGCGTATTTATCGTTATTGCACGCTCTAAAGTCAGTGCAATAACGATAAACGGGCTAACAAAATATCCATTATACGCTATCAGAGAGGGTATAACTAGCCGAGTGTAACTCAGTTGAGTTATGTTTGTAGCTGAGCGACAGATGGGCAACATTATAGTAACAAATTGTACTAGACATTTGCTAGGAAGGTGGATGAACTTAGTAAAATATTATTGAACAATATCGTGTAATCGACCGATACGATCACGCACTAAATTTTACTTAAGTTCTTCTTTACAATGCATGCGTGACACTGCTAGGCAAATACCTTGGTTACTTTTTTTTTATACTCTATATTGTATTTCTGTTGGAAGTCCTTGTAATAATATTACCTAATACACTTTTTAAAATAGTTTACATAAATGACAGGCCTCAAAGAGAGGAAACATTTATTTCAAAATTTGAAGTTTCTTGAACCTCGAACGGTCAAGTTTAGTATTACTTTACTCTTTGGATCAAGTCCGGAATGGTTTGGATGATTTCTAGATTCTGGCGTGTTCCGTAAAATATAGTTGTCATATTTCTCCCTTCTGGCCTCTTGAAGATATTTCAAGTATTGTGTTTGTCATTCAGTCAGTCTTGAGGTCTGAGCATTACCTAAAAAAGTGACTTATAGAAGATTATCCTACTCGAGGTATGGGACCGTAAATTCTACTGAAACTAGTAGTTCAACTCATAAAGCTTCTGAACATTACCTACCGTAGTTCTTTAATTTTATATAAAAAGTGTATTTTCTATCTATTAAAATTTGTACTAACTGTCTGGTAAATCTGTAACACTTGCAGGTTTCTACACGATGTTCCTTCATTGAATGGGGATAATTTTAGAACAAATAATCTCATAATTTCGAAAGGGGTGATATGTCATATGATCGATACCACTGAGTATGCAGCCCTTGATTTTACTGCTAGGGTTTACCCGCAAGTATCACTGATGTAATGCAACATAGTACCAGTGGCCCGCCAACACAGGCGGAGACACGGCACACGGCGGGTTTCTTTAGTGGGTGAGGGACGCACACTACCCTGATCGTTGCCCCGAACGACGGGCTGTGCAGTTAGGTACATTTTTTCCAACATTAACAAAATAAAGGGATTTACCCGCAAGTGTAAGCCACCGCTGGAGTACTAAAGTAATGTCAGATATTTCCAGTGGTCCTCCAATACAGACGGAGAGATACCATACGAAAGATTTATTTAGTATTATTAGGGGGTAAATAGGTCCACTGTAAAACATTAGTTCACAAGGTGGGTAGAAATGGAGTAACCGTGAAGCTCACGTTACTGAAAATATTAACCAAAAATCTTGAATTATAGTAATTAAAAAAAAAACATATTCTCAAACCTGTATCCTCGAAGGAGTAGGTAGAGGTGATTACACACCCATGGTTTGGCGGCAATCTTTAAGTCCCACTTAATAGAAGGCGAGCCTATTGCCGTCTAGCGGGCCCATTTCCCAGCTCCGGGATACTGATAAAACTAACTAACTTATCATCACGCCATTTCCCTTGCGGGGTAGGCAGAGAAAACAGAGTGCCAAGAGGCTCTATTCTTGCATACATCTCTCGCTTCCTCAACATTCATAACTCTCTTCTTACACGCTCGCCGGTTTCGAAGGCTCCTGACTCCACCTTCCTATTACTGATAATTCACCTTTTACGAAAAAAAACCAAAACACTGCCCGACCCAGGGATTGAACCCGAGATCTGGTGATCAGCAGCCGCTCACACTACGCCTGTACCACCCAGGTAGTTATATTAAAAATCTTTTGTCCGTGTGGTGATGGACTAAGAATACAAATATCACCACCCCATCCTTTCCCGCGGGTGTCGTACAAAGCGACTAAGGGAAGTAAGCAATTATCGTCCATTGCATTACTGGTGGTAGGGCTGGGTAGCAAGTGAGAGTACTCACTTGCTATCGGGCCCGAACGGGTCGGTACCACCGCCTCCTATGTGACCGGTCATGAAGCACGTCAGTGGGTTTTGGCTGTAGCAGAAGATAGCCGTTTATTCTTTCATTTCATATCTGAGAAATGAAATGGTGCGCAGCGGCTTGACAATACTCTCGGTATAGTTGAGGCCGTGAGTGACGGTTACCACTTACCATCAGGTGGGCCGGGGCTCGTCTGCCATCATTAGCAATAAAAAAGAAGTGTGTCAGAAGCCTTATATTTTTATTTTTCATTTATCTGTAAAGGTTGGGTTACGTTTTATACAAAATCAAAGACATTTTCTTGTTTTTGATATAATATAAACATTATTCCAATATTCCAGCACAAATTTCCCTATTATTTTTGATATTAAAAATACCTTATTTAGAAAGAAAAATAGAATAACATAATTAAATATTTTGCTACGTGTATTTTCTATTATATGGTATTCCTAGAACCTGTAATCACTACAAAATACCATTTAAATAACAGCAGCAACTCAATAAAGAAACTATTTGGAGATTGCAATCAAAAAGGCAATATAATAATTAATTGGTGGATCACTATCCCTCAGACCGCGGTCACTGACAGAATTTATGGTGGAATTATTATTGAAAATCTCCCTCACTCGGGACAAATTGTCCCGTTGCTAAGGCGACGCGCCAAGTTCTCTTGTATACGATGGTTTCGTGTTTACTATATAATAGATAATATTATTTATTGAATATACAACATCAAGCTAGGATACAAAATACAAATGGGAACATTTATTTTAAAGTTTTATGAATCACTAGCTGCGGCTCGCGACTTTGTCTGCTTAGAAATATAAGTATGTCATTCTAGGACACACTAATTATCTCTATACAAAAATAGGCATTCCACAGAGCATAAAATTTTTTAGTAGAAAAGTATCCTGTATTTCAGGTAATAAACTGTGTGTGCGCCAAATTTTACTCAAATCTATTCAGCTGTTTTTGCGTGGCAGAGTTACAAACAAACAAACTTTCATAATTATAATATTAGTATAATGAGTTTTCATTTTGACATACTTATATTTTTGTAGTAATAAATACTTAATTATTTAAAATTACTAGTATAGTTTGTTTAGAATACAAATATAACTTTATTACCGTTACATATAGTTCAAAATTTCAAGTCTGTATGTTTATTTCATATATTATCACTAAAATAAATTATTAGGAAAACATACATCATTATGGTATCTCATAAATAAAACAGAAAGATTTTTACCATCCATCAGCATTTCAACGTCCACTGCTGAACATAGGCCTCCCCGAGAGAACGCCACAACGAGCGGTCCCGTCATGGGGGATAATGCCGTAATCGCCACGCTTGGCAGGCGGGTTCGCGATCGCAGTGGATGTTGTTAATACTCGAGGGAGTGCTGCTGCCCACTCCCCCGGTATTCCTTCAGTCGGCTCTTACTACTCCCGTGGGTAGAAAGGGGCGGGACAATTCTAAAGCCGGCCCCACACGGAGAACATTATTTTAAAAATAATCAGTACTGCTTCCTTAAAACCCTTATTTGAATCCTGTTCGTATATTAGTCTTTTTTCATTATATAGCTAAATTTAAATTTTACTGCAATAATTATATAGTGAATTTAATGAAAGTTAATTTACACGCTCGTCTTTGATGCTACAAATACATAAAAATCCATCCATCCATCATCATCCATCAGCCTTTTAACGTCCACTGCTGGACATAGACCTCCCCAAGAAATGAATGGAATACTTGTTAAGTTTTCTAATATATTGTGTATAGATGAAATGGTTCTTGTATTTAGAAAAACATTAATATTTGTCTAAATACAAAAATATTCTGCGCAGAAATTTCCACCAAGCATTGTATAAAGTAACTATATTAATTATCCCTAACAACAAGTCATATGTACCTGATATACGTGTTACAATATGCCACCCTAATCAATATTTCGAGAGAACAATAACGTGTGGTCATCCTCCTTTTGGATTAAATTCAATAAATGAGACAGCTAGGGTAGCCCTATCGTTGCCCGTCAGTTCGAAACTTTTGAATCGCCGACAGCGTCCATCGCACAATGAAGGGCATCCTTTTGTCCACAAAATTGCCTTATTTCGTGGTCTACCTAATAAGGGGTTTCTGGAACTATCAATTCGAAATTGTAATTGAGTCTACTCTTTGTAGTCTTTGATGTCGTCTGCATAGTATTGTCATGTTTGATTTTCTTTCTGCCTTGTTAAATTCACAACTGTTTACGTTCTGATCAGATAAACCTTTCATTTCAAGAACATTCTCTTTCGATATGGTAAAGTTGGCATTATGTAAATTTGATTGGATTGGAATATTTATTGGATGCATTGAATTCATAATTAGATCTCTTCATCTTGCTACGGTCCATAGGGAAATTGTATTGGGTTGAATAGACATCGTGACGTCGCATGAATTAGGAAAGATAAGCTCGCCATCTTGATTTACTTGTTAACTAACAAAGGCTGTGAATATGTGATCAAAGGTGAGTTCTGGACGTGTGTAATAGAACTATGACCGATTAAGATATTTTATTCATGCTTTGGTTAGACAGTTACAGTCATATCTTGAGCTGTTAATCAATACAGACAGGTAGTTAAATCTATAAATTAGGAACCGCAAATACTATAATATAATAGAAATGATTTTTTTTGGTAATATAGCTTATCTCATCTCTAAAATAAGGTCTATACCGCATACCCTTTAATAAAACTATTAAACGAATTTTCGTTGCTGCTATTTAGCATAATAGTGTTGACAAAATGTTTTAAACCCTGAACCTTATAATTATTATCTCAATGTATTGAATATTAATATTGATAGATATACATACCTATATAAAACTGACCACAAAGTCTTTGAAAAGAGCGATCCGCCAATTAGTACGTAACTACACAAAATGTGTATTTTAATTGGGTGTGTTGTTGGGGATAGGCCAGCCTAATTAAGGGTTGATATTGTCGTAACTTTATTGTAGCTGACCACTGATACACAACTTATTTTAAATGTGAACAACTCTTTAATGGGTGAAATAATAATTATAAAAATAGGGCTACTATACCTAAATTACTGGGCTTGGCTGGATTCGGTAATCTTTTCACAGTGGTATGTATAATTTTAGCGGTGCATAGTGGCAGAGCCTTGCTTGTCTCAGCTTAAATGGCTGGCTCGGACAAGGAAGTACTACCCGCTTTCTTTCTTTTGTTTTCCGCTGATGGAAGAAACAACGATTGGTACTCCTGCAGTTGTGTATCGTATGACGAATGAGAACGCTGGCGGCCCCACACATCCTTATCTTCTTATTATTATCTTTCCACTCCACCTTCTATCTGATTACCTTGGAGTTAGCGACAAGCGAATGATGCCTCTGATGTTTCTGGTGTAACCGCTTACTTGTTTCCCACCACAACATGAAATATGTACCAATTCATATTTTGTCGCTACACAGTTGTATGTTCGTAAATAATACATAAGTATGTTGAAAGAACATTTTATCTGTGTGTATCATATTAGTTGGTTAATGGGCATCAACGGGCAAGCGGTCCCGCTCTTGTTACGTCAGGGATTTAGCCCTGAGTTCTGATATAATCTGAGATGAAGGGTCTTCACGCCATCCGCCCTCAGATTTTATTGTTGATGAATTGGCATAAGCAATAATAATATAATGTATTGAATTGTAATATTTTTATATAGCTTTTAAGGACTTTAAAGTAGGTTATATATACTCGTAGGTATATACAGAGATGTAGCTCGAAATTGTCAATTTTTCCAATATCAAACAGTTCAAAACTTGTTGTATATTTTAGCTCTAACTTTAAGAAGTTAGGTCAAGTATGTGGTATTGTATACGTATACCTACATATGCAAATACTGTAGTATACTTGACCGTAAAATCTGGATACACATTGTGTTTGGCTACGTTCTTGAGAAATAAAAATTTGATAGTAAAGAAATATAGCTTCCTTGGCTGTTTGTCCAGGGAGCCAGTGCCATTGTACGTTATGTAGAAATTATATCTCACTAGCGCATTACATTGAATGCGCCATATCAATATGACGCATTTCACCTGCGTCATATTGATAAAACCATTTACGATAATATTCGCGTAACATTCTTTCTTAGTGCTCACGTACAGGATTAAAGAAACCCATATGTAAATTCGGTTCTAGCCCCAGGAATTGGTGCTGTGCATTGATAGTCGGTCAGTAAGTCACTTATTCTTTTATTTATATAGATCTAGTACAATGGATAACTTTAAAGTATGATACTTATATGGAACTAACACATAAACAATCCATCCATCCATCCATCAGCCTTTCAACGTCCACTGCTGGACATAGGCCTCCCCAAGAGAACGCCATAACGAGCGGTCCTGTGCCGACCGCATCCAACGGCTCCCCGCAGCTTTGATCAGATCGTCGGTCCATCTGGTGAGGGGCCATCCTACGCTGCGCCGTCCGATACGTGGTCGACAACCTTTCGTCCCCAACGGTTACCGGTTCGTTGAGCGATGTGGCCTGCCCATTGCCACTTCAGCATGGCAACCCGGCGGGTTATGTCGGTCACTCTCGTTCTCCTACGGATCTCCGTATTACGGATTCGATCACGTAGGGAAATACCAAGCATAGCCCGCTTTTGAGCCTTGATATGAGGCCAACATTCAGAGACCACGTCTCTGTTCCGTATGTCATCACTGGTAACACACACTGTTCGTAGACCTTCGTTTTCAGACACTGCGGAATATTGGACGAGAAGATCTTCCTTAGCTTCCCGAACGCTGCCCAGCCGAGTTGGATTCGTCGATTGACCTCTTTCTAGAAGTTGTGCCTACCTAACTGGACTGTTTATCCCAGGTAGACATAATGGTCGACAACTTCGAGAAGCGCACTCCTGACTAGGACCGGTGCTGAAATGACATGGACATTAGACATGACTTTCGTCTTGTCCATGTTCATTTTGAGACCCACTAGTCGGGAAACCCTGCTGAGATCATCGAGCATAGTGCCAAGGTCCTCCAGCGATTCTGCCATGACTACGATGTCGTCGGCATATCGAAGGTAAGTGATGTATTCGCCATTGATGTTGATGCCGAATCCGGTCCAGTCCAAGAGCTTGAAGACATCTTCCAATGCAGCGGTGAAGAGTTTCGGGGACATAACGTCTCCCTGTCTAACACCTCTCTGCAGTTGGATCGGTTTAGTACTCCTGTCCTGAACACGGACTGACATGGTGGCGTTTCTATACAAGCACTTCAGCACTTCGATGTACCGATTGTCAATTCGACACCGCTGCAGGGACTGCAGCACCGCCCAAGTTTCGATCGAATCAAAGGCTTTCTCATAGTCCACAAACACCAGACACAGAGACCGATTGTATTCCTCGGTTTTCTGTATAATCTGGCGTAGCGTGTGGATGTGGTCTATGGTACTATAGCCTTTTCGGAAATCGGCTTGTTCAGGAGGCTGGAAGTCGTCAAGCCTGCGCGTGAGTCGATTTGTAATGACCCTCGAAAACAACTTATAGACGTGGCTCAAGAGCGAGATGAGTCTATAGTTCTTCAAGAGGGTTCTGTCACCTTTCTTGAAGAACAGCACCACCACGCTTCTGGTCCACGACTCTGGAACGTCGCCCCCGAGAACGACGGAATTGAACAGCCTCTAAAGAGCTTTAAGACCGGCTTTCCGCCTGCTCTCAGAAGCTCTGTGGTGATTCCGTCGTCTCCCGGTGCCTTTCCGTTTTTTAGTTGTGTGAGAGCCATTCTGATCTCGTACAGGCTGACGTCCGGGATATCTTCGGTAAAGTGCCGAGTTAGCTTGGATCTGGGGTCTAGGACCAAGCCAACAGCAGGGCTCTGGGATCTGTACAACTGCCCATAGAACTGCTGGACCTCTCCCAAGATCTCATCTCGAGAAGAAATGACAGTGCCGTTGTTGGTCCTCAGTTTAGTCAACTGACTTTGGCCAACAGACAGATCTCTTGCGAACACACTCTATCGCCTCTTTAATACGGGTAGTATTAAATTGGCGAATATCGTGCCGCACAGCCTTGGAGATCTGTCTGTTTAACCGCCTTAGGCAGGACCAATCAGCTGAGGACTGGACTATCACTTCTTTTCTCCTCTCCATGAGTTTGAGAGTATGGTCCAAAAGTTTACGGGTCCTACTGACGAGCCTTGAAGTAAGTCGACCCGACCGCGTAGACAGTTTGCACGAACCTGCTGTTCATATCGCTCGCTGATTCACACTCATCTAGACATTGGTAGCCATTTTGTAATTCGAGCTGAAAGCTCTCGGGGTTCTGGTATTGGGCAGGTGTTGGTCGGAGCGTAGACTTCATTTAGCGCGACCTCTCGACTTTTGTTCTAATATTTAAGATGCCCCTGACTAGTCGGTGATCACTCCCAGTTTTAATCCTGCTGATCACTGAGACATCATTGAATATGTGTCGTTTGTCCAACAGGATGAAGTCAATCTCGTTTTTTACTGAACCATCAGGGCTAATCCAGGTCCATTTTCGCTGGGGCTGCTTCTTGAAGAAGGAATTCATCATAAAGAGGCTTCCTTCTTCAGAAAATCAGCCAGCATCTGTCCCCTGTGGTTCCTCTGCCCAAATCCATAGTGCCCCACCTTCAGCTCATCGTCTGTCCTTTTGCCCAGTTTCGCGTTAAAGTCTCCCATAACCACCGTGAAATAGGTTTTAGACAAGTGGATGGCCTTCGAGATATCCTCATATAGGGCCCCCACCTCGTCATCCGAGTGTGTCGAGGTCGGTGCGTAAACCTGTATGACCTTCAACGAATACCGGTTGGTTATTCTTAGTATAAGGTACGCTACCCTACTCGATACACTCTCAATCCTCTCCACGTTGCCTACGAGAGATCTGCGAACGATAAACCCGACACCCCCTTGGGACTGGTGGTCGCCCTCCCGGTGGAAGAGCAAGTTCCCGGACTGGAGGATTGTCGTGCCATCACCCTCTCTTCGGACTTCTGACAACCCTATAATGTCCCAGTGGATCTTGCTCAATTCCTCTTCCAGCTCGGTGATTCTCTCGTCGGTCCGAAGTGTTCGAACGTTGTGCGTTACCAGGGCCAGAGGTCGTTGTTTTTGGTAGCCTTGCCGCGACCGGAGATTCTTCGCACCCCCTGCTCCGCCGTTACCGGGCCCGCTACCGTTAGGCCACGGAATAGCGGAGCTGCCGTGACTGGGAGCCGTTTTATGTTGGGTGCTAATTTTTTTTTATGGGGGATATTGCCGTAGTCACCACGCTTGGCAGGCGGGTTGGCGATCGCAGTGGATGTTATTAATACTCGAGGGAGTGCTGCTGCCCACTCCCGCGGTATTCCCTCAGTCGGCTCTTACGGCTCGGAATACTAAATAATTATTCAATTATTATTTATGCAATAACATATTAATACGATTTGCTAATAAGGACTTTACTTTCTGGTTGCATACAAATATAAACATTATGATCAGCCCCTCGCACATAGTGAAGGTAGCAGCGACGTCTTGTGTGCTCTTTGGATTATACATCGATATCATATCTAACATAACAAAGCCCGTTAGAACAACTAAAAGTTTCACAAACTGCATCGGCCTGGAATAGGGAAACATAATTATTATTAATAGCAATCATAACCTACTGGTAAAATCAAGGATTGCGAAGACAGTGGTATCAACTTGATTCGCAGTACGAGATTGAGAATTCATAAGGCAATGCCATGTGAACTAAGAATAGTAAGGAAACCTACGAGTATGTGCCAGAGAGATATTCATTGTTGTCTTAGATCTTAGACAACAATGGGTAAGTTTACATGATGACAATTTTCCGGCACCTAAATATCGCCGCCAATAATTAACATGGCAGCATACCCCAGGACAGCCGTTTACACGGTGCTAGATTCCAGCGCCAGTATTTTACGTATCATTGTTCACACCAAGGAGATGTGGCAGCGTCTGGCGTGACGTGTTTTACACGAGTCTAAATAATTGGTGCAGGTGATGCGAGCAATGCAGGCGGATGTCACTAATGCCAAACAATTGTCGCGCACTCTACTAATCTGTGCTAGCGGTAAGTCTTTACACGGTGCTTTATCTCGTGCTAGTACTGGTAGCGGGATAATGGCGCCGCAAAATTGTCACCGTGTAAATTTACCATAAATCCTTTCACTCCGTGAGAAAATAAGCGCAATTCGGGACAGTTATGAGATAATAAAAAAATACAATTTAAAATACTATTCCAGACGTCAATACCATAACAAAACTTTAGCAGTCATTTTGTGATTGTACTTTAAAGATATTAAAGAAAAAAATTACTAAACCTATGAGTCTATATTTGTGTTTCTGAACACCAAAGATTTTTTTTAAATTTGTCGTTTCTTTGTTTCCCTATTATTAAAAACATTGAAGAAAGTTGGAGCCTGAGAACACGAAAATATGAGTGACTCTATTAGCTTCCTAAAGACCTAATAATTAGTCTTGCTGAAAGACAGAAAAACGTGGGTACCTGTTTAGATAATTCTCTTCAGTATTTTTTTCTCGTCCTACGGAGACCATCGCTGCTTGTCTTGAAATATTACAGAACTGAACAACATTTACAAAACAAACAATCCAATTAAATCCGAGTATTAACAAGATTGGAATGTATAGGTAGTATAACGATTCCATTTCTGTAAATTAAATTACGCATATTTATTTTATGGTAAAATAAATTAACATAATTAATGGAGATATATTTATTTATTTTACCCTATTTACGAGATTCTAGGTATATAATAATAATATAGTGGGATCTAAATTTCTTAAAAATTGTCGTGATCTTGTTATTTTTTAGTATGCAATTAGTCGCAGTATGATGAACATTCAATTTGTAAATACAACCACTGCAATTACTAAAGCCATTCTTTAAAGTTGCACAGGTATTGTAAGGTTGTCATACAACATTTTTTTCGATTAAATAATTTCCGAAAATATGGCAACATTTATTTAATTTAAGATGATTTTCGACCACAATTTAATTGCTTTCAAATGCTGTAATTAAGCTGAGCAGTTTGCAGATCTAGTTATCGTATAAACTACGCCAGCCGCATGTTTATATTACAACTAGATCTGCAAGTTTGAGAAGCATAAAGATAGAATTTCGTATGTTTTGGTATATACTGGTATGTCCAATTACCATTATTTTATGCACATTAGAAATTTCGTGAAACTAGATGAAGATGAAACTCCAAGGATTCAAATTCATGAGATATAAACATAAAGTTATCGAATATTTTATTTAGGTACTTCCACCTATATCACGTGATTTTTATTATTTAATCAGAAAAACCCACGGCATTTGAACTGGCTTATCTTTTACTATCGCCAAATATTTGTAGTACTAATCGAATATGTCATTTTTGTTTATTGCGAGTGATCGCAGACGAGCCACGGCCACCGTCATGGACTTACCACGCCCCTAATGGCCTCAACAATACTAAAGACACTGGCAAGCAGCTGCTCACTATTTATCTCCCGCTGACCAAAACACACCAAGGTGTTTCGCGGTCGTCATGATATCGACATGGTGCTTAAGATCATGACAATAAAACGCGCCCAAAGACTTACCCGTTGTCCCAGGTGAGCGATGCTACGCGACGTGACGCAACGCGACGTGACGCGACGCGACGTATTACGGTTAATACTTTAATCGCGTTTCGTCGCATTCATATTAGGCGACAACGTAGGCAATATGTACATACAACCTCTATTTGATATTTTCGTGTCGCGTCACGTCGCGTCATATTACCGCGTTTGTCGTTCACTTAGGACAACGGGTTATAGGTAATGCTTACCAATAAAGCTGAAGTTTCCCCTGTTTTGTATCTGTGGGGTGACAAAAGTCGGCATATCAGTCATATCACTCAGTTCAATGGTGGCGACCATGATGGTCATGAATAGCGGCAAACCAATAGCGTATAAACAGTATTTTAGCAAGTTTTTCTTGAAGGGCAATTCAGATTTATTCCTGAAAAAAAGAGTAAATTTTTTATAAAAAGGCAATAATTATAACACGAAGAACAGTGTCAATCCTAATTTTCACCTCGCATTTTAGTTACATAATACACATTGGTTAAATGCATAAATTTTTTGTTCCGATATAGTAAGCTGAAATATTACAATTAACCATCATCTTGAATGATGGCGCGGTTCACGAAATGGTGTAAAGATGCGAAAAGGAATGCTCCGATGGTTCGGACACATGTCCATTCTTCCCACATGGGAAGAATGCCGGACGAGCGACTGGTTAAAAAGATATACAATGCGAAAGTGGATGGATGTAGGTACAGGGGGAGACCGAGACTCACCTAGACCGAATCAGTCATGTATTGAAGGAAGGATGAGTCAGGAGTCTCCGAAACCGGCGAGCGTGATAAAGAGAATAATATGAATGTTGGGGAAGCAAGAGATGTATCCAAGAATAGAGCCTTTTGGCACTCTGTTCTCTCTGCCTACCCTGCAAGGGAAATGGCGTGATGATAAGTTAGTTAGTTCACTAAATAATGTATACTGTGATTATGACCTTTTTTATATTATGTGGGTGGCAAACAAACCTATGGCTCACCCGATGGTAAGCGGTTATCGTAGCATAGACGCTAGCAATACCAGAGGCATCACTTGCGCGTCGCCAACTCCAAGGAAAGGGATGAGAGGTGGAGAGGAAGGATAGGTAGGACACCAAGAGGATAGGTAGGACACCAAGAGGATACCAAGGAGAGAATAAAAAGGATAATATGGAGAGGATAGGGTGAGGGTTTGGGCTTCCGGCGCTCTCACTCACCATACGAAACACAACGGTAGGAGTATCTACCGTTGTTTTACGCTGATCTTTTGAGCCGGCCCATTCATGATGGGATAAGCAAGGCTATTGGAAGAATAAATAATCATCTTTGCCTGCTTACCTTGATAACTGGAGTAGTCGATAAAATATAACATTTGTCCAACAGAAAGCGCACAGTTTGAAAAAATAATAAAAAAACGCTGGAATTGAAAAAACAATGCACATATGTATATAGAAAAATATTTTCAACATATCAATTATCATCGATAAAAAAACTAAATATACTTTAGAAAATCCAAAAGTGCACGCCTCATAATCTTCATTTTTCACAATAAAATTGTTATTTGATAGGTAACTAATAATGGATTGGTCTTACTAAGTAGTTTTCAATAAATCACATAGATAGCGCTAATTTTAAAAAGTACCTAACCTATTAATGTGGTTCTCATGTCTTATACGCAATCTAGCGCTAATTTTAAGAAGTATGACTATATTGGTCTATAGGAGTAGTTCTCATGAAATAAGGTATAGCGCTGATTTTAGTGTCGAGTCGAGCGTAAATATTCACTATATTTTTTTGTTTATTGAATAACAATTAAATTACATCGAATTAGACCGTGAAATGTTATAAGGGCTTATTCGTAATTATACTGAATCGTAAAAGAAAAAAAAGTACTCGATTAGTAAAGTATTTCGGTCGTTATCGTGTTAACATACATTACCTACAACACACGGACGTCCAAGACAGAACTTTTTTAAACAGCTTTTTAACTAGTTTGAATAACAAAAATGGCATCAAAAATATCATGAGTATTAAAAATAGAACTACGCTTACGGAATCTATCGCGTTTACTTGATTTTTATACTATCCCGATGTTTCGAATACTTTACAGCATTCATGATCACGGGTGGAGTTAGATGATAGACGTCCAAGGCTGATATGTTATTTCAACGGTTTCATCTACCCACAGTATATAATTTTACAAAATTTTTGGTTTATTTATTTTAACCCACCTAATATTCGTTTAGAAACACAGTGAAATTATCTACTTCAAATTTTTTATGCTTACAATGTATGAGACTTTAAGTTAGTATATTAAAATGAGTATAATACTCCTCTTTAAACTATAAAATTTTGTTTTTATTTAGTGCTCAAAAATTCTACCACAAACTACCAATTACAACCAGTAAGAAGACAATCTTGGTTATTAGTTTATATTATTAAATATATTGATTTTGCCCAAAAGCTAAGACTAAAAAGCTATCACCGGATCGGAACGCGGCCTGACTGAGAAAGATTCGGCCAGAAAACTCAGTAGGCAACAACTGTTATGGATTATTAAATTTTGTACGGAATTACTTAGAGCTGAATTAAGTTTAAAATTTTTTAAAACAAAAACTAATCACTACTGTGGGTTCTATCTACACAATAAGCGCTAACTGTGTCTTGCAATCATGTGGTGTGCCTTCTTGTATTCTGTTTAGTGAGGCCTATCACAGGATTCCAGCTTGATGGTAAGACCCAGCCGTCTTCTCTATTGAAATTGGGAAGTTTCTTAATTTCAATAGCCTCACGTATCATTCTAGGGCGATATCGATGTTCTTTTGCGAGGATTTGAGGTTTGTCAAACCTAATGTAATGGCGGGCGTGGTCCTGTGTGTGCTAACAAATTGCAGACTTTGTATGGCGACGGTGCTTCACATCAGCTATGTGTTCTTTGATCCGAGTTGTTATGGATCTCTTTGTTTGCCCAATGTAGGAGAGACCACAATCACAATCCAGCTTGTATAGTATAAAATACTATATATAACAATCAAGTAAACGCGAAAGATTCCGTAAACGTAGTTTTATTTCAAAATGTGTAACATTCGCGTAAATATCAGAAAGTATTATATTAAAAATAGTATTTATTCTTGATATGTGTGTGTACTCGTATATATTATTTTACAAGTGCAATATATGATCAATAGAGTAATTTTAAGTTTGAAAAATCTGTTGTTCTGCGTGAAGCGAGATGACGCAAACCCTATAAATATTTAGATATTTTTATATATATTTTTAGCATTTGACATGCTTAGCACTATACATTAAACACATTATTACATTAATTATTAGGTAAAAATCTTAATTGTAAAATTAAGTTTACCTGGTCGGTATGAAAATACTTCCGACAGATGGCGCAGGCGTCACCCAAAGACGTTAAGCGTGATGTGTTATCGAAATTAGCAGTCAGGAGCAATTGTCAGGATGGCTGAATTGGTAAAGCATCTGGACGGTATCCAGGAGATGCAGGTTCAAATCCTGCTCCTGACTGTTATTTTCGATTTCACATTTTTCGCTTTGTGTTTAATGTCTTGTTGTGATCGTAATGTTGGAGCATAACTAGTGACAAAGCGTAAGATTACCAGTATATACTTACATATAATCAAAATTTCCGACATTCGCAATTTCATAGTGTTGTAGCTTTCTAGAATGCAATTTGTAATAAAAGTGGCAAGAAGATTGCAGAAATGAATCATCAATAAAATGCCGTGTTGGTCTCGAAGTTGTGAAATTACCGCATATACTAATAATGTTAGGCTCAGAAACACGATGGAGATGATCAAAGCTGAAAAACACCGGCATATATAAAAATATTAAAAAAAGCTAGCATATTTTAAACTACGAGGTTAACTAGTGTACTAATAGTAATAGTTGATACATTAGTGCAGGCTGTGAGAAGGTACAATCTCTTGGACAGTAATTATTCGGAAATGGTTGTATTAATAGCATAAAGAAAACTTACCCCACTTTTTGTATGTACTTGGTTTTCTAAAGTGTTCTATCTTATACTCCACCATAAATACTGGTCTCAATTCACCCTTGCTGGACTTCATTTCTATACAAAAGTGATTAGTCTCTATTTCTTTCCATCTATAGTACGCATTCGGAAATTTTATAATAAGTCGACCATCCTAAAAAAAATAACTTTTGAGATAGTTTTACACATAATTATTATATTACTGACCTTTGCCCACGGCTCCGCCGCAGCCAAAGTACTACAAGTATCAGTTCTTACGTTATATCTCAGGTTCCCGATATAGCAGCGAGATAAAATGTATATCAGTTTTTAAGTCTAATCAAGAGCTGTCAAATAAATAAAAAAGTTACATCAAAATTCGTACAGTAGATTTTGGGTGATGCGCGAACGAAGAAACAGATAAACAGACAAAAAATCTAAAAAAAATAGGTTTGTGTTCAGACACGCCTATATAGCCTAATACAGCGTTTTTTCTCAAATATCTTAAATGTACAGACACAGCTCTGTTACAGCTTTATAATAGTAGATAAGTATTGATCATACAGATAAGCGTAACCTAAAACCAATAAGAGCGACTTACTTCAAGCAAATTTACCCGGTACCACCACAGCGCGTTTCTTGCGAATAATGGATCATTCATGATGCCCGGTACGAATTCGAATATTCTTTCAATTGGTTTGTTGATAGACTCATATTTTTGATTATAAACTGTAATATTTGTAATGTTTGAATTTGAAGGATAACACGATTTAAAGATCGTCATGCTGTGGCCCAAGGGACAGCATTTCCATAAACACTTTTTCTCGGTGGAATTACAATATTTACTCACATCAACATTTGATAAATCTAACACATATTCTTTTAAACCGAATCTATCGAGCACAAATTGGTCATAAAATGCATAAATATATTTT
Organism: Leucoma salicis; assembly: GCA_948253155.1. Lineage (NCBI taxonomy): Eukaryota > Metazoa > Arthropoda > Insecta > Lepidoptera > Erebidae > Leucoma > Leucoma salicis. The sequence continues at coordinate 9,562,473 of OX411808.1, read as the reverse complement.
ATTTGAAAAACCACAGCAATAACTGTAATGAGCAGTTTCATGGTGACAGTTTCACTAAGACTAAGTTTGCGGTAAACCGATGTTTATAAATCAATTATTTGTTTTTGACACACTTTAGTCTGTCTGAACAGGACAACATTGTTATTATATGTATTGTCTCATGTTTACATTTAATTAAAATTATTACTATTGTGTAGTCTGAGTAATCCCATTGCAATATTTTCTTGACTAGCTATCGTTTGTGATTGGTCAAGAAACCGACGCGTGATATCGCAATAATCGCTCAGTCACTCACAGTATTCTCTCAACCAATCACAATGACATGATGCGATATTGATACGATTTAGTGAGATACTTTATAACCCTCCCGACCTCATTTGTGCTTCAGAAGTCACCTTAAGCAGACAGGTCGCCGGTCGTCTACTTAGTTGGGTCGTTGAAGTCAGATAGGCAAACAAACCGAACAGATCAGAAGCCCTACAAACAAAAAAGATTGGGATAAGGCTAAGGAGATGATGATGATAATATTATAAATAGTAGTTTGTATATTTTTTATTTGTTATAGTGGTAGACGGGCCTTGGGCCACCTGATTGCTGCCTGCTCAGATATGGGTACTAAGAGTACTATAAAACTGCTGCTCAACATTTCATTTTATAGTAATGCAATTATTAATTTATGTTGGTGAATGAGAGCGCCGGAAATCCAAACCCTCTTCCTATACTCTTCTTATTATTCTTCTTATTCTGTCTTTGCTATCCTTTCTAATGTCTTCTTTTTATCCTTCCTATCCTCTCTTTATTATCCTTACTCTCTAGGTCCTATCCCTTTCCTTGGCGATGGCGCGAGTGATCACCTTGGTGTTGCTAGTATCTATGGGCTACTATAGCGTCTTACCAACAGGCACAGCATGTTCGTTTTCCCGCCCACGTAGGATCAAAAAGGTGCTACAAAAGTAGTGCACATAGTGTAAAAGTATTCTTATTAAAGCTACTTATATTTTATTTCAAGATTAAGACGCAAATAGAAGCTATTAAAGAAATATTTATGAATTCATTTTAAATCGTACTTGAGGTCTTAGAAGGCATAAATAGAAATTCCTTAAATCATGATGTTTAATGAGCTGACTAACATGTAACGAATATCTAGTGTTACGAGGCAGTAACCTAGCCGCTCGATATATTAGAAAAAAATTGATAAAACTGTCGATCAGATATCGCAAGAGTCACTAGGACCATCAGTAGTTCGTTAGCCTCGCATACCCTATTCCTTGCATGCAGAACTAGTATCCTATTCGGAAAGTATGAGCTTTAAACAAAAGGGTACTAATTGTGGACCAGCCACAATAAGTACTCCCTAACTAGGTCAATTCTACAAGAGTTGCCGATGAGTATCATATTGTTTCATAGAATGTTCCCTGAATTCTACGGGATTATCTGTCTGTAATTCGTCAAAGAGATACAGAAGTTGAAAAGCAGCAAGTTAATAATGCCCGGTTCCTATAATAATAAAACGGATCGTTTTACTTACGATTGGTAGAATATTCTACCAGGCGTAAGTATAATCTGTTCCTATAAAATACGAGTCGTACGTGAATTGACTGACATTTTGCAACTAACGGATGGGTAGCTGTTAACAATGACGATTCGTTGAATATAGGAACCGGGCATAAGCCAAATGAAGGTTATTGGTGTAATCGATTTTAACGTCGAAATAATTCATAGTTCCTTTGTTAAATTATGAAATATTTCAAATGTGTGCGACGATATGATTCAAAGAGTTTCTATTGCCGGCTCTAACGACACCTATGTAATGAAATGGGGTAGCAACATCTCACATTCTTAGTAAGTCATTATACTGAGATACAAAATCAAAACCACATTCACCAAGCGTTGATTTGTAAAAGAAAATAGTGTGTAACAATTTGCAACAGTGCTTTTATTTCACAAACCAACGAGTCTAGAACAAATTGTTGTCGCGTGAAAAATGTTCGCGGTCCTGGACTAATCTTTATTCTGGCACGGTCAATCCGGCACGGCATCGCCTATTTATCAACACCCGCCTCGTTTGTTAGGATATTCGTAAATATTTCAACCGTTATTGCCGCTATCAACATAATGTTATGGGGTGAAATTTTACAAAACGGAAACAAAAGATATAAAGCAACGACGTGGCTCCGAATATCTTTTTCTATATTAATGTTGGGTGCGCTACAAATCGCTATTTCGGTTTCGTATGTTCTGTACTTCATCCGAATAAATAAAGATTTTATTTTGAAATAGGCTAGTAAATTCTAAAGTAGGTACCCTTTTTATATCTTTGATAGGTAATTGAGTAAGTATGAAATCGCAAAAATTCAGATACCACAACCATAGTAGAAAGAGTGGGGAAGTAGGCTATCTCCGGCCCATTCCGCGATATAATTATCTACCATACTTGCCTATCTCAGGGTTGTCACTTTTAGCTAAATTTTAATTCAGTGCCTAGAAATTGGCAAGGGCCGCGAAGTTGTATTTTTTACTTGTAATCGTTTAGGTAAAACCGACCTCACTAACTCTGAACCCAGACTGACACAACACAGATTATTTTAACTTACGATTTTTACTTACGATTACTACGATTATTACTTAGTGACTATACCTACAATACTGAAAAATCGACATGACATGACATTTAGATAGCCAAACACACAGCAATAAGTTCTCCTGCAATTATCACACATTTTTCATTTATTTAGCGGTGCCGAAAAGCCGTGACGCACGAACCTTGTGCGGCGTTAGTAGGTAGTTAGGTACGGAGAAACGGATCGAGATTTTGTTAAAGTGTGCGTACGATACTATGGCGCACAATACAAGCCGCGCACGGTGTGTTTGTATGAAGATAACCTACTTCCCACTCTTTCTACTATGCCACAACGTGCGCACGAATTCTCATGCAGTCTTCGATCATCAATACTAAAAAGATACGGTGTCCCGAACAAAATCAAACTAAAAACTGTTCGTGTGAATATATACTTATACAGCTACATCTGTTTACTAACGAACTGAGACAAAGGTTTTAAAACAGTTTTAAGTTCAACCTAATTACAATCATGGCACTCAGTAATAAAGTCACAAATCTTTAGAATATTATCTTACATTTACGGTTATTCGTCACAAAAAACGAGCAAAGCAATAATTTATTACTGCCATTAAAAGTGAAAAGACAAATAACATTGCTGAATTGGTAAAGCATCTGGACGGTATCCAGAAGATGCAGGTTCAAATGTCTGCTGCTGACTGTTATTTTCGATTCTGCATTTTTCACTTTGTGTTTAATGTATAGTGCTAAGCATGTCAAATGCTAAAAATATATATAAAAATATCTAAATATTTAAAGGGTTTGAGTCATTATTAGGTAAAATCTTAATTGTAAAATTAAGTTTACCTGGTCGGTATAATGTATGAAAATACTGCCGACAGATGGCGCAGGCGTCACCCAAAGACGTTAAGTATGATGTGTTATCGAAATTAGCAGTCAGGAGCAATTGTCAGGATTGCTGAATTGGTAAAGCATCTGGACGGTATCCAGAAGATGCAGGTTCAAATCCTGCTCCTGACTGTTATTTTCGATTTCACATTTTTCACTTTGTGTTTAAAGAGTAGTATATAGGTTCAAATTTACATATTCAATCACGACAATAGGAAATAGGAAACTACTACTACTACCAATTACGGTAGTTTGAATTTTTGAGCACTAAATAAAAACAAAAATTTTACAATTAAAAGAGGAGTTTTATACTCATTTTAATATACTAACTTAAAGTCTCATACATTGTAAGAAGTAGATATTTTCACTGTTTCTAAACGAATATTAGGTGGGTTAAAATAAATAAACCAAAAATTTTGTAAAATCATATACCTACTGTGGGTAGATGAAACCGTTGAAATAACATATCAGCCTTGGACGTCTATCATCTAAGTCCAACCGTGATCATGAATGTTGTAAAGTATTCGAAACGTCGGGATAGTAGTAAAATCAAGTAAACGCGATAATTCCACAAACGTAGTTTTATTTCAAAATGACGAAATTCTCGAAAAAAATATGAAGAAAGTTAATAATTATTTGTATGGAACGGTTTTTTTATGATATCTGAAGAAAGAATTGAGTGATTTTGATGACATTTTTAAGTTCGTCTCGGTCTTGAGAAATTTCTTTGCGCATTAGAAATGAACTCGTACATGACCTAAAAAAAAACCATGGCGTTGAATATTGGTTCCGCTAATAGATGGTAGATGGCGTCAGCTGGTCAGACGTGCGCCACGTTTAACAGCATTCTTTTCAAGTTTTTACAAATTTTAATTCAGTTATCGACGTTTATTACATTTCATTATGATTTAATTAATTATCTTCAAATTATTTTTTCTAAATTCATCAGCGAAAATTGTTCAATAAAACTCCTTGCTTCCACGTGAATTACTTGAATTACTACTTAATTTATTTTGATTATTTATTATATTATTTTACACTACGCGGTGGCAAAGAAGTATACGACCCCCTGATGGTAAGTCATGTTGTTCAAATCATAATGATTGGTTAAGTAGTTACGGCGTAAAAGCGTAATAAATAAACAAACAAACTCACATACGCGTTTATAATATTGCTATGGATTTTCTAAAAATCTTTTTTGATCTAAAGCACGCGTGTAGAGCAGCCGGCGTCAGCTAGTAGGTACCTAATAATATACCTAAATGTGAACGCGCATATTTGTTTGTGTGTTACATTTTCACGCATAATTAACTGATCATCATGAATACACTACACAATTCCTATGGGATAACAACGTATGCATAAAGAAAATAAATGTGCAGGAAATTATAATGACCTAATTCTGAAGTGTACTTGTCTGAAGTCACGGTAAGTCTCTAACTGCCTTACTAAATAAACGTTGTATAACCTCTGAATAGTTATTCGGTGTTTTCTCTTGTCACTAATATGACAGTTTAGCGTTGAAAGAAAGAACGAGACAAAACACTGAATAACTATTCGGAGCTTATACAATGTTTATTAGTAAGGGGGTAAATGTTTAAATAATGAAAGAGTATCTTTTATACATGTCTAACAAGTACCTACTTCAATCACAACACCAACAACCAAGATAAAAGCAATTTAGCTAGGTGTATAGTAACTCAGAAACAAAACCGCAAAACTACGTTCCGTTTTACAAGATGACGTAAAAAACAAACATTCTAAAAAATAAACGGACGTATACCACTAGAACCGCTTTTAAAGTGCTACAGCGGAGTGTGAAAGATAACTAAACGGGGTAAAAACGGCAGAGTAGATACTAAAAATGCACGTCAATCTTAAACAAATTGCTGCAAAAGTAAATGGAGCGTGATGCATCGGTATTTTTGACTAGTGTTGTTCTCATACGATAACGCGCGCTGATAACGTTGATGTATTGTAACTAAAATAAAACATGCATTACTCGTTGTTTTCATTTGAGTAGGTAGACATATAATCTTACTAATATTATAAATGCGAAAATGCGTTTGTTTTTTACGCTTTCACACCATAAATACTCAACCGATAATTATGAAAGTGTGTATACATATAGTTCAGAACCCGGACAAAAATATAGAAAAGGAATGTAAAAAAAGATAGTTTCTAGGTAGGTATAACAATTTTTTTCAAGTATCATAAGTGTGCCATAGTGATAAATTTATATTCTAAAGTCCACGCGGGCAAATTCTAGTATTTCATACAAAGAGGTTGAAAAAGTAAGGTTTTAGTTGCATTATAATTAAATATGTTATAAATACGTTGTTATAGGTATAATGAATAAGTTCTAAAATGATACAAGCCGGTTGTTTGTCACTATCCAGTTCTAGTATATGACATTGGAGAATACTCTATAGTAGGTATCCATCCATCCATCCATCAGCCTTTTAACGTCCACTGCTGGACATAGGCCTCCCCAAGAATGGGGGATTGTGCCGTAATCGCCATGCTTGGCAGGCGGGTTGGTGATCGCAGTGGATGTTGTTAATACTCGAAGGAGTCTTGCTGCCCACTCCCTCGGTATTCCCTCAGTCGGCTCTTACGACTCCCATGGGTGGAGAGGGATGGGACAATCCCGGCTTCACACGGCATGTAGTAGGTATATAGTTTATAAATAAATGATCATCTGTCTCGTGCATTTTTGTTTTAATCTAATATGAGAAATCTAGCGAATATGAACATCGCCACAAATATCAGGTCTTTGTTAACAACCAACATAATCTAGATATTAGGTATATAAAGCTCATTTTTTATTATAAAAAATTAAGTTAAGCATTAGATTTTGAACAAAAAACTATTGCAGACATACTTATCCCCACAAAAAAGGCTCTATTTTTGCATACATTTCTCAGTTTGTCAACATTCATAATTCCCGGTTTCGGAGGCTCCTGATTCCACCTTCCTTCGATCTAGGTAGGTTAGTGTCGGTGTCCCACTGTATCTACATCCTGAAAAAGTAAGTAATTATTAATATTTGTTAATTAAAGCATTATCATACTTCATACTAATATTATAAATGTGAATGTAAGTTTGTTTGTTATGCTTTCACGCGAAAACTACTTAACCGATCATCATGAAACTTTGTACACATATTATTGGAGGTATTAGAAGTAACATAGGATAATTTTTTAATAAATAAAATATTTTTTACGAAAGATAAAAAAAAAATTGTCATTTCAAGGGTTGCTTTATTTATTTTTAAGAAATTCCTCGCGGATGAAGTCGCGGGTAACAGCTAGTATTAAATATATTACTTATATGCATGCATAGCAGAGCATATGATTTATTTGAAAGCGGTAATCTCTGAATTAACAAACTACTATGATGCTTTAAGAGTTTTACAGCCTATTAATAACGTAAAATATCCTATATCGCACATCACCATACAATATTTATAAATGGATCAATTAGAGAGAAGATTTCTACCAAAAATTTTATAAAAAATAATTAAACGGTTAAATTCTCATGGTAACCAACCAAAACCGATCACCGTAAAAATATATATTAGTATAAATCTATCACTTGCGATACTAAATGTTTTTTTTCCAAAAAGAGTAAGAGTATTAAAATATTTACAAAGACATAATTTTTTCAATAACGTTTACAAGTTTGGTCTGGTAATAAATCCTTTGATTATAATACTTTTTACCGTAAAATATATTATTAGTAAATCTACTGAAACTTTCAAAACATTGCTGTAAAAAATATAATTTCTGACAAGAAAGAAAGTGCTCTCGTAAATAATTTAGACGCCCACTTAGCCCTTAGTAAATCCAAGCCGAGTAATGTTTAAAAATAAACACGGGAGACTCAAACATTTAATGTAATGCAGATAATCGTAAATACAGAACCGCAAACCCTTACCCCTGGGCAAGAATTCGCGCGGGTCTGCGAGGCCAAATTAGACATTATTGAGTCAGTTATTTAATACAGAGGTCCACGTGCGTTTTTGGGTTATTATTATTGGAGCTTATATAAGCCTCTGTAATCCAATGAACTCTTATTACGCTGCGTTTTGGGCATAACTTTATTTGCTCTGGCGGCTTTCTATGAAGCCTCTTGATGCCCCTAACGGCACGGCTACTGATAGACTCGCTCCAAACGTAATGTAATTATCAAAAATTGCTTTTATTTACAGGGAAATGGGTTTTATTAGAATACATTTTTCAAAGCGCGGCTTATTTTGTAGAAAATCTTGTTTTTGGTTTTATTACCGCATTTCACGATGGTAAGTATCTACCTACCTTTATAATAAAATCTGGTTGCTTTTGATTGATGTTTAACATATTTCTGTATAAAAAAAATTGGTTGCCTGTAAAGTCGGTATACGGGCGAAAGTTTTACGTGACAACGACTTTGAGTGGTAAAATAATTTTAATGTGAATATTCATTCGTATAGTAGGAAGAAGGATTGAATAATAGTAACAATTTAAAACATTTATTTATACAAAGAATTATATTTAAAACATTAATTTATACAAAGAATCTCGCACTGAATTTCATATTAACAAAATTTTATTTCTTCGTCTCTCTCGCTCTTAGGCCGGCTAACCATGCCCGAGTGGAAGGGACGCGTGCCTCTCACTCGCTCTCATTGTGAGCGCATAACGTGAGCGGAGCGTAACGCAGTTTCTTGAAGTGTCACCCGGCAAACCAATTTATAAGACGTTGTCACGTCAAAAATTGGTTGCCTGTAAAGTCGGTATACGGGCGAAAGTTTTACGTGACAACGACTTTGAGTGGTAAAATAATTTTAATGTGAATATTCATTCGTATAGTAGGAAGAAGGATGAAATAATAGTAACAATTTAAAACATTTATTTATACAAAGAATTATATTTAAAACATTAATTTATACAAAGAATCTCGCACTGAATTTCATATTAACAAAATTTTATTTCTTCGTCTCTCTCGCTCTTAGGCGGGCTAACCATGCCCGAGTGGAAGGGACGCGTGCCTCTCACTCGCTCTCATTGTGAGCGCATAACGTGAGCGGAGCGTAACGCAGTTTCTTGAAGTGTCACCCGGCAAACCAATTTATAAGACGTTGTCACGTCAAAAAATATCTATAGCTACACATATATGTGTAATAAAACTTAACGAATGTGTATATCAAAAAATGGAGAGTGAACAATAAGATTAAGTGACACAAATCAACCATTTAAATTTATTTCTGTCATTTCGAATACGCAGGACTAGTAGTGCGGTGAGGGCCCCACATTACCTTGTTCGTTGCCCCGAACGACGGGGTGAGCGGTTAGGTGTTTTTTTCCGTGTGCAATGTGCGTGTGAGTCGTGGGTGTGCAATACACCTCTGCCTACCCCTTCGGGGAATACAGGCGTGATGCTATGTTTTTTTTATGCTATGTTTAATTAATATACGCTAGCAAATTACCAACTTTTTAAGTTTTTTCTGTCTATTTGTTCCGGATAATCTCCGGAACCGCTGGACCGATTTAGACTTGACTTTCACTAGCAGATAGCTATTATCATAGGGACTAATTTAGGCTATTTTTATTTTGGAAAAAATAATTAACGGTCCACGTAAAAAAATACCAGGTACCAGCTATTCAATGCATACATTTTAAATAAATACCGTAATATATCTGCTGTGTCACTTCATGAGCTTAATAAGATGTTTATATAATTAAAAAACTGGGTACTTGAACAAACAGTCAATTAAACTAAAAATCGTAAAAATTACATTAATCGTAAAAGTACACAGGGGAACGCTGCTGCCCGGTCCCCCGGTAATCTCTTAGTTGGCTTTTACGACTCCCATAGGAAGAGACAGGGTGGAGCTATTCTTGGTGCTGGCCCCACGCGGCGGAAAAATTACACAGTGTCCCTAAAAGTTTAGCCACCTATGGGTACATATTAGTTACCATGAATATATAATTATTAAGTATAAATTGAGTTTTCTGGTTAATCTGCTATTCATCCAACAAATCAAAGATCATAAAAATCGGTCCAGCCGTTCTTGATTTATAAATTGTTAATATAGATTTAACACAAAGTGAAAAATGTGAAATCGAAAATAACAGTCAGGAGCAGGATTTGAACCTGCATCTTCTGGATACCGTCCAGATGCTTTACCAATTTAGCCATCCTGACAATTGCTCCTGACTGCTAATTTCGATAACACATCATACTTAACGTCTTTGGGTGACGCCTGCGCCATCTGTCGGAAGTATTTTCATACATTATACCGACCAGGTAAACTTAATTTTACAATTAAGATTTTACCTAATAATGACGCAAACCCTTTAAATATTTAGATATTCTTACATATATTTTTAGTATTTGACATGCTTAGCACTATACATTAAACACAAAGTGAAAAATGTGAAATCGAAAATAACAGTCAGGAGCAGGATTTGAACCTGCATCTTCTGGATACCGTCCATGCTCCTGACTGCTAATTTCGATAACACATCATACTTATGATTCATCAGATGGCGCAGGCGTCACCCAAAGACGTTAAGTATGATGTGTTATCGAAATTAGCAGTCAGGAGCAATTGTCAGGATGGCTGAATTGGTAAAGTATCTGGACGGTATCCAGAAGATGCAGGTTCAAATCCTGCTCCTGACTGTTATTTTCGATTTCACATTTTTCACTTTGTGTTTAATGTATAGTGCTAAGCATGTCAAATGCTAAATATATATATAAAAATATCTAAATTGTTAATATAGGTCTAACTAAGCCGACTTTGTTTTATATTGATAAACAAGATTATCTATTTCCTCATGTAAAATGTGAATATCAAAAATTTAATTTCATCCGATGGTTTGTGAATTGTTTATGACTACTATAGGGAAATATACCAACTGGATGAAATAAAGTTTTATTCCAAACATTTTAGGTGTATTTTCATATTTCTGTCAATGAGTTTTTTATGGTTATGTGCTCGTAAAGTCTAGTGGCTTAACGACAACGTTGTTACAGTGTGTTTATGTTGTCAATATGAAATTTTCTACATAACGATCGTACTGTATATCAGTGAGCGTGACACAAGTTAGCATTTATTAGCATATTATTATTGATTAGTTCAATAAATTGCACAGGTTTGCGATAATAAACTTATGTAAATAATTCTACATTAAGCTTGTAGATATTGGAGTATATGTAGCAAATATGGACTTTTTATTAATGTATCTTGTCACTTACTTTAATTTTAGGAATGAACGTACTAATATAATAAATAGTCTAAATGGCGCTATTATGAAAGATTAATATTTACGTTAGATAAAATAGCTTTTATTATCTTAAATTATTGCTTCGCGGACTTACAAATATAATTGATATAGTATATTTATATTAGGTATTTTCAAAAATAAAAGAATAGAAACGGTCGCCATAACATACAGGCACTAGCAAAATACAGAGACATAACTCGCGCCTTTCTTACCCCTTGGAAAGGAGATAAGTGGTGGTGATGGAAGCCGATGGGAAAGGTGTTTGAACCATTATTATTTTAAATCCTAGATATAACTTACAAATTATCTCTCTATGTACGCAAATTATTTTCAATTTTTGACAATGGATTTGAATGGCTGTATCAATTTGAATATAAAATTCAGTAAAGGAGAATGCCATTTTTCGCCCTGTACGATAGTAGCATAGGGGATATGATAATTAGTAGTATTTTTTATAATACAAATTGCATATTTCCATTTAACATGGACTAGCTCCATGTCATAATGAAGAAAAAAGTATTCGAAGGGACTATTTGTAGGTACATCCGATGCGCTGCCATGTTTACCTGAAGTACAATCATCAATCAATAGGTACAGCCGTTCTTTAATTTTTTTAAAGCATTGTTAGGTTATTTTTAAATCTGAATTACACTTTTGGAATTGATTTAGAAATTGTGTGAAAAATTAATAAATCTAGACAAAAATCAGAAATTTTGTTTTATTAAAAGCTTTTGGATCTCACAATTTGTTTTGTCAATAGATTTTGTTAATAGATGTCCCTGCTTTTATAAGACTTATTTTTATTATAAATATTAGAGTTTATTAATAGATGTCACTGCTTTTAATAAACTTATGTTTATTATTAATATAAGACAAACTTAAAATGTCATTCTGAATTAAAATAATAAAGTAATCTAATCTTTATTGTATATAGAAAATGAATAGTTAAAATATTTTTTGAAACACGTAAAAATTAATAGAGCTCCATCTAGCGTTTGGAATACGCAACACTAGGATTATAATCCAACTGAATTGAAAACTATTACAAGAGGTAGTGAAACACCAATCTACTGTCATACGTAAACTGGTCCATTTACATTCCAGCTTCATTGTTAATCAGACAGTATTTGTAATAGAATGATTTTCCAGCTAGTCCGCTATTAAATTCAAATTCTATGGGAATTCAGTAATATATTTTAATACAACACATGATCTAGTTTTGAGGTTTTTTCAGGGCAAACTATGTATGGACGCAGAACAATGTCGTTTGATATATATATTTTTTTCAAACATACCTATCCTTATCTGCTATAACCACGTGACCTACACACTATGTATCTATTCATAAAGTGTGTGTATTGAAATACTACATCCTCATAAGTTATCGATCACTTTTGTTTATGTCAACAATTTAGGTACTTTATATTTATTGTACAATTTTATGAGAATCGACGGCTAAACACTTAAAATTAATAGCGATTCAGTAGGACGTCCGCTCGCGATACAATTTTACAAAATTCATATTGTTTTAAGAAAATAGAGTAATTAATACAATAATATAATAAATAAATATAAATAATAATTATAATATAAATAATTAATAATTATAATTAATATATTAATTAATACGTAATAATATAACAAGTTATTACATTATCTTCGTTTTTTGATGTTTACACGAATGTTACATATTATGAAATAAAACTACGCTTACGGAATCTATCGCGTTTACTTGATTTTTTACTATCTCGATGTTTTTAATACTTTATACACAGCAGTCACGATTAAGAGTATATTTTTTTTACTATAAGTTATAAGTAAATAAATTGTGAGGTATATGTATGTGTAAGACTTAATTGAGTAATCATTTTTATTAAAATTTAGGTATAGGTAATGATAAACATAACTTCCTAGCATCTCATGCCCAATTAGACTATCGGTAGATTAGAGAAAACTTTCAAATAGTTCAGCTGTTATTGTACTTATAGCTAACTGCATATTCTACGTAATAATCCTCAGAATTCTCTCCATCCCTTTCAAAGTTTCTCTGTAGGTACCAATCAAGCAGATTTATGATATTATATTAGAATTTACATCGTAAACACTAACTACTATCAAAATTCTCCAATAGTTTCTCTTAAAGGATTACCTTTTGTAAACTATAATAGGACGCAATCATCATCTTGCGGACCAGGATTACATGAGGGCGTATAATATGACAAAGGGTTGTCACTCGTTATTTTGAGGTAGGTAGCGAACACTGTCCTTTATATATATTTTAATAATATCCATTTAGTTAAATATGAAGAAAATCAGCTGAAAAGCTAAAATATTATTAAAAGTAATAGTATAGGTAGTATTTATTTATGTATCTATTTATTAAATAAACAAAAATTATAATGAAACCAAGTGCGATGTGGAGTTAAGTAGTTTATTTTAGAATTTCATTTTATAATGTCCCATACCAATTAAATTGATATATATATATATTCATATATTGACTCATACCTAAAATTTGTCCGTAAACAAAATATGTCATTATGTTGACTAAGACTTATACAAACGTGTTAAATGGCTAATCGAATAAAACGAAGGAAGTCTAGGGTGTGATCTTTAGATAACCATCGTTTCTGCTTAACTGATTGTAACTAGGCAAGTTAATTATAAGAATTTTAAGGAACTTTGTTAAGAATAATCACGAAATTTTTATATTAACCCCTTGACTATCAGGATTATTATATATTATTATTTCAACAAGTTCTAAACGAGCGTTAGACTCCCGGGAGTCTTACACGTGCCAATCGATAAAGTGCCAATACAACGCGAGGCCGCGCGCGGCGACAATTTCTCGAAAAAAATTATAAAAAAAAAAACTACTTACCCATTGTTGAAAAATCCATGTTTATTGTGAAGTATAATAACAATTTTATGCACTAAAGTACTTAAAAACACTAGGTATCCACTAATTATTATAATAACACTGACGTTATAAAACGAAAACTTTCCACAAACTTTAATTTTATTTCACTTTCCCGTGGGTATTATTAATGTGTAATTTGAAAAACTGGTATTTTATTATCTGCAGTGACATCCCTATAAGTGCGTCTTACTTATGCAATAGCCGTCTCGCCTGCGGCCAAATGTTCCCTTTGGTCCTCAACAAATATTCTATATAATCATTCGGTTTTAATTATTATTGGTAGTGGCTAAGTTTTGTTTGATGTATTGATTAAAATCGTGTTTGTTACCAAGTGCCATCATGGCGATTCATGTCAATAGCATCCCGTGGGGACTTCTCTAGCAAGCATTATAAGGGGTGGAATCGAGTTCCGCTGGCTTAATTTTTGGGATGTCATTGTTAGTGGTTCCAATGGACGTCCATATCATGTTCTTGTTAGCTAAGTAATTTAATATTTTAAATGCTTTTAAGTTGCACGTTGGCTATTGATTGAAAATAGAAGTAGATTACATTACTACATGACAAAGTAGAAGGATGTAGGTACAGGGGAGACCGAGACTTACCTACCTAGACCAAATCGGTTATGTACTGAAGGAAGGTGGAGTCAGGAGTCTGCGAAACCGGAGAGCATGTATGAAGATAATTATAAATGTTGAATAATCGAGAGATGTATGCAAGAATAGAGCCTTTTGGTACTCTGTTGTCTCTGCCTACCCGGCAAGGGAGATGGCGTGACGATAAGTAAGTAAGTATATTACTATATATTTTTAGTAAGACAATATTACCCCTTTTTTTGTTAAGGCGGGAAAGATATACCTAATCGCACTCCCCATCGTTAGGGGCGACGAACAGGGTAGTATGAGCCCCCCTAACCTACTGAATAAACCCGCCGTGTGCCGTCTCTCCTATTGGCGGACTACTGGAACTGGAAGATTCTTCAGTGGTCCACACAGTCCACAGGCGGCTTACCTTTTCGGGTACCCTCTTAAGACAATATTACGAGGGGAAACTATTTTAAGCTATTAAGTAATCTGCCCTGGCTCTTTTGTGGCGAAAGAAGAAGAATGATATTTATGTGTCGTCTAATATACGACCTGTAACTTGATTTATAGTTTTCTACGTTTCGTGATGTAATACATATTACTAAATGAAATAGTAATGTGTTACTCGACCAAGAAAATATATTAAAATTATGTTATTCCATTCTATTATCAGGTAACAAAACTCTATAGCCACATTACCGTACTAGTCTAAATCTGGCTACAACTAATCAAGCATGTAATCAAAATAATATATAATTTTATGTATAAATACAAATAAGGGAATATATTTTTGCCAAGGTGCCAATTACAATGGCCACTAGTATTTTAAATTTAAATGATGTTAATTGAATTTTTGCAATAAATTACATTTACCTACGTAGTTTTAAATATAATTCCATCCATTCATCCATCAGCCTTTCAAAGTCCAAAGCTGGACATAGGCCTCCCCAGGAGAACGCCACAACGAGCGATCCCGTCATGGGGGATAATGCCGTAATCGCCACGCTTGGTAGGCGGGTTGGCGATCGCATTGGATGTTATTAATACTCAAGGGAGTACTGCTGCCCACTCCCCCGGTGTTCCCTCATTCGACTCTTACGACTCCCATGGGTAGATAGGGGGGAGGGGGACAATTCTAAAGCCGGCGCCACACGGCAAATATAATGCACTTCTCAGTAATATATTATGTAGTTTATTTTAAACTTGAAAAGTTATGGTTGTAGTTGCGCACTCGGCCGCAACCTATTCGCAGCCAAGTAATAAACAGGTAACATTTTCTTACATTTACATGTCCATGACATATATTCATCATCTATATCTTAAATTAAAGCTAATTTCTTTATGTGCATGAGATAATAAAACCTATGTAAAAGGAACAATTAGAGATCGTAGATTAAGAATCTCGTACAATACCTGTTAGTAGACTAATGTCCATTCCATTGTGTTGGTAGTTTATGCACATTTAATCATTAGAAATAATTAGGTACTTACTGTCATTAACATCTTAAAATTAATGTAACAATCTCGCATTGACATAACAACCGAAAAATAGCATCGTAAAAGTACTCAACAGTAGCAATTGTGCAGAACCTCTTGGCTTTCATTTGAAACCCTCATCAAAAAGCGTTATATTATCAAAACGTGTATTGTTTAAGAGAGTATCTGTTTCTGTAGGGGCTGTGTTTTCGACGCCATTATGCGTACGTCTCTTGACGAATAAAAGAGCATTTCATAGCGAAACGTTCGTGGCCTGAAAGGGTGGATTCATAAAAGCCTTTTTATAATACTTTCGGCGGGCATGTGCTGTATAACCCCCGCTGTTCTTAATAAATACGAGTATCTGTGAGCCTAAGTAATTATTTCGGTTTTGTTCTCTATGAAATATAGAACTTTAAATGTTCAATCTATAGGTACTATTATAAAGCTGTAACAGAGCTGTGTCTGTACATTCAAGATATTTGAGAAAAAATTACTGTATTAGGCTATATAGACATGTCTGAACACAAAACAGTTTTTTTTTAGATTTTTTGTCTGTTTGTCTATTTATCTGTTTGTTTTTTCGCGCATCACACAAAAACTACTGGAAGGATTTTGATGCAACTTTTTTTATTTGATAGATCTCGATTAGACTTAAAACTGATATACATTTTACCCCGCTACTATATCGGGAACCTGAGATACAACCTAAAAACTAGCTTTTGGTTGCGGCGGAGCCGCAAGCAAAAACTAGTATTATATAATACTATAAAAAGTATGAATATTAGACAAATGACACAATTAAATAACGAAAAAGAAACAAAAGGCAGTGTAAAATATGATAAGTGTATAAAATTTTCACACACGGCATGCCCCCCAATCTGCAAATATAAATTTTTATTTCTCTTATCGTATATTATTCATATTTTGAGATGCCAACGCCATTTGTGGGCGGTATTTTATTCAACTTAAATAATAATTTACTCATTAAAGCACGTCAAGTGGAGTGCTTAAAAGCAGAATATCTTTTCCATAGCGTTGAAAGTGGAACAGATATTCTAGCTAGCAAGAGTAAGAATTAAAATTAAGTAACAAAACACTTAACCTCAAGTTGGCAAACTCAAACAGTAATGTTTAAGTGTATTCACTAAAGACATGTAAAACTGCGCACTGACCTTTATGTCAGTGTCCTAGATAGAGCAACGTAAAAAAATCAAGAAATTGGTAGCCCTTAGAAGAAAAGTCTTACACTAATATATGAATATCATATATAAACGGGTTGAATGATTAAAGGAAAAGAAAAGCGAAAGATTACACAATGTTTTTCTGTTTAATTAATAATTTTTAGAAATGTATTATTACACAAAAGACAAAATATGCCATATATTTCCTTTATAGTTATCCTATTCTTCCGGGTTATCCAAATATAATGTGAACAAGACATATACAGTACCGTGTCTACAAAAATAAATAGAAACCTTCGATTTACATGGCCAGGAAGCGAGGCTAATATCCCGTGGGAGGGTACTGCAATTTCACAACTATCAACTACATACAAAATATTATAAACAGGTAAAATAAAATAGCTGGTTGACGGTAGTATACAAACGAAAACAAATTGGAGTTTGTTTTGAAAATTCATGTTCATTACGTAGGTAAATGTATTTTGTAAAATTACCCCATAAAATCCACCTAATATATTATGTACCTATTTTTACAAAATTAAGTTTCACTTCTACAAAATTAAGTTTCACTTAATTTAGTAACGTTGTTGTTTGTGTTATTACGGTAATAAGTAAAACTTATTATTTTTAAGAAAAACGCTTATTCTAGGAGAAAGCATATTCCAGGATACGGATAAAGTTCCGCTGCAGTTGTGACCTAGCACCACGCGAGAGAAAAAAAGTTATAGTTAGTTGCCATCTACACCGTGAAGTAGTACAATTTTTCGGAAGTAGTGGGATACATTATTTCGATCAGATAAGCAAATTATTACAATTAAAAATCGAACCATTTTTTTGCTGATTTAAAACAATCATACGGCCCACCTCATGGTAAGCGGTTCCATAGTTTCTATAGGCTATAACACCTGAAGCAACACTCGCGCGCCACCAACACCAAGAAAAGTGTTGGAATAATACGGAGAGGTAGGATAATAAGGATGGGATAAGGAGGGGGTGTGGGGGGTGCTCTCACTCGCATGAAAAACACAACAGCAGGAGTACTTACCGTTCTTTCACGCTGTTTTTCTGTACTTGACTTAAATTGATTGTGTAACGTAGCCATACTTATAATCTTGTAAATTGATATGCGTGACGTAAAAAAAATGCCAGTATCTAGCAATTTTTTTATAATATTTTAGATGAATTCGCTTTCAGCGCGAGAATAATTGTCTACAAAAGTGGAATTTTCTCCAAGAGTACTTAATGCGATTTGTACATTAGGAACTAGGACTTCCGTTACTATCCGGTGTGTATGTTTACAATTCTTAATTTTTTTTTTATTTGGAATGTAAGCTATTACACCCAAATACTCTAAATAACATGCTAATTTACATCGTTAAATTAATAAAATCTAAAGTGCCCATTTTTTATGATATAGGGACTATATTCTCAAACTTCTCCTAGATTAATGTTCCAGATGCTCTTCCATGTGAGCGATCATGACATTTGCTCGGGACTATCAATTTCCATAACACTTTGTATCTTACCGTCTTAGGTAACGTCTACGACATCTCTCGGATGTGAAAGCTCAAATCTCGCTCGTGGCTATAATTTTCTATTTCGCATTTTTGCACTTTGTGTCCTTGTAAATAGCAGAACATGACAAGTGCTTAAAAATATATCTGTAGAAATATCAAAATAAGTACCATAATAATTAAAAACATGCTATTAATCAGAGAGAGTAACAATGGAACTTACGACTTTTTAAGTAAACTTAAGACATTTTAATTAAAGTGTCTCCTCTTAAGCTTGAACTTTAAACTTTCATCAATGTTACATTAATTATATCAAAGACATTAATTACGTTTAAAAATCTCGAGGATCCAATCATTAGTGCATTCACACTAACCATTGAACATTGTTACATATTATAGCTCCAGGCACCACTTATAATAGTTTACTGTGAATAGCGTCATAACAATTTAATGTAAGTTTGCTATGGCGCGGTGTAACCGTTTCTTGAGCCGCTACGAGCTCGTCGTCTTATTAAAAAATACGTGATTTTACTCAATATGTCGTCTAGTTAGCTTAGATAGATAAAATTTTTTTTTTTGGTAATGTAATAAAATATATAAATAGAGACTGTACAGTAGTACACTCAGTGCATATATCTTGATCCAACGTTCAATATTTATTTTAGTTGTTACTAGCTGTCCATGTGGACTTTGGCAACACCAGAGGTACAGCCAAACCACCTGCTATCGTGAGTAAAGTACTCATCTCAAAAGTTTAAAGAAGGATATGTCGTAGCATGGAAAAAACACCGCAGCAGGAAGTTTACTCCAGAGCCTACACGTGTGTGGTAGAAAAGACCGCTGAAAATAACCAGTCTTTGACAGGATCGTTTCCAGGTGGTGTAGATGAAACTTACTACGACGTCTCATGTTCCGGGGGTAAAAAGGGGATGTAGGTAACACCTCAAATAATTCCCCAGAAGAGTCGATAGAGTGACCCAAAGTCTCTCCGCTGCCCCAACACTCTAGTTATATTGTTTATTTGTGCGGCACCTTAATAAATTTTCCAAAATATGATGGCGGATCAACCATTATAGCTGACTTGATGGTGAGTGGTAACCATCGCTCACAGCCTTAGCTATACCAAGATTACTATCAAGCCGCTGCTTACCATTTCATTTCGCGGAAATAAAATCAAAGAATAAACTTATAACATAGCATCACGCCTGTATTCCCCGAAGGGGTAGGCAGAGGTGCATTACACACCCACGATTCGCCAGCTATGTTTAAGTCCCACGTAATAGGGGGCGAGCCTATTGACGTCTACCGGGCACATTTCCAAACTCCGGGCTACTACTGAGAATTTTTCTTAGGAAAAAGCTCAATAACATTACTCGACCCGGGGATCGAACCCGAAACCTTATGATTAGCAGTCGCATACACTACCGCTACACCACCGAGGCAATTAAAACTTATAAATATCTCCTTCTACAATGTAGTGTTGTGGAGAGGCCTTAACACCACAATTATTATGAAGTAGAGAGGAAAACCAAAGGAAATAATTATATCCTTTTCAACCTGCTTAAATAGATAAGATAAAATAACGAAAGTCACTAATAAGTTAGATATAATTATAGTAATTTATTTAATAGCTAAAGAAATAACCTAAAATTTATACTACTATCTCCAGCTACGTAATGTTCCTTGAGACGAGGCTGAGTCAACAAATTACTACTTATCATAAAACGGCATTCCACTGCTCGCTGGGTGTTATACAATTTCCTTTAAACATATTTATCCCGCAGTTAGGGGCTCTTCCAGGTACACATGTTTGCCTACAGCAGGCTTACCACGAACTCTTATTGCAATCGAGTTTAGGACCCAAACTGAACTGAATCGCGATTTCGTACCATGACGTGTCAAAGACGCAATCTTTTGTTTTGCCGATATCTGAATCGCAAACATGACATATTTGTATTGAAATTCTTACCATGAACTTACCTGACAAACTAAACATGATCGCTCAATTAGACATCATGGTACGAAATACAACAACACACCTATTTTGAATTGCGTCGGAATTGAATCGCTAGCTAAGACTTCATGATAGGCCTGCTGTTCTAGCAAATCTTTAGCATATTTTAAACACAAAGTGAAAAATATTTTTCGAAAGCAGTCTGTGCATTCATCACCTACCCGATCGCTTAGTTAGACGAACTTTCGAAAGACTATTTTCTTATACTACATGGGCGGCGAACAAGCATTCGGCCCACTTGATGGTAAGCAGTTACCGTAGCCTAAAGACGCTAGCAACACCAGAGATATCACTCGCGCGTTGCCATCTCCATGGAAAGGGATAGGAGGTGGATAGGAAGTATAATAAGGAGAGGATAGGGAGGAGGCTTGGGCCTCCGGCACTCTCACTCACCATACGAAACACAACGGTAGACGTAACTATTACCGTTGTTATACGCTGATCTTTTCTAAGAGGGTAGTATTTCCCCAATCGAGCCAGCCCATTCGTGCTGGGCTCCACTAGAAAAATATTAAGTGTCTATCTCTCATAGGTCTGTTAACAGTTCCTCAGTCACCTGTTATACACCCGTCGAATATGTGACCCCATTGAATAGTAACGTGAGTGCGTTAAAATTTCTGACATAGGCATTGTCAGTCAATATTATGTTATACTAGCGCATATGCATGTGTGTACCTATATATCGAATAAGTTATATAGTGAACCAAAACAATACAACACATTTGTACAAACCAACGTCATCCGCACCTCATCAAAATATCACGTTACTGAATCACAAATTCATTCCGGGACGCCAATTATACGTGAGCGTTCATTTTCCGACTCATTCCCCGGTGTAATGATCACGTGGTGATTTTGACAGTTGCTCCGGCTTTGCCGCCCGTTGTCATTTAAAACCTAGTTCTATGAAGACGAATGATCGCCAATCGTTTAGAATACACAAACAAATTTAAAATATACCTACATAATGAATTCTTATTTTTACAGCTAAAAGTTCACTATTATTTTAAATTACAAATTATTTGTGAATAAGGATAAAGAGATTTGTAGTACGAGCGGAAAACGAAACCGCGTCTTTTCCAATCCGGGGAAGTGCTCTAAGCCACTGAGCTATCGTACTGACCTATTCGGTCATCCCAATTTCCTCATCACAGTTGTCTTTACGACCAACGCCATCTATCGGAATGCATTTACATGCATTAATCCAACATAGTAAGTTTAATTTTGCAATTAAAATTCAATAGCATGAATTTGATGGCGCGATTTTTTAAACATTTTTGATCTATATTTTTGAAGTGGAAACTTCTTTTAGCGCGGTACGGATATTTTTAGATGAGATAAAATCTCTGGACTCGCGACATTGTTACGAGACGCAGCTATAGTGTGTGCATTGGAAATTAAATTTGACAAACTTTCTGATTGAGCTGAAATTTTACACCCATATGTATATCGCATGGTAATGCAATATTATGATGACATTGAGCTAATCTGATGATGGAGCTGGAAGGTGGACCTAGGAACTCTATAATGAAACAGCGCAACCCCATCGAGCTTGGGCTTGTATGATTCGTCTTGACGAGTACTTTGTCTCTAGATGGTATCCTGGTTCTGAGGATGAAGCTGGAAGGTGGCCACAGTAACTCTTATAATGAAACGACGCAACCCCATCGAGTTTGGACTCGTTTGATTCGTCTTGATGAGTACTTTGTATTTAGATGGTATCCAGGGTCTGATGATGGAGCTGGAAGGTGGCCATGCGAAAATGTAATTAAATGGCGCAACTCCATCGAGTTAGGGCTCGTTGGAAATGTCTTGACTAGTACTCCAGTCCTAGATGATATCCAGAGTCTGATGATGGAGCAGGAAGGTGGACACAGTAACTCTGTAATAAAATGACGCAACCCCATCGAGCTTGGAATCGTTTGATTCGTCTTGACGAGTACTTTGTCTTTAGATGGTATCCAGGGTCTGATGATGGAGCTAGAAGGTAGCCATAGCCATATTTATATATGGCTATGGCCACCTTCTCGGAGTTCCGTTATAAAACGACATAACACCATCGAGTTTGGGCTCGTATGATTTGTCTTGACCAGTACTTTGTTTTTTAATAAATGAATGAAAAATTTTGATTTACGAGTTTTAATTTAAGATCAAATAATTCATTTGGATATCCAAAAATAACAACTGTTTGTTTAGTCTGTCGCCAGTCCTCATGACTGCTTTGAATTTTTTTAACATTTGACATGCTCCACTACTTTTTAAAGACAAATTATTTATGAATAAGGAAAAACAGATATTTAGTACGAGCGGGAAAAAATATATTTTTCCTTATTCACAAATAATTTGTACTTTAAAAAGTAGCGAAGCATGTCAAATGCTAAAAAGTATAGATCAAAAATGTTCACTATTATTATTATAAGTAGAGTAACAGAAGTAACCCATACTAATATGACAAATGCAAAAGTGCGTTTGTTTGTTTGTTATGCTTTCACACTATAACTACTCAACCGATCATCATAAAATTTTACATCATGTACAGAACCCTAGAAAAGGACATAGGCTTCTTTTTAACCCGAAAAAGGATACTTCATGTGGCAAATGAATTATTTATAATTTGTGCTAAAGAGTGAATTATTTATAAGTCCACGCGCACAAAGCCACGGGATTTTTTAGTGCTGAAACAGTTTTCTAAGATTATGTATTATAAAGTTTAATTTCAAGGACAATATATATAATATGTTTAATATTTTAAACCTTGACATTGTTTTAATATACAGCACAAATATATTATACTACAAATATTCGCGCATTCCCACAGAGAAACGCCACCTTAACAGTTATGAACCGGGAGATCCGAATGCAAATGTCAGTCGTTAACATGCATAGCGCGAAGTCGGCCGTCTAATTAGGAGACCTACTTTGACAAGGACTGTAGATATCATTTTGCTAAATTGCTATGAAAATCTCTAGATATTACAGCACAGAGAGTGTTTATGTCACACCGTCGTTAAATAATAACAGACAGAAGATAATCCGGTAATTTTCACAAATAACATCGCAATATAACGAGAGTACTCTCCTCTGGCCTATCATCAGCGATATTTTACGCCGTTAGATTATATTGAGTCAATACTTTAGATTGAAACTTTTATTTATCTTTTAAACTATAAACACTTTTACATCTAAAAAAATTATCATCATATTTTAAAGTTCTAGTTTTCGTAACTTTGGTACTTAGTTGTAGTATAATTCTAAAAGATTGAAACAAATTAAAAATATATATCTAGTTTAGAATTTATTGAAGTGGCAGTTAGGGGACGCAGTTAAATTAGTTCTTCAAGCTTCTGGAATCGACGGAGTAAGTTTCAACCGTACCACCCCTACCCCCATTCACTGGCGAAACGGGCATACATTAAAAGTTTACCGGCAAAATACAAACATATTGCTGCTTGAATGAAAAAGTGTATTTTAAACTTTTATATTTTAAATGAAACTGCTTGTTGTATATAACGTAAAGTTCGTAACTGCTATTGTGAATAGCTGTTAGCTTTCCAGTGTTTACTGGATCTGTTGGGTGTACTATGTCACTGCAAGGGCTTTTTGTTTATTTTTAAATAGTGAAAATATTTTTTGTGTCAATAATTAGCGTCATTACCATAATAATTATTTTATTCATTATTAATGATAAAACAAATAGTTTTAAGATAAATCTACGATTTTTTTGTGTCATTAATATAATGTTGTAATATATGTTTCATATTAAGTTAGTCTTATTATATATTCCACATTTTTTTAAGGTAATATGTCAACGACCTACACAAATATTAAGCTTGTAGCCCATGGAAAATTCGATTTCTCGTCAAAGACTCTATGAAATTGGCAATTTCATGAATTTATTAGTTTCCATAACAGCACAATTGCTCTTCAACTTACACATATTCCAACTATGTTCAAGTAATTGATTTTCCTCTCCATTGTATTTTAGGAGGCAATAGCTAATCTACATTCTGAAATACATCGTAATAACAATATGCAATACGTTAACCGATTATAATGAACCATGGTGTGGTTGTAATGTTTTGCTAAATACGTTGATGTTCGCGGGTCTTCTTATGATGGTTGATGTGTATGGTGTACGGTACTTGATTGTCAGTGTTAGTAATTAAGTTACGTAGCATAAAATGAAGGGTCTCATTCTATCTAAAACAGGTAATTAGTTTATGTGCCCTAACTGTATGACGGGAAACTTTATACAATATAAAGTACTTTTCATTACTCATACTCTGAAAGTAGGTCTGAAGTTGCCTGAGGAGCGGGTCGAAAGTAATACTTTCAGCCCTAGGGAGAATTACTTTCAATTGACAGCTGAGTAATTACAAAAAAAAACAGTTCTATTTTCAGTCAATTACAGCGCGATGTAAAATTGAAATAACATAAAGTTAAGTATTTATTAAAGAATTTGTTTTTTATATGACTTTATTTTAATATAGTTGCAACTATATCTTTAAAATAACGAAGATTTATATTTTTTCAATGATTAAAATTAAAAATAATGGCTGAAAAGCTGAAAGTCCACAAAAAAAAAAAAAAATTGGCGGGGTGACGGCGATTCCAAATTAAATATTCCAAGTCTCCCATTTTTTCTTTAGCTAATTCATGATTTTTATTTTTAAATTCCTCGTATTCGTAATGAAAAGCACAGTGTTTACCTCGGGATAAAGACTTATTTAGTCCCGAGACAGGGTTTGGCGCCCGAGCGCAGCGAGGGCTCCAATACTTTGAGTGGCTTTCATCCCTAGGGTAACAATGTACTATTTATTCATATTTTTTCCTTGTTTATCGTAAATTTAATATAAATAGAAATAAAATATTTATAAATTTGTAACTCTTAGTAAATACTACGACAACTCAGTAGCAGTGTCTCGGGTGGAATTTCAAAAGACGAGGGTTCAATCTCCGTTTGCAATTATTATTTTGTGTTTCACATTTTCACACTTCATGATCATGTAATTAGCTGGACATATAAAGTATTTTATATAACTATAGTCGGAATTATAATTCGATTCCACATTTGACATTAGCTACTGTCATTTTGTAAAATAATGATACCACATATTAATAGTGTAGTGATGAACACAAAAATCGATAAACAATCGCGATTTATGTTTATGTAATCATAATATTGGTGTGCCAATTAAAGACTAAATTATTTATTTTAATTAGCAGCCGCTGCTTTATTTTATAAAAATATTTTTGTTTTTTATATTAAAAACAAAACTTATAATAAAAGAGCCTTGATAGTTTTCTGTATTGGCAACCCGTGCGCGCTCGTGCCGCTATCGCCATTTTGTTTATCTTGTCATTCGGCTTCATTCTCCCAGTCTAACTGCACGAATATCTTGTTTCATTGCGAATCGATATTTTGTTATTTTGTTGGGTTTTTGTTAAAGTTTTGTTACGTTGTGTGGTAAGCCTGCTGATCTTCATTTACAGCAACTCTTCACGTCTTGTTAGTGTTATTTTTGACTTTTGCTCCGCCTCTAAAAGAGCGTGATGTAAAATAGCCTATAGATTTTACAGACAAACTTGAACAATGGATTTTTTTTTCCACAAGTTCTCTTGCATCCATCCATCCATCCATCCATCCATCCATCCATCAGCCTTTCAACGTCCACTGCTGAACATAGGCCTCCCCCAGATAATGCCACAACGAGCGGTTCTGTGCCGACCGCATCCAATCCATCCATCAAAGTTTTCTTCGGTGTTATTATATTACTAGGTCTGCCTGATTACTCTACAGTACACTATACAAATACAATTAAGTAAGTACTTACTAATTTTGAAATAAAACTACGTTTACGGAATCTATCGCGTTTACTTGATTTTTATAATAAACTAAAAAAGTATTCAAAACGTCGGGATAGTATAAAAATCAAGTAAACGCGATAGATTCCGTAAACGTAGTTTTATTTCAAAATGTGTAAAATTCGTTTTATTTCAAAATGTTAGAAAGTATTGTAAGTACTTACTTATTTCATATTTTTGGTTCTTGATGATTGGTGATGATGATTGGTTCAGTAGTTACGGGGTGATAGGGTAATAAATAAATAAACTCTCTGTGCATATTATCTTAATTGAAACTTATTGCACGCCTCATAAGCGAAGCGTTGAGGTGTGTTCTACTTCCGGTTGACACGGCACAGCTGATTTTTCAAACTTAAAATGTCTCTATTTATCATATATTGCATTTGTAAAATAATATCTACACACACATATAAAGAACAAACACTATTTTTAACACTCATGATATTTTTGATGCCATTTTTGTTATTTAAACTAGTTAAAAACTGTTTGAAAAATATCTGGCTTGGACGTCCGTGAGTTGTAGGTTCTTTTTGTTTTTTTTTTATTGCATGTATGGGCAGACGAGCCACGGTCCATCTGATGGTAAATGGTAACAGTCACCCATGGACTCGACTATACTGAGAGTATTGACAAGCCGCTGCCCACCAATTCATTTCACAGATATGAAATGAAATATACGAGGACTATCTCCTGCTACAGCCAAAACGCAACGATGTGCTTCATGGCCGGTCACACGGGGTAATGTATGTTAACACGATAACGGCCAAAATACTTTACTAATCGAGTCTTTTTTTTCGTTTACGAATTATTATGACTAGGAATAGAGCCCTATTACTTTTCACGTTCTGATTCGATGTGGTTTAATTGTTATTAAATAAACAAAAAATACTGAATATTTACGGCATTTACGCTCGACGCGACACTAAAACCAGCGCCTTTTATGAGAACTACCTACCTTTTTACGTACGCATACCCACCGGTGGTTTTAATGTCGTCAATAGTACAGAACGCCGTTCGCACGGCCGGTACATTGTTTTTTGTTAAAAAAAGTTCTTACCTTTGCTTGACGAACTGATGATATTTGTCAGGTATAATAACTATTCTATCCATAACCGTAATTAAAAACACTAAACACACGTAAATAATAATACACCAACGTTATAAAACAGGAAAAAAACATAATTTACATTCCACAATTTTTTTGTGTGGCCTTGGCGTCACTGTGTTTTCACTTAGAACAAAGTATAAAATTATATGGCAACCAAGTTAGGAAGATAAATGGTTTAGAGATTTCTTGTTGAACTCATTGATTTTTAAATAAGTCGTATAATATTGTACAAAGTTGCAATTTTCTATTGATAGATGTCGCTGTTTTAAAGTAAAAGAGATATTGACAAATGCAGCCCTAGATGTCGCAAGTGGCAATTTTAGATGTATTCAGTTGCTGTTGTAGAACCACAATATTGCGGATTTTTGTAAGGAAACTAGCGATGTCTTTTTGTTTTCTTAAATTGTTTTTGTTTACAGTTTAATAAATTATTCAATTTTACACACTATCATATATAAAATATATTATATGCACTTATGCAGGTATATATGTAAACTCATGGATTGTTGTTCTTACTAATTGCTAGATGGCGCCTTGCAAAATGACAGAGGTAGACCAATATAGAAGTACTTCTTAAAATTAGCACTAGATGGCGTATAAGACATGAAACCCACATTAGTACTTTTTGAAATTAGCGCTATCTATGTGATTTATTGAAAACTACTTAGTAAAACCAATACATTATTAGTTACTTATCAAATAATCAATTTTATTGTGAAAAATGAAGATTATGAGGCGTGCAGTTTTGGATTTTCCAAAGTATTTTTTCTTTTCGTGTGATTGTATCCTCAAATAAAACTACTCTCTCTTGAGAATCACGTTTGCATCCTGCTTAGAGCTATCTCGTTTCCATTTTTTTAAATTTTCTTGTAAAATAGTAAAGCATGACAAAATTATACTTTTGAGAATTCATCGTTATTAGAAAACCAGAAACAGATGTTGTTTTATAAAATTGAATTATAGTATGACCTAAAAAATTTGTAACAAAATCTTTTCAAACATTGTATTCACACACATATATTTTACAAAGCATAAATTGTCTTGACAGTTCGTTAGGGCGTACAAAGTGGCTATTCAATATAAAGCACGTGGTGGTCCCTTTTACCAATTATTATAATTAACTACGAGAGGAAGTGACCTCTTGGGCTTTAGGGGCCCAACTTTGTAATGCCTTGCCCATTTGAGCAGATTGATGGGAACAAGACTACGAACTTAAGTCAATATTGCGTTGTTAGAAGTTTGCATAGCGGTATTTGTTTAAGGGATAGTTATGATAAATGTATACGCACATATTCATATAGGTATATTACTCGTATTATACATTTATCGATTAATTGTAGGTAAATTCAGCAGGAGAAGCGAGAGGACGAGTATCTAATCGCCCATTTATTCATATTATAAAATTACTTTTGTACTAGAAACAATCTTATTTTATGGTTATATTTAAGACAAAATTGATGGCTTGTATATTTAAAATATTAAATAATAATATTACTATCATCTAGCATTTCTATTTAAGCGATATAATTATGTAAAATCACGACTACCATTGAATCAAGAAGTGCATTTAAGCATTTTTATATTATTGTCTTATTGAGTTAATTATATTAACAACTTAAAAATAGTAATTATTTCTGTATTTTTTTTTCAATCCATAAATTTGAAATACAATTTAAACAGTGAATATAGAACTAAGTTCGTGATAAATAATCCATAATATGACATAGATAATTGAATATTATAAACTTTTGTTAAATTAAATTTTGAAACGAGAAAGTTTGCAGTAATTCAATACTTTGTTTGAAAACTTGATTATTTCTAGCTTGTAGAACATTTATATTTATTGCTTGCGAATACAGAGATTAGGTAAATATAGAGAGTTTACTTCACATATTATGGGGTTTAGCTTAGACATCAATTTTCCAAGCCGATTGTTGTGATTTAGATTCCTGCAAAAAAATAATATAATATCATGCATGTGTAGTACTTTATTAATAAACCAATTAGTGGCTGCTTAATATAAAAATATAATTCAGTAAAATATCATTTTAGATAATATAATTTGGGCAATATTGTTAAATCAATATGGCGAATAAAAATATTCCAGAAAAATAATTATATGAGTATAAAAATGTGCCTAATATTATTACATATAAAATAATATCGCTTGGCTTTGGCACCAAAGGCGTTAGAAAATAAAAAAATAATGCTGCAAAAGTATAGGTTATGGCGTATTACGGGACCACCAGAAATGGAGGCCCGTACCTACTAGGAGTGGAGGAACTCATGCGTAGAGCGATACCTCACCCCTGGCTTAAGGACGTCTGAAGGAACACCGTGTGGTTTTAGCAAGTATAGCAGTTCCATTGGGACTCCGGCATACCCCTCCTTCTGCCCGGCCGGGAGTAAAAAGAAAATATTAATATGTTTGTACTATGCACTAAAATAGTCATTAAATTATACTAGTAATTCATTAATTACGGATATAGCACTTCTGATATCCATCCATCCATCCATCAGCCTTTCGAAGTCCACTGCTGGACATAGGCCTCCCCAAGAGAACGTCAGAACATGTGTTTCGCTCATATGGGGGATAGTGCCGTAATCGCCACGCTTGGCATGCGGGTTGGCGATCGCAGTTGATGTTGTTAATACTCGAGGGAGTGCTGCTGCCCACTCCCTCCGGTATTCCCTCAGTCGGCTCTTACGAATCCCATGGGTGGAGAGGGGTGGGACAATTCTAAAGCCGGCCCCACACGGCATACACTCTCCACTTCTGATATGGAGCATGATAATAATAAAGAAAATTTATATCAAAAGTAATATTTGTAATTGAATTATTGAATTCGTAGTAGTAAAATTTTCAATTCAATAGAAGTACAAATATTAACAAAACCCTAACATATAAATTAGCTGTAACATCAAAATTTGATTCAGCTAAGTTTGCCTTTAAAAGTTCTGCGTCATTATTTTTACACAGAGACGAATAAATATTTGCAAGACGAAGTTCGCGTTCATTATAGTTTTTATTTTCTTTTTTGTTATATTCGATGTGATTGAGTATAAACAAGATGAATGAATGAACGAGTGCTGAGCAAACAGAGAACAAACCGCTAATAAAACAGTTCGATGTTAGATAAAGTGGAAAACTTAGTATTGGCCGTATATCTCTCCGTAAATATTTGGTCTAGACGGATTAGCTTGTAAAATCTATACCTTTTAGATTTCAGTAATGACTTTATTTGTATTGAAAGTAATACAACAACAAAATGCAAAATATATACTGGCAGATTTTTTTAAAGAACACTAATTTAAACTTTTTTCTATAATTGTTATGTAAAAAGTCATGTCACTAATGATATTTAAATTGCTTTACAAAAAAAATCATAGTTTACAACAACAACAACAACATAGCATCACGCCTGTATTCCCCGAAGGTGTTGGCAGAGGTGCATTACACACCCACGACTCGCCAGCTATGTTTAGGTCCCACGTAATAGGGGGCGAGCCTATTGACGTCTACCGGGCACATTTCCAAACTCCGGGCTGCTACTGAGAATTTTTCCTTTTTTTTACGAAAAATCTCAATAGCACTGCCTGACCCGGAGATCGAACCCGAAACCTCATGATCAGCAGTCGCTTACACTACCGCTGCATCACAGAGGCAGTTTTAACATAGCTTAAATTCATTGAAATGTTATTCATACATAAATATGCATTAACTTGTATTAAAACTTCTAAAGATTTAACTTTTAAGCAAATATTTAATTGATGAAATATTTATTGCACACACAAACTTCTTAGTTAGTTAGAAATAGTTTAAATTAATGAATAAATACTTTGACAATTTTGTATAACAAATTATTCACTTTAAATATATTGTTGCATGTTATTGATAATTTTATTAGAATGTAGATATTTTTATTAAAACATATATAAGTAATTATGACATACGTATACAGATATACGTATCCGCCGTGTGGGGCCGACACGAAGAATAGCTCCACCCCGTCTCTTCCTATGGGAGTCGTAAAAGCCGAGTAAAGGATTACCAGTGGGACCGCTGCCCGCGTTCCCCTGTGTACTAAAAACATCCACTGCGATCGCCAACCCGCCTGCCAAGCGTGGCGATTATGGTAAAACCCCCATTTTGGGGAGGCCTATGTCCAGCAGTGGACGATAAAAGGCTGATGGATGGATGGATGGATACAGATATAAGATTTTCATGTGAAAATTTTGCTAATACTGACGTAGATTTCAATAATCAAATTAAACTTACTTTAAGCATCCAAAGTTATTTAGGCTGGCTAAACATTTATAACATAGCATCGCGCCTGTATCGTATAAGGGGTAGGCAGAGATACCCACGGTTCGCTGACTATGCTTTAGTCCCACGTAGCAGGGGGCGAGTCTATTGCCGTCTACCGGACACATTTCCAAACTCTGGGCTGCTACTTAGAATTTTTCTTTTTATAAAAAAGCTCAATAGACCCGTCCGAGCCGGGGATTGAACCCGAGACCTCAAGATCAGCAGTCGCTCACACAACCGCTACACTATCAAGGCAGTTGAAAACATTTATAGCAGGCCAAAATCCAACCAAATGTACAAATATAATATAATATTTGTGTACAAAATACCCTTATAAATATTTAAGAAAGTGGCAACAATAACCTATTTGTTTCGAAATGAACACATTATTCACGTATTTAGTATTTATTGCGACATTAAATCATACATTTATGGTAACACAAATGTATATAAAGTTTGATTAACGGAGTTAATTCTCAGAACCATCTGATTCTAAGTTCAAATATTAGCCAACTTAATGTTTATTTAAGTAATAAAATAGTAATAGTAGGAATATTTTTATGTCAGTTGAATGAAAACTCTGGGCCTTGTGGGGCCGGCTTTAGAATTGTCCCACCCCTCTTTACCTACGGGAGTCGTAAGAGCCGACTGAGGCAATACCGGGTGAGTGGGCAGCAGCACTCCCTCGAGTATTAACAACATCCACTGCGATCGCCAACCCGCCTGCCAAGCGTGGCGATTATGGCATTATCCCCCATGATGGGACCGCTCGTTTTGGCGTTCTCTTGGGGAGGCCTATGTCCAGCAGTGGACGTTGAAAGGCTGATGGATGGATGGATGGAATGAAAACTAACTATGTAAAGCATAAGCACGTGAAAAGACTAAATTAGATTACGTTCAATATTTATAATATAAACGTCAATTGATTGTTTTTTTGTGTATGTTTGAGTGAGTCGTTTGCGCTTTAGATTCATAATTAGACGCTCGGTATATGAGACTGAGATCGTGCATAATTATATTATTCCTTTATGATTTTTTAAATATCAGAATATTACCACAAAATTGTACCCCAAATACCCATAACTACACTTATTAACCATTCAAATATGAAAAACATTGGGCCTGCTAATAGTAGACAAGGCAACGTTCAGTCAACATGTACCGAGTTCATTTAGTAGTGTACTCAAATCAACTTTGTATTATCCTCTCAAAAATGCGTCATCAATTGATTGGCTTAGGGAAATGAAAACAACAATTATGCTTGAGGCATATTACTACTTTTATTTACTTTATTATTTAACTGCTAAACTAATAAACTAACAGCAATAAGTGACGAGTACTTAGTCTCTCCATTTTATAAACACTTATGTAATTTATTATATAAAACAATGAAACGGGCGAGCGTGCATGAAGAGAACTATGAATGTTGAGGAAGCAAGAGATGTATGCAAGAACAGCAGGCCTACCACGAACTCTTATTGCGATCCAGTTTAGGACCCAAACTGAACTGAATCGCAATTTCGTACCATGACGTGTCAAAGACGCAATCTTTTTGACGGGCCTCGTAGCGTAGTTGGTAGTGTACCGACTTCCGTGCACGAGGTCGTGGGTTCGATTCTCTCTCAGGACAATTATTTGTGTGATAAACACAGGTATTTGTAC
The DNA here is from genome assembly GCA_948253155.1 of Leucoma salicis. Taxonomy (NCBI): domain Eukaryota; kingdom Metazoa; phylum Arthropoda; class Insecta; order Lepidoptera; family Erebidae; genus Leucoma; species Leucoma salicis. The sequence continues at coordinate 9,529,100 of OX411808.1, read as the reverse complement.
TGCGTCTGGGTGTTTTCTATCTATGATACGTATGTATTTACAAAAAAAAAAGTAGTATATGTATTATATCCGTAATCTAAACATAGCATCACGCCTGTATTCCCCAAAGGGGTAGGCAGAGGTGCATTACACACCCACGACTCGCCAGCTATGTTTGAGTCCCACGTAATAGGGGGCGAGCCTATTAAGGTCTACCGGGCACATTTCCAAACTCTGGGCTGCTACTGAGAATTTTTCTTTTTAGGAAAAAGCTCAATAACATTGCCCGACCCATATCCGTAATCTGGTACCCATAGCACAAGCATTAAGCTTAGTTTGGGACCAGAGGACGTTGTGAGAAAATGTCCGTGAATATTTATTTACTTTATTTATTTATTTTGTTTTTTGCACATAATCTGAATCGCAAACATGGCATCTTTGTATTGAAATTCGTACCATAAACTTACTTGATAACCTAAACAAGATCGCTCAATTAAACGTCATGGTACGAAATACAACAACACACCTATTTTAAATTGCGTCGGCATTGAATCGCTAGCTAAGAGTTCATGGTAGGCCTGCTGAGCCTTCTGCATTCTGTTTCATCTGCCTACCTCGCAAGGGAGGTGGCGTGATGATAAGTAAGTAAATAAATGGGCCTTCAGCACTTTTTAAACTTTCGCGTTTTATATTAATTATAACATAACATTTAACGGGTCTATACGCGCATTAATCTATATCGCGTGCATTAATTTAAGTCTAATGCGCGTATAGACCCGTTAAATCAGTTATAAAGAAATGAGTCTTTTATATGTTGTTAGAGATTATTCTTCAGTTCTTTTCTTTGAAATTTTGATTTATTTACTTTTTAAATTTTGGGTTAAATGTATATATTATAATGAACGGATGGGAGCCTGCCATTGCCACTGCCGGAGGTCAAAGAATTACCTAAATCATCTAGGCTACAAAATACATATTGTAGAAAAAAATGACAAATGACCTGTGGTGCTACATTCAAAATGTAACTCGACTTTACAAAACATTTAAAGCGACGCACGTGTAGAGTATCGTATATTAAGGAAACCAGGGTGCCTTACTGCCGGTTTGAGAAAGTAGTAACAAGATGAACAGGTAAAATACTGTTGTTTGTTACTTTTTAAAAGCACTTGACAGGCTGAGATAATACCTATTTACTAAAAAAATTTGAGAAAATCTGCGTAATTTTAGTGGTGAAAACAAATAGAACCGTTTTGTTGTAAAAATATATATATGCATTTTTAATCGACCTCAAATAATAAGAAGATTTATTTGGGCTGTTCTTTTGTTTTTGTAGACACTGATTCGACGAGATTTCTGTACGAATTTGCTTAGGTATTTTTATATGTTTGATAGTGTATGTAGTATAGTAGTTGCAGTATGATGTTATAGTAGTTGTGTTTGCCATGTGGGGCCGGCTTTAGAATTGTCCCACCCCTCTCTACCCACTGGAGTCGTAAGAGCCGACTGAGGGAATAGCGGGAGAGTGGGCTGCAGCACTCCCTCGAGTATTAACAACATCCACTGCGATCGCCAACCCACCTGTCAAGCGTGGCGATTACGGCATTATCCCCCATGACGGGACCGCTAGTTGTGGTTGTGGCGTTCTCTTGGGGAGGCCTATGTCTAGCAGTGGACATTGAAAGGCTGATGGATGGATTGAGTGTATGTAGTATCCAAGGTTGTCCCATAGGAATACTATATAGAGATGATTAAGGAGATTTTTCGAAGTTGTTTTTTATGTAAAACTAGAAATTACCTGTGCCGTACCTCATCGTTGACTTTAATATACTCTACTCTACTATTATCTATATGTAAAATAGCTATCTAACGGGAGCCATTAATTTTTCCGGGATAAAAAGTACCCTATGTCCTATAATACTTTCTGATATTTACGCGAATGTTACACATTTTCAAATAAAACTTCGTTTACGGAATCTATCGCGTTTACTTAATTTTACTACTATCCCGACGTTTCGAATACTTTACAGCATTCATGATCACGGGTGGACTTAGATGATAGACGTCCAAGGCTGATATGTTATTTCAACGGTCTCATTTACCCACAGTATATGATTTTACAAAATTTTTGGTTTATTTATTTTAACCCACCTAATATTCGTTTAGAAACACAATTAAAATAAAAACGTCGGGATAGTAGTAAAATTAAGTAAACGAGATAGATTCCGTAAACGAAGTTTTATTTCAAAATACCCTATGTCCTTTCCTGAGCTATTATGCAAAATTTCATGATGATCGGTTCAATATTTACGACGTGAAAGCGTAACATACTAAGAACTATACTATTTCCTTTTTTGCACATCTACAATATAAGATTGCGTAAATATCATAAAATATAATACTTTCTGATATTTACGCGAATGTTTACACTTTGGAATAAAACTACGTTTACGGAATCTATCGCGATCACGTGATCATGAATTCTGTAAAGTATTCGAAACGTCGGGATAGTAGAAAGTCAAGTAAACGCGACAGACTCCGTAAACGTATTTTTATTTCAAAAATGTTGCAAAATGTTATTTGAAATTCAAACATGTTTTAAATATAATGTGAAATATTTGAGATTATTAAGTTCGATCGTTCCTGTCCCCAATTATTCTTACAGTCATCTTCAAATTCCTAGCCATAAGGAGATAACCCACGCTTTGTTGCGTTAGGCTTCCGATCACTTCAGTTTTAGCTGATCCATCAGTGACAGACGGAGTAATTGCCTATCTGACCTAACAGTTCGTTATTTTAAGACGAGACCAAGGTCTGATTTTTTAAACTCAGGCCTTTGACTACCTGTGTCACCTATCACTATGTTACTTGGCATCCAGGGTCTATTGCTATCCAAAGCATGAAGTAGGTTAGGTGTTTTTGAATTATCTCTTTTTAGTTACCTACTCATTTGGTGCCGGTCAAACGGCAAGTACACAACTAGACAACGACGTTTTTTTTCAAAAGCCTTTGCCCGCGGCAGTCAAAAGCTAGTTTTTAGGTTATATCTCAGGTTCCCGATATAGTAGCGGGATAAAATGTATACCAGTTTTTAAGTATAAATAAGAGCTATCAAATAAAAGCAAGTAGAATGAAAATTCGTTTAGTAGTTTTTGCGCGATGCGCGAACGAACAAACAGATAAACAGACAAAAAATCTAAAAAAAATAGTTTTGTGTTTAGACACGCCTATATTGCCTATTACAGTTATTATTCCCCAAATATCTTAAATGTATAGACACAGCTCTGTTACAGCTTTATAATAGTAGAGATAACAATAGGAAGGTTATTTCTGGTATGTATCTCCTTTGTCTTAATCTTAATTCTAATATATGTTTACGAGTGTGTGATTAAGATATATCAGTACGCAGTAATCACTGCAATATTGAGTGGCTCAATGGTGCACTAACTTGCGTAATTTGAGCTGGCTAAGTAACAAAACATAGCATCACGCCTGTATTCCCCGAAGGGGTAAGCAGAGATGTATTACACACCCATGATTTGCTAGCTATGTTTAAGTACCACGTAAGGCACATTTCCAAAGTCCGGGCTGCTACTGAGATATTTCTTTTTAGGAAAAAGCTCAATAACATTTCGCGACTCCCGAGACCTTCATGATTAGTAGTCGCATACACTACACCTACACCACCGAGGTAGTTTAATAACCATTTTATTTAATATTTCTTAACGTTACTTAAGTTGTTTCATATATTTTCACATACTAAAAAGCTATGCTCGGGTATTACGAGTAATACTCCCATATTATTGAACAAGTATTATCTGAAGAGATTGCGCTGTACATTAATTGTAATAAATAAATTGTGTCTTTATTAGGCTCTATAGCCGTGTCTAAACACAAAACATTTTTTTTATATTATTTGTCTGTCTGTTTATCTGTTTATCTGTTTGTTCATTCGCGTATCACGCAAAACTACTGAACGAATTTTGATGCAACGTTTTTTATTTGATAGCTTTTTTTTTTTTAAACTGGTATACATATCCTGCTACTATATCGAGAACTTGAGATATAACCTAAAAAGTAGCTTAAGGCTGCGGCGTAGCCGTGAGCAAAGGCTGGTACTATTATAAAGCTGCAACAGAGCTGTGTCTGTAGGTACATTTAATATATTTGAGAACAAATGACTTTATTAGGCTATATAGGCGTGTTCCAAACACAAAACGATTTTTTTTAGATATTTTTTCTGTTTGTCTGTTTATCAGTTTCTCTTTGTTTTTTTGCGCATCACGCAAAAACTACTAAACGGATTCTGATGTATCTCTTTTTATTTGGTAAGCTAGTAAATATATAAATGCGTCACATAAAATATTATTTTCCTTCCTTTGTGTAATTGTTATTCCTTGGTTCCTTTCAAAATAACATCTATAAATACGCACTTGCAGTATGTATTATTGCTTATCTAATGCTTAATGTTGTTTATGGTATTAACGTTATGAATAAGAACATAAACTTTACTTTAACTTTTTTTTTACTACTTTAGTTATGGTTGATCCATATATTCCTGCACAGATGGCGGTGAAGTTTCAAGCATCGCCTTCCGCCCAAGTGTTTTGGGTTCGATTCCCACACAGGACCACTCTTTTTGGGACCCACAATTAATTGTTCTGAATCTGGGTGTACTTTGTGTACATGAAATTGTATGTTTGTAAAATCCCCCGCGATATAAGGACTATTCCTAAGTGCATGAGGTTGTCAAAAAAAATCAGGAGGCAGTACTATTAGGTACCACTGAAGGAATGTAATATAGTTCCGGTGACCCGCCAGCAAAGGTGAAGAGAGGGCACACGGCATGTTTCTTTAGTGGGTGAGGATCCCACACTACCCTGTTCGTTGGCCCGAACGACGGGGTGTGCGGTTAGAAACATTTATACCAGCCTTAAAAAAAAATAGGCAAGACTATTAGACAGTAGTGTAACGGAAGCACTTTTGTATTACAGTAACATAGTTTTTAAGAAATTGATGTGATTAATACTTTATTACGGTATGTTGCCTTTGAGGTACTACTCTGTCAAGAAAGTACCGGGAAAAGACCAATAATACACAAAATCTTTGTTATTCATCCAAATTTATTTTATCACCTTCAAAGTATGCTCCTTCAGAAACCATAGACTTACTTACGCCAACGAATAATCCAATCATCAAAACATTTTTTAAACGCTGTTTCCGGAATTAAGTTCAGTTCTCGTCACGAATTCTCCTTTATGTCTTCTACCGATTGAAAACGGGTGCCAAGAAGTGGTAATTTGAGTTTAGGAAAAAGAATGAAATCGGCTGGAGCCATATCTGGTGAATATGGTGGTTGCTCGATGGTATATCAAAAATTCATTCACAATGATAGCCTTGTGCGAAGGCGCATTATCGAGGTGCAAAATCCAAGAATTTTCTTTCCACAAATCTGGCCTTTTTCGTCGAATTTGCTCTCTTAAACGCCGCATAACGCTCAAATAATATTCTTTATTTACCGTTTGAACTTCTGGCAAGAATGCGCAGTACACAACACCGCGATAGTCAAAGAAAACAGTCAACATTACTTTGACATTTGATCGATTTTGGCGTGGTTTTTTCGGTTTCGGTTCAGTTGGAAGTCGCCACTCCGAAGCTTGTTGACTAGTTTCCATGTCAAGCTCGTAAACCCACGTCTCGTCATCAGTAACAATGCCTCCCATGAATGTTGGGTCGGAATTGATTCGTTCTAGCATGTCCTCAGCGACTCTCATGCGATTGAGTTTGTTGAGGAGAAAATTTAGGTCTTTTTGGGACTAGCCAATCGGAAACATGTTTCATACCCAAGTGATTATTTAAAATGGTACGGATCGACTCGTGAGACACAGAAAGTTCGGCGGCTATCTCTCTCAAAGTTGAATGAGGATTTTCAGTCACTATTTCCTTCACTTTTGCAATGTTAACTTCAGCTGCAGACGTTGATGGCTTACCAGTGCGAGGCAAATCTTCCATCACATCTAGACCGCTTTTAAAGGCTTTTTACCACTCATAAGCACGTGTTTTTGATAAAGTCGATTCACCGTAAGCCTTCTGTAACATTTTCAGTGACTCCGAACACGAAATTCTATAGGCGATGCAAAATTTAAGACAAACTCTTTGTTCGATGTTTTTGTCCATTATGAAATTCGCAATACACACTAGATATGATATAACTAAAAACAGCACTGTATTTAATATAAATAACAGATGCAACTCAAACTCCGCGCCAAAATGGACAACAGTTGTGCCAATCTAACAACAAAAAAAAAAAATAATAATAATTTGGAACCATAAACAAATCATCCATTCCCAATACTTTCTTGACTGAATGTATTTATTTATGGACCTTGTTGCCTGAAATAAAGATATTACTTATGATCACGCCATTTCCCTTACACCAATACTCTCTTTCATACCCACTCGCTCTCTTATGTCGCCGTTACGAATGCGGTCAGTCAGCCTCGCTCCACAGATTCTTCGCATTTCGACCGCATTGATTTTACTCTCATGGTTTTTTTTTGCATACCCAACTCTCGCTTCCATATAATAACGTTGGGACAAGCACTGCGTTGTGTATTGCGACACGTGCCCTTTGGCTGAGGTGATGACTGCCGAGAAGTTGTCCCAATGCTCCGTTCACTATATTTCCCGTATTCACTCTTCTCTCTACATCAGTGGTGTACCTTCCATCCCGACTGAATCCACATTTAAATTTAACAATATATAAGACTGACGGTGGATATAGTTCTATGCAAAAAGCTTTAATAAGTTTTCCGTTAGGAAATTCTTAGTTATAGCACTGAATCTGGAATAGAGATCAATAGGTGGGGCCCTTCACAATTAAGAAAGGAGGTCTTCTTTTGCCATTATTGGGCATGGTATCTCCTCTCAGAGTAAGATAAATTTAGACAGTATTCCAACACGCTGGCCAAGTGCAGATTGGCAGACTTCACAAGCTGTCGAGGAAGTCTCTCAGGCATACAGGTTTCCTCACAATATTTTCCTTTATCTAGTAGTTATAATTTGTAAACAAAAACGCACATTATTTTCTAATCTCTAGAAGTCAGCGGCATGTGCCATGCAAGGACCTAGCGCTGAGGATCGAACCCGACACCATTGTCTTCGCAGTCGTTGGTTTTACCACTAGTCTATCACTGCTATAATTATATAGATGAAATATGGGTATTTTACGAGTAGGTACCTATATCTCTGTTTATCTTTTTGAAATCAAAAACGTGAGATTATAAGCACATTAATAATATGAGATATGAGATTTTCCTTTAAGAATTCAGATGTAACCAAAGTCATCTAATGCAAAAATAAAAAACTATTTTGAGAGAGAGAATACTCATAGGTATTGGAACACACAGTCATTCACATTTATCTGTCAAAACTCTTTGTTTTGTTACTGGGATGTAACTTGAATCAAAGGAAATTCGATTTTCTACTTTGTGCGACAAGTTGTAGCGAATAAACAATACGAATGAGATTTTAGTTTGTAAACTTTGTTGCATTGTAACATATGCAGCGCAGGTATGGGACAGCCCTAACGAAGAGTGTTCGTTTTTCGAATACTTGATGTCAACCCGAATTTCAAGTTTATTTTGTGGACCCACGACGCGCTTCATTTGAAATCCTCGTAGGCAACAACAATGTTTGAATATAGAATCATGTAGTGTTTTGTTATTTTTATAGTCACAATGAAATACATAATCTCTTTTTAACCAAGTATCAGTCTGGTAAACAATCTCCATTATCAATCAATGCGTGTAGTTATTAATATCTTTAAGCAAAATGCCATACTCTCTCATCGCGAGATCTCCAAAACTACACCTACAACCGTTTATTTTGAAGCACATACCGTTCATAAGCCCGCAACAACCTCCACCAACCACATAATGAGGTACTGAGCAACACTATGTCGTCTACCTAGCTAATATTGTTGACACAGACCCCTTTTAAATGAAAACTCTTCTTAAAGAAAATTCCAGGCTGTCTGTCATGATTAGCTATAAAATTTGTTCATTAATTACTTCATTTACTTGCCCAAATAGAAATAAAAATATTCGTGAATCTGAAATAGATGACACTTTTATATAAGATACTTTCAAATTGCTTTTTTTTTAATACAGGGGTGACAAACTAGCATATAGCCACCTGGTAACCCATTACCGTAGCCTAAAGACGCTAGCAACACGCAAAAGGGAAGGAAAGGGATAGGAGGTGTGAGGAAGGATAATAAGTAGAGGATAGGAGGTACTAAGGAGAAGACAGCAAGGATAAAAAAGAGTGGTTAGGAAAGAGGTGTGGGCCTCTGTCACTCTCACTTGCCATACGAGACACAACAGTTGGAGTACACGTTGCTTCTCGATAATATTCTGTGAGAGGGTGGTCCTTCCCCGATCTTTTTTATTAGCAACTTTATCTTCAAACTAATATTTGTCATTGATTATGGAGATATAGCTTATTACCAGCATATGATTGGTATTTAAAAAAAATATGTAAGTACATATAAAGGTGGTGAGAACCGCTAAATACATTTATATGTGGTTTTATAATTTTCTAATTTATGTTTTTGTTTGTATTTTGTACCTCCTTATTTATTGGCTCCTTATTAATATTATTAGAGATTTTTTTTTCGTTTTTGGTATAGAAAATCTAAATCTATAAGGATAGCAATTGTTTACTTATTATTTTACATCTCGTTTGTCCCAAAAGCGCACTTAAAGTGCATTAATATTAAACAATGCGAATGAATGATCTTTCAGCCAGCATTTCTTCGTAAAAAACCAAAAAGGCTTCCTTAACATCAAATAGGGCCCATTTTGCGAGTCCCTCAAAGGAACCCGAGATTTGCATATAATTATCATTTTTGATTCTATCTTCTTTTGTGTAAATACTCGTCTAAAAGGTAACACCGTAAATGACATAATGCGGAGAAAGATATGCTGAATTATTTATGCGCTAATACCTTCCTATGAACCTGGTTCAGTAGGGATGGGCATCAACTAAGCTATTCAGAAATGTTTATCGATATCTATATCATGACCCAGCCCGGTGTCACAAATTTAGTAAATGCAAACAAAAATGAATAGTTTGTTGTTAATATATTAATAGTCATTTTGATCTAATTTTTAGCACTTGACATGCTCAGCTACTCTTAAAGTACACATTTTTAATTTGTGAATAAGGAAAAAGAGTATTTTAGTACGAGCGGGAAACGAACCTGCGTTAAGACAAATGTAATAAGGAAATTCGGTATTTCTACAAGTAGCTCAGTGGATTAGAGCACTTCCCCGGAAAGGAAGGGACGCAGGTTCGTTTCCCGCTCGTACTAAAAAACTCTTTTTCCTTATTCACAAATTAAAAATTTGTACTTTAGCAATAATAGTCTTTCATATAAGATCTTATAAAAGTCTTTCATAGTAGTCTCGGGTATACGACATAGTGAGATACGCCAAGAAAGTTTCTTTAAAATTAGACTATTAGTTTTTGCATGATGGCCGAAAAAACAGTCAAAATTAAAAAAAATAGAATATAAATTCAATACAATAATGTTTCAATAACCTATATTTTTTCTCAAATCTCTTTAATGTACAGACATAGCTCTGTCACAGTTTTACAATAGAAATAATTTGATTTTGCCCCTAATTTCTGCTGCGTGAACTTTAAAATTAGAACAATTTTTCAAATATAAGTTAATATAAATAAGTAATATTTTATTCATTCAATAAATATAAATACGTCACTCTACGATATATTAAAGATCTCTATGCGAAAATATTTAATCCATCGATTTTACTGTCTCTTTAAAATAGGAAATATACTATGTTTTGATTAACCGCATTGCAGAAAACCAGACTAGTGTATTAACACTATAGATCTAAATATTTTCCCGGTATTTATCCACGATGGAAAGCCCCAACATAAAGAATGGTGAATATTTTGCCGCATACTAGGCACAATTTTAGACTTCAGCTCGTACTGATTTCGCGACGAAAAAACACTTAATTATATTATGCAAACATTGCATACCTACTTATGTTACTAAATCTACCTGATTATAGGTATAATAGGTTACATAAAGTAATAATACCACTTCATTTTAAATTCTCTAGATTCCCATCACTACTTCACATCACCACTTTAACGTTAAATACGCTTCAATGGATATTACTTTTGGGGATTTTTGTTGCTTAAATAAATTATTACATTTGACTAAGAACAGGTTTTAATGAATTTCAAGTAGGAACGCCTTTGTAATATGATTTCCCATTTCTCTCCTGTTGCTTTAACGACATGAAAGGGAATTCATTTGGGGTTTGTCAACGTGTCGATATTTGGTATAGAATAATGAAACAAACGTGTTATATTATTTATAAATCATGATTAAAGAGGTTACTAACCTCTTGCGCGAAAAAAATATTTATGATAAAAGTTATCATTGCCTGCAGCTTTGCCAACTCATTATATATTTTAAAAATAGCCTCTTTTAAAGTAATTAAACACTGACGTCCTTCTGTCATTTTGTTAAGTAGGAAGACAGCCGAAGAAAGCCTAAATCTATTCCGCTTCTAAGCCATTTGTAGATAGGTACTATTCACCGTTTACATCCAAATATTTACACCATTGCAACATCTTTCACAGTTAGTAAAAAAACAAACACAATCTTGACGTCATCTGTCACGGTTTCGCACATTCTAGGAGATGATAACCTGAAAGTTCAACGTCACTTTATTCAAGAAAAAGAATAACGGTTAGTTATGGTGAATACTACAAGAATAACTCATTTTCAGTTGTTGTAAATGAACCACAGGTGTGCGTGTTAAATGAATATGTGAGGCTGAAGCGTTGGCTGCAGAAGCTAGGACAGTTACTGCACATAGATACATCGCTTACTCACACAGCGCAGCTTTGTTGATCATAATGAATACTTTTCCCGCTCATTGAGGAAGATGAAGAGTGACTTTAACAGGTTCACTCTGTGTCATCTATATTAATTTTATGGTAATTATTATTACAGGATAATATTACGTAGAGAAGTAAGTAAAGCTGCTTCATCCATCAGCCTTTTAACGTCCACTGCTGGACACAGGCCTCCCCAAGAGAACGCCACAACGAGCGGTCCCGTCATGGGGGCTAATACCGTAATCGCCACGCTTGGCAGGCGGGTTGGCGATCGCAGTGGATGTTGTTAATACTCAAGGGAGTGCTGCTGCCCACTCCCGCGGTATTCCCTCAGTCGGCTCTTACGACTCCCGTGGGTAGAGAGGGATAGGACAATTCTAAAGCCGGTCTCACACGGCCAAAGCTGCTTCACTATGCAATATTATCCTGTAATTATACTTTATAAGCATTAGCTTTCAATAAAATAAATACAAATTTAGAGAAGTTTGATTAGGCCAACACTACTTTTCTTTTATGATGCTTCTAATATGAACTTAACAATTGAATTCCAGAAATCCCTATTTTATGAAGTCGTACGTTAAAAAATCCAGAAAAAAAACCTATTAGGATATTTGTATCGGATTGACATTTGATTTAGCCGTCATTGTTGGCGCCAGCATTGTGTTTGACATAGCGTTATTCGCCCGAAAACGCTCGCAAAATCAAGTTGAAATTGATTTTGTTGCAAGTGATGGCTAATATAACGGTTTCGAAAATCAATTGGAGACAGTGTGTCGACAATGCATTGCAATACATTTTTATTATTATTCTCTATACTTATGCTAAGAGCTTTTGTTATAAAATGATTATATGTATAAGACAAGATAGGTATAATGTTTAGATTTCTTTCAGTAGAATACTGTCACCCTACACGTACTACCGTAAGTTTTGCGCATCATTTCAACATAAATATATTTTTAATAATTGACTTTAATTTTTAAAATTTCTAAAGACAAAGACCCTACTTAAAGACAGTACTCGCTTAAGGCTTCATGAAATCGAAAATTAAAGAAATAGGTACAAATATTAGATACCATATTAGGTAGAGAAAACGATGGATACTTAGCTTAGTAGGATGTCAGTATTGGGCCTTTTATCATCTAAAAAAATACTTAGGGAAATACTGGCACATGAGTGTAAAACATGAAAATAAACGTTTTAATTAATTATAAATAAATTAATTAATTAATCATGTTATATCTATATCTAAAATATAAAACGATAATTTCAATAAGTTTTATATTTAGATATTTTTATATATATTTTTAACATTTGATATGCTTAGCACTATACATTAAACACAAAGTGAAAAATGTGAAATCGAAAATAACAGTCAGGAGCAGGATTTGAACCTGCATCTTCTGGATACCGTCCAGATGCTTTACCAATTCAGCCATCCTGACAATTGCTCCTGACTGCTAATTTCGATAACACATCATACTTAACGTCTTTGGGCGACGCCTGCGCCATCTGTCGGACGTATTTTCATACATTTTTTCACTTTGTGTTCAATAAGTTTTAGTTATAATTAGATAGGCATAGGACAGCTACCTAAAAATTGTAAAAGAAATTCATTTTTAATTGCGTACTAAATTTTAGATTAATTAAAATCTACAACGACTGAAATTTAAATTAAAACTTTAGACAAAATAAATTAATGTATAACAATGATATATTTAACAATCTTAATGAAAGTGCTAGAACTATTAAAACTACAACATATAATAATAACAACTTATAATATTGTTATAAGTTAAATGCAAGTGATTTTAAAACCTTGTGTTTACTGCAGTTATATTGTTTCATCATTCAAAGCAGGATGATAAAAAAAGCAATACGCCAACCATATTGCATTGAAGGTGGAGAGGAAGTTTGATGCAGATACAGGTCATATTTATAACTCCAGCGCTCTCACTCACCGAACAAAACGCAACAGTAGCAATACCCTACAGCTACTATACGCTATTATTCTGTAATATATTGCAATGCAGAAGATAGTTATATGCATGTATAGATGTGCAGCAATCTCTGGTAATAAATATTAGAAGAGATCTACCGTTCGCGACGGGGCGGCGACAACGCAGAAAAACTTATTATACGATATCCGTTCACTGTCTAGTATCGAACTGTTAGTGCGCACGATATAATATTATTTATTGAATTTGTTCTAAGTTTTTGTAAACTGCATGCAGCATAAAATCGTTTTACTTTTGTCAGCAGACACATGTGGCCATAATACCGTTAACAGTTTCTGTTTTTATGATAAAACCAGTATATTTATTCTCACTGCCCCGTATTGGCCTAAATTCCTCTCATATACAGACCCGTCTCAAAGAGTGAGACAATAGGTATTAATAGGTTGAAAATAAAAATTAATTATGATTCCCGTTCATTAACACCTATTCATAACGATATTCCAACCATCCATCAGCCCTTCGAAGCCCACTGCTGGACATAGGCCTCCCCAAGAGGACGCCACAACATGTGTTTCGCTCATATGGGGGATAATGCCGTAATCGCCACGCTTGGTAGGCGGGTTGGCGATCACAGTGGATGTTGTTAATACTCGATGGAGTGCTGCTGCCCACTCCCCCGGACTCCCATGGGTGGAGAGAGGTGAGACAATTCTAAAGCCGGCCCCACACGGCACAGCCGGCCCCACACGGCACTACGTATTAAATAAATAATAATAATAATAAATATTCAAGGAAATTTAACACAACGTGCTGGGTCCTGGGCCCGTAGAATGTAACTCACTTAATCGTATCGTCTCGCTTGTGATTGGTAGAGTCCCCGACGCTTGTTTTTTTTTTATTGTATGTATTGGCAGACGAGCCACGGCACATCTGATGGTAAATGGTAACCGTCGCTCATGGACTCAACTATATACGAGAGCATTGTCAAGCCTCTGCTCACCATTTCATTTCACAGATCTCAAATGAAAGAATAAACGGCTATATCCTGCTACAGCCAATACGCAACGATGTGCTTCATGGTCGATACCAAGTGAGTACTCCCACTTGGTACCCAGCCCTACCACCAGTCATGCAATGGATGATAATTGCTTACATCCCTTAGTCGCCTCATACGACACCCGAGGAAAAGAATGGGGTGGTGACAATTGTATTCTCAGTCCGTAACCACACGGACATAATGATGTCGCAATAATCCCTCGGCCAATCACGGTGATCTCTTAACCAATCACAATGACACGATGTCATGTCGATATGATCGAGTGAGATACATTTTAACCCCCTGCTCCAAAACTAAGCTTACCGCTTGTGCTATGTGTGTACCAGATTACGGATATAATACATAAATATTACTTTTTTTTTGTAAATACATATAATAGATAGAAAACACCCAGACGCAGTAAAAATATCTGTGTTCATCACACAAATAAATTTCCTGGGTGTGAATCGAACCCACGACCTCGTGCACGGAAGTCGGTTGCATTACCGACAATGCCACGAGGCCAGTCATTTATACATTATAAATTGATCTACGATTTATAGATATAAAATACAAAACCCAACTATAAAAATATGTAGAAACATATAATAAAAAAATACTGAACTCTGCTATGGAATCAAAAACTCATATCTCACAAGATTATGTAAACATGGCTCGGATTTCAGAAGGCAAATTTTCAATGTAATATGATCGCTTTGACACACTACGTGTTACTTTTAACAAAGGGCAAATCCGTTTGAAATGACATAGGCTGACAGCATCCAGCGACGTCGAACATTATCGCAAAATACCCTTAACTCGATTCGTTGATATAATATTCATGACGCGGTACAATCTTTCAAAAATTGACACCTTTTTACTGGGGTTACTACCCTCGTCGAACAGACAAGTTTTTTGTATTTGTACCGGTGAATAAATTACTGGACACAATGGGATTTTCGCTTATACCGACCACATTTAATTTATAGCAATACTAATGAAATATTGAGAAGTGGTTTATTTATTGCTGAGATCAATACTAGATGAATTACATTTGTACATTTTATTTCACTGGTGGATACTATTGTATTCAATAATACTTCATTTATATTATTTCAATTATTTACAAATGATTCCTTTTAGTTCACTAATGTTCTGGAAAAAAAAATGCTCGTTTATTATATATTCCGATTATAATTAAATAAATAGGTAAAAGCTATTTCTGTAGAATTGACACAATCCGCCGGCGGACCACCGAAGGAATGTAACATGGTTCCAGTGGCCCGCCAATAAAGGCGACGAGAGACGGCACACGGCGGGTTTCTTTAGTGGGTGAGGGCCCCACACTAGCCTGTTCGTTGCCCCGAACGACGGGGTGTGCGGTTAGGAACATTTTTTCCCGCCTAAACCAAAAAAAAGTAATGACACAATAACGTATAATAAAATCCCATGTTAAAACACTGTTGGAAACTCATTAGAACATTTCAATTTGGCCACCCATATACAAATAATTTTGGAGTACCTCAAACCCAACATTGGAAACGAACACAAACATTAAATATACTGGTTATCAACCGACATTTTTAGAGGGTTGACCTATGTACACATTACTTAGTAATAAAGCTTTAAAACAAATACTGTATTCCCAAAGGAATGGAGTGGAGATCAAATAAATGGGCTAGGTGAGGACCCTACGTCATTCGGCACTCAGTAACTAGACGTGATTGTTTGTACAACGGACATAGATTTTTCCACTTGATTGTCTGATTTGATTTTCTCGAGGGCGGCCTCTTAGGTTACCGAGCAAATAGATTGTCTAAAATAATCCGCTTGTTGCTACTCCAGTGGGCAGTACGGTTACCTTTTTTAAGATTTCAATTATGTTGTAATATTCTGGTTACTTGAGTTTTCAAGTCTGTAGTTTTCTTATGATGCTCTATGTATTAAAATATACAATCACGACACGTAGACAACCGTCAGTTATGCTATCTTGCATTACTGATTGTATCGTGTCGATACATGAACATTTCAGTTTATAAAGTACAAATTATTTGTGAATAAGGAAAAAGAGATTTTTTGTACTAGCGGGAATCGAACCCACGCCTTTCCCAATCCGGGGAAGTGCTCTGAACCACTGAGCTATAGTACAGATCTTTCGATCATCCCAATCTACTTATCACATTTTGTCTTTACGACCAACGCCATCTATCGGAAGCATTTACATGCGTTAAACCAATATAGTAAGTTTAATTTTGCAATTAAAATTCATACCATTTGATGGCGCGATTTTCTAAACATTTTTGATCTATATTTTTTAGCATTTGACATGCTCCGCCACTTTTTAAAGTACAAAAAGGAAGCAAGGGTCACGATGGCTGAATAGGCAAAGCATCTGGACGGTATCCAGGAGATGCAGGTTCGAATCCTGCTCGTGACTGTTTTTCGATTTCACATTTTTCACTTTGTGTTTAATGTATGTTGCTAAGCATGTCAAATGCTAAAAATATATATAAAAATATCTAAAATAAAAATAAAAATGTTCAATTAAAAATATTTGATCGAACACAAAGTGCAAACGTGCATCTCCTGAAAAATGAGTTTAATTAGTTTAAAATTATAGTAATAAAGCAAAGAAGAATGTAGAAATAATTTTTTTTTGCGAACTTATAAGAGCATGTAGATAAGAGTTAAAATATTATTGATATTAACGCATAAAACACCATAACAGTTTTTGTATAATCCAGTATTCTAACCCGAAACCTTGTGGTTAGCAGTTGTACACTTTTGCCACTACGCTAATGATAACACAAAAATAATTGTTATAACAACAATTCCACAATACCCCTCTTTTGTTAAAACGTAAAGCGACGGTATATTTCTATTAGGGATTATATAAAAATAGAAACCCTTGGCTGAATACTTCCTGACAATCTCGCGGCGACAAGCATGCCGAATCTCCTTCATTGTCCACTTGTCATTAAGTTTTTGTCTTTCCCCTTCTTACACTTCGGCTGTACGGCTTATATCGCCGAGAATATGGCTAGCAAGAATGAAAAACATAATAGATTTGATTTTTGAGAGATTATTGAAATTATTAAACGAACACCCCCGTGCGCCACCGACCTGGGAGGTTAGACGGAATCTCATCCGCGTTGTATGCTTACCCACATATATCGCGCTCAAGAGATTCAAGAGGTTTTACTTTAACTGCAATTTATACAAGTGGTTACGTAATACATACATTATTTATGACTGCCTGGAACATGACCGAGCTGGATATAATTTTCAACACCCCAATAATAATGGAAGACGACAAGCCAATGATTGAAATTTAAGGCTTGTTAATTGACTAGCATGTAAAGCGATAAATTAGATATTTACCCAAGTCAGTTCGACTGCATAAATGGCGTGAACATTTTCCCCAAATATCCTTAAATTTAATTAAATAGAAACCTTATTAAGTACGTTTGAGTAGTATATAATAGATTCAATTGGTTAACAAGAGTTTTAAACGTTGATGTTTAAATCCCACGGTAAATTCTTTTTCCTGTTTCAATATCAAACTATATACGTTCAATACAATAAGGAAACAGGCTGGATGTTGTTCAATCTAATTAGCAGTGTGTCAGCTTCAAAGATTTAACGACAACAAATGGTTGTGGATTGACGTTACATTTATTCAGTTGACGTCTAATGTTATTGTGCAGATTTATTTGTTTCCGACAGCATCGGGAAATGGCACTATAATAGATACGCGTTTTGACAGTCTTCCTAATTTATCATTTGAGTTGTTTCTAGTTATACGTCAAGTTTACTTATGGTGATATGTTATAATTTGTTCACTTCAATAATACACCGGTACACAAACAAACGAACAAACAATGATCTGTTCTTGAACTCCTTCAAAGATTTCACTGATGCTGAATTTTATAGAACATTACAACCATATTATACAATAAATCAATAGCATGCGGGGTAACTAGTTTACGGTGAAGCGTTTTGGAGATGGCCAAAATTATCTCGCATTCTCAAATTTGCTGATCTAGCAAGAAAACATCCCCACATAGAACTTCGTTTACTGGAAATGGTAAGACACTAAACCTACAAGTTGTGAAATAAATATTATTTCTATATTTGTTGAAAATAAATCTATATATACCATTAATAGTAACACTTTTCTAAGTAAAAACATTTAACAAATACTTTTTAGTTCTCTGGCTATTTCACTGATATTACAAGAATCGACAAAAGGACTTTTTTGCTAGGGACACAGAAGACCGCAATTTGTGGAAGTAGCTAGTACATATTTCTGATGCCTTATAGTAAAGAATCAATAATCAAATTGTTACCTCCTAAATTATCTACGTAGCTATGTCCTAGTACACAGGTAGGAACAAGTCTCCTGTTAAAATAAAATAAGGTGATTCTACCGAACATGATATAATATATGTATAAATAGGTTTATTGCAAATTATCCTTATTTCCTACACAAGTAAACTATTCCAGAGATTACGTATCTATTCTATTATATAGCTGTAACAGAGCTGTGTCTGTACTGCTGTGTATGAGAAATAATAACTGTAATAGGCTATATAGGCGTGTCTAAACCAAAAACATTTTTTTTAGATGTTTTTTCTGTTTGTCCATTTGTTTGTTCGCGCATCACGCAAAAACTACTAGACGGATTTTGATGTAACTTTTGTATTTGATAGCTCTTGATTAGACTTAGAAACCTGGTATATATTTTATCCCGCTACTATATCGGAAACCGGAGATATAACCTAAAAATTAGTTGGTTGCGGCGAAGCCGTGGGCAAACGCTAGTATAATATAATACTACACTAGTTACAATGATAATAATTGAGGGGGACTAACTTGATGTTTGCCAGCTTTGCGTAGTATTAAAACCTAATTATTACAGGCTGTTAAGAAAACAAAATGAGGTCAAATCTTACGTATCATCGTAGTACGTGTGTATGTATGTTCTTAACTTATTAGTTTATGGATAACTGAAAGAGACGGTAAAACAAAAAGGTGCAATGTATTTAATAGTAAATTTACACATTAATCACACTGGATATGTTCGTTTGTACATCCATGTCGTTGTACGTGATCGCGCACGGTGCAGTAATGAGCAGCGTTGGGCGACCGCACTAACTAGATTATATCCACGAGTCTCGCATTGTAATCACACAGACACAATTTTTTCCACATTATTAGATGATGCTGTCCAGTGTTACTCAAATGCAATATTAAGTAGATTAGGTATCGTATGATTTAGTATTTTATTGCATTAGTAGTGTTATTTAATAAACAGTAACCAGGTTTTTGTAAAACAAGCTTTTATTAGTAGTTACTAAAAATAATTAAAAAAAGAACTGCCGACGGAAGTGAAAACTTAAAACTATAAATAAACAGTTGTTATTTTGGATATTCAAATTAATTGTTTGATCTTAAATCAAAATTATGCATTCATTCATACAAAAAAAAATATTATTTAAAATTATTAATTTCCCCATTCACAGCTGGCCCAGCGCAATAAGTTCTACTAATATAAACAGATATACCTAGTGTTATCGTTAACACGTCACGTGACCATGTTGATGACGACTTACATGATTTTACTCCCAATCCAAACCGTCCAATATAAGTTTTCACCTCAATAAAAATAAAACTGTGCACTTATCACAGTCTCTATTTTTTAAATTACAATATATTTTGCTCTTAAAATGTGGCAAGACCAACTAAAACGAACTCAAACTCGAAGGGTTACACCGTTTAATTACAGAGTTCCCATGGCCACCTTACGGCTCCATCATCAGAACTTGGATATACTTTAAGACATATCATTTGAGATTTGAGAGTCCTTATCAAGACGAATCAAACGAGCCATTACTCTAGCCGATAGCCTCGTTTTATTACTGAGTTACCATAACCACCTTCCAACTTCCTGTTCCAACGTCAGCTTAGCTGCATGTGGTTATAATTTTTATGTAAAATCAAATCTAATTATATTACAATTGAAACGTTTGAAACAAAATAAAACGAAGCATTAATTATATCAATCTATACTATTATAAAGCTGTTACAGAGCTGTGTCTGTACATTCAAGGTATTTGAGAAAAAATGACTGTAATAGGCTATATATAGGCGTATCTAAACACAACACCATTTTTTTTAGAATTTATGTCTGTCTGTTTGTCTATTTGTTTGTTCACGGATTACGCAAAAACTACTGAACGGATTTCGATGCAACTTATTTATTTGAAAGGCCTTGATTCTACTTAAAAACTGGTATATTTTATACCGCTACTATATCGGGAACCTGAGATATAACTGAAAAACTAGCTTATGGCTGCGGCGAAGCCGCGAGCAAAGGCTAGTGTTATAATAAATATATAAAAGGTCCTTTGTGTTGTGCAAAACTGTACCTACGACAGATAAGTAGCTATCACCATAAGTATTCTATTTAAAATAGTCTTTAATGTGACTTAACTACAAAATATTTTTAGTGGTCAGCTCGATCGCTCGACCGGGGTCGAGTACGAGTAGTATCCGCACCCTCAACAACGGTAGATACTTCTACCGTTCTGTTTCATGTGGTGAGAGCGCCGAGACAGCCCAAACACTCTTCCTATCCTGTCTTTACTATCCTTCCTTTCCTCTTCCTTATTATCCCTCCTATCCTCTCCTTATTATCATTCCTCTACACCTCCTATCCTATCTATGGAGATCGCGGCCCGCGAGTCAAGCCTCTGGTATTGCGTCTATAGGCTGCGGTAGCCGCTTACCAACAGGTGGGTCATATGCTTGTATACCACCTACGTAGTATTAAAAAAACATACGTACCTTGATATTTTTTTTAAAGAAAAGCATTTAAAACTTTTGATTTATTGTTTTCCTACGCCACAGCCTATGTTTTTTTTTTTATACTACATGGGTGGCGAACAGGCATGGTAAGTAAGCGGTTACCGTAGCCTATAGATGCTAGCAACACCAGAGGTCTCACTCGCGCGTTGCCATCTCCAAGAAAAGGGATAGGAGGTGGATAAAAAATATAATACGGAGAGGATAGAGAGGGGGTTTGGGCCTACGGCTCTCTCACTTACCATATGAAACACAACGGTAGGCGTAACTACCGTTGTTACACGCTCATCTTTTGTGACAGGGTGGTACTTCCCCGATCGAGCCGGCCCATTCGTGCAGGGATAAGCAAGGTTCTACCACTAGAAAAATAAAATGGTAATAAAATAATTATGATTAAACTTTTACCCTTTTTCTATTAGTAAAAATTAGTACGATAATATAGTAAATATTAGAACGATAATATAGTAAATATTATTGTATTAATATTTTAATAATAAATGGTTTAAAAATGTATTATTCTTTCTGTGTATACCATAGAGCAACGCGGACCCATGGCGAACCGGAGCGTCCTGGCCGCATTGCTCTATGGTGTATACCTCTCTTTATTTATTTATTCTTAATTAATAAATATTTACTGATTCTACTCTGTTATTACAGTAAAAGATTTAATGGTTACATTCCTCTTAAAATTACCACAAAAATCGTATTTAAGAATTTTATTTTGGATAACGTCTGGTAAAATCGAGTGTGCGGCTTGTAAAATACATAAAACTTGTAGCAACAGAGTGATTCATATCGGCAATAAAAATGTTATTAAAATAGTACACGCTGTCGATTAGCGAGCGCAGATAGCGACAGTTAAACTACAGTGAAGGCGCCTTTAATGGTTTCTGCTGCGAATTCACCCTTATTATCTATTTACTACCCGCATTTTATTATTGGGGTTAAGATGGAACAGGGCATAAAGCTGGTGGTACACTAGTGGGCGGGGTTAAGGGCGAGTGAGATCGGACGACCATTAAGGGATGCTTTTACGACCATCAAACGATACTTTGCGAGATGGCATCCGGTAGTTCTAGCTGAGTCGTAATTTTGGACATTTTGGACTTGTTTGAGGGGTTTCAGTTTAATTTGAAAGGTTTTTTCATGTAAAATCAAGTGCTTTTTGTTTTATGGACATTTTAAATAAATTCGTCTACGTATAATTCCAAGATTGAAATAAATATAAAGTGATTTGGAATATTAGTAATATCTAATAAAAATCTAACAATACTTTAGAAGTCCATGCTTGGGAAGGCACGTTAAGCTGTGCTTTGCGGCTGTCAAATAGCATCCTGGCAGTCGTTAGAGGTTGTCAGTCTTGAATAAAATATCTGACTTCAGCCTTTAAAGAACAAATTATGTGTGAAAGTGGAAAAAGAGAGGTTTACTGCGAGTGGGATTCGAACCGTCGTCTCTTGTTCTAAGTTCGCCAGTTGTCTCCTTAATTGGGTAGTGGAGGTCAGACAGTCGCTCCGTATCCCGTATGTATCCAATAGTGGACCAGCTAAAACAAAAAATATTGGAAGCCGACCCCATCAAAAAGATTGGTGTAAGGCTAGGGAGATGATGATAACTTTAGTACCTACTTTATGAGGCCGTGTGGGGCCGGCTTTAGAATTGTCCCACCCCTCTCTACCCACGGGAGTCGTAAGAGCCAACTGAGGAAATACCGGGGGAGTGGACAGCAGCAGTCCCTCGAGTATTAACAACATCCACTGCGATCGCCAACCCGCCTGCCAAGCGTGGCGATTACGGCATTTTCCCCCATGACGGGACCGCTCGTTGTGGCGTTCTCTTGGGGAGGCCTGTGTCCAGCAGCGGACGTTGAAGGGCTGATGGATGGGTGGATGGATTATGAGGTACTACAGTTGCACACAATAAATTATGAACTTCTTTTATAGAAATTAGGTGTCTATAAAAATATATTATATGAATATTTTTGAAGTGTAAACTTCTTTAGGCGCGTTGAGCACTTTGTGAGTGAACTCGCGTCATCGTCACCGAACGCTTTGATCACGTGACGTGTTAACGATAACACTATATCTGTTCCTATTAGTATAACTTATTGCGCTGAGCCAGCTGTAAAAGAAGAAATGAATAATTTAAATAATTTTATTTTTTTTGTGAATGAATGAATAATTTTTATTTACAAGTTTTAACTTAAAAAGAAACAATTAATTTGGATATCCTAAAATAATAACTGTTTGTTTATAGTTTTAAGTTTACACTTCTGTCGGCAGTCCTCATGACTACTTTATTTTTTTTACATTTTATTAATCTCGTTATTATTATGCTGCGCGCAATTCCGTCTACGTGGCCTTCAGAATAACGTCTCATTCATATTGATCTCGGCAGGATTCATAATGTTGAAGAAAGGAAGATTATCTAAATTATGTAAAAGTATAGTCAAAATAAAAAAAAGGGAATAAAAACATTTTTGATATATTTCACTTAATAGATAATGTTGCGAACTCAAAATGACGCTGACGATCAAATCACGAGCAACTCTTTTTATGTTATACACTTTTATTGCTGCTATGATTAATAAAATGCTGTATTATAAATAAATACATTTTCGAAGAAATATGAAATTTTTGTTGAACATAATTGTTAACAAATGTTTTATAATCTTACTGGTACGTATTTAAGCCGCGAGCAAATAGGTATTTAGTGCTAATGGACAGCTCTTTTCATTTTGTTTTGAACTACGCAAATGTTTTAAACCTTTTTGTAAAGCAACTAGCCTTGCTACTTAGATTTTACGAAGATGTAATATTTCACCGAACATAATTTTGTATTTAATTTTAACTTTATCTTACATATTTTTGGTGAGTATTTTGGTTAAAATAATAAATTTTAACATTAAAGGCAAAACTGTATGTAAATCTGTTACATTAGCCAAGGTTAAAAAATATAATGGGCAAGTTGGTTAGAGGTCGACCTAGGTGAACGTATTTTGACCAGATCGGGTTAAGAGTACTCAAAACCAACGAGCACGCATGAAAGCGCTGATGAAAATAGATGAAGTGAAAGATGTGTGTCAGGATCGTAGCAAGTGGGGGTGCGGATCGGGATACCTCCGCGTTGGTGCACCCTGGGCAACGTTGGCACTCTGGTGCCGGCGGCTGAATCCCGGCAGGGGACGGGTCTCCGCGTGTCCCTCTGATTAGCAGAGGGCACAGTGGATAGGCCGTATGTCCGCCGTGGAGGGTCGGCGGGGCCACGGTGGCCTCCCCGACCCTGTGGTGGGGACAGCCGGGTCATAGTGACCCCCTCGTCCCCGGAGGTGGGGCTTTCAGCCGAGTGGTGATGGGCTCACTGCTTGCAGTGGCCCTGGAAGATGGAGACGGGGCTTTTAGCCTGAGGGGCGACGGGCTCACCATCACTTTGCTTTGCGAGCGGTGGGCACGGTCTGATGCAGATCACCGCTCGGCCCGACCCGTAATCCTGAACAGACAGGACCGGGGGTCTTCGAACCGCGGGGAAGAAAACCCTTACTTATAAAAAATTATCCCAATCCCGTGCTTTGCCGCCCGGCCAGGGGATGCGTGGCTGAGGGGAGCTCAGTCGCGAGGGTTCGAGGCTCTGCTGCTGAACTATCGATGGAGACGGATGGCGGTGACAACACTACCGCCGCCGCAGGCGCTCGAGCCCCGAACTCATCGGGGTCTCAGCCGGGGATGGCTGGCTCGTTGGAGCGGCCCTCACGACTCCTGAAGCGCTCAATAGCGCTAGAAGGGGATGCGACGGAGGCAAATCCCCCTAAGTGCCTTCACTTTGGGGGATTTGCACGCAGAAGGCTGGGCAGCACCCCAAGGGCCAGCCCAGAGAGGAGTTCCCTCCTCTTCCATCTGCTGGCCAGCCCTCGCGGGCCGTAGCGTCAAATCCCCGGGATCCATGTGTCCCACCTCCCGCGCCAACCGGCCCTGCACCCTCAGATGAGGGCTGGCATGTGGTGAGTGGGGGGAGGAAGAAATCCCGGGGCAAAAGGGAAAAGGGGACTGCGACTGGGGCTGCTGCCCAAGCTGCGAATCCCGTTGCGCCAGGGAGCAAGCCCAGCCCTAAGAAGCCGAGCAAGCTTCAAGCGCCGAAAACGGCAGATGTCGTAATTACCATGCTGCCGGAGGCGGAATCGGGCCTGAAGTATCAGGCCATCTTGAGGAAGGGCTGGGCGGAAATCGACATCTCCGACATCGGAGTCGTTGCCACCCGGACCCGCCTAGCACGCACAGGGGCTCGAATTATCGAGTTCCCTGGGGCGGAGGGCCCCAGGATGGCCGACACGGTGGCCGAAAGGCTGACGGGTCTGTTTGGCGAGGGGAGTGGAGTCCGTGTCTCCAGACCGGTAAAGTGCGCTGAACTACGCATTTCCGATCTGGATGACTCAGTGACGGCGGACGACATCCGGGAGGCTATTGCCTCGAAAACCGGATGCTCGAACGCCGTCAGAGTGGGCTCTATTCGGACTGGTCCCGGCGGTGTAGGTGCCGTCTGGGTGAGTTGCCCTGTCGCGGCGGCCAAAATCTTGGCTGACGCAGGCAGGCTCCTCGTGGGCTGGAGCCTCGGCCCGCGAGGTGCTTTAAGTGCATGGCGGTCGGACACACCCGGCCGACGTGTACTAACTGTTTTGATTGCAGCGGTCTTTGTTGCCGCTGCGGTCAGGCAGTGCAGCGGGTGGCAACCTGCACCGCCGCCCCTCACTGCCCCGCGTGCGCGGCAGGCAACAGGCCTGCCAAGCACTGCATGGGGCGGAAGGGATGCAGACCCCCGACGACAGGCCCAAAAAGGGGACCAGCCAATCGACCCAGGCGGCCCCCCTAGCATGGCTTCGCCGCCGTCGCGGGTGGAGGAGGATATGGTTACGGCTTAAAATTCAACCGTGACACTGTCCTCCTTCAGGTGAATCTCAACCACGCCGCCGGGGCGCAGGATTTATCCCTGCAAACCTTGGTGGAGCAATTGATTGGTGTAGCCGTAGCCGCGGAGCCTTATTGCGTTCCTGACCGCCCAAATTGGGCAGGCCGCTGCGATGGCTCCGTGGCAATCGTCAGCTCTACGGCGCTTCGTTCTCCGCCCTTGTCGATCAGAGACAGGGGCACGGGATACGTCGCGGCCGACTTATACTTCTCCCCCAACCGGAGACTGGCTGATTTCGGGGTCTTGCTTAACAGCCTAGAGACCTCGATACGGCGACTGGCAACTAGCCACGTTCTGTTCGTGGCGGTGGTAGAGTGGGCGGCGTCGACGGGCCTCTCTCTGTTTAACAGAGGCTCCGTCAACACGTGTGTGCGGTGACGGGGCGGGTCGATAGTGGGCCTTTCGTTTGCTAGCCCCGAAGTTGCAGCCCGAGTGAGGAACTGGTGTGTCCTGGAGGAGGTTGACACCTTGTCCGATCTTCAGTACATCCGGATTGAGGTCTCCCGGTCCCTTTAGGGTCCCAGTAGGGGTCGCGGGGCACGCAAAACTCCCGCGTTCCCGCGGTAGGCGGTGGGCAGGCTAGATAAGGACCTACTGGCGGAGGCAGCCATCGTACAATCGTGGCTGTCCTCACCGGCCCTGACCAAGGGGGTAGATGTTGAGGCTGGCCGATTTCGCGCTGTGATTACGCAGGTGTGTGACTCGGCCATGCCCCGTGTGCGACGTCCTCCTCCAAGGAAGGGGCGCCACTGGTGGTCCCAGGAGCTGGCGGACCGCCGTGCAGCGTGCATTCATGCTCGGAGGTCCTACACCCGCAGTCGGCGGCGCAACCGCAATGGAGAGCGGGAGGCCCAGCTGTACGAGGCGTACCGCACTTCGCGGGCCGCGTTCAGGTTGGCCATTTGCCGTGCCAAAACGGAGAAAAGGCAGGAGATGCTGGACGGTCTCAACCGTGACCCCTGGGGTCGCCCGTATCGTGCGGCACTGAACAAGCTCCGCACTCAGGCCCCTTCTCCCTCTCAGAGACCCTACAGCCCAGCCTCCTCACTGAGGTGGTTGAAGGCCTATTCCCACGACGGGTGGAGCACACGCCCCCGGTCATGGTACAGCCAGGTAGCAACTAGGAGGCCGACCTCAGTGTACCGCCCGTCACTGCTTCGGAAATGGGGGCAGCTGTTTCGCGGATTCGTTCCAAGAACACCGCCCCCGGCCCGGACGGGATAACCGCCCGGGTGCTGGCCCTGGCTCTGGATCACCTGGAGTCTCGCCTCAGGGAACTGTTTGACGCGTGCCTGTCGTCCGGGCGGTTCCCTGACTGCTGGAAGGAGGGGAGGCTGGTACTCCTGCCGAAGCCGGGGCGAACGCCGGTTTTGGTCAGGGCCTTCAGGCCCATCGTACTGCTGGACGAGGCGGGTAAGCTGATGGAGAGAATCCTCGCTGCCCGCATCGTCCAGCACCTGCGCGACGTCGGACCCGACTTGTCGAACGCCCAATTTGGTTTTCGAGCTGGTCGTTCGACGGTCGGCGCGATTATGCGCCTGAGAGCCGCGGCCGCGGCGGTCGTCGCCGGCGGTGGAGTGCTGTTGGCGGTGTCGCTTGACATTGCCAATGCATTCAACAGTCTGCCATTCAGCTGCAACAGGATGGCGCTCCATTATCACGGGGTGCCTGCATACCTGAGGCGGCTAATGGCAGACTATCTTAAAGGCCGCAGCGTTCTCTATGAGAGCCGCATAGGTGACGTTGTGAGGAGACCCATGTCGTGCGGTGTCCCACAGGGTTCGGTTCTAGGGCCGCTCCTGTGGGACATAGGTTACGACTGGGTACTACGCTGTCGGCTCCTCCCCGGGCTTGCGGTTATCTGCTATGCGGATGACACGCTGGTCGTGGCCCGGGGTGGAAACTTCGATGAAGCGGCGTTCCTGGCCACCTTAGGGACCTCGGAGGTGGTCAAGAGGATCGGGGCGCTGGGGCTCCGGGTGGCCCTGGATAATTCGGAGGCCAAGCTTTTCCATGGGTCCCGACATCGGCCACCTGCTGGCACCTCGATCACTGTGGACGGGGTCCAAATTGGGGTGCAGGCCCAGATTAAGCATCTGGGTCTGGTGCTGGATGAGCGGTGGCGCTTTCGCGAGCACTTCCGTCAACTGTCCCCGAGGCTCATCGGTGCGGCGTCCGCCCTTGCACGGCTCATGCCGAATATGGGCGGACCCAACAGTGCGTGCCAACGGCTTTACGCGGGGGTGGTCCAGTCGATGGCGCTGTACGGCGCATCCGTGTGGGCGGAGTCCCTGGACGCACTGAACAGGGCTCTTCTGTGGAGGCCACAGAGAGTCGTCGCGTCCAGGGTCATACGTGGATACCGCACGGTGTCGACGGAGGCAGCCTGCGCGTTGGCCGGAATCCCCCCGTGAGACTTGGAGGCGAAGGTGCTCGCCAAGGATTATCGGCGGGCGCCGCGAGATTGGAGGGGGGCGGACGTCCCCTACCCAGGGAGGTGGCTAGGTGGCAGGGTGACGCCCAACGAGTTGCCATGGCCAGATGGTGGGCACGGTTGCAGGCACCCCGGGCCGGTCTTCGGACCGTAGGGGCGCTCCAGCCGGTGCTGGAGGAGTGGGGGGGGCGACGGCACGGAGTCCTTACCTGCCGATGCAGGTGCTGTTGGGGCATGGTTGCTTTGGCAGATATTTGCACATAGTCGCAAGGAGGGAAGCGACTTCGGGCTGTCACCACTGCGGCTGTGACGAGGACACGGCGCGCCACACGCTCGAGTCGTGCTCGGCTTGGGCTGAGCAGCGCCGTGAACTCGTCGCGGAAATAGGGGGGGACCTCTCGCTGCCGAGCGTCGCCAGAGCGATGCCTGGCAGCGACAGGAATTGGGCCGCAGTCGCTGCCTTCTGCGAGGAGGTTATCTCGCGGAAGGAAAGCGGCGTAGAGGGCTAGGGAGGAGGATTCTTCCGCTGACCCAAACAGCCGCCAGCGACCGGGGCGGCGCAGGCGCAGGTACTTGCGCCTCATGCCGCTCTAGCTGAGGCTGCGGGTGAATGGACCGGGGAACGTCCGCAACCTGCAAGGCCTCCCGCGAAGGTGCGACGCTCCTCTGTGGATGCCTCGCTCAGTAGAGGGTTCCCGAAAGGGTAAGCCGCCGGCGGACCACCGAAGGAATGTAACACAGTTCCAGTGGCCTGCCAAAAAAGGCGGAGAGACGGCACACGGCGGGTTTCTTTCGTGGGTGCAGGCCCCACACTACCCTGTTCGTTGCCCCGAACGACGGGGTGTGCGGTTAGGAACATTTTTTCCCGCCTTAACAAAAAAAAAGGATCGTAGCATGTGGAGAGAAGTAGTCTCTGCTTACCCCTACGGGAAAAAGGCGTGATACATATTGATGTATATGTATAAAAAATACTCGCCACTTACGACGACTGCAGTGTGGACTGACACACACACACACACACACTTTAACACAAATACACTTTAATACGTCTTTTTCGTCCGATGAGACGGCGATTGGATACGATTTTAGCTGTGTATATAACGCTAACTTTTCCGTGATATGGTGACTATCTCCTTGCTTTGGAGGGCTCAAAGAATAATGTTCAAGTAAATTACTAATGAATAGTCGCATGTGATCGAAGCTGATGTCATCAAGAAGCAACAAGCCCAGTAAAATACATTGTTTTTCGGTATAACCTAGTGTTTCTAAAAATTCCCGGTTTAGTCAAACACTATAACTCCATTGACACGGTGTGTAATATTGAGGATACAGTGCAATATCCTCAAGAATTTCTGGCTTACCTCCCCGCGACCTTATGCTAAAAATTGCTATTCCTATCATAATTTTAAGGAACTTGAGACCCCCAACATGTGTAATGGCACAAGGCTGCTCATAAAAGAGTTGCGGGAGAATATAATCGTGGCGACCATTCTCACAAGGCCAGCAGTAGGACAACTTGCTTATATTCCGCGGATACCCATGATTCCGGCTGATTTATCTATACCGTTTAAAAGGTTACAGTATTCCGTCAAGGTCTCTTTTGCCCTCCCTATTAATAAGTCCCAGGGTTGACCACCCACATTTTCTCTGGTGGGCATTGACCTGAGAAAGCACTGTTTTTCCTATGGGCAGTTATATGTTGGATAAGCCGGGTTGGAACTCCTGAAAGACAATATATTTTAGTACCAAATGGTAACATTACTACTAATATAGTATATCGAGAAGTTTTGAACAATTAAAATAAGTAAACATGATGTAAATAATGTAAATAGTGTATATTAACATCAAGTAATAAATATAACAACAAAAACAGTAACATAAAAAACAAAACATACAATAACCAATAAAAAAAAGTAAAAACTAAAAAAAAAATAACGAAAAAATATCTTCATTATCATAAATTTTGTTTATCCCGAAGTATTACGCTGGACAAACGGGCCGGGCAAAAATATTTCTAACGCGGAACGGAGTCCGCGGGCACTGCTAGTATAAAATAAAATTAAAAAGCTTAGTTCATGTACTAAAGATGTCTGCACCAATTATCTCTTCCCTGTTATCCTTACTGTCCACCTCCACACCTCCTACATATCGTTCTTCGTCTCTGCCCAATTTCCGGGTCAGGTTGCGAGGCTTCTGATGTTGCTAGTGCCTGCGATCTGAGATCTTGGACTATAGATTTTCTTATAGTGTCAGTCTTAAATTTGAGAAAAAAAAATTATATTGTCTACAGATTTGTGTAGTAGTAGAGATATATTTATGGAAAACTAGAGTTACCATTTTGTCCTAACTATTAATAAAATTATGTATATAGTATTGCTTGTATTTGAATGTAATCCTTTTTATTTTACCTTTTATCCAGGAAAAGTTATAGTTCCTGTGGGACAGCTATTTTTACCTAGTGAAAATTAGTGTGCCATTTAGTGACATATTTATGTACAGTCCATGGTTAATGCGGACGGAGTTGCGGGCAGAACCTACTAACTCATAAAATTGCCGCTATCAACGGGGCCATTATCCAATTTCAATATTTACTGACATCATGAAATCGAACCGCACGCAGTCTGGAATGCGGTCATCGAATACAGACACCTGGTTGATGTTGGTATTATCGATAATGCATTATTATTTAGTTTGTAATATATATATACTATTATAAAGTTGTAACAGAGCTATGTCTGTACATTTAAGATATTTGAGAAAAAAATACTGTATAGGCTATATGCACGTGTCTGAACACAAAACATTTTTTTTAGATTTTTGTCTGTTTGTTTGTTCGCGCATCACGCAAAAACTACCGAACGGATTTTATTGCAACTTTTTTATTTGATAGATCTTGATTAGACTTAAAAACTGGTATACATTTTATCCCGCTACTATATCGGGAACCTGAGATATAACCCAAAAACTAGCTTTTGGCTGCGGCGAAACCGCGGGCAAAGGCTAGTAGAGCTATATAACTGTTTTCATTAACAGTTATTTACAAATTGGTTATTTTTTAATAAATAAAATTTTGAAACAGATATTTACTAAAGCAGATCTAAACTTTTCATTTAGAAAATATAGGTAATCAAAAATACAAAAGCACTAAAATCTGTCTAATATAATTTAAAGTCAAACCTATTAATAATCTATTCGCACGTGTAAAATATAATTTACGTAATAGAGATATACGAGTATAACAAAATTTAATACATTTCTATTTTTTTGAAAAATTCACGCCTGAATGAACAAAACACATAGTTTGAAAAGTTTTCATATTTTTTTAGTCGTGTTCAGTCCGGAAGGCGGGAAGTAGATTATAAAATTTTTTGTGGTTAATATTAAAGAGAAAAATTGGTAATATTAGACCCCTCAAGGTTGGGAGATGATTCATTTTGATAATTCCAATAGTCGGCTTGGTAACGAGGGTCTGATGAAAGATCGAGAAGTAGATAGTGGAACTTTTCAAGTAATGTTAAGATTGATAATATAAAAAATATGTAGTTAAAAAACCTAACAATGAGCTGTAAAAAGAAAAAAGTTTTACTATTTTTAATATTTTACTATTAGGTACTAAGAAGAAGCCGCCAGCGGACCACTGAAGTAATGCAACGTAGTTCTCGTGGCCCGCCAACACAGGCGGAGAGATGACACACGGCGGGTTTATTTAGTTACCGAGGGCCCCACACTACCCTGTTCGTTGGCCCGAACGACGGGGTGTGCGGTTCGGTACATTTTTCCCGGCTTAATAAAAAAAACGTACTAAGAAGGAGTAAAAGTAGTAAGTGGCACGTTCGTCACTCCAAGGGCTCCCACGAAGGTGTGACGTTCTGGTGTGCGGGAGCGTCGCCCACAAAGGGTGCCCGAAAGTTTAAGACAACGGTAGACCACTGAAGTAATGTCACAGTTCATAATAATGTCAAGTGGCAGAGACGGCACATTTCTAAAATCGATATTTCCGAGCCGAAATTAGGTTGCCGTCCAATCCACATGGATAGCACTGACCATATTCATTCCTCACCACTCTGTCATAGGCCTTATCTATTGTTTATTACTATACACAGTACAAAAAATTACACATAGGCCACTACCAGATTATACAATATGAAGCTAAGTAGAATGGTTAACATAAAAATGACCCTATAAGATAACCAAATATATATACTTAAGAGTTATCCTCTGCTAAAATGATGTAAACGTGGTCGTTATAGACTCCTAAATTCTCAAGGTCGCTCTTGACGAGTTCAAAGCTAATTTGGCCAGTAGAAGAAATTAATGTCAAGGTCGTTTTACATATCACACGTTCCCTTCAAGCTTCTGGGAATTTTGGGGATCCGCCTAGCGGGAACGGACGTAGAGGTATCTCGCCCTCGCTAAAGAATTCCCATCACGGTCAGCCCATCAGTATTTCTGCCATGCAATATGAATATCATAGACTAACCAACATTATAAGGTCATTAAATTTACACGTGTAAAAACAGCCAACCAGGCCACCGTAATTTAAGCGAAAAAGGGCACGCAATTACGTGACATGCCTTTTTCAAGCATACCCCCCGCTTCCTCACTAAAATAAATATCCAGAAGTCTCGCCGACCAATAAGCAGTCTCCACTATTAAGACGCTCAAGGCAACCTATAGTAAAAATCGAAGAAGACATCTGTACTGTTAAGATTTGGGACCACAATATTCGATCCATGGAAAGTTATCACAGATGCCTCACAAGCCGGCGCTAGGTGAATTTCCATTAACAATTTATAAATTATGATTTGCAAGTTTACACTCTTTCAATGGACACTTTTGCTTTTAATAATGCTGAGTAGGTTAATGCCTCTATAGGTTTTGTGGCGGTGTAACTGACTCGCTATACCACGTACTACGCCCTGTCCAGCCATTAGCATTTGAGCAGTTATCTTGTCATACCCGGCTGACTTTCCTGATTTCATAAATTTTATAGCTTTCATCATTCATAACCATTCTAATCTGACATGAAACTCAATTCATTTCCTCTCTTAAACAAACTTTCAAAATATTCGATCTCTTACTTCAAGATATTGCTCTTCTTTCATAATATTTCCATCTTGGTCCCTTACCAAGTTGAATTCTGTTTGTCTCTTACTTAAGAACGAATTTCCAGGAAGACTTAAAGTTAGTCTGAAAATTCGTAAGCAATTTTCTCATCACAGTGATAGTATCACTATCATATTTTTGCTTATTCTTCTTTTTATTTACTATATTTCACTCTTTTATACTCTTTCCATGCGTCATCTATATTTTTATAAGCTTTCTGCTAAGCTCTCTTCTTCTCACACACAATTCTGGATATCTTTATACACACGAGCGGTGAAACCGTCAAGATTAGAGAGGTTAATAATCCTATTACTGAAGAATCGCCGGATGAGTGGACAGTTGTAAGATAAAAGAAGTCTAAGAACAGCAATGTCAAGAGTGTCCAAACTGGAGGAAATCTTCAGATTGATTCATTTCAAGCTATACAAAAGAAAAAGTATTTACATGTTTGGCAATTGCATCCTGACACCTCGGATAAGTTAATATGTGAACATGTTAAGAAAATTTGCAGTACTGAAGAAATAAAAGTGGAGAAGGTTATCCCTAAAACCAAAAGGGATTATTCCTCATTTGTGATTGGCGTTCTAGAATCAATATTTGATAAGCTGAACAGTTCCGATAGCTGGCCTGTGAATACTAGGTTTAATGAGTGGGTGTGGTTTCGAAACTCCCGTAAAACCGTATCGACCAACTCATAATAATAAAGTTCATGTCTTTTATCAAAATGTTCGTGGACTTCGGACAAAGTTAGACGAGTTCTTTATTAATATATTAGAGTCTTCATATGACCTTTTGCCGTTACTGAGTCAAGCCTGCATAGTTCAATACATGATGGGGAACTGATTCCGCCGGACTTCCAAATTCTGCGATGTGATCGGACTGATGGCCGTAAGCACGGAGGAGTGTTTCTAGCTGTGTCGTCATCGTTGGAGTTACGTCGCGTTCCAATCGACAGTGTACACGCAACCTTATTTGAGATAGAGTGTGCGTGGGTACACAGTAAAAATAAGTTTTGTTTTTATGTTGCGTTGTGTACAATCCGCCACATAGTGTAGCTAAAGAATACATGCAATTATTTTATATATTAGAAAATATTTGTGTTCAATATGATAAGGTTATAGTGTTGGGTGATTTTAATATGTATAGTGCGCCTTTGGAGATACAGAACTACTTGAAGTATGTGAGCACTTTTTGTGGATTTTGCCAGGTAAATAATATACGTAATATTAACGATCGTACATTAGATTTAGTGTTAACTACATTTTTAGAGAATGACGTGGAGGTAAAATTATCCGATGCACCGCTAGTGATGATAGACAAACAGCATCCACCAGTCGTTATTAGCGTGCCAGGGTCTGTCCTCCGAATTCGTGGGCCGCAGGCACGGTGTAATCAATATAAGTACCCGGCTGATGGTAAACGACGCTGGAACTTTAATAAAGCAGATTTTTGTAGGCTATATTTTAATTTAGAGCAATTGAATTGGAACAGTTTATATGAGCTTGACAACTCAGACAAAGCTTTAGCGTATATGTATACATTGGTGAATGAAACTATTGACGCGTGGACTCCTAGGAGAAAGGGAAAGCCTAGTAATAATAATTCTAGATATGAGTATCCAGAATGGTATTCTGGTGATGTGATACGTGATATTAAGCATAAGTGGCGCTATCACAAGTTGTTTACAAGGACGGGGGCCCAATGTGATTACGAAATGTTTTCTCGTTATCGGTCTCAAGTCAAAAATAAACTAAAAATAATTATGAGGCACATCAGTATAAACTGCAACTAAATTTTAAAGAGGATCACAGATCGTTTTGGAGTTATATTAGGAATAAACAAGCGAAACGCAGCGTAGTTCGAATCAATAAAGATGATCGAGAGTTAGGTGAGCAGGAGTGTGCAGATTGTTTCGCTCAATATTTCCAATCGGTGTACAGCGAGAAGCGGCCGGCGCTGGTCCCGACTGCGGCGGAGCGGGCGGCGGGGGCACGTGCGGGCGCGCACCGTGTGCACGTCGACCGACTGAACGCGCTCGATGTCCGAGACGCGCTCCGGCCGCTCAGGCCCAAGCGCTCCGTGGGCCCTGATGGTATACCGCCATATCTGGTTAGGGTCTGTCGTTCGGTATTGGAGAAACCTCTGCTGCACATATTTAATCTGTGTCTTCGGGAGGGTCACTATCCCGATGTTTGGAAAATAACGCGTGTGGTTCCAGTACCTAAGGGAGGCTCAGGTTTGGATGTGCCCGGTTACCGACCAGTGGCAATCCTATCAGCGTTCGCGAAGGTATTCGATTCGGTGTTGCATAGATGTATCTATGCCCAAGTTGGTTCTCAACTGAGTGATGCGCAACCCGGATTTCGGCCTGGTCTAAGTACGGGGAGTAATTTGCTGTCGTTCATGGCATATTTTGCACCGGTGGTTGACGCCGGGGGGCAGGTGGACTGCGCGTACTTCGACTTCCGAAGGGCGTTTGACATAGTGGATAACGATATCTTATTAGAAAAATTTGCGGCTGTAGGATTCACGATGCTTCTTTTGAAATTTTTTGCGAGTTACCTGGGGGAGCGCTGATAGTACGCGGAATATGGGGGACATGAATCTGAGCCTTATCCTACTTTCTCTGGTGTGAACGAGGGCAATAATTTGGGACCGTTAGTATTTACCATAATGGTTATCGACCTCCCTGAAGCTGTGAAGGATGCGAAATGTCTGCTATTTGCCGACGACCTCAAGTTGTTACTATCAGTGGCGGATATTTCGGATGGTGAGCGACTCCAACAGGACATAGATAGGATTGTGCAGTGGAGTGTTATTAATAGGTTATTTTTTAATTTAGATAAGTGTGAAGTCATGAGCTACGGGCGCAAGATAGCTCCATTTCAGTATCGGCGGCGCGCCGATGAGGCGCGTGGCGAGCGTTCGTGACCTAGGCGTGCAAATGGTATCCGAGCTAACGTTTCGTGATCATATTGTGGATATTTGTTGCAAATCATATAGAAGTTTGGGCTTCCTCCTTAGGCAGTGTAATAAGTTTCACAATACTGGGGTTATCAGAATATTATACAACGCACTCGTCCGGAGCCGGCTGGAAACGAATGCGCTTGTCTGGAATCCTCACGAGGATAAGTACGTAAATTTGTTAGAAAAGCTACAAAATAAATTCACGTGTTATCTGTATTTGAAGGAGTATGGCGTCTATCCTTACTACCCTCTGATGTACCCGACCCTGTTCGTTATCGGCATGGTGGGCTACAGCAAGTAGGGCGTGAGGCGTGACGTCGCGCAAGTACATGTGGCGTGTGGTGCGCGGTGAGCTGCACCACCCCGAGGCGCTAGCGGCGCTGCGCCTGTGCGTGCCAGCCGGGGCGGCGAGCAGGCGGCGCGAGTTGCCGACGTTCTGCGTGCTTACATGCAGGACTAATCTGCAGAAGTTTGCCCCCACGTCATGAGCTATAATACTATTAAATTTAATATCGAAGAATATCGATATATTTACATGCAGCCTGGCAGATTTTACAAGAGTGGCTCACAGGCTCTGTGAAAATACTACGATCAAAACTAACATTGCTTAGTATTTAATAATCATCGACATATCATCGCTTTGGCATTGGCTGTTAAATTGTTATGTTTTTTTGTAAATAAATAAATAAAATTAAATGTTTATTTATTTCCTCCTTTTGATTACTTCGGATACTTCACTAGCTTCACTCACCACGCCTTTCATCTTCTTGCAGTTTTTTTTTTTTCTCAATAGAACACTTTTGGTCTCAGAAACTCGGTGATGTAAACTTGTACACAAAACTTATGCGGCTCATCACTAAGAAGTGGTTTGAATGAATTCTGGTCCCACGATATACCTTTGTATTTAAAACATTTTTTCTGAATTTTTTATCTACTACCTAATTATACTTTTTCTAGCATTACTCGCCTCTCGTGTCTATGTACCTATTCAATAATATTTATAACTACCATTTTATGAAAACGAGTGACTATAACCACAGATAGTCATTGTATACAATGACTCATACTCATTACAATATGAGCATAAAAGTTAATATATAACTCAAAGACATAAATAATCGCTGAACATATTAAGTGATCTTTATTCAGAGAGCGTTTTTAATTAAAACCCTGCCAAGTTGGAAAGCAACATAAAATTTTATAACCCTTTAATAAGACTTAAAACTGCTTTAAGCTGTAGTTCTAACGACGAATATTAATGAATATAGACGCCACAACATATTTTTGCAGTATTTAATAAAATGTAATAGTTACGTGAAATTAAATAAAACTACGTTTACAGAATCTACCGCGATTACTACATTTTCTACTCTCTTACTTATTTTTGTTACTTTTATTTCATAATAATTAATAAAATACCTTAGATAAACAAGTATTGAGATTATTATACTTATAACTAAATTCTGTCTAATAGATCTTCTAAACTATGTGTAATAAACAGACAGACCACTTCGGCACGTTAATTATTTTAATGCAAAAACAGCTATCCCACAAGAACCGTTTATTTTTCCGAGATAAAAGTAGCTGTGAGATAAAACGCCGAGCAGCGGCTTGACAGTTGGTACTCTTAGCATAGTAAGAGTCCATGAACAGCGACCACTTACCACCAGATGGACAGTGGCTCATCTGCTACCGTAAGTAGTAAGTAATAAGAAAAATATTAAAAACTATTTTCATTTATTTCAAGCAAGTACCATAAATAATGCCAGTTATGTCATTAAATTTCTGAAATTTGTGTTCATGCATTTATTTGTTAATGTTGAAAAAAGGAGTCACTTACTACTCTAAGTCACCCACATATTTTTGAAAGGGTTTTCATTGTCGTTTAGGGATATTTTTGACTGGTACTTAGCTAGCATGTATAAAATATCATCATGATTTTCGTTTTCAGGAGAGAAATTCCATATTTTATAACGAACTCGTCCTAAAGGTTTTCGTCATAGCCATGCAAGGGCGACTTGCATATTAGATAGGTTAGGGATCTTTCTACAGTATTTACTGGTTATGTTGGCAAATGAGCTACGACCTGCCTCATAATAATTGCCAGTTGCCAGATGTGGCCGTGAGGAGAGAAAATAAGATCGACTATCCTTCCCAACCGTGACTTTGCCGTGTGGGGCCGGCTTTAGAATTGTCCCACCCCTCTCCACCCATGGGAGTCGTAAGAGCCGACTGAGGGAATATCGGGGGAGTGGGCAGCAGCACTCCTTCGAGTATTTACAACATCCACTGCGATCGCCAACCCGCCTACCAAGCGTGGCGATTACGGTACTATCCCCCATTCTTGGGGAGGCCTATATCCAGCAGTGGACTTTAAAAGGCTGATGGATGGATGGATGGATCCTTCCCAACAACCAAAAAACACATCAAAATGCTGTAGGACTATTCAAAACAAATATTTAAAGTAACATAAAGGGGTCTTTTTTCGCGTAAAAATTAGGTGAAATTCTTAACTACCTTATACCCGAAGTTTCAACTGCGTTGCAGCAGCCGTGGTCACGGGACAACTGGAGAGGCGAGCTACTTTATTTTTCCTCGACAGTTTGTATCCTAAATATAGGATATTATTCCCTTGCAATCAGCGGGAGCTTACAAAATAAACTGTAGCTGTGGGAGTGCTAACATCGGCCAAACCAAGCGATCTATTGCTGAAAGGCTCCTTAGCACATAACTGCAGTCAAGAAAGGCAAAGTCACGGTTGGGAAGGATAGTCGATCTTATTTCCTCTCCTCACGGCCACATCTGGCAGCCAGCAATTATTATGAGGTGGGTCGTAGCTCATTTGCCAACATAACCAGTAAATACTGTAGAAAGATCCCTAACCTATCTAATATGCAAGTCGCCCTTGCATGGCTGTGGCGAAAATCTTTAAGACCAGTTCTTTATAAAATATGGAATTTCTCTCCTGAAAAAGAAAATCATGATGATATTTTATACATGCAAGCTAAGTACCAGTCAAAAATATCCCTAAACGACAATGAAAACCCTTTCAAAAATATGTGGGTGATTTAGAGTATATAACTGCAGTCAAGAAAAGACAGATAAACAAATCTGCCATCACTGAACATCTCTTAGAAGCAGGTACTAATCACTGGATTGAGCTTCACCAACCTATAATCCTATATCAGGACCGCCCCTACTACAAACGGTTAGTGCGCGAAGCTATTGAAATCAAAAATCACAGAAATTTCAATAGAGGAGACGGATTTAATCTATTATTAGCGTGGAATCGAGTGATTAATAAGTGCAAACTAACCAATAGATCTTCACATTCGTCTCGCGATATAGTGAGTGTTGTGTATCGGACAAACATCGGAGTAGATCAATCTACCCTACAAACTGTCGAGGAAAAATAAAGTAGCTCGCCTCTCCAGTTGTCTCGTGACCACGGCTGCTGCAACGCAGTTGAAACGTCGGGTAAAAGGTAGTTAATAATTTCACCTAATTTATACGCGAAAAAAGACCCGTTTATGTTACTTTAAATATACATATGTACAATTCGCGAATCTTTAAAAGTTACTATTCAAAACAAAGGTGATAACTAGTCGCATACCACACAACCACCAATGTTGCTGTTGTTGGTACTTTCAAATAGTCATCTCACGGAAGGAGGCGGCGGAGAGGGCCAGGCAGGCTGATCTCTCTTCTGGCCCATAAGGCCGGTGCGCAGGGTGGCGTGTGCGCGAATATCTGCGCCTAATGTGGCCCTAGCCAAGGTTGCGGGTGGTTTAACCGGTGATTGTCCTTGCCCGCGTAGAGTCTATCGCGAGGTTTGACGTCCCAGATGCGCGGGGACTTACTACCCAGTTGTCTCCCCGGGCAGCGATGCGGGGTGAGCGGTAGGTACATTTTTACCGACCTAAAAAAATGGTACCTTCAAATCGGATACAATCTAAAAATTAAAGTGTTAGTTAATACATACTAAAATGTTAAATCTTAAGTTACTTTATATACGTACTTTAAGTAGTAACTTATTATAAGCTTATAGATATTTCAGTGTAAAACCATCTAATTCGAATTGATTACCGACAACTTTTAATATTAGACACTTTATTCAAAGATCAAAGACATTGTTTATAAATAGAATATAAAATGATAGTTTTTGTGTCGCCCTAACTAAAAAGGTCTCACTAACTTTGGCAGTAAAATCAACGAACCGTTACAGATAAACATTAGAATCCGACGTAGCGACGCTCTGCAGACTTTGAGAAGACGCTCTCCGTGGACTTGTTTTACACTTTATGTATATTTTTGTCGTAAATAACAAAGTGCTTAGTGAAGTGTTGTCTTAGAGTATTAAGCCACAAAGACGCTTCGACGTGAATTTTATTTCAAATATTATTTGACGGGCTAAATATGCTTAGCACATAATAAAACAGAGCGGATTTAGTTGCCTCATTATTTATTTATATTTATGTAAATAAATAAATACTTCCAACAAAGGAAAATACAAGTTATCACCCATTGCATTACTGGTGGTGCAGTAGGACAAATACTGAGGCCGTGGGTGGATCGACCAGAAAGCTTCCCACTGAAGTATTGTCACACAGTTCCAGTGGTGCGCCAATATAGGCGAAGAGATGGCACACGGCGGGTTTATTTAGTAGACGAGGACCCCAAACTGTCCTGTTTAGTGCTCCGGAGGATGGGGTGAGCGGTTAGGTACTTATTCCCTTGCTTTAGTTAAAGAAATGTCAGGCAAGTTAAGAAGCACTTATTCATCATAGTCAGCCGTGTGAAGAACACCCATTCAATCTTTTCCCATACATGAAATAAAATGGTGAACAACTACGGCTTGGCAGTGGGTAGTCTTAATATTGTTGGGTCCGAGAGAGGCCTGTACAACTTCATTCTACAAGCAATATAAAAATATTGTCCTAATAGGTGCCTATAATGATTCGTTAGTTAATAAGTGACATTAGGGTTATTCAATAAATAATATTCTAGGTAAAACCCTTCACCTACTAGATCAACGAGGTTATATTTAATTCGATACATTAGCTTTCTTTTTCTATTAGACATTTTTTTTAAATTTTCTCATTATATAAATCTCTGACTTGCTTTAATCGTGCCTATGTAAAGTTTAATTAAACATGATAAATCTATGTTAACAAATTGACATTGTAGATTACCTAAATCTATAGTTGTAGATTTTACTATTCTATAATTATAGATAAGTGGTTTTAAAAATATTGAAAATATTGAATTAAATTCACATTCAGAAGTTTCTACATTAACTCTTTCCATCAGCCTTTTAACGTCCACTGCTGGACATAGGCCTTCCCAAGAATGGGGGATAGTGCCGTAATCGCTACGCTTGGCAGGCTGGTTGGCGATCGCAGTGGATGTTGTTAATACTCGAAGGAGTGCTGCTGCCCACTCCTCCGGTCGCGGCACTCGGCTCTTACGACTCCCATGGATGGAGAGGGGTGGGACAATTCTAAAGCCGGCCCCACACGGCAACTCTTTACATTACCGTAAAGTTGAGTTTTATGTCAATGTAAATAAAATGGTCTTTTAATTGCCTCGCAAATGGTATAGCTTTGCTTGTCTCAGCATGAATGGGCCGGCTCGATCGAGCAAGTATTATACTCTCACAAAAGATCAGCGTGAAACTACGGTAGGTACATTTGTGTTTCATATGGTGAGTGAGAGAACGCTGGAGGACCAAACCTACTCCTTATCCTGCATCCTGTTTTCATTATCCTTCCTTTCCACCTTCCTTGGAAGTGGCGACACGCGAGCGATGCTGGATGATGGCCATGTGCTTTTCTGCCATCAGCGTTGTATATAGAATAAATACGTCATCAATGAATTTCAGCCTTGACATCCTATATGGTTCTGCGTTTAAATCACATCGCATTTACCAGATATCAGTTAAAATACATGACTTTAGCAACTTAATGTAAATGGTAGCCATCGCTTATGTACTCAACTTTGCGGGGAGCATTGTCAAGCCCCTGCTCACAACTATATGAAATGAAAAAATATTTTTGAAGTGAAAACTTCTTTAGGCGCACTTTTTGGGTGAACAAAAATACTTTAGCAACTGGACAATAAATTCCTTTTTTAATTTCGGCTCAATGTCACAAATAACATAGTCGCCCTTACTAAGAGTTGTAGTTTTATTAATCTAAAACAGTAATCAATCTTTTTTATAATTAAAATTAAAAGGCTTCATTAATTACGATGTAAAACTAGTCTAGGTGTTCGTAACAATTGTATTGAAAATCACTCTTAGTTGCAAAAAAGTAAATTTTAACTTTAATTAGTCTAAGTGCTCTGAAACACAAATTAACTATTACATTTTAATTTCTTCAGATAACTTTTTATTAATATTTAGATTATTTTATTAATATTTAGGTAGACGTTATCCAAACCTTACAGATAATTTTTAATGTTGATTGCACATGGAGTGTCATTATGACAATAAATTTTACCTTTAATATCCTTACAAGTATAATAGTGATAGTGGGTTCGTTTGTTTCGTTTTATGCTCTAAGTACTAAATCTATCATCATGTTATAAATACCCAGAAATACACACGCTAAACTTTATCCTGAAAATATTCTAAGTAGGTACCTACTATATTGAGCACAAAAAACGACCCAGAAAAATTTGCGATTTCTGTTGGAAAACCGGTTGCTATTACTTATATACCGCGGCCGTGTGGGGCCGGCTTTAGAATTGTCCCACCCCCTCTCCACCCATGGGAGTCGTAAGAGCCGACTGAGGGAATACCGGGGGAGTGGGCAGCAGCACTCCTTCGAGTATCCTGCCAAGCATGGCGATTATGGCACTATCCCCCTTTTTTGGGGAGGCCGATGTCCCGCAGTGGACGTTAAAGGGCTGATGGATGGATGGATGGATTACTTATATTATTCTGAGGTTCACGCAGACCTGATGGTATATGGTAACCATCGCTTATGTACTCAACTATACCAGGAGTATTGTCAAGCCGCTGCTCGCAATTATATGAAATGAAAAAATATTTTTGATCTGAAAACTCCTTTAGGCGCGTTGAGCACTTTTTGGGTGAACAAAAATCATGGAACTCGCGTCGCTCCGATAAAAGTGAAAACTAAGTAACTTGTGAATTGTATCGTCTATGGCCTATATTGGTCATTAACACTTCTTTACAAACCAAAAATAATAATCTTATAGCTCGACGATATAATTCACAAGTTACTTCGTTTTTACTTCTATCGGTAGTCCCCAAAGACTGCCCCGCATATTTTTTATTTTTAATAAAAATGCGAGTAAGCATTTGGCACAGCTTCTATTAGAATATAGGTCCATCATACCTACTTGTGGTGATAATATAATCCCATCTCATATACGGGCGTCGTAGGTGGAAAATTGTAACAAGTCTCTAAGATGGACCGTTAGGCCACAGTGATTGCTTGCTATATACAAGCTAATTTCACTTCCTGTGGAGGAAGCTAACTAAATAACAACTAAATTTCACAAAAAAAAAGAGTGCATAAGGATTATTCGTACAATAATCCCTGTAAAAATTCGTCAAAACTATATGGCATTGTGACGATATACAGATAAAATTATTTTTACCTGTTTTCACAGGGAAGGCATATTCTTGCACTCTTTCTCGCGCGTACGTTTGTTGTCACACATTGATAACACGAGTACTTGTTTAACTACATAAAATAACTACACAAATGCTATATATATATGCTTCATAATATATATTGCATCTTTAATATATAGTAACATTTTGCGTTAACAAGAACTTCAGTGATATACATCTATAAAATAACATAAATTTCACCTTTTAGTTTACAGTAACACAATATATCTACTAAATTCGTTGTTAATTTCATTTTTGCTTACACTATAATTCAATAAAGAACATAAATTTTGTTACAGCACTTTTGGAGGCATGCAATAGAAAGGGAAATTAATTTGTTTTTCTTACAATGGGGTCGTCTAGACAAACGCATATAATTCAAGTTTCACTTAGTACCTAGCAGACACTAATGGCCGAAGCATATATTAAGACAAAACAAGTTCTGTAAATTATTTTAGAGGTGACTATTTCATTTCTCGATTTGATGAAGAATCGTTATCAGTGCCTGTTTTTTTTGTTCTTTACGACCATTCACAGTTTCAACGTGGATCACCAACCGCAATGTCTCGTGCCCACGGGGGTGAATAGAAAGCAGCGGAAGGCTGTTTCATGATAAGTATAAACATGTTGTAAATAAACTGTTGTCGCTTCCTACCTCTCTGAGCAACAGGCTTGAGTCTATGTCTGATTTGTAAACGTAAAACTCACGTCAGACTGAAATCTAATGTTTTGCTATTAACGTTCCAGCATGTTTCTATCTCAGTAATGGTTTCGTAGATTTAAATTGAATTAAATATTTCTTTATGAATCATCAAATTCTTGTCTTAAACAGGCAACTCCCACTGAGAGTGACTATAGAATTGCATGAACATCTATAGTGCGCACTACGTATTCGTGAAC
This sequence comes from Leucoma salicis, assembly GCA_948253155.1. Lineage (NCBI taxonomy): Eukaryota > Metazoa > Arthropoda > Insecta > Lepidoptera > Erebidae > Leucoma > Leucoma salicis. The sequence goes on along the minus strand of OX411808.1, from coordinate 9,484,308 downwards.
GATGAATAAATAATATGTATAGGTACTCTATAATATATTGTCTACTACAAAAATCCTCCATTGAGTTCAAGATAGGCGTAGCATAGTTTTGTTTGGAGATTGAAGTAATAATCATCCAAATGGTGACGCTACCCATCACGTCTCGTTTCTATGGGGGAGAAAAGCGAGCACCGGAGGCCGTTTCATGAAAAATGGCAATCATTGTCTCTGCCTACCTCTCTGAAAAACAGGCGTGTATATGTGTATGTAGTAAAGTTTTTGTCAGTCTCTTTATTTTTCTGCTTACTTTTTCTAAATTATACAATCGATTTCAATATGGTATTTATTATGATATAGATATTTTAATAAGGTTTACAAGTACAATACATTCTAAATACACCCAATCAATTCACAAAAACAAAAAAATCATAGATTAAGATTAAATAATGTACTCGAGAGTGTCGTAGTTCTTCAGCATTCTAGAGATTTGCATTATAAGCCAGTTGCACCCATGCGAAGATTTTCATATATTGTTATAAAACATTGAAAAAAAAAAAACCGCCTTCAAATGCACCCAGGAATTAAAAAGCAATAAATAATTGGTATTTAGATACGTTTTCCGTGCTAGACACCTACTGATGTTTTTGATGCCGGTGCCAAAAATGTTTTTAATGTTATCTAAGTAGGTATTTATTATGAATTGTTTTTGATACTTTTGGACTTGGCACCGCCCGTTATCAAACAAAAAAACTAGACGTCGTGGGACGTCTACCAGATGTGAAACATCGAAATTATTTTGTAGAAATAAAATGATCATAACTTGACAAAGTACTCCAATCAAGACGAATCACACGAGTATAAACTCGATAGGGTGGCGTTGTTTCATTACAGAGTTACTGTGGCCACTTTCCAGCTCCATCATCAGACCTTGGATACCATCTAGAGACAAAGTACTCGTCAAGACGAATCATACGAGCCCAAACTCAATGGAATTATGTCGTTTTGTAACGGAGTTCCTATGGTCACCTTCTAGCTCCATCACCAGACCCTGGATACTATCTAAAGACAAAGTACTCGTCAAGACAAATCAATCGATTCCAAACTCGATGGGGTTGCGTTGTTTCATTACAGAGTTACTGTGGCCACCTTCCAGCTCTATCATCAGACCGTGGATACCATCTAAAGACAAAGTACTCATCAAGATGAATCAAACGAGTCCAAACTCGATGGGGTTACGTCGTTTCATTATAGAGTTACTGTGGCTACCTTCCAGCTTCATCATCAGACCCTGGATACCGCCTAGAGACAAAGTACTTGTCAAGACAAATCATACCAGCCCAAACTCGATGGGGTTGCGTTCTTTCATTATAGAGTTCCTATGTCCAGCTTCCAGCTCCATCATCAGATCAGCTCCATGCCATCATAATATTGCATTGTCACGCGATATACATGTGCGTGTAAAATTTCAGCTCAATCGGAAACCAGGAAGTGTGTCAAATTTAACTTACAAGATTTGAACGGGACAAGTACAATAAAAGCGTCGCCACGCTAACAGCCGATTTTACCCTCCCTCCGCATTAGATGTTTCACATCAAAAATATTTTTGCAAATCTGTCCAGGCGTCTTTGAGTAATCGGTGAACATACATAAAAAAAACCGTCGAATTGAGAACCTCCTCCTTTTTTTGTAGTCGGTTAAAATTTTTACAAAGACTTGAAATACAAAAATATTGTGGATAAGTATGTATTTTAAAAAAATTAGTAAGATATTACCATATGTATTTTAAAACGGTCTCACTTTCAAGAGAAATAAATTATGTTACTTTTATTCCAGTTAAAACGTTTGAAAATCGAATGTTCCTTTTACCATTGCCCATATAGTGTTAAAAAATAAAAAAGGCCTACTAAGTGACGTAACACCAAGACTCGAATAAAGCTATTTCAAATTCACTGGTTGAATTTCCATTGCAGGAATTTTTATTCATGTAGTGTTTGATGTTTTTTAACTTCCCGCTAAGATAATAGAAAATTTTCAAAAGTTGGAAAGTTGTTTTGAGGTCCTAGGAAGCTTCCCCAAACATTTCCGCGATACGGGGTGTGTATATATGTGTGTGTGTGTGTGTGTGTGTGTGTGTGTGTGTGTGTGTGTGTGTGTGTGTGTGTATGTGTGTGTGTGTGTGTGTGTCTGTGGCCGTATGTAAACCTCTCATATCTTTTGAACGGCTTGACCGATTTCATGAGGGTTGGCGTCATTCGAAAGGAATTGACCAAACTTAGATTTTGAATACAATTACGACCGATTCGAACCGGTAGATCTTGAGAAATCTCAAAAAACTACAAAAGTTTTTTTTCAAATGTGTTTCTTTTTAAATAACTTTTAAACAGTTTTATCGATCGATTCCAAAAAATAAACAGCTCTTAACATCAAAAATCCACGTCGATTACCGCCATTCCGGTTGGTTGATTTTTTCGTGAGACATCGTTGTCGAAAAAAATTAAAAAAATGTTTTTTTCAGAATTTCTATGAAATTTTCAGTCTGACCAGTTCGAACTTTAAGATTCTTCAAAGAGCTCAAAAAACTGCGTTGAATGTCGTAAACTACGAGAAAATCGGTTCATTTATTCAAAAATTATGGCGATTTGAAAATTCAACGAATAGTGTTTCATTAAATCTCTATCAGACTTTTGAGCTCGAAGAGCTCAACAACTGACTATGAAAACTTTACAATCCCTATAACTGATAGTGGAAAAAACCACCACCAACAAGTTTTGTATACTACGTGGGTGGAATACTATATACGCCCAACCTGATAGTAAACGGTTACCGTAACGTGTAGACGCTAGCAACACCAAAGTCATCACTTGCGCGTTACCATCCACAAGGAAAGGATTAGGAAGTGGATAGGAAGGACAATAAGTAGAGGATAGGTAGGATACTAAGGAGACGACATGAAGGATAATAGGGAAGGGGTTGCCTCTGGCGTATTCACTTGTTTAAAAAATAGCTTTACATAGAGATCGTCAATTTTTCTCATTTTAGCATTTATAAGAAAATTATAGTAACGATTACTCGTCTTATTTAAAGAATATCCATAGTCATTTATGGATAATTTATTTATGAGTTTATAAATAATCCTACGTCAACATTTGCTAAGTCAGTGCCAGCGGGAATACCTAATAGATTTTATTCCACGGATTTTTTAAATTCGTCCTTCATCAAAATAAAGGTCATCGTCCTATATAACTACATACAATAAAATAAACTAAGCGAGTGCGCATGAAAGTGTTTCGTGAAACCGTGGTAGTTCATGTTGAAATACATATTTATTATTATCGGTCCCCACGACCGGATACTCATATTTCGGGTTACAGCCATATTAGAATAATTTGTCGGAGGTGTTGATTTCGTTTAAATTAGTGGTCATTTTCATGATAAGCTAGTAGTAACTTTAATTTTCATTGCTAGTAAAATTATGATGGCTAGACTAATAAATTTAAGAGAGAAACTTTTTCGCTGGTAAAAATATACTAACGAAAAATGTTCTCTCTTGACAATATTTTTATAAATAAAGCTTGGCTTGTCGTGGGCTTAGGTACTAAATTTTAGTTTTCATATTCATTTATATATATATATATACTTTTATAGTGTATATATATATATTGTTATTGCCATTGGCGGCAGACGAGCCACGGCCCATCTACCAAGTGGTAACCGTCGCTCTTGGACTCAACTACCTACCGAGAGTATTGTCAAGCCGCTGCGCACCATTTCATTTCTCAGTTGTGAAATGGAAGTAAACGGCTATCTTCTACTATAGCCAAAACACACTGACGTGCTTCATGACCGGTCACACAAATGACGGTGGTACTGACCCGCTTGGGCCTGATAGCCAGTGAGTACTATCACTTCGTACCTAGCCCTACCACCAGTAATGCAATGGGTGATAATTGCTTACTTCCAGTAGTCGCCTTGTACGAAACCCGCGGGAAAGGATGGGGTGCTGACACTTGTATTAGTCCGCTACCATGCAGAACGCTATAGACAAAATTATACTCATTAGTCTCCTAAAATAAATATCACAAGACACATCACCTGTGTTATGAGCGCTTAAAAGACAATTATCATTCATATATGTGCTCTCTGCTTTTTAATTATTATTCCCTAGTTCACACATCACACAGAAATATCACAATGATATATAGTCTATTAATATATTTCACATATTATATAAATAAAATAAATAAATATTCACGGACATTTTCACACAATGCCCTCTGGTCCCAAACTAAGCTTAACGCTTGTGCTATGGGTACCAGATTACGGATATAATACATATATTACTTTTTTTTTGTAAATACATACATATAATAGATAGAAAACACCCAGACGCAGTACAAATATCTGTGTTCATCACACAAATATTTGTCTTGAGTGGGAATCGAACCCACGACCTCGTGCACGGAAGTCGGTTACACCACCAACTACGCCACGAGGCCCGTCAAATAGGTATGTAAAACTACCGCATTTCCCGGCCTTCGGTTGCGTTGTAGTGACGTATTAATAAATCCATTTTGGATAGGATTTGCGTAAATTTCTTTCTTAGTGGTCACCTACACTACTACCCCTCTCTACCCACTGGAATCGTAAGAGCCGACTGATGGAATACCGGGGGAGTGGGCGGCAGCACTCTCTCGAGTATTAACAACATCCACTGCGATCGCCATCCCGCCTGCCAAGCGTGGCGATTACGGCATTATCCCCCATGACGGGAGTGCTCGTTGTGGCGTTCTTTTGGGGAGGTCTATGTCCAGCAGTGGGCGTTGAAAGGCTGATGAATGGATGGATGGATGGATGGTCACCTACATTAGAAGAAACTCATATGTAAATTTTCACGGCCCCAGCCCCAGGAGTTTGGGCTGTAAATGTGTGTTGATAAATAATGTCAGTGAGCGAGTCATTTATTCTTTTATATGTATATACTATTGTCAAGCTGTAACATATAGCTATCTCTCTACATTTAAGACATTTGAGGAAAAATGAATATTTAAGCTATTCGCGTCTCTGAACACAATACCATTTTTTTTTAATTTGTGTCTGTTTATTTGTTTATTCGCGATTAGCGGAAAAACTACTGAACGGACTTTGATGAATTTTTGTTTCATAGCTCTTGATTAGGCTTAAAAATTGGTATACTTATTTTCCCGCTACTACAACGGGAACCTGACATATAACCTAAAAATTAGCTCTTGGCTGCGGCGGAGCTCCGAGCATAGGCTAGTACATAATAAAGGAGATTGACATACATTGCAACTTTCGTATAACTTTTTATATTTTTAATTAAAATTTATGTTAATACATTTTATACATTAAGCATGTATAAGATGTACCTATCGCTATTATCTCCATAACAAGCAAGAACAATAGTAGTGCATTCACTTTACCATATCTGTCTATGTTGCTTTATAATAGTACCGATTAAAACCACTCAATCGATATAGAGAATAAATAGTCTCACTCGGTTACTCTCAACTACAAAATCGAGCTCTTTATTTATCGAATATAAAACCCTTTTGAGCAATACGAGCCATTCGCCTAATGGCCATGTTTTGGTCTGCAAATGTGCGGATGTGCGATTTTAATTATTTTCGTTCAATTTACGAGTGGCCATTAAAGAAGAGGTCCCTTGTGACCCATTAGAGGTCCGCTTATTTGTGAGCTTAGAATCTTGTTGATAACTTTACACCGTTGTATTTTATTTGGGACGAGAATTACTGTTAATCAGAACATGTTTCGTAGGGGTATAATGGTGGCCCTGATGCATACGATATGTGGAATATTTAATGTGTTTGCAATTAACGCGTAGCAAATAATTAAATATGTGCTATGTCCTTAAAAACCAGTGGACATTTTTTGCATTCAGTTTAATTTTGTTTCAATAAAAACTAGAAAAGTGATCGACTATGTACTCTTAATAATCGTTATTGATTTCGTTCGGGTTGATACTTCTATTCTTCAATGCATATCCAGAATTGCACCTGCAAACTGAAATAATAGCAAGCTGGTTTATTGGTGATATCATATGAAGGTGTCTAGAATGGATATCACGACCCGGCAGAGCTAGAGTATGAGGCCCGCCTATTATATGGTATAATAATCTAAAAGGCTGGATGTGGCCTGTGCAGAATCGGACATGTGGCGTTATTTGAGAGAGGCCTATGTCCAAAGTATGAATGCTATTGTCTGATTGATTACGTAATACTACTCATCGTCAGAGGCCTAAATATAAACTAATATGGAATAACTATGTCAAAAGAGTCCTCAAGACATGATCCTGTAACTGGACAAACAATTAAACACAAAGTGAAAAATGTGAAATTGAAAATAACAGTCACGAGCAGGATTTGAACCTGCACCTCCTGGATACCGTCCAGATGCTTTGCCAATTTATTTGTTTAATTTTTTATTTTTTGCAAGTAAGTACATACAATATATTTGAGAAAAAATGACTGTAAGAGGCTATATAGGCGTGTCTAAACACAAAACAATTATTTTTAGAATTTTTGTCTGTTTCTTTGCTCGCGCATCACTCAAAAACTACTGGACGAATTTTGATGTAAATTTTATTTGAAAGGCCTTGATTAGACTTAAAAACTGATATATAGTACATTTTATCCCGGTACTATATCGGGAACCTGAGATATAACCGAAAAACGAGCTTTAGCTGCGGCGAAGCCGCGGGCAAAGGCTAGTAACAATATAATAACACAATTCTTTATTTATGTATATGACAAGTTATAAAACAAAAGGAATTGAAATTGTAGCTTAAGGCTATTACTTCGAAACTCTTAAACGACAATTCTTGTCAAAACATTGCAACAAGAAATTCCTATATTATTTATAAAAAATATAATTTTACGAAAGACGAGATAATCCTGGTATAGACTGGGACGTAAATAGCTATTATTTGGTTCGTTGAGCGAATCGACAGATAAGATTTGACAAGATTCTAAACCACGAAGTTTGATTGATAGACCTATCGAACCCTCCCTGACGTTCTCATTTCATGCCTCTTACTAAATAAAGCCATTCGCGATAACCCATTGCTAACATAATATGATGGATGGTTATACTCACTTGAACAGCTTAGGCTTAGTAAAATACTAATTTTTTAAAGTACCTACTAGTTTGAGTATTTTACTTTCAGTATAGTTTTTTTTATTTTTGTTGCCAAGGATTATGTAAGTGGAGTATCATAATTTCTTCGCATTATGTGTTGTTTTCTTTAATGTCGAGACACATCGTTCTTGTGCAGTAAATGATATGACAAAAATCAATAAAAATAAATTTGAACTTCTCCAGACAAATTGATGATTTGGAATACAAGTTTAGCAAACCAATGTAAAAATCCCTGATTATAATTCGGAGTTCAAATAATATGTTATCTACTTGCGATTTTAATTAACCTGAAATTAAACATTTTTAAGCTTAAATGAAACTTAATTTATCCCAAGGTTTGATGCTAAATAATATATACAAATTTTAATATCTCTACTTACTATCATTATACGGTTTTTTATTCAATGTTAAACTGGAAGTAAATGAGAGAAGTGATCTTATTCCATTCTAAAGACTTCTTAGACAACCTTATTAAATCCGATTTTCATAAAATCGAATTGGTATCAAATGTATTAAGCTGTAAATTGTAAAGCACTAAAAAATTTCCTCATGCGAAATAATTTAACTTCACAACGAGACTTCCTTGGATAAAAATTAAAGTACGTTCCGCCTCTCCGATTTGTTCACTCGGCATAGCGACAACTCTAACTAAGTCCCTATTGAAATTAGATCATTATTCGTTGAATGATCCTTTAAGCGGCATGCAATTACGGAGGACCTACTCCGAACTTTATTCACAATTGATAAATAATTATAATTATCACTGCGACTCCCTTTGATAATTCTACAAAAAGGCAACTTGTAAAACTTTTGGTAACGCCCTTTTGGTTATTAAAATTTTCTCTACACAAAATCTCTTAAGCATTCAGTATTATACAAGTTTAGACCGTATTTCGTTTGGTCTAAAGTGAATATCACTTCCAATCATTTTTCTAAATAACGATCAAAGGGAAGTTTGATTTTGCGGTGATAATTGTGGTGATTCCTTAATTATTTTGAGGGTAAACTTTTCCCGAAGTTAATTTGAGACTGGATGTTAGATTCCTATTAATGGACACTCTTTAAGGTGACTTCCAATTTATTTGCTTGACTGGAATATTCATTAAAACGGGCATTGAGTTGATATCCTTTTAACGACGTCCCGAAATTCTTTGACAAGACACGTCTTTGATTCAGGGTATATCTGAAAAGGAAAATAAATTTAATCCCGTATTCGTGAGGTATATCGGGGATCTCGTATAAAGTATTTGTTAAAACATCAGGCAGATACTGTGTATCGCATTCTCCCCTGCAAAATATGTATGCGTGTACTATAACTTTGATGCGAATTTATATCACAGGACGGTCGCACCCTTTTAGCATTCCCCTCGCAAATCCCGTTGAGCACGCAAATGTAGGTATACCTAGGTTTGGTACTAGCTTAGGCATCATGGCTCGGTGTAGGGGCGAGAGAAGTAATCACTGAGGGGAAACATCAAGTGTGTCACAGGGAGACTGTGTTGTAAGGACAAAAATGTGAGGGCTGACTGCATTGAAGGTAAGTGTGTCGCCACGCATCAGTTCACTGTGTCACTGCTGATCTTTTTAAGATGTGTCGTATGACTTTGAATATCTCTACTTATACATGCAGTTAGGTATAGGTGGTGTTGATACCGGGCGCATTTTAAGTAAATAGTTTGGCTTGAACTTATAACTCTAATGCGCAAAAGCGTGTCACCACGTGTTTTTAAATATTCTCTAAGTTGAGAATAGTTTTAATTTAATATTTAAATTGCATAAGATAAAAGTGAATAATAATTTTATGAAACATTTAAGAGCATTTGCAGTCTATATTACTATTATTTTAAATTGTAAAAATTTGGTGATTGCGCCTTCTTGCCCAGTATTAATGAGCCGGTTTCATTGGGAAAGTATTACCCTCTCACACAAGATCAGCTTTAAACAACGGTAGGTACCTACTCCAACTGCTGTATTTTGTATGGTGAGTGAGAGCACCAGCGGCCTAAACCTCCTTCATAATCCATTAATTTTAATTATTACATTCCTCTCCATCTCCTAACTATCCATTTTCATGGAGTTGGTGACGTGTAATGTCTCTGGTGTTACTAGTGTCCGGTCCGAATTGATAAATATTTTAGACAATCTTCACATTAGCACATCGGGTCATCCTATGAAGTTTGGTAGCGATCGGATCAGCAAATTTTATTTTAGGGTTTTCTGAATATTTCCATAAATTTAATTAACACGGCACGTTGCCGTTAAGCGAAGCATTTACATTCTGCTGCGGCCAAAATCACGGGTAGTATATTCATAGACATAAATTTTATTTTAAAACAAATAAAGAACCGATATAGGTATTTAAATACATTTTACTCCACAATTTTGTCGCAACAATCTCATCAGACGCTTGAAACATAGGTACAGGTTGATATACCTAGTGTTGAAAGTATTCATCTGTTTGATTGTGTTCTGGAGTCGGGGAGTGACGCAACGCTGTTGCCAAGCGGGGGCCAGTTGACGCATTGCACCGGGAATACCTAAACATAAGTGGACACGACATCTAGGATATAACAGTTGATTTTAGATCTTTGGCTAATTCAAGATAATTATAATACAGAAATCTACGACATTATATATAATAAATTTAATTTGCGATTTTAACGGAGACTTTATCCTCGTTGAATAAGTTAATGTTATTCTAGAGGAAAAATTAGGTTTAAATCAGGACATTTTTTTACTGGATTTTTACGTTAAGAAAACAATATCTACGAGAACTATATACATTTTTAGGCATATGTCTAGTTTTGGAGCTAAATAATACACATTTCAATTATATTCACGTATTCCCACTTTATATTCTAGTTATTTACTAGTAAACAAAGTCATCATAAAATAAATAATAGCTCACGAGATTACCGACATGTGGGATGTTGATTCAACAATTATTGTTCCGATAGTCATATCGGTTAATGGACTGATTGCCAAGAGTCTCGACCAACACCTATTGAGACTCTCGTTGGACGGCTGGCTTAGGGGCTTGATGCAAAAGTAGACAGTAGTACTCCTCGACACGGCACGTATTGTGAGGAGGTTCCTTACTCTAGAGCCCTAACCACCGGCAACTTGGTCCCAGCACCCGATGTCGGTGGTCTCTATTTTATACATTTTTAAATTTGTTATGTTTACTCGTTTGTGTTTTTGTTTGTATTTTTATAAGTATGTATAAGTATGTTTGTGTGAGTGTTTGTTTCTTTTCATAATATATTTAAAAGTGTATATAATGTGATATAAAATAAATAAAGAAAATAAATAATATTCACGGACATTTTTCACACAACGTCCTCTGGTTCCAAACTAAGCTTAACGCTTATGCTATGGGTACCAGATTACGGATATAATACATATACTACTTTCTTTTTTACTTTTTTAAATACATATATATAATATTAAACACAAAGTGAAAAATGTGAAATCGAAAATAACAGTCAGGAGCAGGATTTGAACCTGCATCTTCTGGATACCGTCCAGATGCTTTACCAATTCAGCCAGAGTTCGGTGACAGATGGCGCAGGCGTCACCCAAAGACGTTAAGTATGATGTGTTATCGAAATTATCAGTCAGGAGCAATTGTCAGGATGGCTGAATTGGTAAAGCATCTGGACGGTATCCAGAAGATGCAGGTTCAAATCCTGCTCCTGACTGTTATTTTCGATTTCACATTTTTCACTTTGTGTTTAATGTATAGTGCTAAGCATGTCAAATGCTACAAATATATATAAATATATATATAATAGATAGAAAACATCCAGACTCAGTACAAATATCTGTGTTCATCACACAAATAATTGTCCTGAGTGGGAATCGAACCCACGACCTCGTGCACGGAAGTCGGTTACACTACCGACAATGCCACAAGGCCCGTTTACAAATTAAATTTTAATTTTACATAATAATAATTTATTATGTAAGATTAAAATTAAGATATGTGCAGTCATGTCCGCACCACAAATAATCCTAGCTTCACGTCATTTATATAGGAACCCTATAGCTATGATTATCTGCAGATTAGACTGCTAGGGGATCGTACGAGGCTGGGGTTGCTAGGTTACCAGTCTGCACAAGGTCAGACTATATAATCAGATGTATAGAATGCCGAATTATTAAGAGGGGAACATGTACTTTGCAATCGATTCATTTATAAACATGTTTCTGGTACAAATATAAGTACATTTTGACGTCTCTCTGTGAGGGTTACATTGAGTTGCTTTTTTGTTTCTTATGACGATGTCAGACTCCAGGGTTGGATGCTAAATTATTAGTACGGTATTTATATTCAAAACGAGACACTTATTTGTAATGTCGACCAAGATACATAAAAATATAAAGATATATAAAAGAGAAAAATAAATCATGATGTTTGTAACACTAGTGCAGTTTAGAAATTTTGCATAGGTACGTATAGTATGGAGCCCAGAGCATAGCCTACTCTTCATCCTAGAATAATTAATGGTTCCCCGGGAATAGCTATTTTTACATAGCGAGAATTAATGTGTTATAGAGTGATGTACCTATTTATATCTTTAAGTCCACACAGACAAAATCGCGGACAGAAACTAGTATATGAATAAAAACAAAAGTTAAAGTAGTATGATTATTGGTATGATTATAAATTGTAATAAAGCTTATCTGGTCCACATCCGATAGATGATGTAGGCGTTACCCAAGACGGTAGGCAAGGATGTGATATAGAAATCAGTAGCTTAGTGACATTTTTTTTTATTGTATGTAGTGGCAAACGAGTCACGGTCCATCTGATGGTAAATGGTAACCGTCGCCCATGGACTCGACTATACCGAGAGTATTGTCAAGCCGCTGCTCACCAATTCATTTCACAGATATGAAATGAAATATAAACGGCTATCTCCTGCTACAGCCAAAACGCAACGATGTGCTTCATGGCCGGTCACACAGGAGATGGTGGTACCAACCCGCTCGGGCCCGATACCAAGTGAGTACTCCCACTTGGTACCCAGCCCTACCACCAGTCATGCAATGGATGATAATTGCTTACTTCCCTTAGTCGCCTCATACGACACCCGTGGGAAAGAATGGGGTGGTGACACTTGTATTATTAGTCCGTCACCCCACGGACTACTGCGATATTTTAGTGATAGAGCGTTTGGATCGGCATACTAAAAGACGTGAATTAAAACCCTACTCGGAGTTAGCAGCAGATATCTATAACATTCTATATTCAGAGTTAGTTGCAAAATTTGTTCATCATTTTAAGTGCTAAAAATAACAACATAATATTATGTTTAATATTTATTAAGGTCTTAATGAAGGCTGGCTAAAGTTACAACAAGCTGACAAAGACGATAAAATAAATGTACAAAAAATATTACAATAGTCAACCACATAATTCAAAACATGCCGTATACGAGTATTACTAAAATGCAAACATTACCGCCCCGGCAGCGTAATACCAATAAATTCGATACATTTAAAACTTTCTTCTTATTTATATTTTCCACATGAAGTCTGCATTAGATATTGGTCTCCTGTGTCAAAGAGACATTTGATATGGCAAATATGAATGTTGCATCAAATTCTCGATATTTTATATACAGAAATCTAACCGCACCGCACACTTTGTAAAGTCAACTGGGAGAAGATAAGTTAGCATAAACGAACGAGTTTGCTTTTTAAAATGCACTATAACTATGTTGTCTTGAGCTTAAATTATTGTCTTGAGTGTAGTTGCTGTGTGTTAGCGGTTTCTCTTTTTCCATATTAACAAAATTTGTTCTAATTACTCTTGTTTATTTTTTTTAAACTACTAGTTGGCAAACAAGCACACGGCCCACCTGATGGTAAGTGGTTGCCGCAGCCTATCGACGCTAATAATATCAGGGGCATCACTCGCGCGTCACCGTCTCCAAGAAAACGGATAGGAGGTGGATAGGAATGATATTAAGAAGAGAATAGGTGGGTGATCATAGTCCGGAGCGTGCTCGTCGCGATCTCTGCCAGTTTGCAATCCAAAGGCTGCAATCCGGCTCGAATGTGTACCGCAGTGCGGGTTAGGGCATGCCCCAGAGGCGACGCGTACCGACCCGCCCCCGTCGGTACGAACAATGGCAGATGCGGCGATGGGAGCCGCCACCCATCACGCCTTGCCCAGTTTGGCGAGTCGAGGGAAGCAGAGTGTCGAGTAGGCACGTTGAATGTAAGAGGTGGTGTGGAAGGTAAGTTACACGAGCTGGTAACCGTCATGTCGGACAGACAGCTTGATGTTCTTTGTGTAACAGAGACCAAACTAAAGGACAGCGACGCCTGTGATCTTCCTGGTGGCGGGATAGATCTGTGGTCTGGTGTACCGCAGAGCGATCGGACCAGAATGGGAGTGGAGGTGTTGCTGTCCGCTCGCTTGGCCTCAGGTGTGAAAGACTACTTATATTTTGTGTCTTATATTTTGTCCGTGTGGTGACGGACTAAGAATAAAAGTGTCACCACCCCATTCTTTCGCACAGGTGTCGTATGAGGCGACTAAGGGAAGTAAGCAATTGTCATCCATTGCATGACTGGTGGTAGGGCTGGGTACCGGGTGGTAGTACTCACTTGGTATCGGGCCCGAGCGGGTTGGTACCACCATCTCCTGTGTGACCGGCCATGAAGCACATCGTTGCGTTTTGGCTGTAGCAGGAGATAGCCGTTTATATTTCATTTCATATCTGTGAAATGAATTGGTGAGCAGCGGCTTGACAATACTCTCGGTATAGTCGAGTCCATGGGCGACGGTTACCATTTACCATCAGATGGACCGTGGCTCAGCTGCCACTATATGCAATAAAAAAAAAAATGCTCCCGTAGGCTCTTCGGTGGCATCTGATCTAGAGAAGTTCTGGGATAATGTTAGGGAAGTTCTGGATTTGGCAGAAGCTAGTGAACGCGTGGTCGTATGCTGACACTTGAATAGATGGGTTGGGACCAAACGTCCAGATTTCGAGGACGTGCTTGGTTCATTTGGTGATAAGAGAGTTAACGATGCAGGTAGGCTCATTGCGGATGTATGTATGGAGAGAAACCTTATTGTGTCAAACACATTTTTTCAACATAAGGACATCCATATGTATACATGGAGAAGGAATGAACAGAGAAGTATGATAGATTTATTTTTGGTAGACAGTCGCTTCCGAAGTAAAATTCTGGATACAAGAGCCTACAGGGGTCCCACTGTCGACACGGACCAATTTCTCGTTATTGCGAGATTTAGTGGTCTGTTCAGAAAGTGGAGACACTGGCGAGAGCGTGTCCACTTCGGAGGGCTTGAAAGAATAAAGATTGAAAAGTTGCAAGAAGAGAGTGTAAGAGCAAGGTATGCAGAGGGTGTCCGTGAACGGCTGACAATGGCAAGTCAGCCAGAATCTGACATTGAAGAATGCTGGAGAGTATTGATAGTATGGTAGATACAGCGCAAGAAGTATGTGGATGCTCAAAGAAGCATAGGAATGTGAAAGGTGGTGCATGGTGGGATACGGAAGTAGCAGCTTCCGTAGACCAAAAGAAGAAAGCGTGGCTGAACTATGTATCTTCTTTGAACCTGAGTGCAAGTATGAAATAACAGAAGAAAGAAATATACCAGCAACGTAAGAATGACACCAAAGCCTTAGTGAAAGAGAAGCGTGATAGAGCAAATATGATTGCAGAAGAAAGGCTGACCAAAAACATCGAGAGCAACACCAATCTTTTCTGGAGGGAGGTGAATAAACCTCGGAGTGGTGGTCAGCTTTCAGAATGAATAAAATAAGGTCTAAAGGTGGAGACATTCTTACGTAAACACAAGATGTGTTAAGCCGATGGAGTGAATATTTTGAAGATATGTATGCGGATGTTCAGGGTGATACCGGTGCCACATGTGGTCTAACAGATCAGCATTCGGTACCGGCATCCTCTGATGACATTAGTATGGATGAAGTTGAATGGGCGATTAGAAGTTTGAAAAATGGAAAGGCAGCGGGTATTGATATGGTGTCTGCTGAGATGATTAAGCTTGGAGGCTCATGTGTCTGGGAATTCTTCCTGATGCTTCTCAATTTATGTTGCAGCTCAGGAATGGTTCCCAAGGACTGGAGAAGCGCAGTCATCGTGCCCTTGTTTAAAAACAAGGGTTCACGTTATGACTGTGCAAACTACAGAGCCATAATCTTGGCAGCCAAAGTGTATGTTTTATTATTGTATGACCAGTTTGGCAGCCAAAGTGTAGGGTAAGATTATTGATAGGAGAATGAGGATGGTGTCTGATGAATTTTTGTGTGAGGGACAAGGAGGGTTCAGGTGTGGAAGGGGATGCATGGATCAAGTGTTTTCTCTGCGCAACATTGTGGAGAAGCATCTGGCTATAGGCCAGAGGGTTTTCTGCAGTTTTGTGGATTTTGAGAAAGCATTTGTGTGAGGCTGGATGATAGAATGTCTCCCTGGTTTGACGTCAATATCGGCGTTAAACAGGGCTGCATTCTATCAGACAGACTGTTTATCATATATCTGGATAAATATCTACAAAGGTTGAATGAAATGAATGTGGGAGTTCAGATGGGCGACTCAGTGGTTACGTCTCTGCTATATGCAGACGATGCGGTTTTATTAGCGCAGTCCGCAGCTGACCTACAAACCCTAGTCGATGTAATGGCAGAAGATTGTAAGAAAAGGGGCCTACGTGTGAATGTGAGCAAAACCAAAATAATGGTTTTTGAAAGAGAAGAAGCCAGAACAGATGTTAGAGTAGCAATAGGAAATGATGTGCTAGAACAAGTGGATGAATTTGTATATCTTGGATGTGGGTTCAGTCGGGATGGAAGGTACACCACTGATGTAGAGAGAAGAGTGAATGCGGGAAATAGAGTGAACGGAGCATTGGGACAACTTCTCGGCAGTCATCACCTCAGCCAGAGGGCACGTGTCGCAATACACGACGCAGTGCTTGTCCCACTGTTATTGTATGGAAGCGAGAGTTGGGTATGCAAAAAGGAGCATGAGAGTAAAATCAATGCGGTCGAAATGCGATCTCTGCGGAAAATCTGTGGAGTGAGGCTGACTGACCGCATTCGTAACTACGACGTAAGAGAGCGAGTAGGGAAGAAAGAGAGTATTCGTGTAAAGTTGCGAAAGGGAATGCTCCGATGGTTCGGACATGTGGAAAGAATGCCGGATGAGCAACTGGTTAAGAAGATATACAATGCGAAAGTGGAAGAATGTAGGTACAGGGGGAGACCGAGACTCAACTACCTAGACCAAATCGGTCATGTATTGAAGGAAGGTGGAGTCGAGTCTCCGAAACCGGCGAGCGTTTATGAAGAGAGTTATGAATGTTGAGGAAGCGAGAGAGGTATGCAAGAATAGCCTCTTGGCACTCTGTTCTCTCTGCCTACCCCGCAAGGGAAATGGCGTGATGATAAGTAAGTAAGTATAAAACTACGTTTACGGAATCTATCGCGTTTACTTGATTTTACTACTATCCCGACGTTTCGAATACTTTACAGCATTCATGATCACGGGTGGACTTAGATGATAGACGTCCAAGGCTGATATGTTATTTCAACGGTTTTATCTACCCACAGTATATGATTTTACAAAATTTTTGATTTATTTATTTTATTTTAACCCACCTAATATTCGTTTAGAAACACAGTGAAAATATCTACTTCAAATGTTTATGCTTACAATGTATGAGACTTTAAGTTTGTATATTAAAATGAGTATAATACTCCTCTTTAAATTGTAAAATTTTTGTTTTTATTTAGTGCCCAAAAATTCTACCACAAACTACCAATTACTACCAGTAAGAAGACAATCTTGGTTATTAGTTTATATTATTAAATATATTGATTTTACCAAAAGCTAAGACTAAGAAGCTACCACCGGATCGGATCGCGGCCTGACTGAGAAAGATCCGGCCAGAAAACTCAGTAGGCAACAACTGTTATGGATTATTAAAAAATTTAATTAAAAAATTTAATAATCCATAACAGTACGGAATTACTGAGAGCTAATAAAGTTTAAATTTTTATTTTTTTTAAAAAGGCAAAGTCTAATCTCTTCTGTGGGTTTTATCTACACAATAAGCGCTAACTGTGTCTTGCAATCTTGTGGTGTGCCTTCTTGTATTCTGTTTGGTAAGGCCTATCACAGGATTCCAGCTTGATGGAAAGACCCAGCCGTCTTCTCTATTGAAATCGGGATGTATCTTAATTTCAATAGCCACACCTTCTAGGGCGATATCGATGTTCTTTTGCGAGGATTCTAAGTCCACCCGTGATCATGAATGCTGTAAAGTATTCGAAACGTCGGAATAGTAGTAAAATCAAGTAAACGCGATAGATTACGTAAATGTAGTTTTATTTCAAAATGTGTAACATTCGCGTAAATATCAGAAAGTATTAAGTAAGTATAATATAATTCCTTTTTTAAATTACTTTAATAATATTTGCTTTGACATTGTTTAATATAGTACAAATTACAATTTGTCAATAAGGAAAAAGAGTATTTTAGTACAGGCGGGAATCGAACCTGCGTCCCTTCCTATCCGGGTAAGTGCTCTAATCCACTGAGCTACAGTACTATCTTTTAGAGATACCCAATCCCCTTATCACATTATTTAATTATTCTAATTATAATTTGTACTTTAAGAGTAGCTGAGCATGTCAAGTGCTAAAATATATATCAAAATGTTTAAAAAATTCAC
Organism: Leucoma salicis; assembly: GCA_948253155.1. Classification (NCBI taxonomy): domain Eukaryota; kingdom Metazoa; phylum Arthropoda; class Insecta; order Lepidoptera; family Erebidae; genus Leucoma; species Leucoma salicis. Next base: position 9,466,412 of record OX411808.1, on the reverse strand, counting down.
GCCATCAAATAGTATGAATTTTAATTGCAAAATTAAACTTACTATATTGGATTAATGCATGTTAATGCGTTCAGATAGAGAATTTGTACTTTAAGAGTAGCTGTGCATGTCAAGTGCTAAAATATATATCAAAATTGTTTAATATATTTATATATGTTCCATATTAATGACGATTTCAGGCATGGCTGAGCACGATGGGGAATGCCAACCGTTATGTGTTCGAACGGTGACCGCGGGGAGGCTCTGGTTTCATTAAGTGATTTATTTTTTTGCATCTCCCTCGCAATTCAATAAATCCCGGCGCGGGTTAATTAATAATTTAAAGTCAAACCGTACCAGATATGACGCGAGAGGCTAATGAAATTGAATTGATAATTTAATTAGAAAAACTTCATTTATGATGGAATTGCGTGTTGTAGTTATATTTGCGGTAAACTTACAACTTCATACTACTAATTATTTTGTCAAAACCCATTAATTATGACGTGTTATCTGACAAAATATATTGTAATGTTACAAAATTACACTTGAAATAATATTAAGAAATTATATTTTTTTTTGTAGCCTAATACTGTTCTGCTCTTGTACACGTGTGGGATGTAGGTCACAGTCAAGAACACCTTCCAGAAATTCAGCCTTCTTTACCACGTTTTCTTTCATCTAGCAGTTTTAGTTCTTAAACAAATACCCTACATGATTTTTGAAAAAATCTACTTTTTATCCCAGTTTAGCGATCAAACTTGATACCTTTTAGCAGTCATTAGTTTGACACACTAAGCTAACATCGGTAAAGAAGAATAAAATTACTAAACATTATGTTTCACAATTATATAAAAAACATTAACAATAAAAGAGTATTTTAATCTTTTTTTTTCGAATTACGTTTGTGACAGTGCAATTGGGTGATTGTACGAGTTATTTACGACTTCAATAAAGTGAACCTTAAAATTGTTAATGAAAAGGTATTAAAACACAACGGTCCCCTCGTAAATAACCCGGTGACAGTCCACTGGAAAGAAAAATTCACTTGGATTTGAACAAATTGTACCCGTGGCGGACTGTTTAAATATGGAACAAATTAGTGTTATATGTTAAATGTGTCACACCCAGTCGTAAATTCTTGTCATTGTAAGGTTTCACAATTATAATTTAACATCTAACTATGCTTAGGACAAGATTATTATCTTTTTTCAATTAATATATATTACTTATTCAAATAATGGCATCATTATTAACGTGAACTTTTATTTGTTTGTGAAACTTTCACCCCATAACTATTAAACTGATATCATCATTAAATATTGCATATTTCTAATTTTCAATCTCTGTCAATGACGACTGTCAAGTCGATCGTCATACGATAGCTGTTTTTGATAAAGATAACAGGACTATAGCGGTAGCGGCTAGATTGTCCTAGCATGAACGAGTCGGCTCTATCGGAAAAGGACCATTCTCTCACAGATCAACGTAAAACAACAGTACTCTTACTGCTGTTTTTCGTATGGTGAATGAGAGCGCCGGAGGCACAAACCCCCTCCTTATCCTTTCCTTATTATTGTTCTTCGCCACCTCCTTCCTCCTTCGGGTTGGTGACGCACGAGTAATGCTTCTGGTTTTGCTAGCGTATAAATTAATATCTTATAACACATTAAAATGTCTCAACAATTGACTACATTTATTGCCACTATTTTTGTACTTATTGTAGTTATACAAACACAAAGTGAATAATGTGAAATCAAAAATAACAGTCACGAGCAGGATTTGAACCTGCATCTCCTGGATACCGTCCAGATGCTTTGCCAATTCAGCCATCGTAACAATTGCTCCTGACTGCTAATTTAGATAACACATTCATACTTAACGTCTTTGGGTGACGCCTGCGCCATCTGTCATTAGTATTTTCATACATTATACCGACCTGGTAAACTTAATTTTACAATTAAGATTTTTGCCTAATAATGACGCAAACCCTATAAATATTTAGATATTTTTATATATATTTTTAGCATTTGACATGCTTAGCACTATACAAACACAAAGTGAAAAATGTGAAATCAAAAATAACAGTCAAGAGCAGGATTTGAACCTGCATCTCCTGGATACCGTCCAGATGCTATGCCAATTCAGCCATCGTAACAATTGCTCCTGACTGCTAATTTCGATAACTCTCCGCCTGTATTGGCGGGCCACAGGAACTATGTTACATTACTTCAGTGGTCCGCCGGCGGCTTACCATTTCAGGTATCCTCTATGGAGTTATCGCCCAAGATTTATATATTATTATTATTTCCCTCAGTCGTCTCTCTCGGGAATAAGGTAATGATAATTATATTTTTAGTTTATTACCACACGTTCGAGGTGTGCTTATTATCCTTAGGTACAGCAATGAATAACAAAATGTCAGAATCTTCCTAGACTATCTTCAATATTCAAATACCTTAACCTGCCTTCTTCTATTTGAACTTTCATAGTAGTTACCTAAGTTCTGACTTGAAGACAAAATAAAATTTATAGTTTCGGTTTTATAGCCCTTTTACCTTTGGGAGTGCTTTCAATATCCGATACAAAAGCCAATCCTTTTAAGATCAAATTAGATTAGACAGACAGATCCAGCAATTTCTTTCGTTTTTGTTTGAGAAATAACAAGCTTTGCTCGAGTTCCTAATTGCATTGATCTTCTGTTATTGTATTATTATATTTGTGTTATCCGATTACTACGAGTATTTAATGATATTTTACAGATTATTTTAACACTTTAATAAACGTGCAGTAGTGGATAAAATAGTAAACATAACAGAGGAAAAATCGTTAATGAATACATCAGACGGGGCTTAAATTTATTTTTATATAATATTCTTGTGGTGATCAAAAGACTTAATTTGGACCACCTTATTTGATTGGTGACCCCACCAGAAAAGCCATATTACCTCATAATAAATTCGCTTTTGGTCTAACGACCGATTGCAAATGTAACTAAGAAAAAAAAATCTACTATGCCCAATACACAATAAAAGCGTGACGAAAATTCTAGAAAACGCCAAAAGCAAGTGTTCCGCTGACGGTCGAAATCCTACTAATATCATTAACATAGTTAGTGAGTACTGCGCTCAGTATGCGCGGATTTGGAAGAAATAAGGTAGATAGATTAATGAGACTCTGGAATAATAATATAGGAATGTATCCTGAAAAATGAATATAGGAGGATAGTTACGAGTACCACTGAAGGAAAGTAATATAGTTCAGGTGGCCCGCTAATAAAAGCAGAGAGATGACACACGGCGGGTTTCACACTACCCTGTTCTTTGCCCCGAACGACGGGGTGTGTGGTTAGGAACATTTTTTCCCGCCTTAACAAAAAAAAAGGATAGTTACGAGTATTTATCGCGATTCGCCAAAAACTAAAAGGGCTGTACGAAATTTAGATACAGATAATCAAAAATTGTAAAATTAATCACAAGATCTTTCAAAGTGTCACAACGTCGAATTGAGTGGTAATTTAAATTGAATAAGTAACTAATAATGCATTGGTCTTACTAAGTAGGTTTCAATAAACCATATAGACAGCGCTAATTTCAAAAAGTACTAATGTGGATCTCATGTCTTATATAGATGGCGCTAATGTTAAGTACTATATTGGTTCTATAGAAGTAGTTCCACTAAATAAGGTAGATAGCGCTGGTTTTAGTGTATGATTGAATCGACCATACATATTCAAACAAATTTTGTTTATTTAATAACAATTAAACCACATTAAATCAGACCGTATAATTCCTAATTATACTTAAATGTAAGAGAAAAAAAAGACTCGTTTAGTAAAGTATTTCGGTCGTAGTCGTGTTAACAAACATACAGGATCTGCACGTACAGACACACGGACGTCCAAGACAGAACTTTAAACAGTTTTTTAACTACATAGTCTAAATAACAAAAATGCCATCAAACATATCAAAAGTGTCAAAAATTGTGTTTTTTCTTGATATGTGTGTGTATATATTATTTTACAAGTGCAATATATGATAAATAGAGACATTTTAAGTTTGAAAAATCTGTTGTTTTTCGTAAAGTGACAGTAGTACCCACTTCAACGCTTCGCTTATGGGACATGCAATTATATAGATGATGTAGCGGGCAGAAGCCACATTCTTAAAAATTCAAGGAGAATTTACTTTTAAAGTCCAACATTTGCTTTTCTTTTTATGTTTTTTTTATGGAAAACATAGATTTTTTAGGAGATTGAAGGATTTAAATGGTTTGCTAACGTCATTATATTATTTTCAGGTATTGACGGAGTAAAAGAGTCGGACTGGCGCCACCAGCTGAGCTGCGGCGGTGCACCCGTTGCGCAGGGAGCTTGCATTGCCTGATTGAACATCTGATTCAATCGCGTCTATGCAGTCTTCTTTCGTTTTCTGTTGTGATATTAATATTAATTCATTTCGAAATCAATTTTAATTACCTATCATAGAAATTCTATTGATGATATGAATAATCTAATGATCGGTAAAATTGACGGCAAGTATCTCAACACTAATTCTAAGATATCGATTACAAAACATGAAATGAAATAGGCTTAAGTAGTAGTAGGTATTTATCCTCATAGAAAAATGGCTCTATATAATTTGTTGAGACGTGCTTCTAACACTGTGCACTACGTAGCCCACCCTCACAATCTGCGCCGAAATGCCCTACAGGACTTTCCCTCACTATGAATACTAAGCGCCCTATTGATTATTGCTCTTATTCATTTTGTCCAAATGTGTTTTAGTAGGTAAGAACTATTGGGATTTTCTATTTCTAATTATTAGATTTCGACTCGTTGCTTTCCAGTGACTACTAACTTGTATTTCTATCTATTTCTAATATAAATTCGTAAGTTTGTAAAAATTTTGGGATGTTTTTCTGTCAAACCCGCCTAAACGACGAAATGGATTTAGATGAAATTTGATTGTTAGCTAAGATACTGGAATAATATAAAGGATATTTTTATTTATTTTTCATTTTGATGTTGTTATGTGTTTTTAAGCATTTCACATACTATTTAAATGAACAAAAAGTGCGAAAATGTGAAATTGTAAATAATACTCACGAACAGGATTTGAACCTGCATTCCCTGGAAAACCGTCCTAGGATAAAATAGTTTGGCGTCTTAGAACCGAAACGATGGTGGCCAGGTGGGGTTTTTGAAACTCACCAAATATTACTATTAACCTCTCGGGTTCAAATGCCAGATTATATGATTTTAGAGGTATGATTCGCTTTGATGTGTCTAATAGATTAGCTTGAACGAGGGTCTGATGATGGAGCCAAAAGGTAAATAGTGAAACTCCTCGTGTTTGGGGCTATATGAATCGTTATTACGAAATTAGGAGATGAATAGTGGAATCCATCAGTGCGTAGACCTCTTGAGTTTAAGATCATATTTTTTTTGTATCGACAATTTTTTTAAAATTTATTTATAAATCAATGCACGGCAAGCCATAAAATGTGATGATGATAGAACCAGGACAACAATTGATTTTTTCAGTGGTATCTAAAGCATTTGGCTTCATTTTTATGATCTGTCTGTCAGATACTTTTCTACACAAACAATAAGGGTGGAGTGCAATGTGTACTATAATTTAAAAAAAAATCTGGTTATTTTTTTTTTGTTTCATTGACTCAATTTAATACATCAGTCAGACATTGGCTGTCATACTTCATCACTCCTTTACTGCCATACTAATGACCGTAAAAATTGTCACAATATAAAGTTTAGAGCTTAATTCGCCTCCACTGAAGGAATGTAACATGGTTCCGGTGGCCCCCCAATAAAGGCGGAGAGACGGCATATGGCAGGTTTATTTAGTGGGTGAAGGCCCCACACTACCCTGTTCGTTGCCCCGAAAGTTGGGGTATGCGGTTAGGTAATTTTTTTCTCGCCTAAACAAAAAAACCGGCCAAGTGCGAGTCGGACTCCCGCACGAAGGGTTCCGTACCATTGACTCGGTAAGCAACATTACACTATGGTAACTCTCTGTAACCATGATGTTTGGCTGTTACCAAATTTTACAAGTAAAATTTGACTCATTTCGTGGTTTTCAACTTAGACTTAGATGCGCAACGAGTAAAGAAACACGTTTGTGTATGGGAGCCCCCCTTAAATATTTGTTTTATTTTAATTTAATTATTTATTTTTAAAGTGAATATATAGTTAACTAAATATTCTGTGAATAATTCAAGCGTTTAACGTTGCCGTTATCAATATCGAGCAAAAACGAGTAAAAAAAATCACGTTTGTTGTGTGGGAGCCCTTAAATATTAATTTTATTTTCATTTATTTATTTATTTTGAAAGTTAATATATAACTAAATATTTTGTAAACATTTCAGGCGTCTGCCTGTTGCCCTTATCAATAGCGAGCAAAAAAGGGCAATAAAATTACGTTTGTTGTATGTGAGCCCCACTTAAATATTTTGTTATAGCGGCAACAGAAATATATCATTTGTGAACATTTCAACTGTCTAGCTATTGCCGTTCTTGAGATACAGCCTGGTGACAGACGGACGGACAGACAGACGTTGTATGGGAGCCCCCCTTAAATATTATTATTTTTTTGTTTTTAGTATTTGTTGTTATAGTGGCGACAGAAATACATAATTTTTTAAAATTTCAACTGTCTGGCTATCGCCGTTCTTGAGATACAACTTTTTTTTTTGTTAAGGCGGGAAAAAATGTTCCTAACCGCACACCCCGTCGTTCGGGGCAACGAACAGGGTAGTGTGGGGCCCTCACCCACTAAAGAAACCCGCCGTGTGCCGTCTCTCCGCCTTTGTTGGCGGGCCACTGGAACTATATTACATTCCTTCGGTGGTTCTTGAGATACAACCTGGCGACAGATGGACGGACAGACAAACGTTGTATGGGAACCCCCCTTAAATATTATTATTTTTTGTTTTTAGTATTTGTTGTTATAGCGGCGACAGAAATATATCATTTTTGAAAATTTCAACTGTCTGGCTATCGCCGTTCTTGAGATACAACCTGGCGACAGATGGACGGACAGACAGACGTTGTATGGGAACCCCCCTTAAATATTATTTTTTTTTGTTTTTAGTATTTGTTGTTATAGCGGCAACAGAAATACATCATTTGTAAAAATTTCAACTGTCTGGTTATCGCCGTTCTTGAGATACAACCTGGTGACAGACGGACGAACAGACAGACGTTGTATGGGAGCCCCCCTTAAATATTATTATTTTTTGATTTTAGTATTTGTTTTTATAGCGGCAACAGAAATACATCATTTGTGAAAATTTCAACTGTCTAGCTATCGCCGTTCTTGAGATACAGCCTGGTGACAGACGAACGGACAGACAGACAGACAGCGAAGTCTTAGTAATAGGGTCCCGTTTTGACCCTTCGGGTACGGAACCCTAAAAAAGGGGGTTAATTCGCCTGGGGAGGCTCAGGGCAACGAACAGGGTAGTGTCCCCACAATTCGGTATAATGTATGAAAATACTTCCGACAGATGGCGCAGGCGTCACCCAAAGACGTTAAGTATGATGTGTTATCGAAATTAGCAGTCAGGAGCAATTGTCAGGATGGCTGAGTTGGTAAAGCATCTGGACGGTATCCAGAAGATGCAGGTTCAAATCCTGCTCCTGATTGTTATTTTCGATTTTACATTTTTCACTTTGTGTTTAATGTATAGTGCTAAGCATGTCAAATGCTAAAAATATATATAAAATATCTAAATATTTAAAGGGTTTGTGTCATTATTAGGTAAAATCTTAATTGTAAAATTAAGTTTACCTGGTCGGTATAATGTATGAAAATACTTCCGACAGATGGCGCAGGCGTCACCCAAAGACGTTAAGTATGATGTGTTATCGAAATTAGCAGTCAGGAGCAATTGTCAGGATGGCTGAATTGGTAAAGCATCTGGACGGTATCCAGAAGATGCAGGTTCAAATCCTGCTCCTGACTGTTATTTTCGATTTCACATTTTTCACTTTGTGCTTAATAACCCTATTCGATATTCCGTGCGAACCAGGAGCTTTCTTCCTATGGAGATTTTTGATAACGGATTCCAGTTCGGTGGTGGTGACTGGAGGTGGTTATTGCACTAGGTCCCTACCTAATGCTTGAATGTCTAATGGTGGAGTCGAGGGAGACGCCTTCGGCTTCACTTCCCTATCGATGAATGCGTGGTGAGTAGCATCTACGTGTAATGAGCTCGGTGTACATTGTCGTTCCAGACTTTCGGCTAGGCACTAGAACTTCTCCTCGTCCTCGAAAGCGGATGGAAGGTTGGGTCTGTTAAGCGGAGGCGTGGTAGGCACAGTGTCATTTTTAAAAGTGCGGGACAGTTGCCAGTATGCTAAATGGGTTGGTTATAGGTCTCTCAGCTTGGTTTCCCATTCTCATTGACGTAGAGAAACAAACAACAACAACCCTTTGTTAACAGCCCTTTGTAGTGAGCGCATTCTAATGCGGTTATCCTCGCATGGATGACGATCATAGGCATGGATAGCGGCGTTCTTCTGCCTTAGCAAGTCACGGACGTCATCGGGTAGGCGCCATCGACAATTTCTCGTATCTGTTACCTGCCGAGAACAATTGTTAATTAACGATTGTACGTGGCTTGTGAAACAGTCAACCGCCGCTACTGTGTCCTCTACAGTGCTAATAATAGGGGAGACTTGGTCTAGGTGTACAGATGACATTGACCGGAGTTTACTCTCCAGCCGCCCCAGCCTGCCACCGTTATTGTTTTGTACAGATCTTGGCCAGAGGGCCAGGTGAAGGGCAGGCGAGATCTAGAATCACAGGACGGTGGTCAGAGTCTAACTCGTGTAGCACTTCTACCAAACGCAAACGTAGGTTTACGTTGTTTTAAAGAGCTATATTTAATATATCGGGCCTGTATTCGACACAGGTCCGATAGTGGGTTGGCTCCATAGGCGCCCTAGTCGCTCAGCTACTCGAGAGCCCTGCCCCGCGTACTAGTAGTGTGGCAATTCCACGAGGTATTTTTAGCGTTGAGGTCGCCGGCTATGATGACGGCGCTTCCCAAGTCTAGCAGAGCTTTAAAGTCTAGTAGAGCTTTAAAGATTAATGCATGTAAATGCTTCCGATAGGTGGCGTTGGTCAATGTGGTAAGGAGATATGGTATTTCTAACAAATAGTACGGTAACTCAGTGGATAAGAGCACTTCCCCGGATAGGAAGGGACGCAGGTTCGATTCCCGCTCGTACTTAAATACTCTTTTTCCTTATTCATCCATCCATCTATCAGCCTTTTAACGTCCACTGCTGGACATAGGCCTACCCAAGAATGAGGGATAGTGCCGTAATCGCCACGCTGGGCAGGCGGGTTGGCGATCGCAGTGGTTGTTGTTAATACTCGAAGGAGTGCTGCTGCCTACTCCTCCGGTATTCCCTCAGTCGGCTCTTACGACTCCCATGGGTGGAGAGGCGTGGGACAATTCTAAAGCCGGCCCCACACGGTATATTTTTCACAAATTATATTCACAAATTATAATTTGTACTTTAAGCTTTAAAGTCCTTGGCTATGAGCTGAGTCGAATTTCTACATCCGGGCTGGAGGTAGGCGGATACTAAGACTATAGGCTGATGGCCTGTGAGATCTAGTCTACAGACCGAAGCTTCAATGTGAGTACATCTGTGAGTACATCACTGGAGTCAGTGGGCGGATCCATAGGCGTGCAGTACAGTGACCTTTTATAATAAATGAGTGTGCCACCCATCGATGAGTTGAGCCTATCGTTACTTGTTACGTTGTACTTAGTTGTAGTTTGCAATCCTCGGGTCCCTATGAAAGGGTTTGAGGAATGTCTCCTGTACTAGAAATAGGTCCAGTAGTTGATCTTGCAGAAACGTGGCTCCCTCGTTCCTATGCTGGGAAAGGCCATTGGCGTTGAAGAACCCTAACTTAACTGTGTATGATTTGACTCTGCCTGGAGTGTGCTTATCCATTAAACAGTGAAGTTGCTTAATTTCTCGATGAAGGTCGAGAACCGTACGGCGATATTAAGGAGGGCAAGGCTATTGCCCTCGTTTTCGTGAAGTTGAGTTGCGACCTCCCTAATCTCACTAAAGTCTATCTGTGAGGCAAATTTTTAACTAGGTATAAGTGACCATCTAAATTTTATTCACTATAAATTTTAATTCATAAATATTCCTCAAGAGCAAAAAATGTGAAATTGAATAACATTAACATAATCACATAAGTCACGAAAGTTTGTAATTCGACGGACCTCGTGGCGTAGTCGGTAGTGTAACTGACTTCCGTGCACGAGGTCGTGGGTTCGATTCCCACTTAGGACAATTATTTGTGTGATGAACACAGATATTTGTACTACGTCTGGGTGTTTTCTATATATTATATGTATGTGTCCACCGTGTGCCGGGTGGGGCCGGCACCAAGAATAGCTCTACCCCGTCTCTTCCTATGGGAGTCGTAAAAGCCGACTAAGGGATTACCAGGGGACCGGGCAGCAGCGTTCCCCTGTGTACTAAAAACATCCTCGGCGATCGCCAACCCGCCTGCCAAGCGTGGCGATTATGGTAAAAGCCCCATTTTAGGGAGGCCTATGTCCAGCAGTGGACGATGAAAGGCTGATGGATGGATGGATGTCCACCGTGTGGGGCCGGCTTTAGAATTGTCTCACCCCTCTCCACCCATGGGAGTCGTAAGAGCCGACTGAGGGGATACCGGGGGAGTAGGCAGCAGTACTCCTTCGAGTATTAACAACATCCCCTGCGGTCACCAACCCGCCTGCCAAGCGTGGCGATTATGGCACTATCCCCCATTTTGGGGAGGCCCATGTCCAGCAGTGGACGTTAAAAGGCTGATGGATGGATGGATGGATATGTATGTATTTACAAAAAAAAATAGTATATATATATTATATCCGTAATCTGGTACCCATAGCATAAGCATTAAGCTTAGTTTGGGACCAGAGGACGTTGTGTGAAAAATGTCCGTGAATATTTAATATTTAATTTATTTATTTAATTGTGCAGAAAACCGATTAATCTTAAATGCTCTTCAATAAATCGAGAACAACTTCATGAAAGAGAAATGATTTTTCAATCGAATTTATATCACATTGGTGTTTTGAAAGCGGCTAGAACGTTAATCGAAATCTTATTTCATAGGGTAAATGTACCGTTAAGACTTCGAAGCCTCTCAATGTATCACAAAAGATATCCCGAGTCTCACATACACGCGTATGGTCGCACGAACGAACACAACTTTTAAATAATATACACTGTAGACGGGAATAGAAAGTATTGTCGATAGTGTCTCGCAGACCTTGTCAGATTGGTGGCGTAGGTGACGTATTTTCCAACAATTTATTGTTAGAAACTTTTACTTAGCAAACAACTAAAATTATATCGTCTGGAACTATTTGTTAGAACCTATTTTTAATACATTTTGTGGTATAAACTCTATTAATAAAATATTAACAACCTTTTTTCTGTCCTACTATGGGGCCCGGGTCTCCTCTAATGGTGAGAGGGATTAGGCCATCATGCTGGCCGAGTATGTAGGTACATATTATCTCTAAATAGTATAATTTGATGTTCTCAGAAGAGACGGACGGAACGGACGGACGGAACAGAAGTCCGTTCCCTAACGTCTTCTAAGCCAGGCAAGGCATTTTACTGTTGGTTAGGTATGGAAAGTTACTAATACGTAACCGGTAGTTTTAAATGATAGTAAATTTTAAGAGTAATCAAGAACCTATATTTTACTTATATTTGTTTTTTTTTATCTAATAGTAGTACCTTTTGTTAAGAATATAACTAGCAGACCCGAAAAACTTTGTACGGCTTCAGAATTTATAAATTTTGTTTTAAGAGAGCTTTACTGCGAGCAGGATTCGATCCTATATCCACCTAACGGTGACACTCAATCTCCACTTTACATTTGTTTTTAGATGTCTTTACTTTTTTCATCAAAAAAGCCGTTTCATACATTATCTATGGGAATAATTAATTTTCTTTATATTTATTTTCATGTTATTTTTCTAGTGAAATACCACTAGCGTTCTATAAAATGAATGCTGAAGTTTTAGTAAAAACCAGATTAATCTCAATAATAAAGATAGAAAACAATTGGAAAACAAACGTATAATCTACTATCTAATATATTCTGTGTCCATTCGTCCATCTCGTCTACTATATTCCTCTCACGTTCACATTTTCTTTTTAACGGGGAAACGAATGTGCTCTGACTAAAATTACAGTGTTTTCCGAATCTATTGGTGGTGTTCTGATTCCTCTATTGTATAGGACCGTGTATTTTATCGTAATTCTGAAGAGAATGTCAATATTGTGACAATTTTGCAGACTATATACATAAGTAGAATTGTTAGCCACTAGGGGAATTTATGGGAAACCCTTTTTTTGGTAAATGTTCCTATGCTGACATTTTTACGGTATTATATTTATTCAATGTTTGAATTTGAAAATTACTGAAATCAATATGTGAAAAAATTGCATACATGTGTCGTAGAGTGACGTGTTCATATTCTGAAGTCTAAGTACACGAAGTCGCAGGCAATATCTAGATAAAATAAAAGGAATTATAATTTAATTCGTTGGCATTGCAAACTATATTTTATTATATATGAATTACTGTTAGTTTTGCAAGATGCTTCCTAATTAGTATATTATGGAAGTTTTTGGCCGTAATTTTTGTGTAGTACTATAATTACGAGTACAAGTATTGTACGACGTTAAAATTCTTACCGATTTTATCTTTTAACATATTGTAATTTTTTCATGCCAAGTAAGTAACAGCGACTCTATAAAATGTTTTAAATTAAACTTAAATTTTAATATTCTAGTTACAGAATAACGTGAGTTAACATAAAACGTCACCAGACACCAGTAACTTATTTTAATACAACATTAGATTTTATTACGCTCAAGTTTATTGAAACTACTTTAGAAATTCGATTTTAAAACCACTCCTTGGTGCTCACACAAACAAACCGTAAAGCCAAGGTCATAAACAGCAAACACCTTAGTTGATACAAAAGGAAATTGCTTATTTTACGTTCAAGTGACGGGTTGTTTCGTCTCTCTTATTATACGTTTGAAAATAAACACTTTTATGACGATCTGGAATGTATAGAAACGAACTGTCTTAGAACCAGATATTATGATATACTTATACGATGAACATTTGTGACGAACATCAAAGTACTGTTTATTACAGTATTTCTCTGAATAACTCATTTTTATCAAATAAATATAAATACATCGTTAACACTTTAAAGAACACATTATTGTGAAAGTGGAAAAAGAGAGCTTTACTGCGAGCGGGATTTAAACCTGCACCCCTTCCAATCCAGGGAAGTGCTCACGACCGCTAAGCCATCGCAGTAGCAGACAGCTACACGCAATCTCCACTTCACTTGCTTTTAAAATGTCTACGACTCCCGCTCGCAATAAATCTCTTTCTCTACTCTCACAATTATTTCTTCTTTAAAGAAGCTGAGTATGTCAAGTGCTAAAATACAGATAAAAAAACGTCGTTTACACATTATTTTAGCAATAATAATAACATTCAAAATCTGGGTAGTCTATATCTCTGTTGCAACCTTTTTTTTTTTGTTTATGCGGGAAAAAATGTACCTAACCGCACACCCCGTCGTTCGGGGCAACGAACAGGGTAGTGTGGGGCCCTCACCCACTATAGAAACCCGCCGTGTGCCGTCTCTCCGCCTTTATTGGCGGGCCACTGGAACTATGTTACATTCCTTCGGTGGTATCTCTGTTGCAACCTAGATTATTGTAAGCACTTAGACTTAATAACTACACCAAGCTACGTAGATACATACGAGTATATCACATAGCTAAGTAATACTAGTTATAGTTCTTTTTGTGAGTTAAATTTAATATAAGACTTTTACTCATGTATATAGCGTGTTAATCTATGCCAATTACTCTGTAACAAGATGAAGAGGGTGCCACTCTGTGCCGCTCAATAACCTTACCTGTATGTCTGTGCTCAAGCACTATTCAAAGAGCCGGCCAAGTAACTATCGAATATATTATTTACAACAAAGAGTTACGCCACATCCCAAGTGGATTAGTTGATTGATTCACGTTTGAAATTTCAATTCAGCATATAAGAAGTTTATTTTAAAATTAAGTCACGTTTAAAGTTAAATAAGTAATGAACTATCAGCTCTAGTTTATATTAATTTAAAGCTATATATTAGGTAGTATTTTTACCCAGAATATATGAATAAAATCTTAAGCCGACATATTCAATCTATATTTTATAAATTTATTGTCTTAAAAATAATAAATTGCTTTTTATTTATATATTTGTTTGAATATAAACGCTAGCAACAAAATAGATAATAATACAAATTAACTTTAAATAAATTGTGGTGAGTGTCACATCAATAACTAAAATTTAACAAAGTCTAAATAATCTAATTACCTTTAAGCTAATGCTAATAAGTTCTCACACTAAAGCTTCAATGAATAAATAACGCCCGACAGCCTCACGACCAAAACTGTCAATTTGAAAGAACCCTTGCACAAGCTAAACAAAATTACCAGTAGACTAGAGTATCTTTTAAATTCTACCGAACTTTGTGAGCTCTACAAAGCCTTTAGATTCGTGGGAAAAATACAGGTGTAAGTTTTCTTCGAGTTCACTTTTAAGAGCTTTAAGATTTCTGATGCGTGTAAAGTAATAAGCAAGATAATTTATTTTTGTGCTAATACTATATTATCCGGAAGGTAAGAAGGGGGATTACAATTTGTTTTATTCTAGCTTCAAGAGTACTCTAGTGAAAAATGGAAATACTCGTATAAAACATGGAATTAGGTTTTAGAAAATCTCTTTGCTTCGTATTCTTATGACATTTTAATTGAGAGAGCTGTCATATCCTATCAATAGTTCCTAGTTCATTTTCTTAGAAGATTTCTGTATGTATTCCCAGTATATCCTATTATATACTATTGTTGGTAATAGCTTTAATAAACATTTTTGATCTATATTTTTTAAAAACACAAATTATTTGTGAATAAAGAAAAAGAGATTTTTTTCGTCGGTGGTAAAGACAAATGTGAAAAGAAGATTGGGATGATCGAAAGATCTGTACGATAGCTCAGTGGCCTAGAGCACTTCCCCAGATTGGAAAAATGCGGGTTGGTTTCCCGCTCGTACAAAAAATCTCTTTTTCTTTATTCACAAATAATAGCTTTAATATCTTAGTTTCTTCATATGAATGCCTTCAAAAAAAATAGTTTTTTATTTAATAATTTTAAAATAAAGCTGTAACAGAGCTATGTCTGTACATTTAAAATATTTGAGAAAAAATGATTGTATTTGGCTATATAGGCGTGTTCAAACACAAAACGATTTTTTTTTCGATTTTTTGTCTGTTTGTTTGTTCGCGTATCACGTAAAAACTAGTAAACGGATTTTGATGCAACTTTTATATTTGATAGCTCTAGCTCTAGATTAGACTCAAAACTTGTATACATTTTATCCCGCTACTATATCAGAAACCTGAGATATATCATAAAAACTAGCTTTTGGCTGCGGCGAAGCCGCGAGCAAAGGCTGAAAGATTCTTGGCCAATTTAATTTTTGATAACATATTGTTAGTATCGTGGAAAATAACCAGTGTCCTGAAATATTCTTGGCCAATTTCATTTTTGATAACATATTATTATTATAATGGAAAATAACCGGTGTATTTGAAGTAGTAGTGAAGTGGCGTTGTGATTTTACAAACTAGAGTTGGATGTAATCTCGAGAAAACTTGTTTTATTAGTTTATTTTAAATTGAATGTCAATTTATTATTTCTTCCTTAGTATATTTCAATGCTGAGTCTCCAGAAATCAAAGAAGTTGCTTAAAAGCAAAGATTTTTTCCAGAACCTAGGCAACAAAGTAAATATTTTGTTTTATTACTTTTCATAATATACCAAAGCCATATTTTTCCCTTTACTTATACATCAGGACCTGTCGTCGTGCCTAATATCAGACTTGTAAGTACTTTGTAAGTGCTTAATAATTTTTATGCTCAATCAGTATACCAGTCAGTACTCAAAATTGATCATTTTGAAGGCATCATAACGGTACTATGATCTAAAAAATCTAAATACTACTGTTTCATCTAGCTTAACTTCAATACGTTGTTAAAATTTCAGACGTCAAGCTTGCAAAACACTTTAGTTATGGGAGCTCAAAAAATGCACTGAAAGGCTTGATGCAAAGCAATGCACGGCATTGTTGGTACTTGGTCGGGCGCACTGTCGTGCGCTTAGATAACAATACCAATTTTTCTGCAGACGGAACTGTGTATATTTTTATATATTTTTAGCATTTGATATGCTTAGCACATCTCATGGATACCATCCAGGTACTTTGCCAATTCAGCCATCGTGACAATTGCTCCTGACTGCTAATTTCGATAACACATTCATACTTAACATCTTTGGGAACTGTGTATTTCAAATAGTTTCGGCATGTGCCTTTTTTACGTCTTAAGATTACAACATGTAAAGATAAATCGATGACTTGATCCAAAAATTTGTAAGTCCATATACTACCTGATAAACTTAATCTATTTTATAATTTAATCTCATTGCATATAGTACCTATATTAGTGAAATTTAATAGGAAAGTATTTTTAATCTTGTAAAAATCCTCAATAATACTACATATATTATTAACACACGGCAAAAATAATACACAATTTTTTCTGTGTGTGGTCTATTGTTCTTGATACAGGTAACTTATAAATCATTTATCGTATAAAGACGACGAATACACGAAGTGGATATTGGGTAAACAATAGCTAACAATTTATTAAAGGGACTCCATTTATAAGACAAAAGCTAAGCGAGACACGTTTGCAAAGAAGTGAACCATTTATATTATATTTATCTTTAATTACTACACGCAGAAGAAAAGGAAGGAAGGGATTTTTGAAGTTGTTAGTAGCCTACGGGATCTGTATAAAATGTTAATGATAACATTGTCTAATTTTTATATTTTAAGAGTATGTATGAAAAATGATTTTTTTATATTTTGGCGAGGTGTTTCAACGCAAGCTAAAATTTCAGGAAGTGAGGTGTGGCGGGCCGCCCGCTTGTCCTAAAATCTGATAATCCATAAACGTAGTGAATACATACTCTTTGCTGGGAGCCGTTCATTTCTCTTTGTGACGTTAGCGCTACGCCACAGTATAAATTATTTTAGTAGTAATATGAACGAAATAATAAGTATTACGAATGTAATGTAAAATATGTTTTTGTCGGGTTATAAATATAAAAAATAAGCAGAGTACCTAAGTATTGACTACTTCACAAATTAAGTTAAGTATATACTTAGGTAATTATTGCATATTTACACAAAATGTGGAAACGAAAATAACAATCATGAGCAGGATTTGAACCTACGTTTACTAGAATACCATTACAGCTTACTTTACTTACTTTTGATGCTGTTTTGTGACTAAAAAATAAATTATAATTAAAACTAGAAAAAAACGTATTTTGATAGCAAATTGAACTAAAATAAAAAATAATACAAATAATAATAATCGTAACAACTTTGGATGATTTTTATTATATTTTATAATTATCATAATAACAAATGTTTTAAACGCCAACCAATAATCAATTTTTGTTTTTAACATTTGATGTCAGGCATTCCAGACATTTTTGCTACCATTTTTGTTTATTATAGTTAATATTATTTTATAATTTTTAGTTAAACTCAATTAAATCGTGTTTTTTTATTTATAGCACACTTCAACCTATATAATTTAGTTTTTTGTTTTTGTTTTCACCCTGTCCTAAGAAGTAATCCTTGTAATGCAGGGGACTTTAAAAACATACAATTTTACTGACACAAAGTACATCTAGACTCAGAACAACCATTTGTGGACCACACAAAGAGTTGTTCTGTGACGGAATCGAACCCACAACACTCGGGCGGGAGGCCAGTATCTAAACCACTCCGCCATCTGTGCAGTCAGTTATTAGCTATGACCTCAATCACTACTTTTTACAAGTATTTTAACTATTATAAAGTGGTGTGTTTTTAATGACACGATAGCTTAAGGAATCCCAAAAAGAAAGACGAATTAATGTAAAGAATAATACCAAGATCCACCCCATGGAGAAGGTGGAAAACAAACAATGACTTCTTTTGTGAGCTTATTATTCTCTCGAGTATTCATTACTCGTGCTAAGGCGCGTCCGTTGTACCGTGATCCGAATGTGTTGATATTGTATTATATACAATAATAATTATAAGACAATAAAGCAAATTTGATATTTTTATATATTTTTTGAGTATTTGACATGATTAGCTGTATAAATTAAAACAAATAAAAGAAAAAAACACCTAAGATATTAATAATGAATGTGTTATCGAAATGGCTGAATTGGTAAAGCATCTGGGACGGTATTCCAGGAGATGCAGGTTCAAATCCTGCTCGTAACTGTTATTTTCAAAATCATATTTTCGCACTTTGTGTTAACAATAAAGCAAAGTTTTGTATAAGGTGACTCTATTCAAAATATTCTAATTATTAGAGATTTACGAGATGCAATATTCAATATACGAGTTTACAAAAGCACCAAATTTGTGTTGTCACAAGTCGAGAGTTATTCGTATGCCTGTATTTGCTTAAAAAACAAGATTGTGCCCGTGATTTCGCCGCAGCCAAAGCTATATTAAATTTTAGCTTATACCTCATGTTCCCGATATAGTAGCGGAATAAAATGTAAACAATTTTTTTTAGCCCAAACAAGAGCTACCAAACAAAAAAGTTTCATCAAAACCTGTTTAGTAGTTATTTTAGATATTTTTATATATATTTTTAGCATTTGACATGCTTAGCACTATACATTAAACACAAAGTGAAAAATGTGAAATCGAAAATAACAGTCAGGAGCAGGATTTGAACCTGCATCTTCTGGATACCGTCCAGATGCTTTACCAATTCAGCAATCCTGACAATTGCTCCTGACTGCTAATTTCGATAACACATCATACTTAACGTCTTTGGGTGACGCCTGCGCCATCTGTCGGACGTATTTTCATACATTATACCGACCAGGTAAACTTAATTTTACAATTAAGATTTTACCTAATAATGACGCAAACCCTTTTTAAATATTTTAGATATTTTTATATATATTTTTAGCATTTGACATGCTTAGCACTATACATTAAACACAAAGTGAAAAATGTGAAATCGAAAATAACAGTCAGGAGCAGGATTTGAACCTGCATCTTCTGGATACCGTCCACATTCACATTTTTCACTTTGTGTTTAATGTATAGTGCTAAGCATGTCAAATGCTAAAAATATATATAAAAATATCTAAAATATTTAAAAAGGGTTTGCGTCATTATTAGGTAAAATCTTAATTGTAAAATTAAGTTTACCTGGTCGGTATAATGTATGAAAATACGTCCGACAGATGGCGCAGGCGTCACCCAAAGACGTTAAGTATGATGTGTTATCGAAATTAGCAGTCAGGAGCAATTGTCAGGATTGCTGAATTGGTAAAGCATCTGGACGGTATCCAGAAGATGCAGGTTCAAATCCTGCTCCTGACTGTTATTTTCGATTTCACATTTTTCACTTTGTGTTTACTGTTTAGTAGTTTTTACGGGATGCTTCAACAGATAAACAGACGAGAATCCTAAAAAAAATATTTTGTGTTCAGAGTCGCTTATAGCCATGAAAAAAATAATGTGTTATTTAGGTACTTGCATTTTCTCTCAAATCATTGCAACAGTGACCGTCTTTTGACGTAACTATCACAGAACATTTTATTGTAGTTTACCCTAATTTACCACTGAAGTAATAAATAATAATAAATAAATAAATATATATCAGCTGATAAAAGATCGCCAATACGGCTTTCGTCACGGTCGGTCTGCTGGTGATCTTCTCGTGTATCTTACCCACCGTTGGGCGGTGGCCTTGAAGGGTGGAGGTGAAGCTTTGGTATTCAGCCTGGACATTACGAAGGCGTTCGACAGGGTCTGGCATAGGGTCCTTCTATCGAAGTAAGAAGAAGTCTTATGGGATCCCCGAGGGACTCTGCAAATGGATCGCCAGCTTCCTAGATGGTGGAAGCATCAAAGTCGTAGTAGATGGCTGCTGCTCCGATACCATGGGGGTTAATGCTGGCGTACCACAAGGTTCGGTGCTGTCCCCAACGCTGTTCATCCTGCATATCAATGACTTGCTCTCAATAGTGAATATACATTGCTATGCGGATGACAGTACGGGTGATGTGCGATATACCGGCCGTCAGAAAGTCCCTCGGAATATGCTGGAGGAGAGACGGACCGAACTTGTGTCTGAAGTCGAGCGCTTTCTTGGGCCGGCCTCGGAATGGGGTGAAAAGAACATGGTTCAATTCAACCCCACGAAGACACAGGTTTGCGCATTCACTGCAAAGAAGGACGCATTTGTCGTGGCGCCAAGGGGTAACTCTCCCAGTCTCCGAGAGTATTGGGATTCTCGGCATCGACATGTCTAGCAAAGTCCAGTTCGGGAGTCATTTGGAGGACAAAGCCAAATTGGCGAGTAAAAAACTAGGCGTCCTGAACAGAACCAAGCGGTACTTCATACCGAGGCAACGGCTTGTGCTATATAAAGCACAGTTCCGCCCTCATATGAAGTACACACACCTCTGGGCAGGCGCACCTAAGTACCAACTCGACCCACTTGGCTTCCTGCAAAGGCGTGCTATTCGAATTGTCGACGATCCCGATCTCACGGAGGGTCTGGAGTCGTTGGAGCGGTGGAGAGACTTCGGGTCCCTCTGTGTGCTCTACCGGCTCTACAATGGGGAGTGCTCGAAGGAGCTGTTTTAGGGTGGTACCGACATCACCATTTTACCACCGAACCACGAGACATCGCGATAGGGTTCATCCACACCACCTGGAAACGATTTCGTCAAAGACAGTTCGTTTTCAGCGTTCGTTTCTACCACGTACGTGTAAGCTCTGGAATTGCCTACCTGCCATGGTGTTTCCCCGGCGCTACGACATGTCCCTCTTTAAACGAGGTTTGAAAGGAGCACTTAACTTGCGGTAGGCAGCGGCTTGGCTGTGCCCCTGGTGTTGCTAAAGTCCGTGAGCGGCGGTTACGACTTACCATCAGGTGGGCCGCTTGCTCGTCTGCCACAGTTGGCAATAAAAAAAATTAAAAAAAATATTATTATGATAAAACCCCACATTTTGGGGAGGCCTATGTCCAGCAGTGGACGATGAAAGGCTGATCGATGGATGGATGAAATAAATATTCACGGACATTTCACACAACGTCCTCTGGTTCCAAACTATGTTTAAGGCTTGTGCTATGGGTACCAGATTACGGATATAATGCCTATGTTACTGTTTTTTTAAATACATACATAATAGATAGAAAACACCCAGATGCAGTAAAACTCTCTGTATTCATCACACAAATAATTGTCCTGAGTGGGAATCGAACCCACGACCTCGTGCACGGAAGTCGGTTACACTACCCACTACGCCACGAGGCCCGCCAAGTAATGTAACATAGTTCCAGTGGCCCGCCAAAACAGGCGGAGAGATGGCACACGGCGGGCTTATGTAGTGAGTGACGGCTCCATACTACCCTGTTCGTTGCCCTAAACGATGGGGTGTGCGGTTAGGTACATGTTTCCCAACTTAACAAAAAAAAAGTTATCCTAATTTATATTTACTATTCTTATACTGAAAGTGACTTTCAGGGGTCAGTAGATTTTATGTTCTATCTAAATAATACATGAAGCATTACATTACGATGCTTAAACGTAACTCACATTTCTAACAACCTAACATCAATAAACTGACGAAAACTCGAAGGGGTTGTTAAAATTTTACGACTGCTCGCTTTGTAGTGTGAAATTTAATTAGGAACGTGTCAGTACTGAGATGCGGTATTTTAATAATGTCCTGCTGTCCCCTGTGGCGATTTATGAGTTTGAAGGCGTTGCTCGTGATCATAAAAGCATTCAAATTAAAGTTTTAATTTGCATTTGATGGTATGATCGTGGAGCTATTAATTAAGTTTGATGAACTCCGTGGTAAACATAAAACAAATAGCAAAAATTAACACACAAATGAAAAAGCAGTAACATAAATGTTAATTGGAGGTCAGAGCCTAGACACACAGTACACGTAGTTCAAACTTTCGCTCCGCTGGCAATCAGATGGCTGTGCAAAAAAATATATTTAACCCCCTCTGTGCTTTGGACGACACGCTAAGCCGGGCCTTGAATAACATTCTGTCAAATAGGCAGTCACTTCATGTTGATACTGGTGGATCACTAAAAGTAAGCAGATCGAAAGCCGACCCTAACGAAGTTTGGGATAACGCTAGGAAAATGGTGATGATGAGCCAAATTACACTTACAATAAATAATAAAGTTATAATTCTAATTCAAGTTATAAATTTGACGGGCCTCGTGGCGTAGTCGGTAGTGTAACGAACTTCGTGAGGTCGTGGGTTCGATTCCCACGCAGAACAATTATTTGTGTGATGAACACAGATATTTGGAACCACGTCTGGGTGTTTTCTATCTATAATATGTATGTATTTACAAAAAATAAGTAATATATGTATTATATCCGTAATCTGGTACCCATAGCACATGCGTTAAGCTTAGTTTGGGACCAGAGGACGTTGTGTGAAAAGTCCCTAAATATTTATTTTATTTTATTTTTTATTTTGTTAACACATAAACTTATTATTATTGCACGTAATACTATACTTATATTTCCATCCATCCATCCATCAGCCTTTTAAAGTCAACTGCTGGACATAGACCTCCCCAAGAATGGGGGATAGTGCCGTAATCGCCACGCTTGGCAGGCGGGTTGGCGATCGCAGTGGGTGTTGTTAATACTTGAAGGAGTGCTGCTGCCCACTCCCCCGGTATTCCCTCAGTCGGCTCTTACGACTCCCATGGGTGGAGAGGGGTGGGACAATTCTAAAGCCGGCCCCACACGGCAAGCCGGCCCCACACGGCAAATACATAAATTTATCATCACGCAATCTCCCTTGCAGGCTACGCAGAGAGAACACAGTGCCAAAAGACTCTATTCTTGCATACATCTCTCGCTTCCTCAACATTCATAATTCTCTTCATACACGTTCGCCGGTTGCGGAGACTCCTGACTGCACCTTCCTTCAATACATGACTGATTTGGTCTAGGTAGGTGAGTCTCGGTCTCCCCCTGTACCTACATGCTTCCACTTTGGCATTGTATATCTACTTAACCAGTCGGAGTATTCCCTTTCACATCTTTACGGCAATACTCTCTTTCATACTTACTCGCTCTCTTACGTTGTCGTTACGAAAATATAATTATCTATCTATAATAATCTGTAATCGCACCCGGACTTATTATTTGTCAATTACATTTAAGAGATACCTTAATCTCAGGATCTCTAGAAGAGTAATCTATTTATATATTTTTACATGTGCCTGCCATTTAACTGCTTCTCAGTTAAATAATAATAGCAAATTGAATATTTAATAATGACGATTGTGATTCCTCGGGAAGTCATGTATAGTAACAAGCAAATGTCACAATAGCTTAGTTGCCAAAAGCGAACGGTTATTAAGGAGGAGCAGATTCAAATCCTGCTCGTGGCCGTCATTCTCACATTTTAAGTAAGGTAAAAGGGTGATTGAAATTTGTATGGACTCCCATCGGTTTAAACACAAATATTAATATATCGGGTCTTAATCTCGTATATAATGTTGAGGTTGAATACCTTAATTGGCCTTTTTGGAATTGGAACCTGGCGTCAACCCGTGACCACGGCCGATGCAATACGGTCGAAACGTCGGGAAATTAAGGTATTCAACCTCAACATTATATACGCGATTAAGACCCGATATATTAATATTTGTGTATAATGTGTACAAATCGCGAAAGTTTAAAAGTCCCATCGGTTTTCTAAAATATCTTTAAATATGGTATTTATTTGTAAACATATTTTTTGTCTAAATCACACGTGCAAAGCCGTTGACACTATGAGCATATTCATTAACCACAAGTTTTATTACACCAGAAAGTTTAGATCTGATACGTTATAGACGATCAAAGTTTTAATTAAATATGAATTTGTAATTATACCATTTAAATTTATTACAGATAACTTTTGACTACTAACAATGATAAAACAAGAAAAGTTTATAGTTTTTCTATATAATATTTTTATATATAAACCCAATAAATAGGTACTTGACAACATACCAATAATACTATATAGTAAATTCACAAAATTTGAAGTCACTTAGCCATGATCCGAATGATGTAGAACACCAACACGTATAATTAGGAAAATTACCAAGCTGAAGTAACAATGGTTTGATCATATTTATTGAAAATACACGTTGACTTAAGTATTAGGGTACTAATATACTAGACTCTTGAATGTCGTAAACAGAAAATGTGTGCGACACTGACTGGGTCGTCTGATGACTTGAAAAGGTGGCGGAGAAATGTCCTGATTCGACTTACCAGAACTCAACCTTGTGGCTTAAGTTGAGAGAAGCGCAAGTCCAGCAGTTGACACATTGATTACAGAGAAACTATGATGTTTTGCTAGCGTCTATAAGCTACGGTAACCATTTATCCTTGTATTTATATATGTACCTATCCTTGTTTGCCATCCGCGTAATACAAAAACATCACTGAAACGACATCACTGACTTGGACCAAACTTTAAATGGCAGATGGCTGATGTTCTGATGTTATATGGAGTTACTTAAGCTACATTTATTTTGAATAAAACATTACAAATAATCATAGGAAAAACAAACTAATTTCCACACAGACGAAATTGCATGTAGTACCCAGTCGCATAATATTAATTATGTTCTATTAACAATCTCTTGTTATACTGAGTACCTATGGGTTTGTAATTCTAAGGAATTTATTTGTTATTTTCAATACCAGTACTTTTTAGTTCAGTAAATATATAGTCATTACTTTTCTTTGAACTATTTCTCCTGCAGCAGGAGAAATACAAATACAACCTCCCAACTACTATAGCAACGGTATTTCAATTATCGAACCTGATATGCATTGTGTAAGTATGTTACATTGAATATCATACGTAGTATTGAAATAAAATTTCCATTTCGTCAAAGATTTTATATATAATCTAAATTCGTTCTCTCAGAGACTACATAAAAGCCTTTGAGAAACTAAAACATATCTAAATATTTTCAAGAGAAATATCTTGAGCATTGTGTACATACAGTTTGTAAATAAATATCCCATAAGATTTAAATTTCTTAAGTAATTTTGTAGTTATGTGGGTACAAAATTTTACTTGTTAGATAGTGTTATCTATTCTTTAATAGTTTTTATTATAAACATAAATAATCCTTACAAAATTATAAATGCGTGACTCATTGTTTTTTTTTTTTTATAAAGAAAGCTATAAGTTATAGATACAGTTGTAATAGTATAGTTTGATAGGCGCTACATGCCCATTCTCCATAAAATCTCGCAACTATCTTGTGTCCTTAAAGTTTGATAATAGTAACAGTTAAATATACAATTAATACAAATA
This sequence comes from Leucoma salicis, assembly GCA_948253155.1. Lineage (NCBI taxonomy): Eukaryota > Metazoa > Arthropoda > Insecta > Lepidoptera > Erebidae > Leucoma > Leucoma salicis. Next base: position 9,440,784 of record OX411808.1, on the reverse strand, counting down.
CAAAATGAGTATGCCTAACTTTGAAATTGCATGAAAACTATTTTCAATTTGAGATAAACTGTCTTGTAAAACCACAAACTTTTATATAAAACATTAACTATAAAATAAAACGTTCATAGAATTTATCGAAGAAATTCTTTGATCAACTAGCGCTCTGAGACCCAGACCCCATGTCAATTGAAACTTTTTGAAAAGCCATTACTTTTTAAATTTATAATAACAATTCTTTTTGTAAAAAGCCTTACTACTATACTACTGTTAGTCTTGTGTGAAAATTGCTTCACAACAAATATAATTATTAACATACTATTTGGAAGCTTATTAAAAACTAGTTTCTTCTCTTTTTTCCATGTTGCCGAAAATAGTCGTACTAAGGACATTATTATATTTTTCGGAATAAAAAGTTTTATGTGTGTGTTAATTCATTGTCTTATATACCTCAAATACGTTCAATAGTTTGGGCGTGATTGACTGACAAACATCTGAACATGTAAAGAAACAAATATCTTAATAAACTTTCACATTTATGATACTAGAAGGATACAAATTTCTTTCCTATTATTTATGTATACAGAAATAAATACGCTAAGGTGTACTGAGAGTGAAGTTATAAACAACCTGTTTTGTGATAATATTAATGCGCGCTTTGGAGCATACCTATTAACATAGCATCACGCCTGTATTCCCCGAAGGGGTAGGCAGAGGTGTATTACACACCCACGACTCGCCAGCTATGTTTAAGTCCCACGTAATAGGGGGCGAGCCTATTAACATCTACCGGGCACATTTCCAAACTCCGGGCTGCTACTGAGAATTTTTCTTTTTAGGAAAAAGCTCAACAACATTGCCCGACCCGGGGATCGAACCCGAGACCTCATGATTAGCAGTCGCATACACTACCGCTACACCACTGAGGCAGTTAGCAGCATACCTATTAATGGGTCGAAATTTTATTGAGAACTATTATTGGGCACTAAAGAGTAGTCCTAAAATTCTCAGATATTTTCCACATATTTGAAAAATCATACCGGTTACCTAGCGTGGTTACAACTGTCTTGGCAGTAGGTACTTGGCTTTACTGCTTGGCCATCACTTCCATCTATCCATAAGCCTTTCGACGTCCACTGCTGAACATAAGCCTCCCCAAGAGAATGTCACAACGAGCGGTCCTGCGCCGACCACATCCATCTTTGATCAGATCGTCGGTCCATCTAGTGAGGGGTCGTCCTACGCTGCCCCGTCCAATACGTGGTCGCCACTCGAGAACCTATTTTCCCCGACGGTTGTCGGTTCATCGAACGATGTCCCATTGCCATCACTTAAAATTAAAATTCATTTAAAATTTAATACTTAATTCACGTAACTTCAATATCATAAATTATAAAGTAAATATACATACTTACCTATACTTTTAACAACAGCGCTGGTGAGCTAAAATTCCATCGTTATAATAACACGATCCGTTATTGTGCGGTTTCATTAAAGCCTTAGGAAAATGTCTGGCGAGACACTCAACCTCTGTCTAGATAATAATTATAAAGCTTTCTGGATAGGTACTTAACTTACCTGGTAATATCGTTGCCTTAAATTACTTATATATAAAATGCTTGCTTATCACTAGAAATATTTTCAGAGTAATAATATATTTATCATAAAATATTAATTCGGCACGTGAGCAATTCTTTAGTATACTCTTTGTGAGCAATGAACAATGAAACACCGTTTTATGACTAGGGCTAATCCGTTGTCAATGCCTAACCCTCTTGAAAACAGGCGTGAGTCTATGTTTGTAATGTTCATTACAATAATCCGAGTATTTTTCGTTATAAGTTAAAGCACTTATAAACTTAATTGCTTTATATTAAAATATAAAGCAGCAATTGAAGTAAGTATATGCCGTCCAGATCATAGAATTGATCACTTTAATAATGTGGCCGACCATTTCGTGAAACCTACTCTAATAAACCTATTTCATGAAATGGTCGGCTACAACATGAAGGGATAAATTCTAAGATGTGGCCACGACTTATAGGTACATTAATATAAAAACCAATAGCACGAGAATAACTGTGTAATTTACAAATTTTAATCAAACTAGAAAACGCTGAATAAAGCTGCATGACCTAAGTTCCCTCCTCATCTTCTCCTTTTTACCATTCCTTTCCACCTCCTATCCCTTTCCTTGAAAATAGTGAGAGGTATCCATCACGCGAGTAACCTCTATGGTTATAATGTGTACATAATATCTTGTGAGAACTATATTTTCTTTGTCTGTTTGTAATGGTTACAAAATGTTTTTTTTTTATAATACTACAGGAATATTAGAAAAATCGTCTGATAATAACAATTTTGTGAACATTTGTGATATTTTCATGGAATCTATATGACCTCTCTTGTAACTCGCGTAAATTACGACTGAGTATAGACCCAGGGCACCCGACATTGGCCACTGAAGTAATGTCACACAGTTCCAGTGGTCTGCCAATACAGACGGAGAGACGGCATACGTCGGGTTTATTTAGTGGGTAAGGGCCCCACGCTACTCTGTTCGTTGCCCCGAACGACAGGGTGTGCGGTTACGTACATTTTTTCCCGCCTTATCAAAAAAAGGGTAGCTAACATGAAAATGGTGACTGTAATTGTTCGTCGAGCCAGTGCCGCATCTTACCTACCTAGCTGGTGGTAGAAACCTAACACATTCAGGTAATGACCATGCGGTCACTTTACGGGTGTAGATTGAGAAGAAAACTACAACAAAACAATATAACTAACAGCGTATATTATAGGAACCACTAGTAATTAACATAATATATATATACTAAAATCTCAAGGTGTAGGTTCTAGGCACAAGATGAGGTCGCATCTTACCTACCTAGCTGGTGGTAGAAACCTAACACATCCAGGTAATGACCATGCGGTCGCTTTACGGGTGTAGATTGAGAAGAAAACTACAACAAAACAATATAACTAACAGCGTATATTATAGGAACCACTAGTAATTAACATAATTGTAGCGGCAGCGGTGAGGGGTTGATGAACCCAAGATGATGGATGAAAGGTGATGATGAGTTTCGAAGATATTGTTGGTTGAGAAATAAAAGATGCGTTAAGTTCACAATCAAAATTGCATGTAATGTCGGTTAAGTAAAATGTACATAGCTCAAGGAGAGGGGGTGCGGGTACAATTATTTAAACTTAACCAATCGCGACCGATAGAAAAAGATATGGCGTTACGTTTAGTTTAATTTCTTGTCGCGAGATGTCGAAAGCGTATTGAATATATGTTGATGGAGTGAGAAGTATGAACATGCCCCCGGCCTTGGAAGCAGTGGCTTTCAATGGTCTTCCGCCGGTGTATCAGTGTCGACTACATCTTGGAGAAGAGGACAAATCTTGGCGAATGCGCGCCTCACTACGCCCGATGACGTCTGTATATCGGCCACCCGGGATATGCCATCCTTTCCTGGGATCGTGTGAAGGACACGACCCAAATGCCACTTCAACGGTGGGAGGTTATTGTCCTTAATAATCACTAAGGAGTTTGGCTTGAGCTCGTCCTTATTCGTCGTCCACTTTGTCCGTACCTGCAGCTCTGAGATGTATTCCTTCGCCCATCGGTTCCAAAAATGTTGGCGAAGTTGTTCCACCCTCTGGTACCGCTGGAGACGACTCGCTGGAACATCACGCAGGTCATCGCAGGCTGGGGCAGTTAGTGATCGGCCAATTAAGAAATGACCTGGAGTGAGCGGGGAAAAGTCCTGTGGATCGGAAGAAAGAGGGGACAGAGGTCGGGAATTTAATACGGCTTCTATTTGAGCCAGTACTGTGCTGTACTCTTCAAACGTAAGGTGCGCGTTCCCTATCACACGACGGATATGGTATTTACTCGACTTTACTCCCGCCTCCCACAGACCACCAAAATGCGGGGAATAAGGGGGAATAAAATGAAATTTAATATTTTCACTAGTTGCGAATTCTAAAATATCTAAACTACAAGTATTTAAAAATTTTGAAAATTCCTTCATAAGTCCCACAAAGTTGCGACCGTTATCCGAATAAATCTCTGCAGGTTTACCGCGGCGTGAAATGAATCTTTTTAAAGTTAATAAATATGCTTCACTGGAGAGGTCACTGACTAGTTCCAAGTGTATCGCGCGTGTCACGAAACAAACAAATAAACAGATGTAGCTTTTAATAAGTCTAGCTCCCCTACCCTTGCGGTTCAGAATGAGCACTGGCCCAGCATAGTCCACCCCACACCTAATAAATGGAAGACTAGGTGTAACTCTTTCTCTAGGTAAGTTACCCATCATAGGAGTAAGCGTCTTACCTCTAAAGCGTGTACAGGTAACACAACTGTGTACTACCTGGCGAGCTAAGTTCCTGCCTCCCACAGGCCACCATGATTCGCGTAAATGAAAAAGTAATGCCTGTGGAGCAGCATGGAGAAGCTGAGTGTGCTCATGGCGAAATAATAAAGTAGCAAAATAATGTTTACTTGAAATTAAAATAGGATGTTTTTTACCGTAAATGAATTCATTGGAATTAACTAAACGGCCACCCACGCGCATTAATTTGTAGTCATCTAGGAATAAATTTAATTTAGATAAACAACCTTTATTTTTAATAGTCCCGTTATCAGACAACGCCTTATATTCAGTCGGATAAGATTCGATTTGGCATAATCGGGTTAATGTTTTATTAGCGTAGTCTAACTCATCCACACTAAGGCCGCCTGTACGCTTATTTGTTTTGTATCGACTATTATGAATGAAACGCAACATAAAGGCAGCTGCACGCCTTATACGCTTAAATTGGGAAAACCGATGGAATGGGACCAAAGACAATTCACTATAATCTTTAGCTATGACCGCTGTGACGCATGACTTAATCTCAGGTAACTCGCGATGTTTGAATGAGTCTGAACTTCTGTGATCGTCTATTGAAAAATTAGGGTTTCGAAGGAATTCAGGACCCTCCCACCACAAGGTAGAAGATGAAAGTTCTTCTAAACGAACACCCCGTGATGCTAGGTCAGCGGGATTATTTTCACCACTGACGTGACGCCACAGAACCTCAGGTGTCAGATCATGTATTTCCGCAACTCTATTTTGGACAAACGTTTTAAGTTGGTTCGGCCTCATGTGTAGCCAGCCTAAGACTATCGTGGAATCGGTCCAAAATACGACGTTATTAAACTTACAGCGTAATGAGTTACGTACCTTGTCATACAGACGAGCTCCTAATAACCCCCCACAAAGTTCAAGACGTGGGATACTTACGGGTTTCAACGGCGCGACCTTTGTTTTTGAAAATAGTAATCTAACCGATACCGTTAGATCAGTGTTAACTGTGCGAACATAAATGCACGCGCCGTACGCCGACTGAGATGCATCGCTAAAAACATGCAGTTCGATATACATAGGCTGCGTACCTATAACATGGCGTGGAATACGCACTGTGTTCAGCGCTTGCAATGATATAACAAACTGGTTCCACGCGCGCGCCGTGCTATCATGTACATTGTCATCCCAACCTAGTTTTAATAACCATAATTGTTGTAAAAGTACTTTGACTACAATTATGACGGGACTTAACAAGCCGAGAGGGTCAAAAATTTGCGAAATGCTTGATAAAATAGACCTCTTAGTAATTGGTTTGTTTTTATCAATATTAATATGTGAATTAAAATAAAAGTTGTCGTTTGCATTGTGCCAGCTTATACCTAAGGTTTTAGAACTAACATTTTGATCTAAACTTAATGGTTTAAATTGACTAAAACAATGACTGTCATCATCGCGTTTAAAATTAAATATCCATTTTCTGAGTGGAAAACAGCCTGATTGTAACGTTTTCTGGGTTTCATCACATAAATCTAATAATTTAATTTTATCATCTAAACCCGTAATGTAGTCGTCAACGTAAAAGTCCTCGTTTATGGCCCGAGAAACATCAGGATTAGGAGATTCAGACGCTAATTGTTTTAGGCACCTAACACTAAGAAAAGGCGCGGAAGCCGTTCCGTACGTCACAGTATTTAATTTATAAATACCTAACGGCTTTGACGGATGATTACGCCACAGAATCATTTGCAAGCTACGCTGACCCTCATCTACTAAGCATTGCCGGTACATCTTCTCCACGTCTGCGCATGCTACGTACTTGTGCTGCCTAAAGCGGAGAAGAATGGCAACGAGATCACCCTGTATAGGAGGGCCAACTAGTTGCAAATCATTAAGTGACTTACCGGAGCTCGATGGTGCGCTTGCATCAAATACCACGCGCAACTTGGTGGTGGTGCTGAGCTCGCGGAACACGCCATGATGCGGCATAAAATAGCACGGGGATTGAAAAGAATCTACCTGTGTCATATGGCCTAGACTAATGTACTCTTGCATAAAATTAACATAAAGACGATTATATTCTGGCGAACGTTGCAATCGTTTTTCTAATGCAAAAAATCGACGTTCTGCCTGGGTATAAGAATCTCCCAAAGTGTCAGGTGACTGACGAAGTGGAATGTGCACGCAGAATCGTCCCTCACTATTGCGTGTAGTGGTGCCAATAAAATGATCCTCGCATGCACGTTCTTCCTCAGTCTGCGCGTCTCTGACCTTAGGCAGCTCCTCAATCTCCCAGAACAGTCGAAGTTGCGTATCTAATGAATTAATAATATTACAATGAATCGGCGTATTTTTGCGTGAATAATTAATAATAGGTCCGGAAATAATCCAGCCTAGTTTTGTGTTTTGTAGATATGGACCACTAGACAAACGAATCTTTCCGTCTTCTAACAGATCCCAGAACCTATCTGCGCCAATTAAAATGTCGATGGTTTTATATTCTAAAAATTCCGGATCGGCCAGCCGTATGTTGTCTGGAATATAGACTTGCGCGCTTAGTTTACATACAGCAGGCATCGAAGCCGTGATCTTAGATAGAACATAACAATAAATGCGCGTAGAAAATGAATTATTGGTGTAGGATTTGATATCGATGTTACAAGCTTGCAAACAATGTACTACCGAATCACCTACGCCTCGAACTTCGTTTGTGGACTGTAATAATGGTACTTTTAATAATTGACATAGTGATTTAGAGATGAAACAGCGCTGGCTTCCATTATCAAGGAGCGCACGCGCTTTATGATATGTACCGTTTACATCGGCTACCTCAATTATAGCTGTTGACAATAACACGGATTGCACACCTATAGATCTAGTAGACTGTGTTTGCATGTGTGCCTTGTTTACCTGGATAGGAAGGGCGGATCCCGAGGAGGTTGGTACGGCCGCGGGGAGAGGTGCAAGCGCATCACTCGCATTCGCACTCAACACCTCAGTGTTTGTTGTAGAATGGCATGCGACTGAACTATTTGCGTTATCATTATGTAGTAATGAGTTATGTTTTTGACTACAACGTCTACACGGCCCATACCTACAGTTACTTACCGAGTGTCCCGATTGTAAACAATTCTCACATAAGTTGTGCTCGCGTACAAGTTTAAGCTTTAAATCTAAATCACTATCGATAAACTTTTTGCACGTATACAGTGGGTGATTTGCATTGCATTTTACACATGATAACTTACCGCGTTGTTGTTTATCGTTCGTTTTACTCGGCCCGCTGGATACATTGCAGTGTGATATGTTGCGAGATTTTGTATGTTGTTTTTGATTATTAGTGTTTTGTGCGTCTTTACAATATGAACGCTGCAATGCCTCCAGCATGTCCGCTCGGTTACGAAGAAAATTAATTAAATCTTCCACAGTTAATCGCGTGGGATTGTTATCAATCGGGTTAGGGAACAATGTGCATTTATGAGTCTCCCATTCCCTTTCAGTAACTTTGTCTAGCTTCGACACTATAATAAAAATAATCAGAGTATCCCAGGTATCCGTAGGCTCACCTAGGATCTTAAGTGCACGTACATTTTTTAGAAATGTGTCAATTAATGTTCTGATCAAAGAAGGTGACTCTTTAGTTAATGCGGGTACAGTAAACAAAGCTTTTACGTGATTGTGGACTAAAAGTCTGCAATTATTATATCGGTTGAGCAACAACTCCCATGCAACCTGATAGTTATTAGACGAAAATTCTATGGAATGTATGACTAGTTCGGCATTACCTTTTAGGGACGATTTGAGATAGTGGAACTTTTGAATGTTAGAAATGTCTTTAGAATTATGAACGAGTGAGGTAAATGAGTCTCTGAACTCCAGCCATTGCTCATACGATCCATCAAACGTAGGCATAGATATGGTAGGTAGTTTAATATTAGTATGACTATGACATGACTTGGAGCAATCGGTAACCTCATCAGCATTGAGCATAAATTCGGCACGAGATATTAAACTATAATAATTATCTTCAAATAGTTCTCGCTGATTTAACTGTTCACCTAACTCACTATCGGAAACCCTTTCCTCTATTTTCGTTTGAATGTCGTTAAATTCAGAAAATAAACTAGAACATCCTTGAATTCTTAACTTTAAATCAATGCGTTTTTGATTGGGAAAATGTTGATCATCCTTTATAGACTCTAAATAATTATTAAATTTGGTAAGCCTGCCCTTAATTATACCACGTTTCCTAACCAAATCACGAACTACCTCACTACTTTCTACACCTAGCAAAATGGGAGATTTATCCCGTGATTTAGCGGATTCAATAGGCATTTTGGTGGTCAGTGAAAAGAGGAGTACTCACGGTTTTATGATCCAATCAGACCACACTGATGCTAGCAACGTCACCAGATTTGTAAGACTGGAAATTGCGATATTCCGAGAATACGATGCAGCAATTCACTGAAATTGAAAGCACAGGCACAATATAGCACCAATAGAACAGGAGGTGATGGAAAAGAGAAGGATTGGCCCCACCGATTTGCGTGTAATTTTCGATGAAACGCCAACGAACTTCAATTCCAGTGCGCTTGGCCTCCGTTGGTTCGTTTGGCAGCTTATTTCTTCGAAACTCGTCCGAATATATGCGATATTTGCGTTTTCTTCTCAAACCGCCGCGTGCAAAGATCCACGATCCACAGGTCGCTCGTCGACTTTGTTCAATTATCCGGCTCGAAGGACCAAAATGTAGCGGCAGCGGTGAGGGGTTGATGAACCCAAGATGATGGATGAAAGGTGATGATGAGTTTCGAAGATATTGTTGGTTGAGAAATAAAAGATGCGTTAAGTTCACAATCAAAATTGCATGTAATGTCGGTTAAGTAAAATGTACATAGCTCAAGGAGAGGGGGTGCGGGTACAATTATTTAAACTTAACCAATCGCGACCGATAGAAAAAGATATGGCGTTACGTTTAGTTTAATTTCTTGTCGCGAGATGTCGAAAGCGTATTGAATATATGTTGATGGAGTGAGAAGTATGAACAATAATATATATATACTAAAATCTCAAGGTGTAGGTTCTAGGCACAAGATGAGGTGAAGTAGCCAACGATCTATGGCTACTCAACTTAAGTGTCGGTGACCGATGCGTAGTAAGAGACGGCAGCAGGCACGTCGCGGTATATATATGGCCGCGCGGAGTGAGGTTAGGGGTCCGGGCGGTGTATGCGCAGGAGGGCTTCGCTGGTGCGACGTATGACGTCACACACCCCCTCCGTTAGGCCAGAATTTTCGCTGCCGGAAAATTCGGCTGCTGGCAGGCACCCGGCAGGAGCTGAGCTGGTAGTCACCCTGCGCGCGCTGTAGGCAGGACAAAACAATATAACTAACAGCGTATATTATAGGAACCACTAGTAATTAACATAATATATATATATACTAAAATCTCAAGGTGTAGGTTCTAGGCACAAGATGAGGTGAAGTAGCCAACGATCTATGGCTACTCAACTTAAGTGTCGGTGACCGATGCGTAGTAAGAGACGGCAGCAGGCACGTCGCGGTATATATATGGCCGCGCGGAGTGAGGTTAGGGGTCCGGGCGGTGTATGCGCAGGAGGGCTTCGCTGGTGCGACGTATGACGTCACAAGTGCTTTTTAAAATGAAAAGCTCTTTTCGATGCATAATTTGACGAAGATTTTTTTTATTGATAAAGATCGCAGACGAGCCACGGCCCACCTGCTGGTAAGTGGTAACCGTCGCACATGGACTCAACTATACCAAGAGTATTGTCAAGCCGCTGCGCACCTTTTCATTTCTAACATATGAAATGAAAGATTATAATAATAATAATAATCATTTATTTTTCTCACCACAATAGATAGATTTGTAAGAGTAACATAAACACACTTAATTAGGGTTCATATTGTGGGAGACTGGTGCCTAAACTAGGCTCTAGGTCTGTATTTCAGGACACCAGGTCTCCTCTCATTCCGGCCACATGTTCTTTAGTGGAATTATTATGTAAATGAAACTAGTATTTAAAGGGTGAGTGCTTGCGTGTATCTATGAGTATGTAGTGCGAGTATGTGTGTGTTTAGTGTGCAAGTGTGTGTGTGTGTGTGTTTGTGTGTGTTTGTATGTGTTGTGTGTCCTGCCTAGCCCTACGACTATGAAGTCTTGGGGTCGTCGAATAAGGAAGTTTATTCTACACTAGTAAGAGGTGTGAGTGAATGTTGGTGTGATATGTTATGTGGTAATGTTATTTGAGTTATCACTGAATTAAACCGGACAGGTAAGTAGTCTTTCAGTTTCGTGGTAGTTTAAGTCTTGTAGCCAGGCTGTTAGCTCATTTTTGCATATATTCTTATTAAGACTAAAAATATTCACTTTCCTGTTTATTTTGTTGTATAGGAAACCACCCAAGTAACAGTAAAAGCGGTTAGCAAATTTTGTTTTGAAGTACGTGTTGCGACGATCAACGGGGTTGTAACGCCTTTTATGATTAGTAGTAGGTGTTTTATAAGTTAGATGTTTATGCTGTTTTAGCAATGTGTTAAGTATAAAAAGCTGCCGCACAGTTAACAATCTGGTATCCTTATATAACTGCTCCGTGGGATATCGGTATGGTAAAAAGTGTGATACTTTTAATATAACTCTCTGGGCTCTCTCTAGTACAATCATTGTTGTTTTAGGGGCTCCGCCCCAAGTGGTAATACAATAGGTGAGCAAGGACTGAACGAGCACTAAATATACCGATCTTAGTAACTTAGCATCGGCCACGTGTCTTAATTTTTTAAATATAAATATTAATTTGCGAACTCTGGAGCTAAGGGTATTTATATGGTCTTGAAATTTTAGTGTAGAGTCAATGATTACACCTAGATATTTTGTTTTATTAGCGCTAACTAAACTAGGACAAGTGCATATGCTATTATGTGGCTCACTGCAAGAGTGTTTTTATAGACTGGGATGATAACGAAGCATTCATCGCATTATTCTTAATGGAAAAATTTATGTAACTTGTTTTATCAATATTTAGTGTCAGTACATTGTTTCTTAGCCATTGCAACACAAGATTAAACCCAGACTGCGCGTACTTAGAGACCTCTTCCCATGAATGAGCACTAAATAATAAAACTGTATCGTCAGCAAAACTAATAATTTTGCCTCTAGGGAGAGTGAGCGAGCCCAGCTCGCTCATATAGATGAGAAAGAGAGTCGGCCCGAGAACGCTACCCTGTGGAATACCATAGGTAACTGAGCATCCATTACTAGTGTAATCATCCATTTTAACTCTTTGGGTACGACCAATAAGATAGTCCTTAAAGAGTGCCAGTTGTACTCCTCTTATTCCCATCGCTAAATGAAAGATTGAGCGGCTATCTTCTGCTACAGCCAAAACACACTGACGTGCTTCATGACCGGTCACACAGGAGACGGTGGTACCAACCCGTTTAGGCCCGATAGCAAGTGAATACTCTCACTTGGTACCCAGCCCTACCACCAGTAATGCAATGGGTGATAATTGCTTTGAAAGGATGGGATGGTGACACTTGTATTCTTAGTCCGTCACCACACAGACAATAAAACATAACATGTAATATATATAACATGTAATAATATATAAAATGTATCCACAAGTATCTAATATTTAACAATGAAAAAACAGCAAGATAAATGACTAAATTGTTATGTCTATTTTAATTTGGGAAAGCAGTTTTTTAGCTGTCTGCTTGTCAGAATCAAGTGCATTAGCAAGTTCTAGACAAAGTAACAAGACATTACAATATTTACAGAAAACCAGACTTTCTAGACACATTGGAAAAAATATTTTTAACTTTCTTGAGTGATATTAACTTGTCACTCATTTGTGATGTAGTTGAATACGACTTGTCCCGAATGTTATCCGTTCTATCATACAAGACAATTATTTGTGTGCTTTTTCTGAAATGTATGTCAAATGGCTATATATTTCCCATCTCCATAAAGGGCCTTGCTTATCCCAGCATGCATGGTCCGGCTCAAACGGAGAAGTACCACCCTCTCATAAAAAAATAGCGTGTAACGACGGCAGTTACTCCTGCCGTTGTGTTTCGTATAGTGATTGAGACCGCCGGAGGCCCAAATCCCCTCCATATCCTCTCATTTTTTTCCTTCCTACCGTTTCCTTAGTATCCCTCCTATACCATTCCTTATGAGATGGCGACGCGCGAGTGATGTTTCTGTTGTTGCTAGCGTTTATAGGCTACGGTAATCGCTTTCCATCAGGTTGGTTTGCCACCTTAGTAGTATAAAAAAAATCTAAATAGGTTTAATTATTTCTTATTGCATGTGTAATATAAAAGTAATATCAATTTAAGTGCTCATAAAACCGTGACGACACTTTTTATTAAAAGTCGTCGTGTTTTAATAAAATTGCGACCTGCAGAATACTTTACAGATGATAATTAAAAAGCACGATTTTATTAAAAGTAGTTGCGATATTATTTCTTAAACAGTTTTTTTTGTGGCTTTTCATAATATATTTTAATAAAATATGTAGAAGTAATACAAAGATGGCCAGTTTATGCATCTGGTCCAATTCGACTAGTCTTTTTTGGCAACGATGACAGACACGTCATGGTCCTTTTAGCCGAGATCATTAATACATTTAAGAAATTTTTAATCAAAGCTCTCTCTACAATTGAAACTCACCGACGATAGTAGATACCCACAGGTACTTATCCATCCGGTTCCATTTAAGTTGGTACAGCATATTTCCAAAACTTATAGCTAGTGTTCTTTCGTTGCAGCTGCCATTACCTGCAGAAAATAGGATTAATTATTGTATGATAAGAGTACTAATTAAAAAAAACTAATTAATCGATTTGCTTATGAAGTTTGCCTACCCGCATTGGACTAGCTTGATGGCCTATTGCCTATAACTTTCTCTAAGGAGAGGCCCGTACCTTAAAAGGAGACATTAATTGGTTGAAAAAGCACATATACAAACCGTCTGAAAACCGTTTTGTCCGTGTGGTGACGGACTAAGAATACAAGTGTCACCAACCCATTCTTTCCCACGGGTGTCGTATGAGGCGACTAAGGGAAGTAAGCAATTATCATCCATTGCATTGACTGGTGGTAGGGCTGGGTACCAAGTGGGAGTACTCACTTGGTATCGGGCCCGAGTGGGTTGGTACCACCATCTCCCGTGTGACCGGCCATGAAAGCACATCGTTGCGTTTTGGCTGTAGCAGGAGATAGCCGTTTGTATTTTATTTCATATCTGTGAAATGAATTGGTGAGCAATGCCTTGACAATACTCTCGGTATAGTCGAGTCCATGGGCAACGGTTACCATTTACCATCAGATGGACCGTGGCTTGTCTGCCACTACAAGAAATAAAAAAAAAGTTATTGGCAATTATCTAAGCCGCATTCCGACTTTTTGACGCTCTACAAAGCCATGGATAGATTTGAAGTTGGATCTTATTAGGTATTCCGACGCAGATGAGAACCAGGTCTACGTTATAATGATTCCTATATATTATCCTACCGATGGATCCCAGGAGGACGCATAAATTATGCAGCCTAACTTTTATTAATAATAGAGAGAATAGATAGAAGAGATGGTTAAGCGGTCTAGAGCATTTCCCCGGATTCGAAGGGTCGCAGGTTCGAATCACGCTCAAAGTAAAGTTCTCTTTTTCCAAATTTTCAAATAATTTGTTCTAGAAAGTTTTCTTTTAAATTCAATTTTTATAATATTATATTAAAAAGTATTGGAATGGTAAACTATCAGAAAATAAATATAAACGAATGAAACGTCTGAGTATTTCATGTAAAGTTAATAAAAGTATATAAATATTATACTTATATATCCGATACTCGACGGATATCTAACCTCGGTGCACCGCAATTGTGAAAAGCGAAATTGTCGAGATCTCGTATAAGAGGTATTCTCGTAAAATTAATATGTAGAGAGTGGTTCTTGCTGAATGTGGGCAGTATTAAAACGGAGTACTAATAGGAGGGAGGGGAGAAGTCCCTTAACCGCAGACTTTAGGTCCTCAGACCAGTCTAGAATTATTAATTAACTCAATGGTGATTGCATTCCTTACTGCGGCCTCTATAGTTATTTGAGTTCATAAATTAGTGACAGTTTAAGAGGGCTGCTTATTCCTTTGCGAGTTTAGTTCTGTGTTTCTTGTGTACTTCAATTAATTAATAGTTATTTTACGTCTAAAGTTTTGTATATAAATAATATAATAGTAGTGGTAGTATGAGCGACTGCTGATCATGTAGTCTCGGGTTCAATCCCCGGGTCAGGCAGTGGTATTGAGATTTTTCGTAAAAAGGAAATTTCTCAGTAGCAGCCTGGAGTTTGGAAATGTGCTCGTTGGACAGTAATAGGCTCGCTTCCTATTACGTGGGACTTAAATATAGTTCGCGAACCATGTGTGTGTAATATACGTCTGCCTGGAATACAGGTGCATTTTTTTATTAATATTGTAAAAGCTGAATTTCTAACGAGTTGTGTAAACACGTTCATAGCTACAGGATAATATAACTTCATCAATGATAGGTAACTTTTTTACGTCTTTTAACAATTTAAAATTCAGTGAATAGGTAGGTAACATCGTAACGGCGTATCTCAGGATAAACTAAGAAATTAACTTAAAAACGTAAAAAGAAACTATCGCTGACGAAATCGCGGGCAACTACGTAGTAGAATAGATACTTTTATACTTAAAATTTCGATCATTAAATTAAACATTCTTAATATAAATATGAAATTGCAGTTTTCACTCTTCTACCGTACGAAAATAATTTTTAATAAAAATCGTTGTTATTTTTAATATCTTGTATTTGTTACCTATGTTTTTATTTTATTAATAATTATTTTTAGAATATCTCCTAATAGGACCACTGTTTTATATGTATACATACAGTGGTGTTTCTAAGAGTCTTAAGAATACATTTCTTTGGTCGTTTGCAGCAATAGAGGAGGTTATAGGCTAGTTATGGGCTTGAAATTTGAAGGATCGCTAAAGTAACTTTTACTCAGCTAGCATCAGATGGATGACCTAAAAGTGACACCTATTCGCGGACAGCCCTCCTTCGTGCTTCAGAAAGCGCGCTAAGCGTAGGGTCCCAGCTGTCACATAACATACTGGTAGTAGGTAGTTACAGGTTGTCCGAGTCAGGAATAAAAAATCAAACTCCAGCTTTGTTCTAAGATCGCCAGTTGTCCCCCCTTAGTAGGGTCACGAACGTCAGATAGGCAATCACTTCATGTAAGTTAGCGTTGGATCTTGTACAACTGCACAGATTGGAAGCCGACCTCAACAAAGTTTGGCATAAGGCTAGGGAGATGACGGCGATGAATCATTTGAAGTAATAATTTATATTTATGTTTTGCTGTCGAAAAAAGAACAAAAAAACCTGATAATTAATAACATTTTTTTTATAGCCTATGGCGGCAGACGGACCACCTGATGGTAAATAGTAATCGTCACTCATGGACACAACTATACCAAGAGTATTGTCAAGCAGCAACTTACCATTTCATTTCACAGATATGAAATGAAAGAATAAACTCTCCTGCTACAGCCAAAACGCAACGATGTGCTTCATGGCCGGTCACATGGGAGATGGTGGTACCAACCCGCTCGGGCCCGATAGCATGTGAGTACTCCCACTTGGTACTCAGCCCTACCACCAATAATGCAGTGGGTGATGATTGCTTACTTCCCTAAGTCGCCTTGTACGACACCCATGGGAAAGAATGAGGTGGTGACACTTGTATTCTTAGTCCCTCACAACACGGGCAACATTATTGATTCTTTTTAATAGGAATGTTATAATAATGAATTTTAAAATCAATGTATCAGTAAGTATTTATAATTTTAATTTCATTTATAGGTACAACACAAACAATTATAACGATGAATTAGTTTTTGGCGCCAAATAGTTGTATATTCAATATTTTTGTAAATAAGTACAAAACGGCTTAAACACATTTGCATAACTTTATATAATCTTAATAAAATTGTAAGCAAGCCGCCCAAGATTGAACAAAGAACAACAATCACATTCATTTGACGTCTAATTTACATAAATATGAGATTTTCACGAATAATCATACTTAAATACCGTTCATTTGGAATCGCTTTACAATGAAGATTGGTTCCGACCCGCCGAGCAATATGTTTGGAAGCGACTTCTGGGTTACGCCGCGTGTCTTGTTAAAATTAAGGATTTAAATTTAAATTTGTAAAGCGTCCCGGAGCGAATAGGTGAAACGAAATAAATATGAATATGAATGGGGAATCAGACAACTACGGACCGGGTTTCGAATTATTAACTTTTGAAGTGCACTTCGTAGCAAGGTACCGTCGGGAATATAAGCTGGCATTTCTTCGAGTGTGCGTATAACAAGCTTGTCATATATTTCTAAACATATAACTGCAATGTCTGCGTCGTTTTTTAGAAATGCCTAAATAATATTTTGAAGACGTAGATAAGATTCGTATGTATGACTTATTATTTAATATTTCTGAAATCACTGAATAAATTTTAATATTTTTTTCACTAACGGAATCTTGAATTATCTTTGAAAAACAAAAAGCCAGTATATCAATTATATTTCCTTTTCTAATATAATGCGCTTAGTCTGCCAAATATACAAAACAATTTTAGAATTAAACATAAAAATGTTTTTACTTAAGCTCTGTGTGAAAAAATAAAAGGAAAATGTTTTAGGTATAAAAACAGGCACTTTAACGTACTCACCCGAGAAATATTAGTTAAGTTTATGTTTACAGTACGATTTTTTCATGTTTTGTTAAATATAAAAATATTTAATTTTTAAGTAAATACTAGTAGGTATATTAAACACAAAGTGAAAAATGTGTAATTGAAAATAACAGTCACGAGCAGGATTTGAACCTGCATCTCCTGGATACCGTCCAGATGCTTATTTGTGTCCTAAAAATACTTTTGACAGATGGCGCAGGCGTCACCCAAAGACGTTAAGTATGAATGTGTTATCGAAATTAGCAGTCAGGAGCAATTGTCACCATGGCTGAACTGGCAAAGCATCTGGACGGTATCCAGGAGATGCAGGTTCAAATCCTGCTCCTGACTGTTATTTTCGATTTCACATTTTTCACTTTGTGTTTAATGTATAGTGCTAAGCATGTCAAATGCTAAAAATATATAAATATGAGTAGGTATAATTAAGTAATCTTAGTATGTCTGAATAAATATGGGAGAAAAATCCTTTTGACCTGATAACGTCTTATAAATCGATGAACGCCCGGCTGCACGCATGAAAAAGTCTCACGTTCCGAAAAATGTATGGCGACTGATGCATTGTTTGTGAAACTCTCAGAAAATATATATGACGTCATCACGTAATATTATCGTCCATAAACCAACTTTACAGACAACCATATGTTTTTTTATATAAATGCCTCGGTGGTGTAGCGGTAGTGTATGCGACTGCTAATCATGAGGTCTTGGGTTCGATCCCCGGGTCGGGCAATGTTATTGAGCTTTCTCCTACAAAAAAAATTCTCAGTACCAGCCCGGAGTTTGGAAATTTGCCCGGTAGACGTCAATAGGCTTGCCCCCTATTACGTGGCACTTAAACATAGCTAGCGAGTCGTGGGTGTGTAATACACCCCTGCCTACCCCTTCGGGGAATACAGGCATGATGCTATGTAAATGCGGTAGTGCTTGCTTGTTACTCTTTCACGTTTGACGGGCCTCGTGGCGTAGTCGGTAGTGTAACCAACTTCCGTGTACGAGGTTATGGGTTCGATTCCCACTCAGAACAATTGTTTGTGCGATGAACTCAGATATTTGTACTGCGTCTGGGTGTTTTCTATCTATCATAGGAATGTATTTACAAATAAAAAGTAATATGTATTATATCAGTAATCTGGTACCAATATCACAAGCGTTAAGCTTAGTTTGGGACCAGAGGACGTTTTGTGAAATGTCCGTGAATATTTATTTATTTCATGCCATAAGTACTGAAATGAGCATCATGACATATTTCATTCATATATAGCCTGATGCCTAGAAAAGGACATAGGTTTAATTTTACCCGGGACAAACGGATCGTTCTTGTAGCATAGCTATTTTTACACCGAGATAATGAATGTGCCATAGAGGAACAATTTATATTGAACGGATTCCTGGGCACAATCTAGTTCTAAAATGAGTAATATACACAACATAGCATCACGCCTGTATTCCTCGAAGGGGTAGGCAGAGGTGTATTACACACCCACGACTCGCCAGTTATGTTTAAGTCCCACGTAATAGGGGGCGAGCCTGTTGATGTCTACCGGGCACATTTCCAAACTCCGGGCTGCCCGAGACCTCATGATCAGTAGTCACTTACACTACCGCTGCATCACAGAGGCAGTTTACAGTTAGTTAGTAATATTCTGTATAGGAATTAATATGTTTATTAAACATATTCGTTTTGCTGACGGTATACCAAAATGTCAAAAGCAAGCAGATAGGCCAACGAAGACAATTTAGGCGTCCTGTATAATTTGGGTTTCGGCTAAGGACCATGCGCCGCATTTCAAGAGCCTCTACTAGCGACTAGTGCCGACGGCTGTATTATTTTATTTTTCACGATACACTTTATAGCAGGGCTGTTGTTTCACTTTATGCACTGTTTTATTCTAGAAATATTTTTTTGTAGTCAGATTTCACTGTAAAGTGAAGTGGAATCAAAAAATACGTCACGTTCTTCATAAATACGAGTAGAGTAATTCAGATATAATTTTATATCATGCGTCACATACATATTTCATCTACTCCACCTTACGGAAAGGCTGAAGTTAATGGAATAGATAACTTATAATTTATGAATTGGCTGGTACTTTGTTAATGATAAAGTGCAAAAAGAGTCCTATGTGGCCTTGGATGACGTTATAAAGAAGTAGCAATCAGGTATTTAATCACCAACTCATATTTAAACGAATATATAACTGTGTTACAGTTTAACTGCAAAGACCTTTTATAAAATGTTAGTAAAATAACGTTATGGAATAAAAGACCGTGTTTAACTTTATATCCAGATGAAATAACATCATTTTAAAGGACAAAGCCATAATAAGACATTCGAAATTCAAAATTTTCGCTTCTTTTTAATTGCTCTCGATAACAAAGCGAGATCAACGAGTGCTGCGGTGGTTTCTTTTTTTAAATCTATCTATATTTTTTTGTATCGGCTTTGATTAAATTTCAAAGTTCGAAATCATTTTTATTTCGTTTTAATTAAATGTCGAGGTTTTGTAATCATAGTTATTTGTCTGAAAAATATATTTAAATCACGCACTGAATATGAAAAGCCGGTTATCATCAACTCTTTAATTTATTCGCAGATTATATAAATGAAATAACGAATGAAGGGCTGGATAACCAGTAATTATGTACCCAATCTTAAAATTATTAACAAAAACTTCAATAGGAAGAAGTAGTGGAGCCGAACATAAGATATTACTGAGGCACGGGCGGTAAATATTTTTATTACTACTAATGAGCATACATCTTCTAAAAAAAAACAAGACGTTTCTTTGATTTTTATGTCGTTATGCCTACATTTTGGCTTGGCCGTGGCATGTTAACTATAAACGAATACTAAATCTAAGCTTGCTGAGACGAATTTCACGGTGTTGCATTATAAGTACCAGGGAACCATATTACCAAGAAGGCATTAGCCCGCAACAGCTGCTAAGCTTTACGTACGTGGACCGAAGTTAATTAGAAGCCTTTGCACCACGGTCCGGCTGCGGTTTTAATAATTTCTAGCGTCCAACGTAACTGAATTGATATAAATGATTTTGTTGGACCCTACACTAATTTGAGAGCGAAGTTCGGTCGGTACCTACTTGGAATTAATGACCGTCTGAATAGTAACATGAGCTTAGTTTGGTAGTATCTCATCTGTTGTCGAACGGGCGTTCACTTTGAAGAACACACAGGTTAAGAGCACATAAATGTCAGAAGGTGAACATATTTTCCAAATCTTGACGTGTTATTTTATTTCAAGTAAAGTGAGTTGTATCTTTTATTTAACACTAACGATTTCAATTTACTAATGTAGAAAATCTTTGAAATGACTAGGTTTTTTTTTACTTTTATTTTTGATGGAGACGAGTTACGGCCCACCTGATGGTAAAGTAAGTGGGACTACCAAAACACATCGAGGTGTTTCCTGGCCAGTCGCACGGAAGATGGTGGTGCCAACTCACTCATACCCGACAATAAGTGAGTAGTCCCACTGGGTACGCAGCCCTACCACCAGTAATGCAATGTTTGATAACTTCTTACTTCCCTTCGTCGCCTCGTACACCCGGAGAAAAGTATGGTAGGGGGCCTTTTTTATTTCTTAGTCCATCATCACACGAACAAAATATTATTTTAGGTACAAACATGAGAATGAGAAACTCTATGTTTTATGATAATAGAATTTCTCTCTCATTGCAACCACTATAAAAAAGTTTTAATATGTTGTAAGTTAAGAACTAATAAAAGTGCGTGTACTTAAGTACGCGCGTGAGATGTTATACTTCTTTGGCATCATTAATAAATAAAGTAATTATTAAATTCGTTACTGCAAAACCTGTCACAGTTATGTTTTTAAATATCTTGTTCGATAAAGTAATTATGTCTAATGTCACTAGATGGCGTTAGTAAAATTTTGAAATTTCTAATAAGTCGATGTTAAGAGTTTAGGTGTCTGATCATACCCGTTTAACGCAACCTCTTTGGAAGTCGCACTAGAAGTATAACTTCATAAAATATACTTACCTTACCTTATACAATCAACCACGTCCAGGTATCATGATATTTGATCTTGGTTTTGGATAAATGCAATTGGGCATGGCTCTCTAATCAAATCACTTTTTTGTTATTGCGTATGGTGGTATTTCACAGATATGAAATGAAATAATAAACGGCTATCTCCAGCTACCATCAAAACACACTAATCTGCATCATGGCCGGTCACACGGCAGATGGTGGTACCAACCCGTTCGGGCCCGATAGCAAATGAGTACTCCCACTTGGTAGCCAGCCCTACCACCAGTAATGCAATGTGTGATAATTGCTTACTTCCATTAGTCGTCTCGTACGACACCCACGGGAAAAAATTGGGTGATGATACGTATATTCTTAGTCCATCACCACACGGATATTTCAACCGACTCTCATTTTTTCTGCACATCATTTCTTAGAAATAGAAATCATCAGTAGGTGATATTATTTATTCAATTGTGTGAAAATTACATTTTAATACTCTGGCTTTCTGTCAAGTTCGCAACGCCTAAGTATCTGCATTGCATGCCCGTCAAACTTATCCGCAGTTATTACGAGTAACTGCCATGTCAGTTTCTAATTACTCGATCCTGTTATCACCTGCGACTGACGGCTACATTTCTACCCTGTCTGGACCATTTTAAGAAGACTCCCCGTCTTGATAATAAGACTTAATAATAATAAGCGAGGGTACTCAATTTGGGGTTCTTGGTAAAATTGTTAGTAGCTCCACCTCCGCAACGTGAAGTCGCGAAATATGTTCAGATGACAGCTCCATTATAGTAATGTGCCAAACAACGGGTTTAAGATATTATTTATGGTGCGAAAGGTAATAATTTTCTATATTTGGCTCGATGAGTACATTATTTCAATTTGAAGTTCTTACGTGGCCTGTACCATTAGTTCACTCAATTAATTTTCTAACAGCAATCTTGCTGTTTACTGTTACTGTTGTTTTACTGGCAATAACCAATATTTGTTAGGATTTTATATTTTTAACAACTTATAATAAGAAAATTTTTATTATTTATAATAAGTATTGGACATTAAAAGAAATTTTTAAAAGTGGCATGTCAATAAGTATAAAAAGAAAACCATGGATTCATGCATTCTGCCCTCCCTAAGCTATGGCTGCCAAACGTGGAAGTTCACGAAGAGGATTCAAAACAAAATTAGCACGTGCCAAAATGGGATGGAACGCAGCATGCTAAATATAAAGAAAATACAGAAAATTCGACACTCAAACATAAGAAAGCGCACTAAAGCAATAGATGCTTTGGCTTATGCCCAAAAGTTGAAATTTAGGTGGGCTGGCCATGTAGCTCGTTATGTAGACAACAGGTGGACAATAGCTGTCACTACATGGAAGGGCTCGCCAGGCAAACGCCGTGTAGGGAGACCCAACACTAGATGGGAAGACGACATAAAGAAGATCGCAGGAAAAAACTGGACACTTACAGCAAAAAATAGGGGAAAATGGAAATCTTTGGAGGAGGCCTTTACCTGAGAAATACAATAATTGATTATTTTTTGCGTGGACCCCGTAAATTATTGTAGAATTAAATATAAATTAATAACTGATACTTATTTAAATATTAATATTTGATTATTATATTTACCTATAAAATTGTTTCTTAAATAGAAACATTAAATAAATGATTACGAATAAAATAACGAAGAATAAAATGTACATCAATAATAAAGTCATCTGAATATGGTAAAATATGATAATATTATTAAATAAGAAAAAAACTTTGTAATCTATTTCATTCATATATATTTGATGCATGTAAGATTATTCTTAAAATTATTGATTTTATTAATATTTTGAATTGTTTGCACTTCTTAACTTTATATTGCATGGATAAAAAATAAAAGGCTTTTTTATTTTTTTTTGTTGTATTTTTATTTTATTTATATTAAGAAAAATAATAAAACTCAAATTTTAGTAAGAACAATAATAGGTATGGCAAGCGGGGAGTTTGAAGAAGTGATTTGCTTTATGTATAAACTAGCCTTTGCCCGCAGCTCCGCCGCAGCCAGAAGCTAGTTCTTTAGGTCATATCTCAGGTTTCCGACATAGTAGCGGGATAAAATATATACCAGTTTTTAAGTCTAATCAAGAGCTATCAAAGAAAAAAGTTTCAATATAATCCTTTCAGTAGTTTTTTGCGTGATGTGCGAACGAACAAACAGATAAACAGACAAAAAATCTAAAAAAATGATTTTTGTTCAGACACGCCTATATAGCCTAATACAGTATTTTCTCAAATATCTTAAATATACAGACGTAGCTCTGTTACAGCTTTATAATAGTATAGATGACACATGTATTCTATTAATAGACCAATTTAAATCTAATGCATTTTTAATGGACGTGTTGGGTTATCAGTCCACCATCCATCTCCCATGTGACCGACCATGGAGTACCTCGAAGTATTGTGGTTGAAGCGGGAGATAGCTCTAACTTCTTTCATATCACATCTGCAAAATTAAATAATTCAGCTTGATAATAGTCTCAGTATAGTTATGTCTATGAGCCTCCGCTCATAGACATAACTATACCGAGAGTATTATCAAGCTGAATTATTTACCATTTACGATCAGGTGGACCATAGCTCCTTTGCCACCTTAAGCGATAAAATAAAAATGGGAACACCTACTTTATGGTGAAAAAAATGTTATCTCTCTCTCTCTCTCTCTTAAACTTAAGATGCTTAACATATGAACATTGCAAAGTATTTAAACTACGCTCTTTTTTAGTCAACCTATTCAATTAAACACAAAGTGAAATATGTGAAATCGAAAATAACAGTCACGAGCAGGATTTGAACCTGCATCTCCTGAATACCGTCCAGATGCTTTGCCAATTCAGCCATCGTGACAATTGCTCCTGACTGCTAATTTCGATAACACATTCATACTTAACGTCTTTAGGTGACGCCTGCGGCATCACATTTTTCACTTTGTGTTTAATGTATAGTGCTAAGCATGTCAAATGCTAAAAACATATCTAAACAACCTATTCAAATTATTATTTAATTAGAAATCTCAATGTATATAAACATTAAGTTTTCTTTTAGATGGTAACAATAAGTTTAAACTGTTTAATAGACAATTACATAAACTACATGAAATAAAGTATGTAATTATGTATATCCGAGAAATCGTCACAATCTTTAGCTAAAAAAATCATGGTACCTACTTTATGTTCATCTATGTATAAATCGTTATGTGGTACAACGAAGGATTTATACTGAAGAAAATGAGCGCACGTACCTTTTAAGTTAATATTCAACCTATTTACTTTTAGTATTATTTAATCTAATAAACAGATTATTTACAAAGAGCTTTATTTAAGACGAAGCCAATAATATGCGCTTCAACGACCGTTAGACGCGCCTCAGCCAATTTCACGCTGTGCTATCTTTGTTAATTGTTAATTTGTATTAACAATTTTCGAGAGTTATTAGTTAAGCTTTTTAAGTTCTCATTTACACAGAAAAAATCTTCATACTTTGTTTTTTTCTTTTTTTAATTCACACGTTATTTTGCAAATTTAATTAGTACAATAAAATATGCTTACTTACACGCATACATGTCATATTTTTGGGGTATTGTCATCGCAATGAACTATGCTCCATTATTTTTATATAATATATATAATCTACTAGCAGATCCGGCGACGCGTTGCAGAGGCACACTGTACATAATTAATTCGTTAATATTGCAATCTTATTTGTTTCGGAGTTCACCGTGGATAATGTGACGCGATTTTTTTTCGTACACCAAAGATACTTAGATAGTAGAGCAACAGTAAAAAATAAGTGTTATGTATTTCCTATCTAAAATATAATTACTGTACCTATATATAGATATAGAGTTAAGCCAGTCGGTATTAATCAGCCACTTATGACATAACGCTAAAATCACTCACACATAAACACACACACACACACACACACACACACACACACACACACACACACACACATTGAGATTAACGTACACACACATACATAATCGTATATACACTATGGCTGACTATGGCATAATAAGTATACACTATAAAACTATTGTCAACTAATTTAAGGGGAGGACACTGACACCTGCAACTTGTGTTTCAAAAGCGTAAAAATTTAGTCTATAATAAAAAATATTAATCTAATTATTTATATAATATATGTAACAATGTTTAATACGTATAGGTTGTGGAAATAAATTCCATCAAAATGCCCATACACCGTACCGTTTTAAATTCCGTTGTGTACAAAAACATTCAAACTTTGCAGACAAATT
The DNA here is from genome assembly GCA_948253155.1 of Leucoma salicis. Taxonomy (NCBI): domain Eukaryota; kingdom Metazoa; phylum Arthropoda; class Insecta; order Lepidoptera; family Erebidae; genus Leucoma; species Leucoma salicis. The sequence continues at coordinate 9,415,310 of OX411808.1, read as the reverse complement.
CGATCTGTGCGGGGTGATTCCGACCATGTACATTGTGAGTTCATTTACGCAATAACAACCTTCGTTAAACGTAATAAAAGCTACAACAGAATAGAGTGGATGCAAATCCGTGGTTCTGGATGTAGAAACATAAAGTTCTGGCTTATATTGCTATGCTTTATATAATATCGGTACATAATAGATGTTACACATTATGGAAGTTGAAAACAGATATTCTATGTTCAATAAATGCGAATTTATATAATTATTTGGGCATGTATATATATATCTAATAATGTTGCACACAATAAACCGCAGAGAATTTACTTTACAATATGAATACTTTGTATTACTACGACGCGTCGCCATCTCCAAGGAATAGTAGGTAAAGAAGAAGCATAATAAAGAGAGCATGAGGGGAGGGTTTAAGCCTCCGGCACTCTCACTTACTATAAGAAACACGGCCGTATAAGTATCTGCCGTTGTTTCAAGGCGATCTCCTGTGAGATGGTAGTATTAAGTTACCTTAGTAGAGCCGGCCGAATCATGCGCGGACAAGCAAAAAGGCTGTACCATACCAGATAGAAATTGCAATTATGGTTTTATTTTGTTTAGTAAGCATTCCAAATGCATTATTATACTCCACATTATCTTAAATGTTACGATGGACTGTTAAATATTTCCTATAACACAGAATCTTTCTTAATCAACGTACTGGTGGTAGGGCTGGGTACCAAGTGAGAGTACTCACTTGCTATCGGGCCCGAACGAGTCGGTACCACCGTCTCCTGTGTGACCAGTCATGAAGCACGTCAGTGTGTTTGGGCTGTACCGAAGATAGCCGTTTATTATTTCATTTCATATATGAGAAATGAAATGGTGCGCAGCGGCTTGACAAAACTCTTGGTATAGTTGAGTCTATAAGCGACGGTTACCACTTACCATCAGGTGGACCCCGGCTCGTCTGCCATCATTAGCAATAAAAGAAATTGTACATAACCTGTTTGTATACCCCAAAATGAATTTAATTATTAAATAAGTGTTATGCTCTGCTACTGCTTCCCCGGATCGGAAGGGATGCAGGTTCGATTCCTGCTCGCACTAAAAGTTCTCTTTTTTCACATTTCACAAATGTATGATTTGTTACCCGTGCCGTACCGCCGTATTGTAAAAACTTCTCAAAGTGAAATAAGAATATTTTCAGTAAGATTATTGTTTTGCTTAGACGTTTGACGTGTGAATCGGTCAGTGAAATATATATATTGTTTTTAACCGTAAAATGTCAATAAATTCTCTGGAAAGTTTGTTACGGGAGTTGCAAAACACTATAGTGGCTCTTGTAAGCAAAGTGAAGTTATTGGAATCGCGAATATGTGAGCAATCAGTGATAATAGCTAATCTAAAATCATCAAGTGAAATTACGTCTACCCGAAAGTCTGAGATATTGACTATCCCTACTACGGCGGCGTTGAGTCAGCGCCCCGTACGTGGTGCGCGCAAACATGCTTCGCTCGCTATAGCGGAATCTGCCAAGCTAGCTAACAAACCCGGCAATCGATGCGCATCCGCTACAACAACATTGAAAAATTACATTCCAGTTGAGAACTCAGTGGTTGTATCAGCTGTTTGTACAATTACTAGTGCATCGACAAGTACAAACGATATGAACAGAAAATCACTAATAAAAGGTACACAGCAGAGCACATTAGCTAATGGCAATTTAGATAATCCCAAAACACCGTGGCAGGTAGTTAGCCGTAAAAAGAAAACGACTCGCTCTGTGATTATAGGAACAGGTAATAGCAGCGACGAGCCCCAGGCTGCTGAGCGAATGAAATACATCCAGGCCTGGTCATTTCGACCGGAGACGACATGTGCGCAAGTACTTAACTTTCTAAATAACTTTACTGTGTCTAATAAATACCTTGTAGAAAAGCGGAATATTAGATCAAAGATGCACGCATAATTTGTTATTGGGATCCCAGAGGGAATTTATGAGACGGTGACAACACCCTCTGTCTGACCTGCAAAGGTGTGCTTCGCCGAGTGGTTTCCTGCGCGTCCCCACCAGCAGCGGGGAGACGTGCTCACTAACTGCGATAGTCCCTAACTCACATCCACAAGACGGTGAAACCTCCACCTCGACCATCAGAACCAGGTTATCCACTCGAAATGAGTCCTCTAACTTGTTGATTATATGCCATCAAAATATCGCCTTTTTATTTAAAGTAGTTCAGCATGTGATAAAATTGATAAAATACAGATCAAAAATGAATTTAATTATCACAAAAATTGAACCAGGCAGTTCTTAAGTATATTAAATGTACTTAAGTAAATTATAGAAACAAATTTTGTTTCTATAATATTAGCAAAGATTAACAAGGACTTTTCAATACAGGCTGTGTTTTTAACATAATACTAAAAAGGATAAGCTTCATACCGATGTAGGTACTATTTAGTGATATTTGTTGTGAACCGTCGTGTTCGTAGCTTTATAGAAGAGGACTAATCTATACAGTGTTTCCTACAAAAGCTCCCAGTTATAGTTACTGCTCATCACTAGACCTGAGTCTCATAACTAGATTATTATACCATCATAAATATGCAATGAATATATAAGACTATTGCTACAGATTAGATTTTTTTGACGGGCCTCGTGGCGTAATCGGTAGTGTAACTGACCTTTTTTTTTTTTTTTAATGTTTGGGAAAAAATGTTCCTAACCGCACACCCCGTCGTTCGGGGCAACGAACAGGGTAGTGTGGGGAGTGTAACCGACCTCCGTGCACGAGGTCGTGGGTTCGATTCCCACTCAGGGCAATCATTTGTGTGGTGAACACAGATATTTGTACTGCATCTGGGTATTTTCTATCTAATGTGTAAGTAACATAATATATATATACCTATATATTATAGTAAGCTACACTATTGTATTAGGGCATACTCTGTAACAATAGTTTTCAGTAAGATTATAATATATGTATGAATTTATAAAAAAATAAGAAATATGTATTATATCTATAATAATGGCACCCATAGCACAAGCGTTAAGCTTAGTTTGAGACCAGAGGACGTTGTGTGAAATGTCCGCGAATATTTAATTATTATAGATATTCCTTAAATGACCAAAACTTATGTTCTAAAATAAAACTATTTTTACATGTTGTTCGATAATAAGCGTATATTTTGAAATTAGCGCACAACTTTAGTTGTACTCTATTATAAAGTATTTAATATTAACGCGTATTGTAGCTCTAGTCATAGAAACTATGTAATTTAAAAAAAAACCATATTACATATTTATGCAAATAAGGTAACAAATTGAAGGGCAGTTAAAAGCGAACAAATAAAAGTAACACTATACACAGACTATAATTACTAACAATGGGTAAGTGCAAATTTAAATATTTTTTCTATAACCTTTGTATGGAATTAAATACCGTTAATTTCTGTTTTCATGCCTTTCTCCCATGCCGCCAAGAATCCAAGGAAAGTATGCAGAAGAAGGATAATAAAGAGAGGATTAGAGCTCCCGCATTCTCACTCACTATACGAAACACAACAATAAATGTATCTACCGTTGTTTCACGCTGATCTGTGAAAGGGTAGTATTTCCCAGGTCGAGCCGGCCGATTCATGCTGGAACAAGGAAGTCTCTACCACAACAAAAACTGGGCCTATCGTATGAAGTGTATTTCATTGATAAAATTAGACAAAAATCAAACGATATAAATTATTAATCTTACTTCATATAGTTAATAAATACAATAGTTTACACCATTACGATTTTATATTACATAACAACAACAATAGATATTTAATATCTGTAATTCCCCATTGTGTAGCGAGAAGATTGAGATTGGGGATGAAGGGAGAGTAGTGAACCAGTTCGCCCCTGTAATCCTTTACGCTCCACTTCTTTCGTTATTTCAAAAATGTTATTGTTGATAATTAAGGATCTGAAGATAACGGGATTATCTCACGGTATTTTAAATGGACAGATATTTAAACGAGCTTTAATGAAATGCCTTTAAAAATTTGGAGATTTTGGGATGGTTAGCCGTGTGGGGCCGGCACTAAGAGTAGCTCCACCCTGTATCTTCCTATGGGAGTCGTAAAAGCTGACTAAGGGATTACCGGGGTACCGGGCAGCAGCGTTCCCCTGTGTACTAAAAACATCCACTGCGATCGCCAACCCGCCTGCCAAGCGTGGCGATTATGGTAAAACCCCCATTTTGGGGAGGCCTATGTCCAGCAGTGGACGATGAAAGGCTGATGGATGGATGGATGAAAAATTTGGAACTATAATGCTTGTTATATATTAAAACAGTTTATATTCAGTGTGCTGCCGACACGTAAAGACACGATTGAAATATGTTTTCTGTTTTCTTTACAATATATAAGTTTCTATTATCATAAGTGAAGAGTAGAGGTACTAACTCTCTTCGGTCAAGTGATTTGTGGTAGAGCATATTATCACAATTAACAGAACAAATGTCGACGTTGTAATAAGATCGTATGTTGTTGATAATATGTATATTGGATAAATGATATACCAAATAAATGATACGTATACATCATATTATATCATTAATGATAAGAATAATGTGTAAGTGCAATTATTACTCGTCATTAGAATCTAAAAAGCGTTTAATCTTGAAACCTCTCAGGTGGCAATCTACAATAATAAGGGACAGCTCTATAATACAACAGAGATTAAAAACCAATATTGAATTTCAATACAGAACGCAGTAATATATAATCATAATTTCTATGACTTAACAGGGTAGAAATATTGACAAAAGGAAGATAAATACAATTTAGAAATGAACGGAGGATTCCCATCAAGTTATGTGTACTGTGGAAGTCAATACTGATTTAAAGCAAACAGAGTATAAGATTATTCAAATTAATGATAAATTAGAAAATACCACTAAATCCTGATATTCTGACTGCTTCGGTAGTGCAGCGGTAGTATGAGCGACTGCTGATCATGAGGTCTCGGGTTTGATCTCTGAGTCGGGCAGTGTTAATTTTTCGTAAAAAAATTCTCAGTAGCATCCCGGAGTTTGGAAATGTGCCCCCTAGACGGCAATAGGCTCGCCCCCTATTACGTGGGACTTAAACATAGCTGGCAAACCGTGGGTGTTTAATACACCTCTGCCTACCCCTTCGGGGAATACAGGCGTGATGATATGTGTGTTGTTGTACTGATTTTCTTATTATTTTTTATATACTACGTGGGTGGCAATAAGCATACAGCGCACCTGATGGAAAGTGGTTACCATAGCCTGTAGACGCTAGCATCACCAGGGTCATCACTCGCGCATCGCCATCTCCAAGAAAAGTGATAGAAGGTGGAAAGAGAGGATATGAAGTAGAGAATAGGTAGAATACTAAGGATAATAAGAAGGGGATAGGGAGGGGATTTGCAGTTTGGTTTTCAGCGATTCTTGGTGTTGATGTCGAATCCGATCCAGTATAAAAGCTTGAAGACATCTTCCAATGCAGAGGTGAAGAGTTTCGGGCGCATAGTCTCATTTTCTAAAACCTCTCATCAATTGAATCGTTTCGGACTGATATGGTGGAGAGACTTTTAACGTGTCTGTGAATATATTAGCATTGAGCAGCGTGTTAAGACCTTAAGGAAATGTTTGAAAACAAACATCGTGCCAAACAATTGAACAACAAAGGCTTTCACTAAGTACACTGTAATTTTTTAAATATATTTTAATACAAACTTATATACCATAGGGACATCTTATTGGGGTAAATAATATTCTCAGTTTATACAGACTATAATTTAACCAAAATTCGTTCATATGATAATCCAGGGTTTCTTCTAATTATTAACGAAATCTTATTCATCCAAAATCACTCGGTCGTTTAGACATGATTGACGAACTAACATCTAAACATTTTCACAAATCACATATAGTAATATCAGTAGAATACAAGCCTAATATACGAGTATATATTTTTTTAAAAGATAACACCTTGCACTAAGGAATAATCCTTGTATCAACAACTTCACGGACACAAAGTACACCCATACTCAGAACAACCATTTGTGGATCACACACAGAGTTGTCCTGTGCAGGAATTGAACCCATAACACTCGGGCGGGAGGCAGCTAAGATAAATATAATATAACTAGCCTTTGTCCGCGGCTCCGCAGCAGTCACAAGCTAGTTCTTAGGCTATATCTCAGGTTTCCGATATAGAAGCGGGATAAAATGTACTCCAGTTTTTAAGTCTAATCAAGAGCTCTTAAATAAAAAAAGTCGCATCAAAATCTGTTCAGTAGTTTTTGCGTGATGTGCGAACGAACCAACAGACAAACAGATAGACAGACAAAGAGACAAAAATTCTAAAAAAAATTGTTTTAGACACGCCTATATAGCCCATTACAGCCATTTTTTCTTAAATATCTTGAATGTACAGACACAGCTCTGTTGCAGATTTATAATAGTATAGATAAATGTATACTGTCTCAATAGACGTATATTTTCATTCTTCGAGCTAATTTCCAGCCCAGGCTAATTGCTGGGAGGTAGACAAAAGGTGTCAACTGAGAAGATTGTATCGATTCACTTTCACTCTCAATCGGGGTCAGTTGCGCGCGACTGCACTAGGCCACTGGATCACTGCAGCATAGTTCACCCGTTGCAGCCTACTGCAGCTAACGTAGACTCACAGCAGTTTACCTCCATCCTATTCGCTTTTAATTTCACGCTAATAAAGCAAAGGAAATGACGATCCGATGCCTTGATAACGACATTAACTATTGTGAAGAAAAAAATCTGAGATTAGCTGCTTGTATTGATTTTTTCGGGATATTCAATATAGTTACCGTAGTTAATGAAAAAGTGCGTGTTATATGAAGTGTAGCAAAAACATCTAAGCTGTTCAGTGCAGTGAAGTATCGCAGGCTTTGGATTACGTAGCAGGCGGGTGTTATTAAGCAAACTAGTCTATCTTGTAAGTTAAAACATTTCCTTTAGGTAAATTAAGAAATGTTATGCGTTTTTATAATTATTAATTAGAACAATAACTTTGTCCCACTTAATACCTTATTGACAACTACTTAGTAGATACAACATCTGAAAGCCTGTTCATAGATCTGCCGATCCAGGAATCAAAACCAAGACTTCCTAGTCAGAAGCTTAGCAAACTTATAATACTAAACTTATAGTAGTGTAATATAAAACTTAGAATACCTATGGAAAGTCTATACACCACATAAGTATATCTGAATTTTTAGTATGTAATCTAACCAGAACCATACACTTACACATAAATAAACAAAACAAAACAAATAATGTTTCTAAGGGTCTTTTGGAAAACTTTTCATTTTGGTTATCGGATCGTTTCGCTTGCCCTCACACAAGCTTCTAGATATTTCTTTGAGGCGTAAATACGATTCGGTATGCTTAGTCCTAAGAAGGAGCAAAAAGGGTTTGGCGTTTATAAAAGCGTTTTTTTAAGTTTTAGACGACCAGAAAAATAATATCTAATTATTATACAAGAATAAAAAGAAATAGAAAATTTACAGTTTATTTTAATAAATAACCGAGCATGCCAAGTGGAAAGGGTATACATAATAGGTACTAATCATAATTTAGTATATTAAAATCCGCCAGATGGCTTCGGTGTTGCCGATATAATAAACAAAAATTTAGAAATTCATGCTATAACAATAATAAAACTCGGTTAAAAAATATATGTATTTGATTTGATTCTTTTCAGTTTCATATCAACAACTTAAAAAAAATCACACCGACCAAGTAAAATGCCATTAAATTTAGATTCTTGTTTTCTGTCTTTCTTTATTTTCTTGGTCAGTTCTTATAATACCAAAATATGGAAACAATCAATACAACCAAAAACACGAATTTTGCAATTATTTACAAGTAATAATTTATTGAAAGACTTCAAAATCGCTGTCACGTGTCCCACAACGTAATCACGAGTAAGATTTTTAGAATTGGCATGTCCTTATTCGGATTCTCAAAAGGGTTAACGTTTTGTCACCTCATGTTATTATATGGTTTGAAATGTAAGAAATCCGAGCCGTTAGATTGATTCAACCCCTCACTGGATTATTCTGTAATAATGTTTATTTTCCATCTTGGGTGTACGTCGTGCAGGGATTGCGAAAGTAATTGTGGACTTAAAAGCTGCTAGATCTGAGGTGAGCAAATTTCAAGAGTTAGAAATGTTTATGAAAGGTTAAACTGATTATAGGTAGTTTTATTTCAATGAAAAAAGTAAATTTGAGCTGTTGAATTTGATTTAACTATTTATTATGTAGCATATTAAAGATATATTGGCCGTGTGGAGTCAGCTTTAGAATTGTCCCACCCCTCTCTACCCACGGGAGTCGTAAGAGCCGACTGAGGAAATACCGGGGGAGTGGGCAGCAGCACTCCCTCGAGTATTAACAACATCCACTGCGATCGCCAACCCGCCTGCCAAGCGTGGCGATTACGGCATTATCCCCCATGACGAGACCTCGTTGTGGTTGTGTATTCTCTTGGGGAGGCCTATGTCCAGCAGTGGACGTTGAAAGCTGATGGATGGATGGATGATAGATATAAAATCAGAATCATACTTGAAAAAATACTGAGCTAAATAATCCTTACTAACATTATAAATGTGAAAGTGAGTTTGTTTGTTAATTTATTTTTTATGTTTTCTTTTCACGCTAATAAAATCAATCAGCCTGAAATATAGTCTTGAGCTCAAAAAAGGATGTAGACTACCTACTTGTTATCACGGGAAAAATAATGTTTCCTGTGGTAAACCTATTTTTGCATAGAGATAACTATTGTACTTTAGAGTGATGTATGTATATTCCGAAGTCGATATGTACGGACGAAGTTTACAATATAGTATTAAATTTCCGAATCAAGCTTGAAAAAAAAACTGAAAATCAAAATTTAAAAAATACTCAATTTTGGAATACTTACTTATTATTAGCACTATACTTTTGATCAATTTAATAAGGACATACCTATTCTTGTCCTCCTTAGCTCTTACTATTACGGACACAAAGTGTACCCAGACACAGAACAACATTAAATTTGTTGTTTTTTTTTAAAATAGAACACGTAACATGTGGCATGGCTAAATAGTACCTAATCATATAAATATTATATTGAAGCACTTGCTAAAACATAATCCATCCCCTCAAATCATTTTAGTAAATGATTACATTCCATCCATCCATCCATCAGCCTTTCGACGTCCACTACTGGACACAGGCCTCCCCAAGAGAACGCCACAACGAGCGGTCCTGTGCCGACCGTATCCTTTTTTTTTGTGTGCTCATTATGGGGGATAATGCCGTAATCGCCACGCTCGGCAGGCGGGTTGACGATCGCAGTGGATGTTGTTAATACTCGAGGGAGTGCTGCTGCCCACTCCCCCGATATTCCCTCAGTCGGCTCTTAGGACTCCCCTGGGTAGAGAGGGGTGGGACAATTCTAAAGCCGGCCCCACACGGCTATGATTACATTATTTAGATAAATGTTATTTTGTCTATATACTTTCAATTTTCTAGCTTACCTTTTGTAGACAATAATTATTTCTTTTATGAACTTTCCTCTGCGACCACTAGTGTTCCATCTATGTCGTCTGGGTCTTAATTAGATTCCAATTAATTTACTGCACGTTGGTTAACTTGAAATTTTCTATGAACACATTGAAAATATCAGTCATGAGTAGGATTTAAAGTGGAGAACTGTCCCTGATAATTTTCCAATTCAGGAGATGCAGGTTCAAATCCTGCTTGTGACTATTATCTTTGATTTCACTTTTTCGCATTTTGTGTTCATTTATACGGCTAAGCATCTTAAATGCTTAGCCGTAAAATACTGGGTGTAAATGACATCATACCGAATTACCGATAACTCCGGTCAAAGATGTCACTAAATAAAGAACTGTAATATAATATACCCCAAACCATTTTCGACAACGACGGGTTACAAAGTTAGCAATTTTTTAGCCACCATCGTGATCCGATTAAGAATACGACTAAAAACATGACAAAAGTTTCAATCCATTGTAGTTTTTGAAGTAAATCGGTTAGTAATGGGCTTATTAATAAGGACATACCTATTCACATACATACTACATATTATTATTGACAATTTAAAAAAGTGGCCCATGAGTTTCTTGCCGGGTTCTTCTCATGAAAGGCTTTACTACGGAATCCGGCCGCTTGTGGCGATTGCAATCGCCACTTTGTTATTGCGGTTGCACTCGCCTCAGGCGCTCGTGTTAATTATTTTAATTATTAGTGTATTATTGACGATTTTAAGTGCTACTTAATAGGCCTATGAAATAAAGATATTTTTGAATTTGAATTTGAATTGAATTTGAATTTGAATTACCTAAAATCGAGTTTAGTTAGAACAATACGAGTATATCGATTTTATCTTGCATTCAAATTTAAAAAATGAAAAAGTAATTGCAATTTTCATAAATTTCCGATTCCAATTTCCGATGAAGATTTCCACCACCTGGGTGTTCAGAAGTGATTACTGAACCCATGGTATCACTTATTGATACAATATCTAATTATTATTTTCGCATTTAATTAGGTTTATAAAATTATTTTTGTTATTATAATTGTCCGTGTGGTGACGGATTAAGAATATGTCACCATCCCTTACTTGCCCGCGGGTGTCGTAAAATCTGACGTACCAGGGAAATGGGCAGCAGCATACTCCTGGGAAACGTTTAACACCATTCTGCGATCGCCAACCCGCCTGCCAAGCGTGGCGATTATGGCATTTCCCCCCCTTCGTGGGGAGGCCCATGTCCAGCAGTGGACGTTTATGGGCTCATAGATAGATAGAGATTATAAATATTTTTCTTGTAATATACGCTTTTCAATTTAGAATGGAAAAATAAGAATAATACTTAGTTTCATTTTATTGCTTACAATACGTAGGTACATAATAAGATTACACTATACAAAGTCTTAAATCTGCCAAACTGAAGTTATACCAGCTACATTTTAGTAATATAAATACAAATAGTTTGTCTAAGTTCTTGTATAAATAGTACTAGTGCAGCATCGCATCGTAAATCACCGGAGATTATCCTAGTACACGTCTCCCATCTTTTGATATGTGCATGAATAATTTATATTGTACTTATCGCTCAGCGTTGTATATTTTAGTTTGTTAAAAAAGTTAGATACTGACGCTGGCTGGTAGACAGATGGCAAATTTAAATATAATTTAGAAACTTTAAAATAAGATCTGAATTTGAGAAATCAAAAACAAGTCTATTCTGAAAACTGTTAAAAAAAAGTTAGCTGACAGCAACATTTGACAGCAGATGAAAAAACGAGATAGAGACTAGTCTATTTTTAACTTTGGTGTTATTAACAAAATTCTGATGTCTACATAAACGTAGTTACGGCCAATAGTTAGCATGATATAAAAATAAATATATTATGATTATCTTTTATTAAGTCACGCACATTCTTCCGATTGAAATGTACAATTGTTGTTAGTATTGCGTAAGTCTTCTGATGAGACAAAATCCTATAATAAGACATCATTTGCATATAACACTATTGATGTCACTATTACAAATGACAAAAATCTCGTGAGGGCTGAAAAATTTACCTCACGAGATTACCAACATGTGGCATGTTGATTCCACAATTATTGTACTGATAGTCATGCCGCCAATGGATTGATCACCAAGAGTCTCGCCCAACGCCTAAAGAGGCTCTTCTTGGGCAGCTAGATCAAAGGAAAAGTTAACTTAAAGTACGCCTCGACACGTCACGTATTGTGCGGAGGTTCCTTTCTGTGAAGCCTTAACCACCGGCAGCTTGGTCCCAATACCTAATTTCGGTGTAGTTTATATATTTTAATTTGATTATATTTTGTCTCTGTGTTTTTTTTCAATACCTAGATTATTTATGTTGTTTTATAATCTCTTATGCTCAGATCAAATAAAAAAGTTAAGATGGAACTTTGCGAACAACGGAGTGAGGCCGGTTTTATAAAGATGTAGTGCGCGGGCCGGTGTTGCAATCATAATTCAAATTACCCCAATATTACAAAAATAATGTTGCTAATTGTTAAATGTTAAAACACGATAAAACAAGTATTCTATCAGCCATTCGGACGCGAATTGTATGTAAAAAGTAGGGTAGTGAAAAGGATATGGGAAGAAGAATATTTAAAAAATAAAATTACTGAGTATTTAATTTTGTGCATTATTATTTATTTAAAAACCTTTGTACTGAATTAATTTCTTGTAAGATTGCCTCTTACTTTCAATCGATTTGGAAATTGTTTCTAACTTAGCAATATGGTGAAACTTAATGCTTAGGTATTTCTCAGTAACGCACCGTATTCAATTAATTTTATGTTCGTGCCCAGCATATTCGTGTTTATCTCTAAATTAATAAAAACCTGGTTGTTGCCCTGTTGTTTCACACAAATGATGGTATACTTTGCAAGACAGTTAAGTGCACCGCCCGTTCCCCTGTAATTTAATGCAATATGCAGATGCGGTGCAAGAACACACACCAATTAACATTTATACCGTTAATTCTCTCTACACATGTTTTGCCGCTCCACAGGGCATCCTCGGGACAACTATTACGACAAGCGATTGTAGTCCGTATGGTGACGGACTAAGAATACAAGTGTCACCACCCCATTCTTTCCCACAGGTGTCGAATGAGGCGACTAAGGGAAGTAAGCAATTATCATCCATTGCATGACTGCTGTTAGGGCTGGGTACCAATTGGGAGTACCCGTAATTGCTATCGGACCCGCGCGAACGAGTAGGTAAAAAGTACATCAGTGTGTTTTGGTTGTAGCAGAAGATGCCGTTTATTCTTTCATTTCATATCTGTGTGTGTGTGATGGTGAGCGGCGGCTTCACAATACTCCAGGTATAGTAGTCCATGATCGAGGGTTACCATTTACCATACGCAATAAAAAAAAAATACATTAATTGAAGTAATAACACAAATCAAAATTTTGAGTCACCACCGACATTTTTTCTATATGAAGACCAATCGCTCAAATCAATCACGTCAGCTTATAAACAAAAATGAACTGCATCAAAATCGGTCCATTCGTTTAGGAGTCAAGATACTACAAATAGACACTCACGCACACAGACACCAAACAGACAGGTCAAACTTATAACATAACTCCCCTCTTTTTGTGTAGGGGTAAAAAAAACGAGTCACATTGGCCAAAAAATAATAGGGTAAACTATAACAGTTTATAATGGCAACACTTGTATGTTTCAAGCAATAAACTCAAATTTTATTTTGATTTATTGAAAATAGAGAGTTTTACCATAAAATAAAACTTACCTATTATTTTTTCATCAATATCCGGAATCCATATTGAGTCAAGCATCAGTCTTTCTATCTTGATGTCAGCGATTTCCGGTTCTCTCTCCGTAATTAGCGCCCTCTATACTAACTTACCCTTTGCCGTTGAGCGCTTGTCGGGCGACTGACCGACTTTTAATCATTATGGCACTCATTATGCACCAGATAGCCCTTACCTGGATTCCGGATATTGATGAAAAAATAATAGGTAAGTTTTATTTTATGGTAAAACTCTCTTATTTGTTTTGTATCAATATCCGGAATCCATATTGAGTGACGTGTTTGTTATCTCCTGGTGCGCTTAACGCAAAGACGCTATAATGTGTAGGTAATTTTTATTGTTAACTAAAATTAATATGTATAATGAAATAATTAAACGGATTTAACACAGCTAAATGTAACTCAAGTATTTGCTGCGGATTCTATTCTGTACTTAATTCTAACTCTTTAATTGTATTGATTGGACTGCACGAATATCGTTCTGAATGCTGTCCTCATCATACCAATTTTGGTTGGCGTACTTACGATAATCCGGCGCTAGTTGATCAGTATTTACACTGAGCCAATGCCTATCCGACCTTCACTATCCAACCAGGGAGCAACTGGCGACCTCAAAACTATATCCAATTTGTGTTTAGGATTCTGACAAGCTGTGACAACTGCCAGAACTTCACTCAAGAGTCAGTACCCACGACTCGAAATGACGTCCGAAGCACTGCAAAGCCTAGTCTCATGGTCTCACGCCTGTATCCCCGAAGGAGTAGGCAGAGCTGTATTACACACCCACGGTTCGCCAACTGTATTTATGTCCCACATAACAGGGGTCGAGCCTATTGCCGTTTACAGGGCACATTTCCAATTTACGAAAAAGAACAATAACAATGCCCGACGAGGTTTGAACCAGAGACTTCATGATCAGTAGTTGATCACACACACTAGGCGTTTGATCACTGAAAAGTATTTGATCATTCATCTCATGCCACAGGACGAAAGCTTCTGAACTTCGCCGCGTGCTCAAGTAACAAGTGCATAACTAGGATAGAAATAGATAGATTAATATTTTGGCAGTGACTTATGGCTAGGTGTATAATTGCATCATCGTCAATAATGTTAGAAGTAAGTGACAACAGGGATGATAACACCGAGCGATAGCTTGGGCTAGATAGCTTTGATAGAGATGCCCCTGTTAAGAATCAAGGTGGCAAGCAGCATGTCTCAAAGGCAAGTGGTTACTGAGACTCCATCAAGCCGTCGTTTATAGTGAAACAGCAATTATGCTTAGTGGGTGTTCGTTGCGCCCGAGTATTGTCGATGACTAACATTCGTATTCGTTATCGTCTTAGAGATCGTAAACAGAAATATTGCCATCGACAAAGCTTTTGCTGTCAAGCAATAATAAGATATTAGGAATCTGACGACCAGATAGAAACTTGTGATCACAGTATCAAATGCGTCTCGATAGGTACTTGATAAGAAATACTTTAAAATAATGAGCTACTTGTTGAGCGTATTAACAACATCGTCGGCGATCGCCAACCCGCCTGCCAAGCGTGGTGATTACGGCACTATCCCCCATTCTTGGGGAGGCCTATGTCCAGCAGTGGACGTTAAGAGGCTGATGGATGGATGGATGACGTTGAGCGTTAGGGTATATAAAATTCAAAGAATAAATCTCACACCTTTCATATGTTAAAGGCAGGCGAGAAGGTAGAGATTGTACTCTTAAAAGCTTTTTCAGATGGTCTTAAGTAGTTTCCACCCTACCACGCTCACTCCATTCTGAGAGCAAACTTGCCACCCAAAATCCATCATATTTCCTAGTGTAGTTCTCGACTCATGAAACTTATGGCAGATGTTTACTTGCTCTCGTATCTATATGATGGTATGGAGTTGGATTTGAATGTGATTTGGGGTTTAAAGATTGCGATGTTACATCATTACATCAGCTTCCCAAAATACCTTGTCAATTTTGAGTATAAGATGCGGGTAGTAGTAATAGCTCAGACTAGCTCGTATTGCTACCGATTTTAAAATCTTTATTATTGCTGACAGATGACACTCTAGATAGGGTTTACGAGAGAATGTATTTCATCTATCCAGCCCTCTAAAATTTATTGAAGAGCCGTTTGTCACCTCTTTATTTATGGATGTCGCTACTGTCCATTTGTCAGTCAGTAGAAAGTTCAGTGTTACCTTTCATCGATGCTGCTATCGTCAGGCATATTCTTTATACAGACAAAGCACTCCCGGGTTCTGAACAATCGTTTGAGGATCACAAAGAATTGTCCTGCGTGGGAATCAAACCCTCCACATTAAGCACTGGAGGTAAGTATGGTCACCCAAGGAATTGTCCTGTTTGGGAACCAAATCCTCGATACTGCACTGGAGGTTTAGTACCTTAACCATTCTATGGCGTGGAAAGCATCTGTGGTTTTGTTAAGGCATTTATGTGTTTTGGTATGGACCCTATTACCGCTTGAAATCACCATTCTCTTTCTGTCAGAACTAGGTGAGGTAAATGCTTATATACCAATAGAGTTGTCGTTTCGGTAACTGTCAACTGAAGTATTGCACTATGCCATATTACAGTCGACCTCTTCGAATAACAAATGTTACAATTGTGACTCCCGATTAGAGATTAGCGGTACTGTTTGCGAGACCACTTTATTTCGTACTACTGACGAAGTGCTTTGCTTTGCGTAGCGATAGGCACTTCGGCTCCGACAGGGACTTTGCGTTGCGCTTTGTGTCCCGAGAAGTTTGCCGAGAAGCCATATGCACTTTTTATCAGAGTTAAAACACATACTTATCCAGTTGATAATAATCGAGTATTATGCAGGATAGTGTCATGACAGTTATGTCTTCTTACAAGTTACTTGATTCGACTAATATATCTGAGAAAGACTAAGAGGAAAACTAGTGAGTGAGTTTAGTAGTGTTTCAGAGAATATGTGCTGTTCTCGAGCTGCCTTGAAGTGCTTTGTGTAGCGATAGGCACTTCGACTCCAACCAGGACTTTGCGTGGCGCGTTACGTCCCATGCTATGCCTAGAAACTCCAGGCACTGTATGGAGTTGGCAGACTGATCGAAGTTAATATTCCAACATTCAAACACTTAATTTCTCAAGCAATTGCTTGGAAGTGCTTTGCGTAGCGATAGGCACTTCAGCTCCAAGGACTTTGCGTGGCGGGTCATGTCCCATGATTTGCTTAGAAACTCGAGACCTCGTTTCAGAATCAGCAGACTATTTGAAATTAATATTCCAACTTTCAGACAGTGTTTCTCTCGAGCTGTTACTTGAAGTGCTTTGCGTAGCGGTAGGCACTTCGACTCACACCGGGACTGCGTTGCGTTTTAGGTCCCTTGCTACGTCGAGAAACTCGAGGCATTATGTCGGAGTCAGCACAGACTTATCGAAGTTAATAGTTCAACAGTATTTTGCAGGATAAAAAAGCTATATCTTCCAACAATTGCTTTTTTGACTGGTTTTTCAAAGAAAAAATCCAAATACCCCGGCATTTAAATTTTTAATGGTATAAAAGCCATTCGGGGCCGAAGGCCGAATTGTATCTAAACATGTAGCAGCAGCTGGTATGGCTAGATGTTCCTCTTGTAAATAAATGTATCTCTGAACAATTATTATTATATTTAGATATTTTTATATATATTTTTAGCATTTGACATGCTTAGCACTATACATTTCACTTTGTGTTTAATTATTATTATTTTTTGACGTGATAACGTCTTATAAATCGATGAACGCCAGCCGCACGCATGAAAAAAGCGTCAAGTTCCGATAAATGCATAGCGACCGAAGCATTGTTTTTGAAACTCTCAGAAAACATAGGACGTTATTACGTAAAATTATCGTCCGTAAACGGACTTTACAGACAACCATATTTTTAAGCCATTTGTAGTTTTAAAATATTTGGTACACAGTGCGTAATTATTAAATGGTCGATATGGGTTTGTATTATAGTTATTTATATTATTTTGATTTTTTCGTATTTTAGATTAAGTAGAGGTTGATAGGTATCTTGGAAGTTAATTCTGCATATTTAGGGATCCCTCTAACAACCATAGACTGCTCTTTATATCTATAAAGCTTTCTTTAAAATAGGTACGATACACTGATTAAGTTAATGATATTAATTTATCGCACCACCCACCCCCTCTTTTTAAAAGGAAGGTATATATGAGCTTTCTTATTGTTGAAAGGAATCCCGAAGCCAAGAAGAATATTAATATACATCGCGTTTCTACATTTGCATTTAACTATTAATTTCTCATTGGCATTAAACCACACAAAACGAGTAGCGAAATATTACTTTTGTGTATGAAAAAGTCAATTGTAACATTGTACCATTAATTCAACAATCTTGGAAGATAATTATCGTCTGATTTTAGAATTATAGTATCTATAACCGTTATGCTCAACTGGTTTGACTAAAAATACGTACGTGGGTAGTTAGTTATTTAAAAAATGTAACAAACTAACCCCCAACATTTCTCGTTGTTATTCGAAGTGGTAAATGCCGCTCACTGCGATTTAATTTAAAATGTGCATAACTTACCCCTAGTTTTCTGGTTTTACGTACTTTTTTAGGGCGCCTACCGTCACTTGTAGATAAGCCGCTATGTTCTCGGAGATCACTGACTGTGATGGTCACCGCGATGAAAGAGCGTAAATATTTCCCCGAATTGAATTCGTTCCTATGAGTAATAGTTTATTAGTTTCCATCACTAACGGAGAGGTGAACCTCTATAACTACCTCGCAAACTAATTTAATATTTTTAAATTTAGATTTAAAATGTAATACTGAGGTAAATAGTAGTCTTTTTCGGAAGTTATTTACGCTGACTACTATACGGCACGAAAAACGACGCTATAATGATTAAAAGTCGGTCAGTCGCCCGACAAGCGCTCAACGGCAAAGGGTAAGTTAGTATAGAGGGCGCTAATTACGGAGAGAGAACCGGAAATCGCTGACATCGAGATAGAAAGACTGATGCTTGACTCAATATGGATTCCGGATATTGATACAAAACAAATAATATTGGTTTTCAAGTTTACTTAAGTATGAAATGTGATTCCATCCTGTTTTTTATCTCTTGTAGTTTGGTTTTTACACCCTTTCACAACACAATTCGGCATTTTTACTTTGTAAATTATGATATTTTTGATGACGTTTTAATCTAAGCGCCGCGATAGCTCGACTTACAACTCAAGGCGTAGTTTCGTTAAACGTGTGTACGTGTAATTATGTATGTACACGGCAAGGCGTAGTTTTAACCGGCTTCACTTCTTTGTTCGCAGAGTTCCATCTTAACTTTTGTTATTTGATCTGAGCTCTTATGATAATGAAATAATAAAAAAGATATTAGGCAACTAGGTAGGAGATATTATAGTGCAAGAGGATATGTGAATTAAACATCATCTAAAATACAAGTACCCTCTTTGTTCTCTGGCTCCCATAGTCCGATGAGATGGCTTTCAGACACTACTAAGAAAAGACCAGAAAGATCCGGCTCAGGACCAAAAGCTTTTGCTGTTATTGAAAACTTCTTCACGGAAATCTTATCAACTTTTTAATGTCCCAACCCGGGATTCGAACCCAAGACTACATACTTAATACGCAGTCACATACACATCATCATTATCAGTTACAATTTAAGCAAGGCAAATATGAGAATTGCAGACTATCATAAATAATAAAAATGCTTAAAATAAATAGGATTTATACAATACAAACATTATACATTTACCTTTTTTTTCTGAATGTTAAAACTAAGTAGATAGTACAATTTTATTTAGTTATTATATAAAAATTCTATTTGGATAATATCCAAATAGGTTTTTGTGCAAACAAACAAAAAGAAAGGCACTTACATTAGATATAGTACTTTTATAATGGATCCCGTTAATATTTAATATCTTTTCTTGCGGTCCTTTCGAGTATATTTTTATAATTGTAGTAGAATAATCAGGTTAACAGCTTTTCATTTCGAAAACAATATGGGATTATGTGGAAATATAATATTTTATCTCATATCGTTTAAATTTAGACATGTTTTTTATGTGATCACAAGATTTGTTATAATTTGATGATTTATGTTAAACAGTAAAAAGTACCACTGTTCATGTCTTTTTTTAAACATCATCACTGAGGAATAATCGTTATTTTGCGGGAGACTTCACAAACATACACACATTCAGACCCACACTTAGACTCTGAACAACCATGTATGGGTTACACAAGGAAATGTTCTGCTTAGGAATTGAAACCAAAACACTTAACATGAGAGCTTTTACCGTGTGGCGACGGACTAAGAATACAAGTGTCACCACCCCATCCTTTCCCGCGGGTGTCGTATAAGGCGACTAAAGGAAGTAAGCAATTATCACCCATGCATGCATTACTGGTAATAGGGCTGGGTACCAAGTGAGAGTACTCACTTGCTATTGGACCCGAACGGGTCTGTACCACCGTCTCCTGTGTGACCGGTCATGAAGCACATCAGTGTGTTTTGGCAGTGTAGCAGAAGATAGCCGTTTATTCTTTCATTTGATTTCTGAGAAATAAAATGGTACGCAGCGGCTTGACAATACTCTCGGTATAGTTTAGTCCAAAAGCTTGGTACCTAAGCGACTTCACCAACAGTGAAACTCTGCAATGGCAGAGAAAGAAAATTTAATACTAATCCAAATTGGTACTAGCGTCTGGTACTAAATGTTTAGATAAGTATCACTATAAATAAATAAATATTTTAAACACAAAGTGAAAAATGTGAAATCGAAATTAATGTATAGTGCTAAGCATGTCAAATGCTAAAAATATATATAAAAATATCTAAATAAATAAATATTCATGGACATTTCATACAACGTCCTCTGGTCCCAAACTAAGCTTAACGCTTGTGCTATGGGTGAGATTACGGATCTAATACATATATTACTTTTTTTTATATTATAGATAGAAAACACCCAGACGCAGTACAAATATCTGTGTTCATCACACAAATAATTGTCCTAAGTGGGAGTCAAACCCACAACCTCGTGTACGGAAGTCGGTTACACTACTGACTACGGCACGAGTGTCTCCTTACTGTGAGGCATCTTATTTTGTTTCAGTTTTAGGGAAGATTAGGGAAAGCTCTCACCCCTTTTTTACCGTAATAATATCATAGTTGTGATCTTGGTATTTTTAGGCCCTAGAGAGTTACTACAGTAGCAACTTATCATCTGCCACCAAAAAATAAAAAACTATAGTTTAGGTGATAATATCTGAAACTTTTTTTCTTATTATTTATCCAACCGGTGAGAATAGGTCTCCTGTCTATGTGAGATGAATTCAGTTCTTAGTTATCACGCTGGCTCAATGCATATTTGCATACTTTGCAAGTATTCAATAAAATTTTTAGAGCATAAAGATTTTCTCCTGTTTAAAAATAATATTATTATTTTAATAAAATAACAACATTAAATATACAAAGTTTCTATGGAAATTACCATTGCTGTATACTCAATTCATTCTATATTATCAAAAATAACAAATGCATCACGATAATTGACCCTCTAAATAAAAAAGGTATGATGTTTTTCGAGATTTATCTCATTGCCCGTCCGCTCCGTAAGTAACGATTTTAGCTTGTAAGCCTAAATTTATGGAGACCAACATGCTGATAAAAATTGTATCGCTCGGCATATTTATCTTATTTGCTTGTGATTATTTTGTTTTTTTTTTTACCTTTTGTAGAAAATATCATGAGTTGTAAAATAATTTATACCTGCACCAATTACTGCATTTAGCTCATGATGAGTAATAAGTATCTACTCAAAGTCAGGGTCAGACAATCTTTAACTAATATCATTATTAGATACAAAATTCTCATCTCTCTGTCCTGTCATGAAGTAGGTTCTAATCTATAGCGCGTGCTGTCGTCCATAATGACAAGTAGAAAAATAAAGTACACAATGCTGCTGAAGTTTAAAATATTTTCTAACATTAGACATAATCGCAGAGAAACAAAACATCTCAGAGAACATTAATACATTTAATATACCCAACTAAAGTACTGAAGCTATATCAACTTTAGATGTAGGTATAAAATAATCACAGGTTATTAAAAAGTATTTGCTTATATCGTGTATAAATACATTGATTCGCTCAATTTACTCTAAGATCTTCTTGAAATCATTTATAACTACAATATATTTTTATAACGAGATGACCGCTTATCGGACTAATCCTAGTTTTAATAACAATTAATTTAGTCTTGCTAAATAAAAATGAAATTTCCAAAGATTCAAAGCATTTGGGATTAATTACGGATGAAGAGAAATATATTTTACTTGAGCTAAAGGTTTGGAAGCATTTTCACGTTTTCTAGGGATTTTCATTGCGACCTCACAGTCTGCGGCTAGGTACGATTGAATTTTTTCAAGTGGAAGCGACAGGGGCTTACGAAACTCAGCTATAAATTCATTATATTTACTGGAAATGACCAGAAAATATGTTTGTATTGTCATACCTTTATAGATAAGATAATTAAGTAGGTTAATCATAATCATTAATAACGACCATCGCTCAAAATTATCCAACAACAAAACAAGGAACATATTTTTTTACTTAATAAAAAGCCATAAGTTTTGGGTTGATTGTCGATTCAAAATAAAACATATTTCAGAAATTACGTCGATATTAACCAAATTCACTGGTTAAAAATATGTGAACACATATTATAGACTAGCTTCTGTCCACGACTTCGTCTGCCTAGACTACGGAATTTTAGTCCATAGAGTCATTAGGATATAACACAAAAACTAAGGGCTCAATTTTATCTGGCTATACCAAATGTCATAAAAATCAAGTCAGTAGTTAATTCTACATGGCGAAAATACTACTGATCATTTTTCGAGATAAAAAGTATTCAAAATGTTAATCTAGTTCTCTCCTTCGACCAGCTAAATTTCATCCAAATCTGCTTAGGTGTGACTGACAGAAAACATCCAAACGTCTGAAAATCTTTATAAACTATTTTATTATAATAGAATAACAGCTTATACTTTATTACTAAGTTTCTATGATCATTATCTAGTTATTTATCAACAAATATATATTTGACTGTAACTTTGTTATAAATTTTGGTTTTGTGTTGCATAAATAATATCTTTAAAGTTGGAACACTGAATATTGGCGACGTGTTACAAACAGTACAATATGCTGTATACTATATTTTTTACCAACAGTAACTTTTTAGAACAATAATATTGGATATATTAAGAAGGATTGGATATATTAAGAAAATGCGAAAGTGGAAGGATGTAGGTACAGGGGGAGACCGAGACTCACCTACCTAGACCAGATCGGTCATGTATTGCAGGAAGGCGGAGTCAGGAGTCTCCGAAACCGGCGAGCGTGTATGAAGAGAGTTATGAATGTTGAGGGAGCGAGAGATGTATGCAAGAATAGAGCCTCTTGGCACTCTGTTCTCTCTGCCTACCCCTCAAGGGAAATGGCGTGATGATAAGTTAGTTATATTAAGAAATAATTATTTTTTAAATATAAATCAATGTCAGATCTAGTAACAAAACATCCAGTCAGCACGAGTACTTTTGGTCCAACACAATAAATAAACTCATGAAATACACCGCTGTCTGCAGTGTTGCCAATTGAAATTTTATCCCGGCTTTATACACATCGGTACCAATAAAATGTATAAGTTAAACAAATATCGGTACACGTACACCCACGCGCGGAGTTTAAATCATAATAGCTTACTTTTGTGATAAAAAGATTTGAGAGTTGAAAGTTTGGTAAAAGTGTTTTATGATATTGTATGCGCGATTTTTTTAAACTATACGAAATATTATTTGAAGTAATTATGCTAAAAGACGTTGATAGTTTTTTTTTCTCAATTATTAACTTCAAGATGTTTCCTGTCAGAGATTTAATTAAAAACCATACAACAGCCTTGCTGGGATTTGAGATACCCAAGATCTGACTAACATCCATGTAACCACTTTAAATGCATTGTACTGGTAGAAATTAGTGCACCCAGCTAAACTATAACAGGTTTCCAGTGTAAGTTTAGCACCCTACACAATATAATATTTCAAACCCGCCCAAAAATTACTAAGAAATTATCGAAGTTATTGTATCATCTGAAAAAGTGTTAATAAATATTTTATTTAGATTCTTATGAATGACCATATATTATAGGAACTATTTACATTGTTTAAAAATATTGATTTGGTTTCGATAATATAATTTGATTAATTATTTTAATGTGTTTATGATCAAATAAGGCAAATTTTAGTCAAAAGAGTTGAGTTAGAAACATAATGTATAACGATAAAAGTTCTAGCAATTATGATATATACATACCTTTACTTTTGCTACATTGGCAAAGTAATCTTTTAATTTTGATGGTATAATACCACAATTCCTCATTTGCAATCACATTTGATAAACCTTTAACGTTTGCCAATATCTATTACGGCTTTGCACCGAAGGGCAGGCGCTCATCATGAATACAAACTGCGGTGAAACCTCATTCATAAAGTCGTAATATCTCATTTGAAAAGCTTTTGTGGTTTCTTCGATGTTATCACTTATTGGACCTCTTTAAAAGGGCTTCTTTTTTACATTGCAATTTGTAGAATATTAAAAAAAGACAGAAGCGTCGTTCACATTATTAACTTGCATTTTGTACTGAATAAAATAATTTTATAATTTTATAAGCATGACAAACACGTTAAACAAGCATGTTAAACTAACTATAAACACAGTTGTACTATAAACATCATTGTAATTAATATTACTATTGCACGCCTCATAAGCGAAGCGTTGAGGTGTGTATTACTCTCGTTTCACGCAGAACAACTGTTTTTTTTTTTAATATTACTATTTCTTCTTTAGTTAATATTTCTATTTCTAGAGTCAAATAATAATTGAGGAGAAAAAAGGTGTGTGTTTACTTCACAATTGTATTACTATATTACCAAAATATTCATATTTGGATCTGTATTTTAGTACTTGACATGCTCAGCTACTTTAAAGAACAAATTATTGTGAAAGTGGAAAAAGAGATCTTCAAATAATCCTTATATTGCGGGGGAATTACAAACATACAATTTCATAGACACAAAGTACAGCCAGACCCAGAACAACCATTTATGGATCACACAAAGAGTTGCCCTGTGTGGGAATCGTACCCACAATAATCGAGCGGGAGGGCGGTAGCTAAATAAAGAGGTTGCCATCTGTGCATTCGATGATAAAATATCAATGTTATACAGGTTGTAAATGATATCGTACCGATAATTGATATCATGGGTTCAGAATGGAGTAGGTACGGAACCCCCAGGTAGTGGAAATTTGCATCGGTCTTTTCGTGAAAATTGTAATTTCTATTTCAATTTTTTAAATTGAAAGCGAGAGGAAATCGTTATAGTGTTCTATCTAAATTCGATTTTAGGTAATAAGCCCATTACTCACCGATTTACTCCAAAAACTACAATGGATTGAAACCTTCGTCATGGTTTTTAGTCGCGTTGTTGTTGATTCGATGGCGGGTAAAAAAAATTGCTAACTATGTAACCCGCTGTCTTTTTTTTTATTGCATGTAATGGCAGACGAGCCACGGCCCATATGATGGTAAATGGTAACCGTCGCTCAAGGACTCAACTATACCGAGAGTATTGTTAAGCCGCTGCTCACCATTTCATTTCACAGATACGAAATGAAAGAATCTCCTGCTACAGCCAAAACGCAACAATGTGCTTCATGGCTGGTCACACGGGAGATGGTGGTACCAACCCGCTTGGGCCCGATACCTATTGAGTACTCCCACTTGGTACCCAGCCCTACCACCAGTAATGCAATTGTTGATAATTGCTTACTTCCTTTAGTCACCTCATACGACACCCGTGGGAAAAAATGGGGTGGTGACACTTTTGTTCTTAGTTCGTCACCACAACGACAAATAACTTGTTGACAAAAATGGTATGGGGCATATTATTAGAGTTATTTAGTGACATCTTTGCACGGAGTTATTAGTATGATGAGATTTTCACCCTGTATATATTATAATATAGAAACAGTTTGTCCGTGTGGTGAAGGACTAAGAATACAAGTGTCACCACCCCATTCTTTCCCACAGGTGTCGTATAAGGCGACTAAGGGAAGTAAGCAATTATCATCCATTGCACGACTGGTGGTAGGGCTGGGTACCAAGTGAGAGTACTCACTTGGTATCTGGCCCGAGCGGGTTGGTACCACCATCTCCCGTGTGACCGGCCATTAAGCAAATCGTTGCGTTTTGGCTGTAGCAGGAGATAGCCGTTTATATTTCATTTCATATCTGTGAAATGAATTGGTAAGCAGCGGCTTAACAATACTCTCGGTATAGTCGAGTCCATGGGCGACGGTTACCATTAAAAAACAATGCTATGTCTATACATTTAAAATATTTGAGAATGACTATGCCTCTGAATACAACACAACCTTTTTTTAGAATTAAACCACAGTACAGTGCCGTTGTGTTTCGTATGATGAGTAAGAGCGCCGGTCGCCCGAGCCTATCCTATCCTCTTGTTATTATCCTTCCTACCCTCTCCTTATTATCCTTCCTGTCCTGTCATAGTTATCCTTCCTCTCCACCTCAAATCCCTTTCCTTGGCGATGGTGTTTAGTGTTGCTAGCCTTTATAGGGTAGGTTAGGTAAGCGGTTACCACCGAAGGAATGTGACATAGTTCCAGTGGCCCGTCAACAAAGGCGGAGAGACGGCACACGGCGGGTTTCTTTAGTGGGTGCAGGCCCCACACTACCCTGTTCGTTGCCCCGAACGACGGCGTGTGCAGTTAGAAACATTTTTTCCCGTCTTAACAAAAAAAAAGCACAAAAAAAAGGGTAAGTAAGCGGTTACCGTAGTAACCGCTTACCATTAGGTGGGCCCTAGGCTTGCTTGCCACCGATACAGTATAAAAGAAAAAATGGTATACTTTATTTGTATGTCCATCACGCAAAAACTACTGAATATATTGTTTTGTTCTATAGTTCCTAAATTTACTAACATTTACTAAAAATAATATAAAATTATTGACTCTTTCAGCTAACTTAACAAATACTATGTACATATTGTACATTGATTTAACTTTGCGTGAATGATGTTAAATTACGTATAAAATAATTTATAAAATCACAATTTTATTCAGAAACATGCTGAAAAATATGTGCGACAATTTTTAAAATATGATGTTATCGTGTTTCTCCAAGTTAACTTCGTTCAATGTGCTTATGAGACATTTTATACAAACTTCATCCAATATTTTTATTGCTGCGTCATAAATTTGACTGAGTAGATATGTCGCTGCAGGTCTAAACAAGCATCTAAGATGTGACTCTTAAGGTGAGCGTCATAAATCATAGAACATTATCTCGGATGACGAAAGGTTGGCTCATATTATGAATAATTTATTTTTTTCCGACATTAGGTATGCTTATCCAGGTCCACAGAAAGAATGTAACATAGTTCCAGTGGCCCGCCAATAAAGGCGGAGAGATGGCACACGGCGGGTTTCTTTAGCGGGGGCAGGCCCCACACTACCCTGTTCATTGCCTCGAATGACGGGGTGTGCGGTTAGGAACATTTTTTCCCGCCTAAACAAAAAAAAAGTTATGCTTATCCAAAACAATTGTGGTTTATTATTGTTGTAAGTTGAGACATATTACACTACCTTTTATTATTGATATACAATTTATATTTACGAAACAAAATTTAATTTAAAATGTGTTTAATCTAATTTAATTGTTCATTATTAGTCATATTATTATAATATATGTATTTGATGTCTTCCAATACATTATAAAAAATTACACCAGATAAATCACTTCGATATTATCAAGTATTTGAACTTTTACTTTTCAATAATTCTAACAACTTTGCAAATACATTTGAGTGATATAGATTATATATTATGATTTATGATACTAAAATTAATTGGATATTGAAAGAAATCCATTATAAGCAATACCGATATTAAACACTAATGAGAGTTTAAGTTACCTTTTGCGATCCAAATTTTATATTTGAAATTATTGGATAAACATTTTACTGCTAAAAGGTATTTTGTGTGTTCAATAATCAGTAACTTAAATTTAAATCACATGGATTTACATAAATTGTACTGCAACCGATCACGGTTAATATCGAATAAACATTGCTTGAAAAGTTATGTTTTGTATAATTATTAAATTTAAAAAACAACGAAGGTAATAAATACATTCATGTTTCAATATACTAATAGTTATTGAACGATAAGATTGCCGACGAAGAAAATTTGGGACCATAATAATACAAAAAATTCCCAGGGATATTTTGAACAAAATTTTGGCTTATTGCCTGTCGGCTACACTCAGACGTAGGTAGACTCCTTTAGATGATAAAAAACTCTCGAAAAATAAACTTAAGCTGCTTATCGATCTACAATGTTATTACACACGGGAAGCGTGCGTAACGGATAAATTTCCATAGTAAAATTCCTATCGCACTCTATTACTGGCGCATTGTGCATTTGATGTATGTTTTCCTTGCATCACATGCCTGATTTCGCTCAAAGTTGACAGGAGAAGGGAGAGAATAAACGAAAGTTTCAAATGGAAGGGGGTAACGTTACTATTTGGAATTCAGGTGCCGTTGTGATTGATGCTGGATATTTTCATGAAAGTATAGACTCGGGTGAGCTATGTACATAATGACATATGTCATCAAATGTATTTTATTTATACAAAATTTTATATTATAAATGAAGTACACATCTTGCTTGACATCCGTTACTAGTAGTGCTCTCTTAGTTTATTACCTGTCATAAAATTAATGGTGTATTCACCTGTTTCAAATTCAATATATAACTAATCAAAAAATGTGCCTTTACATACAAGACCAGACTCAGAACTGAAATGAGATTTTCTCTTGGAACTAGCTTTTATTTAGTCTTAATAATAAATAGACTATGAAAAAAATAATATTTCAACGTCAAGTGTCGTACAAGACTTCTTATTTAACTATACATAGAAACAAAATATTTTTTACTTCATCCATCCATCAGCCTTTAAACGTCCACTGCTGGACATAGGCCTCCCCAAGACTATAATTAATATTTATTTCGTCTCGAGTATGGATATCCGAGGGATGCTCTACAATATACACCTACGAATTCCGTAGCAAAGCTACGAAAGCGTCTACACCAATCTCAACGGAAAAACACGGTTATTAACATCCATCACGTTATTATATTATGACTAACTGTTATTTTACGAGCATCTAATGGTTCGATAACGGTGTTTTATTATTCCCTAATGGCTTATACCTGTCTTAAAGCGTTATAGGGAGGATGTGTTATGGCCACGTAGTTCGGCACCAATTTCGCATAATGGATCTATCTTTATTGTCCTTTCGAACGCTATAAGTACGCCGTATAAATCTGATAGTTGCTCGATTTATATGAATATTTTTCAATAGATTTTGCTGCGCTTAAATAACGATTTTCATATACGGTTTTATATAACACATATATTTTCCTTCATCGAAATTGTCTCCCTAGGGACAAAAATTGTACTTTTCATCACTATATTTGTTTTATGTTTGTTCTAAGCTCTTTGCTCACTCTATGTTCACAGCAAGTCCTTTTCAGAAAACAAAGACTTAATGATGTAAGTCTCTGACAAAATAATTTCTTATTTTTAAAAGTATTTGTGGTGCAGCGGTAGTGTAGGCGACTGCTGATCATGAAGTCTCGGGTTCGATCCCCGGGTCGGGCAGTGTTATTGAGCTTTTTCGTAAAAAGAAAAAATTCTTATTAGCCGCCCAGAGTTTGGAAACGTGCCCGGTAGACGGCAATTGGCTCACCCCTATTACGTGGGACTTAAACATAGCTGTTGAATCGTGGGTGTGTAATACACCTCTGCTTACCCCTTCGGGGAATACAGGCGCAATGCTGTGTTTTTTTTTATTTAAAGTATCTGCACGATTTAATCAATGGATAGTACTTAATTACGTCAAGTGATTTCTATAATTATTTATTTGGTACATAGGGTATTGATACAGGGGGTGCGGGTCGGGATACCTCCGCGTTGGTGCACCCCGGGCAACGTCGGCACTCTAGTGCCGGCGGCTGAATCCCGGCAGGGGACGGGTCTCCACCTGTCCCTCTGACTAGCAGAGGGCACAGCGGATAGGCCAGACGTCCGCCGTGGAGGGTCAGCGGGGCCATAGTGGCCCCCCCGACTCTGGGAGGGGCGGGGTCACAGTGATTCCCCGTCCTCGGAGACGGGGCTTTTAGCTCGAGTGGCGACGGGCTCACTGGTAGCAGTGGGCCGAACGTCTGCCGTGAAGGGCCAGCGGGACCATAGTGAAGGGAGACGGAGACGGGGCTTTCAGCCCGAAGGGCGACGGGCTTACTACTTGCTTGCAAGTGGTGAGCACGGTCTGATACAGACCACCGTTCGGCCCGACCAGTAATCCTGGAGGACAGGACCGGGGGTCTTCGGACCGCGGGGAAGAAAACTCCTATGAAAAATTACTCCAATCTAAGCTTTGCCGCCCGGCGAGGGATGAATGGCTGGAGGGTATCCAGTCACGAGGGTGGCACCACCATTGTCGAAGGACTCTAATCTAAAAATAGCGGAAGTGAAAATCATTTGTATACCTCCGGAGGGTAACGGGCGCAACGCGTTCGGAGAATCCCTCACAGGGCCGAGTACCAAGACCAGCCCTGTCAGCCCCGCGTATCGGAGGGGGGCAATCAACGCTGAAGATAAGGAGAAGAAAGGGACGAAAAAGAAGAAGGGAAAGACCCGTGGCAAGAAATCCACGCCCGCGGGTAGTCCCACCATAGAAAGCGGCTCTACCGCCGACATGGATACGTCCGATGGTGGCAACACTCTTCCCAAAGTGCCGAGCGCCTGCGCGCCGTCGGAGTCAGAGGGCAGCTCTACGGTGATGCCCCCGCTGGGAAGGCCGGGAAGGTCGGCCAAGAGGGGCCGAGGCGCTACCAGGCGTATGGCGACCCGAGCCTCAACCCTAGCGGATGAGGCCATACTGCAGGGTTTGGGAGTGGGGCTTTCGGTGGAGGAGAGCGTAACCCTCCTCACATCGAAGCTCCGTGAGGAGCCTTCGGAGACGGACAGTCCACCCACGGTGGACCAGATTGCCCAGAAGGTTTCAGATGCCCTGGCCGTCGTTTTTACGGTGGCTAATGGGTCGCGGAGCCTTCGGGGCAGTCTCGCGGAGCCTCTCAATAGCGCTATGAAAGTAGCCTATGGAGCGATGGAGTCTCTCCGGCGGTACTCGGTGCCGGGGGAGACTGAAAAGCTGGAGGCGCCCTGCCGGTGCAGGCGCCTCGAGGCGGAGGTGGCAGAGCACCGTAAGGAGCTCGCCGGCCGGCGAGTCAAGCCAAGCCTCGCCAAGGCAGGGCCGGAAACCTCTGCCTCAACAGCGGGCGTGGGGCCTCCGGCCCCTGGTCTCCTTACAGAGGAGCAGATGCGCCAAGTCATCGATCGCATTAGTGCCATCTATGACTCGCGCATCGACTCCTTGAGCACTAGGGTGCCGCCGGAGCCAAGACTCCGTCCAGCTCTGGCCGCGGATAAGAAGGCCGCGCCGCCTTAGGCCCCAACGCCGCTGCCTTGTCAGGGTGGCCGCGTGGGCTCTTATTCCGCGGCCGCGGCTGCTACGCCGCCCAAGGGGCAGGGCAAAGCCACCCCCAAGGCAAGCAGGCCAAAGACGGCGCAGAAGGCTGGACAACGCTCCAAGGGCCAGCCCAAGGAGCAATTCCCTCCCCTTCCGCGTGCTGACCAGCCCTCGCGGGACCCAGCAAACATACCCCGGAATTCTCAAGTCCCACCACCCGCCACGTCCGGCCCTGCACCCTCTGACGAGAGCTGGCAGACTGTGGACGGCGGGAGGAAGAAGTCGCGGGGTAAAAAGAAGGGCAGATCTGCGGTTGGGGCTGCTGCCTAAGCCGTGGAGCCTTTAGCGCCGGGGGGCAAGCAAGGCTCCAAAAAGAAGCCACGCAAGCGCAAGCTTCAGACGCCGAAAACGGCAGCGGTGGTGATCACCATGCTGCCGGAGGCGAAAGCGGGCCTGAGCTACCAGGCCATTTTGAGGAAGGCCCTGGCGGAGATCGACGTCTCCGACCTCGGAGGCGTCGCCGCCCGGACCCGCCAAGCCCGGACAGGGGCTCGAATCCTCGAGTTTCCGGGGGCGGAAGGTCCCAAAATGGCCGACACGATAGCCACGAGGCTGCGAGGTCTATTTGGTGAAAGAAGTGGAGTCCGTATCGCCAGACCAGTGAAATGCGCTGAACTGCGCATTTCCGGTCTTCTCGGTGACGGCTGGCGACGTCCGGGAGGCTATTGCCTCGAAAACCGGATGCTCGGATGCCGTCAGAGTGGGCTCCATTAGGACCGGACACGGCGGTGTGGGTACCGTCTGGGTGAGTTGCCCAGTCGCGTCGGCCAAAATATTCCCCCCATCAGGATCCCCGACCTGCGAGGTGCTATAAGTGCATGGCGGTTGGACACACCTGACCGACGTGCACTAACTGCTTTAATTGTGGCGGTCTTTGTTTCCTCTGCGGTCAGGCAGGGCATAAGGCGGCAAACTGCACCGCCCCCCCTCACTGCCCCGCGTGTGTTGCAGGCAATAGGCCTGCGAAGCATTGCATTGGGCGGGAGGGGTAGACCTCCAGCCACCAAGCCCAAAAAAGGGGGAAACCAGCCAATCGGCCCAGGCTGCCCCCTCTAGTGCGGCTTCGCCGCCGTCCCGGGTGGAGGAGGATATGGTTACGGCTTAACGTTCAACTGTAACGCTATCCTTCTCTCGCCCTAATTGGGCGGGCAGCCGCGATGACTCCGTGGCAATCGTCAGCTCCACGGCGCTTCGTTCTCCGCCCTTGTCAATCACAGACAGGGGTACGGGATACGTCGCTGCCGACTGGGGGGGTTACGCTGTACGGCGTGTACTTCTCCCCTAACCAGAGTCTGGCTGATTTCGGGGTCTGGCTGAAACAGCCTAGAGACCTCGTTGCGGCGCTTGGCACCTAGCCACGTCCTAGTTGTGGGGGACTTCAACGCCAAATCCACGGCGTGAGGGTCCCCTGCGACGGGTGCTCGCGGGGTGGCGGTTGTTGAGTGGGCGGCGTCGACGGGCCTCTGTCTATTAAACAGAGGCTCAGTCAAAACGTGCGTGCGGCGACGGGGCGGGTCGATAGTGGACCTTTCATTCGCTAGCCCCGACGTCGCAGCACGAGTGAGGAATTGGTGAGTCCTGGAGGAGTTTGAGACCTTGTCCGACCATCGGTATATCCGGATTGAGGTCTCCCAGTCCCTCCAGGGCCCCAGCAGGGGTCACGCGGCGCGTAGAACTTCCGCGTTCCCGCGGTGGGCTGTAGGTAGGCTAGTCAGGGACCTACTGGCGGAGGCAGCCATCGTTCAAGCGTGGCTGTCCTCACCAGCCCTGACTGAGGGGGTGGACGTTGAGGCTGCCCGATTTCGCGCTGCGATCACGCAGGTGTGCGACTCAGCCATGCCCCGTGTGCGACATCCTCCTCCGAGGAAAGGGGTCTACTGGAGGTCCCAGGAGCTGGCGGACCTCTGTGCGGCGTGCATTCGTGCCCGGAGGTCCTACACCCGCAGTCGGCGGCGCAACCGCGATGGGGAGCGGGAGGGCCGACTGTACGATGCATACCGCACTTCGCGGGCCGAGTTCAAGCTGGCCATCTGCCGCGCCAAAACTGAGAAAAGGCAGGAGATGCTGGACGGTCTCAATCGTGACCCCTGGGGTCGCCCGTATAGTGGTAGGTGGTAGAGGGCCTATTCCCACGATGGGTGGAGCACACGCCCCCGGTCATGGCACCGCCAGGTAGCAACTGGGTGGCTGACTTCAGTGTACCACCCGTCACTGCGTCGGAAATGGCTGTTGCGCGGATTCGTTCCAAGAACATCAACTCCGGCCCGGACGGGATACCCGCCCTGGCTCTGGCCCTGGCTCTGGACCACCTGGAGCCCCGCCTCAGGG
The DNA here is from genome assembly GCA_948253155.1 of Leucoma salicis. Classification (NCBI taxonomy): domain Eukaryota; kingdom Metazoa; phylum Arthropoda; class Insecta; order Lepidoptera; family Erebidae; genus Leucoma; species Leucoma salicis. The sequence goes on along the minus strand of OX411808.1, from coordinate 9,381,861 downwards.
GACTGTTCAACGTGTGCTTGGCGTCCGGACGGTTCCCTGACTGCTGGAAGGAGGGGAGGCTGGTACTCCTGCCAAAGCCGGGACGAACTTCAGACCCATCGTGCTGCTGGATGAGGCGGGTAATATGTTGGAGAGAATCCTCGCTGCCCGCATTGTCCAGCACCTGCGCGGCGTCGGGCCTGACTAGTCGGACGCCCAGTTCGGTTTTCGAGCTGGTCGTTCGACAGTCGGCGCGATCATGCATCTGAGGGCCGCGGCCGCGGCGGGCGTCTCTGGCGGGGAAATTCTGTTGGCGGTCTCACTGGACAAGTCGGAGGCCCTGCTTTTCCATGGGCCCCGACGTCGGCCACCTGCTGGCGCCTCGATCACAGTGGACGGGGTCTAGATTGGGGTGCAGGCCCAGATAAAGTATCTGGGCCTAGTGCTGGACGGGCGGTGGTGCTTTCGTGAGCACTTCCGCCAACTGTCCCCGAGGCTAGTCGGCACAGTGTCCGCCCTTGCACGGCTCATGCCGAATATGGGCGGACCCAACAATGCGTGCCGACGGCTTTACGCGGGGGTGGTCCGGTCGATGGCGCTGTACAGCACACCCATGTGAGCGGGGTCCCTGGACGCACTAAACAGGGCTCTTCTGTGGAGACCACAGAGAGTCGTTGCGTCCAGGGTCATACGTGGATACCGAACGGTGTCGATGGAGGCAGCCTGCGCGTTGGCCGGAATCCCCCCCCCGGGACTTGGAGGCGGAGGTGCTCGCCGAGGTGTATCGGCCTGCCGAGCTGCCATGGCCAGGTGGAGGGCGCGGTTGGAGGCGCCCCGAGCCGGTCTTTGGACGGTAGGGGCGCTCCAGCCGGTGCTGGAGGAGTGGGCGGGGCGACGGTACGGAGTCCTTACCTTCCGACTAGTGCAGGTGCTGTCGGGACACGGTTGCTTCGGCAAATATCTGCACATAATCGCAAGGAGGGAAGCGACTCCGGGCTGTCACCACTGCAGCTGTGCCGAGGACACGGCGCGGCACACGCTCGAGTCGTGCCCGGCTTGGGCCGAGCAGCGCCGTGAACTCGTCGCGGAAATAGGGGGGGACCTCTCGCTGCCGAGCGTCGTCAGAGCGATGCTTGGTAGCGACAGGAATTGGGCCGCGGTCGCTGCCTTCTGCGAGGAGGTTATCTCGCGGAAGGAAGTGGCGGAGAGGGCCAGGGAGGAGGATTTTTCCGCTGACCCAAACCGGTGCCAACGACCGGGGCGGCGCAAGTGCAGGTACTTGTGCCTCATGCCGCCCTAGCTGAGGCTGCTTGTGGATGGACCGGGGAACGTCCGCCACCCGCAAGGCCTCCCGCGAAGGTGCGACGCTCCGTGTGCGGATGCGTCGCTCAGTAGAGGGTACCCGAAAGGGTAAGCCCACGGCGGACCACCGAAGGAATGTAACCCAGTTCCAGTGGCTCCCCAATAAAGGCGAAGAGACGGCACACGGCGGATTTCTTTCGTGGGTGCAGGCCACACTACCCTGTTCGTTGGCCCAAACGACAGGGTGTGTGATTAGGAACATTTTTCCCGCCTTAACAAAAAAAAAAGGGGTATTGATTCAGAGGGGTGATGCTATATTAAACTGATGGAGACCTGACCTAGTAGCCATGACAATATTCTAATGTTAATACTTTGTAATGACAATTGTTGTAAATTTTACCACTGGGAATTCGCTTTCATATTATTTTAATGAAGATTACAGAAAAAATATAGTAATAGTATTGATTACAAGTATTATATAAAATCACAAAAGTCAAATTTTAGAAACTAGCATAGAATACCGCCTTCAATTTATTTGAAAACGTATTTACTCTGCGCCCAAAATATATTTTACGCCGTTACGTGACCTATATATTTGACCTCGTCGAACCCACGGAGGGATGAAAGTACTCTCGCTAAGAAATATATATTATAAGTTTCTTCTATAGCTTCATTCAATGCCGCTGTTTGTAATAGAGAAACAGAGTACAATAATACCTGTTTTACATTAAATATCCGTGTATAATTTTGAGTGTGGGGTGACTCAAAGGTGTATTTTGGTTGAAAGACCTTGAGAGATGTTAAAATTAAAATTTATCAATATATTTCAAATTAAATATATTTGAAAATAAAATAATATCCAAAATAATTCTAATTAATACTTTATATGTTACTAGTGTTTTCCAGTGGTGCCTGATATAGTAGCGAGCTAAAATATATGGCAGTAGTCTATCTCTAGTAGAGCTATCAAACAAAAAAGTTTCATCAAACTCCGTTCAATCGTTTTCGCGTGATATCTGAACAAACCTACAGACAAATGACAATAATAACACATCACGCACGTATTCCCCGAACGGGTAGGCACAGGTGTATTACACACCCATGACTCGCCAGCTATGTTTAAGTCCCACGTAATAGGGGGCGAGCCTATTGACGTTTTTCTTTTTAGGAAAAAGCTCAATAACATTGCCCGACCCGGGGATCGAACCCGCATGATTAGCAGGCGCATACACTACCGCTACACCACCGAGGCAACACCATCGGCATGACAATAATTCTAAAAAAAAAATGAATTGTGTTCAGTGATGCCTAAATAGCCACAGTGATTTTTTTTCAAACATCTTAAATGTACAGACATAGCTCCGTTACAGCTTTATAATAGCACCTATAGATTTTGATACAGACAATATATAATATTTAAACTGAAAAATTGGTCAAGTTTAACGATAGTTTTGAATAACTTTTACAAGAGCAGATTTGACTATGTTCTGTTTACTCATCGTATATCCTCGTAATGGCCGTGTGGGGCAGGCTTTAGATTGTCCTACCCCTTCCCCACCCATGGGAGTCGTAAGAGCCTACCGGGGGAGTTGGCAGCAGCACTCCCTCGGGTATTATCAATATCCACTGCGATCGCCAACCCGCCTGCCAAGTGTGGCGATTACGGCACTATCCCCCATATGAGCGAAACAGCAGAGGACCGCTCCGAGGCCTATGTCCTGCAGTGGACATCGAAAGGCTGATGGATGGATAGATGGATATCCTCGTAAATATTATTAATCAAATTTATATACACTAGTACATACACAAACGAACTATGCAATTATTATTTTTTCTATCTATAGTCTTTTAATGTGTTTATATTGTCTACTATGAACTGAACATAGTGTCTATTATTATACCAGACTAGACAACAACAAACACCAGCATAGTCTGCTTCATTATTCGTTATCTGAAAGTAAAATATATTACATTGATATATGTACTGTCTTATTATAGTTACTCATTTGAAATTTAAAACTACGCGGCCCTAAGTTAATGATTTATTTTGCATGTGAAACCGTATTTGCATTACAACAACTCACATAATGCATAAATAACAGGGTTCTATTTGTATTAATTATTTGGGTTTGCAGTTTTAAAAATGAACGTGCGTGATGTCTTTAAACTTTTGCCTAAAATTTTCAGACGCTTTATTTTATAATACAAATATACGAATCGGTTATTGTAGTATATAAACGCAACGCCAAAGCATCACTCGTGCGTTGCTATCCCCAAGGAAAGGGAATGGACCCCCTCCTGTCCCTTATAGATAGGAGATGATGAGGTAGACAGTGAGAAGAATAAGAATGGGGTAAGGAATGGAATTGGGTCTCCGGAATTCTCACTCATCATATTAAACACAACAGTAGGAATATCTATCGTTGCTTAAGACGAGCTTTTGTGAGAGCATTGTATTTCCATTCCTTGTCATCAAAAATGGAAAGATCAAATTGAAGAAATATATACCTAAATCAAAAGGAATTTGGTATAAAACAATACAGTATCAGCCTCCTATACACCTTGCTTTATCAATTATGATTTTAATAGATTACTCATGGTTATTGCTCATAGGTGGCGCTCTAGACATTTTCCATCAAAAAAGTTGGCTTACCTTATGGGTATATCGATATCACCAAATTGTGATACATGTGATGTTGTTGACGATGTTCAGCATTTATTGATGGAATGTGACCAGAACCAGCGTGAATGTGAGTTAGTCATAGATAGTCTTAACATAAATCGTTTAAATGTTGGCATTGTTCAAACTATCTTGGCCAACCCAACATCAGACGCTGCAAAGCGATTATGTGAGTTGGCTAAGAAACACGAAGACTACGTGTTTCTTAGTCGTAAGTAGTTTTTAGTTAAAATAAATTTGTAATTCTGTAAGTTTAGGTTATGATGGGACTAATATATTCCCCTTGAAAAAAAAAGTCCCAAAACAAAATAAAGAGAAAAGAAATTCATTCGATGACGCATTCTTGCTGAAAGAAAGGCTTGAAGGCATTTCTGTATCTTATAAAATAGTACAATAGCTTTTTAAAATGTCAGTAGTTTTTATTATAAATTGCAATTTTATAATATAAGTAAGCCCACGGTTATTTATAACTATTTATACTAACGGTAACAAATAGTTAGAGGTAAGTAAAATACGAGTATAATTAATCTTCAAGAAACTAGTCTAAATTAAAAAATAGTGCACCGAAAGAACAGCTGTAAAGCAAATACACAAATGAGCATTTTATTTAAATTAGCCGTTAAGAGCAAATTAAGAAGTACTACGTAGTTACAAAGGAGTTTATCTCAAGTGCACGATTTCTTTGAACAAACTATCGTCTGGGGATGTTTTATAATAAAACCGTGTTTTACTGAAACTAATATATATACATGTATTTTTTACTATCGGATAGATTTTTTGAGTCATTTATTTGTCTTTACCTGGCTATGAGCTGGCTATAGTCACATTAACCCTAACGACCTCGTAAATATGTCAAACATTAAAAGAATTCCACTGCAGTCAGGCGATAGAGGGCTAAATATACTGCATTTTCTTATCGCCAGTAGTATGTTATCTAGACAACGCGTATTTTATGCATCAATATACTACTACTGGTACTTGTTTTCTTTAATGGTTTTAGAGCAAATCTATACCTAAAATATTTTGACATTATGTTTAAACTTTTTTTTCAGTATAATATGTAGTTACAGACCATGAAAAAATTATGTCACCAATCTATTTACTCTTGCAATTAACTGACAAGGCCACTGAGAGAAATTAGCACAAAATATTAGCAAGTATAAAATAAATCTCGAACGAAACCATAACGATAATAAGGTTTGTTATCAAATAAAGTAACTTATTTATTTCCGAACACTTTTTGTCTTAGGTGAGATACTCCTTTATGTGTACCCGGCGTCGGGCGGGCGAAGGGGTTAGTCCCGATTAACACTACACACGATATACCTGCTAAAACCCCGCGGGGTTCCTTCAGACTGCTTTTAGCTAGAGGTGAGGTATACGCTATAGCATAAGTTCCTCCACCCCCGGCAGGTCCTGGCCAGTGTATTCGGTGGCCTCATCTGATTGCGAGGACTAGTCCCTCATCGAGAGGCACTGGGGCAATACTTCTATAACCATATCGGGCCTACTTCTGCTAAGTTGAGGAGCTGCCCTTGGCCTGGCCCAGGCCAGCGCTTATGGGGGCGGCAGTAGTTTAGCGCCCTTTAGCACCCCGATTTATTGCCGGACTCGGGGCTCAACCAGCTTCTATTTAGTTTTCTTAGGCAAAGCTGCGGCTTTTCTGCTAGATATATCGGTACTGGTTAAAATTTACCATCATATAAGCGGTGGCTTGTACGCCCCTGTTAGCGATAAAACTGTCTCGAACGCCATAACTCTTAAAAATCATTTTATCTAAAACAAGCTCTAAAATCACGTGTCGTACTGGGCCGGTCATGCCTCGTGTCGGCCCGCATAATATTACGAGGCAATCACTGTAAATACTCGCTGTATAGCCGTACAAACAGGTACAGAACTGCGCGTCGGATGCCTAAGTATATGAAACATTTGGAGAACATTTTATAACGAAATTTTTGTAAGTAAAATGCTAAATATTACAGATACTCGGAAAATCATATCAAAACATTGCTTGTGATTAAAAAAGACTGTTAAATGATATCTTTGTTTACTTATACTATGTTTAATTCATTTTAAATTTAATAATTATCCCACTACACGTCAGATTTTGCAGGATAATCCATCCATCCATCCATCAGCCTTTAAACGTCCACTGCTGGACATAGGCCTCCCCAAGAGAACGCCACAGCGAGCGGTCCCGTCATGGGGGATAATGCCGTAATCGCCACGCTTGGCAGGCGGGTTGGCGATCGCAGTGGATGTTGTTAATACTCGAGGGAGTGCTGCTGCCCACTCCCCCGGTATTCCCTCAGTCGGCTCTTACGACTCTCGTGGGTAGAAAGGGGTGGGACAATTTTAAAGCCGGCCCCACACGGCCAAATAATACAGGGGTGGTGTAGGATAATACAGGGGATATATTTCAAATCTTATTATGGCTGTAGTTGCTTGTATTACCTTAGGATTAAAATGAATGGACAACGTTATATACAATACGTTACTGATAGTAGAATATGGTACTCAAGTTGGGCCTCATTTGACGTTTAAACCAAAGACGTAGGTAACATCGTATTTTTGTTTTAGACAGCTGTGAAACATCCCGGTATCATTCGGTTGCAGAAAAATATAGCTAATTCATTCATACTGTTTTGCCATAAGTAAGAAAGTTAGACTTTATGATCATTTGAAAATTCAATCAGTTATTACTGGTGGCATTATAAATTGCCACAATCCAATTTTAACGTTAAAAACAATATCAAAGCAAGTTTTAAATTTCCTTAACCCTACCTTTGAGATCTAGGTAATGCAATATTAAACGAGATAGGGGGTATAAAACACGTTTTCCCAGACATACATTCAAATGAGTTTCCGCAATGTTCGTATCGCATTATTTTGCATATACGCTTGTGCAGACGCTATTGATTTTGTCTGTGTTAGGGGGACAGTCTGATAATCATATTATATGTATTTTAAATATATTTGGCTGGGGTTCACCGCTTATATGTAGTATAGTAAATTTTGACCTTGAATTTCGTTCCCCTCGTCAATGTTGTATGCAACCCTTTATGATTTTTCATTATCTGAGATATGTAGTGAATTTAAATTGTTTCCATGTTTTCGCTGTTGATGAAATTATATTTATTAATATTATACTGTCAACAGTTCATAGTTATTACTATTATAAAATCTTAATGACAGATTGTTTGCTAGTTTCTTACATGCTTTTTATTAAATATTAAGTTAGTATAAAATGCGAAAATGTGAAATCGAAAATAAGACACAAGCAGGATTTGAACCTGCATCGCCTGGAATACCGTCCCAGATGCTTTGCCAATTCAGCGATCGTGACAATGTTCGGGACTGCGAATATTGATAACACGTTGCTTCTTAATGTCTTGCGTGACGGGTTTGTTTTCCTTTATATGGCTAAGCATGTCTAAAGCTTAGAAAATATATAAAATATCAAAATAGATATTAAGATAATATGACGAGCAATATTTATTACTGTTTTTATTTTTTACTATGTTGATATTAACTCGCTTTCTTGTTTTGAAATAAAACTACGTTTACGGAATCTATCGCGTTTACTTGATTTTACTACTATCCCGACGTTTCGAATACTTTACAGCATTCATGATCACGGGTGGACTTAGATGATAGACGTCCAAGGTTGATATGTTATTTCAACGGTTTCATCTATCCACAGTATATGATTTTACAAAATTTTTGCTTTATTTATTTTAACCCACCTAATATTCGTTTAGAAACACAGTGAAAATATCTATTTCAAATGTTTATGCTTACAATGTATGAGACTTTAAATTAGTATATTAAAATGAGTATAATACTCCACTTTAAATTGTAATTTTTTTTTTTTGTTTTTATTTAGTGCTCAAAAATTCTACCACAAACTACCAATTACAACCAGTAAGAAGACAATCTTGGTTATTAGTTTATATTATTAAATATATTGATTTTGCCAAAAGCTAAGACTAAGAAGCTACCACCGGATCGGAACGCGGCCTGACTGAGAAAGATCCGGCCAGAAAACTCAGTAGGCAACAACTGTTATGGATTATTAAATTTTGTACGGAATTACTGAGATCTAATAAGGTTTAAATTTTAAATTTTTTTTACAAAAGGCAAAGACTAATCACTACTGTGGGTTTTATCTACACAATAAGCGCTAACTGTGTCTTGCAATCTTGTGGTGTGCCTTCTTGTATTCTGTTTGGTGAGGCCTATCACAGGATTCCAGCTTGATGGTAAGACCCAGCCGTCTTCTCTATTGAAATTGGGATGTTTCTTAATTTCAATAGCCTCACGTATCATTCTAGGGCGATATCGATGTTCTTTTGCGAGGAATTGAGGTTTGTCAAACCTAATGTAATGGCGGGTGTGGTCCTGTGTGTGCTCACAAATTGCAGACTTTGTATAGCGACTGTGCTTCACATCAGCTATGTGTTCTTTGATCCGAGTTGTTATGGATCTCTTTGTTTGCCCTATGTAGGAGAGACCACAATCAGTGGTTAGGGTTCCAGAGACAGGAACTTCCTCACGATGCATGCCGTGTCCAGAAGTACCGCCTTCTGTATCAGACCCTTAACCCAGCCACCTAACGCGAGCCTCTTGAGATTGATCGAGGCTCTTGGTTATCAGTCCGTTAACTGTAACAACTATCGGTACAATGATAGCCAAATCCACATTCCACACGTCAACAATCTCGTGCGCCAAGTTCAGATACTTCATCTGTTTATCTTTTTCGGCCTTCACGAGATTCTCGTCATGCGGAATGGTGATATCAACAATCATTGCTCGGCGCTCAGATCGATCAATCACCACAATATCAGGTTTGTTGGCCACAACAGTACTGTCTGTGATGATTGATCGATCCCAGTAGAGCGTGATACGACCGTTTTCGAGAACTGGCTCAGCTGTATACCTGTAGTAAGGTACCTCGAAATCCATAAGCCCTGAAATACGAGCAAGTTGTTGGTGAATGATCCTGGCCACTTGGTTATGTCTGTGCAAGTACTCGCCGTTAGCAAGACGAGAACAACCCGAGACAATATGCCTAAGGGACTCACCTGGACAGTGGCAGGCACGGCAGATATCGGCAGTACCGTCCCTAAGGATATACCTCCGGTAGTTGTTCGTCATGATAACTTCGTCAGCAATTGCACAGACAAAACCTTCGGTTTCCCCAAAGAGGTTGCCAAAACGTAGCCAGGACACGGAAGCTAAGAAGCCTACATCAGGCCCATGTAGGGCCCGGTAGAATCTTCCGTGGAGCTCCTTGCTCTGCCATACGGCCCTGCGTTCATCAGTACTCAGCACTACTGGTCTGCGCCAGTTCTCCTTAGCCAAGGAGAGTGGAGTGAGTCCGGAATCTACAGTGACCACATCACGATGCATATCCCTATCAGTATGCAGGAAATATTCCCTAAGGTTGCACACCTCACGATTGTGCAAGGTCTTGGCATTTAAGAAACCTCGACCTCCACACTTTCGTGGGATGTACAACCTCATAACTGATGAACGAGGATGATGCATACGATTTGCGGTCAAGAGACTGCGGACCCTTCTATCCAAGGTGTCACGTTCAGTCTGAGTCCACTTGAGTATGCCGAAAGAGTATATAAGAAGTGGCATGACCCAGCCGTTGCAGGCGCGCACCTTGTTTCCACCTGATAGAAGACTACTTAGTACTTTCTTCAGGCGGCCAAAGAAGTGCTCCCGCAACGATTGTTTTATGTCCAACTCACTAATTCCTAAAGCTTGCCACATACCCAAGTATTTATAGGTATCAGTAACGAGAAGAGGTCGTAAATAAGTAGAATCCGAGAGTTGAATTCTCTCGGATTCCACTACTCTTCCTCGTTTTACATGCATGACCGCACATTTGTCTACACCAAATTCCATCCCAATCGAATTACTAAAGGACTTGGTTAACTTTAGTAACCCTATTAGTTGAAATCTGGTGGAGGCAAACAACTTAAGGTCTTCCATGTAATACAGGTGGGATATTTCACGACCATCACCTCGCAACCTGTAGCCTAGCCCTGAACTCTAATAGTGTACTGAGAGGGTTCATGGCTAGACAAAACCATAAAGGACTCAGACTGTCACCCTGGAATATACCCCGCTCAATACTTATAAGCTCACCGCAGCGAACCAGAGTCTGCCGACACGCTGGATAGCTAAGAGCTGTTCTCCAGTGCCCCATACATGATTCTAGGAAGGTGCATAAAGTAGGATGAACTTTATATAATTTCAGCACCCTCAAGAGCCAGGTATGTGGCACAGAATCAAAAGCTTTTTTATAGTCTATCCAGCATGTCACCAAATCCTTTTTCTTACGGCAAGCATGTTGGCTAATTGCCGTATCAATAAGGAGGAGCTCCTTAGTACCACGACCCCCACTCCTACATCCATTCTGAGAGAAAGACATGACCGATTTTTTTTTTATTATTATTATTAGTTTTACATAGTTATCTACTAAATAAAATCGAGTAGACTATTGCTTTTCCCAGCATGAATGCCGGTTCATCACGTTATGTGCTACACTCTCACAGAAGAACAGCGTAAAACAACGGTAAATATGTAATTCCACTATTGTGTTTCGTATGGCAATTGAGAGATTCGTTGGCCCTAAACTCGCTTTTCATCCCCTCTATATTATCCTTCTTTCCACTTTCTATCTCTTTCCTTGGAGTTGGCGACACATGAATGATGTTTCTAGTATTGCTAGCGTCAATAATAGCCTATTAACGCTAGCAAGTAAACTGCTGTAACCGCTTACCATCAGGTGGGCCGTATGCTTGTTTGCCAACAAAATACATACTTTTTCCTCTACTTAATCTATCGTAATTTCTTTGTTAGCATCTTTTCCTTTTACTTCAAAGTAGTTCTTGCTTAGAAAGGCTGTTAAATGATAATAGAAAAATAGTAGTCTGTTTACCTAAGACAATTTACTTTGGTCGAGCTTGTCTTGGCTCTTGTAAGCTGCTTTTCCAAGTGGATGTCAAACTTACAAAGGGTGATTCACTATCAAGTAATTTTAATAAAATATTTCATACAAGACAAATTTAATGATTCTTATTATTAAATAGTAAAAAAAATACATTAATGCTCCCACTGGTGATCAATTATAAAAGGCGTTCAATACCAATATTTCTTAAAATAAATACTAATAAATAACATACCTATATATTATATGAAAATATAAATACTTTGGAAAATCCAAAAGCGCACGCCTCATAATTTTCAATTTTCACAATAAAATTGATAAGTAACTAATAATGTATTGGTCTTACTAAGTAGTTTTCAATAAATCACATAGATAGCGCTTATTTCAAAAAGTACCTTCTCATGTCTTATACGCCATCTAGCGCTAATTTTAAGAAGTACTTCTACATTGGTCTATAGAAATAGTTCTCACGAAATAAGGATAGCACTGATTTCAGTGTCGCGTTGAGCGTAAATATTCACTATTTTTTTGTTTCTTTAATAACAATTAAACCACATCGAATCAGACCGTGAAAAGTGATAGGGCTCTTTTCGTAATCATAATAATTCGTAAACGAAAAAAAAAAGACTCGATTAGTAAAGTATGTTGGTCGTTATCGTGTTAACATACATTAACTACAACAACCGGAACTTTTTCAAACAGGTTTTTAACTAGTTTAAATAACAAAAATGGCGTAAAAAATATCATGAGTGTCAAAAGTAGTGTTTTTTCTTGGTATGTGTGTGTATATTGTTTTACAAGTGCAATATATTATAAATAGAGACATTTTAAGTTTAAAAAATCAATTGTTCTGTGTAAAACGAGAATAGTACCCACCTCAACGCTTCGCTTATGAGACGTGCAATAAAATAAAAATTATAACTTTAAAATTAAAAAGTTACATTTTATTAACTTATACTTTAGAAAACTTATTTTTTTAATAATGTAAATAGAGTATGTACACTATCATGTAAATTATATTTATTGTTCTGGATTTTAATAATTTCATTTAAAAAGTAATATAAAGTTACATGTAACATTGTGTTATTTTTCAGCGGAACATCTCCCCAAGGCGCTTTAAATCTTACCAGTGAACGTAACTGCATTTTGTATGAGCCGAGAACATTTTAGATTAACTCGCTTTAATTACGGTATAGGTAAACAAGGTAACGCAACGCGTGTGTAATCACGATTAGTAACTAGGAATATACGATGCGTAGGGTTTGATGAGGTAAGGTTGCAGTGAGAACGTTTAGCGTTTTAGTCTTTTTTTTATACATTACTAGTGGACCCAACAGATGTTGCCCTGTCCAAACATTGGCGTTTCGTTGGGATTCGTTAGATAGGTATATAGTTTTACATTAGAAAAAATTGAAGAAAAAATCCTGAAATCCTATCGTGGCGCCATCTACCGGGTCCAAATGTGAATCTAAACCATCCCAGTACTTACTCAAACATTCACAAATAAATAGAAGAAAAAGTCCTGAAATGCTATTGTGGCCGCCACCTACCGGGTCCAAATGTGTGTGTGAATCTAAACCATCCAGGCGCCACCCAAACGCATACAAAAAAAATCATTCAAATCGTTTCAGCCGTTTAGGAGGAGTTCGGTGACATACACACGTACCTACAGTAGAATTGTAGATTATCGATTTAAAAAACTACTACGTATAAACATTAATTAACCGAAATTGTTTTACACTATATACATTCTACAAATTGCCTCGGTGGTCTAGCGATACTGAATGCGAATAAATTTTCAATAGCAGCCTGGAGTTAGGAAGTCGGCGGTGTTTTACCTTCGTGCTTCAGAAGGCACGTAAAGCGTTGGTCCTGTGCCTGATCCTTCTGTCAATCCGGTCGTGTTGGAATGCCGTCCCATTAGACTATGAAAGAGAAAGAGAGTAAAGAAAAAGAGAGTATACGTGTGTTTGCGCGCACAGTTGTGCACTTTCCTGCGTACATGGCTCAAGTCTGTTGACTACTGCAGCCGTGACCGAAATTACGGTCTGTAGATCATTATTTATTATTACCTACCTATAAATTTAGATAATTAATTTAAAAATTGATAATTATGTCCTACAAATAAAAGAAAAACAATTTTGTGTTAAAATTACTATTTAAAAAAAACACTATGGTGCTAACCACCGCTGTGATACAGGAATTATTTCCTAATTCACACACAAAGAAATAATTCCTGTAATAAGTATCCATCCATTATCCATCCATCCATCAGCCTTTCAGCTCTTACGACTCCCGTGGGTAGAGAGAGTCACATCATTGATTTTATTGTTCAACGAGGCAAAGGGCCCGTGGTTTCACCGCAGCCTAAATTTGATTTTTAAGCTATACATTTCCAATATTTTAAAGTCTTCAATCAAAAAACTGAAAAGTTTCATAAAATCCGTGTACTAGTTTTGCGTGATACCCAAACTAACAAAGTTGGTTATTTAGTTAGATATTTCTTTTTTTATTAATTTCAATTCATTTATTTTTTGATTATCATCATGATTTTACATATAAAATCCTTATGAAATGTAAATATTCAAGATTTACTAAACTCAAATGAAATGGTTTACTTATAAATATGCCTTAAAAAATTAATAGCTGGAACTGACACCACAAACTATGTAACTTCTAAAATCACCGCGTACGACTCAAGAACATATGTTTGAGAAACTTTGTTAATATTTAATGTTAACCCTAAAATAGCGTTGATTTGTAGGTGCTTTGCATTTAATTTTAACGCTCTGTACCTTTAATTCAATAATTTGTTAAGTGCCTCTGGCAAAGATAGGTTTGACAAAAGATAGCTTATTGAAATTGAATATATTAGGTATAAGCCTTCACATTCTAACCGCGTTATTTAATTAAGTTAATAAATTAGAAACACAGATGTGTCTATACGAGCACAGAGTATTTACTGAGGTTAACCGCTATTTATTATTACTATTTAAAAAATGATCTAATTTTAATTTCCAATAAAGTTGTTTTTTATAACTTGTGTTTGTAAAGCAAGAAAAGGAGAAGTTTTATAGAATAAGGGCTCAATGCAATTGAAAAATAGAGAAAGAACTCTACGTCGTGAGAGGCAACCCACAAACTTTGAAAGCACAATCCACTTGTTCTTGCGTTCGAACCCCGTTGTTGCTTCTTAAACGAGTATAACATATTTATCTATAGTATGTTAAAGTAATCTTTGAATCTTTTGAAACAAATGACAGATTTCCCAAAGAATTCAAATGTATTTTTTTATTATTATTATATCTTTATCACCTAGAATGTTTAACACTGGTTTTCAATACTTGGAACATCACGTCATTTATTTCTTACTACAGAACTAATATTGTTATATTTTTATTGCTTATGGTGGCAGACAAGCCACAGCCTACCTGATGGTAAGAGTTAACCACCGCTCATGGAGTCAACCACACTAAGAGTACTGTCAAGCCGCTGCTCACTAAAACCCGCTAAAATCAAAACACAACGAGGTGCTTCATGGCCGATCACAGGGGAGACCAATATAATACATACATATAAATCTAAAACATAATTAAGGCGCATTTATAGGAGAGCTTGCTGATACAAAATTAAATTAAAGTAAATCACATCACCTCGAGATTTAGTGAGATAACTATGAGCGCTCATCGTGAAATCGAATCAGTGCTACGCTTTAGCGGTTTTCTCTCAGGGCGGCGAAGCTATATAAGCACATAACCATAGTATATAGATAATAAGTTGCTCAGGTGTAACTTAAATTTAATGTGCGCATAATTGTAATAAAGGATTATCGATTTTAGGTAGATTGAATATAAATTATAAAAAGTTGTGTAATTTAAACCGTGATTTCAATGTCCAAATCTTAAATTAACAATAGGTGATTATATATTATTTTATAGATATAGCAGACCCAATGGATATTATTCTTTTTTTTTTGTTGCGGCAGGGAAAATGTACCTAATCGCATACCCCATCGTTCGGGGCTACGAACAGGGTAGTGTGGGGCCCTCGGCCACTAAACAAACCCGCCTTGTGCCACGGCTTCAGGAACTATGTTACATTACTTCAGTGATAGTGGCAGCGGGGTGTGCGGTAGGACATTTTTGCCCACCTAAAAAAAGGGTATCATCTTACCCAAACGTTGCCTGCTATTAGTGGTTCCAGAATTGAAAAAAAGGAAGATTTAGAAGCGGAAGTTTTAAGTTTTAGAGTTTTTCTTAAATAATAGAATTTTAACCAAAGCACATTATTAATTAACCATAAGTTATGCCAAAATGTAATAACTGCATCAAATTGAATAAAAAAATTATCCAATATAATATTGGATAATAGCATGTAAATGCGTTTCCGATAGATGGCGTTGGTCGTTAAGACAAATGTGATAAGTAGATTCGGATGAACGAAAGATCTGTAGCTCAGTGGTTTAGAGCACTTCCTCGGATTGGAAAAGACACGGGTTCGATGCCCGCTAGTACAAAAAATCTCTTTTTGCTTATTCACAAATAATTTGTACTTTATACATAGTTTATTAGTAAGGGCGATAAAGACCCGTTAACTTTTTGTAATCAACTGATTTTATTGACAAGGGAGTTACATCGAGTAACACATTGGCGACGGTACTTACACACTTAAATAATTTTGCTGCCTACATACTAGCAAAATACATAGCGTACTACTAAAAATCTAGTTTTTTTATAATATGATAATTTTATTTATTTATACTAATATTATAAAGAAAGATTCATTGTTAAGTCTGAAACTACGAAACGGACATTAATAATTATTTTATCATTAGATAGTCCTATACAGATGCGCATGTTATTCATAAGCATACATCACGCTATGTGACAGAGTAGTGACATTAATTTTCCATGTGCCTCATGGAAAACTAATTTAATAAAAAAAAGCAGGCAAAGAACAGGGTAGTGTGAGGTCCTAACCCACTAAATAAACCTGCCGTGTGCTGTTTCTCCGCCTGTATTGTTGGACGACTGGATCTGTGTGACATTGATTCTAAGAAAGACGACACCCTGCACTAAGGATTTCAGGGATTTTACAAACATAGATTTGACGGGCACCTAAGTGCTCCTGCGATCTTAACAAACGTATGAAGATAGCACGAAGAATTGTCCTGTGTAGGAATCGAACCCACAGCCCTTGGCACCGTAGGTCGGTATTTAAAATAATCCGCCATTCAACCCCGCCCGCTCAGAAAAGTAATTAAATTCACAGAAACAATTATTCAATTTTTATCAATCCTGCAAATAATAAAAAGTATTTAAAGAAAGAAAACTTAAGATATTATTCGTTATAAATTAAAGTTTTAATTACATTACGATTTCAAAACATAATTTCATATTCTGAACAATTTACGTAAGAACTGTGTGAAGGCGGGAAGACATCCCCAATGTCTTCATTTTCTGCTGCGGACTGTAAGATTAAGATCTTGAATCACCATTATCCACTGATATAAATCTTTTAACACTCATTCGGAGCTTTAGTAGATCTGGTAAGATCCACGCTAACTCCAACAACTGCAATTAGCCTTAGTTGCCTGAATCCCGGTAATCTGGCAAACTGGGCGTTTGTAATTTAAATACGTAAATGGATGTACATCTTTAGCTCCTTTGAATAACGCTTCTTACTCGCATTTGATGCTAACGTCTCGATATAAATATAAGATGTATAAGTATATTTTACTGATTTGGTCAAAGTTGTTGGCTGCAGGCTGTACAAAATCGCTCATTGTGAAGCTGTCTTCAGAAGGCCTAGGCCCAGCAAAGTACGATGAATGGTTAGAGGATGTATGAATCATGTTACAATATTTTAATGACTTCAATACAAACTGCACTTACTTTAAAAAACCAATATATCCATAAAAAAAATTTGCTCAAAGTTAGTAAAACCTCATTTGGTAAGATTAGCTTGAAAATAAATAATTAGGAAGAAAAATGCTGCGTGCGGCATCTAGCTCATATAAAGTTTAATAATAAACCGTGATGTCAGAATGTCTATGCATTTTTGGATAAAAAGGCTACAAAAAAAACAAAACAATGTGCATAGTAATTTTGATATCAAACAGAAAAAATAATCTGCAGCTTATTTATATAGCTAACGGCAAAGCTACCAACCCACTTGTAATATAAATGCGAGATTATATGTCATTAGCTCTATACAAAAATAGCCATTCTTGGGATAAATAAATTACTTTAAATAAAAAAGAAACCGCCTTCAGAAGACACCTTAAACTAAAAACCAAAAAATAATTTAGTGTTTACATACAATTTCCGTGCTAGACACCTACTGATGTGTTTGGTAGTGTGGGGCCCTCACCCACTAAATAAACCCGCCGTGTGCCGTCTCTCCGCCTTTATTGGCGGACCACTGGAACTATGTTACATTCCTTCGGTGGTATAAGTAGGTATACCTACCTGTTGTTTTTGTTATTATATGAGTATAAGTATGGTTTTGTTTTTTTAGACTAGGCACCGACTTCAAACACATCAGTAGGTGTCTAGCACGGAAATTGTATGTAAATACTAAATTATTTTATAGTTTTTGGTGTGGGAAGGTGTCTTATGAAGGCGGTTTCTTTTTTATTTAAAAATAATTTATTTTTTTGCTTTTTAGTGGTTATTTATGAAATAAGTGCGTAGGTTAGAGTAGATGGTACATGATGGGGAGGCCTTCTTTGGGGCACAGGAGTCTAAAAATGATAAATATGAGCTCCTAAAGCACAGTAGAGAAAGAAATAGAAAACAGCGAGGGTCCGAAGACCGTGAAGAAAGATTGGCGTATCCATATACATATAATATGGCTACGCCAACTAAACTGCCTCAGTGGTGCAGCGGTAGTGTGAGTGCTACTGCTGATCATGAGGTCTCGGCATCGATCCCCGGGTCGGGCACTGTTATTGAACATTTTCGTAAAAAGAAAAATTCTAGGCAATGTACGGCAATAGGCTCGCCCCCTATTACGTAGGACTTAAACATAGCTGGTGAACCGTGAGTATGTAATACACCTCTGCCTAACCCTTCAGGCATACAGGCGTGATGCTAAGTCAACTAAACTCACTGCTCCAATGAGCCAGAGAGTCGGCCGAAAATATCATCGATGTATGACCAGATGCAATTTTTTAGATTTTTGTTGTTTTTTTAAAAACCGCTAGACTGATTTTTATAAAATTTTAATGAGACCACCTCTGATGTAGAACCTACCAAACAAAAAAATAATCATTGAAATCGATTAATAATTGGCGGAATAATCGGGTAACAAAACACAAAAAAAAAATACAGTCGAATTGAGAACCTCCTCCTTTTTGGAAGTCGGTTGAAAATAGCGTGCGTTGTTTTCTACACTCTGGATTATAAGTATGCCAAATATAATGACGATAATTTCTACTGCCTCGGTGGTGTAACGGTAGTGTGCGCGACTGCTGTTCATGAGGTCTCAGATTCGATCCCCGGGTCGGGCAGTATTATTGTGCTTTTTGGTAACAAGAAAAATACTCAGTAGCAGCCAGGAGTTTGGAAATATGCCCGGTAGACGGCAATAGGCTCGCCCCCTATTACGTGGGACATAAAAATAGCTAGCGAATCGTGGGTGTGTAATACTTCTCTGCCTAACCCTTCGGGGAATACAGGCGTAATTTTAATTTTAAATTTTCGGGTGGTAAATGGCCGAACATATTAAATGCTTTCAATAGATCTAATAATTATACAAGTTTTATGACACCCCTGCGTCAAGATGTAACAAACAATTAAACACACTTTTATATTTTTATATCTGTGAGGACAGAATCAGAGAGCGACAGATTAGAAGATAGTCGTATCTTAAACACTTTCTCAAGCGCTCTACGTTATGAGGCGTGCAGTGTGGTTTCTGAAGCTTGCCGCGTCACCAATCACCATTCTCTCTTAATTCATTCTGTAGTGCAATATATAATGCATGTAAGGTAATTAAAAATTCAAGAACAAATATTTTGTTACTTCGGCATCGAGATAATCTAATTGAATTGAATATTACTACGTTATTAATATAGCTATATCAAAGTCATAAAAGTTATTTAAACTAACTATACATTTTAGATATACAAATTGCAATTAAAAATGGTTAAATTCCTCGCATCCAAATTAATAAATGAATTACAGGACATTTACTTTTACAGAATTTTATTCATTAATGCATGTTAAGTGGTAAGAACTAAGTTCATTATTCAAAAGTAATAATCCGCTAAATGAATTTAAACTTGCTCCTCCTTGGTAGTGGAGGCTGCTTCAATATTTTCTATAGGGTGTTTATAACTACAGGCACAATGGAATATTTTTACTTGAATTTTTTAGAAACAATATATACATATCGATACTTAACTAGCCTGCTTACGCAGGTATCTATCTATACTATTATAAAGTTGTAACAGAGCTGTGTCTATACATTTATCTAAGATATTTGAGAAAAAATTACTGTAATAGGCTATATAGGCGTGTCTAAACACAAAACTATTTTTTTAGATTTTTTGTCTGTTTGTCTGTATATCTGTTTGTTTGTTCACGCATCACGCAAAAACTTCTAAACTGATTTTGATGCAATTTATTTATTTGATAGATCTTAATTAGACTTAAAAACTGGTATGCATTTTATCACGCTACTATATCGGGAACCTGAGATAAAAGCTAAAAACTAGCTTTTGGTTGCGGCGGAGCCGCAAGCAAAGACTAGTAGGCTATATAGGCGTGTCTAAACACAAAACGATTTTTTTTAGATTTTTTGTCTGTTTATCTGTTTGTCTGTTTATTTGTTCGCGCATCACGCAAAAACTACTGAACGGATTTTGATGCAACTTTTTTTTATTTGATAGGTCTTGATTAGACTTAACAACTGGTATACATTTTATCCCGCTATTATATCGGGAACCTGAGATATAACCCAAAAACTAGCTTTTGGCTGCGGCGAAACCGCGGGCAAAGTCTAGTACTATTATAAAGCTGTCACAGAGTTATGATATTATATGATCTTAAATGTAAGTACAGCATTTAAAATATTTGAAAAATAATATATGGTTGCCTGTAAAGACGGTTTATGGACGATAATTTTACGTGATAACGTCATATATGTTTTCTGAGAGTTTCACAAACGATGCATCGGTCGCCATACATATTTTCAGAACGGGACGCTTTTTCGTGCGTGCTTTTGTCAATTTATAAGACGTTATCACGTCAAAAGATTACTTTATTAGGCTATAGGAGTGTAACACAAAACATTTTTTTTTAATTTTTTGGCAGTTTATCTGTTTATTCGTTCGCGCATCACGCAAAAACTACTAAATGGATTTTGATGTAACTTTTTTTATTTAGTAGCTCTTGATTAGACTTAAAAACTTCTATACAATTTATGCCGCTACTATATCGGGAACCTGAGATACATCCCGAAAACTAGCTTTTCTTTCCTTAGAGTTTGCCGAATCACGAGCGATGCTTTTGGCGTTGCTGTCGTCTATAAGCTGCAGTAACCGCTTACCATCAGATGGGCGGTATGCTTGTACGGCACCCTCGTAGTATAAATAAGGACTGCAGAAAAACCCATCGCGTTTTTTGTTAAGTTATCTTTGATTATTCTTATTTACTAAGATTATTTTTTAATAATATTTGTTTTAAGGCATGACTTCAAAGGTAGAATAATTTTATCATAATAATTAATCATAAAGATTTAATAAAAAAATGGATTATTTCAATTTGATATTTTAATAAACACAGAATACAAATACAATCTATTACTTTTAATTTCAGCTCACCTGATGCAAAAACGGCAAATTACACATATTTTCATTGTTTTATTGCTTTATTTACTTATTATTGCCATATGGTTTAATTTATCTGATATTTAAACTCTTAATAAAACCGAGAGCAGCCCCTATAAATCTGAAGAAATACAACTTAAAGGAATTACAAAACGCAGAGTCACCATAACTCTATCCTTTAACTCAGGCCGTATAAATCAAGCCACGAGCGTCGGTAATAAATTACAGTTATACGAACCACATTTTAAACTATATCATAATTTAATAACGAAGACACGCATCGATTGTTTAACGACATGTCTAATTGAATTGCTTTGCGTTGTAGCAGCCGTAAAGGGTTGAAATATTTAGTTTATGTTGGCAACTTATGATTTGTGTTGTTATTGGATAGAACTAGAAGCAGGCTTCATTTAATATATAAGATGTTTTCTAGGCAAAATGGCATGAGAAGTGATACACGATGGTCCCTGTCAAGTATGGAACAAATATACATATCACACATTTACTTTCACGTAAATGTGTCTAGTTGAACGAAAAAGCACAGAATTATAAATGTAAATTTGGGATGGGTTCTCCTACCCACCACACATCTACGGCTTCAGGCTACCTTAGCAAGCAATTAACCAGGGATTACTAATTCATTTCAGGGATAGAAGCGAAATTAGTAAAGATAAAAGTAATTTCTCTCATTAGTCCCTGGAATTGAAAATCCGTAGGTACGTAACAATAGATTTGCGCTGTGTTTCCTGATTCAATAAATTTTGTTATAAAATTCAGACAAAATGAACGCAAAACATCTAAAAGATGTATAAATAAAATTGTCGTAATTTACAACCAAATATTGTATTTCTATGATTAATTTTTGTTTATAAAAACATATAGTATATATATTTATTATACGTAGGTATATTCCCTCTGGACACAATACTGCTCCCTCGAAGAAACCAAAAACAGAATCAAGTAAATTAAGTTTACATAAAAATCATATCACGCTCTAATTGTCGCCAAGAGATACGAGACGAGAACGCCGGAGTTCTGTCCCCTAACACAATATTGATACAGCAACGGTCCCTTTACATCTTGTTGTTCAAAGCAGATTAATGTTTGTAAGAGTTATTTACACAGTTCTTCATAAAAATGGCCTGAACAGTAGAACAATAAACAAGGGAAAGCTTTAATAACATTCCGTGGACTTTGCGATGTTATCTCGTGTAATCCTTTCTGGGTAAACCGCGGCAATTTGCTGGAATTTTTAATTTGAAAATTTTATGTAATAAATATGACCAATTCAGACATTTGAAGTTGGGCAACATAGGTATAAATGTTGATAAATGGGTAGCAAATCCATATTCAAATCTGCAATATTGACAGTTCACAATTTTGCTATTATAAATCTGTATCAGAGCTTTACATTTAAGGTAAAGAACAAATTACGGTATTAGACTTTTTAGGTTTCTATCGACATGAAACTATTTTTAAATAATTTTTAACTTTTTGTTTCGCTTATAACGTTTTGTTCTTAATATCTGATATAAATTTTATCCCGCTACTATATCAAGACCCTGATATATAATCTAAGAACAAGCTCTTGACTACGGTGAAGCCACTGGCAAAAGCTAGTTTTATACATACAAGTATTAGATACGAAGATAATTCTGCCTTAATTTCTCTAAACTGTCTGACTGCCTCTGTGGTGCAGCACTAGTGTGAACGACTGCTGATCATGAGGTCTCGGGTTGGATCCCTTGGTCGGGCAGTGTTATTGAGTTTTCGTAAAAAAAATAAAAAAAATCTCAGTAGCAGCTCGGAGTTTGGAAATGTGCCCGGTAGACGTCAATAGGCTCGCCCCCTATTACGTGTGACTTAAACATAGCTGGCGAATTGTGGGTGTGTAATACATCTCTGTCTACCCCTTCGGGGAATACGGGCGTGATGCTATGTTTTTTAATAATATACTCAGCTGACCAAATTAGATTCCATCGTATAATTTAATATCGTGCTAGTTATATGTTGTAATATCAACGGTAAATAGTTGCCGTCAGCAGTCCCAGCAGACTATTTTTCTTTAATATATTTGCGGCTAGCTAACAATATTGGAAATACCAAGCAATCATGAGAGTTTTGGAATACTCTGGAGTAAACACTAGAGACATAGGAGTTCGTAATCTCCGCGTCTCCGGATTTTAATTACTTATTGGAAACTTGTGGCCGCCGGCTGTATGGGACCGTCTCAGCGCTTTATTGCAAGATTTCGAAACTTGACAACATAATGTTTACCATTGTTTCTCGTTTGATTCTCGAGTGCCATACGGATTTTTAACTTGCATTAGTTCTGCCAAGTCTCACTAAGATTTTCCGACTAAAAATATTCCAAAATAGAAATGATATATGAAATGATGGCCGTGTGGGGCCGGCTTTAGAATTTTCCCACCCCTCTCTTCCCATGGGAGTCGTAAGAGCCGACTGAGGGAATACCAGGGGAGTGGGCAGCAGCACTCCCTCGAGTATTAACAACATCCACTGCGATCGCCAACTCGCCTGCCAAGCGTGGCGTTTACGGCATTATCCCTATGACGGGACCATGGATGCGGCCGGCACAGGACCGCTTGTTGTGGCTTTCTCTTGAGGAGGCCTATGTCCAGCAGTGGACGTTGAAAGACTGATGGATGGATGGATGGATATGAAATGATATACATATATATTTTACTTTATTTAATAAACGTAAACTCGAAAACAACAAGTTCAAATAGTAAGACTCGCTAAGTCAATAGCACACAGGATGTGATTTCGTCGTTGACAAGCGTCAACTTACTCCTATCTAGAATAGTTCCGGAGATGTTTAAACAAAAGAGGTAGGTGTAGATATACACTTAAGACAAATACAATAGTCAAATAAAGGAAGGAACATTTTAAGATTTTCTCACAGACGATTCAATCATGGTTGTGTCGCGTTGGTGAGTTTTTTGTCATTATCGTGCATGCTACTTTGCTATTATTACATTCTTCTCTATCTGTGAGAGTGCGGATTGGCAATCTTAGGTTATTCTGTCCAAAGATAACCGGGATTGACAATCCGTGGGTGAGTGGTGGGCTCTCCTCCTAAAATCCATTCTATAATAGTAACAATGGACTTCCGCCAAGTGTCGCCTAATTCAATTAATTATCTATCACTTTATTTCAACTATTTTTAGTTTTAATTATTATTGAAGATATACACATAAAATACGTGTGTTATATGAGTGTGTGTTGAAAATGTCAGTGCCAATGACTTCTTTCAATAAGCTTTTGCAAATATTAACCTTGGTCTCTTTGATCTTGAGTCGTCGTTCATTTTGTAACGAACGTGTTCTCTTAATTAAGTTCAAACAAGACGTGCTAATCGAAGCGAGTTTCGTGCTGCTGATTTATAAAGATTTTAGGGACATTTCTGAATTACGAGTAAAATATTACAGTCAATTTTCACGTACTTATAAAAATGATTGGTATACCTTCAATAGTACTATGAAAATATGTCCTTAATGTTTCAGATCACAGATACCAGTTTGTTTAACAAATTAAACCCTTATATCTAAGCAATAATATTTCAGGACATGAGAAGTGACTGTTTTAAAATAAGTTTAATCCTTTTTATTGCATTATATTGATTATTTTTATATTTAATTTTGTTTTTACACAACAAAGTTGTTAAGCTACATACATACAGCTTGTCTGATATCAAGCGAGCGCTTTAGCCTGCGCGGTTGGCAACAGGCGGAACGTCGATGAATCGACAGATATTGTTAAACATGACTACCTATTTAAAAAGAATATTTTTATTTAAGTATTCTAGTTAGTACTTACACTAACATCTTACGACACATCATGAGCTTTTTTTCTGGACCTCATTTTATCAACAGTATCCAGATTCCAGTCAAATTACTTAACGACACCTGCTCTAGCGTGGCGTAGAGATAGGATGAAGATATATTGCGAGGATATTTTGAGCATTCGGTGCTCTTACTTACCAGACAGAGAGATGGTGGTACTCCTCAGGTTCCCTTCAATTCATCAATCAGCAAGGTTCTACCTTTGTACTAAATTCCGCATTTAAAAAACCCCAACCCTCGTCCTTTTTTTTTGTGTACCTACTGCACATCCCGCTGCCCGGGGAGACAGCTGAGTAGTGTAGGGGCTCTCACCCACTAAAAACCCACCGTGCGCTCTCTCCCGCCCGTACTAGACGGACCACTGGTACTACGTATATTCACTTTAGTGGTCAACGCGGACAATGCCCCTACCCTCGTCCTGCCCTAATATTTCCCTGCTATTAGATGTAGTTTTTTCTTCGATATTTCAATTTATGATAATGATGGAGAGTGTGATATACGAAAAATCATAAAAGAATAAACATACAAAAAAATTATATATACACGTACAGAGGAATTATATTTGAAATAAAATTATATAACTTTTCTAAACTAAACGATTTCACACAAAGCAGTAACATGTCATCAACGACAGGTTACATTAGTTTATTTACCTTTAAACTTGTGGCTAATATTGGCAAATAATACGTCTAAGGTAACATTTACAACCCTAATATAAATATTACCTATATACGCATTTGGATACACGTCTCTTTATTCAAATAACATTAGTATTAGTTGCAACAAGCATTTGACTTGAAAGCAATTAGAGTGATCCGAACCAATGCAGTCTTAAAAATGTTCATAGTATTATTTAAAAAAAGAGGAAAAAAGGGGAAGTTTGTCTATCGCATTGCGATCATGTATGGGACGACACAGTCTAGGACGACTAGGTGAACTAACAATAAGTCAAGAATACATGAATCTTTTGGATTTAGATACAGTCCGCTTGTTGTAAGGTTCCCTTCAGGAAGAAGATCATCCAGTGCTGGACTGAGTAATAAAATTATAAACGAGTGGATACTAGCTTTTTTCGGTTATATATCAGGTTCCCGATATAGTAGCGAGATAAAATGTATACCAGTTTTCAAGTCTAATCAAGAGCTATCAAATAAAAAAATTAGATTAAAATCCGTTCAGTAGTTTTTTCGTGATGCGCAAACGAACAAACAGATAAACAGACAGACAGACAAAAATTCTAAAAAAAAAGTTTTGTGTTTAGATAGCCTATTGCATTAATTGTTTGTCAAATATCTTCAATGTTAACACAGCTCGGTTACAGCTTTATAATAGTATAGATTACCCCATAGTAAGACCAACAACGCAGTTATAGCCTAGCGGTAAAACCTAGGACAGATAGATGTCTTTGCACATCTGTATCAAGTTCAATCGCCACTCCGAGGTCCAGACCTCCCACGGCACAAATTAACATTCGAGATTTTTTAAAGTAATGTGTGTTTAGAAATTATCACTGCTCTATAAAGGAAAATATCTTAAGAACCTAACCTGCATGCCTAAGTCAGTAAAATAGTTGAAAAAAAAAGACTGATAACTAAAATTGAGACGTAACTTACGATTAGGTACGAATTTAATCCTTATTGCTCACTGTAGCAAAACCTCTTTAGAATACTGAGAGTAACTGAAAAATATTTTCAACTAGATAACCCGGTGAACTTCGTATTATCTACAATTATTTTATTAGCAATTATCTATTCTAATCAATCTGCGTCGTCTAAGATTTAAATTTAGATAGGTTATTAAACGAAACTAGCTTATAATAATCCAAATAAATTCGAAAGAATGACAGTAGTTGCCATTTTATCGTCTGTTAGCCAATGCCAATCCGCATATTATGTATTTGACACACTATGAAGAAGGTCAACTCGCATTGTAAAACAGTCAATCAGTCAACTCACTACCATAACAATAAGTTTTTAACTAGGTACATATTATAAGTGTATAATTTAATGTTGTGTTCAAGTCTAGTAATCTTTAAAACTAATCTGTTGTATACTCGTGTCACTCAACTGTATTCAAGCTAATATTTCTCAGTGTAAGTGAATTGTAATTCTTTTTGAGGAATAAATAAATGTCTTTTCTAATATGCAATTAATTGTTAACAAATTTGGGCTACAACTTAGAAAGATGTACTGTCTAATTTCTCGTAAATCAAAATTATCACTGGATAATAAACTCCTTCTATACAAATGTGTATTGAAGCTTATGTGGTCAACCGGAGTTGAGTTAGGAGAACTGCATCAAATTCAAATTTGGAAATTCTACAAAGTTTCCAATATAAAATTTTACGGATGATAACAAATGCTCCATGGTATCTCACCAATAATCAACTCCATCGTGACCTGAATATGCTAATGATGAAACAGAAGGTAATTGAGAAGCTTAAGACATACATAAAACTTATTGAGTCTCACCCGAATGCACTCGCTAGCAACCTGATGGATAAAACCACCAGCACATTTAACAGACTAAAAAGAAAGACCTTATTTAACATCTTGGCAATAATAAAATGGATTAGTCACGGGTCTAACTTCATTCAAGACAATTTAAAAACATCATAACTACGCGCTTAATGCCAAATACCCGAGTAATTTACAATATATAAATAACCTTTAAAAAAATTGTTAGCAAATTAATTTGTTTTATAAAGTCTTTTGGTTATTTTTCATATATAGGTTTAGTAAACATTTAATCTACTAAAAATCTCTCCAAATCTGCCTTATCGTCTTATCACGAATCGACATATACGTCAATAGCAAGTTAAGCTCCTGTGATGTACAGAGGTAACCAACCGTCTGATTGCCAATTAGACAGACTGTCCAGGTGCTCACAACCCTATTTCTCTAACGCTCTATCAGCATTTACTAAACAGCTCTCAAATGGAAAACAGTACGATTTTTTTTCCATTTCATTCGAAAATGCATTTACAAAGGACTCAATTTATCGAGGATTAAGACAAAGCTTGTAGAAAAAGGTGATCTTGAACGAATACATAAACATTTCTTATAGTTTGTTATTAAAGTCTAGACCTGTGTTCTTTACTAGGGGATTATTTAAAATGCTTTAAAAGTTTAAAATTTGAATACTATGCATTCGTTTATTCTTTGAATTTCCATATTGAGAATAATAAAATGATAAACTTAATTGGTTCTTGTATTAAACAAAAAATATCCACATTGAGTTAACAATTTGAAAACTCTATTTTAATAAATAGTATTAATAAGAAGACAGTCACGACTTCTAGAATGTTCCACTCTGAATTGAATTGTCCCCAATTTTGTGGAACAATAAAACATTATAGAAGTGTACAGAAATATCAAGAAGTAATTCAACTTAATACTCCATGTCTAGTGTTATTAAAAACATTGTGTACATATACGTAGGTACATATTCGTCTAACACCAATATATGTATTGTACATGTTGTACTTTCTCATTATAAGTAGTTACACATATTATAAAAACATCGTCTAATACATGAATACATAATTTATTACTATGAGCTACTTTTTACTTCAAGCTATTTTATTGCTTCAAAACTGTATGAAGTCATTTTGTAATTAAAAGCCTAAGCGCCTCACTATAATTACCGCACAAACCACATTCAAGACTTCATAGATACACACATATAGCCCTCCCTATCTACATATGTATTTTCCTAATCCTTTGTTCGATAAGATTTCGGGCAATTATCTTAATCGGATTACGTTCATTGGGCCTATGACGTCACTAAGCAACGAACCACTAAAGTAATCCCACTATAGTTAATTGCCCCCGTTTCGAGGTATGCCCCAACAAATACATGATTAATTTTATGTATGTATACATTTTGATCCATATTGTTTCAAAAGCTTCGTAGATTCAGTTCTGTGACGCACCTGCCTCTTGAAGTGACGAGAGCCTCACCGTTCTGCGTACTCATTCTGCGTTTGAAATTTGTAGCAGAATTATTTGATTTCACATGAAATATATTCTTCTAATATTATATTATCGTAAGTCTGAAAGTTTGTGAAGATGTTTGGATATTTGTCCGTCAATCACGCCTAAACGACGATATTATATTTGGATGATTTTTATGTAGTAATGTAGATCAGCCACTGAATTTATATAAAGGATACCTACTTTTATGTAGAAAAAACTAATACGAGTAGTTCCTGTAAGATAGCTATTTATTGCATATTACCTAACAATTAAATTGATTTGTACTAAATTTGGTAAAGGTACTTTGGTATATTAGTGGATAATCACATACAATATTTTTACTCCGTTAAGGAGTTCTTGTGGGGATCCGCCGTGTGGGGCCGGCATCAAGAATAGCTCCACCCCGTCTCTTCCTATGGGAGTCGTAAAAGCCGACTAAGGGATTACCGGGGGACCGGGCAGCAGCGTTCCCCTGTGTACTAAAAACATCCACTGCGATCGCCAACCTGCCTGCCAAACGTGGCGATTATGGCAATACCCATAGTGGAGGCCAGAAGAATTTAGGTCCATTTCCGTTATTTTACACATGTGATAATTTTATACAAGCAAACATCTAAAAAGTTATGATCATTTTATTTCTACTCATTATTTCTATAAAACAATTTCGATGTTTTCACATCTGGTAGAC
The DNA here is from genome assembly GCA_948253155.1 of Leucoma salicis. Taxonomy (NCBI): domain Eukaryota; kingdom Metazoa; phylum Arthropoda; class Insecta; order Lepidoptera; family Erebidae; genus Leucoma; species Leucoma salicis. The sequence continues at coordinate 9,352,567 of OX411808.1, read as the reverse complement.
ATCCCGCGATGTCTTATTTTTTTTATTTACGTAGCTTCCTCTCTATTTTCTCGTGATAATAGCTATTTTATAGGGTTTGCACATAATATTTTTTTACTCTATGCACAGGGGGAACATAAAACACGCTACGGCAAACCTTCTAGTGACGTAATAGTTAATTCAGTCTTCTTAAATGAAGGGTAAGTTAATAAACGTAAAAGATTCCAAAAATGTTTTCGTTATAAATTAATTTATTCTTTCTCATGTGTCAATCTTTAAGAAACTGTATGTGCTAACGATAAGTACTAATATAATTTACAAAATTTGCAACTATAAATAAAATAATAATTTTAATATATTCAAAACAAATTTTAAGCCTGTCAAATTACAAACTCAAAAATAGCTCCGATTATTATCAAGAAATCCTCGATAAACATACCGACATGACAAAGACTATTCTGACATAAAAATTCTATACAATGTTTTCCTCAAACACCCTGGGCGCAACAGAAAGCCTATATTGATAATATGACGAAACCAAATGCGTAAATACTTAACCCCCGTGTACTGAATTAGTTACGGTTCATTGGTTTCTCAAGAGGTGATGGAACTGATTGGCCAGTTTGGCTTTAACAATACAATGCAAAGTCTCCGAACAAGATTATAATCCCCAAACTTCAAACGTCAAATTCTACCTTAAAGTTAGCACGCTAAGGTACTAATTGAATGAGTCAGCTTGACTTGTTGGCTTATAAGAATCATCGCATCTGCTTAGGAGGATTTTATGTTTCATTGATTGTCATTGTTAAGTCAACGAAATCGGTAATACGCCCTCTCAAATATTTTTCAATACATTTTCGACAAATAGACACAATTATTTGATAAGGCCGCTTTTCTTGTGAGCCTTTTGGAGTGGATATTGAGGTACTTACTCAAAGCATAAAGGCTTTTACTCTGTGTTTGACATATCAGTTGTTAACTTGGACAATACTCGATGATATATTTGAAGGAGTTTAAACGTGTATTCGATAAATAATTACAATGACATGTGTCGAATCCTAATATTGTTTCTTTTAAAAGCACACCTTTTTATAAGGATTGATTTTTATTGCAGTGATACTTCTTTAGCATCGTTGTGATTTGAAACTCAATGAAACGAAAATGCGTCACGATAAAGAAACAAACACATAAAAATATTGAATTAACAGATAGTTGGAGAAAAGTCCATTAAACTTATTTTAACTTTGAGATAAATTTTTTGTCACAAAAAGTATTCCTTTGTAGTTGATTTGATACCTCGGTCTCCGGCTTGCGCGATCAATACTTAAACCATATGACCACGGTGTATATAATATTAAATTTGCAAAAGGGATAGGCATTCAGTAATAAATGAATATCTCTGTTTTCACTGTTTTTTTGACGAGTAGTTATATTTTAATAATTTATTTAAAGTAAGATAGTAACACAAGAACGCAAGAAACACGCCCGTTCGCAACCTACGATGTTGCTGTTGTTGTTGTAATTACTGGTGCTTGGCCCCCCTGTGTTGGTCCTCACGTACTTGGATCCTGCTGCTCGAGGAGGGCCCCGCCAGTTTAAAGTTTTATTTTTAGAATTTTTTGAGGGTACTGGTGTTCCTTTAGCTGTGGTAGTAGCAGGCTTTTCAGGAATTTTTAGTTCACTTCCCGATTTTTTACTGATACTGATTTCGCAGTCTTAATCTTCTCTGAGAGGTTCTCCCCAAATAAATAAGATTGTGGTTCCGATTCCTCCAGAGACGCCTTCATGTCTTTATTAATGGACATCAATATTAGTGTTCGACGTCCTTTAGTGTCAAAAAATAGAGAATCACAGATTAGCCTTGAGGCGTCATTAAGTTTTTTAATGATTTATAATTTGTGGGAGTTAATGTCTCCCTTGATGCAGTACTGCATGGCAGTACCCAGATAAGATAACACTGTGGCCAGCTGTGTCTGTCGCTTTTCTATAAGCTGGTCTCTCCTTTTTCCAGATTCAGATAATGCCGCAGCAACTTCTGGATTTAATTTAGGGGCGACCACTCTTCCACAGTTTTGAAAATGGGGATTTTCCTGGAACAATTTCTCCTTTTCCTCCTTTTTTATACCATTATTTATGATATGGGTCCAACGTTCTGCTACCTCTTTTTGCAAAAAAAAATTGTTATTCTTGGGGAACAGGGGGTTCACCCAAGATTTCTAAAATATTTTCATCTATTTTATCCTCCTCCTCCAACTCTACTTCTTGTATTTCCATAGGAGTAGGCGGTATATTTTCCGCGTCCTCGTCATTTGAGTAAGTGGGAGATGAGGACTGCTCACAGGGTTCTGGATCAGCAGTGGACTTTAAGAGGCTGATGGATGGATGGATGGACTATCCTTTTTTAAGTTGGTGAGTAGTATCAACTTTAAAAAGGATAGTGCAATATGCACACATGGCAGAAGTGAAACTTGCCATGCGTGTATTGCACTAATATTTTTTTCTTTCATCAACGAGAACAAAATTTGACTGCACAGATGATGGAGGGGTTAAATTACCGGCTTTCTGCCTGAGTGTTGTGGGTGCGTTTCCCAGACTGGACAACTCCTTGTTTGATCCACAAATGGTTGTTCTGAGTCTGGGTATACTTTGTGTCCGTGAAATTCTATGTTAGTAAACTCTCCCGCGATACTACAGTCATTTCTAGTGCAGGGAGTTGTCTTTAAAAAAAAGGGATGTCATACCAGTATAATTTTTAATATTTAGCCTTAAATACATAACAATGATTTAAAACACAGTTTAAGTACGTCTGACACGGTTTATCACTTTCAGTCACATTTTGAATGTACTTTGTTGAAAAGGAACAAAGCAGTATTTTAGTTAAATCATTGCTATAAGTCTGTCTTAGTCAACTCAACTAATTAACATCCTATTTTTAAATATGACTATTTATTTAGCATCACGCCATATCACACCAACACAGGCGGAGTTCTTTAGTGGGTGAGGACCCAACACTACCTTGTTCATTGCCCCGAACGACGGGGTGTGCGGTTAGGTACATTTATTTCCGCTTTAACAAAGAAAACAAAGAAGGGGTAGTCCCAGCAGTGAGAACCGTTTCACCCGAATCCGAGTATTTAATATATTCCAAATTACGACCGTGGTTATTTCATTTAATTCCAATGATTGAGAATGAGGTCACTCTTCATTTTTTATGGTTGCCAAAATACCTATGATTTGTATATTTTATGGCTAAGGGCGCGTCTGATAGTTCTTTGATCATGAGCGCCGGATACCACTTACTACCACTTACTTTGACGATTTCAACTGCTACTTAATAGACCTGTGAAATAAAGATATTTTTGAATTTGAAATTGAATTATCAGGCGTTACCGCTTACTTCAATTAACAATAAAAAATATGTAGCAAGTGATTTGGTATTTCAAAACTAAACAATAAAATATCATCTATAAAAGTGTTTAGCGTTACTATATTTAAAAGGAAAACTAATTGACTGACTGACATTTCAAAGCACAGCTCAAATTCTTGGGGCTGGAAGACCATGAAAATTTAATTCCTTTGATGCTGTAGGTGCACTAAGTAAGCATTTTAAGCAAATCCTATTCAAAATGTTTATTTTTTTTTTGACTAAGGTCATGAAAGCTAACATTTAGTTGGGTGGTATTACAAAAAAAAATAAGATAAGAAATATAATAGGACATCACTATGAAGCGAGCGAAGCTACTAGTAATGCGTTAGTCCTTACTTATATTATAAATGCGAGTGCGTTTGTTTGTTTGTTACGCTTTCACGCTGTTACTACTGAACCAATCATGAAAATGTGTATTCTTATTATTATATCATCCATCCATCCATCCATCAGCCTTTTAACGTCCACTGCTGGACATAGGCCTCCCAAAGAATGGGAGATAGTGCCGTAAACGCCACGCTTGGCAGGCAGGTTGGCGATCGCAGTGGATGTTGTTAATACTCGAAGGAGTGCAGCTGCTGCCCACTCCCCCGGTATTCCCTCAGTCGGCTCTTACGACTCCCATGGGTGGAGATTGGTGGGACAATTCTAAAGCCGGCCCCACACGGTATATATATAGTCTGGAGAAAAGAAGATAGGTGGACAGGACATATTTCCATAGCTATAAATAGATATTTTTACATAGTGATAGTTAATACGATGTAGAAGTTATGTATTTATACTCTGTAGTCGCGAACCCGGACGGATTCGTGGGCAGAGTCTAGTATACGATACAATTCCTAGAAATACATCGATAATGATAACATATCGATTAATACTTCTAAACACCGATTCGGCTTTTAAAGGGCATGAGTTGTTAATAGATTTCCAAATTAATATTTAAGATCGAGTCCAGTCGATATCGAAGAATGATTTGACGTGTAATAGACATGGGCGAGTCACTCTCTCTCCCCTTGGAAACGTTGACCATTCTATTAAGCCCCTATATTTAGCACTGTACAACTTATGTATACGTCAAGTTACTGTTAAAATTGAATATTCAGGACAATGAAGGTTTGAGTTCCAATATCTAATTTAAATGACTACAGAGAATATTCAAGTTGTATCTTTTATCTGTTTAAATCTGTTGCTCGTGACATACAAACAAATTTATTGATGTGATACGAACGCGTCGAATTAACGAAAAAAAGTTCATTTTCTTAGAGTTGGTTAAAATTACATTTTGCCGACATTCTGTTCCAAGTCAAGCTCTTTCTACCCGTGAAACAAAAAAGTCCTAGAATTTAAAAATTGTTATTTAGAATTCATATTTTTATCTTTTTTTCTATTTTATAGAAAAATCAAGTAAATGCGATAAATTTTGTAAATGTAGTTTTAGTGTTAAACTGCTTATTTTTATTTTTTGAGTAGTCGCATAATAGCAACAGTGATACTAATTTGTTCAATTGAAAATTTAACTAAATTTTATCAATAAAGATACAACAGTAGAAGGACACACATTTTTTACATTTAAAACAAAATACGCCGTCTTTGTATGTAGATACGTACCTATATTTAAAAGTATTAATTATCTGCAAGTTTCGTTTAAGATATAATATATAATTATCTAGCTATTATTAAACGGAGGTCACAATAGTAACACGATACTTCTATTATAACATATCACGATCCAACATGTATGGGCAATGGCGCGGAAAAGAATAATAACAATGTTCCATTCTTCTGTATTTAATAGACGTCACAAATGTAATGTACAATGCTCTTATTATTTATCCATATGGGGAGAATGTAATCACGTTTCTTTTATGACTCTACTTGAGTACAATCCACAATATTAGTATTAAAGTTGCTGTATTTTTTGATGATGGCTTGCAATGGTCAGTCGGCAATTGCAGCTTTTTACATGCAACTGGTCGTTTTTGAAGTTGAACTTCATATACTATAAATGAAATGACGCTGATACAATCCTTGTCCTCGCAAATTTTAGTGCAATTAAACTAATTATGAACGTGGAAAAAGAGAACTTTACTGCGAGCGGGACACGAGCCTGAGTCCTTTCCAATCCGGGGAAGTGCTCTAGACCGCTAAGCTATCGCAGTGACCGGCGGCCATTCCCAATATCCATTCCCAAACTCCACATCACATAAGATTTGTAAGGAAGGGTTGAAGTTGCTAAATATATCAGTAATAATGCTCCTAATGGTAAACAAGTAGTAATGACCGGTCGTGACTTGTCTGCCACTATTTGCTATAAAAAACATATATTAAGGTAAATTAACATTAAATAACTCAATATAATACTACCCCAATTACTATTGTAATAATAGGAAACTGTTATTCACTCTACCAGGATAACAGAAATGTTAGGAACATTAATTGTATACAAAGTTACCTTTGTTCTGCAGCAATATAATTAAGGCAATAAGCCGGTAGAAGCCTCTAATGGATGCTCGCTGTTCATTTTGTAGTGGACTGTTCCCAAATAACATGTGATTTTTGACGACCATAATATTATTATTTTTAGTTTTTTTTTATATAACAATTTTAAAGTTCAATTAAGATATTTCAATACTTATGAGATAAAATTGTATATAATGTTTTCATTATTTTATTACTGGATTCTTCCCGCGACTCCGTGCACGTGGAGTTCAAAACATAATTACATCATTCTACGGTACACTAATTATCTCTTTGCAAAAATAGCTATCTCATAATTATAAATTTTTCCGAGATTAAAAGGACTATGTCGCTCCAGAATTTGTGTGCAAAATTTTATGATGATTGGAAAGTTGTAGTTGAGTAAAAGAGTAAGAAATAAACTCATTATCGTGTTTATTAGTAGGAATTATGAATTGGTAACAGATGCAGTTATTTAATAAAAAATAAAGTTGCATTACGTGGTTAATATTTTAAGAAACCTTATTTTTTATCAAATTAAACCACACAATTCCCAATGAATGCCCTGACAGAGTAAGTCTTGAGAATATTTTGTATGAATTGAGAAACACAAAATAATTATATTTGTTGATAATTAGTTTATATTATAATAAGCACACGTCCTCAAACTTATTTCGACCACTTTGAAAACAAATACAGCCACTTCATTTTTTACTTCATCCATCCATCCATCCATCAGCCTTTCAACGTCCACTGTTGGACATAGGCCTCCCCAAAAGAACGTCACAACGAGCGGTCCTGTGCTGACCGCATCCAACGGCTCCCCGCGGCTTTGACCAGATCGTCGGTCCACCTGGTGGGGGGCCGGCCTACGCTGCGCCATCCGATACGTGGTCGCAACTCGAGAACCTTTCTTCCCCAACGGTTGTCGGTTCGTCGAGCGATGTGGCCATGATTTTTAACTTACTGTATCACAATATCATCAATCTGTTGAGTTTCTTAAAATGTTTAATTTTAAATTGAATACAGTTTTGAAATAGAAAAAACATTAAATCACATTTTTTATATCACATTTTTCATTATATCACATTTTTTTCGTAGCAAGTTGATTTGAAATCGTTTTGATCTATATTTTAGCACTTAACATGCTCAGCTACTCTTAAAGTACAAATTATAATTTGTGAAAAAGGAAAAAGAGTATTTTAGTACAGGCGGGAAATGAACCTGCGTCCCTTCCTTTCCGGGGAAGTGCTCTAATCCACTGAGCTACAGTACTATCTTTTAGACATACCCAATCTCCTTATCACATTTGTCTTAACGACCAACGCCCTCTATCGGAACGCATTTACATGCATTAATCCAATATAGCAAGTTTAATTTCGCAATTAAAATTCATACTATTTGATGGCGTGATTTTTTTTTTTACATTTTGATCTATATTTTGGCATTTGCCATGCTCAGCTACTCTTAAAGTACAAATTATAATTTGTGAAAAAGGAAAAAGAGTACTTTAGTACAGGCGGGAAATGTTTAAAAGATAGTACTGTAACCCAGTGGATTAGAGCACTTCCCCGGAAAGGAAGGGACGCAGGTTCGTTTCCCGCCTGTACTAAAATACTCTCTCTCTCTCTTTTCCTTTTTCACAAATTATGATTTGAAATCGGTTTTTTTTACATGGAATATATTTGCCTTAACGGTATTTTACTTTCAATGAGATTTCTACTACTTGACTAAAAGACTCCATTGCTCACAAGGGGTCATTATTAAGCACTTTGAGAAAGACTGATGTTAAGGGACTATAACTACTCTACGGATGAAGCTCGGCAGTTTCTATATTGTTTAGCAAACACAATTATTGAGCGTCCATTTTGCAATATGAGATTTAAGGTTCAAATTAAGTGAATTACCGGCGGAGGGACCTTTGCCCTTTAATAGACAATGCCAGTTTGGTTCCATCACAGCTAATACATTAGGCGGGTAACTTGAGTGTAGTATAATTTAGTATTATTAAGTAGCAATATATTGTTAGCAACAGCCGCTAGTTAAACAGATTAAAATTTGTAGAGGATAATATTAACATATTGCTGTTTTTCAATTGTATTTTATAGGTATATTTGTAGCTTGTATGGTTCTCTTCCAATATAGTAGAGCAAGCCTATTCCAATGCGCTAGAATCTAGATTCCCTGTTATTTCTACATGATGCAGAATTCGAACCCGGGATCATGGTTGGAAAAGACTATACATAGTTCCGGCCAAGTAAACTATTACTATTGAAAATCATACCAAACGATGACTGCTTGCTAGAAATATTTAGTTATTTCCATAACAAACGTCACTGTTAGATTTAATTATGATCTGTCATGACCTCATCTAGTAGGTATTCTTTAACGATGATTAGGAAATTTAAATTAAATAGTTTAATTATCCGAAATCCCTTTCAAGATCAATCAAATCAACTAGCTCTTTACGTACAATTTCCAATGTCCCCGGTCAGTTGGTGAATAAAACTATGGGGTGGAATAATAGTGTCCCCAACAGATCCAAGGGACGACTTAAACAAAAGATTTTACCCCAATTATTTACGGACAAGCAATTATTTCCACTAAAGAATCATATAACCACGATAATATGACAATTAATATTGTGAATTAGATTTCATCTCAATCTTACTTGATAAAATGCAAATTCATGTAGTATACGTTTTTTAGATTTTTTTAATAATAGTAATTAATGTCGACCCTTTCGCAAATACTTTGCTATAAAAATTATCACATTGAATATTATTTTTTTAATAGTTTACCCATGATTAATTATCACCATATATTTATTTATTTATTTTCATTATCACCATATATTTCACAAAAGTTTCCAGACATGCACCTAATTTATTAGGTATTAAACATGCACAATCACTGGCTGTCTATAAAGTTATCCGTCATTAGAAATTGCCTCTTCAAAACTTCTGCTGCTCTGGTACCGGCAAACATTAATCAGCGCAATAAATAGACCTTTTACTGAGTGGAAAACTCGTGCTTTTCACAAATGCTACCAATCAGCCAGCAGCCTTTCATTTCCAACAATGGATCGAGGATAAAATGCGAAATAAGATCCCTAATGAAAACTATCGGACTACCCCTGTATTAATCTATTATCGTTAAATCGACTGCAGACGCCATTAACGCTTTAGAGAAAGCGATACTAATTTTACCTTATAGTCTAGTCTTTCTCAAAACATCATAGAACCTTTTAATCTTCTGGCAATTTAGCTGTTGTAATTACATTTCAGATTAACTTATAAACTTGCTAGCTTTTGGCGTAAGTTTGTGTTTTCTTTGAATATATTTGCTTTGTTTTGTTGTACATCTTCGAGAAAACTAGTATAAATAACTAAAGAAACAAAGGGGTTTCAAGGGTGAATTTTCTTTTCAGAATCTCATGCTGTTTGTCTAGTGACAAAAGTGAGATATAAGTTATTTAGCTTCTTAACCGTAAGTTCGGGAATGGGCCGTGCCCAGTATTTTATGTGAAACATAGTCATATCATTGAGCCCATTTAAATTCAAAAAAATCATCAAAGTTACTAATAACTAACACGAGTGCTGGAGGCAAGTGCATCGGTAATGTCACGATTGCAATCGCCACAAGCGGCCGGATTCCATAGCAAAAAATTCCATCCGGCCACTTGTGGTGATGGCGAAACTCATGAACTACAAATAAATATATATAATAATATCATTTTTCCCCAGCATGAATGGGCCAGTTCGATCGGGAAAATACTGCCCTCTAACAGAAGATCAGCGTGAAACAATGGTAGTCACTCCTGCTGTTGTATTTCATATAGTGAGTGAGAGCGCCAGAAGCCCAAACCTTTTTTTTATCTTCCATTCTCTCCTTATTATCCTTGATGTCGTACTGAAAAAAATATCTTTAAATATCTATATCTAATTTAAATAACTATAATCATTTCAACAATTATCGAAGTGGCAAAAGAGATATCCACTAGCGGGACTCGAAGCCGCGTCTCTCCCATTGTCAGTGACATCGCTTTAGAGCACTAAGCTATCGCAGCAATTGCTGCGCAGCAATGCATAACACATATTCGAATCCTGCTCGCAAATATCTTATATGTTTCCATTCTTACAATGTTTCTTGAAAACTAGCCAAGCATGTAAAATGCTAAAATAATAATCACAAAATTATTTATAGGGTCAAAGACTAGAGTATAACGATTAAAAAAGCAATGTATTTCTAAGTAACTTGTAAGTTACTACGTTTTCTCTTTTGTAAAAGAGAAAACGTAGTGTACAAATATGATAACATAAAAGTTCAGTAAGGCTTTGACGGCTTGTGGTCGGATATGGAACGGACAAGGGCAGACAGCTTCCGGTCCGGAGGGTCGCCATGCTGTGACAAAAGCAAAAACAATCACTTATACTCTAAAAGGAAATTAATGTACGTAAATCATGATAGTGGAAATACATGTTAGTATAATTTTCCTAGAATTAATAACCTAACATTACATTATATTGTCAGTATAAATTATAATGTTATCATATATTTTGTTGGAAGGGCTGACTGCCGCATGAATGTACCAGCTTGACCAGAAAGTACCAATCTCTCTTAAAAAACGATGTATAGGATCGATAGATATACCTACCTATTGTTGAGTTTTGATTGTGAGTGAAAGCGCCAGGGAACCAAAATCTTCTTCCCCTCCCTGTTATCAATTATCTCCATTTTCTTAGCTATAATGCTCTCCACCTCCTGTCCCTTTCCTTGTGAATAGCAACACGTAAGTGATGTCTTTGGTATCGCTAGTGTGCCTAGTCTACGACAGCCGCTTACAGGCGGTCCAAGTTATTGTTAAGTCCCTTTTAGTACGTACTTAACAAAATCTATTATGTTTTCTATATGAACATTAAGTATGTCTAATACTTAATATAACAAAGCAAAAATTTTTATATATAAAATTGATGTTCATTACTTTACTGTCACACAAACGGACGCCAACAACTTTGGGACACCATAACAAAAGTTATAAACGTGTATACAGATGCTTACATTAAACATATTATCCAGAGACCATGCAAAAGAAATCCCTTAAGCACCTCCATACCTTAACTTTCAAATAGCAAATGATGTCATTGAGTAAATCTTCAGATCTGAACGAATAATGTGAGCCATACATCTCTGGCTACAACTTAATACACTGGACGGATCAAAGGACTCACATGCGGAAACGCTGTAAGCTTAGAATAAACCAATTATGAGTGAAATATTAGGGATCAGAACGCCCTACGAAAGCCTTTGATCATATGTTGCTAACTGCTTATATTTCTTTTCAGCCTCAAGCGAGAAAGGAGAAGCCAAAGACCAGTCAAAATATAAGCGAAACTGTTAATAAATTACTGAAATTGGTGGCCACGAGACTAATGCCCCCGGAATGGGGAATAAGCCGCTCGTAACGTCGGTTAACTGCGCGTACCAAATAATCATTTTCGGACAGGATATTTACTTCCGTCTGTTCTCCTGATATACGACAACTGCCCTACTCTTATTAAAAGGATTTTCCTGGAGAGAATGTTCTTGCTACACCAAATAACGTGCACCTAAATCATATTGTATACGTAATGAAGTTGCGCCAGGAAAGTAGCCAAAATTTGAATGTAAATAAAATAAGAGCGATCAGTGCAATGACGGCCATCGCTCCATTTTCAATTAGAGTAAAAGCTGGGGACGATATGGATATTTTACGAAATGGGAAAATAATCGAATTTCGACTGAATAATGAGAGGACCCTCGATGTACTTCGATGAATGGCGACCAGGAGAGCATGGCGACACAAAGGGTATTTAACTCGTACTTAGTACTTTTTGTCCACTGCACTCCCCCATCGGCCGTCCCAGCCCTATCCCGATTATATTGTCGTTATCGCCCTATAACGTATGCAGAATAAAACATGTATTATCTATATTGCCAGCATCCATTTACCCGCTTTCGCTCGCTCCTAATCCTTTGATTTATACTATCCCGTTGAAATATAGCCGTTGGCCGCAATTTATTTAAATTATTCCAACAGTCAATTAACGAGATAGCTTTTGCTGTTATATAGGTCACGATTTGTTCGTGTTCACTTAATCAATATTTTTTTCTATAGTCTCACGCTTCCAGTAATAAAAGAAGTAATGTGTATAGCGTATAATTTGCCTCTGGCTAATGGTAGTCTGCAGAAACTACGCAAGATTTTATCAGGTACGTCATGCGCGTCAAGAGTTCTACATAATATGTTCACCTGCCCCGTAAAAGTATACATTTAAGATTTCCTCGCGTAATTAAATAAGGTCTCATGCTTATGACGCAACGAGTAAGCAGAGATGTAACATACGCATAATTTGCCAATTTTACTTTACTCTAATATAATAGAAATCGAAACTATTCTCGTCTAAGTACTGTTCTAATGATGTGCGCAATATAACTTATTGCACAACTAGGTATTAGAACCCGAGACCTCACAGTTAGAAGTTTCTACCTATGCCACTCAATCAAAAAGGCAAACGCGAGTGTCACAGGGTTTGTCGCCAATCTCGTCCGAAACGGCTTGACCGATTCTTATGAAATTTGGTGTGTATATTCAGTAGGTCTGAGAATAGGATGTAAACTATTTTTCATACCCCTAAGTGTATATGATTCGGCTTTAAAAAATACATACAACCATAAATTTTCACCCTTCTACTGCCAACCCCTATTTTTTAATAGCGATATTAGTATTGTTATTTTTATAATCCGTCATCATTCACAGCGCTCCATGCCTCTTATACAATAGCGTTTACATCCTCACACACTTACAATAAGTTAGTTATTTTTTTCTACGCTAGAAATTCCCTAAAAATTGTCTAGAAATAATTTACAATACACACAGCAAAACAACGTTTGCCAGTTCAGCTAGTTATACTATAAAACTTGACAAAAAAAAAGACTGTATAATACTATTTAGGTGTCTGAACTATAAAACAAAAAACAGTTGTTTAGAATATCTGTTTGTTTATTTACGCACCATTGTGCGTAAAATCTACTAACCCGATTATAATGAAACTTTCTGTTTAATAGCTCTTAGACCAAGAAAATGGTATGTATCGGTATATATATTGCTACTATGTCCGGAGTGTGAAATGTAACCAAAAAAATAAATATGAATTATGGTTGATTATACGACGCAAAATAGTTATTATTACGAATTATGGCTTTAAATTTACTCATGTATGCAAAAAAAATTGAACAAATTTATGGTATCCATACACCCGCATCCTTATTAGTAAAGTCAAACACACCTTTTTAAACTACGCCCCCAGGGTATCCCGCCGTATATTTACACAGGCAAAATATTCTATTGATACAAATAATTCTCGGTGCGGAAGACTATATTTTCACTGAAGCTTTTTGCAAAGTCTGCGTTGTGCCGGTAGAAAAGTTGGTTAACTAACTTTTTAGCGTATCGTTAAAAAGATAAGGATTAATACGGGCGTCGCTCGTGATACTTATTTACAATAATCCGACTTGTGGCAGAGCTCCACATGAATTGTTAGAATAAATTCAAACGTAGAGCTGGCTTACGGTAGAGTTTATCGATGTTTTTTACGACAAACATTTATTAAAAACATCCCTTCTTTGTAAAATAATTCCTTACCTGTTATATTTTAGAATATATTCATACCTAAGTTTGTTGCATTTCTTTGATATAAATTTAATATATAAATATTAGTAGGTATGTAAAGACTACCACAGAAGGAATGTAACATAGTTTCAGTGGCCCGCCAATAAAGGCGGAGAGACGGCACACAGTGGGTTTCTTTAGTGTGTGCAGGCCCCATATTACCCTGTTCGTTACCCCGAACGACGGGGTGTGCGGTTAGGAACATTTATTCCCGCCTAAACAAAAAAAAAGGTATGTAAAGACTTCTTTTTGTACAAGAACTTCAACAAGTTCATCAATCAAACTCATCAAGTCTAAAATACAGTTGATGTAATAATTTCTGTAAGATATATCGACATGCCCCAAGAGTCGGTTACATCTCTAGAGTTACCTACGTATGCACATCGTAAAACCGCGCTTTCTAAATTAGATACGTGCTACACGGAGACCTTTTTATAATCCCCGAGAATTCTCGCAGTTAGGATACGTCCATTCAAAAGGATATTTGCTTTATCTTTTCCTTCGGTTTCATAAATGTTGTGGAAGTTTTAATTAGGGATTGAAAATATATTGCGTGTTTCAGTATTCTATGGTGACTTAGTAACAGGTACGATAACTTAGTGATACCAAGGTCGGCAAGGACAGTGGCATCAAGTTCGATCCCCAGTGTAAGGTCCTCGTACGGCTCAAACGTCTGACCTTTCGACATTTTCGAAATTAACATTATTATTAAATATTTGCTTGCAAATTATCACTGTTCAGTGAAAGAAAATATCATAAGAAAACCCTGCAACTATGAGAGATTTTTTAAACGGTTTGTAAAGTCTTCTAAACGCCGCTGGGCCAGCTTGGCTGGCCTAAAATCCCTCTTAACGAGACTCCGGTCCAACAGTGTCCCACTGTTTCCTAATTACCTTCTTAACTATTAATATGATTATAACAACGTTAGAAATAATGAATCATCTTAATTAATGATGAATATATTATTCCTTATTATATCTTATTCCTTATTTTGACATTACAAATATATATGTCTTTAAACTAAAGATGAAGTGACTCTTCTCTGAGTTCATTTCTACTTTTTTCTATTATTCGAGTACATTTACCGTAGGATATTATGATGATTGTAGGTACCTACTCTATACTCATCTAAAAGTTGCGATTTTTTATTTTTTATTAGTGGTTAATTTGTAGTGTTGCATATCCTGTATCGGGTTCTGCACACACTCAATTTATTTGTACAGCTGGAATTATGTCTGAAATAATTTAACCGGACACCCTACTATCCGGAAAGAGAACAGGGCTCCCAACCCACTAAATAACTCCTTCCCTTAGATCCTTTTAAGTGGACCACTGTTACCGTGTACTTTTTCCGTAGCTTATTAATCAAGCAATAGGCCATTATGACTTGAAGAACATCAAATCACCACGCTCCCACCACCGCTTTTGACGGCAAACAAGCGAAACAATTTAATTGAGCTTCATCCAATGTTACGTTGGAACAACAGCGATGTACTTCGATATTGCTGTATTACGATCAATGATAAACGGGTCGGTTCTATCACATTTGCATATTGCGAAGCCAAATCGCATCATTAACATTTTTATTAAAGAAGGATTTCGTTTAATCCTTTTTTATTTGACAATTAGTAACGTTATCACGGCGCCCAATGTCGTAAAGAGTTGGAATAGCTTCCTATCGCCAGCAATTAACCAAATTGCTATAGCTCTTGGAGATAACAAACCTTTCATTATGGCTAAATATATTAAGTTAGATTTACAAAGTGCTAATTGACCTTTGAGTTTTAAAAATGAACTTTATTATAATAATAAAGTTCTGAAATAGATGAACTTTGTTACGTGGCTTCGGTATATTGAGTTTACTGTACTTCGAACGACAGTGTTTTATAGACTTCAATAATTTTGTATTATAAAATTTGAAAAGTTGGTGTTGAATTCAAAGTTTTACAAAGTTAATTTTGATTTTTTGCTACTAAATTGAGTGTTACTACGGCGTTGTTGTATTTTTATTTCGTCTTGGCTGGAATATACCTGCTAAATTTGTTTCAAAAGTATTTAGTATGAATGAGATGAAGATTTGAATATAATATGAAGCATAATGATATAGAATTGCAATGAAAGAAAGTTTAAAAGTTAATATTCTTTAGATTTACGTAAGTAATTTGAATATACTTATGTACAAAACGTGTTGATTCAATCGTGATACAGTAGTGCCTAAAATACCACAATAAATCTAATTAATTATTTTAGACTACCTAGGCATTCCTATGCATACGGACCTTACAAATAACAAATTAAGTACCTTTCAAAATGGTAAATATTTCAGTGTTATTGTTACGAAACGTTCACCCATCTACGGGCCGACTATACCAAATTTGCTGCGCCTTGCTATCTATCGCTTACAGACCAGTGAACATAACTGGCTATGAATTTTTCAGCACCCAGTAATAAAGGTTCGATTTAAATAAAACGAAATTTAAAACTTGATGTCTTCGATAGACATCAAGACACTCTTATTCACACAGTAAATGTTTTCATTTACTGATTCTGAAGTATAAACTATAAAATATAAGTTTGTTTATTGCAAAGGGCATAAATTATTAGTTTACGATATTATATGAATGCACGTATTTGAACGGTCAAGCGACGTGACCAAAAAGTTTAACGCCACTCGCGTTTATTAAATTTCACCCAGAATTAAGCACTAAAATTTTATTTTATTTTTGCCTTGGGTATTAAATAGTTACACTCGCATGCTGTATCATATTTATTCAATTTATTAAATATATGTATATTATATGAACGTAATAAATTCGGTATCATATGTCACGATGCCGGCTAATCACCTAAACTGCCTAATCGATTTCGATGCAATTTTATGATTGGTATGGTAAGTAAGCTAATAAGCATTGTGCCCTCCATCTTATTGCATGCGATTTTAAGATTTTTTGACGTGATAACATACTCGTACTATAAAACGATGAACGCCGGCTGTACGCACGAAAAAGCATTACTCATTGTCACGTTACGCCTGAGCCGAGCGTGCAAGCGACAGCGCAAACAAGCGATAGAGAGGCACGATCGGCGTTAGCGTTCAGCTTGTGACGCAGCTATCGACATAATATATGACGTTATCATGTAAAATTATTGTCCGTAAACCGACTTTATAGACAAGGATATAGTTTTTTTTTTTCAAATTGTGAATGGACCGTTTGCCCCAGACGTATTGGTCGACAACTTCAAGAAGGACCGGTGCTGAAATAACATGAGCATTATGCATGATTTCTGTCCATGTTCATTTCTAATCGACTTCAAAAAAAGGAGGAGGTTGTCAATTCGGATGTTTATATTTTTTTTATGTATGTTCGGGCATAACTCTGTCATAAATAGACGGATTTCCAAAATTCTTTTTTTGTTCGATAGGGGTTTATTCCGAAATAATCCCATTTAAATTTTATCAAAACCGGTGCAGGGGTTTTATAAAAATCAACAAAAATCTAAAAAGAAGAAGATCGATGATATTATTTTGTTTACTCTGAAACCTTGTAGTTTCATTAAAACAGTGCGTTTAGTTGGCGTGCCCATGTTATATATAAAGCCTTCTTTCACGGTCTTTGCAAGACTCTCCAAGAGCTGTGCTCTATTTCTTTGTCATTTTCAGACCCCTGTGCTCGACGCTTTCTCATACGAGATGCATCCAAAGAAGGCCTCCCCATCATGTACCACCTACTAGAAAATAAATTTAATAAATCAAAACTATGTTTATATCATAAACAATTCATGCACCTTTTTTATATATTAGCATTTGACGTGCTTAACCATATAAATTATTACAAAGTGCGAAAATATGAAATCCTAAACTCGTTACTTTTATTTCCAATTTCATATTTTCGAACTTTGTTTAATTTCATGTACCTACCTATTTACCATAATAGCATATTATTATACATCATTGTGATAAAATCTTCTATCTTAAGGAAAAACCATCGATTTTATTTCAAATACACGAAGCATTATCTATGCAATTTTCCACAACGGCATTCTCAAATCAAATTTCGCTGTCTTTTCAAATTTCTTGAAATACGTAGCATACGCTAAAACCCTCAATATATAATAATATATCAGGTGCTCATGAGAAAATCGTTTCTGTTTCAAATATATATTATTATGCCTTCGAACATATGCTGAATCTATTTACAGTTCACATTTCAAAGAACCTATCATATATATGCATGGAGTGTCGACAACCTTATCGACGATCTGATTTATTCAAACCACACACCTGCATTTGCTATTCATTCACTTAGGAACCTCTGAATACGTATAGATATCTCTATCAGACGTTACAATACTCGCTTCTGATTTACTCATATGACTGTTAATAAAAAGGAGGATAAAAGATAGGTATATATTTTTTATTTGGTTCATTAGGTTTAATTATTAAAAAAATCAAATTAGAACTTCTGTTTTATTTTTACAGTACTACAAAATCTCTCGGGGCGTAACTCGATTAAAGTCGAGACAAATAACTATTCCCGAACGTAAAAGACAATAACGTACAAGAAAACAAGTTTACAGTACAAGTAACAAGAACAGGTACAATTTATCGTTACCATCCATCGGCCCGAAAATTAATCTCATGAAGATTTGGCTATAAATCAAAAGAGTTCTTTCTGGCCAGCATTGCAATCACTATAAATTCTTTAGAGTTATGTTGCTTTGGACTGTGATAATCTTAAGTTAGGTATATATTTTATAAAGAGAATTACTACTACATAATTACAATATATATTAAAAATATTAATAATTTCCGTGTGGTGACGGACTAAGAATACAAGTGTCACCATCCCATTCTTTCCCACGGGTGTCGTATGAGGCGACTAAGGGAAGTAAGCAATTATCATCCATTACATCACTGTTGGTAGAGCTGGGTACCGAGTGGAAGTACTCACTTGGTATCGGGCCCGAGCGGGATGGTACCACCATCTCCAGTGTGACCGGCCATGAAACACATCGTTGCGTTTTGGCTGTAGCAGGAGATGGCCGTTTATTCTTTTATTTCATAGTGGTGAGCAGCGGCTTGACAATACTCTCAGTATAGTTGAGTCCATGAGCGACGGTTACCATTTACCATCAGATGGGCCGTGGCCCGTCTGCCGCTACTTTTTTTTAAATTACATGGTTTATTGGTGTGTCAAGAGATAGACAGTGTTATATATTAAAAATAAATATAAAATTTGAACAACTAGGTATACTGAAATTAATCTTAATGTAGTCTTTTAATTTATGACCATTTCGTCCTATATTTAACAAATGCATAATACAACTAGAACGATCATGTTTTCATTTAAGACTTACATTATTTAGAAAGCAATAAAATATTCTTGTTTAAAATGACAGCTTTTACAAACCTCTAGACATATAACACCCATTATACGCTCTTAAGACAATTAATTAGTATAATACGGCAATTTCAAACGCAAATAAATCTCTACGAGTTCTGCATGAATTATGTGTCTTCTTAAAGAGTTATGATCCTCCTAATTATCGCAGCGATAAAATTAAGAAACTCCAAGTTTAATGTCGCAGTACTAAATTATACTTTCGGACTTGCGTAAAACGTTATTATTGCAGTTTAATGCTATGCAGGCCAACGTCCTGGAGAGCCACGCCTACTCTCTTTTGCGGCGAGACAATAAGTTTTTACGAGCTGAATAGAGGCGAAGATTGGAAAAAATTCAAAGCACTTTTTGTCGAAATTCGTAAAAAAATGTTTTGTATTGTGAGTGGCGCACAATGGTGGATGGAGGAAATGAGAGTCTGGGCGTAGCGGTGCTCAATTTAACTGGTACTCTGCTCTGGCGCCCGCACCCCGCATCGTGCCTCATCGCCCCGCCTGACTTGCACATTGTATACATATTATTTGCACGCAGTGAACAATCATGAAGATACGACACCTCATTACGCTCCATAGCTAAATACTAATTATACCAATTACAAAAAGTCTGAGATTTTGCACGTTAGCACTAACATCAAACCCACATAATATTTATTCCATTAAACTAATGATGTGCTTTAAATATGTAATCTTAAGTTCAGCTCGTTAATATCAAATGAGAGAACATCATTTTAATAATAATGATAGAACTACCTATTATTATATTCATTTAATATTCTCGTACTTCACCTTTCGCCTGTGTACTATATGCCTTTACTTATTTCCAAGGTAATAGGGGTGTAGGTTTATTGATTCTTAGTAAAAGGATTGATCCCGGGACTGTAACGACGGTGTAACTTTTAAAGTGCAACTTATTAGTGAATAAGGAAAATGAGATTTTTAGTACGAGCGGGAATCGAACCCGCGTCCCTTCCAACGTAATGCGCATTTAGCATTTGTCAAATGTTAAAAAATAAAGATTAAAAATGTTTAAAAAATCGCGCCATCAAATAGTATGAATTTTAATTGCAAAATTAAACTTACTATATTGGATTAATGCATGTAAATGCATTCCGATAGATGGCGTTGGTCGTAAAAGACAAATGTGATAAGGAGATTGGGATGACCAAAAGGTCAGTACGGTAGCTCAGTGGCTTAGAGCACTTCCCCGGATAGGAAAGGACGCGGGTTCGATTCCCGCTCGTACTAAAAATCTTTTTCCTTATTCACTAATAAGTTGTACTTTAAAAGTAGCTGAGCATTTCAAATGCTAAAAAATATAGATCAAGATCACGGTAACTATCATCAACCTTTTGTGAGAAAAAAAATATTTTTAAATATTTAATTAACCTGTAAATCTTAAAGACATAAAAAGCAATTTAAAAAATATTCGTATGCCGCTCGCAGTATAAAGCTCTTTTTTTCCACTTTCACAAATAATTTATTCTGTAATTCATATTAAAAATTCAAACTTAAATTATTGTTCAATGAATTGTTATAAAAATGTGTGTCTGTGTAATCATTTAAAACAAAAAATCTCTTAATTTGTTGCTAGTGGATAATATTCAACATAGACAAATTGATTTTAAAGGAGTGTACCGCTCTTGCCCTTTTAAAAGTAACGACTACTTACTATCCAGCTTTGATATAAAAAAAAGAAAATACAAACATAAAAAAACATACCATCACGCCTGCATTCCTCGAAGGGATAGGCAGAGGTGTATTACACACCCACGATTCGCCAGCTATGTTTGAGTTCCACGTAATAGGGGGAGAGCCTATTGCCGTCTACCGGGCACATTTCCAAACTCCGGGCTGCCACTGAGAATTTTTCTTTTTATGAAAAAGCTCAATAACACTGCCTGTCCTGGGGATCGAACCCGTTAAAATAAAAAAGAAAATAAATTTCGCAATACAACACAAAACATGGTCACTAATGTAATCTACAAAAATAACGCAATGCAGTCTGTTGGCAATGCTTTGTGCCACACGCTCCGCTGAAATGTAATGTTTCGCCCGTGTACAGACCCTTTGAAGGCTTCCATATTAGCCGCCGTCTATTAGCATAAAACCCATAATACCTAAGCTTTTAATTAATTACTGGCCAGACACCGGCAATGATATATAAACATATTCATCGTCTTTTTATTTAATTTAGACATCACAATGGCCAAAAATATGCATATAAAGTAAACCCAAGAGTGTAATTAAACATTTTTAGTAATATCAGTTTGAAATAACGTATCCATGTAGCTGTTAGTTTTTCACTGTTCAAATGTAAGCAACGCGAATGTTAAACAGCGACTTTGACGCTAAAAAACTCATAAATGTTAAGGTAATATAAATAAAAAAGCTTCGAGTGAACAAACAATCTCCGGCAAAACTAATTTATGCGGCGCATTCATTGGGGAACGAGAGAGACGCTTGAAGAAACCTCGCTTTTATGTTTTGGCAAAGGTTTAATATAAAAATTACTTTTCGCATTATCGTGTGTGCCTAGTAGGCGATGAGGGATCGCAGTGGAGTTACAAATCGCTGAGGGCACGCCTTCCGCTTCTATGTAGATTATCTCATGCGTGACAGCTGTTTCGGTCTATGTTGCCCTGGTACTTATAGGAGTAAATCTGTCTGTGTTTAGAAAAAATATTTTTATATAAATTTTAACATTTCATATGCTTAGCCATATAAATAAATAACAGTCACGACCAGGATCCAGCTCGTGACTGTTATTTTAAATTTAACAATTTCGCACTTCGTGTTCATTTAAATGTCAATATGTTTATTATTTTATGTATAGTTTGACGCCTTTATCATCAAACTCAACTAATGATGAATAGTTTCTAATAGCGTGCTGATAGATTTTTTTCTACAAAAACCACAATCAGTCTTTCACCACATCTGAGTGTTGAACTTAGGAAATATACACAGTGAGAAGTTGCATGCTTGAAATATCTACCAAAAAGCCAGTCCAGTAAATAGTAATCATTAATTTGAATGCAATACCTAAAATTGTAATATTGTCTGCTAAATATTTTAGGCACTACTTAATTTTGTAACTAAATTGACTTAATTGACTATCTGGTGTCATAAGAATAAATTATCAATTAACTACTATATCTAGTTTGGCTATTTCCATTTAAAAAAAATCTTTATATATAGTTGTTAGCAATTTAGCACACCTATTTATCGGACAATAATTTTCTATCCGAATATAAAACTTCAGAAAATAGTGGTAGTTGATATTTCCTTATTATCATTAATTAGTAACTTATGTAATATTATGCCGTGTGGGGCCGGCTTTAGAATTGTCCCACTCCTCTCCACCCATGGGAATCGTAAGAGCCGACTGAGGGAATACCGGGGGAGTAGGCAGCAGTACTCCTTCGAGTATTAACAACATCCACTGCGATCGCCAACCCGCCTGCCAAGCGTGGCGATTACGGCACTATCCCCCATTCCTGGGGAGGCCTATGTCCAGCAGTGGACTTTAAAAGGCTGATGAATGAATGAAAAAAATGTAATATTATATTTGATATTTAACATTTAATCGCAACTATATTTCAATTTAAAATGAATACCTAGTTTCGTCTTTCAATATTACTTCAGTGTTACACGTATTTTTTTTAATAAATAAAATGTGGTTTCTCCAAAATAATATATTGGTGCCCCTTAATATTTAAGTAACTTTCTACAGCTCCATATGAAGACGTTTGATTTCGCTGATCCCCTATACTTTTTTGATTATTGTATTACGAAACGAGGGCAAAGAAAACCCCGTGTTGTGCACTTTTATCGTCATATAATCTATTTATTGTCAGCAAGCGAGTAATGAATGATGTTTTGCATGGCTGGCAAAGCGAGTGTTTCGTACTTGTTAAAAGGGACCCCGGAAATGACATCTCTTTTCATGTGAGTGAGCAATTAAATATGAGTTTGCATTAAGAGATTTTTTGGAATTTATTGAGTCGATAAACGAGGTTCGCGTAATTGTTTTCTTTTTGCGGTTATATGGAGCAATGTTCTAGACACTTTTGTTTAGAGTTTATTTTTCTTTATAATTATCATGAAATATTGCATAGGCTTATGATATGTAAAATGATAAGCTAAACGTCCTCAATACAGCATTGCTGTAATCAGCATTTTACAAATCCGGTCTATTCTTATTAACATTATAAATGCGTATTGTTTATTTTTTATTTATTTTCCACGTCGTAACTACTAAACCGATCATAACGATCCACATTAACCGCATTTTGCATACATATTACCTAGAATAGGACATAGGCTTTTTAGATGATGAAATCTGTTTCTATGGGATAGCTAGTTTTTTTTTATTGCATATGATGGCAGACGAGCAACGACCCACCTGATGGAAAATGGTAACCGTCGCTCATGGACTCAAAAACACCGAGAGTATTGTCAAGCCGCTGCTCACCATTTCATTTCACCGATATGAAATGAAAGAATAAACGGCTATCTCCTGCTACAACCAAAACGCAACGATGTGCTTTACGGCCGGTCACATGGGAGATGGTGGTACCAACCCGCTCGGGCCTTATAGCAAGTGAGTACACCCACTTGGTATCCAGCCCTACCACCAGTAATGCAATGGGTGATAATTGCTTACTTCCCTTAGTCGCCTTGTACGACACCCGCGGGAAAGAATGGAGTGGTGCTTGTATTCTTAGCCCGTCAACACACAGACAGCTAGTTTTGCAGAGATATAGCTAACGTGCCGAATAGTGACGTATTTCGATTCTGAACTTCACGCGGATGAAGTTGCGGCCAGGATGTTGTGAATACATATATTTGCTTTCACGTGCAGGAAAATACTCAGAGAAAGAACCATAAAACGTGGAGAGAATTTAATTTATAATAATACCAAAAAATATGCCACAACAAATATAAGATACCCCAATTTTATCTTTTCAGCAATAGTATCATGCGATAATGCTACTACACTTGCGGGTTCAAGTACATTAAAAGATTGAAATTTCCTAAAAAATGGTTGACGGTCTAAGAATACAATTGTCACCACCCTTCTTTCCCACGGGTGTCGTATGAAGCGACTAAGGGAAGTAAGCAATTATCATACATTGCATGACTGGTGGTAGGGCTGGGTACCAAGTGGGAGTACGCGCGGGCTCGGGCGGGTTGGTACCACCATCTCCCGTGTGACCGGCCATGAAGCACATCGTTGCGTTTTGGTTGTAGCAGGAGATAGCCGTTTATTCTTTCATTTCATATCTGTGAATTGAAATGGTGAGCAGCGACTTGACAATACTCTCGGTATAGTTGAGTCCATGAGTGACAGTTACCATTTACCATCAGATGGGCCGTCGCACGTCTGCCACTGAATGCAATAAAAAAAACATATTCTAAAACATTTACCAAGACAAAAAAAAAATCGAAAGCATTTTTATCCATGATTATGTCAATAACTGTCATGTCATAAATCAGAGACATTCAATTATATTCAAAAATATATATTCATAACAAGCGTCTCATAAGATGCGCAGTAAACAAAAATGATCAATTTTGCCGAGAGCTAAGGACAAATAAACGTCAATCTTTAAAAACAAATCTGTGTTAGAAGCATCGACGCACACGTGCTATACTTTATATGAAGGGGGATAACCTACAAAGGAAAGCAATTTAACAAAATAAAAAATGCTATATTGGAATTGGAAAGAAACAAATGATACGGGAAATACTTAAATCACTGCTATTGATGCGAAATTGGAATTCGTATTGAGACAGTGAATTACGTACCTATTTTGAATATAGTATGGGGTAAATGAAGTTACGCGATTTTGTTTCCGGGAAAATGAATTAGTGATTCATTTAAAATAGAGCATAATTTCAAATCACTAATAAATCAAGGCTCAGTATGACAAATAATACCTATTGACCCGGTCCGTGAAAATGTATGTTTGTAAAGTTTAAGGATTATTCCTTAGTACAGGGTGTTATCTTTTTAAAAGAAGAACAGAATAATTGAAACTTACATAGAAATCTAAACAGTCTTTTTTTATTTTAAAATGTAGGTAGCTACTGCTTAAAGTATTAATAAAGCACAATACGTGTTTATCATAAGCAAGGTTGCCAGCCCTCTGAGCATCCATTTATTATCCGTATGAAAATCATATTTATATAATAAACGAGATTATTTGGGTTAATTTAACACAATACAAATTACTTTTAACCATTTCATAAATATTAGAATCATGATCATCTTTTTCATTTGCGTAGCTGCATACTAAATCAAAAATATGTAAATAAATCGAAAGGGCTTGCCGTTAAATAACTTGAAATAATATATCGATACGTGTGCGAGGGAGCAGCCGACTACCGTTGACAAACTGCTCGCCAAATATAAGCCGAATTATGGAAATTCCATTCAAGAATCGAGAAATTATAGCATTTGTTTGAATTTTATCTCCCTTAAGTCACATTATATGGCACTATCGAAATTGGTTTCGATAAAATTTGCGTAGCACTAACCAATTGGCAATAAATTCATATAATTACGAGCTTAATGTTGTCATTTACAAACACATTTTTAGCTCGGATTTTATCAGTTTTATTTATGAATATATCTTGTATGTTTTGTTATTCTTCTATCTGAAGCAGTAAACATCATAGAGATTAGAAAATTAATTTCCCATTGCAGACGTTTTTTGTTTACTTTGTTAATAAATATTTTCTTATATAATATAATAGACAAGAAAATACTGTTATTCTAAGCGATTTCAGAAAAAGAGGAGTTTCTCAATTCAGATGTCTAAACATCTGAATTGAGAAACTCCTATTTCAGTCATTTTTTTATGTCGGTTCAGTCATAACTCTGTCATTTAAAGACAGATTTATTTATTTTGTTGTTTGAAAGAGGATTATTCCAAAACGGGACCGTTTAAATTTCGTTAAGATCTGATGACGAGTTTCGGAGACAGACAGCGGAACTTTTAAAAAAATGCCAGAAAATCAACCGCGAATGCTTTATCCATATCTATGCATTATTTTCGCAATCACACAACATAATATTACGTCTATTTACTCTAAAGAGAAAGTTTTGTCTTGTTTTTTTTTATTAAAAATATTTTTTTATCCCACAGTTGAGCACAGGTCTCCCCTCAGGGTTAGATTGACTGCATGGGTAATTTAAACTGATAGACTGCATTGGTAATTTAAACAAATACACACGTAATTTTGCTTTACACTCATTCTTTTTTTCATAAAGATATCAACCTGTACTAAGAAATTTAATAATCCTTTTATCGCGACTTTACAAACATACAATTTCACAACACAAAGTACACCCAGGCCACAGAATAGATACTAGTCCTACCCTGACTAAGAACAACCAGGTTGCAGCTTCGAATCCTGCTTGCAGTAAAGTTCCCCTTAACCACTTTCATAAATAATTTGTTCTTCAGAACAACCATTTGTAGATCACACAAAGGGTTGTCCTATGTGGGAATCGAACCCCCAACACTCGGCCGGTAAATATGTCCCTTTGTTTACATATAGCGATGAAAAAAGAAATACTCATACACAGCTTCATAATATTTCAGGAGAAAGTTTTCACGTCGCTAGACGAAACTAAAGTCATAAAGTTTATGCAGTGACAACATATTTCAGAAACGCCGGGCCTTTTATTAGACGGGACCAGATGATCGTTGAATCCCCTCTTTCCGCGGGAGTTTAAGCTTGAGCCGTTCGCTGGTATTGCAAAAGTTTTCAGCTCAACGAAAATACACCGGAACGCTCTCAAAAGCGTAATAGTTTAGTGATTTTTTTAACACCTCCCCTAAAGAGGATTACGTTGACGCCAGAGGTGCCAATCAGAAACCTTTGAACTTACTCTGATCTATGAATGGTCGATCTTCTCTATGTATGTGTTATTAATATTAGTGAAATGGAAACCTTTATATGATTAAACTCCAATATGATATATGTGCTTTGTCTACGGTCAGTACACTTCCTTCAGATTAATATATATTTTTTTTATACTAGGTGCCGTGTGTATAGCCTATAGACGCTAGCAACACCAGAGGCTTCACACGCGCGGCACTAACTCCAAGGAAAGGGGAATAAGGAGAGGCTGAAGTTTAAAGCGGGTTTGGACCTCCGGCACTCTCACTCGCCATGCGAAACATAACAGTAGGAGTACCTACCATTGTTTCCCGCTGATCGTTTGCGAGAAGGAGGTACTTCCGTGATCAAGCCGGCCCTGGTCCATTAATGCATGCAGGACTCTACGACTAAAAAAATTAATAAGTTATTAAATATTTATTTCCATGACAACTGTTTTTACTGTCTGACACTTGGAATATCTACTTTACTTTTATGTAGTAATAGGGTACCAAGTGGAAGTGCTCACTTGCTATCGGACTCGAGTGGGTTGTGACGATCATCTCCCGTATGACCGGCCATGAAGCACATCGGTGTGTTTTGGTTGTAGCAGGAGATAACCGTTAACTCTTTCATTTCATATCTGTTAAATGAAATGGTGAGGAGCGGCTTGACAATACTCCCGGTATAGTCGAGTCCATGAGCGTCGATTGTCATTTACTGCAATAAAAAAAAGATGGTTAAGCGATTAACAGCTCTGACATAACTTTGATAAATCTTGCCATTGGTCGTATCCATTGATAATATTTACTCTGGTAGATAGCACACACAACAAAAGTATAAAAATTACATATTACATATGAAATATACCTACACATTATGATATTGCTTTATAAAGTTATTCTGTTAAAGTGTAAATCTTTACCTAACTCCACCCATCCATCCATCAGCTTTTCAACGTCCACTGCTGGACATAGGCCTCCCCAAGAGAACGCCACAACTAACGGTCCCGTCATGGGGGATAATGCCGTAATCGCCACGCTTGGCAGGCGGGTTGGCGATCGCAGTGGATGTTGTTAATACTCGAGGGAGTGCTGCTGCCCACTCCCCCGGTATTCTTCAGTCGGCTCTTACGACTCCCGTGGATAGAGAGGGGTGGGGCAATTCTAAGGGCGGCCCCACACGGCCTACCTACCTATGTACCTGTACCTAACTATATAGTAGTTATTGATCAAAATCACTCACTGAACCACTTGCTCATTTATTTATTGTCACTTTATAACGTCGTTGTAAACGACATTGCTAGCCACAAAAGTTTTAAGACTTACTGAAAGAATATTTATTTACGTAAAGTAAATGGCTAGATACTATGTTAGCGTTTTACGATGTAATCCACCAATTTGTATTCGTTTTCAGTCCGAGCTGTAAAACTTGAACAGGTGGAGACGAAATTTGTCCAACAAACTGACAGGTGCAATCAGATAAGCAGACAACGTAATCACAGCTACGCTCCTGCCCGCAGTGGTCACTTTTTAGGGGCTGAGTATAATGACCTCGGTTGATTGTGTCGTCTATTTTTATTTTCTAAAGGTGAACTGAAAGATACTATACTAAATACATAAGAATATTTTGATAATAAAATAATTATATGAGCACACTATCCAGCTTTGATCACTTGATTTTTTATGAAACTTTTCTTTATGTGTATTTCTTGTATGTACTATTATAAAGCTGTAACAGGACTGTACTGTACATTTAAGATATTTGAGAATAAATGTCTGTCTGTGTGTCTAAACACAAAAATATTTATTCTAGAATTAGAACTACGTTATACTATGGTATATAAATAATCTCTTTATCAAGGATGGGGAGAAGCATCTTTAGAAGTGACAGGAGCCCTCAATTATTCTGGAATAAAATTCTCTGTACTAAGGACGGATGGGTGCCAAATGTGTGCTAAATTTCATGATGATCGTTTTAGTACTTTAGCTGTCAAGAAGTAACAAACAAACATTTTAATATTAATGAGATTTTCGTTTTTTTTTATATTAATAGGGAATGATGGCAATGACTGATAACTATAAAAGTGGTATTTTAAATCACAGTTGATTTTGTTATTGCTTAGCCTAGTTTATAATTTTTATTTTCTTTGCGTCGTTAGATATGGGTACACAGATTTACGTAGTGGTTTAAATATTATGTCGATATGGATTTAATTACCCCATAGAATAATTATGTGGGAGTTCCAATTGTAAATAAATGTTCTTAGTTTCAAGTACATTATAATGCATTAATTGTCTTTTTGATAGTTCGGGCCTCGTGGCGTAGTCGGTAGTGTAACTGACTTCCGTGCACGAGGTCGTGGGTTCGATTCCCACGCAGGACATAAATTTGTGTGATGAACACAGATATTTGTACTGCGTCTGGGTGTTTTCTATATATTATATGTAAGTATTTACCAAAAAAAAGTAATATATGTATTATATCCATAATCTGGTACCCATAGCACAAGCATTAGGCTTAGTTTGGGATCAGAGGACGTTGTGTAAAAATGTCCGTGAATATTTTTATTTATTTAATAAGGTCTTCTGTAAAAAACAGAGTTACCTAATCTCCCATTAGTATAATTAGCCCTCACTATATATCTGATGTAATAGTCATTATAAAGGCGATCTGTAATTCTAAATGTTATAATTATATTAATAATTCAATGACTTGAAATATTTAATGCTTAAGTCTAAGTCAAAAGGTATATTAATAATAATTTATATACGTCTGATTGATCGATTCACTTGGGACAATGTCTGAGAGCTTTGCATGAAGTTAGTAGGTTTAAAATATATCTTAAAATAACATGATGGTAGTAATATTAATGATTCTTTATTAAATAATTTCTTTCTTACTAATGATTTTAAAAAGCATTTGCTAACAAAAATAATACTTAAAAATGTGTGTAGCATCTATAGGCTATTGAAAATTTGTTACACTACATGAGACACACATATAAGCATACGGTCTGAAGGTAAACAGACACTGAAGCATATAGATGTTAGCAACACCGAAGGTTTCACTCCCTCACAGGCTTGCCTAGTCAGGCAACCAAAAGATAATAAGTAACTTTTTGAAGTAAAACTTCTAATGCGACGTCCAATAAGGTTGAGTTAAACGTTTAACGCTACCATGGAGTAGGCATGAAAGCACTGTTGCGTTAAACGTTCAACGCTCCTGGGGAGGAGAAACAGAAATAGACAGAGCGAGAGTGAATCCTATTTTCATTTCCACATCACAAAGTTTCACTTCTTCCGCGCAGAGGGACTGCACGCACTTTTTTGTATAATTTAAGACAGTTAATAAATATTTTTGAAGTTATTTTCACTCATTTGTTGGAAATCTTAGGAAAAAAGGTGGAGATGCTGAACTATAAAGAGAGAAACAGGAGGGGTGTTAGTCTCCAGCGCTCTCTACTTTTTTGGCTAAACGTATAAATAAATATATGGCCACATGGATCGACGACGTGGTTAAAGCTGCAAGGAGGTTTTGGATTCAGAAGGCGTAAGACCGCCGTCGCGTCGTTTTCTTGAAGCCTATACCCAACAGTGCCCTGTGAAAGGCTGATGGATAGATGATGATCACAATTATTAAAAACACTAGTTTATTGATTTAAGGTCCCTGTTCTCTCTGCATACTTCGCAAGAAAGGTAGGGTGATGATAAGTAAGTAAGTAAGCACTTTTATTCTCTAAATGTGAACGCTTGTTAGTAACCGGGAGATGACGAGTTGGGTTTTTAGAAATTTTTATATATATTTTTAGCATTTGACATACTTAGCCATATACATTAAACACAATGTGAAATCTAAAATAACAGTCACGAGCATGATTTGAACCTGCATCTCCTGTTGAGTTGGGTTTTCTTTTTCTCTTTTTTTGTTATTTTTTTTAAACCTTTCTGTCGCACTATTGAGCACAGGTCATGACGACAGGGATTAGGACATCTACCACGCAAGCCCATTGTGGGTTTTCAGATTTCACAAGCCGTCCAGAAAATCTCTCATAATTTCGAAAAATCTCATAAAGTCAGATGTTTGTGCCGTACCGGTCGTGACCTTCGATTGGGGATCGAACTTAATACTGTCTTTGCAGTCTTCGGCGTTACCGCTAGACTATCACCACAGTTCCCGCGAAGGTGCGATGCTCCGCGTGTGAATGTGTCGCTCAGTAGAGGGTACCCGAAAGGGTAAGCCGCCGGCGGATCACTGAAGTAATCCAACACAGTACAAGTGGTCCGTCAACACAGGCGGAGAGACGGCATACGGCGGGTTCATTTGGGTGAGGAACCCACACTACCCTGTTCGTTGCTCCGTACGACGGGGTGTGTGGTTAGATACATTTTTTCCCGCCTAAACAAAAAAAAAGCCCATCAGGTCTTGCCTGCCCCCTTAGAATGAAACACGAAACGTTAGACGAACTTTCGTTTCGAGTCATTGTAATTGATCAACAGTCCGACGCGTGATTTCTGATTAATCGAGATTTCGACGCGTGATTTAGGCGACCAATCACAAATAATCACAATGAAGTGAAACGAAAGTTCGTCTAACGTTTCGGTTTTCATTCTAAGGGGCCTGATTGGCTTTGGTTTCCGCCTGCATTTTCGGAGATTAGCTGGAAAAAACAGACAGACAGACTTTAAAAACAGGTATTTTGTATTAGATAGGTAACGTATATATTTCATATGCATTTAGTGAAAAGTTGTTGTTTAGATATTACAAACAGACATTTCAATGTTATTTATTTGTATACAATGTGTTAGTTATCTTGTATGTTTAGTTAAAGACAACAGACTGTCAATACCGTCCTTTCTGTGGGTTTTTTAAACTTAAATAAATATTAATAATAATAAGTATTCGCAGACATTTTCACACAACGTCCTCTGGTCTCAAACTAAGCTTAACGCTTGTGCTATGGGTACCAGATTACGGATATAATACATATATTATTATTTTTTTTGTAAATACATACATATAATAGATAGAAAACACCCAGACGCAGTACAAACATCTGTGTTCATCACACAAATAATTGTCCTGAGTGGGAATCGAACCCACGACCTCGTGCACGGAAGTCGGTTACACTACCGAATACGCCACGAGGCCCGTCAATAGCATTTTCCTATGAAAAACTTTCAATGGAATGGCGTTTTTTTCATTTAGAAAACAACATGGATATTTAACTAAAGAGGGAAGTTATGATAATGATGGTACTCTCTATTTTCAGAAATAATAATAATAATTGTCTAAGTGGTTACACCAAAAATTTAAAAATACGTACTTTGTCAAAACAAAAAATACATCTTCAACTAACGTATCAAAATAATCCATTAATACATTGAAACCCCACCCCTCCAATCTACTATATGCTAGAGGCAAAATAATCGAGTAGGAAAGGTCACGTCGGCACTTTGCATCAGAAATATAATTGCCTTTATGGACACGAGTACCTTTGCCTATGCTTAGAATGACGCAGGGCTGGGTTGGCCAGTTCGATTGGTCGGTCCATTTACTGAGACTGGATTCGGAGAGAATGGATTCGGAATACATATTTTATTTTTATCGATATTAAGCCAATGTATCATGCACAATTGGCTATAATATGTCTTATAGTATCCTGGGATTTTTAATCTTTTAATTTGAATTATCTAAAATATTATGGAAGAACGGAATTTAAATTTATAGTTAAATAAATAAATATAAATATTCATGTACATTTCACACAACGTCCTCTGGTCCTAAACTAAGCTTAGCGCTTGTGCTATGGGTACCAAGATTACGGATATGATACATATAATACTTTTTTTTTGTAAACACATGCATATGATAGATAGAAAACACCCAGATGCAGAACAAATATCTATGTTCATCACACAAATAATTGTCCCGAGTGGGAATCGAACCTACGACCTCGTGTACAGAAGTCGGTTACACTACCGACTACGCCACGAGGCCCATCAATATACTTCCATTTCCTTTTTTGATGAGATGTAAACATAAAAATTACTCGTAACTACCAACAGTGCTAAATTCAGCCCGCAACTTCATCCGAGAGGACTTCTGAAGATAAACATGTCATTCTACAGCACATTAAAATTATCTAAAAAATTGCTATTCAACATGAACTATCGATATTTCTGTGACAAAAAAACAAATGGTTGTCTGTAAAGTCGGTTTACGGACGATAGTTTAACGTGACAACGACATAACAAAACATTGATGAAATGATTGCATACTTTTATAAATAAAATTGGATGCGGCGCAAGCGTACAATGAGGGTAACGGGACAAAGAGCGTAACGGGACAATGAGTCATCCTTTTTCGTGTTTGCAGCCGGCGTTCATCGATTAGACGTTGTCACGTCAAAAGTAACCTAGGTACTTTTCTATATGTATGCTAAATTTCATAATGAACAATTAAAAAAATATGGCGTAAAAACGTAACAAGTAAGCGCAATTTCATGTTTGTAATGATCAGTAAAGATTGAATGTTTTAATTTGTTAGAAACTTGACTACTAGTACAGTGGTTTTATTTTGTCATAGACAGGGCTTTCACCTCTGAAGTATAAAGTGAATGATACTTGATCATTATATTTATGTAGAAATAGCATATTATTTATTATTCACGTTTAACATTACATTTTTGCTTGGATACGTTTTAACCAATCATAATTATAATATTTATTTACCTACCTACTTTGCTCGTCAAAGTTACACTCACCAAATGTATGAATAATTTGATATCGGTTGTCATCTATATTCCGAACTTTGTTAGTTTCCGATCTGTTCAGATCTTAGCTCATCGCATTTATACAAGGGTAACTGCCTATCTAATCTACACAATTCAACTTGGAAGACAATGGGTGATTTCAGAACTTGATCGGAGTGATGTTTATTCAGAAGTGTTACAACCTGTAACGACTGTCTAGATGCATTTTAATGGCTGGTACCCACTGCTTAAAGTGCATTCCAAATCACAGCGGAAGCCATGTGCTCAGAAATAGGTTGATCATCCGTCTGATGCCGGCCGAGGGAAGCTTAACCTGGCCGATCGTTCGAGCGGAAAGTACGCAACTAGGCTAGTTCTTCTCAAATAGTTTGACATCGCATTTTATAAATTAATATTGTACTAAAGGATTCTGATATTTTTTAAGATATAAATTAATACAAAATACATTTCAGAGACCAATTGTCACGATGGCTGAATGGACATGAATCTGGGACGGTAGGTATTCCAGGAGATGCAGGTTCGAATGCTGCTTGCGACTGTTATACTCGATTTCACATTTTTGCACTTTGTATTCACGTACTAGAGGTTAATTTTTAAGGAACCTTGATTATTATGGGAGTTTTTAGCACTTCTTGTTTCACCTTTACCGAAACTGCTACAAAATGCCAGGGCTGCTCTAACCGGAGGTTATTGCTTGGTAAGTAGATGCACTAATTACTTGGGAGTAGTGTCATGATCATCATAATCAATAAGCGGGTTGGGTTTTGGCAGTAGAGGTCGATATGGATAGAATGATCCATAGGCATTCTGCAATCTTAATGTGTAATATTAATTACAAAGATGTAGACGAAGAGGAAAATTCAAATTTTGATTATTTTCTTTAATATCTTGAATTGCGTCTGTTCGTAATTTGTACACAAATTATAATGAAATCAAAAATGTGCTCCTAAATATGAATCTCACTCATTATAAAGCAGAAATACATTCGAAACGATCGTCTCGACTAGTTAGTCTAGACAAAGGAGCTTTTAAGGTTTGCTGCCAATTGTACCACAGAGACTTCTTAAATATTTCCTTACAATTAATTTAATTTAGTTAACAAAGGGGCGAGTGTTCTTATTCACAATTAGTGAGACATAGCTGCAATCTCAACAGCGAAGCATTGCTGAACAAAGTATTTAAAGGTTGCAGCGCGCAGTTCGTTCCGTTCTCTTACTTTTGTTTTTTGATTTAATACATTTGTTACCGTTTAATCGCTACATCTGAATTTAATGTAAGAAGAAAATGTTTCAGAATAGAGATAGTTTTAACTTAGTCTTTTATACTGACGGAATTAGATATAGTATCTCAGCATTGTTATATTGCTCACAAAAAGTAACAAACTTATTATGATAGTGAAAGCTTTTTAGCCGCGTTGAGCGTTTTTTGGTAGAGAAAAATCTTATGGGTTCGCGTCACCGATGACTTACGTGCTCGTGACGTATTGCGCTTGCGCTAGACTAGCGACTTGTAGTATAGAAGCCTGTGTATATGTATACCTACGCATGTATACACTAATAGATTGTATACACTCGACTGTACCATATGCGTGTTTGACTTTTTGGATGGGTAAAATCTCATGATTCGCTTCACCGACATGCTATAATAGCAGTCAGTGAAGTTATATTTTTGACCGCTTTAAAAGTTTATTTTCTGTATATTGCGCATTGTTTGAACCCGTCAAGGGTACAAAGTATTTTTTCTTTTAAGTTTTCACTTATCATCTAATTTCATTCAAACACTGTGTTCATGCCATTGTTAATCTGTTATATCCATCTAATTTTTTACACGAACGTGGATATGTGCCCATATACGCTCACTTCATCAGTTCTACAGTGCACTAGAAATCAACAAAGATCATTGTATTTTAATGCACTGCATTTCACCGTTTTATGCGCTAACTAACCTACTTTTTTTTTAATAAGATTATGCGTCTTTGCATTACACGAATTAATAGTGCAGTATAATTGTTCTTATGAGTTACGATTCAATGAATTTACGCTCGTTTCATATACCAATCTTATTTAAATAGTAGAAAAAGATTGTCGCATCTACCTGTTTCTTCCGTTACATATTTTTAAGAAAGATTTTTATGTACATCATAGATGTTGTATACCTACATCTTTATTAAACCTTTATAAGTTAAAAATAAATTTATTTAATCACATTCCGAAAAGATAAATTTTCATAGCTTACTTTAAAACACATTAATTGTATATGCTACGCCTATATTCCCCGAAGGTGTAGGCAGAGGTGTATTACACGCTCAGCTATGTTTGAGTCCCACGTAATAGAGGGCGAGCCTATTGCCGTCTACCGGGCACATTTCCAAAATTCCGGGCTGCTACTGAGAATTATTTTTTTTACGAAAATACTCAATAACACTGCCTGACCCGGGGATGGAACCGGAGACCTCATGATCAGCAGTCGCTTACACTACCGCTGCACCACAGAGGCAGTTGCGTTGCGTTGTAATTCTTTAAAAACCATACAGATTTACCTCATTAGAAAAATTAGCCGTTTAAAATTCCCACAATAAAAACGAAAATTTATACTGATACTATTTTTAATCACAGTCAGGAACCAAGTTAAGCCACGTAGCTATGCTACAATTGTCTCTCATAGTTTCCAACATGATGTCATCATACACGCTATATGAACATGCCCTAGGCATTACGAGATATCGGCGAATTTACAGCGCAGTAAACCGTAAATACAACGGCGGTGGGCCCTCGGCCACCCATTGATCTCTAAACGAGTGTCCCTTTGTTTCCAGCCAAATTTATAACCGTGTATTCATTTCTTGATTGAGTTTTAAATATCCTAAGGCTAATAATGTTCGTATTAATAACAATGACCAGTTATTTCTAAAGTAGAAAAGGTAATTTACGCATATTCAATTTTAAAATCCCATTCATAAAATTATATATTTTTATGTATACTAATTAATATAAATGATGTGGAATATTCTAAGTGATGTGGATTCAGTCGGGATGGAAGGTACACCACTGATGTAGAGAGAAGAGTGAATGCAGGAAATAGAGTGAATGGAGCATTGGGACAACTTCTCGGCAGCCACCACCTCAGCCAGAAGGCACGTGTCTCAATACACAACGCAGTGCTTGTCCCAACGTTATTATATGGAAGCGAGAGTTGGGTATGCAAAAAGGAGCATGAGAGTAAAATCAATGCGGTCGAAATGCGATCTCTGCGGAGAATCTGTGGAGTAAGGCTGACTACGTACCTGACCGCATACGTAACAACGACGTAAGAGAGCGAGTAGGTATGAAAGAGAGTATTGGTGTAAAGATGCGAAACGGAATGCTCCGATGGTTCGGACATGTGGAAAGAATGCCGAACGAGCGACTTGTTAAGAAGATATACAATGCGAAAGTGGAAGGATGTAGGTACAGGGGGAGACCGAAACTCACCTACCTAGACTAAATCGATCACGTATTGAAGGAGGGTGGAGTCAGGAGTCTCCGAAACCGGCGAGCGTGTATGAAGAGAGTTATGAATGTTGAGGAAGCGAGAGATGTATGCAAGAATAGCCTCTTGGCACTCTGTTCTCTCTGCCTACCCCGCAAGGGAAATAGCGTGATGATAAGTAGTAGTAGTAGGAGTATTCTAAATAAGATTTCAATACTTAATTGATCCAAATTTTATTTGCATGAAGCAAAATGAGAATAACCTGTTACTTAAAATACAATAGCTATATATTATTACGCTGATGTAAAAATTAATGTAATTATTCTGGCAACGGATGTGGGCGAAATACTGCAGAACTAAAATTGTTGCTATACTATATTATGGGATACTGCAAACTTGCTTTTTAACATTACATTTGGAATCAGTTGTTTGTTTGTTTATCAAACTTTGTAAGTTATTGAATACCTTCTGAGATGCCAGATGCTTTTTAAGTTTCTCAGAAAATTCTCAACTATATGATGAATATTTAACTTTTCGAAACAATCTTCAACCGCGCTGTTAGCATTAGAGCTTTTGTAAACATAAATACTACGCTTTGCATTCAAAACTATGTACAACAAAGAGAAAAATATATTATCAATGTAAGAATGACTGAAATTGTAATATATACATAAATGAAAATATTTACTTGTAATAAGGGGGTAACTTACCCCATATGCCCATCAACAAAAATCCATCCATAATTTCTTTTGTTATTGCTAATGACGGCAGAAGAGCCACGGCCCACCTGGTGGTAAACAAGTGGTAACCGTCGCTCATGGACTCAACTATACCAAGAGTATTGTCAAGCCGCTGCGCACCATTTCATTTCTCAGATATGAAATGAAAGAATAAAGGGATATCTTCTGCTACAGCCAAAACACACTAACGTGCTTCATGACCGGCCACACAAAGGACGGCAGTACCGACCCGTTCAGGCCCGATAGCAAGTGAGTACTCTCACTTGTTACCCAGCCCTACCACCAGTAGTGCAATGGGTGATAATAAATGGCTTACTTCCCTTAGTCGCCTCATACGACACCCGTGGGAAAGGATGGGGTGGTGACACTTATATTCATAGTCCGTCACCACACGGATCAAAATCTCACTTGAATCATCAAAAAATCACTTAAACCACTTCACTTGCAGCTACAAATAAAAACTCTTAAGATATTACGACTTTACGTTTTAAGTTGAGATAATAGGTATATTGAATTAGACAGCTGAAAAAAAGAACTTTTTCCTAACCTATACCAATGGAACGATATCATTTTCGTGATAGTGAAACCAACGATTTAAAAAAAAACATTTAAACTGCTCGTGGTACTTTTGTCAGTTATTAATGCCTAGTGATAAAAGTTTGATGATTTCCTCATGGGATCTATGATCATAATCCTAGAAAAACCCCCTAGTAATAAAAATCAGTAAAACCAATTGATGTGATAAAGAATTTTTGTTAAAGACACGAACCGCATTTTCTTCAGCAATTAGTTAAAAAGGGTCATCTCTATTCTCCATCTAAGCCATTAACTACTATCTGATAGAATATACATTTTGCGACTTTTTGTAAAAAGTATATGTCGTGACTTTCTAATAAAAATCCCAGGATTACATTCGTGTCCCCTAACACGAATTTTATTATACCATCATAAATGCTGATACTTATTATTTTCCTGTATTAAAACATCAAAATAATACTGTGACAATAATAGAAGCACCCTATAATCTCTGCCGCGACGGATTCACACAATGAGACAATTTTATTGTACAACTGTATATCATTTTTATATAACTACATGAGAACATTTTATTGCTAAATGAAAATGAAGGCGCCTTTAATAATATAACTTATATAATTTTGTATAGATTTTGCGGTCTTATATTGCGACTTGTAGCCAGGTAGGTATAGTAGTCACAACGGATCTTTGTGTCTCTGTTGTTAGGCAAAGAGCAAGAAGTGTGGATTGTGATGGAATTATACGATTAGTGCTGACCAAATCAAATGTTATTACTAGATTAACAAAACAATCGAATGACATCATAATGTTTTCAAATCTAATTGTTTAGGTTCTACTAATTATTTTTATCTTGTATATAAAAATCAATTGCTGTTCGTTAGTCTCGCTAAAACCCAAAACTGGCTTGACCGATTTCAATAATAGTTTTTGTGTTTTATTCGCTCTAATACAGGGGTGGTTTAAACGTAAAGAAAAAAAGGGAGCCCTATAGAGAACATAGAAAATTTAAAAAAATCTGTATTTTTAACTTTATATGGTTATTTCGCTAACAGACCACAAAATGACAGCTACTGTCATTCTTTCTAATTCATTTGAATTACAAGCAAGTTTTAAAATTCTAACCTTAGTCGATGCGGATTGATAATCGCTGATAAAAAAAACTTGCAGGTGATACAAAGTTCACCGGGTCACCTATTCACTAATAAAATAAATTGTAGGTGATACGAAGTTCACCGGATTATCTAGTATTCAATAAAAAACATTCGAGCGATTTAAGTGAATAAGCTTTAATCTAGATATAGAAGAGTTCACATCTTTTAGTACCGTCGATAAATAATATGATTATCGATTACAATTGTTAAATTATAATCGAACATTTAACGATTAAAGTAAACTGTAGAAAACGCACATGCCTTACGACACAAAAATAGCTACTGCACAGCGTCTTGCAGCCAACTTCAGAGACACAAAAATCCGTTGTGACTACTGTATCTACTGTTATAAAGTATGCACTGTATTTAAATAAATATTTTGGAGGTTGGAACGAGTTTAGTGGGAAATATAACGTCCAACTAAAATAATTTTGAATTACGTGTATCACCGACGGCCATTTTGCTCTAGAACTTATTACTAACTGTAAAATATGTTATTTATTGCTCGCGGTTGGAAAGGAGCTATGGCCCATATGATGATTAGTTTTAATCATCGCTCATGTATTCCAATAACAATACATTCGAGTCAGTGCCCACCGTGAAGATAGACAGCTACTCTTAACCATTCCAATCCATACACATCGAAATTCTGCATGATTATTCAAAATGGAGAAACCCTTTCGGGTCTAATAACAAGAGGTAACTTATACTTGATACCAAAACCTGCCACCAGTATGTACTTGTATTATCTCCAAGGATTTCTAAAATATTACTCAGTGAGTGAGTATACTTATATCCGTGTGGTGACAGACTAAAAATACAAGTGTCACTAACCCATTTTTCCCACGGTTATCTTACGAGGTGATTAAGGGAAGTAAGCAGTTATCACCCATTGCATTACTGGTGGTAAGGCTGGGTAGTAATTGGGAGTGCTGACTTGCTATCGGGCTCGAGTGGTTTGGTACCACCATCTCCCGTGACCGGCCATGAAGTACATTGGTTTTGTTTGTAGCAGGAGATAGCCGTTAATTCTTTCATCATATCGGAAATGAAATAGTAAACAGCGGCTTGACCATACTCCCGGTATAATTGAGTCCGAGTGACGGTTACCATTTACTGTCAGGTGGGCCGTAGTTCGTCTGCCGCAAAACTCAATAAAAAAAGTTCTTCTAAGAAGCAGCATAGAAAGTAACACTGCAACTGCGTAAGTGTCACGCAGTACTGTAAGTAGTATATGCCCCTCCATCCATCAGCCTTTTAAAGTCCACTGCTGGACATAGGCCTCCCCAAGAATGGGGGATAGTGCCGTAATCACCACGCTTGGCAGGCGGTTTGGCGATCGCAGTGATGGTGTTAATACTCGAAGGAGTGCTGCTGCCCACTCCCCCGGTATTCCCTCAGTCGGCTCTTACGACTCCCATGGGTGGAGAGGGGTGGGACAATTCTAAAGCCGGTCCCACACGGTATATGTCCATGACTTATGTATATAAACTTTCATTGTATAATTAATTTTAATTCCATTACCTGCATTAATGTTATCTCCAACTGAAATCCTTATTTAAACCTGAAAGCTATTGTGGACTACAAATAACATTTCGCATTTGAAAACTCTTGGATATCCTGAATGCTCATGAAACTTAATTTTTCGTCTCTTTATAAATACATGCATACACAAGCATGTTTCGCGTGAGAAGATAACATTAAAAGTAATTAGGTGTTACGACAATAGAAAATGTACTTTAAGAGTCACAGATATGATTGAAATTTCATTAATTTTCTAATTGAATTGGGGTGCAATATTATCTTCTTCTCATTCAAATAAATGAGAAAAAACTGGGATCAACCGACCTCACTTTTTAATTCGTAATTACAGGACAGCGTCCAAGCTTTAAGCGTCATTACCTTTTTCTAAATGTCTGTGTCATATGGGGTTCCGTATATAAAAAGTAATTGAACATTTTATTGCTCAAATTCAAATTAGTTTCGAATGTTCCTAAGGAGATTGTTTTTGAAATACCTAAAAAATAAAGTTTTTATATTTTTTTAAACGGTTTAGATGTCGTTTGAATCGAGCGTAAGGTATGTATGAAAGAAATGAAGATATGTATGTCCGACATACCAACTTATTTACTGACTAGCCATTGCCTGCGGCTTCGCCGCAGCCAAGCCAGCTAGTTTATAGGTTCTATCTTAGGTTCCCGATATACTCGTAGTAGCGGGATAAAAAGTATACCAGTTTTTAAGACTAATCGAAAGCAAATAAAAAATATGCATCAATACCCGTACAGTAGTTTTTGCGTGATGCACGAACGAACGAACAAACAAACAGAAAAAAATTAAAAATAAATGTTTTGTGTTTAGACACGCCTATATATCCTATTACAGTATTTTTTCTCAAATATCTCAAATGTACAGACACAGCTCTGTTACAGCTTTTTAATATAGATAAAAACTAGACATTTTTTAAATTAAATATCCTCGAACAACACTAATCTTAAGCTAGAACTCCAAGAAAAAGTAAAGTTCGTGATCCATTTCATAACATGGTTTTTAACACAAATTGGGGGACATAAGCGTA
This sequence comes from Leucoma salicis, assembly GCA_948253155.1. Classification (NCBI taxonomy): domain Eukaryota; kingdom Metazoa; phylum Arthropoda; class Insecta; order Lepidoptera; family Erebidae; genus Leucoma; species Leucoma salicis. The sequence continues at coordinate 9,310,453 of OX411808.1, read as the reverse complement.
CATTTGGCCGTTGTCATCAGATCTTGACAATTTTATTGCAAACGTCGCAGCATATTATTGAAAGAGTGTGAGGTACTCTGAGGGCCCTCAACACTTCCCTTCACGCTAGTTATCAGGTTTTTTTGATGTGCAAACGCCTTTCAACCCACTCAAACCGCTCTTTTCTTACGTATTTACTTGTCATTTTATTTACTCATATACGTGGCTCTTTTCCAAGTTTTTTGGTGTCAAGTGGATGTTTCTAAATTATGAGGGCTTTATTTGTTCATTTTGTTAATAACGCTGCTTTATCCTGGATATAATATTTTTATTAATAAATTTAAAGGAAACCGATGAGTAAATTTAAAATGAATGGATTTTATACTTAAATATAATATATTTTGAAACGTAGTTTCATATTCAGTATATGGTGATTTCCCTCATTATAAATCTCTGCCAACTTATATTAATTCTAGGAGCTAAAACTATATCAGGGAGAGTTGTATTTACGCGATTGATATAAAATTGCTTGTACTGACTGACGATCAACGCACAGCCTAAACTACTAGTACAGTGTACTGTGTAGTATTAGTACAGTACTAATACTACACAGCTGTAATGTAGGTTTATTATATAACCTTTTTTTTTTGTTAAGGCGGGCTTTATGTAACCTAACTATCCGCTAAGAAAGGATTTTTGGAAATTCAAGAATTAGGGGGAATTGGGAGGGTGCTTTGTATGAAAGTCTATGTTCTTTGTAGATAGAAACATGTAAAGGACATTGCTCTGCGTCCATACATAGTTTGCCCTGAAAAAACCTCAAAACTAAATATTGTGTTGTATTAAAACATATTTCTAAATTCCCATAGAATTATCATTTAGCGGACTAGCTAGAAAATTGTACTATTACAAATACTGTCTGATTTTGAGGTCATGAGCTGGGCGTTTTAAACTTATAACAATAAAGCTGGAATGTAAATGGACTAGCTTATGTATGACAGTAGATTGGTGTTTCACTACCTCTTGCAATAGTTTTCAATTCAGTTAGATTATAATCCTAGAGTTGCTTATTTCCGACGCTAGATGGGGCTCTATTAAATTTTTACGTGTTTCAAAAAATATTTTATTTATTCATTTTCTATAACAATAAAGATTAGATTACTTTATTATTTCAATTCAGAATGACATTTTAAGTTTGCCTTATATTAATAATAAAAATAAGTCTATTAAAAGCAGTGACATCTATTAACAAACTCTAATATTGATAATAAAAATAAATCTTATATAATAAGGGACATCTATTAACAAAATCTATTGACAAAACCAATTGTGAGATCAAAAAGCTTTTAATAAAACAAAACTTTTGATTTTTGTCTAGATTTATTATAATGTAACTTATAATATTAGAACTGATCTTGATTTTTCATGGTGAATAAATTTCACACAATTACTAAATCAATTCCAAAACTGTAATTCAGATTTAAAAATAACCTAAAAATGTAAACAAGGCAGGCTCATCGGATGTACTAATAGTCCCTTCGATTACTTTTTTTCTTCATTATGACATAAATCTAGTCCGTGTTAAACGGAAATATGCAATTTGTATTATAAAAAATTCTAATAATTATCATAACCCCGATGCTACTATCTTATAGAGCGAAAAATGGCAATGTCCTTTGAAAGACAGCTCCAGAGTTTAATAACAATACCTACGCTTTAACTTTTTGCATATTCATAATATTATTATGTGGGAGAAATGGTAGGTTAAATTGGTATGGGAGTATTGTAGGTAGGGACTTGAGAGGAGATTGGTATTGGATCTACTTATCACAAATAAATAATGGTGTGTTTCACATTTTATAAGATGTCAATGGCTGGAAAACATTTGCATGGGAGTACAATTTTTTTAAGATAGGAACTCGAATATTGGAATTGCTAGTATTAGTTAACAAATAGAGGAGTTGTTATAATGACAAGTGAAGGTTTGTATGGGAATGTGGGATTTTTAAATAGGAAAAATGTTTATTTTTTTATTGAATAGCTTTTAAGCTGAAGCACAAGTTAGTAGGTATAAAGGGTGACAATCATGGTGAACATTTTGGGAGGAAACATCTACGCCTTATATTGTTCTATGTCCTCTTTCTGACTGATGAGCCTTTGAAAATACCAATATCCTCCTGAACTGTCTCCCTCTTTATAACAATTACTATCTAAGGTTTCCTGAACACACACTTGACACGTGTCTCCACGAATTTCGCCTGAAGGGACAACTTACTTTCGAGTGGCCGCTTTGATTTTTCCTTTTTCGACCATTTTGAGGGCCGTCCGGTGGAGACACGCTTTTTCAATTTAGTAAATAGTTCTCAAACAAGATTCTCTGACGACAAACGCGTTAAGGATCTCACAGGTATATTTCAAAAAGATTTTCAAAGCTCTTTGAAGCGGTTTGCTTTCTCCTATATCGTTCGTTGTTGATGATAAACTTTAGTCTGCCAATTCGTATCTGGCTAGCGTAGTGGATAATAAATAATTTAGTCAAAACTAAAAACTACTATCCTGTTTAAAGTCTTAAATTATTATCTACCTACACAAGAAAGCAAATAGATATTAATTTATAACATAAAATATATTTTTATATTTTAGTTGCGAAGCTTTTTCATCTCCGGCGTGTATAAAATCTAAACAAATCCAATTTACGAGTCTCCATTCAAATATGACAAGATCAGATGATTGTCATAACCTTTTGTAGCTCGTGTCTCTTATAAACTAATTTAACTTTAATTTGAATCTTGATTCCAACTCAGAACTCTGAAAATATTTTCAAATAAAATTTTGAAAATATCGAACAAAGTAAATATTCTAAACAGTTCTTCAAAGTGAACTTTAAACAAAATAATAAATTGACTTCAATTACACAGCTAATATTAAATGCCAGTCTATTTAGGATAAAATAGCTAAGATACGTGGCGAAAGACTGATAAAAAATTAAATAAGTAACGTCATAACTTGGCTCATAATTAAATTCTTAATACCGTCTGTACATAAATCCGTATGACGTATAAATGTGTTATTTGAATAATATTACAATTTGGAACCGCTGAAACGTCGACCAAGGCGAGGCCCACATTTACATATGGATAGGAGCGGGTCACAAAGCAAGCGATAAACCAAAACCGAATTGAAATTTGAATTTTTAGTTATAATGATACTATTTCTTTTCAAAAGTATATATTATAATATATTTAGTAAATAGTTCTGTTGTAACAATGTAATATTTATTTCCAATAAGCAGCCTCTATAATTTTGTATATAATCACAGTGATTACGATACGATCAACATGTGAGATATGAGATTCTGCCTAACCCCGCTGACTCTACTTCTTGGTTTTAGTCAATAGTGAATTAAGAACAAAAGACACTGCAAAGTTCTTTTTTGAAAGTAAAAGGTTGTTCGTCTTCTTGATTAAACAGAATCATTAGAGGGCAGATGTCATTAGAGGGCATCGGATCCGGCTAGTTAGAGTATCAAATCGATGTCGATAAGTATTATTTTTCAAAGTTTTTAGGGGACGTTGCATTGCATTGAAAAATGAAGCTTATGAAAATACTGAAAGTATTTCCATTATCAGGAAGTGGAGAGACATACCAAATTGTTAAGTAAGAAAAATGATAACCTATTCAATAATTTTCGTTTATTACACCGCTAGTTTTATAGCCTCAACTTGACTAGCTAGTGACCCGTAGCTCTTCATAATGCAGTTTTCACGTATGTTTTTCTAACATTATGAACGTTAGAGGGAAAATTTACAGCGAATACTTGAGTTAAATCTTTTAGTTCTGAATAATATTCTTTCTTTTTGTGAGATTAGCATTGTGTGTAAGCTGGTCCCAGACAGATATTGTCTCGACGTTGAATTTTACAATAAATAATCTTTTTATTTTTCGATAAACATCAAATTTTATGTATTCATTTAGTAAAAACTTCTGTGAAATGGCATATTAAGAACACAGGCAGTTTTTTAAACACTTAATTGGAGAGTTTTCTCCACAACCCATACCGGTCGCATAACAGTACTACAGCTTGTATGTAACAAGGCACAATCTTTCTCCATAGTGAGAAAGAAAGTTGTCTACCACACTTATTTTTAAAAATTATTTCGCACTAAGAAATAGTCTCTGTCACTGAAGACTATATACTATAGACATATAATCCATGAATAAAAGCACAACTCAGAACAACTAATTGCCGATCCCACAACATTAATTGCATCAATTGTCAAATCTCTTTTCCTCACATTAATATTTTCTGATTAATTTTACTTTCATAATCGACTTTCACATCACGCGTCGAAATATAAAGGGGAGGTGATCATGGTGTCAATAAAAGTCTATACTTTTTTACCACAAGTTACCACAAGGCTTCCAATGAAGATAAATTTACTTACGAGTAGCTTATTTAAATAAGCTTCTTCAAAAGCCACTCTATCTCTTCTAAAAACATATCATCACGCCTGTATTCTCCGAAGGGGAAGGCAGATGTTTATTACACATCCACGGTTCGTCAGCTATGTTTAAGTCCCACGTAATAAGGGTGACCCTATTGCCGTCTCCTGGCACATTTCCAAACCCCGGGACTTCACCTACTTAGTATTTTTTTTACGCAAAGTTCGATAATTCTGCCCTACCCGGGGATCGAACCCAAGTTCTCATGATCAGCAGTCACTCACACTACTGCTGCACCACAGAGGCAGTTATTTACTGTTTAAATAGTATTTATGTTATAAATTATAAATGTATATAATACACGTATAGTATAATAGTAAATATTATTTTGCTTTAATATGTGAAAGTTTATCAGTCACCTCTGTAGGTGTAGGCCAGTCCTTCAGTCCGGGCCTAAACACACGAGCCAGACATATTTGTTTCCGTGTTTATAAACAGCAAATAAATTTTCAGGTGCCTGTTTTAAATACACAACATTCCATAGAAGCTTATAAAATTAATGAGGGTGGAACAGTTTTGGTCTGACCAAAGGACGAGAGGCATTTAGCGCGACGGACGTTGGAAAAAGTTAATAACGCCTGAAGTTGCCGCCCCTAGCAATTATAAATTTATTCGTCTGTACTCTCCCCCAAACTTTGTTTTTACAATTATCGGGTACAACACAATCGCATGAACAATTAATAATATTATTATAAGCATTTTTTTAATTTAGTTGTACAAGCAACTGCCTCTGTGGTGCTGCGGTAGTGTGAGCGACTGCTGATCGCGTGGTCTCGGTATCGACCCCCTGGTCGGGTAGGGTTATTGAGCTTTTTCGTAAAAAGAAATATTCTCAGTAGCAGCCCGGAGTTTGGTAATGTGCCTGGTAGACGGAAATAGGCTCGCCCCCTATTACGTGGGACTTCAACATAGCTGGCGAATTGTGGATGTGTAATACACCTCTGCCTACCCCTTTGGGGAATACAGGTGTGATGCTATGCTATGTTTCCACCGCAAGCAAAAGATAGTACTTTAGTTAAATCTGTGGTTTCCAAAAATTACAAAATAGTTTATTAAAAATCAATTCAAAAGAATAGTAACACCGGCAGAAATTCAAAAGAATGTTTTGGGTTCAGAGTCCAGCGATTGTGTGTGCAGTTGCGAATCATGAGGTATTTGGTATGATTCCCGAGTCAAGAAAAAAAAGTTATTGGGTTTATCCGTCAAGAAATTCACAATTGCAACTCAGAGTTAGGAAGTTGAGGCTGTTTCTCCCCCGTGCATCGGCAAGCGTATAATGTCGTTTGTCCTACGCCTAATCTCTATTCGCTCGTGTTGGAATGCCGTTCCATCGGACTTTTGGAATGAAAGAATAAAGAGTGCAATGATATTTTAGCACACACTCATGCACTATAATATCTCCTGCTTACTTGGCTAGTTACCGAGGACACTGAGCGCCATGACCGAAAATACGGTCTGGGGAGATGTATGTAATTATTAGAATATAATTAAATTAAAAGTACATAATTATACAATTGCTTCTTTTAAAACACAGCAAGGATTTAATTGCTTCAACTTTACAAACACACATAAACATCTTTAACTCATAAAATTTATTTGTTGATCGCATTTATGATTTTATTCGCAGTCGTCTGTGAGATATGACAATAAGCACATTTAATTAGACTTTTATTATTGCAGGTTTCAGAATAATTAACAGCATCTATGTCCGTGAAAATCTAGCAGCGGGTGTCATCTATAAACTTGTTTACAAATCACATAATGAAATCTAACGTAAATTTCTTGTTTATTTCCGTAAGACTGGTTTAAAAAAGAAATAAAACAGAAGAAGTTGCGAATAATTAACTCATTCTTTATCCTTCGCTCTCTTCCTCAACGATGCAAATCTCGATTACGTGGCATGATATTTTAGTTGTCTTATCCACAATAGCTAATAGTATACGGTATGCTCCAACGAAATCATGGCTCATCACATCTTTAATGCTTTCCAAAGATATTGTCATCTCTGCTACTACAAAGGAACTCTGAAAATTAAGCAAACTTAATGATAGGAAGTAATATTCATTTTACGTTTTGTTGAAACATAGCATCACGCCTGTATTCCCCGAAGGGGTAGGCAGAGGTATTACACACCCACGACTCGCCAGCTATGTTTAAGTCCCGCGTAATAGGGGGCGAGCCTATTGACGTCTACCGGGTACATTTCTAAACTCCGGGCCGCAACTGAGAATTTTCTTTTTAGGAAAAAGCTTAATAGCATTTCCCGACCCGGGAATCGAACCCGAGACATCATGATTAGCAGTCGCATACACTACCGCTACACCACCGAGGCAGTTACGTTTTGTTGATGTTGTTTAATAACAACTTCGGCTTGTAGAAACGTTTATGCTTTACCCTTCGATCATCAATACTAACAAGATAGTGTCCTTAACAAAATCAAGCTAAAAACTGTGCGTATGAAAGTAAGAATATATACTTATACAGCTACATCTGTTTACTAACGAACTGAGACAAAGTTTTTAAAAAAGTTTTAAGTTCAACCTAATTACAGTCATGGCATTAAGTCATAAAGTAAATCTTTAAAATATTATCTTATATTTACTGTCATTCGTCACAAAAAACGAGCAAAGCAATAATTTATTAGTGCCACTTAAAAGTGAAAAGACAAAATAACATTTACTGTGAAATCAAGCTTAACTAGCAACAAATAAAATACTTTTTGATCTATATTTTAGCATTAAACACAAAGTGAAAAATGTGAAATCGAAAATAACAGTCACGAGCAGGATTTGAACCTGCATCTCCTGGATACCGTCCAGATGCTTTGCCAATTCAGTAATCGTGACCACTGCTCTCGACTGCTAATTTCGATAACACATTCATTCTTAACGTCTTGGGTGACGCCTGCGCCATCTGTCAGAAGTATTTTCATACATTATACCGACCAGGTAAACTTAATTTTACAATTAAGATTTTTACCAAATAATGACGCAGCCCTAGAATTATCTAGAAATGTTTATATACTTTTTTAGCATTTGACATGCTTAGGCATATACATTAAACACAAAGTGAAAAATGTGAAATCGAAAATAACAGTCACGAGCAGGATTTGAACGTGCTAAAAAAGTATATAAAAATTTCTAGATATATTTTAGCACTTGACATGCTCAGCTACTTTTCAAGTACAAATTTCCCGCTCGTACTAAAATAATATTTTTCCTTATTCACAAATTATAATTTGTACTTTAAATAAAATACTTTTTGAACTAACCAAAATAAGAGCTCGCTTCTCAAGTGCGCTCTTATTTATCGAAACGTATTTTTCGTGTCGACGCGAAATCGATTGCATTTTTGATCAAAGGCTTTACCTATTTTGTAAAGCAAAGCTTCCAAAAAAGCTTACTAGGTCTTACGACTACTTCGTGACTTTTTTCAGAAAAGTTTCAAGCCGCTATTTAAAACACCTTTTTAATCCTTTTTCTTTTCCACTATTGGGCACGCGTCTCCTCTGTGGTGAGAGAGATTAGGCCATAGTCCACTATGCTGGCCCAATACGGGTTGGCAGACTTCACAAGCCATCGAGAAAATCTCTTAGGTATGCAGTTTTCACGATGGTTTCCTTCAGTGCGCAGTGATAAATTAAAACTCAAAAAGTCAGTAATATACAATGTTTAATCAAAATAATGCCACACTGCCCATTTTCTGATATTTATATTTAGCCTTGCTATTGGTGTAGCAGTGAAATTTCAATAATCTATTTGTTCATATCTTATAACGTATCTCCTTACTATTAAGTATACCAAGAAATAATTAAGTACCAAAATGTGCAATAAATCGGAATAGAAATCGTAATACTATAAAAAAGGACAAAAGTAGTATCTTACGATAGGAATAGGGCAAGAACTGATATTCATGCTCTCAAAGAGTGGATACCAAGGCGCATCTGTGTTCTCTAAGCTGGCGCAGAAATTTGTTCTTGTACTGTACATAAACTCCTCACCCATCTCGAGCATTTTCCAAACATCTATTTCAATCTACAAATATAATACATTAAGTTGACAGATAGATCTATACATTACCTATCCGTAGATACAATACCTTTTTACCAACTCATTCGAAATGTCAAAGTAAATCAAATAATTTCAAAAAACATTACGCGCGAATGAACCCGTTAAATATAGTTGTATTATTAAGAATGATAAGCAAGAATATACAATTGTATAACAGACAAATCAGAAATACTGTCAGAAATACTGAATAATTTAAAAATCAAATCAGAAATTTCATATAGCACTTAAAATCGTTCAAGTTACTAATAATTAACACGATAATAAAGTCAGAATGTTAACATTTAGTCGAAATTTTTTATTCTCAATGTTAAAATCAATTATCTTTAGTCTAAATATATTTTAAACTAGCTATTGCCCGCGACTGCATCTGCGTGGACCTTTTAATTGGCTGAATATAACATAATTACTATGAGGCAAATTAATGATATCTGTGCAGAAATAGCTATCCGACAGGAACCTAATATTTTTCAAAATAATAGTATATAAATATAACTATATATCCTATGTGTTAAACCAGGTAACAAGCTATCTGCGCGCCGACTTTCATCCAAGTCTATTTAGCTATCTTTGCATGATTAAATAAAAAAGATTCAAACATAACAACTTTCACATTGATAATATTTAAAAGGACAGATAGAGTAAGGATCTTTCTTGCCAATATTTTAGCTGTGCTATAACCGACAGTGACATATCTCCGTGGTAATTGTGGGCTTCTCCACGAACATACCTATACATTTTACATGCAGCTGATATAAAGGGCTCTGCATATAAACTTGGAAATCGAAAGTGATTAATATCTAATTTCTTACATCGTAATCTGAAATTATGTCGCCATCAGTTACAATTGTCCCACTCAGCTTAGCAGATTCACTGCCTTCGTCACCTTTTCCTGATCCAAGTACCATTCCACTAAAATCTACCACTTTATTGTCGAAATGGTCACAGCTAAATATGGAATCTGTTATTCTTGGTACATATCTCACCTGAAATTAACGTATTTTGTACTATATGTCATGTTACATCACGCTTTGATAGACGCTTCGTCGTAATAATCGTTGAATGACATTTTTTAGTAATGAATGAATAAAGCAGCATTAAGTATTGTTTGTCTAAGGGTATATATGAATATATATATATATATATATATGAGGAATACTCCTGGTGAGATTTTCCCAACTTATATCACATCTAACCTTTCCCGCATTTCTTTCTATCTCTGAGATGTGTGGATTGGCAATCTTTGGTTGTCCTGTACTTTACAACAGTGAAAATAATCTGTAAGTTACTTGTGTAGAGAATTTAGTATTTTTATATCAACCAGTGGACATTGTCCGCCTAAACGTTGTCATACCTACTAATAATGTTGCCAGATTTTTTTATCAATATTTAGATTTTCAATAAGGACGGTGAAGGTGGGTTTTCTATTTTGTGTTTGTATGCTATGATTTGTGAAAAATCATTAAAGAATTAAAAATAAATATTATTTTCAAAACTGAACATTAAAATCCAAAACTCGATTGAAGCATCACCTAGTGAGAAAAAATAGATTTATAGGGAACCACTCAAAATAACACAAAAAAAAATGGTAAAAACAATCTTGCCCCTTAAGAGGAGTTAAATATCTAATATACAGAAAAATATAATAAAAATAAGATTTTTTTCGATATTTTTAGCACTTGACATGCTCAGCTACTCTTTAAAGTACAAATTATAGACAAATGTGGTAAGGAGATTGGGTATTTCTAACAAATAGTACGGTAGCTAGGTAGTGGATTAGAGCACTTCCCCGGATAGGAAGGGACGCAGGTTCGATTCCCGCTCGTACTAAAATACTCGTTTTCCTTATTCACAAATTATAATTTGTACTTTAGGAATTTGAATAAAAAACAGCTTGGTTCAGGTCACTGGAAATAGTTAAGATGCCTATACCACTCCTGTGATGCGCAAATCTATCGCATTTACTTGATTTTCTACTGTACCGAAGCTTGGAATACTTAAGCATTCATGGATATGGAAAGTGGACGTACTTGTAGAGTTGCCAACCATATAACTTTAACTACCATACTTTATAATAACGCCTCGATGGTCTAGCGGTAGCGTATGCGATTGGATCGTGAAGTCACGGGTTCGATTCCTGGGTCGAGTGAAGAGTTTATCCACTTAAAGCTGTTGGTCCTGCGCCTAATCTCTCTCCGATCAAGTCAGAATGCCGTCCCATCAAACTAGAATGAGCGAACAAATAGTCCATTTGTATTTGCGAACACACTCGTCCACTATAATATCTCTTGCGTACTTTAGCTAGTGTATATTGACACTGGCTGGCCTGGCCGTCGGGAGCGAAATGGAGATTATTATAATAACGTTTTTTGGAGAAAAATACTTTACACGTTTACATAAAAATATATTATGATAAAGATATTTTATTTACAATCTTTATTGTGATGCGTAATCAAACACTCATTTGGGTAATTTTTGAACTATTTAACGATGCTATTTAAACATTTAAAACAGAACGTACACACAATTAAAATGATTTATTAATTACTAAACGAAACGTTAGATGGCAGATGTTACAGATGAGATCTGTAATGAAATATGTTATTGATACACCAGTATCACTACTAAAAAAACTAAAATAATTAATTAAACACAAAGTGAAAAATGTGAAATCTAAAATAACAGTCACGAGCAGGATTTGAACCTGCATCTCCTGGATACCGTCCAGATGCTTTGCCAATTCAGCCATCGAAACAATTGCTCCTGACTGCTAATTTCGATAACACATTCATACTTAACGTCTTTGGGTGACGCCTGCGCCATCTGTCGAAAGTATTTTCATACATTATACCGACCAGGTAAACTTAATTTTACAATTAAGATTTTACCTAATCACCCAAAGACATTAAGTATGAATGTGTTATCGAAATTAGCAGTCAGGAGCAATTGTTTCAATGGCGGAATTAGCAAAGCATCTGGACGGTACCCAGGAGATGCAAGTTCAAATCCTGCTCGTGACTGTTATTTTCGATTACACATTTTTCACTTTGTGTTTAATGTATAGTGTTAAGCATGTAAAATGCTAAATATATATAAAAAAATATCTAAATAAAATAATGAAGTCAAATTTTCACAAAACTTTGAACCTGGCATTACCCAATACAAAATAATTTGATAAGTTACTTTCTCAAAAATGTAGGCAGTGTGCGGAAAGTGTTCGGAACGTCGGTATAGTGGAAAATCAAGTGAACGCGATAGATTCCGTAAAAGTAACTTTATGTCATAGCGTTTTTAGATTCGCATCAATATCAGAAAATATTGAATAGAGTAAATATTGCAGGACTCTAAAATCACATCAATAACTTACTAGAGAACCCACACAGAGAAACTAATAGTAATATAGAACATACTTACTTCATTACAATTTGTATCTATTAAAACAAAACTAAATAAAAATAAAATTGCCACGAGAGATTTCATTACAACAAACAACATTAGGTCAGAAATACAGCACGTTTAAAATAAATGTGTGTTGTAACGAGATATCAGTTTTTATAATGTAAAAATATTTATGGATGGTCCAGGAAATATAATGATGGGGCTGATAGCAGTTACAAGCTAATTGTACTAGGATCGCATGAACGATAAGAGTTGCATGTTATTCACATAACTGTTTGCCTTTGTCAAGGACGCTTGTTCAAGTACTCACTTTATGACTATTGTTACAATAATTTGCCCTCATAAACATTGTGACTATGCGTAAAGCCAGCTTATAGGGTAAAGGTACACAACTCTGATTTGATACATTTTAGTAAGTTTTTCATAACTTAAATGAAATGAATATTGACAAGCCCTCCACTGATTTTTCTTTAATAATAATAATTACATAAGACATTATCATAGTACAATGTTAATTAAAAGTATACAAACCAGTGTTATATTACGCAGCTCTAATAAATTGTGCTTCTTTGCCATTTACATGGCTACGAGTGAGGAAATTTATGTTTCTTTAACATTATAGACTACACAGACTATTAAAATACGTTTGTTAAATCTATAGTACTACTAGCAGTTACCCCGCAACTACCTACGTCAATGTTAATTTTTTTTTACTAAGGTTTCCACACAACTGAGTCAGGCAGTCATTACACCCTTTTTTGCTAAGGCGGTAAAAATGTACTTAATTGCACATCCCGTCGTCCAGGGCAATAAACAGGGTAGTGTGGGGTCTTCACCCACTAAATAAACCCGCCATGTGCCGTCTCTCCCGCTGTGCTGACAGAGATCAGTGTGACATTACTTCAGTGGTCTGCCGATGGTTTATCCTTTCGGGTACCCTCTTTTGAGCGACGCATCCGCACACTGGAGTGTCAGTGATGAAGTAGGAGTTACGTAGCTCTATTAATTGAACTGCAAATAAGGTTTCAATCATGACCTTCGTGCTATTTCTCCATGTTTCCTGTTGAATCACCGATAGTGACCAATTTATACGTACTAGCGATTATAGGGAAGGTTTACATCATCTATCGAGTATATCACATCTATCGAATCATTATTACAACACGTAGGTATCAGAATGGTTTATATTTTTAGGTAAGAACAAATACAATTATTATATATTAAACACAAAGTGAAAAATGTGATATCAAAAATAACAGTCACGAGCAGGATTTGAACCTGCATCTCCTGGATACCGTCCAGATGCTTTGCCAATTCATCCATCGTGACAATTGCTCCTGACTGCTAATTTCGATAACACATTCATACTTAACGTCTTTGGGTGATGCCTGCACCATCTGTCGGCAGTATTTTCATACATTATACCGACCAGGTAAACTTAATTGTACAATTAAGATTTTTACCTAATAATGACACAAAGCCTATAAATATTTAGATATTTTTATATATATTTTTAGCATTTGACATGCTAATATCGATAACACAAATCAGGAGCAATTGTCACGATGGCTGAATTGGCAAAGCATCTGGACGGTATCCAGGAGATGCAGGTTCATATCCTGCTCGTGACTGTTATTTTCGATTTCACATTTTTCACTTTGTGTATTAAACACGTATAGTGCTAAGCATGTCAAATGTTAAAAATATATATAAAAATATCTAAACAATTATTTTCATTCAAGCTTAAAGTGACCATGTTAACGGCAAACTTTAACCAATACAATGACATCATTAAAATCAAAACCGCAAATCAATGTATTTTAATATTTAGGTAGGTAATAGTATTTTTTTCCTAAAAATCAAATTAGTATAATACTATATATTTTTATATAAAATCCAGTTATACTATGTATTATTATATAAAATCCAATTATACTATGTATTTTTTCCTAAATTTCCATTGCAAGTAGTTGATTTTAAAAGTTTTCAGTGCCACAAACAAAAAAGTACCGTTAAACATTAATTTAAAACATCATTTACATCGTATATTTTTCGTCTATGAGCACCACATAATGTAGAATAAAACGCATTTAAAGTATGTATTATGGTATGGTTTAGAGCACATTGGCTTCTATATTTCAACTAGAATATTTTAAAATTCAAATTTGCTACATAACTCTATCTTTTATTAACCCTTTGCCTTTAGAAGATTGTGAAATTAATGATAGGTATCTCTCCCAAGCAGGGATGGTGGTCGCCGTAATCATAAATAGGCAATTTTTTCACAATAACTTACCTTTAATGATGAATGTATTTTTATAAACTCCTAGAATTTTCTAATTTTAAAATTCCCTTAAATTTTTAACCGGATGTAGCGAGACGTCTCAAATGTTTAACAGTTGGTTGAATGTTTGTCTGTATGTACTCGCATAACTTCCGAACGATTGCAAATTTACCGGGAATGTTACATTTCCTTAGTCCGTAACTGTACACCACCTGTGTGAAGCCGAGGCGGGCGTATAGTGTCTTTCAGGATTTTAGAAAATATTTACGAAAAAACATTATGGCGGTTCGCCAGGTCAGCTAGTACTATTATAAAACTGTAACAGAGCTATTTCTGTACCTTAGAAATATTTGAAAAAAAAGACCGTGTTAGTCTATTTATTTAGTTATTCCATTTAGGGAAACAAACAGCTTACAAAATACATGTATAATGGTTACAAAGTAAGCTTTACACAACAACCTTAAATTACCCACTAGCTCAGGCGAGTCAATGCAACTTTTTGCTATATAATTGAGGAAAGTAACATCTGCTATGGACCTACGAATCTGTAAGTGTAAATTGCGATGTCTTCTGCAGCGGGTAACATACTCGTAGTCAGCATCGTTAATAATATGTTTTTGATGGACTCAAACCTATTACATTATATTAAGGAATCCATACTTTTGAGGCGTAATCTAAAATACTCCTAAGAGCAATATAATACTTTAATCGATTTATTATAATTAAATCAAGCACATGATTTATGATCTCAGGCATGTCTAAGCCCTAAATATTTCTTTTACAATTCTTGTCTACTTGCCTTTTCTTTTGGTTGTTCTGGACAACGAACAGTGTGGGGCCCTCACCCATTAAACAAACCCAACATAAACAAAAAAGACCGCTTAGGTTATACAGGCGTCCCCCATTTTATACATATTCACTGGTTGCGTGAGGAGGCGCGTGAGCAAGGGGTGGATCCAGCAACCTGTGAGAGGGGCTGCTGATGCAGGGGCTCACCAGTATGAGCCATGGAAGAGTGGCTGAAGAGACGACATGGTGCTCTCACTTTCCGGCTGACGCAGGTATTTTCAAGGCATGGTTGCTTCTGGAAGTATCTGTGTCGCATAGACCGAGAAGAGATAGCCCGGTGCCATCACTGCGGGGACTGCCCTGGGGACACGCATGCACACGCTGGTGGACAGTTTGGCTTGGGCAGAGCAGTGACGTGAACTCACCGCGGCAGTCAGGGTGGAAAACCTCTCGCTCCCGGCCGTGGTAAAGGCTATGGTCTGGACTGAGAGCGAGTAGGACACCACCGTCTCCTTTTGCGAGCAGATGATGCATGCAAAGGAGGCGGCAGAGCGTGAGCGGGAGATGACCAGCCGTCTCCCGTCCCGCATAAGACGCAGTGGGCGTCAAAGGGCGCTAGTCGATCTCGATCCCCCATGAGCGCAGGCCTGATGGTGATAGGCCTATGGCAGTCTGTCACCCTAGCAAAAGCAGGCCCGGGACAGCAGCGCACGTGTTCCGCGAGCGCCTCTCGATGAGGGAGGGCTTGGCCTTCCAAAACAGACGGAGCCACCAGGAATGGATGCCCAGACCTGCTAGGGGTGGAGGAACTCAGGTGTAGGGCGTATACCTCACCCCTGGCGAAAGGAAGTTTGAAAGAACACCGCGTGGATTTAGCAGGTAGCCCAGATTCACTTTGTGCTTAAGGTAGCCCAGTTCAACTGGGAGTCCGGCATAACCCCTCGGACTGCATAAAGGATTTCCACGCGTAAAAAAAAAAGGTAAATGCTCTATACGGAGTAATCCGCAAACAATAATTGACAGCAAAATTGAGTGCTTTATTTAAAAAAAGTAAATACAGCGCCTTGTAACGCATAGCAATGTTTTATCAGAAAACATTTTCGCAAAACAATGTTGCCGTATTATAGATTCGGATATCATCCAAAACACATTTATATTTCATGAAAACGACAAATGGGGCGCATTACACCCTGTATATCATTTCCAATATAGTAGTTCTATGTAAATGACGCCTACTTTTAAACTGTCGTAATTTTTATATTCCGATTGGAGTTTCCCCTATGAGTGTTTGTTATCTAACAGGGAAATGAATGAATGTATTCACAGTTTTGATTTACTACTTACATTCGAAGTTTGTTAGTATTTTTATCATAGCTACTCTCTGTTTTTGTACGGCATATTTTATGATAAGTTTTCAATTGAATATGTATGGCGTGTATGAAACAACTCACTAAATACATGAAAGTTTCATTACATTGTTGTTATTGTTCAGGGTGCATCGAGTTTTAGATCTGAACAATTCTCGTATGACACAAGTTGAATAACTTTTATCGATGTATTTATTATAGTGATATTGTAATTGACCGCTAAAGAAATGTCACATAGTTCCAATGATCCGCCAATACAGATGGAGAGACGGCACAAGATGGGTTTATTTAGTGAGTAAGGGCCCCACAATACTCTGTTCATTGCCCCGATTGACGAGGTGTGCGGTTATGTACATTTTTTCCGTACAAAATATCTAATTTTTGTGTAAACAAAATAAACCATTTTCGAAACCATTAATATCCTAATAAGGATTTCATCGCCTGTGTAAAAGGTATTTCATATAAAAAAAAGTGTGTGTGTACTTATGTACACGCTTTAGAAGTCATACTTCTTTGGCGTATTAAGATAAAACCTCACCCTGCCACCTGGCCACCTCCCAGGGAGGTGGCCAGGTGGCAGGGTGATGCCCGCCGAGCTGCCATGGCCAGATGGAGGACACGGCTGGAAGCGCCCCGAGCCGGTCTCTGGGCCGTAGGGGCGCTCCAGCCTGCGCTGGAGGAGTGGGGTGACGGCACGGAGTCCTTACCTTCCGACTGGTGCAGGTGCTGTCGGGGCACGGTTGCTTCGGCAGATATCTGTACATAGTCGCAAGGAGGGAAGCGACTCCGGGCTGTCACCATAGCGGCTGCGACGAGGACACGGCGCAGCACACGCTCGAGTCGTGCCCGGCTTGGGGCAGGCAGCGCCGTGAACTCGTCGTGGCAATAGGGGGGGACCTCTCGCTGCCGAACGTCGTTAGAGCGATGCTTAGCAGCGACAGGAATTGGGCCGCGGTCGCTGCCTTCTGCGACGAGGTCATCTCGCGGAAGGAAGCGGCGGAGAGGGCCAGGGAGGCTGATCCTTCCGCAGACCCGAACCGCCGCCAGCGACTGGGGCGGCGCAGGCGTGAGTATTTGCGCCTAATGCCACCCTAGCTGAGGCTGCGGGTGGATGGACCGGGGAACGTCCGCCACCCGCAAGGCCTCCCGCGAAGGTGCGATGTTCCGTGTGTGGGTGCGTCGCTCAGTAGAGGGTACCCGAAAGGGTAAGCCGCCGGCGGACCACCGAAGGAATGTAACATAGTTCCAGTGGCCCGCCAATAAAGGCGGAGAGACGGCACACGGCGGGTTTCTTTAGTGGGTGAGGGCCCCACACCACCCTGTTCGTTGCCAAGAACGACGGGGTGTGCGGGTAGGTACATTTTTTCCTTCCTAAACAAAAAAAAGGGTGTCTAACTTCAGGGTGTCGGTTTTTCGTGACGGTGTGCGCGCGCATCGTAAAAATTCACTCTCATCATTTTTCCCTAACGCGCCAAAAGAAGTATAACTTCAAAAATATGTACTGTGCACAGTTAACAAATAAAATTACAGTGTAAAATATAGGTAGCCCACCTACATTTTACGCGGTTGGTGGCTGTTGGTGGGCTCTATGTTATCTTGAGTTGTTTATAGTTTTAATCCGGTTTTAGTTATAAAAGTTAGTTTAGTTTTGCTTACAGAGCTCTAAAAGAATTGTAAAAGGAAACAATGTTTCATAGACGCAACGGATACTCTCAGCGGGATAATACGTGTGGGGTAGAACGTTTGAAGATAACATGCATCCACGTTACGTTACGTACGTTCCATATAAACTAATAAATAAATAAATAAATATTCACGGTAATTTTCACACAACGTCCTCTGGTCCCAAACTAAGCTTAACGCTTGTGCTATGGGTACCAGATTACGGATATAATACATATACTACTTTTTTTTTGTAAAAACATACATATCATAGATAGAAAACACCCAGATGCAGTATACAATTATCACACAAATAATTGTCCTGAGTGGGAATCGAACCCACGACCTCGTGCACGGAAGTCGGTTACACTACCGACCACGCCACGAGATATGAATGTTGAGAAAGCGAGAGATGTATGCAAAAATAGAGCCTATAATCTACCATAGAGTTAAGTACTTATATTAGGTATAGCGACCACTAATGTGCACGCAGTCACGAGCAGCAGCTAATAATCATAGATTTTAAGCGAAAATAATAATGATCAAGGCTATAACTATTAAGGCATTAAATGTAGTATTGTTTACTCTAAGTGAGATAATTATATGTTATATACCTAATTAGATACTAATTAATTGACATCGCTACGATTTACCTGTTGACTGATCTATACCCTGTTACTTAATTAATTATAATAAATAATTAAACTATTCAAGAGATATTTAAATGTATCATGTACTCGTAATATTTGTATTCATTATATAATTTTGTGGTTATTTGGCTCAAACGTCTGAATATTTGCGTGGGATTGTACAATATTTATAGCAACGGTTTAATAAAATTCAAGACAGATTATTATCGTCATATTTCTTACTTTGATTTTTGAAAAATCATGGTCATGATTGAAATAAAACAACAAGTATGACACAAAATAAATAAACAATCTACTTTAAAAAATAACAAAAGGAAACTAATACTTTGGAAAATCCAAAAGTGCACGCCTCATAATCTTCATTTTTCACAATAAAATTGATTATTTGATAAGTAACTAATAATGTATTGGTCTTATTAAGTAGTTTTCAATAAATCACATAGATAGCGCTTATTTCAAAAAGTACTATGGTTGTCATGTCTTATACGCCATCTAGCGCTAATTTTAAAAAGTACTTCTTTATTGGTCTATAGAAATAGTTCTCACGAAATAAGGATAGCCATAGCGCTGGTTTTAGTGTCAAATCGAGCGTAAATATTCACAATTTTTTTGTTTATTTAATTACAATTAAACCACATCGAATTAGACCGTGAAAAGTGATAGGGCTCTATTCGTAGTTGTACTGAATTGTAAAAGAAAAAAAAATACTCGATTAGTAAAGTATTTTGGTTGTTATCGTGTTAACATACATTACCTACAAAAAACGGACGTCCAAGACAGAACTTTTTTAAACAGTTTTATAACTAGTTTAAATAACAAAAATGGCATCAAAAATATTATGAGTGTTAAAAATTGTGTTTTTTCTTGATATGTGTGTGTATATATTATTATTTTATTCCATTCCATCAGCCTTTTAAAGTCTACTGCTGGACATAAGCCTCCCCAAGAATGGGGGATAGTGCCGTAATCGCCACGCTTGACAGGCGGGTTGGCGATCGCAGTGGATGTTGTTAATACGCGAAGGAGTGCTGCTGCCCACTCCCTCGGTATTCCCTCAGTTGGCTTTTGCGAGTGGGGGAGTATGGGTGGAGAGGGGTGGGACAATTCTAAAGCCGGCCTCACACGGCAAAATATATTATTTTACAAGTGCAATATATGATATAGAGAAATTTTAAGTTTGAAAAATCAGTTGTTCTGCATGAAACGAGAGCAATACCCACCTCAACGCTTCGCTTATAAGGTGTGCAATAAAGTAAAAACTATTTGTTTTTTAAACCGACTTTAAAAAAGGAGGAGGTTATTTTCTAATATCCGGGTAAAATAAATATATTACGAATTGCTTTAAAGTGTTACGGCATGAAAGACTGGTTTATACTACATACAAATATCTTCATCGTCGAAACAATAGAAGTATGGATGTAAAATTAAAAGTACTACAAAAATAAAACCATTTTTAGGATCCTTAGTCACTTAGCAAATTCAACTTGTACAGGTCAGACTATCACTTTTATTAAACCAGACTCTAGGCACCTTGTACCCAACATTAAATTAGTCAATTAATTTTAAAAGCATGTAATTATTTTTCTGGACAATTTATTATTAAATTTGTGAAAATAGAAAACGATATAAACCCAACTTGCGTGTTTCATGTACAATGGTTATTTCTTACTCGACAAAGACTCGTAAAACTATATTAATACTCGGGAATTAACACTGCTATAAAAAAAAACTCTATGGTTGCCTGGAAAGTCGGTTTACAGACGATAATTTTACGTAATAACGTCATATATATTTTCTCAGAGTTTCACAAAATGTAATACTGATAGATATCGAATGGTACATATAAAAAGGTATGATCGCGCGTGCTGCTATACAATAATTGAGATACGCGTGTTGCCCGGGACGTATCACAGGCTTTTCACTCAGTACATTGGTGCTTTATACTTTTTTTTTACGAGTTTAAATAGTTCTGTTATTTACCGTTAGACGGCGTTCTTTTACATTTTTATAGCCACCGCAAAGATATATAGCCCTAGATGTCGCTAGTGGCAATTTTAAATGTCGTTATCATTGTACGCAGTTGCTGTTTAGAAGATGCAGCCACATTTTCGTGTTTAAATGTTTTTGGATATGAAACTAGCGATGTCGATTTAATCGAGTTAGGCATCTTTTTTGAATAAATAATAATTAAAAAAATAAAATTGTATGGTGTCTTGCAGTTGTCCTTATCTCTATCGGCCGGCAGTTCATTTTAGTACAATACTTTATCGTTGGGTGGCGAAAAGGGTATTATTTTGACTGATATCTCTATTCTCATAATATATATTTATTCTGTGGGCCAGCGCGGCCGGCCACCCTCCCGCAGACACTCTTCAGCCCGCGGCTCTCTTGTGGGCGCGAACATCAAACAATGCATCGATCGCCATACATTTTTTGGAACGTGAGACTTTTTCGTGCGTGCTGCCAGCGTTCATCTATTTATGAGACGTTATCACGACAAAAACATTTTGACATTATCTATCATCAGCATTAGCGAAAAACTTTGAAAGAATAACGATAACGATAAAACAGATTTTTGTTTTTGTTCCATGGGAGAAATCTAAAGATACTACACAAAATACTTTGAGAAGTTTTAATCGATTACCTGGATAGAATTTTTAATCGATTTTCCGTTTATTCAAGTATCTTTAACTTTGTTCAAAACAATTTTTGGATTCCATATAGCTCCGAGAATACAGCTATGCAATTAAATAACATACATCTTGGATAGCATTATTGCTTTTTCCCTTCACAAGGAAATAAAAATGTTGGATTATAATGACATAAAAAGATATTTATTTAAAGCTTTAATTTTAATAATCAAATTTAGTGTTAATCATTGATTTGGTGATAAGGAAAAATTTACATACCCTTTTCAGATACCAATAGTGCATAACTTGAAAAGGGTAAATGATTTAATTATGCACGCCGAAGTGTTAGCGTGCCACTTAATTTAATAGCTAGCGACACCTATATGCAAATGATACGTTACGACTAATTGAATATCTTTGTTCAAAATGTTTGGGGATCGCTCAATGACTTTTAGGATCGTACGAGTACCTATATCGTGGCTTAAAACATTCAAATGTGATTTAAGTTAAATATTCAAATAGGTAGAGCACTTTATCAAATGTATTTATGTACACACCTAGCTTTCACTATGGTATGCCATTTAACAAATTGAAGTATTTAAATATTAATATAGGTAATAAAATAGCACCTATAGTAGGAATTATAATTAGATTCCACATTTGACATTAGCTACTGTCATATTGTAAAATAATGATACCACATTAAACACAAAGTGAAAAAATGTGAAATTGAAATTAACAGTCACGAACAGGATTCGGACCTGCATCTCCTGGATACCGTCCAGATGCTTTGCCAATTCAGCCATCGTGACCCTTGCTCCTGACTGCTAATTTCGATAACACATTCATACTTAACGTCTGGGTGACGCAGGCGCCATCTGTCGGAAGTATTTTCATACATTATACCGACCAGGTAAACTTAATTTTACAATTAAGATTTTACCTAATAATGACGCAAACCCTATAAATATTTAGAGATTTTTATATATATTTTTAGCATTTGACATGCTTAGCAACATACATTAAACACAAAGTGAAAAATGTGAAATCGAAAATAACAGTCACGAGCAGGATTCGAACCTGCATCTCCTGGATACCGTCCAGATGCTTTGCCAATTCAGCCATCGTGACCCTTGCTCCTGACTGCTAATTTCGATAACACATTCATACTTAACGTCTGGGTGACGCAGACGCCATCTGCCGGAAGTATTTTCATACATTATACCGACCAGGTAAACTTAATTTTACCCTTATCTGCGCGCAGGATGACGATGTCTGGTCTGTTGCGTAGGCTCTTCAACGCCAAATATTGTGATTTGGACAAATTTGGTTTCGGCCGTTTACTTCGACGTAACAGTGAAGATACGTCTTGGCGAATAGCCTCCATGTCGTCCGGTTTCATAACATTTTGGCCAGCACGTCCTCAACAGCACAGATAATTTTCTCATAGGGATTTCACTTTGTGTTTAATGTTCCTCATAGAGGATCGGTTTGGCGCTACAGCAAAATTTAAACCTTTATTTAGTACCTGAATTGAAGATTCATCTAACGATTGTTTTGACAAATTTATGACAGCTAGATCTGGATCTGCGTAAGAGTCTATGGTTGACGGGCGCGTTCCGTTTCCACAGATGCCATCTTGCGTTCCAGTAAAATCATTTGATTTTTGCAACAGTTTTTCAAATTTGATAAGGTGTTTATTTTTGCATTCATTATACCTATGTGTTTCGCGCTTGTTTAAGTTTTCGATGCAATTTTTGAAATCAGCTGTCGTCAAAACAATCTTAATTTTATTAGTGATTGTCTCAATCTGTTGGTTAATATTGTGTAGATCGAATCTATTTTGACGAATAACCGCTATTAACAACTTTTTGTTGGCTTGGTTTAATATCTTAGCGCTTCCTCGTATGTTCTTCTTGGTGGAAATATTGATACACGTAGGAATGAGATTGTAGTCACGACATCTCTTCAAGAAATTCAAAGTTGTTACATATCTTGCGCGCTTAGTCTTGAGATATTCCAATCGCCGTATTTTTTCAGATATTTCCAGTCCGTACTGGTTTATATAATACTTTCTAACATTTACGCGAATTTTACACATTTTGAAATAAAACTACGTTTACGGAATCTATCGCGCTTACTTAAGTCCACCCGTGATCATAAATGCTGTACAGTATTCGAAACGTCGGGATAGTATAAAAATCAAGTAAACGCGATAGATTCCGTAAACGTAGTTTTATTTCAAAATGTGTAAAATTCGCGTAAATGTTAGAAAGTATTATCAATATTTTTTTTAATTTTAACTATTCTTTACAAAGTGAAAAATGTGAAATCGAAAATAACAGTCACGAGCAGGATTCGAACCTGCATCTCCTGGATACCGTCCAGATGCTGTGTCAATTCAGCAATCGTGACCCTTGCTCCCGACTGCTAACCTCGATAACACATTCATACTTAACGTCTTTGGGTGACGCCTGCACCATCTGTCGGAAGTATTTTCATATCTATTGGTATCCAGGAGATGCAGGTTCGAATCCTGCTCGTGACTGTTATGTTCGATGTCACATTTTTCACTTTGTGTTTAATGTATGTTGCTAAGCATGTCAAATGCTAAAAATATATATAAAAATATCTAAATCTTTACAAAGTGATTTTAATAATTTTATTTCAGTAAGAATTATTATTAATGTTTATCGTCACTAGAGGACCCACGTGTCTATTATAGCGAGCTTTGATTAGGTCTAATATTATACCCTAATATAATCCTGTATCGAAAGGTCATGACTTTAGATCAGAAATCATTGAACCACTCCGGCGAACCCGTTCCGAGGGCACAGCTAACTTAATTGGAAAGGTTGACAATACATAAGTAATGCATACGCATTTCTACCATTTATATTGAAAATTGGAGTCGAAATTTTACTCTTTGAATAAATAAAATTCTGAGTCGCTTACGTTATTTATTTTGCGGTCTCAACAAAAATTGTCACTTCACATGTGACGGAGACTCAAAAAAATGATAAAAAAAGGTTTAATTTGGAATATTTCTAAGAAGTTCTGTACTATATGAGTTTATTTTTATGTTTACAGCTCTTATTCAACACTCTTTTCATAAACGTTTGTCCGTGTGCTGACTAAGAATACAAGTGTCACCACCCCTTTCTTTCCCACGGGTGTCGTATGAGGCGGCTAAGGGAAGAAAGCAATTATCATCCAATGCATGACTGGTGGTAGGGCTGGGTACCAAATGGGAATACTCACTTGGTATCGGGCTCGAGCGGGTTGGTACCACCATCTCGCGTGTGACCGGCCATTAAGCACATCGTTGCGTTTTGGCTGTAGCAGGAGATAGCCGTTTATTATTTCATTTCATCGGTGAAATGAAATGGTGAGCAGTGGCTTGACAATACTCTCGGTATAGTTGAGTCTATGAGCGACGGTTACCATTTACTATCAGATGGGCCGTGGCTCGTCTGCCAGTACATGCAATAAAAAAAAAACTACTATGGAGAGCGGTAAGAACACTTGGCCATATTAGGAAGTATAAATAATTATGATTTTACCTTGTTTCTTTTAAAAAAGACAACACCTTACACTAAGGAATAATCCTTATATTGCGAGGGACTTTACAAACATAATATATTTGTGGAACACCACAAGTGATATCAAATCTACAATACTCGGGCCGGAGATCGTATCTAAACCACTCCGCCATCTGTGCAGTCATTATTTACTTCATTTTAGTTTCTTAGTTACCATTTTCGACACCCGTGGAAAGAATTTCATAGAGTAAACTATGTACTTTGATCAGTTACCAGACAAACAAAAATTAAATTTCATAGTTACCTAAACAATTTGTTAAAACAAACTTCATTGCGAGACTTCTTTATAAACTACTATTTTAAATTCATAGAGTATTTTTTCTCCAGGTGTAAATAAAGACTGGGGTGCGGGTCGGGATACCTCCGCGTTGGTGCACCCCGGGCAACGTCGGCACTCTAGTGCCGGCGGCTGAATCCCGGCAGGGGACGGGTCTCCGCGTGTCCCTCTGATTAGCAGAGGGCACAGCGGATAGGCTGTACGTCCACCGTGGAGGGTCGGCGGGGCCACAGTGGCCCCTCCGATCCTGGGGTGGGGACAGCGGGGTCACAGTGACCCCTCTGTACCTGGAGGCGGGGCTTTCAGCCCGAGTGGCGACGGGCCCACTGCTTGCAGTGGGCCGAACGTCTGCGGTGGAGGGCCAGCAGGGCCATAGTAGCTCCCCCCATCCCTGTGAGACGGAGACGGGGCTGTTAGCCCGAGGGGCGACGGGCTCGCCGTTTGCTTTGCGAGCGGTGGGCACGGTCTGATGCAGACCACCGTTCGGCCCGACCCGTAATCCTGGACGGACAGGACCGGGAGTCCCCGGACTGCGGGGAAGAAAACCCCTATAAAAAATTACCCCAACCCCGTTCTCTGCCGCCCGTCCAGGGGATGCATGGCTGAGGGGAGCTCAGTCGCGAGGGTGGCCCGTGGAAGGACGTAAAACTAAAAAAATAGTGAAGAACAAAAAGACTACAAGTCCCCAGGAGGGTCCCAGGTGCAACGCACCTGGGGAATCCCTCACAGAGCTGAGTGTCAAAACCAGCTCTGTCAACTCCGTGTATATGGGGGGAGCACTCGACACCATGATTGAAAAAAAGACGGAGAAAGTAAGGAAAAGGAGGGCCCGTGGGAGGAAACCCACACCCGCGGAAAGTCCTACCGCAGGAAGCGGATCAGCTGCCACGTCGGGGATGGAGACGGATGGCGGTGGTGGCGGTGTTGCGGCCGCAAGCGCGCTCGCCTCGAACTCATCGGGGTCTCAGCCGGGGATGGCTGGCTCGTTGGAGCGGCCCTCACGACTCCGGAAGCGCTCAATTGCGTCGGAGTCGGAGGGCAGCTCCACTGAGATGCCTCCACCAGGGAGGCCGGGAAGCCCAGCAAAAAGAGGCCGAGGCGCCAGCAGGTGTACAGTGCCACGCGCCTTGTCCAAGGCGGACAAGGCTGTAATTAAAGATTTGGGAGCGGGGCTCTCAATGGAGGAGCGGCTGACCTTCCTCACATCGAGGCTCGAAGAGGAGCCTCTGGAGGCTCCTCTTCGAGCGACAGGACGTCCGGGAGGCTATTGCCTCGAAAACCGGATGCTCAAATGCCATCAGAGTGGGCTCCATTCGGACCGGTCCCGGCGGTGTAGGTGCCGTCCGGGCGAGTTGCCCTATCGCGGCGACCAAAACCTTGACCGACGCAGGCAGGCTCCTCGTGGGCTGGAGTTCCGCGCGGGTCACCGTGCTGGAGCCTCGGCCCGCAAGGTGCTTTAAGTGCATGGCGGTCGGACACACCCGGCTGACGTGCACTAACTGTTTTGATTGCAGCGGTCTTTGTTTCCGCTGCGGTCAGGCAGGGCACCGGGTGGCAACCTGCACCGCCACCCCTCACTGCCCCACGTGCGCGGCAGGCAACAGGCCTGCCAAGCACTGCATGGGGCGGGAGGGATGCAGACCCCCGACGACAGGCCCAAAAAAGGGGGGGACCAGCCAATCGGCTCAGGCTACTCCCCCCTAGCGTAGCTTCGCCACCGTCTCAGGTGGACGAGGATATGGTTACGGCTTAAAATTCAACCGTGACACTATCCTCCTTCAGGCGAATCTCAACCACTCCGCCAGGGCGCAGGATTTATTCCTGCGGACCACGGTGGAGCGGTTGATTGGTGTAGCCGTAGCTGCGGAGCCTTATTGCGTTCCTGACCGCCCTCATTGGGTGGGCAGCCGCGATGGCTCCGTGGCAATCGTCAGCTCTACGGCGCTTCGTTCCCCGCCCTTGTCGATCAGAGACAAGGGCATGAGATACGTCGCGGCCGACTGGGGGGGAGTTACGCTGTATGGCGTATACCTCTCCCCCAATCGGAGACTGGCTGATTTCGGGGTCTTGTTAAACAGCATAGAGACCTCTATACGGCGACTGGCACCTAGCCACGTCCTGGTCGTGGGGGACTTCAACGCCAAATCCACGACGTGGGGGTCCCCTGTGACGGACGCCCGTGAAGCGGCGGTGGGAGAATGGGCTCCGTCAACACGTGCGTGCGGCGACGGAAAGCAGAAGATGCTGGACGGTCTCAACTGTGACCCCTGGGGTCACCCTTATCATGCGGCGCTGAACAAGCTCCGCACTCAGGACCCCTCCTCACAGAGACCTTTCAGCCCAGCCTCCTCACCGAGGTGGTCGAGGGCCTATTCCCACGACGGGCGAAGCAATCCCACCTCCTTCCCATGGCCTGACTCAACCTTACGGTTATACAGGCCGAATCACGGAAGAGTGCACTGCTACTTGCCGGTGGCTCATTCACAGTGCACCTTCGTCTCCCTACAAGTTATTTCTCTATCTTTCTCCTTGTCCCTAGAGTCCTTCTCCCCTTTCTGGGGCGGACAAAACTCGTGACGCCTTCGGTGCCTTCCTGGTCATCCGAGCCCACCCGAAGTGGTACCGCAGTCTGGCTCCCTTGCAAGTTCTTCGCCTCTTCTACGGCATCTTCTTTCTTCACCTCTCTCTCTCTCTAGTCCACTCCTAATCTTATGCCAACGTCGCACGAAATCCTGTAGCTGCCTGAAGTTCGCCTCTGATCCCACGAGATCCTGGTAGTACACCGGGCCCTCCCCAAGCACCTTCACGTTGTCTAGTAAAACCCTACGCGCTTCCCCATAGAGTTCGCACTCCCACAGTATGTGGTGCACGTCCTCCACATCGCTAACCCCGCAATAGCATGAGGCCACATCTATGAGTCTCATACGCCGCAACCTACCCCTAAAACAACCGTGACCTGTGAGTATCTGGGATGATTCATAGTCCCACTCTAACCAAGTCGCCTTGAGACGAGGGAAAAACCGATATAACTCCCTACCCTTGTCCGACGTGTCCCAACGTGCCTGCCATTCCGCAAGCACGGACTCAGTTTCTCTGAGTTTGACACCTCTGATGTCCTCCCTGGCAAGCGCGGACTCGCGCGCACCACCTAGTCTGCCTGCCCGAATTACCTCGAGGTCAGCCGGCAATACACCGGCGAGTACCGGTAATGCGGCGGAGCTCGTCGAACAATACGCCTTAGTCAGAAGGACTAAGGCGGGTCTCTGGGTCCGCAGGAGTGCGCTCCGCACAACGTGAAGGGTCGCACGCTCATACCAACATGCCGCCGCATACGTCACCGTGGCGATGTAAGTGCCACGGTACAGCACCCTAAGGGCTCTGTACCGTATTCCCCAAGAGGACGCCGACACTCTCGACATCTTGCCGAAGCAATTTGCCGCCCTTTCCCCTATCGACGACGCATGCTGCACGAACGAGAGGCTCGAATCGACCACCACTCCAAGCACCGTGGTTGACGTGACGCACAGACTTGCCCCGGAACCGAATGACTGGCGCTGGAATCTCCCCCTGATTGTAATTGTGACCGACTTCACAGGTGAGAATTCCAGCCTGTTTCGGCTACCCCAGTCACCCACGAGCTGGCCTCGAGTGGCCTCTATGCTCTCCCGAGAATCGGATTCTATCAGGAGCGTCACGTCGTCGCCGTAAGCCACGATACTGACCCCTCCCGGGAGGGGCAGTCGAAACAAGTCGTCCATCAGCACGTTCCAGAGCGTGGGTCCCAGCACAGACCCCTGCGGGCAACCCATCGACCCATCGTTGATGCCTTCCACACAACCCGATCAAGCCCACTTGGCGATTCACGAAGTATCCCGCCAACATCCTAAAGATGTTAGGCGGGCAGCCTCCGCGCTTCATCTTGAGCAAAATCATGGGCCACCAGGCGTTGTCGAAGGCTCCTGAGATATCCAAAAATATCGCTTGAGCGTACTTCGATAATCTCCCTCGCGCTGCGCCTAAGATGGTGTTCAGCGCAGACACCGTCGACCGACCTCGAGTGACCCCGTGCTGGCGGTCCGATAACCCCCTGGTAATTTGCGGGGCGCACCGTATTATTAATGTTCTAGGATCTTACCATGGATAGGCAACAGGGTGACGGGCCGGTTTGCCTTTGGATCGGCAAGCGGCTTGCCGTTCCCTTTCGGGAGGACAAACAGCCTGCCGTCTTTCCAGAGATCCGGGAAAGACCCCTCGGAAAACTCCACCGACGCGGCTGCCCATGTGTGTCTGATTATACGAGCGGTAATCCCATCGATACCCGGGGCCGTGTTGGGAAGGTCCCAGACTATACCCTTCACAATACTGTAGGTAGGAGGAGGGACATCTTCTCCTAAAGTTGTAAATGACGCCATTAGCCACACTTGCCTGTGGTACTCCGTATCCTTGGACACATCGTCGTCCGGACACAGGGCATACAAAAGGCTGTGCATGGCCTCGCTCACACTCCCAGCATAACCTTCGGCAAACTTCGTACCATTTATTACGTTATGGGGAGGTCTAGACCTCCCACTCGCGACTCGGTAGGCCTGTCCCCAAGGATCCAGGTTTCCGGAATTAGCGGTGTTTCTAAAATGCAAAAGTTGCGCCTCTTCCATTGCTCGACGATACCTACCCCTATGCGCATGGAACCGTTCCCTTGCTTCTGCCTCAGGGAGACCGCTGCCACTGCGGGCGCGCTGCTAGGCCCTTCGCAAGGCGTTATTGGTTTTCCTTGCAGAGTCAAGTTCAGGCGTCCACCATTCATATCTCCCCTTCACTTTCAGGCCTTTAACATACCCCAGTGTCTGCTTTGCAGTGCTTCCTACCATTTCGGTGAACTGAGCACAGACTTCTGAGGCAGAACGATTCCACCTTATGCTGCCTACCCGCCAAGGATCCGACGATCGAAGAGGCCCCAGTCGACCCCCCGGTCCCGAAGTCTCTTCGGCTCTTCCGGCAGCTCAGCGCGAGCAGGAGTGGACTTGCTTGCCACTTCCATAACTATGAGACGATGGTCGCTCTCAATTTTGTTCTCAAGCACTCTCCACCCTGTCACCAGGGCACCTCTTGTAGTTAGCGTGAGTTCGATGTTGGATGATCCGTTCGCTGTGGCGAACGTCAGTGGTTCTCCCTCCTGATTTTCCAACCGAAGGTCTCGGGGCAGGATGAACGCTTCCATGGACTCGCGGCGGTGCGTGACGTCTGGCCCACGTCCTGGTCACTGTCGCGGTTCACAGTACCAAATCGGAGCGTGTGCATTGGAGTCTACCCCAACCACGACGTATTTCCCCTTCAGGCAGTCCAGCACGAAGCCTAGATGTTGAAGGTGGATGTCTATGTCGTCGCTGTACTGAAAGTACGCGGACACCATATACGTGCCTTCCTCGTCATTTAGTACATGGCACACTAGACAGTGCGTGGCCGACAGATGGTGTAGGATGGCACATGGGAGGTCCGTACGACGGACATACACACCCGCCTTGGCTCGCTCGCCACACTGCAGCCAGTTCGTAACGTCGTATTGGGTCCCAGGATAA
This sequence comes from Leucoma salicis, assembly GCA_948253155.1. Taxonomy (NCBI): domain Eukaryota; kingdom Metazoa; phylum Arthropoda; class Insecta; order Lepidoptera; family Erebidae; genus Leucoma; species Leucoma salicis. The sequence goes on along the minus strand of OX411808.1, from coordinate 9,279,668 downwards.
TGCTCTTGAGCCAGAACGACGTCCAGGCCCAATTCCTCTGCAACAATCGGTAGCTCCATTGTGGCAAGCTCTGACCCCGCTAGGTTTACTTGACCGACTGTACATTGTTTGTATAAGGGAGCCATTAATACGCCGTGCTTTCCACCATTCGCCTTTCCGCATGGACTCTCGCGGGGCAGTCGCGGGCACTCGCGGGGATTTCTCCCCCTTCTGGCCAAACTTGTGACATGTAGCACAAAGTTCTTCTTCCTCTTTACAGTCAACATTTTGATGGCCAGTGACTCCGCATTTGGTGCAGGTAGGTTTCTCCTGCTTACACTTCTTGTTGTTGTGGCCATAAGTGCAGCAATTGGAACACATAATGGCCGTTGTAAAGTCCTCCACTTTGCACGATTCCCACCCTATGTACAGTCGGCCTTTGATGATCAGGGCCTTCCGGAAGCTGGGGGAGCAGGCCAATACCATGGCCGAGACGAGGATCTCTGTCGACTCTTCCTGAAGGCTAGTCGGCAGTTTTGTTTGACCTTGTCCAGGGTCCAATCACTCCCTTTAAAGTTCTGGTCTATGGCCGCTTTCATAACCTCTTCTAATTGAGGATCTCGTCCTTCCAGGTCCCTGATCACCACCAGAGGTTCCTTACCTTTCAGGTCATTTGCCTTTAAATTATTAGGTAACGCAGCTTTCAGACGCTCCAAGTCCTCCTTGGAACTCTTCTGGACCAGCACCCCAGCGTTCCCTACGCGTCGCACCTTGTCCACCTTTATTTGCAGGCTAGCGGGGGCTATGGAGGTCTTTAGAGCTTTTTTTGTGTCTTCGGAGGTCTTCAGCGAAGAGCCCTCAACATGGTAAAGGGCCACCATTGGGCCCGAGGGGGCTCGAGCACGCAGCATGGATGCGTAGGATTGGCCTCCAGCCACAGCAACCGGAGCGATAGAAACCGCCGCTGTAGCATCGGCCGCCGCCATACGGGCGAGCTGTGCCGCAGCCTCCGCTTTTATTGTCCAGTCCCTCTCCCTGTCGCACTCCTCATCAAGGACCGCGACCATCTTCCTCGTAGAGCGCAACTCGCCACGGTCTTCCTCATTTATGAGGGCAAGGTGTCCGACAACTTCCAGCATCAATTGCAGCTGGCTATTTATGGTTGGAGAGAATCCTCGCTGCCCGCATCGTCCAGCACCTGTGCGACGTCGGACCCGACTTGTTGGACGCCCAGTTTGGTTTTCGAGCTGGTCGTTCGACGGTCGGCGCGTAATCGCGCCTGAGAGCTGCGGCCGCAGCAGTGGTCAGCGGCGGTGGAGTGCTGTTGGCGGTGTCGCTTGACATCGCCAACGCATTCAACAGTCTGCCATTCACTTGCATCAGGGAGGCACTCCGGTATCACGGGGTGCCTGCATACCTGAGGTGGCTAGTGGCAGATTATCTTGAGGGCCACAGCGTTCTTTATGAGAGCCGCATAGAGGACGTTGTGAGGAGACCCATGTCATGCGGTGTCCCACAGGGTTCGGTTCTAGGGCCGCTCCTGTGGGATGGTTACGACTGGGTGCTACGCTGTCGGGCTTGCGGTCATCTGCTATGCGGATGACACGCTGGTCGTGGCCCAGGGTGGAAACTTCGAGGAAGCGGCGTTCCTGGCCACCTTAGGGACCTCGGAGGTGATTAGGAGGATCGGGCGCTGGGGCTTAGGGTGGCCCTGGACAAGTCGGAGGCCCTGCTTTTCCATGGGCACCGACGTCGGTCACCTGCTGGCGCCACGATCACTTTGGACGTGGTCCAAATTGGGGTGCAGGCCCAGATTAAGTATCTGGGCCTGGTGCTGGACGGGCGATGGCGCTTTCGCGAGTACTTCCGTCAACTGTCCCTGAGGCTCGTCGGTGCGGCGTCCGCCCTTGCACGGCTCATGCCGAATATGGGCGGGGGTTGTCCGGTCGATGGCGCTGAACGGCGCACCCGTGTGGTCGGAGTCCCTGGACGCACGGAACAGGGCTCTTTTGTGGAGGCCACAGAGATTCGTCGCGTCGTACGCGGGTACCGCACGGTGTCGCCGAAGGCAGCCTGCGCGTTGGCCGGAATCCCCCCGTGGGACTTGGAGGCGGAGATGCTCGCCGAGGTGTATTGATGGGCATCGCTCGGCAGCGAGAGGTCGTCAGAGCGATGCCCCCCCCCTATTTCTGCGACGAGTTCACGGCGCTGCTCGGCCCAAGCCGGGTACGACTCGAGCGTATAGCGCGCCATGTCCTCGTCACAGCCGCAGTGGTGACAGCCCAGAGTCGCTTCAAATATCTGCCAAAGCAACCGTGCCCCGACAGCACCTGCACCAGTCGCAAGGTAAGGACTCCGTGCCGTCGTCCCGCCCACTCCTCCAGCACTGGCTGGAGCGCCCCTACAGTCCAAAGACCGGCCCGGGGCGCCTCCAACCGTGCGATGCTTGGCAGCGACAGGAATTGGGCCGCGGTCGCTTCCTTCTGCGAGGAGGTTATCTCGCGGAAGGAAGCGGCGGAGAGGGCTAGGGAGGAGGATTCTTCCGCTGACCCAAGCCACCGCCAGCGACCGGGGCGGCGCAGGCGCAGGTACTTGCGCCTCATGCCGCCCTAGCTGAGGCTGCGGGTGGATGGACCGGGGAACGTCCGCCACCCACAAGGCCTCCCGCGAAGGTACGACGCTCCTCTGCGGATGCGTCGCTCAGTAGAGGGTACCCGAAAGGGTAAGCCGCCGGCGGACCACCGAAGGAATGTAACACAGTTCCAGTGGCCCGCCAATAAAGGCGGAGAGACGGCATACGACGGGTTTCTTTAGTGGGTGCAGGCCCCACACTACCCTGTACGTTGCCCCGAACGTCGGGGTGTGCGGTTAGGAAAAATTTTTCCCGCCTTAACAAAAAAAAAGGTGTAAATAAAGACTTAGTTCATTTCAGCATCTAATCCTTATAAATAAAACCAACAAGCATTATATTGCAAATAGAACCTCAAACTAGTACTGAGACGCAATACAAGCGTGCATAGTTAGGGACCAATTAGTAAATAATGATATAGTGATTTATTAAGCCTTATTCTCAAGAAGGAAAATCCAATAAATCAAATAATAAGTATCTAGAAAAATTTATTTCACTATAATTTAAAGTTCACAATACTCCATAACACTGGTAAAGTGTAAAAAAAAAAATGGCAACAATTCACAGTTTGATTTTAATACAAACTAGACTAGTCAAATGGCTTCAAGCATTAGAGGATTGCAGCGTTGATGTAATCCAATCGAGGTATCCCAGAATGGAGGTATAAACTCCGGGCCAGCCGTCTCTTCCACAACCATATCCAAAGGACACAATTCCCACAGCCTCCCAGATACCCTCGGGTCTTCTTTGCATTAATGGCCCACCTGAATCACCGCGACATGCGTCTTCAGCGAACCTGCCACCAGCACAGAGTTGTTTGTCACCAAGATCTGCCCCAAGTTCTCTATATTTGGTGGTACATTCATTTTTGTCGTAAATTGGTAGGCTTAACTTTAACTTCACATTACTGTTGCGCCCTGCAATATGTTATTAAAATTTAATTAGCTTTATCGATAATGTACAAAGATAGTAGGGCCATTTCGGGCCCATTAGAGTTTCTGGGCACTTTGGGATAGTGGGGCCCTTATACAATTAGCAGAGGCCAATTATTCGATATATCTGTAAGAGTACAGATAGCGATTATATTAAAGCAGGCAGGGAGTTTATTTTATATTCATTATATTATGATAAATTACAATAATTGGATTCAAATCTGACTGTACCTAGGATTCCCGTGAATTATAATCGCTTAGTGTCTAGCAATAAAAATGTATCTGATTGTTACCTCTTCAGTCATACCAACGAGTATGGTACGCAATATGATGAGGGAATTAAGCTGATAATACAGTGATAGCAGAAGAAAAATCAAAACAATCCGTCATCCTTCTAATGAGGGACTAAAATACAATAAATTACCATCTCATTCACGGAGATTCCGTTTCGTCATTGTATCGTATAATGCGACCAAAAGAAGTGTACGAGAAGAACTTTTTGCTCTGATTACTGTTGTAATCTATCTATACTATTATAAAGCTGTAACAGAGCTGTGTCTGTACATTCAAGATATTTGAGAAAAAATAGCTGTTATAGGCTATTTTTGAAATATCAGAAAGTATTATGTAATAGCCTATATAGGCGTGTCTAAACCCAAACATTTATTTTTTATTTTTTGTCTGTTTGTCTGTTTGTTTGTTCGCGCATCACGCAAAGACTACTAAACAGATTTTGATGCAACTTTTTTTATTTGGTAGCTAAATAAATACTGGTAAACATTTTACCAATTGGAAGTGTGGAGCTGGCACCAAGAATAGCTCCACCCTGTCTCTTCCTATGGTAGTCGTAAAAGCCGACTAAGGCATTACCGGGGGACCGGGCAGCAGCGTTCCCCTGTGTATTAAAAACATCCACTGCGATCGCCAACCCGCCTGCCAAACGTGGCGATTATGGTAATACCCCCCACATGAGTGCACACACACACACACACATCGGCCCCCAGTCACGGCAGCTCCGCTATTCCGTTGCCTAACGGTAGCGGGCCTGGTAACGGTGGAGCAAGGGGTGCTAAGAATTTCCGGTTGTGATCCGGCTACCATAAACGACTTCTGGCCCTGGTAACGAACAACGTCAGGACACTGAAGACTGATGAGAGGATCACCGCGCTAGAAGAGGAACTGAGCAAGATCCGATGGGACGTTGTAGGATTATCAGAAGTGCAAAGACAGGGTGAGGGCACGATAAACCTCCAGTCCGGAAACTTGCTCTTCTACCGGGAGGGCGACCACCAGTCCCAGGGTGGTGTCGGGTTTATTGTTTCCCAAGTCTCTCATAGGTAACGTGAAGAAGATTAAGAGTGTGTCGAGTAGGGTAGCGTACCCTACACTCAGAATAACCAAAAGGTATTCGCTGAAGGTCATACAGGTTTACGCACCGACCGCGACACATTCCGACGACGAAGTGGAGGCCCTTTACAAGGACAACTTGAAAGCCATTCACGCGTCTATTCTGCATATTTGCAGAAAATAAATGACGTCTGTTTTAACCCAAAAAGAATACTATTCTTTCATATCAATATAATACATACTTGTGTACTTTTCATTAAACAAATGTGAAAATGTGAAATCGAAAATAACAATAAATTTTGTCCGAGTGGTGACGGACTAAGAATACAAGTGTCACCACCCCATTCTTTTCCATGGGTGTCGTATGAGTCTACTAAGGGAAGTAAGCAATTATCATCCATTGCATGACTGGTGGTAGAGCTGGGTACCAAGTGGAAGTACTCACTTGGTATCGGGCCCGAGCGGGTTGGTACCACCATCTCCCGTGTGACCGGCCATGAAGCAAATCGTTGCGTTTTGGCTGTAGCAGGAGATAGCCGTTTATTTATTTTTTTCATATTTGTGAAATGAAATGGTGAGCAGCGGCTTGACAATAATACCAAGGGGTATAGTTGAGTCCATGAGCGACGGTTACCATTTACCATCAGATGGGCCGTGGTATGTCGCCACAAAATGCAATAAAAAAATTAAAAAAAATAACAGTCACGAGCAGGATGTGAACCTGTATCTCCTGGATACCGTCCAGATGCTTTGCCAATTCAGCCATCGTGACAATTGCTCCTGACTGCTAATCTCGATAACACATTCATACTTAAGTTCTGGGGTGACGCCTGCGCTATCTGTCTGAAGTATTTTCATACATTATACCGTCATACATTTTACATTGTACCGTTATTTTTGATTTCACATTTTCACACTTTGTGTTTAATATATATGGCTAAGCATGTCAAATGCTAAAAATATATAAAAATATCTAAATAGTTGTATACCTACTGTCAGATAAGGAAGTTAAAAATACCTGATATTACTAATTCTGATGTAAGAACACCAAATAAGAAAATGTTATGTTATTAAAATGTTGTAAATGCGAATATTTACTTATCAACGCTGAATTAATTCGTGTAATCAATTGTAAATCTAGTAGTAATCTTCTAGATAAATATAGATAATAATTCACTTTTCGCCAAACATTGTTGATTGCTCTTTACGTATTTCCCAAAACAATTATCGCATTACTCATAGTTATAAAAATACCTCTATAAAGTATACAAATATTTGAATATACTCCGTATATGTTCGTTTCCAAATTATAGGTAAAACCCCAAGCCTAATTCTGGTTATTACTAGTTAGAGTTGAAATAGTAAAAAATCAATAGCGATTATTGACGTACGTACCGTTAAGGGTTTTTCCCCAACCTGCGACGTAAACGTCGTTGCCGGGGAGCAGTCGCTCTCTGCTGTCTACAAGACAGATCGGCTTTACGTAATCTGAAATAAAAATATTTTGAGGAATTATATACACACTTAGCGAGGAATCGTCATACACGTGACATTTTGTGATACCCGTGTATACTTAGTGTAATTAAATTAGAAGTACGCATCTAACTTATATTTAACCATCCACATTTATGGAAGGCACATGTGACTAATGTGACATTTGTCCATGCACTAACACACTAAGAGAAAAATTATTGTTTAAAAAACTAAAATAAAAAAATCGTAGGGTGCTTTTTACTATATAGGTGAACTATTTGTAACATTTGATTATGCACCTCACGCTTATTCACAATAATTATTTATTGTAATATTATTTACTACTTTTTAGTTCAACTAGCTATTTAAAGCCTGTTTTAGTTTTTTAAACAATAATTTATTTTCTTCTTTTTAGTATCAAAATAGTATCAAAAGTGCTGTTATATAAAATAAATAAAACCTACTTATGCCGTGATAATTTGCCTTTAAACTTCATCGGACGGACGGACATGGCTAAACTATAAGGGTTCTTTATTGGCTACGGAACCCTAAAAACCGATAAACTCGATAACTCAAATTATTGCAATGTCATCGGTCTTTGACAAGTGTGCAAAGTTTCAAATCAATCCGACGTTTTGAAGTGGTTGAAAATCAGGTTGGAAGATTCCGTATCGTGTTTTTTAAAGTTATATAAATGAACAAATCTTATTTTTCAAATTGAAAAATGGAATAAATTTATCAAATTAGTGTATTGTCATCGGTCCTCGATAAATCTACATAGTTTTAACGAAATCTGGTCGTTTAAGGTGGGTCAAAATCGCGCCCAAAGGAGTCGGTTACAAACATACAAACAAACATACAGGTGAAGCTAATAAAAAGCGTGTAAAAAAGCACATAATGCGTCTGTGGGTATCCTCTCAGTTTGAGAGGGATTTAGGTCGTTGTCTGCCACGCTAACCCAGTGCGGGTTGGCATATAAGCCGTTGAGAAAATCTTGAGCATGCAGGCTCGATGTTTTCTTTACCGAGCCGTAATAATTTATAAACGCGCGCATAATTTAGAAACACCATACGGCCCTAATGGTATGAGGTTATTGGAGCCTATAGACGCCAACAACTCCAAAGTCATCAATCGCGTGTCGCTAACTCCAAGGAAAGGTATTGGAGATGGAGAGAAAGGATAATAAGGATAAGATAAGGGCCTTTGGCATTAGTAAATAGTAGTCACGGTAAAGTTATTTGGTTAATACAACACATAATTGTATGTAAGTAAGTACGTACATGTATAGGTTGCTCTTCTAGCTAGCCTGATAATGCCGATATCGTTTCTTCTGCTTTTGCTATTGTCGACATATCCAGGGTGAGCGAATGCAGAAGCTACGGAGATCTCTTGCGGCTGGTCAGCACAAGTGCTGTCCAGGCAGTCTACATCAGTCTGAGTGTCGTACTCTCCAAGACGAACTGTTACTCTATATCAAAAAATAAAATATCATTTAAAGTATGCAGGAATCTAGTTTGAAATATGCACTGCCAAAACATTGTAGTTAAAATTACTAAATTAAATTGAAATCTAACAAGTCAACCACTTCAGAAAGAACTATTAAAAAATATATATATTAAACGAAAGCTGAAATTTTTAATATATCATTGTAATAATCGCAGGCTATTGCTTAGAGTGTTAATACTTTGGTTTAAATGTCTTGTTTATGTAACTTTTTACACAAATACCAAATATTTAACAAGAAAACTTTGAATTTTAGATGCATTTTTAATGAAAACTACATATTACGACGTGTATATCGTGGTCTCTGATGTTGGCCTCGTGTCAAGGCTCAAAGTTGCTCAGCGGGACATGGAGCAGGCTATGCTTGGTATTTCCCTACATGATCGAATCCGTAATACGGAGATCCGTAGGAGAACGGGAGTGACCAACATAGCCCGCCGGGGTGGCGTGCTGAAGTGGCAATGGGCAGGCCACATCGCTCGACGAACCGACAACCGTTGGGGAAAAAGGTTCTCGAGTGGCGACCACGTATCGGACGGCGCAGCGTAGGACGGCCCCCCGCCAGATAGTCCCATGATCTGGTCAAAGCCGCGGGGAGCCGTTGGATGTGGTTGGCGCAGGACCGCTCGTTGTGGCGTTCTCCTGGGGAGACCTATGTCCAGCAGTGGACGTTAAAAGGCTGATGGATGGATGTACTATATATACTTACAAAGTTCCAACTTCCCGCTCAACCGCTCCAGTAATACAATGGGCAGCACTTAAGACGTACCGGCGGTTGATCAAAACACCTCCACATTGATATGTTGTAGTACCTCTACCTAATCAATTAGAGAAAAAACAAATATGAAAACAAAGATCAATAAATTACAAAATAATCTTAATAAAGCGCTACCATATAGCGTGGATATAGTAAGACCCGGCGTGCGGACCACTGAAATGAATATACGCGATACCAGTTTGATAGGGAGAAAGTTCATGTAAGTCGTCATCGGCATGGTCACGTGACGTGTTAACGCAAACACTATATACGTTCGTATTAGTATAACTTATTGCGCTGGGCCAGCTGTATGTATGTAGATATACATATATATAATATACTCAGTGGTGCAAGTATTGTAAGTTTTCACTTTTGTCAGTAGTCCTCATGACTGCTTTAAACATTTTTTATTCCTCTGACAACCTGTAACGGCTGCCAGAATGTTATTAGACTGCCCACTGTTTAACGTGCGTTCCGAAGCACGATAAAGATTTGATATTCATATAGGTGTCAATACTCTGTTAAAAGTTAGCAGTCATAAATCCTATTTCCGTCATCGTTAGCATAATTTATACTCGTACATAAAGGTTATAGTTGAATGCCTTCCGTAATTTACATAAAAACAAATTAAGACAACAACAACAATATGCAAAAAGGATTATTTGTATAAAAACGGGACGGAAGAAGCAATGGTTTTTAATAACATTACCAATTGGCTTGGTTGTTTTTTCATTAATTATTTTCGGGCTCTCAAACAGTAGTAATAATCGCTGCACATTGACATTAAAAATGCTAGAAACAGCTAAATCAATATATAACGAAAATATATCTCCAAGTTCAAGCAAGATATGTAATATCAGAACAAGTATAAGACCCAAACGGCAATGAAAAACTAGTCATAGGTATATTCCATATTAATAAAAGTAATTAAATTTGATCTAAAGGATTAAGGGGCAATTTTTTTTAAGACCACGTCCTGCCCTAATTAATGATCTTTGTATCGCGGGGGACTTGACAAACATACAATTTCACGGACACAACGTGCACCCATACTCAGAGCAACCATTTGTAGATCACACAAATTTTGTCCTGTGTGGGAATCGAACCCACAACACTTGAGCAGGACGCCGGTATCTAAACCACTCCTCCATCTGTGCAGTCAAAAAAATAGATCTTTTGAAAAATCGGTTTTCCCAAGATATCACAGGCTTAAGTACTCTTTTCTTTGCCGTGTGGGGCCGGCTTTAGAATTGTCCCACCCCTCTCCACCCATGGGAGTCGTAAGAGCCGACTGAGGGAATACCGGGGGAATGGGCAGCAGCACTCCCTCGAGTATTAACAACATCCACTGCGATCGCCAACCCGCCTGCCAAGCGCATGACGATTACGGCACTATCCCCCATATGAGCAAAACACATGTTGTGGCGTTCTCTTGGGGAGGCCTATGTCCAGCAGTGGACTTCGAAAGGCTGATGGATGGATGGATGGAACTCTTTGGTGAGCCTTTGCATGTGTTACAAAAAAAAACACCCTTCATTAGATAAAATAATACTTGTAAACACTATTATCAAATACCATTGCTGTAAGCCCAGTAATGTTGTGACACTGGCTCATGTATTAAACAGCTGTATGGGCAATGAATATCATCTTAGGTGATTGAACCTTAATGATGGAGCTTTGTCCGAATAATGTCTTAGTAAGATCACCTTCTGAAAGAACATCTTAGTAAAAAAGTTGAGTTTTGTTAACGATCAAGCCGGTATGAAAAAAACAAGCAAAGACTCTTCTCTATATCCTATGCCTTACCCAGGCAACATGGGTTGGCAACGGGTGATGCTCATATTGCTAGCGTCATACGCTATGGTAACCGTTTACAGTCAGTATGCTGGGTTGCCATCTCATATAAAAAAAAACATAGCATCACTCCTGTATTCCACGAAGGGATAGGAAGAGGTGTATTATACACCCACGGTTCGCCAGCTATGTTTAAGCTACCGGGCACATTTCCAAACTTTCCAAACTCCGAGCAGCTACTGAGAATTTTTCTTTTTACGAAAAAGCTCAATTGCACCGTCCGAGCCGGGAATCGAACCCGAGACCTTATGATCAGCAGTCACTCACACTACCACTGCACCACCGAGGCAGTTTGCCAATTTTTTTTTTTTCTTAATTGCCATCTCATGCATCATACGCTACAAAGATATGCATTAAACAAAATCTAATACTTACGAGTTCTATATCCTAACAACGCCATCCAAGGAAATTCATCCAAATCGGTAAGTTGCCCGTTATAGATCCTGTCTCCGTTAGTGTCCAGGCCACAGACATTGCGAGGGGCTGGTGAGGAATCCTCCGGGGAATATCCTTCACTACCAGAACTTGACTCGGTGGGACGTGATGTTTGTGATGGCTGTAAAAAGAACATTTTAGTAAAAAATAAACTAAGCATTTTGCATTGTTCTTTCCATAACTCATCATGCAGTGGAGTGTCAATCAATTGCGTGCTTCATTATAGAATATAATATTAGGTATACTTATATACTTTTTGTTTGGGACCTTTTTAGGCACCAATTCAATAATTTTTAATTGGACAGGAACTAAGAGTTAACGTTAAGCTTAGATACATTTTCTTACATGAGAGAAAATATAGAGAAGGAAGATGTAATATAGAGATATGAAAAAACTAAGCGCTACATTCAAAAGAGAGTGACGTATGTATAATTACAGGGCTGCTATAGACATATATGTCTTATAAAAATATACGATCACTGAATAGTGAACGACTGATGAGATATAAAAATATAAAGTGATAATTGTAGATCTTACTATAGATCTACGGGTCAGGCGCTGTGTAATTAGTGTTATGTGCTGCATGTGCAACTATATAGTTAATTATATGCTCTTTATTAGCTTCACCTGTATGTTTGTATGTTTGTAACCGACTCTTTTGGGCGCGATTTTGACCCACTTTAAATGACCAGATTTCGTTCAAACTTTGTAGATTTATCGAGGACCCATGACAATACACTAATTTGATAAAATTATTCCATTTTTCAATTTGCAGAATAAGATTTGTTAATTTATAGAACTTTAAAAAATATGATACGGAATCTTCGAACGTGATTTTCAACCATTTCAAAACGTCGGATTGATTTGAAACTTTGCACACGTATCAAGGACCGATGACAATGCAATAATTTGAGTTATCGAGTTTATCGGTTTTTAGGGTTCCGTAGCCAATAAAGAACCCTTATAATTTAGCCATATCCGTTCGTCCGATGAAGTTTAAAGGCAAATTATCACGGCATAAGTAGGTTTTATTTCTTTTAAATAACAGTACTTTTGATAATGTTTTGAGACTAAAAAGAATAAAATAAATTATAGTTTAAATAACTAAAATAAAAATAAATTGTTTTACAATAAATAATTATTGTAAAAAAGGGTGAGGTGCATAATCAAATGTTACAAATAGCCACGCTTTTTTACAATTATTATTTATTGTAATATTATTTACTACTTTTTAATTCAACTAGCTATTTAAAGTACAAGTTATTTGTGAATAAGGAAAAAGAGATTTTTATACTAGCGGGAATCGAACCCGCATCTTTTCCAGTCCGGGGAAGTGCTCTAAGGCACTGAGCTATAGTACAGATCTTTCGATCATCCCAATCTCCTTATCACATTTGTCTTTACGACCAACGCCATCTATCGGAAGCATTTACATGCATTAAACCAATATAGTAAGTTACTCTTTTTCCTTATTCACAAATAATTTGTACTTTAAAAAGTGGCGGGGCATGTCAATTGCTAAAAAATATACATCAGAAATGTTCAACTAGCTATTTCTTTTTCTATTTTTTTGGAACTTTTATTCAATAATGTACGTGTCAGTCCCGTCAGGAAAAAAACTAGCTATTTAAAGCGTGTTATTTTAGTTTTTTAAACTATAATTTATTTTATTGTTCACAGTGTAAGTTAAGACAAAGCGTACCGGATGGTAGTAACTGCTGGTTATAAACTAAGCAGTACTAGCAACGTAGCCGCGCCACTGCCTACTGAGAAAATACCCCACAACGATTGTACGAGGAATCACTGAAAAAGCTATCTTCTCCTACAATCAAAACACCTAAATCAAAACTGAATAAAACGGATAAAGATAGGGCCAATACGAAATTAGAGGCCAGAAAGGACACTATCTTATAACCCTTATTTATTTGTTAAGGCGGGAAAAAATGTTCCTAACCGCACATCCTATCGTTTGGGGCAACGAGCAGGGTAGTGTGGGGCCTGCACCCACTAAAGAAACCCGTCGTGTGCCGTCTCTCCGCCTTTATTGGCGGGCCACTGGAACTATGTTACATTCCTTCGGTGGTCCGCCGGCAGCTTACCCTTTCGGGTACCCTCTACTGGGCGACGCATCCGCACACGGAGCGTCGCACCTTCGCGGGAGGCCTTGCGGGTGGCGGACGTTCCCCGGTCCATCCACCCGCAGCCTCAACTAGGGCGGCATGAGGCGCAAGTACCTACATACGCCTGCACCACCCCGGTCGCTGGCGGCGGTTTGGGTCAGCGGAAGAATCCTCCTCCCTGGCCCTCTCCACCACTTCCTTCCGCGAGATGACCTCCTTGCAGAAGGCAGCGACCGCGGCCCAATTCCTGTCGCTGCCAAGCATCGCTCTGACGACGCTCGGCAGCGAAAGGTCCCCCCCTATTGCCGAGACGAGTTCACGGCGCTGCTCGGCCCAAGCAGGGCACGACTCGAGCGTGTGCTGCGCCGTATCCTCGCCAAAGCCGCAATGGTGATAGCCCAGAGTCACTTCCCTCCTTGCGGCAATGTGCAGATATCTGCTGAAGATGCCGTGCCCGGACAGCACCTGCACCAGTCGGAAGGTAAGGACTCCATGCCGTCGCCCTGCCCACTCTTCCAGCAGCGGCTGGAGCGTCCCTACGGTTCAAAGACCGGCTCGTGGCGACTCCAGCCGTGCCCTCCAGCTGGCCATGGCAGCTCGGCGAGCGTCGCCCTGCCATCTGACCCCGTGATACCGGAGCGCCTCCCTGATGCAGTTGAATGGCAGACTGTTGAATGCGTTGGCGATGTCAAGCGATACCGCCAACAGCACTCCACCGCCGGCGACCACCGCCGCGGCCGCGGCCCTCAGGCGCATAATCGCTCCGACCGTCGAACGACCAGCTCTAAAACCAAACTGAGCGTCCGACAAGTCAGGTGACGTCGCGCAGGTGCTGGACGATGCGGACAGCGAGGATTCTCTCTAACAGCTTACCTCGTCCAGCAGCACGATGGGCCTGCAGGCCGACCTCCGGCTTCAGCAGGAGTACCAGCCTTCCCTCCTTCCAGCATTCAGGGAACCGTACGGACGCCAGGCACGCGTCGAACAGTCCCCTGAGGCGGGGCTCCAGGTTGTCCACAGCCAGGGCCAGCACCGGGGCGGTTATGGCGTCCGGGCCGGGGGCGGTGTTCTTGGAACGAATTCGCGAAACAGCCGCCCCCATTTCCGACGCGGTGACGGGCGGTACACTGAGGTTGGCCTTCCGGTCGCTTCTTGGCTGTGCCATGAAAGGGGGCGTGTGCCCCGCCCGTCGTGGGAATAGGCCCTTGACCACCTCGGTGAGGAGGCTGGGCTGAAGGGTCTCTGTGAGGAGGGGTCCTGAGTGCGGAGCTTGTTCAGCGCCGCACGATACGGGCGACCTCAGGCGTTACGGTTGAGACCATCCAGCATCTCCTGCCTTTTCTCCGTTTTGGCGCGGCAGATGGCCAACTTTAACGCGGCCCGCGAAGTGCGGTACGCCTCGTACAGCCCGTCGACGCCGCCCACTCTACCACCGCCGCTCTACGGGCGTTCGTCACAGGGAACCCCTACGCCGTGGATTTGGCGTTGAAGTCCCCCACGACCAGAACGTGGCTAGGTGCCAGTCGCCGTATCGAGGTCTCTATGCTGTTAAGCAAGACCCCGAAATCAGCCAGTCTCCGGCTGGGGGAGAAGTATACGCCATACAGCGTAACTCCCTCCCCCAGTCGGCCGCAATATATCCCATGCCCCTGTCTCTGATCGACAAGGGCGAGGAACGAAGCGCCGTAGAGCTGACGATTGCCACAGAGCCATCGCAGCTGGCCGCCCAATTAGGGCTGTCAGGAACGCAATAAGGCTCCGCGATTACGGCTACACCAATCAACCGCTCCACCATGGTTTGCACTGTCTTATAACTCTATCAACTTTCTTGATCAAGTTACTCGTGATCAAGAATACTTGATGATACCATCAAGGTTATACATAGGGTAAACTGTATAATGATTGGCACTCTAAGCATATTTAAAATTGATATATATATATTTTAAATTGATAGGTGTTTAAAAAGACAGTAAACATTGATAAAGGGTTCTCTAAACATTTTTGATCTAGGTATATTTTTTAGCATTTGACATGCTCCGCCACTTTTTAAAGTACAAATTATTTGTGAATAAGGAAAAAGAGATTTTTTGTACCAGCGGGAATCGAAACGTCGTCGAATTGGTCGTAAAGACAAAATGTGATAAGTAGATTGGGATGATCGAAAGATCTGTACTATAGCTCAGTGGTTCAGAGCACTTCCCCGGATTGGAAAAGGCGCGGGTTCGATTCCCGCTGGTACAAAAAATCTCTTTTTTCTTAGTCACAAATAGTTTGTACTTTTAAAAGGGTTCTCTGGTATGTATATTTTCAGATGAAAATGTATTAATTAATTTAATTAGAGATTTGTAATAGAAAAACAAAAACAGATCAAAATAATGTTTGAAATTACAGTCTTTGGCACCTAATAAAGTAAGATTATAACAGAAAATTGGTCAGAAAAAGCACTCATTGCCATTATTTACCTAAAAACTAAGCATAATAATTATTTATTTATCCATGTTACAGTCGTTAATTGTAACCACTTATTAGAAAGTGAGGTTTTAACAGTTCTGCATGGCGCCGGTATATATTTATTTCCTTTAGTGCTGCCAGCTATAATATTATAAAACCTACTTTTTTCTGCAAACAATATTACTATTGCAGATTATGAAAAAAAGTAGAACAGATGTTTTTTGCTATACCAGTTCTTACTCGTAATATTTGCATTTAAAATCCAAAGTGCTAATGACTAAGGGGGTGCCAGCAATACTACAGTTTTACCCTATATAATATAATAATTTTACTCAAGTAATTGTATTCCATAGCTGCTTACTCAGTGTGCAACAAATTAATCCTGTTTTCTACAAGGTTAAAATGGTACTTGATATGTAATGTCCTTATCATAAATATAACTAGTTGCAATTACTTCAGAATCTTTAAGATTTTTCCTTATGAATTAAATGTTAAGGTGAACCAATGTAGTATATAATTACAATATGATTGATAATACCAATTGGCATTGAAACTCTCCGTGAAACTTTTGGCTAGTTTGGAGTAAATATATTATCCATAGTACTCACAAATTCAGAGTTCTGTGGTATTTATCCATACTATTACAAAATTGTAACAGAGCTGCCTCTGTACATTAGATATACGTAAGAATTCATTACAGTATTGAGCTCTTTATGCATGTCTGAACTCAATGTCTGTCTTTTGTTGGTTTGTGTGTTTGCCCATTACGCAAAAACTACTGGACCGATTATGAAGAATGTTTTTATTGGTCATCCACCACAAAGAGCGCCACAACGAATGGTTCTGTGCCGTCTGCATTCAATGGTTGCCTGCGACTTTAACCAGGTCATCGGTCCACCTGGTAGAAAGCCTTTCTACACTGTTTCGTACTTTCCCCAACGCTTGTCGGTTCGTCGAGCGATGGTCTACCCATTATTAATTAGGTAGTCAAATGGTTATTTTACCTACCTACATGACTTTCCCTTTATTTAGTATAATAGTAGTTGAGCATAGTACCAAATTCTTGTTATGACCAAGCATGGTACCAAGGTCCTCTAGCGACTCTGCCATAAGTCGCTAGATGACCATGATATTATCTGCGAATCGAAAGTGAGTGATGTATTTCCCCATTGATGTTGATGCCGGATCCGGTTCAGTAAAAGAAAACATCTTCCAATGCAGTAGTGAAGATTTTTGGGGACATGACGTCTCCCAATCTAACATTTTGGATCGCTTTCGTACTCTTGTTCTGAACTTGAACAGACATGGTGGCGTTTCTATACAACCACTTAATTGATGTACCAATTCCTCACAGCTGAAAGGATTGGATATTTAATTGATAGCTCTTAATAAATTAGGCTTGGAATTTTGTATTCATTTTATCTCGCTACTATATCAGGTACTAGAAATATTCCGGTGCCCGCCAGTAAAGGTGGAGAGACAGCACAAGGCGGGTTTCTTTAGTAGGTCACACACTACCCTGTTCGTTGCCCCGAACGACGGGGTGTGCGGTTAGGAACATTTTACCCCTACAAAAAAAAAAGTACTAGAGATATAACCTAAAAATTTGCGGAAGCTAAGTATTATAATGATAAAGTTTCCGGTTTAAAATTAGTATTAGCTTTATGCAACAAGAAGAAGAAAGAGAAGAGAGAAAGAAGCTGAGTAATGAGAACGGAGCTGCATTTTAACAGTCATCCACTCTTCTGGTGGTACTTTTCCAATCTAACCGGCTCATTCATGCTGGTATAAGCAGGGCTAGATGTACTTTAGTTGCAAAGAAAAATAGGCTATCCATTTCTTAATCCTGGCAGACGTATTGAATAATCTTCATGATGGTCAGTGGCTTGGTTGTATCGCAATATAAATTTAATAAAATTTGGTATTAAAAACATAGCATCACGCCTGTATTCCCCAAAGAGGTAGGCAGAGATGTATTACACACCCACGATTCGCCAACTATGTTTAAGTCCCACGTAATAGGAGCGAGCCTATTGCCGTCTACCGGACATATTTCCAAACTCCGGGCTGCTACTGAGAATTTCTCTTTTTAGGAAAAAGCCCACAAAAAGAAACAATGCCCGACGGGGGGTCGGGCATTGTTTCTTTGGGTCAATCGAACCCGAGACCTCATGATTAGCAGTCGCACACACTACCGCTACACCACCTAGTCAGTTATATTAAATTTGGTACTACTTTAAAGATATAAGAATTGTTATTATTACTGTCGGTCTTTGCGTGTCCTGCTCAGGTAACGGGCCGCAGCAAACCCGTGGAATGTTTCCGTCAAAACCACACTGTGATCGTCTAAGATACGTGACCACATTGCTGCGTAGTGGTCTCTGCTGGAACGCCGCTAAAAGGTCCGGGCAATCGTAGAGAGAGATGCAGTAACTGCTTCGCCCTTGAGGTGTTGTGCAATCATCTGAAACTGTAGGAAAAGTTGGAAATCATATAAATACACTTACATTAATACAATTTAAGTACATAATATTTAAATTTAGAAAGCTGACTCAAATAAAAGAAAAGAAAAACAGTTTTGTTAAATAAAAGTCATTTGAGTGACTGAATCTTAACACTTATCTTGATGCATAGAGCAACCGATATTTAGACATAAAAGAGAGATCATATTTAATTAGAATACAGATATGAATAAATGAATCAAGTGATACACATTCAATTAAATTGATAACCCTACATCATAACAACATATTAAGGAAACGTATGTATATGTTTCGACAGTTATCTTAATTGCTGTCAATACTTGAGGCTTATTATGACAATGTTATTAATTTTATTATACATACATTATATATCGAGTTTGTCATTATAAATATTATAAGGAATTATAGCGTAGTGGTGATGCGCCGTAAATATACACTTTAATAGATACTTAATTTATAGCTTGCTCCGTACATCCAAAAATCTTACTAAACTGTTGGGACAGGCTGTCATGAACATCTATAAATAAATAAATATTCACAGACATTTCACACAACGTCCTCTGGTCCCAAACTAAGCATAACGCTTGTGCTATGGGTACCAGATTACGGATATAATACATATACTACTTTTTTTGTAAATACACATAATAATAAACAGAAAACACCCAGACGCAGTACAAATATCTGGGTTCATCACACCAATAATTGTCTTGAGCGGGAATCGTACCCACGACCTCATGCATGGAAGTCGGTTACCCTACCGACTACGCCACGAGGCCCGTCAATCTATGACAGTCATAATGGCAAATCCCTCAAAAATTCTGACACTGACGTCTAATCTATTAATAACATTCTTTTGGATATTATATGTTTATATAATGAATACATAGTTTATATGTTTATTGTAGCCAAATCCTAGAATTGGCCACAACATGAAGTGTTGTGGCCAATTCTGTGTATGTTTTAAGATGTTGTTAAGACATGTATTTACATTTTAGGCTTGGCTATATATTCTGCTAAATCCACTAAGACTGGCAAGCCAACTCCGACAATATCGGGAATATGGAATGATGGCAAAATATTATAAGGAATTTTAGTTATTTTATATGACTGATGTGACCCACTATTTAAAATCATTGCATTAATATGCTATTGGCTGCTGCCAGCGATGTCCGTCTGTATGGACCTCAGAATTAGATTCAATGTAATATTTACCTATATACGTCACTTTACGGCACATTAATTATCTCTAATCAAGAGCTATCAAACGAAAAAAGTGTTATCAAATTCCCAACAAATACAGAGGCTAACAAAAGCTCGAACAAACACAAGCTACAGACGAAATTCTACAAAAAACAATGTTTTGGGTTCCGAAATGCCTAAATAGCCTAATATATATGTTATTCTCGAATATCTTAAATGTAGCATAGCTCTCACCTTTATAATACTATACTATTTAAGTACGAGTATGTATATACGTTTAATAATAATTTATACGCCGGAAGGAAAACCATATAATTATGATACTATTATAACTTATAGCATCTTATGGTGGTAAAAATTTGAATTTATTAATAAATTAATTTAATTGTATAGACTAATTCTCTTTAATAATAAAGACAACTGATATTTTCAGCTTTATAAAACCAATTATCTACTAGTATTTATATATCCCGTAGTTGTATAAAGACTAAACCAGACCTTGCATACGATTTCATTTGTATTCGTCTTACTTCTAAACGCTGACCCTAGCATACTAACTAGGATTCAAATAACACAATGCAAATATATTTGAAACTCGCGAACGGATCTTGTAAAAGTTAAATAATACCTAGATTGTTTGTCTTGGCATGCAAATCTAATTAAATTATTATGTTGACCACATCCGCTATGTTAAAAAACTATATCGCTTCATTAAACGTGATATGGTGGTCAATATTATACAACATAATTATTTGTGAATAAGGAAAAAGAGATTTTTTGTACGAGTGGGAATCGAACCCGCGTCTTTTACAATCCGGTGAAGTGCTCTAAGCCACTGAGCTATCATACAGACCTGATTTGATTCCCGCGTACAAAAAATCTCTTTTTCCTTATTCATAAATAATTTGTACTTTAAAAAGTAGCGGAGCATGACAAATGCTAAAAAATATAGATCAAATGTTTAAAAAATCGCCCCATCTAATAATATGAACTTTAATTTCAAAATAAACTTACTAAGGATTGATGCATGTAAATGTGTTACGATAGATGGCGTTGGTCGCAAAGACAAATGTGATGAGGAATTTTTTTTTATTGCTATTGATGGCAAACTGGTCACGGCCCACCCGATGGTAAATGGTAACCGTCGCTCATGGACTCAATTATACCGAGAGTATTGTCAAGCCGCTGCGTACAATTTAATTTCGCAGATATGAAATTTGGATGACCAAATAGATCTGTACGATAGCTCAGTGGCTTACACTTCCCCGGATTGGAAAAGAAGCGAGTTCGATTCCCGCTCGCACAAAAAATCTCTTTTTCTTTATTCACAAATAATTATGTGGTATAATATTGACCCTATATAAAAGTAGATAACTTGAAATATTCAATATTGCTAAGTTTATATGAGTATTTTGATCTGTATTTTAGCACTTGACATGCTCAGCTACTTAAAAGTACAAATTATTTGTGAATGAGGAAAAAAAGAACTTTAGTGCGAGCGGGAATCGAAACAGCGTCCCTTCCAATCCGGGGAAATGTTCTAAGCCACTGAGCTACCGCACTGACCTTTTGGCCATACCCAATCCAATAAATATTAAAGACAAAATATGATGAGGAGATTGGGTATGGCCGAAAGGTCAGTGCGGTAGCTCAGTGGCTTAGAGCGCTTTCCCAGATTAGAAGCGGCGCAGGTTCGATTCCCGCTTGCACTAAAGTTCTCTTTTTCCTCATTCACAAATAATTTGTTCTTTATATAAGTATTTGGCTAACAGACGACAAAATGACAGCTAGGTACATCTTTTCTTTCTAATTCATTTACATTACAAGCAAGTTTCATAATAACCTATCAAACTCCAAATCTTAGACGATGCAGATTGATTAGGATTGATAATTGCTGATAAAATAAATTGTAGGTAATACAAAGTTCACCAGGTCATCTAGTAAATAATAAAAATTATACGTTAACCCAGAGTCTCATGTATTTCAATTGCCAATTTTATCATTCAAATATCACAAACGTTAAAATAACCTAATGCTTATAAACTTGGAAGATTAATACTAATTAGTCATTGGTGGTAATTTCAAATCTTACAACGAAAGATACTGTGTTGCTCATACAGAGTATGTGGAGCTATTGCCTTACAAACTTTTCTCACCGTACTAACATTGTCTATTTACTTAGAAATTGTTAATATAAGTATGACGCAATCTTGTTGCCATATTAGAAGTGTATAACTTAAGATAAGTGACCTCAGGTTATATTTTTTTAATTTACTTCCTTATATACTTAAATGAACTTTATACCTAAAATATTACTGACACGTTCATTCAATATTATAAATATGACGTTTGCTTTTGCATAGCTTATTCCCTTCAATGATATCTCCAGTAATAGCTCACGTTCTAAATCTCTAAACAACGTGACTTGATTAAGATATTTCATTCCTAACACAAAGAATATTAGCTCCAAATCAACATTTTTCATACCAAACACTATACTATATTCAAGATTCAACCTTTAGCAATCAACAGTTTAACTTTAATACCACTTATTTGTGTAAAACTATGAATACTTACGGACATAACTCCAATACATTGTTGATATAAAAAACACACTAATACGAAACCACATTTTGTTAAATTTTGAGCACTTTTATCACAAATAAATTAACATAGCTAAACTAATACTTATAAATAAAATAATTAAATAAATAAATCGCAATATAACTGGTTGTTGTTTTATGCGACCAGATCGCATTGGTCCGCTTCGCTAGACTGGATCTTGGAGGTCAAGTCCGTACATTAAATACACGAATACGTTGTTTAGTTGTTCTTATATAAACATACAGTTTGCCATTAATATTATAAAACCTGAATATATTTGATTAATAATTGCCATGTTTACAAGGCACGATTAATTAAAATCGATGACGTTACGTTATGAGCAGTAAACACTGAGATCTCTTCAAGAGCATTCAAAATTCATATTCAAATTCAAAAATATCTTTATTTCATATGCCTATTAAGTAGCACTTAAAATAGTCAATAATTCACTAAAAATTAAAATAATTAACACGAGCGCCTGAGGCGAGTGCATCCGCAATAACAAAGTGTCGATTGCAATCGCCACAAGCGGCTGGATTCCGTAGTAAAGCCTCATGAGAAGAACCTGGCAAGAAACTCATGGGAAGAACCTGGCAAGAAACTCATGGGCCACTTTTTTAAATTGCCAATTTATTACAATTTAATATAATCTTTATAACTAAAATTACATTATATAATATAAAACAATTTTGAAAATTAATGAATGAGGAGCAGCTCAAGCCCGTTTACTTTTATCCTCAAGATAATCCGAAACAGTGTAATAACTAGTGGTGCTAATTACTAGTGGTTCCTGTAATATACGCTGTTAGTTATATTGTTCTGTTGTAGTTTTCTTCTCAATCTACACCCGTAAAGCGACCGCATGGTCATTACCTAGATGTGTTAGGTTTCTACCACCAGTTAGGTAGGTTAGATGCGACCACCTTGAATGGACATCTTTCTGTTCTCAAATTTTGTTTATTTTATTATGTTGTAACTATTCTACAGCTACTTCTACTAGAAGTAAATTTAAAACATATTTTTTTATTATAAAAACGATGATATATCTATAAAATAGAGATGTTGTTTAGAAATTGATGTAACAAATAAAAAGACCGTCAACATATCAACGTATGAATAAATTTGCTAAAACCTTATTAGCTTATAAATTAAAGCTTGTTATTTTTTAATTGCTTAGCTTGTTAACGCGTTCAAGCGGTTTGATGGCAAGCATGTAGATTTTTATTTGAACCAAGCATGTTGACCGTTTATGTTTGCTTGATGCTTGTAACAAGCATTTACGTTCTCGGCTCCCGCTTGACGGGATGTTATATTTTTTGCTTGACGCGACGTTTTCATCCCGTGTTTTGACAATAGTTACTCAATCTGCTTGACGGGCGCGTCAATCTGCTTGGGCAAGTAAAACAAAATTACGTGCTTGTCGTCAAGCCGCTTGATCGTGTCGGAACCCCTTTATTCCCTAAATTTTGTTTTATGTCTGATATTTTCAATAGTATGTTACGTATATAAAGACAAGAATACCAACCCAATATATGTAACCCAATAAATATGCTTCTATGAGTATCTCTATTTTTTTCTATTATATATTGGCATAGCCAGATCATAGAATTGGTCACTTAATAATGTGGCCGACCATTCCATGAAACCTAACCTAACAAAACCCATTTCATGAAATGGTCGGCCACAACAAGAAGTGACCAATTCTAAGATGTGTGCACGTCGATAAAATCGATAAGGTGCGTCACATTTATAGATGTATATCAACAAAATAAGAAAATTGTCATTTAACCCAGTGCCCAATCAACCAAATTCGTGCCCAAGTGGGACGCAATTTCCTCACGATTCGCTTAGCTATTAACAGTATTAACTTTCAGGTCCCGTTCGGCTAATCGCGTTGGGCCCCCGTTTCCGTTCCGAACATTTGATTATACACTCGTTAGCTGAGAAAATAGTTCATCATTTATTAAATATACGTAGTAATGACTCGCCGAAAAATAAAAAAGATTGTTGAATAATGGAATCGTCCAAATTGAATAAATATGTCACTGGAATTTTGAGTATGCAGTTGTCCTCTCTGTATTTTCTTTTAAGCTTAGTAAATTCTTGACTTAATATTTAGTAAATTCTTTACTTAATATTTATGAATGATCTACGCACGTGTTTTGGACTGTCTTGTACTGAACTCTTTCCTACTTTTGTTATAATTGCCTATTGTACTTGCCACGATACTATTACTATCTTAGAAATAAATACACAAAATTAGAGAAATCTCTAATAATCATAAGATAAAAAGGAAACAAAAACCCTATTAGGGTAAACTGTATAATGATTGTCACTCTAAGCATATTTAAGATTGATATATATATTTTAAATTGATAGGTGTTTAAAAACTCAGCAATCATTGATAAAGGGTTCTCTGGTATGGATATTTTTAAATGAAAATGCATTAATTAATCTAATTAGAAATTATTAATCGAAAAACAAAAATATTTAATATTACAGTCATTGGCACCAAAAGTACATTTACTGTTATTAACACATATAAATCAGTCATTGGCACCTAATAAAGTAAGATTATAACAGAAAATTGGTCAAAAAAAAAAGCACTCGTTGCCATTATTTACCTAAAAACTAAGCATAATAGTAAATAATCTATGTTACAGTCGTTAATTTATTAGAAAGTGATATTTTAACAGTTCTGCATGGGCCGGTATATATTTATTTTCTTTAGTGCTGCCAGCTATAATATTATAAAACTTACTTTTTTCTGCAAGCAAAGTTACTATTGCAGATTGTGAAAAACAGTAGAACAGGCGTTTTTCAGTTCTTAATATTTGCAATAAAAATCCAAAGTGCCAATGACTAAAAGGTGCCAGCAATACTATAGGTTACCCTACGTATCTACATTTCAAATGCACTAATTAAGCCCTTTCATTTGATATCCAATAAGGCAGCTTTCAAAAGTTTTTTTTTATTCCTATTTTATGCCTTCCAGAGGGCGCTATACTGAATTAAGTGTTTGTTGTATATTTACTTGATATATATATACATTCAGTCAAGAAATTATTGGGAATGGATGATTTGTTTATGGTTCCAAATTCAATTTTTTGTTTACTTTGTTGTTGTTAGATTGGCACAACTGTTATCCATTTTGGCGCGGAGTTTGAGTTGCATCTGTTCTTTATATTAAATACAGTGCTGTTTTTAGTTATATCATATCTAGTATGTATTGCGAATTTCATAACGGACAAAAACATCGAACAAAAAGTTTGACTTAAATTTGAGAGTCGCTGAGGACATGCTAGAACGAGTCAATTCCGACCCAACATTCATTAAACGCATTGTTACTGGTGACGAGACGTCGGTTTACGAGTTTAACATGCAAACTAGTCAACAAGCTTCGGAGTGGTGACTTCCAACTGAACCGAAACCGAAAAAACCACGCCAAAGTCAATCAAAATTCAAAGTCATGTTGACTGTTTTCTTTGACTATCGCACTCGGCATTCTTGCCAGAAGGTCAAACGGTAAATAAAGAATATTATTTGAGCGTTATGCGGCGTTTAAAAGAGCAAATTCGACAAAAAGGCTAGATTTGTGGAAAGAAAATTCTTGGATTTTGCACCACGATAATGCGCCTTCGCAGAAGGCCATCATTGTGAATGAATTTTTGTCCAAACGCTCTACAAATACCATCGAGCAACCACCATATTCACCAGATATAGCTCGAGCCGACTTCTTTCTTTTTCCTAAACTCAAATTACCACTTCGTGGCACCCGTTTTCAATCGGTAGAAGACAAAGGAGAATTCGCGGCGAGAACTGAACTCAATTCCAGAAACAGCGTTTAAAAAATGTTTTGATGATTGGATTATTCGTTGGCGTAAGTCTGTCGTTTGTGAAGGAGCATACTTTGAAGGTGATATAATAAATTTGGATGAATAACAAAAATTTTGTGTATTATTGATCTTTTCCCGGTACTTTCTTGACAGAGTAGTATATATATAACAACGTGGACATAAATATGTACCTCAAATAAAGTATTCACTTACAAACCAATAATACATATTATATATCCCTAAATCACTACTGACCAGATAAAATAAACTCCAATTAATAAACACATACAGTTGTAGGAAAATAGTTTCTAAAATGTAACCCAATAAGTAATAGGATTAACATTATGACGATGAATCTGTTAACTCAGACTTGCTCATCAAGTTAGGTATTTTTATACCAAAACGGCTATCACAAGGAAAACTATATACGTTTCGAATATTTTTTATACATTAACGACAGGTGAGATTTCGCCAAAAATTCCGTTAAATTTTGTTAAATTGTTGATTTGTTTTTCCTAAAATTGTCATGTGGTCATCGTTTAATAGCTGTAAGTAAATATAACACTAATTTTATTTATTAAAATTTGTAACAAAATATTCTATCCGTATTGAAACTATCGTGAGATTGATACATATTAGAAATATATCACCGGAAATAACTTACGTTGAGGATCGATTTAGTCAAGCCCCTTCCCTACTATCTCCTTATTATTTTTAGTATTCTTTCTATCCTGTCCTTGTTATCTTTCCTCTCCAACTCCCATACCTTTTCTTGAAGATGGCGACGGGCGAGTGCCTCTGATATTGCTAGCGTCTATAGGCATATTCAGATGAGCCATATGCTTGTTTGCCACCCACGTAGTATAAAAAGATGTATACTAGTGTTTAAGTTTAATGAAAAGCTATCAAATAAGAAAATCATCACAATCCAGTTGGTAGTCTTTGGGTGCCACGCGAACCAACGGACAAAAATAAAAAGAATATTATTGGTTATTTTTTCTCAAAAATATTTAATGTACAGACACTGATACGGTACATTTTTCTATAGTATACACAGACAGTTTAGGCTTACTGACGTTTTTTAGATCTCTACTATACAACATTCTCTTAGTTCGACCACACGCATTTTCTTCCTTAATAATAATCGGATTAATAATACAAACAAATATTAGCTCAGTCGTAAACACAGACGTGTTTTTCCAAAATTTACTGTGAATACATTGAAATATAGAAAGAGATTGCAGCCATTGCTCAGCATCAGTGGCCAGTGTCAGACACGTTATCGATGGCTTCTAAATATTATTTATGTACGTCTCAGCCGGGTACGCTCACAGCATTGATGCTTGTGTTTGCGCAAGTACTTACTACCTACTTGATTTATCACATACTCGTTCCTTTAGTTCTATAGCTTCAGTCAAAGACGATCTTCACAAAAAAATATATTTATTTAAACGAAAAATAATCTGTTCAATTGGTACCTCTTTTTTAATATGACAAGACTCGTGGTTACAGCTATATAATAATAAAAACTAGACGTCGCGGGACGTCTACCAGATGTGAAAACATCGAAATTATTTTGTGGAAATAAAATGATCATAACTTGACAAAGTACTCCTTAAGACGAATCAAACGAGTATAAACTCGATGGGTTTGGGTCGTTTCATTACAGAGTTACAGTGGCCATCTTCCAGCTCCATCATCAGACCCTGGATACCATCTAGATACAAAGTATTCGTCAAGACGAATCATACGAACCCAAACTCGATGGAGCTATGTCGTTTTATAACGGAGTTCCTATGGCCACCTTCTAGCTCCATCATCAAACCCTGGATACCACCTAAAGACAAAGTACTCTTCAAGACGAATCAAACGATTCCAAACTCGATGGGGTTGCGTCATTTCATTACAGAGTTAATGTGGCCACCTTCCAGCTCCATCATCAGACCCTGGATACCATCTAGAGACAAAGTACTCGTTAAGACAAATCATATGAGCCCAAACTCGATAGAGCTTTGTCGTTTTATAACGGAGTTCTTATGATCACCTTCTAGCTCCATAATCAGACCCTGGATACCATCTACAGACAAAGTACTCGTCAAGGCGAATCATACAAGCCCAAACTCGATGGGGTTGCGCCGTTTCATTATAGAGTTCGTATGTCCACCTTCCAGCTCCATGATCAGATCAGCTCTGTGTCGTCATAATATTGCATTGTCACGTGATATACATATGCTTGTAAAATTTCAGCTCAATCGGGAACCGGGAAATTTAACTTGCAAAATTTGAACGGGACAAGTAAAATAAAAGCGTCGCCACGCTAACAGCCGATTTTACCCTTCTTCCGCATTAGATGTTTCACATCAATAATATGAATTATTTATTGACACTGTAAGCCTTATATAAAGTAAAAAATGTATACACCACAAATAACAATATGGCTTAAAAACCAGGTAAAAATATTATGATCTCTGACTCCTAAACTAGGTTGAGGTACCTGTATCTTAGGAAGTCAGAATGACTTCAACTTACTAGCTTTTGCCGGTTACTTCGCCATTTTTTTTCTGTAGGCGTGATAACATGTAACTACCGCACACCCCGCTGTCCGGGGAGACATCGGGGTAGTGTGCTCACCCACTAAAACCCGCCGTGCGCCCTCATCCATCCGTACTCAGCGGACATTGTCTTCAGTGGTCCGCGCGGTGGCTAGCCCCGTCGAGCTCCCTCTCTGAGTGACGTCCCCGCACACCTGGGACGTCACACCTTCGCGGTAGGCTCAACGCGGGCGGCAGATAATCTCCGATCTAACCGCCCGCGGCCTCGGCTAGGGCGGCATTAGGCGCAGATAGTCGGGGACACGCCGCCCCACGCGCCGGCGGTGGGTCGGGCCAGAGGAGAGATCAGCCTCCCTGGCCCTTTCCACCGCCTCCTTCCGCGAGATGACATCCTCGCAGAAGGCAGCGACCGTGATCTAGTATCTATCGCTGCCGATCATAGCTCGCACAACAGCCGGCAACGACAGGTCCTCTCCGATGACTGCAGCGAGATCCCCAGCCCAGGCCGGACACTACTTAAGCGTGTGCTGCGCCGAGTCCTCGCTACAGTCGCAATGGTGGCAGCAGGGAGTCTCCTCCCTCCTAGAGGCCGTGTACAGGTACTTGCCGAAGCTCGTCCCGTTACTTCGCCTGCGCCAACTTCAAAAAATGATTTATAGAGTCACTTAGGCAAATCCCACAGGAACTCATTATCGGGGCTAAAATAGTCTGTGTTTATCCAGGCGATAATTTATCCATATACCAACTTATAAAGAAATCCGTTAAGATGTTAGTTCTATAAGTGAGAAATCCTACGGGAACTATTAATGTTTTATGGAAATATCCTATATGTTAATCCAATGTCTTATATACCTATGAAATGTCATCTAAATCCGCTCAGCCGTTTAGGCATGAATGGCGCCAAACCTAATAACATTCGAACATCTTCACAAACTTTGTGCATGAAAATAAATCTTTATCATCTTCGTCAATATTTTAATCATCATAGTTAATGTGATTGGCAATAATTAGGCGTAGTTGCACAAAGTCTCACAAACTAATAATTTATTCATCGTCCTTATTCTAGTTGATTTTAAAAGTTATATATTCACATGGAGCTAAATCATTGATCTAATAAATAAATTATACGTCTATGTCACACAAAAAATTCCCAGCAACTAACTTTCGAATCACATGCGGTAAGAAATTTTCCAAACAATCATTAAAACTTTTATCGTTCATTACTGTATATTTACTTTGAATAACATTTTCGTTAAAAGCTTTTTTCTCATTGATATAAATGACGTCGTCTCGGCATCGAACATTGGACATTTATCACGGGAAATGGATGCATCGTTTGTTTCGTGTCCGGTCTAATAAATGACTAAACGATTGCTGGTCATCTCTATCCAGCCTCCGGCAATATGCCCCGAAAGAAGAATGAAAAGCCATTGTAATTATTGGGGCGTTTTATTTTACCTTAACGTGAAGAAAGTGTATTTGTCTTTATCTTTATACTAGCACAGTACCCGTGGCTTCGCTTACATCATAGTGATAAATTCATTTTTTCAAGTTTTCTCTCCGGAATCACTCTCCGCATATAAAAATCATTAATATTGTAATAAAAATGGAAGTAATCATGTTCAAACCTGTCTTATCTAAAACTGCTTAATATGCCAACATACCCTTGCTATACAAAAAGAGTACAATGTGAAACGCCATTATGATACCAATCATAAAATTAAAGTTGCATTTTTTTTTAAATTTGTTTAGGTTTCTTGTTATTTTTCGTAATTTCTCATAATAAAATTACAATAAAATGTATTTAAATTTAAAATAATATGACAAATGCGGCCCGCTATCCTTTATATGGCCCCCCTGTGGCCTCTGGTGGCCAAAAGGTTGCCGACCCATGCTTTAAACTATCAAAGTATATCTAATCAGCTTATAAAATTTTATTTAAAGAATTAAGATTTTTTTTGAGAACAACACCATGCACTAAGTAATAATCCTTGTATCACAGGGGACTTTACAAACATACAATGTTACGAGAACATAGTGCACCCAGACTCAAAACAACCATTTGAGGATCACACAAAGAGTTGTCCCGTGTAGGAATCGAACGTACAATATTCGAGTGGGAAGGTATCTAAACCACTCCGCCATCTGTGCAGTCAGCAAATTAAAAACCTATCACGTATAACTTTGCCATTGATGCAGTGTATTATGAGGTATGTGAATGGTCAAGACTAGGAAAACAACTCGTGGGCAATTCCCAGATAGAACAGCGTTCATTGACCGTGATATTCTTATACATAATCATTTCATGGAATGCACCTGACCATGAAATTGTACTATATACATAGGAAAATAACGTCTGTGTTAAAACAATAAAAAGGACAATAAAATTCATTTTGAGAACTTTGACTGTGTGAAAAAAGCTGTAATTAAAGAAACCAATTATAAAATTATTGACTACGGCAAGCTTTATTGCCTAAATTTTGTTATAACATTTCAGTCGTCCGCATGGTGACGCACTAAGAATACAAGTGTCACCACCCCATTCTTTCCCACGGGTGTCGTATGAGGCGACTAGGGAAGTAAGCAATTATAACCCATTGCATGACTAGTGTAACCTGGGTACCAAGTGGGAGTACTCACTTGCTATCGGGTCCGAGCAGGTTAGTACCACTATCCCCCGTGTGACCGGCTATGAAGCACATCGGTGTGTTTTAGTTGTAGCAGGAGGTAACCGTTTATTCTATCATTTCGTATTATATGTGTGAAATGAAATGGTGAGCAGCGGCTTGACAATACTCTCGGTATAGTTGAATCCATGAGCGACGGTTACCATTTACAATCAGGTGGGCCGTGGCTCGTCTGCAACCATACGCATAAAAAAATTATTACGATTGATGGTAAATGGTATCCGTCGCTCATGGACTCAACTCTACCGAGAGTATTGTAACGCCGCCGCTCACCATTTCTTTTCACGGATATATGAAATGAAAGAATAGCTAGGATAAGGACTTTGATTTGGATAAACATGATTATATAACTGTAAGATGATTATTACCAAATGTAATTAAATATGAATTAAAAAATGAAATTACGTTCTTTCAAACCTAAAAGTTGCCCTAAATTTATCCATAACAATTGTAATACATTTTTCAAATCTGCAAGCTACAAAGCAAACAAAATTTAGCTTAATATAAAATTCGAGAACTATCTAGATACTTTCCTTCATAATAACACTATTTTAAAATCGCGTCAGCAATCCCTAGACATTCCCTCTTAAAACTTACATATATTCTGGAACCTGCATTTGATTGCTGCCAAATCTCACTTATTATAAAACGCCAATACAAACCAGAAAAATGTTTCCAAATATTTTCCAACAAATCGTACCTCTCAACAGAACGTCAAATCACTTAACCTCAAAAATACAGACCAAGAAAGATCCAGGGGAAATAGAAATCATTATTTAACGTCAATGCTTAACTAGATTGGCCTCGCTAATGGGCCGGTAATGATGCCCGTCGATTACCACCGCTATATAAGCGCTAATATCTAAATTAACTTTCCCAGTACCTACTCTATTTAGTATCGTACATCGTAACAAGTGATTTTGATGCAATGTTTAGGTATTATGAGAGATTATTAGAGACTGCTGCTACCCGCTACTCCATCTGCGTGGTCAATAGTATTTTTTTTTTGCACGCAACCCTAATTATTTTTCCATAATATAAGTGGCATACCTTTTATTAAGACGGGAAAAAAATTAGGTAACCCCTAATTTTTTTCCCGTCTTAATAAAAGGTACACGCACTGTCGTTCGGGACAACGAACAGGGTAGTGTGGGGCCCTCACCCACTAAATAAACCCGCCGTGAGTCGTCTCTTCACCTATATCGGCGGGCCACTGGAACCCCAGGTCCGCCGGCGGCTGACCCTTTTGGGTACCCTCTTCTGAGCGACGCATCTGCACACTGAGCGTCGCACTTTTGCGGGAGGCCTTGCGGGTGGCGGACTTTCCCTGGTCCATCCAACTGTATCCTCGGCTAAGGCGGCATCAAGCCCAAGTGTATAAGTGGCATACCTAAGTTATTCTTTATCACATCAGCTAACTGCCAGTGATCCTTCCCAAAGGCCCGCCCAAATTGATCCAGACATTTCAAAGATTAGCCAGAATAGACAGATAAAAAAAAACAATTTTATACACCACCCCCAATTCATTCCACGGAGTCTGTAAAAGAATAACGTTAACAAGATGACTTGGAGACAAGAATCGTTCAAAATCCCCACGTCAAGCAATGAAGGATTCCATGCAGTGAGCTTTTAAAAGATTTAACGCTAATATATTTATTGGTAGAATATACCTTTTAGTTCCCGACTTTTAGACTAAATTGCACCAGTCGTGGTCATGAACGAGGCAGAAAGTCGTAAGTCCGTTGTACTCATTTTACATAGTTAATTAAAACACATTAATGAGTAGTAAAACTGGAGTAGACAGTTTTATAAATCATGAAGAATGATGTTTAATATCATGATGGCTACACAGAATGGTTACTCGTGTGTCGATAGAAAATAAGTATGACTGTACTATGTATTCTTATAACAACTATGCCGATAGTAAATAATATAAACAGCGGAAATATAGTGAGTCAATTATGTATATTTATGTTCATACTGAGTATTCACATACACACGGAATGGGTACAGAACTAATTCTAAGCAACCGACGGAAAATCCCATCGATTAAAATAACGCCATTTAATTAAGGCTGAATTTCTCGGTATAATATTTGTATAGTGCTTTGATAATGAAGATACTTGTATGCTACCTTGATAATTTACAAGTTACAAGAATGTAATAAATAATGTTGCTGCCAAATACTGACAATAATTTGATTTTAGAATTTTTTGTTAAACATTTTTTATTAGACAATCGCTAAGCATTTTCATATTAACTTCATTTGTCGATTTTTAATTTGTTAGGTACACATTCTTTTTTAAGTTATTCGCAAATCGTGACGATCAACATCGATCAACTACAGA
Source organism: Leucoma salicis (assembly GCA_948253155.1). NCBI lineage: Eukaryota > Metazoa > Arthropoda > Insecta > Lepidoptera > Erebidae > Leucoma > Leucoma salicis. Next base: position 9,246,475 of record OX411808.1, on the reverse strand, counting down.
TCATGAGGTATCGAGTTCAATCCTCGCATTTTTCATAAATGTTTAGAAATCGCGCGTTATTGCAAAATATGTATATACACAGTTTGGTGTAAAACACACCCACAAGAGGGAATACATAGGTATATATGAGTTTATAAAATTAAAACCAGTCCTGGCCGTAAATTGCAAAATCACATGTAAGAAAACTAAAAAAAAAACACATCATCACGCCTGTATTCCCGGTAGATAGAGGTGTATTACACACCCACGATTCGCCACCTATGTTTAAGTCCCACGTAATAGAGGGCGAGCCTATTGCCGTCTACCGGGCACATTTCCAAACTCCGGGCTGTTACTGAGAATTTTTCTTTTTACGGACAAGCAATAACATTGCCCGACCCTGGGATCGAACCCGACACCTCATGAACAGCAGTCGCACACGCTACCGCTGCACCACCAAGGCAATAAAATGGTTAATAAAATGTAGATATGCATGTTATAAATTAATTTTCAATGTATTATCGTTAGTATAATGAATAATCTAAATCTAGTAAAATAATATTTTAACTTGGAATAAGTTAATTTATCTGTACCAGGTTTCTCACCACAGAGGATTATAAATTAAAATTTAATATCTTTATTAAATTGGTAGTTTGAGTCACAATGAAATTAGATTATCTTCAACTTAATTGGTTCTATTTTCATCTATAACAACGTTCATAGCCTGTCCATAGAGCGACGAAATTAATAATCAACGTAATCTTAATTTAATCTTCAAATTAACATTGGACTATATTTCATATCGCTGGAGCATCGAGTAACCAAATATATTATAAAATTGCTATTAGTGATAAGGCCTGGCTATGCGCATTATTATATATCTACTATTCACTTGCAGGGTAGGCAGAGAGAACAGAGTGCCAAGAGGCTCTATTCTTGCATACAGCTCTCGCATCCTTACTTACTTATCATCACGCCATCTCCCTTGCGGGGTAGGCAGAGAGAACAGGGCTCTATTCTTGCATACATGCAAGAATAGAGTCTTTTGGCATGTTAATTTTGAGGAATCGAGAGATGTATAGAGATGTATCTCTCGCTTCCTCAACATTCATAATTCTCTTCATACACGCTCACCGGTTTCGGAGACTCCTGACACCACCTTCCTTCAATACAAGACCGATTTGGTCTAGGTAGGTGAGTCTTTATTTTATATTAAGACTTTTTATATTATTACTTTTTTATATTAAGTCATTAAAGAAAATACCTCTGAATCACTTGAATGTGGGAAGTAAGTTATCACTCATTGCATTACTGGTGGTAGGGTTGGGTACCAAGAGGGACTACTTATTTGTTTTGGGACTCGAGCAGGTCAGTACCGCTGTCTACCGGCGGCCGCTCTTGAAGCACTTCAATATGTTTCGGTTGATGGCCGTCTTTTCGTTCATTTCCCATGTGTGAAATACAAAGGTGAGTGCGCTTCTCGCTTAACAATAGATATTCTTAGTGTTGCTGAGTCCATGAGCGGCAACCACAACGGCTTACCACTTAACATTAGGTGGGTGTAATTGTCTGCCAACATAATAAATAAAAAAAAATGGCCAACCACGGCACACCAATATACCATAAGTTTATTTGCGCTAAGGAATAGTCCTTGTATCGCGGAGGATTTAAAAACATACAATTTCATGGACACAAAGTACACACAGACTCAGAACAACTATTTGTGGATCACGCAAAGAGTTGTCCTGTAGGAGAATCGAACCAAAGACATTCAAGGGGGGGGAGGGAGGCCGGTAAGTATCTAAACCACTCCGCTGTCAGTCTAAGAGAAATATAAATTAGAACTTAGCCTATTTTACACTTCAGAAATTCTTTAAGAGAAACCTTCATGACGCGTATCGCGATTAAAATATTATTATCTTCTCAAGGTCATAGAAGACAACACCAGATTCATCATATGCGCGTCCCCAACCCCAAAGATAGGTATAAGATGGGGAGGAAGTTTAATAAGGAGAGGATATGGAGGGGGCTCTGTCTATAACCAATAAGTCCAATTTGCGTTCACAACTTTGCGTACAGGTGTCACTAGTTATATATCTATGGCGCACGCAGATGAAAATTATGGTCGAACGACTTCTATATCTATTATTTAACCTAATTTTTTTTGTTCTTCTTCAAAAATAATAAAATTCTCGCTAGTAATTTAGTGGGGTTAGTCAGGGTAGTTAAAGAACACACCACAAAGACTAAACTGACCAAAAATATTAGCTGGGCATGTAATACGCTACTTTACGCATATATTTTTTCTCCAACCCTTACAAATCTTAACGGCAATTTATCCAAAAACAGAGACACCCAATTACAGAGGCCTCAGGTGGTCGCATGTGTGCAATTAAAACAAAACAACGCATTTAAGGGGTCGCCTTTTAACACCTATATCTTCTTTATACGAACATAAAGAAAGCTAACATACTAAACTTTAGCGTAAACCGTTTATACAAGTATAGGGTTACCAATCTTTAGGACTTTTCCAGAATATTTACTGTTCATTATGATGTTGATATTGACTTTTTGAGGAGGTCGTAGCGTACTTGTTCACTTACAGTTCGAACAAATGACAAGGTTAATCAACTCTCACGCGGGTGGCAATCAGATGGATGCTCAAAAAGTGACTTCGATTTCTAAATACCTGACCTCCTCTGTCCTTCAGAAGGCATGTTAAGCAGTGAGTTCTGGGAGTCAAATAATATCCTGGCAGTCCTTACAGGTTAACCTGAGTAAATTAGGTAAAAACCTTAATTGTAAAATTAAGTTTACCTGGTCAGTATAATGTATGTAAATACTTCCGGATGTTAAGTATGAATGTGTTATCGAAATTAGCAGTCGAAAGCAAAGTTGCCACGATGGCTGAATTGGTAAAACATCTGGACGATATCCAGGAGATGCATGTTCAAATCCTGCTCGTGACTGTTATTTTCGATTTCACATTTTCCACTTTGTGTTTAATATATATGGCTAAGCATGTCAAATGCTAAAAATATATATAAAAATCTAAAAAAACCTGCGTAAAGTTTAAGAATAAAGATGTCCTCTGAGTTGGGTTATGAAGGTCACCACTGAAGGAATGTAATATAGTTCCGGTGGCCCGACAATAAAGGTGGAGAGACGGCACACGGTGGGTTTCTTTAGTGGCTGAGGGCCCCACACTACCCTGTTCGTTGCAGTGCGGTTAGGAACATTTTTTCCAGCCTTAAAGAAAAAAAACGGTCATGAAGGTCAGATAGGTCGCTCCGAGTAACTGGTGGATTAGCTAAAACCGAACAGATAAGAAGGACGGCAACAAAAAGAAAAAAATTGGGATTAATTCTAGGGAGACATGATATTTATCTATTAGTTTTAATAGCAAACGTCTTATATATTTAGCAATAAATAGGTTGGTATACCTATAATAGGTATCAAACGACTATCCAAAAAATCCAATTAAGTATTGTGTTTATCTTGGAGAATTCTCACGTTTTTCCAGACCCGGTTGAATAATACCATCAACATTTCTTTTATACGAATAACTAACCATTAGTTATCTCGGTGTATTCCTATCTATAAGTTATTATAGGTTCATTTAGGTAATTAAGTACCTAAATGAACTAAGTATAGTTATAGATGCTCACGGTAGAAAATTACTTGAGTGTGTTCTAGACATTGCTGTGGGAGAGACAGATACATAGGATCCATTAGGGGTCAAATAGAGTCCGGTAGGGATTACCGCCTATATAATTGTGTATACCATTAACCATACAGTGAAATGGGCTCATACCCATCTAACATTCTAAAAAAAAAAAGTTTAACATTGATAACGTTCCAAAGATAATATTATGTATTCTAATTTAACAATAGAACACATAATATTACATTTTGATCTGTATTGTAGCACTTGACATGCTCAGCTACTGTAAAGAGCAAATTATGTGTAAATACATCCGACAGGTGGCGTGGGTCGTGGAGACATCTAAAACAAATTTGAAGTGGAGATTTAGACAAATTTGAAGTGGAATGTTAGTGACTGCGGTAGCTTAGCGGTCCAAAGCACTTGCCCGGATTGGATGGGACACAGGTTCGAATCCTGCTCACAGTAAAGCTCTCTTATCACTTTCACAAAATAACATAATATTATGCCTATAAATCCAAAAATGTGACAAATTTAGTATTCTAAACAATACATCTATGATTTCATGTGATTTTTAGCAGTATTTCCATTTCTCAACGTGTGTGCACTGTTAGACATAAAGGGAATTAATATGGCTATTTCGTAGAGCGATTCAGTAGACAGATATCCAACCTTATACTTCGAATAAAGCTCTAAGATATACAAAGATATTGAAAGTTATCGATTTTAAAACTTTGGTCTCTCTAGTTCAATTTGAGTTTAGTTTTATTGAAAATAGCTGAATAGCAATTCTATCTGATATTAGGTATAAATAAGAATTTATAGCTTATATAAAAACTATTTGGTTGCTATCCATACGGATTTATATGATTGTGTACTTTTATTTGTTTTTAATAAGACTATTAAGGATAAACTAGCTCTTAAGTCAGAGACTGTCAAATATAATCAAAAATCAATATATATTCACTTAATAAATGAATAAGTGTATTTGTATGTTAAGCTTTTACGCCGTAACAAGCGATCATCATAAAAATTTGCATATAATCCGAAACCCAGAAAAGATTTTAGGCTTTCTTCTTTGTTATGAACTATAACTGTAATATTAATTTTATCTGGTCAGTACAATACATATTATATGCAAATTCATCCGACAAATGGCGTGGACGTCACCGAAGACATTAACGAAGTATTATCGAAATTGATATTCCCGAGCACATGTCGCGATGGCTTAGTTGGCAAACGTCTGGAATGGTTATCCAGGATACTTACTTAGACTTATAGCTTCAAATCCTGCTCGTGGCTATCATTTTTGATTTCACTTTTCCTCACTTCGTATTAATTTAGATCCCGTATTAATGTTTTCAAATTAAACTCAATAAAAAATTATAAAAAAATATCATAGCGACTATAATACATGATTATGTATGTGATGACATTTCATCACCCCATTTAATCGGTTGTTTTTAAGTCATCAAAAGTCAGACGAAGCCATTATGAGAAATACGATTGAATGAGCCTATGGTGCTGATTGCAATGTGGGTGGATCAACTGGACTGCGGTACCACCATCCTCTCACAGAGTATCGGTGTAAAGTTGCGGTATGTATTCCTAAAGCAGACACAGACTCGTACTACCGTACCTGAAGAAATAATGTAAAATAGAAAATTATACTTACTAGCTGGCATTCCAGAAGACGCGGGTTCGATTCCCACTCGTAGTTATTTTTTTTTTTTACATATTCACCCATTTTTTTCTTGTAAATGGGATGGTGACACGATGCGTTTTTAATCACATGGACTAATTTGTATGGATAATCTGTTGACATGAGAACAATATTCGCAATAATATAAAGTCATTTACAAATTGAATATTAGAGCATATTTTCCATTGCCAATTTAGCAACCCCTTAATAGAGCATTAAAAATTGATTGCTATCGTGAAATAAAAAGGCGTTATGTCTTTTATCCAAGGTGAAAATGTTCTTAGGATAGCGAAATTCAAATGTGCTATTTTATTGGCTCTAACTATAAAAAGAATGTAAAACCCGACCCTCATTCGAGCTCAGTAAATACGAACACTTAGATTTAGCCATCAAACTTCGGGGGTACTCAAAAATCCATTTGAAAAGTACACATTTGATAACTAAGGGTTTTGGCACATCATTATTAGTGCCTTGCTCTTTTTTTAAATTCAGCGTCAAATAAATACCCAATTAATTGCTGAAATATTGACTACCATAAAGAATAGAATAGAATAAATTATTTGCTAAAGTTTACGTTTTTATAATACTTATAGATATTTATAAATTTTAGGCTTTTTGAGCGCAGTTGTGGCAATTGGCTTGAACTATCAATAAATATGGTTATAAATATAACGCCATGCGCTAGGTTATAATCGCAATACCACAAACGTATAAGTAAATAACGAATTCAAAATGCACAAGAAAGGAGGTTGATTATCTACGCCATCTGTATCATGTTATCATTTGCCTGAGTGACACTATATTTGGGCAAAGGCCTCTCACTCTTGTCATCCTAGTCTTATGTGCTTATAAAAATTATACATTTTGAATGTCCTTCTTATAATGTTAAAATAGTTTTGATAATTTTCTTTTTAGGAGACCGCGACTTGGTAAGCGTAAGGTAAGACGGCCCCCAGCTAGGTGGACCGACGACCTCAAAAAGGTCGCTGGGACTAACTGGATGCGGAAGGCGGAGGACCGTGTGCAATGGCGCGTGTTAGGAGAGGCCTATGTCCAGCAGTGGACTGCAATTAGCTGATTGATTGAATTTTCTTATAACGATTTAACAATGAATTTACACACAGAGTAGTATGTGTGTGTCGCATTGCAACGAACATTTGTGCTTTACATGAGTTTTATTACACAGTATGCCACCGCCCTTACTGTCTGGCTATTTAGAAAAGGCGTTTACAGTGCAACAATGTGAACGGCCTTTATCGCATTTAAATCTAAGGTACCGTTAAAATTACGGCTAAAAATAAGGGTTAAATTCTAATATCCATTTCAATACATAAGGATATTAGCCATAAAATTGTGTTATTGTATTGAAGTATCTCATATTCGCGGGTTAGTTTTAATAGTATGTCGTAACCGTTTACTGTGTAATAATAATTTCGTTCAGGGTAAAGGATCAAAACACGAATTAATGTTCCAGAATCTTGTTTGAGATTCATTTTAATGTGTGTTTGTTAATGTTTTGATGTGGTTTTGCGGTGTGATGTTAAAGTAGAAGTTAAGATAAACGATAAGTGCTCATATGATGGTTATTGTAATTACATACCTAAGCAAACGTTTATATGGCGTATAGTATAGTGTATATTATTGTATGTTGCTATGACGCACAGTATTCAACATGATTTCAGCTGTATCTGCGAATATATAATACTGCATAATACTGAATCTATTTGCTGTAGCCACAGCAGCAGTAGAAATAATTCTACTACGTAATAAGTGCCAAGTCAAGTGCTGTCTCCATTACAGCATACATACTTTGCAGTGTTACACGAGACTCTTGATTAGACAAGACTGTGAAAGTTTATCTCGCTACAATATCGGGGAATAGAAATAAAATTACATAAAAAAATTCAGTTAAAAAAATTGCAGGATTGGGCATACTACGTTCAGTCCCAGAATCGCCCAGTGCGTCTGAACTATTTTGCTCTATGATGAGAAGACGTAAACACTAACAGCGGGCTTAGTCCACAAATTTAAAATCACTCCGCGAGCTTGGAGAAAGTCAGCGAGCTATGGAGAAACTCACAAGCGAGCTATGCTCGTAGGTTTTACTGAAACGTAGACTCCGCAAAGGATCTCATATTGTAAACGGCAGAGAACTAAACTGAACCGACATAGCTTACATAATCACCAAATTTCTTCAAATATAAAGGGGTATATACTTATAGGATAAGATACGAGTATATTACATTTCACGTGAGAGAAGCCACGGATAAAAGCTATTAAAAATAGGTGTGATTAACACCGAAATAGATTTCTCTTTACTCTGTTCTGCTATTGATATGCTATATATGCTACATATATATATAGAAGCAGCCTCACGTTGGAAAACATTAATTACGAGACTATATCCATCGATAATTGCAATGATAGGTAAAATAAATAACAAAATCATAGATAATATAATAAACAGAACCTAACGTAACGCCTGTAAAATATTGTGTAGCGCTTTCGTAGCTGAGAGCAACCTTGTTACAAATGATGTCATGCAGGGGTTGCAGATGACGTCATCTCATCTCTCCCCTCTTTGGGGAGGTGCCTTTCGGTCACGCCCAACGAGGCGATTTGAAATCTGCAGTCCCAAAATTGTTACACAATATATATCTGTAGTTATGAGTCATTTTGTGCTACAGTTTGGTTAGAAGGAGACGGCTATTTATGTAACATAAGTAATATCGAATTTAAGTTCAACGTGAAAGCGCATAATTCATCACAAAGAAGATTCTCGTACTTACTGCATGTGTGGTTTTCGAAGCACATTTATAAATGGATAGGTCAAGACATTTTTATCAATAGTCCGTCGTATAAATTATAGGGTTAGGACTTACTCGTATCTGCCGCCGATGGACCACTGAAGTAATCCAACATAGTACCAGCGGCCGCCAACACAGGCGGAGAGACGGCACACGACGGGTTTTTTTAATGGGTGAGGGCACCACACTACTCTGATCATTGCCCCAAACGACAGTGTGTGCTGTTAAAATTTTTTTTTCGCGCCCTATCTAAAAAAAAGGATAACTACTTTTGTTTTTTTTTTTTTGTAAACTACCTATATTTAGGCACTTTAACATAATTATTACAATCTAGTCTTTATAGACTAATAAGTAATTTAAATTTAACATAAATTGTATACTAAACTATTCTATATCTAAAAAAATGTCCATTGGCAATTCTTAGTTTGTTAAGGGGAAGACACTTTGTATAATGTGTTCTATTATTTAAACTTTGTTCATGTGTTCTACTATTTAACTAACACTAATCACTTAGCCACTATTAGCACTACACTAACTCAAAAGGTTTAATTCTTTTGAGCCTTCTTTTTAAGTCCGTGTTATCGAGAAGCTGAATTGCAGAAGCGCATGAGAAAAGGCTTTATCAGCACGTGAACGTAGAAACGTTCACGTGCTGATGAAGCCTCTTCTCATGCGCTTCTGCATATTTTTGTATAACTTTCGTCACTAACTCCACTTGTAGGTCCTTGTGGAGGTCCTCGTTTCTTAGATACCAAGGAGCGTTCACGATATTCCTTAGTACTTTATTCTGGAATCGCTGTATAATAAGCACGTTACTTTTTTTGGTACAGTCCCAAAGCTGAATTCCATATGTCCACACTGGCATCAGGATTTGTTTGTATAGCAATACCTTATTGAGTACGGATAAAGTAGAATGCCTTCCTAGTAGCCAGTATAGATTTTTATAGCGAATTTCAAGCTCTTTTCGTTTCTTTTTTACGTGATTTTTCCAGCGTAGCTTTGTGTCTAATGTCATACCAAGATATTTAGCTGTATTTGCATATGGTATTTGCTTTCCATTTATAAAAATAGGCCAATGAATAAAGTTTTTGTTAGTAAAGTCAATATGAATGGATTTTGATTCATTCAATTTAATTCGCCATGTTTTTGTCCACTCGTAAATGTCATTTATTGAAGCCCTTGTTATTGCTTCTTCGTGATTATCTCCAGTCGCCATTATAGAAGTATCATCTGCAAAAGTAGCAATGGTGTTCTCTTATGGTTAAGGAATATCACAAGTGCAGTACCGGCCCTAAAACACTTCTTTGTGACACACCAGCTTTAATTTCTCTTAATTCAGAGTAGGCATCATCTTGCCTTACTCTGAATGCTCGATTAGTTATGTACGACTCAAGTAGGTCGGTATATTGGTTAGGTAGCCTTAATTTTAACTTATGAATTAATCCTTTGTGCCAGACCTTATCAAATGTTTGAGCTACATCTAAAAATACGGTTGTGCAGACTTTCTTATCTTCTAAGCTTTTTTCAATAACATTTGTTATTATATGGGTTTGATCAATAGTGGAGTGTTTTTCTCGGAAACCAAATTGATGATCTGGAATTATATTTTGTTCTTCAATTATCGGTTTTAACCTTTTGGCAATAATTTTTCAAATAATTTTGACATAACAGGCAGTAGAGAGATGGGCCTGTAAGAAGAGGTCTCATGATGTGGTTTGCCTGGTTTTGCAATCATAATAACTTCAGCAATTTTCCATTGACTTGGTACATGTCCTAGTCTGAATCAAGCATTTATTAAGTAATTTTTGATCTATATTTTAGCACTCGACATGCTCAGCTACTCTTAAAGTGCAAATTATAATTTGTGAATAAGGAAAAGGAGTATTTTAGTACGAGCGGGAATCGAACCTGCGTCCCTTCCTTTCCGGGGAAGTGCTCTAATCAATTGAGCTATCGTACCATTTCTAGAAATACCGAATTTCCTTATCACATTTGTCTTAACGACCAACGCCAACTATCGGCAAAAAAAAAAATTATCGGTAAAGGGGCCTGGACCGCGGTCGCCGCCTTCTGCGAGGCTGTCATCTCGCGGAAGGACGTGGCGGAGAGGGCCCGGGAGGAATCCTCCTTCGCGGACCCGATTCACCGCCGGCGCACGGGGCGGCATGCGCGCGCTTACCTGCGCCTGATGCCGCCCTAGCCGAGGCCGCGGACGGTGGGGTCGGGGAGTACCCTGCCGTCCGCGGAAGCCTACCGCGAAGGTGCGATGCCCAAGTGCGCGAGGCGTCGCTCAAGAGAGGGTGCCCGAAGGGGCTGCCGCCTGCGGATCGCGGTCGAAACGACGCGGTACCCGTGATCCGCCGTAGTAAGGGCGGGTGGAGGCGCACGGTGGGTTTTTAGTGGGTGAGAGCCCCACACTACCCCGTTGTCTCCCCGGGCAGCGGGGTGTACGGTAGGACATTTTTGCCCACCTAAAATAAAAAAAAAAAAAAATAAAAAAAAAAGGTTCTTTTTGAATATGGTGTTTACCTCCTAGTGGTGCACCCCGGGCAACGTCGGCAGTTGCAGGCGGCTAAAATTCCGGGCAGGACGGGTCTCCGCGTGTCCCTCTGACTCAGCAGAGGGCACAGCTGATTGACCAGGGCGTCGGAGTCAGTGGGACCAGACTGGCCCAGGCTCTGGAGAGAGGGGACAGCGGGACCACAGCGGCCCTCCCCGTCCCAAATCGTAAACCTGATTGGGTGTCCGTGGTTATGCTCGCGGCCCACAGGAACGAGGGTCTTGGCTTAATCGTCTCGACTGCGAGGAAGACAATCTCTATTAAAATTACCCCGAATCTCAAGCTCTGGCGCGCAGCGAGGAGATGCATGGCTGATGGGTAGTTCAGTCTCGAGCGTGGCCAGGGTACCTGCGGACCCCCTGTGTTGGGTTACAAATGTACGCTTACCCGGGTATCGGAATCTCTACCCGGGTGGACTTTTATTTCTCCCATAATCGTGGGAATAATATGGAAACCTACAATTTAAATCTAAATACGACGAAGTTGGGTGAAACCCCCGATGTTTTAGCCGAAATGGGTGCGGCGGTAAATACAGCCCCTACCAACGCAACTGCGCGTAAAACGCGCAACATGCGTAAATACCGCAAAGGCAAAAATACGTCCCAACCACCAAGAGACGACTCAGCAGCGGGCAGCTCGGAACGCACCTCAGCTACCGAAATGTCTGCCAACGAAGAGGGTGGCCTGAGTGTGGCCACCGTAATGCGGTCACCGCGGCCGGCGGAGGTTGCAGTTACACTGGAGCCGCTCACGTCACGGTTCTGGCGCAAGCGCACCCTGTCGCAGGGAGGCGCTGCACTGGAGTCTGACGAAAGCTCGACGGAGATGCCTCCCCCGAAGGTCACAACCTCGCGCAGGGGTCGAGGCACCAACCGCCCGGGGACACAGGGGCCAATTGTGTCAGAGGCGGCCGCTCGTAGAGCGAGGCGAGTCGAAGGAGAGCTGGAAGCCGAGGAAGAGGTCGAGCAGCTCTCTCTGAGGATCCGCGAGTCAGCGGAGGACGTGACGTCCCTGTCGGTTGCGGATTTAAGGAAGAGAGCCCAGGACCACGCGGCTATCCTTAACAAGGTGGCCACAAAGTCTCTAAATATCAAGGGTAACTTCATGCGTGCTGCTAAGGAAGCAGTCGCTGATAACGCGAGGGTGGTAGAGGCTCTGGCCAGGCCACCAGTGAAGAAACGCAGCGGCTGCAGGTAACCAACGACCACCTTACGGCGGAAATAGCTGAACTGCCCTGAAGGGAGTTGCAGATGTCGTCCGACCATGACCCATGACCATGAGATGTCGTCAAATGTGCCGATCTCCGCGTGACGGGTCTTGACGACTCCGTCACCAGGGAGAAAATTACCGCCGCTGTCGTCCGTACGTGTGAATGTGCTGCCGAGGAGTTCCGGGTTGGTGATATCCAATCCGGGCCCCGAGGCATGGGCATGGTGAAATTCCGCTGCCCCATCACCGCAGCCAAAACAATTGCCGACTCAGGAAGGCTCCTGGTCAGCTGGAGCGCGGCTGGAGTCCGGACCCCGGAGCCATTGCCACTGCTGTGCTTCAGGTGCCTGGCACTGGGGCACACGAGCCAGCTGTGCCCAGCCGGTGTCAACCGGTCCCAGCTGTGTTACCGGTGTGGTGCCTCCGGTCACCGGTCGGCATCGTGCGCGGCTGCACCTCGCTGTGCGGTCTGCGCAGCGGCGGGACGCACTTCGGGGCACATTATGGGTGGGAGGTCATGTAGGCCTCCCATAGTAAAGGGTAGAGTGATGGCGGCCCAAGCACATCGGTTTGCACGCACTAGCGAGAACCGCCAGGGCCAGGAGGGGACCGACATATCCATCACAATAGGTGACAAAGTCGGTTTCCTCCAGGCGAATCTGAACCACTCCGCCGGGGCGCAGGACCTGTCCAGTCCATGGCGGAGTGGGGCATAGATGTGCCGGTGGATGGGTGGTGGGTACAGCGCTGGGGCTCTGCAGGTAGGCGGAGCAGCGGCGACGTTGAAGAGCTCGCAGGCCAAATTAAAAATATTATGACGGCGGTGTGCGACGTGGCGATGCCAAGGGCCCGGCGGAGGCCACCGCACTGACAGGTCTACTGAGATTGCAAATCTTAGGGCGGCTTGTAACCGTGCGCGGCGTGCTTACGTCCGGGGAAGGGGTGCGAGGGATGCCGTCCTTGAGGGCCAGCTGCTGGTCGAACACCCAAGAAGAAAAAAGGAATTGCAGCTGGCCATCAGCCGGGCAAAGGAGAGGGCAGGTGAGGAGCTACTAGTGGGCCTCGATAGGGATCCATGGAGAGCTGGAAGCCGAGGAAGAGGTCGAGCAGCTCTCTCTGAGGATCCGCGAGTCAGCGGAGGACGTGACGTCCCTGTCGGTTGCGGATTTAAGGAAGAGAGCCCAGGACCACCGGGCGTGGAACAAGCTCCGCGCCCAAGGCGTATCATAGAGTCAATGGAACGAGGATTCCTGTCGGGGCTGGTGGGGGGCTTGTTCCCGCAGTCTGCGGGACATGTCCCCCCAACAATGGCTCCTCCATCGGTGGCGGAAGAGTGGGCACCAATCCCTCCCGTCACCGACACAGAAATGGAAGTGGCCCTCTCCCGCCTTTGTGGGCGAAGGAAGGCATCTGGTCCGGACGGCGTCCGGACGGCGTCCGGAGGGCTGGTGCTTGGTGTCGCTGCGGAGTACATCCAGGATGGACTCCGGGAACTGCTCAACTTATGTTTGGGATCTGGGCGGTTCCCGTAGCAGTGGAAGTGCGGACGACTCTGTCTGCTGCGGAAAGAGGGTCGCCCACCTGACTCTCCTTCCGCATATAGGCCGTTGGTACTGCTGGACGAGACGGCCAAACTATTCGAGAAGGTGCTCGCGGACCGTCTCGTCCAGCACCTCGAGGATGTCGGGCCGGGGCTGTCAGAATCACAGTTCGGGTTCAGGGCGGGCCGCTCCACAATAGATGCGCTGGCCGCCCTGAAAACCTTGGCCACCGAGGCAGTGGCCAGAAGGGAGGTCGTTCTGGCAGTCTCGCTCGACATCGAGAACGCCTTCAACAGTCTCCCTCACGAAACGCTGAAGGAGGCGCTCCGGTTCCATGGAGTGCCTCCGTATCTCCGGAGACTGTTGGAGGCGTACCTCGAGGGGAGGCACGTGCTCTGGGAGGGGGGCGATGGGCGCCTATACCGCCATCGGGTAGATCGCGGCATTCCACAGGGATCTGTCCTTGGCACGATCCTGTGGAACGTCGGGTTTGATTGGGTCCTGCGGGGCCGGCTCCTTCCCGGGATGGGGGTGATCTGTTACGCAGGTGACACCCTCGTCACGGTGAGGAGGGCTGGCTTCGAGGAGGCCGCCTGATCGGCTGAGGTTGGAGTTGCACTCGTCGTTGACCGGTTTGGTATGATGGGTCTGAGGGTCTCGATGGCTAAAACTGAGGCCCTCCTTTTCCATGGCCCTCGCCGAGGTACCCCCCGAGGAGCATGCCTGCATGTGCAGGGGGTTACCGTGCCGGTGCAGACCTAGATAAAATATCTGGGTCTGCACCTCGATAGTAAGTGGAATTTTGGGTCGCACTTTGCCCAGCTCGCCCCTAGGCTCGTTAATTCTGTCTGGCCTTGGGTAGGCTTCTGCCAAACACTGGAGGTTCAGGGTCATCCTGCCGCCGACTTTATAGCGGTATGCTGCGGTCTATAGCGCTGTATGGTGCCCCGATCTGGGCGGACGCCCTCACCGCTCCTAATAGGGCCCTCTTGCGACGCCCGCAGAGGGTCATAGCCGTGAGGGCCATTAGAAGGTACCGTACGGTTTCTTGGGCCGCAGCTACGCTGCTTTCAGGCGACCAGCCTTGGCCTCTCCAGGCCGAGGCACTGGCAGAGGTCTACTGGCTTCGGGCTGCGGCGCGGGCCAGGGGCGAGGAATTCCCTGAGAGGAGTCTGGGCAGAGCACGAGAGGCGGCCCGAAGGACGTTGATCCGGCGGTGGAGGGAAGAGCTAGAGTCTCCCGGAGCAGGACGGGAGACTTTAGAGGCAGTTGCGCCGCACCTCCACCGCTGGTTAAATCGAAGGCACAGCAACCTCAGTTATCGGTTGACGCAGGTACTCACCGGACACGGGTGTTTCGGTAGGTACCTGCATCGTATTGGTAGGGAAGAAGCCCCCGGCTCTCTAGGGAGGAAGCCCCGTGCGCTACACTTTGGAGGAATGCCCCGCCTGGGGGCCCCAGCGCCTCGCCCTGTCGGTGGCAATTGGAGGAGACCTGTCGTTGCCGACCGTAGTAAGCCAAATGCTCGGCGACGACGGGTTCTGGTCAGCCGTTGCCTCCTTTTGTGAGGCAGTGATTGCACGGAAGGAGGCCGCGGAGCGGGAACGCGAGGTGTCAGCCCACGCTGACTCGCTCCACCGGCGGCGGCCAGGGGGAAGGAGGCGTCGCTACGCTCACCTCCTCCCATCGCCTTGATGACGACAGGGCGTGGCCAGTAGGCCATCCGCCTGGGGCGACAGAGTAGAATGTCGAAAGACGACCCTCTGGCGCCCCGCTAATAGGCGTGGAAGGGCCGCTGTGGTTTTAGTGGGTATTCCGGGTATAATTAAGATCCAAGTGCCCGGCGAGTCCTACATACCCCCTGTTTCTCACCGGGGGGATGCGTAAAGGCATTTCCACAGCGAAAAAAAAAGGTTGTTTTTGAATTGGTATTTCGCTTATAGTTAGGGATATTGTTGAGTGGTCCGAGTTCATGTCGAAACTTTCGTAAACTTTCAGATAATCGGTCGACATGATTTTGTAAATAAAGAAGTCAATCAGGTCTGGAACTTTTTGAGGATCTGTTGGCCAATATGTTGGCTTCCCCGTTGAGATAACCTCGCATTTCTTTTCATTTATAGCACTTAGGAGCTCCTTTCCTTTAGTAGTAGTAAGTCTTGATCCCCAATATGTATTTTTGGCATTAAAATCGCGTCCTAGAATAAATCTTGTTCCTAGTTGGTCAAATAAAGATGAGTAGTAATCTTTTTTTATAAGATGTTTTGGTGGGCTATAAATTGAGCACTACCTCCTCTAGCAGAGTTATTTGGGTGTATGGCGCTGTAAACTTTATATCCTTTGAATGCAATAAAGGATTGTTTAGTGAAATGAGTTTCAGATATCAAACAAATATCGATATCTAGTCTCTGATTAGGACTACTTGTAGTTCATGTTGATGTTTGGATAATCCATTGGAATTCCAGGCTAAAATTTTAAGGGTACGAGTCATACTAGATACAGTTGGGACCAACTACCCTGGTAATTTTGCGACGTGTGTCACTGTTTTCTTTTTCATAGCCTTGTTTTTAATGACTTGCATTTCATTGGCTACGAGGCAACCTCGGTAATTAGCGGGATGTGGTAGTCCACACGCACTTTGGTTTTTCTTCTGCAGGTTTTTTACAATCTTTAGTTAGATGCTTTCCTGTACATTTAACACACCTTGGCTCTTTACAACAATATCCTAACCTTGGCATCTTTTGCATTGAGGGATCAGTTTTGAAGTTTTCAATGGATGTATTTCTACCTTACATCCTAAAATAGTGTCAATAGCATAGATTTTCTTTACGTCTTCATCTTTGCTAAAGGTTAGAACATGTTAAGTGCCTCTTTATTTTTCGACTTCAGTTTATTTACAGCACTTTCTACTTGAAACCCTTTTTTATGCAAGAATTAATATTTACAATTTCTCGGTATAAGTATCTCTTGTCTATGGCATCATGAATTAATACAGGTGATGAAAGTCACATGCCTAATGTACTAGAAAAAGATGACAAAAATGTTTAACATTATGATGATTTGAACTCCGATATTCTCAGCTCGCTGAATCGAATTACTTCATAACTGAGTTGATTCGTTTATTCATGTCTCCCCTCTAGCACTGCTATCTAGATAATTCGGCTTTTCATGAATATGAATTCATCAGTAGTTTCTAATATGCAAAATAAAATTATTTAAAGCTGTCTGTAAATCTTAACCATACGTTTATGCAACACATTATTACTGTACCAATAACTGATGCAGTTGAGTTTGCCCGCGGCTCTTCCGCAGACAAAACCTAGCTTTTAGGTTATATGACCGGTTTCCGATATAACAGCAAGATAAAAAATATACCAGCTTTTAAATAACTATAAGCAAGACCTATCAAATAAAAATAGTTTCATAAAAATCGTTTCAGTAATTCTTGCCTGATGCATGAACAAACAAACCAGACATAAATTTTAAGAAATGATTTTGTTTTCTGTTCTGTTATAAAGCTGTAACAGATCTGTGTCTGTACATTTAAGATATCTGGGAAATAATGATCGTATTAGCTACTTGAGCATATCTAAAAGAATATATTTTGTGTAGCTGTTTGTCTGTTAGTTTATTCGCACATCAAGCAAAAACTACTGGACTTTTATGATTTTTTTTATTAGAATTAAAAACGGGTATATGTATCAGCCTACTACTATATCGGCAACCTGATATATAATCCAAAAACTATAGTTGCATATACCTAATCCAATAAGTAGTTGTCTGCGGTGGAGCCACGAGCAAAGACTAGTCTTTACTAATATTATAAACACGAAAGTGCGTTTAATTTGATTGATTGTTTGATGCGCTTTTACACCATATCCACCTCTACCGATCATTATGAAATTCAGCTTAGATATAGTTTATAAACCAGAAAAAGACTAGCTACTATTATCCCGAACAAATGGATACCTATATATTTTTTGCATAGATATATTATCATTAGTGTGCCGTATAGCGACGTATATGGTCTGATGCCTAAGAAGCCACGGGTAGAATTTAGTATAATACTTAACTTATGTATGTATGAGTAGGTATGACGCATTAATTATATCTATGTTCAAATTGTTATGCCACAGGAATCATCAAATTAATTAAGTATATTTTAAATAACTAATTATATTAGAAATATATCACGGGAAATAACTCACGTTGAGGATCGATTTAGTCGACCCGGGTTTCGAGCATATTCGACACTCATCATCGGCGAGCGCGTAGCGGTGTCAACGAGTGCCCGCCGGGAACACTGCAAAACCCGGGTCGACTAAATCGATCCTCAACGTGAGTTATTCCTGGTGATATATTTCTAATATGTATCAATCTCACGATAGTTACAATACGAAAACTGCTAACTAATTATAATTGAAATTATGTTTATAATTGCACGCCTCATAAGCGAAGCGTTGAGGTGTGTTCTACTCCCGTTTTACACGGAACAACTGATTGTTCAAACATTTTAGATCTATTTCTTTTAGCAATTGACATGCTCCGCTACTTTTTAAAGTACAAATTATTTGTGAATAAAATAAAAAGAGATTCTCTATTTATCATAGATGTCTCTATTTATGAATATTGCACTTGTAAAATAATATCTACACACACATATAAAGAACAAACAAAATTTTTAACACTCATGATATTTTTGATGCCATTTTTGTTATTTAAATTAGTTAAAAAACTGTTTGAAAAGAATCTGGCTTGGAAGGCCGTGAGTTGTAGGTAATATATGTTAACACGATAACGACCAAAATACTTTACTAATCGAGTCTTTTTTTTCGTTTACAAATTATTATGACTAGGAATAGAGCCCTATTACTTTTCACGGTCTGATTCGATGTGGTTTAATTGTTATTAAATAAACACAAAAATAGTGAATATTTACGGCATTTACGCTCAACGCGACACTAAAACCAGCGCCATTCATGAGAACTACCTTTTTACGTACGAATTGAATTGGATAATTTAAATTAAAGTATCTAATAAAGGTTTATTCAGAAAAATCGCATTAAAGAGAGAGCTAAATAAAATGTACAACACTACGAATAATTTGCAATGAAATCATTTCTTACAGAAATAAGTATTGCTATGACTAAAGGCAGAGGCGTCGGCAATGAAAAAGTACCAATCTCGTGAAGCACAGGGGTTCAATCAGACAGATTAAAGTTTCTTTGAAAAGATCAGATAAGATACCCATTACCATTAGTACACTATTATACTTGTGAATGTGTTTACTGATCTATTCGTGTTTTATTTTAGTTATTTCTGCTATAAAGTCACTTTGAATAAACACAGCTCTATTTGTTTGATATAAGGTTTATATATAAGACTAGATTTTGTTCGCAACTTCGCCCGCATGGGCTTCAGAATTAAAATACGTCCCTCCACGGGACGCTGCAAAAATTGCTATCTCACAAGATCATGTTCACTATGTCCTTTTCTGGATTCTTCACGATATACTGATATGCTAAATTTCATGATGTTAAGTTAAGCAGTTATGGCGTTAAGTGTAACAAACAAACAAAGCACTTTTAAATTTATAATATTAATAGCTGTTACCCGCGACTTCGTCCGCCAGGAATTTCATAAAAATAAATAAACCAACCCTTGAAAAAGCAAACATTTTTTTTATCTTTCGTAAAAAATATTTTGATGTGAAACATCTAATGCGGAGGGAGGGTAAAATCGGCAGATAGCGTGGCGACGCTTTTATTTTACTTGCCCCGTTCAAATGTTGTAAGTTAAATTTGACACACTTCCTGGTTTCCGATTGAGCTAAAATTTTACACGCAATGTATACTGCGTGACAATGCAATATTATGATGACATGGAGCTGATCTGATGATGGAGCTGGAAGGTGGACACAGGAACTCTATAATGAAATGGCGCAACCTCATCGAGTTTGGGCTCGTATGATTCGTCTTGACGAGTACTTTGCCTCTAGATAGTATCCAGGGTCTGATGTTGGAGCTGGAAGGTGGCCACAGTAACTCTGTAATGAGTCTGTAATGAATGAGTTTGGAATCGTTTGATTCGTCTTGATGAGACCTTTGTCTCTAGATGGTATCCAGTCTTGATGAGTACTTTGTCTCTAGATGGTATCCAGGGTCTGACGATGGAGCTGGAAGGTGGTCACAGTAACTCTATGATGAAACGACGCAACCCTATCGAGTTTATACTTGTTTGATTCGTCTTGAGGAGTACTTTGTCAAGTTATGATAATTTTATTTCTACAAAATAATTTCGATGTTTTCACATCTGGTAGACATCCCGCGACGTCTAGTGTTTTTTTAATAAAACGTATCTTACTTATCCTACGATACTTCGTATATAAGTATCTAATACCTCCAAGAATATGTGTATATGGTTTCATGATGATCGGTTAGTAGATCGGTTTAGTAGTTTTTGCATGAAAGCGTAACAAACCAACTTACATTCACATGTATACCTAACCTAATATTAAGAATTGCCGTGTGTGGCTGGCTTTAGAATTGCCCCACCCCTCTCCACCCATGGGAGTCGTAACAGCTGACTGAGGGAATACCGAGGGAGTGGGCAGCAGCACTCCTTCGAGTATTAACAACATCCAATGCGATCGCCAACCCGCCTGCCAAGCGTGGCGATTACGACACTATCCCCCATTCTTGGGGAGGCCTATGTCCAGCAGTGGACTTTAAAAGGCTGATGGATGGCCGTCCGATTCTCAGACCTACCCAATATGCACACAAATTTTCATGAGAATCGGTTAAGCTGTTTCGGAGGAGTTCAACCACAAACACCGCGACACGAGAATTTTATATATTAGATATACAATAATTGCTCGTTTAAAGGTATTAGATTAATAATGTAATTAATAAGACCGGAAAATCTTATATAATATATACAACACGTAATTAATGTGATTTTAATAGCAATGTTCATTATGGACATATGATACTTACTATTTTCTTTTTACCAATTCTTTTTACTACAAGATTGACAATAAGGCGGTTTGTATGCATTTAAAATAGCTTAAAGGTCACTAGCAACACCAGGGGCATTATCCGGACATTGCCAACCCAAGAAAGGAATGGGAAGTGCACAAGAATTAAAAGACGTGGAGGTGGTTCGTACCTCCCGCCTATCTAGATACATATTCCAACTATAGGATTGCAGTAGTATCTACTGCAATATTAAAATATTTTTTAGATTCGCCGTTTTAGTTTAGCAACCAAAAAACACATTAGTCTGGCTAGTCGAACTCCATTTAATTATCCATACCCTTAATAACGTACAAGGAGAAATCTAATACGTAGGTAACTGTATACTAGTCTCATCGGAAATGCAGCTGGGTTTCCTATTCCGGGCGCAACTGTTTCATTTCAGTAAGATCTTTCTAGAGTATTTGACTTTCTGTCTAGTCTAGCCTTTGCAGTTGCTACTTGGTAGCCATTTCCACCAAATAGGATGACTCGCTTTGAAACTTCTTTCATCGTATGAAGATATTATTACAGTAAGCATTTCCATAGTTTCGTTTTATAAATATTTCTAGTACTTACTCATATTTGGTTTATATGCAATGAGTAAAGTTCGAGTTTGGAAAAACATTCGCCTTCAAAAGACTTACTAATTTTAATATTTATAGGCAATACTCGTTGAAAGCTTTTACTTACAAATTATAAGACCTTTTTTTTTATTGCATGTAGTAGCAGACCAGCCACGGTCCATCTGATGGTAAATGGTAACCGTCGCCCATGGACTCGACTATACCGAGAGTATTGTCAAGCCGCTGCTCACCAATTCATTTCACAGATATGAAATGAAATATAAACGGCTATCTCCTGATACAGCCAAAAGTCAACGATGTGCTTCATGGCCGATCACACGGGAGATGGTGGTACCAGCCCGCTCGGGCCCGATACCAAGTGAGTACTCCCATTTCGTAACCAGCCCTACCACCAGTCATGCAATGGATGATAATTGCTAACTTCCCTTAGTCGCCTCATACGACACCCGTGGGAAATAATGGGGTGGTGACACTTGTATTCTTAGTCCGTCACCACACGGACTATTGAACCATATATAACCATATATTGCCTGCGAATAAATAGAGGTACGAAACATTAAAACATTTGTCTAGTGGTAGAGACTTGCTTATCCCAACACGAATGGGCCGGTTCGATCGGGGAAGCTCTCCCTCGACCGACGACCCTCTCACAAATATCAGCGTGTAACAACGGCATTTACTCCTATCGTTGTGTTTCATATGGCGAGTGAGAGTGCCGAAGGCCCAAACAAAACATATGCTTTTTTATTATAATTGGGATAAATAATTAGGTATATGGTGCCTGATGATAAGCGGTTACGGTAACCTAGAGACATATAGTAACACCAAAGTTAAACCACCACTCACGTGTTGCCTACCCCAAGGAAAGGGATAGGTTTAGAAAAGGTTATCCTTTTTTCAGAGAGGAGACGGGGGTTGGTTAAAGGAAGGGGACGAGAGACCTCCAGCGCGCTCAGTCACCATATATGATATACTATAATAGGATCACATAGCGTTGTACCTATCACGCCGATCACCGATTTATTTATATGCACAAATACGTTTTTTTTTATGTTGAAACGGGAAACAAACATCTAACCGCGTGTGCGTCATTCGGCGCAACGAATAGGGTAGTGTAGCGCCCCCACTAAATAAACCCGCCGTGTGCAGTCTCGCCACCAGTACTGGCAGACCACTGGAACTATGTGAGATTACTTCAATGGTGTATCGGTATTTACCTACTAGAATAAATTGACACCGATAGCAATATCGTTCTATTTAAGAAATAATCTATGCTCCAACAAATACCTATACACAATACAATATCATTGCCATTCATCATTTATTATTATCTATACTAATATTGTATTGTAAATGAGGGCTAATATTGTATTGTATTTTTCCGCAACTCGACGTCAGTACGCCTATTTTGCGTGATCTATATATAATATTGTAAAGAGGAAAGATTCAAAAACTACTGAACCGGTTTCATAAATTCTTTCACCATGAGAATGCTACATTATCCCTGAGTAACATATGCTATATTTATTACTAGAAAAAAGAACTATTATTTGACCAAAAATAAACTTTTTATTCTTTTCATGCAAACATTAAACCACATAACGATTAGAAAATATTAGGATCATGAGAGGAACTTGCAAATTACATGATGATTTCGACATGTATATTTCTGCGATATAATTTGCACATTTTTCTGTAGAACATACACAGTTGAAGATCAGCTACAGTATCACACTTCTTGTTTGTGATTCGCGGTTATATTGCTGAGATTACTCCGAGGTAAGCCTGTTCTTGCATGCAAATATTGACTTTCTGATCTTATCACACTACAAAGACACCACGGTACGTACTGATTTAATAATTATTGCACGCCTCATAAGCGAAGCGTTGAGATGTGTACTACTCTCGTTTCACACAGAACAACTGATTCATGAATGAATGTATTGGTCTTACTAAGTAGTTTTCAATAAATCACATAGATAGCGCTAATTTCAAAAAGTACCTATTAATGTGGTTCTCATGTCTTATACGCCATCTAGCGCAAATTTTAAGAAGTATTACTACAGTAGAATCCGTTTATTATGACTCTGCCTATATTGACCAACCGCTTCCATCCATCCATCATCCATCAGCCTTTCAACGTCCACTGCTGGACATAGGCCTCCCCAAGAGAACGCAACAAGCGGTCCTGTCATGGGTGATAGTTTCGTAATCACCATGCTTGGCAGGCGGGTTGGCGATCGCAGTAGATGTTGTTAATACTCGACGGAGTGCTGCTGCCCACTCCCCCTGTTTTCCCTCAGTCGGCTCTTACGACTCCCATGGGTGGAGAGGTGTGGGACAATTCTAACGCCAGCCCCACAAGGCAAGATATATATCTAAGAGTAGTTATTCAAAATTAGGTTATTATATTGAACTGCGCCGACACAAATGCTGCCATAGCTTGTGTACGTGTGATGCAGGTTATATACCTGAACACGACAAATATTTGTGCACGTTGTTTTTCAAGACTAACAGCATTTATGTCCATTTCTTTTGTTTTATGTCCTGGCAGCACAGGGATATAAAAATAAGGTAATTATAATAACACTGGGGATAAGTTATTAGTCATTATAAACTTACAAATACCTGATCATTATGAATTTTTTATGTTTTTTACTAATATTTCAACATCGTAACATGCTAAAAAAGACTAAAACTATTGCAAAATGACTCATGAGAGTACGACCAATGAATAAGTTCTAACTAATAATGTAGTTGACAAGCATTGATTGATTTATAAACGAGCTCCTTAAACGTAAATGTTAACTTGTATTGCTTAAAGACACTTGTAGCTAAATTGCCAACTAAGTTTAAATTATATTTACATATGTATAGAAGCTACAACCTAGAGGTAAAACCACGAACTATAAAGGCAATGGTATCGAATTCAATCTCCATTACAAGGTCATGGCACACACCTCTCTGAGATTTTTTGAAATATGTGCATAAGTATGTATTTGTTTACAAATGACCACTGCTCGGTGAACAAAAACTTCTTGAGAAAACCTGCTTGCTTCAGAGGTTTTTCCACAGGCCGTGAAGTTTGGCAATCTGCCCGGCAGGTGGACTAAAGCTGGGCCAGCAGGTGGACCACATTTGAAATCCCTCTCATATGAGAGGAGACCCCGCGCGTTAGCGGGGCAGTAAAAGGGTTAAAAATTATGTAATTATCAGTAACATTATCGCTCCCCTCCAAAGCCTACCGGGGAACAGATAATCCTTACTAATATTATAAACGTGAAAGTGACTGTTTGTTTATCTATTTGTTAAGCTTTCACATCGTAAGCGATCATCATTCGCGAACCAAGAAAAGCAGGCTACCTTTTATTCTGAAAATAATAACCGGTAGCTGTAGGATAACAATTTTTCTGTAGAGATAATTATTGTACCGCAGAGTGACGTATTTATGACCCAATACTGAAGTCCACGGAACCATAAAACATTAAGTTACACTATCAAAGCGTTAAGTTTTTTGGTTTAATTAATTAGGTATCTTTTTATTACATATTACATCCACCCATCCATTAGCCTTTCAACGTCTACTGCTGGACGTAGGCCTCCCCAAGAGAACCACCAACGGTTGCCGGTTCGTCGAGCGATGTGGCCTGCTCATTGCCACTTCACCATGCTAACCCAGCGGGCTATGTCGGTCACTTTCGTTCTCCTACGGATCTCCGTATTACGGATTCAATCACTTAGGGAAATACCAAGCATAGCCCGCTCCATGGCCCGCTGAGCGACTTTGAGTCTTGATAGAAGGCCAACATTCAGAGACCATGTCTCTGTTCCATATGCCATCACTGGTAACAAACACTGATATTAAATATTAATTGTACCTAATAATGATTATTGTTTCTGTTAACAAATATTTCAATTGTTTTTAATTATTTACTTTTATTGCACTTATCGTAAATAGGATAATTTACAATGAATCAGTATGCTAAGGTTTTTATGAACACAGGTGTGTTTAATAGCTAGTTTTTCTTGTACACTTATTATAAACACTGAGTCATATTTAATTCACTGCACATGTAAGTCGCAATAGAGATTAAGATTACAACTTAACAAAACTACTTATTTAACAAAAAGTAGCTTTGCGTACCTATTAATGTATGAAGTATGATTTACGTTTCTATCTATACTATTATAAAGCAGCTATGTCTGTAGACGTAAGATATTTGAGAAAAAATTAGGGCTATTCCGGCGAACACGAAACAATGTTTATGAGATTTTTTCTGTTTGTCTGATTGTTTCTTTGACCATCACGCAGAAACTACTGAACGGATTTTGATGAAACTTTTTTATTTGATAGCTCTTGATTATACTTAAAATCTTAGTATACATTTTATCCCGCTACTATATCGAAAACCTGAGACATAACCTAGAAAATAAGTTTTGGCTGCGACGGAGCTAGTAATTTATTTTAATAAATTATATAGCATATAAACTAGAAAGCGCGGCATTAAGCAAAATATACATAAGTACCCAGATATCTTTCCCGGTCACATTCAAATCATATCCCGGTGGTAATATGATCTTCAGGCCGTAATTTTAGTCAAGGCGACCACTATCAACAGATACTAGCCATGTACGTTGAAGGTATTATAGCGTTCCAATATGTGCACAAATACAATTAGGTACCTGCACTGTCAATTCCCTCACTCTCTTACTCAAATGTGACGTCATTCTGACACTACCGGAGAGATATCAGGCACCGGAACGACGGCCTTACGTGCTTTCCGAGGCACGGGCGTGAAAAACTGTCAACATACACACATAGATTCACGCCTTTTTCCCAGAGGGGTAGGCAGAGACAACGGATTTCCACTTGCCACGATCCTTGCTCACCTTTTTTGCCTCATTCACTGTCATTATATTCCTCATACATACACGTCGGTTAAGGGTACTTCTGACCTGACCTTTCTCGAGAACTTCTCTGATTTGGTCAGAGAACGTTCTACGAGGTCTACCCCTCCCAACTGCACCAATCACGCTTGCCATATATGTATATTTTTTTTGTTATCCTGGTTACACGGCTTCCCCGTTACACCGCCAACTTCCTACTTAAATCAGCTCTTGAAGAATCTGCTGTTGAAAATTTATTTACGAAAAAATCTTATAACTTTTTTGTTGGCTTGACTTGCATAAATGGTCTTAGGTCACCGCTTACTGATAGGCGTAGGCTTGTTTGCCACCCTTACACGAGTAGTATAAAAAAAATATTTAGTCTTATTTATTTATAAATTCAATATAAAAAATATTCAAATATGCATGAGTTATCTCTATTTTTAAATCAGTTCCTAATCGATATTTAATAACTCTGAGATTTCCATAAGCACGTGGATAATTAACTACAGATTAGTAGAATTTTACACTCACGCTTAGGTAAGCGTCGTGAGGACTGTGAAGTGATTAGCATTTCGTTATAGTTACTTAAAGCGAGTTTGTTAGTTGCATGAAGAGACCATTTATTAGGTGCACGTATTTTATTTTGGCAAAAAAATAAACGTAACTACTGTCTCGGGTACTAAGTTTTGTAAAAAATACCGTGATGCAATGCTACGAAAATAAAATATATATAGTATACTACATGACCCGGTGAACTTCGTATCATTAAATGAACCTTGTTTGTAATACCTATATATAATAGACCTCTCTGCCTACCCGTTCTTTTCAATTTACCCAAACAAACAACAATTATTCAAATCAGCCAAGCCAGTTTTGAGTTTTAGCGAGACTAACGAACAGCAATTGATTTTTATATCCTAACTATTATAAAGCTGTAACAGAGCTGTGTCTGTACATTTTATATATTTAAGAAAAAAATACTTTATTAGGCTATATAGGCGTGTCTAAACTAAGACTATTTTTTTTAGATTTTTTGTCTGTACAAACAGAAAACAGTTTTTTTTAGATTTTTTGTCTCTAAAAACTGTTTATCTGTTTGTTTGTTTGTTCGTTCGCGCATCACGCAATAACTACTGAACTGATTTTAATGCAAGTTTTTTTATTTGGTATCTCTTGATTAGACTTAAAAACTGGCATACATTTTATCCCGCTACTATATCGGGAACCTGAGATATGGCCTAAAAACTAGCTTTTGGCTGCGGCGGAGCCGCGGGCAAAGGCTAGTATATATATAAACTAGTTGACTTCGTACCACCCTAGAATCAATAAATTTTGTTTTAACTTATTAGCTTAATTAAGTTCAGTTTTTTACTACAATAAAATGTATACCTACTCAAAAATCTCGAGGCCGAGACGAACAAAAAATAGTATCGTAATCAATGAATTTGTTCTCGAGACCATCACATAAGCCGTCCCATACAAAATGTATGGTAAAAATATTGTTTTTATTACTATTTCCTTTTTTTAATAGGTATTTTGTATTCTGGACGGAATAAAAAAAAACAACACATCAAAGATCATAAAAATCTTAAGTTTCCTTTCTGAAGTTATAAATGGTGTAACCAGAGGTTGTTTTATTTAATATATAAAATTCTCGTGTCACAGTATTTGTCGCCATTCTCCTCCGAAACGGCTTGACCGATTCTTATGATTACCCCAAAAAAATTTTTTTAATATTTCGGACTATAATTTTATTTTAATTTTTAATTTTAATAAGTTAGTTATTTTTGCTTTTAAATTGCCTAAAAATTATCTAGAAATAATTTATATATGGCAAAACAACGTTTGCCAGGTCAGCTATATATAAGAAGTAATCTAGGTAAATATGAATGGTATTATACAGACTCTAATTATATTATTATTATTTTATGCCACAATAATAAAAAAAGAATCAGAAATCCCCTCTTATTTGGTTGGAGCATCCATCACACTGATTTCCTTTGTATAAATTGTAGTTTATGTCTCTCTCACAACAAATATTATTATTTTCATATAATTATTCGCTAGTTAAAATTGGTTTTGTACTTTATTTACCCACTACGGTCAAAATAAACGTAGGTACATGAATGTTAAAAACTCTCTTTTGCTTATTTGGATAAAAATATTTGGAGAAAATCTTCTTTATCTATAGTTTGAATTGATATGTTTTTGATACAAAACATTATTAGTGTGAACATTGAACACCTATAAAATACTTCGTTACTAGAGATTTCCTCGTCCACTCTCACCGACAATCGTTTGAGAGTGTTTGAGACTCCTACAAACTTGTTAGTAAACTAAAAAGAACTCGTTGTGACGATGTTAAGAGAGCGCCGAACATTGTGAACGTGATGACCAGTAAACCAACTCTGCAATGTATTGAGGATTCTAAGTTGAATATAACGATTTTCACCTATTTCTGGAACTATAGAATAATATTGAGAAAAGGCCAAAAAAAAATACCACGAGTACTGAGTATGTTAACTGCATGAATGGCAGAGTGGTTTATGATACCGGCCTCCCGTCTAGGTGTTGTGGGTTCGATTCCCACACAGGACAACTCTTTGTGTGATCTACAAATGGTTGTTCTGAGTCTGGGTGTACTTTGTGTCCGTGAAATTGTATGTGTAAAAAAAGTGCCACCCCTAAATAGCTCAGCATGTCAAGGGCTTAAAATGTACTTAAAAATATTTTTTATAATTGGATCCCTCCATTTCTATAACCAAATCATAAATGTTTTCCACGTCCAAGACCAGCGATCGCCAACAAGCGTACCGCAAAAGTTGCGAGTCGTAGCCCACTAGCACTAGGCTGGTAGAATGTTATCAAGTACTAGTTGTAACGGTTCTAAAGTAAGAAAAACTTAGTATAAGAATAAAATGTTATCTTACCTGTCTACACAGTTGTGTTACTGGAAACTAAGCTATAGCGAGTCCCGGGCGAGGCTCAAGCCCGGTCTGCGACAGCCACTCGATTTAATTTACATCTTCGCACCAATTGTTCCCAACTCCAGAGTTCGACGAACGGCCAGGCGCCGTCTCTGATTTATTTTCCCTCAACATCCCTTAAACGGATTTTAGTGTCTTAGTATCAGAACTTTACAGAGTAGTTAGTGTCAAATATATAAAGTTACTAATTTATTATAACGGGCTCACCTCAGGCAGCTAGGAGATTGTTGAGAAAACGGCGGCGTGAAGACATTTTATTTTGTTCTACGAATCGTTTGTGTTCGTAGCCATTGGTTGTATATTCCCATTATAAATTGTAAGTGACTACCTCTCTGTAACTAGACGTTGTCCTGTGAACCTTGGCTTGCATAAGGCATAAGGGGCGTCAGATTTTTGAAATTCGATACTACAATCTTCGATAAGAGCGGTGGTATAAAAAATACATATACAAGAATAAAAAAATATTTGTGATATTGGAAGATCTAGACCGCTAAGCCATTAGCACTTCCCCGGATTGGACGGTACGTACGTTCGCAGTAAAGCTCTCGTATTCCACTTTAAGAAATAATTTATTCTTAAAAGTAGCTGAATATATCAAGTGCTAAATTAAAGATCAAAATATTTACAAGAATTACAAAAAAGAAACATTTGAGAATGAAAATAAAAGTCTTGGAACACAATTGCAGCGCCTCCGCAATCGCAGTAGGTGACATGTTTTTTTTAAATATTTTCTAGGAAAATATACTTGAAACGTGTGGTTATGAAACTTTTCTTAAATCACCCCACAATAACTATGTCGTACTTATTACTATATTCGCTTACTTTAAATGCGAAAGTTTGTGTATATTTGTTACTCAATGAAGCCAGAGCGGCTAATCGGATAAATTTTGCCACAAAGATAGACTAAATTTTGGAATAATACATAAGCTTTTTATCCCGGAAAAATGTACGGTTCCTGTGGGATAGATTTGTTTTTCAGAGCAAGGTATCATCATGATTTTTTCACACAGTGGTAATAGGGGTCAGAGAATGACATAGGTTACTTTTTATCCCTGACAAAATGGATAGTTTATGTGGTATAGCAATATTTGAATAGAAATCATTAGTGTCTATATTAACGCTTTCAGTTTCTCTCCGCGGTCCAAGTCCTAGTCCTAAGAATCCTAAAAGAACTTTTTGTTCAGGCGGGATAAAATATACCTACCTCTTTCGGGGCAACGAAGAGGGTAGTGTGGGGCCCTCACCCACTAAATAAACCCGCCATGTGCCGTCTCTCCTGTATTGGCGGGCCACTGGATCTATAAATAAATAAATAAAATAAATATTCCCGGACATTTTCACACAACGTCCTCTGGTCCCAAACTAAGCTTAGCGCTTGTGCTATGGGTACCAGATTACGGATATAATACATATAATACTTTTTTTTTTGTAAATACATACATAATCTATTAAGATAGAAAACACCCAGACGCAGTACAAATATCTGTGTTCAGCACACTAATAATTTGTCTTGAGTGGGAATCGAACCCACGACCTCGTG
Source organism: Leucoma salicis (assembly GCA_948253155.1). Taxonomy (NCBI): domain Eukaryota; kingdom Metazoa; phylum Arthropoda; class Insecta; order Lepidoptera; family Erebidae; genus Leucoma; species Leucoma salicis. Next base: position 9,215,999 of record OX411808.1, on the reverse strand, counting down.
CGCGGAAGTCAGTTACACTACCGACTAAGCCACGAGGCCCGTCAACTATGTGACATTACTTCTGTGGTCGGACCTAGAGAACCTAGTATCTAATAGAATAATATTTTTATTCATGAAATAAATATGCATACATTCAGTCAAGAAAGTATTGGGAATGGATGATTTGTTTATGGTTCCAAATTCAAATTTTTGTTTTTTTTTTGTTGTTGTTAGAATGGCACAACTGTTATCCATTTAGGCGCGGAGTAGGAGTTACATCTGTTATTTATATTAAATACAGTACTGTTGGCCGTGTGGGGCCGGCTTTAGAATTGTCCCACCCCTCTCTACCCACGGGAGTTGTAAGAGCCGACTGAGGGAATTCCGCGGGAGTGGGCAGCAGCACTCCCTCGAGTATTAACAACATCCACTGCGATCGCCAACCCGCCTGCCAAGCATGGCGATTAACGGCATTATCCCCCGTGCCGGGACCGCTCGTTGAGGTGTCCAGCAGTGGACGTTGAAAGGCTAATGGATGGATGGACAGTGCTGTTTTTAGTTATATCATGTCTAGTGTGTATTGCGAACTTCATAATGGACAAAAACATCGAACAAAGAGTTTGTAATGGAATTTCGTGTTTGGAGTCACTTAAAATGTTACAGCAGGCTTACGGTGAATCGACTTTATCAAAAACACGTGCTTATGAGTGGTACAAAGCGTTTAAAAGCGGTCGAGATGTGATGGAAGATTTGCCTCGCTCTGGTAGGCCATCAAAGTCTGCAACTAAAGTTAATATTGCAAAAGTGAAGGAAATAGTGACTGAAAATCCTCATTCAACTTTGAGAGAGATAGCCGCCGAACTTTCTGTGTCTCACGAGTCGATCCGTACTATTTTAAATAATCACTTGGATATGAAACATGTTTCCGCTCGGCTAGTCCCAAAAGACCTGAATTTTCTCCAAAAACTCAATCGCATACGAGTCGCTGAGGACATTCATGAAACGCATTGTTACTGGTGACAAGACGTGGGTTTACGAGTTTGACATTCAAACTAGTCAACAAGCTTCGGAGTGGCGGCTTCCAACTGAACCGAAACCGAAAAAACCACGCCAAAGTCGACCAAAAGTCAAAGTAATGTTGACTGTTTTCTTTGACTATCGTATCGCGGTGTTGTGCACTCAGAATTCTTGCCAGAAGGTCAAACGGTGAATAAAGAATATTATTTTAGCGTTATGCGGCGTTTAAGAGAGCAAATTCAACGAAAAAGGCCAGATTTGTGGAAAGAAAATTCTTGGATTTTGCACCATGATAATGCGCCTTCGTACAAGGCCATCATTGTGAATGAATTTTTGTCCAAACACTCAACAAATACCATCGAGCAACCACCATATTCACCAGATATGACTCCAGCCGCCTTCTTTATTTTTTCCTAAACTCAAATTACTCCTTCGTGCCCGTTTTCAATCGGTAGAAGACATAAAGGAGAATTCGCGGCGAGAACTGAACTCAATTCCGGAATCAGCGTTTAAAAAATGTTTTGATGATTGGATTATTCGTTGGCGTAAGTCTATCGTTTCTGAAGGAGCATACTTTGAAGGTGATAAAATAAATTTGGATGAATAACAAACATTTTGTGTATTATTGGTCTTTTCCCGGTACTTTGTTGACAGCGTAGTATATCTGTAATTGTTTGTTTATTTATAATGAGTATAATGACCGGTGACTGTTAGGTACTTCAATTCTATTTGAATACATTACATGAGTTATTTATTATGTACAGATTACTTGGTCAAATAATTATCTCCAAACCGTAATAAGGTCACGGCGGATAGTGTCAACAGACACTAATAGCCGTGTACGTAGAAGATTATTATAGTGAGTCCACACGACCGGAGAGAGATCAGGTGCAGGACCAAAGACACCGCCAACTTTGTAATTCCGAGCTGCTATTGATTTTTGACGGAAACTCCCAATACCTTTTTGCTGGTCCGAATCGAACCCGAGACCTAGCAAACTGCAATCACATACACTACCATGAATAAAAAGAACAAAAATATTTCAAATATATGGTAGTAGAGCTTTGCATATCCCAGCATGAATGGGGCGGCTCGATCGGGGAAGCACTCACAAAAGATCAGCGTGAACCAACAGTAGTGGTAGGTGCCGTTGTGTTTCGTATGGTGAGTCAGAGTGCTGCACGTCCAAATCCCCTCCCTATCCTCTCCTTAGTATTCTACCTATCGTTTCCTTAATATATTTTCTATCCACCTCATATCCCTTTCTTTGAAGATGGTGACGCGCGAGTAATGCCTCTGATGTTGCTAGCATCTATAAACCGCTTACTACCAGGTGGGCCGTATGCTTGCTTGCCACCCAAGTAGTATAAGATACGAGTATGTGTTGTTATACGTAACATTTAATTGCGTAATTTTTTACACAAATATTTTGCTTGAACACACATTACGAACATTGAACTTACGGCAATGACAGCATCGATGAACAGTGAAATTATTCGACATTATATTAATCACTATTACGGTCAAACTATTCGACAACATTATTGCTAATTTTACAAGTAACGGTGCGTTTGCTTTTTATAAACTTGAGACACTTGTCAATTTGGACGTCATTCATGAAAAAACTGACAAACTCTGGTATTTAGTAACCCTCATAACTAACAGGATTGACTTGAAAAGATTAAGTAAACACCAATTTTGGATTTTTCATAGGGTTTATGCCTGGTTGGATGTCCCATCTTCTCTTTTATAAATGTTTGCGATTCGCTCCTAAAAACACGGTCCGACGTCAGCGCGAGGCTTGAAAACTGCACTACTGAAGTAATGGCATACAGTTCCAGTGGTCCCATACGGACGGAGAGACGGCACACGGCAGGTTTATTTAGTGGGTGAGGGCCCCACACGACCCTGTTCGTTGCCCCGAACGATGAGATGTGTGATTAGGTTAGATAAATTTTGTCCCGCCTTAACAAAAAAAGGACTTGAAAACTGCGGACATCGCGTCATCCATTGATCACATTCATTTAGACATCATAAAATTCGTAGTCGCCTTTGGAATTTGAAAATTATACTTTATTACAATTATTCTAGAACTTTGTTGTACTTATAGTGAAGTTCAGAAACTTAAGTATTTGAGTTGCTTCTTCATTTTGATTCCGACTCTCCTCTGTCTTCCAAATAACAAGTCTGCTACTTACTGTGTGTATACGGCAACTCAATCCAAGTAGTTTTATTGGTCAAATATAAAAAGATTCGCGATTTGCATCTATAAAAATGAAAAGAGAATCCAATTTGCATTTATATTTTTCTTACTAGAAGTTACTCATCGAGTTATAAGTGCCAATAAATTACAAAGTAACTGATCTGGTCGCAGTAATACGCAATCAGTATGCGCACTCGTTACTTAAACAAGTAGTACAAGTAAGTACATACGATTGAACGTATCTACATCACACCCGGCCTTATAGGCACCATACTTGATAAAGGTAACACAAAGTTATTGAACCCTACCAACAACGACGCTAACACTTGCCCACAAATAAACACAGCATACCAAATTATCACCAACCTTGGTCTAAAGTACTCCAATTCACTTCATAATGTTACGAATTGTTATTTTAATACCCGACACACGATCTCGTCGGCTTATAATCTTGATACATACGGGTATGTACAAAACTGTGACTGCGGATTTTCCTGTTTCATCTCGAGGTCCATACATCTATACACATAAATAAAACTGAAGTTTCTGCTTGTACTTATCATCACGCCATTATCATTGCAGGGTAGGCAGAGAGAATAGAGAGAGAACTGCTGACTCCACCTTCCTTCAATATAGATAACCAATTTGGTCTCAGTAGGTTAGTCGCGGTCTCCCCCTGTATATCCATCCTTCCATTGTATCTGTTTGTAAGTTCTAAATAACAGCTTTTTATTAAACGCATATGAGGAATATACAGAGAATATGAGATAATGAGAAAGATATACTCGTATATACAGAGAGAGAGAGAGAGAGAGAGGATACTTATCCTCTCTGTTATAGGTAACGTATAAATACGCTTATCTCCGAAACGGCCGGATCAATTCGAACCGGAACTTTTACTGCCAGATCCTTAATGCTATAAGGAATAACTTACACTACTATTTAGATATTTTTATGTATATTTTTAGCATTTGACATGCTTAACACCATACATTAAACACAAACTGAAAAATGTGAAATCGAAAATAACAGTCACGAGCAGGATTTAAACCTACATCTCCTGGATACCGTCCAGATGCTTTGCCAATTCAGCAATCGTGACAATTGCTCCTGACTGCTAATTTCGATAACACATTCATACTTAACGTATTTGGGTGACGCCTGCGCCATCTGTCGGAAGTATTTTCATACATTATACCGACCAGGTAAACTTAATTTTACAATTAAGATTTTTACCTACTAATGACGCAGCCCTATAAATATTTAGATATTTTTATATATATTTTAGCATTTCACATGCTTAGCCGTATACATTAAACACAAAGTGTGAAAATGTGAAATCGAAAATAAGGAGATGCAGGTTAAAATCCTGCTCGTGACAGTTATTTTCGATTTCACATTTTTCACTTTGTGTTTAACTTACACTACTTTTATTTTAGAAAAAGTTATAGGGTTCCGCAGAAAAAAAAGCTACGTTCCACACGGACGGAATCGCGGGTAGTAGCTAGTACAAAATAAGGCTTAACACATATTCATGTAACGTTTTCTCATCACGTCTCCAAGATACGCCACTTCCAGTCCAGTATCTCTTGGCACTAGGTATTTTCATCGAGATAAATTCTATTGAAATATTGTCTAGACAAACTTCGAAGGTAATTTGCGTTTTAGATTTTGAAAGTGCCTCATTTATAATGTTTGCCTCTCTGTTCCAGGGATTATACTTGTACGTGGGCGTGTGAATGCTCCCGTGAATTTCGTTCAATTCATCTTAGGATTTCTACAATGTACATAAACTTGGTACATAAACTTCTTTTAGAGAATTAATTTTACCTGAGCCTTGCAATCCTTTGCGTAGGCTCGTAGATTTAAAAAAGTAACTTTTAGACACAAAATAATCTCACAACAAAGAGAAAGGTTTGTGTACCTTTCAAACTTAACAAACTACGCCTTCGAATTGAATTCACGAACTATACCTACTCGTAATAAATATTTAGCTAAACAAAGAATAGGTTTTGAGTTTCGGATTTGGTTTCGAGCGCTCACAATAAACAACAAGCCATAAACTACGGCGGCTGACGCGCATATTTCTTATTTTTCTGTGAAACATCTCAAAATTATGTTACCCTAGCGGGACGTAAATGCCGCTCTATTAATTAGTGGCCACATTCGACTCGGCTCCTGAACGCATGACATCATGCTCCCGCGATTTTCGACAAGGCTCCTTTGTCTCCAAACCTGACAGATTCAGCGTAAATCACAGCAGAATGACAGCCGCGCAACACAGAAAATATTACTTTTTAACTTTGGTTATTCTTTGTCCTCACGAAGCTATGTGGTTGCGTCAGTACCCATCTTGCATGCCGACGACGACAATGTGCTGAATGATGAAATGGTTTCACGGCTACATTTGTTTATACAGACTGATGATAAATATCCACTCGTGAGAGCTGCTCGAAAGGCGGTTTGATTAAAAGGAACATAAATGTTGATCGTTCGCTTGTAATGATATTTACAGCTATTGAAATTTCATCGTCTATCAACGTAATTACAGTGAAATATGAGATGTTTGTTATGGCACAGCATATTGTAAATCTCATATTTCACATCCAGACATGAAGTAGAAATCAAAACCAAACGTTAACAAAAAAATAACACGGTGTATCTGTCAAACTGTATTTGTTATTATCAAGTATAAATTTTAACGCTTAAACTAATCGCGACGATGACGTTAAAGCACGAGTGGAAATAATTACAACACGTTGCGTTGTCTGGAACAAAGACGGGTCGTGTCCTGGGGCGGTGGTGTCAGGAACAGGAATAGAATGACGGAGCCCCCGACGGAGCGTGAAGCAGAGGTGTTTCCAATTTACAGACGAGGACATCTCTAATGCGCGACAAGATTTACAGTCGCTATTAATTTAAAAACATAACTGATGATGCAAAGAGCTATATATATTTAAATCCCCCCGATAACGACACATGAATGTAATATTTCTTTCAATGCTTTGTGCTCACTGAAAATTGCAATAAGTAAAGAAACTTTTACGATGTCGAAACTCTATAAAAACGCCGTAAGAAGCCCATTATTCACCGTATTTGCCGCGGCCAGACGAATCACGTATCTGAACTGCTATGAAGACGTTTAATTAGTGCCAAACACGCGATCTACGGGTCTGAGAATACTGTTACTTACTCGGTTATAAAATAAGAGTGGCTTCCATCACCGATACTCGTAAAGTGGGAGCAATGAAAATACCGTAAAACAAAAGAGAGTGGTGAAGCGAAAATATAATTTCGTGGTTGGGTTCAATAACGATTATGTGCATGCAAAAAGTACTTATGACTTATGCAGTCTCAAACTTATATAAGATTTTATATTTAACATTTACTAGAGAAATGTTTCTTTATTTCCCAGTTTTAACAAAATGTTAAGTAGAAGATGTTTAATTCAAGTTAGTAAACTTCAATATTGCCTTCTCGTCTTAAGGTCTTTTTGATGTAACATCAAAAGGAAAACTGATCCTTTTTCCGGTTCGATACCTGCTGTTATTGTCATCCACCTTAGATCATCGTACACTTCGACTTTCTCATTGTGATCTACCCTCATAACTTTTATGAATGAACAGATTTCTTTATTACACACGAATTCTTTTTCTAATTCAATCTCCTGATCCTCAGTTCATTTATTTATTCGTTTCAAAGTAATTCGCTCGGGAGGCAATAGGATTTTTTCATATTAAAATAGTCAAAGAGCGAAGTCCCTGTGGGCCCTGTCGTATTGTAAGTCTACCTGTATTTCCTTTAGGTAACTGCAAAATAAGTAAATCACATTATGCCCTTCAATGGGCATCTGGTTACTTAAGGGATGTAGTTCATTTTATATTTATGAACGTTATAATCACAATGGTTATTAATAATGCCGGTTTTTATTAAGTCTTGAACCCCTTTCTTTCGTGTCCATAAAAATGTAAAAAATTATGACCACAAAGGCAGTTTTGGCTTTGACTGCGGTTAAAAGAAAATTGGCAAAGAATTACAAAACATAGGTTTAAGTCGAGTCATAAAACTTATATCTCCGACATTATTATATGGTATTTATGCTGATATAGTAATATTTAAATTTAATTTCTATGTAAATTTACTGCCGTGTGGGGCCGGCTTTAGAATTGTCCCACCCCTCTCTACCCACGGGAGTCGTAAGAGCCGACCGAGGGATTACCGGGGGAGTGGGCAGCAGCACTCCCTCGAGTATTAACAACATCAACTGCGATCGCCAACCCGTCTGCCAAGCATGGCGATTATGGCATTATCCCCATGACGGGACCGCTCGTTGTGGCGTTCTCTTGGGGAGGCCTATGTCCAGCAGTGGACGTTGAAAGGCTGATGGATGGATGGATGGTAAATTTACAGTCTCAAATTTTTTTCCATAATATATTTGTTTTTTTCGTAGTTTTCTTTTGTAAAATACGAATATGTAATAAATTTTGTTGTAGCTTAAAAGTGGTTACCCAGTAATAAAATAAATTAGTAGAATTTTAGTAGTTTAGTAGTCAGACCAAGAAAAAGGGAACCGTTGGGCACCCTCTTATGGTGGTCTAAATCTAAAGACTGATGGATGGATAGAAGACCGAGCACTGGCGAGCAGAGGTCTGTGATCGAGACTTCGTAACGCATGCTCCTCTGGCTGTTCAAAATTATTTGTGTATTGGTCAAGTGATTATTATCGCTACTTGGTAAAGCAAACATCGTGAGTTAACCTCTGCGCCTGAGAAATTCAAAATTGGGAAGTTGCTTACGTCATTGGACCAGCGTGGTGACCAAAATCCCTGTCAGTCTGTGAGGAGACCCATGAACTAAAAATGCTCCAAATAATTTGTTTGGACAAACCCGAAATGCTATTCATTATAATCTGTTTTGCCAGAAAAATACCAATAGAGTTAAAGAAATGTTAATTAAGTATTATCACGATTTAATACAAATTTGCGATAAGCACATGGAATTAGGAAGAGAAAGTGTAACACCATTTATTCCCGCTGATATTATTTGAGGCCACTAAACAAGATATTTAGTTATTGCCCCTCCCCCTTATGGTGGCAGCTGAGCCACGACCCACCTGCTAAGTGGCAACTGCCGCTCAACAATACTAAGAATACTGCCAAGCTGCTACTCGCCATTTCATTTCGAGGACGAGAAATTAAATGAGTTATCCCACTATAATAAACACTCACCGAGGTGCTTCATTGTCGCTCACATGGTAGATGGCAGTAACGACCCGCTCAAGCCCGGTAATGCTACTCCAACTTGGTACCCAACCCTACCACAAATAATGCAATAAATAATAACTGAGTCAGCTAGTACGACAGATGTGAGAAAGAATGGCATGGTGACACTTTTTATTCTTAGTAAAATAAGCAGCATCTTGAAGAGCGTCACTCATAACAAGCGTGCCTGTCTATATTTACAAATTAAGTATATTGATTTTAGTTTGTGAAATACCTAACTTGATATTAATCGAATTCAAATTTCACAAATACAACTTTTGCAAGTAAATATACACATATTAAGAAATAATATAAAAATAAAATCTCTGACTCGCAATGTTTTATTATTTATATTAAAATAATGTGTAAATAAATATTATGCGGCTTGCGGCTAGGGCAGGGCTACCACTTTTTAAAAGAGAGGGACCCAGAGATTTTTTTAGTCTTGATATTTTTATTTTTGTTGGGCAGAAGTCTCCTCTCAGAGGGATTCAGGGTTTTTTCCACCATTCTGGCCTAGTGCAGGTTGGCATACTTCACAAGCCTTCGAGAAAATCTCTCGGGCATGATTGCCTCACGATATTTTCCTTCACCGTGCAAAAGTCAGAGGTGGCTACCGCACCTTGGACTGGAGATCGAACACGTTACTATTGTCTTTGCAGCTCTTGGTTTTACCAATAAGTTATTACTTCTGGCTTATTAAAAAAATACGTCTATCTCGGAAGGCTCCATGTTTTGCCTGCCTTCCCACTTAACTAAACAGCGATAGAATGACCGTCAGTCAGTGATCCATGTTACGCATATCAGTGACAGATGGATATATTGTCCTATATTACCTAAGACCATCAGACTGCGGTCTGTAATCACTGCTCGAATCAAAATCAAAATATTTTATTTTGTCTCAAATTTATACAAATACTGCAACATTGAATATATCGATATTAAACCAGTAGCCGTGTGGGGCCGGCTTTAGAATTGTCCCACCCCTCTCCGCCCATGGGAGTAGTAAGAGCTGACTTAGGGAATACCGGGGGAGTGGGCAGCAGCACTCCTTCGAGTATTAACAACATCCACTGCGATCGCCAACCCGCCTGCCAAGCGTGGCGACTACGGCCCTATCCCCCTTTCTTGGGGAGGCCTATGTCCAGCAGTGGACGTTAAAAGGCTGATGGATGGATGGATGGATGGAAACCAGTAGCCGGGAAATGCACCCATTCAAAGCTTTAGATTCCGAACAAATTATTTGTGAATGTAGAGTTGAGCATGTCATGTGCTACAGACCGAAATGTCTGTAGATTCCAGGTCAAAAAGCAGAGGGGTGGCAGCCCTATCTGCGGCCTTATTTTTAATATGCGTGGCACTGAGTATTATTAAAGTCATTATCAGTTATATATTTGTTGTTTTCTAAGAGTTGGAATATTAATACTTTTTAACGGCATAGAAATATGATAAACATTTTATTTTTCTCAATCGGAAGTTACGTATCAGATCCATCAAGTTCATTTTGATTGGGCATTCAAAAGAAACCGGTTCATTTATAAAGCGATTCAAGCATTCAAGATATTTTATTACATCTTTTGAAAGGCAGGGTTAAATTCATAAACCACCGAAGGAATGTAACATAGTTCCAGTGGCCCGCCAATAAAGGCGGAGAGACGGCACACGGCGGGTTTCTTTAGTGGGTGAGGGCCCCACACTACCCTGTTCGTTGCCCCGAACGACGGGGTGTGCGGTTAGGTACATTTTTTCCCGCCTAAACAAACAAAAAAAAAAAAAAAAAAAAAAAAAAAAAAAAAAAAAAAAAAAAAAGGGTTAAATTCATAACCTGTGGGACATCGGTTACGACTGGGTATTGCGGTGTCGGCTCCCCCCCGGGCTGGCGGTCATCTGCTATGCGGATGACACGCTGGTCGTGGCCCGGGGTGGAATCTTCGAGGAAGTGGCGTTACTGGCCACCTTAGGGACCTCGGAGGTGGTCAGGAGGATCGGTGCGCTGGGGCTTAGGGTGGCCCTGGACAAATCGGAGGCCCTACTTTTCCATGGGCCCCGACGTCGCCCACCTGCTGGCGCCTCGATCACAGTGGATGGGGTCCAGATTGGGGTGCAGGCCCAGATTAAGTATCTGGGCCTGGTGCTGGACGGGCGGTGTACGCTTTCGCGAGCACTTCCGCCAACTGTCCCCGAGGCTAGTCGGTGCAGCGTCCGCCCTTGCACGGCTCATGCCGAATATGGGCGGACCCAACAATGCGTGCCGACGGCTTTACGCGGGGGTGGTCCGGTCGATGACGCTGTACGGCGCACCCGTGTTGGCGGGGTCCCTGGATGCACGGAACAGGGCTCTTCTGTGGAGACCACAAAGAGTCGTTGCGTCCAAGGTCATACGTGGATACCGCACGGTGTCAACGGAGGCGGCCTGCGCGTTTGCCGGAATCCCCCCGTGGGACTTGGAGGCGGAGGTGCTCGCTGAGGTGTATCGGCGGGCGTCGCTAGAGCGGGAGGGAGGTGGCCAGGTGGCAGGGCGACGCCCGCCGAGCTGCCATGGCCAGATGGAAGGCACGGTTGGAGGCGCCCCGGGCCGGTGTTTGGACCGTAGGGGCGCTCCAGCCGATGCTGGAGGAGTGGGCGGGGCGACGGCACGGAGTCCTTACCTTCCGACTGGTGCAGGTGCTGTCGAGGCACGGTTGCTTCGGCAGATATCTGCATATAGTCGCAAGGAGGGAAGCGACTCCGGGCTGTCACAACTGCGGCTGTGACGAGGACACGGCGCGGCACACGCTCGAGTAGTGCCCGGCTTGGGCCGAGCAGCGCCGTGAATTCGTCGCGGAAATAGGGGGGTACCTCTCGCTGCCGAGCGTCGTCAGAGCGATGCTCGGCAGCAACAGGAATTGGGCCGCGGTCGCTGCCTTCTGCAAGAAGTTATCTCGCAGAAGGAAGCGGCGGAGAGGGCCAGGGAGGAGGATTCTTCCGCTGACCCAAACCGACGCCAGCGACCGTGGCGGCGCAGGCGCAGATACTTGCGCCTCATGCCGCCCTAGCTGAGGCTGCGGGTGAATGGACCGGGGAACGTCCGCCACCCGCAAGGCCTCCCGCGAAGGTGCGACGCTCCTTGTACGGATGCGTCGCTCAGTAGAGAGTACCCGAAAGGGTAAGCCGCCGGCAGACCACCGAAGGAATATAACATAGTTCCAGTGGCCCGCCAACAAAGGTGGTGAGACAGCACACGGCGGGTTTCTTTAGTGGGTGCAGGCCCCACACTACCCTGGTCTTTGCCCCGAACGACAGGGTGTGCGGTTAGGAACATTTTTTCCCGCCTTAACAAAAAAAAAGGTTAAATCCATAACGTATTATGTTGATATTGAAATGTGGAAAAATCGTAAACGCTTGCTGTCCGCGAACTGATTACGAGTTATGGCCCCCTCGTGTGTTCACATAGATTTTTAAACACAGGCGAAGTGAAGGGGCTCTTTTATTCTTCCTGTTAAGTACACGTTTACGACAAACTCGTAAAGCACGGATCACTGAAAATTTTTGATATGTAACTTTCCTATTCAAATGCGTACTTTACGAGGCGGCCCATTATAATTTTACTGACGTCATATTTTTTCCTGACCCACTGATTATTAACGGTGGCTCAAAGGGATTTTTAATAAAAAAATGTTATATCTTTTTAATCACTTCCTATTTTTATTGCCTTACTTGAGTTACCTTTGATATATAATAATTTACCGTGTCGCAATAAATATGTCATTTGCTTTTTAGGAACGGGAACGGCATGGTTCAAAAAGGTAATAATGTTATCTTATTATCATAGGAATAAGAGTAATCTTGTTTTAGTCATTATGACATGACACATTTTAAAAAAACAGATTGAGGTCTTGAAGGACACCTTTTTTTTACAACGGGGTAGTAGGACGCCCGCTACAATCAAAATTTCTGAAGTTATCTCTGTTTAGGTGCATTTGGAAAAAAAACTGTGTAATTTATAGCTTGTGATGAAATTCCGGGCATAGATGTACTTAACACATAATTTATTATTTTTAAATTATAACTATTAATAATTTGACTAAAAATACTAATATAATTACGTCATTCTTTCCCCGAGGTGTCGTACGAGGCGCGATAAGCCATTATCAGCCATTGCATTACTGGTGGTACTGCTGTGTATCAAGTGGGAGCTATCAAGCATTTGTTATCGGGTCCAAGCGGCTCGGTATCACCGTCTGTCATGTAAACTGTGAAGCATATCGGAGTGTTTTGGTTGTAGTGGGGGATACCCTTCACTCCTTCACACACTTCACTCCTTCGAGTATTAAGAACATCCACTGCGATCGCCAACCCGCCTGCCAAGCGTGGCGATTACGGCACTATCCCCCATTCTTTGGGAGGCCTATGTCCAGCAGTGGACGTTAAGCGGCTGATGGATGGATGGATGGATGGGGGATACCCATCATTGTTGAGTCCATGCGCGGCGGTTACCGCTTACCATCAGGTGAGCCGTGGCACAACTAAGCTGCTACCTTTATTTATAAAAATAACATTCGTATAACGACGGATACTAAAAGTTGGTTTCCAAGAAGGACATATTAAAACTCCCTGGTTGTTTTCTAGAACTTTCTCTATTTTACATTTTTGGTGTTCACCACCTATTTTTGTTTACATTATACTATTATAAAGCTGTAACAGAGCTGTGTCTGTACATTCAAGATATTTGATAAAAAAATTACTGTAATAAACAGGCTATACAGACGTGTTAGACACGCACAAAACAATTCTTTTTTAGATTTTTTGTCTGTTTGTGCATCACGCAAAAACTACTGAATGGATTTAGATGCAACTTTTGATGTGAAACATCTAAAAAATCGGCTGTTAGCGTGGCGACGCTTTTATTTTACTTGACCCGTTCAAATCTTGCAAGTTAAATTTGACATACTTGTCGGTTTCCGATCGTGTTGAAATTTTACACGCATATGTATATCGTGTGACAATGCAATATTATGATGACATGGATCTGATCTGATGATGGGGCTGGAAGGTGGACATAGGAACTCTATAATGAAACGGCGCAACCCCATCGAGTTTGGGCTCGTATAATTCGTCTTGACGAGTGCTTTATCTCTAGATGGTATCCAGGGTCTGATGATTAAGCTGGAAGGTGGCCACAGTAACTCTATAATGAAACGACGCAACCCCATCGAGTTTGGACTTGTTTGATTCGTCTTGATGAGTACTTTGTCTTTAGATGGTATACAGGGTTTGATAATGGAGCTGTTAGATGGCCACAGTAACTCTGTAATGAACCGATCCAAACCCATCGTTTATACTCGTTTGATTCGTCTTAAGGAGTACTTTGTCAAGTTATGATCGTTTTATTTCTACAAAATAATGTCGATGTTTTCACATCTGGTAGACGTCCCACGACGTCTAGTTTTTTTTATTTGAAAGGCCTTGATTAGACTTAAAAACTGGTACACATTTTATCCCATCCATCCATCCATCAGCCTTTCAAAGTCCACTGCTGGACATAGGCCTCCCCAAGAGAAGCAAGTGCTGCTGCCCACTCCCGCGGTATTCCCTCAGTCAGCTCTTACGACTCCCATGGGTGGAGAGGGTGGGACAATTCTAAAGCCGGCCCCACACGGGACACACATTTTATCCCACCACTATGTATATCCTGAGATATAGGTAGCCGAAAAACTAGCTTATGGTTGCGGTGAAGCCGCGGGCAAAGGCTAGTCTATTATATATAATTCTCGTGTCACGCGATGAACTCCTAAACTATCTAAACGATTTTCACGTTTTATGTTTTTAAATGTGTGTTTTGCTGGCGAGCCTAAGATAAGATAGTTTTTATCACGTATTTTTTATAAATTAATTGCAATATGTATTCACGAAAAAAAAAATGGCGGTACGAAGTTCGCCGGATCAGCTAGTATTATTATATGTCTTTGAAGAACCACTAAAAAAGTTGGACTCGTTTGTATTTCTTCATACCAGTACTAAACATAAAATTATTGCACTCGTTACAACACATGACTGTAATGAGTTCAAAAACAAAACTAAATAAACAAATCCAATTTTATTGCCGACACGAGTTGACTCAAAAATTGCTCTAATTTATAGTCACATGATGTCATAAGTACTGTCCAATAAAAATAAAAAACACGCAATGAAAAACATGTGGCATAAATCGTGAGAACGTTAGCCAATCCGATAAAAGAGAACAAAGAAGCTTTATAAAATAAATATTTGTATCAATTACGGAATTGTTATTCCCAATCATAGCTAACAAATAACACATTCCGTATAGCTCTTTGAATAACACCGAGTTATGTTGTTAGGCTGTTACCTATGTAAGAGTAATTCAGTGATAACGATCTATAAAAATATTTTGAATTTAGAAATTCCTAAACAGCTTTTAGTTGTTTTTATTAAGGCGGGAAAAATGTACCTAACCGCACACCCCGACGCTCAGCGCAACGAACGGGGTACTGTGGGGCCCTGACCCGCTTAATAAACTCATCGTGTGCCATCTCTCCGCCTGTATTGGTGGACTATTGGAACTGTGTGACATTACTCTACTTGAGTGATACCTATGCCTAAACAGCTAAATATCTATAGATTTTTCAGATTTATAAGCTACCTTGGTAGTGCAGCGGTAGTGTGGGTGACTGCCGATCATGAGGGTTCAGTCGCCGGATGGGGCAGTGTTGTTGGGCTTTTGGAACTTGGATATGTGCCTCCTATTACGTCGGATTTAAACATAGTCGGAGAACCGTGGGTGTGTAATACACCTCTGCCTACCCCTTCGGGGTAATAAAATAATAAATATAAAAATTACTTGTAACTAACTATGTTTTTCCGCAATCATCTCCAAAAAATGCTAATCTAATCTTAATCTTAAACTTCTTTTTTCCAACTTAAGTTAATTTTTCATACCGATCATTTCCTTATTTTATTGCAAAATTAACAAATGAATTATGTGCCTCACAACCACATGCCACAGCAACGCGTGGCTGACTACTTGTAGTGGGTATATAGATCTACATATCAAATGCTAAAAAGTATATAAAAATATCTAATTAGGTACCTAGCAATTTATTTAGAAGATTCTTCAACTGCTACTAGCTGATCCACCAATGCACAGAGCGACTGCTTATTTGACCTCCACGAGCCAAGTAAAGAGACAACTGATGACTTTATAACAAGACCAGAGTTAGATTTCTTGTTCAGCCTGGCAGTCGTTAGTTAAATCCATTTTTATAAATAAATATTTTTTTGATGGCGTAGATACGGCACACGGTAGGTTTCTTTAGTGGGTGAGGGCCCTACACTACCCTGTTCGTTGCACCTAACGACGGGGTGTGGGTTAGGTACATTTTTTCCCGCCTAAACAAAAAAAAAATGTAGGTATATAATGGCGAGCCTTGCTGATTTGAGCATGGATGGGTGGTATTTTATTTGTTTGCTCTTGAGTAGAGCTTTAAAAACTTGTACATATTTTATCTCGCTGCTATTCCGGATCCTGAGACGAGATACTTAACTAAAAATTAGCATTTGCCCGAACAACTTATTAATGAAATATCTTTATAAACTTGATTTAGGTCTTCACCAACAAAAGTAAATAATGATATTAGACAAGAAAAGCGTGTCTATACACACACATATGTATGTACAGCAAGTTCTACAAACCGCTTCAACAAGTGCCCCTTTATTTACAACATAACTGGACCTACGCTTGTTGTATACTTTTTACTTTTCAATAAAGAAACATGCGACACTTAATCGAATACAATAATACAGCCAATATATATTCAAGACACTCAACATGCCAAACGCGTCGTACACATGCCACCTAATTTGCTACACATACTACATCGCGACACTGTCTCCTCAATTCTGCTCCATTATTCTTTGTTCCCAACATAAATAATTTAAAAATAACGACTAATAAAGAGATAACTAAATAGTTTTATCGTTTCATGGAATTATATTACAGCCAGGTCAATATTCGTCTACAATGTCTCGCTTTGTTGGACATAGAGTTATGCAACCGAATTGAAACTTTAGCGGTGAAATTGTTCCAAGAAACGTGCTTAGTAGAAAAACATTGGAGGTTTTATTGATTCGAACACGATATGGGAACATAGCTGGGATACGAAGCAAACCTCCGATAGGTTTCCGAATTTAAATCGTTCATTAATATTGACTCTACATAGCTTTTACGTGCCAATATGTAGTTTATTGACATTTGAAAGGCTCTGTTTGCTATTTAGTACAATAGAAAATGAGTAATTTGAATGATTAACAGTTTAGTTATTGTGCCAGAACTTATATATAAGAATTTATAACATAATACTGCAGTTTACAATGAAGAGGTGTATTAGCCATTGTCTCCATAACAAGTACAATACATATGCAATTATAAGTAATGCTACTAATATTACGAGTATCAACATAGAGCAACGCGGACCCCCGGCGAACCGGAGCGCGTTGCTCTATGAGTATAAACGTCAAGTTCGTATACTTAGATCTTTTTACTCAATCACGCAAATATATAACTAGATTGATTTAGATGACAGTTGGCACACAAATAGATTTTAACCTTAATTAACGTATACATAATAGATATACATATACATAGATAGACTAGTTTTTCCCAATAAAAGACATGACTGGACTGTGTGGTGCCGGGCTAAATATAGTGTCACCACCCCATTCTTTCCCGCGGGTCAGCGGGTGTTGTATGCGAAGACAAATGGAAGTAAGCAGTTATCATCCATTGCATTACTGGTGGTAGGGTTCGGTACCAAGAGGGAGTACTCACCTTCATCATAGCTTCCATATGGCTGAAAGGATTTTGATTTTTGTGTGAAAAGTAATTTGATCGTGAGTGTAGATGTGAATTTAAAAACTATGTTTCTTTACTGTCAGCTTCTTTCACCAACACACAGTCCCATCCATCCATCCATCAGCCTTTCAACGTCCACTGCTGGACATAGGCCTCCCCAAGAGAACGCCATAACGAGCGGTCCTGTGCCGACCGCATCCCGCAGCTTTGACCAGATCATCGGTCCATCTGGTGGGGGGTCGTCCTACGCTGCGCCGTACGATACGTGGTCGCCACTTGAGAACCTTTCGTCCCCAACGGTTATCGGTTAGTCGAGCGATGTGGCCTGCCCATTGCCACTTCAGCATGGCAACCCGGTGGGCTATGTCGGTCACTCTCGTTCTCCTACGCATCTCGATTCGATCACGTAGGGAAATACCAAGCATAGCCCGCTCCATGGCCCGCTGAGCGACTTTGAGCCTTGATATGAGGCCAACATTCAGAGACCACGTCTCTGTTCCGTGTGTCATCACTGGTAACATACACTGGTCGTAGACCTTCGTTTTCAGACACTGCGGAATATTGGATGAGAAGATCTTCCTTAGCTTCCCGAACGCTGCCCAGCCGAGAGAGAACACACAGTACTACTGCTGTAATACTGTGTAATACTATATAATAGGTTATAGATGGGTTAAATTACGAAGTAAAGAGGGTCAGGGCCTTTAAAATTCGTAAATCCTTTCCTATTTTAAAATTAGCAAACCAAATTAAACAAATAACCCGTTAAAAAAAGAAGTCTGCAAATCAAAGGTGAGTTATCTTAAAATTCGTCATTGATATTGATGCGAAACCCGGTCAAGTATTGAAGACAACATCGAACACAGCGTTGAAGAGATTCGGGGACATAACGTCTCTCTATCTACTATCTTCATTTGGATCGGTTTCATACTCGTGTCTTGAAGATGGATACACATAGTTGTTTCAATACAAGCATTTTAACACTGATGTATCCAATTTCTTACGCTGAATAAGCACAGAACGCATTGGTAAGCTACCGTAATAAAGTTATAGTACAGAGTTAACGAGTTGAAAATACAATAGTAACAATATCAAGTGATGTTTGAATGGAGTATCTTTATGGTTGTACCATCACAGGACCTGAACTATACCAAACATTAAGCTCGAACGAAAACATGACATAAATATTTTGGAAACAGCTTTACCCAATATTCGCGGCAGACTCAACACCCATTATTCCGCACCATAAATAATACACTATACAAAAACGTTAACCCTTCATTGCCTCTTCCTTTTACGATTCAAAGAAAAGAAATAAAATATGTGCGAGCCAAAACAAAGGGTATAAAACCGAAATGACAGGGCCACACGCTTTTCAAGGAGACGCCGAGCAAAAAAGAAAATCTATAATTTCGCATTATGTAATACTCGGAAGAAGTTGTTGGACGGGATTCGAATGCAGGCAGCGTGGTTTAAAAATAACTCAAGGTTAGCACGCAGTTCGAGGGTCCCATTGTGGTATCAAGGTCCACTGGTTTTGCAGGATGCCTATAGCCAACATATTATTCGTGTGAGGATGCGCTAACGGCGGCGGCGTGTAAACTATCATTCGAATTAGTGCTTTCAATAATTATTACGAAAAGAAATAATTAATTTTACATGTAGGTATAATGTATAATTAAAATCCTTGTCTAATTAATTATACCTAAAAAAGTAAACCTTATTTTATGCACTAAATTTTACGTTGTATTAATTAAAGATACATTACAGAAAGAAATTATATCGAGCATTTTTTCGGTACCAATGTTGTAATTACTGGTACAAATATTACAATGTATTTAATAAATAATAAATATTCACGGACATTTTTCACACAACGTTCTCTGGTTCCAAACTAAGCTTAATGCTTGTGCTATGGATACCAGATTACGGATATAATACATATATTACTTTTTTTTTTTGTAAATACATACATATAATAGATAGAAAACATCCAAACGCAGTACAAATATCTGTGTTCATCACACAAACATTTGTCCTGAGTAGGAATCGAACCCACGACCTCGTGCACGGAAGTCGGTTACACTACCGACTACGCCACGAGGCCCGTCTAAATACTCTATAGTATATTTTAAATACTCTGAACAAAAGAGTCCACCACTTTAATGGGTTTTTATTAACAGACATCGTGATCTAACTTTGAATGGTATTAATCAATTCAGTCGGACAATAAATTACAGTGGTTAATTGATTAACTACGACCATCTCGACCTTTCATGTTTGTGTTATGCTTTTTTGTAGGTATGTAGTTATGGCTACGGCTATTACAATGTGCAGCAGCTTACGTTAATAAATATCAAATAGGTAGCCTTTTGTTTCTTTAATAACTAACGGAAACCTGATCCTATTTTGTATGTAATAAAACTTATGTGGTTAAAAAGATAAAATAACATATGCTGGACGCTTCTAAATAACAATTAAATGCCTTGAGTCAAATAAATATTCGGTATATAAGTTTATTATAATCAATGATCTCTTTGTTTACGATATTCGAGTATTTCATAATAAGCAAAGGTGAAGATTGAGAACTGTTTCTTAATTAGGTTTACTTACATGTAAACTATGTAATTTATAATTTTATACGAATAAGATAATTCTTTATAGGCACAGTGATATTCAAATCCAAATTAATTAAAAAAAAATACGTAGTTTGGCATGAATAGTACAATTAAATACCATTTATTAGTGTATTATTGCATTTAAAATATAAGAGTGACATATAAAAGTAGCCTTTTTATGGTTTGTCTACCTTTTACTCGCGGCTTCCTGACTACAATACATAAGGTACCTACACTACCTACCTATTCTGTTTTTGTTACCCGAATAATATATAATAATTCGTATTATAATATATAATAATTTATTGTAGAAAATTGTGCTTATTCGTGTAGCGTTGGAAAGTTTTTGTTAATCTTGACTGGTTTTTAATGACACAAGGTATAAAACCTCGCTTAGTCCCCTAAAGAAAGTCACGAAGCATAACCAATAAGGGCCAACATGACCTTAAATTGCATGGAAGTACTCGTAATATACTAGTTCTCACATGTATGTGTGTTTTCAACAAATTTTATTAGGTGCATTATTTATTGTGCTCAGCGAAGTGATCCATAAGTACTCGTTTTTGAATAATACGCCGTCTTTGTACGGTACTACGCAAATGGTTTTACTTTTATATTATCTAGGTACCTACTAAAAAATCTTACGTATATTTTTCTTAAGTAGAAAGCATGAAAACTATATTAACAGTTGCTTTAGAGGTTACAGCTTTTATGACCTACATGCGATTTCTAACATTTTGTAATTGCATTTATTTATCTATTTCATTTATATAAATAAATAAAAACATATAGAGATCTGCCGTCGGGCGCGCACTGGATAGATTTAAATCGATATTAGACATTTGGCCTTAATCTAGATTACAAAAGAAGATCTAGATAAAAAAAAACATGCAGGGCCGTCTTTGGGGACTGCCGATAGAAGTGAAAACTAAGTAGCTTGTGAATTGAATGACCAATATTATTACATGAATATTATACAGAAGCATGATAGATTTAATTCTGGTAGACAGTCGCCTCTGAAGCAAAATTCTGGATACAAAAGCCTCCCACTGTCGACACGGACCAGTATCTCGTTATTGCGAGATTTAGTGGTCTTGTTCAGAAAGTGGAGACACTGGCGAGAGCGTGTCCCCTTCGGAGGGCTTGAAAGAATGAAGATTGAAAAGTTGCAAGAAGAGAGTGTAAGAGCAAAGTATGCAGAGGGTGTCCAAGAACGGCTGACAATGGCAAGTCAGCCGGAATCTGACATAGAAGAATGCTGGAGAGTATTGAAAGATAGTATGGTAGATACAGCGAAAGAAGTATGTAGATGCTCAAAGAAGAAGAGGAAAGTGAAAGGTGTTGCATGGTGGGATACGGAAGTAACAGCTTCCGTAGACCAAAAGAAGAAAGCGTGACTGGACTATGTATCTTCTTTAAATCTGAGTGCAAATATGAACGAACAGAAGAAAGAAATATACCAGCAACGTTAGAATAACACCAAAGCCTTAGTGAAAGAGAAGCGTGATAGAGCAAATATAATTGCAGAAGAAAGACTGACCAAAAACTTCGAGAGCAACACCAAATTTTCTGGAGGGAGGTGAAGAAATCTCGGAGTGTTTGATCAGCTTTCAGAATAAATAAAATAAGGTCTAAAGGTTAAATTTAATTTTTCGTAATAATTAAGGAGACATTCTTACGCAAACACAAGATGTGTTAAGCGGATGGAGTGAATATTTTGGAGATATGTATGCGGAGGTTCCGGATGATGCCGGTGCCACATGTGGTCTAACAGATTAGCATTCGGTTCCGGCATCCTCTGTTAACATTAGTATGGACGAAGTTGAATGGGTGATTTAAACTTTGAAAAATGGTAAGGCAGCGGGTAATGATATATGGTGTCTGCTGAGATGATCAAGCTTGGAGGCTCATGTGCCTGGGAATCCTTCCTGGTGCTTCTCAATTTATGTTGAAGCTCAGGAATGGTTCCCAAGGACTGGAAAAGCTCAGTCATCGTGCCCTTGTTTAAAAATAAGGGTTCACATTATGACTGTGCAAACTACAGAGCCATAAGCTTGACCAGTTTGGCAGCCAAAGTGTATGGTAAGATTATTGAAAGGAGAATGAGGATGGTGTCTGATAAATTTTTGTGTGAGGCACAAGTAGGTTTCGGGTGTGGAAGGGGATGCATGGATCAAGTGTTTTCTCTGCGCAACATTGTGGAGAAGCATCTGGCTCTAGGCCAGAGGGTTATCTGCAGTTTTGTGGAATTAGAGAAAGCATTTGACACAGTTGTACAAAAGGAACTTTAGGGCATTTTGCTGGAGTATGGTATTAACGGTAGACTGTTGCAAGCTGTGCAGTCCAACTACATGGACTGCAGAGCTTGCGTGTGGCTGGATGATGGAAGTAAATATCGGCGTTAAACAGAGCTGCGTTCTATCAGCCAGACTGTATATGATATATCTGGATAAATATGTATCTCCAAAGTATGAATGAAATGTGGGATTAAACACAAAGTGAAAAATATGAAATCGAAAGTAACAGTCACGAGCAGGATTTAAACCTGCATCTCCTGGATACCGTCCAGATTTTTTGCCAATTCAGCCATCGTGAAAATTGCTCCTGACTGCTAATTTCGATAACACATTAATACTTAACGTCTTTGGGTGACGCCTGCGCCATCTGTCGGGAGTATTTTCATACATTATACCGACCAGGTAAACTTAATTTTACAATTAAGATTTTTACTTAATAATGACGCAAACCCTATAAATATTTAGATATTTTTATATTATATTTTTAGCATTTGATTTTTTTTCACTTTGTGTTTAATGTATAGTGCTAAGCATGTCAAATACTAATAATATATATAAAAATATCTAAATATGAAATGTGGGAGTTCAGATGGGTAACTTAGTGGTTAACTCACTGCTATATGCAGACGATGCGGTCCTATTAGCGCAGCCTGCAACTGACCTGCAAACCCTAGTTGACGTAATGACAGAATATTGTAAGGCCTACGTTTCACAAGTAAGCGTGTGAAACAGTTTGTGAGCAAAACCAAAATTATGGTCTTTGAAAGAGGTGAAGCCAGAACAGATGTCAGAGTATCGGTTGACAATAGTGTGCTAGAACAAGTGGATGAATTTGTATATCTTGGATGTGGATTCAGTAGGGATGGAAGATAGAAGAAGAGTAAATGCGGGAAATAGAGTGAACGGAGCATTGGGACAACTTCTTGGCAGCCTTAACCTCAACCAGAAGGCACGGGTCGCAATACACTAGGCAGTGCTTGTCCCAACGTTATATGGAAGCGAGAGTTGGGTATGCAAAAAGGAGTATGAGAGTAAAATCAATGCGGTCGAAATACAATCTCTGCGAAGAATCTGCGGAGGGAGGCTGACTGACCGCATTGGTAACGACGACGTAAGAGAGCGAGTAGGTATGAAAGAGAGTATTGGTGTAAAGATGCAAAAAGGGATGCTCCGATGGTTCGGACATGTGGAAAGAATGCTGGACGAGCAACTGGTTAAGAAGATACAATGCGAAAGTGGAAGGATGTAGGTACAGGGAGAGACCGAGACTCACCTACCTAGACCAAATCGGTCATGTATTCAAGGAAGGTGGAGTGAGGAGTCTCCGAAACCGGCGAGCGTGTATGAAGAGAATTATTAATGTTGAGGAAGCGAGAGATGTCTGCAAGAATAGAGCCTCTTGGCACTCTGTTCTCTCTGCCTACCCCGCAAGGGAAATGGCGTGATGATAAGTTATTTAGTTACTAGTGAGTATATATAATCCGCCCTGTCCCGTCTGTATTGGCCGACCACTGAAACTGTTTGACATTGACTTAGAAGGGAAGGATACCCTGTTTATGCTTAAAGGTCTTCAGACACACTTTTGCAGGGAGATATCGTAGAAATTTAGAATATACAAAATCGGTTTTTGATATTTTTATGACATATAAATGTTTATTGTTATTTTTAATGTCTATATTTAATATACATTTTGTCCGTGTGGTGACAGACGAAGAATACATATCACCCATTGCATTACTGGTGATAGGGCTAGGTACCTAGTGAGAGTACTCACTTGCTATCGAATCCGAACGGGTTGGTACTACCGTTTCCAGTGTGACGAGTCATGAAGCATGTCAGTGTGTTTTGGCTGTAGCCGAAGATAGCAGTGTATTATTTTATTTGTCATATCTGAGAATTTAAATGATGCGCAGCGGCTTGATAATACTCTCGTTATAGTTGAGTTCCTGAGCGACGGTTACCACTTACCATCAGGTGGACCGGGGCTTGTCTGCCATCATAAGCAATAAAAATAAAACAAATACATTTATATTTTTACAATCAAACTTCCCTTTCGCATACGTAAATTATTAGTGAGGCAATTAACGAGACACGGCGCATTCTTAAAATAAAGTATTACTTTAGTAATATGAAGATGTATTACCAGGGACCTTGAACTCCCCTGCAGGTGCATCGAAGCATGCACCTGCCAACATTATGCAGCTTATGCACTGACCTATAAAAGCAATAATTAAATTACCTATTAATGTCTCAGCAATTATCCCTTAGATGTGGGTCAAATAAGTAGGGAAGTTTAGAGGTCCGTAATATATTTACTTTATTTTCACTTAATCATTAAGTACATATTTATATTGGTATAAAAGATAGCTAGTTACTTCATTACTATAGGTAGTAATTACTAAAGCAAATCGGAAATTCTTATAAAATTCAGTGTTATGGAGCTTTTACGTAAGATGAAAAGTTCTCAGTAGCAGTCCGGAGTTTGGAAATGTGCCCGGTAGACGGCAATAGACTCGCCCCCTATTACGTTGGACATGAACATAGCTGGCGAACAGTGGGTGTGTAATACACCTCTGCCTACCCCTTCGGGAAATACAGGCGTGACGTTATGATGCTATGTTTTATAAAACTCAAATAGATCTTCATACGTAAAACGAATCCATTTGGGGTTTACCTTTTGCGATCTCAATGATTTAGTAACCCGTGTCATTCTGTCATAAAAATCATCAATTGCACTCATTAACCAGATATAAGTGTAACGAATTTGTCATTATAAAATTCGCACTGAATAAAAGTCGTATCGCAAAAATAATACTTACATATGGAACCCATTAAACTACACAATGTTTCTGGCCAACACGCTCACAGTTTTATGTTCCCAGCACGTCCGCTTGACTGCACTAAAGGAAATGGGGGCCCTAGATGTAAATTTTAACAACTTTTTTTCTTAACATATTTAGGTATGTATATTTAATAATAAGTGTTATTTAAACTACCCCGGTGGTATAGCGGTAGTGTATGCGACTGCCAATCATGAGGTCTCGGGTTCGATCCCCAGATCGGGCAATGTTATTGAGCTTTTTCCTAAAAAGAAAAATACTCAGTAGCAGCCCGGAGTTTGGAAATGTGCCCGGTAGACGTCAATAGGCTCGCCCCTTATTACGTGGGACCTAAACATAGCTGGCGAGTCGTGGGTGTGTAACCAACAACACCTCTGCCTACCCCTTCGGGAAATACAGGCGTGATGCTATGTTTTAAAAGATAGTAAATGGGAAGTCTGAAAATTAGATAGGAAGGAGGTCAATAGTGTACCTCGCAGAGATTTTGAGACCGGACCCACGAGTCGCAAAAAGATCACGCACCTCAGACTAATAAATTTAGAATACACACGTTAAATGAGATATTTTATTACTAGTCGCCTACTAATGATTATGATGATAATCGTGACGAAACCCTTGTCACGAAAAGCACGTTTAACCAAGGCTATGTAAAATTTTGGCCTTCTTGCCTAAACATTTGTGCCAGTCGGTATGAGGAGTCATGCCCGTTTTCACCAACGATCCCTAAATTTTAAGTAACCCCTAAGGCAATTTAGGTAACACTTAGCGCTAGTTTTATTTTCACCAACATTTAGGTGATACCTTAAATCTAAAGGGACCACTTATATTTAGGGGCCCGAATATTGAGCCCCTAAGCTTTCCCTAACTAAGTGGTTTGACGTAAATCTCTTGTTCTTGATTATTTCGTTAAAATGGAAGATCTATTATGTGAGTTTTTGGATAGTCATGAAGCGATTGAGACTGTAGAGTTATTAGAAAACCCTAGATTATTATCTCAGCCACGTGTTTTTCGTGAAAGGCCAGATTTTTTCATAAGATATAACGATAGACTTTTTACAAGGTATAGGTTATCCAAGGAAAGTGTGTCGTTTTTATTCCAAAAAATTTAGCACATTTTAGAATATCCCGATGACAGGTACAACAAATGCTTTCTTTTCTCGGTCATTATTTTATATTAAAACTGAAAACAAACAACAACTTATACTGTATCACAGAGTTTTTATATAGTATGCAGATTGAAGAAAATGCGCAGCCGAAAGCCCGAATCTGTTTTAATTACAGTCAATCTGGGTAACTTTGATTAATTCGGGTAACATTGACAGTGTGACCATGAGAATGTTTTAATGTTTTTTTTCCTATGAAATCAATATTTTTTGTTAATGCTTGCTTTATATTTTATTTTTTAAACACGCTCCGTAGACACACCTTAAAATAAAAACGAAGTTGTCAAACAGAGTTAATGTTAAAACTTTTTCCGAAATTAGCGCGTGAATTTGAGTGTATGGAACAGTGAATAACTTTTTTGATATTTTGTAATTGTATGGCACTTCATACACTTACTATATAGATGAAAATTTACTCTATATGTAGTAGGGCGAATAGATATTTCAAACCAGTGTTACATATTTTTTGTTTGTTTTAATTATTTTAGTTTGTCTTCATTTTAATATGCTTAACGGTTTGTTCATTTTTAAAATTTAAACGGGGTTTTGATGCGAATTAAAAAAACGTATACATTTAACTGCAAAATTTTGATTGATGGACCTTTTTTACAAATATATATGATACTACTACAAATTTATGTTTGTATCGCCACAGCCACATCCCTAATTTGAGAATAATATAAACCAATGTTACCCAAAGTAATGTAATAATCAAATATACCTCATTTATATGACGGATTTAATGTGTGTCAAAGTTACACTTTTGTGGGTGGTAACTTTGATATACAACAAAAATAGTTTTTTCTCTATAATTAATGGATAGGATAGTCTTTCACTGTTGTCTATGGGTAAAACACATTCTGAGAACACTAACAAAGTATAATATTGTCATTTAAATGGTAAAACATTTAAAATACTGTGAAAAATATCGCTGTAATCTGTCAAAGTTACCCAGAATGACTGTAATTACAATTAGTACAAATATAACCTGAATAAACCAATGTCACCGCTGTCACTGTCAGTTAGAGGCACATTTTTTTTTAAGACGAAGATATGTCGTCATACAGCCTAATCATAATTGTAAATTTGTAGCTATTTGATGCTAAAACCATATTTTATAACATTAATTGTTGATTAAATCGTGTTGAAAATGTATATTACTTTATTATGTTCAGAAATGCTGTGAAAATAGAGTTTAAAGATGTTTTCCGCAAAAGTTCGGTTTTTGGTACTACTATGACATAAAAAATCTGTCACCTTACTAAGCAGCCCCTATTTAAGTGTCTCTTAGCTTGGTGAGAATGAATTTAGTTAAAGGATGTATTTAAGGGATGCCTTAGACTAAGGGATTCCTACTTATGGTTAGGGATCGTTGGTGAAAAGGGCATCAGTGCCCGGAAATATTCAGACTTCGTCGAAACTTGGAATACAGTATCCATTTCGATTTTGAAAGTATCTGACTATACCTATGGTACGTGGAAAAAATAGATAGGTATTCGGCTCGACCTGATGAGAAAACTGACCTCAATATGAAGTGTTAAGTATATCAAAGTTCAAATTATTTGTGAATGAGGAAAAAGAGAACTTTTAGTGCGAGCGGGATTATTGCTTGTATGGTGATTATTGATTATTCCTCATTTACAAATAATTTGTACTTTAAAAGTAGCTGAGCATGCCAAATGCTAAAAAATAGATCAAAAATTTTTAAAAAATCGTGCCATGAAAAAAGTATGAATTTCAATTGCAAAATTAAACTTACTATATTGGATTAATGCATGTAAATACATTACGATAGATGGCGTTAGTCGTAAAGACAAATGTGATGAGGAGATTGGGATAGCCGAAAGGTCAGTGCGGCAGCTCAGTGGCTTAGAGCACTTCCCCGGATTGGAAGGGACGTGTGTTCGAT
This sequence comes from Leucoma salicis, assembly GCA_948253155.1. Taxonomy (NCBI): domain Eukaryota; kingdom Metazoa; phylum Arthropoda; class Insecta; order Lepidoptera; family Erebidae; genus Leucoma; species Leucoma salicis. The sequence goes on along the minus strand of OX411808.1, from coordinate 9,187,867 downwards.
TCCCGCTCGCACTAAAACTTCTCTTTTTCCTCATCCACAATCACAAATAATTTGTACTTTAAAAGTAGCTGAGCATGTCGTTGCCGTGTGGGTCCGGCTTTAGAATTGTCCCACCCCTCTCCACCCATGGGAGTCGTAAGAGCCGACTGAGGGAATACCGGGGGAGTGGGCAGCAGCACTCCCTCGAGTATTAACAACATCCACTGCGATCGCCAACCCTGCCAAGCGTGGCGATTACGGCAATATCCCCCATATGAGCGAAACACACGTGGCGTTGTCTTGGGGAGTCCTATGTGCAGCAGTGGACGTCTAAAGGCTGATGGATGGATGGGGAGCATGTCAAATGCTAAAAAATATAAGTCAAAAATATATCAAAGTTATTTAAATAAAGACAAAGAAAAAGCAACAACCTCAATTCATCACGAAGGTGAAGAATGTGTGGCGGCCACATTTTATTCCTTTATGTAAGGAAGTCCTATACCTATATTATCTATATATAGGTATCGTAAAACACATACCTATGTAGATATTAGGTAGGTAGGTAGGTAGAATAAAGAAAAGTTTATTCTTTTCATTCGCATCTAGACTTGTTAGGATAGCATTTAATAATAGATCATATCTACTAACTTTTATAACACAGACATTATAAAAATACTGGGTGAGGTGAATTCACAGTTGGAATTTTATTACGCATACTGCAAAACGTTAAACCAAACTATAAATTATTTGTAAGCAAAATTCGTACATCGTTTAATTATTATTATTATCTAGCTTTTATATTTTCTAGATACGCAAGCGACATACCTAATTAGTACCTACCAACTATAAATATAAAACTCCAGATGTTTTATACTTATCCACTATAATGTACATACCTTGAGTAGGTATTTTATAAATAATAAAAAATTCAATGGCTATTGAGAGGTCACAGATGGCAGGAATTCAGACAAAAGCATCATAATAATATCGCTGAAACACGTTCGTTGAGACGCAATTCCTTCTAATATGTTATTTATCCTTGTATGGTGATTATTTAATATTCAAAATGCCGTATCCCAAAGCAATAAAGACTCGTTCTCTGTTATTTTTTGTTTAAAAAGCGCAAATGGGGATTCATATGCGCATACTTTGGCTGGTGTTTCGATACACGTGTTCCGGCAAGTTCCCCTCACAATGAAATGCACCTATCACCTGGCGCTATGGAACGTAAGAAATAAAATTGGGTCACACGTTACGCCACTAGTTTCTTTATTCCCTCTTGAGTGTAAACTCGGGCCCTCCCGCCTTGGACCGGTTCATGGAACAAGGCGTTTCTGTTCTATTAGTAAGGCCTTTCATACAATTCCCCTTTAAGTACACGTGCGCCTTAAAGAATGCTCATATTCCTATTTGATTCACATGAATTGAGGGATTTTGAATCACTCAGCTTTCATGTTTAATTTCCAAAATATAAGTAGGTAGGAAAATAAAGGTTACGTGTAGATTGTTTCTCACGTGTTATGGTTAACTGTTTGTTGTAAGTTGCTATACCTACAGATGCGAGTTATTACGTAATTTACAGTTTATTGTCAACATGTATTATCAAAATAAAAACTTTACATAAAGATTATAGATAAGTAAGGTACAGTCAGTATATTGTAGGATTTTTTTTAATATATTAGCTGCGCCTTTTTAATACATATACATACATACATATTCACGGACATAACATACAACGTCCTCTGGTCCCAAACTAAGCTTAACGCTTGTGCTATGGGTACCAGATTACAGATATAAAACATATATGTATTACTTTTTTTTTGTAAATACATACATATAATAGATAGAAAACACCCAGACGCCGTACAAATATCTGTGTTCATCACACAAATAATTGTCCTGCACCCACACTACCGACTACGCCACGAGGTTTACGATACCCTGCCATCTCAGCTATCGTGACATTTACACTTTTTATGGTTAATATCATGGACTTAATAAAAAGAACGGACTGAGCCTTGCTAACAAAAGATTGTGTCACTCAGAGTCTGCCAGTTCGCTGTACGTACATGCCGACACGCACACATTCACACCTTAGTCGGAAATTGCGCGAGTAAACGTTGTCACAGTCGGTACGTCTACGCTGCAAAAAAATATCAAAATACAAAAAAGGAAATGGTGAAAAACCGTAGTGACAGAAAGAAAAAAATCCAGGAGTCACGTTTCATAGGTAAATGAATAATTTAATCAATTAGTTCCCGATTTTATACATTAAAATTTATATTAATTCACCAGAACAAAGTAATTCATCACAATGCCAGTATTGCTCATATTCGCTAGTGGAAATTACCCGAAATATGAGAATTTTATAGTTTATATTTATGAGGTACTATTTGTTTAGGTTAAATTACTATACTTTGATTTTTTATTTTGTAGACTAAAATGATATTTGATTGCCATGTATCATTAATAGTGATGTTGTAGTCTGAGTTATCGGAAACACATAATTAATATATTTTTTTTATTATAATAAATTTTCTGATAGTTTATTCATTTGAATTTGCGTTGATCAGTAGTATAAGTAGCATGAATTTATAATTGTAGCATTTACAAAGTCTAAATTAAAGTAATCATACCTATTTTAATATGTTTTCTATACTATTATAAAGCTGTAACATAGCTGTCTGTACATTTAAGATATTTTAGAAAAAATGACTGTAATAGACTATATAAGCGTATCAAAACACAAAACGATTTTTTTTTGTCTGTTTATCTGTTTGTTTGTTCGCGCATCACGCAAAAACTGCTGAATGGATTTTGATGCAACTTTTTATTTGATAGCTCTTGATTACACTTAACAATTGGTGTACATTTTATACGCTACTTTATCGGGAAGCTGAGATATAACCCAAAAACTAACTTTTGCTGCGGCGGAGCTGCGAGGAAAGGCTAGTAACGTAATAATAATAGTAATAATAGTAATTTAACGAAAGCTACTTAAAATAAGGTGATAGATGCCCGCCGTAGATGCCTATTTGTCTGCTTATTATCATTTTAGTCAAAATGGAAAAAATAAAAGCCGAACTTTCTTAATCACAATTTATTTCTGAAATATTACTTTCAGAATCTACATTTACTAAGAATCTTTCTGTTACATTATCAATAAGGTGAACGAGTAGCATCATTTTATTTCGTTAATTTAAGTATAATAACATACTCGACATATCTCAACTACCATTGCAGTGTCAACAACTTTAGCCCTCAGTAAATAATTCTTTAATTTCAGCCATTTTAAAACATTTGTTATTTCTTGCGACACGCCCCTTTACCTGTGCCCATATTAGTTATATGGGATTTGATTTACAGTGCTAAGGAAGTCTTTTGAGATGTTGACACCATACTCAACAGTGAACTCCTCAACTACATTTTTTGATAATAAGTCTTTTATTTTGTAATAATTTACAGTAATTCTGCTCTAATCAGTATTGAATCCGTAATACGGAGATCCGTAGGAGAACGAGAGTGACCAACATAACCCGCCGGGTTGCCATGCTGAAGTGGCAATGGGCAGGCAGATCGCTCGACGACCAGATGGACCGACGATCTGGTCAAAGCTGCGGGGAGCCGTTGGATGCGGTCAGTATAGGACCGCTCGTTGTGGCGTTCTCTTGAGAAGGCCTATGTCCAGCAGTGGACGTTGAAAGGCTGATGGATGGATGGATATCGATTGATATAATCAATTGATACACAAGTGAAATCCTCTTTCATCAAGATTAAATCAAATTATTTTTAAAGATTAATTTCATAAAGATTAATACTTTCATTAGGTGTGATTCAAATATCTATAAGCTTTATTAATTTTTTACAACCCATCTTCGTAACCATTTGTAGAAAATAAGTAATTTTTAACTTCTCGCTAACAAAATTGAAAATTTTCAAATGTTGGGAAGTTATGGTTTCACCCCGTTTCTCTAAAATCGAGATTTCAACGGATGTTGACGTTTTGAGGTCCTAGGAAGCTTCCCCGAATGTTTCCGCGATGATGTCTTTATGTGTATGTGTGTGTATGCGTGTGCGTGTGTGTGTGTGTGTGTGTGTGTGTGTGTGTGTGCGTGTGCGTGTGTGTGTGTGTGTAGCCGTATGTAAACTTCTCATAACTTTTGAACGGCTTGACCGATATCATCAGGGTTGGCGTCATTTGAAAGGACCTGACCAAACTTAGATTTTGAATACAATTAGTACCGATTCAAACCGGTGATATTGAGAAATCTCAAAAAAACTACATTTATTTTTTCAAATGTGTTTTTTGTTGGAATAACTTTTAAACGGTTTTACCGATCGATTTCAAAAACTAATCAGCTCTTAACACCAAAAAAACTACGTTGATCGCCGCCAGTCCGGCCAAAATCGGTTGATTGTTTCGTGAGATATCATCATCGAGGGATAATAATTTGTAAAATACTTTAGAAAATCCAAAACTGCACGCCTCATAATCTTTATTTTTCACAATAAAATTGATCATTTGATAAGTATAGTAACTAATAATGTATTGGTTTTACTAAGTAGTTTTCAATAAATCACATAGATAGCGCTAATTTCAAAAAGTACTAATGTGGGGTGGGGTTTCATGTCTTATACGCCATCTAGCGCTGATTTTAAAAAGTTGGTCTGTATTCTAGGTTATAGTTAAAATTACTCAAGCCAATATAAACTGTATCCTTGTAAAACAAGTTGTAAAATCGCTTGCGCCCAGCCGTCAATATGAACCGAAACGTCATTACGTCAAGGTTAACATTTCATTTCAGTGTCGTAAAAATTGTGGAACGTAAAATATGTTTTTTCGTGTTTTATAACGTTGGTGTGTTAATTTTTACGTGTGTTTAGTGTTTTTAATTATTCTTATGGATAAAATAGTTATTATACTTAACAAATATCATCAGTTCGTCAAGCAAAGGTAAGAACTTTCTTTTAACAAAAGACAATGTACCGGCCGGTCAACGGCGTTCTGTTGAAGATAGTAAAACCACCGGTGGCTATGGCTAATGGCTATGCGTACGTAAAAAGAGCGTAGTTCTCATTAAAGGCGCTGGTTTTAATGTCGCGTCGAGCGTAAATATTCAGTATTTTTTTGTTTATTTAATAACAATTAAACCACATCGAATCAGACCGTGAAAAGTAATAGGGCTCTATTCCTAATCATAATAATTCGTCAAAAAAAAAAGACTCAATTACTAAAGTATTTTGGTCGTTATCGTGTTAACATATATTACCTACCTCACGGACGTCCAAGCCAGATTTTTTTCAACTAGTTTTTTAACTAGTTTAAACAAAAATGGGCATCAAAAATATCATGAGTGTTCATAATAGTGTTTGTTCTTTATATGTGTGTGTAGATATTATATTACAAGTGCAATATATGATAGATAGAGACATTTTAAGTTTGAAAAATCAGTTGTTCTGCAAAACGGGAGTAGAACCCACCTCAACGCTACGCTTATGAGGCGTGCAATATTCACGCTTTCTCATCCCCAGTATAATACTCAATCGCAACACCCTTACAGATTTCTATTAAAGGATACCTACCTAGTTGACTGCTTCATTTGTATTGGTACCTAGTAATTACTCAATAAATCACCATATAGTTATTGACATAATAACTAAATATCTTTTCCGTATACATATTCTAAAAGTAAGTATAGAAAAGCGTCAAAAATGGTTCCATGACTAGAACCGGGTCACCTGCTTTATACTATATTAATTATAAAATGTTTTTTTTTTGTGTGGTCTGGTTACTTTGAAACAGAGCTTTAGGAGGTAAACTTAACCATTTACAGCACAATGTCTAAGGACATCTAAGGATGACCAAGGTTTTGACAATACCGCGGTTGTCAACTATATAGAAATATCCTATATAAGATGGCTGTGAGATCTTAATTGGCAATTACCTTACTCAGATATAAAGTAATTATGGCCTCGTGGCGTAGTCGGTAGTGTAACCGACTTCCGTGCACGAGGTCGTGGGTTCGATTCCCACTCAGGACAATTATTAGTGTGATAAACACAGATATGTGTACTGCGTCTGGGTGTTTTCTATCTATTATATGTATGTATTTACAAAAAAAAAGAGTAGTATATGTATTATATCCGTAATCTGGTACCCATAGCACAAGCGTTAAGCTTAGTTTGGAGCCAGAGGACGTTGTGTGAAAATGTCCATGAATATTTATTTATTTATTTACCTACCTACCTATTAATAATGAAAATGGACATGTGGTTGCCCTTGATCGTGGCATTAGGATTGGCAAAAAATAGATGAAAGTGGTTACTTAAATAGTATCATTCAATCCACACAAATACATCTCACTTGGTGCCGTGAGGGGCCGGCTGTGCCGTGTGGGGCCGGCTTTAGAATTGTCCCACTCCTCTCCACCCATGGGAGTCGTAGGAGCTAACTGAGGCAATACCGGGGGAGTGGGCAGCAGTACTTCCTCGAGTATTAACAACATCCACTGCGATCGCCAACCCGCCTGCCAAGCGTGGCGATTACGGCACTATCCCCCATATGAGCGAAACACATGTTGTGGCGTTCTCTTGGGGAGGCCTATGTCCAGCAGTGGACTTCGAAAGACTGATGGATGGATGGACATCTCACTTGGCTATAATTATGTCTATTAGTGTACGCTACAACTATATAGGACCTAATAAATTAAACGGGCATTCCGCAACATGGGTGTTCTTGTAGGTGCATTCTCAGTTTAGAGACTGCTATTACACCCATGTGACTACTACGGAGACAGCACTAAACTCGCTTAACGTCACTATCGTTTAAGACCACGAGTAAAACTAAAACTCTAACTGCCTATACTCATATCACTAATATGACAGTTTGATGTTGAAAGAACGGAACAAAGCACTGAATAACTATTCGAAGCTTATACAATGTTTATTAGTAATGGGGTAATAGTTTTATAAAGCCAGAAAGTTTTGGGTTAATAATCCAGTAGTATAATATGTGAACAGTTAACGTGAGTTCATATTTTATTGTTTATGATGGCAGACGAGCCACGGCTCACCTGATGGTAAATGGTAAACGTCGCTCATGGATTCAAGTCTCAACTATACCGAGAGCATAGTCAAGCCGCTACGCACAATTTCATTTCTCAGATGTGAAATGAAAGAATAAACGGCTATCTTCTGCTACAGCCAAAACACACTGACGTGTTTTATTTCATGACCGGTCACACAGGAGACGGTGGTACCGACCCGTTGGGGCCCGATAGCAAGTGAGTACTCTCACTTAGTACTCAGCCCTACCACCACTAATGCAATAGGTGATAATTGCTTAGGTACTTCCCTTAGTCGCCTTATACGACACCCGCGGGAAAGGATGGGGTGGTGTACACTTGTATTCTTAGTCCATCGCCATACGGACTAACATGTTTGACTTATTTTATATCAACACAAGTTTGAAGTCAACGAATTATTATTAAATAAAGGTCGACATTTTTTTTTATTGCATGTATAGGCAGACGAGCCACGGTCCATCTGATGGTAAATGGTAACCGTCGCCCATGGACTCGACTATACCGAGAGTTTTGTCAAGCTGCTGCTCACCAATTCATTTCACAGATATGAAATGAAATATACTATAATATCAGCTATAATGCGTATTTCCTATAGTAAGGGTAGGGATGCGAACTTTTTTTTAGAAAAATAATTTATGAAATTATTTGAATAGGAAAAAATATATTTGAAAGAAAAAAATAGTAAGTAGGTATACTCAATTTTTTTTCGTGAGTTTCAAAGTTAGCTTTGCGATGAAAATTTAGATAATTAAATGTATAAACAACTCGTATTTTATTAATTTTCTTAACGATCGGTTTATTTCTTGGCGTGGCGCCAGAGGGCGTTTATTCAGAATAAATTACCGAAAAATCTCTTTCAGTGAAACCTGAGGTAGCGGGAACAGAGAGTAATAATAATTTTCTCACAATTCGAAAGTGACATCTATTGCGTAACAGATCTCACCTGTCACATCTGCCATTTTACGTTCCTTTTAGTAAATCAATTGCTGTTCGTTAGTCTCCCTAAAACTGAAAACAAACCGATTTAAATCATTGTTTTTTTTTGTTTTATTCGCTCTAATACCTACTTCACCTTTTTTATTTTTAAACCAGGAGCCGGGGTGGCTTAAAAGTAAAGGGGAAAAAAGGGGAAGCTTATAGAAAAGGAGGAAAATTGGAAAATTCAGTATTGGTAACTTTGTGGGTATTTGGCTAACAGATGACAAAATGACAGCTAGTGTCATTGTTTCTAATTAATTTGCATTACAAGCAAGTTTCATTTAATAGCCTATCAAAATACAAATCTTAGACGATGCAGATTAATTAGGATTGATACTCACAAATAAAATAACTTGTAGGTGATAGGTACGAAGTTCACCGGGTCATCTAGTTAATAATAATTTTAATTGTGTGTACTTACCTATGTTCTGTTTAAACTTATTCATATTGTTGTTTAACAATACTAATAACAGTTAAAAATGCCCAAATTAGCGTATCATTCTTGGCATCACTGTAATGACTGTAAATAATGTAGGAACTTTACCTACGTGTTATCGCAATGAATGTAATATGGTTCCAGTGGCCCGCCAATATAGGCGGAGAGACGGCACACAGTGGGTTTTTTTAGTGGCTGAGGGCCCCACACTACCCTGTTCGTTGCCCCAAACGACGGCGACCGACGGGGTGTGCGGTAAGATAAATTTTTTCCCGCCTTAAAAAAAAGGATAGATTAATTAAACACAAAGTGAAAAATGTATAGTGCTAAGCATGTCAAATGCTAAAAATATATATAAAAATATCTAAATAAGGATAGATTAATTTATAGCTTGTTTGGCAACCCTATGTAAAGGTTTTATATAAGAATTCTTACAATGCAAAAACAAAGTGAAAGTCGAAAATAGATAGGTAGGTATATCTGCTCCCCTGGTGTACCTAGTTGTCCACTTTTAATAATTAAAATCTTGTAAGTAGATAAATTAGGTACTTATAAAATAGCTGAGCATGTCAAATTTTAAATAATAATCACAAAATTTTTGGCATTCTCAAAACTCTTCAGATTAAGTATTGTACTATTAATTGCAAAGACGAAACTGTATAATAAGAAGTAAACGTGCCACCATGGCTATGATATAAAACAACGTGTTGTATGTTCACCCGCTCACGCTACCGCGTCGTCGTTATTCTCCGCACCCGCTGCCGCTTACGCGCGAAAGTGAAAATTCGCTGGGCACTTTCTCCCCACCGCCGGCGTGTCGGCAACTTTGGCCCGCCCCTCGCTGCACCGACCCCCACGCGGGCCCCCCTCGCACCGCTCGCCGCAAGGTCAGCCCCGCGTGCAGGCGGGTGGCGCGGCGGCGGGCACTGCGACGCGCTTCGCTCTTGAAATTTCGCTTTCGTTCATTCGCGGTTATTAGTTGGCCGCGCGCGCTCCTGTAAGCATGTGTTTTGTGTGACGCGCTCCACTACTTCGCGCGGCACGTTCGATTTCGTTAGCAAGTCGATCGCGGCATGGCTCCGCGACGGCAAGGCGCCGCCGGCGAACGCGAGGCTGACGAAGCTCGCGGTTGCTGCGTGCCTGGTGATTGCCTTCGCCCCCGGGAACCAGTACGCATCGAAGACGCTGTTCGCTTGCTATGCAACAATGACACGTGCGCTGCCGGCCGGTATATGCACCGAGAATGCTTCGAACAATGGGAAGCCGGTGTGCTTGCTTATCTCAAGTCGTGTGGCAGAGCACGTTCATGGTCCGAACGGCAGCGACATCAGAATTTGTGGACTAAGAAAGGCTATGATTTGGCATTCAAAGCTTGTGGCTGCCGATGCGGGCGAGGGCATCTAAAAAAAGATTTGGATTGGGCACCTCCAGGCACTGCTATTCGAGGTGAAGAAGAGAAGAAGCGCAGGCGGCGCACACGTTCAGGACGTACGCCGGCAGCAGTAGACTGTCGTACACGCGCTTTCAGCCTCTCGAGTTCAGGGTCGTGCTCACCGCCGTCGGCCCCGTCGGAGCCGTCCACCAGTCCCATTCATGCCCCATCGCATGCTGTCACGCCTGCAAAAAAATTATCCAAACCAGAAATCATCTCCGACAGAATCAGGTGAGCATAGTACCTAATTTAACTAGCGTATTAATTTACTTTTACAATAATTACAACAATAACTTCTTATACCTATCTACTCAACTTTCTTCCACAGAATAATATCGCACATGTACCTAAATAATAACCAACTATTTTATTGAATATTGTTACCACAGACAATTTAAGTAGGCATGTAGGTACTACGAAGTCCGTTTGCTTAGTAAACAATTTGTTTACTGACTAACGACCGGCATCACGCTGCTTTATAAAAAAATACCAACATAATATATTGTATAATGTAGGTATATTAATGAGAGAAAATACCTAGGTACTTCTTTATCATCGTTATTATCAAGGTTAATAATACGCATAGGTAAATATCTGCCTACAGAGAGCATTGTACCTATGTATGTTATTTGTGTAGGCAGGCGACATCCACCTACAACGTCGTAATCTAAGCATAGTGTATTGAATGCATTTCATGTCTGTTGTTTATGTCGTATCGAATAACAGCTCCAGCATGTTAATAATCAAAGAGCTCCACATAATTGGCGCGGAACTGGTTGTGATGTTTGGAGGCGGTTGAGAGCGGGTCGGGCGGTAGGAAACCGGCTGACTCGCAGCTAGGCCCTTGGGTCTGTTATTGTATTTAGCTTTTTAGATAAAATACAAGTTACACAGAAATCTTTCGAGATAGGACTTAGTAGAGTGCTTATGTTACGTATTTTATTCAGTTTTTCTTACTGACCCTGCAAAAAAGTGTTATACAAAAAACCGTCTACATTGCTGCTATGATCAGTCTGACTCATGACATAAAAACACTTGGTAAATAAATCGTTGAAATATTTAGTTACATTAGAATGAAAAAAAAATACAACCACTTAGGTAGGTCTACCTACCTACTTCCTGTACTGAATGATTGATGTTTGTTTGAAACCTTAAGCAGTTTTTTATCTATACTATTATAAAGTGTAACAAAGCTGTGTCTGTACATTTAAGATATTTGAGAAAAAATGACTGTATTAGGCTATATTTTACCTATATACGAGTCTGAACACAAAACATTGTTTTTTAGATTTTTGTCTGTTTATCTATTTGTTTGTTCTCGCATCACGCAAAAACTACTGGACGCATTTTGATGCAACTTTTTTTATTTGATAGCTCTTGATTAGACTTAAAAACTGGTATTCATTTTATCCCGCTACTATATCGGGAACTTGAGATATAACCCAAAAACTAGCTTTTGGCTGCGGCGAAGCCGCGGGTAAAGGCTAGTTTGTATATATAGTTAATATAGATTTATAGATCATCCATAAGCGCAATGAAATATTTTATAAAAACAGTTATATTTACCTGCGTATATGTGTTCATTTTATTTAAATTAAGTCACAAAAATATACTTTACATGATCGTGACTCATTCGACGTAGTATCAAATGTCTAATTTATTTATGTTATTAACAATGTATAGAAGGGTAGTATTCTATGTGTATGCAAGATATCCAAATTGAGTGGGGTCCATTTTTTTTATGTTATGTGGGTGGGAAACAAGCGATTAATGTACTCTATAGGTCTGTACTAGGAATACCAGAGGCTTCACTCGCGCTTCGCCCACTCCAAGAAATGGAATAGTTATACTTCTTCTTATTATGAAGAAAATGGAGGATAAGAAAGGGTTTTGGGCCTCCGGTGCTCTTACTCATCCTACAAAACAACTGTACGGACCACCTGCCGTTATTTCACGTCGATCTGCGAGAGGGTGATACTGCTCCGATCGAGCTCTACTACCACTAATAAATTATGTTATTTTTATTGTCACATGAGAGGGATTTAGGGGGTAGTCCACCACGCAGTGCAGTGCCCAGTGGTTGGCAAACTTCACAAGCCGTTGACAAATTTTCTTAGGCATGTAAGTTTCTTCGTGACGTTTGTCGTTTCCGTTGTGTGTTGTGCGAGGTCTGAACCTTGGACTGGGGATGACACCCGAAAGCACTGTTTTTGGAATCCTTGGTTTTACCGCTAGGCTGTCAATGTTATGGATGCTATCATCGATAATTGGGTCTTAATAGTAACTAATAATTAGCCTTAGCACGCACTGCTAATATTATTCGCGCGACTTTTTTTCGCAAAATTCTGTGACAGGAAATCGTAAGAAGCATTTGTGAAAATAAAATCGCGGGGATTATGATCCAGTAAGCGGATTATGTACAAACAGCCAGAAAAAAAAAAAACGTGCAGTGTGTGCTAAGCCTTAGTCAAATTATCATAATTTTGATACTGCAAAATATTGGCATTGTTTAATTAAAATATACGATTTTTGCCGTGTGGGGCCGGCTTTAGAATTGTCTCACCCATGGGAGTCGTAAGAGCCGACTGAGGGAATACCGGAGGAGTGGGCAGCAGCACTCCTTCGAGTATTAACAAAATCCACTGCGATCGCCAACCCGCCTGCCAAGCGTGGCGATTACGGCACTATCCTCCATTCTTGGGGAGGCCTATGTCCAGCAGTGGACGTTAAGAGGCTGATGGATGGATACGATTTTCGCACGCCTCGTTGAGGTGGGTACTACTCTCACTTATGAAAAACAATTGGTTTTTTAAACTTAAAATGTCTCTATTTATTCTATTTTATTTATATTTCAAGAAAAAACACTATTTTTAACACTCATGATATGTTTGATGCCATTTTTGTTATTTAAACGTAAAAGTTAAAAATCTGTTTAAAAAAGTTCTGTCTTGGACGTCCGTGTCTCTGTATGTGCGGATCCTGTATATTTGTTAACACGATACTTTACTAATCGAGTCTTTTTTTCTCTCTCTTACGCTTCAGTATTACTAGGAATAGAACCTTATCACTTTTCACGGTCTGATTCGGTGTGGTTTAAGTAATTTTAAATAAACAAAAAAAAAATAGTTTAAATATATATGGTCGATTCGATCATACAAAACCAGCGCTATCTACCTTATTTAGTGAGAACTACTTCTATAGAACCAATAAAGTTACTTCTTAAAATTCCCGCCACCTATATGACATGAGAAACACATTAGTAAGTAATTTTTGAAATTACCGCTGTCTATGTGTTTATTGAAAACTACTTAGTAAGACCAATACATTATTAGTTACTTATTCAATGAAAAACGAAATTATGAGGCGTGCAATTTTGGATTTTTCAATTTTTTTTTATTTATCCTGGAAACAATACTACTACTACTACCTACCACTACATATTGGAGTTTCCGTTAGAAAGCTATTTTTCGCAAATGTTAGGCATTTACCACTACCAGGCCACTACAGGAATTTGTACGAAATATTGTGTACAAATAAATTACACCCTAGATAAATAGAATATATTTTATTTACCCCAAAAATTGGTTCCCATTGGTTATGCTTAAACGACTCTATGTACCAAATTGTGAAGTTACGCAGACGATGAGATCAGAAAGTATTTTAAACCTTAAGGTACTAGTAATTACACTATCAAATAGCGAGCTAAACTCGTGTATTTAATATAAAATTTACGCATAGGATGACTGTAATCTTAAATATTTCCTGTCGGGGATGTTACTGTCATGACGCTGAGGTGAGCAATGTCAACTTTTAATTTGGTTCAAAATTGGCGGAGCCATAAAAGTGCAATTTCGTCGGTTAACGCATTAACTGCGGTCCACTGCACCGCTGGTTTCCGTTTCCTGGCAAAAATGCGTTTTCCCGAAATTGCACCAGCTGCCCCTTCGCTAAATTGTTGCCAGGCAAACTTTTTCCGCCAAAAAGCCTTACATGAGGATAACTCCGTGTTGTTAAATTTAATATCATTACAATATGTTCACCTGAAGTAGCTTAATGTCATTGATACATACTCTATTGGAAGTTGAGAGGTGAGGATATCAGGTGAGTGTTTAAATTAGTGAATTTTTAAAAATATGCCCAGCTCCGTTTTAGGGAAATATCATAGAAGACCAACATTTTATGAAGTGAGGAAGTATAAGTCAATTAAATTTTTTTTTTGTTGATGTCATAGCTTATACATTCGACCGATGTTATTAAGTAATAGTTAATTATTAATTTGTTATCAACTTTTAATCAACTTGTTATCAACGACACTAGCAGTGATTTTAAGAGTTGATGATGGTGAGTGCTACTGGTGGCTCAATCTGGACTCAATTCAATGGGCACAGCCAATGTACCTTTAGTAAAGAATCAGTCTCAAGGCTGACAGGATACATCCATCCATCCATCAGCCTTTTAAAGTCCACTGCTGGACATAGGCCTCACGAAGAATGGGGGATAGTGCCGTAATCGCCACGCTTGGCAGGCGGGTTGGCGATCGCAGTGGATTTTGTTAATACTCGAAGGAGTGCTGCTGCCTACTCCCTCGGTATTCCCTCAGTCGGCTCTTACGACTCCCATGGGTGGAGAGGGGTGGGACAATTCTAAAGCCGGCCCCACACGGCAAGCTGACAGGATAGAAGCGCAATATAAGGATAGATCGCGTTCCTCAGAACAATGGAAGAAACATTCTTTATCAAACAATTTTATATAATTGCGACTATATTTTGATACACCTACGCAATACCTCACGATACAAAACAATTTGGATAGAAACAGAATTTAAGTAAAAAAATATAAAACAAAAACAAAACTTGATATAACAAAAACACACTCTGGTATTCTTGATTTTATTGGCAATTTGTACCAATAACTATTATCAAATTAGCGTAAAATGTGATAATTGTCCAAAACGAATTTATAGTAAACACATTTTAACATTGTCTTACACCAAATGTTTTGAATTGAACTCAAAGTCAGTTCACGTTTAATTATAAAATAACTCCATAGACACCTGAATAATAGAGAATTTAAATATTCATTGTTTATTTAGGCCATAATTATAATATATTGATGCTGCGATTGATCCTTGTCAGTTTTTAATTTCTGCCCTAGATCCTGGTTACAATTTTAATATTTTTACAATGTGCTTAGTATTTTTTCCCAACAGAAACATTATTCGTATATTAAATATACATGCATATGTAGAAAATTAACTATTTTCCCATGTTTTTTTGCAATATATATGTTTCATGGATTTGATTTTTTTTAATTTATCAATGTAATATGGAAACTTACATTTTTTTAGTAATTCAAGTGTATATTTTAATAAATAGCTCAATATTTTACATAAGGATTAACAAAAAGTTATTTCGCTTTGCATTTTCTGAGAAAATTTTCCACAGTAATGTATTTTTTTTTTGTACCATCAAAAGTAAGTAGAGATTTCAACAAAGAATTTTCGATTGAAAATTGGGTGATTTTTCGATATTTAATCAAAATAAGAGGAAAAAATAAATATTTTGCATCAAAAAAAATTACAATGTGTTTGAGATATAAAAAGGTAAGTTTTCACCAAATTTCGCGAAAAATTATTATTTTTTGTGGAAGTTAAAAGTAAAAAACCAAAAAGTCGGTTTTTTAGATTATTCACATCAATTTTGAGGTTATGTGAAAAAAGTGTTAATACAAAAGTTGTAGATCTTTTTATTGCCTACAATTTTGCCATTTAACTTTTTCGATAGAACTCTTAGTTTTGCCGGAAATCGTAATAAACCGATTTTTACCCTTAAAAGCCCCACCCCCTTCCCGACCTCAAATCTTTTCCTTTTATTTTTGCTATATTTTCTTACTTTTCCAATGGGTTTCATCCTACTATTATTTTTTTTGGTTTCGAAAATTATCGGCCCTGGTTTATTAAGTTTATACTACGACGACAATCTTACGTCATTAGGCGAGGTAGGTAATATTACTAACAAAATATTCTAAAGGGAATAAATGAAGCAGTTAGTATGCGCCGGCGCATTTTGTTTTCGATTATGTTGCCAAGGCATAACATATAGCCTATTATATTCAGTGTTCGCAAGCTATAGTATATTTAGTCTTGATTTATCTATATTGGATGGAACTTTTTCCGTTGCAATTCAACGGAGTGCTGCCTGTCTTCAAATCCACCGACCGTCTGACCGCCAGACTCAGTCACCATCTAAACCTATTCATTACGACCATTCCAATGAGTCCAGATAATATACCTATATAACTATGTTACAGATACACACGCTAGTCTTATTTATATACCACATTTACTGTTTACGTCGGGGATTAAAACTAATCAATATATTAATAATTATTTATTACACACATACTACATATTACAAACATACATCGTGTATACTGCATAGTTTTTAGCCATTCATATTGTTCATATTATTACAATAATAATTACTAATTAACTAATTATATAACCCTAAAAACAGTTGCCGCTAACTGCATTACGTTATAAGAAATTCTCTTGCTTTATTTTTAATCAGTCTTCCAAGATTACCTTGAAATATAATAACTGCCAAATAAATACACAAAACTAGCAATTTTTATAATTTTATGCATTTTCTATTATTATCATTGGTTGCTTTGACGTTTTTAGTTTATGTTACCGGTTTCGAAAAAACTTGTTTTTAAATATTTATGAGTGGGAGTGTATATCTTTATGGATAAAAACTTTAGTATGTATTTAGATTTTTTGGTAACATGTTATTAAGTCTTTAAATTACTTTATTTATAATAGCTTTTTTCAAGGTTAATTGTGTAAACTCATTTAAAAATCAAGACTAAACTTATTGCAGATTAATCGACATAAAAAATGACTACCATTACATTTTTATGGTCACGGCACAGGTATCCTATGTTTTTGTTAGTAACTTGCACGTTCTAACAATTCAAGGTTAGGTTACAGAATGAAAATGTTTTGAAATGGTAGTTTATAAAAGGAAATATATTTTGTTATCAATCCTGTCTAATAGGTATCGTGTCGTGGCCTTGAGCGGTGCCCTCGTATCCGACATCAACAACACGTTAGACCTTGATTCTCGTCAGACCGCAAATATTTTTTATTTGTTATGTTGACATACAAAATAAAACAATACAAAGAGCACTCTTTGCACATTTTAAAGTATATATATATTAAATACCCATGTTTTGTACTTATATAAGTGCCGTAATTATTATTACTATTATAATTATGCCTTCAAACTTTTAGAAGTCGTTTACGTGTCGAAATCATAGTTCTTCCAAACATTTTTTGCAGATAAAATTGCTAAAATCAATAACAGTTAACCTAAAAAAATCATGTTGGATAAAGATGTTTTATTTAACACAACATCCCAAAGCACGTAGGCGCGACCAGCAAGTGAGTCAGTCATCAGTCGCGCGTGAAGTCTCGGTAGGAGGGGAGGCCTCTAAAGGATATCACTGCATTGCATTGCAAGCATCTTGACTTAAATCGTTATTCTATTGAATTCTGATCTGAGATAGTTTCGTAATAATAATATGTTACACATCAATACACGATGATAATCGCATATTCTTAAAAGATTTACCATCTATTGCGATGGGTGATTAGATTTCTGCAAGTACCTAAATAAGTTTCGTCGATTTCTTAGCGTTATGTAGAGCTGTACCTACCTACCTCCCTATGCACAACATTTACTTTTTAAATGATGAAATTGTGGATGGGTGATAGTTGCATTGACTTGGCATGTCGAGTAGTTATTATTGTAGCGATTCCTATAAAGGAAATATGTAATTAACAAAAACTTGTTTTGTGTTGGTCATAAATATGCTTGTTAATTCCCCCAAAGTACCTACCACCTATAACCATTGTTTCCTAATACGGTCCCTAAAAGCGGTTATATTAATTTTACACTGAAGTTAGTCTGAATTGCCAGACAGTAAGTGGCGTTTCCGTTCCCATGGTGGTTGATGACGCCTTCAGACGCGCCGTCGTCAGTACCTGGCATGGCTCGTTAGCGCCGTTTTTAGGGCGTGATTGACGCTTCGGCTCGGCGGCGCATGCCTTTTTTTTTGTTAAGGCGGGAAAAAATGTTGCTAACCGCACACCCCGTCGTTCGGGGCAACGAACAGGGTAGTGTGGGGCCCTCACCCACTAGAGAAACCTGCCGTGTGCCATCTCTCTGCCTTTATTGGCGGGCCACCGGAACCATATTACATTCCTTCAGTGGTCCGCCGGCGGCTTACCCTTTCGGGTACCCTCAACTGAGTGACACATCCGCACATGGAGCGTCGCACCTACGCGGGAGGCCTTGCGGTTGGCGGACGTTCCCCGGTCCATCCACCCGCAGCCTCAGCTAGAGCAGCATTAGGCGTAAATATTCTCGCCTGCGCCGCCCCAGTCGCTGGCGGCGGTTCGGGTCTGCGGAAGGATTAGCCTCCCTGGCCCTCTCCGCCGCTTCCTTCCGCGAGATGACCTCGCAGAAAGCAGCAACCGCGGCCCAATTCCTGTCGCTACCCCCCCTATTGTCGCGACGAGTTCACGGCGCTGCTCGGCCCAAGCCGGGCACGACTCAAGCGTGTGCTGCGCCGTGTCCTCGTCGCAGCCACAGTGGTGACAGCCCGGAGTCGCTTCCCTCCTTGCGACAATTTACAGATATCTGCCGAAGCAACCGTGCCCTGACAGCACCTGCACCAGTCGGAAGGTAAGGACTCCGTGCCGTCGCCCTGCCCACTCTTTCAGCACCGGCTGGAGCGCCCCTACGGTCCGAAGACCGGCCCGGGACGCCTCTAGCCGCGCCCTCCAGTTGGCCATGGCAGCTCGGCGGGCGTCGCCCTGCCATCTAGCCACCACGCTAGGTGGGGGGACGTCCCCTCCCGCTATTGCGACGCCCGCCGATACACCTTGGCGAGCACCTCCGTCTCCAAGTCCCACGGAGGGATTCCGGCCAACGCACAGGCCGCCTCCATCGACACCGTGCGGTATCCATATATGACCCTGGACGCGACGACTCTCTGTGGCCTCCACAGATGAGCCCTATTGGTACGTCCAGGGACTCCGCCCACACGGGTGCGCCGTACAGCGCCATCGACCGGACCACCCCTGCATAAAGCCGTTGGCACGCATTGTTGGGTCCGCCCATATTCGGCATGAGCCGTGCAAGGGTGGACGCCGCACCGACGAGCCTTGGGGACAGTTGACGGAAGTGCTCGCGAAAGCGCTACCGCCCGTCCAGCACCAGGCCCAGATACTTCATCCGGGCCTGCACCCCAATTTGGACTCCGTCCACCGTGATCGGGGCGCCAGCAGTGGCTGACGTCGGGGTCTGCCTGTATTATTTACATTTAAATCAAAATTCTATCTGAACAATAACAAAATGGCCCTCTACAATCTACTCTATCACACCCAAGCACGATATTTATTATTAGCCGACATAAAGCTACATATTTTTAATACGTAAGCTCATAAATATAAAAAGCGTGTCTTATTTTCATCATGTCATTGCCTTATGTAGAGCAGGTCGGGTTAAGATGTCTTTGTTGTGATACCATAGCATCATCGGTAAGTGGTATAGATTCTGATCTGCATTCGGATTGGCGTGACGTTAGAGCCAAAATTATCTATGGTACCATGAGATTGAAATTTTTAACACTAGAATAAAATGAAATTTACAATTTAAGTAATGTATTTTTATTGATAACACTTGTCTTGTATTTTTACTAGGCGCGGCCTTCCGCAAGGGTCAGCATTTATGTTATTTCGAAATTTCTCCAAATTGTCTCCGCGTTCATTGCTAATTCAACAAATTCTTGTGTTGTTATCTGGTTAGACTTTATCGTAACATGTTTATAAAAAGCGATATTTAAACGTCGCCCTACGTTACGTGGTTAGTGCAGTTCAGTTGATTACGCAGTCAAGCGTCGGAGTAGCGGCGATTCAGAGTGGACTATACATAATTTACCCATTAATTTTGGTAATGACACTTGGAATTTCTGCCTTGGCCAGACGAGGGCGACCATCTCGTGACAATGGTAGCATTAATATGACACAAAGGTTTCATGAAATAGATTAAATTGTAAGCACATTGTCGTTAGAAAGCAAAACCTGCAAGTGCACTGATTGCTATCGTTTAATTAGGTTGTAGGGGATTCTCTGATTTGTTCAAGAACAAACTAGTCAATATTTTCACAGAGTTCTGAGTGCACTTAATGGAGAAAGTTCGGGTAGGTTCAGGGACGCGTTGTAGCTATTTGTGTCTCAGCGGACGATCGTCGATGCAATTAAATTTGTAAGAAAAGCTTTATGGGCCCGAAGCTAATTTTAAAACGTTCGCGTGACGTTGCGGAGTCGACTGTAAGACAAACTTTTAATACTTTCTCAATTTAAAGACGGCATGCAACTGTTTTAAGCTGGATTGTAGGACACCGTATTATTACACTCGACTTTAAAATGACCGAATTATTCTTCAAAAACTATGTTTGAGGGTTTTTAAACTAACAAATCGAATTTTATAAACGTGATTTCCTCTAGTTACTGTTAACAGCCAATATCAATTGAAGATTTATGTTGTTTAATTATTATAGGTATATTGAAGATTTATGTTATTTAATTAATATGTATCTGTGTAATTTAAATATTGATCTGAATTCAAATGGTGGTGGCTACCTACTATTTTAGAGAAGGGAGCGTAACTTGGATGGAGCAATCGACAGCAGTAAGTAAAGTTCAGTAGTTCAACAAGCTCGAGCACCTATCGCGTTCATTGTCCTTTAGCAAAGGTCAAATCTACTGTTACAGTCACGTATACTTCGTCCGATGATCATTTTATATTTATAAACTAATTACAGATACTTACATAAAATTATTACATTAACTATAGATACTCGATTAAAATTACACATCAGGAAGTGATATAATCAAATAGGTTCTTATATTCCCATATATAAGATCTTTTTTGTTAAGGCGGAAAAAATGTACCTAACCGCACACTGAACAGGGAAATGTACACCTCACCCACTAAATAAACCCGCCGTGTGCTGTCTCTCCGCCTGTATTGGCGGACCACTGGAACTGTTGCATTACTTCTATGGTCCCATATAAAATAAGGCCTTCAATTTAGATAATTTTTATATTGCCGTGTGGGTCCGGCACCAAAAATAGCTCCACCCCGTCTCTTCCTATGGGAGTCGTAAAAGTCGACTAAGGGATTACCGGGGGACTGGGCAGCAGCGTTCCCCTGTGTACTAAAAACATCCACTGCGATCGCCAACCCGCCTGCCAAGCATGGCGATTATGGTATAACCCCCATTTTGGGGAGGCCTATGTCCAGCAGTGGACGATGAAAGGCTGATGGATGGATGGATGAAATTTAGATAATTTATTACGTTGTTTTATCTACTTTAGCGTACGCACTTTTCATGCTCGAATTGTTAATGACTTGTTGAAAACAATCATTCATGGTTGCGACCTTCCTTGTCAGCCTGCACTGAATCGCTGTTGCTCCTAAAAGCTATAACGTGATTTTCAAAAGCCATATAATGAAAAATAAAAATGTCTAATCTGCCCTGTACCTACAGACCTGTAACGCGTTCAACCAAATAAAAAACAAGATCCTCGGCTTCATTATGTATAATATATTTATAGCCCTATAATAGTATCTGTTACCCAGCTATATGGAGCTACTCACAGATTCATTAATTAGACGAAAATAAATTATAATACTAAAATATTTTTTCTAATATGCTGTTAGATGACCAACAAAAATATTGCAGCTATAAAAATGTATTATTATTCACGCATTGAAATTCTTATTATATTACCGCTTTTTAAAAACAGAATAAATTATATTTTTTATATAATTAATAGGTACTTAATGAGTTCATAGTAAAAAGTCGACATACTTTAATATTATTTTATTTATACAACGTACAAGTGCGAATAAAATGCATTCGGGCCGCCTAATGTTAAGCTCTTACCCCAGTCTGCAGACGTTAGCAACGCGTTGTCAACTCTAGGGAAAGGGATAGAAAGTGGAGAGTATGGATGATAGAGAAGGAGGGTTTAGTTTTTTGGCTTCAGGTGTTTTCACTCACGTCACCCGCCACGTCGGATGCTACCTTGCAGTTTCAAAAATCAAATTCCGGTATCTCTATTTATCTAGTCATTATCATATTATTACTACTGTACATATAGCTTATAATTCGTATGTGTATATTGTTTTTTCTTATAAAAAATTATATCGAAACTTTGGATGTAACATTTTAAACGCTTTTGTTTGATTTTTGACTTTGAAGACAGGTTTGTTCTACTGCAATTATGATCGTAGATCGTGATAAAGTTAATGACGACGATGCACTTAATTATATAGCAGTTACACTATCTATATCTATTGACCACATAGTACTATGATTAAAAAAAGTACCTATCTGCTTATAGAATATTTTATCATTACTAATATTAAAAGTATGTCAGTTATCTCTTTGCGTCTAAACTGCCTCGGTTACTCTCCGGTTCGAATCCTGGAACAGGCCACCAAAAAGTTATTGAGATTATAAGTCAAAAAATTGTCTTGTTGAAGTAAAGCCATTGGTCCTGTGCCTGATCTATGATATCTCCGGCAGTGTCAGAATATCTTCCCATCCCTATCGGAGTATGAGGGTGACATTGAAACAGAGAGTGAAATTTAAGGCATGACTCAAACTTTTCTTGACTTGCACGCAAGAGACTGTCGGCTAGGTACTTGTGTGTTGTGTAGTCTGTGCAATCGCAAAAGGCCAGCATGCTGGATTTATTTTTTACATTTTCAAAAAAAGCTAGTTAATAAAATGAATACTACCCCAGAATTACTGAAACTAGCATAATTAACACTTCTAAACGACAAGCCGATGTAATATTTTCCTAAGACCTGTGGTTGGACGTGATTGTTTGGCAATATATCCACTGTAAATTTTTGTGCAGCACACCGAGAATGACGTCCACATCAGATTTATAGTTGCGTTGACTTGTTAACTTGATATCGCATCAAATGTTGCGCTGCTATTATCAAACAGCTACGTATTCGGACTGACTGCAATTAAATATTAAGACAACTTGTACCGTTATACTTGGTCATAATTAATTTGATATTTTATTGGAATAGTTACTTATACAGGCCCAAATTACTATTATAAAGCTCTAACTCTAACAGAATTAATTTTGTTTGTTTTATTTGTTCATCGCAATAACTACTGAACGGATTTTGTTTGATAGCTCATGATTAAACTTAGAAACTGGTATACATTTTATCTCGCTATTATATCTGGATCCTGTCCTGAGATATAACCTTAAAACTAGCTTTTGGCTGCGGAAGAACCGTTGGCAAAGGCTAGTTCAATTACAGTTGTCATTGTTGTCAACTATCTAGTTTCCTAATATATTACATTATTACCAGACGATGATCTCACTGATACCTTTATGAAGAGACGTTATACTAGGAACATATTGACATTAATATAATGTTATACCTCATGTATTTATAGTATTGCAGTAGAACTCCAGATATTTTTTAATCTCTGAATTATTAGGGCTTTAAACTTTTTTCAACCCCATCGTAAAACTCCAGAATTAGATTTCTGTGTTTCGCACTAAAATTTTATTACAAATGCCATACCGTATAAGTGCTTTTATACATTAACCACATGAGCCCTACCTAGCTTTAATTAATCTTATATGAATAACATTGAAACACATAATGTAAATGTATGTTATGCATATTTTGTTCAATAACAATTCATGAATAGTCCATTGCTAGTTTCCACAAAAATTATAAATGTACGTGCATAAATATGTAAAGAATTTGCATACTAATGTTAAAACAATAAAATATATTTTATGTAAGTAAATACTAACCATACTCACTAAATATACGGTTAGGTTTGTAACAGTCTTGGCAAAAAATAATTGCTTGTCCATAAAACATTATTGTCGCTTCGGTCTCGGGAGGTGCACTTAAGCCCTTTATTTTCTTCTCTTAAATTAATGAGGAAAGCATAATAAATTGTATAATTTTGTTGAAATGACTGATTGCATAGATGGCGTAATGGTTTAGATACCGACATCTCATAGCGAGTATTGTGGGTACGATTCGGAAATAATTTAGCAATAGTTATTTGAGTCTTAGTGTAATTTGTCTGTAAAATTGTTCCCTATCCAAGGATTATTCCCAAGTGTATTTAAAAAAAAATGATTGGGTATGATTACTATGTAATTGCTCATAGACCAGCATGAAGACTTGAGGGGCGAGATGCGCCTGCGCATGCGTTTGTATATGTGCAAACCACAGATATAGTATAAATACTATAATCTATATATTAAAAGTATAAATACTATATCTATGTTGCAAACAGATCGTAATAATATTACACAGTTGGTTTCCATGTAGGTACATACATTCGAATTGCTAACGTTTTAATCTCTTCCGGCAAACTTCTGCGACCACATAAAATGAACGATACAAAACGAGAAAAAGACGTTTGTGTGCTTTTCCATATAATTTTTAACTAATATTAGGTATCAGCTGTACCTGGTGCTTTCAATCCCGCAAGATTCAAAATTATATTATCCAAAAAGTCTTTCCGGAAAAATACGAGTCTGTAAGATTAATTTTTTTTATCTGTTCTGAATTTCCACACAGTGTTTAAGCAAACAAAAAATGTTAATTCCATGGTTCCCGTGGCTTGCCAATACCGGCGGAGAGACAGCAGATATTCGTTGCCCCGAACGACGGGGTGTGTGGTTAGGTACCTACACTTTTTCCCGCCTTAACAATTTAAGAATTTTATTATAATTGGGCATTCCGTGTTGATATTTGTAAAATAAATTATTTAGATTTTTTTTGGCTGCACGTTTAAATTGTTTTGAGTAATAAAATTGAAACTTTACGCTATTCGCACGTCCTCGTAAAACTTATCACATTCGTGGCATCTTTTTATACTCATTGCAACACACCATGTGTGACGAATGTTTATTTTTAAAATTTTCATACAAATAAAATTAGAGGCGAGACTAAGTTACAATATGCTAATTAGGCTCATTCGGAAATTATAACCAAGTAGATCTCCAAGACGAATGCCAACGCCAGTTGTTGCAATATTTATGAATTATTCGTTAATGATGAATAGTTGCAAGTAAAATTAATTATATGGCGGCATGGTGACATAGTATATAATATGTTCACAAGATTCGCCTTACAGACGACAACCGTAATATATATTCTAATTTCTAGCTAGCTAGCTGGTCTGTGTAGCAAGATTTTATTTTACTTATATATTTGTGCATTTGAGCTTCGAGCCTTATCCTGAGGTCAGTTTTAATAGTGACCAACCGAGTTACAATTTTTGCTAAAACATCTAGTTTCGACCTAGGTCTAAACCGAGACTAGGCCGAAGTTTCCGTTTCGGCCTAGGCTAAAACTGAGAGGCCAGTTTCGGCTGCGGCTGTAAATTCTGTTTCGTTTCGATCGTACTCTAGTTTATGTCATATAAAATCAAAATTAAAAATTACACGTTTTATAGTTTTCATCACAAATTTTGTAACTAGAAATTCGAAGTGGATACTGGTGGGAATTGCAGTTCTGGTTTTTTGATCGCCCGTTGGTACTTTAACGTTTTGTGGGATAAAAGTACAAAAAAAAATTGTTGTTAGTGAATTTATTGTTTAATGTTCCAGTTACTAAGAATCGTCCAGCAAATATTTCAATACAATTAACATTATAACAATTTTTTTTTAATTTTATTTAAAGTTACTTAAAAAATTACATACACAAATCATTGCTTGTAACTATTTATTCGTGCATATTATTCGTACCAAGAAGCGTGCATAATTAACTTAAAACCTGTCTACATTATCTACCTATTTGATTAAATTATGTAAGTATATAAATACTTTTTGGAATAATATAAGTAGGTAATGAATAATATTAAAATTGTAAAAACTATGTTTCTTCCATTTGATTTCTCAACTATATTATAAAGCTGTAACAGAGCTGTGTCTGTACATTTAAGATATTTGAGAAAAAAATACTTGTATTATATAGCCCTATAGGCGTGTCTGAAAACAAAACAATTTTTTTAAGTTTTTTTTTTGCCTGTTCAATCGCGCATCACGCAAAAACTGAACGGCTTTGATGCATTTTTTATTTGATAGCTTTTGATTAAACTTAAAAACTGGTAAGTATACATTTTATCCCGCTACTATATCGGGAACTTGAGATATAACCCCTGAGAAAAACTAGCTTTTGGCTTCAGCGTAGCCGCAGGCAAAGGCTTTTCTGAATTATAGGCGATTTCTGAATTATACAATACTGTATAATTCAGAAATCGTTCCATTTTTGAAACTTCGGACTGCTTTTGGACTGGTTATATCTCCTCTATACAAGTATTCTTATACGTCGGTTGTGTATTAATATGTGTGCTATTTCAACCTAGCCTTATAATAAGAACAGTGAATAGGATTACTAACCAGAAACCTAAATTAATCGGCTTTATACAATAGCGTGCACGATGTCGTTATAAAATATGTTAAGTAATGTCTGTCATGATAAAATTCGCGAATAAAGACATTGGCTTCTGCGAAAAAGAAATATGCTACTGTTATGCTTACACTGTGTCGCAATAAAATTACTTAGTTTCCCACACAAGTACAACAAATAAAGTGGTAACGTCTGCGTTCGCGCGCCGATAATATGAAAATTATCGTACTTAATAGTAAACTCTAATAGAATTACAAGTGTTTATTTAAACGAAAGAACCTATTTTGCGGTAATTCGCATATAAATTTATTTGTGTTTTAAAGGAAATTATTTAATAATATTATAAGTTTTTTTTAAATTTTATACAGCAGCAATGCTGCTTTACTGCGTTAGTTAAACCGATTTTTTTTTTCATATTTATTTTTTAATAGATTCTACTCGTGACTCATTTCGCGTTGACTGCAAAATAAAAATACTTACATCACTTTAAGGTACATGGGATGAAGTAGACTGTGACCTTTCTGAGCTCCGCTTTTGTCCATGTGGTGACGGACTAAGAATACAAGTGTTACCACCCCATTCTTTCCCACGGGTTTCGTATGAGGCGACTAAGGGAAGTAAGCAATTATCATCCATTGCATGACTGGTGGTAGGGCTGGGTACCAAATGGGAGAACTCACTTGGTATCGGGTCCGAGCGGGCTGGTATCTCCATCTCTCGTGTGACTGGCCATGAAGCATATCGTTGCGTTTTGGCTGTAGCAGGAGATAGCCGTTTATTTTTTTAATTTCATATCGGTGAAATGAAATGGTGAGCAGCGGCTTGACAATACTCTCGGTATAGTTGAGTCCATAAGCGACGGTTACCATTTACCATCAGAAGGGCCGTGGCTCGACTGCCACTACATGCAATAAAAAAAAATGCTCCAGACTATTGTGTGCAAAATTTCATGATAGGTTCAGTAGTTACAGCGGGAACGCGTTACAAACAAACAAACTCACTTTCGCATTTTGAAATATTAGTAAAGATTATTATTCTGTGGTTGAACAGTATCAACCTAATTCCATCCAAATCCAACATTTTTTTGTTGTTTCACGTGATTTTTTGTATACTACTTTTGGATACAAAATAAGTAATATTTGCCGACAGCTAGTGATCTGATTAAATTATAATTATTATTTCAATATTTCAAAGCTGGTATTTGCCGACTGACTTTTATGTTTTGTATAATTATTATGATAATTGACACATCTCACGGTCGATTTCGCAACAGTAAGTACCTTACTCTTGTTAATACACACGGATTAATGATTGAAATGATGACCGATGGATGTCGCAAGCCGATAAATTTCATGACTAATAGTAATAATAAATATCCACGGACATTTCACACAACATCCTCTGGTCCTAAACTAAGCTTAACGCTTGTGCTGTGGATACCAGATTATATAATACATAGATATAATACATATTATATTACTTTATTTTTGTAAATACATACATACATATAATAGATAGAAAACACACAGACGCAGTACAAATATCTGTGTTCATCACACAAATAATTGTTCTGAGTGGGAATCGAACCCACGACCTCGTGCATGGAAGTCGGTTACACTACCGACTACGCCACGAGGCCCGTATACGTAACTAAATCTCGTGATGTTATAACTGAGCCCTATCATTTGTCTAGAAGTCTAGATACAGTAACTATAATATTTTACAGGACCTTCTTAAATTCAACCCAACTGGTAGATGTTAGTTCAAAGATAAGTCTGCACTCGG
Source organism: Leucoma salicis (assembly GCA_948253155.1). Lineage (NCBI taxonomy): Eukaryota > Metazoa > Arthropoda > Insecta > Lepidoptera > Erebidae > Leucoma > Leucoma salicis. Next base: position 9,159,619 of record OX411808.1, on the reverse strand, counting down.
CACCACCGCAAAAGCTAGCTTTATGGTTTTCTCTCTGGTTTCGGGTCTAGTAGTGAAATAAAATGTATACCATGTGTTAAGTCTAATCAAGAACTATGAAAAAAGAAAACTAAACAGTGGTTATTGCGTGATGCGCGAACAAACAAAGTTTGAACTTTAGTACGAGCGGAAATCGAACCTCTGTCCCTTCCTTTCCGGGGAAGTGCTCTAATCCACTGAGCTATCGTACTCCCTTGCGGTCGTACCCAATTTTCTCATAACATTTGTCTTATCGACCAACGCCATCTATCGGAACGCATTTTACATTACATGCCTTAATCCAATATAGCTAGCAGTTAGTTTTTGTCTACCTGCTAATCACCGGAACGGCTGGACCGAGATTTGGACGGCACACTCGCTGGCAGACTGGCAGATAGCTGATGTTAGAAATCTTTAGAAACTTTTTTGTTTGATACCTCCTGAATCACCAGAGACCTGTATAATTACTATAATTGTATGCTATACAGTGATGTATTTATATTCTGAAGTCCACTAGGGCAGAATATAGTTTATAATATTAGTAAGGATAAAAAAATATGCCACTACCTATTTCAATTATATCATATCGTGTTTCGATCGTCACTCGCTCAAGGCCCCGAGTTATATGCCTACCGCTTCGCGTACCGACCACGGTACAACCGACACAAGACTTTCACACGCGCGCCTAAGCGCCCGCGCTTGTAGTAGGTTAGTTAAAATAAAATTATTTACGCGATGTAGGGTATTTCGACAATAAAATTTAATAACCGAAAATTCAGAGCTAAAACTCTAAACGTATATGATCAACAAAAAAAAAATTATAAAAAAATAATCCGACTTGAAAATAACATTTAAAATTATATAAAAAGTAATCAAATAGAATCTACTAGAAAAATATTTTTTTAAGTTTTATAAACGACGTTGCTGTCGGTGGAGTCAGTAGTCTCCGAAACCGGCGAGCGGAAACCGGAGAGTGTACGAAGAGAATTGAATGAATGTTGAGGAAGCGAGAGATGTATGCAAGAATAGAGCCTTTTGTCACTGTTCTCTCTGCCTACCTCCCCAAGGGAGATAGCGTGATGATAACTAAGTAAGTAAAATCATCATAGGTGCAACCCTAGCGCATTCGTTGAATGACGCGGTTGTCCGAGGATCATGCGGCGGGCAAAACAATCATAACTGTATTTCTGTGTACATAAGGTACATTTCTCCTCGTTACGAACAATTAGTATTATTATTAAAATTTTATAGGTTATTATAGAGAGTTTTTGGACAAGTTTTAATGGAAGTGATGTTTCTGTCCGTAGGACTAGTATTTATTCTGTGGTACAGTCACGAACAAAATCCAGCTAAAAAATGTCCGTGTGAATATATACTTATACAGCTACATCTGTTTACTAACGAACTGAGACAAAGGTTTTAAAACAGTTTTAAACTCAACGTAATTACAATCATGGCACTTAGTAATAAAGTCACAAATCTTTAAAATATTATATTACATTTACGATCATCCGTCACAAACATGAGCAAAGCAATAATTTATTATTGCCACTTAAAAATTAAGGGACAAATAATATTCATTTTGTGGAATCAAGCTTAAATAGCAACAAATAAAGTACTTTTTGAACTGAACAAAATAAGAGCTCACTTCTCAAGTGCGCTGTTATTTACCAAAACAGATTGTTTGGGCCGACGCGATATTTATTGCATTGTTGATCGAAGATATCGTGGTTAAAACTTCTAATGGGCGAAGAAAACGAGACAACCCTATTTGTGTATGTAAAAAAAGTAAGCTGACTCACTCATTCGTCCATAACAAATAAACAACAGTTTTATTTTAGGACCGTTTTAATCAACGAGAATGTGATAAAAGCCTGAAGGCAATTGTACAAGCAATATGGCCAAGCGTTATTTATGCCAGTCCGTTATCGAATTGCATTGGCATTGAATGCAATAACATCGTTGTAGGAATAACAAGTAGTATGTAATTAAAGTCGGTTGTTAATGTAAAACAGAGGTTTCGGCTATACAGGTGGCGCGCGTCCAAATACAAGATAATATAATACCGATAAGATCGAGCGTTAATAGTGGGGGACCGTTATTGTTCGTAACGCTAATTGCGTTTTCCATAAATTAATACACAAAACAAGAACTAGTTTATTTTTTTACTTTGTTGCAAAACTAGTATATTTATTTCTACTAGATTTTACCCATGAGCTTTTAGCGTTTCTTGGTTGTATAAAGATACAACCCTCCTCGGTCCTGAACAACCAGAGTTATTGTACTTGTTTAACCCAGAGGGGTTAAATTTTTTCCTGGATAAATAAGGCAGTAAGTCTTTCTGGGCCTAAACTATATGTATGCAAAGTTTCATGATAATAGGTTCTATAGTTACAGCGTGAATGCGTAACAAACAAACGCACTCACGTATTTATAATATTAGTAAGGATATTAAGGGCATTTAATCCCGGATAAATTGATGATTCCTGTGGGATAGTATTTTTTGCAGAGAGATAATTAATGTGACGTGAGTTGACGTACTGTACGTGACTGTATTCAGAAGTGTGAGAGCAGTCGCGAGCAGAATCTAGTATTAAAAAATGTTGTGCAGAAGAACAAGAATTATCCCATCACATTAAAGATTGTTAGTAAATTAATTGCTTTAGAAAAAACTTCTTCTTAGTAGTACAAAAACATAAGTATTGTTAGGCTGAGGCAAAGTTGTCATTTCGTCAGCTATAAAGCCTGGATCCATTTCAACTAAAAATAATTAAGAATTATCTCTTCTTTTGCTTCGTCTAGTGTTAAATGAAAACGTTTCTTTTTTATTAGAACTCAATGGGTGCATTTATACGAGTAATTGTTGGCTTCTAAATTAAGTAACATAACTTTTACTTTTTTTCTACGGATTAGGGCTGCACACAGCCGTTCACAGGCCCCAAACTATCCTAGCAGCCCCCTTAGAATGAAAAACGAAACGTTAGACGAATTTTCGTTTTGCTTCATTGTGATTGGTCGCCTGATTCACGCGTCGAAATCTCGACTAATCAGAATCGCGCGGTCGGACTGTTGATCAATCACAATGACTCGAAACGAAAGCTCGTTTAATTTTGTTTTTCATTCTAAGGGGGTTGCCGCGAACGACAGGGTGTGCGACTAGGTACATTTTTTTTTCCCGTCTTAACAAAATAAAGGGTAGAAATAATTATAAATATTAGATACAATTTAATAGGTACGTCCCTCTACCTATTACGAATGGTTTTTATTTTTAGAGCATAATAGATACATAAACTTGTAATAAAATCAGTTTGGTCACGTATAGATTTCGATGCGATTTTTATTCCTATTTATTAAATACATCTTATTATTTCTGTCCTATGTTCAGCTTATTGCATTTTTAAAATATAGTTAGCCCTGTATCTTTTATGTATATAATATACATTCTGGACTGATTTTCTTAACTTTTTTGTTTGATAGATAATACGAAGATCCCATATAAATATAATGATGATTTGATGATTAGTGCTGAAAAATGTAATTGGAAGTCTGTTTTTTTGATAGATTATTATACAAATAGGTTCTGCCTTAAAATAGTACTTTTTAACATAATGTTGGATAGTTGTCGGAGCTGTGTCGTAATGAAAATAACTCTCGCCACGCCTCTGAGCTCAATTGGGCTAATTGCCAAATTATTTTATTACCCGTTTGTCTCTGCCACATTTCAAGTAATCTTCCAATTAACCTTTTTTCGTAAAATATATACACAAAAAACAAATAAACCACGACACAATAGATTCCGTTAATAAACGATAAAATCGTATTCAATTGTTATTTAAGAGGTATTCTTTATAAATTATACGCCTACGATTTATAACGATACTTTTATCTCAGTAATTGGAATCATTGGAATTATTAAACCTTTTGGCGGCAACGTAGAATGTCGGACATGAATAATAAATATCAGGAAACAATGCGGCTACGAGTTCTAATGAATTAAAATTTACTTAAAAATTAACTTAAAATTCTAGAGTAGCGTACTCTAAAATATTTAATCTTGTTAACGTTTTAAAATAAACAATCGATCAGCTAATAACCGGCTATAATTATCTTATACTATCATCGCTTGTTTTTCGTTTTATAGTACGCGTGAGGCTTGGAAGGTATTATTATGTTATATTATTTTTTGTTATTTTATCTAGTTACAGTTTTTGTTCATATCCACAATACAAATGGTAGGTAATTATTATGTGCGCAAAGGCACGGCGCAGTTTGCTTTTATGATAAAAATCGTGAGCGAAATAGCCGACAGTATTAGGTAATCGGCATCGCATTCGTGGGGCCGGCCGGACCCATTGTTTAGTGGAGGTCAAGGTCTGTGGTGTTTACATGGCACGTACCGGCGATGATGCATCATTAATAGCCGCTAAAAATCACACTTTGCTAGTTTTTAGAAGCTATGCTTATAAAAATATCAATCAAGTCACTCTTCAATTTGTGAAGGCGTTAGATTTATCACCAAGTTAAGGCAAACATTATCATTTAATTTACCTATTATAAGAAATATATTTTTCTTATTTTCATGCGATAAGCCTAATAAAACTATTGAAGTATGAAACAGTTTGTAATATCTAAATAATTTTTTTTTACTAAATGTATATATTAAAAAATGTATAGTGCTAAGCATGTCAAATGCTAAAAATATATATAAAAAATATCTAAATAAATGTATATATAGAAGTATAGGTACATAATACGGTTATAACAAAAAAAAAAACAATTTTTACAATTATTTCCGCTCTGTTTGTTTTCGATAATCTTCGTAAATGTTGGATTGGTTCGGACAGAACTTGCACTGGCGGATTAGTTATGATATGATGTTTTATTTTATAAAACTAACACAGTCGCAGATGACAGCTTCAGTTGTAAGAAATACTTTGTTTACGTGGGACTTAGAAAATAAGCTAACATGTGACTAAGTGTCATAACATGTTTTCTGTATTTGTGTTCTTTATTGTTATAATGTGTATCGATGCCGAGGCGTTGAAGGTCAATACCTAAATAATTAAAAACTGGTGATAATTCTTACAAATGCGTTGTTTATCCTTTATTATAAGAATGTTAAATTAGCGGGCCTCATTATAAATAGATTATAGTTGAAAAAAAAAAATAAACAATACATACCTTAATAGCTAGTTAAACTAAAAAGTAGAAAATAATATTGTAATAAATAATAATGATTATAAAAAACCATGGCGTGCTATCAAATGTTACAAATACGTAGGTCATCGATATGATAGCTAACAAAACAGCTGTTTACAAGATTTATTGTGATTTAAATATACATATTGTAAAAAGCACTGCACGCTTTTTTGGTCATTAATTATTATTTATTATGATATTATTTTAATTTTTTTAGTTAATCTAGCTATAAAAGAGTGTTTTATTTTTGTATTTTAAAATATAATTTATTTTCTTCTTTTTAAGTCTCAAAATAGCATCACATTGTCTTATATTTAAAGGACCCTATTTCTTTTTTATTGGAATTGTGACGATAGTACCGGGTTATAATAAAAAAAAAAAAAAAGAGATTTAAATTATTGTATTTTTATCGGTCCTTGATAAGTGTGCAATTTTTTTATTAACAAAGAAGCAAATAAAAGTCGGAAGAGTAGACTATGACCTTTTCTGTGCTACAGACTATGTATACCACCATATTACACAATTTAATGATGATTGGTTCAGTAGTTACGACGTGAAAGCGTAAGAAAGAAACAAAACTCACTTTCGCCTTTATAATATTAGTAAGAATAAGGCTTCGTTAGTAGATTCCCTAAATGGACAAGGCTCACAATCGGTCATGTATTGAAGGAAGGTGGAGTCAGGAGTCTCCGAAACCGGCGAGCGTGTATGAAGAGAGTTATGAATGTTGCGGAAGCGAGAGATGTATGCAAGAATAGAGCCTCTTGGCACTCTGTTCTCTCTGCCTACCCCGCAAGGGAAATGGCGTGATGATAAGTGAGTGTGTGAGTGATAAGGCTCACATCTGTTCCGTCTAGTTGAGACCTTAACTTGCCCAAAGCATTATCAATTCATGGTCTTGCAACTAGTCTATCGCTTTTCGTTTATCTTTATTTCCTGTTGACAAAAAAGGTAAAAAAATGTTGTATGTATACGTGTGGTGATGGACTAAGAATAAATAAACTAACCCATTCTTTCTTCTGAGTGTCGTGGTTACAAAGGGAAGTAAGCAGTTATCAGTCACCCATCGTATTACTGTTGGTAGGGTTGGGTACCAACTTGTCATCCACCACACACCACCGTCTGCCGTGTGAGTGAAGCATTTCGTTGTGTTTTAGTTGTCCGTGTGGTGATGGACTAAGAATACAAGTGTCACCACCCCATTCTTTCCCACGGGTGTCGTCTAAGGGCGACAAAGGGAAGTAAGCAATTATCATCCATTGCATGATTGGTGGTAGGGCTGGGTACCAAGTGGGAGTACTCACTTGGTATCGGGCCCGAGCGGGTTGGTACCACCATCTCCCGTGTGACCGGCCATGAAGCACATAGTTGCGTTTTGGCTGTAGCAGGAGATAGCCGTTTATTCTTTCATTTCATATCGGTGAAATGAAATGGTGAGCAGCGGCTTGACAATACTTTCGGTATAGTTGAGTCCATGAGCGACGGTTACCATTTACCATCAAATGAGCCGTGGCTCGTCTGCCACTACATGCAATAAAAAAAAAAGATTTAGTGGGAGATAGCCGACATTCATGAGAATAAATGATATTAAAAATTTCGTGAAAGCAGCGGCTTCGCAGTATTCTTAGTATAGTTGAGCCATGAGCAGTGGTTAGTGGTTACCGTTTACCATTAGGTGGGCCGTGGCTCGAATGTCAACATAAGCAACAAAAAAAAATATAAAATATGCATTAAGGTCAGCGTTGGTAATCAATTATGTTATTATTTTCTGTTGTGTACCTATAGCAATTGTGGTATCGAATTTGATCCGCAGTCCCAGATGCAGACCTCCCTCAAAGACTTCGAGATTTTATGAAATTAGAAATTATGTGTCGTCTTTGTTTACAAATTATATGTAGGTATATCACTGATGAGGTGCCTGAGCGATTTTCTCGACGGCTTCTTGTCTGCCAACGTTACTGGATCATCGTGCATAAATCCCTCACTATGAGAGGAGAGCCCGTGCCTTAGTGGTGAAAATGTAATTCTGTATTTATACTAGTTCAATTTAATCTTACAAACAACAATATATTTAAACTTACATTTGTATTCGGTACTATTATTGACCTTGGTTGGCGAATTCATAACAACAATTGTTCAAAACAACCGTAAAAGCCATTATTACGTTACTGTGCACAGCTGTAAAGACCGATTACGATCTCTTGTATACAACAATCTACATATTAATTTACAATTTTATTGTGTGACTTGCTAATAATATACATGTAATGTTAAAAAAAAACTATTTGTTTATTTAAGTAGGTACTTAGTGTTATCCTCTGTCAGTGACTAACGATTTTATAACATGGAGAATTAATAAAAACATGAACAGAATAACAAAGATGTTTATTCATAGCCGATGAATTAATTATATTTATTATTTAATGATAATTAATAACAATTATAATGAGAGTCAATATTCGATACACACATAGGAGCATGCATGTGTAATGAGATATACAACGAAGATTTGCTTTTGTCAGTTCGCTCTTCGTTTGCCTGTAATTCGTCTCGACAAGTTCCAGTAGAATTAACCCATCTCATATGTTGATGTACAGCTCTTCTGAAACAAAATAGTCACTAGCGTTTTATTGGTTGCTGGCGCGTAAACAACCACTTATGGCAACTCGGTGAATCGTTAATGCCTACCTAGAAAAACTATAAATGATACCTACATAGACATGCGTTCGAATATCTTGTAGACGTTGAATTTATAGCTTATCTTGATCGTGTTGCCCGTTCATTAGGGAAAAACGTCGATATTTATAAATCAATAGAGGTATTTGATTACCAATGCATGCCATTTCGATGTCTATATGTATACTAATTACGTAACTCAGGGTCTCTGTAAGAAATTTCGGAGCACGTTCGCTTCACGCATGCTTGAATGGCTCTACAATGGCACCTTGAAATGTCTTTGTTTTTAAGCGCTAGTTTCCTTTGTCACCACGATAATTGTAGTCTCAAGGTCTCGCAACAGTGGGAGTCCGTTTAGGGTGAAAATATCTGGAGCGTGACAAAAATAAATGTATTTTAATGCAACGGCCTGCTATATGGTACATACTCATCGCTTTAATAGATGATTGTAAACATTTTAATTGTGGGAACATAAAGTTTAAGAAGGGTTATTGTTGTTCAAAATTTGCATATCAACATTAACGTTCAGTATTGTAAAGGTCATCTAGTGTAAAATATGGCGAAGCACCTCTTAAACTCTGTTTGATTGTATCAGATACACTACAATGGTAAATTTACGTAAATCCCCAATCAAGGTAGGTATCTGGTAAGGATTTTTATTATTTATATACAATATTTATATCGTTCAAGCCTTTTATCTGATCAGTAAAGTTGATTACGTTGAATTGATTTTTACGTAATTCAAGGTACAATCAAAACTATTTCCTTGTGTAGTACAAAAAGCGGATTCTCGCAATGAATCATGCTCATCAATTTGCGCCAGACAACACTAACATGAACAATTCTAATTTAATGTTTGTTGGTTTCATTACATTTGGGTTTATGTCAGTAAAGCCGGTTTCAGTACGTGGGCCGCATGAATGAGAAAGTCTAGAACCGGTTCACAGTCAGCTCCCACTGAGGTGACTTTCAAATCACAATAGACTGACTTATCTCATTATTAAACCGTTCAAACAGCTTCTGTGCTGTAAACCACGTATCGTGTCATACAAAAATAAACCTTCAATATTATTACTCATTTAATTACTTGCAATTGTGTCGGTAAAGTTTATTTTTGATTCTTCGCAATACGCTCTTAATGAAATCGTTGAATCCTTGCCGGTGTACAGACAAACCTTGCAACTCATATTTGTTCAACACAAATATTAATGTTTGAAGTGTTTACGAAAAACACATATTACTTTAAACGGCTATGTGCTGGACATCTGCGTGTGCTTTTAGCACTTAATAATGGAGTAGAAACGCATGTTAAAATAGCACCGCATTTAAAGAACGGCTGTAATCCGTAGTAAACAGGGGGCCCACTGGTGCGTGACTCGGGCGCATGTTGTCAAGGTCTCTTCGTGTTTACAAGAACATCCAACTCTTAAGCGTAATAAACCTATTATTTATTAGCTTGACTTGTAATTTAACTATAAATATAACAACTATAGTATTCAACTCAATAGAAATTAATAATAGACTTTTTTATATCTAAAACAAAACAAATCTAAGCGCGTGCTTGACTGACCCATCTGATGGTCAATGGAAATATAGTCTAGGATGGTAAGACGCATTAGCTTAGTAAAAACCTATTCACTCTGCCCATTATGGCACACAGACATCCAAATTGTAATTGGATGGGAATACCGAAACTGGCAACTTATTCAATTCCATTGCTATGCCTATTAAGAAAGATGATTCGAATCGTTTAGTTCGGAAAGATGGAATTTCTACAACTTACGGAAGCCCGCCGTTCATCTGGTCGTCCGATGGCGGAAAGCGGTTGGTATTAAATCATACAAATGATATTTTAGGATAATGACGCGACCACATACTTGGGACATTTCATGACTTGGTTTTAAGTTAATTCATCGTTATAAATATGTATCAGTTTTTACATAGTCGTTTGACCATGAAAAATAAATTGTTTATTATGAAAACTGTTTATTATAGTTATGCAAAGTTGTATTTTGGTCGCATGCACACACACGTTGCGGCTTAGCATGCGTCCGCCCGCACTTGTGATATAAAATCGACAAAAACATCGTTATTTTTATACAAAAGCCAAGGCCAACACCGCCATATTGCATTCGCTATATCAGCTCTACAATGTTGGGCCTGTAAACAAGCTCTTTTATCATGCGAATATGTATAAAAATAGTTCAATGTTTACGATTTAGATTAGGTATAAATTATATTTGAGGGTCAGAGAGACATGGATAAAATTCCTATGACAATTTAAAGAAATATAGGTTGTGAGCTCTAGAGTAACAGCCTCAAAGTGACGAATGATGTTCTTTGATATAACTGGAATGGATTGTTCCATGTATTCGGGAATGAGTGGTTGGACAGATTGCGGACTAGACATATATCTAGTTGTTCCGCCTACCACATACTTATTAATATAATTCACAAAGATGAATACTATTAAGCTAAAAAAAACAAAGATAAGTACATTTTTATTAAGGTATAAAAAATATCATCCTCATCTAGGCGATCAAACTTCATATTTACGTTTTGGAAAAGAACATGTTTAAGGCCTACGAACAGCTCCCCCCTTTTTTTTTTATGCGGGAAAAATGTACCCGCACACCCCGTCGTTCGGGGCAACGAACAGGGTAGTGTGGGGGGCCCTCACCCACTAAAGAAACCCGCCGTGTGCCGTCCCTCCGCCTTTATAGGCGGGCCACTGGAGAATGAAATGTTGATAAGATTAAAATAAGCAGTTCCCTAAAATATCAATTAATGTAAAAATATATTTCAACAGAGATGTTTTTGATTATGTCTTAGTCCAAAAAATCCATTTTAAAGCCGGCACATTTAATCTACGGCCACGTTGGTGTACACGTGTATAAGCCTGGAGAATATGACATGTGTCTTTAACTTACACATGCCATATAAACGTGCATAAGTATTATATAATAATATTGTGGGTGGTTTACCTTAAAATACCACTCCATACATTGTGTTTTTTTTGTAAACAAGACGTAACTCTACATCGGTTGTAAATAGTAATTATAAAACTCAAGTTTTAAACGGAACGATGGTTTGATGTTTAAGGAGTGTCAATTAAGTTCACGTCTTTATACGGTGATAAGTGATGTCAATAATGTAAATTTTGATATAGGAGCATCAAAATTATTAGTTTTGTTTTTCATATCCAAGTTGCTATATTGTTTTGTTATGTTGATATCAATGATCAACGAAATGCCTACCGAATACACTAACTTCGTTTGTTACTGGACCTCGTTATCATTTTATGAGCATATTTATTTTACACGTGTAACATTAAGGCACTAAGGCGATCGTGTTGCGTAACTGGGCCAGTCTGTGCCTGCCGCCGTTTTTTGTTCATGAAATTAAACTAACTCATTGTGCTGCCAAGGCTACCCATATAAGTCGCGCGCACTTCCGTTCCTTTGCAAGTCTCGACTGTTAAGTCCGTATGAATAAGCCTGGTGAAGGAATATTGTTCTAAACTCAAACCTGCATAGGTACTTCAAAAGAAAAAAAAAACATTATTACAGCACACATTGCAAGACGTTACTGGAGACCAAGAAATCTGGAAAGCAATGTAGCGTACCTAAAATAATAATTATGTAAAATGGACTTCAGATGTTTCTAGTTTAAAAATCTTTTTAATACGGCTTAAATCGACGTTTTAAATTATACTTATTTGTATGTTTGTTACACTTTCACACTATACAGAATACTACTTGGAATTTTACAAGTAGCCCGGAGCGCAAAAAAGGGAGGTTCCTTTTTATGCCAAAAAGTGGAAGGTTCCGGTTGCTTAGCTATTTAGGCGTACAAGATAAATATAGTGACATACTGATCCAATTCCAGTCCACACAGACGTAGTCGCGGGTAGAAGCTAGTCTTCATATGTAAATGTAAACAGAGCGCTATGTTGACACGCCCGCGTAGATATGGAAGCCGGTATCTAATTCTGCTGGCCTTGACAATGAAAAATAAACTTGTTTTTTTGCACTATCTTGATAAGTTGAGACAGCTTTTTGCGCGTTTGGAGGTTTTATGTTGATGCATATTTCGCTTGTTTACATTTTATCGTGGCAAATATTATTAATTTCTTTTATTCCTTTACATATTATTGTTATAGCCACTATTGTATTGAATACGTTTATTACATAAGTTATGTGTTCTATAACCATTTGGGTGAGTCATTTGATCTGTTTTGTTGTTGTTAGATGGAAGGATGTCATATCATTTTTAATTTGAATCTTTGTTGAATGTTACTTGTAATAAATATTTTTACTTCACTTAATTGTAGCATACCTACCAATGTTAGCTAGGTACTTATAATTGTTTTTACTTATTATTATTACAATCATGTTGTAATCCGCCTCTTTTTTGGTTATGGCGGGAATAAACTTACCTAACTGCACACCCCGTCGTTCGGGGCAACGAACAGGGTAGTGTGGGGCCCTCATCCACTAAATAAACCCGCCTTGTGCCGTCTCTCCGCCTGTATTCGCGGACCACTGGAACTGCGCTACATTACTTCAGTGGTAATATCGTAATCCCCTAGATTTGTAAAATCTGCAAGTTGGCGTATTTCCGTAAATCCGTATAATCCGCCATTATGCACGATTTTAATGCAGACGTCACGAAATGCATTAGTTGCAAGGGGTGAATACAAAAAATTGGATTCCCGTTCATCACTGGGCTTGGTAAAAGGGTTAAGTTGGAATTCTGCTTTAAAATTGAAGGTAGAACGATATTAGTTGCTCGGAGGTATAGCAAATTGTACGAACAGAAATGGAAAGTGTTACTTATAGCTAAAATTGAAAATTCTATTAGTTCGACATAATATCATAAATGCGCAAGTGAGTTTGTCTGCTTGTTACGCTATTAGCCCTACCTAATCCAGAAGCGGATCGCTTGCACCACCATCTTTTTTTGTATTGCCTGTAGTGGCAGACTAGCCACGGCCCCCCCTGATGGTAAATGGTAACCATCGCTCATGGGCTCAACTATACCGAGAGTATTGTCAAGCCGCTGTTCACAATTTTATTTCACAGACATGAAATGAAAGAATAAACGGCTATGTCCTGCAACAGCCAAAACGCAACGATGTGCTTCATGGCCGGTCACACGGGACGGGAGATGGTGGTACCAACCCGCTCGGGCTCGATAGCAAGTGAGTACTCCCACTTGGTACCCAGGCCTACCACCAGTCACACAATGGATGATAATTGCTTAATTTCCTGAGTCGCCTCATACGGCACCCGTGGGAGATAATGGGGTTGTGACACTTGTATTCTTAGTCCGTCACCACACGTCCTTTTTTTTGCTAAGGTGGGAAAAAATGTTCTTAACCGCATACCCCCCGTCAGGGCAACGAACAGGGTAGTGGGGCCCCTCATCCACTAAATAAACCGCCGTGTGCTGTCTCTCCGCCTGTATTGGTGGACCACTGGTACTGTATGACATTTCTTCAGTGGTCCGATCTTTTATAAACCCTGAGACAATTTTTACACGACAATCTTTAGAATGCAGTTATTCATTTCATTTCTTTTATTTACAGAGCTGGTGCTGGCGCGAATGGTATCTTTTCCCGGAGACTTGACTTCTCAACTTTCAACTTGCTGCCTAAGCACAAAGTCAACTCATACCAAATTAAGGTGAGTCTTTTCTATCTTCGAATTAAGTTTTATTTTTTTATGATGATATTAATTGCCTCGGTGGTGTAGCGGTAGTGTAAGGGACTGCTAATCATGAGGTCTCGGGTTCGATTCCCGGGTCGGGCAATGTTATTGAGCTTTTTCCTAAAAAGAAAAATTCTCAGTAACAGCCCGGAGTTTGGAAACGTGCCCGGTAGACGTCAATAGGCTCGCCCCCTATTACGTGGAACTTAAACATAGCTGGCGAGTCGTGGGTGTGTAATAGAACTCTGCCTACCCCTTCGGGGAATAAGGGCGTGATGCTGTTTTTGTTTATATCCTTCAAATTCTGGTGTAGTTTCCGTGAGAAGAACGAATTAGTAGTTTTTACTGCCGTGAATTCACCAGCCGTTTAAACCCGAGGGACGTAGGCGACGTAGCCTAATGAAGCTGAATACTAGAGATGCCACGAATAGTGATTTCACCGAATAACGAATATTCGGCGAGGCTGTTTGTTTCATTTGTGATTGAGTCGTGTCACAACACACTTTATTTGTTGATTTTTAATATGGTTGCTATCAACAAATGCTGAAAAAAATATTTTATTTACCATAACTTGTAGATTTTAAGTATTAATATGTTAAGTTATTGGTAATATAAAAATCTTTCTGAGTAATATTACTTAATATGCTTTTTTTTCGGTCGGTGTACGGCCTAATAGTTCGCAATATTCAGCTTATAGCGAATAGTTGCCGATTATTCGTTATATCTCTACTAATTACTCTATATACTTCCTCAAGCACAGGTCTATCGCATGCAAAAAATATATTTTTTTAATTCGACTGTTACTCCCCATATTAGTGCTGTTGAACAAAAGAACACAGCATTGTAGTAGGTATAGATTAAAGTTTAACTTTTGAACTGTGGTTTGTGGTGTATGTGTGTGTGTGTGTGGTAACTGTGATAAGAAACGGAAAAGTCACAATGTAATGTTCTTAAATCCAGTTGTTAGACGAATAACAATTATTTACTTACATTTGGATAAAAAATTGAGATTAATAAAAACCCACAATAAAAAAATATCAGCATGGTAGTGATGTAACGAATGTTCGCATTCGCATTCGCGAATATTCGCCTGTTTTCAACTATTCGCATTCACATTCGTATTCGCATGAAACGATGCGAATTTTCTGCGAATATATTTAGTCCATTGAAAAGTTACATTTAGGGTTGCGTTTTTTTGAGTACGCAATTTTATTTTTTTGATGTGTAGGGAGGTTTAGTATAAGCGTAAGTTTAAACAAATGCTGAAAAAAATATTTTATTTACCATAACTTGTAGATTTTAAGTATTAATATGTTAAGTTATTGGTAATATAAAAATCTTTCTGAGTAATATTACTTAATATGCTTTTTTTTCGGTCGGTGTACGGCCTAATAGTTCGCAATATTCAGCTTATAGCGAATAGTTGCCGATTATTCGTTATATCTCTACTAATTACTCTATATACTTCCTCAAGCACAGGTCTATCGCATGCAAAAAATATATTTTTTTAATTCGACTGTTACTCCCCATATTAGTGCTGTTGAACAAAAGAACACAGCATTGTAGTAGGTATAGATTAAAGTTTAACTTTTGAACTGTGGTTTGTGGTGTATGTGTGTGTGTGTGTGGTAACTGTGATAAGAAACGGAAAAGTCACAATGTAATGTTCTTAAATCCAGTTGTTAGACGAATAACAATTATTTACTTACATTTGGATAAAAAATTGAGAATAATAAAACAACACAATAAAAAAATATCAGCATGGTAGTGATGTAACGAATGTTCGCATTCGCATTCGCGAATATTCGCCTGTTTTCAACTATTCGCATTCGCATTCGTATTCGCATGAAACGATGCGAATTTTCTGCGAATATATTTAGTCCATTGAAAAGTTACATTTAGGGTTGCGTTTTTTTGAGTACGCAATTTTATTTTTTTGATGTGTAGGGAGGTTTAGTATAAGCGTAAGTTTAAGCTTGTGAGGTCGCCACCCTTGTCCCGAGCCGCCATCTTCGAAAAAGGGGAGCAAAGGGTTTTCGCGCTGTATCTCGTAAACTAGCAAACCTACAGAAAATTCTGGAAAACATTATTTGTAGCAAATAAAATTGTCTACTTCTTTACTCTATTACTTTTTATACTAAAATCGAAAATACTTTTCGAAAACAAAAAGTTATAAACAAAAATAATTGAAAATTGTTGAACAACTTTTCTTTTACGGGATAGGCGCCCGGGTGCTGGTCCTGGCTTTGGACCACCTGGAGCCCCGCCTCAGGGGATTGTTCGACGCGTGCCTAGCGTCGGGACGGTTCCCTACTACGCTCTCGGCTCCCACCCGGGCTGGCGGTCATCTTCTATGCGGATGACACGCTGGTCGTGGCCCGGGGCGGAAACGGGGGCGTTCCTGGCCACTTCCACACACACAACTTCGTTCAATCTACTTGTCAAAATGAACCTCGGCTATATTCGGTTTAAACATGGGTGACTTGACAGTTACACTATATGTGAAACCCGTATGATATTTTGCGCGCGCTTATTTGAAAATCAACATTCGCATTCGTATTCGCGAATGTTGGAGGAAACCTATAAATGCGGGTCACTCACATTCGCACGAATACACAAACCCACAAGTGTAGGACGACATTTGCCAATGATTATGCAAAGTTTTCGCTGCATTCGCGGTTTTCAAACTGTGTCGGTTTTTTAACAGACATCAAAGCGCGCGAACCGCGATCCTTCGCTTAGTCTCCCACACATTTGTGTGCCCAGTTGCGCCCACGACTGCGAAGGTAACGGACGATTCGCCATTTTCATAGCTCGTGAGGTCTAGTGTGTAGCGCACCTTCACCATGGATTGGAACAACACCAAGGTGATGGAGTTCATTGAACTCCTGCAAAATGAATCGACCATATGGGATCCTCAAAAGAAATCCCATAAAAACAGAATTGCCGTTAATGACGCCTGGGAAAGAATAAAAAAATCTTTTTCTCTTTAAATGTTCTATTGACGAATTTTAAAAAGAAGAGAAATTCTTTAATGTCAACGACGAGTGACCATGAAAGTTTGAAATTCTATATCTTTAATGGCACTTAAAAAAACTTAAAGATTCTTACACCACTGGTTCAAGTACGGATGATGTGTAACAGCCAACATGGTTTGCATTTGAGGCAATGCACAGTTTCTTGGGGCCAGTGTACATGATTCACAAAATCGCAAGTAAGACTGAGACATTCGTAAACAAGTGTAGGAGGAAGCCCAAACGGGTTCGCAAATTGAGTATACGAACCCATTTGCACCTTTGCGCGCATGTGAGTGATCGAAGTAACATTCGTTACATCGCTACAGCATGGTAAAACAAAAGTTATTATGAGACTTGTAATATAATAACCAAATTTATTTTATTTAGCTCTTTGACGGGCCTCGTGGCGTAGTCGGTAGTGTAATGGACTTCCGTGCACGAGGTCGTGGGTTCGATTGCCACTCAGGACAATTATTTGTGTGATGAACACATATTTTTACTGTGTCTGGGTGTTTTCTATCTATTTATTATATGTGTGTATTTGCACAAAAAAGGAAATATATTGTATTATAATTATCTATAATCTAGTACCCAATAGCACAAGCGTTAAGCTTAGTTTGGGACCAGAGTATGCTTCCGTATGCTTGTGTGAACGCATGTATTGAAATAGTGTTGTCACTAAATAGGATCCTGCAAAATATAGTTCTCGCAAATAATCGAATGTGTCTGTGTGAACCTAGTGTTATTTTGAGTATCTTTAGGGTAAATCCTAACTAATATTAATGCATAATTTCATGGTTGTAAGTGTGTTTTTTTAGTTTTTTAAACTTTAATTTATTTAGTAGAAGTCTCAAAATAGCATTAAAATTACATCTATTTAAGAGACAAAGTGGGTCAAAATTACGTTCAAAGATTTCGTTACATATACAGGCAAAGCTAATAAAAGCATGTTAATGAGCAAATATACCTTCCTTTCTCTATGCGCGACATGCAAGAGCTTGTAACAGAAAATGAAAATCCTTTCATCATAGTTAATTGCGTAAACTATGCACATAGAAAACTATTGTAAATGTATTTTGTTGATTAAGTTATCAACCAGTTTAAGAGAATATCCGCAGCCGAAAGTGTGACTAATATGAATTGGTGATGATATTTAATACTACAAAGAATACTGTTTACGCATTTTTATTTACATTGAACGTTTATACAGCTGCGCTTGTTACATCAGCGTTAGTACCACATATAGATACATATTGACGAGTCAAATAATATTGTTGAATCAAATTCTCGCGTGAATTCACATGACATACTTACATATTTTAAAGTTTATATTGGGATTGTCATGTTATTTATTGTGGCTTCATATATTCGGAGATAAGTTACATATAATTTGTTTACAGAAATTATTTTATAAATGACTAGCTGATATATTAACATCATGAGGCAGATGTACATAGTAATATAGGTATAAGACTTCCCCTTTCCACTTCTCTGCGGCAAGAAAACAAACACCACTGCACGTGGTGCTTATAATAATCGTTGTTACTTACTATTTTAATACTAGCTAAATGGCTGTTTTTCCGTAATGCACGCCCAATGGCATGCCCTTCTTGTAGTTGTACACTTGCCCACTCGAACGATCGGCAACCAAAGCAACTTTCGCTCGGCCGTCATCAGATGGGTGATCAAAAAGTAAAGCTTGTTTAACTACCTGACCTCTGTGCTTCGGTAGGTGCGATAAGCAATGGATCTCGGCTGTCGAATAACATCCTGGCAGTCGTTATAAACTGTCAGAGGCCTATATAAAAAAAAAATACTCCGGTCTTGTTCTAAGGTCGTCAGTCCCCACTTGGGTTGTGGGGATAAAAGAGGTTGTCGCTCCGTGTAAATACTGGACCAGCTTAAACCTAATAGATCGGAAGCCGTTCCAAACAAAGTTAGAAATAGAAAGATTTGAAAATAGAACATCTAACCACTATTAAAGAATAGGTTCAATAGTGGTGCTGGAATACATTTTATCTTCTCTGTAGAGTACTATTCGTTACGGGTTTGTTCTCCGCACGGATTATTTAGCAATTGCTAGTAGTTACGTCTATTTGTTATGCGGCTCTGCTATCTAATCTCTACGGGCCTTGAGCCAGTTGTGTGTCAAGCGACGGTCATTCCCCTGTCCGTCGAGCCGGCTGCTATTTTTACTCAGCATTTGTTTGTTATTTATTACATCACATACGCGTTTTTACTCATATGTGTAGTATATAGTAGACGGATTGTTAGACGGTGCTACTTGGCTGACATGTTATCATTTAATTAACAAAAACATTTTATATTTAGTATCTTGTTTTTATTAAGTTCAATAGGATACGGTCTTAGTAAATAAGTATTAATTTATCGATTAAAACAAATGATAAATACTCCATATTCAAATAGAGATTCAAATACGGATATCCTATCAAAACAACTACAGTATAATTTATTGATATCTGGTCTAAAAATAATATATAAAGTGTTTTTGTTAAAGTTGCGTTAGTTATTGCTTACTTGAAATAAATAAATTTTATTATTAAAAAAAAGAGGAGAGCAGGCGAAAGAAAGATTAAACCTGTCCTCGCTTTCCGTCAAAATTGCTCCAAGAATTAAACATATCGAGTTAATATCGACTAACATATCGAGTCGAGGATACGTGATGTACCTAAAAGAAGAACTTGTTTTATGACACAATTAAGTTCATATATATAATCAAAAATTATATTAAGTTCATATATGTATTAAGTTCATATATATAATCATCATTAAAAATTAAATGCTCGAAATTTCTTTAATTCTCTTTTAAAATCAGTCGCATTTGAGATGTTATTTAACTACAGGTCGGAACAGCATTTTCATACTTGTAAATCGATGGTGATATTTATCTTAATTTATATGAAAAAAGCGTGCAATGTTTTCTCTATCTATTAAGTATGTATATAAAAGTTCTAATAGTAAAAAGAAACATCAATAGATTCAGATGATGCGTGGAGTTCATCGATATAAGGACACTATTATATTAAGACGGGCCTCGTGGCGTAGTCGGTAGTGTAACCGACTTCCGTGCACAATTTCGTGGGTTCGATTCCCACTTAGGACAATTATTTGTGTGATGAACGAAGATATTTGTACTGCGTCTGGGTGTTTTCTATCTATTATAATATATGTATGTATGTATTTACAAAAATAAAGTAATATAATATATGTATTATATCCGTAATCTGGTGTACCCATAGCAAAAGCGTTAAGCTTAGTTTGACACCAGAGGACGTTGTGTGAAAAGTCCGTGAATATTTATTTATTATTTATTCATTACAGTAATTTGTAATATTATGAGTATTGTTAAAAAAAGAATCGATATTTTTTTTTCAATTAATAGTTGCATCAATAATGTATATTTAATTCACTAATTGTATTCGTTCTAAATATAGGTGGTACTTACTTTTCTGAAAATATGTTATTGCATCGGCACAATCTGGTTTCGGGGCATCCCTATTTTTAAATCTAAATTTTCTTTGCCTGATGCTTAGAGTGCTACTATTGTACCACAAACATCTGCTCGTAAACGGGCTTCCAACACGCGAGATAATTTAAAACGTTTTCTTCTCTTATCTATCACGTAAATAACAAGACAAGTATTGTCTCGGCGCCGACTAGTTTCGCTTCACCTCGCGTGAGTATACCATTTACTAACACCAAGCTAAAATACAATAATTTCTCATTCCACAAGATTACCCTCTATGTATACCACTAATATAACGCAACGGAAACCTTTCACTCCATCTAGACTGCTGAAAGTTGGCACATTTAGATCTGCAAAAAAATAAATTGCTCAAGCCGTGCAATAAAATTCAATAGGCTCGCTTTAACATAAATATCGAACCGCTCCTTCCTACTGGAATCTTATAATCAAGTGAAACGACACAAAGTCGGAGCTATAAACATGATTGATAACAACGACAAACGGGGCACGTTTTCGCGCAGCGGCATCATTAAATCTCGAGTCAACTTCTTCTATTTGCGGTGGCCCGCTGTCTGCCAGCATATTGATTACGCCGACCGGTTGTATCGCCTGTAAGACCCAAAACTGGGTTTATGAATTTATCGTGGCCGTAATTTTCACATCCATCGTGTACTTACATACTTATCGCATTTCATAAGCAAGCGGATTAACGAGCTCATAAAATGTTTTACAGATTTAATTTGTTCGACTATCCAAGTATTTAATGGACATTATCTAGATCATAACTATGAGCAATATTAATAAGTAATATTATTGTGTTATTTGTAGAGTAGATCGGAAGATGTGGCGAGCGGTCGTCCGTGTAACCAAATCCAACAGAGTCACTGCGGATGTAACCCGATATTTCATTCAAGGCTTCCCGTAAAGATTTAAACACTGTGTTATTCTTTAAATCATCTTGAGCCTAATAGTGGCGCCTTTATGCGCCTGATCTATTATTTTTTGTGCGAGCGTTATATTTTTTTTTATTATATCATAGACGGAACGATAAATGATTGCCAGCCAGTTTTGGTTGAGTTCTTATGTCTGTTCGTCATGAGCTGACAAGCTTACCGCAAAATGCATCTTGATTTTCTCAACGGACCGTAAATGGCAAGAAATGAGAAAGTAGTCGACTAATAGATACAATAGGGCTGCATAGGTCTTGCGGGGCAACTTTCCTGCGTTGCAAAAAGTTACAGAATGATTGCACGACGCGCAATCGTATGCTACTGGTTCAGCACAGATATTAACCGTTTCGTGAGAAATCTATGCGTGTAATTACTCAATTTCATAGATATTTATTAAATAATTCCAGTTTAATTATAATGAAAGAATCTTTTAATTCATAATAATTCAGGTAAGTATATGAAATTTGATGGATTCTTGTGTCGCAAGGCGATAGATAACTAATACTGCGTATTTTCTTGTATTGCGACAGCATGGACATACCGGAGCTATAAAAGATACTTAAATGTGTACGAACTTTATAAAGTAACCCGTAACTGCTGCTCGTTTCGTGTAGTGTCCAAGTTTTTTTACAAAGTTATCCGCAAGTATGCACTTGCAGGACACTATTGCCGTATTTGGAATGCTTTCCAGCCGGTTCTTATTGGCATCGTAATGTTTAATTCAATCTCGATAAACATACTCCTTGTTTGCGTATATTTAGAAATTGTTTCGTTAAAAATTTCGCAGTAGTACCATACTGAGATCTTTGAGTAAATGAGTATGTGTTTGTCGATGCAATAATGGGCATTACTTCATATTATAAACTTGTTTGATGATTACCTATGTTATATTTGCCCTGTAAACAAAATAGTCATAATAGGTATTGTCTTAACACGCTGTGCGATGCCCAAATTTAGTATTCTAAAATTTCTCGTCAGATCTACACCCACACATGGAACGCCTATCGTATTCGACTCGTGCGCACTGAGATAGGTATTACTATGACAGAAGTTTTTTATTAACAGCACAATACTTCATTCAATTAATTACGACCAAGACTTTCTTTTCGGTATATTTAAAGTTTTATACGTAGGTATTCAGAGAATTTAAAGAGTCAATAATATAATAAAACAGTCCTTCCGGCATAGTATTAATCTATTAATATTGTAATCTTACTTTATTATCGAAAATAATAATACACAATTCGATAATAACTTATACAAAATTCTACAAAATTTCGTGTATGAAACCACTTTACGCAGTTACTAGAATAGAATTGGAGCGGTCATTGATCCCGGCCTCGCTATTATTATCACTATGACTTCGACAGTAATATACGAAAAAATACGCTGATTTCAGTCTGTAATTGAAGGCGTACGAAAACGTTATAGTAGCGGCATATTGTACTTTGATTTCTGACGTATTGATATCCACAAACGTTTCGACACCAATAGTTTGGTTTCGTCTAGATAATTTTAGCGTGTTTCAATCTGGAGGGGGATCCATTCCTCTTCTGATTGTGTGGTGATATTCATAACAGCGGCGTAGTTCTATGTCTATGAAGCTGAACATATAATTTACCATAAAGTAAGCTACTACTAGGATATCTGCTACTGTTGGCAAAAGAGCTCGAAAAGGGGCCAGTTTGTCTAGTTAGGCCTTCATACACACGAGCGGCACTTTGCCGTCGACAAAGTCAGCTATCGACATCAGTCGCTGCTAGCCATTATTTAGCCGACTCTCTCTTCGTTGGCGGCAGCTGCTGACGTTGTTTAGCAATAGCTGTCAACATATTAGACAGCTGTAGTTTTGCACCGACTTGGGTCGGCAGGTCAACCCTGTCGACCCCAAAGCACCTCTTGTGTGTATACTGAGGCCGTGTTCGGTTCTACACGGCGGCTGTCTGAATCTGAACAATGTCAGCAGCAGGCGCCGCCGAGCCGACGGCTAGCGCCGACCAGTGTCGGCTGCAGTTGGTTCTGTCGACGGCAAAGTGCCGCTCGTGTGTATGAGGCCTTATAGCTCTTGCCGTTTTAACATTTACAACGTATAATTATGACAACGAAAGCACGTAGAGAATTTCTACGACGAGACGCTAAGATGAAATTGTTATGATTCTCATTAAGTCGTTGATCGTATTGTATGTCTTTTAGTAATTAGGGTCGCCAAACCAAACCGAACGCCACTTGCATTTACTGATTGCTATTTGAAATGCCAAATTCATTGACCTAGTTAGATGAAGTTTCTTTGAAAAATACACGCTGTTGTTTGTGTTCTGTTAAATAGCACAGTATGTCGAGTCCTTATAATACTATAATAATAACATATTTATAGGGCGGCGTCATCGTGTAGTATTTCTTACTTGTAATATAATCTTACCTGGTCGGAGCAATGTATACAAATATATTCGACAAATGGCTTGAAGAATGTTCTACGATGTAACGACATTCGACAAGCTCTGGCACAATGCCCTAATATTCAAACTAATCTAGTTAAGAGTACCGCGGTATCTCGTATTGATAATACGAGATTTTCTAATTAACCGCAATTTTCGCTACAGAATAGATGGGAGGCTGTCCTCCCCCACCCCATTTTAGGCGGAGTACAGCAAGACTCCTCTCCCCTATGCTATTCTCACTGTACACCAACGACATACCCCGTCATCGGTTAGTGCAGTCAGCAATTTTAGCAGACGATAGATCTATGTTCAGGGTTTAATCCGATCACAGTACATAGGACACTAAACCGCAACCATCGCTCTCGGCATGGTTTAGAAAATGGAGAACTATTAATGTCGAACCCTAAAAAAGCGAAATGGTTTTATTTCATAAGGGACTTAAACGACTGTATCCCCGGGGGAGATACCACAGGTTAGGATCTTTGGCAAACCTATTACCAGGACCAGGCGAGCCAAATACCTAAGTATATTCTTTGACAATCTATTAACATTACCTTCAATGTGGAGCTCCACATTGACACTGGCAGCAATGACCCACACCGAGCTTCGTACCCCAGAAAGTGCCCTTGAGCTACAATGCATATAAGTTCGGTTGAGAGGCCTCTGCGCTCACCACTTGTCCGGGCAAGGTTATCATAGCTATATGCGGCTAACAACCATAAAATTACACGATAAAAAGCTGGAAGAATGTGTTATAGAAATTAATAGCCTAAAGCAAATGTCACTATAGCCTTAGTAGGCAGAGCATCTGGAACGGTAATCCAAGAGGTGCAGGTTCCACTCCTGTCCATGGCTATTATTTTCTGCACTTTGTGTTAATTTTGGTTAATAACAAGCACTTCTTTATACATAAAGAAATAAATCTCTCGAAAATCTGCTCATAAGGCGTAAGTTATAAGTTCTGCTAACAGCACAAATATGTGTGATCGTTTTACGAATAGATGTTCTTATTTTCGATTTTCTTTGTTTTCGTTTAAATGTGTTTCTAGTCCTCCGGGACGGTAAACACACAGCTATGAAAACAATCTCGACAAGAAAACAGTTTTATGCATACCGAGGAGGTTGTTATTCTGACTAAATTAGACCGGATTCACTCTATTTTAAAATATAGGCGACACAGAGTAATCGAGACAGATTATTGCTTTTAAGGGACGACTGATTAAAAGTCAGATAGTATTTATAATGTTATTAAGACTTATAGACTTTCCTTATCTATCCTTAAAAATTAGAATTTTCCTTTGATTGTTAAACTACTTGTGAGATGAATTTATTTTTATATGTTACAACGAGCATGAATACGGGCGAAGAAGGACGAAAGCAATTGAATGAGAAAATATGCCCTTGAAAGCATGAGTCAGCATATATTACTATCAAAATATTATGTTACAAATTCAACTGCGTTATTTCTCATCTGCGGACCGTTCTTACGTGGCTAATTAATGCATAAATATATTGTTCAGTTATTTTTGTTATATATATCCATATTATAGAAATGTCTTAAGTATAGGTATGTATAGTTGGTAAACGATATAATACATTTGATTGTATCTTATGATATCTTGAATTATTCCATACACTAGATCATCCACAGATACACGGGACTTATAGTTTCTTAATTTGTTTTGCAATAATAATTATTTCTGACTTTAAACACTAAATAAATATAAATTATAAAATCCGCAACACGAAAATCCCCAAGAGAACTAGAGTGATTGACATAGCCCGACTGGTTAGCAACGCTAAAGTGGCAATGGGCAGGCCACATCCCTCTACTAATCGACAAGACGTCTCATGGCCTTCCACTAGGTGGTCCGATGACCTGGTCAAAGTCGCAGGCAGCCTTTGGTTGCAGACTGCACAGAACTGTTCGTTTTGGCGCTCTTTTGGGGAGGGCCTACGTATAAATATTATAAAAGCTAATATAATATTAGATTATCGAAACCCAATATGACCATGGCCTGCCAAGTCTTAGCACTACGAATCCAAGGCGCTCACGCCTTTTACTTTTCGACATTGTATAAAAATAAGATAGGAGTCATTTATACGAACATTAATATTTTCATGTAATTCTTTGCTACTCATTATAAAGCCAGCTAGCCAGGCGAGTTGGTAAAGGTTTCCATTCGAGTTTCCTTTTAGTACACATATTGTTTAGTCGATTTTATTGCCTTAGGTGCTGTTCCGGTTACAATGGGTTGATGGCATTATTGCTTATTTTTAGTTACCACGTTGATAGCATGTTTTTTAAAACAATTGCACGAATGGTGTAGTGGTATAGATACCGACCTACCTTGCTAAGTGTTATCGGTTCAATTTCCATAAAGGACCGTTCTTTGCGCTATTTGAAATTAGATGTTCTGAGTATTGGTGTACATTGAGTCTATTAAATAAATGATTGACCGTTTGTTAAATGTATGTCTATAAATTCCCCGAGATACACCGACTGTATCTTAGTCTTTATAAAAATATATGAGATGTATTCACCTAATTTTAAATGGTAACCTCTGCTTATGAACAATATATACTTAGTCTAGTCGCTATACTTATAATATGTACCGCTACTCTCAAGATTCGGGTCTGATTTCTGTGTTTAAAATCGTTAGCTAGTTTTACATTTTGTACTAGAACATTTTTTTATATTTTTCTCGTAACAATGCCTTAAATTGTATTAAGAAGAATTTATATTGTTAAAAGAAAATAATTTATAGTTATTGCAATATAATAAATATATTGTTATGGGGTTTTTAACCTTAGTTACTGGACTATAATGTTGTCTAAAATATAATTATTAGAAGCATGATTTTTAGAACTAGTTGCAAGATTGTTATTTCTATATATTCGTAGCTAATGATAATATATTATCTACAGTCATTTATTTTAATTGTTCAAATCTGTTATTAATCGTAGTTCCTTTGACATAACATTTAGATACTTAATTTGTTTTTAACGACTATTGTATAGGATTTATAGGTAGCTGTACAGTTTTATGGAACAGGTTTTAAAAGTTTTACTTTATGTTGAAAAACCAAGTTACTGCGACGGGCTATCGTTTGGTGAGACACTATGGGACGAGGGGTCTACGGAAACGTGACGTCCACATTTAACTTTGTTTTGTCGCAAATAATCATGTACAGAGTAAGGAAAAGAGGGAAGGTGGTCCAGATTTCGTGACATAATACTTACAGTATAGATGGGCAACTGATGCAGTGTGACGATAATTGAGAGTTCTGGCTTCCAAAAAAAGCCGTTAGCCGTGTGGGGCCGACTTTAGAATTGTACCCCCGCCCCTCTCCACCCATGGGAGTCGTAAGAGCCAACTAAGGGCATAACAGGGGAGTGGGCAGCAGCACTCCTTCGAGTATTAACAATATCCACTGCGATCGCCAACCCGCCTGCCAAGCGTGGCGATTACGGCACTATCCCCCATTCATGGGGAGGCCTATGTCCAGCAGTGGACGTTAAAAGGCTGATGGATGGATGGATGGATTATTTCGTGTTAGGCCTTCTCTGCCCGCCCATACTTACTCGCTAATAGCTTCGCTTCAAAAGATCGTGTGATAGATAGCAAGGAAGTAATACAATTTTCATTACTCATACTCTGAAAGTAGGCCTGAAGTTGCCTGAGGAGCGGGTTGAAAGTAATACTTTTCAGCCCTAGGGAGAATTACTTTCAACTGACAGCTGAGTAATTATAAAAAATAAAACCGTTCTATTTTCTGTACAGCCAGTCAATTACAGCGCGATGTAAAATTGAAATAACATAAAGTTAAGTATTTATTAAAGAATTTGTTTTTTATATGACTTTATTTTAATATAGTTGCAACTAAATATCTTTAAAATAACGAAGATTTATATTTTTTCAATGAAAAATAATGGCTGAATAGCTGACAGGCCACAGAAAAAAAACAAAATCGGCGGGAAAACGGCGATAATTTGGATTAAATTTTTTAGTCTCCCATTTTTTCTTTAGCTAATTCATGATTTTTATTTTTAGTTTCCTCGTATTCGTAATGAAAAGCACAGTGTTTACCTCGGGATAAAGACTTATTTAGTCCCTCGAACTATTGGAGCCCTCGTTGCTTTCATCCCTAGGTTAACAATGTACTATTAAATGTGCGCGCGCTATCTTTAAAAAAAATAAATTTAAAATCCATCACGAGAATCATGTGTGCATTGTTCACGTTTAGCCCTAGCGGTAAAACCAAAGACTGCCCTCTTAGAATGAAAAACGAAACGAAACGAAACACCGTTACGGACGAAATTTCGTTTCGCTTTATTGTGATTGGTCGCCTGAATCATCCTTCGAAATCTTGACTAATCAGGAATCTCGCGTCGGACTCTTGGTCAACCACAATGACTCGAAACGAAAGCTTGCAACGTTTTCTTTTTCATTCTAAAGGGGCTGCAAAGACAGTGGTATCGAATTCGATCCCTAATCCAGACCTCGCACGATAAACAATCCTGGGCCAGTGTGATGGACTAAGGCCTAAATCCCTCTTAACTATGAGAGTAAAGGCACAACAAAGGGACAATAAAGGAGTTGAACAAAATTACGCAGAAGCGGTGTGTTTCGAGTCATCATATTTACAGAGAAGTCGCAGAACGCACGCAACGCTGTGACGTAGAGTAACGATAGCGAGTAGCGGGTCCATAAAAGCAGATTTTTTAAGTTATTTATGATCGGATCCTTACTAATGAAATGGCCAGTATCAACAGACACTAACCATGTACGCAGAATATATTATAGTGCACGAGTATATGCGCAAATACAAGTGTACTCTATTCTCTCACTCTCATAATCCGATGGGGGACAGCATTGTGACATGACCGGAGAGAGATCAGGCGCAAGACAGCATTCGGCAGACAGCTTTACGCGCTCTCTGAAGCACCCGGATGAAACACCGCCAATTTCCTAACTCCGAGCTGCTATCTAGAATTTCTTGACGGAAAACCAACCAAAAATAACTTTTTTATTGGCTCGACCTGGGATCGAACCCGAGACCGCGTAATCCGCAGTCGCTTGCACTCGCTACGAGAAATAATATAAAAATAAGAGAATACTATTTCTTAGATTACTTTAATAGCTGATGTGTCAAGGTCAAGTTAGAGTTGTAAAAGCGGATCAAAAGCGATTTTCAATTGTTAGTTGTTGTTACCTTAGTACCGCCGATGTTAAATTAGATTGCCTCAATATATGGCAACCCTATTAGCTTGGCAAGCACGAGCACTTTGCGTTAACCCTGAAGTCGGCCGCGGGTTCGACGTACGCGCATACCCTACTTAATACAACGCACCTCGTTGCAGCGACGATATCGTTTGCAAATTATTATTGTTTTTTAATAACACTTAATAAAAATAACTATTACAACTCCTAGCATAAAAAAAACTTACCTCAGTTCGAGTTGTGTCTAGTTTCCCTACATAGCGTTAGAGTTAATAACGTACTACATAAGTTAGTCGCATTTTCAAGATTTAATTACTAGGTGTGGTCTGTATAAGTTATTGCTTCAACTAATTGTTATAACCCGACAAGATGAAATTGCGTGATTAGTGACAACACAGAACGGTCGCTCATGTGCGACTAGCTTCAATCTTATGATAGACTAAGTCTTTACCATAGGTAGGTTATATCTCAGTAATCCTAATCAATAGCTATGAAATAATGAGTTTCATAAAAAAAAATGTATTTTTAGGTTGATGCACACAGACAAAAATTCTAATCAAAACTGTTTTGTGTTCAGAAAAGCCTTAACAAATATTTTAAATGCAGACACAGCTTTGTTACAACTATATTATATTTTATTACAGATGATGGAAATAATTACAATAATACCTATAATGTAGGGTAAGAGCCTATCAAACGATAAAAAAATGGGCACGTTTGACACATGATTTCTTTTACGTGGTCTGCCAACTGCACAAATAACACCTCCACTACTTCCAGTGATCCCCCAATACAGGCTGAAAGATTGCATACGGTGGATTTATTTAGTGGGTAAGGGCCACTAGCCTGTCCGTTGCCCCAAACGACGGAGTGTGTGTAGAAACATTAATAAAAAAGTCCCCAAAACGCACTCATTGTTTCATTCTATACTCTCTTTTCTCCTAGGGCCTTAGTGATGATAGTTTTATCACATTCATTAGAAAGGAGAGTTAAAAGTAAAACCACGGTTTGCGGTCTTTAAACTGCAAAACCAATATAGTCATTAGAATTATACGTTAGCATAAATAGCATATTTCGGAAGCGTTCGTTTTTGAAAATATTCTCCGTCTTTAGTCAAGCAATTCAAAATTGTTACGACTATATATTAAATATAAGATTATCACTGAAAAATACGATGGCCTTAGCACGTACTACTACAAATGTTCTTTTTTCAAAGCAGGGTGCTTTGAGGATAACCCCTGTATCGTGGGGACTTTAGAAACTATAATGAACTACTAAGTACAGGCAGACTCAACAGAGCACCTATTTGTGGATCACACAGGAAATGCTCTGTGTGAATAATTTAACCTTTAACATAGCATCACGCCTGTATTCTCCAAAGGGGTAGGCAGAGGTGTATTAAACACTCACAATTCGCCAGCTATGTCTAAGTCTCACGTAATACAGACACAGCCTAAGGCCGTCTACCTGGCACATATTCGTCAATTTCATTTGGGCATTATCTTATCTCGTAGGCGAAAAATGATGACTTATAATATAACCGTCTTTATCAAAAACAGCCAAATATACTATAATTATAGCAGTATTTAAATTGAGTGGCGCTTGATTTAATCGCGCTGTTATTTCATTATTACTCCCGCCTACAAACTCCAAGGTACTCGCATAATGTAGATGTTTATCATAGGATTCAATTCTATTTTTGTTTATAACAACCTCGTACTCAGAATAAGTTATACGTAATTTATGTGAACCATTTATCATATACGTCTTCTATCATACATTTATATTTATGTGATATATAAAGGCAGGTAATTACTTGTGAGATATGACGATTATGGTAAAGCTGCCTTATTATTTCAGTCTCCATTTTATCCTTGTGAAACTTCTTTTGTTTTTATTTTTTTTTAGAGGACTTGGTTCACACGAGCACAACGACCATGTCGTCCTCATAATGCTACTCCAAAACCTACTCATACTAGATTCTAATTATAATATAACAAGTAATAATTATAATTAAGTTCTAGCTCTTAAACCAAGCTTAACTACTCTAAACAATGCTTTAGCCTCTTCAGCATTGGGATTACTTAAAATACTGTTATATCCGCTTATATTATTAGGGATATCAAAGAAATTATCTTGTGAATCTTATTGTAAGTAAATAAAAAATACAAATGCAGAAACATACAATATAAATAAGGAATAAAACTATATGAAACTTTCCCGCTCGTACTAAAAATCTCTTTTTCCTTCATCACAAATAATTTGTACTTTAAAAAGTAGCGGAGCATGTCAAATGCTAAAAAAATGTTTAAAAAACAAGACGTCGCGGGACGTCTACCAGATTTGAAAACATCTAAATTATTTTGTAGAAATAAAATGATCATAACTTGACAAAGTACTCCTCAAGACGAATCAAACGAGTATAAACTCCATAGTGTTGCGTCGTTTCATTACAGAGTTACTGTGACCACCTTCCAGCTCCATCGTCAGACCCTGGATACAATCTAGAGACAAAGTACTCGTCAAGACAAATCATACGAGCCCAAACTCTATGGAGTTACGTCATTTTATAACGGAGTTCCTATGGCCACATTCTAACTCCATCATCAGATCCTGGATACCATCTAAAGGCAAAGTACTCGTCAAGACGAATCAAACGATTCCAAACTCGATGGGGTTGCGTCTTTTCATAACAGAGTTACTATGGCCACCTTCCAGCTCCATCATCAGACCCTGGATATCATCTAGGACTGAAGTACTAGTCGAGACATTTCAAACGTGCCCTAACTCGATGGAGTTGCGCCATTTAATTACAGAGTTTCGCATGGCCACCTTTCAGCTCCATCATCAGACCCTGGATACCATCTAAAGACAAAATACTCATCAAGACGAATCAAACGTGTCCAAACTCGATGGGGTTACGTCGTTTCATTATAGAGTTACTGTGGCGACCTTCCAGCTTCATCATCAGCCCCTGGATACCATCTAGAGGCAAAGTACTCGTCAAGACGGATCATACGAGGCCAAACTCGATGGGGTTGCACTGTTTCATTATAGAGTTCCTATGTCCACCTTCCACTTCCACCATCAGATCAGCTCCATATCATCATAATATTGCATTGTCACGCGATATACACATGCATGTAAAATTTCAGCTCAATCGGAAATCGGGAAATGTGTCAAATCTAACTTGCAAGATTGGAACGGGATAAAACAAGCGTCGCCACGCTAACAGCCGATTTAGCATTAGATGTTTCTCATCAAAATTGCGCCATCAAATAGTATGAATTCTAAATGCAAAATTAAACTTACTGTATTGGATTAATGCATGTAAATGCATTCTGATAGATGGCGTTGGTCGTAAAGACAACTGTGATAAGGAGATTGGGATGGCCGAATAGATAACTCAGTGGCTTAGAGCATTTTTCCGGATTGGAAAATAAGCGTGTTCGTTTCCCGCTCGTACTAAAAATCTCTTTTTCCTTATTCACAAATAATTTGTACTTTAAAAAGTAGCGGAGCATGTCAAATGCTAAACAATATAGATCAAAAATATATGAAACCTATTTACTACACAAATAGCATTGTTATTTCTTGAAACAAAACGATTCGGTATTTAATTTAAAATGTATAAAGAAGTGAAACATGACTACATGACCTACCCTCACGTAGTACAGCTTATACTAAACCATTGTAGGTTATGATTTGTAACATGTACCACGTAAAACGTGTTAGACATCAATTAATATAGGGACCTAATCATTTACTTGTTATGCAGGGACGTACTCGCAATTACATCAATGCGTCTTTACTCAACAATATATTATAATTGATGCAATTATATCTATATTATTATGCACACTTAAAAGAGTAAATATGAATTATGCAAAGAATATAAATATAAAGCTGTTAATAGCATTTAAAGAGTCGTAATATAAAAACAAGCTACTTGTAATTACTAGGGATTTGTTACTCTTGATAGCGAGAGGAAGATTTTTGAGTTGAAGTGGGATTTCAGACGATCGCGCCACGACCGTTAGCCGTATTGTTATTGCCAGCATTCCAGTAATGAACCGCTCATTTTCGTTCTATAATATCCCTGCATTTACTCTCTTTATTCACTGTAATAGTGCTTAAGTTTGATTCCACCTCATCTCATTGAGTTTGAATTCGTCTAATTGATTCTTTTATTTTCAAAGCTTTTTGTAGGGATTTCAATTTGTAATCTTTGAATATTTCGAGTATATCGCTGGTTATCTCTGTATGAATACATATGAGATGTAAAGCTCCGGTGATATTGGTTTTTCAAGTGCTTTCACGGTCTAGGTGAGATGTTCGTTGCGGTTGTTTTTCCAATTCGACGAGATTTTGCTAGCTATTTTGGCGCCATCGAAGCCAGCATGAATATTCTACGAAGAACGATATATATGGTAAAATATTCACACCAGTGTCGATTGTCACGTTATATTCAGACATTCAAACTATCTCCAATGAGGATTTTGCACCTATTTACATAATATTTTTTTCGGCCGTCATTGTAGTAATACAGCTGTAAAGCTGCGATGATTTATTTATGCTTTTATTGAAATAATTCATTACAAACAAGGATATGATTCCTTGGACGTTTAAGAGCTGTTCCATAATATTTACAAAATATTACCGACTTCATGACGCAACAGTAAAGATATTTCTACACTTTCGCCCACGAACCCTGACGCCGGCCGTCGAGGTGAAGTTCAAGACTATTTATAAATCGAGCCGAGCCTTCCTAGGCGGTTATTGATCGTGCAAAGAGCACGCACCCCAGCGTATTACGGTAGGTTAGTATGCCCGCGGCTAGCGTCGTTCGTAGCTCCCGGAACGCGCCGAAAGCAGCCGAAATTTTACACCCCAAACCGGTATTGATCGGACTTGACATTGAAATCGTAATAGACGCAAACAGCTGCGAAGTGAGGGTGCGTGCTATCGTAAGCTTTCCTCACGCAATCCTATCTCCGCCCGCACTCCGCACCGCCAACGGTTCCTTTATAGATTTCAACTTTTATTTCTGGAAGTAGAATACGCATAAGAAATAGCCGCTTGCGTCAGGAGTTCTGTGTCTATGAACGTCTAGTAATTATGCACGAAAACCCTAAGATGGGAGCTGCGGTGTTCTAAAATCTCATTTATATTCAGTGCGGTCGGAGTTTGAATGTTATCTAAAATCCGTGTTTAGGTGTTGAGCGGGATTGTTCTAATCTTGAAACTAAACACATTGTCGAGTTTGCCAAAGCTTTGTTCGCACGGCGATGGCTCTGCGACGATTCTATAGTTGGATCCGTAGTGAAATGAATTCGCTAAGTTTGCTTAGCACTAAAGTTTAAAACTCCGCACAAATAACTTGTTTTTATTACGTCTGCGTTTGTTTTCTAAAGTAAAATAACTGTTGTTTACTGTAAAATAATGATAAATATATTTTTTATATATTTAAACAAGTGATTAATAAATTGGAAACAAATTCACGTGGGCTTTGTCGCGCAAACAGCTTTATCGGTACGAAAACAGAAAAACATAACACGTACTTAGGGTATTTTCTTATCAATTCACATGTTTTGTACTTCCTGGGGCCAACTAGCTCTATCGCCTGTATATATGTTATAACTGCAACAAGGTATTTTGCTCGTAAGGTGTATGTATATCGTAACACATTAAACTTTCCTTCCTGATAACGGGCTAGTTTCTGCTTCATTAAATTCGATATCCATTTTTACAGAAAATTATCGAAAGAAAAACTATACTTATCAGTGTTACAGTTAAACATTAAAGTTCTGATATATTTATAATGGTTTGTGAAGTAAGTACATACCTAAT
Source organism: Leucoma salicis (assembly GCA_948253155.1). Lineage (NCBI taxonomy): Eukaryota > Metazoa > Arthropoda > Insecta > Lepidoptera > Erebidae > Leucoma > Leucoma salicis. Next base: position 9,125,049 of record OX411808.1, on the reverse strand, counting down.
AACTAAAATAGCAAGGGACATAGAATCGATTACCATTGTGGAAGAAAGGCTCTCGAATACCAATACCGATATATCACCACAGAGAAGGATGACCTTTGATCAGGTGCACTGTTGCTGCCTTGGTATAAACTGCTGAGAGATACTGGAGTTCTACTTGTAGCGCTCTCTTGCAGAATTCTGTATCCAACATTGTAGGCCTGGAAGACATTGGGCTGAGGGATGGATGTATTAATATATCATAGAATACAATAATATATTTCGCAAATAATAAACATAACAAGACTTAAAAGATTTCAAAAGAAAATACTTAAATATACTCGTCCCAAATGCAGATTAGATTAAAATTATTCCATTACCGCAGCTGTTCGCTTCTAATAGAAAAATCATAAATAAAAATGCGCGTGGTGTCTGCTCCGATGCCATTCTAAGGAATCACGACAACTTCAAGCTAAATAAGTGATCTCCGGTGAGCGACGACGTGAGTTGAGCCCCAATAAGTTTAGCTAAGTTTTATGCCTCACCTGCCCCTATCCCAATTCAGTTTTTAATATAGACAAATAAGTATACTTATTAAACATACGATAAGTAATAATTTTAAAAACGTGTTATATTCACGAATAATCTGAAGGGATTCCCCGATGATTTTGAACTAAACGACGATGTAAATGAGAAGTCATATATACCTATACTTATTTTGCGTAGATTTCTGGCGCGTTAGTAGATGTTAGATTGGGTAGGATGAAACCGGCACTATTAGGGATCGAGTGAGGGAAGGCTGGCTTACGACGTGCATGCATTTCCTGTCACATCGCTGACTTTCTAATATTGAGGAAAGAAAAACCGAACTTATGACTCGATCTGGGATTCCAACCTGCGATTACGTCTCGGTTGTAGATGCATAATTATGCCAACAAACCCCCAACCTGGAAGTCAAATTTTAAAATAACATAAAAGCCGATAGATTGCCTGTGGCGTAACGGGTGCGGGGCTGGCCGCTAATCGATCGATGTCTGTGTGCACACTATTTGGTGGTTGCTGCACCCGTGGACGAGCATTCGTCTCTCTCCCGCTCAAGCCGTTGCCATAATACGTTCCTTGTCGCTTCGTTATCCGTCGTTTCTAACCACCCGGTAGTCGACTGCGTCCCGCCATTCTCCCGTATTTAGACACTGCACTATCTAATTTATGTTTAAATTGTACGCTTTTAAGTCCTTCGGGGAAACGGCGGTAACGACTATATTTACGGTTACTTTTATGACTGCTAGGGGGTGGGTAATGGGCTATATCGTAATGAATTTGTCTAGGTTTAAATTTCCAGTTTTCCAGCAAAATGATTCTAGTTATGACTATGGCGCAATCTCGCCCTTTGACTAGTTCGATATTTAATTTCGTGTTTTGATTTCAATCGTTTTTATTACTCTAGTTTTATTTCGAAAGGTTTGGTCATCGACTTTCAATTGCGGAGCCTTGGCACGAGTCGCCCAGCGTAGGAATAACGCAGTGCTATTTGGCTTGCGCCTGCACAGCAGCGCAATTACATAACGCACCTGCCATATCAGACCAAGTACCGCACCTAACGTTCACTTGCTCATTCTATGAATTAATCATAGGTCATAGACCTCATTCATTATTTAACTCTGTTCTATGCACACCATCGCCTTGATAATTGATTCTAGATTTATTATTGAAGTTCACGTCATAAAAACTCCGCACCTAGTTCGTTCGAGAGTTTGTATACAAATAACGACGAAATTCCGCTTCGAGATGCGGTAACTAACTACGCTTACACAGTACTTAAGAGAAATTACTCCGTTCCATTCTACAGGTACCTATTGTAAGAGGCGACAAAAGAAGTAATATCACGAACAAACTTAAAAGTAATCCTTAATACCAACTAAAAATTTACACTGAAATAATAGGCCACTTTCTTTTCTGGGCGAAGAAAGAATAAACCGCGTGTCAAGTTCACACAAAGATGAAGTATTTTTAAAGCATTAAAAAAAAAACAGACGTATAATGGGAAAATCTCGTAGGTTAAATGTTATAGACGTTTTCATTATGTGTGTCTCTTTTTAATGTCGTTTTGTTTTCGTATGGAGTATTATTTTGTTAACAGTTATTTGTTTCTCGTTGACGTTTTAGCTGGAGATATGCTTCATGTGTTCTTTTCTATAAAAAAAATAATAAATCAGGAAATACGTGGCTAAATACGAAACAAGCTATCAGGTTGCAAGGTGTAACAGTGTGAGTTGTTACTTAGCCCCGGGACTATAAATCCTGGTAGGTTGGTGCCTCCGGTTAATACTTGGGATTAAGAGCGTCGAGCATCGCCGTAAACTGAGATATACATTACCCTGGTATTCGTTTACTAACACACCTCTATTGCATTGGAATTAATAGCACTGCAAATCCCATCAAAAAAGGTAATATATTAAATGAAGATAACACCTTACTCGTAGAATATAGATATTCTGAGAATAATACATTAATTTAATCCATTACAAAGAGACATACAACATTTTCTTGTGTCATTTTTATATGGAATATAATGAAAAATACTTAAGAAATATTCTTCATTCATAAACTAACAAATACCCCGAATTCAATTAATATAGTTCACATGAGTGACCACTGGTGGCAACATTGACGTTTTAGCACTTCAAATTTTTAATCACAGTGAATTAAGTACAACGTATTAAAGGAGATTTTGTGGCGTAATATTGCAGAAAATAGAGCAGGTCCAAAAAATCTAAATTCAAAAATAACATTTGTGAATGACATTACATTACTTTTTTTTAATATAAAACCCTACACTAAGGCATAAGCGGGAACTTTACAAACTTACAATTTCACGGGCACAAAGTACTCCTGAACTAGGAACAATCATTCGTGGATCACACAAAGAGTTGTCCTGTGTGGGAATCGAAACCAGAATACTCGGGCTGGAGGCCGGTATCTAAACCACTCTGCCACCTGTGCAGTCAATTAATTTCTGCAATTTATAATTATGATCCTTATTTTGAACTACGGAATCATTCTCTCACGGAAGCGGGAAGTTACCGCTTTTAGGATTTTACCTCAAAACGTTTATATATTTTAAGTTTATATATCAATGTCGTAACCCAAAATTAAATATTACATATAAACAATCTATACAAAAAAAATAAAATTGAAGTGTTTGTTTGTAATGTATAAAGAACAGTTTTTTTCTAAACAACGTTACAAAACTACTTATCCGATCTAAAAGTTTTATTTTCAAAATGTGCGATTTGTTCCAACTTAAAAGATAATGTTTTTATCTAGATTAATTCCTGTTTTTATTTAAAAAAAAAACTAATTTAAATATAGTAAGAGGGATTCCGGAAAGAGAAACTATACTTTACCTATAACAAAATAGCAATATTTTTGTTTGTCTTTTTGTCTGTTTTTAACGGTTGATCTCCGGAACGGTATTCAGAAGACGCAGGCCTCCCTCGCTCATTTCTATCATTTTCGATTTCACATTTTCGCACGTGTTCAAACACAATACTAATTTTAAATGTCATCGGTGTAGCCATTAACTACAAATATAACCTCCAAACCGACAGAATGTGATTAATACATAATATCCATAATAATAATTTAGAGGCTAGAATTTATTTGGCAAGATGACGTCGACATCTTTATTGCTATCATGTGCTCGGTGTAATAAATATGATTATTAATTAACGTTTTATGTGACACTGGATTAGAAGATACTTCAGACTATTGTGTTTGTTAATATCTGGTTACAAAATATGGCATTAGTTTAATTTTATATATATATATGAATTACTATAAAGGTATAACATTATTATTAGTTAAGTTTTTGGAATATAGAATGGACAGCTAATGCTGTTTCCACACTTTATATAATGAAGTATGTGTCTACTACGAGAAATTAACTTTTATTTATTAGATGTAGCTTTTATTGGTATTTTAAATGTAATATACATCGCGGAAGTGGAAGGATGTAGGTACAGGGGGAGACAGGGGTTGACCTAGACTGACTAAATCGGTCATGTATTGAAGGAAGGTGGGGTCAGGAGGCTTCAAAACCGGCGTATATGAAAAGAATTATGAATGAAGAGGTAGCGTGAGAGAGATGTATGCAAGAATAGAGCCTTTTGGCACCCTGTTCTCTCAGCCTACCTCGCAAAGGAGATGGCGTGATGATAAGTAAGTTTTTTTATATCATTTCATTTGCCGTGTTCGTCTCACTTATAACAAAAGACTAAATAAAGAAGTATATGTAACTATTCCGTGCTTTTTAGCTGTTCAACTCAATTAAACGGTACCCTGAATCCTTTTAGAGCATAATTTGTTGCATCTATTTGCATATGAATGTAATAATACAATCGTTATGGGAACGGAATGCAAATATTCTCTCTAATTCGAAGGCTAACTGCTACAAGATAAACGTGCTTTGAATCGATGTAAATAACATCGTTACGAGTTTTTAGACGCTTTAAAGTTTAAAGTTTACATTTAGTTACTTGATTTAGAACTTAGTTTTGTTATGTAACAATTCAAGTTAAATGAGTATGTACAGATATAACCAAGACTTGAAATCTGCTTATACCTAAACGCAAATAGTTATTTATATTATAAATGCAAAAGTGAGTTTGTTTGTCACGCTTTCACGTCGTAACTACTGAACTAATTATCATGAAATTTTGCATACAAAAGGACATACTACTTTTATTTCGGAATTATTAATGGTTCTCGTGGGATAGTTTTTTTACATAGACAGAATTAATGTGTAGTGATGTACTTATATTTTGAAGATTTCGCGGACTCAAATCTAGTGTTTTTATTTTTCACATTCTCGTCCCTGTCAAGTCTTCGAAGTTGATTTACTGCATTTTTTTTGTCTGTAAAGGGGTAAGTGCTTAACGATAGTAAGTAGTAATATCTTAGATGGTAGAGAGCTCTAGTTGTGTGAAGTATATTCACTCTTGCTTCGGTAAATCTTCTATTTCTTGGCTACAAGTATAAGGCTTTGTTTAGTTCGGAGAAAACGGAACGCCTTTGTTATTTTTCAAACTGGTGTATGGCAGTAGATATGTAAATAGTCTTGATGTTCATGAATACGTACACTACCGCGTGTTCTAATCAAAATCCAGTAAATTGAAGATGCAGGATTACCAGCATGCCTGTTGTCCGTGTGGTGACGGATTAAGAATATGTGTCAACGCCCCATCCTTTCCCACGGGTGTCTTACGAGGTGACTAAGGGAAGTAAGCAATTATCACCTATTGCATTACTGGTGGTAGGGCTGGGTACCAAGTGGGAGAACTCACTTGCTATCGGGCCTGAGCGGGTAAGTAGGTACCACCATCTCCTGTGTGACCGGCCGTGAAGCACATTGCTGTGTTTTGGTTGTAGCAGGAGATAACCGTTAATTATTTCATTTCATATATGTGAAATGAAATAGTGAGCAGCGGCTTGACAATACTCTCGGTATAGTTGAGTCCATGATAGACGGTTACCATTTACCATCAGGTGGGCCGTGGCTCATCTGCCACCATACGCAATAAAAAAAAATGCATCATGATGACTGATATTAATCAGTCATCATCATCAGCGTTATATTGTTTTCTGTTCCTTCACGCGTAACTAATTAAATTGATTGAATTAGTGTGGTCGGCAGATATTTGAATGAATGACTGTTGATGTTTTTATCGTAGTTCCGATATAACCTCGATAATAATTACATAATTACTCGGTACAATGACCGTTAGATAAGTCCGCCCATAACCTTGCGTGTTTTACGTAGACAGCAGACATTTTAATCACTGCTAGAGATTCACTATCGGGGTAGTATTATTTAATGACTGTTTTAGATAATTATTTCATTCATTTATCGATATTCTATATACCTAGTGTTATTCGTAGCTAAGATCTTCTTAAAGACTTTCGCTTTCCCGATTAAACTCACATCTAACGGTACAGTGAAGTGGGATCAAATTGCATTGCCTTAAATCTTACGTTTCTCCTTCATAAGTGACCTTCACCGGGTCGAGGCTGCACTGTTATCCTTTACATAGTATTCACAAAAATAAGCTTTGTACAATATAGTATGACAATTACGGCAACGTAATCGGAACGATACCTATATTGAGGTTTTTGACGTGATAACGTCTTATAAATCGATGAACGCCTGCTGCACGCACGAAAAAGTATCACGTTCCGAAAAATGTATGGCGACCTATGCATTGTTTGTGAAACTCTCAGAAATATATGACGTTATCAAGTAAAATTATCGTCCGTAAACCGACTTTACAGACAACTATATAGTTCTTTTTAATCCTTCAGCGCTTTTGAAGGTAGAATCAACGGTCAACAATAAATTGTTGCTTTTTTGGAAACCTGAAAACCTTTTAGAGCTATCACGATCAATGATAATGAGTAATATTTAGATATAATTTGCTGTAACTGAATCGTCACGCATGTCTGGCCTTAGAACGTATTATAGTAGCACAAAATTATATTATTTAGTTATTAAGGTCACCGGATGTGTGTATGTTCACTAAGTAGAGCGCATTTGAATGGGCGGATTTAGGTGTTGGACTTTTTAATGGGTTCATATGCACGTTTATGTCTTATGTTGTATATTAAATTGGAGCGAACAGTTGGCCTTATAAGGAGCGACTTTAATAAAAACATGAGCGCAATCGAAGCTATTAATCTTACATTATAATTTCAATTGCCTTAAAATATCGTTAATAAACTAGCTATTAAGCAGTCAGAAGCATCGATTGGGAGTCATTACTGTTATTAAATAAGTTATATAAGCATGTTTGATTTTCGTTAGCTAATAAACATCATTTTTAATTTTTAATAATTACTGCAATCCATCTGACCTTGACCAGTCAGATTTTTATTCAGGGTTGACAACTTGTAACAGCTACCGGACGTTATTTATTAGTCGTGACCCACTGCTTAACATGCCTTCTGCAGCACGGAGGGGGTCAGGTGTCAACAAATTGGCGTTACTTTTTGGTTACCCATCTGATTGCCAGCCGCTTGAAGTTTCTAAACCTTGCCGATCTGTCTCTAGGATAAGAAAAATATCTTGACGAATAACTTGACAAATTCTATCTTAAATACTGAAATGGATTTCTTTCTTCCGTGTTTGCCGGCTTTAGAATTGTCCCACCCCTATCTACCCACGGGAGTTGTAAGAGCCGACTAAGGGAATACCGGGGTAGTGGGCAGCAGCACTCCCTCGAGTATTAACAACATCCACTGCGATCGCCAACCCGCCTGCCAAGCGTGGCGATTACGGCATTACCCCCCATGACGGGACCGCTCGTTGTGGTGTTCTCTTGAGGAGGCCTATGTCCAGCAGTGGACGTTGAAAGGCTGATGGATGGATGGATGGATGGATTTCTTTCTTTGAGTGTTGTTTTATATATATTTTAGCTCCAAATTAGGTAAAAATATTTTACGGTAACTAATGAAAATACTACATTACACTATCGTGAGGATTTTCACTGACAAAAAGAACTATAGGAGCACTTGCTTATCTCTGTATAAGTATTATTACCACACGAGCTGCTACCATCACTTCATTCTCGTGGGATTTTGTTGTTTTTTTTTTTGTTGTTCCATGGTACCTTAATACTATTCCGATACAAAAGTAGCCTAAGTTAATCTTTATAACATCAGCTTCTGTCGGTGCGAGTCCTGTCGTAATCAATCCAGCCGTTTCAGAGATTAAGTAACTAATAATGTATTGGTCTTACTAAGTAGTTTTTAATAAATCAGATAGCTAGCGATAATTTCAAAAAGTACCTACTAATGTGGTTCTCATGTCTTATACGCCATCTAGCGCTAATTTTAAGATGTATTACTATATTGGTCTATAGAAGTAGTTCTCACGAAATAAGGTATAGCGCTGGTTTTAGTGTCGAGTCGAGCGTAAATATTCAAACTAGTTTAAATAACAAAAATGGCATCAAAAATATCATGAGTGTTAAAAATAGCGTTTTTTCTTGATATGTGTGTGTATATATTATTTTACAAGTGCAATATATGATAAATAGAGACATTTTAAGTTTATAACATCAGTTGTTTTGCGAGACTAGTTCAACGCTTCGCTTATGAGGCGTGCAATAAATAATAAAAATCTGTTCAGTAGTTTTTGAGTGAGGCGCGAACAACCAAACAGTAAAAAAAGAATTGTTTTGTGCGGTACAGTATTTTTTCTCAAATATTTTAAATGTACAGACACAGCTCTGTTACAGCTTTATAATAATTTGTAGTTAGGATACATTACAAACAGAAACTCCAATTTTATTTATTTGTATAGTCAAGTTATCGCAATTTAATGTCGTAAGGCACTTGATGTCTAACCATTTGTGTGTTAACATAGAACAACATTTAACATGTTATATAAGGGCCGTGCAAGTGACTTGTTTATAGCACCATACATTCGCCTTGACGCGGGCGTTATCCTCTGCGGTTGCGATACTGGGTCGTGGCTTATCATGCGTCGGTGGTATGCTATTCGAGTGTGAGTAACCATGGCGACTTAGCAACGAGAAAGAAATAGCCTTTAGATTATACGTTTTGGACAATTTTTTTTAGAATCATATTAGAAGTACATATTCATATACTACATATAAGAAGTTTTCTACCAAACAGCAGTGTGGGTTGTTCGCATCGTCGTGGCGACTCTATTTTATATCTAATATATAATATTCTCGTGTCACAGTGTTTGTCGCAATTGTTCTCCGAAACGGCTTGACCGATTCTTATGAAATTTTGTGTGTATATTCAGTATGTCTGAGAATAGGATGTAAACTATTTTTCATACACCTAAGTAATAAGGGTGGTCCACACCAAAAAAATTTTTTTTTATTTTATTATTCGGCATTAATAACACATACGGGTTGTAAATTGTCACTCTTCTACTGCCAACCCCTATTTTTTAATAGCGATATTAGTATTTAAATATTCACAAAATAAATAATATGGCGGTACGAAGTTCGTCGGGTGAGCTATTATATGTATCCTTAGTTACATATAAGCAAATATGTATACACATATGTGATAGCTAGATATTTTTTTTGTACATACATAAGATAGAAAACACCCAGACGCTGTACAAATATCTGTGTTCATCACACAAATAATTGTCCTGAGTGCAAATCGAACCCACGACCTCGTGCACGGAAGTCGGTCACACTACCGACTACGCCACGAGGCCCGTCAAATATATGTATGAAGAAGTGTGTATACATATTATAAGGCTGTTTTTATACCTACATATCACAGGACGAATAGAGAATGAATAAAGGCATTGGTACCTCCTTATATCATGGTAGCTTTTTATTTGTTTTATCTAAGAACCTAAGACGAATAATTTTATTAACCTAATTTACATTAAAATAAAATCTTCAGACGAACTTTATTTATTTATTAGCCTTTGCCCGCGGCTTCGCCCGCAGCCAAAAGCTAGTTTTTCGGTTATATCTCAGGTTCCCGATATAGTAGCGGGATAATGTATACCAGTTTTTAAGCCTAATCAAGGCCTTTCAAATAAAAAAAGTTGCATCGAAATCCGTTCAGTAGTTTTTGTGTGATGCGCGAACAAACAAACAGACAAAAATTCTAAAAAAAATTGTTTTGTGTTTAGACACGTCTATATAGCCTATTACAGACATTTTTTCTCAAATATCTTGAATGTACAGACACAGCTCTGTTACAGTTTTATAATAGTATAGACAATCGTCAGGCAATCGAATACTAACACGTTACTCAAATTTTAAGCTGCGCTTATAATTAGGGGTTAATTTTCTATATAATTTTCATTTAGAACATCGTACACGTGTTAGCCAAATCCTCACTCATAGATCATCGAGATCTCCAAAACTATAAGCTCGATTGACTTGAAACGAAAGAAAAAGTGGATATTGAGCAAATCCTATTTTTTTTATATAGCGACACCTTAGTTCAACAGGGACGTAGTCGAAGGCAAAAGTTGTAAATAACGCAACTCAAATACGTTACTCAATTCCTTCAGGAACATCGAACTGGGTATCAACCCTGGCGCTATTCAAAGACGGCAAATTTTTCAAAATAGGTACAAATTTTTCGTCTTATATATCTAATTTATAAAAAACATAAACATAGCATCACGCCTGGATCCCCACGGTTCGCCGAATATGTATAAATCCCACTTAATAGGGAGCGAGCCTATTGCCGCCTACCGGGCACATATCTAAAATATATCTTACATTTTATAATAATTTATAAGATGAAAGTAACGCATCTTAAATTAGAACTTATAACACCTCTGAAGATAAAGTTTATCTTTACTATTTATTTATGTTTTGTACATGTATGATACACATTAGTTTGACGTGTCCGCTTATCTGAAGCCGCAGTGTCCACACGACCGCGGCCGTTCGGCTGTTTACTCAAATGCATTTGTGTGCATTCAATATGGAGGCACGATAAAAAAGCTTCGACCATTCTCCACGCACACTAACACGAAGTATTATTTATCGTAGTTTCTAGAATCCTTCACAAGTAATAGGTGACGCTTACGTGTTTCCTGTGCTAAATGTTTCTAAACACAATAATAATTGAGCATTTTTGTCTTTGTTGTGCTTAAGTGCCTAGATATACATAATTACGTATTTTATAAAAAAAATATGACTGAATTTTTAATAGGTCTAATAAAACTTTGCACTGTGATAAAACCGACCGACCGGATACCGGGGGAGTGGGCAGCAGCACTTCCTCGAGTATTAACAACATCCACTGCGATCGCCAACCCGCCTGCCAAGCGTGGCGATTACGGCACTATCCCCCATATGAGCGAAACACATGTTGTGGCGTTCTCTTAGGGAGGCCTATGTCTAGCAGTGGACTTCGAAAGGCTGATGGATGGATGGAGGTATAGGGTATCTGCCTCTGTGGTGCAGCGGTAGTGTAAGCGACTGGTGATCATGAGGACTCGGGTTCGATCCCCAGGTCGGGCAGGGTTATTAGGATTTTTGGTAAAAAGAAAAATTCTCAGTAGCAGTTCGGAATTTGGAAATGTGCCCGGTAGACGGCAATAGACTGGCCCCCCCTATTACGTGGGACTTATACATAGCTGGCGAATTGTGGGTGTGTAATACACTTCTGCCTACACCTTCGGGGAATACAGGCGTGATGCTTTTTTTAGGTATAGGATAAGGAGAGTTATTATACTTCCTATCCTCTCCTTATTATCGTTCCTCCCCACCTCGTATTGCTTTCCTTGGAAATGGCGACGCGCGTGTGACGCCCCTGGTGTTGCTGGCGTCTATGGGCCACGGTAACCGCTTACTATCAGGTGGGTTTGCCACCCAAGTAGTATAAAAAAAACATTATTTGCTTTTATAGAGCCGCCGGAAATAATTATCAATTAAATATAATTTAATATTTTTTTTACATAACTTCGAATAATATTTATTAACAAACGTTAATTTGTTTAGAAAAAACCTTAACGTTCGTAGTTGCATAATTAAGCTGTTATGAAATACAAAGTAATTTATAAACAATTGGCTAAGGTAACTGACCTTAGTAAATTGTTTATTATTTACTTTATGTTACGATAACTAAGTGCATAGCAACGTGCACGACGCATTAGTAACCGTTTACGAGTAAATGTAATAATATAGCATTTAGAGCCATTACGCACTGCCGACTAGTCGCCGGCGACTCGGTCTCTCCGCGACCAATACATAGGCAACTAGTGTCAGGAGACTAAACCGAGCGATCGGTGTATATTGCTGTATGTATCAGTACTTTGATGACACGGTCTTTACGACAGTTGCTCGCAGTGCGAATGCTTCCATTTGAGGCAGTGCCCCTATTGGTTGCCGGCGACTGGCAGTCGCTCGTGCGTTGCCTACATCGAGTCGCCCGGGCGACCAACAACTAAGTGCGTAAACATCTATTTAAACTATAGTAAGTCACAGTCGCCACCGACCGAGTCGCCGGCGACTAGTCGACAGTGCGTAATGGCTCTTAGTGCATTCTGTTTTCTTGCAAAATAGGAATATTTATCGCGGTTCTGTAGTAAAATAATTTAATAGTGCATAATATACTGCCTTCGTGGTGCAGCGGTAATGTGAACGACTGCTGATCATGAGGTCTCGGGTTCGATACCCGGGTCGGGCGGTGCTATTGAGCTTTTTCGTAAAAAGAAAAATTCTCAGTAGCAGCCCGGAGTTTGGAAATGTGCCCGGTAGTCGGCAATAGGCTCGGCCCCTATTACGTGGGACTTGAATATAGCTGGCGAACCGTGGGTGTGTAATACACCTCTGCCTACTCCTTCGCGGAACACAGGTGTGACACTATGTTACCACCGAAGGAATGTAACATAGTTCCAGTGACCCGCCAATAAAGGCGGAGAGACGGCACACTGCGGGTTTCTTTAGTGGGTGAGGGCCCCACACTACCCTGTTCGTTGCCCCGAACGTCGTGCGGTTAGGTACATTTTTTCACGCCTAAACAAAAAAAAAAAAAGGTGTGACACTATGTTGCTATGTAATAATCGATTATAAAGATTTATTATTTTAAAGTACAAATTATTATTTGTGAATGAGGAAAAAGAGAGCTTTAGTGCGAGCGGGAATCGAACCTGCGTCCCTTCCAACCGCTGGGTTCCGCCGGGGAAGTGCTCTGATCCACTGAGCTACCGCACTATCTTTCGGTCTCTAAATACGACAACATAAAAATAAACATTTCATAGAAACCCTTTTTTTAGGCGGAAAAAAATTTACCTAACCGCACACCCCGTCGTCTGGGGCAACGAACAGGGTCGTGTGAGGCCTTCACCCAATAAATAAACCGGCCGTGTGCCGTCTCTCCGCCTTTATTGGCGGGCCACTGGTACTATGTGACATTGCTTCAGTGGTCCATCTCACAGAAACCCTAAAGTTTTCCGGAATAAACTGCATTTCCTTCTCTGTACTCCAGACTATATTATGCCAAACTTCATGATGGTCGGTTGAGTTATTACGACCTCAAGAGGTAACAAACAAACCAAATGTCACATTAATAATATTAAGTAAGGAACTAAGGATAACATTTGCAATAATTAACCTATATTAAATATTTTTATTACGATTTATTACATATTTCCTGAAGTCTGGCAAAGGCCATTATTTAAATTACATAAGAAATATTGGCATATGCTCGTGTCGTTTACTAGGATCTCAATTTATTCACCAATACCTCATTTAAATACGCAAAATATATACGATACTAACAATTGCAATACGACACATAACTAATTCATAACAACAATCGTAAATTTGCCGCGAATAGTCGTGATGCAATCAGTGTTAGTGTAGTGCAATATCTGGGACTGCTTTATATTTAAGGAGATAGCTTAGACTGCTTTATATTTTTTTTAAGTTAAATTCTTTTTTTTTTATTGCTTATGCTTGTCGTGTGGGGCCGGCTTTAGAATTGTCCCACCCCTCTCCATCCATAGGAGTCGTAAGAGCCGACTGAGTGAATACCGGGGGAGTGGGCAGCAGCACTCCTTCGAGTATTAACAACATCCACTGCGATCGCCAACCCGCCTGCCAAGCGTGGCGATTACGGCACTATCCCCCATTCGTGGGGACATAGGCCAGCAGTGGACGTTAAAAGGCTGATGAATGCATGGTGGCAGACGAGCCACGGCCCACTGATGGTAAATGATAACCGTCGCCCATGGACTCATCTATACAGAGAGTACTGTCAAGCCGCTGCTCACCATTTCATTTCACATAATTATATGAAATGAACAAATTAAGCGCTATCTCCTGCTACAACCAAAACACACTAATGTGCTACATGGGCGGCCACACAGGAGATGGTAGTACCAAACCGCTCGAGCCTGATAGCAAATGAGTACTCCCACTTGGTAACCAGCCCTATTACTAGTAATGTAATGGGTGATAATTGCTTACTTCCCTTAGTCGCCTTGTACGACACCCGTGGGAAAGAACGGGGTGGTGACACTTGAATTCTTAGTTCGTCACCACACAGACATTCACAGGCTAATACTAAGTTTAACCCAAATCTATCTATTGTATTGTATCAATATGTATTTTAAGTGGCGATATCACATAGTAGATGATGATGATATCTACACCGATGTCTATTAACACCAGTGTCAACCGTCACTAGCTACTACTTTTTAATGAAAAATAATATAAGTTATTATCAGACTCAACTGGACTTGCTCGCATCGTAAATATGCCCTATCAAATCTCACAAGTCATGCTGATAATGGTTTTACTTTGTTGCTTTTATTATCATTTTTATAAGAATTTCGACTAAATTATTAAGGGCGGATTCGACCAAACAAGAATAAATTTTATTGCTAGAATAAATCGCTACTTACTCGAGAATAAATCAATTTAACATTTTACCAACAACAATTCGAAGAATAGCGAGCCTATTTTGGAATAGTCACTATACCACCGATAAGCAACGAATAAGGAGTTAATCCAAGAATAAAAAATTGCGTCATCTTTTTTGTGTTGGCATTTTTCGAAACCAATATCGGTTTCGGGCGCGTGACAGCTACTTTCTTACGCTATAATACGACAAATAAGAGTTGAGTTAAGCTATACACTGTCCCGTTTGTAGAACAATTTCTTTTTGCTGGGTATTACATTCACTTCGCTATTTGCGAATGGTTATTTCAAGTATAAGCGATACGTCAGATGGCGTGGAAAAACGACTGTTGATTATCTAAGATAATAAAATCGTGGAATAGATTATTCTCGGTATAGTTATTCTTGTATACATTCAGTTTGGTCGAATCCACTCAAGTCAATGATGTCACCAGTGACTAGTTGATAGAATAAACAACGGATTTATCTACAGATAAACTGCATTCGGAGAAATTACCCTCATAATAATAATAATAATAAACCTTTATTTTCAAGTAGTGTGAGTAGTGAGTCTTGGACTCAAATCTACTCTACTATATTAATCAGGTCAGTTTCTTAAATATTTATTTAGATTATATTTGTGAGGCCAATTTCAAGTAAACACTGTCTAATATACAATACCTATTCAATTTTATCCTTATTTGTCAGCAGTGGGTACCGATATCAGGGTGGGACTAAATTATATTAAATAATACTTTTATCGGTCGTCTAGTGCAGCCATTCTCAAAGTGTACTCCGCGGTACCCTAGAGCATCGTATAGTCTGCTCCACAAAAATAATCGCACATTGAAAAAATAACTAAAGAGTATTTACAACATTGTACAATGTCACATCTCTTATTAAATAAACATGGTAATGTAAGTAAACCGTCACGCCTTTGTGCCGGTCCGTTCTTCAGAATTGCGTGCGATTTTTATTTTATTTTAGGGCTTCAATAAGTAATCTCTTGCCGTGTGGTGATGGACTAAGAGATTACAAGTGTCACCACCCCATTCTTTCCCACGGGCGTCGTACGAGGCGATTAAGCGAAGTACGCAATAATCACCCATTGCATTACTGGTGGTAGGGCTGGGTACCAAGTGGGAATACTCACTTGTTATCGAGCCCGAGCGGTTTGGTACCACCATCTCCAGTGTGACCAGGCAAGAAGCACATCGTTGTGCTTTTTATTTCATATTTGTGAAATGAAATGGTGAGCAGTGGCTTGACATTACTCCCGGTATAGTTGAGTCCATGAGCGACGGTTACCATTTACCATCAGATGGGCCGTGGCTCGTCTGGCGCAATAAGCAATAAAAAAAAATGAGTTCTGTTTCCATAGTAGATTGAGAACCGCTGGTCAAGTTTATACGACTATTTATTATATTACATATTTACGACTTTCGCAACTCGGTATCACGGTAATTTTGTTGAGTTATTTATTCATTTTGACTCTATAATTGACACTCACTCCTACGGCGAGATAAGTGCAAGGCTGGGGTCCGGTAACTGCAAAACAGTGTTGATAATGATAACTCCTGACACTACTATAAGTGCAGGGTTATCACAGTAAATGACAAACTGGCTGCTTAATACGTGTATCTCAATAGCGTGGTCATTATTTCTTCTTTATAGCAATGTAAATAATGTAACATATTATTTTAATACTATGACTAAAACTTGAACAATGATAAAATGTTTGACTTGCTTATCATAATGCCATCTCCCTTGCGGGGTAGGCAGAGTGAACAGAGTGCCAAAAGGCTCTATTCTTGCATACATCTCTCGCTTCTTCATACACGCTCGTCGGTTTCGGAGACTCCTGACTCCACCTTTCTTCAATACATGACCGATTTGATCTAGGTAGGCGAGTAGTCTACCAAAAGGTTTGACCTTTATTAATATTGTTTATGAACATTCCATAACAATCTTGCTATATTTAAAGTCTGCCAACGTTACATTACCCCGTTATGAGGAAATGAACATATTAGTATGGCAGGGGAAGGAAGACTGGAAGCAATGCTACGCCCAGTCAGCTTGTAGCGTAATATAGTAGATCAAGTATACTTCTTGTTGTAGGCCCGTGTTCCTGTAGGGGAACATATCTGTTGTATCCAAGTTTCAGCCACGCTATGGTTTTATTAGAACAAACTGTTGTTTTATTAGAAATTATACGAATAAAATAAATGATCAACGAGTAAAATAATAAAATTCATCTAACGAAAAGCTTAAGCATTCACAATTCCACCCTTTTCTGCTTGTCAGTGTCAATCACAAACAGCAAGTTTGTTAAGTTTCTACGAGTTGTAGATGATATTAAATAGCAGTTAAAATATGCAAGAAATTCTATAATGTACCTGATTTTTAGTTTTCTATATTATTAACTATTCTATGCACGAGGCTCCGCCGCCATCAAAAGCTAGTTTTTAGGTTATATCTCAGGTTTCTAATATACACGTAGTAGCGGTGTAAAATGTATACCTGTTTTTAAGTCTAATCAAGAGCTATCAAATAAAAAGTATATAAAGTATTTTAACACACATGCCATGTCTGTTGGTGATTATCAAGATATTTTAGATTAGATTGAAGTATAAGAAATATACTTTAGTGATAACATTGTGAAACTTACAATCATATGATTGCCATATATTTTACATGTAAATTGACAGTCATAATGTGCATCGTTTATGATCGCATAAAAGTGCAGAACAGATTATGAAATAAAACTACTTTTTTTAAGGAACCTATCGCGTTTATATATTGAAGAAAGAAAGACAAGACCTTTATTTGTTTTTTTACAGAGTAATAAATAAAATCATATACTCACACGGAAAAAAAACATTATGGTGTTGGACTCAACTACTATACTATACTGTACATGTATGGTCATGAATGGACTGTGACCCGAACCCGTGATAAATTTTACTAACTTACATACTTATGATCACGCCATCCCCCTTGCGGAGTAGGCAGATAGAACAAAGTGCCAAAAGGTTCTATTTGTGCACACATCTCTCGCTTCCTCAATTTTTTTGTCGAATAATTCATAACGTTTAATATCCGCGTAAATATATCAAAGATATTACAACGTCGACAAGAACAAGGCCCCAAATGTGACGATGAAGAGCAACCTGCCCCCCTTAGAACGAAAAACGAAACGTTAGACGAACTTTCGTTTCGAGTCATTGTGATTGATCAACAGTCCGACGCGTGATTCCTGATTAGTCGAGATTTCAAAGCATGATTCAGGCGCCAATAACAATGAAGCGGCACGAAAGTTCGTCTAACGTTTCGTTTTTCACTCTAAGGGGGCTGCCCTTGTTTCGTAAGTTTTTTAATTTCGATTTAAATTTAATCGTTCTAAATAAATATCTAAACGACATTGGAAGACGTTTTTAAAATTGCCTGGTTTAGAAGTAAGCGGAGAAAAAACACGCCGCCGACAGCACCTTCTTAAATGTAGATTATATTATTATGTTATGTATCTATGTTTACGATTATGTGTACCAGTCGAAGATAAAGCCGAAACATGGCTATTCCTATTTCGAATCTTGCCTTTATTTTAATCACCATACCATTTTGACGGGCCTCGTGGCGTAGTCGGTAGTGTATAACCTCGGTGTAACCGACTTACGTACACGAGAACACGGACACTCAGGACAATTATTTGTGTGATGAACACAGATATTTGTACTGCGTCTGGGTGTTTTCTATCTATTATATGTATGTATTTAGAAAAAACAAAGTAATATAATGTATTTTATCCGTAATCTGGTACCTATAACACACGCATTAAGCTTAGTTTGGAACTAGAGGACGTTGTGTGAAAATGTGCATGAATGTTTATTATTATTATTTATTTTAACCAAGTAAATAAGCTACAAAGAACACACATTAGTCTGTGACTATAGAGATGCTGTAAATAATTAAACTACTAAACACGTTAACCCCGTCAACGTATTTTAAATTGTTAAATTCATCTTTACCGAGTCGTCGACAGATAATTTCTAGTTCTTCACTCAATATTATCTCCACGTTGGTCTCATTTAATAAATCTGTACTCAAGTACCTCATCAAATCTCAAACTAACTCCACTTGTTACTTGCGAACTTGTGACAATAATAGTATTGACGTAAGCTCCTAGATATTTTCAGACGGTATTGTTCGCTCTGCGAATGAAATTTATTAAACTTAATGATATAGATCTTGTATAAAACTTCGTTTCGAGAGCTTACTGTATGTACTTAATACGGTCTAGCATTAGCTTTAGTAAAATAAAGTAGGGTATTTTGTCTGTCACCCGGTGCTAAACGCAGGATCTTGCAGAAAGTGAAAAATGTGAAATCGAAAATAACAGTCACGAGCAGGATTTGAACCTGCATCTCCTGGATACCGTCCAGATGCTTTGCCAATTCAGCCATTGTGACAATTGCTCCTGACTGCTAATTTCGATAACACATTCATACTTAACGTCTTTGGGTGACGCCTGCGCCATCGGTCGGAATTATTTTCATACATTATACCGACCAGGTAAACTGAATTTTACAATTAAGATTTTTACCTAATAATGACGCAAACCCTATAAATATTCAGATATTTTTATATATATTTTTAGCATTTGACATGCTTAGCACTATACATTAAACACAAAGTGAAAAAGTTTTATATATATAAAAATATCTAAATAAGATCTTGCAGTTTAACAATAAAAATAAAAATTGGTAAAATGGATTATATTTTTTGAAAAATATTATATAGGACGACGCCCGGATTTATGGACCGATAACCAAAAAAGGCCATTGGAATAACGGGATGCGGAAGGCATACTACTGAGTGATCTGGAGCAATTTCGCAAAGATCTATGTACAATATTGGGCTACAATACACCGATTGAGCTGAATGTATGAAAAATATTTTCTTTTTCGTGAGTTTTTCAATCAGTGTTATTCTGCTATTGCGGGTGGAGACAAATTCTTCAAATCAAAGATCATAAAAATCGGTCTAGCCGTTCTGTGTTATAAATGGTGTGACTATCCCACTTTGTATTATTATATACATAACAAATAAAAATATTTATCAAATCAAACAATAAGTCTTAAAAATCTGGGCCATTGTGAACGTGACTTTATACGAGTCTCCTTTCTGTTCTGCGGCGCTAGACTTGGTATGGAATGTATGGCAGTCTATTCATTGCAATATGAATATAGTACTTATTTATATGTATTTATGTTTGCAATAAACAACGCGCTACGACAATAACTGCAAAATATTGCCACTGACTGCATGATATATATCAATATAATCCGTTGAAGTGAATTTTATGAGTTAAGTTTAGCAAATAATAGTATATGTAATCATATCGATACAAGGATTTAAAAGAAAGGTCGCAAATAGTGATGAACTACTACGGCTGTAGTACTGCCCCTCTAGCTAAGTTACGTTAACATACATAGCATCACGCATGTATTCCCGAAAGGGTAGGCTAGGCAGAGGTGTTTTACACCACCCACGGTTCGCCAACTATATTTAAATCCCACGTAATAGGGAGCGAGCCTATTGCCGTCAACCGAACACATTTCCAAACTCCGGGGCAGCTACTGAGAATTTTTCCTTTTTAAGTTTTACGATAAAGCACTATAACACTGTCCGACACGGGGATCGAACCCGACAGCTCATGATCACCAGTCGCTCACACTACCGCTACACCACAGAGGCAGTTTACGTTAACGTGGTAGAATAGAACTAGCCTTCGCCTGCGGCTCCGCTCAGGTTCCCGTTATAGCAGCAGGATAAAATGTATACCAGATTTAAGTCTAATCAAGAGCTATCAAATAAAAAAGTTACATCAAAATCTGTTCAATCGTTTTTGCGTGATGCGCGAACAAAGAAACAGACAAACCGACAAAAATCTAAAAAAATTCGTTTTGTCTTTAGACACGCCTATACTAATTCAGTATTTTTTTCTCAAATATCTTAAATGTACAGACAGCTCTGTTACAGCTTTATAATAGTATAGATATACATAGATAATCAATGTATAGGATTGACAGTCGGTTGCACTTACGCTGTCGTAGCCTTATGTCAATCTCAAACATTGACTATTCTATTCTACTGGCGTTTATGCCATTTGACTAGGGGCTAGGGGCTGCTGGTGTCTCAACGACAATGAGCATGAATGAGAAACATGAGCGGCAATCACCATTTACTATCAGAAGATTGCCTCGGCAGCTACCGTAAGCGATAAAAAGTCATCGTGTCATAACATCACCTTAGGAAGCAAGATGATACCACTGAAGAGTAGTCTACTAGTTCCAGTGGTCCACCAGTACAGCGGAGAGACGACACGGCGGGTTTATTTAGGGGTGGCACACACTACCCTGTTCGTTACCCCGAACGACGGATTGTGTGGTTAGGTACATTATTTCCGCATTAACAATAAAAAGGAGGCCAGATGTTATTTTATCGAATGTTTGATATCATATTTATTGAGATGTACATAAATATGCATTGATGCAGAAATTATGTGTCCTTTTATGTCTCGATTCTCTTATCCAGCAAAAAATCGGTATTTTAGTATTTATTATAGTCTCAAGAACTAACATAATTGGCTCTAAAACACTTAGCAATAGAATAAAAACCTCATAAAACACATAGTTCTTAGAATGTATTCACTGAATTCCCTCTTGGACAGTTACCAAGGCGAAAGCTAATATGCTTTTTATTTGCCCAGCAATTTGCAGTTACAAATATCTCTTTCATATGATTTATAGCTATTTTTCGTAAACTTTGGATACTTTCGCTTAATTTAATATATAATTTATTTTAATAAAAATAATTAAAAATCATGAGTTGATATAATGCACTTACAATGTTTAATAAATCTACATTTTAAAGGCGACGTTTTTTACATCATTGAAATAAAATTACTATAACTAACGTTATAGCTAACGCTACGCTATAGCTAACGTTACATACATAGCTAGGTTACTTACATATATAGTGGTCCGCTAACGCAGGCGGAGAGTTCTGCACCGAGCATGGTGAAATTTTGCGTACCTAATCCTAATCAGAGAATGACTACTGCTACTTTTTATCACGCAAAACAGACGGTTCCTGTGGGATAGGATTTTTTGTCCAGAGATAATTAATGTGCCTTAGTTCTCTTTATTAATCGCCTCATACGACACCTGCATACAAGAATGCGGTGATGACACTGTTTTTTTTTTTATATAGTATCCTGCTACAGGCAAAACGCAACAGTGTGCGTGCTTCATGGCCGGTCATACGGGAGATGGTGGTATCAACCCGCTCGGGCCCGATACCAAGTGAGTACTCCCACTTGGTACCCAGCCCTACCACCAGTAATGAAATGGGTGATAATTGCTTACTTCCCTTAGTCGCCTAATACGACACCCGTGGGAAAGAATGGGGTGGTGACACTTGTATTCTTAGTCCGTCACCACACGGACAAAATACTATTAGCACTACTCATTGGTAGTTGTGCACCACTGGCATAAAATAAAATATGCCAATGACAAAGAATCGAAGATTCCTGTCGTAATTCTTAACAAATGATATAAAAAATGTATTCCTGTCATGTCGCACGTACACAACCACAATCGCTGTTCTATTTTGCCACATTTACTAGGTACTAATTTTATACTTGCTGCCAACTAAACTGAGTCAGACTTTAAAACAAGTCATAAAAACACAATTTACGGGTAATACTATTGCAAATGGTAATAATAAAAATGTTTATCTGTCTGTGCTCTATAAATATATGTTTACTATTACTTATTTAGTCGGTTTCTCGCAAGTTGGGCACTGAATAAAAAAAATATTTTTTGTGACTAATACATTTTAGTTGAATAGTATTAAGATTGAAGAGATTATTATTTCTGCATAATTATCAACCCATTAATATGCTGTTGTTGGGCATTGGCATTCAGGTACTGTTAGAGGAATCTTTGCAGTCCACCACGCTGGCCCAGTGCAGGTTGGCAGACTCCAAGACATTTGAGCAAATATGTCATGCATGCAGGATTCCACACCTCCGATTTCTGAAAAAAAAAATAAACATGATTTCGAAGTCTAGAGCATACATACCGTTCAGGGTCTGCACCTAAGGGGATTCTAATAAGTCACATAATTGCAAAATACGTTAAAAAAAATATTTTGAATTTAGTAACAACTAACTCCAAAATATCTGCTTACGTTCGTTTATTTTATTGTTTAAAAAATTGTTTAAATAGAAAGTCAGTTTCGCTTATCAATTTCGTGAAACAAGTTGGTTTACACAAAAATACTTTATATTTTTTTATTTATTTATTTTGAAGAAATAAACGGTCTTACATAAGCATTCTTAGGTATTAAGTTGGATCAAACACAAACCTAGACTCCTTAATTTTTAACAAATTTGAAAACATTAATTAACTTAGTTTCTTTTATTTATTTGTTTACATATAAAAATTAACACAACGTGTGAAATCCAAAATAAAAGTCACTAACAGAATTTGAAACCTGGATCCCCCGAAATACCGTCCCAGATGCTTTGCCAATTCAACCATCCTGACACGGGACTGCGAATTTGGATAACACATTCATCTGGGACGGTATTATAGGAGATGCAGGTTCAAATCCCGCTCGTGACTGTTCTTTTCGATCTCAGATTTTCACACTGTGTTATTTTTTGAGCATTTGAATTGCTTACAATTCAAATGCTCAAAAATTTTTTAAAAATATCAACATGAAAATATTGGCATTTACATAAATATGCGTAGATATTTTAGTTATCTTACCTTCCTACGAGTTTATTATTATAAAACATCATCTGTTCTGTTGTATGGACTCAGCTGCGCGAGCGCACGTGGCCGTCCACGATGTTAACTCTATCGCTACACTTAACTCACCGATACGTAAATATTTTCGTAAATATTTTTAAGCACAACGGTTATTATCAGTTAAATGTAATCTACTCCTAGATATTATAAAATAAATCTACTTTTACAGAATATATCGCGATTAATCTGTCTGTTACTGACCTGATGTTTATTTTTATTTTGCGTATGGTGGCAGACGAGCCACGGCCCACCTGATGCTAAATGGTAACCGTCGCTAATGAACTCAACTATACTGGGAGTATTGTCAAGCCGGTGCTCACCATTTCGTTTCACAGATATGAAATGAAAGAGTAAACTGCTATTTCCTGCTACAACCAAAACACACCGATGTGCTTCATGACCGGTCACACAGGAGATGCGACAGCGAGTACTCCCACTTGATACCCAGCCCTACCACCAGTAATGCAATGGGTGATAGATAATTGCTTACTTCCTTTAGTAGCCTCATACGACACCCGTGGAAAAGAATGGGGTGGTGACACTTGTATTCTTAGTCCGTCACCACACGGATAGAATGTTTTGGCTAACAATAGGTATCCACGGTTGTTCACCGTGAATGACGTCATGTTGCTAAAATGTAGAGCTTATAAAACCACACGCTTGATGCTTTATAAAATGACTTCGCATGTAATGTAAACAGATCACTCTGTTTACATTCTGTAAGTATTTTTATGCTTATAAATTAACAACATATGTGTTGTCATATGCACTTGAAATCTGATGTTTCCTCGCGGAACTTTCTTAGAATAAAAAGGCAACTGCGCATTATCGTACTAATGACAAGTAAGCTAAACTGCCACTAACTGCCATTATAATACAGCTAACGATAAAACGTAGTTAAGATAAGTAGTTTTCCATGTAAGGAGCACCGACAGCTGGTCGTCGCGTATGTGATACAATACAAATATTTCTACACCCCAAATCTTTCAACAATACTTTTTTATTCCGATTGCAACATCAAAACACGTGGATTGTCCCACAATCAATTACCTATCTCGACGAATTTACGACTGTTCGATCATCGAACATCGTTGTCTCTTATCATCCAACATTTTAATAAAAATGTCAACGTTTTGTCTCTGCCAGCGTCCGACGGGACACCTCATCAAAATCGCATAAAAATACTCAAACAACCGTTTGGTTCTGCTCAAACTTTTTATTGACCAATTTGAGTTTATTTCTGTTATGGCAGACGAGTTTTTCAAGTCATACCTTTGAACACGAAGCTCTATAAAACAAACGACTTTGTTGCATACCATACATATGTACACAGGATACCTAGAGACTAATATATATTTAGAGATATATGTACATTTATTTTGTTCACGTTTTTTTGTCGCCGGTTAGCGACGAATTAAGATGCCTTTTGCCATTTTACGGTGCTCGGAATTCATATCGCGCAGCGATAACCGCGTAATGTGGAATGTTGGGACGAGAGACTAATTCACGCGCGAAAATATCTTTGAAGACATTGAATTTTTGTGAAATATCACATTTACCATGTGTGAGAAGGCTTGAAGGCGAATATTCGCGAATAACTTTCAACAGAATACCTGCAATACCAACTTTTAAGGTATTTATTAAGGTACTATAAATACTCAAGATCCACATTAATGCGTATAATCTACAGTATATAAAATATTAGATAGCACACATACTCGTATACCCCAATGTTTAAAAGATGACAATGAGGACTTGATGAGTCACTTTTTGAACTACACATAGCAGCCTGAACCTGTGGTATAGTTAAACTGTTATTAGAAGTAATAGTAGTTCTCAAATTGCCACTATTTTTTTTATTTCTTACAGTTTTAAGGTCTAATCAAGAGCTATACAAAAAAGCTACCAAAATCTGGTCCGTTATTTTTGCGTGATGTACGAACAATCAAACAGAAAAGAATTCAAATGTTTTGTGTTGAGATTTCGCATAATACAGTCTTTAAAGCTATGCCTATATATTATATTTGAATATATTGGCATAACTCTATTGCAGCGTTATAATAGTATAGAAGAGAGAAGAGAAATTAAATAACTGAAGGCATAAAATACCCAAACTTTAGATAACCTGTCTAAAGCATATATGTTGTTATATTTTATGGAACATTTTGATATAATATACTAGTATTTAGATATTTTTATATATATATTTTTAGCATTTGACATGCTTAGCAACATACATTAAACACAAAAGTGAAAAATGTGAAATCGAAAATAACAGTCACGAGCAGGATTCGAACCTGCATCTCCTGGATACCGTCCAGATGCTTTGCAGGGTCACGATTGCTGAATTAGCAGGATTCGAACCTGCTCGTGACTGTTATTTTCGATTTCACATTTTTCACTTTGTGTTTAAAATATACTAGTATACAAACCGTAAAAGTATTAATATGAAGCTCTCAGACAATTGCAAACACGACCAGAACGAAACGCAGCCAGGATAAATGTATCGAGCGCCACAAATACCATTCGCTCTCAGACTTATTGTTTGAGATGGTACGGGTGAAAAATTGCTTTCCTCACCAATCCATCACACGTAAATATTCCGACGACTGAAGAGCTTTTTAAATAGTAATCGCTAGCAGTTACCCTTCAGAGTTGAAGCGAATCGTTTAAAAATTCAATTAACTAATTTTCTTGCTATCAGATCTATACTATTGGATATCTTGTTGCAGCTAATTGGATTTGGCGAGGTTTTTCGATATTCCTTTGCTCTCAGAGCTCTCTCCAACTAAGCACAATTCTCCTTGTATTATTTATTTTTTATCTTTAGTAGCTATAGCTAACTGTTGAGCACCGACGACGGCAAAATATAATAGGAAAAGTTTCATTTGGCTAATTAAAAATAAGCCACTCCTGGGAACAATCCAGATTTATCGTTGTTATTCGACCTTAGGTCGGCTATGTCTGTCGGTTTATAAAAGCTCGTTTGTAAACATGTTACTGAGTAGGTATATAGATACTAAGAACAATGGAAAATGATGTTGACTATGTAGCGTGAATATCTTTAAAACTGTTTATTACGAGAAAATGAAAATATATTATTTCTTTGTTTTCTATAGGTAGGTACTATTATAAAGCTGTAACAGAGCTGTGTCTGAGATATTTGAGAAATAATGTCTGTATTAGGCTATATAGGCGTGTATATACGCAAAACCATTTTTTTAGATTTTTTGTCTGTTTATCTATTTGTTTGTTGGCGCATCACGCAAAAACTACTGAACGGATTTTGATGCAACTTTTTTATTGATAGCTCTTGATTAGACTTAAAAACTGGTGTACATTTTATCCGCTACTATATCGGGAACTTAAAATATTACCTAAAAACTAGCTTCATCTGATTACGATTAGTTTAAATTTTTTCTACTCTGAATGTTGCGCCTCATAGGGTTCTACCCTGTATAGCTCTTTAATTACTGCGTCATCTTCAATTTAGAAAGTTTTAATGTGTGTACATTCGTTCTGCGGGACGTCGAGTAACGACGCTTCAAATACTCCATGAGCCTCTTAGCTCGTCGTTGAAACGAGCTCTTCTCATTCTTGATTGTTTGAACATCGAGACAAACGAACAATTGCGATTAAACTTTTCCGTATATGAATTGCGACATTTACTTACAGTATTCTCTATCATTTACTTTAAAACCCTTTTTTCGGATGGTTTAAACACAAAGTTTATCGATTAACCAAGTTTCTTTTTACTTAGCAAATTCAGTACAATATAATATTACAAAGGAAGTTGCTATCGTCTGCAGTCAGTATAGTCAAGCTATCTTGGCTCGCCTGCCATTTTTTTTGTTAAATTTTAATATTTCTTGTTGAGCCCCCCATTCCCATCGTACCTACATTTGCGGTTACGGTTTCACCTGGATGTATTTATCTAAACCCAGTTGAAAGTTTGATGTGCCAGTTTATCTTCACACTGATTCATCACATACTAATAAAAGGTGACGATTGTAAGACAAAGCGTGATAAGATTGAGTAAATAAATAGTCTCGTCGGATGCTCATCAATCTTACAGCACAATAGCAAATTGTGCAAGCGTTGGGTCGTCGGCCGAGACCTGCGACCTAACTAAACTGTCGTGTGCGCGACACTTAACAATTAAATTGTTACTCATTCGTCCTGAGGCGATGACTCCAGCACTGTTTTAATTAATACAGTAATTAATAGACACTTCATCAGCGAGGAGACCCCATTTCTTGTCCCTCTGGCAAAGAACAAAATTGTTGTACATTTGGTGATTTGGTGTTTTCAATCACAATCTGTGTTTTGGCATGTCTCGAAAGCAGATGCTCAGTGTTGAATCAATCATGGCAGACGGCACGCGCGGCCAGTTATTTCTCACTCAAAATCGATGACAATTGCAATTTACAAATGGAAGGAAGCATTAACTTTCGGTGTCGATTGTTATTATTGACTTTAGTTATCAGATATTTCTAGTTGATCGGATTTTACTGCGGCAAACTATTAGCTTAGTAGCTAGATATTACGGTGGTATTTTCTATGACCGATAGTCTCGGCCCGCCCGACGTCTTGGCAAACTGCACTGTATTATTCTGCAAATCATACTAAGTATTTGCGTGGGTCAATGCTCTCGTCGAGAATATTAATTTTGTTTTCCTAATGTTACGACGTCATTCTAACATCTGGTCAGCTACTTGCATATTATATTCTAATTCGCAATCAACTGTTGTAGATTTTTAAATGCTTGCTCATATTCTTTTGGGATCATAACTATAGAACACATTGGTAATGACTAACGCTAGGGCTCAGCTAGCCAAATGGAGAACAATACTGTATTAATCAAACGATGACAGGTAGAAATGGGAAGGAATGTACTACGCTTTGACAGCTCATAATATTATGTCTAATTAAGGCATACCGCAGCGAGTGTGCTGCAACAGTAACTCGTTAAATTTTCATTATTATTCGCTATCACAAATTGCTCGTACGTGAACGAATTGTGCTTCACAATCGATCTTCATGGCGCTGGGGAGCCTTTGTTTGACTTCGACTTCGAATTCAGCGTAATTACCTTTCAGCCTTTCATTATTCAACTTTATACAGTCATTTACTTGTGTTATTACGAAGGGAGAGTTGCTGCGGTAAGTGTCGTGGGTGGATGCATTAATCGTCATATGCAAATGTAGGGATATGAAATATTGAAATTGCGGGCGTGGATTTACAATAACGTCTGCGCTTTAAACGCGTGAGGTCGTATTCGGTCTATTGTTTCAGCTTTATTAGTATGTTTAAACACGTTAGTTATGTTTTGTGTTTGTTACAGATCGAGGACGAAGGCAACCATGGCAACGATGACACACGTCTTTTCATTCTGTCCACTCTCGCAGGACAACACAAGTCCCGAGTTTCTTGCGCGTTGTGCAAAGACACCCTGCATGTTTTCGATCGCTACCCCCTTGTCGATGGCACGTTCTTCCTGAGCCCGCGCCAACACACCAGCAGTGCCGTCGAGGTAAGCAAGTAAAAAAGATGTTAAGAAATTATTAGATCAGATGAAAATAAAGACTACTGGCATGCGTGATACTTCAAGGGCTCATGTAGGTCTCTGTTATTTAGGATAAATAAATAAAAATCTAGTCTTATTATCATTGTAATATTTAGGGAGATTGAACTCACCTATCGTAATACTACATAAAGCGGTTTGACATTAATAAACAGTAAACATGAATTGAAGTTAACAAAACAAGATATTTTAAGTATCTAGACACTAACCGTCAAAAAATAACTAGCTTCTTCAATATAAATGTATCTAACTAAATATTATACTTTTTATAAGTTTATTTTATTTATTTTATCGCGTAGATTGAGATAAACGGCGTTCTGTGACTGCGGGCCGTTTACTCGGCGAATCAGAGATTCACAGATCTGTGTTCTGTACTGTACTTATAATTAACATATAGGTAAATAAGGCGACTACTATTTCGTAAGAAACTGTTCAAGCAAAGATTTCTTTCCCTCCTATTTCTTATATTGTTGCATATTGGTAATATTTTACTAAAAACAGTTTTTGAAAATAACACAGACCTAGGAAATGATCCCTGGTATAGTGGGGTACTTTGCAAACATACAATTATTAAGGGGCACAAAGTACACCTAGGCTTAGAACCTAGACTGGACCTCGAACCCACAACACTAAGCACAGGATCAGTACCTAAATCACTACGTCATTAGTGCACTTTAACTATTATTATTTTTATTTCACCATTTTATCGAAGAGCTTTCACTTTTTCGACCTTTTCAATGTTAATACAATTTATCATCCTAAATCATTCTCGTTGATCCAATAAATCTTGTAAGCAGAATCTTGTTTTTGCGTATCGTGTTATATAAAATATGACAATCTATTCGATAACAATCTTCTAGATTAAAAACAACAAGCTTCAACACAAATCAACCGTTAAATAACTAAATGTTGGCCCACCCGTATTACTGATAAAACTTGTATGATGATAAACATGTCTGACATTTTTAGCTTCGTAGTTTCAACTTGACAGAACAAGTCTCAATTATATCTAGCTAATATAGAAGCTAATTATAAATTACTCACCGATATCCGAATCAACATATTTATTTTGATGCTTCTTATACCATATTATACCATCTAGGTAACTTTCCTCTGTAGAATATTATTTAAAACAAGTTATTAATTGTTCTGATAGGGACGTTAGCTGATAATATAAATTCACTAAAAACTACTAAAACCGGAGCAATGATAGGCAGCTCCTATCATTTTCTCGGAGTTATTAACGAAAGGCATTACCTTTGGTGTCGCCAGCGTCCATAGGCTACGGTAACCGCTTACCATCAAGTGGGCCGTATGCTTGCTTGGTACCCATAGGATAGCATCTAGTACTAAGCCGGTAGACAACAATACTAGGACTTGAGACTCGACTACATAGTCGTTGTGATATCCTTTCCGGAATATAAGCTATTAGGCTAAACAAATTTTTTTCTTTGTACAGGTGAAAGTAGAAGGCCGTACGCAGTATCTAACGTGCGTATGCATGGGTTGTCTGGAGCGTTCCGATCCTGATCGTACCATCCGATGTCGCTTCTGCGGACAAAAGTGGGACGGCTCTTCGCTTGTACTCGGAACAATGTATTCTTACGACATCTTCATGGCAACTCCATGTTGTGCTGAGCGACTAAAGGTGTGTAAAGTCATGAAGACACTTTTACCATAGTTCATTACTGTACCAGTATCATAGGTAGAGAGGGATTTAAAGCCTTAGTCTATCACGCTGGCACAGTGCAGATGGCCAGACTTCGACGAGGCGAGCGGTTAATAAAATCTCTCATACACTTGCCAATAATACATCTAAATTCTATGCGTGACTACCATTGATATATAAAGAAGAGAAGTTCCACAATTAGGCCCTAAATGTGTCCACTATAAATGATTGCAGGTTACGTTTTCCTGAACTCATTTCGTTTAGTGTTGTTTCGACGCGCGAGCAGCCACAACGCCCGCAACGTTGAAAACACGTCTAATAATACTAAAACCTCTTTTGAAAAACGTATAGACGTGTCTCTTTTTCTCTCGTTCTTTCTGAATAGTGTCATTACACTCACACACGCAGTTAAATATTGTTACTATTTTATAAAATTAATGCGAAATAAATGCTATACATTTATGTAAGATTATTTAAGTACAACTTTTGCCTCGATTTTTAAACACAATTGTGTATCCTTAATTTTATAGATCAATGGTGACTACACAATGACTTTTTAAACACAATTTTGAGACCAAGACCCTCTAAAATTAATATTAGACGATAATGATGTCTAGCGACACAATGCTGCAGCTAAAGCGATATTTAAACCCTAAGTTTCAATTGTTTTATCTGTTTAATTTTAGAACTCATCATCCGTAATTATCTTAGGAGTTATTTATCAGCTTTGTTTTGTTTCTGTGTACAGTGCAACAGCTGCTTCAAGGCGCTCATTCATCCGCAGCAACGTCTGAACTATTCGGATTACTCGCACCCGGTGACGTGCCCGCAATGCCGCGTTGTAGATACACACTTCGTTAAGCCGCTCACCTACTGCTTCACCAAACGGGCCTACCCACTATTCCAGCAGTGGCCATAACAGTCGGCGGTGCCGGGAACCTCTCCCGGCACCCCCCCTTCTGTAGACTCGTGGGGGCTGGCCCCATCGCCACCGCGTCGCGCCTCGCCCCCCGCGCTTAGACCCGTCGTCAACACGAGCATGGCTACGCGAGCCCCTGAAACGCTCGCTGAAGAGTCTTCTAACAAGTTACTCACGCCGACATTAGCGAGCATTACAGAGTCATTAGCTCTACTTGGTATGAGTCCGGAAACATTGGCGATAAGTCTTGGAGAAACTCTGGCTGAACGTTACTTGGCTACACTAAGGCCAAAACCAGTGGAAAAACCCGTGATAGGAGGCTGCGGCATCCCCCATCGCACTCCAGTCGCCGAACCTTCCCTGCAGCTCTTCTCTAACGACTTCATGGATTATTTAAACCAGATCGCATAAGATCTGGTACCTCGTGGCTCAGTGTAACGACGCGGCATCTATTGGACATTGTGTGTTGACGTATTGTTCTCTTGAACTCATAACGTCTTAAGTGACAATAGAAATAATGTCTGTTAAATTAAGTTGGTATTATTGAAAATAATTTTATGTGTCAGTTTAGATTATACTATTGATTTTATTTTAAGTTTATCCTGCAGTTTGTTGATTAGTTGATTTTTAACAAAAATAATTAGTGGTGTAGCTAGATACCAGAAGTTGCATTTTTGTTTTCAAAACACTATCAAATTGGAAAGTACCTATATCCTTTTGAAGGAAACCAAATCGTGCGTTTTTAAATTAATGATTACCTTCAGTTTCAGTGATACTGGTGATCCTATCTGATAGGATACGTTCGAGTGGCGTGTTGTTTAGTTCAATTTAGTTTATTAGTTATGTTTTATTTTAGCAAAATTTTAAACCTATCATAAGTGTTATACAATATTTTCGTAGGTTTATTGTGAACTTTTATTTCCTCCCACCCACCAAATGGCCACCAGTGGTCACCTCGTCTGCTGAAGATGCCGTCAGTTTTATTCACTATATTTTCACTTTTACTTTATTTAAACAGTAATAACGGTAGAGGATTTAAAAGCAAATGATTCCTGTATCACCAATAATATGATTAGCGTGTCTATTGTCTATTAAATGTATTGTAGGTTACTTATGTAATTAAAATGTCAAATTGTTGTTTTAATTATGTTTCAAATTATTTATGTCTCAGTGATTAATGGACAGTATGAGAAATTATAAAAAGAAAACAAATATAAAGGTTTTGGAATAGTGCCATATCAGTAAAACAAGGGTAAACATGGACAATTGAATACAAAAATATATTAAATAAAGATCCGCTAATCATTGAGTAAACAGTTTTTATTTATGAGTGAAATAAAGGATATTTTTTTTGTTATCGTCGTCTATACTTTTGGCTAGTATTGATAATTTAGATTAAGGGTTTTTTCTAATAATCATAAATGTCTATATATTAAGTATAGCGCTTCGTCATTTACTAAGCGTATGTAAGTGATGTGCACATTTACTCAGTAACTGTTTAACGTTAACGTTATAGGTAAGTTTTTATACATTTGATACTTATAACTCGCGAAGTGATTACAAGTGATAATTCTTAGTAATAGTGTGTGTTTAGTAATTAACTAATATAACAACTAGTGGTGCGGACATAGCTAGGCGAGTAGGGTATGCGGTATAGTTATCGTGATATAATAACCTCGGGTAACCCTTGAATGTTAGGCAATAATTCTAATGAAGACTTGACACTTTTTAGATAAAAAATTTTTGCATTCTTAATCGATACTGCCATTTACATTTTACTAATCTAATCTACTCTTTAGCTCTTATATCGATATAATCGTTTCAAATAAAATAATGCGCATTGTTTATCATTTTAGAATAACTTTTATTAACGAGTTTTAATTTAAAATATAAAATATCAAGATAACAACATTAAGTTGCATATCCAAAATTGTGCTACTACACAGCTAAGCCAAGGACGCGTGTTAAATAAGTACATCGACAACATTAGTCGTTTTAATAACGTTAAAGTAACCTATGGAAATGAATAAGTCCTATCAGATTGAACAGCTTTTTTACTCACCATAATCATTTGATAAGTAACCCAGTCTTTATGAGGAAGCGCAATTATTTCAAACGAATATCGATATGTGAGTTTGTGTGTTCATTCTTGTTTTGGACTGACTACGTCTTAGTAATCTGTTGCGTAGTTGTAGGATATCACGCGTCATCACGCCATCATCCGCATCACTGCACCTCATGTCATCACCATCACGCACGGCACTGTTTGAGTGGACGGTGAACTGGCTCTATGTTGTAGCTATGGCACCATAGTACTAGAAGCGGTCGCACGAACACTCGCTTACATATATGTATAGCGCTATGGAAATCTATATAAAGCTTGACTTTAAGGCTTGTTTAATATTTCAAAACAATTGAACATAATTATATTAAAATTAGTCAAATACCAGAGATAAAGCTCAATTTTGCAGCTGTTTTAAATCTTGATGAAATGTTTTGGTACATAATAAATTGCCGCTAAAATAATGGCTCGAATATAAAGTACGTAATTACAGCTTTTTTATAATATTGAATGTGAAGTGTCGCTGCACATCATGCGCCGAACCATAGTTGCCAGTCGCCTTGTATGGTTGCAATACCTCTTAAATTCTTAATTAGTATTTGCCGCTTAAGTTCTACTCGTAAGATATGTAAGAACAATACATTTATTATAGCATGGCGATATATTGTAAATATGCCATTTATCTACTACATGCAGATGCTTATCGAAAAAACTATTTAATGAGATATTGCATATTTCTAGTTCTAGCCATAAATCGATAGTACATAATTTCACAATATCAAAGATCCCTAATTATTTTAAAGCGAATTCACCGCGAAACGACCACACTTCATATGTTAATCAATTTTAATTTTATCGAAGTTTGCTCGTTCGTATATAGAATTATATTTAAAAGTTGAAATATACAGCTTAATGTGTATGTCAAATAAAATAAATGAAAAAAAAATAAAAAAAATAAAGACGAGCTGTTGTTGGTATATTTAGAAAAATATTAATAAATAAACCAGATCATCTGATGGTGGCCATGTACAAATGAAATGAGTGAAATGTGGTCGCGTCGCGGTTACTTAGTAAAACAACACAATATAAAGTCATATTGTTTAATAGTCTAATACAGAGCGAACTATGTAGGTGTATAATCGTAGAACTCCTGGATCTATGGAGTCACTAACTCCCCCTCTATCCGGTACAAAATCAAAGATTTAATATTCCCTTAGTCATTTAATTAAAAGTCCTCAGATACAACAATAGGACTGTTTTATAAATATTTTACAGATATTTCAATATTGATATTCGACAAACATTACCTCTTTAGATACAAAAGAAAAAAAATAGTAAATTATAGTAAACAGTCGTGGGTTCATAATAAAATTGCTTTTAGAGAATATTTACAGCTGTCGGAGATTATGGCACAAAATAGTGAACTTTCAGATCTTGCATACTATATAAATCAGATTAAAATATATAGCGTTTAAAGTGAAATATCTAGGAATTCAACATAGTTTGAGCCTATATATATTTTGCTTGTTGTATCTCTTTAGAATATCTTAATTTTGAGGTTCTTAAACCATAGAGCTGTTTTAAAATATTCTTTTTTCTAATTTATAAACTTTATGAACAAGAAGGTTGTATAGGTAATTTAATAAATAATAGTTCGGTTATTTCCAACTGAGACAAATATTACATTATCTGATATATGTTTGATTATTCATATTTTAGACACTTAGTTACTCGTTCAGTTTGAATGATAAATGTAATTAAACACAAACGTTGCCAACTTACTTAGTTTATTTGCACATATTTGTTAAATTTTTGTAATTAATAATAATTTATTTAGACACTAACATTCAATTTTCTTCATGTTGAATTTTAATGTGGTGTAATTTAGTGAATTGCTTCAAAGTACAAAGAAACAATTTGTTACTTTTACAAATTTTATAAAATAATACAAATACATTTAAAAGTAACACTGAACTAGAATAGTCTTACGAAATAATCCTAATATAACCGCTATTGTTTTTGTTTCACAGAAATATCAATTAGATCGTTTAGTCTTTCTTTAAGTTGTTTGCATTTTAGGAACAGAAATTGTTACTTAAGTAAAAAAGTAATAATTTAGAAATCTTTAAATAATTTGGTTCATATATTGAATTAGATTCCGTATGTTGTCCTTTAGCATTCTGTAAGTAGAACATCGGCATAATATTCTTTGATCTGTAGGTATGAGATTGAGATGTCTCGCTTTGAGTCTAGGTTAATCGCATCTTATTTCCATATTTAGGAACGTAGCATTTTTTTAACAATAAACGGTGTGAATGTGGATGAATGTTTGTGGTCACACTTAGCATTAATTAGTCATCGTCTCGTTCTTTATAATTCTTGTCTCGTACTAAGCGAGTATTGTTATATATCGTGTACATTCTGGTCATAGAGGTGCGTGCACCACGTCGTAAGCTCCAATTTCACCAAAGAATTAACATATAGCTACTCGTAATTAGCTGTTAAAATTAACTAAGCAACTAAAAATGCTTTTCATGACGAACAAAACAAACGTTATTTCTTTATAATGAAGCACTGTTACAATTTAGTCACACTTCCGTTGTAATATAATGCAAATAAATTAAAATATAGTTCACGAAAGGTTATATCTGCGCTATATAGTTACTTCGCGATTAGCTGGAGAAAATCCATTTTAACAACAATATCATATGTTATTATACAACAGAAACCAAGTATTTGTTTATATGAGTACTTGTCAAATTATCTACATATTAGAAAATATATTTACTGTCAGAAATAAAATTATATGCTATGTTCATTTTGTCATTAAACTAATAGGCTGTTACTAGTTTAACAGGCCTGAAAAGCGGTGATTAAGACTAATAGTCGGTTAAGGCAACCAACCCACTAGAGTATCGCAAAACATTTGCTAAACTGTATGTTAACGATATTTAACAAGACATTTAGTTGACAGCATGGTGAAATTGGAGCTAAGCTTATAAACTTTAAATCTTCCCTTTAACGTTTAATGTAGATTTATCTGTGTAATGCCTGCCGCTGTGGACGGTTTCAAACATTTGTGATTTACAGTGTTAAGTCGTGTGTTCTGTCTAAGGTTCTGTAACACTCGTGACTACACTATCAATATAGCTACCTCCGACAATATCGGTGGTAAAATAGATTGACTGCCCTAATCAGAATCCAGTTATAATGATATCAATCTGAGAACGAGTCTGTCGTTTCTTAATAAAATAAATCTAAGGAATTATTATGGTGTCACAGAACTTATGAGGAACTGATGTCGACAGTAATATTAAAGTCGCCTTTACCAAGTTCACGAATTATCTGGCTTTTGAGTCAGGTCAGGTTACAGATGTGACATTCAGTATTCAATGATACCCTGCATCCATTCGCTCAAAATTTTTCAAAACGCATTGGCTGATTATAGTATACGGCTGTTATTGGTTAGTGAAAAAAAGCAAATCAAAATATGTTAATTATATTTTGATACTCGAAGTTTTCTACATTAACGTAGTAAGATTGTATAAATTGTTTGTAAACTTGTATGTGTAAAGTAATCGGGCTCGGTCGCATTTTGTCTCAATGGGCTATGAATGTAATTACAGCGCAATTGTACCGATAAAACCACTAATAGTTTTCCAAGTAACAAATGCTATACGATTGTGGAGGGTGATATAAATATTACAGTTACACACTGCGCCCTAAAAGAGCAGTGTGAAGTACATACGTGTACCGAGTACAGAAGTGCACTCGAACTCCGATGTAAAACCCGATGAATTTTTCTAAGAACATTTAAGATGGTGATATACTTACGAATTGGTTAAAAATAATAAATAAGTTATTGCGTAGCAATTAGACTTACGGTTTTTTACTGCATAATGCCGCGGGGTGCATCAGGGTATGAGTGTCATATGTCATAACTTTTGTACTTTCGTAACAATAACGAGTAGTTTAGTGTTAAAAGTTTTTCTATTAATCTGTATTGAGTAATTTTAAACGACAATTATGATATATACGTTTTTTACCGAAAATGTAGATGTAGTATTTTTGTAAGACAAACGAGACTTGTGCTCGATGTACGTGTATCACAGCGATAAATAGAATTATGTAAGGGCTAGTTGTGCGTCTAATTTTAAGAAGCAATCTAAATACAATCGGACCCATTTCAAAGACACTAATAAACAATTCTTATAAGATTCTTACTTGAATTTTGGCGCACGACGAAAGGTCATTGTATTGTAGAGTTTTAAGTCTTTTCTGTGTACTTTCTATTTGATCGAAAGCTTTGTAAGAGTTAATATAATTGGTCTAAAGGTTTTGTTCTTAAATCTTTGTGAAAGTAACGCATTATCAAACCGCAGTCTCTTCGCTTCGTTGATCCGAGCTGGTTGCTATGGAAAAACGCAATTCATAAAGCTGCAAGGTGTTCATCGAAGTAAGCTGATCGATCGCTTAGCCAAAAAATAAAACTAAATAATATAAGCTCAATGGGAGAATTACAGAAAATAATAACTGACCTTAAAAGCATTTTTATGTATATTGGTAATGTGTGTTTGTATGAATGAATATCTTCAAATATATTTTGAAGACCTCGTTTTTATTGTGACGGGTTTCTATTCGTAATATTTACTAATATTGTGTGTAGTCTCGTGTTATGTAGGTGTTCTTTTCTACAATGATCTCTTGTTTGCTTACAATTTAACTGAAATAAGGTTTGAGATAGATGTAATGTGGAACGACGCTGAGATGCTCAGATGGAAAACGCCAATTGATTAATTTTAAGTAAATTATAAGTGCTTGGATTATTGTAAGAATCGTTTTAAAATATTCTATAAAATACATCTATACCATTGAAAATTGATATTATTTAAATCTTTGATACGTCTCAACGTATATTTTTGTACGATGGTCAATACTTAAGGAATTGGCACAAAAATGTAGAATACATTATATTATACAGATTTAAGATGAAAAAGTTCCATTTTGTAACGGTTTACATATTGAAAATATTGATTTTTGTAAGGATAGTGAGCGTTGTATTGTGTACATTGTGATGTTGGTGAAGCAAGATTAGTTGTAAGGTTGTTTCAGAAAATTGTAATAAAACTGGGGAGGCGAAAAAACATGTTATATTTTATGATCTTAATATTATGCGGTGCGTCCGTAACCAGCGCCGCCTTTTGAGTTACTTTACGAATCTAGCTTGTAAGTTTACTCTTTTAAAGAGTTTTCGCAGGTAGTAGTTTTAGTAGGCTTAGTGTTTTTTATACTGGCTTGATGTTGTGACATTTATTATTAATATTATATTGATAAAGCAGTACTACCGAACAAGCGGCCAACACAGATCAATAGAATGTGTAGTGGGTACTCGGTGTGGGTGCATTGTTTTCCTTTGGGGTAACGAGCGGGCAGCATTACTGCATTTGTGATCAAAACCAAAGTGTTGCTGTTCGCAGGCATATCATTTTAATACGATGCTAGATACATTTTTTGGTACAAAATCTTAGTAAAGTTTTTATTGTATTCGATTAATAATAATTATATTGTTAGAGAATTCTGTGTTGTCAGAGTTTTAAGGGGAGATTTGCTCCTCGTGCGAATTCAAAGCCGAGTCTAGTCGTACCATCGGCTTTCAATCAACACACGCCCGTAATGAACAAGCCTTGCGGATCTCCCACTTCTACTTTGTCAATCCATCTGAATTATTTCAGTTATTTAGCAGAATTATATTATTGTCTAGTATTTCCGATTATGTTACGTTTTATATTGCTTATATTATCTATTATGGATACAATGTTTATTAAGTATTTAATATTCATTTTGATGAGGACCTAGTCGTTTCTCTATATATCACATCTCCCAAAGTACAAATTCCTTGTTGTTTAGTCCAATTTTGTTTGACTGTTATTAAATGGAAATTATTTTAGCGAGAGTTGTCTTTAGGCATACGGTGCCGGCATTCTCTCATTCTTTAGATACCCCTGCCGAAATATGGGTGAACGTACGTATTTGAAAACTAACGTTTAAGTTCTAGAATAAACAAACTAGTTGAAATACTTATAACCTTATAATAAAGTTTATTTTACAGTGCCTCGGGTACATTATTACAATTTATGTTTAGCAGCTTTTAACTTAAGTTAGAGTAATTTTTAATAATTTACCTTTACCTATTTAGTTAAAGCACAATTAATAACCCAATAAGTTACTTTATTTTGACTATTAATTTTTACTGTAACCATTTTTCTGTGAATTTCAAGCCAATTAAAAACTAATTTTCTCTTTTCAAAAACTGTTAAATTTTTGATAATATTGTTTTCACTTGTAAGAAAACGCCTGCTACACATTATACAATTGATAAATTTAGCTATGGAATATATTTCACAGGACACTATACCTACGGTAAATACAATAAAACTTTTATAAAAATAAAATGTATAAAAATATATGTTGTTTTATTTTAAAATCCCACTTGAATTACGATTTACTAGATTCTGACCGCGTGGAGCTCAAAATATAAATATGTCAGTCTATGACACATTATTTATCTTCTTTTTTATTGCCCACGATGACAGACGAGCAGATGGCCCAACTGATAAGTGGTAACCGCTGCTCATGGACTTTGGCAACACCAGGGGTACAGCCAAGCAACCACTGAAGTAATGCAACATAGTAGCGGTGGCCCGCCAACACAGGCGGAGAGACTGCACACAGCGGGTTACTGTAGTGGGTGAGGGCCCCACACTACCCTGTTCGTTGTCCCGAACGACGGGGTGTGCGGTTAGGTACATTTTTTCCCGCCTTAACAAATAAAGGGGTACAGCTAAGCCGCCATCTACCGTGAGTAAAATGCTCATGTAAAACATCGTTTAAAGTTGGACATGTCAGCGCTGGGGAAACATCGCAGCAGGATGTTTATTCTAGAGCTTACACTTGCGTGGTAGAAAAAAGCGCTGGGAAGGAACAGTCTTGGACGGGATCGTTTCCAGTTGGTGTGGATGTACCATACTACGACGTCTCGTGGTCCAGCGGTAAAAAGGGGATGTTGGTACCACCACAAACAGTTCCTCAGAATACTACCCGTTAAAGAGTCGATAAAGCACTCAAAGAGAACCAAAATCTGCCACCCCAGCTACTCTAGTCCATCCGTGAAATTGGGATCATCGACAAATCGAACAGCACGCCTCTGCAAGGAGTCGAGCGGGTCGAGCTGGTATTTTGGTGCGCCTACCAGAAATGTGAGCAGTACTCCACGTGAGGGCGGACTTGTGCCTTATATAGCATCAGTCGCTGCCTCGGTGTGACATACCACTTGGCTCTGTTCAGGACGCCCAGTTTTTTGCTCGGTAATTTGAATTAGTCTCCCAAATGAACTGACTGAACCCGAATTGGACTGCAGGAAATGTCCATACTATCGGAGATTGGTAGAGTCGCTCCTTGGAACTGAGGCGCCACAACAATTGGGTTTTTCTTTGCAGTGAACGCGCAAACCTGTGTGGGCGTAGTTGAACCAAGTTC
Organism: Leucoma salicis; assembly: GCA_948253155.1. Classification (NCBI taxonomy): domain Eukaryota; kingdom Metazoa; phylum Arthropoda; class Insecta; order Lepidoptera; family Erebidae; genus Leucoma; species Leucoma salicis. The sequence goes on along the minus strand of OX411808.1, from coordinate 9,084,001 downwards.
TTTTCTCCCCATTCCGAGGCCCGCCCCAGAGAGCGCACGAATTCAGACAAGTTGTGTCCGTATGTCCTCCAGCATGTTCCGAGGCAAAGTAAGAACGGGGGTCAACTCAGGGGCGCACGTTCAAAGAACCACCGCAGGGATGCCATCCGGCCCACTCGACTTATGGAGTCCAGCAGCTGCGCATCTCTATGCAAAAAAAAAGCTATTCCACAGGAACCATAACTGCCTCTGTGGTGCAGCGGTAGTGTAAGCGACTGCTGATCTTGAGGTCTCGGGTTCGATCCCCGGGTCGGGAAATGTTATTGAGATTTTTGACGACAATAGGCTCGCCCCCGGTTACGTGGGACTTAAACATAGCTGGCGAATCGTGAGTGTGTAATACACCTCTGCCTACCCTCGGGAATCCAGGCGTGGTACTATGTTTTTTTTCCATCCATTTTTTTCGGGATAAATTATAACCCTATTTCATGACGATTAGTTCAGTAGTTACGAAGTGAAAGAGAAACAAACTCACTTTCGCTAGCGATGAGCTGGTCATTTGTCAGTAGCCGTTTGGAAGGCTATGGCCAGCATTGCACAATAAAATACTTATGGGATGGAAACATTATGATTATGGATAGAAACCAATATAATAGGGACCTATGCTTAATGCTGGTAATCTGTAACACAGGTCTACTTTCCGCAGATACCAGCCTCTCACAGAGGAGTCTTAATAATATGTTATTGTAACCTATGTAATAACCTTTTTGGAGGAAATAATAAACTTTATTATTATTAAAATGCTTGGATGGAAATAGATGTGCTTTGTAATCGTCATTGGATTTGCGAAATGATATGTTGGTACGAGTATCTCTATATTGACGCAAGATATTATTTTGTGGATTTCGGCCATACCACGAAAATACCAGTCCTGTTAGGGTAGGTAATGATGAAAACTTCAAGGAGCCTTATTAAAGAATGGGGAACTTACATTAATTAAGGATATTTGGATGACTTATATTTACTGTCAAAGCCGCATTCTACAGACATATCTACTTAGTAAATAGGTACCTATATAAAATTCCTGAACGGCCGAAAAATTAATTCAAATCACATTCGCGCTCCATTGTATCTAATATTTATTAGAGTTGAATGTAACATTTATATTTACACACAATATACCTATTATCAGGTTTATATGGTCCTTTTAAAGAAATAAAGAATCTAAATAAGTATAACAGCGATATTTGCCACACCCTTAGAAAGGATTAACTGGTATCTCTTCGAGTATTAGGTAGGTACTACTGTGGGAATTTCGTCTCGTAATCCCACTCCTACTAATTTAGAGATAACGATTTTCTTGAGAATATGTTACGAACAGAAGAGAAATTGGTTTATTTAATTTGCATCCCTGTGTAAGGGTTTTCGTAATCCTAGCAACTAGCAACAAAATCTATTTTATCTAATGACTTGATGAGTATCTTATCAAGAAGTCTGTAGATTCAGATATTAGGTGTTTTTTTACCTATTGTTTATAGTGGCAAATCAGCCACGGCCCACGTGATGGTAAGCGGTACGGATACTCCCACTTGATACCCTACTTTACCACCAGTAAACACCAACAATGAGTAATAACCGCTTTCCTTTAGTCGCCTCGTACAACACTTGCGTGAAGGAATGGGATGGTGACATTTGTATTAGTCCAATAAATGAAACCCAATTTGCTTGAATTATTTTTATTAAAAATCTTTCTCTTTGGGGTCTACGCAGAATTGCAGCAATGCGAGCCGTCAGAGCACCATGTGCTCAAACTGGGGCCATATAAGACCATAGACCGAACATTTTTTGCAAGACCACCTCTAAGCCCAGCTGCCGGATTTCAACGACATGTGTGACCGCAGTTGAAGCTAAGTCGGCCGCTTGCTGGTGCGTCACTCGCCGCGCAGTGACTAACGTGTCGTCGGCGTAACACGTTATAGCCACACCGCGAGGAAGCACACCACGCAGCACCCAATCGTAAACGATGTTCCACAGAAGTGGTCCTAACACCGACCCCTGTGGAACACCGCACGACATCTCCAGCTGATTCTAATCATTGTGACTCGGGTAGATCACAGCCCTCTTCGATTGATAAGCCCCGAAAATACGGCGGACTTAAGTCAGCACCAGATGGTAAACGAGTACCTACCTCCCTAATGCCCGTCAACACAACCGCGCTCTGGGCAACTGCTTCGTCCACCAGAGTTCTCACACGCATGACCAAATTCACGGTGGAGCGCCCTCGATGGAACCCGAATTGAATGGCCATCAGACGGCCCCACCCCTTCCAGGTGTGTAACAAGACGGCCAGCGATCACTCGCTTGAATAGTTCGGCCACCTCGTCAAGCAGCATCACGGGGCGATGGGCTGCAGGATGTTCACGGAGCGCCTGTCTTTTCTGGTTAGGACCAGTTTTCCCATTTGCCACATTTTCAGAAACTGCCCCCGCTCAAGACATGCTTTAAAAAAGAATAGCCTTCTAAGTCGGAGATCGAGGACCTCCAGGGCTAGGACTCATGAACGGCCCGGTATGCCATCCAGACCAGAGGCGGTGTTTTTCGTTGTACTGCTGCCTTGAAATCTACCCAATTCCCCCTAGGAACGTCGTCATCGCTTATCGCATTGGACAGGGTGGGAGGTGTGTTCTCTGCCCTGACGGGGATGAGAAATCGGATGACCCTCTCGAGTAGCTCCGGTTGTAGAGTCTGGTTAAGGGTATGTGCCCACGGCCGCAGTTTGCCTCGTATAAAACGGTATGGGTCGCGGTCAAGAGCCTCTACTGACGGCCATCGAAATAAGTACCTACCTAACTAAATATTTTGTTAGTCTTATGCTATACATTGGCATATATTATTATCATCGTAAATACAATTTATAACTGAGCGATAATATGATTTATGAAGTTGTTTATTACGTATCTAATCTAATAACTGTTTGGTGTATAGTTGTGTGAACATTCAAATTTACATAATAATAAATCTCGATCAGTTTGAATAATACATATAGGGAACTACCGAGGCAAACTAAGGTGCCCCTAAATTTTTTAAATATTAATGTTTCTGCCATGCTATGGATATATAAATAATAGCCTATTTAATGTTTAACCTAAGCGTAGGAAATAAAAATAGCATCATGCCTGTATACCAGAAGGGGAAGGCAGAGGTGTATTACACACCAACGGTTCGCCAACTATGTTTAAGTCCAACGTAATAGGGAGCGAGCCGTCTACCGGGCATATTTCCAAAGACCGGGCTGCTACTGAGAGTTTTCCTTTTTACGATTAAGCTCAACAACTTTGCCCGACCAGGGGATCGAACCCGAGGCTTCATGATCAGTAGTCGCACACACTACCTCTTTTGTTTCTAATTTCTCTCAAGTCCGTGTTAAAGCATGGAAAAATAACATAGCCAATATTTACATAAATACAAATAATATCCATTTAAATATCAAAATTCCGCTTTATACCAAATAGCTTACAAAAATAAATTATCTTATTACAACATGTGGGTTTCCATTCAGGATATTAATGTTTTGTTAATTCCAATCAAAGAAAATTAAGTTAAACTGCTGAAATAAACTTGTTAGTCGGCTCTTATTGAGGATTAACACGCTCCATAAAATTTGCTTTACCTATAGCTACCCGCGACTTCGTCCCTCGTAGTTATTTATTCAAAATAAAAGTAAGTAGCCTAAGTTACTCCTTATAACATCACTATCTGCCAGTAAAACCAAATGAGTCCAACCGTTTCAGAAATTAGCCGGAAGAAACAGGCAGACAAAAACTTTATAGAAAAAGCTTTAAAAAAGCATTAAGTAAAAATCTGTTATTTAGACATTAGATACAAACAGAAACTTCCATTTTATATTTTTGTATAGAAATTGTATAGTTTTCTGGAATAAAAGTGCAGTGAAACCACATATTCACAACTAGATACTACCTACCTACTCTGTGCAACGGATTTTAATTTGTTTGCTATGTAACCGGCTTAAACTGGTTAGGTTTGAGCTGAGCAAAAGCTCATTCTACATAGTCTGTTTATGGTTAGGGGTTAGTCAAAAAATACGTTTGTACAAGAGGAGGGGGAAGGGTATTCGCTTATTGTGACAAAATGTGATAAGATAAGCAGTGAAGGTCTAAGGAAACGTGAAACATAACTACTACACTATCTTGTAATACTTAATACTAACAGAGAGGTCACAAAAATTGTGACATAGCGTGACTTAATTTATGAACGTCCCCTTAGTTACGACTGCATGCAGCTTTTTACTTTATCTGTAAGTTATAACGGAGCTGCTTATCGCTCGTTTATAATTAGCAAAATGGCGTGCGGGGACCATTACTGAGTCGAGAGAAGGCAGATGTTATATGAAATCATACCTATGTTTATTTACATTTATGGCAATTTATTGACTTAACAAGTGCTTGCGAATTAAATTTATAACATGTCATTTTAACCGAACTCAATGGTCTCTCGTTGTTCGATATGCAATAATTCCTACAAAGAACAAATTATTTGTGAAAGTGAAGAACTTTACTGCGAGCGGCCACCTATCAGATGTAATTTTAGGTGGCGTGGGTTGATACCATGGGGGTTAATGCTAGCGTACCACAAGGCTCGGTGCTCTCCCCAACAGTGTTTATCCTGCATATCAATGACTTGCTCTCAATATGAAAATATGCATTGCTATACGGATGACAGTACGGGTGATGCGCGATATACCGGCCATATAGGTACATCAGAAAATCCCTCGAAACACGCTGGAGGAGAGATGGGACCAACTTATGTCTGAAGTCGAGTGCTCTCTAGGGCAGGCCTCGGAATGGGGCGAAGAGAACTTGGTTCAATGTAATCCCACGAAGATACAGGTTTGGACGTTCACTGCAAAGAAGGACGCATCTGTCGTGGCGCCTCAATTCCAAGGATTAGCTCTATCGGTCTCTGAGTGCATTGGGATCCTCGGCATTGACATCTCTAGCAAAGTCAAGTTCGGGAGTCATATGGAGGACAAAGCCAAATGGGTGAGTAAAAAACTGAGCGTCCTGAACAGAACCAAGCGGTACTTCACATTGAGACCACAACTTGTGTTATATAAAGCACAAGGCCACCCTCATATGGAGTACTGCTCACATCTATGCATCGCTTTTTTTAAATTTTACACTACTTTTGTTTTTGTAAATAGCCGAGTATGTCAAGAGCTTAAAAATAACAGGATAAATTTAAAAGCGTATCATTTGGTATGAAATATAATAAAATTCATCTGCGGTAACCACTTTAACACTTTAACTAAGCATGTGGACTGGCAATCAACACATGGTGGGTTCAAAACCCACTTTGATTTTTAGGAAAAAAAAACATCTTGTACGTGACCGTACCTATTTGAAATTAACATAAAAAGACACAATAGTAATACTTACTCGAGCCAACTCTCAATTAGGTCTTCTTAGTATTCTTCTCGTCCGCGTCTCTGATATTTTAGTTCTGTTTTACTTAGTATAGAACTTCAAATACACAGAGTTCATGGAGGATTGTGTGTCCTACCGTGACACAACTGCTATAAATATATAAAATGTCGGGTTGATTGAAAATCAATTAAACGTGATAAATAAAAAAAGTAAAAGTACTGAAAATGTGAAATCGAAAATAACAGTCACTAGCTGCGTCATTATTTGGTAAAAATCTTAATTGTAAAATTAAGTTTGCCTAGTCGGAATAATGTATGCAAATACTTCCGACAGATGGTGCAGGCGTCACCCAAGGCGATAATGAATGTGTTGCCGAAATTCGCAGTCCCGGGCAATTGTCATGATCGCTGAATTGGCAAAGCATCTAGGACTGTATTCCAGGAGATGCAGGTTCAAATCCTGCTCGTGACTGTTATTTTCGATTTCACATTTTCACACTTTGTGTTAATTTATATAACATCCATCCATCCATCAGACTTTTTACGTCCACTGCTGGACATAGGCCTCCCCAAGAATGGGGGATAGTGCCGTAATCGCCACGCTTGGCAGGCGGGTTGGCGATCGCAGTGGATGTTGTTAATACTCGAAGGAGTGCTGCTGCCTACTCCCCCAGTATTCCCTCAGTTGGCTCTTACGACTCCCATGGGTGGAGAAAGTGGGTCAATTCTAAAGCCGGCCCCACGGCAAATATATAGCTAAGCATATCTAATAAGATATATAAAAATATCAAAATACTTGTTTCTCTTATTGAAGTTCACTGACCAACAATTACTTCCATGTTTACATGAGTTTATAGAAATTTGATAGCTATAGAGGGCCCGGCAGTAAACTGGGTTCGACTGTACCGTGGTCAAGACTTAGGGTGCGTTAAACTAACTTACATGGCACATAAAACTTTTATACCTATGACGTGCATCGATGATAGTGTGGTTTTATACCAGTAATCTAATTTAGGTGAATTATTTCAATACATATATCAAAATTGATAATAATATGTTAAAAATAAGTAGGTATATATAAGTATAATGTATACCTTTATTTTTTGTTAAGGTGGGAGAAAATGTTCCAAACCGCACACCCTATCGTTCGGGGCAACGACCAGGGTAGTGTGGTGCCTGCACCCACTAAAGAAACCCGCCGTGTGCTGTCTCTCCGCCTTTATTGGCGGGCCACTGGAACTATGTTACATTCCTTCGGTGGTCCGCCGGCGGCTTACCCTTTCGGGTACCCTCTACTGAGCGACGCATCCGCACTCGGAGCGTCGCGCCTTCGTGGGAAGCCTTGCGGGTGGCGGACGTTCCCTGGTCCATCCACCCGCAGCCTCAGCTAGGGCGGCATGAGGCGCAAATACTTGCGCCTGCGCCGCCCCGGTCGCTGGCGGCGGTTAGGGTCAGCGGAAGAATCCTCCTCCCTGGCCCTCTCCGCCGCTTCCTTCCGCGAGATGACCTCCTCGCAGAAGGCAGCGACCGCGGCCCAAAGTATAATGTATACCTACTATGTATACTTACTTATACATAGTTATATGAAGTTTAACTGCCTCGTTGGGTAATAAGTTTGCACTCCTGATTGTGAGAAAATGGATCTTCCATTTTGGAATCTTGAGTATTATGGTGGTAGCATGGTGTCTAATTATAATTATGCAGTAGGGTCTCGAATTATTGACACATCACACATCTGCTTATTCTTCTGAAGTTATAAGTCGTGGGATAAATATATAATAAAAAACTTCAAAATGTTTTTAATTTTTTTTTACATCCTAATTACTCGTATATATCCCAAATAAGCCTATGTTGCTCCTTACATCAGCTATCTGCCAGTGCAATTCACGTCCAAATTGGTCCAGCCGTATTGGGATTAGCTGAAACAAAGAGACAAAAACTTTTTAAATTTGCATTTTGTTAAAGGGAACGTTATAATTATGCTCTCTTATACATTGAGTAACAAGCTGTTATTTACACATTAGAAACAGACACTTAATTTTATTTGCTTTGCTTTGTAAATAAAGGCATCTAAAACATTGCAGAGGTGTTTGTTATTATTCGATATTAACCTGTTTATATACTGCTTCAATCGATAATAATATCCATAATACTTGCAGCATATCGTAGGCTTTAAAAGTTCCCGCGAAGGTGCGACGCTCCGTGTGCGGATGCGTCGCTCGGTAGAGGGTACCCGAAAAGGGTAAGCCGCGGACGGACCACTGAAGTAATGCAACATAGTTCCAGTGGCTCGCCAACCTAGGCGGAGAAACGGCACACGGCGGGTTTATTTAGTGGGTGAGGGCCCCACACTACCCTGTTCGTTGCCGTGAACAGGTGTGTGGTTAGGCACATTTTTTTCGCCTTAACAAAAAAAAGGGGTATAAAGTTGGCTTACTTATAACAAGTTATGATTAAATCGTTAGAAGTGACAGCTTCATTAATATGTGTAAACATAGACAGATTTTAATCTTTCACTAACATTTTTATCACACAGCAAATATTTTATATAGTTGTCCATTCTACTCGCGCCCACTGTTTACGAACTTGATTGAATTCGTGCCTTTTTTATTTACTGACTATGGTTATTTTAAACGCTTGTTCTCTAATAAAGGCCTGTATCCGTTCGGCAGAGGCGAAGTGCTAACTGAATAAACTTTTTTCCAAGCACAACAAGTATTAAGTAAGTGTAATCTTAATATGACATGACTTACTTATGTAATCTTAATATGACATGACTTACTTATCACTTGGTCAATTACTTTAAATTCGCTTCTATTATTTGTTTGCCATAGCAGTCAAGCAAAAACATTAGGAATATTTTTCTTATTAATATTAATATAGTCTATTTGACATTCATAAAAATACGACACAAATTGAATGAATTAAGAAAATTCCAACCTTTTATGTAATTCAGATTAATATTTATGAAGGAAATACTTTGCAGCAAACTATTTGCTTTATGAAGTTTAACCATTTAATTGAATATATTGAGGAGCGGTGTGCTTCCCCAGAGGCAATATATTGCATGGAATAGAAAGTGCTACTAACATGTTAACTAAGTTGAAAGGCATTTAAAGAGCATTTGTACGTTGTTACCTTCAGAATTCAGTTAGATTTTTTGTCTGCTTGTCTGTTTATCTGTTTGTCTGTTTTTTCGTTCGCGCATGACGCAATAACTATTAAACGGATTTTGATGTAACTTTTTTGATTTGCTTGCTCTTGATTAGATTTAAAAAAACTGGTATAGGTACATTTTATTACGGTGTTATATCGTGAACCTGAGATATAACCTAAAAAGTAGCTTATGGCTGCAGTGTAGCAGCGAGCAAAGGCTAGTAACATATAAATTCAATCACAAAAAATTATTCAAGTGAATAGTTTTAGTTTACGGTATGCCAGTCTAACTTTGAGTAATGCCTGGAATATCTTGAATCTCCAAGGAAAGGGATAAGAGGTGGATAGGCAGAGGATAGGTAAGATACTAAGGAAAATGATAGGAAGGATAATTAGGAAAGGATAAAGTGAGGGTTTGGGTGTCCAGCCCTCTCATTTGCCATACGAAATACAACAGTAGGAGCACAACACACAGTCTTTCCGCCTGTGTTGACGGACCACTGTGTTGGATTACTTCAGTGATAGGAGTACCTACCTACCGTTGTTTTACGCTGATCTTCTGTGAGAGGGTGGTAATTCCACGATTGAGCCGGCCCATACATGCTGAGATAAGTAAGGCTATTACCACTAAATAAAAATGGTATATTAAAATTAGTCACTTTCTGGAGAGCAATAATATGTAACTGCGTTATGTTAGTTCCGTAAACACTGTAAACAGAAACCTGCAAGATATGCATATTTTTTATGAATAAATTTATTAACTTTTTGAAGTTATAATTCTAACTTCTAATGTGACTTTCAGCCAGTAAGGTTGCGTTAAACGTTTAAATGGAATGATTAGACACCTAAACTCTTAACATCGACTTTTAAGAAATTTAAAAATTTTTCTAACGCCGTCTATTGACATTAGACATAATTACTTTATCGAACAAGGTATTTAAAAACATAACTGCGACAATGTGTAATTACTTTATTTATTAATGATGCCAAAGAAGTATAACTTCTCACGCGCGTACATAAGGTCACGCATTTTTTTTTATTTACTCTACAATTATGATTCATTAATAACGATATATCTTTAAATAATTTTATACCTACTCTATTCTCACATGCGTGATTGATGTCAGCGGGCAGCGCCTGTAGCCCTTGCACAGCCTTGATAAGTTGTGTTTAGCACTTACCATCAGGACCCTGACTTATATACTAAAATTCAATTATATCTTTATTTTATAGGCCTATTACATAGCACTTAAAATCGTCTAAGGTCGTCGTATTAACACGAGCGCCTGAGGCGAGTGAACCCAGAACAATAAAGTGGCGATTGCAATCGCCACAAGCAGCCGGATTCCGTGGAACCCGGCAAGAAACTCATGGGTGACTTTTTTAAATTGCCAATTTATTAAAGTTTAATAATATATAATACTTGTAACTAAAATGACATGAAAATACCATAATACCATCACTAGCAAGCAAGAAAATGCTATTTCAGTTCAAAACCATTTGATTGCCAGTTTAATAACATGTCATGTTTTTCAAAACTTAAAATATGCGATAGGTGGCGTGAGCGTGCGCCATTAAACAGCAATAATTTAAAATGTAGGTATCATTGTTTCGACTGAGCTACTGTGGTGTCAGTTACGCTCAATTTTTCTTTTGCATTATTCGATCGTGATGTTAAGACTTTTGGAGGTATTATAATTGAGCATTTTTATTTCAAGTTTTAATTGATTGTATTCTGCCCGTGACGTCATTCGTGTGTACCTTTAAAATATAAATACATCGCTCTACGAGACATTAATTATCTCTATGCAAAAATAGCTACGTTCCTCTGAGGAAATTCTTAATAATTTTTCAGGAATAAAATGTACTTAGCCTATATGCAATTCCAGACTAAAATCTATCTTTGTGCCCAATTTCACGCAGATCCGGTCAGCCTTTTTGTCGTGATTGGGTAACAAACAGTGGATGTTTAAACCTTAATTTTTTTAACACACCTAACATAACCTAACAACCTTAATTTTTTTTTTTTACAGAAGAAAGGAAAAGAAGATTAATACATATTATATACATATAACACAGTGCAGCCTAGTGTTAAAACCACGGTCTGGAAAAACAGGAGTGATCACCCTATAGTGAAATCGAGATTTCACAGGACACACACAGTTATCACTGCCCGGTGACGGAAAACATCTTTAGGAAACATGAATGCCTAAGGCATTATATCAGCGGCATTTAAAGTCTGCTACCTACATATGCTTATGGCCTAAATCAACTCTTAGATCTCATAGAGGAGAACCCAGTGCATTGCATCTAATGGCTTTAGAAAAAAATACATACCTACTTAACACATTTGCCTCTATACACTGTTCAATTATATATTCACTTCATTGAATCAGTGTTGTGTCGGTCCAATTAACATTATTCTTTCTATATTATATTCATAAATATTTTAAGCATGCTGAGCCCAAAGAGTATGTAATACCTATGAGCCATTTAAAACAACACAAAGCGAGAATCGAACCCGTGCCTTGTGTATACCATTTTATTATTATTTCAATTCGTCCTGTTAGGGCTTTAGCCTGGATAAAAATAGGATGTTTTAAACACGACTGACTCGAATTATCTAGAATTTACACTCACAGAATTGATATTGCGACCTCGGACCGCCGTGGAAAACTCAGTACACAGATGAATGTAGATGGCGCGGCGCGTAGTGGTTTTTAATTCGTGAATGAGTGAGATAAATGATTGTATTTGATTTAGGATGAGATATCATTAGGGCTGACTTAAAAGCCTATTTAAATTTATAAAACCTACATAATAAATATGTAGGTATAAATATCTCAATAAAAACAATCGTACACACCAGGGACGCTGTAAGTACGATGAGATCGTATAACTGAAAACAGTAATAACACCCACTATCCCATTAAACGAGTTTATGTCACGGTATCAAAAAATAAACTGAGCCTACATTATCAGTAACCGCCACCCGTGTTTATGGGGCGTAACATGCAATAAAATTGGGGCTCCATCGTTTTGCAATCTCCCCGTAGACCAACATCTTGATGAACACCCTAAGACTTTATATTTGTCTATAAAAAATTTTATGCTACACGTCTTAGGTACACCTTGTTGGGAACATATAGTGCTGTGGAGATACTTGGCTATAAAATATAGCCCCAGGCTGTCGTCGGAGTACAAAATGATTGATTGGTAACCTTAAAAAATAAAAAGATTCAATATTTACATATTAGAAAGATACATATATACGCGCCAGTGTGAGGATGTTATTAGTGTGGTGTGTCGAAGTACCGACAGTTTCTGTTTACAGTATTCAACCTCAACATTTTATACGCGATTAAGCCCCGATACGTTAATATTTGTGTATAATGTGTACAAATCGCGAAAGTTTAAAAGTCTTTATAGTAGAAAGAGTGGGAAGTAGGTTATCTTCATAAAAACGCGCCGCGCGCGGCTTGTATGTACACACACTAACAAAATCTCGACCCGTTTCTCAGTACGCCAGTCAGGGCTAACGCCGCACAAGGCTCGCTCGTCACGGCTTTTCAGCACCGCTAAATAAATGAAAAATGTGTGATAATCGCAGGAGAACTTATTGCTGTGTGTTTGGCTGTCTAAATTTCATGTCATGTCGATTTCTCAGTATTGTAGGTATAGTGCCTAAGTAATAATCGTAAGTAAAAATCGTAAGTTATAAATAATCTTTGTTGTGTCGTCTGGGTTAGTGAGGTCGGTTTAACCTAAACGATTAGAAGTAAAAATGACAACTTCCCGGCCCTTGCCAATTTCTAGGCACTGAATTAAAATTTAGCTAAAAGTGACAACCCTGACACAGGTAAGTATGGTAGGTAATTATATTGCGGAATGGGCTGGTGATAGCCTACTTCCCCACTCTTTCTACTATGATATTTACCAATTTTTCCATATTAATGAAACTTATAGATATATTACAAGGTACCTACATTCACCATATATTTAGCAGTAAATTTAGTGACTAATTGAATGTTAAATATGTAGATAAAATTAACAAAGGTTATTTAAAATAAAGTAATTTTAAGCCCTTTCTTATTGTTTTATCATTAAACATTTTCATAAGTTATTTCCGTGTGGTGACGGACTAAGAATACAAGTGTCATCACTCCATTATTTCCCACGGATGTCGTGTGAGGCGACTAAGGGAAGTAAGCAATTATCATCCATTGCATGACTGGTGGTAGAGCTGGGTACCAAGTGGGAGTACTCACTTGGTATCGGGCCCGAGTGGGTTGGTACCACCATCTCCCATATGACCGGCCATGAAGCACATCGTTGTGTTTTGGCCGTAGCAGGAGATAGCCGTTTATTCTTTCATTTCATATCAGTGAAATGAAATTGTGAGCAGTGGCTTGACAATACTCTCAGTATAGTTGAGTGCATGAGCGACGGTTACCATTTACCATCAGATGGGCCGTGGCTCGTCTGCCACTACAGGCAATAAAAAAAAAGTTAGCAAAAATTGGCGGAAAAATTGCCTTTAATCTGAAAAAAATTAGTCTTCCACATATTTTTTCCGTCCCACTATTAAGCACGGGTCTCCTCTCATGGTGAGAGCGATTAGACCACAGTCCACCACTGGCCCAGTGCGGGTTGGCAGACTTCACAAGCCGTAGAGAAAATCTCTTAGGCATGCATACAGGCTTACGATGTTTTCCTTCCCCGAGCAGTGATAAAATTGAAACAAATACACACATAATATCCAAAAATCAGAGATTTGTGGCTTACTGGTCTGAATCTTGGACTCAAGATTGAACTCGATACCACTGTCTTTGCAGTTGATGGGTTTACCGGGCTATCACTGCTAATTATAATAATCTGGTAGCTAAATACAATGTCTGATTGATCAAGTAATATTTCCATAGCTATCGCGCCGCTTTAGCTGCATGTGACGCACTCGATTAGACAATTTCTATCGTCACGTACGGTCGCCTGGTCAGCGAAAGTAATGACTCGTAAAGCTACTGAACGGTGTAAAATAGACAGACGCAGGTAAAGGACCTCTGTAATTTTAGGATGGCCGTGTCTTTGTGTAGGCGATGGGGCTTGTTAGTGATAAAATGATAATTATTTGAGAATCGATAATACTGTTGTTATCTATATACCTACTACTCTGTCAATAAAGTACCGGGAATGGATGATTTGTTTATGGTTCCCAATTCAATTTTTTTTTTTTTTGTTGTTATTTGATTGGCACAACTGTTATCCATTTTGGCGCGGAGTTTGAGTTGCATTTGTTTTTTATATTAAATACAGTGCTGTCTTTAGCTATATCATATCTAGTGTGTATTGCGAATTTCATAATGGACAAAAACATCGAACAAAGAGTTTGTCTTAAATTTTGCATCGCCAATGGAATTTCGTGTTCTGAGTCACTGAAAATGTTACTAAAAGCTTACGGTGAATCGACTTTGTCAAAAACACGTGCTTATGAGTGGTACAAAGCGTTTAAAAGTGGTCGAGATGTGATGGAAGATTTGGCTTGCTCTGGTAGGCCATCAGCGTCTGCAACTGAAGTTAACATTGCAAAAGTGAAGGAAATAGTGACTGAAAATCCTCATTCAACTTTGAGAGAGATAGCCGCCGAACTTTTTGTGTTTCACGAGTCGATCCGTACCATTTTAAATAATCACTTGGGTATGAAACATGTTTCCGCTCGGCTAGTCCCAAAAGACCTGAATTTTCTCCAAAAACTCAATCGCATGAGAGTCGCTGAGGACATGCTAGAACGAGTCAATTCCGACCCAACATTCATGAAACGCATTGTTACTGGTGACGAGACGTGAGTTTACGAGTTTGACATGCAAACTAGTCAACAAGCTTCGGAGTGGCGACTGCCAACTGAACTGAAACCGAAAAAAACACGCCAAAGTCGATCAAAAGTCAAAGTCATGTTGACTGTTTTCTTTGACTATCGCGGTATTGTGCACTCGGAATTCTTGCCAGAAGGTCAAACGGTAAATAAAGAATATTATTTTTGGTTTGTGGCACCCGTTTTCAATCGGTAGAAGACATAAAGGAGAATTCGCGGCGAAACTGAACCTCAATTCCGTAAACAGCGTTTAAAAATGTTTTGATGATTGGATTATTCGTTGGCGTAAGTCTATCGTTTCTGAAGGAGCATACTTTGAAGGTGATAAAATAAATTTGGATGAATAACAAAAATTTTGTGTATTATTGATCTTTTCCCGGTATTTTCTTGACAGAGTAGTATATATGTATAACTGCCTCTGTGGTGCAGCGGTAGTGTAAAAGACTGTTGATCATGAGGTCTCGGGTTCGATCGGGTCGGGTAGTGTTATTGAGCTTTTTCGTAAAAAGAAAAATTCTCAGTAGCATCCCGGAGTTTGGAAATGTGCCCGGTAGACGGCAATAGGCTCGCCCCCTATTACGTGGGACTTAATAACATAACATAGCTGGGTAACATAACCGTGGGTGTGTATTACACCTCTGCCTACCACTTCGGGGAATACAAGTATGATGCTATGTTATCTATGTATACCTATTACCTATGTACTAGTTGGTTGAGGAGAAGCTGTTACCGTGAGGATATCGAGTCAATAAACTTCAGGCACCTGATGGAGATCAGGTGAGACAATATTTAACATTTAATCAATTGATATAGTTTACTAGAATTATTTGCAACTACCTGCTATTGTTGTTTATATTTTTTTGTGTGTGGAACCCTAATTATTTTCCCAAAATTAACTTATATAGCTTTAGATACTCCTTATAACATCAGCCATCTACCAGTGAAAGTCCCGTCCAAATCGGTCCAGTCGTTTCGGAGTTTAACTGAAACAAACAGCCAGGCAGAAAGACAAAAACTTTAAAAACTTATTAGTTTATTGTTATAGGTAACGTACTTACATACCTACTTTCTTATGTATTTAATAAAAATCTGTTATTACATTACAAACATACACTTCAATTTCATTTATTGACATACAAAAATAGATACACAAGCACGCACCATTTACATTTCTAGGCCTTTCTGAACTACATGCAGCAAAATTTCATGATAATTGATTACGGAAAGAAAGCGTAACATACCTATAAAAACAAACAAACTCACTTTCTCATTATTGTGATATTAGTAGGGATAGAAAATAAAATAGTAAATATTAGTGTCCGTGTAGTGACGGACTAAGAATACAAGTGTCACCACCCATTATTTCCCGCGGGTGTCGTACGAGGCGTCTAAGGGAAGTAAGCAATTATCATCCATTGCATTAATGGTGGTAGTGCTGGGTACCGAGTGAGAGTATACACTTGCTATCGGGCCCGAGCAGGTTGATACCACCATCTCCAGTGTGACCGGCCATGAAGCACATCGGTGTGTTTTGGTTGTAGCAGGAGATAGCCGTTAATTCTTTTATTTAATAACTGTAAAATGAAATGGTGAGCAGTGGCTTGACGATACTCTCGGTATAGTTGAGTCTATGAGCGACGGTTACCATTTACCACCAGGTGGACCGTGGCTCGTCTGCCACCATCGGCAATAAAACATGCAGCCGAATTGAGAACCTCCTCCTTTTCGAAGACAATGAAAAAAAAAGAGCTACCTACACGGGTAGTTTATACGTACCTACCTATAGTTTATACCGTCGAGCGTGTATGAGGAGAATAAAATAATTGTTAGTGTAAGAATTTTTTTTTAGGAGTAAGATTCGAACCTGTATCTTCCTCAGTCCAGGAGACTGCTTTAAATCGCTAAGCTATCGTAAAAAAGTACTTGGCAACTCCCAATCTCTGCCTCACATAGTCAATTTAGTCATTTACCACCATTTACATATATTTATTTTACAAAAAAATACCTGTAAATTAGCTGAGCATTTCAAATGCTAAAAATCACAATAAAATTATACAGGCTAGTAAATATGTAAATATACGCATTGACTCGTGCAGTCTACTTTGTGTAAAAACGGAATAAAATTAATTACTTACTTGGTTTCCTGGAATTATTGGCACTATTACAAATTGCATTAAAATAAAACTCCTACAAAAGGAGATAATTTTTATGTATCTCCCCAATTCTTAAAATGTTGAATAACCTGAACTTAACAATTTACTCTCGTGAAAACAAGATTAGTCATCCGAATTAAGAGAAACTTTTCTGGTCCTGCATCTTTTAAAATGTTTTTTCTATGACAAAGGGTCAGATTTAGATTAGGGGGTGTGTCAAACCCCCGTTGCGCGGCAAAATTAGGCAAGTCAGGTCGAAATTAAAAAAGAAATCAGGCGAAAGTTAATCCAAAAAGTTTTAATTACGTTTATTTTAGTCATCAAGCAATGCCACTTTAATTAATTTAAGGAAGAATAAATGTTTTTTCATTGCAAACAATAAGAGTCCGCCCGAATTACTGGTGGTATGTGTACATTTATAATTCGACTACAATTGTTATTTGTTTTGAGCAAAGCCGGTAAATTATTTTCACCGGTGTCCTCTGAGATTGTCTGAGATACTATTTAATTGAGTAGATATTCCATCTTCAAATTTTTCATTATATGTTTTTAATTGGAGAAATATTTAGATATTTTTATATATATTTTTAGCATTTGACATGCTTAGCACTATATTTTTACTATTTTTGCCTGGTAGAGATTACTATTAGTAATAAGGCCGCGTGGGCTGGCTTTAGAATTAACGCCGTTTGGGGCTGGCTTTAGAATTGTCCCACCCCTCTCCACCCATGGGAGTTGTAAGAGCCGACTGAGGGAATACCGGAGGAGTGGGCAGCAGCACTATTTCGAGTATTAACAACATCCACTGCGATCGCCAACCCGCCTGCCAAGCGTGGCGGCACTATTTCCCATATGAGCGCACAGGACCGCTCGTTGTGGCGTTCTCTTGAGGAGTCCTATGTCCAGCAGTGGACGTCGAAAGGCTGATGGATGGATGGAATAAGGCCGCCCATTTTACTCATCTAAGTTATTTTTTTTATTTTTTTTCATTGATTTTACTGGTGTACAATAAAGAATATAATAAATAAATAAATATTTTCTTGTTATAAATAAATAATAAATAATTACGGACATTTTCACACAACATCCTCTGGTCCCAAACTAAGCTTAATGCTATTGGTACCAGATTACGGATATAATACATATGGTACCTTTTTTTTTGTAAATACATACATATAATAGATAGGAAACATCAAGACACAGTACAAATATCTGTGTTCATCACACAAATAATTGTCCTAAGTGGGAATCGAACCCACGACCTCGTGCACGGAAGACTACGCCACGAGGCCCGTCCCCATGCGCTATCCCATGGAAACCATTCATTTTCTGGGATAAAAAGTAACTTTTATCCTTTACTGGGTTCCAAACTACATGAATGAAAAATTTCATGATTGGTTCAGTAATTACGGCGTCAAAGCGTAACAAACAAACTTACTTCCGCATTTACATACCTATATAAGATTAGCTATAGTTGTCTTTTTCACACTGTTTTTTATTACTTACAACCAAAAAAATCCTCAGTGATTCACGGTCGGTGACACGGAAAACTGTGGTGTTGACCCGCTCGGGCCCGATAACAAGTGCTTACACCCGCTTGAATCTTACCACCAGTAATGCTATATAGGTGATAATTGCTTATTTCCATTAGTCGCCTCGTTGCGTCTCGCGGGCAAGAATCGGGTGGTGGCATTTGTATTCTTAATCCATCACCGAACGATGTTCGGGTATTTTTCTGAGCATTTTAAGTGCTTCGAATATATAGAAAAATATCAACATTTGTCTTTGTTATGCACAACAATGAAAATTAAGAAGTTAGAATACAGTGTATATCTACCATTGTCCGTGTGGTGACGGACTAAGAATACAAGTGTCCCACTCTATCCTTTAAAACTGTATTTAAACATTTTTGCTAGTAGGCATACTTAATTAGGAAGTTGCTTTAGAACAACTCGTGGCGTATAAACAAGATGGAAGCTGAGATAAGTGTAGTGAGTCCTTAATTGCGCCTTTTACACCTCACGCTTTTATTCCGCCTGTGAAGAGGTTCCGCTTTAACGCCTCTAACATGAAGGACCTAACTCGTTGAGACTTTAGTAGCATCAAGATAAATGGTATTTGTAATAAAATAACCTTAATTTTTGAACGATTGACATACTAAAAATATACAGCACTTCCAGTAGGTACATAGAAGTCTAATATTTGGTAAAATGATAGGTCTTGATGTACATATAAGTAAAGGGAAAAAATCTGAAATTGTAAATAAAAAAAAATAACAACAACACTACTGTCATTGAAAAAGAGCCAAGTCCCGGAGCTTTTCCAAATTTTGAGGTAAGTATATATATTTTATAATATATGTATTTGATTTTGTGGAGAAAAGTTTTTAAAATATCATTTTATTGCTGTTTAGGAAGAAGCAGGCATAATATGATCTTGACCACCGAAGGAATGTAACATAGTTCCAGTGGCCCGCCAACAAAGGCGGAGAGACGGCACACGGCGGGTTTCTTTAGTGGGTGAGGGCCCCACACTACCCTGTTCGTTGCCCCGAACGACGGGGTGTGCGGTTAGGAACATTTTTTCCCGCCTTAACAAAAAAAAAAAAGGGCATAATATGATCTAAATATTAATTATTAAATTAAAAATACAAAGGACTAATGATGCTCTTGCTCCTACTTCCTCGAGATTTGGTTAGAACAATCATAATATCGAAACTCTTAAAAGTTCGTTTAAATTAAACTTATATAAAATAACTCTGTACTGCAATAAAGATTTAGTAATAGCCAAACCATGCTAAGACATTTTATACAGCAGTTACGAGCTAAGATACTATAAAGTTTGTAATGTAAAGTGCACCTCTACATTCTGTATATGTAGAATAATTATAACGGTATTATCTGGGAGTCTGAGATCGTTGTTATAATATGTTCATGTGAGGTAGGTATATAATTATTATTAGTTTCATGTCTTTTATGAGGTAATAACGTCTTATAAATCGATGAACGCCGGCTGCATGCATGAAGAAGTCTCACGTTCGAAAAATGTATGGCGACCGATGCATTAAAGACTTTTAAACTTTCGCGATTTGTACACATTATACACAAATATTAATATATCGGGTCTTATATATATATAATGTTGAGGTTGAATACCTTAATTTCCCGACGTTTCGACCGTATTGCATCGGCCGTGGTCACGGGTTGAGTCAACCCGTTTTTAACCCGAATTAAGGTATTCAACCTCAACATTATATACGCGATTAAGACCCGATATATTAATATTTGACCGATGCATTGTTTGTGAAACTCTCAGAAAATACATATGATGTTATCAAGTAAAATTATCGTCCATAAACCGACTTTACAGACAACCATAGTGTTTTTTTTTTAAAGACCATACCCTGCATTAAGGAATAATCCTTGTATCGCGGGGGATTTTACAAACATACAATGTCACGGACATAAAGTACACCTAGACTCAGAACAACCATTTGTGAATCACATAAAAGGTTGTCCTGTGTGGAAATCGAACCCATAATACACGAGCGGGAGGCCGGTATCTAAACCACTCTGTGCAGTCAATCTATATTTTTTTAAAGTTATTACTGTCGCCTATTATATGATTAGGTAATTTATTGTTTTATACTGCAAAACAGTCACGAGCAGGTTATTTTCGATTTCACATTTTTCGCTTTGTGTTTAATGTATAGTGCTAAGCATGTCAAATGCTAAAAATATATAATAAAAATATCTAAATATTTATAGGGTTTGCGTCATTATTAGGTAAAATCTTAATTGTAAAATTAAGTTTACCTACTTTTGACAGAAAAAAAGATACATTTACTACGAATGTTCATAGTTTCGTGTCCACTTGCAGTCTCGGCTTGGGCGGCGTCAGGTGTAAATAAACAAAAGTGCGCCGTTCCCCGCACTGTTAATAAAATAGGTCAGCTTACTTCCCTAGCCAAGCGTCGCCCTGCCTCGAGGCCGCTATCAGCGAGCGCAGTCAGGTACCTTTCACTCGCAGGCGAACACTCCTGCCTTTAAGCTCTAAGGAGGTATCGGCCTATTGTCCTGAATGCCTTGACTTTCTGCAGCTTTCGCAGAAGAGTATACCATTATGGGTCAGGGACGGCCACTGTAACTAAATTCTACACCGACCTACCTAATCAGCTTTATATTCTATACGGTTACCACGCTAGCAAATTTTCCACTGACGGACGACGTGTGCAATTATTCGAAAACTATTCTCAAGTTTTGCAATAAAATTAGTGCCTCGGTTATGCCAAATAATTATACAATATACTCGACAAAATAATTTCGCTGAATTGGCACGTCTGGTTAAATAAAAGCCAGACCATTTTCTACATGATTTAAAGCTCATATTCTATAGTTTGAAGCAAAAACGATTTTTTAAATTCAGTGAGCGCTGTTATAATATTTCACTTTTACGAGCGGCGCGCGGCGGGTCGGTGCGTCTGCGCCCGCCCTGGAAATCTTTGTAATGGCCGCATTATCTTTCGACATCTCTAGTGGTAATGACATATGTGTATGCACTAGCAAATTATATGGTGTATATTATTGCAACAGATTCTATTTTAATATAGTAGGTAAGTAGGCAAATTCCAAAAACCGAGAACGATTCATGATTATTTTGAATTTTCAAAGGTCTTCGTTTGTGTGGTGGCAGACTAAGAATACAAGTGTTACCACTACATTCAATCACATGGGTGTAGTTTAGTCAGTATACGAGTAACTTAATATTGACAGCTCAGCGTAAATTCGTCCACCCGATAGAAACTGAATGATAAACAAATTACTTCCTTCACTCTTTTTTCATAGATAACCTGAGCTTTGTTTTTGCCTGAGTTCTTTTTTACGGCATCTCGTTTGATAATCAATTTCACCTTCGAGACGAAAGTATTTAATAAAAAATAAACAATTATAATATTTTTACTTTTTTTATTAATTTCGTCTTCAACCCTTTTTCTGTCCGACTATTGGGCACGGGTCTCCTCTCATGGCGGAGGGATTAGGCCATTTTTATTAATATGTGTGACGTATTTTAGCACTAATAATAATAAGTCTGGTACCTAATAGATTGGACTATAGTCTTATATTTAATTTATTTTTTTACTTATTATTTTATATTAATTCATTATTATATAAAAATGAATTAATATAAAATCGTTGGCAGATAGATGGTATAATATCCCACACTTTGAAAAGGGGGTAAAAAAACCAACCATTTATGTAAACGACTTCACATGCCAGATCCACGTCATCAGCAGAAATGCTGTTATGAGCAGAATCAATAATCACGCAACGATTACTCAGCACCAACACCAAGGCTGTACGGCAGTTTATGATTATAGTCTTAAGCTACCTGAGTTCACGGAGCAGACAAGTCTTCGCGATAGTCCTGGTTACGAAAGATGAGTTCAGAAACGCTCAATACTTCAAATCGCGACTTACTTAACACTAAACGAGATAAGTGCTTAGATGGTTCCTAATCTTGATTTTAACTGTGGACATGTGCTCAGGGCGACACCTTGTCTGAAACTTGCTCGGTGGGCTACATAAGGGAAGCAAATAAAAAGTAATAGAAGATTACAATTAAGTGCATTCTCATAGCTAAATTGCGGAATCCAATAATATTAACCCGACATTGTATAAAATATTTTAAAACAGAAATATTTATAGAAAGTAACGAAATACATTCGTTAGCAAAGAGGTAGAATAATGTGTTTTTGTTTATTTAAGTTCATTAATCTAAATTACCATCAAGTGTGGCCCGCTTTACTCTAAAACAAAACAAAACACAACGCATCAATTCTATGCAGAATCTTATTACTATTTACATCAAAAGCGCTTCTTACCCAAACGTATGCAATTTGAGTCTCAAACGAAACTTTGAGCTGACTTCTAGCGCATTTTACAACATAAATAAAATTACAATTTTCAATTCAAAGACGTCATAACGCGAGCATAGGTACGTCTAAATTTGTGAAGAGAGCCGTCGACAACATTCGTTCCCAGAGCACTCAGCAAAGAGGTGTTTACATGCATTTTATACCGCTGGAGCCCTTATCAAGTCGCTACGTTTGCCTTGCGCTGCAAGCGTCGTCAAACTCTTAAAAATATTCACTTGTGAAAAACCATACTTATTTTATGCGACTATAACTGCAGGTGAAAATTGAAAAAGTTTATGTTACAAGTTATGATTCTTTTTAGTATCTTGAAAACGATCTAATTAAGGTGGCAGACGTTTAAGCAATGAACGAAATTCGCAATAAATACTCTTTGCCTTATTTTTTTTTGTAATTTAATCATGAGTACTCTAATTACGGCGAACAGTTACAACGCATCTATGAATATGGTATAAAGACGTATTTACAGCTTCTAGATATGGAATCATTTGAAAACCAAACCTATCACACCTGTATCCCTGAAGGGGTAGGCAGAGGTGTATTATACACCCACGATTCGCCAGCTATGTTTAAGCCCCGGGTAATAGGGAGCGAGCCTATTGATGTCTACCGGGCACATTTTCAAATTCCGGACTGCTACTGAGAATTTTTCTTTTGACGAAAAAGCTCAATAATATTGCCCGACCCGGGGATCGAACCAGAGACCTCATGAAAAATAGTCGCACACTTTACCGCTACACCACTGAGGCAGTTAAAAGGAATCATTTGGTTTGTAATCAATAAAGTTAACAGACGACACGATTCACATCCTGAGTATAGAAATATCCGTAATATGGGGCGGAAAAGGATTAAAGGGTGAACAGGGTTACAAAATCAACTTTTTTGCGGTATAGCAGTAGAATATTGAAAGTTTTAACGGCAACACTGAATAGACATGGTATAGGCGAGTTGTATACGTCATTCGAGAGTAAGTTGGAAATGATTAATTGGTTTATTACCCAAAATCTACTTAATTTGTTTCCTGCGCCTATCTAAATATTTTTCCAAAAATAAAAGTATCCTGAGTCATTCCTTACAATATCGGGTTGCAGTAGCGAGTTCATCATATACTCGTATGTTGGTATTTTTATATATATTCATTTTTAGCAGTGGACATGTTCGAGTGTTTTTCAATAACTAAGCTTACTCGGTCGGAACAATGTAGGTATGCAAAAATAACATGTATCATCCAAGACGGTAAGAAAAATGTGGGATGGAAATTGATAGCCCCAAGCAAATGTCATCATAGCTCAATTAGCAGAACGTCTAGAGCGGTAATCTAGAAGCCCCGGGTTCAAACCCCGCTTGTGACTATCATTTCCTAATTAACATATACGCACTTTGTTTTTTTGAAAATCTTAAGTTACATTTAGAATCACTCATCAAATATTATTTATATCAAGCAACTTTCACGCGGCTGGCAATGGGTGATCAAAAAGTGACAACTATTTATGGACACCTGGGGCGTTAGACGAAATCTCATATCTCACGATCGACATCGTATCGTCTCGCTTGTGTTTGGTAGAGAAACCGACACGTGATATCGCAATCACGGTGATTATGATACGATGTCGATTGTGAGATATGAGATTCCGTCTAACCCCCCTGGCCTCCCCCCGGTTTCGAAAAGCATGTTAAGCAGTGGGTCCCGGCTGTTAAATAACATCCTGGCTATCGTTACAGGCTAGCAGCGAAGAAAAAGTCTTACTCCGGTTTTGTTCTTAGGGTCACCAGCTGTGTCTTCCAACTCCAGTGGTCCTCTAAAGATGGAGAGACGGTAGGTCAGAACTACCTTTACTACCTCTATTTTATTTTTGAAGTGAAAACTTCTTTAAACGCGTTTAGCACTTTTTGGGTGAACAAAAATTATGGAACTCGCGTCATCGTCACCGAACGCTTCGATCTTCTTTAGGCGCGTTGAGTAGGTACTTTTTGGGTGAACAAAAATCATGGAACTCGCGTCATCGTCACCGAACGCTCCGATGTAATTATCCGATTATATATATATATAGAGATTTTTTAATTATTTTTGGTTTGTAAAGACGTGAATGACCAATTAATCTAATAGCTCGACGATACAATTCACAAGTTACTTAGTTTTCACTTCTATCGGCAGTCCCCAGACTGCCCAACATGTATTTTTTTGCTTATGATATGCATCATATTGCTTATAATGGCAGACGAGCCACGGCCCACCACGATGGTAAGTGGTAACCGTCGCTCATGAACTCAACTATACCCAGAGAGTATTGTAAAGCCGC
Organism: Leucoma salicis; assembly: GCA_948253155.1. Lineage (NCBI taxonomy): Eukaryota > Metazoa > Arthropoda > Insecta > Lepidoptera > Erebidae > Leucoma > Leucoma salicis. The sequence goes on along the minus strand of OX411808.1, from coordinate 9,059,169 downwards.
TGTGCACCACTTCACTTCTCAGATTTGAAAAATGAAATAATAAACGGCTATCTTCTGCTACAGCCAAAACACACTGACGTGCTTTATGACACAGGAGACGGTGGTACCGACCCGTTCGGGCCCGATAGCAAGTGAATACTCTCACTTAGTACCCAGCCCTACCACCAGTAATGCAATGCGTGATAATTGCTTACTTCCCTTAACCGCCTTGTACGACACTCGCGGGAAAGGATGGAGTGGTGACACTTTTATTCTTAGTCCGTCACCACACGGACACATCAATTTGATCAATTCGAAATATACTCTAACATTTTTTCAAGCTCATCCGATCTCTACATTCAGCTAATGAATGAAGGAATGAAGTTATTCGACGTACTAACAGCGGAGCCAGTTACACTACAAATGTATGGCTATGACTCATATAAAATTCAATCCGTTAAGAGAGTGCTTGCTAAACTTCACTCTACATCAACGTAACTACATAGCGATGGTCGGCAATCATTCTAATGGCCCCGCTCGGACTCACAGACCGAATTAGTTCTTTTCAAACTACCCCCATCATTGAATTGAAAATGTCCAGACAGACAGCTATATTATCTATTATTCTGCAGTGTTTAGTTCCATAACTCGTAAAAGATTGGTTTTAGGGATGAATGGTCGTGAGTGACCTTGTGAATGTATGGCTAAGGTTGTCGTCCAGCACTGCGGAAAGTGTAACAAGGTGATTATATGAACCACTTGCATTAAAATGAGTTTATATTATTGTGTTATTTTTATAAATTTAGTTTAAATAATAAAAGTCTATACGTTAAAAGATAAAGTCAGAAACGAGTTGATTTTAACTTACTTACATACTTACGCCATCTCTCTTGCAGGGTGGGCAGAGAGCATAGAGTGCCAAAAGGCTCTATTCTTACATACATCTCTCGCTTCCTCAACATTCATAATTCTCTTCGTGCACGCTCGCCGGCGAGACTCCTGACTCCACTTTCCTTCAATATATGACCAATTTGGTATAGGTAGGTACGTCTCGGTCTCCCCATGTACCTACATCCTTCCACTTTCACATTACATATCTTCTTACAAGTACTTGAGACTATGAACATATTTGTGTTGATTAGATATACATTAAGAATTATTTAGGTATCTTAACTAATAAAGCTATAACAGAGCTGCCTGTACATTTAAGATATTTGAGAAAAAATGATTGTATTAGGCTATATAGGCGTGTCTAAACACAAAACAATGTTTTTTAGAATTTTTGCTTGTAAAAACTACTAAACGGATTTACAACTTTTTTATTTGATTATTGATTAGACTTAAAAACTTAGCTGCGCCGGAGCCGCGGGCAAAGGCTACTTTAATAAATGGGAATATTATATCCGTCCATCAGCCCCACAGCGTCCACTGCTGGACATAGGCCTCCCCAAGAGAACGCCACAGCAAGCGGTCCCATCATGGGGGATAATGCCGTAATCGCCACGTTTGGCAGGCGGGTTGGCGATCGCAGTGGATGTTGTTAATACTCGAGGGAGTGCTGCTGCCCACTCTCCCGGAGAATCTCAGAGTTTTCGGGCACATATTCGTTAGCATAAATATCGCTTGTTCATGTGACCATCGTATCACATTCCACCGGTTTCATAAGGGTTAACTAATATGGGTTTTTTTTTATCGCCAACGGTGGCAGACGAGCAAACGGCCTACCTGATGGTAAGTAGTAACCGCCGCCCATGGACTCTATAGTCCATGGGCGGCGGTTACTACTAGCTGTGCCCCTGGTGTAGCTATCTACACCAGGGGCACAGCTAAGTCACCGCCTACCGTGAGTAAAGTGCTCTTCTCAAACCTCGTTTAAAGAGGGACAAGTCGTAACGCTGGGAAAACACCGAAACAGGAAGTTAATTCCAGAACTTATATATATATACTCGTATATTCATATCATATCATATATATCGTCCAGGTGGTATGAATGAACCCTAGAACGGCGTCTCGTGGTCCGGTGGTAAAACGGCGATGTTGGTACCATCTCAAACAGTTCCTCAGATCACTCCCCGTTGAAGAGTCGATAGAGCACACAGAGAGCCACAAAGTCTCTCCGCCGCCCCAACGACTCCAGCTCATCCGTGAGATTGGGATCATCGACAATTCGAACAGCGCGTCTTTGCAGGGAGTAAAGTGGGTCGAGCTGGTATTTTGGTGCGCCTGCCCAGAGATGTGAGCGTACTGCTCACATCACGTGAGGGTGGACTTGTGCTTTATACAGCACAAATCGCTGCCTCGGTGTGAAGTACCGCTTGGCTCTGTTCAGGACGCCCAGTTTCTTGCGCGCTAATTTGGCTTCGTCCTCCAAATTACTCTCGAACTGGACTTTATTAGATATGTCGATGCCAAGGATCCCAATACTCTCGGAGACTGGGAGAGTTGCCCCTAGGAACTGGGGCGTCACGACAAATGCGTCCTTCTTTGCAGTGAACGCGCAAACCTGTGTCTTCGTAGGGTTAAATTGAACCAAGTTCTTTTCTCCCCATTCCGAGGCCCGCCCTAGAGGGCGCTCGACTTCAGACACAAGTTGGATCCGCCTCTCCTCAGCATGTTCCGAGAGACTTTCTGATGGCCGGTATATCGCGCATCACCCGTACTGTCATCCGCATAGCAATGCGTACTCTCTATTGAAAGCAAGTCATTGATATGCAGGATGAACAGCATTGGGGAGAGCACCGAGTCTTGAGGAACGCCAACATTAATCTCCATGGTATCAGAGCAACATCCATCTACAACAACTTTGATGCTGCGATCATGGAGGAAGCCGGCGATTCATTTGCAGAGCCCCTCGGGGATTCCATACGATGGTAGCTTCGATAGAAGGGCCCTATGACAGACCCTGTCGAATGCCTTCGTGATGTCCAGGCTGAACGCCAAAGCTTCACCCCCACCCTCCGAGGCCTCTGCCCAGCGATGAGTGAGGTACACGAGAAGATCACCAGCAGATCGACCTTGAAGAAAGCCGTATTGGCGATCACTGATCAGCTGGTGATCCTCAAGGTACTGCAGAAGTCGGCGGTTGATAACTCTCTCAAGTACCCTGGAGAACAGGGCAAAATTAAGCAGAAAATATCACTAAGATAACGATAACTCGTGCCGTGTGGGGCCGGCTTTAGAATTGTTCCACCCCTCTCTACCCACGGGAGTCGTAAGAGCCGACTGAGGGAATACCGGGGGAGTGGGCAGCTGCACTCCCTCGAGTAGTAACAACATCCACTGCGATTGCCAACCCGCCTGCCAAGCGTGACGATTACGGCACTATCCCCCATTTCTCGGGGAGGCCTATGTCCAGCAGTGGGCGTTGAAAGGCTGATGAATGGATGGATGGAACGATAACTCGAGATGAAATCCTTCATCAACTCGCCTGGCTTGTGTGGTATAAAATGCCCAATGGCAGTTACGTGCGGTAAAACTGGTGGGCAGAATCTAGTCTAGTAATATTATAATTGGGAAAAGAATTTGTTTATTTGTTTGTTACCTCTTGATGCCATAACTACTTAACCGATCATCACGAAATTTTGTATACTTATAGTCTCGAGTACAGAATATGGGCTACGTTTCTGAAGTTTTATCCCGAAGATGATTATTGTGTGAATTTAGTTTGGAGTAGGTTAGATATGGCTGGCTAACCCTTTGTCCTATAGTACTCTCGTACTAAGTAAACAACCGAATGAATGTCTGGAAAATTAAATTTGTACTTATTTATGTATAAATAAAACAATATTAAAATTACAGACATCCTAAAATTATTTAAAAATAAATATTTTTACCTGTAAACGTATGATGCGCATTAATAAACGCAACGTTTACCAGCAGCCAGATAGCCCGCACGCGGTTCGGAAGAGCACAGAGAAAGATATATTAAAGAATCAGCTTTCCTAAAATTCTTTCCGAAACCGTTGCTGGCTCTTAGACCACTAGGTGATCTTTGCGACCTAATACTTTAACCGTTTTGCGTCGCATTCAAATTAGACGACTACGAAGGCAATAAGTACATACAACCTCTATTTTATATTTTCGTGTCGCGTCGCGTCGCGTAGCAGCTAGATTTATAAAATAACACCGAGTTGAAGTATATACTTGAAATTGTAGCTCGCTCTTCGCTATAAATGAGTCAACCTCCTTACTAATTCACTTCCAATTAAGAGTAAATATATTTAGAAGTAACTTTTTGTTTCATGTCTAATTTATGGTACGCCATTCTTAGAAGTCTAAAAGCCTTTCTATTTAATATTAATCAGGTCAATTCGGAGAATCAGTTGTAGGTCATATACATTAAGAATTCCAATTAAAGAGACGCATTAGCTATGCTTGCGAGTATTAGTTTAGAGCTGTGTCACGTTAAGACTAAGTTATAAATTTCTCCGTGTGAAGATGAAGTAATTATACATAGTGCCAACCTCAATTTGTTTTCTATACATTGTAAGGGTCAAGTAAGAAATTAAATTGAAGTAGATATCACTATTTTAAAAGGAAAAATCAGAATAAAACTACGCTAATCTATATGTCATTTTTCATAGAGCAATATCCCTCTTATTCTGAGAGTCTTGAATTAAACAGTGAAAATCATCCTTACTATTGTTATAAATGTCTTTTTGACGCCGCATCTACTTAATGCCAGATGTTAGTATTATATTAAACATGGAGGAGTGAAGCACTTCAGCATGCCAGGTTGGCATGCTGAAGTGGCAAAGGGCAGGCCACATTGCTCGATGAACCAACAACCATTGGGAAAAAAAGGTTCTCGAGTGGCGACCACGTGTCGGACGGCGCAGCGTAGGATGGCCCTCCACCAGATGGACCGACGATCTAATCAAAGCCGCGGGGAGCCGTTGAATGCGGTCGGCGCAGGACCGCTCGTTATGGTTCTCTTGGGGAGGCCTATATCTAAGAGTGGACGTTGAAAAGCTGATGGATGGATGGATGGAGGAGTGAAGGTTATACAAAAGAAAGAGGAATATTATGTTGTATATGATTATTTGGCTCTTAATTGGCGATAAAACTGATACGTCCGCTTCCACAAGCCACCACAGAACCTTCTCTTACTTACTTACTTACTTATCATCACACCATTTCCCTTGCGGGTTAGGCAGAGAGAACAGAGTGCCAAGAGGCTCTATTCTTGCATACATCTCTCGCTTCCTCAACATTCATAACTATCTTCATACACGCTCGCCGGTTTCGGAGACTCCTGACTCCACCTTCCCGTAATACATGACCAATTTGGTCTAGGTAGGTAAGTCTCGGTCTCCCCCTGTACCTACATCCTTCCACTTTCGCATTGTATATCTTCTTAGCCTGTCGCTCGTCCGGCATTCTTTCCACATGTCCAAACCATCGGAGCATTCCCTTTCGCATCTTTACACCAATACTCTCTTTCATACTTACTCGCTCTCTTACGTCATTGTTACGAATGCGGTCAGTCAGCCTCACTCCACAGATTCTCCGCAGAGATCGCATTCCTATTCCTTCTCCTTTTTTTCTAAATCATATTTAGTAGTTATACCATAGAATTGATAAACTACATAAACAACCAATAAATTTAATTTGTCCATGGTCTTTTAGCTCGTTTTTATGAAGCCTCAGATAACACGCATAGCATGATATAGGACCACCTCTAGTTTTTGTAAATGATTATTAATGCTGCTATCATAAAAGAGCTTCAGGCTATATCAATATGACTATAACACAGATTTTATAACGAATAATTTCATAAAAATTTTGGCATTCCAGATCTTTACTGTGGGAATTGTTTACATCAGATTAAGGGGTAGTTGTTGCTTTATAAAGGACGATATCCATAGATTCTATTATAATTTATTACTCTACTTTGAATGTTATTCGCAAGCAATTAAAAATAATCGGTATATAAAATCAAACCGAATATATTAAGCATTTTAACTTCCTCATTGGTTCTTATAAAGCGTCAAAAGTAATGTAAAACGGCCATTACGCACGTTTGCGTGTGATGTACTGATAAAAGCAAGTAAATTTTGATTCTAAATTATTACAGAGCCCACACATTTTAACGTAAATTAATTAAAACTATTTGAGTTTTAGTTTTTTAATAAAGAATTAAAAGACGCTATTTAATATTTACTTACAGCCTTTATAACAGTCAGGTGTCAGGATTGGGTCGATTAACATTACTTTTACTAACGAGCCAACGATTTAGCTTCCGACAATGCTACATAGACTCATAATAAGGTTACATCCAATATTGCATTTGATTTATTGATAAACAACATTCTATATTACAAACATTTCCCAAAACTGAAAACAAAAACAATAACAAATTTTAAAAGTAACTTTATGGCTTAAGCGCGAATTAAGACATTGCAATTAAACAGTTACAAAACATTTACCAAAATAATAATTAAGTTAAAACATTTACTAAAATTATGATTAAATTAATAACAAATTAGAAAAGCAATTTTATAGCTAAAGCTCAATTATTTGAGTAAAGATAAATTACAAATAATTTACTTTAAATCATTAGATTGCGATTACCACAAAATGTTGACTAAATATACACGCGCATATATAGAATATTTTAAGCTATATATGCAAACTTGTCAATAAAGCACCGATATTTAAAAAAAAACAAACCATACCAACAAACACATTCCGATTCATGATATTGGCAGAGGTAGTAAAATTTAACGATTATTTAAATAAGTACTTACATACAAGCTATTTAACTTAATCTCCAAGTATAATAATGAGGCTGAATATAATAAGTATTTTAACTTCCTCAATGATTCTTACAAAGCTTCAAAAGTAACACTATGTAAAACAGCCGTAACGCACGTTTACGTGTGATGTACCGATAAAAACTTTGTAGACGCCACAGGGCATTCATTATAAGGTAATAATTTACGACTAGAGCGATATCTGTAACTATATATTATTAGAATTATATCGGTTCAACGAGATTTTAAACCGGATAGAATTTAAATACGCTTTGGAATAAAATATGGCAACATTTTGATTCCGTAGAATAATTCCGTTTTAATAATTGAATTCTGAAGTAATATTCAATATTAAAAGGCAATATCACATATCAATCTTCCTTTATTTTAGAATCGCAAATGCGTTTTATTGACAAATTGAATAACGTTTACATATCCAGGTAGGGTATTTGGCCATTAATGTTTAAATGTTGGCTAGACGATACTTTAAAAATACGAACATACCTATTAGTTTTTTACCCTACATATGATTGAGCTGAATTTTTTGGTAACTTTCATTAATTAAAACTTCTGTTTACCTTAACCATGCGATACGGCAGGAATCTCAGAACCGCAAAACTCCGAACACAATTTGTGTTGGTGGTGGTTGCATTGCATTGGCGAGATTTTTTCATTATCGTACATGCTACTTTGCTATTATCATAATTATCCTCTATTTGTGAGAAGATGCGGATTGGCAATCTTAGGTTATTTTGTGTGTGTCCAAAGATAACTTGACAATTAGTGGGTCTGTGGTGGGCTCTCCTCCTAAAATATCCATTCTATAATAACTCATAATAAAGTACAAATTATAATTTGTGAATAAGGAAAAAGAGTATTTTAGTACAGGCGGGAATCGAACCTGCGTCCCTTCCTATCCGGTGAAGTGCTCTAATCCACTGAGCTACAGTACTATCTTTTAGACATATTGGATAAATGCATGTAAATGCGTTCCGATAGAGGGCGTTGGTCGTTAAGACAAATTTGATAAGGAGATTGGGTATGTCTAAAAGATAGTACTGATAGCTATGTGGATTAGAGCACTTCCCCGGATAGGAACGGACGCAGGTTCGATTCCCGCCTGTACTAAAATACTCTTTTTCCTTATTCAGAAATTATAATTTGTACTTTAAGAGTAGCTGAGCATGTCAAGTGCTAAAATATAGATCAAAACTCATAATAATTTATTAAAGTATTTTGTTTTTATTATTTTTTCTTTCTCAACTTATTTCTATCCCACTGTTGGGTACGGGTCTCCTCTTGAACGATGGGGATCGTAGTGCGGGTTGGCAGACTATACAAGTCCTCGTAAAAATCTCTTAGGCCTGCAGGTTAGGCGGACCACTGAAGTAATGTAACATAGTTCCAGTGGCCCGCCAATACAGGTGGAGAGACGACATGCAGCGGGTTTATTTAGTGGGTGAGGACCCCACACTACCCTGTTCGTTGCCCTGAACGATGGGGTGTGCGGTTAGGTACATTTTTCCCCATCTTAAAAATAGCAAAAGAAAAAGCCTGCAGGTTAAGCGCCTGCTACAGGCGTTCCTTCATTGAGCAGTAATAATATAATGTGTAAACAAACATAACTAATTTTGAAAAAATAATTAAATGTAAGGTGGACTGGGAATCAAAATTTGTGGAACTGGGACTGTCTTTGTAGTGTTTTGTCTTGTACCAAGCACAATACAAAGCACCTTTCAACTACAACAAACAAATACTTTCATATCTCATAATATCGACCAGGGGGTGACTATAATATTGTTATGTATATCAAATTCTTAATCATTGTGTTTTTATATCCCGCTACTTTTAACAATCCAGTATAACGATAATTATTGTGTCATGTACGAATTTATTTAATAACAGGGCTGAGAATAAGCACGATGAGTGACAGGTTCAAGGGTAACTAATTCATAGTTTAAATGCTATTATATTTAAAACTTAATAATTATAATTTATTCTTGACAACCCTATTTTTTTTTTGTTTTAAGTGTGTAAAAAATACGTACAACTAGATGAGCACAAAGTGCGAAAATGTCAAAACAAAACTACCAGTCACGAGCAGGATTACAAACACAACCAGCATCTCCTGGATACCGTCCCAGATGCTTTGCCCATCCTGCATGTGATTGTTTAGTTCGATTTCACATTTTCTCACTTAGTGCTGATTTATAGGGCTAAGCATGTCAAATTCTTAAAATGTTGTGTGGTGACGGACTAAGAATAAAAGTGTTAACATCCCATCCTTTCCCGCGGGTGTCGTACAAGGCGACAAAGGGAAGTAAGCAGTTATCTCCCATAGAATTACTGGTGGTAGGGCTGGATACTAAGTGAGAGTACTTACATTTGCTATCGGGCCCGAACGGGTCATTAACCATCATCATTAAGTGCATCATGAAGCACGTCAGTGTGTTTTGGCTGTAGCAGAAGATAGCCGTTTATTCTTTAATTTCACATCTGAGAAATGAAACGGTGCCCAGCGGTTTGATTATACTCTCGGTATAGTTGAATCCATGAGCGACGGTTACCACTTACCATAAGGTAGGCCGTGGCTCGTCTGCCATCATAAGCAATTAAAATATATATATATATATATATATATATATATAAAAATACCAAAATAAGTAAGTAATTTTGCCCGTATCTTTTTGTTAATCCACTATCTTTTCTAAATCACACAACGAATTTTGAAACGGTCACTATCGTTTATGTACTTTTTCAAGGAAGATTTGTATGTAGACCTTTTTTTTACGTGTGGAAATCCTTTATTGGTGGCTTTCTTTGGGTGTATGCCTCCCAGTGCAACTGGTCTACCTGCTAAAACCACGCGGTGTTCCTTCTTTAGCCAGGGGTGAGATATACTCTACTCATGAGTTCCACCCCTAGCAGGTCTGGGCCTCCATTCCTGGTAGCCCTGTCTGATTTGGAGGTCCAAGCTCAATATAGACCTAATACATACTATTTTTTGTTTAAGTAGAAAATTTCAATGTTTTGTTACAACATACGCTGGCTAAACCTTAAAACCTTAAAATAATGTTCTTGAAACATCCTCAAATTTTTTATATAATAATTTATGTATATAAAAGATTGATAACCACAAAGAAACCAAAGACTACTACGACAGTTAAATCGAGTTTGATCCTCACTTCAAGGTCCAGACTTTGCACGGCGCACTATACAGACTCTTTATGTGTGTATTGATGAAAAATTCTCATTGCTGGAAAGCGAAATATCTTAGGAAATATTCATGACTAAGTATGTGAACTGGGTCAGCGTGGTAGAGCTACTGCCTAAAACCCATCTCAATTTCAGAGGAGACTCATGTCACACCAGTGAAACAATAATGGCTGAATTGACCGCACAAATGGCTTAGTGGTTTAGATACCGGCTTCCCGCCTGAGTGTTGTTGGTTCGATTCCCACACAAGACAACTTTTTGTGTGATCCACAAATGGTTGTTCTGAGTCTGGGTGTACTTTGTGTCCGTGATATTATATGTTTGTAAAGTCCCCCGCAATACAAGGATTATTCCTTAATGCAGGGTGTTGACTTTAAAAACAATGGGTCGGAAAGGAAACTGATAGTTATAATCATAGGATAATAAAAATAAGCCTAGTCTTATTTTTGAATTAACACCCAATATTGCTGACGTAAATAAGACTGCCATTAAGCCGTCACTGTGCAATACGCTTATTAGATATGGGTCAATTAATTTAAATAAAACAAGTCGATCAAATGGTGCAAGGAATAAACACAGAAAGTGTTACTATATTTGTAAACCATTTATTTCGTGTTGCAATGATTGAGCTAACTACTTCTAGTTGAATTATTGTAGTTATAATTTAATTTGTTATCTTGTTGCCCTATTTCTAAGTACTAACTTTATTTAGTTTATAGGTATGTCAGGTACCTCCATCCATCCATCCATCAGCCTTTCATCACCCACTGCTGGACATAGGCCTACCCAAGAGAACACCACAACCAGCGGTCCCGTCATGGGGGATAATGCCGTAATCGCCACGCTTGGCAGGCGGGTTGGCGATCGCAGTGGATGTTGTTAATACTCGAGGGAGTGCTGCTGCCCATTCCCACGGTATTGCCTCAGTCGGCTCTTACGACTCCCGTGGGTAGAAGGGGGTGGGACAATTCTAAAGCCGGCCCCACACAGCCATGTCAGGTACCTAGGTGAGATAAAACTACATATAACAAACTTATAAATTAAACTGCTTCTAGTAATAGTTGGCAGAATATCCTTACTATTATAAAGCTGTAACAGAGCTGTGTCTGTACATTTAAGATATTTGAGAAAAAATGTCTGTATTAGGCAATATACGCGTGACTGAATACAAAACATTTTTCTTATTCCCGTGGGATGCGTGTAGTCTGCTGGAATAGGTACTAATTCAAAGAGACATAAAAAATTACATAAATGCAAATGCTAGCGAAGATTTCTGGACGCTAGTCCATTAATCACATTTGAACGTAGAGGGTAGGTATTTGGATAAAATTGGGTAGATAATTATATGGGACCCAGGGATAACATACAGGATACTATTTATCCCGAAAAAGGAACAGTTCTCTTAGGATAGCCCTTTTTTAGCATTTGAATCTCTACTCATCCATAAAGAAAACAACGAGCGATCCTGGGCCGATGATCAGATCGTCGGTCCATTTGATGAGAGGCCGTCCTATGCTGCACCGTCTAACGGTCCGACTACATAGGTCGCCACACTACCTATGAAATACAGAAATTGTGTGCTGGATAAACACATTCTGATCTGATTCCTTATTGGGTTTGAATTCTTCTTCTTTTCTTCTTTATTCTTTTTTAAAGACAACACCCTGCACTAAGGAATAATCCTTGTATCGAGGGGGACTTTACATTCACACAATTTTACAGACACAAAGTACACCCAGACTAAGAACAACCATTTATGGATCACACAAAGTGTTGTCAGTTGCTGTTCAGTTAAGTAATACGTCCCTCTGGGATTCGCCTAAACGACTTTGAATTTTGAAGTGCATTCGGATGGAGTCAGGAACCGAAACTAGTGTTATATAAAATAATAATACAACATATATGCCGTCCGCTTACATAGAATTTCAGTCGTGTGAGATATTCATTAATACAATTTACCTCTAAGAATTTCAGCTCAGACGGAATTTCGTATCTCGATTTCATTCCGAGCCTCGCTAAGTTCTCGAAGTGCACAGCTATTTGCCTCACCAATGAGTTTTAATACTTCTGTATGTGCCTTAGGGATTATTTACACTGTACGATCAGCTAGATTCAATTTGCTGAACACACTTTAATTATGTGTTTAAGGTGAAGGTGTCCCGCAGGACTGGCGTATTTGTGTTGCACAATTGAGTGTTTCAACATTTGGTCAGTTATTTTCATTTCTAAATACTTATGTGCCAAGATCCAAGGGCCACTAGAGTTTACCTATCTTTCGAGTATCGTGCAAGATACACACTAACACTGATTATGACACACATACTAACACACACAAACTCACACAAAACAACACATAGCATCACGCCTGTATTCCCCGAAGGGGTAGGCAGAGGTGTATTACACACCCACGACTCGCCAGCTATGTTTAAGTCCCACGTAATAGGGGGCGAGCCTATTGACGTCTACCGGGCACATTTCCAAACTCCGGGCTGTTACTAAGCATTTTTCTTTTTATGAAAAAGCTCAATAACATTGCCCGACCCGGGGATCGAACCCGAGACCTCATGATTAGCAGTCGCATACACTATCGCTACACCACCGAGGCAGCTATTCACGGATGTACTTACTTGTATGAATTATTTTGTTCACACACACACACAAATACACACACACACACACACACACACACACACACACACACACACACACACACATACATACAAACACACATAAATACACACACAAACACACGCACACACACATAATCACGTCAAATCAATTAGTTCAATTTATTTAATTTTTATACAAATGTGTGTCTTGCTAAATTGGGTAAGACATTGGCTTATGTTGTCAGAATGTAGCCAATCTTGTCAGTGACTCCTTTAACATAGGGTAGGACTGCAGGGAGGCGCTCAACTGTGGTTGGCTTCACTCGGTTTCTGTGACGTGTGTGGTTGTGCGTGGTTTCTGTGATGTTAATGTCCATTTTGTAAGTGAGATTAAACACCTTCATCTTGCTAACAATGAAACTATGGTGAGTTTTGATGTCCAGTCACTCTTTACCTGCCTACCTGTGGAAGACTGCATCAGAATTGTATCTAAGAAACTATCAGAGAACAACATACCTATGGAATACGCTGAACTGTTAAAGTACTGCCTCACAATTATGTGGAATGATGGCTTCTACAAGCAAGTGGACGGAGTGGCCATTCGTTCGCCAGTCTCTCCCGTTGTTGCTGACATTTTCATGGAAGACTTCGAGGAGACTGCCCTAAAAACCTCACCTGTGGTCCCACGTTTTTACAAGCGGTATGTAGATGACACTTTCACTATATTACCATCTGATAAAGTAACCGTATTTCTTAACCATCTGAACTCCATCAATCCTAAAATTCAATTCACTATGGAACTATAGTCAAATAACCTCTTTAGCTTTTTTAGATGTTATGGTAATCCGTAACCCCAACAACACCTTGAGTCATACAGTGTATCGAAAGAAAACCCATACTGTTAAGTACCTGAATGGAGAATCTCACCACCATCCTTCGCAGTTAGCTACCGTGTCTAAATCCTTGTTTCAGAGAGCACAAGGAATCTGTGATGAAGAACACCTGGCTGGGGAGTTGCAACATGTAAAGAAAGTTTTACATGCTAATAAGCTGCAGGTTCCACGCCGCCGTCACAGAAACCGAGTGAAGCCACCCACAGTTGAGCGCCTCCCTGCTGTCCTGTCAGTATGTTAAAGGAGTCACTGACAAGATTGGCTACATTCGGAAGAAAGCTTCAATTAAAACCTACTATAAGCCACTCAAAAGAATTAGTCAATTTTTACCACCAGTCAAGTGCCATATACCCTTACAGGATGCAGGAGTGTACAAGCTGGATTGTGATTGTGGTCTCTCCTACATTGGGCAAACAAAGAGATCCATAAGAACTCGGATCAAAGAACACATAGCTGATGTGAAGCACCGTCGCTATACAAAGTCTGCAATTTGTGAGCACACACAGGACCACACCCGCCATTACATCAGGTTTGACAAACCTCAAATCCTCGCAAAAGAACATCGATATCGTCCTAGAATGATACGTGAGGCTATTGAAATTAAGAAACATCCCAATTTCAATAGAGAAGACGGCTGGGTCTTACCATCAAGCTGGAATCCTGTGATAGGCCTCACCAAACATAATACAAGAAGGCACTCCACAAGATTGCAAGACACAGTTAGCGCTTATTGTGTAGATAAAACCCACAGTAGTGATTAGTTAGTATTTCTGCATAAATTTAATAATCCATAACAGTTGTTGCCTACTGAGTTTTCTGGCAGGATCTTTCTCAGTCAGGCCGCGTTCCGATCCGGTGGTAGCTTTTTTAGTGTTAGCTTCTATTAAAATCAACATATTTAATAATAGAAACTAATAATCAATATTGTCTTCTTAATAGTAGTTCTTTGATTACTTAAAAATTTTAATTGGTAGTTTGTGGTAGAATTTTGAAGCACTAATAAAAACAATTTTTTTTTTTTTAATTTTTAAATCTTAAGGTGTATTATACTAATTTTATTACACTAGCTCCAAATCTCATACATTGTTAGCATACATCTTAGAGTAGATATTTTTAATTGTTTCTAAACGAATATTATGTGGGTTGAAATAAATAAACCAAAAATTTGTAAAATCATATTACTGTGGGTAGATGAAACAGTTGAAACAACATATCAGCTTTGGACTTCTACCATCTAAGTCCACCCGTGATCATGAATGCTGTAAAGTATTCGAAACGTCGGGATAGTATAAAAATCAAGTAAACGCGATTGATTCCGTAAACGTAATTTTATTTCAAAATGTGTAAAATTCGCGTAAATGTTAGAAAGTATTATAAGGAATATGTTATCAAAATTCGCAGTCCCAAGAAATTGTCACGACGGCTGAATTGGCAAAGCATCTGGTATGGTTTTCGAGGAAATGCAGTTCCAAATTCTGCTATTGACTGTTATTTTGTGTTCATTTATATGGAAAAGCATGTCAAATGCTTAAAAACATATATAAAAGTATTAAAGTGAGATGTATTGTAGTAACCAATAATATAGTTGATTGGTAAAGGTACAATATGCCGATAAATATAAAGATATTGTGTACCAGCCCTTAAATATATGCCATGTTTAATTCAACTATAAAGTCAGATTCATCTGCTTGGAATACAAATCGGATCCAAAGATCGTATAGTGTAATGAAAACTTTAATTAGATAGCAAGAATTGTTGTTATTGCTACGATTATCTTATTACTGCAACTGCAATGGTCCTTGTATGTATAGTGTTATGGGTGCTTGAGGCGACTCCGACACGACATTATTCCTTTAATTGCACTTTCATTGTTACAGAAGCTGCAGTTTCCAAATTGGTTTTTGGTTTTGCTAGACTACTAATTCAAATTTTGCCTTAGAATTAGAATTAAATTATGATTTAACAGATACTTCATATTTTTTTTATTGCATGTGGTGGCAGACGAGCCTCGGCCCATCTGATGGTAAATGGTAACCGTCACTCATGGACTCAACTATACCGAGAGCATTGTCAAGCCACTGCTCACCATTTCATTTCATCACAGCTACAGCCAAGACGCAATAATGTGCTTCATGGCCGGTCATACGGGAGATGGTGGTACCAACCCGCTTGGGCCCTATACCAAGTACTCCCACTTGGTACCTAGCCCTACCACCAATCATGCAATGGATGATAAATGCTTACTTTCCTTAGTCTCCTCATACGATACCCGTGAGAAAGAATGGGGTGGTGATACTTGTATTCTTAGTCCGTCACCACACGGACAAAAATTAGTGATAATAAGACGTTAAATTAATATGATTTTCGTTAGTATTTAATAAAAAATTGGATTTCATGTTTTTTAACACGCTTTCATTAGCTTCTCTTATATCTATGAATCTGTGTATCATAGCAACAGAATCTTTAAGCAAGCAAGGAATAATATAAAGTTAGTAGTGAGTTAGTATTATAATAAATGGGAGGCCGCAACAAGTATTGCGTATACTCGTATCAAACGATTTCCTGCGTCGTTCACCTGGTGATCAATCCAGTGGGTTACTACACTACACTGGTTCATATATTCTATATTAAATAAACCAATACTATTATTTATTTACGGGATGTAGTTTATATCCTAGAGTAATTTAAAAGTCGATCATTCTTGTGTGGAATGCCTGTGTATATTTAGTCAAAATTTTGTGGTAATCGCGATCTAATGATTTAAAGTAAATTCTTTGTAATTTATCTTTACTCAAATAATTGAGCTTTAGCTATAAAATTGCTTTTCTAATTTGTTATTAATTTAATCATAATTTTAGTCAATGTTTTAACTTAATTATTATTTTGGTAAATGTTTTGTAACTGTTTAATTGCAATGTCTTAATTCGCGCTTAAGCCATAAAGTTACTTTTAAAATTTGTTATTGTTTTTTTTTTCACAGTTTTGGGAAATGTTTGTAATATAGAATGTTGTTTATCAATAAATCAAATGCAATATTGGATGTAACCTTATTATGAGTCTATGTAGCATTGTCGGAGGCTAAATCGTTGGCTCGTTAGTATAAGTAATGTTAATCGACCCAATCCTGACTCCTGACTGTTATAAAGGTTGTAAGTAAATATTAAATAGCGTCTTTTAATTCTTTATTAAAAAACTAAAACTCAAATAGTTTTAATTAATTTACGTTAAAATGTGTGGGCTCTGTAATAATTTAGAATCAAAATTTACTTGCTTTTATCAGTACATCACACGCAAACGTGCGTTATGGCCGTTTTACATTACTTTTGACGCTTTGTAAGAACCAATGAGGAAGTTAAAATGCTTAATATATTCGGTTTGATTTTATATACCGATTATTTTTAATTGCTTGCGAATAACATTCAAAGTAGAGTAATAAATTATAATAGAATCTATGGATATTGTCCTTTATAAAGCAACAACTACCCCTTAATCTGATGTAAACAATTCCCACAGTAAAGATCTGGAATGCCAAAATTTTTATGCAATTATTCGTTATAAAATCTGTCATATAGTCATATTGATATAGCCTGAAGCTCTTTTATGATAGTACGAGGGGTGATCCAAAAGTAATGATAATTGGTTACTTCAGGTCCACATAAAAATCCAAAAAACTCACTACGTCAGCCTAAAAAAATCATATAAATAGGTCAGGATTTCCGGGAGATACATTCATTTGAATACGAACTGTCGAAGAGATAACATCAACATGGAGAAAAACGAAATTAGAGCTGTGATCAAGTACCTCTGTTTGAAAAAAATGTCTACAAAAGACATACACTGTGACTTGGTGGAAACATTGGGCGACTCTGCTCCTCCATATTCTACAGTTGTTTACGCTGGGCCAAGGAGTTTAAGCTGGGCAGAACATCCACTGAAGATGAACATCGCGAAGGACGCCCATCCACGTCCCTCACAGAAGACAACGTGAAAAAAGTCGAAGATGTTGTGTTGGCAGATCGAAGAGTGACCATCAGGCATGTAGCTGAGGTCACAGGGATCTCATATGGAAGCGTTCAAAGAATCATTTCGAACGAGTTGCATATGAAAAGGTCTCTGCGCGTTGGGTTCCCAGAATGTTAACCGACGAGCAAAAGAAAAAACGAGTTGACATTTCGAGGGTCAATCTCGAAAAGTTTCAAGCAGATAAAGAAAATTTTTTGTTGCGTTTTGTGACTATGGACGAGACCTGGATCCACCATTTTGATCCTGAAACAAAAAAACAATCGATGACTTGGAAGCGAGCCTCCTCACCGACGCCAAAGAAATTCAAAGTCTCAAGTTCGGCGGGAAAGGTTATGGCGTCTGTTTTTTGGGACGCTAAAGGAATAATTTTGGTGGAATATTTGGAAATGGGAGCCACTATTACGGGCTCTTACTACGCAGACCAAATAAGAAGATTACGGGAGGCCATTAAGGAAAAAAGACGCGGCAAACTGCGAGCTGGAGTGCTGTTTCACCAAGACAACGCACCGGCTCACAAAGCCGCAGTTGCGATGGCTGCCATTCAAGAAACGGGATTCGAACTGGTTGAACACCCTCCCTATTCGCCAGATCTGACTCCTAGTGACTTTTACCTCTTTCCTCGGCTCAAGGAACACCTCCGAGGCAAGAAATTTGAAGACAATAGCGAAGTTATGGCCGCTGTTGAGGCGTTTTGGGAGGGTCAAGAAAAGGAATTTTTTTCAAAGGGACCCAGGATGGGTTTACAAAAATATGGACTAAATGTATTGATTTGTTAGGAGACTATGTAGAAAAATAAATTATTATTTTAACTTTAATTACCGTGTTTTATTTTCATTATCATTACTTTTGGATCACCCCTCGTAGCATTAATAATCATTTACAAAAACTAGAGGTGGTCCTATATCATGCTATGCGTGTTATCTGAGGCTTCATAAAAACAAGCTAAAAGACCATGGACAAAATAAATTTATTGGTTGTTTATGTAGTTTATCAATTCTATGGTATAACTACTAAATATTATTTAGAAAAATAGGAGAAGGAATAGGAATGCGATCTCTGCGGAGAATCTGTGGAGTGAGGCTGACTGACCGCATTCGTAAGAATGACGTAAGAGAGCGAGTAAGTATGAAAGAGAGTATTGGTGTAAAGATGCGAAAGGGAATGCTCCGATGGTTTGGACATGTGGAAAGAATGCCGGACGAGCGACAGGCTAAGAAGATATACAATGCGAAAGTGGAAGGATGTAGGTACAGGGGGAGACCGAGACTTACCTACCTAGACCAAATTGGTCATGTATTACGGGAAGGTGGAGTCAGGAGTCTCCGAAACCGGCGAGCGTGTATGAAGATAGTTATGAATGTTGAGGAAGCGAGAGATGTATGCAAGAATAGAGCCTCTTGGCACTCTGTTCTCTCTGCCTGGGGTAAATACATACCAAATATAATAAAACACGGCCAAGGAAATGGCGTGATGATAAGTAAATAAGTATCATTCTTCAGATCGTTTTATACACAATTTAATGTTAAGGACGTGAAGCAATCTATTAATACGTGTGACGGTGATAGAGGTTGTTCTAATTATCATTAAACTTTATCACCATTATGGTTGTGTGGGTAAGTAGTAATAACGCGGACCCGCAAACGTTGTCATACTCTAAATGATTAAAAAAAAAAGAATACCGCTTTCAAAAAATACCCATGAACTAAAAAGCATAAAATAATTGGTATTTACATACGATTTCCGTGCTAGACGTGTTAGAAGTTGGTGGACCTCCTGCGTGTTAACTTCAGAATATAAATGAAAATAGGACAATTACTACTACGAAAACTAAATACATATTCAAAGTGTTAATTAGATACGACGATCTAATCGCAAGAAGGTTATAATGTTATACTTCTCTGATTTGATTATATTATTAGTTAAAGTTCAAGTTAATATAAATCCCCAATATTATAATGCAAAAGTACGTTTGATTGTGTGATACGCTTTTACACTGTAACTACCGAACACATTATCAAGTAATTTATCAAGTAAGTAGTCTGGAGCCCGGAAAGGGAAATTAGTACTTTTTATCCCGGAAAAAAATTACGTTTTTGTAAGATAGATAATTCTCTAATGGAAGGGCCTTGTTTATCCCAATAGGAATGGGCGGCTCGATTAGGGAATTAACACCCTTTCACAAAAGTACAGCGTGAAGCGACGGCCGGTACGCCTACCGTTGTGTTTCATATGGTAAGTGAGAGCGCCGATGGTCCAAATCCCGTCCTTATTCACTCATTATTTTTCCTATCCACGCCTTAGTATTCTACCTATCCTCATCTTAAAAAACTTTCTATCCACATCCTATCTCTTTCCTTGGAGATAGCGACGCGCGAATAATGCCTCTGGTGTTGTTAGAGTCTACCTATTTATAGGTTACAGTAACCGCTTACCATCAGGTGCCATTTGCTATTTTGCCACCCATCCATCCATCAGCCCCCCAACATCCACTGCTGGACATAGGCCTCCCCAAGAAAACACCACAACGAGCGGTCCTGTGCCGACCGCATCCAACGGCTCCCCGCAGCTTTGACCAGATCGTCGGTCCATCTGGTCCACCCACGTAGTATAAAAAAAATATGCCGTAGACTGAAGTCGAGGGCAGAATTTAATATTTAATATGATATCGAAAGCAAATTGAAATTATATAATGCTTTGCGATACTAACATATTTATCTATGTCAGATCCCAGGTGTGTACTCTGTAATTTAGGATGACTCTACTATTTTGTCTGAACGAAGGAGTCGTAAACTGTATTAGTAAGTGGACAACAGCTGTGCCATCGACTAAATAGTGGATACATTATAGTTACTTTATATAAGTATGCCACTTTTTAATTATTACTAGCAGACTTGACAAACGTTGTCCTGTCCGAATATTGGCGTCTCATTAGGATGGAGTAATTTATTTCAGCTATTAGGGATACACTATTAAATATGGGGTTGTTGGTAAATTAAATTTTGTTTATTTATTTATAAAAATTGTAATAGGAAACTTATTAGCTATTTTATAGTAGATACGTGGAAGTATTATAATAATATTAAAATCTTAAGCCAATTACGGAGTTCCACGACGTTTGTATAAGTATAAATCTAGAAGATGCAGTGTTACAAATTATTACTTAACAGTGTTACAACTTATTATTACTTACTATTAGAATAATATTGATATATGCATCATAACTAGATGACGTAAAGAAAAAAGTAACTTATTTACGAATTTATTTATTCTTCTATTAATTTGCTAGTAAGTGCATTCACGATTGTTTCCATAGATCAGCGGTTGGCAACACGCGGCCCGCGGGCCACATGCGGCCCGCGATCCTTTCTCTTGCGGCCCGGGATTGTATTTTTTAGCATTTTAAGTTATACACCTAAATAAATAATAATAATAAGTAACTATAACTTAAATAATTATGGTACTTTATTGTAATGGGAAACCGCTTAATATGCCAAAAAACCCTTGCTATACAAAAAGAGTATAACTTGAAAAGAGCATAAAGTTAAATCTGCAATATTTTTTTTAATTTGTCAAAGTTTTTTGTTATTTTTGGTCATTTCTCATAAAATTAAGCCTATTGCCGTCTACCGGGCACATATTTTCAAACTCCGAGCTGCTACTGAGAATTTTTCCTTTTACGAAAAAGCTCAATAGCATTGCCCGACCCGAGGATCGAACCTGAGACCTCATTATCCGCACACACTACCACTGCACCACCGAGGCAGTGATAAAGCATATAACTTTAAGAAAAAGAAAACCTGGTACAAAATACAACAGTAGCCCTTGTGCTGAGATTTTATACTACATTGCCGTCCGTATGGTGACGCAGTAAGAATACAAGTGTCACCACCCCATTCTTTCCCATGGGTGTCGTACAAGGCGACTAAGGGAAGTAAGCAATTATCACGCATTGCATTACTGGTGGTAGGGCTGGGTGCCAAATGGGAGTACTCAGTTGCTATCGGGCCCGAGTGGGTTGGTATCACCATCTCCTGTGTGACCGGCCATGAAGCACATCGGTTTTTTGGCTGTAGCAGAAGATAGCCGTTAATTCGTTTATTTCATATATGTGAAATGAAATGGTGAGCAGCGGCTTGATAGTACTCTCTGTATAGTAGAGTCCATGAGCAACGGTTACCATTTACCATTAGGTGGGCCGTGGCTCGTCTGCCACCATAACTAATAAAAAAAAACATGCACGGCAGTCTTTGGGAACTGCCGATAGAATTTAAATCTAAGTAACTTGTAAATTGTATTGAACATATTGACCAATATTAATCATTAACACTTATTTACAAACCAAAAATAATTCAAAAATAATAATCTAATAGCTTGACGATACAATTCACAAGCTACGTAGTTTTCACTTCTATCAGAGCGTTCGGTGAGGATGACGCAAGTTCCATGATTTTGGTTCACCCGAAGTGCTCAACGCGCTGAAAGAAGTTTTGACTTCAGTTTTAAAATATAAAAGTGACATATTAGAAGCCTTTTTGTGGGTTATTTTCATGTCGTGTCACGGCTTCCTGAATAGAGTATAATTCTGTTTTATATTTAAGAAAAATATTCTACTTTCTGGTTCTAAGATAAAATTTTAACAAAATATGAACAGTTAAAACAAGCTGCGTTGTGGTAGAGCGTCTAGTGGTACGAATGTCGTAAAAATTATTTAGTGCGCGCGATGTCATTAAGGCGTTAGTCGAGTATACGCTGTCGCCATCTGCCGGCGGCGGCGTTCTAATGCACTCTAAACAAACGCTATTTTATATAACAGCTATGATAATTATTGAGTGAAAATTATTTGTGAAATTTTGTTTCGAAAATAATTTAGTTGCAGAACCGAGTTCAACATTTTTGCTTTTGGAAACGTCATGTGATGTTATAATTAAATTATCTAGAGATATAAATAAACGTTTAAAGTACTTAAAGTATTTATAAAAATAACAATATATTTGTAGGGCTGCGTCAATATTGTTATGATTCTTATTTGTAATAATTAAGCTTAGGAACCTTTTTTTTTTACGCGTGGGAATCCTTTATGTATACCCGTCCGCCGGGCTGACGGAGGGGTTATGCCGGACTCCCACTGGAACTGGTCTACCTGCTAAAACCACGCGGTGTTCCTTAGACGATCTTTAGTCAGGGGTGAGGTATACGCTCTACGCATGAGTTCCTCCACCCAGCCACTCCGCCCAGTGCGTCTTCTGCGGGAAGAGCGACTGCTGGTCCTCTCTCGTTTGCGTTCTGCCGTCTCCTTTGCGTATATCACCTCCTCGCAAAAGGAGACGGCGGCGTTCCACCCACTCTTGCTCTAAAGCATGGTCTGCACCATAGCCGGGAGTGAGAGGTCAACCACGCCAACTGCCACGACGAGTTCACGGCGCTGCTCTGTCCATGCCGGACAGTTCACCAGCGTGTGCAGCGCCGTATCTTCAGTGCAGTCCCCGTAGTGATGGCACCGGGCTAACTCTTCCCGGCCTATGCGACACAGGTACTTCCCAAAACAACCATGCCCAGAAAGCACCTGCGTCAGCCGGTAAGAGAGGGCGCCATGTCGTCTCTCCAGCCACTTATCCATAACGGGACTTATCGCCGTAATCGTGACGTGCCCTGCGCTCAGTCGCACAAGCCGTTCCCTCCATTCCGCCAGTAGGATCCGGTAGAGCTCTGCCCGGTGCTCCTTAATTTCGCGGGTCACCGGTTCAGTTCCCCGCTCTCGAGCCTCCTTACGCCAGTGGTATAGGGAA
Organism: Leucoma salicis; assembly: GCA_948253155.1. Lineage (NCBI taxonomy): Eukaryota > Metazoa > Arthropoda > Insecta > Lepidoptera > Erebidae > Leucoma > Leucoma salicis. Next base: position 9,035,908 of record OX411808.1, on the reverse strand, counting down.
GCAAGGCATCTTGCCTCCAGATCCCACGGCGGAGTTCCAGCGAGGAGGCTTGCTGCCTCATAGGAGATCGTACGGTACCCTCTGATGACCCTGACGGCCATTATCCTTTGTGGCTGCCGCAGGATTGTAGCATTTCGGGCCGTCAGGGATCTTGCCCAAACTGGGGCTCCATAGAGTGCCATGGACCGCACGATCCCCACGTAGAGCCGCCTGCAGGAGGTGTTGGATCCCCCCAGGTTTGGCGGTAGACGCGAAAGTGCAGCCGCGCTGCGTATTAGTCTGGGGACCAACCCTCGGAGATGAGATCCGAAGGTCCATCGGCTATCAAGAACTAGGCCGAGATATTTCATGGTGTTTCCGATACCGATGCGAACACCCCCTACTGTGATGCTGAACCCTGCCGGTGGCCTCTTCCGGGGCCCATGGAAACACAGGAATTCTTTCGATGACTTGTGCGACCCCAGCCGCAGCTAAATCTGCTGTTTGCAGGTGTGTATTCCCTCGCGCCGTTACTAGCGTGTCGTCGGCGTAACATATCACAGCGATACCGCGAGGGAGCACACCGAACCCTGTAGAACACCGCACGACATCTCCCGCCGACTTCAACTATTGTGACTCGGGTAGATCACGGCCCTATCTGACAGATAAGCCCCGACAATACGGCGGAGGTAGGCTGGCGCCCGATGGTAAAGGAGTGCCTCCTTAATTCATCCCCAGGGAAGCTTAGGTACCTGGTCGGAATAATGTATGCATGTATATCTAAAAGACATTTGTTATCGATTTTAATAGTTCAGAGAAAATATCACGATAGCTTAGTTTGGAAAGAATCTGGAACGATTATGCAGGAGACGCAGGTCCAAATCTTGCTCGCGAATTTAATTTTTGATTTCTCATTTTCACACGTTGTATTCTAGGAAATGGCCAAGCACGTCAAGTGCTGCAAATATTAAAAAAAAACAATTGTAATTTTTAACCTAATATAGAATGTATTAGTCGAGAGATCTGCCTAGAATGTGATAGTCGTTATAGATTGATATATCCGCTATGACACAATGAAGCGTGTAATAGAATAACAATATCGTTATATTTTTAAACACTAAGCGTAAACAAGTCTGTGAAAACAACAGGGGTGTACGGGTATTTTCAGGCGGGTGGTTTGTTTTTTTGCATCCCCGCCGCCGTTTCGGACACCACTTTTTCTAACTCTCCATCACCCAAATAGAAAAAGCTAAAGTATTTTTAGTTTAATTTAGACCGGCCGTATAAGCGTCCGTCTGGTGCATTAAAATTTTTCACAATTTTAGCTCACCCAAAATAGGCATCGGTTTGGATAGAACAAGTTATTTATGAAAGTGGAAAAAGAGAGATTTACTGCGAGCAGGATATGAACCTACGTCCCATCCAATACGGGGAAGTGCTCTGGACTGCTAAGCTATAGTAGTCATGAGCATGCTAGAGCAGTAATGATGATGCCCAATTTTCACTTCATATTTGATTTAGATGTCTCTCGTAGTAAATCTCTATTTTTCCACTTTCACTAATAATTTGTTCTTTAAAGTAGCTGAGCATATCATGGGCTAAAATTCAGATCACAATATCGGTTTGGATAGCTTCAAAAATTAAATATATGAATATATACTATGAACATAATTATAAAATTTACTACACATGCTTTTGAAAAGAAAGTCTATAAATAGGAAAGTAAAAAATTTCATTTTTTTTCATACCTTGAATAATAAATTAAAAATGAAATGTTCATTCATTCAAGATGGTTTATGACCTTAGCTATTCAGTTGTGGTCTTTTGTCACTCATCTTGCAAAACTTCTCCAAAAACTAATAATTGCACCATTCGTCACTTCGTTTCGCTTTCATTTCAACGCTTGCAAGTCACGAGGCTGTCATTAATATCTAGCTAAGATGACCATTACACAAGCAAAGCCTTATTGCTAGGATTGTTCTCAACGACGAGAGGTTTTATCGTTCACGGTCCCCTCTAGAGTAATAAACACAATATCACGGCTTTGAAGTGTTATTGGCTAAACAGAGTATTATGTAGTTTTAGTTGAGATGATATTGGTCTTTGCAAGGGTTATATCGATTTGTTATTATTTCTTATGAATTACTCGATTAAAATCTGATTAGTCATTTGCTCACACGTGTCCTGATATATCATAATACATATCATATCATCACATTATTACCACTAACTGGCTAGTTCTACTTAATTAAAGTAGGTAAAAGCATAATTTTTGTTGCCATCCGTCAATGAATATTAAAGAGCATATAACAAACACTACGTTTAATGAATATTGTCAATTCTTCTCCTTTAGCTAAATGAAAAAATATTAAAAAAAGACAATACCTGCAGAGGTTTTAGTCGCGTAGTTCAAAATTCAAAATAATTAGCATATTGAAGTTATACTTCTTTTGGCGCGTTAGGGAAAAATGATGAGAGTAAATTTTTACAATGCGCGCGCACAACGTCACGAAAAACCGACACCCTGAAGATTTTAGTTTTTTTGTGATATTTAAATAAACTTTATTTAACTAGATAATGCGTATTTAGATATTTTTATATATATTTTTAGCATTTGACATGCTTAGCACTATACATTAAACACAAATTGAAAAATGTGAAATCGAAAATAACAGTCAGGAGCAGGATTTGAACCTGCATCTTCTGGATACCGTCCAGATGCTTTACCAATTCAGCAATCCTGACAATTGCTCCTGACTGCTAATTTCGATAACACATCATACTTAACGTCTTTGTGTGACGCCTGCGCCATCTGTCGGCAGTATTTTCATACATTATACCGACCAGGTAAACTTAATTTTACAATTAAGATTTTACCTAATAATGACGCAATCCCTTTAAATATTTAGATATTTTTATATATATTTTTAGCATTTGACATGCTTAGCACTATACATTAAACACAAAGTGAAAAATGTGAAATCGAAAATAACAGTCAGGAGCAGGATTTGAACCTGCATCTTCTGGGTACCGTCCAGATGCTTTACCAATTCAGCCATCCTGACAATTGTTCCTGACTGCTAATTTCGATAAAACATCATACTTAACGTCTCTGGGTGACGCCTGCGCCATCTGTCGGCAGTATTTTCATACATTATACCGACCAGGTAAACTTAATTTTACAATTAAGATTTTACCGAATAATGACTTTGTGTTTAATAGATAATGCGTTATAATAAAACTTTCAATGTATTAAATACCTTTTTTCTATTGTTAGTGTCGTTTTTTCTACAAACGTAGAATAAGGCTAAAGATAAAATTTTTGAAAAGATTTTTATCTTGTTACGCCAAAGAAGTATTACTTCTAACGCGTGTACATAAGTACACACACACTTTCTTTTTTTAAGAGACTGAATTAATAATTAAATTTGACAAAGTATGTAATCTTCAGGACAGACATGTAACATTGGAAAAGACCGTCAAAGTTCTTTGTCAGTAATACGCTTTACGACAAACTGACGTTCACTATTAGTTTTATGTCCTACGTTTAGGGTTTATTAGTGGATGTACAATTCACAGGTTATTTCACACGTGGCTAAGTCTAGACGAAGTAAATGTTAGCGTATCAAGAAGAAAAGTACACTGAAGCTACAACAGAAACAATAGGAAGACGGCCAATTTGGACAGAAAATTGTTTTCATAAAAAATCAGCTTTACAATGTAAAATCGAGCTTTATTACCGGCGCTCGTTTTACTAATAAACCCTAATAAAAGAACTTTATACGAACAATAACCAATTTGCGAAAGAAAACACCGCCCTCGGATAGCCCATTGACATAAATAAATCATTATTTCTTTCATGGCTCTTACAACGCTATAGTCGAATTTCAAAACGAATTTTCATTGTAATGTGCCACAAAAGAAAATGCGAGACTGTATCTACGATGCTTTGTTAAAAATTAATTTGATACCTTTATCTCATATTACCGGAGAATATTTTTAAGGGAGTTTTTTGGAAGCTACTCACGCATATTATCCCTAATTAATTAAGTCTTATTTTATTCTTATAAGGTTGAGCTTATCACTAAAATGTCAATAAATAGAAATTCACGTTTACATAACAAGAAGGATAGGTCCCTTATACCTACTAATAAAGGGTAGGGGTAGTATAAATGTTTCTTGTTATCTATCTAAAGGACAAGGTTAAATAAAATATGGGTGACTGCCCTATCAATGAATAAACATTGTAACTAGTGATATGTAATGCTGAATACTTGAATATTAGTATTTCGTATGAAAAAGATTTCAGGAACTCATATCGTTACAAAGAAAATAAAATCGTAGAAACTCCTACGACAATACAAATTTGTAAAACAACAGTATTATTAGTAAATTGTAGTAATATTATTCTATTATGCCTATGTGAATGAAACCACGTGGCACAGCTAGTATTGAAATAAAATAACAACAATGACATTTATTCATTTAATAAGGAGCAAGTGATAAATAGATATTATCTTATGTTCTCCTTGTCAAACAAAAAAAACATGAAAACAGCTTTTAATTATTTGATTAGTTCATAAACGTTCTAGGAGAATAATAAAGCCGTAATAATTAATTAATAAACATTTAAATTTGACAAGCTAGTAGTGAAATTTCCCAACATGCTTAAGGCAGTCGTTTAGACATGTGCTTTGAAAAAACTGGAGTTTACCGCAAGACTTGTAAGTAACTTTGTATATGTTTAAAAGTGGGTTTATTGTCCACATCTTCGTGAATATTGTCTATGTTCTCCTTGTAACTCGTCATCTGTTTATACTCACTAATAAAGTGAGTATAAAAAATAAAAAATGTAATATTAAATATTTTTTTAATGGTTTACTCTTTCATCAGAATTTAAAATAATGATCAAGCCTGTTCTCATCTTAAAATTTGCCTTATGTACTCGTATGTAAGGGCAAATTTATTGAATACTTTTTAAATATAATGTTTGTTTACCGTTCATGTAATTATGTCCATGCAGTGACGAACTCGTATGAAAGAAAAATGTTACTAACGTATTCTTTTCTGCGAGTGTCATAGAAACAACTAAAGTAACTTATTATCTTCTAGAAACAATAAAACTATTTTAGTACAGGGTTAGGTAACTATTTTAGTAGAGGTTTAATAGGGGAGTTGGCTAAGAGGTTATTGTTAAAATTTTTTTCTTGCTCATATATATTGTAATTTAATGCGGTCGAAATACGATCTCTGCGAAAAATCTGTGCAGTTCGGCTGACTGACCTCATTTGTAATGATGACGTCGATCTGAAAGAGAGTATTGGTGTAAAGACGAAAGATACGGAAGGAAATGCTCCAATAATTCGGACATCTGGAAAGAATGTTGAACAGGCGATTGGTTAAGAAGATATACAATGCGAAAGTGGAAGAAAGTACAGGGGGAGACAGACTGACCTACCTAGGGCAAATCGGTCATGTAATGAAGGAAGTTGGAGTTAGGAGTCTCCGAAATCGGCGAGCGTTTTTGAAGAGAATTATAAATGTTGAGATAGCAAGAGATAAATAAATAAATAAATATTCACAGACATTTTCACACAACATTCTCTGGTCCCAAACTAAGCTTAATGCTTGTGCTATGGGTACCAGATTACGGATATAATACATATATTACTTTTTTTTTGTAAATACATACATATCATAGATAGAAAACACCCAGACGCAGTACAAATATCTGTGTTCATCACACAAATAATAGTCCTGAGTGGGGACTACGCCACGAGGCCCGTCAAGAGATGTATGCAAGACTAGAGTTTTTGGCACTCTGATCTCTCTGCCCACACCGGCAGGTAGATGGCGTGATAAGTAGTAAGTAGTATATATTGTAGATACATTGCGGTCTCCCACGTAATGGATATTCTTAGTACTGATGTTACTCTAAAAATATTGTAAGTTTTCGTAGTAAATATCCGAGCAAATATAAAACCAGACAAAATTTGCACGCAAACAATTTTTGCAATCTTCGAAATCTCTTTCAAAGAAATTATCTTAATAGCGGAAACTTAATAGCACTTTTTCGAATATAACAATGTTCAATCGAATTGTTCTTTAAATTTATCGGTAATTCCTCGTACGAAATTTGATATTCTTCATCGATGTAACGTTGCGATAGAGTTATGAAATTCCTGCTAATAACTTTTGCTCGTGTGCTGGAGGTATAATGAATTTTACGTGACGCTACAGTTCAAACTTTGCTAAAATGATATGTAATGTATTTAGTTTAACGTTAAAGCTGTTTAAAACCAGTTTATTTCTGTTTTAGCTTTTTGCGGAAAATTTACCGACTAATAATTAATTTTAGAAAAATAATAGGTATGTAGCAAGACAAGTTCTTAAATAATTATTTAAGTTAAGACTTTTTTCCTTGATTTTGCCTACTCATCTGGGTAACAGGCGGGAGTCTACGTATGCTTTTTAAGGCTGGAAACTATGATTGAGATATATTTAGCCATAATTAATATTTACTACTATACAAAAACTGCCTCTTGAATGTAGTGGCATATAATTTTCAACCACGTTCCATGCTTATTTTTAAAAACAACACCATGCACTAAGGAATAATCCTTGTATCGCGCGGGACTTTATTAATACACCATTTCACGGACAAAAAGTCCCAAACTCAAAACAACCATTTATAGTTAACCCACAGCACTCAGGTGGGAGGCCGGTATCTAGACCACTCCACCATCTATGCAGTCAAATGTCTGTCTTTTGAATGTAGTGTATACAATTTTCGACCAATTTACAACATGTCACGACAATAGTGTCGCTCTTTGGTAAGTGAATCTAAAAGCCATTATACATCGTTTAATGCTCAATAATAATTTCGAACTGCTCAAAAATTTTTCACTATTTTTTTTACACGTACGGGTGTACGTTTGACAAGGCAACTAAAGTGGTGTAGGGTCTTCTCTTAGACACTTTGTCTGTGTAAAACCTCACCTATGTAAAACCTGGTGGAGAAGGAGGCTTTTCGTGTGGTTTACCTGTAAAAACCCGTCAGAGTATCTGTATATTTTTAAGCATTTGATATGTTTAGTCATATAAATGTACGCAAAATGAATTGAGATGAATTGTGAAATCGAAAATGATAGCCACGGGCAAGATTTCAACTTTTCAACAAAAGTTAAGGTGGGAAAAAATATTCCTAACCGCACACCCCGTCTTTCGGGGCAACTAACAGGGTAGTGTGGGGCCTTCACTCACTAAATAAACAAGCCGTGTGCCGTCTCTCCACCTTTATTGACGGGCAAGATTTCAACCTACGTCTCCTGGATAATCTTTCTGTTATGCTGTAAATTTCTGTATTTTTTTTCTCCGGCTATCAGATAGTTATATCACCTTTGCAACCCTTCATATTCCATAGACGATTAGCTTCTACTGCTGAGTACAGCAGGTGCCATTGTCAGCTGTCACAACCTCACTGCTTACTAATTAATTTTTTAAACCCAGTCAAGGTGTTCTTTTATATTTTTATGAAAAAATTTGAGAGTTCTAACAGTGTTTTGATGTTTTAAGAGTTTAATAACAGTTTCTATATATTATTACGTTCTTTGGCTATACAGAATAATGAAGCTTCCATATGTCAGAAATAATGAGTGTAGTCTTTATAATTATATAACATTTATTTAAAACATTAAAATTCAATGGCAAATAAATTGACGCAGTTGTTATGTGTTCATGTGCACAATATATCGTGTATCTTTACAGTCGAGTGGCGAGCCCAGTCGACTGCAGCGCAGTCTAGGACCAAGATAAACAGTTATTTACACAGTTTTGAAAAGCTCTCCGCTCCCGCAGCGATAAGAAATTTACTTAAATTACGTACTTAGAATCTACAATGATCGCTTACTTTATACCCTAATGGGGGAACCGAGTTAGAGGATATTTCCTAAACAACAATGTAATATTTTACTTACATCATGATCGTAAAAGTTCGTATTATGTAATGCACAATCGCGCTTTATGATCGATGTAATAAAACGTGGATGTAATTCTTTTGTTTCGAACCTGTACGTGTTCGGTATTCGGTATAAATATTACAAAACCCTTTATCGATGGTCGATTAATATTAAAATATTGTGTTGTGAATCGATTTCGGCAACCAACCTTGCTATTTACATTCGGATGGAAATGTAGGTATTTGGTTGTTGTTGATAATTTTTTTTGAATACTAGATTCGGCCTGTGACTTCGTCTACTCGAACTTCAGAATATAAATACATCACTCTCCATCCATCCATCCATCCATCAGCCTTTCGACGTCCACTGCTGGTCATAGGCCTGCCCAAGAGAACGTCATAACGAGCGGGCCTGTGCCGACCGCATCCAACGGTTCCCCGTGGTTTTGACTACATCGTCGGAACCATCACACGGTCCGTACATCACTCTATGCCACATTAATTATCTTTATGTAAAAATATCTATCCCACATTAACCGTTCATTTTTCAGGATAAAAAGTATCCTTTGTCTGTCCTTTTCTAAGCTTTGATGATGATTGGTACAGTAGTTTCAGCGTGAAAACGTTACAAATAAACTCACTATCACATTTATAATATTCTAATATGTAAGGAAGTGAGTTTAAACTCACTTTTTGTGTTTTAATGCGTTAAAAGCTTGTTTTTTTTAACAATACTATTTTTTTTTCACATCCGTTAAATGAAATGGTAAGCAGCGGGTTGTCAGTACTCTCAGTATAGTTGAGTCCATGAGCGGCGTTTCCCACTCAGCAATAGATGGCCCGCGGATCTTATGCCGCCATAAGTAATAAATAAACTAGAACTATGGGAATGTGGAAAAGTTTAGTGCGAGCGGGATTTGAACCTGCGTCCCTTTCCAATCCGGAGAAATGCTCTAGACCGCTAAGCCATCGCACTGACCGACGGCCAATCTAAATCTCCACATCACATATGTTTTTTACGACCCACGCCACCTATCGTATGCATTTACATGCATTAATCCAATATAGTAAGTTTAATTTTGCAATTAAAATTTGTAGGTACTATTAACTAAAACTAGTTAAGCTATCTATTAGGTTACACTGTGAAAAAAAATCCTATTTTTTTTTATGTGCTATTTAGCAGTAGGCATTGAGAGTAACTTTCTTTCGAGATATCATAGAGAGCTAGCTGTTTAGTTTTTATTATTTATTATCGTTACATACGAAATAATGACAAGTCTCATATAAATAGCACATGTTACTCATCACTAGCCAGCTGTAACAAGATGAGTATATAGCTGTATAATTGTTCTCATGGAAATATGCGTCTACACTACATGTCTCATAAAGGGATTTTGTCAGACAATATCTCTCATATATTGACGATATTCCGTAGCAAGTAAGGCACGGTTATACTGCTAGCGGCTTACGTGCATACTGACGATGAACGGCGAAAAACCTTATCAAATTGAAAGCTCATTCTGTAGTATGTTGTAAAACTTGTATAATTTACTTTAGTTACTGTAGTTTTTAGGTACTTGTACTTTTAATACTTATATATCTGTTTCAAACTGTTGCTGTAAAGAACCAATGGAATTTATATGAACTCGTATTCTGCCATTAAATTGTAGTGCTATGCTGCGATATAATTTACACACACTTACTCCATTTATGCTATTTAGGGTATATTTATATTTTTCTATTTAAGGGAATGCTCAGATGGTTCGGACATGTGGAAAGAACGGACGAGCAACTGGTTTAGAAGATATACAATGCGAAAGTGGAAGGATGTAGGCAGTGGCGTAACTATACCTTCTGTGGTCCGTGGCAAATTCATTGGATGGGGCCCTAAGGAGGACCAGTAAATATCGTCACTTTATAATTTAATTTGAATAAATTACTTACCCAACAGTATTACTATTAACGTATGCATTTTAGTTAAAAATCTAATTTTAATTAATTATTTTTAAAAACATAATTGGGCCATAGAATTTTCAATAGACAAAAGAGCCAAGTTACATAGCCTGTCTTAGCCCATATAGGTTCTAAATACTTTACTTATCATCACGCCATATCCCTGACGAGGTAAGCAGAGACAACACAGTGTTAAAAGGCTCTGCTCTAGCATACATCTCTCGCTTCCTCAACATTCATAATTCTCTTCATATATGCTCGCCAGTTTCTGAGACTACTGACTCAACCTTTCTTCAATAAATTACTGATTTGGTCTAGGTAGGTTAGTCTCGATCTCCCCTGTACCTACACCCTTCCACTTTCGCATTGTATATCTTCCTAACCAGTCGCTCGCCCGGCATTGGCTTTGTACATGTCCGAACCATTGGAGCATTCCCTTTCGCATCTTTACACCGATATTCTCTTTCAGATCTATTCGCTCTTTTATGTCATCGTTACGAATGCAGTCCAGTCAGCCTAACTCCACAGATTTTCCGACGAGATCGCATTTCGACGGCATTAATTTTGCTCTCATGCTCCTTCCTGCATACCAAACTCTCGCTTCCATTAATAGTGTTGGGACAAGCACCATGTTGTGTATTGTGACGCGTGCTTTCTGGTTGAGGTGGTGGTTGCCAAGAAGTTGACCCAAGGATCAGTGGTGTATCTTCCATCCCGACTGGGTGTGAATCCATATTCAAGATATACATATTCATCCACTTGTTCCAGCCTGCCATTGCCTATTATTACTCTACCATCTGTTCTGGCTTCTCCTCTTTCAAAGACCATTAATTTGGTTTTGCTCACATTCACATGTAGGCCCCTTTTCTTACAATATTCTGTCATTACGTCGATTAGAGGTTGCAGGTCAGTGGCTGATTGTGCTAGTAGGACCGCATCATTTGCATACAGCAATGAATTAACCACTAAGTCGCCAATATAGCTCCCACATTCATTTTATTCAACCTTTGGAGTCATTTATCCAGAATTTATGATAAACAGTATAGCTGGTAGAACGCACTCCTATACCAGGGCTACATTCCATCCACCCGCACACAAGTTTTGCAGTCCACTGCACCACTCGCAGCAGTCTACCGTTAATAACATACTCTGGAAAAATGCCCCAAAGTTCTTTTTGTACCACCGTGTCAATTGCTTTCTCCAAATCCACAAAACTGCAGAAAACCCTCTGGCCTACAGCCAGATTCTCCAAATCCACAATTATATAGATACATTATTCATCACATACTATTTTTCAAACTTCTAATCGCCCATTCAATTTCATCCATACTGATGTCAACAGAGGATGCCGGTACCGAGTACTGATCGGTTAGACCACACGTGACACCAATATCACTCCAGACATCCACATACCAATCTCCCAAATATCCACTCCATAGACTTAAAACATCTTGTATTTGCGTAAGAATGTCTCCACCTATACACCTTATTTTATTTATTCTGACGGCTGAACAACAACTCCGAAATTTATTCAGGCTGGTTGACTTCAAGGCGGAGTCCTCTCGCTGCCGAGCGTCGTCAGAGCGATGCTTGGCAGCGATAGGAATTGGGCTGCGATCGCTACCTTCTAAGAGGAGGTCATCTCGCAGAAGGGAGCGACGGAGAGGGCCAGGGAGGCTGATCCTTCCGCTGACCCGAACCGCCGCCAGCGACTGGGGCGGTACAGGCGTGAATACTTGCGGCTGATGCCGCCCTAGCTGAGGCTGCGGGTGGATGGACCGGGGAACGTCACCCGCTAAGCCTACCGCGATAGTGCAACGTTCCGTGTGCGGATGCGTCGCTTAGTAGAGGGTATCCGATAGGGTAAGGCACTGATGGACCACTGAAGTAATGTAACATAGTTCCAATGGCCCGTTTATACAGGCAGCGAGACGGCACACGGTGAGTTTATTTAGTGGGTGAGGGCCCCATACTACCCTGTTCGTGTACCTGAATAACGGTGTGTGCGGTTAGGTATTTTTTTTCCGCGTTAACCAAAAAAAGGGGTAACGTTTATAAGCAGTATTTAGAGAACAAATAATTATTATGTGAATGTGGAAAAAGAGAAGTTTAGTGCGAGAGGGATTCGAACCTACGTCCCCTCCAATCAAAGAGTAATGCGTAAAACCTGCTGGCTGACTGACTTTTGGCTGACTGGCTAATGGAGGGAGGCTCCAGAACAGTTTGGTCTTAAAATTAAGCATATCTTGTGTTTGCGTAAGAATGTCATTACCTATAACTAACTAACTAACTAACTTATCATCACGCCATTTTCCTTGCGGGGTAGGCAGAGAGAACAGAGCGTCAAGGGGCTCTATTCTTGCATACATCTCTCGCTTCCTCAACATTCATAACTCTCTTCATACACGCTCGCCGGTTTCGGAGACTCCTGACACCACCTTCCTTCAATACATGACAAATTTGGTCTTGGTAGGTGAGTCTCGGTCTCCCCCTGTACCTACATCCTTCCACTTTCGCATTGTACATCTTCTTAACCAGTCGCTTGTCCGGCATTCTTTCCACATGTTCGAACCATCGGAGCATTCCCTTTCGCATGTTTACACCAATACTCTCTTTAACCTACTCGCTCTCTTACGTCGTCGTTACGAACGCGGTCAGTCAGCCTCACTCCACAGATTCTCCGCAGAGATCGCATTTCGACCGCATTGATTTTACTCTCATGCTCCTTTTTGCATACCCAACTCTCGCTTCCATATAATAATGTTGGGACAAGCACCGCGTTGTGTATTACGACACGTGCCCTCTGACTGAGGTGAGGACTGCCGAAAAGTTGTCCTAATGCTCCGTTCACTCTATTTCCCGCATTCACTCTTCTCTCTACATAAGTGTTGTACCTTCCATCCCGACTAATATGCAAGATATACAAATTCATCCACTTGTTCTAGAACAGCATTTCCTATTCCTACTCTAACATCTGTTCTGGCTTCTTCTCTTTCAAAAAACATTATTTTGGTTTTGCTCACATCCACATATCCCTTTTCTTACAATCTTCTGCCATTACGTCGACTAGGGTTTGCAGGTCAGACGCGGATTGCGCTAATAAAACCGCATTGTCTACATGTAGCAGCGAGTTAACCACTGAGTTGCCCATCTAAACTCCCACATTCATTTCATTCAACCTTTGTAGACATTTATCCAGATATATGATAAATAGTCTGGCTGATAGAACTTAGCCCTGTTTAACGCTGATATTGTCATCAAACCAGGGTGACTTTCCATCAACCAGCCGCACACAAGCTCTGCAGTCCATGTAGTTGGACTACACCGCTTGTGGCAGTCTACCGTTAATATCATACTCCGGCAAAATGTCCCAAAGTTCCTTTCGTACAACCGTGTCAAATGCTTTCTCCAAATCCACGAAACTGCAGAAAACCCTCTGGCCTACAGCCAGATGCTTCTCCACAATGTTGCGCAGAGAAAACACTTGATCCCTGCATCCCCTTCCACACCTGAAACCTCCTTGTGCCTCACACAAAAATTTGTCAGACACCATCCTCACTCTCCTTTCAATAATCTTACCATACACTTTGGCCTCCAAACTGGTCAAGCTTATGGCTCAGTAGTTTGCACAGTCATAACGCGTACCCTTGTTTTTAAACAAGAGCACGATGACTGCGCTTTTCCAGTCCTTGGGAACCATTCCTGAGCTCCAACACAAATTCAGAAGCATCAGGAAGGATTCCCAGACACATGCGCCTCCAAGCTTGATCATCTCAGCAGACACCATATCAATACCCGCTGCCTTACCATTTTCCAAACTTCTAATCACCCAGTCAACTTCATCCATACTAATGTCATCAGAGGATGCCAGTACCGAATGCTGATCTGTTAGACCACATGTGTCACCGGAATCACCCTGAACATCCGCATACATATCTCCAAAATATTCACTCCATCGGCTTAACACATCTTGTGTTTACGTAAGAATGTCTCCACCTTTAGACCTTATTTTATTCATTCTGAAAGCTGACCAACCACTCCGAGATTTCTTCACCTCCCTCCAGAAAAGTTTGGTGTTGCCCTCGAAGTTTTTGGTCAACCTTTCTTCTGCAAACATATTTGCTCTATCACGCTTCTCCTTCACTAAGGCTTTGGTGTCATTCTTACGTTGCCGGTATATTTATTTCTTCTGTTCTTTCATACTTGCACTCAGGTTCAAAGAAGATACATAGTCCAGCCACGCTTTCTTCTTTTGGTCTTCGGAAGTTACTACTTCCGTATCCCACCATGCATCACCTTTCACTTTCCTATGCTTCTTTTAGCATCCACATACTTCTTTCGCTGTATCTACCATACTACCTTTCAATACTCTCCAGCATTCTTCAATGTCAGATACCGGCTGACTTGCCATTGTCAGCCATTCACGAACACTCTCTGCATACTTTGTTCAAACACTCTCTTCTTGCAACTTTTCAATCTTTATTCTTTCAAGCCCTCCGAAGTGGATACGCTCTCGCCAATGCCTTTACTTTCTGAACAGACCACTAAATCTTGCAATAACGAGATAGTGGTCCGTGTCGACAGTGGAACTCCTATAGGCTCTTGTATCCAGAATTTTATTTCGGAGGTGACTGTCTACCAGAATTAAATCTATCATACTTCTCTGTTCATTCCTTCTCCATGCATACATATGGATGTCCTTATGTTGAAAAAATGTGTTTAGCACAATAAGGTTTCTCTCCATAAATACATCCGCAATGAACCTACCTGCATCATTCAGTCTTTTATCACCAAATGAACCAAGCACGTCCTCGAAGTCTGGACGCTTGGTCCCAACCCATCCATTCAAGTCTCCGCATACGATCACGCGTTCACTAGCATCAGCCAAATCCAGTACTTCCTTAACATTATCCCAGAACTTCTCTAGATCCGATGCCACCGAAGAGCCTATGGGAGCATAAGCTGCGACTACCGACTGCGTGATACCTAGTTTTATTCAGACCCATAGAAGTCTGGGATCGAACATTCCGTAGTCTTTCACATCTGAGGCTAAGCGTGCAACACCCCCACTCCTATGCTGGCCCGATCGCTCTGCGGTACACCAGACCACAAAGCTATCCCGCCACCAGGAAGATCACAGGCGTCACTGCCCTTTCGCTTGGTCTATGTTACACAGAGCACATCAAGCTGTCTGTCCGACATGACGGTTACCAGCTCGTGTAACTTACCTTCCACACCACCTCTTACATTCCACATGCTTACTCGACACTCTGCTCCCTTCGACTCGCCAAACTGGGCAAGGTGTGATTAGTGGCGGCCCCCATCGCTGCATCTGCCATTGTTCGTACCGACGGAGGCGGGTCGGTACGCGTCGCCTCTGGGGCATGCCCTAACCCGCACTGCGAAACGCATTCGAGCCGAATTACAGCCTGTGGATTGCAGGCTGGCAGGGATCGCGTCTAGCACGCTCCGGACTATGATCACCCAAATTCATTACCTATAATAGACCTTATTTTATTTATTTTGACCACTGACCAATTACAACTCCAAGATTTCTTCAGGCTAGCTGACTTCTAGATGGCTGGCTTCTGGAGGGAGGCTCCAGAAGAGTTAGGTGTTAAATTAATTCTGAGCTTGTCTCTCGGGTTGGGGGCCCTGTCGGGTCGGGGGCCCGTGGCATTTTGCCAGCCCTGCCACCCTATAGTTATGCCACTGGATGTAGGTACAGGGGGAGACCGAGAATTAGATACCTAACTAGACCAAATTGGTCATGTATTGAAAGAAGGTGGAGTCAAGAATCTCTGAAACTAGCGAGTATTATGAAGAGACGGGCCTCGTGGCGTAGTCGGTAGTGTAACCGACTTCCGTGCACGAGGTCGTGGGTTCGATTCCCACTCAGGACAATTATTTGTGTGATGAACACAGATATTTGTACTGCGTCTGGGTGTTTTCTATCTATTATATGTATGTATTTACAAAAAAAAGGTAATAATGTATTATATCCGTAATCTGGTAGCCATAGCACAAGCGTTAAGCTTAGTTTGGGACCAGAGGACGTTGTGTGAAATGTCTGTGAATATTTATTTATTTATATATCTGTGAATATTTAATTATAAATGTTGAGGAAGCGAGAGATGTATGCAAGAATAGAGTCTTTTGGCGCTCTGTTCTGTCTGCCTACCCAGTAGGGGGGATGGCGTGATGATAAGTTAGTAAGTAAGTAGTATCTAAACCATATTTTATTTATAATATTATTTTATACAGGATTTTTTTTATATAGAATGTTACACACACACATACCGATGTCCTGTGACATTCCGTGTGGTGACGGATTAAGAATACAAGTGTCACCACCCCATTCTTTCCCACGGGTGTTGTATGAGGCGACTGAGGGAAGTAAGCAATTATCATCCATTGCACGACTGGTGGTAGAGCTGGGTACCAAGTGGGAGTACTCACTTGGTATCCAGCCCGAGCGGGTTGGTACCACCATCTCCCGTGTGACCGGCCATGAAGCACATTGTTGCGTTTTGGCTGTAGCAGGAGATAGCCCTTTATATTTCATTTCATCTGTGAAATGAATTGGTGAGCAGCGGCTTGACAATACTCTCGGTATAGTTGAGTCCATGGGCGACGGTTACCATTTACCATCAGATGGACTGTGGCTCGTCTGCCTCTAAATGTAATAAAAACATACACATAGCATCACGCCTGTATTCCCCGAAGAGGTAGGCAGAGGTGTATTACACACCCACACTCGCCAGCTATGTTTGATTCCCACGTAATAGGGGGCGAGCCTATTGACGTCTACCGGGCACATTTCCAAACTCCGGGCTGCTACTGAGAATTTTTCTTTTTAGGAAAAAGCTCAATAGCTTTGCCCGACCCGGGGTTTTGGTTAGTTATGAGGTAGATTGATATTTGGAACGAACTCGATTATATTAATGTCTAAGGAAATATCTTTAAAATTTACAATATATGTTGCTTGCAACTCGCTACTAATGGGACTAAACCTTTAGCGTGGCTACAACGGGTACCGCTTAAGTGATATTAGCAGATAGCCGCAGAGCCGGACAATAGTAGCCCAGTCTGCCTAGCCACCAGAGCAAACACAATATCGGATGAATGACGTCAGATTATACGCTTATAGTGGACGCGGTGTATATAATAGTGTTACGCAGGGCAGCGTTACTGTTATATGAATATTTTAGTAACTGTCGTTATATATTTTTACCTTTTGTGCGCATAGGTCTCCTCTCGGAGTGAGAGGGATAAATGATACACGGGCTTGTTTTCCGCAACTCGACTTCTTCCAATGCGCCTATTTTGCGTGACGGGTTGGTCACACTCACTACTATAGCCAACCCAACTCATAAAAATATCAAAATTATAACAAAAAGTAAAATATTAATGTGAACAACATTTTTTATATAATTATGCACCCTGTAATATTATAAACTAGCTGATACCCGCGACTTCGTCCGCGAGAATTTCATAAAAATAAATAAAGGAACACTTCAAATAGAAGTCTTGAATTTAAAGGGAAAAATATCGACGGTATTATGGGAATTCGTAGTATTTATAAAAACCCTCTCACTTTTTCCACATCCGGACATTAAAAGTCCTTTTAGAACGTTTCCTTATATTGATACTACTCGCAATCTAGTACCATTGCAAAGTTTCGGTGGGTTTAAATTTCGGAGCAATGTGATGGGTACGCCAATCTTAGGTTCTAGTTTATGACAGGGTAGATCAGGCACATTTATAGTATCTAAAATTCTATTGGATAATTAATAGCTTCATCCAGATTGCAAGCTGAATTGTTGGAAAGATATGTTTGTGATTCACCAGGAAGTTTATACACTACTGTAGTTACCTACGTTTAATAATTAATTTAAGCAAGTAAATAAAAATTAAGAAAACTAACTTATCATCACGCCATTTCCCTTGCAGGGTAGACAGAGAGAACAGAGTGCCAAGAAGCTCTATTCTTGTATACATCTCTCGCTTCCTCAACATTCATAATTCTCTTCATACCGGTTTCGAAGACTCCTGACTCCACCTGCCTTCAATACATGACCGATTTGGTCTAGGTAGGACATCAAGCTGTCTGCCCGATATGACTGTTACCAGCTCGTGTAACTTACCTTCCACACCACCTCTTACATTCCACGTGCCTACTCAATACTCTGCTCCCCTCGTCTCGCCAAACTGGGCAAGGCGTGATGGGTGGCGGCCCCCATCGCCGCATCTGCCATTGTTCGTACCGACGGGGGTAGGTCGGTACGCGTCGCCTCTGGGGCACACCCTAACCCGCACTGCGGTACGCATTCAAAAATTCGAAAATTAAGTGTCTATTAATAATGTTTAAATAATAACTTTTTACTAAACGTGTATAAAAATATAATAGCAGTGACAGACTAACGGTAAAACCAAGGACTGCAAAGACGGTATCGAGGTTTTCTCGAATGATTAAATCCCAAGTCCAAGATTGAGACATCACCGCACACCACTCGGACTTTTTACGATAATATGTGTGTGTTTGTTTACAAATTATCACAGCTCGGTGAAGGAAAACATCGTGAGGAAACCTGCATGCCTGAGAAATTTTCTCGGTGGCTTGTGAAGTCCACCAACCCGGATTGGTCTATCGTGGTGGACTCCCTCTTACCATGAGAGGAGACCCGGCAGATAGCTGATGTTATATAACTTAGGATACCTACTTTTATTTTGGAAAATAAATTAGAATTCCGCGTAAAATCTAAATGCCACGTGTAGAGAGTCACAGTTACTCAATTAATTCATCATCAACATCATCAGCCTCTCCTGGTGCATAACTGCTCATAGGCCCCTCCCAATTTCTTCTAGCCTCTGCTGCTTGATTTATCCAGTCACGACATTTACGTCATCGGATGTCGTCTACCCATCGCTTAGGTGAGCAACCACGTTGTCTGGTGTTCGTCCACGGCCTCCATCACTCTATGACTTTCCATGTCTATCTATCTGTGCTCATCCGAGCAACATGACCTGCGCATGTCCATTTTTGCCGCGGGATGGTTTCCACCACATCTCTCACGTGTGTTTTCCGGGTCATCCATCCATCCATTTTTTCGGTCGCGCAAGGAGATGCCGGATGATTCTTGTTAGCTCTTCAATAAACGCACGCATTAAGCGCACGGCGAGGGAGTATTTACCTATTAGTATTTTTTCGGTCGCCTATACGACCTATAACAAATTACCAATTTTTAAAGTTTTTGTCTGTCTATCTGTCTGTCCGTATGTTTGTTCCGGCTAATCTTCGGAACGGCTGGACCGATTTGGACGGGACTTTCACTATCAGATAGCTGCTGTTACAGCGCGTAACTTAGGATAATTTTATTTCGGAAAAAGGTTCCGTGAAAAAGAACCCATGAAATCGTGAATGAATAAAATCTCCGGAATGGGTGGACCGATTTGGACGGGACTTTCACTAACAGATAGCTGTTGTTACAAGGAGTAACTTACGTCACTTTGATTTTGGAAAAATAATTAGAGTTTCGCGCAAAAACAATAAAACCCATGAATGGCGTACCCCAGGGTGGCGTTTTATCCCCGCTACTTTTCGCAATTTTTATTATTTACATCTCAAATAACCTACTTTCTTTCTACCACCTTTTTGCAGATGATCTACAAATGTACTAGCAAGTACCATTAACATAACTACCGAAAACTATGGAACTACTCAATGACGATTTTGACAAAATTAGTGCGTGGAGTAAATCTCACGGCCTTACTGTGAATCCTTTAAAAACACAGGTGACAATTTGTAGGCAGCTCTAGAATTATCTCAAGAATTGCTTGGGCACCGTTACCACAGGACATTTTTGAAAGTGGTAAAATTCCTTTTAGTTATAGAGTTAAGAACTTGGGTCTAACAATTGACTCCAATTTTACCTACTTGGAATGCACAGCTGCAAGAGGTTAGTTGAAAATTATTAACATCTGCATGTTCTCTTAAGAGACAACGCAATTTTCTCCATACATCCAGCAAAATTACGTTTTTAACTTCATTGTTTCTGCCTATCCTTGACTACGCTGATTCCAGCTATCCTGATGTCACCGTAAACCAACTAGATAAACTTGAGCGCCTCCAAAATTTCTACATAAGGTTCATATTTGGTCTTCGCAAGTATGATCATGTTTCACAATTTCTATCTCTGCTTAAGTGGTTACCTATACGACTTCGCCGGAATACTCATATTCTTTCTTTACTATATAATGTATACTGTTTAACCCTTCATTTCCTTCCTATCTCAAAGGTCGTTTTGAATACCTTCATGACACACATAGGAGATGTTCAAGGTCATAGGAAAATATGAAATTGAAAATACCTTTACATTTTACGAACTTTTATGGAAAATCTTTTACTGACACTGCTATTAGTCTGTGGAATGCTCTGCCGGTGGAAATAACGCGAGCAGAGACCTTAACTAAATTTAAATTAATAAAGTTTAAAAAAATATTAAATTTAACTAAATTTAAATAAAGTTGCCCACAAGAAATTACTTTTAGTGACAAAGCCGCCCATTGTTATAGGTTAACATATTTTTTCTCGCTTTTTACCTATTTATTATATAAACATAGGTGTACAATAAAGTGTAAATAAATAAATAGATATATGAAATTGTGAATGAATGACGATTCAAATAGATAACTATATACATCGAATATACATCCAATATACATAATATATTAAAACTAGCTTCTGCCCGCGATATTGGACCACGTGGCAGGCAATAAATGTATTTTTTTCTCAGAAACAAACATTATATTATGTTAGTTATACTTAGGTATTACTAATAGGTAAATACTCCCTCGCCGTGCGCTTAATGCGTGCGTTTATTGAAGAGCTAAAAAGAATCACACGGCATCTCCTTGCGCGACCGAAAAAATGGATGGATGGATGACCCGGAAAACACACGTGAGAGATGTGGTGGAAACCATCCCACGGCAAAAATGGACATGCGCAGGTCATGTTGTTATATACTCTCGTCTACATTTAGTAAAAAGTTGTTATTTAGACTGTACAAACAGACACTTCAATTTTATTTATTTGTATAGATTACGTGATGTTCTAACATACGTGTTACATGTGAATCGATTTGGTTTTTGTTGCTGTTTCATCGTTGGACGTAACCTAAAAAAATAATTAAACATAAATTGAAAACATTTACGTTTTAACAAACATTTAGTTCCTCGATTTAAGTGGATACCTACGTGATGTTCTAACAGGCGTGTCTGATATCATTGTATAGTTCGGTTCACTCGTCGGACGTGCACGTATCGGCCTGTCAAATATCGGCGCCGGCGCTATATCAATTCGCTATTTCGAAAGCACTCGATAAATACAAATAGTTAAAGTAGTGACAATTTAAATATGGATTTACTATAATATGCATGTATCAGTCACACCCGGTAAATATTGTCTAAAGATTTCAAATTTGATATACATTTGTCTAATGTCTTATTATCATCAGTAACTAAGGAACCAATTAATTAATAGGAAACTCTGACTCAACATACAAAAACGTAAATCAATGAGTGGGTAGTCAAAATTGAAGCCGAAATTTGTGAGATCAACAGTTTTCACTTTAACATATTCTTAAATTCACTGCGTAGTTTTCATAATTTAAATCATAATAAGTTTTATAATTACGTACGTTTATACCCTGCACTCGGAATGTGGTCGCTAGTGGGGTTACATCTACGCTACATCACGGTAACAATATGGATGTTTTTACCTCAAACATAATTATTTAATTTTATTTATGCGCCGCAGTTATACCAACCATTAAATCAAAAACAATAAACCATTCAAAAAACATTGATGATATAGATGTATAGATATCTATTGTGCATGTACTCAAAAGAGACAGTAGCTAGAGATGAGTGACCATAACTATCAACCCAGCTGGCAAGAGTGACATGACAAAGAAGAAGAAGAATAGATTCCCACAGTTCTGTTCCTTTCGGTAACGGTTTTAGCTTAATGATATCTTATCCTTTTTCGTCGTTCGACTCAAAAGATTAATACCAAGATATTAAATAATCTACAGCATTCTTTAAGAATTGTCCTATCAAATTCAAAATAGTCCTTTCCAGTTTTACTCATAGTTTCAGAGATTGGCGTAGCCAAAAAAATCTCGCTAGCTCTATTACATTAATATAGATGTAGTCTAAAGATCATATCACATGTTGAGTATTTTATATGCCGTCAAATTTCAATTCACAGTTTTTTCTTTTAGAGTGATTTTGAAAATAGTTACCCATATTTCGTTTTCAACGCGGAAATTGAGCGGTTGCGGTCGACTATTATTGTCCGGCTGTGACACGTCAGCAGTAGACGTTACTGCTACGGCAAACATGAAATTTCACATTGATAATACCGATATAAAATACTAGCAAGTGCTCGTGACTTTGCCTGCGTGGACTTCAAAATTCAAATCTAGTAAGTTTTTTAGGCATAACTCTATATCGTGACAGAAATATTTGTGTTGGATATACACAGCCATATATTTATATGCAAAATTTTGTTCAAATCCATTTCGTCGTTAGTTATAATTATTCCAAGCAAGGATATCTTATGGCGCATCGTAGGAGCTAGTGATCGTGGTAGCTATTTTTAATGGTATGGATTAAAAGTATTTTTATGTTAATCCAGTGTCTATTCTTTATAGCTATATATACAAATGAAAGCTTAATCTAAATCCGTTCAGCCGCTTAGGCGTGATTCACGGATAAATATCTAAACAACTTCACAAGCTTGAGGACTATGATGTCTTAAGAACGTGCTTTGAAATGTCGTAGTACCTATATATATATTTTTGTAGGCCAAGCTTTTGTTGTGCCAAACAAAATACCTTAAAGTTAGTTACAAGTACAATTTCCTAAAAACAATATTTTGCCGTTGTAGATATAATATAGGTTAATACTAATATGTTATTACTTACTTATTTAACGTGCCTACCATGATATAACAGACTTTTGTACATAAAAAATAGGTATATTTTACATTTTCTCCTCAAAATAGTAAGCAATGTTGTAACATATTATACGTTTCGTTTCTACAATTAGTTATCACGTAATTAGGGGTGAAGGTGTTGCCGTGTACTAAACATAGTTCTAGATTTCATGCTCATACAGTAAACCTGGACTAGAATCACTACACTCATGTAAATAAGTTGTATATTTACCTACGACACAAATTTAAACGAACATAGAAAAATATTTGTAGTGAATTTGAAAGAAAAACTGTATTAAAATTTCGACTATCTTGCTGGACAGTTTATTTATAGCTTATGGCGGCATGAGCCACGACTTATCTGGTTATAAGTGGGTAACCACCATTCGTAGATTTAGCAATACCAGGGATATTACCTAATCGCCACCCACCGTTTACCACTACGTGGAATCACAACATATTGAGATGCTTCTTGGCTGTGTAAAAAAGTTCGTTCGGGTCTGACAACAAAGGAGCCACCTCACTTGGAATTCCTGTCTTAATTGTAATCTATATCTTAACTTGTTTCATCATAATGTACTATAGATAAATACCACTACGCAAAACAAAATTCCTTGTAGTCACGCTATAATTCATTTATGAAGGCAAAAGATCCATTAATAAATGTTCATATATTTTAGCTCTTTAATAACAAGAAAGGTGAAAGTACAAATAAAAACATATATCCCGAGCATATTAGCAATCTAGAAAGGTTTTATGGCTAATCACGGCGATTTTATATCGTAGATAATCATGCCTTTGCGAGCAATATTAATGATCGCAATTAATATCTGCAATATTAATGATCATGAACGAATGTCTCAATCTAGATGTATATACTTATACTTTTACTAATCATTATATTCGTATTATTTAAAACTACTTCAGAAATAGATAAAAAAAAAACACAATAAGCTTTAATATTAAAGAAAACACGACATCTGTACAAGCGCAAGAAATAAATACGAATGTCTATTTCTTCGGGAAAATAAATAAAATATCTTCCCACAAGTTCTCGTAGCGAGAGACACCTGATACTTCATATTATTTTTTTCGCGAGAATTCATTTCGTATCCAACTATAAAACTCTAATTTCGATGTCATTGTATAATGGATTGGAACGTCTGAGAGCTGGTAGCAAAATTTAATATTATGTTCGACGATATCTAAGGTAAGAAGAGAGGTACAGTACGATTGTCGTGGGATTGCGAATTGTGAAAAAGTCACGAATCTCTACATTGTCTAGACGAGAGACGACGAGAGCGCCGGTCGTCCGCAAGAGAACACTAAGCCTGTGTTATTAGATTTTGATGAGTTGTTGACGACCATTTTAAAACTTTCGGTGTTATTTGTATATAAATGTTTTTGCTCCAGTCATACATATCCAAGTTTTACAATCAATTCTACGTTTTATATGCCACTGAAAATGTGACTATAAAAAATTCTATGACGTTTGTTAGAACCTGCCAGACGTTTCGCCTATTTGTTTACTGGTGTAAATACAAACATCAAATTTTAGGATACTAGTTTGCTGCAGATAATATATTCAAAATCTTCTGTATAATACTATATTCAAATATATATATTTTTACGTTCTTTGGTAGACACGGATTTATTTGAGACCCCGAGAAGGAGTGGGGGAGTACTGGTGTACTCTCCCACTCCTTTAAGGACTTGTAAATTCTACCAACCTGTATTGGACGAATTCTACCCTACAGCGTTTCACAATGATTTATCTGGTTTTAATTAATGTTAATGGTTATCTTTAATATATTTTATGTCATAATATTTGTCATCTTTAATATATTTATTTTAAATTCATAAGTTAAGAAAGTTGTCCTGTGTGGAAATCGAACCCAGAACCGGTCAAGTCTTGAATTATCTATAAAATGTTAAATATACAAGATTACTTATAGCTAACCTTTTTTCTCTTGTCACAACTTAAAATTTTATAGAAAAATAAAACAATCTCCGTGTAATATTACACAGTAGAAGACCCTCCAAAATTTTGGTAAATCAGCTTTACTTGAAAATATAATTAATAAGCGTTGAACATTTTTATCCCTCGAAACCTTTTAGTATCAAATTATAGCAGGTGATTGTCCAGATAATATTATAATCGATTTTGTAATAAAGAGGTTGTGTTTTACAAGCACGTCTGTGTAGAACAACCATAAAACTGATCCATCAGTTTCAATCAATTGGCTGAGTGTAATCACGTTGTAAACGCACACATGAACAAATCATATCGAAGCAAGCGCTCCAACGGATTAGGTAGCGTGGCAATACGGCAAGGATATGCCACCGGGAATCCATAAAACTTTCCCTCGTCCATGAAAAGTGAGCTTAGTCACGAAGGGCTCATTAATTCTGTATAAACCTAGCTAACGCTAACCTATTGCCACGTCGGGTTATGAGCTTGTAATCCCGCAATCGGATAAACACGACCAGATTTCTTGAACTACCATTCCAAACTTTTATTCATGTGATTATTTTACTATTAAATTAATTAAAAACAAAAAAGTATCTAACAGATTAGTTCTAAGTGTTTGTAATCACGGAATAAGGTTCCCCAACAAATTTTTTAACGCTAAATATATAAGTTTGACAACTTCGATAGCGAGTCTGCGATTTCGATAAAAATAATAAAATACATTGTTTTGGATTTGCTTTTACAGACCATTGCGCTATCTCTACGACTTCATCAAAGAATATTATCGAGACTACCTCTGAAAATAAGAAAACGAATGTTTTTTGAAATAAGTAAATATTGTTCAGTATAGAAATAAAATCGTGTACTTAACGTAACTGTATACAATGTATGAAATGTTAAGACCATGACTGCGTATTTTAGAACTTTCCATAACAAAGGCGTATGTATGTACGTCAATCATCTTTTATAAGCTGTTAGACTCAGATTTAATCAATGGGACTTTCACCTCATAATAGTAATAGGCGTACGTATTGTTTGATATTGCCAAAGCACTTCATTGACTTTCTAGATATGTACATAAGTGTAAGATGAAGGGGAATGTGTATTATAATATAAAACTTATTATCGATTCCACAAATGGTGTGTTGTGATTTATGAGTGATTAAAGTACTAAACTGTTGGGTGCAGGCATACAGGACAAATATACAATATGCGACCCACAAATACAAATCCTAACTATTATAAAGCTGTAACATACGTGTGTCTGTACATTTAAGATATTTGAGAAAAAAATGGCATAACTGAACACAAAACAATTTTTTTAGATTTGTTGTCTGTTTACTCGTTCGTTCATCACGCAAAAACTACTGAACGGATTTTTTATTTTATAGCTCTTGATTAGACTTAAAAACTGGTATACATTTTATCTCGCTACTACATCGGGAACCTGAGATATAACCTAAAAACTAGTTTTTGGCTGCGGCGGACCCTCGAGTAAAGGCTAGTGAATTTCTAAATTTGTGTTTACCTTAGTACGGGAGTTCATTAAAAATATTTCCACTTACACCAAACAAGCGTTAGGTTTTGTCTCATCTGATGGTACGATAATATCTTAGGTAAAGCAAAGCAAAACCGTGTTTAGTTTGTTACATTTATATTCATATTATACTTGGATAGGAAATCCGCTGGTAGCATATTATTCAAAGCCCTTTCTGTGTACCTACATAATGAAGAATAACACTGAAGTGATGTAGATATCAAGAACCACAGCATTAAATAAACCATTAGATGTTACGAGTCTCTTTTTATAATAGGAGTGATGCAGGTCGTATATGAAGAACAGCAGGTTGCCTACCCCAGTATTTTATTTGGTAAGTAAGAGTGTCGGAAGCCCAGCCCCCATTGTCTCCCTCCATCGCCCGTCTTCTCCAACTCCTCATTTTCACTCTATTATTATCATTTTTTATGTTCTAAACTGCCTTTGCGGTGCAGCGGTAGGTAATGTAAGCGACTGCTGATCATGAGGTCTCGGGTTCGATCCCTGGGTCAGGCAATATTATTGAACTTTTTCGTAAAAAGGTAAAAAGAAAAATTCTCAGTAGCAGCCCGGAGTTTGGTACACAGCAATAGACTTGCCCTCTATTACGTGGGACTTAAATATAGCTTGTTCCATGTCCTATGATCAACGCGTGAGTGAGGTACTTGATGTTGCAAGTATTTATAGGCAACGTGAACTGCTTATCAGTAAGCAGGCGCTTGATTGCCACCCTTGCAGAACCCATAGTGATTATATTCTCTTTGGTAGTAAGTACCTATTAAAAGGCAAACTCGCCATGAAGGATTGCCTTGAAGTACTGTATGTATTGCGAAACAAAACACTAGAAATTTGATTGTAGTCACAAAAAGAAACTCGGACGCGTCTGACTAAATATGTTTGAAGAATAAAATAAACAGTGAATGTACTAATATGCATTTGGGTAGTGTGCACCTACGTCGGGAAGCGCTGACAAGTTTTTGAACGCTTATGAATAAATAAGTATCTCTCGTCTGCCACATCAATACCGCTGGTGGCTGAATGCCAAATGCTATTCGTGACATTTTCCACTTTCGCTGTTTTTCCATCCGCGAGCTCTGAATAATTCGTGTGGTTAATTTCCCTACGAGTTTGGTTGAATTTTTAATATAAAATATTTGTTACAGTGTTGCCAAATTACTATAAAATATATTAATATGATAAAATTTATCTGATAACTGAAACTTATTGAAGTATGTATGCTTTATTAATTGTTAGTTAATTTCGATTCCCATACGTATAAATAAATCGTGATTGTAAAATTAATCATGTTGGGTTTATGTTGGATGCTTAATACATTGATTGAGGAAACAATAAGTAGTTGTTTTGCTATGAATTACTGTTCATGACCCCGTCTCTTCCTATAGGAGTCGTAAAAGCCGATTAAGGGATTACCGGGGGACCGGGCAGCAGCGTTCCCCTGTATACTAAAAACATCAACTGCGATCGCCAACCCGCCTGCCAAGCGTGGCTATTAATGGCAAAACCTTTTGGGGAGGCCTATGTCCAGCAGTGGACGATGAAAGGCTGATGGATGGATGGATCGATGGACTGTTTATGATGTTATAATCTGCTAAATTATGCGACTTAACAGGGCAAGTACCACCCTATCACAAAAAACCTAACAGCTTATAGAAATGTTTTGTTCGGTAAACATTAAATGAAGCATTACGCGGTACAGGTTCGCATCACAGGGAATGAGGAAAATATGGGCCTTATTGGTATAAAGAGATAGTAAGTTTTCCTGAAATGTTTCATTCAATGAGTAATAGTAGCGGTGAAGACCGCAACCTTTCCCTAATTTTTTTCTATCGCTTTCTTACTTCTCTCCCCCACACCTTATCTAACATGCTTCCTCTTCATCTGGCATCCCTATCCCTAGGGTTGAAAACTCAAAGGGATGCCTCTAATATCCCTATCCCTAGGGTTGGAAACGCAAAGTGATGCCTCTAATATTTCTAGCATCTATAGGCTACGGGCACCGCTTATTTGCAGTATAAAAAAAGCAGTCATGAGAACTGCCGACAGAAGTGAAAACCTAAAATTATAAACAAACAGATGTTATTTTTGGATATCCAAATTAATTGTAACTTGCACCACTGAGTATATATGTATATAGCGCAGCGCAATAGTGTTATCGTTAACACGTCACGTGACCATGTCGATGACGACTTACATGAATTTACTCCCTATCCTAACCTTCCTATAGAAGGTTTCACTTAAAAAAAAACATTATCTAAAAATAACAAAAGGACTATCTCTCGTTCAACGTAAGTTTCAGAAATAGTGATTTATCATTTATAATTCGCTTGTACTTGATGTTTTATATTTACATTTATATCACTTATTTAAAATCTATTAAGCTGACGTTACAAAAAAGTATTCTATTCTTAGAAAGAAGAAAATTGAGTTCGAAACGGTTGCTCTTTGTAGTCAACATTAAATCAGACAGCTCCCGTGATAGGCGGGCATTTCACAGAGCCCAAGGTAGGTTGGAGTAAAGGTGTCGGGGCCATTACCCGTGAGCGAGGCAGGTAACTTATGTCGCAACCCCAGTCCCAGTCGTCTACAGATCGAACGCTATTATACTGATTTAAATACACTCAAATGTTGAATATGGTGGCGAATTCTTAGCAAAATAACTTTTAAATATGTTTTCGAACTCTTTGAAAATGACAAAGTTTTTAACAGCGTTGGAATAAACTACGTGTAATGTGAATATTTTTTAATAATATTGAAATGAGCAAAATGAGAGATATATTTATTTTTGATATTCAAATAGGTTTGCCTTTTTGAGACTTACTATGCTTACTTTTTAGGCGGGGAAAATTTAGAAGAAAACGTCGTGTGGGCCCTCAGCCCTCACCCACTAAATAACCCGCCGTGCACCAAATTTCCACCTGTACCTACTGGGCGTATTCATTTCAGTGGTCATTAATATTTTTTCTAGCATCAAGCTTGTTTGCTACAAAATAAACTGCTTGATAAATCACATATTATATTTTTGCAATTTAGTTGCGTCTTATTCATTTAAAAATTAATAATAGTGTTATGTAAATAATTTGATTAGATTTTAGGAGATGATATCTATATGGCTTTAGCTTAGATTTTAAACCATTTTTGATGACCACCTATTATAATTAACTTACTTTCAAATATTTCTTTAAGATAATATAGATTTGGGTAAAATATTTTACCATTTTTTCAATGTTGACAATGAAAAATAATGGCTATTATGCTGGCCGGCCACAAAAAATACTTTAAATAAATATAATACTTTCTAACATTTACGCGAATTTTACACATTTTGAAATAAAACTACGTTTACGGAATCTATCGCGTTTACTTGATTTGTATACTATCCCGACGTTTCGAATACTTTACAGCATTCATGATCACGGGTGGACTTAGATGGTAGATGTCCAAAGCTGATATGTTGTTTCAACGGTTTCATCTACCCACAGTAATATGATTTTACAAATTTTTGGTTTATTTATTTCAACCCACATAAGAAAAGGCATCGAGCCTGACATGGGTGTGATATTGAGTTGCACAAGAGAATAATCCTTACTAATCATGGACGTATAAGAAACGGACTGCGTCTCGCTAAGACAGAATTGAGGCTATCTATGTGTGTGTGAATTTAGGGATACCATGTTAGCCAAATTTACCCTTTAATAAATACAGATTGGCAGACAAATTTATTGGGAATGTATATAAAATATACCGTACTATTTGAAAAGGTTAATAGTAGCCAATAAAACACTTTTTTACTGTATTTATTTATTTTACTGCACAAATCTGTATGAAGAAAGAGTATAGTAGTCACAAGTAGTCACAACAAATCTTTGCGTCTCTGAAGTTAGGCACAGAGCGCGAAGTGGGAATTTCGACAGAATCATACGATAAGTGCTGACCAATTCAAATGTTATATTATTACTTGATTAACAAAACAATCGAATGGCATCATAATGTTTTCATATCTAAGTATTTGGGTTTTATATTCAATAAAAAGTAGGTATACGAGCGATTTCAGTGAATAGGCTTTAATCTAGATTTAGAAGAGTCCACATCTTACGATCGATGAATTATATAATTATCGATTACAATTGTTAAATTATAATCGAATATTTTTCGATTACTGCAAACTGTAAAAGACGCACATGCCTTGCGACACAAAAATGGCTACTACGCAGCGTCTTGCAGCCAACTTCAGAGACAAAAAGATCCGTTGTGACTACTGTAGGTATATAGAAAAAGAAAAAGATGTTTGTTTACTTTTTTATTATAAGTACCTAATGTCTAACATCCCATAAGCTGAGTAGTTTGTTTTATAATGTTGTCTTTTATTTTGAGAGGTTCTTGTAATTCCCTCTAATTTTGAAACGTGGTGAAATCGAATTGTTAAATATTTTTCCACTATATTTAATTAGGCTTATTTTATGTTCTGTTCCGGCGAATGTGTATGGACACAGGTAAAGGGGCACGTCGCAAGAAATAAAAAGTTTTAAAATGGCCGAAATTAAATAATTATTTACTGAAGGGCTAAAGTTGTTGACACTGCAATTAGTTTGGTAGTTGAGAAATATCGAGTATGTTATAAACTAACGAAATAAAATGATGCTATTGGTTCACCATATGTAACAAAAATATTCTTAGTAAATGTAACAGACTCAGATTCTCAAATAATAATTCAGAAATAAATAGTGATTAAGAAAGTTCTCTTTTATTATTTTCCATTTTGACTAAAATGTTAATAAGCAGACAAATAGACATACGGTGGGCATCTACCACCTTATTTTATGTCGCTTTCGTTAAATGCGATTTTCTTATGAACATAAATAACACTCGCAAATGCAATTTTATTACGTTAAAACATATTACAATAGGTATGATTACTTTAATATAGATTTTGTAAATGCTACTATAATAATAAATTCATGCTACTTATACTACTGACCAACGCAAATTCAAATTAGTAAACCACCAGAAAATTTATTATAATAAAAAAAAAATGAATAATTTGTTTTCGATGACGCAGACGACAACAACACTATTAACGATACGTGGCAATCAAATATCATTTTACTCTACAAAATAAAAAATCAGAGTATAAAAAAGTAATAAATATAGAACTATAAAACTCCCATATTTCGGGTAATTTGCACTAGTGAATATTTGCAATACTGAATTATTTTGTTCTAGTGAATAATTATTAATTTTAATGTATAAAATAGGGAACTAAGTGATTAAATTATTCGTTTACCTATGAAATGTGACTCCTGGATTTTTTCTTTCGGTCACTACGGTTTTTACACCATTTCACCATACAATACATGCTGTATTTTAATATTTTTTTGGCAGCGTAGACGTACTGACTGTGATAACGTTTACTTGGGCAATGGCTGACTAACGTGTGAATGTTTACGTGTAGGTATGTACGTACAGCGAACTGGCAGACTCTGAGCGACACAAAGTTGTGTTAGCGAGACTATGTCCGAGTATTTTTACATGTCCATGTTACTAATATTATAATTTCGAAAGTCTATTGAATCAATCATCACGAGGCTGAATCTCAGAATGTAATATAGACTACCTTTATCGCCACAAAAATAGATGCTTCCTGTGGGATAGCTACTTTTATTTTATTTCATTTATAGATATATTATTGTACCGTAAAGTAACGTATTTATATTCTGGTAGGAAGAAACTTGTGGTAAATAAACCACACGAGGATCCGTAATATTTCTCTTATTTCGTGAAAATTTCAATCAAAGGTCACAGATATTGAGAGGTCAACAATTTCGCATCGCTAGAATGGCAGTGTGCCTATACTTTCGCCGTTGTAATTTCAATTTCACAAAACCAATTATAAAGGGATTGAACTTTAATAGAATTCGATTTCAATTTTGAGGTTTAAAAACTAACAGTAATGGAGGCGAGGGGCAGGATTAAATATCACTCTGTACTTTATGTACGTGATTGTTTCCAAAATTAGAAATGTGAATAAAATTCGTTGTTAAAAAGTGGTTTCTTGAGGATAGACATATTAAGTATATTTACCGCAGTCACATAGTAGGTACTATTGTGACATACACACAGACATAGACACAGAAAATGTGATGTAGATATTTACAATTTTAGAAATAATTTTTTTTTATACTAGGAGGATTATTGGGCACAGGTCTCGTCTAAAAGTGAGACGGATTTAGGCCGTATTCCACCATGCTGGTTCAGTGTGAGTTGGCAGACTTCACTCAGACATGTAGGTTTTCTCACGATGTTTGTTTCACCGAGTGATAATTTGTAAAAAAAAAATACATATATAATTTAGAAACATCTTGTAAAACTCGGTATACCTACAGTGCGAGGACGTTGAACTGGGAAACGAACCACTGTTTTTGCAGTCTTCGGTTTTACCACTAGGCTTGAGAGTGAGATTATTTTGATATAATATGGTTGATGTGAATGTAATCAAGATTGGGTATATAAAACGATAAAGAAACGCAGTACCCACATACGACAAACTGCTAATAAGGAGAGGGTGAGCCCGTTATTGAACAATGTCGACAACAGGTATAACAGTCACTTTCTTGTTACAATGTAACATCTATACTGGCTTATGTGATAGCTGGATATTGTTATAGAACTTTATAACCCACCATTTGCTTCTAGAAATTTCTATTTCGCTGAAATACTGTGTAACAAATTACTTTAGTTTTTGTTTCCCAAACATTTTTGATAAAACTAAAGTTTTTCGTCCAATATTGTCGTGAAATGCTTCTTTTTAAATCTTAAACCTATATATTACTAGTCTTTGCCGCATCTCAGCTGCAGGAAAAAGGTTTTTCTGTGACCTTTGGCCAAATTTGGCACTTTTAATAAAAGCGGTCTTCATTTACCTGTGTCATCATTAAATAAATTTTGGTAGTAAATACTTACAGGATTACATCAGTAGCTTGGTTGATCAATATGGATGCAGATTGAATCGTAGGCATAGGCATATGCCATAAAATATCTGAAAGTCATAATACGAGTAACTCTGGTTTGCTAGATTTAGCGAGAAAAATACAACTGCAAATGATTCGCTT
Organism: Leucoma salicis; assembly: GCA_948253155.1. Lineage (NCBI taxonomy): Eukaryota > Metazoa > Arthropoda > Insecta > Lepidoptera > Erebidae > Leucoma > Leucoma salicis. The sequence continues at coordinate 9,002,383 of OX411808.1, read as the reverse complement.
GGGAAGACGTTTGTCAAAGTTTATGAATAAATAAGAGAAGTTCGGTCTGTCTCCAACGATCGATAAACGTTAAGCTGCACATAAAAATAATATATTGTTCTTCAAATTTATTTACTTTAGATAGCACTTAGGTCTTTGGTGTAATTTATGTTGGGAATATATTTATGTAAAAAAGCAAATTAGTTGAAATATTTTTAAATGCACCGCACTTAATCGCAAAATAATAGACATAGTACTAAGACTATCAAAGCCTTTTAGACGAATCTAAAAAGGTGACAACAAAGAGTTTTTCACAGATACTGACTACAATCAGCCTTTTTTAAAAAGTGAATATTTTATTTAAGGCCTGGTTTTATGGTTTATTTCATAGAAAATGTTATACTTAATTTCTATTTCTTTGGCAGCTAAGATCGTGAGCGAGCAAATGTTATAAAATTATGGTATCAAAATAATTTAAACTGCAATTTGTAGCGCTTGCCAGACTTTCGTAGAATCATATTTAGCAACACGTTCACTTAATTTCAAGAACGTTATTAATGTTATGCACGGTTATATTCGTCACATAGAAACTAAACATAAAATATAACTTATTCTTTCAGTGCGTGATAACGCCGGAGTCCATAAACTACTTTTTTGTTAAATCGAAAAATGTATCTAACCACACACCCCGTCCTTCAGGTCAACGAATAGGGTAATGTATACCTTCTCTCTAGAATTGAGAGCGCGCAAGTGATTCTCTAGATGTTGCTATACCTAAATAAGCCAACTGAATAACTGTAATTGCTTGCCATGAGGCGAGCCGCTTGCTTACTACCTTTGTAGTATATAAATGTTAAAATTATTGAAGATTTTTTATCGTTATTTTAGCACTTGACATGCTCAGCTACTTTAAAGTACAAATTATTTGTGAATATAATTAATTATTATTTTAATCTTAAAATATTAAGAAGACATTTTAACTGATTTAAAAACCGAACAAAACATAGAAGAATGAAGTTAATATCTTATTTTTTCTTTGTAATGCAAACATCCTAAGAGATAGGAATTGTTTAATAGAATCATAAGCATTTGTTTAGTTATTTATTCTACCTTTAAAAGGTTGAGGGTTTGTATGCAAGGGTGCCTATAGTTCGAGGGACTAAATAAGTCTTTAACCCGAGGTAAACACTGTGCTTTTCACTACGAATACAAGGAACGTAAAAATAAAAACATGCAAAAATTACCGAATTTGAATTTACATCAACTGCTGAGATAATTATTTATATAAAGTTTTTTTTTGTGGCCGGCCAGCATAACAGCCATTATTTTTCATTTTCAACATTGAAAAAATGATAACATATTTTACCCAAATCTATATTATTTTAAAGAAATATTTGAAAGTAAGTAAATTATAATAGGTGGTCGTTAAAAAAATCTTTATTTAATACTTAACTTTATTATTTCAATTAAACATCGCGCAGTGATTGAGTGGTTAGAATAAGGTTCAATAGAAATGTGAAAATAGAACTAGTTATTTTTTAAATAATTTGACAGCTTTCAGTGGAAAACTATTCGCCCTAGGGCTGAAAATTATTACTTTCAACCCGCTCCTCAGGCAACTTGAAACCTACTTTGATTAATGAAATAGTACATTGTTGGGGTGAAAGTAACCCTCGAACTATAGGCGCCCTAAAGTAAAAATAAAAACATGCAAAAATGAGTGAATTTTAATTTACATCAACTGCTGAGATAATTATTTATTTAAACATTTTGAAATAAAACTACTGGTAGAATTTTTAAGCACTTAATATAAACAAAAATGTTAAAACTTAAAGGAGTATTATACTAATTTAATTACACTAGCTTAAAATCTCATACATTGTAAGCATAAATCTTAAGAGTAGATATTTTTAATTGTGTTTCTAAACGAATATAATGTGGGTTGAAATAAATAAACCAAAAATTTGTAAAATCATATTACTGTGGGTAGAAGAAACCGTTGAAACGACATATATTATCAGCTTTGGACATCTACCATCTAAGTCCACCCGTGATCATGAATGCTGTAAAGTATTCGAAACGTCGGGATAGTATAAAAATCAAGTAAACGCGATAGATTCCGTAAAAGTAGTTTTATTTATTTAAAGTTTTTTTGTGGCCGGCCAGCATAATAGCCATTATTTTTCATTGTCAATATTGAAAAAATGGTAAAATATTTTACCCAAATCTATATTATCTTAAAGAAATATTTGTAAGTAAGTAAATTATAATAGCTGGTCGTCAAAAAAATATCTTTATTTAATACTTAACTTTTTTATTTCAATTAAACATCGCACTGTGATTGAGTAGCTATAGTAAGTTAGAATAAGGTTCAATAGAAATGTGAAAATAGAACTAGTTTTTTTTTTTAAATAATTTGACAGCTGTCAGTTGAAAACGATTCTCCCTAGGGCTGAAAAGTATTACTTTCAACCCGCTCCTCAGGAAACTTCAAACCTACTTTCAGAGTATGATTAATGAAAAATAAATTAAATAACTTACAATTGCAATACATGTAAAATTTTGATTTTAAATTCTACAAAAAATCACAGCCTACTGCGGTTTGTAACTTGTGGACGTGGAAGACGAACTAATATTAAATAAAAAACAAAACTAGAGTTAAGATCACATTACTTTGAAACAACCTTTACAAGTAAATAATACCTCTACTCGTATAAAGTACTTCAATATGCATATTACATCTGAACTTTTATCTATTTTGATCTTGTTATATCTTAATTATTTTATAAAAAATAATTGCCCTAGACTTTATTATTTTTCTTTTGTGGAAACAAAAGTATGTTTAGAATCGCCTCTTAATTTCTTTAATAGTTTGAAGTACCTTTTTGACATATATCTTCAAACGTTTTCAAAACTTGACAGACTTGAAAAGTCGTGGAATGTTATCTTACACCAAAAATATTTTTAAAATAATTATCTCTACTCAATATTATAAATTCGAAAGTGCGTTTGTTAATTTACACTTTCACGTCGTAATTACTCAACCGATTATCATGCAATTTAATATACAGTCAAGAAAATATTCCTATCTAGTGGAATAAAAACGAAAGAACACCTGCATGCCGTTTATTAAGGCGGGAAATAATTTACCTAACCGCACACCCTATCGTTTATGGCAACGAACAGGTTAGAATGGGGCCCACACCCACTAAATAAACCCGCCGTATACCGTCTCTCCGCCTGTATTGGTGGACAACTGCAACTGCGTGACATTACTTCCCTAGTAACACATGCAGGTGTAACCAGGAAAGTAATGTGTGATGCCTGAGATATACCCGTATATGATGGGTGGTGAAGTCTGCCAATCCGCCAGCCAGTGTGATGGTCTGTTGCCTAAATCACACTCTCTCTCTGATGAGATACCAATACCATAAAAAATATTTATTGATGTGCAAATTCTAATTCGGAGGGACGGTAAAATCGGCTGTTAGCGTGGCGACGCTTTTATTTTACTTGTCCCGTTCAAATCTTGCAAATTAAATTTGACACATTTTCCGGTTTTTGGTTGAGCTAAAATTTTACACGCATATGTATATCGCATGATAATTCAATATTATGATGACATGGAGCTGATCTGATGATGGAGCTGGAAGGTGAACATAGGAACTCTATAATGAAACGGTGCAACCCTATCGAGTTTGGGCTCGTATGATTCGTCTTGACGAGTACTTTGTCTCTAGATGGTATCCAGGGGCTGATGATGGAGCTGGAAGGTGGCTGGAAGAGCGTCTGCGGGAGGCTCTTCAGCCCACGGCTCTCTTGTGGCATCGATCGCCATAAATTTTTCGGAACGTGAGTCATTTTCGCGCGTGCAGCCAGGCGTTGATCGATTTATAAGGCGTTATCACGTCAAAAATAAAATTATATTGTATTATTTAATGCGCAAAAATACATAATTTTACAACAAAAATACAAAAATAGGTAGAAAATTAGTCTCTCTTACTTAAGTAGACCTTAGCCTCGATGCGGTTACGATAATGAAGTGTGATTTTATGAGTAATTGTGAAAAATTCCCCGTTTGCATCGCGACGGTAATGCATTCTTGTCACGTGACTAGAACATTAATGTACAGAACATTACATTATCAAAGGAAGCGAATGACTCTAATAAATGTTTAAGTCTTGGTGTAGCTGTTCATAAGAAAGATGTTTTTTTGACACTATACCTTTCTTTCTTTTTTGTTTAGGCCGGAAAAATGTACCAAACCACACTCCCCATCGTTTGGGGCAACGAACAGGGTAGTGTGGGGCCCTCACCCACTAAAGAAACCCGCCGTGTGCCGTCTCTCCGCTTTTATTGAATGGCCACCGGAACCATATTACATTTTTTCAGTGGTAGTTTTGACACTATACCTAACAAACATAGCATCACGCCTGTATTCCCCGAAGGGGTAGGCAGAGGTGTATTACACACCCACGATTCGCCAGCTATGTTTAAGCCCCACGTAATAGGGGGCGAGCCTATTGACGTCTACCGGGTACATTTCCAAACTCCGGGCTGCTACTGAGAATTTTTTTTTTAGGAAAAAGCTCAATGACATTGCCCGACCCGGGGATCGAACCCGAGACCTCATGATTAGACTCAGGACATTCCCTATTAAAGAATGGATTTAGCACACAAATAAACTCAGTCTCCCTAGACCGTCAATTAAATTGGTGTATTAATACCTTAATTATTTTATTGCTAAGTATACGTAGTATACAAGAGTATAACGTAAATACGCTGTAGACTATAATAATATAGAACAAGTGCAAAGGAGTATAGCATTTTATAACGCCGTACCTACTCTGTAATAAGAGATTATTTTTTAAAAAGTATTTAAGCTGTTGTCGCCGTGTGGGGCCGGCTTTAGAACTGTCCCACCCCTCTCTACCCACGGGAGTCGTAAGAGCCGACTGAGGGAATACCGGGGGAGTGGGCAGCAGCACTCCCTCGAGTAGTAACAACATCCACTGCGATCGCCAACCCGCCTGCCAAGACCACTCCTGTCGCCACCGATTACGGCATTATCCCCCATGACGGGACCGCTCGTTGTGGCGTTCTCTTGGGGAGGCCTATGTCCAGCAGTGGACGTTGAAAGGCTGATAGATGGATGGATGGATTTAAGCTTCTGAATTGCTTATTTATCATTGACAAGTAGCTGATAGGATTCTGTAGATGTTGGATTTTATCTTCTGGAATTAAACTAACCAAATACCAAAGAGAATATAAACACTACGTTTACCAAACATTTTCTCTAAAATATTAAACAAGACATCGTGATCTTCTAGATCAAGACGGAAGATTCATGCTAAATAAAGTGGCAACGAGGAAGTTTTGCTCTATTGCATAGATTCGACAGTACTTTACGCCCGCTTCTAACTTTATTATTAAGTCCAGGTCCAATTGTGTGTGACGCATTACTGGTACAGTTGGATTGCAGTTTCAAAATATCATTTGTCTGATTTAGATTCAGTGATAAAACATGTTAAAAGACTAATGTATATGATAACGATCTACAAGTGGTAGAGCCTTGCTTATGCGAGCAGTAATGGGCCGGCTCGAACGGGAACTACCACCTTTTTTTTTTTCAAGGCGGGAAAAAATGTTCCTTTCCACACACCCCTTCGCTCGGGGCAACGAGCAGGGTAGTGTGAGGCCTTCACCCACTGAAGAAACCCGCCGTGTGCCGTCTCTCCGCCCTTATTGGCGGCCCACTGGAACTATGTTACATTCCTTCGGTGGACAGGAACCACCACCCTTTCACAAAAGATCAGCGTGTTACAGCGGTCAACGGTAGTTTTACTCCTACCGTTGTGTTTTGAATAGTGAGTGAGAGCGCCAGAGGCCCAAACCACCTCCCTATCTTCTTCTAAGTATCTTACCTATTCTCTCCTTATTAACCTTCCTGTCCACCTCCTATATCTTCCCTTGGAGATGGCGACGTGCGGGTGATGCCACTGGCGTCGGTGTTATTGGCATCTATAGGCTATGGTAACCGCTTACCAACAGGTATGAGTCATACATAGGCCTCCCAAGAGAACGCCACAACGAGCGGTCCCGTCATGGGGGACAATGTCGTAACCGCCACTCTTGGCAGGCGGGTTGGCGATCGCAGTGGATGTTGTTACTACTCGAGGGAGTGCTGCTGCCCACTCCCCCGGTATTCCCTCAGTCGGCTCTTACGACTCCCGTGGGTAGAGAGGGGTGGGACAGTTCTAAAGCCGGCCCCACACGGCGACAACAGCTTAAATACTTTTTAAAAAATAATCTCTTATTACAGAGTAGGTACGGCGTTATAAAATGCTATACTCCTTTGCACTTGTTCTATATTATTATAGTCTACAGCGTATTTACGTTATACTCTTGTATACTACGTATACTTAGCATTAAAATAATTATGGTATTAATACACCAATTTAATTGACGGTCTAGGGAGACTGAGTTTATTTGCGTGCTAAATCTATTCTTTAATAGGGAATGTCCTGAGTAACTATTTGAGGTGGTAGCAACAAAACAAGATTTCAGAAACATTTTCTACAACATGTATGTAAGCTTTGGAATGAATTTCTTGCTGCGGTGTTTCCTCAGTGCTTCGACATTATGAAGAGTCACTATTTACTATCAGGTGCACCTTTTACTCATCTACCACCAATGACAAAAAAATGTCGTATTAATTTTTAAATTTTGTATTCATAAATCCTTCTCATCATATATCCTTCGCATCATATATCTCATACACTATCTGCCTTACTAATAAACGTCTGAATAGTTATTCAGGGTTTTGCCTTTGTCACTAATATGAGAGTTTGACGTTGAAAGAACGGAACAAAACACTGAATAACTATTCGAAGCTTATACAATGTTTATTAGTAAGGGGGTTAGTTTCACAATTTAAAATGTTTAATTAAATATTACAAAGTTTCGCTCACAAAGACATGACACAAACGGAATGAAATCACTACAAACAAAAGCAGTAAATACAACAGAGCACTATAAATATGACATCAGACTGCACTAAAGATAAGACCCAGACATTTCCAACTAATGCACAACATACGAAGCATATTTAAACATAGGAAAATGATAAAACTAGCGTATGTAAGCAGACATTACTTTCTTTGGCATCCATTTCTACGTGAAGAGACACTTAAAATATGTTGCTACTTACAAATATATTAATGTATTCTTTGAAATTCTTTAAATTTCTTTGTATTGAATATCTATATCATATTGTTACTATGTTAAATTATATTATATTTATACAAATAGTAAACGTATCAATATTAAAAAACTAAATATTCTTAGTCCGATTTTTAAAGAATATTTATAATTATGTATACATACATGAATTTCATGAATTAATACGCTTTCTATCCTGAAAGATTGGCTACAAAAAATCCATGTGTGATCTTTTCTTGTAAAAAAATAATGCGAGTGCAAGAGTCAGCTAATGTGCTCTATCACTTAAAATTCCATGCTTTAAACAAATAATAATTAATATTTGTGTTTAATGTATAGTGCTAAACATGTCAAATGCTATTAATATATATAAAAATATCTAAAAATTCCATGCTTCCATTATTTACCATATAGAGAGACATTTCGGCGATGATATTTAACGTAAGTTAATAAAGCGTTTATTAACACAAAGCGTGAAAATGTGAATAATAATGTCTTTGGTTATTAAGAAGGTTAAGAATGTGTTATCGAAATTCGCAATCCCGAGCAATTGCCACGATGGCTGAATGGGCAAAACATCTGGGATGGTGTTCCAGGATTTGAACTTGCATCTCAGGTTCAAATCCTGTTCGTGACTGTTGTTTTCAATTTCAATTTTCACACTTTTTGTTAATAACGCTACGTACGTACGCCTAATTCTCAAAACAAAATTCAGAACATATATAACAATATAAAAACAGCATTATTGTTTTATATAGAATTTATAATATTTATGTATACAAAATAAAGATAACATACCTAATTTAAAAAAATATAATTTAAATTGATTTCAAAAACTAGACGTCGTGGGACGTCTAGCAGATGTGAAAACATCGAAATTATTTTGTTGATATGAAACGATCATAACTTGACAAAGTACTCCTCAAGATGAATCAAACGAGTATAAACTCGATATGGTTGCGTTGTTTCATTACAGAGTTACTGTGGCCACCTTTCAGCTCCATCGTCAGGCTCTGGATATCATCTAGAGATAAAGTACTCGTCAAGACAAATCATACGAGCCCGAACTCGATGGAGTTATGTCGTTTTATAACGGAGTTCCTATGGCCACCTTCTAGCTCCATCATCAGACCCTGAATTCCATCTAAAGACAAAGTACTCGTCAAGACGAATCAAATTATTCCAAACTCGATGGGGTTGCGTTGTTTCATTACAGAGTTACTGTGGTCACCTTCCAGCTCCATCATCAGACCCTGGATACCATCTTAAAACAAAATACTCATCAAAACAATTCAAACGTGTCCAAACTCGGTGGGGTTGCGTGGTTTCATTATAGAGTTACTGTGGCCTCCTTCCAGCTTCATCATCAGCCCCTGGATACCATCTAGACACAAAGTTCTCGGCAAGACGAATCATACCAGCCCAAGCTCGATGGGATTGCGCCATTTCATTATAGAGTTCCTATGTCCACCTTCCAGCTCCATCATCAGATCAGCTCCATGTCATCATAATATTGCATTGTGACGCGATATACACATGCGTGTAAAATTCCAGCTTAATCGTAAACCGGGAAGTGTGTCAAATTTAACTTGTAAGTCTTGAACGGGACAAGTAATATAAAAGCGTCGACACGCTAACAGTCGATTTTACCCTTCCTCCGCATTAGATGTTTCACATCAAAAAGGTGACGCCTTTGAGGTCTTATTTGAACTTTGGTTTAACATTTACAGCTTGATATGCTTTAAAAACAGTAACAGTGAATTTACTAACTTACCGCTATTTTCAAGGAGTTATATATCAAGATAAGTTAAAGTTTTCGACAGGCCTCGTGGCGTAGTCGGTAGTGTAACCGAATTCTGTGCACGAGGTCTTGGGTTGGATTTCCACTCAGGACAATTATTTGTGTGATGAAGACAGATATGAGTACTGCGTCTGGGTGTTTTCTATCTATTATATGTACGTATTTACAAAAAAAAACCATAATAATAATAATAATAAATACAATCTGGTGGAAATTGAAGTGCCATACTATAAATATGTGCCCGACCCAGTTCTCGAAAATGACCGTGCCACGTTGTACTGGGATCGGTCTGTCATTACTGACAGGACTGTTGTTGCTAACAAGCCTGATATAGTGGTGATAGACCGATCAGAGCGCCGTGCAATAATTGTTGACGTCACTATTCCGCATGACGAGAATCTCGTGAAAGCTGAAAAAGAAAAGCAAATGAAATATTTGGATTTAGCTCACGAGATTACCGACATGTGGGATGTTGATTCAACAATTATTGTTCCGATAGTCATATCGGTTAATGGACTGATTGCCAAGAGTCTCGACCAACACCTATTGAGACTCTCGTTGGACGGCTGGCTTAAGGGCTTGATGCAAAAGGCAGTACTGCTCGACACGGCACGTATTGTGAGGAGGTTCCTTACTCTGGAGCCCTAACCATGTTTACTCGTTTGTGTTTTTGTTTGTATTTTTATAAGTATGTTAGTATGTTTGTGTGAGTGTTTGTTTCTTTTCATAATATATTTAAAAGTGTATATAATGTGATATAAAATAAATAAAGAGAAAAATAATAATAATAACATTTATTTGTCAGAATATGGGTTGGTACAGAGTTGTAGGTGTTGACATTTTTTGTGCTAGCCATACTCTACCATCCGCTGGCGTACAAATATTATTTTATAACATTTTCGGTGTCACAATTCTATACCTTCTAAAAACTCTTTTAAACTATAAAAACATTTGTCAATTAATCTATTAAATAACTGTCTTTTATAAACATTTATAGCACCTAATTCCTTAAAACTAGGTGGTAACTTATTATATATATATATATATATATATATTGCCATGCAATATACATTCCCACTAAATACATTAACTCTTTGTCTGGGTATTAACAGTTTGTGAGTATCTTTTATTTTTTTTTATTTTAGGCCGGCAAAAATGTTCTACCGCACACCCCGCTGCCCGGGGAGACAACGGGGTAGTGTGGGGCTCTCACCCACTAAAAACCCACCGTGCGCCTCCACCCGCCCTTGCTACGGTGGATCACGGGTACCGCGTCGTTACGACCGCGATCCGCAGACGGCAGCCCCTTCGGGCACCCTCTCTTGAGCGACGCCTCGCGCACTTGGGCGACGCACCTTCGCGGTAGGCTTCCGCGGACGGCAGGTTACTCCCCGACTCCACCGTCCGCAGCCTCGGCTAGGGCGGCATCAGGCGCAGGTAAGCGCGCGCACGCCGCCCCTCGCGCCGGCGGCGAATCGGGTCCGCGAAGGAGGATTCCTCACGGGCCCTCTCCGCCACCTCCTTTCGCGAGATGACAGCCTCGCAGAAGGCGGCGACCGCGGTCCAGGCCCTGTCACTGCCAACCATCGCTCGCGCAACGGCCGGCAGCAACAGGTCCATGCCTATGACTGCAACGAGTTCCCGGCGCTGCACATCCCAGGCCGGGCACGACTCGAGCGTGTGCTGCGCCAAGTCCTCGTCGCAGCCGCAGTGGTGACAGCCTGGGGTCGTCTCCCTCCTTGCAATCATGTGCAGGTATTTGCCGAAGCAACCATCCCCCGACAAAACCTGCACCAACCGGAAGGTGAGGAACCCGTGCTGCCGCCCTGCCCATTCTTCCAAGATCGGCCGGAGCGCTCCCACGGTCCAGAGACCGGCCCGGGGCGTCTCCAGCCGAGACTTCCACTTTAGGACGGTGGCGCGGCGGGCTTCTTCCCACCACGATGACATTGCGCTCGGCGACGGGCGGCTGCCCCCCCCCCCCCCCGCCGTCGACGCCCGCCGATAGACGTCGGCGAGCACCTCCGCCTCCAGATCCCACGGGGGGGTTCCGGCCAACGCGCAGGCTGCATCGGTCGAGACCGTGCGGTACCCGCGTATTGCCCTGACCGCTACGACCCTCTGTGGACGCCACAGAAGGGCCTTATTGCGAGCGGCCAGGGACTTCGCACACACGGGCGCGCCGTATAGTGCCATCGGCCGTACTACCCCTGCGTAGAGTCGTCGACACGCAAGACTCGGTCCGCCCAAATTCGGCATCAGTCGCCCGAGGGCGGACGCCGTGTTGACGAGCCTTGGCGCAAGACGGCGGAAGTGCTCGTCAAAGTGCCACCGTCCATCCAATACCAGGCCCAGATATTTGATGTGGGCCTGGATTGGGAAGCCCACACCGTTGACCGTTATCGAGGCACTGGCGGGTGGGCCCCGTCGGCGCCCATGGAAGAGAAGGGCCTCTGACTTTTCAAGGGCCACCCTAAGCCCCAGCGCCTCGATCCGCCTGACCACCTCCGCGGTACCTGAGGTGGCCAGCGTTGCCGCCTCCTCGAGGGTCCCACCCCGGGCTGTGACGAGCGTATCGTCTGCGTAGCAAATTACGCCCAGCCCGGGGGGAGCCGGCCACTGTGGACCCAGTCGTAGCCAATGTCCCACAGGAGCGGCCCAAGAACCGAACCCTGCGGGACGCCGCACGACATAGCCCTCCTTACAACGTCCCCTTCCCGGTCCACGAAGAGGACGCTGCGGCCGTCGAGGTAGTCTGCCACCAGCCGCCTTAGGTAGAGGGGCACTCCAAGGTACCGGAGTGCCTTCTTGATGCAGCCGAATGGCAGACTATTAAAGGCACAGCACTTCCCTCGAGGTGACGGCCTCCGCAGCCGCGGCCTTCAGGTGCAGAATGGCGTCGACCGTAGACCGACCCGCCCGATATCCAAACTGGGCGTCGGACAGGTCGGGGCCAACCGCTCCTAGGTGCCGGACGATGCGGGCAGTGACTACCCGCTCGAGGAGTTTGCCCGCCTCGTCCAGCAATACGATGGGCCTGAAGGCCGAGACCGTATTCGGAGGCCGTCCCGGCTTCGGCAGGAGCACGGGCTTCCCCTCCTTCCAGCAGTCAGGGAACTGTCCGGACACCAGACAAGTCGGCTGCGGGTGTAGGACCTCCGGGCACGAATACAGGCCGCACGGAGGTCCGCTAGCTCCGGGGACCACCAGTAGACCCCCTTCCGTAGAGGCGGGCGCCGCACGCGGGGCATGGCCGCATCGCAGATCTGCGTAAGCATGCCGCGAATGCCGCTAGCCTCGGCGTCCACGTCTTCCGTCAGGGGAGGAGGCAGCCAAGATTGAAAAATGGCCGCCTCCACTAGCAGGTCCCGGTCGAGCCTACCCACAGCCCATTGCGGAAAAGCGGGGGTTCTGTCCGCCGCGTGACCCCTGCTGGCGCCCTGAGGGGTCCGGGAGACCTCTATCTGAATGTATCTGTGGTCAGATTGGGTCTCGACCTCTCCAGGACTCGCCAGCTCCTTACGCGTGCGGCGACACCGGGGCTAGCGAACGAAAGGTCCACTATCAACCCGCCCCCGCGCCGCACGCACGTTAGGGCGGACCCTCGGTTTAGCAACACGAGGTCCGCCGCTGCCGCCCACTCTTGGACCGCCGCACCTCGGGCGTCCGTCCTGGGGGACCCCCACGCCGTTGATTTGGCGTTGAAGTCCCCCAGCACGAGCACTGAGTATGTCTACCTGGCCTAGTCACTACATCATTATGCTTACAAAATAGATGGGAATGTGTACGTACGTACAAAGATACAAATTTCAAAAATATACATTCTAGGTAGTGGTAAAATTTTATATCTTTTAAAATATTCTTTACAGCTATCAGTTCTTTGTAGTCCAAATAATGCACGTATACATTTTTTTTTGTGCAACGAATGCTCTGTGGGTTTCTACCGAATTACCCCAAATTATAAGACCGTATCTCAATTTTGACGAGACATAACCATGGTATGCACTTAAACCAGTTTTTAAAGTTGCTACTTGTCTTAAACGATACAGTGCGTAAACAAATCTGTCCAGATTTTTACAACCTTATCTATATGTTGTTTCCAGTTACAGTGTTTATCTATAATAATGCCTAGAAATGGTATTGTGTCTACTTCTTCAACTTTATCATCGTTACACTTTATATTTAATTCTATGGGTACACTATTGTAAGTCTCGAATTGTATCATTTTTGTTTTTTTTATATTGATTTGCAAGTTATTACGATAAAGCCAATCAGACACCTTGTACAGTGCTTCAGTTATCTTATCTTCTAGATGATTTTTATTGTTATCTTCTATAATTAGAGTAATGTCATCAGCATATAGTACACAATTATGACTAATTACATTAGGCAAGTCATTTATATATATAAGAAACAAAAGAGGGCCAAGAATACTACCCTGAGGTACACCAGAACTGTTTAATAGTTTACATTCTGACCTAGTAGTAGAGTTATATTTTCCAGACGTGCTAACTATTTCTACACATTGACAGCGATTTTCTAGGTAGCTATGTAACCAGTCTAACGCTTTACCACGGATCCCATACTTTTCAAGTTTAAACAGCAATAGTTTATGTTTTACGAAATCAAAAGCCTTGGACATATCTAGAAATATTGACACTATTTTTTTTTTATTATTTAGGCTTTCAGTAATGCTTTTTGTAAGTGCAAAACTTGCTAAAGTTGTCTAAAAATCCATAAATTTTCTCATGTACTTTCAAATATTTTGGAAAAAATGGGGATCAAGGTGATGGGTCTATAATTATTCATGTCATTAGTATCACCTTTTTTATGTAAAGGTTTGACTACAGATAATTTCAGTTTACTGGGAAAGTGTCCTTGCATAATCGATAAATTAATAACATGACATAATGGGACAGATAATATGTTTGCACATAATTTTAAAATGTCAGTTCTAACGTAGTCATAGCCTGTTGAATATGTATTATTTAATGAGATTATAGTTCTAAAAATGTCAAAATAATTCACAGGGGTCAAAAATATGGTATTAATATTATTTAGAATTAAATTAGGGTATGTCAGAGTTGAGTTAGTAATCTTAGAATTAGTACTGTCAATAGTAGAAGTCAAATTTATAAAAAAAGTTATTGAAATGTTGAGCGATTTGTATCGGATTTGAATATTCAACGTCATTTACTCTTATGCGATCTATATATTTAGCACATTGGGACCTGAGGACGTTGTGTGAAATGTCCGTGAATATTTTATATTTATTTATTAGTTAAAGCGTGTTTAAGACGATTTAACAACGTTCATTTAAAATGGAAATTTGGGAGGAGACTTCACCTCACATCCATGGATTCCTAATCCCAGCTAACTTACTGATAACCGTCGCTTATAGACTCAGCAATAGGAACTAAGAATACTGACAAGCTTCTGCCCATTATATCATTTCGCGGATGTGGATGCGCCGTGTGGGGCCGGCACCAAGAATAGCTCCACCCCGTCTCTTCCTATGGGAGTCGTAAAAGCCGACTAAGGGATTACCGGGGGAACAGGCAGCAGCGTTCCCCTGTGTACTAAAAACATCCACTGCGATCGCCAACCCGCCTGCCAAGCGTGGCGATTATGGTAAAACCCTCCCCCCACATTTTGGGGAGGCCTATGTCTAGCAGTGGACGATAAAAGGCTGATGGATGGATGGATGGATGGATGAATGAATGGACAATTATCTTTCACTATAACTAAATGAGAAGATTTAGTGTCGGTCACACGACAGTAGGTGGACTCCTACTTGCTACCTAACACTACTACCATCACTCATACCATCATGATGATTGCTTAAGTAATTATGTCGTGAAAATGTAACATACAAACGAAAGCATTTTCACTTTTATAATATTAGTAAGGATTTTAACTAATACTATATAATTTTATATTGTACTTCTCAGTTGCAATAGTATTATTTGTGTGGAATTCTTCAAGACACCAGTTGAAAGGTAGATACGTCGCCCGCAGACGACGGGAATTGAACATTCGGTATGTCAAGCAGTTAGACAAGATTTCAGACGCATTGTTTAAGTTATTCTGGGCATCCGACCGTTCGAGTGCAACCTGAAAATTCGTGTTAGGGCTGTCTCGTTTCACATTTTAGTGCGCAACAGTATGGTAGTTATTTAGATATTTTTATATATATTTTTAGCATTTGACATGCTTAGCACTATAGCAGGATCCTGCTCGTGACTGTTATTTTCGATTTCACATTTTTCACTTTGTGTTTAATAATGTATGGCAGTTTCTTTGTAGAACTGAGCCCAAGCGCGATAGTTACGGCACTGTGACTTTCTATTGAGTAGGCTGTGGTTTATTCGCTAACATTATAATAAAAATGATTTTGAAGACCAGGCGCTCAGAATTTAGTAAAAAATTAATAACAAAACAAGGATAGCGTGTCTTTAAAAACAATGACTTATACCTCTACTTACTTCAACAGCTCATGGAAATACAAGATTTGCTGTAAGCGTACTGGCTATTACTGGCTAAAAGGCCTTTCAATCAATCACTTAAAATATATTTCATGGACCACAAAAAAAATTACAAGCCCAACCTAAGATAAGAAAGAGCAATGGTATTGTGTGTTAAATGTTTTTTGTCTGTGTAGAGCCAGACTAAGAATACCTACATTAAAAACCAACGCTGTGGTGATAATGAGATGGTCGAGAGCCACGCTCACTAAATAACCCTTTGTACGCCATCTCTCCGCTTAGACTTCGTGGGCAAACAATGCTCCGAGCCACCACCCAGAGAACACCCTCTCTTGACCAACGTCTTTGAGCAGTTAAGACGTCATGCCTACACCATAGGCTTAGCTCTTTTTATGTTTAGCCCGTCTTTCCATTCTCTGCCGTGGTGCAGCGGAAGTGTCAGTGACTGCTGATCATGAGGTCTCGAGTTCAATTCCCGGGCCGGGCGGTTTTTTCGTAAAAATAAAAATACTCAGTAGCAACCCGGAGTTTGAAAATGTGCCCGGTAGACGGCACTAGGCTTGCCACATATTAAGTGGGACTATAACATTGTAGGCAAACCATGGGTGTGTAATACACCTATGCCTACCCCTTGGGGGGATACAGGCGTGATGCTTTGTTTTTTTTGTCTCTCCATGGCCTAAGCACTCTTTCATTTCACATCTGAGAAATGAAATGGTGCGCAGCGGCTTGACTATACTCTCGGTATAGTTGCGTCCATTACCACTTAGGTAGGTGGGCCGTGGCTCGTCTGCCATCATAAGCATCAAAAAAAAACAAAAGCCTATGACAAGTTATCTGGCAAGCGTCAAATATAAAGCCAAATTTCGTGTCCGTAAGGATTGAGGAGCCACTTTTCGTATCTTAATGAAATTATTATACTTATTTAATAGTAAGTTTAAAAAAATTGTAGGATCGATCCCATTGCTCTTTTTAATATATCAATGATCAATCCGCGATTTTGTAGTATAATACTTCAAAAGTAATATGAACATAAAGGTGGCACCTCAGTCTAAATGTTTGGATTGAGGAGCCATGTCAGAACTAGGAATATGATAGATGAATATTTATCAAAATTTGGTATGATTTTGTAGCATTTGAGAGTAGTTAGAAGATAAAATCTGAGCTCAGTAGTATCAAAACTAAAAAAGTTACCAAACATTATATGTGGCTCCTCAGACTATACATATATGACTCGTCATTTTTCAAAGAAGCAGTTATTCAATTAATGCGCAATTTTTTAAACATTTAGTAGTAAGTATATTAGATTTGTAGGACAAGAATCAGTAATTAAAAATTAATGAATTGGGAGATATGGCACATTTTATCTGGCTCCTCAATTGAGATGCTTCCGTAAATAGATTTACCTCTATCTACTTATACTTGTGACGAAATTTGGAACAAAAAACATTTATGTTTTGTATAAATTTATACTAATTGCATGTTTAATCATACCATAAAAAAATTCAATATCTACGAAGTTATTAGCTTTCATATATAGCATTTTCCTACCAAATTGTTTTGAAGGGTGTCCATGAATAAAATATATAACAATAAAAATACTTGTTTGTGTTAGAAATATGTTGTGTGCGCGCGCGCGAGCGTGAGTGTGTGTGTGTGTGTGTGGTTTTGGAAGGTCTAAAAGGTGAAGGTCTGCTGGCCGAGATTATGTTTTAATAATTTTTTAGTTTCTTCATAGTTTAAGGAACTAAGCCATTTATGCAAGACTGATCTATATTTACGAGCAGTTAGAGAATAAATTTGAAGCTTTGTATTAGCTCTGTTGTATAGAATAGGGCTTATAAAATAGTATTTACGTCTTGTTTTTATAATATTGGCTGATTCTGAAGAAAATCATAATCATCCATCCATCCATCCATCCATCAGCCTTTCATCGTCCACTGCTAGACATAAGCCTCCCCAAAATGGGGGTTTTACCATAATCGCCACGCTTGGTAGGCGGGTTGGCGATCGTAGTGGATGTTTTTAGTACACAGGAGAACGCTGCTGCCTGGTTCCCCGGTAATCCCTTAGTCGGCTTTTACGACTCCCATAGGAAGAGACGGGAAAAAAGTAATAAAAAAAAATTACGAAAAATCATAAAATAACGAATAAATAATAAGGATTTTGTTGCTTTAGTCACTAATTCATTAAATAATGATTACTTACTATTTACTAGCCTTCACCCACGGCTTCGCCGCAGCCAAAAGCTAGTTTTTTTGTTATATCTCCGGTTCCAGATATAGTAGCGGGATAAAATGTATACCAGTGTTTCAGTCTAATCAAGAGCTATCAAATAAAAAAAATTGCATCAAAATCCCTGGAATAGTTTTTGCGTGATGCGCGAACAAACAAACAGATGAACAAACAACAATTCTAAAAAAAAATATTTTGTGTTTAGACACGCCTATATAGCCTATTAAGTACAGTATTTTTTTTTCAAATATCTTAAGTGTACAGACACTGCTTTGTTACAGCTTTATAATAGTGGGTATAGATAGATAAAAGAAATATAAATATATTACAATAGTTGCTTAGAATTTCGATAATGTCGATTTGTTAAAAATTGAATTTCAAAAACTAGTCTCTTGGTTTCATTCATATAACATGGTCACCCTTAAAAGCGAATTCTTAAGGAGTACCGGAAAGTTATTTGTTTTTAGATACCGAATATATACAATGTTGATCCATACATATTTATTTAGTAGACATTTATACTAAATGTTAGTGTCTCTGGTTTTTGATTACGTTGTGATCTGAGGTAGCTACAGTCAACTATTTATTAAGCTGAACGTCAGGATTGAGGAGCCAAATAAAATGCATTTATTTACTAAATTCACTGAGTTTTACTAATTTCTCCATATGCTACAAACTCGAACACACTTTCTACTAAATGTTTTTTTGGTGTGGAATATAAATTGACCATTACTTCTACAAAAATTCACATTCCTATGTAAAGATTGAGGAGCCACATTAAAAGTATTGTATATCCTTGAATATCAATAGTACTGTACTCAGAGCAATAGTAGTAGGCACTATACACAATTACTACTAAATGCTAGGAAATTTTCAAAAATATTAGGTAAATACTTTCCTCTTACTTTCTAGGTGGCTCCTCGATTCAGATGTTTGGATTTTTACATTGGTATATCTTTGGATATTTTACTACAAATTTCAGGATTTGGCCTACAAAATTATTTGCTTTCCTACTAAATATGCCGATGATTTTCCTTTTAAAATCTGAAGTGGCTCCTCAATCCTTACGGACATCAAATTTCACTCGATTATGAAAGAGAATCATGTCGCATGCATTGCCTTTGGTATTATAAAGAAAAAGTCATGGATTGGAAACAAATACGTTTAATGCTTGCATGTGTTTATTTTTGCAATACACTGGTGAGTCAGACCGTAAAG
This sequence comes from Leucoma salicis, assembly GCA_948253155.1. Classification (NCBI taxonomy): domain Eukaryota; kingdom Metazoa; phylum Arthropoda; class Insecta; order Lepidoptera; family Erebidae; genus Leucoma; species Leucoma salicis. The sequence goes on along the minus strand of OX411808.1, from coordinate 8,983,444 downwards.
CACAGTTGACCTCGTCGCTTAACGAGCAATGACTCATCACTGAATCACGAATTGCTTGTTTACTCCGATAATTTATTGTAAAAATATTAATACCTACCTAGTTCGTAACTGAGAAAAATAGTACAGCATTATGGGAAAAGATTTTTCGAGAATTGGAGATCGTATGTTTAATTTAAAAATTGCCTTACGTAGTTTTTACAAGAGGGTAGGGTGGTGCAACGCAACTTATTCGGTCGGGGCCTTCAGGCCCATCGTGCTGCTGGATGAGGCGGGTAAGATGCTGGAGAGAATCCTCGCTGCCCGCATTGTCCATCACCTGCGCGACGTCGGGCCCGACTTGTCGGACGCCCAGTTCGGTTTTCGAGCTGGTCGTTCGACAGTCAGTGCGATCATGCGTCTGAGGGCCGTGGCCGCGGCGGTCGTCAACGGCGGGGAAATGCTGTTGGCGGTGTCGCCTGACATCGCCAATGCATTTAATAGTCTGCCATTCAGCTGCATCAGGGAGGCGCTCCGATATCGCGGGGTGCCTGTATACCTGAGGCGGCTGGTGGCGGACTATCTAGAGGGCCGCAGCGTCGTCTATGAGAGCCGCATAGGGGACGTTGTGAGGAGACCCATGTCGTGCGGTGTCCCACAGGGTTCGGTCCTGGGGCCGCTCCTGTGGAACATCGGTTACGACTGGGTGTTGCGCTGTCGGCTCCCTCCCGGGCTGGCGGTCATCTGCTACGCGGATGACACGCTGGTCGTGGCCCGGGGTGGAAACTTCGAGGAAGCGGCGTTTCTGGCCACATTAGGGACCTCGGAGGTGGTCAGGAGGATCGGGGCGCTGGGGCTTAGGGTGGCCCTGGACAAGTCGGAGGCCCTACTTTTCCATGGGCCCCGACGTCGGCCACCTGCTGGCGCATCAATCACAGTGGATGGGGTCCAGATTGGGAATCGGTATAGTGTTGGACGGGCGGTGGCGCTTTCGCGAGCTGATGATCTTAAAGTTACTAACCAAACCGGCCACGCGTTGCTGTGGCTCAGTTGTTGTGGCTATACCACGGTAACTATCCATTTTTGTTATGTCCTGTAGCAACAGATTATGTATGTAAAACTTCATGATATATATATTCAGATCTAACAAGAATATTTATTTTATCATAATTTCTTCGATACTTTAACCTTTCCAACTACATTATTTTCTAATTATCATATTTAAATAAGAATTGCCGTGTGGCTTTAGAATTGAATCACCCCTCTCCACCAATGGGAGTCGTAAGGGCCGACTGAGGGAATACCGAGGGAATGGGCAGCAGCACTCCCTCGAGTATTAACAACATCCACTGCGATCGCCAACCCGCCTGCCAAGCGTGGTGATTACCGCACTATCCCCCATACTTGGGGAGGCCTAGGTCCAGCAGAGGACTTTAAAAGGCTGATGGATGGATGGATGGATGGATGGAAATTAGATTTTTTTTTAAATACAATAGTTAGTTTTCACTTCTTCAATATTGCCAGCCCTATAAATACTCTATAAATCGTTATGCCGACGGTGTAGTGGGCAGGTTCGTTACACAATATTACAAACAATCATAGTGTTGCACTGACTGCGGTTCCCCAGCGACCTCTGATTGCAGCAAATTTTAATTTGACACCACTCAATTTTACTGATTTTTGAAATTTACTTGTCAATTCTATCAATGTTCATAACCGCGAATGCGATACAACCATGCAACGTGGCAGGCTCCCCAGAACCACGACGTGCAATATTCCGCAATATCCATTCTATACTAAGAATAGACTTTCGACAAATATCGCCTTGAATGAATTACCTAAATATTCATAATTACCTAAGTGTTTTTTTTTAATATATTTTAGTCCGTTACCACGCCAAACAAATTTAGCATCTATAAATGTGTATACATATAATACCTATACGGCATTGACATGACATAGGATATATCTAGCAAAGTCCAGCTTGGAAATCATTTGGAGCACAAAGCTAAATAGGCGAGTAAGTAACTGGACGTCCTGAACAGAGCCAAGGGATATTTCAGACCGAGGCAACGACTGTACTATAGGTAAACAATATTTGGATCCCTCTAGGTGCTCTTTTGAGAAGAGACTTCTCAGTGAGTGATACATCATTAATTTACACTACCTGGAACAAGTCTGAGATGTTTAGATATTTTTATATATATTTTTAGCATTTGACATGCTTAGCCACTATACATTAAACACAAAGTGAAAAATGTGAAATCGAAAATAACAGTCAGGAGCAGGATTCGAACCTGCATCTTCTGGATACCGTCCAGATGCTTTACCAATTCAGCCATCCTGACAATTGCTCCTGACTGCTAATTTCGATAACACATCATACTTAACGTCTTTGGGTGACGCCTGCGCCATCTGTCAGAAGTATTTTCATGTCAAATGCTAAAAATATATATATAAATATCTAAATATTTAAAGGGTTTGCGTCATTATTAGGTAAAATCTTAATTGTAAAATTAAGTTTACCTGGTCGGTATAATGTATGAAAATACTTCTGACAGATGGCGCAGGCGTCACCCAAAGACGTTAAGTATGATGTGTTATCGAAATTAGCAGTCAGGAGCAATTGTCAGGATGGCTGAATTGGTAAAGCATCTGGACGGTATCCAGAAGATGCAGGTTCGAATCCTGCTCCTGACTGTTATTTTCGATTTGACATTTTTCACTTTGTGTTTAAGTCCGAGATGATTCGTTTCCAGCACTTTTTACTACCTACTACCAATATATACAGGCTCTGGAATTAAATATTGCGGTGTTTCCCCAGCATTACGACATATTGTTCTTTAAATGAGGTTTGAGAAGAGTAATTTACTCGCGGCAGGCGGTGACTTGACTGGACCTCTGACGCTGCCTCCATGAGCAGCAGTTACCACTTAGCAGGTCAATTTAATGGTATTAAATGGACCTGCTCTGCCATCGTTGGTCAATAAAACAAATTTATAATAATTGTCTCATATTGCAAGTAGACAAAACAAAAGCTAAATTGAAGAGAGCACATAAATTGAAAAACTGACGTAAACAGTATTTACCCGACTCGTGAAGGTACTTTCTTATTCTACTCTTACCAACTACACTTTGTTATCCGTTCGGGTAAAGAACTTGTATATGTGTTATTCACTATAAATTTTCCTTTCTGGTTTTTGCAAAAACAAGCTCTTTGAAGACAGAAAAATACTGTCTGTGTTTTGTTCAAAGGAATAAATACAGCTCTAGTAATAGATATACATGTATCTAAGGAGCTTTATGTAAACTGATTGTGGTGTAAACATCCCTGAAGTTCTATGAAAAATCCTAGCGGAATTGCTTCACGAATATCAGTTTTGAATGTGAAAAAAAAAATATAAGGTGGCATAGATGCACACGGCCCACTTCATGGTAAGCGGTTACCTTAGCATATATCACTTGCGCGTCGCCACCCCTAAGGAAAGGGTTAGCAGGTGGATAGGAACGATAATAAAGAGAGGATAGGCAGGATACTAAGGAGAGGTAAGAAATATAATAAGAAGAAGATAGAGAGGTTTGGGCCTCCAGCGCTCTCACTCACCATACGAAACACAACGGTAGGTGTAACTACTTTTGGCTTTTTGTTATCCAAGACTGATGACCTACTATTGAAGCAATGTAACAGTGTGTGTTCCGGTGGGCCCGCCAAAAAAGGCGTACAGATGGCACACGGCGGGTTTCTTTAGTGGGTGAGGGCCCCAGACTACCCTGTTCGTTGCCCCGAACGACAGGGTGTGCGATTAGGATCATTTTTTCCCGTCGTAAAAAAAAAAATGACTGAAGACCTGGGCGCCTAATCAACTTGCATTCTATGATCACTAATTCTATAGAAAACTATTAGTGTATGGAAATTTGATATCTTTAACGATAGATATAACGCTAAGTCACGTGACTTAACGTTGAAGATGTTCAATTTCTATACATTTTGATAGTTTTCTATAGCGTTAGCGATCATAAAATGCAACTTGGCTAGGCCCACTGTAACGACTGCAGCATGTTATTTGACAGCTGGACCCACTGCTTAATGTGCCTTCCGAATCGTGGAGGAGGCCAGGTATCCACAAGTAGGTGTCACTTTTTGGTCACCCACCTGACTGCTAGCCGAGCGAAACCTTGGTTAACCTTGCCGATTAAGGGCTTACAAAAAATAATAGATAATTAACGGCTGAATGGTAATCATTGCAGATACTCCAATCAATCGCCTCATAAACGAATGAGTGAAATTTCAAGTTAATTATAACTTAGTATTTTATTAAGAATTATCGCTTAGTGGCAGTGCCTTGCTTATCCCAGTATGAATGCCGGGTCGATCGGGAAGTACCACCACATAAGATCAGCGAGTTACAACGGTAGGTTACCTTACCTTTTTTTTTTGTTAAGGCGGGAAAACATTTTTCCTATCCGCACACCCCGTCGTTCGGGGCAACGAACAGGGTAGTGTGGCGCCTTTACCCACTAAAGAAACCCGCCGTGTGCCGTCTCTCAGCCTTTATTGGCAGGCCACTGGAACTATGTTACATTCCTTCGGTGGTATCGGTAGGTACCGTTGTTTCGTTTGGTGAGTGAGAACACTAGAGGCCCAAAGCCCCTCCCTATCCTCTCCTTATTACTTTCCTATTCTCCCCTTAGTATCCTACCTATCCTCTCCTTGATATCCTTCCTATCCGCCTCCTATCCCTTACTTGGAGATGACGACGCGCGAGTGATGCCTCTGGTGTTGCTAGCGGCTATAGGATACCGTAACCGCTTATCATCAAGTGGGCCATATGCTAGTTTTCCCCCCACTTTATTAGTGTAAAAAAAGGAATGACGAAAACACTCTAACAAATAACAAATTATTTGTGAAAGTGGAAAAAGAGGATTTTACTGCGAGCAGGATTCGAACCTGCGTCCCATCCAATCGAAGTGCTCTGGATCACTTAGTTATCGCAGTCACCTAATGGACATCCAATCTCCACTTCACATTTGTTTTCTTATCTTTAAGACCCCTCCTTTTTTCCACTTTTAGCCACTTTTTCGCTGAGCATGTTAAATCAAAATACTCTAACAAAATTTACAACAAGCCTACAAGCAAGATGTCGCCAAAGCAATCATGTCCAGTGTGGCCAGTATTAACGTTATAAATTAGGATGTTATACGCCCACTCAAATAACCGTAAACATGGGACACACGCTATTTCGAACACTTGCGTCCAACACTTACGCTCTTACATTGTGTCATTCGTTTTCTTTATTTGCAGAAAGAAGTGCGAGCTTATGTGCGATTTACCTTAAATTGGATTACTTTAGAGCTGAATTGTAGTAGTAAAAGTATTATTTCTCATATCAATAAAAGCAAACAGACATTATGTGACTTTAATTTTTAAAATGTCTTAAAAGAAAAATTCACAGAGTGCAAACATGTCGGTAAACGACATGGGCACAATCGATCAATCGAGCCCATAGCTAGAGAGGGAGGATACGGATTGTATCATTAATTAAGAAGGAATAAATTATTTTTATATTGCTGTATCACAGCATAGCCTAGTGATAAAACCAAGGACTGCAAAGACAGTGATATCTAGTTCGATCCTGGGGATCAGACCTCGCACACGCCTCTGACTTTTCGAGGTTTTTCGAAATTATGTGTGCATTTGTTTACAATTTATCACTGCTCTGTGAAGGAAAACATCGTGAGGAAACCTGCATGCCAGAGAGATTTTCTCAACAGTTTGTGAACCCGCACTGGGCCAGCTTGGTGGACTATATGGCCTTATCCCTGTCACCATGAAAGGATACTCGTGCCCAATAGTGGGACATAAAAAGGGTTGAACAAAAGAGATACATATATATTTGGTGTATAACGTCCAGACACCTATCGCAGTTTGCGACTAAGCCAAAGAGGCGACATTTTAGCAACTCCATGAGTTTTGTAATCAAAACAATGGTGGTGGGACAGCAACTGAGCTATAAATTCAAGATCAACATCATTTCTTGAATAGGCTCTGTTAGATATTTTACTTTTTTTTTTATACTCCGTGGCTAGCAAACAAGCATACGGCCTTCCTGATGGTAAGCAGTTGCCGTAGCCTATAGACGCTAGCAACACCAGACGCATTACTCGCGCGTCGCCATCGCCAAGGAAAGGGATAGGAGGTTGATAGGAAGTATATTAAGGAGAGGATAGATAGGATACTGAGGAGAGGATAGGAAGGATAACAAACACCATATAAAACGCAACGGTAGGTAGATACCACTACCGTTGTTTCACGCTGATCTTTTGTGAGAGAGTGGTACTTTCCCGATCGAGCTGGCCCATTCATGCTGGGATAAGCAAGGCTCTACCACTAGGAAGATCTACAATTATTATATTAATTATTTATTATTATTATTAATTATATATTTGTACAGTCCCCCACGATGAAGGTATTATTTCCTAGTACAGAGAGTTGTCTTTAAAAACAATGAACGCAGTTGCAAAAGAGCTCTAAGTAGATCTCTAAAAGTATTATTGTCGATTTGAACCTTGTATTAGTTGTAATGTCGTGTGGGGCCGGATTTAGAATTGTAATGGGAGTCGTAAGAGCCGACTGAGGGAATACCGGGGGAGTGGGAAGCAGCACTCCTTCGAGTATTAACAACATCCACTGCGATCGCCAACCCGCCTGCCAAGCGTGGCGATTATGGCACTATCCCCCATTCTTGGGGAGGCCTATGTCCTGCAGTGGACTTTAAAAGGCTGATGGACGGATGGATTAGCTGTAAGTCACTACTGTCAAATGCACAGCCAGAGTTTTAAATCAATTAAATTCACACAATACTTTTTAAAAAGTTCATATTCTCGAAAACTATTGAGTTTACAATCTATTGCATTCAATATCTATTAACTTATATTGGTGTTACAAGCGCGTAGGTCGACACAGTCAGTATTAAGGCGAATAACGTTGTATTGTAGTACATAGTTCTAATGGTATTGTGTCTACGGACTACGAGCTACGGATTCCTACGGCTAGACATCTCTGAAAGCTTCAGCCACAGCCATCGATGTTGTGATGCATACTTATTGCTCGATTTTCCGCAGAGCAGTTTCAATCGTATCGCCCCATTAGCGGTATTCGATTGCCATCGTGTTTTCTTTAAAATAAATAGATTTTGCTTGTACTCAATATGGGTAATGATATTAGGTTCGATCTTGGAAGCAATATAGCTGTTATACAATTTTTTGTTTGTATTATGAAGTAAAATGGCTCAATTTTATATATTCAAGCGCTCATAACTAAAGTGTTTTGCAAGTTAGACTTCTTTCATTAGATCTGATCATCAATACCAAGATACCGTGTCACGAACAAAATCAAGCTAAAAACTGTCCGTGTGAATATATAAGTATATATAGTGCTGTATAATTATACAGTTACATCTGTTTACTAACGAACTGAAACAAAGGTTTTAAAACAGTTTTAAATTCAACCTAATTAAAATCATGGCACTTAGTAATAAAGTCAGAAATCTTTAAAATATTATCTTACATTATCGATTTGTGACGAATGTCACAAAAAATGAACAAGAAAATAATAATTTATTGCGACTTAAAAGTGAAAAGACAAATAACATTTACTTTGAAATAACATTTGCTTAAATAGCAACAAATAAAGTACCTACTTTTTGAAACAAATAAAATAAGAGGTCACTTCTCAAGTGCGCTCTTATTTACCGAGACGGATTTTTTGGGCCGACGCGATATCTATTGCTTTATTGTTCGAAGCGTTAGACAATGAAATATTAAGGTTATGCAGATAAAGCGACTGTATAAAAATCAGCTAGGCTATTCTGTAAGATTTCACTAGCGAACTCACTTCCGAATTCGCAGTGAAAATACTATTAAGCAGGGGCCGGGCAGTGCCGAACTTGACGTATGGTTCCAGTTTATTACAAAGAAAACGTCATCTTATAAACAACCCGCGTAAATAAAAGAGCATTTAGTATCCTAAACTGATGTAGAGGTCACTGTTATAAATTTTATAAGACTCCCTTGGGATAAAAAGCTCATGGCATATCCGACAGTGAGATTTATAAAGTCTAAAAAAAAACATTCTGTGTGTCTGCTCCGATCCATAACTGGAGTCTACTCCTTAAAATATTCAATAAACAAAGATATTTATATAATATTGTATTGTAGCCATTTTGTGCATTTTGTGAAATTTCTTGTCACTAAATTTTTATGTAGTTGTAATATGTCAATAATTATCTTCTTGTTTAATGGCTCTTGTTGTGGCAGGTCAATAATTATGTCTACTAATATAATAGTATGTCAGTTTTATTTTTTATATATTTTTTTTTTTCATTTTATAACTGACTATGAAGGATTGATGGTCTGTCCAACATTTATCGAACACACTACGTCCATAGTAAAAATGACACTTGTAAAATTTATAACCGTGACCTCTACATCAGTTTAGGATACCAATGCTCTTATATTTAAGCGGGTTGTTTATAAGATGGCGTCGTTTTCTTTGTAATAAATTGGAACCATACGTCAAGTTCGGCATTGTCCAGCCAGGGGCTGGACAATGCCGATGCCAATAGTATTTTCACTGCGAATTCAGTAGTGAGTTCGCTAGTGAAATCTTACAGAATAGCCTAGCTGGTCTGTAAATTATACCGTTACGAAGGTTTTGTATACTGACTAACATAGGTACTGATTAATTCGCAAAATTATAGTGTACTTCTTGTGTATTTTGATATTTTTATATATTCTTTAAGCATTCGACAGCAATTGACAATTTATATGGCTAAATATAAATTAACACAAAGTGCGAAAAAGTGAGATTGAAAATAACAGTCACGAGCAAGATTTGAACCGGAATCTGAAATATCACCCCAGTTACTTTGCCAATGCAGGCATCGTGCCAATTGCTCGGAATTATTAATGACGATAACTAATTCCTTCTTAATGTCTTGGGTGTAAATTAATACGAAGTGTGAAAATGTGAAGTCGAAAGTAACAGTCACGAGCAAGACTTGAACCAGCAACTCCTGGAATACCGTCCCAGATGCTTTGCCAATTCAGCCATCGTGACAATTGCTTGGGACTGCGAATTTCGATAACTCATTCATTCTTGCCTGCGCCATCTGTCGGAAGTATTTGCATACATTATACCGTCTAGGTAAACTTAATTTTTGCCGTGTGGGCCGGCTTTAGAACTGTCCCACTACTCTCCACCCACGGAAGTCATAAGAGCCGACTGAGGGAATACCTGGGGAGTGGGCAGCAGCACTCCCTCCACAACATCCACTGTGATCGCCAACCCGCCTGCCAAGCGTGGCCGTTACGGCACTATCCCCTTCTTGGGGAGGCCTATGTCCAGCAGTGGACGTCGAAAGGCTGATGGATGGAAACTTAATTTTACTATTAAGATTTTTACCAAATATGCCAATCTGCTGGTGATCTGCGGTTACCTTACTCATAATTGGGCAGAGGCCTTGATATCTTTACTCATAGATATTTAATGTACCATCAAATGACCTAAACTTAACGCAGACGGAGTTGCATGTAGATTCTAGATTCTGTAATACTAGTATTATAATAAATAATAATTATTGTAACAAAAATGTGGTGTTTAACATCAAATACCTACTGGTGGTAGGTCTGGGAGTACTCAATTGCTATCGGGCCCGAGCGGGTTGGTACCACCATCTCCCGTGTGACCGGCTAGGAAGCACATCATTGTGTTTTGGTTGTAGCAGGATATAGCCTTTTATTCTTTCATTTTATATTTGTGAAAGTCTGTGAAATTAAATGGTGAGCAGCGGCTTGACAATACTCTCGGTATAGTTGAGTCCATGAGCGACGGTTACCATTTACCATCAGGTGGTTCGTGTACCACCAAACGAAAAAACATGTTACAAATAGATCGCTGGTAGCTGTTTACATGATTTATCATAATTATTAAGGTATAGAAAAAAAGCAACATGTTTTATTATTTGCGAATAAGGAAAAAGAGATCCTTTGTACTAGCGGGAACTTGGTTTAATGCATGTAAATGCTTCCGATAGATGGCGTTGGTCGTAAAGACAAAATGTGATAAGTAGATTGGGATGATCGAAGGATCTGTACTGTAGCTCAGTGGTTCAGAGCACTTCCCCGGATTGGAAAAGGCGCGGGTTCGTTTCCCGCTAGTACAAAGGATCTCTTTTTCCTTATTCGCAAATAATTTGTACTTTGAAAAGTGGCGGAGCATGTCAAATGCTAAAAAATATAGATCAAAAACATGTTTTATTACAAATATTATTACTTATTGTAATATAATATTATTTTCTGAATGTAAAGCTGTGGTTATTGTTAGATTATACTTTATTTTCTTATTTTTAAGTCTAAATAACAGCAAAAACAAAAGAAACTAGTTTGTTATGAAACATAAATAAAAAAAAATGAATTATTATATTGCCATCGATCCTTGATAGGTGTGCAATGTTTCAATCAAATATGACATTTTAAAATAGGTGGAAATCACGTACAAAATTCTGTTATACAGGTGAAGCTAATAATAGCGTCCTAATATATTAATAGGCCAGTGTCGATAATTTTCGAAACCAAAAAAATTAGAACAGGATAATTTCTACCCATTGCAAAAGTAAAAAATATAACAAAAATAAAGGGAAATATAATTTACGGGCAATTTCAGGTCGGGAAGGGGGTGGGGGTGAGATTTTATGGGTGGAAAATGGTTTATCACGATTTCTGTCAAAACTATGAGTCCTATCGAAAAAAGTTAAATGGCAAAATTGTAGGTAATAAAAACATTCACATAACCTCAAAATTAAAATGAATTATTATATTGCCATCGATCCTTGATAGGTGTGCAATGTTTCAATCAAATATGACATTTTAAAATAGGTGGAAATCACGTACAAAATTCTGTTATACAGGTGAAGCTAATAATAGCGTCCTAATATATTAATAGGCCAGTGTCGATAATTTTCGAAACCAAAAAAAATTAGAACAGGATAATTTCTACCCATTGCAAAAGTAAAAAATATAACAAAAATAAAGGGAAATATAATTTACGGGCAATTTCAGGTCGGGAAGGGGGTGGGAGTGAGATTTTATGGGTGGAAAATGGTTTATCACGATTTCTGGCAAAACTATGAGTCCTATCGAAAAAAGTTAAATGGCAAAATTGTAGGTAATAAAAACATTCACATAACCTCAAAATTTATGCGTAAAATCCAAAAAACCGGCTTTTTGGTTTGTTGCATTTATGCTCAGAAATATATAAATATATCTCGGTATGTAGGTCTGTCAAAGTCTCTAAACCTGTTTTAGTTTATAACAATTAGGTGAAACTTCCGATTTAAATATATCCGAATAATAGACGCGTTACTGCAGTTAATTTCACAGTATCAAATCAACTTATTTTGACTGACAATTTTATGTAATAAATTATCAATTTTAGTCTACGATTTCAACCAACAACTAGTAAGATATAGGTATTTAACTAGTCTTGGATAAAGAGGCGTTTAATACAGGAGTAACAATCCTAACTATTATAAAGCTGTAACAGAGCTATGTCTGTATATTTAAGATATTTAAGAAAAAGATACTGTATTAGGCTAGGCCTGTCTAAATACAAAACATTTTTTCCAGATCTTTTGTCTCTTTATTTGTTCACGCATCACGCAAAAACTTCGGACGGATTTTGATGAAACCTTTTTATTTGATAGCTCTTGATTAGCATTAAGAACTAGTATACTTACATTTTATCCCGCTACTATATCGGGAACCTGAGATATAACCTATAGCTAGCATTAGGCTGCGGTGGAGCCGCGGGCAAAGGCTAGTTACTTAATAAGAATATTCAGGAAAGGATAAAACAATAACACGCCTAATTATAACAACACAAAAATAATTAGATAAATATATATAGCTAAGGATTACTAATGTAATTGACAGGCGAAAAGGATCCGAAGAAAATTCTATGAACAAATATTTACTTCAATTAACTTGCCCTGACAACTAACTGAGAGGGTGCAATTGACACGAAACGGAGCCGATGACATCTCAAAGAAAAAGGGTTATTTTCTTACTAAAGGAAAAGGAATTTTATTGAGTGGATACTTAAAACGGTACTTAGCCCTTTAAAGTGCCTCTAATTAACACCGTAGCAACTGACTAATTGAGTGTTTACTCAAGATTACAATATAACGAACTCTTATTGAAATTGTTTGCAATCCGCTTGAGGACTTAGCGAAAACAAATATGTACTTATGTTTATGCTATGTAAGTATTTTGAGTTATAAATAACATAGTAGAATGACTACGTTTATAAATGCGTACGTTCGTTTGCGTCACGAGTATTCAAAACAAATGTCGCTTATGACCATTGTTAAACTCAAGGCTAAGTTTATTAACCATTTCAAGTGTATGAAAGCAATGGGGTGTTTGATAAAAGATGATGTTAAAAGAAACTTTGAAAATAGAACTCTAAAAGACTAATGAACGAACGCTAAAACGGATCTTTAAAGATGTCTCAGTGAACGGCAGTCAAAAGGGGTTTTGTCTATTGTAGAACTATGAAAGAATGGATTAATGTTTGGCGAGAATATTTAAAGAAAAATACTTATTGAAGAATACGAGTAGTTATATTAATATGACGTAATACATATGCCAACCAATAATAATCAAAGTTCAAATTATGAGGAGAGGAAAAAGAGAACATTAATACGAGCGGGAATCGAACCTGCGTCCCTTCCTATCCGGGGAAGTGCTCTAATCCGCTGAGCTACCGTACTACCTTGCGGTCATACCCAATTTCCTCATCACATTTGTCTTAACGACCAACGCCATCTATCATCCCGCTCTTATTACAGTTCTCTTTTGTCCTCATTCACAAATAATAATTTGTACTCTAAAAGTAGCTGGGCATGTCAAGTGCTAAAAATATAGATCAAAATAATCAAAGTTATATATCCAAAAACATATAGGTATTTTCCTAAAGGTTTTCATTTCGGCCACCGACATCACAATCAGAAGTTCCGCTTATGACCGATGATACATCATACAAAACTGTTTTTGTGGAGGCGGGAAAAAAATGTACCTAACCGCACACCCCGTCCTTTAGAACAACGGACAGAGTAGTGTAGGGCCCTCACCCACTAAATAAACCCGCCATGTGTTGACTACACTTCGCCTGTTCTGGAAGACCACTGGAACTATGTGACATCACTACAGTGGTACATCAAACAAAGTAAGTATATAACTAGAGTTAAGGATGAAGCAAGATTATGGAAAAATATATTTCTATACCTATAAAAAACATGTCGTTATTACAGTTTACGACACGTTTTGAAGCTCTTTATTGATAAAAGTATCATAAAATTGTGTTACCCGAAGCCAGTGGTCGCTCTAAAAGAGGGAGAATCGTAATAAAGGATGTGTAATATATTTTCTTTGTGGATTTTTCTCTTGACCGCACATGGAATATTTAAAAGTGGCTCCGTCCTTTCTGATGGAATTGAACAACCATCCGTGTAAATACGGTTTGGGTGGGTTTGCATATATTTATAAATAAAATATTATATTTGTAACAGGGTATTTTATGCACCTTTCTATGTGTATAAATGGATTGTTTAGATATTGAATTTTAAGTTACTGAAATAGTAGTACCATTGAATTTTAAATACTAGATTCTGACCACGACTTCGTCCGCCTTCAGAATATAAATACATCACTCTACTGCACATTAATTATTTCTATGCACAAATACCTATTCCACTGAACCAACTATTTTTACCGGGATAAAAAGTACCTTATGTCCTTTTCTAGCTTCTGGACTAAACATCATGATGAGCCGTTGTAAGCGTACGATACAAACGTATTTTCAGTTTTATAATATTACTTGCCTTTACCCTCGACTTCGCCGTAGACGAAAGCTTTATAGGTTTATTTCTGGTTCTCGCGATCGCGGCCAGAATTTAGATAATATTACAGTAAGTATATGCACAGAATAAAATAAAAGGAATATTATTGTAAGGATACACCTATACAGAAAGTTACGTGACAAACAGTCAAACAATGTTTTTAAAAACTAAAAAAAATTAGTAAACAATTTGTTATATTTAAGACTGTTTACTCCCTATTAAAAGTATTTATAGAACTGTGTTCCAAAGCCATGTCGGAAATATTTTAAAGGACGAGTGCGTGGGGGAGTTAATGTTTATTTATTTACTTAAGGGTATATAATAAAGCTAAAAAGTTAATGGAAAAGTAAATATCCTTCTTCTTTTTATCCTTATCGCGAGATGATAGCATAACGAGATGATATCATAACGAGATGATAACGTATTGAACTAGTAATTAGTAATGAACTTTTACAGTATATTTAAATATATATTCACGGACATTTTTCACACAATGTCCTCTGGTTCCAAACTAAGCTAACGCTTGTGCTATGGGTACCAGATTACGGATATCAACCCTTTCCGCTACAAAGGGCGTACAGGCATTTTAGGGAAAATTTACTTTTTGATGGAGTCATAGTTCGTTTTGCACGCTCTTTCGATCTATGTATTTAAAATCGCGCTACAGTGAAAAAAATGGTTTTTACTACCTAAAATTTTCATAAGGCTAAGCATCACTTTATCGCGAAACTGATTCATAAAACACATTTATTTTACATTACGATCGTAAGTACAAACATAATTATTTTTTCAAATTTAAAACGGGGTAAAATCCGATATCAAAACAAATTGTGATTTACGCCCTACAAAAATAAATAGTGCCATCTCTTGACGTACCTAACAAAAGATGTATCTCACGAAGGTTGCGACAAGAAACATTTACGTGTCTGTTATAATATCTGTAAAGCGTTCAACAAGCGTATATCGACACTTTCCGCTACAAAGGGCGTATCTCCAAATCTCATACTTACGGCAATGAGCAAAAAAAAAAGAAAAAAAACCTTTCTTACATAACTCTTTTGTTTTTGTAGTTATAAAAATGAGTTCCAGGAAGAAAGTTCTTAAATTTTGGCGGTCCTTTACCTCATTTAATTACAAGTATGTACATTAGTCATTAAAGAAGTTAGAATGGAGTTAAACCCCTGAAAACCTGAAAAAATTCAATTACAACCCATAATTTTAGAGCCTGACAATAAAGGTCTGCAGTAAGAACCAGTTAAGTACATACAAGGGTAATTTTATAGTTGTAAAGAACTTTTATTTTGCAAAATATGTAAATACACCCTGTTAATAATACTAATGCAACGACTCTATGAGCAATAAATTTTAAATCTTAAAAGGATTTATTTGGTATGTTTAATAAATAATAAACGCATCATACCCAACGTCTTTGGGTGACGCCTGCGCCATCTGTCGGCAGTATTTTCATACATTATACCGACCAGGTAAACTTAATTTTACAATTAAGATTTTACCTAATAATGACGCAAACCCTTTAAATATTTAGATATTTTTATATATATTTTTAGCAGTTATCGAAATTAGCAGTCAGGAGCAATTGTCGGGATTGCTGAATTGGTAAAGCATCTGGACGGTATCCAGAAGATAAGGTTCAAATCCTGCTCCTGACTGTTATTTTCGATTTCACATTTTTCACTTTGTGTTTAATGTATAGTGCTAAGCATGTCAAATGCTAAAAATATATATAAAAATATCTAAATAAATAATAAATGGCTTAAATATCAACACGTATTTATTAATACATTCTGATAGATGATCCTGAGTTATGTAAGAAAGTTCTTTTTTTTTTCGTTTTTTGCTCATTGCCGAAAGTATGAGATTTGGAGATACGCCCTTTGTAGCGGAAAGGGTCGATATAATACATATGTATAATACTCTTTTTTTGTAATACATAGGTACTTATAATAGAAAACACCCAGACGCAGTACAATCTGTGTTCATCACACAAATAATTGTCCTGAGTGGGAATCGAACCCACGACCTCGTGCACGGAAGGCGGTTACACTACCGACTACGCCACGAGACCCGTCAAAGTATGATAACTAATTGTATTAATGTATGTACTTAGTTTAAAATTTACTAGGTCATAATCTAATTGTTAATCTACTCGAGTAAAACGTAAGTTAGCATAGCATATAATAACTTAACTAAGTAATGAAAATCAATATGTATTATAATAAATTTCATTTCTTTATGGTAGACGAGCCATGGCCCACGTGATGGTAATTAATAACCGTCGTTCATGGACTCAGCAATGCTAAAAATGTAATATCTGTTGGTGCTTTGATTATGGCCTAAAATTCTGAAATAAATACAGAATCTATTCATTACAGGCAAACCTACTCGTATAAGAAGCCTGTAGAGTTTCTTATTTTTCAAAACAACTTTTGTTTTTTAGATAATACATACATAGCATCAGGCCTATATTCCCCGAAGGAGTAGGCAGAGGTGTATTACACACCCACAATTCGCTAGCTATATTTAAGTCCCACGTAAAAGAGGCATTGCCGTCTACCGGGCACATTTCCAAACTTCGGGCTACTACTGAGAATTTATCATTTTACGAAAAAGCTTAATATCAGCCTGACCTGGATATCGAACCCGAGACCTCATGATCAGCAATCGCATACACTACCGCTGCACCACTGAGGCAGTATATTATCTTAGATAATCATGTACGGAACCCTCTGCACAAGAGATAAACTCGCAATTGTCTGGTATTTTTAATAAGAGTTAAGACATTGTGAAAATAATTTTCATGTATTCACGAAACGATGCAAGGTGTTAATTTACAATTTTAAAGTATAAGTTGAAGATTCTTAATGTAATTTCGTTTTGAGAGCGAGCAAATAGTACTGTATATGCCATGGTAATTACAGGGAGCGTAGAGGGCACAGAGAGCTAAACTCTTGAATCGTTAATCGCTGCAAAGCGACCCTTTCGAGACGTCGTTTTATTTTTGTGAGCTGAAGAACGTTCTCCTAATTAGCAGCTAACGTTTTTGAGCTTCTTTACACGCTATTTAAAGGTACATCCCCAAATTTATTTACACATACATTTTTCCTGTGTTCGGAAAAAAATATTTATTATTTTGTTCACGAAACGATTTTAATGTTATTTTCTTTGTGCGTTAAGCTTTATATAACTTGCAACGTAGTCCTTATTTAATTAATATTGGACCTTCTGCAACAAATGTAATATAATTTCACAAAGACAAGGTCATTTCGATATCTAGATTGAGTAGGTTATTATATATTCTATATCTGGATTGAGTTGGTAATTATGGGCTTAAAAATGATAAGTAGATAAAATTCTGTGGAATACATATTTTGTTTATATCATGCAATGATACTATATTTTTTATAATATTGGGCAAGGGTTTTTGTTATATTGCAAAACTTGAGGAGGATCACACTCGTCGTATTCTTCATTCCCCCCGGGCAGGTTTTGGCCGCCTTGCTCCATTACTAGGGTGTCGTACGAGGCGGCTAAGGGAATTAAGCAATTATCATCCATTCCATGACTGGTGGTAGGACTGGGTACCGAGTGGGAGTACTCACTTGGCATCGGGCCCGAGCGGGTTGGTACCACCATCTCCCGTGTGACCGGCCATGAAGCTCATCGTTGCGTTTTGGCTTTAGCAGGAGATAGCCGTTTATTCTTTCATTTCATATCGGTGAAATGAAATGGTGAGCAGCGGCTTGACAATACTTTCGGTATAGTCTATGAGCGACGGTTACCATTTACCAACAGATGGGCCGTGGCTCATCTGCCACTACAAGCAATAAAAAAAACTATGTCCACAACACTAGATTTTACATGAGATTGGAATATCATTCGTCATTTGATGAAAAAGTTTGTATAAAATCAAATATAGGTAAGATATATATAATGTCCTTATTTGTCTATGTGAATCGACAACAAACAGGCTTTGAACCTAACCGTCTCAGCCATAGAATTTACAGCGAAAAAATTACTACGCCTGTGGTCTCAGCAATGTTACAGCAAAAAAAGCCAATTGATATCTTTTTGATCTATATTTTAGCACTTGACATACTCAGCTACTTTAAAGTACAAATTATTTGTGAATGTGGAAAAAGAGAACTTTAATGCGAGCGGTAAACGAACCTGCATCCCTTCCAATCCAGGCAAGTGCTCTAAGCTGCTGAGTTATCGCACTGATCTTCGGCCCTATCTACCCAATCTCCAAATCACATTTGTCTTTACGACCCACGCCACCTATCGGATGTTACATGCATTAATCCAATATAGTAAATTTATATAATGATGTTTTATATATGCAATTAAAATTCATACAATTTGATGACGCAATTTTTTAAACATTTTGATCTATATTTTAGCACTTGACATACTCAGCTACTTTATTATTATTTTTTCCTGCTCGCACTAATGTTCTCTTTTTCCACATTCACAAATAATGTGTACAATCGATATCTATTGATTTTCACTAATAAGTACCCTTTACTAATAAGCACGAATAAGGATTCGAAAACAAGAGCTTCAGGTTTAAAAGAAGTACAAGTATGCCACTAGACTGACAAAGAAATATAAACATTTTAAATCCATTAAACTGATATAAATACAATTATCTGTGATGAACACAGATAACTGTACTGCCTACTGCGTCTGGGTGTTTTCTATCTATGATATATTAGGTATGTATTTACAAAAAAAAAGTAGTATATGTATTATATCCGTAATCTGGTACCCGTAGCACAAGCGTTAAGCTTAGTTTGGGACCAGAGGACGTAGTGTGAAAATGTCCGTGAATATTTATTTATTTATTTTATTTATTTATTTAGACTAACTTTAATGCATTTTCAGTTGTGGTAAACACCTGAAGTTGATCGCAATAAAAAAAATGGACAACGACTTAAAAATTTGACACGCTCTTTTGAAAATTTACAATGAATGGGATGCAATGCGTTTTCTTGCAGGCGCCGATATTTAATATACAATTTTTTGTTACGGCGGGATAAAATGTATAAACACCCCATGGTACGGGGCAACGAACAGGATAGTGTGGGGCCCTCACCCACTAAATAAACCCGCCGTGTGCCGTCTCTCAGCCCGTACTGGCAAACCACTGGCACTATGTGACATTACTTCTGTGATTTCCAATATACCTTTCTTTTTTTTTTGTGGCGGGAAAAAATTTTCATAACCGCACACTCCGTCGTTCTGGGCAACGAACAGGGTAGTGTGGGGCCTTCACCCACTAAAAAAACCCGCCGTGTGCCTTCTCTCCACCTTTATTGGCGGGCCACTGGAACTATGTTACATTCCTTCGGTGATGATTTCCAATATACCTAAGCATTCGTTTTAGTTTGAAAAGAACGAATTTGAAGTGAGTTGAAACACAATATTATTTAACTGCGTGATCGTTAATAGAGAGAAGTGAAGGTGTGGTTCAATTATATATGGGGAATTGTTTAATGGTTTTTAAACCGATCATTAACGTACATAAAGCCGTAGGCCGCACTAATATGAAACCGATTTGATTAGACTTGATTAAATTGCCGTAGTAGAGGTAAAGAAGACTTTTGGTTTGGATTTAATGGTTTGCCGTAATTTAACTGCCTCGGTGGTGTAGCGGTAGTGTATGCGACTGCTAATCATGAGGTCTCGGGTTCGATCCCCGGGTCGGGCAATGTTATTGAGCTTTTTCCTAAAAAGAAAAAGTAGTTCTCAGTAGCAGCCCGGAGTTTGGAAATGTGTGTAGACGTCAATAGGCTCGCCCCCTATTACGTGGGACTTAAACATAGCTGGCGAGTCGTGGGTGTGTAATACACCTCTGCCTACCCCTTCGGGGAATACATGCGTGATGCTATATAGTTGACAGGTAAAGATAACTTTTGCTTTCTGACGCACTACCAGACTACCTTCACCCAGAAACCACTTGGCACATGGAAATCCCTTATGAACGTTCGCGAGATAAATGGGACACAGGCTAGGCAGAAGTGTCACGGCTGATTTAGGGGAGGTTTCATTCATTCGATAGGAATATTTTTCTGATTTCCTATAATCTTAAGGTAAGGAACTATATTCCTTAATTTTCAAAATTTAAAGCTAGTAGTTTTGGATATAAGGTGGGGTGTGAAGGGGTGGCAAATAGCAAATTTTCGCATATATTCTTAAGTAACTTCAAAACTATTTCATCCATCCATCCATCAGCCTTTTAAAGTCCACTGCTGGACATAGGCCTCCCCAAGAATGGGGGATAGTGCCGTAATCGCCACGCTTGGCAGGCGGGTTGGCGATCGCACTGGATGTTGTTAATATTCGAAGGAGTGCTGCTGCCCACTCCCCCGGTATGTTCTCAGTCGGCTCTTACGACTCCCATTGGTGGAGAGGGGTGGGGCAATTCTAAAGCCGGCCCCACACGGCACTTTCATTGATATGTGAAACAAAATTTAATACTTTAGGTTTTTAGGCCCAGTGCTGGCAGACTTCACAAGCCGTCCAGTAGACATATAGCGGAGTCCTTTAGGTTCGAATCCACGGAGTACGGAAAAAGAGTCCGTGGTTCGAATCCCATCCAGGACAATTCTTTGTGTGATCCATACATATTTGTTTTTTTTTTGTGGGTGAAATACGAGTATGTGTCTGTTAAATTGTATGACTGTAAAGTCGAGTTACAAGGAATTTTCTCTACTGCAAAAATAAACCCCTTGTTTAAAAAGTATATCTCAATCATACAAGTCCACTTGTGATATTTTCTTTCACTGAGCAGTGATTATTTGGAAACTGTTACACACGTCACAATTGGAAAAAATATATTCATCTATTACTATTATAAAGCTGTAACAGAGCTGTGTCTGTACATTTAAGATATTTGAGAAAAAATGACTGTAATAGGCTATATAGGCGTGTCTAAAGCACATAACATTTTTTTTAGAATTTTTGTCTGTTTGTCTGTTCGTGCATCACGCAAAAACTACTGAACGGATTTTGATGCAACTTTTTTTATTTGAAAGCTCTTGATTAGACTTAACAACTGGTATATATTTGATTATACAATTTCTTTTCCAACCCTTTTTCTGTCCCACTATTGGGCACGGGTCTCCTCTCATGGTAAGAGCGATGAGATCATTGTCGACCACGCTAACCCAATAAGGCGGTCACAGTAAAACTCTCTTTTTCCACTTTCACAATAATTTGTTCTTTATAGTAGTAAAGTCTTGCTTATCTCAGGATAAATGGGCTGGCTCGATCGGTGAAGTACTACCCTCCACAGAAGATCAGCGTGAAACAACGGTAGGTACTCTTATCATTGTTTCGTATGGTGTGTGAAAGTGCCGGCGACCCAAACCCTCTCCCTAACCTTTCCTCATAATCCTGTTACCTTCTCATCATAACTCCTTCCCACTTCGATATCATTTGGTCATTTTTTCTCAAATATTCGACGGGCTTCGTGGCGTAGTCAGTAGTGTAACGGACTTCCGTGCACGAGGTCGTGGGTTCGATACCCACTCAGTACAGTTATTTGTTTTGTAGAGCGTATCCTACAGGCATCAGGTAACTGCTTACCAGCAAGGGGGCCGTATGCCTGTTTCCCTTCCTAATACAAAAACCTAGCCTTGGCCCGCGTCTGCGCCACAGGAAAAAGCCAGTATTTAGATTATATCAAAGGTTCCCGATATGTGGCGGGATAAAATGAGAAAATATAACAGTTTTTGATAAACATGAATTCCCACAGTTCATTTTATGTTCTACTGCAGGGAACGAACCTTTTCAACGGAAAGGAATCTTCCCAGCGTTTTTTTTAATTTATATTTTTATCCTAATTATTAAGAAACTTTTACAGAGCTGTGCATGTCCAATTAAGATATTTGAGAAAAAAATACCGTATTAGGCTATATACGAGTAGGCGTGTTTGAAAACAACACATTATTTTTTGATTTTTGTCTTTTTGTTTATCACGCAAAAACTACTGAACGCATTTTGATACAATTTATTTTATTTGATAGATCTCGATTAGACTTAAAAACTGGTGTACATTTTATCCCGCTACTATATCGGGAACCTGAGATACAACCTAAAAATTTGCTTTTGGTTGCGGCGGAGCCGCGGGCAAAGGCTAGTAATACAATAAAACTAGCTTACCTGGCTAACTTCGTACCGAGATATTTTTTTTCGTGAATATTTTGCAATTAGGTAATTAATAAAAAATACGTGATAAAAATATATGAATAACGCATTTATTTGGATAAAGATTGTTAACGCCTCGCATATATGTGTGTCTCACGCACATACGCACACGTCGACCTATTTCCGTAGGCGCCCGCGGCGGCGTCCCCGTACAACCACACGTCTATTGTACCTAAATTATTGTTTTTTACATATTAAAGTTGCATTACTGAACGTATCGAGTTTAAATACTACCGCAAGCAAGCACCCCAACATCACAGACGGCCAGTTCCAGACAGGATTAATATCATGTTTATTCAGAATAGTCACAGTTTGTTCTGTATTCTGAGCATGTTTATAAAAACCTTAGCAAATAATACATTATTTTAGTATTTAGATATTTTTATATATATTTTTAGCATTTGACATGCTTAGCACTATACATTTTCACTTTGTGTTTAACATTATTTTAGAACAAATTTGGTTAGTACAAAAAAGGTTATAGTAAGCCAATCTTAAAAGGTAGACATATACTGTCGGGAACTTATTTTTAGAACTTTTAAAAGGGAATAATTCTGTCATACATAATTTTTGCGAAACTTTAACTACCTATTTACGCAGCGCACGCAGCGGAAGCTCCCAAAAGAAAACCCCGATTTTGAATCATTCTTCATTAGTGCTCCGCTCCTATTGGTCTTAGCGTAATGATATATAGCCTATAGCCTTCCTCGATAAATGGGCTATCTAACATTGAAATAATTTTTCAAATCAAGCCAGTAGTTGATGATTGGACCTGAGATTAGCGCGTTCAAGCACACAAACTTTTCAGCTTTATATATTAGTAAGTATAAGTATAGAGTACAGAAGTATAGTGTATAGAAGTATAGATATAGATAGGTAGGATCTATAACGTTACGGAGTACCTAGTACTACTTTTTTCTAAAAATAGCGATACGATAAATTGTATGATTTTGGGGATTTCCCCGCGTAGAGTTGATCATTCTTGACAAATTAACAGTGATTTTTAACAGTGATTATTAGATTTGAGTTAGTTGAGGCAAAAATAACTGTTACAGGTATATTTTTTATGAGTATTATGTGAAAGTTACAAATTATGTAACCGGGTTGGCAGACTTCACAAGCGTCCAGAAAATCTATCGGACATGCAGGTTTCCTCACGATGTCCTCACGATGTTTTCCTTCGCCGGGTAGTTATAATTTGTAAACAAATAACATATATTCTCGAAAAATATCTTTGATTCCTTGGGTTTACCCTTTTTTTCTTTTTGTTAAGTTGGGAAAAAATGTTCCTAAACGCACACCCTGCTGTAATGTCGTTCGGGGACCAGGGTAGTGTGGGGCCTGCACCCACTAAAGAAAACCGCCGTGTGCCGTCTCTCCGCCTTTATTGGCGGGCCACTGGAACTATGTTATATTCCTTCGGTAGTCCGCGGCGACGCACCCTTTTGGGTACCTTCTACTGAGCGACGCATCCGCACACGGGGCGTCGCACCTTCGCGGGAGGCCTTGCGGGTGGCGGACGTTCCCCGGTCCATCCACCCGCAGCCTCAGCTAGGGCGGCATGAGGCGCAAGTACCTGCGCCTGGGCCACCCCGGTCGCTGGCGGTTGTTTGAGTCAGCGGAAGAATCCACTTCCCTGGCCCTCTCCACCGCTTCCTTCCGTGAGATGACCTCCTCGCAGAAAGCAGCGACCGCGGCCCAATTCTTGTCACTGCCAATCATCGCTCTGACGACGCTTGGCAGCGAGAGGTCCCCCCCTATTGCCGCGACGAGTTTACGGCACTGCTCGGCCCAAGCCGGGAAAGACTCGAGCGTGTGCTGCGCCGTGTCCTCGTCTCAGCCGCAATGGTAACAGCCCGGAGTCGCTTCCCTCCTTGCGACTATGTGCAGATATCTGCCGAAGCAACCGTGCCCCGACAGCACCTGCACCAGTCGGAAGGTAAGGACTCCGTGCCGTCGCCCTGCCCACTCTTCCAGCACTGACTGGAGCGCCCCTACGGTCCGAAGACCGGCCTGGGGCGCCTCCAGCCGTGCCCTCCAGCTGGCCATAGCCGCTCAGCGGGTGTCGCCCTGCCATTTCGTCACCACGCTGGGTGGGGGACGTCCACCCCCCTCCCGCTCTTGCGACGCCCGCCGATACACCTCGGCGAGCACCTCCGCCTCCAAGTCCCACCAGGGTTTCCGGCCAACGCGCAGGCTGCCTCCGTCGACACCGTGCGGTATGACCCTGGATGCGACGACTCTCTGTGGCCTCCACAGAAGAGCCTTGTTCAGTGCGTTCAGGGACTCCACCCACACGGGTGCGCCGTACAGCGCCATTGACCGGACCACCCCCGTGTAAAGCCGTCGGCACGCATTGTTGGGTCCGCTCATATTCGGCATGAGCCGTGCAAGGGCGGACGCAGCACCGACGAGCCTCGGGGACAGTTGGCAGAAGTGCTCGCGAAAGCGCCACCACCCGTCCAGCACCAGGCCCAGATACTCTATCTGGGCCTGCAGCCCAATTTGGACCCCGTCCACAGTGATCGAGGCGCCAGCAGGTGGCCGACGTCGGGGCCCATGGAAAAGCAGGGCCTCCAACTTGTCCAGGGCCACCCTAAGCCCCAACGCCCCGATCCTCCTGACCACCTCCGAGGTCCCTAAGGTGGCCAGAAACGCCGCTTCCTCGATGTTTCCACCCCGGGCCACGACCAGCGTGTCATCCGCATAGCAGATGACCACAAGCCCGTGGGGGAGCCGACAGCGTAGCATCCAGTCGTAACCGATGTCCCACAGGAGTGGCCCTAGAACCGAACCCTGTGGAACACCGCACGACTCTTTGGGCTTACCCTAAAAGAGACATAGGAATCAATATTTTTTAAATTAAAAACGTGGACATTCCTTTTATGCTTTAAGCAGTATAGATACTTTGTTTCACTGATCAAAAAGTAGCAGCTACTTATCTACGTTATTGCTATACTGTTATCTTTAACTTTGCCTCACTATTAATTGGTTATATATATCTTATCTTATCTTCTTGTTTAATGGCTCTTGTTGTGGCAAGGTTATATATACTATTGTTCCTTCGTTTGAAAGCTTCAGATTCAGAACGACGTGTACAACAGATTAGCAGATTACAGAACTTCTGTTCTGTGCATGTGCAACTATATGGACTAGGGACTAGTTGAAGTATAATTATAAATTGCGTTCACTAAATATTAGATTATATTGTGCTTGATTTGGGTATTGATTGTACCTAAAGATTTGTAAAGATGTCGGTAAGTTCTCAAAGTTTAATTACATAATATATATGAAATTATTTTATATTTTATA
Organism: Leucoma salicis; assembly: GCA_948253155.1. Taxonomy (NCBI): domain Eukaryota; kingdom Metazoa; phylum Arthropoda; class Insecta; order Lepidoptera; family Erebidae; genus Leucoma; species Leucoma salicis. The sequence goes on along the minus strand of OX411808.1, from coordinate 8,957,966 downwards.
AGCATTTAATATGATAAGCATTATAAATTAACACTTAAGTGGGAAAATGTGAAATCGAAAATGATAGCTACGAGCAGGCAGCAGCTCCTGAATAACCTAACTGCACTGATAGCGAAATGGTTTAAATACCGGCCTCCCGTCCAAGTGTTGTGGATTTAACATCCACACTCTTTGTGTGATCCACAATCGTTGGGGGTCCGCTGTCTCGGAACGAGCCAGTCCACACAAAGCTGGGTTAATTTGGTGGTCAGTCAGATGTACTAGGATCCCGTAAGGGCACGGTAAGAACATAATAACTCGTTGTTCTGAGTCTGGGTGTACTTTGTGTCAATTAAATTGTATGTTTGTAAATTCCCTCGCGATACATGGATTAAGTATTCCTTACTGCAGGGTGTTGTCCTTAAAAAAGACTGTCCCAGACGTTTTGCCAACTATCCCACCGTGACATTTGCTATGTGTGTATATGGCTAAGCAACGCAGATGCTAGAAAACAGAAATAATAACATATTTATAGGGCTGCGTCATTATTGGTATTACCCATGGGATCCACGGGCAATACGGTAGTATCTATCTATACTATTATAAAACTATAACAGAGCTGTGTATGTACATTTAAGATATTTGAGAAATAATTACTGTAATAGACTATATAGGCGTGTCTAAACGCAAAACAATTTTTATTAGAATTTTTTGTCTGTCTGTTTATCTGTTTGTTTGTTCGCGCATCACGCAAAAACTACTGAACGGATTTGGATGCAACTTTTTTTAGTTGATAGATCTCGATTAGACTTAAAAACTGGTATACATTTTATCCCGCTACTATATCGGGAACCAGAGATATTACAAAAAAAAAATTTTCATGTTATCGTTGTAAGATGTTTTGCTGTACATATCTAGGTATTGGTACTTATAATGGAACAACCTTTTCTTATAAGCAATACGAAAGTCTTACTTACTTAGGTTATTATTCCAAATACGTACTTAAAATAGCGGTTCAATAAAAAGAAAAGAACAAACTGCCCTAAAATCACGTTAATTGCCCAAGTAGTAACATTGTATTTCATTTAGATCAGATTTACATAAATAACGTAGCCTATTTTGTTTAACATTATCAAGTTCCCGATTACAGAAACCGGATAAAACGAATACCAGTTTTTAAGTCTAAAGCTATCGAAAAAGAAATGTGGTATTAAAATTGGTTCAGCGAGTTTAGACACGTCTAAATAGTCTAATATAGTAGCTTTTCCTATTTTTTTATTGCTTATGGTGTCAGACGAGCTACAGCCCAAATGATGGTAAGTGGTAACGGCTGCTCATGGACTCAACTTACTGTCAAGCTACTGCTACCATTTAATTTTAGGGATATGAAATAACAAAATATATAACTTAGAGCTGCTTCATGGCCGTTCAAAATGAAGAAGGTGGTACCAACCCGCTTGGGCCCGATAACAAGTGAGTACTCCCACTTGGTATCCAAACCTACCACCAGTAATCCAATGTGTGATAATTGCTAACTTCCCTCATAGGTCTCGCACGACACCCGCGGAAAAGAATGAGTGGAGTGGTCCGTCACCACACAGATTAAAAATGTACAGCCTCCGAAAAAACTTATATATCTAAAATTTTTATATACACAGCTCTGTTACAGATATCTTCTATTACATATAATAAAATTGAAGTGTCTATTTGTAATGTCTAAATAACAGGTTTTACTAAATGTATACAAGAGTATATACGCTACCTAAAACAAAATACCAATTTTTAAAGTTTTTGTCTGTCTGTGTGACTGTTTGTTCTGGCTAATCTCTGGAACGGCTGGACCGATTTGGATGGGACTTTCACTAGCAGATAGCTATTGTTACAGCGCGTAACTTAGTGTTCTCTTTAGTGGTGTGTTGGTGTCTTTTATTTTGGAAAAATAATTACGGTTCCGTGAAAAAAAACCATGAAATCGTGAGTTAATAAAATCTCCAGAATGGCTAGACTGATTTGGACGGGGCTTTCACTAGCAGATAGCTTGCGCGTTGTTATAAGGAGTAACTTAGGTTTTCTTTATTGCATTTAGTTCCACGGCCCATCTGCTGGTAAATGGTAACCGACGCTCATGGACTCAACTATACCGAGAGTGTTGTTAAGCTTGCTCACCATTTCATTTCACAGATATGAAATGAAAGAATAAACAGCTCCCGCTACAGCCAAAACGCAACGATGTGCTTCATGGCCGGTCACACGGGAGGTGGTGGTACCAACCGGCTCGGGCCTGATACCAAGTGAGTGCTCCCACTTGGTACCCAGCCCTACCACCAGTCATGCAATGGATGATAATTGCTTACTTCGCTTAGTCGCGACGCGTGTGCGCATGTCGTATGCAACACCCGTGGGAAAGAATGGGGTGGTGACACTTTTACTTTAATTTAGGAAAAATAATTAGGGTTCCGCGCAAAAAAACAAAAACCCATGAGATATGAAATTGTGAATGAATACCGATTCAAATAGATACCAACTAGCTTCTGCCTGTAGTTTCATCTACGTGGCCTGCAGGCAATAAATGCCATATTTTTTTTAGAAACAAACATTATATGTTAGTTATACGCAGGTATTACCGATACACCTACAAATTCTACCTACTTACGGATAGGTAAATAGGTACTCCGTCGCCGTGCGCTTAATGCGTGCGTTAATTGAAGAGCTAAAAAGAATCTTAGAAAACTTAATCCTCCATTTCACCTTCGTCGAGGAGGAATTTCGAGCAACTGTTTCTTAAATAGATACCTACAAAGAACACACCTTTTTTTGTTAAGGCGAGAAAAAATGTACCTAACCGCTAACCCCGTCGTTCGGGCCAGCGGACAGGGTAATGTGAGGCCCCACTAAGAAACCCGCCGTGTGCCATCTCTTCGCCTGAACTGCAAACACACCTGCCAAACTTATTAGACCAGTGGTTTAGGTTGTGCGTTGATATATCATTCGAGTAGGGTAAATTTTAATTTTATGAATACAGATACAATGTAAATATACCTATACACCTATACCAATCAATAATTCATTTGGATTTGTAGTTGTATCTGTAATACCTATGTATAACTAACATATTTTTTTTTTATTGGATCTGACAGCTGATTCGTTAGTGGTTATACTTTACTTTGTACTAAATCAAAAATAAATCTCGAACAATTTCCATAAAAGCATGTATTCAAAATATAAATTTAAGTTTATAGAACATTATATTGTGAAGTGAATAAATAAAAACAGTGACTTACAATAAAATAGTGCTAAAATATCTACTGGTGAATAGTGCAATATCCAAACTACCTCCGATTATATATATGCAAACAGCTGACTCGTATAAATCGATACTTATTACAATAATATTTTAACTTAACATTAATATAAATTTGTGGCGTAACTATGGCTAAATGCGGAGGCTGCGGCAAGTTCATATCGCCGAATGACGCTGTGAAGTGTCACAAATGCAGTGGATGCTATCATAAGGCTTGTGTTAACCTGCCTGCTGTTGGTGTTTTACCTTCCTCCTGGAGATGTCCTGAGTGTACCAGGAATATAGTTAGGGACAACAAAACAGATACGCCGGTCAGAGGACGTGCGCACCCGCAAAATAGTCCGATTGAGGACGTGACTTTGGGTTCGAGCCCTTCACAACAGGTTCCCGACAACCTCATCGGCAATCTAAAATTGCTGAGTGAGGAGTTATGCTCAGTGCGTGTGGAACTCCAGCTCTTTCGCGCTGAGATGGCGGATCTCAGATCCTCGATCAGTCGGTGTACTGAGCGCATGACGGGCTGGAGTCTAGGGTTGCGGCAATAGAACGAGACAAACTCTAGTCTTCCACCGAGGTCTCGGTGGTGGACAACGTGATAGCCAAACTGAGGCAGGAGCTAAACGACCGGGACCAGGAGCTCCTATTCAATGATCTGGAGATCGGCAATCTACCGGAGGCGGATGGTGAGAGCCCAGTGCATTTGGCGCTGCAGATAGGCACCAAACTCGGAGTCGCGATAGACGAGCGCGACATAGTATCCGCCAAGCGTGTGGGAGTGCGCCGCGTAGCCGCGACGGGCGCGGAGGGGCACGAGCGCCGGCCGCGCCCCCTAGTGGTGCGCCTGGCGCGTCACCGCGTGCGCGACGAGCTGCTGCGCGCGGCTGGACGTGGCCTTCTTTGTGAACGAGCGCCTCACGAAGTACAACAGGCAGTTGTTTCGCAAGGCACGCGAGGCGGGCAGGCGACTCGGCTGGAGGTACGTGTGGACGAGGCGCGGCGCCGTGCTGGCGCGCAAGGAGCCGGGCGTCCCATGCTGCGTCATACGTAGCGACGCGGATGTGCTGCGGATTTTTGGGGGCGATTGAATTGATGAGCAATTATTGTTGTCCTGAGTTATATTTGTTTTCTTCTTTGTACACACCAAGTAATTTAGTGCTAGTAATTTATATGCTAAATAATTTTAAAATTACCACCTATATACACAAACCATATCATGTGCTCATGCTCGTGATCATGGTGAAGGTTCTATCCTGGTATTGCTGGACTGCACACGGGCATTTGATGGTATCAATAGGGATCTGTTGCTTGCCAAACTACAATACTATGGGTTTGATGAAGGAACTGTAAAATGTTTTAGATGCTACCTCTCAAACAGAACGCAATATGTTGAGATAAACAAAGCAGATGGCAGGACCTCAACATCCTCACCCTGTCACATGAACAGAGGAGTTCCCCAGGGTTTGGTCCTGGGTCCTTTGCTCTACATTTTGTATACTGCTGATATCACCAAATCCATTTTGAACAGCAAATATCATATGTACGCAGATGATATACAGCTGTACATATCTTTTAAGTCAAAAAGCACACAAGCAGCAGTTCATAGTATGAATGAGGACCTACATAGGATTACATTGTGGGCAAGGCAGAATGCACTAGTGTTGAATCCTCTTAAATCTAAGTATATGGTACTCGGGAATAAGCACCAGATTAATGCTATCCTATCTGAAGATCCTAAGGTAGTAATCTCTGGAGAAATTATAGCTAGAGTTGAACATGCCAATAATCTTGGCCTACTGGTAGATCCAGAGTTGCATTTTGAGAGGCACATCAATCAGGCATTAAAATCATGTTTTTATAGACTTGAGGTTCTTTATCAGATATGATTTGGATTACATCAGCACACCCTTGAGAATCCAACTCATGAATAGTCTTGTACTATCTAGACTTAACTACGGTGACATAGTGTATGGCCCATGCTTGTTGAAAAGGACAGAGTGCCTAATTCAGAGGGTGCAGAATGCCGGTGCACGTTTCTGCTTTAATATCCCCAAAAGAAGCCATGTAACCCATTATCTAAATGCTCATGGAATGTTGAAAATGACAGCTAGGAGAAAGGTACATTTAGCCACCTTCACATTTAATGTTATCAACACCCAGAAACCTATCTACTTATATAATAAATTAAGATGGAGGCAGGATTATTATAAATACCCTATTAGGTCGACAGTGTGTCCCTTGTCTATCCCTGAGCATAGAACTGCCGCATTCAGAGGGAGCTTCAAATATGCAGCTGCACACTGCTGGAATGTTCTCTGGCCACCGGGGCGTTTGCTAAAAACCAAGCAGTTATAATATTAATTTAAAAAAATATACGTTACAATTACAAGATTAATATTATTATATTATATGGTATTTTATTGTATGTATTTTATGTGAGTAGTTTTATACAATATTGTTTTTTATATTTTACATCTTGTTTATTGATATATTTGTTGTGTGTATATATAGAAAACTAATAATACGTTTATTGTGTAAAATTGTATATATATAGAACTCAATATAAGCAGTAAGAGTAAGTACCTCTGTTTCCAAACGTTCAGGCAATGCAGATGACCCGGCAGTGTGTGCGCTGGTCCGTACGTCGCCTCTTTGTACGAATGCCCAGGTAAAGACAGCGTGGTATACTTGGAATCCTCCATATATGAAATTATTATCTTGTTTTTCCACAATGGCTTCTCAGTGCTCGTTCAAACAGAACAGACTACGACTCGATGTATGATATGACTTATTGCTGGATCCCTTGCATTGGCAAGTGACTGTATTATATAGGCCTTACTGTAATTCTAGTGTTCACTAGGAGGTAATCTCTGGATATAGTTTACAAATTTACTAAATATGTATATAAAAATGGAAATTTGATATAAGGTATAAGCGATATTTTAAGGTTATTGTAATCTAATCTGGACAAATAATTAGTGTTGGGCGAATAGGAATGATTCATTCAAATGATCATTCGAATAGGTAGCTATTCAAATTATTCGATTGCAAGAAAGAGCTATTCGAATAATTCGAATGAAAAATAATCATTCGAATATTTTTATATCTTTCGCATAAAAATAGCATTATTTTGTTGTTAATATAGGTTTACGTCAATTAAAAACCAAATTAGTGCCCATAGCTCAGAAATTAAATACTAAGACATTAATAGTCATCAACTGTCTTATTATCACAATAACAACTGCTACACAGACATAACATAGCTGGTGAATCGTGGGTGTGTAATACACCTCTGCCTAGCCCTACGGGGAATACAAGCGTGATGCTATGATTTAAAGTGAAACTTTTATTAGATCGTCTCAAACTTTTTGGTCTGTGTGTTGCATGTCGCGTGACGGTCGGCCGCGGAGTAGGGATAAAGTGAAAGGCGCTCGCCAGAGCAGCCAAGGCCAATATGGCGGCGGCTATAGTTCGCAGCAACTGACCGTGTAGTGTATAGACTATTACTTAATGGAATATTATTCCAAAAATTTTTAGTTAAATGTCTATAATGTGAAAAAAAGTTTCACTTTTACCGTGGTTTCATATAACCACACAATTTGCTTTTTTTGATTATATATCAATGTTTATAACACATAATAATACTAGGCTGTACGGCTTGATGGTAAGACGGTAAGTTTGCCACCCGCTGAGTGGTTGGGGTGGTAGCCTATAGACCAAAGGCAACATTCGCGAGTAATCTACCCCATGACATGAAGAGGAATGATGATATAGATAAGATGAGGAAGTGGTCAGTTAAATAAAAAAAAATATATTTTATATACACATACATTTCAATGGTTTTATAAAATCGCGTGTAAAATAGGAGTCGAATTTAGAAAGTAAATCTTTAACGCTGCCGAAGTCGCGGGTATTAGCTAGTACTATATATGTGCCTGATTCACCTCACACACTAGAACTTAAGATTGGTGTACCCATAAACGCCGAAACATTTCAATGGTACTAGATTGCGAGTAGTAGGTACCTGTCATTGCAAGGAAATATTTTAAAAGGACTTTTAATATCCGAATGTGGAAAAGGTGAGACGGTATCTACCTATACCACGAATTCCCATACTATCGTTGAATTTTCCCTTTAAATTCAAAAGACTTCAATTTCAAAGGTTGATTTATTTATTTTTATGAAATTCCACGTGGACGAAGTCGCGGGTAACAGCTAGTATTATACTCAATCTATGGGCAAAGCTGAGCGCGCATGGCGCTATTGGCAAGACGCCCCCGTCAGATTGTAGTTGCTTGGTTTCCCTGAGATTTTTTTATGTTTAATCTGGTTAACCAGCGATATTGTTAAAATGTATACCTACTAGGTCCTGGAAAATTAAAGAATTGAAAGACGCCACTGTGACTGTGTAGCTACAATTTTTTTGCGACATTACCTACTTTTTTAATGTTGGATGTTTGGGAAATAAATGTATACCGGAGTTATTACATTTTGGTACATCGTATAGAGGCATATTACGGGAAAATTAAGTTTTACCAAATTACAAGTTATAAATTGTATGGAAATGACAGTTTTCAATGGCCATGTCGATAATACGCCATCTGCCGTGAAGAGATGGCAGTAAATATCCCCAATAAGTTTACCCTGGTCGGAATTTATTATGTATGTAAATACATCCGATAGATGTGATTAACGCAGGCCACTTTGATAGTTCAAATTTATTGTATGGTATTTCCTGTTCTTGTGCTGAGTGTTCCACAGGAACAAGGATGAAGTATTATTCGCCTGGAAACATAAATTGATTTAAATTACTTACACACATCTGGACCATTATATTTTTAATGTCATGACAACTATTCTATAAACTAGGTATATGGGATAAACTACATAATTAAGTATTGCACGCCTCATAAGCGAAGCGTTGTGGTGGGTTCTACTCCCGTTTTTCACGGAACAAGTGATTTTTCAAACTTAAAATGTCTCTATTTATCATATATTGCACTTGTAATATAATATCTACACACACATATAAAGAACAAACACTATTTTGAACACTCATGATATATTGATGGCATTTTTGTTATTTAAACTAGTTAAGAAACTGTTTGAAAAAAATCTAGCTTGATTTTACAATTTGTTTTTACAAGGATACAGTTTATATAGCCAATATAAACTGTATCCTGTAATTTTAACTATAACCTAGAATACAGACCGACTTCGCGACTAAGGGTAGTAAGCAATTATCATCCATTGCGTGACTGGTAGTAGGGCTAGGTACCAAGTGGGAGTACTCACTTGGTATCGGGCCCGAGCGGGTTGGTACCACGATCTCCCATGTGACCGGCCATGAAGCACATCGTTGTGTTTTGGCTGTAGCAGGAGATAGCCGTTTATTATTTCATTTCATATCGGTGAAATGAAATGATGAGCAGCGGCTTGACAATACTTTCGGTATAGTTCAGTCCATGAGCGACGGTTACCCGCCGTGGCTCGTACGCCACTACATGCAATAAAATAAAAAAACTTGTATGCGGTCATGCAGGGAAATAGAATTCCTACATTTAGATATTCGTAGACTCATAAACTGACACAATTACTCATAACACCCGCACATGTGTACCAAAAAAGATTTATTTTATCACCTTCAAAGTATGCTCCTTCAGAAACGATAGACTTACGCCAACGAATAATCCAATCAACAAAACATTTTTTAAACGCTGTTTCCGGAATTGAGCTCGGTCCTCGCCGCGAATTCTCCTTTATGTCTTCTACTGATCGAAAACGAGTGCCACGAAGTGGTACTTTGAGTTTAGGAAAAAGAAAGAAGTCGGCTGGAGCCATATCTGGTGAATATGGTGGTTGCTCGATGGTATTTGTTGAGTGTTTGGACAAAAAATCATTCTCAATGATGGCCTTGTGCGAAGGCGCATTATCGTGGTGCAAAATCCAAGAATTTTCTTTTCACAGATCTAGCCTTTTTCGTCGAATTTGCTCTCTTAAACGCCGCATAACGCTCAAATAATATTCTTTACTTACCGTTTGACCTTCTGGCAAGAATTCCGAGTGCACAACACCGCGATAGTCAAAGAAAACAGTCAACATGACTTTGACTTTTGACTAGGTTTTTTCGGTTTCGGTTCAGTTGGAAGTCGCCACTCCGAAGCTTGTTGACTAGTTTGCATGTCAAACTCGTAAACCTACGTCTCGTCACCAGTAACAATGCGTTTCATGAATGTTGGGTCGGAATTTACTCGTTCTAGCATGTCATCATCGACTCTCATGCGATTGAGTTTTTGGAGAAAATTCAGGTCTTTTGGGACTAGCCGAGCGGAAGCATGTTTCATACCCAAGTGATTATTTAAAATGGTATAGATCAACTCGTGAGACACAGAAAGTTCGGCGGCTATCTCTCTCAAAGTTGAATGAGGATTTTCAGTCACTATTTCCTCCACTTTTGCAATGTTAACTTCAGTTGCAGACGTTGATGGCCTACCAGAGCAAGGCAAATCTTCCATCACATCTCGACCGCTTTTAAACGCTTTATACCACTCATAAGCAAGTGTTTTTGATAAAGTCGATTCACCATAAGCCTTCTGTAATATTTTCAGTGACTCCGAACACGAAATTCCCTTGGCGATGCAAAATTTAAGACAAACTCTTTGTTCGATGTTTTTGTCCATTATGAAATTCGCAATACACATTAGATATAATATAACTAAAAACAGCACTGTATTTAATATAAATAACAGATGCAACTCAAACTGCGCGCCAAAATTGATAACAGTTGTGCCAATCTAACAACAACAAAAAAAAACGTAAATTTGAATTTGGAACCATAAATAAAAATAAATAAATAAATATTAACGGACATTTTCACACAACGTCCTCTGGTCCCAAACTAAGCTTAAAGCTTGTGCTATGGGTACCAGATTACTTTTTTTTTTGTAAATACATCCATATAATAGATAGAAAACACCCAGACGCAGTACAAATATCTATGTTCATCACACAAATAATTGTCCTGAGTGGGAATCGAACCCACGACCTAGTGCACGGAAGTCGGTTACACCACGAGACCTCGTGGCGTACCACCGACTACGCCACGAGGCCCGTCAAATTAACCACCATAAACAAGTCATCCATTCCCAAAACTTTCTTGACTGAAGGTATGATTATCAGTCAAGGTTACGGCGTGAAGGCGTAATAAACAAACGAAAAATAATTAAATTTATGATATTAATAAGCATACCCTAAGAAAGGGTCAGATTTAGCCTAGAACCGACGTTTTTAATTTTTTTTTTCCAATTTTTTAAGGCGGGATGAAATGTACCTAACCGCACACCCCGTCGTTTGGGGCAAAGAACACGGTAGTGTGGGGCCCTCACCCACTAAATATAACCGCCGTGTGCCGTCTCTCCGCCTATATTATTGGCGGGCCACCGGAAAGCCGAGAACCGCGCTAGGCACGAAAAACAGCCAATTACGATACCTATTTTTTTTTTATAATGCCTAAAACTCCGCTATTTGCCTGTGTAAAGTAAAAATTTGTCCAGAAGTAAAAAAAACCTAGACGTCTCGGGACGTCTAGCAGATGTGAAAACATCGGAATTTTTTATAGAAATAAAATGATCATAACTTGACAAAGTACTCCTCAAGACGAATCAAACGAGTATAAACTCGATATGGTTGCGTTCGTTACAGAGTTACTGTGGCCACCTTCCAACTCCATCGTCAGGCTCTGGATACCATCTAGAGACAAAGTACTCGTCAAGACAAATCATACGAGCCCAAACTCGATGGAGCTATGTCGTTTTATAACGGAGATCCTATGGCCACCTTCTAGCTCCATCATCAGACCCTGAATACCATCTAAAGACAAAGTACTCGTCAAGACGAATCAAATGATTCCAAACTCGATGGGGTTGCGTCGTTTCATTACAGAGTTACTGTAGTCATCTTCCAGCTCCATCATCAGACCTTGGATATCATCTAGACACAAAGTGCTCGGCAAGGCGAATCATACGAACCCAAACTCGATGGGGTTGCGCTGTTTCATTATAGAGTTCCTATGTCCACCTTCCAGCTCCATCATCAGATCAGCTCAATGTCATCATAATATTGTATTCTCACGCGATCTACACATGCGTGTAAAATTTCAGCTCAATCAGAAACCGGGAAGTGTGTCAAATTAAAATTGCAAAATTTGAACGGGACAAGTAAAATAAAAGCGTCGCCACGCTAACAGCCGATTTTACCCTCCCTCCGCATTAGATGTTTCACATCAAAAAGAGGAGAGTGTATTATTATCTACCAGGTACAGTCCCTGCTTATAGACCCAGGATCCAAAATTAAAGTTAAAAATTAGCATCAGCGTGCACGTTGTTTCGTATAGTGAGTGAGAGCACCTGAGACCCTTACCCCTTCCTACTCCTTACTACCCTTCCTCTGCACCTCCTATCCCTTACTAGGAGTTGACGACGTGCACGCGGTGCAAGTGCCTCTATTGTTGCAAAAAAAAACATAGTATCACGCCTGTATTCCCCGGAGGGATAGGCAGAGGTGTATTACACACCCACGACTCGCCAGCTATGTTTAAGTCCCACGTAATAGGGGGCGAGCGTATTGACGTCTATCGGGCACATTTCCAAACTCCGGGCTGCTACTGAGAATTTTTCTGGTGTTGCTGGCACCTTTAAGCTACGGTAACCGCTTATCATAATGTGGGCCGTGTGCTTGTTTGACATCCGCGTTGTTTAAAAAAAAACATGTTCCTAAATGTTGCTTTTGGTTTTAGACTCCATATAATGGCCAGAGAAGGTGTTTCGGTGAGTACTCCTGCAAAACATGTGGTCGTAGATGGATGAGTGCTAATTCTTGGGCTGGCTACGGTCAAAAGTGTACCAAATGCAACATCATGGTCATGCCCCATACTCAGGTAAGTAACTCTTTAAGTCTTGTTTTTTGTATTCGTTCGTAACATTTATTTAATAGTCGACCCTTACCGGAGATTTTCTTAGAATCCTGATCTGATTATACAGTACAGATAGGTATTTTATAAACATCCGCTTGTAAACTAATAAACCATTTCTTAGAATCCTAATCTGATAATAGAGCAAGCAGTCTTGCTACGTTTTTGTCTGTTTGTTTCGCCTAAACTCCAGAAGGGTTGCACCGATTTGGAAGTGACTTTTAGTTGCAGATAGCTGGTGTTATAATGTAACAGTATATATTATATAGCTTAGGCTACTTTTACTACTGGCGACCTTAGAACAAAACCGGAGTCGGATTTCTTATTCAGGATTCTGACAACCTGTAATGACTGTCAGAATGTTATTTGACAGTCAGAATCCACTCCTTAACGTGCTTTCCGAAGCATGGAGGAGGCCAGATGTCCATTTTTTGGACACGCATCTGTCAGCCTAGCGCAAATTGCTTAACCTTGCCGATTGCTCGAGCTGCAAGTCCATAACTAGGCTGTGACCTCATCTGAATACTTACCCAATATTTCATAAATAGAATATTTTAACAATTTGATATGTATATATCTGATTGCGAGGGAAGCATATGTAAATCACATGTACTCGTATGTATTGATTTGCGGATAATTAACTTTTTTTTTTCAACTCATTACTCTGACTTCTGGGCACGGTCACGTCTCTTCTAAGAGTGGGAGGGAGTTAGTCCTTACTCCTCCTCCACACTGGTCCAAGCAGTTTGACTCCCAAAAATCTCGGAATACTAGTTGCGTGCATGCGAGAATATCTTTTTTTTATTGCATGTAGTGGCAGACGAGCCACGGCTCATGGTAAATGATAACCGTCGCTCATGGACTCAACTATACCGAGAGTATTGTCAAGCCGCTGCTCACCATTTCATTTCACCGATATGAAATTAAAGAATAAACGGCGATCTCCTGCAAAAAACGCAACAATGTGCTTCGTGGCTGGTCACACGGGAGATGGTGGTACCAACCCACTCGGGCCCACTTGGTACCCAGCCCACCAACAGTCATGCAATGGATGATAATTGCTTACTTCCCTTAGTCGCCTCATACGACACCCGTGAGAAAGATTGGGGTGGTGACACTTGTATTCTTAGTCCGTCACCACACGGACAACATCGGCCTTTTTTTTGTTTATGTGGGAAAAAATGTACCTAACCGCACACCCTGTCGTTTGGGGCATGGAACAGGGTAGTGTGAGGCCCTCACCCACTAAGGGAACCCGCCGTGGTGCCGTCTCTCCGCCCGTGTTGACGGACCACTGGTACTGTGTTGGATTACTTCAGTGGTACACCGGCGGCCTACCCTTTCGGGTACCCTCTACTGAGCGACGCATCGCACACGGAGCGATGCGATCACATCGGCCTGGGGATCGAACTCCATACCACTGTTTTTGTAATCCTTAGTTTTACTGCTAGGCTAGTTCAATTATTATAGATTTTATCAATTTACAGAGGCCGCTTGAAAAACCTGAAGGCTTAGATAAGAGTGATCCAAATAAACGGCACCCTATGGATTTATGCGGGAAGTGTAGAGCTTTGGGTAGATTTTGTGGAACAAGTTTTTATTAAATTAAGAATATTAAATAGGTATATATTGCTTCAATCAACAATACAAAAGAGTTCAGAATCATAAGAAACGTGTTTTATAGATTTATTTTTTTAAATTACTGATGATTATCGATGACAGGCATATAAGGTCTCAGAATAACTAAAAAATATAGACAGAGCATTACGAATAGTCCAGTGAAGCCATATAGAACGATGCCAAACTTGTCATTACACGCGCTTACGCATACAAATACAAATAAAACCGTGCCAAAAATTGTCATAAACCACGAGTATGATTTAAAATTATCCCAATTCTTTTTTTATTGCATGTAGTGGCAGACGAGCCACGGTCCATCTGATGGTAAATGGTAACCGTCGCCTATGGACTCGACTACACCGAGAGTATTGTCAAGCCGCTGCTCACTAACTCATTTCACAGATATGAAATAAAATATAAACGGCTATCTCCTGCTACAGCCAAAACGCAACGATGTGCTTCATGGCCGGTCACACGGGAGATGGTGGTACCAACCCGCTCGGGCCGATACCAAGTGAGTACTCCCACTTGGTACCCAGACCTACCACCAGTCATGCAATGGATGATAATTGCTTACTTCCCTTAGTCACCTCATACGAAACCACCTCATACGGGAAAGAATGGGGTGGTGACACTTGTATGCTTAGTCCGTCACCACACGGAACAAAAATGAAAGGACTCGACGATGTCGTACACAGGTTACGTCGTCAGTGCCATAATATTCCCTATATGATTTGCTGTAAACTTACTAAATACTTTTTTTATATATATTTTTAACATTTGACATGCTTAGCACTATACATTCACATTTTTCACTTTGTGTTTAATTACTAAATAACTTACTTCCTTTATGTTTTAAATATTACCCAAATTATAGAGACTATTTCTTTCCGGTGACAACACTTTCGCATACACATATTTGAAACTGTGGCTTCACTTTTTAGTTAACAATGCGGTTTCTTTATTTTTTAGTTATTCTGAGATATATATGTAGGTATATTACGTCGTGGGCACACTTTAGAATTGGTTACATCATGTTGTTGGTTAGGTTTCATAAAATGGATGTGGTGAATTCTATAACCTCGCTACGACTTTTGTTGATAATTTTCATCAAACTATAGTTTTTAGCAGGAATATGAATCATGGAATTATTATGGGCATATACCTACTCGTATTATACTTTATTTAAGTACTTAATTATAAATCATGTTTAAATATTAAAACAATACTTACGGTTTTGTTTATTCATTTCCAGAATTTATTTATTTATTGCTACTTAAAAGCTTTTTTCAAACATTTTCTATTTAATAAAAAAATATAAAATGTATTCGTATTTTATTACATTTATCACGATTTCTATTATGGTATACAAACAATAGAAATTAAGCATAATGTTTAAATTCCATAAAAAAAAATATTTTTATTTTGCGCCATATTTTTTTAGGGACAACACCTTCTTTTGTTAAGGCGGGAAAAAATGATCCTAACCGCACATCCCTTCGTTCAGGGCAACGAACAGGGTAGTGTGGGGCCCTCAGCCACTGAAACCCGCCGTGTGTCGTCTCGCCGCCTTTATTGGCGGGCCACTGGAACTATGTTACATTCCTTCGGTGGTTTAAGGACAACATCTTGCTCTAAAGAATAATCCTTGTATCGCAGTGGACTTTACAAATATACAATTTAACGGACACAAAGTACCCATAGACAGAACAACTATTTGTAGATGCAAAGAATTTTATTATCCTGTGTCGGAATCAAACCCAATACACTTGGCCCGAAAGGTGATATCTTAACTACAACGCCATCTGTGGGCTGGTATATGCGTAAGCTCCTGCAATACATAAATCACTTCCTGTTGCGATGTTCTGACTATATTTTACTCACGCTAGATACTTCCACCTAATGTCTACAATAAACTAATGCAGTAGATCAGATGGCCGAAGGATTAAATCGGTTCGTTTCTGAGATACTCCAAAAACTGACAAGATGCTCACTCCAAAGGCTAACATATAAATAATATAAACTTCACTAATTAATATCTGTTGGTACAACAACCACAGACATCGGTAGAGTTTAAGGGTTGCAATTATTCTTGAGGGTAGCCGCGATCTCAGACAGTCGGACATAAGACGTAGGGTACATCGCTGACCACTGGAGAACAAGGGTCTCGACTAATTAAGTATTCCCAAAGCAAGTTTGGAAAGGAAAACTTAAGTTGACTTTCAATAAGCTAATTTTTATAAGTTTATACTATGGTATTTGTAAGGCAAATAAATAAACAGGTCATAGCCCTTTTTTTAGCAATAAACAGGGTAGTTTGGGGCGCTCATCCACTAAATAAACCCACTGTGTGCCGTCTGTCTGCCTATAATGGCAGTCCACTGGAACCGTGTTACACTACTTCATTGGTCCTTCTACTGAGCGACACTGCCGCACATAGAGCGTCCCAGCTTCGCGGGAGGCCTTGCCTTGGTGGTGGACGTTTCCCGGTCCATCCACCTGCAGCCTCAGCTAGGGCGGTATCGCCCTAGTCGGCTGCGACGGTTCGGGTCAGAGGAAAGATCGTTCACCCTGGCCCTCTCCGGCGCTTCCTTCGTTCGAGAAAACAGGTCATAGCCTAGAGGTCAGATAGAGGGCTAAAAATACATTGGTATTTTGATATTTTTATTTATTTTTTTAAGCATTTGACATACGAAAATGTGAAATGGAAAATAACAATGCAACTTCTGGAATACCGTCCCAGATCAAGCCATCGTGACAATTGCTCGGGATTGCGAATTTCGATAACACATTACTTCTTAATGTCTTGGGGGACGGAATTAATATAAATAATTGAGGGTGGCTGAATTGGCAAAGCGTCTGGGGCAGTATTCCAGGAGATGCAGGTTCAAATCCTGCTCGTGATTCTTATTTTGGATTTCACTTTTTCGCCCTTTTTGTTAATAAACATTATTGGCTTAGAAAAATGTCGACATTATGCAAGCTTGATAGTACTAAATAGTGAGCAGCGGCTTGGCAGTATTGCTGAGTCCATGAGTGGCGATCACCACATACCATCAGGTGGGCCGTGGTTCGTCTGTCACCATAAGCAATAAAAAAGGATCGACATTGGTTACAATATAGATACGTAGATGATGAGTTTAAAACTAAGCTAAAGCTGTAGAATTAAGGCTAATATTAATATACCTTAAATTAATTACAATGTTTACGTAATAAATAAGCAGTTTTGTAGGTGGTTTTAGTCACTAAGCCTAATTTGTATGAGGGTGAAAACGCTCATTTGCAAGACATTTACATAATCGCTCGGAGCTGATTAAATTTGAACGAACTGACGGAATCAGCTCACTGAGTCTTGCTAACGATCTTAACAAGGAGATTTAAAGAAATACCTACCTATCCAAATAAAACTGTCCTTATTGGCGTTAATTTTTTTTTTTTTATTTAATTTTCAACCCTTTTTCTAGTCCACTATTGGGCACGGGTCTCCTCTCATGATGAGAGGAATTACGCCATAGTCTACCAAGAGGCGGCACGAGTTCTGGACCTTAGCCTGGGGATCAAAATGGATACCACTATCTTTGCAGTCCTTGGTTTTACCGCTAGGCTATCACTGCCTTGGCTTCAATATAAATAAGTAAAGTAAATAAATATTCACGGACATTTTCACAGAACGTCCTCTGGTCCCAAACTAAGCTTAACGCTTGTGCTATGGGTCCCAGATTACGGATATAATACATATACTACTTTTTTTTTGTAAATACATACATATAATAGATAGAAAACACCCAGACGCAGTACAAATATCTGTGTTCATCACACAAATAATTGTCCTGAGTGGGAATCGAACCCACGACCTAGTGCACGGAAGTCGGTTACACTACCGACTACGCCACGAGGCCCGTCAATTAATATAATTGCATTAAAATGTGATCGTTGGTAATATACAAGTCCATTGGTTCTAGAACTAATTATTCTGTGTGTGTTGTTAGACTTGATTTCATAGTTCCATAAAACAACTAGTCATCAGTATAAAAACCTATTATTATTGTACAAGACTTGTATCGCCTATATGTGAGTTTTGACGCGGCACCAATCACTGAGCTGTCGGAAGAGGAACCCTGGCCAACCCTGTTACTATGCCATCTTGATTATAAACCACATCACAATTTGTAATTCTTCTTGGGTACAATGGTAGAGGTGAGCTACGATAATACGCGCGATCTGTACTGCTTAAGTGGTCCCTAACGTTCTCGTAACGGGAGCCAGTGCATACATATAACTCGTTATTCGGTTATTTCTTTACTAATCAAACTGTTACATTATTTTATACTAAAACTATGGAAATATCCTGCCTATACCCTTCCTGTAAGCGCAATAATACCCTGTATTACGGATGCTATCTAGAACAGCAAACCCTTCCCCCTCAGGTGCCGTAAAAATTATTTGTTAGATGTGGAAAAAGAGAACTTTAGTGTGAGCGGGAATCGAACCTGCGTCCCTTCCAAGCCGGGGAAGTGCTCCAACCGCTAAACCATCGCACTGACCAACGGCCATTCCCAATCTCCACATCACATTTGTCTTTACGACCCACGCCACCTATTGGATGCATTTCCATGCATTATCAAGTAGTAAGTTTAATTTTGCAATTAAAATTCATACTATTTGATTCTCTTTTTCCACATTTCACAAATAATTTGTTCTTTAACGTAGCTGAGCATGTCAAGTGCTAAAATACCGATCAAAAACATTGAAGTAATGTGTATCCCACAGTTCCAGTGGTCAGGCAATACAGACGGAGAGACGGCACACTGTGGGTTTATTTAGTGGGTGAGGGCTCCACATTACCCTGCTCGTTGCTCGTGCGATTTGGTACATTTTTTCTCGCCTTAACAAAAAAAAGGTGTCTTAACATCGCCCGGATGGTTCCCTGACTGCTGAAAGGAGGGGAGGCTGGTACTCCGGCCTGTAAGAAACACAATGTGTTTTTATTTTCAACCGACTTCCAAAAGAAGGTGGTTCTCAATTCGACTGTATGTTTTTTATTGTGGTGTAATTTGTCTTCTATACGTGTATGTATATGTGTACCTTATATCGATAGACGTTGCCTGTTCTTGCAGTGGTATTACTTCTTTTTACGTTCTTTTGCTTCTTTCCCTGTACGTATGTGATAGACTAGGAATACAAGTGTCACCACCCTATTCTTTTCCACGGGTGTAGTACGAGGCGACTAATCAATTATCACCCATTGATTTACTGATAGTAGGGCTGGGTACCAAGTGGGAGTACTCACTTGCTATCGGGCGCGAGCGGTTTGGTACCACCATCTCTCGTGTGACCGGCTATGAAGCACATCTGTGTGTTTTGGTAAGCAGCGGCTTGAAAATACCCCCGGTATAGTCGAGTCCATGAGCGACGGCTACCATTTACCATCGGGTTTACCGTGGCTCGTCGCAATAAAAGAAAAAGGAAAATTCTATTGTAAAATGTGTAGTAACTAGGTACCTCACTAAAGCAAAGCTGTTGTTTAAACTTATTTATCGCAAAAACAAAAGCTGTAAATTAATTCAATAAGAAATTCTAAGTGGAGAATTGTTTCTTCGATGTCTGCTAGTATGATGAAAAGAAAAGAAATCATGAGTAGAAAATAATAAAAAGTGCCAGCTATTTTAAAGTTACCCCACAGACGCGTAACTTATAGTTAGTTGCGCGAAACTTTGCAGCCATAATAACCGCTAGTAAGTGCTTCGGTTGTATTATAAATTTTCCTTAACATTTATGGTTACTTCCTCCGAGATTCAGTTATAAAATGAGTTGAGTTAATATCGATTTTTTTAAATATACGAGTATATAGTCATGATATAACAATATTGTATAAATTGTTTTAGGAATGTAAGTACCTAGGTACCACATAAGTAATGTCACACAGTTCCAGTAGTGTATTTAGCGGATGAGGGCACTAGACTGTTTGTTGCCCCGAACGACGAGGTGTGCCATTAGGCACTATGCAGGACTCTTAAGGTTACACTACAATTATAAATGCCTATTGGTTAACAATTAAAATTAAATAGCTGTAACATTTCGGGTTAGATATGCCTGCTTAACATATTTATAAACAGCTATACATTTATCTGAATCAGGTTGGCTCAAAATTATATTTATCATCCCACTGTAAATATTTTTTTTATTGCTTGTAGTGGCCGACGAGCCTATGAAATGAAAGAATAAACGGCTATCTCCTGCTACAGCCAAAACGCAACGATGTGCTTCATGGCCGGTCACACGGGAGATGGTGGTACCAACCCGCTCGGGCACGATACCAAGTAAGTACCTACTCCTACTTGGTACTCAGCCCTACCACCAGTAATGCAATGGATGATAATTGCTTAATTCCCTTAGTCGCCTCATACGACACCCGTGGGAAAAAATGGGGTGGTGACACTTGTATTCTTAGCCCGTCACCACACGGACAAATTTGAACCAGTATACGAGTATGACGTTGTAACAGTGATTGTCTAATACTGGAAAGTAAAAGTGCTTTCGATTAAAAGATGATAATAATATAAATCGTCAACTTTAGTGGAACAAATATCACAGTGAGGAGATTGTTTAACGCCCATTAAATGTAGAAACTTATTATTATAACGGACTTGAGAATCGTACTACATAACAAAAAAGTATCCGCTTTAGAGGTTATGATCAGGGTGTTTTAACTTAGAAGAGTGAAGCTGGAATATAAATGAACCAGTTTACGTATGCCAGTTCATTCATTTTCAATTTAGTTGGATTATAAACCCAGTGTTGAAAAATTTTATAGAACACCATCTAGCTTTGGAATCACCCAAAGCTAAATGGTACTCTATACAATTATTACGTGTTTCAAAAAATATATGAACTATTAATTTTAAGAAAAAAAAAGATTACTTTGTTATTTCAATTCAGAAGGACTCGGTTGTAAGACTACCCAAATAATAATGTTTAAAATTTATATGATCAAAAAGTGCAAAAATGAGAAATCGAAAAAACAGCCACGAGCAGGATTTGAACATGCATCATCTGGTAATGGTTCAAATCCTGGTTGTGACTGTATATTTTCCATTTCACATTTTCGCACTTTTTGTTAATTTATATATTGTATGTAATTAAAAAATATATAAAATAAAAACTAGACGTCGCGGAACGTCTACCAGATGTGAAAACATCGAAATTATTATGTAGAAATGAAATGACCGTAACTTGACAAAGTACTCCTCAAGACGAAACAAACGAGTATAAACTCGATAGGGTTGCGTCGTTTTATTACAGAGTTACTTCGTCAGACTCTGGATACCATCTAGAGACAAAGTACTCGTCAAGACAAATCATTCGAGCCCAAACTCGATGTCATTTTATGACGGAGTTCCTATGGCTGCCTTCTAGCTCCATCATCAGACCCTGGATACCATCTAAAGACAAAGTACTCGTCAAGGCGAATTAAACGATTCCAAACTCGATGGGGTTGCGTCGTTTCATTATAGAGGTACTGTGGCCACCTTCCAGCTCCATCATCAGACCCTGGATACCATCTACAGGCAAAGTACTTGTCAAGACGAATCATAAGAGCCCAAACTCGATGGGTTTGCGCGGTTCATTATACGAGTGGCCACCTTCCAGCTCCATCATCAGATCAGCTCCATGTCATCATAATATTATGCGTGTAAAATTTCAGCTCAATCGGAAACCGGAAAGTGTGTCAAATTTAACTTGCAAGAATTGAACGGGACAAGTAAAATAAAAGCGTCGCCACGCTAACAGCCGATTTTACCCTCCCTCCGTATTAGATGTTTCACATCAAAATGTAAAATAGGTATAATGTAATTTTTACTAAGTTTTAGTTTTTTCGGGATGAAAACACACATGGTACACTACTGATATAGAGAGGAGAGTAATTGCGGGAAATAGAGTAAACGGACTTCTCTCTGCCTACCCCGTAAGGGAGATGGCGTGATGATAAATAAATAAATGGACCGAGGGTTAGAAAACAAAATAGCTTCCACCTAGTAAATGAATAACGTCAACGTTAAAGTCCACTGCTGGACATAGGCCTCCCCAAGAATGGGGGATAGTGCCGTAATCGCCACGCTTGGCAGGCGGGTTGGCGATCGCAGTGGATGTTGTTAATACTCGAAGGAGTGCTGCTGCCCACTCCTCCGGTATTCCCTCAGTCGGCTCTTACGACCCCCATTTGTGGAGAGGGGTGGGACAATTCTAAAGCCGGCCCCACACGGCATAATAATAATACGTAGTCCTTATGCTTCTTTAATTATAGGAAATCACATCATGCAGTATAATATAATAACAGAACATAAAACTAAATGCAAAATTAATAAAATTACAAATACAATAACACAAGTTACAAAAAATTGAGTTCTTCAAATATACACCAACGACTGTTGTTAAAAGTTTTTATAGATAAGTATAAAGGAGATTGTGATATTTAAATTTAATGTTTAAATGGCTATTCTGAAAATTAATTAATATTGACCAACTATTACTAACGATAAGGGTCAACCGGGTCTACATATTTCTCAAGGGGGTGTTTGGTCAAGTTCTAAAGTGGGTAGAACAGTTATTGAGTGGTACAAGTATAAAATATCAATTAATTTGGTACAAATGAACTAATGACTTCATTATCACTAGGAACTACCTCCCGAAACCAAAACGGCCATAAACTAAATTCACAAATACGCTGGTCTAATGCGTGATATTATAAGTCACAATCCATCGAAAAAATATGTATTTATTTGTTGTCCAGCATTGGTGTTTTGCTTACATTAATTCGAAAAGTCAGAAGTCTTGTATATTTGAGATTTCATACTAGGACTCAAACTTAACACCTCTGTCTGGCAGCTTCGCAACAAACTTACTGTCCTTGACACTTACCTGTGGCAACGACATGACCGTAGAAGTTCCTATAATAATACAATAAAATACTGATTACTAAAACTGTGGAGAAAACAACAACACTGTTTGCCGTAAATATTGTAACGAAAACCCACCTAGTAACGTTGCAAACCATTTTTAGTAAAATCGACACTGTACTATTTATTTTAATCATATTCCCCTCGCTTTCAACCAGATTTACTTTTGTTAAAGCTATACGATTTGACCATATATTATGTATGTTATACTCTGTGTAATTTGTGTATTATCACACTACACTAAATCAGTCATATCGTCAACTTAATATAAAATAAAGCATCTAATAATTATTGTGGTGGATAGATTTAAGAATTAATCACTGTGAGGGAGATTTGTAACATCGTCCATTATAGAAGGATCCAAAATGTTGAAACTTAAAACAACATATGAAATACCTTTTTCTTACACCGACATCAAACCAAAATAATATACACTGGTGCTTGGTTCTAACTGTTATACCGTCAACGCAGTTAAGTTGAAACAAGTGCCACTCGTTATACGGAAATTAATAAGTTTATAACTTGTACCACAGTCACAGGTGTCAAGAACAACACTTCCTTCGGACATTGAGGAGCTGCATGGGGCCCGCTTTTAAGGGTTGTGGTTTAAAGAGACTGAAGCGAGTGGTCACCGCTATAACGATGATGCAAAACCCTAAAGTTGGAATGACTATAAATTTATTACATGATTTATAAAACATTATAATATATCTACTGGGATTAAACATTTAGAAGAGCGTCGCCTAAAACATCTTACATTGAATTTCGATCCCAAACTCTAGTAAAATTACTAAGTATATTAAGTAAGAGAAATTTTTGTATTTATTCAGACATCAAAAATTTTCGAAAAATAATTTCCAAATACTTGACATAACCTCATTCCATTAGCTATTATTACCGAATGTTGATTGAAAATGGAATAACCTCACTTATTTTTAAAATCACGCAAATCACTTGCGTGACCTCTTCCAAAGAACAGTAGGTAATTAGTGATAACCGCATCGATTCATATTTAATTTGGATATAGAGCGGGGCTGAACTTGAAAATACGGAAATTTGAGTAGTGTCCCTAATATAGAATTTCAAACTTTCATGCTCACTTATAATTCTAAACGTTTTACGGGATTTATACCATGTAAATTTTTACTTACGAGTTTCCGATATTTCGGCACTGTTGCAAGCGCCATGATCACGGAGCAACTGAAGTCTTTGCGGGTGGGAATAGTTTTTATTATTCTGCGGTTAGAAATATCTATCTACCAGCTTTCTCAAATCTATCAATCTATATACAAAGAAGAAAAACACCTCAGAAACCAGGGTCCACACCGTAAGTGTTGTATGTCGTGATCGAGCTCGATACGCGAGTGAGACCAGTGGTAGTGGTTCCAAAGATAGTGTTGCGTGTCATAAACGAGTGTGAAAGCGGGTAGACAGATATTTCTAACCGCAGAATAATAAAAACTATTTATTCCCACTGCAAAACTTCAGTTGCTCCGTGATCATGGCGCTTGCAACAGTGCCGAAATATCGGAAACTTGTAAGTAAAAATTTACATGGTATGTGTCCCTAATAATTCAGCCACGGCACTATATATTTTACGAACAGGGTAAATTCGCTTCCTACGTTTTAATTCTAAATATAATTATCATAAGTTTAAGCGCACACGAGTTATTCCGCCAAGTGCTCTATGTTGCGCGCCCCAGGGACTAAACATTTGCTTTCATGAATACCTTACCATAACAGACGCTGCATAGCTCGCTCGCACGTAGAAGCAACAATGTAAATTTAATCTTAATTCGCATTGTAAGTAACGCAAGACTCACATCCTGAGCCAGCTAAAGAGGTTTTCAATTTTAACATACATTTTTAGTGTACACCTAATTTGCATTTGTAATCGACAACAGTATAAATTAATTTCTTATTATTCAATAAAATTATGAATAGGTATTTTTTATCCTTACTAAGTTATTATAAATGTGAAAGTGAGTTGGTTTTTGATCTGTATTTTAGCACATGATGACATGCTCAGCTACAGTTTAAAAAATCACGCCATCAAATAATATGGTTTTTAATTGCAAAATTAAACTTACTATATTGGATTAATGCATGTAAATGCATCCGATAGGCGGCGTGGGTCGTAAAGACAAATGTGATGTGGAGATTGGGAATGGCCGTTGGTCAGTGCGATGGCTTAGCAGTGAGAGCCCTTCCCCGGATTGTATGAGACGCAGGTTCGATTCCCGCTCGCACTAAAGTTCTCTTTTTCCACATTTCACAAATAATTTGTTTTTTAAAGTGAGTTGATTTGTTTAAACGTACGTAAACGTAACTATTCAACGTATGTGTATAATACGTAAACGTAACTATTCAACTAAACTTCACATAATTTGGGTTCCTTTGGGATGACTATTTATGTGTACAGATTATGTTGCGCCACAGGTTGACTTATTTAGATTAAAGGCAAGCTTTGTTATTACTATAATTAGTAGGCTCTGTCTCCATCGTATTGAGTAATCGATATAATTTTATTTTTCGACGGCATAGGCGTTAGGTAGAATTTAAACTTACACAAGTTACACATTTATAAAAATGCTAGAAAGTTTCTCTTTAAAGAGTACATTTAAATTGTAAATAGATGTTGGCGCGGAATCATTTTGCAGTCTCACTCAATGTTATTCAGAAAATTTAATAATCTCATTTCTGATTACGCTTCGTCGCTGACACAAAAAGTTCATATTGTGTCAATTTAACTTCTAATCACTTTTTAAATACGTTAGTACAGAGACGAGCGCCCGATCAACGAATAAATTTGAATTTATTAGCAAACTGATTCGTGCCCGCCTTGCGTTTACTATTGAAGGGGAAACAAATTGATTTTTATAGAAATTTCATTTGCCTATTGTGTGTATTTTTGTTATACTCGAAGCTTTGTAGTTAATACAGGAGGCAGAAGGTGCCAGATAAATAAATCAAAATTATTTTTTATTAAAAAAACCGCCTTCTAAAGACACCTTGAACTAAAAACCAAAAAATAATTTAGTATTTACATACGATTTCCGTGCTAAACATGATGTGTTTGAAGTTGGTGCCTAGATGATGTTAATGTTATTATAAGTAGGTATATACCTACCTATTGTTTTTGTTATTATCTGAGTATAAGTATTGTTTTGTTATTTTTAGACTAGGCACCGACTTCAAACACATCAGTAGGTGTCCAGCACGGAAATCGTATGTAAATACTAAATTATTTTTTGGTTTTTAGTTCAAGGTGTCTTTTGAAGGCGGTTTTCTTTTATTAAAAAATAATTTATTTTTTGCTTTTTAGTTGTTATTTATAAATAGGCGCGTAGGTTAGAGTAGATGATACATGATGGGGAGGCCTTCCTCGCAGCACAGGAGTCTGAAAGTGATAAATATGAGCGCCTAAAGCGCAGTAGAGAAAGAAAAAATCCAAAAGTGCACGCTTCATAATCTTCATTTTTCACAATATAATTGATTATTTGATAAGTAACTAATAAAGTATTGATCTTACTAAGTAGTTTTCAATAAATCACATAGATAGCGCTAATTTCAAAAAGTACTCATGTGGTTGTCATGTCTTATACGCCATCTAGCGCTAGTTTTAAGAAGTAATTCTATATTGGTCTATAGAAGTATGTAGTTTTCACGAAATAGGGTATAGCACTGGTTTTAGTGTCGAGTCGAGCGTAAATATTCACTATTTTTTGTTTATTTAATAACAATTAAACCACATCGAATCAGACCGTGAAAAGTGATAGGGCTCTATTCGTGATTATACTGAATCGTAAAAGAAAAAAAGACTCGATTAGTAAAGTATTTCGTTCATTACCGTGGTAACATACATTACCTACAACACACGGACGTCCAAGACAGATCCTTTTCGGAAGTTGGTTGAAAATACTCAAAAGTAATAATTTGTAAAATATAAATATACTGAATGTAAATGTAAAGGATGCAAAGTTTCTCACCGTATATATAACGAGCTATGTGTGAGGTTTGTATAGAGGGCTTTCCAAAACATCTGATAGAAAACTCGAATCATCGACAGAGAATTGGAGTCTTCTACACAGCTCTATCGATTGGCATACTAAAGTGACTCTACTACTACTAGTGAAGTCTTCGAGGATAAACGATTGCTGGAGTGAAGGGGAGGGTAGATACAGAAAAGCTGCACACATAAGGAGAAACGTTCCTGTTCCTACGACAAAGGTGGCTGGAGTATGTTAAATGAGGATGTTGTCGCGCAAAACGTCATTGGCCTCTATTCAGTAGTAAACCATTGTTAGCTAAAAGGCCGATTGATTGATATATAATTCACGCCTCATAAGCGTAGCATTGAGGTGGGTACTGCTCTCGTATTACGTACAACAACTGATTTTTCAAACTTAAAATGTCTCTATTTATCATATATTGCACTTGTAAAATAATATATACACACACATATAAAGAAAAAACACTATTTTTAACATTCATGATATTTTTTGTGCTATTTTTGTTATTTCATCCATCCATCCATCAGCCTTTCAACGTCCACTACTGGATATAGGGCTCCCCAAGAGACGTCACAACGAGCGGTCCTGTCATGGGGGATAATGCCGTAATCGCCACGCTTGGCAGGCGGGTTGACGTTCGCAGTGGACGTTGTTAAATATTCGAGGGAGTGCTGCTGCTCATTCCCCCGGTATTTCCTCAGTTGGCTCTTACGACTCGACGTTTTGTTATTTAAACTAGTTAAAAAACTGTTTAAAAAAGTTATGTCTTGGACGTCCGTTTGTTGTAGGTAATGTATGTTAACACGATAACGACCAAAATACTTTACTAATCGAGCCTTTTTTTTTTTCGTTTACGAATTATTATGATTACGAATAGAGCACTATCACTTTTCACGGTCTGATTCGATGTGGTTTAATTGTTATTAAATAAAAAAAAAATTGTGAATATTTACGCTCGACGCGACACTAACATCAGTGCTATCCTTATTTCGTGAGAACTATTTCTATAGACTAATGTAGAAGTACTTCTTAAAATTAGCGCTAGATGGCGTATGAGAAGGTACTTTTTGAAATTAGCGCTATCTATGTGATTTATTGAAAACTACTTAGTAAGACCAATACTTACATTATTAGTTACTTATCAAATAATCAATTTTATTGTGAAAAATTTATTATGTGACGTGCACTTTTGGATTTTCCAAATTATTTTGTCCTTTACTTGTTATACATATAAATAAGCAGCAATACTAAAACTTCAGATGGCTTTTCTAGACAATTTCTATTGTGATTCTAATTCTATAACTTTCGCACAAATATTTGTATAGAGTAAACTCTTTAGCTAAGTTCTTTGTGTTTATTAAGTTCTGTTTGTTTATTTTGTGTTCTTGTAATTTAATGTTGGTAGTTTTAAAAAAACAATGTTTAACTGATTACCAGCTGTACACAACTTTGTTCAACTATAAGTATGTTGTCAATAATTGTGAACTACATTCATAGCACGTCTCAAGATATTCAATAATCGCAAGCAAAATTCTTTGAAGCTGCACCGTTTATAGAAATTCAATTTATAAACAAAACTGCTCAGAAATGCCGAGGTTTATGCACGCATTCCTCTGTTATTAAAAGGTGCAGTCAGGCGAGTCCAACAAAGGATTTCTTCGAGCGTCGATTGATAATTAATATTGTTTTATTATAAGCTGCGTATCTCGACATAGCAACGCCATGTCCGATTGTAACGCACTCGGGCATAGCTAATTTTGTAATGCTATTAAATGTTTAGATACTGATTATAAAGGGCAAAAGCCCAAAATCATTCTGCCTACTGTTCTGTAATAATCGTTTTAAGATGTAGCTAATACGTTTCAATGTTATTTAGTATTTTAGGTTCACTGTGTATTATTATGTGTAAGCAATACATCATTGTCAGCAGCAGTAATATTTATAAATAGTTTTTACGAAAAATTTATTTACTCATATTACTTTTAAAAATTACAAAATTATAAATTATTTGTGTGAGGGCAACCATAAATATAGTTTTTTTTTGTTAATGTGGGAAAAAATGTTCCTAACCGCACACCCCGTCGTTCGGGGCAACGAACAGGGTAGTGTGGGGCCCTCACCCACTTAAGAAACCCGCCGTGTGCCGTCTCTCCGCCTTTATTGGCGGGCCACCGGAACCATATTACATTCCTTTAGTGGTAACCATACATATAGATTACCTGATAGTAGGTGGAGGCTTCACCCGCGCTTCACTTACTCCAAGGAAGGAGATGGAAACCAAGGATAATAAAGACAGGATAAACTATTTAGATATTTTTATATATATTTTTAGCATTTGACATGCTTAGCAACATACATTAAACACAAAGCGAAAAATGTGAAATCGAAAATAACAGTCACGAGCAGGATTCGAACCTGCATCTCCTGGATACCGTCCAGATGCTTTGCCAATTCAGCCATCGTGACCCTTGCTCCTGACTGCTAATTTCGATAACACATTCATACTTAACGTCTTTGGGTAACGCCTGCACTATCTGTCGGAAGTATTTTCATACATTATACCGACCAGGTAAACTTAATTTTACAATTAAGATTTTACCTAATAATGGTGCAAACCCTATACATATTTAGATATTTTTATATATATTTTTAGCATTTGACATGCTTAGCAACATACATTAAACACAAAGTGAAAAATGTGAAATCGAAAATAACAGTCACGAGCAGGATTCGAACCTGCATCTCCTGGATACCGTCCGGATGCTTTGCCAATTCAGCCATCGTGACCCTTGCTCCTGACTGCTAATTTCGATAACACATTCATACTTAACGTCTTTGGGTGACGCCTGCACCATCTGTCGGAAGTATTTTCATACATTATACCGACCAGGTAAACTTAATTTTACAATTAAGATTTTACCTAATAATGACGCAAACCCTATAAATATTTAGATATTGCAGGCGTCACCCAAAGACGTTAAGTATGAATGTGTTATCGAAATTAGCAGTCAGGAGCAAGGGTCACGATGGCTGAATTGGCAAAGCATCTGGACGGTATCCAGGAGATGCAGGTTCGAATCCTGCTCGTGACTGTTATTTTCGATTTCACATTTTTCACTTTGTGTTTAATGTATAGTGCTAAGCATGTCAAATGCTAAAAATATATATAAAAATATCTAAATATTTATAGGGATTGCGTCATTATTAGGTAAAATCTTAATTGTAAAATTAAGTTTACCTGGTCGGTATAATGTATGAAAATACTTCCGAGAGATGGTGCAGGCGTCACCCAAAGACGTTAAGTATGAATGTGTTATCGAAATTAGCAGTCAGGAGCAAGGGTCACGATGGCTGAATTGGCAAAGCATCTGGACGGTATCCAGGAGATGCAGGTTCGAATCCCGCTCGTGACTGTTATTTTCGATTTCACATTTTTCACTTTGTGTTTAACAGGATAAACTTTCGTTGTTTTCACTATTAGTTTTATGTATAAAATATTTTTAACTAAAATAAACTTGTACTTGAAAAGATACCAACTGATAATAAGTGGCAATGTAAATCTAGATGATAAAGCACACAGTTTCGTAAAAGCTTTAAAATTTTATCTATAAAGCAAAAACAGCGCTGTTTTTAGTTTCAAATAATTATGTTTTATGGTAACATATTATCAGTGTTTTACACACAATATACAGCGAGACATATTTATCTTTATTATATGTGTTGTGTGATATAGAGTATGGCTATCACAAGTGTTCATTTAAAGCAATTACGTACAAAGTTTATAGTGCTTTTGTGAATTTAATATGGCTGCGGTGTGGCGCGTGTGAGAAGTCATGAATTATGAATAAAGGTTGGGGTATAAGCGTTTGACTCGCGGTCACTTGATTGATTATGCTACCCTGCAGGTTTATTACAAATATGGGAAGCAACTTGCAGTTGAGAACTTATGCCTTTTTAATATCCTTCCAGCCGAGGTTGAGGAGGTAGACCACCTTCTTAGTATATACAACCCACCTGATGGTAAGCGGTTACTGTAGCCTGTAGGCGCTAGCAACACCAGAGCTATCATTCACGCATCATTAAATGTAATAAAAGGGATAGGAGGTGGATTGGAATAATAATAGGAAAAGGATGAAGAGTAGGTTTAGTTTTCCAATACTCTCACTCGCCATACGCGCCATAGCGCGAAAATTTTAAAGTGCAACACGTGCATGATTTATAGCAAGCGTCAGCCTTTTTTATTTGATAAGATGGTAAAAATTGTACCTAAACGCACACCCTGGTAACGAACAGTGTAGTGCAGGGCTTTCATTCACTAAATAAATCCGCCGTGTGCCGTCTCCCGGGCCTTTGGTTGACAAATTGTATTAACCTGATACTTATTCTCACGAATAGATTGTATAAATACAAAATATATTTTCAAATCACAAAAAGCTATTCATTTCATAGGCCTATTATATACCACTTAAAATCGTCAAGAATACACTAAAAATTAACACGAGTGCCTGAGAAAAGTGCATCCGCAACAACAAAGCGGCGAGTGCAATCGCCACAAGCAGCCGGATTCCGCAGTAAAGCCTTTAATGCGAAGAAGCCGGCAGGAAACCCATGGGTCACTTTCTTAATTTGCCAATTTATTACGTTTTGGCTACCTATGAGATATTTATTTTGATTATTATTATTTCAATTATTATTACTATTATTGTGTGGGGCCGGCTTTAGAAATGCCCCACCCCTCTCCACCCATGGGAGTCGTAAGAGCCGACTGACGGAATACCACATAGTGGGCAGCAGCACTCCTTTGGATATTAACAACATCCACTGCGATCGCCAACCCGCTTGCCAAGCGTGGCGATTACGGCACTATCCCCCCAATCTTGGGGAGGCCTATATCCAGCAGTGGACGTTAAAAGGCTGATGGATGGATGGATGGATTTTATTTATTTGACTAAACTCTTGAGGTATTTACAGTTTAATTCAAAATAAAGTCCTCTACGCAGAAACATTCATCTTCAAAATTGACGTTATGTGATGGAGCCATGGAATAAAGTGAAATATTTGAAATCCAACACATTTTAATATCATCACCATTTGCTTTCTATCAAATTTATTTTAGGCGCGTACATCAACGTTATTGAAATCGCAGTTTGTATCGAGCTCCATTCAAAATAGATTTAGTACACGCATGAATGATGGTGCTACGACACTAATGGCAGATCCATACGACGCGACCCTATGACGACATTTTTTAAAGCAAGGGTAAAGTGACGGTCACCATTAATCTTAAGTGCCAGGAAATTAAAATTTTCGTAGGTTTATCATTTAGTAAGCTATGCTTATCCGTCATTTAGATTATATAGCAGATGAAGAATATTAAATTATAATAATACGTAATAAAATGTTCATTTATGATTTTATCTAATAATTCACGCTTTACTTAAGAGTATTACTGACCATAGGCCAAACTAACTTCTACTGAAGTAATGTCACACAGTTCCAGTGGCCCGCCAGTACAAGCGGAGAGACGGCACACGGCGGATTTATTTAGTGGGTGAGGGCCCCACACGACCCTGTTCGTTGCCCCAAACGATGGGTTACATTGTTTTCCCGCCTCAAAAAAGAAGGTGTAGATAAAATTAAAATAATATTTCAATGTGCACTATTTCCTTCCAGTATGAATTGTAGGTACAGTCAAGAGCACATGAAGTTTTACACTCGTAGTGAGAATATTACCTCTACTGCAGTTGTAATACGAACGGTACAAAGTCTTATCTGTAAAGCTCCACGAGCTCGTGACTGTATAATAAATAAAACTTGTAGTAATAAAACTTGTAAGGTGTCGCAGGCGTCACCCAAATAGACGTTAAGTATGAATGTGTTGTCGAAATTAGCAGTCAGGAGCAATTGTCACGATGGCTGAATTGGTAAAGCATCTGGACGGTATCCAGGAGATGCAGGTTCAAATCCTGCTCGTGGCTGTTATTTTCGATTTCACATTTTTCACTTTGTGTTTAATGTATAGTGCCAAGCATGTCAAATGCTAAAAATATATATAAAAATATCTAAATATTTATAGGGTTTACGTCATTATTAGGTAAAATCTTAATTGTAAAATTAAGTTTACCTAGTCGGTATAATGTATGAAAATACTTCCGACAGATGGCGCAGGCGTCACCCAAAAAGACTTTAAGTATGAATGTGTTGTCGAAATTAGCAGTCAGGAGCAATTGTCACGATGGCTGAATTGGTAAAGCATCTGGACGGTATCCAGGAGATGCAGGTTCAAATCCTGCTCGTGGCTGTTATTTTCGATTTCACATTTTTCACTTTGTGTTTAATGTATAGTGCCAAGCATGTCAAATGCTAAAAATATATATAAAAATATCTAAATATTTATAGGGTTTACGTCATTATTAGGTAAAATCTTAATTGTAAAATTAAGTTTACCTAGTCGGTATAATGTATGAAAATACTTCCGACAGATGGCGCAGGCGTCACCCAAAAAGACGTTAAGTATGAATGTGTTGTCGAAATTAACAGTCAGGAGCAATTGTCACGATTGCTGAATTGGTAAAGTATCTGGACGGTATCCAGGAGATGCAGGATCAAATCCTGCTCGTGGCTGTTATTTTCGATTTCACATTTTTCACTTTGTGTTTAATACATAATTAATATTAGAAATTAGAAAAATCACTTCAACCTTTTTTTATCAAGTGCTAAAATTAATTTAGAAATCCTAATAGAATAAAATTAATTTCGAAATCTTCGCAAATGTCGATTGTATAAAAAGTCATATAGCAATGAAATTAACACCCGCTTTATTCGATGTTTTTAAACTAAAAATACTATATTGTCAGCTCCCTTACAATGTTTTAACATAAGTTTTCTCACTGAGAACAGTTGGCAGGTGCTACGGCAAAATTTGCATACTTGGCTGATCTGCCTTAATTTATCTGTAATGGGTTTAGAAGAGCTGAGAGCGTTCGCAGTGATTGCCAGACTCCCCGGGGTATGTTACGCGCAAGCATAAACAAACCTACAAAACTTGTGCTCGTAAATTGAGCTTAATTTTGATTGAGTGACGTTATTTCGGCGAATTGGTGTTGCTTGATAACGTCTCAATGGAATAAATGTTAGAGAAAGGCCGTATTTAAAATAATGTAATGTATTATAGCACTTAAAATCGTCAAAGTTACTTACTAATAACTAACACGAGCGCTTGAGGCAAGTGCATCCGCAATGTCACGATTGCAATCGCCACAAGCGGTGATCTCTCAAGGCATCACAATGACACGATGCGATGTCGATACGATTTAGTGAGATACATCCTAACCTCCCTATAACAGCGGGACGGTCATAGGTTCAAAATATATAAAAGTTCAATACGTGTCTTCAAATTAACTGAAAAAGTCGTTTTTATGTTAAAACAATGCATTAGGTTCTTAGCGACATTACTTCGGTCGGTCAATGTAGTCGGATTTTATAAGATTATGTCAGTCGTGTTGATTAATTTTAATATTTTAAAGTACAAATTATCTGTGAATAAAGAAAAAGAGATTTTTTGTACGAGCGGGAATCGAACCCGTGTCTTTTCCAATCCGGGGAAGTGCTCTAAGCCACTGAGCTATCGTACAGATCTTTCGATCATCCCAATCTCCTTATCACGTTTGTCTTTACGACCAACTCCATATATCCGAAAGCAATTACATGCATTAAACAAATATTTTTTCCTTATTCACAAATAATTTGTTCTTTAAAAAGTGAAGGAGCATGCAATGTCAAATGCTAAAAAATGTAGATCAAAAATGTTAATTTTAATATTGTTTACGACTCTGAAATAGTTTGTCATAAGTTACAGAACTTTAAGTATTAATGAGTTTCTTGATGCAGGGCCTCTGGATCGACAACGGGATTCTCAGCAAGATAGACATAGGGTGTTTGGGAGACAAAGTAAAATGCAAATTCTCATGTATTTCCAATTAGCACCCGCCGTATCTCCCTGCGTTCTTCCTTCAATATTAAGTCATTTCGCGATGACGACATTCCCCAATTCTTGTAGAAAAAGTACATTAACAGCACGATATATTTTTATAATATACTGACTACCATTGACTACTTCTAAGATTGAGAGAAAGTAAAGTATTGTGTATTTCAACGTGAATTATTACTGATTTCATGCACCTAACTCATTATTTCTTTGCTTAAACAGCAAAAAAACAAAAGCAAACTTTCCTTTAAAATATCTAAATTTGAATGAAAACCGTATCCCAATTTATTATTTGTGTGGTTTAGAAGAAATAATCGGGACTGTCTGGTACAGAGATTTCATTTTATACTATTTACTAGCGATCCACCCGAGCTTCTCATGTGTATATTCAACATCTTTAGGATTTTTAACTACTCACTAGGTAGGAACATTAGTTACGTAAATCTCTTGACTCACTCCCACTTCACGCCTCTGTGGTGCAGCGGTAGTGTGAGCGACTGGTGATCATGAGGCCTCGGATTCAATCCCCGAGTCGGGCAGTGTTATTGAGCTATTTCGTAAAAAGAAAAATTCTCAGTAGCAGCTTGGAGTTAGGAAATGTGCGCGGTAGACGGCAATAGACTCGCCCCCTATTATGTGGGACTTAAATATAGCTGGCGAACCCTGGGTGTGTAATACACCTCTGCCTACCCCTTTGGGGAAAACAGGCGTGATGCAATGCTTCTTGAGGTTTAGCTGAGGTTTAGCTTGTGTTACAATTTAATTTTTTCGAGACTTATGTATAAAACATTGAATTTATTTAGTTAAAACTATTTAACTTAATTATAGTGATAGATACTCGTACACACAAACCTTCTTTGAAAAACATCTAAGAGATAATGAAACCTTTTTTTAAATTCTAATATAAAATTATGTTTCAGTTTGGTGCATACTCCCTTGCGGTTCAGTCTGCAATGTTTTCAAGTACCCTATAGCCACAGCAACAGGTAAGCCGCATCTTCATAAGTAGTCGTCAACTTATAAGATGATATCGCACGCTTGTTACCTTAAGAAAATGCAGTGTACCGTTATCATAATATATTTATGAAATAATGTTGCTCGTAGAAGTTGCATTTCGATTCTAATTTAATTATAATATTCATACCTTTACTTATTTTATTCTTATGTTCTTCTATATACTAATATATGTATTATAAATCTATTACAGAATTATCTGTCTGCATGTTTAACATATTTTTGAAATAATGATTTGGCCTGTTTCTTTATCGCAAATCTACTGAACGGATTTCGATGAAACTTTTTTGGTTTATACTATATTCATATTTTCGCTCTCCCACTACTATATCGAAAACCTGAGATAGTATAACCTAAAACGGCGTTTTGCGACCGGAGAGCTATGGGCAAAAGTATAATATAATATTATTTATTAAATTTACTTTTAAGGGCCTACGCAAATTTCCTTAGGGAATAATGAGATCCTCGCTGTCTTCTATCGATAACGCGAAAAAGTAGAAGGTTTGTTAAAAAAGATAATGGAAAATAAAAACGTCGTCTATAATTGCAGACCAACAACCTACGTTCTCTACTCAATATCAAAGACATATTATAATAAATTCCGTGATAGTTATTTACTATCCACCACTAGGTACTTACTATGAATTTTAATGTTGTCGATGACTTAAAAGAAGGAGCATCAGCACTTTTAATATTAGCACAAAGCTGTCTGTGACGGTCGTACTGATTTCATATTTTATGGAATGCCAATTTTTCTTAGCATAGCACGTTCCAAGGGTCTTACCGTCACAACAAGAAATTAAATTCGAGTGTCGCCTCCTTCGTAAATTTTAATGGGATACGCTACAGAGTAAAATTATTGTCAACAACTTAGATATACATTGCCTGTATAGTAGGTGTAAAGTACCTATATGCATTTTGCATAGATCGGGTTTCTCAATTTCTCGATTAGGTTTCAAGAGGAATTTTAATCGATTTTAAATTGGTTTTCGTTAAAATTTAGATGTTTTAAAGGAAAGTTTGTATGTATGTACAATGATGTTCTAATTAAAGTTTTGTGAGTAGCGTATTTCAATAGTATCTAATCAAGTTGAGAAAAAAATTATCATAATCTATGAAAGGTTACACTAGCTAAATCTTAAGATATGAATAAAAATATTGTACCAGAGACTTCTTAAAAAATCTTAACGAATTTCTCCGTTAGTAAATTTCACGAATGCAAAGAGAGAGTGAGTGAATAGCCAATACTATCTATAGTTTCTGAAAAAGAAAATGTTTAGATAATTTATTGTAAGATTAAGAGATAAATTGCTCCTAAATCGTGAAAGTGTCACACCTCTGAAATGGCACTCCATCGAAGTGTAATAAATTGCGAAAAGAAAATGTAGCCCTTATTACACAAATTCTCAAAATATCTCAGAAACATAATTCACTTTGAATTGTGGTGTAATCAAAATAAATCTTTAAGTAAATAACTTTTATTTTCTCCAGGATTGGAATGTGTTTGGCGTGGATGGAATACCAGCGTGCTTCTAGGTGGCACGTGCGCCCTTCGCAGGAACACCACATATTCCAACTATTTCTTAACCCACTCAAATATAAACCTCGTACAAAATATATTATTATTTCAGAGATGCGATTCGACGGACAAAACACTCAACCTGATTGACCCCACGCTGGTATTTTTATTGCTTCAAGTCAACCGTTCTTGGCCTCTTGAGGACACTTATGCGAACAATCTTGCTTCTTTAAATAGCGTGGATTTTCATCATAAAAACGTTTTCAGTGTTTTATAGGAAAGCAAAGAGAGAAATCTATCTCTAGTGTATTAATACCGTCAGCTTACAAAGGGCAAAATGGGCGTTGCTCTCGGAACGGCCTTTGTCTCAACTAACGGCTGGCCGGCTCGTAGAGGCTATTGTCATATTAGGCTATTATCATTCATGAAGCCTTGGTATGACGTGCAAGTTCAATGTGACTATGTACCTATACATATTTGTAAAATATCATGATTTTATTTTTTTGTGCTACAATTGTCTTTCAATAAGTTGCGATATCTGAACAGTGGCGAGAGGAGTTCTTCGTCATTATGACCAACACGATATCGTGAAATAGTAGAAGTTCAAACAGAGTACGAGGGTATTTCCATAACTACGTGTATGTACCTACATGAACCGTTATGTTTCAAATTTATGTTGATAGAACTAATTGCTATCCAGAATATACATTTGTTCGCATCCAATATTCATGTCATTCTAATTTCTGGGTGTACACAGATTGAAACAATAAATTGTATTGTAACAGCAACATGTGGGTAACACCCTCTCACCCGCCAGTCGGCACAATCTCGACCCCGCCACACATTACGCCAAAATTAAGACAGCTTGGGATGCCACTATGCAAATATAGCCTCGGGTTCCCTACCATATGCAAACGTTACAGTCAAAACAACATTAAATATTAGCGGATATTAAGTGTTACTTATACAAAAATAATGTTTCTCCAAGCATCATCTGTTTAAATAGGTACGTACTGAAGCGTCAAATACACACCTAAGACTCTTAAAAGTCCACCCGTGACCAACAATGGAGTAGAGTATAAGAAACGTCTAGATTTTGATCTGTATTTGAGCACAAGATGCTGATGTTATGGTTTTGTTATTTTTAGACTAGACACCGACTTCAAACACATCAGTAGGTGTCTAGCACGGAAATTGTATGTAAATACTAAATTATTTTTATTTTTTGGTTTTTAGTTTAAGGTGTCTTTTAAAGGCGGTTTCTTTTTTATTTAAAAATAATATATTTTTTGCTTTTTAGTGGTTATTTATGAAATAATTGCGTAGGTTAGAGTAGATGGTACATGATGGGGAGGCCTTCCTTGGGGCACAGGAGTCTGAAAATGATAAATATGAGCTCCTAAAGCACAGTAGCGAAAGAAATAGAAAACAGCGAGAGTCCGAAGACCGTGAAGAAAGATTGGCGTACCCACCCATATACATATAATATACGTACGCCAACTAAACTGCCTCGGTGGTGCAGCGGTAGTGTGTGCACTGCTCCAATGAGCCAGAGAGTCGGCTGAAAATATCATCGATATATGTCCAGATGCAATTTTTTAGATTTTTATTGTTTTTTTAAAAACCGCTGGACCGATTTTTTGTAAAATTTTAACGGGACCACCTCTGATGAACCTACCAAATAAAAAAAGTATCATTGAAATCGATTCATAATTGGCGGAATAATCGCGTAATAAACTCCTCCTTTTTGGAAGTCGGTTGAAAAATCAAGTAACGATTTATCATAAACATACATTCATTTAGGATTAGATTATGCCAACATAGTCTAGCATTCATTTATAATCCAAAATAATTATTTACATATCTATAATATTATAAAGCTCTAACAGAGCTGTCTGTACATTTAATATATTTGAGAAAAAATTACTTTATTGGGCTATATAGGCATGCCTAAACACAAAATTATTTAATTTAGATTTTTGTCTGTTAATCTGTTTGTTTGTTCGCGCATCACGCAAAAACTACTGAACGGATTTTGATGCAACTTTTTTTATTTGGTAGCTTTTGATTAGACTTAACAACTGGTAAATATTTTATCCCCCTACTATATCGGGGACCTGAGATATTGCCTAAAAACTAGCTTTTGGCTACGGCGAAGCTGCGGGCAAAGGCTAGTTTTTTATTCTCATAAATTCAAAATCGTCGAAAAAGTTATGATAGTTATTAGAAATATTTAGTTGTTTAAAATGACGTTTTGTTATTGGCCAAATAATTTGTGGTTTTTAAAAACAACAACCTGCACTAAGTACTCGTATGTATCGAGGAAGACTTTACAAAAATATAATTTAACGGACACAAAGTATATCCGGACTCAGAACAATAATTGTGTGGGAATCGAACCCACAAAACCACGGAAGTCGGTACGCCTCCATCCACCATCTATGCATTTTAAAATATTTTTAGGGTTCCTTTACTCATTATCATCTATTCCATTTAGCACATGGCGTAGTCGGTAGTATAACCGACCACCGTGCACGAGGTCGTGGGTTCGATTCCCACTCAGGACAATTATTTGTGTGATGAACATAGATATTTGTACTGCGTCTGGGTGTTTTCTATCTATTATATGTATGTGTTTACGAAAAAAAGTAGTATATGTATTATATCCGTAATCTGGTACCCATAGCACAAGCTTTAAGCTTAGTTTGGGACCAGAGGACGTTGTGTGAAACGTCTGAATATTTATTTACTTATTAACATAGGTATAGCAATGACATATTGAAATTTGACACAATACATTATATATATTTTTTCTATTTTTAAACATGTTTCATTAGAGCCTTTGCAAATATTTTAGAATAATATACGTCAATATTATAGCCTTTTATAATAGTGGGTTCGAACCAACAAAGAGAGCAGTTCTTTGAATGTACAGAAAAGTTTATTTTATACGTATTATGTGAACGTAACTATTGGATTTTACCTCAAAAGATAGGTATTCCTTTGAATTGCTTATGTATACTTATTTCTGAAATAAAAGCGAGTTTGCATTTCCGTAACCTGTTTGGAGCTCAAACAAATAGCGAAATTTCCAAGTTCCTTTCAATTCGTGATAAAATAGCACAAGCCAGTTGGTACGCATTCTTACGATTCCCCGGGTGGAGTTACCGGCTCGGAAAACATCTTTTGTGTATAACGATACCACCCTATCCGCGAAAAGACCGAAAAGTCTGGGAAATTGTTAAAGTTTTCTCAGAAATCGTATCGTTATTAACAGTGACAACATAATATGTAATGGTATAGCTATGAGCATGATCGAATATTCTCTTTTATAAAGTTTTAATAAAAATCCACTCCCTTAAGATTTCGCTCGAGTAGCATACCGTTGCAATTTTCCAATACAACCATCGGAGGTCTGAAATATCCTAGAGGTAGTCAACTTACAAGTTGAATTGATACTTCAGACATGCTGTGAAGCGCTATTCTCTTGAAAGCTTTTATATTATATTATCTAAGACCTTTCAACACGTGGTATAAAGACAAACGTCTGTCGATGCGATATAGAGTTGGATTCTCGCCTCTCCTGGGTGTAAGGTAAAGTGCTAGAGCACAGCGCAGTCACGATCTTAAATGAATTTATAAAAACGTTTTATTAAACTATACTGATACTTTACATAGAAACGTTGGGATCACGTAAGTGATACTCATTTTAAATAACTATTTCGTGTTTCTGTAGAATGTACATCATATTTGGATTCTATTTGTTGTTAAAAGCTGTTTTTAAGTCCATTTAAAACCTTTG
Organism: Leucoma salicis; assembly: GCA_948253155.1. Classification (NCBI taxonomy): domain Eukaryota; kingdom Metazoa; phylum Arthropoda; class Insecta; order Lepidoptera; family Erebidae; genus Leucoma; species Leucoma salicis. Next base: position 8,916,809 of record OX411808.1, on the reverse strand, counting down.
AGCACGCGAACAATTCTAATAGTAAATTAATCTCACTTTAAGTTTAAAAGATTATATAAGTAAATGGATTACAGTCTGACACTTGGTATTTTTATTGAAAATTACTATTTAATTATGAATACAGAAATAGTCTAGTCTTCTACTTTAGTTTAGTCTTATGTTCCAGTGGTAGAACCTTGCTTATCCCAGCACGAATGGGTGGCTAGTAACTGAGCGTATAGTAACGGTAGGTAGTTACGTTGTGTTTCGTATGGTGAGTGAGAGCGCTGGAGGCCCAAACCCCCTCCCTATCCTCTCCTTATTATCCTTCCTATCCTTTCGCTAGTATCCTACCTATCCTTTCCGTGCTATCATTTCCGTAGTATCCTACCTATCCTCTCCTTAATATCCGCATCCTAACCCTTTCCTTGGAGGTGACAACGCGCGACTGATACCTCTGGTGTTGCTAACGTCTGTAGGCTGCGGGAACCACTTACCATCAGGTGGGCCGTATGCTTGTTTGCCACCCATGTAGTATAAAAAAAAATTAAAAAGTTTCAGTAAACTCTAATTTTAAAGTTATGTTCTATAGAAGGGAGAATATTTTGAGTATATTTTGTAATAAATTGATCAAAGTAAAGGACTTAGGTCGTTCCATATTGGTATATCATCAATCCATCAGCCTTTTGACATCCACTGCTGGACATAGGACCCCCCCAAGAAAACACCACAGCGAGCGGTCCCGTGCTGAATAATGCACCAAGCGGCTCCTTTCAGCTAGACCAGATCGTCGGTCCATGGGAGGGATGCCGTCTCGCTGCGCCATCCAATACGTGATCGCCTCTCAAACCTATAACCATAATATAATTAGTTCTATTCTTTAATCGACTAAGAACAAGTGTCACCACCCCATCCTTTCCTGCGGGGTCGTACAAGGCGACTAAGGGAAGTAAGCAATTATCACCCATTGCATTACTGGTGGTAGGGCTGGGCACCAAGTGAGAGTACTCACTTGCTATCGGGCCCGAACGGGTCGGTACTACCGTCTTCTGTGTGGCTGGTTATGCACGTCAGTGTGTTTATGCTTAAGCAGATGATAACCGTTTATTCTTTCATTTCATATCTGAGAAATTAAATGGTGGACAGCGGCTTGACAATTACTCACGGTAGGTATAGTTGAGTCCATGAGCGACAGTTACCACTTACCATCAAGCGGGCCGTGGCTCGTCTGCCATCATTAGCAATAATAAAATAGATATATATTAAAGTATCGCAGAAGATGTTACAAAATGATAAACAAACGTCCTAGGCGGTTATAATAATTTATCGCAAATTAGTGTAACGTATTAGGGCGCGTATTTAGGAGCGTCATTTGCAATAGCTAAGGGGCTGAGGGCTCAGACGTGAAGGTTCCGCTTTAACAATCTCTCGCCCGATATAAATCCACATTATGCAAGTAACAACATTTTGGTTCTCTGCCAGCAGACTCCGTTGTCTATGTACATAGCGTATACTAATATAGCGGTTTTATTGTTGAGCACATCTCATTTGCAATTACACCAGTACAAGAACCTAATTATGTGTAACTATTATAAGCTACAGACCTATCAATATATTTAAACATATTTGATAAAAAAATACTGTATTAGGATATATTTAAACATATTTGATAAAAAAATACTGTATTAGGCTCTGTACACAATTTTCTGTCTGGATTTTGATAAGAGCTTGATTAGACTTTAAAACTCGTAGGTATACATTTTATCCCGCTACTATATCGAGAACCTGAGATATAACATAAAAACTAGCTTTGTCTGCGTCGGCGCCGCTGGCAAAGACTAGTGTATATGTGTAATACACTAAGTTCATTTGCACTAAATTTAAATATTCCTGATTCATATACATTAAACACAAAGTGTGAAAATGTGTAATCGAAAATAACAGTCACGAGCAGGATTTGAACCTGCATCTCCTGGATACCGTCCAGATGCTTTGCCAATTCAGCTATCGTGATAATTGCTCCTGACTATGAGAGCTATGTCTGTACATTGAAGATATTTGGATTTTGATGCAACTTTTTTTACTTGATAGCCCTTGATTAGACTTAAAAACTGGTATACATTTCGATGTCAATAGGCTCGCCCCCTATTACGTGGGACTTAAACATAGCTGGCGAGTCGTGGGTGTGTAATACACCTCTGCCTACCCCTTCGGGGAATACAGGCGTGATGCTATGTTATATCGGGAACCTGAAATAAAACCCAAAGACTAGCTTTTGGCTGCGTAAAGGCTAGTTTTTATATATATTTTTAGCATTTGAAATGCTTAGCTTAGGAAATGTCCGTGACTTAGCTAATCGTGATTTTTTTTAAATGGAATTCCACCATTATGCTCAGGAAAGGATTTGGAGGACTGAGGCTCGTTTACAAATGTTATCAACAATAAAGTGTATTACTTATACATAGGTATTACTTCCATGAGTGTATTGTATAAACATCTGACGTATTGCTTGACTATTTGTAACTCTTTGTAATAGCAGCTGAAATAGCTCATTCCAGCCACTTGAGGTACATAGTACGTTGTTTGAAACAATTGACTGTCGCGGTGGGCGTTACGATAAGCACGCACTACCGATAATTTTGCTTAAGTCGATGCTTTGTCACACTGTTTATATATTGTTAGTCCAATTAACTAAACATGTGAGTGCATTATTTGGAACAATGACTAGAATGATATTTAACAAAAAGATAAAGAATACTGTGTGGGATTTCAAGCTCACGACTTTTAGAAATCTGATTTTTTAATTAAGGCGGGAAAAATGTTCCTAACCCTGTCATTCGAGGCAATCAACAGGTTAGTGTGGGGCCCTCAACCACTAAAGAAACCCGCCGTGTGCCGTCTCTCGGCCTTTATTGGCGGGCCACTGGAGCTATGTTACATTGCTTCAGTGGTACAAACAACCATCCAACAACTTCATAAACTTTTACCTCTATAGATACTATTATAAAGATAAAACAGAACTACGTCTGTACATTTTGTCCGTGTGGTGACGGACTAAGAATACAAGCAATTATCACCCATCGCATTACTGGCGGTAGGGCTGGGTAGCAAGCGGGAGTAATCACTTGCTATCGGGCCCGAGTGGGTTGGGTTGGTACCACCATCTTCCATCTTCCTTGTGACCGGCCATGAAGCACATGGGTGCGTTTTGGTTGTAGCAGGAGACAGCACTTTATTCTTTCATTTCATATCAATGAAATGGTGAGCAGCGTCTTAACAATACTCGCGGTATAGTTGAGTCCATGAGCAACGGTTATCATTTACCATTTTTTGTCTGTTTGTTCGTTCGCACATCACGCAAAAACTAAAGAACGGATTTTGATGAAACTTTTTATTGGATAGCTCTTTGTCTATCTATTAATATTTAAAACTGTAACGGAGCTATATCTGTATATTAAAGATATTCGAGAAAAAATAAATGTACAAAAATTATTTTTTGCTTTTTTAGTTCTTAGGTGTCTTTTGTAAGCGGTTTTTTTTTTATTTAAAAATATATTATATTTTGCTTTATAGTGTTTTTTTATAAAATAAATGCGTAGGTTATAGTAGGTGGTACATGATGAGGAGGCCTTCCTTGGGGTGCATCTTGTTTGAGAAAGTGTTGAGCACAGGATTCTGAAACTAACAAAGATGAGCGCCTAAAGCGCAGTAGAGAAAGAAATAGAGCACAGCGAGAGTTTTCCAAAGACCGTGAGAGACCTAGAACCAACCCATTTAGCCTTCTGGCAACTGTCCCGCACCTTCAAAAACGACACTGTGTCTACCATGCCTCCGCTTAACAGACCCAACCTTCCATCCGCTTTCGAGGACGAGGAGAAGTCCTAGTGCCTAGCCGAAAGTCTGGAACGACAATGTACACCGAGCTCATTACACGTAGATGCTACTCACCATGCATTCATCGATAGGGAAGTGGAGTCAAGGGCGTCTCCCTTGGCACCACCAGTAGACATTCAAGAGTTAGGTAGGGACCTAGTGGAACAGCCACCTCCAGTCACCACCACCGAATTGGAGTCCGTTATCAAAAATCTCCATAGGAATAAAGCCCCTGGTTCGCACGGAATATCGAATAGGGTTATTAAGCTTTTCCCCCAGTCATTATTAGTCCTTCTGAGATGTATATATAACGCAGCGCTCGACAATAACATCTTTCCCCCTCAGTGGAAAGAGGCCGTGGTAATTGGAATCCACAAACCCGGCAAAAAGTGATCCGAACCATCTAGTTATAGACCTATTAGTCTGCTTAAAGGTGTAGATAAGATATATGAGCGATTAGTTTTGTGTAGGCTGAAAGCATACGCCGATGCTAATAACCTCATCCCCCACCACTAATTCGGCTTTAGAGCCAAGCACTCTAGTGTGCAGCAAGTCCATCGCATCGTAAAGTACTCTTACTCGAAAATGGCAACTCAACCATTTCATCGGTGCTCTCTACTTCGATGTAGCGAAGGCTTTTGATAAAGTCTAGCACAATGGCCTAGTATACAAGCTAAGTACTTCACTTAGGAGTACCGCGGTATCTCGTTCTCAAACGGACGAGCCAAGGGGATGCCCTCGGATAGCGTTGTTTAAATGTTGGGTTGAGAGCCCTCTGCGCTAACCAATTGTCCGGGTAAGGTTGTCATAGCCATCTGAGGCTAACAACCAACGTATACAAAAAAAATAAAAAAACCGAAGAGCTTGAAGAAAGGTTGGTTTACTCGTTAACTAAATACAATGCTCCAATGAGCCAGAGAGGTTTCGAAGTAAACAAAAAAATATCATCGATGTATACCATTTTTTTTGTGCCATGTGGGCTTTAGAATTGGCCCACCCCTCTCCGCCCATGGGAGTCGTAAGAGCCGACTGAGGAAATACGGGGGTGGGCAGCACCACTCCGTCGAGTATTAACAACATCCACTGCGATCTCCAACCCACCTGCCAAGCGTGGCGATTACGGCACTATCCCCCATATGAGCGAAACACATGTTGTGGCGCTCTCTTGGGGAGGCCTATGTCCAGCAGTGGACTTCGAAAGGCTGATGGATGGATACAATTTTATAGATCTTTGTTGATTCTTTAAAAACCACTCGACCGATTTGGTAAAATTTAAATGGGACCACCTCTGAAGTAGAACTTTTTTTTTTGGTAGTTTCTCTGAATTAGAACCTTTTTTTTGGTAGGTTCTCTGAAGTAGAACCTTTTTTTTTAATAGGTTCTCTGAAGTAGAACCTAAAAAAAAAGAATCATTGTAATCAATTCATAATTGGCGGAACAATCGCGTAAAAATCATACAAAAAAAGAACATACAGCCGAATTGAGAACCTCCTCCTTTTCGAAGTCGGTTGAAAAAGCAACTTAGCATAATAGCTTACGGTTTATAACTTTTATTAAAATAATTAATGATTGATACCAAAATGTTTATAAGGAAATTATAATTGCACATAAATTAGAGCAAGTAGAAGGTTCTTTGACTCTTAAGTTATGTTTAGCTTGTGCTTGTTTGACATCGTAAATTCGCCTTAAGATATTATTTTGAAGCATCAGTTAGTAATATAATATAACAAGATCAGCTCACGATTTACATTAAAAAGCCTTTGGGGTGAATCTAATAAAATTAACAGTTATATTCTTTCTTCAATGCGAGAGTAGGGCTACAGAATTGAAATTCAAATCCGCAGTCTCGAGCACATCTAATATAATTAAGAGAATTCTGTAATTGAGTGGATACCCACCCTAGACGTTTGAGAAAACTTTCATTGATAAAATTTTAATCGGCTATCTATATAGTATTGTCTAGGTATGTACTCGTAATATTGTCTGCATGGTAAAGAATGTTACTCCGATTGGACTCTACTTAGTCTGTGATTCTTATAGTGTTCTCATTACACAATTCTTACTTAAATTGGGCATATCAGAACCGCATTCTTTGATGAAAACCGCATGAAAATTCTTTTGATACTTTTTGAGTTTATTGCGTTCAGAGAAAAGGGCAAAGGTGGCAAAAAAGATAAAAAAACTTAATTCATTTTATTTTATAATATGTATAGTACATACAGATGCTGATATCATTGGGATAATTAGTTTCAAGGAAATCTTAATAAGCACCTAGCCAAAATTGACAGTAAAGTTCCCGTCTCTATCCATTACACCCATCCCTTCACCTAAGAAGTTAATAACATTATATATACGGCAAAATCAAGAATTGAGTGGCATAATGGCTTTGTCACTAAACATTAGCCTGAGATTATTGTCATAACATATATCGCTACATGACGTCATGTTAATACAACTTGAAACCATCCAATTCTATATATTATATACCTACCTACTACTTAATACAGTAGATAGTATTATTCAAATTAGAAATTTTGAGCAAACACTAAACTGTAAACAGAGAATTAATGTATTTGCTACATCTTACGTCCCATGGGGCGATGCATTGCCGTCTCGACTCTTCCCTGCTTTGCATTTAATTACTTATAGATTCACCTATCTTAAGATTAATATTCAACCTAAAGTGGCTCTTTAAGAATCGCTATGGATGGTACACATCTTAAAGTAGGTATGTGCATATAATTTTATTCGTATTATTTTCTTATAAACTAGTCACCCGGCCTAGCTATGCACGGATGCGTTTTAAGGTACCTATGTGAAGGTATACCCATCGTATGTCGCAAATTAACTTGATTAAAACATTTAATTTCTTTACTTTAATTCCTTTTTGCGCTTAGCATATCGCTTAAGCCGAGGTTCCCGGCATGGCCTTGGCGAGCTCTGGCTTGGCTCGCGGGCTGATGAGCTCCTTCCGGAGCTCTGTCACCTCAGCCTACAGGCGTAAACCTTCCTTGGATTATTATCTAGACAGTGAACAGTTTCAAAATCCATTACGTGCTTTAGAAGCAGAAAGCGGTCAAACACACAGACGCGGATAACTACTTTATTTTATATAGATATAGGTAGCGATACCTAAATAACTAGAAATGTACATTCGACGTGGAAAATTGCAGTTCTAGATGTGAATAAAATGACCTTTCTGTGCATTACATTTCAGGTAAGCAGATCAGACACCCGATAAAGTTAATCAGAATGGCATTCACACCGCTGCAGGTAGTGATAGCTATCGACAGGCATACCCGCACGAGTTTGCAATTTACATAATAAATAGCTAGGTATTGATAAAGTATACAGATGTATCTATACAATATAAGTAGTTATAAATAAATATTCACGGACATTTCTCACACAACATCCTCTGGTTCCAAACTAAGCTTAACGTTTGTGCTATGGGTACCAGATTACGGATATAATACATATATATTTTTTTTGTAAATACATACATATAATAGATAGAAAACACCTGGGCGTCTGGACGCAGTACAAATATCTGTGTTCATCACACAAATATTTGCCCTGAGTGGGAATCGAACCAACGACCTCGTGCACGGAAGTCGGTTACACTACCGACTACGCCACGAGGCCCGTCAAATGTTATTATGATCTCCAGACAATAATTTCGGTACGGAACTAGTCATGATACGCAGGAGATATTATAGTGCACGAGTGTGCAATACAAGCCCACTCTCTGTTCCCTTACTCTCTTAACCCGATGGTATTCCAACACGACCTGAGAGAGATCGAGCACGGTCCCAACGGTTTTTGGGTGTTTTCCGAGGCATGGTGGTGATACACCGCCAACTTACCAACTGCGAGCTGCTTTTGACGGGCTTCGTGGCGTGGTCGGTAGTGTAACCGACTTCCCGTGCACGGAAGGTCACGGGTTTGATTTCCACTCAGGACAATTATTTGTGCGATGAACACAGATAATTGTACTGCGTCTGGGTGTTTTCTATCTATGATATGTATTTACAAAAAAAAAGTAGTATAATATGTATTATATCCGTAATCTGGTAACCCATAGCACAAGCTTTAAGCTTAGTTTGGGACCAGAGGAGGTTGTGTGAAAATGTCCGTGAATATTTATTTATTTAGAATTTCTTAACGGACCACACCCCATAACTTTTTTGTTCCGCAGTCGCATATTGCTGGATCACCGAAGCAGTAGTACTTATATGGATGTTGACGGACTAAGAATATAAGTAACCACCTGATTCTTTACCGAATCCGGCGGGTGTCGTACGAGGCGATTAAAAGAAGTAAGCAATTACCACCCATTACAATACTTGTGGTGGGGCTGGGCTGTTTACCGAGTGGGAGTACTCACCTGTTATCGGGCGCGGTGGTCGGAACCACTCTCTCCCGTGTGACCGGCCTCTCGCGTGTGACCGGTATGTTTGACCCGGTGTGTTTTGTTTGTAGCGCGAGATAGCCATTGATTCTTGCAATTCGTATCAGTGAAACTGGGACGCAGGTTCGAATCCCGCTCGCAGTAAAGTTCCCTTTATCCACTTTCACAAATAATTTGTTATTTAAAGTAGCTGAACATGTCAAGTGCTAAAATACAGATCGAAATATCTGGGCGTGATAGTCGAGCGAGTTCACGCTTCGAGCCATATTATGACGATTGAGGGATGATGAGTTAAGAAAAATAGCGTTATGTAATTAATCATTTATTAATTAGCTACTCAAAGAGAACATAATATTATATGGGCTGATTTTACAGTCGTACTTAGATGTAGTTGAGTGAAATAATGAAAATATCACAAAAGCCAGCAGATTTAGGTGTGAGCCAACATTACACACCTTGAAGTCGAGATAGGAGGCCTATAAACTTACTTTATAAGTCCCAGTCCGGTAGTTGGTGTGCCGTTGCTGGCATTGAAACATTCAAGTCAAGTAAGCAAATATATAGTATTTTTAAGTAAGGTATTATTTTATCATAAAGTATAATAAAATAGCCTTTTCACATGGCAACACCATATTGTATCTTTAACCGGCGACGCTTTGATCTCTTAAACAATTGCATAAGTTCTTGGTTCAAAAATAAAAAATATTTTGTTCTAACACATTAGTTTTATCACAAATAGGGTGACCTTTATCATACTTAAAAACAACTGGACTCGCCCTCACGAAATTTGCTTAGGTAATTATTGAATGATCCTTAAGAAATTTGAAATCAATTTGAGTGAACTTGAGATATATATATTGTATAATTATTTATTTGTTTGTTGGCTATTTATTTATTTTAGGATTTATTATGATAAAATGTTACAGCCGCTGCTTTCAGCGATATGTTGATGGGGCGACAGATTTACATGATTAAAACTATTCGACTAAAAGTTATGTTCTAAGGGCATAATTAAACTTTTACAATTAAATTAATTATTAATGTACAAATAAGTATCTGAAAATCCAAACAAAAACAATTATTACGCTTATCTTGTTAATGTTTTAAATTAAAGCTATATTTTTAGTACCTACATATTAACAATTTAGCGACATATTAACACTTAATCTACGTGCATAAAGAACAAATTCAATAATGATAGAATATATTTCAGTGATAGAACCTTGCTTATTCCAGTAAAAATAAGCCTGCTCGATCGGGGAAGTAAACAACGGTATGGTGAGTGAGACCGCCGGAGGCCCAGACCCTTACTATCCCTCCTATCCTCCCCTTGGTATCCTCTCCTTATTATCTCTCGTCTTCACATACCTATCCTTTTCCTTGGAAATGGCGATTTGCGAGTGGTACGTCTGGTGTTGCTAGCGTCTATAGGCTACGGTAACTGCTTACCATCAGGTGGGCTGTATGCTAGTTTGCCAAAGCATAAAAAAATATATATATTGAAATGTAAGTCCTTATATTGTAAATATTCTTACGATATTTTTTACTAGTATTAATTAACAGATTTTATAACATAATTTGTGGCTGTGTGAGGCTGGCTTTAGAATTGTCCCACCCCTCTCTACCCACGGGAATCGTAAGAGCCGACTGAGGGAATACCAGTGGAGTGGGCAGCAGCACTCCCTCAAGTATTAACAACATCCACTGCGATCGCCAACCCGCCTGCCAAGCGTGGCGATTACGGCACTATACCCCATGACGGGACCGCTCGTTGTGGCGTTCACTTGGGGAGGCCTATGTCCAGCAGTGGACGTTGAAGGGCTGATGGATAACATAATTTATATATGTGCAATACATTTGTACTTAGTGACAGTGTTAATGGACAGTGTAAACAATTTTATATACATCGATTTAATTACACTAATATTAAATACCCAAAGCGTATATATTTGGATGAAAATGAATTCATGTTTTTAAAATACCAAACTTAAGTTTGCCTCAGACGATTAGACGTAGCTTTGCTTTTTAATTGCGTATCTACATAAGCTATATGTAGAAATATATAGCACATTACTATAGTACGTGTTTTATTTTACACTCACTTTATATTCTGACAATATTAATATATTATGATACAATCTTAAAAGGCTTTTCATATTATATATGTATGGCACTTGCAATACAATTAAGTATAGCAACTTAGAAAAATAAAGATTATTCTAAAAAAAACATTTAAGATATCTCTTGTATTATCTATATGTCATAGTTATAACAAATTAACATGACCAATAACAATCGCATAGAGTATATCAACTACGTTTAAAACGTACTATTTATGTATATATATAATGTAATAATAATACATTATTATGAAGCACTTTGTAATTAGAACACATGATAAAGTTATCAGAAAGACAACTAAAAAGGCACGTGACTTTGTCGTTTTAGTTTAGATAAAATATTATTATTTATTTTTATTTGTGACGTCACAAATCCATGTTTTTGTATACCTCAGAATACCTTCTATAATGGCAGTCAACCTGCCTCGACTCATTTAAAAGCAAATGGTCTACAAGGCGCCTTCCGACTTTAAATCGTATTTGAACCGTGATAAACTCTATATTTCTCTGAACAACGTTTGTGTATAGTGAATTATAACTAAGTACTTTATTTATTACAATACTAAGAAATGAACTCTAAAAAACAGAGAACGGGTAGTATAATCTGTGCTAAATTTGTGCGTGAAGTACAGTGCGTTGAAAAATAAACCTTATGAAAATGACTGTTTATACCTATTAAAATACTCAGTTGTGAAATTGGATAGTACATTTCTATTCTCACATTTAACATTGCAAAGCTGAAAGAAGCAATATTGCTAGTTATACAATAAAGAACCCAGTTTTGGATCAATTTGTTAAACTACGAACTATTAAAATTATGGTTTAAGTTTATCTATTTAAGTAATTTCTCAATTTCAAGGGTTTCCGAACAATATACAAAATACATTAGTGATGATGTTGACGTGACTCATCTAGCGACTTCATAAACAGCTATCAGTATTATTAATATAATAAACTAGAGACCTGAAAGAGAGTAGTATACTTAGCAACACCACAATCATCATGTCACAAAGTTATGCCAATTACAAACAGTTGGAACACATTCGAAAAGCGTTAAAAATCTTTAGACAGTTTGCTCGAAAGCTTGATACTTTTTCATAAGGTCTAAATAAATGTTGGAGACAAAGCAGTAATACCATCTCTAGTCTCAAGTTTATGATTTCCATGCTTATCAGAGTCATCAAGTATTTAGATAAACGGAGTAACAGTTAACAGAACTATGGCTAGCTTACTTGAGAAACCGGATATCAATCGCCTAACATAATGATATTAAAATTCACTGGAACTATTAATGTTTAAACAACTGCCAACATTAGTATATAAATAACATATTTATAATATGCATAACGTAGCACTAAGCTGTGAACAAAACCAGCACATAAGGCACTTTATTACACATCACAACGCAGTAGCACCATTGAATAACATTGTGAGACACTTTGTATGACCACTGAACTTATTAGAAAACATTTTACAGACAGGTATATATATATATATATATTTGTTCTTAGGGGCCGTTCATAAATTACGTCACGGTAAATACTGCCTTTTTGGATTCCCCGTCGTCCTATCGTCACACTATGTCACATTTTTTTAACCACCATTGTTGTTGGAAAAATATGGTGAAGCAAACATTAAAAAAAATTGTGACGTAAACACATTCAAAGTTTACAGTTAAGTATCAAAATCTAGACCCCCTTCCTTTTCTAACTTGACACACTAAGATACCTCCTCTCATCTTATTTGCGAACGTATTTTTTGAAAGACCCCTTAGGTATGGGTGACAGACTTTTACAGCAGCAGCAATAACAAGCCACCTCTATACTACTATTCACATTTGAAGGTGGCTGGACGCGGAAAGTAAGTGCGCACTAAGCGGCTTAAGGCATAAATAAATGTCGCAACAATCAAATTATGAAGTCTATTTAATAATGTTTTCCAATAAACAAGGTAGGCTATTATCCTTAACAAGAATATTTACAAGGACTAGTAACAATATCTTATTAACAAATGTGAATATATTTACATGTTATGTTGATGGTACACTCAAGGCCTCAAGCGTTATAAGCATTTGTGTTATGAGCAACAGCAGTTTAATATTGCGGACAAACTAACTTGTTATTAATTCTTAACATAAGAATTATTTATGCAGAGAGAACGATATGTATTATTTATGCAGCGAATTATGAAATATTACGATGACACTGTTTCTATTGAAAAAAAAAACATAATTTAACTGTACAAAAAAAATACAATTATAAAAAAATTGTAAGTACTTGCAATATTTTTTAATAAAATTATAACTAAAAAGTGATCAAATAATAAGTGAATTGCTATAATATTATTTATATTTCGGATGTGTTTAAATTGCTTAAACAATTAGTTTAATGAAATTCGCTGCACAAACATAATATGCGTTAAAATTTTGTAGTACTTTCGTTATAGTATTATTTCTATGTTGAGTCAAATATAGTTTTTCACAGTTATACGCGTGGAGGACTTATTACTAATTTACTTAAATAAAGAAACTATTATCATGGCTTGTATTGTCTCAAATTGCTTATTTGTTTTACAATGGAGGGAATGACCAGATAGAACATATATACACATATTTGGGGCATGATGGCTTTATAATTTAAAATACCATTTCGCCCGCCCTAATTACTATAATATGCATTAATAATTTCTGTGTATATACTCAATTCTAAACTATATATTTTAAATGTATGAGTACCTGATATTTCAGAATTGTAGTATGTCATATAATTTCAACAAAATCTATTATTAAAATAGTTAACTGAATCAAGTAAGTCATAAAACGCCACACAAATCACTGGTTCTACGGACTACTGATTCAGGTAGTAAATAAATTACAATTTACTTACCATCATGTAAAATATGGTCAGAAAAAATAAAGAAAAGTGGTCATTCCCCAATAATACTGAGACCTTATTGCAGAGTGCACCATCCACGCACTAGTCAAAGGTTTACGACCCCATTCTGGCCGTAATACTCGGCCACAGTGTCATCTCCATTGATTTGTTGATCTCTTATCACAATAGTTGGGTTGTTGGAACAGGAAGAGTTATTAGACAGTGTTCGGCTTGTTGTTTTACAACGGTTGCACTCGACGACAACTATGGAGTTGTTGTCTATGTCTGTTTCAGTACTGCTTGTGCGTGTTAAGTGGGCGGGGCTTGTGAGTAGGCGATGTTCTTGGATTGCCCGCCATAATCTCAGTTCAATTCCACCCCTGTTCGAATAAAATTATTTTATTAATTAAATATTTTCGTATTAAATCTTGGTGACGGAGGATACTAAATATGGAGCCCAGGTGTGGTTCACGAATGATAGATCATAGGATGATTTTTTTTTATGTATGTGAACGTTGTAATATGTTAGTCGTAAATTGAGTTATATTATCAATTTTGAAATAAAACTACGTTTACGGAATCTATCGCATTTACTTGATTTTCTACTATCCCGAAGTTTTATTTCAAAATGTGTAACATTCGCGTAAATATCAGAAAATATTATAGGTATTATCAATTAATGAAAGCTGAGGTATTGGGATTAAAAGACATATTATAAAAAAAGTACAACATAGTGGCAAAAGGCCATGTGACAAGTGTTCATGCATAAGATTTCAGAAAGGAGTTTACAGAATCGATTAGAATTACGATATCAGTTAAAATCTCACATTATGAAGTGGTGGGTTAACACCCTAAACATTCTAAAGCCATAACAATATTGGAGAAATAAACAGGCTATTAATTGAATGTTGGTATTTAAGAACAAATTTTTACAAAAAAATAATCGGCGGCTGTAGAATACTAATGGCAAAGTAGTTGATTTAATATCCAAATCCATCCTATTTAAATGACAATGATGCCACGTCTATTCCTTCGCTGTCATAAATTATAATAGGATTAGGATCAAAAGGAAAGAGCTGTTGATAAATAAATTTCAATGTTTTGAGTCCACTCTCAGAATGAATGTTAGCCCTATTTAATATATGCCCTGTTCAATGTATAAATTACAAAATAAATTTCAATGTTTTGAGTCCACTCTCAGAATGAATGTTAGCCCTATTTAATATATGCCCTGTTCAATGTATAAATTACAAAATAAATTTCAATGTTTTGAGTCCACTCTCAGAATGAATGTTAGCCCTATTTAATATATGCCCTGTTCAATGTATAAATTAAAAAATAAATTTAAATGTTTTAAGTCCACTCTCAGAATGAATGTTAGCCCTATTTAATATATGCCCTGTTCAATGTATAAATTAAAAAATAAATTTAAATGTTTTAAGTCCACTCTCAGAATGAATATATCCCCTATAGCGTATATTTTTATATATTTAGTGTAGGGCATAGTAATTGCTGCTGAATAGTAGTTATAATGGCTGGGCACACTGGGCGCTAATGACATGGGCACACTGGGCGCTTATGTTTAATAAACGACACGAATGGATATTAAATTATGTTATAATGTCAAGAATATTCTATAACGTTGACTTACTTGAGGCCTAGTCGTGCGATATCCTCTCTCTGCGCGTGCTGTAATAGATCTCTTAGTACGTAGCAGTTTCGATATAACGCTTCTCCTACATGTGATGGTAAGCCCCGCGCGGCCACCCAAGCATGAAGCCGTTCGGCTTCTTCAGCCTCCGTGCTGTTTTCTGTAGGGGAAGTCGTGGCGTCCTCTGATTTTTTCTCTACTAACGACTCTGATGCATTGACGCTGGCAGACAATTTTCAAGTTAATAAAGCGTATTTTATAATGAGGAGTAAATATATGCGAGTATAATGCTAGAAGCCATAACACAACGACTACTGTGCCCCATTGGTCACAATCGACCAATCGGGCACAGTAGTCGACGCCACGGCGGATGACATTCTGATGCATTACAATACACTATCATAATATAAATACATAGTGCGAAAATGTGCAATCAAAAACGATAGCGACGAGCAGGATTTGAACCTGCGACTCCTGGATAATCGTTCCAGACGCTTTGCCAACTAAGCTAGCGCGAAATTTGCTCGGGACCATCAATTTCGACAACATATTCCTTAATGTCTTGGGTGACACCCGGGACATCTGTCGGATGTATTTGAATTTAAACTCCTCTGTCAAATTTGTCGTTCGTGCGCTCGCATGTGGCTTATGTAGCCAATCTTCTTCGAGAAGATCCTCGCACATTGCGGGCATGTGAGCACACATATTTATAATTGATAGCCGCAGGTGGTCGGGCTTTCAACTCATCGCGCTTGTCATCAAAGTCAATGCGCCGTTGCTCCTCTAAAACATGGACTTTCTTATTGGTGGAAGTCCTCCATTCGAGGCTTTTTTGGCCTACTCCTCCCACTTAAATGGCATTTGCATACATTTATATGGATAAGCATGCCAAATGCTTAAAAAATATATAGAAATAATAAAACACAACCACGATGAGTTTCTAATCATTCTAAATTTATGAAGCCGATAAGCTTTGCCGCAGCACGTTACAATGGTGTTTCTAGTTAGAATCTGTTTACTAGGGGAAATAATAGAAAGTAGAAGTCATGAGCATATAAACACCAGTGCAAAGGCCTCAAAACATTATATTAAATTTTTAACTCTAGGCCTTGAATACTCCGCTACCGAATGAATGTAACATAGTTCCAGTGGCCCCCCAATAAAGGCGGAGAGACGGCACACGGCAGGTTTCTTTAGTGGCTGAAGGCCCCACACTACCCTGTTCGTTGTCCCGAACGACGGGGTGTGCGGTTAGGAATATTTTTTCCCGCCTTAACAAAAAAAAAGGCCTTGGATACTCCCAATATAAAAAAAACCGATTTATAAACAGTACTTAACAGGCTTTATTAACAAGCTTATTGTAACTCACCGAGACTTCTTTTCAGCTAATTCTTTTAGAATAATCGTGTGCATTTTTTGTTCTTCTAACATCTGTCGCAATAGACCTTGATATTGTTGATAGCTTTCAAGTAATTCCTGGTGTAACCTAAAACAAATAGTAAATAACCTACAATGATCATAGCTGGACATTGGCCTATTGAATAAGTGGATACCACTACCAAAAGCATCTTGCATCAATCTGCCTGAGTCATTTAATTCGTGATCGTGAATGTGGCATTGGAAAAGCTTTTTTCCCAACGGTTTGCGGTTTGTGACTTACCATTTATCAACTCAGCATTCTACTGAAAACAATTCTATATTTACTGGTAGTAGGGTTGGGTATCAAATAGGAGTACTCACTTGTAATTTGGCCTGAACAGGTCGGTACCAACATCTACTGTTTGATCGATCGTGAAACACCTCGGTGTATCTCAATAATAAATTAATATAAAAACCAAATAGAATAACTATTTATACGGATACAGCAAAACATGGAGCAAATTTAAGCCGTTGGCTACTGTGAAGATCAGCTATTCAAGCAAGAATAATGGCGATAGAATCGAATTACTTGCTCTATAACTGAAATAAATCAATACTACATAACTATTTCAAATTAGGATTTTTTTTTATTGCATGTAGTGGCAGACTAGCCACAGCCCATCTAATGGTAAATGGTAACCGTCGCTCATGGACTCAACTATACTGAGAGTATTGTCAAGCCACTGCTCACCATTTCATCTCACCGATATGAAATGAAAGAATAAACGGCTATCTCCTACTACAGCCGAAACACAACGATGTGCTTCATGGCCGGTCCCACGGGAGATGGTGGTACCAACCCGCTCGGGCCCGAAACCAAGTGAGTACTCCCACTTGGTACCCAGCCCTACCACCAGTCATGCAATGGATGATAATTGCTTACTTCCCTTAGTCGCCTTATACGACACCCGTGGGAAAGAATGGGGTGGTGATACTTGTATTCTTAGTCCGTCACCACACGGACAAATAGTCATCCTAACCATTTGGGGTCTAAGATTCCGTGAGTCTGTTTCTGGTTTCCCTTCTCTTGCTGTGGACATTCTTGTGGTGGCGTGAGACAGGGAGGGGTATGCTGGCCGAAGCTCGTCAACTTGTATGTGAATGAGCTGTTGGAGGGCCTCAGTAGCATGCAGACGGGTTGTTCAATTGACGGCGTACGTATCAATAACTTAAGCTACGCAGACGATATGGTGCTGCTGGCACCCTCTGTCGGATCTGTCAGGAAGCTCTTGGAGTTTTGTGAAGCGTACGCCACGGGTCATGGCCTACGTTATAACGCAAAGAAGAGCGAGTACATGGTGTTCTCGAAGGGTAGAAAGGGACCCGGCTATGTGCCTCCATTGCTGCTTAATGGTATTCCTCTCAGTAGAGATAAACAGTTTAGGTACCTAGGACATATTGTCTGCGAGGACCTTTGTGATGAGGCAGATATAGACAGAGAGCGTAGGGCGCTGACGGTTAGAGCGAATATGCTGTCCAGAAGATTTGCATCTTGCTCATACGAAGCAAAAATTACACTCTTTAAAGCCTACTGCCAATCATTCTACTGCAGTAGCTTGTGGACGGCATACACTCAGAAATCCCTCAACGCTCTGCGTGTGCAGTATAACAATGCTTTTAGGGTGCTGATGCGGCTCCCGCGGTTCTGTAGTGCATTCACCATATTCGCAGAAGCACGCACCGATGGCTTTGCGGCTATCATGCGGAAAAAGATTGCCTCACTGCTGAGTAGAACACGTGCGAGTAGCAACAGCATACTGAAGGCTATTACGGATAACTTTAGCTGTCCAATTCTGCGTCACCACATTAGGATTCTTATAGCATAATGTAATATAGTAATATAATGTAAGATATATAGTAATATAATAATAATTGTTGTGTGTATTATGTTTAATTTAATTTTGACTTTGATTCTACCATTTAATGTAATTTATAATTTAATTTCATTTATTATTTAATTTAACTTAATTTGTCAATATGTAATATGGATCTAGAATCTGAAATAAATGATATTTGATTTGATTTTTGATTATACTTATAGCTTAAAAATAAACTACGAATAATTAGAATAAATAATTACTTGTGATTTTCAACTCTGAGTGCGTGCAGAACGTGCGTGTCTCGCGCAGACGCCGCAGAGGACATGGCGGAGGGCGTGGTGTCCGCCGCGACCGGCCCTGATCGACGACCGCCGGTTTCCTGCCCCGCCAAATTTGCGCCAAGCTCTGAAAAGTGCATATATCGGATTTGGCCATTTTTTGGTTATGCTTTTATTTCGTAGATAAACCTATGGTAACCATAACAAAAAAAAAAGGATTTTTTAATAAAATATTAAATATGCAGAAAAAAGTGATAGACAATCATGTTTTTCAACATAAACAATATAGCATCATGCCTGTATTTTCCGAAGGTGTAGGCAGAGGTGTATTACACACTCACGGTTCGCCAGCTATGTTTAAGTCCAACGTAATAGGGGGCGAGCCTATTGCTATCTACTGAGCACATTTCCAAACTCAGGGCTGCTACTGAGAATTTTTATTTTTACGAAAAAGCTCAATAACACTTGCCTGATCGAGACCTCATGATCAGCAGTCGCTTACACAACCGCTGTACCACAGAGGCAGTCATGTTTTTCAATTAACCGCTAAAACACTCCATTACATCACGAACTGCTAAATGATCGTGCGTGCGTGGAATGACAATGAATACTAGAGAAGTATTTTGTTTCTAGTATTTTTCTTTATACATCCATAGCACACTGAAGATACATGATAATCTATTATACACATTCTTACCTGGTGACAAGACCGTTATAGCAGCTTGCACGGCATTCCTGACTAGATTGTCCAATGCAAACATCCAATGTGGTTTTATGCTATGCATTCTCAGTACCGCGTTCACAGCTTCTTGGAACATATATATAGCTGAATGTAGCTCGTTAATAGCGTTGGAGTCAAAATCTAGTTCCTCTTTTAAAGTAGTTATGGCTTGCTCTATGACATTTCTGTTCTGATCCATGATATAGTCTTTAAGGGCACACCGAAGGGTTTCCAAATGGTTCTAAAAAAATATTTGTATAAAATTTATTAATGTATATAACTATGTAAAGTTTGGTTTTATTTCATCTTTTTTTAAGTTTTCTAATACTTTGTAGAAGATTCGTACGGAAATAAAAATTAAGAAAATAATTGGAAAATTTTAGAAAACAACGATTATTTTAACATCGCGCTTTTGACAGTTTGCAAGTAATTATTGAATATTCATAGCTAAGACCATATAAAGAACCTATAGATGTAGCCATCGCGTGGCCACTCATGAGACAGAAATACTATACTTCAGTGTGGCTATTACGTACAATTCACCCTACATGTGGCAAAAATTAAATGAAGATCATCCATCCATCCATCCATCAGCCTTTTAACGTCCACTGCTGGACATAGGCCTCCCCAAGAGAACGCCACAACGAACGGTCCTGTGCTGACCGCATCCAACGGCTTCCCGCGACTTTGACCAGATCATCGGTCCATCTGGTGAGGGGCCGTCCTACGCTGCGCCGTCCGATACATGGTCGCCACTCGAGAACCTTTCTTCCCCAACGTTTGTCGGTTCGTCAAGCGATGTGGCCTGCCCATTGCCACTTCAGCATGGCAACCCGGCGGGCTATGTCGGTCACTCTCGTTCTCCTACAGATCTCCGTATTACGGATTCGATCACGTAGGGAAATACCAAGCATAGCCCGCTCCATGGCCCGCTGAGCGACTTTGAGCCTTGATGCGAGGCCAACATTCAGAGACCACGTCTCTGTTCCATATGTCATCACTGGTAACACACACTGGTCGTAGACCTTCGTTTTCAGACACTGCGGAATATTGGACGAGAAGATTTTCCTTAGCTTCCCGAACGCTGCCCAGCCTAGTTGGATTCGTCGATTGACCTCTTTCTCGAGGTTGTGCGTGCCTAACTGGACTGTTTGTCCTAGGTAGACATAGCGGTCGACTTCGAACTTCGGGAAGCGCACTCCCGACTAGGACCAGTGCTGAAATTACATGGACATTAGACATGACTTTCGTCTTGTCCATGTTCATTTTGAGACCCACTAGTCGGGAAACCCTGCTGAGATCTTTGAGCATGGTGCCAAGGTCCTCCAGTGATTCTGCCATGACTACGATGTCATCGGCACATCGAAGGTGAGTGATGTATTCGCCATTGATGTTGATGCCAAATCCGGTCCAGTCCAAGAGCTTGAAGACATCTTCCAATGCAGCGGTGAAGAGTTTCGGGGACATAACGTCTCCCTGTCTAACACCTCTCTGCAGTTGGATCGGTTTCGTACTCCTGTCCTGAACACGGACTGACATGGTGGCGTTTCTATACAAGCACTTCAGCACTTCGATATACCGATAGTCAATTTGGCACCGCTGAAGGGACTGCAGCACCGCCCAAATTTCGATCGAAACGAAGGCTTTCTCACAGTCCACAAACGCCAGACACAGAGGCCGATTGTATTCCTCGGTTTTCTGTATAATCTGGCGTAGCGTGTGAATGTGGTCTATGGTAATATAAACTTTTCGGAAACCGGCTTGTTCGGGAGGCTGGAAGTCGTCAAGCCTGCGCGTGAGTCGATTTGTAATGACCCTCGAGAACAACTTATAGACGTGGCTCAAGAGCGAGATGGGTCTATAATTCTTCAAGAGGGTTCTGTCACCTTTGTTGAAGAACAGCACCACCACGCTCCTGGTCC
This sequence comes from Leucoma salicis, assembly GCA_948253155.1. Classification (NCBI taxonomy): domain Eukaryota; kingdom Metazoa; phylum Arthropoda; class Insecta; order Lepidoptera; family Erebidae; genus Leucoma; species Leucoma salicis. Next base: position 8,895,742 of record OX411808.1, on the reverse strand, counting down.
ACGACTCCGGAACGTCGCCCCCGAGAACAACGGAATTGAATAGCCTCTGAAGGGCTTTGAGGACCGGCTTTCCGCCTGGCTTCAGAAGCTCTATAGTAATTCCGTCGTCACCCGGTGCCTTTTAGCTGTTTGAGAGCCATTCTGATCTCGTAAAGGCTGACGTCCAGGATATCTTCGGTAAAGTGCCGAGTTAGCTTGGATCTGGGGTCTTGGACCAAGCCAACAGCAGGGCTCTGGGATCTGTACAACTGTCCATAGAACTGCTGGACCTCTTTCAAGATCTTATCTGGAGATGAAATGACAGTGTTGTCATTGGGCCTCAGTTTAGTCAACTGGCTTTGACCAACAGACAGATCTCTTGCGAACACTTTCGAGCCTTGGTTCCGCTCTATCGCCTTTCATACGGGCAGTATTTGATTGGCGAATATCGTGTCGCACAGCCTTGGAGATCTGTTTGTTTAACCGCTTTAGGCAGGACTAATCGGCTGAGGACTGGACTGTCATTTCTTGTCTCCTCTCCATGAGTTTGAGAGTATGATCCGAGAGTTTACGAGTCCTACTGACGCGACGGGCCTTGAAGTAGGTCGACCCGACTGCGTGGACAGTTTGCACGAACCTGCTGTTCATATCGCTCGCTGTTTCACACTCATCTAGACATTGGAAGCGATTTTGTAGTTCGAGCTGAAAGCTCTCGGGGTTCTGGTATTGGGCAGGTGTTGGTCGGAGCGTAGACTTCATCAATCGCGACCTCTCGACTTTTGTTCTAATATTCAAGATGCCCCTGACTAGTCGGTGATCACTCCCAGTTTTAATCCTGCTGATCACTGAGACATCATTGAATATGTGTCGTTTGTCCGACAAGATGAAGTCAATCTCGTTTTTTACTGAACCATCAGGGCTAATCCAGGTCCATTTCCGCTGGAGCTGCTTCCTGAAGAAGAAATTCATCAAAATGAATCGCGATATAATTATTACCACTATCTAAATAAATAACTAATTGATTAATACATTAATATCGATCATTTATTATCCTGATTAATATTGTGAATGCAAAATTAGGTGAGAGTTTATTTAACTCTCACAAAATTTTAACGTGACTATTTAACCCTTTTTTTAATCACTCTAACTATATGAACAATATTGTGTTAGGTGCGAAAGTATACTTTTTTTAAAATTTGTTTCGAGAAACGGCATTTTTTCAACCCCAAAACACGGCACCTAATTTTCCTTTTAATGGACACCCTGATAGTCATGGTGATAGCAGTTGTATGGCGAACTATTTAAAGTTCTCCAGTTAAAAAACCTGCACGTCATATGAGACAGCAAGATATGATACGTTGTCTCAATTTTCTTAGGTATTTCGTATATGCCTCACTTCCACACTAACTAATGTATCATGGCTACATCTATAGGTTTTTTTATCTAAGGCTAAGACAAAACAATCTGTCAGGTCAGCAGTCACTTATGACTACATAAGTATATTTTTATGTAGAGTTTATATACCATAGTCAATACTGTAGTTCCAAAATCCTGCGTAATGCTCAGCATCCATTTATTGCAGATCTTCTCAGCGTCCTGCTCTAACACGCGTGAGAGAGTAATACGACGTTGTGAGTCCTTCTTGAGCAGATAGAAGCCATCATGCTCCACGTCTATTGACGATCGTGGCACGTTCGGCATGTCCACCTGTTTTGATATTCCGTAAGTTTAATAAGTACCTATAAATTACGCTTCTTATCTGTATGGACCTCAAAATTGTTTCAACATAATATAAATACGTTACTCTCCACTCAAATAATCTCTACCCCTCAGGAACCCATTCTTATTTCATGATAACATTTTATTAGAGAACAATTTTTTTATTAGTGAAAGTAGAAAGAGATATTTACTGTAAACAGGATTCGAACTTGCGTCCCTTCCAATTCGGGGAACTGTATTGTACTTTTTTTTTCTGAGAGCACGTGCGTGCTCTGAAGCGTGTTCTATAATACAAACTTTATGCCTTCTTTATAGAAACATTTATTATTAATTTAATATAACGACTGTGTCAAAAAAGAAATAATTTATTAAGTTAATATAACGACTGTGTCAAAAAAGAATGAATTAATTAACAAAAAACACCACTTTCAAAATAACCAGAAGATTAACTATGTAGGTGCATACCTCCGGCGACAAAAGTCCTCCAGACGAACTCCGCCTATTAAGCAACGTATCGTTACTATCCATTTCGTCTGTTGATGGCGTATTCGGCATTGTGCTACAATATAAACATTACTATTACATCGATCCCGACCACATATCGATTAGGCACATATGTTTCTATTATAGAATAAGTTATTTGAATAACATAACCTCATGCTCCCATTACGACCCATAATCCAATTAAATAATAAACAAACTATTAATTAAATAAATGAATTTTAATGATGGTTTGAAAGATAAAAAACAGCAGTAAGATTTTTTATACTTCAAGGATGGCAGACAAGAACACGTGCCACCTGATAGTAAGCAGTTACTGCCTTTAGAAGCTAGCAATGCTAGCATGGCGCTGAGGAAAGAGATAGGATCTAGAGAGAAGTTAGAGAAGAAATGAGCAGAAGATACTCTCTACTCTGGACAGGGCTATGTAAAGAAAGCATGAGGTCTACCATATTGACAACGTCCCTGTACAGTTAGTCAGTAACAGCTTTAGCAATTAGAAGTTGAAGAAGCGTTACATAATTGAGCGTTTACATGAAATCACAATGTGAAGATGAAATAAAATTTACACCAATAGAAAAATGTCGATGTTGTGAAATCCTAAAAAAAGCTTTCTTCGATTCTCCTAAATTAGTAAAGTAGAAAAGAGCTCTTTTGTTAATTATCCATTATAACTAAGTTAACGAGTTACATTTTAATTAATCAAATATTTTTTTCTTGAATTTCCCTTTATTTAATAAATAGAACGAAAGAGTAGGTAGCTAAAACACTTCAAAAAAACGTTAACCGTCTTAATTTTGAACGAAAATAAAAGTATTCTAATTTTAAACTTAAATAGTTACTGCGTGCTATAATCAATAATATGTGCATTAACGAAAATAAAAATATTCTAATTTTAAACTGAAATAGATAGTGCGTGCTATAGTCAATAATTTGTGCATATAATTTGTGTTGTCTCTCGATTGCGTTCAAATCACATTGATCTGGGTATATGAAAACGGTGGCTGTTTACCTTATTACGTATTAAAATCGGTAAACTAGAGGTGTAGTTAAATTTAATTGTCCGGTATTGAATAAGAAGACATAATTTAATATAAGTATTTACCATATTGGAATACTAAAAATAAATTGGAATATTACTAAAATAATATTGGTATAATAGAAATTATGAACTACAACGGCTTTTTTTCACCCGCTTTTAGAATCCAAGCAGTGTGTTTTGAACTAAAGTAAGAAACAATTGACAGGCGAAGTAATTTCAAAGAACGCAATAGGTTTTATTTCAGTAAAAATACTTATTTTTCAGTTAATTATACTGAGGACTATATCATGCTTTTGAGTGCAATATTTGTACTTGTAGTTCGTGCATAATAATATTGTAATATTACTTGATTCTAAATAAGTGATAGTACTAACATACAAAAAATATTATTTTAGTAGTACATAACTATTACTTTATCCCAATCTCAAAAAAGTGCGCTATATATTTTACTGCAGAAATCTTATAACATAATGATAAAAGATTATGGCAGGGTGCCTTAATTATTTTTTAAATTTTGAATAATGTACTATATATCTATAAATACCTTATTTATAAACAAATGACAACAATGCATTGCGGTTAACCCTGCGCTAATGCCTTGATCACACGTACCGAGCAAACGGGCGAGACAGTGCTCTCGGCCGAGTTCTCGGTACGTATAAATAATTTATAAACATTACAACACTCGGCGCTATGTTTACACGATACCGAGTACTAGGCCGAGAGCACAGTCTCGCCTGTTTACTCGGTACTTGTGATCAAGGCATTAGGATTAATTCTTGTATCGTGGGAGACTTTACAATCATACAATTTAACGCACATAAAGTACAGAACAGAACAACTATTTTTATTTTTTATGGGATTCGAACTCCCAACACTCGCCACGGAGGTCAATATCTAAACCACTCCACCATCTGTGCGACTGAACAAGCAGCACTAGGTTTTTGACGACTGAATATATTCACCGGTAAACGGATATCTATACCGCGATCTAAGATTAAGCTTGCTTAAGCGTTTATTAATAGGGGATTATAATTTACCTGCTATTAGACAAATCCGGTGGGTATATCAGTATCGGTGAGAGCATCGACGAGGCAGTCCTAGTGATTGTCGGGTTAGACCGGATCGTTTTCACCCTTGATGAAGGGAAACAAACACTTAGGTGCAAAGCAATCGACAGTTGTTAATACAATTGTTCACACGTTTGGCTGCTGTGTCGGTTAATATGTTCTCATGGAAGTGTGATACAGTCAAGCCACGCATTTAATAGGATAGTCAATAATTGTGAATTTGTTTACATCTAAAGGCTTTTTTTTAGTTAAAGAAACTAACATACCAGGTCATTGTAGTACCTAGCCAATCTGGCCGCACTCTTCAGCTTAATTAAATTAGTATGGTAAGTAAGTAACAGTGGCAGACGAGCAGACGGCCCACATGATGGTAAGTCCGCCGCTCATGGACTTTGGCTACACCAGGGGCACAGCCAAGCCGTTGTTTTAATACATTCTTATTTTAATCTATAGCTATCTGCTACCCGGAATTTAGTATATTTTTCAGCGAGGAACTAATTATTTTTCTAAATTAAAAGTAGCTGGTAAGCAGTTACCGTAGCCTAGCCACTAGCAGATATACCAGAGGCATCACTCGCGCGTCACTAACTCCAAGGAAAGGTATAGTAGGTGGAGATGAAGTATAATAAGGAAAGAATTTGGTTGAAAAATGTATAAATAAATTGTTTTTCATTGTAATTACGCTACATTGTAACTGACAACCTAAGTAAGTCAATTCACAAATTTTACGTTTCTCAAAGTAATAAAGACAAAGGTTGTTGTTTTCGTGCTCAAAGATCACCATCTTTATAACGTTTCCCCAAACTTTGTCTGCTTTCGATTTCTGATTTAACTGGACCAGTATGAATCTGATCCACCAGTATAAATATACATGAATCTACTAACCTATCTGAACACCACGACCTAACTAAGGGGACAACTGGCTGCCTTAGAACAAGACCAGTAAGATTTTTATTCAGGCCTCGTGACACCATGTAACGACTGCCAGGATGTTATTTGACGTATGAGACCCACTGTTTATCGTGCCTTCTGAAGCACGGAGGAGGTCAGGTTTTCACAAATGTGTCACTTTTTGATCACCCATCTGATGCCAACCGAGCGAAAGTTGCTTAACCTTAGTGCTCATTCGAGCTAAAAGTACACAACTAGACTACGGCACAATACTAATATAATAAAGCTGAAGAGTAATAGGATTTTTTGCATTTCATAGTACAATTTAAAAGACTATAATTATGTATTCTAATTATTTTTCTATTTATGTATTCTATTAAAATAATAATTATCAACAATCAAATTAGAGCCATTTGGTGTCTCAAGTTTAAAAATGCGATACGTAAAATATCGAGATATACTTAGTTTTTTTTTAAATAACACAAGCCGCTTACAGATTATTCACAATTCTTTTAAATTAAAAAGCAGGTGAGTTCTCGGGTCACAGCTAGTGCATATCATATAATCGTTGGTAGTGATTTCAATTTTAAATTTGGAAAAGAGCCATTGCAAGTAGTACTCTTATATAATAAGCAAAAATAAATTCACTTACACGTTGTCCTAGGTGAACGACAAACGCGTCAATACTACGCGACGCGACACGATAATATCAAATGGAGCTTGTATGTACTTATAGTCTACGTTGTCGCCTAATTGTAATGCGACGCAAAGCGGTTAAAGTATTAGCCGCGACACGTCGCATCGCGTCTCGGCGCGTCGCGAAGCTCACCTAGGACAACGGGTTATTGACGATCCTTTTTGTACCCATGCGTGATGACAAAAATATAATGACACGACTTATTTCACACACATGAGAAATGTCAGATGTGAAAAAAAAAACAACAATTTAGAAGCTGTCAAAGATCCTTGTTATGACAGAAATGTGAAACAAAATATAGCTATCACAGAGTACTTTTTCATATAGGGAAATAGTTATCTTATTAATTTACATACTTTATATATTGTAATCCCGATTTAATTATCATCCAATTACACAGAGCTGGGCAGAGATCTTATAAAATTAAAAAATATTAGGCTAAATCCAAGCGGTAAAGGCAAACATCGTATGGAAATCTGTGCGCCTGTGCGACTTTCTCGACAGCTTGTGATATCTACCAACCCACACTAGGCCTACCTGGTAACTACGGTCTGAACCCCCATATTTAAGAGGACACCCATGCCCAAAGACGGGACAGTAAAGGGTTGTAAAAAAAGTCAATCTACCCAATATTTATATATGTGGCATTAACTACTAAACTGGTAAATCACAAGAATAGGTTCTTGACACAGTAACAAAGGTGTAAAATTGTTGAGTTTATATATGCCAATTCATTTCATGTAAAACTCAATACCACATTTAACATCACAGTTGAAATCTCCACGACCAATACATAAGCTCACCGAATATGTACAAGTATGATATGAGAACATCACACAATGGAAACAGTAAAAAAAATTGAATAAAACTTAAACTAAAGGATATGTTTTAATAAGCGTAAAATTTGCTAACCGTTTGTAAAACCAGTTTTTGTGATTTTTACTTGTAACTTTTGCATGTGTTAGTTGTACACACAAATTTTTGAACAAAGCAAAGGTTTTCGTGTTTTGATTGTAAGCGCAAAAGTGGCCTAATAGAACTGGCCAAACTATATTGTAATATATCGCACGCTTAGTAATTAAATGGAACGAATTGAAAATGAGTCTAATATGAGTTGTATACATTGTAAATCTGTAAGCTAAGAAACTTTTAAAAAGCAATGTTATTCTGCTCTTACACAATTTCAGTCTCTTTCACACTCAAGTTTTGATGACGTCATTTGACATAACACTGACACATACACGTACAATAAGTCTTAGTTGTCACTCATTGCTAGGTCTCCATTATCGTCTGTCAGTTTTCTTTTCCGTGTGGTAACTGTTTAGGATTACTAGTGTCACCACTTTATGTTCCACGGATCGTAAAAATCGACGAATAAGGAATACGAAGCAGGCCTTACATACTACCCGAAAAAACAATTGAAATGTAGGCAGGCCTTACATACTACCCGAAAAAACAATTGAAATGTAGGTAAGCCTATTGCATCAGCGCGGTCAGGACAAATTCTCCCACCACACTGTGAAAAAGCCTGTCCGTAAAAGGTGTAGGTAAAATTTAAAAATCCCCTACTGACAAAAAATGTGGGTTAGACCTCATTTGCGCTGACAACCTTATGTAAAATATTTTATTACAATACATTATTAAAATTTATAAAACATTCATAATAGATATATCATGCATTTTAAATTATAATAACTATGAACTACAGTCATAACATAATTGATAAAAACTATATAGCTTACAATCGGTGAGCCAACTTTACGGTAATCATAAACAATCCCCGAGCCCAGGCGTAGGATTATAATCGAACTTTAGTATAAAAAAATCTAGGTAATTCAATACCATGCGTTGCAAACTAAGGCAAGACTATGCTTATTGTGAATTATATTTAAACTCACTCGATTTCTGGTGAACTAGGCAGGTTGTTTGCTATGCTTGGTTCTGAGATTTTCTTTTGTGCAGTGATTGGGCGTGCTTTATCAGCCGGGACAGATATACTGCGGCTATAGTCCATGCTGCTGCCTAATCTACTGGTAGGCTTTTTCTTTCTGTAACATTGCAAAATTATGAAATATAAATACGTTTGCGGAATCCATTTACGTATTTACGTAAAATAAAAATATATTAAAGAATTCCGGTGACCATGAATGCTAAACTAAAAAAAAGCTATATTGTTGTCTGTAAAGTCGCTTTACGTATGATAATTTTACGTGATAACGTCATATATGTCGATAGATGCGTCACAAGCCGAACGCTTAGGCCGATCGCGCCTGTTATATATAATATCGCTTGTTCCGCACTCTTGCTTGCATGCTCGGCTCAGGCGAAACGTGACACTTTTTTGTGCGTGCAGCCGGCGTTCATTGATTTGTAAGACGTTATCACGTCAAAAAGCATTCAAAAGGTCGAGGCAGTAGAAAATCAAGTAGAAGCGATAGATTCTGCAATATGTTGTGTATATTTACGCGAATGTTTCTCGTAAATATTGCAGAGTATTACATTGCAAAATGTCAAGTTATAATTTGACAAGACGCAAATATAAAAAAAATGTTTTTGGACAGAAAGAGCTATCTGGCAAATCACACTGGACTGTTAACTTTTGACTGCACGAATAATGTAGCGCTTAAGATAACCTTCCGTGCTAAGTAATGTGGGTTCGATTCCTACAATACTTTGTGTAATCAACAATGATTGTACTGAGTCTGAGTGCACTTTGTGCATATATAGACCACAGGAACCATCTATTTTGTAGAGATATAAAGTATGCTCCCTTTTCTGGGCTCCATACTATATGTATATATATCCATCCATCCAACAGCCTTTTAACGTCCACTGCTGGACATAGGCCTCCCCAAGAATGGTGGATAGTGCCGTAATCGCCACGCTTGGCGGGCGGGTTGGCGATCGCGATTGTTGTTAATACTCGAAGGAGTGCTGCTGCCCACTCCCTCGGTATTCCCTCAGTCAGCTCTTACGACTTCCATGGGTGGAGAGGGGTAGGACAATTCTAAAGCCGGCCCCACACGGCTTTTGCACATATAGCCCACACGAATCGTCTATTTTTTCGAGATTTAAAGTATGCTTCCTTTTCTGGGCTCGACTATATGTATATATGAATATACAAAATCCTACTTACTCGCATAAGAATGGATCTTCCAAAAGTTCGGCTGCAGTGGCTCGCTCCTCTGGTTTCGCCTCGAAACATCTCAGTATGAAGTTCTTTGCTTTGTTCGATAATTCATTGGGAATCTCAGGATGCATTTTGTAATAACCAACCTAAAACAATATTTATAATTTATTCAAATTTAAAATTTACAGAGAATAATTAATATAAAATGGTATCATGTATGGTGATTACCTTAAAAACTGCTGCTTGTGGAGATCCTAATTCTATGAAGGGTGGGTTTCCAGTAGCCATTTCAACAACTGTACAACCCAGCGACCAAATATCAGCCTGAAACATAAATACTTTTTGATATTTACGCAAATGTTACACATTATGAAATAAAACCAATAGAAGATACACCATCTAAGTCGTCCATGAATGCTGTAAAGTATTCGAAACGTCGGGATATAAGAAAATCAAGTAAACGCGATAGATTCCGTAAGCATAGTTTTATTTCATAATCTGAAATATTAAGTTTTATGTTTATAAAATTATATAGTTTTTTGTATTGTTGTCCTTGCAGTCCTATCACCCTCATAGTGTGTGTTCCTACGATTGTTTCAGTCGGTGAATGAGAGGCTGCAGACCCATAACCTCTATCATCCTTCCTACTCATATTCTCATGATGGGACAAGGCTAACATTCTTACTCTTCACCTTCATCCATCCATCAGCCTTTCAACGTCCACTGCTGGACATAGGCCTCCCCAAGAGAACGCCACAACTAGCGGTCCCGTCATGGGGGATATTGCCGTAATCGCCATGCTTGGCAGGCGGGTTGGCGATCGCAGTGGATGTTGTTAATACTCGAGGGAGTGCTGCTGCCCACTCCACCGGTATTCCCTCAGTCGGCTCTTACGACTCCCGTGGGTAGAAAGAGGTGGGACAATTCTAAAGCCGGCACACAGCCTCACCTCCATATTCCTATTTAATATGAGTTCTCTCCAACAGAGTACAGGATTGTTTTATGATAATAACCATTGTAAATTAATCTTATATTTTTTATTACTTACTGGAGCACCATATCCCCTCTGTCCCTTGTCGATGACTTCAGGCGCCATGTACTGCAAAGTGCCTGCGAAGGTCTCGGTGGATGGGCATAAGCCTGCGAGGCGCTTCGACGTACCAAAGTCAGAAATCTTCACTACTCCACTATATGTATTCACTAGTACGTTGTCACCTTTAATATCGCGATGTACTATTTTTTGGTCGTGTAGGTATTTTAATCCTGGAAATTTATATAAACAATCAAATTTAAGATTGTGTTAGAATATCACTATATGGCTAAGCTGTTATATACATCCTATATATCCTAGTATATTTAATAATATTGGTTTTTGAACGGCTTTAAGTCGAAATGTTTAACGGTAGTCACTCCTATCGTTGTGATTCATATGGTGAGTGAGAGCGCCGGAAGCCCAAACCCTCTTCCTATCCTCTCGTTATTATCCTTCGTACCTATTCCTTACTATCTTACCTACCTTCTCCTTATTATCCGTCCTATCCTCTTCTTAGTATCCTACATATCCTCCCTATCCTATCCCTTTCCTGAGAGATGGCGATGTGCAAGGGATGTCTCTGGTGTTGCTAAACTATTTGCAATAACCTTTTCAAAAACTCACCTTCTAAAATTTGTTTGGTGTAATACGCAATAGTGGCTTCGTTTTCCTTGAGCGGTCCCCATTTAGACCTTAGCAGGGCAGAGAGTGACCCTCCAGGAACTTGCTCCATGAAAATCTTGAAGTAGTTGTCTTCTGATATCGAACCTAAGTACTGGAAATCAAAATTTATAATTTAATCGGACGTAAACTCTACTTACGTAAGTATGTGAAGTGGTAATCAATTTATATATTTTTTTAATTGTAACAAACTCATTTGAAAAAGTAAAATAATGCTTTTTAAGTAGTATAGAGCGACTTTTTAAGGTATAAATTATTTATTAATAAGGAAAAAGAGATTTTTAGTAGGAGCGGGAATCGAACCCGCGTCTTTTCCAATCCAGGGAAGTGCTCTAAGCCACTGAGCTATCCTACCGATCTTTCGATCATCCCAATCTCCTTATCACATTTGTCTTACGACCAACGCCATCTATCGACAAGCATTTACATGCATCCAATATAGTAAGTTTAATTTTGCAATAAAAATTCATACTATTTGATGGCGCGATTTTTTAAACATTTTAGATCTATATTTTCTAGCAATTGAAATGCTCCACTGCTTTTTAAAGTATAAATTATTTGTGAATAAGGAAAAAGAGATTTTTAGTAGGAGCGGGAATCGAACCCGCGTCTTTTCCAATCCGGGGAAGTGCTCTAAGCCACTGAGCTATCCTACCGATCTTTCGATCATCCCAATCGTAAGACAAATGTGATAAGGAGATTAACATCCATTTTTTTTGTAAGAATTTATAAACGCAGCCTTGAAACTTATCACACGAGTTTTGCCAAAAAAACAAAAACAATGAAAATGTGAATTAAGCATAGATATAGTTTACTATATCTATGATATAGTTTACTATATCTATGGAATTAAGGTACCTATATTTCGTAGTGCTGTAATAATAGCAACGGTAAATTTATTAGTTTATCCCCGATAATATATAAATTAAAACATTTATTTAATACCTGTACAATATTCCGGTGTCTCAACTGCGAATGCAAGAGAATTTCTTCGTGTAAAGGCTGCACATCACCAAGATTTCGCTCGGGGATCTCCTTGACGGCGATACGTACTTGCGTGTTGAGATCTCTCGCTGCGTATACGACTCCGTACGTGCCTTTGCCAAGTACTACACGTTTGTTATTGTCATCTAACTCGTATTCGAACTGAAAATTCAAAACTCAGGTATATAGACAAATAAGATTTAAAGGAGAATGCCCGTACATGTTTTCGTTTTAAATTTTTTTAATGTACTACCATGTAATTGGGGACGAGACTATTGCCATCTACATTTAAAACTAGTAATAATTAACATTGAATACATTCAAAACATTGCAATTATATTTTTTCTTTAACCTATAAGTAAAAAACTTGACGAAAACGCAAAATATTTGTATGTTTATAGGTACTTAAACACGTAAAATATAACCTAATTTGATGAACTTCATTAGCATTTTTCTCGAAAATTCTGCGACGTAGAGATATTGTATTATCTTTAATTGTATGTACACTAAAATACTATAAGGCAAGTTTCATTAATGTAAAACATGATTCAAAATGAAACTAAAGCCCATACTTTTGTTGGCAATCCTTTGATTTTCAGCTTAATTAGGATACTAATAATAAAACATATTATCTTTCTGTAGATGTATTTACATATGCAGGCACCTTTTTTATTGAAATATACACGCATTCCATAGTCTGTCTAACCTAATTAAGCTTTCATGCAAATCATAACATCTGAAATTATTATAATGTCTTTAACATAATCGCATACCTTAAGTTGGTCCTGCATCACACTAGTATCTAGATCGGTAACTTTCTCATGGTCAGCGGTAAGTTCTCCGAGTAGGTCGTGCAGGCGCTCCCGGCATGATTCCGATGGTAAGAATATTTGGAAGTCATCTGAATTCTCACTTACATACAAGAAGAGGCACCGCTCGTCACGTTTGTATAAGCTGTAAAAAAATACCAAACTAAAGTAGCTTGTAATAAGAAATGTGTTATACGAAAAACATATAACAGCTATGGTGGAAGAAGGGACGTGTGGGACCGGCTTTAGAATTGTCCCAGTGTTTCGTATGGCGAGTGAGAGCGCCGGAGGCTAAAAATTTATTATTCATTATCCTTCCTACCCACTCTTTATTATTCTTCCTACCCTCTTCTTATTATCCATCCTATCTTTTCCTTGGAGATGGCGACGTGCGAGTGATGCCTCGGGTGTTGCTATGTATATAGTTTGAGATGGGGACGAAACTGAAAGGGCAGTAAATTTATAAGGTAGATATGACACATCTTAACTTACCTGTAGCTTCTGATCATGTCAGAGGTGAATAACCATCGGTGCACTTGCCGACACTGACCACGGATCGCATCTATACATAGATTGAGGATCTCCACAGACTTTTGTTCCGCACCCATATTGACGTTTACATACGACGGCATGTATACCTTCGTAGTTTCCAATATTAAAACCTGCAGAAATATTATGAGTATTTTTCAATATATTAACATTATATTTTTGTCATAAAAGAAATATCTAATCATAGTTGTGTTAAAATATATCAAATGCATAAAATAAATTTCCGAGATTATGGCGTTTGCGTTCTCTATTGTGTTCACAAATATGTTGATTATTTCAAATATGAACAGATCTTGGACAGTTTCCGCTAAATGATTATATAGCGCATCCTGGGGGGGTTAGGCAAAATCTCATATCTCTCATGTCGATCGTATCGTGATTACTGTGATTGGTTGAGAGATCACCGTGATTGGCCAACGGATTATTGTGACATCATGCGTCGGTTTCTCAACCAATCACAGTGATCTCGATACGGTCGACACGTGAAATATGACATTCTGCCTAACCCCCCTGATCATTTCTCAAGTATATGTGGTTTGATACATATTGGCATAACTATCCTCTCTTTATTATACAATAAGGAGAGAGGATCCATCCATCCATCCATCCATCCATCCATCAGCCTTTCAACGTCCACTGCTGGACATAGATCCCCAAGAAATGGGGTATAGTGCCGTAATCGCCACGCTTGGCAGGCGGGTTGGCGATCGCAGTGGATGTTGTTAACACTCGAAAGTGCTGCTGCCCACTTCCCCGGTATTCCCTCAGTCAGCTCTTACGACTCCCGTGGGTAGAGGGGTGGGACAATTCTAAAGCCGGCCCCACACGGCAAAGAGAGGATAGGAAGTTTTGGGCCTTCAGCATTCTCACTCACTATACGAAACACACCAGCCGTGTGGGGCCGGCATCAAGAATAGCTCCACCCCGTCTCTTCCTATGCGAGTCGTAAAAGCCGACTAAGGGATTACCGGGGGACCGGGCAGCAGCGTTCCCCTGTATACTAAAAACATGCACTGCAATCGCCAACCCGCCTGCCAAGCGTGGCGATTATGGCAATACCCCCGCTAGGGGAGGCTTATGTCCAACAGTGGACGATGAAATGCTGATGGATGGATACGAAACACAACAGCAGAACCTTACCATTGTTTCACGCTGGCCTTCTGTGAGAGGGTGGTAATTCGATGATCGAGCCGGCCTATTCATGTTGGGATAAGCAAGGCTCATGTCATAGTTTAGTTTATATATAGAAAAATCTTATTTATTATTTTACTAATAAGTCAGTTTCACTTACCGGAAACCTAATAATATTTTCACAGCTGCTCTTAGTTGCCTCTACAAAATATTCCATCCAAAAGGAAAATACTTGCTGTTCCGGTGACACTTCTTCACTTTTTCTAAATCTAAAAAAAAAAAATCCGTGGCGCTTTTTATATCTTTCTATCATCTATTAGCCTATGTACGCCACTGTTAAACATAGGCATCCCCAAGGGAGCGCTACAATGAGCTATCTTGTGCCGCCTGCATCCAACGGTTCCGTACGGCTTTGACTAGATCATCGGTCCACCTACCTGTGCACTTATTGAGCAGAAGGCCATAACACGATGGGTCGCCTAATACGTGGTCGTCTTTCAAGAACCTTTCTTCCCTAGCGGTTGCCGGTTCGCCAAGTGATTTGACCCGCCCATTGCCACTTCAGCATGGCAACCCGGTGGGTTATGTCAGTCACTCCCGTTCTCCTACTTATCTTCTTATTACGGATTAGATTACATGGAGAAATATCAAGCATAGTCTGTTAAGCGACTTTGAGCCTTGATACGAGTGCAACACTCAAGAATATGTCTCTGTTCTCGAACTTGTATATATCTTATTTGTAATATTGTCGATATCTTATTTTATTTAAACCTGAGAGTGTCCCGCATCCTATTTTATACCACATATCGCGTTTGAGAGGTAAAAATAAAATTCATATAATATATGGCGTTTATATCCGAAGGAGTAAAAGCAACATTGTAAAATAGCCATATTACGTTTTAATAAAACTCTCAGCCTAACAATATCTCACTTAGTATGGTTAGTTGTAAGGATGCATAATCTGCCCTATGCAATATGGTCAGTAATTGTGGGATAGAAAGGTCCCTCACAGACCTAGTCATCTGAGAGCTGAAAATAGCTGTACTTTCCCATGAAACTTAAATGTATAAAAGGCCTCGTGGCGTAGTCGGTAGTGTAACCGACTTCCAAGCACGAGGTCGTGGGTTGTATTCCCACCCAGGACAATTATTTGCGTGATGAACACAGATATTTGTACTGCGTCTGGGTGTTTTCTATCTATTATATGCATGTATTTACAAAAAAAAGTAATATATGTATTATATCCGTAATCTGGTACCCATAGCACAAGCATTAAGCTTAGTTTGGGACCAGGGAACGTTGTGTGAAAAATGTCCGTGAATATTTATTTATTTATTATTTATTTATTATCACATAGCCAGTTTGAATATCTCAAAATAAAATCTTACCTGTCAATAAGTTCAATATTTCCAATAGTGGATTTGAGATACCAGTTTGGTGGTTTCAATTTGAACATACATTCAGCTGCCTGTATTGCCTTTACATAGTCTTGTGCCAGTACTGAGATCTCAAAGAAGGTAGCGACGTCCCAATAGTCCTTTAGAGAAGATAAACTGCCTTTCTTGCCTATTAAGTGGTTCAGAACCATTCCTGGAAAAAAAAAATATTTTGATGCAGAACCCTAATTCTTTTTCCAGAATAAAAGTAGCTAACTCCTTATAGCACTAACAAAAAGCTGCGTGAGGGCTCGCGAAGTTTTCTACTTAATTTATAATTTTCGACAGATGGTTTTACAATAAAATTCTAATTAATAAAAATCGTTATATTTTTAATGTGTATAAAATAATATGTTTTATGATAGATAACACATCTAGAAATAAATTGAAATTACTATACATTAAACACAAAGTGAAAAATGTGAAATCGAAAATAACAGTCAGGAGCAGGATTTGAACCTGCATCTTCTGGATACCGTCCAGATGCTTTACCAATTCAGCTCGCTTCGCTCGTCCTAATTAGCGATCTGCCGAGTGAAGCAACGTCCAAATCGCTCTAGATATTTCGGATATTTTTGCTACAAACAGGCAGAAAAACTGTTAGTAAGTTTTTTGCTAATACCGTATGTAATTTGATAAGTATTTAGTAAAAAGCTGTAATTTAGACATTACAAACTGATACTTCAATATTATTTTTTTGTATATCTAAATCTATATACTATTATAAAACTGTAACATAGCTATGTCTGCACATTTAAAATGTTTGAGAAAAAATGACTGTAATAGGCTATATAGGCGTGTCTAAACACAAAACGATTTTTTTTAGATTTTTTGTCTGTTTATCTGTTTGTTTGTTCGCGCATCACGCAAAAACTACTGAACGGATTTTGATGCAACTTTATTTATTTGATAGCTCTCGATTAGACTTAACAACTGGTATACATTTTATCCCGCTACTATACCGGGAACCTGAGATATAGCCCAAAAACTAGCTTTTTGCCGCAGGCAAAGGCTAGTAATTTATATTTTCATTCAAACAGAACTATCAAGTAGCATCGTCTTAAAAAGGAATGCCCTAGTAAACGTCTGAAAAATACAATGCCATAGAAACAGCTGTACGGAGAATTAATGGTGGTAAGGCCAGTACTGGTGGTAGTGTTGGGTAATAAACGGGAGCACTAGATTCTTATCAGGCCCGAACGAGTCAGTATCACTATCTGCCGTGTGTGGCCACACGTCACCGTGATGTCACGGTCACTTCAGCGTGTTTTGGTTGTAGAGGGGCATAGCCGGTATTTCACATCCTTGAAATTAAATGGTGCGAAGTGGCTTAGCAGTATTCTTAGTGTTGGTGAGACTATGAGCCCCAGTTACCATTTATCATTAGGTAAGCAATGGCTCATCTGCCACTATCCTTCCTAATATTATAAATTCAAAAGCGAGGGACTTTCTGATGGCCGGTATGTCACGCATCACCCGTACTGTCATTCGCATAGCAATGCATACTCTCTATCGAGAGCAAGTCGTTGATATGCAGGATGAAGTGTTGGAGTCGAACATTAAATGTTCTACTCCTCCAACACTTATGTCACGTCAATACGACTGAGATAAATAAATCGTGATGTTATTTTAATGTCATATAGATATTAACTATCTCAAAAGCTACATGAGTTATAGTTACGTATTTAATTGATATTTTTTAGGCAATACATATAGTATTAGTGACTGGCAGCAAGCCAGCGATTAAAAGAAATATATGAAGCTATTAATATTCAACGGCTGTTATACAATCTATAAATCACATGTGTATGTGACATTTGAAACAAACAAACGCGGGAATTAAATCTCTTAAATATTTTTGGACATGCGTATCCATAGACTACCCTTAAAACAAGTTGAGACAACTGTTTTGGGTATGAACTCCAACATAAATTAAATTTGGACGAAAAAATTGACGAATTAATCACACAGTACCACATTTGTTTCACTTGTCGTGGCGAAAATTTGCTATATTACTATATGAAACTAGATTTGCCCGCGACTCCGTAAACATGGACTTTAAATAAAATAATATAAATAAATCACAACGGCACACATGTCTCTATGTAAAAATATCTATCCAACAGGAACCATTCATATTTCCGGCATGAAAAGCAGCCTATTTGCTTTTCTGGGCTCCAGACTATATGTATGTAAAATTTCATGATGATTGGTTCAGTAGGACATGAAAGCGTCACAAACAAACTTACTTTCGCATTTTTTTTTTATTAATTTAGGAAACTTCCAGCTGGAACAATATTATATTTGTATATATTTTTAGCATTTGACATGCTTTAGCACTATACATTAAACACAAAGTGAAAAATGTGAAATCGAAAATAACAGATCCTGCTCGTGACTGTTACTTTCGATTTCACATTTTTCACTTTGTGTTTAATGGATATTAGTTATAATTATATATAATTAAATGCCAATTACAAGTTTTCGCATATAGCATTTCGCATTTCTAATATTAGTACCTAATGATGTAATTTAAGATTATAATATTATGTTTAATTGAGACTCTATACATTTATAAGCATATAAAACTAGCAGCTGCATAATTTGAATAACTGTCGTTTTAATATAAAAAGAAAGAATTTCATCTTTACATTTTAGCCAAGGATAGTGTGCCAATTTAGTCGAATATTTTCTCAGTCAAACAAGTTAATCTTTAATGCACTACAGCCTCAATATTGGGATATTCTCCCTAAAAAATTAGGACCGTAGATCATAGAACACTACACTAGATCAATGCGTGTACATTCTATACACGGTTAGACTATATCAGACATGAACATCTTATTAACAGCCGTCATGTAAAGAAGTCATCTAATATCTTATTAATATTTAGCTTGAACTGCCTATGAGAGATAGTATAAAGCCGCGATTCCACTATGTCGTGACGATAAATTTATCGTTGGACTGTCGTCTCCTATTGTTTCCATTGGATCGTTACGATATTTTTATTGTGGCTACGATTTGCCGTCACGATAAGATCGTAACGTTCTATCGTATCACGCTAAAACAAATCGTGGACGACAGCTAATAGTGCCAAGTGTGTTTAAATATAGAAGCATACTTTAACACGCACGACTATCTGACGTCACGACATAGTGGGAACGCGGCCTTACAGTAATAGTATTATTACGAAAATAACGTGTTTACGATAATTAAAATTTGCATTACACATACCTATATGTTGCAATTCTTGTGAATTCTTAAAATCATTGCCAGCTATAACCAAGAGAGTTGCTAAATTGATACCAGCGTACTCATTCGGTTGTACTTCAAAACCCTGTCTGTACCTGAAAACATTGAGATTAACATATAAGTACCTCATGGGCCGTGTGGGGCCGGCTTTAGAATTGCCCCATCCCTCTCTACCCACGGGAGTCGTAAGAGCCGACTGAGGGAATAACGGGGGAGTGGGCAGCAACACTCTCTCGAGTATTAACAACATCTACTGCGATCGCCAACCCGCCTGCCAAGCGTGGCGATTACGGCATTATTCCCCATGACGGGACCGCTAGTTGTGGCGTTCTCTTGGGGAGGCCTATGTCCAGCAGTGGACGTTGAAAAGCTGATGGATGGATGGACCTCATGTGTTCATTAAAGAAACAAATTAGAAAGCATATCTGTTTATGCCTTAATATTATTAAACGCATTAAAAAAAGGTTGAGCACCCATGAAGTACGCGGTTTTAAACCTTTAGTTTATCTGAACTAGTGGTGGTGGGTAATTTTATTTAGCGCAATAAATAAAAACAAAATATGGTCTCATCAATGACAAAACAACAAATCACGTTACTTTTACGCAAACAAATACGTCAATCAACAAATAAATATACTCGTACAAAAGAAACCGCAAAATATTGTCAGACGTGTTTTGTTTCTGGAGGGGAAACTCGTAAAATAGATTTAAATGATTTCATACCAATGAATTGCGTTGTTCAAGCTTTCCTTGTCCAAATGCTGAGATTCAACGAATTTATCCTTGTATATACGGCCGCAGAGACATAGCATGTCTGGAAATCTGTTTTCTTTCTTATCCAACGCTTTCACACATACTTTTAAAGCGTTATCTCGGTCACCTTCTTTGTTGCGCCTGAAAAATAATATTTATGTTCACGTCTTTACTAATATTATAAACTAGCCTTTGCCAGCGGCTTCGCCGCAGCCAAAAGCTAGTTTTTCGGTTATATCTCAAGTTCCCGATATAGTAGCAGGATAAAATGTATACCAGTTTTTAAGTCTAATCAAGGCCTTTCAAATTAAAAAAACTGCATCAAAATCCGTTCAGTAGTTTTTGTGTGATGCGCGAACAAACAAACAGATAAACAGACAAAAATTCTAAAAAAAATTGTTTTGTTTTTAGACATGCCTATATAGCCTATTACAGTCACTTTTTCTCAAATATCTTAAATGTACAGACACAGCTCTGTTACAGCTTTATAATAGTATAGATGTAAGTCAGTTTGTTTGTGTGTTACCTCTTGACGTCGTAACTACTTAACCAATCATCTGATCAGTTTGCAAATAAGGGGATCTCATTATTCTCCTATTTATGTCATTTACACAGCATAATCTAGTTGTTTTTTTTTTATGTTAACCCTATGGATTTACGCGGTGCATACCTGTAAAGACCCTAATATAATGTATTTTTTCTGACATCCCAATATAAAAGACATACTTTACACAATACCTTAATTAATCATACACATCATAACCTGAACCCTCTTTTATGCATCACTCCTGATATTAGTGTACGAATTAAAATATGTTGGATAATTTTTGAGCTTATTGCGTTCAACAGACAAACAGACAAGGCGGTAGATTAGACTATGCTCGTCCGAGCGTATACTGTTAGCGTTTTATCAGTTTTTTAGAAACAAAATACTTATGATTTAAATATTTTAAACTTTTACCTGGTTCTCAAGCTTTATGCATTTCTTGCTAAAATATTGTTTGTAAAGACACAAGCATACGAAAAGGCGTACAATGTAGCCAGATTTTAATGAGCAAAGAAAAAAAACGTTAGAATTTATTACTTTATAGTCATACTATTGTTGTTATATATGTTGTTGAGTTTGTTCACATATGTTTACAAAAACATATGTGAACAAACTCTTAGCAGCTTTAGAAAACAATCATTGTTGGGGAAATATTTTTATCTTTTTCATCCAATCAAAATACAAAACTTTGTCCGTGTGGTGACAAACTAAGAATACAAGTGCCACCCCATTCTTTTCCAAGGGCGTCGTATGAGGCGACTAAGGGAAGTAAGCAATTGTCATCCATTGCATGACTGGTGGTAGGGCTGGGTACCAAGTGGGAATACTCACTTGGTATCGGGCCCGAGCGGGTTGGTACCAACATCTCCCGTGTGACCGGCCATGAAGCACATTGTTGCGTTTTGGCTGTAGCGAGAGATAGCCGTTTATTTTTTTATTTCATATCGGTGAAATGAAATGGTGAGCAGCGGCTTGACAATACTCTCGGTATAGTTGAGTCTATGAGCGACGGTTACCATTTACCATCAGGTGTAGTCTGCCACTACATGCAATAAAAAAATAAAAAAATCTTACCTATTCATAGCAAACGCGTACATAAACCTAATAACAGGCATGTTCATGTAATTCTTCCTATTCATTATAGTTTTCAGGTCATCCACCATTTGTACAATCGCATCATAGTCCTGAATCTCCCGGAATGATATGAGCATGCTAAGTATTGTGTCTCCCGAGAGAACCGCGGGGTCGTCAAGTCTCCGACGCATTGCGTGTAGAACATTAGCGAGTTCTTGACCACTGTAGATCTCTCGGGCCTTCCGCAGATCCGACAGGAATTTCTCTTGTAGATGAGCTCTAGAAACAAAATTAATATAATTAATGATAAATATTTGTGTGTGTGTATGTGTGTGTTTGTGTGAGTATGTGTCAATGTGCGCATGAGAGCGTGTGTGCGCTCGTGAGCGTTGTGTACGCGCGTGATCGTGTGTGTACTATGAATTGGCTACTGGAGATTACTAACACTCTCTTTGAAGCTTGAATGTCTAAAAACCGGATAACCCCGGATAAAACTTGGAAAAGGATTTTCCTAAAAGCAAAAATATCCCTTATACCACTTCTGACACGCATTGTTCTGGATGCTAGCAGTATTAATGAACGACCGTCATAATTTGTTATAAGACAGTGGTTGACAATGAGTTAAAAATCATACTCACTTCGTTTGCACTTCAACATCCTGCAATATATTCTTCAATCTCAAAGTCAAGTGTTGTTTAGGGTCAGCAGCATCCTCACCCTTGAACTTCGTGGCCGCAGGGTTTGTCGTCACACAAGTTCCCGCTTCGGTCAGCTTGTACGACACAAACAGGAAATTGGGCAGAGATAACTATGAAGAATATAAATTAATTCATTAGGATGTCTGACTAAGATGTATTTAACCAATGTCTGTGACGCACTACCATCAATGAATGAACCTCAAGAAATGAAGTACTACTTGTAATCTGTAATAGAAATACGATTTCATTGTACCTAACACCGGGAAAATATTTCTTGATGGTTACTCCTAGAGTAAAAATCTGTTTTTGATACAATTATTTTTAATATGATTTTTTTTTTGTTTGGTGTTTCTGCCGTGTGGGGCCGGCTTTAGAATTGTCCCACCCCTCTCCACCCATAGGAGTCATAAGAACCGACTGAGGGAATACCGAGGCAGTGGGCAGCAGCACTACTTTCGAGTATTAACAACATCCACTGCGATCGCCAACCCGCCTGCCAAGCGTGGCGATTACGGTACTATCCCCCATTCTTGGGGAGGCCTATGTCCAGCAGTGAACTTTAAAAGACAGATGGATGGATGGATTGGGAAAAATGTTCCTAACCGCACACCCTGTTATTCGGGGCAACGAACAAAGTAGCGTGGGGCCATAAACCCGCCGTGTGCCGTCTCTCCGCCTGTATTAGCGTATCACGGAACTACTACTTATCATCACGCCATTTCCCTTTTTGCGGGGTAGACAGAGAGAAAAGAATGCCAAGAGGCTCTATCTCCATGGAAATGTGTTGTGTCAGTGTTTTGATACAATCCTGGCATACTTATTTCTTTCTCATTCGTCATCGTTCACAATGGTTCCTATATGTTAAGCGTAGTCTGTCTTTAATATGGCATGTGATTTCCACCTTTCAACTATTTCAATTATATTCGGTTTATACTTGCTCTGACATTTCTGAATTAATTAATTTCGTATGAAAAGTTTATTCAAAATGGTGTCACCCAAGCATCAAGAAGGAATGTGTCATCGGGATTACCTAGTAGTCCCGAACGGATATCACAGTCGCTGAATTGGCTAAGCATCTGGAATGGTTTTCCAGGATATACAGGTGCAAATCCTGCTGTGCCGCCGGCGGACCACTGAAGTAATGCAACATAGTTCCAGTGGCCCACCAACACAGGCGGAGAGACGGCACTCGGCGGGTTTATTTAGTGGGTGAGGGCCCCAAACTACCGTGTTCGTTGCCCCGAATGACGGGGTGCACGGTTAGGTACATTTTTTCCCACCTTAACAAAAAAAAAAGTTCAATACCTGCTCATAACTATTAGCAGTTTTGCTTTACACAAATATCAAGTTAGCAAAGCTTAACGGTTATCGGCACCGGACATAGGTTCGTGCTCGTGGCTATCATTTTTGATTTAACATTTTCAACCAACTGAAGATCATAAAATTCAACCTAGTTCTATCAATAAAAAAATGACTGTTAGTAATTGGATCACATCACAAGGTATTTGAATTGTCATCGTGGAGTGATTGGGCGCACGAACAGAACAATTTGACAAATTGAGAGTAATAGCTGTTAAGGTGCGCTCTAGCAATAGGAAGATTTATTGTAATACGACTCAACTAGAGTAACTACTATACAAACATCTTACTTTATCCGACTTCAATGAACAAAACATATATGAACCTCTTTACATGCCAATGAATTTAGTTTTTTTATTTATAAAGGCATCTTAACGAATATGCCATAACTTAGTCTTTCCCGAGAAAAGTTTTTTTTTATAGCATGTAGTGACAAACGAGCCACGGCCCATCTGATGGTAAATGGTAACCGTCGCTCATGGACTCAACTATACCGAGAGTACTGTCAAGCCGCTCTCCATTTCATTTCACTGGTATGAAATGAAAGAATAAACGGCTATCTCCTGCTACAACCAAAACACAA
Organism: Leucoma salicis; assembly: GCA_948253155.1. Taxonomy (NCBI): domain Eukaryota; kingdom Metazoa; phylum Arthropoda; class Insecta; order Lepidoptera; family Erebidae; genus Leucoma; species Leucoma salicis. The sequence goes on along the minus strand of OX411808.1, from coordinate 8,871,824 downwards.
CGATGTGCTTCATGGCCGGTCTCACGGGAGATGGTGGTCCAACCAACCCGCTCGGGCCCGATACCAAGTGATTACTCCCACTTGATACCCAGCCCTACCACCAGTCGTGCAATAGATGATAATTGCTTACTTCCCTTAGTCGCCTCATACGACACCCGTGGGAAAGAATGGGGTGGTGACACTTGTATTCTTAGTCCGTCACCACACGGACATTACTTACTATTATTATAAATGCAAGTATTTGTTTGTGTGAGTTTTACGACGTAACTACTGAACCGATTCATAAATATACTGAACCGATATAAAATTTAGCATACATATGTATAGTGTAGGTGTAGATATATATATAGTGTAGCCCAGAAAAGAGCATACAATGCGAAAGTGGTAGGTAAGAGATACTGGGGGAGACAGAGACTCACCTACCTAGACCAAATCAGTCATGTATTGAAGAAAGGTGGAGTCAGGCATCTCTGAAACCGGCGGGCGTGAATGTAGAGAATTATTAATATTGAAGAAGCGAGAGATGTATGCAAGAATAGCGCCCTTTTGGCACTCTGTTCTCTTTGCCCAAAGAAGATGGCGTGTTGATAAGTAATTAAGAAAATAGCATAGCCTACTCTTCATCCCAGAAAAATTAATGATTTCTGTTCAATAGCTATTTCAACATAATAATAATTTTTATCCTGGAAAAATTAATGGTATATTCAATGTGGCGTAGTGACGTATTTATATTATGGACGCACGGACGTAGTCAGGACACAACACACACAAGTATAAGCTTCTTAAAATTTTCTGTGGAATAAATGAGGTCAACATAACATATGGGTAAATAAGATTTATTTAATATCACATTTCTATGGAAATTCCTATGATACTTATTAACAAATATGGGGATCTGACGCTGAATCATAGATGATATCCATGGAAAAATCATGAAATTCTTAATATTAAGCGGGTCGTAAAGACAAATGTGATGTGGAGATTGGGAATGAGCGTTTGTCAGTGTGATGCTTTAGCGGTTAGAGGACTTTCCCGGATTGGAAGAGACGCATGTTCGATTCCCGCGCACTAGTCCTCTTTTGCCACATTTCACAAATGATTTGTTCTTTAAAGTACTTAATAATTTTATACTGTTTGAATAATTTTAAGGATTTTGATATCATAAGACTTGTGCAAGAGAAGTAAAATTGAATCCTAACTCAATAACAACTATCATATATGAAGTCTAGTGTCATCTATGGAGAGTCAAGCGCAGTATTGGTATCTGTTGTGTTTTAGCAGCATATTGAGCATATCTGCCATACTACTATTAAAAATAATAAACCAGGTTCACCAGGAACCACCAATATATTGATAATAATTTACCTTAAGTCTCAATGTGGAATCGGCATCAACATCATTATACAGCAAAACATTCTCCTTCATATCAAAGCTCTCTCGCACTCCAAGATGATAGAGCAGAGAGCTCTGCTGCAGCTGCAAACTTAGGTCAACCAATGCCACATCCGCATTGTAGAATGTATCCAGCACATTTGTTTCACCAAAGTCTAACTTTTCAAACTGAAAAAATATATATGCTGTACAAATATAAAGTTTAGATGACAGAGTGGTGAAGATACATGCTGTGCAAGTGTTGTGGGAACACAGAACAAAAGATTTTTGTGTGATCCACAAAATGTTAGTTCATTCTGGGTGTACTTTGTGTCTGTTAAAAGTATGTTTGTAAAGTTCCCGTGTTATCCTATGTGAGAGGGTGGTACTAATTTTTTTCATGTTTATAGGCTATATAAAAATATATAAGTAGATAGCTCTATGGTACATTAATTATCTCTATGTAAAATAGCTTTCCCTCGGAAACATTATTCTTTAAGTCCTTTTCGGGGCTTCAGACTAAATAAATGCAAAATTTCATGAATATTGGTTCATGTACATAGCTATAGTAAAAATATAATTTCAATGAGCATCTCAACAAATTACACTCGTAGGGAATTAAGATAACACATGTGTTTAAAAGGTTAATCTACAAGGTTACGATTGGTATGCACAAAAGTATTAAAAAAATTATTACGTTTCATATTACTGTATGTGAAGTAAGATGTCTATCTTATTAACAAACTTAAAATAATGTCCATCCATCCATCCATCAGCCTTTCGTCGTCCACTGCTGGACATAGGCCTCCCCAAAAGGGGGGTATTATCATATTCGCCATGCTTGGCAGGCGGGTCAGTGATCGCAGTGGATGTTTTTAGTACACAGGGGAATGCTGCTGCCCCGTCCCCGGTAATCCCTTAGTTGGCTTTTACGACTCCCATAGGAAGAGAAGGGGTGGAACTATTCTTGGTGCCGGCCCCACAAGGCAAAATTTAAAATAATGTAGTAGTTTTAATTTCTTAATATTTTTATAATTAAGTCTCGTCACAGCCCGGGGCGGGACCATCGAGGAGGTGGCAACGCTAGCCACCTCAGGAACCACGGAGGTGGTCAGGCTTACAAATATGTATAATATGAAAAAAATTGTAAATAAAAGAAGCTAAATTATAATTATTATTCTATTAGCTAGGCATTTGACAATAAAAAGCTATATTACAATGTATAAAAACTCTTAAAAATAATTTCTATAGTTTGAATAATATTGCTACACATAACTTTGAATAGATCTTTGAAACAGTCTCAGGAACTTACCCAGGTTTACAAGTACATACATTTTATTTAAATCTATAGCTATAACCATTAAAATTTCAGTAACCGGCTACAATCATATAGTAATCATTGTAAAAAATGAATAGAAGTTAAAAAAAAATATCAAAGGCAATAGTTTTGCAGAACAAAGGAGTATAAATATATTCTAACTAGATTTTTCCTTTTCTAATACAATAACTTTACTTTTTAATAATCTAAAAATTAATATGCAACTTTGTATAATCAATGCCAATAGGTTTTTTTAAGGTCATAAATACAAGCAAATAAAGAAATAGTTATCACGTATTTAATGGTAGCAAAACAGATAAACAAACCTAGGTACTTACATGTATGTGATGTAAATTAGCATTGACCAGTTCAGATGCTAATCGTACTTCCTCCAAAGCTCTTTTTCTATGAGCAAGGTTTAAAGTTTGGGTTACATCCAAGACGCATGCTATATCCATGCGAGGCCTTTGGTTTGAACCACCAGCCTGCACCGTCGCGTTAGAACCATCACTGCATATACTTTCGCAAATGCTTCTCACTTCTCCTATAAAACAGACATTGGTAACAATAAAAAATACATTACACAAACTCTCACGAAAGACCAAAAACAAAGTCGACATTATCACACCTGGATCTTCTAACGCCGTGGAACTGTTTCCCGCGCCAAATGTTATCATTTTCTCACGTGTTTATTAACATTGGGATAGCTTAAACGCGCATCTCGCCTTTAATTTACGCAGCGTAAAAAATATACATTCCACAACAAGTGTTTGCGGACTTGTGTTATTCAATAATAGTGATGTGAAAGAGGGAATACAGCAACACAGTACACAAAACTCATTTGACATTCTTTTAATGATTTGCATCGTATCCTCTGTCATCTTCTGCCACTAGAACTAGAAGATAATATTATACAAAAAGTAGGCAGCAGAGCATGAAGAACAGAATTTCTTGTTTTTTACAGTCACATAAGAAGTAACGATTTAAGATGCGAATAAATTAAGCGTTACAATATTTTATAATATATTAGCCCTTGCAGCGGTCGTATTTTGGAATCGTAGGTATACAAAAGCGCAATAAAACTAATGTATACCAGTTTTTCAGTTTAACAAGAGCTATCAATTAAATACTTTCAACAAAATCTACTAAGTAATTATTGCATGTTGCGAGAACAAACAAACAATGATTACAAATAACATTTTTGTTTGAGGTTTGAGAGGAGAATACCAACAGAGCAGATGTAACACCTCTATAATTATACAATTATGTTATGGGCCGTAACGGGATAGTAAGATTATACTTCTAATGATAATTTAAAATTGCTTAACATTTTCTTAGGTATGTAATTTATATTTAGTAATCTATCGTCAGGATGTTGTTCATGTCAAAATGTAATTAATACAAAAGATGAAATACAAGTAATTATTGTGAAGTACTGTGTTTTCAAAGTAAAATGTAATCGCAAAAGTATTTCTGACCAATATCATTATGACTATAAATAAACACACAGTGTACCAATGTGTGTACATTCATAACAATAGACATCACTATGATATGACCTTGAAATAAACATTTTGCGCCATCTCTACACAAATATTTGAACTACTTTACATCAAACTCAAACTTTCATAAGTCTTTTACTAGATGTCTCTTATAAGCATATTAAACAAGATTTATTTCAGTACTTAGTATAAGTGTACCTAAGAATAATACTATATTGTTCATAATATTTATATTATTATTATGTTCGATTTTCAGAAATACAATACCGATATGGTGTAAATATATGTCATTTCTTTTGACATATAAATATTTATTTTTCTATGTACCTACCGTGCGTACACGAGCCGTGTGGGGCCGGCTTTAGAATTGTCCCACCCCTCTCCACCTATGGGAGTCGTAAGAGCCGACTGTGGTAATACCAGGGGAGTGGGCAGCAGCACCCCCTCGAGTATTGACAACATCCACTGCGATCGCCAACCCGCCTGCCAAGCATGGCGATTACGGCACTATCCCCCATATGAGCACAGGAGCACTCATTGTGGCGTTCTCTTGGGGAGACCTGTGTCCAGCAGTGGACGTCGAAAGGCTGATGGATGGATGGAAAGAAATATGGGCCGATGATTCCACCGTCCCACAAACCACACCAAACCGTTGCTTTTTCTGGATGAAGTGGCAGTTCTTGAATCTCTTCAGGTTGCTCTTCGTCCCAAATGCGGCAATTTTGTTTGTTTACATACACATTGAGCCATAAATGGGCCTCATTACTTTGTTGTTGCCAGTCGAAATGCTCGAACGAGTCATCGAAAATTGGACTCAACGGATGGACCATCTGCGACGTAGCAACGGCCAACATTTGATAGACATAATCTTCAAAAAATAAATGCCTAAGAATGTTCTTTCAAATGATAGTAAACACTCTCCATTAATTTTGAATTTTCTGTTTTTTTCTTTAAAAAAGTAGGGAACCTCGATATTTATCACCTCAACCACTTCTACCATCTGTCGCTTACGTTTAAACCATTCTGTATCCCGGTATTTTTGGCTCAACTTAGGATTAGCTATAGTTCCATTTGTGAATGTGGACTAGCTTAGGGTGTGGAAATGTGGACCACATTTTTTTATACTGCAATAAACTATGCTCCTCTTGGGATGACATTTTACCTCATGAAGTTCCCTTTCCTACTTCATTTAAATCACTTTTAACTCTTGTACCTTTGAGAGCCAACGCTACCTTGTTGATGACGTATGCATGGCAAAATTTTTTATGTCATATCGCGATTTGAGCAGGCCTGTATTATTGGGCCATGCTTGTACCTACCTAGGTACTTCCTCCATTTGCATTTTTACCTATTCTTTGCAAATTCAGAAAAGTAAATTCTAAATACATTTTAGAGGGATTACCTACTTACTAGAGGTGCCACGAATTGGCCGAATACCGAACAACGAATAGTTGGCCGAAGCGCCGAATATTCAGCAACACTTATTAGTACCTTTCGCGGGTCACAGGTCTCGGATTCTTATATTAATATGGCTTAGGTGCGGCGCAGACGACGTACTATCCGCGGCGCACTTTTTAGTCTATAAAAATAGAACCTATGTAATTATATGCAGTAACGCCATGGACCTATTATAATACATACGACGCACAAAAAGTCCGGCAGATAAAAAATCCGCGTGATTCTTGCAGACCGCGCCGCGCCGCGCCTTACAAAATGTGCGCGAAAAAAATAGAACGTTTGCTTCAACGAGCGTTAACGCAGACGGCGCACACTTTAATCTGCAATCTGCACTTGTTAAGTGGTGGAGGTAAAGTACCTATGGCACTAGAGATCGATGTATCGATGTTAATGCAAGAAGTACAAAAGAGCCCAGCAATTTATTTATGATAAATACTTCTAAGCCAAAATATCATGATAGACATTTAAAAAGAAAAATGTGGGAAGAAGTGTCCTGTAATATTTATTCCGCTCCTATCCAAACAGGAGTCCAACTTATACACATTTTAATCAATTAACATCCTGATGGTATTCCCATAAAGGGAATACCATCAGGATGTTAATCTCGTCGTCAAGTTCCCATGACTCGAATGCGTGCCCTAGAGGAATGATACACGATACCTTGCTCAATGATTACAATGTTTTGTAACAACCACACAAATAAGAGTAGGTATACAACTAGGCAGATCACACGATTATTATATAAATTCACAACAATATCTTTTATAAAATGGCTCCCTATGTAAACACTGTTGAACACAATAACACAAACTGATAGAGAGATTACTTTTGTACCAGACCAGAGGGGTCCTTACAGGAATCATAGAACCTCAATTAATAATATATTTAAATCAATGGATTCACGACAGTAAATATATCTATGTGAGGAGGTTGAATGGAAAATACTATCATCCCCACAACTTCAAGTATAAAATAATACCTACATCGCGATCTCTGCATTTCCACAGCGTATACGTCCCTATAGCTCTGCTGACAAAATGATCGTAGATGTGCGTCGAGTGCGTTAAGTCTGCGAAAAATCCGCGACGAACTTTTAGCGCGCCATGCAGACTTTTTGTGCGCCGCAGATTCGATCGCACAAAAAGTGTGTCGTCTGCGCTGCACCTAAGCATGTCAAATGCTCATAAAATATAAAAAAAATATCAAAATTCTATAAAAACCTTTTACATTGTTCAATTCAATTCTTATTTAAGTACCTACATTATAATTAGATAAGTGAATTTCAAATATAAAAGCGACAAATAAAAGTGTAATTTTTATGATTTGTTTTATATTTTGTCTCACGGCTTTGTAAATACAACAATGCAATATTGCATTATCTCCTACTGCTTACTTGAAAATAGTCATTGTATTTGGAAAAAAACCCCAGAGTATTTAATTACAATAGCACTGAATAGGTACTTAAATTATTTCAGTATTCTTTTTAACTTCCCGCTAAGAAAATTGAAAATTTTCAAAAGTTGGGATGTTATTGGTTTTACCCCGTTTTTCGAAAATCGAGTTTTCAATGGATGTTGACGTTTTGAGGTCCTAGGAAGCTTCCCCGAATGTTACCGCGATGATGCCTGTATGTATGTATGAATGTGTGTGGCTGTAAGTAAACCTCTCATAACTTTTGAACGGTTTGACTGATTTCATTGCGGATGGAGTCATTCGAAAGGACTTGACCAAACTTAGAGTTTGAATACAATTAAAACTGATTCGAACCGGTAGATCTTGATAAATCTCAAAAGAACTACAATTTTTTTTTAAATGTGTTTTTTTTTTGGAATAACTTTTAAACGGTTTTACCGATCTATTCCAAAAACTAATCAGCCCCCTTAGAATGAAAAACGAAACGTTAGACGATCTTTCGTTTCACTTCATTGTGATTATTTTTGATTGGTCGCCTGAATCACGCGTCGAAATCTCGACTAATCAGAAATCACACGTCGGACTGTTGATCAATTACAATACCTCGAAACAAAAGTTCGTCTAACGTTTCGTTTTTCATTCTAAGGGGGCTGCTCTTAACGTCAAAAACCACGTTGGTTGCCGCAAGTCCGGTCAAAATCGGTTGATTCGTTCGTGAGATATCATTGTCGAAAAAAAATTGAAAAAGATGTTTTTTTCAGAATTTCTATGAAATTTTCAGTCTGACCAGTTTGAGCTTTAAGATTCTTCAAAGAGCTCAAAAAGCTGTGTTGAATGCCGTAAAGTACAAGAAAATCGGTTCATTCTTTAAAAAGTTATTCAATTTAAACATTCAAAAAATGCTGTTTTAATAATTTTTTATCGAGCTCGATTACCTTGGGTTAATTTCCAGAAACTCAGATATTGCATTCTAAAAATCGGTTCATTCATTTAAAAGTCATTGCGCTTGAAAATTCAACGAATAGCGACAGCAGACTTTTGAGCTCCATGAGCTCAAAAGCATAGAACAGTTACCTCTTTGAGCTTGGAGAGCTCAAAATGACCCGAAAATTATATAATTATATATAATTTTCCTTTTCACTACCGCCACTACTGATTGTAAAACCTATAAAGTACAATTAAAGTCAAATCATTTGTATTCCTATTTGTATTTTACTTATACACTTTCTTAAAAATCTTATACCCGTAACCGAAACTATCCGAAACTATCAGATAATCCGAAATAATTTAATATTCATAACCGTCACCGAATCAAGTATCATATTTTTCATATATCCGTATCCATATCCGGATCCGAAATTATATATCCATAACAAACCTGCTTTATTGTACACCATTATTAAAGTAGAGAAGTAGAGAAACAAATATCTTATATTATGTGGTACAATGGGCGGCCTTATTACTAAAAGTAATTTCTACCAGGCAACCTTTAACACACATATTTACCTATAAACATTTTTGTCGGTATTTCAGATAACCCATGACGATCTGTTGGAGTAATTAGGTATAGAGTGCAGGCGTATCAAACAAGCGCACTATCGAATCCTTACTAATATAATAATATATAAATACAAAAGTGAGTTTGTTGGTTTGTTATGCTTTCACATCATAACTACTTAACCATTATTCGTTTCCCGCTCGCACTGAAGTTCTCTTATTTCTCATTCACAAATAAATTGTATTTTAAAAAGTAGCTGAGCATGTCAAATGGTAAAAAATAGATCAATATGTTTAAAAAATAGCGCCACCGAATAATATGAATTTTAATTGCAAAATTAAACTTACTATATTGGATGAATGCATGTAAATGCATTCCCATAGAAGGCGTTGGTCGTAAAGGCAAATGTGACGAGAAGATTGAGTATGGCCGCAAGGTCGGTGCGGTAGCTCAGTGGCTTAGAGCACTTCCCCGGATAGGAAGGGACGCGGGTTCGTTTCCCGCTCGCACCGAAGTTCTCTTTTTCCTCATTCCCAAATAAATTGTACCTACTTTAAAAAGTAGCTCAGCATGTCAAATGCTAAAAAATAGATCAAAAAGATATAGAACTGTCAAAATATTTAATATTTATACATAACTAGGTATTTAAATGTATTGTTAATGTATCCTCAACATATATAACTAAATATAAAACGGTAGATATCATTCGGTGTCTGTCTTTTTATCCACGTACTTTTATGCTAGGGCCACACTAATGGGCAACGTCAATGCCCATAGTCGCATATAATAGCACTAACGCGATAAATTCGGTAACCACACTTGCACGTTCAATTTATTTGATGTACCGCCACTGGAATTATCGCCTAATGTCAAACGGCAATGTGAATGCCGTTGTCGAATTCTCGCAGTTGCGGTTGCTACTACACCAATGTTCAACGACCATCATTGCGAAAATTACCTAACGGCGTTTCCCATTTGTGTGGCCGAGCATTCTATATAATATATATCTCCTGCCCATTGTCACTTCAGTGTAGGCACTGAACCGGTTTTGTATTTTTTTTATTGCATGTAGTGGCATACGAGCCACGGCCCATCTGATGATAAATGGTAACCGTCACTCATAGACTCAACAATACCGAGAGTATTGTAAAGCCGCTATTCGCCATTTCATTTCACCGATATGAAATTAAGGAATAAACGGCTATCGTAACTCGTAAGAAAATTTATTACTATTTAAGCTGATTAAAGCTCGAGATGCTTGCATCAAAATGTGCAAAATGTGCTAGGGAGTTGTAGATTTTTAAAAGTTCTTGAGAATACGTCACAAGTACCTATGCAACTTGAACAATGAAGATCGGATCACTAGTGAACTCTTTTTATTTATTACTTTTTAGTAATATAGGTACCTACTTATTAGATATTATAAATTAATACGCAGCGCAGGATGAACCCTCATCAAGTGGACTGACGATAAAGTAAGTGTTGATGGATAGATCGATACACTTGTTATTAAGATTTTTGCTTGAGAAAGAGATAAATTGAGTTTATCTTGTTGAATATTTATTTTGCTATTATCATTTGCAAGGAGTTTAATTAATATGACGAGCTAATAAGTATAGTGCCACCATCCCATACTTAGAAAGACCTGTGGGCCTAGCCAAGTTGCATTCTATGATCGCTAACGCTATGATGTCACGTGACTTAATATACGTTAATAGCTAGGCCCAATGATATATATATATATATACTTAAGTATAATTCGTACTTGTGTCCTATAGAGCGGTAGGTAAACTCAGTAGATTTCAACGATCCACCATTAACTAATAAAACAAAATAAAAATACAAAATAACCGTTTAATAAAAACAAAAAATACAGCTGAGATACATTTTTTTACGGAAAAATAGGTACCTGCACTATAATTTTTAATTCAATATATTTATTGCACCAAATCATTTTCTATTTAGATAATTATCGATTAATTTTAAAATATAAGTAAAGGTAATCTAATAAGTTATTAAATAGGTAATTTGGTAAAATTATTGTAACAAAAATAAAATTGTCTGCCTACAGGCTTACATATATGTCATGATGCTAAGATGTGTAATTTTTAATTTTATTTCTTCCAATTATTATTAAAGAATTATATTAACGTAATATTAGATTACATTTTTGAAAGTAAACCATTATAAACGTTTTATTATGATTAGCTTATCATAACTAAAATATTTGTACTGTTTATATAATGAAAAGAATTTTATTACTATAATGTATAAATAATAATCTTATAAAATACGAGAAAATAATATTCCTAATTATTGTAATAAATATTTTAAAGCTTCACTTTCCAAGAATAATTTTGCGCGAAGCGCCGAAGTTCTGACCAGATTGACTAGCCAATTTGTTAGTGCCAGCTTGCAGTCCAATGACAGAATTGCCGGCGCGGAGAACGTCTTCACTGAACTCACGACGATTTTCTTCAGCTGGCCTTGGACCGAGGTATGGACCCCGCCATTCGGGGTGTTTGTACGCCTGAAGAGATAAAATAAAGTTAATTAGGTACTATCATATTTATATGCAACAACTGAATATTTAAATTATTGCACGCAAAACAACTGATTTTTCAAACTTAAAATGTCTTTATTTATCATATATTGCACTTGTAAATAATAATATATACACACACATATCAAGACACTATTTTTAAATGATATTTTTGATGCCATTTTTGATATTTAAACTAGTTCAAAAACTGTTTATTTTTTAAATATTCTTGAGGATTATATGGAATAACATTGTCTACGTTATGAAATATTCAAGCTAGGTATCTGCTACCTACATAGGCACCTAAAAGATAAACGATTTTCGGTTTTTGAGTGTTTATTAACAAATTGAGAATAGCTTTTTGTCTTTTTTAGGTAGATATACATATCTACCTATCTAAGAAAATATACATATCTACCTATCTAAGAAAATATACATATCTACCTAAAAACTAGCCAAAAAAGTTATTCTACACCATTGGTTTCAAGTGTACCTATACAACCCTCGATTTCACCTAGAAATCATATTGTTGTCCTTAGCGTAACAATAGGGGGCAGAACGGGCAAATTGCCAGAGACACCCAACCGGAACGGGCCTTGGCTCGCGCTTTAATGACTATAAAAATTCTTAGTAGGTATTTAAAATATTTAAATTTGTCTTGTTTTAAATATTAAATCAAGTTATCCTGCCTAAGTTAACAAAAATAAAAGATCATGAAAGAAACTTTATGCATGAAAACGTAACGGATAAACTAAAAAATATCTATTGAGGGAGGGCCTCATACAATTGTTTAAAAGATACGTTTATGTCATTGGTAGTGGATGTAGTTCTTATTAAAAAAAAAGAATCAAAGAATAAGGCCCAATCCCCTCCTTATCCTCATTACTCTTCCCCTCCATCTCCTATCCCTTGGGGTTGGCGACATGCGAGTGATGCCCACAGAACATTCTTGTGATGCATCTGCTGTTGCTAGCGTCTATAGGCCGTATACTCGTATATACCGAAACCGCTGTTTGCCACTCGCGTAGAATAAAAAAACACCTTCTTGTGGTGATCATTCCGAAAAGGAGTTCCAAGTTTGAATACTCAATATTATTTTTTTATTAGTTAGTTTATACTTTTTGTAGTTGTATTTTTTTTTAATTTTACTTTATATATTAATTATATACAAATACACACCGTTCTGCCTAGAGCAAAGATGGTTTGTGTGACTAGAGCGATGTTCTTCTGATCCCAGAGATCCGTTGTTTGGAACAGATCAACATCAGGAAGTCCGTACTTGACGCATGCTTTCTGGAACCTGTGAAAATATATTTACCATCAGAATGTATCACGAAATAAAAATGGTAAACCAATTTCAATCCTTTACTGTACCAGCGTTGGGAGCAGGTCTACCCTATGAGTGAGAGGGATTCAGGCCATAGTCCACCACGCTGCCGCTGGTCCAAACTTTAAAAGCCGGCGAGAAAATCGCTCAGGCTGTAGGTTTCCAACCACTGAAGTAATGCAACATAGTTCCAGTGGCTCGCCAACACAGGCGGAGAGACGGCACACGGCGGTTTTATTTAGTGGGTGAGGGCCCCACATTACCCTGTTCGTTGCCCCGAACGACGGGGTGTGCGGTTAGGTAATTTTCTTCCCGCCTTAACAAAAAAACCGGCCAAGTGCGAGTCGGACTCGCGCACGAAGGGTTCCGTACCATTGACTAGATAAACAATATTACACCATTTAATTGTAACTCTCTGTAACCATGGAGTTTGGCTGTTACCAAATTTTGCAAGTCAAATTTGACTCATTTCGTGGTTTTCAACTTAGACTTAGATGCGCAACGAGTAAAGAAACACGTTTGTGTATGGGAGCCCCCCTTAAATATTTGTTTTATTTTAATTTAATTATTTATTTTTAAAGTGAATATATACTTAACTAAATATTCTGTGAATATTTCAAGCGTTTAACTGTTGCCGTTATCAATATCGAGCAAAAACGAGTAAAAAAAAATCACGTTTGTTGTATGTGAGCCCCCCTTAAATATTTTATTTTTAGTATTTGTTGTTATAGCGGCAACAGAAATACATAATTTGTGAAAATTTCAACTGTCTAGCTATCGCCGTCCTTGAGATACAGCCTGGCGACAGATGGACGGACAGACAGACGTTGTATGGGAGCCCCCCTTAAATATTATTATTTGTTTATTTTTAGTATTTGTTGTTATAGCGGCAACAGAAATACATCATTTGTGAAAATTTCAACTGTCTAGCTATCGCCGTTCTTGAGATACAGCCTGGCGACAGACGGTCGGACAGACAGACACCGAAGTCTTAGTAATAGGGTCCCGTTTTGACCCTTCGGGCTTTGGTTGAAAGGTTGACTATAATGCATTAAACTGCACCAGTGCGGGTTGGCAGATTTTACGAGTCGTCGAAAAACTTCTAGTCCTAAAATTTCCGAGTAAATTTTTCGAGTGACGACATGAGATATTACGACATCGGACTTGAGACTATACTCGTTACCGCTATCTAGTCGCAGTCCTCGGTCTTACCATGCCATCGTCATCAATTTTATTAAAAATAAATATTCTTCCTTACGAAAAAATCATTTCAAATAATACCTGAATATTTTTCTGAATATAATGTTAATGTAAGCAACATTACCAAGGTAAGATGTGAGATGTTACACATCATGTGCGACTACTGTAAGGCTACGTGGGCGTTTTTTTTTTGTTTTCTGTAAAATGTAGTGAGCTTATAATATTTGTTCAAAGAACAATAGCTACTTAAAATTAAACTGTGACTTTAATGGATTGTGTTCAAGGTAAAGCCACTATAGTGAGGTATACAAATTATTACTATAGTGTAGCTAAAGAAGTTCTAAGCCTAAATAATACAAAATAATTATGAAGAAACATTTTATTAAAGACGCGAACAAATATGAAACTAATTTACATTTAAATTGCTTACGAAGAAAAAATAACCCTAAATAAGTTTTAAACGAATGTCTAATACCTATATTTTATGCAATGATATAATTATGTAGGATATGACGCTAAACAAAGACCAAGCGCAGGTCAAGGCGTCATTTCCTGGCCACCTTAAGGACCTCGGAGGTGGTCAGAAAGATCGGGGCGCTGAGGTTTAGGGTGGCCCTGGATAAGTCGGAGACCCTACTTTTTTTAATACCACACGAGTGGCCAACAACGACGCCACACGAGTGGTGTCGTGTGGGGCCGGCTTTAGAATTATCCCACCCCTTTCCACCCATGGGAGTCGTAAGAGCCGACTGAGGGAATACCGGGGGAGTGGGCAGCAGCACACCGTCGAGTATTAACAACATCCACTGCGATCGTCAACCCGCCTGCCAAGTGTGGCGATTATGGCACTATCCCCCATATGAGCGAAACACATGTTGTGGCGTTCTCTTGGGGAGGCCTATGTCCAGCAGTGGACTTCGAAAGGCTGATGGATGGATGGCCAACAAGCCTACGGCCTACCTGATGGTAAGCGCTTACCGTAGCTTAAAGACGCTAGGGCATCACTCGCGTGTCTCCATTTCCAAGCGAAGGAATAGGAGTCCGATAGGAAAAATCACAAGGAGAGGATTGGTAGGATACTAAGAAGAGGATAGGAAGGGGGTTTGGGCTACCGGCGCTCACTCACCATACGAATACGTTGTTACACGCTGATCTTTTGTGAGAAGGTGGTATTTCCCCGATCGAGCCGGCCCATTCCTGCTGGGATCGATCGCTCTACCAATAAAACACTTCCCTACTGTTCTACGGGCCCCGACGTCGGTCACCTGCTGGTGCCTCGATCACGGTGAACGGGGTCCAAATCGAGATTCGGGCCCAGATCAAGCATGGCTGGGCCTGGGTCCAGATGAGCGGTGGCGCTTTCGTGAGTACTTCACCTCACCCGCAATGCCTCACGAGAAAGCGCGTCGCTCAGTGCGTGGAAGCCTCTGTCAAAGAGGGTATCCTAAAGGATAAACCACCGGCGGACCACCGAAGTAATGTCTTCCAGTTCCAGTGGCCCTCCCGTACAGACGGAGAGATGGCATACGATAGGCTTATTAAGTAAGGGCCCCACACTAGCCTCTTCCTGAAACCAGGATTTTTATACTAACTATGTAACATTTATCAGTATCTATACGCGTTGTTATTTTTATAATATATTTTAAAGCACTTGTCATGCTCCAATCCATGTCGTCCAAAGACGTGGGTTGAAACCCCGCTCGTGGCTATCATTTTCTGTTTCACATTTTAGCAATTTGTAATTCTATATGAGACTTACTGGTTGATGTTATCCATGAACTTGTAATCCCCGCCGGAGACATTGACCTTAGAGATGATCCCAGGCTGAAGACGGTTCATGAGCTTGCAAAGAATTATGCCATCACGAAGTGCCAGCTCGTAAGGCATGTTGGGGAATCTCTCTCCAATTACTGCTTCGATCCATTTCTGTGCTTCCACCTCCTTTTCGGGTTCACGCTTTCCAGCACACTGAAATTAAAAAATAATAAAATTGTTATTTTAAAAAAATCTTTTAACATGCTCAGCAAAGTCGCTTAGCAAATTGCGTCAGTCAAATATATTATGTATTTTATAAGGGAATTATACACTCAGCTTTTAGCAACATAAACCTACTTATAATTTTTAAATTAATTAAATCGACTTGACTGACAATATCTGCTGTAGCTGCATTTTTTCCATTAATGTGTTAGGAGAAAATGTTCCAAACATTTAGGATAAATATCGACAATATACCTTGTCGATAAAGTCAAGCCCTACTGCCTTACTAATAAACGTTGTATAACCTTTAAATAGTTACACAGTGTTTTGTCTTTGTCACTAATATGACAGTTTGATGTTGAAAGAACGGAACAAAACACTGAATAACTATTCGGAGCTTATACAATGTTTATTAGTAAGGGGGCTAGTGTATATATACCTAAAACTTTTCTACTAAAATCTTGCAAATATGTAACAATGCGACATATTTCTGTGTAAAATATAAACAGTAACAATGAAATTGAATTTAATCCGTAACTGAAATAGGAAATATCAGTAATTATGACCTAAAATAAAAGCATTTAAGTTGTGAGAAAAACCTGTGAATATCGAAATCTATCCTATACACGTATAAACGCTAGCGACTCTAATTACCTATCGTATCTTTATAGCATAAACTCATGGTCGAGCTACATGATTATTTGCATGATTTACATCACAGGCACTCACGGAATAAACAACCATTGTATTTAATAGATATAATCATATAATAAACAAGATTTATAACACAAATAAATCAAAAAACCGCGAAGATAATTTCAAACTGCAGACTACCTGTCATTCAAATGGTTTGCAATGACATTAGATTTGCTTTCCTCTTCCATCTTGCTATGTTGCCGTATAAGATTTTCTGCTCGCTCACACGCTTTGGTGATCTACACGTTATGCTATATCTATTGTGTAGTTACTTCGTTGTCTCATTTAAAAAAGTATCATACAAAACGGTTGATCGGATAGACAATTTGTACGTGTATCGTACACATTCTTTGCAGATAAGATTTGAGTGATTTTCTCAGGAAATTTGAAATGCGATCTCTGTGAATAATCTCTGCAGAGAGGTTGACTGACCGCATTCGTAACGACGACGTAAGAGCGAGTACGTATGAGAGAGAGTATTCGTGTAAAGATGTGAAAGGGAATGCTCCAATGGTTCGGACATGTAGAATATTACTTAAGGAGATATACAATACGAAAGTGGAAGGATGCAGGTACATCGGGAGACTGAGACTCACCTACCTAGGCTGATTCGGTCATGTATCATGTCATGAAGGAAGGTAGAGTCAGGAGTCTCCGAAACTGGCGAGAGTGTATGACGAGAATAAAATTATGAATGTTGAGGAAGCGAGAGATGTATGCAAGAATAGAGCCTCTTGGCACTCTGATCTCTCTGTCTACCCCAAAACGGAAATGGTGTGATGATAAGTAGTACTTACTTACTTACTTATTATCATCACGCCGTCGTTACGAATGCGGTCAATCAGCCTCACTCCACAAAGTAATAAGTAAAACACAAAGTAATAGTATAGTAAGTACGTAATAGTAGTTGTTCTCGGGAATTCAGTCATTAAGTATAAGGTATCCTTTTTCTAATAAAATATTTAAAATTGTTGGTATGTACGGCACCCAATAATATTTATACTGTGATTTTTAGCATTTCATAATTATTTAGATATTTTTATATATATTTTTAGCATTTGACATGCTTAGCACATTTTTCACTTTGTGTTTAATTTCATAATCAGCTATTTTACTAGAACAGTTTTTTGTAAAAGTGCGTAAAGAGAACTTGTGTCTATCTAAAGGGGGTTGATTTAGACCGCTGAGCTTGTCCCCCGGTCATGGCTCCGCCAGACGACGACCGGGTGGCCGATGAGGAGGAGGTACCGCCCATGACAACAACGGAAATGGGGGCAGCGGCGGCGCGTATACGGAGAAGCGCCGCCCCCGAGCCAGACAGGGTACCCGCCCGAGTGCTGGCCCTGGTCCTCGATCACCTCGGCTCCGCCTCAGGGGGCTGTTCGACACTTGCTTGGTGTCCGGACGGTTCCCTGACTGCTGGAAGGAGGGGAAGCTCGTGCTCCTGCCGAAGCCGGGACGGTCTCCGAATTCAGTCGCGGCCTTCAGGCCCATCGTGTTGCTGGACGAGGTGGGCAAATTACTTGAGAGGGTAGTCGCTGCCCGCATCGTCCGGCACCTTGGAGCGGTCGGCCCCTGTCCGACGCCCAGTTTTGGTTTCGGGCGGGTCGGTCGACGGTCGACGCCATTCTTCGCTTGAAGGCCGCGGCTGCGGAGGCCGTGAACTCGCGGGAAGTGCTGTTGGCGGTGTCATTTGACATCGCCAACGCCTTCAATAGTCTGACATTCGGCTGCATCAAGGAGGCACTCCGGTACCATGGAATGCCCCTCTAACTCAAGCTGCTGGTGGCAGACTACCTCGACGGCCGCAGCGTCTTCTTCGTGGACTGGGAAGGGGACGTTGTCAGGAGGGCCATGTCATGCGGCGTCCCGCAGGGTTTGGTT
This sequence comes from Leucoma salicis, assembly GCA_948253155.1. Classification (NCBI taxonomy): domain Eukaryota; kingdom Metazoa; phylum Arthropoda; class Insecta; order Lepidoptera; family Erebidae; genus Leucoma; species Leucoma salicis. The sequence continues at coordinate 8,853,638 of OX411808.1, read as the reverse complement.
CTCGGGCCGCTCCTGTGGGACATAGGCTACGATTGGGTCCTCCGTAGCCGGCTCTCTCCTGGGCTGGGCGTAATTTGCTACGCCGACGACGTCGTGTCGTCGGCGCCGGTGGGACCTTCGAGGAGGCGGCAACGCTGTCCACCTCAGGTGCCGCAGAGGTAGTCAGGCGGATTAAGGCGCTGGGGCTTAGGGTGGCCCTTGAAAAGTCCTTGCTCTTTCATGCGCCAAGACTCGTCGGCACGGCGTCGGGCGTTTGATGCCGAACCTGGGCGGACCAGTCTCGTGTGTCGACGACTCTACGCAGGGGTTGTACGGTCAATGGCACTGTACGGCGCGCCCGTGTGGGCGGAGTCCTTGGCCGCTCGTAAAAGGGCCCCGCTGTGGCGTCCACAGACGGTCGTAGCGGTCAGGGCAATACGCGGGTACTGCACGGTCTCGACTGATGCATCCTGCGCGTTGGCCGGTGCCCAGTGGGTTCTGGAGGCGGAAGTGCTCGCCGACGTTTATCGGCGGGCGTCGACGGCGCGGACGGGGGGATGTCGCCCCTCACCGAGCGCGATCTCTTCGTGGCGGGAATATGCCCGCCGCGCCACCGTCCTAAAGTGGAGGGCTCGGCTGGAGACGCCCCGAGCTGGTCTCTGGACCGTAGGGGCGCTCCGGCCGATCTTAGATGAATGGGCAGGGCGGTAGCACGGGGTCCTTACCTTCCGGTTGGTGCAGTTATTGTCGGGGCATGGTTGTTTCGGCAAATACCTGCACACGATCGTTAGGAAGGAGACGACCCCAGGCTGTCACCACTGCGACTGCAGCGAGGACTCAGCGCAGCACACGCTTGAGTCGTGCCCGGCTTGGGATGAGCAGCAACGGGAACTCGCTGCAGTCATAGGTGTGGACCTGTCGCTGCCGGCCGTTGCGTGAGCGATTGGCAGTGACAGAGCCTGGACCGCGGTCACCGCCTTCTACGAGGCTGTCATCTCGCGGAGGGAGGCGGCGGAGAGGGCCCGGGAAGAATCCTCCTTCGCGGACCCAATTCGCCGCCGGCGCGTGGGGCGACGTGGGCGCGCTTATCTGCGCCTGATGCCGCCCTAGCCGAGGCTGCGGACGGTGGGGTCGGGGATTGCCCTGCTGTCCGCGGAAACCTACCACGAAGCTGTGACGCCCACGTGCGTGGGGCGTCGCAGAAGAGAAGATGTCCGAAGGGGCTGCCGCCTACGGATCACGGTCGTTGCGACGCGGTACCCGTGATAAGGGCGTAGTAAGGGCGAACGAGGGCGCTCGGTGGGTTTTTAGTGGGTGAGAGCCCCACACTGCCTCGTTGCCTCCCCGGGCGGCGGGGTGTGCGGTAGGACATTTTTGCTCACCTAAAATAAATAAAAAATAAAAAAAAAGATCGCTGAGCTGTCGTAGAAACTTACTGCCGTCCCAATCTAATACTATTCCCCAGATTGGTATAGACGCAAGTTCGAATCCTGCTCATAGAAAATTTACCTATTTCCTTTTTCTTGTATTTTTGATACAAAATAAATTACCACAAAATATAATATAACGGAGAGCGAGGATCTTTTTAAGCCTAGAAACTATTATAAGTACATTAAAAGTATTGTGTTAGTAATCGCTTATAGGTATGTTTGCTTGTTGAGTTTTGTTTGTAGGGAACACACCTTTTAGGATTTTGAATGTTTAGATAACAGATACCTCCGGTTATACAAACGATAACAATCATAATAGTTGTTACTTCTAACAACTGTGTTCATACAATAAAGTTAAATGTTTACTATGTATATATTTTTAAGCCGTTGCCTTCCTCCTTAAACAGCTAGTTTTTAGATATCTCAGAGTAACTTTTTTTTATAAGTATTTGTGTAATGTACGAACAAACAAACAGATAAATAGACAAACAGCCCATATTTAAAAAAAAATTTTGTGTTCAAAGTAGGCGTCTTTAACCTTTTTTTTTGTTTAGGCGGGTAAAACGTACCTAACTGCGCACCCCGTCATTCGGGGTAGCGAACAGGGTACTGTGGGGCCCTCACCCACTAAGGAAACCCGCCGTGTGCCGTCTCTCTGCCTTTATTGGTGGGCCACTGGAACTATGTTACATTCCTTCGGTGGTACGCCTAAATAACCTAATAGATTATTTCTCAAATATCCTAAATGTACAGACATAGCTCTGTTTCTACTTTATAATAGTTAGGTTAGTAGACACATCTATAGGTATTATATACTAATATTATGTTTTTTTATAATGCGCGGGTGGCAAAACAGCACACGTCCCACCTGATGGTAAACGGTTACCATAGCGACATTTATTAAGGAGGAGGATATATATTAAAGACTAGATTGTGCCCGCGAATCCGTCTGTGTGTATTTCACAGTATAAATACATCACGCGACGGCACATTAGTTATCACTATAAATAGTTATCCAACGGGAATCATTAATTTTTCCGGGATGAAAAGTAACTCCTCTCCTTTCTGGGCTCCAGACTATATGTATGCTAAATTTCATGTTGATAGGTTTGCCTTTTTACCCCGGAAAACTGAAAGTTTTTATAATAATAAAGTTTATTATTTCCTCCACAAAGATTCTTACATAGGTTACAATAACATATTAGGACTCCTCTGTGAGAGGCTGGTATCTGCGGAAGGTAGACCTGTGTTACAGATTACCATTTTATGAAATAAGTGTAAGGATAAGAACGTATGTGTAAAGCCTGGATAAATATGCAGCGGTTCGCAATTAGTATCATAATAATATGAGTTATGACACCTTAGGATTCAATAGGTTGACTACACTGATGGTGATGTGGTTTTGATAGTGACCTCACGCCCGAATAACGTAGGTTCGATTCCCACACAGGATGCCGTCTTGTTGTCACCATAGATGAAATAAAATTCTGTTCATTGTTTTGCGCATAATGAGTAACCAGCAGTTCAGCGATTTAGACAATTTCTTTAACAGGTGATTATTACGTAATATGCCAGCTACCATCACCCAAACAGGGGCGTTCATACGTTCTCTAGAGGAAGGAGGGTCTGGTTTTGTAAATACTTTGAGGAGAATCCTTTCTCCTTGGCAGTAGCTACCAGTTTTTGTGCTAGATTTTGTAAGTTTAATCATCACTTCATTCAAATATTAGTGAGATCCACAAATTATTGTTCCGTGGCTGGGTGTTCCTCCTTAGCGTACCGATCTTTGACGCACCACGGCCTATCTGATGGTAAATGGTAACCGTCGCTCATGGACTCAACTATACCGAGAGTATATCTGTCAAGCCGCTGCTCATCATTTCATTTCACAGATACGAAATGAAAGAATAAACGGCTATCTCCTGCTACAGCCAAAACGCAACGATGTGCTTCATGGCCGGTCACACGGGAGATGGTGGTACCAACCCGCTCGGGTCCGATACCAAATGAGTACTCCCACTTGGTACCCAGCCCTACCACCAGTCACGCAATGGGTAATAATTGCTTATTTCCCTTAGTCTCCTCATACGACACCCGTGGAAAGAATGGGGTGGTGAAACTTGTACTCTTAGTCCATCAGCACACGGACAGACTCACTTAAAGAAAAAAAAGGACTTCATTACAGAAGCATTGTCATAGCGCTGCGTGTAGAATTTCTTAAACAAACACCAAAACAGGAAATTGATTTCAAAAACTACACATAGGTCGAAAATAACGCGGATTAATTGTCAAGATCATGAATCATGATATTGGAGAATCCTATCACGATATTTTGTGGTACATGTTAGTGTCACATCAAACAGTTCTGGCAATGGATGAGCTATCTATCAACACAACGTTTTTGGTTCCTGTAAGCAAGTTGAGCTGAAATTTGAGCTTGGCCTCTTAAAGCTAGGAGTACTTTAGCTTATATATTTACTGTGTGTGTAGTACTCTACGAAAAGAACCGGTATTCTGTATAACAAAAGTGGTTGTCTATGTGAAGGGGCCACCCAGGCTCTATTTAAAAATCACTTGGAGAAGTTAGCATAGAAGATTTTTTCATTCTTCTATACCTGTCTTTATGTTCACACTTTTTTCTTTTTTTTGCAATCCTTTTTTTCTGTACCTTAATTTTTTTTAAAGACAGCTCCCTGCACTAAGGAATAGTCCTTGTATTGCGGGGGACTTCATAAGATACAATGTCACGGACACAAAGTACATCCAGACTCTAGTTTCTAGTCTCGAGTTGTCCTGTGTGGGAATCGAGCTCGGAATACTCGAGCGGTAGGCCAGTATCTGAACCACTCTGTCATCTGTGCAGGTCTCCTCTCGTGGTGAGAGGGACTAGGCCATAGTCCACCACGCTGGCCTAATGTGGGTTGACAGACTTCACAAGCCGTCTAGAAAATCTCTCAGGCATGCAGGTTTCTTTACGATGTTTTGTATGCAAATGCACACATCGTTTCGAAAAATTATGATGTGTGCCGTACAAGGTCTCAATCTTGGTCTCAGGATCGAACTCGATACTACCGTCTTTACAGTCCTTGGTTTTAATGCTAGGCTATTACTGCTACGATGCTAAGTTCACATTACCTACATAATATAAAGATGATACTATATTTGTATTTAAATCAATCACTAAGCGCGCCACTATAGTAACTGATAATATGTCAACCGATATGGTATCCTGTGTCTTTGTTTTTTGTTGGCATATTTAAATGTTATGTCTAAGTATGCGATTCAAAATCGGTCAGTCAGTCATTCCTTGAGCTGTGACCAGAGCGTACAAACTTAGTTACCCCAAAGTAAAAAAATACGCCTCTGAAATGTTGTTGCTAATACTAGGCGCCGTTTTATTATATTCCGCTGTAAAATCACACCCGTTTATCGTTTTGTTTCTAGTTTTCTATATCCCTAAACATTTGTCTTTAATCTTATAGAAAGTTTGATATTTTATTTATTTAAAATTTTTATTTTATGTTATTTTTAGAGTTCGTTGTTGTATTTAGTATAGGTCATTATAAATCTATTTATATTGTGGCGTACACTGCATAGGCGATGAATTGGGAATATGGCTTAATTAAGGTACGTATCGAAATTTAAATATTTGTTTGGTTTTTAAATGAAATCAAATCAATTTATTTGCTAGATTACATACAGTTCATCTATGGTAGGTTTTTAGTCAAATATTTGGTACAGTGTAATCTGCCTGCATGACTACTAAATAATTTTTAACTATTAAATAATTTTATAATGTTAATTAGTCACTTTTACATAATTAATTAAGAGCATCCACAAAAAATCTTTTACGCTGTAATAACAAACAAACAAACAAACATAGCATCACGTCTGTATTCCCCGAAGGGGTAGGCAGAGATGTATTACACACCCACGACTCGCCAGCTATGTTTAAGTCCCACGTAATAGGGGGCGAGCCTATTGACGTCTACATACATTTCCAAATTTATTAGGATAATCGTAAACATTATTTCACACGAACCACAACAACATGTGGTCGGGTGCTAATTTGTATGAACTTACGGGGACAACCCTTTTTTTTTGTTTAGGCGCGAAAAAATGTACCTAACCGCACACCCCGTCGTTCGGGGCAACGAACAGGGTAGTGTGGGGCCCTCACCCACTAAAGAAACCCGCCGTGTGCCGTCTCTCCGCCTTTATTGGCGGGCCACTGGAACTATGTTACATTCCTTCGGTGGTGGTACGGGGACAACCCTAACGCTCCAACGAAGCGTAGGTAATTATTTCAATGAATAGGCCTAGTTTCACTACTGCTTTAGCTTATATGTATATTTACTATGACCGTGTTGTGCAAAAATCAGCTTATCCACAAAAATATAATTAAAAGTTATTATGATTTTAACAAGTTCTGGATTAATTTTTTTCGTAGTTGGCTGTGTGGGTCCGGCTTTAGAATTGTTCCTCCACCCATGGGAGTCGTAGGAGCCGACTGAGGGAATATCGGGGGGAGTGGGCAGCAGCACTCCCTCGATTATTAACAACATCCACTGCGATCGCCAACCCGCCTGCCAAGCGTGGCGATTACGGCACTATACCCTCAATTTGGGGAGGGGAGGCTTGTGTCCAGCAGTGGACGTAGAAAGGCTGATGGATGGATGGATGGATGGATTAATTTTTTTCGTAATCTTGGGTTGCTATAACCCATCATAAAAAAAAAATTGTAGTTGGCAGAATAAAATGAATCTTTGTGACATAAAAATAGAGATTATTTTTTTGATTGCTTGGACTTAAAACTTAATTTTGTCAAGTTTGTGGGTTGGATCATTTCTGTACAAAACGGTCCAATTATTACATAGAAGTACGTACGTTCTTGCATTCTTCAGTTAAGACTCCCTGTACGTGGAGTGCAAATGACCCGATTTGCCACTTATAGACAAACTGTTTTTTTGCTTAATACCTTAAGTACATGGTGTTTTCCCCTGTGAAAATTGAAAGAAGCAAATAGCATACTGTAAGGGGGCGAGCCTATTGACGTCTACCGGGCACATTTCCAAGCAGCCCGGAGCTGCTACTGAGAATTTTTCTTTTTAAGAAAAAGCTCAATAACATTGCCCGACCCGGGGATCGAACCCGAGACCTCATAATAACACTAATTTAAAAGGAAATTCGATAACATGGGTTTAAATTTCCTATAATTTAACAATTTTATATGATTTGGAAGTTTATTATATATTTTTATATACATATTAAACACATTTCTCTTATAAATATCTCTGCAGCAAGGTGGCTGATACAATAAGTTTTCAAACTTCGCTCTTTTTTGCATGGGTAAAACTAAGCTATGTTTTGATAAACGTAGTTTAGTTTCAATATGGTTTATTGGATCACACTTCAGAAAAAAATTAAAATGTATATTATTTCACTTTGATTTAATGCTAACCTAATAACATACTGCCATAATATATCAGATACACTTCTGAAGTCTACATAAGTGCCTATAGCTATTGAGAACTTTCAGATGTAAAAATTCAATAGCATTATAATTTAAACCAGAGTCCTTGATTATTATAAAATTAAATGAATGCTACTGTTTTAACGAGGCAACCTTTTTTTCAAATAATTTTAATATTTTAAGACTAACCATCATTTTATATGTTAACTAGCCTTTGCTTACCCAAAAGCTAGGTTTTGGGTCGTATTTCAGGTTCCCGATATAGTAGCGAGATAAAATGTATTCCAGTTGTTAAGTCTAAACGAGGTCTATCAAATAGAAAAGTAGCATCAAAATCCGTACAGTAGTTTTTGCGTGATGCGCTAACAAACAAACAGATAAACAAACACAAAAAATCTAAAAAAATTGTTTTGTGTTCAGACACTTCTATAGACTAATACAGTATTTTTTTCTCAAATATCTTAAATGTACAGACACAGCTCTGTTACAACTTTATAATAAACTAGCTGACGCGGCGAACTTCGTACTGTCATATATTTTTTCATTAATAAATATTGCAATTACAAATTGAGATATAAAGTATCCTATCTCTTGGAACAAAACACACATTTAAAAATAAGAAAAGTTAAAATTGGTTCAGTAGTTTCGGAGTTCATCCCGGACAAACATCGTGACACTGGAATTATACCTATATAATAAATATAGTATAGATTATTTATTAGAATGTGGTTTGAACCGAATACGAATTTCGGCCGAACATTCGGTAAAAATTCAAAATTCGGCCGAACTTCGGTATATTTTTGCCAGGCTTTCTCGAGACTAATATGTTGTTTTGTATGTATTTTTTATGAAAGGCAACATAGACAATATAAAACAGACAGTGTAAGGGTTCTAACGCTGCGCATGGTGGTGAGTATACCAGTATTACCACAGGGATAGGTGACCCCAATAGAACCTTTTTTTTTAGGTGGGCATAAATGTCCTACCGCACATCTCGCTGCCCGAGGAGACAACGGGGTAGTGTGGGGCTCTCACCCATTAAAAACCCACTGTGCGCGCTCACCCACCCTTACTACGGCGGATCACGGGTACCGCGTCGTATCGACCGCGATCCGCAGGCGGCAGCCCCTTCGGGCACCCTCTCGTGTGAGACGCCCCGCACACTTGGGCGTCACATCTTCGCGGTAGGCTTCCGCGGACGGCAGGGGGATCCCCGACCCCACCGTCCACAGCCTCGACTAGGCCGGCATCAGGCGCAAATAAGCACACCCACGCGGACGCGCGCCGGCGGCGAATCGGGTCCGCGAAGGAGGATTCCTCCCGGGCCCTCTCTACCACCTCCTTTCGCGAGATGACAGTCTCGTAGAAGGCGGTGACCGCGGTCCGGGCCTTGTCACTGCCAACCATCACTCGCGCAACGGCCGGCAGCGACAGGTCCACGCCTATGACTGCAACGAGTTCCCGGCGCTGCACATCCCAGGAACGACTCGAGCGTGTGCTGCGCCTAGTCCTCGGCGCAGTCGCAGTGGTGGGGCAACCTGGGGTCGTCTCCCTCCTAGCGATCGTCCTGGCAAATACCTGCACGGTATTTGCCGAAGCAACCATGCCCACATGCGTTTTGGCTGTAGCAGGAGATAGCCGTGTAAATTTCATTTCATATCTGAGAAATGAATTGGTGAGCAGCGGCTTGACATAGTCGAACTCTTGGTATAGTCGAGTCCATGGGCGACGGTTACCATTTACCATCAGATGGACCGTGGCTCGTTTGCCACTACCTGCAATAATAAAAAAACAGACAATTTATATACCATTGTGTTCAAAATTACATTCATTTTTATTTTATTATATTTTATTTTATTCTTCAAGGGAAACTTACAGCTAGGCTTAAACAGAAGTTAATACAGAGTTTAATAATTAATACCTACAATGCAGGTAAGCTGAAGGCTATTTATAAATTTCCACAGATATGTACTGATAATATTTAAATTACCGTTTCAGATATTTAACATTTAAGTAAAAAAATAATCTTTTTGAAATAAAACTACGTTTACGGAATCTATCGCGTTTACTTGATTTGGTTGATATAGACGTCCAAGGTTGATATCAACCTTGGACGTCTATCATCTAAGTCCACCCGTGATCATGAATGCTGTAAAGTATTCGAAACGTCGGGATAGGAGTAAAATCAAGTAAACGCGATAGATTCCGTAAACGTAGTTTTATTTCAAAATGTGTAACATTAGCGTAAACATCAGAAAGTATTATAAAAAATTAATCAATATATTTTTTACATTAATATTACATTAATATTAAATGACCAAATTTAATTTTTCGCACATCACACTATGTTTATAGGTTGAAGAACTTATCGCTCACCAGCCGCTTAAGGCGACGTGTAGTATTAAATGGCTTAGCACTTCCCCGGATTGGAAAAGGAGCGGGTTCGATTCCTGCTAGTACAAAAAATCTCTTTTTCCTTATTCACAAATAACTTGTACTTTAAAAAGTGGCGGAGCATGTCAAATGTTAAAAAATATAGATTAAAAATGTTTAAAAGATGACGCCATCAAATAGTATGAATTTTAATTGCAAAATTAAACTTACTATATTGGTTTAATGCATGTAAATGCTTTCCGATAGATGGCGTTGGTCGTAAAGACAAATGTGATGAGGAGATTGGGATGATCAAAAGATCTGTATATAGCTCAGTGGCTTAGCACTTCCCCGGATTGGAAAAGACGCGGGTTCGATTCCCGCTAGTACAAAAAATCTCTTTTTCCTTATCCACAAATATTTTGTACATTGAAAAACACTTAAAACCGTTAAGAATTCACTAATAATAATAACACAAGCACCTAAAGAAAATGCAAGTGCCTAAAATAAAAAAAAGCGCAACAACAAAGTGACGATTGCAATCGCTAAATCGTACCGATTTGTAATAAAAACAAAAGTAAATTATTGTACGCAAAGTTCCAATTCATCTAGGACCAAAGTAATCGTCAAGACAAAACAAACAATTCCAAACTCGATAAGGTTGAGTCGTTTCATTACAGAGTTACTGTGGCCACCTTCCACCTCCATCATCAGACCCTGGATATTATCTAGAGACAAAGTACTCGTCAAGACTAATGAAACGAGTATAAACACGATGGGGTTGCGTCGTTTCATTACAGAGTTACTGTAGCAATCTTCTAGCTCCATCGTCAGACCCTGGATACTATCTAGAGACAAAGTACTCGTCAAGACGAATCATACGAGCCCAAACTCGATGGAGTTATGTCATTTTATGACGGAGTTCCTATGGCCACCTAGCTCCATCATCAGACCCTGGATATCATCAAAGGACAAAGTACTCATCAAGACGAATTAAACGAGTCCAAACTTAATAGGGTTGCGTCGTTTCATTATGGAGTTACTGTGGCCACCTTCCAGCTTTATCATCAGACCCTGAATACCTTCTAGAGACAAAGTACTCGTCAAGACGAATCATACGAGCCCAAACTCGATGGGGTTATGTCGTTTTATATTGGAGTTCCTATGGCCACCTTCTAGCTCCATCATCAGATCCTGGATACTATCTAAAGGCAAAGTACTCGTCAAGACGAATCAAACGAGTCCAAACTCGATAGTGTTGCGCCGTTTCATTATGAAGTTCCTAAATCCACCTTCCAGCTCCATCATCAGATCAGCCATCCATGTCATCATAATATTGCATTATTACGCAATATAAATATGCTTGTAAAATTTCAGCTGAATAGGAAATCGGGAAGTGTGTCTAATTTAACTTGCAAGATTTGAACGGAACAAGTAAAAAAGCGTCGCCACGCTAACAGCCGATTTTACCCTCCTTCCGCATTAGATGTTTCACATAAAAAGGCTGGTTAAAAGCGCCTATTGCGAGGTAGAAAATGTCACTATGCGATAGCGTTAGTTTTTTATAGCAGGCTTTTTAACGATCTTTTTTACTTGGCAATTGACTGAGTCATTGTTTTTTGAACATAATTGTCAAATTGACGGAGAAGTTCAGATACCGACCTACCTATAAAGAACTATTACTAACCTAACTACTAGACTAGACTTTTCAGTTTGTGTTTAATCTAACTACTAGACCTATTCTTGTGTTGTGGATTACATTTCTGGAATATTTTCCTATACTAACGTCACAGGACAGTTATATCTAGACACAACTTGTACTTCGGTTTGATATCTACAGCAATCACAATGCAATGTTTGTTTACACACACTTTATGTTAAAAAAAAAATTAAATTCCGTACATGCAGCTGCTACTAACTAAAAACTATTTATGCTTTAGGTACTAATTGGTAGGCACCAATCGAGTTGCAAGCTTTGTTTACGACGTTTTGTGCCAGGCGATTGTTTGCTAACAGTCGCATAATACCTTCCAACTAAAGGTGGCTCTATTGTTTTCCCAATATAGGCTTCTTTGTCAATTCCTTATTAATATAATATTGTAAAATGAAGTCCTTTTTTTATCTCATCTATACATACAATGAAATCAAATTGAAGTGTTTGATTTTAATGAATATATAGGCCTTCTTAAAAGAGCACCACAACGAGCGGTCCTTTTCTGAATGTAACCAACGGATCCCTGTCTGTGACTCTGAGTCAGGTCAGACTGGTCACTCAAATAGCTTTTTCCCCAAAGATTGTCGGTTCGTGGGCTATGTCGGGTACTCCCGTTCTCCTACAGATCTACGTAGGTATTAGGGATTTGACCACGTAGAGAAATACTGGGCATTCAGAGACCACATCTCTCTTCTGTATGATATCACTGGTAACACAAACTAGTTGTATACTTTCCATTTTCGAATTTCGATCCAGAAGATCTTCCTTAGCTTCCCGATCGCTGTGCAGCCGAGCAGGATTCGTTGAGTGACCTCTTTCTCGAAGTCATGCTTACTGGACCTTTTATCCCACAGAACATTTTTACTCTACGAGTGGTTTATCCTAGCTACTGCTGTTTACGTACATACGGTAACTGGACTGTTTATACTTTTGCGTACTTATTTCAGCTAATCTCTGAAACGAGTGGACAGATTTTTATAGAAATTTTACTTCTTCGTTAATATTGATCTTTTATGCAGATGAAGTCGTAAAATTAATAATATTACAAAATTCTTCTGTTCTGGCTCTTACTTGATTAGTTATATAAGCATGTGTCTAATTACATTCTTGCTTTATGTGGGTTAATGATAGTTTGATCTTAAGTTATAATTGGACATTGCCAATTTATATGTGTGTGTGTGTGATGACGGACTAAGCATACAAGTGTCACCACCCCATTCTTTCCCACGGTTGTGGTATGAGGCGACTAAGGTAAGTAAGCAATTAACATCCATTTCATGACTGGTGGTACGGCAGGGTACCAAGTGGGAGTACTCACTTGGTATCAGGCCCGAGTGGGTTGGTACCACCATCTCCCGTGTGACCGGCCATGAAGCACATCGTTGCGTTTTGGCTATAGCAGGAGATAGTCGTTTATTGTTTCATTTCATATATGTGAAATGAAATGGTGAGCAGCTGCTTGACATAACTCTCAGTATAGTTGAATCCATGAGCGACGGTTACCATTTACCATCAGATGGGCCGTGGCTCGTCTGCCACAACATGCAATAAAAAAAAATGTTGAGATCGATCGCTTGCTTTACTTTAATCTTAATAATAAGATGTCATGGTGGTATTGTAATGGAGGTCCCAGAAAAATATCGACCTCGTAATCCGGTTTTAGGGCAACCACGGGAAGGGTTTATATTCGTAAGTTTATGTAACATAGATATAAACGTACATCTATGTGACATTATTATTCGTTAGGCTGTAAGTAAGTAAAACAGTTTTTCCTCTATGATATAATCATTTATGACTGCTGCAACATGTCGTAACAATATATACCATAGATGGGTTATCCGAATGCTACATCGATTTGGCATAAAGCCAACTTCTCATGTTCATTTATAAATTACATTGTGCATATAATTTTAACATACTAATTTACTTGAAACGAAAATATAATCACACTTTCAATAAACAGGTTGGTATACGTTGGCACTTAAAATAGTTTGATGAAGACTATGTATATATACTATATATAAAGGCTTTAGGCTGTGATAGTCTAGTGGCCGTGTGGGGCCGGCTTTAGAATTGTCCCACCCCTCTCTACCCATGGGAGTCGTAAGAGCTGACTGAGGGAATACCGGGGGAGTGGGCAGCAGCACTCCCTCAAGTATTAACAACATACACTGCGATCGCCAACCCGCCTGCCAAGCGTGGAGATTACGGCACTATCTCCCATATGAGCGAAACACATGTTGTGGCGTTCTCTTGGGGAGACCTATGTCCAGCAGTGGACTTCGAAAGGCTAGTGGATGGATGGATGGAGAATAGTGGTTAAATGAAGGGCTTCAAAAACAGTGTTATCAAGATCAATACCCAGGCACAGACGGTACAGACCTCGCACAGCACAAACTTCTGACTGTTAGAGATTTGTATTGTGAGAGAGAGAGGCATTTAATGTGTTTTACAAATGATCACTGCTCGTTGAAGGATTTTGATAAAATCTGCATGGCTGCGAGATTTTCACGAAGGATTGTGTATTATGCCAACTCACACTGAAGCAGTGTGATGGAATGTGGGCTTAATCCCTCTAAATACATTACTTTTTTTTTATTGCATGTAGTGGCAGACGAGCTACGGTCCATCTGATGGTAAATGGTAACCGTCGCCCATGGACTCGACAATACCGAGAGTATTGTCAAGCCGCTGCTCACCAATTCATTTCACATATATGAAATGAAATATAAACGGCTATCTCCTGCTACAGCCAAAACGCAACGATGTGCTTTATGGCCGGTCACACGGGAGATGGTGGTACCAACCCGCTCGGGCCCGATACCGAGTGAGTACTCCCACTTGGTACACCACCAGTCATGCAATGGATGATAATTGCTTACTTCCCTTAGTCGCCTCATACGACACATTTGTATTCTTAGTCCGTCACCACACGGACAAATGATGATGTATAAGTACATACTCTTATTATTGTATGTATGTAGCATACATTATAAAACCGTGCATAGAACATACAACAAAGCTAAAATCAAATCACATTCAATCGGCCATGACGTGGACTGACGCAATCACATAAATCTAAAACGAAAATTATTTCGGGAGGTATTTCAAAGTGATCTAATTTTATGTTCAGTATTATGCATAGCTTTATGTATTATGTATGTGCACATATGTTTTGCAGCTAAGCTTTTTATTTAAGGGGCTTTTTATCGTCACACGGCACTAATCGTGAATACGCAAAATGTAAACATACAGAAAGCTAACGTTTATTTTAAATAGTGTGTCGTTAATTTGTTTTCAAGTCCAAACAGTTTTAGTAATCACGTACCTATTTAATTTTTGATTGCTTATAATGGCAGACAAGCCACGGCCCATCTGATGGTATGTGGTAATGGTCGCTCATGTACTCAACTATACTGTGAGTACTGTCAGCAGACAGTACTCATAGTAGTATCTTGAATTAAAAAGAATGAAAGGCTATCTCCCGCTACCAACCAGAATACACTGAGCTGCTTCATGGCCGGTCACAATGTAGATGATGGTACCGATGTAAACAAGTTGTGGCTCCCTCCCACTTGGTACCCAGCCCTACTACCATACCAATGATTACATCTTTTGCGCTCTGATAACAGAACATTTTTTGTGCAGTAATAGTACATTGTTACCCTAGGGATGAAAGCAACCCTCGAACTATTGGAGCCCTCGCTAAGCTCTGGCGCCAAACCCTGTCTCGGGACTAAATAAGTCTTTAACCCGAGGTAAACACTGTGCTTTTCATTACGAATACAAGGAAAGTAAAAATAAAAACCTGCAAAAATGAGTGAATGTTAATTTATATCAACTGCTGAGATAATTATTTATTTAACGTTTTTTTTTGTGGCCGGCCAGCATAACAGCCATTACTTTTCATTTTCAACATTGAAAAAATGGTAAAATATTTTACCCAAATCTATATTATTTTAAAGAAATATTTGAAAGTAAGTAAATTATAATAGGTGGTCGTTAAAAAAATCTTTATTTAATACTCAACTTTATTATTTCAATTAAATATCGCGCTGTGATTGAGTGGCTGTAGTAAGTTAGAATAAGGTTCAATAGAAATGTGAAAATAGAACTAGTTATTTTTTAAATAATTTGACAGCTGTCAGTTGAAAACGATTCTCCCTAGGGCTGAAAAGTATTACTTTCAACCCGCTCCTCAGGCAACTTCCTACCTACTTTCCGAGTATGAGTAATGAAAATACATTTTCCACTAGCTTTCACGGACTTGGTATCGACTTAACTTATGGTCTAGTGAATGATTGAGAGACATTCAAAGACACTTTAATAGTCTTTGCATGTCTACTATTCTTTTTGATCACAAATCACAAAGCACATCGACCATTTTCATTGTCCCACAAGCCGAATTCCTTCTTTCTTCTAGTCTACAAGTCTTTATCTTTGAAGTGTAAAGTAAGGGACTGTGATTTACGAGAGATATAGCGAGAAAAGAAGCGTCATTTAATTATATATCACTTCAAATTGTCAATAATCCACTAATAACTAACACGAGCGCCTGAGGCAAGTGCATCCGCAACAACAATGTGGCGATTGCTATTGCCATTGCTATTGCCACAAGTGATTGCTATTGCTATTACCACAAGCGACCGGATTCTTTATTGTGCCACATCAAACACTTATAATTCGTTCAATTATTATTTATATTAGGTAAAATTTCAAGCCGTTTTTCAGATTCTCTTTCCGAAATCCCTCTCCAGATATAAAAAATGATAATTTTGTAATAAAAAGAAAATATTGGGATAAAAACTATACCATATTTTTAAGTTCGAATAATCCACATATTTTGAAAAATAAAACGTTAAGATCGTATAAGTAGTTTTGAAGTTCATCGGGGATAAACAACGTGAATCGAAAGTGTTATAAATAAAGATTACAAAATACTCCGTTCATCTAGTGACGTCGTGTTTGATTGTAAGTCACGAAATTCAAACTCATGGTCGGGCCTAAGTAGTGATGTAAAGTTACCGGTCCTCATGTTCACCTTAACCGATATTCGGTTAAGTGGATTAGAAGAAGATCACGTTACTAGATTGTTAACGGTTTGGCAAATAATCTATTTGAGTACCCTAACAAGCTGGCATCGATCAACGATATGATGAGTGTGAATGAAGTAAATGATGTATGTGGAGATGGTCAGTGAAAAGTGACGTGATTTATTAATGAACATTAAAATAAATATAAAGCAGTCATGACTAGAGAACCACTAGTGTTTCTATGAAATCAAGAGAAATGAGGTCGACAAGACATAGAAAATTAAAAAAAGCACATGATTTCTGTTAAGTTTAAGTAACTATTCTATTTTATTAAAATCCAGATTACCTTAATAACAGTAAAAAAGATTGATCTTCATGTTTACTAAATATATAATTGATAAATAATATTAATGAATCACTGATAATAAAATCAGGTGCATATGAACTCTCCTTTGATTTAATTTATTTCAGTTAAAATAAAGCTTTTTTTAAAATCTCATTGCTGTGCAACAGTAACAGTGATCTAGATCATCTAACTGGCCTAGTGCGGTTTAGTAGACTAACATCTCTGCCATCGAGAATGGGCCGGCTCGGTCGGGGATGTAGCACGCACAGATCACCTTGAAACAACGGTTCTACAGTTGTGTTTCGTATGTAAAGTGAGAGCGTCGGAGGCCCAAGCCCTCTCCGTATCCACTCCTTACTATACTTCCTCTCTACCTGTTGCTAGCGTCTATAGGGTACTGTAACCGCTTACCATCAGATGGGTCGTTATACTTATTGTCTCCTGGACTGGGGATGAAACTGCCCCTGGTTTTGCAGTCCTTAGTCTTACATTTTTTGTTAAGGTGGAAAAAAATGTACCTAACCGCACACTCGTCGTTCGGAGCAACGAACAGGGTAGTATGAGGCCTTCACCCACTAAAGAAACCCGCCATGTGCTGTCTCTTCGCCTGTGTCGGCGGGCCACTGGTACGGTGTTGGATTACTCCAGTGATCTTCTTAGTCTTACCTAGTGGTAAAACCTAGTGACATTAGATATGCCTCGTGGCGTAATCGGTAGTGTAACCGACTAATAATATATGTATTGTATCCATAATCTGGTACCCATAGCACAAGCGTTAAGCTTAGTTTGGGACCAGAGGACATCGTGTGAAAATGTCCGTGAATATTTATTTTATTTATTTACTAGGTCTACAACACTAATAGGTCTACAACAACCATTACACTGTTAGAACTATTGCTAAGTGAACTTACTGATATACCATCTATAATAAAGCTCATAACATTAAGAAACTGACTCGTTACAATAATAACTAAACATATTGGATGTTTAATATAAACTGTGAAAATGCGAGAACACTGTACAACGCGATATGAATGAAACGGCTATAGTTTATTCAGTATTTTCTCTTGATGTAAATAATGGTGACGTTATGATATATTTACGCACATATTATGTACATTTGCATGCGTTTGAACTGGTGGTGATCCCGCCCGCCCCCGCATGGACAGCCGTCGTTGGGCGGGCGGCGTCACAGTTAACAGTCTACAAGTTGATTTCGTAGCGAAAGCTCGTCCTCAAAGTCAAGTGTAACGTTTAGTGACTTACTAAAATGGCTGTACGTATCTTTTTTAAAACTTACAATTAATAATTATATATTTTTTTCATAATACTTACTTTATTAACACCTACGTTGTCGTGTGAATTTCATTTAATGTATTAATTTACCAACTTAATTCGTTCCTTCTAACAGCGATCAAACTTTATTTTAAACTTACCTGATATAAAAACATAAACAACTCCGAATATTATACTCAAACACTTGTTTGAAAATTATTGAACGTTTATTTTCACTCATTATTATATGAGAGTTTGTTGACGTCAATAAATGAGTTGTAGTTGTACTGTGCTTTTGACTAATGATCGAGCAGTACATGCGCGGGCGCACCTGCTCTTGTCATAGCTCCTACAGTCTTGCACTAAGAAGTTATCCAGATGTACTCGACAGTATTGGATCATGATCTGTTTCGTAAACTCAAATCTATTTTAAGATATGATGCTGGAATCTGTTTGTCCGCCATCAAACTAGTTGGCACTGGAGCGAGAATTTTACGGCCAACGGCAGACTTGCATAAGATCCAATATTTTTAAATAATTTACGAGTTTCCTCCCAAATTTTCCGCGGTTAGTCTTAGTTAATCCAACTTAATGTTTGAAAGACGTATAAGATTTTGTATGAAATGAACCAGATATTTTTCTTTTCATTCTAGCCTAGAAACAAGGAACAAGAACAGGAAGTGCTGACCTGGATTAGCGCCGTTATTGGAGAGCCTCTACCAAATGGTGCATATGAAGACATCTTGAAAGATGGCATCGTCCTTTGCAAACTCGCTAACAAACTATCGCCAGGTTCAGTCAAGAAAATCCAGGAGAGGGGAACGAATTTCCAGCTCATGGAAAACATTCAAAGGTTTGTATAATCGTCCCCTTAAATAATAGTATGAGCAATATATTACGTGAAACAAAAACTTGTTGATGCTGCCAACATTATAACAACTTGTTTTAAAAACAACTTTTAGAAGTTAATATAAATTCTTCTGTTTTCAGATTTCAAGCTGCCATTAAAAAGTATGGAGTGCCAGAAGAAGAAATTTTCCAGACTGCCGATTTGTTTGAGAGGCGTAACATTCCTCAAGTCACACTATGCTTATATGCTTTGGGAAGAATTGTAAGTACTACATTGCCAAATGAAATAAACTAAATGTCTTTGAAGACATAGCTAATTTAAAATATTTACATTACAGACACAGAAACACCCCGAGTGGACTGGTCCTCAGCTAGGCCCCAAAATGGCGGATAAGAACGAACGAACCTTCACAGAGGAGCAATTGCGTGCTCATGAGGGCGAGCTGAATCTTCAGATGGGCTTCAACAAAGGAGCTTCTCAATCAGGGCTTGGCTCCTTCGGCAACACTCGCCATATGTAAAATATGTTCAGTAAATGTCTCAAAGCTCTTCCCATCGCTTGTTAATAACGTATGAGACCAATTACCACCATTCGGTGAAAAACACTATTTCTTGTTTTATTACTAAAGGCTCTTCTAAGTAAATATTTGCAACGTCAAAATATGTGATCTTCCCTTTAAACTTTTTAACAGGTGCGACGATCTATTAACACTAACAATGCTACTTCATTAAGTATTTTTTACGAATATTTAATTTGTAAATATATAACTATATCTAATAAACGTCGTTTGTAAGGAATTTCTTTTTTATTTTGACTCTGAATTAAAGTGAAGGCGTAACAATATTAGATATATTAGCGGTCGTGAAGCAAGATGCTATTTTTAATAAATAGGTACATCGGCTTTTTACAGTGGCAGAATAATTGTAAATGTAAAATGAAATAGCTTACAGATTTACAAATATCAATCATTTTGATGTTATTTTGTTAGCATTTGACATGGTCCGCTACAAGTACAAATTATTTGTGAATAAGGAAAAAGAGATCTTTTGTACGAGCGAGAAACGAACTCGCGTCTTTTCCAATCCGGGGAAATGCTCTAAGCCACTGAGCTATCGTACAGATTTTCGATCATACCAATCTCCTCATCACATTTTTTTTCCCGCGCTCCTACTTGTACTAAAGATCTCTTTTTCCTTATTCACAAATAATTTGTACTTTAAAAATATCAATCAGTTTTATTTTAAACACAAAGAAGAAACATTGAAACAACCCTACGCCATTTAATATGGGCTTGTTTGTTTCGTCTTGACAAGTACTATGGTTCTTGGGCCTGATAATTTAGTTGGCTAAGTATTATATAAAATGAATATTTAGATATTTTTATATATATTTAAAGCATTTGACATGCTTAGCCAGATACATTAAACACAAAGTGTGAAAAA
Source organism: Leucoma salicis (assembly GCA_948253155.1). Taxonomy (NCBI): domain Eukaryota; kingdom Metazoa; phylum Arthropoda; class Insecta; order Lepidoptera; family Erebidae; genus Leucoma; species Leucoma salicis. The sequence continues at coordinate 8,833,723 of OX411808.1, read as the reverse complement.
CACATTCATACTTAACATCTTGGGTGACGCCTGATCTTGGGTGATCTGTCGGAAGTATCGATATACATTATACCGACCAGGTAAACTGAATTTTACAATTAAGATTTTTACCTAATAATGACGCCGCCCTATATCCTACCTTCATATCTATAGTAATCATATCAACTTTCAGCTTTTTACTCGTAACATTAGAATAAAAAAACAAGATTTTTATAAACAAGTTCTTGTTAGTAAGTATGTAGTTAGGTAATATGTTGTACGGCACACTAATTATCTCTATTTAAATTGCTATCGCGTGGCCACCGAACCATTCATTTTTCCAGGATGACAAATAGCCTGTCTTTTCTGGGATCCAGACTTTGTATACTTACGCAAAATATTTTTTTTACATTATTTTTACAAACATACAAACTCACTTTGAATTAGTAAGAAAGTAAGGATTAATAAAGGCTTGCTTATTCGTTTAATTATTAGGTACAAGCTTTTATTTTAACTTGCAATGTTTATGTGTTTACAAGTTACGTGGTTACTTTTAAAGAAGAAAATTATACATTTTTCTTAGACGTAACTGAGTATGTCAAACAGATCAAAATATTTAAAAAATCGCGCCATCAAATAAATAGTATGAAAAAGTAATTGCAAAATTAAACTTACTATAAGTATTGGATTGGAATAATGTATGTAAATGCATCCGATAGGTGGCGTGGGTCACACGCCACCTAAAACAAATGTGAAGTGGAGATTGCGTGACATATGGTAATAATAGGTGAATGAGATAGCTTATCGGTCCAGAGCACTTCCCAGTATTGGATGGGACGCAGGTTCGAATCCTGCTCGCAATAAAGCTCCCTTTTTTCACTTTTTCTCAAATAATTTGTTCTTTGCTAAAATATAGATACATAGTTACTTTAAAAAATTGCAAACCATTTTTCTTAAAGCCTGTAGACTAATGCATCTGCAATTTTGCATACTTATTTAATCCTGGTGTATATACACCAAAATGAAATAAATTAAGAAAAAAAAAATATAGCCGAATTGAGAGCCTCCTCCTTTTGGGAAGTCGCCGATGACTAATTCCAAAATGACCACCATACAAATAAGAAATCAATTAAGGTGATATTGGTACGGTAATATTGGTTTTGATTAATATTCAAGAAAATAAAAGCAAACAGAAATGAAAAATAATAATAATAATAATAATAAAAAACAAAATAGACGTTGGACACCGGGGCAGCCGCATAGCCAACCATCCACCGGTGTGGAATCTCATTGGTTGAAATCCACATTACACAGCATGCGATTAGACGGGAGCCGGGTCTGTTGGAAGTCCAAAAGTCAAGCGGGACATTGTTTCTTTGAATTTGCACCCCTGATTTAACTCTCTTTCTTACTAGCCTGTAACGAACAGGCAAAGGCAGGATAACATGTCGGACCTTTCGAATTGTAAGTCGACTGGGATGACATCCTTGCCCTCCAAGGTACGGGAGCAGCTTATTAACAGTAATTGCAGTACCTTGAGGATCACTGATCGCCATTATGGTTTTTTCTATCTACTAGTGATCTTCTCGCATACATTAATCACCGATGAGTAGAGGTCTTGGCTGGTGGGAGTCGCCTCGCAAAGTGAAATCGTTGAATAGAGTCCGGGCATAGGGTCCTTTTATCGAAGTTAGAACACTATAAAATCTCCGAGGTAGTCCGTAAATGGATCACCAATTTCCTGCTCTTGGTAGAGAATAGGCATTGCTATATGGGTGATGCGATAATCAAAAAATCCCACGGAGCATGCTGGAGAAAAATCAAACCCAACTTGTATCTGAAATCGAGCGATTTCAGAGCGCTGGGGTGAATTGAATTTGGTTCAATTTAACTCTACAAAGACGCAGAATTGCGCGTTCACACGTCTAAAGGGACATCTATTATGACGACACTCTTACAAAGAATTACTCTACCGGTCTCCAAGAATAACTATTGAAATCCTAGGCGTTAAAATTTTTTTTTATTGCATGTTGTGGCAGACGAGCCACGGTCCATCTGATGGTAAATGGTAACCGTTAACCGACTCAACTATACTGAGAGTATCGTCAAGCTGCTGCTCACCATTTCATTTTACCGATATGAAATGAAAGAATAAACGGCTGTCTCCCGCTACAGCCAAAACGCAACGATGTGCTTCATGGCCGGTCACACAGGAGATGGTGGTACCAACCCGCTCGGGCTCGATACCAAGTAAGTACTCCCACTTGGTACCCAGCCCTACTACCAGTCATGCGATGGATGATAATTGCTTACTTCCCTTAGTCGCCTTATACGACACCCATGGGAAAGAGTGGGGTGGTGACTTGTATTTTTAGTCCGTCACCACACGGATAAAACATATCTAGCAAATTCCAGTTCGGAAGTAAGAAATAAGCGCTGACATATAGTAATTGGTATAGCCCTTTTTAAGCTTTCGATATCTCTGTATATATTTTATAATTTGGGATTATTTATTTTTACATACATTCCTAAAACTTACCTATCCTATGATGATGAGTTACCAAAATCTTTCAAATTGACTTCTTAGGTACTTCTCATTTTGGTTTATGTAATAAAACCGTTTTTACTTTTTTTTTTACTTTTTCTTTTTTATATTGCGGTTGATGCCGTGTGGGGCCGGCTTTAGAATTGTCCCACCCCTCTCCACCCATGGGAGTGGTAAAAGCCGACTGAGGGAATACGGAGGGAGTGGGCAGCAGCACTCCTCAACATCCACTGCGATCGCCAACCCGCCTGCCAAGCGTGGCGATTACGGCACTATCCCCCATTCTTGGGGAGGCTTATGCCCAGCAGTGGACTTTAAAAGGCTGATGGATGGATGGATGGATATTATATTGCGGACATCAATTGACAATCGCACTGTAGAAAAAATTGTACATGTTACTTTCTAACCAGAAATAATAAAAATAAATATTTAGTGAATAAAACCTACAGTTTTGAAAGACAATATAAAATAATTATATTACTTCCTACTAATCCTATTAAGTTTAAACATTTGAATGTTTGTCCGTGAATCATGAGTGAAATTACTGAATGGATTTGGATAAAACTCTGCATTAACATATAGAATAATAATCCAATCATCCATCCATCAGCCTTTCAACGTCCACTGCTGGACATAGGCATAGGGAAGAGGACGAGCGGTGCCATCATGGGGGATAATGCCGTAATCGCCACGCTTGGCAGTCGGGTTGGCGATTGCAGTGGATGTTATTAATACTCGAGGGAGTGTTGCTGCTCACTCCCCCGGTATTCCCTCAGTCGGCTCTTACGACTCCCGTGGGTAGAGAGGGGTGGGACAATTCTAAAGCCGGTCCCACACAGCCTATAATAATAATAATAAAGTTTAATTAAGTTATATTGGTCACATAAATACATGACAGTACAAACCAGATCAAGATCTATTGTGGTATCGAAGCAACCAGAGAAACTTACAGACATGGACAATAACTCTATTTTATACTATTTACAGATAATAATAATAATTTAATTTATTTGCATAAAAACATTTACAATTAGATACACATCATAATACTAATAGGTTGCAGAGGCAGCAGTAGTACATAGAGTGTGTTGACTCCAACACCTTTGCTAAGTTGTCTGGGCAACTTGTATTAAAGGCGCTGGGCCTGACCCGGGGGTAATTTCGTGTTTATATTTCATTTTAATATTCAAACTTACTTACAACAATAACTTTTTATAACGAAAATATGAATAGTTCCAAAACATGTTTTGTTATGTTTTTGAATAGTTCCGAATGTGGCGAAATGTGAACTAAATGTGGTATACAACTAATGTATTGTATAGTTTGGTAAACAACCGAATACTTTTTATTCTTGAAAGGGACCCCCCTTTTTTAAATCATTTAAGTAGTCGAGTCAGTTAAGTACTTTAACTACTTAACTGACTCGACTACTTAAATGACTTCAAATCCATGATTTGAATTTTGATATCCACGTAGACGATGTTTCGGGTAAAAGCTAGTTATGTTATAAAATGGACTCGCATGGCCTGTTTACATAATTAAATATTGCAAATTTAGTACAGGATATCCTAGATTTTACTTAAAAGCGAAAATGGGTGCTATTGCCTTTATTAATAACAAACATTCAAATTTTCATTTCCTGTTAGGTATAACTGGAGAATTATAGCAATAAAGTACTGCATTCGACTATTTTGGCGAATCGAAACAAAAACCTTGTTTACTTTAAATTTCTGTCTGTTTGCCTGTTTGTTTGTTTGCACATCACTCAAAAACGACTGAACGGATTTTAATGAAACTTTTGTTGTTTGGTAGTTCTTGATTAGGTTTTTTGGTATACATTTTACCCCACTACTATGTTGAGATCATAAGATATGCCTGACAGCTTTTGCTTGCGGCGGTTTATACGATAGTACCTGGAGGACCGAGCTTTGCTCAGTATTTTTTTTTTGGTAAATCGTGTTTTTTGGAAATTATATTTAGATACGAATTACATACTGATGAAATAGGAATAATATTTTTCGATCTTACTGACATAATAGACAATAAAAATGGTTGGTGTAGTTATTTTTTCATTCCCTGAAAACACGGATAAAACGACGTTTTCTAAAAATGAATCCTAGATCGATTTATCACCTCCGGAACTCCTTGCATACTAAATTTCATGAAAATTATTGGAGCCGTTTCCGAGATTCGGATTATATACATATACTAGCTGACCCGGCAAACGTTGTTTTGCCATGTATATTATTTCTAGGAAACATTATTTAGTTCAATAAAAATAACTATCTACTATAAGTGTGCGGGGATTTACTTATAATCGAGAGCGTTGTAGACAATGAACGTATGCTTTATTTAGGATGTACTTTATTCCCAAATAAACTTTTATTGAATGTAATAAAATATTTATTAAAATTGTCTTCAAATAAATTAAATTATTAATAATTAATAAATCTTTCTATCAGTGTATTGGTAAAAAACAGTGAAATAATATTGTATTCGTTTGCTTATTATTTGACTTACTTTTCACAATAATAAAACAGGTATATTTATTAAACACGTACACGTTTTCGTTTTGATTTAAAACTATTTCCAAAAAATGTTAAGTACAATATATACAGGAACGGTAATGGCCTTTGTTGGCGGGAGCTCACAACACGTGTTTATTTTATTTTATGAGATCACTTAATTAACTAATAGTTAAAACTTTCTTCATCAGTTATTAATAAATTGCGAATAAATAATTATTGCACTGGAAAATTAATAATAAATTTACGATAAGGCAAGCGCCGAACAGTCCCCCGAGGCGGGGCTCAAGGTGGTCGAGGACCAGGGCCAGCACTCGGGCGGGAACCCCGTCTGGCTCGGGGGCGGCGCCTCTCCGAATACGCGCTGCCGCCACCCCCATTGCCGTCGTCTTCACGGGCGGTACCTCACCGTCGTCTGCCTCCCGGTCATCATCTGGCGGAGTCATGACCGGGGGCGTGTGCACCGCCCGTGAAGAGAAAAGTCCCTCGACCACCTCAGAGAGGAAGCCCGGCTGGAGGCTCTCCGTAAGGGGGGGGGAGGCCTGGGCACGGAGCTTGTTAAGCGCCGCGCGGTACGGGCGTCCCCAGGGGTCACGCTCGAGACCCTACAGCATCTCCTGCCTTTTTGCATCTTTGGCGCGACAGATGGCCAGCTTTAACGCGGCACGCGCACTGCTGTACGCCGCATACAGCCGGCCCTCCCGCTCTTCGTCGCGGATTCGGTGACGTCGGCTGCGGGTGTAGGACCTCCGGGCACGAATACAGGCCACACGGAGGTCCGCCAGCTCCGGGGACCACCAGTAGACCCCCTTCCTTCGACGTGGGCGCCGCACGCGGGCATGGCCACATCGCAGATCAGCGTAAGTATGCCTCAAGCCTCGGCGTCCACGTCTTCCGTCAGGGGGGGAGGCAGCCAAGATTGAAAAATGGCCGCCTCCACTAGCAGGTCCCGGTCGAGCCTACCCACAGCCCATCGCGGAAAAGCGGGAGTTCTGTCCGCCGCGTGACCCCTGCTGGCGTCCTGAAGGGTCCGGGAGACCTCTATCTGAATGTATCTGTGGTCAGATAGGGTCTCGACCTCCTCCAGGACTCGCCAGCTCCTTACGCGTGCGGCGACACCGGGGCTAGCAAACTAAAGGTCCACTATCAACCCGCCCCAGGGTCGCACGCACGTTTGGGCGGACCCTCGGTTGAGTAACACAAGGTCCGCCACTGCCGCCCACTCTTGGACCGCCGCAACACGGGCGTCCGTCCTTGGGGACCCCCACGCCGTTGATTTGGCGTTGAAGTCCCCTAGCACGAGCATAGGGCTCGGTGCTATACGCCGTTTTGAGGTCTCCAGGCTGTGCAGGAAGACCTCGAAAGCCGCCAGACTACGACTAGGGGAGAAGTACACGCCATACAGTGTGACCCCTCCCCATTCATCCACCACATATCCCGTGCCCTGGCCTTTGAGTGACAAGGGCGGGGAATGCGGCGCCGCCGAACCGACCATCGCCACGGAGCCATCCCCGCTACCCGCCCAAATGGGGGCGGTCCGGGACTATGTAGGGCTCCGCAGCTACGGCAACACCGATCGACTGCTCCGCCATGATGATTATGCGGAACGATTCGTCCTCCATTTCGGGTCCAGCGCCTGACTGGGCAGTGGATGAAGCCGGGGCAGCCACAGGGAGCCCAAGCTCAACCCGCAACCCGGCCTGTCCCTGCTCCAATTCCGCCATCCGCGCCTCGAGGCAGCGGTTAGCCTCGTCGAGGCGATGATTCTGCGCCTCCAGTCGAGCGTTCTGAGCCTCGAGGCGCTTATTTTGTTCCGCCAAGCGCTGGACCGATAGCGTGACCTCGCGCGCGGCGTCCTTGAGGCCACGCGCGAAGCTGCTTTTGAGGTTCCGCGAACCAGCTGCGACCGTCTCGACTATGGCCACACTGTTTAGGGCCCTCTCCTCAACCTGGGCCTTCCCTATATGACCCTCGTCTGGGAGGCGGAGCTTTTCAGTTAGGAGCGCCAAGCGCTCCTCTGCGTTTTGCACCGTCTCCGCTCGCTTCAGACTTCGCGTCTTGGTCTCCTTCGCCGAGGCGGCACGCGGTATCGGCGTCCCGGGTACACTGATGCCTCGACCCCTAGCCGCTGCGGATATTTTAGGGGGAGGCATCTCCGTCAAGCTTAGGTCGGACTCCAAGGCAGCACCCCCCTGAGACAGGGTGCGCTTGCGCCAGAAGCGCGACTCCGACACCACCTCTGCCGGCCGCGATGGCTGACTTTCGGCAGCCTCAGTTAAGCCACCCTCCTCCGCGGCAGACATCTCGGTGGCTGAAGTGCCGGCCGAGCTGCCCGTTGTCGAGCCGTCCCTGGACGACTGAGACGCTCCCTTGGCCGTCTTGTTGCCCTTGAGGGACTTTTTGCCGCCGCGCGTTTTACGCGCAGCTGCACTAGTAGGGGCCGCATTTACAGCCGGACCCCTTACGGCTGAGGCGTCAGGTGCATTAACCGACTCCGTCAAAGTTTTTCTTTAAATTGTTCAGATCCGTATGATTCCCACGAGTATGGGAGAAAGGAGGTCCACCCGGGCAGAGCTCCCTGTACCTGGGTAAGCATACATTTGTAACCCAACACAGGGAGTCCGCAGGTACCCTGGTTGGGGCGGCGCTCGAGACTGAACTACCCATCAGCCATGCATCTCCTCGTCGCGCGCCAGAGCTTGAGATTCGGGGTAATTTTTTATAGAGGTTGTCTTCCTCGTGGTCCGGGCGATTGGGATATCCTCTCCTTATTATCCTCCCAATCTTCTACTTAGTATCCTACCTGTCATCTCCTAATAAGCATAATATATAGCATAGCTCATAATTAAATTTAATAATTCTTCCTATCACTTTCCTTGAAGATGGTAACGCGCGAGTGATCCCTCTGGAGCCTCTGGTATTGCTAGCATCTATAGGCTACGGTAACCGCTTACCATCAGGTCCGTATGCTTGTTCGTCACCCATGTAGTATAAAAAAAAAACGTTAATTATGGCTGTTATTTTATCAAAAATAACACACCTTCCTTAATCGTCTCTCTTAATGCTCCCTATTCTACCCTTTACTTAGGATCATTCAACTTTTATTCCTGTTCCTAGAGTAATACTTATATAGCCATAGTATAGAGTTATAGACGCTAGCAACAATGGCACCGACCAAGACTATACGCTCTGCTAATAGTTTACAATTATATAGCATAGCTCATAATTAGGGTTGCCAACTATACTTTATAATAACCTATCCTACTTTATTTTTGGTAAATATACTTTATACTTTCGCATAAAAATAAAGTATGTAAAAATACTCTATTTCCAATCTTTACTGTGATGCGTAGAATGAAACATTTATATTAATAATTACTGAACCATTGTCGATACACTTAAGCTGAAACAGAACACATACACGATTTAAATATATTTTTAAATATATTAATTAACGAAACGTTAGAGATAAGTCACCGTCTGAGGTGACATTGGCTCTGATATTCATTTATTGGCGAAATTGAGTCAAAATGGTTCTTGCTTATGTACTTTGTTTTCATTTGCAGAATTCGTTTTAATTTAATTCAAATCGTTTCAATTTTATATTTATTAAAAATTTTAATTATGATCGTAAAGATAGCTTTCAAAAATTCAAGGACATAAAAAAACTGTTAGCGTGTGCTGTTGTAGAAGCACGCAAAAGAATGTTTTCAAGGATTTTTTTTTTCTTGCAAATACTTTATTTTTTTTCAAAAAGAGGTGTCAACCCTACCAATAATATTCACACACCGGATTAGCGGAATATAAAAAAGCTAATAATTGTTTATATTTGAAAATGAAATAATGAAACCTTCTTTTTTACTTACAAACATATCGCACGTTTCATGTTTTTTTGTTAAAGATTTACATTTTAGACTTAAAGATTCTCTCTTAAGTATTTCTTGTTTTTTTGTATTCTGCTAATTATGTGTGTGTGTGTCTTTGTTTGCCAACCTTGTAATGTAAAAAAATATTAATAACATTACTGTTTAATACATACATGTAGTGTTGAAAACATTGAAGTGTTTATAAATGGCTACTCGCCTCATTTCCGTATATAATTTTTTGTTACCGAATTTTAACGTATTAATGTATAAGTTTACATTTACGTTATTAACTTGAAATAGACATTCACTGTATTTATTTCTATCATAATACGTGTGGCTGCCGTATGGGGCCGGCTTTAGAATTGTCCCACCCCTCTCTACTCACGGGAGTCGTAAGAGCCGACTGAGGGAATACCGGGGGAGTGGGCAGCAGCACTCCCTCAAGTATTAACAGCATCCACTGCGATCGCTAACCCACCTGCCAAGCGTGGCGATTACGGCACTATCCCCCTATATGAGCGCACAGGACCGCTAGTTGCGGCGTTCTCTTGGGGAGGCCTATGTCCAGCAGTGGACGTCGAAAGGCGGATGGATGGATGGATGGATACGTGTGGCTTATTAAAAATCTGTACATTTTTTTTTTGGTATTTTTATATACTTTTTTAGCATTTGACATGCTTAGCCACATAAATTAACAAAAATTGTGAATATTTGAAATTGAAAATAACAGTCACGAGCAGGATTTGAACCTGCATCTCCTGGAATACCATTCCAGATGCTTCGCCAATTCAGCCATAGTGACAATTGCTTGGGACTGCGAATTACACATTCGTTTTTGTTAATTATCGCGTCTTGCGCTGTAGAGTTGAAACTTGTACTTCAAAAAGTATTTAAGGCATGTGTATCTAACGAAAAACTCAGAGTCAATATAGGGAGTCAGTTCCTAGTACCTATTCTCAATTAAGAGTACTGATTACCCATATCTATATGTCTTATAATGTATTAAAGCAGAATATTTATCCTTTTATTTGTTAAGCCGGGATAAAATATTCCTAACCACACACCCCGTCGTTTGGGGCAACGAACAGGTAGTGTGGGGCCCTCACCTACTAAATAGACCCGCCGTGTGCCGTCTCTCCGCCTTTATTGGCGGGCCACTGGAACTATGCTACATTACTTCAGTGGTCCGCCTGACATCCATTGTCGCCTGACATTTTTAATTGTTCTTTTGAGATCTTTTCACGGAGGTGATAAGAACAATATTTCACTGAATCTAGTTACAATATAAAGAAAACCCCGATATTTAAATTTTCAATGAATCACTGTATATAGTCTCATCCAAAATTGTACTATACAAATCTCTAATTTATTATATTATTTATCAAATGTGTTTTGTGGCTTCAAAATATCTTCTTAATACTGTTTAAAATTAAAGTTTGCAATGCCGTTTCAAAGATTTCTCCCTAAAAGTCAGAAAGATAAGCAAATTATATCTTAAATATTGATATTTTTTCTTAAATATTGTTAATTATATTACGCGTTTTATACATGTAATCTTAGATTAATAATATGTCTAGATAGACACTCGGCGTTCTGAACGTGCCAAAAAATATTGGGAGGAACTTTTAATTCCTATGCTGTTAGTGTCAGTCGTGACGTTACTTGACAAGGTCGTATCCAGGAGCAACAGTGTCATTTAAAATGTCAACGTGAGAAATTTAAGTGTACCGAAACTACAAAAATCAGAAAATGAGCACTAAGGATATCTCCTATCATCGGTTAGTAACATTAATTCATACCATAACTGGCTAAATAAGTCACTTAAATATTTCGAAAATAAATTAATTTTAGTTGGTAATTTGTTATGTGATACCAGTTTATGAACTTAAATTTCCCGCGTAATCTTGCAATTTTGATGATATTTTAAAGATAGAAAGTAATAGAAACATTACCGAACATTATTTTCAGCGTTTTTAATGGATCCATAAAGCTGCACAGTCGTCATTTTCGGAATTAATTACAATATATATTAGTATTTGTAATATTATTACTTACTTACTTATCATCTCACCATTTCCCTTGCAGGGTAGGCAGAGAGAACAGAGTGCTAAGAGGCTCTATTCTTGCATACATCTCTCGCTTCCTCGACATTCATAACCCTCTTCATACACGCTCGCCAGTTTCGGAGACTCATAACTCCACATTCCTTCAATACATGAACGGTTTGGTCTATGTAGGCGAGTCTCGTTCTCCCCCTGTACCTACATCCTTCCACTTTCGCACTGTATATCTTCTTAACCAGTCGCTCGTCCGGCATTTTTTCTACATGTCCGAACCATCGGAGCATTCCGTTTCGCATCTTTACACCAATAATCCCTTTCATACCTACTCGCTCTTTTAAGTTGTCGTTACGAATGCGGTCAGTCAGCGTCACTCCACAGATTTTCCACAGAGATCGCATTTCAACCGCATTGATTTAACTATCATGCTCCATTTTGCATACCCAACTCTCGCTTCCATATAATAACGTTGGGACAAGCACTGCGTTGTGTATTGCGACACGTGCCCTCTGACCGAAGTGATGACTGCCGAGAAGTTGTCCCAATGCCTCGTTCACTCTATTTCTCACATTCACTCGTTTCTCCACATCGGTGGTGTGCCGTTCCAAATGAATACACACCCAACATATACAAATTCATCCACTTATTCTAGCACACCATTTCCTATTGCTACTCTAACATCTGTTCTGGCTTCTTCTCTTTCAAAAACCATTATTTTGGTTTTGCTCACATCCACACGTAGGCCCCTTTTCTTACAATATTCTGCCATTACGTCGTCTAGGGTTTGCAGGTCAGTGGCGGACTGGGCTAATAAAACCGCATCGTCTGCATATAGCAGAGAGCTAACCACTGAGTCGCCCGTCAGAACTCCCACATTCATTTCATTCAACCTTTCTAAACATTTATCCAGATATATGATAAACAATCTGGCTGATAGAACGCAGCCCTGTTTAACGCCAATATTGACATAAAACCAAGGTGACATTCCATCATCCAGCCGCACACAAGCTCTGCAGCCCATGTAGTCTGACTGCACTGCTTGTAGCTGTTGTTAATACCATACTCCGGCAAAATATCCCAAAGTTCCTTTTGTACAACCGTGTCAAATGCTTTCTCCAAATCCACAAAACTACAGAAAATCCTCTGGCCTACAGCCAGATGCTTCTCCACAATGTTGCGCAGAGAAAAAACCTTAATCCATGCATCCCCTTCTACACCTGAAACCTCCTTGTGCCTCCCACAAAAGTTCATCAGAGATGTCTGATGAGGATGATGATCCTCATTCTCCTTTCAATAATCTTACCATACATTTTGGCTGCCAAACTGGTCGAGCCTATGGCTCTATAGTTTGCATAGTTATAACGTGAACCCTTGTTATTAAACAAGGGCATGATGACTACGCTTCTCCTGTCCAACATAAATTGAGAAGCATCAGGAAGGATTCCCAGACACATGAGCCCCCAAGCTTGATCATCTCAGCAGACACCATATCAATACCCGCTTATGTATTAATTTTAATGATGATGAAGATTGTTTACATTTTTAAATTTACCATTTTCGTGGGTTATAGTAGTATTCTCATTAAATAAGAGGTTATATGTAATATATATATATATATGTATATAAATATATAATAATATATATATATATAATATATATATATATATATATAATATATATATAAATAAATATATATATATATATTATTGCTTAAAGTGGCAGATGAGCCACGGCCCATCTGATGGCAAATGGTAACCGTCGCTCATGGACTCAACTATACCGAGAGTATTGTCAAGCCGCTGCTCACTATTTCATTTCATAGATGAAATGAAATAATAAACGGCTATCTCCTGCTACAACCAAAACGCAACAATGTGCTTCATATGGCCAGTCACACGGGAGATGGTGGTACCAACCCGCTTGGGCACGATACCAAGTGAGTACTCCCACTTGGTACCCAGCCCTACCACCAGTCATGCAATGGATGATAATTGCTTACTTCTCTTAGTCACCTCTTACGACACCCGTGGGAAAGAATGGGGAGATGACACTTGTATTCTTAGTCCGTCACCACACGGATTAAAATTATAAGAGTAAATAGAAAGAGTAGAGTATTAAAGAGTATTAAAATTATGAGAGTATTAAACACAAAGTGAAAAATGTGAAGTCGAATATAACAGTCACGAGCAGGATTCAAACCTGCATCTCCTGGATACCGTCCAGATGCTTTGCCAATTCAGCCATAGTGACCCTTGCTCCTGACTGCTAATTTCGATAACACATTCATACTTAACGTCTTTGGGTGACGCCTGCACCATCTGTCGGAAGTATTTTCATACATTATAACGACCAGGTAAACTTAATTTTACAATTAAGATTTTACCTAATAATGACGCAAACCCTATAAATATTTAGATATTTTTATATATATTTTTAGCATTTGACATGCTTAGCAACATACATTAAACACAAAGTGAAAAATGTGAAATCGAATATAACAGTCACGAGCAGGATTCGAACCTACATCTCCTGGATACCGTCCAGATGCTTTGCCAATTCAGCCATCGTGACTCTTGCTCCTGACTGCTAATTTCGATAACACATTCATACTTAACGTCTTTGGGTGACGCCTAAATTAAGTTTACCTGGTCGGTATAATGTATGAAAATACTTCCACATAAAAATATCTAAATATTATGAGAGTAAATAGAAAGAGATAATTGACTATATACCTACTGTCTATGGACATAATGAAAACGAGTTTGTTCCAAATACTTGCTGTTTATTGTTGATTACTAGTTAATACAATGATAGTTTAGATAAAATCTTGTCGTCGACATTAGCGGTAGTAGTATAGTAAGTTGTTCGGGTCATACGATGCATCGCGATATGCGCATAACATATGACAGAGACGGAAATAGTACGCGTTCCGCATCGGCGCGAACACCTACGTAGAGTATTAAAATTATGAGAGTAAATAGAAAGAGATAATTGACTATATACCTACAAAACATTTTTTATTATAAGAATGTCTTGAATCTATGATAATATAATTTTCCCATAATTTAATGGAACTACCACTGAAACCGGTATTATTATACACGCACACAAACACAAATTGCACAAGCGTAATGACAGCTGTCACACACTAGCATAACAATTCCCGCCCGATTTTATGACGTTTATAAGAGTGACACTCTATCTAGACATATTATTAATCTAATCACGTAATATAACTAACAATATTTTAATAAACATAAGGTTGCTAAGAGATACAGAATCGTGATAAACTGTTGCTAGGTTACCGCTAGGAATGATATGAATATATGAATAATTTTTGCGCTTGGAAGCAAGCGGCACTGGATTTCTTAGAAAGTAAGAAGAAGGAATTGTATTTTATTGGGTTAGGTTTAAGCTTGTGGCTAAAGACTTAAATTTTAAAACGCTTAAAGGATTGGTTTAATCAAAAGTGTGCAAAATTATTTGTTTTTTCGTGTATGGTTTGATAACAAAACATGTACCTATATACGTATAAAGATATATAATTCTATAACATATGATAAATTGATTACTTGCGCAACTGCCTGTTAGTATAAATAAAATAGATAAGTTTGTTGCAGTCATCAAAATAGAAAAGGTTAATAAACTCATTTTATAAACCCCTTCACATCTACCGGGAGTCGTTTGATGTTGTCTTCTATAAAAACATCTGAAATATTGCTCTGTAGAGCTTACTAATGCCACGGATCACGATATAATTTATGATATACGGCTTTGTGCTATTTCTATTATTTGAGACAAGGACAGTCAAAGGTCATTCAACTCGTTTATACATTAGAGTTCTTCAAATCTCTTTGTTACAATAGCTTCAGCAAATGTTTATGATTGTGACCTTGCGGCTTTAAAGAGGCTGCGTTGATGGTTTGACTGACAATTGTTAATGTAGTTTTGTATGTCTCAGTTAATATTTATTAACTACTTTTTTGTTTTTACCGTACTTACGTAATCATAATTTCGTTTACCTGTGAATCCTTAAAAAATGGGGTAGTCTTGCTTATCCTTTTTACACGCTTTTTATTAGGTTCACCTGTATGTTTGTAACCGACTCTTTGGACGCGATTTTGACCCACTTTAAACGGCTAGATTTCGTTCAAATTTGTAGATTTATCGAGGACCGATGAAAATACACTAATTTGATAAAATTATTCCATTTTTGAATTTGCATAATAAGATTTGTTAATTTATATAACTTTAAAAAACACGCTACGGAATCTTCGAACGTGATTTTCAACCACTTCAAAACGTTGGATTGATTTGAAACTTTGCACACTTATCAAGGACTGATGACAATACAATAATTTGAGTTATCGTGTTTATCGGTTTTTAGGGTTCCGTAGCCAATAAAGAACCCTTATAGTTTAGCGATGTCCGTCCGTCCGATGAAGTTTAAAGGCAAATTATCACGGCATAAGTAGGTTTTATTACTTTTAAATAACAGTACTTTTGATACTATATTGAGATTAAAAAGAAGAAAATAAATTATAGTTTAAAAAAATAAAATAACACGCTTTAAATAGCTAGTTGAACTAAAAAGTGGTAAGGTGCATAATCAAATTTTACAATTATTTCACCTATAGAGTAAAAAGCACCCTAATTATTGTAATATTATTTACTACTTTTTAGTTCAACTAGCTATTTAAAGCATGTTATTTTAGTTTTAGAATTACAACCTTCTCACGAAAGATTACCGTGAAAGAACTGTAGGTACTCTTACTGTTCGGTTGAGTATGATGAGTGAGAGAGAAAGGGAGTCCTTAATCCCTTCTTCATTCTCTCCTAATTATTAATCATTTCCTCTCCTATCTCTTTTTTTAGAGTTTACGACGTGCTAGTGATGCTTTTGGTGTTGCTGTGCAGAGATCAAAAGTACCTTATTCAACTAGAGTTTATTATGTAAGTATCGATACATTTAACCAAATTACGTTAAACTTTTATAAAATCAGTTTTAAAGTATCTAAAATATATGGTCAGTTTTTTTTCCTTTAGAAATGACAAATTACTAGTCTGACATTCAGTATTATATACCTATCGTCAACGGTCACCTTACTCATCTATCACAGGTAATGATATTTATTGTTATTCATTGGCAGTTAGTGTTATTAGAGACATTTATAAAGAACTAGCAGTGCCCGCGGACTCCGTTCCGCGTTAGAAATATTTTTGCCCCGGCCCGTTTGTCCAGCGTAATACTTCAGGTTAAAAGTTCGGGATAAATAAAAATTATGATGATGAAGATTTTATTTTATTTTGGTTTATTTTAGTTTTTTGTTTTTTTTTTATTGGTTTTTGTATGTTTTGTTTTTATGTTACTGTTTTTTGTTGTTGTTTTTATTAAATGATGTTAATATACACTGTTTACATAAATACATCATGTTTACTTATTTTAATTGTTCAAAATTTCTCGATATACTACCTATATTAGTAGTAATGTTATCATTTGGTACTAAAATATATTGTCTTTCAGGAGTTCCAACCCGAGATAAGCCAACATATAACTGCCCATGGGAAAAACAGTGCTTTCTCAGGTCAATGCCCACCAGAGAAAATGTTTGACCCTGGGACTTATTAATAGTGAGGGTAAAAGAGACCTTGAAGGGATACTGTAACCTTTTAAACGGTATAGATAAATCAGTCGGAATCATGGGTATCCGCGGAATATAAGCAAGTTGTCCCACTGCTGATCCTGTGAGAATGGTCGCCACGATTATATTCTCCCGCAACTCTTTTATGAGCAGCCTTGTGCCATTACACATGTTTGGGGTCTCAAGTTCCTTAAAAGCATGATAGGAATGCCGACTTTTAGCATAAGGTCGTGGGGAGGTAAGCCAGAAGGACTCAAAGAATTTAAAAATTCTTGAGGATAGTGCACTGTATCCTCAATATTACACACCGTGTCAATGGACCGGGAATTTTTCTGAATCGTTTCTGGGTGAGACTATTGCCCTAAAACAAAGCCAATAATAATCTCTTTCTATTAAACTTTCAAGACCGGGATATATTGCGTCTATCAGATCTTCTAACTTGTGTAATATGTGACCTAACCGATTGTCAAGTTTAATGTCTTCCCTACTGTTGGTGTTAGGACAGCAAATTTTTCCTTTACCAAGATTCAGTAGTTGATGTGGAAAGTCGTTATCGTAGTTGTCGCTCAAATGTTTGTTCGTAAATTGAGAGTTTCAACGGAACTCCATAAGCATGATGATTTTAAGCATGCCCTGATGACATCGGCGCGTGTTCCTTTTGTTATTACTGGCAGCGTTTGCCGAAAATCGCACGCAAAAACAAAAGTAGTAGATGTATACTGATGACATGCTGATGACTGATGTATGATACTGCCTATATCGCCAAGCAACGGCCGGGGCGGCGCGCACCGCACGTTTTTATTTTACTAATATCTTTGAAGATATTTGTTTAAACTGTATAGAGTTAAGGGCACAAATATTCTACATTGAATTTCCGTTCTAAAAAACATATTTATAAAGATATAAATTAATACCATATGGGCTAAATAAGCTTCACAAAAATTATTTTTAATCCACAATTTTAATAGTAAAAGCAGTTATTGTGAGTTATCCATAGAAGATAGGCATATGCTATTACGAACTTTTTTACAGATTTTGATACGTTATTTAATATTGTAGTAGATTGTTTTGTTCTATCCTCAATAGTTTCCGCAGCGCACGCGGTGAAAGCAATTTTTTTTACTACTTGGATTACATTATTCAAGTTTATGTAAAGATGCGTAATTAATTTTGGAAATTATTATAGCCTATGACACTCCACAATAACGTACCTTTCTATTGGTGAACTAATTTTGAAAATCAGTTCAGTAGATCCAGTTTAACCCTTACAACGTCACAAACTCACAAACGTTACCTCTTTACATTAATATAGTAATATAGTGTAGATTTAAATATATTAAGTAGTAAAGTAAGAAATAATTTTTTGTTTACCTATAAAATATATACATATATTATGTTCACATCGCTATGCTCTGCTGTGATATATACAACTAAAGAATTTATATACAATTACATCAGTTAGACTGTGTTCTAGAAAGAGTTGCTCCATCATCTCGCGTGGGTATAAGTTACTATGTAAAATTGTTTATCTTGATCAACAGCCAAGAGTCGAGGATGCTGGGTATCCTCGTACAGTGACAACATACATTATATTTGTCGACTAATTACTTATAATTACGAGGGCCAAGGGAATACGTGGGATATATTAAGATAATTTTCTTAGATATTATCTCAAGATACTTTACCTAATTACAAACTACTATGTTAAAATTTGGCAGAATCTCAAATGCGTGTGCGTGTTTGGAGTTATGTTGTTTTTAAAGCGGTTTCATATCGATGTGATGAAAAATAACTACATCGATTATAGTAGTGGTTAAGCTTTTTATATAGATAACATTTTTTTAAATTTACCATAGTAGCACACACATTGAAAAGTGACAGGGGTACAGAAATGGGAAACTCTCTATGAATAACTTAGCATTCTCTTCTAGATTTTCTTTATAATTTTTGATGACTAAGTTTGGATGTTTTGTCATGGTCATTCCCATACGAATATGTAGCAGACCGACGTACAAGACATAATTATATAAAGACATATAAATATATAAATAAACATATATATAGATATATAAATAGACATATCCAACCACCCATCCATCAGCCTTTTAACGTCCACTTCTGGACATAGGCCTACCCAAGAATGGGGAATAGTGCCGTAATCCCGCGCTTGGCAGGCGGGCTGGCGATCGCAGTGGATGTTGTTAATATTCGAAGGAGTGCTGCTGCCCACACCCCTGATTTTTCCTCAGTCGGCTCTTACCACTCACATGGGTGGAGAGGGGTGTGACAATTCTAAAGCCGGCCCCACACGGCTATAAATAGACATATAGGGTAAACTGTATAATGATTAGCACTCTAAGCATATTTAAGATTGATATATATGTATATATATTTTAATTGATAGGTGTTTAAAATATCAGCAAACATTGATAAAGGGTTTTCTGGTATGTATATTTTCAAATGAAAATGCATTAATTAATTTAATTAGAGATTTTTAATAGAAAAACAAAAAAAGAATAAAATAATATTTGAAATTATAGTCATTGGCACCATAAGTAATTAATACATAGAAATCAGTCATTGGCACCTAATAAAGTAAGATTATAACAGAAAATTGGTCAGAAAAAGGACTCATTGCCATTATTTACCTAAAAACTAAGCATAATAATAAATAACCTATGTAACAGTCGTTAATTGATGACCCCTTATTTTAACAGTTCTGCATGGTGCCGGTATATATTTATTTTCTTTAGTGCTGCCAGCTATAATACTTTAATACTTAATATTATAAATGTGAATGTAAGTTTGTTTGTTACGCTTTCACGCGAAAACTACTTAACTGATCATCATGAAACTTTACACACATATTCTTGGAGGTATTAGAAGTAACATAGGGTACCATTTATTAAAAAAAAATATTTTTTACGAAGGTTAAAAGAAATATTTGTAATTTCAAGGGTTGCTTTATTTATTTTTATGAAATTCCTCGCGGACGAAGTCGCGAGTAACAGCTAGTAATATTATAAAACCTAAATTTTTCTGCAAACAATGTATATTATACTATACTATTGTACTATTGCAGATTATGAAAAAAAGTAGAACAGATGTTTTTTGCTATACCAGTTCTTAATATTTGCATTTAAAATCCAAAGTGCTAATGACTAAGGGGGTGCCAGCAATAGTACAGTTTACCCTATATAGATATATAAATAGACCGCACTTTTGGATCAAATTCTAGTTGTAGAGCCTTGCTTATCGCAGCATAAATGGGCCAGCTCGATCGGGGAAGTACGATCCTCTCACGCTTCCGTATCGGCGTGAAAAAAAGGTAGGTACTCATGCCATTGTTTCGTATGGTGAGTGAGAGCGATAGAGGCCCAAATCCCCTCCCTATCCTCTCCTTATTATTCTTCCTATCCTCCGCTTAGTATCCATCCTATCCGTATCCGTAATCTTGTACGCATAGCACAAGCGTTAAGCTTAGTTTGGGACAAGAGGACATTGTGTGAAATATCCGTGAATATTTATTTATTTATCTTCTCCTTAGTATCCATCGATTCCTCTCCTAATTATCCTTCCTCTCTACCTCCTATGCCTTTCCTAGGAGATGGCGAGGTTCGAGTGATGCCTCTGGTGTTTCTGTCGTTTATTAGCTACGGTAACCGCTTACGATCAGGTGGGCCGTATGCTTGTTTGCCACCTACGTTGTGTAAAAAAAGAATTCGAACACTAAAGTCTTGTTAAATAGCTTTATGTATCACAAACATAATCTATGTGAAGAACTTAAATAATTTTTTAATAAAAAGGCACACAATTATAGTTATAATTGATGACTCAGTCTTCACTGTAAATCAGCAAACCCGCGTTATTTTACAGATGAATATATGAACAATCGAATGTTTAGCGTTGTCTAAAGAGGTAGAACAATTTTGATCTATATTTCTTAGCATTTGACATGCTCCGCCACTTTAAAGAGGTAGAACAATTATATTACTATTTTCATAAATTATTTCTAGTCTTTGTTCTAATCATTGATAGAGCGCTTTACTATAAAACCTAGCTGCTCGTAGATATTTACTATAATATTATTTTAATAATTGGATAATATAAGTTACTATAGAAATTAATTACATATAAGGGTGTGAATTTCGAACTTGAAATGTTATTTCAACAGTCACTCGTCCGTATGATATATTGAAATCAAGATCAACAAAAATGAAACGCTAATATTTACGAAATAAATTTGAACAGAATGTCAAAATAAAATAGACTAGAACAAACCATTAGCTATTTGTTAAGATCTCAACATCTATCGAAAAAATTACTTAATGTAATCTTAAAACTTGTTTGCTTCGTGTCTATGTTGCAAAAGTAGACGTTCAAACGCATGTCTATTATTCTATAATGTAAATGCTAGATGGTTTGGAGTTTCGACTAAGATGCTCTTTCAAATTCAAGCAATATAATCAACATAATTTCATTGAAATTAATTTCATCCATTTTTAATATTAATAAGCAAATACTATAAGTAGGAAGTTTTTCAGTTAGAAGTAATAAAGAGAATAAACAGCGGAGAAAACCAAAAACCTCGCACAGCACACATCGGATCATTTAAATTTTTTGTTATAAAATAAATTAAATTACTTCGGTAATCGTGATATCATTTAGTGTGATATCTAATTGTAATAATTAAGCTAACATTGCAACGAAATGTATGCAAATACATTCGGTAGATAGCGCTGGTCTTATA
This sequence comes from Leucoma salicis, assembly GCA_948253155.1. Taxonomy (NCBI): domain Eukaryota; kingdom Metazoa; phylum Arthropoda; class Insecta; order Lepidoptera; family Erebidae; genus Leucoma; species Leucoma salicis. The sequence goes on along the minus strand of OX411808.1, from coordinate 8,812,356 downwards.
GGACAAATTTGCGGGTTTGGAGTTGCAAATAGGTTTCTGTGATAGCTTAGCGGCTTAAAGCAGTTCCAAGAATTAATAAGAGAGAATTTACAAGCCGTTGAGAAAATCTCTCAGGCGCATAGGTTTCCTCATGTTTTCCTTCGCCGTGCAGTGAAAATTTGTAAACAAATACACTAAATAATTTAGAAAAATCTCCAGAAGTCTAACGTGCATACCGTATGAGGTCTGGACCTTGGACTAAGGATCGAATTGGATACCACTGCCTTTGCAGTCCGTAGTTTTTAGTTAGGCTGTCACTGTGTAGTTAATATGTGTATGTCTAAAATATTATTGGGGACTCCCAGCATTGGTTGAGGAGACACAAGATTATCTTCCACCGAACCATCCGTGTGGTGACGGACTAAGAATACAAGTGTCGGCACCCCAACCTCTCCCGCGCGCGGGTGTCTTATAATGCGACTAAGGGAAGTAAGCAATTATCACCTATTGCATTACTGAAAATAGCCGTTTATTCTCTCATGTTTCATATCTGACAAATGAAATGGTACGCAGCAGCTTTACAATACTCTTTGTATAGTTGTGTCCATGAGCGACGGTTAACATTTACCATCAGGTAGGCCACGGCTCGTCTGCCATCATAAGCAATAAAAAAAAATCTATCTAATCCATTTTGTAGCTGGACCTTCTAACTGACATCAAGCAATAGAAATGTTAATAACATTCAAATTCGCGTCAGATCAGTACCATTATCTCGCAATCATCGCCATCTTTAATTAGGAAAGATAGATTTTTAATGATAATTACGTGTTAAGCTGGATAATAAAAATAAACTGCATTAATTGAGTTTTAATTGTTTCAAGGCAGTAAAACGATCTCAGAGATTACTGTTGACAAATGTGTTCTAATCACAATAATTCTGATACTAAAGTAGAAATTAATGATTATCTAATTTTAAAGATGTCTCTACTGTGCAGGCATGTCGAAACTTATATATTTTTTTAGTTATTTGGTCTGATATATAACTGTCTCGGTGGTGTAGCGGCAGTGTATAGTGCGAATGCTAATCATGAGTTCTCAGGTCCGATCCCCGGGTCGGGCAATGTTATTGACCTTTTTCCTGAAAAGAAAAATTCTCAGTAGCAGCCCGAAGTTTGGAAATGTGCCCGGTAGACGTCAAAAGGCTCGCCCCCTATTACGTGGGACTTAAACATAGCTGGCGAGTCGTGGGTGTGTAATACACATCTTCCTACCCCTTCGGGGAATACAGGCGTGATGCTATGTTTTTTGTTTTTTTATATATATAACCAGAACATTAACAACTTACTACTTATTACACTCACTTACTTACTTACTTATCATCACGCCATTTCCCTTGCGGGGTAGGCAGGGAGAACAGAGTGCCAAAAGGCTCTATTCTTGCATACATCTCTCGCTTCCTCAACATTCATAATTCTCTTCATACACGCTCGCCGGTTTCGGAGACTCCTGACTCCACCTTCCTTCAATAGATAACCGATTTGGTCTAGGTAGGTGAGTCTCGGTCTCCCCCTGTACCTACATCCTTCCACTTTCGCATTGTATATCTTCTTAATCAGTCACTCGTCCGGCATTCTTTCCACATGTCCGAACCATTGGAGCATTCCCTTTCGCATCTTTATACCAATACTCTGTTTCATACCTACTCGCTCCCTTACGTCGTTGTTACGAATGCGGTCAGTCAGCCTCACTCCACAGATTCTCCGCAGAGATCGCATTTCGACCGCATTGATTTTACTCTCATGCTCCTTTTTGCATACCCAACTCTCGCTTCCATCCAATAACGTTGGGACAAGCACTGCGTTGCGTATTGCGACACGTGCCCTCTGGCTGAGGTGATGACTGCCGAATAGTTGTCCCAATGCTCCGTTCACTCTATTTCCCGTATTCACTCTTCTCTCTACATCAGTGTTGTACCTTCCATCCCTACTGAATCCACATCCAAGATATACAAATTCATCCACTTGTTCTAGCACACAATTTCCTATTGCTACTCTAACATCTGTTCCGGCTTCTTCTCTTTCAAAAACCTTTATTTTGGTTTTGCTCACATTCACACGTAGGCCCCTTTTCTTACAATCTTCTGCCATTACGTCAACTAGGATTTGGCAGGTCAGTCGCAGACTGCGCTAATAGGACCACATCGTCTGCATATAGCAGAGAGTTAACCACCGAGTCGCCCATCTGAACTCTCACATTCATTTCATTCAACTTTTGTAGACATTTATCCAGATATATGATAAACAATCTGGCTGATAGAACGCAGCCCTGTTTAACGCCGATATTGACATCAAACCAGGATGACATTCCATCATCCAGCCGCACACAAGCTCTGCAGTCTATGTAGTTGGACTGCACCGCTTGTAGCAGTCTACCGTTAATACCATACTCCGGCAAAATATCCCAAACTTCCTTTCGTATAACCGTGTCAAATGCTTTCTCTAAATCCACAAAACTGCAGAAAACCCTCTGGCCTACAGCCAGATGCTTCTCCACAATGTTGCGCAGAGAAAACACTTGATCCATACATCCCCTTCCACACCTGATACCTCCTTGTGCCTCACTCAAAAATTCATCAGACACCATCCTCATTCTCCTTTCAATAATCTTACCATACACTTTGGCTGCCAAACTGGTCAAGCTTATGGCTCTGTAGTTTGCACAGTCATAACGTGAACTCTTGTTTTTAAAAAAGGGCACGATCACTGCGCTTCTCCAGTCCTTGGGAACCATTCCTGAGCTCCAACATAAATTGAGAAGCATTAAGAAGAATTCCCAGACACATGAGCCTCCAAGCTTGATCATCTCAGCAGACGCCATATCAATACCCGCTGCCTTACCATTTTTCAAACTTCTAATTGCCCATTCAACTTCATCCATACTAATGTCATCAGAGGATGCTGGTACCGAATGCTGATCTGTTAGACAACATGTGGCACCGGCATCACCCTGAACATCTGCATACATATCTCCAAAATATTCACTCCATCGGCTTAACAAATCTTGTGTTTGCGTAAGAATGTCTCCACCTTTAGACCTTATTTTATTCATTCTGAAAGCTGACCAACTACTCCGAGATTTCTTCACCTCCCTCCAGAAAAGTTTGGTGTTGCTCTCGAAGTTTTTGATCAGCCTTTCTTCTGCAATCGTATTTGCTCTATCACGCTTCTCTTTCACTAAGGCTTTGGTGTCATTCTTACATTGCCGGTATATTTCTTTCTTCTGCTCTTTCATACTTGCACTCAGGTTCAAAGAAGATACATAGTCCAGCCTCGCTTTCTTCTTTTGGTCTACGGAAGCTGCTACTTTCATATCCCACCATGCATCACCTTTCACTTTCCTATGCTTCTTTGAGCATCCACATACTTCTTTCGCTGTATCTACCATACTACCTTTCAATACTCTCCGGCATTCTTCTATATCAGATTCCGGCTGACTTGCCATTGTCAGCCGTTCACGGACACTCTCTGCATACTTTTCTCTTACACTCTCTTCTAAGGTTTCTCTCCATACATACATCTGCAATGAGCCTACCTGCATCGTTCACTCTCTTATCACTAAATGAACCAAGCACGTCCTCAAAGTCTGGACGCTTGGTCCCAACCCATACATTCAATTCTCCGCATACGATCACATGTTCACTAGCTTCTGCCAAATCCAGAACTTACCTAACATTATCCCAGAACTTCTGTAGATACTACTTATTATAATAGTATAAAATGCAAAAGTGGGTTTTTTGTTTTTTTGATATGGTTTCATAACTACTAAGCCGTTTATCATCATATTGCCTTTGCTTGCCTTATGCTTCTTTGGCACCTCACCCACGTGATATAGAAATATGGAATTCATAAGGTATGGCACATAAACGACCTGTGATTGCAATACACGTGTCGCGATAAAAGCTGCCTACTGTGATTAAAAGATACACATAATTTTCGGAATCATCTTTTTTATGTCGGTTCGATGTCCGATTATGTAAATAATTGGACCTTGGTCACTTTCGTGACCTTTCTTACGTAAGTATGTCACAATAGTTAAAGTATATTTTTTTCGTAGCTATAGTGAAATGTTGTTTCAACAATAAGGCCCATATTGCAAAGATACCACTGAAGCATTGTAACATAGTTCCAGTGGTCCGCCAATAAAGGCGTAGAGACGGCAGACAGCGGGTTTATTTAGTGGGTGAGCACACTACCCTGTTCTTTACCCCGAATGACAGGGTGTGCGGTTAGGTACCTACAAATTAATATATAAAAAATATATTCTTTTATTGGTAGAGCCTTGCTTATCCCAGCATGAATGGGCAGGCTCGATCGGGAAAGTACCACCCTTTTCTCTAAAGATCAGCGTAACTTCCGTGTAACAACGGTAGTTAATCTTACCGTTATATTTCGTATGGTGAGTGAGAGCGCCGGAGGCTCAAGCCCCTTCACTATCCTCTCCTTATTAGCCACCCTATCCACCCTATCCATCTACCCCTTTCCTTGGATAGGTGACGCGCAACTGATGCCTCTGGTGTTGCTAGCGTCTATAGGCTACGGTAACCGCTTACATCAGGTGGATTGTATGCTCGTTTGCCACTCACATAGTTCACTCGTGTGATCGAGTACATTCAGTGTTAAGCAGACTATAAGCAATCCATCCATCCATCCATCCATCAGCCTTTCGACGTCCACTGCTAGACATAGGCCTCCCCAAGACAACGCCACAACGTGTGTTTCGCTCATATGGGGGATAGTGCCGTAATCGCCACGCTTGGCAGGCGGGTTGGCGATCGCAGTGGATGTTGTTAATACTCGAGGGAGTGCTGCTGCCCACTCCCCCGATATTCCCTCAGTCGGCTCTTACGACTCCCATGGGTGGAGAGGGGTGGGATAATTCTAAAGCCGGCCCCACACGGCATTAGCAGATTCAAAATACTTTGGAAAATCCAAAACTGCACGCCTCATAATCTTCATTTTTCACAATAAAATTAATTATTTTTGATAAGTAAGTAATAATGTATTGGTCTTACTAAGTAGTTTTCAATAAATCACATAGATAGCGCTAATTTCAAAAAGTACTAATATGGGTTTCATGTCTTATACACCATCTAGCGCTAATTTTAAGAAGTACTTCTATATTGGTCTACCTCTCAGTTCCGGGCCGCGCGCACGTCAAGGCCACGCAAAAAAGGGGCCACCGCGCCATTATTTCAGTGTCGTAAAAATTGTGGAATGTAAAATATGTTGTTTTCGTGTTTTATAACGTTGGTGTATTATTGTTTACGTGTGTTTAGTGTTTTTAATTATTGTTATGGATAAAATAGTTATTATACTTGACAAATATCATCAGTTCGTCAAGCAAAGGTAAGAACTTTCTTTTAACAAAAAATAATGTACCGGCCGGGCGAACGGCGTTCTGTTGACGATAGTAAAACCACCGGTGGCTAATTGGCTATGCGTACGTAAAAAGGTAGTTCTCATGAAAGGCGCTGTTTTTAGTGTCGCGTCGAGCGTAAATATTTAGTATTTTTTTGTTTATTTAATAACAATTAAACTACATCGAACTAGACCGTGAAAAGTAATAGGGCTCTATTTCTAATCATAATAATTTGTAAACGAAGAAAAAAAAAAAGACTCGATTAGTAAAGTATTTTGGTCATTATCGTGTTAACATACATTAATTACCTACAACTCACGCACGACCAAGCCAGATTTTTTTCAAACAGTTTTTAACTAGTTTAAATAACAAAAATGCCATCAAAAATATCATGAGTGTTAAAAATAGCGTTTGTTCTTTATATGTGTGTGTAGATATTATTTTACAAGTTCAATATGTTGTTAATACTCGAGGGAGTGCTGCTGCCCACTCCCCCGATATTCCCTCAGTCGGCTCTTACGACTCCCATGGGAGGAGAGGGGTGGGATAATTCTAAAGCCGGCCCCACACGGCATTAGCAGATTCAAAATACTTTGGAAAATCCAAAAAGTTCAATATGTGATAAATATATTAGAGGGACATTTTAAGTTTGAAAAATCAGTTGTTCCGTGTAAAGCGGGAGTAGAACCCACCTCAACGCTTCGCTTATGAGGCGTGCAAAACAGTAACCTAAAGTCACTGTTTCTTGAATCATTTATAACTCACGAAATTATTTACTGGCTTACTCTGACTCTGATGTTTCATAGAGTATCCGGTCATATATGGCATATATGACCCTAACTTCGCTGCACGCGAGTGTTGTAACGTGCAAAACGTATGGTTTACCATTTGGTGTCAGCTAACTATGATTTCTTACGCAAACATTTTGTATTTAAAGACCAAATTAATCAGAGAATTGAAGTTTAGTCTAAGTTATTATAACATAATACTTAGACACATTCAGGTGTTTTGCTTCAGTCAATGTAATTGAAGTTTCAACTAGATCTTATAATAATTTAATAGTTGTGATATTTAATCATTGTGTATTAAATCATTGTGATATCAATCTGCTATTTTAACTATACTGAGAGTATTCTCAAGCCGCTGCTCACCATTTCATTTCATCAACATGAAATGAAAGAATAAACGGATCTTCTGCTACAGCCAAAACGCAACGATGTGCTTCATGGCCGGTCACACTGGAGATTGTGGTACCTACTAACCCGCTCGGGCCCGATGCCAAGTGTGTACTCCAACTCGGTACCTACCCTGCCCTACCACCAGTCATGCAATGGATGATAATTGCTTACTTCCCTTAGTCGCCTCATACGACACCCGTGGGAAAGAATGGGGTGGTGACACTTGTATTCTTAGTCCGTCACCACACGGATAACCTATAAATATAGGGTTGCAATCGAATACAATATTTATATCATTGACACATTCGATTACTAAACAATAGGACAAGGAATCGATGTTACGGAACGAGTGTAACACTTTAAGTTCTTCATTACCAACAACTAGTCTATTCAATCTGTACTACTTAAATGCGAGTCTTTGAGGAAATCGTTTTTATTTCCTCGATACAGTGAACCGATAGTGCAATAACTCCCGTAGATATTTTGCACAATATTTCGTATGTCACTTGTCGTGTATGATACAATACTATACGTATACGCTTACGTATGTTACATACTTATGGATATTATTTCAAATTAAAATATATTTTTTAAACTTATATATTAAAATGACATGATAAATTAAGTAATTATATATACTTGTAACCCGCTATTGCTTCGCATGGGTGCCATTGACTAATGAATATAACTTTAGAATTTTTGAATAAATACAGCGACAGTATTTTAAGTATTTTTACACGCATAGCCAGCGTATGCCCCAAAACATTTTTTGACGTGATAACGTCTTATAAATAGATGAACGCCGGCTGCATACACAAAAAGTGTCACATTCCGAAAAATGTATGGCGACCGATGCATTGTTTGAAACTCTCAGAAAACATATATGACGTTATCACGTAAAATTATCGTCCGTAAACCGACTTTACAGACAACCGTAGTGTTTTTTTTTTGACGGGACTTGAGAAAAGGAAATTAATTTTTCTATTCAAAACTAATAATTCAGATATTATATAAACTTTCCTTAGAAAATATCTAAACGACAATAGACACCGGTTTAAATGCGTTGCGAGTTTTAGAAGATGAGAGCAGGGAAACAGACACATGCAAATATGATATTTTATAGATACTAAGCGTAATTATTATTTTATTAAATATCTACTTTCCACCACCCTGTCACTATCCCAAATCATCTGTGGGTATCGTAGAGGTACAACTAAGGAAAAAGCACTAAGGCTAACTCGAAATGAAACCTTTACCAACCCATGTGATTAATTGTTTCGTAGTTCAGTTTACCTTTCCGTGTAGAAAAAAAAATGTGACCAAACAACAAATACAATAAATATAATATAAATATTAGTCTCTTGGTGTTTAGCTGATTGGTGACAATCAGCACATGTAAATTGTAACTGTATTAGACATTATTATTGTGAGTAGCTAGGTTACTTTGAGATATATTTTATAAATTCTGATTTATTCGCATAATCTTTATTAAAAACTCAGACCGAAATTTTATCTTTTTTCTGTTCAAACAACTATTTAGATTCAAAAGTTACATTAGATATGTAATCAAAGTTTCGCCTTGTAATCTTTTTTATGAAGTTGATGTATATATAAAACGTTTTAACAAAAATTTCAACCGACGACCGACCAACTACAAGGTATGAGAGGTGTACACATAACTCAGTGAAAATAGTGAGTGAATACGCAATCATCCCCTATTTTTCTACCCTTAGGGTTAGAATTTTTGTTCAAAATTGTTATGGGACCAACTTCGGAAAGAATTATCAAAATTGGTCTACTCTGTAAAAAGTTATGCATGGTCTAACACAAAAAAAATATACGTGTCGAATTGAGACCCTCCTCCGTGTTTTTCGTCAATTAAAAAGGAATTTTATCCATGATGCACATACTTACCAACAATCGTTAGGTTTCAAAGGATAAGTCTTATGAAAGTGATATTTAAATATATTCATACCCTTTGCACATACCCGTGGTCATGAATATGTGTACGTAGGTTTCACCATCTTTATAATATGTTACCATGACATAACACTTTACCTAATTGAAAAAAAATTGCAATCTAGCTATTAATATATATGCGTTATTAGCAATATTAACTTGAGCAACTAAAAGTTTAGGCTTTATTTACATAGTTAACAATTGCGTATGCCTCCCCTCCTTCGTTGGAGGTATGAGGAGACCGTCAGAGCGGCAAACCGAGGCTTTAGTATCTTACTACCTCCTCGAGCTGTCTGCTCGGGGCAAACCAGACAGTCTTTTGAAAATTAAGTCAATCCGGACCAAATATGCAGTTCAAATTATTCTTAGTGACAATAGTGCTCCACTATACTAGCGCAGATTATCTTAGGACGAAACGTAAGTTTATTACTTGAATCATTTTGTAATTATTTATTAATACACACAACCTATTTAAAAACAATATTTAATATACATTGAAAATCAAATATTTTGAACCTTTGTCCAATTGATAGTTCTGTTTCATAACGTTAGTTGCATAAAACTATTAGTACCTTGATGTTATATCAGATGTTACGGCATTTCCTAAGGTTGGAAATATCGAAACCTGGTGACAATGGGCACTTTTTATCAATAGATAGGTATAATATCGAGACATTATTATTTTTCGTCTGAGAAATATTTAAGTCTTTCAACACGGCCTGTCCTTATTTCGGTTGTGGCGCAAAAACTAGTAATTTTTGTTTACAAAACATGTGAAGTAATGTAATTATGACATGATCATTTCATATTATGTTGAATTATAAATATTCGATTGTACCTATATGTACTTAGATTGTTTAAGCATAAAAGTTTACTCCAAATTACCCGCTGGTATAACTATGTATTAGGGCAATACGCATTAATTAACCAAGTTCAATTATTTCTTTGGAATCTTGTTGCGTTTTATGATATTTCAAAGCTCATGATATTTCAAATGTGATGGGATGGGATTTTCTATGGATAGATAGATATTCTAGGTTTTCAATAGTATAAGTAGGTACTCGATGGTAAACTTTATAATCAGAATCGTTAAAACATGTACCTACACGTAAGTCGATATTTTTATATGCATTTTGGAAGAAAGATTTTCGGGATTTATTTTTTAAAGTAGCGCTTTCCTTTTTTCCATATTGACTATATGTAAGCAAGATTTTATGATTCTCAGTTAAAAGTTAACAACCCAACAAACACTCTTTCTTATTTATAAATCTTTTGGGTCCCGTACACTGGTTTTTTATAAAAAACAATATGATGGAATAAATAAAATACTATTCAGTAAAAATTACTATGAGTGACATGACTTTTAAAGGTTACTATTACGAAGTACCTAATCTTTGTATCGTATATATACTTACAAGTAGAACTAGTGAAGAGGAGTGATTTATCGCATATCAGACACATAACCACAGAGTCATTAGAATTTAAAGAGACTTATTAAGAAAAATCTGGAACTGCTAAAAGCTGGAAAGCTAATTTTCGGGTAGGGCAATGTTTTTCAGGTTCAGACACAAAGTAAGCGTAATAAAAATGGTGTACTTCAATAAATTTCAGTATTACCAAACTATAAGCTAACATTGGTCTGGCTACAAGATCCTATAACTTTTAAAAGTGTTCCTCTAAATGGATTTTATTCGATTATATATATATATAGGTAGTGATATTTGCTAACTTCAGTGAACTTGACATATTAACGTTCTTTAGGTGATTTACAAAACAGATTTTGAGCGGTTTGTATAAATGTATTTTTGTCAGAGAACAGTCGTTAGTCATATTATAGACTTACCATGCCGAGGGTTGTGAATGACAATATTGCAATGCACAAATATTTGATTTGCATGTTTTTCAAGTTTAGCGGGACTGCGATTATTATGTATTATAACCGTAGAAGCAGGATATGGCACCCTCTGAAACCCCCCAAGTGGGATATCGGCATGTAGGGCTTCATGAACATTACACGATGGTGTGAGAAACTAGAAGTCTCTATACAAAATTTTTAAAATATCTCTAAAAAAACTGCAGAATTTCACCAAAAATTATCTTTTTTTTTTCAACCTATTTATTATCGTTGCGCTATTAGGCACGGGTACTTCTTTCAGAATCAGGATTTAGGGACAGGGATTTTGATTTATTTGTAAATAGTTATTGTGTCGTTTCGTGTTTATATTTTAAGTTACGTCGGTAAAAGTGCGATTCGTCGAGGCAGTATCTACTCGTATTAGTTTACCATCCGTGTCAATGTCAAGGGTAGCCGAAAGTTCTCTCAATCGTTTAGATGTCCTTGTGACCAAAAGAGCACTATTTTACAACACATAATTGCTACATTAGCATATGTTTCAATCTTTATTAGTTGGCTAATCCTATTTCGTGTCAGAAAGCAGTTTAAATCTAAAATTATACTAAGATATTAGAAAGACTAAGAGGTGGCAGTTGGTAAGATATTATCTTGAATTAAAACATGAAAGAACACTTTCAAATAATAAAATACAGATAAGCGTAAAGAGAAAAAAAAACTTAATATAAAACCTATTTAGCCAGTGATATAGTTGGCCAAATTTCATTTGGCCTACTATTTCGCCAAATTTCATTTGGCCAACAGTGGAAAACTATGTGGGTTGTAAATATAAAGACAATGTACGCGTGCAGTACGACATGGAATAAGAATAGAGCTAATCGATTAAGGCTTTACTGATATGATTACGAAATAAAAGATGTCTTAGATTCTTATACGTACTTACTTACTTACTTACTTATCATCACGCCATTTCCCTTGCGGGGTAGGCAGAGAGAACAGAGTGCCAAGAGGTTCTATTATTGCATACATCTCTCGCTTCCTCAACATTCATAACTCTCTTCATACACGCTCGCCGGTTTCGGAGACTCCTGACTCCACCTTCCTTCAATAGATAACCGATTTGGTCTAGGTAGGTGAGTCTCGGTCTCCCCCTGTACCTACAACATTCCACTTTCGCACTTTCTTATACGTATTATGTTTTATAATAGTTTTCGCTCATGATTACATATTTACTTATATGTGCTTAAAAAATAGGCCTTGTTATGTCGACTGGATATTAAAATTAGAATGTCTCTAATCGTATTGTTACATTTTTTTTATAACTATACTTGGTTGTAAGCTAATGCTCGAGGTGAGCATTGAAATATGTTAATTTACTTTTTTTATAATATTATAGTACATAAAAATAGCAACAAATATATATAAATTCATACTATTACCTGAAAATATTTATTCAATATACTCGTATGACTTATTTTAATAATAATATAATAAATTACTTATTTTATCATCGTTTATTTTCAATTATTAAAATAAACCTTTCATGACCCCTATTATGTCGTCTTTAAATATAGATAACTTAAAAATAAAGCTAGCTACCTCTAATCTAAATAAATCACATTCCAGCACAAAAATAACATCTACACAACAATAGCCATCCTCTGGAACCCATATTTTAATATTGTTTAAGTAGTTACTCGTTACGGCATCATGAGGTAACGAACTTATTGCTAGATTCTGACGGGCATTTAAACGTCCACTGCTGGGCATAGGCCTCCCCAAGAGAACGCCACACAGAGCGGTCCTGCGCCGACCGCATCCAACGGCTCCCCACGGCTTTGACCAGATCACACTACGACACATTAATTATCTATTCGCACAGATGGCGGAGTGGCTTACTTAGATCTTTGTGTGATCCACAAATGGTTGTTCCGAGTCTGGGTGTCCGTGAAATTGTATGTTTGTAAAGTCCCTGACAATACAAGAATTATTCTATAGTAGAAAAAAAAGAAAAAAGGAAAGCCGCTGCTCTCCATTTCATTTCACCGAAATTAAATGAAAGAATAAACGGCTATCTCCTGCTACAGCCAAAACACACTGACGTGCGTCATGACCGCTCACACAGGAGACGGTGGTACCGACCCGTTCGGGCCCGATAGCAAGTGAGTACTCTCACTTGGTACCCAGCCCTACCACCAGTAATGCAATGGGTGATAATTGCTTACTTCCCTTAGTCGCCTTGTACGACACCCGCGGAAAAGGATGGGGTGGTGACACTTGTATTCTTAGTCAGTCACCACACGGACAAAACTCAATGGTATTTCACAGGAACTATCCGTTATTTCGTAGTCAAGGTGTGAAAACGCATCAAACAAACACAATCTCACTTTTGCATTTACAATAAATACTAGCCTTTGCCCGCGGCTTTGCCGCAGCCAAAAGCTGGTTTTTAGGCTATATCTCAGGTTCCCAATATAGTAGCGGGATAAAATGTATACCAGTTGTAAGTCTAATCAAGAACTATCAAACAAAAAAAGTTGCATCAAAATTAGAGATGGGCCGAATGTGATTTTAACCGAATACAAAATTCGGCCGAAGTTCGGGCGAACTTCGGTGTGTGCTTTCTCGGGAGTAACTTGTCGTGTTCTGCGTGTATTTTTTTATGAAAGACAACGTCGTAAAACAGTAAGTGCAAGGGTGACACATTATTTCAAATTATTGGGTTTATTGATTCATAGACTCCTGGATCGCGAAAAAAACTATTCATATATACATTTTAATTTATCTATAATAATTATAGTTTAGCGTACTTACAATTGACCATGATTAAATTATTCTAGAGTTTTGGTATATGTGGCTCAGCTGTGACAGATTTGATTTCTCTTAATTTTAGTAGAAACCATACCTTTTTCTTATACCGAATGTTCGGCATTTAAGACTGAAGTTCGGCTGAATGCCGAAGTTCGGTTCAAGCCACCGAAATTCGGTTAAACCGAATGTAAAACGAATTTCGGCCCATCCCTTATCAAAATCCATTCAGTAGTTTTTACGTGATGCGCGAACAAACAAACAGATATACAGACACAAAATCTAAAAAAAATCGTTTGGTGTTTAGACACGCCTATTTAGCCTAAATCAGTATTCTTTTTCTCAAATATCTTAAATGTACAGACATAGCTCTGTTACAGTTTTATAATAGTATATATTAATAAGGATAAAGAAGTAATCTCTTCGAATTATTATATGTTTTGTGTATTATATAAATGCAATTTGTTAATTTCAGCAAGTTTCGTGAAGACATGTCTAAGGGATGACCCAGGATTTGAAGATTGCTCTCGCAGTGCGGTACAACAGCTGTTCGATGCGTTAGGTCCAGGTAAAAACCTAATATTATTTATACTTAAAGCTATATGCATATATAATAATATAATAGGATGTATGCCAAGTGTGAATGATCTAAGTATTTAAGGCATTTTTTTATAAGGATTAACATACACTAATTAATCCTAAATCGACTCGTAACGCAATAATGTCAGTTAATTTTGCTACCAAATGTATTTGATTATTTGTGCGACTGAAATATTTCTTAAGAAATAGCATTTTTAATAAAAACTAGCCTATACCTAGATATAGATAGGGTATATCTCAGGTTTCTGATATAGTAGCGGGATAAAATGTATACCAGTTTTAAGTCTAATCAAGAGCTACTAAATACTGACAAAAAATCTAAAAAAAATTGTTTTGTCTTTAGACACGCTTATATAACCTAATAAAGTCATTTTTTCTCAAATATCTTAAATGTACAGACATAGCTCTGTTACAGCTTTATAATATTAGTATAGATAGATTAAATGCCGATCTTAACATCAACAAGCATTCAAAGTCAAGTGAAATTAATATAATCAAAACAAGGTGCAATACCTCGAATGGTTTTAGCGCAATGCGTTCGTATTTAGGTACAAGTAGTTACCGTATACCGGTCAACTTCGCAAGTAACTGGCATTATTTCTGAGTGCCTGGTTTGTTGCACAACGACTCACAGCTGTTGAGTTGGGCCGTTCACGCGATACGCCGCCGCCGCCACCGCCGCAGCTACCGAGCAATCTACATCCTATTTCTGCTCGCCTGGTATAATGTGCGCTTTCTGCGTTCATTGTCTCGTCATTTTGATTACGTCAGTCATTAAACCTAACCCCATCTGACCTGTCACAAAATGCTGTTGATTGGCAAGTACCTACCTATATTAATATGTATTATGACTGACTGATAAAAGATAGAATAAATTTTGAAAATGTATATAAATAATATCACATTTTTAATGATATTTAAATATTATCGATTACATGACCCTTTCATAAATTGTATAAAGAAAACATAAAAGCTTACAGACAAAATCATTGCTAATTTTTGAGACATGTGAAATAGCTACTATGATTGCCGGGTTGGCAAAGAAAGATCCACAAGCCACTGGGCTAGCCACATAGCCTCAATTACGAAACGTTTGTACACAACTTGCGGAAAGCGAAAGCGCTATTTCTTCACCATACTTGTGTGACGCCCCGAAGTATCAAATGAGGTTTTTATATGGTAAAACTTTAAATAAGATTCAAAAGTAGTATTTACTCTAAACACTATTTATTTATTCTTAGGATTGCCAGAAATTGGAATACAACCTTTGGATCCTCTGAATATTCCTAAAATCAGGATTCTACAAGGTGAAGGTCCTGTAAGTGTTAATGCAGCCCTCGATAATGTCACCGTTAGCGGTTTTGGCCAAACCGTTGTTTTGTCGAGCAAGTAAGTGTAGTCGCTTATAATTTATAATACCCTAGTACCACAAGCGACTGTTTGATCAACTGGTTGAGTTTAACTCAACTTACTTGAGTTTAACTCAACTTATTTTTACCGCTGATTAACCTAATAAAAAGAGGAAAACGATTTAATTAAGTAATTTTGCATTTTTCAGAGTTAACAGTGAAACATACGATTTCCACACTAAAGTTAGAGTTCCTAAAATAAGAATTGAAGGTACCTACGATCTTAAAGGAAAAATTTTAGTGATTCCGTTGGTTGGACGAGGGCTGTGTTGGTTTGAACCAAGTCAGTATACACATTAACTCATTTATGGAATTATTTCAAAACAATATTAATTAGTAACGTTGTGAAATATAATAATAATAACGATGTTCTTCGATCAAGGTCAGACGTCTGGATAACCTTTTGTATCGATGGTTTAACAGCTGGTGCCAAAGGGGGTACTTTCTGAATGCATGCAGATATTTGATTTTTGATGTATTTTGTATATTATAGTGTAAAATGCTTTTATTCTGTAAGAACAGTACCTATTAATTTTATGATGAAAAGATCTTCAAAGCCGTCATGCCACTTAAGTTTTAGTCAGCGATGACTGGCTCTGTTTCTAGGAAAATTTTATATTTTTTACGTGATTAAAGGAACATAATTTACTATATTATTTTCAGGCAATATGACTATTGATATTGTCAGTAATGTTAAACTGTACAACAAAGATGAATATACATTTTTCAACGTAACAGGAGCTCATGTAAAATATTCCATCGGAGGACTGCAGCTGCGAATGAACAATTTGTTTGACGGTATCCAATCTTTAGGTAAGATTTTATATTGTTGCTGATTTTCGATCCTTAAAAATATAATATATCTAGTAATAATGTGACGTCTATTAATTTGCTCGTCCCGCCATCTATATTAGTAATGTTCAAGCGCCACCTATTATTGAGTAGGAAAAGTCGACGTTTTCGTATACTTGGAGAGATGGCGCTGATTCAACGCTGATTAGTTATGGCCTCTTTATAGTTATGATTGCCTGGTACAAACGTGTTACAAATTGCAACGTTGGGACGTGGAGACGTCGCTAGACGTCATGAAACTCGTTATTTCACCGATATAATTCGCAAACAGGGTGCTTCGCTAGCGACGCGCGGCGCGGCGGAAAAATAAATAATTATTTGATTCAACTGCCTCGGTGGTGTAGCGGTAGTGTATGCGACTGCTAATCATGAGGTCTCGGGTTCGATCCCCGGGTCGAGCAATCTTATTGAGCTTTTTCCTAAACAGAAAAAATCTCAGTAGCAGCCCGGAGTTTGGAAATGTGTCCGGTAGACGTCAATAGGCTCACCCATTACGTGGGACTTAAACACAGCTGGCGAGTCGTGGGTGTGTAATACACCGCCTACCCCTTCGGGGAATACAGGCGTGATGCTATGTTATGTTTATTTGCAGTTTTCATCTTTTAATATAGGCCTGGTACACAAGGTCGCTTTAGTAAATAAATTATTTAATCTATTTTCGGTTCATCATAATTTGACTCCGCACTTAATTACTTACTAATTAAATTGTAATTAAAATAATATGATTATTATTCATTAATGTTTTTTAGTTTTTGAGGTCACTGGTTAAATTAAATTTATATCTACCCATGTTCCAAAGATTCTTTTGAAGTACTTACCTATTTGAAGAGAATTTTTTATGTTTTAATTTTTATACAATTTCTGCCTTATCGATAGTTCGAATATCTATTACCACATCATTATCGTCGTTTTGTGTCTATCAATTCTTAATATCTGTTACTGTGTACTGTACTATATACCCTGTGGGACCGGCTTTAGAATTGTCCCACCCCTCTCCACCCATGGGAGTCGTAATAGCCGACTGAGGACATACCGGGGGAGTGGGCAGCAGCACTCCCTCGAGTATTAACAACATCTACTGCGATGCCAACCCGCCTGCCAAGCATGGCGATTATGGCATTATCCCCCATTCTTGGGGAGGCCTGTGTCCAGCAGTGGACGTTTAAAGGCTGATGGATGGATGGATGGATGGTACTATATACAAAATAGTAAGTGGTGACCGCCGCTTATGGACTCAGCTACTAACAATGGGTTCTGTCAAGTAATATCAACGTCGGGCTAAAGGTATTTAAAATTAACCTATTTTATACGTGAGAAAAGACCCGTTCATATTTTAAATAATATCATTTCGCGGATGGAAATTGAGCGCCTATCTCTCGATATATCCCACTGGGTACCTACTGAAAGCCTTTTTTTTAGTGGGAGAAAATGTACCTAATCGCACAACCTGTCGTTCAGGGCAACGAACAGGGTGGTGTGGGCCCTCACCCACTAAATAAACCCGCCGTGTGCCGTCTCTCCGCCTATACAGCGGCCTAACCTTTGTAAGCGATGCTTCCATACACCCGAGCGCCGCACCTTCGCGGAAGGCATTGCAGGTAGCAGACGTTTCCTCAGCTAAGGCGGCGTCAGGCGTAGGTATACGCGCCTGCACTGGTCTAGTCACTGGCGGCGGTTTGGGTCAGCAGAGAGATTTTCCTCCCTTGCCCTTTCCACCGCTTTATTCTGCGAGATGAAGTCCTCGCAGAAGGCAGCGACTGTGGCTCAATTCCTGTTGCTGCCGAGCGTCGTCAGAGCGATACGAGAGGTCCCCCCTATTGCCGCGACGGGATCACGGCGCTGCTCGGCCTGAGCCGGGCACGATTCGAGTGTGTGCCGCGCCATGACCTCATTGCAGCCGCAATGACAGACAACAGATTCGCTTCTACTAATTTTATCAATTTTATAATAAAATTGTATCAAGTTTTTTTAAACATTATTAAGTGAAGCATGTTTTATATAAAGGTAATAAATGAACGAAAGTTTAATGTATTTCTTTTATTTTCAGAGGAAAGCACCAACGCTTATTTAAATGCAAACTGGCGGCCAGTGTCTGAATCCCTAAGACCAATATTGTCCAAAACGATTGAAGACATTTTATTAGGATTTTTACAAAGGTTATTTGAGAGCATGCCCGGAGATTACCTGATTGGAGATATAAAAAACAGAAAGACAGACAAGACAGTTTAATTATAATGTAGACATACATACAAATTATTTAATTGTATATTTAGATAGATAATTAACTAGTTTAAGTTTCACAAATATAATACCGTTTTCTAATTATTTTAAATGAAAAACGGAGGATGACGTTTATATCGGCCATAATTAATTATCGATTGTAAGATTCAGAATTTAAAAGAATAAAATCGTAAAGTAGATGTAAACTGTCTGAAAGTATTTGTCCGAAAATGGTTGTGTTGTGTAAATATGGGATACAAAACATTTATCTGTGCATTTTTATTTCTATCGACATATTCGCCTTTAATTTAATTAATACCTTTACAATATATAATTATGATATGAAGTGTGACAAGTATACCAATAAAACAGCAACATCCAAACATATAACATCATCATGTTCTGATGGTTCGGACGTGTAGAAAGAATGCCGGGCGAGCGTCTGGTTAATAAAGATGTAGGTACAGGGGGAGACCGAGACTCACCTACCTAGACCAAATCGAACTCCACATTTCTTCAATACATGAGTATTGAAGAAATGTGGAGTCAGGAGTCTCCGAAACCGGCGAGCGTGTATGAAGAGAGTTATGAATGTTGAGGAAGCGAGAGATGTATGCAAGAATAGAGCCTTTTGGCACTCTGTTCTCTCTGCCTACCCCGCAAGGGAGATGGCGTGATGATAAGTAAGTAGTAGTAAGTTCCATTCGAAGGTAAGATTCGACTTAGGAAATGAAATCAAGCAGACGCTGCTTATGGACGAGATGGTGTTGCACGTGCCTCCTCGAAACCAAACGGGACCACCACGTATATTATGGTGATATACCTTTAGCTAAGGGTCATCTGAAGGAACACCGCGGGGTTTTAGTAGGTATACCGGATAAAATATACAGGATTTTTCCACCAAGAAAAAGAAGACGGTCCACGCCGGTAAAGGAAAATATAAACAAAAAAGTCCCTATAAGTAGTGTTGTGTAAGTGTTGTGTGGGGCCGGCACCAAGAATAGCTCCACCTCGTTTATTCCTATGGGAGTTGTAAAAGCCGACTAAGGGAATACCGGGGGACCGGGCAGCAGCGTTCCCCTGTGTACTAAAAACATCCACTGCGATCGCCAACCCGCCTGCCAAGCGTGGCGATTATGGTAAAACCCCCATTTTGGGGAGGCCTATGTCCAGCAGTGTACGATGAAAGGCTGATGGATAGATGGAAGTATAGGTACGTCACGACGCCAAATAATTTGGCCATAGTAGTATAACACGCGTTTCATGAAAATGATCGTGATCAAACAAATCTAAAATGGAAGTTAAATTCTTTTCACAGGGAAATAATAAAATATAAACCGATAACCAAGTTCATGGTGATAGGGTTTTATACTAATTGGAAGTTTTCTGTCAGATTCCCACGGGTAGCCACTATCTTTTTATCTCACGTCGGTTGAAGTGGAAGATGGGCGGTGCGACTCTTCTTATCTGTAGTAAATATGTTCACTATATTTACTGATTCCATGAGTGGAGCTTATCATTTAGCACTAGCTGACCCGGCAAATTTTGTTTTGCCATATAAATTATGAAAATTCATTATTTCTAAGTCAAAAAAATATACGTTCCGGATAAGTAATCACCAACATATTATACATTAAACCTTCTCTGAAACACGCTGCATCTTATGGTATAAGCATTATTCCGATCGGTTCAGTAGATTTCGCAGTACCTACTTATAACCGAACAAAAAAACCGGCTCTCCATTTATTAGTATAGATTAGGTGAGCGTTAGCAATAAAAAAGGTACCTAACTTGAATGTGTGCCAAAATGTGGTATTTCTAAAGACATTGTTTACACACCTGTTGTTTCAGGTGCACTAAGGTTAAAATTTATCAGTATTCTGCCTTCACTGCGTAGAAAAAACTAACATTATGCCTACCACATAGGTTTATTAATAGGTACCTACATGTATTGACAGAAGTTGACAAAAAATGTATAATTGCTGCTAAAATATAGTGTGCATTATTAGGGTTTTTTAAAAATAAATCTATTAAAGAGAAGTGCGATTGCAGGATTATGACATCATTAGGTAAAATAAATATTTTATATAGTCTAATAGGTAGGATCTATTTCAACATAATTACTAGAATCTACAGAATGTAAATATTTCTAATAAATTGATTAGAAATGTAGATTATTGCCAATATAGTATTTTATGCAATATATTAAAATTATTACCTGCCAAATTGGGCGCCCAGGCATATTGGAACACTAGATTTTGAAAACAAATTTCACTGAAAACAAAATTTCACACGCGTAAATGTTTCGGACGTTATTCACTAGATGGCTCTCTCACCAAAGTTGAGAACAAAATAAGCGATTCCCGTTCATATAACGTGTTTTATACGTCGGCAAAGTAATATCGGTGTAAATACCAGTGCGAAGAAACAAGACGCAGACCGCGGGAACGATGGACAGAAATATCTCCATACGCGGCCAGATCTGATTATTATGGGAGTGAGACATTGATGTAGGGTCATTTAGCTGGTTTCCCGTCCAGGTCCTGTTTTCGTCCACTAGCGCGCGCCTCGTGAAACATTTACGTTGGTTAGCATTATAAAAATAATAAGCCGCGCAAATTTGGACTCGTTGCGGCTTAATATCAAATCTGCACGTCTACCAACTTAGAATATTTTTAGTAACTTTTAAAGATTCGCGAATTGTACACATATTTAAAGTAGCATAAACGGGTCTTTTTTCGCGTATAAAATAGGTGAAATTATTAACTACCTTTTACCCGACGTTTCAACTGCGTTGCAGCAGCCGTGGTCACGGGACAACTCGAGTTGTCCTGGTAGTTAATAATTTCACCTATTTTATACGCGAAAAAATTAGAATATTTTTTATCAAGTCAAAACTCGAATAAAATCTTGTTCAGTCTGGCAGCTTATTTCGAAGCTGCGAACACGTCACATAAAAGTTTGAAAAAAAAGTGGTGCAAACTAACTGCGCAGTATTTTTTTTAATTGTTTTTAGAATGTATTTCTTATGTTTAGGGCATTAATGACTAAGTAAAGACATAAAGAACACATTAAAATGTGTGTTCGTACTCATTTAACGAATTACTTACAAAATCTAGGCGGACAATAACTGAATTACCTATTTCGCAAAAAAAAATACAAGTAAAGTTTGACTAATCGTTTAAAATAAGGAATGCGAAGAAATTCTGTTGAAATCTTTATGGAATGATCTTTGATGGTTATTTAGTCTGATATTTATTTTCGTCTGCTAAAAGAAGTTTTAAAAATAAATAGTTTTATAATTAAGTATTATCTTTAAATCGGCAGATTGTATTTGTATTGGGAAGTATTTGAAGTTGATTATAAAATATGATCGAAACACTGATTTTTAATTTAGCAAGTATATTATATCCCTCTTAGACCAGTGTCGATAATTTTCGAACCCAAAAAAATAATAGTAGGATGAAACCCATTGTAAAAGTAAGAAAATATAACAAAGATAAAAGGAAAAATAATTTACGGGTGATTTGACGTCGGGAAGGCGGTGGGGGTGAGCTTTTAAGGGTAAAAATCGGTTTATCACGATTTCTGGCAAAACTAAGAGTCTTATCGAAAAATGTTAAATGGCAAAATTGTAGGCAATAAAAAGATCTACAACTTTTGTTTTAACACTTTTTTCACAAAACCTCAAAATTTATGTGAAAAATCCAACTTTTTGGGTTTTTACTTTTAACTTCCACAAAAAATAATATTTTTTCGCGAAATTTGATGAAACTTACCTTTTTATATCTCAAGTACATTGCAATTTTTTTTGATGCATAATATTTATTTTTTCCTCTTATTTTGATTAAATATCGAAAAATCACCCTAATTTTCAATTAAAAATTCTCATGTCAAAATGTCTGCTTTTTGAAAAAATCGGTGTGATTTTTATACGTTGAAATCTCTACATTCTGATGTTATAAAAAATAAACATTACTATTGAAATTTTTTTCAGAATTGCAAAAAAAAAAACATTATATTTTGACAGAATTCCCTTCAAATCCTATATTTAATACTTAGAAAGTTAACTATTTTGACATGTTTTTTGCAATATATATGTTTCGTGGATTTGATTTTTTTAAATTTATCAATGTAACATGGAAACTTACATTTTTTGAGTAAATGAAGTGAAATTTTAATAAATAGCCCCATTTTTTACATAAGGATTAACAAAAAGTTATTTCGCTTTTTTGCATTTTCTGAGGCTTCGGCACTGGCCTATCTTTATACACCGTGGACGAAAACTAATCTATGCAAGGTCGAAAACTAACATTTTTGGACGAAAACTACCGAAATCGGTACTTTTCACTAAAGCATTTTATATAAAAAACATGTTGACTATAATAAATTATTACTAAAATAGACTATATCAGCTTCCAATATAAATTTAGTTTGTTAGAGCTGGGCAAGTAGAACATATAATTTTTAAGCCCTTAAGCTGGCAACTCCGCTAAATGGACGAAAACTGGCTAAACTACCCTATATGTACTACGTACTTTAAACATATAATAACTCAATGGAGTGAGATTTATGTAGATTAATACCTATGCTATAAGCACACGTACACAGTTATTTTGTCGTAAGTCGTAATTAGACTATAATCATAATGATTGAACGTTTGAGGAAAACATAATATTATAATGAATTTGCATGTTATAAACATGTCAGTTTTTTTATCTATTTTTTTTACTGTAACACTAAACTTCGACTTCGTTCACCATACAAAAAATAAAGCTGGTTGACAAACAGACGAGAATGTGGTTACTGAACTGTCTTATCTTTACCTGTTGGCGCTGCTAGTAGTGTATATCTTAGCAGTCCAAAGCGCGACGGAAATGAGAGCTATGTAGGTTCAAACCCTATGCACAATTACCCCTTTTTTCCATTTTCAAACAAATTACTCAATTTATATATACCAGGGTGGCTGAGTTTAATCAGGCTTTTAAAGTGCTTTCTTTTCGAATAAGATATAAATAATTATTAATTTAGACGTAGGTAAGTACTTAAAAAGCAAAACGTTAAAACAGCTAAACTTAAAAGGGTATTTCACTAAAACAGACAAAAGTACCTAATATATTTTAAGTAAATTAATAATATTAAGTATTTTTTTATTGGCATACACACACACATAGACAGGAATTATGGTTAGATTTTCACTAATAAGTATTGCCCTAAAGTGGTGAATCAGAATTGCTTAGCAAAAATTTGGAGGCCCCTGCCATCGTGGGGCCCTGGGCACTTGCCCAGAGTGCTCAGTAAGGAAAAATGGGCATGAATAGGTATATCTCTGGTTTAGTTTGACAATACCGAAACAATGAAATAAAACTAGCCACTATGTCGCATTTACTATTATACCTACTATATTTCTTTTGGGCATTAATGACTTTTAGCAAGAAAGCTTTGCCATTTTGTGCTTTTATTCTACCAGTTTAAAACAAATGCTGTGCGACTTACGCCCGTATTCAAGAACGATACTTAGCAAGCAACACTATACTAAGTAAGGTATTTCTCACTGCGTTCGTCAGGGCAAGCCATTCTATTCACAAACAATACTCAAGCGATACTTTACTAAGCAAACGCACGGCGTCAATTATAGACCTGTGATTGGCTTCGATCAACATTGATCGACGGTGATTGGTCCCTTTCTGTTGCTAAGTTCTGTATAGTATTTGGCAGATGATGACATAAATAATTGAAAAAAATTGTATTGTATATAAAAAAGAGGATTTATGTCTATCTTTAAAACGTTATTTTATTATTGACTAGCCTTTTCTCAGCGGCTTCGCCGCAGCCAAAAGCTAGTTTTTCGGTTATATCTCAGGTTCCCGGTATAGTAGCGGAATAAAATGTCTACCAGTTTTTAAGTCTAATCAAGGCCTTTCAAATAAAAAAAGGTGCATCAAAATCCATCTAATAGTTCTTTTAAATAAATTCTACAAAAAAATCTAGTTTAAATAATTTTCTAGATTTTCGGTTATAACTCAGGTTCCCGATATAGTAGCGGGATAAAAATGTATACCAGTTTTAAAGTCTAATCAAGGCCTTTCAAATAAAAAAAGTTGCATCAAAATCCGTTCAGTAGTTTTTGTGTGATGCGCGAACAAACAAACAGACAAACAGATAAGCAGACAAACAAACAAACAGATAAACTGACAAACAGACAAAAATTCTAAAAAAAAATGTTTTGTGTTTAGACACGCCTATATGGCTATATTACAGACATTTTTTCTCAAATATTTTGAATGTACAGACACAGCTCTGTTACAGTTTTATAATAGTATACATATAGATATTATTGTTCTCTTTATTAATTTTGTTAAATATTTCATACCTTTATAAAATACACAAGCTCACACAAAATCACTAGGTACTATAAAAACACCAACAAAAATAAACACAACAGAATACATATAAATAATTTCGAAATCTATAAGATAGTGGCCCACCGACATCGGGTGCAGGGACCCAGCTGCCGATGATCAAGGCTCCAAAAAAAGGAACCCCTTACAATAGGTACCTACGTGCCGTGTCGAGGAGTACTGCCTCTTTCATTAAGCCCTTAGTCCATCTGTCTAACGACAGTCTCTTTAGGTGTTGTTCGAGACTCTTGGCGATTCGTCCCTTAACCGATATGAATATCGGAACAATATGGGTGTGCATACGATTTCGGATTCTCTAAAAACAAGTATACCTAAGTTCGTAGAGCCTCGCTCATCCCTGCACGAATGGGCCGGTTCGATCGAGGAAGTACCACCCTCTCACAAAAGATCAGCGTGTAACAACGGTAGTTACTCCTACCGTTGTGTTTCGTATGGTGAGTGAGATCGCCAGAGGCCTAAACTCCCTCCTTATTATCCTTCCCATACACCTCCTATCCCTTTCCTTGGAGATGGCGATGCGCGAGTGATGCCTCTGGTGTTGCTAGCGTCTATAGGCTTCGATAACCGCTTACGATCAGGTGAGCCATAATATGGTTGTTCACCACCCCATCTAGTATAAAAAACAGCTGTGGCCTTCAATGCACAACCGGACGTGTCTCAAAGGAAAACTGTGCAGTTAAAGAAACGCTGAGAGAATATTAAATTCCAAGAAAAGAAGGACCTTTCCTATGTATCCAATTATATGAGACGCACAGGTGGAGGCGGTGGTCCTGCAGCCTCATATGGTCTGATTGATATGAATAATAACATAAGATATTGCAAACTATGATATAAACACAAACAAAATTTCAAAGACCAAATTTACCACTGAATATAACCTTATTTGGGTCTAAAGCTACACTATGCGTTGGTTAAAATAGCTATTAAATACTTTACGTAAGTGACGTTCCAAATGAACGCATAGCATTGCACACCGCTTAAGTATTGTTTATGAATCCGATTTACAGGCCCTATGCGTTCGTGCGCACTGTGAGACTTCATAGTATTGTTCTTGAATACGGGTGTTAATATACCTAATGTGAGAAGAGATTTTTAGTACACATTCATTAATTAATTATCAAATTCTGTGGCATGCCATTTTTGTATGGCTTACGGGGGCTGAGGACTACGGCTCACAACGTAGATATGTGGAAACCACCGTTCATATAATTAGCAATACATACCATGAGCATAACCAAGATATTGCCTAACATTCTTACCAATAAATATGTTTCAAAGAATAATAGGATTGGAATCGATTAGGACTAAGATCTATGTAAATGCGAACATAAAACTGTGTTCGTCTGCTTGACCTCCTAAACTGCTAGACAGATTTTGATAGGTAAAGTATCGTATTACTCCTAAATGTAAAACGAAATGGAAATTTTATGTTTCATATGTAAAAATAATCATCCCACTGCTGAAGACACTTAGTGGGCGTAAGAAGCCGGGCTGGGACGTTAGTATTATATTTTTAAATCTACACCCAGACAGAATTATTTATTTTAAGTGTGAATACATCAGCATGGGCGCCTCGTGATAAATGTTTTCTAAATCATTTAGTAAAACCGTTCACTGCGAGCGTGAATAAAATTATTGATAAAATTTCTTTATAAATAAAAAATCTGTGCCACGTTATTTGTCCGCGATGAACGTCTAAAGTAATGAATCTATTTTTATGAAATATTGCACATGTGTGCAGTTTGGTCCAACTCGAGAGATAGGATATGTTATAAAACGATTATTTCCTTTTTTTATTGCATAATTAATGGGTCTGGTAGTTATTTTATAAATGATAATGTATTTATATTACTAGCCTTTGCCAGAGGCTACGCCGCAGCCAAAAGCTAGTTTTTAGATTATATCTCAGGTTGCCGATATAGTAGCGGGATAAATTGTATACCAGTTTTTAAGGCTAAAAAATATCCGTTCAGCAGTTTTGGCGTGATGCGCGAACGAACAAAGAGACAAACAGATAAACAGACAAAAGGACTAAACATCTAAAAAATATTGTTTTTCATTACTCATACTCTGAAAGTAGGCCTGAAGTTGCCTGAGTAGCGGGTTGAAAGTAATACTTTTCAGCCCTAGGGAGAATTACTTTCAACTGACAGCTGAGTAATTATAACAAATAAAACAGTTCTATTTTCTGTACAGCCAGGCAATTACAGCGCGATGTAAAATTGAAATAACATAAAGTTAAGTATTTATTAAAGAATTTGTTTTTTATATGACTTTATTTTAAAATAGTTGCAACTAAATATCTTTAAAATAACGAAGATTTATATTTTTTCAATCATTAAAATGAAAAATAATGGCTGAATAGCTGACAGGCCACAGAAAAAAAACAAAATTGGCAGGAAAACGGCGATTACAAATTAAATTTTTTAAGTCTCCCATTTTTTCTTTAGCTAGTTGCTTTCATCCCTAGGTTAACAATGTACTATTGTGTTCAGACACGCCTAATATACCCATTTTTCCTATTATAACCGCATTTTTCTCAAATATCTTAAATGACAGACACAGACAGATTTATAATAGTCAGGATACACTACCCTTTTTTTTCTTTTTTTTTGTTTAGGCGGGAAAAAAATCCTAACCGCACACCCCGTCGTTCGGGGCAACGAACAGGGTAGTGTGGGGCCTGCACCCACTAAAGAAACTCGCCGTGTGCCGTCTCTCCGCCTTTATTGGCGAGCCACTGGAAAGGATACACTACCCTACTCCTATCCTGGTTTCGCACAGATACAATTTATAAATACCACCCTCTGGTACTTACATTTTGATTGAAGGTACCTATTTTGATTTATCTCTGAAGTTTTAGCCAGCATAAGTAATGAAAATCGATTTAGTCATGACTTAGGTTTCAAAGTGTTTAATTTCTCTGCTTTAAAAAAGGGAATGAATTTGTTCGTTAATATTACAAACTTACTTAAAAATGTCTTCGACAGTGAAGGCCAACATAGCTGTATCAAAATCCATTGTGTGGTTTAGAAGTACGCGAAGAAACAAACAGAAGCGGCCCACTCTAGTCTCGCATGGTACGAATTACTCGTACCAATGTAGAAAATCTTCAGAGAACTACAACTCTCTATTTTGCTACTAGATTCTGCCTGTGACTGCTTCGGCGTGGACCTCTTTTTGTAAATCGTCACTATGGCAAAAAAAATAGCAATCCCACAGGAACTACCCATTTTTTGGTGATAACGTAGCATCACGCCTGTATTCCCCGAAGGGGTAGGCAGAGGTAACTGACACACACGATTCGCCAGTTATGTTTAAGTCCAACGTAATAGGGGCGATCCCATTGCCGTCTACCGGACACATTATCAAACTCCGGGCTGCTATTTAGAATTTTTCTTTTTACGAAAAAGCTCAATAACATTGCCCGACCCGGGGATCAAACCCGAAACTTCAAGATCAGCAATCGCTCACACTACCACTGCACCACCGAGGCAGTAAAAGGATTATGCTACTTTTTTGATGACATAAAGTAGTATATATCCTTTTCTAGCTTCTGACCTATAGGTATGCCAAATTTCATGTTGATCGGTCCAGTAGTTATGGCGAGTAAGCAAATAAGCAGACAAACAATCGAAAAAAAAATTGTTTTGTGTTCAGACGCGCCTATAGCATAATACAGTATGTTTATCTTAAATACGTGTATCTTACTTAAATGTATAGACACAGCTCTGTTACAGTTTTATAATAAGTATTTACTAATAAAGATTTTTTACAATTGACGATGAATTGTTAAGTAAACTATCATCTTAAAAAGACTTAATTTTCCCGCTTTCTGCAAACATTTTTAATGGACGAGAGGCTGCACCGTATGTGTTTAGGCGAATTATTTATAGACTTCTTCGTAAACTGGATCGAGGCTAAAAGTATTTCACACATTCTTTTAACGATGCGATGGCATTTTTTTAACTGGACACTGTCTTGTTACGTGGATGTGTTTAAGATCAAGAATCGCTAATAAATAAACTACAAGTTTATAAAAAAAATGCTCAAGCTCAGAATACATGAGTTTCATTTATTTTGTATACAAAGTGGGTGAGTCAGCATACAGCCCACCTGATGGGCATAAACGCTAACAACACTCGCTCTTTTAATGACGCTTCGACATGCGGAAGCGTCGCTTAAAGATGGTACCCCAAAGGGTAAACCGGCGGCAGACCACTGAAGTAACATACAGTTCTAATAGTCCGCCCGTACAGGCGGCGGGACGGCACACGGCTGGTTTATTTAGTAGGTGAGTACCCCAGACTACAATGTTTGTTCCCTTAAACACCAGGTTGTTATGTTGGGTATTTTTTATCCCGCCTTAACAAAAAAAGGGAGGTACCTGAAGCAGGATAATAAGGGGCTTGGGCCTCTGCGGCTCTCGCTCACCATACATAAGGCGGGACAAAATGTTCCTAACTGCACCGTCGTTCGAGGCAACGAACAGGGTAGTGTGGGGCCCTCACCCACTAAAGAAACCCGCCGTGTGCGGTCTCTCCGCCTTTATAGGCGGGCCACCGGAACCATATTACATTCCTTCAGTGGTATACTATATATATATACTGTATTTACCTACCGTTGTTTCACGCCGGTCTTCTGTAAAATGGCGGTACTTCCCCAACCCCGATGGAGCTGGCTCATACATGGTGGGACTAGCAAGGCTCACAATATTTTGATTAAACCTACATATTTTTCAATTTGTTTGTTTCGTTATCTCTCAGAGAGGTCTTAGCCGCCGAGAGACCGTCTCGCCTTAAGCACTCAACGTTCCTTATTGTCCTTCACCGAACTAATAAATTGTCAACAAAATATGCATAACTTTGAAATGATTCACGTATATATACTAGCCTACGTACCAACGTATTAGGTAATATCTCAGGTTTCCGATATAGTAACGGCATAAAATGTATACCAGTTGTTAAGTCTAATCAAGAGCTATCAAACAAAAAAGTTGCATTAAAATCCGTTCAGAAATTTTTGCGTGATGTGTGAACAACCAAACAAACAAACAGATAGACAGACAAAAAAATCTAAAAATATCATCTTGTGTTAAACACGCCTATATAGCCTAATACAGTCATTTTTTCTCAAATATCTTATATGTACAGACATAGCTCTGTTACAGGTTTAAAAAAAAAACACTTCGTAGGACGTCTACCAGATGTGAAAACATCGAAATTATTTTGTAGAAATAATGAATAGAAATAAAATGATCATAACTTTTTCAATTGTGCTTGTATAAAATTATGACATGTGGAAAATAACGTAAATGGACATAGGTCATCACCATCAGGCCTTAGATATAATTTAGAGACAAAGTACGCGCCAAGACGAATCAAACGACCGTAAACTCAATGGGGTTGCGTCGTTTCATTACAGAGTTACTGTAACCACCTTTCAGCTTCATAATCAGACCCTGGATACCATCTAGAGTCAAATTACTCGTCAAGATAAATCATACGAGCCCAAACTCGACGGGGTTATGTCGTTTCATTATAGAGTTCCTATGTCCACCTTCCAGGTCCATCATCAGATCAGTTCCATGTCACCATAATATTGCATTGTCACACGATATACATATGCGTATAAAATTTCAGTTCAATCGAACACCGGGAAGTGTGTCAAATTTAACTTGCAAGATTTGAACGGGACAAGTAAAATAAAAGCGTCGCCACGCTAACAGCCGGTTTTACCCTCCCTCCGCATTAGATGTTTCACATCAAAACAAAACATAGCATCACGCCTGTATTCCCTGAAGGGGTAGGCAGAGGTGTATTACACACCCGCGATTCGCCAGTTATGTTTAAGTCCTACGTAATGGGGGCGAGCCTATTGACCCATGATTAGCAGTCGCATACACTACCGCTACACCACCGAGGGAGTTATATAATATTAGGTATGTATAAGCATTGGCATCTCACTGCTGCTGGATGCGTATGGAAAAGAAAACTCACATCGATCGCTCAAAGAGATCCTCATACAACGCCATCTGTTCTACAAAGCCGCACGACGATATTATAACAGTTTCATAACACGTTTTTATAGCTGTATAGGTGTTTAATCGTTTGCATTAGTGTATGTAAAATGCAGTCGTAGTGTGTATGTGTGTATCACGTCATATCAGTCGTCGATGCATTAATATTGCATGAGCGCATACTGCATTCGTGTAACTACTCCTTTATTCTGTTTTCCTTGTACAAAGAGTTCCTGGTAAGATAATTTGTTGCAGTATCTTACTGGTTTGTTTTATGCACAAATATCACATGCATAATCGTAAAAAAATGCTATTACCTAGGTACTTAATATTTTTTATTCATTAATTTGCCAAAATTTATTTTTCAGATAGCAGCAGTAAGTATTATTTTGATATATTCTCTAGTTGTTATAATGGTTACCTTTATGATAAAACTCAAAAAGAAACCATCATTATTTTTTTTTGCACCATTTCCTCTAGGGCTTAACAATTCATATAGGCATCGTTTGCTTTGTTGACCTTGGAAACAAATCCTAAAACAATCTATTTTGGAGACTTAATGTTTTAAACAGAAGTCATAGAACATGTTCTTTTACTGAACGAATATAGTGTGAAAATGCGTTTGAACTGTCTCTTACGCATAAACAATACAAGAAAAACGCGTGAAGGTCGACCCGGTGAACGACCGAGAGATGCGCATTGACCCAGTGAAGGGTGCCCGAAGGGGATAGGGCCCCTTTGGTGATGCTCACAAAAGGAACGAGCACTAGGACAACATGAACAGTAGAAGGTTGAGCTGCATACATGCACTTTGCACCGAATGCGCGTGACGTCATTTAGTTCGTGCTGCATTGTTTACCGCTGTATTGCAATTTTATATTAGGTAGGTGTAATCATTCAATTACAGGTTTTGTAGGATCTCACACTTGACGTTTAAATTAAATGTGAATTTTCTTTAACTGTGCAAATATTGTTATATCTAGGTAGGTAGGTATGCTTTAATAGATTTGGGAGATTAAATTATGTAAATAAATGAAAAAATTAAATAGCAAATAGATAATGCAAATATTTGAAATTATTAATACGCAAAAAACCCAGTGATGACTAAAAAAAAAAGCAAATGTATTCCTAAAATAGTCAGTAAATAGAGCCTACTTATCAAAAAGCTATTCAGGTATAATAGAATGGAAATGCCGTCATATCTTCATCTTTTGCTGTTAAAAGTATGTCCTTAAATATTTTTTTCATAATTCAGTACTGACCCACTGTTGAGCACGAGAATTAGGCCATGTACCTATATGACCCAGCGCGGGTTGCAAATATTAATAACCTTCAAGATTTTTTTTTATTGCTTTTAGTGGCAAGCGAGCCACGGCCCATCTGATGGTAAATGGTAACCGTCGCTCATGGACTCAACAATACCTCTCGGTATTATTGTCAAGCCGCTGCTCACTATTTCATTTCACAGATATGAAATAAAAGAATAAACGGCTATCTCCTGCTACAGCCAAAACGCAACGATGTGCTTCATGGCCGGTCACGGCCACGGGAGATGGTGGTACCAACCCGCTCGGGCCCAATACCAAGTGAGTACTCCCACCCGGTACCCAGCCCTACCGCCAGTCATGAAATTGATGATAATTTCCTACTTCCCTTAGTCGCCTCATACGACACCCGTGGGAAAGAATGGGGTGGTGACACTTGTATTCTAAGTCCGTCACCACACGGCTATATGACCCAGTGCTGTTGTTGTCAAGCTCACAATTAAGTCACAATGTTTTTTTAAGGCATATAATAATTAATCTTACACATAATTCACCTGGCTCATCACTATTTTTTGAAAACAAGCTTACAGCCAACTCATGCGCAGTTACGAATTGAAATGTAAATATTTTATTTACATAAGTATTTTACGATAATTCAAAGATAAGTAAAAATTATTTTAAACCAAAGTGATGATTGATTTTGTTTGACGTGAATACTACCCACCCTTGGGCGTTATTATTGAAACATGTTACATTTGAATCATAAACGAGAATGTTCCTTTAGTCAGTAAACTGAAATAGGTCGTACTACAGAACAGTTCAAGGTATATCGGTACAGAAATAGCTAGTGAGTAAGCTGCTTAAAATAATACTCCACACAACGAAAGATGATGTTTAGCTGTAACTTCATCCATGTTTTTCGCGAAAAGGAGCCTTTTAATTTATGTCATTATTATATTTCCACATTATATTAGTGTTTTAGATACCGGCCTCCCATCCGAAGTGTTGTGGGTTCGATTCCTACACAGGACAACTCTTTGTGTGATCGACAAATGGTTGTTCTAGTCCTGATATACTTTGTGTCCGTGAAATTGTATGTTGGTAGTCTCCCGCCATACAAGGATTATATTGCCTTTAAAGAAAAAACTATATTCTGCTGCGTGGACTTAATACCCTACTCTACGGTGCATTATCTCTATGCAAAAATATTTATGCCACACAAAAGTATTTCATGTCCATTTCTTGGCTCCAACACTATATGTATGAACAATTTTATATGGAACAGTTCAGTAGTTGCGACGTGAAAGCATAACAAACAAACGCATTTTCGCATTTGTAATATTAGTAAGGACGGTAACATTTTTTTATAAATTGCATGTGTTTCCAAAAATAGCAGTTTAATTAACAATCCCTTAAGTAAAAAAAAAATACAAATTCAAATCTGGTTATAATTGAATTAATTAACGTGTAATACAATTATAATTTTATTATTAAGGAAACAAGTAATGCAGTTTATATTTTATTTTCATATTGAAAGTGTATAAATAAATGTATAAAAAATGATGGTAAATAGCCTTTGCCAGCGGCTTCGCCGCAGCAAAAAGCTAGTTTTTCGGTTATATCTCAGGTTCCCGATATAGTAGCGGGATAAAATGTCTACCAGTTTTTAATTCAAATCGAAGCCTTTCAAATAAAAAAGTTGCATCAAAACCCATCTAGTAGGTCTTTTAAATAAATTCTACAAAAAAATCTAGTTTAAATAATTTTCTAGTTTTTCGGTTATATCTCAGGTTCCCAATATAGTAGCGGGGTTTTTAAGTCTAATCAATGCCTTTCAAATAAAAAAAGTTGCATCAAAATCCGTTCAGTAGTTTTGTGTGATGCGCGAACAAACAAACAGACAAACAGATAGACAGACAAAAATTCTAAAAAAAATTGTTTTGTGTTTAGACACGCCTATATAGTCTATTACAGTCATTTTTTCTCAAATATCTTGAACATGTCAGCTCTGTTACAGTTTTATAATAGTATCTCACGGACTTAATTATACGTCCATGTAGTATCTATAGATAAGGTCAAAACAAAAAATACTCACGAGGAATACAATTTTCGACAGTAAATGTACACATACATACACACACACTATTTGCACATTATGGTTAGACAAAAATATTTGAGTGATTCTGTCGGCTGACTCACTCTAATTCTCCTTTGTTTAGCTGATTTACATTTAGTGAGCAAAAAAACTGAAGTAAATAAAATATCTGGTACGTTATTCATTCGTGTAGTTCTTATGATAAAAATATAAGACTGGAATGCAAATCAAATAACTAAATCCTTCCAACTTTCCTTATTAATAAATACCAACTGGTTACCCTGGTAGGTTATATTCAAAGAAAATTAATTTTAAATGTTTATCTAAAAATATTGTTTTTTTAAATGTAAATTAATGGCTCAAAATTAAATAGATAACTTATATTAAAGTAAAAATGAAAAATAATCAGGTTTATAGAACACGTTTTATAGTTCTTGTTCGGTATTGACGGTGAAGCGAGCAAAGAATGTGGAACGTTTGGATGGAACGTGGGTGGAGAATCTGGAGCAGGCAGTTACGATCGCGGCATACTAGGAGAACAGAAGTATATAAGAGCAGCTGTATTTACACGCCATCTATTTGTGAGTAGTCGAACTTATAACAGCAGCTGTCTTTCCAAGATGAACGGCTTTACGACGGCAGCGCCAGTGTCAGTGGTGTCGCTAGTGATAAGTAAAAGGTGGTGGTTAATATAACACTATAATAGTCATGTTTTAGCGTAGTTAATATAAGCTAATTAGTGGGAGTAACATCAAATATTTGCTCTCGCTATATTTTAAAAAACCTATAAATACGGTCTACAAAATGTAATTCTTCAAAATAAAATTTTCTGAAATTCTAATTTTATTCCATTATCTATTTGGATAATTTATATATTATTTTAATTCAATGTATTAGTCTAGTCGCATAAGAGTATTTCTGCAATGTATTAGTAACACGGAGTCAAGAATTTTGCTGATAAAAAACATAAAACATAGCATCACGCCTGTATTCCCAAAAGGGGTAGGCAGAGGTGTATTACACACCCACGATATTATACTTATTTTGCAGATACGATGGCAATAGGCTCTCGCACTTTTACGCGTGACCTAGTTACCTACATTGATTATTGACTGATGTTGAAATGGCTTGCATAGTTTATTTCAGTTACTTTTATGTCTTTATGTCCTAGCCTAGGGCATACTGATAGAGGGATGCTTCGCTGATTTAAACTCTATATTAATTTTTACTACAGAAAAAGGCAGTTGTCCGTGTGGCGACGGATTAAGAATACAAGTGTCACCACCTTATTATTTTCCGCGGGTGTCGTATAATGCGACTAAGGGAGGTAAGCAATTACTATCACCCATTTCATTACTGGTTGGTGGTAGGGCTGGGTACCAAGTGGGCCCGAACGGATCGGTACCACCATCTTCTGTGTGACCGGTCATGAAGCACGTCAATGTGTTTTGGTTGTAGCAGAAGATAGTCGTTTATTTTTTCATTTCATATCTGTGAAATGAAATGGTGCGCAGCGGCTTGAAAATACTCTGGGTATAGTTGAGTCCATGAGCGACTGTTACCACTTACCACCAGGTGGGCCGTGGCTCATCTGCCACCATTAGCAATAAAAAAATCGTAATCTATAATCTAGGCCCGAGAGTTTCGCTTAAACAGAAATTTAATAAAACAAAAATATTCTAACTATTGTCACTATATAAACCTACTTATATGAAAATTTGTTCTACGTTAAGAACAAAAGCGGTAGCATCACGCAAGACATTAAGAATGAATCTGTTATCGGAATTCGCAGTCCCGAGCAATTGCCACGATGGGTGAATTGGCAAAGCATCTGGGACGGTACTCCAGGAGATCTAGGTTCATATTCTGCTAGTGACTGTGATTTTTGATTGGAAATTCTCACACTTTGTGTTAATTTATATGTCTAAGCATGTAAAAATATATAAAAATATCATAATATTAGTAGTTTTGATAAGTAAAGTGAGTTAATCATATCGATCCTAGGAACAAAGGCAATCCAATTGCACACAGTATTCGTTTCCACGTAATTAGTAGATCTTTTATGGGGCAATCTGTATGTTTTTACAATAAAATTCCTGAAAATAAATAGGTTTGAGAAAGCTGTAAAAGAACTACAGTAAATTTGTCTGTCTCGTGATTGTGCAATATTTTAAATATAGGTACAATTTCTTTTATAGACTTAGGTGTTAATTATTTTGGTGATATTTTTCTGTTTTCATGTAGGTAGCTGGATCTGTTATGCTCACTTAAAGTCAATGCCAGTGGCGGCGTCGTGGTCGGATCATTCCCTTCCCTCTAATATGGCGAGGAGGGTGATAGCCTTGCTTCAGACTCGTGAACGGGTGCTAATGGTGGTTACTTGTGGGTCTAGCTATCATGGTCGTGGATGGTGCTGTTGCGAGGATGACTGCCTATTGTCTTTTCTTTTTTAGTTAATTTGTTTTCTTTAATTATTTAAGCACTATATTCTAGCCACTGAAGCCTTTGGCTAAGCTTGTGGCATACTTTAATAATAATTAGTAGTATGCAATCCTATACATATAGTATGCCATATTGGCTGCAATATCCTTCCTGTCATTATAGTTATAAGAAATCGTATTAAACTGTAACTCTAAATTGACAATTTAAAGTCAGTCATAAGTTTCTTGTGGTTATTTTCATGAAAATGGCGACTACGGAACCGGCCGCTCTTGGCGATTGCAATCGCCACATCGTTGTTACGGATGCACTTACCCAGGCGCCAGGCTCTCACGTTTGTTATTAGAGAATTCTTGACGATTTTAAGTGCTATAGGTGGATGTATAGCATGTGACGATACATGGATTTATTGCTATGATTCCAAAACAAAGCAGCAATCGTGCGTGTGGGTCTTACAAGATGAGCCGAACCATCCAAAGTGGCGTGTGTAAGGGTCTCTAAGCAGCCCCCTTAGAATGTCATTGATCAATAGTCCGACGCGTGATTCCTGATTAGTCGAGATTTCGACGCGTGATTCAGGCGACCAATCATAATGAAGCGAAACGAAAGTTCGTCTAACGTTTCGTTTTTCATTCTAAGGGGGCAGATGATTACTTATTTCTATAATAAAACATGACACGTGGCTCCTTAAACTTAAAGCAAGGAATAGTCGTACCCTGATTAGTACACTATTTGTTTGTCGGAAGTTATTGACAAATTCCGTAAAAATAACTGTAAGCGCTGTATCATCAAGGGCAAGTTTATGTCAGTAGCCAGACAGACAACTGAATTCTTGAAGGTGAAAAATTTACACTTGTAAGAGCCATTTTGCATAATTCATATCTGTGTCGCGTAAGTCTAATCAAGAGCTATCCAATAAAAAAAGCTACCTCAAAATCCGTTCAGTAGTTTTTGGGTGATGCGCGAAAGAATAAACATATAAACAAACAAAAATGGTTTTGTGTCATGCCTAATACAGTTTTTTTTTCCTCAAATATCTTAAATGTACAGAAACGGCCCTGTTACTGCTTTATAATAGTTAGGATTTCTTCCATATTGATTTCCATTTAATATTTTCAATTATAATATTGACATCTAAAAGTACTCTTTTTTATGGTTTGTTGGAGACAAAAGTTAATTTTGTCTGACGGCTTCCTGTAGGTATTCAGGAAACATAAGTATTCACATGGATCATAGTCATTCTTTATAACCGGAACATATCCACACGTTACACAGCTGTTAAAAAGTCAAGGTGATGGTGGTGGTCCGCCAAAAAAGAAAGAAAAAAAAAAATTAAACCCCTAATTTCCTTTGTATGCTGTGGAATTCTTCTCTTACGTGCCTATGCTCGTGTATAAGAGTGGAAAAGTCACTGGACAAAGGGTAAATTTAGCCACGCTTGGCAGGCGGGTTGGCGATCGCAGTGGATGTTTTTATTACCCAGGGGAAAGCTGCTGCCCGGTCCCTCCGTAATCCCTCTTTTACGACTCCCATAGGAAGAGACGGGGTGGAGCTATTCTTGGTGCCGGTCAGTGACATAATACTAAATTTTAAATCTATCAGTCTTACAGAAGATACTCCTCACACACATCTATGCACCAACTTGAAAAGAGTTCATAATCTAACAGCTGAATGGTTTTCAAAAATCATAGCTTCTTAGCTATGATTTTTGAAAACACTCTCGAAAAAAGAACAAAAAAATAAACACATAACACTAAATCATAATCTGTTCAACCATTTGGAAATAATTATGTCAGAGACAGACAGATACACAAGTTAAAATTATAACACTACTTCGTTTCCGTCGGGGATTGAAATAGGGATTGCATGAATCAAGGCCATGATACATTCGCTGATAGAAATTAGAAATTGTATTATAAGGGTAAATTACTATTACCTATTTTAAAGTAAATAAATGGTTACAAATGAATTAGTCTAAACATGAGCAATTTTATTTATAATTCAAGAGTACATTGATGAGTTGAGATCATGTTAACTACGATTACTTAGTAAATACGTCAGTAATTCTTCGTTATAACTAGACTAGATAAATAAATATTTACATGTAATAATAATTAATCTAAAGGTAGATTATCATAAACTTGAACAATTAATAAACGACCCCAGATAATTTATATTGTAACACACTAAAAAGAACTAAAACTGTATTATATTCCCAAAGTGAAAATGAAATATTATTAACTAGCTGATACCAGATTTTGACTGCGTTGCTTATTATTAAACAAAAAAAGAGCTCTAATGGGACATCACGCAGATATGAAAACATCGATTTTCTTTCTTTCTTCAAATATTGTTTGAGTCTTATATAATTCTTGGTAAGCACCGTTCCGTATCCATAGACGAATTCAAACTATTATTGTTTTATTGATTAAAATTATACTTCCTAGTTAGATGCTTTTGTCAACAGATGGCGTTGAAATCAATTAAATAAATTGCCGGTATTATCCGGAATTGGAATGTGCCCGGTAGACGGCAATAGGCTCGCCCCCTATTACGTCGGACTCAAACATAGCTGGTGAATCGTGGGTGCGTAATACACCTCTGCCTACCCCTTCGGGGAATACAGGCGTGATGCTATGTTTTTCTTTCTATGCTTTATCCTCTCTCCGCATTCGATGTTTTCACATCAAAAAAACACACGTACGAACACGTAATAATGCTTATAAAAATCGTTTGTTACTTACAATTTTAATAACGGTGCATTAAGTGTAAATATAGTTTTTTTTTAGATAAGGACCAAGTGTCTGAAAATAAAACAGAATAATTAAAATCTATCCAGTAGATTTCCGTGATACGTGTCCAACGACAGACCTCTGTAATTTTATTTATAAAGATGTAAAGAGGTTTTTATTTAGATTTTATTTACTGGGATTGCTTATAATGTATTAAATTATTCTAATATATGAATAAGTTAACTAAAATATTTGGCATTTATTGCTCGTAACCCAAAGTATCACTTTCAGTATTAATTTATTGTAGGCCTTAACAAATGTTTCTTTAATTATTGCAGCTTATTGCTAAATACGTTTGAATATTTACAAGTTTTTAAAACTTAAATAATAACTTATGAGGTTTCATAATTTAACTCTACAACAACTAGATACATGTTGTAATCAATGTAGTCCTATAAATGTGCTACGTTAAATTTAAAAGCTAATATATCTATTTTTTAAATGAGTACACGACTTCGAAAGCTAGGACGAAATGCGAATGGGACCCGGTAAAAGTTTTTAAATTATCTTAACACAATTTATTCTACGTCATCATACGAGTCATTAAAACTTTCTTCCATCACACTCTCTAGCGATGTTTTCTTCTCGCACGGTGCATCTTTCATACCTAACAATCTGTCGCAATCGGTAAGACGTCCATGAAGTACATCATAGACCCGAGTCATAGAAGCCACCTTCTCTTTGCATGCTGGATCTCTTTCTATAGCAAAAAGTCGTGAGTCTAGCAACTTAATTGCCGCTACAATGTAATTTCTTAACGTTTTCGTTTTATGTTCGGAGCTGATTCTTTCGAGAAAGGCGCAAATTTGTCGCTCGCTACACAAAAGTACGTCCACGTCATATGCTAAAGGAGAATGTTGCCTATGTAGATATGCAATCAATCGCTTTGCATATCGTCGATAAGTTCGGTATGCTTTTCGTTTTTTCGGTCCTAAAGTTCTACCCATGGTCATTGATTTCTTCATATCATCGATAACTGCTTTATATCCAGCATCCACTTTGGAATCAAAAATGTCTCGTAAGCGGGTTTCAATTGGTTGAAGTTCGTAAGGAGCTGGTGAAGGCGGCAAGGAAGGCGAGGAAGGTGGTGGTGATGGCGGTAGAGTGTTACGAGCATTTTCTTCTTCACTAGATTCAGATGAAATCCTACGTTTTACAGTGCTGGCTTCTGGCGCCGGGTAAGGACGTGGTCTTGTACGAGTTTTTTGTACTCGAGCTGGTCTCGGAGCAGTGCGAGCATTGTACGCCGTAAGTACATTTGCATCTTGCTCGGTGAGTGGTCTGGTACGTTGTATTGCAGCCAGCGGTATTATTCGAATCTTTACAAGGGCATAACTTTGATGGATCTTCGCTCGAATACGTGCGTCCTCGTAATCGGCTCCCCACAGATCACGAATGGCAGATTCTTTGAGATAACGAACTTGGCATAGTTCTCCATTAAAAAATCGTTTACGTTGTTGTTCGTTGAGCGCATCCCTCTCTGCGCCAGTTATGCCGTGGATTTTCGTTAAGTGGTCCGGGAGTTTGCCGTAAGTAAATCTGGCACAATTTTCAATAGGGCAAGGTATGTTCGCATGGTTCTGTTTTTTTGTTCGAGTAACTGTTGGTATTGAAGGCCGTGGCGTTGCCATGCTTAGTTTTGAGACTGACGATTACCTGAAACAATTAATATTTCAAGTTATTAGTGGCTTAAAAAGTAAGCTGATTTGGTCAGGAACCAATAAATTGGCAAATGGTTTTTCACAACTCATTACATCTTCACTGATGGGCACACCTCTCAAAGTCTCCGCGCGTAAAACGTCGTAAGCGATGCATATTTGCACCGCAATGATAAAAATCTATAAAAAAAATCTAAAAAAAACACTAAAAAAAACACATCACCGATATCAGTCATAAGGACCAATTTTGAGTGCTTTTAAATTTTGACAACCCTACATCGATCAAGAAGGGACTGATAAACTGTTATTCCCTCCCATAGAGGAATTTAGGCCACCACGCTGTTGGCAGGCTTCACAAGCCATGGAGAAAATCTGTCGAGAATGCAGGTTTCCTCAAGGTGTTTTTCTTAACCGGGCAAATATAAATTGTCAACAAATAAACACTTATTTTGAACAGTCAGAGGTGTATGACACTTGCTAGGTTTCGATATCGGGCTCGATACCCCATAAGACATCACCCCTATGCTTTTGATAAACTACTTGCTATAATTTTATTCTTTTGTTTTAACCATATACTTATCATCGCCCTCAATATTACTCTCCCATATGGGTTCAATAAGAATCCAACGTCATGCTCGTAGGTCAGTGCGGGTTAACATTATTCAAGAAGTCATTGATTTCTAATGCTGGCGAATCCTTCACAGTAGAACTTGTCTATAGCAAATTAATTGCTGTGCGTTAGTTTTGCATAATCTCGAAAAAGGCTCCACTGATTTTAGGAACGTTATTTATGTGTGTGTCCTTTGAGTGGGGCAAGGACCAAGGAAATGGATGGTTTAGATTCAAAATTGGACTTGGTAGATGGCGCTGCGACCGTATAATAGGATATGTACCTACTATCAATGTTTGAAGGAAATTTTCTTTTTTTATGTTTACGGATATTGGCATTTAATGTTTACGGATTTATTTTCTTTTCATATTTTTTTTAATTTCAGTAAATACTATAAGCACAAATCATCTTAAACGTCCCCCGGATCTTATCAAAAATTCAAATATCGAAGAAGTATTTGGGCCGTTAATTAAATAACAGGCTAGCCAAAGTAACCACTGAAGTTTTGTGACACAGTTCCAGTTCCAGGGGTCGGCCGAGATTCACACACGGACTCGTGCAGCCCCACACTATCGGGGTATGCGGTTAGGTACATTTTTCTCGCCTTAAAAAAGGCAAGCCAAGGTGCGAGCTGTACAACGTCTGTCGAGTTCAGCTAGTATAATAACTATACTATTATAAAGCTGCAACAGAGATATATCTGTACATTTAAGGTATTTGGGGAAAATAATATATTAGGCTATTTATTCAGGCGTCTCTGCATACATATTTTTTTAATTTTTTCTCACTATCTATATGTTTGTTCGGGCAATATGCAAAAACCACTTCACGGATTTTGATAAAACTTTTTTTGATAGCTAAAATTGGTATACATTTTATCCTGTTACTATATCGGGAGCCTGAGACATAAACTAAAAACTAGCATTTGGCTGCGGCGGAGTTAAGGAAAAAGGTTAGTTTTTTTTTATATTATAGTTACAAAATGTACGTTAAATGTTTTGATAGTTTTCCGTTTACACAAATTAATTGGCAAATTTTTTCATACGAAGTTCTCCACAAACGTTGGACGGAGTCCAGTTAATTTATTTAGAGGGTGTTTATCGACACGGAGGGTGGCTGTCCGAGTATAATAATTGTGTTGACGGAGTCTCCGGGCTATTTACCTAGAGCCCGGAACTCCAGGCTCTTGTCCTCCGTTTAATTTATTGAAAACAATGCTACTATGGTCCTTAGTCTTCTTGCCATGTCTATTTGTATGTATTATATATCTATATACACGTAGGCATGAAATGTATCTTTTAAATGTAATGTTATTTTAAATAAGACAAAAGAGAAATATTGAATATATTTTTCTCGGGCCACATTAACGTCAATGCCCATTACCGCGATAATTAATGCGTAAACGCGATAATTTTTCACACTTGAATGTTCAATCTCTTTGTTTTGTAATAATGGCTGCACTAGAACGTTCAATCTCTTTGATGTACCGCCACTGAAGTATATCGCATAACGTCAAAGAGAAATGTGAATGCCGCTATCGAATTCTTGCGATATGTCGTGGCTACACCAAAGTTAAACGTCCATCATCGTGATAATTAATGACATTTCCCTTTAGTATGGCCTGATAAACCCATTTGTTAGTAATCATCGTAAGTTATAGTTACATTAATCATCATCATCGATCTTTCCACATTGTTCAATAAAATACTCGATAGTGATATGATACTCCAAGCGATCCCGTGCAACCAACGGCTTCCCACGGATTTGATCACAACGTCGTTTCACTTAGTAGAAGGCCTTTCTAAGTTGTGTCATCTGATACGTGGTCGCTACTTAAGAACCTTTTGTTTCAACGAT
Source organism: Leucoma salicis (assembly GCA_948253155.1). NCBI lineage: Eukaryota > Metazoa > Arthropoda > Insecta > Lepidoptera > Erebidae > Leucoma > Leucoma salicis. Next base: position 8,768,924 of record OX411808.1, on the reverse strand, counting down.
TATTAGTTTATTGAGAAATACAACCTGTCCATTGCCACTTTAGCGTGCGATGTCTATTACTCTCATTCTCCCACCGTTCTCCATATTTCGGATTTTGTCTTATAGAATGAATTCGAGAAAAGCCCTCTGCGTGACTTTGAGCAGACTGCTCAATCTTAGTGCAAATTACATGGTAATACCACAGAATAAATACGAGTACTAGTCCTACGGACAGAAACATCAGTTCCATTAAAACTTGTCCAAAATTCTCATAGAACAAATTCTCATAGATATGTTAGGAACATTTTTTCCCGCCTTAACAAAAAAAAAAGGGTTGCACCTACGATGATTTTACTTACTTACTTATCATCACGCTATCTCCCTTGTGGGGTAGGCAGAGAGAACAGAGTGACTAAAGGCTATATTCTTGCATACATCTCTCGCTACCTTAACGTTCATAACTCTCTTCATACACTCTCCGGTTTCCGCTCGCCGGTTTCGGAGACTCCTGACTCCACCGACAGCAACAAAGATGTCGTTTATAAAACTTAAAAATTTATTTTTCAAGTAGATTCTATTCGATTATTTTTTATATCATTTTAAATGTTATTTTCAAGTCGGATTATTTTTTATAAGTTGATTTTTTTGTTTATCATATATGTTTAGAGTTTTAGCTCTGAATTTTTGGTTATTAAATTTTATTGACGAAATACCCTAAATCGCGTAAATAATTATATTTTAATCAATAGTACAAGCGCGAGCGCTTAGGCTCGCGTGTACAGTCGTCTATCGGTTGTACCGTGGTCGGTACGCGAAGCGGTAGGCATTTAACTCGGGACCTTGAGCGAGTGATGTACGGTAATACACTGCTACTGAATTGAATTTGATTGGTCAAAATACTATTGAGTTTAGTTATATCTTATGTCTTTTTAATTTGACACCTTATAATGCTGTATACTACTCGTGCAGATAAAGAATGGGATTTTAAATGGCGGCACATTGAGCCTGTACTGTCAGCATACTACGGCGTAACTATAAACAATAGTTCACGCAACATGAATACCGTTATTTTTTTGCTGTCTAAACCGTTAGGTGTTAGTATAGCGAGAAGTACCTAAATAGTGGCGATGCCATTTATAATCCCATTCTTTATCTGCACGAGTAGTATAATGTGTTAGTTCCGTAAAACTCAGATCGCACAAGTTTATATTTTTTTCTCAATCATTTTATGATTTGACACATTATACTCTGTGACTTTGGTAACCCAAGGTCTTCAATATTATTCATTTCCAGCTGGACGTGAGTGTATATCTAATTCATTGTTGTATTGTTTAGAATATTGAGTTTTATTATATTCTGCCTCATAATATTTCTTGAGGGACGGTAATAACAATTAGAGAAAACAAACCAAGATCGAGGGCTTGATTGAACTAATATTTATTTTGTAAATTAGCAAGCATAGCCGCCAGGACCGCCTTGCGATAAATAATCCGAATTGAACGATCCTCGCGGGACTGTCTCGGTGCTTGTATTGTTTTGTATTCTTTAATTAATAATTTTGATTAGTTATTCGTTTCAGAAAAGATAAAGTTGTAACGTACAGGCAACGCCTGGGCGCCATGATGCAAGATGGCTGTGAAATTACAGATGCGCAAAGAGAAAGTAGGTACGGAACTTTACACTATACTTAATTCTCTTTCACTGAGTTATAACTGCAATAAGATTACTACTACATTAATTATATTTTTAACAATACAGTTCTCTTACCAATCAAAATGTATGGACTTATACTGCAGTTATAATATGCTATTTCTGGATTATCACAGACGTATATCCTTATTAGTTATAGTTGCAAATAATATCATAATAATTACGGGTATGGTTGCGTTATTGTTATTCTTTACTATAGGGATAAATAATGATCACAGTAATGTAACAGTTTCTATGTTCTCTAAGCGTCTACTGATATATATATAGTTTTGAACCAGGAGGGTATACTATTATATAAGTGCTTTTTACTATTATAAATGTTAGATATATCATTATCTAATGAACTAGATGAATTCGGTTCTGGTTCTGCTTATATTTGTAAACCGGAAGATAGTCATGATATATTGAGCAATAGTACCTACCTCTATAAATATTTAACACGTAAATATTCGCAGTGTCAATAGAAACTTTGACAAATTTATTGTATTCTTACAAAGTATAAAAATATTACCTGAAATTATAGTGCTATCTGAGTGTTGGTTAAGTAAAACAACAATTATTCCAACAATTAACGGCTACTGTGGATACAAAACTGAAAACAATATTAACCAAAACGATGGACTTATAATGTACATTAAATCATCGCTGTCATATAAGATTATAGAACCTAAAGCAGTAGGTTTTAATTGCTTAATATATAGGATGGAATCTGTTAGCCTTGCCGTCATAGCTATATATCGGCCTCCATGTAATCGTAATTTGGATGACTTCTTTGAATGCCTGGATAATACTCTCCTGTCTTTTTCTAATTTTAAGAACATAGTCCTTGTCGGAGACACTAATATAAACATTATTTCAACACAATTGTATCCTCAAGCAAATGAATATATTAATCTTTTTGCGCACCATGGTCTTACACCCACACACTGCTTGCCGACTCGAGATAACAATTGTTTACATCATATATTATTAAAGTCTGATTTAAAAAGCACCACGTTAGTATTCGACACTTACATTACTGATCATGCACCTATCTTTCTTAATATTGAAACTAAGTCAGAACTTCCTAAACACAAAAATAATTTCGTTTCTAAAGTAGACTATTGCGCTGTTTTAGAAACAGTATCGCGCCTTGACTTTAGCATAGTCATGAATAACTCAGATCCTAAAACAGCAGCAGAGATGCTGATTACAATGATCAGGACAGTTATTAAATCAAGCTCTTCTCATAAACCTATTCCTTCAAAACATAGAATTTTTAAGCCGTGGATTACGAAGGGGCTGTTAAAGTGTATTCGTAATCGAGACGCATTATGTCGCCGGTTGAAGCGTGATCCTGAAAACTATAACTTAAAGCTAACATATGTCAGATATCGTAATTTTTGTAACAAATTATTAAAAAATATTAAACATTCTTATGAAAAACATGAGTTCGAAAAAGCACAAAATAATCCTAAAAGTACAGGGAAGGTTATTAAGAATATTATCGGGATGAGCCAATTGAGAGACTCTTCGAAAGAGCTTCTAAATTTAGAAAAAAATTAAATGTCTTCAGTCAATAAAGTAAACGAGTATTATGTAAGTGTTGGTAAAGATCTGGCAAGTCAATTTGATCCAAGAATGTCCTCTTCTAAGCTGGAATCAGCCGATGGCACGACAGTCGGTTCCTCAGTGCTACTGCCAACAGACAACTATGAGGTAGAGAGAATTATTCGAAGTCTGCGTAGTGACAGTGCACCTGGATGGGATGAAATCACCACAAAACTTTTACAGAAGTGCTCAGACACTTTAGTGCCGGTTATTACTCATATTTGTAATATCTCTATGCTCAGAAGTATATTCCCAAAAGCATTTAAAAGAGCTATTGTTTATCCAATCTTCAAGAGTGGTAGCAGGGACAGTGTGAGTAACCCATATCAATTTTGCCGGCACTTTCTAAAGTACTGGAAAAACTACTTAACTCATTATGTAAGCTCTATCTACCTTGCTGTCTATATATTCATATGCCGATGACACCGCCTTGTTGGTTCACGGCAAAAGCTGGGCTGATGTTTTCATGCTAGCTAACCAAGCGTTAAAACGTGTTATGCAGTGGCTTTCAGAAAGTCGGCTAACTATTAATTTAATGAAAACGACTTATGTGACGTTCTCGCTATCGAAACTGACGCAATCGACATCAGACGCATATACTCTTAAAGCTCATACGTGTTTTGAAAATATGGCAACGTGTGACTGTTTGGCACTAAGTAGATCTACTCAAACAAAATATCTCGGAGTATACATAGACTGTTTAGTGAGTTAGAAGGATCATTTAGTCTGTCTTACCTCCAGAACGAGAAAAATGATATCAGTTTTCAAAAAATTGCGGCACTCTCCTAGCACTGATATATTAAAAATTGTATATTATTCTTTATGCCAATCTATATTGAGATATTGCATTGTTGTTTGGGGTGGAGCACATAAGACACATTTACTACCTCTGGAACGTGCACAGAGGGCTGTGCTTAAAGTTATGCGTTTCAGGCCTTTCAGATATCCAACTACACAATTATATTTGGACTGTAAGGTACTTAGTATTAGGCAGCTGTTCGTGCTGGAAATTATTACTAGAAACACATTTCTCTGCAGTATGAACCTAATCATTTAAATAACACCGTAGACACAAAGTATGTGAGATAAAATACTTCAAGAGTTCTTTAGCTGCAAGGCATTATAGTGTACTCAGTTGCTACCTTTATAATATTATCAATAGATATTGCAATATATACCCGCTAGTTCGAAGCAAATGCAAAAAGAAGGTATTAAGTTGGCTCATCGACAAAACTTATCTGGAAACTGAAAACTTATTAAAATTAAGCGTTCTGTAACATACATTCACGTCCATTTGCACATTACCACATCAACACACGCACTATTACACCCACACCCACTCACACACACACACGCACCCACATACAACACACACACACACACACACACACACACGCAAACACACACATCCATCTATTTTACAAATAAGCTAGATTTGACCTGCGTGAGACCTGGTACCCATACCACAAGTTAAATCTTACTATGGGTACCATTGTTCAACGAAATACTGCTATTATGTATTAATTTAGCATTTAAGATGGCGCATGGATGTATTATTTGGTTAATAAATTATTATTATTATACTTTTCATTTATTAACATAACATCACTAGATACATTTTTAAATAGTATATTATAAAAAATAACACAACATTTAAAAATATAAAAAGTGTGTAGACCCACTGGCAACGGGTACAGGGACCAAACTGCCAATGGCTAGGGCCCCAGAGATAGGAACTTCCGAACAATGCATGCGGTATCCAGAAGTACCGCCTTCTGCATCAGACCCTTGACCCAGCCATCCAACGCGAGCCTCTTAAGATGTTGGTCGAGGCTCTTGGCTATTAGTCCATTAACTGAAACCACTATCGGTACAATGATCGCCGAGTCCACATCCCACATGTCAACGATCTCGTGGGCCAAGTTCAGATATTTCATCTGTTTCTCCTTCTCAGCCTTCACGAGATTCTCGTCATGTGGTATGGTGACATCAACAATCATTGCCCGGCGCTCAGTTCGATCAACCACCACAATATCAGGCTTGTTGGCTACAACAGTTCTGTCCGTGATGATTGATCGATCCCAGTACAGTGTGATAGGGCCATTCTCGAGAACTGGCTCAGGTACATACCTATAGTACGGGACCTCGACTTCCACAAGCCCGTATTTCAGAGCAAGCTGCTGATGAATGATCCTGGCTACTTGATTATGTCTGTGCAAATACTCGCCGTTAGCAAGACGAGAACAACCCGAGACTATATGCCTAAGGGACTCACCTGGGCGGTGACAGGCACGACAGATGTCTACTGTTCCGTCCCTTAGGATATGTCTCCGGTAGTTGTTCGTCATGATAACTTCGTCAGTAATTGCACAGACAAAACCTTCGGTTTCTCCAAAGAGGTTGCCGAAACGTAGCCAGGCCACGGAAGCTAAAAAGTCTACGTCGGGCCCATGTAAAGCCCGATAGAACCTTCCGTGGAGCTCCTTGCTCTGCCATACACTCTTGCGGTCATCAGTACTGAGTACTACAGGTCTGCGCCAGTTCTTCTTAGCCAAGGAGAGCGGGGTGAGTCCGGAATCTACAGCGACCACATCGCGATGCATAACCCTGTCAGCACAGAGAAAATATTCCCTAAGGTTGTACACCTCACGATTGTGCAAGGTCTTGGCATTTAGGAATCCTCGACCTCCACACTTTCGCGGAATGTACAACCTCATTACTGACGAACGAGGGTGATGCATACGATGTGCGGTCAAAAGACTACGGACCCTTCTATCCAAGGCGTCAAGTTCAGTCTGAGTCCACCTGAGTATGCCGAAAGAGTACATAAGAAGTGGCATGACCCAACCGTTGCAGGCTCGCACCTTGTTGCCACCTGATAAAAGACTACTTAGTACTTTTTTCAAGCGGCCAAAGAAACGTTCCCGCAGCAATTGTTTCATATCCACCTCATTTATGCCTAAGGCTTGCGACATACCCAGGTATTTATAGGTGTCAGTTACGAGAAGTGGTCGTAAATTAGTAGAATCCGTGAGCTGAATTCCCTCAGATTCCACTACCCTTCCCCGTTTTACATGCATGACCGCACATTTGTCTACACCAAACTTCATACCGATAGAATTACTAAAAGATTCAGTTAATTTCAGTAACTCTATCAGTTGCAATCTGGTGGAAGCAAATAGCTTAAGATCATCCATATAATACAGGTGGGATATTTCCCGACCACCTCTTCGTAACCTGTAGCCATGCCCTGAACCCTCTAACAGTGTACTGAGAGGGTTCATGGCTAAACAAAACCATAGAGGACTCAGGCTGTCACCCTGAAATATACCTCGCTCAATCCTTATGAGCTCACCGTAATTACCCGGGGTCTGCCGACATACTGGATAGCTAAGAGCTGTTCTCCAGTGCCCCATGCATGACTGCAAGAAGGCGCATAAAGTAGCATTGACTTTATACAACTCTAGCACCTTCAAGAGCCACGCATGTGGCACAGAATCAAAAGCTTTTTTATAGTCTATCCAACATGTCATCAGATCCCTCTTGTTACGGCGAGCATGTTGGCTGATGGCCGTATCAATAAGGAGGAGCTCCTTTGTACCACGGCTCCCGCTCCTACATCCATTCTGAGATATAGATATGATCGAATTTGTTTCAATATGTTTGACAATTTTGCTTCTCAGAATAGATGTAAGTAGCTTATAGATCGTGGGTAAACACGTAATTGGTCTATAATTACTTGGTTCCGTGGTACTTCCTGATTTATGGAGCAAATGAGTGATGCCAGTCGTCATAAAATCCGGCAACGACCCCGATTCTAAGGCCGATTGGAACTGAGAAGCCAAACGAGCATGTGAACTGCGTAGCCATTTAAGCCAAAAGTTGTGCAGTCCCTCCGGTCCTGGAGATTTCCAATTTGATAGCGTACGGACTGCACATGCTACGTCTTTATGATCGATTACAATATTATCCATAGGAGTGATTTTTTCACATGCTCGTTCAACAACCCCCATCCAATCACCTTCAGAGTGTATGATGGGCACCGACCAAATGCTGCGCCAAAACGTATTTGTAGCTTCAGCATCCTGTAGCCGCACATCACACACAACTTCACGAGATCGTTCCCAGCTTCTATAGACTGACTTCTCATTTCTCTGAAACATGCGATTCACTGTAAATCGATCCATTCGTTTTTTGTATCTGCGGATTCGATTTGCCCATGCATAGACTTTTTGCTTCAGTAGGTCAATGCGCTCCGTAACTCTGGCCATATAGTCTTGAGGCCTGACTCCAGTCCCCAAGAAAGCCCGCTTCACGAAGCGCATCACCCGTGGGCGTGTGTTGCCCATGCTGAAGCTACTGAGCTTACCGATTAGTACCCTTGTCTCGGCGATACGACACTCAATCCTGTACTGCCATGCCGGTTTCGCATTTAATGGCCGCATAGTGGGTTCTTTATTTTGTATCCTTAATCCAGCTTTGCGGCAAGCCGCAACAGCTGCACAATACAAGATGGAGTGTGTATCGGCGAGATTGTCACTATTGTCTAAGTATTTAGACAAAAGTGAGTCAAGGGTACCAATCAATAACACATTCTTTCTATGCATGGGCAATCGAGGCAGATGTGGCCTGAACTCTAGAGGTATGAATCGAAACTCATGAATTGCATATTCCAAAGCACTTCTTACCTCCTCACGGTACTGAGTGTCCACAGAGACAGTCCCATCACCCTCATCCGCACATGGTCCTCGTAGAACAGAGACTTGAACGGCTGTTGTAATTGCTGTTTGCGCAGGGACGGGGGTAATAGGGCTAGTCTGTATAAACTCTGAGCGTAGCCGATCAAGCACGGTACTATCCAACATGCGAGAACGCTGAATCGCCCGTACTTGATCCGATAATCGTTGAGCTGATACGTTGACGGCTGGTTCCAGGCCCTGAAACAGAAGCAGCATGCGGTCACGGTACGCAGTAAGGTTAGTTCCCCCCTCTGTGGCCCCAAAATACGCGCGCATGACATTTTCATTTATAGAATTTGTCCATTTCATGCGCCGCACATAACCACTGGCAGTGGGGACCCTATTTGAGGCCTGTGGGCCTCGGGGTCCCAAGCTGTCCGGTGGCCGGCCTCTCTTACGCCGGCGTACTGGTGGTGGCGACGTCGGTGGAGAGAAATACTCGTCACTTGAAGTTGAGCTCGACGCGTGCGATATGACCGGCTCTGCTGATGCGGTAGCCGGTGGCTGGTACACGGAGCTATGTGACAAGTCCGGGGATGGTAGGCGTGCTGCTAGTGTCTTGGATCTTGTTAACATTTTTTGGATAGCTATATTCTTTTAGTTTTGTAAATTATTTTCATTTTGACATGTATGTCAAATGTCATTCTATATTAAATATGTATGTCTCGGTTTAAAAATATGTTTGATAAGGCGAATTGAATGTGTAATAAATTAAATTTGAACTCTTGAACTATTTTAATGATTTACACCTTAAAAAGGACATATAAATTAGCTAAATTATTATTTTCCATTTTATTTTAGATTTATTTATTATTATTATTATTACTGATTGCAAGTAAAGAAGTACCAATTAGGTATAGTTAAACTTAATTCTTAAACTAGTTTAGATATTTTTATATATATTTTTAGCATTTGACATGCTTAGCAACATACATTAAACACAAAGTGAAAAACTGCTCGTGACTGTTATTTTCGATTTCACATTTTTCACTTTGTGTGTAAGCATGTCAAATGCTAAAAATATATATAAAAATATCTAAATATTTATAGGGTTTGTTGTCATTATTAGGTAAAATCTTAATTGTAAAATTAAGTTTACCTGGTCGGTATAATGTATGAAAATACTTCCGACAGATGGTGCAGGCGTCACTCAAAGACGTTAAGTATGAATGTGTTGTCGAGATTAGCAGTCAGGAGCAAGGGTCACGATTGCTGAATTGGCAAAGCATCTGGACGGTATCCAGGAGATGCAGGTTCGAATCCTGCTCGTGACTGTTATTTTTGATTTCACATTTTTCACTTTGTGTTTAATGTATATTGCTAAGCATGTCAAATGCTGAAAATATATATAAAAATATCTAAATATTTATAGGGTTTGCGTCACTATTAGGTAAAATCTTAATTGTAAAATTAAGTTTACCTGGTCGGTATAATGTATGAAAATACTTCCGACAGATGATGCAGGCGTCACCCAAAGACGTTAAGTATGAATGTGTTATCGAAATTAGCAGTCAGGAGTAAGGGTCACGATGGCTGAATTGGCAAAGCATCTGGACGGTATCCAGGAGATGCAGGTTCGAATCCTGCTCGTGACTGTTATTTTCGATTTCACATTTTTCACTTTGTGTTTAATCTTAAACTAGTTTATAACTCTAATTTATATGTCTAACCAGGTCAGGTTCAAATCTTGCTCACGGCTATAATTTTCTCCACTTTGTGTTTGGCTAAACCTAAAATTACATTTTTAACGAGAGTAGTATATGAATGATTTGTAGATAATGTTTGTATATATCTATACACCGATGTGAAATTGAAGTATCTGTTTAACTATAGCAAAATACCATTTTTTTAAGTTTTGTCTAACTTTCTGTTTGTTTCGTCTAATCTCCAGAACGGTTGGATGGATTTGGACGGGACTTTCACTGATAAATAGCTTATATAGACTTTTATTTTGGAAAAAGAATAAGGGTTTAACATGGCATATGAAAATTGAGAACGCTAGTCGTATCAGAATAGGATGACATTGTTATTTACTGGATTTATATTTTAAAATTTATTTATTTTTATTTGTACGGTGTCTTTTTGTAATTAAATCTTGTCTTGTTGTTGTTTTTGTTGTTGCCACTTCCCGGTTTGAGAATGAGCTACAATTTTGGAGAAGTATGCAAATTAGGAACAATACAATATTATCATGGCATGGCACCTCCATGATCACACATCTGATGATGAAGGAAGACTTTGTTGTTTGATTAGTCTTTAGGTACAGCTTTTTAATAAATAATCTATTAATTCTCAATGAAATATTAGGCAGTAACAATTAACATTAGTGTTCTATATATCATCGTTACACAAAAATCTAATATAAAAGTAAAATAATACTTCTATGATGTATTAGGAACGATGATTCAGAATGGTTATTTAACAAAAGGAGATCCATAAAACCTGTTTTAGGCTAGGCTGCAAAGAATTTAAATATCTTTTCAACCTGTTGACCATCCAAAAAGATATTTAAATTCTTCTTCGAATGTGTTTATCAACTGCAGCCTAGTTAGGAGACTATCTAATATCTTTAAACGAGCAATTCTTGTAATATAATCTGACCTCTTTTCTGTACTCCGTGAATCTGACGTACCTATATATATAATCTGACGGCTCTAACGATTTTCATGAAATGTAGCATGCAGTAGTCATTTTTAGAAAACTTAATTTATCCGTGTTTTCAGGCAATGAAAAAATAACCACCAACCATTTTTATAATTATGTCGGTAAGATCGAAAAATATTATTCATATTATGTAATATGTAATTCGTATCTAAAAATAATTTACAAAAAAACACGATTTACCAAAAAAGAAATACCGAGCAATGCAAGCAATTGGTCATCCAGGTAGGTACCTACTTAGATTAATATGCAGATGCCGACTTTAATCTCCTAGCGTGCAACTCAAATTTTTAACCCCTGCAGTAAGCCGATAGCTGTTATAATTTTTTTTATTGCTAATGATTGCAGACGAGCCATGGCCCACCTGATGGCAAGTGGTAACCGTCGCTCATGGACTCAACTATACCGAGAGCTGCGCATCATTTTATTTCTCAGATATGAAACGGAAGAATAAACGGCTATCTTCTGCTACAGCCAAAACACACTGATGTGTTTCATGACCGGTTACACAGGAGACGGTGGTACCGACCTGTTCGGGCCCTATAGCAAGTGAGTACTCTTAATTGGTACCCAGCCCTACCACCTGTAATGCAATGGATGATAATTGCTTACTTCCCTCAGGCTGGATTCGACTAAACTCGAATATATACAAGAATAACTATACCGAGCACAAAGTGAAAAATGTGAAATCGAAAATAACAGTCACGAGCAGGATGTTATTTTCGATTTCACATTTTCCACTTTGTGTTTAATGTATAGTGCTAAGCATGTCAAATGCTAAAAATATATATAAAAATATCTGAATAACTATACAGAAATTAATCTATTCCACGATTTTATTCTCTAGAATCTAGAGAACGTTGTTGATTATCTAGAGTCTAGATAATCAACAGTTGTTCTTCCACGCAATCTGACGTATACTTGGAAATATACTTGGAATAGCTATTCGCGAATAATAATATACTTGGAATAGCTATTCGCGAATAGCGAATAACCGGCAAAAAGAAGTTGTTCTACAAACGGGACAGTGTACCTATAGCGTATCTCAACTTTTATTTGTCGTATTATAGCGTGAGAAAGTAGCTGTCAAGCCTGTCACTGTATAGTTTAAATGTTTCGAATTAAATCAAGAAGAAGAAGATTAAAATGACAGCACAATAAAGGTGACGCCTTTTTTTATTCTTAGATTAACTCCTCTCTCTCCTCGCTATTCTTCGAATTGTTGTTGGTAAAACGTAAAATTGATTTATTCTCGAGTAAGTAGCGATTTATTGCCGTGTGGGGCTGGCTTTAGAATTGTCCCACCCCTCTCCACCCATGGGAGTCGTAAGAGCCGACTGAGGGACCCGACTAACTGCACATAGTCACGAGGAGGGAGGCGACTCTGTACTGTCACCATTGCGACTGCAATGAGGACACGGCGCGGCACACGCTCGAGTCGTGCCCGGCTTGGGCCGAGCAACACCATAAACTTGTCGCGGCAATAATATAAATTATTTTTTGCCGTGTGGGGCCGGCTTTAGAATTGTCCCACCCCTCTCCACCGATGGGAGTCGTAAGCGCCGACTGAGGAATACCGGGGGAGTGGGCAGCAGCACTCCTTCGAGTATTAATAACATCCACTGCGATCGCCAACCCGCCTGCCAAGTTATTATATGGAAGCGAGAGTTGGGTATGCATGAAAGTAAAATCAATACAATTGAAATGTGATCTCTGCGGAGAATCTGTGGAGTGAAGCTGACTGACCGCATTTGTAACAACGACGTAAGAGAGCGAGTAGGTATGAGAATTGGTGTAAAGATCCAAAAGGGAATGCTCCAATGGTTCGGACATGTGGAAAGAATGCCGGACGTGCAACTGGTTAAGAAGATATACGATGCGAAAGTGGACGGATGTAGGTACAGGGCTGACTGATTTGGTCTAGGTAGGTGAGTCTTGGTCTCCACCAAGACTCACCTACCTAGACCAAATCAGTCATGTATTGAAGGAAGGTGGAGTCGGAGTCTCCGAAACCGGCGAGCGTGTATGAAGAGAATTAAGAATGTTGAGGAAGCAAACGATGTATGCAAGAATAGAGCCTTTTGGCACTCTGTTCTCTCTGCTTACCCCGTAAGGGAAATGACGTAATGATAAGTAAGTAAATAAAATATAAGAAAAAAAAATTTAATGAAATGTATAGTAGTTTTGAAGTATAATATTATAAAATTGGTTCAATAGTTTTTGTATGATGCGCCATCAAATACACAGATAAAACTACACTCCAAAACACAGGTTCACACCTCACCTAGTTCGGACGTAGAAGATGCCTTATTATCCAGTATGTTCACCTATCCCGTACACAAGGTTGTACGTACAAACTTAATTTCTTTAGCTATTAAGATTTTTTTGTAACCAGTGTCGAATTACTAAGCAATAAACTATTATTATTATTTATTATTAAACATGTTTTGAGGTCAGATATTCCTAAATAGATAGCCAAATACATAGAAAAAACACATACAGCATCACGCCTGTATTCTCTGAAGGGGTAGGCAGAGGTGTATTACACATCCACGATTCATCAGCTATGTTTAAGTCCCACGTAATAGGGGGCGAGCCTATTGACGTCTACCGGGCACATTTCCAAACTCCGGGCTGCTACTGAGAATTTTTCTTTTTAGGAAAAAGCTCAATAACATTGTTCGACCCGGGGATCGAACCCGAGACCTCATGATTAACAGTCGCATACACTACCGCTACACCACCGAGGCAGTTTAAGTTCTCAGAAAATACGGCAATATCTTTAAAAAAATATTTCATGTATATACAAGCTCTGTTACTCCACCGCAGCCAAAAGCTAGTTTTAATGGTTATATCTCAGGTTCCCGATATAGTAACGGGATAAAACGTATACCAGTTATTAAGTCTAATCAAGAACTATCAAACAAAAAAGTTGCATCAAAATCCATTCAGTAGTTTTCGCGTGATGCGCGAACTAACAAACAGACAAACAGACAAAAAATCTAAAAACAATCGTTTTGTGTTTAGACATGCCTATATAGCCTAATTCAGTATTTTTTTCTCAAATATCTTAAATGTACAGACACAGCTTTGTTACAGCTTTATAATAGGTATCACCCATCCATCAGCCTTTCAACGTCCACTGCTGGACATAGGCCTCCCCAAGAGAACGCCACAACGAGCGGTCCCGTGCCGACCGCATCCAACGGCTCCCCGTAGCTTTGACCAGATCATCGGTCCATCTGGTGAGGAGCCGTCCTACGCTGCGCCGTCCGATACGTGGTCGCCACTCGAGAACCTTTCTTCCCCAACGGTTGTCGGTTCGTCGAGCGATGTGGCCTGCCCGTTGCCACTTCATCATGGCAACCCGGTGGGCTATGTCGGTCACTCTCGTTTTCCTACGGATCTCCGTATTACGGATACGATCACGTAGGGAAAGACCAAGCATACCCCGCTCCATGGCCCGCTGAGCGACTTTGAGCCTTGATACGAGGCCAACATTTAGAGACCACGTCTCTGTTCCATATGTCATCACTCGTAACACACACGGGTCGTAGACCTTCGTTTTAAGATACTGCGGAATTTTGGACGAGAAGATCTTCCTTAGCTTCCCGAACGCTGCCCAGCCGAGTAGGATTCGTCGATTGACCTCTTTCTCAAAGTTGTGCCTACCTAACTGGACTGTTTGTCCCAAGTAGACATAGTGGTCGACAACTTCGAGAAGTGCACTCCCGACTAGGACCGGTGCTGAAATGACATGGACATTAGACATGACTTTCGTCTTGTTCATGTTCATTTTGAGACCCACTAGTCGAGAAACCCTGCTGAGATCATTGAGCATGGTGCCAAGGTCCTCCAGAGATTCTGCCATGACTACGATGTCGTCGGCATATCGAAGGTGAGTGATGTATTCGCCATTGATGTTGATGCCGAATCCTGTCCAGTCCAAGAGCTTGAAGACATCTTCCAATGTAGTGGTGAAGAGTTTCGGGGACATAACGTCTCCCTGTCTAACACCTCTCTGCAGTTGGATCGGTTTCGTACTCCTGTCCTGAACACGGACTGACATGGTGGCGTTTCTATACAAGCACTTCAGCACTTCGATGTACCGATAGTCAATTTGACACCACTGAAGGGACTGCAACACCGCCCAAGTTTCGATCGAATCGAAGGCTTTCTCATAGTCCACAAACGCCAGACACAGAGGCCGATTGTATTCCTCGGTTTTCTGTATAATCTGGCGTAGCTTGTGGATGTGGTATATGGTAGTATAGCCTTTACGAAAACCGGCTTGTTCGGGAGGCTGGAAGTCGTTAAGCCTGCGCGCGAATCGATTTGTTATGACCCTCGAGAACAACTTATAGACGTGGCTCAAGAGCGAGATGGGTCTATAATTTTTCAAGAGGGTTCTGTCACCTTTCTTGAAGAAAAGCACCACCATGCTCGTGGTCCACGACTCTGGAACGTCGCCCCCAAGAGCAACGGAATTAAATATCCTCTGGAGGGCTTTGAGGACCGGCTTTCCGCCTGCCTTCAGTAGCTCTATAGTAATTCCTTCGTCACCCGGTGCCTTTCCGTCCTTTAGCTGTTTGAGAGCCATTCTGATCTCGTACAGGCTGACGTCCGGGATATCCTCGGTAGAGTGCCAAGTTAGCTTGGATCTGGGGTCTTGGACCAAGCCAACAGCAGGGCTCTGGGATCTGTACAACTGTCCATAGAACTGCTGGACCTCTCCCAAGATCTCATCTCGAGATGAAATGACGGTGCCGTCGTTGGTCCTCAGTTTAGTCAACTGGCTTTGACCAACAGATAGATCTCTTGCGAACACTTTCGAGCCTTGGTTTCGCTCTATCGCCTCTTTAATACGGGTAGTATTAAATTGGCGAATATCGCGATCTGTCTGCTTAACCGCCTTAGGCAGGACCAATCGGTTGAGGACTGGACTGTCATTTCTTGTCTCCTCTTCATGAGTTTGAGAGTATAGTCCGAGAGTTTACGAGTCCTAGCGACGCGACGGGCCTTGAAGTAGGTCGACCCGACCGCGTGGACAGTTTGCACGAACCTGCTGTTCATATCGCTCGTTTATTCACACTCATGTAGACATTGAAAGCGATTATGTAGTTAGAGCTGAAAGCTCTCGGAGTTCTGGTATTGGGCAGGTGTTGGTCGGAGCGTAGACTTCATCAAGCGTGACCTCTTGATTTTCATGCTAATATTCAAGATGCCCCTGACTAGTCGGTGATCACTCCCAGTTTTAATCCTGCTGATCACTGAGACATCATTGAATATGTGTCGTTTGTCCTACAAGATGAATTCAATCTCGTTTTTAAGTGAACCATCAGGGCTTATCCAGGTCCATTTCCGCTGGGGCTGCTTCCTGAAGAAGGAATTCATCATGTAGAGGCCTTCCTTCTCCAGAAAAAGGTAGGCAAATAATAGGTATAGATAGATATAATCTACTAATTATCGGTTGCTATCTGTTCCATACAAATAAAAGCCATCTCAAATAAATTCAGGTGACATGGCAGGCGTACACGAAAGTTATAAAGAGCTCCCCTTACTAACCTGAGAGTTGAATAAATAACTGATTTACATATTTAATAACAGGTTTCGTGGATTCAATTGTGAAATCTTTGAATTATTAACACTACGCGGTTACAATGTACCCTTAGCAAATTTAATATTCGTATAAGATTTTCTTTGATTAGTCAGGTATGGCTAAAACAAAACGAGAGTTGAGAATTGTAATATGTACTCGGAAAATGTAGATTGTAGGATACTGGTGACACACACGGGTGCAATCCACTAATATCTATAGGATTTTTGAAGAACTAGAAGTTAGCTGTCGTACGTTTTATCTCTTACGATCGAACCAGTGAGTGTCTGAATTATATTTCTCCGCGACACAATTATGAAATATTCTAATATATAGGTACTATTATAAAGCTGTAACAGAGCTGTGACTGTAGGTAGGTAGGTTTAAGATATTTGAGAAAAAAATACTGTAATAGGCTATATAGGCGTGTATAAACAGAAAACAATTTTTTTAGAATTTTTGACTGTTTGTCTGCCTGTTTGTTCGTGCATCACGCAAAAACTACTGAACGGATTTCGATGGAACTTTTTTGTATTTGAGAGCTCTTGATTAGACTTAAAAACTGGTATACATTTTATCCCGCTACTATATCGGGGACCAGGATATCTAACCGAAAAACTAGCTTTTGGCTACAGCGAAGCCGCGGGCAAAGGCTAGTAATCTAATAAAAATGTTAGGATTATTTTACCTATAAACCTTCCTAGGAAAATTATTCTTATGACGCTGAAAACCTTTTCAAAATCCGTTATGTGGTTTAGAAAAAGAAACCGGATAATCAGACAGACGCGGCTAGTGGTTACTACTAAGTATAGATATAGTGCCGTGTGGGGCCGGCTTTAGTACTGTCCCACCTCTCTCTACCCACAGGAGTCGAAAGAGCCAACTGAGGGAATACCGGAGGAGTGGGCAGCAGCACTCCCTAGAGTATTAACAACATCCACTGCGATCGCCAACCCGCCTGCCAAGCGTAGCGATACGGCACTATCCCCCATTCTTGGGGAGGCCTATGTCCAGCAGTGGACGTTAAAAGGCTGGATGGATGGATGGATGGGATTACTTTTTGATATTTTTATATATTATTTAAGTATTTGACATGCTTAGCCATATAAATGAACATAAAGTAAGAAAATGTGAAATCGCATATAATAGTCAGGAGTAGGATTCAACTGAATTAGGAAATCATCTGGGATGGATTTCCAAGAGATGCAGATTCAAATCCTGCTCGGTGGTGTAGCGGTAGTGTATGCGAAAGTGTCGGGCAATGTTATTGAGCTTTTTCCTAAAAAGAAAAATTCTCAGTAACAGCCCGGAGTTTGGAAATGTGTCCGGTAGACGTCAATAGGCTCGCCCCCTATTACGTGGGACTTAAACATAGCTGGTGAGTCGTGGGTGTGTGATACACCTCTGCCTACCTCTTCGGGGAATACAGGCGAGAATACCTCCACCGAGTAGTGGTAATTTGTAAAGAAATACACACGTTTCTATTTTTTTTCTTTTTTTATTTGTAGTTATTCCTATGGCCTAGATTTTATAAATAATGGCTTCGTGAATCAATTTAGCTATTACATATGAATAGATATAATTACGGTAATTGGTAAGTTGGCAGTGCTCTTAGGCTGCCTGTTCACCAATGCGCAGAGCAGAGCCGATAAAATTATAAAAACTCTGATTCAGTGGACAGGGACACTGGCACTGCTTCGCTCCGCTCCTCTCCTCTCCGCATTGGTGGATAGCCTTAATGTTGATAAAGCTCATGTGCGGCCGCTCCTTCTTATAGCTTGGCCGTTGTCTCGTCATTAGCATTAAATAAAGAACCAGAGAACATCGTTGCACTTTTAGGCCAACCATGTCTGAAACCCACCAGTATTTGCAATTGTGCGAAAGTATGATATAATTGAGGTTAATTGAGCATCAAAATATTAACAGAAAGCAATTTAATAATATATTTTTTTTATTAACACACAATTTACATTTGCATTGTTACCTGCATGTTGTCAATTGAAATGTTCATTTTCATTTAGCTTCCCTGTATCTTAACGAAAACCTAAATAAAAGAGCTTGTTCCAGTGATTGTTCTTAAACCAAAACGAACCGCCTGCCTCAATCAGAATAGAAGATATAGCTCGAGACAGATAGATATATCTTTGAATACAAGGAGAAAATCGCGTATAACTGGAGCAGGATGAAAATTAGGTAATTTTTAATGATTGATGAAAAATCTGTGCATTAATAAAAAAAAAAGCGAATCGGTCGATAAACATCCAAACAGACTCTTTTAATTATATTGATGAATATGTAGGTTTTTTTATATTTTATTTAAATATATAGCTTAGGAATGTAGATACATATATGAAATATATAAAAATATTTTTTAGAATGAGTTATATAAATCTATTTTTTGTTGCATCCCCAATAGTTAATTCTTCCGACGGGGCCCTGGTACCGCTCTCGGACAGTAATTTATTAGACATGAAATGGACTTACTGATCTTTAATTTATTTGACATGCAATTTGGTTTACTGCATAAATTTATTTTTAACAGTTATTTTCATAAATATTTCACTAAAATTACTAAAATATTATTTGAAAACATAATGAATTGTTTTAACGTTTGCGTGTAAAACATAATGTAAGTGTAAATTGTTGGCAAAAATAACTTTATTTAAGAAATAGAAGAGTTTATGTTAAAAACTGGATTTTTAACATAAACTTCAATACTATTTACGAAAATAGGTAATCATTAAATTACTAAAAAATTAAACACAAATTTTAAGGACAATGTAAGAAGAAAATGTAGGATTTTAACTTAAAATATCATAATACATATATGCAATAAATATATAATAATACATTTAATAAAAAAATAAATAAAACCTACGCACACACCCTTCAAGTAAAACTTACCTCAAAATCTATGAAAACGACAAGTCCTGCAGCTATTGCGTATTGTTTACGTCAGTAAACACGTTGTTGTTGTTTATGTTTTCCCTTCACAACAAGCGCAGAAACGTACCACCTCAAGCGCTGTCGACGCACAACTGACGTTACGTAACAATATCCTGGCGATCCCTTTTCTCAACCTCCGTTTTCCATGAATTTTCTCTAACGAAAAATCCAATAATCTTAGGCCTTCCTCGTCGCCTTCGTTTCTATTCAAACACGATCACAATAGTGTATATAACAGTACATGTAAGGGTCTCCAGTGACTGGTTATTAGAACATTATAGTACGTCGTCGGTGTTCATCGGAAAACTTCGTGTGACGTCGATGTGAAAGCTCCGCCTTACTGGGCTCATCAGGATCTACAATGGTGCCATTGTCGTAGCATAACCGTAGCACTCCTTTCTACAATATTTAATATATTAATTATTTTAAACATTAAAAATATCAAGAGATACATTGTTACTGTCTATTTAATAATAAAATTATGTATAACTAATGTTGAAGTATAACCAATATAAATAATAACGTATTGTAATTTTAATACAATCTAAAATAAATGTGAATCAATATAACATTATATAAAAACAATAAGGTGATATTCAGTAGGAATTAATTATAGGTAGGTAGTCATCCTGTTCTCTGATTGGATTTTTCTTATAAATAAAGCAAGGTGAGTTTTTATATGTAAACAATTGTTAAAAGATAATCTTTATAAATTAAATCTAAAAATATGCCCATATTATAAAACAAAATTAGTTTATATATTACCAACACTATAATTATCCTAATAACTTCCTAAGTTTCTTATAGCCTTCGTGATATTCTCCGTTATGAAAACAATAACTTAAGAGAGTATGCATACATTATAGGTATATAGAAAATTCATAGCAAGCTTCATCCATTTGCGTGACAGTATGAGCTCACTAATCTTTTATGTTAATAATTATCTAACACATATTATGAACGGTACGTTTATGAAAGCTCTTGTTAACAAAAATTACTTATTTCGGGTCTTACCAACACACATTTATAAAATGTTTACTATAGTTAAATTATTGTAATAATAAAATGTTTTTCAAATTTATAATAGCTGCATCAGAAACCGTACAAAATTAATAATATAAACTATAGTAAGTAGGTATGTATATATTAGCTAGATTGTGCACAATACTTCGAGCTTATTCAAACTTTATTGCGGCCATGTAAGAGCTAATTTTCCCGGATTCATGGAATATTTATAAACATTTTATTACAATACATACAAGTAATGAGTTTTAATGTCAATTCAGACACGCCCAAATCGGGGCGTGGTATATTTTCCACACGCCCACCGCCTCTAGTTTGGTCATGGAATACCGTACTCTCTCATCCGAGACAATATCCTTTATAATACTGCTAATTTCGAAATACTCTAGAACGAAGAAAACTTATTAAAAATTCCAACGTTCTACTTGGTTGGCTTATATGATGGCGATTGGATATCGATCGCACCAACTTTCTAGACGATTGATTAAATACCTTTGAGGGATTTAGATATGTAGATGTGAGAATGGAAGTGCTGTTTCTCATCCTAATTAAATGAGTAGTTATAGGTTTTTACTTACCACTATTTTTAGATTCGACACTAAAAAGTTAAAACAGTTTGAAAGTTGTCAGTGGGGTGTGGTGGCGGACTAATAAATAGAGTCTATATTCTCTACCTATCGTAAATGTCACTAAAGAATTAAAATTAGGCACATAATAATTATAGTGTGGCGTTTTGACGATATCATAATTATATACATCTATAAAACCGGGTGTTATATTAAAAATTCCGCAGTATCTGAAGACGAAGGTCTACGACGAGTGTGTGTTATCAGTGATGCGCACGGAACAGAGACGTGTTCTCTGAATTATGGCCTTATATTAACAGCTGGAAGTCGCTCAACGCGCCGTGGAATCAGCCATGCGGAATATTTCTCTACGTGATCAAATCCGTAATACGGAGATCTATAGGAGAACAGGAGTGATCGAAATAGCTTACCAGGTAGGCACGCTGAAGTGGCAATGGGCAGGCCACATCGGTCGACAAACCGACAACCATTAAGGAAGAAATGTTATTAAGTGGAGACCACGCATAGGACTGCGCAACGTAGGAAGGCCTAGGCCTCTCACACCACCGAAGGAATGTAACATAGTTCCAGTGGCCCGCCAATAAAGGCGGAGAGACGGCACACGGCGGGTTTCTTTAGTGGGTGAAGGCCCCACACTACCCTGTTCGTTGCCCCGAACGACAGGGTGTGCGGTTAGGAAAATTTTATTCCCGCCTTAATAAAAAAAAGGCCTCTCACCAGGTGGACCGACGATTTGGTCAAACACGCAGAGGACCGTTGTACGCAGTCTGCACGAGACCACTTGCTGTGTCACTCTCTTGGAGAGGCCTATATGTCATATAGTAGACTTGTAAAGGCATAGCTGGATGAATATAAAAAGAAAGTAGACTAAACAAATAATACGACAGGTAGATAAATATTGACACCAGTCTTGTTCAACAATGGAACATATAGGTTTAATAACATTGAATCAGTAGTTTAAACTAATTTCTTTTTTATCAATTTATTGATTTATCAGACTCAATCTAAACTACCAATTGAAATAATATGTACTAGTCTACCTAATGGGTCAAGCTGTAATAGGCATAATGACGGTTTTTCAAAATTTATTTTATGTTATTCAATAGTATCTAATAACTGAAAAATATATCATATTTCTGTAAAAATAATAGCTTTTTATGCAATAAAAAAAAGAATATAAGTTTCAAACTCACGTCAAAACGCATGCCATTTGTCATGACGTCACGCCTCAGTACGGCAACAGTAAACATTAGAGTCAAGGAGAATGTAAGACACTACTTTACAATGGGTGTGTTCCGATATACACTACAAGCACTGTATAATACAATTTCTTTACATTTTCCATGTTTCTGTATCTTTGAATAACAATATTCAATAATAATAATAATTTTCAATAGTGCAAATTACAAAACTTCTGGACGTTGTTGATCACGTGATCAAACCACTGAGAACACCTTACCTCAAAATTGCCAGTGCTCACAGTACAAAAATGGCGACGATTTATGACGTCATATATTTCCCTAGAATACTGCGGCAGTATACTGTCAGTCTATAATTGAACGATTTTTCTCCAGTTGATGACGTTTACTAAGGCGTGACGTCATTCGCTCTGATTGGTGTTTAAGCTATCATGGTGGATTGTTGTATTTTGTAGGTTTATTTTATCAAATATATTATTAATCTCGCCATTAAAATAAGAATAAATACATTTTTCGAAATCCTTGAATTCTATTTCATTAAATTGCAGTGATTGCTGTAAAGTATTCGAAACGTCGGGATAGTAGAAAAATCAAGTAAACGCGATAGATTCCGTAAACGTAGTTTTATTTCAAAATGTGTAACATTCGCGTAAATATCAGAAAGTAGGAATACTGGAGTCAAGAACTGACTGATGTGTTGCGCAAAAATTCGGCCAATTACGCGAAATTGTTTTAGTCGGTGATCTTCTGCCTCTTTCTGTATCATGTGTACCTATGCATATTATCTATCGCGTAATGTATTCACATATCTATAAGTTAGTACTTTTGCATAGTGCAACAATATCGATAAGCTATTTAGTATGAACGTAACTATCTTTACTTAAATATGATTGGTATGATTAAATCGTTGTATTTAGTTAGTTTTGGAAATTTGTTTTTAATGGAAAGTACTAGAGGTTAATATAATTTCAAATAATATGTCACATTTTACACAGGTTTCAAGTAAACAAACATACAATTTGTTATTCTGCAAGTTTAAGCCAGAAGAGTCATTAATCAGCTAATAATACGCACTCTTCGTTGAAAACATCACTGGATCAATTTAGGTATAGACATTAGAAAATTGTGGATGTTCTCATTTAAGGGTTTTTAGAAAATATAACAGAACATATAATCTGTAAGTAATATACAACTATCTAAAGTATACTGCTTGGTTATAAATTTATAAAAGATTGAAATAAAGTACCACTCAGTGACAGAATAACTTATGAAATATATAAGACTTGAATCTGTCCGCAATTTCGTCCACGTGAACTACAGAATATCAATAAGTCACTCTCCGGCACATTAATTTCCATGAAAAAATTGCTTTACCACAGGAAACATCAATTTTCCGGGTTAGAAGTAGCCAATGTGCTTTTCTGGGCTCCAAACTATAATTATTTATAATTTAATAATTTCTATCTCATCATACACAAAGACAACTATATACTATACAGCCCCAAATGTTCTTTTGAATATAAATAAAAATAAACAACATTACAGAAGGTGTATTTTGCGCGATATGTGTGTTGCTGATTTTTGATTGCTTGATTTTTAGTGTCGTGAATAGTCTATACAATAAAATAGGTATTATAAAGCAGAAATATTTCTTTGTTTGTAAACAATAAATTTAAATAAAAAAGTACATGGAAAAAATATAATATAATCGTAAAAGACGGTCACAGTGCCATTTACCATTTCCCAGTAAAAAGATCTATTCAAACATACGCAAAAAATTCATTAAAGCCAGTCCAGCCATTTAGTGATAAACACGTAAACTATAGAAGGAAAACAAACTATTTAAAGAATTAATTATTTATATAATTAAATAATGACATAATCTTGGCTAAGATATATGTCTATGTTCTTTTTAAAGCGCATTTTTTATATTATGATCCATACTAAGATATCGCTTCATTTTTTCTTGACATAATGATGATAAAAATATGATGTTGAGCCTCCCCTCAGGATATCTGTTGGATATTGTGTTATCCGGCGTCACAATAAGAACCTCGTGATAAATTTGTACCGGAAAATGCTTCTTGATTGATAATCTTGTGGGTAGCTGATATAAGAGATAAATATCGCTATTTGGAAAAAGCTGTTTGAAGCAATCTAGGCAGAAATGTGTACCTGCAAATTTGATAGGTTAATTATAAAATATATTTTGATTACCAGTAATTATTTGACGGGCCTCATGGCGTAGTCGGTACTGTAACTGACTTCCGTGCACGAGGTTGTGGGTTCGATTCCCACTCAGGACAATTATTTGTGTGATGAACATAGATATTTGTACTGCGTCTGGGTGTTTTCTTTCTATTATATATAATGTATTACAAAAAAAAAGTAATATATGTTTTATATCCGCAATCTGGTACACATAGCCCAAGCGTTAAGCTTAGTTTGGGACCAGAGGACGTTGTGTGAAATGTCCGTGAATATTTATTTATTTATTTTATTTACCACAACAGGCGGGTCAGCCGAATACTTGAATATTTTTGGCGCCCATCAAAATAATTATTATATTTGAAGCAATGAGTTTATAATACATACCCAAACGTACTAGTTTCACCTTCGTTTTCTACAAAATGATCTGATAAACACGGTCAATACTAGACATTGTGGTATCAAATTTTATTGATTTCATTGTAGGAGTTTTATCCTTCCTAATATTATAAAATGCAAAAGTGAGTTTGCCGTAACTACTGAACCATACACCATCTTACATATGGTCTGGAGCCCAGAAAAGGACATAGGGTACTTCTAACCCAGAAAATGGATCGTTCCTGTGGATACTTTTTATCGTAGAAAAATGGATGGTTAATTTTCAATGGTCTTCAAATTATTGATTCCCTTTTTTGTTTTGGGTTTATGAGGACAATCTCTCCGTGTAAAAAAAAAATCTAATTTAGTTAGAATAGAATGCAGACGTAATAGAATTGGCTAATAATCGTGTTTTTTTTTATTGCATGTAGTGGCAGATGAGCCACGGTCCATCTGAAGGTAAATGGTAACCGTCGCCCATGGACTCGACTAATACCGAGAGTATTGTCAAGCCGCTGCTCACCAATACATTTCACAGATATGAAATGAAATATAAACGGCTATCTCCTGCTACAGTCAAAACGCAACGATGTACTTCATGGCCGGTCACACGAGAGATGGTGGTACAAACTACAAACCCGCTCGGGCTCGATACCAAGTGAGTACTCCCACTTGGTACCCAGCCCTACCACCAGTCATGCAATGGATGACAATTGCTTACTTCCCTTAGTCGCCTCATACGACACCCGTAGGAAATAATGGGGTGGTGACACTTTTATTCTTAGTCCGTTACCACACGGACAAATGTGGGTGTGATGATTTTATGATAGTTTTATAGTAATTACCATTGCAAAAAAAGTTTTTTTTTATCTCTTATTTATATCCTCTGAAAAATATTAAATTCTGTGTATTATTACTTTTTTATTTGTAACTGGAGATTAATATTACAAATTACTTGATGGTAAATTTTAATCAATGTTTTTGGACATCCCGATACTAGGGACGCTGCCAACGCCAGCAATAGAATCAAGAGAGGAGTTAGGAGTAGACCGTCAATCTTTTTATGTAACCATAGTTTATAAATCACGATGCTTTACTGTTCAAGATGAAGAACATGATGGTACTTCTCACTCACAAACTACAGAATAACCTATCAATGCGGCTATGCTTTGAATTTTTCTGTTCCATTGCAAACTTCAATCACCTCATACGGCAGTCATTGGTTTGGGTATTTTCGTCACTAATTTATTCATCATCAGTTCAATAATGTCTAACTGTAAATACACACGGTTCTCCAAGATAAATGAGAGGAAGAACAATGAATTATTTGAAAACAATGATATAATTTTAAAGTTATTTTATTTGTTTGTAGTGGCAAATGAGCCCCGGCCCACCTGATGTTAAGTGGTAACCGTGACTTAGCTATACTGATTGTGAGATTACTCACACGCCTGTTCACCATTACATGAAAGAATGGTTGGCTATCTCCCGCTGCAACCAAAACACAACGAGGTGCTTCATAGCCGGTCACACGGGAGACGGTGGTACCGATCCCCTTGGGCCTGGTAACATGTGAGTACCACCACTTGATACCCAACACTACGTATTTTGTTTATTTAGAGCGCTGCAACACATGAAATAAATAATAATCGGACCCAAATTAAGAACTATACATTCTTTATATAATTATTTGTTTTATACTTACTTACTTACCATCACGCCATCTCCCATGCGGGGTAGGCAGAGAGAACAGAGTGCCAAAAGGCTCTATTCTTGCATACATCTCTCGCTTCCTCAATATTCATAATTCTCTTCATACACGCTCTCAGGTTTTGGAGACTCCTGACTTCACCTTTTTTCAATACATGACCGATTTAGTCTAGGTAGATGAGTTTCGGCCCCTTCCTCTTAACAGAGATCACATTTTGTTTTATAACAAATGTTTTATTTTTATTAAGAAAATCAAAGCATCTCTTCTATTGATCTGTATACTAAGTTATGCAGCGTTAAATCATAAGGCCGCGTGCATAATAATATAATAAAATAGGGTCCCGATACTTTGTTTATTGTTTTGATGAGTCAGCCGTTTTTCCCCCACGAGGGCATCGGCACTGAATGCAGTATCGATGCCCGCATATGCTGTTTCTGAAGAAAAATAAGCTGTTTTCCAAGTTTCTTTGGTAAATAGACCTAATTGCTTGATATTTTTAAGTTAAATTGACCTCTCGTGTTGATTGTGGCAGGTTCGTTTCTCAACGTAGAGTGTAATTTGTTTTATCTTTAGTATCTGGTCACGTATTAGTAATGTCACAATAATGCTGTATATAAAATCTATTCTATTTTAAAACTGTAACAGAGCTATGTCAAGACATTAAAAAAAAATGACTGCATTAGGCTTTTAGGGCCGCTCAAAGCCCAACATTTTTTTTTAGGATATTTGTCTGTTATTTCGCCGAATAGATTTTGATTAATATAATAATATTATATATATTTATAGCTCTTATAGAATTAAAACTGGTATAGGTTTTATCTCACTACTGTTTCGGTAACCACTTATATTTTCAGTTTAATTGTGCTCAACTAATTATAACACGTTGAGGTATAACTGGCTACCTATGTAAAGATATAATAGAGCCGATTCTAATTTCTCACTCCGATAATATTATTAAGTTATGCTGGTACCTATTAATACATGATGCTACGAATTAGTAGTGATTACCACATTAAATAAATATCGTCTTACTTAGTTACATAATTTTTTTATTAATATACTTAATTATCCTTATGATGACGTACAAATTTATTGTTATTCCAACAATCGAAATTGCGAATACTTTCGCAAACAACGTGCACAAATTTTCCAATTATTGGTCAATCGTTTACTTTATCAATTCATCGAATCCATGTTTGTTTGGTCGCCGTTCGCGATTAAGTCCCTGAATTTTTTATAAGTCAAATCGTCGTATAACAACAGTCAGCGTTTTTCACTTTGTTTTTCGGAATTTCACGTGATTGTCATCTGAATAATGGATCGTACGGCCGATGGTAGTTGGTAGTATTGAGTTTCCGATTACATCACTACGTATGCAACCGTTTGCTATGGATACCTCGATATTAAGGGCTGAAGAAAATGAACAAGATATTTACTTATGCTCCTTTTGTGTTTTTGTTAGAATCATTCTGAAATAAGTCACAAGTTCCAAAAAAAGAAATGTGAAAACCTTACTCTTTTACAAGGATTATTATGTAAATATTACAAAAATGTGATCTATATATTGTAGGTATCATCATTATCAGAGATACGACTAATCCATATCAACTATGAAGATTACGCTCAAAAGCAGAAGAGAAAGTTTGTTTTTAGTAGCAATGATAATCTAACGCATGATCTCAACTTATGCCTTACAAAAGCAAATTATAAAATGTAAGACAATAATTACATCAATTACATCGCGAATACTCATGAATTGCTAATTTCCTGGGGTAGAAAGTTTAAAAACAGTAATTATATCTTACCAAAAGTTTAGTTTACATTTTAAAAAGAACTCATCAGTGTCCCCTAAACAAGGAAATATAATCAAGTCCGTAAGCCCTAAAGCGGTGGCGACTAATGTATAACAGTTGCTGGGAGGGTGGAGAGATGGCCTGTCTCGAAGTGCCGACTGGCCGATAAATGAGTGCTCGTTTTTTGTCCTCAAACTAGCAACGCTTTTTACCTCTCGATAATATCGGCGTTCGCACGACTCCACCGCCGCGCCGCCGTAATGTCCGAGCGGATTATTGCAATATAAATTGTCCGCAGTTGCCTATTCGATTGCTTAGGGCTGTCACCAAATAGTACTCAGAGATATTATTAATTTATTATTGTATGAATAATTTGCATTGCGATATACCTATGTATACATATATCATTCTGTATTATACTAATATTATGTAGTACTACATAATACACGTATTATATATTTTATAACTGCTTAGGTGGTGTATCGGTATTGTATGTTGATCATGAAGTTTCGGGTAGTGCCAACAAAAAGTTATTAAGCTTTACTTCAAGAAGTAGGAAGTTGGTATTGTTTCACCCACGTGCCTCGGAAAGTATGTAAAAAAGTTGGTCCTGCACCTGATCTCTCTCCTTGTATGTCAGAATGCCCCCATCGGATAAAAGAGTGAGGGATCAGAGAGAACACTTTTGTTTGCGCACACACTCGTTTACTATATTCTCCTACGTAGTTGGCTTGTGTCAGATAACACTGGACGCCGTGACGGAAATCGGTCTGGAGATCAACTCACATCACATCTTTTTTAAACTGGTTTATTATCTAGTTTAAGATATTCGCATCTAAATATGATTGCAAATGAATTTATCCTATTTTACATGTTACAGTTGTGTTGATAGAAATTTTCTTTACAGCGAGTGTATCCCAATAATTTTGTGTTAACTGGCGTGTAGCATCACTAAATTCATTTGTTGGCTATAGTGGCTACAGACAACATAAATACAGAGTTACTAATACTATCTCATGAAGGTTTATCCCCATTAATATTAATTATAACACATTTAACGAGTCTATACGCGCATTAAACTTTTCAAAATAAGACCCGTTAGTTGATATAACACGCGAAAGGTTAAGAAATAAGTTAATATTAAATTACAGATTTCGTCATTGAATTCCATGTTAAATATAAACTCTTTGCGATTTCCATAAATCGATTTCTCTTGACAACCCTACTGATTTCTGAATTTTGCGCGTTTGTCCAGTCACTCCCCAAAGGAACATTTAACGATATTAGGGCTTTATTTTTTATAGTTTGGGACAAAAACTGTTCAACCGGTATATTGAAGGAAGTGGCTATTTCTCACTTTTTATTTATCATATTCAATAGGGTTTTTGTACCTATGGCCTGTAAATACTGTATGTTCGAGGGATTATGAAGTATGCAATTTTGGTATATTATTTGGTATAAGTATAATATACGTAAATGGCGTAATGGTTTAAAAATCGAGTTTTTTGAAGTGTGGCTTTCAATAAATAAATGGTTTTATCTTTCTATACATAATTCTTCTATACATAATTATTCTATACGTGTGTTAGTCACTGATTCACGATTGAGAACTGGGATATGTATTTGAGTGTGTCCTTAAAGCTTACACGAACTATTGGACTCTATAGATGGTGCTGCTATCCTGTCCCAGGATTTTTGTATTCGTTTTTTGACAGATTTTTCTTCCATTATAATCTTTACGAATACCAGAATATATAAACAAAAAAAAATGACCCCAAACGGTCTTCACCATCCTTGTCAAAAATTTAAATATTAAAGAGGCAGGCAAACCAACGTTCGGGCAAGACGTTCTCGTCTGCCGCGTTTAATCAGCTAATAAACTGTAAAAACCTATCTGTCTATTCAGCCATTTAAATGTAGCTGATTAATAAATAAATAAATAAATAATAAATATTCACAGACATTTCACACAACGTGGTCCCAAACTAAGTTTGTGCTATGGGTACCAGATTACGGATATGATATATAATATTACTTTTTTTTTGTAAATGTATACATATAATAGATAGAAATCACCCAGACCCAGTACAAATATCTGTCATATATCAATGGTGTTCATCACACAAATAATTGTCCTGAGTGGGAATCGAACCCATGACCTCGTGCACGGAAGTCGGTTACACTACCAACTACACCACGAGACCACGAGATTAATTATGATATCACCTGTTTCTTTGAACAATTGATGATATACAAGATATACATAAACATCTATACTATTATAAAGCTGTAACAGAGCTGTGTAATATAAAATGTACAGACATTTATGATATTTGAGAAAAAATACTGTTTTAGGCTATATAGGCGTGTCTAAACACAAAAATCCGTAGTTACCTTTTCAAATAATATTAATGAACATTTTATGAAATTTTCTAAAAATTATACGCATTTTTGTTTTTATACTTTACCTACGTTCAGGTGATATCAAAAGTTGCAACAAAGGGCCGGCGAAAAAACCCCATTGTTATCGAGGGTATAATTTATTGAGGGCCCTGAGCCACTGGGACCTTTTTTTATATATCATCGCATTATCCCCACTTGGAGAGTTACAACTTCTTAAAGGAAATCAGGGGAAATTAATTTAAGCGTTTAAAACTGTCCTGAACACCGGTCTGACTTTATGTGAGATATGATAAATGTCGTTTGTTATTCATTATCTTAGAAAAAAATGATCTGGAAAGGCACTGTTATTGTTTATTATTTTTTGAGGATTTACAATAGAAGATGAATGGTAATTATTTTACCGTCTGATTAAATTAAAACAAAAGCCATACATTTCGTGAACTAGTAGTTTAAAATTGTTTTTTTTATACTAATTAGGTGGCAAACAAGCAGCCTTCCTAGTAAGCAATTTCCATGGCCTGACGCTGGTAAC
The DNA here is from genome assembly GCA_948253155.1 of Leucoma salicis. Classification (NCBI taxonomy): domain Eukaryota; kingdom Metazoa; phylum Arthropoda; class Insecta; order Lepidoptera; family Erebidae; genus Leucoma; species Leucoma salicis. Next base: position 8,737,869 of record OX411808.1, on the reverse strand, counting down.
ACCAGACGCATCATTTGCGCGTCATCATTTTCGAGGAAAGGGATAGGAAGGATATTGAGGAGAGGATAGGGAGGAGATTTGGGCCTCCGGCGCTCTCACTCATTTAAAACACAAGGGTAGGTAAAGGTAGGTCAAGGATACTTCTACCGTTGTTTCACCCTGATCTTTTGTGAGGAGGTGGTAGTTCCTGAATTGATGCTGGGATAAGCTAGACTCTACCACTAGACGTTAAAAGTTACATTGAATGCACATATTTTGTATGCGTATTTACTAGATCCATCCATCCATCCATCCATCAGCCTTTCGACGTCCACTGCTGGACATAGGCCTCCCCAAAATGAGGGATAGTGCCGTAATCGCCACGCTTGGCAAGCGGGTTGGCGATCGCAGTGGAGTTTTTTAATACTCGAGGGAGTGCTGCTGCCCACTGCCCCGGCATTCCCTCGGCATCTTCCTTCGGCTCTTACGACTCCCATGGGTGGAGAGGGGTGAGACAATTCTAAAGCCAGCCCCACACGGGAAATTACTAGATAATTTACTAGATAGCCTTAAATATTACTTGATAAAAAGAGTATAAAAAACCATATTGGGTACGCCAAATGCATCAATGATGACCGACGTAGTGTGACCGAAATCTGACACATCAAGGCGGTCTACTACTTCTATGAACCCCATCTCTGACTTTTCGAAACCATTGCGTAGTTATTCATAAATTATAATCATTGCTTAGAGAAAGAAGAATAACATCAGGATATATAGGTACAATAGGGAACCTTTTTACGTGGTGACTGCTCAATGGTTGGCTGTGTGTCTTGACAAACTGCATCTTATTGTCCAAATATCTTTTTTTATAACTGTTTTTGTAACTGACATGTTTTTTCATTTCATGGAAAATATTGCGATTAAACATGCACAATTACAATTTGAAACAAACAAATACTTTTAGCTTGGTTGCTCATTCCTTGTTCATCCTTTCCCGATTAAAATGTGTCCCTAATATTTTTATCTCTTCACATAAATACGAGGTAATGAGAGTCCTGAAATTCCCGACGGTCCGTTATAAATTTATTCAAGTCTGGCCACCCATTCGAGTGTGCATAATTTTGATACAAAAATAATCTACGGTTAATATTAAAACCCCTATTAATTCAACCAACAATGTTTTAATTCTAAGCTTTTAGAAGCACACATTTCACTTGCGTAGGGTTGCGTGTGGACTCTCCCAGGAAACTGGCAGTTATTCTTCTTATAATATCCTATTGGATGTTCGTAGGAAATTAATACTTCTTGTGGGATTTCCTTTAACTATGTTCCACATAAAAAAATATACTTATTCACAAAGCTATCGATTCTAAATTACTTATTGAATAGCCTTTGCCCGTGGCTACGCCTCAAAAAAAACCTAGTTTTAAGCTATTTTTATGTTTCCGATATAGTGGCGAGCAGCCGTGTGGGGCTGGCTTTAGAATTGTCCCACCCCTCTCCACCCATGGGAGTCGTAAGAGCCGACTGAGGGAATAACGGGGGAGTGGGCAGCAGCGCTCTTTCAAGTATTAACAACATCCACTGCGATCGCCAACCCACCTGCCAAGCGTGGCGATTACGGCACTATCCCCCATTATTGGGGAGGCCTATGTCCAGCAGTGGACTTTTAAAGACTGATGAATGGATGGATGAAGTATGTATTTGTCTTCAGAGACACCTAAATAGCCTATTGTAGTATCTTTATCTTGAATATCTGTAAATCAGCTCTGTTACAGCATTATTATAAGTGACAGCTATTATTATAAGTACATATATACAGTGTTACTAACTACTATATATTATTATTATAAGTTACAGATATTTTATTTTAATTTTGAAGTATTTAGTCGATTAATAATATTTATACATTAAACATTTCTGTCCATTTTATAAAAAAATAGGTTTCACCATGAAGTTGGCATATTCCGCAGACGATGGAGGTCTCTAATGGAAGCGTGGGCTGATAGTGGCTGAAGTACTGATTTATAACCCGCTGCTTACTCGACCTGAATAATACAACCAAGAATAAGGATTTATGATTTTAGAAATTCACTCCAACTCCTATTTTACTCTTAAGAGAAAAGAGTTTTATTAGAGAGCTTCTTAATAAACACACAGAAAAGTTAGCACTAATAATTTCTGAAATGTTACTGATACATGCAAAAGTTATAGCATTTAATAAACAAATATTAAGCTCTTTAGCATAATTTTATTTATAATTAACATAAATATTCTTCTTTTATGATGACAAAGGAACCCAGCTTTTATATTTTTTATTTTTATTGCATGTAGTGGCAGACGAGCCACGGCCCATAAATGGTAACCGTCGCTCATGGACTCAACTATACCGAAAGTATTGTCAAGCCGCTGCTCACCATTTCATTTCACCGATATGAAATGAAAGAATAAACGGCTATCTCCTGCTACAGCCAAACCGCAACGATGTGCTTCATGGCCGGTTACACGGGAGATGGTAGTACTAACCCGCTCGGGCCCGATACCAAGTGAGTACTCCCACTTGGTACCCAGCCCTACCACCAGTCATGCAATGGATGATAATTGCTTACTTCCCTTAGTCACCTCAAACGACACCCGTGGGAAAGATTGGGGTGGTGACACTTATATTCTTAGTCCGCCACCACACGGACAGTTTCTAAGCTACCGAATTATTTGTGCTCTTAAATTTGTCAGTATTTTATCGTAGTTATTTACCTCTAGTCTTTTGTTGCCCGTCTTATTGTCATACAACTCACAGTGGATCACACGTCAACAGAAAATTTATCAAGCTTTGTCGGACGCTATAACATTGAATAGCATTGTTCACATTCCTAAACAAAATATTTCCAAATTCTACTTTAACAAACCTTACGTAAGCAACGGCAATGTTTTATCAATGACGTGTTGATTGTTTTTGTTAGCAACAAAAGCAATCAACACATCTAGTCACTATTTACTTAAAAGAAGTCTCAATTGTCGTTTCAAACTTAAACATTGCAAGCGTACTGTTTACGGCCATGCCAATCAACTGGCTCGCTAACAAAACCAATCAACTTGGTCTCGCCTCTATTTGCTTAAAAGAGTTCTACTTTTTCCTTTTAGTTTTTCATTGTCGCTGCGACCCTATCGTCCGTCACACGCTCCACGGATATATTTGATTAAAAAATAACGTCGTCAGAAAGCGGCAGAGTATATTGCCCGAATACGTGTGCTACAAAAGGAGTAAAACATTCTTTGCGTGCAGCGGCTTAGTCGTCAATTGTCACGTTTCATACTGGTCAACGTTTGTGTTTTGTAGTTCCACTATCTACGTAACCAAGACCAGTTTAAAACCGGAAAATAAAGCTGCAAGCATTTTGACTGTTTCGTGGCCTGCGAAAACGCTCGCATCTCAATCGTTTTCATGAGTTTTCGTTGTCTGTTTGTTAGATTCATATTTTATTTGTCCAGATTTTTAGTTCGCTACAGGACCGGAGCCATTAACAATACCCCTGCTAGTAGTCCCAAGTACAATAGAAAACGATCAGTCCTCATGCATACGTGGTATTATTCTTTTAATTGGTTTTCTATTCAGTGAGATCTGTTGTCATACTAAAAAATTACACTCCACTAAAAATTGACACTGGTTTTTGTTTTCTCCTTATTTTCAATGGTTGAAAAACAAATAAATAACAACATGTAATTGTTCGTTAAGGTATAGTCAGACAATTAAAAGGAGTTTCCCTGCGAATTTATGTGTTTACGTCTAGAGGAGGGTCGGAACTTCTGTTTCGATGTAGTTGCTATTATCCGCCGATTTTTGCCTTATTGACGTAATAGAACTTATGATGTAAATATCATCAGGATTAAATACTATTTGATCAAGCTGTTTAAAAAAATCTTTTTAATAAAAACTTTTTATATTAAAACCTATTTAACCTTAACCTGTATAGATATGTTTCAAAGGAAATCAATTTCAAGTTAACAATGCTATGCAAATAATTTTTGTCTAGTGCATAGACACAGTGCTTTCAAAAAATTTCAACATGCACATAAGATTTGATTAACATGTAATGATAGGAGTCTATTTAGCAGATTTTCGGACTATGACAGCTAATCGCTACTTATTGGGAGACCAATAAAATTATAGTCCTGTGCAAAACATTTTTAATTCTGAGTATGAGCTGAAAATACATTAGCACTTCTTGACCGTATTCGATGGAATTCATATACGGGACCTTACTGTTTGCAGTTGTACACTTATAGCCACAGAACAGCTTAATAGTAGTCACTACGGTATCGAAATTTGTTGCAGCAAATTTATCATTAAGATAACTAAAGAAATAAAACAGAGCTTTGATTTATTACGATTTATAGTTCAAGTTTTAGTTTAATTTTATAATGAAATCTTAGGAATGGGTTGTTAGGGGAGCTTCTACATGCGGATAAACGCTCAACTTTTAAACGGCGGGAATCCGGGGGCCGCTTTACGATAACGATCATAATAAAATATGGAAGTTTGTAACACGTATATACTAAACGTTTTATTGTAAACATTGAAGTGGATATTAAAAAAAAATATGGAAAATAAATAATAAATTAAAAAAGTATTCTAAATTACTAAACATTTTACAACAGGATAAGGTAATTTCTGAGAGATTCTTAGCTGTGCACCATGTCTAATGTAAGTGTCACGAATGTCATGGATTTTATGTCAATTTTAATAAAAACATTATACCAGTTTCTTATATTTATATATTGTTTGTCTTACTGTAAATTAATATAAGAGGTGATCCATTTCGAAGTTCCCTACTTTTTTAAAGAAAAAAACACAGTAAATTACAAATTATTTGCGAATAAGGAAAAATAGATTTTTTGTACTAGCGGGAATCGAACCCGCGTCTTTTCCAATCTGGGGAAGTGCTCTAAGCCACTGAGCTATAGTACAGGTCTTTCGACCATCTCAATATCCTTATCACATTTGTCTTTACGACCAACTTCCCCGGATTGGAAAGACGCGGGTACGATTCCCGCTAGTACAAAAAATCTCTTTTTCCTTATTCGCAAATAATTTGTACTTTAAAAAGTGGCGGAGCATGTCAAATGCTAAAAAATATAGATCAAAAATGTTTAGAAAATTGCGCCATCAAATAGTATGAATTTTAATTGCAAAATTAAACTTACTATATCGGTTTAATGCATGTAAATGCTTCCGATAGATGGCGTTGGTCGTAAAGACAAATGTGATAAGGACATTGAGATGGTCGAAAGACCTGTACTATAGCTCAGTGGCTTAGAGCACTTACCCGGATTGGAAAAGACGCGGGTTCAATTCCCGCTAGTACAAAAATCTCTTTTTCCTTATTCGCAAATAATTTATACTTTAAAAAGTGGCGGAGCATGTCAAATGCTAAAAAATATAGATCAAAAATATGTTTTTTTGTAAATTCAAATTTAATGGAGAATGTTTATTATTATTTGAAAGAACATTCTTTGGCATTTATTTTTTGAAGATTACGTCTATCAAATGTTGGCCGTTGCTACGTCGCGTTAAATAATTAAAATTACTTTATCTATTAATATTCGCTATTACACGTCACATTACACAGAGAGGCCCACGGAAATGTTGTTATCGCCAAACAAAACTGCGCTGGCGGTTTTCTTAAACTGTAATAGAGAAAGTTTAGATATTCGTGTTTTATCTCCAGTCGCCCTCCAGGATCAATTAAAAGTCGGATGAGACGCCGCATTTGACAATTATTGTTGCAACAAGAACGCTAAAACAACTCTATGTCGAATACTTTAACAAAGTATAAAGTAATTAAATTTGCAAAATTCTACCGTTTCGTTTAAATTATTTAAGAAAAGTGTTTACTCACATTCCTTTATTAATATAAAATGATTACATATAAATATTTATTTAAACTAATGTTTGTGCATATAGAAGTAAATTATACAACGTTTTCGATACTAAAGTTATTAATAATTATGACAAGGGGGTCCTTAAAGCATTAACGTCTCCTTTGAGATCGGATTGATGGTACTTATAATGACACTTTTAATTATTTTAATCGCTGTTCGCAAACAAAAGTCGTTATTTCATTAAAAAGAAGTAATTATGGTCGTAAGTTTCTCATTATCTTTTCTTAAAAGAACAAGTTAAAATTTTTTGTATTCTTGGTGTAGAGACTATTATGAAGAACAGGAGACGCTATCTATTAAATATATTTACAGAAATGCCAGACGATATATGAAAACTTTGGCTAGACGCCAAACGGTGACAAAACTTCGACATTTTAAACAACTCATTACATATTGTAATATTTGTATTTTGCGCTTATGAGTGACAACAAAATACGATGCATAGATATCTCTATTCTTATATTATATCAGCAACTTTGAACAATAATAATAATATTAGAATTAAAGTTCTAATTCAAAAAAACCGACACTTCCATACAAACTTCCTACTTTTATTTCCTAATATTGACTGGCGGAGTGGTTTAGATACCAGTTCCCGAGTGTTGTAAGTTCGATTCCCACACAGGACAACTCTTTGTGTGATCAACAAATGGTTGTTCTGAGTCTGGGTGTACTTTCTGTCCGTGATATTTTATATTTGTAAAGTACCCCACGATACAAGGATTATTCCATAGTGCAGCTGTTGTCTTAAAAAAAATATTAAAATGTGTAAATCTAATAACCTTGAATCACGTCATTATTTATTTGTGGTAAGTAGCTACAACGCAAATTTTCAAATTTCTATTCTTAAAAAAAATATTATTCCATTTCCCGCGCATAATATGTAAATATACAAAAATGCTAACCGCACCTATGTTTATATAATGCTCAGTAATTGTATTTCTAATTTACATGTTCTATCTACAAAGAACAAAGACTTTCACACTAAATTATCCATTTCCTCCCCTTAAACTGGAATTTCTAATGCTCCTTTCTTAGATGAGGCGTGATAAAATAAACCTATATTCGAAATTTCAGGTCTATAGCCTTAGTAGTATTGGCTGTGTGTTGATCGTCACTAAGGACAAAAAATGTTATGTATACCAATTAATCTAAGCTGTAACAGAGTTGTCTGTACATTTAAGATATTTGAGAAAAAAATACTGTACTAGACTATAGAGACGTGTCTGACCACAAAACGATATATTTTTTATTTTTTGTCTGTTTGTTTGTTCGCGCATCATACCAAAACTGCTGAACGGATTTTGATGCAACTTTTTTTGTTTGATAGTTCTCAATTAGACTTAACAACTTGTATACATTTTATCCCGCTACTATATCGGGGACCTGAGATACAATCGCCGCGGGCAAAGGCTAGTTATTTTATATTTATAGAGTTCCCCAAGATACAAAGATTTACTGTACAATGCGTAATTGTCGTTTTACTAAATACAACTCAACGAATGCCTATAACGCTTCTAATTGTTCGTAAAGCAAAGCACTAGCCATATTTTAGCTTCAGGTTAGGTATTACTTTGTCAAAAAAAACTTAAAGGAAATGACCAGAAATATCAGTGTAAGAGCAGGAAAACACGAAACAAAAATGTTTAGCTTTGATTAAGACTTATTATTTGTTGTAGATACATCTAATCCCGTCTTAGTTTGCATTACACCTTAGATTTGTGGAATACGAAATCTGTTTAGACATGCAATGAGTTGGTTAGACTTATCATTATATAGATAATCTAGATCCCGTAACATTTAATACAAAGCAGCATGCATAAAACCAACTATTTAAATTAGCATTTTATTAGTTTCTTCCTTAAGAAAACCTCAACGATCAGTTTAAAGAGTAGACGACATCTTTCCCCCGGTCGTTAAGTTCTGCAAACGTGTTACGGCACTTCCCTGGCACGTGCTAAATGGCCAGCCTCCGAACTCCCAGACACTTTGTTATCCTGGTACTTTCACATACTTAATTGTTCCCTTGGGATGACAAGATCCGATGATCTCAAACTGGAAATCAAGAAATTTGTAGCTAAGGTGGATTTCCATTCAATGAAGTATATGTGCAGTTAGTCTATTAAAAAAATTAACTATATTCTGAGGATTACGAAAAGGTGTGAACGTGTTCTTTTAAAGAAAGAGACTATAAAGCTACGCGTCCATTTATCCGCACCGTACGCAATGCAGGCACGCATTTTTGTTCGCTTTGTATGAATTTGTTTAGCACTGCGTTCACTCTTCCGCAAGCACGCGCCGCAGTCAGGCATATTTTAGCTATTCTGTTAAAGTTTTTCGCTTAGGTTCACCTAGGGTTGTCGTTGTTGTGATATCCATATGGTTTTTTTTTAATTTATTTATCACTATGACTTAGTACATATTGCAAGCTTCAATGTACTCGCCAAACTTTAACGTTTATTGGTGAGACGCGCCCATAAACTTAATAATTAGTTTATAATCTAGGCCATGGGTCTCCTATCTTTTGGCCGCCAGGGGACACAGGGGGACTATATAAAGGAAAGTGGGCCGCAATTGTCATATTATTTTAAATTTAAAGACATTTTATTGTAATTTTATTATGAGAAATGACGAAAAATAACAAGAAACAAACAAATAAAAAAATGCAAATTTAATTTTATGCTTGGTATCATAAAGGTGTTTCACGTTATAAGTACTCTTTTTGTATAGCAAGGGTTTATAAGCTGGTTTCCCATTACAATTAAGTACCATAACAATTTAAACATTATAAGGAGAATGGGATTTTTGAGCCTTTCTTTTTTTTTTGTTAAGGCGGGAAAAAATGTTCCTAACCGCACACCCCGTTGTTCGGGGCAACAGGGCATTATGGGGCCCTCACCCACTAAATAAACCCGCCGTGTGCCGTCTCTACGCGTTATTGGCAGGCACTGGAACTATGTTACATTCCTTCAGTGGTGGGATTTTTGGGCCTGAAGTTTACAAGTTGGCAAAATTGGCAATATTTTTCTAATATAAAATTCAAAAAACTGGCTCATTTTGCAATCTAGAAATCGAAATGATGAAGGAAATCGATTACTTTAGTCGATTCATAATAGAATTAATGCTCATTTGGATTGATAAATAAAATTAAAACTAAATGTTTAGTTTCATTATTAATCATTTATTCAAAAATAACGAATTAATAAAAAAAATATTTGAGGAAAAATAATATAGAACATTTTTATATCAGTATATCGATTGATATACTAAATTGATACATATGTGAAATCCTCTTTTTTGAACGCTACCACGGCAACACTACATTTGGCAGTTTAACTTTTTAGTTTCCAGCTTTACTAACATTACTTATTATACTGTTTTGCTTATTTTATTGACCCTTGCTTCGTTACTGAACTCTGAGAACTTGCCTACACAATGGTCCTGGCCTTGTTATTTTCAAATAATCTATCTACTTGACGACGGTTCTTTTACTTGAAATTCAAAGAAGCTTGTGCCCAGCAGTGGGATAATTTATTAAATAAGATTCTTGGTGTTATTTGAGTAGGTAACACTACTTACCTTAAATGCTTACTTAATTATTTGGTAAATGTACCTAAGAAAGGTACTACCTTTTTTATACTACGTGGGTAGCAAACAAGCATATGGCGCAGCTGATAAGCGGCCCATCTGGTAAGCGGTTACCGTGGCCTACAAACGCTAGCAACACCAGTCATAGCTCGCGCGTCGCTATTTCCAAGAAAAGGGGTAGGAGGTGCAGTGGAAGGATAACAGGAAGAGTATTCTCTTAAAGGATACTGAAGAGAGGTTAGGAAGGATAATTAGGAGTATCAAGGAGAGGATAGGGAGGGGGTTTGTGCCTCCTGCGCTGTCACTCACCTAGCTACTTTACTAACTACTTTAAATGTATGGCTTTCAAATGTTATGATGACACTTAGTGGGTGTAGTTCGATACTTAACCTCACTTTTATATAATATTCTATATCTCGGTTCCTAGATTGCCAAATATAACAAAATTTTATATTATGAAATGTTTCGATGTAACCTTCCAAATAGTGCAACTTTCATCTTGTTACCACCTAGGCCCAAAAATGTATGGAAGCGTTTCCATCCCCATTGAAATTTAAAAAAGTGGCTCATGAGTTTCTTGCCAGGCTCTTCTACGGAATCCGTCCGCTTGTGGCGTTTGTAATCGTGATATTGCGGATCCACTTGCCGCAAGCTCTCGTGTTAGTTATTAGTAACTTTGACGATTTTAATTGCTACCTATATAATAAGCCTATGAAATAAAGGTATTTTTTAATTTGAATTTAAATTTATGAATATTAATGACCTCGAGCGGGTTCAGCTGGCGCGTTTCTATAATTTAAGTACCGAGCGAGAGAGAAATTAAAAAGTAATAGTCATGTAGTCTGATTTGATACCAAGTACTTAATTCGTGTTGTTCATATTATAATTTTTAAAATAGCTATAAAATAAAACAAGTCAAAAGAAGGATCGATTTTGGAAGATCGCCTTTTTAAACTCTATTTTTTTGGGTATCCAACTTTATTTAATAATTTATACAAAAATCAATGTTTCGCCAGAATCATCAACAACTCTTCTTTATTTTATTTTTTATTTTAGGTGGGCAAAAATGTCCTACCGCACACCCCGCTGCCCGGGGAGACAACGGGGTAGTGTGGGGCTCTCACCCACTAAAAACCCACCGTGCGCCTCCACCCGCCCTTGCTACGGCGGATCACGGGTACCGCGTCGTTACGACCGCGATCTGCAGGCGGCAACCCCTTCGGGCACCCTCTCTGGAGCGACGCCTCGCGCAATTGGGCGTCGCCCCTTCGCGGTAGGCTTCCGCGCGCGGCCCCTCGCGCCGGCGGCGAATCGGGTCCGCGAAGGAGGATTCCTCACGGGCCCTCTCCGCCACCTCCTTCCGCGAGATGACAGCCTCGCAGAAGGCGGCGACCGCGGTCCAGGCCCTGTCACTGCCAACCATCGCTCGCGCAACGGCCGGCAGCGACAGGTCCACGCCTATGACTGCAAACAAGTTCCCGGCGCTGCACATCCCAGGCCGGGCACGACTCGAGCGTGTGCTGCGCCGAGTCCTCGTCGCAGCCGCAGTGGTGACAGCCTGGGGTCGTGTGCAGGTATTTGCCGAAGCAACCATGCCCCGACAAAACCTGTACCAACCGGAAGGTGAGGACCCCGTGCTGCCGCCCTGCCCATTCTTCCAAGATCGGCAGGAGCACCCCCACGGTCCAGAGGCCGGCCCGGGGCGACTTCCACTTTAGGACGGTGGCGCGGGGGACATTCCCGCCACGATGACATTGCGCTCGGCGAGGGGCGGCTGCCCCCCTCCCGCGCCGTCGACGCCCGCCGGCGAGCACCTCCGCCTCCAGATCCCACGGGGGGGTTCCGGCCAACGCGCAGGCTGTATCGGTCGAGACCGTGCGGTACCCGCGTATTGCCCTGACCGCTACGACCCTCTGTAGACGCCACAGAAGGGCCCTATTGCGAGCGGCCAGGGACTCCGCCCACACGGGCGCGCCGTACAGTGACATCGACCGTACTACCCCCGCGTAGAGTCGTCGACACGCAAGACTTGGTCCGCCCAAATTCGGCATCAGTCGCCGTCGAGGGCGGACGCCGTGTTGACGAGCCTTGGCGCAAGACGGCGGAAGTGCTCGTCAAAGTGCCACCGTCCATCCAATACCAGGCCCAGATATTTGATGAGGGCCTGGATTGGGAAGCCCACACCGTTGATCGTTATCGAGGCGCTGGCGGGCGGGCCCCGTCGGCGCCCATCGAAGAGTAGGGCCTCCGACTTTTTAAGGGCCACCCTAAGCCCCAGCGCCTCGATCCGCCTGACCACCTCCGCGGTACCTGAGGTGGCCAGCGTTGCCGCCTCCTCGAGGGTCCTGCCCCGGGCTGTGACAAGCGTATCGTCTGCGTAGCAAATTACGCCCAGCCCGGGGGGGAGCCGGCCACGGAGGAACCAGTCGTAGCCGATGTCCCACAGGAGCGGCCCAAGAACCGAACCCTGCGGGACGCCGCACGACATAGCCCTCCTTACAACGTCCCCTTCCCGGTCCACGAAGAGGACGCTGCGGCCGTACAGGTAGTCTGCCACCAGCCGCCTTAAGTAGAGGGGCACTCCATGGTACCGGAGTGCCTCCTTGATGCAGCCGAATGGCAGACTATTGAAGGCATTGGCGACGTTGAGCGACACCGCCAACAGCACTTCCCTCGAGGTGACGGCCTCCGCAGCAACGGCCCTCAGGCGCAGAATGGCGTCGACCGTAGACCGACCCGCCCGATATCCAAACTGGGCGTCGGACAGGTCGGGGCCAACCGCTCCTAGGTGACGGACGATGCGGGCAGCGACTACCCGCTCGAGGAGTTTGCCCGCCTCGTCTAGCAACACGATGGGCCTGAAGGCCGAGACCGTATTCGGAAGCCATCCCGGCTTCGGCAGGAGCACGAGCTTCCACTCCTTCCAGCAGTCAGGGAACCGTCCGGACACCAGGCAAGCGCCGAACAGTCCCCCGAGGCGGGGCTCAAGGTGGTCGAGGACCAGGGCCAGCACTCGGGCGGGAAGCCCGTCCGGCCCGGGGGCGGCGCCTCTTCGCATACGCGCTACCGCCGCCCCCATTTCCGTCGTCTTCACGGGCGGTACCTCCACGTGGTCGGCCTCCCGGTCATCATCTGGTGGAGTCATGACCGGGGGCGTGTGCACCGCCCGTCAAGGGAAAAGTCCCTCGACCACCTCAGAGAAGAAGCCCGGCTAGAGGGTCTCCGTAAGTGGGGGGGCCTGGGCGCGGAGCTTGTTAAGCGCCGCGCGGTACGGGCGTCCCCAGGGGTCACGCTCGAGACCCTCCAGCATCTCCTGCCTTTTCGCGTCTTTGGCGCGACAGATGGCCAGCTTTAACGCGGCGCGCGCACTGCTGTACGCCGCATACAGCCGGCCCTCCCGCTCTTCGTCGCAGATTCGGCGACGGCGACTGCGGGTGTAGGACCTCCGGGCACGAATACAGGCCGCACGGAGGTCCGCCAGCTCCGGGGACCACCAGTAGACCCCCTTCCGTCGAGGCGGGCGCCGCACACGGGGCATGGCCACATCGCAGATCTGCGTAAGCATGCCGCTAATGCGGCCAGCCTCGGCGTCCACGTCTTCCGTCAGGGGGGGAGGCAGCCAAAATTGAAAAATGGCCGCCTCCACTAGCAGGTCCCGGTTGAGCCTACCCACAGCCCATCGCGGTAAAGCGGGAGTTCTGTCCGCCACATGACCCCTGCTGGTGCCCTGAAGGTTCCGGGAGACCTTTATCTGAATATATCTGTGGTTAGATAGGGTTTCGACCTCCTCCAGGACTCGCCAGCTCCTTACGCGTGCGGCGACACTGGGGCTAGCGAACGAAGGGTCCACTATCGACCCACCCCACGGTCGCACGCATGTTTGGGCGGACCCTCGGTTGAGTAACACGATGTCCGCCGCTGCCGCCCACTCTTGGACCGCCGCACCTCGGGGGTCCGTCCTGGGGGACCCCCACGCCGTTGATTTGGCGTTGAAGTCCCCCAGCACGAGCACAGGGCTCGGTGCTATACGCCGTATCGAGGTCTCCAGGTTGTGCAGGAAGACCTCGAAAGCCGCCAGACTACGACTAGGGGAAAAGTACACGCCATACAGCATGACCCCTCCCCATTCGGCCGCCACATATCCCGTGCCCTGGTCTTTGAGTGACAAGGGCGGGGAATGCGGCGCCGCCGAGCCGACGACCGCCACGGAGCCATCCCCGCTACCCGCCCAATTGGGGTGATCCGGGACTATGTAGGGCTCCGCGGCAATGGCAACACCGATCGACCGCTCCGCCATGGATTGCAGGAAGAGGTCCTGCGCCCTGGCGGAATGGCCGAGATTCCCCTAGATGAGGATAGCGTCGTGATCCGTTATTGGACCACGATATCCTCCTCCATGCGTTGCGGCGGTCCAGCCGCGCCGGGTTTGGCAGCCGGGGCCGATTGGCTGCCCACCCCCCTCTTAGGGCCTGACTTGGCCGGAGGCCTGCACCCCATCCGCCCCATACAGTGGTTGGCGGGGCGATTGCCCGCCGCGCACGCCGGGCAGTGTGGGGTGGCAGAACAGGCAAGACATCCTTGGCCGCCGCGACAGGGCACGAGACCCAGACGGCACCCACACCACCTGGACCTGGGCGAATGGTGCCCACCCGGTCGGCGCTGCTGGGAGACCCGGTTTTCGAGACAATCGCCTCCCGGATCTCTTCCGCCGTCACGGAATCGTCCAGCCCGGAAATGCGCAGTTCGGCGCACTTCACGGGTCTGGCGACTCGGACACCACTCTTCTCTGGGAACAGGCCCAGCAGCCTCGCAGCCATTGCGTCGGCCGTCTTGGGGCCCTATGGCCCCAGGTACTCGAAGATCCGAGCACCTGTCCGGGCTTGGCGGGAGCGAGCGGGAACGTCCCCGAGATCGGAGTCGTTTATCTCTCGCCGGGCACGCTTCAAGACGGGCTCGTAAGTCAGGCCCTTTTCCCTTTTTCAGCATGGTGATCACCACCGCAGCTGCCTTCGGAACCTTTAGCTTCCGCGACTTCATTTTTTGCTTCGGGGCTTCCCCTCTCTGATTTATTGGCGCCGCCTCACGCTCCGAGGCAGCGCCGCGACCCTTGGCCCGGGATCGCCGGGGCCCAACCACCTGCCAGTCCCCGTCTGAGGACGTAGCAGTGGCAGGGGCGGGGGCAGGAGCACGGGGCGCAACCGCCGCGGCCCGTGAGGGTGCGACCGTTCGTCTCGGAGCAGTAGAACGCGGAGGCGCAGCGGCACTTGGCAGAGGCGGGAACTCCTCTCGGGGCTGACCCCTCGGGGCTGACCCCTCGGGGCTTGTCCCGCCTTGTCCTTTTTTTTGGACTTTTTTTGGCCTTTTTCCTGCACAGGAGCCGGCGAAGGTTTTGCCGCTGGAGGTTTGGCCGCCGGTGGTTTAGCCGCCGTCGCGGCAAAAGACACATGCCCTCCCTGGCACGGCAGAGGTGTCGATGCCGAGGACGCTGCAGCCCTTCTTTTATAAGCCGCAAGCGGCGGCCGAAGTCGGGGCTCCGGCGGCAATCTTGCGGCTAGGGCCTCAAATCTCAGGCCAAAGACCGCATCCATGCGGCCGATAACCGCGCGGAGCATTTCATCCTTCAGCACGGTTACAGGGCCCGACTGATAGGCAGACGGAGCCGAGGCGGTCGCCGAGGCGGGGCGGAGGCCGGCGGCGACGGCGAGGCGGTCGCGGGGAAACTATGCTCGACCCGCATTACAGAATCCGATACTCGGGATGGCCTCTGGGAGCCCAAGTTCAGCTCTCATATTGACCATCCCTCGGTGCAGCTCCTCGACCGTTGTCTCTGTCTGTAGGCGGCCCATTGTTGTCATGAAACGCGACTCCGACACCACCTCTGCCGGCCGCGATGGCTGACCTTCGGCAGCCTCAGACAGGCCACCCTCCTCAGCAGACGCCTCGGCAGCTGATGTGCAGGCCGAGCTGCCCGTCATCGAGCCGTCCCTTGACGACTGGGACGCTCCCTTGGTCGTCTTCTTCTTGCCCTTGCGGGACTTTTGGCCGCCGCGCGTTTTACGCGCAGCTGCACTAGTAGGGGCCGCATTTACAGGCCTTACGGCTGAGGTGTCGGGATTTTCACCCAACTCTGTCGATTTGTTTGAATTTTTATAACAATTATTCATATTGTTCCCACGAGTATGGGAGAAAGGAGGTCCACCCGGGCAGAGCTCCCTGTACCCGGGTAAGCGTACATTTGTAACCCAACACAGGGGGTCCGCAGGTACCTTGGCTTGGGCCGCGCTCGAGACTGAACTACCCATCAGCCATGCATCTCCTCGCCGCGCGCCAGAGCTTGAGATTCGGGGTAATTTTTTATAGAGGTTGTCTTCCTCGCGGTCCGGGCGATTAAGCCAAGACCTTCGTTCCTGTATGCCCGCGAGACGTTCCTGTATGCCCGCGAGACGTTCCTGTATGCCCGCGAGACGTAACCACAGGCACGCGCTCAGGTTTACGATTTGGGACGGGGGGGGGGGCCGCTGTGGCCCCACTGTCCCCCCTCTCCAGAGCCCGGTGAGCCAGTCTGGCCCCACCGACTCCGACGCCTGGTCTATCCGCCATGCCCTCTGCTGAGTCAGAGGGACACGCGGAGACCCGTCCTGTCCGGAATTTTAGCCGCCGGCAACTGCCGACGTTGCCCGGGGTGCACCACTAGGAGGTAAACCGGACAAATTAGCACCCCATCATCACCAACCCTAAACCATACAAACTAGACTAATACCATCTAGTGTTGCCATTGACATGATAATTGCCGTATTATACGGTATTTGGTGCCATTTGAAAAAAACACGGTACAAGGCATTATAATCGTCAATCAGGGGACCCTCACAAACCGCATTAAGTCGCGGGATACAGCTACTCAATAACGTAATTTAATACAACCTATAGCACCATTGGACTTCACACTTTAGTTGATTATTGAATTCACATAGCAAGTATGATAAGTTAATAATGGACATGGCACTAGTGGAGAATTCCCCGGAAGATTAGATGTTCTTCAATCGATCGTTTTCGTTCTTTCATACGTACTTACGATATTCATTCTAATGTTACGAGACTTACAACAAGCATGAACGAAAATAGCGAAAGAAGATTGTAATATTATATGCAGAGGAAAAACAGTAACACCTAACAGCCTACTACCCCTAAAATCTGTCTGTTAATCTGAAATATTTTTATGAATTTTGTATGGATATTACATATTTGTATTTTATATCCTTCTTATAATTTGTATTTAATATCCTTTAATCACTATTACTATAAGAACAATATCTAATTATGTGTTTAAGTCTACATTGTGATTGAATTTGTATGAGACACGGCAATTTGTCAGGTTTTACCACAAAACACGGCAACCAATTTTTAATTAATGGCAACCTCATCAACAAAACTTTGACATTAGCAAAATGCGGATGCAATGGACGCACCCTTTTGACAAATGCGTTCAATGCGATGCGTACGGCGCGTGCGTGCGGACTAATGGACGTCCACCATACCTAATACGATATTTATTTCAAATTTTCATTCTATAAATCGCAATTGTTTTTTTTTATAAAAAAGAGGTTATATAGTTTACCTAAAACTTCTTTGCTGCAATTGCAATACCTATTTCTTAACGTGGTTAAAAAATAACTGCCGTTCTTGCCAGAACATAAAATTTACCCCAGTAATAATTAGTTGAAATCAGAAGTTTAGCGGTGTGGTGTAGATCAACGAATCTTAAATACTTACGCAGCTACGCACTTGTCAAGCCTTAACTTGGATTTATCTTTGTTTTTCTCGCCTTCCCAAACTTCGCAATCCCTCAATGTTTGTTCAAGAGCTTACTGAAAACACATTTTATTCTGTATGAGTATTTGCGGTTCGCTCTTCACTATAAGACAAAATAAAACGTTAACGTTAAAAGAAATGTTCACACTTGAAACTTTGACTTACTAATTCGCCATTGTCTGCATAAAATAGTGTCTACGCAAGCGTAAATCAAAATGTATTTATTCGCGAGCAGCATAAAAAGCCAATACGGGTAGCAATAAAAAGAGGATGTCGAGAGAAATAATAAAAGATAACCTCTAGAGGAGTGAATAGAATGAGTGAGGCCCTTGTAAAGAATGTTTACGTAGTGGATAAGACGCGATCATGGGGACACCTCCCCTAGGCAGATGAGGCTGCCGCGGCGAGAAATTAAAAGTACTTTTTACTGTGTCGGTTTTTCCAGTTTAACGTTTTCACATAGTTATGAGTATATCTGTATAAAGTTTTCAATGATGTTACGTTATTATTTAACAGCTTAGTATAGGTAAATCTCGATTATGCAAAAACAGTATATATAATAACATAGGTTTGTCCAAAACCTCCTTCACGATGACCTTTGACCGTTTTAAAAAAGAAACTAACGACCCGATCACTAATAATATTCATCATACATTAAAATAATTACCAAACATCAAATATTCTTGGTACGAGGCTCTGTTTTTGAAACAGTTACTCATTGTACGTGCTGTATCTCTAAGATTGTGCCAGTGTTTTAACAAAGATATTGCAGGTTTAAGATTACAAAGTCGCTTTTGGAACGCGACATGTGTGCCTTATTAACCATCTATTTGCGAGGGTTTATTACTAATTCAGACTTGTTCTCTCCATGCGACATTAAGTCGTTACGAGCCCTTGAACCCTACGCAACGTTGTAACTTCATTTCTCTAAGTCCCGTTTCACGAGTAGATTACAAGTAATTAATTTATAAGAATATGGCTACGAGGTACGCTCACGGAATTGATACTGTTATGTTCAGGGGCGCTATAATAAGCAGTGTTTTGGAATTTTCGATTTGTTGTTATACACCCTGGTTAATGTTTAGGTGTATAAAGTATTAATATTGCTTTGAACTGCCTCGGTGGTGTAGCGGTATTGTATGCGACTGCTAATCATGAGGTCTCGGGTTCGATCCCCAGGTCGGGCAAAGTAATTGAGCTTTTTCCTAAAAAGAAAATTTCTCAGTAGCAGCCCGGAGTTTGGAAATGTGCCCGGTAGACGTCAATAGGCTCGCCCCCTATTATGTGGGACTTAAACATAGCTGGAGATTCGTGAGTGTGTAATACACCTCTGCCTACCCCTTCGGGGAATACAGGCGTGATGCTATGTGTGTGTGTGTGTGTGTGTGTATTGCTTTGATAAATATAATTTTCAAGATTTTTCGATTTATGTGTGTACCTATTTGTTTACAATTTATCGTTGCTCGGTGAAGGAAAATATTGTGAGGAAACCTTGCTATCTGAGAGATTTTCTCAACTGCTTGTGAAGTCTGCCAAACCGCACTGGGCCAGCGTGGCCTAAACCCTCTCTCCAGTAAAACGGTCGAAAAAAAAAATGTATTTTGCGCTTGAGAGATCGCGATCATAACTCAAAACTTTAAGAAGGAATGTGTTATCAAAATTGAAAGTCTAGCAGATGACACGGTAGCATAGATGGCAAAGCTTCTGAAATGGTTATCCAGGATACGCAGGTTCAAATCCTGCTTGCGATTATTATACATGTAAATGGCCGACATTTCCAGTCTTTTAAATATACATAACAATTTTAAAATGTCTATAGGAATGCGTCATCATTTGTTATATGGTTCTCAACTATAATATTTAAGCTTACCTGATTTGCAAATACATCTAACAGATGGCACGGGCGTTACCCAAAATGTTTAGAAGGAATGTGTTATCGAAACTGATAGCCTTTAGCAGAAGTCACGATAGTTTAGTTAGCAAAGCGTCTGTAAAGGTTATCCAGGAGACGCAAGGCCTGCTGTTGACTATAATTTTCAACTTGTTATTTTCGCACTTTGTGTTCTGTTAATATTTGGTATATTTTATTTCAGTTGCTTACTATAAAATAGATTACTGATAATCTAGCCCTATTTTAAAGGTGTACATGTTACCCCGTCTCTTCCTATGGGAGTCGTAAAAGCCGACTAAGGGACTACCGGGGGACCGGGCAGCAGCGTTCCCCTGTGTACTAAAAACATCCACTGCGATTGCCGACCCGCCTGCCAAGCGTGGCGATTATGTTAAAATCCCCATTTTGGGGAGGCCTATGGTCAGCAGTGGACGATGAAAGGCTGATGGATGGATGGATGCACATATTATTATAGTATTAAGTTGGATGAACAGTAGCGTTCTCTCACTAACTATGCCCAAGATAGGACAAGGTTTGGGACGAGGTACATTTTTTTTAAGGCACAGTAAAATGTACCTACCGCACACCCCGCTGTCCGGGGAAACAACGAGGTAGTGTGGGGCTCTCACCCACTAAAACCCGCCGTGCGCCCTCACCCGCCCGTAGTCGGCGGACCACTGGTACCACGTATATTCTCTTCAGTGGTCCGCGCGGCGGCTAGCCCTATAGGGATCTCTCGCTGAGTGACGTCCCCGCGCACCTAGGATGCCACACCTTCGCGGTAGGCTCAATGCGGGTGGCAGACAATCCCCGATCCAACCGCCCGCAGCCTCGGCTAGGGCGGCATTAGGCGCAGATAGTTGCGCCCACGCCGCCCCACGCACCGGCGGCGAGTCGGGCCAGAGGCCAGATCAGCCTCCCTGGCTCTTTCCGCCGCCTCCTTCCGCGAGATGACATCCTCGCAGAAGGTGGCGACCGCAATCCAGTACCTGTCGCCACCGACCATGGCTCGAACAACAGCCGGTAGCGAAAGATCCTCTCCGTTGACTGCAGCGAGGTCCCGGCGCTGCTCAGCCCACGCCGGGCAGGACTTGAGCGTGTGCTGCGCCGAGTCCTCGCTGCAGTCGCAGTGGTGACAGCAAGGAGTCTCCTCCCTCCTAGCGACTGTGTGCAGGTACTTGCCGAAGCAGCCGTGCCCCGACAGCACCTGCACCAGTCGGAAGGTGAGGACCCCATGCTGCCGCCCCACCCATTCCTCTAAAATCGGCTGGAGTGCCTCTATGGTCCGAAGACCAGTTGGGACGAGGTACCTAATTCATCACCACATCTATCCTACATTGTTGTTACGTGTTTGGACGTCAATTTTAACCAATTAAAAGCATCATTTATCATGTTTTGCGATGTGTTTAGTAGTTTTTAGACGGATCATGTTATTATATTAGTATTAGCTTATAAAGATACTTGAAAGAAAGACAAACATTTTAAATATACCTAGTAATTTTACTAATTTTACAGCTGCCATATTGCAAACATGTGATATTGGCGCTAAAAATTTCAAATTATCGTTACATTTGATGACGAGAAATACTTCACAGTGTTATAGTTGAATAAGTAAAGATATCGACCTCCATTTCCGAAAGTTATGGATTCGATATCCTTTCATATTCAATTATTTTTTAATCCAAAAATCGTTGTTTGAGTTTGTGCGTTTAATGGAAAAACACCACAATAAAACTGGTTAATAGTCCAATTAAACTATCAAACGATAGAAAATATGTGGTCACTAGAACATAATGAATACAGAGACAAACCATAATTTATTTAGTCTTAATATATATTTTAACTTATGTATTTATAACCAAGATTTTCAAGATCAAGAAATATTTTATATTCTACGCTTCCATTTCCAAATTTATTATATTTGAAGTAATCTCTTTAGTGATTTTATTTATAATAACGATACACCAAAGTTTCGTTCCCTCTGTGGAGTACTCGGCATGGTAAGACGAGCACAAGCTGTTACTTTTAATGCGTTATTTGGTTTAGGATTAATGATTTTATTCCCGACAATTACCAGTGATAGCGGGTTGAGATTACCATTTTAATGTAAGCGAAACTGTTTATGATTGTTTAAATTTTTATGTGTTTCTTTGCGGCTTTAAAGATAAAATTTAAATTAAAAGTTATTGTGAGCGTTATTTTATAAGTACTCTATAATTAGTGAAAGTACTTTACAAACTTGTTCTAGATAGAACTATAACTAAATTATTTATCTAACTAAAACAATAGAGTTTACATAACACTTTAAAAAATAAATGACATCGAAATCTTGCTACAAAATGCGGGTTATTTACCCGCATTCATGTATACACAAGAAATTCATATAAATATTTTACCGTCAAATACCATCGATATCGCTCTGTATTTATATAAATGCGACTTTTGTTTTTCTTGTCTGCCACAAAGTTTCCGTATCAATATCATGCATGTTTGCATAACTACTTTGTGGCACCGCTACTACTTCAGCGAGGAAAACACATTTACCGATACCTGAGCTTTGTTTACTCATATTATGGCAAAACAAAAACATTCGATATTGAATTTTATTGAAAGAAAAAATAAAAAGACGAAGAAATACATTTTGTCAATGCAGAATCGATATTATTAGATGTCCGAAGAAGAACGATAATGTCCGCAAAGAATGGAAGGTCCGCGATATAAAACGCACTTGTGCGCATAATATACGTTTTATTAATAAAAAAAGCTTTGTGAATCGGCTATAAATAGCCTTAACGACCACTAGTGAGCCGGCGATTTTTTTCCGATACATGGGAAGCATTTGTTTGACAAATCCCCTGAGAATAAGCGACACTATCCCCTATATTATCTAAGCTTGAGGGATGCCGGGTCATTCTCGAGGTGATGAAGGCGTATCGCGGACTGTCTAAAGGCCCCACTAAATCATGGCTGCCAGGTATTTCCATTTGACTAGGGTGTTCGTTTTTAAACAGATGGTGAGGATTTTAGTTATTTATGTGAAGGAGCGAAACTATTCCCTGAGAAAAATATATAGGTATATTGCACTGCAAAGTACATTAATTACACAATTTTATTTTTGAATGATTTACTAGGTATAGACTCTATACCACTGAAGGAATGTAATAAGGTTCCGGTGGTCCGCCAATAAAGGCGGAGAGACGGCACACGGCGGGTTTCTTGAGTGGGTGAGAGCCCCACACTACCCTGTTCGTTGCCCCGAACGACGGGGTGTTCGATTAGGAACATATTTTCCTGCCTTAACAAAAAAAAAGGTATAGACTCTATAAACTCTCCGATTAACTGAAACTTGAAAGACGTAAATTAGAACAAAGAAAGGGAAGTCGCAAGATATCTCACGATACAATTGAGTGATCAGTATGCAAAGCTGGCGTTGTGTATTAAGCCGATTTAGAGAAGGAAGCGTTAAAAGAAAATTTATAGCATTGAAAAGTCGTACGTAATTAATAAGACATTTGAAGTTGCGTGAAAATGTAAGTTAGATTGTTTTTCATCGGTGAGGGGTCGTTCAGTTTCCTGTCTGTTCTGAATCCTGACAAAGGCGGCTTATTTATATATGGCCGCTTTATATTAGCGTCTTTAAGGGAATGCTGGGGAGCATAATAAAAAAAGAATCAGCATCAATGTCTTAAGGCGTCTTCCGGTGCACGATAGCGAAGAACGCCCCACCGCAAAATGGCGGTCCACACTCGAATAAATTATACCACCCCCGAATCGAACGATTGTTCGATTCTTTTGATACGATTCCTATTTTAAAGTTGGCGCTTCTTTATTAGTGTAAGCCTGAGACGATTATCCTAAGCCACCATTACATATTCAAATTGGAGTCATTTCGCTTTGTAGAAATTGACGCGAAATAAAACGGAGCCTTTGAAAGCGTTTCTGCATTAAGATGGTGGTAATGGGATTTTTAGAAGGCACTTGACGTCATTCGGATTGTGTCTATAACTCTGATTTGAAATACGTACTGTATATTACTTATACTCGAATAAATCGCCTCGCGTTTAAACAATTCGTGTTTCCATGCAGTAAATTAAATGAATCTTGCATGCGTTGTCCTTTTCCAGTCCAATAACTTTCGACCCAGTCCGAAAAACATAATTTTTGCGCGACTGACCAAAGATTAACATTTAGATACCACAGATGACTTTGCGGGTAAAGGAAGCCATTCCTTCCACACCCTTTTTCAAATTTAATTTTGATATTAATATGTATATCTATCTTGTTTTTATACTATATGTATGTTAAGACTGTTCTGGGAATTAACATAGGTTTTGTATTAAAAGTATAATATGGAATATTGTACCCAATTGAAATTGATTGAAAAAAAAAAACATTTCAGCAGATATTAATACCTTTTGAAAATGGAATGCCATTGCCTGTTCTGTAGGTATTAATTCTAAATTTAAAAACAATAGAAATATTTATTACTAAATATTAATTGCTTATCCCTAGCTAAGAACCTATATAATGGAGCACTCTTGGTAAAAGAAGGAAAGTCGAGTAAATTGATATTTTGAATAATAAAAGGCGAGCGTTCCTCGTCAAATTATTATGAGAAACACAAACATAAGTCAATAGGCTGGTGGGGTGGTCAATATTGGATTAGCTGGCAAAAGGAGGCAAAAAGCAACGTATACAAAAACCTTTTACAGCGGTTAGACCTCCGCAAAAATATTTATAAAACGCTCGTTACATAAGGAGATTGCTTGTTTTACTCACAGTTTGGCGTTTGTTGACGTTGATCGTCTACATTACCTTTTACATGCAAGATTTTGTAAGTTGAATAAGTTCCTTTAGGTCCAGGTACATGTAAAAAGACGGAAGAGTGGTTTAGATACCGGCCTCCCGCCCGAGCGTTGTGGGTTCGATTCCTATACAGGACCACTCTTTGTGTGATCCATAAATGATTGTTCTGAGCTTGGGTGCACTTTTTGTCCGTGAAATTGTATGTTTGTAAAGTCCCCCGTGATACAAAGATTAATTATTCGTTATTGCAGGGTGTAGCCAATTTTCCGTAAAGTGACGTATTTATATTATTATAACTAATTATGAAGTCCACAATATAGTAATTTTTAAGTAAGGATACTGAAAATAATATACGACGAACTGTTGACAAAATTAAAAAATGTCCCTCTCTATATTATAAGTTTTTACTTGAGGCGGATACGGCAATAGTGTAGAAGGGTTGGGGTTCAGTCATTGTTTACACAAAGTATGGAATAATATAATCAGAAGTGTAGAAAAAGCATCCAGCGAAAATCCAACAGAGTTGGGTGGTGAAAATTTGCTTAGGCCAGCGGAATAAGTGGCGGGGCTAGATACTCAGACTAGGGTCCGAGACTCCGAGGTACCTCTCTCATTGTCTACACTGCCCGTATGATGAGATTAAAGCCAGTTTTATCTGTATGTGTGGGACCTATGTAAACTGAGATCATTGTGAGAACAATATTGCGAGTTTATACAAGTTTATGAATACGTAATACATAATGTGTAAGGTCTGATAGACATGTTTGTTTTATTTTCATTAGTAATCACCCATAATCATGCCCATAGTCCAGTAGTATAATCATATATCTATACCATGGAGTTTTAAAGTATAATTATTATTTCCAAAATATTTGCAATATTTTGGATATTCATTAGGTTATTTTACTTAATGGCCGTTAATCTGATTGATTAAATAGAAATTAATGTATACTTAGATAACAATTATCAGCACCAAATCACATTAATATTGCAATATGGCAATATTTATTTATTAAACAGTACCTAAACTTAATTTGATACAAAGCTTTCATCTTATTAGTTTTGTTTTCATATTAATTTTTAAATTACATTAACCTGATTACGATTTAGAAAAATCCCTGATTTGTCTCCCTATAAGTATTCATAAAGCGAGCAATCATATTTTTTCATTTTGTATTCGTGCACCTGTCACCGGACTTATTAAGACGCACCTGTCAATCTTCGGCAATCTCACTTTTTATTTCGAAATCCTCATTGCGAACTCAAGTGTTTGGCATTGAGCCGTCATTGGAAAAACTCTTATTTTAGCATATTTATTTAGGACCCGTCGGTGAAACAAGAGGCAAGTTGAATTTTTATTAATTCGGGGAGTTGATTGGTTTTTGTATATCTGTATAGTACCTAGTATGTTGATAATATATATAAATAGTTATTGTTAATTTTTATGTTCTATTTATTCATAACTCTTCCAAGAATATTTATGTTGTTATGTAGACTTGATTGAATTATTCTTAATTATGCTAAATTATTTTTATGTTTAGTTGCTTGTTTGGTGACTGTGATATTATAGGTTAACCTAGAATTTAATATGATCTATTAAGAACGTAAAAATAAATAAAAATGTAACCTATTAAGCATGGAGAATTGCATGACCGAGAGATTTTAATGCCGGTATGTGTCTTCCAACCACATTGGCTTGATGTGGTAAGGCCTAAAACCCCTTTTAAATATTTTTTAAGGCGGGAAAAAATGTACCTAAACACACACCCCGTCGTTCGGGGCAACGAACAGGGCAGTGTGGGAAGGCCCCACCTCACAAATAAACCCGCCATGTGCCGTCTCTCCACCTGTATTGGCGAGCCACTGGAACTATGTTACATTACTTCAGTGGTAGTGGGACACCTCTTTTAACCTGCGAAGAGCACAGGCAGGGGGGAGCAAGCACGGGGCTTGGTAGTGGGACAGTAATTGACTGAGAATATCTTGCGGTGAATTATTAATTTCTGGTATATCTATGTCCTATAAATATTATTAAGTAGATTTGTTATTATTCACTCAGTATAAAATGGTATCAAGCGTCTGTTTATCTTAACGGTCACATCACTCAAGACGAATAGATAATAGCCAAGCTATCCTAAATAAACAAACCACTGAATCGGCAACGTAGGGGGGTTCCGTAGTCCACACTTCGGTCTTCGATTTGAGCCACTACATTAATTCGGGTGTTCATTAAAAATGCCATCAAGTCCGTTAACGAAGTGGTGCACAATTAAAGTCGCCGCTGACGTCACACCCTTGGCCCTCCTAGAGTGCTCCTTGAGGGACTCTTTGAACTAGAAGGACGCCTTGAGACAAAATTGAAAAATTGATTCGTTATCGATTTCTAAATTGTTTCTGATTACAATGAGATGACAAGACGTAATTATTATTTTATTGTATGAAATATTTATAATCAATATTTTATGGTATGTAATTAAATTATATAATTTAATAAATTTTATACTAGTTGCTACCCGCTACTTCGTCTGAGTGAACCTCAGAATTGAGCCAGCAAAATATTAGTACATTGCTCTATGGTACGTTAATTACCTTTTGCCGATTTGCCACTTATAGACAAACTGTTTTTTTTTTGCTTAATACCTTAAGTGCATGGTGTTTTCCCCTGTGAGAATTGAAAGAAGCAAATAGCTTACTGTAAGGGTTTTGCGGCTGAAGGCTGAGTTTTACGATTGAACTCATGTCTGACAACATAAGTTATATGCACTATTGTGGCAAATTAAGCAGCTAATATAGTACAAGCAAACCTATTATACCATAAATGTATTTATATACATTTATAAAAAGTGTTAATGTAATTAAATATGGACTAAACTTTTATTCTTTT
This sequence comes from Leucoma salicis, assembly GCA_948253155.1. Taxonomy (NCBI): domain Eukaryota; kingdom Metazoa; phylum Arthropoda; class Insecta; order Lepidoptera; family Erebidae; genus Leucoma; species Leucoma salicis. Next base: position 8,710,969 of record OX411808.1, on the reverse strand, counting down.
TTACAGCCAATATAGCCTCTTCTGTACTATTGGATGGCAATAGGCTCCAACCTATTACGTGGAACTTAAACATAGTTGGCGAGCCGTGGGTGTGTAATACACCTCTGTCTACCACTTTTGGGATACAGGCGTGCAGACCAGCGTACATCAACAGTAGGTACTCTTATAGTTGTGTTTCGTGTATCATCCATCCTCTGCTTATTATCCTAGCTATCCACCTTCCATCTCTTCCCTTGGAGTATGTTTGTTTGGTACCCCAGTAGTAAATCACCCTTTTTTTTTTTGTCAAGGCGGGAAAAAATGTTCCTATCCGCACACCCTGTCGTTCGGGGCAACGGCCAGGGTAGTGTGGGGCCTGCACCCACTAAAGAAACCTGCTGTGTGCCATCTCTCCGCCTTTGTTGGCGGGCCACTGGAACTATGTTACATTCCATCGGTGGTCCGCCGGCGGAACCATAGTATATCACTGCACTTAGAACTAATGCTTGTATCGCGGTGAACTGTAGAAACATACAATTTCACGGATACAAAGTATACCCAGACTCAGAACAACCATTTGTAGATCACACAAAAAGTTGTCCTATGTGAGAATCGAACCCACAACACTCGGGCGGGAGGCTGGTATCTAAACCACTCCGCCATCTGTGCAATTTTAGGTCGAGCATTTCCATCTCTCGATAGTGTCTGTTGAAATAGGTCAGCATTTTTAGTCCGCTGTGGCAACATCTGTAGGTGTAGGTACCCATTGTAAAAAAACTCAAGTGGAACACGACCGCACTAAGTTTCCAAATAATCTTTATCATTTAATGTGTCAAAATCTTATTAGTGTCGCCCGCATAAGGGCATTAAGGGGCTCGAGATAAAACAGCCTGCCATTAGCAAGTCCTCCAAAAAAATCGTGGATGGTATCGCGCGCGTTGAGGTGGCAATCCCATTTTAATTTTTTTCTTTGGCAGTCAATCGCGAGATAAATGAGCCCAGAAGTGATCGTCAAAGGGAATAATGTTGATTGGCTTACCACACCCCATAAACGATTTCAGGAACGTAAGCTTTACCGTATTTGTAATCTAATATATTGTAGAATATTAATGACCGCTAAGTAAAATGTAAGTGTTACATCATTTCGATGTCGACGTAGTAGATTAGATCATCAGATATCAGTTCCAAATCAGCAAATTCAAAGGTTATTTCCTTCGTAACGGCATAAGCTAAAAAAATTTGAAGAAACGCTTTAGGTAACTAACCTTAACAGTGGTTTAAATGAAATAACTTAAGTTATGGGAAAAACGTACTAAAAATACTTTATGTTTTTTTTTATATTAAGCGGAAAGAAAACGATGGCATATGGCCCATTCGATGGTAAAAGGTCACTGTTTCCTACAGACGCCAAAGCAAGAGAAGGGCTGGGAAGTGGAGAGAAGGGATAGTAAGGACATGATGGAGGATAAGGGTGCGGCGCTCCCACTAAGATCACGCAACCCGGCAGTAGGAGCACCTAGCATTATTTCACGGTGATCTTCAGTGAGAGTGTGGTGAAGCACAATGTGTACTCATATCTTTAATAGTATTTAGCCTGGAATTGCCGGTTCGTTGCCTGGCGCACTGCCATGCTCTGAGATTTTATTATAAATCATGTTTATACGATTTATTTGAAGTGCTTTGCCGCGATTATCGTCATCATTCGTTGCATTTTTTCTTATTCGTTTTACAATAAAGTGTTTTGTCAGGCGTACATACTGGAGGGTGGCGGGATCGCGGATTGCGAAGCTGCGAAGGTGTCTCAATCAGCATAAAACAAAAGAAATCAATAGCGTCCCCTCGCGCGGCATGCCGCTCAAAGAGCAAAGATTTCTTTTCACAATTAACCACCCTCTGGGTGTCACAGAACTGATAAACTGAACGGATTTAGTGTACCATTTATACAATTTAAGTACGAAAAGCATATTCTGTAGGTATTGTAAACATACCGATAGTACATAATTGATAATCTAGCAGCCTGTGGCAATATACACAAATCAAAGATCACGAGAAAAGTCTACAAATGAATATGATATCGGTTAAACCGAAACACGACGTTGCTACCTCAGCGCTATGAAAAGACGAAACAGTAATACCACCCCCTTGGACTAACATCAATCATAAAAAAGTTTGCTAAAAACAAAATAAAATAATACCAGCCTATTGACATTGTCAATGATTGCACTTTCGGAAGGTGTGTGACTAACAATATTATCATGTTTTAAATTAGGCCTCAGTGAAATCTAGAAAATTTAATAAATATTTTACCAAGAGAACCAAACCCTGTTCTGTATGTTTTAAACTAGCCGAATGTTTGTTTATTCAAATGAAATTGAAATTGTCTTGTATGTTTTTTGTTCTGTTCCGCTCCTAATCCAACAATCACGAGGATTTACTTCCGGATCAGTTTCTAATGTGTCTGATGGACAGTTCGTGACCGAGAATATTAAACAACTTGTTAGACAGTGGTACACCAAAAATCCTGTCTGACACAGACGGGTGTAAATAAATTATATGTATTTACATAGTACATACTATGTGTGGAATAGCTCTCCGGATTGAAATAAATTTTGTTGATATAAGTAGTCTTTGTTCTTCTATTACGGTTTGGTCTGGTTGTCTAGGAAGCAGCTTTCAATTCGCAAACACTGTTTTAATATTTAATAATCCGTCAGTAACGAGCTCCGACGGGTTGGTGCCCACAGTTAGAAAAGTTTAAATGGGCACACGGAACATACAACGGTATTAATATGCTGTTAATATTATAATCTTATTGATGTATGGTGTAAAGATTCACAAAAAAAATAACTAGATAAATAATAACAGGGCCTTAGTTATATGATAGGTGATTACTGATAAAGTTTCATTATTAAACATACTTTTTATAGCGAGAACACAAATGTCATATATATTTATAATGGTAAAAGGTTGCTTCCCCCTTCATACGATCACTTGGGTCAAGCAAATTTGTCCAGAGATTAATACAGTTGAGTACTAAACTGGTTGTTTGTCTTTCGTCTTATGTAATGGAACGCCCTTGTATACAGCAAGCATCATTATGACCGGTCAGTTGAGTGAAAAGATGCAGTGTAGATAAAGATTATTTTTTTATTTCTCTTAATTGAAATGATTAAAAAAGTTATTGTCATCCGAGCTATTGTTATTAAAAGTAAAATAAGATCTGTGTAAAGTATTGGTAGAGTAATTAGGAGCACAAAGATAGATGGAGGTCAGCAATAAAGTGACCGTCGTCAGACGCTGCGTCACGTCTAACCGCGGACGGCGACAGCCCAGGACACCCTTGCGTGCCCTCGTTTGGTGCTTACTGTGATTTTATTGACTCTTGCGGTTGCTGCGCTCCTGGTAACATTTCGTATGTTCGAAAGTGAAAACTGGACGAGTCTTCACATTTTGTAATAATTGTACCCAGTCTGACTGCCAGCCAGTTCCTTTTTTGAATATTTATTATTATTTCTGTTTCTGCTGTAAGTCAAATATGGATATGAAGTAAATAAAACATTTAACAAGCAATTACACAGGTGATATTTGAGATAATGCATTATATTTCAAAGTTACTGGCGTCTGGACATCGGTTCGGACGTAGAGACGGTCTTGAATGACCATCGTTTTCGGTTTATTTTGATAGTGATAATTAGTAAATAAGAATACGTATATGCATTTTTATAACTATAATATTTAGTAAAGACATGAGTATATCACCATGTTATAATATATTTTTATGTTAATTAATTCATAATTAAAACAGAAATATTTATCATCTTTGTGTAAGAACTAAAAAATGGCTCATTCTGAAACAGCGAGACGTCTATAAGATTAAAAAACAAAAACAAAATCATAGTTATTGGTTTTTAAAATATTAATCATTAATCAAAATATAGTCGTGACAACAGAATAGATTTGTCATACCCTCCGCATTCCCTCTGCGACAACCCATAAAACGCAAATTCGGCAATAAAAAGAACACCCCGACGGAATATCTATCCTGGACACTGGCTCAATACAATAGCCGCCATTCACAGCGAATTATTGTATTTTTCCAACACTCCAAATATTTAAGAAAGGAATTAATGAATCTTCATAAGGTAATCGAGCAATATTCAGCTTTATTCTAAGCCTTATTAAGGTTAATTTCCTTTTATGCGACAGATACGCTGCAAGATTAGTTTAACAATGAAGGTCCTAATTAGCTGTCAAGGCTTTCCAGACTTCAGCTCTGACGTGCGTCCGCATCTGTACCAGAAATGCGAATAATTCAAAGCAATGTCTCTAGTGATTTCTTTCGTTTTGTTCATCATTGTATAAGGAATGCAGAGTTATAGGACAGAAAAGTGTCAGAATAATTGAACCTTCAGTATATTTTTATTGGCTATAGCTGCGACCCGAGACTTTATCTAGGTGTTTTTGTTTTTATTGATTTTCTTTTTTATGCAGATCATTTATTATTGTTCCAAAAAAAGTAGTCTAAGTCATTCCTTACAACATCCAAGGCTGATCTACCATCTAAGTCCACCCGTGATCACGAATGCTGTAAAGTATTGGAAACGTCGGGATAGTAGAAAATCAAGTAAACGCGATAGAATCCGTAAACTTAGTTTTATTTCAAAATGTGTAACATTCGCGTAAATATCAGAAAGTATTATTCTAGAAAATGTTTCAAATTATCTAAATAACTTCGAAAATATAATTCTGTGAAATACTTAATTAATATTTTCTTTATATTTTTTAGTAAATCCAACAAAAAGTACACACAAATGCTCTGAATGAATTTAACATACGTACCTTCACTTATATGTTGCCACAGCATGTAATATTTAAGTAGAAATTGTCTTAAAATTATAATAAATCACTTACAACGCAAACTACAGTTATGCATTCAAAAACAATTACGAGGGCGCGATTTGGGCGGCTGCCTAATTGGTATGAGATTTGCAAGTGTTTCTAATTGCGTTGAAATTTGCGAATCCAAGGCGATCAGTCACAGCACCATCAGGTTAATTAAACCATTTGTCTACTAAGTTGCCATACTCATGTACATACAAAATGGCCGCTATTTGGAATTTGTGAAAAATTAGGCGTGTATTGGAAGGGTTTGGGTCGGTGTTGGTGGCCCGTGTAGTCTTGATCGTAGTAAGCAGTTTTCGAATATTAATCTTATTTTTATCACTTCTTTCACTTGGAGATACTCTTATAGTGTCGATACATTTTGATATGATTTTTACAAATTGATTATATTGAGATATTCACTTTGTATTTAATTGATTATATTGATTAAATCTATTATAATAAACCTCTGCCTACCCCTTCGGGGAATTCAGGCGTGAAGCTATGTTTTTTATATTGTATTTTGTTAAGTATAGAAAGAACAAGTTGTAATAATCAATTGATGCCAAAAATTCTTATTTTGGAGGATTTACTTCTTAAGGATCGATTTTGCACGGCATGGAAAAGAAGATGCCCATTTTTGGCCATGCGAGGCACAACAATTTACTTTTGTTAAAAAAATATATCTTATTTTATGTTTATTATTCGCGGTAGCCATATATACAAACATGATTGCAACATTTTTGCTCAAATAAAAAAGTGCCGGAAAGATAAAATGCAATTAGGTAAATCCGGAATTCATTGAATTGTAAAAAATGTTGCCAAATACTAATTCCGTTCAATATATAATCGATTACCTTTTCGTCAGTCGATGTTTATGAGGTAGGTAATTGATATAAAGCCAATATTATTTGTTTTTTTTTCTATAGTTGTTATAATGTTATGATTATTAAACAAGCGTATTGTTATTTAATTTACAATAAATTCTTTAAATCATAACAAACACGCTACTGCACAATTTAACTCTCTCTTTTTTTCAAAATCCATTAAAAATAGAATTAAAAAAACTAAAAGAAACAAAACAATAATCGTTGCTATAATTCGTTTGTTAATAATTTTTATTCGTAAATTAATTCGTGTTGAATAACGAACAAAATACGATATCGATTTATCAATTTTAATGTCTGTTTAACTGGCAACATCGAACCTGACATTAAGACCGTATGACGGCTATCTGTCATTAAGTTCATAGATATTATAATCACGTATATACTCTTTGTTAATGACAATTATTCGACTTCGTTTACAATTGAATTACTATTTTGTTTGTTTTCTTGTGGATTTGATAGCTAATAGGCTAACCAACGAATAAACTTTCTAAATAGCCTCGACGACTCATTAACTGGATGAAAACTTGATAATGTATGTATGTATTACAGTAAAATGATTGTTAAATAACTGTATTAGCATAAGTAGTATCTTTAAAATCCGGACTTTTTTTTAAACCAATTCCTTTACCGTTCCATTCCTCAAATTGCATATTATCATTTCCATATGCTTTTATATGTGTGCACCTAGGGCCGAAGTGTCTAGAGTTGGTGGGCATATCCCTTTATGAATGAAATTAATACAAGCGTTAACTCAAAAGCCTTATGTTTTTCTGCGCAACATACCGTGTGCACCTTTACTTTGAAATCATGATTTGTGTATACTTGTATACAACCAACGTGTACAGGGTATGTGATCATTCCATTCCTTGCAGAGGTCAGTAGAATAATGTCTATACCCCATTGCTTACAGAGAGTAAAATATTAATCTCACAACCCCATTCCTTGGAAATAATTAGAACAAGGTGCATTGAAAAACGTACAGAGGTACATGCATTCCGTATTGCATGCGCCTGTTGCATATATTTAAAGCTTAAAAGGGCCTAAAGAGAATACTTAAACTCCAGTCGTGCGTTGGAGCTGAAAAATATTTTTTATTATGTTTGTTTTAGGTTTGAAGCTCATTGGAATTTTAATGATGATTTTCACAGATCAAAATATATATTCTCTTTAAAAGTACTAGAACTCCCTGTTCGTCGGATTTTTTTAAGGGTTTTATTCATTAGCACCATCCGCTCACATATTTGTCATAACTTGTTCATGTCGCTGGATCAGGCCTCTTGCAGAGAATGTACATTTTTCCTTCGTTTTAATTTAACACCGTTTATGTTTTATTCCTTCACGTTATGGATGGGCATAACTAGGACCTTTTGTTACGATGGTATTTGCCAATTGGAAAATTTTCTAAAAGAATATAAAGAGTTTTCTGAATGAAGTATTTATTATGTTTTTGAAGTTATACTTCTTTTGGCACGTTAGGGAAAAATGATGAGAGTAAATTTTTACGATGCACGCGCACACCGTCACCGAACCGACACCCTGAAGTTAGACACCCTGAAGTTAGCTATAGTCAACATTTTAGTTTTTTTGTGATATTTAAATAATCTTTATTTAACTAGATAATGCGTTATAATAAAACTTTTAATCTATTAAATACCTTTTTTCTATTGTTAGTGTCATTTTTTCTACAAACGTAGAATAAGCCGAAAGATAAAATTTTTGAAAAGATTTTTATCTTGTTACGCCAAAGAAGTATAACTTCTAACGCGTGTACATAAGTACACACACACTTTTTTTTGGTTTTAATAAAATCGATGTTGCGAAGACCTCAATAGGTATATATTTTTTACATCCTATCGAACCGTGCCCTACGGGTCTTTTCTCAGAATGAGGGCTAGAGTCAATCACACCCGTCCAGTGCGGGTTGGGAAACTTCACAAGCCGTTGACAAACTTTCTCAGGCATGCAGGTTTTCATGACTTTTCTTTCAGTGGTAAATTATTACAATTTTGGAAAAGTCGTATGTGGCTTACGCGGTTCTATTGGGATGAACTCGATGCCACTCCCTTTGCAGCATAGTATGGACACAACTTTATATTACTAAATGCTTTAGTAGGTTCGTATTCAAGTTGCCTAATTTGTATTTTTGTTATTATGAATTTAAAATGGAATATTAAGAGGAAAGTCAAGCTCCATATTATCTTATGCAATATTATTATTTTCCAAGACATAATATTATGGGAGTAAAAGCATATCATTCTTAAAAGTCTTATATCAGCTCGTTTATGTTTCTTCAGAATCAGTTCAGCATTTAAAGAAATTAGATAATAACTTAACAAAAATACAACATACAACATGTATATGTATTTATTACAATCAATGAAAATACAAAATTACAGTTATTCAGTAAAAAATCCTAAAAAAAATATTTATTTGATGTTAATTTCCGAGGAATGATTTTCCAATTCATCTTTACATATTCAAATATTCGTTCATTTAGAACACATTCGCAGCTCAATGAAGCTTCGTACTTGCCGCGTCTAGACGGCACACAGCTACCTCCACCAGACTGTCTAATGTGTCAGCTTTACATATTTAAAAGCTATGGCCTCGCAATAATCTTGTTTGATTTTTTTAATTTTGACGCATTCTCATCGAAGCTCTCTCAAATACGTATTACCATTCTAAAATAGAATAATTATTTCAACAGAATTCATTAATTTTAATATATAGCATCACACCTGTATTCCCGAAGGGGTAGGCAGACGTGTACTTACACACCCACGGCTCGCCAGCTATATTTAAGTTCCACTTAATAGGGGCAAGCCTATTGCTGTCTACCGGACACATTTCCAAATTCCAGACTGCGACTGAAAATTTTTATTTTTACGAAAAACTCAATAACACTGCCCCATCCGGGGATCGAAACCGAAACCTCATGCTCAGCAGTCGTTTACACTACCACTGCACCACGGAGGCAGTTGGCAGTTATTTTAATACATATATAGTTTTAATGCAGACTATCTTAATATATTTTCATCGTCAATATATTCAATGAAGCGTTTAATTGTATCGGCAGTAAACAATATCTCATTAACGTAACGATGCACTTATGAAGTAAAATACGCAGAAACTGGTTTCCCGCAGACAGCAAGCCTTCACGGAAATTGTTTTCATCCATGCATAAATACCTATTAGAAAGCATTGCGAGATTAATATTTTTATACACAAAGGTTGAGGGATTGTCTCAGAATAAATGGGTGCAGACTAAACAAACAGGGGCGTTCAAAACAGCTAGTTAGCAGTAAAATGGATATTTTGCTTGTGTTTATTTTATTTTCTACAAAATAGCTTTAGGTTATTTGGTAAGGCTCATATAGAATACGTTGTGTTTACTACAAGAAAATAACCGCCTAAACAATTATAGAACGTGGAACCCTTTTTTTAAATTTCATAACGCGTTTTTCCCTTTGTTTCCCTCCCTTAAAGGAAGAATAAGGTGATAGGTGCGAAATGATATAGCTCCAAAGGTCCAATGTCAGACAATGGGTAGAATTCATACGGGCCACGCGAGCTGAATGCAAACTACCTAATTACATTCAAACTCTCCTCAGAATCAAAATGGCGGGCTCCTTGAACGCATACTTCTGCACTTAATATGTTTACGGTTGATTGATTGTTTATACTTCCTTATTGCAGTTCAGATAATCTTTAAGTGTTTAAAATTTACATAAATTCGAGTTACATTTAGACGAAGCGTGAGTATTCAAGCTATAAGTAAAACATCACTTGACGTCAGCTAAGAGAGTGGTCGAATTAAGCTTATTATTAGGTACGAATAACTAAACTATATATAATATTTTAAACACAAAGTGAAAAATGTGAAATCGAAAATAACAGTCAGGAGCAGGACTGTTATTTTCGATTTCACATTTTTCACTTTGTGTTTAATGTATAGTGCTAAGCATGTCAAATGCTAAAATATATATAAAAATATCTAAATATATATAATATTTCTCACCTGAAAGGTGCATTTGTAGTTTATCAGAAGCCGTGACCATTGTATTACTGGTGGTAGGTACCAAGTTTACCATTAGTGAAATGAAAAGATGTGTGCAGACTTAGTATTCTCGAGTTCATGAGATTTGGTCACCACTGGCACTTACCATCTGGGCCATGGCTCGCTCGCAACAAAATGATTAAAAAAAAGAATACATTTGTGCTATGAACATTATTTGTGTTGTAGATCCTGAAATCGTTTTCAACCTTGTTTGAATTTAAACTTAACAGCTGAAAAGTCAAAGTTTTCCGCTTATCGATAGGCGTGAGATCAATAAATCGAAAAGTGATATCTTTATCTACAAGGTAAGAAAGTAAATACGCATTTCCATAAACTTAGCTTTACTTCTCCAAACTTAATGGCGTTTCATTACATCGTTAGATAGGCTTAGGCGGTCGGTTCCGCAGTCGGTGAATTATGGTTATTTGAATTGTGCGAAACAAAATAAATTTAGTGAACGTGCTCTATACCGTTCTGCCTTTTGCATTTTTGAGTGCTTATTTCGAGCGGGATAAAAGTTTGCGTTATTTATGGGCTGAGTCTAAGATTTAATGTGAAGTCAAATAGCGATAATGTGAATCCCGACTGAATATATTTGTCTACTGTGACGTATCTACCTACTGTTGGCAAAACTCTAAACACTTCTGAATTAAACATTTTCTAATATTCTTTGTGTGCCGATGTGCGAGGTTATGTATCTTATGTTGTTTTTGTTGTCACAAATATTTGTATTAGTAATTTATTATTATTATTATTTGTACTGCGTTTGGGTGTTTTCTATTATATGTATGTATTTACAAAAAAAAGTCATATATGTATTATATCCGTAATCTGGTACCCATAGCACAAGCATTAAGCTTAGTTTGGGACCAGAGGACGTTGTGTGAAAATGTCCGTGAATATTTTAAATAGGTAGACTTACTTATCATCACGCCATTTCCCTTGCGGTGTAGGCAGAGAGAACAGAGTGCCAAGAGGCTCTATTCTTACATACACCTCTCGCTTCCTCAACATTCATAACTCTCTTCATACACGCTCGCCGGTTTCGGAGACTCCTGACTCCACCTTCCTTCAATACATGACTAATTTGGTCTAGGTAAGTAAGTCTCGGTCTCCCCCTGTACCTACATCCTTCCACTTTCGCATTGTATATCTTCTTAGCCAGTCGCTCGTCCGGCATTCTTTCCACATGTCCGAACCATCGGAGCATTCCCTTTCGCATCTTTACATAGAAAATAAATAGATATACACCCCAGATATAACCAAAATGCTAGTTTTGGAGTTTGGAGTGGAGCCAGTGATCACCAAAACTTGTAACAGCTACCAATAGCTACTAATATTTACTATAAGTTATTACTAAACATTACCTACTAGGAAACCTTAAAATATATTATAAAGCAAATATACGTGAATATTTATTTATATACGCAATTATGCTCCATGTGTTTTATGCAAACTAAGTAAAACACTGATCATCCAATAACAAGGCCCATTTCCCGGGTCCGGTAGTTACACATTGCTTTATTGTGCATGAGTCGAATCGCGTGTGACTGTACTAACTGCTGTTACTATTTCCTCCCCCGGACGAGAACGGTCCGGATTCTGTTTCTATCCCGTTACTCGAGCCATTTAGCCTAATGCGCGGTTTAGACGGATTGACAGCTTTTAGGTCGTGGTTTTATTGTATGAGCGAGCGAAATAAAAATATTAAATTTTGTTGTAGGTTTATTTTGATTAGTCTAATTTGTATTTCAGTAATAACTTGCCCGCACTATTCAGTAGTGCGGGCAAGTTATTACTGAAATATATATGACTTATGTAATACAAGATAAAGTTTAAAATCTAATTTTAACTGGGTCCATCTCAGTGATACCAGGAGTATAACAGCGAAGCAGCTATTTGCCGTGAGACTTTTTTTATAGCGGGAAAAAATTACCTAACCGCACGACCCGTCGTATTTGCCGTGTGACCTACGACTACATTTAAGAGAGAAATGGGATTAGGATTAGTTAATTTTTCTTATTATAGTTTGATTAAAAAATTAATTCCAAACATTATTATCTGTTCATCTCAATAACAACTCATTTTTTTTCCTTCCATTAAATCGCTTCTCGCTATCTTTAGAAGCAAAACCTCTACCTATAAAGCCACGGGATAACGATACTTTGAGTTATAGCGTTACCCAATATACTATATTATTTAACTAATAGCACAACTTTACTGTGTAATTCAGCAGCCATTTGTCAACTTTTAGATCACATTGTTTTATATGGTAATTTAAATGAATACTGAGCGTATGTGCATAGATGTTAGTTTTATTTTTATTGCTTATAAAACTAACATCTATGCACATACGCTCAGTAATAATTTAAATTTACTAACGTAAAATCTATTCATATAAGTGGAGACGCTACAGAATAATAATTAAATAGTAGTGGTCGTCCAGTGGTCAACATTCCGCCATACACCGACCGTACATACAATAAATCCTAAATATTATTTCTAATGCATATTACATGTATACAAAATATTATATTTCTGCATTCCTTCTCCATTTAAACTTAACTGTGCCAAATCTCACTTCCCGGTGCGTGCAATGTGCTAAAAAAGGAGTACAAAGTTTTTTTCTTCACGTATTAATATATAGATATAGGTAATATGGTACCTATAGTCTAAGATGATCATACCACCTCGACGTTCTTTCTCAGGCGTATTAGGTAATTAAGGAAAATAAGCATTTAATAAAAAAAACTACCAAACATAACAAGACTGTTGGTAAAATTTGATATTCATACTTGATGCTGAACCCAAATCAGTTAGTACCCTTCTTCCAAGCAACCGTTAAGAGACTCAACGTGTTTTGGTTATTAAGGATATAAAATTAATGCGGTAACTTCGCAACACTATATTTATCAAAATTTCTTAAAGATTGATACACCTGACAGAATTACCTTATTTTTAAACAAAAATAATTAACTATAAGACATTTAAAACGATGTATCACACATTATTTCTTATAAAATACACCTTTTTTTTTTTAAGGCGGGAAAAAAATTTCCTAACCGCACACCCCGTCGTTCGGGGTAACGAACAGGGTAGAGTGGGGCCTTCACCCACTAAAGAAACTCGCCGTGTGCCGTCTCTCCGTCTTTATTGGCGGGCCACTGCAACTATGTTACATTCCTTCAGTGGTTTATAAAATACACCTCTGTGAAATAATATTCGTGTACAGAGATTAAATCACAACGTAACAGGGCATTTTTTATTATATACGCCCAATAAGTCTAATATGATCCAGACACATTCATAAAGCATAACTTTAAATTAATTGTGGTTCCAGAACTGCCTTAAGCTACCCCGACTAACCTAGATTTATATGGGGATAATGGCTTCATAACTGGTAACAGTTAGAACAAGACATGTTAGGGTTGGCTGGCCATGTAGCGAAAAGGGCGGATTAGTACAAAGTAAAATTTGTTAAAGCGGACTTTGCAAGATACGGGTGCCTCGCGGCACTCACACCTGACCATTTTATTTTGACTCCCAAAGGCTCTTATCAACAACCCTTTGTGAATTATTTAGAAGGGTATGGAAAGGGGCAAGGTGGATCAAACTATACTGGAATCGCCTTACATGTATTAATATGGAGCTATGGACGGGCCAGCGGCGGCCTCAACTATCTCCCACTCGCAGACACGAACACTATAATCCCCGATAAAGCCCGCACATTTACATTCAATTCTAATTCCGAAACACCCACTTCCACTCTGTTCTGATTGCTTGGTACTTGTCGACGTTGATTAAAATGTCCCTCAGTAGATAATCTTTGCTAATAAATTTATTAATGTGTCTAAATAACTATAATTTATTTTCCTTTAATACTTAAGTGGGTAATTATACAAGAAACAAATTGGTGAAAGAAGAAACGGAGATATCTATGGACCGCTATCGGACCAATGCATAAATATCCCAATTTATGATTTCAATTCCTGGGTTCTAGATTTAATTAGAATTGGATTAGACTAACTTTTTAAAATAACTAAAACAATGCAAAGGCAAAGGGCACTTAATTGAGTTTGTTCAGGATAAAACAAAGAATGAAAAACTTTTTAAATTGAGTGCCCGTGAAGTGTTGGCAACATGTTGATCTTTTCTAACTGCCTTACTTAGGGGACAGCGGACATGCTACTTACTAGTCCCAAGTTAATATTTTCTTTTCAAAAACTCTACTTTGTATAAGTTGTTTTTCTACATCTATCAACCTTTTTGAATAGTCTATAGAGGTAAAAACATTGCAAGTTAAATCATGTTTTATATGTCAATAAAAAGCCTTAATATAGTAATTTTATAGTAAAGTATTATAATTGAATCCTTTTATGAGCGACATGTATCAAAACAAACAATAAACGTAAAGAAAAACTTTGCAAATAACAGTTCAGAGCGAATACGAACTTTTTACTATCGATTGATATTTCTATTACACCTATGATAAAATGTTGCTATTGCACATCGAACGCACGGGGAGAGATATTTTGTATCTATTTTATATTGAAACTTCGTCTATCTATACCATATTACAATCAGAAAAGCAATCTCCCTCCTGCTTCTATATGTATTTTATAGGTTGGTATTTTTTCGTAAGATAAGTGTGTCTACACGTAGTAATAATCAATGTTCAGTGCCACCACTTTGATGGATTTTCTGACGATAAAATAAAGATTCAGAAATTAAACCATCTAGTTTCTGTACAGCTGCTTCTGAATGTAACCAATATATAGAACACCGAGACAAATACCTTTTTACGACTCGCGAACTTAGTATTTTCTTCTATAATATGCTTCTTAGCATTCTAAACATTTCCACTGAATTTAAACTGTCTAGTGTGGCAGAAGCACTCTATATGAGAAAGGACTTGAGCCTATTACAATGTTAAATACAGTCCCTGAGTGAAGTACCGCCTTACCTTACAAGAACGTCATGATTCGTCCATGTTGATTTCAGGTGATGTTTATTTTCAATTAGATTTTAGATTTTTTGTATGGAAAAAGTAAACACTTTAATTAATTGATTAGCTTAAGGCTTGAGCCAAAAACAAGCCTCAAGAAAAACAAAGATTTATTTTACTTTTGGTAGCAATTAACGTTGAAAGTGAAAAATCTTTCAAAACTCCCCGGCGCCGCATGGAATCCGACGGTTATTCCCTTTCGTAAGATTGAGCAAATTTTTCTTGTGAAAACTTTTTGATTCGACCCCTTTCTACGGCAATCAGGGAATCTTGAGACCGCCACATGATACTTCACAGTATAACTTTTTGCAGTATAACAAACTATATATTATAGTTAACTTTTATCGATAAATACGGTACAGTTAAATATTACATAAGGTATTGATTTTTATTCTAAATATGAGTTGAACAGTTGTGAGTATGTATTATGTGATTACGGGAATGTGTATTGTCATTTAGTAACACAAATCTGAATAAGTATGTACTCTATTACCAATAGAATTAACAAATTATTTGTGAAAGTGAAAAAAGAGAGCTATACTGCGAGCGGGATTTGAACCTGCGTCCCATCCAATACGGGTAAGTGCTAAGCTATCGCAGTAACAAAACATCTTCGATGTGCTAACTGCGTATTTTAAATTATGTTCGTAAAAATATTTAAATTCATTAATGCTTGGATACGTTCATAAGAGGAGTGGGCAGCAGCACTTCTTCGAGTATTAACAACATCCACTGCGATCGCCAACCCGCCTGCCAAGCGTGGCGATTACGGCACTATCCCCCATTCTTGGGGAGGCCTATGTCCAGCAGTGGCTAAAAGGCGATTGGACGGATGGATGGACGTTCATAAGATATCGCTAATTACCAGGCTTTTATCTTGTGCAAAAACATCATAATGTAAACACTAGTTTAGTAAGACTAAATATACATAGATTACTATAAAAGTGACTATAACTATATAAAATAAATATTGGAATGAAAATAGAACTTGTGTGTAGTGCACCAGCTGTATTAATTTAGACTGTAATGAAAATGCACAAACAATAATAATGGGCGCAACGGCAAATACAATTAGGTTAATTAATGAATTAAGACCCGTCGAGTTTCTTTATCTTGTTATTAATTTGTCTAAGGCGAACCACCCAGTACCCAGACATCTTACAAATGAGAAAGCGTTAAATATTTGTTTAAAAGCGGAGTGATTCACTTAATTCAATCAAACTTCATACATTATTCATATGTGTTTGAATATTATAACTTCTGTTGATAAAATATTGATTTTCTTGTCTGTATTAGTACATAAAGCAATTGGGCTATCCTATAATAATATTATAAATGTGAAAGTTGGTATGTTTTTTTTTGTTTTTATGCTATGTGGTTGGCAAACAAGCATACAGCCCTCCTGATGGCAAGCGGTTACCATAGCCTATAGACGCTTGCAACACCAGAGGCATCACTTGTGCATCGCCATCTCCTAGGTAAGGTATAGGAGGTGGAGGGTAAGCATATTAGTGAGAGAATAGGTAGAATACTAAGGAGAGAACAGGAAGGACAATAAGACAAGTATAGGAAGGATACCAAAAAGAGGATAGGAAGGATAACAAGGAGAGGATAGGGAGGGGGATTGAGCCTCCAGCGCTCTTACTCACTATATGAAACACAAAGGAATTGTAAAAAAAAACTAGACGTCGTGGGACGGTACCAGATATGAAACATCAAAATTATTTTGTAGAAATAAAATGATCATAACTTGACAAAGTACTCCTCAAGACGAATCAAACGAGTATAAACTCGATGGGGTTGTGTCGTCTATACTATTATAAAACTGTAACAGAGCTGTGTCTGTACATTCAAGATATTTGAGAAAAAATGAATGTAATAGGCTATATAGGCGTGTCTAAACACAAAACGTTTTTTTTTAGATTTTTGTCTGTTTGTCTGTTTATCTGTTTGTTTGTTCGCGCATCACGTAAAAACCACTAAACGGATTTTGATGCAACTTTTTTTATTTGAAAGGCCTTGATTAGACTTAAAAACTGGTATACATTTTATCTCGGTACTATATCGGGAACCTGACATATAACCGAAAATCTAGAAAATTATTTAAACAAGAAATCATTTTAGAATTTATTTAAAAAAAAACTACTTGATAGAATTTAATGCAATTTTTTTTACTTGAAAGGCCTCAATTAGTCTTAAAAACTGACATAAATTTTATCCCGCTACTATACCGGGAACCTGAGATATAACCGAAAAACTAGCTTTTGGTTGCGGCGAAGCCGCTGGCAAAGGCTAGTTTATTATAAAGTTACTGTGGCCACCTTCCAGCTGCATCATCAGACCCTGGATACCATCTAAGGACAAAGTACTCAACAAAATGAATCAAACGAGTCCAAACTCGATGGGGTTGCGTCGTTTCATTATAGAGTTACTGTGGCCACCTTCCAGCTTCATCATCAGACTCTAGATACCACCTAGAGACAAAGTACTAGTCAAGATGAAACATACGAGCCCAAACTCGATGGGGTTGCACCGTTTCATTAGAGAGTTCCTATGTCCACCTTCCAGCTCCATCATCAGATCAGCTCCATGTCACGATAATATTGCATTGTCACGCTATATACATATGCGTGTAAAATTTCAGCTCAATCGGAAACCGGGAAGTGTGTCGAATTTTACTTACAAGATTTGAACGGGACAAGTAAAATAAAAGCGTCGCCACGCTAACAGCCGATTTTACCCTTCCTCCGCATTAGATGTTTCACATCAAAAAAAAAATCCGAACTAAGACCTGTAAATATATTCTGGCCAAGTTATATAGCACTCTCGCTTCCTCTGAAAGATGAGATGCGAGAACAATGTTACGTTTGCCTATATTAAAATATGTTAACATAATATATATCTTCATTGTCAATTTAAGAAAAAAGCGGCCAAGTGCGAGTTGGACTCCCGCACGAAGGGTTCCGTACCATTGCCTAGGTAAACAACATTACACTATTTTGTTGTAAGGGAGCCCCCCCTTAAATATTAATTTTATTTTCATTTAATTATTTATTTTTAAAGTGAATATATAACTAAATACTCTGTGAATATTTCAAGCGTCTACCTGTTTCCGTTATCAATAGCGAGCAAAAAAGGGCAAAAAAAATCACGTTTGTTGTATGGAAGCCCCCCTTAAATATTGTTATTTTTCTTTTTTGTTTTTAGTATTTGTTGTTATAGCGGCAACAGAAATACATCATTTGTGAAAATATCAACTGCCTAGCTATCGCCGTTCTTGAAATACAGCCTGGTGACAGACAGACAGACAGACAGACAGACAGCGAAGTCTTAGTAATAGGGTCCCGTTTTGACCCTTCGGGTACGGTAAACCTGCTTCATCAACATGTAGTCGTAAAGTTTTCTTGGCGAGTTGACACATTATGTCTGAAAATCGGTATTGGACAAGCGTAGTAGGTCACGACCTATATTTTTAATTTTGTGGGCACACCCGTGTTCAACAGAGGTACAGTACCAGATTGAAAAAAAAACTGGTTTAACCCTATTTGCCGGAGTTCCCAAAACAATCAATTTAAGCAGAGAAATTTGGATTTTTGATGTTAAATATCATTATGGCTTAAATAACTCTCCGTCTGCTGAATAACTAAACATGAAGTAATAAGGAATAATGACAATATTTGAGGCCCAAGACATACATTATATGACACATGACAAGCGTCTCAATTTAAAGACGTTAACAAATGTTTGTAAAGAAAACGGCATTAATCAGGGTCAGGAAGCCGTGCTATTTGAATATAAAGAGGGTGGACGAGTATGAGGTGCTGCATGTGAGCCCATCATTAGTCATAAACGCGGGAGGCGGCACTTGCGCACGTGACCAGAAGTCTGATGCTGCCGCTCTTATCGGAAGACATGTGCACTTAGGCGTAAACGACTCACACGTGGTTTTACACATACTTGTTTTTTTCATAACAGTACTTCAATATCCTTATGTGTTGGTAAATACAAATTATTTCTTTCAAATATGTGTATTAGCCGGGGAACAGAATAACATATATATTTTTTTATTACATGGGTAGCAAGCAAGCATACGGTCTACCGTAGCCTATAGACGCTAGCAACACCAACATCATAGGTGTCACCCGAGCGTCGCAATCTCCGAGGACCTTTCTTTTGAGTTGGATATGTAGGATACTAAGGAGAAGATAGGTGTAGGCTTCCGGCGCCCTCACTCACCACACTAAACATAACGGTAAGAGTAACTAACCTTGTTACAAGTTCTTGTGCGAACTGCTCGCAGTAATGCATTTTTTCCACTTTCACAAATAATTTGTTCTTGAATGTTTTATGCTCAAGTCGCGATAACATTTTAAACACAAAATGCGAAAATGTGAAATCGAAAATAATAGTCACGATCAGTATTTAAACCTGCATCTCCTAGAAAACCGCTCTAAATACTTCGCTAATTCGGTCACCGTGACATATAGTCGGGTCGATTAATTTCGATAACACATTCCTTCTAATGTCTTGTCACGCAGAAGAGGCGCAGGGTATTTTTACCACAATTACAACAAACTACATCACGGCTAATGAAAAGGCAGAAAATAATGGTACCCACGCAATCAACAAGCGCGTACCGTTATTTGGTAATACACTCTGTACCAATCTAGTTTTGTCTTTAGCTCTTGTAGATTGATATGCCTCCGAAAGATCGGTACAGTGAATAAATAATAAAGATTTGTGGCACCCTTCTCCAATAACTGGATTAGGAAGGTATATACGGCGACAATTGAATATGAAACATTTCAACGACTGGACCGACCGCATTGAATTTAAATATACGAGGTTTCCACATCACTGGCCACCGAATATCACACTGTTATTTAGATGAGAATCAAATTTGTCAGATACAGCATATACTTTTTGCACCACACCCCAGGGAGTGCGGTTTGTATGAGTGGATTTGATTTTATTGACCGTTGGCGATAAGGTTGGACTGACATCGAGAACGTGATGATATTTGGAAGTAAGTTCAGTAGTATAGTTTATCTTTTATTATTAAGTTACTCAAAATATTTTTCTGTGGAGTTAGGCTGACTGACCGCATTCGTACCAACGACGTAAGAGAGCGAGTAAGTATGAAAGAGAGTATTGGTGTGAGAGAGTGCGAGATGCTTAAGGAAATGCTCCGATGGTTTAGACAAGTGGAAAGAATACCGGACGAGCGACTGTTTAAGAAGATATACAATGCGAAAGCGGAAGGATGTAGGTACAGAGGGAGACCGAGACTCACCTACCTAGACCAAATCGGTCATGTATTGAAGGAAAATGGAGTCACAAGGCTCCGAAACTGGCGAGCGTGTATGAAGAGAATTGTGAATGTTGAAAAAGCGAGAGATGTATGCAAGAATAGAGCGTTTTGGCACTCTGTTTTCTCTTCCGACCCCGTAAGGGAAATGGCGTGAAGATAAGTAGTAGGTAGTAAAATATTCTTGAAATTCAGAGATCCTGTTCAATAATAACATTGTTACACATAATTCCCTGCATAACCGACTGATTTTTAATATATTTTATCTTTTACATGGCTACAAGACAAGTATCAAACCCATGATACTCAAAAATTTGCCTATCTGAGCCGTTATTGCTTTTTAGCTAATATCAATATGTTTAGTCCCAAAGTTATATGTTTGTTTTGTTTTCTTGCTTCATCTCACGTATTCGTGCATTAGTCTCCAGTTTCTTAAACAGGTAAATTTTACATTATAGACGTTATCGTAAATCTAGCGCTTAATACAAAATGTAAAGCTTTTTAAAAGTAACCGCTAAACAATTTATATGATGGTAACCAGAATAAATTAAATATAGCAAAGTCACATTGGTATTTCTTCCGTGCGTCTTAGCATTCCTCAAAGGAACGGAATCAGAGCGGTAAAAATCAAATTGAGTAGCCAATAAATAGGCCCGGCCGCAATGGGGTTCGTTCTCAAAATTTTTGATTACACTGAAAAGCGTTACTTATTCTCAAATAAAAAATACCGGCGGAAAATTTCGCTGATGTCGATATTGTTATGGCGGGTTTATGTCGAAAATTGGGGGTACGGTTATTGCATGTCATTAGGAATTATGGGCTTCCGAGGTAGCTCGGAGAAAAATTGTTGATGGTGAGGTGGCGCTTACAGTTTCTCTTCGATAATGTAATTATTGGAAATTTATTCCACACCTTTTTAAGTGTAACATTTTGCTTACACTGTTTTAACGTAGAAATATAATTTGAGAAGCTACTTATGATATATATACTTACTTACTTACCTTCATGTAGGTACCTACTGTATAAAAATTATATTCAAAAAAATCTATTGGTGTAATTTGCTATATACGTAGTAATAGTAGCGTACGGTGTCGTATAGTATAATACTCTCCTATTCTCATATGATGAACTATATACAAAACTCTGCGTGTTCACAATGAATGTTATATGCAAGGGAAATTAATAAATATCGCGAAAGAATAGAGATATTTTAAAGATAAAACAAATTGATTTGATGACAATAATCTACTACATCGTTGCATGAAATATTAAAAATATTGTATTACAAAAATTGTCTTGTCTTATTGTATGTAGATGAAAGTATTCTAAGTTTGATAATATGTATTCGCTACAAATATTTCAAAAATTATGCCGCGTACGTGCTCCCGTGTCCCATAAAATGGCACCGGGACTTATTTCATATAGTTACGGGCCCATAAAGCATAAAAGGCATTCAAATGTGATGTTATTTTGCCGCCAACACGGGGTAATTTATTTTCGTGCGATTCATAATTTTCTTTTATTCACTTTATGTTGATTTTCCTTCGAGTGTGAGTACACGGTAACGATAATATTATTTCAACGGCCCCATACATCACGATAGAATAAGGGCCCGGTTGAATGGTTTATGTCTTTGTTAAACTTGTTATTATTAGTCTTAAGTGGGTTTTGTCTTTGTATTGCGTTAAATTAATATACATTAATTTATTGCTAAAATATTTACTAACTCGGTAGATATTTGGTACCTATTAATAAAGAAGCTATTGCAAATAATAATAGTCGTAACAATTTGATTGTAGAATTGACTTTGAGTCATTAATGTAATATGAATTGACTTTGAGTCAATTCATATTACATTAATAAATAAATAAATAATAATAAATAAATATTCACGGACATTTCACACAACATCCTCTTGTCCCAAGCTAAGCTTAACGCTTGTGCTATGGGTACCAGATTACGGATATAATACATATATATTACTTTTCTGTAAATACATACATATAATAGATAGAAAACACCCAGACGCTGTACAAATATCTGTGTTCATTACACAAATTATTGTCCTGAGTGGGAATCGAACCCACGATCTCGTGCACGGAAGTCGGTTACACTGCCGACTACGCCACGAGGCCCATATGGTTACATTATAATTATTTTTATAAGCTTAAATCTATACTTTATTATCAATATCGGACACAAAAAATCAAAAACAAGTCTTTTCAAACATGTTAATACACTCGTCATAAGCTGTTTGTTTTTGTTTAGTCATTTTCCAGGGACTCGACGCTCCCCACGCCGCACCGTCCCGTCAGGTGAGAAGTGTAATGGCGTGCGCTTTTCCTCGTTTGCGCTTTCACCGGCTGTTTGTCCCACTGGCGAATATTTCATGCGCCGGTGCGCCCGTCCTGGTCCCGAATTATGACGGTCAACTGACCACCCAGCAGAACAACCGTCCCGTAATCAGATCAACAAACACAGCTTTTGATAAAAGGCAAAGCGTCATTGTTCGGCTTATCTTCATAGATATCGTCATATTGTAAGGGAAATTTAATTAACTGACACAAATACATTTATAGGTAGAGCAGTAACAGTACTCCAAAGTAAAATTTACCTACCAAATGGTCAAGACAATTATTGATTTTTAGACAAATACTAGCCTACCCGGCAAACGTTATTTTGCCATATACGTAAATTATTTCTAGAGAATTTTTAGGGAATTTTGAGCGTAGAAAAAAATAACTCACTTATTGTAAGTGTGTGAGGACGTGTGTATATGAGTGAAAGAGGCATGGAGCGCTGTGAACGATGACGGATTATAAAAATACTAATATCGCTATTAAAAATAGGGGTTGACAGTAGAAGAGTGAAAATTTAGGGTTGTATGTATTTTTAATGCCAAAACATAAAAAATAAAATAAAAAATGAAGAGCAAAAAAATAAAAAATATTTTGGATTAGACCACCCTTATCACTTGGGGTATGAAAAAGAATTCCCATCCTATTCTCAGACCTATTAAATATACACACAAAATTTCATAAGAATCGATCAATCTGTTTCGGAGGAGAATGGCGATAAACACTGTGACATACGAATTTTATATATTAGAAATTACATTTTAGTAACTTTACGTTACCTATGTACACAAATATATAGAGGTAACAGCGTTTACTTTACCACTGAAGGAATGTAATATATTTCCGGTGGCCCGCCAATAAAGGCGGAGAGACGGCACATGGTGGGTTTCTTTAGTGGGTGAGGGCCCAACACTACCCTGTTCATTGCCCCGAACGACGGATATCTACCTACATAGATTTAATTAATATAATATTACTTTAAGTATATGTTATGTTTAAATATTTATTTTTGAGCTTCTGTAGAAAGTGATAGTGTTTGTATGTGTGAGATTAAAGGTATCATATTCGAAAATAAGCGCATATAAATTATCTTTTATAGGCACATTTGTTTGTAATATGAGTTTGGTATTGCGACAGGATTATTAGGCAGGTAATTATGAATTTTACGATAATATCGATTACCTTTTTTATATAATACGCGGGTGGCAAACAAGCATATGGCCCACCTGATGGCAAGCATTTACTGTAGTCTATATATAGACGCCAGCAACACCGTCATCACTCGCGCCTCACCAACTCCAAGGTTTGGGATAGGAGGTCGACAGGAAGAATAATAAAGAGGTGGGGCAGGGCCTCTGACGCTCTCACTACTACTGTACTAAACACGACAGTTGGAATAACTAACGTTATTTTACGGCGTTCTTTTGTGAGAGGGTGGTACTTCCCCGATCGAGAATATATGTACGCAGATTTACGTAGGTTTATAAAAATATGACCAATTTCGACTATGTTATTTGGAAATCATATTTTTTATAAATAACTTTACAGAGAAACTTTACATTCATTTGATAGTTTCTATTTTCTGTTGTTAAATACTTTTTAAAGCTTTAAACTACAGTGTTCAAACATCTTACTAAAGAGCACTAATGCACAAACTTATTATTACAACTTTTAAAACACAATAACATGCCGTATGTACTCTATTGTAGGCCAAGTTTCTGTCGTTTTCAAGACGTGACTGACATGACTGTAAGTATAACAGCCTCGGATTTGCAAGTTGAATCTTTAGCAGCACCTGGTTCGGCCATCGACTCATAATATTCGGCTTAGCGTGCGCGCCTCCACCCCATCGTGCATAAACGTTTTATATTGAACGGCTTGAACTCCAACTTAGGGGCGAATACATGTGTAAACAAATCGACAGTACATTTTATTGAAGGTCTCTTGATTTTACCGCGTTGATGAATATTTACACTAAAATAAATACTCGATTCTATGAAACGGATTTACTTGCTATTAAATGACAATAAATATAGCACATCACTATGAATCAAATGTCAAACACGTCATTCTATCACATCGGAATGAGAACAGAGAAATGCAATGTCATCAATCCCGTTTCTCTCCGTTGATAGTTTTCCCATAAATGACCACCATAGGGGTGGCAATAAAATCGCCCACTATCTTCTCAGTTTTCCAATACACTGCCTGCTGGCTACTGCGGACGCAGCTAACAATTATCTAAATAGCCATCTACATTCTTACCCCTTACATTTTATTATTACCGGTCAATTTATCCGATAGCTAGTGCGGTGTTTGCAAATCTCGGACATTTCTCTAGCTCGCCGTTTGCCTTGTAGATTTAGCGATATGGCTACAAACTGCCCAACATATAAAACAGGGATTTTCATGGTGTTACGTACAAGTTTGCCAATATTGATATGATCGTAATTGCATGTGTATAAGTTAGAAGAATGTTGTGTTGGATTGTATGTACTCGTATATGAGTATCCGTACTTAATATTGCTTATTTCCTCTCATGTAGAATCGAACAAGAAATAGTTTATAAGTATAAGCACGAGTTACATTTTATCCCAAAAAACACATGATTTTTGTGTTGATCACAACCGTCCATTATTTTCTAAGGATGTCATATATGGTGACTAAACGAATAACTAAACGAGATAGGTAGCTAATGCCAGTGTACAATCTTAAGATAAATAAAACCGCGCTAGTGGTAAATCTGACCTAGACAGATTCTTATTGTAGGAAAAAGTAGCTCATTTTAATAAAAATAATTTTATTAAAGTAACAAAACATTTTTTAAATTGAATGGCATAAAACAATGTCGCATTTTCTTCTTATTTACATTATAACGACTAGTAAATCTATACTATTTTATAACTGTAACAGAGCTATGTCTGTACATTTAAAATATTTGAGAAAAAATGATTGTAATAGGCTATACAGGCGTGCCTGGACACCAAACGATTTTTTTAGATTTTTTGTCTGTTTATCTGTTTGTCTGTTCGAGCTTCACGCAAAAACTTCTGAACGAATTTTGATGCAACTTTTTTTATTTGATAGGTCTTGATTAGACTTAACAACTGGCATACTTTACATTACATATCCCGCTACTATATCGGGAACCTGAGATATAGCCCAAAAACTAGCTTTTGGCTGCGGGTAAGCCGCGGGCAAAGACTAATAAGGTTCTACAACAAGTAGTATAGCGCTGCGTCAAAGAGGACCGATTAGTGAAAGGGCTGGACTCTCAGTCTATAGTCACATGGGTCGCTTACTCGCTAGTCCACGATGAAGTGTGAGACTGTAGTTATTAGGTCGAGCTGCTGCTTCTCTAGGACCAGATACTTTAGCTGCTATTGATCAGAGTGATCAAAAATTTATATCAATAGCTTCAATCTACCTACTGGTCTTATAGTTCTAACTTTATTCAGCGGAAAACACAGTAACTAAACTGGGTCACAAGATGACTGTATGTAGTATAGCCCTGAGTCAATATGACCTATTAGAGAAAGGCAACTGGGTCTGCTAGATTACAATAGTTATCACTGTCCTTTCCGTTTTAGTCAGCTTACAGCTAGTTTACTTCTTTTCTTCGGTGCGGGGGAATTAACCCCGGCCTCATTCTTCTTCAGAGCGTAATTGTTGAACCTCACGGTAAGTTTACAAAACAGCCGTTACACCCTCAATATTGTATCGTGACGAATGCTGGGATAAAAAAAGCATGAAAAAAACTGCATGTGGCAAAAATTAAGATGCTGAGATGGGTGGAATGTGTAACGAGACTTGATAATGAAATTAACACATCAGAGACAGTTCCAAAGTCGCATTTATCATATACAGACTTAAAGAAAGTCGCCTTAGATGGTGCGGGCATATATGAAAAATAACTACGTGGTCCATCCTCTAGCTTTACCTAACACCAGAATTAGCAGAGGAAGACACCAAGCCACGTGGTGGGTATTATAATCCCTGAATTAGAAAAATCCCAATTAGCAAAAGCGGCAACCAAGGACAAACTGTCCTGACCCACCACAAAGAGGAGGGCTAACCCCAAATAGTGGGAAATCACAAGGAGAAAAAGAAGATCGTTCTGTAATAATAATGTTAACCTATATAATACTTTCTGATATTTACGCGAATGTTACACATTTTGAAATAAAACTTCGTTTACGGAATCGATCGCGTTTACTTAATTTTATATTATTGATTATAGATAGACGTCCAAGGCTGTCAATCATCTAAGTCCACCCGTGATCATGAATGCTGTAAAGTATTCGAAACGTCGAGATAGTAGTAAAATTAAGTAAACGCGATAGATTCCGTAAACGAAGTTTTATTTCAAAATGTTAACCTATAGTTAACTAGGAGAATCTGGGGTAATGTAGGTACATCCTACGCGAGGCTTCATTCGCGTCGACTTAAGATTGGGTAAATCCTATCATCATACTTAATATTATAGATGTGAATGTAAGTTTGTTTGTTACGCTTTCACGCAAAAACTACTTAACCGATCATCATGAAACTTTGTACACATATTTTTGGAGGTATTAGAAGTGACATAGTATACTTTTTATTAAAAAAATAATATTTATATGAAATTCCTCGCAGGCGAAATCGCGGGTAACACCTAGTATAATTAATATAAATGTAAATAAGTCAAACTACGGCACATTAATTATAACTGCCTCTGTGGTGCAGCGGTAGTGTAAGCGACTGATGATCATGAGGTCTCGGGTTCCATCCCCGGGTCGGGCGTGTTATTAAGTTTTTTCGTAAAAAGAAAAATTCTCAATAGCAGTTCGGAGTTTAGAAATGTGGCCGGTAGACGGCAATAGGCTCGCCCCCTATTACATGGAACTTAAACATAGCTAGCGAACCGTGGGTGTGTAATACAACTCTGCCTACCCCTTCGGGGAATACAGGCGTGACGCTATGTTTTTATGTTTTTTATTAACTATCTCTACGCAAAAAAATAGCTATCTCACAGGAACTACATTTTTTTCATTGCATGTAGTGGCAGACAAGCCACGGCCCATCTGATGGTAAATGGTAACCGTCGCTCATGGACTTAACTAAACCGAGAGTATTGTCAAGCCGCTGCTCACCATTTCATTTCACAGATACGAAATGAAAGAATAAACGGCTATCTCCTGCTACAGCCAAAACGCAACAATGTGCTTCATGGGCGGTCACACGAGAGATGGCGGTACCAACCCGCTCGGGCTTGATACCAAGTAAGTCCTCCCACTTGGTACCCAGCCTTACCACCAGTAATACACTATATTCATTTTTCCGGGATAAAAAGTAGCCTATGTTTTTTCTGGGCTCTTTACTATAATTGCGTGCAAAATGCTAATTTCATGATGATTGGTAACTACGTAACTACGAATAATTAGGAAAGAGTAACAAATAAACAAACTAACTTTCGCATTTATAATATTACTAGTACCTACATCCCCCGCAGCTTCCTGAATTAGGCTATATACCTACCTAGGCGTGTATGAACATAAAAACGTTTTTTTTTTTTTTCGTTTTTTGTCTGTTTATCTGTTTGTGTGTTTGCCCATCACGCAAAAACTACTGAATAGATTTTGATGTATTTTTTTTCATTTGATAGCTCTTAATTAGACTTAAAAACTGGTATATATTTTATCCCGCTACTATATCGAGGGACAGAGATATAATCCAAAAACTAGTTAGGTATAAGCGTCGCCATGCTAACAGCCGATTTTACCCTCCCTCCGCATTAGACGTTTCACATCAAAAGTATAGGTTCCGGATAAGTAATCACCAACATATCTTCGAAACACGTTGCATCTTATGGTATGTTTATTATTTCCATCGGTTCAGTAGTTTTTGCAGTATAACTGAACAAAAAAAACCGGCTCTCCATTTATTAGTTATAGATAGTAAAGATTATTTCAAAAACGATTTTCCTCGAACACAAAATTCATATTGAATAAATAAAAATATAATAAACTAAATATTGTTGTTTATTAAAATACTATGCTATAATATAAGTACTAAATTAAGTACTTAGTATACTTGCAAATAGTTTCTTAGACACAATAGGTGGTGATTTAAAATAAAGCCACCCCCGATTGGAAAACCGACCCTCGCGCCTTGTGGTCTGTGCTTAATGTGTTGGACATTCAGAATTCAGAGGTTTGTTCGACTGTCCCGTCTCTAGCCTATTGAACTATTAGACAGGGACTATTTTATAAAAACGCAAAAAAAAAAGTGTTATTATTACATTATATATTAGACATTATAGTTGTTTAGATACCAACCTCTCGTGTGAATTGGTTCGATTACCACACTGGACAATTTTTTAAGTAATCAACATCCATTTAGCTGTTTGAAAATTATGATGCCACAAATAGTCACACAGAAACATAGATACCTAGTTGTTAAACTTTGCCATAACCTCTTCGCCGTTTAAACTTGAAGTTTAAAAAAAAAATGCAGTCATAAGGACTGCCGACAGAAGCGAAACCTTAAAACTGTATAAGGAACAAAATCTTGCCCCACTGAGTATATTATATATATATATATCTACATTCACAGCTGGTCCACCGCAATATGTTACACTAATAGGAACAGATATAGTGTTATCGTTAATACGTCACGTGACCATGTCGATGACGACTTACAAGAATTTACTCCCTAACCAAACCTTCCTATAGAAGTTTTCACTTCAATAATAGTGTGACGTCTATATTTTTGAAACCTATATCCTAAGCGTTGGCACTGTCGATCGCTGACGTTTCCTTACATTGTCTCGGCAAGGGTGGTCTATGGGCTGCTCAGACAAAAGAAACGCATCCCTCACTGGACACAATGACCGTGCGCTATTTATCTTTAGGATTAACTTGCTTATCGGTCACCGCCTGCCCTTGAGTTATTACGTTTTTGAGGATTTACTTATGCGTAAGGAGGGTATATTAGTAATTGTACTTCCAGACAAGAAAGGTTATGAATATTATTGTGTTATTAAATATAGATAATTAATTGTTTGTTTTTTGTTTAGCTGCCTATTTTTAGTTCATGTTAAGATTTTTTTTTTGCCTCGGTGGTGCTGATCATGACGTCTCGGGTTCGATCCCCGGGTCGGACTGTCTTATTGGGCTTTTTCGTATAAAAAAAATTCTCTGTTGAACCCTGGGGTTTGGAAATGTGCCCGGCAGACGGCAATAGGTTCACCCCTTATAACGTAGGACTTATATAGTTGATGAACCGTGGGTGTGTAATACACCGCTGCCTACCCCTTGAGGGATACAGGCGTGGACTATGTTAATGTTCTTTAAAGCTATAAAAACACAAATAATAACATACTAAAAATAAAGTAGCTAATATTATATCACAACTAAAATACTGAATTTCAATTTATTTATTGAAAGACGCCTGTATCCCTCAACCTTCACCAACCTTCACGCCTTTTTCCCAGAGGGTAGGCAGAGACAACGGATTTCCACTTGCCACGATCCTTGCTCACCTTTTTTGCCTCACTCACTGTCATTATATTCCTCATACATGCACGTCGGTTAAGGGTACTTCTGACCTGACCTTTCTCGAGAACTTCTCTCATTTGATCAGAGAACGTTCGACGAGATCTACCCCTCCCAACTGCACCATTCACACTCGGCTTATATTATGTCTCTTGAATTTCAATAGTTATACTTTATTCGGCTCGGGTACATAATCGGGTATATATATCACCTATCTGTCAATAAAAGTACCATTTAAATTGGTCCAGCTGTTCCGCAGATTAGCTGGAGCAAACAGGCCAGACAGAGGGAAAAGCTTGTGGCGTAACGGTGAAGCCGTCACGCCACAATTATTTAGGACCTACCTAGGGGTCTTAAGAAATTAAATAAGAAATCAGATTGAAACAAATTTTAATAAATATAAAAAAACACGTTAATTAGGAACAAACAGAAGTTTTGTATGAACCAAGTTTAGTTAGAGTGATTAATGTCTTTACCTCGAGATTCACAGCAATACTTAGATACCTCATAAGACGTTCTTGTACGAAGGTTCACTTTTTTTAGTATTCCATATAATCCCTTCCGTCCTGGAAGGCCAGATCTGGTCTCTTGAGGTCCAACAGAAATATGTCGTTGTGATCACTCCTGAAATATCTGAAATATCTTCAAGTGAAGAATCAAACTTCAAGACAATCTTCAGAATAGTTATGACAATTTTTCAAGAAACTTCTGAGCTTTGACAGCTATGTTAATAGGACCACGTCCGAGTCCAGAATCTAGAGTGCTGTTTACAGGACCATGCCCGAGTCTAGAAAGAATCAGAATGCCTCCGCAACGTCTATATTCCAGTATATATAGCTTTTTCTTCGAACTTGACTGTTCAAGGATCGAGGTTCAGACTTTTGAATTTTAAAATAAATGTTTCTTTTCTATTTAGAAAAAAAAAGGATTTAGGTAACATTAGAAAAGAGGATTTAGGTAATATTATTACAAACTTCAAAAAATAATATTTTGTTATAGTAAAAGTCTCATATGCATTTAGTAAAAAGCCCTTTAAGACAAATATGATGAGGAGAATGGGTATGACCAAAAGGTAGTGCGGTATCTCAATGGATTAGAGCACTTCCCCGGATTGGAAAGGATGCAGGTTCGATTCCCGCTCGCACTTAAGTTCTCCTTTTCCTCAATCATAAAATTATAATTTGTACTTTAAAGCAATACATACTTTAAGACAAAAGTATATAGTGTTATATTCTAACCCAGAATGCGTTCTTTAATATTCTTAATATTTATCCACACTATGCCATAATACTAGCTTAAATTATCAAGGAACAAATGCGTAGTTAGTATTTTCCCCACAAAAACAGGACTCAATTAAGACGTTAAATTATTTAGATGACAAGACCCAAGAGGGTAAACTAATGTCCCTCTTAGCACTTTAATAGTAGGAATAGTCCCGAGGCGGCGGTCAAGCCGCGTGGACAGCCCAAAGGCGTTCCGGGAACATTAACGACCGACCAACACCTCCCCTTGTTTGTAACCGCAAATTAGTTCGACGATTTCCCGCAAGAAAACGTAATCCTTACGTCACCTTCATTCCACTTATGAAATGAATCTTTTCGTTGTAATGTGACTTTACCAAAATATTAATATCAGGTACGTTGGTAGGGGTGAATACGAAATTAACAACCGCTACCTTTAGCAAACATTACCAAGACACCAGTTCGTAATACAATGTTTGCTTCCATGTAGGGGCCTTTCGATGAATCTTAATCTTCCTGAGTCAGGTTACCCTCTAACCCGCATGTGTATAACTTAATCGGCGCCCCCCTAACTTGCCTTCTAACTTGCCTCTAATTGTTTGCTCTCGATATTGTCTACGTCCATGTATTCATAATAGTCTAAGCATTCGATATTTGAACACAAACACATTAATAATATGTTACGTTGACTTTACCTTTTATATATAATTGGTCCTTTAATAGTAGGTAGGGTAGGTACATATGTAATGTTTATCAAAATAATACTAAGATTTTTTATGTTTATCAAAATAATTACCCTTTGTTTAAACAATTTACAACTAAGTTAAATGATGTTATGAAAGGCCAGTTATATTTTAGAGCGCAGTATCTATAATTTTAATTTGACTTTGAAATTTTCTTTCAGTGATTTTTTGATTAAATTATACTTCAAGATCATTTCTTTGGATATGTGACAAATTATTTCAAGAAACAGCAAAATAATCAATAAATTTTTAGTTGATTGCATGATGCATGAAAATTTAAACAGTCCAAAATTATAAAACAAGTGTTTTGTGTTTAGAAACTTAAAAAAAAGGCAAAAGCAAAAGGTTATTGCAATTTTTTTTCAATAATGTTAGATATAATTTATATGTTTTTGTTATTTACCTCACCAATATTGTCTACGTACGAATGCCAACAGCATTTTATGTTAAATTTATATGAACAATATTTAAAATTAAATTTCCTTTTTCAGAATTAGAAACTCAAAATTGTACTTGAGTTTGTAGAAACCCGTCTTTTTATTGCATATCTTGCGTTCCTTATTGCAAGGAGATCTCATTAGGCGAAACCCTCTTACGAACTCACTCAATTGCCGTGACGAATTGCATTCATAAACTCGTATGATCCTCTTTGTAACACACTCAAGGTAATGCAACCTGTAAACTTTTCTTTTAATTAAGAGGAGCTTAGTTACGTTTCATGTATTTAATTCAAAACAGAGGGGGAACACTACCTCTGATTAGTTTAAGCAGGATTATAAACTGTTTGCAATTATGGAACTATGACTGTTGGGACGGCCATAAAAAAACAAAAATTAAGATTTTTAACCGACTTCAAAAAAAAGGAGGATGTTATCCAATTCGAATGTTTATATATATTTTTTATGTATGTATATAAAATATAACTCCGTCATATATAGGATTTGCAAAATTCTTTTTTTGTTGGAAAGGGGTGAAGTGGCCCCATAGACCTGATGATGATTTGGAGATAGACAACGGAACTCTTCAAAAAATTACAGCAACCGCGATAGCTGCTATCGCATAAATATGCATTGTTTACGCAATTACACAACATAATATCACGCCTGTACACTCGAAAGGGTTACGCAGAGGTATTCAGTATATCAGAGTACACTCACATTTTCAACCTAAGAAAGTTGTTGCATATTTTTAACCGACTTCAAAATGGGAGGAGGTTCTATGTTCCACTGTATATGTTTTTTATGTATGTTCACCGATTAAGTACTCGAAGACGCCAGAACTAATTTGGAAAATTCTTTTTTTTTTGAGTCAATACTTCCCAGATACCATATAAAATCGGTGGAGCAGTTTTAAAAAAAATGAGGGCGGTTTTTTTTTTTCAATATATATTTTTTATTTTTAGTTCAAAGACAACATCCTGTAGATACTAGGCAATAATCTCTGGATCGCAGGTAACTTTACAAATATACAATTGACGTATACAAGGTACAGTCAAACTCAGAAATATCTTATATGGATCACACAAAGTATTGCCCTGTGTGGGAATCGAGCCCATAACACTCGGCACGGGAGCTCGGTGTCTAAGCTATTCCACCGTCTGTGTAACAATAAAAAAATAACAGATTAGTTACTATTTAAGTTATAGCATTAAATCGATTTTATTGTATTATGGCTATTCATTTTAATTAAAATTCATCGAACAATAAATTATACTCTTAAAAACCTCCATTTACGGGCAGATCCTTTTGAAATTACGAAAGCCTCCTTTTTCCGTGGTCCTTTTGAAATTTGTCGTGTTCTTTAATTTAATAATTGTTATCATACCATTTTTCAACTTTCTTCAATTTCTATTATATAAATAACTTAAGGACATTTTCCAACACGCGTTAAAAAGACATAACCCGTTTCCTGTCAGCGTAAAAACAGTTTAAAGAACTTCTTTATTTTTATTCTGTATAGCAATTAAAAATGCAGGCCGATTCCTCCATCTCGTCGCCGACCGAAAATAAACACTGAAAACGTTTCGTGTGTTTTCCTTTAATTAGCATATCACTGTTGTCTTGTATGCTACGCTCGTTACAACATTTCCATATGGAAAAATGATACGAATCTCACCCTGTGAGACTGTACCCTCGTGTCCCAATATGTGTGTATTTTGTGGGATGTCGCAAGAAACACCCTCTCATACGCGAAAATTATACGGTAGCAGAACGCATTAATTTGCTATATTAATTTGGCCGTAAAACTCTGCTTACGACAAGCCGACGGGGAATTTAGAAGTTTTGCGTCCCAAGCGACCGCTTGTTCACACAATCGCTTGTTCTACATGGTGAACGAAAGCTTTATGGGCCTGTAGCTATTGAAGAAAATACCAGCGATTCTATGTTATGTTATTGCTAATAACAGAGCCGTAAAACCCTTTCACTTAGAAATGGATATTGTTACATTTTAATATTTGATTTGATTTAGCGTATAGCACGCAATATGTACATTTTATGGTATAGATGAGAGTATATATATTGCATGATATATTCCAGTTAGTTTATTTGAACATATTTGTAATGAGGTAGCCGAGCAATTTAATGTGAGCTGTGGTATGATCACTAATGCTGATGTATTTACCTCAATTCCTAGTCCTTATGAAATTCTAGCTAGAAGATTTTTTTTATTTAAATTTATTTATTTTCGAAACCTTTTATAACCTAATTATATATACAATAAATAATATTTACAAATAACTAATTCTAGGCATCGAAGAATTCCTTCGCGTCACTGTCATTGGGTAACGTGCCCAGAAGGCTGGCAGCATTGCCACTTTTTATGGCAATGCTTATTCTTTATGTGAAGTAAGGGCCAGGTCACGCGAAAAGTCAACTAATTTTCTTGCTATTTCGTTATATAGCGAAAGTGTACTAGAACTAATTCTTTAGCTATATAGTAAAAATTACTCAACTGAGTAAGAGAGAAACTTTAATTAATTAATTTGGTGTCACTTATCATCAAATATGGCAGCTGATTAATTAAATGTTATCACTCTAAATTATTTAAATTGAGTCGTATGCCTGTATAATTGTATAGATTTATTTATTTATTGTGAATAAAATTGTTCCGGCAACCAACCGATTACTTTCCTTTTCAGAAGTGCAGTTGAGCGATTCATCAGACCTGACAGTTATCGGCAGAGTTCATTTTTAACGCCATTGTTGGGGTGTCTATCGACGGTGGTACTGGCCGACCCTAGGGATGAGAGTGGTCAATCGACACATCATTTATCGAAGTGTAAATATACACACCAGATACCTACTTATATTGAGTCACAAAAAAATTGTACCATGCGGGAAATATTATTAGAAAATATATAATAAATAAATGTGAAAATTAGTATGTTCGAATGGATTTTACTCAATCTCGCAAGAACATCTGAACAGGATTTGAATGATATTGGGCACAAAGATAGTTTATTGCCAGGATTAATACATATGATACTGAGCCCATGCAGACGAAGTCACGAGTAGCAGCTAGTCTAAAAATTAAACTACGGTGTGCAGTTAGTGCGATAGAGAATTCAGAATACCTAGATTCGATAATAAATCTATTTCATGGAAAAATGAGTAATACTGCAATATACTAGACTAATTTCGTTCCTATACACGAGTGGGCTCGTGCATAGAAGCAGGACATTATAATAAGTATTAAACACAAAGTGAAAAATGTGAAATCGAAAATAACAGTCAGGAGCAGGATTTGAACCTGCATCTTCTGGATACCGTCCAGATGCTTTACCAATTCAGCCATCCTGACAATTGCTCCTGACTGCTAATTTCGATAACACATCATACTTAACGTCTTTGGGTGACGCCTGCGCTATCTGTCGGACGTATTTTCATACATTATACCGACCAGGTAAACTTAATTTTACAATTAAGATTTTACCTAATAATGACGCAAACCCTTTAAATATTTAGATATTTTTATATATATTTTTAGCATTTGACATGCTTAGCACTATACATTAAACACAAAGTGAAAAATGTGAAATCGAAAATAACAGTCAGGAGCAGGATTTGAACCTGCATCTTCTGGATACCGTCCAGATGCTTTACCAATTCAGCCATCCTGACAATTGCTCCTGACTGCTAATTTCGATAACACATCATACTTAACGTCTTTGGGTGACGCCTGCGCTATCTGTCGGACGTATTTTCATACATTATACCGACCAGGTAAACTTAATTTTACAATTAAGATTTTACCTAATAATGACGCAAACCCTTTAAATATTTAGATATTTTTATATATATTTTTAGCATTTGACATGCTTAGCACTATACATTAAACACAAAGTGAAAAATGTGAAATCGAAAATAACAGTCAGGAGCAGGATTTGAACCTGCATCTTCTGGATACCGTCCAGATGCTTTACCAATTCAGCCATCCTGACAATTGCTCCTGACTGCTAATTTCGATAACACATCATACTTAACGTCTTTGGGTGACGCCTGCGCTATCTGTCGGACGTATTTTCATACATTATACCGACCAGGTAAACTTAATTTTACAATTAAGATTTTACCTAATAATGACGCAAACCCTTTAAATATTTAGATATTTTTATATATATTTTTAGCATTTGACATGCTTAGCACTATACATTAAACACAAAGTGAAAAATGTGAAATCGAAAATAACAGTCAGGAGCAGGATTTGAACCTGCATCTTCTGGATACCGTCCAGATGCTTTACCAATTTAGCCATCCTGACAATTGCTCCTGACTGCTAATTTCGATAACACATCATACTTAACGTCTTTGGGTGACGCCTGCGCTATCTGTCGGACGTATTTTCATACATTATACCGACCAGGTAAACTTAATTTTACAATTAAGATTTTACCTAATAATGACGCAAACCCTTTAAATATTTAGATATTTTTATATATATTTTTAGCATTTGACATGCTTAGCACTATACATTAAACACAAAGTGAAAAATGTGAAATCGAAAATAACAGTCAGGAGCAGGATTTGAACCTGCATCTTCTGGATACCGTCCAGATGCTTTACCAATTCAGCCATCCTGACAATTGCTCCTGACTGCTAATTTCGATAACACATCATACTTAACGTCTTTGGGTGACGCCTGCGCCATCTGTCGGACGTATTTTCATACATTATACCGACCAGGTAAACTTAATTTTACAATTAAGATTTTACCTAATAATGACGCAAACCCTTTAAATATTTAGATATTTTTATATATATTTTTAGCATTTGACATGCTTAACACTATACATTAAACATAAAGTGAAAAATGTGAAATCGAAAATAACAGTCAGGAGCAGGATTTGAACCTGCATCTTCTGGATACCGTCCAGATGCTTTACCAATTCAGCCATCCTGACAATTGCTCCTGACTGCTAATTTCGATAACACATCATACTTAACGTCTTTGGGTGACGCCTGCGCCATCTGTCGGACGTATTTTCATACATTATACCGACCAGGTAAACTTAATTTTACAATTAAGATTTTACCTAATAATGACGCAAACCCTTTAAATATTTAGATATTTTTATATATATTTTTAGCATTTGACATGCTTAGCACTATACATTAAACACAAAGTGAAAAATGTGAAATCGAAAATAACAGTCAGGAGCAGGATTTGAACCTGCATCTTCTGGATACCGTCCAGATGCTTTACCAATTCAGCCATCCTGACAATTGCTCCTGACTGCTAATTTCGATAACACATCATACTTAACGTCTTTGGGTGACGCCTGCGCCATCTGTCGGACGTATTTTCATACATTATACCGACCAGGTAAACTTAATTTTACAATTAAGATTTTACCTAATAATGACGCAAACCCTTTAAATATTTAGATATTTTTATATATATTTTTAGCATTTGACATGCTTAACACTATACATTAAACACAAAGTGAAAAATGTGAAATCGAAAATAACAGTCAGGAGCAGGATTTGAACCTGCATCTTCTGGATACCGTCCAGATGCTTTACCAATTCAGCCATCCTGACAATTGCTCCTGACTACTAATTTCGATAACACATCATACTTAACGTCTTTGGGTGACGCCTGCGCCATCTGTCGGACGTATTTTCATACATTATACCGACCAGGTAAACTTAATTTTACAATTAAGATTTTACCTAATAAAGACATTTTATATTGCGCTTTCTAAATAAATTTACTATTCCAAATTATCCTTGGTCAATTATGGACATGAAAGTGAGTCCGTTTATGATGCTGTCACGCTTTAACTAATTAAATTTTGCATACATAGCTATTTTTACATAGAAATCAATAATTAATGTACCGTACAGTGATGTACTTGCCGTGTGGGGCCGGCACCAAGAATAGCTCCACCCCGTCTCTTCCTACGGGAGTCGTAAAAGGCGACTAAGGGATTACCGGGGGACCAGGCAGCAGCGTTGCCCTGTGTACTAAAAACATCCACTACGGTCGCCAACCCGCCTGCCAAGCGTGGCGATTATGGTAAAACCCCCATTTTGGGAAGGCCTATGTCCAGCAGCGGATGACGAAAGGCTGATGGATGGATGGATGGATGGACAGTGATGTGTTCAGATTAACCTAATTTTGAAATCATACAGACGTATATATAAAAAAAATATGTGTGCAATTCACACACACGGCAGAAGTATTCTGAAAAGTAGCCTACGAGAGATTGAGATGGATATAAGAGTAACCAGTATTAGGATAAAAGTAAGGTTTATTATTTTTTACCAAGATTAAAATGACCTCTCATTAATTAAATTTAATGGAGCATTAAAATTAATTTAAATTTTGTTTTCTGCAACGATATAATAGATCCCGTAGGAATTCATGGAACAACTTTGGTAAAAGATCTTGTGAACCTCACCATAGCAACATATAACAAAAGTATAGTATATGAGTCACTTCGGGGGTAGGTCAGAAATATACTTTATAACTGGCATGGGAATACCAAGTGATCATAGAAAACAGAGATAGGTATTAGTTTATAATTGAATGCATATCACTTTTTCAAACTTAATATTATGTACACCTTGGTCATATGATTTAAGTATTGATCACGCAATCCGGAGACCGAGGTTTCAAATCAACTACCAACTTTTCTTGATAAAAAAAATATTTCAAAGTTAAAATAATTGATGGGCTTGGGACTTTTCTGCAACATATTTTCTGCAATTGACTGTTAATCCTATACATTTATGTGTTTGTTTCTTTATCGTGACGCATTTTCGTTTCATAGAGTTTCAAATCACAACAAATCTAAAGAAGTACCTATTCACTTCAAAATTACGTTTTTATTTATTTCATAACATACTATACTCGTATATATAGATAGTGGGTAAAAATTAAAAAAAAAAAATTTTATGTAATTAGTAAATAGGTATGGTTATAAAATGAGATTAAATGAAAAAAAATGTTTACCATTTCCTGGATTAACCAAAGGTTCCTCGCAGCTGGAATCCATTAGATCGAAATTACAAGTGTAATTTGAAATCCACGTAAACCGCAGCGAAACTGATAGTCACAGATCACACGGCAATATGTTACACCATAATTCATCCCCGTCTATCGAAAGCGATATCTAAGACCGTGATAAGCGTTTTCTCATGACTTGCATATTCTAGCGATATAGAGCCGAAGGATACAGACGCGAGGGAGAGCGGCCACGCGTGACTCTACCAATCGACATGTTTATCGCTTTAATATAAAATAAAGGGAACGGGGTTACCGATATGCCAACAGATGAAAAACTTCGACGTGAGATGCGATGAAAGGAAATTGTATTTTTTTTTGTTTTTCTACGCTGTCAAGATAATTTAAACAGAGATTTATGAGGGGTGGCTTTGTCAGTTTTCTTTAAATAATGATAGATGACCAAAGGAAACCGATTTGCAAAAAAAATAGTCTATGATTTGCGTTAGATGTCGGTTTTACCGTTTCCCTGTAAAATTAAAATTCAGAATACAAATATTACATCATATATGTTCATAGATATTAAACAATCAAATATTCTATATACAATAAACATACACGCATGAAGAATTCAGGCCACGAATAAGTCGGTAGGGGTGCACACTGAATAATTTTATTTGTTTATAATTTTAATAACTCCCCACGCGCGCCGTATATTACGGGTACCTACAGCTTGGCGCGGGGTGTGCATACATTTTTCACATCGCGGGTACAATAAGGAATATTGTCACTTTAGAATTTGGCGTGGGCGAAGTGTCGAGGGCGATATTTATAGATTATCCTGGATTTTCCTCTTGAAATATTCCATGTAAGGCCATAAACATATTTTTGCATCATCGTATTACAATTTACTGAGGAAAGCTAATGGGCAAATTTAGGATTTTTTATCCAAGTAGTGCCTATTTATGTCAAGTGAATTGTGACCATCTTAGAGCTTAGAATTGATCACTTCATGTTGTGGCCGACCATTTCAAGAAAAGGTTAGGTTAGTTACCACTGAAAGAATTTAATATGGTTCCGGTGGCCCGCCAGTAAAGGCGGAGAGACGGCACACGGCGGGTTTTTTTAGTGGGTGTGGGCCCCACACTACCCTGTTCGTTGCCCCCGAACGACGGGGTGTGCGGTTAGGAACATTTTTTCCCGCCTTAACAAAGAAAAAGGGTATCATGAAATGGTCGACCACGATATAAACACAGATTTTTATTTGAATAGTACATACACTGTTTAAGCCATAGACGAATTGATATGTAAATATTTACATTCATGAGCTATTTAAAATAGTTTCAGTCTGGAATAAATTATTGTAAAAATTACACCGCGAGTTATGGAATACCATTTTATCTGCCTTACTGCGAAGCTACCGCAAATAAGTAGTTGTATTTTTTCTATATTTAATAGATTTTCTATTAGCTAAGTAGGTCATGAGCTTAAAAATTAAATTATTTAGTTGTAACACAAAGTGTGAAACAAAGTGTGGCGAGACGTTAGGAATTAATGTTTTATCGAAATTCACAGTCTCAAACAATTGTCACGATGGCTGAATTGGCAAAGCATCTCGGACGGTATTCCAGGAGAGCAGGTTCAAATCCTGCTCGTAACTGTTATTTTCGGTAAGTACGTCAAATGCTAAAAAATATATATAATAATATCAAAATTTTTAGTTGTACTTTAAATCTGGCGCATTTAAATGCAACGTTAGGATAGTTAGGGTTTATGATATTTTCTAAAAAAAATATGTTTTAGATTCGTAAAATGTACAGAGATTTGAACGTTTGTATTTTTTCAACTGTTACGTGCTGTCGCCGTGACTCGCGCGAAACATAAAGTCAACGTGCAAGATTTGAATTTCAAATTCAAAGTCAGTCTTCGATATTCACCTTTCGGTTTTTCTTCTTATTGTTTACTCAAAGTGTTTTATTTTGATACCGGTTGCGCAAGTATTGGTTTATGGGTGAGTTATATAATAGGCCTTTACCTAGGAAATTGCCGTTATGCAGTACTGGCCAATTCAAATCAAAATAAATTTTGTTTGGCTAAGAATTCTAATTTCAAACTTTATTTATAAAACATGGAATTCTTTTTCCAAAACTAGTCATATGTTTATTGACTACTGTTATGTTTTCATCGCATTTTAATCTTTTTGTCATCATGGATATATATACCTTAAAAAATCGAGTAATTATTTAATATGAGTACCGTCAAGGCACAAGCGGCACGCAACATCAACGACGTTTACGAAGCTAACACTACAAATTAACGCACCGCCTGTAAAGTATTGGTTTGCCCGCTTTTGTTCTGGAAATTTTGACCTAAAAAATTAACCTCGTGGTCGTCCGAAAACTTTGGTCGACAATGACGAATTAAAGGCGATTGGGGAAGCTGATGATACTCAACTACGGCTGAATTAGCAGCAGCTTTCGACGTTAGCATTAAAATAATATTGGTCCATTTGCGTCAGTTTGGCAAGGTAAAAAAGCTTGACAAATGGGTGCTACACGAACTCAATGATCCTCAGCGCGAGGTATGCACCGAGACGTGCCTTGCACTGGTCAACAGACCTACAAATGAAGGAATTTTGAATCGCATTGTTACTTGCGATGGTAAAAATAG
Source organism: Leucoma salicis (assembly GCA_948253155.1). Classification (NCBI taxonomy): domain Eukaryota; kingdom Metazoa; phylum Arthropoda; class Insecta; order Lepidoptera; family Erebidae; genus Leucoma; species Leucoma salicis. Next base: position 8,668,854 of record OX411808.1, on the reverse strand, counting down.
ATTTTGTATGACAATTGCAATCGCTTAGCAAGTTGGTTGGATCCTTTTTTTTTTTTTTTTTTTTTGATGTCGCTGTGGAAATGCATTTACGCATCCCCTCCGTCAGTGTACAAACAAAGGGGTATGTAGGACTCGCCGGGTGCTCAGATCTTAGTTGCGCCCGGAATACCGACTAAAACCACAGCGGCCCCTTCCACGCCTGTTAGCGGGGCGCCAGAGGGTCGTCTTTCGACATTCTACTCTGACGCCCCAGGCAGATGGCCAACCGGCCACGTCCTGTCATAATCAAGGCGGTGGGAGAAGGTGAGCGTAGCGACGCCTCCTGCCCCCTGGTCGCCGCCGGCGGAGTGAGTCGGCGTGGGCCAACGCCTCACGTTCCCGCTCCGCGGCCTCCTTCCGTGCAATTACAGCCTCACAGAAGGAGGCAACGGCCGACCAGAACCCGTCACCGTCAAGCATTCGGCTTACTACGGCCGACAGCGACAGGTCTCTTCCAATTGCCATCGACAGGGCGTGGCGCTGGGGCCCCCAGGCGGGGCATTCCTCCAGAGTGTGGCGCACGTCATCAACTTGGGCGCCACACTCGTGGCATCCGGGGGCTCCTTCCCTACCAATACGATGCAGGTACTTACCGAAACACCCGTGTCCGGTAAGTACCTGCGTCAACCGAAAACTGAGGTTGCCGTACCTTCGATTTAACCAGCGGTTGGGGTGCGGTGCAACCGCCTCTAAAGTCTCCCGTCCTGCTCCGGGAAAGTTGGTTGGATCCTGGTTCAGCATCTAAATAATGCCCTAAACGAAAACTAACCCCTAAAAGTGATGGTCACAAGTATGACAACTACACGTCAAAGATCGATTACATGGGTGTTTATTTTGATTAATAGAAATAAAAAATATTGAAAAAAAATATCGTTTGATGTTTTTGTTATTCAGGGACAGACGACTGTTAGTTATTTTCGATATATCAAACGTATCAGGAATAATTGATAATCCGACTGATTTGAATTTACCGGCAGTATTACATTTCCTTAGTCCACCGTCCGTGTGAAGTTAAGGCGGGCATAAATGCACACGTCACATAAACACGTCTTTCAGGATTTTAGAAAATATTCACAAAAAATATATGGGGTAGGTACGAAGTTTGGCGGGTCAGCTAGTTTGTAATATTAGTTAGGTAGGAAAAATGTGTACATAATTTTATTTATTACACAATATAGAAAATCACTGCCTGTTGGTGGAAAATATGATGGTGGAAGACCTTGATGAAAAAGAAATTGCATAATTTAACTGAAAGTTGTTTTGATAACTTAATAAATCTTGCTAACCCTTTGGGCCAGCGTGCTGCAGCGTGTGTGTGTATCTATGGCCTAATTTTTTTTCATATTTTAATCGTAGCTTCAGTCAACAGGCGACTATGCCAGCCTCACGGGTTGATGCAGAGGTTCTGTCAATAGATTTTCAAATATGCAATGAAACGCAAATCGCGTGTTTATACATTACTATCAGCAAAATCTATAATTTTTTTTGCTTCTTATAAAAGGGGTTTGGTGACCATAACATTACGTTGGCTTCCATATAAACTGTTTTTAAATATTTTGTTCTGAGGTCACTCTAATACTTTTAGTTTTAACTAATGAATGGAATAGATGATCTTTAGAATTGCAACTCGGAGCAATGAAGAGAGGATACCCGAGAGAGGCAGGCATTGTCAAACCAACCACTGAAGTAATGCAACATAGTACCAGTGGCGCGCCAACACAGGCGGAGAGACGCCACACGGCGGGTTTATTTAGTGGGTCAGGGCTCCACACTACCCTGTTCGTTGTACATATTTTTTTGCATTAACAAAAAAAGGCACTGTCAATCCAAGGTTTAAGTATATGCGTGTAATATAATGTTTCGTGCCAAGGCCGTTAACTGGACATTCATGCGTCATAATATTTTTGTCGTTTTTCTAAAAGAAATTCCTTAATTTTACTTGTATGTCCAGTGGCATAAGGTCACACAATCTTAACACATCTATAGCAGGAACATTAGCTAAACGATGTGTTATGTCTTTATCATTGAACCAGATTATGTGACTGGATCCAATGCAATACTACATGACAAGTTCTATAGTTCACAAACTGATTTTTCTAAAATCCCATAGCTTTATAAGCAATCCTCGGACATCCGAGATGAACTATAATGTTAAACACAAAGTGAAAAATGTGAAATCGAAAATAACAGTCAGGAGCAGGATTTGAACCTGCATCTTCTGGATACCGTCCAGATGCTTTACCAATTCAGCCATCCTGACAATTGCTCCCGACTGCTAATTTCGATAACACATCATACTTAACGTCTTTGGGTGACGCCTGCGCCATCTGCCAGAAGTATTTTCATACATTATACCGACCAGGTAAACTTAATTTTACAATTAAGATTTTACCTAATAATGACGCAAACCCTTTAAATATTTTAGATATTTTTATATATATTTTTTGCATTTGACATGCTTAGCACTATACATTAAACACAAAGTGAAAAATGTGAAATCGAAAATAACAGTCAGGAGCAGGATTTGAACCTGCATCTTCTGGATACCGTCCAGATGCTTTACCAATTCAGCCATCCTGACAATTGCTCCCGACTGCTAATTTCGATAACACATCATACTTAACGTCTTTGGGTGACGCCTGCGCCATCTGCCAGAAGTATTTTCATACATTATACCGACCAGGTAAACTTAATTTTACAATTAAGATTTTACCTAATAATGACGCAAACCCTTTAAATATTTTAGAATTATTTAAAGGGTTTGCGTCATTATTAGGTAAAATCTTAATTGTAAAATTAAGTTTACCTGGTAATAAATATTTTAGAATTATTTAAAGGGTTTGCGTCATTATTAGGTAAAATCTTAATTGTAAAATTAAGTTTACCTGGTCGGTATAATGTATGAAAATACTTCTGGCAGATGGCGCAGGCGTCACCCAAAGACGTTAAGTATGATGTGTTATCGAAATTAGCAGTCGGGAGCAATTGTCAGGATGGCTGAATTGGTAAAGCATCTGGACGGTATCCAGAAGATGCAGGTTCAAATCCTGCTCCTGACTGTTATTTTCGATTTCACATTTTTCACTTTGTGTTTAATGTATAGTGCTAAGCATGTCAAATGCAAAAAATATATATAAAAATATCTAAAATAACTATAATGTTGAAAAGAGCTCCTCGGATCCGATAATAGCACTACTTTTTCTTGCGATAATGTCTTAATATGTATAAGGTACATTCGTTATGGCTATCCAACTTTTTTCTCAAGGCAGATGCATTTTGATATAATTTAAAGAAGAAGGCCCATAACTCATATAAACAAATAACAACAATAAAATATACGCAAAACGTACTACAAATCTTTACCCATTATAATATCAATAATTATCAAAAAACTAAGTAGAAGCCATTGCCGAACACATAAGTTATGTTAAGGATTAATATGCAATAATAAAACAACAATAGGTAAACATTTTTGTGGTTTTGTTATTCATCACTAAAAACAACTACTATCATTATCATCGAGAAACTGTGGAGGAGGATATTGGATTTGTATCGCACCCATGCTTTCTGGTTATACGCATTACTCTTAGGCTCATGCTAAGTATAATACACTTCTCATCAGAAAAATCAACACCAACAACCTTCCCTTTTTATGGTTTCTGTCCTAATTTAACACAAAAGAGTTTTCATTGCGTGAAAAAATCACATGATCATATAGCTGGCAGTTTGGCCATTGCAGTGATAAGCGAAAATTCTAATTTCAAAATTAGAATTTCATTTGTTTATCCTATAAATGAAATACTTGACTGTTTTGAGACAAATATGTGTTTAGAGTTGGGGTACATTTCACCTTTGAAAACTAAAAATTAGCACTTATCTTAAAACTTTTTATGTTCTGTTCTAGAACATAGAAATTAGGGTGCGGTACAAATCCAATATCCTCCTCCACAGTTTCTCGATGATAATGATAGTAGTTGTTTTTAGTGATGAATAACGAAACCACAAAAATGTTTACCTATTGTTGTTTTATTATTGCATATTAATCCTTAACATAACTTATGTGTTCGGCACCTACTTAGTTTTTTGATAATTATTGATATTATAATGGGTAAAGATTTGTAGTACGTTTTGCTTATATTTTATTGTATACTGTGACTTTGGGACGTCTGAAAAAGTATTTTTTCTAAAACATATGGCTACTTTGCCCGCAGAAGCCGCCCAAGTGGTGGCATTGCTGGATTCTGGACTTAGTCAGCGTGTTGTGGCTGAAAGATTGCATCTAAGCCTGTCGTCTGTTCATAAAGTCTACAAACGCTATCGGGAGACTGGTTTGTTCACGCGTCGAAATCCACGCCTTAATGCTCTTCAACTGCAGCAGCAGCTTCATGTTGTAGGGTGGCTGTAAGTGACTCTACAATTAGAAGAAGGTTGAAGGAACGTGGACTGGTATCGCACAAGCCAGCGAATAGCCCGAAATTAACTGCAGACCATCGAAGAGCGCGCCTTAACTTTGCACGTGAGCACCTAAATTGGTCATACCTCCAGTGGAACAAAGTCCTCTTTTCTGATGAGTGTAAAATTATGCTGTATGGTAACGACGGAAGGAACAAGGTCTACAGAAGAGATGGAGAACGCTCTGCACAATGCTGCATTGAAGAAAAGGTCAGCTATGGTAGCGGTTGGTGGACGGTTTGGGGAGGAATCAGCGCCGACGCCAGCCCGCCTGCCAAGCGTGGCGATTATGGCAAAACCCCCATTTTGGGGAGGCCTATGTCCAGCAGAGGACGATGAAAGGCTGATGGATGGATGATGGATGGATGGATGGATGGATGCACGACAATGCTAGGGCTCACACCGCGAGCGTCGTACGAGATTATGTTACCGAAGTCGGTATCTCCATTATGGAATGGCCAGCAAGAAACCCGGACATGAATCCGATTGAAGATCTATGGGATGAATTATTGAGACAAATTCGTGCAAGAGATCCTGCCCCAGAAACACTTAGCCAGCTGCAAAATGGAATCCAAGAGAGATGGAATGGAATGCCACAACATTTGATCGTGACTCTCATCCGATCGATGAAGAACCGTATGGAAGCAGTAATAAAAGTTCGAGGAGGGAATACAAGTTATTAAATAAATGTTTCTTAACTTGTTTTTTCATTTACGTGTGTTGTTTTATCAATTTCCTACAGGGAAAAAATGACTTGTTAAACAAAATACAAAACCTATGAAAATTTAATTTGAATTTAGAACATTAACATCAGGATTTGAAAACCTCATATTATTCACTATTAAACGACATATATTCCTAAATATACACATTTTTCTGATAATCCTCCCAAACTTATCTCTTTATTATCCGTGTGGTGACGGACTAAGAATACAAGTGTCACCACCCCATTCTTTCCCACGGGTGTCGTATGATGCGACTAAGGGAAGTAAGCAATTATCATCCATTGCATGACTGGTGGTAGGGATGGGTACCAAGTGGGAGTACTCACCTGGTATCCGGCCCGAGCGGGTTGGTACCACCATCTCCCGTGTGACCGGCCATGAAGCACATCGTTGCGTTTTGGCTTTAGCAGGAGATAGCCGTTTATATTTCATTTCATCTGTGAAATGAAATGGTGAGCAGTGGCTTGACAATACTCTCGGTATAGTCGAGTCCATGAGCGACGGTTACCATTTACCATCAAATGGACCGTGGCTTGTCTGCCACTACATGCAATAATAAAAAAAAAACATAAACTTGCAAGGTGTTTCGATTTTTCTGATGAGAAGTTTAGAAGTAATGCAATATGTCAAACTGTCATTAAGGCAAAGGACATGTGTTTCGTACAGCCTACGATACGTTTTTTATTTTAAAAATAATTTGATTTTAATTGATATTGAAATGCATCATACATCCATCCATCCACTGCTGGACATAGGCCTCCCCAAGAAATAGGGGATAATGCCGTAATCGCCACACTTGGCAGGCGGGTTGGCGATCGCAGTGGATGTTGTTAATACTCGAGGGAGTGCTGCTGCCCACTCCCCCGGTATATTGACATGCATATATTTATTATTAAACACAAGGGGAAAAATGTGGTGTGTATGTGTGTGTTTAATGTATGCTAAGCATGTCAAATGCTAAAAATATATATAAAAATATCTAAATATGCATATATTATTTTAATTAGATTTACGGTAGGTACATATCGATCGAATTATATTGAAATAATGGTAACTATGGATCACTTCAATCCTACTCCAAAAAACAATAATAATGAATTAGATGGACATCAAGTTTAATATTTTAGATTATTATTTTTGCCCTAGTCAAAGAAACATGAGAATTATTTTATTATACATATTTTATTCTAAATAGACTGGATTTTTTTATAGTTACTGTCCATTTCAGGCATTTTTTTGGATCCTTTAACGCGTTTGAAATTAATTAAATAAACTCTGATGTTAATTTTACCATTAGTTCCTAAATTGCAAAGAAACACTTCAAGAGCCTCTCTTCGAGTAACGTCCCTTTACTAAGATCGAATAAGTACATAGCGGTCACCCCCTGTTGTCTTAGTAAGCACTAAACGCAGGTCAAGTAAACATCCATAATGGATTCTACCCGAGACGGTAAATTATCATCTTCCCGGATATTGAATATATTAAGGCAATATTGCTCCATCTGGTCATGTAAAGCAGGAATTATGTGTTTGCGTAATTGTCTGTTTGCGAATCTCAAGATGTTTTGATTAGAGGACAGTATAGGGAAGAATAATATTGTGATTGTCTTTGATTAATTTGTTGATATAAAGTCGTATCTACGAAAGCGTTATTAAAAAAGATAGATAATACTGAATTGATGGTTATATTATATCTTAACAGAGTTACATGAAGAAGAAAGAATGCTTATAGACAATCCGTGCCAAGGAAAACTGTCAAAAATAAGATTATGTAATGCAATAATAAAAATATAGATATTTAAAATAAAATTAAGTTTTAAACAAATATTAGGTGAATTAAAGTATAAATAAAAATATAATTAAGTATAAATTAATAAATATTCACGGACATTTCACACAACGTCTTCTGGTTCCAAACTAAGTTTAACGTTTGTGCTATGGCTACGAAATTACGGATACATACATTACTTATTTTTTGTAAATACATAGGTACTTATAATAGATAGAAAACACCCAGACGCAGTACAAATATCTGTGTTCATCACACAAATAATTGTCTTGAGTCGGAATCGAACCCTCGTGCATAGAAGTCTACACTACCGACTACGCCACGGGGCCCGTTATATTATGTATACAAATATTTTTTGTAAAATCAATACAATTGGGTTTTTGAAAAAATTTTTTTTTTGTTATAAATGGAAATATCATATATAAGTTTTATAACAAAACTATTTTTTTTTATCGCAGTAATTCGAAAGTTATTTCTAAATAAAAATTAATTTTTGAATCCAGTACCGAAGACACGCCGACAACTCCCGAACAAACCCGAGCGCGTGTGACGTCATAATGTTAGTTTTCACTCATTGCAGTTGATAGAAAAATAATAAATACAGTGTTTTGATCTATTTAATTTTGTTGTCATTGTTAAATATTTAAATTTATATTAAAAATGTCGAACCTAAAAAGTTATCGTTCTTGTTTTGTACCATTATGTACGAATACTACAAAAACAACTCCTGACAAAATGTTTTTAAATGTTCCCCAAGATGACAAACGTCGAAATAAAGGGTTTCAAGCAATGCACCGTGATAATCTCAAATCATAAATATTTTCATTTATTATATTTTTTTTAACAGACTTACCTTGATGCCTTGGCACCTCTAACTTCAGCAGAATTAAATTTTTAAAAAATCGGTGATCATATATATATCAACATCAGGGATATTATCAGACTTTGCCTTAATAAATCCTTTATCACACATAGCTAATCGGAACCAACTAACAACTCGTATTTCAGCAATAAATTTTCAATATTATTGTCTAGTCACGTGTAATAGCCGTAAACGCTGTACTGTTATTAAATAGCTATAACATTATGACGTCACAACTATGGTGACCAATCATGGCGCGTTTATAGTCACGTGATTTTTATTTAAATTTCATCAATTTTTAATTGTTTATAATTAATTGAAAAAAATTTTTTTTGAGGTTTTTTGCATTAAATATCAATATTATTAATAATAAAGTTTTAAAATACATAAAAAAATCAATAATTTTTTTTTTTCAGAAACCTAATTGCCGGTAATGGAAGCTGTCGTAATTCAACTGATTAACTATTGGATGTCCAACATTTCATTCCACCCGTTACTATGAGTGCTGTTAAGTATTCGGAACGCCGGGATGGTAAAAAATCAAGTAAACGCGATAGATTCCGTAAATGCTGTTTTATTTCATATCTAAAATATAATTATGAAGGAAGATAACTTAGCTTGTACTTAATATACAAAATTTAACCATACATATGTAAGTCTCGTTCAAAACAAACTGAACAAAATAGCAAGCACTCAGAAATACAATCAGTCACAAAAGGAAAGTAATTAGCTTGTACAAAATCAAACCGAAAGTATAAGGAAGACTCTGGTGTCGTCCAAGCAATAATGGTAAAGGAGATGAACCAGACCGGCCTCGCTGTGAATATTAATCGACTACGGGAAATGGATTAAAAATTCCGTGTCCCGACAACCACGGAGCGATCTCTCGTGTTTTCCAACAAGTTTTTTTAAATATTTTCTTCGATCTCATTTACATTATTTTTTACTTTTCTCTTGTGAATAATTTAATGAATCTTGAGAAATGTAGCAGTGTCTTTGGTTTGGGGTGCTCTGTTGTTGATTTTGCTTTTTATACTTGTGTAATTATATTGATCTAACAATCTACTATATATTCAATACAATTAAATTCTTCGTCTGCTTTACACAAGTAAACTTAAAATTATCATAAGATCATAATAAACCCTGTCGGACACAACAATATATTATAACATAACTATACTGGTATAACAGAATGTTTAAAGAAAAATTGCAAGTGCGTGAAAATATACACGGATTTCAAATTAGCCTTTTTAAAACCAGCTTAAAAGGCACTGCGCTGAGTGTTACAAAATTTAACGGATATTAAAAAGTTTAACTCGATGTAGCGAGACTTAATATTGACGGGCGTGGCAGATGGGAAGAAAGGGTTTCTTCAAAAGAATTCAAACGGTGACAAAAAGGCGTAAAGAATCACGGGCCGGGAAGGGGTGAAGTAACTTATGCGGCGAAGAAAGAGCCCCAAGAATTAACAAAAATAAAAGGTGACGGCCACGACGCTGTTTACGGGGTGGCGAGGGGCGACCCTTAATTAAAGGCTTTTGGACTTTTCGCGATGCAATTTGCCTAAAAGACAAGAATTATTTTTATTGAAGTCATCACTAATTTCAGAAGAAAAGTGGGGAGAGGACGCTCTTTTGTTGTGGACAAATGGCACTTAATTGCGCGGTTTAGAAGCTCGGCAAATAATCGATGCTCAATTGTTTTAAACGTATTTATAAAAATTGCGATTGTAACTAATGTAATGTAAAAATATTAGTAATTAGTAATGTACTACACAGGAGCAAATTAGATCTATGTAATAGGGGACGAGCTCATCGCCATCTACTGAACGTAGTTCTGACTCCTAACTGCTACTGAGATTTTGCTGGTGAGAAACTGTTAATCTTATATATTTAAATATAATAGCTTTTATCCCAATTATTTTCTTTTTTTCCTGCACAATTAACGAACAAATTACCTACTTATGGCCACAACAACGGCACATGCTTTTTTTTTTTTACGAAAAAAGAAAACAATATCATTTTTTATGGCTTGCATTGTTGCTGTTCAATTGTTATTTTTTCTCTAAACAAATATATATATATATTTTTTCTAATATTTACACTAAATAAGCCTAGCGAAGCCTGGCCCTGGTAACGCACAACGTTCGGACACTTCGGACCGACGAGAGAATCACCGAGCTGGAAGAGGAATATAGCAAGATCCACTGGGACATTATAGGGTTGTCAGAAGACCGAAGAGAGGGTGAGGGCACGACAATCCTCCAGTCCGGGAACTTGCTCTTCCACCGGGAGGGCGACCACCAGTCCCAAGGGGGTGTCGGGTTTATCGTTCGCAGGTCTCTCGTAGGCAACGTGGAGAGGATTGAAAGTGTGTCGAGTAGGGTAGCGTACCTTATACTCAGAATAACCAAACGGTATTCGTTGAAGGTCATACAGGTTTACGCACCGACCTCGACACACTCCGATGACGAGGTGGAGGCCCTATATGAGGACATCTCGAAGGCCATCCACTTGTCTAAAACCTATTTCACGGTGGTTATGGGAGACTTTAACGTGAAACTAGGCAAAAGGACAAACAATGAGCTGAAGGTGGGGGGTGGGGCACTATGGATTTGGGCAGAGGAACCACAGGGGCCAGATACTGGCTGATTTTCTGGAGAAGGAAGGCCTCTTCATGATGAATTCCTTCTTCAGGAAGCAGCCCCAGCGAAAATGGACCTGGATTAGCCCTGACGGTTCAGTGAAAAACGATATTGACTTCATCCTGTCGGACAAACGACACATATTCAATGATGTCTCAGTGGTCAGCAGGATTAAAACTGGGAGTGATCACCGACTAGTCAGGGGCATCTTGAATATTAGAATAAAAGTCGAGAGGTCGCGTTTGATGAAGTCTACGCTCCGACCAACACCTGCCCAATACCAGAACCCCGAGAGCTTTCAGCTTGAACTACAAAATAGCTTCCAATGTCTAGATGAGTGTGAATCAGCGAGCGATATGAACAGCAGTTTCGTGCAAACTGTCCACGCGGTCGGGTCGACTTACTTCAAGGCCCGTCGCGTCAGTAGGAACCGTAAACTCTCGGACCATACTCTCAAACTCATGGAGAGGAGAAAAGACATGATAGTCCAGTCCTCAGCCGATTGGTCCTGCCTAAGCGGTTAAACAGACAGATCTCCAAGGCTGTGCGGCACGATATTCGCCAATTTAATACTACCCGTATTAAAGAGGCGATAGAGCGGAACCAAGGCTCGAAAGTGTTCGCAAGAGATCTGTCTGTTGGCGAAAGTCAGTTGACTAAACTGAGGACCAACAACGGCACTATCATTTCTTCTCGAGATGAGATCTTGGTAGAGGTCCAGCAGTTCTATGGACAGTTGTACAGATCCCAGAGCCCTGCTGTTGGCTTGGTCCAAGACCCCAGATCCAAGCTAACTCGGCACTTAACCGAAGATATCCCGGACGTCAGCCTGTACGAGATCAGAATGGCTCTCAAACAACTAAATAACGGAAAGGCACCGGGAGACGACGGAATCACCACAGAGCTTCTGAGAGCAGGCGGAAAGCCGGTCTTAAAAGCTCTTCAGAGGCTGTTCAATTCCGTCGTTCTCGGGGGCGACGTTCCAGAGTCGTGGACCAGAAGCGTGGTGGTGCTGTTCTTCAAGAAAGGTGACAGAACCCTCTTGAAGAACTATAGACCCATCTCGCTCTTGAGCCACGTCTATAAGTTGTTTTCGAGGGTCATTACAAATCGACTCACGCGCAGGCTTGACGACTTCCAGCCTCCCGAACAAGCCGGTTTCCGAAAAGACTATAGTACCATAGACCACATTCACACGCTACGCCAGATTATACAGAAAACCGAAGAATACAATCGGCCTCTGTGTCTGGCGTTTGTGGACTATGAGAAAGCCTTCGATTCGATCGAAACTTGGGCGGTGCTGCAGTCCCTTCAGCGGTGCCAAATTGACAATCGGTACATCGAAGTGCTGAAGTGCTTGTATAGAAACGCCACCATGTCAGTCCGTGTTCAGGACAAGAGTACGGGACCGATCCAACTGCAGAGAGGTGTTAGACAGGGAGACGTTATGTCCCCGAAACTCTTCACCGCTGCATTGGAAGATGTCTTCAAGCTCTTGGACTGGACCGGATTCGGCATCAACATCAATGGCGAATACATCACTCACCTTCGATATGCCGACGACATCGTAGTCATGGCAGAATCTCTGGAGGACCTTGGCACCATGCTCAATGATCTCAGCAGGGTTTCCCGACTAGTGGGTCTCAAAATGAACATGGACAAGACGAAAGTTATGTCTAATGTCCATGTCATTTCAGCACCGGTCCTAGTCGGGAGTGTGCTCCTCGAAGTTGTCGACCATTATGTCTACCTGGGACAAACAGTCCAGTTAGGTAGGCACAACTTCGAGAAAGAGGTCAATCGATGAATCCAACTCGGCTGGGCAGCGTTCGGGAAGCTAAGGAAAATCTTCTCGTCCAATATTCCGCAGTGTCTGAAAACGAAGGTCTACGAGTGTGTGTTACCAGTGATGACATACGGAACAGAGACGTGGTCTCTGAATGTTGGCCTCATATCAAGGCTCAAAGTCACTCAGCGGGCCATGGAGCGGGCTATGCTTGGTATTTCATCGAATCCGTAATACGGAGATCCGTAGGAGAACGAGAGTGACTGACACAGCCCGCCGGGTTGCCATGCTGAAGTGGCAATGGGCAGACAACATCGCTCGACGAACCGATAACCGTTGGGGACGAAAGGTTCTCGAGTGGCGACCATGTATCGGACGGCGCAGCGTAGGACGGCCCCCCACCAGATGGACCGATGATCTGGTCAAAGCTGCGGGGAGCCGTTGGATGCGGTCAGCACAGGACCGCTCGTTGTGGCTTTCTCTTGGGGAGGCCTATGTCCAGCAGTGGACGTTAAAAGGCTGATGGATGGATGGATGGATGGACTATAATTACCGACCAAGTTTATAGCGTGAAAATTAATGGCGTAATTTTAGATTAAATATAAAATAATATTAATCTAAGGGCGTAATGTTTGTTTACATAAAATTGGCATCAGCGTATGCATGCGACGCACAGGTACGCGGGCTCGCATCGTTGCGCAGGAGCGGCGCTCCTGAATTGCCTAATTTCTCATACAAAATCTTCTGTTTCACGCGCCCGACTGTAGAAGGTTTTCTCTTTCGCACTCATAGAATGCAGTACTGATATTTGTACTGAACTATATCCCATAGAAGCGCAATCGCTAGCGATCAAAGAGTAAAGCTATATAAACTGGAAGCTAGCGCTCCACGGTTTAACTTGACTAACACCAAGTACAATATAATATATTTCTAGTGAACTGTTATATTAAAAATAGAGTAAGATTTGTTATATTAAAAATAGTGTAGGTGATAATATGATGTATATACTGGTCAAAAAACATTTTTATTATATAATTATTATGGGTGTTCACTACACCAGCGCTCTTTAGGACGAGCCGCCTCTGATATCTACTATCATGAACTATTTCGTAGTTTTTTATTACCCAGAAGCTTATAAGATATTGATAACGTATACTTAATTAAAGTATCATGTCTGTACTGTCAATTACTTATATCTACGATGACTAGGTTAACAAGGCAAGCGAATTAAACATATTTATACTGTAGAAAAATCTAATTAAGTTTGGGATTGCTTAAACAAAATTTAAGTAGTATTAATTGTCTTCCTCCTTTATTAATAAAAGTAAAACTCTGAGTCGAAAAACCTGAGTGGAGACAGTTGTTCCAAATCCGTGATTTGGAGGGTAGAAAGTAAAAATTAAAATCATAAGAAAATAATTAAAGTCCGTAAGGGGATTTATTGGACAGAGGCACGTGATTAATTGGTTTTCTTGGATAAATTCAGGGAAAAGCAATAAGTGTCAATGTTGTTGTACATTAGCGATTCATTGGAAAAAATAATAAAGAAAATTTTAATCAATGCGTGTTTCTTTATAACATAGAATGATATTTCAGAACGACACATTAAATAAAGTTTAGTGTAGCCTTAATCACATTATGCAATGTCATTGTTCTGTATACTATTAAAAAGACAAAACAGAGCTATATCTGTACATTTAATATATTTGAGTAAAAATAATTTTAAAAATTATTAGGTAGGCTATTTTGCAATCTACCTCTAAAGTAATGTAACATATTTCCAGTGGCCCGCCAATACAGGCGGAGAGACGGCACACAGCGAGTTTAATTAGTGGGTGAAGGCCCCACACTACCAAGTTCTTTGCCTCGAACAATGGGGTGTGCGGTTAGGGAAATTTTTCCCCGCCTTAACAAAAAAAAGGCTATTTTGCAATCTCTGAACACAAAGACTTTTTTTAAGCTTTTATCCGATTGTTTATTCGGACATCAAGGAAAAACTACTAACAGATTTCGATTAAACCTTTAATTTCATAGCTCTTGATTAGATTTTATTTAGATATTATTTCTTTTTGTATTCAAACTTGTCCATCTATAGACATGAATTTGTCATTGACTATCTATATCTAAATTGAGCTAAAATTTGTCATGTACGTAGGTAATTATTAGCCATGCGTTGTTAATGAATGCGTTCCTTGTAGATGTAACTAATAATAAATAAATAATTAAAGTATCATGTTTCCATAGCACTTGAAGTTTATTCTTTTAAAATATTGTTTTTTTGTACACTCACAACAGTATTCTGTTTTTTTTAAGTAAGTACAGTGTTGTAAATGTTGAAGTTGGAAGAGCTATATTTTGAATTACATTTATCGAAGCACTTTACAAAATATGTAAATGATTTGTTTTTTTTTTTAATTGTATTATTTTGAATGTACCCGATAGACGGCCCCCTATTACGTGGGATTCAAACATAGCTGGCGAATCGTGGGTGTGTAATACACCTCTGGCTACCCTTTCGGGGAATACAGGCGTGATGCTATGTAATTTTATAAAATATGTATAACATAAATGTCAGACCCATAAAACAACTTCATCCAATACAATTAATATCAGAAACAACCTAAAACAATTTACGTTATTAAAATATCCCAGAACAAATGGCAGCAATTTAATAATTCAGTTACAGCAATCGGTTCTAATTTGGGGCGTCGGCAGCGGCGGGTTGAACTTGACCATTAATAAATGGCAATGATACTTCAAAGTTAACCCTCTCGCCGTCGGAGCTGTTTCTAATGAGAGGTATCGCTGAGTCGGCTTCCACTTGTGCTTGTCCTGTCTAATCTGACGGATCACTGTGACTGTCGTACGGTTGAAAACATACGGCGCAAAAACTTTGTTTCAAACAATTAATGATTCTATTTGTATACATGAGTGTGACAAAGAGGTGGTATAAATACTATTTATTTCAATTCTTTTTATTGTGAAATGGACAATGGTAAATTACAAGAATAGGTTTTTAAAGTGCACATTATCTTGAAGCATCGTATTCAGTATAAGTACATTATAATTTAGAAGATTTATATATTCCAAAGTATATTTTTTAATTAGCATTAACTAGTTTAGTTTCCGGTTACATCGTAGGATAGGTACAGTAGCGATTTTTTTCTTATACTACGTGAGGTGCGAACAAGCATACGGCCCTCCTTACCGTAGCCTATTATAGACGCTTGCAACACCAGAGGCATCACTCGCGCATTGCCATCTCCAAGGAAAGGGATAGGAGGTGGATAGGGTGGATAGTACAGAGAGTATAGGTAGAAAACTAAGGAGAGCGATAATCCTGATAAGGAGAGGATAGGGAGGTGGTCTGGGCCTCCGGCGCTTTCACTCATACTATGAAACACAACGGTAAGATTAACTACCGTTGTTACACGCTGATCTTTTGTGAGAGGGTGGTACTTCCCCGATCGAGTCGGCACACTCATGCTTGGATAAGCAAAGCTCTATTAATAAAATCTACCACTAATAAAATGTATACCCGTTTTTAAGTGTAATCAATGGCTGTCAAACAAAAAAAACACGTAAATAAATTCAGTACTTAATTCTTGCGGAATGCGCGAACAAACAAACAGACAGAAAAATCTAAAGAAATTGTTTTGGAAAAAAATAATACAGTCCAAACTGTTTACATCAGTCATTATTTTCTGAAATATCTTGAATGTATAAAACTATAAACATACTAGTTGCATTTGATGTTATAATCCTATGTTATAATGGTACAGTGCCTTCAAATGTTTGTGGTAACATAATTTTTGTCGCAAATCATCCTCACTTCAATAATAATAAAAAGATATAGAATTTCAAACTTTCATGGTCAAGCGCCATGATCACGGGGCAATTGCTCCGTCATCATGCCATGATTGACATGACATGAATAGTGCCAAAATATCGGAAACCATTTACACCATGTAAAAATAAGTATACATGGTATAAATCCCGTAAAAACGTTTAGAAAAATAGTAAGATATTAAAAATAGGTCTTATTCTTCAGTGTCCGTATGATAACGAAGATCATGCCTTCATAATTCACATTGCAATAAAACGGACATTAGAGCCGTTACATACTTAAAATCGCATAAAATACCGCTCGCCCTAACCTTTTTAACGGTCTTGCTCCACCCTCGGGGAAAACAATGCGCAAAAAAAACTTTCCTCAAAGTAGTGTGTATTCTATATTTATTATTATATTAAAAGTGGGGATCCGCTCAAAAGTGTGAAAAACATGCACCCGTGACTTCTTTTTGAAACCCATTGCGATACTTCTTAGAGATTTTTGTTATAACACTCGGCAAGAGACAGCATTGGATGGTTAAATTAAAGTTTTCTTTTTAGTAGACGTACTGTTTCTTGGCGTTATGTCGGGAATTTTGCCGTCGGCGAGCACTGGGCGATTACTGTACCGACCACCGAATTTATGGTCAAACTTCTGTGCGAAAGCGACGGCGCGAGTTTTTATTATGATCAGCCCAGTGGACCGTGAAAGCAAGTTGTCGCGGGGAAACGTAATTTCCATACCTCATGTCTGTTTCTGTCGCCCTGGTAGGTTTCTTAATAAAAGTTGCGGTTCTGTTTTATTATTATTAAATTAAATAAGTTTCTGCTGGTGCTGCATGTAATCTGCTCACCCAAAAAGATCTGCATTTCTGCATGTTTTCAGAATGTGGAGTGTATTTGCGGTTTGTTTGAATTTGTCTAGATGTGATTTCAAGAAGTCATTCTTATGTAACATTACCTAACAAAAGAAAAATGTATTTTGTATGTAGTGATTAAATATGAATTCAACTGAATACAAATATGTATCTCTTAATAGGTACTGTATCTCTTAATACTAGGTAAGTATAGCACCCTGAACCGCTGAATAAATAAACGGAAATCACGAAATAAAAATTAGTCAATCGACAAGGAAAGTAAACAGACGAATTTCTCCCCATTGAGTTCAAAACTTTAAGTAAGACGTGAAAAATGGGAATATGAAAAGAAATAATTTTCCACTCGAGTCGTCTGTGCAAATGAGCTGAATGAAGGAGCTGCTCACGCGAATAATTGAACGCTGAGTGATGAAACAATATAACTAAACGTAGATACTAAAGCTTATATTTTATTTCGCTACAATATACCTAGGTAGGTACCAAGGTCCCTCCCTTAAAATATTGAAAAGTTATTGCCTAATTTTGTTTTTATTTGTACCTATAATTATTTTATATGTTTTAGCTTAAAAAACTAACGCACACAATGTCATTAATAAAATACATAATCTAGATATTTAATTAAAATTTATTATTTGTAATTACCGACTGCTGAAAAGAAGTGAGGTTACGTATTCAATATCTTTTGTATGTTATGTAGGTCCACCGATTTCTTTAGAGTAATACCAAGATGATTCTAAAATATTAGCTAATATTTTGAAGAACTCTTTTTTATGTGAAAAGGTCCCACACCTAGGTCACATAACCACCGTGAGATAAAGCTTTAGAGAAATGAACTTTTTTTAGATGTGTGCATTGCAATATTGCATCAGGCTTGACCTAATTACCTAACGGCTAACTAAAGGTGATACCTACTCAGACTAAGAACATTCATCTGTGATCCACGGAGAATTCCTCCCCCAAGGCCTGTGTGATAATCTAACCCACAAAACTCACACTGGAAGTCAGAATCTAAACTTGGTACAAATTAACTGCCGGACATTCACACGGACCGTTTTATTCATTTCCTACTTATATTTCGTAAAATAGCAGGTACTATTTGTATATAAGAAATAAACGTGGTAGGAAATTTTTTACTACTAGCGTCCTCTAGTATAGGAAAACATAAATAAGTTTATTGTGCCGTTGTTAAAATTTTACTTGACGAAAATCGAGACATCTAGTATCTTTAATATGTATTTCTTACTAACAGCTGAACTATGATCCAGACACGTAACAGATGTTGAGATAATTCTCCTACTGGACGCTAGAGGCGCTGGTAGTATGCTGTTTACTTATTTCTAAGCTCTGAGCTAGTTATGTTATCCTAGTAATATCGAAATATCTGTTCGTTTAATATCATCCATATGATAAACAGTTTTGTAAAAAAAAAATTGTTACCAGTTATGCTCTGCGCATGTCATTTACATTAATCGGTTACGTGTTTACAATGTTGTTTCAAATTTATTTTTTTATTTTTGAAGTGAAACTTCTTTATCGGGGTTGGAAAAAAATGTAGTGTAACATTTTTTCGTTACGCGTCACATTTTTCCGTTACGTGCCATATTTATTTTATATGATTTTTTTAAATATGGGTTGCAAGACTATAAATAATATAAGACATATTGTATATTGCGTGACAATGTAATATTATGATGACATAAAGCGAGTTTGGACTCGTTTGATTCGTCTTGACGAGTACTTTGTCTTTAGATGGTATCCAAGGTCTGATGACGAAGCTAGAAGGTGGTCATAGGAATTCCAATATAAAACGACATAACCCATAGAGTTTGGGCTCGTATGATTAGTCTTGACGAGTACTTTGTATCTAGATGGTATCCAGGGTCTGATAATGGAGCTAGAAGGTGGCCATAGGAACTCCAATATAAAATGACATAACCCCTTGGAGTTTGAGCTCGTATGATTCGTCTTGACGAGTACTTTGTATCTAGATGGTATCCAGGGTCCGATGAAGGAGCTAGAAGGTGGCCATAGGAACTCCAATATAAAATGATATTACCCTATGGAGTTTGGGCTCGTATGATTCGTCTTGACGAGTACTTGGTATCTAGATGGTATCCGGGACTGATGATGGAGTTGGAAGATGGCCACAGTTAACTCTGTAATAAAACGACGCAACCCCATCGAGTTTAGACTCGTTTGATTCATTTTGACGAGTACTTTGCCTTTAGATGATATCTAGGGTCTGATGATGGAGTTGGAAGGTAGCCAAAGGAAATCCATTATAAAACGACATAACCCCATGGAGTTTGGGCTCGTATGAATCGTCTTGACGAGTACTTTGTATCTAGTTGGTATCCAGGGTCTGATGATGGAGCTGGAAGATAGCCACAGTAGCTCTGTAGTGAAACGACGCAACCCCATCGAGTTGGGACTCGTTTTATTCCTCTTGACAAATACTTTGTCTCTAGATAGTATCCAGGGTCTGATAATGGAGCTGGAAGGTAGCAATAGGCACTCTGCTATAAAACGCCGTAATAATTCTATTATAATTAATGAAATGCTATAATAATCTTAGTAGCAATAAGGTGAAATAATTGTATAATTTGTATCCATGTCTATGATAATAAAAGCCTTTTGCTTAAACTTTATCTAATTTAGCTTTATTTAACCAATTTCTGTAAAGTTGTAAATAGTAGATAATTTTTCGAAAAATGATGTCAAAAAGAAGTTTCACTTCTTACGTGTGTACACTAATACACACACACATAATTTTTTTTTTATTTAGTTGTAAATGTTTACTTAGTTTTTCCCGGTTTTCACAGTACTTGACGTATGAAAATAATCTTAACTCTCTAAGCGAATTCGGCAATAACATTGTAGAGGCCGTGTTTATTCCGTAGATAGGTACTTACTTTAACTGCTGTTATTCTATTAGTTTTTTTATTCCGATAGGCAACACAAAATATTTCGTTTTAGCATAATCATGCAAGAGGCCAAAGAAAATGTAAACAAAATTATTATCGTATAATAAACTGTTATTTTGTGCTTTGTGTTGTTTGAGAACTGTATGGTTGAACCAATGAATTTGAAACGAAATTACGGACGATAATTTATTTTACGTGATAACGTCAAATTATATATATGTTTTCTGAGTTTCACAAGCAATGCATCAGTCGCCATACATTTTTTCGAAACGTGAGACTTTATCTTTATTTTATTTATATATTTTAAAACTTTTGCACATGCCGAGTACAAGGCGGACTTAATGCCTTCTACCTGGGGCGGAGCAGATATGTAGTGGTAGGTGCATTTAAGAATAATACTATAATATGTATATTACTATAATAGAATTACATACTAATACCGTAAGAATACTTACGAGTATATGTTAAAAGAACACATAAAGTAATAAATAACGTATATAATATACATACATATAATATACTGCCACATCGCTCGACGAACCGACAACCGTTGGGGAAGAAAGGTTCTCGAGTGGCGACCACGTATCGGACGGCGCAGCGTAGGACGGCCCCCACAAGGTGGAACGACGATCTGGTCAAAGCCGCGGGGAGCCGTTGGATGCGGTCAGCACAGGACCGCTCGTTGTGGCGTTCTCTTGGGGAGGCCTATGTCCAACAGTGGACGTTGAAAGGCTGATGGATGGATGGATGGATAATATACTGACATAAATAAAAATAAATAACAAATTGTGTGTCAAAAGTGAGCGATAATTAGAGTGAAGACTGGCAAAAAACTGGAGTAAAGCTCGTGAACTCTAGCTTTGAAAGTTTTACGACTAGTGGCCATCCTGATCTCTAGAGGCAAAGCATTCCAAAGTAGAATAGACTGGACATAGAAGGAAGAGTGAACAACACTGGAAGAGTGGGACGGACAGAGGAGAAGGATGTGGAAGATTTTACGAGATAACGTCAAATTATATATATGTTTTCTGAGAGTTTCACAAGCAATGCATCGGTCGCCATACATTTTTTCGAAACGTGAGACTTTATCGTGCTTGCAGCCGCCGTTCATCGATTTATAAGACGTTATAACGTCAAAAAAATATTTAAAATGATAAAATCTGGTTGCCGTACATTCTGTATAGTGACATCTAGCATACGTTTGAATAACTGAGTGATTTAAAAAGTGACTTAAGTTAGTACACAAAGCAAAAACTGCGTTTACGAATTTTCTATGTATCACTGACTTTATTCAAATAGTTATTGCGAATAGGTTATACAAATTTATCATAGCAAAAATGAGAACGTGAGCAGAAGTTAATTTATAAAATAGTTCAATGTTTCATTCTTAGATGGCAGTATTATAAACTTTTATTACTTTAATATTTCAAAGTATATTTTACGTATTGGAGAAATTAGTATTGTAATATTTGCATATAGTTCAATATTTTATATAGTGTTTGGGTTATATTATTTTGAGTTTAGTGTAATTTGGTGGTTATGTTCTACCTACGAAAATAATAAAAGAATAACAAAAAATTGACGAAAATTGGGCACTATACCACCACAGTCGAAGAACCATACCACGATGAACAGATGCTCTTCTTTCTTTTGCTACGTGCACGAGCAATGTATCCATTGTTGTGTACCTACCTAAATAATTCTGTAGAATTGAAATGTTTATTTTCTAGAACTTGGTCGACCTAACCTAACACAAACCCTTTTGTAAATATTGTCATGAAAGTCCTACTCTTCTTAAAGGATGTATCCAATACGTGACATGCTGTTAAATAAATATTATGCAGGTACCTATGTATAATGCCCTCCCCTACTTTAAGAACTCTTACTTAAAGAATCTTATACATGATTATGCTATTTAAAATAGTGATATAAACTGCGAATGTCACGTTTCCTTCGACCTCCTTCATCAGATTTTGTTAATCTAAGCGGTACCCCAAACCCTCTTTTAACGGCCCCTAATTGATGTATTCTAGATTCTAGGTTATTGTTGACTAGCTATTACCCGTGAATTTCGTCTTATGTATCCTTGTGGTGACGGACTACGAATACAAGTGTCATCACTCCATTTTTACCGCAGGTGCATTTCGAGGCGACAGAGGGAAATAAGCAATTATTAAATATTGCATAACTGGTGGTAGGGTTGGACACCAAGTCGAAGTTCTCAATTTATTGTTATCGGGTTCGAGCGGATAGGTATTACCGTCTCCCGTGTGAGTGCCCAAGAAATGTCTTGGTGTATTTTGGGTGTAACATAAGTTAACCATCTATTCATTAATTTCCCGACTATGAAATGTAATGGTGAGCAGGGGCTTGGTGTATTACTGGTTTTACTGAGTCCATGAGCGACGGTTACCACTCATCATCAGGGAGATCGTTGAGGTTAGATATCTCTTTTCTGACTTCTGATTTAAATGATATAATTAAAATAACATTTTTGATCTATATTTTTAGCATTTGACATGCTCCACTACTTTTTAAAGTACAAATTGTTTGTGTATAAGGAAACAGAGCTTTTTTGTACGAGCGGGAATCGAACCCGCGTTTTTTCCAATCCGGGGAAGTGTTCTAAGCCACTGAGCTATCGTGCAGACCTATTCGGTCATCCCAATTTCCTTTCCTCATCACATTTGGCTTCGGTCGGTGTTGTCATCGGCTTGACAATACTCTAAGTATAGTTGAGTCCATGAGCGACGGTTACCATTTACCATCGGATGGGCCGTGGCTCGTCTGCAACTATATGCAATAAAAAAAAAAACTTTTCAGTATTTCAGAGATATACACTAGCCAGCAAACAGACGGACAGACAAAATAGTTAAAAATCATTGTATTAGGTTCTATTTACTTTTCTTTTAACGTTTTTAATACTCAGTACCTATCTTCAATCAAGGTACATTCTACCTGTTGTTTTAAGACTATAGGTAGATTTGGAATATTATACTTACTTATATTTTGAACTACATATTACTACTCATAAATAATATTTTGCTAATGAGAAATAATAGTCAGGGCTTTAATACGCAATATATAATTTTATATTTTATAACAAATATAGAATTGCACTCTGTTTCAGAATGCGGTGTAAGATCTTACAGAAAAAAAAACTATTTACAGGAACACTTAAAGCTAAAATTAATTTAATTTTATTATTATATCGTATTTTTAGCATGATATATTTACATTATCATACGAAAATATTTTAATAAAATTACCCAGTGAATAAACGAAGGCAGTTCATTTATAGAATGCCGTTTTAGAATGCATTTTAGCTAAGATCTCTCTGAAATCATGAATACTTTCTTACTAAAACAAAATAAAAATAAATATAATTATTTCGTTTCTCAGATATTAGCTAAAAAACAAACCACACACAGCATTGGATATACTTTTTCATATCCAGGATATTATAGTAACATTTAAACCGTGATTTAAATATATTGGAGGGAATACATTATTTTTTGGACATCCATAATGATTTAAGGCACTCAATATTAATACATCAAATATATAATCAGTAAGAAGTAGAACTACTGTCTGGCCGAAGTTGTTTTGTTTGAACGTCATCATACGCAATCGTAAATATGCTTTTCTTTTCCGTAATTGGTAATCTTTTCATATTTTGCTGTACCAAATTATTCATAGCTATGCCTGAATCGTTATCTTCTATTTTTGATATTACATGTCTGTGGTTTATGTCTAGTACATTATCACCGCCGATATTAATCTTCGAAACATGTACCTCAGGATTTTTCCGGTCTTCTTCGTAATTAGTTGAAATCGATATACTATGCGTTAGTGCGCTTTCAGATATTTCCTGTTTGTTCTCCTTGATAACATCATCTTGATTTACATAGATAGGTTGTTGTTGTTCCGAATGTGATTTTCGAGGTAATGGTACATTAGGCTTTTGACCAAGGTATTTTGGAATATGAGTTGGTTGAATATAGCAAAGAGGGTTTTGATTTTCATATTGATGTTCATATCTATGGTCAGAATGTTGTAATAATGGATGAACATCTGGTAAAGGACCTTCCGGTACTGGTGTAACCTTTCCTTCTTTTAATATTCTGGGATGAATAAACTCACTTTCTTTTGTAGATTTGAAGTTTTTTTTTGTTTCTGATTCACTAGGAATATCTCTATTGATTATTTTACCATATCGTCCGGTTTTGTCTTTGTCATCATCGTTTTTTGTCTTAGATAAACGCTTTGGTTTATTTGGAATAATTTTATCTGTTGGTGCCGCTTTACTAGAGACAGTTTTTTTATTACCATACCACTGCATATATCGTGGTAAGCTTTTACCTGTAGGCTTAACATCTGATGACTTACTCGACTCACTAGTTTCTTTTAGCTTTTTATTAGTAGATTCTAAATTACTTGAACTTTTTTCATTCGGTGATATTTCATCTATGTTGGGCGTTTTAATTTTTATAGCGTTTTCATCTAAAGCTTTTCGAGTTTCAGTGGAAGAACCTTGTCTTGAAAAAATTACATTTCTACTGTCTTTTGATTCTGAACTTATGATGCTTTCGTTACTATCAAGAGCAAGAGGACTTTTTGGCAATATAGCGTCATCGGCAGTCAGAGACAATTGTTTTTGTAATCGTAATCTCCTGTTACTTAAATCGGAGTCTACTTTATCATCTAAAGAGTCTGAAATTTCCATTAACACTTCTTTTCTTAATCGCGACGACTTCCTGTCCTTATCAGATAATTTAATCTGTGTAGAGCTCATGGTTTCGTTTTTTGATGTAGTCACAGTACTTTTAATATGGTCACCATAATTTCGAATTAATTCTTCTCTATTATTCGTTTTACTTACCTTTGTATGCTTTTCACTTTCTAATGAAGGTGATATCTCACTTTCTTCTAGAATTGGTGTTTTAATTTTCCTTTTTAAATCATATGCTCTAATGCTTCGTCTTGGATCTTTATGTTTTAATTTCTTTTTAGGCTTTTTTTTATTCAGCCAAGCTACTTTCTGTGTTTCATCTTCAACTACCATTTCGGATTCGTCTTCACTGTAGGAGTCATTATCACTTCGTGCTTTTCTTCTTGTTGGTTTGAATAATTGTGGCTCAGTTTGAGTACCTATATGACATTCGGTTTGAGTCGCCATAACGGATTGACCAGGCAAGCTTTGTGTTTCTAATTTACTTTCTACTTGAGAAGCGGTCTCCTGATTTTGTAATAATCGTTCACGTTCAATCAAAATTTGATGTAGTAATTCATTTTGTTTTCTCAAAGATGATTCAAGTAGTTCTTGATGGATTGTTGATTTATTTTGCATCTCTAGTAATGCCGATTGAAGATAATCTGTTCTAAGTGGTATCGAACCAGGAACTTCAGGATGAATATTGGAATAATCGTGATTTTGGTTTTCTACTTCACCTCCAACTTGCGATCTCGGTCCCAAGCTTTTAACATCTTGACCGGTTGGAATATTGTCTAAATCGGTCACTTTTTCCATTCTTTCTCTAATATTCTTTGCTTCTTCTCCTTGTTCCCTAATAAATCTCTCCATTAACAAATCTTTTCCGTTATCAACAACAACATACTGTGTATGTGGTATTAATGTTACTGGACGTTGTTGATGAACAGGAAGGTTCACGTAACGTTCTTCTTCATTGTTGCCTCTAGTTACTAGTCTTAAAATTTCTGTATTACCCTCTCTAATAAAATATTGATCTCTGCCTAGAGAAGATGGAGCACGCATTTTGTCTTGGAAATCTTGATTAATTTTATTATCAGTCTTATCATGCTCATTTTTATCAGGATCGGACTTGAGAAAGACTCCGACTTCAGAGCCGCGATCTATTTCATGTCTTCGTATCGAATCATTGTCTTGCTCTTTTCGTTGGTAATGTAAAGTAGCGATTCTATCATATCCATTTTCTAAGTCATCTATGTATTCCTTGTGTTTATTTGCAAAAGCTACTTGAAGTTGCATTTCTTTTGTATATATAATGTTAGGACCATCTCTAAAAAAAAACAATACATTACAAAATGGTAACGGGATCTTATATAATAATTTAAAGTAAAAGAGGAATAGTATTAGTATTACCTTAACCGAAATGATTGACGATTATCGTTGTATCTGTAATCGTTATCAGCTGCTGTATGTACAAATTCTTGGTGGATATCTCCAGGTATTGAAGCTGGTTTAGATGGATATTTGGATCTGTAGTTTCTTTTGTTGAATTTCCACTGGGTTGGTTTCGTCCTCAAGTCCGCCTGTTCGGCACTCCACGCCTCGCGTCTTCTCCAGTCATTAGCTTGTATGGACTTATTTTCTATATTTTGCGTTGACTTATTTTCCCTTCCAAGACCCTTGTCGCGCACCACTAAATGCACGTCGTCCTCTGTGGAGTTGACACGTATCACTCTTTTCCTAGAATTTATTAATGGATATCTATGTACCTAGCTGTTCAGTTAAAATCACTTAATAAGATTGTGATAGCATTAAAATAAAGGTATTCAAACGTTCATAATTATCATAGTGACATGCAATTTATAAATCTCGGCTATTGGAGTAAGTTTTTGAGAATGAGTTACAATCGAAATAATGAATAAAAATAATAATATAAATAAATAATTACCTAAAAAGTATTAGCGAGGTGTGAATACTTGCATTAGTTGGTGCATGTCATTCTGTTAATAAGAAAAAAAGGAAATATTAGTGATAAAATAGGCTGCAATCCAAATAAAAAAATTGCGATATAGGAGTTTGAAGTTAGTGACAAAGGTATAAAAAAAGCTTGCGTGCAAATCAAATAAATAAAATGATTACCTTGGAGGCATATAAAGAGGGCATCCTTCACATATGCAACAGCAAATCAGTAGTAGTAGTACTAAGGCAACTAAAATCGCCAGTAATATTAATAACCAAAATAATAAACGACTTTCAGCTCTGTACAAGCCCTGAAATTAAAAAAAAAACTTTAATTATTTTTCTGTTCTTACTGGTAATAATTAATCTAAATGCTATGATACTTACAGAATCACTAGTATCTGCTGTAGATGTTTGATCAGATTTTTCAGAGGTTGCGCTAGTATCGAAGCCAGTATTAGTTTTTATTACGTCAGAGTTAGTGCCAGTTGTGTATACCGTCACATTTTTGGCGAGTTGCTCTTGTAACTTGGCCACATTAATAGCAGTATTGGCAGTCATTCGAACAACAGCAATAACTTCACTCCTAGAAATATAATGCTATATTAGTAAGGTCAGTCCATTTATGTGTAAACTAATAGCAAATACATACAAAGCTTGCTTCTTACTTTTCTTGACTAGATTGCTGACCGTTCGAATCTGTAGCTCCATTATCTAAACCTTTATAGGGTTTAATGTCAACTATAGTGACTTTTCCACCTGAAAGTGTACTTAGAACTTCTTCTAACTTATTTTTATCTGGATTTATTCCAGGCACTATGAAAGACATTGTCCTTGTCTTACTTTCTGGAGGATAAACTTTAACAATGGTGGTAGAAGACATTCTAGGTAAACCTAGATCGTAAGCTCTAATACTAAGGACAAAAACTTCACTTTCTTCCTCGCTGCTGGACTGACGTTTTTGTCTATTTACATTTTGTTTCTTAGTTCTCTTTAATATTTGTAAGAGATATAGCTCACCTAAAATTGTATTATTAAATTATTTACATGCGAATAATAGAACTATATATATATATATATATATATATATATATATATATATATATATATATATATATATCATATAAGCAATAATTTAGCACAGCTTTACAAATTTAGTTTATGAACTCGTATTAAAACTAATGTTTGCGGCAAAGATCGGACGATGATATAAAAAAATAAGTTCCAAAAAAGCGTTGTAGCTTTGGTGTGATTCTCAGGTATTACTATTTACTTTTAGCATTAGTGTATACATTGTTTTATGTGGTCTTGTGTGTGAAACTTTTATTAGGTACATAATTTTTCTAAGTGGGATGAGTTTGAAAAAGAAAAATAGAATAAGCTACAAACCTGTTTCCTCATTAATGGCAAATGTACCATCTCCTTCTAGTATTTCATATCTTACTATATTATTTGGTTGTTCAGCATCCTTGTCAATTGCCTTTACAAAGGCTGCTGAAGTGAAATTATTCAAGCTTGGTGAAAGTACAAATTCGTACAGTGACCTCTCAAAGACTGGTGGGTTATCATTTACATCTAATAACTTAATAATTAATGGCACTGTTACTCTTAAACCTACTCCGTCATTATCTCTAGCCTCTACTAAGAAATGCAGATCTGGCATAGCTTCTCTGTCGAAGCCATGATTATTAGTAGCTACTGTTATTACTCCTGACATAGGATCTAAGTGTAGAGAAGTGTTTAGATATCCTAATATGGCAGTGAACTGTACTTTTCCAAATGATCCTGTATCTACGTCATCAGCAGCAACTTGCACTACTCCAGTGCCAGCCGTTACATTTTCTGGCAGTTCTACGTCGTAAGATTGCGCAAGAAATATTGGTGGATTGTCATTTACATCGTTTAAATACACTGTTACGTTCGCTGTTGCTGACAAATTTGTGGCTGGACCGAGTTCTTGAGCTAAAATCTGAAAAAAAGAAGTATATGTGGTTTTTTTTAACTGTTTAATTGAAGTTTTTATTAACTTTATTCATTAGTAGCTAGACCAAGTAGCATTTTTGGCCTTTTTTTTTGTTAAGGCGGGAAAAAATGTTCCTAACCGCACACCCTGTCGTTCGGGGCAACGACCAGGGTAGTATGGGGCCTGCACCTACTAAAGAAACCTGCCGTGTGCCATCTCTCCGCCTTTGTTGGCGGGTCACTTGAACTATGTTACATTCCTTCGGTAAGTAGCATTTTCGCCCTTCAAAGTTGAAATTTACAAATATTCTTTCTTAGTGGATACACTTACATTACAAGATAAACTTATTTTCATAGTGGGCACCTGATATTAAATATTAACCACCGCTCGTGGACTAAGCAATACTCAAAATACTGCCAGGTTGCTGCTCATCGTTCAGTTTAGTGGAAAGCAATGAATGCATGGAATGACACACCCCGTCATTTGGGGCAACGAACAGGGTAGTGTGGGGAGTAAGTACTCCCTCCAAACCTACCACGAGTGAATGAATGCGGGATGGAATGGGTGAAAACTGCTTACTTCCCTTAGTCGCCTCGAACGATAATCGTAGGACAGAATAGGATAAATTTTAACTTTCTAGAGTTAATAATTTTAAATTAACACAAAGTGTGAAAATGTGAAATCGAAAATAACAGTGACGAGCAGGACTTGAACCTGCATCTCCTGGATACCGTCCAGATGTTCTGCCAATTCAGCCATTGAGACAATTGCTCGGGACTGCTAAATATAAAAATATTTAATACGTTTAGCTGTGAGTCGATCATCTGTCACGGCACACGATTTTACATTGCTTATGCCTGAATATACAATACCCCATACCTGAAATACAACAGACTTTCTTGCTTCATAGTCTAGCATGACGTTGTCTCGTACTCTTATAATGAACTGTGCGTGTCTTTCGGCAACAGTGGGAGAGATCTCGAAGGTTCCATTGTTGTCCACCAACGACAAAGAAAACACGCCATTTTTGCCTGCGTCATTGTCGCTTACTTGAGGAATGTAGGGTTCGTTGAAGGTTAAAGCTGTTCCTTGAGGAGCATTCTCATCCAAGTAGGTAATATAGCTGGAATCAATCAAAATGTGGCTGTGTGTATTTCTAAACATTTGTATAATCCTATTGATTCATATAGTAGGTTTTGAAGGAAATTATTAGGTACATGACCCGTGCGAATATTTTGCACGAATCATCAAGCTATCATAAGTTATTGTAACCTAGCTTTCTTACATATATTATGCAAATTATAATAGACCTAATGCGAATATAAATTTGATACACGCAATAGAATGAACTAATTCTTAACCAAAACAATAGATATTTGATCATGAGAAAAATATCTTGTAATTGTGGTATCGAAAACATTAAGTATGATACAGTAGTAATACACCGATCTTATGGGAATATAAATGATACCTACTTGAGAAATAATTATTAAGAATTTCAATTACTAATGATTCTTTCTCGCGTCTCCATCCGCGTGGTCTTCAGAATATAAATATATACTTCACTCTGCGGTACATTAATAATCTAATATATAAAATTCTCATGTCACAGTGTTTGTCGCCATTCTCCTCCGAAACGACTTGACCGATTCTTATGAAATTTTGTGTGTATATTCAGTAGGTCTGAGAATAGGGTGTAAACAATTTTTTATACCCCTTAGTGATAAGGGTGGCCCTCCACCTCAAAAATAATTTTGAATTTTTTGGACAAAATATTTTATTTTATTTTTTTTATGATTTGGCATTAAAAATACATATACAACTCTAAATTTTCACCCTTCTACTGCCAACCCCTATTTTTAATGGCGATATTAGTACTTTAATAATTTTAAATATTCACGAAAAAAGTTCGCCGGATGAGGTAGTTATCTCTATGTAAAAATTACTAGCCTACGGAAACCATTCATTTTTCCAGGATAAAAAGTAGCGTATGTCGTTTTCTGGACTTTCATGATGATTGGTTCAGCAGTTACAGCGTTAAATCGTAACAAACATACGCTTTCACGTATATAATATTAGTTTATTTCATTTATCATATTAATCTAATTTAGGGATATTTCATTTATCATATTAATCTAATTTGTATGGCATTTTTTTGTAACACAGACAAAGGTAACGCGTTCGAATCTTGACATGAAATCCTAATTATTTTTCAAAATTTATAATTACCCTGTAAAAACAACGATGTGGGGAAACCTGAATTACTCTGATGGTAACAGTCGTCCTGCCTTTAGTTAGCATGGTTTCTTATAACTTAAATGGCTATAATCCCTGTCATTCTTTTAGACCCCTACCGACCCCTACATTGACAGAATAACAGGTAAAAAGGAAAAAAAAATAATAAGGTTTATTAGTTTGAAATAAACAGGCTTTATTTTTCAAAGACAACAACCCTGGCCTAAGGAATAATCCTTGTACCGCGGGGGACTTTACAAACATACGATTTGACGAACACAAAGTACACGCAGAGTCCGAACAACCATTTGTGGATCACACAAAGAGTTGTCCTGTGTGGGAATCGAACCCACAACTCTCGAACGGAAGGCCGGTATCTAACCATCTGTGCAGTCGTATTATATGGCATTCTAAGATGTCTGCCTTATGTACCACTATTGTTCATTAAATAGTCTAAGATCCCAGTATAAAACGACCTTCACCGAGCTGGTTAATGGATGAAAAATATTTTATATCAAATATGTCAATAAATATATTGCAAATGGGTTGACTAAAAAACAGTTCTAGAATATGATTAACAATCAATTTAAATTTATTTTTTGCTAAACATTTCACTGGTTTGATTAATAGACAAATTCCATACCAATCGAAAGTGTGAAGCCTAGATAGAATATGTTAGGTTGACAATTTTTTTTCCGTCACAACTCTTGGGTAGGCAGATATACATAGAGAAATCGATACTAGTAACTTGCACTGGTCTGGATAGTGAATTAAAGTTAAAGTTAAAGTTAAAGTACAGGTCTTTCGACCATCCCAATCTTCTTATCACATTTGTCTTTACGACCAACGCCATCTATCGGAAGCATTTACATGCATTAAACCGATATAGTAAGTTTAATTTTGCAATTAAAATTCATACTATTTGATGGCGCGATTTTCTAAACATTTTTGATCTATATTTTATAGCATTTGACATGCTCCGCCACTTTTTAAAGTGCAAATTATTTGCGAATAAGTAAAAAGAGATTTTTTGTACTAGCGGGAATCGAACCCGCGTCTTTTCAAATCCGGGGAAGTGCTCTAAGCCACTGAGCTATAGTACAGGTCTTTCGACCATCCCAATCTCCTTATCACATTTGTCTTTACGACCAACGCCATCTATCGGAAGCATTTACATGCATTAAACCGATATAGTAAGTTTAATTTTGCAATTAAAATTCATACTATTTGATGGCGCGATTTTCTAAACATTTTTGATCTATATTATATGTAACTCACAATTGATTTTCGAAGTAAGGCGGTGAGTTTTCTCTTTCAGGTAGTATGAACGCGAGCTGTACAGTCGATGACATTGCTTCTGGTTCTTCCCTCGACAGCCGCACCTCCTCTGCTACTACTGTGAGGAGAATTGGTGCTCCTGCATGCGAAATCGCTGCTATCTCTTCGATAGGACGCTCCAAACTTACTTCACCTAAAAACAGATTTGTTTCTTAAAAGTAACATTACATTCATACATCTAGAGTCTTGCTTATTCCAGCACGAATGGGCCGGAAATACCACCCTCTCACATAAGATCAGAGTGTAACAACGGCACCTACCGTTGTGTTTTGTATGGTGAGTGAGAGTTCCGGCATCCGCCTCCGGCATCTCTACCCTATCCTCTCCTTATTATTCTTTCTATCCACCTCCAATCCCTTTCCTTAGAGATGACGACGTTCGATTGATGCTAGCTTATATAGGCTATGGAGTAAACACTTTTTTTTTTATATTGCATTTAGTGGCAGACGAGCCATGGCCCATCTGATGGTATGTGGTAACCGTCGCTCATGGACTCAACTATACCTCTAGGTATTATTGTCAAGCCGCTGCTCGCCATTTCATTTCATAAATATGAAATGAAAAAATAAACGGTCCACGGTAAGCATACGGTCCCCTTACCATCAAGTGGACCGTATGCTTGTTCATCACCCATGTAAAATAACAAAAAAAACAAACAAAAAACATAGATTCAAGGTTCTTTCTCAGATGGGTAGACAGAGGCGTTAAATTGCCACTTGTCATTGAATGGGTTTCCGCTGTCCACTTTTAGCACCCGTGGGAATGAAAAGTGACAGTGACAAACCACGTCGCCGCCATTCGGTTACTAAAAATCTGCTATGATGAAGCTAAACAGTAAAATTAAACTGAATATTGCAGGACAAGAAAAAATATAGGTACTAAAACCCCTTGTTAGATTTTTGTTCGGCTGGTATTAGATGGGTGACCAAAATACCTATTTGTAAACACCTGACCGCCTCTATACCTTTTTTTAAGACGGGAGAAAATGTACCTAACCACACACCCCGTCGTTCGGGGCAACGAACAGGGTAGTGTGGGGCCCTCACCCACTAAATAAACCCGCTGTGTGCCGTCTCTTTGCCTGTATTGGTGCGCCACTGAAACTATGTTACATTCCTTCAATGGTGACCGCCTCTATACCTCCTTCGGAAAGCCTGCGTTATGAGATGGATGCTCCGTACTTGAAGGTGGCGAAGTAAGAGATATGCGCTCGTTAAATCGGTTTATTTTCTATCTTTACAATTATATAGGTGATTCTTAATCGTACGACGTGTCGGTAGTTAGCCGTGTAAAAAACCTATTTTACTATATGAACAGAGTGCGGTCTTCACTCAGTGTACAGCACCACCTGCTGCCAGCTTATGGAACCAGGATGACACCTAGGTTAATCTATACTATTATAAAACTGTAACAGAGCTGTGTCTGTACATCTAAGATATTTGAGTAAAAAATACTGTAATAGGCTATATAGGCGTGTCTAAACACAAAACAATTTTTTTTAGAATTTTTGTCTGTTTATCTGTTTGTTTGTTCGCGCATCACATAAAAACTACTGAACGGATTTTAATGCAACTTTTTTTATT
This sequence comes from Leucoma salicis, assembly GCA_948253155.1. NCBI lineage: Eukaryota > Metazoa > Arthropoda > Insecta > Lepidoptera > Erebidae > Leucoma > Leucoma salicis. The sequence goes on along the minus strand of OX411808.1, from coordinate 8,635,136 downwards.
TGAAAGGCCTTGATTAGACATAAAAACTGGTATACATTTTATCTCGCTACTATATCGGGAACCTGAGATATAACCCAAAAACTAGATTTTTTTAGAATTTATTAAAAAGAACTACTAGGTGGATTTTGATGCAACTTTTTTATTTAAAGGCCTTGATTTGACTTTAAAACTGGTAGACATTTTATCCTGCTACTATATCGGGACCCTGAGATATAACCGAAAAACTAGCTTTTGGCTGCGGCGAAGCCGCTGGCAAAGGCTAGTAATTAATATTACACGATATCGATACAGATTACTATAGGTAGCACTCATTAAGTACCTAGCTATATCAACAGATGGCGCTGTCCTTGACAGCCTGTGAATACCCTGACAGTCACTACTGCTTTCCAGAATCATGAACACAAATCTAATTTCAATTTTGCTCTAAGATCTCCAGTGCTGGTCAAGGAGGACAGATAGGCAGCCAGTCCATGTAAATACTCTGATAGAGTACGTAGCCGGTGCCGAAATAAGAACTAACTTTTCTTCTCTACTTGAATAGTTTATTATGTTAGAAAATATACTCCATCCATCCACCCATCCATCCATCAGCCTTTCGACGTCCACTGCTGGACATAGGCCTCCCCAAGAGAACGCCACAACGAGCAGTCCCGTGCGCTCATATAGGGGGATAGTGCCGTGATCGCCACGCTTGGCAGGCGGGTAGGCGATCGCAGTGGATGTTGTTAATACTCGACGGAGTGCTGCTGCCCACTCCCCTGGTATTTCCTCAGTCGGCTCTTACTACTCCCATGGGTGGAGAAGGGGTGGGACAATTCTAAAGCCAGCCCCACACGGCCAAAATATAAATATAGTCCAGGGTAATAAAACTTTGACAGTTACTTTGGATAATATTCCAACCCATATTATTATTTAAGTAGCACTCACAAAAGCTTACATAATAATAAGCATTACAATATTGCTAGTAGCTATAGCTATAGACATTCATCAGAGACATTGCGGTACGCTTTCATTATGCCAAGTGGGTGTCTTAGAAAAAAAACCGTCGTGACTGGTAATTAACATACAAAAGTGGTGCATCCACTCTCTTTAGTAGTTACCTACAGAATACTTCGTCTGTCGTCAGTGACGAGGCGCAAATAAGTCCCTCATTAATAATTTAGCAGCCGTGGCTTGAATAGACCGAATAAATTATTACTAAGGAATAAATTAATACTGTTTAAGACCGTGGCAGACTGCCATGTTGTAAACTTTAGTAGTGAATCTAATTCCATTATTATAACTGTTAATATCAATATCTAAATAATCAAAGATAAACACCAAAGCTTATCTGTATAATTAGTAAGCATTACTCAATCTAGATCAATCAAACATATTCCATAAGGGATAATCGATCGATTTCCTTTGTAGTCAAATAGGCTTCAGTACAAAACATAAATATTTAGACATAAACATGAACATGTATTGATATTTCAAAGCCGCTTTAATAGTATTACAATCATCGGGGCGCCAGGCAGCTTTACTTCAAAACTTAAGCAATATAGACCTAAGTTACATAAGCAAAAGAACAATAACTTTATCCTGATCCAAATTTTACAGAGCCTTGCTACTATCAGCATAAATGCACCGGCTCGACCGAGTAAATACCGCTCTCTCACAGAAGAACAGCACGAAACAACGGTAGTTACCTACTCCTTCTGTTGTGTTGCGAATGTTGAGTGAGAGCATCGTACCTCTAAACCTTCTAGCAGTGATAGCCTAGCGGTAAAACCAAGGACTAAAAAGACAGCGGTATTGAGTTCGATCCCCAGTCCAAGGTCCAGACCTATCACAGCACACAACTTACTTTACGAGATTTTTAGAAATTTGTTTACAATTTAGTATTTGTTTGCTTGGTGAAGGAAAACATCGTGAGGAAATCGGCATGCCTGAGAGATTTTCTCGACAGCTTGTGAAGTCTGCCGCATTGAGCCTGCGAGGTGGACTATGGCCTAATTCCTCTCATCATGAGAAGAGACCAGTGACCAATAATGGGACAGAAAAAGGATTAAGAAAAGGACACCTTCTATCCCTTTCTTTTATGATAGCGATGCACAAAAGAAAGCCTATAGGCTACGGTAACCGCATACCATCATGGTTGTTTGTCACCCTTGTAGCATAAAGCATTTCGTAAAAAGAAAAATTCTCAGTAGCAGTCCGGAGTTTGGAAATGTGCCCGGTTGACGACAATAGGCTCGCGTTTTTGTTTTACGTTGCAACATAGCTGGCGAATCGTGGGTGTGTAATACACCTCAGCCTACCTCTTCAGGGATTGAGGCGTGATGCTAAGTTTTTGTTGTTATGATTTTTTTATCTTTGAACAAAATATATAACTACTCATCATGGTTATGTATACACGTCATAACTAATGTCTGAAACCTCCTCTCTGTTTTTAATTGGCTAGTTATTTAATAAATTGGTGATGTCAACATTATAAGAGAATTTATTTAAACAAAACAATACTTCATTCGAAGTCTCACCACTTAACATAAATATTATATAATGAAATGCACTGATTACCACTTTTAAACATTTCTATATTTGTATCTAAGAGCAGCGTTAACTTTAATGGTTTGCTATTATTCTTTCTTTGATTAAATTAATTATATCATTATTCTGCAGTGAAAAAGTCTAAGCCTTAAGATATTTCCGTATAGTTATTTAATAATGAGATCAGCAGAGTTTAGTACTACAGACTAGCGATTGGATGCCTGATCTATGTTGATTTGGTCAAGCCAGGCTCCGTTTCTTACCATCGCGCATCCCTTTAAGTTTTCTAACATACCTAATACAAAATATATTGTGTTACCAGGGTCTGGTAGAAAACAATCAGTAGTTTTTTTATCGGTTATGGTGACAGACGACCGAGCCACGGCCCTCCTGATGGTAAATGATAACCGTCGTTTATGGACTCAACTATACCGAGAGTATTGTCAAGCCACTTCTCACCATTTCATTTCACAGATATGAAGTGTAAGAATAAACGGCTATCTCCTGCTACAATTAAAAGCCTTCGCCCGCGGCTCCGCCACAGCCAAAAGCTAGTTTTTCGGTTATACTCGTATCTCAGGTTCCCGATGTAATAGCGGGATAAAATGTGTACCAGTTTTTAAATCTAATCAAGAGCTACCAAATAAAAGTCGCATCAAATCTGTTCAGTAGTTTTGGGGTGATGCGCGACCGAATAAATAGCCAAAAAGTCTAAAAAGAAATGTTTTGTATTTAGACACGCCTATATAGTCTAATAAAGTCATTTTTTCTCAAATATCTTAAATGTACAGACACAGCTTTGTTACAGCTTTATAATAGTATAGATAAAAGGTACATCTGACTAAACCATTACAATTTCTAGAAATTATCAGAATTTAATAATTCAACAAAACACACCACACATTTTGCCTTACTATAAACTTTGCTAGCAGAGTTGACTCGAAAGCACGACGGGGCGAGCTTATGTACCTAACTTTCAATACGCGCACAACTTCAAAATTGCTTCGACTAACTTGAATCTCGATATCAATTACCAGCCGCGTATTCATAAGGTGTCTTCTCATAAATTGAGCGAATTTACTAGAATAGGTCGTGCAATAAAGTCTTAGCTATTTACGGAACAAGTTTACAGCGAGCATAGTTATCTAGTTGATAATGGAAAAGTTGGGATTGTATTTTCAGCGGCTACTAGTTATACGGAGACGCTATTCAAAGGAAGTACCTTTATTATGAAGTAAGGCAGGGCAACTTACAAACAATAGCCGTTGAGGCGAGAGCATGACCGGTAAGGTCTAATGAGCCATTATGCGCTTGTTTAACCGAATGCAAGGTTGCATTAAACCCTGTTAGAGCTTTCGACGTCTATCGTGTTTGTTGTTCTGTTAAACAAATACGCTTAACAATAAGCGTTGTCATAGTGACTATCACGCACTGAACAGGAATTTATGACTTTATTAAGGGAATTTAGATGTTGTTGTTAACATTATGTTACGTAAACTTTAGGTACGATGGCTATGATCGTGTTGTTAACTTAATATAAATTATCTTTATTGGTTTTCTAAAAAAATTGAGAATTGATATTTTACTTTATTCGTAAGCAACTAAGGTTAATTACAGTAGGCATAGTCATAGCCATAGTAAGTTATCTGAACTATTATAAAGAAGTAACTGAGCTGTGTCTGTACATTGAAGATATCTCAGAAAAAATTAGTGTATTGAGTCAATACTCAGCTATGCTATGTATTAAATATGGGAGCCTCCACTGAAAATATAATTGGCCACTCAATGACGTAGCCGACCATTACATGGAACCTTATCTAACAAAACGTGACCTTTTCATGAAATGATCGGCCATAACATGAAGTGACCATTTCTAAGACATGGCCATGACATATACCTAACTAATACCGAGGTACACAGTGACGTATCAGTTATATATATGGGACATAAAACTTGTTTTGGTCCTGTATAGTGACGGACTAAGAATACTTAACCCCTTATCTTTATTTGCCGTGTAATAGCTTCACCCCGTCTCTTCCCATGGGAGTCGTAAAAGTCGACTAAGGGATTACCAGGGGACCGGGCAGCAGCGTTCTCCTGTGTACTAAAAACATCTACTGCGATCGCCAACCCGTCTGCTAAGCGTGGCGATTATGGCAAAACCCCCATTTTGGGGGAGGCCTATGTCCAGTAGTGTACGATAAAACGCTGATGGATGGATGGATGGGATATCTTCCGGGAGCGTTACACGATGGGGCTATCGGAAATAACAGTATATCACAGCAAGAGAAGAAGACAATGGAAATAAATTAAACTCCGGATGGATCATATATACTATAGAAGCTGCTCAATTATACTACAGAATTCATAGTCGTAAGTGGGCTTAATCCACCCGTGATATTAAATGCTGTAAAAGTATTCGAAACGTCGATATAGATTCCTTAAAACTATTTTAAAGAACAAATTATTTATTTGTGAAAATGTGGAAAAAGAAAACTTTAGTGCGAGCGGGAATCAAACCTGCGTCTCTTCCAATGTGCTCGAGAGCTCGAAGCGGTAGAGTGCTACCTAGTATTTATTCTGTGGTGCTACCGCTTCGAGCGACACAACATAATTTCACAAATAAATAATTTCTACTTTAAAGTAGCTTAGCATGTCAAGTGCTAAAATACAAATCAAAAATGTCCTTAAAACTAATTTAATCTCATAAAAGAGCTACTACATACTATGTAATTCAAAATAACACTAAATTTAAGTCGGTGCTGCCCTGCGTGTTAATTGCTATTCTAAATTAATTAAGTTAACCAGCAAAATATGGTGTCAAGGAACTTTAATAGAAAATAGACGTTAGCTAATCTGATAGTACCTACTATGTAGGTAGTAAAGTGGGTCACGGAAACTTACTGGCTAGTCACGTGGTCCACAACTGGGTTACTGAGGGAGGGTCACGATAAGGAAGAAGGATATACTACGGGTGCCGGATACTCAACGGACGTACTGATGCTATCAAGCAAAAAAGTGACTTAGTGGACCATTAATGTAAAAACTAGTGCAGAGTAAGTTATAAAGAAAACTGACATATTGCTTAGCTATAAAAGGAAGCCTATGGTCAGTATATACCTCTATTTTGGGAGTTCTTTGACAACCGTATGTAATAATTTGGTAATGTATCGGTAACGAAACATGCAATGTGATCCTTAAAATATTCTCTAGTAAAATCTGTTTTTTTTATTGCTGGTAGGTAAATGGTAACTGTCGCTCATGGACTCAACTCTACCGAGAGTATTGTCAAGCCGCTGCTCACAATTTTATTTCACTGATATGAAATGAAAGAATAAACGGCTATCTCCTGCTACAGCCAAAACGCAACGATGTGCTTCATAGCCGGTCATACGGGAGACGGTAGTACCAACACGCTCAGGCCCGATACCAAGTGGGTACTCCCACTTGGTGCCCAGTTCTACCACCAGTCATGCAATGGATGATAATTGCTTACTTCCCTTAGTCGCCTCATACGACACCCGTGGGAAAGAATGGAGTGGTGACACTTGTGTTCTTAGTCCGTCACCACACGGACTTAGTCTTGATAACATATCTACCAAAATCAACTGTTATAATATTATTTTTTGTATATCAACGATAAGCTAAATATGATATTTTTGTAAAGCTGTAACAGAGCTACATCTGTACATTTAAGATATTAGAGAAAAAATGTCTGTGTTAAGCTATTTAGGTGTACCGCTGTCGAAGTAATGTACAGTTACAGTGGTCCACCAATACAGACAGAGAGACGGGACACCGCGTGTTTATTTTGTGGGTGAAAGTCCCACACTTCCCAATTCGTTGCCCCGAACTGCGGGATGTGTAGTTAGATACATATTTTACTGCCTGAACAAAATAAAGGCTAATTAGGCGTCTCTGAATACAAAAAAAAATCTTAACTTTTGTCTGTTTGCTTATTCGCACATCACGCAAAACTACTAAAAAGATTTGATATTTTTTATTTGATAGCTCTTGATTAGTTTTAAAAACTAGTATATATACGTTTTATCTCGTTATTATGTTGGGATCCTGTGTCAAAACCTAAAAACTTACTTTTGTCTGCAGTGAAGCAGCGGGCAAAAGACTACGCGTTCATTTTAACCAAAACAGCTACGAAACCATTAACTGGGAAGAAATAACTCACCTGACTCCTCCTGATTAGTTCATGTAAATTAAAAAACAATAAAAGCTCTGGTAGTTAAAAAGGCGCTGACCCAACAGGCTAGCATGTAAATGAATATTCTTTGAGGAAAATTAACTTTTGCTAAGGTCCGTAATATCCACTAAAGCGAGTTTACTCTAATTCCATTTAAAACGTAAGGAGAAATTCTCATTAGACTGTCTATTACTATATTTTCACTAGCCATACCTCGCTGCTCCATAATTATGAATTACTCGTAGGAAACCTTAAGCAAAAACCTTTTTAGTTAGTGTATACCTTCTTGTTGATTGCGACCCTCCTAATGGCCGTAGCGTGATATTAGATACTATGTAGAGATTTTGTTTAAGTAGAACACAAAATACATAATGAATAAATAGTTATACAACTAAAAAAACGGAATTTAAAATCCAACTTTATTTTATTCCTATACAAGTATATAAATATGTGGGTTAAGAGTAGTACATAAATATACAAAGCGATATTAGAATGACATAGGTACAGGGGGAGACCGAGACTCCCCTATCTAGACCAAATCGGTTATGTATTGATGGAAGGTAGAGAAGGAGTCTCCGAAACCGGCGAGCGTGTGAGAATTATGAATGTTGAGGAAGTGAGAATTATATATGCAAGAATAGAGCTTTTGGCACCTAGCTCTCTGCCGACCCCGCAGGGGCGATAGCGTGATAATAAGAGTAGTAGTAAAAGTAATATTAATGACAAGTTACCTAAATCAAATTTTTAAACACATTTTTGTAATCATTCATTACAATGTAGGTTAAAGATTTGAGAGTAATTTATATTTTTTTAGTAAATGAGCTAGTTATTTGTTTGACTGGTGAATAATAAGCCGCGAATCTTATGTTAGCATTTCATTTCTCTTACAACCTTTTAGAATTATAACAAAATATAATTACATATGTGATGTTGTAAATTAAACTAAATCTGAGGGGTAATGCTGAAAAGCTTTCGAGTGAGGCCCCGGAAATGGTCAAGACTTTGTTAATGTAAATTTAAATTAGAATAATGTTGTTATTTTGTTAATTAAGGTGTACGTAAAAGCATTGGATAGTCATTTGACTTGTTCATATGGAAATGCCTTAATTAAATTTTAAAACGTTTTATGTAAAGCTGAACAAGCTTACACTAATAACGTTTTCATATTTCATTGTTAAATTTGTTATAGAATTCGTGTTATAATTGAGTTAAATTTGACACGAGTTTATAAAGTAAGTGGGTGAACGGAGTACAGATAAGAAAACAAATGAGGTATAGACATAATTTATAGATGAACTTGGATATTAAGATATTTTCTGGTTAAACATAAATTTAGAGTAGCCAAGTGAATTTTTAAATTGACGATTTTTTTTATTGCATATGGTGACAGGCCCACCTGATGGTAAATGGTAACCGTCACTTATGGACTCAACTATACCGGAAGTATTGTCAAGCCGCTCCTCACCATTTCATTTCACAGATATGAAATGAAAGAATAAACGGCTATCTTCTGCTACAGCCAAAACGCAACGATGTGCTTCATGGCCGGTCTCACGGGAGATGGTGGTACTAACCCGTTCGGGCCCGATAACAAGTGAGTACTCCCACTTGGTACCCAGCCCTACCACCAGTAATGCAACGGGTGATAATTGCTTCCTTCCCTTTGTCGCCTCGTGCGACACCCGTGGGAAAGAATGGGGTGGTGACACTTACTAGTCCATCACCATACGGCTAAAGTACCTATCTCCCCAACATAAATACCACAAGAAACAATTTTTACTACATATCTTGTGGTATTTATGTTGGAGAGATTGGCACTTATGAGATTCTAGTACTCTTTATCTCTCGTGATGAAACTAAGTCTAAATTGATATTAAAATCGCGCCGTTCCTCTTTGAAGGCATATCTGAATAACATACTAAATCCTGGCACTTAAATTCTTGCCTGAATCGTTTTCCTATTATGCTATATTATCATTAAGTCATAAACTAACCACTATAAATATTAATACGTTCACTTCTAGACGTAACTAATCCTTATATTGCACATATTTGACCAGTCCAAGTAAGTCAATTAGGTATATTAATTGCAACAGGCTATAAACCACACCGTTTTTGCCGTGTGGGGCCCGGCTTTAGAATCTTCCCACCCCTCTCCACCCATGGGAGTCGTATGAGCCGACTGAGGGAATATCGGGGGAGTGGGCAGCAGCAATCCTTCGAGTATTAATAACATCCACTGCGATCGCCAACCCGCCTTCCAAGCGTGGCGATTACGGCACTATCCCCCATTCTTGGGGAGGCTTATGTCCAGCAGTGGACGTTAAAAGGCTGATGCATGCATGCATGCATGCATAAACCACACCACCGAAGGAATGTAACATAGTTCCAGTGGCCCGCCAATAAAGAGGGAGAGACGGCACACGGCGGGTTTTTTTTTAGTGGGTGAAGGCCCCACACTACCCTGTTCGTTACCCCGAACGGTGGGGTGTGCGATTAGGAACATTTTTTCCCGCCTTAAAAAAAAAGCTATTAACCACGGAGTACAGAAGTACTCCGCACTTTATAGACTGTTAAAATATCAAGTACCTAGATGAATATAGCTAACAAAGCTCCGTGTGCGGATGCGTCGCTCAGTAGAAAGGGTAAGCCGTCAGCGGACCACTGAAGTAATGTAACACAGTTCCAGTGGACTGGCACACGTCGGGTTTATTTAGTAGATGAGGGCCTCACACTAGCCTGTTCGTTGACCCGAACGACGGGGTGCGGTTAGGAACATTTTCCCCGCCTTAACAAAAAAAATAATACTAGTAGTCCAGTACTCTCGCTCTGGTATAAATTTAAGGTAAAATACTAAAAATAAAATTACACTTACCAGTAGTTTCATTTATATTGAAGAATGGCGTAAAAGGATTTCCCTCTGACACTAGCCCGTATCTGATCTGTCTGGGTGCTCCTTTATCCCCATCTTCGGCTCTAACTTTGACTATCATATCTCCCGGTGCCACTTGCCTCGGCAGATGGGTGATAGGAGGTGCCGTTGTGAATACTGGAGGCATATCTTGCACATCCTGAACGACTACCACTACTTCCAGGCCTGCAATATTTCTTGTATCCTTCCCCACTTCTATATATGGATCCTGAAATGACATACCATGTGTTTTATTATTAATAATAGTCGAAGGAATATTTTAACCAGCCAATTATTGTGGAATCATTTCTCATTGAAATGTTTTTTTTTTAAATTTAATTTTAAGTTAAAAAATCCTATTCTGCTTCAAATAAATCTCTATTTATCCGCCAAGACCGCATTAAAATCCGTTCCACGTTTTCAAAAATTTCCGCTAAAAAGTAAACAAGAATTCAAAAATATAACCTTTGTTTTATCGTCGTATGTTACAATTTTGACTCTACAGATTGTCTCACATTAAATAAATTACTTATATCATTACAGACCACTGAACAGATATCAATAAAATTTTACTACAAATAGTAGCATTTCGAGTGTTACTTACTACACTAGTAATAGACTATATTAAATTTAATGATAAAAAAATGCAGCGTGTGAAATAGAGGATGTATACAAATAAAAACCATCAATTGCTTATACATCTACTATTCGGTGTTGTGGCGAAATCGTACTTCAAAAAGTAAGTAGTAAGGCAAGATTTGGGTTAAGTAATTTAGTAATAGGTATATAAACAGATGCAGTAGCTGGTTATATGATTACATAATTGCTGACCACACTAAAGAAATATTCAATTAATTGTATGTGTACGACATTACTTGCGATGCTACAAAATCTATAGCATTAATTTTGTCCCATTTAATTACTGTTTAAATGTTTATCAATAGTTAGTGAAATGTTCGAACTTGTTCGATTTGATCTCGAGAACTTAGAATAATTAACCTCAATTGGAGAAATAAGGCATTCTGGAACAAGCTTTTGCCAAGTACATATATTGTTTGTGAAAAAATATATAGATATAGATAAGTGCCCTTATATCGTTAATTTCTTATGACGAATATATTCCACATTTAAAGTTATTTCTAATATTAATACCAGTCAACTTTATGCCCGCGTGGACTTCAGAAAATGAATACGTCATTCCGCGCCACGTTAATTATTTCTATGTAAAAATAACTCTCCCACGGGAACATTTTCTTTCATTTTTCCGGGATGAAATGTAGCTTATGACCTTTTCTGGATTCAGATTTTATGTATGCAAAGTTTCATGATAATTGATTCAGTAGTAACTGCGTGAAAACGTAACAAACAATCAAACTCACTCATGTATAATATTAGTAAGGATTAATTCCTATAAGAAACAATTGAAGAACTATAAAAACATGTGCACGCCTTTGAGGTACGTAATAGCTCCGCTGATTTGTTTATCATCAATACTGGTAGATCACCTTATCAATTGTATAATTGATGGAGATAATAATTATGATATCATTGAATCAATATTATAGGTATTCAGCACAAAATAAGAGTAAGTTGTGTTTATTCTTATAACACTACTAAGTCGTTAAGTACTTAATATAAGAGATAACTTAACACATGACAGTAAGACAAACACCAATAAAATTCATTTTAGTAACAAAAAAAGCCAACCAAATGGATATCATCCATGAACATTATTATTAGCAATTATATTTGTGAACCTATAGGTATTTGTATACAATAAAAATGATCATCTATTTAAAGACAAATGATTTGGCTGTCAATCATATAACACGTTAGCAGACACGTATTTAATTTGTAGGGTTTTATTAACCTTTGGTCCTAGCCTTGGCTGTGAGAATACCTTGAGATAAGTCTTAGGATAAATCCCAGGAAAATTTGTTCGTCTGACAACTATTCTGATCTATTTAGTACACACACAAAACAAGTACATGTAAATAGACTATATTTTCTTATTAAAGATGTCGATAACTCATTATAATAATGTTGTTTAATATTATTTTAAAGTTTTTTGATATTATTTGGGATGTACTTATGGGATACAAATTATTTGCGAATAAGGAAAAAGAGATTTTTTGTACTAGTGGGAATCGAACCCGCGTCCACGTCCAAAAAGTCCGTAAAGACGAATGTGATAAGGAGATTGGGATGGTCGAAAGACCTGTACTATAGCTCAGTGGCTTAGAGCACTTCCCCGGATTGGCAAAGACGCGGGCTCGATTCCCGCTAGTACAAAAATCTCTTTTTCCTTATTCGCAAATAATTTGTACTTTAAAAAGTGGCGGAGCATGACAAATGCTAAAAAATATAGATCAAAATTTTTTTAAAAATTGCTCCATCAAATAGTATGAATTTTAATTGCAAAATTAAACTTACTATATCGGTTTAATGCATGTAAATGCTTCCGATAGATGGCGTTGGTCGTAAAGACATATAAATATGATAAGGAGATTGGGATGGTCGAAAGACCTGTACTATAGCTCAGTGGCTTAGAGCACTTCCCCGGATTGGAAAAGACGCGGGCTCGATTCCCGCTACTACAAAAATCTCTTTTTCCTTATTCGCAAATAATTTGTACTTTAAAAAGTGGCGGAGCATGACAAATGCTAAAAAATATAGATCAAAAATACTTATAGGATATTTACCACTGCAAGTATTGTTAGATGGTACATAGACTGAGCTTCGAAGTCGAGAGGTCCAACCAGGAATATAGTGCCTTCGGTATTTTCAGAAGAAACGCGATGTTGACGAATGGCAAAGAGCGGTGATCCCTGAAACAAAACATTATTATTTACATTTTTTTTATTGAATACAGACTTTATATAAAAATCATGCACTCGTTTTATCTGTAGCCTTACTTGTACCAGCATAAATGGGCCGGCTTGATCAGGGAAGTACCGCCCTTTCATAGAGCATTAGGGTGAAACAACAGTAAGTACTCTTAGTGTTGTGTTTTGGATGGTGAGTTACAGCACCGGAGATTCAAGCCCATTCCTTATCCTCTCTTTATTATTTTTACTCTCCACCTCCCATTTCTTTCCTTAGAGTTAACTACAAGCAAGTGACGCCTTTGGTTTAGCTAGCGTCTATAGGCAACGGTAACCGCTTATTATTAGGTAGGTTATAGGCTTGTTTGCCATCCGCGTAGGTATCTTTATTTTATCAAATTCGGTCAAGCTGATCTTGTGTTATAAAAAGATATAGATACAGATAGAAAGACAGATAAACACAAACCAAACAAATTTAAGAAATGTCAGAATTTAACTCAGTCAGACGTAAAGTCTATCTCAAAAGTTGAGAAACAAAAGAAATTACAAACAGAACTCGCATTTATTTATTCTATGATCTGATTAAATATCGGTTGAATAAGCCACTTACAGATTATTTTCTTTTGAATATCACACATTATAAAAATCTTCCCTATTAAATATTAAAATTGACACGTAAATTCACTCTGTAAAGAAAGCATACTTTGGATGATGAGAATTTAATGAATGTTTTTTCCGTATTTTTTTTTGATTATATAGTTTTCAGCCTATAGCTCTTAGCGCATTCGAAACAGTACTTAGTCACCTGAAATAGAAACTGTTCTTATCCTGTTATTATTAGCTTCTACAGATAGTTTCTACCTTATAATGAGTTGCCATTATGCAATAACCTCTGGCATATAACAGTTATATATGTTTATTGCATTGAATATCGATCTATCTCGGTATTAAATCACACATTTTACAACGAGACCTCTCACTACTGCACTGAAGTTAGCTCTATAAAATGCGCTTTAAGGATAGATAGTAATAATACTAAAAATCAATATCTTGCCTATTGTTGGTGAACATTAGCTTAGATATACGAAAAACTCATGTGTACCTAATATAATACTTTGTAAAGTACAAATTATTTGTGAATGAGGAAAGAGAGATTTTTAGTGTGAGCGGGAATCGAATCCGCGTCCCTTCCTATCCTTGGAAGTGATCTAAGCCTTGAGCTACCGCACCCACCTATTGGTCATCCCAATCCCATCCAATTGGAAGGGACGCGGGTTCGATTCCCGCTCGCACTATAAATCTCTTTCCTCATCACAAATAATTTGTACTTTAAAAAGTAGCTGAGCATATCAAATGCTAAAAAATATATATCAAAAATAATACTTTGTAGTTTTAAATTTACCGCACGAACCGATCAATGCTCGTTTTCGTATATAGTGATATCTTTGAGTGAAATTATTCGCGATTGTGGGTTGTAATTATCAGCAACCATTGTATAAAGATATTCATAAAAACAATGCAACTTAGATTATCTGTGAATTGTTGAAGGAATTATATTGAGATACTTCGTTGAAGATTAACTAAAATTAGAACATCACCTCACTATATTTGCTGTCAGCGTTTTTATTATTATCGTGATTACCGTTTAGACACAGCATCTTAATATACACGGAAATAATTTAAATATAAATTTGATTATTTCGCACGGTTTATCAAATCGTCGAGGCTTGATATTGTTGTTATAAAACTAACAAGCTTAGGCTATTATGTACGCTGTGTTATAATTTCGTGAACTTTCTCATTGTAATTTGGAGATTGATTGTCTATTCAAATTTGTGGGAGCACATGAGCAAGCAATGCTGGCGTCCGACCACATAATCTGTAAATGAGTTTCGTAAGAGGTGTACACTGCGTCAGTCATACCGCTGTGAAAATGATCCCTATTAACGTGCGAGCGAAACTTAATTTACGCGGTTACTGTGAAATGCGTGTCAAACACAGCGCAGGAAGTAAATGTTATTAACCAACCCTTAATCACAGTACCACGTACCTTTTAAAATGTAAATTACTTTGCTACGTACCCATAGTTCAAGTTCCAGTGGCTTCGGTGACAAGGGGTTTTTTCTCGCGATAACTATCTCGAGGTCAGTTCCTCGTTTGGCGTCCTGGAACAATGAAAACATTAATATTTATAAGCTTGAGTAAAAGTATTACCTTTGAAATTTATTGAAAACCTATAGGGATGATAATAATAAATAATAATAAATCATTTATTATTCTCCCTCACACAGAAACTATAACAAGCCTTTTGAGTCCACTGCTGGACAAAGGCCTCCCCAAGAATGGGGGATAGTGCTGTAATCGCCACGCTTGGCAGGCGGTTTGGCGATCGCAGTGGATGTTGTTAATACTCGAAGGAGTGCTGCTGCCCACTCCCTCGGTATTCCTTTAGTCGGCTCTTACGACTCCCATGGGTGGAGAGGGGTGGGACAATTCTAAAGCCGGACCCACACGGCAACTATTACAATACAAATCTTAAATTCGGGACCATAGATGCTATAAAGTTTCTGAACAATCGAGAATACAAATCGATTAAATACAATAAATTCTTTTCTTTCTTTGAAAACATACTATTTGTTTGTACCAATTGATCTACCGAAAATCATACAATATTAGTAGAATGCCTTTGCTGTAAAACTAAAGTAGACATTATTTGACTCATATATTTCAAGGCATACTGCTGATAAGTATAATAGTGTCGGAGTTAAGTTAATTAGGGCTAATGTAGTCCGGTGCCATCGTAGCATATACGTCATCATCATCAATCACGTAGCGTCACGCTGCCTGCTCAGCCTCAGCGTTTCATTTTTCATCAAATATCACTATTATATCTGCAGCTTTACATATAAAGGAGCATATTAAATGAAATCTATAATATATTGCTTTTAACCCTTACGTATTATTCTAAATTGTATAAGGTAGGCTTTTTACTCAGACCAGAACGAGCGAGATTTTTTCAGCAACCGCATCTCAAAAAGGCATAGATATTCTAAGCTTAGTTAATATCTAATAGCAGGTATTTCAAGATACTGACTCTCCACATTAACTTTTATAGATGTTCATGTGTATAGATTCCATACGTAACCAGCAAATTTATAGCTATTCTCGTTATTATACTGCGGGCTCTGGTATTTTAAAAACTTAAATTCTGCATGATTTCAATTACCTCACGCTATTTAGGATGTTTTATGTCGGTCGTAAAGCTTTAGAAGATGAGCTTTATGATATGCAAAATATACTCGTATATCGTATTCAATCATCGATGTTCTTTCTTGTCAATCGAGAGACATTCCTCGACAGATGATAAAATTAAAATAATATTCTTTCATAGTACCTATTTGATCGTTTTTGATTGATTTAACATATATATGTATAATTTTACGTATCTATATTTTAGATCCAAACATAATATACCTAATAATACATATGTATTTATGTATATTTTTTGAGAATTTGACACCCTTAGCTTAGCTTAAATGTTGGCACTTTGTATTCATACCTAATAGGGGGTAGGTACCCATATAAATATTTTTTCTCGATTAAATGTGCTCATAAAAATAACAGGGTTTCTCTTTCTCTGAGAAGTTGATTTTAACACGCTTTTTATTAGCTTCACCTGTATGTTTGTATATTTGTATGTTTGTAGGTTTGTATATTTGTATGTTTGTAACCAACTCCTTTGGGCGTGATTTTGACCCACTTTAAACGGCGAGATTTCGTTCAAACTTTGTAGATTTATCGAGGACCGATGACAATACACTAATTTGATAGAATTATTCGGCATTTATTGGTTTTTAGGGTTCCGTAGTTGTTGAATGTGTAAGTTTCTGAATCGCGATATTAAAATGTGCACCGTCGTTGTCCCATGTTTCTGAATCGCGATATTAATGTTTTCGAAATAAGAATCTTTTTGCTTCTATTTTAGTTTTTGTATAGTTATTTATCTATATTCTACTTTTATTTAGTATTACTTTACTTCTTGCTTCGTACTTTTGAAGTTTTGTTACTATTTTATTTTGAGAGAGAATAAAAAGAAGAAAATAAATTATAGTTTAAAAAACTAAAATAACACGCTTTAAATAGTTAGTTGAACTAAAAAGTAGTAAATAATATTATAATAAATAATGATTGTTAAAAAAGCGTGAGGTGCATAATCAAATGTTACAAATAGTTCACCTATATAGTAAAAAGCACCCCACGCTTTTTTACAATCATTATTTATTGTAATATTATTTACTACTTTTTAGTTCAACCTATTTAAGCGAGTTATTTTAGTTTTTTAAACTATAATTATTAATCTTAAAATTAACGAATAAACACATTATTTTATTTCGACTGTTTGAATGATAAATGGCTTGTTGCGAAGATAGGTATAGTTAGACTTACCTCTGGCACTAATATAATGCCTGGCTGGTGAGGATAAATGGTGTCTTTTGGCGTCGTGGCATTTGTTCCAGTGACTGAACAAGCGATGCGTGTGGTTCGTCCGCGGGTATTTCGCACTGACAACCTAAAGTCTACATAGCGGCCAGGCTCTAAGCGGCGCAGCAAGATGATGTTGGCCTGGCAGACGGAGTTGTATCGAGTGCATGGGAGCGTCTCCACACCAATATCCAACCGACCCATTTGTCCTAGGGAATATAACACAAACTTTACTTGAAAAACCTATATCTTCAACAGTCTTTTAAAAGATTATAAATATAATATTTTTTAATTACTTTTAAGACAAAGTATGTTTGAAGAGAGTACCTACTCATTTCAATAAATATTTGTGAATGTAAATCATCGTGTGGTAGAGAATTATGCATCCATCCATCAGCCTTTCGACGTCCACTGCTGGACATAGGCCTCCCCAAGAGAACGCCACAACGAGCGGTCCTGTGCGCTCATATGGGAGGATAATGCCGTAATCGCCACGCTTGGCAGGCGGGTTGGCGATCGCAGTGTCTGTTGTTAATACCCCAGGGAAGGCTGCTGCCCACTTCCCCGGTATTCCCTCAATCGGCTCTCACGACTCCCATGGGTGGAGAGAGGGTGGGACAACTCTAAAGCTGGCCCCACACGGCCATTTTTTTTCAATTATGCATATGAAAAGTAATTTATGAATAAGGCTTAATCAGTATTTAAATAGTAGGTTGTTTACACACCGATCAATTCGAAGTGTAGCGGGTAGTCGAAGTCAGGGTCCGAGGCGCGCACTCGGTAGATGACAGAGCCGACCGGAGCGTCCGCGGGCACGAGGACCAGGCGCATCAACGTGCTGGGGTCGAACACCGGTTCTCCAGCGAGCGTTCCGCACGCCCACCATACAACCACCAGCGCCAAAGTTAACGTCATCCTGGAATAATGTCTTTGTTAAAGCAAGGTGTCCATTACCTGACTCTCTGATTTTGTGAACTGAAGACTGGAAATTACATTATACGCTCATTTCTATTCAGAAACATCGATATGCCTTCTTCCTTATAATTTATTTTGTATCTCACTGGAGCTCGCGAAGTTCCTTCATAACGAGAGGCAAATTTTACCTACTATGTCAATCAGGCCAAACGGGCTGGTTAGCAAAGAGTTTGCTAAAAGATTTCATTTTATCATATTATTATATATTTCCTACATATTACTACTTCCTTAAATACCTATTTGAAGCCACTTGTATTCTAAGTACCTACTGTCGATAGTAAATCTTCTTGGTACGAAGTTTACCTTATAGTATTTACGAGTACCTACCTTCATCATATTAAATCATTCGTCATTTATAGTTCAATAGATACACATTATCAAAGGCATTTGATTTGATTATTTGTCTGGTTAGTCCTGGGTTCAAAACCGTGAAAACATTTCAAAATGATATGGAACAGGAATTGATTATTGCGACTAGAAATATGATGGAAACTTTTTTAAATGTTTCTGAAAATTTATGAAATCATTTACCATACTCGGTAATCTTTCGGATTATTCGGAAATTAATAAATTGATATGTAATATAGTTCATATTATTTTAAATAATAGAATACAAAAGTTTGTTACAATGCTAGTAGCTATATAATAATATATCATTATTGGATGCCGACAAACCTTTTCATTAAATTAAAAATTAGTTGTATCTGCACGGTATCTCAGGATCATTTCAACCGCAGAACTGCATCAGTTAGTTGTGCTAGACTTGCGAAAGGGAAAATTATGTTATGAAATCATTTCGCCGCTTCTGTGCTTACTAGGAAGTAGCCGCTCTTTATGGCTCGACAGGTAATAACTCGTTTAAGGATCTACTCAATTTTATTTTAATTTCATATGCAATTCTCATTTCTGCTCTAAGATCTATATGAAGTGCAGTGTGTAAAATATGTAAGATTATACGTCGAGGTAAAGATATCATATCTTTTATTACATAATATTTCTAGCGCTTATAGATCCCTGGTAATTGTAGCTACCTATATGATATTGGTAATCAAGTGGCAAAGTAGTAAATTCTCAGAAGCAGCTCGGAGTTTGGAAAACGTGCCCAGTAGACGGCAATAGGCACGCCCCCTATTACGTGGCACTACATAGGTAGCAAACCGTGGGTTTGTATTGTAATACACCTCTGCCTACCGATTCGGGGATACAGGATGGATAGGTGATGCTATGTTATGTTTTTTAAGTAAAATAGCTTTATAAGTTACTCTGTGGGTACAATCTTTTAATGGCACAATGGCTATTAGAGGAATTTCTAAGAACATTATTGAGGATTCTCAGTTTCGTTTCCATGGTAAGTAGTTACCGCAGCTTTTAGACGCTAGCAACACCAGAGGCAACAATGACGTGTCGCCATCTCCAAGGAAAGGGATAGGAGGTGGAGAGGAAGGATAATAAGTAGAGGATAGAAAGGATACTAAGGAGAGGATAGGAATTATAATGAGAGGATAGGAAAGATAAAAAGGAGAAGATAAGGAAGAGGTTTGAGCCTTCATTTGGAGTTTCATGTCTTACACGATGTTTTTAAAAAAATAAGCAAGCATAAGTGCAGTCTATTAAAAAAAATATTATTCTAAATTAAACACAAAGTGTGAAAATGCGAAATCGAAAATAACAGTCACAAGCAGGATTTGATCTCCTGGATACCGTCCAGATGCTTTGCCAATTCAGCCAACGTGACAATTTCTCCTGGCTACTAATTTTGATAACACATTCATATTTAACGTCTTGGGTGACGCTTGCGCCATTTGTTGGAAGTATTTACATACATTATACCGACCAAATTTTCGATTTCACATTTTCACACTTTGTGTTTAATGTACTCGTATATGGCTAAGCATGTCGAATGCTAAAAATATATATAAATATATCTAAATATTATTCTAAAATTCAAAGTAAGACTGTTTTCATAAGTAATCTCGGAGTTTTTCTATAATAAGGTCACATAGTCAAACCTAACATCTTTTTCTGAGTTTTGTCATGGATCTTCATGCTGAGAGCAAGTAAATGGTAATGTTCTTGTTATTGCTACCGTAAACCGACATCCAAAGTATGCGAACGCGTGACTGCAGTCATACCAGTCAGTTGGTTGTATCATTGGCGATAATCTAATAACTTATAATACTCGTAGAACAGATATGCACTTCTTTAAAACAAAGTAAATATAAGCTGAAAGTTAATGTGTTTGTATTTTGTGTTATCTACAACCCAGCAGTCGTGTTAGTAAAACGGACTAAGAACAAATTCACTGGCACGCCAAAGAGGATTATCCTATAGTTCGAAACCGTTCCCACTCCACAAATAGTAAATACCTAAATGTTGTGTTTTTTAGGAGTGAGACATAATTTTTTTTTATGTTTTCTTCTATAATAATTGTTTAAATATTTCTTATTGTTTTAATATCCGCATGGGGGAGCATGTCTAAAATATCAACATATTTGTCATTTGGCATGATTCTTAATTTTATTAGCTTTACTTGTCGGTACAATGTATACATATTAATCACCAAGCATCACTCAAGACAGTAATAAAGAATTTAGTATTAAAATGGCTAAAGAACAAATTTATTTGTGAATGTGGATAAAAAGAACTTTAGTGTGATCGGGATCTCGCTTTCTTTTTAAAAGTAGCTGAGCATGTCAAGTGCTGGAATACAGATCAAAATGAAAATGGGTAGTTCCGAGCGCCTTGCTACTATAGCTCAGTGGTAGAGTGTATGGACTGGTATTTCAGAAGGCACGAGTTTGATCACCACTTGTAGCTATAATTTTCTATTGTACATAATATTCACACTTCGTGTTCTGGATATGTTGACGTATTTAAAGTCAATCTTTAATTAACAAATACGTAAGCATGTTTCAATACTCTGCGTTACTAACAAAGTAATTAATAATGGTATAGCAATCGAGATTGAACTATTTGGAAGTAAACATAACCCTAATTATTTCATATCTATAATCATAGCAGTTCACTTTAAGGAAACGTAATTTTTTGTTGACTTTATGTGAAATTCTAGAAAATAATGAAATACTCATAAGTGAGCCAGTTTCAGAAAGCATGAAATCTATAGTTTAGGATAATACCGTACACATAGCCGCTTAAATGTGAATTAGTTGTTTGAACCGAACGCCAGTTGTCTGTGACACTAAAATCTTATCGCGTGCTCGACCCGGACGGTGAACTACACTTAGATAGAGTGATTACACTTAGATATCGACAACATTTTGATACACACAAAATTGCTGTTACACTGTGTACAATTACTAGCGATCCTTATTTCTCTTCTAGGAACTGTTAAGATATAAAACTTAATGATGGCCTAATAAAATACTCGCACGCGTAAGTCTTCCTTCTTCCAGTGTCAATTAAAGTTATTTCGGGAAGACAGATAGAGTGCTATTACTGTTATTTGATCGTTCAGGAAACACAGCAAAGCAATTAGGGTACCATTATCTCTAATTCAACGTGGGCAGAGAATTCAGCTGTAAATCTACTACCAGT
The DNA here is from genome assembly GCA_948253155.1 of Leucoma salicis. NCBI lineage: Eukaryota > Metazoa > Arthropoda > Insecta > Lepidoptera > Erebidae > Leucoma > Leucoma salicis. Next base: position 8,613,662 of record OX411808.1, on the reverse strand, counting down.
GTATTTATCCTTATAAACTAGCTTTTGCCCGCGAATTTGCCGACTTCATAGTCTAAGGAAGAAATAATAAAAATGTGTTATTGAGGAATAAAAAAAATATTCTATATGTTTATTAAAACCATAATGTATAATGTGAATTTAGTTTAAATAACTTTAGTCTTAAGATATATGGCAATAAAAAAGTATCTTATATTAATCTGTCTCATATATCCAACTACTAAATTTCATCCAAATTCCGTTTAGTTGTTTAGGCGTGATTGACGGATAAACGTACACATTAATTATTAGTAGGTTGATGTGGTCTTAATTAAATCAATGTCACAATAGGTACAGTTCTTCTAATCTCTTTACCAACCAATTTAAGCTGATACCCAATCAACGAATTATTTTATTTTATATATCTTATTCTGGTTATATTAGTTCCAATTATATATCAATGGTCCAAAGTTATGTATTCTCGAAACATGCTTTTGTATTTTCTCAGGTAGGGCCTGCAAACGGGTTTAGTATCAAACAACTAAACAAGTATCGCATGTTGTACTACAGATTTAACTGCATCGTTCCATAAAAATATATAGGCGAGAAGTACACTAGAAATGGTAACGAGTACTGCAAACATAGCGGAATGTAATTTGTCATTGTTATTTATGAATATTTCTTGAAGTGGGAAGCAGTCTATAGGCCCGAGGCGGACGCGGTGTCAGACGTAATCCCTTAACAGCGGGAGATATGAGGCAAAAATGGAAGGCGCTCGCTGTTATAGCTGACCGTAACATAATGCGTTATAAGAGGTATTTATCTTTTGGTCACGGCTCCCTATTATCATAACACTGATCGTGTGAGGAGTAGACGTGAGACGCTGACATGTACACTCGTTATGGGCTTTTCATAATATCTAATATTATGATCATTTACAACGCAATATTATACGTTGTTGTTCGATTTGTGGATATGGGAACATCGTTCGCAAACCGGAGCCTAACCTTTTCCCTAATAACATTTAATAGCTTTTTATTTTGGACCCTGCGTAATTGAAGTCGGATTGAAAGGGAAGAATAAAACAGTGAAATTGTAAACTCTGTAAACCATACTACTGAATGCTGAGGAATCAATTTACTAAACCGAAATCGTAGTTGCAGGAAGTCAGTCAAGTTCTAATAGTGGATTAACTTTTTAATCTCATATTGGATAGGTGTTAACTGAATCCGGGCTTAAGATAATGAGATCCTGAGTTTTTTTTTTGCTGTGCAGAGAATGTGTGTACAGGATTATGTTTTAGTACCTATTTAGTTGTCAAGTGTTCTGTACACCACGTTAAACATTAACATAGATTTTAATTACCAATACATAGCACATAGGTACTTACCATATATACCTAAGTACTACAACAAATAAACTTGAAATATTTTAATTATGTTTTATTAAACCTACTATTTACAATTAATAGTAGTCAACATTAAAATATTGTTGTTAAATATAACAATTTAAACTTAATAACTAATGAAGATATTTTCTAAGATAACGTGTTCTAAAACTGAGAAACAGTTACTAAGAATGGGCTTGCTATAAGAAGCTCGGCGTACTTATTAAACTTTGTTTATGTCGTGCAGTTAATCATGACCCCTATAAGGGGGTATCGTGGCCCGTTGAATCTGGACAAAAACGTAATTTTATAGTGAGAATCACGCGAACTGACCCCTTTGACCCCATTAACTGAGTATGGTGCCCCAACCAACCAATGAACTCTACTAATATTACTCGTAATTTATACAAAAAGTGAATAACAAAATAGGGTATGGAGTATTGAATCTTTTAGATGGTATTCATTATCATTAATTTTGTCGTTTGCTACAAAAAGGTGTTCTAATGTGCGATCGTCACATTATAGATAAACTAAGATAACATCTACATAGAAATTCATTTAGGGTTATTGACGAATACGAATTATGGTTAGCTCTAAGCGTTAAAATTCTTCAATATTTCACTGACTGATACAGTTTATTTTTCTGCAATGATTAAAACTATACCTGATACAATCAATGCTGCCAGGTTTCTATACACTTATTTAAAGGACAGTGAAATGGTATAACTTGTATACATATTAACACCTGATTGATTGAAAAGATTATTATTCTATTTGAAAAGAGTTTATTAAATTTAACTGCCTCGGTGGTGTAGCGGTAGTGTATGCGACTGCTAATCATGAGGTCTCGGGTTCAATCCCCGGGTCGGGCAATGTTATTGAGCTTTCTCCTAAAAAGAAAAATTCGCAGTAGCAGCCCGGAGTATGGAAATGTGCCCGGTAGATGTCAATAGGCTCGCCCCCTATTACGTGGGACTTAAACATAGCTGGCGAATCGTGGGTGTGTAATACACCTCTGCCTACCCCTTCGGAGAATACAGGCGTGATGCTATTTAAAATTTGGTTAGTAAAGCTGAGCTCTTAATCAAGGTGAAAACGTAGCTGTATGTGTGGATTATTTGCCGAGCGATTTGGTACCTGATAAAAAAGGGCTAGGTACACGATTATCTTATGTTTTAAGTATTACTATTACTACTAGCCATTGAACAAATTCGCCCACCCTGTCAAACCGCCGGCTGTTTAAAAGAATTTTAAATGTGATGGCTTTTGTTATATATATAGGTGAATGACTGTTCTGGCTCCGTTCTATATTAAAATGCTAGTCAAATAGAATTCAGAGTAGAACTTGTCTCTCTTGTTTACCAAATAATCGTTACTTAACATCTTAAGCTATTTAAAACTAACTGTTCAATATTATATTATTTAGGATGTCACCTAGCAAATTATACACAACCTTAGATTATGTTAAAATATATAATAAATAATAGGTATGTTAATGCAGTACATAGGATATGGATAAGCTTAATGACTGGACATATTTAACTGTAGGATTAAAGCTAAATATTTCTCAATAAATAAAAAAATATGGACAGGAGTCTCAATAACTTTTGTTTGCTTGTGCCATTCGCACCGTTCTTAATTTGAAAGGTCATAAATTTCTGCCAAAAGCCATTATTACTTTAAGATAATAGGTAGTTCATCAATTTATTATTTACTACAGCAAAGGCGTTAAGGTATCAATATATAGGTAATCGTAAAGGTTAAATATCGTTTTGTGTTTTTTTTTTATTGCTTTTGCTGGCAGACGAGCCACGGCTCACCTGATTGTAAATAGTAACCATCGCTCATGGACTCTAACTATACCGAGAGTGTTATCAAGCCGCTGCTTATCATTTCATTTCAGTGTGAAATGAAAGAATTAACGGCTATCTCCTGCTACAACCAAAACACACCGATGTGCTTTATGACCGGTCACACGGAAGATGATGGTACCAACCCGCTTGGACCCGATAGCAAGTGAGCACTCCCACTCGCTACCCAGCCCTACCACCAATAATGCAATGGGTGATAACTGCTAACTTCCCTTATTCACCTCGTACGACACCTATGGGAAAGAATGGGGTGGTGACACTTATATTCTTAGTTTGTCACCACAGGGACAAACACCACACACAAAAAGTGTATCGTTTTATTATTAAGAGAAACATGATATTCGTTAATTTTTTAATTTTACCTTGGCTTGATAACCAAACCAAAGAATACTTTCTATACTTTTTTATACTTTAGTCATTTTATGTTGGCGTTCCAACAATCAATCATTTAATTAGTTCTATAAACAACAACCTTCAGCTCGTGACTTCGTCTGGGTGAACTTCAAAATTCAAATCCATATTACTTATACCCAGGTGTCTATGTAATATGGATTTGAATTTCGAACTTCGTTGCTCGTTTGCCGCCATAATATAAAAGCTTTTCAATAGTGATCACCACACGGAAGGAGAAAATATCATTTTTTTAATATTGTCTATAGTTTTATTAATAAATAGACAATATTGCAGTTGATTATAAGTAACTACCACACTATTCGGGTCAATGTATGCTTGTTATAGGTTACCTGTATCGATTTTAACAAAGTCGTCTAGTCGTAAGTACACTAGAATAATAACTAACATTCATTATAATACAACTAAATATAACATTCGATTATTTCAGAATAAAAGTAGGTAAGTACTACTTTTAAACTGATTAATTTTTATTACCAGGTCTAATAGTTATGATATTATAATGCTCTGCCCTCTCTCTATATTATGTTTAACTGCCTCTGTGGTGCAGCGGTAGTGTAAGCGACTGCCAGGTTGAGCAGGGTTATTGAGGTTTTTCGTAAAAAGAAAAAATCTGAGTAGCAGCCCGGCGTTTGGAAATGTGCCCGGTAGACGACAATAGGCTCGCCTCCTATTACGTAGGACTTAAACATAGCTGGCGAACCGTTGGTGTGTAATACACTCCTGATTACCCCATCAGGGAATACAGGCGTGATGCTATATTATAGTGACTTCTTGAAATGGTATAGCCATGTACGTAGCCTCTAACCTCTGGATGTTTTTCTAACAAGATGATTGGAAATATTTCAGGTGATGTTTATGGTTAAGCAATATAATTTTAATTAATAACTTGCTACCACCAGTTACCCTGACTTGCTCAATTAGCACACGCTGATCCACTTTCTCTCATCACGTTTTTTTAAATAACATGCTCTAACAAATTATTGGTTGCAATATCGTTTCTAATAATTTAATATCATTTTATCTTACAATAGTATTGGTGTAAAGATGCGAAAGGGAATGCTCTGATGGTTCGGACATGTGGAAAGAATGCCGGACGAGCGACTTGTTAAGAAAATATACAATGGGAAAGTGGAAGGATGTAGGTGGAGACCGAGACTCACCTACCTAGACAAAATTGGACATGTATTGAAGAAAGGTGGAGTCAGGAGTCCTCGAAACCGGTGAGCGTGTATGAAGAGAATTACGAATGTTAAGAAAGCGAGAGATGTATGCAAGAATAAAGCCTTTTAGCACTCTGTTCTCTTTGCCCACCCCACAAGGGAGATGGCGTAATGATATCTAAGTAAGTAATATATGTTGTTATATTGAGGCGTGAAGGAGGTTGAAGTGATTTTTTTTCACATCCTATTAGCGCACTGCCAGCGGGTCTCCTCTTAAAGTGAGCAGACGACTTTGGTCCATAGCCTACCATGCTAGCTGCGGGTTGGCAGATAACACAAGCTATGGATAAAATCTCAAGCTTACAGGCTTCCTCAGAAGCTTACCTTGGACTGGGGATAAAATTCATATCACTGTCTTTGTAGCTCTTAGTTTTACCGCTAATTATAATTCAGGATATACGTTAGACCATATTCGTTCATGCATGTGCATTAAAATATTGATTTATCTAAATAGCCCTCAAAGGTAATTTACACATAAAAACTAATATTGACTACATGACAATAGTTATTTTCATATTGAATTTCATAATTTATTGCAACTTATTACAGGATGAGCCCAAGTACACCTGGTCTGCATTTAAATGTAATGCATATTATTATCCAATGGATTGCATATCAATGAATGAATCGCTGGGAAAATAAATATATGTTCCGGTAAGTATTGTTCAGTGATTCTGTTGGTGTAGGTACTCTAAGATCCGGTACGAGACGAAGTCATAATTTTTGAAGTGAAAACATCTATAGGAAGGTTTAGATAGTGAGTAAATTCATGTAAGTCGTCATCGACATGGTCACGTGACGTGTTAACGATAATATTATCTCAGTGGTGTGCGAGCAGCCAGTACACATAACACAGGTCGACAAGTAATGCACACGACATGTACCAATACATTTCATATTAACCCGTGACGGTTACAAAAAAAATCTCGAGATTCACGTAAACGTCACAATTAATTTGGATGTCCAAAAATAACAACTGCTTATTTATAGTTTTAAGTTTTCTTTTCTGTCAGCTGTCCTCATGACTGCTGTGTATTAAAAGGGTACACATCATGTGCACTCCATATTAAGGGCTGACAAAGATTATTTATTCGTTTGGTTAAAAAAATCTCTTACGTCTAATATTATGGCAAATAACATAAATCTTAAAGTAAATCATTCAGTTAGTGAAGAAAATGCGAACACTAATCATTGTTTTGTATTCTACATAGCTTCATGAAGCCGGCTTCTAAAGCCATTATAGAAAGAGACACAATTCATATAAACAAGGATGTAGCCCAAGTCTTTGTTATTCCGGTTTACCTATTTGAGTCACATTGCTCAATCTTTCGAGACCATCTTGGTTACACAACGCAGGCATTTTTGCTCAACACTGCCCACTCGGTACGCTTGCACAGAGAAAACAATGAATGGTACTATAGCAGATATCTATGTTGTATTTGTGTATTTGGTTATCGTTGGTATATCAATTTCTTTAGTTTGTTTTAACAATTGAACATGTTAATGTTCATTTTGTAATGTTTTTGTATGTTATTAATATGTTTTACGTTTGTAAAGGGCCTGAGATAATTTGCTGAATGATTTTATTGTTTAGCTTTGATGTTGATGTTTAAAGTTAGAATGTTCTTTTATTTTGCCTTTTGAAGTACAATAAATCCTTCAACTTATGAGCGCTCTGCCTGATTTTGAACAATACCCTCCATCCATCCATCCATCAGCCCTTGAACGTCCACTGCTGGACATAGGCCTCCCCAAGAGAACGCCACAACGAGCGGTCCCGTCATGGGGGATAATGCCGTAATCCCCACGCTTGTCAGGCGGGTTGGCGATCGCAGTGGATGTTGTTAATACTCGAGGGAGTGCTGCTGCCCACTCCCCCGGCATTCCTTTAGTCGGCTCTTACGACTCCCGTGGGTAGAGAGGGGTAACAATACCCTACATTCGGTCAATCGGTAATACAGCTTCCTTGGCTCAAACTATGTTTACCGAATTGCAACATCCTCTTTAGAGTTCTGATTCCTACCACCACTTTACTATTTCAACTTACCGAGTCTACTAACTAAAATATATGTGACTCAACTTGGAATGAACTCGTTGGGGAGTTTGTCTTTTAGAGAAACTCCAAGTAAAGCTTGCTTTTAAGTCTACTGGATAACTTCAGTTTGTAGAATAATCTCGTTAGTTTAGTCCGATACCTAAATTTTGTTTGAACTCTTCTTTACTGCACAAACAAAATTAGCGTAGAATAGTGGTACAATGTGATTACAAACCAAGTACTAAGATAGTGTGTAATAGCAATAAGATAGTGACTACAAAAGTAAAATAGAATCGTAGATAAGAAAGTATAAATGTGCAATCACCTGAATATATTTGAATAAATAAAGAAAGCATATGAACCCCATTAAGGGGAGGATACCCAATTAATGACTGTAATAAGATGTAGTACCCTATAGTCACATAAAGTGTCTAATAAAGTTAAAGGAGTTCGTGGTAAGTTCATCGCAACCTAATAAAAGAGAAAACCAAGTACTATCCTCAGTCACTCTCGTCCTCGCGGATATTACATACTTTAACAAGGTGAGTAAATGCAAATGTTTACACTACACCATCAAAATCAAGTTTGATACATATTATCAATGTAGGGAATATTAGCTTTGATTATTTGACAGTTATATTTACAAGAATATAAAAATGTTCAGTCTATGGGAAGACGGATTATCATAACCCCATTCCACGAGTGTCATAGTGTAATAAGGAAGTAAATTGAAGCCTGCTATAACAGTCAGGGAAAAAATCGAAAAGATGCCAATCTATCTAGCTAGTTATGTATAAGCCTTGCTTATCCCTGCATGAATGGGCTGTCTTGATCGGAGAAGTACTACCATCTTACAGAAGACCAGCGTAAAGCCACAGTAGGTAGTCCCACCGTTGTGTTTCGTATGGTGAAAGATAGCGCTGGTTGATCAAACTCTAAACTTCTCCTCTCCTCTTCCTATCTATTTCCTTGCAGTTTGCGACACGCAAGATGCCTCTGGTGTTGCTAGCTTATAGACGCTAGCTTTTTTTTTTGTTTAGGAGGGAAAGAATGTACCTAACCGCACGCCCCGTCGTTCGGGGCAACGAACAGGGTAGAGTGGGGCCCTCACCCACTAAAGAAACCCGCCGCGTGCCGTCTCCCCGCCATTATTGGCGGGCCACCGGAACCATATTATATTCCATCAGTGGTATATAGACGCTAGCCTGAAAATCGCGATGATTCCACATAAAATAGAGTTTATCCAATAGTATATATATTAGATACCACAAAACAATTCCATAGATCCAAAACTGTATTATATCCAATATAATCTGTCAGAGCTATAGACAAGCTACTGCTACTTTCGTTGGTACTAACAACTGTAAATCCAAACTAATTTGACTTAACCGTCCTTCTAATTGGCCTAATAATCTGTTTCCGAACGAGATTCCGCTACGTGTGACTGATAAATAGTACTTTCGTTCAACAACAGCTCCACAAGATACGTGACTATTATATTCTTGCGGTAACCAGTGATGCTCTTTACTCGAGTAGACGAATAGATGAGCCATCAAACTGTTCATTACGCACCGTTACGTTAAACTGATAGCACAAAAACTAAATAATTGTGTCAGTGTATTGTTATTTTTTTTTATATCAAAAAGTCCGTATCACTTACATGCTAGAACAATTTTAATTACTTCAATTATACGCGTACAAAACTTTCATTACGCCAAATATTTGGTGCGATAGTACGAGAGATTGTATCAATTCCATTTGACGTATCAAACAAGCTATTTAAGCAACGCTGTTTTGTCGAATACATCACACAGATAGTCGTATTAATAATAATTACAGATATAATTAAATAGTTAATTAAATTACTCAGTGAGATATAATGTCAGTGAAGAGTTTTATGGTGCCGCACTAAGAATACAAATGTCACCACCCCATTCTTTCCCACGGGTGTCGTACGAGGCGACTAAGACTAAGGGAAGTAAGTAATTACCACCCATTGAATTACTGGTGGTAGAGCTGGGTGCCAAGTGGGAGTACTCACTTGCTATTGGGCCCGAGCGGGTTGGTACCACCATCTCCATGAAACACATCGGTGTGTCGGCGGAAATAGCCGTTCTTTCATTTTATATCTGTGAAATGAAATGGTGAGCAGCGGCTTGACAATACTCTCTCGCTGAGTTCATGAGCGACGGTTACCATTTACCATCAAGTGGGCCATGGCTCGTCCGCTACCAAATGCAATAAAAAGAAAAAAAAAAGAAAGAAATCATCGGATTAGCTTATACACTATTTTGTATGACTAGTATCTAGAAACTTTGTAAAGATACAATTATATATTATGTGTATGTACACGCTTTTATGATGAATATTCTTGGGTTTTCGCGAGCTGTACAGGCGACCAAATTAATTTTAACATTCAATAAGATTTGTTCACGAGTAATTGATCTATTATATTGATATATTTTTATTACGGACCGTGATTTTAGCCCAGAGAGGTGTTGTTTGTAGAACCTTCAGGCAATATTATTTTGTCTACTTTAATTAAAGTCTCACATGTGAATGGAGACTATACATGTTTATAAATTATTTTTGTTATAAATTGCCTATATCCATTAAATTAAAACGTGACGTCAAATAAAAAAGCTATATCTAATATTAATGATAGCATTAGGAGCTCGTATAAATCAAAATATGCTAATTAAGAATTATCTTTGTAGCAACAGATTAATGTAATAGAGCTTTTAACACCCTTGCGTGGGAACGAGGTGGAAAATAGAAGAAAGGTGCGGAGGAACGTTTTTCATTGGCGCGACAGTTATAGCTTCAGTTGATTACTGTGCCTTAAAACTTCTTACAAAATTAATTTCAATGACATAAAGCTCTTAAAAAGTGATATATAGCGGCCATCGCTTCATATAGGTTATATCATTTTAATGAGCCATTGTCACAGTTGGAATTCTGAAGAAGATTGTGAGTATAAACGACCGTATTACCACAAGTCAATTTAGCTTGGATGGTGGTCGGCGGTAGGTACAAATGTTACAATATATATTTGATTTTTATAACGTAAATATATTCTATAAGTATCTTAATATGCTATAAGTATTTGTTTTATATTTTAGTGAATATATAAATATAACTTTTTAGTAATTTTTTGACGTGATAACGTCTTATTATAAATCGATGCGGTCGAAATGCGATCTCTGCGGAGAATCTGTGGAGTGAGGCTGACGGACCGCATTCGTAACAACGACGTAAGAGAGCGAGTAGGTATGAAAGAGAGTATTGGTGTAAAGATGCGAAAGGGAATGCTCCGAAGGTTCGGACATGTGGAAAGAATGCCGGACGAGTGACTGGTTAAGAAGATATACAATGCGAAAGTGGAAGAATGTAGGTACAGGGGGAGACCGAGACTCACCTACCTAGACCAAATCGGTCATGTATTGAAGGAGGGTGGAGTCAGGAGTCTCCGAAACCGGCGAGCGTGTATGAAGAGAGTTATGAATGTTGAGGAAGCGAGAGATGTATGCAAGAATAGAGCCTCTTGGCACTCTGTTCTCTCTGCCTACCCCGCAAGGGAAATGGCGTGATGATAAGTAAGTAAGTAAGATGAACGCTGGCTGCACGCCTTAAAAAGTCTCACGTTCCGAAAAAATGTATGGCGACCGATGCAATGTTTGTGAAACTCTCAGGAAGCATATATATGAAGTTATCACGTAAAATTATCGTCCGTAAACCGACTTTATAGACATGGTTGTTTATTTTTTGATGATTTACTAAATTATTGTTTACACAGATCCTTTTGTTTATTGAGATGTCACGTGTATAATAATTGTATTAATCATTCAATTATGATCAACTAACGAACTTACATAATTATGTACATAGTCACTACTACCACGTTCAGGAAACTTATAAATGCCGTGAAATAAATTAGGAAAGATACCTACTATTTTAAATTAAAGGGCCTCTTTACTTTACGCAACTACCTATAACAAGGGATTAAAAGAGTATGTTGCGCATTTTGATCTACACTTGATATGCTCAGATACTATCAGCATACAGCTATTTACGACCCTGGACAGACAAATGTGATGTGGAGAATGGGAATGGCCGTCGGTCACTGCGATAGCTTAGCGGTCTGGAGCACGTCCCTGGAGTGAAAGGGATACTGGTTGGAATCCTGCTCGCACTAAACTTCTCTTTTTCCACATTCACAAATAATTTGTTTTTTAAAGTATTTTGTACGCCTAAGTTTATCGTCATACTGTGTTTGTGTGTGTCTGTACCGTGTGGTGACAGACTAAGAATACAAGTGTCACCACCTTATTCTTTCCCACGGGTGTTGTACGAGACTACTAAGGGATGTAAGCAATTATCAACCATTGCAGGATTGGTGGTAGGGCTGGGTACCAAGTGGGAGTACTCACTTGCTATCGGGCGCGAACGGGTTGGTATTGGTACCACCATAGCCCTTGTGACCGGCCATGAAGCACATCTATTTCTATGTATATATTTAGGTATAGAATAAAAATACATATCGAGGACTCATCCACTGGTAGCATCTATGATTATATTTTTAAAATATCACGTATTCTATTATACGTAATTGACTGTTTGACAAATTGATGGATCGTAATTAACTACTAACGAATTGTGTCAACAATATAGTTTCTTCAAAGTAAACAATTTCCGATGTTTTATAGCCAAACAAAAAACATCACACCGTTTCGCAACAAGTAGATGGTTAATTCAATTTCATAGCCCATTCGGCAACAATACCAAAATTTTTTCACAAAGCATCGCTATCATTGAAAGTAGGACGATACGTTAGAAAACTTTTTATTGGCATCGAAATTAAAAACGTGATTTTGGAGTAACTTGACGCGAAGAATGCTTATATTGCTATCTCTAAATGCTCCATATTTGTAGGTTATTAAATGCTTTCATTGAATATTCGATGCTGGAGATTATTGGGTTAGTATACAAGGGAACTGATGGGAATAAATATGTAAATATCGTAACAATAAATCTATAAACGAAAACATGTTATACATTCTAGTGATTGGTTATAAAATCAATTTATTGCTTGCCCAAGAATATGTCGCCTCAAGAAATGGTCCATGTATTTTAAATTTGTATTTTGTTGTATCCATAGGTATATTAAGGTATATGTGGATATTTTATAGGCCTCTGACTGAGCTTCAATCAATATAAAGAGTTTTATTGGATAGATTACTCTTTAAATGTGTTCGATTTGACTATTTACATACATACCTATATATTTATGTTGTTAATTGGCTTTAAATACAGCATAGATGTTTGGTACATAGCGTTTATTATTGACTATATACTTGTTGACGGTGCATTGATCCGTATGATGGCAAGCAATCATCATTCATGGACTCAAGGAATACAAGAATAGAATATCAAGGAAAAATCGATCCAATAAAGATTTTTCCATAAAGGTGGCAGGACTGAGATTAAAATAAATTGGGTTTTTATACTTGGAGAGGTCACTGAGCTACCCTTTTTAAGTAAATTTCTCATTTATTTAGATAGTTATAACATCAGTGCATTTACGTAACATGTGTTCAGGAATTTATTATGATATTCATTGCTAATGTTATTACGAATTCCGCAGACGTATAATAAGGTAGTTATAAGTCTTGCTCCGTCACAAAAAGTATATTATAACATCTGCCTTTATTTGTCACACTTTATTAATAGCGCAACAAAGTTTATCTACATTTTGAGTGAATATGATTGCGCGAAAACAACCTTGTCTGTCAACAGAAATAAGAACATTCTTATTACAATAGTTACGGAAAAAAATATGGAGACAACATTCTTGATGTCGAGTTACGATATGTCGATGTTGCGGGGCTAAAGGCATATTGTGTGGGTTTCCAACATAGTCATAGCTATAAAAAATATTTTAATAAATGGCTGGAGACGTTGTCTTTTCACTATGCGCACCGGATGCTCTATCACTTCTATTAACATAATACAATGCCATCACAATCGGGAATTTCACATTATATTTTTCCATTATTTTAGCAGTCCTTGATTTCTTCTTTTTCTTGAGTTTTACTGAAGTGCGCTGCATATACCAATTAAATTAAAAACACTAAAACTAGCCTATGGTTTTGGTAAAAATCTAGTGAAATAAAGCTAAAGAAATTTTTGTTTATTTGGTTAGTCAATGCTCTAATTGCTGAAAATACAAAACAGTAGATTTTTTTTCTAATGAATTTGCTACACTATAGCTACGATAGTTATACGAATTTTACTAAAAGAGCAAGCAAAGAAGAAATTATAAATATCTACTGAGAGTAATTAAAAATTTAAACTATAACATATAAAACGTTTTTTCGTGGCATGTCTATTACTATGAATTATTATTTATTAAAAATTAAATTATTATTTTTTATTAGTAGTTTTTTTTCTCATATATTTTATAACTTAAAATATTTGAGAAAAAAAAAACTGTATTAGGCTATACAGGCGTGTCTAAAAACAAAATGATTTTTATTTTTTGTTTGTTTGTTCGTCCGCGCATCACGAAAAACCCTTAACAAATTTTGATGCAACTTTTTTATTTGATAGCTCTCGATTAGACTTAAATACATTTTATCCCGCTACTATATAGGGATCATATCTCAGGATCCTAAAAACTAGCTTTTGGTTACGGTGTAGCCGCGAGCAAAGGCTAATAATATATTAAAACTATAACTAGTTATCGATAATATAATATTTTTTATGATATTGCGTTCATTTTGTAAAGCAACAAGTATGCTCACTCTACATATGTGTTGTATATTCCTATTACAATATTACGAAATACCGGTCCATAAGGTAAGTATTCAAGCACGAATCTATGAGGATACTTAACGAGCATTCGAGTTGGATCGTTATGCCGGACTCATGTGTATTATTAAGCCTAAGAAGGAATGCGCGGTCGAACCCGGGTCGGGTACTAGTGTGGTAGTTGACGTGGATACTGTATATTACAGTACTACATACATTGACCTTAGGGCAACAATTACGAGAACACTGTCCCGATTTACTAGATTTCTGTACCTTTATTTGTGTAACGTTATGTACAATATTGTACCTTCATTCAAACAAAAGTCAAGGTTATGGAGATTTCCACAAAACTATTTTATTACATTTCTGTGTACATATACAATGAAATGCAATACGTTTGAAAAATAATCATTTTAGGGTAGAATTAAAAATATATTCGCTTTAGAATTAAGAATCATAATGTATTTTTATCATTACTTTGAATCACGTGTTACAGTGATTCTGCAGAAACCTACCCCCAAGGGATAGAACAAGGGATTGATTTAAAAAAAATCACATGCAGTCAGCTTTAAATTGATGACATTGTTTTAACGAGGTGATTGAGATACTTTGCAATATTTATGGACACGGAAGAACTATGCTGATGAACGTAAATAATATTCAATGTAGAATAGTTATAACATGATTATGCTCACAAAAAGGCCGCATACCTACCCGTCACAGTTCCAGAACATACACGTGGGATGGCTAAGCACAACAAAATTATTTACCCGACTCAAAACTCCAACCTAGGACCTAGTGGTTAGCAGTTCCATACTTATGGCTAGCAAATATGCACTGTAACTGTTAAATTATCTTAAATAAATATTTATTTGGGTGTATAACTATAACTTTATCAAATAAAATAAATTTAAACTGTTCCATTCCTCCCTATGTTTGTCATAGAAGTACAAGTACTTTTATGGATAATCGGCTCTAGAACCCATGTCGACCATCTAGTACAAGTAATGGTCATTCATGCATAATAAAGCGAACAGTTTTACATACGAGGCTTTAGTATAATTTGAATCCATTCGATAACCATTTAAAAACATAAAACTCGATCATCTCTTAAGAAGTACGTACATTAAAAAGTTTTCAATCCACATTAAAACTTTTTTAATTTAACTTTTTCATATCATAAAAATATTTTGACAGGATTCAGGTCAAATGCGGTAGTATAGTAGTATCTGGAGCAGATTTACATCACCATGTACACTATGTACTTCAGTGGATTACTGTATTTAACCTTGTCCATTTTCGTAATTTACAGTAAATTTACTGGAATATGTGACAGGATTTCAACCGCTTGGCATGACGTCCTGCCAAAAACCCTGTCAAATGCAGGATATCATATTATACGCTCACAGCTTGACCTCCCAGGGACAAGTGGAAATCTCATCTGTTTCGGCTAACCGTCGCGGTGGTGTGAAAATCAGAGGGGTCTAAAGCCGCCCAAGAGCACCTCATGACCAGCCATTCTTCAACAATTACGAAAATCACCACTGTCAGATAAAAGCCCAACACAGTATCCACCCTCTGCATACAGGGTGGTTGGAGGATTCCGAAGA
The DNA here is from genome assembly GCA_948253155.1 of Leucoma salicis. Classification (NCBI taxonomy): domain Eukaryota; kingdom Metazoa; phylum Arthropoda; class Insecta; order Lepidoptera; family Erebidae; genus Leucoma; species Leucoma salicis. The sequence continues at coordinate 8,598,339 of OX411808.1, read as the reverse complement.
TAAACCGTAGAAATAAATAGAGTGTAAGCACGCAGATTTCCTCCAGTTTTTCTCCTTCAGCTTGCAGAGATAATGCCCTCCAAGCCATATTTCGACTAACGTCGCAGTCGTAAACTAAATTAAAAGGCATAAAAACTATAAGATAGATACTCAAGAAAAAACTTTACGTAAAAAATATACAAGTATGTGAATGCTTCTATCTTATTATAAAACCACATCTTTCATCGACGACAAAACCAATAGAATGTGCTGAGTAATTATCCTGGTAACAATTGTAAAGCCACACTTTTTCTAATTCTCTACACCATTGTACAGAATGTCATTAACTCTGTACCGGCCGAGATGGTCAGATTAGCCTGGTTACTGATAGGGATCCCTTGACCCCTGATCCGCTAATAACCATATACAGTACCGTCTTATTTGGTTGGTATTATACCTTATTATCAACACCATCTTTATAAGTCTTTATAAATATGAGCGGTCACTTGCTTCGATGACACGGCAATTATATTTTTTGTGAACGGGGAGACAGGGACGCCTATGAGTCTTTAACAAAATGATTTTGGATATAAAATTTTAGAATAAGTAATTATTTAAATTGTACGGTTTAAAAATAGTAATGACAGATTATTAAATCAAATTCATTCATCTTCTTTAGATCATCAACATGGTTGACTAATGTTGTTATAATAAACGCAAATTGCAAAAATCTCCAAAAACGCAACATCTTTAGGCATTACGTTTTTATGTTATTATCGTCCAATAAATTTAATATTAGGTATAACGATTTACAAAGCTCTACAAATATTTTTAACTTTAGTAGAGGTAATTCTACTACAATTATATGATTTTAAAAGTATTTCTCAGGAATCTCAGGGTAATATAAAATTTCAAATAAGTTTCGTTCCTAAAAGATCGCACACAACATAGACAAAGTCTTAAACTACGACATAAATATTCATGTTAGCAAGTAATGCTTCACATCATCATGTGTGGCTGGCCATAAACCATATATTTGCTTTAGGACCAAGGCAATCTTGCTGTATTAAATGTTACCCATATGATTGTAAATATCTATTATTGAATACGCCCTACCACTTTGCCAGCCGTGATCTTAATAACAATAGCTTACAAGTGTTCTGTGAGAACGTGTTGCTTTTACTTATTGATGCTCACGAATAGTAAGTACAAAATGAACATTACGCTGCCGTAATATACTACAATGTACACAAACTGTAGATGTCTATAATTAATTCCTAATTGATTACTGACTGATAGCACAGACGAGACGGTGTAATGTTTTAGGTATCTTTTTACCGGCCTATAATATTTTATTGTTTGAATTGCGGCTTAGTCCATTGAAATGTTACAATTTAAGGACCTAATATTGCATTTTTTAGAGGTCGCAATTTTATTTTTGGGCATGTGGGTCAATAGAAGCTTAACCCCAAGTTTGTGAGGTTGCCGCCCTTGTCCCCCGGCCGCTATCTTGTAAAACACCTTTTTCGCGATATCTTGGAAACTATGCGTCCTACAAAAAAATCGCAAATTTGTAGCAAATCGCTTTGCCTACAAATATGTTCCTATAACTTTTTGCCCTAAATTTAAAATTAAAGAAGTTATAAGCAAAAAAGTGGGAAAATTTATATAAAAATTTTTTGCTCAAAACTTTTTTTTTATACATTTTACAAAAAATATACCTCAGACCAATCTTGTAGATGGTCTTTTGAGGAAAATTACAACTTTACTTATTCATTGCTTACTCTTTTCCCCGCCACTTATGAGGTAGAGTCTGTAGGCGCGTTTTTTTTTACGTGGTATCCCGTGTGCCGTGTGAGGCCGGCTTTAGAATTGTCCTACCCCTCTCTACCCACGGGAGTCGTAAGAGCCGACTGAGGGAATACCGGGGGACTGGGCAGCAGCACTCCCTCAAGTATTAACAACATCCACTGCGATCGCGAATCGCGTAAAGCTCATGTAACATTTCAATGGACTAGCTGTATTTTTTTATTTTGTATTCATCCTTATTGATTTTTAAATGGAAAAGTTAGTGTGTTTTGTTACGCTTTTACGTCGTAACTACACTTAGAAAAAGACATACGCTACTTTAATCGTGAAAAAATTAAAGGTTCTATGGAATAGCTTTACTGGCACAGAGACAAACTATTGTGACATAGTGACATATTTATATTCTGATGTCTACGCGGACAAAGTACTAGACAGAATCTAATTTATCATAAACTAGCCATAGCTCGCGGCTCCACCGCAGTTAAAAGCTGGTTTTTAGGTTGTATCTCAGGCTCCTGATATACTAGCGCGATAAAATGTATACCAGTTTTTAAGTCTAATCGAAGTTGCATCAAAATTCGTTTAGTAGTTTTTACGTGATGCGCGAACGAAAAAACAGACAAACAGATAAACAGACAAAAAATCTAAAAAAAATGTTTTGTGTTCCGACACGCCTATATAGCCTAATAAATTCATTTTTTCTCAAATATCTTAATTGTACAGACACAGCTCTGTTACAGCTTTATAATAGTATAGATTACCAAAAACATATTGTCAATGTAATAATTTTATTTACTAGTGCAATGTTCTGTTTTAAATAAAACAACGTTATTTCTCGTTAAATGAAAATTAAGTTTTCGTGTGACCTTCAACCTGTTGTATAGGTTAGACTAGTACAAGGCTTGAAATGTGATTGAGTTTCCAACAGCAGTTCAAACATACCTATATCAATTGGTAGCGTTAAGGCGAATGAACAGTGAGATGTTTATGAAGTTGCAATAGGTTCGTTTATTATAGGTCGTATGCGTGTTGCTCTCGACGCCAGACGTGTTTTAAAATCAAAATTTATGGCTTATTTGAGTGTCGAAAGAGTAGATTGTGTGGGCGGCACTATAATGCATAGTATGTTGCATACTTATCTGTGTAAAATTAAATGACGTCGCCTTTGCATTGTTCGTTCAGTATAACGGATGCTAACTAACAATAAAGTTGGATTTATTGCAGTACCGGTATGTGTGAGTTATCACTATAGTGTACACTAATAATAGCTTATAGCTATACACTATGATATATTGATGATAGAATTGACAATATATAAATTTCTTACATTGCGCTACATTTAATGCAATGCAAGAAATTGATTAATTCCACTATATATAGCTAGTATATAAAAGGAGATTTGATACTACTGGTAATGTTGTAACGGAAATTTAAAGTAACATAAACGGATCTTTTTCGCGTATAAATTAGTTGAAATTATTAACTACCGTGGTCACGGCTGCTGCAACGCAGTTGAAACGTCGGGTAAAAGGTAGTTAATAATTTCACTTAATTTATACGTGAAAAAAGTCCCGTTTATGTTCGCGAATCTTTAAAAGTTACTGTAACGGAAATTGTCTAATATTTAGGAAATATTTAAGAAATTTGTCAAGTATTTGTTTGACGTTTGATCGTAGACTACTTACGCACTTTGTTTGAGCCTCTCTTGAGGTCTTTTTTTATAAAGGCGAAGAAAGTGTACTTAACCGCACACCTCGATAAACCCGCCGTGTGCCGTCTCTCTATCGTATTGATGGCCCACTGGAACTGGGTGAGCTTACCTCAATGGTCCGCTGGTGGCTTACCCTTTCCTGTACTGTACTTTCCCTTTACTGAGCGACGCTTTTGCATACGTAGCATCAGATTGATGATTAAAAGTAACACCTAATTGCCACCACCATGCTTCGGAAGGCACGTTAAGCTATGGGTCCCAGCTGTCGAATAACATCTAGTAATTGTTAAAGGTTTTCAGAGTTCTGAATAAAACTTTAACTCCGGTTTTGTTCTAAGGTCACCAGATGTCCCATTAGTTTGGCCGCGGAGATCAGATAGGTATTAATTTCGTAAAAATACATGGATCAGCTAAAACCAAACAGATCGTAAACTGACCGCAACAATATTTGTGATTAGGATAGGGAGATTGTGATGATCATTTTCACATATTGCATTACTGGTAGTAGGGCTGGGTAGGTACAAAGTGAGTACACACTTGCTATCGGGCCCGAACGGGTCGTTACCACTGTCTTCTGTGTGACCGGTCATGAAGCACGTCAGTGTCTTTTGGCTGTAGCAGAAGATAGCCGTTTACTTATTCTTTCATTTCGTATCAGAGAAATGAAATGGTGCCCACCGGCTTTACAATACTCTCGGTATCGTTGAATCCATGAGCGACGGTTACCTACCACTTACCATCAGGCGGGCCGTGGCTCGTCTGCCATCATTAGCAATAAAAAAAAACACAAATTATGTACCTTAGAATATATGCAAATCAAACTTATCTATTGTAGGCTAGGTATGCACGTTGCAATGAGTAATGTGTGTAAATTTTTCTAGGTGGTACTGTCTACTCACATATTCTAGGTTATCATCTGAACACATAGCGATAAATCTAGACATTTAAAGCTAGCTTAATATTACAGTAAAACTTTTGGTTGTCGGCCAAAAACCTGGTTAGGATTTCATAACAGATAAAAATGCCGGCGGAATTGTAATAGACGTAATCACAATCTAAGGTCGAATACACGAGAAAGATGTTTCGTATCATTAGTGAATACAAATTGCTAGACGTGGAAAAAACTAATCTTTATTTTATTTATTACCTGTAAATAGTACAATGCACTTTGGTAAGCCCTAATTTGATTTAAAATAACAAACAAGGAAGTGAGAGTGAGAGATCATGATTAATAGTTACGATGAGTTCTTTTAAACGATGTAAACCTATTTTAACAGATTCATTGCGACCTCTTGGCACCCAAAGGAGGCTTTTATTCATTTCAAAGTGATTATTGCAACCTATTGTTGTCAAAAGGATGATATATTAGATGTTTTTTTGCCACGTATCTAATAAAGATAATCAAAGGTCAGTCACGACGTTACGAACGGCGTTGTTTGGTTGTGTTATATATTTTTACATACTTTAGAACTTTTTATTAGTTGAATAATATTAACGTAATGTTTAAATACATTGATAGAGATAAATCGTAAATTTGACTTGATAATTCTGCAAATTATATACAAAGATTATCTGTGGATACAGCGATGTCACAACAGTACGTACACAAAAGTAACTGTTAGTTATTGTGATTGGTTTTGGCAGACGCTGGTGCGCGGGAAAACTCTTAGTCACGCTTACTCGTGGGCCCGGAACCCAACTCGATCGAAACTTGATCAGATAAGTGATGCGCACAAAAATACCGAGGCAATGGTCCGATCGCTCTAGTCGTGATCGATAGAGAATCGAAGTGTCACGCGCTGGGTCGATGCCCTAAGGTCAGGGTCGATCCTCGATTTATGCAACGCAAATATCATTTTACCCAACGGATACGTCGTTACGTGGAATATTACATGTAAACACTTCATTGTTATTCCCTATCGAGTGTTTTTATTCGTGACTCGCCGACTGATCGCACGAACTGCAGTTTATTTGCCCTGACTTCGTTGAGTGTTAACCCCTGTTCCGTCATGTTTGCATACTTTTGCCCATATATGATCTGACTGGGACTTGAAATCCTAACTTCAATAATCGATTTTATCGGCTATTTTTAATAAAATAATTTGTAACTCTTTTAACAAACAATTATTTCATATACCTACTCGTACTTGTTATATAACATAATACAGTTTAAAATAAAAAGAAAGTGAAACTCGACAGTTAATTACAATTATTTCAGAAAATAAAAGCATTGAAGACTTTAGTTCATTCACTTCGTTCCAGATCATAATACTAATACTTTGTGAACTAAATGCCAATTTCAAGAGAACATTATCAAATCAACTTAAAGCTATCTCAATTATGGCTCAATATGGAGTGCACGAAACGGACAAAATAACGGACAACTGTTCTCTTCTGATATATGTAGGTGCAGTGTGCCTTTTGACCTCCTCCGAGGCATGAGACTAAAATAAAGAATATGTAACGAACAACAACAACACCACAAGTTTATTTTTCTAAATAAGAATATTTATAGCGTCGTGACAGACAAAAATTATGTCCGCAATATATATTAAAAGATACGAACTAAAAAAATAATTATGTAGCAAACTGTGTTTACATTGTAGAATCTATTTATAAAATGTAATAGTAAAAAATATTTTTAAAGAAAAGCTTTCGCTACAAAAATTGTTTCCATAATGCTTTTATTAAGATTGAAAATGCATATCGATATTCATAATATTAGTTTAATGGGATGTTTTTCACCAATTTGTATGGCGAACAGGTTTGAATTCCTACCAAAAACCTCCATAAACTAAACTAGCTAAATTTGTAGATCACAAACGGTTGACGAAAACAATCCCAAAAGTTTTTTTATGTCGTAATATTTATACGTGTAGTAGATAAATGCCGAATCATAAAAAAAAAATTGTCCAAAAAATAAAAATTTTGGGGTAGACCACCCTTATCACTGAGACCCCTATCATCATCATCCATCCATCAGCCTTTCATCGTCCACTGCTGGACATAGACCTCCCCAAAATGGGGGTTCTGCCATAATCGCCACGCTTGGCAGGCGGGTTGGCGATCGCAGAGGATGTTTTTAGTACACAGGGGAACGCTGCTGCCCGGTCCCCCGGTAATCCCTTAGTCGGCTTATATGACTCCCATAGGAAGAGACGGGGTTGAGCTATTCTTGGTGCCGGAGAGACCTATATGAGAAATAATTAACATCCTATTCTCAGACCTACTGAATATCCACACAAAATTTCATAAGAATCGGTCAAGCCGATTCGGAGGAGAGTGGCAACAAACACTGTGACACGAGAATGTTATATATTAGATAAATATCCACGTCGACGAAATTGCAGGCAACAGATAGTCTTAGAGAAAGCTTCAAATAACTTCACGTATTATATAAAATACTCAATCAATTATAAGTACTATTGAGGTAAAAATCTGATATAATTGAGTAGGGTCAGGCTGCCTCGCAATCGGCGTAGGAGCATAGGTTAATCGAGTGAGCGCCCGTACAGAATCCTACGCCTCATCACACAGAAAATAGCGATTACTGAAGTTCTCTTACACTTAAGTCGCCTGATATGAGATAGAAATAAAGAAAGAACGAAATTACAGAATTATAGACCAGAATATAAGATTCAGAAGTGACAATATTGTCACTCTACCCACACCACCACATTCAGCAATGATGTCACAATACAGATTTTACTATGCACTGTAACGCCGATTTTCAATGCAGGCCTTAGTGACATAGGGATGAGAAATAAGCAGTTGCAACATATATCTTAACATAGATAAAAGATAGAACAGCATACAATGTTTATGTTATCATTGACGGGATTAAAATAAATATACAGTACTTATAACAGTTATGTGACTTCTTACTTTGGAATTTATTAATGTCTGGATTGTAAATCATATGGCTTGTTTTTCCAAAAATGATAAATAGGTATCTAAAGGTCGATGCCCAGTTGAAAGTTTAGATTTCGCTAGGCTAGCGACATTGTCGATGGATTGTGGCGTCTGCCAACCCGTATTGAGTGCTAGTGATTGACCAGGCTTTAAATTTTTCTCAATTTGAGAATATACCCGATTCCAAGAAAGAAATACTTTTATTTTGGTTTCTACAATATTTTTAATGAAAAGTAACTAACTGAGCCAAATAAGATTAAATAATGAAATAATAATTCCAATAGTAGGACAAAATATATATGTACTCGTACTACATAAAGTGTTAGTAAATTTTGTTTAAACATATTGAAACTAAGACTTATATGTAGTGTTTGCTAATTATTGCATGTAAATTTTTCGTTATCTCTATTATGACATAGTTTGTAAGTGCTTGAATTTTTGTTACATTTGTTATGGACCTATAATAAATAAATTTATAAAACATTTGCTCACGAAGCTAAGAGTGAAGAAAAATATATAATTTTGGAGGGTTTATTTATTTAGGGGTTGATAATGTATTATGCTTAAGACGGCATTATAGAACATCACTTTGTTTTATGTTGACATGAGGTTCATCGTCTTTACCATGCGCACGCAACCTTATGACGCGGAAGGACCGCACGAGTTGTTTCAATGATAACACCATTTTAATAAAACAATGCACGATGCTCAGAACTTTGCTAACATCCCGCCTTTTTCATTCAAAATTTAAATGCATTTAATTTAATTTAGTATTTTTTACTCTCATAAAATATAATGACACTAGCCTTTGCCTTAGTAGTTTTAGTTAAGCTTGTTTTTATGTTATATCCAGCGGTGGATTTACACAAAGGGCAGTTAGGGCAAGTGCCCAGGGCGGCAAATTTTTTAGGGCAGCAAAATTTTGAAAGTGAAAAGAATTTTTTTTAGTCTTATCAAGATTGATCAACATGATTAATTAATAATTTTCTGTTTAATTGATTTGAAAAAAATCAATTCATCCATTATTTGTGAATAGGTATAATTTTGGCACTTGGTAAAAATTAGTAATCAAAATGATTTAATCAATTTATTTACTTGGAGATTTAAAATAATAATAGATTTTTCTACTTTCTGGAATCAAAGAAATTTAATAACTTAGTATTTTTTTTTAATTGAAAAAAAATCGGAATTTTATTTGCATTTTTCAAAACTTTAATCAATCAAAGAATTTAAAAAAATATTAATGAAAAATAAAATATATAAACTATAAGTTTAAGTAAAATTCCAGTATTGGGGCGGATTTTTTTCCGGAGCCCAGGAGCGGCATTAAGTTTAAATCCGGCCCTGGTTATATCTCAGATTTCCGATATAGTAGCGGAATAGAAATGTATACCAGTTTTTAAGTCTAAACAAGAGCTATGAAATATAAGAAGTTGCATCAAAATCTGTTCTGTAGTTCTTGCGTGATGCGCAAATAAACAAACAGACACAATCTAAAAAAAAAAGAATTGTGTTCAGACACGCCTATATAGACTAATTTTTGCTCAAATATCTTAAATAAATAAATATTTACGGACATTTTTCACACAACGTCCTCTGGTCCCAAACTAAGCTTGACGCTTGTGCTATGAGTACAGATTACGGATATAATGCATATACTACTTTTTTTTGTAAATATATACATATAATAGACAGAAAACACCCAGACGCAGTGCAAATATCTGTGTTCCTCACACAAATAATTGTCCTGAGTGGGATCCGAACCCACGACCTCGTGCATGGAAGTCGGTTACACTACCGACTACGCCACGAGGCCCGTCGTACAGACACAGCTCTGTTACAGCTTCATAATAGTTAGAATAATCAATTTTATTTAGGGTATCGACTCTAACGGATATTGAAAACGACTTGTTAACAACACATCGTTATTTTAAACTGAAGTTCCTACAAACGTGTCAGATGCCACTTTTCAAAGATAAAGCTGACAATCTTACAAACATTCACAAAATTTAAAGATATCAAATGTTGCGCAATCATTTTAATGCCTATTACATTTGTAACAATTTAAGTTGTAGATACAGTTAAAAATTAATGTAATTACTTACATTAAATAAAAATGATATCCAATTAAAAACGTCCTACGCATACGCAGTAATAAACGATTGATACTGCATTCCGGCACTCGGCGTTGCTTTACTGATATTTTCTGTGAATAAAAAGTTTCCTATGCATAAAAACTCGTGTGATTATCGAAGTTTTAATGAGCCCATAAATAACTTCGAAGCGTTGATTATTATTCTAATACAGGACAAATTGGAGATGCACCCTCGAATATCTTCAACAGTTAACAATACTCGTAAGAACGCAAGGGTCAATGGTTTTTTTCGTCCAAATAAACCGCTTTCAATAGAGGCTTGATTTTATGATTTATAGGACCCTTTATCCGCTCTCTGCTTCTCCGTATTCTATTTTGATTGAGGTCCCTTTCAGTTGTTCGAAGATTGATTGTTTTTATGGTGTGGGAGTTTTTGTTGACTATGTTTATGTGTAAATATTAGAGTGTTTTATTTGTAATGTAAACCTGATTAATAAATATTATGTATTATTTAAATTATAATATATTTTTGAGATTTGGGACAATTAATTGAGTATGCGGTGGCAAAAATAAGTCTACAGGTTCTAGCTTACTATAGTTCCATCCATCCATCCATCAGCCTTTCAACGTTCACTGCTGGGCATAGGATTACCCAAGAGAACGCTACAATGAGCGGTCCTATTATATATCAATTATAAACTATAGTTATCAAAATCAAAATTCTTAGTCATTGATTGCAGGTAAACTACATTTAAATTTATGTATTAAGATGTTGCTATTTCTAGCTGTATTGATTGCGAGGCATTCCCGTGTCTGCAAGGGCAAATTGAGCAATGGCATCCACCGCAGGCTCGAATTTACCGAGATTATTCCTAGGAGAAACGAACCTTTCATCGTGTACTGAAGTAGTTTGTAGAAAGCATAGTATAATATGATAGCTTTATCACTATAATGCAAAGGATATAAAAGAATACCAGAAGATACACACTCTAATATCTCTGCATTAGTCGGAGAATAAGTTTAATACAACCATACTACGCTTTATTACTGAACTATTATATTTAGCGTATAACGCAGATAGTTTTACTATTTCCTCATAGAATATTGGTTAATAAGGATATCAACGTTTACTAATATTTCATGTGACATGTTTACGATTGTCAAGATTTACTTTAGAATGCCTCGTAAGTGCTGATAAAATTTATAGGCAACACGATTATGGAAAAACAAATCATTAGTTCATTTAACATTAACGACTGAGAACCCAGTGAGAGGTCAAAAGGCACAATTTTGAACTGTCATGAGACAGACGGGCTTATAATGGTATTGTCCAGATTAATCTATTCCATGTGTTGTTCCCTTAGGGCTGAGGACGGCAATTGAAATGTCCCGCTAGAGAGTGAAGTGGGTGCGAGCCGTGTCCATTTCCGCAATTTCAAGACGTACAAGAGGCGATCGTGTACCGACAATAGGCGCTATCGTGTGGCGTCTAATCACAAGGGCCATAGTACTGTTAGGTCGCTGTATCGCCCGCGGCCGAGTTGCGCTTGAGCAGAATAATGTGCGTGCGAACGTGAATCGATCGTCACATCGCAGTCTATAACATCTTATAAAGATAGCTGGAAGCTCAATATAATAACGCACTAATCAGTATTACGCCATGAAACATATTAGTTATGCTTGCACCCTGATCTTGCAAAGGCAAATCTATCTTTGCCAGATATTGACATGGTAATTGTAGTTACGCGAAAATTAAAACGGGATATTGATCGAATAGTAATAATGTCGAATTACTTGACAGTTAATTAGAGCCTGCCATTCAGGCGAGCGCAGCCTTGTTCGCTTTGTAGCAAACTTGTAGTTTCGTAATATCTGTCGTATGTCCGCCCGAACGCTGTACAATACCACTGCTATGATTTATGGTTTTAAAGCCCTTGCCGTAGATTGAACTCTTTGTAATCATTGACAAATTATGCGGCTACCATTTACTTTTATTCAGCTGGCTTTGTTTCTTGTTAGATGTATATAACAGACTCGCTGATTGTGAAACAAATTTCAATAAGAGCCGAACACTACCTGTTCGTAAACCACTGGTTCTTGGAAAATGTTTTAATAAACCATATTTGAATTGTATCAACTTTTACTAACTGTAAAATACTTTTGCTTAGAATTGTTATGTATTACGTATATACATAATTATATAATTATCCAATCATATACTACGCATAGATACGCGTCTGTCGGATGTGTCAGGAGTCTTGAAGATATTTCTATGCTATAATAAAACTGTAACAGAGCTGTGTATGAACATTAAAAGATATTTAAGAAAAACATACTGTATTAGACTATGTGGGTGTCTCTAAACCCTATATTTTTTTTGTAATTTTGTCTGTTTTTTGTTCGAGCATCACGCAATAACTACTTTTTTTTATTGCTTATTGAGGCAGACGAACCTCGGCCCTTCTGATGGTAAATGGTAACCGTCACTCATGGACTCAACTATACCGAGAGTATTTTCAAGCCGCTGCTCACCATTTCATTTCACCGATATGAAATGAAAGAATAAACGGCTATCTCCTGCTACAGCCAAAACGTAACGATGTGCTTCATGACCGGTCACACGGGAGATGGTGGAACCAACCTGCTCGGGCCCGCTACCAAGTGAGTACTCCCACTTGGTACCCAGCCCTACCACCAGTCATGCAACGGATGATAATTGCTTACTTCCCTTAGTCACCTCATACGACACCCGTAGGAGAGACTGGGGTGGTGACACTTGTATTCTTAGTCCGTCACCACACGGAAACACTGAATGGACATACTGAATGGATTTTGATGAAAATTTCTCTTTGATACCTCTTGATTAGACTTAAAAACTAGTATACACATTACATTGCGCTACTATATCTAAAACTAGCTGTGGCAGAGTCGTAAGCAAAGGCTAGTTTTGTTCTATGAATAAAATAAAAAAAATAAGTTATGGCGTCATCAATATCAACTTAGCCCTTACACATCTCACTGACGCGCACGGGCCGGCTTCATTAAAAGAGGGTAATTGGTCTATTATACTACGCTGGTTAGACAGGTTAGATGAAGGTTTTCTTGTGCTTTTTCTTCTTTTTACATACAACCATACTACCTGCTTCACTTTTTATTTTTACGTTTAAGGATAAGGAACGAGTTAGGAATGTTATTCATATTAAAACGCTAGATGGAGCTTATAATATTCTGCCTGCTACCTATACTAATATTTTTTATTAATTTTAACTCTGAGAAGAGTCTTGTGTGCAGTGTAACCATCCATCCATCCATCAGCCTTTTAACGTTCACTGCTGGACATAGGCCTCCCCAAGAATGGGGGATAGTGCCGTAATCGCCACGCTTGGCAGGCGGGTTGGCGATCGCTGTGGATATTGTTAATACTCGAAGGAGTGCTGCTGCCCACTCCTCCGGTATTCCCTTTGTCGGCTCTTACGACTCCCATGGGTGGAGAGGGGTGGGACAATTCTAAAGCCGGCCCCACACAGCAGTGTAACAGTAACAGTTAAAAAATGTACCAGCCCCAACAGGTCTATATAACAATTAAAAATTTAAAAACAAAATCTTAATCAAGGTTTAATGCTCCGATGGTTCGGACATGTGGAAAAAATGCCGGACGAGCGACTGGTTAAGAAGATATACAATGTGAAAGTAGAAGGATGTAGGTACAGGGGAAGACCGAGACTCACCTACCTAGACCAAATCGGTCATGTATTGAAGGAAGGTGGAGTCAGGAGTCTCCGAAACCGGCGAGCGTGTATGAAGAGAATTATGAATAGTGAGGAAGCGAGAGATGTATGCAAGAATAAAGCCTCTTCACGGCACTCTGTTCTCTCGGCCTACCCCGCAAGGGAAATGGCGTGATGATAAGTTATTTAATTAAGACCAATTCTTATAACTAAACTTTACATTAATAAAATATTTTCACAAATTTGCTTAGAATACCATCGCCATGCCACTAAAGCATTACAATTTGCACTATTTGTAAGGCAGGTAATGTGATCCTTGCAGAGATAGCCATAAATTTTTCATAGTGTTCACTTCCCATGTAACAATACATTCACTTACGACAAACAACATTTATTAAGGGTGGATATAAAGACGAAAGTTGCAATGCTTCATGGCTCAACGCCGCTCTATGCTGGGAATAAACGCTTATAAATCTCTAGAGGTTATATTTAATCACTAGTGCCCTCACAGAGCGCACGTTTGTAGTTCGAGTCTGAATTATTTTAATCCAGAGACTGGGTCTCTTATTGCAGCTAGGCGCTTTGTAGGTTCTCCGTAAATCAGCTTAGCAGACGGCTGGTGCGGTTGTTATCTTCTTTGCCTAGAATTATACAAATCTGTCGCCATTGAATTTATTTTATGCATTTTTGATACATGCCTTCGTGTTTTCATATTTGTATGCTTGGAACCTTATGAATCAATGCGCTATCTTATGTAATAAGGCTACTGTTACTTATAACGCATGTCACAACACAATTTTACTATGTTATATCTACATACACATTGATTCTTAATAATATATGTGTATCGTAAGTAAAAATAAACTACAATATTGAATTGGTATGTATTTTAGCGCAACACATTTTTTTTTTCATTAATAATTACCACACTTCTCTCTAAAAACTCTTATTTTACCAAAACAACAGGAAAATTGATAACAAGTTTTTAGGTGAAATAACTGCTGGATGGATTTTGATGAAACGTTCTCTTTGATACCTCTTGATTAGACTTAAAACTAGTGTAAAAAATAACTATCAGTTGCAATATTGAATAGTTTGTACAGCAAAAATAAATCCATGCAATGCTACGAGTAGAAAGACCGCAAAGATATCGTGACTGGACCAAAATACAACGAACGTTACTTTAAGAATAGTCAGTACAAGGCAGTAGTCACAATTATAATTTATTCTCGTGCTTTCAGTCAAGAACGGGCGTTATTACATGCCGCGGGCTTTGTAAGAAGCAGTCGAGAAAAGGTATACCAGTCAAATTTGCATTATAACTCTTTAGTTATATGCATCGTTAGTTATAAACCTCTTTACGTTAAAGCTCTTATGTCTATAGAATAAAGAGAAAAGTTTATGTTTTCAGTATAATACTCGTATATCTAATATAAGTAAGTTACGTCCACCTTGACCATAGATACTGTGAAGCATTCAAAACGTTGAGATAATAACCTAAGTCAAATATACACATTAAAATTAAAAAGTTGTTCTATTTCGATAATGTCTAATAGGGTCTGAAAGTCTAATAGGTTATGTTTGATCAGTGTGTCTTTTTAATTCTAGAAGTAGATTTTTGTTAGTCTTTAACTGTAATTATTAACAACTTGTTTTTAAGTTCCCCTACGTAAATATTGGCATAAGAAAATATGTAACTATAATTTTTAATATTTAGATGGTATTATAGTAACTTGCACCATAATTAGCGAATCAAGAAAGGAACATCATTAGCGTAAAATAGAAGTTCAACAACAGTTGCTCAAGGCATTAGGCAAGTCAAGTTCTTACTAAAATGCTTACTGCTGGTGAAAATTATTTTAGAATATTAATAACCTTAAAATTTCTGGAGTTGCTCGTATTATTACATTACAGAAATACTCAGTAAATAAGGAACTCAGTTTAGGTCATTATTTTTAAGAATAATATCAACTTAACTGAGCCATTAAACTTGCTGTGTTGACGTTAAAGTAATTTTAAGTTCGTTAAAAGCAAATAAGCCTCTTAGTCGGCTTACCTGAATTGAAACGATTCGGTGTCACAGATTTCTACTGAAACCTTTTGTGAATCAGTTTAATACTATTAGCCGTGGTTTTGGTTTATAAATGTTGGTAATAAGTAGGTAACATTAGCAAAACAGGATGGCTCGTCTACCACCAGAAACAATATAAAAAAATGGGTTTATTTAGTGGGAAACTGATACAAATTGTCACCACTTTATTGTCACCCAGAAAAATATCCTAGGTATCGATATGGCCCCATACTATCCTGTTCGTTGCCCCGAACGACGGGGTGTGCGGTTAAGAACATTTTTTCCCGCCTTAACAAAAAAAAACGATATCTATATGGCACCACTGAAGTCATGTCACACAGTTCTGCAGGTTGTCCGGCAGTACAGGCTGAGTGACGGCACGCGGTGGATTTAATTAGTGGGTGAGGAGCAACGAACAGGGTAGTGTGGGGACACTACCCTGTTCGTTGCCCCTAACGACGGAGTGTGCGGCTAGGTAGAATTTTTCCCGCCTTAACACAAAAAAAATGTTGGGTATGGCAAGCATACTTATGGTAGAGTCACGGCCCATCTGATGGTAAATGGTAACAGTCACTCATCGACTCAACTATACCGAGAGTATAGTCAAGTCGCTGCTCACCATTTCATTTCACAGATATGAAATGAAAGAATAAACGGCTATCTCCTGCTGCAGCCAAAACGCAACGATGTGCTTCATGGCTGGTCACACGGGAGATGGTGGTACCAACCCGCACGGGCCCCATACCAGGTGAGCACTCCCACTTGGTATCCAGCCTTATCACCAGTCATGCAATCAATCTTAATTGCTTACTTCCCTTAGTCGCCTCATACGACACCCGTGGGAAAGAATGGGGTGGTGACACTTATATTCTTAGACCGTCACCACACGGAAACTTGCATTGTCTTATTCAAACATTGTAGGTACTCTCTTTTCAGTTTTGACTGGCCTTGAAAGATATTGAGGTGTTTATAGCTGAAGATAGCCAGTAGAGTGATAAATCTCCTTTGAATGTACCTAATATTTTCTTTGGTTTTGGTAGTATGTCTCATTGGTGTAGGTATAATTTTTTTTGTTAAGGTGGGAAACATTTACCTAACTGCATACCCTGTCGTTCGAGGCAACAAACAGAGTAGTGTGAGGCCCTCACCTACTAAATAAACCCGCCTTGTGCCGTCTCTCCGCCTGTACTGGGAGAACACCGGAACTCTGTGTCATTACTCCAGTGGTCCGCCGGCGGCTTACCCTTTCGGGTACCCTCTAATTGGTGTAGGTACCTACTGATATAAGGTTGACTTTTAAAAGGAAGCCATGATACATAATATACTGTTAGTTTCAGTTTTAAGATATGCGTTATAATATGCCGTACTCGCCGACAGAAAAAGTGAAGGAAAAATATAATTATAATCTGATTCCGTTTAACAGCTTAGACATAAGCGCCTTACTTATTCCTACTTGACCTCAATAAAACCTCCGTCGTTTTACATACTTATAAGTCTTGCTAGTGAACTATTTAAGTAGTTAATTTTATGAATATTATTTTAAAGAATCACCTGAAAGGGTAAACGCGACAGACGACAGCGTACAACGCGTAGATTTCGCATAAATGTAAACTTGCACGCAACAGTGAAAATATCTGTCTACCGAAAACGGTTTAAGCTTTCGTACTGCTATTCAATTGTTTATCAATAAAGCCTTCGTGTTGCTACTCAGATATTTTTAAGAAAAACTTTATAACAAATTTTATACAAGTCAACACTCGTATCCGCAGACTCAATATTAAAAGTTAAAAACTAATATCAATAATTTGCGGAGTCGTAACAATATTATAATAACTTCAAATAATTCTGAATTTGTTATATAAACCAGAAGAGTATAAATAATAATATTTTTAATAATATTTTGTCCGTGTGGTGACGGACTAAGAATACAAGTGTCACCATCCCATTCCGTGGGTGTCGTATGAGGCGACTAAGGGAAGTAAGCAATTATCATCAATTGCATGACTGGTGGTAGGGCTGGGTACCAAGTGGGAGTACTCACTTGGTATCGGGCCCGAGCGGGTTGGTACCACCATCTCCCGTGTGACCGGCCATGAAGCACATCGTTGCGTTTTGGCTGTAGCAGGAGATAGCCGTTTATATTTCATTTCATATCTGTAAAATGAATTGGTGAGCAGCGGCTTGACAATACCATCAGATGGACAATAATATTTTACTAACAATATAGCCACGGTTATGTAGACGCTAAGAGCCATTTATTAGCAATGATTATGGAATATTTGCTAAAATATATTTTAGACTACCATAAGCCATTTAATACTACAGAAATGTGTGAAATAAACGAGATTAATATTGAAATAGTAATTTGTAAACATGAAGCTGTTATTTGTCAAGCTCCAATATTTAACAAACACTTTTGTGATAGTTTGGATATTTTAAAGATGTTTGATAATTTAATTTATTATTCAAATATTCAATTTATAAATATTCAAAATAAGTAGTATAGGGGCAACGCCATACATTTAGGCTAGTACAATTGTATATACATATTTAACATGTAAATAACTCAATCGTCAGTGTCAGTGAAACTGACGAATGCAATTAATTTATAAGTGTAACATAATTATTAGGCCGTGTGGGGCCGGATTTAGAATTGTCCCATCCCACTCCACCCATGGGAGTCGTATGAACCGACTGAGGGAATGCTGGGGTAGTGGGCAGCAGCACTCCCTCGAGTTTTAACAATATCCACGGCGATCGCCAACCCGCCTGCCAAGCGTGGCGATTACGGCACTATCCCCCATTCTTGGGGAAGCCTATGTCCAGCAGTGGACGTTAAAAGGCTGATGGATGGATGGATGGAACATAATTATTCAGTAGCAATTAAACATATCAAGAAAGCAGTTGTCTACTCATTCCTCAAACATTAATATACAACATTAAACATTCTATATTTAACATAAACATTTTATCATTCTAAAATTTAACAACCCTGTTGGGGAACACCCCAACAGTAGGTTTAATAACCACAGCCAAAAGCTAGTTTTTAGGTTATATCTCAGTTGTTTTTACGTTATATCTCGGTTCCATCTAAATCCGTTCAGTAGTTTTTGCGTGATGCGCGATCAAACAAACAGACAAACGGACAAAAAATCTAAAACAAATTGTTCTGGACACAAAACACGCCTATACATTAGTCTAATACAGTATTTTTTTCTCAAATATCTTAAATGTACAGACACAGCTCCGTTACAGCTCTATAATAGATACATAGGAATAAAAGAAGCTTAAAGCTGTTATGACAGTTTTATAAAAATCATTCCAAATTAGATTAAAACAGGCTTATGCTAACCGTAATTCAGATGAAAACTAGACTCCAGAGTTCTAGACCCGTAGATCACTGTAAGATCGTTAAACATTTAACCCATCAAAAGTATATTAAAGATCAGCTTTATGAAACGATTTTGGAATGGATCTCATTTTAAGGTTATTTGATTCGATTTAAGTATTTAACAGCTATACCGCACTCGTTTTGATGAAATCACGTGCACCGCGATGGCTTTAGAGACAACAGTTTTTATGTTTAGACGTTGAGGCTACCAATAAATTCTACCAATGAGTTAAATTCTACCAATGAGTTAAATTCTACCAATGAGACGGCACACGGCGGGTTTATTTAGCGTGTGAGGGCCCCACACTACCCTGTTAGTTGCTCCAAACGATGAGGTGTGCGGCTAGATACATATTTTCCCGCTTTAAAAAAAAAAACTAAACGAAACTTACATCACAGAGATTGAGATATCATACCAGTAATTGGCTCTTTTTTTTTTTATTTAGTCTCTTTTTTTCTTAATAATAGCTGGCAGTGACGTGTTTCGTCACTTATTTTATAACCAGTTGCATTCGTTTGTCTCTGCCTACCACTCTAGGAAACAGGCGTAAGGCTATGTATGTGTGTAGTAGCCGTAGTCTTATTTTATTTGTTTACAAGATCCTCTATTATAAATTTATTCTTATGAGCATAGTAAAGATCAATCTTGTCATGATGGTTAGTTCTTGCATAACATGTAAAGCCATCGCTTGGCAGAAGTACCTGTGTCGCGGTCATTGTACATCTTGGAGCTATTATTCATTTGCACTAACAAGGCATCCATGTCTCGCTGTGACCGCTTTCCGTCTGAAGGTAATCATTTAACTCCAGCAAAGCTTAATAGTGGGCAGTATTGTTCTCTAGTGAACGATAGAATTAGGTAACATTATCGCTATGAACTACAAAACTTTCCAGTTATAAATTATGCTTTACTAGTTCGAAGACCGCCCGCAATGTTTACATACGATTATTGTGAAATGATGAAGAGGTCAACGGATAATGGAGCATTTAAATTTCAATTTATGGAAGTGTTATCCGGTGCGACTTGTTTTTAGCGTGCACGTGAAATTAATTACCATTTAAAATAAATATGTCTCGTGTTTTGAGATAACGCAGATGGAGCTTAATATTTTACCCACGGCGGAAGGAACCGAATGGAGGCGGTATATTAAACATTTGAGGTTAGAGGTTGTTTATATAAATATACATAGGAATATGTATTTTAAAGTACTGAATCGATTTCGTTGCTGTTTTTGCGTTTAGAAGATATAATTTCAGAGCAGATTATAGAGTTTTATGTTTGTAGATAATCAGGCTGTGCTGCAAGCGTGAGTTTTATAAAAAAAAGTTTGTTTATATGCTTTTAACAAACACACGAATGACAAAGCCGCCTTAATTCACAATAGCACTATTTTGCAAATACTTCATTTATTTATGAAATATGTGACTTGCTATAATATACTGTTGCATATTCAACAATAAATATATGTATTTATCTTTTTAAGAATAACCAGTAAAGGTTGTTGTATAGGTAGGAGACTCTGTTTTTGTTTGCACCCTGTGACTTTTTATGGGCTCATTTCGTAGGTACATCTTAACTTATACTTTTATGTATATTATTATGTAGTATCCACGACACAGGGTTTATTTCTTATCATAATAATTTCTGTGAGTTTATATAAAATAAATTTCAATAGGCAACAATTAAACCGTGGATTATTATTTAACTTTGACAACTTAACATGTCAATATAACACAATAATCTACACATTTGTATAATGTTTGGGTACAAACTAACAGTTGGCAAACATATAAAATGGCCGAAGATTCGTATACACAACCTCGTGTTTTACGTAACACCGTGAGACTGAATCTGTTGATATGACGTCTGACAGAAAATTTACCATAAAGTGTGCATACCTTAAACGATTCAACGTAACTAACTAGCTAATTAAACGGCTAGTTTTATATCGTCGTTGATGTAATTCTAACTCAACTCTAGTCATTATAATTTTATGTAGGCGATATCTTAATCTTTAGGTATATTTTTATTGCATATTATTTAAAGAAAGTGGGAGTTTGGTTAATTTACCGCGCAGTGTAATACAGATATTAGTATTAAAATTATGTAATGTGATTAGAGAAATTCGTAGGTAGTTTTAGGGCAATAAACGAAGGTGATCTTCCGCTGTAAAAGTTTCCGATACATTAAAGCGTAATAAACCACAATGTCGGTTTGAATTACTTTTTTACGACAGAGTAGCTTGAGAGTTATGTAACAAATATGTCAACAATAATCCACTCTTATGAATACCACAGATGGCAAAGTGCTTAATATACCGGCCTCCCACCCGAGTATTGTGGATAAAGATTATTCCTTAGTGCTTGGTGAAAAAAAAAAGAGAAAGAAAGAATTACTTAGATTTATTTCACTGGCAACACTGTTGTATATTGTAAATATAGCATCACGCCTGTATTCCCCAAAGGGGTAGGCAGAGGTATATTACACACCCACGACTCGCCAGCTATGTTTAAGTCCCACGTAATAGGGGGCGAGCCTATTTACGTCTACCGGGCACATTTCCAAACTCCGGGCTGCTACAGAGAATTTTTCTTTTTAGGAAAAAGCTCAATAACATTGCTCGACCCGGGGATCGAACCCGAGACTTCATGATGAGCAGTCGCATACACCACCGCTATACCACCGAGGCAGTTAAATCTAAGGTTAATAAAATAGGTTCTTAGGTTTCATATGGATAATTAAATAAAGTAAGTATTTTTATTGCTTATGGTGGCAGATGAGCTTCGGCCCACCTGATGGTAAGAAGTAACCGCCACTCATGGACCCAACAATACTAAACAAACTGCCAAACAACTGCACACCATATCATTTCACTGATGGGAACTGAATTAATGGACAATTATCTTCCGCTATAACCAAAACACAGCGAGCTATTTCATGGTCGGTTATACAGCAAACGGTGGTATCGCTCTTGCCTATTAACAAGTCAGTACTCGCACTTGGTAGCCTACTACTAGTAATACAATGGGTGTTAATGATAACTACTTGGTTTCGCCTCTTATGACACCCACGGGAAAGAATGGTGTGGTGACATTTTTATTGATCCGATACCTATAATTTGGGTTGTAGTCTCTGTCCGTTTTTTTGTCATGGTACAACTAATATTTATTGATAGATAATACAATAGAAAATTTCATCTTTCAGGAGTTAATTAAAAACATATACCAATTAAATAAATTCACGAACACGAACATTTTTTCACACAACGTCCTCTGGTCCCAAACTAAGCTTAACGCTTGTGCTATGGGTACCAGATTACGGATATAATACATATACTACTTTTTTTTTGTAAATACATACATATAATAGACAGAAAACACCCAGACGCAGTACAAATATCTGTGTTCATCATCATTTTTATACCTTGAATGCATTTACTATGAGCTATTCGATTCTAAACTCATATATAAATTAATTGACGGGCCTCGTGGCGTAGTCGGTAGTGTAACCGACTTCCGTGCACGAGGTCGTGGGTTCGATTCCCACTCAGGACAATTATTTGAGTGATGAACACAGATATTTGTACTGCGTCCGGGTGTTCTACATAAAAATGTAATATAATATGTATTATATCCGTAATCTGGTACAAGCACAAGCGTTAAGCTTAGCTTGGGACCAGAGGACGTTGTGTGAAATGTCCGTGAATATATATTTATTTATTAACGATTTAAAGTACCTAGCCTACCTACCTGGGTGTTTTCTGTCTAGGGCCCAAATAAATGTGTTTGGCTTGCCTTTGTAGATAGCCCTAACATGCTTTATTTACCTTCTATGACTATTATCACTGTAAATGTAGGTCATCCTAAATTGAAAGCAACATTTTGATTAAGAATTCATGCTGTAGTGCAATGTGGGTTGAGCAAATAAACGACTGTTTACGTCGGCGTCAATCTCAAGACGTGACATGCGAGGCGTAGACAATTTAGATATTTTAGAAATAATTTTCTTACTTCTTAAATGTGTTTGTTTATTATTCAGATCACAATATGGTCTGATGGAAACGATAACTATATTTACCATTGATCTAAGTACTTACAAATTTAGAAAATGCTTAACGGTTTTCATGGCGATTTTTATTAAAACGACGTTTTATAGTCTAGACTGAGGCATCCAAAGCCATTAATGTAAATTAATTTAATTTTTTATACTATGAGAATGGTGAACAAGCATACCATAATTACCTTACTACCTAATGCTTCTGATATTGATGTGGGCTACTGTAACCGCTTCCATCCATCCATCCATCCATCCATCAGCCTTTCGAAGTCCACTACAGGGCATAGGCCTCATCAAGAGAACGCCACAACATATGTTTCGCTCATATGGGGGATAGTGCCGTAATCGCCATGCTTGGCAGGCGGGTTGGCGATCGCAGTGGATGCTGTTAATACTCGAGGGAGTGCTGCTGCCCACTCCCCCGGTATTCCCTCAGTCGGCTCTTACGATTCCCATGGGTGGAGAGGGTACATGGGTGGGACAATTCTAAGGCCGGCCCCACACGGCTAAACGGTAACCGCTTACCATCAGTTAAATGGTATGCTAGTTCAGCATTCTCGTAGTACAAAAAAATAGTAACTAGTGTTTCAACTGCAAAATGTCTTTTAAAAGAGTGTAATAATATTCAACACCTTTACGTCACAATACATAAAGATAAAAATAAGACAACATAATGCATTATACCATTTCGCAGACGTCTCATTGAAATGCGAATAAATTAACATAAACGACGCGCAATGACTTGCAGGGAGCATTTGCGGAACAAGCCAAAGTAATAAATATCTGAGTAATAACGACTCGTAAGTTTCGTAGATACCGAGAATATGAGGTATAAATAAAGATTTAGTCTTACCAGAACACATTTCCATTGGCCCGATTTTCCCCAATAAAATGCCGACTTCCCGAATATAGAAACAAGATAAGCTATCACTTTCAAAGCACCGCATCAACGACACAGTAACTTTTTTGCATATGTCTAGATCCCAATCTTCTAACATGTAAATTCGTGACTCTAGATTTGTGGGAAATGTATACGAGTTTCAATGTGCTTACAATAAAATTATTATATTATAATTACTTCTAATACTGTAGTAGTGATTGCCTCGTGGTAAAACCAAGGACTGTAAAGACATTGGTATCGAGTTCGACTCTCAGTCCAAGGTCACGCCACACACTTCTGACTTTTCGAGATTTTTACCTGCATGTGAGAGAGACCGAGATATTTTCTGGCTAGCGCGATGGACTACGGCCTGAATCTCTTTTACTCTGAGAGGAGATCCGTGCCCAATAATGGGACGGTAATGTATCGAAAAAAAGAAACGAAAAATACTGTAGACTAATCATACACTATGAAAAAAATATAATATTTGTATCTCGCATTACAGTTATCATTGGGTATACGTAAATGGTGGTCAAAGACTATCAGCTCGCTATCTGCCGCAGCACCCGAGCGTTGTTAGTTGCGTGCTTGGAATAACAAGTCTATCGGAACTATTAACAAATATGAAACCTTCAATTACACATAGTTTATTGGTAAAGTATAGATAAAAGCAATTGCGTGCCAGCCCAAGCTGTGTAAAACGTTATTTATGTACAGTTATGAATTTAGACGAAGTTTTAAATCTAAAAACAGCCATACAAGGAAACTGAATTTTAGTTAACTACAAGACGGATATTCGACTAGATTCAACTGAGTTTTATACAATAAAGTCAGTTTTAAAATGCCGGTTATTATAATACTTTCTGATATTTACGCGAATGTTACACATTATGAAATAAAACTACGTTTACGGAATTTGTCGCGTTTACTTGATTTTATACTAGACTTTATACTAGACATAGACGGTAGACGTCCAAAGCCTTGGACGTTTATCTAGATGGTAATCTCAGTCCGCCCGATCATGATTTCATGAATGCTGTAAAGTATTCGAAACGTCGGGAGAATATAAAATCAAGTAAACGTGATAGATTCCGTAAACGTAGTTTATTTCATAATACCGGTTACTGTTTGCGTGAGAAACACTCCCGTTTATTCGACTAAAGGGTCATAATTGCAGTGCGTGTCATAAAATATAAAAGTGAATTTTAAACTGCAGGATTCCCTAACTGTGACTGATTTGAAGGCATTATCTGTGTGTGTGGTTGTTACTTGCGGTCTACACAGGTAGATCGCGAGAAGTTCCTGCAACATTCATAGGTGTTTTTTATATTGTATTCTGTATTTTTAGAACTTCATATGCTCAGCTACTTTAAAGAACAAATTATTTGTGAAAGTGGAAAAAGACAGCTTTACTGTGAGCAGAATTTGAACCTGCATCCCACCCAATCCAAGGAAGTGCTCTGGACCGCTCAGCTATCACAGTCACCTTATGGTGACACCCAATCTGTACTTTACATTTGTTTTAGATATATTTAAGACCAACGCCTCCTATCAGATGTGTTTTATTCCAATATAGTAAGTATACAATGTATTCCAATATAGTAAGTTTAAATATTACACTATTATAGAATGGATATTTTAGGAGGAGAGCCCACCACTCACCCACGGATTGTCAGTCCCGGTTATCTTTGGACAGAATAACTTAAGATTGCCAATCCGCACTCTCACAGATAGAGAAGAATGTGATAATAGCAAAGTAGCATACACGATAATGACAAAAAACTCACCAACACGACACAACCATGGGATACGGTAGAACTCTCAGAACCACAATATTGCAATATTCCGCAAAAATCCGAACATAAATTCGACGCGTGTTTCGCCTCTAAACGAGGCATTGTCAAGAACGCTCGGCAACAAATGAGCTTAATTATCTTAAATATTACAATTAAAATTCATACTAATCGATAGCGCGATTATTTATATTGTGATCTGTATTTTTAGACATCTAAAACAAATGTAAACTAGAGATTGGGTGTCACCATTAGGTGACTGCGATAGCTTAACGGTCCAGAGCATTTCCCCGAATTTGAGGGGACGCAGGTTCGAATTCTGCTCCCGGTAAAGTTATTTTTTCCACTTTCACCAATAATTTGTTCTTTGAAGTACTTTTTTATCACGAAAGATGTCTATTTATTGTGTCACACAGTCGCCACTATTATCTGCGTGGATAAAACTCCTAGTATAAGCTAACGAAAAGAGTGAAACTTAGAAAAGTTCTAGTAAAAGCTCGTCACCTGTGTCGACGTCGAAACGCATAAACAAAGTTATTTCTGAATACCATTCATAGACATTATTTGAAATTCAAAATATTCGCAATTTCGCTGAGTTTTATCGTCGCAGCGGCAAAGTCAGCGACATTCTTCTGCACACCTTTATCTTTGCCACTGGATTCCTTGTAGACGTGCAATTTGAAATATTTTTCCTTTAGCGAAGGGGTGTAATATGGAAGGTGTGTGTGTGAAGCATTTACACTTAATATAGAAAATGGCTTTGTGATAGCCACCACACTATTTGCAGTGTTCGATTTATCTTGTGATAAGTCGAGATGCAGCGAATGCTTCAAATAGGTAATTGTGCAGTAGGGCTATCGTAATGTAGGTAGCTATAGAATACATAGATGTACTAAAATGGAGGTTGGTATTAACAAGCAGTCATCCAAAATCAGTAGATTTGTAAATTGTCGTGAAACGAATTAAAACGGGACACGTGTATACATTAGGTGTATCTATCGGTACCACTGAAGGATTGTAATATGGTTCTGGTGGCCCGCCAATAAAGGCGGAGAGACGGCACACGGCGGGTTTCTTTAGTGGGCGAGGGCCCCACACTACCCTGTTCGTTGCCCCGAACGACGGGGTGTGCGGTTAGGAACAGTTTTTCCCGCCTTAACAAAAAAAAGGTTATATCTATCGGTAAAAATAACTTTTAATTCCCAACGTTCTAACTGTGTCAAATCCAGCTGTGATCATGGGTGTATATAAAACTAGGTATCATTTTTACTACATAATTATCTAATCAGATTTCATTGTGAAGTTTAGCAATCTATTTCAACATAAGAACAATATTTATGTACAATATTAAAAAAAACTGTCTTAGTTTCTGTGATTAATGACTGTTCGTCTTGGTATTTGATGATTGCAACTCCACAAACAATCTACCTATTTCAAAGTATCCAACAAATTGTGTAGTGTTCCGTCTCCAACGTTACATCATGCTCTTGGGCATGACTATTGTTTACATCTGATTGTCGATCATTATTTTCACTCGATCCGTATCTCGTTACTGAGGCACGATATATCGAAACATCATTTGGATATCGTAAATATTATAATTTAGAATATAGGTATGGGAACATTACTCCTATTTTAGATCTATATTTTTTTAGCATTTGACATGCTCCGCTACTTTTTAAATTATAAATTATTTATGAATAAGGAAAAATAGAATTTTACTAAAAATCTCTTTGATAAATATAAAAGGTATGGTAAGAATGTATCTCACTTAATCGTATCGACATCGTATCGTCTTATTTGTGCTTGGTTAAGACAAATACGCGTGATGTCGCAATAATCGCTTAACTAATCACGATGATGTCTCAAGATCCCTTAACCAATGATAATGTCATGAAGCGATGTCGATGCGATTTAGTTTGTTACTTTCTACGGGCGAGAAAAGTGAATAGATGTTTCTCGGGTGGTCCTAGAAATATATACTCCAGTATACTTATGACGAAATACCCAAATTCCCGCTTCACTACAAATATTCCAGATTGGATTTGTTAAATACTGTAAAAATATGAATAAATGTAACAGTATTTAGTGCATATTTAAAAAAATACAATCTCATACCAACTTATTGATTTATTCATTGCTGATTAAAAAACCAATTTGGATCAACAAAATTTATAATCAGTTCAAATCACATATATATGTCAATACATACATAAGTAAATGTCTTATCATTGATTTTAAACTCGTGCTTGATATAAAATATTGTGTCAGAATTTCATTGTAATTGCTACTTGTACAAGTTAGACCGGTCAGATGGAAGACAATGATGGACGCGATCGAGTGGTCGGCCTTACATAATTTTGATTTAAGAACTACTGCCTGATTTTGTAAGCATTATTTTCATTTAGATTACGCAACTTAACGTTATAACAATAGGCGTTCATGTATTAATTGGTGTCATAGCTTTCTTTTTGAATACTCACCAAGAGTACCGTAGTAGTATACGTAATAGACTTATTGAAACGAGTTTTTGTAGTATATTTATATATAACTGTGAAAGGCTAATCTCATATAAGTGGTGGAATAAAGATTGCCTAAATAATTTCTCCTTTAAACGAATTTTTCAGAATAGTAAATTCTTCACGTTAGACTACGGCTCTGCAACGATGACGTGGTCAATGACCGCCTATTACCTTTATCATCCGATCAGACGGGTAGTTGGATTACCGTGGGTATTAAAAATCTATACTTTGGAAAAGAGTCAATCAACCCTTTATTATTTTTTTTAAACTAAGATGTGATTCTAGAGCTGTAGGTTTAGGAGTAATTTATTCAACAATTGGACAAATATATACATCTATTTTATCTCCGAAACTAAATGTGTGTATGATTTGGTTAATGTACTAATAAGTACTAAGTAACATAATATAATTATTAAACTTGTTAAATAGTTTCAATATAGGTACATCAACAATTATACCTAAAATAAATAAATTATTTAGTTAAACACTACAACAATAATGTTTTTTTAAACAAATACCTATTTTAATTAGTACTATTATAGTATTAACCAGATGCCACCAAAAATATTTTACTGCCCTCGAGGCCAACACAATATATAGTATTATTCCTATCGTGCCATTAAAAGAACACTAACTAAATACTAATTAGGTGATAAAAGCACTCGGCGCCATGTGGGTGGTCGACATTTTTTCGGTAAAAAATAAATAAATCAACCGATTCGATAAATGGTTTATAGTCATTTGATTATTTGTGTGTTTCTATTGAGATTATTTTTACGCCTATCGTTATAGCCATAAATGTCAAAAGGTTTAGTATTATTTACGTTTCCTTTCTCTTAAACAAAGTAATGCGTAATTTTTTAATTTTGTTTTTCATACATTTCCTTTTTATTTAAAAGTAATATAAGATTTTATGACGTGTTTACGAAACGTCAAAGGAAAATAATCATTTACGTTTTCGTCAAAGTGGCAGAAGCTGAATAGCTTAAGCTTCATGTATGAATGAATGAATGATGTTCAAGGTGAATGCCCTGACGTAACGCCGAAACGTCTACGTAATAATCGACGCTAAATGTTTTAGTAAATACGCTACCTATCATTCATGTTCCGGAGAGACAGGTGACAAAAATGTGAGGCCAAATACGTACATAGCCAAATGCAAAGATACTGTCACATTGCTCATGCGTATGTATGCAGCAATATAACTCAGGCTTAATGTTTGCCAAACATATTTTGTCATTTGAACTATGATAACTATGACCAATTTTACTTACCTCAAACCCAAATTATTTGTAAAAGTTCAAAAAGAAAGCTTTAGTGCGAGCAAATTCGAATCCTGCTCGCAGTAAAGCTCTTTTTTTCCACTTTGTGACTTAATTGGTTTTTTATAGTAGCTGGGCATGTGAACTGCTGAATACAGATCAAAATTTAACCTTTTTTTGTTGTTTTTTGTTTTGTTAAGGCGGGAAATGTTACTAACCGCACACCCCGTCGTTCGGGGCATCGAACAGGGTAGTGTGGGGCCCTCACCCACTAAATAAACCTGCCGTGTGCCGTCTCTCCACCTATATTGCCGGGCCACTGGAAATATGTTACATTACTTCAGTGGTAGATCAAAATTTTACCTAGGGTCTTTAAGATGTTTTACGCTAAGTATCTATTTGTTTTTATACATCATACCAGAGTGGGCTTTTAAAAAAAATATTTTGCATTTTATAGCTTATTGAAAGCCATTACGTCACATGACGCTGTAACCATATAGGAGCGAAGCAATTAGCAAGTAATGTATCTTTTTTTTTCTTTTTTATTGCATGTAGTGGCAGACGAGCCACGACCCATCTGATGGTAATTGGTAACCGTCGCCTATGGACTCAACTATACCGAGAGTATTGTCAAGCCGCTGCTCACCATTTCATTCCACAGATATGAAATGAAAGATTAAACGACTCTCCTGCTACAGCCAAAACGCAACGATGTGCTTCATGGCCAGTCACACGGGAGATGGTGGTGCCAACCCGCTCGGGCCCGATACCAAGTGAGCACTCCCACTTGGTACCCAGCCCTAGCATCAGTCATGCAATGGATGATAATTGCTTACTTCCCTTAGTCGCCTCATACAACACCCGTGGGAAAAAATGGGGTGGTGACAGTTGTATTCTTAGTCCGTCACCACACGGACAAGAAGAAGTATCTTTCAATTTGAAAATTTTAAATCATGCTACATATTATATACATAGTATGTTATTACAGTATTCACCTATGGAGTTAGTAGATCAATAACGCACGCTAGGAATTTAACAGCGACGTAGTTGGGGAGAATTCCGAGAATTCAATATAACGATCGATATAATCGCACTGTTAAATGTGTACCGAATTATTTATTCCAAGAAGACGCTTGCTTTGTTTCTTTATCTACAAATAGTATAAAACAGAATTGCTGTCCACGTCTGTTGCCCCGCTTAATTTTTATAACTACGCTACGGATTTTGGAAGATTTTCACTATCATCAACGATATTTGACCTTTGTTTTATAATATAACTAGCTGATATCCGCAACTTCTTCTGTGTTGCTTATTATATTAATATGATGAAGGCAGAGGTCTACTCAGACTCAAACAATAAGAAATGTAGAAGACGAGAGCATAATATATTTTTTTAAGACAAGTGGCAGGTGTCAAAGAAATAAAACTTAAAAAAACTTAATTGAAATCTATCCAGTAGTTTTCCCGTGATTTTGTTTATGTTATTTAGATATGTATGCGTACATACTAATTAAACGTATTAAGAAATAGAAAAAATGTGGTGAAAGTATAGACTTTCACGGGATTACTAGAGTTGTAGTTCTTCTGATACTTTAGAGAATTACTGCCTTAATACATAGCACTCGTGCACTTATCATTTTTTTCAGCCCTTTTCTGTCCCACTATTAGGCACGGGCCGACTCTCATGGTGTAAGGGATCATACCATAGGTCACCACGCTGGCCCAGTGCGGGTTGGCAGACTTCACAAATTGTTGAGAGAATTTCTTAGGCATGAAGGTTTCCTCACGATGTTTTTCTTCACAGAGCTGTGGTAAATTGTAAACAAATACATACATAATGTCGAAAAATCTCTAAAAGTGTGACGATTGGACCTTGACTGGTTGTTGAACTCGATAGGTACCACTATCTTTTTTTTATCTCTTTGGTTTTATCGCTAGGCTATCAGAACACACCACCGAAGGAATGTAACATAGTTCCAGTGGCCCGCCAATAAAGGCGGAGAGACGGCACACGGCGGGTTTCTTTAGTGGTTGAGGGCCCCACACTACCCTGTTCGTTGCCCCAAACGACGGGGAGTGCGGTTAGGTACATTTTTTCCCACCTAAACAAAAAAAAAAACAAAAAATAAAGGCTATCAGAACACAAAAATCTTATCAGCCATTTTTACGCAATTAAATTACAAACATCTAAATATGTAAACATAAGCACATTTACTCCGAGATCCGGATTCCGAGTAAGTTGACGTTACTCACCTTTACACGATCCTTTTTATTAAGATAATTATGCTTCCACATTGCTTTTTATCAATTACATAATGACCTCGAAATGGCACTTAAATTAAAAAGCTTGTAATACTGACATTACCTGTGAATATATATATCAATATTATTGCAAATATAATTTAGTTTTCCATTTTAAAGTCAAGGTAAGTAGATAGGATATTATCTTACATAGATTTCAAACGGTAAATCAATCAAAATTCGTATTTACAATGTTGTATAGCGATAAAAGACGCAATATACGTAAATCATAGCTTTCCATTATTATTTATTAGTGACAATATTCAGTTAGCGCATTATTTCATCAAATTCAGAACAGCGTGCCCGTATATAACGATATGAGTGCATTTTGCCGTTCACCGGACGTTTCGTAAGAACTCAAGCATTATTCTTATCAGGCTCAATCCATCGTACATCCGTAAAGTGACTTCTATAAAACAATACCGGTGTACTATCTAATGCATAATCGGGTAGATCGTGACCACGTTCTAAAATATTTCACACCCTGTGTGGTCCAATAGTTAGGAAACTCATTTAGTTTATCAATTAAACAAGGCGTTGTAAATCACTGGTTCTAAATTAGAATTATATACTTGAAATGTGCAGGTGTGCTTTGAAAGTATGCAAAGAAATAGTCTATTTGAAATTGTAATAAATTATATTTGGTTAAGGTTACATGCTTGACATACAGATAATGGAATGTCCGGTCTTTTTAAAGAATCCATAAAATTGTTGATTGCACTGAAAATCGTCAAAGTTAGTTACTAATAACAAACACGAGCGCTTGAGGCAAATGCATCCGCAATGTCGCGATTGCAATCGCCACAAGCGGCCGGATTGCGTAGTAAGGCTTTTCATGAGAAGAACCCGGCAAGAAACTCATGAGCCACTTTTTTAAATCTTAATTTTCTTACAATATTTAAATTAATACTTAACTAGAGTAGGTGCTCATCAGAACACACAATATTGTGGAGAAAACAATATAATAAAATAAAAAGGGGTATGTGCTTATTTATATTAAAATATTTATAATTCCTATTAATGATACTTACACCAATATAAACCTTTTTACTAAGAACCGTAATAGAAAGAGACATAATGCAAAATTTAAAATAAGGTAGTACATGTTGCGGCGTTTACTATCAACAAAAGTATACCTTCTTTTTTTGTTAAGGCGGGAAAAAATTACCTAACCGTATACCCCGTCGTTCGGAGCATCGAACAGGGTAGTGTGGGGCCCTCACCTACTAAATAAACCCACCGTGTGCCATCTTTATTGGCAACCCACGGGAATTATGTTACATTACTTCAGTGGTAGCAAAAGTATACCTAAGAATAATGTTTGGTCTTGTTGCTTATCGTGCACAAGCTATGACCCATATGATGGTAAGCGTTAACTGCTGCTGCAGAACTCACCAAGAAAGAGTACTCCCAAGTTGTTGCTAACCATTTTATTTCGCATATTGAAAATAAATGTTTGAACAGCTACAGCTCGATACAACCAAAACACACCAAGATATTTCACGGTCGCCCATAAGGACCTGATAACATATGAGTTTGGTATTTGGTACTACCACCAGTAATGCAATGGGTGACAATTGCTTACTTCCTTTATTTGGCTCGTACCGCACCCGCGCAGATAAATGGGGTAATGACACTTGGGTTCTTATTCCGCCACCACACGGTATACGCATGCACCGACATGTTGGTCTGCCTGTCCGTGCTCATCTTACTTGCTTCTTTTAAATTACAAAAGAAGACATGCAACATTGTTTCTCGTAAAGAAGGATGATTATAACTTTTATAAAACTGTGACAGATCTGTATCAGTACATTAAAGCTGTTTAAGAAAAAAATACTGTATTAGGCTATTTATGAAAACAATAAGGTTTAATTTTAGAATTTTCGTCACTACCTGAACCGCCGCCTATGGGAAGTGTTTAAAAATGACATGTGATACTTTTAGGAAATATGAAAGAATAAGCTCTCACAGCCTATTCAGAAACAGATATTACCGTCTTACTCGTATCCTCCTATGTATAAGTGCATATTTGATCAACGCCTATTTAAGTTGGATCACAAGAGTGTTCTCCAACGGCTATTATGTACAGTGACTCGCAGTATTACCAACTCAATGAGGACTAATTAACTCGCCCCTGCACGTATAATTACGTCACAGCTTCAACCTGGCCCGTGTCATAGTTCCATTGTCTGATATTGGTCTGACATAATGGAAGCGATAAGAATAAGTTTAAGTGTTGGATAAGATTACTAGGAATTTGGAGTATGACTAAATGGTTCTTTACTTGTTGATAGAGTTGGTTCAATGAGCTGATAAGATATTTAGGAAATCATTAGGAGCAGTAGAATACAGAAATGTTGCAGTCAGCAAATTTCCTAAAATAAACAGTCATCACCCATTGCATTACTGGTAGTAGGATTGGGCACCAAAAGAGAGTACCAATCTTGTTATCGGGCCCTAGCATAAAGTTTCTTGGTATATAGTCGTCAATCAATTCAATTTCCATCCCCAAAATGAAATCGTTTTTTTTTTATACTGCACAGGTAGCAAAAAAGCATACGTTCCACCTAATGGTAAGTGGTTACCGTAGCCTATATAGGTATTATTATATAGATGGTAGGAACACCAGAGGCATTATTCGTGCGTCGCTAACTCCAAGGAAAGGGATAGGGAGGTGGAAAGGAAGCGTAATAAGGAGAGGATAAGTGGGTTTGTTAGGACCTCCAACGCTTTCACTCACCGTAAGAAACAACTTACTGTAGGAGTACAGTTGTTTCACGCTGATCTTCTGTGAGAGAGTGGTACTTCCCTGATCGAGCCAACTCATTCATGCTGAGACAGCAAGTGGTAGAGCTACCACATGAAGCTTGATACTATTCTTAGTTTTGCTGTCTATGAGCAGCGATTACTTCTTACCATCAGATCGGTCCTGAGTCGCCATCCGTCACGAGAGCAATAATTAAAAAATATATTATTAAAGCAAAAGTTAAAATGTTGACGGTTATAATAACTATTTCTATTGGCTGTAGACTTGAAACTGTAGCTCGTAGCGATTGCCTCTACGACAGATATGCTTATTGAATTTACATAAAACGTGCAAAAATGATGTACCTATAATATATATCTTATAATATATATCTTATTATATCCATTTATGGAAAAAAAAATTATTGCTATTGATGGCAGATGAGCCACGGCCCACCTGATGGTAAGTGGTAACCGTCGCTCATGGACTAAATTATAGCAAGAGTATTGTCAAGCCGCTGCTCATCATTTCATTTCTCAGATATGAAATGAAAATATATATAGAAACGGCTATCTTCTGCTACAACCAAATAACACTGACGTTCATCATGACCGGACACATAGGAGACGTTGGTACCGACCCGTTCGGGCCCGATAGCAAGTGAGTACTTTCACTTGGTACCCAGCCCTACCACCAGTAATTCAATGAGTGATAATTGCTTACTTCCCTTAGCCGCCTTGTACGACACCTGCGGAATAGGATGGGGTGATGACACTTGTATTCTTAGTCCACACCACACGGACAATTTATAAATATCAGTGTTTGTTAAAAAATAATAATGCAATTCGATATCGGTACTATTTACAAGTTTACAAGTATATCGTAAATGCTATACG
Source organism: Leucoma salicis (assembly GCA_948253155.1). Classification (NCBI taxonomy): domain Eukaryota; kingdom Metazoa; phylum Arthropoda; class Insecta; order Lepidoptera; family Erebidae; genus Leucoma; species Leucoma salicis. Next base: position 8,563,186 of record OX411808.1, on the reverse strand, counting down.
ATATTACCATAAGAGATTATCTTCGAAGTCTAAATCCTTCTATATTCAATATAGTATAACAACTATTTTGACAATAGGATTACAAAAAGGGATCGAATTGAAGATTATGATTGGATTGTTGTAGGTACTCGTATATCATTTACTGAACTAAGATTGTAAATAGTAGTACCTATGTCAAATTTCATTTCGCTGACTGCGTCATTATATTTTCTGGTCTGGTAAACGACAATGTATTTAAATATCGAACTACATTTCCGATCTCATATCGAGTTCCTAATCGTTTGTTGTTGTTATTCTCGATTAGTGGACGTATACATGTGGAGAACAGGACGTGGTCTTTTGTTGGACATTTGTCGATGACAACCGCTATGATGCAAGCCAATGCGTTCGAACATACCTTGTTCAAATATTGTCTCGTTAGTAGGTACTTTCATGAGTGATACATATGTACATAGGTATATGTGTTCAAACATAAACTATGACTGTGTCGTTTAGGTGCGTGCAGATTGACGAAATGTCTAAATAACTACTTATGTTTGAACAAATAGCATGAAGGTTGCATGCAATTTATTTAACCGTATCGTCCGTTCCCAACTTGGACGCATAGATTAGACATCTCGTCTATGGCCTCTATAGGTAATATAGCTTTACATAATTGACTGTAAATTTATACCAATTTCACAATAGTTTGTTTGAGATCAAGAAATAGATATGATTGTTTTTTTTAAATTCTATCTTAATGGAAAAGGGGTTCAGGATATTTTATTCAATTTATTGTAATGTAAAAACATATAAGTACTAACAACAATGTTTCACACTCCAACTACTGCATTTTTTTAATGAAATAATATCCTATAGTACCTATAAATTGCCTCTGTGGTGCAGCGGTAGTGTAAGCGACTGCTGTTCATGAGGTCTCGGGTTCGATCCCCGGGTCGGGCAGTGTTATTGAGATTATTCGTAAAAAAATAATAGAAAAATTCTCAATAGCAGCCCGGAGTTTGGAAATATGCTCGGTAGACGTCAATAGGCTCGCCCCCTATTACGTGGGACTTAAACATAGCTGGCGAGTCGTGGGTGTGTAATACACCTCTGCCTACCCCTTCGGGGAATACAGGCGTGATGCTATGATGCTATGTTTAGTACCTATATATATTTATCAGTAAGGAGTTCCAATATGTATCTTCAAAGATCGATATTCAAGAAACAGTCTTCGGGATATAAAAAAACGGATAGAGAACTATCACAAAAGACCTTACCCTTTTGTTTTGAACCTTATCTTTTTTTGAATAACTTCAAGCCTAAAATACGGTCTATAATGATTAGAAGGCAAGTTGAAGTTAGTTATTACACTTTATACGCGTTGTTTGCCAGTTAGCGCAACGTTGCATAACTGGTGTAACTACAATTATAGGCGAAGTGAAATGGAGCAGTCGCACGGTGTGCGGTGCGCCTATCATTCAGGGCTGTCAGATCGAGTTTATTCATTGAAAATTTATATCAAATATACCTTGATACTTGGGAGTTAAGAAACATTAAGTAGCTTCTACTTGTATTATTAAGGTTATAAAATATATGAGAATAATGAATGTTGAGGAAGTGAGAGATGTATGCAACGGCCTTTTGGCACTATGGGCTCTCTGCTTACCCCGCAGGGGAGATATGTTTATGATAAGTAATACTATACTTACTTATCATCACGCCATTTCCCTTGCAGGGTAGGCAAAGAGAATAGAGTGCCAAGAGGCTCTATTCTTGCATACATCTCTCACTTCCTCAACATTCATAACTCTCTTCATACACGCTCGCCGGTTTTGGAGACTCCTGATTCCACTTTCCTTCAACACATGACCAATTTGGTCTAGGTAGGTAAGTCTCGGTCTCCCTCTGTACCTACATCCTTCCACTTTCGCATTGTATATCTTCTTAGCCAGTCGCTCGTCCGTCATTCTTTCCACATGTCCGAACCATCGGAGCATTCCCTTTCGCATCTTTACACCAATACTCTCTTTCATACCTACTCGCTCTCTTACGTCATTGTTACGAATGTGATAAATATAAAATATACCTTCTATTTAATAACATGACATTTTTTTTTTTATTTTATTAATAAAGACCAAACCCTGCTATAACGAATAATCCTTGTCCATCCATCCATACATCAGCCTTTTAAAGTCCACTGCTGGACATAGGCCTCCCCAAGAATGGGGGATAGTGCCGTAATCGCCACGCTTGGCAGGCGGGTTGGCGATCGCAGTGGATGTTGTTAATACTCGAAGGAGTGCTGCTGCCCACACCCTCGGTATTCCCTCAGTCGGCTCTTACGACTCCCATGGGTGGAGAGGGGTGGGACAATTCTAAAGCCGGCCCCACACGGCAAAATAATCCTTGTATTGCGGGGAATTTACAAACATACAATTTCACGGACACAAAGTACACCCAGACTCAGAACAACCATTTATGGGTCACCCACCTGTCCTGTGTGGCAATCGAACCCACAACATTCGGGCGGGAGGCCAGTATCTAAACCCTTCCGCCATCTGTGCAGTCAGTGTGAGTGCTTACTCGTAATTTGAAGTCACTGGCCTAGTGCAGTCGACCCTGAACTGGACCGGGGACCAGATACTGTGGCTTAGAGCTTCATGTTTATAGCAGAGGGATAGAAATTGGTGACGGCAAATTGCCAAATTATATTTATGATGATCTATTATTCTATGGTTTGCGATATTGGTGATAATTATAACCATCTGCATTAACAAATATAATATCATTGGCAACTAGTGATATTATTGTATTCGGGAACAATACATGTCACTACCCCATTCTTTCCCGCGGATTATGTAAGAGGCGACTAAGTAACGTAAGCAGTTATCACTCATTACATTATTGGTGGTAAAGTTGGTTATCTAGTGAGAGTACTCATTTGTTTCTGGTCGAGCGGGTCAGTACCATCATTAGCCGCGTTCGTGATTCATCGTGGAGCACCACGATGTACTCTGCTTGTAGCGGGAAATATCTGTCTTTTCATTCAATTCTAATACGTGAAATGAACTGAAACGGCTTGGCAGTAATTTTAAATTACTTAGATATACTTTTAATGGGATGCACCTGGTTTAAATAACCAACAAATAAATCATCCAATATCTTGATTATTAAGCATAATATTCGAACTAAAAGGTAATTTTATGAGAATAAAAATAGAGGTAAAATTAAATTTGGAAAATCCAAAACTGCATGCCTCATAATCTTCATTTTTCACAATAAAATTGTTTATTTGATAAGTAACTAATAATGTATTGGTCTTACTAAGTAGTTTTCAATAAATCACATAGATAGCGCTAATTTCAAAAAGTACTAATGTGGGTTTCATGTCTTATACGCCATCTAGCGCTAATTTTAAGAAGTACTTCTATATTGGTCTACCTCTCAGTTCCGGGCCGCGCGCACGCCAAAGCCATGCAAAAAAAAGGCACCCACGCCGCTAAAAATATTCCCGCTTAAAATTTTATTATAGGTTAATGTCTTTTTAAATTTTATTAGTCTGTATTCTAGGTTATAGTTAAAATTGTAAAATCGCTTGCGCCTGGCTGTCAAAATGAACCGAAACGTCATTACGTCAAGGTTGATATTTCGTGTGTCGTAAAAATTGTGGAATGTAAAATATGTTTTTTTCGTGTTTTATAACGTTGGTGTGTTATTATTTACGTGTGTTTAGTGTTTTTAATTATTGTTATGGATAAAGTAGTTATTATAGGTACTTGAAAAATATCATCAGTTCGTCAAGCAAAGGTAAGAACTTTCTTTTAACAAAAACAGTGCAGCAATGTACAGGCCGGGCGAACGGCGTTCTGTTGACGATAGTAAAACCACCGGTGGCTATGCGTACGTGAAAAGGTAGTTCTCATGAAAGGCGCTGGTTTTAGTGTCGCGTCGAGCGTAAATATTCAGTATTTTTTTGTTTATTTAATAACAATTAATCCACATCAAATCAGGCCGTGAAAAGTAATAGGGCTCTATTCCTAATCATAATAATTCGTAAACGAAAAAAAGACTCGATTAGTAAAGTATTTTGGTCGTTATCGTGTTAACATACATTACCTACAACTCACGGACGTCCTAGCCAGATTTTTTTTAAACAGTTTTTTAACTAGTTTAAATAACAAAAATGGCATCAAAATATCATGAGTGTTAAAAATAGTGTTTGTTCTTTATATATGTGTGTAGATATTATTTTACAAGTGCAATATATGATAAATAGAGACATTTTAAGTTTGAAAAATCAGTTGTTCCGTGAAAAACGGGAGTAGAACGCACCTCAACGCTTCGCATAAGAGGCGTGCAATAAAGTTTGTAACCGTGCAGAAATAACTAACTATAACCGTTATATACACGCTTAATTTACAGGGTTCCTTCATTTCACGCCATACTTCACAACTTCGTATCAATCTGTTGTCAATCAAAAGCACTTATTTCTACTGTATCAAAATCGTTATTAAACTTCATGAAATACCTACCCACTGCATACCTGGGTACCTTACGTAATTAATATAAATTAAAATGAAACATTGATCGATTGTTCCACACAACACATCACGTTGAAGACACTGACTAGTTTTTTATTTAATCCAAAAAAAGTCAATTATAAGAAAAAAAAACAAAAATGGTACCTAAGTACGCTAACTGTTTTTAAATGCATTTCAAAGTTCTAAAAATATACCTAATTGGTCAATAGAGAATCAGATCATACAGTGACGAAATTTTGGTTGGCATGTATCTATACTATTATAAAGCTGTAACAGAGCTGTGTCTGTACATTTAATATATTTGAGAAAAAATACTTTATTATATAGCGGGGACCTGAGATATAGCCTAAAAACTAGCTGCGGCGAAGCCGCGTGCAAAGGCTAGGTATACATACAATGATAAAATTCTACAATATAATCAGTCAAGTATATGTCAGACCAAGTACAATAGAACTAAGAAACAGAGTGAAATAGGATGAAAAATCAACATCCTCCAAAATACAATTGCGACCAATTTTTGTAACTTAAATAAAAAAAAACCCCTTACTGGTAGAATTACAATAAAATTCTATTTTAGAAACTTGAATGTACCATCAAATAGATACATGTTTAATGGCTGGGAAAAGCCGCACCGGTACAGCTACTCCGCATAAGTTAATTTACAGCTGCAATAAATAGGAATTTTAGAAATATTGTTTTGTGAGTAAATAACAAAATATATGGTCACACGGTGCTATGAAATATAATTATTGAATACGTCATAAATATACTAAAAAAAATTGTTTTACCTCTCTACATGTATCTATAACTGTAGTATTTTTCAGGTCCAAGAACCACAATTTACAGAAAATGTAAGGAACCCTGACTCTCAAGTCTAGTAACCAGTTTATACGGAAGGACATTTTAGGCATTACATAGCGAGCTTTATGCGGTGAATCGATGTGACAAGCGCGACTTTGCATGCGTTCCGTCTGATCGCTGGATACGTTAGTCAATTAGGCTTGTCACGATCATGACTACACATGGGAAATACTGTACGACTTGCGCAAAAAATTAACGATAGGTGAATCGCCTATAAATATGGCATTGAGATTGCGATAGTGCATAGATTGTACAGTAAATGTCACGATTTATTTATTTTATTCAGAGAATTTATTGATCATTTCAGATATTTATTACCCGTTTAAGGGAATATAATTTTATACATCGATTTGGTAAAGTCGTATAGGTAAACAATTATTTTCGTTGCATCATTAAGATTGGACGAGTGACTGCGACAGTTATGATGCCATGTCGTTTACATACGACGTAATTATGAGATCAAACGGAAACGAAGAAATGATTTACACATAAAACCATAGAAAATAAATTGCAATTACAATTACAGGTGTATAATTTCCAGCTATAAACGATATATCGTAGTTTTAACGATGTTCAAGATGTGACTTAATGACCGAGGCTGCAGATTTCAAGCGCCTCTTGTTAAAATTCTTAAATTTAACAAAACAACGAATGCTCTTCAAAGATCTCAAAGGTCTCGTGAAGGATGTGGCTGATTAACAAGTGTCCGTCATTACAAAGGTATGGATAGACGCGGTCGATTGACGCGGCCTGGCGCGGCATTCCGCCGCTCTCTGATTCATTGGTTAATATCTACGTCGTTAATTGCTCCTTGCCTCAGAGAACACTTTTATTTATATTCCTCTCAGTTGCCTTACTTTGTTCGATAATATCAGACTGTCGGCGTAAAAGTGTTAAAATTGACCTATAAACCAAAACTGTTTTTATTACAAAGTTAAATATGTACTTAATCCTTTTTTTTATCAGCACACCTTAATGCCAATCAATTTCAAACCCTCTCGAAAAAATGCTACGGAAACGATGTAATAGAATAATGGTATGTACTATCAAGATGCGAGATGTGCAATCAAAATGTGGAAAAGCTTACAACTGTTTTCATATGTTCTAATATTCTATTAGAGATGATTATGATTTATCAATTCCCAATAATTGTAGTAGTGTAGCGTCAGCCGGCAACTAGTCATTGCACTAAAACACTATACATAAACACTACGCATAAACACAGGTCCATTACACGAAACACTACTAACTCCTTGTAATACAATAATTTCCTTTAGTACTAACTTTACTCTTTGACTACTCATCTCCTTACCACAGCGTTAGCACAATCGATTTTGTTACATCTACTTATTAAGGTTCTGAACCCTTAATCCCAGAAGTTAGAAAGGCAGGAATAAGTACATAAGTTACTGTTTTTAAAGTACAATTTTTTTTTAAATTTGTACTTTAAAAGTGGCGGAGCATGTCCAATGCTAAACAATTTAGATAAAAACGTTACTATTTAACTGTTATAACGTTAACAAATATCACATTCATTAGTTATAGAAAATATAAAATAAATAAATAAATAAATAAAATAACTTAAACTTGGGGGCTATTAGATGAAATGCGTAGATGAAGCTTTTTGTGCGTCTATTTACTTTGAAGCTACACTTATAAATTAACTTTAATGTACTTTTTATTAGTTCTAATAAATAAATAAGAAAATAACGTTCACAATCGCTTTTCAGTGATCTAGGCAAGAATTGCTAATAATTTAGGTCATAAATACTTTAAAACCCATTAATATAACAATCTTTACAAATGAACGAAAATGTGAAATACAAAATATGTAATAGTTACGAGTAAGATTTAAACCTGCATCTCTGCAAAAACGTGATAAATTTCCGGATTTTATTTTCATTTATGTATTTATATACATATTATTATAAAGCTGTAACAGAGCTTTGTCTGTACATTTAAGATATTTGAGAAAAAATACTGTAATAGGCTTTATAGGCGTGTCTAAGCACAAAACATTTTTTTTTAGAATTTTTGTCTGTTTATCTGTTTGTTTGTTCGCGCATCACGAAAAAACTACTAAACAGATTTTAATGTGACTCTTTTATTTGATAGCTCTTGATTAGACTTAAAAACTGGTATACATTTTATCTCGCTACTATATCGATAACTTGAGACATAACCTAAAAAGTAGCTTTTGACTGCGGCGTAGCTGCGGGCAAAGGCTAGTTTATGTATATATCTAAGCATGTCAAGTGCTTAAAATTTATATAAATATCAAAATTTATTATTTTGCTGGACACTAAACACATAACATAAGTTTTCATTAAAAAAAATTGTCGTTACATTGAACACAATAAATCAGACGTTATGTTCAATGATCTTCGTCAAATATTAATTGACAGTAAGCGATTTACGACAAGATTAAGTTTGGTTTTCATTTTGGTATATAATATGCTGTGTTCATAATACAGTATAACAGGCATTAGTTGTAAGCATTTGTCGGCTCAAGCTGTAGATTAATGAGTGCTTGCGAAACGTTATGAAACTTAAGGTGACAATTCATTGGTTCGGTTATGCAATATTTATAACGAAAGTTCGAATATACTAGAACAACATAGTAGCCGCGGCAGCCTATGGCAGTAGTGGTTGAAAAGCTGATTGCCGATCAGCTTTTATTCAAATAACTAGCTCAAAAGTCATTTGCTTAAAAATAAACCATAATTTTGGTATAAATAAAGCCGTCAAGAAAATCTCTCAGGCATTCAGATCTTCTCGCCTGTTTGCCTTCACCGAGCTGTGATCATTTGTAAACAAATACACAAATCTTTTTGAAAAATCTCGGCAAGTCAGATGTGTATTCCGTCACCTTGGACTAGGAAGCGAACTCGATACCATTGCCTTTGCAGCCCTTAGTTTTACCACTAAGCTATCTATTACTGCTTACACTTATTTCATTAGATAGAAACACTAAAACAAATCGTACCGTACTCACGCTAGTATGAACTGAATTTCGTACTACGAAGGATTATTCCAAAAGATTCTCCTATCTAACAATCCCTACTACATTCCAATTTCATTTCATCTTCTTATCTACTCCAACGTTACCACACAAGTTGACATAATAAGCGTATAAATTAATCAAGCTTCACAAATACCAGCGCCGCACACATGACATTTTATCATTTACCTTAAAATTGTATCCAATTTTGAGAAATGCAGCGTACGCTCTTATGAGACTTGATTTAGAATTATGTTGTGAACCGTCGCATTCATAAATTATAATAGTCTTTACGTGGAACTGTGAAGTAGGTCCTCTTTTTAATTAGTAATTGAAAATCCTACTTATATTATAAACCTTTAGGGTTGTACATGTACAGACACCTCGATGTTTGTCTGTCAATGACGCTGAAACGACTGAACATATACGTACAGTTATTAACCGAAAAAAATAATGTTTAAAATAAATACCGATTGTTTTTATCAGTATAAATTTATTGAATATAAAACATACATCCGTTATATCGTAGTTATGCCCTGTGGGACCGGCTTTAGAACTGTCCCACCCCTCTCTACCCACGGGAGTCGTAAGAGCCGACTGAGGGAATACCGGGGGAGTGGGCAGCACCACTTCCTCGAGTATTAACAACATCCACTGCGATCGCCAACCCGCCTGCCAAGCGTGGCGATTACGGCACTATTCCCCTATAATGAGCACGCAACAAAAAATGGGACCGATGATCTGGTCAAAGCTGCGGAGGGCGTTGGATGCGGCCGGCGCAGGACCGCTCGTTGCGGCGTCCTCTTGGGGAGGCCTAAGTCCAGTAGTGGACGTTGAAAGGCTGAAGAAGAAGAAGAAGAAGAATAATTTATTTGCAAAGAATATAGGTACAACCAGATAACATTTAGCAGTATTACATTGTTTCTTGCCATATTCTGTCTATAAAAGACATGCAAATATATATAAAAAAATAAATAAAAAATATATGAACATTAATTAGTATTTTCAATTAAATTCATAAATATACGGACAATAACCCAATTTAATTCTTATTAATGTATAATTGTGCTATATAAAAAATCAAATGTAATTTGTGGAATATTATAGATTATATTTCGTATTAATTAATTTAAATATAAAAAATGTTGTGTCATATTATAGAATATTCCTTACAAATATATCTATTATATTTCTTATAACTATATCTATTGTATGATTCACAAATATCTAATTTTATGTTTGGTGTCATCAAAAAATTCTCTTAAGCTATAAAACGCCTTTTCCAGCAACCGCAGTATTTTAAAGCTTGTACGAATCTGTTATACGGTAAGGGCTTTATATCCTCCGACAAGCTATTATAAATATAACCACACATTACCTACCGTGCTACTCTTTTTGTATAATGTGGTCCTTGGGATAGTGGCTAGGACAATTCGGTTTGGATTACGTGTATTTCTGGGATTGTGAATAAACTATTATTTAATTTAACAACTGATGGATGGATGGAAAACATACACATATTGACTGGCCTCGTGGCGTAGTCGGTAATGTAACCGACTTCCATGCACGAGGTCGTGGGTTCGATTCCCACTCAGGACAATTATTTGCGTGATGAACACATATATTTGTACTGCGTCTGGGTGTTTTCTATCTATTATATGTATGTATTTAAAAAAAAAGTACCTAATATGTGGTCGAAAAGACAAATGTGATAAGGAGATTGGGATGATCGAGAGATCTGTACGATAGCTCAGTGGCTTAGATCACTTCCCCGGATTGAAAAAGACGCGGGTTCGATTCACAAGTAATTTGTACTTTAAAAAGTGGCAGAGCATGTCAAATGCTAAAAATATAGATCAAAATAGTAATAGATATATGTATTATATCCGTAATCTGGTACCCATAGCACAAGCGTGAAGCTTAGTTTGGGACCAGAGGACGTTATGTGATATATCCGTGAATATTTATTATTAATATTTATTATTATTATTCTATAAATTAACTTAAAAAATCATTTGTTTTGAGTAGTTATAGTTGGAATGAAACTACAATATTAAAAAATTAATAAATATAAATATTAATCTACCAAAGAGAAATTCTGAGGAGAATACAATCGGAGTAAATATTTACGTACACAAATCGCTACTGAAACGCTACCCACACAGAATCTGGAAGAGTTATTCGCTAACTAAATGGCGCACATTTCATTCGAATTTGGAAATCGTTGCCAACTCAGCGCCATTCCGAATTAGGTACTGCTCGTATAATTCAATCGTCGAGTTAAGCATCTTCTGGCTTCTACAGTTGCTAATATTACGTTCTATTAACTGTAAGTTTCTTGAATTTGGTAGCATTAAATTTTGATGCTTAATATCAGAACATTTGATTTGTCAACAGATTAGCCAGGTTTATATCGAGTTAAGTGGGGTACATACGCACCTATCGCGTTCGAGGGGTTTAAGAATTGGTTTTGCCGACAAAGTAAAGAAAAATTATATATATGGTTATCTGTAAAGTCGGTTTACGGGTGATAATTTTACGTGATAACGTCATATATGTTTTCTGAGAGTTTCACAAACAATGCATCGGTCACCATACATTTTTCGGAACGTGACACTTTTTAGTGCGTGTAGCTGGCGTTTATCGATTTATAAGACGTTATCACGTCAAAAGTTTTTAATTGTTTTGGCATCTTTTCCCATTTGTTTAAATTATGTAAAAAGGATTCATTGAATAAAATATATGGCTGGTAACCTATCCGATTGTTCAAACTTCTAGTGCACAATTAGGCTACGACTTCTTCATGTAGATACACAAGTAACATCGTGCAGTCATTTTTCAAAATAAGGTAAATCAACTTTATGTATTTACCTACATAAAAATGATAATTTATTTATTTACACACTGCATCTCCTGGATACCGTCCAGATGCTTTGCCAATTCAGCCATCGTGACAATTGCTCCTGACTGCTAATTTCGATAACACATTCATACTTAACGTCTTTGGGTGACGCCTGCGTGTTATTTTCGATTTCACATTTTTCACTTTATTATTTATTTATTTATGTGTTTAATGTATAGTGCTAAGCATGTCAAATGCTAAAAATTATATATAAAAATATCTAAATATGATAATTTATTATTTTAAGATTTATTATGATTATCGCTACCACAGTATGAACAATAAGTACACTCATTAATAACTGAAAACCTCTCTACAAATAAAATATTTTCACGTTTTTATAACTATCTTTAAGAGTTTTATAAATTTCGGAAAACACGCAACTTAATTTTTAAATGTATTTATATTTTATAATGTTTTATTTTTTTTCTTAGCCAATCTATTCGGATCGATGAAACTGCGGAGGCTTAATACTCACAGCTGGTAATAATAACCTATATATCCATCAGGGTGTAAACATTATTCATGCAAATGTTATCTCGTACATGTATGTATAAGTGTTGCGACAACTGACTAATTTGTTAGTAATTTATCGCCTTACTCCTAAAATGTATTGCGTAAGACATAGTGTTTAAATCGAGAAATTATACCAGAGGTTACGTGGGCGAGATATGACAATGTTTCAATGTGCAAATGTATTGTTACCTTCTCCCAGTATACGTTAGAAGCCCTATAAAATACTGAATGGATTGTCTCAACTTACTAAGAATTTTATAGGCACATTTAACGATGGCATATTATATTCAATTCTGAATATCAGATACATTCTTTACTTTTGATTTACGAAGAATCAATCCATTTTTTTATATTAATATCCGGTATAATAGTACCAATAAGACCGTGGATATTTGTTTCATAGGAATTACAATCAAATAAACCATGATATTATTATATGTTTTTGAAATCAGTCAACCCTATTTCTCATTAAACTACATATGTTGCAAATATTTACCTGTGGATTTTGGTACGTCGGGGCGAAAACAGCGTTTCCAGCATCGTTGCTTATTCCTCATTCTTTGAAAGGCACAACTACCGTTATTTCACTCCACCTGTAACAATCAAAGCATTTCTTACATTAAATTCCGAACGTGTGAATGAAATATCTATTAGATGTAATTAGTAGAAATTTCTCTTCGTGATTTTACTCCGACTTCAATTAGCACATAACACGAGAAGTGGAACAACGTTCCTCATTAGGAGAGCAGAGTGTGGCAAGAAGTAGATGTGAGATAACACATTACGCATGCGCGAGCCATTGTCTTCGCACCCAGATGCCTAGATAATGCAGCGAATAGTGCTCACAGAACCTGCTTGTTTTACCTACGGCAAAATTTCAGATGTCACCTTGTTTATGGGCATTATCAACTATTATAAAACGGTAACAGAGTTGCGTCTGTACATTTAAAATATTTGAGAAAAAAATACTTTATAAGGCTATAGGTACGTACACAAAAAACAAAATTTTATATTTTTATCTGTTTGTCTGTTTGCACATCACGCAAAATCTACTGAACGGATTTTGATGCAACTTTTTTATTTGATAGCTCTTGATTAGACTTAATATCTGGTATACTGGATTTATCTCGCTACTATATTGGGAACCAGATATATAACCTAAATACTAGCTTACGGATGCGCCGGAGCCGAGTTCAAAGACTAGTTAGTACGCACTAAGACAGCATTATTATTATTTTTTTATTTTTTATTATATATATATCTTGCAATCAGTTTATCAAACTATTAGCAGATTATTTAAGCGTCATCATGTCAACAGGTAAGGTTCATTCTTCCTGAAATTGAATTCTCCCTAATGAAGAATCTGCCTTTAATTCATATCCGATTATAAGTTTATTTAGCTAGGCCATATGTGAGTGCGCTTGAGCCTTCTGATGCCTGATGGTTACTGGCTGACTTAGTCCACTGGCGAGAGTGTTCTCATGGGTGTTTATGCGGTCTTGATGTAATTTTATTCTGTGTCGTTAGTCTTCCTTTACTGTAGTGATATTTAAATGCTCATGTAGTTCTGATGTCTTAATGAACCATGGAGCATTGGATATGGTTCTAAGCACTTTGTTTTGAAACTTTTGTAGCATTTCCACATTTGAGTTTTTAGCTGATCCCCAAAGTTCGATGCTATATGTCCAGATAGGCCTTAACACTGTTGTATATATAAGTAATTTGTTTTCTAGGGTCACATTGGATGATCTTCCTACAAGCCAGTCAAGCTTTTTAAGCAGTGTGTTGAGCTCGTCTCGCTTTTTCAGGATATGATGCCTCCAGGTTTGTTTCCTATCGAGATGCAAACCAAGATACTTAGCTGATGGAGACATGGATGAAGACGGTATTATTGGTGTAAAAAAAACTGTCTTGGTATAATTTGGTAAATCTTATTAATGACATTCTAATTTTCGATATTAATATTTATAATAAAATTTGGGTGGTCGTCCATCTGTTGCTTAAACGTGAAATTGGTTTTCTAATAATTTTATATGAAATCACAAATTGAATCAATAAATAAATAAATGATTTTACAAATATTCTTTATACATCGACAGAAAACGTTTTAATTTATAAAAAACGTGCAAAACGTTTATTATTTTATTACTTTATATTTTTGTATAATTTCTTTTACTTTGTAGTAAGTATATAATTAATAGTATGATAGTAATCTAAATATTTTGCATAAACTACACACCATCAAATGCGAGTCGCTAATTCTCTGCGCACGTGCTTATCCGTACACAGCAGGCATACCTGACCAAACCTAGTTTAATAAATACAATTTTGGACATGCATAATGAGAACTGTCCCTGGCCCGTGAATAACTATGGTCAATGATTACAAACAAAGTAGTAAACGCGGAACTTTCAGACAAACTGGTGCCCCGTTTCTATTATTACCACAACGATTAAGGAAATGTTCGAGCAAAATCTGGGTGTTAACCTTAAGTTATAAATAATTACTTTGAAACCAATTGCTGCAAATTTTACTCAGTTATAGTACATAATGGTGAGTTATAAATGCCATAGGTTGGTATTAATTAGATGGTTTAGTTTAAAATATTCCCAAATGATTTCTTGTACCTAAGTTCATACATTAATGCCTGTCAAGATATTGGGGCGCATCATCGCCTTTAAAAAAAAACATAGCATCACGCCTGTATTCCCCGAAGGGGTAGGCAGAGGTGTATTACACACCCACGACTCACTTGCTATGTTTAAGTCCCACGTAAAAGGGGGCAAGGCTATTGACGTCTAGCGGGCACATTTCCAAACTCCGGACTGTTACTGAGAATTTTTCTTTTTAGGAAAAAGCTCAATAACATTGCCCGACCCGGGGATCAAACCCGAGACCTCATGAATAGCAGTCGCATACACTACCGCTACACCACCGAGGCAGTTATCATCGCCTTTAACTTAACTCAAAACATGTACAATACAAGGTATGTGTTGTGAAAATTCGTAATTGGCGAATTGGCAAAGCATCATGGACGGTAGCAGGTTCAAATCCTGCCCTCGTGACTGTTATTTCTGATTTAACTTTGTGTTAATATGGCTAAACATGTTGCTTAAAAATGCTTCAAAAATATCAAATTTAAAACCCGTGCTACAAAAAGACTATTGTTGAAATCTGTTTTATCAAAATCGGATAAATAGTTTAGGCGCTACGGCAGAATATACGTAAATACAAATAAATATTTATATGCATACATACATGGACTACAAAAAATATTTGTGAGAGAGCTTTACTGCTTTCTTTGTTCTTTAAAGTAGCTGAGCATTTCAAGTGCTATACAGATCAAAATAGACTGGTAAAATCATAACCCTTCCTTTGGACTTCACCGTAGTTGGTTAAAAAAAATATAACAACATTTATAGGGCTGCATCATTATTTGGTGTGAGTTTTCCTTGATCGAAGGTGTGAATCTTAATTGTTATAATTAAGCTTACTAAGGTACAGGGCGAGACCGAGACTCACCTACCTAGAACAAATCGGTCATGTATTGAAGGAAGGTGGAGTCAGGAGTCTCCGAAACCGGCGAGCGTTTATGATGAGAGTTACGAATGTTAAGGAAGCGAGAGATGTATGCAGGAATAGAGCCTCTTGGCACTCTGTTTTCTCTGCCTACAAAGAGGGAGCCTACAAGGGAAATGGCGTGATGATAAGTAAGTAAGTAAGCTTACTTGGTCGGAATGATGTATGCAAATACATCCGACAGATGGCGGAGGCGTCAGCCAAGACATTAAGAAGGAATCTGTTGCCGAAAAAAAAGTAAATGTATATAGAGATAATGTACTATTAAAACAATTGGTACGATACATTCTGTCAAGAAAGTATTGGGAATGGATAATTTGTTTATAGTTCCAAATTAAAATTTTTGTTTTTTTTATTGTTGTTAGATTGGCACAACTATTATCCATTTTGGCGCGGAGTTTGAATTGCATCTGTTATTTATATTAAATATAGTGCTGTTTTTAGTTATATCATATCTAGTGTGTATTGCGACTTTCATAATAGACAAAAACATCGAACAAAGAGTTTGTCTTAAATTTTGCATCGCCAATGGAATTTCGTGTTCGGAGTCACTGAAAATGATACAGAAGGCTTACGGAATTTATCAAAAACACGTGCTTATGAGTGGTACAAAGCATTTAAAAACGGTCGAGATGTTATGGAAGATTTGCCTCGCTCTGGTAAGCCATCAACGTCTGCAACTGAAGTTAAAATTGTAAAAGTGAAGGAAATAGTGTTGAAAATCCTCATTCAACTTTGAGAGAGATAGCCGCCGAACTTTCTGTGTCACACGAGTCGATCAGTATCATTTTAAATAATCACTTGGCTATGAAACATGTTTCCGCTCGGCTAGTCCCAAAAGACCTGAATTTTCTCCAAAAACTCAATCGCATGAGAGACACTGAGGACATGCTAGAACGAGTCAATTCCGACCCAACATTCATGAAACGCATTGTTACTGGTGACGAGACGTGGGTTTACGAGTTTAACATGCAAACTAGTCAACAAGCTTCGGAGTGGCGATTTACAACTGAACCGAAACCGAAAAAACTACGCCAAAGTCGATCAAAAGTCAAAGTCATGTTGACTTTTTCTTTGACTATCGCGGTGTTGTGCACTCGGAATTCTCGCCAAAAGGTCAAACGGTAAATAAAACATATTATTTGAGCGTGATGCGGCGTTTAAGAGAGCAAATTCGACGAAAAAGGCCAGATTTGTGGAAAGAAAATTCTTGGATTTTGCACCACGAAAATGCGCCTTCGTACAAGGCCATCATTGTGAATAAATTTTTGTCCAAACACTCAACAAATACCATCGAGCAACCACCATAATTCACCAGATATGACTCCAGCCAACTTTTTTTTTTCCGAAACTCAAATTACCACTTCGTGGCACCCGTTTTTTATCGGTAGAAGACATTAAGGAGAATTCGCGGCGAGAACTGAACTCAATTCCGGAAACAGCGTTTAAAAAAATGTTTTAATGACTGGATTATTCATTGGCGTAAGTCTATCGTTTCTGAAGGAGCATACTTTGAAGGTGATAAAATAAATTTGGATGAATAACAAACATTTTGTGTATTATTGATCTTTTCCCGGTACTTTCTTGACAGAGTAGTACATCTTCTTTGTTACAACCCGTTGTCGTTCTTCTGTTTGGGATAGAATGTATGCCATAGATCTTCTCTCAGAAGATTTAGGGGATTTAAGAAATAGTCGACCGCAGTGGCCAAATGCGATTTGACAGGCTTCTAAGGAACTCGACGAAAATCTCATAGAAGATGTGTAATAAATACCTAATTAGTAAATCAATTACTAGATGCACTAATAATGTGTATAAAACTCTTATAATAAGTTCCGTCACTTGAAATTACATCAAGATAATTCGATAATAGATAATTCAAAAGATTCGTTACACAGAGCCTTCTAGTACTAAATGATCGTTACTTTACGATGAACATCTAGTATACTATTTATTTATTTGGTTGCATATCGCCAACGCATACACATTGTTCCAAGAATTACGGATGTTCTATTTAAGTAACTAAATGGTTAACATAACGGTATTTCTACTTAACAAAACGTTTCTTATCTAATGTTGGAGCTGAATACTTACTTAGTGGAACGTGCTCAAGATATGTCTTTAGTTTTTCAAATTAAGGAGTGTCAATATTCTTGTTTTGTGCGGCATATAGCGTTATATATATTTTGTTATTATGTAAGTTATCTAACTAAGTATCTACTCTTTCTGCTTAATTACTCACGACACAGCTAATGAGAATCGTTAAGGATATAAACAAATCTTATTTCATAAAACGGGTTGGGCCATAGTAATTCTATTAAATCATAAAATAATCTGTTTTCTATTTGGCCTTGCATATCTAGTTTTTTTAATAACATCAATTGAGCAATATTTTAAATAACTATAAGAAGCTAAGCTTAAAATTGATCGGAAGAAGGCTTATTGGTAGTCTTATTTTTATCGTTATCTTTGAAAGTCTAATACATTTTTTTAATCATTTTACCATTTTTTTTGTTTAGGCGTGAAAAAATGTACCTAAACTACCTAATCATTATACCTACAAAAATATGATTATCATCAATAAAATAATATCAGTTGAACTTAATAAAATATGATATTATTAATTACTATATTTACTATATTCAGCCCGTGACTTCGTCCCCTTTGCCTTCAGAGTTGGGTCAATATAATATTAATATGTACTCAAGGCATATTAATTATCTGTTAATGCAAAAATTATTTTGGGTAGTTCGTAAGATGAAAGTAAATACTTATTATGCGTTTAAGATCCTTACCGCAGTTAAAAAAACGGATGACCTTGAAAAGCCTGAACAAATCTTCAAAAATTGTCGCTAAGAACCATTTCGATCACGTCAGCTTTCAAAAAAAACCACAAGAAAATCGTTCCATTCTATAGGAGCTACGATGCAGAGACGTCAAACTTATAGCACCCTACTTTTTGTGTAGCGGGTTAAAAAAGGATTTTTATTACATTTAGCGACAAACAAACCGATTGCTCATCTGATGGTAGGTGGCAACAGCCGCTAATGGCCGTAATAATTAGGAGGCACAGTCAATTTGTTATGGTATAAAACAATTTTGACGAAATTAATTAGGTATTCCAACAAAATAAATAATGGAAATTGTGTAAATAGTAATTTACATGTCGTGCCTATGCTCTCAATAAGTTTCTTAATAATTTATGAAGTACCAGCATAGCCAATAGAAACACTCATAAATGATACATGGGCGGAGCAATTGAGAAGTATATTTAGGATTATACAATCAAGATTTACGAGCTAATCATTTCTTGGTCTCTGATTAACATCAACATCACGACGCATATGAGCACAGGTAGGTACAGTTCTGCTCCATAAATTTATTATTGAAGTATAATTGATGTCTTAACATACTGGTCTGTCAACTCATTATAATATTTACATAGATTTTATTGCAACTTTCCTGTTTTTACCACTATACATTATGTTTTGTTTACCCATCTATCTACGTAGGTTCTTCCTAGTAAATAGTTTACTTGATGATAAGATATAATAGCCAATAGCAAAAAGATTGATTTACCTCGCCACTTACAGAGTAGGAATCAAAATGGCTTAGAATCTATCTTCACGACTGGGCAATGACAACAAAAGGCGTATAGTAGGTGCCGTTTGGGTCCAGACACTGGTCTGAATGATCACTTATGGTACCTACCATAGATACTAAGAGAAGTGAGTTATTTTTTATGTTTTCATTCTGTTCTAGTGTCGTTTATCAGATTTTTAGATGACAATATTGTAATGAAACTTGCATAAATTTCACGAAAATCAGACGTTTTTATTCTTACTAGAAATAATGAATAAGTAATTAAACAAAATGAATTATTTTACTTACTTACTTATCATCATGCCATTTCCCTTGTAGGGTAGGCTAAGAGCCAACATACTCAAGTCTATGCATCTTTATCATACATCTCTTGTTTCCTCAACATTTCACTCATTCTCTTCATACACGCTCGCCAGTTTTAGAGACTCCTGAATCCACCTTCCTTCAACACATGACCAATATGGTCCAGGTAGGTTAATCTCGCTCTTCCTCTGCACCTTAAATCCTCCCACTTTCGCATGATATATATTTTTAGCCAATCGCTCATTCGGCATTTTTTTCCACATGACTGAATCATCGCAGCAATCCCTTTGGCATCTGTACACAAATACCACAAGTTATTTATTCTATGCCAATATTCTCTTTCAGACCTACTCGCCCTTTTACGTCGTCGTTACACATGCGCTCAGTCAGCCTTATTCCCCAGATGTTCCGAAGATATCACGTTTCGACGGTATTATTTTTACGCTTGTGATCCTGTCTTGCACACTCAATTCTCGCTTCCATATGATAATTTTGGGATAAACACAGCGTTGTATATTGTGATACGCGCCTTCTGTCGAGAAGTTGTATGATTATGATGTAGTAGTTTAATTGTTTTTAAAGAAAAGTTTACATGTGTAAGCCATTCCCAATAATAGGTTTACAAAATTATTTTAGTCTATCAGGCCAGCCAAACCTTGTTTTAGAAGTTGTAAAATTATGCGACCAACCCAACGAGTCTAGAGATTATGGGTATATAGTATCCCGCTTTCCAAATTACTTTGATTATAAATTCAATTGATTTGACACAACAATCGAATAAATATCAATTAATTACATTCTCGCCTTGCAACAGGGGCCTTTCGTCTCGTAACTGAACGCTAATGCTTTACTCGTTTTGTTTACAGCAAGAGCGCCATTGTTATTGGGCAGCGGCAAATTTACGTGCCAAGAGTTTTGCAACGGCCAACCAGTTTATGAAGTAGCGATGAAGATATGAGAATGCTTGTAGTGTAGCACTTTCGCAATGTGTCGCGTAATTAAATCGTTATCAGGGACTCACAAGTATCACAAACCTTCTATCTGACGCCTGTGATTAAGTAGGCAAGTTACGATTGCTCAATTAATTGTTCCAAAGTAACGACTCAGCCTACAGAACGCTGTAAGCCTATATCGTGCTTTAGTATTCAAGTTTACTACATGTAATAATTACAAACAATTTTAGATAGTTATTTTAATTAAACTGTTAAGGTTATTTAGTATTAGATAAATTTGGAACAACGAATGTGTTATCTCAAATTAACCTTGAATTATATAGTTTTCAATATTGTCTAAGTGTACGCCAGTACTGAGCAGATAGTTATATTGTTATATTTAATGGAGGCAAGAGTCTTTAATCGTAAGTGGTACCTAATTCAAGCGCACGGGCCTTTTTTTTTGTTAAGGCGGGAAAAATTTTTCCTAACCGTGCCGTCTCTCCGCCTTTCTGAGCAGGCCACTGAAACCATATTAAATTCCTTCAGTGGTCCTGCACACGGGCACACTAGGCACGAGGTATGTCTAAGTTGCTATCTAAGGACAAAGTACGTCACTAGATTTAGAAGGAAAATTTTCCTAACATTACCTATCTTCTCCTGCAACTAAAACACTATAATGCTACATGGCTGGATACACGTAAAATGACTTTTGTAGGTTACACATACACATGTAGATCTAACTACTATAAAAACAAAAACCCAAAGAATTAAACTTAAATATTTTTAAAGAAAAATTTATTATAAAGAATTTATCTGCTATAGAGTAATTTTCTTAAGAACTTTTGAATATAGTCAAATCACATACGTGTGAAGCCACTGCCACTGTTAAATATCAGTAAGATTTTTATAATAAAGTTTTTTACAAGAATCTAATATATGCTAATAGATAATATAATACTAAGATCAAAATGTTACAGGTAACACCTTATAAATCTTTTACGATGTATTTAGCGACGCTTTGTGAATGAAATTATGACGCATAATTTTAGAATTAAATTATTACTTCGCTTACATTGTGTTGTAAAGTTATCTAATAGCCGCTGTTAAACTGGGATATAGCGCCATCTACTCGACGAACACGGCAATGTCTATAAAATGTAATAAGAACATAAGCGTCAGATATATAATGAAGACAGAATAAAAATATAAGTATTACTATATAAAACCCGATTCAATGAACTCGTCAGGTACATTCCGACCTTGGCGAACGACGCAAAAAAGCCAATTATTTCGAGTTTATCAACGTCTGTCTGCTACATAATGATCGGAACTTCAAGTCGAGTGAAGGTAAGCAGCTTTCTGGACTGGTACGATCATAAAATGCCTTTTACTTTAGGATGTACAAATACCGACCACTGAAGAAATTCCAAACAAATTAACACAAAGTGTGAAAATGTGAAATCGAAAATAACAGTCCTGAGCAGGATTTGAACCTGCATCTCCTGGATACCGTCCAGATGCTTTGCCAGTTCAGCCCCGTGACAATGCTCGGGACTGCTAATTTCGATAACACATTCATATTTAACGTCTTGGGTGACGCCTGCGCTATCTGTTGGAAAAGAATTGGTATTTTCTTATAGGTAACGTATCCTGCTCTCATATGCATTTAGAAAAAAAGCTGTTGCTTAGTACAAACAGCCTTCAATTTTATTTATTTGTATAGATATATAGATCTAAAGATTAAACATTACCTACTTATAATGACAAAAATATACAATTACCGCATACAATTAAAAGAATCATCACACTGGGCATAAAAGAACTACATAAGATATTTAAAAATGTCACTTCTATTAATTTTAAAACCTATAACTTTAAAATTAAAATAAAGCTATTTCTTTACGGATGTAATTAAGAGGATACTGGTAATATGAATTATGAGCATATTACGAGGCACAAAAGCTATTTCACACCTATTCCTGTAGTTGCGTTGAAAACGAAAGTAGGTGGTCGCAATAAGGAAGTTCAATTAAACAGTGGCTGTGTTCTATGTCAAGATAAGACGACTTAATATTCTGCAACATCACTTCCTTTGCATGAGCGTAATTCTCGGAGATCGTCATCCTGCTGAACGAACATTAATGTGTCTATTTTAATTTAACAAATGAGGGAATTACAACTGATAGCTTCTAACGAAAACTAAGTAAGAAATGTTATTATTTATATGGTTATTGGCACAACCGTTACTAATAAAATATGGTAATGTTTCATTATTAAATAATTGGCCGTGTGGGGCTGGCTTTAGAATTGTCCCACTCCTCTCTACCCACGGGAGTCGTAAGAGCCGATTGAAGGAATACTTGGGGAGTGGGCAGCAGCACGTACGTTGTATTTTGTATGGTGAGTGAAAGCGCCGGCCAAACCCGCCTCTCTATCCTCTCTCTATTATCCTTCCTTATCTTCCTATCCACCTCCTAACTAGTGTCTATAGGCTACGGTCACCATTTACCATCAAGTGGGCTGTATGCTTGTTTGCCACACATAAATAATTAATCATTGCAGATTGCGGTTGGGGATCAAACTCGATATCTCTTCAATGTCAGTCAACTACTAGACTATCCCTTGTTGCATATCCCGTGAATAACTGAACTAACTCAGAACACGTAATTACCATCTTTGTTTTCCAAATACAGCGTTAAAAGACTGTAGAAATAGTCATAGTACACCAATTTCGAATTACATTTAATTGTTTCACACAAATGGACATTGTAAGTGTCAGCATTTAAAGTCCATTTAAGTCGTTCCGTGATGTAATGACACGCTTAAATCGTATACGTAGAAAGTTTACGTAAAATACAGTCATATCCGCAAACAATGCAACAAAAATAAAACGGTCTCCATGTAGGGGAGAGGTACTTGTACCTACGCAATACCGGCTATCACAGCTTGCAGTCCTTTTAAAGTCGCTAAGCGGCTTATGAGATGTGAGTGCGGACGTTCTGTCTGTTCTCATCGTCATAGTGATCATAGCATCAAAAATTGCACGCAATCCATTTCCAATATTTTATTTTTATAATGTAAATAATTCCCCGTATTTAATAGATATAAAGTGCAAAGATAGCGTATTGACTAAGGATACCGACGGGTCTAGATGTAACTATACCTATGTGGGACAAAGTCCCCTGCGATACAGGGAATAATCCCTAGTACAAGCTGTAATTTTTTTCAGTTAATAAACTTATTTACTTATCATCACGCTATCTAAGGTTCTATTCTTGCATACATCTCTTCCTCAACATTAATAATTCTCTCCATACGCACTCGCCGGTTTCGGAAACTCCAGACTCCACCTTCCTTCAATACATGACCGGCTTGGTCATGTATTGAAGAGTGAAGTGAGTCTCGGTCTCCCCCTGTATCTATATCCTTCCATTTTCGCATTGTATATCTTCTTAACCAGTCACTCGTCCGGCATTCAAATAATATATTAAAATAATAAAGGTTACCAAATATAAATCCAGAATTTCATTTAATATCTGTGAAATGAATTGGTGAACATCGGCTTGACAATACTCTCAGTATAGTCGAGTCCATTGGCGACGGTTACCATTTACTATCAGAGGGACCGCGGCTCGTCTGCCACTACATGTAATAAAAAAAAAACCAGATATAAATCCAGAAAACCATGCTAATTGCACGGTTGTCTGAAAAAATACAACCTTAAAGATTTATTCTCTCAAATGTGTGAACAACTTATTATTTTACAAACGTTCTTCGACCAGTATAAGCTATATAAAGTATTATGTAAGCTATAAATCTATGTAATTGCACATTATGACATTTTATAAAAAGCATTAATATGATTAGAATCAATCAGAATTGTGGTGCAGAGACCGAATGATTCATGGCTTAGTGCGTAAGACCTTTAAATTGATATTACGCACACAAGTACAAACTTGAGTAAATAATTACCAAGCACTCTGCCATGGCTTGACAAATTTTTAGTCTTATTTCATAACATTATTTAATACTAGCCTTTGCCCGCGGCTCCAACGCAGCTAAAAGCTAGTTTTTAGTTTTTATCTCAGGTTCCCGATATAGTAGCGAGATAGATACCAGTTTTTAAGTCTAATAAAGAGCTATTAAGTAAAAAAAGTTGCATCAAAATCCGTTCAGTAGTTTTGTTGTGATGCGCGAACGAACAAATAGACAAACAGATAAATAGAAAAATAGACAAAAAATCCAAAAAGAACGTTTTGTGTTTAGAAGCGCCTATATAGCCTATTACAGTCATTTTTTCACAAATATCTTAAATGTACAGACATAGCTCTTTTACAGCTTTATAATAGTTTAGATAAATCTTATCTATACTACTTCTATATTATAACAAAGCTGGAACAGAGCTGTGTCTGTACATTTAAGTTTTGTGTCTAAACACAAAACAATTTTTTTTAGAATTTTTCTCTGTTTGTTTGTTCACGCATCACGTAAAAACTACTGAATGGATTTTGATGCAACTTTGTTTATTTGATAGATCTCGATTAGACTTAAAAACTGGTATACATTTTATCCCGCTACTATATCGGGAACCTGTAATACAACCCGAAAACTAGCTTTTGGTTGCGGTGGAGCCGCAAGCAAAGGCTAGTCTATACTATTATAAAACTGTAACATAGCTATGTCTGTACATTTAAGATATTTGAGAAAAAATTACTGTAATAAGCTATATAGGCGTGTCTAAGCACAAAACGATTTTTTTTAGATTTTCTGTCTGTTTGTCTGTTTATCTGTTCGTTTGTTCGCGCATCACACAAAAATTACTTAACGAATTTTAATGCAACTTTTTTTATTTGAAGTCCTTGATTAGACTTAAAAACTGGTATACATTTTATCCCGCTACTATATCGGGAACCTGAGATATAACCGAATAACTAGAAAATTATTTAAACTAGATTTTTTTTAGAATTTATTTAAAATTACTATATGGATTTTGATGCAACTTTTTTTATTTGAAAGGCCTTGATTAGACTTAAATACTGGTATATATTTTATCCCGCTACTATATCGGGAACCTGAGATATAACCGAAAAACTAGCTTTTGACTGCGGCGAAGCCGCGGGCAAAGGCTAGTAATATATAGAGATGTAAATGTACAATGTAACTGTGACTAATAGTTATGTGGGCGCTTTTTTTAGTGAAAACACCCTACACTAATCTTTGAATAATAATCTTTGTATCGCAGGGGACTGTATAAATATACAACGTCACAGACTCAGAGTAGGAACACCCAGACTCAGACAATCATTTGTGGATCAAACATAGAGTTTACTGAATAAACTAAACCATCTATTTATTTTAGTAGCAAGTCAAAACACTTACTTTTCGTCGTACCCAAACTGGTATCTACCACTATGTCTCCGTTTTAAATATCCGTTAAGCATCTCGTTGTGTTTTGGATCGAGGAAGAGGTTTTGAGACAGTGGTGGATCTTCTCCTTGGCCCGTGCTTTTTTTTTCCAAGTCCATGAACGACAGTTATCATTTATCATCGGACGGGACCGCTGCTCTTTTATCACAGTTCGCAATAAAGAAAACAATTTCCTGCCAGCAGCCTGTGATAACACTATTGAAAGAAGCTTTTTAATTAAATACGGATTGGGATGACGGACATCGTTCCGCATTTTATGATGATAGCACATTTAAGCTGCTTTATGCAAACAAAAAAGAAATACCAATAAAGAATTTAAATATATATTGCAGAAAACCTTTTTCGCTGTCGCCTTTTATTTTGAAATAGGTAAGCATAAGTATAGAGTATTTTATTTTATATTAATAGATACACGTACATAGACTTATGCCTCTTGCTCAGAGGTGTAAAAATAGGTTTTGTTAGATTAGGTTTATCAAATACCCACTTGGCCACATAACTAAGCCGAAAAACCAAAATACACCGATGTGCTTCATGGCCGGTCACACAGGAGATGGTACCACACCAACCCGCTCGGACTCGATAGCAAGTGAGTACTCCCACTTGATACCCAGCCCTACCACCAGTAATGCAAGGGGTGATAATTGCATACTTCCCTTAGTCGCCTTGTACGACACCCGTGGGAAAAAATGGAGTGGTGACACTTGTATTCTTAGTCCGTCACCACACAGACAGAAGTTACATAGTACACAGTAGTGTTATATAACAATGAAAGTAGTGTGCATTTTTGACGGCACAACCTTTCTATGCAGCGATTGCACTAGTTTACAATGAGTAGAAAGCTGCCCGCAAGCGACAGGAACTAACCTTTAGCGACCGACCTTTTAGCCAATATAAAATGACCGACCCCGGTAGAGATATACATGAAATAAGCTACCATTTCACTGTGATAACGTTTTGGTCGTGGATAATTTCTGTGTAAGCGTAGGCGTGAGCATCGGTCACGTATTGGCCCGAGTTGTAACCTGGGAATGAAATAAATCTAACTTACACACTGATATACTTTAGGTGAGGATTTGTGAGAAATAGTATAAGCCTAACATGCATGTGAGATTTACATGTATAATGATTTCGTAGCTGGCGCTCGCCTAATCTTAATGAAAATGAAGTCCAGATAGGCTTTGTTAGTACATGGAGACATGCGTAGGCATTTTGGTTTTACTCGGCAGTGATATTAAAATTATAATAGCTTCGACATTCTAATACGTTTATGAAAAATAAAGAATATTACACGAAAATGTAGCTTGAAATGCCGGCTGTATGTAATTCTTCTGAGATTCTATAATGATATCAATTAAAATTTGCGAAATTAACATTGGATTTTTCTACTGTGGCTGTAACTTTGATCTAAATAGAGTTTTTATTTATAGGAGTAAGCAAATATCAAATGAATTATTGGATACAATAGAATAATTTCAAATTTCGAACCGTGTCGTTGCACAGAATGGTAAATACAGGTTCGTTCACGCATATTTTCTAATTCGCGCCGCAATAACATTGTTTGCGGTAACATTGTCATTATATACGTGCGTATAAAATTTAGGGAAAATAATTCTTTGATATAATCGAATATAGCTACCTACCTAATAACGTAGGTTTATGTATGTAATAAAAAACGTTGTTATGTACCTATTCGTGTTGCAAGAAGTTTTTGTTCACTTGTTTAAATGAAGTTGGTAAGCGATACCTGCAAGCACAACGGGTGGTCTAGCTATACCATTTATGTTCCTCTTATTTTACAACATAAACATTGATAACTCTTACTTGTCAGGATACCGTGACTGACAGTATTTCATCACACTGACAGATGTTATTATTAATTTTAGTAAACCTAACGAAGCAATTTTTTATTAGAATCGATTTTGAATGATAGAGAAAAAATCGGTTAAATAAATCACTACACTAGCAAATACATCGGATTTAATGTTCTCAAAAATATTTTATAATTATTTATTAAGATAATAATAAAGCTTCATAAATTACGGTATATTGTAAAATATAAATGGTTATGGAGAATATGTACTTAAAACATATTCGCGCCTGTATCCGCGAAGGGGTAGGCAGAGGTGTATTACACACCCACGACTCGCCAGCTATGTTTAAGTCCCACGTATTAGGGGGCGAGCCTATTGCCGTCTACCGGGCACATTTCCAAACTCCAGGGTGCTACTGAGAATTTTTCTTTTAACAAAAAAGCTCAATAACCCGACACGGGGATTGAACCCGAGACCTCATGATCAGCATCCTCATGAATATGTACCTATCACTATTTATTTAAATATGACATTTGTTTGTATTACCACAAGACTAACAACACTGCGGTCTAAGTAAAATCGACACTCGAATCAAGTGTCACCCACGCAATTTATCGCCACAAACGTGTGAACTGTCAGGTAGCTCATAACATTCATTACAATATGACAGTTGGAAATATTTCGATATAATATATTTTCAAATGGAATATTACCGTACAATGTATATACAATAGTATTTTGTATAAAAGTTATATATTGTATTTTACACACAAGTTGTATATTGCTTTCGTTTTATACTAAAATGTAGTTTATTTATAGTATAACGGAAACCTTTTTTAAATTCATAAAGTTCACGAGTAAGACCCTCCTTCTGTTGTACTAGCTTATTCACCACTAAGGCATGAACAACTACATATTTAATTTATACAAGTATTAGCTTTATTTCTGAAGGGTAAGAATATATTTAAATTTTGTATGTTTGTTACCTTGGCCGTGTAACGGACTAAGAATACAAATGTCACCATCCTATTCTTTCCCACGGGTGTCGTATGAGGCGACTAAGGGAAGTAAGCAATTATCATCCATTGCATGACTGGAGTAGGGCTGGGTACCAAGTGGGAGTAATCACTTGATATCGGACCCGAGCGGGTTGGTACCATCATCTCCCATGTGACCGGCCATGATCGTTACCGGCACATTGTTGCGTTTTGGCTGTAGCAGGAGATAGCCGTTTATTCTTTCATTTCATATCGGTGAAATGAAATGGTGAGCAGTGGCTTGACAATACTCTCAGTATGGTTGAGTCCATGAGCGACGGTTACCATTTACCATCAGATGGGCCGTGGCTCGTCTGCCACTACAAGCAATAAAAAAATACATGTTTCTGGGTACGGTAACCCACAACGAGATCTGACCTGATGGTCACCTAGTGTAGTTCACACTCTTTAGTCCCAACCACCATGCTGATAACGCAGTCCTTCGAGAGAATTCAAGCTACTCAGAAACAAGGAAAGATGTTTTGTTTTGCTATCCGAACTGGTTACAGATAAATGACTTATAGATCTTAAGACATTCTTTTATCGTAACACAAGAACATCGTAAATATTTACATTTTATATAAATAGCTATGTTCGGCTATCGAATTACTTTTTGGAATGAATTTGTAAGCTGACGTTATAAATTATGAAGTGTTTTCTTTATGACATTCAAAGTCACGATTTCAAAATCTAAAATGTTTCTATTACTTAACATTTTATATATGTTTTCAAGTCCAAAATTATTATATTATTATTTTCCGTAATTTACCAGAACTGATATTGCATCGTGAGGTCAGCAGTTGGATTTCCGATTGTGGTAAATCTTGCACATTGTATAGGTATAGAAAATGATTTGATAAAGGCCTTATATTATTCAATACCCTGATCTCTTACCCATGCTGACCCTTAGGTTAGTTTAAGCTTTAAGCTCTAGATTACATTAATAAAGACAGTAAGTAACTTTAAATTGTGCTATTGCAAGAATTAGAACCTATTTAGTAAAATGAATGTAACGCTGTTATGCAAATTGAAAATTCATTATAGTATAGTATTACTACCTAAAGCTATTAATCGGGGGAGATTTAACGAGCTAAACAATTAGATTGTATGTGATATACACGTAGTTTACACTGTTGCGCCTACCGTAAGTCATCATAACTAATATAAAGTTAATGTTGCTATATTCCAGAGAAGTTTCTGGCATTATATATTTAATGTGTTGTTGAGTAATATAGTTGTAAATATCTGTAATAAGCTGACCACCCGAAGAGTCGCGTGCGTAAGTTTATGAAATCATTCCTATGCAAGGCAAATAAAATACATTTAAGTATTATTAAATTAGCTGAAAGTAGCGAAATTATATTACTAAACGTTATTCCTATTACTCTCTTCATTACTCTCTTCTGCCGTGTGGGACCGGCTTTAGAATTGTCCCACCCTTCTCCACCCATGGGAGTCGTAAGAGCCGACTAAGGGAATGCCGGGGGAGTGGGCAGCAGCACTCCCGCGAGTATTAACAACATCCACTGCGATCGCCAACCCGCCTGCCAAGCGTGGCCATTACGGCACTATCCCCCATATGAGCGAAATACATGTTGTGGCGTTCTTTTGGGGAGGCCTATGTTCAGCAGTGGACTTCGAAAGGCTGATGGATATTATATACTATTACCTACCTACTATTACCTACCTAATATAATTTAAACTTTTGATTATTGCTCTCATTTGTTATAATGAGTTAGGTATAGGATTTTATATTATTAAAAGGATGGCGTTATATTAAACAATCTTATTTTACACATACGTTATTATTTGTCAGACTTCGGTCTCAAGGGGATCTAAAAACTCAATGAATACAGAGAATTAACATGACACAGGATAAAGTCTGTGAAACCGTCGAATAATCGAAATGTGTGATAAAGTTCTTAGAATGCGGAGACGCCAGAAATTCATGTGATACTCGATGAGTAAAACAAGAAAAACTTAGCTACGAGTAGATTATTATTGTCATACTAATTCCTTTAAAGAGAATTATTATACTCTTTACTCCCTATTAAACTTTATGACAGCATGTTAAATTATATATAGGGGGAGACCGAGACTCACCTTCCTCGACCAAATCGGTCATGTATTGAAAGAAGGTGGAGTCAGGAGTTTCCGAAACCGGCGAGCGTGTATGAAGAGAATTATGAATGTTGAGGAAGCGAGAGATGTATGCAAAAATAGAGCCTCTTGGCACTCTGATCTCTCTGCCTACCCAGCAAGGGAAATGGCGTGAGGGAAATTATTACGAATAGAATATTTTCTTTAGCAACACCGTTCAAGCAATGAACCAAAAAATCGCATAAACTCCTTACCTACATGTTTTTTTAACATTTCCAGAAGCATCTACATTTTCATAGTACTACATATATGGGTGGCCAATAAGCATACGTCTTGATGGTAAGCAGTTACCGTACCGGTACCGAGTCTATAGACGGTAGGTATAATACTAAGGAGAGGATAGGGAGGGGGTTTGGGCCCCCGACGTGCTCACTCACCATACGAAATACAATGGTACCCACCGTTGTTTCACGCTAAACTTTTGTGAGAGTGTGGTGGTACTTACCCGATCGAGCCGGGCCATTCATGCTGGAATAATCAAGGCTCTACCACTAGACAGATTTTTCTTCTCCTAAGAACATTGATATTAAACCCTAGATACGCAGTTTCGAAGAAAAGAATCGTCCAAAACTGTCGCCAGTTGTACATAAGTAGTTACAGTTATGATATAAATTCATTCTTTCCAAAATTCAACCTTACACGTATGGTTTAAAGTTGTATTTACAAAGCATTATGCAAAAAGCAATACAATTTTACGACCGAAATTTGCGGGCAGGACAAGGACGGAGTGGAGACGAATATTTTTTTATAATTTTCATTTATGAACATTTATTTAGTTTATTACTAACTAACTTATCATCGCGCCATTTCCCTTGCGGGATAGGCAGAGAGAACAGAGTGCCAAGAGGCTCTATTCTTGCATACATCTCGCTTCCTCAACATTCAGTTTATTAAAAAATTAGTTTATTAAATTTGTTTAGTTATAAATGTGTTGCAAACTCATATTTATACTTTTATCTGATCGTATTAATATGCTTTTACGTAGAATATTTATTTATATATAAATAAAATCAAACTCGTAAATATAAATTTTAGTTTTTATTCCCAATATAGTAATTCTAATATTAAGTAGTATTCCCAATATAGTTTTTATTCCCAATATGGTAATATAGTAATTCTAATATTATTAGTAGTACCCAGATCTATTCTAGTCTAGATGAATGGCGTCATAATAAACTTCGACAATACAGTAGTAAGTAAATCAATTTCCTTGAAATAAATGAAACTTATTGTAGAGTTTCTTTTTGAATTAGATTTCAGCTTTTCTGTTGATTTTTTTTTGCGATATAATGTAAACTAACATCTATAAATTTTCTATAATAGCTTTTATAGGACTAATTTTATGATTAAAAAGAGCAGGTTGTTGAAGGGAATGAATAACAATACCAGAAAATATATTTAAATTTAATGTACATTTTAAAACTAAGGAACACAAATAGGCCTTGGTTGTGTTTTTTGACCACACATGCGCTGTTTTCGTCTTCTTATCTCTTCGGTTTTATTACATACAGTATATTCATCTTCACTAGCATAGACCTAGCTAACATAGACCACCAAAAACTTTTAAATCTATTAGTATGTGAAACCATAATTTATACATAATACAACATTTAAACATTCATTATTGAAGCATAAAAGCCATAAATTCAACAATTTAAATGATCATCTTATAAAATACTAGTTGAGCCGTTCGAATTCGCTCGCCGTTTAATTAAAAAAAAAATACATATTTATAAATAATTTAGAGCAAGCTTTATCATCAGATTTTTTTTTCCTAGAGACCCACCCTAGGAAAACTAAAATAAAAATCATCATATAAATAACAATGTTATTGATAATAAAACTTTGTAAATAAATCAATGTGAACTAATTACTTAATATATATAAAAAAATAGATTCAACACGGTGACTCTATTCGTTTTTAGAACCGAGAATGTCGTATTATGCGATCAAAGTGAGTGAAATGCGTTTAGTATGAGCATAGTTCGAGACTGCCTTTGTTTTTTAATACATACTCTATTTGACTGGTTCAAACAGAGCCATCGTTGATAATTTGAAACAAAATGTATTGAAAAATAAAAAAATGTGACTCTAAAGCAACAACATATGTATGAAATAGAAATACTGTCTATTAATACTTACCGAAAATAAGAAACGCCATCGTTTTTTGTACTTTTAATGCACTATTTCGGCATTTATTCATTGAACAATTAGACATTTTGACACGCTTCGTCTACTCACGCGTCGAAATAATACTAAACGAAAGGAGTGCAGGAAAGCGTAATCTGCACTCATTTATAGTGGACACTTTTCGTGCCTGATTGTGTATCTTCTCATTTTAATACATCAATGCCTAAGAAGATAAATTAAATGTATTTTAATAAATTCGTGAAACCTAATTACGGTACACGCTTGCTTAAGAAGAATTATAATTACATACTAGTGAGTCATTTATATATATTTATACATCCATACATATTGTCACGCCTTTTTCCCGTTGGGGAAGGCAGAGACCACTTCCCTCCACTTGCTAAGATCCTGACACACATCTTTCGCTTCATCTATTTTAATCAGTACTTTCATGCATGCTTGTCGGTAACCAGTAGTCTTGACCTGGCCTTCCGTAAGAACGTCTCCGATCTGGTCAAAATATGTTCGCTTAGGTCAACCTCTACCAACTTGCCCATTCACAGTCACCTTGTATATCTGTTTCGTTAATCTTCTTACATCTACCTATCCTTAATACTTAAACACAATTGATGTATCCAAAACATGTACATACCAAGTGAACCGTACTAAAGTCACGAAGTGGCAAACAGTTCCTTCTTTGTTAGTACTTATCAAGATGCTGACGAAAGAATGTGCCAAGTAATTGTTTAACTATGCAAATTACTCTGCAAACCTCACAGATTAAATGTTTCGGTTAGCTACACTAGATAGTAGGTACTGTATTTTAATCAAATAAAGAAATAGTCTGTATTGTTATACTTAAAATACATAGTACTGGAACATATAGAACAAAGACGTGGTCTCTGAATGTTGGCCTCGTAGCAAGGCTCAATGTCACTCAGCAGGCCATGGAGCGGGCTATGCTTGGTATTTCCCTACGTGATCGAATCCGTAATACGGAGATCCGTAGGACGAGAGTGACCGACATAGCCCGCTGGGTTGCCATGCTGAAGTGGCAATGGGCAAGCCATATCGCTCGATGAACCGACAACCGTCGGGGAAGAAAGGTTCTCGAGTGGCGACCACGTATCGGACGGCGCAGCGTAGGACGGCCCCCCACCAGATGGACCGACGATCTGGTCAAAGTCGCGGGGAGCCGTTGGAATGGGGTTGGCACAGGACCGCTCGTTGTGGCATTTTCTTGGGGAGGCCTATGTCCAGCAGTGGACGTCGACAGGCTGATGGATGGATGGTACATATAATATTGTTTATGTTAATTGACTCGAACAGATGACAGATTGGTTTAGATAGGTGCGATTTCCAAACAGCCCCCTTAGAATGAAAAACGGAACGTTAGACGAACTTTCGTTTCGAATCAATGTGATTGTTCAAAAGTCCAACTCGTGATTCCTGATTAGTCGAGATTTCGACGCGTGATTCAGGCGACCAATCACAATGAAGCGAATCAAAAGTTTGTCTAACGTTTCGTTTTTCATTCTAAATCCAATTGATAGTCTAATGGTAGTCGCTGCTAAGGTATCAAGTGTTATCCACGAGATCGAGGCTCCAAGGTAAGTCAGTAGTCTTTTTATAAATTATAATATGCGTATTTGTTGACAATATGTCACCGTCTGGTGAAGGAAAATAAAAACATCAAAAGGAAAACCTTTATGCCTGGGAGATTTTTTCAACGGTTGTCTGCCGCATCAGAACAACGTCAAGTACATTGGCGTGAATCCCATTCTTTCTGATAGGAGACCAGTGTGTCAATCTACCGCTAGCATAAATGTTGGTGACAATATTGGAAACAGAGGTAATATAGGTTCTGTTATAATATTTTATTCGCACAGCAAATACAGAAGTTAGGAATATTAGTAAGAAAGATAACATTGAGCCACAATAGAAATTTCAACAAAACAACCAATTGCGTGCCTAGCCACATAAATATGCGTCCTGACTTCGTAAACTATAAAGTTGTTTCTGCAGTTAAAATCAAGTTATTTTACATATTTTCCAAGTAGTTCTAATCGTAGCACGTGTCTTAAATTGCACGACTATTATTTATAAAATACCTAGTAAAACCTATTTAGCTGTAACAGCTTTACTCATAACTATATTGTATATCTATGATTGTTTTAGTTTCTCATAAATAGTGACTTATGAATGAAATGTTGAAGTATTTACGTAGAATGCTAGCCTGCTGCCGTTTATAAAACAGTTTACATTTTTGTATAAAGTTACTATATGTGTCTGTCTGTGTCCGCTTTCTTCGGCTAAACCACGAAATGGATTTAAAAACGGTTTTAGTATCGTTTAGATAATTTTCCATGCCACAAGCCACGACTTATTGTCGCTCTCCCACTTCCATAATTAGTCTGTGCCCAAGTTTTATTTATGACAAACGTTGAACTATTCTTGAAATACATTTAGCGACTTTCGTTACTAAGTAAGTATGACATCCTTCCTCCTTACTAATATAACAATGTGAAAGTGAGTTTGTTTGTAACGCTTTGACGCCGTAACTACTAAACCGATATAAAAATTCTCAGCGGGCTGCTAGCCCGGAGTTTGGAAATGTGCCCGGTAAACGGCAATAGGCTCGCTCCCTATTACGTAGGACTTAAACATAGGTGGCGAATCATGGTGTAATACACCTCTGCCTACCCTTTCGGGGAATACAAGAGTAATGCTATGTATAGTCTAAAACCTAGAAAACAACATACACAACACAACGGCTATATTTTATTCCGGAAAAATGAATAGTACCTATGTGATAGTTGTTATTGTATGAAGATTTGTTAATGTGCCACAGAGACGTATTTACATTCTGAAATCCACGTTAACTAAACTAGATTTTACTAAAACTAGCTTTTACACATATTTATATTTTATAAAGTCTGTATTCTTTACACAGTACATAGTGAGTAAAGCCTTATACCATCGCTATAATTCTAATCTCTCTCTAATTCTATGGTAGGTACTGTAACTATCAAGCACAGGAACCATAAAATTATAGAATCAATGACAAAATAGTACCATTAATCCATTTAATATCATTAGGTAATACAGTAATGAAAATAAATGGTTTCAAAATAAACCAGTTTTAAAATTGGTGCAAAAATAAATTAAGTTGTTTTCGATAGGCGTCACGTAAATACATTGCGGGTCATTAGATGAAATAAATCTGTTATATCAGTAATGGCCTCGCCATTGGCATAGATAGACCCATATTTATCGTGAGAATTTAATTATGACATATTAATTACTATATTTTTGGTAGTTTAAAATAAAATCAAACGTTTCGTTTAAATAAAGAAATGTTTTGATCTGTATTTTAGCACTTGTCATGCTCAGCTACTAGAACAAATTATTTGTGAATGTGTAAAAAGAGAATTTTAATGCGAGCGGGATTCGAACCTGCGTCCCTTCCA
Organism: Leucoma salicis; assembly: GCA_948253155.1. NCBI lineage: Eukaryota > Metazoa > Arthropoda > Insecta > Lepidoptera > Erebidae > Leucoma > Leucoma salicis. The sequence goes on along the minus strand of OX411808.1, from coordinate 8,526,925 downwards.
ATCCGGGGAGCACTTCCCTTGGGTCGTAAATATAAATGTGATGTGGAAATCGGGAATGGCCGTCGGTCAGTGCGATGGCTTAGCGGCCTAGAGCACTTCTCGGGATTGGAAGGGTCGCGAAGGTTCGAATCCCTTTCGCTCTTAAACTTCAATTTCTCTATTTCCACTTTCACAAATAATTTGTTCTTGAAATAAATGTTGCCTGGGATAACAAACATAGGTATAATTCAGAATTAAACTTACTTTCTAATGTTACATATTTTTCCAAGTATTTCAGCGAAGCATCATTAAAAATGGCACATGTTCAACAATGATGATTCTCTTTACCTTCCCGTCTTAACTGGAGCGAGACTAAGGTTGCGACCTTAAGTACAAAGAGAATGCATAAACAATGCTGTAAAATAATACAAGAACTCCTGTTTCCTGAACATTTTTTTGTGTTAAATCTATTTAAAAGTACTAAAGAGAGCAAGGTTGCAGTCATCCTTCAGGAGTGATATAGTCTTACCACTTCACGATACTCCTTAAAAAAACTCTTAAACATTCTACTGAGTTTATTATAAACTAGCCTTTGCCCGCGACACCGCCGCAGCCAAAAAGCTAGTTTTTAGGTTATATCTCAGGTTCCCTTTTACTATTAGCGGGATAAAAAGTACTTAATCCAGTTGTTGAGTCTAATCAAGAGCTATCAAATAAAAATAATTGCATCAAAATCCGTTCAGTATTTTTTGCGTGATGCTCGAACGAACAAACAGACAAATCATCTAAAAATATTTTTTTTTGTGTTAAGAGACACGCCTATATAGCTTAATACAGTCATTTTTTCTCAAATATCTTAAATGTACAGGCACAGCTCCGTTACAGATTTATAATAGTATAGATACTACGTTTAATTCATAGAATAATGTAATAATTACTTACCTTCCGTGTGCCAACAGAAAGTAATCATACTCATATTTGCCATACCCGCAAATGAGCAATTATTTATTTGTTACTCACAGCAGAACCGCAACTGCGATTGTTGCAACGAGAAATTAATATCACCCACGCAATGCCCTGACTCATAAACATAGATACTATGGTAGAGGGGAGACAGCCATAAAACATTAGCTATTGCTAACTAATGAGAGCTTATGCTATATGTCTTGTCAACGATATGTGAATTTAGGCGAATGCGAATAGGGTTGTATAATAAATAAATAATAAATATTCCGGAGATTTCACACAATGTCCTCTGGTCCCAAACTAAGCTTAACGCTTGTACTATGGGGAGCAGATTACGGATATAACACATATATTACTTTTTTTGTAAATACATACATATAATGGATAGAAAACACCCAGTACAAATATTTGTGTGAAGTCAGTTAGACTACCGACTACGCCACGTTACATAATATTTAAGTATAATATTTTATCTGCTCTAAGTAATAATGCTTGTATCTCGGGGGATTTTACAATCATACAGTTTCACGGACACATAGTAGGTACACTCAGACTCAGAACAACCATTTCTGGATCACTTACACAGTTGTCCTGCGTGGGAATCAAACCACATTCGGGTAGAAGACTGGTATATAAACCACTCCGCCAGATGGCAGAGTGGTCGACTATACATTTATTTATGTTTGAGTTCCAAAATTTTCTATAGAAATCATTGAAATACCTTCTTACCGATAAGGCACTGTTCATAAAAAATCATTTGCGAATTCCCTTTGGTATTTTTTCGTCGATTTTTGTTGAAATATTGATCTCCACAAATTTTTTTATTTCTAACGGTCGCAAACGATCAAACGGCCCACCTGATGGTAAGTGGTAACCACCGCCCATGGACTTTGGCAACACCAGGGGCACAACTAAGCCGCCGCCTACTGTGAGTAAAGTGCTCTTCTCAAACCTCGTTTAAAGAGCGACAAGTCGTAACGCTGGGGAAACACCGCAGCAGGAAGTTCATTCCAGAGCTTACACTTACGTGGTAGAAAAGAACGCTAAAAACGAACCGTCTTGGACAAGATCGTCTCCAGGTAGTATGGATGAACCCTAGCACAGCGTCTCGTGGTCCGGTGGTAAAATGGCGATGTTGGTACCACCTCAAACAGTTCCTCAGAGCACTCCCCGTTGAAGAGTTGATAGAGCACACAAAGAGCCCCAAAGTCTCTCCGCCACCCCAACGACTCCAGCTCATCCGTGAGATTGGGATCATCGACAATCCGAACGTTCGGATTGTCGATGATCCCGATCCCGACGCTCGGTGCTCTCCCCAACGCTGTTCATCGACCCACTTGACTCCCTGCAAAGCGTTGAGGAACGCTAGCATTAATCTCCATGGTATCAGAGCAGCATCCGTCTACAACGACTTTGATGCTGCGACCATGGAGGAAGCCGGCGATCCATTTGCAGAGCCCCTCGGGGATTCCGTATGATGGTAACTTCGATAGAAGGGCCCTATGCCAGACCCTGTCGAATGCCTTCGCGATGTCCAGGCTGAATGCCAAAGCCTCACCCCCACCCTCCAAGGCCTCTCAGGCCCAGCGATGAGTGAGGTACGTAAGGAGATCACCAGCAGACCGACCATGACGAAAGCCGTATTGGCGATCACTGATCAGCTGGTGATCCTCAAGGTACTGCAGAAGTCGGCGGTTGATAACTCTCTCCAGTACCCTAGAGAGCAGGGATGTTATCGCGATTGGCCTGTAATTCGACGGGTCCGACCGATCACCCCTTTTAGGAATCGGGTGAATATGGGCTACCTTCCAGGAAGTAGGAATCCTGCCGGTACTGTATGAAAGGCGGAACAGGCGCTTAAGGACGGGGGTCAACTCAGGGGCGCACGTTCGAAGAACCACCGCAGGGATGCCATCCGGCCCACTCGACTTATGGACGTCCAGCAGCAGCAGCTCCCGCCTGACTGGTATGCGGACTGCTTCTGGCGTGCAGTCGTCCTACAGGCTATGCTGAACCATGGACGGCTGCGACCGCCAACCAGTATTTTGGTGCTGGGGATGAATGATTCCATCCCCATAACCACTGTTTCCGCGACACAGTCCGCACAGACGTCAGGATCCCTAGAGGAAAAGCATAGCTGCTTCCAAGGGTAGGAAGCGAAGAACTCGCGAAGTCCATCCCAATCTGCTGACTTATACTGCCAAACTCTACGAGACCCAATCGTTGGAAAACGATTGGTTCCCGCAGCAAGGGCAGTGCAGCGGACTAGGCAGTGATCGGATGACCCTAAAGGAGCACAACTACCACCTGGTATCCGTGTGGATTTGTAGTCAGCAGAAGATCCAACAAGGAGAGCTCATGACCCTCAATATCTGGGACACGGGTAGGCTGTGTTACCAGTAGAGAGAGGCTATAGGCCGAAGCCATATTGAAGAGTTGCCGACCCGGGAGGTCAGTGGTCCGGGACCTCAGCCACTCTTTGTGGTGAGCATTAAAGTCACCAAGGACCACCACCTCCGCAGATGGAAACTGCTCCAATATTTCGTCTATCCCCCGTTCGACGTTCTCGAAAAGGTGAGTTGACCCCGAATCACTGCCATGGGATCTGTAAAGGCATGCGTAGATGTGGTCTGTTCCACCATATTCTACGCGCAGCCATAAAATGGATAGTTCGCCATGTTCGAGGCCCCGAAGGCGGTTACAGCAGATACCACTCCGAACGAACACGCACACCCCGGCTTTACGATGGAATGAGTGCTCCAGTTCGTAGCCGGGGTATTTAAGATACGAAATGTCGTCCGGAGCGCCTATCTGCGTCTCCGTCAAAAAGAGCAGAGCAGGCTGCGCCGTCTCGAGATGGTGATGAACGGCGTCGAGATTACTGTGAAGACCCCTGATGTTGCAAAACTCCACTGATGATGTGGATAGGGAGTCCGCCGTAAGATACTTGCTCTTTTTATTCTTTTTAGCCATGGTTTAAGAAGAGTTTGGGGCATATGGGTTTGCGCGCAATGGGTACCGGCGACACTCGGAAAAAAAAGGGTGGAGACACTTGGCGCAAGGCTAGACAGTGGGTTTTGTGAGGAGCTGATACGAAACACGGGAGGGCTCCCGGTGCCCCCCCGCGAGTAACCGTCGGGTCCACACCGGTCTCCCACTCCGGCACAACGGATTAGACATAGGATTACACATAGGATTTCCCTGGGTTCGGGTCCCCTACTGACCGGCAGGAGGCCGGCGAACCATTCCCACCGGGTCTCCCTTTACCCCGCAACAGCCCCTCACTCCCAATGCACAAGCAATGACCCTCATCAATGCCCGTTCCAAGCATCACCGAAACCCACCACGCGCTCAGGAAAGGAAAAAGGATAGGGACGGCAATCTCCCGCTACAACCAAAACACTCCTAAATGCTTCATGGTCGGTCACACGAGAGACGGTGGTACTGACCCGCTCGGGCCCGACACCAGATAGGTAAACCCACTTGGCATCATACCTTACCACCAGTAATGCAAAAGGTGATAGTTGCTTACTTCCCTTAGTCGCCTTTTACGACACCCGTGGGAAAGAAAGGGGTGGTGACACCTGTATTCTTAATCCATCACCACACGGAGAGAAAAGTTACCTGTGGCTAACTTGCATAGGTACAATCATTTACAATTATAATGATAAAAAATGTATATGAATCCATCCATCCATCCATCCATGAGCCTTTCATCGTCCACTGCTGGACATAGGCCTCCCCAAAATGTAGGGGTTTCACCATAATCGCCACGCTTGGCAGGCGGGTTGGCGATCGCAATGGATGTTTTTAGTACACAGGGCAACGCTGCTGCCCGGTCCCCCGGTAATCCCTTAGTGGGCTTTTACGACTCCCATAGGAAGAGACATGGTGGAGCTATTCTTAGTGCCGGCCCCACACGGCACAATACGGTATATGTATAGTATCTTCTTAACTTAGTATTTTAAATAATAAAAATATTCATTATAAATATCTATGGTTGTCTAGCAAAATTGTAGTAAGCTATAGTGATTTTTGTCTGTAAAATGCTGTATTACTCAAATAACCAACCACCTTTATACCTACGATGAATGTTCCGCTGTTATTCTACTACTAGCAACCCTAAAAAACTATACAATAAAAACATGATCACTGTGTTGCTTGTTAGCAAATACATTAATTAGTACATTGTAATGTATAATGATTAAATATTGAATGTAAATTTGTACGCGTCAACCTTTGAGCATTATGATACGAGCCAAATCAATTAGTATTTTCGTTTAATTATATTTTGATTTAGGTACTTCTACAAAAGCTAAGATTTTTTCAAGAAGTAAGTAACAGACTCACCACAGTCATAATAAATAATTATTACATTCATAAAACCGAAGCTACGGGAGGCACCTAGATTTTTTATCAACTACTCTATAAATTAAACACAAAGTGAAAAATGTGAAATCGAAAATAACAGCCACGAGCAGGATTCGAACCTGTATCTCTTGGATACTGTCCAGATGCGTGATAATTGCTCCTGACTGCCAATTTCGATAACACATTCATACTTTTTGATTGTCACGATGGCTGAATTGGCAAAGCATCTGGACGGTATCCTAGAGATACAGGTTCGAATCCTGCTGGTGGCTGTTATTTTCGATTTCACATTTTTCACTTTGTGTTTAATGTATAGTGCTAAGCATGTAAAATGCTAAAAAAATATATAAAAATATCTAAATACTCTATAAATTGTTAATATTAGGTACACTTACTGATCAGTAGTCATATAATGTTGCAGCTCTATTATTATATGTCAATGATATAAATAAATGGAGAGCCGTTTTTTTTTGTTCGGTTATACTGAGAAAATGACTGAACCGATCGGAATAATACTTATACCATAAGATGCAGCGTGTTTCGGTGAAGGTTTTAGTTTCTGATATGTATTGATTACTTATCCGGAACCTATATTTTTTATGTGAAACATTTAATGCAGAGGGAGGGTAAAACCGGCTGATAGCGTAGCGGCGCTTATACCTAATAATAGGAATCCTATTCGAAATTGATTTTTCATCGACAATACTATGACGCGAGCGAAGCCGCGGGTAATGTACTAGTGTAAATATAAATGTCTTATTAGCTTCCGTACACCTGAATCTATTCTAATGTTATACGAGTAATATTTATAAAGTAATGTTAATGTTAATAACTTGAATAGTTTGTTGAACGCGCTAATGTATGCAGCTACCAAACGCTTTAAAAATATTTATGCATTTAATAGCTCAACTTTTGAGGAGGGATATAGGCTATTAAACGTTAGGCTTTGACTCTTTAGAGACTGATTAAAAAAAATAATATTAAATACACATGTGACGTCACAAAATTTAAACTGGATTGCGATATGTAAAATATGGTCATCATCATTGCTTCTCTAACAATAAAATAAAATTGAGGTCAGTACTATGTAACTAATTTCAACTTGTTAGGCACGCAAAAACGTTTTGTGTAGTAAGTATCGGCCGAATGGCACCACCGCTCGCGTTTTAATTATGAGTCGTTTTTTTTCTCTTTTTTTCGTTACAGGTTGTCAGTCCTGAATAAAAAGTTGTCCCCTTATTTGGGTCATGGAGGTCAGATAAGCAGTCGCACCGTGTAAATACTCTTGAATCAGCTAAAACCGAACAGATCGGAAGCCGACCCCAACATATTTATAAGGAGGAGGATGATAGGAGGAGATGATGATAACGATTCTCTAAGAATCTGGTATGAAGTGTGACGATGTCTACCAGGCAAGAAAGTTTATAAACCAAAAACAAAGAGTTGCGATAAAAATCCATAAATACAACACCAAAATATGATCTATTATATTCTTCCATTATTAGAATTGTCCCACCCTCTCTACACACGGGAGTCGTAAGAGCCGACTGAGGGAATACCGGGGGAGTGGGCAGCAGCAATCCCTCGAGTATTAACAACATCCACTGTGATCGCCAACCCGCCTGCCAAGCGTGGCGATTACGGCATTATCCCCCATGACGGGACCGCTTCTTGTGGCGTTCACTTGGGGAGGCCTATATCCAGCAGTGGACGTTGAAAGGCGGATGGATGAATGGATGGATATTCTTCCATCGATTCCGTCCGCGTGGACTTCAGAAGACTATAAATCACTCTATGGTACATTTATTATCACTATGCAAAAAATTACTATCCCACAGGAATCATTCATTTTTTCGGGATGAAAGAAGCCTATGTCTTTTCCTGGGCTTCAGATTATTTGTATGAAAAATTTCATTTACTACATACTACCTTTTGACGTGATAATGTCTTATAAATCGATGAACGCCGGCTGCAAGCACGAAAAAGCATGGCTCATTGTCACATTCCGCCTGAGCCGAGCGTGCAAGCGAGAACGCGAAACAAGCGATAGAGAGCACGGTCGACCTAAGCGATCGGCTTGTGACGCATCTATCGACATATATGACGTTATCACGTGAAATTATCGTCCATAAACCGACTTTACAGACAACCATATAGTTTTTATCAATATTCAGATTTCTTTTAAAATAATAAGACTGGCGCAGCACAGAAAATATGATATACAGGCGTCACCTAGTTGTTTAATAAAATTTGGTTCATATTTCTTATACGAAAACTTGAGCTAATATTTAACTATTATGAAAATTAAGGCTTAATGTGCCTTTATAAAATTTAAATAAAGTTACTTAAATTATTGTTTAGTTTCAAGTTCCAAAATTAACCTACTTATAAAATAACGTCTCGACATTATATTTTAAGCTTTTCCTTTCTGTATAAAATAGCAACATTACAGAATATTAATAACTTTATAAATCACACGAATCAGAATTAATACGCGAGCGGTGGTGCGACTCGGCCGATATTTACTTCACAAAACGTTTAAATTTGCGTGTCTAAGAAAAGTTTTAATTAGTAACGTAGTACTGACCTCAATTTTATTGTTATAACCGCCTAACCTGCTTAGAAACTATTGTAATTTAGTTATTCATGCAACAGACATTCGAAACTAAATTTTTATGTTTATTACAAGCGGTGATATGTACTAACTGCCGTTTTTTTATTTTTTAAAACTACATGGTTGGCGAACAAGCATATGACCCACCTGATGGTAAGCGGTTACCGTAGCCTATAGACACAGGCAATACCAGAGATATCACTCGCGCGTCGCTATCTCCAAGGAAAGCGACAGGTTGTGGATAGGAAGGATAATAAGGAAAGGATAGGAAGGGGGTTTGGGCCTCTGGCACTCTCACTCACCGTATGAGGCGTAACTACCGTTGTGCTGATCTTTTGTGAGAGGGTGGTACTTCCCCGATCGAGCCAGCCAATTAGTGCTGGGATAAGCAAGTTTCTACCACTGTCTATCGACAGTATGAAGGGTAGGTACATCATAGCCTTCTGGCTACCAAAAATATCATTGTATTATTCTTAAAGTTCTCTTTTATATCAGTCTCTATGACTATTAACTACAACATAAAATTTTATTTAAAATTGAATTTATTTTCTTAGAAGCGAGTATTTCACAACATATAATACACTTGATATGTGATAATATTGTATTAGGAAGTGGCGCACACTTACTTTAGAAGAGCCTATTGATTTTTCCTTTAAGATTTCTATATAAATACTGAGATTTTGATTAATTCATAGTAATCACCATCATAACTGCAACCACTGGTTTGTCAAGTGATTACTCAGATCGCTATATCCTTAGGCGACTTTTGACAGCAATAATTGTTATCTACAAAATAATTTGCACAGTTTTACAAGCAAGCACCCCAGGCATTTCACGAAAGGTCATTCTATTACATCAGTTATCTATTAGAAATATTAAAATTGTATAAACAAATGCGATTCGCTAGTTCACTTTGTCATGTATGACTTGCGTTTGTCCTTCATTGCCAGTGACTGCAAAAAACACATTTTTAATGTAGGTTTGTAATAATACGGTCCATGAGCAAGAAGAAAATGTTTTAAAAATGTATCTTGAGCTATTTTTATATTGCTTCCATTTATTTCTTCATTGAAAAAACGGCGGATACTAAAAGAGGAATCGTTTTAATTTATTTTTCAATATCTTAGACGAGTTTTCCTTTACCCTCGAAGCGCTTGTGAATGACAATTTTACTTTTTGTTCAATGTAAAGTTTCATTTATATTTCTTCATTTAAATATTTTAATAAATTAAATAGCCCGATAAGCATCACAATTAAAATTTTCTTTTTAAATACATGCAAACCAATTTACGTATCGGTGGTGACTAAAGACATACCAAAACTAATCGTTATAAAATTGTGAAAGTAATTACTTAAATAATTTACTAGACAAGCGGCAGCACTATCAGTTCAAACGTACACGATAAAAACTATGAAGCTAATCGTGATACCGTGTCCACCATGTGCCTAGAGTAGATTAAAATACGCACCATCTTTACGGTGATATTTAGAATAAATTACTGTAATTGTTGATTACGAGATTCGAAACACTAAGTGGCCTTTTAATTGGTAGAATATCAGATAAGAAATTAAACTAACAATCATGTAGTGACATTTAGAAGGGCATGGATAGTGGGCGATGGTAGACGACGCCGACTCCTAACAATTAGCCGCGTCCATCAGTTAAGGCGGTAAGGCGATTCGCAGTGACCGCGATAGCTCCGTTACCATGGCGACAGAGGACCACACACGACCGCCAATACCCTTTAGATCCGCGTTGTGAAATATGCAAATGGATCTCTTCGCTGAATACGACATGAATATTTAAAATGTTTTGTGTTCTTTTAAAATTAATTAAAATGCCACCAGTGACTACGTTCGTTTATCTGGTCTGATACAATTTAACAATTATGGATATTAATCAAAAGTATGACAAAAAACTCATCCTATTATTGAATGATGAAGTTACAATCGCATTCAATTGACATGATGAGAAGTAATCCAATTATAAAATAATCCAATTGTAAACCCTTATGGGTTTAGTAATTAATTACAACAATTCGTATAATTTTGAAACATAATCCACATAATTCTTGATTCTATAATTTAATTTATATAGGTCAGCACATTTTCCACACACGGCTGCATCCTACATTCTACCGACTATCTGAAATAAAATGAAGCGATGGTTATTTATTGACTCGCTTATGAAAGGTTTAGTCCCCTAAAGCCCCTAATAGGACAGCGAACATTTGGTCACCTACAAAAACATGTCTTTAACCTCTTGCACATTAATCTTGTTACTATCGGGCTTTGGCTCCAGATCATTCACTACCAGCTAATAAAGCTAGGCCACCGCAGCCTGTGTAACACTTTTCCAAAATATGCTGACAATTTATTGCAATTCACTAACTCGTGGCCCTACGAGGTGAACTATGGCTTAATACCTTCTCACTTTGAGAATTTATTTGGCATGGGTCAAAGAGATCATAATGGGTTGTCAAAAAAGAGTTAAGAAGACTCGTGACTAGCAGAGAGACATAATTGTAAAGCCCGTTAAAGAACACAGTAGTATAAATAGTAGCCTTTGCCCAATGCACCGCCGTATACAAAGTCTTTTGTTTATATCTCACAATCTCGAAATAGTAGCGGGATAAAATACCAGTTTTTAAGTCTAATCAAGAGCTATCGAACAAAAAAGTTTTAATCAAAATCCGTTCAGTAGTTTTTGCGTTAAGCGGTTACCGTAGCCTATGTCTATACTACTAGCAACACCAAAGGCATCACTCGCGCGTCGCCATCTCCAAGGAAAGGGATAGGAGGTAGATAGAGTGAATAATAAGGAGAGGATAGTTGGGATACTAAGGAGAGAATAGGAAGGATTAAGATTAACTATCGTTGTTACACGCTGGTCTTTTGTGAGAGGGTGGCACCTCCCCGATCGAGCCAGCCCATTCATACTGGGATAAGCAAAGCTTTACCACTAGAACTACACTAGAACACTTTTGTGTTCAATTTTTTTCCCAAATATCTTAATTTAAATGTACAGACAGATCTATTGGAGCTTTATAATAGGTAGTATAGAAACACTAGTATGTGGATATTTTTTAAATCTAGAACGCAACAATAAAGCTCGTACCTTTTGTCTTTTACAATTCTAATAATGATCTCAGAGCATCTGACATCGTGGAGTATTTCCAGTGTATTCGCACCCACGATCCATTTGGAGTGGACGATATCAAAGACAATTATCGGTAGTGGGAATGCGATAAATCGTCAACAGACCGTTATTAGGACGTAGACCTATCTGGTTCTAGAGCGCGTTTTGTCACCATAAATAGGATGGATGATATATTTCTTGGTCTAGTTATTAATTTTTAACGAAAAAATGTGTAATATAATCGAGAACTATTCTTTCTGAATTGTAATTTAATTAATTATGGAAATTATAATTATATCATTAATATGTAGTAGTAGAATATAAGTTTAATGTATATTTTATTAATTTTTTTATTGCTTAGGTAGTTTAAATTTACAACTTTTAACTGACCATGACCCTGCGATCATAACCAGGATAAAAAAAGAACTTGCACGTTATCGCAGATAAATGTTTAGGTTAGAATGGTTACACCTTTTTTTTGTTAAGGTGGGAAAAATGTTCCTAACCGCAAATCCCGTCGTCCGGGGCAACGAACAGGGTAGTGTCAGGCCCTCACCCACTAAAGAAACCCGCCGTGTGCCGTCTCTCCGCCTTTATGGAGGGCTACTGGAACCATGTTACATTCCTTCGGTGGTTTACAATGTTTACACCTTGGTCCTTGTATAGAATGGTTGTCTGAAAAAAATCGCTATATGCGTTAAGCCCGCCACTTATATATTTTAACTAGCTGACCCGGCGAACTTCGTATCGCCATATATATTTTTTCATAATTAAATATTGCAATTATAAATTGAGATATAAAGTATCCTATCTCTTAAATTGGAACAAAACACACATTTAAAATAAAAAAAAAGTTAAATCGGTTCAGTAGTTTCGGAGTTCATCCCGGACAAACATCGTGACACTGGAATTATATATAATAGATTAACTAATAAAGAGTTCACCTATCTATCTATTCTACCTTCACCTAATAAGCAAGATTTTTAGAACAGTTACGTTATCCAAATTTTAGGCCTTATTACGTAAAATGCTCGATACAAATCTTATAGTTTCAATAAATAGAGCAACATTACATAAGTGTTAATTCTTTTCCAAATTTATTTTCAATGACACTTTCTCCCACGCGCGAACATAACGCATAATTAAATAAAACTAATTTTTGGGATTTCATCACGTAAATTTTCGAGATAACATCTCTGTGACAGCTATATCACTATCTTGATATCAAACACCTTCGTTCTCTCGAGATGTTGTAAAGTATCCCAAATGTAGGGATAGATTAACCGAAAAAATCAATAAAATCCATAAAATTTGTTTTACCCATTACTTATGTTATTTACTAGGCAATATTCAGATACCGTTTTAGTCTATTTTTGACTGATTAAAATATATTGTGTTTTGCTGGAAACTGCGATCTAGATATACATAATTACATACTAAGTTATTGAGCTTTTTCGTAAACAGAAAAATTCTTAGCAGCAGCCCGGAGTTTGGAAATGTGCCCGGTAGACGGCAATAGGCTCACTCCCTATTACGTGGGACTTAAACGTAGGTGACGTATCGTGGGTGTGTAATATACCTCTGCCTACCCCTTTGGGGAATACAGGCATGATGCTATAGTTTTTTATGATTTACATATTGAAACAAGCCCTTGATTACTACTGTACTACCAAGGTCTCTGTTTTCACTTATCAAATAAATCTATCATGATATTTGTAACGCATTAAGGAGTTAAGTACCTCCTTCACCTTACATTTAGTGTAAAAGTCACGTCTGAGTCATTGAGAATTGCCTCACGCAACGTATTGCGCCATGTGACACAACAATCGATATTATAATGAATAATACATCATATTGAAGGAAGAGCAGCGTAAGTATATCAAGCGATCTGTTAACTAAATAATATTAATGGTATATAATACTGCCTCTGTGGTGCAGCGGTAGTGTGAGTGACTGCTGATCATGAGGTCTCGAGTTCGATCCCCGGATCGGACAATGTTATTGAGCTTTTTCGTAAAAGATAAATTCTCAGTAGCCGCCCAGAATTTGGAATTGTGCCCGGTAGACGGCAATTGGCTAAGGCCTATTACGTGGTATTTAAACATAGCTGGCAAACAGTGGGTGTGTAATACACTTCTGCCTACCCCTTCGGGGAATACAGGCGTGATGCTATGTATATAATATTTTTTATTTATAACACTGCAAAAGTCACTGCTATATAAAATACTAGCTGATACTCCTAGCTTCAGCTGCGTTGTTTATTATATAAGTACCTACTTATAAAATCAATGTTTTTAAAATTGTTTAACTATATATTAAATTATCGTACCACAATATTTTTCGTATTTTGTTTAGAAAAGGGGCCAAGTGTCTAAGAAATAAAACTTAGAAAACTTAGTTCAAATTTATCTAATCGTATTTCATTCATAACGCACGTACAACGGAAAACCTCTATCATTTTATTTATATATTCTCATCTATATTTATTTATATATTATCATCTATCATTTATTTATATACATTTGCCCGCAGCCAAAAAGCTAGTTTTTAGCTCGGTATCAGGTCCCCGATATAGTGTCGGGGTAATATGTATGTCAGTTTTTAAGTGAGCTATCAAAAAATGTTTCATCAAAATCTGTTCAGTAGCTATTGCGCGATGCCCGAATAAAATATTTTTTGGAATATTTGTTTGTAAATAGACAAAAAAATCCTAACAAATTGGTTTGTGTTCAGAGACGCCTTCAGTCTAATACATTATTTTTTTCTCAAAGTTCTTAAATCCTGTACATTTATACATACCGCTGTTAAAGCTTTATAATAGTACAGGTATAGATAAATTGACGATTTAACAAGTTCTAGTACTCGGTAATTTAAATAAAAATGATTGAATAATTATTAATAGTAGCGATTATTTGATATCAAAACATAGACCGCTAGTTCTTGCTGTTATGTTAGTCTATTTTTGTCACTATAATATTCTGGTGGAACCAGTTTTTCTGGTGACACTATGGAGTTCACTGATTTTATTACTAATTACATAACATATTTAGATATGTATATATATATTTTTAGCATTTGACATGCTTAGCACTATACATTAAACACAAAGTGAAAAATGTGAAATCGAAAATAACAGTCAGGAGCAGGATTTGAAAATATGATGATGCAGGTTCAAATCCTGCTCCTGACTATTATTTTCGATTTCACATTTTTCACTTTGTGTTTAATGTATAGTGCTAAGCATGTCAAATGCTAAAAATATATATAAAAATATCTAAATATTTATAGGGTTTGCGTCATTATTAGGTAAAAATCTTAATTGTAAAATTAAGTTTACCTGGTCGGTATAATGTATGAAAATACTTCCGACAGATGGCGCAGGCGTCACCCAAAGACGTTAAGTATGATGTGTTATCGAAATTAGCAGTCAGGAGCAATTGTCAGGATGGCTGAATTGGTAAAGCATCTGGACGGTATCCAGGAGATGCAGGTTCAAATCCTGCTCCTGACTGTTATTTTCGATTTCACATTTTTCACTTTGTGTTTAATAATTACATAACGTTTGTCAATCAATAATTCCTAGAATTTTTCCATATAAGGTAAGAGTTTACTAATATGTATAGTGGCTTGGAATAAATAGTGTTAGTACAACAGTGGAACACATGAACGAAGTGTAAATACGTATTTACTTACTTACTCGTCATCATGCCATCTCCCTGCGGGGTAGGCAGAGAGAACGGAGAGCCAAAAGTCTCTATTCTTGCATACATCTCTCGCTTCCTCAACATTAATAATTCTCTTAATACACGATCGCTGGTTTCGGAGACTCCTGACTCCACCTTCTTTCAATATATTACATCATTCCACTTTTGCATGTTATATCTTCTTAACTAGTAAATACTTTAATACAATAAACAATGGCTGTTCTTAATAGAACAGCCATTGAATATTTTTTATATATACAAATAGTGTGTGAAATTTTGTTGAAGTTACACTTAAATTACCTACATATTAGTATATAAACGCTAGATTTTAATATGTTAATGTACCTATAGGTATCAATAGTTTAGAGGAAAATATATTATAAAATAACATAACCACTGAAGTAATGTCAAACAGTACCAGTAATCCGCCAATATAGATGGTGAAACGGCACACATCGCATCGACATTAACCTGTTAATTGCCCCAAACGACAGGGTGTGCGATTAGGTACATTTTTCCGGACTTAACAAAAAACGGTTAGAACAACTTGTCAAAAGGTTAAAGTACAGAGTACGGTCAGTTATTTTTCGCCTATTTTATATCGACCCATTTTTTTTTAAGGCGGGAAAACATCTTCCTATCCGCACACCCCGTCGTTTGGGGCAACAAACAGGGTAGTGTGGGGCCTTCACCCACTAAAGAAACCCGCCGTGTGCCGAGAGACGGCCACCGGAACTATGTTACATTCCTTCGGTGGTGATATCGACCCTACTTACAAAGTGATTAAGCTATAACATAATAATAATTATAAAATAACTAGTACGATAGGTAACGCATATTAAACATAACAAGGTGGAATCCCTTTTAATAGTGAACGGTAGTGTAACTCTCTTGATAATTTATGTAGAAGTAATTACTATAATATATATAGAGAAGGACATAAAAGGTAAATAAATTTAATGAGAGACAGATGTTATACTGTAAGTTTTAAGTGTAATTTTTTTGTTTAGACTTCTTAACCACGCTATTTGGAATAACAAAGCTAAGATTATTAAGGCTTAAAAATACATATACCTCCTTCGTTTCATCGTAGGCAATATCTACAACAAATAAGATTTCAAACAAGGCAATTTGGGCTTAGTTAATGAGGGACTCTAAGTCGTTACATAAGATAAATATAATAAAATAATTATGATTATGGTTTTATTATGGTGTGCGTATTCTTACCTGAAGGGCTTAGTAGAGATGACACATCTACATTTTGTCTCTATATTTTTTTATACTACGCAGATGGCAAACAAGCATACGGCCCGTCTGATGGTAAGCGGTTACCTTTTGAAATGACTATCTTTTAGGTTTTTATTGAATATTTACCTCAACCTTTGCACGTGTGAAAATATTGTTATACTGATTTCAATGCTATTTTCTATTATTGTGAAGGAGGTTTGTAATTTATTTAAAATTTGCTGCTACCAGTATCTTCGTCCACCTGGAATTAATTATTTTATTTTTTAACGGAGAATCCTAATTATTTTCTAAACTAGAAATAGCTTAAGTTACTCCTTATAACAACTGCCAGTGAAAGTCTCATCCTAATCGGTCACGCCGTTTCGAAGAGTAGGCAAAATAAAAAGTTGGTATTTTGTTATGAAAAAAACCGAAACTAGCGAGCGTGTATGAAGAAAGTTATGAATGTTGAGGAAGCGAGAGATGTATGCAAGAATAGAGCCTCTTAGCACTCTGTTATCTCTGCCTATCCCGCAAGGGAAATGGCGTGATGATAAGGCACTTAGTTGTTATTTTGTTATAGATAAAGAACCACTTTCATATATTACAAACATACACTTAATTTTAGTTATTAAAATAATAAAGATAGAAAAAGCTCTCCTAGAGCTTCATAAAAATGCAACAAAACGGAATTTAAACTCATTGTCCATTCAAAAGTATAATTGACTTCCCTGAGACTTTTCTTGGCGCCATTCGTATAATTGTATCACTAGATTTTTTTCAAAAGTATGTAGCATATAGTGTCCGCATTTTCCGAGTCCACATGATTGCAAGCTTGACTTTTATGGTCACTAACTGGTTTCTTTAAAGGCGGTATCGTTGTAAAAGTCAGACGCAATATTAATTGCAATTTATAATAACTTCACCTGTATTTATAGATAGCGTCAAATCACTAATTTATTGCTTTTTTGCTATGTAACTAAAATTAAGTAATAAATGTGTAATGTTGTCTTGGTAAATGCGTTAGTTTAGTGTTCTGTATAATGTACTGGAGTATAATATATGATATGTTCTAGGTAAACTTTAGTAAGACCTGTCTATGATGAATGTGACTTGAGATTTAAATATGAATAATATTTTTATTTTTATTTAGGTAATTAGAGTACCTACTATAGAGACGTATTTATATTTTGAAGTCCACGCGGATGAACTCGCGCGCAGAATCTAGTGTAAAATAAACAAAACATAATCATAAAAATATCATATAATAAATTGTATGGAATGGTTATCATTCATGGAATTGCGCATTTCACCAGAATTAAAAAAAATTAAGCATAAAATTCACAACACACCTTCAGCTTAATTGCAAAGGAGATAGTAACTGGATATTAGATACCTTAGTTAGTAGCTACTGAGAATTTTTCTTTTTAGGAAAAAGCTCATTAACATTGCCCGACCCGGGGATCGAACCCGAGACCTCATGATTAGCAGTCGCATACACTACCGCTACACCATCGAGGCTGTACGATATACTTTCGTTCTATAAAACAAAATAAAGTACAATATATTTGTAAATTTCATTTAATATATACAGCAACCGATGATAATTTGTATAGCCTTATTATATGATCAGTGTATACACTGACAATTGACGAAATCTATTATATTTGTTTTAGTAACGGTTACGACTTTAACTGTGGTGCATAACCCGTAAAATCCGATCGATGATGACATTGACCCTACTAAATTTTCGGTGACGGTCATTGCAAGGGACGT
The DNA here is from genome assembly GCA_948253155.1 of Leucoma salicis. Lineage (NCBI taxonomy): Eukaryota > Metazoa > Arthropoda > Insecta > Lepidoptera > Erebidae > Leucoma > Leucoma salicis. The sequence continues at coordinate 8,509,149 of OX411808.1, read as the reverse complement.
ATGGGACAAATTACAAGTGATGTTCACACGATTCATGTTTTATAGATACGGACATCCAGCCATAATCAATTTCACCTGCTGTAGAATATTTAATGGCACTCAGGAACATAATTGTCCATCATTAAATAAATGGCCGCGTGATTTCCGGTCTGGCATCTAATTATCCATCTTTTCGTGAAGGTGTCATGTAATGTGCTTGATAAGCCATTTTTTGAGACATGAAATTTACTTTTAGGTTATCTTATGACAGCAGGAAAAGATTGTGATTTCAGGTACTTCAAATTTTAGAATTTATTTAAAGGTAGATAAAATAAAACGTGATTGATTTGTGATGCCTGAAAAGAAGTACTTTTAGAAATTTAATGGCAAGAATTACATGTAAATTTAAGATAGATTTATGAGCATATATTTAGCCGCAGTGACAGGATAGCGGTAAAATCAAGGACTACAAAGACAGTGGTATTGAGTTCAATACACTGTCCCAGGTCAAGACTAAACGGCAAATTTAAATCCCGAATTTCGAAATCATGTGAGTTTATTTGTTTGTTATCACCGTTTGGTGGAGGAAATCACCGTCAAGAAACCTACAATGCCTGAGAGATTTTCTCGATGACTTATGAATTCTGTCAACCCGCACTGGGTCACCGACTATGACCTAAATCACACTCATTTTGAGAAGAGACCCATGACCCAATACCTCAAGCGACTTAATTTTGTATGTAAAAACAATATTTCATCCATCCATCCATCAGCCTTTCATCGTCCACTGCTGGACATAGGCCTCCCCAAAATAGGGGTTTCCCGGTAATCCCTTAGTCGGCTTTTACGACTCCCATAGGAAGATACGGGGTGGAGCTATTCTTGGTGCCGGCCCCACACGGCAAAAAATAATATTTACGTTCATACTATTTGCATTGGCGGTCCAACAAACAAATTACAAAGCAACTTTCATTCCAGATTGTACTAAATATGTTTATCAGTCACTCAAATTCCAATTTACTTGACAGAATAAATATTATTGCATTAAAATATCTGACAGGCTATGATAATGGTGTACAATTTTGTTAAAATAATGATAATTTTACTTTAAATTTAGTATTATCACACGCATTGAGTACAACAAATACAGGCTTGTGGTAAGATTTCATTGTATTTGTGATATGCAATTATTGATTTTATTTGTGTATCCTTTAGGAAAATCACAAGTTAAGAGAATTTTTAATAGGTTGTCGGCCTCATACATTGGGGTCCACACAGTTCTCGACGGCGGCACCAAACACAAATACCGCGGCCAGCAATCGTGTGTAGAATTTTAAAAGCTCAGTCGAACAGCGATGCTAGTGATATACCTTTTTTGTATCTGCAACTTTGGATTTATTATGAACTAGATTGTAAATATATCGATAAATCCATCACTCTACGGTATATTAATTTTTGCTATATAAAAATAGCAATCTCATCCGATAAATATACTTATATCCTTTTCTGGACTATATGTGTGCAAAATTTCATCATTATTGGTCATGTAGTTACGGCATAAAAGCGTAACAAACAAAAAAACCCACTTTCGCATGAATAATGTTAAGTAAGGATAACTCAAAAATAAATATTGAATTGAATATCCGAGAAATAATTCTAAATGAATTTTGAGGTGGCAGATATTCAAAGGACGGTGAATTCATATGAAAATATGACAAATCATTTTTACTTGGAACACTGTAATCAAATAAAATGAAATACTGCAATCAAATTAAAAAAAAACCTTCATCATTTAATGTGACTGGCGTCAGAAGCAGACGTACAAAATAATGTAAATGTTATTCTAATATAACACCAGAAGTGGTGTACGAATTATTGAATTGGCGCCATGATTCAATTATGGTGGGCATTTCCATCAAAATTCAAGCCACTTCCACGCAAAAATGTGATGTCATAGAATATTGTCCATAGGTTACAAGGTTAAGCTCGTAAATCTCTATTGGTAACGCGTGACCATCAACAAAAAAATATTTACAATATTTTGAGATTATTTATCAGGCCTTGCGAGGCTAAATATAATATTTTGTATAAGCTAATACTTATTAGTGGTATTATAACGTTCTACAAAACATAACGCAAGGATGGCTAACAATCAGCTATAAATAAAAAAGTAGTAATAATGGTTTCTAGGTTAACATAATACAAACACAACACTATTGATTGTGATTAAAGCGATTCATGTTTCGTTATTAAACAGTTCTTGACAGGTTACGTCAATTCTTTTCAATCATGATATATCTATGTTAAAACGATATAATCGCAACTGACAATCGATTATTGCCAATCATTGATGGTTGAAATTATACGTACGTTCTTTGTTGCCTCTAAATCAATCAACTGAAAACACAAATAGCTTGATCCGAAGCAGTTTCAATTATCCATGCTAGAAATAAGTAAGTCGCATACCTATTCTCGCACTCTCTCCATAATTATATTTTGAAAAATATTTTTAGGTTAATTTGTTTTACCTTTGAAGGAATGTAATATGGTTCCAGTAGCCCGCCAACAAAAGCGGCGAGACGGCACACGGCGGATTTCTTTAGTGTGTGAGGTCCCTACACTACCCTGTTCGTTACTCCGAACAACGGGGTGTGCGGTTAGGAACATTTCCCGCCTTAACAAGAAAACAAGGTCAATTTGTTTTACATATCTATACTTTCAAGCGTTAAATATATAGTTTTAACGTATTTTTTTTAGTGGTAGAGCCTTACTTATCCCAGCATGAATGGACAGGCTCAATCGGGAGTGAGAGTGCCGGAGGCCCAAAGCCTCTCCCTATCCCTCCTTATTAGCCTTCCTGACCTCTCTTTATTTACCTTCCTATCCTATCCATATTATCCTTCACATTATCTCCTTATAATACTTCCTATCCTCTCCTTATTATCCTTCATATCTTCTCCTTATCCATTCTCTCTTTATTATAATTCCTATCCATCTCATATCATTTTCCGTGGAGATGGTGACTTGCAAGAGATGCCTCTAGTGTTGTAGTGAGAAACCACTTACTACAAGATCGTATGCTTGTTTGCCGCCCACATAGAGTATAAAAAATAATTATAATAATGCCATACTTTTATAGTTCGAAACTTTGTATTAGCACGAAGCTACTGCTTTAGTTTTGCGTCAATACTACAGACAAGAAGTAGTTTGTTAAAAACGTTTTTGAAACGAACCGTTTAATTAATTTGCTTGTATAATTCTTTCTTTGACGTATTATTTGACAAATAAATTTATAAGGAGGTCATGCTTATATTCTGAAAGGTTTAATAATATCAGTGACGAATTGACATTACATGTTTGATGGTACGTTAAATGAATTAAACATATTAATATTTAGGCGTGCCGGTTATGGTGTTCTGATAATTGTTGTTCGGAAATCTTCATTTTTTTGTGTTTGTCGGCAAAAAGTAGTCGTGGGTTTAGTATTTATTTTTACAGATACGAGTTATTTGAGGTTTTAGGGTCAATCATGACGATTATTATGTCTGCTAAATTACCAATATTTTGCAAGAATATATTCTTAACTTCAATGCTGTAATAGCTGCCTAAGTCAGCAATAAATGAAATATAAAATCGATTTTATGAATGAAACCATTTAGTTACTAACAATAGATTATATAATCTCGTTTAATTTATTCTTGTATACATCGTATTGTTGGCCTATTACACACATTTTATTTTTAGCTACATAATATCAAAATATAGCATTACAATTACATAATCATTAAATTTAAAATATACATGTTACTTTCAAAAACACTTATTTAATGTTATAATATTAAAAAATGGAACTCCTATGTCAAGTGAATATCTTTATAGGCTGTTGAGCACCAAACTATCCCAACGATGGATTCTCTGGACTGGTAACTTGGTCAACGCCGCAGGGAGCCGTTGAATGCAGACGCTACCTTACTGCTCGTTGTAGGTAGCTCTTTAAAGGAAGCCCTTTGAGAATCTTAGTTTTTTTTATATTCTGAACTTCTTTATTTTTTGAAGCCAGTGTATAGTAAAGTGAAAAATGTATGATCTTTGCATATTTGAAAAAAACTGCGTATCTAAAATATTACAATAGAAATATGTGATCATTAGACCTAGTAAAATATCCCCTATTTTATTTTATTTTTCTAAGACTTGCTTCTTGAACTGACTTATAAATAAACAAATCTCTAAGTTCCCCAATGATAAAGATAACACAACTAAAAAAACACTTGAAATTACTTAACGCAATCTATTTGTTCAGGGGTGTGTGCATAGGTAAAGTAGCGTCAAAGAATTTGCTTTGGAATACCCGCTTTCGGAACACTTTTCTCATACTCCCTTTTTCTTTATCTATGCTTCCTAACTTTCAATAGTTTTTTTGAGTTTTTGCGTCGTACCATGCGATTTAGCTAGAAGAACAACATACCTTTATTCATTAAAACACTTTAAACCTACTAGTTCTACGACTACACCAAAGGCTAAAGCTAGACTCAAATATTTGGACTAAACTTCCATTGAATTAAGTTTAATTAATTCGTAATTTGATAATTCCTTGACTGTCACCTAAAACATTATGCCAGGATAAAAAGTATCTGAGTGGCTAATTTTAAATCCAAATCTGTTTAGGTATTATAGTACGATGTCCGGTCGATGGCGCTGTACGGTGCACCCGTATGGGCAGAGTCCCTGGACGCACTGAACAGGGGTCTTCTGTTGAGACCACAGAGAGTCGTCACGTCCAGGGTCATACGCAGATACCGCAAAGTGTCGACCGAGGCGGCCTGCGTGTCGGCCGGAAAAAACCCCCGAAGTGGGACTTGGAGGCGGAGGTGCTCGCTGAAATCTATTGGCGGGTGTCGCAAGAGCGGGCGGAGGGCGGATGCCCCCTACCCAGTGAGGTAGCCAGGTGGCAAGGCTATGCCCGCCAAGCTGCCATGGCCCGTTGGAGGGCACGGATGGAGGCGCCCCAGGCCGGTCGCTGGACCGTAGGGGTGGTCGAGCCAGTGCTGGAGGAGGGGGCAGGGCGACAGCACAGAGTCCTTACCTTCCAACTGGTGCAGCTACTGTCGGGGCACGGTTGCTTCGGCAGATATCTGCACATAGTCGCGATGAGGGAAGCGACTCCGGGCTGTCACCACTGCGGATGCGACGAGGACACGCCATGGCACACGCTCGAGTCGTGCCCGGCTTGGGCTGAGCACCGTGAACTCGTCGCGGCAATAGAGTCCTAACTCCTAAACCTATAGCTGCCGAGCGTCGTCAGAGCGATGCTTGGCAGTGACAGGAATTGGGCCACAGTCGCTGCATTCTGCTAGGAGGTCGTCTCGCAGAACAAAGCGGCGGAGAGGGCCAGGTCCAATGCTTACCAGTCGAAATACTCGAACGAGTCATCGAAAATTGGACTCAACGGATGGACCATCTGCGACGTGGCCAACATTTGATAGACATAATCTTCAAAAAATAAATGCCAAAAAATGTTCTTTCAAATAATAATAAACATTCTCCATTAAATTTGAATTTTCTGTGTTTTTTCTTTAAAAAAGTAGAGAACCTCGAAATGGATCACCTCTTAGATACATACTGTATTCGATTTTTAAAAATCTGCTAACAGTATTTAAGTTTACATTTAACAAATTCTCTATTAGCGAATATTTTGCTTTATAGTATCAATCTGTGTACACATATAAATAGGGAACGTTTTCACCCATCACAGTCGCGTGATAACTGATACTTAGAACCACGAAGGTTACAAATCATTTCGATGCTATCAAAAGCAACCAATAACGTTCAAATTATGATTATAACACTTGCGAGCCTTGAATACGCGACACTAATATTATAAAATTACTCTTTGTTCATGGGTTGGACCCATAGAAATATTAAAATTAGCAATAGAATTGATATTAGCGCGTAAATTTGTAGTTGGTATTTACTTAAATACTTTGGCAGTTTACCAAGTTTTCAAACAAACAGTAGTTGTAAAATTAATTACCATATTAACTGAAAATAAAGTAGTACTTCACTGCCGATAGGGTTTGGTACTAAGCGAGTCCCTCAGTTGTTATTAGACCATAACGGATAGAAACCACCATCTACTCTGTTACAAACAACAATGAAACGTCTACAGCTTCAGTTTCAGAAGAAGATAGCCGGTGGCTCAATATTCCATTCAGATCCATCAGAGGAAGTATAATAAGGAATTATTCTTTCTCTTCACCTTATAGGAAAATCTGTTTCTTTAGAGGTGACGCGCGAGTAATTACGATGATTTTACTAGCGTCTATAGGCTATATAGTAACTGCTTAACTGATGGTAGGTCTTATGCTTGATTGCCACTCATGGCATATTATAAAAAAAATAGGTCAGCCAAACTAGGTACTAGTTTTGAACGAATGATTAAAGGCAATCGACATGGTGCAATAAGTGTTATATCATTTCTAGGTCTACTAACAGTTTAAGATTTCTGTGGTCTAGTGTAGTGTATCTTAATGTATGTTAAAGTTTTATTTTGATCACTTGATTTTTTTTTTTGTGTTTTTGTTAAGTTTTTGCTCAAGGCGAATATTTAAATTGTTGTGTACTTTATGTCTATTTCATAATGTATAAAAACGTTCTACGTTTTATTGTCTCTAATCCACTTCAAGGATGTTTATGGAATAAAATATATGAATTTAAAAAATTAAATATTTTATACTAAGAAACCGTGTTGTGACTGACTTAGGACGTATGAACGTTTTTCTTTCTCGCAAATATTGTACGAAATGACAGAGGGGAGTACAACATTTTTAAATTTTGTAATGTAATGACATTACTGGTGATAGGGGTGGGCACCTACGCAGTTGTCACCGGGCCCGAGCGAGTTATTACCACCGTCGTCCGTGTAACCGACCATAAAACACCGCGGTGTGTTTTTGTTGTAATGGAAAATGCCCTTGCATTCATTTCCCTGTATATCTCACTCACCATGAGGGGACCCATGCCCAGTAGCAGGCCAGTAAAAGGGTTGAAAAATAATTACTATTATTTGCTATTTATAATTTATTTGTATTTAAACAACGAAATTCAAATGCTTATCAATTATAACGAAGTTTTTTTTCATTTTGTGGTCACATTCAAATGACATAGTTATTGTTATCGACCGCTACAGGGTCAATGATTCACTACAGTTACTTGAAATGTACAAACATAAATATATCAAGGACGGAACTTTTTGTTCCTTTTTAATATCCGATTGACACATCGTTCGTCTAAATTAAATACATGATAATATGACGTACGACCTTAAAGCTGTTTTTTTATAAATAATATAAAAATACTTAAAAGTACGTCCTATGGATACCTTATTAGTATTATAGCTGGGACAATCGTACGTTTGAATATTTGTAACGCAATCATGCGGCTTAACAGATTTCGTTGAAATTAGGCACACAAAAAGTTCATTACGTGGATTAACTCATAGGATACTATTTATCCAAGAAAAATGTTAGGTTTCTGTAGGATATCTATTTTTGTGCAAAGTTAAAATTAATGTATCATAGACTGACATGCTAATATTTAACTGATCTAATTCAAAAGTACATACATTAACAGTCGCAGGCAGCTAGTATGAACAATATTTTTTGGTTTTTTATGATCGTAAGGGTAATGACCTCATGATATTAGGTATAATTAAATAACATAAAATTATTTCTCCGCTTATTCTTCTAAAACGTTTGAAACCATATCGTTCGGAATTCAAAAACCGTTTTCAATGTTATGTTAGATATTATATACAAATACATGTACCTACTGAGTAGCATTCTACCTGGAGACTCTTATTTATTGTGAAAGCATTTAAAAAAAGATAACAAATTTAATAATAATCTGAGATTTGTCTTTAAAGAGTCAAGAAATAATATGATATAATAATAAAAAAATATAGTTAAAAATGAAATCACAATTTAATCTTTTCACTTTGTGTTTAACATGATTTACTCCTATAACTTTCAAACATATGAAAATAAAGACACTTTACTAGCAAGTTGTACATTTCGCATAACAGTCGTTTAAATGGAATAATGTTCTATTCCTATAGAATAGAACTTTCGTTTTTACAGAAGCAATATCGTTAAATTTAACGAAGGCATGCGCCAGCACGCCTGCAGTATACAATGAACACTAGAACAAAACAAAAGGCATTTATACCATATGAGTTGTCACGTATGTTCGATGAACACTTTACAACATTTAATTATTTTAAATTACAATTTATAAAAGCAGTAAAGTATATTCATCTCTTTCTAAATCGATTTTATTAAGATACTCTCTTAATTTTAACATAAATTATATCAAAAGTCAATTATACAAAAGGCTCAAACTATTTACGACTACATAATAGTCAGTTTATAATTAACGTGACATATACAATATGGATATAATTTACACAAAGGCGCCGCTTTGACACCAAACGAACACCGCACGATATAGATCGGACAGAAAATAATATATTATTCAAATCGAAATCCCTTAATCGATTAAAGAACTTGCAACAACACTATCTGCAGCAATCTAGTCTGAGTTGTTCGAATTTATTTAATGAGTCACCACTATTAACGATTTTCCGTAGAAACAATTGGGACCGAGTAATGGTGAACTGGAACGCGTATTATCGACCTACATCTACATTTACGATCTGACCGGTCAGTCGCCAAAAAACTTACAAATGAACCACAATCAACTAGTTTTATTACGTCAAATCACGTACTTCCTGAGGATAACAAAATTTAGGACGGCATCGTTGAATATTTTATATTATTCTTAGCTATAATTTTATATTATGGAAACATTATGTTTTAATGAAAATTTAGAGTAGACAGAAAATGTAAATTAGATTTTTTTATAATACGCGGGTGGCAAACACGCTTTCGTCCCACCTGATGGTAAGGGATTGCTGAAGCTTATAGACGCTAGCAACACCAGTACGATCACTCTGCATGTCGCAAACTCCAAGTAAAGGGATAAGTGGTAAAGAGGAATGATAGTAAGAAGAGTATGGAGGACAAGAAGGGATTTTGGCCTCCGGTACCTCCCTCACCATACGAGACACAACAGTAGGAGTACCACACTGATTTTCTCTGAGAGGTGGTACTTCCCCAATCGAGTCGACCCATTGATGCTGGGATAACCCCTTGGTTATCTATATATATATATATATATATATATATATATATATATATATATATATATATATATAAGTGGTAGAGCCTTCTCTACCACTAGTAAAGTTGTTTTGATTTTATATAGATCATGGTGTCTCATGCATAATCAGTTCCAATTATAAATATATTAAATATAACTATATTTTCAAGCCGAAACAAGTGATAATCGAAAGCTTACTATGCAAAATATTCTCAAAAATTAGAAGTTCGTGGAGGCTGAGTCCAAGATATCAATAAGCCTATGATAATTCATATGAACACTACTATGGCTGGTATATACTAAAAGTAGTCACAATAATTGAGCTTTAAAAGGCTATAACTCTTCTGTAATGGGTTGATATCTGCTATGTTTATATCAAATTGCGTGGGCAGAGCTTCAGAGGTATGCACTTATAATTCCCTTGTTATAAATTGAAGGACAATAAAATCTAAATTGGATTCACTTACATCTATTGATTGGTACAAAATTATATATTGATAGTCAATTATGGTTAAATTTTTAATTAAAAACAAGTAATGAAGTGATATACGAATAGATTTAAGAGCTGAGTATTTATAGTGAGCTGTGAGAGGGTTGGATACACATTTTTACTTAAAAAAAAATATTCATTAAATTATACTGTTCAATTGCAACTTCACTTATGCCCGTGCGCAACTATTTAACAATACAAAAGACATCAACGCGTGCTTACTATTTTTGTTGTATTTTATTATTGTATTGAGGTTAAAATAAAGCAAGTTTCCCTGTTTTTTTCTTAGAAATAACTTATTCAAGACTTGGAAGATTAATTCAACGTAAAGGTATGTTATTTATTGTGACAACAATTAATCTACTTTAGGAGGTGTATTGGCATTTTTAATCTACTTCAGGATTTTATGAAGACATTTGATTAGATTTTACGATTAACTAAAGATTTATATATCATTATATATTTATCGACCGTAAATTTTTCATCGTATTGGCACAACAATGTTGCAACTGTATTTATGGGCTTCACAGGGAATCGAATTCTCCTAGGATGAAAGGATCGTATAAGCGTTGACTCGTGCACCTTATATGTTAAAAAGTTGCATAGCTTTAGCCATTTTCTTCAACTGTTAAATCACTTACTAGGTACTTTATTACCTGCACACGAACGTCGTGTCAGTCAAAATACTTATTGACATCTAAGTTTTATATTCAAATACTTCGAGGAACGAAGTTTACCGTTTACCATATCTTGTATATAATTTTTTCCTTATATAATAAAATACATTTTATGCCATAAAAGAAAACACATTTAAACTAATGCGTGCAAACGCCTGCCGGTCGTGAAAGAGCCTTAAGGCAGTATTGGCATCACGACGTGCCATTAAAGTCGTAGCCTGTGTTGTCCCTAACGAGAACCCGGCCGTTGTGATAACTAGAGATGGGACTAAATAGTCGATTTAGCTATCCTTAGACATCGACTTTCTGATATATCGTGAACAATCAAGGGCCGATTATTTCGCTCTTACTCTTAAAAGGAATTATACTTTTTGGTTTAATTTTACAACTAATAATATAAGTATTCACTAATAATATATTATAATTTAGTTTTCAGTTCAGAAAACCGTTACAAATGCTCTGACAAATCAGCCATCGTTACATCTGCTCGGGATTATGAATTTTGATAAGACACTTCTTCTTAATATCTTGGATGACGCCCTTGACCCCTGCTCACTTCGGTGTTCGGTTTGATGACCGTGCATGTCATGTTTTTAAACTATACATATATGTATATCAAAAGAAGCCTCTAATATTTGGGTAGTTCTATTATTATTCACGGCGTTACATATTTTAAAGTTTATGAACTGTAGTTACCATTTATTATGTGGTGAGTCACGTGGTCTCTGAATGTTAGCCTCATATCAAGGCTCAAAGTCGCTCAGCGGGCCATAGAGCGGGCTATGCTTGGTGTTTCCCTACGTGATCGAATCCGTAATACGGAGATCCGTAGGAGAACGAGAGTGACCGACATAGCCCGCCGGGTTGCCATGCTGAAGTGGCAATGGGCAGGCCACATCGCTCGACGAACCGATAACCGTTAGGGACGAAAGGTTCTCGAGTGGCGACCACGTATCGGACGGCGCAGCGTAGGATGGCCCCCCACGTAGGGCATGTGTCTTTTGCCGCGACGGCGGCTAAACCACCGGCGGCCAAACCTCCAGCGGCAAAACCTTCGCCGGCTCCCGTGCAGGAAAAAGGCCAAAAGAAGTCCAAAAAAAAGGACAAGGCGGGACAAGCCCCGAGGGGTCAGCCCCGAGAGGAGTTCCCGCCTCTGACAAGCGCCGCTGCGCTTCCGCGTCCTACTGTGCCGAGACGAACGGTCGCACCCTCACGGGCCGCGGCGGTCGCGCCCCGTGCTCCTGCCCCCGCCCCTGCCACTGCTACGTCCTCAGACGGGGACTGGCAGGTGGTTGGGCCCCGGCGATCCCGGGCCAAGGGTCGCGGCGTTGCCTCGGAGCGTGAGGCGGCGCCAATAAATCAGAGAGGGGAAGCCCCGAAGCAAAAAAAGAAGTCGCGGAAGTTAAAGGTTCCGAAGGCAGCTGCGGTGGTGATCACCGTGCTGCCGGAGGGAAGAGAAAAGGGCCTGACTTACGAGGCCGTCTTGAAGCGCGCCCGGCGGGAGATAAACGTCTCCGATCTCGGGGACGTTTCCGCTCGCTCCCGCCAAGCCCGGACAGGTGCTCGGATCTTCGAGTACCTGGGGCCAGAGGGCGCCAAGACGGCCGACGCAATGGCTGCGAGGCTGCTGGGCCTGTTCCCAGAGGAGAGTGGTGTTCGAGTCGCCAGACCCGTGAAGTGCGCCGAACTGCGCATTTCCGGGCTGGACGATTCCGTGACGGCGGAAGAGATCCGGGAGGCGATTGTCTCGAAAACCGGGTCTCCCAGCAGCGCCGTCCGGGTGGGCACCATTCGCCCAGGTCCAGGTGGTGTGGGTGCCGTCTGGGTCTCGTGCCCTGTCGCGGCGGCCAAGGATTTGGTCGCCGCCGGTAGACTTCTGGTGGGCTGGAGCGCCGCGCGGGTAATCGCGCTGGAGCCCCGGCCTGCCAGGTGCTATAAGTGTATGGCGGTCGGTCACACCCGGCCGCTGTGCACTAACTGCTTCGACTGCAGCGGGCTCTGTTTCCGCTGCGGTCAGGCAGGGCACCAGGCGGCTGCCTGTTCTGCCACCCCACACTGCCCCGCGTGCGCGGCGGGCAATCGCCCCACCAACCACTGTATGGGGCGGGTTGGGTGCAGGCCTCCGGCCAAGTCAGGCCCTAAGAGGGGGGTGGGCAGCCAATCGGCCCCGGCTGCCCAACCCGGCGCGGCTGGACCGCCGCAGCGCATGGAGGAGGATATCGTGGTCCAATAACGGATCACGACGCTATCCTCCTCCAGGGGAATCTCGGCCATTCCGCCAGGGCGCAGGACCTCTTCCTGCAATCCATGGCGGAGCGGTCGATTGGTGTTGCCGTAGCCGCGGAGCCCTACATAGTCCCGGATCGCCCCAATTGGGCGGGTAGCGGGGATGGCTCCGTGGCGGTCGTCGGCTCGGCGGCGCCGCATTCCCCGCCCTTGTCACTCAAAGACCAGGGCACGGGATATGTGGCGGCCGAATGGGGAGGGGTCACGCTGTATGGCGTGTACTTCTCCCCTAGTCGTAGTCTGGCGGCTTTCGAGGTCTTCCTGCACAACCTGGAGACCTCGATACGGCGTATAGCACCGAGCCCTGTGCTCGTGCTGGGGGACTTCAACGCCAAATCAACGGCGTGGGGGTCCCCCAGGACGGACCCCCGAGGTGCGGCGGTCCAAGAGTGGGCGGCAGCGGCGGACCTCGTGTTACTCAACCGAGGGTCCGCCCAAACGTGCGTGCGGCCCTGGGGCGGGTCGATAGTGGACCTTTCGTTCGCTAGCCCTGGTGTCGCCGCACGCGTAAGGAGCTGGCGAGTCCTGGAGGAGGTCGAGACCCTATCTGACCACAGATATATTCAGATAGAGGTCTCCCGGAACCTTCAGGGCGCCAGCAGGGGTCACGCGGCGGACAGAACTCCCGCTTTTCCGCGATGGGCTGTGGGTAGGCTCGACCGGGACCTGCTAGTGGAGGCGGCCATTTTTCAATCTTGGCTGCCTCCCCCCTGACGGAAGACGTGGACGCCGAGGCTGGCCGCATTCGCGGCATGCTTACGCAGATTTGCGATGTGGCCATGCCCCGTGTGCGGCGCCCGCCTCGACGGAAGGGGGTCTACTGGTGGTCCCCGGAGCTGGCGGACCTCCGTGCGGCCTGTATTCGTGCCCGGAGGTCCTACACCCGCAGCCGCCGTCGCCGAATCCGCGACGAAGAGCGGGAGGGCCGGCTGTATGCGGCGTACAGCAGTGCGCGCGCCGCGTTAAAGCTGGCCATCTGTCGCGCCAAAGATGCGAAAAGGCAGGAGATGCTGGAGGGTCTCGAGCGTGACCCCTGGGGACGCCCGTACCGCGCGGCGCTTAACAAGCTCCGCGCCCAGGGCCCCCCCCTTACGGAGACCCTCCAGCCGGGCTTCCTCTCTGAGGTGGTCGAGGGACTTTTCCCCTCACGGGCGGTGCACACGCCCCCGGTCATGGCTCCGCCAGATGATGACCGGGAGGCCGACGACGTGGAGGTACCGCCCGTGACGACGACGGAAATGGGGGCGGCGGTAGCGCGTATGCGGAGAGGCGCCGCCCCCGGGCCGGACGGGGTTCCCGCCCGAGTGCTGGCCCTGGTCCTCGACCACCTTGAGCCCCGCCTCGGGGGACTGTTCGGCGCTTGCCTGGTGTCCGGACGGTTCCCTGACTGCTGGAAGGAGGGGAAGCTCGTGCTCCTGCCGAAGCCGGGACGGCCTCTGAACACAGTCTCGGCCTTCAGGCCCATCGTGTTGCTGGACGAGGTGGGCAAACTCCTCGAGCGGGTAGTCGCTGCCCGCATCGTCCGGCACCTAGGAGCGGTCGGCCCCGACCTGTCCGACGCCCAGTTTGGATTTCGGGCGGGTCGGTCTACGGTCGACGCCATTCTGCGCCTGAAGGCCGCGGCTGCGGAGGCCGTCACCTCGAGGGATGTGCTGTTGGCGGTGTCACTCGACATCGCCAACGCCTTCAATAGTCTACCATTCGGCTGCATCAAGGAGGCACTCCGGTACCATGGAGTGCCCCTCTACCTAAGGCAGCTGGTGGCAGACTACCTCGACGGCCGCAGCGTCCTCTTCGTGGACCGGGAAGGGGACGTTGTAAGGAGGGCTATGTCGTGCGGCGTCCCGCAGGGTTCGGTTCTTGGGCCGCTCCTGTGGGACATCGGCTACGACTGGGTCCTCCGTGGCCGGCTCCCCCCCGGGCTGGGCGTAATTTGCTACGCAGATGACACGCTCGTCACAGCTCGGGGCTGGACCCTCGAGGAGGCGGCAACGCTGGCCACCTCAGGTACCGCGGAGGTGGTCAGGCGGATTGAGGCGCTGGGGCTTAGGGTGGCCCTTGAAAAGTCGGAGGCCCTACTGTTCCATGGGCGCCGACGGGGCCCGCCCTCCAGCGCCTCGATAACGGTCAATGGGGTAGGCTTGCCAATCCAGGCCCACATCAAATATCTGGGCCTGGTATTGGATGGACGGTGGCACTTTGACGAGCACTTTCGCCGTCTTGCGCCAAGGCTCGTCAACACGGCGTCCGCCCTCGGGCGACTGATGCCGAATTTGGGCGGACCGAGTCTTGCGTGTCGACGACTCTACGCGGGGGTAGTACGGTCGATGGCGCTGTGCGGCGCGCCCGTGTGGGCGGAGTCCCTGGCCGCTCGCAATAGGGCCCTTCTGTGGCGTCCACAGAGGGTCGTGGCGGTCAGGGCAATGCGCGGGTACCGCACGGTCTCGACTGATGCAGCCTGCGCGTTGGCCGGAGCCCCCCCGTGGGATCTGGAGGCGGAGGTGCTCGCCGACGTCTGTCGGCGGGCGTCGACGGCGCGGGCGGGGGGCAGCCGCCCCTCGCCGAGCGTAGTGTCGTCGTGGCGGGGGGATGCCCGCCGCGCCACCGTCCTGGAGTGGAGGTCTCGGCTGGAGACGCCTCGAGCCGGTCTCTGGACTGTGGGGGCGCTCCGGCCGATCTTGGAGGAGTGGGCAGGGCGGCAGCACGGGATCCTCACCTTCCGGTTGGTGCAGGTTTTGTCGGGGCATGGTTGCTTCGGCAAATACCTGCACACGATCGCAAGGAGGGAGACGACCCCAGGCTGTCACCACTGCGACTGCGACGAGGACTCGGCGCAGCACACGCTCGAGTCGTGCCCGGCATGGGATGTGCAGCGCCGGGAACTCGTTGCAGTCGTGGGCGTGGACCTGTCGCTGCCGGCCGTTGCGCGAGCGATGGTTGGCGGTGACAGGGCCTGGACCGCGGTCGCCGCCTTCTGCGAGGCTGTCATCTCGCGGAGGGAGGTGGCGGAGAGGGCCCGTGAGGAGTCCTCCTTCGCGGACCCGATTCGCCGCCGGCGCGGGGGGCGGCGTGCGCGCGCTTGCTTGCGCCTGATGCCGCCCTGGCCGAGGCTGCGGACGGTGGGGTCGGGGAGTGCCCTGCCGTCCGCGGAGGCCTGCCGCGAGGGTGCGACGCCCGGGTGCGCGGGGCGTCGCTCGGGAGAGGGTGCCCGTAGGGGCTGCCGCCTGCGGATCGCGGTCGTAACGACGCGGTACCCGTGATCCGCCGTAGTAAGGGCGGGTGGAGGCGCACGGTGGGTTTTTATTGGGTGAGAGCCCCATTCACCCCGTTGTCTCCCCGGGCAGCGGGGTGTGCGGTAGGACATTTTTGCTCACCTAAAATAAAAAAAAAAAAAAAAAAAAAAGGATGGCCCCCCACCAGATGGACCGATGATCTGGTCAAAGCTGCGGGGAGCCGTTGGATGCGGTCGGCACAGGACCGCTCATTGTGGCGTTCTCTTGGGGAGGCCTATGTTCAGCAGTGGACGTTTAAAGGCTAATGGATGAATGGATGGATTGATGGAGTCACTAGTTCTTCTATAACCATAGATATATCTTAAACTCATTGGTTACTAAAACAAAATAAAGGCATCAATCTTTCAAGCTCACGGAATCTATATTAAAAAAATCTTTCCAGCTACATATTCCATAAACTTTATCATAGGCATCTCCAAAGGCTAAGAAATAATAAGATATGGAAATTGATAGCCCCGAGTGAATGTCACGATAAATGAAATGGCATAGCGTCTGGAATAATACCCAGAAGATGTAGTTTCAAAATTGGACGAAATTATTTTTATTTTCTCATTTTCGTACTTTGTGGTCTCATAACCAATGTAATAATTTACACAAATACTATGTACGTAATACCAGATAAAATATGATTTACGCGTAATAAGCTATATTATTATGGGTAGTGAGGAACATAAGACAAATATACGTATACAACCTCTCCTGCATTAAGAGCGCACATTATATTCAGCTTTATTGCCATCGCATATCCTGTATGCACACTTCTAGATTGTAGTGATTAAATAAATGTACAGATAAAAAATATTAGCTGGATAACTGAAAATCACGCTGAACTAAAAAGTTCTTAGTTTGGCGTGAAGTTTGCTTCACGCATCCTTATCGCCTTGTTGACTTTAATTACCGACTAAATCATTTTTATATCGTCCACAAACATCTTTTGCTTTGATTATCTCACGTTGTAATTAGTATCGTAATAATAGACTCAAGGTTTTATCGTGTTCGAATAATGTAAATAATGAATTTTGTAAAAGCTCTCGGGCACTATACTTATGATAACATAATTATGGCTGTGTAATGAAGAGCCGTTGTTTTATTGGAAATGATTTTGGGTAAATATAATCATTTTATATATCATTATTTATGATATTAGCTGCTATGCACACACACACGCATGCACGCACATACTCAACATACACACACATAAGCATTCACGCACGCACTTCACAACACACACACATACATTTGCTTTTATTTTCCTTTTGTTTTTACTATGGTTACGATTAAGTTCATGATCTCGCCATACATCCATCAGCTTTTCATCGTCCACTGCTAGACATAAAACTCCTTAAAAGAACACTACAATGAACAACGCTGTGGTGCACGCATCCATTTCGACTACCTAGAGGCAGACAGTCCTACATTGCCGCGATACATGGTCATTATTCGAGAACGTTTCTTCCCCGACTATCAGAGCGTGCTGAATCGGCATCACAGCATCTCTACAAATACTAAATAGTCTTTATTATCCTACATGGGTGATAAACAAGCATACGAACTAGCTGATAGTAAGCAGTTACAGTTAGCCTAGAGAGGAAGGATAGTAAGGAGAGGACAAGGATCATATTTGGGCTGCCAGCGCTCTCAATCACTATTTAAATCACAATAGTAGCAGTACCTACGTTGTTTCACGCTGATGTTCTATGGGAAGGTCGTACTTCCCCGATCGAGCCCATTCATCTTATTATTTTATAATCTTGGACTACAAACCGATACCTGTCAACGATTAAAAAAAACAAAGCGAAAGATTAAGGAGATGAGCAAAATTTAAAGATTTTATGTTAACCTATGTAAATAGTATGATATATTTTTTTCTCATCACAGTGTACCCATATCTAATATGTTTTAAAATTAAAGCTAAATTATCATAACTCTATATTCCTGTTTATATTGTAATGTAACGCATTATACTTACTTATTATCACGCCATTTCCCTTGCGGGGTAGGCAGAGAGAACAGAGTGCCAAGAGGCTCTATTCTAGCACACATCTCTCGCTTCCTCAACATTCATAACTCTCTTCATACACGCTCGCCGGTTTCGGAGACTCCTGACTCCACCTTCCTTCAATACATGACCAATTTGGTCTAGGTACGTAATTCTCGGTCTCCCCCTGTACCTACATCCTTCCACTTTCGCATTGTATATTTTCTTAGCCAGTCGCTCGTCCGGCATTCTTTCCACATGTCCGAACCATCGGAGCATTCCCTTTCGCATCTTTACACCAATACTCTCTTTCATACCTGCTCGCTCTCTTACGTCATTGTTACGAATGCGGTCAGTCAGACTCACTCCACATATTCTCTGTAGAGATCACATTTCGACCGCATTGATTTTGCTCTCATGCTCCTTTTTACATACCCAACTCTCGCTTCCATATAATAACGTTGGGACAAGCACTGCGTTGTGTATTGCGACACGAGCCTTCTGGCTGAGGTGGTGGCTGCGGAGAAGTTGTCCCAATGCTCCGTTCACTCTATTTCCCGCATTCACTCTTCTTTCTACATCAGTGGTGTACCTTCCATCCCTACTGAACCCACATCCAAGATATACAAATTCATCCACTTGTTCTAGCACGCCATTTCCTATTGCTACTCTAACATCTGTTCTTGCTTCTTCTCTTTCAAAAACCATTACTTTGCTTTTGCTTAGGCCCCTTTTCTTACAATCTTCTGCCATTACGTCAACTAGGGTTTGCAGGTTAGTCGCAGACTGCGCTAATAGGACCGCATCGTCTGCATATAGCAGCGAGTTTACCACTGAGTCGCCCATCTGAACTCCCACATTCATTTCATTCAACCTTTGTAGACATTTATCCAGATATATGATAAACAGTCTGGCCGATAGAACGCAGCCCTGTTTAACGCCGATATTGACATCAAAACAAGTTGACATTCCATCATCCAGCCGCATATAAGCTCTGCAGTCCATGTAGTTGGATTGCACCGCTTGTAGCAGTCAGAACAGTGTCAAATGCTTTCTCCAAATCCACAAAACTGCAGAAAATCCTCTGGCCTACAGCCAGATGCTTCTCCACAATGTTGCGCAGAGAAAACACTTGATCCATGCATCCTCGTCCACACCTGAAATCTCCTTGTACCTCACACAAAAATTCATCAGATACCATCCTCATTCCCCTTTCAACAATCTTACCATACACTTTGGCTGCCAAACTGGTCAAGCTTATGGCTCTGTAGTTTGCACAGTCATAACGTGAACCCTTGTTTTTAAACAAGGGCACGATGACTGGGGTTCTCCAGTCCTTGGGAACCATTCCTGAGCTCCAACATAAATTGAGAAGCATCAGGAAGGATTCCCAGATACATGAGCCTCCAAGCTTGATCATCTCAGCAGACACCATATCAATACCCGCTGCCTTACCATTTTTCAAACTTCTAATCGCCCATTCAACTTCATCCATACTAATGTCATCAGAGGATGCCGGTACCGAATGCTGATCTGTTAGACCACATGTGGCACGGCATCACCCTGAACATCCGCATACATATCTCCAAAATATTCACTCCATCGGCTTAACACATCTTGTGTTTGCGTAAGAATGTCTCCACCTTTAGACCTTATTTTATTCATTCTGAAACGCATTATAAATCCTGCTATTCACGATTACTAAATCTGTTAACATTGATAAGTGGATGATAATAGTATGTTTCAATTGCGCAGGAGTGGACCACGATCTGGCTATCAAACGTGATTGGTTTTGCGCGATCACGCGCATCCCCGGCGGGGAATTACTAAGAGCTTGGACTTACTTACTGTAATACTTATTTTTGGATTAACCTTTACTTTATGCTAAGCGATTATTGAAATATTCTGTATTATTTGAGGGACTTATTCGTTTTTTGTGCATTTTATTCTATGGCTGCGTAGGCTTTTAAATCGTAACACATTTTATTACATACTCTAGTGACCTAGTACTGCGGTGTAATTTCCTTTAAGAAAACCTTCAGGAAGAATTTGTGTACTTAATAAGGTATAATTAGAATGTTATACAAACGTTCTTTGAATAAATATTTAATTGACTAAACCGTTTCAAAATCAAAGGAAAAATAAGCGTAGATACAAAACAGATGCGAAAGGGTATTTTATAATGATTTGAAGGGTATTTTAGATGTAGTGGTTTAGGTATCGGCCTCCCGCCTGAGTGTTGTGTGTTCGGTTCCCACACAGGACAACTCTTTGTGTGATCCACAAATGATTGTTCTGAGTCTAAGTGTATTTTGTGTCCATGGAATTGTATGTTTGTAATGTCCCCCGCGATACAAGGATTAGTGCAGGGTGTAAAAAAGATATATTGTAATAGATGTTGGTATTCTTAGTTCTGTGGATGTCCATATTATAAATATTTAGATTACGATTATGGCTTGTATGTTTTACTTGAATATTCCCATGTCTTTTTTCGACCTCTTAATTTTATAATAGCAACCTCTCGAATAAAGTTAAAATTTAAATATTCAGCAGTCTTGGGTCAACAAAAGAATCAAAATTCCGAATATTGTCTAAGAAAACAATATCTCAAACCAAATTTATTAAATTTAGCTAGATATTTAAATAGTTTAGGTTGATATACACTCACGACCCCGCCACTTGCCCTTGACAAAAATAAACCAAAGCGGATAGTGACCTTACCAGGGGAACGTCATAAATATGTGATATTTTATTATCCAAGGAGTTTAGTGTGTATGCTCTTCAATTGAAATGAGGGTACCAAAGTTATTGGATTCTTAATCGAACTGGTTGTTGTATATTTCAAAAGTTTTCAATTCATTCCGACGCGAGATAAATATCATGCTTAGATATAAATTAATACTTTCTAACATTTACGCGAATTTTACAAATTTTGAAATAAAACTACGTTTACGGAATCTATCGCGTTTACTTGATTTTTATGCTATCCCGACGTTTCGAATACCTTACAGCATTCATAATCACGGGTGGACTTAGATGGTAGATGTGCAAAGCTGATATGTTGTTTCAACGGTTTCATCTACCCACAGTAAAATCATATTACTGTAAAATCATACGCGGGTTCGCTTCCCGCTAGAACAAAAAATCTCTTTTTCCTTGTTCATAAATAATTTGTACTTTAAAATAGTTTAGAACTTAGATGTGATTGATTGACTTAAAGCTATTTTATAAAACTACAGTAAGTACCTACATATAATCGATATTAATGGCTTTTTATATTACGTCGAATTTACAATATGTACATTTATTTACATAAATATCAAACAAAGTATCCGCAACAAATCTTGTTATTTTCTAAGAATTTTCAACAGCCGTAGTAATCACAAATTGCTGATTTATGCATTTAAGTGGACGGACGAAAATACGCTGGAAATTGGAATATACACCGTCCAATGCATATCTTAGAGCTCAAATTTAATAGTCATCTACATACACGACAGCTACAATGTAAACAAAATAAAAATGTTCCACAACAGGATGGTGCAGTGGTTTAAGGGATCAACTCATAAATTCACTGACGCCATTTATTAAAGTTTCGTTTTCTGCTCAAAATTTATATTTGTTCGTTGCATAATTATATAATTTATGTATTCCCCAAGTGATGCTTGTAGAAGCAATGTTTAAAAGAGCTTAAGAATATTTATTATTTCATAATATAACCAAGTATTGTTATTTAATTGAAATAATACAATAGGCAATCAACATCAACAATATTTATACAAATCAACTACGATTAGTCGTAAAACATATTTTACTATAATACGCTTCAGGCAAAACAAGCAAAATTCAAATTAGGCAACTAAAATATTCAAATAACTGGTTATAGTACACATAGCGTAGTGTAAGTTGACATATGAGATACACAAAATATCTGTTTAAGTCAAAAGTAAGTTTAAATCACAGATAAGAAGATTATATCTATGAAACAAGATAAGCAGGACATGCACTATCCAAACAAAAATATACGAAATAAAAATATTTACTTATACAAAGATTACTGTAATATAATTGCATTTTATGTCAACGTAAACACTATCAAACAATTAATACACTGCTACAACTAATTTCTTGTATCTATTAACTATAGTATACTTATATGTAGTATTTTGTAGTACTTACTGTTATCAGGCAACAATTACGAAAGCTCCAGTTATCATTGATTATGTAAAAGGCGCGCTCGCGCCTCCGAGCGCCGCTTTCGCTCCAGACTCCCGCCAAAACGTCCCGTTCACCCTCTCTAATTCACGAACTTAGTGCACTCAATCCTTAGTAGTACATATATACAACACAGTCAGTAAACACAACCGGGGAGAAAAGTTTATCGAATGTTTTGTTCGTGTGTATGCGCGCGCCGTTATTGAGGTGGCGCGCGTCCGCTATGTTGCTACGTTCGTGCAGTACTAGCTAGCTAGAATGGCGACTGTGGCGAGAACCGGCCACGGGTACTGGCCCTAACGTGTAGAGGACAAGCTAACCGGCCCGCTGGCCCTCGTCCTAACCTGGCTATACTCGGACAATATTCTACCACCGATGGGTTTGTTAAAGGTAGTAAAGATTGCCTCATATTTAAAAACAAATCATTAATTTTAAAGCTGATCTGTATTCGCTAAATGAGTATCATTTTTCTGATTTATATATATAAAATATTTCAAAATAGAGCATTAATGTATCTACCGAGAGCTCCTAGAGACGTAATTAACAACGATTTACTTAATAATATATTAATATTTACTTGAAAAGCGTCCCAAATATACGTAGGAAGTAAGTTAATTTATTTTCAAATACAGTAGAGCAGATCCGTACTAACGACTCAATTTAACCAAAAAGAAAATTTAAAAATCTAATTGAATGAATGTTTAACTTACTTGTGGGTATTAACTTTTAATCCAGATGATTACCTATCAATAATTAACTATCACGTAGGTACATATAATAATATATCTATAGTCATCAATATTGCACGTTTTATCGAACAACCTTTGTTATTTTTTTATGTCGACTGAATTATGTGCCTCTAAAACACTAGGACACGTTAACATTACTTTGCCTGTATAAAACTCACAGCATGATGAATTCCTTTATCAAATTACCTACGTAAATTTTATGTGTACCTTGAATACGTACTTATTGTTAAATGGATTGAAAATTTACTTTCACAGTCCCGTATAATTTGTTGATGCGAGAAGTCAATTAGTTATGAGATGAGTGAACTGTATTGGTTTTATGGTTCGTATCGCCTAAAGGTGAGCCTTGACGCGTCACCAACCACTGAGACGTGGAGAGAAATAAAACACCAACCTATTACACTAGTACTGGGACATCTGCAACACTATTACTACCCTTCAGATACAATAGTAATGGTGGGCTACGAAAATAGAGGCCCTAAATTATATTATCTTAGATTTATTTGAATATTAAAATATCATCAATTAATTACTGTTGATTTTGTTGATGTTATTTTATTTGTATTATACTTTAACTGTTCACTGTCTATATAACGGTCACTGATCATTATAAAACACTGAACTGCTTTCGAAATTGTCTTTAACAGTGTTGTCCCGAACACATATGATACAAACTCTGACATCAAGATATTACATAAATTATTTTAGCCATTTTTAATGGACATTATTAATATGAACTTAGACACTATTTAATGTCTTGTAGTTGTGCGAAAGCTTTAGATCGCGTGATGTAGAAATAGGGGTGAACCCTTCGCGTCCACCGACTTGCATGTAATTACTACACAAGGAGGTTTATTTCTTTTTGGGGCCAGTGCGTGATTTAAGCCAACCCTCTACCTTAAAAATGTCATTAGAGTATAATAAAAAGTAAATAACAACAGCAGGTTTCTTGATGAAAAAATAAATATTATGCAAAATATAGTAGATAGTAGATAACCTGTACAATCTGAGCTCAAAAATATTTTCCTATTGAAAAGGTAATTTTTGTTTGCATCATACTATGTATTACAATGTGTTGTATTGCGAAGAAAACCATTGTAGTTATAGGTTTATAAGTATTACATACTATCCTTACAAATATTATAAATCTGAAAGTGAGTTTGTCTATTTGTTACGATTTCATGCCATAACTGCTGAAACAATCATCATGAAATGGCTAGAAAAGGTAGGCTACTCTTAATCCCGGCAAAATGCATCGTTCCCGTAGAATAGGTTTTTTTACATAAAGATAATAAAATTAATGTACCGTACATTACATCTCCCATGTAATATTGCGTATCGTGTCAATGTCGTCATGTCGTTAAGGTTGCGTATGTATAATATGAATGGTGATGCAGGTTTCCTTGCGATATTTCATTAATATATTAAAGCGGTGATAAATTGTAAAAAAATACGCACTTCTTTTTGAAAATTCTTGAAAAGTCAGAGGTGTGTGCCGAGCGAGGACCTCGGCCTAGGTATCAAACTCAATACAACTGACTATCTTTGCAGTCCTTGGTTTTGGCATTAAGCTATCACGTTGAGACTTTGACATTAAGGATATTTGTTCCGTCGCCTGAGACATTTTACCAACGGTTTGTAAAGTCTGCCAACCCCCATTAGGCTGGCTAATTTAGGTCTTGGTCTACCACGGACTACGGCCTCAATCCCTCTCACTCTAAAAGGAGACATATGTCCCAATAACGTCACTGTTTAAGGGTTGAAAAAATAATCCATTGACACCTTTATAGATGGGTAACCCAAATATTTCTCAAAAATAGAAGCCACCCGTGAGAATACAATGGAGATTTTAGTATCAATCTTCTGAATGGAGGTGACGTAGGTCGACACCCATCACGTTTCGTTCCCACTGAAGCAAAATGAGGGAAGGCCCTATTTTATGACACGTGGTAGTCCGTTGTCTCTGTGAACAAATGGCACGTGTCTATGACTCAATGAACTAGAAGCATAATCGTTAACATTGCCCGGGTCGGACTATGTTATTGAGCTTTATCCTAACAAGAAAAATTTTCAGTAGCAGCTCGGAGTTTGGAAATGTGCCCGGTAGACGTCAATAGGCTCGCCCCCTATTACGTGGGACTTAAAACATAGCTGGCGAGTCGTGGGTGTGTAATACACCTCTGCCTACCCCTTCGGGGAATACAGGCGTGATGCTATGCTATGTAACTAGAAGCATAGTTGTTCATCACCTAATCATCAAAATGGCTATACGAGTACTATACCAATTAACATCTATTAATGAACTACTTAAAAGGTTGAATATGGGCTGTTACGATAATGTACCGTAATGAAGGCACAAAATATAATGTTTATTAATTATACAAACATAAAAAGTCAATGGTATGTGAAGAGATAAGATAAAAAATAAAACGAAATGTAACGTTATGCAAATCGATATAACCGGTTAAGTCATTTAGAGCGTCCGTCTGTTTATAAGGTATCTTAAGTCTATCTACAAAACAATGAAATAAATTGGATTGACAAACAAAACAGAATAAAATATAGTGCGGTGGAGGGCGAGTCTACGGGTCGGCCCGACAATGGTTAATCAAAAGGCCGTATCTCATTCCGCGAGACCTTGCTGAGGCTGGACGTTATGTTATTTCGATTTCATTTGCGTTCTCGTGCACATAGTTTTTTACTACTTGTTGTAGCGCGGCGCACCCACGGGTCATGACTTGATCCCAACAAGGTTTTGTTATTCCCGGAGATATATGACGCGAAGTCGGCAGGTACCTTAGATACGAATTGATGGGATTCTTTTGAGCTATATTGAAATATCTCCAGGCGATGCCCCGGTATAGGGAGATTAATATTCTCAAATGATTAATGGTTATTGTAAATCATGTCAATAATTTATTCATGCCTAGTTATCACCTTTGTCTCGTGTATTTTTTAATAATTTTGAAATATAGTATTCTTTCGATAAGGTACTGGGGACTGGTAGACTAGATAATGCGCTACCATCACTCATTGTTCTGAAGCCCGTTAGGCTGTTAGGAGAATCTTTTTATTTTCGTCAACAACAAGGGGAGTACATAATGGATTTGTTTTTTATAAGAAAAAGTAATTACCAGTCACGAATCTCGTAGCCGACGGTGCGGGTGCGCGTCGAAATTAATTGAATTCTTAGGTGTGAAGTGATGGAGCATCCCGCGAGGGGCTAACACTTTCGGATTCATAGACTTAAAGTGTAGGCGGGCGCGAATAATATATTGATAATTTCATCGTAGTCTCTTTACACTGTACTCACGAATGTCCCAGTAAAACAGACAGGTACCATAAACAAGTGAGAGGTAAGGATAGTTTGCATGATCTAAGGCTAAATAATGGACGTGTTTCCAACAAATGCTGAGTGTTTTGGAAACACATATAATGTATTATTATGGAAAGTACACTTAATATGTGGTGTTATAACATTGCTATATCCCTCTTAGTAATAAAGATTACAGCCAAATCTTTTTTTTATAATGACTATACCGTATTCACGTCCATTCGAGCCTCTGTTCGCTTAATGACAAAAATTTCCTGTCCCTTTCCAATTTTAAGAATCCCTTTATGTAACATTTCCTAAAATATGAAGCTTAAAATCGATGAAATTACTTACGTTTTCTAAATATTAAATAATATTTTATGATTACACTGGTTAATGATTTATTTCTAATATATAAGACCTAACTACATTAATTTTGGTTGTGCTGCTGCAACGAAGACGGATTTAAAACTAAAAAATATACTTTCATATTTATATTACAAGTAGAGATAAAACTATTTAAGATGTCCAACATCGCGTGAGTTTATAACTTATAGAAAACTTATCAAGTTACGTCTAAAATGTCCATCATCATTTTAGTGTACGCGACGCCCGCGCACTGCAGCGATGGAATCGTAAAGTATATAGTTTATCATGCATATTAAACCACGGGAATATAATTGAGTGTTGCAGGTCTGTGACAGTTGGAAAACACGCAACAGAAACGTAAGTATAGGATATCTTTGACGTGTTCCTGTGAGCACACTTGTGCTTCTTACTTGCATCTTGTGATCTTTGAGAGTATGTACTACTTACATTAATATCAACCGCAAATCAAATGCTTAAAAGTATATTTGTTCCAAATACCTAATATGAAATCTGATTCAAAATTACTTTGTAGCATGGTGTGATTGGAATCGAGATATCAATATTAAGAGAGAAAATGAAACGGACTTCCAGATGGTTGTGGGTTCGAATCCCCATAGGTATTTTTTCTATATCAATATTGTAATATAATAATTAGTAGTCGTAAGCAGTGATAGACTAATAGTATAATCACACTCGATAACACTGTTCTTGCAGTTTTTATTTAATTAAAAAATGGCTCATGGCTTCTCTTACCTTGTTTTCTATTTATATGTTTTTTTTTATTCATATTATCCCCATGTATAAGATGCTTTATAGCACGTATAGTTACAGAAGGTTATTTTACCTCGCGCAACTAAATATAGTCAATTACACATACATAGCATCACGCCTGTATCCCCGAATGGGTATGGGTGGTGGGTGGAGGTGTATTACACACCCACAATTCGCCAGCTATGTTTAAGTCCCACGTAATAGGGGGCGAGCCTTTTGCCGTCTACTAGGCACATTTCTAAGCTCCGAGCTGCTACTGAGAATTTTTTTTTTAGGAAAAAGCTCAATAAATATCGCCTGTCCCGGGGATCAAACCCAAGACCTCATGATCAGCAGTCGCATACAATACTGCTGCGCCACCGAGGCTATCAATTACACAATGCAAATAATAATATTGAGAAACATTAATGTTTATTAGTATAACAACAGCAGATGTGCCATCATGCACCAGCTAATTTTGTCTTCATAAAAGAAGCATTGAAGCCGTTGCCCACTGTGAACAGCCACCGCTACAATCAAAACAGTAGTGGGAATATTAGCAACCGCATTAAAGAATACCGTTCTAGTAGCCAAATGAAAGGCGACGTCTAGTAGTAATTCGAAATCATCTAAGGTGATATAGATGGAAAGCCGTAAAACTGCGCAAAATCAGTGGCCGCGCGTTCACACTTCATTAAATCGAACGAAAGCGTGTAAGTGCTGTGTCAAATGTTACCACGCGTTACGAACGCGGCTCACGTCTACTGGCAATCGTGAAATTACTTGAAATACGTTGCTTGTTGAATTGACACATTTTGTAATTGAAGTGCCTTTTATTATTAGATGCAGTTATCTAATATTCAATATGCACTTTTTACCTATGTAGCTAGAAAATATTAATATTACAAATTTTGTGAAAGTCGAATAATATATCTGCGAATGGAATTTGAACCGCGACTTGTAGATTGCTAAGTTACAGCAGATTGTTGTTTGATTTTCGTAGTCTTAAAAGCCACTTACTTAGTTTTTCCATATTGAAAATGGTTATTGATGTTTTTCAGAAGTTATCACAGCATTTATTTTTTGTAAATAAACCAAGATTTTTTTGTACTAAACTTTATGTCTTAAAATGATCGTTATAAAATATAAAAGTGTAGTAAATATAAAAGTGAAAAATAGACTTTTCCCATATACATACTTACATAATTATCTAATGTACTCTGGTGTATAACTAAAAATAAAATTGAAGTCTGTCTCCTAGCTGGTAAAAGCAGCATCTTCACAATTTACATAACATTTAATTTTACCTGAATATACAATCTCTTGAAAATTCAGTAAAATCTATGATGTGTTTATATTTAGAGTACTGACTCTCCACTGATTCTAGGTATGCTATGAAACAAGCGGAATATACATGCTTATGTTATTTGTACAGAATCATTCTGCATTGTAATAGCAATAGTCATGTGATAAGGAATTAGAGAGAGAGAGAATACGTCAGTTCCTGTCGGCAATGGTAGTGACGCAGGTATCAGATCCTGCATGCGCATATATTTTGTTTCGTTCATCAAAAAATCTACCAAGTTTCTAGAAAAACAAATCAAAAGTAACTATATATTAATATTCAGGATCTCGAAACAACTGCCAGCCTTGCGATATTTATAACTTATTTGAAACATATTTGAAACGTTGTTCTAAGTTCAAATAAATTTCCTAAGGAAACTTACGTTTCAGACTTACGTAAAGTATTGAGGTAAGCCAGTCAATTAGCACTAGAAAGTCAGTTTTGATCTAAAATGTACGAACAATATCGCAAAACAATATTTGACAGTTCTGGCTGTTGAATTTTATAACGGTTTTCTATATAAAGTCATTATTTTCATTAGATGCTTTATTTTCTCGCAACATTGGGCTGTGACAAGTCATGATGAATTGGTGTCAGTGTTTATTGAACATTATATTACAAAATAAATCCTCCTAAAAATAGTACTGGGTCTTCAGTTCAGGGTAGGTAGCTGCTGGTCATTGGTCGTAATTTGTAACAAAAATGTAATAATGCAGAATACTATTATATTGGGATCAAAAGTATCCTATGTATATTTAATCAAATGTTATATGTCTACCAACCAAATTTCATCCAAATCCGTTCAGTAATTTAGACGTGATTGACTGACAAACATTTAAACATCGATCTAATCAAAACATCTTCACAGACTTTTGCATTTATAATATTAGGAGTAGTAGGAAATTAATTACATAAAATGACCTTGTGCATTTAAATCAATTAAGGGCATTGTTATAAAATATACCTTGCGTCTGTGTATGAATGGCATGTACTCAATTCCAAGTTCATATATTGTTAGTTTTACATATAGCATTGAACATGCCCGGTCATTTAATAGACTACTAAACTAAGTGCGTAAACGTGGACTAGAAAATAATATACTCATTTTCTACGGTCTTTCTAGAAAAAAATAATTGTTCCCACAGACTTTATAAATTATTAAAAGCTGCTGTAACCTTATATTAGAAGTGCGATTGGCTGTCGAAAATACTCATGATTTATCGCCAGGGTCCACTTAAACCCGACTATAAAACTAATATGAGTTTTTGTGGACATCTTATAAATTTTGTATAGTGATATATATTTTAGTCAGTTGTCTCAAATTGTTGATTTTATTACTTTTTAATGGTGAGCATATTTGTATAAAACATTTAGTATAACAAGCACAAACAGCGCTTTATAATCTTCTTAAGCTCTTTCCAGGCACGACTTTAATTTATTTGGGACACAATCACTAAATTGTATGAAATTACAAATTACATACTCGTAATGTTATATTTGCTACTTATTATTCTAGAACCTAAATGGTGCATTATTAAAACTTTAAATACATATGAGTATGATTTTTGTTTAGTTAAATACTCAAATCTTTTGATTTTGGCAAACAAGCATACGGCCTACCTATAGACGCTAGCAATACCAGTGGCATCCTCGTGCGTCTTCATCTCCAAGAAAAGGGATGGGAGGTGGAGAGGATAGGAAGGATACTAAGGAGAAAACAGGGAGGTGGTTTAGGCCTCCAGCACTCTCACTCACCATACGAAACATAACGTCAGGAGTACCTACCTACCGTTGGTTTACGCTGATCTTCTGTGAGGGGATGGTACTTCTCCTATTATCCGCCCATTCATGCTGAGATAAGCAAGGCTTTACCACTGGAACAAGTAAATTTATAAATACTTAGTCTATTTATTGAAAACATATTACAATTATCTAATAATAAGTACCGTTACTAAGCCCGCGATTTCGTCACTCTACAGCCTATTAGTTAACATATGTATAAATAATAGCTATTTATACGCACAGGTAAAAAAACATTTTACTGGCATAAAAAGCCTATGTCTTTTTCTGGGTTCCAGACTATATATATGCAAAATTTCATGACGACTGGTTCAGCAGTGACGCTCAGGGTAACAAACTTATAAATAAACTAACAAACTCACTCGTGATTTATAATACTAGTAAGGATTACGTACGACCCTAATAGGCAGCCTAATTTGCAGGTAAGTGCTTAAAATAGAGCGGTATATAATATGTAAAAGCCAGTTTTAGTTTGAATTCAAGTCATTAGATTTATCTGACAGTCGAAATTTATACCTACAAGTAAAATTAATAAATATGAAGAACCTATTAACTATTCAATATTCCAATTTTAAGTTTAAATAAAACAAATCTTATTTCAAAGAATTAAGAAATAATACTGGCACACTTTATTCACAGAACGCTTTCTCGCTGAGTTTGCTTTGTTCGTTATTCAAGTTTTTTGGTTCCTAAGCGAAGTAGGATCCATTAAGATAGGTCAAACGATACGCCGTTGGAATGCCACACTTCTCACTAAAACGATTCCGTCCAAAATCGGAAAGGCGGCGAAACAGTCAGACGATGATATCCACTTGACTTGCTTTCAATTTCCTTTTATTCTATTTTTCCAATTTCAGATTCCATTAACTAATAAATTAAAATTAAACGGTATAATACTGAGAGATTTTTAGTCTCATACACGTTATGTCACACAATAGCATGAGTATATTTATACTCGGATTATATTTTTTTTTAAGAAAGGACAATGAAAACCAATTTTGAACTTATGATCGTTATCTTATGATTATATAACAGAAGCCCTTCTCAATGTCAATCGACGCTTAGCTTCGTATCAAAAATGTAAGGGGCTGTCACGCCACCTGACAATAATTTTTGTCAACCCTCCAATATCGCTTCTCAGTGTATTAGTACAGTGACATTTCCAAATAGGACTGGTTTACCCACGCAGTTCTGGGATCCGCTAACAAAAAAAACTTTGATAGTAGTTCTAACTAAAGCGGCTGTTTAAACTCATTCCACAAAGCACAACCCTAAATAACTCAGAATAAAAACATTAAAAATACTTCGTCGGCTCTTTTATTACAGGTTTTGCAGCAATTTGTTACGAAATATTTTTATCAGATTATAAATCGTCGGCTCATCTATAAAGGATTTATTTACATGTCTGCGTCATTGCAGAAACTTGAACTTCATACATAATCATGCAAACTTGTTATATCCGTTACAGATCTCTTGAATACAAGTTCCTTATTTTGCTTATACACAAATAACTACATCGTTGAAAGTACCTATTAAATTATTAGTATCAGAAACTAATAGCCATAGCCATATTGTTGTTTGGTATTAATTTCTACGTTCAGTTCAGACAGTTTTATCTCATAATACAATCTTAATAACATAAAAAACTTTGTCAACGGCCATTACTCGTATCCGTGTGTTAAGTTTCAATGCTTTTAAGACAACTTAGTAACAATTTAGAGTAAAAGTAAAGCGAGATATTACCGCCTGTCGTGTAACATTCCCGGATGAAACGGGTAAATCACCACTTTAAGGTAATATTTATGGACGTGTGCATTACACTGTTCAAAATTTATGAGAAGTATCTCAGTGTCATTACGAGGTAAAAGATGTGAATGTCTAGGTAATAATATCTTTTGTTATATATTAGATTCGACAGCCTAGTGCTTACACTGATATGTGTATCGAGTTCGATCTTCAGTCTGTAATAGAAACCTAGCGAGGCACCTGTGAATTTTCGAAACTCTATGAGTATTTCTTCAAAGAATATCATTGCACAGTGAAGGAAAACGTAATGAGGAAAATTTTCATGAGATTTTCGCGATTCGCGCAGGGTTAGTGTCGCGGATTATGATCCGAATATTTTTTACCCTTCGAGACTCGTAGATACCCAACAGTGAGGGTGTACAGGGTTGCGAAAAAAATATTGGAAAGAGTTTCGTAGAACTGAGATAAATGAAAATTCAATAGAATTTTTTATTATGATCTGTATTTTAGCACTTGACATGGTCAGCTACTTTAGAGAACAAATTATTTGTGAAATGTTAAGAAAGAACTTAGCGCAGCAACTTAGCGGTTAGAAAATAAATGTTTGTTATTTCATATTTGCACGCGTGAGGTTGGCCGATAATGCCAATATCTCAATCTGCGCGCGGTTGAAGATGATGCGGTTAGCCGCACTGATACCACAATTACGATGACAATTCTGTTGTTAATAACTTGTTTCTTTATTTTGATATTTTAATATATTTTTAGCATTTAACATGCTTAGCCATATAAATTAACACAAAGCGTGAAAAATTGAAATCGAAAATAACAGTCATGAGCAGGATTCGAACCTGCATCTCCTGGAATAGTAATATAATAATATCATAATATCTTTATCCTAATATCATATTATAATATAAGCCTCTCAAAGCCTAACCCCACGTCCGTGCAAAACATCTAAGCCACGTGAGAGGCGGACATCTGAAATGAAGTTACTCATCAGTTGGCCAAAAGGGCCATGGCAACCACCCAAAGAAATGGAGAAAAGAAATAAAAGTAAACGTCATATTATAATATAAGCCTCTCAAAGCCTAACCCCACGTCCGTGCAAAACATCTAAGCCACGTGAGAGGCGGACATCTGAAATGAAGTTACTCATCAGTTGGCCAAAAGGGCCATGGCAACCACCCAAAGAAATGGAGAAAAGAAATAAAAGTAAACGTTTAATGTCACTGTCCGAGGGTGATCGTCGGATACGTCTGGAGCTGACGCTGGATGTGATAGTATACGAACCGTCAGTGGCTCTTCGTTGAACAGGCGGGCGAGAGCCGGGGAACCCGAAAGGACCACAGCCGACCTTATCCGAGACGCCGATGAAACTTTGCAGAGCGGAGAACTTCCCACTAGCTCTGCGGGTCCATTGGTAGAGATCATGACAAGTTCAGTAGATATAAATGATTCTAGAAGAAAGTGGTCAACAGAAGAAATACACGAATTAATGTTTTGCTACTACAAGGCTAAGGCAGAAGGAGTAGGTTTTATTAAACGTTTAGATAGATATTTTAAAGAGAGAAATGCAAATAACCCTAAGGTACACAAATTCACAGGCAACACACTATCTTACCAAGCTCGAAGTATAATAAACCGAAAATGGATTTCAACACAGTTGTTACAGGAAATTCAAATAAAAGCAGAACAATCTAATAGTGAAACAAACAGTAATTTATCTGACAACAATATAACTTCAATAACACCACCACCTTTAGTTAGCAATACACAACCTGCACTAACCGGCATATGTTTCTCCTCACACACAGGCTAACCAGGTACCAGAGGATGAGATTACAGAAATACATACAAATCAATATAATTTAGATATAATAGAGACTTTTACTATAGACACACATACCCAGGATACAGTTACACAAAACACACAAAGTTTAGATGAATCCGAGCCAATTATTTTACAGTTCTTACAAGTACTATCAGAAACAAAGGAGACAGTTATAGCAGACCGACCTTGTCTTCCAAAACCCAAATTCAATAAAATTTTCATCACTAATTTAGGTAAAATCAACACATACATTCCTAATTTATTAGAAACACATAACACCTTACGAGAACTAAATAATATCATTTATGCAACAGCAAAGACACTCATTATTGCCAATGGGCAAAAGCCATACACACCTCGTACTACAATAAAACCCAGAAGCGATCCTCCTTGGAAGACAAGAATAAAAAATAAGCTTGAAGACATTAGAAAAGAACTAGGTAGATTAGTGGAGATCAAGAGAGGGGTCAATAGCCGAAGAATGATAAAAATTAAGAATAAGCTTTATGATAAGTACAATATATTTAGTGATATAGACCATGATAAGACAGTTGAAATTCTAAATCAGAGAGTCAAAGCATTAGCAGGTAGGATAAAGAGATATGAGGACATGAATAAGAGAAAACAACACAACAAACTATTTCATGAAAACCAACATGCATTTTATAGATCACTTAGTACAAATCAGAAAACTCCGGTAGAAATCCCAACAAAAGCAAGCATACAAAATTTTTGGAGTTCCATCTTATCACAACCCATTGCATACAATAAAGAGGCAGGATGGATAGCAGACATACAGAATGAAACAGAAGATATCCATGAACATAACTTTCAAGAGATAACTGTAGTAAAAGTAAGAGCCGCAATAAGGAAAACACATAATTGGAAAACGCCTGGACTAGATAAAATACAGAACTATTACTTAAAATACCTCACTAGTATACACTCACACATTACTCACTTATATAATAAACTATTAGATAAAACAGAAACACTAGAAGAGTGGTTTACCACTGGACAAGTTATTTTAATTCCAAAGAATGATAACACACAAGATCCATAGAACTGGAGACCAATAGCCTGCCTACCAACCATGTATAAACTCCTCACCTTTATTATTGCAAACGAACTATACGAACACTGCGAAATTAACGACATATTAGCTCCCGAACAAAGAGGATGTAAACGTCGCGCCAGGAGCTGCAAGGATCACCTCATGATTAATAAAGCAATTCTCGAAGACGCCCACCATTGTCAGAAAAATCTTAGTATGGGCTGGGCTGACTATCGGAAGGCCTTTGATAGTATTTCCCATGATTGGCTGCTTAAAGTTCTTGAACTGTATAAATGCTCACCTACTATCATTGACTTTATGAAGATGGTTATGCCCTCATGGAAAGTGATCATGGCAGCCCGTGGCGCGAACGCCTCTGTCACAACAGACCCAATAATTGTCCGCCGTGGTATCTTTCAAGGCGATTCACTTGATAGTGTTACCATTACTATTTTGCTTAGGTATTAATCCCATATCATCCCTTCTGAATAAATACTTAGAAAAAGGATACACACTTAAAAACAACACAGCTATCAACCATTTATTATACATGGATGATTTAAAGTTATATGCCAACAATAAGAACAGCCTTAAAGTTTTACTGGACAGCACAGAAATTTTTACTAGAGACATAGGAATGGAGTTCGGCTTAAATAAATGCAGTGTGCTTCATTTAACATCTGGAAGGAGAGCTGAAAACCAAAGCGAAGGTCACTTACTGTTAAGTGGATTAAACTTCGAACATTTGAAGAAAGACGAGAATTACAAGTACTTAGGTATAGATGAAGCAGGCAAAATAGAACATAACAGAATTAAGGATCAGGTAAAAAAAGAGTACTTCAAAAGGATAAAATGCATCACTAACACACAACTTAGCGGGATAAACCTCATAACAGCCATCAACACTTATGCCACACCAGTTCTTTTATACACATTTGGAATTATAAACTACAAAACTAGCGATTTAAATAAAATAGATATCAAGACTAGGAAACTACTTACTTTGAATAAAGCCCAACAGCAAAAAGCGGATATTGAAAGATTATATTTACCCATAGAAGATGGAGGCAGGGGACTTACAAACATAGAAATGCTACACAAAACACAGATTATTAAATATAGGCAATACCTCAACAATGAACAGGACCATATCATAAAAGCAATAGTGAAACACGATAAACACAGGGACAAACACTGAATACACAAAGATAGTAAAGTTAACGCAATAAGTATAGGATTATCTGAAAATAGAAACTACACCGATACTGAAATTAAGAAAGCAGCAATAAAGACAGGCATTAATAAATGGAAAGCGAAACCGCTACATGGACAATTTCTTAGGTCAGTTATAGAGAAGGCTAATATAGATAGAGAGTATTCGTTCCGCTGGCTTAAAAAACAAATCGTGTCCCCCACATTAGAATCTTCGGTGTTCGCTATACAAGATCAGGCAGTAATTACCAGACAAATCGACAGGGACATTCAAAAGAAATCTGTCGATGGTAGGTGTCGGCTATGCCTAGCAAAAGACGAGACCATACAGCACATAATCTCGGGATGTGAAAAGCTGGCCAGCACGTACTATGTGAACAGACACAACAACATAGTAAAGTACATTTGGTGGGCACTAGCAAGAAAACACAATTTTGAAATAGACCAGTTATGGTGGAAGGTGAATTTGACTCAACCTCAGATAAAGGAGAACAACTCCACGAAGCTTATGTGGGAGATACCTGTACAGACAGACGTTATAATAACACACAATAGACCAGACATAATATACACAAATAAAACAGAAAATAAAACCTACCTGATAGACATAACCGTACCATCCGACTACAATATAGGACCAAAAGAAATAGAAAAGATTAGTAAATATCACCCCTTAAAAGTAGAACTAACATGACTCTGGCATACACACACCGAAACCATCCCCATAGTAATAGGCACAACAGGCGTAGTAGCAAAAAGCATACACAGATACATAGACAATTAGAAGCAAACATAAATATACACATACTACAAAAACAAGCTATACACACATGCACAATAGTAAGTAAAGTATTAGAAGATACAGTATTCGTAAATTCAAGGGAATCCGAACCTTCTCTTCCCTGAAGGTTTCAGGGCGGGAGCTAGGAATTGAACCGAGTCAAGAACTCGAGAGAAATAAATTTTTCAAACTATTATAATATAATATATCGTGACAATTGCTCAGGACTGTGAATTTCAATAACACATTCATTCTTAACGTCTTGGATGACGCCTGCGCCATCTGTCGGAAGTATTTGCATACATTATACCGACCAGGTAAACTTACAATTAAGATTTTTGCTAAATTGGCAAAGCATCTGGGACGGTTTTCCAAGAGATGCAGGTTCAAATCCTGCTCATTACTATTATTTTCGATTTCACATTTTCACACTTTGTGTTAATTTATTTTCTAATTATTCAAGTGTTTCTAAATTTTTCATTCTATTTTCTTGAATAATGTCTGTACTTAATTGGAATGTTAATTTGATGAGATGTAATGAAGATAGTTCGTTAATCGTTATTGATATCTTTGAAAATTTATTTCGTAATTTCATTCGGTATTATGTAATATCACAAATATAAATTAAATGAGACTTTTTGACTGTCTCGATGGTATAACATATACTCGTAAGTGTGATTGTGAGATCTGGGCTTCGAATTCGGGATAGAAAATTGTGTTTATCCGTCAGGAAGTTATCAGAAAACAGTCTGGAAATGTGTAGTATTCAGTATATTTTATGGCTACATGCTCGCTTCTTGTTACGTTGGAACTAAATTACGTTGGAGAAATATGCGCGTGTATATTACATACATTTGTTATCACTCGTTATCATTTTGGAAATATAGACTAGAAAATTAAAAAAAATATATATTATTGGCAGCTAATTAAACTGGTTGTGCCTCACGTTTCACTGGCCTATTAATTTAAAATATATCTCGCGATTTACAAATAATTTGCTATGGTCAATTCCTTAAAAAAGCGCCATCCATATTTTACATATCGTAGTCCAAATTGAATTTTGTGACGTCAGATCGCGTTTATTTGATATTGAATATTTTTAATTTTTGGTCGGTCTTAAGTACCTATGTTATTAACCTTTGCGTATAAGTAGATATTATTACGGGGCTCTGAACAATGTAAAATCATATAAATTATCATGTGAAATAATATTATATGATACAAGATATAATAATCTTATCATTTTTGACGCCAATTATTTGCTACGGGGCGAGACAATATATGTATATGACAAAACACAAAAAGTAACATCATTAGTAAATATAAATACAAAAGAATCGTGTTTATAAATAAAATTAAACAACATAAATTTTCTCAATGTCATTGCCTTTTCAAATAAGTACGAGAGTTAACATCTTCAATTCAGATATCTATTCTCGATAACACAGAGAAACATTAATCTTTAGTTACCAAACTTTGGATTTCCATACATATATTACAAAAGTCATTACATAAATAAGTCCCAATTTTAATTTAATACGATTTATTATTTTTAAAATGGAACATCAACACTTGGATACTAGAACAATCTTAGCTGAATATTATGTGCGGACTTCGGTTCGATGCTATTTGAAATGGCTAGTTGCAATAGTTTACAAATGTGTGCAGTCACGCAACCTTGTGGGCAACCCGTCCCAACAACCAACAAACAGTAGCATGTTGTTGTGTTGCTCGTTAGTTGCTAGATGATAATTTATTACCGACGGGAGATCAGAGGGATCTATGGGCAGTAACTAGTTAATAGATTAATCTTTGTTATATATATTTTATATTCTAGTTTGTACACGTGGAATTTAGTTATTTTCTTTGATGTGCGCAAGCAATAATTATTTTTCCAAAGTATAAGTCGTCTAAGTTACTTCTTATAACATCAATCCGTATCGGTCCGGCCGTTTCCAAGATTAGCCAGAATAAACAGTCAGACAGACAGATGAAAACCTTAAAAATTGGAAATATTTTATAGATAGATTTTGTTAATGGTAACGTAATACTTTCATAATGTAAAAATTAGGAAAAAGCTCAATAACATTACCCGACCCGGGAATCGAACCCGAGACCTCATGATTAGCAGTAGCATACACACACGACACTTCAATTTTATTTATTTGTATAGATTAGATAACGATTGAAACTTTCTACTTAGAGCATAGTAAGAATGTTTTTTTGGAAGTTAATCTGTCACAAAACACTTGTTCATTGTCTCTCGGTTTTTTGGTAGTGTATGTGACTGCGAATCATGAGACCTCGAGTTAAGTGTGCATGCACTACACTCTTGCATTATAATAAACAAGCATACAGCCCACCTGATGGTAAGCGGTTACCGTAGCCTATAGACGCTAGCAATGCCTAAGGCATGACTCGCGCATTGTCATCTCCAAGAAAACGGGTAGGAGATAGAGATGGAGCATAAGGTTAAGGAGAGAATGGATGATAAGGAGTGGTTTGAGCCTCTGATGCTCTCATTCACCATTGGAAACACAACAGTAAGAGTATCTACCGTTGTTTTACGCTGGTCTTCTGTGAGAGGGTGGTACTTCCTCGATGGAGCCGCCCATTAAATCAGGGATAAGCCACGCTCTACCAGTAGTTTATTTTATTACTTTGATAATTTATTTAAGTACGCGTGTTTTAATTAAGTATTCAAATAATCTTATCCCAAGTGGATTTTTTTAATATAAATTACCTATTGACTTAAGTTATATAACTTACAAATATTTGAAATTTCGTGTTTCTTACTTTGAATATGACAAGTTCCATACAACAGCTTATACCTTATTTTACCCTTTTAGGGGTGAAATTTTGCAAAATCCTTTCTTAGTGCTTCTCTACTAAAAAAAAGGCATCAATTACCAAAATTTCAAGCTTGCAGCCCCAGCAATTTAGTCTCTGCGTTGATCGTCAGTCAGTCGGTACAAGCAATTATATGCATATAAATGACGGCAAAAACCATAAAAATTAGTAAACCATATTTTCGTTTATTGTTTATGATACTAGACGAGCCACAGCCCACCTGATGGGTAGTGATAACCGTCGCTTATAGACTCTACTAATAACTAACTATACTAAGAGTGAACAGCTATCCCTAACCAAAACAACAAGGTGCTTAAATGCCGGTTACACGGGAGACGGTATTACCAACGCGCTCGGGCCTGATAACAAGTGAGTACTCATTTGGTACCCAGTTTTACCATAGGTAAGATGGGTGATAATTGCTTACTTCCTTTGGTCTCGTCGTATGACACCCGCGGGTCAGAATGTTATCTTTTTAAATATTTAGTTAATACTTGTTGGTTTTTGGATTGCAATTCTCTCAACCCATTTTAGCTTCAGGGCTCAAAGCCTTTATTTCACCTTTATTCAGGGCTTAAAGCATTTATAGCAATACTAGCTGACCTGGCAAACGTTGTTTTGCCATATAAATTATTTTTAGGGAATTTCTAGCGTAGAAAAAAATAATTAATCTATACTATTATAAAGCTGTAACAGAGCTATGTTTGTACATTTAAGATATTTGAGAAAAAGATACTGAATTAGGCTATATAGGTGTCTAAAAACAAAACGATTATTTTTTGTCTGTTTATCTGTTTATCTATTTGTCTGTTTGTTTATTCGCGCATCATGCAAAAACTACTGAACGGATTTTGATGCAACTTTTTTGTTTGATAGCTCTTGATTAGACTTAACAACTGGTATACATTTTATCCCGCTACTATATCGGGCACCTGAGATATATCCTAAAAACTAGCTTTTGGCTGCCGCCGCGGGCAAAGGCTATTTTATTATAAATGTGTGAGGATGTGGTATATGAGTGAAAGAGGCATGGAGCACTGTGAATGATGACGGCTTATAAAAATAACAATACTAATACCGCTTTAAAAAAAATAGCGTTGGCAGTTAGAGGGGTAAAAATGTAGGGTTATATGTATTAAATAATGACGAAACAAAAAAAAATTATAAAATATTTTTTTTTGGGGTGGACCACCCTTATCTTTTAGGGGTATGATAAATAGTTAACATCCTATTCTCAGACCTACTGAATATACACACAAAATTTCAAAAGAATCGGTCAAGCCGTTTCGGAGGAGAATGGTGACAAACACTGTGATACGAGAATTTTATATATTAGATAAATAAATAAATAATTTATCTTAAACTGAAATCCATGGAATTTATATGTATAATTATGTATATTTCTTATGATTATTATATTATTACTCAATATTAGGCACTACGTTAATTAATCATAGTATTAGTTTTACGAATGTCGAGACTGTAGAACGTATCGCTTTGAAAATACGCATCCGTTCCCCCGTATATTATAATCCATTGTTCCTTACTAGAGGTCGCCGTTTGACTTTGTAAAGAGAGTCGTGGTATGTCTGTCCGTTCGTTGATGTTTATACAATTGTTTTATATTTCTATCTTATTTTCATCAACGATTCCACTATAAATCCGGTATTACGCAAATGAAAAATTGATCTTTTTAACAGATAATAAAGCTGAAGTTCAGTTAGAATTGGTGTAGCCGTTCCGACTTTTCATCTCGTGAAATATGAAGACGTTGTTACACGGATACGTCTTATGTGAGCCCACTGTGGGCGGTACAGTACTGGACATGCAAAATGAATTGTACAGCCAGGGTAGAAATCTCAGATGATGTAGACGTGGCCACATTACCTACCATATTCCCATTCTTATATCATAATTTTATTACGGGACTTCTAAAGAACCATGCAGAAGTGTCATTTTTTTTCTAAATATTCGTAGTATATATATATTTGTTTAGTTTTTTAAGTTCTTTTTTTTATATTTATAATGATGGCTCGTAGCCACGACCCACCTGATGGTAAATGGCAACCGCCGCTCATTGACTCAACTATACCGAGAGTATTGTCAAGCCGGTGCGCACCATTTCATTTCTTATATATGAAATAAATAAATATTCTCGGAGATTTACACACAACGTCTTCTGGTCCTAAACTAAGCTTAACGCTTGTGCTATGGGTACCAGATTACGGATATAATACATATACTACTTTTTTTTTGTAAATACATACATATAATAGATAGAAAACACACAGACGCAGTACAAATATCTGTGTTCATCACACAAATATTTGTCCTGAGTGGGAATAGAACCCACGACCTCGTGCACGGGACTCGGTTGCACTACCGACTACGCCACGAAGCCCATCAAAAAAAAAATTATAGAATAAAAGGCTATCTTCTGCTACAGCCAAAAAACATACACTGACGTGCTTCATGACCATGAGGTTACACAGGAGACCCGTTTGGGCCCGATAACAGTGAGTAATCTCACTTGATACCCAGCCCTAACACCAGTAATGCAATGGGTGATAATTGCTTACTTCCCTTAGTCGCCTTGTTCGATACCCGCGGGAAAGGATGGGGTGGTGACACTGTATTCTTAGGTCATCACCACACGGACGATTCATAAAATAATGAAATTTTGTTGTCGTATTAGAGGAAAAATGACTTTACAACATGATCGTCTGTCAGAACGAAGACGTAGATTAGAATAAACATGTAATATAATTTGCATGAAATTTAGTTTTATTTTTATAATTACAAAGAAAAATATAATGTGGAATTGATGTTATCTTAAAGCAGCTATGTCATATCCACATATTATTACAGATTATCACTGTTTCGTAAAAAGATCCTGAGATAAACCTCAGACTTGCATTGGGCTTGCATGTTGAACATTCAGTACGAGTATACTTTGTACTATGTCATTAATCTTTCAAG
This sequence comes from Leucoma salicis, assembly GCA_948253155.1. NCBI lineage: Eukaryota > Metazoa > Arthropoda > Insecta > Lepidoptera > Erebidae > Leucoma > Leucoma salicis. Next base: position 8,466,233 of record OX411808.1, on the reverse strand, counting down.
AAAAAGAAATAATGTAATATTTTGAAAATAAAATAATATTCTTTATTTTTATTCATTTAATTACAATACGAATTAGTGGGCTATCAGTTGTCTCTGCCTACCCCTGTGGAAAACGGGCGTGCCTATGTGTATTTTTAAAACAAGAACGTTACACAGCATGTTTATTTCCTACCAAAATCATAACTGATGTATTCTTAAAAGGAGTTTTGTGTTATTGTTAGGGTAACCATAATATACACGAATAATAAGATTCGTCTCACATATTCCTTTTTTCAATTTCACCTGTCACATTGTGTATTTTGGCACCACTGCTTGCCTCGGTAATTTTATTTAGACTCGTTCGCTTTTTGGAGTTAGTTTTTTTATGTATAGAAAAGCTAAAAGAGTCTTGTACATTTATTAAATAACGTCTTTACAATTTTAACATTGTGTTGAAAATCATTAGTATAATTGTGTGCAAGTCCGATATTTAGTTCTGATTTTAATGCTTCAATTTATAACCTTAAACACCACTTTGATGATTATTTAGAATAAATTCTGGATTTGATAGTGTTAGCGTCATTCCCTAAATTACGCAATCATCTGTAACGTTTTAACAATATTTGTGTTGATTATAAATTCATTATTGTTTAAATATATTATTATTATGTTAGAGGGAAGTAGCGCGCGTACAGCGGGTAGTGGCTGTACAACTTTCGAGCCGTGCGGACGTAAAGTGGAGTGATTGGAAGTTGTATTAGATTTGTGAAGTTTTTGCAATATTATAATAAACTACCTAATTGTGAAAAGTGTTCTTATTTTCGGAGCACCCAAAGCTCAGAACTGGGATATAATTGTGACAGTGATTAAAATCGCCCACGGTGAAAGGACTTGCCCCCCATACAAGTGAGTAAACAAGCATGATTTTATCGTAGGTTTTTTTTTCTTTTCTTGTATTTTACCAAGTTCCATGAAAATTTATGAAGTGTTGAATTATTTGCTGCACGCAATGTACGATTATATTCACCGAGATATTAAATAAGTGTCCCAGGACTTACATGTTACAAACATAGAGGTAGAAGCTTAATTAAACTACATAACAGATAATGCAATGTTATGTGCCTATCTTATTTTTGCTCTCTGGTGTACCTGTTTTTTTAAATTATAAATTTGAAAATATTCATAAAGACTAATTTTAAAGGTTCAAATCAATAATAATATGTGTAGTGCGATTTCTATCTCGATACAATAGTTAGGTATGATAGTTTGATCTTAAAGACGTTTGGTTTGGTTATTTTATTTCATTCCTTTTTCCTAACCTTGTCTCATTGTTAGTAACATGCCTTTAGATTATGAATCATGAGCTAGGATAATGCCGTAAAGTAACTTCATGTTTAACCTTCTATAATAAGTTTTAAAAAAGCTTGTTTTTTCGATTCCTTAATTTTCAGAAAACAATGGGCCGGAAATGAAAGTCTACTCGACGTATGAGAGTGTCTGATGATTCAACGCATAGTGAATCTGGTTCACCAGTGCGAATACAGCGTTAGTTGCGACGAAATCGCAACAAGTCACAAACCCGTGACTTATCGAGTAACTCTCATGTGTCGCGTCACCACAGAATGTCAAAGAAGCGTCGTATGTCCAAAAGGCGTTCTAAAACGCTTCAAAGGCGTACCATATCGCAGAGCCGCGAAAGTACTGGAGATCCTGGCACGCCTCAAGGGCGTGATATATCGCGAGACTGTGACGTGTCGCAAAGCGCTGAGGGGTTGCAAAGTAGACACCCTCCCCGACAAGAAGATGCAGGTATGTCACAGCCTATTACTATACCAGCAGCTACACCAACTGTAAGTGGACCTCAAATTAGTGTTAATACTGACTTTAATGCTAGCGTTTTAGCTTCGGCTTTCAAAGAGCTTATTCAGACCATGAAAACGGATGAGAGTAATGAGCGGTATCCTGTAATAAATGTTATTCCAGAGCTTGACCCTGCCAAGCGCAATCAAACTATTGAAATTTGGTTGTTAAAGGTTAACGAGTGTGCTGAAATTTATAAATGGAATGAGAGACAAATAATCCACTACGCTCTATCAAAATTATCAGGTTTAGCACAGAAATGGTTCCAAGGTTTACCTAGTTTACTGTTTTCATGGGCTGAATGGCAGAATTAACTGAAAATGGCATTTCCAAGTGGTGAAAACTATGGACAATTGTTAACAGATATGCTTGCCTGTACTACTTACTTAATACTTTTACCAAAAGATGGTATTAATAAATCGTTGTAATATAGTCGGTAAAAATGCTATTGATTGCATTCTATGGGATAGATGATAGATCAGTAAGAACTAGTATGGAAGCAACACAATTCACAGAACCCGATAAACTATTAGTCTATTTAAGGAATTTCTGATCAATTAGGAAGCCTGAGAAGCTAAACCCGTCTATGCAGGCAAGCAATGGTGAAAACAAACAATCTAGACCATCAAAGTCTAATCAGAATGCAGCTGATGTTAAAAGTAACAGATCTTACAAGCTTACCAAATGTTATAACTGTGGAGAAGAAGGGCATCCTTACTTTTTGTGTAAAAAAACAATTATACGCTGCGAGCATTGTCACAGAGTCGGTCACGCAATTAATAATTGTCCGGGAAAGGTGGACTCCAAAGTCAACGAGAGCAACAGTAAAAGAGTTTCACGTATTTCTAAACAACATAGTAACGAATCTAAATATTTTAAAGTTGCCAATGTCAATGGTAAAAATCTTGATTGCTACGTTGATTTTGGGAGTCAGTGTACCATGTTGAGATAATCATTGGCAAGAAATTTAGTCAGCACTTGGTCAGTATCAGATTTACCAGTAATAAGAGGATTTGGAGATAGTATAGTGAATTGTTTAGGCAAATGTGTTGTTGAACTAGAGATAGATTTGGTCAGAGCTTCCGCGGAGGTATTTATAGTACCTGACCATTTATTACAAGTACCCTTGTTAGTCGGGCAAACATTTACAGAGCAGGAACACATAGTTGTTTATAAAACCAATAATCAATTACAAATATGCAACAACCCAACAGCCAGCATTCGTTTGTATGTTAAAAATTCAGTAACTATAAAAAGATTTACTGTATTAGAAGTTTATTCTAAACCTGAATACACAGGTGATTTATTTATTGAACCGAGTCTTTGCCAAGATCCCCAAAAACCATACGAAATCTCTCAAAGCATAATTCGTATAACTAACAGTCATGGTAATATTGTTTTAAAGGGACTCTGCCCTGAGTTTGTTTTAACTAAAGACTTATTGTTGCTTTGCGCACTACCTTTGAATGAGTTAAAATTAGAGACGCTAAATGTTAAAAGATTGAACATTATCCTGATAATAGTAAAATATTAGAAATCACAGTAGAGGCTATACAAGTAGACAATTCAATTGGTTCTGATGACATATTAAATTGACCGAGCTGCTAAACAATTTTAGGGATTGTTTTGCTTTCTCAAGTAAAGAATTAGGACGCATAATTGGTACCAAAATGAATATTAAACTTAATGATACCACGCCTGTAGTTTATAGACCGTATCGATTATCCCATTCAGAGCGTCGGATAGTTCGCGATATTATACAAGAATTAGAAGATTCTCATATAATTAGAGAGTCTTCTTCTGATTATGCTTCGCCAATTGTTCTTGTACGGAAAAAGACAGGCGACTATCACCTTTGTATTGACTTTAGGGCACTTAATAAAAAGACGATCAAAGAACATTACCCTCTACCGCGAATAGATGATCAATTAGATAATCTTTCCGGTTATAGATATTATACTTCTTTAGATCTTGCTTCTGGATATAACCAAATACCATTAGCTGAAACATCAAAACGTTACACAGCATTTGTAACGCCCGAAGGACATTACGAGTTCAACCGCATGCTGTTTGGACTTGTTAATGCTCCGTCCACGTTTCAAAGGACTATCAACAGTATTTTGGGAAACGCAAGATTTAAAGAGGTATTTGATTACATGGATGATGTCATTGTACCTTCTAAAACTATACACGAGGGATTACAGAAACTCCATGACATTCTTAATTTATTTCGCTCTTCTAGATAATTAAAAATAAATACTGGTTTTCTAAAATGAGAAAATTTATAAAAAAATATGTACAATCTTGTATAGAGTGTGCTCATACTAAAATATCATATGGAAAAAGAGCAGGAAAATTGCATCCCATCAAAAAAGTAGATAAGGCATTCCACACCCTACATGTAGATCACGTGGGTCCTTTTGACCGCAGCAAGCGCAAAAATGCTTATCTATTGTTAATTATTGATGCTTTAATACGAAATTTGTCATACTTATGCCAGTTAAAAGTACTAAATACATTCATTCTATCACCGCAATGAAAAACTACTTTCACACATTTAGTGTACCGAAACGATTGGTATCTGATCGTGGAACGTCATTTACGTCTAAGAGCTTTCAAGATTATTTAAAATCATTAGGCGTAAAGAATATCTTGAACGCTGTAGCGACGCCACGGGCTAACGGCCAGGTCGAGCGGTATAACCGAACGGTTTTAGCGGCATTTACAGCGACAAATCATGGTAAACCCGATAACGTATGGGACGAATGTGTATCTGAGATCCAATGGGGACTAAATAATACTCTGAATAAGGATACAGGGAAAAGCCCCGCTCAGACATTGTTTGGTCTAGACTTAGTAGGCACGTCAGGCTCATTGTTACAACTTAGCGTTACAGATAATATTGTTGAGGTTGATACTCCTATAGAAGAGATTAGAAAAGAGATGGCAGAGCAAATAAAAGATAACCAAGACAAGCAAAAGCAACGGTTTGATAAAGTTAGGAAGGAAGTAACATATAATATAGTACGACCTAGTCAGAGTAGAAAGAGAAATTCCATCAACCGGTAACAGTAGAAAATTAATCCTAAAGCTTAGAGGTCCATATCGTATAAAAGAAGTTCTGGATAATGACCGATACGTCATTGAAGACACACCATTATCCAGGAAGGGTAATAGAATTTTTTTTGGTATTTTCTCTGTAGACAAAATTCACCCTTGGATAGTGTTTAATAGAGCAGACACAGAGTCTGAAACTTCAAACAATGATGACACTGACGAGTTAGAAGTAAGTTAAGAAAGATGTTAAGGATATATCTGAGGCCTTAATATCTTAATTCTTAGTACCTATTATGATTAAAGATGTCAAGTTTTATTAGTGGCCTGACTGGGAATACGTCTAAAGTCTCAGTTAGGACAGATGTTAAGGATGTGTATGAGGCCTTAATATCTTAGCGTTAAAATTAACTAACAAGTGGCTTGACTCAGAATAAGTCTGAGGTCTCAGTTAGGACTAATATAGAGGATATGTATGAGGCCTTGATATCTTATCATAAAAGAATATTATATTAACTTAGTACTTAGTAAAAATCTATCAGTTAAGATTTGTCTATGATTGTATTTTGGTTACATTTTATTATAATTTTAGAATACATATAATAAATGTTATGTTTAATGTAAATTTTAGATAAGTTTGCTTTTCCCGGGACGGGAAAATTTATCAGGAAAGGCCGATTGTTAGCGTCATTTCCTAAATTACGCAATCATCTGTAACGTTTTAACAATATTTGTGTTGATTATAAATTCATTATTGTTTAAATATATTATTATTCCAATTTTAGATTTAATTAATATTTTCAAATATTAAAGTAACGCGCGCACTACTTCCGGCTGACAGTTTCCTTACTTGTTTGTTCCGGCTTTAAAACGGTTAGAGGGAAGTAGCGCGCGTATAGCGGGTAGTGGCTGTACAACTTTCGAGCCGTGCGGACGTAAAGTGGAGTGATTGGAAGTTGTATTAGATTTGTGAAGTTTTTGCAATATTATAATAATTGTGAAAAGTATTCTTATTTTCGGTTATTTAACTATCTCTTCCCGCCTTAACAAAAAAAGTCAATCGTATACTATCCTATCTGATTAGAGGACTCTAGAGTGAAATTATATGTATCCAGTATCCGTAACTGCCTCGGTGGTGTAGCGGTAGTGTATGCGACTGCTAATCATGAGGTCTCGGGTTCGATCCCCGGGTCAGGCAATGTTATTGAGATTTTTCCTAAAAAGAAAAATTCTCAGTAGCAGCCCGTAGTTAGGAAATGTGCCCGGTAGACGTCAATAGGCTCGCCCCCTGTTACGTGGGACTTAAACATAGCTGGCGAGTCGTGGGTGTGTAATACACCTCTGCCTATCCCTTCGGGGAATACAGGCATGATGCTATGTTTCAGTATCCGTAAAATTATTAATTTCACCTAAGAATATATTAGAAAGGCATTACTATCGCACAGAATATTATCTAACATTACCAGTTTTTAGGCATTATAAATTACTAAAATCAATATTCATTATACTGGAGTTTCTTAATTATCAGTACAAACTATTAGTAATAAAATTAAGTTGAACTGTATCTGCTTCAACATAAAATATGTAAATGTATACTAATAAAATAAAATTGGTACGGAGTGTACTAATCATAGCGATAATTTTATGGTCACTATACTCATACTAAAATGCAAACGTTCGAAGTAGAGGCCTGTCTCAGTGTTGGCGCCAAGCCGTACTCTAATATTTCATCTGCGTGGCCTGTAATTATATCATTTTCCAGCAGGTACTTATAGTTTATTCCTAGGCTTAGAATTTAATTTTGATGAATACTACTATTGAGAGCTGTAGCGGTGTAATAAGTCAGAGTTTTACTCAGCCCAGGAAGTCATATCACTACAAAAAAAAGTTCATAATTAAATTTAATTAGTATCATATCTGGGTCTCGTGGCGTAGTCGGTAGTGTAACCGACTTCCGTACACGAGGTCATGGGTTCGATTCCCGCTCAGGACAATTATTTATGTGTTGAACACAGATATTTGTACTGCGTCTGGTTGTTTTCTATCTATTATATGTATGTATTTACGAAAAAAAAGTAAAATGTATTATATCCGTAATCTGGTACCCATAGCACAAGCGTGAAGCTTAGTTTGGGACCAGAGGACGTTGTGTGAAATGTTCGTGAATATTTATTTATTTATTATTTATATAAAAAAATAAATATCTACGGCTCATAATTATACGAGTAATTAAAGCTACAAACAAAGAAGGAAAGTTTATTTTTCTGTTCGACTAGACGCCGAATTTAGAGATGTTTTTGGACAAGCGGTTTCCAGAATTACCTTACTTCATGTATTTCTCAGATATGTAATTATTAAATTTTTTTTGTTCTTTGTAAACTTTTGCGTTTTAAATTCATTATAATTCAGCCGAAACGTTGATGTTAGTCAAAATAATAGTAATTTATTTGTGAAAGTGGAAAAAGGAAACTTTACTGCAAGCAAGACTCGAACCTGCGCCCCATCCAATCCTGCTTGCAGTAAAGTTCCCTTTTTCCACTTTCACAAATAATTTGTTATTTAAAGTAGCTGAACATTTAGATATTTTTATATATATTTTTAGCATTTGACATGCTTAGCACTATACATTAAACACAAAGTGAAAAATGTGAAATCGAAAATAACAGTCAGGAGCAGGATTTGAACCTGCATCTTCTGGATACCGTCCAGATGCTTCACCAATTCAGCCATCCTGACAATTGCTCCTGACTGCTAATTTCGATAACACATCATACTTAACGTCTTTGGGTGACGCCTGCGCCATCTGTCGGAAGTATTTTCATACATTATACCGACCAGGTAAACTTAATTTTACAATTAAGATTTTACCTAATAATGACGCAAACCCTTTAAATATTTAGATATTTTTATATATATTTTTAGCATTTGACATGCTTAGCACTCAAACGCACTTCAAATCCTGCTTCTGACTGTTATTTTCGATTTCACATTGTTCACTTTGTGTTTAATGTAGCTGAACATGTCAATTGCTAAAAATACAGATAAAAAGAAATAATAGTATTTTTAGAAGTTTAATGCGCGTATAGACCTGTTATAAAAAGGGTTTTTTTTTCGAAGTTTTGTGTTTTCGTTTTGCTTAAATAGAAATGGAGACCTATTAATATTATTATATAATAGATCAGTTCACTCATATTAAATACCTGACTCTTACCAGAACAAAAAAATCTCATGCAGTGCCATGTCTTTCCCCAAGGGCTAAATTGTGGTCAGGAAATATTTGCATGCGCGACAGTTTTTTTTTAATTGTTTATTATTTAAGAACCTGACATGTTCAGCTTTTTTATAAATGAATAAAAAAAAGTAAACATGTGTCTGATAGGCATCTGTGAGCGACTGCTGATCATGAGGTCTCGGGTTCGATCCCCGGGTCAGGCAGTGTTATTGAGCTTTTTCGTAAAAGAACAATTGTCGGTAGCAGCCTGGAGTTTGGAAATGTCCTGGTAGACGGCAATAGGCTCGCCCCCTATTATGTGGGACTTAAACATAGCTGGCGAACCTTGGGTGTGATGCTACGTTTTTTTTATTATTAAAGAAACGTTACTATGACAGAAATGATTGTAACCTACATTCGTATATAATTGTTGGTATTGTGGCAGCTTCGAATAGCTATTGGAACTTCTATTCATATTAGCAGGCCCGAATCAAGCAATTTGTTTGTACCTTGGAAATCACATAAACTAATGATCCCACCTGAACACTTTCCAGTGTTCTTGGACTACCGTCTGATTGGAGTACGAATGTAGGGTTACTAGAATTGCCCTTGTATCAGCGCACGCACATTAAATATTACCTACACATATATATGGCTAGCTTTACTGGCGTTAGTAACAGAAACATCGTAAAGAGGACATACACTCCCTGGTAGTCTCATGAGAGGTGATATATGATATAGTACATAAATACATAATTTAAGCAATGCCCGTGGGAATTGGCTCACTGCAGACTAATATTGTGCTCGTAACAGTACCTACCTATATAATGTTGTACGAGGCGTTTCTCTTCTGCCCTTTAGATTTAATAGCCTTCGATACCATTTTTTCTCACCATTGTGAAAAATAGCCACTACTTTGTTTTGCGTAAAAGTATCAAAATATATTACATAACATATGACAAGTCTGCCAACCCACATTAGGCTAGCACAAATCCCTCTCATACTTTGAGTGGAACAGTGATGAGATGTTAACACGTTTCGGCATAGTACAGAAGTACAGGTTGTAGCCATTGGGCTCCCCCTACATGTAAAGCGTAGTGTAAATACATAGTTTCAATAATTTTAACTATTATAAAACTGTAACAGAGCTGTGTCTGTACATTTAAGATATTTGAGAAAAAATGATTTATTAGGCTATATAGGCGTGTCTCTCTCGACAAAACAATGTTTTTTGATTATTAATCTGTTTGTCTATTTATCTGTATGTCTGTTTATCTGTTTGTTTGTTCGCGCATCGCGCAAAAATTACTTAACGAATTTCGATGTAACTTTTTTATTTGATAGGTCTTGTTTAGACATAAAAAAACCCGCTACTATATCGGGAACCTGAGATACGAGTATAACCTAAAAACAAGCTTTCGGGTGCGGTAGAACCGCGGGAAAATTCTAGTTATGTCATAAAAGTATGAAATCTTACCTACCTAAGTTTTTAGTAAACACACATAATAGAAGCTTTTCTTAAAAATTGTAATGCATAGTATTTTCGTGTTTAGACGAAGAACAATGGTTCATCACGTGATATTTTACGCCCATTAGACGTGTGCCCTCCATCAGATAATCTAAAACAGATTTATAATCTGACACACTTATGCAATCATCAAACAAATGCAAACATAGAGCGGCAATGTGTTATTGACTAAGACAGATTATGAATTTATTTGCCTGTTTCGTTAACTTAGAAAACTGCGGGCCTAGCCAAGTTGCGTTCTATGATCGCTAATGCATAGAAAAATATTAAAATGTATGGGAATTTGACATCTCTAATGTTAAGTCACGTGACTTAGCGTTACAGATATCGTTAAATATATCAATTTCCCATACATTTTAATAGTTTTCTATAGCGTTAGCCATCATAGAATGCAACTTGGCTAGGCCCACTGTTTATAGCTATGATTTTGTAGTTAGTGTAGCGATTAGGTGAATCATAATTAGCTACTTTCGAGACAGTATAAATTATCTATTGTCACTTTTAGGACTACTGTTAGGTTTGGTGGTATAGTGTTGTGTTCTTTTTATCACACTATATACAAACTTTTAACATACTTACATTTAATCCTAGAGTTAATTAATAGTTAAGAGTAAATAAAGTAATTAAGAGTTAATTAAACATCATACAACAATTCACTTGTGCATACTCTAGCCTCTTTAAATAAATCCATATGAATTTCCATTCATTATGGTTACAGACAAGAATAAGTAAATGTCACCGCCCTATTCTTTCTCGCAGGTGTTGAACTGGAGATTACCAGCCATCTTCCGTACCGCAGAAGATGCACTGGGCGTCAAAGGGCGCTCGTCGACCTCCGGCCCACATAAGCGCTGGCCTGAGGGTGATAGACCTAGGGCTGTCCGACACCCTAGCAGAAGCAGGCCCGAAATGGCGGCACACGTGTTCCGCGAGCGCTTCTCGACGAGGGAGGGCTGGGCCCTCCAAACTAGATGGAGCCACCAGTACTGGAGGCCCAGGCCTGCCAGGGGTGGAGGAAATCATGCAAAGAGCGTATACCTCGCCCCTGGCTACAGGATGTCTGAAGGAACACCGCGGGGTTTTAGCAGGTATACCAATTGTGAAAATTGGGACTCTGGCATAACCTCTCTGCCCGCCCGGCAGCAGGTATCCATAAAGGATTTCCTAGCGGAAAAAAAGGTATTGTACGAGGTGACAAAGGAAAGTAAGCAATTATCACTCATTGCATTACAGATGATAGGGCTGGGTGGTGGGATGATGGGACTTGGCTCTCTAAAACAGGCGGGGCCACCAGGAATGGAGGCAGATAGTCGTTTATTACCAGGCCTGGGCGAGTCAATACCACCGTCTCCCGAGTAACCGAATATGAAGTACCTTTATGTGTTTTGCTTGTATAGGGAAATTGCCGTTTATTCTTACATCTCATATCCGCGAAATCAAATGGTGAGCTGTGTGCTTTTAGTATAGTTGAGTCCATGAGCGACACTTATCATCAGGTGGGCTGTGGCTCGACTGCCACTATTAGGTAATACTAATAGGCCTAATAAATAAATATTCACGTACATTTTCACACGATGTCCTCTGGTCCCAAACTAAGTTTAACGCTTGTGCTATGGGTACCAGATGACGGATATAATACATATACTACTTTTTTTTTTTCTTTTTTTAGTAACTGCCTCGGTGGTGTAGCGGTAGTGTATGCGACTGCTAATCATGGGTTCGATCCCCGGGTCGGGCAATGTTATTGAGATTTTTCCTAAAAAGAAAAATTCTCAGTAGCAGCCCGGAGTTTGGAAATGTGCCCGGTAGACGGTCAATGGGCTCTCCCCCTATTATGTGGGACTTAAACATAGCTGGCGAGTCGTGGGTGTGTAATACACCTCAGCCTACCCCTTCGGGGAATACAGGCGTGATGCTATGCTATGTTTTTTGTAAATACATAATAATAGATAGAAAACACCCAGATGCAGTACAAATATCTGTGTTCATCACACAAATAATTGTCCTGAGTGGGAGTCGAACCCACGACCTCGTGCACGGCAGTCGGTTACACTACCGACTACGCCACGAAGCCCGTCCGCCGATAAAATAAGTAATTCATTTTCAATTTATTACGAAATAATCAATCACAAGTCAAGCCGTTCGGAATTCCACATCCATTAAAGGACCTCTTCTTAGTCTCAAATTTAAGAAAAGCGGTATATTATTATACCGTGGGATTATTTTTCGTCATTAGCCGACACAATAAGCTTTAAAATGGCGATCTCGCGGACCGACTGGGGGGTTAGGCGGAATCTCATATCTCACATGTCGATCGTATCGTCTCGCTTGTACGATCACCGTGATTGGCCAACGGATTTTTGTGACATCACGCGTCGGTTTCTCAACCAATCACAGTGATCTCGATACGGTCGACACGTGACCCCCTGAGGCAGAATGTCACATTTTCCCCAGGGGGGTTAGGCAGAATGTCATATTTCACGTGTCGATCGTATCGTCTCGCTTGTACGATCGCCGTGATTGGCCAACGGATTATTGTGACATCACGCGTCGGTTTCTCAACCAATCAGTGATCTCGATACGGTCGACACGTGAAATATGACATTCTGCCTAACCCCCCAGGTTAGAGAAATAATACATAAGATAGGCACATTTTGTGCAGTTTTATACAGTTACGCGTAAATTGAAAAGTCATAGATTATTTATTAATGCTGAAAACCTTGCAATTCACGTCTTTACACCTGCTTTTATACTTATAAAATTAACCGTAAACTGTACTATGAATTGCTTACAGTTAACCATTTTATTAAGTGTAACGCGATTATATATTATTATGTCTAAATTAAATTTTTGTCGTGCAAAGCGTAATGGACTTTTTTATGAATTGGTCTACATAAAATAGTTTGCTAATGTCGTACCAATATCGACCTATATAAGGAGTAGACAATTGTTTATTTAAAGTAAAATTTCTCTTGCAATAAATAGTTAGCCTATTAGGTTTTTATAAGCGAGTCTAAACACAAATGAGTTCAATAATATATGTCATCCTATGTCATGTTGATTGGTACTAAACTAGTCACAGAATAATTTATAGAAAGTGCAGTGCAAATTTATTTTAAATTACCATTAATTCAAGTGATAATAGTAGTTTTTATTTATTTTTGTTATAATAGGATTAGTTTAGTTTCTATCTTCTTATTTATTAACGTAGATGAATAAATGTATTGTTTTTTGATGTAAATAAAGATATATTTTATAGAGGCAAATAAAGTAATAACCATTAAACTATTTCAGTAAAACTAGCCTTTGATTGTAAATTACCTATTGATCAGTAAATAGCACAAATTTATGGAGTGAGTTTAATATATTGTGTAAGAATCAAATCGTAGCTCCTGTTTTGACTATAGCGATGCTGGTACATACCAAATTCATTTGAAAACCATAAACTGTGAATTACAATAGTCTACATCGAATCGCTTTATCGAGTGTTCCTCAAATAAACCATCCTAGAGAGCTATCCATGTCTGCTCAGGCGCCTCACTCAACAACAAAAACCGATGCTATTCAAATGACAAGCCGATACTCCGTATTTAGACTTGATTGTTTTAGTTGAGACCGTGCTAGTTTTGTTCTTAGTGTAATAGCTGCAAGGCTACGTTGGCTCAGATGGAACGTGATAAAGGGTATCAGAGGTCGTGCTAACAGTTTTTATGAGGTTTAAGCGGGAATTATCGCAGATTAGAACATACTAATGTCTTTTTATGGTGTAACTATGATGTGACTTTTAAGCAAAATTTTTATGAGATATCTTGGTTATAATCAAATAGATCCTATGGACTGGACCGCTTTCTATGCAATGCCATCGTTTAGTTACTTTTAAAGGTAGCTTCCGGTATGCAGCTACTAAATGTTGGAACAACATTCCTCCGCCAATAAGAAGCCTACAAAATATACACACTTTTAGAAAAAAGTTGAAAATATTTATGTTTGATCACCAAAAACGTGAAGAGCTTCTAATACAGGATACTAGCGCCATTTAAGATTTAAGTATACATATATATATATATATCATACTAATATTATAAATGTGAATGTAAGTTTGTTTGTTACGCTTTCACGTGAAAACTACTTAACCGATCATCATGAAACTTTGTACACATATTCTCGGAGGTATTAGAAGTAACATAGGATACTTTTTATTAAAAAAAAATACGAAATAAATTATTTGAGAATAAGGAAAAAGAGATTTTTTGTACTAGCGGGAATCGAACCCGCGTCTTTTCCAATCCGGGGAAGTGCTCTAAGCCACTGAGCTATAGTACAGGTACTTCGACCATCCCAATCTCCTTATTACATTTGTCTTTACGACCAGCGCCATCTATCGGAAGCATTTACATTTACATACACATTCCTCACTTACCATGCATGCATTGCATGTTGGCACATGCATTTTATAATTGTATCTGTGTATCTATCGGAAGCATTTACAAGCATTAAACCGATGTAAGTTTAATGCATGTAAATGCTTCCGATAGATGGCGCTGGTCGTAAAGACAAATGTAATAAGGAGATTGGGATGGTCGAAGTACCTGTACTATAGCTCAGTGGCTTAGAGCACTTCCCCGGATTGGAAAAGACGCGGGTTCGATTCCCGCTAGTACAAAAAATCTCTTTTTCCTTATTCTCAAATAATTTATACTTTAAAAAGTGGCGGAGCATGTCAAATGCTAAAAAATATAGATCAAAAATGTTTAAAAATACGAAAGATAAAAAAAATTGTTTGTCAAAAAATTTCAAAATCTAGCTACTTTAACGCCATCTAGCATTCCAGTAATGAAGTTCCAACCCTGAGTACTGTAATACCGTTGCACTGTGTTACCGACAATTTTAAGGGTTGCTTTATTTATTTTTATGAAATTACTCACGGACGAAGTCGCGGGTAACAGCTAGTATATATATATATATATATATATATATATATATATATAGACAATTTATACTTAGATGTTATTTATATATTCCTCACTTACCATGCATGCATTGCATGTTGGAAATAGCTGGTTGTCATTATTTTTGATTAGTCTTTCCTAATTTGAAAACCATTTGTGATACTTTTATAACTACTTTTATGATAAAGTTTTCTTACATAATACATTTCTATAAAAAACTCACGTTGTATTTTGTATTGTTTAATTTTTAGGTTATATGTGCTGAATGCTGACGTGTCAATCTGTAATTGTTTGACTTTGAATTGTAAAGCCGTTCTTTTTACATGGATTATTTTCTATTTTTCTTAATAAATCTAGAGTTATACGATCACAGGTATTCGATGTGCCTTTTTTTCAACCCTTTAACTGTCCCACTATTGGGCACGAGTAGGTAACCACTTAAAATGAAAGGAATTTCAGCCTGGCGCAGTGTGGGTTGGCATCCTTTACAAGTCATCCAGAAAACTTGATGTTTTCCCTTACAGAGCAGTGATAGTTTCTAAACAATCACACATATAATTACAAAAAATCTTAAAAATTTTGTGGTGTTATTGTGTGAGGCTTAGACCTCGTATTAGGAATCGAACTCGATTTAACTATCGTTTCAGTACTTGGTTTTATCACTGCACAATATGCGTAATATAATGCTCAATCTGCTTAAAAACTTTTTATTATGTTAAGGCGGGAAACATTGTACCTAACCGTTCACCTCGTCGTTCAACGAACAGGGTAGTGTGAGGCCCTCGCCTACTAAATAAACCCCCTGTGTGCCGTCTCTCCGCCTTTATCGGCGAGCCACGGGAACTGTGTTACATTACTTCAGTGGTAAATTGGGTAAAACCTTCAGTGTTAGTATTTTTTTATTTTTTCATAGCACATAGCTCTTTAATAAGTAGAAAATACAGTACCAAGTCTGTGTAAGAGAATCTGCAGTACAACTGGTTATTAATATAATACTTGTGATTTAATAACCAGTAACGTGTTGCAATACAAATATATGCCTATTAGTGAAGTATGAGGTACCGACTTCACTTACTTGTATGCTGGTATTACTTAACACCAGTAATTATGGTCAACTTATTTTATCAACAAATTATACTTTCCCACGAGGATGTTAGAACAAACAAGTTCAAAACCAAGTTGTAACTTGTTTTCGCATAATGGCTCTCCTGTCATTGACGCTTTAGTCAACCGTCATCATAGACATAATATACTAGAGATCAGAAATGATATAATGTTTTTTTTTTTAAAGTCAGTCAGTCAAATCTTACGAATATAGTTATAAGTAGTATTAGATAGGACTCGCAGAGTCTATTTTACACTTACACAAATTATTTTTTCACAGTGTATTTTACACTTACAGATTTTATTTTCAATCTACTTGTTAAATTTCATAAGAAGGTCTTTGTGTAATGGCACATACAGACGTACGTAGCGTAGTTTAGATATCGACCTTACTCCAGAGTGTTGTGGGTTCGATTCCCATATAGGGCAAGTCTTTGTGTGATCCAGAAGTGGTTATTCCGACTTTGTGTATACTTTGTTTCCATTAACCCTGTACTGAGGGAATACCGTGGGAGTGGGCAGCAGCACTCCTTCGAGTATTAACAACATCCACTGCGATTGCCAACCCGCCTGCCAAGCGTGGCGATTACGGCACTATCCCTCATTCTTGGGTAGGCCTATGTCCAGCAGTGGACTTTAAAAGGCTGATGGATGGATGGAACCTTGTAAAGGTTTTAGTGGCATAAGAATTATGCCTTATTGTAAAGTGTAGCCTTAAAAATATCGAGTCTATTTACATAAACCTTGACTTTATATAGCCTCTGGTCACTGGTAAGCTGGCTCCACCTTTGATCTAAAATGTACCACACTCTCTCGAAATATTGAGGTATAAGAAACTACTGTTTGATGACAGAGACCCTGACTCATTTTCTCCTTATTCTCTTTTCACCTCCTAAGCCATACTTTTATCCAATTGAGGTGGATACTGCCTGAAGTAGTAAGCGTGAATTATGCATCATCTAGGTTGTATACTTATTTGCCACTATTGTAATGTTACAAACAATTTAAGATTTTGTCAAAACTGTCATCAATAGTCACCGACAGAGAGGAGTGATATTATTTCTAGTTTATAATTTACGATTTCAATGGTCGCAACTGTAAAATTATGCAGATAAATGTGTTGCCTGTTAATGTTGGAGTATTTTTAGAGGTTTATAATAGCTTCCTTGATATGATGCAGTTGTGATATGTCTTTAATACATGAAGTAGTGGCCTTAAGATATAACACGATAGAGGCGGGACGGTATGTAACTTCTGTTAAAAATATGACAATTAACGTTCCAATTTATTTTGAAGCATTAGTGTTCTACTTATTTCAAGGCTAGTTATAAGTATTGATCGATATTTGGGCGTGTTCGTGCTACAGCGAAAGATCGATGCGTGTGGTTGTCCAACACGTTATTATCTCAAAGGAATATGATCCAAGCATTATTTAATACGTGCAACATATATAACTAGGCTTAATTATTAACCATGACTGCACAGATGGTGGAGTGGTTTAGTTACCAGCCTCCCACCCGAGTGTTGTAGGTTCGATTCCCACACAGTACAACTCTTTGTGTGATCAAATGGTTGTGATAAGCCTGGATGTACTTTGTGTTCGTGAAACTATATATTTGTAAAGTCCACCGCAATACAAGGATTATTAGTTAGTGCAGGGTGTTGTCTTTAAAAAAATGCCTTCAGAGCATAATATTAGGGAACTTTTTAGTTTTCACAGAGCAATGCCGTAGACTTACAGTTAATGTAGTTAGATGACATCATGCTCTCAGCGGTTGCTCAGACTCCCTCTCACTGGATATTATGAAACACTTTAATAATTTCCAGCTTCTTATGCAATGTTTGAAACTCAGGTTGAATAAGAAGAGTGCTGTAAGATATGGGAGGAGAACATGTGGCCTAGAACTTGCATAAGGTTATTAAAGCGCACTACTTCTTATAGTATAAAATTTTGTGGGTACTTCAGAAATTACAATTGAAAAAGTTTAACATAATCGCTCATACAGTACTTAACGTACTTGGTCAGACTCTGGAGCTAAGGCAAAAGTTTAGATGCGCTGTAAACGTACAATTTGATTACGGAATCAAGAGGCTATTGTGAGAGCGCTGCCGACAGCTTCTTGGCCAAGTCATAGAACGGAAATTACATAGATAAACCAACGCACTATAAAATATATTGAATCAGTCTTAAGCAATTCTAGTTAAATTCAATGAGTGAAAATGAAAAGATCTTCTTTTAGATATGTTGTCTGTAATTAAATAGGTGTCTATATATCGCAACGTTTCCATCCATCCATCCATCAGCCTTTCGACGTCCACTGCTGGACATAGGCCTCCCCAAATTGGGGGCATAGTGCCGTAATCGCCACGGTTGGCAGGCGGGTTGGCGATCACAGTGGATGTTGTTAATACTCGAGGGAGTGCTGCTGCCCACTCCCCCCTGTATTCTCTCAGTCGGATCTTAGGACTCCCATGGGTGGAGGGGGATGGGACAAATAATAAAGCCGGCCCCACACGCCCTCGCAACGTTTAATGGATTAATTTTACAATATACATCTACAAAATTAGCAAGAACTTAGAGGGGAGTGCTCTGGACTGCTAAGCTATCGCAGTCACTAACAGTGACTCCAAATCTCCACTTCATATTTGTTATGGATGTCTTTACAACCCAGGCCATGTATCAAATTCATTTAAATGCTCTCTTTTTCCATTTTCAAAAATAATTTGTTCTTTAATGTAGCTGAGCATGTCAAGTGCTAAAATACTGATCAAAACTCTTGACTGACTTACTTCTGTATTACTACCTTCTCTCTTAGTCTGTTGTTGTAGTCTTTAATTTTACCGCTAGGCACTCAATGTGACCATTGAAATAATGTCACACAGTTCCAGGTGGTCCGCCAGTACAAACAGAGAGATGGCACACAGCGGGTTTATTTAGTGGGTGTTTTTCCCGCTTTGACAAAAAAAGGTTTAATCTGAAAATTGTTCGTGTCTATATGTGAAATTCTCCACTCCAATCGTCTACATGGTGATTAATACTCCATCCAAAAGGTCACACCTGCACTGGAAATAATCCCTGTATCGTGGCGGATTTAAAAATATATAACTAACGATTTCAAATGTACCCAGAGTCGAAACAATCATTTGTCATCATAAATAATTATCCTGTATTAGAATCGAATTTAAAGCTGAGGTGGAGGTTTACTACGCTATTCGCGAAAAACATTTACCATTGAGTAAAATTAGGCAAATTATATTACTACCAAAAAAAGGTGAACAGAAATGTTTCAGCCTGCTTGACTCGATTATTAGTAGATAAGCTTATATTTACTTTTACTAAGGAGACTGAAGATCACTAAAAACAAAGAAAGATTTTAAAAATCCTAAGGACGATAGAGGGAAAGATCACCAGTGGCATATCCAAGTCGTAGCTACTATGATAGTTGTGCTTTTTTTAAACGTACTTGTTATAACACTACAACTGGTAGTTTAATGAACTGCAAGTTCAATGAACGCTAATAATAATTATAGTCTATTTCAAACAACATTAATAATTCCTGTTATTTTTATTGACACAAATGTCAACTTTATAAAATAAAATAATAATAATAAATATTCACAGACATTTTCACACAACGTCCTCTGGTCCCAAACTAAGCTTAACGCTTGTGCTATGGGTACCAGATTACGGATATAAAGACATATATTATATTACTTTTTTTTGTAAATACATACATATAATAAATAGCAAACACCCAGACGGAGTACAAAATACCTATGTTCTTCACACAAATAATTGTCCAGAGTGGGAATCGAACCCACGACCTCGTGCATGGAAGTCGGTTACATAACCGACTACGCCACGAGGCCCGTTATAGATACAAAGGTTAGGTTTATTTTAACACTACATATTGAAAAAGTACCACCTTTCCAAGCGTTCTAAAATGAAATTAGTTTACTAATTATGGCCTAAACCCCCCCCCTTATACTCTCCTTATTATGCTTTATTATTTCCTTTTTTCTACCCTATTCTTTGGAAATGGTGACTTGCGATTGATGCTTCTGGTGTTATTAACGTCTTTAGACTGAGGTAGCCGCTTAACCATCAGATGGGCTAAATTCATGCTTGATTGCCACCCTCGTATTATAAAAAAATCTAGTAAAGTTGAAATATAGTTTAAATTTTTTCATTATACTGCATCATTTAGTTGTACAGCAATATAAATTTTAATAATTGCGATTAACAGAGGTGGCAGACAAGCTAACATCCCGCCTTCAAGTAATAAGTAAATTATGTTGTAGCCGCAACTCATGGACTTCGTAGCCGTCAAACCGCTGATAACTGTAAGAAAATTGCTCTTATTAAGTCACATTAAAACAAGGACATTATTTACAGGTCCTTCCTTCTGAAATCTGAGTGGATGCCCAGGGCCACGTAAAAGGGGGCATGCAAAAGATGGGGCATCTTTGTTTCTGCCAGATGCCGAGAAATTTAACTTTTTGGTCGTCCCGATTTTTTTCTGTCCCACTCTTTGGCATCGGTATCCTCTCATGGTGAGAGGTATTAGGCCATAGTCTACCATGCTGGCCAAATACGGGTTAGCAGACTCCACAAGCTGTCGAGAAAATCTCACCGAGCAGTGATACGAGTAAATTGTAAACAAATAATTTCGAAAAATTTCTAAAGTCTGTACCTTGGACTGGGGATCGAACTCGATATCAGTGCTACAATGGCTTATGTGTGCCAATACAAAAGTGAAATTAAAAATTTAAGACTTTTTATATGTTGCTCATATGTATTTGATCTGAATATAGTTCTCTCTTATAAACATCCAATTCCCTTGTCGTAAAGAAACCAGGATCACAATTAGGTTCAAGATGACCCTGCGTATTCACGATTCAAAAGAATCCTAACAAATATATCAATACTGTTACATTTCCCAAAAATCATTAAGACTATAATAACAAAGAAAAATGCATGAAAAAAAATTGTAAAAGAAAAATGGTTACTCTCAAAGCAGACGAGGAACCGCTAGTTTTATTACGTCACGTCAACAATAGCTGAACCCGCCATCAATAAAATACAGTTAATTGACTCTTATTTACGTGTTGCGTGTAAATTGGTGTGCTATTTTTTATTATTTTTAGAACATACCGTGTTAATTAAAATTTGTTACTGTAGACATAATCTTAGGTCATGTTTTATTGCCAGTGCATCTATTCACTTTCTCAATCGTTCTGAGTATAAATATCAGGAATTCGATTGCATTTACTGTTTTTATTTACTAGTTAATACAAAACTACATTTACATATTATATCATATATTAGGTATGCTAAATATATTAAACACAAAGTGAAAAATGTGAAATCGAAAATAACAGTCACGAGCAGGATTTGAAGCTGCATCTCCTGGATACCGTCCAGATGCTTTGCCAATTCAGCCATCGTGACAATTGCTCCTGACTGCTAATTTTGATAACACATTAATACTTAACGTCTTTGGGTGACGACTGCGCCATCTGTCGGGAGTATTTTCATACATTATACCGACCAGGTAAACTTAATTTTACACTTAAGATTTTTACCTAATAATGACGCAAACCCTATAAATATTTAGATATTTTTATGTATATTTTTAGCATTTGACATGCTTAGCACTATACATTAAACACAGTGAAAAATGTGAAATCGAAAATGTGAAATCCACGTAGATACTGATGGATCAGCTAGGAACCATACAAATTGGAAGTCAACCCCAACAAAAAGATTGAGATAAGGCTAGGGAGTTGATGAGTGGAACTACTGGTCGACAGCCAAGTCCATTTCAAATTTATGGTAGGTATTTTTTAATGATATTTTAATAGAAAATATGGCTTTCCGATAAAATATTCTAATAAAATATGTAATATGCTTTACATAATTTGGACAAAATTAAGGTTACGTCACAAAGATTTGTTTTATTCTGCAACCACAAATATTTTTTTATGATTATGTTATACAATAATATAATCATAAAAAATAACAGTCAGGAGCAGGATTTGAACCTGCATCTTCTGGATACCGTCCAGATGCTTTACCAATTCAGCCATCCTGACAATTGCTCCTGACTGCTAAATCTCCTGGCGTCACCTAAAGACGTTAAGTATGATGTGTTATCGAAATTAGCAGTCAGGAGCAATTGTCAGGATGGCTGAATTGGTAAAGCATCTGGACGGTATCCAGAAGATGCAGGTTCAAATCCTGCTCCTGACTGTTATTTTCGATTTCACATTTTTCACTTTGTGTTTAATGTATAGTGTTAAGCATGTCAAATGCTAAAAATATATAAAAAAAATATCTAAATATCATAACTTTTATTTATGTTTTTGTGGATTAGCTCATTTCTGCACAACACGCTCCAATTATATTCATCAATAAACCATACGTGCTAAGAGTAATTAATACGCTGTATTCTGGCAAGACTTTTTATTAAATTTTTCTCCTTTTTACTTTCCTGTTCACAATAATACTTACCTATAAGGTTTTCTATCATTTTGAGGTTAACTATAATAGTTTACAGCATTTATGGTCACTGTAGTGCAGTGCATGCAATATCGAGAACTACCTAATACAGAAATACCTATCGAATTCGATCCACCGTCTCAGGTCTCGATTTCACAGGGCACGCACTCACCTCTAACATTTCCAAATTACGTGCATATTTAATCACAAATTATCGCTGCCCAGTGAAGGAAAACATCATTACTATTATTATAAATGCAAACGTGCGTTTGTATGTTTGTTTGATAGTCTTTACGCCATAACTACTTAACCGATCATCGTGAAATTTAGCATACAGATGGTCCAGAATCCAGCCAAGTAGTAGGATTTTTACTTAGTTACTTTGATTTTTTATCCCGGAAAAACACGATGGTTCCTTTGGGATAGCAATTTTTGCATTCATTAATATGTAGCGGGCATAATCTAATCGTTAGTAAACTCGAAAATCCGAGTAATTATATGTGAAGTCAGCCAACTTGCTTTAAATTAGTGTGCCTATGGTTGTGATAATCAGCCATCCATTCTAAGAGAAAAATATTTTTGGTTTATATCATAATAAATGCTAACACTGCTCAAATTTCACGATTTAATTCAACTCGTATTAACTGGTGGATTTCTAGTCAATTAAAACTTGCTACAAGAAGTTTTTGTAGATGACTAGAGGCTCTATTTATAAATCTTGCTCGACTTTTGTGTCATACCGAGGAGGGCGAAATCGTTTATTTTTGCCCGAGACCGACCACACAAGGCGGCTTCACTTTAATTGTTTTGGCACAATGTGAAATTATATTTAGGTTTGTCTGACTTAGTTATAAGGATGTATATGTATTGTTGCTACTCTGGCAGACTTTTAACCTTTTTGAATCTCATAATAATTCAAGACACAAGACATCATGATTAATGCCTTGTTAATCCTATCATGTTCGGGAAGCTAAGGAAGATCTTCTTGTCCAATATTCCGCAGTGTCTGAAAACGAAGGTCTACGACCAGTGTGTGTTGCCAGTGATGACATACGGAAAAGAGACGTGGTCTCTGAATGTTGGCCTCGTTTCAAGGCCCAAAGTCGCTCAGCGGGCCATGGAGCGGGCTATGATTCCCTACGTGATCGAATCCGTAATACGGAGATCCGTAGGAGAACGAGAATGACCGACATAGCCCGCCGGGCTGCCATGCTGAAGTGGCAATGGGCAGGCCACATCGCTCGATGAACCGACAACCGTTGGGGAAGAAAGGTTCTCGAGTGGCGACCACGTATCGGACGGCGCAGCGTAGGACGGACAAGGTGGACCGACGATCTGGTCAAAGCCGCGGGGAGCCGTTGGATGCGGTCAGCACAGGACCGCTTGTTGTGGCGTTCTCTTGGGGAGGCCTATGTCCAGCAGTGGACGTTGAAAGGCTGATGGATGGATGGATAAATCCTATCATAAATGGGCTAACTCGACTAAGAACCACACATAGTTAATATTAAATATTGACTTGAAGCAACTGAAAACCTATTTTTGTATCTCGTCTTGAGAGTGAGATATTAGAAACCTTGCTTTTAAATAAATAAATATTCACGGACATTTTCAGACACGTCCTCTGGTCCCAAACTAAGCTTAACACTTATGCTATGGGTACGAGACTACGGATATAATTCATATATTGCTTTTTTGTTGTGTGTCTATTGACTGCGGTTACCGTTTATCATCAGGTGGGCCGTAAGCTTTTATCTGCAGGCCCGCTGCAGACAAAGATCCATTTTAGGTTTTATATTAGGTTCCCGATATAATTGCTAGATAAAAAATTTACCAGGTTATAAGTCAAATTAAGAGCTATCAAACAAAAACATTCATCAATATCCGTTCAGTAGTTTTAGTGTGATGAGCGAACACACAGACAACCATTTAGCGCAGAGGCACCTAAATTGCCCAATATCTATAGGTACCTATAGGTACATATTTTTTATCAATTATCTTTAATGTACCTACAGACATAGCTCTGTTACAGCTTTATAATATTATCTACCTACATAGAGCAGGATAAATACTATATGCAATTATAATGTATTTCAACTTATACAATACTAGTCTTTGCCCGCGGTTCTGCCGCAGTAACAGGCTGGATTTTTTGGCTTATATCTCAGGCTCCCGATACAGTAGCGGGATAAAATGTAGGTATACCAGTTTTTAAGTCTAATTAAGGGCTATCAAATAAAGTTGCATCAAAATATGTTCAGTAGTTTTTACGTGATGCGCGAACGAACCAATAGACAAATAGATAAACAGACAAACAGACAAAAAATCTACATTTTTTCTCAAATATCTTAAATGTACAGACATAGCTCTGCTACAGCTTTATAATAGTATAGATACAGGATCATTTAAGCATATTAAATATAATAACGTGAGAGTATAATGAATAAAACTACCGCAGCGCTCGGGTGTTGCCCTCACGCTGCGGCGATTTTCGCTCGGTGCACCAACGATTTCCTTATTACCCCGGGATCGGTTCTCAGAGCTCCTATCAAGTCTTTTGTTACATGTACGCAATCCTATTTAGCTTTAAACATTTACATCAGCAAGTTAATATACCTACGCGTAAAATTAGAGGCGCAAACAGGTACCTATGAATAATTGTGGCCTGATAATTTAAATTAATCAAATACCATATTTTCAAATAAAACTACGAATAATAACGAAATAACATATCAGCCTTGGACATCTATCATCTAAGTCTACTCGTGATCATGAATGCTGTAAAGTATTCGAAACGTCAGGATAGTAGAAAAATCAAGTAAACGTGATAGATTCCGTAAACGTAGTTTTATTTCAAAATGTGTAACATTCGCGTAAATATCAGAAAGTATTAAATACCATATTGTTGAGGATACAGGCGTCTCCGAATTTGCACCACAACATAAGACTATAATTTCGCATTTTGTGTTCATTCCTAAGTTTTTTTATTACTCCTTTTTTGTTAAAGCGAGTTTGTAAAGGAGTAAATATACCTAACTGCACACCCCGTCATTCAGACTAACGAAGAGTGTAGTGTGCGGCCCTCGCCTACTAAATAAACCAGCCGTGTGCCGTCTCTCCGCCTGTATTGGCGGACCACTGGTACAAGTTTTTTATCCTTCAATTCGCGAATGGGAAATTCATTAATTGATCTCCCACTACAACCAAAACAACCCAGGTGTTTCAGGGTTAGTCACGCGGGAGACGGTGGTATCGACCCGCTCAGGCCCGATAAGTGAGTACTTACTTGTACTCTTACTTGCTACCCAACCCAACAAAATTAACCCTTAATTGGGCGCGTGGGGTGTTATACACCCAAACGCAAGTTTCCAAGCTAATAACTTCTTAAAATTTTAATTTAGCGCGCTGGTCTTCTGGCTTCGTAAACACGTTTGACGTTTACAATTTAGTCACGAACGGGGTTAGATCGTGAACGGTTGGGTTTGGAGAGCATGTTTGGGGTGCACGAAACCCCAGGTGACCGTTTGTGTAGACTAAATTCCGGGTATAATAATCGTTAACTTTGTTATACTTATGGTCTAAAACAAAGACTGGATAGACAAATTGTTTGTGAAAGTGGAAAAAGAGAGCTTTACTGCGAGTAGGATCTAAACCTGCATTCCATCCAATCTGGGGAACTGCTGTACATCTAGAGATTCAGCGCATAGCTTAGAAGCTATCGCAATCACATAATAGTGACACCCAATCTCCACTTCATATTTGTTTTAGATGTATTTAAAACTGAATGATCTAAGTGTCATAAATACGTGTGTAATGATCATAATGATCGTAGTCTGCCAAAATTATAATGTTTTACATTAACCAGAATGAAACCAAACTAATACTTATAAAATGTTTTCCTTATTGTTTAAAAAATATTAATTATATTAAAAAGTGGTGTGTAATACACCTCTGCCTACCCCTTCGGGAAATACAGGCATGATGCTATCTTTTTTTTATATTAAAAAGGAGTTTAAATGTTGATTAATATGCAATTCGAATATTTTCATTAATTAAAGTCTAGTTTTGTATTGATTTCGTATTTTATTTTAATAAACTAGTTGTGGGGTGCTACACACTCCACGCTACTACTTTATGGCGCGCCCAGTTAAGGGTTAAGTATTTGTACTAGTCTAAATACTAATAAAACTTTATAAAATTGTGTAATAAACACAACTAAAATAAAGGGCATATGATAAATATGACCCCCTAAAAGTTTTAGAAGTTATTAGCTTGGAAATTTGCGTTGGGATGTATGACACCCCACGCACCCAATTAAGGGTTAAGTATCTGTAATAGTCTAAATACTAATAAAACTTTATAAAATTGTGTAATAAACACAACTAAAATAATGGGCATATGAAAAATACGATCCCCCCGCCAATCAGGCACCCTTACAGACACAAAATAATTTATACAAATCACGGAGTACGGAAAACTCTTTTCCCATACTCCGTGATGCAAATACATCCGCCGCAGGTGTCACCAAAGACATTAAGAAGGAATGTGTTATCGAAATTCGCAGCCCCGAGCAACTGTCACTATGGCTGAATTGGCAAAGCGTTTGGGACGGCATTCCAGGAGATGCAGGTTTAAATCTTGCTCGTAACTGTTATGTTTTTGCGTTCATTTATATGGATAAGCATGTCAAATGCTTAAAAATATATGAAAATACTATAGGTATTTGAACATTAAAACTTTAAGGTGCGCAATAAATAAGTCCAAAAAGTTTAGGACCGAAAGTCATAAAAAGCCCAAATGAGACAAACGAGAACCCTACGGTATAAAAGGTTCCAATTTGTGCTGTTTACAAATCGACTTACAAAAGTACAAAATTTATTTTATTTTGTAATTTCAGACCAAATGGTAGAAATAATCAATGCAGAGGATTAAGAATGCTTGTGCGCGTTTATGATTTTAAATGCCAATAAGGAGCTATGTTACTGCTTATTGAAATGCTCACAACATCCTAAAAATTACAGATTGAAAAAAATACACCTAGCCACCCTTACATACAGCGTCATTAGCGCCCAGAAACCTCAGTATTTCTATAACAAACTAAACTGGAAACTGGACCATTATAATTACCCAGTTAGGTCGACAGTGAGTTATCTGAAGAATACGGAACATAAAAGCTCAGCATTTAGAAGAAGCTTCAAATACGCTGCCACACACTGCTAGAATGTTCTCCGGCTGCCAGGGCGTATAGGTACTGAAAACAAAGAAATATTTGTTATACAATCTATTCTATATTCTTATAATAACATACCATAGATATTTAGAATCTACAAGCAGACGCGGCTACGTTGCTGTGAAACATATTATAATTCTTTCGTTAATTTTGCAATAAAAAAAGAAAATAATCTGGTAAAAAAATATTCTATCTCTCATGTTGGAGCAAACTACACACAGTGTGCAAAATTTAATCAAAATCGATTCATTAGTTTAGGAGTTCATCGCATACAAAGAACTTGACATATTTTTTTTTATTACCAGAATTTGCCCGCGGCTCCGCCGCAACCAAAAGCTAGTTTTTAGGTTATATCTCAGGTTTCCGATATAGTAGCGGGATAAATTATATACCAGTTTTAAGTCTAATTAAGAGCTATCAAATAAAAAGTTTTGCGTGATGCGCGAACGAACAAACAGATAAGCAGACCATAAATCTAAAAAAAAAAAAGTTTATATACGCCACACGCCTATATAGCCAATTACAGTATTTTTTTCTTAAATATCTTAAATGTACAGACATATAGCTCTGTTACAGATTTATAATAGTGTAAATATAGATATACTACTCTGTCAAGAAAGTACCGGGAATGGATGATTTGTTTATGGTTCCAAATTCAAATTTTTGTTTCTTTTTGTTGTTGTTAGATTGGCACAACTGTTATCCATTTTGGTGCGGAGTTTGAGTTGCATCTGTTATTTATATTAAATACAGTACTGCTTTTAGTTATATCATATCTAGTGTGTATTGCGAATTTCATAATGGACAAAAACATCGAACAAAGAGTTTTGTCTTAAATTTTGCATCGCAAATGGAATTTCGTGTTTGGAGTCACTGAAAATGTTACAGAAGGCTTACCGTGAATCGACTTTATCAAAAACACGTGCTTATGAGTAGTACAAAGCGTTTAAAAGCGGTCGAGATGTGATGGAAGATTTGCCTCGCTCTGGTAGGCCATCAACGTCTGCAACTGAAGTAAACATTGCAAAAGTGAAACAAATAGTGACTGAAAATCCTCATTCAACTTTGAGAGAGATATAAATCACATAGATAGCGCTAATTTCACTAAGTACTAATGTCGTTCTCATGTTTTATATAGATGGCGCTATTTGAAGAAGTACTACTACATAATTATATTAGTTCTATAGAAGTAGTTCTCACTAAATAAGGTAGATAGCGCTGGTTTTAGTGTACCACTGTACCATCGAATCGACCGTAAATATTCACTATTTTTTTTTTGTTAATTTAATAACAATTAAACCACATCGAATCATACCGTGAAAAGTGATAGGGTTCTATTTGTAATTATACTGAATCATAAGAGAAAAAAAAGACTCGATTAGTAAAGTATTTCGGTTGTTATCGTGTTAACATACATTATCCGAACATACCTACAGACACACGGACGTCCAAGACAGAACTTTATTAAACAGTTTTTTAACTAGTTTACATAACAAAAATGGCATCAAAAATATCATGAATGTTAAAAATTGCGTTTTTTCTTGTGTATGTTATTTTACAAATGCAATTTATATGATAAATAGAGTCATTTTAAGTTTGAAAAATTAGTTGTTTTTCGTGGAAAATCTCTTGTTTTTTGTGAAACAACAGTAGTACCCACCTCAACGCTTCGCTTATGAGGGGTGCAATAGTATTTATATGTTAAAAATTTTTTTAAACATTTTATTTTATTTAATTGGTCTTAGATGGCGTAAAATAAATATTTTTCTTTCTAAAAGTGTAGTGTTATAAAACTCTTAATATTATTTGTATTACAAACACCGAGAAACCCATATAAATGATGATATATGATATTTAATCAAAACATATTTAGAAACTTTCATATTTATAATAATATGAATGTGGTTGTAATATGTAGAAATACCTTTATAAGGATATCTAGATCATGACAAAATGCCATATTTATTTGGGCATCGTAATAAAGATGAGATAATATACGAGTAGCATAGTGATTTATTTATAAGCTCTACCATTTACATATAACAATGAGTAATCGATTCAGCAAAAGTAGCACAGCTCTAAGAATAATGTAGTGAACGAGACTACTTCAATAATTATATTATTTTAAAAACCATTACAACCAAAATATTTTTAACAGAAGACCAGATATAGACTTGTTATTTTCGTGATATAAAAATGAACGAGTGTTTGCACGCGGTTTCGCCGGAAGCAAAAGCTACTTTTTAGGTTATTTCTCAGCTTCCCAATATATAATACTAGCGAAATAAAATACATGTCATATTTTTAAGTCTAATCAAAGGATAATTATTAAAAAAAAGGTTTTATATCAGAAAGAAAAAATAGACAAACAAACAAATATTTAAAAAAAATATTGTGTAAGTAACCAAATGCAGCCATGTTTTTTTGAAATACTTGTACAGATAGCTTTACTTAAGAGAACCCATAATAGTACTTTAAATATAATATATTTATGTATGATAGTACTTTAGGATATACCTATTATTATATATATAACCGAAGTGTGTATGGCGTAAACAATGACAACATATTATGATTACCAAAACACAAATTTCATATTCATACTTCGATAGCAGATGATTTGTACCGACAACTTATTAAAAAAATATGGAAGATAAATTAAGGATATTCATAAAAGATAACGCTTAACGTCTTTTTCTTCAGCGCTGTTTGGTCCAGTATCGAGCCCATCCCATCCATGTGCTACTCGCAGTTATCAAATTCTATTATTCTGAGATAAAAAAAACTCTTACTTTTAACCACGAACCAATTAATCTGGTCTTCCTCTTCACTGTTGGCACATCAATCAAAAAAGTATACCTAAATTTTTAATTAATCGTTAGTAATTCCATGCCGGTGACACTAAAACACAAAAAATCGTGGGCTTATTGACTAAACCAACAACTGTTTCATACATAATTGGCTAATTATTAAATAAATAATTACCTTAGGATATTTGAGAAACACAAATTACTACCTACTACGTGCTTTGTGAACTATTCCGATGATGCGTAACATTGCTGGTCAAGTGAAATAGTGGTCGGACCACATCTTTTACAGCACGAAATAGATTTCAATAAGAATTTAGAAACTACTTTTGTAATTCCTCTGTTTTGCGTTGATAGCTAAAAGAAATTATTTAAAAGCTACGTTTTTTCTGGGCCTAGACAGAAAAACGTGATTTCAAAATTAGTATTTGTAATTACAGTAATTGTATAAAATAGATATGCCTCTCGATATCCCGGAGATTTTCTCAATTTTCCATTTTGTCGCTCCATTACTGTGAAGATCACAGGCCACCAAGCTGGCCCAGAGTAAGCTGGCGCCCCCACAAGCCATTGAGAAAATCTCTCAAGCATGAAGATTTCCTCAAATTTTCTTCACCGAGCAGTGATAATTAGTAAATTAAAACGCATATAATTTCTTGAATTCCCTCCTTTTTCCCTCGGACTAGAGATCGAACTCAATACTTATTGTCTTTATAGTCCTTGGTTTTGTATCATGTTGCTTCATAAATATTTATTATTATCATGCGAATATCAATTCACCATTACTTATGAAGTCACTGAACCATAATCTGCAATCAAAGTAAAATAATATTTACTCGTATAAATCGACAGATACTATTATGAATTACAAGCTTCCTTTACAATGAAAATAATATACAATACGTTTCAGTAAGTTGCTACGTATAACAACATTAGCACTGTATACATAATATACAATATGTGTCTGTATAAATCACAATATCCCGCTTCTATCATTAAATAACAACCTCTCTTGATAAGACAATTCAGACAGTTAAAGCGGGTAACGTGG
The DNA here is from genome assembly GCA_948253155.1 of Leucoma salicis. Classification (NCBI taxonomy): domain Eukaryota; kingdom Metazoa; phylum Arthropoda; class Insecta; order Lepidoptera; family Erebidae; genus Leucoma; species Leucoma salicis. Next base: position 8,434,961 of record OX411808.1, on the reverse strand, counting down.
TTGATGAGTTTTTTGTCGCAGGAAGAATTACTAACTTACATGGAAAGGTATCCTGGCATACCACCGGTATTGGATTGTTCACAGCAATCGATTCTGACGGCCATGACCGGTATCCGTTGTTACTGAATGCAACTCGAATCGTAATCAATCGAGCACCAATGTCAAAAAACTCTATAAAAAGTGTGAGAGTTGCTCTGACAATGTTAAGGTGACAAAACTTTAATCAAGTATGCAATGGACTCGCCCACTATGTCCAGAGCATATTTTGTCATTTTTAATTTCCAAAAATCCATTTTGTTTTTCAACTTTTATCAGGTTCATAAGACCTCTTTCACTTATATTAGTTTCGACAAAGCATAATTATAGTCATTGCCAATGAATATAATTTTTTAAAGACTAAATCATGTACTGGGGAGTGTTATTAAAATATAATAATGGGTATTTGATATTTTTATATATTTTTAGCGTTTGGCATGCTTAGACATATTAATTAACAGAAAGTGTGAAAATGTGAAATCGGAAATAACAGTAACGAGCAGGATTTTAACCTGCATCTCCTGGAATACCGTTGCAGTCCCGAGCAAAGCGTCTGGGACGGTATTCCAGGAGATGCAGGTTCAAATCCTACTCATGACTGTTATTTTCGCTTTTACATTTTCACACTTTGTGTTAATTTAATAAGGACAATTCCAGTCCCACTTGATATTTTGCAAATATACAAATAACGGGCTTGTGTTATACATCCTGACTCGGAACAATCATTTGTGGATGATATAAAGAATTATCCTTTGTGGGAATCAAACCCACTATACACGGCACGGGATGTCGATATTTTAACAATTACACCATCTGTACATGTATTTATTATAAATTATTTGAAATATATTCATTCGTTTACTTTTGTATGTTTGTGTAATGAGGACACTGTGAAAGTGTTAAAGGAAGAAGTTAGAAATCAATTTGTATTATAGGATTAAGAATAGGCAGTCGCACTATACAAATAATTCCACGCAACGCCTTTTGTTATGAGCACCGTCGAGCCCTACCTCAGATTTAGATAGCATACGAAAAAAACATATGACAAAGGCTGACCTAAATTGGTAGACACGTATTTAGAATATAACTGATTTTACCTGCCGTAGCGGCGATTTTAAATTTACAATGAATTTTGAAATCGTGAAGGAACTGAAGGACTGTTTACAAAAAACTATAACATTTCTAAGTATATTCTCATGATTATAGAGTAAGGAATCTGATCGAAATATATTCTACTGGTCCCTACTAGAAACTAAAGAAAAAAAGAAAAAAAAATATAGAAACAACTTTGCTTCTCTTTGTTCATTTGACCATATCAATTATAGGGACCGATTTCTGTCACAGTAACCAGTGTCAACGGACACTTACCAACTACACAGGATTACTCTCCGATGGGTCAGCATTCCGACGCTACTAGATCAATGACTTCACGTGCTTTCCAAGGCATAGACGTGAAACTCTTAACTCCAAGCTGCTAATGAAGTTTTTTTAATAGCAAAGCTTTTAATTTTAGGCCAGATCTAGCACTGAAGTAATGTCACATAGTTCCAGTAGTCTGCCAATACAGTCAGAGAGACAGCACACGGCGGGTTTAGTGGGTGAGTGCCCCACACTACCCTGTTCGTTGCCCCAAATGACGGGTGTGCGGTTAGGTACATTTTTTCTTGCCTCATGTTCTCGTTTACGAGTATTTAGGAATCTATGAAACCTGTTTATAGTTAAATTTTGTTTGATTGACTTACCTGATTTTCATGAAACTTTTTTGTAGGATATTTTTGACGGAAGGGAACTTAAAACTGGTGTAATATTGCGTCACAAAAGTTAGACCTCGGAAAAGTGTACGCATTTTAAGTAAATGTAACGTATTTTATAAGTACCTATATCAATTTGCGTTATATTAAATGTTTACGTTTATTAGGACATGATATATATGTTTTAATTCTTGATTGTGCTCTATTATCTTTGAACCGTTAGATCATAAAAGATATCACCTACTGTAAATTAACTATAGAGTAAGGGTTTTGTTTAAAACAACTATCTTTCATTAGTAATAGGTAGTATTAATGTCACTATAATTGATATTATAAGCTAAACTTAGTCTACAACTAACTGTTTTAAGTCCCGTACCTACGCAGTTAATTACTTAATTATTCCTGGTATGTGTTATAAAGTAATCAAAAATTTAATAAATGAATTTAATTTTGAATTTATAATCTAACATGAAATTATTTATAATATTATTAAGATTGTGTATTTCATGGCTTGCTGGTGTATAATGACTCACCATTAAAATAATATATAACAGCGCTTTTTTTGATAAGGCAGGAAAAAATTACCTAAACAGGATATGAACCCGTGAGAGCGAGCAGGGTAGTGTAGGGCCCTCACCCACTAAATTAAGCTGTTGTGTACCGTCTCTCAATTTATCACTGGTACTGTGTGCCATATCTTCAGAGGTCTAAAATATTATGATATATTATACCTAACCTACCTACCTGCGCGTCGCTAACTCCACAGAAAGGGATATTAAGTGGAGAGGAAGGATAATAAGGATAGGATAAGGAAGAGATTTAGGCTCACGCTCTCACTCACCACACGAAATACAACAGTAAAAGTACTTACTGTTGCTTTATGCTGATCTTCTGTGAGAGGGTTGTATCCCATTCATGCTGGGACATGCAATGGTCTACCACTAGAAAGTGTAAAAGAAAGAGTGTGAAATGGAAATTGAAGGCGATTGCTATCAGCTCTTGGTAAATCCCCGCTCGTACTTCTAATGTTCTATTTTACATTTTCAAAATTGTGTTCTAGTAAATGGCCAAGCATGTCAGTTGCTTAGTAAAAAAAAAAACATTTTATATTATACCCTCATGCACTGTACAATAAAATGACATGACAGCCTAAACAAAACGAGATCTAAAAGTGACAAAAACTCTTTACATCCCTTTTAGTCCGTAAAGGATGAATAAGAAACGTCTGTCATTCCACGCAGGTAAAAAAGTGATTGTGGCGAGAACAACAAATAATTTGGAATGGATTGCGAATATGTACCTTCGAATCGCGAATCCAACCTTTATATATTTTTCCATATTATTACAATTTACAAATATGGTACGGAAGAGTTTGTAATTTTTTATAACATTTTACGTATAGTCCAGTTGATTTTAATAAATAGCCCAACATAATATATTAGTACCTACTTACTTAGATATATTAATAATGTTTTTACCAAAAATCTATTTGTGTTTTTTGTGCCATTGACTTATTTCGGATATATTTTTTCTTCACAGGTGAGTTTAATTCATCAAACAACTCACAGTCGAAGTTAAAGTCATATACTTAAATAAAAAAAAACGTCTCGGGACATCTGCCAGATGTGAAAACGTCGAAATTATTTTGTAGATATAATGAGTAGAAATAAAATGATCACAACTTTATCTATACTATTATAAACTTGTTACAGAGCTGTGTCTGTACATTTAAGATATTTCAGAAAAAAATGCTAAATTAGGCTATATAGGCGTGTCTAAACCCAAAAAGTTTTTTTTTTTAGATTTTTTGTCGGTTTGTTTGTTCGCGCATCACGCAAAAACTACTGAACAGATTTTGTTGCAACTTTTTATTTGATAACTCTTGATTAGATTTAAAAGCAGCTGGTATACATTCAATCCCGCTACTATATCGGGCACCTGAGATATAAGATAAAAAAAAAAAAAAGCTTTTGGCTGCGGCGAAGCCGCGGATAAAGGCTAGTGTTTGTATAAAATTATGATATGAGTAAAACAAACGTAAATGGATATATTATGAATACATATATTTTGTATATCTCTACAGTCTGAAGCCCAGAAAAGGGCATTTCATTTTGGAAAAATTTAGGGTGGCTGGGGGGTAGCTATTTTTGCATAGATATAATAAATTAATATGGTATCTATATTCTGACAAACATCTCAAAATCAAGTTTTGAATATTACATAAATTGTCACGAACTTAAACAATAATTATATTAAAATATTATATTCTATATAGGTTTAGTAAATTCTGTGTCTGTTCCGTGGTGACAATTTTCCACTAAGCGTTAGTCGTTATCTCGATCTTAAACAAACTGTAGGCGTATGATAATAGTGTAGGTTTACTGCCAACATTTGCCTTAAGGGATACCCTTTCGTGATTTATAGGAACGATTGAACAGATAATAATTAAATACAGTAAATATATACAGACAAAGTCAAACGTGGAGTATAAACAAAAAATATTGGCAGCCTTAAATAACGGGCATAAAATCATAGCATACACCGACATTTAGTCATATTTTAACAGTATTTAACAGTAGTACAAAACAAAATAGAATAACTAAGTTTTTTATTATGATATGAGGTTGGCAAATGGTGAGAGGGATTAGGCCATAGCCCACTACGCTGGCCCAATGCGGGTTGGCAGACTTCACAAGCCCTCGAGAAAATTTTCTCCGGCATGCAGGTTTCCTTACGATGTTTTTATTCACCGAGCAGTGATATATAGTGATAAATTATAAACAAATACAAACATAATTTCAAAAAATCTCGAAAAGTCAGAGGTGTGTGCCGTAAGAGGTCTGAACTTTGGACTAGAGATCGAACTTGATACCACTGTCTAATTCTTGGTTTTACCGCTAGGCTATCGCTGCTATAACACTATAATATTTAAGTGGTTAGCGGAGCCTTTAATAAACGCTAGTAACACCAAAGGCATCACTGGATCTTCGCTAACTTTAAGGAAATGGATTTAAGAAAAAGTAATAAGAACAGGATCAGAAGGGGGTTTGGATCTCCGGCACTCTCATTCACTATAGAAACATAACAGTAAGGTGTATCCACCGTTGTTTCACTCAGATCTGTGAAAGGGTGCTATTTGCCCGATCAAGGCGCATTCATGCAGAGACAAACAAGGCCGAATATTTTTTTGCCTCTGCGGCCCTCACTCGAAGTTGATTAACGTACTATGAAACGGTCTTTGCTTGGAAGCTCTCTAGGTGACCGAACCCGTAATACAGAAATCGGTAGCTAAACAAGAGTAACCGACATAGCCCGTCGGGTCAGTAGGCTAAAAGAGCAGGGGTACATAACTCGATAAACTGCCTATCGTTGGAGAAGAAAGGTTTTCGAGTGGCAACCAAGTTACGGGTGGCACATTCTGGGGCGGACTGGAGGGACCAGACGAACCGATGACTTGATCAAAGTCTTAGACAGGCGTTGCATGCAGGTGGCACAGGACCGTTTGTTGCGGGGTTTGCTTGGGGAAGGTGATGGTTGGGAATAGCGAGCTGTTTATTTTAAACTAAAGTTACCGTGATATTTTCACAACTTGACAGGTTGCTGGTATCTTTTGATTTGTCTTTATCCTTAATTTTAATTCAATATTCATTTGCAAAATGTTACTAATAAACTAACTTATACCATAGCCAATGCGTCTTAATAACTTACTAGTATTACATATATCCGTGTGGTGATGGACTAAGAATACAAGTGTCACCACCCCATTCTTTCCCACGGGTGTCGTATGAGGCGACTAAGGGAAGTAAGCAATTATCACCCATTGACTACATGACGGGTGGTAGGGCTGGGTACCAAGTAGGAGTACTCACTTGGTATCGGGCCCGAGCGGGTTGGTACCACCATCTTCCGTGTGACCGGCCCTGAAGCACATCGTTGCGTTTTGGCTGTCCCTACAGCTATCCCCTGATAGCCGTTTATTCTTTCATTTCATATCGGTGAAATGAAATAGTGAGCAGCGGCTTGACAATACTCTCGGTATAGTTGAGTCCATGAGCGACGATTACCATTTACCATCAGATGGGCCGTGGCTCGTCTGCCACTACATGCAATAAAAAAATGAAAAAACATTTATCTATACTATTATAAAGCTATAACAGAGCTACATTCAAGTACATTCAAGATATTCAAAAAAAATTACTGTAAAGGACTAGTATTTATTCTGTGGAAATAGGCTATATAGGCGTGTCTAAACACAAAACAATTTTTTGTCTGTTTGTTTGTTTGTTCGTTCGCACATCACGCAAAAACTACTGTACGGATTTTGATGTAACTTTTTTTATTTGATAGCTCTTGATTAGACTTAAAAACTGGTTGGACATTTTATCCCGCTTTTATATCGGGAACCTGAGATATAAACTAGCTTTTGTCTGCGGCCGAGCCGCGAGCAAAGGCTAGTATTAAATACAAGCTTATATTAATAATTCTATTACCGTATTAGGCCTTCAAAATTAAATAATTATTATTCAGAGATTTGTGTCCTTTAAGTTAAAGAACGATTACATGGATATAAACATAATCGCTTGTCAACGTTTCATAAGCCTTACGAAACCGTGTTAAAATTTCACCGCTAACAATTCATGGAAGTTTTATACGCATGTATGATTTTATTATACGTTGGAAGTGTATTAAGTTTTATTGGTGTACGATATTACTCTGTAGTAGTCGTGACGATGGCTTTCACTTTCTGCGCACACGCATGCCACGCCCCCGTCCTGATCCGATAAAAGTTAACGGCGTAATGATTACGTATATCTTAAAGCACTGCCATATAGTTAAACTTAATAGCTTGCGCTGCAGCTTCACTACGGCTAGAGTACGAGAATATTAGATTTTGTAGGATTTGCCATTCTTCGTTCAATAAACAATGTCACTGTGAGATGGAAATAGCGATACAAAATATATCCTGGATATTTAGACATGTCCTAATGGTAAGACCAGGGACTGCTAAAATAGTTGTATTCACTTCACTTCAACCCCCAGTACCTAGTAGGTCATGACCGTGCAAAGTACACACCTCTGACTTTTAAAAAATATTTGTGTATTGTCAACCCACACTCGGTCAGCATAGTAGATTATGACTTAAAACCCTCTCACTGTAAGAAGCAAGATAGTAACGGGTTCTGAAATGACGGGCCTCGCGGCGTAGTCGGTAGTGTAATTGACTTTCGTGCATGAGGTCATGTGTTCGATTCCCACCTCAGGACAATTATTTGTGTGATGAATACTGATATTTGTACTGCATCTGGGTGTCTTTTATCTTTTATATATATGTATTTGCAAACAAAAGTAATATAATTATGTATTAATTCGTAATCTGGTACAAGCACAAGCGTTAAGCTTAGTTTGGGACCAGAGGAGGTTGTTTGAAAGGTCCGTGGATAAATAAAAAATACCGTAATTTTGTTATGCTCCGCATAATATGTGCATATATGTGCTTTAACAATAGCCAAATAAAACATTTAAATGTCTAATTTAGTATCTGTCTTCTTCTATCTTCTATCTATACTTCTATATCTTCTTCTTCTTCTTCTTCTATTCTATACTGTTATAAAACTGTAATATAGCTATGTCTGTACATTTAAGATATTTGAGAAAAAAATACTGTAATAGGCTATATAGGTGTGCCTAAACACAAAACGACTTTTTTAAATTTTTTTCTGTTTGTCTGTTTCTCTGTTTGTCTGTTTCTATGTTCGCGCATCACGCAAAAACTGCTGAACAGATTTTGATGAAACTTTTTTATTTGATAGCTCTCGATTAGACATAACAAATAGTATACATTTTATCCCGCTACTATATCGGGAACTTGAGATATAAGCTAAAAACTAGCTTTTGGCTGCGGCGAAGCCGCGGGCAAAGGCTAGTGTAATATAAATGTTAATGTTGTAAAAGAATATTTTTTGCATGATGTGCGAACAGACAAAAATAAAATGTTTTGTGCACACACCTTTACCTTATAAATGAAGTTGAAAGAAATTATAATTCATATTTAACAACAATGTAAAATTAGATTTTTTGTAATAACTATTATAAGACGACTGGTAGAGTAAGTTTGTTAATAAAACAGAAAAGTTAATGCATCCATAAGGTTTAATATAGAACGCTAATAACATTTTAAAGTAACTAAGCATTATTATTTCGTAATACCAAAACATATCATAAAATAAATCTCCTTAGTAAACGCATGTACAATTCTCACACTTATAATTAAATGATGTTGGCCTCATTTTCATAAAACGTCAACAAGGGACATAACTCCGAATGTACAGTTACGTTACTCCAATTTAGTTCCACTGAGAATTCCTTGGTTATCGTTAAAAAGAATGTGACGGTTAAAAAGACTGTTGAACATTTATGTGACGACATCAGGAGTGATATGTGTTCGAGATTATTTAAAATCACTGCAGTTCCTCATGAAGTGCCATCGCATACCATACATTACTATAACGTCGCATTAATACTACCGAAACTAATTATAGTAGCGACTTTTGAATTTTATTGAGAAACCTATAATGTTAGATAAAGGTTATTTTTGTAGCTTCCCTCACCATATATATCGACACAAAAATAGAGTATACTTACTTATCATCACGCCATCTCCCTTGTAGGGTAGACAGAGAGAACAGAGTGCCAAAAAGCTCTATTCTTGCATACATCTCTCGTTTTCTCAAAATTCATCATTCTCTTCACACAATCTCACCGGTTTCGGAGACTCCTGACTCCACCTTCGTTCAATACATGACCGATTTGGTCTAGGTAGGTGAATCTCGATCTCCCCCTGTGCCTAAATCCTTTCAATGTAGGAAAACAAAGTAAAGTAGGGTATCTTTACACAATATTTACTGTGGTAGACGCCCAGCATGATTTCATCTAGAAAGTACCACCTTCTCACAGAAGATTATCGTGAAACAGCAGTAGGTACTTCTACCGTTTCGTTTCATATGGTGAGTAAGAGCGCCAAAGCACACCCCCTCTGTTTCATCTCCTTATTATCCTTCCTATTCACCTATCCCTTTCCTTGGAGATGGCGACGTGCGGGTGATGTCTCTAGCGTCTATAGGTCACGGTAACCGTTTACCATCAGGCTGGGCTTAGGCTTGTTTGCCAACTACGTAGTAATAAAAAAAAAACTGTCACAAATTCCTGTCGGACGGCGTACATGCACAACGGCAACGTTTTCATTTGATTTGAGTGATCACATTCCCTCGAGTGGCTTGGGCCAATTTAATTAAGTACGGTTCAAATCCAGGAGCACCTATATTCGATTTTAACTGCGTAATGTGCATTTGGTCATCGTAGACCAATCCCATATGATGATTTTTTCCTTATTTTGTATTTTTTATCGTTAATTACGAGTACACTCATACAACGCAGGCTAAAAGTAAAAAAATACTTTTGTTCATCACTATAAGGTGAATGTAAGTTGACTATTTACGTAACAATTTACGTAATCCAATCTGTAAACCATCAAAGAGAAGATTAATAATTCAGGGTATTAAGTTAAAAGCTATTACTATTACGAGAGACACAGAAAACGAGAAAGTATTTTATTTCGTTCTACCAAACCCGGCCATGTATTGCTGTGCTCAATATTGGAGGCTCAAGGGAGACATCCATATTTTCGGGATAAAAGTAGCCTACAGCCTTTTCTATAGACCCGATTATATGTATGTAATATTTCATGATAATAGGATGATTCGATAGCGCTTAAGATACGAATAAACAAACTCTCGAAGAATATATCAACCAAAAACGATATAAAGTGCAAATTAGAAAAATCCGCCAAGAATATATTAGCAGCCTCTGCCTATCCAGCTTCAGTGTCTTAGTACGAAAATTGTTGTTATTGTTACTACAGTCACATACTGCGTTATCTTTGTTTACCATACTATACTTTAATAGTAATGATTCTGCTAGGCTGCTCAAAGATGTCGCCGTCAGGCAAAAAAGTTAACCGCACTCAGAAGAGAAATTGAATCTGACAGAAATGTACAAGGAAAAAAATACGGAACTATTTTCTGCTCAGAGGTTTCAGTAAACAAGAGTTCATTAGTTCAATGTCGTACCGTACTCAATAGATTTCAATAAGTACCTATTTATAGTATATGGTGCAGATAAAAATAGTTACAGGAAAGCTAGTTTCATAATGGATAGTTTTATGAAATAGATGAAAATAATAGGGACTGATTTTAGAATCCGCTTCATTTGAGTTGCCGGTCCAAGCTGAGTTATTGAATATTAGCTGAATCGGCTAATTTCGTACAAGCTATATTTACTTATTTCGTGAATATTCTCTAAAATCCTGAAATACGTGTTTTACTATTTATGCCTGCCTCGGATTCACACAGGGGGTGACACGGTGGTGTACAGTCGTGGACCCGCCGGTAAATTCAAATCAGTCGGATTATCTATATATCAAAAATCTTCCATTTACAATACGAATATGTAAAGCGTCTGCTACACGGTTGCGAACCAAGGCTCCAACAAAGCTGACCTTGCTAGCTTATAACCGTGTAGACAGCAGTCTACCAAATTTCGTTTGACATTCAAATGTCCTTGGTTATGAGAGCTGCTTTGACTACCAAGGTCGTTTGAAGAGTGGTAAGTTGGCGCTCCTCCATGTAGACAGCTGTTTATAACCGCCAATACCGCAGTCGCTGCGAGTTGTTGCGCCGTACGCACGTACTATAGGTATTTCCGTGAACAACTTGCACATGTGTGGCTGATAAAATGACGGACACAAATGTTATATATTATAAAGGAGTTTAAAGAGCAAGATTCAAGTAAATTCATTATATTAAAATGACTTAATGCTTTTCTTTTTTTGAGCCATCGCTTCATTATGTATGAAGTCTTTTATTATTTCCTCACTGGAAGACATTAATGACAATCCTACTATTTCTGAATTTGGTAAATTCAGCTCCATGATAAATATTTCTGCTCGAATATCACACAATAGAATTAGGGTTGTCACCTTTTTTTTTGGCTTGGTTGCTATGACCTTATATATTATATATATGTCCTTTGTGCCCAATCTGATAAATGTTATGAAATTTGAGTTTTGTTTAATTCACTTCACTGGTTTATAACTTTTGGAAAGTATTTTTAACGTAAGTGTACAGAGGATAAAAACACTGTTTTTTTATTGCCTATAGTGGCCAGACGAGCCACGGCCCATCTGATGGTAAATGGTAACCGTCGCTCATGGACTCAACTATACCGAGAGTATTGTCAAGCCGCTGCTCACCATTTCATTTCACCGATATGAAATGAAAGAATAAACGGCTATCTCCTGCTACAGCCAAAACGCATTGATGTGCTTCATGGCTGGTCGCACGGGAGATGGTGGTACCAACCCACTCGGGCCCAATACCAAGTGAGTAATCCCACTTGGTACCCAGCCCTACCACCAGTCATGCAATGGATGATAATTGCTTACTTCCCTTAGTCACCTCCTACGACACCCGTTTGAAAGAATGGGGTAGTGACACTTGTATTCTTAGTCCGTCACCACATGGATTTATATTTTGAAGAAGTTCACACAAGCGGCGGGAGGCAATATTTTGGACTATTATGTCACTAGCAAGAACCACCTTTTTTGTACAAATAAAGTACACAGGTTATTAAAGGTAGGAAAACAAAGTACCTACATAGTGCCAAAATAAACCACGATTTATTTCACTCTATCATTTTGAATATATTTATCATTACTTTTAGCATTTTTAACTGTTTTGATATATTTATATATTTTTTAAGCACATGCATGACATGCTTAGAAATAAATAAATTAAAACAATGCACGAAAATGTGAAATCGAATGGCGTCTGATCGTAACTATTATTTTCGATTTTACATTTTCGCACTTATGGCTCATAATGTCAAATGCTTAAAAAATATATTAAATATCATGTCTTATAAAATATATGCTGCCATTTCTGTGCAGCATCAATCAAGTTAATTCTGCAAAACCTTTAGAACTATATACTTAGCTGATTATATAATTTATTTGATAAAGAAATTTTTCCGGAAAGACTATACATATTAAAATACAAATTATGTGTGAATAAAAAAAGAGAGAGAGAGAGAGAGATAGAAAAAGAGATTTTTAGTAGGGGCGGGGATGCATGTAATGCTTGCCGGTAGATGGCGTTAGTCGTAAGATAAATGTGATTAAGAATTTGGGATGATCGAACGATCAGTAGGGTAGCTCAGTGGTTTGGAGCACTTCTCTGGATTGGAAAAGATGCGTGGTTCGATTCCTGCCCCTACTAAAAATCTCTTTTTCTTTATTTACAAATAATTTGTACTTTAAAAAGTAGCGGAGCATGTCAATTGCTAAAAGAAATAGATCTAAAACTATACATATTATTAAGTTTTTGCAGGTTTAAATTTTCGTCTATGTAACATAATTATCAAATCCGACATAACTTTTTACAATTATCATAAATAACGTACAATACTTTAAAATAAAGTACGGTTGGCAACCCTAAACAAAATGCTGCTCCGATGTTAACAACTACAGTTGGCAACCATGTAGTTGACAACAGATATTCAGTGCCTAACCAAGGTCACCTATGTTGGAACATTGGTTCACAACCGTGTATCAGGCGCTTAATGAAATATACTTATTTAGATATTTTTATATATATTTTTAGCATTTGACATGCTTAGCACTATACATTAAACACAAAGTGAAAAATGTGAAATCGAAAATAACATATATTTTCGATTTCACATTGTCAAATGCTAAAAATATATATAAAAATATCTAAATATTTATAGGGTTTGCGTCATTATTAGGTAAAATCTTAATTGTAAAATTAAGTTTACCTGGTCGGTATAATGTATGAAAATACTTCCGACAAATGGCGCAGGCGTCACCCAAAGACGTTAAGTATGATGTGTTATCGAAATTAGCAGTCGGGAGCAATTGTCAGGATGGCTGAATTGGTAAAGCATCTGGACGGTATCCAGAAGATGCAGGTTCAAATCCTGCTCCTGACTGTTATTTTCGATTTCACATTTTTCACTTTGTGTTTAATGTATAGTGCTAAGCATGTCAAATGCTAAAAATATATATAAAAATATCTAAATATTTATAGGGTTTGCGTCATTATTAGGTAAAATCTTAATTGTAAAATTAAGTTTACCTGGTCGGTATAATGTATGAAAATACTTCCGACAAATGGCGCAGGCGTCACCCAAAGACGTTAAGTATGATGTGTTATCGAAATTAGCAGTCGGGAGCAATTGTCAGGATGGCTGAATTGGTAAAGCATCTGGACGGTATCCAGAAGATGCAGGTTCAAATCCTGCTCCTGACTGTTATTTTCGATTTCACATTTTTCACTTTGTGTTTAATGAAATATACTTAATTACAATTACTATTACTTACTATTCAAATTATGAGATTTTATAATTGATATTATAATTTTATTGTTTGATTTTTTAAATTCCTTTTATACAAACCTTGTCCTGATAATAACGTACACAAAAAAAAAGAATTACCCAATTTGGTGCAGTCATTCGGAAGTTATGCGCGTACATACATTTCGGCGATTCATTTTTATTCATATAGATATAAGATTTATACAAATGAAAAGCATTAGAAATGACATTATATACCCAATGTTAAGAGCAAGTCTCGTTACATGATATAATTATGTCAAGTAATTAATAGAAAGTTGTATTTAATTACGTGTCTGTAAGATATTTGCATGTTCATAAATATATAGAGGCCGTGTGCAGCCGGCTTTAGAATTATCCCACCCCTCTCCACCCAAGGGAGCCGTAAGAGCTGACTGAGGGAATACGGGGTGTGGGCAGCAGCACTCCTTCGAGTATTAACAACATCCACTGCGATCGCCAACCCGCCTGCCAAGCGTGGCGATTACGGCACTATCCCCCATTCATGGGGAGGCCTATGTCGAGCAGTGGACTTTAAAAGGCTGATGGATGGGATGGAAATATATAGATAATAGTAACGCAGCTCGACTTTGCATAGCCACAGAGCACATGTAATACCTGCGTCGCATTTAATGTACAACTGTTTTAGGTCAAGTGCTTATAATTATATTTTTCTATTGTTACGGATAATATTTTAGTTTTCTGTGATGTGATTGATTCTGATAGAAACTTTCCTAATATGGACAATACAATATGTCTAAGTTTAATGGCAATTGTATACAATGCAAGAGTATGCCATTAGCAATTGAACGTTTCTTCTCAATGGTATAAACGATGCACGAACGCATAGAGCACAGACGTTCAATGAATATACAATAACATAATGTTACATTTTTATTCTATACTAACTTTTACCTGCATATTCGTCAGTGTGAACAAATTTTTTTTTTGTTCTAACGTTAATAGTTTCCGCAGCGCATGCGAAGAAAGATATTCTATGACAAATTTTTTGACACCTTGGCTTTGTTTATTGAAGTTTTAGTAAGGTATTTAGATATTTTTTTTTTATATATATTTTTAGCATTTGACATGATTTGCCAATTCTGTTGAGTTGGCAAAGCATCTGGACGGTATCCAGGAGATGCAGGTTCAGATCCTGCTCGTGACTGTTATTTTCGATTTCACATTTTTCACTTTGTGTTTAATGTATAGTGTTAAGCATGTCAAATGCTAAAAATATATATAAAAATATCTAAATATTTATGGGTTTGCGTCATTATAAAAAATATAAATCTTCGTTATTTTAAAGATATAATTGCAACTATATTAAAATAAAGTCATATAAAAAACAAATTCTTTAATTACTTAACTTTATGTTATTTCAATTTTACATCGCGCTGTAATTGACTGGCTGTACAGAAAATAGAACTGTTTTTTTTATAATTACTCAGCTGTCAGTTGAAAGTAATTCTCCTCAGGGCTGAAAAGTATTACTTTCAACCCGCTCCTCAGGCAACTTCAGGCCTACTATATATGAGTAATGAAAAGACAATTAACATTCACTGTGAAATCAAGTTCAAGCTATTTAATAGCAACAAATAAAGTAGTTTTTAAACTAAACAAAATAAGAGTTCACTTCTCAAGTGCGCTGTTATTTACCGAGATGGATTTTTGGGCCGACACGATATCCATTGCATTATTGATCGAAGAATAAAAAATAAAACTTATGATATTTATTTTTTCAATAAGCAATTATATCTACCATTGTGGTATTATTACATCAGATTTATTAGGCATACTTTTAATCACAGAAAAATAGTGTTAAGTATTTATTTAACCATAAATCAGATGTTATCTAAATACAACATAACTCAATATTACGGCTACGATAGGCTATCAGATAAATCATATTGACGGCTTAGCGAAGGAAGGATGAAAAGGGATGGCGTGTTTAAGATCCCCTGTAATGTAGTTCCGACATATGAAATTCTTGCGTGACCTTTACATTTTATCCTTATTTACTCGTTACAAATTCCATTGCCATATCTAATAGCCAGTAGGTCTATATCTTATTTGAAAAATGTAGGAGCCATTTAATATACCATTACATTTTTTTATATATTAAGTGAAACCCAAATTTCTGAGGTGATTAGTCTATTTGGCTTCGCAAAAATAATTTGTACATATTTTTGCGATTTGCATTTGTCAAGTAGAAGACTTTATTTTCAATTAGATATTTGACTGAATAGAAAATCAGCTTAAAATATTATATGACGCTGTTCAAAACCCAACTATAGAACTAGTTATATATTATATTAAAGATAACACTCCATATTAGGGAATGATTAATGTGTTGAGAAGGAGTTTATAATTAATAACAGATAATTACTAATCCAAATGTGAAACTACTGTCGTGCCAAGTAAACAACTATTTATATATCGGCATTTTTTATCTCCTTACAAGGCAAAATGATTATGTTGCATTAGGATAAAAATTGCGGTAAATTAACTCAGTATTAGATACTAGAACTTTTAATTACACCAATAACTAAGAAACTATTACATGACATATATAATTTACAGACTAAAATTCATCTTAGCTTTATGACTTAATATGGAGAGGGCTTATACCCGAAAATATTTGTGAAATTTCAGCTATTTATACAGGGTAATAATGGCCTTCTGATTTACCTATCTGATTCGGTTTACGTTTCTTAAAAACAGCTTAGGTGTACAAAGTGGTTATAATGATCGAAGACAGTCGAGTGTTACCCTACTTGAGTAAAAAGGAAAATGTTGAATAAACTCCTTGGATATTGAAAAATGTTTAAGTTAATATTTATTAGGTACTCAATAGATGACCTCAGCTAATACGACGGATTATGAAATATTTGGTATATTTTTATATAATGTGTATAAAACCAAGTGCTTTTAGAATGGTAGTTATAATGGCAAACTAAAGCTCATGGTGAAGCACTAAGAATACATAGTATTACTCCTTAGTATTTTCCGAGGCTTGTTGCCAAGTAGTGGGACATAATAAACGATGTATGTATAATAATTCAGTACGCATATATAAAAGCTCGATCTCTGATTTGATAACTTTTAACAGATACTAGAAGGTTAATCCCGTCAAGCTATTGCTGAATATGAATTTTGGATATTTAAAAAAGTTTTTAATTAAACAAGTTAACAAATGTAACTTGTTTTTTTTTTTCGCGTGGGTGGCAAACTACCATACGACCCACCCAATGATAAACGGTTACCGTAGTTTCTAGACCTACTAGCTACACCAGGGAGAGGGGAGAGGCATTACTCGCGCATCGCTAATTCCAAGGCAAGGTGGAGAGGAAGGATAATAAGAAAGGGGCTTGGGCCTCCGGCACTCTCACTCACTTCACGAAACACAACAGTAGGAGTACCTACCGTTACCACCGAAGTAATGTAGCATAGTTCCGGTGGCCCGCCAATAAAGGCGGAGAGACGGCACACGGCGGGTTTCTTTAGTAGGTGCAGGCCCCACACTACCCTGTTCGTTGCCCCGAACGTTTTTACATATTGATATTTTTTATATATATATTTTTAGCATTTAACATGCTTAGCACTATACATTAAACACAAAGTGAAAAATGTGAAATCGAAAATAACAGTCACGAGCAGGATCTGAACCTGCATCTCCTGGAAAACCGTTCCAGATGCTTTGCCAATTCAGCCATTATGTCAATTGCTTGGGAATGCGAATATAAAAAAAAACTCCTAATGTTTTTTTTTAAATATCCAACATGAATAGTGACTAGCTATGCCATATTCATAACGCATATTCATGGATCTGACGACTGTACGAAAAATCTCATAAGCTTTCGGACATCGTCAACAAGCCTCCCAAATATTACTATTTATACACGACACCAAATAATAAAAGGTCGATAGATGAACCAAAAATATGACAATAAATTGACTGTAGTGTGGCTGTAAGTGGATAACAGTATTTGATTCTAGATATCATGTTGGTGATTAGAACACGGTTCTAATCTAGCGATATCCTTGTAGGGCCGACGCCCCACGGGAGCTGTACTGTTCACTGTTCGCCATTAAGGAACTAAAAGCATTAATATTTAACGAAAGATGTATAGGCGCTATAGAATATTTATTTATGCAATGATAAACTAACTAGTATGACCGTATAGAATGTCTACCTAAAGGAACTTATAAACTAATAAATAATTAACTGCCTCTGTGGTGCAGCGGTAGTGTGAGCGACTGCTGATCATGAATGAGG
Source organism: Leucoma salicis (assembly GCA_948253155.1). Taxonomy (NCBI): domain Eukaryota; kingdom Metazoa; phylum Arthropoda; class Insecta; order Lepidoptera; family Erebidae; genus Leucoma; species Leucoma salicis. Next base: position 8,417,429 of record OX411808.1, on the reverse strand, counting down.
TCTCGGGTTCGATCTCCGGGTCGGGCATCGTTATTGAGCTTTTTCGTAAAAAGAAAAATTCAAGACGACAATAGACTTACCGTAATAACGTGGGACTTAAACATAGCTGGCGCACCGTGGGTGTGTAATACACCTCTGCCTACCCCTTCGGGGAATACAGGCGTGATGCTATGTTTTTTTTTATACTAATACTAACAAAGCAGAAGATTTTGTTTATTCTGTTTTAGACACGCAAATCTCTGAAACCATTAATTGTATTTGAATCATTATATAAAAAGATTTGTTCCTACTTGTACAATTTAGCTTATTCACAAAACAGTATCTACTCGTACAAATACTGTAATAAAAAAAATATAATATACATTTATTATAATAACTTAGAAAAATTTTCATTTCACGTCTTTTTGAATGCTTAAATTTTACAAACCACCTTAAAATATACTCGAGCCGTTTTCGTCGCCTAACAATTCGCTTTTAACTTTTGACTTTGAAATACTGTACTTGTTCAACAATTCGAACGGAGTGAAAAGTTTGCGATTATCTTTGGCTCGGTACATAAGATTCTAGACTATGATAACATACGACGTGAGGCTCCTACGAATGAATTTCATAAAATTTTGTGTGGTAATAAATTCTTGGATTATAGAATATTGCGTAGAAAGGTACTTTCATGTCAAGTAGTTCTACAAGTATGGACACATACAAAGTAATGATGACTGGGGCTATAGGTAGGTCGTTTATGGCTATCTGAGATGAAAATCAAATAAGAAGGCAACACATTCTCTCGTAATGCAGGTGTTTTACCTTGAGTCCGTAGGTTCGAACTTTATTTTTATATTTACGCTCTTCTCTTAAGAGTCTTAACGTAATGTTCGAGCATTGGACTATTAATGAAAAAATAATTATTTAAACTCAAGTGGTTACAAAGATTAGCGTCTTTGAACAAACAAGCTTTTCTATTTCAAACCATGAAACAATTGAAAAGCTTAAACACATAAATACGTGACAGTGATTACACCAATTACGTCAAAATGTGCTGAGGGCACGCCATATTCTTGTTACAAGAGTTGCTCGTTTACTTAAACGTTTGAGCGTTAAGATAATGTCAGGATTAGGGCCATCAGAGCACCCTAAAAGTAGGGTACTAATCGAAAGGGACCGTAGTTACGGGAATATTATGCGGGGATAAACAAGTCCACAACCTTTGCAGACTTATCGACCTTTGAAAAGAATTATGAATTTTTTGGAGTATCTTCCATAAGGGCCTTATTACGGCAATAAAAAACTGTTCTACCCAAAATTCTCAATGCTATTTTTTAGTTTGTAATTGCATAATTGTTATTGAAATTATCTACACAAACGACATGTTTTTCCACATCAAAGAGTCTTACTTTTTATATCCATTCAACTCACTTTTTTTTTGTCGAGACAAGCCCTTTTGAATGCTGTCCATATTACTTGCGTACAAAATCTGGAACTGTGGACTGGAACCCGGTTTTACCCTATTCAAGACTTTACCATTATATTATACCATTAAATTCCATTCAGCATATATTTTTAATTTTTCAAATTAAAATAACATGTATAATCATTGATCTATAAATTGAGGATAAACAATTGGGTTTAGAAATCGAGGCATAAGTTGTATCTATCTACATATACTATTATAAAACTGTAAACAGAGCTGTGTCTGTACATTTAAGATATTTGAGAAAAAATGACTGAAATAGGCTATATAGGCGTGTCTAAACACAAAACGATTTTTTTTTAGAATTTTTGTCTTTTTGTCTGTTTCTCTGTTTGTTTGTTCGCGCAAAAACACACATCACACAAAAACTACTGAACGGATTTTGATGCAACTTTTTTTATTTGAAATATTTTGATAAGTCTTAAAAACTGATATACATTTTATCCCGCTACTATATCGGGAACTTGAGATACCTATAACCAAAAAACTAGAAAATTATTGAAACTAGATTTTTTTTAGAATTTATTTAAAAGAACTACTAGATGGATTTTAATGCAACTTTTTTTATTTGAAAGGCCTTGATTTGACTTAAAAACTGGTAGACATTTTATACCGCTACTATATCGGGAACCTGAGATATAACCGAAAAACAAGCTTTTGGCTGCGGCGAAGCCGCTGGCAAAGGCTAGTATTATTGTAAAGCTGTGACAGAGCTGTGTCTGTACATTTAAGATATTTGAGAAAAAATGACTGTCATAAGCTATATAGGCGCGTCTAAACACAAATTTTTTTTTAGAATTTTTGTCTGTGTGTCTGTTTTCTGTTTGTTTGTTCGCGCATCACACAAAATCTACTGAACGGATTTTAATGCATTTTTTTATTTGAAAGGCCTTGATTAGACTTAAAAACTGGTATACATTTTATCCCGCTACTATATCGGGAACCTGAGATACAACCCGCGAAGCCGCAAGCAAAGGCTAGTAATTTTATAAAATAGTAATAACTTTTAACTGCGTGCATGAGTGTAATGACACTGTTCAGAAAGAACGATAGAAAAACGGACATTCAATGAGGTTTTCAAAAGAGATTTTATTATTAGATATATTGATACGTTGCGGGCGTTGCGATGCTCGCGCTTCGAAATACCACTAAACGACATGAGTGCAGGAAAATGTAATCTGCATTCGTTTATAGTGGACTTTTTAGTGCCTAATTATGGATCTTCCCTTTTTTATACATCAATGTGTGTAACCCATAATATTTGTGTGAACCCTTAATTAAATATTTACTAATTAAATTAAATAATAAAAGTTTTTAGCTCTCAGTGTTTTAAACGTCAATATTTTTTGTTAAGGCTAAAGTGAGTAGGTAAAGTTATGAAAAAAAAAATAACGAAGCTGATCTTTGATCTTTTAACCTTTTATAGGTTCAGGGCCGTTCAGAAAATATGTTCGCAAATAAGTGGGGATGGGCGAACTTGGTGCGATAGAACGTGACAATGGCAAACGGAGGGTTCAAGTCATTGTTAGCAGTTTACTTTGGTTTTTTAATCCTAATGAATAAGCAAGAAGGGGGTGGAAATCCATATTTCGTTACGTAATATTTATTTAACAGGTGGGACGCAAAAAATATAATATATTGGTGTTAGCGTGACGTAATTTATGAACGGCGCCTTATATCTCAGGTGTCTACATCTATTTTAAAATCTCAATCTTTCCAAGAATGAAACGAAAACAAAATTAAAGTTCATAATATAACTGACAGATGGAGATTAGGTCTGCAGGTAGATTTGGGTTTACACCCAGACTTTTCAAGGGCGTCAAAACTAAATGCCTGTAGTTTAGAATATAGGAGAGAAAATTATGGTGAGAACAAAATTGATTAAATACGGCAAAATGAGTTATCGTTACGTTGAATGTAGGTTACAGACTTTTTAAATTGAGTAATATATTGCAGTATTTTTTTATGGAGTAAGGGAGTGATTTAGTATTATATAAACTTTGTTGTATACAGTAATTTTCGATATTATATTAGAAATGTAACTATATGCTTAAGTGAAATATATCGATTTGTTTTGACAGTAGGGAAAAGCTTTTTCAAGCGTATTAATGGAGCTTCAGGAATTAGCAATACAGGGGGTAGATAGACTTACGCCGAGTGAAAGTAAGCATAGTAAAATATTCAATGTTGTATCCAATAGACATTATTTTTTCAATTTTTAGATCTTTATTATTAGGTGTACAAGATAAATAATTTAACTAATTCCAATTACAAATTGCCGTAAAGCGTCGCTCGGCGATCAATAACTTTCATGTCGTTCAGTGTTGATGCGTTGAATTATTTCAAACTACCCTTACTAATATTATAAATGCGAGTAATTTTGTTTGTTTATTTGTTTGTAACGCTAATCTACCATAATTACTAGCACTACTACTAGTATTCACGAAATTGTGCATAGTCTAGAGTCTAGAAAATTACATTTTTATGGAATAATGGATAGTTCCTGAACTCCACGCGAACGAAGTCGCGAGGATAATCTAGTTATTTAGAAACAAGCAAGAACTTTGATACAAGCGTTATATGTCAGTAGACACGGCAAATAAATAGTTGATCACAGAGAGACAATAAGTGCTGAATAATACATGCGATTGAAGATAGTTAGTCGGTTTAAAAGAACATTACTTTAGTTTATGTGTAAAGATAAAACTCCTTTTAATTGTGTTGTTTTGACTCGTGAACAAAAGGCTATTTCTGTAGTCTCTTTGTGTTGACGTAGAGAGCTTAGCAACAAGCTACTTATCTAGAAGTTCACAATCAGTGGAATTTTTGCAATTTTTCACCAGTGATAAAAACTTTTTTATTGTTTATGATGCCAGACGAATCACGGCCCACCTGATGGTAGATGATTCCTGCCGCTCATGGACTCGGCAATACTAAGAACACTGCCAAGCGGCTGATCACCATTTAATTTCGCGGATAAGAATAAGTGTATAGACGGTTTTCTATCTCCCTCTGCAACAAAAGATACCAAGGTGCTTCAGGGTTGGTAGCAGACGGTGGTATCAACCCCCTCGGGCCCGATAACAAATGGGTATTACTATTGGTATCCAATCCTACCACCAGTAATGCAGTGGGTGATAACTGTTTATCAACCAACTTCAAAAAGGAGGAGGTACTCAGTTCGACTTTATGTTTATTTTTGTATGTTTGTTACGCGATTATTCCACTAACTATGAATTGATTTCAATGATTCTTTTTTGTTAGGTTCTACTTCAGATGGGACGTGGTCCCATTTAAATTTTATTAAAATCGATCAAAAGCTTTTTAAAAAATCACCAAAAATAAATAAAAATGTATACATCGATGATATTTGTTCGTTTACTTCGAAACCTCTCTGTCTCATTGGACATTGCATCACGCCTGTATTCCCCGAAGGGGTAGGCAGAGGTGTATTACACACCCACGACTTGCCAGCTATGTATAAGTCCCACGTAATAGGGAGCGAGCCTATTGACGTCTACCGGGCACATTTCCAAACTCCGGGCTGTTACTGAGAATTTTTCTTATTAGGAAAAAGCTCAATAACATTGCCCGACCCGGGGATCGAACCCGAGACCTCATGATTAGCAGTCGTATACACTACCGGTACACCACTGAGGCAGTTAGCGAGGCACTGAGCAGTGCGTTTAGTTGGTTGGTACACCAATTTTATATATGAAGCCTTCTTCACGGTCTTCGGAAGACTTCGAGTCGCTGTGCTCTATTTCTTTCTCTACTGCGCTTTCAGACTCCTGTGCCCGACGCTTTCTCACACGTGGTGTCTTTTAAGGCGGTTTGTTTTTATTTATAAATATTTTTTTTTTCTTAGTTGCCTCGTCGACACTTGCTGAATAGAATGGTGTGGTAATACAATATTATGAGCATAAATTTTATGAAGATGTTTGTCAACCAACCATGCCCTAAGACTGGATAGAATTAGATTTGGTAGGTACCTAGCTAAATGATAGACTGACTTGGTGATTATTTTTGTCCTGATAAAAATAATAGTTCTCGTATGATAGGTATTTTAGAATATAGACGCCTCACGATTAAAATTAGACTAAATTGTTGGTGTACAGATAAATTACGGCAACAACTTTGGGGACTGCCCAGAGAAGGGGAAATTAATTAACTTGTGAATTGTATCGTCGAGCTATTAGATTATATTTTTGAATTATTTTTGGTTTGTAAAGAAGTGTTAATGACCAATTTAAATATTTAGATATTTTTATATATATTTTTAGCATTTGGCATGCTTAGCACTATACATTAAACACAAAGTGAAACTATACATTAAACACAAAGTGAAAAATTGTTCACTTTGTCTTTAACCTATAGTGCTAAGCATGTCAAATGCTAAAAATATATAAAAATATCTAAATATTTATAGGGTTTGTGGCATTATTAGGTAAAAATCTTAATTGTAAAATTAAGTTTACCTGGTCGGTATAATGTATGAAAATACTTCCGACAGATGGCGCAGGCGTCACCCAAAAGACGTTAAGTATGAATGTGTTATCGAAATTACCAGTCAGGAGCAATTGTCACGATGGCTGAATTGGGAAAGCATCTGGACGGTATCCAGGAGATGCAGGTTCAAATCCTGCTCGTGACTGTTATTTTCGATTTCACATTTTTCACTTTGTGTTTAATGACCAATTTAAACTTTAATCCTTGATCATAAACACTTCTTTATAAACCAAAAATAATTCAAATAATAATCTAATAGCTTGACGATACAATTCACAAATTACTTAGATTTCACTTCTATCGGAGCGTTCGGTGATGACGCGAGTTCCATGATTTTTGTTCACCCCAAAAATGCTGCCTAAAAAAGGTTTCACTTCAAAAAAAAATTCTTCGAAACTCAATTCTGTGTACATGCAATGGCTGGGCTGACACACGGTTTTCGACTTCCATACGTGACTCTTACGTCACCCATGAAACAGATTGGGGTTATGATGGTTTATTTTTAATCCACTGCCACATATTATTGTAAAGTTTATATAACTATATTGTGGATTGATCAAATATGTTTGCAACGATTTCTGTGTAGTAATAGGCTAATTAATCAACAAATCCTACAATATTACAAACTATATTCTGAATTGCAGCTGTGCACTGCGGGGTTTGTGATACTAAAAATTATTGATTTAATTGTTACAGGAACTTGTACCTCGCATAGATTAAAGCTCGTTTAGTAATCAAATCAAGCGCTCTATTCGTATATTTGTAATGCCATAATAACAGCTATTGCTTGACCAAAATCAATTAATTGTATATGTCTGTCTGCTTGCTTATGCCAACTAATCTCCTAATCGGTTAAATCGATTTGAATGAGATGTGTACACTAATGATATCAAGACTAACTGGCTTTAATTTATTTTAGAAAAGAAGCTTGGGATACTCGCGAGAAAAAAAACAACAAAATTTAAATTCTACGTAGAACTGGTTACTAGAGATTATTTGAAACATTTTCCAAGTAATCCCAAGACCATTATTAGTAAACATGAAAATTATATAAACGGTCTTAACATACAGGGTTTTCATCAAAATAGTGTACGTACGATAGATTAGCCTTACGATCTCTATACAATTTTGATGGGCGAGTTCAGGCCTCCTCCATTATTTTCTCGTCAAAGTGATTAAATAAATAGTCCCGTAGCAAGCACAGGTTCAGAGTTATTCCGTAATTACGCAGCTTTATGGCCTATACAGGGCGCAGGAATGTTTTGGAGTGTACAACACCGCCGCTGCGTTGCTCTGACGCCAGGTAAGGGTTAATATTCAATACAAATTCAATATGGTTTTCTTGAATCTATAAATTTTTGGTCCAGTTAAGCTATGTCCTGTTGAACATGAATGCAATAATTTATGAAATCAATACATGCTAATATTAATATAAAAGTGCGTCTGTTTTATTGTTACGCTTTGTCGCCATAACTACTTAACCGATCATTATGTTTTTTTTTTATTTTGCGTTTGGTGGCAGACGAGCCACGGCCCACCTAATGGTAAATAGTAACCGTCGCTCATGGACTGAAATATACCGAGAGTATTGTCAACCCGCTTCTCACCATTTCATTTCAGATATGAAATGAAAGAATTGACGATTATTTAGATATTTTTATATATATTTTTAGCATTTGACATGCTTAGCACTATACATTAAACACAAAGTGAAAAATATGAAATCGAAAATAACAGTCACGAGCAGGATTTGAACCTGCATCTCCTGGATACTGTCCAGATGCTTTGCCAATTCAGCTATCGTGACAATTGCTCCTGACTGCTAATTTCGATAACACATTCATACTTAATGTCTTTGGATGACGCCTGCGCCATCTGTCGAAATTATTTTCATACATTTTACCGACGACCAGGTAAATTTAATTTTACAATTAAGATTTTTACCTAATAATTTAGATATTTTTATATATATTTTTAGCATTTGACATGCTTAGCATACATTAAACACAAAGTGAAAAAAATGCTGAATTGGGAAAGCATCTGGACGGTATCCAGGAGATGCAGGTTCAAATCCTGCTCGTGACTGTTATTTTCGATTTCTCATTTTTCACTTTGTGTTTAATGAAATAATTAACGGTTATCTCTTGCTACAACCAAAATACAAAGATTTGCTTCATGGCCGGTCATACGGGAGATATTGGTACCAACCCCCTCGGGCCCGATAGTAAATGAGCACTCCCACTTGCTACCCATCGCTACCACCAGTAATGCAATAAGTGATAACTGCTTACTTCCATTCTTTTTTCGCTTACCTGCTTATACCAAACCACGCAATGGATTTTGGTACAATGTAACAGAATTTCTACTCTGTGTTCAAAACAACGAGTGTCTTTTAATGAGAAAATGTTGCATTTATATTTAATAGAAATTTGAAAAGGTAGCATTCCGTCCTTCGATCAACAATAATTGATCGAAGATTACCTCATTAATCGAAATTCATTAAATAAATAATGTTACTTAAACTTATAATAACCAGTGGGCCTAGCCAAGTTGCATTCTATGGTCGCTAAAGCTATAGAAAACTATTAAAATGTATGGAAATTTTACATCCTTAATGATCTTTATAACGCTAAGTTACGTGACTTAACGTCCCACTGTTCTGACTCACAGAACTACAAGCAATATAATATGCCTACCGAATATAAACATTTCATAATGATAAACGCAATTACTGTGTAGTTGGAAGCCATTATCCTAAAGATAATTAACTTAAATTATGAATTTCTGGCATTCGTGCATCTTACAATGTTTAGTAGGACTGGAATATAAATTATGTTAGCCTAGTGAGGTGTTGCTATCGATATTTAACTTAGTTTACGAAGGTCGTGAAGCATTTTCTTAATAATTAAAAATAAATATAAATAAAATAATGACTATCTCCTGCTAGAAAAGCAAGACTACCTGCTTCTCCCATCATGAAAAGGATAGCTCGACCGCGCAAGTACCACCCAGTCACAGAAGATGGGCGTATAGCAACGGTAAATACTCCTGCCGCTGTGTTTCGTATGGTAAGTTAGAGTGCCGGCTCAACCCCTCTCCTCATCTACTCCTTATTCTCCTTACTATCCACCTCATCATCTCTTTTCTATCATGCTTGCTTTCCGCATCTTACCTCTTTCCTTAGATACCTCTAGTGTTGATATCATCCATTATGCTACAGTAACCGTTTACCATCAGGCGAACCGTATTCTTCTTTGCACTGTCGTAGTAATTGACATAAAAATATAGCCGAAGATCGCGATCATTTTACTTATTGGTTGAAGGTACTTACATATTTAAACCCAACAAATTAATTATAATCACAAATAAAAGCACAACTGATACTTAATTACAGGAAACAGAAGTGCATATAAAAATTACGACAGATATTACAAAGTTATAAAATGTCAAAATAATTTATTTCCCGAACCTTTGCTACTATCTTATGTCGTAAATATCACATTAGGTAGATAGTTTTATCTATAAGTGATTATATTAATCTAAGCAAATTAGAACATCCTGGTTTATTAATTAATAATAACATTATGTTTAATACAGTTGAATTGAACAGTTTATTTTCGTTCATTCATTATTTTAAATATTAACTCAAGCTGTCCTTGAAATTTTAAATTTCTCTAAATCTATGTTATAGTTCAGGATTTCTAGTATCATACTACTAACAAAATTTAAAGAAATATAAAATGTTAGTTTGAATTTGTATTATAATAAAAATCAAACGAGCCTAAACTTGATAGGATAACGTCGTTTTATTACAGAGTTACCATGGGCCCTTCCAGCTTCATCCTCCGATCAGCTCTATGTTACAATAATTTTGTTTAGTTCCCCGATTTACACAGGCATGCAAAATTTCAGCTCAATTGGACTCCGGGAAGTGGGTCAAATTTAACTTGTAAGATTTCATTACAGGCGAACAGACACCGCGGTCAAACTAAATAAAAGCTTATAAAAATCAATTTGTCCTTAAATTATCCTACATCGATACAAAATTTCTCCAGCACTAAGTGAAAATGACGTCACACAGACGGAGTAGACTGTATAACAAGGGTCAGCGGTCACTATCCGCCATGTTAGATCTGTATCTTTAGCACCATACTTCGATACTCCAATATACTAACGATTTGTACACGTTAACTACTTTAAAGCTCCAACGCAATTGTAAATTTTTACAAGCTTTAATTCATTTGTAAGTTTAAATTTTTTTTATACTACATGTGTGGCGAACAAACATACGGTCCAACTGATGGTAAGCGGTTAACGTAGCTTATAGACGCTAGCAACACCAGAGGTATCGCGCGTCGCCATCTCCAAGGGATAGGAGGTGGATAAGAAAGATAACAAGGAGAGGATAGGTAGGATACTAAGGAGAGGATAGGAAGGATAATAAGGATAGGATAGGGAGGGGGTTTAGGCCTCCGGCACTCTCACTCACTATACGAAACACAACAGTAGGCGTAACTATTGTTGATACACGCTAATCTTTTGTGAGAGCGTGGTACTTCCCCGATCGAGCCGGCCCATTCGTGCTGGGATAAGCAAGGGTCTACCACTATATCGTGTGTTTCTGTTGCGAACGTCAAAACAAATCTCCTGTTTATTTATTACAGATTAGATAGATTAATTTATCTTTAATGCAAAAAACAGCTATATTTATTAAACACAAAGTGAAAAATGTGAAATCGTTAAGTTATCGCAAAGACGTTAAGTATGATGTGTTATCGAAATTAGCAGTCAGGAGCAATTGTCAGGATGGCTGAATTGGTAAAGAATCTGGACGGTATCCAGAAGATGCAGGTTCAAATCCTGCTCCTGACTGTTATTTTCGATTTCACATTTTTCACTTTGTGTTTAATAAATAGCTATATTTATATTTCTCCTAAAATAAGAGCCTTGTTTACCCCAGCATGAATGGGCCGGCTCAATCGTATAGAAATACCACCGTCTCACAGATCAGATAAACAAAGGTAGGCACTTTTTTTTTTAAACGGGTAAAAATGTTCCTAACCGCACACCCTATCGTTCGGGGCAGCGACCAGGTGGAACTATGTTACATTCTTTCGGTGGTACGGTAGGCATTCCTACAATGTTTCGTATGGTAAGTAAGAATGCTCGATGCCTAAATCATTCCTATGCACTCGTTATTATCCTTCTTATCCCTTTTACTATTCTCTCTATCCTCTTCTTATTATCCTCCATATCCACCTCCTATCGCTTTCCTTGGAGATGACGACAAGCGAGTGATGCCTCTGGTGTTGCCAGTATCTATAAGCTACATTAGCCGCTTAACTTCAGGTGCGGTGTATGTTTGTTGGGCAGTATATTTGAACATATTATAGGTATCTTATAATGTTCTTACATATAGGTATAATAAAATAAATATACATTATGCATCTACAGCTTTTTAAAAATTACAAACACTTGTGCAATGCGATCTCTGCGGAGAATCATTAAAAAAAAAATGGAGTGAGGCTGACTGACCGCATTCGTAACGACGACGTAAGAGAGCCAGTAGGTATGAAAGAGAGTATTGGTGTAAAGATGCGAAAGGGAATGCTCCGATGGTTCGGACATGTGGAAAGAATGCCGGACGAGCGACTGGTTAAGAAGATATAGAATGCGAAAGTGGAAGGATGTAGGTACAGGGGGATACCGAGACTCATCTACCTAGACCAAATCGGTCATGTATTGAAGGAAGGTGGAGTCAGGAGTCTCGAAACCAGCGAGCGTGTATGAAGAGGGTTATGAATGTTGAGGAAGCGAGAGATGTAGGCAAGAATAGAGCCTCTTGGCACTCTGTTCTCTCTGCCTACCCCGCAAGGGAAATGGCGTGATAATAAGTAGTAACACTTGTCGTACTTTTAATTTTTAAGGTAAAAACGTCCGGATCTTTTACCTACTCACCATTATAAAATTTACATCAGCTAGGTAAACTTGGTCAACTACTTTTTTTATTTACTTTAATGTCCGAAATCCGAGCCGTCTATGCATTATTTACCATATTTACGCAGGTTTTTAACCGAAACAGCATCTAATTTAGTTATTACGACTCTTCTTTGATAATAAATTTGATAAGGTAAGAAGTTATCTATTCTATCGTTGTAGCCATTACTAAAGATAAATATTTCTAAAGATTCAAAAGCTTTTGCTTACTGACGCAATGTACTAAAATTAACATGATTGGAAAAGAGCAAAATATGCAATAACAATAGAAAACGGCGTTTGTATGTTTTCCATAATCAAATAGATATAAATCTATGCCTAGTTATTATATTCTAATGGAAAGCTTAGTTCACTTCACATAACATACTAGAAACAGGCGCCTTACATTTATATTATAGCAAATAGTTGTTTCACTCCTTTGCCTACAGTTTATGTAAAGGAATTTTTCCTCATCATAATAATATATCTCTAATCGTGAAAGTTTGTGAACGTGTTTTGATGTCTGGACGTTTGTCCAAAAAGCACGTTTAAACTACTAAATGGATTTACATAACATTATTGGTAAGATTACATCCCGAAAAAATCATTGAGTTCCAGTAGTTAGCTATTTTTGAAAACACTAAAAGGATTTGAACGAAATTCGCATAAACACGTTGATTATTTTTGATCCTGATAAGGTGTGCCTCTGGGATACGCATATATAACATTACTGATATGTATTTAGAAGAGCATTAAGAATAAATCACGTTAAGAAAAAAAATTGTGACGTTAGTGAGTAGGTATTTTTTAACATTATTTTGCAAAATTAGTGTATTATTATCTGCTGTGCTCAAATTACCTACTAGGTAAGTACCTAACTATTACCTATAGGTACCTTGTTAAAGTGCTTTTGATTTTACATAAAACTGCAAAGCAAACATTGTATACAATGAATTGAAAACATTTCTGGAACTCCTAAGGCGAAGTCTGACTCAATAAAACTTAATTAGTAGGTAGGTATAGAAATGTCAGCTATGATCCTTTTGCATACCGAACAATGGCCTCATTAGGCAAGTAGATACTGCCTGCATGTTACTCCATAGTGATGTACTCATTACTGTGTAATTTCCCCCCGGCTCACGAATGACTTCTAATAATGCTCCCGCCGTGCAAAAAGCAAAAGATTCAACGACAACGACATAATCACACTAAAAGCATTCCTTGCTATTCTTAAAAATAGCAAAGAAGTCCTGTTTGGCTGTTGTAGTTGTATAACACACGGGGAAACCACAATTTTGGATTTGAACATCTTTTTATATTTATTCCTTGAGAGTTAACATACCTATGTATTGTTTGATAGCCTACAGTAATGAAAATATACCTACTTTTAGTGAAATTTTACCACGACTTTGTCGGCGTGAATTTTTTTTGCGCGATACTCTAAATTTTTTTCAATATAAAAGTAGATTAAGTTACTGCTTATAACAACAGCTATCTGCAAGTGAAACTCGGTCAAGCAGTTCCGGAGATGGTACCTATTCATTAACAATTTCATGGGTTTCATTTTTGTTGTGCGGAACTCCAATAATTTTTGCAATATAAAAGTAGCCCAAGTCACTCCTTGTAATAACAGCTATCTGCCAATGAAGTCCTGTCCAAATCGTGTGAAACGGCTGGAACACACAGGCAGAGAGAAAAAACTTTAAAAATTGTTACTTCGTTTTAGGTAGCGTATAATAATCTCATATAGCTGTTGTTTAGACATTGCAAACAGACATTTCTATTTTATTTATTTGTATAGATAGGTATATCTTCTTAAGACTTGAACTAAATGTCTATCTTTCAATTTTACGTTACAATTAGGCTAGACGAAGTTACCTTTCGGAGAATAATTTTGTAAGATACAAAATATTAGATGAAGAACTTAAATTAATTATATCCACCTTTTTTAATTAATCACGTAATGAGCAGACAAGTCAATAAAACTTCGTTTACGGAATCTATCGCGTTTACTTAATTTTACTACTATCCCGACGTTTCGAATACTTTACAGCATTCATGATCACGGGTGGACTTAGATGATAGACGTCCAAAGCTGATATGTTATTTCAACGGTCTCGTCTACCCACAGTATATGATTTTACAAAATTTTTGGTTTATTTATTTTAACCCACCTAATATTCGTTTAGAAACACAATTAAAATATTTACTTCAAATTTTTTATGCTTACAATGTATGAGACTAAGTTAGTATATTAAAATGAGTATAATACTCCTCTTTAAACTAAAATTTTTTGTTTTTATTTAGTGCTCAAAAATTCTACCATAAACTACCAATTACTACCAGTAAGAAGACAATCTTGGTTATTAGTTTATATTATTAAATATATTGATTTTGCCAAAAGCTAAGTCTAAAAAGCTACCACCGGATCGGAACGCGGCCTGACTGAGAAAGATCCGGCCAGAAAACTCAGTAGGCAACAACTGTTATGGATTATTAAATTTTGTACGGCTGAAAGCTAATTAAGTTTAAAATTTTTTAAAAGGCAATAACTAAAACTAATCACTACTGTGGGTTTTGTCTACACAATAAGCGCTAACTGTGTCTTGCAATCTTGTGGTGTGCCTTCTTGTGTTCTGTTTGGTGAGGCCTATCACAGGATTCCAGCTTGATGGTAAGACCCAGCCGTCTTCTCTATTGAAATTGGGATGTTTCTTAATTTCAATAGCCTCACGTATCATTCTAGGACGATATCGATGTTCTTTTGCGAGGATTTGAGGTTTGTCAAACCTAATGTAATGGCGGGTGTGGTCCTGTGTGTGCTCACAAATTGCAGACTTTGTATAGCGACGGTGCTTCACATCAGCTATGTGTTCTTTGATCCGAGTTGTTATGGATCTCTTTGTTTGCCCAATGTAGGAGAGACCACAATCACAATCCAGCTTGTATACTCCTGCATCCTGTAAAGGTATATGGCACTTGACAGGTGGTAAAAATTGACTAATTCTTTTGAGTGGCTTATAGTAGGTTTTGATTGAAGCTTTTTTGAGAATGTAGCCAATCTTGTCAGTGACTCCTTTAACATAGGGCAGGACTGCAGGGAGGCGCTCAACTGTGGGTGGCTTCACTCGGTTTCTGTGACGGCGGCGTGGAACCTGCAGCTTATTAGCATGTAAAACTTTCTTTACATGCTGCAACTCCCCAGCCAGGTGTTCTTCATCACAGATTCCTTGTGCTCTCTGAAACAAAGATTTAGACACGGTAGCCAACTGTGAAGGATGGTGATGAGACTCTCCATTCAGGTACTTATCAGTATGGGTTTTCTTTCGATACACTGTATGACTCAAGGTGTTGTTAGGGTTACGGATTACCATGACATCTAAGAAAGCTAAAGAGTTATTTGATTCCAGTTCCATAGTGAATTGAATTTTAGGATTGATGGAGTTCAGATGGTTTAGAAATACGGTTACTTTATCAGATGGTAATATAGTGAAAGTGTCATCTACGTACCGTTTGTAGAAACGGGGGACCACAGGTGAGGTTTTTAGGGCAGTCTCCTCGAAGTCTTCCATGAATATGTCGGCAACAACGGGAGAGACTGGCGAACCCATGGCCACTCCGTCCACTTGCTTGTAGAAGCCATCATTCCACATAATGTAGCCAGATGTGAGGCAGTACTTTAACAGTTCAGCGTATTCCATAGGTATGTTGTTCTCTGATAGTTTCTTAGATACAATTCTGATGCAGTCTTCCACAGGTAAGCAGGTAAAAAGGGACTGGACATCAAAACTCACCATAGTTTCATTGTTAGCGAGATGAAGGTGTTTAATCTCACTTACAAAATGGTATGAATCTGTGTGTCCTCGGAGTTGTGAGAGAACTTTGGCCAGTAACTGAGCGACTTTATAGGTAGGTGAGTCGATCTGACTTACAATAGGTCGTAGCGGTGCGTTCGGTTTGTGTATCTTAGGCAACCCATACAATTTAGGTGGCTTTGCGCAAGGTGGTATCAGGGTTTTTACGTACAAAAGAAAATTTGTTTCAGAGAGCACAAGGAATCTGTGATGAAGAACACCTGGCTGGGGAGTTGCAGCATGTAAAGAAAGTTTTACATGCTAATAAGCTGCAGGTTCCACGCCGCCGTCACAGAAACCGAGTGAAGCCACCCACAGTTGAGCGCCTCCCTGCAGTCCTGCCCTATGTTAAAGGAGTCACTGACAAGATTGGCTACATTCTCAAAAAAGCTTCAATCAAAACCTACTATAAGCCACTCAAAAGAATTAGTCAATTTTTACCACCTGTCAAGTGCCATATACCTTTACAGGATGCAGGAGTATACAAGCTGGATTGTGATTGTGGTCTCTCCTACATTGGGCAAACAAAGAGATCCATAACAACTCGGATCAAAGAACACATAGCTGATGTGAAGCACCGTCGCTATACAAAGTCTGCAATTTGTGAGCACACACAGGACCACACCCGCCATTACATTAGGTTTGACAAACCTCAAATCCTCGCAAAAGAACATCGATATCGTCCTAGAATGATACGTGAGGCTATTGAAATTAAGAAACATCCCAATTTCAATAGAGAAGACGGCTGGGTCTTACCATCAAGCTGGAATCCTGTGATAGGCCTCACCAAACAGAACACAAGAAGGCACACCACAAGATTGCAAGACACAGTTAGCGCTTATTGTGTAGACAAAACCCACAGTAGTGATTAGTTTTAGTTATTGCCTTTTAAAAAAATTTAAACTTAATTAGCTTTCAGCCGTACAAAATTTAATAATCCATAACAGTTGTTGCCTACTGAGTTTTCTGGCCGGATCTTTCTCAGTCAGGCCGCGTTTCGATCCGGTGGTAGCTTTTTAGACTTAGCTTTTGGCAAAATCAATATATTTAATAATATAAACTAATAACCAAGATTGTCTTCTTACTGGTAGTAATTGGTAGTTTATGGTAGAATTTTTGAGCACTAAATAAAAACAAAAAATTTTAGTTTAAAGAGGAGTATTATACTCATTTTAATATACTAACTTAGTCTCATACATTGTAAGCATAAAAAATTTGAAGTAAATATTTTAATTGTGTTTCTAAACGAATATTAGGTGGGTTAAAATAAATAAACCAAAAATTTTGTAAAATCATATACTGTGGGTAGACGAGACCGTTGAAATAACATATCAGCTTTGGACGTCTATCATCTAAGTCCACCCGTGATCATGAATGCTGTAAAGTATTCGAAACGTCGGGATAGTAGTAAAATTAAGTAAACGCGATAGATTCCGTAAACGAAGTTTTATTTCAAAATGTGTAACATTCGCGTAAATATCAGAAAGTATCAGACAAGTCAACTTTTGAGTCACAGCAAAATGTAAATCATTTACTAGTGTGACGGAGAAATATGAGAAGTTAGATATTTTGTTTTTACATTTATTTTCTACTAGCCTTTACTTGCAGCTCCGCCGCAAACACGTAATTTTTAGGTTGTATCTCAGGTCCCCGATATAGTAGCAGGACAAAATACCAGTTTTTAAGTCTAATCGAGATCTATTAAATAAAAAAAGTTGCATCAAAATCCGTTCAGTAGTTTTTACGTGATGATCGAATAAACAAACAGATAAACAGACAAAAGATCTAAAAAAAAAACGTTTTGTGTTTAGACACGCTTATATAGCCTACTAGCCTTTGCCAGCGACTTCGCCGCAGCCAAAAGCTAGTTTTTCGGTTATATCTCAGGTTCCCGATATAGTAACGGGATAAAATGTCTACCAGTTTTTAAATCTAATCAAGGCCTTTCAAATAAAAAAAGTTGCATCAAAATCCGTTCAGTAGTTTTTGTGTGATGCGCGAACAAACAAACAGAAACAGATAAACAGACAGACAAAAAATCTAAAAAAAATAGCTTTGTGTTTAGACACGCCTATATTTATAGCCTATTACAGTATTTTTTTCTCAAATATCTTAAATGTACAAACACAGCTCTGTTACAGTTTTATAATAGTATAGATTAGATTCTGACGTCGTCCACGTGGTCGTTTTTTATTTTTTTTTATAACTACATTCTGCGCTAAGTAATAATCCTTGTATCGCGGGGGACTTGACAAATATATACAATATCACGGACACAAAATACACACAGACTCAGAGGACAACCATTTGTGGATCACACAAAGAGTTGTTCTGTGTGGGAATCGAACCCACAACACTGTGGCGGGTGACCAAGAGCTTCATGGCCGGTCACACGGGAGATGATGGTATACCATTGCGTGTGTTAAGAACTAGAGAAGCGTAAGGGCAAAATGACAACTTCACTGCCGAAAAACAACTCAAATTTACCTGCCGTTAACTTATAACTCTTTTATGACAAAATAGTAGTTGGATATCTGATTTTTACTAATAATAAAGCTTTATTTATCGGCTACAGAATAGTGTAACTTTTTGGGCAATCAAAAAACATTATTATTTTAATAAATTTTATTTTTCAAAAAATGGTTGACTTACGTCATTATGGCTGTTACATAAATTTAATAATGTGTGGAATGCAACGGAACTTCCGTTAAAATGGCCTTAAAATCATAGGCTACATAATCAATATTTCTGCGTTAAAAACGTATGACAAGATACGTTATTTGAGCGATTACATTCAAGGCATCTTCGGTGTCCTATTCGCTCTGTAAATCGACTTTCGATCGTTGTGCTCGTAACTTTTTTGACAAAATAAAGTCAAGATTATTGTTAGTAGCAACACTTCAATTTGGCAGTAAACAAAAATCATTTTTATTTGATATGTTATTTTTGTACTAAGCAATCTACACACTAGGTATAACGTCCCAGTTTTTTGGCACATAAAAATATGGGGATTAAAAAAGCGAAAGGTAAAAAAAATTTTTTTATGAATTTTTGACCTTACGCTATTCTTGTTTAACCCACGATTTATGGTATAACATTTACGCAAAATCTGTTAAACTCAACCTAACATTTTTTTCAGTATACCAACCCGCTCGGGCCAGATACCATGTGAGTGCTCCCACTTGGTAATTGCTTACTTCCCTTAGTCGCCTCATACGACACCCGTTGGAAAGAATAGGGTGGTGACACTTGTATTCTTAGTCCGTCACCACACGGACATATTTTTTTTTATCCCGGTAAAATGGATGGTTGTTGTGGAGTAGAAATTTTTGCATAGAGCCCATTTGTGTACCGTGGAGTAACGTATTTATATTCTGTAGTCCGCGTGGACGAATTTGCAGGGCGGGGAGAATGTAATTTATAATATTAGTAAAGATTGTAATGTGTGAATGGAAAAATAATTACTAGAAGCTATCAAAAGGTGGCGTAGTTTTTTGTTCGAAGTTCACAACAATATGGTTACGCTTACCATTAGGTGGACCGTCGCTCGTCTACTACCTTGAGCAATAAAAACATTGCTATAATAAAACTGGAGAGTTTGACTAGTTATTTTTTTTACCTGTATGCACAAATTTCTGTGATAAAGGTATATGAAAATAACTTACGTTTATACGTGCAAAAAGACATTCTAACATAAAGCTACGAACCTTAGAGCGAAGCAATTAATGAGTTTGAGCAACCAAAGAGACGCTTATATTTATGTTTTCTAACTAGTAGAAATGATGGCTCTAGAAACAATACTATACACAATATATCTTCTGTATAATTAAAGTAATAATTTCTTTTTTTGTAACTTAAAAAAATATAAAATTCTTAATTATAAACTCATGTCTTAATTGCAAATGGAGTACAGAAGTGCAATACAACCACGTTCCGTCTTTGTAATTATTACTGTCGCACAACCAAAGGTGAGCTTAGTGCTATCTGCCGCACATAGGTCCAAACTATGGCTGCTTTTGAATCATTATTTTTTTATACTACGTGGGACATGGTTATATAGTAAACAAGCACATGACCCACCTGAATCTAGCAGCTAGCATCACTAGCAAAATTGCCATCTCTAAGGAAAGGCTGGAGAGGAAGGATAGTAAGGAGAGGATAGGAAGGGGACTTGGCACTCTCACCCACCAAACGAAACAACGGCAGGAGTATCTACTGTGCCAGCGGAGCACTGAAGGAATGTAATATGGTTCTGGTGGCCGGCAATAAAGAGATGGCACACGGCGGGTTTCTTTAGTGGGCGAGAGCCCCACACTACCCTGTTCGTTGTCCCGAATGACGGGGTGAAAGAAAGAAAATAATTTTATTGCCACTAGTAATAAAAAATTAAGCACATGTCGGTGACAATATGGCCCGCATTCAGCAACTATGTCACAGTGCATCGTATTAAAAGACACTGCAACGCTGGTTTTCAATGCGGCCTGCGTTAGTGACGTACGGATGTCAAAAGAGCAGTAAGTACTTATATACATATAAGTTATATATACGAGTACAATAAAAAACAGAATATCAACTATAAATTATTTTTAAATAAAAAATACCGCCTTCAAAAGACACCTTGAACTAAAAACCAAAAAATAATTTAGTATTTACATACGATTTCCGTGCTAGGCACCTACTGATGTGTTTGGAGTCGGTGCCAAGATGATGTTAATATGATTGATACATACCTATTGTTTTTGTTATTATATGAGTATAAATACCTATTGTTTTGTTATTTTTAGACTAGGCACCGACTTCAAACACATCAGTAGGCACGGAAATCGTAAGTAAATACTATTAAATACTAAATTATTTTTTGGTTTCTAGTTCAAGGGTGTCTTTTGAACGCGGTTTTTGATGTTAAACATCTAATGCGGAGGGAGGGTAAAATCGTTTGTTAGCGTGGCGACGCTTTTATTATACCTACTTGTTCCGTTCAAATCTTGCAAGTTAAATTTGACACACTTCCCGGATTCCGATTGAGCTAAAATTTTACACGCGTGTGTATATCACGACACGACAATGCAATATTATGATGACATGGAGCTGATCTGATGACGGAGCTGGAAGGTACATAGGAACTCTATAATAAGACGGCGCAACCCCATCGAGTTTGGGCTCGTATGATTCGTCTTGCTGAGTACTTTGTGTCTAAATGGTATCCAGGGGCTGATGATGAAGCTGGATGGTGGCCATAGTAGCTCTATAATGAAATGACGCAACCCCGTCGAGTTTGGACACGTTTGATTCGTCTTGATGAGTACTTAGTCTTTAGATGGTATCCAGAGTCTGATGAAGGAGCTAGGAGGTGGCCATGCGAAACTGTAATTAAATAGCGCAACTCCTTCGAATAAGGGCTCGTTTGAAATGTCCTGACTAGAACTTCAGTCATAGATGATATCCAGGGTCTGATGATGGAGCTGGAAGGTGACTACAGTAACTCTGTAATGAAACGGCGCAACACCATCGAGTTTGGAATCATTTGATTCGTCTTGATGAGTACTTTGTCTTTAGATGGTATCCAGGGTCTGGTGATGGAGGTAGAAGGTGGCCATAGGAACTTCGTTATAAAACGACATAACTCCATCGAGTTTGGGCTCGTATGATTTGTCTTGACGAGTACTTTGTCAAGTTATGATAATTTTATTTCTACAAAATAATTTCGATGTTTCATATCTTCTAAACGACCCGCGACATCTAGTTTTTTTTATTTAAAAATAATTTATTATTGCTTTTTAGTGGGTATTTATAAATAGGTGCGTAGGTTAGATGGTACATGATGGGGAGGCCTTCCTCGGAGCACAGGAGTCTGAATATAATAAATATGAGCGCCTAAAGCGCAGTAGAGAAATAAATAAATAACAGCGAGTCTTCCGAAGACCGTGAAGAAAGATTGGCGTACCCATATACATTCAATTCAATATTTCTTTTAACCAAAAAAGGCTGGCTCCCTATTACGTGGTACTTCAACATAGCTGGCGAACCATGGGTGTGTAAAACATCACCTCTGCCTACCCCTTCGGGCATACAGGCGTGATGCTATGCCAACTAAACGCACTGCTCCAATGAGCCAGAGAGTCGGTTGAAACTATCATCGATGTATGGCCAGATGCATTTTTTTTAAGATTTCTGTTGTTTTTTTAAAAACTGCTGGATGGCTGCCGATTTTGATAAAATTTAAATGGTACCACCTCTGATGTAGAACCTACCAAACAAAAAAAGAATCATTGACATCGATTCATAATTGGCGGAATAATCGCGTTACAAACACACAAAAAAAAGCATACAGCCGAATTGAGAACCTCCTCCTTTTCGGAAGTCGGTTGAAAATAGAGTACCTGCTATTGCGTAGTATTGGGTGTGCGGTTAGGTAAATTTTTTCCCGCGTATACAAAAGAAAAGGAGTATCTACTGTTGTTTCACGCTGATTTTTTGTAAGAGGATGAAACTTTCCCGATTGAGCCAGCCCTTTCATGCTAGGATAAGCAAGGATCTAGCACTAGAAATAATAATGGAAATTTCATGCAGAAAAGCTTTAACGAGGATTAGCACAGAATCTTGTGGTTAGAGGCTCTCTGAATAGGCATATAGGTCCCTTAAGGCATGTTCTCATCTAACAATCGTTTGTCTATGATACGTTTACCAATACATTTGTCATTAGAATTCAATACCAAGCCGTGATCCTTTCTTATTTGGTAACAATTACGTGACGTGGTTTGCCACCGAATGCGTTTGTTTCCCTAGAAAGCGACGATAAGTACGCCTCTGGAAAACAGGAATTACTCTATGTTTGAGTAAAAAAAAGGATAGATTCCTGTAGTATACTAAGTACTAGGTAGTAGTAGGCACATACCAGCACTGCAGGTCTGTGGTAATATTCGTGTAGATGTGAAATTAGTTTAAATATATTAATTTTACGCTATAAAATATTCAATGTGATGCAAAAAGTTGATGCTTCTATATAAAATAATAATTTCGAGGTGCACGTGCAAAATTCGTTAAAACTTTCCTAACATATTAACAATACTTTGGACAACGTGTCATAGACTCGTGCCACGTACTGGAAGGAATGTCGTTCATTAAAAGCGCATACTTTTTCCGCATGGCTGGTAATAAAACCTCCCAAAATTTAAATTAAAATATTTGTGCGAATTTATTGTGACGTTGATTAAGAGAACCACATTTAATTCAACGTGATTCAAGTATCAAAACCTGCGCAATCGGGTTTTGTTGAAACTGTGTAACAAATGTTTTTGTATGGATAGGCACCTATAAAATATTTTACGATTGAGTCGTGTTCTGACATTTTTCATTAAAGAAAGAAGAAAAGTCACGAAAACAGTACAATGAAATCCTACTAGCCAAGTCTACAAAAACTAGGTTATATTATCTCCGGTTCCCGATATAAGTGGTAACGGGATATTTTTTAAGTCTTATCAAGAGAGAGACAAAAATTACTTTTTTTTTTAGTTTAGATTGCGATTAGTTATTTTAAACTATGAGCATACAGGTTGTATGAAGATGAGGTTTGACGAGATAGGACCTTTGTCCTAACTCAGCGCGTTGGCTCTCTTGAGTCTCACATCATATTTGACTAAAAAAACATTTGCAAACAAATAAACAGGCAAACAGCTAAAATTTCTAAATAATATAGCCTGATACAGAGATTTTTTGCTCAAATATGTGCAACTAGCCTTTGCCAGCGGCTCCGCCACAGCAAAGAGCTAGTTTTTAGGTTATATCTCAGATTCCTGATATAGTAGCGGGATAAAATATGTACCAGTTTTTAAGTCTAATCATGTAAGTGATGCGCGAACAACCAAACAGACAAAAAATCTAAAAAAAATCCTATATAGCCTATTACAGTATTTTTTCTCAAATATCTTATGTTTAGCTCTGTTACAGCTTTATAATAGTAGGTATAGATAACAACTTTTAACTGCGTGCGTATTAGACCAAAGGCAACCTTCGCGAGTAATCTACACCAAGAAAAGCTATAGGACATGAAGAGGAATGATGATATATTATAGAGATGATGAGGAAGTGGTCAGTTAAAATAATAGAAAGGGAAGGGTTTAGTAGGTTTCTAATTTAGAGATACATATTTAGACATTTTTGAATTGAGAATGTTAAATTTCATTTTATATTTGACATAGGATTCACATACATTTCAATGGTTTTATAAAATCGCAGGTAAATTAGGTGTCGAATTTAGAAAATAAATCATTCACGCTGACGAAGTCGCGGGTATCAGCTAGTAGTATAGATATGTACAGACACAGTTACAGTTTTATGATAGTACCGATTCCTGGCACATTACCTTTACCTTGAACTTACTTCCTACAATGTTCATTCAAGGATACCTAGACTAATTATTTGACTTATTAACTTTCAAGTATGTAATACAGTCAGAGTATAACCAAGGACTTAAAGGATAGTGGTATCGAGACGGACCGAAGACTACAGATTTTTTGAAATTTTCAAAATTATATGTGTAGGCATTGGTTGACAAATTAAATCATCACTGCTCAAAGTGCTCAGTGAAGAAAAATATTGTAAAGAAACCTCCTCAAACCCGCAGCTCGTGAAGTCTGCCAAACAGCACTAGATCACCATGACGTGAATTACTCACTAATTAATATTTTTTTATTTTTTTTATTGCGTTTAGTGGCAGACAAGCCACGGTCCATCTGATGGTAAATGGTAACCGTCGCCCATGGACTCGACTATACCGAGAGTATTGTCAAGCCGCTGCTCACCAATTCATTTCACAGATGAAATGAAATATAAACTGCTATCTCCTGCTACAGCCAAAACGCAACAATGTGCTTCATGGCCGGTCACACGGGAGATGGTGGTACCAACCCGCTCGGGCCGGATACCAAGTGAGTACTTCCACTTGGTAACCAGCCCTACCACCAGTAGTGCAATGGATGATAATTGCTTACTTCCATTAGTCGCCTCATACGACACCCGTGGGAAAGAATGGGGTGGTGACACTTGTATTCTTAATCCGTCACCACACGGATGTAATAAATTACTCATTATCAATGACTCCTAAGATTACACCTGGACCCAATAATGGTATAGTAATGGGTTTAATAAAAACCTGGTGGTCTCTTAACTGTCTTACTTAATCTATACTGAAAACTCTAGAAGCTGAGCAATCATCAAGCAAGGTATGTGCAATGAAGAGCTGGACTTTTAATGTGTACGTTTTATTTTATCTTTGATATCTAGCTAAGAACTACACTAAAATCTCCTCGATTCGAGCGTATATAGCAGTAGAAAATCTCCGTAGGCAACGTTTAGTCTTCCCTCACGTTACTTCTTAGACCATGGGGGCAGTTGATTTACATTCAAGTGGGCCTTTGTTTGTCTGCCAACAAATAGGTCCATATCGATTGCTTAATGATAGCTGAAACTTATTACATAACATGTCAATTGCTATAATGACATTATAGCAGTTGACATTATTCTTACATATTCTTTAAAAGCGTCGTGGGACCACAGTTACTTGTTGGTAAATGGAGACCTCCACTCATAAACTTTAGGAATCAAATCACAAAAAGGAGAGTAATTATAGGATCGGCTGTTAGACTGATATAAATCATGGTTGGATATGTTGGAATAACAGTGAGGTACCTACCATTTATGACCCAGGAACTATTACGGACTCTCACTCAACACCTAAACTTACAATTGTAATGTTTTATTACAATATTTCCATGTTTAATTGCATTGCGTTCTATAGCATCTAAATACTTCAAAGAAAAAAAAAACAGATTCTGCCAAGAAAGTTGTTTATTCTATAAGTTACAAGTAACTAAAACGGACCCACCTGAGGCTTCTTAAAGTTAGGCAGGAAAATATTCCATAAAGAAATGATACCACTCTTAAGTTTACCTTATTTCATTAAATATTTAAAAGTTTTTAAAAGGGTTCCTCTATCATGGATTTTTATCTGCGTTGAATGACTTGAGATGGTTGCTTAGTAACACGTTGTGTACTCGTATTGTTCATCCCTTACGTTTAGTCTGTTGGTTATAGTTTTGAATAGCCAGCCCCAGTTAGAATTACTTACCAATCTTTACATAACACAAAAACGAAAAATTCTAAGCTGTTTCATATAGTGAGCGTGTCAAGCTGTCTTTGAATGACTCAACAAATTATATATCCGCATTTATGTCTCAAAGCAAATAATGAATTTTGAACCGATGTACAAACTTTAACATTATTTCTGGCATTAGGATCTGTTAAAACACGTAGTTAATACTTTCAAAAGCAACATGTAATGTGTATTAAATAATTCTGAAATAAAAATTTAATCTTAAAGTCATTGATATGTAAATATTATAATTAAATTATTATCATTCCGCCTTAAAAGGCGAACCGTGTGGGTAGTATGTAACACGTATGACAAAATGTGGCGCGACAATTAATATTACGTTTTGTACATGAGGACAGTAAGGGTTCTCGAAGCCATTTTGTTTAGCAATTCGTTACGCTACTGCGCTAAAAATAAATTCTTTGTCAGAAACATTTTTATGTTTAGCGACTCGTTACGTCAGTGTGATAAAAATAAATTCTTTAACAGTCGCCTGCAATAGCTTAGCGGTGTAGAACACTTCCCTGGATTGGATGGGACGCAAGTTCGAATCCTGCTTGCAGTAAAGTTCCCTTTTTCCACTTTCACAACTAATTTGTTCTTTATAATACCTATTACCAAGTCCCCAAGAAGCCGCCTAGAATGTGTGTAATAATATGAGAATATTAGTATCTGCTAGATATAAGTACTAGACGATGAAGTTACCAAAATTATTATCAACTAATCAGAACTATTTCTGCACTATACACTGCTTCTGCGTAAATTCAGTGTTATGAATATTTAATCAATGAAAGCTATCAAGTAGCTTGACTATTTTTTATAGTTCAGCAGTCTATCGGTGATAATAGCCGTTACTAGACAGATTGATTACAGGTGTGCCGTTAAACAATTGTCATCCTCGATTTTATACAATGTGGAGTAAGAGAAGATAATCAGCTATTTGTTATTTCTAATTTTCAATTAATTTATATCAAACTAGATTATGCACGCGACATCGTCTGCGTGGACTTCTGAAATACCCGATGATATTAATATACAGCACATTAATTAACTATATCTATATAATATATTAAATTCTCGTGTTTGTCGCCATTCTCCTCTGATACGGCTTAAACCGATTCTTATAATTATTTCTCTTATAACTTAAATTATTGATCTTAATTTTGTGTGTATATACAGTAGGTCTGAGAATAGAATATAAACTATTTTTCATACCCCTAAGTAGGGTGTAATAAGTTAAAGGGTGGTCCACCCCAAAATTTATTTATTTAATTTTTGGATCAATTTTTTTTTTATGTTTTGGTGATTCGGCTTTAAAAATATACTACTCTGTCAAGAAAGTACCGGGAAAAGGTCAATAATACACAAAAATTTTGTTATTCATCCAAATTTAATTTTATCACCTTCAAAGTATGCTCCTTCAGAATCGATAGACTTATGCCAACGAATAATCCAATCATGAAATAATTTTTTAAACGCTATTTCCGGATTTGATTTCAGTTCTCGCCGCGAATTCTCCTTTATGTCTTCTACCGAGTGAAAACGGGTGCCACGAAGTGGTCATTTGAGTTTAGGAAAAAGAAAGAAGTCAGCTGGAGCCATATCTGGTGACTATGGTGGTTGCTCGATGGTATTTGTTGAGTGTTTGGACAAAAATTCATTCATATTGATGGCCTTGTGCGTAGCCGCATTATCGTGGTGCAAAATCCAAGAACTTTCTTTCCACAAATCTGGCCTATTTCGTCGAATTGGCTCTCTTAAACGCCGCATAAAGCTCAAATAATATTCTTTATTTACAGTTTGACCATCTGGCAAGAATTCCGAGTGCACAGCACCGCGATAGTCAAAGAAAACAGTCAACATGACTTTGACTTTTGATCGACTTTGGCGTGGTTTTTTTGGGCATCGGTTCAGTTGGAAGTCGCCACTTTGAAGCTTGTTGACTAGTTTGCATGTCAAACTCGTAAACCCACGTCTCGTCACCAGTAACAATGCGTTTCATGAATGTTGGGTCGGAATTGACTCATTCTAGCATGTCCTCAGCGACTCTTATGCGATTGAGTTTTTGGAGAAAATTTAGATCTTTTGGGTCTAGCCGAGCGGAAACATGTTTCATACTCAAGTGATTATTTAAAATGGTACGGATCGACTCGTGAGACACAGAAAGTTCGGCGGCTATCTCTCTCAAAGTTGAATGAGGATTTTCAGTCACTATTTCCTTCACTTTTTCAATGTTAACTTCAGTTGCAGACGTTGATGGCCTACCAGAGCGAGGCAAATCTTCCATCACATCTCGACCGCTTTTAAACGCTTTGTACTACTCATAAGCACGTGTTTTTGATAAAATCGATTCACCGTAAGCCTTCTGTAACATTTTCAGTGACTCCGAACACGAAATTCCATTGGCGATGCAAAATTTAAGACAAACTCTTTGTTCGATGTTTTTGTCCATTATGAAATTCGCAATACACACTAGATATGATATAACTAAAAACAGCACTGTGCTTAATATAAATAACAGATGCAACTCAAACTAAAAAAATAGATAACAGTTGTGCCAATCTAACAACATCAAAAAAAACAAAAATTTGAATTTGGAACCATAAACAAATCATCCATTCTCAATAATTTTTTGACTGAATGTACAATCCTAAATTTTCAGTCTTCTACTGCGAACCCCTATTTTTTAATAGCGACATTAGTATTGTTATTTTTATAATCAGTCATCGTTCACAGCACTCCATGCCTTTTTCACTCATATACCACATCCTCACACACAATAAGTTAGCAAATTTTTTCTACGCTGGAAATATATATCCCTAAAAATACTCTAGAAATAATTTATAAGAACCATAAGAACCATCTACTTTTCTGGGATAAAAGGTAGCATAATATGTCTTTTTCTGGGCTTCAGATTATATGATAGATACAAAATTTCCCGATGATGATTTTTGTAAACTTCTTTCATATTTACACGGTGACAAGCGCGTTACTCGCGGCTTTGCTCGCGTCTTAGTGATTGTCTTATAAGTGACGGTAGATGAAAAATTCATTTTATGCAAACCCGGATAGGGTAATTCTTATTCGTAATGTTCACCTACAGTATCAAAGAAACACATATGTAAATTATATCTTAATTTGTAAATATAGTTAATTTTATTTCAACTAAATATATATAAATAACTGTTTATGAATTCATTTTGTTTTCAATTTTTAAAAATAAAATGCTTTCTGCTTGTCTAACATTAAGTAATTCTATGAAAACTCCATTAATCATTATAATACAAACCAATCGAAAATTTGCATACCTTTACCAGGAGTAGATGACGTCATCGAATTGTACGTAAGCTCTTTTATAATGGTACCTATATCTACTTTATGGGAGAGTAGGGCCGACCCAATTTTGAAACGAAGCGAGAGGCACGTCCTGAGGGTAAGGTACTCTGCTTAATAATAAGCAAATGGTTTGAAATGTACGTGACATAAGACAACGTCGTTGTTTTTATGTAATTTTATATATGAAACAAATTTGTTGATCTGTAAATGAGCTCTAATTAGTATACTTTGGTTTAACTATTCCGACAAGTTTACGAACTTTTGTTTATTTTGGATGCCGTAATATTTCTCATGAGCTAATTGTAATCAATGATAATGGTTAATTGACAGCGGTCTCCTTTAAAGATACCAACTCATTTTAAGAGGTTTTTTTCCAAAGATGTAGCACAATATTATACTGTCGCGAGTACTTCCGACTCTCTGTTATTTATATATCAGTAAAGATATTTTATCATAATAAGACTTCATTATTAGATAATCATATGATATTTGGTTATTTACCAGCATGAATTGTGAAAATGATAAAAAACATTTATTCACTACTAGTACCTCTTCTCAGCTCCGCACATATATATTTTTTTTGTTATTGCCTGTGTTGGCAAACGAGCCACGGCCCACCCGGTGGTAAATGGTAACCGTCGCTCATGGACTCAACTATACCGAGAGTATTGTCAAGCCGCTGCTCACCATTACATTTCACAGTTATGAAATGAAAGTATTAATGGCTATCTCCTGCTACAACCAAAACACATCAATGTGCTTCATGGCCGGCCACACAGGAGATGGTGGTACCAACCCGCTTGGGCCCGATAGCAAGTGAGTACTCCCACTTGGTACTCAGCCCTACCACCAGTAGTGCAATGGGTGATAATTGCTTACTTCCCTTAGTCGCCTCGTATGACACCCATGGGAAAGATGTGACGTGTGTGGTGGTGACACTTGTATTCTTAGTCCGTCACCACACGGACAATTTACTAATCAAGGAAATCTCGACGTCTTTATTCTAGTGATAGGTATATATTGTAGGCATAAAACATAATAAAAATCACACTCATTATATTTGTTTACTTAAGCAGGATTTTATCTTGTAACATAGCACCATGCCTGTATTCCCCGAAGGGGTAGACAGAGGTGTATTATAAGCCCTCGGTTCGCCAGCTATGTTTAAGTCCCACGTAATACGTAGCGTAATAGGTGGCGAGCCTATTGCCGTCTACCGGGCACATTTTTAAACTCCGGGTTGCTACTGAGAATTTTTATTTTTAAGAAAAAGATCAATGACAAAATACAGGTGCTCTACAAGTTTTAGAGCCAATACTTTATTACAGTAGGTATACGGTATAGGTAATGACTCTGCGGATGAAAAGTTCGGCATTTTCTTGTTCTTATTGTGTGCTCTCGTATCGAGCTTCTACGAGACGAGAGCGGACGTGAGGTTCGCGAGACAAATAGACGAGTGTGTATAGCCGCCGTTACAAACCTGAATATACGTTTTATTATTAGCAAATCGAGACCTTACAAAAGTATATAAAAGTCCATGATTAATGTACTGTATTTTTTTAATCTAAAGATACTATTTTAAAGCTGTAACAGAGTTATGTCTGTACATTACAGATATTTGAGAAGAAAAAATACTGTATTAGGCTATATAGGCGTGTATTTATATATATTTGTAGCATTTGACATGCTTAGCACTATACATTAAACACAAAGTGAAAAATGTGAAATCGAAAATAACAGTCAGGAGCAGGATTTGAACCTGCATCTTCTGGATACCGTCCAGATGCTTTACCAATTCAGCCATCCTGACAATTGCTCCTGACTGCTAACTTCGACAACACATCATACTTAACGTCTTTGGGTGACGCCTGCGCCGTCTGTCGGACGTATTTTCATACATTATACCGACCAGGTAAACTTAATTTTACAATTAAGATTTTTACCTAATAATGACGCAAACCCTATAAATATTTATATATATTTGTAGCATTTGACATGCTTAGCACTATACATTAAACACAAAGTGAAAAATGTGAAATCGAAAATAACAGTCAGGAGCAGGATTTGAACCTGCATCTTCTGGATACCGTCCAGATGCTTTACCAATTCAGCCATCCTGACAATTGCTCCTGACTGCTAACTTCGACAACACATCATACTTAACGTCTTTGGGTGACGCCTGCGCCATCTGTCGGACGTATTTTCATACATTATACCGACCAGGTAAACTTAATTTTACAATTAAGATTTTTACCTAATAATGACGCAAACCCTATAAATATTTATATATATTTGTAGCATTTGACATGCTTAGCACTATACATTAAACACAAAGTGAAAAATGTGAAATCGAAAATAACAGTCAGGAGCAGGATTTGAACCTGCATCTTCTGGATACCGTCCAGATGCTTTACCAATTCAGCCATCCTGACAATTGCTCCTGACTGCTAACTTCGACAACACATCATACTTAACGTCTTTGGGTGACGCCTGCGCCATCTGTCGGACGTATTTTCATACATTATACCGACCAGGTAAACTTAATTTTACAATTAAGATTTTTACCTAATAATGACGCAAACCCTATAAATATTTATATATATTTGTAGCATTTGACATGCTTAGCACTATACATTAAACACAAAGTGAAAAATGTGAAATCGAAAATAACAGTCAGGAGCAGGATTTGAACCTGCATCTTCTGGATACCGTCCAGATGCTTTACCAATTCAGCCATCCTGACAATTGCTCCTGACTGCTAACTTCGACAACACATCATACTTAACGTCTTTGGGTGACGCCTGCGCCATCTGTCGGACGTATTTTCATACATTATACCGACCAGGTAAACTTAATTTTACAATTAAGATTTTTACCTAATAATGACGCAAACCCTATAAATATTTATATATATTTGTAGCATTTGACATGCTTAGCACTATACATTAAACACAAAGTGAAAAATGTGAAATCGAAAATAACAGTCAGGAGCAGGATTTGAACCTGCATCTTCTGGATACCGTCCAGATGCTTTACCAATTCAGCCATCCTGACAATTGCTCCTGACTGCTAACTTCGACAACACATCATACTTAACGTCTTTGGGTGACGCCTGCGCCATCTGTCGGACGTATTTTCATACATTATACCGACCAGGTAAACTTAATTTTACAATTAAGATTTTTACCTAATAATGACGCAAACCCTATAAATATTTATATATATTTGTAGCATTTGACATGCTTAGCACTATACATTAAACACAAAGTGAAAAATGTGAAATCGAAAATAACAGTCAGGAGCAGGATTTGAACCTGCATCTTCTGGATACCGTCCAGATGCTTTACCAATTCAGCCATCCTGACAATTGCTCCTGACTGCTAACTTCGACAACACATCATACTTAACGTCTTTGGGTGACGCCTGCGCCATCTGTCGGACGTATTTTCATACATTATACCGACCAGGTAAACTTAATTTTACAATTAAGATTTTTACCTAATAATGACGCAAACCCTATAAATATTTATATATATTTGTAGCATTTGACATGCTTAGCACTATACATTAAACACAAAGTGAAAAATGTGAAATCGAAAATAACAGTCAGGAGCAGGATTTGAACCTGCATCTTCTGGATACCGTCCAGATGCTTTACCAATTCAGCCATCCTGACAATTGCTCCTGACTGCTAACTTCGACAACACATCATACTTAACGTCTTTGGGTGACGCCTGCGCCATCTGTCGGACGTATTTTCATACATTATACCGACCAGGTAAACTTAATTTTACAATTAAGATTTTTACCTAATAATGACGCAAACCCTATAAATATTTATATATATTTGTAGCATTTGACATGCTTAGCACTATACATTAAACACAAAGTGAAAAATGTGAAATCGAAAATAACAGTCAGGAGCAGGATTTGAACCTGCATCTTCTGGATACCGTCCAGATGCTTTACCAATTCAGCCATCCTGACAATTGCTCCTGACTGCTAACTTCGACAACACATCATACTTAACGTCTTTGGGTGACGCCTGCGCCATCT
Source organism: Leucoma salicis (assembly GCA_948253155.1). NCBI lineage: Eukaryota > Metazoa > Arthropoda > Insecta > Lepidoptera > Erebidae > Leucoma > Leucoma salicis. Next base: position 8,384,080 of record OX411808.1, on the reverse strand, counting down.
GTCGGACGTATTTTCATACATTATACCGACCAGGTAAACTTAATTTTACAATTAAGATTTTTACCTAATAATGACGCAAACCCTATAAATATTTATATATATTTGTAGCATTTGACATGCTTAGCACTATACATTAAACACAAAGTGAAAAATGTGAAATCGAAAATAACAGTCAGGAGCAGGATTTGAACCTGCATCTTCTGGATACCGTCCAGATGCTTTACCAATTCAGCCATCCTGACAATTGCTCCTGACTGCTAACTTCGACAACACATCATACTTAACGTCTTTGGGTGACGCCTGCGCCATCTGTCGGACGTATTTTCATACATTATACCGACCAGGTAAACTTAATTTTACAATTAAGATTTTTACCTAATAATGACGCAAACCCTATAAATATTTATATATATTTGTAGCATTTGACATGCTTAGCACTATACATTAAACACAAAGTGAAAAATGTGAAATCGAAAATAACAGTCAGGAGCAGGATTTGAACCTGCATCTTCTGGATACCGTCCAGATGCTTTACCAATTCAGCCATCCTGACAATTGCTCCTGACTGCTAACTTCGACAACACATCATACTTAACGTCTTTGGGTGACGCCTGCGCCATCTGTCGGACGTATTTTCATACATTATACCGACCAGGTAAACTTAATTTTACAATTAAGATTTTTACCTAATAATGACGCAAACCCTATAAATATTTATATATATTTGTAGCATTTGACATGCTTAGCACTATACATTAAACACAAAGTGAAAAATGTGAAATCGAAAATAACAGTCAGGAGCAGGATTTGAACCTGCATCTTCTGGATACCGTCCAGATGCTTTACCAATTCAGCCATCCTGACAATTGCTCCTGACTGCTAACTTCGACAACACATCATACTTAACGTCTTTGGGTGACGCCTGCGCCATCTGTCGGACGTATTTTCATACATTATACCGACCAGGTAAACTTAATTTTACAATTAAGATTTTTACCTAATAATGACGCAAACCCTATAAATATTTATATATATTTGTAGCATTTGACATGCTTAGCACTATACATTAAACACAAAGTGAAAAATGTGAAATCGAAAATAACAGTCAGGAGCAGGATTTGAACCTGCATCTTCTGGATACCGTCCAGATGCTTTACCAATTCAGCCATCCTGACAATTGCTCCTGACTGCTAACTTCGACAACACATCATACTTAACGTCTTTGGGTGACGCCTGCGCCATCTGTCGGACGTATTTTCATACATTATACCGACCAGGTAAACTTAATTTTACAATTAAGATTTTTACCTAATAATGACGCAAACCCTATAAATATTTATATATATTTGTAGCATTTGACATGCTTAGCACTATACATTAAACACAAAGTGAAAAATGTGAAATCGAAAATAACAGTCAGGAGCAGGATTTGAACCTGCATCTTCTGGATACCGTCCAGATGCTTTACCAATTCAGCCATCCTGACAATTGCTCCTGACTGCTAACTTCGACAACACATCATACTTAACGTCTTTGGGTGACGCCTGCGCCATCTGTCGGACGTATTTTCATACATTATACCGACCAGGTAAACTTAATTTTACAATTAAGATTTTTACCTAATAATGACGCAAACCCTATAAATATTTATATATATTTGTAGCATTTGACATGCTTAGCACTATACATTAAACACAAAGTGAAAAATGTGAAATCGAAAATAACAGTCAGGAGCAGGATTTGAACCTGCATCTTCTGGATACCGTCCAGATGCTTTACCAATTCAGCCATCCTGACAATTGCTCCTGACTGCTAACTTCGACAACACATCATACTTAACGTCTTTGGGTGACGCCTGCGCCATCTGTCGGACGTATTTTCATACATTATACCGACCAGGTAAACTTAATTTTACAATTAAGATTTTTACCTAATAATGACGCAAACCCTATAAATATTTATATATATTTGTAGCATTTGACATGCTTAGCACTATACATTAAACACAAAGTGAAAAATGTGAAATCGAAAATAACAGTCAGGAGCAGGATTTGAACCTGCATCTTCTGGATACCGTCCAGATGCTTTACCAATTCAGCCATCCTGACAATTGCTCCTGACTGCTAACTTCGACAACACATCATACTTAACGTCTTTGGGTGACGCCTGCGCCATCTGTCGGACGTATTTTCATACATTATACCGACCAGGTAAACTTAATTTTACAATTAAGATTTTTACCTAATAATGACGCAAACCCTATAAATATTTATATATATTTGTAGCATTTGACATGCTTAGCACTATACATTAAACACAAAGTGAAAAATGTGAAATCGAAAATAACAGTCAGGAGCAGGATTTGAACCTGCATCTTCTGGATACCGTCCAGATGCTTTACCAATTCAGCCATCCTGACAATTGCTCCTGACTGCTAACTTCGACAACACATCATACTTAACGTCTTTGGGTGACGCCTGCGCCATCTGTCGGACGTATTTTCATACATTATACCGACCAGGTAAACTTAATTTTACAATTAAGATTTTTACCTAATAATGACGCAAACCCTATAAATATTTATATATATTTGTAGCATTTGACATGCTTAGCACTATACATTAAACACAAAGTGAAAAATGTGAAATCGAAAATAACAGTCAGGAGCAGGATTTGAACCTGCATCTTCTGGATACCGTCCAGATGCTTTACCAATTCAGCCATCCTGACAATTGCTCCTGACTGCTAACTTCGACAACACATCATACTTAACGTCTTTGGGTGACGCCTGCGCCATCTGTCGGACGTATTTTCATACATTATACCGACCAGGTAAACTTAATTTTACAATTAAGATTTTTACCTAATAATGACGCAAACCCTATAAATATTTATATATATTTGTAGCATTTGACATGCTTAGCACTATACATTAAACACAAAGTGAAAAATGTGAAATCGAAAATAACAGTCAGGAGCAGGATTTGAAAAATCTTAATTGTAAAATTAAGTTTACCTGGTCGGTATAATGTATGAAAATACGTCCGACAGATGGCGCAGGCGTCACCCAAAGACGTTAAGTATGATGTGTTGTCGAAGTTAGCAGTCAGGAGCAATTGTCAGGATGGCTGAATTGGTAAAGCATCTGGACGGTATCCAGAAGATGCAGGTTCAAATCCTGCTCCTGACTGTTATTTTCGATTTCACATTTTTCACTTTGTGTTTAATGTATAGTGCTAAGCATGTCAAATGCTACAAATATATATAAATATTTATAGGGTTTGCGTCATTATTAGGTAAAAATCTTAATTGTAAAATTAAGTTTACCTGGTCGGTATAATGTATGAAAATACGTCCGACAGATGGCGCAGGCGTCACCCAAAGACGTTAAGTATGATGTGTTGTCGAAGTTAGCAGTCAGGAGCAATTGTCAGGATGGCTGAATTGGTAAAGCATCTGGACGGTATCCAGAAGATGCAGGTTCAAATCCTGCTCCTGACTGTTATTTTCGATTTCACATTTTTCACTTTGTGTTTAATGTATAGTGCTAAGCATGTCAAATGCTACAAATATATATAAATATTTATAGGGTTTGCGTCATTATTAGGTAAAAATCTTAATTGTAAAATTAAGTTTACCTGGTCGGTATAATGTATGAAAATACGTCCGACAGATGGCGCAGGCGTCACCCAAAGACGTTAAGTATGATGTGTTGTCGAAGTTAGCAGTCAGGAGCAATTGTCAGGATGGCTGAATTGGTAAAGCATCTGGACGGTATCCAGAAGATGCAGGTTCAAATCCTGCTCCTGACTGTTATTTTCGATTTCACATTTTTCACTTTGTGTTTAATGTATAGTGCTAAGCATGTCAAATGCTACAAATATATATAAATATTTATAGGGTTTGCGTCATTATTAGGTAAAAATCTTAATTGTAAAATTAAGTTTACCTGGTCGGTATAATGTATGAAAATACGTCCGACAGATGGCGCAGGCGTCACCCAAAGACGTTAAGTATGATGTGTTGTCGAAGTTAGCAGTCAGGAGCAATTGTCAGGATGGCTGAATTGGTAAAGCATCTGGACGGTATCCAGAAGATGCAGGTTCAAATCCTGCTCCTGACTGTTATTTTCGATTTCACATTTTTCACTTTGTGTTTAATGTATAGTGCTAAGCATGTCAAATGCTACAAATATATATAAATATTTATAGGGTTTGCGTCATTATTAGGTAAAAATCTTAATTGTAAAATTAAGTTTACCTGGTCGGTATAATGTATGAAAATACGTCCGACAGATGGCGCAGGCGTCACCCAAAGACGTTAAGTATGATGTGTTGTCGAAGTTAGCAGTCAGGAGCAATTGTCAGGATGGCTGAATTGGTAAAGCATCTGGACGGTATCCAGAAGATGCAGGTTCAAATCCTGCTCCTGACTGTTATTTTCGATTTCACATTTTTCACTTTGTGTTTAATGTATAGTGCTAAGCATGTCAAATGCTACAAATATATATAAATATTTATAGGGTTTGCGTCATTATTAGGTAAAAATCTTAATTGTAAAATTAAGTTTACCTGGTCGGTATAATGTATGAAAATACGTCCGACAGATGGCGCAGGCGTCACCCAAAGACGTTAAGTATGATGTGTTGTCGAAGTTAGCAGTCAGGAGCAATTGTCAGGATGGCTGAATTGGTAAAGCATCTGGACGGTATCCAGAAGATGCAGGTTCAAATCCTGCTCCTGACTGTTATTTTCGATTTCACATTTTTCACTTTGTGTTTAATGTATAGTGCTAAGCATGTCAAATGCTACAAATATATATAAATATTTATAGGGTTTGCGTCATTATTAGGTAAAAATCTTAATTGTAAAATTAAGTTTACCTGGTCGGTATAATGTATGAAAATACGTCCGACAGATGGCGCAGGCGTCACCCAAAGACGTTAAGTATGATGTGTTGTCGAAGTTAGCAGTCAGGAGCAATTGTCAGGATGGCTGAATTGGTAAAGCATCTGGACGGTATCCAGAAGATGCAGGTTCAAATCCTGCTCCTGACTGTTATTTTCGATTTCACATTTTTCACTTTGTGTTTAATGTATAGTGCTAAGCATGTCAAATGCTACAAATATATATAAATATTTATAGGGTTTGCGTCATTATTAGGTAAAAATCTTAATTGTAAAATTAAGTTTACCTGGTCGGTATAATGTATGAAAATACGTCCGACAGATGGCGCAGGCGTCACCCAAAGACGTTAAGTATGATGTGTTGTCGAAGTTAGCAGTCAGGAGCAATTGTCAGGATGGCTGAATTGGTAAAGCATCTGGACGGTATCCAGAAGATGCAGGTTCAAATCCTGCTCCTGACTGTTATTTTCGATTTCACATTTTTCACTTTGTGTTTAATGTATAGTGCTAAGCATGTCAAATGCTACAAATATATATAAATATTTATAGGGTTTGCGTCATTATTAGGTAAAAATCTTAATTGTAAAATTAAGTTTACCTGGTCGGTATAATGTATGAAAATACGTCCGACAGATGGCGCAGGCGTCACCCAAAGACGTTAAGTATGATGTGTTGTCGAAGTTAGCAGTCAGGAGCAATTGTCAGGATGGCTGAATTGGTAAAGCATCTGGACGGTATCCAGAAGATGCAGGTTCAAATCCTGCTCCTGACTGTTATTTTCGATTTCACATTTTTCACTTTGTGTTTAATGTATAGTGCTAAGCATGTCAAATGCTACAAATATATATAAATATTTATAGGGTTTGCGTCATTATTAGGTAAAAATCTTAATTGTAAAATTAAGTTTACCTGGTCGGTATAATGTATGAAAATACGTCCGACAGATGGCGCAGGCGTCACCCAAAGACGTTAAGTATGATGTGTTGTCGAAGTTAGCAGTCAGGAGCAATTGTCAGGATGGCTGAATTGGTAAAGCATCTGGACGGTATCCAGAAGATGCAGGTTCAAATCCTGCTCCTGACTGTTATTTTCGATTTCACATTTTTCACTTTGTGTTTAATGTATAGTGCTAAGCATGTCAAATGCTACAAATATATATAAATATTTATAGGGTTTGCGTCATTATTAGGTAAAAATCTTAATTGTAAAATTAAGTTTACCTGGTCGGTATAATGTATGAAAATACGTCCGACAGATGGCGCAGGCGTCACCCAAAGACGTTAAGTATGATGTGTTGTCGAAGTTAGCAGTCAGGAGCAATTGTCAGGATGGCTGAATTGGTAAAGCATCTGGACGGTATCCAGAAGATGCAGGTTCAAATCCTGCTCCTGACTGTTATTTTCGATTTCACATTTTTCACTTTGTGTTTAATGTATAGTGCTAAGCATGTCAAATGCTACAAATATATATAAATATTTATAGGGTTTGCGTCATTATTAGGTAAAAATCTTAATTGTAAAATTAAGTTTACCTGGTCGGTATAATGTATGAAAATACGTCCGACAGATGGCGCAGGCGTCACCCAAAGACGTTAAGTATGATGTGTTGTCGAAGTTAGCAGTCAGGAGCAATTGTCAGGATGGCTGAATTGGTAAAGCATCTGGACGGTATCCAGAAGATGCAGGTTCAAATCCTGCTCCTGACTGTTATTTTCGATTTCACATTTTTCACTTTGTGTTTAATATATAGGCGTGTCTGAACACAAAACTTTTTTTGGAACGAAGTTCCTTATCGCGCTTTGTGAAAGGGGGCTAGACGGAAAAAATTCTCACGAAAAGTTGTAACGACACTTTTTGCTTATTGTTTGTTTTTTTGTCATATTTTTTTATTTGTTTTTTTGTTATATTTTTTTTAATAAGTTTATATTATATTATATTTGTTAATAATAAAAAAATATTATTATAACTTAAAAAAAAATACATTTCCTTCACTAATTAACCGAAAGGAACTTCGTTCCATCCGGCTGTCCCGTGACACCTCTCAAGTTTTTTTTTAGATTAATTTTCTCTTTATCTGTTTGTTCGCTCGCGCATCACGCAAAAAGTTTTAGATGCATTTTTTTTTATTTGATAAGACTTAAAAACTGGTATACATTTTGTCCCGCTACTATATCGGGAATCTGAGATATAACCTAAAAACTAGCTTTTGGCTGCAGTAGAGCCGAGGTCAAAGGCAAGTTAGTTTATAAAATCAATAGTCATTGAAGTCACCTCATTGAAGCAAAAAAGGAAAATATTACAATCAGTTATTGCCTAAAGCAATCCTACTACTTAATATTTTAAATATGAAAGTTTGAATTCCACATAATTTCCACAGAGGACAACTCTTTGTGTGATCCACAAATGGTTGTTCTGAGTCTGGGTGTACTTTGTGTCCGTGAAATTGTATGTTTTTGAAAAGTTCCCTGCGATACGAGGATTATTCCTTAGTACAGGGCGGTGTATTCAATTTACAAACTTGTTTAAAACCATATTTATATTAATTTTTATAGTGCATGCAGTTGCATATATTACTGACAGCTATTGTAATTAAAACTAACTTTTTAAAAGCTAGTAATAGTATAGGGATAATACAAAGAAATAATGTTATTTTCTACATATATAAAATATACATATATAAAATACACATATATAAAATATACACATATATAATATATACATATATAAAATATGGCTTATATTTTATTACTTGCAATTAGTACTCGTAGATTAGTTAGGTACTCATGTAAAACTCGGGCGTTAGTGTGAATACGACTGTTTTAAATTTAATATTGTATATTATCTATATATATAAAAAATCCCTATCACAATGTTCGTCTGCAATGAACTCCGAAACTACATATCTAATCTAAACGCTTTTTTTTCCAAAATGTGTGATTTTTTCCAACTTTAAATATAGAATAACTTTTACATAATTTTTCGTTTTTTTATTGCTTAAATTGACGATAAAAATATTAAGTATATCAATAATTAACAATTTAGCTAATTATAAGTGTCCCACAGCAACGCGTAGCTATGGTATAAAAAAAATAATTTAATTTAATAGGTTAGAAAATAAAATCGAGCCCGTTAAGCACCGTTAAGTCTCTTGAGACATATATATTTGTTATTTATTATTGCCAAATAAAAGTACTTATTCAAGTTCATGTCTTTTTTTACTGTTCTTTATTTAAATTCGGAACTTTTATCTAATATGGACATGTCATATGGTGCTCTTAACTAATAACCTTATCTAAGCATTAGGGAGGAGCTGCTACCACTGAAGGAATGTAATATAGTTCCGGTGGCCCGCCATTAAAGGCGGAAAGACGGCACACGGCGGGTTTCTTTAATGGGCGAGGGCCCACACTACCCTGTTCATTGCCCCCGAACGACGGGGTGTGCAGTTAGGAACATTTTTTCCCGCCTTAACAAAAAAAGGGAGGAGCTGCTAAGAAGCAAAAACCATATCATATATTATATCCTTTTTGGAGCAACTGAAGCGGGTTCTGTCAGCATGGATTGGATTATACCCACATTAATTTGATCAGCCTAAACTCTCTCAGCAACACCTCCCTACATCTCAGATTCCTATCACACTACACTAACAAATGATGCAATTTTTTATATATCGGAGACTGCTATACAGCACAATTAGTAGGTATTGTTAGAAGAAGGTATCTTCGTAAATGATAATATTTTCGCCAACTACGTGTAGAGCACCGTGCTGTTTTGTGTTCTATCAAGATAAGGTCCGTCTTCCTGTTTGCGGCGTAGCAGTTGTATCGCGTGACTGTTTTCTGAATTATCACTGGCATTATTTCCCTGAATACATTTGAGGTGCGTGTGTGAACCTCAGATTGACATATAGGCACCACTTTGCGGCAAAGTATAGATTGAACTTGTTCACGATAACCTTTTGTTTAAAAAAAAACAACTTTAATTTGTCAGCAATAATAATTTAAATAATAATAATAGCAATATAAAAAGAAACGTAATAACTAAGTTTTTATATACCTATCTTATTTCGAAAAATTGTGACTAGCTATATTTGGCTACGTGAAAATTAATTTTAAATGATGATATCCAACTTTACTTTGATTTAAAACATCCTATTTAAATGAAATGAGCTTATATTTTTAGCCTAAGCTCGCTCTATCTATCTTTAAACCAGATTACTTAGTTATCATAACGTCATCTCCCTTGCAGGGTAGGCAGAGAGAACAAAAGCTCTTTTGCTCTATTCTTGCATACATCTCTCGTTTCCTTAACGTTCATAATTGCCTTCATACAGGCTCGCCGATTTCGGAGACTCCTGACTCTATCTTCCTTCATTCTTCATTATATATGATTAATTTGGTCAAGGTAGGTGAGTCTCGATTTCCGTGCAGTAATTTCAGAGAGTGTAGCCCACTCAACAAACCAATCATCAGATAAAGAAATAGATGTCTTAGGACTAGGGTCGGTAGGTAGGTCTAGGGGCTGCCAGATGTGAAAACATCGAAATTGTTTTGTAGAAATAACGATTAGAAATAAAATTATCATAACTTTTTAAATGTGTGGTTGTATAAAATTATGACAGGCCTAAAAAAAACGGTAATGTATATAAAGGCAATGAACTTATAAGTAAGTGTGAATATATATAATATATTTATTGGCGTTATGTTCCTAGTTACATGCTTTTGTCAACAGATGGAATTAAAAACAATTAAATAAATTGGTGTGGCAATTTCGCCACGCTAACAGCCAGTTTTACCCTCCCTAAGCATTAGATGTTTTCACATCAAAAAAGTAAACATAGTTGATTTATATTCTCTTCTTCACTTCTGTACAGACACGCCGCCGCGCCGGTTTCTTTTTCACATGTTTGTTTTATTATATGAATAGACAAGCGACCAGCGCTTAGTTTGCACGTAATTTATTAATGTAGGAAACTTTAAGGATAACTGGTTAAATGAATTGAATTACATAGAAAGCTGACTACAAACAAAACTTTTGTTTTTTAAATGGCCGCTTAATAAGGGCAATAAGAATATGTCATTTTGATATATTAATTCCACTACTCAGGCTCCTAATTCTTGTGACTTTCATTCTGGTAAAGGTGTAGCAGCATAGAATAAAAACTGTTCAAGATATTAACCGGGTACGGCTACACTGGGTCACAGTCCATTTATGTCGGGTCACAAAGACCGGAACGCAAACGGCGCACCTTCGTTTACCCGGTGATTGTCCGGTTGACCTGCCCTCGACCATTCCTTAAGTTAACTAACGCGAATAAAAATAACAGTAAAGAAAATCTGAAAGCAAAATGATATATTTTGTGTTAAAAACTGATATACTTAAAATCAGCTATATTAAATCGGATCTCGATTATGCATCCAATTGTGTTATTGGCGTTTTCCAAAAGAAACCTTCAGTAGTAATCTGAACTTAACGTGACTTGGACGTGAACAGCCCTATATACATATATATGTGATTATATTGCACCATAGGCGACAAATAAGGTTTTATATTACACTTCTAGGATTAAATCAAGGACAAATAGTACTTCTAAAACTTTCGGGTTTTATATTCATTATAACATATTTAACGGGTCTATACGGGCATTAAACTCCTCAAAACACTATTATTTTGACTAAACTCGACGTTTCGGCTAAAGCGGATGTGGTGGTGATGGCACTTAGCCCAGTCTAGATTTAATCTCTGAAGTAAATTTAAGTTCTTCAAGATTTAATATTAAATAAATAAATAAATATTCACGGACATTTTTCACACAATGTCCTCTGGTCCCAGACTAAGCTTAACGCTTGTGCTATGGGTACCAGATTGCGGATATAATACATATACACTACTTTTTTTTTGTAAATACATACATATAATAGATAGAAAACACCCAGACGCAGTACAAATATCTGTGTTCATCACACAAATAATTGTCCTGAGTGGAAATCGAACCCACGACCTCATGCACGGAAGTCGGTTACACTACCGACTACGCCACTGGTGTTGTTAGCGTCTATAGGCTACGGTAACTGCTTACCATCAGGTTGGGTGTGCTTGTCTGGCACCCACGTAGTATAAAAAAACGCTGTACCATCTAAATTTCAGTAAAAGCATAATATTATACTCGTGGAACTGACATACTCTCTTAATCGTTAAAACTAAAAATGTTGGCATAGAAATCGAAAATTAAACATATAGTTTTAATTCAGTTCGTATATACTATTATTATATATTAACAAAAAAATTATTATTTGAAAAAAAAATTTTTCTTTCGAGTCAGTTGGGTATGTATAATTCATACCATACAATAAAATAATAACATTATGCCCATATAATATAATAAAAGTAGGTAGGGTACTTATTAGCTTTAGCATGAGCAATTCATTATGGGCAAGATTGTATCTTCAATATTTGATAAGCTGCGTCCATCCCTCTTGGTACACGAGGAAGTCAAAAACATAGAATATATACTATATACAAGTATACTACGGAATATAATGTACCTTTATTTAACAACAATATAATCAAATCTTATGACTAACACTTTCTGATATCAAAATATTTTCTTTTTGAACAAAAAGTATTCCTGTTACTATGTTGTAAAGCAGGGGTCTCCAAATTACGGCCCGCGGGCCAAGTCCGGCCCGCCAGTGCCATCAATCCGGCCCGCGACAACTTAAGACTAGTGTCATCAATCTGGCCCGCGACAGCTAATGTCTTATTATTATTACTATTGCTGTGCTAAGAGAAGAAATCAGAATAATAATTACTTAATTTTATTTCCTTGCAAGGTAAAACTTAACGACAAAAATGATGACGCAGAAAACTTAAGTACCTATCTAGGTAAGCTTAAGCATATTAATAACTAACAAATAATTGAAATGAATCCTACTAATCACCGTAAAGCAAAAAAACACTAATGTGATTTATGTAAATGTGTTTTGGCCCTTGGAAGATACTGAAAAAATTATTATGGCCCTAAGGCTTCAAAGTTTGGAGACCCCTGCTGTAAAGTATTTGAAATGTCGGGATAGTAAATTAATAATGATAGGCGCATGCTACTTTATCACAGGCTAAAAAATAAACTCTGATCTGTTTTTTAAAACGCGCCAGTAAAGCATTTAACTTACTTACTTACTTACTTATCATCACGCCATTTCCCTTGCGGGGTAGGCAGAGAGAACAGTGTCAAGAGGTTCTATTCTTGCATACATCTCTCGCTTAAGCATTTAACTAATTTAAAAATTAAATCTTACCTCTTCTATACTATTTATTATAAAGCTGTGTTTCTGTGTTCGTCTATTTATCTGTGTGTTTGTTTATTCGGGTATCGTGCAAAAACTACTAAACGGATTTTATGATTTTTTTGTATGAGAGCTCTTGATTAGAATTCGTAAAACATCGGGAACCTGAAATGTAACCTAAAAACTAGCTTTTACATGCCATAGATATTTTCTATTACATATTTTAGTTGTTAGTTTTAGTATATTGTATATTTATTAATATAGACTTAGTAGTTTGGGTTAGTATTACATACATATTTGACTGCTGTATTGATTAACGTTGATGTTTTTATATAGACGACAGAGAAAGTAGTTATTGTTAATTATTATCATACGACTTTTGTTTTTTTTCTTTACTGTACTTTTAATTCGTGTTATTTGCGTCTTATAAGTGAGTGAAATATATCATTTCTTTATTTTATTTCGTGTTCAATACCGCATCTCTCTAGCCCAGGATGCGCAGTGGCAGGAAATACCAGGCCGGTGAGGGTAGTAACTTGCCGATAGTTCGAGCAGCAAGTGCAGAACTAGGCTAAGAATTAACGTTCAAATATAAAACGATTTATTAAGCAAACGAGTTTTCCTTCTTAAAATAAAATATCCATGTCCATATTTCACTTTACGAAATCGTTTACAAGTAGGTACATTGAGAGTAGGACTTATCATGTCATTACGTCTCATAAGGTTCCGACAATTCGATATAACGATACAAAATCTTCCATATATGTTTTCATCAAACCCCGTTGCTCGACACTCGCCGTATAACGGTAAATTTGATATATATTGCTTGACAATTTAAGGTACATAATTGGAAGATGATGTCTTAAAAAATAATTTATGTATATAAATATCTAGTACATACGAGTAAGTACGTAGAAATGACTTAATTTATCCGAGACTTTTTGCTTAAGATTGGATATATCTTTAGTGTTTATTACAAACTTTTTGTAAAATATAAACATAATCTTGGATATCTATTACTCTGTAAATGTACGAATATAATATTTGATTCAATTAACCGCAACAATGGCTGCCATCCAGTCCGACCCTAAAAACAATAACGATAAGGGAATAATTAATGAATACAAAGAATTTTAAATTAAACCATAATACCTCAGAAAATGTTTGCATTGTTTGTGTGTAAAATGTCGTTCATGTTGCCTTCAACATATCTCCCATTGCTTTGTTTAGTATTTAATAATTCACAATATAATATTTGTATAGAAATGGAATGTCATTTCATGAGTGGGATGAAACGCACTGTCACATAGTTTCGTTTGCCACGATGTAAATATACTTGTATATACATAACCAGGGGGCGTATACCTAACTTTATTAAATCCATTCAATTTCCATGCAGTTCACTTCTCGACTCAGTTGAAATTCGTATTCTGACACATCGAATGCTGATCGTCTTATCGCTGGCAAGCTTGCTATAAAAAAAATAGTTGATCGTTTGTGTTATGACAGTGCTTCGTTCAAAAATATTTTTGTATTAACTATTGGTAAGTAATAGTTTTTCTTTTAGATTATTTTTTACCTAATAATTGAGAAAACTGTTAATAAAATACAACAGTTTCAAAATTATATTAATTGGAGAACTTTATGACAACTCATGCTCATAAAATAATAAATTTTAGCACTACGATGTTAGGTTTTAGAACGAACGCTTTTTAAAAAATGCGGGAATTTTGTATGTACCTAATGTACCTACATACTTGTTTCATATTTTCTATTTAAATACATCCTAATCCTTTAGATAATTTTAGTTAATTACTGAATAGAAAATTATATTTTATTAGAAGAAATAATATAGAAACTATGACGTAAGAAGTTTTTTTTTCGATAATTAAGTATAGTAAGATTTATTTAAGCTAAACATTTATCATTGTAAATCGTTATACTTTACAGCTCCTTAGACGAAAATGTTGGCTCAATTCGGCGACGAGTATCCTACGGCCAATTAGAAGCGATGTGAGAGTTTTTAAATAGCCACAAAGGCCTGGCAACAGGCTTTAATAAATCAACCCATGCGCGGAAACATACAAAGCGCCTCTGGCATATTCTAGCCGAAGAACTCAACTCGCTGTGTGCGGGTGCTGTTAAAGACTGGAAAGGATGGTCTAGTGTAAGTATTTCAGTAAATCCAATTTTTGAATTCCCATTAAGTACCTACACAGTTTTAACCGATATAGAACCTACAAGAAGGGAACTATTTCGTTCACATAACATAGTTTAGCGTGTATCCTCGAAGGATGTTCCATATAGGGAGCAAACCTATTGCTGTCTACAGTGCACAATTCCAAACTCCAAGCTGTTATTGAGAATTGTCTTACAAAGTAAACTCAATAGCTCTGCAAAACCCTGGGATCAAACCCAGACCTCATGGTCATTTAATTAGTTGCATTTACTAATTGCAATGCGAAAAAAATATCATGAGCTCTTCAAAGAAATGTTAGGGGCAATTAAGAACCTAACAGAAAAGATAGATAATATGTAAGTATACCTAGAATGTAATATAATATTATTTATTAATAATATTATTATGATAATTATAGTGACTACTAGGGGTAAAAGAAATGCATAGGGCACTCTTAAGTTTTTGTAACCCATAAATACTTACTTACTTATCATCACGCCATTTTCCTCGCAGGGTAGGCAGAGAGATCAGAGTGCCAAGAGGCTCTATTCTTGCATAAATCTCTCGCTTCCTCAACATTCATAACTCTCTTCATACACGCTCGCCGGTTTGGGATACTCCTGACTCCACCTTCCTTCAATACATGACCGATTTGGTCTAGGTAGGCGAGTCTCGGTCTCCCCCTGTGCCTACATCCTTTACTTTCGCATTGTATATCTTCTTAACCAGTCGCTTGTCCGGCATTCTTTACACATGTCCGAACCATCTGAGCATTGCCTTTCGCATCTTTACACCAATACTTTCTTTCATGCCTACTCGCTCTCTTACATCGTCGTTACGAATGCGGTCAGTCAGCCTCACTCCAGAGATCCTCCATTCTCCGCAGAGATCGCATTTCGTCCGCTTGATTTTACTCTCATGCACCTTATAACTCTCGCTTCCATATAATAACGTTGGGACAAGCACAAACATAAATAAAATAAGTTTAAAGAAATATAAACATATTTTACGAAATAGTCTGCTCCCTACAACTCTACAAGTAACTCTCTCAACTCACAACTTTGGAAGAATTAAAAACCACAATTTGCTGTTAGTTTGAATGTTTAATTCTTGTATTTTTAAGATTTTTAACCTTATGGTTACAATTAATTTTTTTGGGTAAATTTATATGTGCAGACAAGATGGTTAGTATCAGAAAAGGACACTTCCTTGATAGAATGTTGCCAACCAAAGTAAAAGGTTGCATTCAGAAACAAGTTCAATATTTAAATTTATGACATTCACATCTTAATTTAAAGTATAAGAATGTTATATAATTCAATAAATAATTACTGGTATGTAAATGCACACTAGAAATATGCTAAGCCATATAAAACAAACTAGGAAAATAATTATTAACCTTAAACTTAACATTTTAAACATACAATTTAATGAAACACATGTTAAAGAGCCCGAGTACACTCTGCCAGGCATGCAAATATTAAAAATAACTAAGTATTGCTTACAAACTATTAAAAATTATATGAATTGAAAAAAATGCTCATAGTAAACAACATGTATGTAAATTGAAAAAAATGCTCATAGTAAACAACAAATAAAATACTATGCTAACTATCTTAGAAAGCTTTGTTTAGGAAATCTGATATCAAATAACAACACTTTATCAATAATAAACTATTGTGAAAAATTAAGTTATTATAATTAAAATATTTTTACATTATTCAATTTGCAGTATTACGACTATCCCACAGACTTCCAATGAGGGCTTGACGTACCATTAATCCATCATTAAAAGTACTCTGGCCACTAGACACAGAATGGAAGATTGGCTGCTAGCTACCTCTTGAGCAGCTTCGTCAACATTAAGTGATAGTGGTAATGTCACATTTTCTCGTACACATAAATTACGTAATATTACACAAACTTTAACTATAGATCCTGCAATTTGTGGTGAATAGTGTAAAACATGGTGTACCAATAAACACCTAAAACGAGCTTTAAGTAATCCAATTGTTTTTTTCAATCACATTTCATACTCTTGAGTGCACCTTGGTGTAGTAGGCTTCAGGTATTCCTGCTGTAGCATTGATTACTGGTGTCATCAGACATCTAAGGAGATATCCGGAATCACCTGTCAAAGATATTTTTGTTAAAATATAGGCTTGTATGAGTTTTAGACAGAAGCAAAAAGGAAAATAATTACCAAGTAACCACATGGACTCATTGGTACAAATTTCTTCCAAATTATCCTTGGACCATATAAAAGAATCATGTGTGCTACCTCCATAGCTGGCATATACACTTATTACTTCCATATCATCATTACTAATTTGAAATATTTTTGTTTCAGATTATAATCAGAAAGAACTTAAAGACTGAAAACAACAAAATAATATGTAATAATAAAATAAAAGTTTTGTAAATAAATAATTTGATTACTTACTAATTGTACATTCAATGAATGATATTACTTCCTACAATAATATCTTTCCTCATGTAGATTGGGACAAACTATTCATGTAGTAATATGCAATCTATACAGCCTAAAGTCCCCATCATCCCAAATTCATTGAAAAACCTAAAAAATCCTTTTAGATTAAAATACTAGTAACTAGGTACCTAGTTGGTATAATTATGTTATTAGATAGGTATCTATGTATGTAGGTAATCTATGTATTAAAAATTAACATAGTTTACATTAGCTCAACGCTCTTGCGATGTTCTTTGGAATTTAATGTATTTAGCCTGAATTTGAGGCAAATTTAATAATTTTGTTATCTGTTTGATAACTCTAGACACCGTGGGTTGTGAGATAGAATGTAACGAAATATACCCATTGGGCACTGATATGATCCAGTAGCATAAAACGATAATGATACTAATACCTGAGAAATCAAAATTATTTGCATTTAATATAAATACATAATCCCATCCATCAGCCTTTTAACATCCACTGCTAGACATAGGCCTCCCCAAGAATGGGGCGATCGCAGTGTATGTTGTTAATACTCGAAGGAATGCTGCTGCCCACTCCTCCGGTATTCCCTCAGTCGGCTCTTACGACTCCCATGGGTGGAGAGGGGTGGGACAATTCTAAAGCTGGCCCCACGGCAATAAAACAAATACATAATAGGATGATATATGTAAAATGACGTGTTTCTACGTGAAGTTAGGTTAAATATATAAATAATAATTACTTACTTACCTTTGTTTCTACTGATAAATCCGTGGCTTTTTAGGCTCGGCATATTTATTTGGGCTTCACATCACATAAATTTCTTACTAGTGCCTTTAGTTAGTCGATAACGAGCAATAAACTCGCCGGCGCCGTCATGACATATTTTAAAGGGGCCATTGCATTCTTCCCGCACCCGCCTCCGGTAGGTATATAATATTAATTCGTCGTCACACATTGAATAAAAACGTTATAATCAAATTCCACAATACAACTAAGATTATTTAAACTTTAGATTGTTATCTTATCTCCTTGTTTAATGGCTCTTGTTGTGGCAGTGTGAGCACAATTTCGCCAATATCGAGTATTAATTTAAGGTAGACCGTCAAACGAAGGAAATTTGTTCGGTGAAAGAGAAATAAACGGTGAAAAATGAGTACTACACAATTCAATTCCTTTAGATTGTTAAAACAATTCTAAACAAGCTACTCTGACACAGCGAATACTGAATGGTTTATAAACAGCAAAACATTATGTCAAATACGTCAAATGTGAGTTCGTAATACGGTTAAATCCAGTCAATATCCGTTCAGCAACCGGTGACAACTGACTGGCTGGATTATAGGGATAAGTATACGAAATTGCAAGGCAGTTCACTTTACGGCGTAAACTGCCTGGAAATAAGAGTTTGTAATACGCCTGCAGGACTGAAATAGGAAGCATATGTTCAAGAAAAGAAACTAAATAAAAACAATATACTTTGGAAGACTAAGAAAGCATAAAGACGTTGAGTTTAAAAAGAAAATACTTTATCTCTACTCTCCTGAAAACATGAACTTTCCTCAATTTGTTTATTTAACACACAAGCAAACCCGGCGACACGTTTTTGTGGCTAGTTATTATACGAGTAGCACCATTGTTTGGGGATAAAACGTAGCCTATGTCCTTATCTGTAAGCTGGATTATACGTATGTAAAATTTCACGATGATATGATGAACTTTATAGCAGCGCTTATGTAATGAACATACAAACACTGATTGTTAAAAGTAGGTATATTATCATGTGTGAAATGTTATGTGACAGTTTCTGATCTGAAGTCTCTGAAACCATGTACCTACACGTTTGAAAATAGCTTATTGTCAATAACATTTCTGTTAATCATCTTTTGGATAATTCTATATCAAAAAACACACGACTTCGCATCTTGTAACATATAACCAGGCAACTTTCTAGATTGAGAGGTAGTTTAGTTTAAGATAAGAGAAAATGAAATCTGCAGGAGAACTAGAGTGTCTGAAATAGCCCGCTTGTCGGCACGCTGAAGTGGCAATGGGCAGGCCACACCGTTCTACCACCGAAGGAATGTAACATAGTTTCAGTGGCCCGCCAATAAAGGCGGAAAGACGGCCTACGGCGGGTTTCTTAAGTGGGTGAAGGCCCCACACTACCCTGTTCGTTGTCCCGAACGACGGGGTGTGCGGTTAGGAACATTTTTCCCGCCTTAACAATAAAAAAGGCCACACCATTCTACGAACCGACAACCATTGTAGAAGAAAGGTTCTAGGTTAGATACAGGTGGCACAGGACCGCTATTATAGTTTTGTGGCTCAGTGTCAAAAGACGATGGAAGGCTGATAGATAAAAAAAAAAAAATTGATTCATTTTAAAACACTACTTTGCTTTTACGATTTAGATACATCTCACTATAATTTTGTCATATAATTTACTGATCTCTATATAAACAGGCTTGCCTAGTTTGTTATTCTGTATTTCCAAAGTGCCATGTGGGGCTGGCTTTAGAATTGTCCCACCCCTCTCCACCCATGGGAGTCGTAAGAGCCGACTGATACCGGGGGAGTGGGCAGCAGCACTCCTTGGAGTATTAACAACATCCACTGCGATCGCCAACCCGCCTGCCAAGCGTCGAGATTACGGCATTATCTCCCATTCTTGGAGAGGCCTATGTCCATCAGTGGACTTTAAAAGGCTGATGGATGGATGGATTTCCAAAATACCACTCCTGTATACAATACTTAATAAAGGATTGTAATGTTGAGCCAATTACGCACCATACTACTTGTAATACAGGTTAATTTCAAGTGCGAGAGTGAGATCTCGATATGGGCAACGACGATGCTATCGAAAGAATAATATAACTACTCGTTTGGATGGTATTTTATGTAATACTCTTTTATATAAATAAAGTTATTATTATTATAAAGGTCATCTATTTAGATGTTTCGTACCTAATTTGTTAATATTTTTAACATGTTAATAAGAACAGTTAAAGAATATACAGTTCTTGGTAGAATAATAGCCGATAAAAGCAACAGGTCTCAACAAAAAAATATCAACGTTTCTCTTTTACCTTATTAACGCTGTCGTTTCTTTTTAAAAGTATTTTCTTTTACGCCATTAAAGCCTACGAAATGGATATTTATTATTGTTTTTTATTATTTGGTGGCGTAATGTTAGTGAAACATTTTGACGATTCAATTTAAGTAAAATATAGATTAAGCTCTCGGCAGTATTTTGTCTAGTGGTAGAGCTCTGCTTGTCCCAAAATAAATAACTGGCTCGATCGGGGAAGTGTCAACCTCCCACAGAAGATCAGTGTGAAACAAAGGTAGGTTCTCCTTACTGTTATGCTTTATATGGTGAGCGAAGACGCCGGAAGCGCTAATTCTCTCCTTATCTTCTCCATATTATCCATTCCTGCCAGCTCTTATCCCTTTCCTTGGAGTTGGCGACACGCGAGTGATACATCTATTGATGCTAGCGTCTATAACTACGGTAACCGCTTATTCACTATTTTTTTGTTTATTTAATAACAATTAAACCACATCGAATCAGACCGTGAAAAGTAATAGGGCTCTAATCGTAATTATACTGAATCATAAAAGAAAAAAAAAACTCAATTAGTAAAGTATTTCGGTCGTTATCGTGTTAACATACATTACCTACAATACACGGACTTCCTTGACAGAACTTTTTGAAACAGTTTTTTAATTAGTTTAAATAACAAAAATGGCATCAAAAATATCATGAGCGTTAAAAATAGTATTTTTTCTTGATATGTGAGTGTATATATTATTTCACAAGTGCAATATATGATAAATAGAGATATTTTAAGTTTTAAAAATCAGTTGTTCTGCGTGAAACGAGAGTAGTACACACCTCAACGCTTCGCTTATGAGGCGTGCAATAGAGAATACCTATAAAAACAGTTCATAATTTTTTTAATTTAGAATTGTTAATTCTGTTTGGGACTCGCCTCTTTAGATTTTTTTCTTTGTTTCTTTCTTCTTAGCTAACAGAGGAAAAAGTGAGAGCTACTGTCATTCTTTCTAATTGATTTGAATTACAAGAAGTTGCGTTTCAAAACTTAGACGATGCAGATAGAATATTAGGTTTGATAATCACTGATGAAATTTACTGTGGATGATTTGAAGTTTACCGAGACATCTATTGTAGTATTCTAATTTAGAGTACCTATCAAATTGCTTGTTTTAATATATTTTTAAGCATTATCTGAAAGATATATAGACTAAAATATATAAAGATTATAGTTCTACGGAACTATTTGCAGAATGACAATGCTATAATTGTGGTGATATGGCGTATTTGTATTTTCGGGTATTACGAAACAAACTTGTACTGGCTGGAGATCTATTGAATAATATTCAATTTGTAGGTAACTCAAAAGGGCCGCTATATTGCGTTCCTATGTTATTGGAGCCCCACAAATATTCTTTTGTTGAGTCATTGACGTTATGAATTTGTCCTTAAACCACTAAAATATAGGTATATTTTTATAAATAACGACCGGCGATGACTTTTTTATAAAGCGTTAGCCCACGGCTCTGCCGCAGCCAAGTAGTTTTTAGATTGTATCTCAGGTTCCCTATATAGTAGCAGGATAAAAAATATATACCAGTTTCTAAGTATAATTAAGAGTTATCTTACAAAACAGTAACATCAAATAATTGGTAGTTTTAGTATGATGTGCGAACAAACAAACAGACAAAAATTTTAAACAAAATGTTTTGTTATCAGAGCGAATAAAGTAAATAAAATCTTTTTGAAGTGAAATCTTCTTTTAGCGCGGTACGCATATTTTTCATATGTTTAAAATATATATTTATCATCATGCAAAAACTACTTAACGGATTTTGATGATTTTTTTTTGTTTGATAGCTCTTGATTAGACTTAACAACTGATATACATTTTATACCGCTATTATATCGGGAACCTGAAATCTAACCTAAAAAATAACTTTTGGCTGCGGTGGAGCCGCGGGCAAAGGCTAGTATATTATATAGTTCGATAACTTATAGCAATAATTAAATTTATTTAACTTATTTCCTTAAAGAACAAATTATTTGCAAATGTAGAAAAAGATAACTTTACTGCGAACGGGATTCGAACCTGCGTCCCTTTCAATCCGGGGAAGTGCTCTAGACCGTTAAGCTAGCGCAGTGACCGACGGCCATTCTCAACATCCACATCGCAATTGTCTTTAAAAAAAATGTTTAAAAAATAACTTATTCCTATTACCTAATAAACTAAAATCAATAGAAAGACTTAAAATTTACTACTTACCTATTTACGAGAAGCCTTTTAAAAAGTTAGTCCCACCGGAGCTTTAGAGTGCTCTTGAACAATAAATTACTCTAAAAGCTTGAAGCTAAAACTAGCTCAACATACGTACTTGACAGTGCGAGCACTAATGTGCGCTGAACAAACTTTTGCCCACTGTAACATAACATATTTGCAGTTCTGGGATTAAAAATATGATGTAGTTATTTTACTTACTTACTTATCATCACGCCTAGAGAGGGGTTTGCGGGGTAGGCAGAGAGAACAGAGTGCCGAAAGGTTCTGTTCTTGTATAGGTATATCGCTCGCTTCCTCGTTATTCACAATTCTCTTCATAGACGCTCGCCGGTTTCGGAGACTCCAGACTCCACCTTCCAATACATGACCGATTTGGTCTAGGTAGGTGAGTCTTGGTCTCCCCCTGTATCTGCATCCTTCCATTTTCGCATTGTATATCTTCTTAACCAGTCACTCGTCCGGCATTCTTTCCACATGTCCAAACCATCGGAGCATTCTCTTTCGCATCTTTAGATCCATACTCTCTTTCATATATATGTAGTTATTTTGATCTGTATTTTAGCACTTGACATGCTCAGCTAATTTAAAGAACAAAGAATGTAATTAATCATAGGTTGTGTTAGCGATATCTTTATATATATAATTCTACTGTACGTGTGTATGTCACTGAACTCCTCCTAAACGACTGGACCGATTTGAATGATTTTTTTGTATGCGTTTGGGTGGCGCCCTGGATAGCTTAGATTCACATTTGGACCCGGTAGGTGGCGCCACAATAAGATTTCATGACTTTTTCTTCTATTTATTTGTGAATGTTTGAGTAAGTACCGGGATGGTTTAGATTCACACGTCATATCAGCCTTGGACGTCTAAGTCCACCCGTGATCATGAATGCTGTAAAGTATTCGAAACGTCGGGATAGTAGTAAAATCAAGTAAACGCGATAGATTCCGTAAACGAAGTTTTATTTCAAAAAGCACAAGCCTAGTTTAGAAGCCGCCATTAAATGATATTATTGGTTTTTTATTTATTTTATTGCCTATGGTGGCAGACGAGCCACGGCTCAAGTGATGTTAAATGGTACCCTTCGCTCATGGACTCAATTATACTGAGAGTATAATATATATATCCATCCATCCATCAGCATTTCATCGTCAACTGCTAGACATAGCCCTCCCCAAAATGGGGGTTTTACCATAATCGCCATGCTTGGCAGGCGGGTTGGCGATCGCAGTGGATGTTTTTAGTACACAGGGGAACGCTGCTGCCCGGTCCCCCGGTAATCCTTTAGTCGGCTTTTACGACTCCCATAGGAAGAGACGGGGTGGAGCTATTCTTGGTGTGGCCCCACACGGCAATATATATATATCTATTATAACCGCTGCTCACCATTTCATTTCACAGATATGGAATGATAGAATAAACGGCTATCTCCTGCTACAACCAAACCAGACCGATGTGCTTAATGGCCGTTCACACGGGAGATGGTGGTATCAACCCGCTTGGGCCCGATAGCAAGTGAGTACTCCCACTTAGTACGCTGCCCTACCACCAATATGGATGATAAATTGTTTACTTCCCTTAGTCGCCTCATACGACACCTGTGGGAAAGAATGGGTTGGTGACACTGGTATTCTTAGTCCGTCAACTTAAGTACTAGTTTTTATGTTAGACAGCAATGTTAAATTATAAACTCTTTTACGTGAACAATACAGTATTATTATTATTATTTCCAAAAGTTAGACAGTTTTCTTCATATAAAAATGTACGCATAAGTACTCGTATATCGCCTTTGAGAGAAATATTTTTGTCAGCTTCATCAAATATTCTGTGTTATTTCTGTAGAACTATTACGTGGGGAATTGGCCAAAGAAGGCCTGAAAAGCCTTTTCATCCACATAAAGACAGATATATTATATTGAACTGAATAACGTTAGCTTACCCGAATGTTCATTGAAAAATAATATGGTACACATTTTTTTGTAATACACGCTTATTTCTACATTGCTAAGTTTGTTCTCTCACATTTCGATACCCAATCCAAATATTTAGTAAATTAAAATACCTGGTTTTGAATTAGATCAATTTATTATGATAATTAATGTACTACATAAGAAAACCGTAAAAGTATTTCTAATACTTAAATATATAATATAGATTTTTATATTTTTTTTCTTTGTATCTTTATTTATTTGTTTTGAGGCTTATAATATTAAGTGCTAAGCCAGCCACATCATAACCTAAACTAAATAAATCTCACAAAACATATATTATAAATGACAGCAAACACAAATAGGTATAGAGAAAAAATATAACTGCCTCGGTGGTGTAGCGGTAGTGTATGCGACTGCTAATCATGAGGTCTCGGGTTCGATCTCCGGGTCGGGAAAAATGTTATTGAGCTTTTTCCTAAAAAGAAAAATTCTCAGTAGCAGCGCGGAGTTTGGAAATGTGCCCGGTAGACGTCAATAGGCTCGCCCCCTATTACGTGGGACTTAAACATAGCTGGCGAGTCGTGGGTATGTAATACACCTCTGCCTACCCCATCGAGGAATACAGGCGTGATGCTATGTTTTATACAGAAAATAAATTATACATAAAAAATCTGATATATAAATCGCAAAGCTTTTAGTTGCTTTAGATGTCGGAGTGACCAAAATAGTTTGAACCACACCGACCGACATCCAAAAGGTTCACATTAAGATCTTGGACAAAAATTCTTCTTTACACTTTGTCCCTGACAAATACTTTTGTACATGTTTAGGTCACTGAACTTCTAAACCACCGGACTAATTTTGATGATATTTTGTAGACCGTGCAGGTGGCGCCACGATAAGGTTTCAGGCTTATTTATTTTTATTATAAATTTTCGGACCCTTTTCAAAAGTTTTAATATACTCTTACATAAAACATTTGTGATAATCATGACTAAAAATATTGTATTACTTAAACAAAACTAGTACGTATAATAAAAACGCATTAGTTCCAAGTATATCATATTATCCACTAAAACGTATGTCATTACAGTGCAAAAATACTTGTCATATATCAGCATAGTGCTCGGTAATGAAAGGGGCACATCGCACGGATATTGTCGTCTCCCACGCGATGTCGAAATCACCGAGCCTTAGTGCTGTGATCCGTTTGAAATAACAGCTTTTACATTTATTAAGAGGAATGTGCCTTAAGAGTTTTTTTTCTTTATTTAAACAAGGTTTCTAATGATATGTTTCGAAAAATAAGGTTTACGAACAGAACTCTAAATCTGATTTCTGTTTACTTAAATTACATACAAACTACGCCGAACTGTGTGTTGCTATTAAAAAATAAAGGCACTTACTAACTGAATATACCTGTGTTGCAAGGAGTCTTAAAAAGATCCAATAAGGGATCGAAATCTCTCCCTGCCTCATAGACGCTAATTGTAATTGTAGATAGCACTAATAGCCCGTTATCGAGTACATATTGCATCTGTTAATTAAATTTCTATCTCTAGAGAGAACAATATGAAAGTTGCAACACAATATCTCCTGCTTTGTGGTAAACGAACTCGTGATTGTGAAGCACAATTTCAATTTCTCATTGTAATCAGGAATTCAGCTATAGGACAAATCTATTTAGCTCTTCCTAGGCAAACCCCAAAAGATTAGCCTATATCTATCTATACTATTATAAAGCTGCAACAGAGCTGTGTCTTTAGATTTAAGATATTTAAGAAAAAAGAAGACTTTATTAGGTGTGTCTGAACACAAAACTTTTGTTTTAGTTATTTTGTCTGTTTGTTTGTTCGCACGTGATGTGCATAAACTAAAAAACTTATTGCAACTTCTTTTATTTACTAGCTCTTGATTAGGCTTAAAAACTGGTATACGATTTATGTCGCTACTACATCGAGAACTTGAGATATAACCTAAACACCAGCTCTTGGCTGTGGCGGAGCCAATGCCAAAGGCTAGTTCTGTAGTAAAGATTGTAATATATTGTAGCGTACACATTCGAAACTTTGGACAAGGAAAATTCTTAATCTATATAACTATCATAAAACTGTAACAGAGTTGTGTTAACCACTATGAAATTTTGCATACAGTCTAGAGCCCAGAAAAATACATTTTATGCCGGAAAAAAGAATGGTTCCTTTGGAATAGCTGTTTTTGCATAGTGGTAATTGATGTGCCGTAGAGTGACGTATTTACATTTAATATATTTGAGAAAAAAATGGCTGTAATAGGCTATATAGACGTGTCGAAACCCAAAACATTTTTTTTTAGAATTTTTGTCTGTTTGTCTGTTTATCTGTTTGTCTGTTTGTTTGTTCGCGCATCACGCAAAAACTACTGGACGGATTTTTACGCAACTTTTTTTATTTGATAGGCCTTAATTAGACTTAAAAAGTGGTATACATTTTATCCCGTTACTGTATCGAGAACCTGAGATATAATCTAAAAACTAGCTTTTGGATGCGGCGGAGCCGCGGGCAAATTCTAGTAATATTATAAATCCGAAAGGGCGTTTGTTTACTCCGTAACCACCATGAAATTTTGCATACATGTAGTCTAGAGCCCAGAAAAATACATTTTATGCCGGAAAAAAGAATGGTTCCTTTGGAATAGCTGTTTTTGCATAGTGGTAATTGATGTGCCGTTGAGTGACGTATTTATATTTTGAAGCCCACGCCGATGAAGTCGCGGGCAGGGTTTAGTTGTAAATAAATGCAAGTAAGTACTAACAATACAGTAAGTACTTATAATACAGCAAGCACTTATAATACAGTAAGTACTTATAATACAGTAAGTACTTATAATTCAGTAAGTACTTATAATACAGTAAGTACTTATAATACAGTAAGTACTTATAATTCAGTAAGTACTTATAATACAGTAAGTACTTATAATACGGTAAGTACTTATAATACAGTAAGTACTTATAATACAGTAAGTACTTATAACAGAGTAAATACTTATAATACAGGAAGTACTTATAATTCAGTAAGTACTTATATAATACAGTAAGTACTTATAATACAGTAAGTACTTATAATACAGTAAGTACTTATAATACAGTAAGTACTTATAATACAGTAAGTACTTATAATACAGTAAGTACTTATAATTCAGTAAGTACTTATAATACAGTAAGTACTTATAATACAGTAAGTACTTATAATACAGTAAGTACTTATAATACAGTAAGTACTTATAATACAGTAAGTACTTATAATACAGTAAGTACTTATAACAGAGTAAAAACTTATAATACAGTAAGTACTTATAATACAGTAAGTACTTATAATACAGTAAGTACTTATAATTCAGTAAGTACTTATAATACAGTAAGTCCTTATAATTCAGTAAGTACTTATAATACAGTAAGTACTTATAATACAGTAAGTACTTATAATACAGTAAGTACTTATAATACAGTAAGTACTTATAACAGAGTAAATACTTATAATACAATAAGAACTTATAATACA
The DNA here is from genome assembly GCA_948253155.1 of Leucoma salicis. Taxonomy (NCBI): domain Eukaryota; kingdom Metazoa; phylum Arthropoda; class Insecta; order Lepidoptera; family Erebidae; genus Leucoma; species Leucoma salicis. The sequence goes on along the minus strand of OX411808.1, from coordinate 8,356,443 downwards.
GTAAGTACTTATAATACAGTAAGTACTTATAACAGAGTAAATACTTATAATTCAGTAAGTACTTATAATACAGTAAGTACTTATAATACAGTAAGTACTTATAATACAGTAAGTACTTATAATACAGTAACTACTTATAATATAGTAAGTACTTATAATACAGTAAGTACTTATAATACAGTAAGTACTTATAACAGAGTAAATACTTATAATACAGTAAGTACTTATAATACAGTAAGTACTTATAATACAGTAAGTACTTATAATACAGTAAGTACTTATAATACAGTAAGTACTTATAATACAGTAAGTACTTATAATACAGTAAGTACTTATAATACAGTAAGTACTTATAACAGAGTAAATACTTATAATACAGTAAGTGCTTATAATACAGTAAGTACTTATAACAGAGTAAATACTTATAATACAGTAAGTACTTATAATACAGTAAGTACTTATAATACAGTAAGTACTTATAATACAGTAAGTACTTATAATACAGTAAGTACTTATAATACAGTAAGTACTTATAATACAGTAAGTACTTATAATACAGTAAGTACTTATAACAGAGTAAATACTTATAATACAGTAAGTACTTATAATACAGTAAGTACTTATAATACAGTAAGTACTTATAACAGAGTAAATACTTATAATACAGTAAGTACTTATAATACAGTAAGTACTTATAATACAGTAAGTACTTATAATTCAGTAAGTACTTATAATACAGTAAATACTTATAATACAGTAAGTACTTATAATACAGTAAGTACTTATAATACAGTAAGTACTTATAACAGAGTAAATACTTATAATACAGTAAGTGCTTATAATACAGTAAGTACTTATAACAGAGTAAATACTTATAATACAGTAAGTACTTATAATACAGTAAGTACTTATAATACAGTAAGTACTTATAATACAGTAAGTACTTATAATACAGTAAGTACTTATAATACAATAAGTACTTATAATACAGTAAGTACTTATAATACAGTAAGTACTTATAACAGAGTAAATACTTATAATACAGTAAGTACTTATAATACAGTAAGTACTTATAATACAGTAAGTACTTATAACAGAGTAAATACTTATAATACAGTAAGTACTTATAATACAGTAAGTACTTATAATACAGTAAGTACTTATAATACAGTAAGTACTTATAATACAGTAAGTACTTATAATACAGTAAGTACTTATAATACAGTAAGTACTTATAATACAGTAAGTACTTATAATACAATAAGTACTTATAATACAGTAAGTACTTATAATTCAGTAAGTACTTATAATACAGTAAGTACTTATAATACAGTAATTAAATTATGACAAGGTTAAGAATAAAAACTGGCCGTGTGGGGCCTTAGAATTGTCCCACCCCTCTCTATCTACGGGAGTCGTAAGAGCCGACGAAGGGAATATCGGGGGAGTGGGCAGCAGCACTCCCTCGAGTATTAATAACATCCACTGCAATCGCCAACCCGCCTGCCAAGCGTGGCGATTACGGCATTATCCCCCATGACGGGACTGCTTGTTGTGGCGTTCTCTTGGAGAGGCCTATGTCCAGCAGTGGACGTTGAAAGGCTGATGGATGGATGGATGAAGAATAAAAACAATAAATTTAATCCTTTTCTCCAGCCACTTTTAAGTTAGTAAATTTCACAAACATCAAATAGTGTAATGTGGGTCCACCGCCCGCATTAATTAATTCACATAAAACTTTATTCATTAGTCAAATTAATAGTTTAAATTACTTTGTAGATTCAAAAGTGAATTGTTACGTAAAGAGTTTCCTAATGAAAAGGCTACGGAGGCTCGGTCTTCTTATTAGTGACGGTGTCAGCGGATATCGAACATTGCATGACACAGTGCCATCAGTGTTTGTAAATCAAAACAGCGAGGGTGGAGCGCGGGGCTCTCGCCGTCTAGTCAGCCGCCCGCCTTCGGCCGACGCGGACCGCGTCTCGCGGACTCATTCACTGAGACCGAACTCAACATGGAATTGTGACGTTACATTTGTTAATTGTTTAGGATCTCTCGGATAAAGGTAAATACGGCGGAGTATAGTTCGCTCCACATACTTGGTTTTTGTGTTAGTATTTAGAATACGTATTTGAATATTATATTTTTTTTGCAATGTTTAGATTATTTAATTATTGTAAGGCTATATAAATGAAGTTACATTAAACACAAAGTGAAAAATGTGAAATCGAAAATAACAGTCAGGAGCAGGATTTGAACCTGCATCTTCTGGATACCGTCCAGATGCTTTACCTGCTGTTGCCTGCTCCTGACTGTTATTTTCGATTTCACATTTTTCACTTTGTGTTTAATGTATAGTGCTAAGCATGTCAAATGCTAAAAATATATATAAAAATATCTAAATAAATGAAGTTACCTATTAAACGAAATTTAAGAAGAAATAAATTTTCAAATAAAATCTATATTTAAATGACAAAAGGTGAATTCATTTTGACAAAAAATCTGATTTTCTTATAAAATTAATTCATATAAGTACTTTAAATTTGATAATTGAGAATTAAAAAAATATTAAATTTTTGTTATATATACAAATACAAAATGTATTAAAATTATAATGTATTACAATTTATAAAAAAATAACAATACTTAGGTTTTATGTTATTATTATTATTAATTATTAATAATATATTACGGGGAAAAGATTGATCGTAAAAAAAACAAATCGCAGATTTTATCACGCGTAACTGTGTATGGAAGGGACTTTATCTCTTGACCACGGATACTAGGAATAAACCCAATAAAGTATTTGAAATAAATAAAATAAATAAATAAATATTTACGGACATTTTTACACACATTATAGTTACTTCACCACAACATAACTTTTCTTAAGAAAAACCCGTCTTTATATGATACTAGCCTTTTCCCGCGGCTCCGCCGCAACCAAAAGCTAGTTTTTAGGTTGTATCTCAGGTTCCCGATATAGTAGCGGGATAAAATGTATACTAGTTGTTAAGTCTTATCGGGATCTATCAAATAGAAAAAGTTGCATCAAAATCCGTACAGTAGGTTTTGCGTGATGCGCGAACAAACAAACAGACAAGAAATCTAAAAAAAAACATTTTGTGTTCAGACACGCCTATATAGCCTATTACAGTCATTTTTTCTCAAATACCTTAAATGTACAGACACAGCTATGTTACAACTTTATAATAGTACCTATATAGATAACATAACTGTCCAGTTTTATTTTTGTGACAGCAGATGGCGCTTATTTGATTATTTTTATTTTTTCTCGTTCTCTAAGGGTTTGTAGCTTGATGTTTAATAGCCTCTCACAAATTGGGCTATCAAATGAAAACATATTTTTTCTAAAGCTTGGTAGTTCCTGAAATTAGTGCGTTTCAATATACAAACTCTTCGGCATTATTATATTAAATGTATCAAACACTCCTGTAAATCTTATAATACCATCGTAATATCTTAAACGGTGTATAAATATTCAACGCGCATAATCGCACCTCTCTAAAAATAGGCTCTATATTTAGAAACGTGACTATAATTCCACTTAGCGCCATAAATAGTTGCCTGCTCTTAATATTCCCTTTAACAAATTCCCTAACCGATATTTATATTGGATTACATAATATATTGCTCTTCATAGACAAATTTATTACTATCAAATTTAAGAAGTGTTGCTAGTTTTAGTTGTGTTTGTGTTCAAACAAAATCTAGATCAAAAGATATAGCCTTTTCGTGTCCGTGTGGTGATGGACTAAGAATACAAGTTTCATCAATCCATTCTTTCCCACGGGTGTCGTGCGAGGCGACTAAGGGAAGGGGCGTAAATAATTATCACCCATTGCATTACTGGTGGTAGGGCTGGGTACCAAGTGGGAGTACTCACTTGCTATCAGGCCCGTGTGGGTTGGTACCACCATCTCCCGTGTCCGGCCATGAAGCACATCGGTGTGTTTTGCTTGTAGCAGAAAATAGCCGTTTATTCTTTCATTTTATATCTGTCAAATAAAATGGTGAGCAGCGAACAATACTCTCGGTAGAGTTGAGTCCATGAGCGACAGTTACCATTTCCCATCAGGTGGGCCATGACTCGTCTGCCACCATATGCAATAAAAAAGCCTGTATAAATATTATTGAAGTATGTATATGTATATATCCTATTGTTTGTTAATACCCAGTTCCATTTTAAGAGAACATTATTAATTTATTCAAGACAACGAGAATTTCATTCATTAATATCATACATCAGATACCTATTAAGATTACAGCCGTACTTATTAAATGTTTCACAGCATTCGTAATAATACTAACGCAAACGTAAAAATGCAAACGTATTTCCTCAATCGGCTCTTACAACTCCCGTGGGTAGAGAGGGGTGGGACAATTCTAAAGCCGGCCCCACACGGCCAAAAAGACATTACTATTTATCCCGAAAAAAAGGATACTATTTATCCCTTAAAAATTAATAGTTTTTGTGGTATCCCACAATTCTTTCCTAATAGATCATTAGTATAACTTATATTCTGGAGTCCAGTGAGCTATGAGTTACCAAAAAAATAACTAAGCTGTTTTGTGTGTAATCTTTAGGAACATTCTGAGAAGACTATGGGTTAACCCCCAAAAATATATCCTTACATAATAATCTAATCAGTATCAATTAAAAGCATTGTGATGAACAATATTTGACGTATGAAATCAATGGCATATTGAAAATCACCAGTAAATCTACTATGAAAATCACGTTTTTAATAAAATGTATCACCAGTGAGACATTTTAGTTTTGATATAATTACGGGTCAAAACCACCTTCGAATGGTTTGTGGGTATTTCTAATAGATATTAAAATTAATGTTAAGGCTATTTCAGAATTTAATAAATGTGTCCAAACTTTTAATGCATAATACTGTTAATAATAAACGAATGCCAATGTCAGTACTGTTATCGATTACATTCTAAATGGTTGCTCTCTGGCAGAGAGAAATTTATCCGAGAACCTTAAAGCATAATTGCCCAAATCTTAACCGTGTAAGAGAAATATTATGATCGTCAATTTGTTTCTTTATATATTTAATACAAAAAAACAATACCAGTAGGTAGGCAGAGGTGTATTGCACACCCACGGTTCACAACTATGTTTTAAGTCCCAACGTAATAAAAGGCGAGCCTATTGCCGTCTATCGGGCACATTTTCAAACTCCGGGCTGCTACTGAGAATTTTTCTTTTTATGAAAAAGCACGACAACACTGCCCGACCTGGGACATCAAACCCGAGACATCATAATCAACAGTCGCTCATACTACCGCTACATCACCGAGGCAATCATAGATAAATAACTATGCTTGGAATAGGCAATTTTATTTAACAATCTGGATATATTATAATGCTAAATAGTATAAACATAGCTTACATATACTCGTATATGTATTTGAAAATACAAAGCTTTTATCCTACTAGATACGATAATATTACATCATTAAAAACTTTGGTAGTACATTTATTATTTAATGTAGGTATAAAAATGACTGAACTATCAAATCAAGGAAATAAGCAATACATACATCTTCAGTCTACTTCCGGGGGTTGCTTCGCTCCTTATTCGATTAAACCTATCTGCTATTACTTCGTGGTTAATCGTGGATTATGTACCCGTATGAATTCTTTGCAATAAGAAAAGCAAGAGAATTAATCACGTACAATATAATCCAATATATTTAAAAAATAAAATTACATTACAGATAAGGACGTGTGAATGAGTGCATTCCTCCATAAATATGTAGAGCATAATCTAACCTATAACCTATTTTCTAAGAATTTTACGCAATATATCTTCGCTTTCTTATATAGGAGAGACTAGCAACAGTTATCTGAATAATTTCAGGTAATCTTTATAAAGAGTTGACTGTCCAACTCTACTTTTAGAATGCTTTTGTTAACAATAACTTCCTTCTACCATCTCGAAAGATATTGCCTATGATAACAATTAATCTTCGGGTCCCATATAGGAATTTATCTATTATCTATTGCGTGTTTTAAACTAATTACCTACTTCATTCGAAAATGATAAATAAATATCGCATCCCATACAATACAATAGGTTCTAATTTTAATATTCACACCTAATTTTTCACAATGAAATAAAATATACATTTCCATTAAAAGTGTTGATCATCTCCCACGATGTTCGTCACAATTTGCAATTACAGTTAACATGGTATAAATGCCGAGAAATGCGTAAAGTGTGAATTAAATGAGAGAAATTCTCTCGAGTATAAAATGTTCAAGCATTTCTACAACATTTTAAATGGGTATAAATATTTGAATCCAAATTAGACTGAGCAATATTGTAGTTTAAAAAAATCCATTACTGCTTAAATAGTATACTAATTAATTATAATAGTATACTAATTAATTATAATTAATTATTAATCAACCTCACGCAGTCCACTGATGGACATAGGGGCTACTAATTTACAACACAATTTCAAATTTTAAGCATCTACTAGCTTTTACAGATTATGGAACCGATAAACCATAGCTTAGTCGTGTATTATTAAATTAGCAGTCAGGAGCAATTGTCACGATGGCTGAATTGGCAAAGCATCTGGACGGTATCCAGGAGATGCAGGTTCAAATCCTGCTCGAGACTGTTATTTTCGATTTCACATTTTTCACTTTGTGTTTAATGTATAGTGCTAAGCATGTCAAATGCTAAAAATATATATAAAAATATCTAAATATCTACAATCTATGTAAGATTGCAGTTGCTGTAAAAAAATATTCTACATATAAGACTTTGAATTTGTTATAAATTTCGGCAACCTTGCTTAAATCTAGTCCTTAACATGTTCACTTATATTCTTGAAATGCACATAACAAAAGTTAATGAGAAATTTCGTTATAAATGCTAATATCCATCAAAAATATCTATAACCTTTAAGAGAATAACGTTCCAATATAGATTGTCAGCGTTATTGTTAGCTGTTGATAAACATCGCATGCACCCTTCTTGTTTTTGCTACGCATGTGTTACGTAAGACTAATTAAATCAGATATGAGAGACAATCTGCTAACAGGCAATTAACTGATCATTATTTATCAACCTCCTCCTTAGTCGAGTATCACATGAATGTAACTTTCAACCGTGAGGTTCGAGTCCCCTAGGTCAGGTAAAATATATTATAGAGTTGTTCTGCTATAGATTTCTGTCTTTCTCAGAGTTCAAAACGAAGTCTGCGTTGTCCGATAGAGTTAAAATAATTTAATTTGAAAAAGCAAATCAAAGACTGTTATAGTAAAGTAAACAAAGTGCAGAATGTATTGAAACACACACAGATTTAAATTAAAAACAAATAGGTATTTAATAGTACATTGTTACCCTAGGGATGAAAGCAACTTTATCCCGAGGTAAACACTGTGCTTTTCATTACAAATACGAGGAAACTAAAAATAAAAATCATGATTTAGCTAAAGGCAAATGGGAGACTTTAAAAAATCGAATTTGGCATCGCCGTTTTCCCGCCGATTTTGTTTTTTTTTCTGTGGCCTGTCAGCTATTCAGCCATTATTTTTCATTTTAATCATTGAAAAAATATAAATCTTCGTTATTTTAAAGTAATAGTTGCAACTATATTAAAATAAAGTCATATAAAAAACAAATTCTTTAATAAATACTTAACTTTATGTTATTTCAATTTTACATCGCGCTGTAATTGATTGGCTGTACAGAAAATAGAACTGTTTTTTATAATTACTCAGCTGTCAGTTGAAAGTAATTCTCCCTAGGGCTGAAAAGTATTACTTTCAACCCGCTCCTCAGGCAACTTCAGGCCTACTTTCAGAGTATGAGTAATGAAAAGTAAATTTTAACATTGACGTTAAAGACAAAATCAGTAAATTCAAAAGAAGACTGTAGTCTTTTTATTAAACTTTAAAGATATCATAGTAGGTACCTACCATAGAGTGACTTATATATACTGCTGAGTAGTATCTACATTAAGGCTGAAATTCATTGATTAAAGCAAATATAATTTGAAAATCTATATAAATAAAATTATAAAGGTCTATCATTGTCCGTGCATCCCGAAAAACTACTGGGGGGTTAGACGGAATCTCATATCTCACAATCGATCGTCTCGCTTGTGAATGGTAGAAAAAACCGACGCGTGATGTCGCAATAATCCGTTGGCCAATCACGGTGATCTCTCAACCAATCACAGTGATCACGATACGATGTCGATTGTGAGATTTGAGATTATGTCTAACCCCCCTGGATAGATTTCAATTAAGTTTTCTATTTCATTTCTCAGACACTTGACCGTTGTATAAAAAAGAAAAATGTAGAAATTTAAAATTCTTATTTAATATTAAACTTTTAAGTAATAACGATTTTTATAAACAAATAATATGCAATGCAGACGAAGTCAGTATTAGCTATTATTTAATAATAGCTCACGAGCATTGTTAATAATCGTATAAACTATAGGTACTACACCAACCAATCTAAGTGTAAGTACTCTTGTGGTAGTTCACAGGTGCTCCAATTAATTATATCCCTACGAAGCTATATTGATATGCAAGGCAAATTTCATTATTAAACCAAACTCTGAATCAAGAAATAGTATTAACATAAGCAATTTAAACTAAAATCTTTGCTAGGAATATCGCTTCAATATAAATCCGTGATTAGATGCATAGTAAGATGACAATTATTGAAATGAACTAACAATATTTTTTTCTGTATCCTATTCCTAACTATTATAAAGCTGTAATAGAGCTATGTCTGTACATTTAAGATATTTGAGAAAAATAAAACTATATTAGGCTATTTGGGCGTCTCTGAACACAAAAGAAATATTTTTGGAATTGCTGCCTGGTTACCTATTTGTTTGTACATCAAACTATTAAACGCATTTTCATGAAACTCTTTTGTTTGATAGCTTTTGATTAGACTTAAAATTGATATAATTTTTATCCCACTACTACATCGGGAACCTGGAAAAAGCTTTTCTGTGGCGGAGCCGCGGGCAAAAGATAATCCCATCCATCAGCCTTTCGACGTCCACTGCTGGACATAGGCCTTCCCAAAATGAGGGATAGTGCCATAATCGCCACGCTTGGCAGGCGGGTTGGCGATCGCAGTGGATGTTGTTAATACTCGAGGAAGTGCTGCTGCCCACTCCCCCGCTATTCCCTCAGTCGGCTCATACGACTCCCATGGATGGAGATGGGTGGGAAAATTCTAAAGCCGGCCCCACACGGCAAAGAATAATACTAATATAAAACTGGAACAGAGCTATATTTGTATAATCAAGAAGTTTTACCTGTACATATTAAACCTTCCAACTACCAGATATCAACTCAAAGTTAGCCAACACTATATAATCTAAGCAAAGGTATTTAGTTACTATCCTCTACAGGTGTTATCTGCGTAAATTTCAAAATTAGATCAATCATATCGTTTAGGCGCATTCCACATTAGGGCACTCCATAAAATTTTTAGAATATTTGACACCCAAAATTAAAATGTTTCTATAAACTACTATTTAATGAAACTTTCCGCATAAAACATGAGTGCCATACTAAGATCAACATAAATAACTCTGTATAGACATAGGATTGAACTACACATTAACCTAATGATAACCTTTAAACCATCCATCCATTCATCAGTCTTTCATCGTCCACTGCTGGACATAGGCCTACCCAAGAGAACGCCACATCGAGCGGTCCCGTCATGGGGGATAATGCCGTAATCGCCACGCTTGGCAGGCGGGTTGGCGATCGCAGTGGATGTTGTTAATACTCGAGAGAGTGCTGCTGCCCATTCCCCCGGTATTCCCTCAGTCGGCTCTTACAACTCCCGTGGGTAGAAGGGGGTGGGACAATTCTAAAGCCGGCCCCACACAGCCAACCTTTAAACGCAACTGTACAATTACTTACTTCGTATTTTCAATCAATCAATAGATCTATGGTGTTCTAAGACTTTACCGGCTTTCGCAGTGACATGGGTTAATAGTAACTGTCTGTTATACCTTAAAAAGCTGTATTAAGTATGAGATTAGATATTAAGCTTTCCAATACAGGCGACTATACTTACTAACACTATTAAATATTATAAAAAGGAACATGACCTGGATAATTTTGACATAAAATCATTATAAATTCTTCTAATATAAACGTACTCCCGGCAGTTTTTCTGCTTGTTACAAAGCCAAAATAATATGCTAAAAAGGTTCACTGTTCTTAGAAATGTATACAATCTTATTGTTACATGCTGTATAACATAGATAAAAATAAATGTGCTTATATCAAGTAAAATTTCTGCTTATATATGTACAGCTAAACATTATTATGTTATACGGCTAATTTAATTATATAAATCATAACCAATTTTATGAGATTAGTTTCTTGACATAATTGCGTGGATGTACACTGTTATCCCCGGGGAAATCAAAAAATCCTATAACCAACCAGTCTTGATATGATTAAACAATAATATAATGCTTATTATATTAAAATTCAGTATATTAATATGTGCTATTATTATTATCATATCTGACTAGGTAATATTTTATGATTGGTTATTAAAAATGTATATTGTCTAGAGATATTAATAAATAAACATATCCTCAGTTGCAGCACGGAGTTTGGAAATGTGCCCGGTAGACGGCAATAGGCTTGCCCTCTATTACGTGGGACTATTAAACATAGCTGACGAATCGTGGGTATGTAATATACCTCTGCCTACCTCTTCAGTGAATACAGCCGTGATGCTATGATATTAATTACTTATTAAATGTGTCGTTACTTGATGTGTAGTGATGTTTATTTATGTACGCGTTAAATAGTTGCATTTCTATCTACTGTTACTTCGGGTACATTATAATGTTACGCTATAGTATAATATCGTCGTGTCAAAAATACATTTAAAGTAAGAAATTATTACAGGAATTTTAGTAAAATTTGGTTCACGGATAGTTTATAACCTGTATTAAAACAGAAATTGATTATCTCAATAAATGATGTAGATTATCTACTGTTATTAATCTATGTTAAAGTAAGCGATTTGATGCTGAAATTCATCAATAGATGACGTTATCTTATACTGCATTTAGTTTAATAATTTACGGATCAAGTTCTATGAGAGCTGAAATGATGAATTTTTGCATAGAGATCCTAGTGTGCTGTGAAGCTTTTCTACCATTTGCGATCGATCGCCAGACCATGAGCAAGTATTTCTGTGCTCTGTATAACATTGTAGTGGTGCAGCCAGTGCTACACTTGATACACCTCCCATTACAAAGCTGAGCGCAGATGGCGCTATCGGCGAGATGGCTGTTGGATCTTTGGGAAATAAATGTACACCAGTGTTATTACATTTTGGTACTGCACACAGAGGCATAAAACGACAAAATTAAAATTTACCAAACTGGGTACAGGTTATTAATTGTATGGAAATGACAGTTTTCAATGGCCATGTCGATAATACGTCATCTGCCGTGAAATAATGGCAGTAAACAGCCCCATTTAATATATCACAGAATTGAATTCACGTGAGAAGCGATGACAGTCACTTAAGGGCGTCATTTACAATTCACTTATGTTGTGCAGCTATTACACCTCATGAAACATGCATCATGAATATTGTATGTGATCTAATTGATTCTGTGCTTCATTATAAGCCTATATGTAGCTATTAATATACCATCTTGTGATCGATTACAGAATGTATCAACAAACAAGACGCAAATACCGATGATGTACTATTTATACCGATACGGTTTTTAGTTAACTACCCTTTGCTCGTGGCTACGCCGCAACCAAAAGCTAATTCTTAGGTTATATCTTAAGCTCCCGATAAAAAAAAAGCGGGATAAAATGTGTATCGTTGTATGTTTTTAAATCTAGTCAAGAGCTATCAAACAAAAAGATGCATTAAAATACGTTTAGTAGCTTTTGCGCGATGCGCGAACGAACAAACAAACAGATAAACAGACAAAAGATCTAAAAAAAAATGTTTTGTATTCAAACACGCCTATAACTGTCCGTGTGGTGACGGACTAAGAATACAAGTGTCACCACCCCATTAGAGGCGACTAAGGGAAGTAAGCAATTATCATCCATTGCATGACTGGTGGTAGGGCTGGTTACCAACTAGTACTTAGTACTCCCACTTGGTATCAATACTCTCGCTATAGTTGAGTCCATGAGCGACGGTTACCATTTACCATCAGATGGGCCGTGGCTCGTCTGCCACTACATGCAATAAAAAAACTAACAAATAAAAAACACGCCTAATATAGTATTTTTTCTCATGTAACTTAAATGTACAGACACAGCACACAGCTTTATAATAGTTGGGATGTTAAGTAAACCAATGAGGATTTTTCCACTAATTTACACTAGTTGACACTTGCTCGTTATTCATTTATTTCTACCCATGACAGTCAAGTAAGTAACATCGCACCTGATAGTAAGAGATACACACCGCTTATATACTTCGCTGTACCAGACGCATAGCTAAGCCATTGTCTATGCGGAAATAAATTCAAATTCAAAAATTACTTTATTTCACAGGCTTTTTATAACAGCACTTAAAATCGTCAAAGTTACTTACTAATAACTAACACGAGCGCTTGAGGCAAGTGCATCCGCAATGGAGCGATTGCAATCGCCACAAGCGGCCGGATTCCGTAGTAAGGCTTTTCATGAGAAGAACCCGGCAAGAAACTCATGAGCCACTTTTTTAAATCTTAAATTTCTTACAATATTTAAATTAATACTTAACTAAAGTAGGTGCTCACCAGAACACACAATATTGTGAAAAAATAACAATATAATCAAATAAAAAGGGGTATGTGCTTATTTTAAAATGAGGAGCAGTTCAAAACCATTTTGTTTTATCTTCCAGATAATCCGAAATTGTATGTACTATTTAGTCTAACATTTACTGATTAGTCTAACATTATCTAACATTACCTTTACTAATTAGTCTAACATTTACTGTTTTCTTAAACTTATTTAAAGGCATGTTTCGGATATTTTCGGGAATTTTATTGAAGAAGTGTATACATAATAAGGAACGGTGATACGATGAAATATTATACACTTGCATTCTCCAGCATAAAGGGCCCTAAAATACCGCACTCTCACAGAACAGCGTGAAGCAGTGGTAGGTGCTCATATTTTTGTATTTCGTTTGGTTAGTAAGATTGCCAGGGGCCCAATCCTTCTTAATGCCCTTATTATTCTTACTGCCCACCTTCTCAACTTCTCTCTATCATCCGTCCAATCCACTGACTATCCCTTTTCTTAGTTGGCAAGCTAACATCTATATATTAATTCTACTGCTATATGCTTCACAAATATTTTCTTTCGCGCTAAGTATGCGCGAAGTGTACACGGAAGAAAATATTTTTTGAGTTATAAGTGTAATGTCTCGGTAATAAGATATTCATACTGACCTACAATCAATTTAGATCATCTATATATTATATAAAATCAATTGCTGTTCGTTGGTCACGCTAAAACTCAAAACTAGCTTGACCTATTTGAGTAATTTGTTTTTATTTGTTTTATTTGTTCTGACACAGGGGTGGTTTAGAACTATTGAAAATTTAAATATTAGTAACTTTGTATGGGTATTTGACTGACTGACGACAAAATTACAGCTACTTTCAATCTTTCTAATTCTTTTGCATTACAAGCACGTTTTATTTAATAACCTATCAAAATCGTAATCTTAGACCATGATTGATTAGTATTGATAGTCGCTGATAAAATAAATTGTAGGTGATACAAAATTCACCGAGTATATATTTTTTTATTTATTAATAATAGAGAACAACAGTCAGTCGTATTTAGACCCTTCTCTGTCTGCTGGTAGTCACGAGTAGTTGCTAATTGCTTCGCTCCTAAGAGTCGTAATATGATATTCAGTAGCTTTACTTCATCAAATACGTCTATAATACCCCAAGAGAATTTTTCATGTTAACTAATACTTCCACTGCCTTACTAATAAACGTTGTATAACCTCTAAATAGTTATTCAGTGTTTTGTCACTAATATGACAGTTTGACGCTGAAAGAACGGAACAAAACACAGAATAGATTCGGAGCTTATACAATGTTTATTAGTAAGGGAGCCAGCGATAAACGCGTTTAAGCGACCGCAATCTATCTATACATATATAATTGCTTGTCCCAACTGACTGACGATCAACGCAGAGCCTAAACCGCGGGGGCTGCAATTTTGAAATTTTGGTAGTTGATGCTTTTTTTGTGGTAAGGATCCACTAAGAAAGGATTTTTAAAAATTTCACCCCGAAGAGGGTAAAATACTTTGGAAAATCCAAAACTGCACGCCTCATAATCTTCATTTTTCACAATAAAATTGATTATTTGATAAGTAACTAATAATAATGGTCTAAGTCTAGTGGTCTTACTAAGTAGTTTTCAATAAATCACATAGATAGCGCTAATTTCAAAAAGTACTAATGTGGGTTTCTTGTCTTATAACGCCTTCTAGCACTAATTTTAAGAAGTACTTCTATATTGGTCTATAGAAATAGTTCTCATGAAAGGTATAGCGCTGGTTTTAGTGTCGCGTCGAGCGTAAATATTTAGTATTTTTTTGTTTATTTAATAACAATTAAACCACATCGAATCAGACCGTGAAAAGTAATAGAGCTCTATTCGTAGTATATCACTCATGTAAAAAGAAACAAAAAGACTCGATTAGTAAAGTATATCGGTTGTTATCGTGTTAACATACATTACCTACAACAAATGGTAGACGTCCGCAGAATTTTATTAAACAATTTTTTAACTAAATTTCAAACAATTCTTTAAATAACAAACATGGCATAAAAAATATCATAAGTGTCAAAAATAGTGTTTTTTCTTGATATGTGTGTGTATATATTGTTTTACATGTGCAATATATGATAAATAGAGACATTTTGAGTTTGAAAAATCAGTTGTTCTGTGTAAAACGAGAATAGTACCCACCTCAATGCTTCGCTTATGAGGCGTGCAATAAGGTATAAACGGTTGTATAGAACTCTGTCATATTTAAAGTACTCGTAAGAAGCACGAAATCTCAGATACCTCTTTCTGACTAGTTACATATACAAATTATTCAACAGTAGCTATAGATTGTAATCAGATTGCAGTACTGCTGATAGAGGCACTTTATTGCATTCCATTTATTAAGTTTCAATAAAACAGTGAAGTAGATTTTAATCACTGGTGGCAGAGACTGACATTATTATATTATGTGGGATGTGCGTGGGAGATATTTTCACGAGTCACTCTCTTTTAGCCGTCGGCCTTTATGCGTAAAGGTCAAATTTATAGTAATAATATTTGAATGTTGTTTTAAATACGTATAAACTACAACTATGTAGTTATTATTCCCTAATATCACTGCATTTAACTCGTAATATGATGTTTAAGCTTTAAATATAAATACATGATGCCGGCTCTATACACTCAAGTTTCCTGTTCCGATTTTCATTTAGTGTAATATATCAGCCTCCCCTGCGGAATGTTTGGTGAGTGCCAGGACAAATATTAATTTTATGTTATTATTTTGATATATTTTTAAGTATTTGACATGTTTGGCTATGTAAATGAACACAAAGTGCAACAATGTGAAAAGGAAAATAATAGCCATGAGCAGGATTTGAACCTGGGTTTCCTAGATAACTGTTCCAAACGCTTTGCCAACTAAACTATCATGACATTTGCTTAGGGGGGGGCAAAGCATCTGGAATGGTTATCCATTATAATTATTATGTTTTACTATATTTTGCCGTGTGGGGCCGGCTTTAGAATTGTGCCACCCCTCTCCACCCACGGGAGTCGTAAGAGTACCGTCGTAGAGATACCCGGGGAGTGGGCAGCAGCACTCCTTTGAGTACTAACAACATCCACTGCGATCGCCAACCCACCTGCCAAGCATGGCGATTACGGCACTGTCCTCCCATTCTTGGGGAGGCCTATGTCCAGCAGTAGACGTTAAAGGGCTGATGGATGGATGGACTATGTTATTATAACACAAAATGCGAAAATGGGAAATATCAAATGACGACCACGTTACAAGACACACAACCTGCGTCTCCTGGATTATCGTTTCAGACGCTTTGTGAACTAAGCTATCTTGACGTCTGGTCGGAACTATCAAATTCAATAAAGCTACATCACACTACTGAGCTAGCAAGCTTTAACAACATGCAAAAAACATGTAAAGAGAGCATACCCTGACTTGTAGAGTTCCTAATTCAAGCTGCATAACTAATAATTTGTGTAAAAATAATGTGAAATACATTTATGTTGTGTTACCTACTTGTAGTTTTTATGATCCTATTAATAACTTTTTACAATTAAAAAGGGTTCACAAGACCTAGATGTAAATACTCTAACAAAACATTCACCTAAACTAAAAAATAGTTAAAACTGCATTTTATGTCCAATAATTTTACTAACCATGGTAGATAATACTTATCAATTAAATATCTATATATATATAAATGAATCTATTTCCCTTGGTCATCGCATCATGCGTGAACGATTGGAACAATTTCGCTAATTCTTCTTTTTGTTGTTATGAATGAAAAAATAACAAAACTGTGCAGAAAATTAAAAAAAATCAAAAAACAACAATCTTATCTTAGCGCGTTTGACAGTTCGCAATTAATTGAACATTCATAGCTAAGACAGGTCAATGTCTGCAGCATTTGTAGGTAAGTGTAGTTAGCAGTTCATAGGTCGACCTCTCGTAACCTCTCTGCCTGGTACGGCATAATGTTCGCAATTTTACAACACTTCGTACCAACATATGTATATTACACACCAGTACATACTTTTTATTACACAATACTAACGTATTTTCTGAATAAAAATAGGTTCATGGGTAATAAAGTTTATACTCACGGCGTGTGGGTATATGGTTTGACATTATAAGGGCACTAACTCATGCATATTATTAAGTCATAAACAGTTAATAGTCCTTTTAAGTTTACTCAAGTAAGATTTCTCAAATCTCTTCGAAGGCTATTTAAATATGTTGTTCTTATGGCTGACGTTTCAGAGTTGTGTACCTTCAAGACAGTCTTAAAAATTTACAGTTTTTTTATATACTACGTAAGCGCCCAACAAGCATACGGCTCAATGATGGTTACCGTAGCCTTTAGTAACAACAGAGGCGTCGCTCGCGCGTCTCGATTCAAATTCAAATATATCTTTATTTCACAGGCTTATAATATAGCACTTAAAATCGTCAAAGTTACTAATAACTAACACGAGCGCTTGAGGCAAGGGCATCCGCAATGTCGCGATTGCAATCGCCACAAGCGGCTGGTAAGGCTTTTCATGAGAATGGAAAGGATAACACGTGTGCGCAGGCTTGACATCTTTATCAACCAAACGAGCTGGTTTCCGAAATTGCTATAGTGATCTGATATGATGAAAGATAGCATATCTACCTATTATGAGGGAGACACTGTGACAACGGGAAATACATGAACAAGTTCAAGACCAGAATCATGTCTAGTGATATGATAGTTCTTACCACTGGATGTATAAAATAGTTTTTATTTTATTCTAGTAAGAATGCGATTCTGTGAAGTTGCTGGTTTTTATGTCTATATATATAGAAACCAAATAAAAGGATATCAATTGTCCTTAAATGGAACACTTAGGCGTCTTATAGAGAGAGGTCTACGCTCGGGACCTCTATAGACCTCTATAGAATTATAGTACTATCTATAGTAGGAATTAGGTAACCGATATATATATCGAAAATAATTCATGCTGAAAAGGCAATTGTAATGACTGCAATCTGCAGGAAGTCGCTGTAGGTAGATGGTACAGGACTTCTTATGCTGTCATTTTCCTGAGGAAACTTATGTCCTATAGAGAACAGTGAAAGATAACAGATAATAAAGTTACTCGTTATGTACCCATTGTAATACATCAATTCAACTTTGGTTAAGGTCAGTAAAGCTGTTTGTTTAAACTTGTTACCGTAATCACTACCGTAGATAACCGAATTACTAACTATACTTTAGACCATTCCAGTAATAAATTAAATCACTGTTAGGCAGGAGTCTCCTCTTTCAGAGTGAGAGAAAATCTCTCAGGCTAGGTTCCATTAAGATATTTTCCTTCAGCGAAGAAGTGGTAAGTTGTCCATGGTGTACAGACTATGTACAGATATGGTTGTAAAGACAGTTTTACGGGGTTGTACCGAGGTTATATCGAGTATAGAGTTATTTTATTACGTGCGATAAAAATATATATAACGGCACGTTTGATTTAAGTCGATTATTTCAATATTTTAAACACAAAGTGAAAAATGTGAAATCGAAAATAACAGTCAGGAGCAGGATTTGAATCTGCATCTTCTGGATACCGTCCAGATGCTTTACCAATTCAGCCATCCTGACAATTGCTCCTGACTGCTTATTTCGAAAAAATATATATAAAAATATCTAAATATTTAAAGGGTTTGCATCATTATTAGGTGAAATCTTAATTGTAAAATTAAGTTTATCTGGTCGGTATAATGTATGAAAATACTTTCCGACAGATAGCGCAGGCGTCACCCAAAGACGTTAAGTATGATGTGTTGTCGAAATAAGCAGTCAAGAACAATTGTCACGATGGCTGAATTGGTAAAGCATCTGGACGGTATCCAGAAGATGAAAGTTCAAATCCTGCTCCTGACTGTTATTTTCGATTTCACATTTTTCACTTTGTGTTTAATGTATAGTGCTAAGCATGTCAAATGCAAAAAATATATATAAAAATATCTAAATATTTCAATATTATTCGTTATAATCTGTGGTAAATTAATATCGAGTACAAGTATTTTTGTCAAGTACCTATCGATTATAGCCGAATTTATTTTTAGTGCGGGTAACTCCGAACAGCTTCGTGTGATGTGTGTGTGTGTGTGTGTGTGACATGGCGACGGTAGTTGTATATTTGTTGACAAACTGCCGAGCTAATGAGACACGTGCAAATCTATTTAGAGCATTGTGTTAGGTTACAGTAAAATACATTTAGATCCTTGTGTTTCACGTTATTTTATTATTTTAAAATTGTGATTTAATTAAAAGTACATTTTAGATCTATATTTTTAGCATTTGACATGCTCCGCTACTTTTTAGATTTGTGCTATCAACTGGCAGTGTTGTTTTTAAATTACGCCCACCATCTGGGACCCTAATCAAGAGAATATCCATTTTTTTTTCAATGTAACTCATAACGATAATGAAGAAGATGCATATTGAAATCCTGCTCGTGGCCATTAAATTTATAGTTCACATTTCTGCACTTTGTGTTCTGGTTAATAGCTGAGTATGACATGTGCTTAATATACATAATATATGTGTATCACATCGTCGCGTCATCAGAATCATACTCTATTCATAATTGTAATAAATGATCTTACATGGTCGGAACTGATAGTCCCGAACAAACGTTACAATAGTTCAGTTACAATAGGCAATACCGTTTCATAGCGTCGAATTACGTACTCGTATTTCAGGAGACGCAGGTTCAAATCCTGCTCGTAACTGTAATTTTTTAATTCAATATTTAATTTATTTACAGTAACGAAACCTTAAATATGGAACAAAAATATGGAAAAAAAAGGTAATTATACATTTTCATTACAAAAGCATAAAATGTAAAAGTATGAAACATAATAAATGAAAATTTTGAAAATATTTTCCATTACCAAAGAGATATTATGAAGGATTAACCTTTTTCTTTTCTTAAGGCGGGATAGAATGTATCTAACCGCAAACCGCGTCATTCGGGGCAACGAACAGGGTATAAGTGTGGGGCCTTACCCACTAAATAAACCCGCCATGTGCCGTCTCTCCGCCTGTATTGGCGGACCACTGGAACTGTGTTACATTACTTCAGTGATCCGCCGGCGGTTTATCCTTTCGGGTACCCTCTACGGGTCGCACCTTCACATTAACCTACAAATATACCATTAACATGAATAATAAAACCAATTCCATTATAAATATTGGTTCAATAGAACTCATTATCAATTGTGCTGTATTTTGGTACAATACATATATTCCATTCTATAAGTATTTATATTCTATAAATATTAAAGTGCAACATCATTGAGTTCCCACACCAATGTAATTTAAGCCACCATATATATCGGGACAATACCGTCCATTAGTTTGAATGTATAAAGTAAGTTCCATAGACTTTATTTTGTAAAGGTGCTGTTTGATTGCTTCCATCCAAGAAAATAATAGTAATTATGACTGCATAGATAGCGCAGTGTTGTAGTAACTGCCTCCCGACCGAGTGTTGTGGGTTCAATTCCCACACAAGACAACTTTTTAATTTGTGTAATCCACAAATGGTTGTTCTGAGTCTGGGTGTACTTTATGTCCGTAAGTTTTAGTCCGTATGTTTGTAAATTACCCCGCCATTTAAGGATTATTCCTTGTAGTAGTAGTGTTAGTGCACGGTGTACTCTTTATTTAAAAAAAAATATAGTTTATTTTATATAATAGTTTCTTAACTAAGTTTATTTTTGGTGAAAGTGTGTTTATGGCATTTTTATGCTTTATTTTGTTTCGTGGTCTTATTAGCTTCTACTGTATCTATGTATGTATGTAATGGAACCTTTGAATGTGATTTTGAGCCCACTTCAAAATGTCGAATTAGACTGAAACATCGCACACTTATCATGGACCGAAGACAATAGAATAATTTGAGAAGTATGTCTATTTTTTAATACAAATCGGTACTATCATCACATCTACTATAAAAAAGGAATAGAGTACCTAATTGAAATAGAGATACTTTTAATGCTGTTTTGAGACTAAAAAAGAAGAAAATACAATATAATTGAATAAAAAACTAAAAAAAAAACACGCTTACTACGAACTAATAAATAGCTTTCTATTTAATAGTTCGTAGTTAGCGCGTTATTTTTTATTTTTTTTGCATTACTTCTAATGCCATAATTAATAATAATGATTGTAGAAAAGCGTGGGGTGCTTTTTACTATAACATTAATAATCAATTTGATGTCAAGCAACTCACACTTTTAATACCTTTAAGTGCCAGGACAGTTATAAATTACTTAATTTTTTGAGGTTAAATGTAGATTATGAAAATAATATCCAAACTACTAATCACAGTATGGTTTAGAAAAAAGTTATAAACAAATAATTTTCTGCATATATCTCTAGTACCTATGTGATTTTTAATTATCAAATGAAGGTAAAAGTTTTACAAGCAACCTCAGCTCTCGAGCGAAATTAATAATGTCAGTAAGACATGGGTCGTATGTTACACACCTTGGTTGCAAAGTGCTACCCCATTATTGCGGAATTCACTGTATTGTCGATAGACTTTTCGTTTGAATTTGAACTAATGTAATTTAAAAATATAGAATTAGAAATAAACAAACGAGAATTCAAATGCAGAAATAGCGATCTGTGAAGAGGTTGTGGCTTAGTGGTCAAATGTCCTTCCCCAGATTGGGAAAAGACGCTGGTTCAAGTTCTGCTTACAGATATTCACTAGCCAAAAGAAATCTAATCCATCCATCCATCAGCCTTTTAACGTCCATTGCAGGCCTCCCCAAGAGAACGCTACAACGAGCGGTCCCGTCATGGGGGATAATGCCGTAATCGCGACGCATGGCAGGGCGTATTGGCGATCGCAGTAGATGTTGTTAATACTCGAGGGAGTGCTGCTGCCCACTCCCCCGGTATTCCCTCAGTCGGCTCTTACGACTCCCGTGGATAGAGAGGGGTGGGACAATTCTAAAGCCAGCCCCACACGGCTAAAAAAAAAAAAGGCTTTAAGTTATATATTTTAGCATGTCAAATGCTAAAATATATAATTCACAATGATATAGAATTAGTTGATGGATATGAAATGTAATTAAGTAAGTTTTGCTAACATAAAGTAGTAAACGCGATGAAATATAAGTAATCTAGGCCTACCAACCGCTATCCGTCCATAACCAGGAAAAACAAATAGCAGCATAGCGCCGTCCCCTGGTATAAACCTACAGCCACATTTACAATTGTCGGAAGCCTCAGCTTTGGACAGGACATGATTATTGGCTTTAACATATATCGCCTAAATATGCCGTACATACTTCTCTGGCACTAATTTCACATTCATAGCCCATCGCAGCAGCTTATGGGGAAACCTTATCATGAATATTTTATAAAAACATAAAATTATTCAAGTATTTAACATTATACTTATTTAATGACAAGATAAAAAGAACAAAATTACTACTTACTTACTTATCGGGGTAGAGAGAACAGAGTGCCAAAAGGCTCTATTCTTGCATACATCTCTCGCTTCCTCAACATTCATAATTCTCTTCACACTTACTTCTTACACGCACGCCGGTTTCTGAGACGCCTGACTCCTTTTTTTCAATACATGACCGATTTGTTCTAGGTAGGTGAGTCTCGATCTCCCCCTGTACCTACCAAAAATAACAAAATTAATTATGATATTTTACATATACCTTTGTCAAAAGCCATTAACCTGTATATTAAACTTGAAATCAGTTTATAATTTCATTTCCATCCCATTGTTAGCGTAAACTATGTGTAAATCAGGATTAAGCGCGAGCCTACGTTTTAATAAACGTCTAGTGGCACCCAAACTTTGTACTAAATTGAAACGAGGTTTTGTGTTTAAACCGATTTACCCATGTCTAGGATTACAAACTTTATACAAATTGTAGTTAATGACTAAGCCGATCGAACGGTTTGAGTGATTGGCAATTTATCACAATGCAGGAGCGCCTACAATCACTGAGTCAGCAATTTTCCTATCAATGTGTGTTCAGAAAGATGGACATCATTTTTCATTAAACACAAAGTGAAAAATGTGAAATCGAAAATAACAGTCAGGAGCAGGATTTGAACCTGCATCTTCTGGATACCGTCCAGATGCTTTACCAATTCAGCCATCCTGACAATTGCTCCTGACTGCTAATTTCGATAACACATCATACTTAACGTCTTTGAGTGACGCCTGCGCCATCAGTCGGAAGTATTTTCATACATTATACCGACCAGGTAAACTTAATTTTACAATTAAGATTTTACCTAATAATGACGCAAACCCTTTAAATATTTAGATATTTTTACATATATTTTTAGCATTTGACATGCTTAGCACTATACATTAAACACAAAGTGAAAAATGTGAAATCGAAAATAACAGTCAGGAGCAGGATTTGAACCTGCATCTTCTGGATACCGTCCAGATGCTTTACCAATTCAGCCATCCTGACAATTGCTCCTGACTGCTAATTTCGATAACACATCATACTTAACGTCTTTGGGTGACGCCTGCGCCATCAGTCGGAAGTATTTTCATACATTATACCGACCAGGTAAACTTAATTTTACAATTAAGATTTTACCTAATAATGACGCAAACCCTTTAAATATTAATAAAAATAATTAAGTTTACCTGGTCGGTATAATGTATGAAAATACTTCCGACTGATGGCGCAGGCGTCACCCAAAGACGTTAAGTATGATGTGTTATCGAAATTAGCAGTCAGGAGCAATTGTCAGGATGGCTGAATTGGTAAAGCATCTGGACGGTACCCAGAAGATGCAGGTTCAAATCCTGCTCCTGACTGTTATTTTCGATTTCACATTTTTCACTTTGTGTTTAATGTATAGTGCTAAGCATGTCAAATGCTAAAAATATATATAAAAATATCTAAACATCATTTTTCAGTTGTCAAATTGGGGTAATTTAAAACACACTTATCGTTTATAATTACATAATCGCGTTTACAATGATTTATAATGTAGTATAATTGGTTGTCCTTATGACGCGGGTTCAAATCCTTCGCACACATATTCTTATTCCACATTTTTTTACTAATGCCGAGCATGTCAAATACTATAAAATCCAAATCACTAAGTCATCCTATGTTAATTTAAGTCTGTTAATTACTTCCATGTGAAATTATTTACATTTGTTAGCTGCCACATGCCACAGAGGCCTTACTTGTCCAAGCATGAATGAGGCGATTCTACTGGGCAAGTATTACCCTCCTACAGAAGATCAACGTGAAACAACGGTAGCTACTTTTATTGTTGTGTTTTGAGTGAGAGCGCTGAAGGCCTACACCCTCTCCCCTTTACCTTCGACTCCACCTCCAATGCCTTTCCTTGTAGTTGGCAACCGTGTAATGCCTCTTGTGTTGCTAGCGTCTATAGGCTACGGTAACTGATATTATCAGGTGGGCAGTTATGAAAAAATTTTTGGATGTTTGTCAGCCAATTACGCATAAATACTGAATAGATTTCCATTAAATTAGGTAAACAGATAGATAAGACTCTGGGTCAACATATTAAGATGTCATAAATATCCTACGGAACATTCTTATAACTAGGCGGATTGTGACGAAATTCTGTAAAAAGAAAAATTATAGCCTATATATGCAGACAGAACATACCTATAAATGTTTTTTTAAGATTATGAGCAGCTATGGCTTAGTATATTTTTAGACAGATTTAAATAGTAATCTAATGAAATAATATAAGTATCCAGAAGTCAGGTACAAAAAAGTATATAAAATAAGTTATTAGAATGGTGACCGAATGATGGAGCAAAGAAGTAAAATTAAAAAAAAAAGTACAAATATGTTTACCATTTTCATACCGTTGGCAACCCTAAAATAAAAAGTCGATTTTCTTGCAGCTTGACATCAGGGCTACCTCGAATTAACAGGTTATCCATTATTTACGTCAGACCCCGTACCTTTATATCCCGATATAGTTTAGAGGGAATGTAACTTGAATTTTGAAGTTCGCGTTTATGTGCTGACAGAAGCTGGTACATATAATTTAAAAACCAAATATAAAGTATCAACATTTGTAGATGACATATACCTACCTATACGGTTAAATTAAACATTTCCTTCTCTGATTTCTCAAGGGATCGGCTTGTTCCGGTATTAAGTAACCATACATTCATAATAAGTATTCAATTTTATTATTAAGAGTAATTATAACGTGGCGGTTTTACTGCAAAGATCCTGAAGCTAAAATGATTGTTCATTACTTTTAATTTTTAAATTATGATATTAATATGCATGAAAATTATACTTTTGACTTTTCAAGATTTTTCGATATGATGTGCGTATCACTGCTCGGTGAAGGAAAATATCGTTAAGAAACCTGCATGCCTGAGAAATTTCTCTACGGTTTGTGAAGTCTGCCAACCCTCACCATTCCAGTATGACGATCCATGGCCTCTAACTACGAGAGACCCGTGCCCAATAGTGAGACAGACAAAATGCATGAAAAATTATGAACTTAACTTAGTATTAGCGGTATACTAAAGGTTATTTTCATAATCGATACTCGATACTAGTCTCATCTTGAATCGTCAGGTCCTAACTTGAATGTGTGGTACATTACTCTCAACGTTTGATTAAGCAACGAAATTCGATTTTGAACTCTATTCTAAGCCATTGAATGCTTACGCTATTAAAAGTTACTACTTTACACGCTTCATGAAATAATACGTAGATTAAGGCAACATCATTTAACCTATGTATGGTACAATGTGACGCAAGGAAAAATATGAACTAAATATCATCATATTTTTGTTTCAAATATTAAACTTTACATGCATATAACAACAAATAACAGCTGAACATATTTGGTGTTATCTGGTACAAAGATATTTTGTTACCTGGATTAATGGGATACTTTATATCCCGTCAAAATATGAGATTCCTGTGAGATAGCTGTTTTTGCATAAAGATAAATTAATTTACTATAGAAAAACAAAACATAAAATAGCATCATGCCTGTATTCCCCGAAGGGGTAGGCAGAGATGTATTACGCACCAGCTATGTTTAAGTCACATGTAGGGGGCGAGCCTATTGCCATCTACCACCTCTACCGGGCACATTTCCAAACTCCGCGAGAATGTTTCTTTTTACGAAAAAGCTCAGTACCTCTGCCCGAACCGGGGATTAAACCCAAGACCACATTATCAGCGGTCGCTCACACTACCGCTGCGCCACCAAGGCAGTTGAATTAGACTGAAGTACTTATATTATAGTGACCCAATTCTGAAGTCCAGGCAGAAGAAGTCGCGAGCTGCAGCTAGTATATACAACTTAGTACTAACTGCCGTAATTGTTCGGAGTACTTACGGTACGTTTGATTTTCAGGCAGCTGTTCTTTCTTGAGTTACACATGTATAACATGTTGCTTGCTACATCAGCTTAAACAATGCTCACGTACAATTATTGTCTTCCATCAGTACTTGAATATACATATAATTAATTAAATTAATGAAGACTCCAAGAATCCGTGCATATATGCTAGGTCTTCTTTGATTTATGTTACAAGTTATATCGGTCTGGTTTTTTTTCATACTATGAAGATGGCAACCTAGCATATGGTCCACCTGATGGTAAGCGGTTACCGTAGCCTATAGATGCTAGCAACACCAGAGCCATCACTCGCGCGTCGCCAAATACAAGGAAAACTTTAAGGGGTGGAGAGAAAGAGTAATAAGGAGAGTATGGAGGATAAAGATTTTCTTCTTTTCAGAGAGAGAACATGTTATTGTACCTCTCATAGCCTGGTACACAAATATACTATACAATATCAACTAATACCAAGCGGATGGAGTATATCAAAAATTGCATTTAGTTCCATACCTAAACTAACTAACTAAAACTAACTTATCATCACGCCATTTCCCTTGCGGGGTAGGCAGAGAGAACAGGGTGCCAAGAGGCTCTATTCTTGCATACATCTCACGCTTCCTCAACATTCATAACTCTCTTCATACATGCTCGCTGGTTTCGGAGACTCTTGACTCCACCTTCCTTCAATACATGACCGATTTGGTCTAGGTAGGTGAGTCTCGGTCTCCCCCTGTACCTACATCCTTCCACTTTCGCATTGTATATATCTTCTTAACCAGTCGCTCATCTGGCATTCTTTCCACATGTCCGAACCATTGGAGCATTCCATACCTATTTTGTGTAAAGCTATAACAGGAATTCGGTTATCTCTTTATCCACTCCATTTTATTATCACAAGAATATTTAACATAGAAAAGGCGCGAAAATGAGAAAACACAATGAATATTCATTTAAAAATGACAGGTTCCAAATTCAAATATTGTTTTCTTCTTTGTTACAGTATTTATGGTTAGACTATGTACTAGCCCTACTGTACAAATAACAAACTTTGTCATATAATGAAAAAAAAATCTTGAAAATACGTAATTTTAGCTTTTATTGCCTGCTTTAAAAAAGGTTACACTGATAACTACATTATTTTTTTAATAACAGATACCGTTACGTTTTACATCTCTTACTGAATAATAATTAATTAAACGTATTTTAATTTATTATATAAGGTTCACACATAGGTAAGGTTGTCATAGCCGTGGGGTGCTAATTTGTCCGGTTTACCTCCTAGTGGTGCACCCCGGGCAACGTCGGCAGTCGCCGGCGGCTAAAATTCCGGACAGGACGGGTCTCCGCGTGTCCCTCTGACTCAGCAGAGGGCATGGCGGATAGACCAGGCGTCGGAGTCGGTGGGGCCAGACTGGCTCACCGGGCTCTGGAGAGGGGGGACAGTGGGGCCACAGCGGCCCCCCCCCCGTCCCAAATCGTAAACCTGAGCGCGTGCCTGTGGTTACGTCTCGCGGGCATACAGGAACGAGGGTCTTGGCTTAATCGCCCGGGCCGCGAGGAAGACAACCTCTATAAAAAATTACCCCGAATCTCAAGCTCTGGCGCGCGGCGAGGAGATGCATGGCTGATGGGTAGTTCAGTCTCGAGCGCGGCCCCAGCCAGGGTACCTGCGGACCCCCTGTGTTGGGTTACAAATGTACGTTACCCGCGTACAGGGAGCTCTGCCCGGGTGGACCTTTCTCCCATACTCGTGGGAATAACATGGAAAAATTGTTAAAAAACTCAAAATTGACCGAGTTGGGTGAAAATCCCGACGCCTCAGCCGTAAGGGGTCCGGCTGCAAATGCGGCCCCTACTAGTGCAGCTGCGCGTAAAGCGCGCGGCCGCAAAAAGTCCCGCAAGGGCAACAAGACGGCCAAAGGAGCGTCCCAGTCGTCCAGGGACAGCTCGACGACGGGCAGCTCGGCCGGCACTTCAGCCGCCGAGATGTCTGCCGCGGAGGAGGGTGGCTTAACTGAGGCTGCCGAAAGTCAGTCATCGCGGCCGGCAGAGGTGGTGTCGGAGTCGCGCTTCTGGTGCAAGCGCACCCTGTCTCAGGGGGGCGCTGCCTCGGAGTCTGACCTTAGCTCGACGGAGATGCCTCCCCCTAAAATACCCACAGCGGCTAGGGGTCGAGGCATCAGTCGACCCGGGACGCCGATACCGCGTGCCACCTCGGCGAAGGAGACCGAGACGCGAAGTCTGATGCGAGCGGAGACGGTGCAGAACGCAGAGGAGCGCTTGGCGCTCCTAACTGAAAAGCTCCGCCTCCCAGACGAGGGTCACATAGGGACGGCCCAGGTTGAGGAGAGGGCCCTAAACAGTGTGGCCATAGTCGAGACGGTCGCCGCTGGTTCGCGGAACCTCAAGAGCAGCTTTGCGCGTGGCCTCAAGGACGCCGCGCGCGAGATCACGCTTTCGGTCCAGCGACTGGCGGAACAAAATAAGCGCCTCGAGGTTCAGAACGCTCGTCTGGAGGCGCAGAATCAGCGCCTCGACGAGGCTAATCGCTGCCTCGAGGCGCGGATGGCGGAATTGGAGCAGGGACAGGCCGGGTTGCGGGTTGAGCTTGGGCTCCCTGCGGCTGCCCCGGCTTCGACCACTGCCCAGTCAGGCGCTGGACCCGAACTGGAGGACGAATCGTTCCGCGTGATCATTGACCGCATTGCTGCGGTCTTTGGTCCGCGGTTCGATGCTCTGGCCGCGAGATTGCCGCCGGAGCCCCGACTTCGGCCGCCGCTTGCGGCTGACAAAAGAGGTGCTGCAACGTCCTCGGCACCGACAACCCTGCCGTGCCAGGGGGGGCATGTGTCCTTTGCTGCAACGGCGGCCAAAACACCGGCGGCCAAACCACCAGCGGCCAAACAACCAGCGGCCAAACCTTCGCAGGCTCCTGTAGGCCAAGGAACGGGCCAAACTAAAAAGGCCAAGAAAAAGGACAAGGCGGGACAAGCCCCGAGGGGTCAGCCCCGAGAGGAGTTCCCGCCTCTGCCAAGCGCCGCTGTGCCTCCGCATTCTGCTGCGCCGCGACGAACGGTCGCACCCTCGCGGGCTACGGCGGTCGCGCCCCGGGCTCCTGCCCCCACCGCTGCCACTGCTACGTCCTCAGACGGGGACTGGCAGGTGGTTGGGCCCCGGCGATCCCGGGCCAGGGGTCGCGGCGCTGCCTCGAGGCGCGAAGCGGCGCCAACCAACCAGAAAGGGGAAGCCCCGAAGCCGCGGAACAGGAAGTCACGGAAATTGAAGGTCCCGAAGGCAGCTGCGGTGGTGATCACCGTGCTGCCTGAGGGAAAAGAAAAGGGCCTGACCTACGAGGCCGTCTTGAAACGTGCCCGGCGGGAGATAAACGTCTCCGATCTCGGGGACGTTTCCGCTCGCTCCCGCCAAGCCCGGACAGGTGCTCGGATCTTCGAGTACCTGGGGCCAGAGGGCGCCAAGACGGCCGACGCAATGGCCGCGAGGCTGCTGGGCCTGTTCCCAGAGGAGAGTGGTGTCCGGGTCGCCAGACCAGGGATGGACGATTCCGTGACGGCGGAAGAGATCCGGGAGGCGGTTTCTCTCGAAAACCGGATCTCCCAGCAGCGCTGTCCGGGTGGGCACCATTCGCCCAGGTCCAGGTGGTGTGGGTGCCGTCTGGGTCGCGTGCCCTGTCGCGGCGGCCAAGGATTTGGTCGCCGCCGGTAGACTTCTGGTGGGCTGGATCGCCGCGCGGGTAATCGCGCTGGAGCCCCGGCCTGCCAGGTGAACTGCTTCGACTGCAGCGGGCTTTGTTTCCGCTGCGGTCAGGCAGGGCACCAGGTGGCTGCCTGTTCTGCCACCCCACACTGCCCCGCGTGCGCGGCGGGCAATCGCCCTGCCAACCACTGTATGGGGCGGGTGGGGTGCAGGCCTCCGGCCAAGTCAGGCCCTAAGAGGGGGGTGGGCAGCCAATCGGCCCCGGCTGCCTAACCCGGCGAGCCTGGACCGCCGCAGCGCATGGAGGAGGATATCGTGGTCCAATAACGGATCACGACGCTATCCTCCTCCAGGGGAATCTCGGCCAATCCGCCAGGGCGCAGGACCTCTTCCTGCAATCCATGGCGGAGCGGTCGATCGGTGTTGCCGTAGCCGCGGAGCCCTACATAGTCCCGGATCGCCCCAATTGGGCGGGTAGTGGGGATGGCTCCGTGGCGGTCGTCGGCTCGGCGGCGCCGCATTCCCCGCCCTTGTCACTCAAAGACCAGGGCACGGGATATGTGGCGGCTGAATGGGGAGGGGTCACGCTGTATGGCGTGTACTTCTCCCCTAGTCGTAGTCTGGCGGCTTTCGAGGTCTTCCTGCACAACCTGGAGACCTCGATACGGCGTATAGCACCGAGCCCTGTGCTCGTGCTGGGGGACTTCAACGCCAAATCCACGGCGTGGTGGTCCCCCAGGACGGACCCCCGAGGAGCGGCGGTCCAAGAGTGGGTGGCATCGGCGGACCTCGTGTTACTCAACCGAGGGTCCGCCCAAACGTGCGTGCGGCCCTGTGGCGGGTCGATAGTGGACCTTTCGTTCGCTAGCCCTGGTGTCGCCGCACGCGTAAGGAGCTGGCGAGTCCTGGAGGAGGTCGAGACCCTATCTGACCACAGATATATTCAGATAGAGGTCTCCCGGAACCTTCAGGGCGCCAGCAGGGGTCACGCGGCGGACAGAACTCCCGTTTTTCCGCGATGGGCTGTGGGTAGGCTCGACCGGGACCTGCTAGTGGAGGCGGCCATTTTTCAATCTTGGCTGCCTCCCCCCCTGACGGAAGACGTGGACGCCGAGGCTGGCCGCATTCGCGGCATGCTTACGCAGATTTGCGATGCAGCCATGCCCCGTGTGCGGCGCCCGCCTCGACGGAAGGGGGTCTACTGGTGGTCCCCGGAGATGGCGGACCTCCGTGAGCCCGTATTCGTGCCCGGAGGTCCTACACCCGCAGCCGCCGTCGCCGAATCCGCGACGAAGAGCGGGAGGGCCGGCTGTATGCGGCGTACAGCAGTGGGCGCGCCGCGTTAAAGCTGGCCATCTGTCGCGCCAAAGATGCGAAAAGGCAGGAGATGCTGGAGGGTCTCGAGCGTGACCCCTGGGGACGCCCGTACCGCGCGGCGCTTAACAAGCTCCGCGCCCAGGGCCCCCCCCTTACGGAGACCCTCCAGCCGGGCTTCCTCTCTGAGGTGGTCGAGGGGCTTTTCCCTTCACGGGCGGTGCACACGCCCCCGGTCATGGCTCCGCCAGATGATGACCGGGAGGCCGACGACGTGGAGGTACCGCCCGTGACGACGACGGAAATGGGGGCGGCGGTAGCGCGTATGCGGAGAGGTGCTGCCCCCGGGCCGGACGGGGTTTCCGCCCGAGTGCTGGCCCTGGTCCTCGACCACCTTGAGCCCCGCCTCGGGGGACTGTTCGGCGCTTGCCTGGTGTCCGGACGGTTCCCTGACTGCTGGAAGGAGGGGAAGCTCGTGCTCCTGCCGAAGCCGGGACGGCCTCCGAACACAGTCTCGGCCTTCAGGCCCATCGTGTTGCTGGACGAAGTGGGCAAACTCCTCGAGCGGGTAGTCGCAGCCCGCATCGTCCGGCACCTAGGAGCGGTCGGCCCCGACCTGTCCGACGCCCAGTTTGGATTTCGGGCGGGTCGGTCTACGGTCGACGCCATTCTGCGCCTGAAGGCCGCGGCTGCGGAGGCCGTCACCTCGAGGGATGTGCTGTTGGCGGTGTCACTCGATATCGCCAACGCCTTCAATAGTCTGCCATTCGGCTGCATCAAGGAGGCACTCCGGTACCATGGAGTGCCCCTCTACCTAAGGCGGCTGGTGGCAGACTTCCTCGACCGCCGCAGCGTCCTCTTCGTGGACCGGGAAGGGGACGTTGTAAGGAGGGCTATGTCGTGCGGCGTCCCGCAGGGTTCGGTTCTTGGGCCGCTCCTGTGGGACATCGGCTACGACTGGGTCCTCCTTGGCCGGCTCCCCCCCGGGCTGGGCGTAATTTGCTACGCAGACGATACGCTCGTCACAGCCCGAGGCTGGACCCTCGAGGTGGCGGCAACGCTGGCCACCTCAGGTACCGCGGAGGTGGTCAGGCGGATCGAGGCGTTGGGGCTTAGGGTGGCCCTTGAAAAGTCGGAAGCCCTACTCTTTCATGGGCGCCGACGGGGCCCGCCCTCCAGCGCCTCGATAACGGTTAATGGGGTGGGCTTGCCAATCCAGGCCCACATCAAATATCTGGGCCTGGTATTGGATGAACGGTGGCACTTTGACGAGCACTTCCGCCGTCTTGCGCCAAGGCTCGTCAACACGGCGTCCGCCCTCGGGCGACTTATGCCGAATTTGGGCGGACCGAGTCTTGCGTGTCGACGACTCTACGCGGGGGTAGTACGGTCGATGGCGCTGTACGGCGCGCCCGTGTGGGCGGAGTCCCTGGCCGCTCGCAATAGGGCCCTTCTGTGGCGTCCACAGAGGGTCGTAGCGGTCAGGGCAATACGCGGGTACGCACGGTCTCGACCGATGCAGCCTGCGCGTTGGCCGGAACCCCCCCGTGGGATCTGGAGGCGGAGGTGCTCGCTGACGTCTATCGGCGGGCGTCGACGGCGCGGGCGGGGGGCAGCCGCCCCTCGCCGAGCGCAATTTCATTGTGGCGGGAAGATGCCCGCCGCGCCACCGTCCTAAAGTGGAAGTCTCGGCTGGAGACGCCCCGAGCCGGTCTCCGGACCGTGGGAGCGCTCCGGCCGATCTTGGAAGAATGGGCAGGGCGGCAGCACGGGGTCCTCACCTTCCGGTTGGTGCAGGTTTTGTCGGGGCATGGTTGCTTCGGCAAATACCTGCACACGATCGCAAGGAGGGAGATGACCCCAGGCTGTCACCACTGCGACTGCGACGAGGACTCGGCGCAGCACACGCTCGAGTCGTGCCCGGCCTGGGATGTGCAGCGCCGGGAACTCGTTGCAGTCATAGGCAAGGACCTGTCGCTGCCGGCCGTTGCGCGAGCGATGGTTGGCAATGACAGGGCCTGGACCGCGGTCGCCGCCTTCTGCGAGGCTGTCATCTCGCGGAAGGAGGTGGCGGAGAGGGCCCGTGAAGAATCCTCCTTCGCGGACCCGATTCGCCGCCGGCGCGAGGGGCGGCGTGCGCGCGCTTACTTGCGCCTGATGCCGCTCTAGCCGAGGTTGCGGACGGTTGGGTTGGGGAGTACCCTGCCGTCCGCGGAAGCCTACCGCGAAGGTGCGACGCCCAAGTGCGCGAGGCGTCGCTCAAGAGAAGGTGCCTGTAGGGGCTGCCGCTTGCGGCTCGCGGTCGTAACGACGCGGTACCCGTGATCCGCCGTAGCAAGGGCGGGTGGAGGCGCACGGTGGGTTTTTAGTGGGTGAGAGCCCCATTCACCTCGTTGTCTCCCCGGGCAGCGGGGTGTGCGGTAGGACATTTTTGCCCACCTAAAATAAAAAAAAAAAAAAAAAAAGGTTGTCATAGCCGTCCGAGGCTAATCATAAAATAACAAATAAAAATACACGACGAATTAGGTGTATGTAGGTATAATCTGATCGATCCATTTGGAACGAATTTTAAGAAATCAAGGGTTTAAATTTCACCACTGAAGTAATGTCAATAGCTCCAGTGGTCTGCCATTACCGGCGTGGGGACGGCACACGGCGGGTTTATTTTGTGGTCCTGAACGACGGAGTATGCGGCTAAGTACATTATTCCTCCTTCAAAAAAAAACTTAATTCATACTATAGTACTATATTTTTTTTTCATGATTATTGTGAATTCTATGTGTAAAATAGAAAATTAATTAATTCAGTTTCTAGATGGTTCTAGCAAAATCCTTTTCTTCCAAAAGTCATTTTATTTTTTATGAACGAACTGGCTAATACATTATTATCAAATTTGGAATTTCTGATATAAGGTAATTAAGTCTATAAAAGTGCGTACAATGAATTCTGTTCATACTGTAATATAATAAAGAAAGTATTCAAAGAAAGAGTATCATCCGAATTACTATAAGTAATATATATTTACTGGAAAAGTTATTTCATTTAACCATTTAGATGGCATAACCCTTGAAGACAGACAAGACCCTTTTATCTAAGCGAAAGGGTGTAATAAAAAATGTGTGATATTATTTGAAGTTTCTTTCTCGTATTTTATTTACAATCCCTTGAACATTCCTTTATATAGAAATTGTTTGCTTTGTTTGTAAGACAGTGATGTTGCGTTATCATATATTTCTATAATATGTACCTATATATTGATATAAGAACTAGTAAGAGGAACCTGTTAATAAATTGTTTTCTTCTGCCAAACGAGTCAAAGTAAAACACATTCAGTCTATTTGAGTCAGGCTCGTCGTTGATATTGTCTACTAGGCTTAGTCCTGGAATCCATGCTACTCATGAGAATTTTTTGAATGTAAACCTAAATAATACTTTTACCATCTCCCAGGATGCAGACCGCACTGTTCCTTTTCCAATAACCTCATCTACCAGCCCTTATCACTAGAATAATAATATATGCCTATTATATATATTTCTTGTGTCCGTGTGTTAGTGATTGAACTAAACGATTGGACCGATCTTGACGAATTTTTTTGTGTATGTTTGTGTAAGTACCGGGATGGTTTAGATTCACATTTGAACCTGGTAGGTGGCGCCATGATAGGATTTCAGGATTGTTTCTTCAATTTATTTGTGTATGTTTGAGTAAGTACCGGGATGGTTTTAAATTACTCTATCCAAACGAAACGCCAATGTTCGGACAGGACTACCTCTGTCAGGTTCGCTAGTTAAAATATAAATTGTAAAATTATCATCCCATTAGATGTATAAACCTGTGGGCCCAAGTTACATTCTATGATCGCTAACGCTATACAAACCTATTAAAATGTATGGAAATTTGACATCTCTTACGTTAAGTCACGTGACTTAGCGTTATAGATATTGTTAAAGATATATTAAACACAAAGTGGAAAATGTGAAATCGAAAATAGCAATCACGAGCAGGATTTGAACCTGCATCTCCTGGATACCGTCCAGATGCTTTGCCAATTCAGCCATCGTGACAATTGCTATATTTGGATAATTTCGGTAACACATTCATACTTAACGTCTTGGGTGACGCCTGTGACTAGACACCTACTGATGTCAGTAGGTGTCTAGCACGGTACATGCTTAGCCACACAAAGAGGAAAATGTGAAATCGAAAATAACAGTCACGAGCAGGATTTGAACCTGCATGTCCTGGATACCGTCCAGATGCTTTGCCAATTCAGCCATCGTGACAATTGCTCCTGACTGCTAATTTCGATAATCCTAAATAAAATTAGGAAAACATATGTATATAAATAATTCTAGAATGATCTTAAGCAAATACTCATTTTTAGTTATACTCGTATATGATGTAAGTTTAGTAATAGCAGAGATAGAGCCAACCGTTGTTTACCATGAGTATTTAACAGTATTACTATCTACACTTAAATAGAATCAACTAACTTCCTTTTCAATCTAAAACACAAAGACAATAGAAAACCAATCCACTGCAATAGATTCCATGAAAGTAGTTCTATTTTGAAATGTGAAGGGAATAACTAACCTCTGGACAGGCGCACCAAAACGCTAACTCGACCCACTTAACACTTTATCGAAGCATATTCAAACCACCGATGATTCCAATATTATTGTATTATATATATTCAAACCATTGATTATCCCAATATACATTCTCGTTATGTATCTTAAATTACTATTAATTTCTAATAGGCGGTAAACTTTGTATCTTTTTAACTAAGGCGACAACTGCTCATAAAATAGTCAAGATAGAATTTTAAACCCATTACATATTAACATATTTTTTATTTTAGGTATTTTTATTATGCGAGAAAAATGTGTTTGTGGCACACGCCACTGTCCGGAGAAACTACAGAATTATTTATCCACTAAATATCGCTGTGATAAGTGCGCTTTTTCTCCACCCGTAGTCAGTGGAACACTGGTATTATTATATTCAAACCACGAATCATTAATACGTCATGAAAATATGTCTAAAGATTCACTATAAATGGATTTAATTTCTGGATTCGAGAAATAAAATTTAATATCTAAGTAATAGGCACTACAGAAAGCGAGAGAAATCCAAATAAGTCCGAGTTTTCAGACCATTGTTTTAGTCAAACGATTCTGGCGGATATTAGTCGACCCAGTGGCACTGACAGCCTGAAATTATTTTCCCGGCAAAATCGTCAGATCGCTGTTCGAAAGCTTTAAAAATAATGAGATTCTTAATCATCAAGCCCAATTGTATTAAAACTTTGATACTTCAATTATTTTCATTAGCGATCATAAATTGTTCTATAATCGTGAACCGTATCCGCCTATTATTTGATCAAGAAAATAATTAAAACTAACGATTGAATTATAGAAGACTTTTTATTTCTGTGCATTATGTTAAGTTAAGATATTTCTATTTAAACAATACAAGCTTTGGCCTTCGACTTCATCTCCGTTGTATTACGTTGCCATTGTCCCAGAGGAAAAATAGGGCTTAGATAGGATCTGCTTAAAATTCGTTTATAGTGGGTGTCGTTCAGAAAAAATATCTATGTCAAATTTCAAGTTAATTAGAAAACAGTCCGCCCATTTTTTTTATTTTAGGTGGGCAAAAATGTCCTACCGCACACCCCGCTGCCCGGGGAGACAATGGGGTAGTGTGGGGCTCTCACCCACTAAAAACCCACCGTGCGCCTCCACCCGCCCTTGCTACGGCGGATCACGGGTACCGCGTCGTTACGACCGCGATCCGCAGGCGGCAGCCCCTTCGGGCACCCTCTCTTGAGTGACACCTCGCGCACTTGGGCGTCGCACCTTCGCGGTAGGCTTCTGCGGACGGCAGGGTACTCCCCGACCCCACCGTCCGCAGCCTCGGCTAGGGCGGCATCAGGCGCAGGTAAGCGCGCGCACGCCGCCCCTCGCACCGGCGGCGAAACGGGTCCGCGAAGGAGGATTCCTCACGGGCCCTCTCCGCCACCTCCTTCCGCGAGATGACAGCCTCGCAAAAGGCGGCGACTGCGGTCCAGGCCCTGTCACCGCCAACCATCGCTCGCGCAACGGCCGGCAGCGACAGGTCCACGCCTATGACTGCAACGAGTTCCCGGCGCTGCACATCCCAGGCCGGGCACGACTCGAGCGTGTGCCGCGCCGAGTCCTCGTCGCAGCCGCAGTGGTGACAGCCTGGGGTCGTCTCCCTCCTAGCGATCATGTGCAGGTATTTGCCGAAGCAATCATGCCCCGACAAAACCTGCACCAACCGGAAGGTGGGGACCCCGTCCTGCCGCCCTGCCCATTCTTCCAAGATTGGCAGGAGCCCCCACGGTCCAGAGACCGGCCCGGGGCGTCTCCAGCCGAGACTTCCACTTTAGGACGGTGGCGCGGCGGGCATCTTCCCGCCACGATGACATTGCGCTCGGCGAGGGGCGGCTGCCCCCCGCCCGCGCCGCCGACGCCCGCCGATAGACGTCGGCGAGCACCTCCGCCTCCAGATCCCACGGGGGGGTTCCGGCCAACGCGCAGGCTGCATCGGTCGAGACCGTGCGGTACCCGCGTATTGCCCCCTGACCGCTACCACCCTCTGTGGACGACACAGAAGGGCCCTATTGCGAGCGGCCAGGGACTCCGCCCACACGGGCGCGCCGTACAGTGCCATCGACCGTACTACCCCCGCGTAGAGTCGTCGACACGCAAGACTCGGTCCGCCCAAATTCGGCATCACTCGCCCGAGGGCAGACGCCGTGTTGATGAGCCTTGGCGCACGACGGCGAAAGTGCTCGTCAAAGTGCCACCGTCCATTTAATACCAGGCCCAGATATTTGATGTGGGCCTGGATTGGGAAGCCCACACCGTTGATCGTTATCGAGGCGCTGGCGGGCGGGCCCCGTCGGCGCCCATGGAAGAGTAGGGCCTCCGATTTTTCAAGGGCCACCCTAAGCCCCAGCGCCTCGATCCGCCTGACCACCTCCGCGGTACCTGAGGTGGCCAGCGTTGCCGCCTCCTCGAGTGTCCCGCCCCGGGCTGTGACGAGCGTATCGTCTGCGTAGCAAATTACGCCCAGCCCGAGGAGGAGCCAGCCACGAAGGACCCAGTCGTAGCCGATGTCCCACAGGAGTGGCCCAAGAACCGAACCCTGCGGGACGCCGCACGGCATAGCCCTCCTTACAACGTCCCCTTCCCGGTCCACGAAGGGGACGCTGCGGCCGTCGAGGTAGTCCGCCACCAGCCGCCTTAGGTAGAGGGGCACTCCATGGTACCGGAGTGCCTCCTTGATGCTGCCGAATGGCAGAATATTGAAGGCGTTGGCGACGCCGAGTGACACCGCCAACAGCACTTCCCTCGAAGTTACGGCCTCCGCAGCCGCGGCCTTCAGGTGCAGAATGGTGTCGACCGTAGACCGACCCGCCCGAAATCCAATCTGGGCGTCGGACAGGTCGGGGCCAACCGCTCCTAGATGCCGGACGATGCGGGCAGCGACTACCCGCTCGAGGAGTTTGCCCGCCTCGTCCAGCAACACGATGGGCCTGAAGGCCGAGACCGTATTCGGAGGCCTTCCCGGCTTTGGCAGGAGCACGAGCTTCCCCTCCTTCCAGCAGTCAGGGAACCGTCCGGACACCAGGCAAGCGCCGAACAGCTCCCCGAGGCGGGGCTCAAGGTGGTCGAGGACCAGGGCCAGCACTCGGGCGGGAACCCCGTCCGGCCCGGGGGCGGCGCCTCTCCGCATACGCGCTGCCGCCGCTCCCATTTCCGTCGTCGTTACGGGCGGTACCTCCCCGTCGTTGGCCTCCCGGTCATCATCTGGCGGAGCCATGACCGGGGGCGTGTGCACCGCCCGTGAGGGGAAAAGTCCGTCGACCACCTCTGAGAGGAAGCCCGGCTGGAGGGTCTCCGTAAGGGGGGGGGGGCCTGGGCGCGGAGCTTGTTAAGCGCCGCGCGGTACGGGCGTCCCCAGGGGCCACGCTCGAGACCCTCCAGCATCTCCTGCCTTTTTGCATCTTTAGTGCGACAGATGGCCAGCTTTAACGCGGCGCGTGCATACAGCCGGCCCTCACGCTCTTCGTCGCGGATTCAGCGACGTCGGCTGAAGGTGCGTTTATGACGGTCCGCCCACACACAATGTACTTCTCTCACTTCTGGGCAGGCGCACCTAAATACTAGCTAGATACATTTGACTTCAAAAGCATGGTATTCAAATAAATGGCTGATAGTCTAGACTATCTAGAGTCGTTAGAACAACGGAGAGATTTCGGATCTCTGAACTTTTCGTTGAGGAATGCTCTGAGTTGTTAAACTTGTTGCTATAATCAACATTATCTCATCGTACCACTCGTCGCTGCAGCAGGGTTCACCTATTTGATGTGGAAACGATATGGTCAATAAACGCGCTTCCTACCTCTCCCCTTGAATTGGTTTCCTCATTATTGTTCTGAATATTTCCTCAGAACCATCCAAAAAAAGAATCTCTCGAATAACATCCTACCATCTCTTTCTATCCATAGTCAAGAGAAGAGCTTCGTGTAATATGGTTTCAAGAGTTGTACGAAATTGGTCTATCAGCATTTTGGATGCCTCTTTGTCATTTGCCTTCGATTAATTAGGCTATTAACCTTTCAAGATCGTTATTGTCTTTCCTGGCAATGTGATTAAAGTATTTATCTTTAGGGGCTTATCCGGCTATTAATTAAAACTTGTTACATTTATTTTTTGCAATAGGTATATCATTACTATGGAAGCATGAGTGACCATTGAGAAGAGTATATAGCACGAGAGAGGGATACTAAACAGAACTCCCTACCAAAGAGAATGTGAGACAGCCTATTTCGGATTTACTCTAAAACGACATATTTTTGCATGTGCACTCAAATTTGCGAGCTAAAAGCCTTGTTAAAGTGAATATGATATTTTGATTGTCAATTATCATGAGAAATAACAGCGCAATTTATATTCTGTTAAATATGAAGTTGATTTAAATATTTAATGGAATTAAATAAATATTCACGGATATTTCACACAACGTCCTCTGGTCCCAAAGAAGGCTTAACACTTGTGCTATGGGTACCAGATTACAGATATAATACGTACATTACTTTTTTTGTAAATACATACATATAATAGATAGAAAACACCCAGACGCAGTACAAATATCAGTGTTCATCACACAAATAATTGTCTTGGGTGGGAATCGAATCCACGACCTCGTGCACGGAAGTCGGTTACACTTCCGGCTACGCCACGAGGAATATAGGCATTCCATGGTACGATAATTTATGTGTGATATGTTAGTAATTAAAAGTCATTGAACGTACATTTCTATTTGTGCTGCCTTGGCAAGGAACATGGTTCGTTTCATTACATTAAATAAAATTAACCTATATCAATTTATCCGTCTTTAACGTCCACTGCTAGACATCGGCCTCCCCAAGACGGCGCCACAAAGAGCGGTCCAGTCCCAGTGTGCGCGGCACCGCTCCGGCTCCACCAACGGCTCCCCGCAGATTTAACGAAATCTTCGGTACAGGTGGTGGGGGCCTTCCAATGCTTCACTGTCAGTTTATACGTGGCTTCAATTCAAGAACTTTCTACCCCAATCGTTGTTGTTTCGTCGGGCGATGTAGCCTGCCTATTGCCACTTCAGCGTACTTACTTGTGTCAGTCACTCTTGTAATGTATTTCCGTATTACGGATTCGGTCACTTACACATCGCAGCACGCTAAGCGACTTCGAGTGTTGTTATGAGGTCTACATAAAAGAAAATAAAAAATCCATTGCACTAATTACCTTTCAATTATAAACAAAAATTTAAAATTCAAATTTATTTATTGCGAATATAGGTATTTATACGTTGGTGTTATAAAGAAATCATAACCTCGCCATATTCTGCTAAAAGCATGCAATATTAGCATAAAAATCAATTTAAAAAAGATATTTAAAACAGTTTATTTAAAAATACTGTAAATAATAATAATATGTCAATAATATGGAAATAATAATAATAATATGTCAATTATTAAGTCAATACAGATATGATTTGGTAAGAAGTATCATAATACTTATGTCAATATTTTAATTACTAAGATACAATTTAATGCTCAATCAATAATTACTTACTATAATAACTTATCACATAAATACTCATTGACACTATAATAAACCCTCTCAACTAATACCTTTTTTTTTCTATCAAATTCTTTACGATTGCATGTTATTAGCAGTGTTGTTGTTGTGTGTTATTAGTGTGTTTTGTTAAACATTGCGGTTTTATGTGATGGACAAGAAATTTTAAATTTGTGTCGTTCACTACTAAGTTTAGTATACATATTTAAGTTATCTCTTATAAACTTTATTATTTCATATATATACAAACAGGACATTGTCAATAATTTCCCGTTTTTTGTAAAATGGTTTACAACTATCAGTTTATTGTAACCCGCATATTGCTCTTATGCACTTTTTCTGTGCTTTAAATATATGTTCGCTATCAGTTGAGTATCCCCAAAATATAATCCCATATCTTAGCTAGGATATTACATATCCGTGGTAGGCTGTTATAACAACTGATTGACTAACGACTTTAGAGAGCATATACAATGCATAAGGCTGCTGATTTAACTTTAAGCGAAGATTTCCTATATGTAACTTCCAAGTAAGACCATTGTCTATCGTTAA
The DNA here is from genome assembly GCA_948253155.1 of Leucoma salicis. NCBI lineage: Eukaryota > Metazoa > Arthropoda > Insecta > Lepidoptera > Erebidae > Leucoma > Leucoma salicis. The sequence goes on along the minus strand of OX411808.1, from coordinate 8,314,462 downwards.
ACCTAAAAACTTGGTAGTTTCTATCATGCTAATGTTAGTCCCCATGCAGTCTGCTTTAAGATTTTCAGTAACCCCAGGTCGTCTATTTTTAAATGTCATTAAACAAGTCTTTTCTATATTTAAAATCAGATCTTATAAACAAATTAAAATAAAAAAAATATTGGCGTTGCTTGTGTAATGTGCAATGGTCCGGCTCGATCAGGGAAGTACGACGCTCTCACAGAAGATCAGCGTGAGAAAACGGTGGGTACTCCTACTGTACCATCAGATGGGCCTTATGCTTGTTTATAATAATATTACAATAAATAATGATTGTAAAAAAGCGTGGGGTGCTTTTTTTTACTATATAGGTGACTTATTTCTATTTGTAACATTTGATTTCAAGTGCCTACTGTATCATCAGATGGGCCTTATTCTTGTTTATAATAATATTACAATAAATAATGATTGTAAAATAGCGTGGGGTGCTTTTTTTTACTATATAGGTGAATTATTTCTATTTGTAACATTTGATTTCAAGTCCTCAAGCTTTTTTACAATAATTATTTATTGTAATATTATTTACTACTTTTTAGTTCAACTAGCTATTTAAAGCGTGTTATTTTAGTTTTTTAAACTATAATTTATTTTCTTCTTTTTAGTCTCAAAATAGTATCAAAAGTACTGTTATTTAAAAGAAATAAAACCTACTTATGGCGTGATAATTTGCCTTTAAACTTCATCGGACGGACGGACTTGGCTAAACTATAAGGGTTTTTTATTTGCTTCGGAACCCTAAAAACCTATAAGCTCGATAACTCAAATTATTGCATTGTTATCGGTTCTTGATAAGTGTACAAAGTTTCAAATCAATCCGACATTTTGAAGTGGTTGAAAATCACGGTTGAAGATTCCGTTAATTAATACCGACGATCCTAATTAGGATAATGAGATTAACTCATCGAATTGTTAATTTGCCATCGGCCCTCTATAAGTCTACAAAGTTTAAACGAAATCTGATCGTTGAAAAATTGAGTCAAAATGGAAGTCAAAGAAGTGGTTACAAACAAACAAACATACAAGTGAAACTAATAAAAGCGTGTTAAAAATGACACGAAGATGTCACCAAATAAGATACAAGTAGCATATTGTTTAACATTTTTGTTGCAAATCTTAAGGGTTACAGATCAAATTGAAAAGAATATATTTATCTTTTTCCAACTTTTTGATACGCTGATGTACAAAACTTTAGAAACTTTGGGAAGTTTTTACAAGTTACAATTTGATAAGGGATAGACAGTCTTTAGGGAGTTGTACTTTGTTTACTAACCCTCTCGTGCTGTACTCTGCTCAATGCTCACTCAAGCTACCTTAATAATGATATACCGTTTTTGATCTATATTTCTTAGCATTTGACATGCTCCGCCACTTTTTAAAGTACAAATTATTTGTGAATAAGTGTCAAATGCTAAGAAATATAGATCAACAATGTTTAAAAAATCGCGCAATCAAATTGTATGAATGTTAATTGCAAAATTAAACTTACTATATTGGTTTAATTTGGTTTAATGCATGTAAATGCTTCCGATAGATGGCGTTGGTCGTAAAGACAAAATGTGATAAGTAGATTGGGACGATCGAAAGATCTGTACTATATCTCAGTGGTTCAGAGCACTTCCCCGGATTGGAAAAGGCGCGGGTTCGATTCCCGCTAGTACAAAAAATCTCTTTTCCTTATTCACAAATAATGTGTACTTTAAAAAGTGGCGGAGCATGTCATATGCTAAAAAATATAGATCAAATGTGTTTAGAAAATCGCGCCATCAAATAGTATGAATTTTAAATGTATGTAAATGTTTCCGATAGATGGCGTTGGTCGTAAAGACAAATGTGATAAGGAGATTGGGATGATCGAAAGATCTGTACTATAGCTCAGTGGTTTAGAGCACTTCCCCGGATTGGAAAAGACACGAGTTCGATTCCCGCTAGTACAAAAAGTCTCTTTTTCCACTCACAAATAATGATATACCGATTGAAAAATATATCTGTAATAAGTTGTAATTAAACGGATAAGCCTCTAAAACATTAAAACGAGAAATAAGTAGGTGATAATAAGCTATAGGTACTATCAGTAAAATCGTGATCATTTTTTTATTTGTTTGTTAATATTACTGGACAAATGGCGGTTTTCACGGGTAGATAAAGCTTCCTGGAGCTGATTTCATTTAAATCGGAAACCACAAAAAAAAAACTTTTTTATTAAACACAACACCCTGCACCAAGGAATAATCCTTGTATCACGAAGGACTTTACAAACATACAATTTTATGAACACAAATTACCCCCAGACACAGAACAACCATTTGTGGATCACACAAAGTTTTGTCCTGTGTGGGAATCGAACCCATAACACTCGGGCAGGAGGCCAGTGTCTTAACTACTGTTCTTCTTATATCTTCACGCCATCTGTGCAGCTATCTGTGCTGATTCGTATATTATAATTATGGGTATAACTAAAGTCAAGACAAAATTATGAAGAGTAGGGCCGTAGCCTAGTTCTACCCTTGCAGTTGGAGTAATCAGTAAGGGTAAGCAACTTTCGCTCGGCTGGCATCAACTGGGTGATCAAAATTGACACCTATTTATGGACACCTCGGGGATACCTCGGATGGCACGTTAAGTAGTGGGTCCCGGCTGTCAAATAACGTCCTGGCAGTCGCTACACGACGTCAGTCCTGAATAAGAAATCTGACTCCAGTCTTGTTCAAAGGTCGCTTGGTGTTCCCTTCGTTAGGTCATGGAGGTGAGATTGATAATATATATCTAGTCAAGTAGTAGAAATATACACAGGGTCTGTCGTAATAATGGATAATCCGTTAATTATAGGTAGCCCTGACGTAAAGCTGCAAGAAAATCGTCTTTTATTTTACATCAACGGTCATGGCAGAGAGAGCCAGAGATTTTTATTTTGGTATGTTGTATTTGGAATACCTAGTTCTAATAAAAGTTCAGAATAGGGGTAGGACGATAATTATTACACAACACATAGCATCACGCCTGTATTCCCCGAAGGGGTAGGCAGAGGTGTATTACATACCCACGACTCGCCAGTTATGTTTAAGTCCCACGTAATAGGGGGCAAGCCTATTGACGTCTACCGGGCACATTTCCAAACTCCAGGCTGCTGAGAATTTTTCTTTTTTTTTTTACGAAAATTCTCACTGCCCGACCCGGGGATCGAACCCGAGACCTCATGATCAGCAGTCGCTTACACTACCGCTGCACCACAGAGGCAGTTATAGGAGGCATGATTATTACCACCATTGAAGGAATGTAATATGGTTCCGGTGGCCCGCCAATAAAGGTGGAGAGATGGCACAGGTGGGTTTGTTTAGTGGGCGAGGGTCCCACACTACCCTGTTCGTTGCCCCGAACGACGGGGTGTGCGGTTAGGTACATTTTTTTCCGCCTAAACAAAAAAAAGAAGGACGATGATTATTATAAAACTAAATGCCAGCCTCGTGGGCCACAGGTAGTCTAAAATAAATGTCTGTTGTGTTGATGAAGGGGATATTATATCGTTTTAGAAGGGTTAATGCGCGGTCCCATATAACAATAGTCCTGTCAAAACCGAATTATTCTTGAAATACCTGCGGAAGAAATTACTATAAAATAAACGCGTAAGTGAGCTATTTTTTTACCTCAAAGGCCTCGGTAAAATTTCATTAACATTAACAAATTAGGATAAGGCTTAACAGCTCTTTTTGTATTAGTCACAACTTCAGACCGACTTAACTAGAAAATATGTAGTTAAAAAAAATCAAAGTAGTCACGAGGACTGCCGACAGAAGTGAACACTTAAAACTATAATCAAACAGCTGTTATTTTTGGATATCCAAATTAATTGTATGATCTTAAATTAAAACTAGCAAATCAAAATTATTCATTCATTAAAAAGAAAGGTATTATTTATAATTATACATTTCTTCATTCTCCGCTGGCCCAGCGCAATAAGTTACACTAAAAGGAACAGATATAGTGTTACCGCTGCACGACTGCCAAAAAAAAAGAGTGTAATGTTTTTATTTATTTTTTTTTATTGCTTGCCCTACCACCAGTCATGCAATGGATGATAATTGCTTACTTCTCTAGTCGCCTCATACGACACCCGTGGGAAAGAATGGGCTGGTGACACTTGTATTCTTAGTCCCTCACCACACGGACAAAAAACCTGAAGCTAAATTTCAAGAACTAAAGTCACTCGATTAAAATATGTCGAAGAAGGCTTTATTCTAGAAATCGAGGGCAGTAAAATGGTATCAAAGGTAGAAGTACGTTTGATACGTTTTTCGCACATTTTAAATCCAGATTAAACTGTGCGTGAAAACAATGTAACAGGCACCGCACAAGAGTTTCTGAAGCGGAAAACTCGATGTTTTACGGATCATTTTTGCATTCATCAGAAAAGATATAGATATATGGTAAAGGCTGTTTATTAATTTAATATTCATGGTTTGTATTGGTGCCCTCGTGTACTATCAAAAATGCTTAATATTACACTATTTTTTATAGATTTGGCAAGCAGGTATTATTTATCGATTAAACAACACAACGGCAGAAATTGTAGAGAATTTCTCGAAATAATATGCGGTGTCTTTTATTTCATACTTGATTCTGCTCAAGGCTTCATCCGCAGGGTCTTTAGACTTGGGTCAATCTCACAGGAATCATCCATTTTTTCGGGATAAAAGATATCCTTTGCCCTTTTTTGGGCTCCAGACTACACCAGTATCTAAGCATCTATGAAATATTTCATGAGGATCGGTTAAGTTGTTATATCATAAATAACTCACATTCACAATTTTATTGCTCGTCTCATAAGCGAAGCGTTGAGGTAGGTACTACTGTCACTTCACACAAAACAACTCACTTTTCAAACTTAAAATGTCTCTATTTATCACATATTGCACTTGTAAAATAATATATACACACATATATAAAAAAACACTATTTTTAACACTCATGATATTAAATTTTTGATGCCATTTTTGTTATTTAATCTTGTTAAAAAACTGTTTAAAAAAGTTCTGTCTTGGACGTCCGTGTATCTGTATGTGCGGATCCTGTATGTTATTACGATAACGACCGAAATACTTTACTAATCGAGTCTTTTTTTTTTCTCTTACGCTTCAGTATAATTAGGAATAGAACCCTATCACTTTTCACGGTCTGATCCGATGTGGTTTAATTGTTAATAAATAAACAAGAAAAAATAATTTAAAAATGTATGGTCGATTCGATCATACACTAAAACCAGCGCTATCTACCTTATTTAGTGAGAACTACTTCTATAGAACCAATGTACTTCTTAAAATTAGCACCATCTATGTAAGACATGAGAACCACATTAGTACTTTTTTAAATTAGCGCTATCTATGTAATTTATTGAAAACTACTTAGTAAGACCAATACATTATTAGTTATTCAATTTAAATGACCACCCAACTCAACAGTAGTGACACCTTGAAAGATCTTGTAATCAATTTAATTGAGAAAAATAAAATTATGAGGCGTGCACTTTTGGATTTTCCAAATTTTATAATATTATTAAGGATTTTAGTCTTATGTTTAATTTCTACGTTAAAGTAAAATAAGGCTTATTTAGTTGTTTTTTGTTCCAGATATAAAGACACCCAAAATACTGTAAAATGAAAATTGTGGAACACCTCTCTCTCGCGAGCGCAGGATGTGAGGGGCTTTAGTGACGTGATGCAACTTGTAATGCTGAACTTTCTAATCATGTTCGACGTGGTGTTCATATTTTTCTTATTCCTGATTGCCGTGACTTGCGTTATGAACTACATGCCGGGCAGAAAGCGTCAGGAGGCAACTGAAGATGAAGTTGAGGATGACGTCATCCCTCCGCCTCCGCTATTCGCCGGCAATGAGGAGGAGTTTCCTACCACCAGCCGAGACACATACGTGGTGATATCGCCGCCGTTAGACAATGTGAGATCAAAGGATGGGTGTCCGATACAAGTGGTTTAGTATAAGCACTGATATAATATGTAAGTATCTTCAGTACACCACAAACAATTTTTGATAACTCTTTCTCTTTCTAGATTAATAATTATTGAGGCTTCGTTAATTGTACCGAAAATACCTAAACTAGTTTGCTAGTGTAAGTTTTTTTTTTCACAACCTATTGTCTCATCTAAAAACAAGAGCTGTTCGGCAAAATTCATATGCCACAAGAAAATCTCTCAAAACGGTCACGATGTTTTCTTTTATCGGTTAGTGATATATTATGAACAAATATAAGACACACCTACCTACGTCATGCTGTATAGGTTTCCTTTAAATGTTTAATTGATGCGTTCGCAAAGTTTTAGAATGCCAGCGAAACTTCTTTCTCTTTTAGTAATTGAGCCTAGAAAACCAGCCTTTCACAGAAGATCGGCGTGGAAGAACGGTAGGCATCCCTACTATTGCGTTTCCATCCTATCTTTATTATCCTTCCTCTCCACCTCCTATCCCTTTCCACTACCATCAGACCGTATGCTTGTTTGCCACCCACGTTGTATAGAAAAATAGCGTTTAGCAAACAGCTATAATCCAGTACTTTAAATTACAGGTTATAATTAAACACAAAGTGAAAAATGTGAAATCGAAAATAACAGTCAGGAGCTGAATTGGTAAAGCATCTGGACGGTATCCAGAAGATGCAGGTTCATATCCTGCTCCTGACTGTTATTTTCGATTTCACATTTTTCACTTTGTGTTTAAGTGCTAAGCATGTCAAATGCTAAAAATATATATAAAAATATCTAAATACAGGTTATAATTTTTTTTAAATAAAACTTCGTTTACGGAATCTATCGCGTTTACTTGATTTTTATACTATCCCGACGTTTTGAATACTTTACAGCATTCATGATCACGGGTGGACTTAGATGGTAGATGTCCAAAGTAATATTATTTTACAAATCTTTGGTTTATTTATTTTAACCCACATAATATTCGTTTAGAAACACAATTAAATATATCTACTTTAAGATTTATGCTTACAATGTATGAGATTTTAAGCTAGTGTAATAAAATTAGTATAATACTCCTTTAAGTTTTAAAATTTTTGTTTATATTTAGTGCTTAAAAATTCTACCACAAACTACCCATTAAAATTTTTAAGTAATCAAAAAACTATTATTGAGAAGACAATATTGATTATTAGTTTCTAATATTAAATATATTGATTTTAATAGAAGCTAACACTAAAAAGCTACCACCGGATCGGAACGTGGCCTGACTGAGAAAGATCCGGCCAGAAAACTCAGTAGGCAAAAACTTGTTATGAATTATTAAATTTATGCGGAAATACTAACTAATCACTACTGTGGGTTTTATATACACAATAAGCGCTAACTGTGTCTTGCAATCTTGTGGTGTGCCTTCTTGTGTTATGTTTGGTGAGGCCTATCACAGGATTCCAGCTTGATGGTAAGACCCAGCCGTCTTCTCTATTGAAATTGGGATGTTTCTTAATTTCAATAGCCTCACGTATCATTCTAGGACGAGATCGATGTTCTTTTGCGAGGATTTGAGGTTTGTCAAACCTGATGTAATGGCGGGTGTGGTCCTGTGTCTGCTACAAATTGCAGACTTTGTATAGCGACGGTGCTTCACATCTGCTATGTGTTCTTTGATCCGAGTTCTTATGGATCTCTTTGTTCACCCAAAGTAGGAGAGACCACAATCATAATCCAGCTTGTACACTCCTGCATCCAGTAAGGGTATATGGCACTTGACTGGTGGTAAAAGTTGACTAATTCTTTTGAGTGGCTTATAGTAGGTTTTAATTGAAGCTTTCTTTAGAATGTAGCTAATCTTGTCAGTGACTCCTTTAACATAGGGCAGGACTGCAGGGAGGCGCTCAACTGTGGGTGGCTTCACTTGCTTTCTGTGACGGCGGCGTGGAACCTGCAGCTTATTAGCATGTAAAACTTTCTTTACATGTTGCAACTCCCCAGCAAGGTGTTCTTCATCACAGATTCATTGTGCTCTCTGAAACAAAGATGTAGACACGGTAGCTAACTGTGAAGGATGGTGGTGAGATTCTCTATTCAGGTACTTATCAGTATGGGTTTTCTTTTGATACACTGTATGACTCAAGGTGTTGTTGGGGTTACGGATTACCATAACATCTAAGAAAGCTAAAGAGTTATTTGACTCCAATTCCAGAGTGAATTGAATTTTAGGATTGATGGAGTTCAGATGGTTAAGAAATACGGTTACTTTATCAGATGGTAATATAGGGAAAGTGTCATTTACATACCACTTGTAAAAACGTGGGACCACAGGTGAGGTTTTTAGGGCAGTCTCCTCGAAGTCTTCCATAAATATGTCAGCAACAACAGGAGAGACTGGCAAACCCATGGCCACTCCGTCCACTTGCTTGTAGAAACCATCATTCCACATAATGTAGCCAGATGTGAGGCAGTTCTTTAACAGTTCAGCGTATTCCATAGGAATGCTGTTCTCTGATAGTTTCTTAGATACAATTCTGATGCAGTCTTCCACAGGTAAGCAGGTAAAAATGACTGGACATCAAAACTCACCATTGTTTCATTGTTAGCGAGATGAAGGTGTTTAATCTCACTTACAAAATGGTATGAGTCTTTTATGAACGCCGGTTTCATAACATTTTTGGCCAGCTCGTCCTCAACAGCACAGATAATTTCCTCATAGGGGATTCGGTTTGGCGCTACAGCAAAATTTAAACCTTTATTTAATACCTGAAGGTTTAAATTGACGGACGACATGGAGGCTATTCGCCAAGACGTATCTTCACTGTTACGTCGAAGTAAACGGCCGAAACCAAATTTGTCCAAATCACAATATTTGGCATTGAAGAACCTACGCAACAGACCAGACATCGTCATCCTGCGCGCAGATAAGGGTAACGCTACTGTGGTGATGGACACGTCAGATTATAATGCCAAAATTGAACACCTTTTAACGGATGAGTCTACTTATGAGAAGGTTAAAACTGACCCGACCAACTGTACACTAAATAATATGAAAAAGTTACTCAACCAGCACTCCGAAGCATTGAATCTGATGTAAAAACCTGGTACCACCTTGTTCAAAACCCACTAAATTGTATGGGTTGCCTAAGATACACAAACCGAACGCACCACTACGACCTATTGTAAGCCAGATCGACTAACCTACTTATAAAGTCGCTCAGTTACTAGTAAAAGTTCTCTCACAGCTCCGAGGAGATACAGATGCGTTCATAAAAGACTCATACCATTTTGTAAGTGAGACTAAACACCTTCATCTTGCTAACACTGAAACTATGGTGAGTTTTGATGTCCAGTCACTCTTTACCTGCCTACCTGTGGAAGACTGCATCAGAATTGTATCTAAGAAACTATCAGAGAACAACATACCTATGGAATACGCTGAACTGTTAAAGTACTGCCTCACATCTGGCTACATTATGTGGAATGATGGCTTCTACAAGCAATTGGACGGAGTGGCCATGGGTTCTCCAGTCTCTCCCGTTGTTGCTGACATTTTCATGGAAGACTTCGAGGAGACTGCCCTAAAAACCTCACCTGTGGTCCCACGTTTTTACAAGCGGTATGTAGATGACACTTTCACTATATTACAATCTGATAAAGTAACCGTATTTCTTAACCATCTGAACTCCATCAATCCTAAAATTCAATTCACTATGGAATTGGAGTCAAATAACTCTTTAGCTTTCTTAGATGTTATGGTAATCCGTAACCCCAACAACACCTTGAGTCATACAGTGTATCGAAAGAAAACCCATACTGATAAGTACCTGAATGGAGAATCTCACCACTATCCTTCACAGCTAGCTACCGTGTCTACATCCTTGTTTCAGAGAGCACAAGGAATCTGTGATGAAGAACACCTGGTTTGGAAGTTGCAACATCTAAAGAAAGTTCTACATGCTAATAAGCTGCAGGTTCCACGCCGCCGTCACAGAAACCGAGTGAAGCCATCCACAGTTGAGCGCCTCCCTGCAGTCCTGCCCTATGTTAAAGGAGTCACTGACAAGGTTGGCTACATTCTGAAGAAAGCTTCAATTAAAACCACTACTTACTATAAACCACTCAAAAGAATTAGTCAATTTTTACCACCAGTCAAGTGCCATATACCCTTACTGGATGCAGGAGTATACAAGCTGGATTGTGATTGTGGTCTCTCCTACTTTGCAAACAAAGAGATCCATAAGAACTCGGATCAAAGAACACATAGTTTGACAAACCTCAAATCCTCGCAAAAGAACATCGATATCGTCCTAGAATGATACGTGAGGCTATTGAAATTAAGAAACATCCCAATTTCAATAGAGAAGACGGCTGGGTCTTACCATCAGGCTGGAATCCTGTGATAGGCCTCACCAAACATAACACAAGTAGGCACACCACAAGATTGCAAGACACAGTTAGCGCTTATTGTGTAGATAAAACCCAAAGTAGTGATTAGTTAGTATTTCCGCATAAATTTAATAATCCATAACAAGTTGTTGCCTACTGAGTTTTTTGGCCGGATCTTTCTCAGTCAGGCCGCGTTCCGATCCGGTGGTAGCTTTTTAGTGTTAGTTTCTATTAAAATGAATATATTTAATATTAGAAACTAATAATTAATATTGTCTTCTCAATAATAGTTTTATGATTACTTAAAAATCTTAATTGGTAGTTTGTGGTAGAATTTTTAAGCACTAAATATAAACAAACATTTTTGAAACTTAAAGGAGTATTATACTAATTTTATTACACTAGCTTAAAATCTCATACATTGTTAGCATAGATCTTAGAGTAGATATTTTTAATTGTGTTTCTAAACGAATATTATGTGGGTTGAAATAAATAAACCAAAAATGTGTAAAATGATTATTACTGTGGGTAGATGAAACCGTTGAAACAACATATCAGCTTTGGACATCTACCATCTAAGTCCACCCGTGATCATGAATGCTGTAAAAAAAATCAAGTAAACGCGATAGATTCCGTAAACGAAGTTTTATTTCAAAATGTGTAAAATTCGCGTAAATGTTAGAAAGTATTATACAGGTTTTAACTTTAAACAAGGAAGCTTTAAGTAAACTATTTGGATGTAGGTATAGTATTAAAATTTACTTAATTAATCCGCAGCTTGAAAGTTAAATATAGATCTTGCTGCAAATCTAACTTTATAATTACATTGAAACAGGCTATCATAGTTAGTTGGGCTCATTGCTCCGTAAAAGATAGTGAGAATTGACAATCTTAACACTGTCTTGTTGGCTGATTGTTGATTATATAGTAGGGTTCTAGTTGAATGCCTCCGTGCTTGAGAGGGCACATAAAACCGTCAGTCGATTGTCTAATCGATTTCCAATCGGGTTCAATTGCAACCATGCGAATTAAGATATAGTAAGTGTCATGCAAATTAAGATATAGTAAGTGCACCTTTATAAGTATATATACGGTTATTTTTATTAGGAGCACAACACAATTACATTATTTTATTAGACTCATGGTTTCAGCCAATAATAATAGATAATAAAGTAGCTACCTAGCTACTAACTAGCAGGAGTAACATCTAGGATATTTTTTAAATAGATAACACTAGGTGACGACGGCGGATATTAAAAACGTACAAATTAACGTACCCTAAACACACCCAAATTCAAAATAAACGTTTTTGGATCATATCGAACCCACAGGTCATAGCCCAAAAGATAGGTTCTAACAGTTCGGCATTTTAAAGATTCACATTGCCAGATTTTGAAAGAACATAAAAGGTTTTTAATATTATTGTTATTGATATTGATGTTATTATTTTCATAGCAACTTTTCATATTTTTTCAGATCAACGTAGGAGTTTATTACGAAGAAGCCTTATGAGAAAGTAGGAGTCGAAGTGTAGACATTTTTTACCAGTTAGCCGAGTTTTAAACAAATTCTTGTTATGTAAAGACTAAAATGGTGGAAACACGGGACTCAAGTGAATGTAATCGAGCTGGTCTATATCTTGGGTACTAAGCAAAATAAACCTGTTTCTACTTCACTTTTTAAAAATAGTTATATACATACATACATATAGATTCATAAAAATACCATAATATATATAGGAGCCGTATATTATGTGGGTATGATAACCATGCAATAGATGCAGTGTTAGAGTTAAATAGTTGATACATTATTTACATATTTACCTTACGATTGCAGTACTGAGCTGAACTGTAATATATTGTATCGGAATTTTCATTAATGGTATAATTTCAGCAAGACTTACGTATCACAATTATTTTTAAGGGACTGCCCTGTATTATAATACTATATGACGGGCCTCGTGGTGTGGTCGGTAGTGTAATCGACTTCCGTGCACGAGGTCGTGGGTTCGATCCCCACTCAGGACAATTATTTGTGTGATGAACACATATATTTGTACTGCGTCTGGGTGTTTTCTATCTATTATATGTATTTATTTACAAAAAAAAAGTAGTATATTTATTATATCCGTAATCTGGTACCCATAGCACAAGCGTTAAGCTTAGTTTGGGACCAGAGGACGTTGTGTGAAAAATGTCCGTGAATATTTATTTATTTATTTATATATGAATGTGGGGATATCATTACACCATACAATTGTTTTATATAAGTGTTAATAGTATTGTCATAATGCACTAGATAATAATAATTGTGAAAGCAGAGCTGTCATCATTAAGCAAATACAATTTTTATCATAACTCAATCCAGTTATAAAACTATTAGAGACCAACCCAAGCTTGGCACGAGTGCAATTTACTAACGAAGAAAGTTTATAATTTATTTTAGCTAGCCTGTTCTGCAAATTGATTATATCACGACTTGGTTACAAAATATTGAGTTTCATAAAGTTTAATTACGATTTATAATACCTACACGATTTAATGTTGTGTAGGGTACCGTTTGAAAATTCGTTGCAAGGTGAAGAAGAGAGGACCCGCAGACAGTGACTTTATTTCAAACTATTTGTAGTTATTTAATTATAAGATGGTGGTATAATGTCATATGGAAAGTGGTTAGAATTTGGTCTGTAATGTAGGTCCAAACGTGTTTCCAGTACAGATATTATATTATAAAAAAATATATTAGTGCTGTATTAGTTAGTACATAACTTTAAACGCAAAAATTTAGCCTATTTTTGGGAATTGTAAGCTAGCTTTTTCTAATATTATTACATAGTGAATTTCAAACTTTAATAATTTGGCCTAGTAAATGTACTTTAGTAATATTCCCCATAAAATGTTGTCTACAAAATATATGTAAATAATTTGCTGTGGTGTTCAATTGTCACAGCAAATCAAGTGCTTGTTTAAATGAATGTGACTGAATTAAAGGTAAATTGTTAATAATGTTTAGAATAAGTACGCGTTCATAGGCCTATTATAAAATATTTTTTGCGATACTATATGCAGCGTGTAAAAGTTTAGCAGTCTTAGTCGGTACAGCCTTAACACTTTGATTTTTAGGTACCAACGACTTTATAGACACTATAGAGTAGTAGCTGTTACACGCCACTTTTTTTTTCTTCTTGTATTCGACTTAGAGAGTCCTACATTTTTTGGGCCAGGTTTTTGTAAAAACAATGAATACTCTAATTCAAAAGCCTAATGTGAATGTTCTCCAAAACCCTTAAGAATCTACCTTTCATTTCAAGCTTTTATCGCTCATCTGGCCTTCTGCAGATTTTCTAAAGTTGCACAGTGCACAGATGGTGGAGAGGTTTAGATACCGGTCTTCCACCCGAGTGTTGTGGCTTCGATTCCTACACAGGACCCAAGGCTTTCGCGGAATATATTTTGAGAATAGCTGAATTAGTTCTTCTAACTCCTTTTTTTTTTTGTTAAACCGGGAAAAAAATAACTTAACGGCACACCCTGTCGTTCGGGGCAACCAACAGGGTAGTGTGGGGCCCTCACCCACAAAACAAACCCACCGTGTGCCGTTTTTCCGCCTGTATTGGCGGACCACATCTTAAGATCCTAGTGTTAAGGCAGTAATAAAAAGTACCGGATGGCTGCGTAACATTTGAAGTAATTACTAATTAGTATCTATTTATAAGTATATTAGTAATATGGTTTGCTTTAAAATCACATTTTATACAGATATTGAATATGCTGACAGCTCTACATAAATTCCATTCTGTAATTCCATAGCAAGAAAACTATCAATTCCATTCTTACTGATCCCACTTTATATTCATAGCCATATATTTCTTAAAAATAATACGGTTATTTCTAAATTTCCATTATTTTTACTTCCAATTATTATAATTATGTGTAATCACCAGTGTTAGTAAAACACTGGTGATTACGTTTACGGAATCTATCGCGCTTGTGCGCCGGGGTTGTATTTTTTAGCATTTTAATTTATAACTAACCTAACCTAAATAAATAATAATTAACTATAACGTAAATAATTATGGTTCTTTATAGTAATGGAAAATCTAAGATTTTTGTTATTTTTCGTAATTTTTTTTTAATAAAATAAAACTAAAATGTCTTTAAATTTTAAATAATATGACAAATGCGGCCCGTTTCCACAACCCCCAATGGCCCCTGACAGCCAAAAGGTTGGCGACCCATGCAGTAAAGTATAAGTATTATACAAATGTCAAAATGTCGAGATAGTAGAAAATCAAGTAAACGCAGTAAATTCCAAAAATATTATTTTATTTAAAATGTGTTATTCACCTAATTATGTTTAAAGAAAATAATTAATTGCCATTATTTACTATATTTTATCGGCAAAATGTAAGCCCACAATTAATCGTAATTATAACCATCTTACTCATCTTATTTAACGATGTTAGAATTCGTCTTCAAAAACCTCTATCTTGCTTAGTTGATTGACAATAATCCGGGGAACCTAACAACTTCCCCTTCGCCTATTAACTGTGCCCTCATCACCCCACGCTCCATCACCCGCTTCGAGAACATTCAATTACTCGTAATTAAGGATAAACTTGAATAATCGAGTATCGCACCACAAATATCAAACAAACATTTAGTAATAGTGTTATATTAGATGTAAGAAGTTATTCTAGAAACAAACGACAATACATGTTACGACTTCTCATATCATTCGGTTTAACGTATTTTCATTTAAATATTTTGTACTAAAAAAAGTATGAATTAAAAAATTAAATAAATTAATTGTAGTTGAATACAATGGGTTAGCACAAAATTAACTACAATAAATCATTATTGAGTGTCTATATCAATGTTATAATTATAATTAATCCTAAATAAATAAAGTATTATTTATTTATTTTGAAATTGAGCTACTAAAAATTGTTTTTTTTTTTTATGGAAACTGAAAAGGTTTACCTCTAATACCTCTAAGTAATATTTTGCATTGGACAAGAATTTATTCTTACCAAACAGATATTAAAAAAATTGCTAAGTAAGCAGCGATGGTATCAACAAGAAAATGGTTAAAAATGTAAATTCCTGACAAACCCACGATTATTATTTTTGAATGTTAAAATTCAAAAGTAAAATAAATTTTAAATTTATACATTCAAAAGGCCCTTAATGAGGTATTAAATTGTACTCACTGAGTTTTGTTTAATTAAGATAAAACAATGCTGTAATATTAATTATGATGGTTCTTTATTTTCTAATACCATATCGACAACCCATGAAGGATTGCGCGAAACAGGTACTGTTACCTAAATAAATAAGATAACACAGTACCTATGTGTATTATATTTACTTTAGGAAACGTCTCAATTCTTACTGACAACGTCAGGAATATAGCAACGTCACTTCAAAGCACCAACATTATTAAATCACTGTTATAACAGCGAAAAATCACTGAAACTCCGACAGCAAAATCCATTGAAGTTGGGCGTTCGTTATATATATAACTAAATGACGTGGCTGTACCCAAAATCCATTTTTTAAACACACTTCAAATGCCTACGTATTAGCGATGCAATCCAAGAGAAACGTGTCATATTTATTTCGTTTCTTCTTTTCGATTTCAAAGAAACTCCATATCTGAATCTGATCTGGATCAAAATGATTTGTAGATTTATTTTTTGTTTTTATAATCCTACGCCTTTATTTCTAAAGGCGTAAATTATTCACTATGCAATAGGCGAGCTTTTGTCGTCTACCGGACGCAAATCCAGACTCCATGTCTTGATGATTATCTATTGGAAAAAAAAAATAGTTTGCATGACCCAATACTAAAATTCGGGACGTTAGAAATTTTACCAATCTAATGAGGACTGCCTATATACGTTTTCAAAATTCATGAGCTGATCCTGAAATGCAGCCATGCTTATAGTTGAACAATATTAGGACGATTACACGTATTTTATAATTTATATCACAGCCACGTTATTTATAAGTATTTAAAATAGGTAACTCAAACTAAACCAATCATGAAACTAAAAATATTGAGGTGTGTAAATCTTAACAATAGCCTATTAGAAAAAAAATAATTACAAAAATTACACTATGTGATATAAATTATACACAATTTTTAAAACGTAGTCCTATAGAGCATTAAAGCATTGTTTTTAAATTATTGTTATACTTGTGTCATCTAAGCGACGCAGAACTTGATGTAATTAATAAAGTGCACTAAGGCAGTGTCATAATAATGTGTTGGTTTGATTTCTCAACCTTACATAATAATTTTTGTGTTTCTTTTTATTATTCTTTTTAATTTCTATGTCGTGCCCATTTTAAGTAAGTCTTTATTTCTTATCTTTTTATTTTATGTCTCACTTCCCATCCATCCATCCATCAGCCTTTCAACGTCCACTGCTGGACATAGGCCTCCCCAAGAGAACGCCACAACGAGCGGTCCCGTCATGGGGGATAATGCCGTAATTACACCACGCCACGCTTGGCAGGCGGGTTGGCGATCGCAGTGGATGTTGTTAATACTCGAGGGAGTGCTGCTGCCCACTCCCCCGGTATTCCCTCAGTCAGTTCTTACGACTCCAGTGGGTAGAGAGGGGTGGGACAATTGTAAATCCGGCTCCACACGGCCAGTCCCAGGCCAGATGTCTCACTTACTTGATAATAATTAATATTTTCTCCTTACAAGCAGTTTTTTCAAATCTTGCAGTATACTTTTTGTGAGAGAATACTCTATGGGCTTTATCAAAATCATTAAGTTGCTTGGTTGCTGTCGAGCTGCGCCGTGAAGTCGTTGCGACAATACAAACCCTTTTTTTTTGTTTAGGCGGGAAAAAATGTACCTAATCGCAAACACCCCGTCTTCTTCCGCCTGTGTTGACGAACCACTGATACTATGTTGGATTAGTTCAGTGGTCCACCTGCGGCCAGCAATACAAACCCTACTATTCCTTCCACGCCGATATCCGTACTTTAACTTCTCTATATCATAATTCGATTATAAGATGACATTTTAGAGAATATAGCAAAATGGATACTCTTGTGTATCCATTAAGCTATATCCTCTAAAATTTTATCAAAATTCGAACTATGCAAGGGAGCAGTTCAGCTTCTCATTGTTTTAATGTAAATTTAACTACAGTCACAGCGCACGCCGCGAAAGCTATGCAGCGGGCATTACTTTTGTAGATGTAGTTGATATGGTAGATTAGTCACAGCCTACCTGATGGTAAATGGTAACCGTCGCTCATGGACTCAACTGTACTGATTGTCAAGCCGCTGCTCACCATTTCCTTTCAAAGATATGAAATGAAAGAATTAACGATCTCCTGCTACAACCAAAACACATAAATGTGCTACATGGCTGGACACGAGAGATGGTGATACCAACCCGGTCGGGTCATATGTCTGCATGAATATTAGGGTATGACAGAAAATTTACAAAAACAGTTTTAGTGGGCATCATCAGAAAGTTTTGCAGTTTCAAAGACTTCAGAGCTCAGTCGTATTTATTTTAAACCCGTCTACCTTACAATATTATATGCGTGTGTACAATTAACTTGTTTTAAACATTTTGATCCATATTTTAGCACTTGACATGCTCAGCTACTCTTAAAGTATAAATTATAATTTGTGAATAAGGAAAAAAAGTATTTTAGTACAGGCGGGAATCGAACCTGCGTCCCTTCCTATCCGGGGAAGTGCTCTAATCCACTGAGCTACAGTACTATTTTGTAGACATACCCAAACTCCTTATCACATTTGTCTTAGGGATGCAGGTTCGATTCCCGCCTGTACTAAAATACTCTTTTTCCTTATTCACAAATTATAATTTATACTTTAAGAGTAGCTGAGCATGTCAAGTGCTAAAATATGGATCAAAATGTTTGAAAAAAATCACGCCTTCAAATAGTATGAATTTTAATTGCAAAATTAATCTTACTATATTGGATTAATGTATGTAAATGCGTTCCGATAGAGGGCGTTGGTCGTTAAGACAAATGTGATAAGGAGTTTGGGTATGTCTACAAAATAGTACTGTAGCTCAGTGGATTAGAGCACTTCCCCGCATAGGAAGGGACGCAGGTTCGATTCCCGCCTGTACTAAAATACTCTTTTTCCTTATTCACAAATTATAACTTGTTTTAATTTAGTAAAATCACCACAATAAATTATCAGAGTTTATGAAGACAAAAGGAATATAGAGCTTAAAAATATAAAGCGTTATTCATGCTATACTGCTAGCACAAGGCAATGTTAATAGGCATTTTTTTAACTAGCCATCCATGTATATGCTTTAAGTACAAGAGGAACCGACATAGCCCGCAGGATTAACACACTGAAGTAGCAGGGAGCAGCCCACAACCATGGGGGAGTATCTCAAAGGTGGATCAACGACCTGGTGAAGTTATAGAGGGCCGTTAGATGTAAGTAGCACAGGGTCGATCGTTGCGGCACTCTCTCAAGGAGGTTTATGCCAGAGGTGTACGATGGATGGATATGGATATTAATTTTTAATCATAAATGCGAAAGCGAGCTTATTTGTTATGCTTTTACACTGTAACTAATAAATCAATGATCATAAGATTTTGCATACATATAGTCTGGCGCTTAGAAAAGAACATAGGCTTTTCATCCTAGAAAAAATATTAAATATCTTTATATATTTAACGAGCCGTAAATATATTTATATCGTAAATTCCAATCAAAATCACGGGCAGAATCTATAGGTGCTCAAATATATTTATGCAAGTAATCTAGAGAGTAAATTTTATAAACAGGTACCAACCTTACCTCCGTTATTTTTATAATATACATTTTTTTGATGGACTTCTTATACGGGATTAAATCTGTTCGGCATATAGATTGGATTGTCATTCTCAATTGCCGTATAATATTTTTTCAATAGGACTTTCTTACGGCTACAATAGCCAATAAATGAGGAAAATGAGAAAAAGGTTTTCGATACAATTTTAGTGCAGCGACAAAAGAATTGTGTCGCAAGGGGCTTTGACTTTATTTGCTAACGATAGCAGACAAAAGGCAGCCCTTTTGTGAAGTGATGTCCACCACTCTGGTACTTCGAAAAATCCACGATAGATCCACAGAATAGGCATCTTTTGCACTTCAAAACAAATGTTATTTTTAATTCCAAGAAAGCACCGTGCACTAAGGGATAATCCTTGTATCGCGGTGGACTTTACAAACAATTACAATCTCATGAAAACAAAGTACACCCAGACTCAGAACACACAAAGATTTGTGCTGTGTGGGAAATGAACCACAATTGTCGGCCGGAATATAAACCACTCTGCCATTTGTGCACTCAAATCTATTTAATTATATATCATAGGGGAATTTTCTGATCCACAATCAAAAAAAAATATATTAAACTAAACAGTACATTTTATTCAATAAAAGGTAAAGTAAATAAAGGCACTGAAATGTGCTCGGTCCAGCGGCCGATAAATAGGCCTGTGCTCGGAGATTTATTGATTTTGTAGCAAATTGTATGAATTGGGCACCTTACTAGGAAGATAAATGACTAACAATTTAAAGTATGACTGGAATTTTATTTAAGTATAGACTTTACTAAACCTTTAACGTGCTACCCACATAAGATAAAAATTAACAGATTAAACTTTTCATTCATCGTTTTATTCTTTTACTAACCTTTGACCGCAGCTACGCCGCAGCCAAAAGCTTGTTTTTGGGTTATATCTCAGGTCATGTCATGTCCGTGTGGTAACGGACTAAGAATACAAGTGTCACCACCCCATTTTTTTCCACGGGTGTCGTATGAGGCGACTAAGGGAAGTAAGCAATTATAATTCATTACATGACTGCATGGACGTATAAGAAACGGACAGCGTCTCGCTAAGACAGAATTGAGGCAAGGTAATAGCGGCGGCTATCTATGTGTGAGTGAATTTAGGGATACAATGTTAGCCAAATTTACCCTTTAAAAAATACAGATTGGCAGACAAATTTATTGGAAATGTATATAAAATATACCGTACTATTTGAAAAGGTTAATAGTAGCCACAAAAACATTGTTTTACTGTATTTATTTATTTAAAACTTACTGCACAAATCTGTATGAAGAAAGAGTATACTCGTAGTAGTCACAAGTTGTCACAAGTAGTCACAACCAATCTTTGCATCTCTGAAGTTAGGCACAGAGCGCGAAGTGAGAATTTTGACAGAATCATACGATAAGTGCTGACCAATTCAAATGTTATTACTTGATTAACAAAACAATCGAATGAGATCATAATGTTTTCATATCTAAGTATTTAGGTACTATTTTTTTTATATTCAATAAAAAGTTTTAATCTAGATTTAAAAGAGTCCACATCTTACGATCGATAAATTATATAATTATCGATTACAATTTTTAAACTATAATCGAACATTTTTCGATTAATGCAAACTGTAGAAGACGCACATGCCTTGCGACACAAAAATGGCTACTACGCAGCGTCTTGCAGCCAACTTCAGAGACACAAAGATCCGTTGTGACTACTGTAGGTATATGTTAAAAGAAAAAGATGTTTGTTTACTTTTTTATTATAAGTACCTAATGTCTAACATTCCATAAGCTGATTAGTTTTTTATTATGTTGTCTTTTACTTCGAGACGTTCTTGTAATTCCCTCTAATTTTGAAATATGGTGAAATCGAATTGTTAAATATTTTTCCACTATATTTTTAATTAGGCTTATTTTATGTTCTGTTCTGGCGAACTGCCGTGCCATGACAAAACACTGTAAACTAACATGAATAAATCGTATTTTCGCACATGTTTACATAGTATAGCATTTAATTTTTTTTATTATGTCTCAAAAATACTGAGAAAACCGAAGAGAATAAACAATGTATTTCAAAAACTATAAGGATCAAATTTGATAAAACACTGCAACATCAATTACAGTGTTTTGTAAAACACAACTAACGGTATAGTCACCTGCTATCTATAAGATACAGTGTTTTGTCATAACAATCGGTTGGGTGGAAGTCAAATGTCATTTATTATACTAATATTGTATCTCCATCATCCCCTTCAATATCAAAAAAAGAAACGAGATAGAGAATCTCAAGAACCTTTGAAACTTTTGAAAAGTAACGGCAGAAGCATTCTGTATTGCAATCATGCAACTGCAGCAAACTAAAATCATTTGAAAAAATTAAAGACGAAAGAAAAAATAATTTTCGCCACACCTCAAAGATATAAAAAATTTATGCAGTAATTAGTATTGTACTGACAAAGTATTATTTACTGTTGTTATGCAAAAAGAAATTTGTATACCTTTACCTAATGACAAGGGCATGTTATTGTTCTAGAAATCTTATTTTATTTGAAGAAAATTTTGCTCAGCCCAGCGAAAATAAACTAGCTGTTAGTGTTTTATGGCCCAAATCAGAAAGTGGACAAAAGGCCTTTAATATTGCTAGTGCTTATATGAACTTTTTGCTGAAGTTTTGCAGAGATCTCAAATAAGTTTATTTTATCAATTGCAACTTGCAACGCCCAAAAGCTTTTTGTTCTCAGCTTTAGTCCAACTGGTAAACGATTCCTCCACTTCTATTGAAGACATGATGATGACTATGATTTTAAGGAAATTAAGTTTTTATGATCTTTAATAGTTGATGTCTTCAGTGTGATGATGATGGTGACGATGATAGGCTACTTTGTATTTCTCGAAAATATTTTTCTATAGATACAGTTTTATCTATAGTAAGCTTAGGTTACATTTCTAACGTTTAGTTTAGTTTCGAATCATATTTGTGTTGACATATCACTGTAACTATAAATACAGTGTTCTGCAATAACAAATGTTCTCTTTTTGTGAACATAGAGATTTTGACAGAACACGTTTGTAGGTCTGGACATAAAAAATAGCATAAAATATGTATTTGTTTTACATGGCCGGTTAGAAGCTAATCTCATGATGAATATATCCAAAATTCAAAGAATTCCGACATATATTAAAGATTTTTTAACAAATTTTCCAAAAATACAGAAAAACGTGATTTCTGAAAAGTGATATGTTTTTAGATACAGTGTTTTGTCATGGCACGGCAGCGAATGTGTATGGACACAGGTAAAAAGGCATGTTGCAAGAAATAACAAAAGTTTCAAAATGGCCGAAATTAAATAATTATTTACTGACGGGCTAAAGTTGTTGACACTGCAATGGTAGTTGAGAATTAGTATCGAGTATGTCATAAACTAACGAAATAAAATGATGCTACTGGTTCACCTTATTGATTGTAACAAATAGATTCTTAGTAAATGTAACAGACTCAGATTCTCAAATAATAATTCAGAAATAAATAGTGATTAATAAAGTTCTCTTTTATTTTTTTCCATTTTGACTAAAATATTAATAAGCAGACAAATAGACATATACGGTGGGCATCTACCACCTTATTTTATGTCGCTTTCGTTAAATGCGATTAACTTATGGACATAAATAACACTCGCAAATGCAATTTTATTACGTTAAAACATATTACAAAAGGTATGATTACTTTAATTTAGATTTTGTAAATGCCACTACAATAATAAATTCATGCTACTTATACTACTGACGCAAATTCAAATTAACATCATTATAACCATCAGAAAATTTATTATAATAAAAATATATGAATAATGTGTTTTCGATAGCGCAGACTACAACAACACTATTAACGATATGTGGCAATCAAATATCATTTTACTCTACAAAATAAAAAATCAGAGTATAAAAAAGTAATAAATATAGAACTATAAAACTCCCATATTTCGGGTAATTTGCACTAGTGAATATTAGCAATACTGAATTATTTTGTTCTAGTGAATTAATATTAATTTTAATGTATAAAATAGGGAACTAATTAAATTATTCGTTTACCTATGAAATGTGACTCCTGGATTTTTTTTCTTTCGGTCACTACGGTTTTTACACCATTTCACCATACAATACATGCTGTATTTTAATATTTTTTTGCAGCGTAGACGTACTGACTGTGATAACGTTTACTCGGGCAATGGCTGACTAACGTGTGAATGTTTGCGTGTAGGCATGTACGTACAGCGAACTGGCCGACTGAGCGACACAAAGTTGTGTTAGCGAGACTATGTCCAAATATTTTTATATGCCCATGCATGACTGGCGGTAGGGCTGGGTACCATGTGGGAGTACTCACTTGGTATCGGGCCCGAGCAGGTTGGTACCACCATCTCCCGTGTGACCGGCCATGAAGCACATTGTTGCGTTTTGGCTGTAGCAGGAGATAGCCGTTTATTCTTTCATTTCATATCGGTGAAATGAAATGGTGATCAACGGCTTGACAATACTCTCGGTATAGTTGAGTCCATGAGCGACGGTTACCATTTACCATCAGATGGGCCGTGGCTCGTCTGCCACTACATAAATAAATAAAAAAAGTTACCCGATATACTTAGTAGCGGGATAAAATGTGTACCAGTTTTTACTAACAGGGGGAGACCGAGACTCACCTACCTAGACCAAATCGGTCATGTATTGAAGGAAGGTGGAGTCAGGAGTATCCGAAACCGGCGAGCGTATATGAAGAGATTTATAAATGTTGAGGAAGCGAGAGATGTATGAGAGCCTCTTAGCACTCTGTTCTCTCTGCCTACCCGCAAGGGAAATGGCATGATAATAAGTTAGTTAGTTAGTTTTTATCAAAAAAGAAGCTATCAAATAAAAAAGTTGCATCAAAATCCGTTCAGGAGTTTTTGCGTGATGCGCGAACCAACGAACAGATAAACAGACATACAAAAAATCTAAAAAAAATGTTTTGTGTTCAGACACGCCTATACATATAGCCTAATACAGTATTTTTTTCTCAAATATCTTAAATGTACAGACATAGCTCTGTTACAGCTTTATAATAGTAGATACCTATAGATAAAAATAACTGGATATGGCATTATTACTTGAAATTCGATTCCTATAGGTTGTATACAAGTATTCTTTTCACATCTCCGATGGTTCGGACATGTGAAAAGGATGCTACACGAACTATTGGTTAAGAAGATATGCAATGCGAAAGTGGAAGGATGCTGTTACACCGATATTAACCTTCCGAAACCTGCGAGCGTGTATGAAGAGACATTAAGAATGTTGAGGAAGCGAGAGATGTATGCAAGAATAGAGCCTTTTGGCACTCTGTTATCTCTGCCTACCCCGCAAGGGAAATGGCGTGATGATAAGTAAGTAAGTAAGTAAATCTTGACCCAAAAAACAAACATGTAAATATAATCACGCTGTTATCATCGGCACAAGTAAACCTAAGTTTAAGGGCTATTTTATTACTTTTTATGGAATAAGTGCAAAAATAAAAGATGTTGAACAGAACAAATTACTCGAATGTATTAAAGAAGAAATTAAAGAATTAAATATTGTACTATGTACTTCACAAAAGAAGTTAATAAACATGCAAATATTATAGATCGTTATCAGTTTCAAAGTGTACAATAAAATCTACCCAAAACGTTTTAATTAACAGAATCGATTCTGTACCAATAAAAT
Organism: Leucoma salicis; assembly: GCA_948253155.1. Taxonomy (NCBI): domain Eukaryota; kingdom Metazoa; phylum Arthropoda; class Insecta; order Lepidoptera; family Erebidae; genus Leucoma; species Leucoma salicis. Next base: position 8,289,491 of record OX411808.1, on the reverse strand, counting down.
GTTAAGATAATTTTACGTGTTCGCTTGAGCACCTGCGCCTCGATTTTGACGGCAAATCGATAAGACAACAAAATGTACCGACGCTACAGACAGAGAATAATAAATATTTTACTTGACACTTCAATCTGTGATTAAGTTTATTATTTTTCTATTACGTGCCTTAGTGCCACACGCACAGAATATTTGTAAAGAGCTCGAATGGTATTCCATATACATATAGCTACCAGATATACAGGTATGTATTCTGTAAAAGATTTATGTAAGCCTTCTTTAAATACAAAATAGACATACGAAGTAAGTAAACAAAAATAAGCAGTGAGGGTTTGATATACCTACTGGCCGAAGTAGTTATTTGATCTGTATTTGAGCACTTGACATGCTCAGCTACTTTTAAAGAACAAATTAAAAGAGAAGTAACGGCTGTCGGTCAGTGCGATAGCTTAGCAGTCTAGATCACTTCCCCGGATTCGAAGGGACGCAGGTTCGTATCCCGCTCGCACTAAACTTCTCTTTTTCCACATTCACAAATAATTTGTAGTTGTTTGATTTAATTATTATTAGTATGTATATTTTATCGAAGCATTTATCTAAAATTGACTCCAATTTATAACTTGCATATTTGAAATTCACTTTATCATTAATAACACCTATTCAACAAACACAAAATCTTTATCCCTTCTTAAAATAACTTTTTAATGAAGGCAAATTTATAATCAATTTCGTTGACGCATGGATTTTGGTTTGAAAGAACATTTTAATACACATAAAAAGATCTCGATACACATATTGAAAAATCAATTTTGTTTTGAGAGAAAAGTTACCCATAATGTTAATTACAAACACCAATACATGTTTGATCATTTTTATGTCTACACCATTTTCCGCCGTCAAAACAGCCGGAGACTATATTAAATTCGCCTATGTTTGTACGTAAAGCTTAAATTAATGTGCAGGTTTAGCCTCGAGATATTTTCATAAGTCGATAAATAAAAGACCAAGCAAGAAATAGGACTGTAAAGTTTATTTATGTAGGTTATGGACACATTTCAAATATATTCTTGCTGTATAGACTAATCACTGCCTTACTAATAAACGTTATATAACCTTTGAATAATATGTTGTTATTCAGTGTTTTGGCTTTGTCACTAACATGACAGTTTGACGTTGAAAGAACGGAACAAAACACTGAATAACTATTCGGAGCTTATATAATGTTCAAGGTTGTGTTTGTATGGTACTAAAGGCGTTAAGCTCAGTTGCTACAATAGAATGAAATATCGAAACTTAATGCAGTTTAGCACTGAATGGGACTTAAATAAATAGATTCCTTACCAGCTGTTAAAAGCATTTCGTTCTCTTTGATTGTAATGGAAGAGAACTCAAATCATCCCGAGTTCTCTTCTACTGAATAAATTAAAGTAAAGGTTTTCTCAAAAGCATCAAATATAAGTACAATATAATATTAGTAACATGAATATTATATAATGTTCATTGTAACAGGATAATTGTTACTGCTGTGTGCTTAGTTCTCAAAACTGGATATAGGAATATTGGTTCTATAAATTGAAATTACCTTGTTCAACATCAATACAAAAACTATCAGAAGTACACTCGGACTAACTAAAAATAAGGACACTGCATTGTGAACTAAAAAGTGAAGCCAATTTTTGAAAGATGTGTGCGTGAAAGTATTGTCACCGGAAAGAAATAACCTCTATAATATGGGTAAAAGGCCGTGTGGGGCCGGCTTTAGAATTGTCCCACCCCTCTCTACCCACGGGAGTCATAAGAGACGGCTAAGGGAATGCCGGGGGAGTGGGCAGCAGCGCTCCCTCGACATTGTTGTTAATACACAACATCCACTGCGATCGCACACAGCCCGCCTGCCAAGCGTGGCGATTAAGGCATTATCCCCCATGACGGGACCGCTCGTTGTGGCGTTCTCTTGGGGAGGCCTATGTCCAGCAGGGCTGATAGATGGATGGATGGATAGGTAAATTTTTAAAAGTTTTATGTTGAAAATATAATGGAAGTAAAAGTATAAATTAAGTTTACAGCAAATCATTTAGGGAATATTATGGCGCTGACGACGTATTCATGTATGTAACGTATGTACGATATCGTCGAGTCATTTGGGATAATTTTAAATCATACTCTGGTAACACTCGTGGTTTATGACACTTCGTTTTGGCATGGTTTTGTTTGTATTTATATGAGTGAGTGCGTGTAATTACAAATTTGGCATGGTTTTAAACGGCTTCACTGGATTGTTCGTAATGCTCCGTCTATATTTTTTAAGTACAGTAGATTGAATAGATATAATGTTTTTGGTAGTTCCTTTGAAGTACAGTATAGCGCATATTAAACCTCCAATTTAGCAGTCGTTGAAATCCAAGAAGAAATATAAAAATTCCTTCAAAATCCTTCACAATGCTGTCATTATCCGACACCATACTTGAAAATTATGTTGAAGGGTCCGCATGATATTGAACACCTCATAATAAAATTTCATGTATGGATTAACTTTAGTTCGACAAAACTCTAGGGCGTGTTCCTCCAATAAAGGCGGAGAGACGGCACACGGCTTTATTTAGTGGTTGGCGGCGTGTTCCTTCATTATTGCTCTAATTTTATTAAAAATATTATTTTCGTTAATCTTTTATACCATCAAATGTAATAATGTTTTTTCTGGTAAGCAACTGCTTAGTGGAATTGCAAAACGAGGTTCATAAATTTCACTCATTGCTACCAAATTGTTTGTCAATCAGGCCAATTTAGTTGAAAAAGTTATAAGTAATAATAACAAGAATAATTTCAGAAAAGAGCCAACATACTAATGGTTAGGGAGCTGAGTGCCATTTTGGTATATGATTTGTTCGTCTTTCATATTAATAGGGATGAAAGTTTATGCCAATACAAACCGATTTGGTCCTGTAAATTAAAGTCGTATGTCCCTGCGTTTTCAAGTTACAGCGCTTCAAAAATGTAAAAAAAATGTGATACTAAATCATTTGTTCGCGTCTGCCTCTTGGACTGATGGTCAAAATCATACTTAAAACTATAAACATCGTAGAGGCAGATTTGCAGGGCTCTGTTTTATCACGGGACGTAGGTACAAAATTGTAAAAAAAAAGCTATACTAAATCATTTGTTCGTCGTTCTCGTTGCGTCCATTCGATTCATTAGGACTCCCAGAATAGGAAAAAAAGGTTGGCAGACGTCTAGGTCGCTGATTTTTTATGTACGATTTTTTAAATTATTTTTCAGGAATAAGGTAAAGCGGGTATTACGGGTTATTATTGTTATTACTAAGAGTTCACGTAAATTCTGTCTTTTATGAAAGGAAATAACATTTTAATCAATTAAGAATTTAAAAAGGTTTATTTAAAAAAAACATAGCATCAGGCCTGTATTCCCGAAGGGGTAGGCAGAGATGTATTACACACCCACGACTCGCAAGCTATGTTTAAGTCCCAAGTAATAGGGGGCGAGCCTATTGACGTCTACTAGACTATGTAATGTAATTTTATTATTGCTTTCGTCACTTACCTTAAATATCTTATAAATGTCTTCAAATTATAAGTATTTAGTTGTGATGCGATGACAGACGTCAGGCGGTAGGTGACGGCTGACAGATAGCAATTAGTCAATTTAAAAGAGTACAGATGTCCTACGAGGGATTCGATTGGCAAGAACGTGAACACAGTCGGTCGTGGTCGCCATACAACTAACCTGCACTCTATGTGATTATTTTGAAAGTTACATCCTAAAATATTGTGAGCATCACTTGTTATTTTGTTACCAAAACTAAACTATCCATAAAGATTAATGTATTGAACAATAACGTCATGTGATTTCAAGACTACCCTCATGTCTGACCATCATTCTGATGAACATGAAAATGAAGTTAAGCCTTCGTTAAATATTTAGATATATATTGTACACCATAGTAAATTATATATATAAGAGAGGATCACCACATAAATACGTGTACGAGAGAGCAAGACAATACTATTCGGAGCGAACGAAGGGAAACTATCGACAGTTCTCACAAGGTTGACCGCGTAAAACATCCGTCTATAGGGGGATTCCACGTCAAATCAGGCGGTAAAATAATTACTATAGAGCAAAAATGTTTAAAATAATACTTTTTTTTTTCATAATTTCTTATTGTAATTGTTTCTTGAAGTGAGAATCCAAAAAGAAAAAAATCCTAGTGAAACTGAATTTTTTTTTCTTGGTTTTAGAGTGAAATAAAATCATTTTTATTTAATTTATTAGCCTCGATGGCCTGAAATAAAACGGATGATTCAAAGAGAATAAAAAAAAAGAAATTGTATTGTTTTGGTCCATTCATCCATCCATCCATCCATCAGCCTTTCAAAGTCCACTGCTGGACATAGGCCTCCCCAAGAGAACGCCACAACGAGCGGTCCCGTCATGGGGGATAATGCCGTAATCGCCACGCTTGGCAGGCGGGTTGGCGATCGCAGTGGATGTTGTTAATACTCGAAGGAGTGCTGCTGCCCACTCCCCCGGTATCTCCACTCAGTCGGCTCTTACGATTCCCGTGGGGTGGGACAATTCTAAAGCCGGCCCCACACGGACGTTTGGTCCATTATCGAACTATTTATCTGTGAAAAAATTTCATGAATTTAAAAAAGGCTCCTCTCTATGTTTTTCCTCAATTTACAGTTTTTTTAGCTCGGACAACCCCTAATAAAAATAAAATAAACATTTCTAAACATTTGAAATAATATTTGGAGCCAAACGAAACCCATGATTCATTGGACATCAAAAGGTCAGGCCAATGATCGCGTGATTAACGTCGAATACCCCATAGGTAAACGCCAACTACCTGGGAAATTATACCGTTGTCACTCTCTTCTCTCTAAGAAAGAAAGACAAAACTATTGAAAAAAAAATATATAAAAATGCTCTGCCCTTGGAAAATCAGAGGTCTGGACGTCTGCCTCTTCGATGTTTATCGTCTTGAGGATGATTCTGACCATCAGTCCAAAAGGCAAATACGAACAAATGATTTAAAAGACTTTTTTTTTCTACACTTTTAAAGCGCTGTCGATTAAAAACGCAGCGCTATCATGGTGGCAGACTATTTTTCTGTGGTTCTTTATATCATAATCGAACAATTCAGGTCTGCCAAGCGAACAATTCATATACAATTTTTTAAATCATAAAAAATTGTTTAAAAATTAATTACTTAAAAAGTCAGAGGGCTGGATGGCTGCCGCTTCGATGTGCCTCGTTTTGAAGGTGTTTCTGACCATCGGTTCAAGAGGCAGAGACGAACAAATGATTTAGGGTACTGTTTTTTTTTTACATTTTTAAAGAGCTGTCAATTGATAACGCAGGCCTGTTATGGTGGCAGACGCGGTCCTTAATGCTTTTTATGGTACAATCATCGATATTAATCATGTCTGCCACACGAACAGATCATATAGAAATTTTGGCATCAGCTCCCTAACCATAATCTATAATTACATAAATACTTTTGAATTTAACAAATTAACGAAGTGTTTATTTTCTTCTTTCAAACAAAATACAAGGACATAGAATAAATATTAAATATTAAATAAAAAAACGTCATTCAACACAAGTATTTTAAAATACGCGGTAGCTTGGGCTCAGGTCCTATCGACCATATAAGCCGCGGTCTCTATGGCCATCGCAGATATGGCTTTAACTGTTTATAGCTAGATCAAATTTAATTGTCATCTCATCATTCTTCTTAGCCGTATCTCAAGCTTTGTTGGGGGTCAACAAATATTCGCTTTGCTTTAAAAAAACATAGCATCACGCCTGTATTCCCCAAAGGGGTAGATAGAGGTGTATTACACGCTCACAATTCGCCAGGTATGTTTAGGTCCTACATAATAGGGGGCGAGCATATTGCCGTCTACCGTCTATTTCCAAACTCCGGGCTGATACTGAAAATTTTTCTTTTTACGAAAAAGCTCAATACCATTGCCTGACCCGGGGATCGAACCCGAAACCTCATGATCAGCAGTCTCACACACCACCGCTGCACCACTGAGGCAGTTTAACTTAATAGTTTAGCTTTGCTTTAACTTGATCTAATTGCCAAATATAATTTTAATTCTTCCTAAAGAATTTATAGTTAGGTACTATTGATTGAATTACACTGAAATCCTACACATAAAAAAAACATAGCATCACGCCTGTGTTCCCTGAAGGGGTAGGCAGAGGTGTATTACACACCCACGACTCGCCAGCTACTCGTATGTTTAAGTCCCACGTAATAGGGGGCGAGCCTATTGACGTCTACCGGGCACATTTCCAAACTCCGGGCTGCTACTGAGAATATTTCTTATTAGGAAAAAGCTCAATAACATTGCCCGACCCGGGATCGAACCCGAGACCTCATGATTAGCAGTCGCATACACTACCGCTACACCACCGAGGCAGTTATACCTATAAATTTTAATAATAATGATTTTGCGCTTGACCTTTACTCATGATGTGCTCTTACCTACATATCAAAAGCAGAAACAGTCCTCAATTTCAAAACTTAAAAAAAAAGTCAAGACTGTTGTCAAGTGATGTCATATTAGATATCTCCCAGTTTTAATTTCTTAAAAGATAAATTCAGTGATCAAATGTGATATTAATTTATTCATATTGCATTAATAAATGATACGTTATTGTGGTGAAGAAATAGTTTTATAAGAAACTATGATTTTATAGTTTTATAAACATGACTTGTGGTTTGATAGCAACTGTCATATTTTGTAATACATACACTAAGACATACACTATACTAAAATCAGTAATATTTTGCCAATTTACAATAAACTGATAAGAGATATTCTACATCTATAACAATTCTTATAGTTTATTCAATAGAAATTATGAATTGCCACGGTTGTAACAATACGATGACAAGAGGTACAAATTATTTGCGAATAAGGAAAAAGAGATTTTTTGTACTAGTGGGAAACGAACCCGCGTCTTTTCCAATCCGGGGAAGTGCTCTAAGCCACTGAGCTATAGTACAGGTCTTTCGACCATCTCAATCTCGTTATCACATTTGTCTTTACGACCAACGCCATCTATCGGAAGCATTTACATGCATTAAAAAAAAAATTGTCGAAATTAGCAGTCAGGAGCAATTGTCACGATGGCTGAATTGGCAAAGCATCTGGACGGTGATGCAGGTTCAAATCCTGCTCGTGACTTATTTTCGATTTCACATTTTTCACTTTGTGTTTAACAATTTTAGAGTCAATAGGATCAACAATTGGTTGTAAAATAACACAGCGTGAAATAATATCTATTCATCGAGTACCTCATGCACGTCATCAGGACGTCAGACCTAAAAATATAATCGCTAAATTATCTACACGTACATTACGTGACAATGTTATTAATGCTTTTCGATTAGCGAAAGGCCTTAAGGCTGATCGCCTGGGTATATCTGGTTCTCAAAATTCTATTTATATTAACGAACATCTTACAATAAAAAAAAACAGCTTTTTAGAGAATGTCGTGAGACTGCAAAGCGCTGTGGCTTTAAATACATTTGGGTCAAACATGGCAATATACTTGCATGTAAATCTGATAATTCTCCAATATTTGCTATTCGTTCTCAGGCAGACATCAACAAAATTAAATAAAGTATTTAATAAAAAACAAACAATGACTAGCGCTAGTGACGAAAAGCTTAATTTTTATAATAATAATATAAGTCATTTCATTTATTATTTACACATACTAATTATTACTAATTACTACTAATTATTACATTTATTTTAGATTTTTATAACGATAACACATTGTTTGGTGACATTTCACATACGGCATTGGTCCGGATTGGAAACCTGGCTTTTTCCTGATATTTCTGATAGCAAATTCATTGATGAACGATACTCTGTTTTTAGATGCGACCGGGATCGTAACGCGACTGGTAAGAGGGATGGAGGTGGAGTGTTAATAGCCGTACTTAAAACCTTATACCCAACTGAGGTATATGTGTCTCAATTAGCTCAAGTAAATAAGTATTTTGAACATATTTCTATATGCATCCTTCGTTCCCGTGCATTGAAAAAACATATTATTAGTACTGTGTATATACCACCCAATATGCGCATTGATACATATAAATTACATTTTGATATGATCCTTAATTTTTTTGAACATATGGATATAGATAATTTCCTCATAGTTGGTGATTACAACTTACCATTCACCACATAGGCCAATAAGAGTATTTCACCAGGTATGCAATGCAGTAGTAACTCACAAATATGTGATAAATTAAGAAATTTCATGACAACAATAAATTTATCACAATATAATAGTATTACCAATTCCCACTATAGTGGAAGGATGTTTGATTTAGTATTGTCCAATATTAACTGTCAAGTTTATCAGCCAAATACATTTCTATTTAAATGTAATAGTCATCATCCTTCACTCCTTATTCAATCTCTTTTTCCTATCAATACATTTAAGATAAAACTAAACCCACTGCGCAGATTTAATTTCCAAAAGTCCAATTATGATTTAATAAAAAATGATCGGAATAAAATTGACTGGACTCTAGTATTGAATCACTTGTCTTCTGAACAAGCTATTGATACATTTTATTCTAAAGTTAATGATATAATTAAAGATCATACTCCCATAATAACAAACAAAAAAGCTAAATTCCCTATTTGGTTCACTCGATCTTTAATAAAACTCTTTAATAATAAAACAAAAGCATGGATTCGATGGAAAAAGTACAATAATATAAGCGATTATGAAACATTCTCAATATATAGAAGTAAATTTAAATCAGAATGTCATAAATACTAAAATAAATATATCAATACAGTAGAAGACAGTATAAATAATATTAACGATAGTAAATATTTTTGGTCGTATTTATCGAATAAAAAAAGAGGCATGGTGTTTCATCTTATATGACATATAAATCAAAATTTTCAAGTGATCCATCTGACATTTGTGACATGTTTCGTGATTTTTTCAGCTCTGTTTATGAACCATCAACTTTAAGTGACAAATGGTCGCCAATTGTAAATGATTCTTGTAATAACATAATACTTTCTGACCTATCTATTGATAATTATAAAATCTTAAGAGCTCTTAAAAATATAGACTCTAACAAGGGACCTGGCCCAGACAGCATTCCTGCCTTTTTTTAAACTTACCGCCGATAGCATAGCTCAGCCTCTTTACATTATTTACAATAAATGTCTCAATGAAGGGATTTTTCCAACAGTATGGAAATCAGCTAATATCTGTCCTTTTTACAAAAGTGGATCTAGAAACGACGTGGAAAACTATCGACCTATCTCAATTCTTAATTCTATGTCTAAACTTTTTGAAAGTCTTGTTTACGATGAAATATATCCGCATCTTCACAATATTATAATACCCCAACAACATGGGTTTGTCAAACGTCGATCTACGACCACAAATCTTATGTGTTTTACCACCACTTTATTTGAAAATATGGATAATAGAACTTAAACTGACGCTATATACGCTTTCGATTAAATTGATCATAGTATACTTACTAATGAACAAATTATGCTTTAACGGAATTAAAGTCAATCTTTTACGATGGTTCGCTTCTTATATCTCTAATCGTACTCAAAAAGTAGTCATTAATGGTTATCATTCCAGTAATATAAAAATTACCTCTGGTGTTCCTCAAGGATCTATTGTTGGGCCATTACTCTTTATTCTTTTTATTAGTGATATAGATAAATGCTTCCAACATTCCAAATTTCTGTTATATGCGGGCGATCTTAAAGCATATCGAAGCATTAAAAATTTAGTTGATTGTAATCTCTTCCAAGAGGACTTAGATAGACTATCTATTTACTGTGAACGTAATAACCTACAACTAAGTATAGCCAAATGTAACAGCATTAGCTTTACAAAGAACAGAAACGTAATAAACTTCACATATAAGTTAAATAATACTTAACTCACAAAAGTGACATCTCTGCGAGATCTGGGCATTCATTTAGATTATAAGTTCCATCTTAACACTCATGTAGAAATTATCGTAAGCAAAGCATTGCAAATACATGGATTCGTAATAAGGGCAAGTAAAGACTTAAAAAAAAAGCACATTTATAATCCTTTACAAGACAATTATTAGATCACAATTAGAATATGCCTGTAGTATTTGGAATCCCATATACAGCAAATATGTGAACCAGATCGAAAAATTTCAACGTATGTTCCTCCGATCTCTATACTACCTTTTCCACCGCAGACGCCTTGAATATCAACAATTATTAAATTTATATAATATAATATCTTTAAAATCTAGACGGATTCAATTAGGAGCATCGTTGCTCTATAAAATATGTAATAATTATATCGATAGCACAGAAATGGTAAGCAAATTATGCTACTTAGTTCCTAGAACTATATATCGTCGTGAAGTGAAGACCAAGACATTATTTGCACTTGGAACATGCAGAACTAATGCGGGATTACGCTCTCCCATACGTATGCTAGTAGAACAATATAATATTATACTTGTTGATGTTGATTTATTCGCATTGACTGTAAGTCAATTTAAAAATCAAGTTTTTAAAGTGCTTAGTGAATACGTGGATGATGATGCAACACATACACATTCAGTTCAACAGATGTTTTAATGCTTTTCTTTATTTTTATCTTTTTGTATTTTTTTTTAATCTATTAAATTTTCTCTTTAATTTATTATTAATAAGATAAACGTTATGTTAAATTTCAACATAGAATAGTTTTTATTTTTTATATTCTCTTCTGTCTGCATTATTATAATTCATTTTCATCATTTTGTTTCTTTTGGGTATACCTAGTATACCACCAAAGGAATGTAACATAGTTCCAGTGGTCCGCCAATAAAGGCGGAGAGACGGCACACGGCGGGTTTATTTAGTGGGTGAGGGCCCCACACTACCCTGTTTGTTGCCCCGAACAACGGGGTGTGCGGTTAGGTACATTTTTCCCGCCTAAACAAAAAAAAAGGTATACCTAGTATCTAGTTAACATTATAATATTAATAAGGGGAAAACGGTGTTGATTGTACATTTTTTTAAGTTTGAATTGTTAACTATTTTTTTATTTCAATAGTTAGTAGCAATGTACAATTGTTAATTTTCCTGAATAAATAAATAAACTTATTTAAATTTCATAATAAAATGTAGCAATAATCGTGGTATGAACAAAAACTGCCAAGGCTAAAGGTCCGTACTGAGGACACGATTTAAAACCAAAGCACGTGCCTCTCGAAAGAAGTTAAAAATTTCTTTTCATTAACATTTTTACGACGCTTAAAATTTTATTTATCATCAAAAATCCACTCTTTATACAATATCTGACTTTAAATCTCTGTCATTAGATGATACATACCTCAGGGTGAAGGAACTCGTAGACCGCCCCTGTTTAAGGGACAGATATAGGTACTGTGTACGACAGGAGTCCGACATAGGTGTTTTTAGTTGGCCAGTGGGAAGTACACATCTGACAAAAGAATCTCCCGTAACAAAAAGGGTTACATACATACATTATTAAACATATAATGCCATAGTTACAAGCGTAAGCAGTTAAATCGAATATGTACGTAGCATAACACGCTGAATCATTCTCTTCCTTGAATATCAGGATGAAATGTTGTAGCCATAAAAAGCAAACGATACTAATATCTATTACAGAGTTCATGTGGCTGATATAAAACCGATATCGAACCGCAAAAGTAACGGTAACTCAAGACGTCAATAACAACACTAAAGTGGCCATTAACACCCTTCTTTAATGTACCTACTGGTGTATGGTGGCAACTGTAAATCGACGTCCATAAAACTTCACGAATAATTTTACTTATCATAAAAGTTACAAAGCTGGCCTTTGGAATATAATACACAAATTCTTGTTGACTTTTTTTTTATAACTGAATGTTTATTCAAGAAAATATGATACAATAATTATCTTTAGAAGAAACAAAAAAGCAATGAGGATCCATGCTTTTAATTTTACAGTCCAGTTGTTAAAATAATACATTTAACAACGTAAACGGTTAAAATTTATATTTTTTAATGATAATAATGTTATATTTTTAATAGTACCTACGTACACAGTCGTGTCAGTAATGTTATTTATTTGAGATACAAATATCCGAAATATATATTTAATATACTCATCTATATATTATATATAAGCGATTTACCACTCACTGACTCATCACGAAATCTCCGAAACCGTACGTCCGATTGACTTGAAATTTTGCAAAGATGCTCCTTTCACGACGTAGACGCTCACTAAGAAGGATTTTACGAAACTCCTATCCAAAATATATATTTTTATCTGATATCGTATTCAGACTTGTACACTCATTATCACAGCAACACAAATAACATGTCAACTGTTGCTATGGTAACCATTGATGTGGTTAATAAAGTACAATAACATCATGCTAAAAGTTGGTTTCTAACAAAATAATTTAAGTTATGTTAACGAGTTAAAGAGTATTATTTGGCCTCAGTTTAATAGTTTTTAAAGATTTATTATAGGTGGATATTCCGATTCCTATAATATTTCAATATTGTTACTTTAATCGTTTTTTTAAAGACTTATTACAAATTTCAAATTATTTGTGAATGTGGAAAAAGAGAACTTTAGTGCGAGTGGCATTCGATCTGCGTTTCTTCCAATACGGGGAAGTGCTCTGTCGCTAGCTATCGCACTGACCAACGGCTCTCTCTCCACATCACAATTGTCTTTACGACCCACTCCACCTATCGGATGCAACGTATTTTGACCAGATTGGAGACGTTCTTAAGGAAGGTTAGGTTAAGAGTAGGTACTCCAAACCAACGAGCATGCATGAAAGCGCTGATGTAAGTAAATGAAGCGAAAGATGTGTGTCAGGATCGTAACAAGTGGAGAGAAGTGGCCTCTGCCTACACGTTTTTTTGGTTAAGGCGGGAAAAAATAATCCTAACCGCACACCCCGTCGTTCGGGGCAACCAACAGGGTAGTGTGGGGCCCTCACGCACTAAAGAAACGATAGGGGTCAAGCCTATTGCCGTCTACCAGGCACATTTCCAAACTCCGGGTGGCTACTGAGAATTTTTATTTTTACGAAAAAGTGTGCGGTTAGGAAGATTTTTTCCCGCCTAAACAAAGAAAAAAATAAAAAAAGGCTTGACCCCTATTACGTGAGACTTATTACTAAACATAGCTGATGAATCGTGAATGTGTAATATACCTCTGCCTACCCCTTCGGGGAATACAGGCGAGATGTTATGTTTTGTTTATACATCAATGTCTGTAACACATAATTATACTAGGCTGTACGGCTTAACGGTGAGTAAGATGGTAAGTTTGTCACCCCCTGAGTGGTTGACGTGGTAGCCTATAGACCAAAGGCAAACTTCGCGAGTAATCCACCCCAAGAAAAGCTATAGGACATGAAAAGAAATGATGATATAGAGGAGATGAGGAAGTGGTCAGTTAAAATAATAGGAAGGGAAAGAGGGGGTGGTTTGGTAGGTTTTTAATTTAGACATAGAAACACACATACCTATTTAGACTTTTTTGAATCAAGAAGGCTAAATTTAATTTTATATTTGATATAGGATTTATAAAATCGCGGGTAAAATAGGGCCCGAATTTAGAAAGTAAATCTTTAACGTTGACAGAGTCGCGGGTATTAGCTAGTCTAATATGCACATATATATGTGTACTTATTAAAAAAAAAACCCTGTCACGGTGTTATTCCACGATGAACTCCAAAATTCCTTATGCGACCTAACGTTATTATTTCCAAATATTTTTTTTTTATTATTATAATTTAACGAACGAATTATGTGTGCAATTGCTACGCGTGGCTGGTTCTAATAGTGATTTATAATTGCACCTTATACCTGATACATTAGAAATTAGATATATTATTATGTTACCAATACCCACTAGTCACTCTTAGTACTTAAGTTTTCAGAAAACTTTAGGAAGAATACAAAGAAAAACGCTTAACAGTTCCTATATTTAATAATTTTTATATTATTCAAATACATTTCAGTAACAGAAGACTTAGATGTTCTATTATATCTAGAATACATTTTATAGGGAATTTAAGTCAATTATACTCGTATAACTATACTATTTATAATTATGCTCATATAACCTACAGAATCCGTCCTAATGCCAAAATTGTCGCCAGTCATCGTATCGATAACCGTTTAGGAGCTTTGCTTTTTATTGATGGAAACGTATAAAACCTATAACAGTTTTTTTGGACTCTAGGATGTCATTTCATTCTGCCCTCACTTCTTATAACTATTTTTAATGTACAGCTGGTAACTTTTTATAATTTGTATTGAAAAAGACATTTCTAAATAGAAGCAAGAAGAAACAAGTTAAAATAGCGATAACGTTATATATATAAATAATACATGCTATTACCGCCCTTTTATATTCTTATTGATAACTGTCATCAAGCCTACTAAATCATTTTGGCAAATTTGAATGAACGATATTGTTATTTGTGTATATATCTGCATATTAAATCTGTCATTTTCATTATTGAATCTGCCTAAATAATCTTTCTTAATCATAGAAAAAGTGTTTGAGGTAGGAGTATTTATTTGAAATGGCAAAAACAAAGCAAGTAGGTAAGGTAAAAAACCTATAACAAAAGTTGCAAACAGGTCACAGTGACATGACAGGCTTCATGAACTCTTATTCCTTCGAACACAATACGAGTACGCCCCTTTGTCAGTACTTTTATGTATAATGATGGATGAGCAAAATTGCTTGAAGGGTTCGTTTGTTCTTGAGGTTGCAAACACTCACAATAAACTTTTGTAAGCACCTATCTTCGATCAACTACACAGTTGATCGTTTTTTACTCAATTTCATTTGCAAATTACATACAACATTAATTTTGGTGAACAATACAACATTAATTTTGGGTGAAAGTAACATAAATGGAGGTTGGAGATCTCAGTTTTAGACATAAATATACCTTGAAATATGTTGCAATCTAGCAATTATCATACTTCCTACCATATTTTATTTATATCTACTAGCATTTCTACTACCTAGCAGTTGCTTGCCAATTCGTCAGCGATAGTTAATTTACGTTTTAAGTTCAATTAATGTTGAGAAAGCGAGAGATGTATGAAAATAAAGTAAAGTTAAATTCAATCCCCTATTCTGCGCCTTTGAGATACGATTTTCTGCAAAAAAAAAATGACACTGACTTTGCACCAGCGTATTAGCGGCTAGATAAATGGTAGAAAATATCCGCAATTTTGGTCTTTATGATTGATCTGGGTAATCAAAAAAAGTATTGAAATGCTTGCATTAGCGCATACATAAATTAAAATATCCTCTACTCTTTTCTATATCTATAGATACTACTATATAAATCTGTGAGCTCTGTCTGTATATTCTTTACTTTTTTCAAATTTCGTGATTTTTTTATTGCATTTAGTGGCAGACGAGCCACAGCCCATCTGATGGTAAATGGTAACCGTCGCTCATGGAATCAACTATACCGAGAGCATTGTCAAGCCGCTGCCCACCATTTCATTTTACAGATATGAAATGAAAGCATAAACGGCTATCTCGTGCTACAGCCAAACGCAGCGATGTGCTTCATGGCCGGTCACACGGAAAATGGTGGTACCAACCCGCTGGGGCCCAATACCAAGTGAGTACTTCCACTTGGTACCCAGCCCTACCACCAGTCATGCAATGGATAATAATTGCTTAATTCCCTTAGTCGCCTCATACGACACCCGTGGGAAAGAATGGGATGGTGACACTTGTATCTTAGTCCGTCACCACACGGACAAAATTCGGTACGGCTTGGTAGTAATTTTAAGACTTACTGATTCCAATTCTACCATTTACTAAACCTTTGTCTATCTGTATGTATGTCCTTTAATAACTTTAACGCTGGTGGGCCGGTTTATGAAGATCAGTATAGGAACACCTCATCGGACACATGACAGGCTTATGATTAGTGAGAGAGCCTTGCTTATCCCAACATGTCGGGGAAGTACCACCTTCTCACAGAAAATCGCCGTGAAACAACGTTAGGTAGGTACACTTACAATTGTGTTTCATATGGTGAGTGAGAGCGGCGGAAGCCCAAACCCCCTCACTATCCTATCCTTATTATCCTTCCTAACCTCTCCTTATCATCAAGTGGGCAATATACTTGATTGCCACGCGCGTAGTATAAAAAAAAAACATTTATATGGGGTAAACAGTGTATTGATTGCTAAGCATATTTAAGATATTTTAAATTGATAGGTGTTTAAAAAGTTAGCAAACATTGATAAAGAGTTCTCTGGTATGTAGGTATATCTATACTATTATAAAACTGTAACATAGCTATGTCTGTACATTTAAGATATTTGAGAAAAAAATACTGTAATAGGCTATTTAGCGTGTCTGAACACAACACAATTCTTTTTAGATTTTTTGTCTGTTTGTCTGTTTATCTGTTTATCTGTTTGTCTGTTTGTTTGTTCGCGCATCATACAAAAACTACTGAACGGTTTTTAATGCAACTTTATTTGATAGATCTCGATTAGACTTAAAGACTGGTATACATTTTATCCCGCTACTATATCGGGAACCTGAGATACAACCTAAAAATTAGCTTTACTAGCTAGTTTTCAAATAGAAATTCATTAATCAATCTAATTAGAGATTTTTAATAGAAAAATAAAAAAAAACTAAATAATTATTTGAAATTACATTCATTGACACCACAAGTACAGTTACTGTTATTAACACATAGAATCAGTCGTTGGTACCAGAAAACAAAAAACACTCGTTGCCATTATTTACCTAAAAACTATAAAAATAAGTAAGCATAAAAATAAATAATCTATATTACAGTTGTTAATTGATGACTCTTATTAGAAAGTGATGTTTTAACAGTTCCGCATGGCGCCGGTATATATTTATTTTCTTTAGTGCTGCCAGCTATATTATTATAAAACCTACTTTTTTTCTGCAAGCAATGTTACTATTGCAGATTATGAAAAAAAGTAGAACAGATGTTTTTTGCTATACCAGTTCTTAATATTTGCATTTAAAATCCAAAGTGCCAATAACTAAGGGGGTACCAGCAATACTATAGTTTACCCTACTAGCATAGATAAAAATCAATTGCTGTGCATTAGTCTCGCTATTAAACGCAAAAATGACTTGACTCATTTAAATATCTTTCCTCGTTTTGTTCGCTCTATTACGGGGATCACTCCCGTAAGAAAAATAAATAAAATAGGGAAAACCGATAAAAACAGTCGAAAAATTTAAATATTCAACGTTGTTAGTGGGAATGGTTCGACCATTTTTTGGGGTTGCGTACCCGAAGGGTCAAAACGGGACCCTACTACTAAGACTTCGCTGTCTGTCTGTCTGTCCGTCCGTCTGTCACCAGGCTGTATATCAAGAACAGCGATAGCTAGACAGTTGAAATTTTCACAAATGATGTATTTCTGTTACCGCTATAACAACAAATACTAAAAACAAAAAGAAATAATAATATTTAAGGGGGGCTCCCATACAAAGTCTGTCTCTCCGTACGTCTGTCACCAGGCTGTATCTCAATGGATACCGTCCAGATGCTTTGCCAATTCAGCCATCGTGACAATTGCTCCTGACTGCTAATTTCGATAACACATTCATACTTACGTTAAGTATGAATGTGTTTGGGTAAAAACATAAATAACAGTCACGAGCAGGATTTGAACCTGCATCTCCTGGATACCGTCCAGATGCTTACTACTTAGAACAAAGTATAAAATTATAAGGCAACCAAGTTAGGAAGATAAATGGTTTAGAGATTTCTTGTTGAACTCATTGATTTTTAAATAAGTCGTATAATATTGTCCAAAGTTGCAATTTTCTATTGATAGATGTCGCTGTTTTAAAGTAAAAGAGATATTGACAAATGCAGCCCTAGATGTCGCAAGTGTCAATTTTAGATGTATTCAGTTGCTGTTGTATATATATAACCACAATATTGCTTTTTTTGTAAGGAACATAGTGATGTATTTTTGTTTTCTTAAATTGTTTTTGTTTACAGTTTAATAAATTATTCAATTTTACATGTTTATATATATTATATGCACTTATGCAGGTATATATGTAAACTCATGGATTGTTGTTCATACTAATTGCCAGATGGCGCCTTGCAAAATGGCAGAGGTAGACCAATATAGAAGTACTTCTTAAAATTAGCGCTAGATGGCGTATAAGACATGAAACCCACATTAGTACTTTTTTAAATTAGCGCTATCTATGTGATTTATTGAAAACTACTTAGTAAAACCAATACATTATCAGTTACTTATCAAATAATCAATTTTATTGTGAAAAATGAAGATTATGAGGCGTGCAGTTTTGGATTTTCCAAAGTATTTTAACATTGCTACAATTTTATTAAATTTATAAGTTAGCATAATATACGGCTATTATGCTAACTTATAAATTTCTACCAAGTTACTGACATCTGGATCTTCGAGGCAAGGGCAATGAAAATCAAGTTTAAACCAGTGATCAATTAAAAATCACTGAGCCTCTATACAACTATCGAAGTGTTCATGGCAACTAGGACTAATGGCTTAACGTACTTTACGAGGCTTTCTAGATCAATGGTACGGAACCCTTCGTGCGCGAGTCCGACTCGCACTTGGCCGGTTTTATTTTGTTAAGGCGGGAAAAAATGTTCCTAACCGCACACCCCGTCGTTCACGGCAACGAACAGGGTAGTGTGGGGCCTCACCCACTAAAGAAAACCCGCCGTGTGCCGTCTCTGCGCCTTTATTGGCGGGCCACCGGAACCATATTACATTCCTCCAGTGGTGTAATGGTTCGCCCTACGGTTTTCTGGTTTTCTGTTTAACAGATGACAAAATGACAGCCATTGACATTTTTTCTACAGGAATTGCAAGCAAGTGTCATTTAATAACCTATCTAAACACCACAAAACTTGGATGATGCAGATTGATTTAGATTGATAATCGCTGATAATATAAATTGTAGTGATACGAAGTTCACCGGATCATCTAGTATTATAAATATAAATATGTATAGATGCTGATCTGATGTCAGCAGCTTCGCACACGTACTTCAGACAAAAAATAATATTGTAAAATAAATTGTAATTGACCTAATAAAAATTAACGTCTGAGCGACTTGTTACGCATATTTTGTCTCACTCGTTAGCTTTGCGTAACTACATATTACTGTCATTTTCCCTCTAAGTTCTAATAGGAAATATTCGCATCGCTCCTACGCCAGCCTATAAACATAGCATCACGCCTGTATTCCCCGAAGGGGTAGGCAGAGGTGTATTACACATCCACGACTCACCAGCTATGTTTAAGTCCCACGTAATAGGGGGCGAGGCTATTGACGTCTACCGGGCACATTTCCAAACTCGGGGCTGCTACTGAGAATTTTCTTTTTTAGGAAAAAGCTCAATAATATTGCCCGACCCGGGGATCGAACCTCATGATTAGGTAGTGTTTTGTATATTGTGCAAATAGGTAGGTACATAATTATTGTATAGTTTTAGAAATCAGAAATCTCGTTTATATGCTATTGTATGAAAAGTAAGCAATTATTATAAGCAATTGTGATATTGATGGTTGTCTTACAGATGTCGCTGGCCGAATTCGGTCGGATTATACTTACAAGAAAATATCCATGTATGACGGTCAAACTCAATAAACTTTACTGTTTTCAGTGTTTACTGTTTTTAGATCGTACAGAATATACTAACAATTATGTAAATTCAGCGAGGAAATTATGTTCAAACTGAAAAAAAACACATACGTAGTTGTTCAAGCTTGCTTTAGTTCGGTAGTAGTAGGATGAACAGCCATTTTATTTCGCTGGGTTATCTTTTGAAAATATCTACACTTCACCACAGATAGCCTAGCTTTTGCTTGCAGTAAAGACGCGGGCAAAATCTAGTAAGAAATATAAAATTATAATACCTATAAAAGTATAAAAAGAATATTTGTCGTAAATATTATTTTAATTGTAAACCAAAGATGAGTCCAAGATTTGAATAAAGAAATTAATGGTACCGTAAATATTCCCTAATGACATACCTAGCCCTCATTTTCGGCAAGAACAATAGTGTGCTGGCGGGCATTAAGCCAAACTGCTTCAAACAGCTATTTACATATGGTGGAGTGCAGCTAACCACTTGTTTGTACGGACAATGCATCGCCTGCCACCGACCATATTCTGTTGTAATTCACGCAGTTTAATATGCTACCACAGAATTAGGAAAATTATATAAATTTGATTGAACAAAATCCAAAAATATTGTTTAGTCTCGTATGTATATCAGTTACTTACTTACTTATCATCACGCCATTTCCCTTGCGGGGTAGGCAGAGAGAACAGAGTGCCAAGAGGCTCTATTCTTGCATACATTTCTCGCTTCCTCAACATTCATAACTCTCTTCATACACGCTCGCCGGTTTCGGAGCTCCTGACTCCACCTTTCTTCAATACATGACCAATTTGGTCTAGGTAGGTAAGTCTCGGTCGCTCCCTGTACCTACATCCTTCCACTTTCGCATTGTATATCTTCTTAGCCAGTCGCTCGTCCGGCATTCTTTCCACATGTCTGAACCATCGGAGCATTCCCTTTCGCATCTTTACACTAATACTCTCTTTCATACCTACTCGCTCTCTTACGTCATTGTTACGAATGCGGTCAGTCAGCCTCACTCCACAGATTCTCCGCAGAGATCGTATTTCGACCACGTTGATTTTACTCTCATGCTCCTTTTTACATATCCAACTCTCGCTTCCATATATTAACGTTGGGACTTGTCCACGCTTTCTTCTTTTGGTCTACGGAAGCTGCTACTTCCGTATCCCACCATGCATCACCTTTCACTTTCCTATGCTTCTTTGAGCATCCACATATTTCTTTCGCTGTATCTACCATACTATCTTTCAATACTCTCCAGCATTCTTCTATGTCAGATCCCGGCTGACTTGCCATTGTCAGCCGTTCACGGACACCCTCTACATACTTTGCTCTTACACTCTCTTCTTGCAACTTTTAAATATTTATTTTTTCAAGCCCTCCGAAGTGGACACGCTCTCGCCAGTGTCTCCACTTTCTGAACAGACCACTAAATCTCGCAATAACGAGATAGTGGTCCGTGTCGACAGTGGGGCCCCTGTAGGCTCTTGTATCCAGAATTTTACTTCGGAGGCGACTGTCTACCAGAATTAAATCTATCATACTTCTCTGTACATTCCTTCTCCATGTATACATATGGATGTCCTTATGTTGAAAATGTGTTTGACACAATAAGGTTTCTCTCCATACATACATCCGCAATGAGCCTACCTGCATCATTCACTCTCTTATCACCAAATGAACCAAGCACGTCCTCGAAGTCTGGACGATTGGTCCCAACCCATCCATTCAAGTCTCCGCACACGATCACGCGTTCACTAGCTTCTGCCAAATCCAGAACTTCCCTAACATTATCCCAGAACTTCTCTAGATCCGATGCCACCGAAGAGCCTACGGGAGCATAAGCTGCGACCATGAAGACCCTGGTGACACCTAATTTTATTCGGACCCATAGAAGTCTGGGATCAAACATTCCGTAGTCTTTCACACCTGAGGCCAAGCGAGCGGACAGCAACACCCCCACTCCCATGCTGGCCCAATCACTCTGCGGTACACCAGACCACAGAGCTAACCCGCCACCAGGAAGATCACAGGCTTCGCTACCCTTTCGCTTGGTCTCTGTTACAGAGAGCACATCAAGCTGTCTGTCCGACATGACGGTTACCAGCTCGTGTAACTAACCTTCCACACCACCTCTTACATTCCACGTGCCTACTCCACACTCTGCTCCCCTGGACTCGCCAAACTGGGCAAGGCCATCATGGGTGGCGGCCCCCATCGCCGCATCTGCCGTTGTTCGTACCGACGGGGGTGGGTCGGTACGCATCGCCTCTGGAGCACGCCCTAACCCGCACTGCGGTACGCATTCGAGCCGGATTGCAGCCTGTGGATTACAGGCTGGCAGGGATCGCGACGAGCACGCTCCGGACTATGATCAGTCTGTATTTAAAAATCACAGTGAAAGAAAATCGGTGTTCTTAATTAATTTTCTTAAACTCTCTCAAGCTGTGTTGAGAGGTAAAAATGCTGTGAGGTTGTACCTACCCACTCACGTAAATGTCATTTTATGTGCTTTTCTCAGAAAATTGTATAATTTTTACTCCTGTAAACTTATCGATCTTTTACTTAATTATATCAAACTAGAATTAACAGCCGACATTAGAATGTAACATTTGATATTGTACAATAATTGACAATGCAAGTGTTAATATTTTTACTAAATTCTATGCGTATTGGCTTTATACTGACATTAGATTACATTAAAAGTGAAAAAGACCTTATAAAATTTATAAGTACAGAGGTTCTAAAAATAGCCTACCCTACCTTATGTTCTCGAATCAATTCCCACTCGGGACTAACATAACGTATTCGTATATTATGTGCGCTTCACAGAATGTTGTTATATCAGTGATATTGTAACATATCGACCTATTCTAATCGTATGTTTGTAAAGACTCGCAACAATGGGATTTATACTCCAATCTCTCCAATCTTAGATTTCTATTATACAACTTCAATCTTAGATTTCTATTATAGATCGATTGTTGCATAAAATAACGCTATATGTTAATAATCAATTTTCCATCCCTTTCTTAACAATAAAACTCTTAACACATAATATATTTCACACTTTTAAATATTACCTAGTATTTGATTCCCTGAAAACTGCCCACTAAACGGTTTACTTTTCAATCTATCTGAATATTTTAATTTAGGTCAAAGAAGGCGGCTTTAAATAGTTAGCTGAGTTGTAATATTCCACGGCATTATCCATGGCTAAGAAAATTATATTACTTATTTTATTAAGGCATTTTGCTTGTTAAAATGTTTATGTGGTTTTGGCTGGCAAGAGTTCGCCTATTCATGTGTTTTAATATTTAAAACAATCATGAAGCATTATGTGTTCTTTCTTTCATTTTTTTTAGACCATACCCACTAAGGAATAATTCTGTACCGCAGGAGACTTTATAAACATACAATTTCACGGACACAAAGTACATCCAGAC
Organism: Leucoma salicis; assembly: GCA_948253155.1. Classification (NCBI taxonomy): domain Eukaryota; kingdom Metazoa; phylum Arthropoda; class Insecta; order Lepidoptera; family Erebidae; genus Leucoma; species Leucoma salicis. The sequence continues at coordinate 8,266,292 of OX411808.1, read as the reverse complement.
TCGGAACAAACCGTTTGTGGTGGTACTTCTGACATTTGCCGTACCTGCCACCATCCAGGTGAGGCTTGCCCTTAGGTATATTGTCTAGGATTGTTCACGTCTTGCTAACGGTGAGTACTTGCACAGATATAACCAAGTGGCCAGGATTATCCACCAACAGCTTGCTCTGAAATATAAGCTTGTGGACATCAAAGTACATAATACGTATGGGTATGTAGGGGGGTAACAGGGTAAGTGTGGGGCCCGCACCCACTAAAGAAACCCGCCGTGTGCCGTCTCTCCGCCTGTGTTGACGGAACACTGGTACTGTGTTCGATTACTTCAGTGGCCCGTCGGCGGCTTACCGTTTCGGGGGTACCCGAAAGGGTAAGCTACCGAGCTAAGTCTACCGAGCGACACGGAGCGTCACACCTTCGCGGAGTTATATAGTACCTACAATTACAATTTTTTATGGTTTTACATAACACCACACCATTTCACCCAGGGAATGTATGTTCGGGTAGGACAACGCTTATTACATCTGCAGGGGCCCAACCACATAGGGTTACACATATAAAAATATTTTTAATGGAGACCATCCCTAAAGTGCCAATTTTTAATGGAAAACATCTAATAGCGTATGATTGATAATGCTTTTATCTCAAAAGAATTTTCGGAAATATTTAGAGACCATCATGGGAGAAAGGAGCATTATAAAAAGATCGTCAAAACCCGGAGAGTGATCGTTTAATTATATTTAGATGTGCGCTCTGGAATTCAATACTAAGGAATGATTAGGAGGAATTTCAATGAGAAATGTGAGGTGGATATTTAAAGGTATTTTTGAGTACTTGATATTTTTTTTTAATGTTCTAACCGAGCGCTTGACTACACCCCACCTGATGGTAAGTGGAAATATATTCTATGATATCTGATCATGAGGTCTTGGGTGCGATCCCCGGGTTGGGCAATGTTAATAAGCTTTTTCGTAAAAAGAAAAATTCTCAGTAACAATTTGGAAATATGCCTGGTAGACGACAATAGGCTCGCTCCCTATTACGTAGGACCTAAACATGGCCTATGTCCAGCAGTGGGCGTTGAAAGGCTGATGGATGGATGAAACATGGCTGGCGAACCGTGGGTGTGTAATACACCTACTTAATACGAAGGGGTCTTCAGGGATACCGGCGTGATGCTATTTTTTTTTTTATGTTTTACTAGCCTAGCAAAAACCTTCACTCTAGCCTTAAAGAAAGCATTGTAATCGGATGGCAATACTGAAGCTGGCAACTTATTCCATTTCATTGCTGTGTGTATTAAGACAGATGATGCGAATCGTTTAGTTTTAAAGATGTGATGATGATAATGATGATGATGATAATGATGATGATGATGATGAATTCTCCAAGGAATAAAGCAGATATTAAATGTTAATGGAATTTTTTTGGTACTTTCTCTCTTGTTTTTAAGGCCTAGTAATTTTGATAAAAGTGCAGATCTCTGCTGCTTCTGAATTTCTTTTATACCCATTATTGTTTGTATGTTGGGTACAGGTCTTCTCTCAGAGTAAGAGGGATTCCGGCCAGCACGGAGGCCCATTGCGGTTTGGCAGACTTCACAATTTGTTGAGATAATTTCTCAAACGTTATAGCTTTCCTCACGATGTTTTTGTTCACCGAACAGTGAATAATTTGTTAACAAATACACGCATCATTTCGAAGAGTCTCGTAGACAGTAGTGTCTGCCTTACGAGGTCTGGGAATCGAAATCGATAAGTATCACTGCATTCTTCAGCACTCCTTGGTTTTACCACTAGGCTCTTACTGCATGTTCAAGTACAAAAATAATAGATACTAGCCTTTACCCGCGGCTTCGCCGCAGCCAAAAGCTGGTTTTTGGGTTACATCTCGGGATCCTGATACAGTAGCAGGATAAAATGTATACCAGTTTTTAAGTCTAATCAAGAGCTATCAAACAAAAAAGTTGCATCAAAATCCGTTCAGTAGTATTTGCGTGATGCGCGAACAAATAAACAGATAAACAGACAAACAGACAAAAGGTCTAAAAAAAACATTTGGTTTTAGATGTATTTCTTTTAGCAATTGACATGCTCCGCTACTTTCTAAAGTACAAATTATTTGTGAATAAAGAAAAAGAGATTTTTAGTAGGGGCGGGAATCGAACCACGCATCTTTTCCAATCCGGGGAAGTGCTCTAAGCCACTGAGCTACCCTACTGACCTTTCGATCATCCCAAATTCTTAATCACATTTGTCTTACGACTAACGCCATCTACCGGCAAGCATTACATGCATCCAATATAGTAAGTTTAATTTTGCAATTAAAATTCATACTATTTGATGGCGCGATTTTTTCAAACATTTTAGATCTATTCGCGATTTTTTCAAACATTTTAGATCTATTTTGAAATAAATCTAAAATGTTTGAAAAAATCGCGCCATCAAATAGTATGAATTTTAATGAAATAGATCTAGAGCACTTCCCCGGATTGGAAAAGATGCGTGGTTCGATTCCCGCCCCTACTAAAAATCTCTTTTTCTTTATTCACAAATAATTTGTACTTTAAAAACATTAGGTGTTTAGACACGCCTATATAGCCTATTTCAGTATGTTTTTCTCAAATATCTTAAATGTACAGACATAACTCTGTTACAGCTTTATAATAGTATAGAAGATAGAAGAAATGAGCGAACCAATGAACATAAGTCAAACTTCAAACAAAGTTAGCTAAGATGGGCGCTTAGCCAAATGGCAAGCACTGATTAGGTAAATCATATATTGACATGCAACCATACATACAAGCACATATTTGCACAAACGACCGTATGCCATTTAAACTTATGCACTATGCTAATGACATAAGAACACACAGAGAAATCACTAAAATAGCTTAAATATATATTTTTTAATATTTATTATTAAAATATTAGTTAGAAATAATTAATAGGTTTCTAATAATTTCATTGTTATACATTTATATACAATTTTGGCAATATTTGGAAAAGCCATGCCTATGCTTACCATGCAGCGTTACCTATCGGTAAAAAAGGAGGGTAGAGGTAACAGAAAGAAAAAAGAAAACGTAAAGAAAGACATTTCTTTAAGTAGCAAACCAAAAAGACATCATAATAATGTTGATACGGGCATCGCGTTCCAATATATTGTCCTTATAAGAAAATATTGTAAAATGTATTCATTCTTCCGCTTGAAATGAAACCATTATGTTCTATTTTCGTTTTACAAGCCGCAGGTCAAGGACTCGTTAACAATTACTTTTTGGTCAATATATGTGCTGGTAATAACTACCCTTTTGCCCCAAACCACCCCATTGCATCATCATCAACGTGATAATGGAGTCCGACGGAATTATAAAGCAATTTATCACTTTTACATAGCATTCGGTGAAACGTCATAATTCATTTCGATTCTTGGAAACCGTAAAAAGGCTTTCTTTGTATTTTATATCACGGATCTCGTAGAACTACGATTATTTTTCGTTACGAAGTTATTTGACTTTTAAAAATTAGTATTCCAGAACACAAAGTGCTGTGGCTAAGCATGTCAAATGCTTAAAAAATATATAAACAATAGATGTCTCGGGACATCTGGCAGATGTGAAAACATTGAAATTATTCTGTAGCAATAATGAGTAGGAATAAAATGATCATAACTTTCGCAATGTGTTTTTCTAAAATTATGGCATGTATAAAATAACGGAAATGGACATAGAGACAATGATGAGTATATGAATGTATCCTATTACTATAATATAATTGTTCTTATCGAGAATTATATTGCTTTTCCCTCTCGTTATCCGTAGACGAATTAAAATTGTTATTGGTTTATTGATTGACATCATGCTTCCTAGTTACACGCTTTGGTCAACAGATGGCGATAATAACAATTGAATAAATTGGCGGGGGGACGTCACCACGCTAACAGCTGGTTTTACTCTCCCTCCGCATGAGACGTTTTCACATCAATTCAACAAATATTCTTACACAATCTAGAATTCTTAAATATATTTACAAGATAACGTGCCACACAAAAATAAGTGCAAGTCCATGTGTTACGACTAGGTGCATGATTTCATAAATCTATTATACCAGCAGCCATCGGTATGAATGAGAGTTAGAAATCTTTGACGCAATCATTTATCCTATTTGTCAATTGATGTTAAAAAATATAAAAGTGAGTGTACTTGCTTACTACCCTTTTAACTACTGAACCGACGATAGTAAGATTTTTGCTAGTCCAGAGCCCAAAAAAGGTCATAAGCCCCGAATGCTATGATAGCTATTGTGTACAAGCCCCGCAATATAAAAATAGCAATTATTTTTGTCACGTCAGTTATAATTCAACACAAAAAAAAACATTTTTAGAAATATCTCCACAACGTTTAAGTGGTGTACCTTAGGGATCGAACACAGAACCTCTATAATTAATCTGATGGTTACACAATTTAGCTATCAGATGTAAAAATATTATCTGTTATAATATATTGCGTAAATGTAAAATATAACATGATAGCCACGAGTAGATACCATTCCAGGTGCTTTGCCAACTGAGCTACCGCGACATTCGCTTGGGGCTAAATTTATTCTGCACACATTCTTCCTTACCTCTTAGGCGATAATACGCGCGATGGTAACCCTACTCGTGGTTATCAATTCCATTTAGATTACCACACTTTATGTTCTGGTAAACGGAATATGCCAAGTGCCTAAAATATATATATATATATATATATAACTAGCCTTTTCCCACGGCTCTGCCGCAGCCAGAAGCTAGTTTTTAGACTATATCTCAGTTTCCCGATTTAGTAGCGGGATAAATAATGTATACCAGTTTTTAAGTATAATCAAAAGCTATCAAAAAAAAAAGTTGCATCAAAATCCGTTCAGTAGCTTTTATGTGATGCGCGAACGAACTAACAGATAAACAGACAAAAAATCTAAAAAAAAATGTTTTGTGTTCAGAGACTGATGTGACGAAATGTATGTAGCTTAATACAGTAATTTTTTCTGAAATATTTTAAATGTACACAGCTCTGTTATAGCTTTATAATAGTTAGGATATAAAATAACAAGATAGTCGTTATTACATTTTTGAAAACGAACGAACGCCTGTAGGTGTCATATAAATTAATCCGGTTGCATAAACTCAATCAAGTTGGTGCTAGGTTTATAACTAGCTGACCAATGTGCAGTAATAGGACATCGATCCCACCAGTAATAGAGTTTCTGCTTAGGTGGCTGAATTGATAACATTTAATCTACTCGTACGTATCTCCGTTACTAATAGAAGTAATAGAATATTGTATCAGTATTCGTAAAGTTTGTTTATAAAAATGTACGGAACTCTGGGATTTTAACGTGAGAATTATTTTCGTGAGAACGTTATTAATTAACGTGAGAAGTATAAATACCCTTAAATATAGAAAATTACCTATCACATTTATTATAAACTAACCCGATATTTATTCAGATATTTGAATCTGTATTATTATAAAAATGTAACATATCTACTTAAGTCATACAGTTATGATATTTAACTGGTAACTGCCTCGGTGGTGTACCGGTAGTGTATGCGACTGCTAATCATGAGGTCTCGGGTTCGATCGCCGGGTCGGGCAACGTTATTGAGCTTTTTCCTAAAAAGGAAAATTCTCAGTAGCAGCCCGGAGTTTGGAAATGTGCCTGGTAGACGTCAATAGGCTCGCCCCCTATTACGTGGAACTTCTGTGGGAGTCGTGGATGTGTAATACACCTCTGCCTACCCCTTCGGGGAATACAGGCGTGATGCTATGTTTTTGTGTTTGTTTGTGTTGTTATTATATTTGAGAAAAAAATACTTATACGCCTCTGAACACAATGGAATTTGTTTTTTGTGTGCATTTATATTTTCAATATATGACCATTGGTCCTAAAATAATTTGTTTTAGGTACGTGGAACCTTTTTTTTGTTAAGGCAGGAAAAAAATTACCTAGCCGCACACCCCGTCGTTCGGGGCAACGAACAGGGTAGTGTAAGGCCGTCACCCACTAAATATACCTGCCGTGTGTCGTCTCTTCGCCTGTATTGACGGGCCACTGAAACTATGTTACATTACTGCAGTGGTTCGCCGGCGGCTTACCCTTCGGGTACCTACCCTCTACTGAGCGTCGCATCCGTACATGGAGCGTCGCACCTTCTCGGGAAGGTACGTGGAACCTATACCAAGAACCAATTTCTAATTTTAGTTCATATTCCACGCTTCATAAGCGAAGCGTTAAGGTGGGTACTATTCTCGTTTTACACAGAACAACTGATTTTTCAAACTTAAAATGTCTCTATTTATCATATATTGCACTTGTAAAACAATATATACATACAAATATCAAGAAAAAACACTATTTTTGACACTAATGATATTTTTAATGCCATTTTTGTTATTTAAACTAGTTAAAAAACTGTTTAAAAAAGTTCTGTCTTGGATGTCCGTTTGTTGTAGGTAATGTATGTTAACACGATAACAACCGAAATACTTTACTAATCGAGTCTTTTTTTTTCTTTTTAACTTGAGTATTACTACGAATAGAGCCCTATTACTTTTCACGGTCTGATTCAATGTGGTTTAATTGTTATTAAATAAACAAAACATACTGAATATTTACGCTCGACGCGACACTAAAACCAGCGCTATACCTTTCATGAGAACTGGCATTCCCATTGCATAATAATATATAGTACCTATAAACAGTATACATACGTACTCACACAACCATAAAAATACACGTTGTTCATCGAAGAAAGACACTCATCAAGACAAGTTATGTTGTGCATGCTGAACAATTCTTTATTAATTTTCTTTCCTTTTTTTGTTTTAAAAAAAGTAATTACCTAAACTTAGATCCTACCTAATTAAATAATTAGTAAGCTGACTTAACAAAATTGTATTCACCAGACTAATTGTTGCACCATACACGGCTGTATACTGCAAGCTTCGGCTTAGTTTGGGCGCTTTAGTAACAAAACATTGAGCAATGCAACAGTATTGTACACTAGTTAAGACTGACAATTTATTGTGTATATCTTGTTGAAGACAAATAAAAAGATTATTATTATTATTAACTATTTCTATAGACCAATATAGAAGTACTTCTTCAAATTAGCGCTAGATGGCGTATAAGACATGAAACCCACATTAGTACTTTTTGAAATTAGCGCTATCTATGTGATTTATTGAAAACTACTTAGTAAGACCAATACATTATTAGTTACTTATCAAATAATCAATTTTATTGTCAAAAATGAAGATTATGAGGCATGCAGTTTTGAATTTGCCAATTGAGGTATATTTCGACTTCTCTCCAAAATTAATTTACGGGATATGTCGAGACGCAATGCAAATAGTGAAGCGGCCAGTGTCAGATAATGGTTTCTATAAGGATTGATGTTAGACTAGTTTTAAACGTGCAAAGGCACGCAAAGAAAAGTACTGTAATTAAAACTTAAATTACCTATGAAGCGTTTTATGTGCCCAAGAATGTGCAATATTGTAGGTACTTCTATCTACGTATATTTTTTATGCTTGTAGAGGAAACAGCAGAGCCGTAGTGTCATCCAATAATGTCAACAATCGAAGACCCGCATTGTTAGATTAAAAGAGTTTTTGTGTCGCCCTTTTTTGTTGGATGTCAAATAAGTTCAGTCGTGGTATTTATATTGTTTCAGCCATTGTTTTTTTTCGCTTTTGTTGGAATGTATTGGAATGTATTGACATCCATTCCATGTATACCATACTATCGGCACGATATGATGGCCGTTTTGACGTTTGTCCACTCATGAAGTTTCGTATTAATTAATAATTACATTTGAAGGAGCAAATTGTTGTTCTTTATTGTCAATAGTGACGTGTAATTAGTCATAAAATTTTTGGATATTATAATTTTAGGACACAAAATTTATTTATTACATTGATTTCTAAACTATACCTAATATTAGGGTCAAGCAAACATTTTTTTTTATATATAAGATTATAATTATTGGTGTACTTATTTACCACACAACTCGGCATTTTTTTTTCGAAATTCAATTTTTTTTAAATGAAATCTAATATTATAGTCACTACGATCGCTGGTCAGCACAACTACTACCTCCGGCAAACTCGCGTCAATGTTCAATGCAAAACAAAGCAGCGGCGCGAGGCAGAATCTCACAACGTTGCCTTCGAGCCACAAACGTCTCTATTGTGATTGGCTGAGAGGCCGACCGGTGACGTCATGCAATATTTTGAATGAACTCGAAATTCGAAGGTACACGTGACTTTTCACAGTGCCGACGTTTTTCATACAAAAACCTAGACTCAATTTCGAAAGCGTACAAAGTGAGTCGTTACCAACGGTCACTTCTTAGTAGTGATGCACTTCTCACTCATGAGTTACCTCATTTGAGGTACTCGCGAGAGCAATCTGAAAGAGTTACTCATATTTCAACAATGAACCACCTCAATCGCTCTTCGTTCCTCGTACTTGCGAGTTGCGAGATTGTGGCCGACCAGTCGTAACATCGCATGACTCGAGCGTGAGGCGAGTGATATGATGAGGAATGAGGATGATAAATTGAGGATTTCGGCGACGAACGGATTGACACATTTATAACATAAATGAGGGAGGGCAGCGTCACGATTAGGTATATGAATCGATTTTAACGAATTTAAAAGTAATAACTATTATGTAAGTACATACTTACATATTAATTTCGTGGTCATTATATTATATTATTATTCACGTAAATTATTATACATAAATTTACACATAAGTTTTAAAAATAATTGAGTGTCAAATTTTGTTTATTTTGGCCCTAGGACACTGAGAGAAAATAATGTGTGTAAGGGAGTTAACAATAATAACTACCTCATAAACATAGTAAGCGAGCGCACCGGAGACCGAACCTCATGCTCGTCCTTTCTGAGTCTGAGGAGCATGAGTCCATGAGATGAAAACTAAAACCGTCCGCGCGTCAAGCATATCCTCAATTCCTCACCTCAAATGAGGTGTACCTCTTAAAATTACGAGTTACCCATTACTACTTCTTAAGTCGGGCACTCAAATTGCTTCGACTTTACCATAGAGTAAAGTAATCATTGGACTTTACTTTCTTTTCTTTTCAAATCTCAGGGCTGAGGTATACATACTATAATTTTCTTTAAAATTTAAACGTGATTTAAACTTTATTTTCTTTAATTTTAGTGTTTGTTTATAACAATACCTATAGGTACCTATCTTAAACTATATAAATCTATTTTACAAAGTTTTTATAAGTTACTATTAGGCTGATGGTTCTGCCAATGCTTTAAACAAATATAAACAATAAAATAAAAGATAAATGAATTTACAATATACCTATATTTATCATATCACTGCATACATATTGACAAACAAAGTTGTATCTGTAAGTGAATCAATATTCAATTACAAAATGACAAATAGTATAGGTAAGCTATGAACCAAGTTGCTGTAATAATGGAGTTTATGGAAAGGTACCTATGTGGTATCTACCAATCTTGTGTTTATGTAGTGCAAACACTACATCGGCAGATTTATTTATTTAATTGCATTTTCAGATATGAAAGAAAGAAAATTGGGTTTTATTGTCACGAATCCAAAATAGAATAACATTACATATTAGGCACTTAAAGCTAAAGATACCAAAATTACATGACAATGAGTATCATTACTGCAGTGTAAAGTAAATTACACTGCAACGCTGATATTGAGTCGTCTCTGATATTGTTGTTAGGGTATTAATAAAGTACATGGAAGACACCACCACACGGACGACGGACTACTATTCCAATATATTTTTAAAATATATGTGTGCAAGTGAATATAAGAATGTTTAGATTTTATGATGAACATAGGTTAAACTAATACAATGAGGGAGATAAAAAAAGAGTATGCATTATTCATTTAAAAATTTGAGAGTGAAAATTTGGTACCAAATATATTTATAAGTACCTTTTTATTAGGATAACTGATAAAATATGGTTTTAAAAATGGTAACTTATTATTCAAATAGCCATTACATATAGTATGACATCCGTGGGAACGAATGGTGAGGTGGCATTTGTAAAGTCTGTCTGTCATCCATGTGATGACACAATATGTGATGGTTATAATAACTTCCACTCAAAATACTATTTATTTACAGAAACTGATCAAAATAAACAAGGCCTCAACAGAGAACTCTGGGTATGTATATGTTGACTGAAATGCTGTTTGAATCCATTGCATAAATGTTTAGAGCAATTGGAACTAGAAGGTTGCAATAGGAGGAACAAGGCAGGAAGCAGCATCACATGAAACAGTGATAGGTAGCTGTTAGAGGCCAGATAGACAGAGGCAATAGTAAAATTCAACAAGTTTATATTTTTTCGTGACAACATTAATTACAGACAATATCGCGAGTGGTTCAGTAAATTCTAATGACAGCTCACAGTTATAGTGACAGCGAACAGTTATTATAGTGTAAATTAATAAAAAAATAGTATGCCACTAGTAAAAAATTTGAGTTTGTATAGCTATCAATATATATATATCAAAAGGAATCAATATAGTATTTTAGTGCTCAATTATATAATCTGGACCTAAATAGTTGTAATACAATCAAGATCATCCATCAATCCTTTATAATAGGAATTCATAACTCTGCGATAGTATATAGAAACATAGCATTGACTGTTTCATTGTAGTATTGATTATTTGTTTTGTAACCCTTTTTTTTTGTGTAGGCGGGAAAAATGTTCCTAATCGCACACCCTGTCGCTCGGGGCAACGAACAGGGTAGTGTAGGGCCCTCACCCACTAAAGAAACCTGCCGTGTGCCGTCTCTCCGCCTTTATTGACGGGCCACTGGAACTATGTTGCATTCCTTCGGTGGTCTGCCGGCGGCTTACCCTTTTGGGTACCCTCATCTGAGCGACACATCCGCACATGGAGCGTCACACCTTCGCGGGAGGCCTTGCGGGTGGTGGACGTTCCCCGGTCCATCCACCCGCAGCCCCAGCTAGGGCGGCATTAGGCGCAAATATTCACGCCTGCGCCGCCACAGTCGCTGGCGGCGGTTCGGGTCTGCGGAAGGATCAGCCTCCCTGGCCCTCTCCGCCGCTTCCTTCCGCGAGATGACCTCCTTGCAGAAGGCAGCGACCGCGGCCCAATTCCTGTCGCTGCCAAGCATCGCTCTGACGACGCCCTGCCACCTGGCCACCTCACGGAGTTGGGGGCGCCCGCGCCCCACCCACTCTTGCGACGCCCGCCGATACACCTTCGCGAGCCCCTCCGCCTCCAAGTCCCATGGCAGGATTCTGGCCAATGCACAGGCCGCCTCCGTCGACACCGTGCGGTATCCGCGTATGGCCCTGGACGTGACAACCCTCTGTGGTCTCCACAGAAGAGCCCTGTTCAGTGCGTCCAGGGACTCCGCCCACACGGGTTGTTTTGTAACCCTAAGTTAATAAAGATTGAGATGGTTGGTTTATTGGATAGACCCTATAAAGCTGGTTTAGCAATAGCTACCTAGCCCCCAGGTGTCATAGTTTAATGATGGTAGTGGAAATAAGATGTATAAAGGCAATTCTACAGTTCTAGTGCTTGTAACAGTGATAGTAGCCACCATAGTATAGCATTATGGTAAGGGTATAGACCAAATAGTTTACTCGTTATAAAGCAAGCTCTATTTAAACCTATACAAATAAAGTTAAGTGGTTGTTTGTAATGTCCAAATAACAGCATTTTACTAAATGAATGTACCTAATAGTTACATTATTTATAACAAAATACCAATTTTCAGTTCTTCTCTGCTAATCTTTGAAATGGCTAAACCGATTTGGATGGGACTTTCACTGATAGATAGGTAGCGTCGAATATATCATAAATTGGGATCCCTAAAGGGCTTTATCAATTGCTTGCTATTGTAGAAATTATATACTCGCTATTGATACTCCCTTTAGTAATTTCATTTTATTCCTTCTACTTTAGTGGTGTTTAGTCTGATATTTTTCATGTTATGTGCCTATAACATGTGCATGTAGTTTGTATGGATATAGTTTTGACCTGGCTTTGGATTTCGGATATTGATACTGCATTACTGTTTATATTTTTTTTATTAAACCTTTTTAATCAGGCACTATACTTTTTTCGAGAATAAATTGACATTTCACATCACTATTGTAATATGTCAAAACGGCCATCATAGCATGCCGCAACTATAATATAAGGAATAGACGAAATTGTGCTCACACTGCCACAACAAGAGCCATTAAACAAGAAGATAATATAAGGAATATCATTTCTACTGATCAGATTAGAATTACTTATATCGAATTAATAATCTGAACTACAATCCTTGCAAGCAAATTTTTAGAATATGTGAAGTAAAATCCTACTTGCCACTGTAGTTACAAAGAGGATTCTAGGAATTATGCCAAAATTCAGAAGCCATCGAGAAAAAATTCCTTCAAACTTTCTATAAGAGACTTTTAACTAAGCACTTTGAAATATAGAGCCGTTAGATATGAAATCCATTACATGTCTTAACAGTACTTGATCTAAGATATCCGTACTCCTTGTATTAACCTTCCTTTGATCTATTGTCTCGGTTGCCAGTAAGCTACATTTTAAATTTGAATTACTAATGACACTTTAACGTGGTTATAGCGTGGCTATTACAGCTTTTGTAAATCCATAATCATATCTCCAAGCGTTTAGTACATTCATGCTTTTATAAGTCAGCAGTATAATTTGAAGACTATCCCAATTTTCACCCACGCTTCTGCAGAGCCACAATTACTGCGCTGCAAAATAAAGACTGATGCTCTGACATCGCCCGCGCTCCAGCCAAGACATGATTGCTGCGCTACAAGCACTCCACCGTCCCATTTCACCCGCGATTATCCCTCTTATAGTTTTATACTACATGGGTGGTGAACCGGCATACGGCCCACCTGATGGTAAGCGGTTATAGACGCTAGTAAAAACAGAGGCATTACTCGCGGGTCGCACCTGCAAGCAAAAGATTAGGAGGTGGGGGTATAAAGGATAATAAATAGAGGATATGGTGGAGGTTTGGGTCTCCGGCGCTCTTACTCGCCGTACGAAACACGATGGTAGGAGTAACTATCGTTGTTACACACAAATCTTTTGTGAGGGTGGTAGTTCCTAGATGTGGAGCCGGCCCATTCGTGCTGGGATAAGCCAAGCTACCATACAATAATACAATATTGACGGGCCTCGTGGCGTAGTCGGTAGTGTAACCGACTTCCGTGCACGAGGTTCAATTCCCACTCAGGACAATTATTTGTGTGATGAACACAGATATTTGTACTGCATCTGGGTGTTTTCTATCTATTACATGTATGTATTTACAACAAAATAGTAATATGTGTACTCATAGCACAAGCGTTAAGCTTAGTTTGGGACCAGAGGACGTTGTGTGAAAATGACCGTGAATATATATTTATTATTTATTTAATATAACAAAACACAAGATGCGGTAGTGTAAGAGCAAAATTAAACCGGTGTTTAAATGTTACTTGGATAGCAAAGTTCAAATTAAGTTGGAACTCCACTCCTTTATCGTATCAGACACAAAAACTTATCTTACTCCAGCAAGATTCACAAGTTTGCAAGCTTTAGTTGTGTTGACAAAGGGTACTAAACTTTGTGGAATATTTAAACAGCCTAGTGGTAGTAGCAATTATACGATATACCCGTTAATTGTATTTTTTGCTTCAGTTATTAATTACAGCTATGTAACATTGTTTCTGTCATATAAACATATTTACACATAAAAAGATAAAATATTTCTTTTTATTCAAAAACATTTTTCTAGAAAATGAGACTAAAACAATAAAATCTCAACATGTAATATGTTGAGATTTTATTGTATAACCCAAACCCCCTTATTACCTCCCTATTATCCCCAATAATTTACCTCTTATCCCTTACAGCCTGTGTTCTTGCTAATGTATGCTTGTATGCAACCCTTAGTATTACAAAATAAACAAAAATGATCCTTGTATTTATCGACTAAGAATACGTAGTATCACGATACCATTTATTTCTATTTTATCGTGACAGACGAACAAAGGAGCCAAATCGATACTATTCCGTGAGAAAAAAACTTAAAACGCGTTCACATTTTGAAAGAAGACTGTGTTCAACATCAGGGTTATATCTTATCCCTGTAGAAACGGATGCCACGTTCCGATTTGTTCCGTGTGGTGACGGATTAAGAATACAAGTGTCATCACCCCATTCTTTCCCACGGGTGTCGTATGAGGCGACTAAGGGAAGTAAGCAATTATCGTCCATTGTACGACTGGTGGTAGGGCTGGGTACCAAGTGGGATTACTCACTTGGTATCCGGTCCGAGCGGGTTGGTACCACCATTCCCCGTATGACCGGCCATGAAGCACATCGTTGCGTTTTGGCTGTAGCGCAGGAGATAGCCGTTTATATTTCATTTCATCTGTGAAATGAATTGATGAGCAGCGGCTTGACAATACTCTCGCTATAGTCGAGTCCATGGGCGGCGGTTACCATTTACCATCAGATGGACCGTGGCTCGTCTACCATTAAATGGAATAAAAAAAAAAAAATTTTTTGTATGGGTTCGAAACGACGGTGTGGAGATGCAGATACACACTACTAGAGTTGGAAAACTTGAAAAACTGCGCTGGTGTGCCTTCCACCTGAATTTTCTTTGCATGACTATTGCTGAAAATAGATAGCCCAGTCTCGAACGGAGATATCCGTAATCCCGTACAAAATAGCGAACTACTCTATCCTTCGTTTTTAAACAGATTTTTTTTTCTTTCTTTTTAGACTACGTGTATGGCAAACTAACGACCGATCTGATGGTAAGCGCTTACCGTAGCCTATAGACGCTAGCAATAGCATTTGCGCGTTGCCAACTCGAAGGAAAGGGGTAAGAGGTGGAGAAAATTGATAATATAGAAAGGATGAGGAAGAGGTTAGCGCTGTCACTTACCATAATATGAAGAAACACGGCATTAGGAGAACTTACCGTTGTTTTACACTATCTTCCGTGAGATGTTGGTACTTTCCCATTTGAGCCGGCCCATTAATGTTGGGACAAGTACGGCTTTACCACATACAAGTTTATTGTCTTAGCGCAATAATACTACTACTACTACTTATCATCGCGCCATTTCCGTTGCAAGGTAGGCAGAGAGAACAATAATATCAATTGTAAAATGCACTACTATTACCAAAATGCCCCGAAATTTAAATTTTCATAGACTGTTTAACATCAATATCCGTATTCTCTTCCAATGAACATAGAACTTTACATTATGCGTGATTTCGTAAAACTGAAATAATTCAAAATATAAACTAAGTATATCAATCTTAGCTAGCTTTTTTTGGTTATATCTCAGGTTCCCGCTACAGTGGCGAATCAAACAGTTATAACTATAAACAAGAGCTATCAAATTAAAAAAAAATGCATGAAAATCCGTTCCGTAATAGAAGTCCGAATAAACAAACAAACAAAAATTCTTAAAAAATATATCGTGTTCAGAGACGCCTAAATAGCCTAACACACATTTTTTTCTCAAATATCTTAAATATACAACAAACATAGTTCTATTACAGCGTTATAATAGTATAATTACTATTGTAGTGTAAACAAAGTACTAAAATTAAACATGTGATTTCAGTTTCCAAGGAAACACGACCTACTAAATTATCATTGCAGTATATTCGGAAGCCAGGAACGACCGGTCACGGGCGCAGAGGTTTTAAAAAAGAATTTATTGCTAGAGCTGTGTACCCCAGATCAACGTTATTTACCCTTCTGGGTCTATTTGTCTCCGTCTTACTGACAAAGACCTATTGTTTCAGTCGGCCACAATATTGGCTTATTTAGTCCGACAAAGACTAATATTAATAGGCTTAAAAACAATGTTCTTTTCCACTTAATTTCACTAATTGTTTTGCTGTAGAACTATTTATCAAATGGATGCGTTTAAGCATGTTACAAGTATCTAGATAGAGCTGTTATTAAAAGAAAGTATTTATTTTAAGATAACACCCTGCACTAGTGGGACTCCTATGTGGAAATCGAACCCATAAGAGTTGGCGAGGAGATCTTAACTACTTCGCCATCTGTGCTGTTTAGTATAATACCTATATAAGATATAAACTGCCCCTGTGGTGCAGGGGTAGTGTGAGCGACTGCTGATCATGAGGTCTCGGGTTCGATCCCCGAGTCCGGCAGTGTTATTGAGCTTTTTCGTATATTACGTGGGACATAAACATAGCTGGCAAACCGTGGGTGTGTAATACACCTCTGCCTACCCCTTCGGGGAGTACAGGCATGATGCTATATGTGTTTTCAAGATATAAATACTTGTAAAAACATGCATCCTAGACCTAGAGACTTGTGCCTGTTTGAATTATAAAGTATAGGCAATAACGATTTCATCATAACTTGATGTTGTAAATAAATACAATAATTCATGCCCCATTTTCCATATTTATTAATGCTCGGCACAGAAACAAATAAGTTTATGCAAAACTGTTTCATTTAAAAGTTCGTCCTTATAAAACTTTTGCATTGGATAATATTCTTTGCCGTATTGGAATAACAAAATCACAAATTAATGATACAGAATAATGTCTTAATATTTCTTAAAATCGCCTCTTGTAAGTAAACCGACCTTAATAAGGTGCCTTGTTATTCGTAGCCTTCATTTGTTCCGCTTATCAAGCGCCCCCGCCGCTTTCAGTTTGCGGCTAATAGAATCGGAAAACCATCAACGAATGCTTCCTGAGCCAAATTAAAGGTTGTGCTAACTAAATTACTGCCATTTCATATTTTAATAGGTGAGTACCGTTACCGTCACAAAAGCGTAGCTATTTTATTAGCTTAGTGGTTACTGGTGCAAATTAACACAGTGATTTTATTACTATGGTACTTTTTAAACTTTCGCGTTTTATATGCATTATAACAAATTTAACGGGTCAATACCCGTATGTACGCGCAACAAAATTCTCACAATACTATTGTTTTGACTAAACTCGACGTTTTTGGCTGAGTTGCATCAGCTGTGGTCACAAGTAGACTAGTGAAGCAAGTGGTGAAACAAAAAGCAAAGCATATTATCATGAATGGTATATTTCCTCAAATTAGTTTGTCTACCTGCTCGCACCTTGTATTTTAGCACATTTTTCCTGTACCCTCCTAGATTTATTTGTTACAATAACGCATTTTTACGTCACGGATTTGAGAGTGCATTACTCTTTCTATTTATTACACGTAGTATTATGAATTGTTTCTCATGCGCCGATGAGAGGTTGTAGTTTACGAGTAGTATATCTCCTATATAATATATAGACTCATGAGTTACTAAATTAACGAGTCAAAAAAGCCGACTTAACCTAAATGGTGTATGGCTCTAATAAAGAATTTAAAAAAAAAACGAGTCAAAATAACTCCATTTAAGTTGAAAATTAATAAATTTTCCAGCATTTTTATAAACTAACTAGCAGTGCCCGCGGACTCCGTTCCGCGTTAGAAATATTTTTGTCCCGGCCCGTTTGTCCCGCGTAATACTTCAGGTTAAAAGTTTGGAATAAATAAAAAATATGATGATGAAGATTTTTTCTTGTTATTTTGGTTTTTTTTTTATTGTTTATTGTTTTTTGTATGTTTTGTGTTTTTTATGTTATGTACTGTTTTTTGTTGTTATTTTTATTACTTGATGTTAATATACACTATTTACATTATTTGCATCATGTTTACTTATTTTAATTGTTCAAAACTTGTCGATATACTATATTAGTAGTAATGTTATCATTTGGTACTAAAATATATTGTCTTTCAGGAGTTCCAACCCGAGATAAGCTAACATATAACTGAAAGCTATAAGTATATGGCAGAAAAACAGTGCTTTCTCAGGTCAATGCCCACGAGAGAAAATGTTTGACCCTGGGACTTATTAATAGTGAGGGAAATATTATTAGATTAATAGTGAGGGCAAAAGAGACCTTGACGGGATACTGTAACCTTTTAAACGGTATAGGTAAATCAGTCGGAATCATGGGTATCCGCGGTATATAAGCAAGTTGTCCCACTGCTGGCCCTGTGAGAATGGTCGCCACGATTATATTCTCCCGCAACTATTTTATGAGCCTTGTGCCATTACACATGTTGGGGGGTCTCAAGTTCCTTAAAAGCATGATAGGAATGCCAACTTTTAGCATAAGGTAACTTGGGGAGGTAAGCCAGAAGGACTCAAAGAATTTAAACATTCTTGAGGATAGTGCACTGTATCCTCAATAATACACACCGTGTCATTGGACTTATAGTGATTGACTTGACTGGGAATTTTTCCTAAAATTATTTTATTTATCTCATTCACTGAATCGTTTCTGGGTGAGACTATTGCCCTAGAACAAAGCCAATGATAATTTCTTTCTATTAAACTTCCAAGACCGGGATATATTGCGTTTATCAGATCTCTAACCTGTGTAATATGTGACCTAACCGATTGTCAAGTTTAATGTCATCCCTACTGTTGGTGTTAGAACAGAATTTTTTCCTTCTCCAAGATTCAGTAGTTGATGCGGAACGTCGTTATCGTAGTTATCGCTCAAGTGGGCTCTCATGTTTGTTCGTAAATTGAGAGTTTCAACGGAATTCCATAAGCATGATGATTTTAATCGGCGCGTGTTCCTTTTGTTATTACTGGCAGCGTTTGCCGAAAATCGCCCGCAAAAACAAAAGTAAAACCACTCATATCAGCGTCTGAGTTTCTGATGTCTTTTAGCGTACGGTTCACGGCTTCAATATGAGCTCTAGTATCTTGTAAACGGCCGGGGCGGCGCGCACCGCACGTTTCTATTTTGCTAATATCTTTGAAGATATTTGTTTAAACTATATAGAGTAAAGGGCACAGATATTCTACATTAAATTTCCGTTCTAAAAACATATTTATAAAGATATATGTATATTAATACCATATGGGCTAAATAAGCTTCACAAAAAATATTTTTAATTCACAATTTTAAGAGTAAAAGCAGTTATTGTGAGTTATCCATAGGAGATAGGCATATGCTATCCCGGACTTTTTTACAGATTTTGATACGTTATTTAATATTGTAGTACATTGTTTTGTTCTATCCTCAATAGTTTCCGCAGCGCTTGCGATGAAAGAATTTTTTTTACAACTAGGATTACATTATTCAAGTTTAAGTAAATTGCGTAATGAATTTTGGAAATTATTATAGCCTATGAGACTCCACAATAACGTAGCTTTCTATCGGTGAAATAATTTTGAAAATCGGTTCAGTAGATCCAGAAATTACCCCTTACAACTTCACAAACTCACAAACGTTACCTCTTTATAATAATAGTATAGCTCTAACTAAAGCTCTGTTAAAGTTTTTAATGCTGGCTCCGCCCCACCCAAAAACTAGTTTTTAGGTTATATCAGAGGTTCCCGATATAGTAGCGGAATAAAGTATATATACTAGTTTTTGTATACCAGTTTTTAAATCTAATTAAGAACTATCACATAAAAAAAATGCATCAATAACCGTTCAGTAGGTTTTGCGTACGCGTACAAACAAACAGATAAACAGACAAAGACACAAACAAACAAATACCTAAATCAAATTGTTTTGTGTTCAGACACGCCTATATAGCCTAATAGAGTAATTTTTCTCAAATATCTTATTTGTACAGACACAGCTCTTGCAGCTTTATAATAGCTAGGATGATGGCAAAAAAGCCACGGCCCACCTCATGGTTAGTGGTAACAACCGCTCATGGACTCAGCAATACTAAGAATATGCCAAGCTGCCGCTCACCATTTCTTTTCGTTGATAGAAAATGAATTATTTGACGGCAATCTCCCGTTACAAACAAAACACACCGATTTATTTAACGCACTGAGCCCCTTATTACTAAACAATCCGTCCGGGCTTGATAACAAGTGAGTGACTTCGTAACTAACAATACCACCAGTAATGCAATGGGGGATAACTGATTACTTCCCTAAGTCGGCTCTTACAACAGCCGCGGGAAAGAATGGGTGATAACAGTTCTATTCTTAGTCCGTCACCACACACGCTTGTTCCCCTGTATTTCTGATTGCATAAACATTGTTGACACATTTTGCATGTGAGTTAGAATCATATAATAGGAGCCTTATCTCATTAGACCAACGAACCTTCAAATAATTTCCATCCATCCATCCATCAGCCTTTTAAAGTCCACTGCAGGATGTAGGCCTCCCCAAGAATGGGGGATAGTGCCGTAATCGCTTGGCAGGCGGGTTGGTGATCGCAGTGGATGTTGTTAAAACTCGAGGCAGTGCTGCTGCCCACTCCCTCGGTATTCCGATCGTATTCAGTCGGCCCTTACGACTCCCATGGGTGGAGAGGGGTGAGACAATTCACACGGCTTCAAATAATTTAACTGTGAAAATGTTTTACAGATTGAGACGTTATTCTCGTTAAAACTTTGAAGAGGTTTTACAGTTGAAATTCAACGTTGTCTATCGAGGTATTGAATTAACCCATCTAATACTTTTAAAAGTATTTCAATTGAACAAACCTTTTATTTTAATCAAGCAGGCGGTTTTTGCGATTTTTTTGAGGTGTTTTCGTTGTTATTTTAAGCTAGCAATAGCCCGCTGCTTCGCTCGCGTGTTTTATAGTAAGTTAGAAAGTAATTTCAAGGTGTGCTACTTTTTAGTTCATGACCTAGTATTTTTTCTAAAACATAAATAGCCTAGCTTAGACCTTATAACACCATCTACTAATAAGTTTGGGATATTCGCTGCTACAACAGACGGCAACAAAGACAGAGAAACAATATTATATTTATTAGAAAAAGCTGTTCATTAGACATTACAAAGAGGCACTTCAGTTTTATCTATCTACTAGCCTTTGCCCGCGGCTCCGCCGCACCCAAAAGCTAGTTTTTAGGTTATATCTCAGGTTTCCGACATAGTAGCGGGATAAAATGTATACCAGTATTTAAGTCTAATCAAGAGCTATTGAATAAAAAAGTTGCATCAAAATCTGTTCAGTAGTATTTGCGTGATGCGCGAACCAATAAACAGACAAAAATAAAAATTAAACGTTTTGTGTTTAGACACGCCTATAGGTATGGCCTAACAGAGTCATTTTTTCTTAAATATACAGACACAGCTCTATTACAACTTTATAATAGTATAGAAGATAGATTTACATAAAAAAATAACTTACAGACTGACTGCTACATCAACGCACACCCCCAATTCCTGGGTTACCTACAAATGTTATAGGGGTTTCTTTGATACTGTAGGTTATACTCTAAATACCTTATGTAAATAAAAATCATCCACATAAAATATCTCAGGCTGAGATTCTTAGCGTATTTAATAAATACGCTGAGAATCATCACTCAGTCCCATATTATTAGTAGCATAGGCAGCTAGAACTTATTTCTTCAATGTACAAATAATTATTCGTGAAAGAGGAAAACTTTAGTACGAGCGGGAATCGAACATGCGTCCGTTCCTTTCCGGGGAAGTGCTCTAATCCACTGAGCTGTCGTACTCCCTTGCGGTCGTACCCAATTTCCTCATCACATTTGTCTTAACGAATATTTCTTCAATGCCGATAGCACAGACTACAGGAGGTAATTTGGGTCCGATAGTTACAGAGTATAGCTCATCATCATCTCCCTAACCTTATCCCAATCTTTTTTTTTTATTGGTGTCGGTTTCTGATCTAATTGGGTTTGTAGCTAATCCACCAGTATTTACACGACTGCTTATCTGACCTCCACCTCCTACTAAGGGGACAACTGGCGACCTTAGAATAAGACCAGTTTATTCAGGACTGATATACTGTAACGACTGCCAGGATGTTATTTGACAGTCGGGACCCACTGCTTAACGTGCCTTCTGAAGCACGGAGAACGTTAAGTATCCACAAATAGGTGTCGCTTTTTAGTCACCCACCTAACTGCAAGCCCAGGGAAAATAGCTTAACCTTGCCGATCATTTGAACTGCAACTGCTTAACTAGGCTACGACCTCCTCAGACAGAGTATAGGTATAGTATAATAAATATGGAGCCTGCCCAATGAAAATGTTGATGATATATTTAAATAATTACAATTTCAGAATGTTATTTAGTTCATATAATGGACCTATATGTAAGTACCTATAGTTAATTGAGATTACTCTAATCTCCTTTCAGAAACCTATGATTTACATGTGCCTTTGAACATGGCACCAACACGCTGTCAACGGTTGAAGATATTAAAATTATACAAGCTATTTGTGCATGCACCTTATTTATAAGCTTTTATTTTAGAAGTAAAATTTCTTTAAAGTAACTCTAACTGTAGACCTTTTTTCAGACGGAAGTAACGGTTTTAAATGGAAGTAACGTTCAGTAAAATAACTTCTCTATCGATATAGACGTAATAACGTTATCGATTTACTTAGTCGATTGTCAATATAGCAGACTCAATTTCTAACTAAATATTTATACTGTGAAACAAAAACAAAAAAAAAACGTATACACCTAGTATACGTTTTTTTTTGTTTTTATTTTTTTTTTGTTAAAGCGGTTGTAGGTTTGTACCTACAAGCGTTGGACGTGAAAAAATGTAATGAAAAGTTTTACTTCAACAGCGCGTAAAGGTTACACGCGGTATTTTTTTTTTTTATATCGATACTAACAACAAAGCAAGTTTCCTACAGAAATAAATCTGAGCCTGAAATCGTTTGAAGTCCTAAAAGGTTTAAAAACTTTCAAAATAATTAAACGTAGTATTCAGGTATACCTACGTATAAATACTACGTAACTATTGATTTTGGAACTGATAATTTAAAAGTCGTTTAATATGAAAGGTCCTTTAGACAAGTGGCATAGACGATTATTTATATTCTATTCTACTAGAGAATAGAGTAGAATTGAAATAACCATGAAGGTTCTACATAAGGCTACGCTTACATTGTCGTAAACTTATGTTAATCTCTTACATTGATTATTCCATTATATTGTACTAGTACATTCCCCGCGGCTTCGCTTACGTCATAATATTGACAATGAAAATTCAATTGCGGATAGAATTCCTATTATTAGGTATAAGTGTCACCAGGCCAACAGCAGGTTTTACCCTCTCTCTGCGTTAAATATTTCACATCAAAAATAACAAGATATCACAAAAAGTAAAGTTCTGGATAAGTAAACACCAACATATCATATATTATATTAAAACCTTCTCCGAAACACGCTGCATCTTATGATATAAGTGTTATTCCGATCGGTTCAGTAGTTTTCGCAGTATAATCGAACAAAAAACCAGCTCTCCATTTATTAGTATAGAATATTCTACTAGCGTTTATTTCACTTGTCTAGGGTGGGCTGTAAGTTACTGATATCTACACTCAAGATTTGAACTTGAATCTCCCAAAATGGAATTATATATATATATATATATATATATTATTGCCGTGTGAGGCCGGCTTTAGAATTGTCCCACCCCTCTCTACCCACGGGAGTCGTAAGAGCCGACTGAGGGAATATCGGGGGAGTGGGCAGCAGCACTCCCTCGAGTATTAACAACATCCACTGCGATCGCCAACCCGCCTGCCAAGCGTGGCGATTACGGCATTATCCCCCATTTCTTGGGGATGGATGGATGGATGGATTATGGAAAAAATATCAATTTAAGTAAGGATATTATTTATATGGATAAACTTAAAACTTACTTGTAAATCCATGAGCACTGATATTACCAATACCAATAAATCAAAAAATAATATAAGTAGAGAAAAACTTTCAAATGGGTTTAATTTCTTAATTAGTATAGCTAAAAACAAATCCAATCCAAAATTGTAAATTACTTGATTACGAACGAAGGCAGAAAGTCTGAACAGAATTTATTAATTTCGTTGCCAGTGCGTTAAATTTCCGAACGGATATCAATGTTCGAAGTTACAACGAACTGATCTGAAATTCGATGTAAGCTACAGCGAGTTTACAGTTAATTTACTAATTTTCGATGATTATAAATAGAATCTAGATTTTTTTTAATAATCGAAACATACAGAACAGACTTTGACAACATGAAATTAACGAACACAAAGTACACTCAGACTCAGAACATTCATTTGTGGATATCATAAATAATTTTCCTGTCTGGGGATCGATATCACAACACTCATAATGGGAGGAAATATTCCCTTATTTTGATCTATCGCACCTTTAGAATTGAAAAGACCTAACTAGAAAAGGTAGTTTTTTGGAAAACGTCAAATAAAGTTTGCGTAACATAATTATATTGATAAATGTAGCAAGAAAGCGAATGTATATTACAAAAATTCGTAGTATTTTAATTTTATATCATACTCCACTTATTTATGTACACGATCTAAACGAAAAAAGTAAACAAAAATTATTAAAAATATATTCTTTTTTAAAATACATTTTATTATTTGAGTCTTTCCAATTCTGAAATTATATTTAAAATCTTGTTTTATTCCTAAATAAGCCACTTTCATGGTAAAAATCAAATTGTTTGAGGAACATTTTATGCTTAGGTAGTACAAAAATTATACAATAAAGTGGCGATTTTTTTTTATGTCAGATATGTTAAATCACAATAATCACAAGTCATCATATAACTGTACAGCACAGTAACTCTTAAAAGAAAACTATAAGTCTTGAATAATAATTTTAAAAATAATATTACGTATAAGAAATTTTATGTATAACTGCAGAATGCAGAATTCTTGTAAATCAAGTCGTTGGAAGACAAAGTATACATAGGCCTAAAGGAGTTGCAGAAACTAAAGTGTTATATGGTGGGGGTTCCATAATGATATGTTTGGGAGCTCGTACGGACTTTTTCATGATTGATGGAGGATACCTTACTGCAGATCGTTACATGACAAACATTTTGGGAGAAAATATGGTACCGTTTGCCCCTTTATCGGTAATGGCTTCATACTTATGCAAGATAATGCTCGGCCACGTGCCACGTACCTCTCGCTCAACTCAAGCGTACCTTAATGACGTGAACATCACAGTGATGGAGTGGCCAGCGAGATGCCCGGATATGAATTCTATAGAGCATATCTGGGATTTTCGTTCAAGAATCCCAGCTCCAGTCAATGAGTATGATCTGAGAATCGCCGTGTTGAAGAATGGTAGAGTTTACCTCAAGAGAAGCGCGACAACTTTATTAGCAGCATGCCTAGGCGATTAGAAACTTTAGTTCTAACTAAAGTTTGTAATCGGTAATATAATAATTAAATAACTAATGTTTGTAATGCAGCGTGCTTCCTCCTCATGCTCTAGCACGAGGAAGAAATACGCTGTACTCATTTGTATTTTTTTTTCAACAAATAATTATGTTTTTTTGAAGTTATACTTATTTTGGCGCGATAGAGAAAAATGATGAGAGTGAATTTTTACGATGCGCGCGCACACCGACACCTAAATTCTACATCGTGAAGTTAGTTCTAGGTGGCATGCATGAAAATTGATAACTATGTTCAAGTTGTATATTCTAGTATTTTTATATTTAGAACACGTGTTTCGTAAGAGTAATTGTACAATTAAACAGTGTGAATAAATAAATATTATTTTGGTGTTTTTATTAAATCAATTTCATAAACGACGGTAATACTAATAATTAGTTATTTATTAGTATATCTATATATATTGAATATTAGTGATAAAACTGATTTGAATAAACTGTTTTGAGTGCATTTATAGATTTGAGGTTAATTGTCGGTATGTATAATTTATTTACATCGTTAATTAAAAATTATTACATTATTATCTAAAAATTTTTTTTTTTCGTTTTGTTTTATTTCTGGTATATTAACAAATTTTATGCATAAATAAAAAAAATTAATAAATTTTCTATACTTGTTTATATTAACCTTAAATGCTGAATGTTTATTTTGTCTTTGATCTTAACTATTTGTTAAAATTTGATTTATTGATATTTCAATTATTTTTTAATGACGATTTAAATCTATTAATTAATTCAGTTTCAACAACACGGCATGGCACTACTATTGATGGTGTATTCACAAGATACTTATCTACAGTTTCAACGAGACCATTTATATCATATTTTAGCTACCACAAACCTCTTGTTACTCACGTGCCTATTCAGTCACTACGTGAAGAATCTACCAATGTAAAATAGTTTATTTGAAATATTTATTAATATATTTGATTCATTGCCTTAATGATAAATGATTGTATATTTTTACTGTGTTATCATATTTTTACGTTAATAAAACCTTTTTTATTTAAATAAAATCTTTTTGGTTAATTTTAATATTTATCGTTAATCACTACTGTATTTTAGTTATTTTTTTTCCATACACCAAAGAAGTATAACTTCTAACGCGTGTACATAAGTACACACATTTTAATTTTTATTTAATTTATGAATTTCTTTTAATATTTCAAATGTATTTTTCACAAAAAATCATTTTACGTAAGTATGTACTCGTATATGTTTATAACAAGTGGTCACATTCTAAACTTAAAAGGTCTAAATTTTAAGTAAACAAGAAAGTCTCTAAGACGTAACATCTTGCAATGAAGTTCAGTAATAGTAGTAGTAGAATGACTCTTCAGTAAATCCTAAGTTTTGGTACTTATATCGTTTTTATCTAAATAGAATATTACAGTTAATTTGGAGTTAATATGTAATATAATTAAAAGATAACTTTTCAACATTGTCACGAAGCATCTGGCTATAGGCTCTGGCCTATTTAATTTATCAATTTTTTTTAATATTTCAAGCATTGGGCTTGGCATTTCTGCAGTTTTGGGGATTTGGAAAATACAACATACAACCGTGTCAAATGCTTTGACACCGTGTATGAAAGGAACTTTGGGACATTTTGCCGGAATATGGTATTAACGGTAAACTGCTGCAAGCTATGCATTCCAACTACGAGTACATGGACTGCAGTGCTTGCGTGTAATAGATAAAATATATAACATTACTTATGTAATTTATCAGCATAATTATGTGCTGGAAAATATGTATTGTTTATTGTATGAATTATTTGTAAATTAAAAACATCTGATTTGTAAATTCAAACATTCAATTGAATAAACAACACGTGACGACACGTGTTTGTTCGTTGGCATAAAAAGGCCCGTCAGAGTAGAACATTGACCATTATGTTGTGAGCCGCGGTACCGAAGGTACCAAAAGACCCGTCAGTTAAGTATTTAATTATATAATGTTTATATATCTGTTTGCTAATTGCTAATGTATTGAAATAGTAATGTTAATAAGTGTCATATAATAATATTGTTGGTATTATATTTAAATATATAATATAAAATTTGATATATAATTTAATACTACAATAATATAGTATTTTAAGCTAGTTATGTTGATTTAATGATTAGTATCCTTATATACCTAAATAATAAAATAATAATGAATAAATACTTTTAAAGAGTTTTACTTAGTTTCTATTTACATCTACTGCTAATATACATAAGATATATAACTGTTTTACTATCAGTCTAGTAGCTTAAAAGTAACTTATTTTTGCAAGTGATCTAACTTTTATAGACAGCCAACACGTGTTATCAAATCTGATAAACCAGCTATATTTCAGAGCTTTTGTTGTGGCTATTAGTCTATGATTCTAACAAGTGCGACTGGATGATGGAATGTCGCCCTAGTTTAATGTAAAACGAACGAGTGTACGGAGCGTTGGGGCAATTTCTCGGCAGTCATCACCTCAGCCAGAAGGCACGTGTCGCAATACTCAACGCAGTGCCAACGTTATTATATGGAAGCGAGAGTTGGGTATGCAAAAAGGAGCATGAGAATAAAATCAATGCTGTCGAAATGCGATCTCTGCTGAAAATCTGTGGAGTGAAGCTGACTGACCGCATTCGTAACGACGATGTAAGAGAGCGAGTAGGTATGAAAGAGAGTATTGATGTAAATATGCAAAAAGGAATGCTTCGATGGTTCGGATATAATGGAAAGAATGCCAGACGAGCGACTGGTTGAGAAGATATACAATGCGAAAGTGGAAGGGTGTAGTAGACCAAATTGGTCATGTATTGAAGAAAGGTGCTGTAAGGAGTCTCCGAAACCGGCGAGCGTGTATGAAGAGAATTATGAATGTTGAGAAAGCGAGCGATGTATGCAGGAATAGAACCTTTTGTCACTTTGTTCTCTCTGCCTACACTGCAATGGAGATAGCATGATAATAAGTAAGGAAGTAATAGTTAATTTTCAATCAAGTAATGAAATCAAATACTACTTAATTAAGTAATCATTTCTATTATTGATGGATTATGATAAGCTGAGGATTTGTTTTCTTTTTATAGTGTATTCTGCGAGTAATTTATTTAATTAGAGAAGAAGAATCTTTGTACTTTTATGTAAATTTTATTGAATTAGTTAACAACTTAAACATAATTAAACAAGTGTTCAGTGTAACAATGACCTATTTAATAAGTCAATAAAAAGTTCAGACATACTCATATCTAAAAAAGTCAGTGCGAATAGAATCGTATTTATTATAAAATGGACGCAATCATTAATAAGTTTCTATCAAAATTATTATTTCGGAATGACATAAGCCTAATTGTCTTTAATATAAACATATTTTCAGTCAGAGTGTCTTAATGATAAATAAGTCACAGCTGCCTATAGCAAGTTTAGTATGAGATAGACCCAATCACGAAACAAGTCTTTACTTTATTAAAAATAGTAACATCCACATATCTTAATGTTCAGTCTTGTACTGGCGTAATACGGTTTAAGTCGCCACAATAATGAAAAGGTTACAATCTAGTCATGACACAAACGGCACATTAATGTTTGTGCCTCTCTTTAACTAAAGAGACGTGGTGGGAAGGACTAGAGTGAAAGCGACCGAAGTATGTTTGGCCCTTTCTAAGCTGTTTTTGGCCTCTCTTTGATTACGAGTCGATGAAGACAGTCGTTTTGAGCCTCTGACTAAAAACTTAATAGACGGAACCATGGCGTGGCCGCACTTGAAACAGCAATATTTTTTTTAAATGTTGCCAGGTTGACGAATATTTGACCATATTTGGGCAAATTAAATGATAGGTAGAATGAGGTCTATAACTTGGTCGTAATTAAGAAACTTTTCGTAACAAATATTATATTGAAAATCACAACGTTTATCAAAATAATTATTTAAAAGTAAATCTACCGCCCCTTCTAATCATCCAATCGTCAGTCTTTAAACGTCCACTGCTGGACATTGGCCTCCCCAAGAGAGCACCAAAACTAGCGGGCTTGTGCTGACTGCATCCAACGGCTCCCTGCAGCTTTGACCAAATATTTGGTCTATCTGGTGGGAGGCCATATTACGTTGTGCTGTCCGATACGTGGTCGCCACTCAAGAACCTTTTTCCGCAACGGTTCTCAGTTCGTCAAGCGATATAGCCTGCCCATTGCCACTTCAGCATGCAAACTCGGCGGGCTATGTCGGATATTCACGTTCTACCTCCGTAATAAGAATTCGATCACGTAGAGAAATACCAAACAACAACAAACAACCTTTGAGCCTTGATGCAAGATAAGTATTTCTTTTCCATAAATTGCCGTTTTGTTCGATATCTCATCTGGTAAATAATAATAGATTATATTTAATAAAATAATAGTACACAAGAATACAATTACATTATCTTTTCTTTCTTTTCTGGGTCAAATAAGTAAAGAATTATCATCCTTCCAGAACTGATTTAATTAATTAAATAAGATTTCTATTGCATTTAGTGGCAGACGAGCCACGGCCCATTTGATGGTAAATGTCAACCGTCGCTCATGGACTCAACTATACTGAGAGTATTGTCAAGCCGCTGCTCACCATTTCATTTCACCGATATATAATGAAAGAATAAACGGCTATCACCTGCTATGACAAACGCAACGATTTGCTTCATGGCCGGTCCCACGGGAGAGAGAGTACTATAAGTGGTGAAGTTAGCTATAGAAATAATACTGCGACCTTATAAATTTGTGTTGCCTACCATTTGTGGTGTGAATATATCTTATTTAATTTTTTTTTACTCCTGGGTTTTATTTTGAAACCCTTAAGCCCCAGGCAGGTGTCACAAGAGAGAGCAAATCAGTTTCTCTGAATTCTAGATTATGACTACAGCGGTAGTCATAATCTAGAATTGAGATTTACTTACAAAGTTGAAGTACAAAGACTTTAAAAGCTATACTTACAGGAACATATTCACTGGCAATGATTTTGCTCCCAACGTTACTATTTTCTTATTATGTATAATGAAACATCAACAAAATATAGTGAAGCATATTTTGAGTATTTCGTGGGTTGCCTCGTTTTCCCGTAGCATCCACCCATTTCGATCTCGCATCTGGATTATAGGAAAACCTAAAATGGTAATTTTTTATCACTATCTCAAAAATTACATATAAATAAATTTATAATAAATTTATTAGTAAAGTTAAAACTGGGCAAATTAAATTCAAAATAAGGCAACACCGAAACAATTCTTAGTAATAAAAATTTAGCTAGAAAAAGTGTTTTGTGAGTGTATCTTAGTAGCAATTACTCATTTCGAGTAAAAAAGCCCATTTTATATCACTTTATAGCATTCAATCATTAAATTATTTAATTTTCGACTACATATGAATGAAATAATACCTGTATTTTTTCGCTCGCTGTAGCTTTTGTTGCTACAAAAGCTACTATGCTTAGTACACTATTTTACAAGCACTATTATAACGTAGTCTTTTTCTCAAAACACTGATTTATCACGTAAATATATTGTAAAACCCGAATTTTTATAAAAATGTTCGATTATGTCAGTTGAATCGTGACAGACAAAGCATTTTGACATCGTGACAAAACCAAAAACTGGCCACGGCGACAAAGACAAAAATCTATGACTTTGTCTGTTTTTTGTACCAGTAAATTGTATCTTGTTTTCTCGCTCATACATGTCAAAGAATTTTCTTTGCTCTGTCTAGATATATTTAGTCTGAGTTTTGGCCCTTTTATGATTTAAAGTCAAAATCCTAAAATTTCGTATTGGGTGGCTATAATTCTATATGTTAGCACTTGACATCTACTTTAAAGAACAAATTATTTGTGAAAGTGGAAATAGAGAGCTTAACTTCAACCAGGATTCATCGAACCTGCGTCCCATCCAATCCGGGGAAGTGCTCTAGACCGCTAAGCTATCGCAGTCACCTAACGGCGACTCCAAGTCTCCACTTCACATTTGTTTTGGATCTAAACCATTATGCCAACTGTGCCATCAGAGATAGTTTACTATTACATTTTAGGCAACATGATTCGTTGTGTATATGTACCTATATTTTATCTTGTGAATATCCAATTACTAAAATACATTTCTTGTAGGAAGAGCTATGTTAAATTCGATTTAAGTTCAAACATCGGTAAATCGAGTCGCCGTGTGTTGGCCGTGTGGGGCCGGCTTTAGAATTGTTCCACCCCTCTCCACCCATGGGAGTCGTAGGAGCCGACTGAGGGATAATTGGGGGGAGTGGGCAGCAGCACTCCCTCGAGTATTAGCAATATCCACTGCGATCGCCAACCCGCCGGCCAAGCGTGGCGATTACGGCACTATACCCCCAATTTGGAGAGGCCTGTGTCCAGCAGTGGACGTAGAAAGGCTGATGGACGGATGGATGGAAATCAAGTCGCTCAGTTATCGACCGTGATTGTGTTTTATAGACGTCAAACAAATTGGCGTGGATCAAAGACAGGCTTAACGTTTATAAAAAAAATATTGTTTCATTTATAGAAAAATATTGTAGATTTAAAAATGTGTGCAAGGAGAAGAGACTTGTGCCCAATAGTTCTGTTGATATACGAGTATATAAACATTTTGATTTACAATCCCTTAATATTGATAATTACATTTTTTTTGTAAAGGCATACTATCCGATTTAATATTCAGAGTAAAACGTAAAGAAAATTCTTCAATATGTTACTTTCTTAGCAAAATACGTCTATCGACACAAGCATTCTTTGGCTTTAATGAAAATTCCTTAGCGATATTCTTCATGCAAATTATTCTTTTATTTTTGCAGCGAATGTTTCTCACCATACATCCGCAATGAGCCTACCTGTATCGTTCACTTTCTTATGACCAAATGAACCGAGCACGTCCTCGAAGTCTGGACGCTTGATCATGAGGTCTCGGGGTCGATCTCCGAGTCGGGCAGTGTTATTGAGCCTTTTCGTAAAAAGAAAAATTATCAATAGCAGCTTGGAGTTTGGAAATATGCTCGCTAGGCGGCAATAGGGTCGATCCCTTTAGGGATCGTTAATTTATAACGTGGGACTTAAACATAATTGGCGAACCTTGGGTGTGTAATACACCTCTGTCTACCCCTTAAGGGATACAGGCAAGACTGATTTTTTTTCAGTAGCTATCCCATGAGATCCATTCATTTTTCTGGGATGAAATGTAGCCTCTTTTTCTGGGTTTCAGGCTATAATATTAGCAACGATTCTAAGATAATAGAAACAAAACATGTGAATCCATCATTTAATCCGTGTGGTGAAGGACTAACAATACAAGTATCCCACCCCACCCATTCCCGCGGGTGCCATATAAGGCGACTACGAGAAGTAAGCAATTATCACCCATTGTATTACTGGTGGTAGAGCTGGGTACCAAGTAGTAGTACTCACTGCTCGAAAGGGTTGGTACCACCGGTCACACAGGAGATGTGCGACCGGTCATAAAGCACGTTAGTGTGTTTTGGCTGTACTGTTTATTCTTTCATTTCATATCTGAGAAATGAAATGGTGAGCAGCGGCTTGAAAATACTCTCGGTATTGTTGAGTTCATAAGCTACGGTTATCACTTACCATAATGTAAACCGTGGCTCGTCTGCCG
The DNA here is from genome assembly GCA_948253155.1 of Leucoma salicis. Classification (NCBI taxonomy): domain Eukaryota; kingdom Metazoa; phylum Arthropoda; class Insecta; order Lepidoptera; family Erebidae; genus Leucoma; species Leucoma salicis. Next base: position 8,233,331 of record OX411808.1, on the reverse strand, counting down.
TCATAAGCAATAAAAAAAATAAAAAATCCTCTAAGAAAATAATCCAAAACTGTAACACGACTCTTTGAATTAGGCTTAAAATTCAATTTACCACGAAATATTCATTAAAATGGAAGATCAATTGGAAGAAATTTCCAAAGGACTGTTTTCCATTACGAAATACTTGATAACCTATACCAAGAGCTTAAAAATAAATACAAAATTTTGATTAAAATAACTGGTACCTAATCCAATAAAGAAATTTGTGGAATGGTAATTTATACTTATTTATACTTCTTTGTGTTAGTCAACGATTTCGACTCAAGCAACAATCTTTGAAATAACTTTACCGCATATTTCAACCATAAACTAACTTCTGCCGCAACTATTAGTAAACATTGGAGTCACGTACGTTCGCGTCAATAATCTGGATTACAAAGCGTCTGAGTTATGAGAACCTAGTGTTGGTGACAGCTGGAAATACTTGGAGCCGAGTAGGCATTGTGATCTTAAAGTGTTTATTTGGATAACTGCTGCGGAATCTATTTGCTTATTCAAATTGAAAGTTTATATATATACCAAATATAATAATAGGTATATAGATTACATATACAAAACTAAATTTAGTTGCTTTTCCATTGTTTGCCAAGGGACTACGCTCATAGTGAGAAACCTTTAGGCGCTGGAGTAGTAGTTTTAGACAAAATAGTCCGTATTTGGTTAATATTGAAGATGGCATACTGTGTTAATAAAAACAAAAAGCAATAATTCCAAAATTACAACTCAGTATCATTCAAAGAAGTTCCTTAATCTAATTATTACAACAGGTTGGCGCCATGTTTCCTCCACCCATTCCTGTCAAATAGAATATAGATATATGGTTTGTCTTATTGTGGAATAATAAATATTTGAATATGTATTTTATAATCTATCTTACTTTGAGTAGATCGTCCTCTGATCATAAACCCTTTGATCTTCATATTCAAAGGGATAAGCCCAAAAAATGCCTGAAATGGACAGTAACTATTAATAGTTCATAATTCTATTTATAATAAAATATGGATAATGAAATAATTCTCAACTTTGTTTAACTAGGGCAAAAATATAACGACTATTAAAGTATTAAACTTGATATCCATCTAATTTATTCTTATAGATTTTTGGAGTAGGATAGAATTAGTTCACAGACTAGATTATTATTATTATTAGACTAGATTAGAAAACGTATCGTGGCTGTATGAGATAAGTGTCCTTTGCCTTAATGACAGTTTGACACATTACTTATTATTATACTCAGAGCATATAGTATACTAAAGAATTATACTTTTTAGCATGGGCGCGGTACCAAATTAATATTTATCCTCCTGTTCAGTTTGTTGAAGTGATGATATTAGTTTTTTAATGGGGAAATAACAAAAATGTTTACCTATTGTTGTTTTATTATTGCATATCAATCCTTGCCATAACTTAACCTATGTTTAAAAAAATATTTGGAACTGGCTACTACCTAGTTATCTGATAATAATTGATATTATAATGGGTTTCCTAAGATTTGTAGTACGTTTTGGTGTATATTTCATTGTAGTACATTTCAGGCATTTTTTTGTATGGATGATGGGCATTCTCCTTTAGAGTATTATTTGTAAATAGGTACTAGCAAAATATGGGTAGATATGAATTAAACTCATAAATACTTCAAGTATATTTATTTTAATTGTGGGTAAATGAAGCTTTTACCATAACAAATTCTTGCTTAATATTATAAATGCACACGCCTAAAGTACTCAACCGGTCATCATGAAATTTAACATAATAATAAACAGTACGGAACATAGAAAAGAACACATGCCCATTATATCAAGATCTAGTTCCCACCTGCACAAGTCTAAATCAGCCGAACGCCAACGTTAGGAGAATGTCTTAAACTGCTTGTTTTGTACTTTTTAATTGTACTTACTAATAAACCTTCCTTATTCCATCGTGAATGAGCCAGTCGATCAGGGAAGTACCACCCTCTCACAGAAGATCAGCATGAAATGCCAGTAGGTACTCCAGCAGTTGTGTTTCGTATGGTGAGTGAGAGTGCCGGATGCCAAAACCTCCTTATCATTCCCTTATTATCGTTCCTATCCTACCTTTATTATCCTTCCTCTCGTCCTATCCCTTTCCTTGTAGATGGCGACACGCTATTGATGCCTCTAGTGTTTCTTGCATCTATAGGCTACGGTAATCGCTGACCATTAGATGGGCCGTATGCTTGTGTGTTAGTATAAAAAAATCAAATTATATTTTTGCACGGCATCCGGATTTTTTTTTTATTTATGTCTTCTATTACCTACCCTTTTTTTTTTTGTTTAGGCGGGTAATAATGTACCTAACCGCACACCCCGCTGTTCGGGGCAACAAACAGGGTAGTGTGAGGCCCTCACCCACTAAATAAACCCGCCGTATGCCGTGTCTCCGCCTTTATTGGCGGACCACTGGAACTATGTTACATTCCTTCGGTGGTTCTATTACCTACCCTAAATGTTTTCTGCACGATCTAAACGTTGACTGAGGTAAATGATTTTAAAATTAAGTCTGCCTTTGGTCTCTACATTCTGCATAAGACTTTAATAAATATATTAATAAACTAAATAAAAGGACATTGGCTATTTTTTTCTACCTACCTGTTGGGTAGTAGTTTATTTAATGTGTCTTACCCTATGTCCTAATTGCCAAACTTGTTCGACGACAAAGTCGGTCGTTCATTTTGCCGCACAACAAAACTTTAAACTTGGTCGTACGACAATTTCGTTGTGTCCAAGCTGCGAAATGTCGTCAGTCGTTGAAGATGTCGTTGTCAAAGGCCAATGTGCTTTACCTAAGTGAAAACTGTTACTTATTTAAAATATTTATTAGCGAAGAAACAAAATTCCAAACGTGAACGAATAGAACAGATACATAGAGCTAGGATGAAACTTGGCAAATTTCACCATCTGAACTGTCAACTACGAGAAAACAACAGTTTATTTTACCAGTACCTACACTATAATCAAGACAGATACATTTGACTATGTTGTTGAAGCATTAAGAGTAAAATATACATAAAAGATTACTAATTTTAAGAAACCCATTTCTATAGAAGAAAGACCTTACTTGTATTTCTGTTATCAAAAATCAATGAAATTATGCATTTTTGTAAACAAACAACACGTGATTTCCGCGCGACCGACACGGTAAAATAGAACCGGTTTGAAATTCAAACACGCCGACCAACCAACGCGACATCGCATGTGCGTGTTGCCAGTTAGGACAGTTCCATTCAAAGAACTGCGTTTAAATTTTGTCGTGCTAGTTGGTCGGTTGGACAACAAAAGTTGTGTCGTACTGCGACAGCCAATTAGGACATAGCGTTAGAGTGACATAATATTTATATTATTTGACCCAACTCTAAGCTCCAGGCAGACGAAGTACTCGGCATAACCTGCACGTAATATTATCTGGGTCGATAATTTTGATGCATCCGAAATATCGGGATAGTAGAAAATATATTAAACACGATATTGTTAGCATAAAAAGCATACCAAGATTAATATTTCAGGGTATTAAAAGTTTTGAAACCTATCAATATTGGTCATCGGATGACATAAACTAATATAGGGATCAGCTAAAACAATATCTCACTGTCAGCACGAGAAAGTCTAATTGGCTTCAAAGTGTCCAGTAACAGAATAATTTCTTTTAAAATTTCTGTACGCTAAATATAGAGTATATTTAGCGTACAGAATTTTTTTTTGTTTCAAGACTAGGTTTTGGAGATACTCTTTATGTAGATCGATAAATATGGTACATTATTTATTTCAGTAACTTGAATACCGAATTTATTTTAGCAATATATGGATAGAGCACATACTCCAAATAAGTCATAATAATGACGAGTTTTCGTCGAAGAGCCGGGTTAACAATAGATAAGCCTTACTGTAGTTATGATATTTATTCACAAAATAGGCATTAAATGTTTTCAATGCGATCCCAATGCACAGCAGTCAGTCATATTGTGATAATACTGCCTTTTTATGCACTCTATTGTGCTAAATTTAATAATTAATTTTGATATATATTTTTAGCACGACATGCTCAGCTACTTTTTAAAGTACAAATTATTATTTGTGAATGAGGAAAGTTCTCTTTTTCCTGTGCGTTCCGATAGAGGGCGTTGGTCGTTAAGACAAATGTAATGAGGAAATTGGGTACGACCGCAAGGGAGTACAATAGCTTAGTGGATTAGAGCACTTCCTCGGAAAGGAAGGGACGCAGGTTCGATTCCCGCTTGTACTAAAGTTGTCTTTTTCCTCATTCACAAATAATAATTTGTACTTTGAATAATTCATTTTATTTCGAGATTAATTTCATACAGGGATATAATTAATTTCATATAGGATTTGAACCCAAAATAGATTACATGGATGAATGGACTGATCCCGTTTCGCGCGATAGTATACAAATAGATTCTTTCTTATAAGTTTATAATAATAATCTTATAACTCAGAAGTCATATAGTCTAAGATTTATTCGTGTTTTCTATAGATGATTACTGTCTTGAGAATTATACACGCATACATTATTTCATACTTTTTACTACTGAAGAAATGCCAAAAACTCCAGTGGTCCGCCAATACAGACGGAGAGACAGCGCACGGCGGGTTATTTTAATAGGACCTTACACTACTCTGTTCGTTGCCCCGGACGAAAAGTTGTGTCATATTTTTCTGCCTAAAAAAGGTGAACTTATCTTACATTATTACTATAATCGTAAGGCATCATTTATTGCGGCAGTTACTTATGAGAAACACTCGTGTAAATAGAACCGCGGAAAAAGTAAACCTTTTTATAAAATTGTTAGATGTGCGTTCATGAATGAAATCGTGAAACATTCCATAATTCAGGCCACGTTTGGCCTGTTATGTGCAGGTGTTGGTCGAACCAGTAAAAAATCTCACTTCGCCTTTGTTTGCCACACATCGCATTTACATAATAAATCCTTTTAATTACGACGTGCGAGCAGTTATGTTTTTATGTCTTGTTTCAGATGAACAAATATAGATGATTTCATAATTTGGAATATTCTCGATTTTTATAACCGTACTAGCCTTTGCCCGCGGCTCCGCCGCAGCCAAAAGCTAGTTTTTAGGATATATCTCAAGTTTCCGATATAGTAACGAGATAAATGTATACCAGTTTTAAGTCTAATCAAGAGCTATCAAACAAAAAAGTTGCATTAAAATTGGTTCAGTAGTTTTTGCGTGATGCGCGAATGAACATACTGACAAACAAACAGATAAACAGACAAACAGGCAAAAAATCTAAAAAAAAATCGTTTTGTGTTTAGACACGCCTATATAGCATAGCCTATTACAGTCATTTTTTCTCAAATATTTTAAATGTACAGACACAGCTCTGTTACAGCTTTATAATAGGATTATATATAGACAATACAAATAGGTATATGTCTGAAAGCACAGATAAGAAAATAAAATGTTGTGTATTTTTTTTCTGTTAATAAGCTCTCAATCATTTCTCAAAATTAATTATCACATTAATGAAATTGGATTTTAAAAATATGATGCTCAATATTTGAAAAAGACCGGCCAAGTGCGAGTCAGACTCGCGCACGAAGGGTTCCGTACCATTGACTAGGTAAACAACATTACACTATTGTAACTCTCTGTAACGATGGTGTTTGGCTGTTACCAAATTTTGCAAGTAAAATTTGACTCAATATTCCGTGAATATTTCAAGCGTTTAACTGTTTCCGTTATCAATATCGAGCAAAAACGAGTAAAAAAATCACTTTTATTGTATGGGAACCCCGCCCCCCTTTTTTTTGTTAAGGCGGGATGAAATGTTCCTAACCGACCACCCCGTAGTTCGAGGCAACGAACAGGGTAGTGTGGGGCCCACACCCACTAAAGAAACCTGCCGTGTGCCGTCTCTCCGCCTTTATTGGCGAGCCACTGGAACTATGTTACATTCCTTCGGTGGTATGGGAGCCCCCCCTTAATTGTTAATTTTATTTTCATTTAATTATTTATTTTTAAAGTTAATATATAACCAAATATTCTGTGAATATTTCAAGCGTCTACATGTTGCCGTTATCAATAGCGAGCAAAAAAGGCAAAAAAAAAAAAACATGTTTGTTGTATGGGAGCCCCCTTAAATATTGTTTTTTTTTGTTTTTAGTATTTGTTGTTATAGCGGCAACAGAAATACATCATTTGTGAAAATTTCAACTGTCTAGCTATCGCCGTTCTTGAGATACAGCCTGGTGACAGACGGACGGACAGACAAACGTTGTATGGAAGCCCCCATTAAATATTACTATTTTTTTATTTTTAGTATTTGTTGTTATAGCGGCAACAGAAATACAGCATTTGTGAAAATTTCAACTGTCTAGCTGTCGCCGTTCTTGAGATATAGCCTGGTGACAGATGGACGGACAGACAGACAGACAGCGAAGTCTTAGTAACGGGACCCCGTTTTGACCCTTCGGGTACGGAACCCTAAAAAGGCTACAGGGAATATTTAAAATCAATCTGTAACCCCATTATTTTGTAAATGTCGGAAAAAATTTACCAAAGCGCACACCCCGAGATTCGGTGATGAAATAAACTCGCCGTGTGCCGTCTCCCCGCCTGTATTGACGCCTTGGCGGACCACTGGAACTGTGTGATATTACTTCAATGGTACCTAATCTGTGACTCTCAGGAGCCGTATAAGCCGAAAAAACACAGACATAACAATAACAAGTGTATTGTTGATCGGAGGCCAAGGGCAGCCGCCGAGCAAAAATATCATCACCAAAAGAGCCCTCGTATTTCAAAGATATATCCTCACCACTTGTATTTTAGACAAGAGCGGTAACATATCGAATTTCATGCGATTTCAGCATCAAAATACTATTCAATTACAAATACTTCAAAATTCGAGCCTTTACACTTTAACCTAAAACTTACTCCGTTCGAAAACAGCGCATTTGTAATAAAAACAGCCAATATCGTCCAGTTTAGAGCAACAAGACCGCTTTATGGCATCAATACGAACGCAACACGAGTTTGGAGGCTGCCGTGCAATACTACATCGCTTTTATATTGACAGCCGCCTGTCATGGCCGGCAGCGAAGAAGGTCTCTTATACTGGAAATGGCAAACATGTTTTCGATTTATCGTTTAGATTAAGGTATTTATAACAAAGGTTAGAGCTGTTGTTTTTTGTTATAGAAATCATACTTTGCGACATCTAAGCGGCACTATTATAATCTAATTTGGCACTTAAAATGAATACTAGTATAATAACAGAAATAAAGATCTATAGATCAATTTTAGTCAAGGCGGCCAGTGTCAGTCAACCAACAGCATTTAAACACAAGTGCACTGTCCCATCACTCTCATATCATTCCATGGGACGACATTGCGATCGTCCGTGTGGTGACGGACTAAGAATATAAGTGTCACCACCCCATTCTTTCCCACGGGTATCGTATGAGGCGACTAAGGGAAGTAAGCAATTATCATCCATTGGATAACTCGGCCGTGAAGGGGCCGGCTTTAGAATTGTCCCACCCCTCTCCACCCATGGGAGTCGTAAGAGCCGACTGAGGGCATACCGAGGGGAGTGGGCAGCAGCACTTCCTCGAGTAAGGTATTAACAACATCCACTGCGATCGCCAACCCGCCTGCCAAGCGTGGCGATGCGGTACTATACCCCCAATTTGGGGAGGCCTATGTCCAGCAGTGGACGTCGAAAGGCTGATGGATGGATAGATGGCATAACTGGTGGTAGGGCTGGGTACCAAGTGGGAGTAATCACTTGGCATCGGGCCCGAGCGGGTTGGTACCACCATCTCCCGTGTGACCGGCCATGAAGCGCATCGTTGCGTTTTGGCTGTAGCAGGAGATAGCCGTTTATTCTTTCATTTCATATCGGTGAAATGAAATGGTGAGCAGCGACTTGACAATACTCTCGGTATAGTTGAGTCCATGAGCGACGGTTACCATTTACCATCAGATGGGCCGTGGCTCGTCTGCCACTATATGTAATTAAAAAAAACGACCGGAGAGTGATCAGTGGGCCTAGCCAAGTTGTATTCTATGAAAACTATTAAAATGTATGGAAATTTGGAGTCACATGACTTAGCATTATAGATACCGATAGAGATGTTAAATTCCACCCGCAGGCGCATCACTAATGGCTTAAAGTGCTTTTCGAGACATGGGGGTTAAAACACCTTCAACTTCCAAACTACTGTTGGGAAGTTTTGACAGAAAGATCGCGTGCTTTTTGCGATTGCGTACTCGCCTAAACTATCGCTAGAGACGTACAAAATAATCCTCCATGTTGGTTTCGGCAACAGCGATTACTTTGCTTCCTATCTTAATTAGTTGTGCAAATGTGATATGCTGTTGTAGAGCTACTATTGGCAGTACATGTGCGTTTAATTTGCGCACATCTCAATATGTCACCGACATAATTATGATAGATGTCACAGGTAACCTACTTTTGCACGCCTCATAAGCGAAGCGTTGAGGTGGGTTCTACTCCCGTTTTTCACGGAACAACTGATTTTTCAAACTTAAAATGTCTCTATTTATCATATATTGCACTTGTAAAATAATATCTACATACATAAAAAACAAACACTAATTTTAACATCATGATATTTTTGATGCCATTTTTGTTATTTAAACTAGTTAAAAAACTGTTTGAAAAAAATCTGGCTTGGACGTCCATGAGTTGTAGGTAATGTATGTTAACACGATAACGACCAAAATACTTTACTAATCGAGTCTTTTTTTTTTCGTTTACGAATTATTATGATTAGGAATAGAGCCCTATTACTTTTCACGGTCTGATTCGATGTGGTTTAATTGTTACAAACAAATACTGAATATTTACGCTCGACGCGACACTAAAACCAGCGCCTTTCATAAGAACTAACTACCTTTTTACGTACCTACACATAGCCACCGGTCCACCGGTGGTTTTACTATCGTCAACAGAACGCCGTTCGCCCGGCCGGTACATTGCTTTTTGTTAAAAAAAAGTTCTTACCTTTGCTTGACGAACTCATGATATTTGTCAAGTATAGTAACTATTTTATCCATAACAATAATTAAAAACACTAAACACACGTAAATAATAACACACCAACGTTATAAAACACGAAAAAAACATATTTTACATTCAACAATTTTTACGACACTGAAATAGCGGCGCGGGCAGGGGGGGCAGTTCCCTTTATTACAGGCAAGTTCCTTAAAAAATTATTACATTACAATGATATCAAAGTAAGAGATATTCACATATACGGCCCTAGATGTCGCTAGTCGCAATTTTAAAAGCCGCTATCATTATTCGCAGTTGCTGTTTATAAGATACAGCCACAACATTACCGTGATTATATTTTCCTCCTATGAGAAACTAGCGATGTCGATTCAGTCGATTTTGCTTTTTTGTCGGCTTTTTGGATAAATGTGAAATAATTATACTTAATAAAATTATATGGAGCCTATGCAATTGCAATGTATAATAGTACATAACTATATAGATACATTCGCTACAAGCGCGAATTACGAAGCGGAAATACAGATGGCGCTTCAAAATGAGCTTCAAATTGGGTCCGTAAGAGGTTTCTCTTTTCCTGTAGTATTACTTTACTCTTTTTTTTTTGCGTGGCCTTGACGTGCGCGCGGCCCGGAACAGAGGTAGACCAATATAGAAGTGCTTCTTAAAATTAGCGCTAGATGGCATATAAGACATGAAACCCACATTAGTACTTTTTGAAATTAGCGCTATCTATGTGATTTATTGAAAACTACTTAGTAAGACCAATACATTATTAGTTACTTATCAAAAATAATCAATTTTATTGTGAAAAATGAATATTATGAGGCGTGCAGTTTTGGATTTTCCAAAGTATTTATGAGTTCTCTCTTTCTATTGAAATAGCTGTTACACTCATTTCTGAATTATTTAGAGCTGAGTGGTGACCACAGTTCTCTGATAGACGGTAGAGGTTCTCTATGAGAGGGCTCAATAATAAGTTACCGTTCAGCAAATCCAAAAAAAAATGCGCTTCACCACTCTTTCCAGTTGTTCTCCAGTGATGTGGTAAACAATGAACGTCGTTTTCAATTGCAAACTAGAAGTAGATCTGGTTTCATCACCGTCAAACTGATATTGTTCTATTGTGACATTATGCGCAAACTGCTGCAATTTGCACATAATGTCATTCTGACAATTGTATAGAAATATTTTGGAAAACTTTTGAATGTGAGGGACAAACTAAAAAGTAAGGTAACTAAATATTGTTTAATACCTTTTTACACATCATGGCTTCTTACGGATCAGGTGTCGTGAACGTGATAGTAAACTGGGGAATTAAAAAAAATCGACTGCAAGCGAAGGTAGAATTTAAAAATCATAAATAAATACATTATGTTGTATGTCGTCTTCATAATGTGGAATAGAGGAATAATGGCTCTACTATTTTGGTAAGAGGCTTGTAGCAAGCGGTGGGTTATATTACAATATGTTGTGAGGCAAAAAAATACTGCACCGTTTTCATTCTGTGATAACTAAAACAGTTAACTAATATGAAATAAAACGACCTTTACGGAATCTATTGCGTTTACTTGGTTTTCTATTATTAGCCGTTGAAATAATATATCAGTCATGGACGTTTAACATCTAAGACATTCGTTCGATTCGTTATCATGAATGCTGTAAAGTATTATTCGAAACGTGGGGATAGTAGAAAACCAAGTAAACGCGGTTGATTCTGTAAATGTAGTTTCATTTCATAATGTGTAAACATTTGCATAAATATCAGGAAGTATTATAAGTTAACTAATACTTAAAATAAACGAGGAGACCAATTAATGTATGAGGTGTGCTCCTAAATGTACAGATTTTAATAATTTTAGATAAAGAATTAAAAACGTTCATAAATTACAGCACCCGTACGAAAGTTATGAAGGTGGAAAAAAATATTCCTTCGATGCTAACATGATTCCAAAGTACTCGTATATTTGAATAAGGAAAAAGAGAACATTAGTATGAGCGGGAATCGAACCTGCGTCCCTTCCTATCCGGGGAAGTGCTCTAATCCACTGAGCTACCGTACTACCTGGTGGTCATTCCCAATATCCTCATCACGTTTGTGTTAACGACCAACGCCATCTATCGGAACGCATTTACATGCATTAATCTAAGTAAGTTTAATTATGCAATTAAAATTCATACTATTTGGTGGCGTGATTTTTTTTAAACATTTTGATCTACATTTTAGCACTTGACATGCTCAGCAACTTTTAGAGTACAAATTATTATTTGTTAATGAGGAAAAAGAGAACATTAGTATGAGTGGGAATTGAACCTGCGTCCCTTCCTATCCGAGGAAGTGCTCTAATCCACTGAGCTACCAGGTAGTACGGTAAAACATCTAAATGATATCGATCATTTTATTATTATTTTGGAATAGATATTATTTTCCCGCTGATACGTTCTCTTATGGTGATTCTACTATATTTAAACACGATTGTAAGACTTCCATTTTCCATTACACAGTTTATAACTAGTCGAGAACGTTACAAAAAGGTTTTAACATCAACTGTAAACTTATCTATTCCTCTGCAGATCCGGGATGTTTCTCGAGGGCGCGTTATTCAATTAAAACCAAACTTTGAAACCCTTTTTGGCATTTACTTTCAAACGCGGAAACAAGCCACAAATAGTGGAACTGACAGTTGTGGGATCAAAAACATCTTCTCTCTTAAAAACAGTTCATTTTAATAAGTAGTATACTTCATTTTGTTAAAGAAGTGTCCCATTGTAATGAATCACGGCAATGGTTTATATGTATACATATTTTGTTCTTCGTATCTGATCACAGTTGGGTACAGGTTATAGATTATGTGCGATATAGGTCGTACTTCACCACCCTGCTGTATCTTGGCAGACTTCACAAAATGTCAAGAGAAGTCTCTTAGGAATGCTGGTTTCCTTACGATATTTTTCTTCACCAGACAATGGATAATATCCGCAAGTTGCTAGACCGATTTCAAGGTTTTTTTTATGTACCAAAATATATATGCCATTTAAATCATAACATCACGAAAAAAGTGATGCTCATGTTCTTTGTTATTTTTTTTGTGTGTGTAGCAAATAAGCATACGGCCCACCTGATGGTAAGCGGTTATCGTAGCCTATAGAAGCTAGCAACACCAGAGGCATCAGTCGCGCGTCGCCATTTCCAAGGAAAGTGAAGGTGGATATGCAGAGAAGAGACGACGGTAGGAGTACCTATCGTTGTTTAACGCTGATCTTTTGTGAGAGACATAACATAACATCACGCCTATATTCCCCGAAGGGGTAGGCAGAGGTGTATTACACACCCACGATTCGCCAGCTATGTTTAAGTCCCACGTAATAGGGGGCGAACCTATTGACGTCTACCGGGCACATTTCAAAACTCCGGACTGCTACTGAGAATTTTTCTTTTTAGGAAAAAGTTCAATAACATTGCCTGACCCGGGGATAGAAACCCGAAACCTCATGATTAGCAGTCACATACACTACTGCTACACCACTGAGGCAGTTTTGTGAGAGAGTGGTACTTATCCGATCGAGCTGGCCCATTCATGGTGGGATAAGCAAGGCTCTACCCCCTAGTAAATGTTTAATTATATAAGATAAAACTAAAGGTAACAACAGCTGGTATATACTATAAGAAAACATAATACTTATCACTATTTAAAAGCATTCCATAAGCTCTATAAGGCTTAACTGTCTGTTCGTTGATACAGGTCCCTTTGACCATCGGGAATTCGACTAAAACACAACCAGATTAACTTTTAAACCTTTCCGACATTTTGCAGCCATACACATGCCGTAAATGAAATGGAAAATCGACTGCTATAAAATCCAACGACAGGTTTCACCATGAAATAAATATTAGCAATATACCTATATTATATGTACGTGTTGTTTAGGCCGACGTATGGCGCGATTGACCGGAAAATGAATGTTCTGCTCGGAGAATGTAAATAGATTACGAATGTTTTGTTTGAATTCTAATTGGAAATTGGAATTCAAATTCAGATTTCACTTGAATTGAACTAAACAATTATCTCCTAACAGTGCCTCTTATTGGTATATTGGGGTCTAAAATTATATAAAAGGATATTTTCTTGTATTTTGTTGTTAAAAGTAACTATAGCTAACTACTCAAATGGCTGAATTTGATTTGAGTATCTATTAGCGCTTAGGCGCCATTTATTACGTTTCCCCATATTGATATTTTCAGTGCATTAATATTATGAGGCACCATGTTCGTGACTATTCGTCTGCTTCCTGATTTTTTTATTGCCTATTGTGGCAGAGGAGCCACAGCCCACCTGATGGTAAATGGTAACCATAACTCATGGACTCAACTATACGAGAGTATTGTCAAGCCCACACCATTTCATTTCACAGATATGAAATGAAAGAATAATCAGCTATCTCCTGCTACAAACAAAACACACCAATGTGCTTCATGACCGGTCTCATTAGAGATGGTGGTACCAACCCGCTTGGTTCCAATAGTAAGTAAGTACTCCCACTTGGTACCCAGCTCTACCACCAGTCATGCAATAGGTGATAATTGCTTACTTCCCTTAGTTGCCTCGTACGACACCCGTGGGAAAGAATGGGGTGGTGACACTTGTATTCTTAGTCTGTCACCACACGGACAAAAATAATTACGAATGAAAATAAAATAATTGTTACTATTCTCGTGTCACAGTGTTTGTCGCCATAATCCTACGAAACGGCTTGACCGATTCTTATGAAATTTTTTTGTTCATATATTCAGTAGGTCTGAGAATAGGATGTAAACTTTCATACCCTTAAGTGATAAGGATATTTTTTTATTTTATTTTTTTTATGATTTGGCATTAAAAAATACATACAACGCTAAATTTTCACCCTTCTACTGCCAACCCCTATTAAAATATGGCGGTATGAATGTCACCAGGTGAGCTAGTTATTATTTATTTAACAAAATCCACAGCCCTTGATAACGATATCCTCATTTACATTAGTAACTTAACTTAAGGCCAATATACAAACTAGTCGAGTGAAAACAGAAATTTTATTTAATGTTTAATTATAATGTAATTTATTATTATGTGGTGTGCCAGATATATCAGTAGGTATAAAGTATGTGTGTGTATGTGTAGCTGTGTAAGTATACCTATATGTATATGTGTAGTTGCTTAAGTGTACCTATATGTGTGTGTGAGAGTGGTAGCTTCCCACTTGTATGGCTGAGTGAATCTATACTGCGTCTTCTTGCATTATTTTTGATATATCTCTTTTAAACGATACCTTGCCACTGTGGAATAAGTCAGCTGAGTGAAACTTTTTGTTAAAAACCCTTTGGAGTCGATGAACTATCGAGTGCTGTGCATAATTTGTAAATGATCGTGAGACAGCAAACAAAGTTGTATGTCTTGTACGAATTTTCGGTGTACAAAATTGTAGAATTCTACTAGAAAGATTGGGACAGTCAATGTATCCATTACAGATACCGTATAGGAAGGTCATATCTAATAAAGTACGGCGGTTTTAAGGCTAGCAAGATGATGATATCTGCATGATTCTTTATAGTTAAGCGAATATTTGTGTTTTCTATAGTTAAGGTGTTTTACAAAGTTATGTTGAATTTCTTCTAAAACATTTATGTATGTTATATAATGAGGGGTCCAAATAACACTACAATATTCAAGAATGCTTCTGACATAGCAATAATACAATAATTTCATACAGGATATATCAGAAAAAGTTTTACCTACGCGCAAGATAAAACCGAGGCTCTTGTAAGATTTATTTATGATGGTGTCAATATGTTCCGAGAATGTTAGCTTAACGTCAAGTAAAACACCTAAATCCCTTACTAATTGTTGTTTATTTATAACAATGTTATTTATTTGATATTCAAATTGTATGGGATTTCTCTTGCGTGTAAAGGAGACATAGAGACACTTGTTAACGTTAATTCCAATACGGTTCTCTTCATAATACTTACCGAGCCGATCAAGGTCAGCTTGAAGCTTTATACAATCATGATAATCTTTAACTTTCATAAAAATTTTAGTGTCGTCAGTGAAGTATATATATATATATATATATATATATATATATATATATATATATAAGTAACATGAATACAGAAGAGGCCCCAATATAGAGCCTTGAGGGACACCCGATGTATTTTCTATGATTTTTTATGATGTAATTTCTATATAATTGGCGCAAAAACCTCCCACCACGACTGTCTGTGATCGTTTCCATAGGTACGATTTCATCCATCTTAACAAATTACCCCGTATTCCTAGCTCGTAAAGCTTACATAATAGTATGATGTAATCTAAACGATCATAAGCTTTCGCAAAATCAGTGTAAACCACATCCACCTGAGAGCCCCCGTCCATGTTAGTAGCAACATAATCCATAAAACTTCCCAAATTTGTAGCAGTAGAGCGTCCTTTCATAAAGCCATGTTGTTCCGGAGATATGGAAAGTGACAATATAGGGTAAATACGCGTATGAACAATTTTTTCCATTAATTTACTAAACACGTTAAGGATAGATATTGGTCGGTAATTTTCGATTGATGTATTAAGGCCTTTTTTGTGTATTGGGACAACGTGAGCCTCTTTCCAAGTATTTGGGAAATGTCCATCTTGAAAACATATGTTGAAAAGTAGGGCAACTGGTATAGCCAGAGACAATTCGCAAAGAAAATAGAAGGCAAATTATCATTTCCTGCCCCTTTAGTTAAATCAAGGTTATTTAAGAGTTTCTCCATTTCATCCGGAGCTATAGTGATATCATGAATTAAATTGTGTTGCAAGCTGTCGGCGTATTCATTAGTTTGACAATAATTGGTACTAACAGGTACACTAAAGTTCCGCTTAAAGAAATCGTTAAACGCAGAACATATATCGATGGGGTTAATTAACTGAGAGTTACCATACGTCATTTGTTGAGGATAATTAGTAGCATTTTTTCGTTTAGATTTTATATAACTCCAGAATGCTTTAGGATTTGCTTTTATTTTCTCTTGTGCACAGATGATGTATGATCTATGACATTTTTCTTGTAATATCTTCTGCCTTTTTCTTAATTCAGAAAAGTCTGCGTAGTCAGTGGGGTTCTTATACCTTATCCAGTTAGCATGCAGTTTACTCTTTTCTTTAATTAGGTTAATAAGTGCTCTACTGTACCAGATGGGATAAGAGTAGGTACCACCACTACGAACTTTAGGAACATCCCTTTTAATCAAACTATCTACAGTGAGGTAGAATTTCTTAACAACATTTTCTAAATTATTTTCTATAGTAATGTATGACCAATCTTGTTCAAAAAGTGATTTATTGATATTTAATAAGTCTCCTCGCTTGAATAGGGATTTCATTCTAGAACGAGTCTTTAGCAAAGGCACCAATACATCCGTAGCGGTCATGGAAAGAGCTGGATGATACGAATCTTCATTTACAAGTATCGAGTTCGATTTCTGTATGTCAATTGGAAAGGCAGAAAAAACTAAGTCTAATGTATTGTTTCTGCTATTCTTAAGTGTATTATATTGCGAAAGACCAATGAAAGAAAAATATGATATAAGTTCAGATGCCGCAGTTTGAGTATCTATAGATTCATTCTTAATTATCACGGCTTCACCTGACGTCCAATCAATGCATGGCAAATTAAAATCACCTGCAATAATTAGATGGTCATTTGGATGTACGTCGCGAAAGTCCGAGATTAATTCAATTAGGGATTTAGTTCGAGATGTTATTTGTGAGTTTGGAGGTATATAGACCATGACAATGTGTATGTCATACTTCGATCCTATAAATTTAGCTGGAATAGTGACCCAAAAACATTCGAGATCATGCCGTACCCATTCCGGTCGCAGACGCGCTTGCCATTCAGATCGACATAAAACCATTACACCACCACCCAAGGATTGTCGATCTCTGCAAAAAATATTATATTTACCATTACTTAGCTCGGCATCTAGAATTCCATCGCATAACCATGTTTCAGTAACCATAACTATGTCGTAGTCAAACAATAAAAGATTGTCGTGAAAAATCGTAATTTTAGTGCGTAGGCCTCTGACATTTTGATAAAATAATTTCAGTTTTTTAGCCGTGTTATTTAGCTTTAGTTCTCTTATAATAGTTAAAATGATTGCTGAGATATATATTTTGATTATCTAAGATGTTGTGAGAACGATAGTTTAGTTTATTATGCAGTAATAAATAATAACAATAAATTAATAGTAGGTTCATTTTATGTAGCAAGATGAGTGAGTTTTAAGTAAAGTATGTGTATGAGATAAATAATTGTATTTGGGTTCAGTACGTGTGTCAGTGTGCTGTGGGATATGTTTGGTGCATGTAGGTTGTGTAGGCTAGATATTAATACATTAAATTCAAATAATGCAAATAGAGAACATAATGTTGTACACATAAAGAATTAAACAATTTTGGAAAGGTCGATTGATGCAACAATTGGAACGGCAGGCGAGGTCTCATTTCTCCTGGCGTGAATTCGACAGTTTTTTATCCATACGAATGTGTAGTTGGCTTCTTTAGCTTTTTGTTTACATAATTTTAATAATATTTTATTTTCCTTAGTTAAGTGCTCGTTTACGAAAACACGGTTGGCCTCATCTCCCACTCCTATCTCCTTAGCATTCAGATTGCGGTGTTTGCGAGCCGAAGCTACTATTCTGTCTTTGATGGCTCGTTGTTTCAGGCGGATGATAATGGGGCGAGCACGAGCGGCGCTGGCCACGTGTCGTGGCTGTACACGTTGTGCGAACTCGAAATCTGTCGCTTGGATAGGGACTCCAATTTGCTGAGTAACTTTCATAATAATAGCTGTAGTGTCTTCATCTTTATTTTCAGGAATTCCAGTAACCTCAATGTTTTGCATTCTTGACCATTGTTGCTGTTTCAAGTTATCCTCCTCTAACGCCTTTATTCTAGCGGATTGAGCATTCAAACTATCCTTGAGGACCTTATTCTCGTCCTTAAAACACTTTAACTCAGAAGTAGTGGCACTGAAAAGTTTCTTGAGGTCCGCAAGCTCTTTTCGCAAATCGTCGTATTGTTTGCTGACAAATGATAAGGACTCCTGGTAGTCGGTGCATTGCACTTTTATTGCGTTGAGCTGATCGGATAATCCTTGCATACATGACTCGATAACAGATCTCATTTCTTGTTTATTAACTTTTAGAATCTCTTTCATCTTATCTTCTGTAATGTAGTTGGTGGTGGGCGACGGTTTTTTCCGCATAGTTACGTTACTGCTGGCAGTCAAACATTCACTGTCTGAGTCTTCTTTGGCGGATGCTTTTGACGTGCCGGACAAACGCACAGGTGTATTTGTGTTGTCTACTTTTGGCAACTTGCTGTTACATTCCAGACATCTCCATTTACGTTTGTTCTCTTCGTTCAGTGCCTTGTACCGCTTTGGCGAAAGATTAGCACATTGCAAGTCATACTTCTGATCGCAAACCAAACAGTTCATAAATTTTTTGTCTGGTATTACGGCCCGACAGCCCCCACACATATTATTATGTTTCTCCATGCGTAAGAAAAGTAAGTCCTGACAGTACTTAAAACTAAAAAATTATAATACACAATTTAAATAAATAGGAGGTAGGTATACGTATAACTTTTAAACTTTCGCGATTTGTACACATTATACACAAATATTAATATATCGGGTCTTAAAACTGTGGAAACTGTGGAAGAGATACGTTGATGACGTATTCTGCATTATGAAGGGCAGCAGACAAGAAGTGGAAACATTTGCTAAGGATTTGAACTCCGTACATCCCAACATCAGGTTTACTTTTGAAATGGAGATGGACAGATCGTTAGCATTTCTTGATGTAAAACTAAGGGTCAAAGCAAACGGTACCTTATCACATACTGTGCACAGAAAACCCACGCACGCTGACAGATACTTGCATGCTGACTCGCACCACCATCCACGACACCTGCAATCCGTAGTAGCATCTTTGACCAATAGAGCATACAACATTTGTGACCCTGAACAATTGAATAGTGAGCTCACACATGTTCAGGAGGTACTTAAACGAAACGGATTTAGGGGTAGCACACGACGACTGCGGAAGAAGGAGGCACGAACTGGGGTAGACAGGGCACCAGCCTTTTTACCGTATATTAAAGGAGTAACGGACAAAGTTGGAACAGTACTACAGAAATACTCCATTAAGACTGTATATAGTCCGCATTCCAAAGTATCACATCACCTACGTACTCCAAAAGATATAATCCCTCTGCAGACATCTGGCGTTTACAAAGTGGATTGCAGCTGTGGTAGTTCTTATATCGGACAAACCAAACATACAATTGCGGAAAGGGTTAAAGAACATATCGCGGCTGTGAAAATACCGACATACACAAAAGTCAGCTATAGCGGAACACTTGCTGGAGGCGGGATCCAACCACTGGATTGAACTGCATAAACCACAGGTCCTCTCCACCGACCGTCACTATTACTCCAGGATGGCGCGGGAAGCGGTTGAAATCAAAAAAACATGCTAATTTCAACCAAGAAGAGGGATACCGTTTGTCAACATCATGGAATCCTGTCATATCCTGTCAGTAAGTGTACATATCGCCGAACAAACATTACGCACCAGTGCGAGGATGTCGTTAGTGTGGTGTGTCGAAGTAGCGACAGTTTCGGAAATCAAAATATAAACGAGGCGAGGGTAGTTACAGACACTCGCGCGTCACGGAGGCAACGCTGAACTACACCAGTCAACCCGTGACCACGGCCGATGCAATACGGTCGAAACGTCGGGAAATTAAGGTATTCAACCTCAACATTATATACGCGATTAAGACCCGATATATTAATATTTGTGTATACGTATAACTGATCACCGGGCGGGGCGCGTTCCGTCGTAGCGAGCGCACTGCAAGTTGTTGTCTTATAATAACTTTTTAAAAATGTTTTCGTTTCTTACTTACTATACTCGTATTATGAAGGATTTGTGCAACACTTTACACCAATATAAACTTTGTTTTAGGATCTCTAAACACATATGAAATGGAATGCCGGGGGAGTGGGCAGCAGCACTCCTTCGAGTATTAACAACATTTACTGCGATCGCCAACCCGCCTGCCAAGCGTGGCGATTACGGCACTATCCCTCATTCTTGGGGAGGCCTATGTCCAGCAGTGGACGTTAAAAGGCTGATGGATGGATGGATGGAAACACATATGTTTTAATTCTACTAAAAGGTACTTATTATAAGAAATTTTGAATATTAATTGAACACGAAACGAGCGCGGTGTTTACTACTCGACAGTCCGTCGACTAATGTTTATAAGTATTTGTAAACATTTGACATGTTTAGCATATACATTAAACACAAAGTGAAAAACGTGAAATTGAAAATAACAGTCACGAGCAGGATTCTGCTCATGACTGTATAGTGCTAAGTATGTCAAATGCTAAAAATATATATAAAAAATATCGAAATATGTTTAGCATATTTAAATGAAAAACAAAGTGCGAAAATGTAAAATCGAAAATAATAGGCGCTAGTAGAAATATTTACAATATCACATTTATGCACTTTATGTTCATCTATTGTAACTACTTTACTGTTTTAAGTACTACACAAGACGAGTTCATCTTTATTAGAACCTGCCAGTCAAAATCTAAGATCAATTTTCTTTAGGAGAAAATGTGTATCGTTATTTGAAATATAACATTCGTTTTGTTCTTTTTTGTCAGTTCCTCTGTTGCAATAATGACAAGAGCGACTTTCTTTGTCGAATAGCTCGGCATAAACGTTCCACAATGATCACAAATGATGAATGGCGCCGTTACAAATAACGATGTTCGAAATTCAAACAGTCTGGTAGTTACCAACACTGTATTATAATCGCATCAATAATTTCTTCGTCTAATGTAAATTTGCTTTTCATAGTGCCAATTATATGAAAGCAGGTCATTGTCGTAAAATTTTATTATGCCATGTATATTTTTGCGGACTAAAGCCCTTTTAATTAATAGTTAGCATTTAAACCATAGTTATTTTACACTAAGCTTTGCCCTTGGTTCCACCGCAGCTAAAACTAGTTTTTTTGGTTCTATCGCCGATTCGGGGTCCATCCATCCATCCATCAGCCTTTTAACGTCCACTGCTGGACATAGGCCTCCCCAAGAATGGGGGATAGTGCCGTAATCGCCACGCTTGGCAGGCGGGTTGGCGATCGCAGTGGATGTTGTTAATACTCGAAGGAGTGCTGCTGCCCACTCCCTCAGTATTTCCTCAGTCGGCTCTTACGACTCCCATTACAATTCTAAAGCCGGCCCCACACGGCAAATTCCGGGTAAAGGAGGGAAGGGCCGCTTCCGGGTATAGTAGGGAAATAAAATTTATACCAGTTTTTTCACTTTCTTACTACCAGTTATTAGGTCTAGCCATTAATATTCGTTTAGTAGTTTTTATAGACGCGCGAACAAACATCCAGACAGAAATTATTGTTATTACTATAGAAGTAATCCTGTTATAAAGACCCCTTTATATTAAAATTTTATACATATCTCTTTATTGAGTACACAAGACATATATAGATGACATATATATATACATACTAGATTACTCGGTTCGTATCACCTACAATTCATCATCAATCCATCGTTTGAAATGAAACTTGCTTGTAATTCAAATGAATAAGTTAGTTGTCAGTTTTTCGTCTGTTATTATTTTTACACCCCCAAGTTGTAAGAGTGGTCCATCCCAAATTTATTATAATTATATTATTTTTGGGGCAATTTTTTTTATGATTTGGCATTAAAAATACATTCAACCATAAACTTTCACCCTTCTACTGTCAACCCCTAGTTTTAATAGCGATATTAGTACTTTAGTAATTTTCAATATTAACGAAAAAAAAATATGGCGATACGAAGTTCGCCGGGTGAGCTAGTTTTTATATATAAGTATAGATATAAATTCCCTATGAAAGGGGTTCCGCGATGAACTCCGAACTACTTATCCGATCTTAAGCCTTTTTTTTTCTAAAGTGTGATTTGTAACTTATAAGATAGATAGTTATATGCCAATTATTTCCTTTTTTATTGCCAAATTAACGAACGAATTATGTGTGCGACAGTAAAGCGTAGCTGGTGCGGCTGCTGGTAGTAGTTATGTGATATAGGTTCGATACCTTATATCTCATATACCTTTGAGTTGTCTGTGTTATATATATAAAGAAAGACTTACTCCTGTTTTCCTGAAAGTACAGGCAGTTAGATACATATTTCTATATATTTTAGTAGCGGGATAAAACATCCCGCTACTTTATTGAGAACCTGAGATATAACCTAAAAACTAGCTTTTATCTGCAACGAAGCTGCGGCCAAGGCAATTATATTTGTGTTATTAGATATTTATTTTTATAGTAACTGCCGTCCTTAATAAAAAGTAGAGTACCTTGAGGCCCTATAAAAATAATAACAACCTACTAAAATAGCGTAATTGGCGGACCACTGGGACTGTTGGACATTTCTTAAAAAAACGATAGCAATAATTTATTCCAATTTGCAGTGGAGTAGGTTATGTACCTTTATATATATTTACAATTTAAAGTTTTAGTTGTAATGTCTTCATAATTTTAGTGATAGTTTGCAAACTAAACTATAACTTGTAAACAAACTTAGTACAACTTCAAATACGACAATAACGAGGATATAGAGGTGTTTCCATTATCTCATATATTTGTGGCTATTGTCCTTTACAACAATGGTTCGTTAGTGTTAACATGCTTTGATATGGGTTATGGTTATCTTGCTTCAGTTTAGGTTTGTTAAATTCAATTACAATTATTTCACTTTATACAAACACTTCGCGATTAGATATCACCTTAAAAGTGAGAGAAATATTTCTTAGACTTAAGCAAAATATAGAGCAACTTACAGACAGTTTTAGACTTATAAATAAACTTACTAATAGTTGCATGGATTTACTAAGAAAATATTTCACGGCCGTTCCTCTCGTACTGAGAGGAAACCGATGTTTAGTAATGGGACGGAATTGGCTCGTGCCAAAACTCATCAGACTGTACTGCCTTTTTTACCTATCCCGCATCTGGGCTGAGAATATTATTACAATGAATAAGTAATGTAGTAACATATCATCACGCCTGTATTCCCCGAAGGAGTAGGCAGAGGTGTATTACACACCCACGACTCACCAGCTATGTTTAAGTCCCACGTAATAGGGGGCGAGCCTATTGACGTCTACCGGGCACATTTCCAAACTCCGGGCTGCTACTGAGAATTTTTCTTTTTAGGAAAAAGCTCAATAACTTTGTCCGACCCGGGGATCGAACCTCAATGTAGTATTGCAATTATTTAAATCTTAATAGCTCCTCTCCGTGGTAGGAGAATCGCATAGATAAGTATCTGGTAGTCCTCGCTTATTGTCTCCTGCCAGACACGAGCGAGTAGATATGTACTACCATCTTAAAAATTGCACAAGTCAGAAGTAAAACCAGTATATTCAATACAGACTCGGACTGGGCCTGAGTGCCCTATTTGCTTTTAGAGTCAGGGGCCGCGACTCTATATAGCCTAGAGCTGCATACAGCTCTAGCTGCGCGACTGGCTAATTCATAAATTAGGTACCAGAGCTCAGTAGCTTCTGTTGATTTGCAGACGGAAACCAAGCTATCACTCATTCTTGTGGAATGGAGCTTGTAAGCTTGTGGGTAGATAGAGAAGGCTGGCAGTATCGCCACGTTGAACTAGTTACTTAGTTCTTTTTTTTACTATTTTATTAAGGCGGTGCACTTAAGTGGGGTTACTTAGACGTCGGTAATCCCGGACGGTACGATTTCTTCGACAATCTCGAGCCAATTTATACTAACTTATCATCACGCCATTTCCCCTGCGGGATAGGCAGAGGGGACAGAGTGCCAAGAAGCTCTATTCTTGCATACATCTCTCGCTTCCTCAAACATTCATAACTCTTTTCATACACGCTCGTCGGTTTCGGAGACTCCTGACTCCACCTTCTTTCAATACATGACCGATTTGGTCTAGGTAGGTGAGTCTCGGTCTCCCCCTGTTCCTACATCCTTCCATTTTCGCATTGTATATCTTCTTAACCAGTCGCTCGTCCGTCATTCTTTCCACATGTCCGAACCATCGGAGCATTCCCTTTCGCATCTTTACACCAATACTCTCTTTCATACCTACTCGCTCTCTTACGTCGTCGTTACGAATGCGGTCAGTCAGCCTCACTCCATAGATTCTCCGCAGAGATCACAATCCAATTTATACATAATCTTAATGTATTTACACCTTTCTTATGTCCCACGTACTCTACATGAAAACTCTATTAGTAGTTTTTGAGTTTATTGGGTGCAGACAGTCAGACAGATAGACGTGACGGGGAACCTTCGCCAATTTTTCATAGATAAATAGTCAAATAATGTAAAGAATTCATTAAATCATATTTGTTTCGAAACGAAATAAATGAATTTACTTCTACGCCAACTCACAATCACTTTAACTTCACAAAAGAAGGTTACAATCTGTCTACAAATTAAGGACCTATGTTTTACATTAGCGTAGAAAGATTTTTTGATAAAAAGACTGTACGTATCTAACAATATTTTCTATATTATTATAAAGCTGTAACGGTCTATGTCTGTACATTTCAGATATTTGAGAAAAAATAACTGTATTAGGCTATATAGGCGTGTGTAAACACAAGACGTTTTTTTTAGACTGTTTGTTCGTTAGCACATCACGCAAAAATTACTAAACGGATTTTGATGCAGTTTTTAATGTTTGATAGCTCTTGATTAGACTTAAAAACTGGTATACATTTTATCCCGCTACTATACCGGGAACCTGAGATATAATCTATGAACTAGCTTTTGGCTGCGATGGAGCCGCGGGCAAAGGCTAGTTAGAACATAAACTCAAGAGCTGTATGAAGTTTTTTAAAGACACCTCAAACTAAAGAATAATAAAAAAAAGGAGGCTTGAATCCTCATCCCTCTACTTCGCCTCCCCTTTCCAACCATTCGGCAACCCTTTCACTAGAGTTAGTAACACAGAAATTTTGCTTCTAGTATTACTTGCGTTAAAAACTACAGTGATCGCTTAACGTCAGACGAACACTGTGTTTGTTAACCGCCCTTATATATATTAAACAAGAAAAACAAATACAACAATTGGAATAAATAGTGTTGCCCCAAGGGGTCACTATGTACACCACCGAAGGAATGTAACATAGTTCCAGTGGCCCGCCAATAAAGGCGCAGAGACGGCACACGGCGGGTTTCTTTAATGGCTGCTGGCCCCACACTACCCTGGTCGTTGCCCCGAACGATAGGGTGTGCGGTTAGGAATATTTTTTCCCGCCTTAACAAAAATAAAAAGGGTTCACTCTGTACTCTCTACTACTACTCTATGCTATAGCTTAAGGGCTTATGACAAATGAAATGAATATTATTATGGCGTTTTAAAAAATAAGATACGTTTACTGAAACCGTTTTATAAGATCCATGTGGACAGATTCCAATGATACAGGCGGAAGCGGGAAAATAAATATTGAGGTTATTTAAGTATTAGCTTTAAATCAAGCAATTTACAATACAAGTTAGAAGATAATTTTCATGCGGCTCTAAAAATTGTCTTTTGCACTTATAAGTACCTACAAATGTTGAGTGAATTACTTATTGATTTTATACAGAAGTGCTTTATTACCTCACATTTCATACATATAATATAATAGGTACCACCTATATTTCAGCAGTGATAGCCTAGCGGTAAAACCATGGACTGCAAAGACAATGGTATCAAGTTCGATCCCCATTCCAGGTGCAAATCTCGTACGGCTCACACCTTTGACTTTTCAAGATTTTCCGAAATTATGTATGTAGTTGTTTACAATTTTTCTTTGTTCAGGGTAGGACAACATCGTCAGGAAACCCGCATGTCTTAGGGATTTTCTCAACGGCTTGTGAAGCCTGCCAACCCGCACTGGGCCAGAGTGGCTCACTATGAGAAGAGACCCGTGCCCAATAATGAAACAGAAATGTATAAAAAAATTTTTTGTGTGATTTTCCATTGTTTTTATAGTTATTCTGCTATTCTGGGTGGATATTGTATGCGCCATAACTTAACTTTTATTTGTCATAACGTAAATATTTTAAATAGTCATATGTCTCACTCACACGCACGCCTCACTACACTATTCATCCTTTTCCCTCCTACCCCTCTCCGCTCGAAAAATTCAAAAACGCATCAATCGTATGTCGCACCTCAACTTTCGCTATACCGCTATCGAAGTTTTCCGAAAATCTCTAAAATACATAAATTTATCACGCGCGCGAGTGTGCTTAAATATGACAACTCAAATTGCCTTGTGTGTGGTTTAAGGACTGTTTAAATTAACTACAAATTGGGACCAGCGACCTCAGAAGCCAAAAACACCGTGAGTACCTTTCCTTATACCCCACAATTGTCTGGTCCTTTCGAACCCTGATCCGCAATTCTCAACAAATAACTCACTCTCACTCATATTATATTTATAAAATACGCATTTGTTCTCGTTTATGTATAGTTCGCATCATTTCTTTAGTACAGTTAACGCCCGCCATATTTTTTTAACTTCCGGCCGCCAGTGATCTTTATATTAAAAATTCTAGCTAATCTTCGCATATTTCTCAAAGAAATCATATTATATCGCTATTACTCAATAAATACTAGCTACTTATTATAATATTTTGGGATAATTAATTGATTTGCCAAGTATTGTACAATTTTTTGTTACGTAGGTGTGACCGTTAATGGTCATGAATCCCATTCCGTGCTTTGATTTTTTAAATTTACACACACATTTTCTAAAAATGCCTCTCGAGAAACGTAAACCTGAGACTTCTAAAAATGTTAGAATTTGCCTTCTAGAGGCCAGGAAGGAGCGACTGTTCCAAATAGCCCAAGAGCTATATACCCTAAGTTTAAAGGTAATAATGATCCCGTAATTAAAACTCAGTTTCTACCTCGGGTGCATTCGTTAGACAAAACGCGAACTGAGTTCATTGAGACGCTTGATAACTTAATTCCCGCTTATTTAAAAGAGGACCCATCGTTCATACCAAACTACTCGCCTTTAAACTCGTTCGACGAACTGTATTGCTACGTCAAACATACCGAAAGTTCTCTTACACAACAAAATGTTGATAGACAAAACTCTGATTTATTTCATCAGAAGCTCCCTCCTCTCCAGCTAGTTGGATTCGACGGCACGCCCACTAAATGGCCAGTTTTCTATGAAAACTATAAAAGCATAATTCATGATAATCCTAGGTTATCTAACGCTGAAAAGGTTCAATACCTAGTAGGTACGTTAAGCGGGAAGGCCTTAACCGTGTGCTCAGGTGTCCCGCCGACTGCAGACAACTATGACATTATCTGGAACGCACTCATATCTAAATACCAAGACACTAGAGTACAGGCTTCTAGATATATTGATCAGATGATTAATTTTAAGCCTAACCAGCCGTTAGATACATTCATCGAACAATTTTGCGCAGCGGAAGCCGCTCTCGAACGCTTGAATCTTAATATCTCAGACTATATTACGAGTATAACGCATATTGCACTCAGTAAGCTTGACAAAAAACAAGTCAATTTATTTGAATAAACTCACCTACACTTTGAGATACCTACATTCAATGATGTCACAAAATTTTTAAATTAACAAAGTAAAATTAATTCATTACGCTCACGCTCTTTATACTCGCCCTCGTCTCACAACAAAAGTAGTTCGCATACCTCTAATAATAAACGAGAAAATAAATCAAGATCAAATTATGCATTTGTCATTAATAAAGACATGCAAAATAAGGGACATATCGAAATGCCTCCATCTGTCTACGCACATAGGCCTACGTCGTGTATTGTTTGTAATGATCAGATTTACCCACTGTTTAAATGGCAACTTTTTTTACAATTTGGCTCGCGCAAACGAAACGATATCGTAAACAAGAATAGATTCTGTAAGAATTGTTTAGGTTTTCACGATGTAAAGCAATGCAAGTCGCAAAACAGATGTTTCGTATGTCAGAATAAACATCATAGCCTCTTACATATAAATGACTTTTATACACGCCCGGGAGTCGAACCGACGACCCGCCAATTACGCAGCACACTCGCTGAGCCATCGCCGCCCGCGCCGATACGGCCGGCCGCCAGCGCGAGCGCGGTCTCCGCTCTCGCTACCTCGCACCCCGCCGCGCTTAGCGCGCTCGCCCCGCCCGCGCCCGCTCCATTGTCTGCGACCGTCACATCTATAGAGAGTATTCATACTTCGATAGATAAGACAAAAGAAACAACGGTGTTGTTACCTACAGCTTTGGTACACGCATATAACTCAAATAATACACGCTCCAATGTTCGTGCCTTTATTGATATGGGATCAATCAGTCATTTCATAACGAAAGCTTGTTGTGAACGTTTAAATCTCGCTGTCTCGCCCGCCTTGTCGCCTGTGAAAGGGATAGGTCAAACGGAAAGTGCTTGTTTAGGTTTTACATCTTTGAAAATTTACTCGCGCTTCGACAAGACGTGCACATACTCTATTACCGCTAGGGTGATAGATACTATCACTGATCGTTTACCTAACGCTTATATTGACACGACGCAACTCACGCACTTCGGCGACTTACCTTTGGCCGACGATTATTTCGATACGCCCGGTGATGTCGATTGTTTACTAGGTAGCGAGATCTTCCCCATCATTTTCGGAAATTATAAAGTCACTTCCCCGCACTCGTCAGTTGTGGCATTAGAAACAACACTCGGATATCTCGTCATGGGCAGAGCCCACTGCGCATTTCTTCCATTACCTCGCGTGTGTGACGCGAGCAAAACACTGACAAAGGGTTTTTTTGTTCAGTAGATAATACGCGAACGCTTACGCAACTCACAGAACGCTTTTGGGAACTTGAAAACGTCCCTAGTAAAACTCATATAAGCCCGGACGACGAGGCGTGTGAAAACATCTTTCTCTCTACTCATTCACGCGATGATACCGGTAGGTATACGGTACATCTCCCATTCAAGCATTGCCCTTCTGAGTTAGGTAACTCCTTCGCTATCGCCAAACGCCGCTTATTTTTACTCGAAAAGAAACTCGATGCTAATCCCGATTTACGCGTAAACTATAACTCAATTATACAAGAGTAGATTGATAACGATTACCTAACCGAGGTACGCGACTCAAAGCCCAACAATGAGTGTTACTACATTCGAGTGTCTCACCGAGCTGTATACCGTCCTGAGAAGACTACTTTTAAAACGCGTATAGTTATAGACGCTAGCTGTAAGACAACCTCCGGAAAGTCTCTTAACGACTTGCTTTATAAAGGCCCTAATCTTCAAAGTAATATATTCAACCTACTTATTAATTTACGCACGTTTTCATACGCGCTTACCGCTGACATCGAAAAGATGTACTTCCAGCTCAAACGTATACCCGAACAGCGTTCATTTCAAAGAATCTTATATAGATTCAACTCCAATTCTGAAATACGTACATTTGAGTTCAATAGGGTCTCATGTGGCCGCTCGCGGCTTATGAGGCCGATAATCATATGTATATGAATGATTATGTGGGTTCCATTGACTGCCCTGAGATGGCTGAACAGGTCTACCATAAAATGGTGGATATGTTCAAGGCCAGCGCGTTTAATATTGTGAAATGGATCTCAAATGACTCCAGTCTTATGAACAAGATTCCCTTGTCCCACAAGAACCCGCAGATCATGAACTTCGATGACGACCACACGTCTCCCGCGAATACAAAAATCGTATAGGCATGCAGTGGCAGCCTATTAGCGATAACTTTCAGTTTAGAATAAACTCTGACGCCTCTGCATGTACTAAATGCACGATCCTTTCGGTAACCGCACGTCTCTTTGACCCTCTTGGTTTAATGGGTCCAGTCATAGCTTCTCGTCCAAGGATGTTGGTTCTCCAATCTCGATTGTGATGATCCAGTACCGCAATCGATCCATAATAAATGGATGCAGTTTCATAGTGAGCTGCCTAATCTCGAACTCATCAAAATCCCTCGTCACATAGGTATTACTGTTAATACTCACATAACTCTAGCAGGTTATGCTGGTGCTTGTGAGAAATGTTACGGAGCGGCAGTATACTTGCGCGTCAGTCCCGACGAATACTCCAACGGCTCAGTCAACTTGCTAGCCTCGAAGTCTAGAGTAGCTTCCCTAAAAAAGATGTCTCTCGCATACCTAGAGCTCTGCGCAGCTTTACTTTTAGCGAACCTATTAGAGGCCGTTCGTGAAACGCTAACTAAACGCTTTCGCTTAAATAAAACAATCGCCTTCTCCGATTCAACTGTCACGCTCACTTGGATTCACTCACCTGCATACAAATTTCAAACATTCGTCGCGAAAAGAATTTCAGAAGTCAACTCTAAACTCCCTGCTCGTCATTGGTTCCATGTCAAAGGTCAGGAAAACCCAGCTGACATCATATCGCGTCCAATTACTCCTAACGCACTTTTGAACTGTGACGACTATGGGCCGACCATGGCCCGCAGTGGCTCTCGCTCCCTATGGCTGAATGGCCAGTAAAAGCGTTTACAGTCAGCTCTAAGGACTCTTATTTTTTAGAAGCCAAAACGGTGTCACACGCAGCAAACCTTTCCCCTCCTCTGCAGATAGGCAGCATCGTAGGCGAGATAGCAGATTGTGTCTCCAGTTGGACTAAGTTATTGCACACGATGGTATATATTTTACGCTTCATAAAACGCTTGCAAAAGGGTGACATGATAAGTGTCTCGGACTTGGACGTTGCAGAACAATATGTAATATTGTACATACACACATTTTTCATCAGACATCACCGCAGTTAAAAATAATAAACTTTGTTCTAAACGATTAATAAAACTTAATCCGTTCGTAGACGAGAACAATATACTCAGAGTCGGTGGTAGGCTCACGCACTCACAACTCGACTACGGTCAAAAGCACCCAATTCTACTCCCCGCTGGAGATCGAATAACTCAATTGATAGTAAATTATTATCATCATATCAACTTACACACCGGCCCCTCGTTATTACTCGCTCTGATTAGACAAAAGTTTAGGATTCTTTCCGCTCGAAATCTCGTTCGACAAAGAGTGCACGCTCGTAACATTTGTTTCAAACTCAACCCTAGATTTACTACCCCGCAAATGGGAGATCTTCCTGCGTTCAGAATTACCGAAGCCAAAGCTTTTGTATACACAGCAGTAGTCTACGCGGGCCCCTTTTTTGTAACACACATTCGCCGCCGCGGAGTGAAAAGTCACAAGGCTTATGTACGCCTATTTGTTTGTCTTACGACGAAGGTATTACACCTCGAATTAGTTTCTGATTTGAGTACAGAACTAATTCTCGCTGCATTTAAACGGTTCATCTCTCGCCGAGGTCTCGTCTCCATGATCTATAGTGATGGAGCTACTAACTTTATTGGCGCTAAGCGCAGGTTAGACGAAATGTATAACCTTATCCAGTTCTCTAGTCATAATAATTATCTGATCGAACAGCTGTTAACCACGCACCGCGTTCAATTCAAACGCACTCCTCCATACGGCCCACATTTTAATGGGCTTTGTGAAATTAATGTTCGTTGTGTCAAAGCTCATCTCACTAAAGTGGTAGGTACTCATATTCTTACCTACGAGGAACTCTCAACTGTGCTTGTGCAGATTAAAGGGTTGCTTAACAGTAGACCGCTTTGTATCCACAGCTCGGACCCTTCGGATGTATCAGCATTAACGCCTAACCATTTTTTAAATGTAACGTCGCATAAGTTTTTACCCGCGGAAGATTTGACGAACGTTAATGATAACCGCTTATCTCGCTTTGTCTGGCGCCGTTGGAGTCAAGAGTATTGGACGTGCTTACAACAAAGAGAGAAGTGGAATACTCCCACTAAACCGATTCAATTAAATTCTATAGTAATCATCAAAGATCAAAATGCACATCCTTTGTGCTGGCCGCTTGGTGTGGTCGAATCTCTCTATCCTGGAAAGGATGGAGTAGTCAGAACTGTTAAAGTCCGTACTAACACCGGTACTTATATAAGGCCAGTTGTTCGGATATGTCCACTGCCTACGCAATAAATGTAATATTTATATCTTTCTCAATTAACTCTAGTTTAAGTATATTGTCTATCATTCTCATATTCTTTAATCATATAATCTCAAAGGGCGTACACTTCACGCATATTTTAGTTAAGAGGAAACCTCTAGGCCGGCGTAGTTGTATGCGCCATAACTTAACTTTTATTTGTCATAACGTAAACATTTTAAATAGTCATATGTCTCACTCACACGCACGCCTCACTACACTATTCATCCTTTTCCCTCCTACCCCTCTCCGCTCGAAAAATTCAAAAACGCATCAATCGTATGTCGCACCTTAACTATCGCTATACCGCTATCGAAGTTTTCCGAAAATCTCTAAAATACATAAAGTTATCACGCGCGCGAGTGCGCTTAAATATAACAACGCAAATTGCCTTGTGTGTGGTTTAAGGACTGTTTAAATTAACTACAAATTAGAACCAGCGACCTCAGAAGCCAAAAACACCGTGAGTACCTTTTCTTATACCCCACAGATATAAATTCAAGTTCATAAAAATTGGTCCAGCCGTTCTTGATTCTGTGTATATTATAGTGTATTAGTTTAATTTAATTTTATCGCAGGCGGATGAACTTTTTGTATGAAACTATGCTAATCGATTTTCACATATGGATGTATTTTCTCAAGGGCTTGTTAAATCTGCTAACCCGTATTGGATGAAGCTCTAAATTCCTCTCATTCTTAGAAGAGATTTGTGTGCCCAACAATGAAACATTAATTATGTAATTTGTAAAAAAAAATTACGCCATATTTTGGAAAAATTACAAATAGGATAATTTAATAGCACTCACTCGTTACGGGAAACAATCGAGCCTATCGTTAAATGTTACAAATCCCACTTCCAAAAACAAAGTTTAGAGTCTGTTCAAAGTTTTATATCGGGAACGTTCTTTTTATTATCATTCGAAAAAAGAAAAAAGTTATATCTGTTGTCCAAAATGAAATCTGAATGTAGCTACCAAAAACTGCCCCGCGGACATAAGACTTTTTTTTCTTGTAGGTTGTATTTAAATAAAAAGTTATACCGGATTTATTTGAAAATGTGGCCTTTTATATTTATGCAGAACTCATATACCTTACCTACCTTTAGAACTCTTTTGGTTATAATACAAGTTTTTATGTGTAATTAAGCTTACAAATTAAGTTTTATTTAATTTCGCTCAGTGCTTTTTGCGTGATGCATGAACAAATAAACAAATAACCAGTCAAAAATAAAAAAAATGGTTTGTAATTTTTTTCTCTAATATTTGCAGCTTGTGTTATATTTGATTAATTTTTTCCTTATTTTTTTCTTTTAGTTATTGTAATATTATATATGCTATATATTTGTGTATACTAGTTAATACATTCTTATTATAATCATTGATATTTATGAATTTATATTGGCTTTTAAGTTAATCTGTTCTAATTATAAATAATATATCTATCATCTTTAATGTACAGATACAGCTCTGTTATAATTTCATAAGTTTTTTTTTAATACTACGATATTGTTGAGTAATAATCCTTGTATCGTAGCTAGCTTTACAAACATACAAAATAACGAACACATATTACACCCAGACTCAGAACAACTACTTGCTTTATCACACAAAGAGTTGCCCTATGTGGGAATCGAACCCACAACACTATCTACACCATCTGTGCAGTCACAGATGTAACAGTCAGAGTATGGATGTTTATAAAATGATTGACAAAAAAGGCAGATGTTCGAAATTCGTCCATAATAATTTAAAATTGACATTCTAGATTGATTTTTTTATTAATGGTAACTAAAAGTCGTCAATAGAAACTAAATAAAAATAAATTAAAATCGGTTAACAAACAGAGGAGCAAACGGTTCTTAATCATTTTGTCTTCGCCTATTGATAAATAAACAGTTTCTGCGTGGATTTTAAAATTTGGTTCATAGAGTTGCTTAGGCGTATCCCACAGCACTGAACAGGGCTCTTCTGTGGAGACCACAGAGGGTTGTCGCGTCCAGGGTCATTCGCGGATACCGCACGGTGTCGACGGAGGCGGCCTGTGCATTGGCCGGAATCCCCCCATGGGACTTGGAGGCGGAGGGGCTCGCGGAGGTGTATCGGCGGGCGTCGCAAGAGGGGGCGGGGCGCAGACGTCTCCAACTCCGTGAGGTGGCGAGGTGGCAGGGCGACGCCCGACGAGCTGCCATGGCCAACTGGAGGGCGCGGCTGGAGGCGCCCCGGGCCGGTCTTCGGACCGTGGGGGCGCTCCAGCCGGTGCTGGAGGAGTGGGCAGGGCGACGGCACGGAGTCCTTACCTTCCGACTGGTGCAGGTGCTGTCGGGGCACGGTTGCTTCGGCAGATATCTGCACATTGTCGCAAGGAGGGAAGCGACTCCGGGCTGTCACCATTGCGGCTGCGACGAGGACACGGCGCAGCACACGCTTGAGTCGTGCCCGGCTTGGGCCGAGCAGCGCCGTGAACTCGTCGCGGCAATAGGGGGGGACCTCTCGCTGCCGAGCGTCGTCAGAGCGATGCTTGGCAGCGACAGGAATTGGGCCGCGGTCGCTGCCTTCTGCGAGGAGGTCATCTCGCGGAAGGAAGCGGCGGAGAGGGCCAGGGAGGCTGATCCTTCCGCAGACCCGAACCGCCGCCAGCGACTGGGGCGGCGCAGGCGTGGATATTTGCGCCTAATGCCGCCCTAGCTGGGGCTGCGGGTGGATGGACCGGGGAACGTCCGCCACCCGCAAGGCCTCCCGCGAAGGTGTGACGCTCCGTGTGTGGATGCGTTGCTCAGATGAGGGTACCCAAAAGGGTAAGCCGCGGACCACCGAAGGAATACAACATAGTTCCAGTGGCCTGTCAGCGAAGGAAAAAGGCGGTGAGACGGCACACGGCGGGTTTCTTTAGTGGGTGAGGGCCCCACACTACCCTGTTCGTTGCCCCGAGCGACAGGGTGTGTGGTTAGGAACATTTTTTCCCGCCTAAACAAAAAAAAAAAAAACAAAAAAAAAATGCGTATCCCACAAGAACTTTTTATCGAAGTAAAAAGATTCTATACCTATATATAAATTTATCTGTATAATAAATTTGGCACAAATCCAATAGCAGGAAGTACCTATACTTGCGCTACGAGTAAAGGGAAGCCTTTGACTTTGAATCTAGATACTCGTAGTTCCATTTGCATAGTACCTGTTCCAAGGCTACTGGCGCATATTTGTTACTGTCAAAGTGATATGATGCAAATCGTATGATACAAATCAGATATACAAATCATAAAGCGGCATTACATTAGTTGAAACAAAGCTCGTGAGCATAAATATTGACGACCTCACTGCCGTTAAGTTAATTTCGTTAAGTATTTGCTTCTTTCAAATAAAGAATTTTCATAGATTTAGGTATTCCAAAAAAAAAAAGATTTTAATATTATATTTAGATATTTTTATATATATTTTTAGCATTTGACATGCTTAGCAACATACATTAAACACAAAGTGAAAAATGTGAAATCGAAAATAACAGTCACGAGCAGGATTAAGTTTACCTGGTCGGTGTAATGTATGAAAATACTTCCGACAGATGGTGCAGGCGTCACCCAAAGACGTTAAGTATGAATGTGTTATCGAGATTAGCAGTCAGGAGCAAGGGTCACGATGGCTGAATTGGCAAAGCATCTGGACGGTATCCAGGAGATGCAGGTTCGAATCATGCTCGCGATTATCATCGTTATTTTCGATTTCACATTTTTCACTTTGTGTTTAATTTTAATATTAGGCAATAGATATATTATATCTGGGTTCAGTACATGCAGACGTAATCAATATTTTGTGAGTTCAAATGAGTCGTGATACATGAGTATCTTTGGCCGTGTGGGGCCGGCTTTAGAATTGTCCCACCCCTCTTCACCCATGGGAGTCGTAAGAAGCGACTGAGGGAATAACGGAAGGAGTGGGCAGCAGCACTCCCTCGAGTATTAACAACATCCACTGCGATCGCCAACCCGCCTGCCAAGCGTGGCGATTACGGCACTATACCCTCAATTTGGGGAGGCCTATGTCCAGCAGTGAACGTCGAAAGGCTGATGGATGGATGGATGGACATGAGTATCTACAAAAAAATATGAGCCCAATATAACCATTTATATTTCAATGAAGTTAATTTATCTCAAAGAAATTGACAAACTTCTTATTCCATACAAACACAAGAATGTATGTAGGTATATACCTACGCATACTCGCACTATACTATATGACTATATACTGGTACTATAGCATACAGAATCAAGTAGCAGCTGTGATTTTCCTGCTCCAATTAAACTTATTGTAATTGAATCACACTAAATTTAATTACACATTTGTCAATGTAGCAATTAAAAACATACCAAACATTTTCAAATATAGAGATTTGAATAAGGAAAATAAATAAAGGAAGGAAGTTTAGAACATTCTACCTTTTTATTATTTTTCCATTCTTTAGACAGACTGGCAAAGAGTCCGTAACCTAAATGAACCACAGCTTTCATAGTGCAAAGTATTCTAAATATATGTCTAAGATACCCAATTGTTTTGCATGTGAATCAGACATAAGAGTATTAATAAACGATTATGTTATTAAACAAACTCATTTTCGCATTTATAATATTACTAATATGAGGATTGTTGAATATAATACTTGCTTTTTCTATAGTCTTAATGTACGACCTCTCTTTTTTGCTACCTT
Organism: Leucoma salicis; assembly: GCA_948253155.1. Taxonomy (NCBI): domain Eukaryota; kingdom Metazoa; phylum Arthropoda; class Insecta; order Lepidoptera; family Erebidae; genus Leucoma; species Leucoma salicis. The sequence continues at coordinate 8,196,338 of OX411808.1, read as the reverse complement.
AAATCATCTTTACTTCAGGTTGTAATTTTTTAAACTAAGAATATTGGTGTGAAAGAACAATAATCACTTTAAAATTTCTTACATAGTAACTAATTCTTATACCCCTCTGTGCAGTCGCAATAAACTAAGAATTATTTACGACTTGAAAGTCTTAAGACATAATTTATAAGGTTTCAGGTGTAACTTCGTTAAATTATTATGACACCAATTAATTAAATACTTCGTGGTATCTGTTACTTGTGAATAAAGATAGTGACAGTAAAATTTATAGTTTCGCAATAATCATTATACAAGTATACATTGACCTAATAGAGGTCAATGACAATAATATTTTATTATTGCTATACATTCAGAGCCCACAGAGTAAGATCAGATTAGGCGTTAGTCCACCGGCCTGGCCCAGTGCTGGTTGGTAGATTTGAAGAGCCGTCGAGAAAATATCTCAGGCATGCAAGTTTTTTCACCATATTACCAAGCAGTTATAATTTGTAAACAAATACGACACATAACTTTGAAAAATCATATGTGTACCTTGGAATGGAAATCGAACCCATCACTGGCTTTGCAGTGCTTGGTCCCAAAATAGTGACAACCATTTTTCTCTTTTAATTTGAATGCACATTAATATATTTTATATGGTTACTAGGCGCGCAATGATTGTTTATAAATATCAGCGTTTTCTGTGTTTGTAATATATAAATTAACAAAGGTTGAAATCGCATTGAATATCAAACAACCAATCACATAATGGATATAGCCCATTTATCCACACAATAAAAATGAAGTGAAATAATAAATTCAAATGTATTGGCCTCTACAAATGTTAATAGATATTTACCCAGCCGTTAAATGCTATGATAAAATATATTTCTCAAAGTAAATAAAGTGATATGGTAAACATACTAATCAATGACGTTTTTAATTGCAGATATGCTAATGGATGATAGTAGGATATAACTCCTACCCAAGAGGGTAAGACGCCGGCGGACCACTGAAGTAATCCAACACAGTACCAGTGGGCCGTCAACATAGGCGGAGAGACGGCACACGGCGGGTTTCTTTAGTGGGTGCGGGCCCCACACTACCCGGTTCGTTGCCCCGAACGACGGGGTGTGCGGTTAGGAACATTTTTTTCCGCCTAAACAAAAAAAAAGGATGTCACTCCTATTATTCAGATTTCTGTGGTAAATAGGCAACACAAACTAACTTAACTGCCTCGGTGGTGTAGCGGTAGTGTATGCGACTGCTAATGATGAGGTCTCGGGTTCGATCCACGGATAGGGCAATGTTATTGAGCGTTTTCCTAAAAAAAAATTCTCAGTAACAGTCCGGAGTTTGGAAATGTGCCCGGTAGACGTCAATAGGCGGGCGAGGTCAATACGTGGGACTTAAACATAGCTGGCAAGTTGTGGGTGTGTAATACACCTCTGCCTACCCCTTCGGGGAATACAGGCGTGATGCTATGCTATGTTTGTTACCAATTCTAAACTGAGTAACACTAAGGGAACAGCTGTGTGTCTAGTCTAGTAGGGAGGAGTAGATTTGGGCCTCCAGCATTTGCACTCACTATACCTACACAACACAACGATAGGAATGCCTACTAATATTTCACGCTGATCTTCTGTGAGTTGGCCGTGTGGGGCCGACACCAAGAATAGCGCCACCCCGCCTCTTCCTATGAGAGTCGTAAGAGCCGACTAAGAGATTACCGGAGGACCGGGCAGCAGCGTTCCCCTGTGTACTAAAAACAACCACTGCGATCGCCAATCCGCCTGCCAAGCGTAGCAATTATGGTAAAACCCCCTATTTAGGGGAGGCCTATGTCCAGCAGCGGACGATGAAAGGCTGATGGATGGATGGATGGATCTTCTGTGAGTGCGTAGTACTATCAAGATTGAGGCGACTCGTTCATGCTGTAATAAGCAAAAAGTGAAGCAATATGAGACACCCCTTTTTTTTTGTTTTTTTTTTTGTTAAGGCGGGAAAAAATGTTCCTAACCGCACACCCCGTCGTTTGGGGCAACAAACAGGGTAGTGTGGGGCCCTCACCCACTAAAGAAACCCGTCGTGTGCCGTCTCTCCGCCTTTATTGGCGGGCCACTAGAACCATGTTACATTCCTTCGGTAGTCCGCCAGCGGCTTAACCTTTCGGGTACCTTCTAAAAAGCGCCCCCAAAATACAAGAAAACCGCTTTCAAAATACTGAAATGCAAAAAATTATTGGTATCATACGATCTCCATGCTCGACAACCACTTCACGATGACACAAATGTAAAAAAAAATAGTTTTGATATTCAAAATATGTAAGCGTTGGACATGCTTATAAATGAACGAACTAACTAACTTATCATCACGCCATTGCCCTTGCGGGGTAGGCAGAGAAAACAGAGTGCCAAGAGGCTCTATTCTTGCATACATCTCTCGCTTCCTCAACATTCATAACCCTCTTCATACACGCTCGCCGGTTTCGGAGACTCCTGACTCCACCTTCCTTCAACACATGACCGATTTGGTCTAGGTAAGTGAGTCTCGGTCTCCCCCTGTACCTACATCCTTTCACTTTCCCATTGTATATCTTAGTAACCAGTCGCTCGTCCGGCATTTTTCCACATGTCCGAACCATCGGAGCATTCCCTTTCGCATCTTTACACCAATACTCTCTTTCATACCTACTCGCTCTCTTAAAGGAGACGCCTTTACGAATGCGATCAGTCAGCCTCACTCCACAGATTCTCCGCAGACATCGCATTTCGACCGCATTGATTTTACTCTCATGCTCCTTTTTGCATACCCAACTCTCGCTTCCATATAATAACGTTGGGACGAGCACTGCGTTGTGTATTGCGACACGTGCGTTCTGGCTGAGGTGGTGGCTGCCGATAAGTTGTCCCCATGCTCCGTTCACTCTATTTCCCGTATTCACTCTTCTCTCTACATCAGTGGTGTACCTTCCATCCCGACTGAATCCACATCCAAGATATACAAATTCATCCACTTGTTCTAGCACACCATTTCCTATTGCTACTCTAACATCTGTTCTGGCTTCTTCTCTTTCAAAAACCATTATTTTGGTTTTGCTTACACTCACACGTAGGCCCCTTTTCTTACAATCTTCTGCCATTACGTCGACTAGGGTTTGCAGGTCAGTCGCAGACCGCGCTAAAAGGACCGCATCGTCTGCATATAGCAGAGAGTTAACCACTGAGTCGCCCGTCTGAACTCCCACATTCATTTCACTCTACCTTTGTAGACATTTATCCAGATATATGATAAACAGTCTGGCTGATAGAACGCAGCCCTGTTTAACGCCGATATTGACATCAAACCAGGGCGACATTCCATCATCCAGCCGCACACAAGCTCTGCAGTCCATGTAGTTTGACTGCACCGCTTGTAGCAGCCTACCGTTAATACCATACTCCGGCAAAATGTCCCAGAGTTCCTTTCGTACAACAGTGTCAAATGCTTTCTCCAAATCCACAAAACTGCAGAAAACCCTCTGGCCTACAGCCAGATGCTTTTCCACATTGTTGCGCAGAGAAAACACTTGATCCATGCATCCTCTTCCACACCTGAAACCTCCTTGTGCCTCACACAAAAATTCATCAGACACCATCCTCATTCTCCTTTCAATAATCTTACCATACAATTTGGCTGCCAAACTGGTCAAGCTTATGGTTCTGTAGTTTGCACAGTCATAACGTGAACTCTTGTTTTTAAACAAGGGCACGATGACTGTGCTTCTCCAGTCCTTGGGAACCATTCCTGAAATCCAAAATAAATTGAGAAGCATCAGGAAGGATTTCCAGACACATGAGCCTCCAAGCTTGATCATCTCAGCAGACACCATATCAATACCCGCTGCCTTCCATCCATCCATCGGCCTTTTAACGTCCACTGCTGGACATAGGCCTCCCCAAGGATGGGGGATAGTGCCGTAATCGCCACGCTTGGCAGGCGGGTTGGCGATCGCAGTGGATGTTGTTAATGCTCGAAGGAGTGCTGCTGCCCACTCCTCCGGTATTCCCTCAGTCGGCTCTTACGACTCCCATGGGTGGAGAGGGGTGGGACAATTCTAAAGCCGGCCCCACACGGCAACACCCGCTGCCTTACCATTTTTCAAACTTCTAATCGCCCATTCAATTTCATCCATACTAATGTCATCAGAGGATGCCGGTACCGAATGCTGATCTATTAGACCACATGTGGCACCAGCATCACCCTGAACATCCGCATACATATCTCCAAAATATTCACTCCATCGGCCTAACACATCTTTTGTTTGCGTAAGAATGTCTCCACCTTATTTTATTCATTCTGAAAGCTGACCAACCACTCCGAGATTTCTTCACCTCCCTCCAGAAAAGTTTGGGGTTGCTCTCGAAGTTTTTGGTCAGCCTTTCTTCTGCAATCATATTTGCTCTATGACGCTTCTCTTTCACTAAGGCTTTGGTGTCATTCTTACGTTGCCGGTATATTTCTTTCTTTCATTCTGTTCTTTCATACTTGCACTCAGGTTCAAAGAAGCACTTTCACTTTCCTATGCTTTTTTGAGCATCCACATACTTCTTTCGCTATATCTACCATACTATCTTTCAATATTCTCCAGCATTCTTCCATGTCAGATTCCGGCTGACTTGCTATTGTTAGCTATTCACGGACACCCTGTGCATACTTTGATCTTACACTCTCTTCTTGCAACTTTTCAATCTTTATTCTTTCAAGCCCTACTTTCAAGTATACAGTTTCTAAACAGACCACTAAATCTCGCATTAACGAGATAGTGGTCCGTGTCGACAGTGGGACCCCTGTAGGCTCTTGTATCCAGAATTTTAATTCGGAGGCGACTGTCTACCTGAATTAAATCTATACTTCTCTATATACTTCTCTGTTCATTCTTTTTCCATGTATACAAATGCATGTCCTTATGTTGAAAAAATGTGTTTGTCACAATAAGATCCATACATACATCCGCAATGAGCCTACCTGCATCGATCACTCTCTTATCACCAAATGAACCAAGCACGTCCTCGAAGTCTGGACGGTTGGTCTCAACCCATCCATTCAAGTCTCCGCATACGATCACACGTTCACTAGCTTCTGCCAAATCCAGAACTTCCCTTACATTATCCCAGAACTTCTCTAGATCAGATGCCACCGAAGAGCCTACGCGAGCATAAGCTGCGACCAGGAAGACCCTGGTGACACCTAGTTTTATTCGGACCCATAGAAGTCTGGGATCGAACATTCCGTAGTCTTTCACACCTGAGGCCAAGCAAGCGGACAGCAACAACCCCACTCCCATGCTGGCCCGACCGCTCTGCGGTACACTAGACCACAGAGCTATCCCGCCACTAGGAAGATCACAGGCGTCGCTACCCTTTCGCTTAGAGCACATCAAGCTGTCTGTCCGACATGACGGTTACCAGCTCGTGTAACTTACCTTCCACACCACCTCTTACATTCCACGTGCCTACTCGACACTCTGCTCCCCTCGACTCGCCAAACTGGGCAAGGCGTGATGGGTGGCGGCCCCCATCGCCACATCTGCCATTGTTCGTACCGACGGGGGCGGGTCGGTCCGCGTCGCCTCTGGGGCACGCGCTAACCCGCACTGCGGTACACATTCGAGACGGATTGCAGCCTGTGGAGTACAGGCTGGCAGGGATCGCGACGAGCACGCTCCGGACTATGTTCACTCAAAAAATGAACGAAAAAGGCGAAAATCCGAAAATGAAAATAAAAATTAAAAACAATGATTGTGTTTTGTTTGTCTATCCTTTTTCTGTTTTATAATTTATTTTAATATGGGAATAGTCTAACAATACACGTCACACAACAGCCATGCGTATAAAATACAGTTTCACTCCAGGATTTACAGCAAAACAAGATTTCTTTCAAAGTAAAGGATTTCCTATTAATCATTATAATAAATCCCATTGTGATGTTATTACTTGATTAATAGTGCACTCCGATAAATTTGTAGCAAATCGTTGTCATGGCAACATACATCCAAACATTCCACATATCTGGGTCACAATAAAATTAGGCTAAACAATGTATTTCGCAACATTTTGTTTTCTAGCAAAATATTTTCAATTATTCTGTATAGACCCAGAATTATTTAACACCAAAAGTTACTATAATGTTATCAATCAGTTGAGTCTTTTCTCTTTAAAAAATAGACTGATTCAACCATTTTTTTTTGTTAAGGCGGGAAAAAATGTTCCGCCCACCCCGTCGTTCGGGGCAACGAACAGGATAGTGTGAGGCCTGCACTCACTAAAGAAACCCGCCGTGTGCCGTCTCTCCGCCGTTATTGGCGGGCCACTGGAACTATGTTACATTCCTTCGGTGGTAGACTGATTCACCCTAGTGCTCGGAGATATGTTTGCAAATTTTAGAAATTTATTTGGTACTCCTCTTGTAATCAATTGATCATTAAAATTGGTTCATATTAAAGACGCATAAAAATTATACTGATGAACTGTAAATACAACTACAAAGACATATTTTTTGATCTGTATTTTAGCACTCAAATTTAAATTCAATTTATAAGGCTATTATATAGCACTTAAAATCGACAAGAATACACTAAAAATTTGGAAAATCCAAAACTGCACGCCTCATAATCTGCATTTTTCACAATAAAATTGATTATTTGATAAGTAACTAATAATGTATTGGTCTTACTAAGTAGTTTTCAATAAATCACATGGATAGCGCTAATTTATAAAAAATGCTAATGTGTTTCTCATGTTTTATACGCCATCCAGCGATAATTTTAAGAAGTACTAATATATTGGTCTATAGAAGTAGTTCTACGAAATAAGGTATAGGCTATAGCGCTTGTTTTAGTGTATCACTGTGCCATCAAGTCGAGCGTAAATATTCACTATTGTTTTTTTTTATTTAATAACAATTAAACTACACCGAATCAGACCGTGAAAAGTAATAGGGCTCTATTCGTAATAGTACTGAAGTTAATAAGAAAAAAAAGACTCAATTAGTAAATTATTTCGGTTGTTATCGTGTTAACATACATTACCTACAAGAAACGGACGTCCAAGACAGAACTTTTTTAAACAGTTTTTTAACTAGTTTAAATAACAAAAATGGCATAAAAAATATCATGAATGTCAAAAATAGTGTTTTTCCTTGATATGTGTGTGTATATATTGTTTTACAAGTGCAATATATGATAAATAGAGACATTTAAAGTTTGAAAAATCAGTTGTTCTACGTAAAACTAGAATAGTACCCACCTCAACGCTTCGCTTATGAGGCGTGCAATAAATAACACGAGCGCCTGAGGTGAGTGCGTCCGCAATAATAATGTGGCGATTGCAATAACCACAAGTGGCCATATTCCGTAGTAAAGCCTTTCATGAGAAGAACCTGGTAAGAAACACATGGGCCCACTTTTTTCAATTACCAATTTATTACATTTTAAATACTTACTTACTGCACTTAACATGCTCAGTTACTTTTAAGAACAAATTATATGTGAAAATGGAAAAAAATAGCTTTACTGCGACCAGGATTCCAACCTGCGTCCCATCCAATCCGGGGAAGCTATCGCAGTCACCTAATGGGGACACCCAATCTCCACTTCACATTTGTTTTAGATGTCTTTATACACGTTCTCTTCATACACGCTCGCCGGTTTCGGAGTCTCCTGACTCCACCTTCCTTCAATACATGATCTATTTGGTCTAGGTAGGTGAGTATCAGTCTACCCGTGTACCTACATCCTTCCACTTTCGCATCTAAAGTTAAATATTACTATTTGTGTTAGCACAATCACTAACATTACTAACGTTGTTTTATTCTCGATAATTCTATTATTGTTTTTTAACATTTGAGTTTTTTATTTGTACTACTCTGTCAAGAAAGTACCGGGAAAAGATCAATAATACACAAAATACTTTCTAACATTTACGCGAATTTACACATTTTGAAATAAAACTACGTTTACGGAATCTATCGCGTTTACTTGATTTTTATACTATCCCGACGTTTCGAATACTTTACAGCATTCATGATCACGGGTGGACTTAGATGGTAGGCGTCCAAAGCTGATATGTTGTTTCAACGGTTTCATCTACCCACAGATAATATGATTTTACAAATTTTTGGTTTATTTATTTCAACCCACATAATATTCATATTTAGATATTTTTATATATATTTGTAGCACTTGACCTGCTTAGCACTATACATTAAACACAAAGTGAAAAATGCGAAATCGAAACTAACAGTCACGAGCAGGATTTGAACCTGCATCTCCTGGATACCGTCCAGATGCTTTGCCAATTCAGCTGAATTGGCAATTAAACATACTTTCTTGACTGATTGTATTTGCTGAAACTTGTGATGAAAAATTAGGTGAGTTCCATCTTGCACCCTTATCACTATACATTACTGCTCTTGTATCAGTTCTAGGGCGTACTGAATATTTAGTAACCACACGTCTCTCAACAGTTATTCATAAAAAATCATATATTTAAATGTGGTCCCACGAAGGTTTATATTGAGTGTCGGACCGCTGATTTACTTTTTACATTTTGATATACTTTATTACATTGTCAGATTTTATATTGATAGATAGAACATTTCTGGTTATACGATCTTTGATAGAAAAATTAAGGCGTAAAATATTGTACACTACAAATCTATCCAAGATATTACCCCAGACAAATCCTGGTTTTCCAAACATCGCAACATCAGCAAACGTGCCGCCTCGGTTATCTGCCGTTTACGCCTCCTGTACCCCTGTCTTCCTGGCTAAAATTAGGGTCAGAGACTCCTCTCTCTGTGAGTGCGGATTGGATGAAGGAAACCCTGAACACATCTTTTTCAGCTGTCCAAGAATATATCCTTCTCTGTGTGAATTCCTCCCTTCCTCTGTCCCTCTTCCGTCTAATCTCGGATCTCTCCTGATGAGAGTATTTTACCCATTTGTATACATACTAAGCAATTTTATTAATGCAAATAACATCAAATTGTTATTGTCTATCTAACCCACCAACACTTGTATATATTATATGTAGTGTCTTTAATTTTAGGTAAATCAACAGTAGTCCTAAATTATAAAAATCTCTCTTCATATCACTACCTCACTTTCACAAAACTACCACGAAGTTATTGAAAGAAAGAAATAAGAAAGAAAGATAGAAACTAAATTCAACCGTTGACAACGTTTTTTTTTTGTTAAAGCGGGAAAAATTGTTCCTCACCGCTCACCCCGTCATTCGGGGCAACGAACAGGCTAGTGTGGAGCCCTCACCCACTAAATAAACCCGTCGTGTGCCGTATCTCGTCATTACTTCAGTGGTCAATAAGTATTGAAGCCTAACTTAACGTTTATCTATATATATATAAGCGATTTACCACTCACTGACTCATCACGATATTTCCGAAACCGTACGTCCGATTGACTAAAAATTTTGCATAGATGCTCCTTTCATGACGTAGACGCTCACTAAGAAGATTTTGGATAGGATTTTACGAAACTACTATCCAAAATATATATTTTTATCTGATATCGTATTCAGACTTCTACACTCATTATCACAATAACACCAACTGTCACACAATAACATGTCAACCGTTGCTATGGTAACCATTGATGTGGTTATTAAAGTAATATCATCTAACAGTTGTTTTATAACAAAATAATTTTAGTTATGTTTAAGAGAAGAGTTGGCATTAGTTTTATAGTTTTTTTAAAGACTTATTTTAGATATTCCGATTTCTATAATATTTAAATTGGCATTAGTTTAATAGCTTTTTTAAAGACTTACCTCCTTACTAATAAACATTGTATAAGCTCCGAATAGTTATTCAGTGTTTTGTTCCGTTCTTTCAACGTTAAACTATTACTAATATGATAAAGACATAACACTGAATAACTATTCAGAGGTTATACAACTTTTATTAATAAGGCAGTTAAAATTTAGGTTGCAAATTATTTGTGAATGTGGAAAAAGAGAACTAAGTGCGAACGGGATTCGAACTACGTCCCTTCCAATCCGGGGAAGTGCTCTAAGTCGCTAAGCTATCGCACTGACCAACCACCCATCCATCAGGCTTTCAACGTCCATTGTTTGACATAGGCCTCCCCAAGAGGAACCCACAACGAGCGGTCCTGTGCCGACCGCATCCAACGGCTCCCCGCTGCTTTGACCAGATCGTCGGTCCATCATCATCCTACGCTGCGCCGTCGGATACGTGGTCGCCACTCGAGAACCTATAAAAGAAGATGAAGCGAAAGATGCGTGTCAGGATCGTAGCAAGTGGAGAGAAGTGGTCTCTCCCTACCCCTTTTTTTTTTGTTAAGGCGGGAAAAAATGTTCCTAAGTGCACACCCTATCGTTCGGGGCAACGACCAGGGTAGTGTGAGGCCTGCACCCACTAAAAAGAAACCCGCCGTGTGCCGTCTCTCCGCCTTTACTGGCGGGCCACTGGAACTATGTTACATTCCTTCGGTGGTGTCTCTGCCTACCCCTACCGGAAAAAGTTGTGACAATATGTAGGCATGATTTTATAAAATAATAACAAATTTTAACTGCGTGCTGCAAGCTTAATGACACTATTCAGAAAGAACGAGTGAAAATGAGACAGTCAATGAGCTTTTCAAAAGAGATTTTGGTATTATTAGGCATATTGATACGTTATTTAAAGTAACATAAACGGTCTTTTTTCACGTATAAATTAGGTGAAATTATTAACTACGTTTAGCCTGACGTTTCAACTGCGTTGCAGCAGCCGCGGTCACGGGATAATTTTCAACTTAATTTAAACGTGAAAAAAGACACGTTTATATTACTTTAAATATGTGTACAATTCATGAATCTTTAAAAGTTAATATTGATACGTTGCGGAAGACAATACTAAAAGAAATGATTGCAGGAAAGCGTAATCTGCACTAATTTATAGTTGACAATTTTAGTGCCTAATTGTGGATCTTCTCTGTTTTATACATCAACTGCCTCCTCAGTAGCCACCCGGTGTTTGGAAATGTGCCCGGTAGACGGCAATAGGCTCGCCCCCTATTACGTGGGACTTAAACATAGTTGGTGAATCGTGGGTGTGTAATACACATCTGCCTACCTCTTCAGGGAATATAGACGTGATGCTTTGTGTTTGTTTGTACATCAATGTTTGTAACACATAACTGACGGGCCTCGTGGAGTAGTCGGTAGTGTAACCGACTTCCGTGCACGAGGTCGTGGGTTCGATTCCCACTCAGGACAATTATTTGTGTGATGAACACAGATATTTGTACTGTGTCTGGGTGTTTTCTATCTCTGATACCCATTTTTCAAGTTTAGTTTGGGACCAGAGGACGTTATGTAAAAATATCCGTTAATATTTATTTATTTATTTATTTATTATACTAGGCTGTACGGCTTGATGGTGAGTAAGACGGTAAGTTTGCCACTCACTGACTGGTTGACGTGGTAGCCTATAGACCAAAGCAACCTTCGCGAGTAATCCATCTCAAGAACAGTTATAGGACATGAAGAGTAATGATGATATAGAGGAGATGAGGAAGTGGTCAGTTAAATAATAGGAAGGGAAGGAGCGGGTGGTTTGGTAGGTTTCTAATTTAGATATAGAAACACACATATTTAGATTTGTTTTAATTAAGAATGTTAAATTTCATTTTATATTTGACATAGGATTCACATACATTTCAATGGTTTATTAAAATCGTGGGTAAATTAGGTGTCAAATTTAGAAAATAAATCATTAACGCTGACGAAGTCGGTATCAGCTAATGATAATATATTATAGATACTGAATTACCGGGTCATTCATTATTATAACGGCCATTGCCATATTCATACAAAGGTGGTCGCTAAATAAATAAAATGTTAGGAACTTTATTTATCCAATCACTTAGAAAGTAATGGAAATAGAAATAATACATTATTTTCAATCCTCATAAGTGACTTCTCGAAACGAAGTGTTCATTTTTATTATCTAACCGTACTAAGTGATACGAGCAATATATATATATATATATATATGTATATACATTTTACCAACAACAATTCGAAGAATAGCGAGCCTATTTGGGAATAGTCACTATACCACCGATAAGCATCGCATAAGGAGTTAATCCAAGAATAAAAAAAAATGGCGTCATCTTTTTTGTGCTGTAATTTTTCGAAACCAATATCGGTTTCGGGCGCGTGACAGCTACTTTCTCACGCTATAATACAACAAATAAGATGAGTTAAGCTATACACTGTCTCGTTTGTAGAACAATTTCTTTTTGCTGGGTATTACATTCACTTCGCTATTCGCGAATAGCTATTCCAAGTATAAGCGATACGTCAGATGGCGTGGAAAAACGACTGTTGATTATTTAAGAGAATAAAATCGTGGAATAGATTATTGTCGGTATAGTTATTCTTGTATATATTCGAGTTTGGTTGAATCCACTCTAATTCATACAAGAATATGTATATGCCTTTAGGGGAATAACAAAATATACTATTTTTAAATTAAAATATTCAAACAAGTGCTATAAAAAAAGGTTAGTCCACAAAAAATATATTAGTTAATTGTTAATTGGCTTATATAATATTAGGTATCTAGTTAATTTTTAATGAGTTTGGATGCCTTGTTTTTTCTTATCCTGAATTTTCAGCTCCGAATGATGAGTCTGGCGGACGATATTAAATACATTATTATTCCTATAGTATTATTTCTTAGTAGAACTGGTGCAGTGGTAGTGTGTGCGACTACTGATCATGAGGTCTCGGGTTCGATCCCCGGGTCGGGGATTGTGTATTGGGCATTTTCGTAAAAGAAAAATTCTCAGTAGCCCGGAGGTTGGAAATGTGCCCGGCTGACGGCAATAGGCTCGCCCCCTATTACGTGGGACTTAATCGTGGGTGTGTAATACACCTCTGTGTACCTCTTCGGTGGCACAGGCGTGATGATATGTGAGTGTGTGTGTAGTAGGACTGAAAATATAAAGTTTAGTGGTAACACTTGATAAGTTCCCGCGCGTATTGACGAAGGAAAGGGTCTTCTTTGCCTTAGACAAAACTAAACCACACCGAAGGTAGAATTTCTCACTGAGTGAGAACAAATGTGAAGGATTTGTTGTTGATCCAGGTCAGAAATTGTACACGAGTTGATAACACTATGCTTTATATTTTAACGATGTTACACATTTTTGCTTAAAGCGTCGAGGAATCTACCACTCTGCTAAGGATGAAGACAAGGTGGTTATTCAAGGCAGTGACTTATATATATATCTACCGCTGTTATTACTAAGTCTATAGAGGTTTACTTAGCAACAGTTGAGCGTTAGCGTAGGTGGTACATATAACTACAGTAAGACAATTTAGCTTATTGTAAGAGATTTACTATATATATCGAGTATTCTTCTTGATTTTGCTCCAACAGTCGGCTTTAACTATACCTAAAGATAATCGGTTGCTTACATTTTAGATTTTAACTAGCTTGTGACGCAACTTCGCCAGCTCGAACTTCTAAATTTCAAATATACAAATAATAAGTTATCATCTATTTATGTTTTAACTGACGCATCATCTATTTACCTACAACAATTTTATCCAAATCCGTCGTCAAGTCATTTAGACATAAACATGTCTACAAAAAAAACAAAAAATACTTACGTCGAAACATTTTCCCAAACCCTCGCATTTAGATACATAACATCACGCCTGTATTCCCCGAAGAGGTAGACCGAGGTGTATTACACACTCACGTTTCGCCAGTTATGTTTAAGTCCCACGAAGAGAGGAGTGAGCCTATGTACGTATGTATGTTTGTATTTAAGTATGTTCCCCCATAGTGCCTAAACTATTCATCCGATTTTGATGAAAAAGGTGTCTATCAATTCGTGTCTACAACTCGTGTACAATTTCTGACCTGGAAGAACAACAAATCCTTCACATTTGTTCTCACTCAGTGAGAAATTCTACCTTCGGTGTGATTTAGTTTTGTCTAAGGCAAAGAAGACCCTTTCCTTCGTCAATGCGCGCGGGAATGTACCACTAAACTTTATATTTTCGGTCCTACTACACTCACACACTCACATAGCATCACGCCTGTATTCCCCAAAGAGGCAGGCAGAGGTGTATTACACACTCACGTTTCGCCAGCTATGTTTAAGTCCCACGTGGAGAGGAGTGTGCCTATTGCCGTCTACAGGGCACATTTTTAAAACTCCGGGCTGCTCCTGAGAAATTTTCTTTTTACGAAAAAGCTCAATAACACTGCCCGCCCCGGGGATCAAACCCGAGACCTCATGATCAGCAGTCGCTCACACTACAACTGCACCACAGAGTCAGTGCTCTCGCATTTACATAGATAGATAAAACATTTTTTTTTATGGCTGGGAAAAATACACACCCCGTCGTGGGGCCCTCACCCACTGAATAAATCCACCGCGTGCCCTCTCTCCGCCTGTACTGGTGGGTCACTGGAACTGTGTTACATTACTTCAGTGGTATGAAAAGATAAACCTAAGATTCCAGCTACTAGAATATCTAGCATAACATATATATATAATGTATCTACGTTTTAAGAAAGGAGCGATTAGACAGTGCACACCTGAATAATTGAAAATAATTACCAGGGAATTTAAGCGATCAAACTGTAATTTCACGAACGATAACACCTCGTCCATAAACAAAGACTTAAGCCCTAAAACATCTTACACTGATGAATGAATGTAATAAAAACACTCGCCATTTTTGTTTTGTAGAACCTTTGTAAGCTTTGAAAAACTAAGGTACCAGTGCTATTGTTGCGAAAAGAAAATTATTAATAGCATATTCTAATCAAACATGGTAAAAGCGTTAATTGAAACGGTTTTTAGAAAATCACAGCTTTTTGCTAATTTAAAAATAAAAAAAAATAATACAAAAGTATAAACTTTAGTACAATATCCATAGACCAGAATGTCAAGTTTTTAAAAATAAATAATCGATATGGAATTTCGTATTGTTTGCTCTTTATAAAAAAAAACAGTTTTTTATGTGTGTTTGTAACTAATATAAAGGTTTTTTTCTATTTTGATCGGAACGTACATTTGTAATAGAGACAGCTTGAAATATAGAAGCGTACACATAAATAATTGCAAATGATGCAGTTTCCGCCCGCTTCGATACAACTGTTTGCTCAACGACCATACAAATGTTTTTCGATTTATCATACTATTTTCATTTGACAAAGTATTCGAATATTTCAATTTGTTCTCGTGATGTGTTGTAATGTAAAATTACTTACAATAGAATCGGTAGGTATGCATTTACATTGTCATGACGTTTATCAATCGTAAAAACAGAAAATTATAAAAAAACTAGACGTCGTGGGACGTCTACCAGATGTGAAACATCAAAATTATTTTGTAGAAATAAAATGATCATAACTTGACAAAGTACTCCTCAAGACGAATCAAATGAGTATAAACTCGATAGGGTTGCGTTGTTTCATTACAGAGTTACTGTGGCCACCCTCCAGTTCCATCATTAGACCTTGGATAATATCTAGAGACAAAGTACTCGTCAAGACGAATCATACGAGCCCAAACTCAATGGAGTTATGTCGTTTTATAACGAAGTTCCCATCGTCACCTTCTAGCTCCATCACCAGACCCTAGATACCATCTAAAGACAAAGTACTCGTCAAGACGAATCAAACGATTCCAAACTCGATGGGGTTGCGTCGTTTCATTACAGAGTGTGGCCACCTTCCAGCTCCATCATCAGACCCTGGGTACCACCTAAAGACAAAGTAATCATCAAGATGAATCATACGATCCCATACTCGATGGGGTTGCGCCGTTTTATTATAGAGTTCCTATGTCCACCTTCCAGCTCCATCATCAGATCAACTCCATGTCATCATAAGATTACATTGTCATGGGATATACATATGCGTGTAAAATTTCAGCTCAATCGGAAACCGGGATGTGTGTCAAATATAACTTGCAAAATTTGAACGGGACAAGTAAAATAAAAGCGTCGCCACGCTGATAGCCGATTTTACCCTCCCGCCGCATTAGATGTTTCACATCAAAACAAAAAATTAAATTTAAAAACTGTAACCCGACTACGGAAAAAAAGTGGTCTAAAAAGTACGAATCAAGAAAAAATTTTCGATAAGTAATCAAGAAATGCATAGGTACAAAAATGGTTAAGGCAGAGCCGTAGTCACATGCTTATAATAAATATGCCATTATAATTTTGTAGATGTTTCACTCTTCAGCTCAAGTATTATTATTTTCAATTTCGCATTGTCGTACTTTGTGTTAATTATTTAAGTCATTGTGATTTTGTTCGTCTTGCTTTAGAGTGTATCAACTATGTACCGCACTGCCCGTCGTTCAGTGCAACGAACAGGGTAGTGTGGGGCCCCTCACCCACTACATAAACCCGCCGTGTGCCGTCACTCCGCCTGTAGTGCCTGCAGTCTCTTTAATTATCATCATTGAAATAGTATTCATAAATTAAGTAATAATGATGCCAGCCGAAATAAACACTGAATAACATACAAGTACCTTCCGCGTTTACTTTTTGTTTGATTTCGTTAAAAACGGAAATCTTTATGTTCTTGTGTTAGGTAGTCTGGCAAGGTCAGTTAATGTTATTTATTGTCTAGGAATAAGCATCACTAGCAAAGTACTTGTATTTTATAATAATAAGGATATTATTGATAAAGATATCTAATTATATAAAAATCAATTGACGCGTGGTAGTCTCATAAAACTTGAAAACGTCTGAACCGATTTTGATGACGTTTTATGTATGTTTGAGTGGGTTGGGTGGATCAACAATAGGAAGCAGTAGCGCTGTAATCACTTCCAGGATATTTTCGCGCATGACAGTAAAGTGTCACTACTGGGGGCTACATAAATATAGGTACAGCATGCATGATGTCAAGCGAGAAAACGTAATCTATAGACAGACGAACAGTCTCCCGCTAAGGCATCTATAACGCCTTGTTACCTATACAAAAACCGGCCAAGTGCGAGGCTGACTCGCGCACGAAGGGTTCCGATTATATCAGGAACGAGAAAAAAATTGGAATAAAATCACGTTTGTTGTATGGGAGCCCCCCTTAAATATTATTATTTTTTCGTTTTTAGTATTTGTTTAAACACAAAGTGAAAAATGTGAAATCGAAATAACAGTCAGGAGCAGGATTTGAACCTGCATCTCCTGGATACCGTCCAGATGCTTTACCAATTCAGCCATCCTGACAATTGCTCCTGACTGCTAATTTCGATAACACATTCATACTTAACGTCTTTGGGTGACGCCTGCACCATCCGTCGGAAGTATTTTCATACATTATACCGACCAGGTAAACTTAATTTTACAATTAAGATTTTACCTAATAATGACGCAAACCCTATACAAATTTAGATATTTTTTAGCATTTGACATGCTTAGCACTATGCATTAAACACAAAGTGAAAAATGTGAAATCGAAAATAACAGTCAGGAGCAGGATTTAAACCTGCATCTCCTGGATACCGTCCAGATGCTTTACCAATTCAGCCATCCTGACAATTGCTCCTGACTGCTAATTTCGATAACACATTCATACTTAACGTCTTTGGGTGACGCCTGCACCATCCGTCGGAAGTATTTTCATACATTATACCGACCAGGTAAACTTAATTTTACAATTAAGATTTTACCTAATAATGACGCAAACCCTATACAAATTTTTTTTTCATTATTAGGTAAAATCTTAATTGTAAAATTAAGTTTACCTGGTCGGTATAATGTATGAAAATACTTCCGACGGATGGTGCAGGCGTCACCCAAAGACGTTAAGTATGAATGTGTTATCGAAATTAGCAGTCAGGAGCAATTGTCAGGATGGCTGAATTGGTAAAGCATCTGGACGGTATCCAGGAGATGCAGGTTCAAATCCTGCTCCTGACTGTTATTTTCTATTTCACATTTTTCACTTTGTGTTTAATGCATAGTGCTAAGCATGTCAAATGCTAAAAATATATATAAAAATATCTAAATTTGTATAGGGTTTGCGTCATTATTAGGTAAAATCTTAATTGTAAAATTAAGTTTACCTGGTCGGTATAATGTATGAAAATACTTCCGACGGATGGTGCAGGCGTCACCCAAAGACGTTAAGTATGAATGTGTTATCGAAATTAGCAGTCAGGGGCAATTGTCAGGATGGCTGAATTGGTAAAGCATCTGGACGGTATCCAGGAGATGCAGGTTCAAATCCTGCTCCTGACTGTTATTTTCGATTTCACATTTTTCACTTTGTGTTTAATGCATAGTGCTAAGCATGTCAAATGCTAAAAATATATATAAAAATATCTAAATTTGTATAGGGTTTGCGTCATTATTAGGTAAAATCTTAATTGTAAAATTAAGTTTACCTGGTCGGTATAATGTATGAAAATACTTCCGACGGATGGTGCAGGCGTCACCCAAAGACGTTAAGTATGAATGTGTTATCGAAATTAGCAGTCAGGAGCAATTGTCAGGATGGCTGAATTGGTAAAGCATCTGGACGGTATCCAGGAGATGCAGGTTCAAATCCTGCTCCTGACTGTTATTTTCGATTTCACATTTTTCACTTTGTGTTTAATGCATAGTGCTAAGCATGTCAAATGCTAAAAATATATATAAAAATATCTAAATTTAGTATTTGTTTTTAAAGAAATACATCATTTATTTCAACTGCCTAGCTATCGCCGTTCTTGAGATTCAGCCTGGTGACAGACGGACTGACAGACAGACGGCGAAGTCTTAGTAATAGGGTCCAGTTTTGACCCTTCGGGTACGGAACCCTAAAAATGTAAGAGGCTGAAAAGATGGTCAGTGCGATAGCTTAGCGACTTAGAGCACTTTCCCGGATTGGAAGGGACGCAGTTCGAATCCCGCTCGCACTAAAGTTCTCTTTTTCCACATTTACAAATAATTTGTAATCTGTAATAAGTCTTTAAAAAACTATTACACTAATGTCTATTGAAATATTATAGAAATCGGAATATCTAAAATAAGTCTTTAAAAAAACTATTAAACTAATGCCAAATAGGTACTCTTTAACTCATAAACATAACTAAAATTATTTTGTTAAAATCAAATGTATCATGATGTTATTGTACTTTTAACCACATCAATGGTTACCATAGCAACGGTTGACATATGACATGTTTTTGTGTTGTTGTGATAATGAGTCTAGAAGTCTAAATAAGGTAGCAGATAAAAATATATATTTTGGATAGGAGTTTCGTAAAATCCTTTCTTAGTGAGCGTCTACGTCGTGAAAGGAGCATCTATGCAAAATTTCAAGTTAATCGGACGTATGTTTTCGGAGATATCGTAATGAGCCAATGAGTGGTAAATCGCTTATATATATATATATATATATATATATATATATATATAATATAGATGAAGAATACCTCTTGTCGGGCGGGCGAAGTGGTTGTGTTGGACTCTTAATGTACACCTAATACCTGGCAAAAATCTCGATGCATCAGACTGCTTACTAGAGGCGAGGCACTCATGTGAGGCTCTTTGCATGAGTCCTTTGCCTCGTGTGGCATGGCCGTCACTTTTGAACTAGCTCTCCCTCAATGAAAGACACCTACGAAACACATGCATAATTATTTCATGCCTGCTTTTACTTGGGTAACGAACTGCTCTAGACCTGTCACTCTCGAGTGACCGCTCATACTAACCGGAGGAGGAACCATTGGTACCCAGTACAACATCTGTGGTAAAAGAGGTTACTGGTCATCTCCTGCTCATGCTTTGTCCACCTCTGTGCGTACATCATCTTCTTCCAAAAGGAGACGTCAGGGACGGGTGGAATCCGCTCTTGCTTCGGACGATAGCTTAAACCATGGCTGGTACTGAAAGGTCCCTCGAATACTGCGGTGCTGCCCCGCCCCAATCGGCAATGTCGGCAATCCATTAGCGTATGCAGCATCATACCTTCAATGTAATTCCCACAATAATGATATTTGACTGATGCTTTTCTAACTGACATAATTATTTATTTTCCAACGGAAACGTGCCTCGAGATCACTTGCATCAACCGGTAAGAGAGAACGACACGTCGTCTCTCGCTAATCGTCCTTTACGGATCTTACCGCCACTACAGTACCTTGACATGCTCTTGTCGACGCGTTCATTTTTTCTTTAAAGTATTTTTGTTTTGAAAGCAGAATCCCGTCGAAGTTTTCAAAATCGTCACATCACTTATTACCCTGCGGCACTCTCTGCCGGACAAGTTTAGCCTTCTGACCAATGTTGTATATTAAAAATTCTCACTCTGAGGCCGGGTACATTAATAGGTTTAACCGGGTAAATTAATAGCTTTTTTAATACTATACCTATCTTATTTACATCAAGAATTTAATTTCTGGGCATAATTACATTTTAGTAATAGCAAAATAAAATGTCATTGTTTTAAGAATGTTCGACATGTCCAATGATTGATTCAAATAATACAACTTTGCCGATAAACACGCAGACGAATAACCGCATGCAATATTGAATGGAAATACTTTCCAGTAATTTAAATTATTCCATGTCGCGTGTTTGTGCAGAGATGCTACTTTCGGATTTACCTTGGTCATCATCACTTGTTTTTATAGGTACGTATGAAAAATATCATTTGGCTGATGGTAACAGGCGTTTTGGATTTAAAATCTCTGGAGCTGGCGTCAGTGGCATAGCGTACACGCTAAGGCCTACAGTAAGTACGGAGGACAGCCACGCATTGCAGCCGCCACACAGAGTAATAGCCGTCAGTAATTAGTTTCTGTGAAATTGTATATCTGTGAAAGTCCCGTGCAATATAGGGATTATTTATTTTGTCTTTAAGCCGTAGTTTTTTTTTTGTAGCACTCTACTTATTGTATGTTTTTACTATAGTTTTGCTCCTTTAGAATCAATTAATCTTAACTAAGTAAGTATCCAAGAGTTTCAAGATGTGTTTGAGAGTTATAACTCAAAATTACAGTCTCAGTATCTTGTTGAATGCTTTAAGATATGCTATGGTTAATGCTACGGTTAATGTATTTATCATGTTAGAATGATATATATGTAAACTGTTCTGTTTTCTGAAAATACGGTTAATCCAACTAATCCTACTAATATTATAAATGTAAAAGTTTTTGAAGATTTTGGACGTTTTGATGTTTGGATATTTGTCTGCTAATCAAGTCTAAATTACTGAGTGGATTTGGATGTAACACGGTAGGTTATAGATAATTTTTACCCCCAAATAAATAGCTACTTTTCGCAACATAATGGCCTAACAGCTAAACGGATTTGCATTTTTTTTTTCTAGTGGTAGATGCTTGCTTATGCCAGAATGAATGGGCCGGCTCGTTCGGGGAAGTATCACCCTCTCACAAAAGATCAGAGTGAACCAACAGCAGTGGTACATACTGTCGTGCTTCTTATGGTGAGTGAGAGTGCCGTAGGCCCGAAACCCCTTCCTATCCTCTCCTTGTTATCCTTTCTATCCTCTCCTTGGTATACTACCTATCCTCTCCTCAATATACTTCCTATCCACCTCCTATCCCTTTCCTTGGAGATGGCGACGCGCGAGTGATGGCTTTGGTGTTGCTAAAATTAGTAAAAGTAGATTATAGCCTAGATAAACACAGAATATTTTTAACGCCGAAAAAGAGTTCTTGAGGAATATGCTTAACCGACTACATGGATCAAAATTTGTATTTAAACACAGTTGAAGACGTGGGCAGGAGCTGTGTAGATTTACTATCACACCTGTAACATGGTGTCACCTTTTTATGCAATTTGTTTTTTGTAAATAAATTAATCTGACTTGTTCAATTTTAATTTCAAAAAACGAGATTTATACGTAGTTACCTACTCGTATTAACTGAACGTCTCTATTAAGACGTTGCGTTGTCAATAAAGGTAGGTGATAAAATAGGTACCTACATGACACATTTAACACCAGCAAGCAAGTAACATTGACATAACATTGCCACGGAATTTATCTTTTATTCGATAAAAACAACAGCATTTTGATTTGCTAAGCCATTGGCTTGATAGTTATGTTTTGATTACGTTATTTAAGTTATTTCATAGTTGATATACAATTACATGAACTTGTATAAATATTACAAATAGTTTCGGTGTCTCTGAATGCAAAGAAACGTAACATATTGTTACATAAAGGGCCATCTGCGGTACTATTAGTCACGAATGCATATGGTCGCGCCGGCTGGTCAAATGGGAAACTGTGTCAGTGCGAGCATTAGTTAACTGCACACACGTCACAGATTACGCTGTCCGATACAAACACTCGAACTACTAGGTTCAAGGGGAGCCGGCCAGATCGCCGTCTCGTTCGTTCTCTATTTATAGTTCGTAGAACTATTCAGATATTTGCGCTCAGTGCAGAAATGTCCGGAGTCGCGAACGACCAAAAACCCGCGCGGCGACCCTCCCAGAGAGCTTCCCGCAGGAAAAGCGCTCGGGAGAGGAAATTGCGCGCTCGCACCGTCTCGTTACTCGAACCCACTGGAAATCAAAGCTACGATCTATTGGCGACACGAACAAATTAAAACCATCGACGTCAAACTCATTAGACGGTGCAATTGCGCGCACACACGTGAACTTATGCAATCGTTTTCAACACCAGTGCCTGCTTACAGTGTGATGTTCAGTAATCATTTTACAGTGAGTGGATGTGACGAGTATTTGCGCGTATCTTTAAATTTTATTTAATTCAATTACATATATTACGTTATTTGTTTAGACGGAAAACAAATTTGACATTGAAACTATTTTAAAGCGAATGCCATTTTGTGTTCTTTGGCAATACGCCAGTGTTAAAGAACAGCTGACTGTAAACAAACAAATTAGTGACTAGTTGACAATACATGTATTTCAGCACAAAATTAATGATAGATAATTAATCTGATGCTTACATTATGGCCGGTACAGATGTATCTAGTGATGGAGAATATCCTTTAATAGACGATAACGTTATTCGTATACAATTAAGGAAGCCGAGCCATAAGAAATGGGAACTGCGGACTCGCAACCTTTCTCCGGGGATAAGGTTTCCAACTATACAGCTTTTTGATTGCGATGGAAATCTCCTTGTCGAAACTAATGACGAAAATGTGTCGATAAAAAGTTCGGATTATGATAATTTTCAACTCAAGGCAAGTCAGTCGTTAAAAGAAAAAGATTTTCGACACATAATCTTTAAAAAACCAATCAGGAAGAATAATACAGTGTCTGGTGATAAAGTTTATACTCGTGTTTACAAAACTCCTTTTACTGTAAACGATACTTCTAAAACAAATAATGAATGTTATATTGTACGAGACAGTAACAGTGTGGCAAACATTCCAAGTAAAATTACGTTAAATAACTTTATTCCTTTACAAGCAAATACCCAAGATACCACCCTCTTACAGCTTAGAGACTATAGTGAAATACACAGTAGCAAAAGTTCTAACAATGAAACTAATGACGAAATAAATCAAACGTCTAAAACAGATAAAGTTAATTCGGAAACAGATTATGAAAACTTCGTTGATACTCCGAACAGTCCATGCTCTTCTCTTTCTTCGTTAAGTGATACAGATCAACTGATAAAAACTATTTCGTCTAATAAGGAAAATGAGCCTGATTTAGCTCTTCATAAATCCAAATCATTTAATGACGATTCGTTGAGACGATGTGTAAAAGGATTTCATAGTGATGTTCTCCCGCGCTCCAAATCCGGCGTTGTGTATAATCCCCCGCATAATAAAATATCATTCCTCAACACTTACTTAAAAAGCTTACAAGCTCGAGTGAGCTCTAATCCGGATTGGTTTGCATTACATCGGCGCCGAACAATTGAATATTGCCCCGATTCTCGAGCTCTGTCAGATCGTCGGGAAGCAAAAAATCATAACACCTGCGATACTGGTGATATAACGTCTGACAATGAGTTCATTAATACGCCAACCGATGACGCAGCTAATTTGGAGTTCAAAAAGCGCCTAAAAATGTATAGACGTGGTATTTCTGAGTTATCACCTCAGCAAAGGAACGTGAATTTAATAACAAAAACTAGAAGGCATTCTGTGAGTGGCCTGTTTGAAGTTGTTCATACGTCCTCCTCGGAGAGTGTGGATGAAGCTGACGTAGTACTTAACCGCTTAAAGAGGCGAATACTTAGGAATAAGTTACGAGAGAAAAGGCGGAGCCTCGGCGCGAAATTCCAATTCAGTAAGTACTATATTCTTAGTACTGCATATTTATGCCAAAAAAATACCAACTATAGTACGTATAGGTACCTACTTATTTAGCACTCATTATGTGTTTCATTGTTGGGCATGAGCTGCTGCATAATGGCAAGGCGTCAAGTATGTGAATTCTTGCAACATTCAGAGTGAGAAGATAGCATAGTTATTCTTAGTCAAATCACGGATATGGTATCCTATGTTCTTCTTTATGCTATTTTTTTATAAATATTATAAACTAATTCGTTGTCCAGGGGGTAATCTCTGGATCTACTGAACCGATTTTGAAATTGTTTTTACTAATAGAAACCCACGTTATTTGTGATTGTCATAGGCTATATATACTAACCCGAAAAATAATAAGACTTTTTCGTCATAGTCGGATTTGCAAAGTAAGTCGGAGAAAAAACGGTTGAACGAAATGTTTCTTACGAACGCTGCCTTAACGAGATATATGATTGAGTTCTAGAGAAAAGTTGTAGAGCTTGATAATGCCTAAAAAGTCAGCGACAGCATATGTCTCACTTTTATATTTAAGTCACAAAAGTAGTTATTCATATTAATAAATAATTTAAATCGGTAGGTCAAGTTTATTGGTCATATTATCAACAATTATGAATTCTTATCAAAATTTATCGTCTCAAGTGTTTAAAACAAAAGACTTTTCCCTTTTACTGCCCATAATTTGGACGAATGATTAAAGAGCGAACACGGCATAGAAATGGAACCGCGACCGTATCATAATCTATTGAGTGATATTTCTATTACCTAGATGTTTTTTTTTAAATGTCTACCGCCCAACGAAGTGGGCACGGGTCAGCTAGTATAATTATATTTTTAAGGAAGGTTATTAATTCAAGCTTATCAAGCAGAGATGAGATATTCTAATGAAATAAGTCGTCTTAAAGATTTCCTTCATATATAAATTGCACCCCTTCTATATATGTAATTCTACTGTACGTGTGTTGAATTCCCGCTGAAAGACTGCAGAGATTTGGATGGTTTTGATGTGAAAACATCTAATGCCCTCCCACCGCATAAAACCGGCTGTTGGGGTGGCGACGTCACCACACCAATTTCATTAATTATTTTTAACGCCATCTGTTGACAAAAACTCCTAACTAGGAAGTAAAATGTCAATCAATTAACCAGTTTTATACGAAAGGACGCTTACGAAGAATTATTTAAGACTAGAATAATATTTGAAGAAAGAAAGAAAATCGACGTTTTCACATCTACAAGATGTCCTGTAACGGCGTGGTCTCTGAATGTAGGCCTCATATCAAGGCTCAAAGTCGCTCAGCGGGCCATGGAGCGGGCTATGCTTGGTATTTCCCTACGTGATCGATCCGTAATACGGAGATCCGTAGGAGAACGAGAGTGACCGACATAGCCCGCCGGGTTGCCATGCTGAAGTGGCAATGGGCAGGCCACATCGCTCGACGAACCGATAACCGTTGGGGACGAAAGGTTCTCGAGTGGCGACCACGTATCGGACGGTGCAGCGTAGGACGGCCCTCCACCAGATGGACCGATGATCTGGTCAAAGCTGCGGGGACCCGTTGGATGCGGTCGGCACAGGACCGCTCGTTGTGGCGTTCTCTTGGGGAGGCCTATGTCCAGCAGTGGACGTTAAAAGGCAGATGGATGGATGGAAGCGTATTAAATAAACAAACGCATATAGTAAAAGGCTGTTTTTTTAGCACACTTCTCTGAAATTATTGAACGCATTTTAATGCAGCATTCACGGATAGATAAAACTAGAGGAAAATATATGCTTCAATTTATTTAAATGTCAGGGAAAAAGTTATCCTTCTTTAAAATTGTTAAACTTAAACTAAAGTAAATGCAACAACTAGCATCCTATTCCTAACTCTACTCTGTTACAGCTTTATAAGTTGTAACAAAGCTGTGTCTGTACATAAGTATAAGATATTTGATAAAAAAATACTGTATTAGGCTATATAGGCTGTCTGAACACAAAACATTTTTGACGTGATAATGTCTTATAAATCGATGAACGCCGGCTACCCGCACGAAAATGTGTCACGTTCCGAAAAATGTATGGCGACCGATGCATTGTTTGCGAAACTCTCAGAAAACAATATGACGTTATCACGTAAAATTATCGTCCATAAACCAACTTTACAGGCAACCATATTGTTTTTTTTAGATTTTTGTCAATTTGTTTGTTCACGCATCACGCAAAAACTACTGAACGTATTTTAATGCAAATTTTATTTGAATTTAATTATGCTCTTGATGAGACTTTAAAACTGGTATACATTTAATCCAGCTACTATATCTGGAACCTGAGATTTAACCTAAAAATCTTCTTCAATCTGGTACATTGCTTGGTTATACTAAAACAAATATTCAAAAGCCCAGGCACTTTCAAAAGGCGACCTTTATTCCTTATGTGATCCGGACTGTACAAAGAGAAGCGTTATGATAATATCACCTACTTACATGTAACTTAATGTTGATCCATATCTTTGGTTTCTACTTAATATAAGTACTAAGTCCGTATAGTAACTTTTGCAAAAGAGCGTATTATATTTTTTATAATGTGATTAACACTGCACTTTAAAATAATATAAATTCAACTGTCACGACCAGACGAGGTTGCGCCTAAGCGAGTAGTAATATACGACACCCGTGAGAAAGAATGGGGTGGTGACACTTGTATTCTTAGTCCGTCACCACACGGACAATAAAGTATAAAGGAGACTAAAGAAAATAGTTTAAATGCAAGTTAATCTCCTTAAAACTTGTTGGAGACATTCAAATTCACTTAAACTAGAATATCGAATAAATCCATAAAGCTATTCAAATCAAAGACTTTACTTTGTATAAAGTAAACATTTACTTACTCATCTACTTGAAATACATTTATTTCATAACTCTGAGTACTCATGACCGCAGCATTTTTATCAGTCTTGTTAAATTTTAGCTTTTTCGGTTTTTGTATACTAGGTACCTATATAATAGGTATAATATAAATTACTAAGTCCGTGTGGTGACGGATTAAGAATACGATATGTCACCACCCCTTACTTGCCTGCGGGTGTCGTAAAAACCGACTAAGGGAGCCCCAGGGGAATGGGCAGCAGCATACTCCTGGGAAACGTTTAACACCATTCTGCGATCGCCAACCCGCCTGCCAAGCGTGGCGATTATGGCATTTCCCCCCCGTCGTGGGGAGGCCCATGTCCAGCAGTGGGCGTTTATGGACTGATGGATGGATGGAAATTACTAACCTTTACCTGCAGGTAATTGCTAACCGTTTTCATTATTGGTCGGTTGGTTTGCTTGGGTTATTAAACTTTTTTTACGCGACGAATTACTTTTTGGACCCCCGCTGATACCATGCCGGGTGGGCAAAGAAGTTATGTCGGACTCCCGATGCAACAACCGGTAGGTATACCTGCTATAACCCCGCGGTGTTCCTTCCGACTTCCTGTAGCCAGAGGCGAGGTATACGCTTTATGCATGAGTTCCTCCCTGGCAAATCTGGGCCTCCGATGCTGGAGGGTCTAGCCCTCCCCCATCGAGAGGCGCTTGCTGATATCGCGCGCCACCGTCTCGGGCCTGCTTCTGCTAGAGTGGCTGACTGCCCTAGGCCTATTAGATAAGTAGGTACCCTCAGGACAACGCTCATGGGGGGTGGAGGTTGACTAGCGCCCTTGGCGCCCTGTGCGTCTTCTGTGGGATGGGATATGGCTGGTCACCTACCACTCACGCTCTGCTGCCTTCTTTGCACGCATCACCTGCTCGCAAAAGGCCAGACAGACACCACCGTTTTATGATAAGAGAAATATTATAAAATTATAAAACTAATTGCCTATTTAATTGTTACTATGATAAAATCATTTTTTATATAACCACCTCCACTACCTCGTCAACAAAGATTCACAGAATAGCTTAGAGATTCTACGTACTAGTATCTAGATTTTTTCGTAGTTTATAATTATCTACAATTACCTACGCCATCTATGTTGCTTAGCTAAAGTCTTTTACAATCTGAGAATACAAGTTATGAATTTGTCGAGGTCGACTACTGCCATCTAGCGGCATGTTAATAAACTTTCAGCAGGCTTGCTTCTCAACATGTGTAGTTTAAAATACAAGTTCAGAGGTCTTTTTTATATACGTATGTAATCTGTAAAAAAACTAGTGAATTTTTGCAGCGCAAAAAGTACATAATGTACTAAATCTGTATAAGTTAGCCTTTGACTTTACGATATCTCTTAAAAAATCACTTCATTCACTTCACACACTCACTCACCTCCAGGTCAATGGTAGCGGCATCTTGTGTTAACTGTATGTTCTAAAATTCATAGTAATATTATAATAAGTTTGTCAGTTACTGAAGCGTCTACCGACCAAGTGTTGTGAGTTTGATTCCCGCACAGGAAAATTCTTTGTGATAAAAATGATGATTCAATACAACCACCGATAAGTTATTAATAATAATATCTAACTCATTAAATTATTTGCTATAGCCTATGGGTAAAACGTTAAAGTTTGTATTATAGCGTAAGCATAATTATATTTCTATTATAACTGAAGGGTAAGTAGTACTGATCCCACACAAATCCAAATAACCCTAATCCATCCATCCATCCATCAGCCTTTTAAAGTCCACTGCTGGACATAGGCCTCCCCAAGAATGGGGGATAGTTCCGTAATCGCCACGCTTGGCGGGCGGGAATACCCCTAATAAATGAGCTCAAATTAAAAAAAAACAAATAACCATAATAAACGAGCTCAAATTAAAAAAAAAATTACGAGATAGGTTCAAATCAATATAATTATTACAGACTACTTACTGACTAGCCTTGGCCTGCGGCTCCACCGCAGCCAAAAGCTACTTTTTAGGTAACATCTCAGGTTACCGATATAGCAGCGGGATAAAATGTAAGTCTACCAGTTTTTAAATTTAATTAAGAGCTATCAAATAATAAAATTGTTTAAAAATCCGTTCAGTATTTTTTGCGTGATGCTTGACTAAATAAACAGACAAAAATCTAAATGGTTTTGTGTTCATACTTCAGATACGCCTATAATATATTATGTATAGCCTAATACAGATTTATTTTCTCAAATATCTTAAATGTCCAGACGCAGCTCTGTTATGCAGCTTTATAATAGTTAGGATACCTACCTACTACCTACATATAATGTACATATAAGTAAGTACACCTACTTACCGTTCGGTAAACCATTAAGAATTCAGTAATTTAGGAATAATGTCTAATGTTAGCACAGTAGGCGGGCACTAGCGTTAGGCATTTTTCAAATTGTATTGCGCCTTTTTGCTTCAGATTCCATAAATCTAAGTAATTGCTTCCTTTCTTCCCGTGGCCTGTCGTCGAGGGTGAAAACACTGAAAACCAACGAAAAAGTAACTTTCGCACGAAAACGCCGCCAGAATATTGGCATTCAGCCAAAACTTAGATGTCTGAATATGAAGCTTGTCTGCACTCCTTGATTTCTTTTAATAACATACCCAACTAGGTACCTAGATACTTACCTAACTTGTATCTTTGCAAGATAAAAAAGAAAGTGCGTCAAAAGTAACCAGTTTTTTTTATCAGTAATATGCAGCAGTATGATTTTAATATCACAAGAGGTCAAGGTCGTTCGGTTTCAGTCTATACCTGCTGTAGTTTCCAGCGCCTTAATGCAGAACTGTAACAGTAAAATAACGCCGTAGATTTACATAATATTAAGTATATTTTAAGTGTTCAGTGGTCGACTCGGCTATTAGTGATACTTTTCATCAGTGTTTGTACAGCTTAAAAACAGAAACACATGATTCAGAACATGCGCATTGGCGGTACCGCGAGTCAATATCCTCCCCTCCAGCGCCGACGCGCCGCCATCGCAGTCATATTTGGTGCTTGAATGAGTAGGCGAACAACTCCGTATTTGTCATTTTTACGATTGCTCACTTCACTAAGCAAACGAGAGACAATCTGTGACCTGAATATCCAGAAACTTCTCAGAATGAGTTTACTTATATTACTCTTCCTACATATTTACGCAGTTTACGGGATTTCTAAAGTCTAATTGTATTACAATTTTATTCATTTTCTAAAAACTGTTGTCACTAACAGTAATTAAATGAATTTACATAAAATCATCAACCAATCAATCAATCATCATATCAGAAAAAAATATAAACTTATATATGTATATGAGTTACTTGTTTTATGTACATGTGTTCTTTATTCCCCTTTACATATAGTGGGGGCTTTTCAAGGCGAGTAAAAGCTTAGCCGAGTCCCTAATATTGCCAAATTCATCAGGTGTGGTGTTACTATGTTATGTCTGTTATCGATAGTGATAAAAAAGTTATCAATTAAACCATAATTCTATAATTTATATTGCTATAACTATAAGTTTTATGTCAATTGCCAACTGTGGATTGGTGGCCTAAATAAGTGGTTTTACTTTGAGAGGAGACCCATGCTCAACCACGTGACAGTAATGAGTTATTAAAAATGCACATACAGTACTTAATATCAAAATCTACAAACTACTAGCTTCTGCCTGCGATTCCGTCCGCGTGGACTTCTGTATACAAAAACGTCACTGCCACACTAATTATCTCTATAAAAAATAACTATCCCACAGGAACTAATCATTATATACAAAAACACAACAACAAAACATAGCATCACGCCTGTATTCCCCGAAGGGGTAGGCAGAGGTGTATTACACACCCACGACTCGCCAACTATGTTTAAGTCCCACGTAATAGGGGGCGAGCCTATTAACGTCTACTGGGCACTTTTCCAAACTCCGGGCTGTTACTGAGAATTTTTCTTTTTAGGAAAAAGCTCAATAACATTGCTCGACCCGTGATCGATCCCGAGACCTCATGATTAGCAGTCGCATACACTAACGATACACCACCGAGGCAGTTTTTTATATATGATGATAAAAAGTGCCTAGCCTATGTCATTTTCTGCGCTCCAGTTTATATGTGTGCAAATTTTCATGGGTTCATCAGTTATGGCGTGAAATCATAACAAACAAACTCACTGTAGCATTTACAATATTAGTAAGGATAATCTGCTGAAAGAGCGGCTTTTGTTAATAAAATAAAAAAAATAAAGACTGTGTTTCAAGTTATGCCTTTTTACTTAGAAGGCTCTTGTTAGTTGTATGTTCGTCCGCTAGAGTGCCGGAGATCTTGAACCAGCTGGCTGGTTTGACAGTATTCCGCTCACGTCTACTGGGCCGACCGGCCGGTAACCGGCCCATTCTCTACTGTATTCACGTGTTAGTAGTGTAATGATTCTGTATTTAACCTCCGCGACACCTAACATCCGCAACTTTTACAGAACTTACCGAAAGTTAGGTCTTAATGTACTATGTCCGCACTTAGTATTATAATCACACTATTTCTAATTGGTTTTATTAAATAGTTCGTTTGTGTTATGTTGGTCGTGTGAAAAGTAATAGTCGTATTGTGTGCATGAGAGGACCGCTTGTGGTATTTTTGTTTCGTTTCATTTCGAGTTTTGGACCATTGTGCTCAGGATAAGTCAGTCAAAACAGCGTAAAGTGAGTAAGAAATATGAGACTAAGTTGTAACTTATGCGATGTAGATATTGTTTTTATTAATCCATTGTTTTTATTTTACAATATCATTAGTCTGTATTTTGAATGTTAACTTTGGTCCTGTAATTATGGGAGCAGACCACAGTAGCTGTGTTATTTTCTCTAATGCAAAGGTAAATAGTTACTGTGTGTGTTTATAGTCGTCATACATACATCACAAACAAAGGGGATGTCCGTTTCTGACGACAAAAACCATTCTGTCCGGTGTAAGAACAGGTACTACATTATATTTCAGGAGTATTGTTGACAGTCGGCTAAGGTAAGTAATATTAACCGATTCATTCCGAATCGATTCTTTAAACACACAACATGTTACTTACATTATAAATATAACTAAGTACCTACTAGATGTACACGAATTAGGTGCCTATTCTATTCGCTTTATTTCGATATCAAGCCATGTAGTTAGGTACCTAATTAGTGTTCAATGTGAGATTCGCGAGGATGAAATAAGTAATTAGGTAACAGATTTTACCTATTTAAGTAACAGATTTTATTACATAGGTACCTATAATATGAAACTTATAGGTATATAGGTTGGTACCTACTTGGTGCACGCAAATACGATAGTAATGTGGTAACCTAGCAACGTTATGCATGTTTACCAATGTTTCAGGTAGATACATAGTAGAAAGAGTGGGAAGTAGGTTATCTTCATACAAACGCACCGCGCGCGGCTTGTATGTGTGCGCCATAATATCGTACGCACACTAACAAAATCTGGACCCGTTTCTCAGTACGCCAGTCAGGGCTAACGCCGCACAAGGTTCGTGCGTCACGGCTTTTCGGCACCACTAAATAAATGAATAATGTGTGATAATCGCAGGAGAACTTATTGCTGTGTGTTTGGCTGTCTAAATGTCATGTCATGACGATTTCTTAGTATTGTAGGTATAATGTCTAAGTAATAATCGTGAGTTAAAATAATCTGTGTTGTGTCGTCTGGGTTCAGGGCTAGTGAGGTCGGTTTTACCTAAACGATTACAAGTAAAAAATACAACTTCCCGGCCCTTGCCAATTTCTAGGCACTGAAATTTAGCTAAAAGTGACAACCCTAAGACAGGCAAGTATGGTAGGTAATTATATCGCGCAATGGGCCGGAGATAGCCTACTTCCCCACTCTTTCTACTATGGTAGATAGGTACAAAGAATTTATACTGAAAAAATGCGTGTACTTATGTACGCGCGTGAGAAGTTATACTTCTTTGGCATCATTAATAAATAAAGTAATTATTAAATTCGTAACTGCAAAACTTGTCACAGTTATGTTTTTAAATACCTTGTTCGATAAAGTCTTATGTCACTAGATGGCGTTAGTAAAATTTTGAAATTTCTTATGTCGATGTTAAGAGTTTAGATGTATGATCGTACCCTCTCCATGGTAGCGTTAAACGTTTAACGCAACCTTGTTGCAAGTCGCATCAGAAGTATAACTTCAATTATCCATTGAGTTGTACTTAGTACATATACATCAATGGAATGATCTAATTTTTTACGAAATCATTAATAACAAAATCATAAAGATACTTCAGACTACTTATTTTCCCAGATTAGAGCAAATATTGTTTAGAATGACGTTAGGTTAAGGTTAAACATTAATCGATCCCGGAACGATTGCGGCGAAATAGGTATGTCGATAATTCTATCGACGCCGTCGCATCACTATTTCACTATATCGCATTACAACAACGAAAATTTGAAACCTGTTATTTTTGCAAAATGCTTTAAGTTACTCCCTCAAACATCAGCTAATTGAAAAATCCGTTTAATTCGTCTAGCTGTTTGTAGGTGGCAAACAAAAATACGGGCCCACTTTTTGGTAAGCGGTCGCCGGTAGGTAGCTTATAAACGCTACTATTGTAACCCCGGCTGTACACACTCGTGTATTTGTCTCGCAAACCTCTCGTCCACTCTCGTCTCGTGGAAGCTCGACACGAGATCACACCATGTACACACTCGTTGTTTCAATTGAACTTCGGATGCCCGTCGCGGTGGACGTGGAAATAACAATTGCGGCGTTTATTTTTTTTATTAATTATTGTAATTTTTTAGTCATTTACCATAAAAAAATATATTAAACCATGGCGAAAAAGAACTTTTTAACTATTCAACAGGAATATATATATTTTTTAAATCTTCCACGGGGATATCAAAATCGTTGCTTATACCGCAACCAAGCGTCGTGTAATAATTGCTTATCCTTGTGCCTGACATTCTTAGGATTCCATAATAGTGATTGCCTTTGGTAGGCCTCTAAAAAGCGTTAGAACACATCGTTGTTGCACGCAGAAAGCACGTCTTTACGCGAACGCAGTTGGCGGGCAACTAAGCAAACGACAAACGAGTGTGTACAGGCGCGGTCTCGTTTCCATCGCGAGACTCACCGAGACCCTTTGATTCGTGCACAAAAAACCGACATTGTTCCGAGACATAGCGAGAGCCCCGAGACGAGACGAGGCTACCATGTACACACTCGCCCTCGGCCTGTCTCGTTGTGTCTCGACGAATGTGTACAGCCGCAGTAACACCAGAGGCAAGTATCTATTCTGTGCTAGAGGCATCCCACGCGTCGCCATCTCCAAGGACAGATTTAGGTGGAGAGGAAGTATAACAAGGAGAGAATAGTAAAGATAATAAGGAGAGGATAGGGGCTTAAGTTTAAAATTCAAGGATAATAAAAAACTGTTAGCACGCAAAAGAAAGTATATTTTCAAGAGAATAAATAAATAATATTTTTTTAAATACCTATTTATTTTCTTCCAAATAGCTACTTACTTACTATATTTTTTCCTATTAAAAAAATGTGATCCGTTATTTTTTTTGAAAAAAAGTGGGCAACCCTAGCTCTACCATTACTTTTTCATGCATTTAGTGAAAAGCTGTAGTTTAGACATTACAGACACTCCAATTTTATTTATTTGTGTGATTATGGAAAAATAAAAAAACATGCTTTCTCTAATAAATGCTTCTGTAATAAATTTCAATGACATAATCATTATATTTCTTAAACAAAGTGTGAAAATGAGAAATCGAAAATAACAGTCACAAGCAGGATTTGAACCTGTATCTCCTGGAATACTTTCCCAGATGCTTTCTTGCTGAATTGGCAAAGCTTTGTGTTAGTTTGTATGGCTAAGCATATCAACAATAGTTGAATACATAGGTACATAAAATGTATATTGTTGATATTACTTTTTGTGCTTTACTCGTTTATATAAAGAAACAATTTACAAAGGTCTAGATATTTTT
The DNA here is from genome assembly GCA_948253155.1 of Leucoma salicis. Taxonomy (NCBI): domain Eukaryota; kingdom Metazoa; phylum Arthropoda; class Insecta; order Lepidoptera; family Erebidae; genus Leucoma; species Leucoma salicis. Next base: position 8,161,177 of record OX411808.1, on the reverse strand, counting down.
CAAAGGTGCTTATCTGACTGGTAAGTGGTACCTATCCTAAATACGAAAGGCGCGAGGCCCCGCAGGTTGTGAAATATCAGAGCAAAAACTGGTAAATTTTAATTGGACGGATTGGACTTCCCAGGGGACAACACCAAGCACCGCAAGTGAAATCCTAATAAATTAATATTATAAATTAAAACTAAAAAAACATGTTCAGCATGGCAACCCGGCGGCTATGTCGGGCACACCTGTTTTCCTACGGATCTCCGTATTACGGATTCGGTCACGTAGAGAAATGCCGAGCATAGCGCACCATGGCACGCGACTTGTAACAAGACCAACATTCAGAGTCCTCGTCTCTGTTCCGTATGCTTCTATTGTCAACTGCCTCAGTGGTGCATCGGTAGTCGTGAGCGACTGCTAATCATGAGGTCTCGGGTTTAATCCCCAGGTCGGGCAGTGTTATTGAGCTTTTTTTTTTCGTATAAAGAAAATGCCCGGTAGACGACGATAGGCTCACCCCCTATTACGTGAGACTTACGTGAGTTGGCGAACCGTGGGTGTGTAGTACACATACCACTGAAGGAATGTAATATAGTTCTGGGTTCCCGCCAATAAAGGCGGAGAGACGGCACACGCGCGGGTTTCTTTAGTGGGTGAGGGCCCCACACTACCCTGTTCGTTGCCCCGAACAACAGGGTGTGCGGTTAGGAACAAAAAATAAAAGGGTGTGTAATACACCTCTGCCTACCCCTTCGGGGATACAGGCGTGAGACTGTTATGTTTGTCCTTAATAAGTGTACAAAGCTTCAATTTAATTCGACGTTTAGAAGTGGATGAAAATCATATTTAAATATTCCGTTACATAGATAGATAGAACTAACTTATCATCACGCCGTTTCCCTTGCGGGGTAGGCAGAGAGAACAGAGTGCCAAGAGGCTCTATTCTTGCATACATCTCTTGCTTCCTCAACATTCATAACTCTCTTCATACACGCTCGCCGGTTTCGGAGACTCCTGACTCCACCTTCCTTCAATACATGACCAATTTGGTCTAGGTAGGTAAGTCTCGGTCTCCCCCTGTACCTACATCCTTCCACTTTCGCATTGTATATCTTCTTAGCCAGTCGCTCGTCCGGCATTCTTTCCACATGTCCGAACCATCGGAGCATTCCCTTTCGCATCTTTACACCAATACTCTCTTTCATACCTACACGCTCTCTTACGTCATTGTTACGAATGCGGTCACTCAGCCTCACTCCACAGATTCTCCGCTGAGATCGCATTTCGACCGCATTGATTTTACTCTCATGCTCCTTTTTACATACCCAACTCTCGCTTCCATATAATAACGTTGGGACAAGCACTGCGTTGTGTATTGCGACACGTGCCTTCTGGCTGAGGTGGTGGCTGCCGAGAAGTTGTCCCAATGCTCCGTTCACTCTATTTCCCGCATTCACTCTTCTTTCTACATCAGTGGTGTACCTTCCATCCCCAATGAATCCACATCCAAGATATACAAATTCATCCACTTGTTCAAGCACACCATTTCCTATTGCTACTATATTAGATACAGGGGAAGCTAATAACAGCGTGTTACTAAATTCAATGGCAACTCGTATGGCCGCTGTGGTATAGAAAGCTTAGTTCCCTCCCACTTTGTACAGGGCATGTTGATTGTAAAGAAAAAAAAATAGTAATTTCTTGTCTCGGTAGCTACGTTTTATTATCATCAACCCATTTATTAGATTGTAACCGAGAACAGAACCTACCTAGAATAACTAAGCAACAATGTAATATTCCGGTCTGCAGTAATAATTTGCCCACGTTGATGGTTTTACTGTAGCGACGTAAAACCTCATATTCAGATGAAATTCTATTTCATACAGGAGTGCGTTTAAGGGTGTATTTAAACCTGAGAAATACGAAGGTAATTTTCTGATTTTATTGTTTCAACTCAAGTGGAAAGAAGAAAACCTAGCATAGCGGGGACGAATGGCACGTAGCGAATTAGAAAAAAAAAACATACTCCAGCGCCTCCAAATGATGGAATAAGGGAATGGGGGCGAATGTTGATGTTTTGCTAGTAGGTACTTTTGTAATGTGTTAACGGTCTCGATGGTCCTATGGTACTGTATGCGACTGCTGATCACGTGGTCTTGGGTTTTAACTCCGGGTCGGGCTAAAAAAGTTATTTTGTTTATCGGTCAAGAAGTTCTCGTAGCAGCTCAGAGTTAGGAAATTAGTAGTGTTTCAACACGCTGCCTCGGAAAGCGGGTATTGCGCCTAACCTCTTTCCGCTCATGCCGGTAAGCCGTTCCATTAGTTAGACTATGAGCGTGAGGGAGCGTTATTGTTTCTCCGTCAAGAAATTATCAATAGCAGCTCGGAGTTAGGAAGTTAGCGGTGTTTAACCCCTATGCCTCTGAAAGTACGTAAAGCCGTTCGTTCTTTTGTAGAAGGAAGAAAAGAAGGACGAATCAAAACCCTAAAATCTATTTTGTAGTCAACTACGAAGGTGTAATTCTATTTTCAATAATAAAAAAACATTATAAAAATAACAACATTTATCTCAAGAAACTAAATTCTATGTAGGTACTTGTATCTACCTCTTTACTTCAGATAAGTACCTGAATAACAATGAAAATCATAAAGTCTGTGACGCAAACGTCCGACTCATTTGTAGACGGCAGGGCAGGGGCGTCCCCTGTCCACGGCCTGATAGATCTCGTAAATAAGCTTACCAGCCTTTGAGTTCAAAGAAACTTGAAAAACAACTCAAGTTGCGTAAAATATAGGATAATCTTTTTAATAAGAAATTGAATGGGCAGGTAGATTTAAATCCAAATGTGAGGCACATTTTGGGTAAGTAGATTACATATTTTTTTTATAGCATGTTGTGGCAGATGAGCCACGGTCCATCCGATGGCAAATGGCAACCGTCGCCCATGGACTCGACTATACCGAGAGTATTGTCAGCCGCTGCTCACCAATTCATTTCACAGATATGAAATGAAATATAAACGGCTATCTCCTGCTACAGCCAAAACGCAACGATGTGCTTCATGGCCGGTCACACGGGAGATGGTGGTACCAACCCGCTCGGGCTCGATATAAAGTGAGTACTCCCACTTGGTATCCAGCCCTACCACCAGTCATGCAATAGATGACAATTGCTCACTTCCCTTAGTCGCCTCATACGACACCCGTGGGAAAGAATGGGGTGGTGACACTTGTATTCTTAGTCCGTCACCACACGGACAAAAATAATAATAATGTATCTACAAATCTACATCATGGATAGTTATACTCGTGGTTATTATAGAACCAGAAAAGGCCTTTACGGCTTTTAGCTTGTATCCCACTTCTGATATTAGAAATAAAAAATCCTAATTATAAATAAAAAATTAATATTCACAAATGTCACACAACGTGCTCTGGTCCCTTTTTTTTTTTCTATTTTAGTTGGGCAAAAATGTCCTACCGCACACCCCGCCCGGGGAGATAACGGGGTAGTGTGGGGCTCTCACCCACTAAAAACCCACCGTGCATCCTCACCCGCCCTTGCTACGGCGGATCACGGGAACCGCGTCGTTTCTCCGCGATCCGCAGGCGGCAGCACCTTCGGGCACCCTCTCTTGTGCGACGCCCCGCGCACTTGGGCGTCACACCTTCGCGGTAGGCTTCCGCGGACGGCAGGGTACTCCCCGACCCCACCGTCCGCAGCCTCGGCTAGGGCGGCATCAGGCGCAGGTAAGCGCGCGCACGCCGCCCCGCGCGCCGGCGGCGAATCGGGTCCGCGAAGGAGGATTCCTGGAGGGCCCTCTCCGCCGCCTCCTTCCGCGGGATGACAGCCTCGCAGAAGGCGGCGACCGCGGTCCAGGCCCTGTCACTGCCAACCATCGCTCGCGCAACGGCCGGCAGCGACAGGTCCACGCCTATGACTGCAGCGAGTTCCCGGCGCTGCACATCCCAGGCCGGGCACGACTCGAGCGTGTGCTGCGCCGAGTCCTCGCCGCAGTCGCAGTGGTGACAGCCTGGGGTCGTCTCCCTCCTAGCGATCGTGTGCAGGTATTTGCCGAAGCAACCGTGCCCCGACAAAACCTGCACCAACCGGAAGGTGAGGACCCCGTGCTGCCGCCCTGCCCATTCTTCCAAGATCGGCTGGAGCGCCCCCACGGTCCAGAGACCAGCCCGGGGCGTCTCCAGCCGAGACCTCCACTTTAGGACGGTGGCGCGGCGGGCATCTTCCCGCCACGCAGAGATTGCGCTTGGCGAGGGGCGGCTGCCCCGCGCCCGCGCCGTCGACGCCCGCCGATAAACGTCGGCGAGCACTTCCGCCTCCAGATCCCACGGGGGGGTTCCGGCCAACGCGCAGGCTCGCACGACACCGTGCGGTACCCGCGTATTGCCCTGACCGCTACGACCCTCTGTGGACGCCACAGAAGGGCCCTATTGCGAGCGGCCAGGGACTCCGCCCACACGGGCGCGCCGTACAGTGCCATTGACCGTACTACCCCCGCGTAGAGTCGTCGACACGCGAGACTCGGTCCGCCCAAATTCGGCATCAGTCGCCCGAGGGCGGACGCCGTGCCGACGAGCTTTGGCGCAAGTCTTGCGTTATCAGTAGACGAGTTACATGAGTAATAATAATTAATGAATATTTGGAAAAAAAGGGATGCAAGTTAATGATGAAAAGACAAAAGTTATAATTTTCTAAAGGGATGCAGGACGCCGTGTGAAATAGTGATTGAGGGAACGAATGTGGAACCAATAAGAAAGTTTGTGTATCTGGAAACGTTGTTTACGAGAAATGAAAGGTACAAGGAAATTGAAAAGAGGGTGAATGCAGGCAATTGGGTGAATGGAGCACTACACTCCTTCAACCACGAGCAGTCGATATGTCTAAAATGGCTCGACTGGCCATAGTTGGCTAGTGAAAGTTGGGTGTGGCAGAAAAAGTGAAGTTTGGAGCTTGAAGCAGTATTTATGGTATGACATTAAATATAGTTAAAACAATGTAATCAGAGAACGGTGTGGTGTAAAAGAAGTGTGAATAGTGCAGTTGGGAGAGAAAGTACTCGCTCGTCGGACGTTCTCTGACCATATTGAAGACGTTTTTGAGAAAGACCAGGTCATAAGTACCCTTAAGTGCGAGTATGAAGAATGTAATTAGAGCGAAAGAAGCAGAGTAAAGTCTCTGCCTGCCTCAATGGGAAATATGTAGCTACTTATTTAACCTCCTTGACGCATAACCGGGCGACTAAAAAGTATCAGCCCCCTTAGAATGAAAAACGAAACGTTAGACGAACTTTCGTTTCGAGTCATTGTGATTGATCAACATTCCGACGCGTGATTCCTGGGGGGTTAGGCAGAATCTCATATCTCACATGTCGATCGTATCGTCTCGCTTGTACGATCACCGTGATTGGCCAACGGATTATTATGACATCACGCGTCAGTTTCTCAACCAATCACAGTGATCTCGATACGGTCGACACGTGAAATATGACATTCTGCCTCAGGGGGCTGATTAGTCGAGATTTCGACGCGTTATTCAGGCGACCAATGAAGCGAAACGAAAGTTCGTCTAACATTTCGTTTTTCATTCTAAGGGGCAGTAACTAGTGGACCTAACCAAGTTGCATTCTATGATCGCTAACGTTATAGAAAACTATTAAAATGTATGGGAATTTGATATTTCTAACTATATCTATAATGCTAAGTTACATGACTTAACGTTAGAGATGTCAAATTTCCATATATTTTAATAGTTTTCTATAGGGTTAACGATCATAGAATGCAACTTGGCTAGGCCCATAGGTCACGGGTCGTTTTGTATTTATAGCTTGTTTGTCTAGAAGGCTAATACGCTATGAACCAAACTAAGAAACTAAGCTAACTCTAAATATGGTGTAGCTTCAAATTTACTATAATGTAACGGGTGATTCAAGTAGAGATACTTTTTTCAATAGCCTTTTTTTGACAGATCACGTGTCAGTCGTGTCATGCTGTCATGTTATTTTGTTTGGCATTTCATAATGGAAAGACTTACGCCTGAACAACGTTTACAAATCGTTCAACTTTATTATGAAAATTCACGTTCTGTGAGGAATGTGTTTCGTGCACTTCGCTCAACTTATGGTCAACATAATCGGCCTACTGAGCGTACTATTCGCAACACCATCACCCATTTTGAGACCCAGCATTCATTATTGGATAATATTCGACCGAATAGACCACTTCCAGCACGCTGTGAAGAAAATCTAGCGGCCGTAGCTGAGAGTGTACACGAAGACCGTGGAGAGTCGATTCGGCGCCGTTCGCAGCGACTCGGACTGACGTATGGAACGACTTGGCGCATTTTACGTCGAGATCTTAAATTGAAAGCGTACAAAATACAGCTTTTGCAACAGCTGAAGCCGCTCGACCTTCCCAAGCGACATCGCTTCGCTCTATGGGCTCTTGAAAAGTTCCAAGAAAATCCGACGTTTTCGAGGCAAATTTTGTTTAGCGATGAGGCCCATTTCTGGCTCAATGGGTATGTAAACAAACAAAATTGCCGCATTTGGGACGAAGAGCAACCTGAAGAGATTCGAGAACTGCCACTTCATCCAGAAAAAACAACGGTTTGGTGTGGTTTGTAGGCAGGGGGAATCATCGGTCCATATTTCTTTAAAAATGATGCCGGTGCGAACGTAACCGTCAATGGCGACCGTTATCGTGCCATGATAACCGACTATTTGATGCCTGAAATTAAAGCTCGTGATCTCGGCGACATTTGGTTTCAGCAAGACGGCGCCACTTCCCACACAACGCATCAATCAATGGATTTATTGAGAGAACATTTCGGTGAGCACATAATTTTTTACGTTTTGGGCCGGTCGATTGGCCATTAAGATCGTGTGGTATCACAGCGTTAGACATTTTCCCGTGGGGATATGTAAAGTCTTAAGTTTATGCGGACAAACCCGCTTCGATTCAGGCCTTGTAGAAAAACATCACGCGTGTCATTCGCCAGTTACCAGTCGAAATGCTCGAACGAGTCATCAAAAATTGGACTCAACGGATGGACCATCTGCGACGTAGCAACGCCCAACATTTGATAGACATAATCTTCAAAACATAAATGCCAAAGAATGTTCTTTCAAATGATAATAAACATTCTCCATTAAATTTGAATTTTCTGTTTTTTTCTTTAAAAAGTAGGGAACCTCGAAATGAATCACGTATTACTATCCCATTGATGCCAGAAGTGTTACTTCAAATTATAGCTTTTCGTATTACTTGCATGTTGATGATGTAGACAAAATTTTACGTTATACTTACAAGTATGTAATATTGTCATCGTGTTATACTTACATAAAATAGTTAACAGATTGCACAAGCTTATTATGAGTTATAGTTATATATACCATCAATCTTCTTGTTGTCTAATTATTTAATTGATAAGGTTTTAAATTAGCATTTAAATTTAGCAGTGTTGTCATTTCTCAGGTTTATGGATGATTAATCATATTTTTAAGGTATTTAGTTAATGTGCCTGTGACTTAACACTTTTTCACTGTGCTTAATAATTTGAGGAAAAAAATTCAGTCATAATACACTTTAGTAAAAGATAATTAATCGAGGCTTACATGACTACAATAAGTATGTACCGTACCTGCTGCCAGTCTTCAAATCATTCCTTAAATATTGCTGATAAAACATCCCTTAAAAATAATATGTGCGTGTTTTAACTTGGAAAACAATATAACACTAATCCATTGTTCCTAAAAATTTAACACTGAATTTAAAACACTGTTACTGATAAAGGTTTGTCACTTTCTATCAAATTTGCATCGTACTTTGTTGAAAAGGGACAAAACAATATTTTAGACAAAATAGTGCTAAAAAGCTGTAGTTAGTTTTATGAATAAGAGGGATGAAAATGAATGCAATATCTTGTGACAAGCAATCAAGGATATCTGAATACGTAGGTATTTATTATAATTTATAATCAGTGTTATAACCTGATTTACGAACAGAGTGAACTGAACGCATTCCATCAGAATTTGCAATACTGGCCCTTACCCAACAATGCGACAGTTCAGTGTAATAATTTGTGTATCAAACGAATTTATTGCGTACGGGCATTGAACTCACTATACTCGGCGCCAAGTCATTCAATTTAAATTATTAACCTAATTTGTAGTTGCTCTTCTTCTAAAATGGATTGTCGTCATCTTTTATATATATTTCTATACAAATAAATAAAATTGAAGTGTATATTTGCGATGTCTATTTAACAGTTATATATAAGCTATAAATACAGCGACTATATATAACAAAATAGAAATTTTTAAATTTTTTTCCTGTCTGTCTGTGGGTTCAGGCTAATCTCAGGAAAAAATAAAATGAAAAATTCCACGCGGGCGAAGTCGCGATTAGTAGCTAGTATGTTATATTTAATCGTTTTTACCAATGCTTACCAAAATTCCCAAACCATCAGGCTTTTTACAGAAAAAAAAGTTACCTACTTATTAGGTATATTCCATAAAAAAACTTATTTGTAAGTATATAACATTTAATTAATTAACATTGTAAATATTATTTGTTTTGTGTATTGCCCTTGTTGTATTACATTAATATTGTTTCTATCATATTTGAAAAAACAAAACATAATAATATTTAAGACAGATTTGTAAGCCTATAATTAACAGTTTCTAAAAGACAATGCCGAAAACCAGGCTTTATTGTGCCCCTCTTGCGTCTTAACTATCTAATAATGATGTTATATGTATTTATTTTAGTCATAAGCGAAGTGGGGTTTGAAAGTTATAAAAAAAAAAGAATACGTATTATTAAATTCGAAATAAGCGGTACTGCCATATTTATTGGATGGCTTGGATAGTCAATGTCGCCAGTTTATTACTATAGGTACCCATTTTTAAAGCCAGATAGTATCTAAGAATATTGATCAATATGAAATACCTAAATAAAAGATAACCCACATGAGCTCCTATTATAATACTTAGTATTTGTCGAAGATTATTTTATGAAATCATAATTATGAAGTTTTGTTTTAATTATAAATATAATAACATTTATTATCTATTTCTAAAAATATTTTAGGATATATATTGTTATTTTACTAGCAACCCTTATTGATTTGAATTTGATTGACAATTTGACATGATTTGACATTTTTAATGCCGATAACGTGTTATTTACGTTTATGTGTTGCTTCATTTGTAGAAAAGCAGTGGTTTTTTAATTATTGTTCAGTGTTTACTTTAACGTTGAGTACAGCAAATTATCCGTTGAGTAATTAATAGAATTTAGGTGTCGGTGTGCGCGCGCATCGTAAAAATTCACTCTCATCATTTTTCTCTATCGCGCCAAAAGAAGTAAACTTCAAAAAAGAGCGTGTCGTCGTGTGAGATAGACTTTTTAGTGGTACTAAGACCAGGACTCTTAGAATGTAATCTAGATCCAGAGTAGTTAGCCGTAGCATTCCTATCTACTTATATTTCTTACATAGGTACTCTAAAATACTATTGATACTACATTTTATACTATAATAGAATTAAATAGAATAAAAGATATGGATTTCAACGCATAATACGAGTATATAACCATATACTAAAAACATACTGAAAAATTAAAAGTCAGATTTCTCTAAATTCCCATTAGATATCTTAATGATATTTTTATTTAAAGACCCTGAGTACATTTACAATGTTCTACTGTTAATTTGGTTAACACTCAACAATAGCCCAACTCTCATAGAGAAATCGGCATTCCCCTTTGCCTTGTAGAGGTATATTCATAACGTCTAGTAGAATACTCAAACGTGTTTCGATAAGAATTATACAATAGGTCTAACGTTTCTAACGTGATAACGAAAGACAATCTTAACTTTCGTGCACATAATAATTACAATCTGTACGGTTATGCTAATCACACAATTTACGTCTTTTTTAAATGTTGAACAGGTAGAAGTTCATGCATTATATTGCACAAGTGCGCACATTACAGTATTCGTGATTCGGTTTCAACAATTAAACGTCGTAATGCATTTACGTAAAAAATATTATTTCTTAAAGTCATAGCCAGTATAGTCAAAATATATAATTAGAGTGATATTTTGTTGTTAAAGTAAGTTTGAATTTAAGTAATAGTTCTAAATTAGTTCCACAAACAATGCATCGGTCGCCATACATTTTTCGGAACCTGACACTCGTGCTTGCAGCCCGCGTTCATCAACTTACTTATAAGACGTTATCCCGTCAAAAAAAACTGCTGCTATATTGGGAACCTGATTATAACTTTATAACCTATACACTAGTTTTTGTCTGCGGCCGAGCCGTGGGCAAAGACTAGCAATGATTTAATTAATACAATTGGTATTTATAATATTAGGTGATGAAATAAAAGTCACTATTAATTATAAAGTACAAATTATTTGTAGATGAGGAAAAAGAGAACTTTCCCGCTCGCACTAAACTTCTCTTTTTCCTCATTCACAAATAATTTGTACTTTAAAAGTAGCTGAGCATGTCAAATGCTAAATTAAAAATTGTAGATCAAAAACACTAATTTCAAAACAAAATAAGCAGGAAAGTATTGTAGGTATTAGTGTGCTCCGTGTGTGTGTATGATGAAGTAAGTCGACCCATGATTAACGTGACCATACGTCCCGCTTTCAGCGGGACAGTCCCGTTTTCAGGCTGTCTGTCCCGTTGTCCCCAGCCAGACTAAAATTGACTGTTTTTGCAAACAGACAAAATTTACTTATCATCACGCCAGTTCCCTTGCTAGGTAAGCAGAAAGAACAGTGCCTAAAGGCTCTATTCTTGCATACATCTCTCGCTTCCTCAACATTTATAATTCTCTTAATACACGGTCGCCGATTTCGAAAACTCCTGACTCAACCTTCCTTCAATACAATCATGACCAATTTGGATATAGGTAGATTAGTCTCGGTCACCACTGAAGCAATGTAACATGGTTCCGGTGGCCTGCCAATAAAGGCGGAGTGACGGCACACGGCGGGTTTATTTAATGGGTTAGAGCCCCACACTGCCCTGTTCGTTGCCGCTAACGACGGGGTGTGCGGTTAGGTACATTTTTTCCCGCCTAAACAAAAAAAAATGTTAGTCTCGGTCGCCCCCTGTATCTGCATGCTTTCACTTTCGCACAATAATAGGTATTAAGATAAATTATTTTTTTAATTGATTCCGTAAGTGTCCCGCTCTGACACAAAAGATAAATGGTCACGTTACCCATGATGCACGATTCTATTTATTATTTTCATAATCTCCTATAAAAATCATAGAAATGATTATTTGACTTCATAGAATTGTTACATTCCAATTAACGGTATTTTGTTCTAGGAAACAAGCGAACCGGTCGATATCGTGAATTTATAGATTGATACAAAAGATGCCACGAGCATCTTTCTTCGTTTGGTATTCATTTCACAATTTCACTTTTGGATTTCTTGAACTAGTTACGCACTACTTAATTATACACTGATCGATTCCGTTGCGAATTCTGAACGCATTTAATGTTGAAAATCACGCATTCATATTGTGATATTACTTGTCATGGATAGTGGTCACATTTAATCCTATGTATCTACATTCCGTAATCTTTTAGCAATCATTTTGAGACTAAAGGGTATTAGTATAGAAAGTGATTGGAATCCCGCATATACCTTTGACATTTATTTCGAGTGACTAAAAACTTTCGTTCCTCAAATAACTGGATTAATATTAAGTAATACTTGGCATTCCCTATACGACCTTTCCTCACACCACCTTTTTGTGCCACAAAAAAAAACTTGAACAAGGATCTGTCTCTTAGCAAAATATTTATAAGGTTTTTTATGGTTTTATAAAAGGCACGGTTTCAACTTCAACCCGCGAGGCCACGTAATAGTTATCCTTGTTCTCAAAATATTTAATTGTTTAAGTAAATAATTAACTACGGAAACTTAGCTACTATATTACCATTCACTCCACTAAGCTGCTTATATTCGTCGACATTTATAATGCTGCTGAAAGGAAACATGAAGTTTGAAAATGTAGGCCTAAATTAAAAATAGCGTTTAACAATTAAGACTTACTAGCTAAACTAGTTTTTGGAGTTTCCTCCTTAATTCCGGCTGTACACACTTGTCTATTTATCTCGCGAGCCTCTCGTCTGTTCTCGCGTAGAAGCTCGACACGAGAGCACACCATGTACACACTCGTTCGTTGTATCAATTGAACTTCGGATGCCCGTTGCGATGGACCTAAAAGAAACTGTTGCGGCTTTTTTTATTAGTTATTGTAGTTTCTTAGTAATTTACCATAAAAAGAAAATTATTAAGTTATGGCGAAAAATAACTTTTTAAACTCTTCAAGGATTTCGGGGATATCAAATTCGTTGCTTATCCGCAACCAAACGTCGTGTAATAGTTGCTTATCCTTATGCCTGATATTCTTTTGATTCCATAATAGTACTTGCCTACCAAAAGCTTCTAAATAATGTTAGACTACCTCGTTGTCGCACGCAGCAAGCACGTCTTTACGGGAACGCAGTTGGCGTGGCGAGCAACTAAACGAACGAGTGTGTACAGGCGCGCACTCGTTTTCATCGCGAGACTCCCCGAGACTCTTTGACTCGTGCACAAAAAACCGACACGCTTCCGAGAGCGAACGAGAGTCGCGAGACGAGAGGAGGGTGCCATATACACACTCGTCCTCGGCCTGTCTCGTTGTGTCTCGAAGAGTGTGTACAGCCGGGATAAGTGTCGATAAGTCCCCGGATTTTGAAATTATATAAGCGGTAAATTAAAGCGTTATCTAAGTAAATATGTGTGTATATTAAACACAAAGTGAAAAAAGTGATATCGAAAATAACAGTCACGAGCAGGATTCGAACCTGCATCTCCTGGATACCGTCCAGATGCTTTGCCAATTCAGCCATCGTGACCCAAAGCATCAAATGTTATTTCAAGTTTACATGCAATATTGTAGTTTCATTCGACACTGGAATGATACATATGTATACTAACGGTAAAGAAATACCAAATTACTATTTGCATTTCAGTAGATCGAACGTTAATGACTGTGATTCATTTTCTCCATGGGGTAGAAGTTAAAAATTGTTGAAAATTCGTAATCATGAACTTCCACTCATACTTGGCAGAGATTTCAATATTAATTTTGATAAAGATGAGTTTGCGTTTATTACAATTTTGAAACTTAATTTAATTTAAATTTAGGTAGGTACTTACTGGTACAACACTCGGGACGACTATAATATAAGGCATAATAAAATTGACGAAATGTTTTCGCGATTCATAACTCATGTAACCCCCAAAGTTCACGTATCGTATAGGTATTAGTTACTGAAAACGTAATCACGCTGCATTTAAGAATGACAATTCTATTCATGGACTTAGTACACAGGAAAGGTATACCTGCCAGTGTTAAGTGTAATCATCAAGAGCTAGCAAATATTAAAAGTTTCATCGAATTTTGCGTGATTTGCGAACAAACAAACAGACAAATCTATTCAAAACGCTGTTACCGCTTTATAATATTAAGTGCGAAAATGTGAAATTGAAAATAGTAAGTACCTACTAATCAAAAATAGTAACTGCCGGCGGCGGTGCATGTTGCCGCCCGGTGCCCTGCCTGACTGCAGAAGAAACAAAGACCGCTGCAGTCAAAACAGTTAGCGCACGTCGGCCGGGTGTGTCCGACCGCCATGCACTTAAAGCACCTCGCAGGCCGAGGCTCCAGCACGGTTACCCGCGCGGAACTCCAGCCCACAAGGAGCCTGCCTGCCTCGGCCAAGGTTTTGGCCGCCGCGACAGGGCAACTCGCCCAGACGGCACCTACACCGCCGGGACCGGTCCAAATGGAGTCATCCAGGCCGGAAATGCGCAGTTCAGCGCACTTTACCGGTCTGGTGACGTGGACTCCGCTCCACTCGCCAAACAGACCCTGTAGCCTTTCAGTCACCGTGTTGGCCACCCTAGGGCCCTCCGCCCCAGGGAACTCGAGAATTCGAGCCCCTGTGCGGGCTAGGCGGCTAGAACCGGGCGGCAACGACTCCGATGTCGGAGACGTCGATTTCCTCCCGGGCCTTCCTTAAGATGGCCATGTACGATAGGCCCGCTTCCGCCTCCGGCAGCATAGTGATTACCACCGCTGCCGTTTTTGGCGTCTGAAGCTTGCGCGGCTTTTTGAGGCCGGGTTTGCTCCTCGAATCAGCGGGTTCCGCAGCCCAGGCAGCAGCCTCGGACGTGGCCCCCTTCTTTCTCTTGCCCTGGGATTTCTTCCTCCCACCGTCCACTGTCTGCCAACCCTCTTCAGAGGGCGCAGGGCCGGACTGCGTTGGAGGTGGGACTCGAGTATCCCGGGACACGGTTGCTGGGGCACGCGATGGCTGGCCAGCACGTGATAGAGGAGGGAACTCCTCCCTGGGCTGGCTCTTGTGGCGCTGCCCGCCCTTCTGCGCCGCTTTCCTCTTTAAAGCTTTGTCCGGCACCTTGGGCGGCGCAGCTGCAGCCGCGGCCGCGGAGTAGCTGGCCACGCGGCCACCCTGACAGGGCAGCGGCGTTGGGCCCGAAGGCGGCGCGACCTTCTTGTCCGCAGCCAATGCTGGGCGGAGCCTTGACTCCGTCAGGAGACCAGGGGCCAGAGGCCCCGCGCCTGCCTTTGAGGCAGAGGCTCCCGACCCGGCCTTGGCGAGCTTGGCTTGCTGGCTGACGAGCTCCTTCCGGAGCTCCGCCACCTCCGCCTCGATACGCCTGCAGCGGCAGGGCGCCTCCGGCCTCGAAGTCCCTCCTGGCGCCAGGTTGCCCGCAGGTGTAGGTTTCCTACCACGGGTAGTTCTTCTCCTCGTCCTCTTCTCCTTCACCTCTCCTTTCTTCGTAGCGTTAGTTGCTCCCCCCAAATACGTGGAGCTGACAGGGCCAGTCTTGTTACTCGGCCCTGTGAGGGATTCTTCGGGCGCGTCGCACCCGGTAGCCTCTTGGGGAATCTTTTAGTTTTTAACCTTCGCCATATTATGAAGTTTTACGTCCTCCGACGTGCCTTAAACCCTCGCGACTGAGCTCCCCTCAGCCATGCATCCCCTGGCCGGGCGGCAGAGCACGGGATTGGAGTAATAGGGGTTTTCTTCCCTGTGGTCCGAAGAGCTCCGGTCCTGTCCGTTCAGGATTACGGGTCGGGCCGAACGGTGGTCTGCATCAGACCGTGCCCACCGCTCGCAAAGCAAGCGGTGAGCCCGTCGCCCCTCGGGCTAAAAGCCCTGTCTCCATCTCCCAGGGCCGGGGGAGTCACTATGATCCCGCTGGCCCTCCACGGCAGACGTTTGGCCCACTGCAAGCAGTGAGCCCGTCGCCACTCGGGCTGAAAGCCCCGCCTCCGGGGACGGGGGGATCACTGTGACCCCGCTGTCCCCACCCCAGGGTTGAGGGTGCCACTGTGGCCCCGCCGACCCTCCACGGCGGACGTACGGCCTATCCATTGTGCCCTCTGTTAATCAGAGGGACACGCGGAGACCCGTCCTCTGCCGGGATTCAGCCGCCGACACTAGCGTGCCGATGGCTGGCTTGACGAAGCATCTGGGACGGTATTCCAGGTGATGCAGGTTCAAATCCTATTTTAGATTTCACATTTTCGCACTGTGTTAATTTATATGGCTAAGCATTGCAAATGATAAAAAAATATATAAAAATATAGTTTTATAATAGTTTAGAAGAGACATTAGTTTGTGTCGTTTAAACTCAAGACATTAACTTGACAGGTACCGTTCTTAGCACTAAGTTATGGCTGCTATTTTGTAACAATGTGCATAAGTTAAAGCACTTAAACTTAAGCGAAAAGCAACTAGTTTGTCGAAGTTCTGAAGGATAGCATATACGTAGAGCTTCTTAAAGTTGTCAGCCACATTTTGTACTTTTTACTGTAAAAAGAAGAAAGTATAGTACATATGAAGCTTTTATACCTCGTGCTTCCTTAATAAAATACCGATCTGATATACCTAACCAGAAACTCTATCTTTGTTAGCATAGAGGAAAATCTTTCTGATATATTCATCTGCATATTACATTTAGTGCATATAACGTGCCAATTCTATCAAATAATAAAGCTGTGATTGCCCAGCGGGAAAACCAAGGACTGTAAAAGCAGACGTATCGAGTTCAATTTCCAGTCCGAGGTGCAGACCTCGCACGGCATACACCTCTGACATTTCGAGACTTTTCAAAATTGTGTATTTTTTTTTAAATTATCATCTGCTCGGTTAAGGAATGCATCGTGAGGAAACCTGCGAGTCAGAGATTTTCTCGACAATTTCTGAATTCTGCCAATCCGCATTGGGCCAGCGTGGTGAACTATGGCCTGAGGCCGGTATCTAAACCACTCCGCCATCTGCACAGTTTGTTTTACCACTTGACCTCGTGACGCTGTAACTGTCCTGAATTAATGGAATGCTGGAAAATAGGAGGGTTCCTGTGGGATGGCTATTTTTTGTAAACACTACTTTTGTGCCATAGGTTGACGTATTTATATTAGATGAGGCAGTGCTGTGGACATAAGCCTTCACTATAAAAACTATTGGTCGATATAGTGAAAGAAATCATATTATGATTCTGTTAACACACATTCATAGATCATTTGGGAATACCAAATGACCTGTAATGAATCAAAACTGTGCTTGCATAATTAATCCCCTTTACAGTAAGTGATTGAATCATTAGGTAAATCAAGATTACAATAGCTTTACATACATCAAATGTAGATTCAGTAATAACGTAAATCATATTGAGATGACAAACAGTGGAGTCCTGCACCACCTGCAGTGTATTCTCATCTTCAGTGATATTATTGTGACCTATTTCGTCATCATACATCCGATTGTATAGTAGGTTATTCCCCGCGATACATCGACATCTCCAGCGCAGAAGCATCCGAAAATACTTCAATTTACAAACCATCGAAGTTGTAGTATATGTGACCTTAGGGACACTACTGTCTTACTGAACATAGCATCACGCCTGTATTCCCCGAAGGGGTAGGCAGAGGTGTATTACACACCCACGACTCACCAGCTATGTTTAAGACCCACGTAATAGAGGGCGAGCCTATTGACGTCTACCGGGCACATTTCCAAACTCCGGGCTGCTACTGAGAATTTTTCTTTTTAGGAAAAAGCTCAATAACATTGCCCGACCCGGGGATCGAACCCGAGACCTCATGATTAGCAGTCACATACACTACCGCTACACCACCGAGGCAGTTCTTACTGAATTCCTCTTAATGTGTTATTATTTGTTGTTTGTATGAAGTTTAGGTTATATGTCCATCAGACGCTCCTGAACGACTACACGGATTTGGATGAAATTGGGTAGGTTTGTAGATTGTAATAATACTTTACGGTATTAATCTTTATAAAAAGTCTTAAAGAAAAAGAGTGATTCAAATTTTGAGTTCTTCTGATTTTGGAATGTCAAGTTTCGAGGAGGGCTCTGTGGAGGGCAATCTAGAGCTGGCGCTGAGAAAAGTAAAACGTGGAAATATTGCAGAAAACCTTCAAGAAAAACGCATCATTAAAGGAAATTTAAAGTGTGTGTTCCTATATCTGAAATCTCTATTGGTTTGCAGTTATATTGACACACATTTCTAAAGGTTAATAATTAATCATTCTGATGACCACAAGGTACCGTAGACATGATATAGGTAATTACCACACAGACTCTGACTTGTGCTCACACGTTCATCAGGGGAGAAGAAGATTATACAAGACCCAAAATTGGCTCCCTATTGGACTTCGTCTCGAGGTTTATTTGCATAGCTACTCGTATTAAATTACTTTAATATAATTTTCGATTTATTTAGCTATTAAATTACTGTATATACTAAAGTATTACTTAGTGGCTTTCTGTATTTTCTAGTATCGATTTTAAGCAGGTTTTAAAGAATATAGTTATTTCTTTTGGTTTTACTCCTTAATAATTGTGGTGTAACGGCCTCGCCGTAACAATACAAGATAGACAAGATTCTGGTGTAATATACTTAGAATTATATGTATCTATATGTATATTAAATATTTTTTATCGTGAAAAAATAATATTCGCATTCGTAACGACGACGACTACCTAAACCAAATCGGTCATGTATTGAAGGAAAATGGAGTCAGGAGTCTCCGAAACCGGGAGATGTATGCAAGAATAGAGCCTCTTGGCACTCTGTTCTCTCCATTTATTTCGTAATGGTATTGTTGATAAACTTGGGTTTACCACAGCTTGGCTCCTGGTATTGTTAAATCATGAACGACCTTTAGAACTTCCCAGCAGCTGGGCCGCTAGCTCGTCCCCGCTTGTAATCTGAAAGAAGTGTTCTTTACACTTAGAATAATTACACCGTAGGTGTAATTATTCTAAGTCTTTACATGCCAACTATCGTACACAATCGCGTTAATTTGTTAAAAAATCAAATGTCATACATCGCGTTAAACCATTAAATCGCTATATTTTGTTACATGACTTATTATGATACGTTATATAAAATAACGTATTGCGTAATAAAATATAACCTGTAAATTATGATAAAATAATAATATAATGTTAATATTAGTCGTAATCATAATTAGCAACGGACACAGTGTTATGTATTCGTTTAAGTTTAAATATACTTTTTTAGTATGACTCCTTTCTAAATTTGAATAATATTATATAAGTGATAAAAGACTACTAGGTTTTATTTATATACTTACAATCTTATATATTTTACAAACGATAAATAAGTTGATACAAACTAAACTAATCCTATTACAATAAATATAAATAAAAACTACTATGGTAGTAGTTTTTATTTATATTTATGATACTTTATGACACTTGGACGAACTTTAGACCAAGAGGACTAAAGCTCATTCAAGTGACATTCTGCTGTCGGCAACGTGTCCAAAACACGGGCAGCATTACCTCGCTGGATCGCCTTTGGCCAAGGTAAAAATTAGCATTTTGATCACGTGTAGCCTCTACAAGCTACCCCACTAAATCTTTATAGATTTCAAAAGCGCTAGGTCTCCAGGGGCCCATTGTCTCTACTCTAAACGGCACAAATAAGTAACCTCTGTCAAGGTTAGAATATTTGCGCCTTTTGTGTGATTCAGCCGTTATAGCGTTGCCATCCTCACTCCTAGAAGGATAGATAGATAAGTGATTAAAGATATAATATTAGTCGAAAAAGTTACATAGTTACTTAAATTGTGGTATTCGTTAAATATGACGTTATAGATGATATAGAGACAACAAGTTATTTGTT
Source organism: Leucoma salicis (assembly GCA_948253155.1). Classification (NCBI taxonomy): domain Eukaryota; kingdom Metazoa; phylum Arthropoda; class Insecta; order Lepidoptera; family Erebidae; genus Leucoma; species Leucoma salicis. The sequence continues at coordinate 8,141,879 of OX411808.1, read as the reverse complement.
TAAATATTTGTGACTAGCAGAACCACGCTCTCCACTATAATATGTCACTAAATATTATTTATTTAAGGTTTTATACATATGTATAATTAAATAGTAGAATCTGGTATGTCTGATTCTGTACATTCGATGGTGGAGGTCTGTATCAAAAATGAAGAGAGGACCACGAAACAACGTTTTTATGTGTTCATTTGCTAAGCACATATCTCTGAAATTACTAAACTGATTTGTTGTTCATTGTTTTCACGCTGATCCACCGCTGACCACCTCCAAAGAAGAGGCTCTATTGGTGGTCCCAGGAGCTGTCGGACCTTCGTTGCATCGTGCATTCGTGCCCGGAGGTCCTACACAGCGTGGAGTGCTGTTAGCGGTGTCCCTTGACATCGCCAACGTATTCAATAGTCTGCCATTCAGCCGCATTTATTGGGTCGCAGCATTCTCTATGAGAGGTGCTTAGGGGACGCTGTGAGGAGACTCATGTCGTGCGGTGTCCCAAAGGATTCCGTTCTGGGACCGCTCCTGTGGGACATCGGTTACGCCTGGGTGCTACGCTGGAAGGAGGGTAGGCTGGTACTCCTGCCGAAGCCGGGGCGAACGCTGGATTCGGTCGGGGCTTTCAGGCCCATCGTGCTGCTGGACGAGGCGGGTAAGCTGCTGGAGAAAATCCTCGCTGCTCGCATCGTCCAGCACCTGCGCGACGTCGGACCCGACTTGTCGGACGCTCAGTTTGGTTTTCGAGCTGGTCGTTCGACGGTCGGCGCGATTATGCGCCTGAGGACCGCGGCCGTGGCAGTCGTCATCGGCAGTGGAATGCTGTTGGCGGTGTTGCTTGACATCGTCAACGCATTCAATAGTCTGCCATTCAGCTGCATCAGGGAGGCGCTCCGGTATCACGGGGTGCCTGCATACCTGAGGCGGCTGGTGGCGAACTATCTTGAGGGCCGCAGCGTTCTCTATGAGAGCCGCATAGGGGACGTTGTGAGGAAACCCATGTCGTGCAATGTCCCACAGGGTTCGGTTCTAGGGCCGCTTCTGTGGGGGACATCGGTTACGATTGGGTGCTACGCTGTCAGCTCCGGGTTGGCGGTTATCTGCTACGCGGATGACACGCTAGTCGTGGCCCGGGGTGGAAACTTCGAGGAAGCGGCGATTAGGGACCTTGGAGGTGGTCAGGAGGATTGATTGGGAGCTAGGGCTTAGGGTGGCCCTGGATAAGTCGAAGGCCCTACTTTTCCATGGGCCCCGACGTCCGCCACCTGCTGGTGCCTCGATCACGGTGGACGGGGTCCAAATTGGGGTGCAGGCCCGGATTAAGTATCTGGGCCTGGTGCTGGACGGGCGGTGGCGTCCCCGAGGCTCGTCAGTGCGGCGTCCGCCTTTGCACGGCTCGTTGGGGCACGTTTGCTTCGGCAGATATCTGCATATAGTCGCAAGGAGGGAAGCGACTCCGGGCTGTCACCGTTGCGGCTGCGGTGAGGACACGGCGCAGCACACGCTCGAGTCGTGCCCGGCTTGGGGCGAGCAGCGCCGTGAACTCGTCGCGGCAATAGGAGGGGACTTCTCGCTGCCGAGCGTCGTCAGAGCGATGCTTGGCAGCGACAGGAGCTGGGCCGCGGTCGCTGCCTTCTGCGAGGAGATCATTTCGCGGAAGGAAGTCGGAGGGGGTTAGGAAGGCTGATCCTTCCGCAGACCCGAACCGTCGCCAGCGACTGGGTCGACGCAGGCTTGAGTATTTGCGCCTAATGACGCCCTAGCTGAGCCTGCAGGTGGATGGACCGAGAAACGTCGGTCACCCGAGAGGCCTCCTGCGAAGGTGCGACGCTCCGTGTGCGGATGCATCGCTCAGTTGAGGGTACCCGAAAGGGTAAGCCGGCTACCCGAAAGGGTAAGCCGCCGGTGTACCACTGAAGGAATGTAATATGGTTCCGGTGGCCCGCCAATAAAGGCGGAGAGACGGAACACGGCGGGTTTCTTTAGTGGTTGAGGGCCCTGCATAGGGTTGCCACCCGTACTTTATTATAAAGTATTGTACGTTATTTATGGTAATTGTACTCTATACTTTATGAGAATAATAAAGTACGCAAAAATAATTTATTTTGCATGATTGCCCAAAACAGAATGATAGAGTTACTGGGGTCGATGACGGTATCGATTGTTGCCGAATAGCTTCCCTCTGGAGTGGCGGTCGCCTCGTTAACGCTCATTTTTAAATGCAACCTATCCTTTATTAAATATTGTCATTTTGTCAATATCACTATCAAAACTTCTTGTTTGTTTTGTGATTTGTTACAATTATATTCAACATTTGTCTTCACCTGAACCGACTAGCAAAATTAATTTTAATGACACAAGCTAGTTATTTACAATTAGAAAATATTTTTTTAAAGTAATGTCGAATTTGATAATTTTGTTGACTACGTAAGTCTAAAATTTAAATCTGCTAAAACTTAATAATATGGACTGTCTTTATGGATAAATTTCTTCATTAAACAAGTTATATAAGCTAAGTAGAAGCAGAATTGGCTTAATTGATACTGCACAAAAATGGCAACATACTTATTATTTAATAAGATTGATGATATTCTGATGTTTTTAAGCATTTGATATGCTTAGCCATAACACAAAGTGCAAAAATGTAAAATCGAAAATAACAGTCACGAGCAAACGTGATTCGATTTTTGACGATTTGATTTTGATTTGACATTTTCGCACTTCGTGTAAATTTATATGGCTATGCATGCCATGCATGTGCTTTAAAATTAGGATGACCGAATATGTCTTTACGATAACTCAGTGGCTTCACTTCCCCGGATTAGAAAAGAAGCGGGTTCGATTCCCGCTCGTAAAAAAAATCTCTTTTTTCTTATTCACAAATAATCTGTATATTTAAAAATTTCTAAAAGTAATGCAATTAAGCAAAAAGATAGAGTTAAATAAATCGTACTTTATTTTGTTACTATGTACTTTTTTTTCCTACATACCTGTGTACTTTATTTTCACAAAAAAAAGGTGCCAACCCTAGCCCTGCACTATCCGATCGAGTCGGCCAATTCATGCTGAGACAAGCAAACTACCACTTAATAATATAATGTTTTTCATCTTATTGTTAATAACAATTTTGGTACTTAAGTAATATTTTCTTTTGAACCTTTAATTGCGTTTATTAAACATTTAAAATTCAGTAAATTAAAGGAGACTCGACTGCCAGATCTGTCAAAAACACAAAGAAGAAATAATTGTTTATAAACGGACACATCAAAAAGTATTTTGTTAATTAAAAAAGCGTTAAGAACAACTTTCTTTTTGCATAATATATTTTCTATTTCCATATTTTTTATTGCTAACGCTATGTGTACTTGACTAGTTAGTGACCTACCTGATACGGTAATCCCAATTGAGACGTCGAATGGTACGTCCGATGGTACGGTGATAGAATGACGACAATAGTACTAGATCAAACAGTTCGTCAGAGTACTGCCTGGGAAATAATCAACCACAAATTGTGTAAAACTAACTACACATGAAAATTTTGTCGCGGGAAAATACCATAAGTACGTTTGCATGCAGTTCGTATTACCAAACATTTTCGTTAAAAACCATAAGCGATAAACTGCCGTGTCTTCCAATAACACAAATGCCTATAACTTTCTCATTAATCAATAGAAATATTAGAATCTAAGTGTATGAAATTCACACTCGAACAACAAAATAAGTATACAATCTTATTTTTTAAGACAACACGCTGCTCTAATAAATAAGTATTTTACATACATCCAATTAACGGTAACAATTTACTCTGTTACTCCCACAGTACAATAATTTGTCGAATCAAAGAAAGAATTGGGAATCGAATCCACAGCGCGCGCCCCGAGATGTCGTTATCTAAAGCACCGGCGGCAGTGTGGGCAGAAATACAACAATTCTTTTATCAATATCTGTCCTGAATACAAACTCTTAGTAGTTTTGTAGATCATCTTGTAAAACAACAAATCGTTTTAATCAATATATCCAATAACTCCTAATTTCTAGATTTTCTTAGAAATGCTAGTACAACATTGAAAATGCCCGCCTAAATCTCTTTACCCTTTTCCAAAGTCAATAAAAGACACGGGCAACTCGTTTATGGATATATAAATGTGCTAATAGTTTTCTTTTGTGAATCCTGAAATAGACCAACGAATTATTTACGTATACAAACTTTTTGCGTAGTTTTTGCGCCTGTTTTGTAGTGCTTGTTTAATGGAATATGTTGGCGACTGGCAGCTCGACCCAAAGCGATATTTGATTGACGCTGGTCAATATATTGCGTGGTTTCTGTTTTGGATAGCACTGGCATCGTACAAAAATATTGATATAGTTATATATAAATATTGATATAGTTTAGTGTTTACGTTTGTTAATAATATTTTTATATTTATCCACTGCTAATGAAAGATTTTACGGTTCATACTAATATGATTCCTTCTGCCTCGATAGTAGAGTTCTTAATATACTACGCGGGTGGCAAACAAGGGTTAACGTAGTTTTTAGACGCTAGCAACACGTCGCCCGTCCCTAGCTCTAAGGAAAGGAATGGGAGGTGAACTGGAATGATAAAAAATAGGAGTATAAACCACCAGTGCAGAACATACTTAGATAATTACAGTGTTAACCTTACAGTGTGGTCTGCTGGATGTGAACGAAGAAGGGAAAGAAAGGGTCCTTCGATTAATTCTTATGAAGATTACAGCGATAAGCAATTTCGTCTAGCTGAGCAACATTTTCTTGATAATTTCTATTCAAAAACTGTCTGCTACGTAAATGTCAGCCAACAATCATATTTACATAATTGCTAGTGCACGAGAATAGATATGGGCGTTGCAAGCTATCAAAACAAGTTATATCCCGTTAACTGCGTCCCTCTAATAGTTAAAATAATATTATTCCAAAATAAAAGACATGACTGGTTTTTTCTCAAACATTTACTTAAGTAGGTACAGTTTATTTTTGGTTAAAATGTCCCTGTCCGATAACATTCTACTTCTAGGTCTTAAGAAGTGAAAATCCTGGTCTTAAGAAGTAAAAATTACAGGGCTTAAGGCTTCACATACTGTTTGACATTGCACATGTTGTAACATTTAGTGACAGTCTAGGTGAGTGCTAACATATTATTAAAGCCAAATTTTCTGAAGATGCACGTGCCTACATGCGCATATTCAAAGTCATATTCGAGCATTGATATGGGTTGATATTTTATTCCATGTTTGCATAATAATACTTCTAAAGTCATTCATATTCCGCTACTACAAAGACCAAGTTACCGAAACGCGATTAAGTAATTACTATAAATTGTATCTTACTGATTCAATTTATTCAAGTGTTTATGTTGTTACATAAGCATTACATAAATAAATGTAAATCCTATTCATCTTTCTCTCTGTTTTATAACGCAGTATAATTGAAATTTCATTGTCTCGATAACGTTAAAATCTAACATTTTTATATCTGCATAGCTTTTTGAATTCTCATAGTTCGTGTCATATATTCGTGCAATTTTAAATGTAAATTTTAGCTCGAAGCAGTGGATTTACGCGAAAGCCATTAACTTTCGTTGCAAATACCCTGGGAGATCGGCATTCCTGAATATTGCGTTATTCGATTTTTATTTGAAGGAAGACAAGTATTCTAGAATACTGAAGGTTATTTAAACGGATCGATAACATTCTTTCTATGTATTACCGATACAACTCTTATTATTTATGATAATGAAATAATGTTTACCGTAGTTGCTAGTAAGACCAGTTATCAGTGCGCGTTGGGGGTAACTTGCCGTGTGGGGCCGGCTTTAGAATTGTCCCACCCCTCTGCACCCATGGGAGTCGTAAGAGCCGACAGAGGGAATACCGGGACAGTGGGCAGCAGCACTCCCTCGAGTATTAAAAACATCCACTGCGATCGCCAACCCGCCTGACAAGCGTGGCGATTACGGCAATATCCAAAATTTTGGGGAGGCATATTATGTCCAGCAGTGGACGTCGAAAGGCTGATGGTTGGGTGTAAAATATATAGTTTAAGCGGTGGAGAGAAACGTAATAGAAAGGAAATTATTAGGTGGATAGTTAGGATAATAGGGGGGGGATGTGGAAGAAGTATGGGCATCCGGTTCTCTTACAGAGCTATGTCTGTACATTTAAGATATTTGAGAAAAAATTACTGTAATAGGCTATTATAGGCGTGTCTAAACACAAAACGTTTTTTTTTAGATTTTTTGTCTGTTTGTTTGTTCGTGTATCACGCAAAAACGACTGGACGGATTTTGATGCAACTTTAATTGATAGCTCTTGATTAGACTTAAAAACTGGTATACATTTTATCCCCCTACAATATCGGGAACATGAGATATACACCCATATTCTAAGACGGTTCCTCGAAAATTTCTCGACTCCACTCAAGCGCACTCAAGGATTTTGGTATTCTTAGTTGCAAAAAATCTCCTCCACTCGACGCCTTTCCTCACTCGAGGTGAGGAAACAACTGTCAATCTCAAGGTACGTCGGGACCAACCTTAAGGAATACTCAAGGAAGTTTTTGTTCTATAAACGATTTACTGAAGTTTATTATTTCATGTGAATATTGTTTTCTAGTGTTTATAATGTATTTCCAGCGGTTTTTGAATTAGTATTATTAAGTATTATTATCTCATAAGATGTTACTTGCGAGATGCTGCAAACCCAACTTTTACGTTACCGTAGAATTCCAAAGACGTAGGTAAGCTATTTTTTTTCCAGCAGGATTACCGGCACCTAAAGTAGCCGTCGAATTTATTTTATATTTAATTATCAGTTCCTGTTAGCATAACTTTACCGACCGATATTCAGTAAGAATATCTTCCAGACATATTACAAAATAAATGATATCTAAACAATTTATAGGTACTAGCTATAAAAACACACCCAGCAAAAAACAATGTTGACGCGACGACGCTATGTAGGTACTTTCGGGTTATACTATATACGTAAGTATTACTTTTTGCTATATAGGTACCTTACCTGAGTTTTACTCCTTGTGGCGATCCTTGTATAATACCTATCGTCCTATCTAAACACTTACATGTCAAATGACAAACATCTGTTAACTTTTGAGTGACCACAGATTTAAAATCAAAGCATTTTTGCCCAAAACAATGTTCTATCTACAATACAATGACGTAAATAATGACGTATTACCTCGACTCAACCTCATTCGAGGTTCCTCGAGTTTTCAACTAAGAATACCAATTTCGAGGATTCCTTGAGATATTCCTTGAGGTATCCTCAGTTGAGTTTGAGTTGAGGAAATGTTGAGGAACCGTCTTAGAATATGGGTGATAATCTTAAAAATAGCTTTTGGCTGCGGCGAAGCCGCGGTCATAGGTTAGTTTATAATAAAATACTGCATCTGTAAATCAATATGATAAATAAGAAGCTATCAAGACATTTTTCGTTTTACAACTATAAAAGTTTAATAGTAGGTACTTTTGTCTAGAAAGTTGATAAATATGTCGTGACAGCTTGTGTCAGCCCCGGGGTGGGTGCCAGGCAGTGCTGCCTCCTAAGTATGAAAAAGTATTTAGATTAAAGTTCGATTTTAAGTCCCTATTAAAATGGAGACAATCAATGGGGACGCAAAAATAATGCGATTATTTTGATATCACGATTGATTTAATTAAGGAAAGGCATTTTTACTGCATCGTGTGTTTGAGTGTTCTTTGCCTTCTTGATGAATATCGGATGATTAACTGCCTCTGTGGTGCAGCGGTAGTGTAAGCGACTGCTGATCATGAGGTCTCGGGTTCGATCCCCGGGTCGGCCAGCGTTATTGAGATATTTCGTAAAAAAAAAATAAGAAATTTCTCAGTAACGGCCCGGAGGTTGGAAATGTGCCCGGTAGGCGTCAATAGGCTCGCCCCCTATTACGTGGGACTTAAACATAGCTGGCGAGTCGTGGGTGTGTAATACACATCTGCCTACCCCTTCGGGGAATACAGGCGTGATGCTATGTTTTATTAACTACATACGAAAAATCGAAACATTCAAACAAGTTAATAAAGTCTTTATATTTTTAGCGGTAAAGTGATAAACACCCATCCATTCAAGTAAACAGACTCGCATTTATATGAGAAATAATAATAGAATTTCCTGAGATATTTTTTACGGCCGACCTAAAATTACACAGTGTGTCATCGATAAATATTTAGGCAATTTATAGAGGTAAGTATTTATTCGCATCTATTTTATGTAGGCGTATAAAATTTACGTTTGAGTTCTATTCTTTGTTATTGTTACGTTAATATTAGGTTAGTAGATTTTACCAATAACCTAACCTGCTATGAGTGTGTAACTGTGTATGTATAGGTACATATATTTTTATACGACGCCAGCTTCCCCGTTAAATTATTACGTTAGAAAAAATGCTGCAGTACAAAGTATCGCCATCATTTAGCACTAAGTATATCAGTTACTTTAACATAAATGAATAACATTCATAAGCCAATTTCATTTTCCGACATAATTATAAATTATACGAGTATTCATATATTCAGGTACCATTGCTGATAAAGCATAATTATCTCAAATAGAAACTCTTTTTTTTTTATTGCCAACTTACCATCAGGTGGGCCGTTTGCAGACGAGCAAACGGCCCACCTGATGGTAAGTGGTAACCTTCGCGGTACAGCCAAGCCGCCGCCTACCGTGAGTAAAGTGCTCTTCTCAAACCTCGTTTAAAGAAAGACATGTCGTAGCGCTGGGGGAACACAGCAGCAGGAAGATCATTCCAGTGCCTACACGCACGTGGTAGAAAAGAGCGCTGGAAATGAACCGTCTTGGACGAGATCGTTTCCAGGTGGTGTGGATGAACCCTACTACGACGTCTCGTGATCCGGTGGTAAAAAGGGGATGTTGGTACCACCTCAAACAGTTCCTCAGAGTGTTCCCCATTGAAGAGTCGATAGAGCACACAAAGAGACCCAAAGTCTCTCCGCCGCCCCAGCGACTCCAGTTCATCCGTGAGATTGGAATCGTCGACAATTCGAACAGCACGCCTTTTCAGGGAGTCAAGTGGGTCGAGTTACATTTTGGTTGCCAGAGATGTGAGCAGTACTCCACGTGAGGCCGGACTTGTGCCTAATAGAGTGCAAGTCTCTGCCTCGGTGTGAAGTACCGCTTGGCTCTGTTCAGGACGCCCAGTTTTTTGCTTGCTAATTTGGCTTTGTCCTCCAAATGCCTTCCGAATTGGACTTTGCTTGAAATATCGATGCCAAGGATCCTAATAATATCGGAGATTGGGAGAATTACTCCTTGGAACTGTGGCGCCACGACAAATGCGTCCTTCTTTGCAGTGAACGCGCAAACCTGTGTCTTTGTAGGGTTGAATTGAACCAAGTTCTTTTCTCCCCATTCCGAGGCCCGCCCTAGCAAGCTCTCGATTTCAGACACAAGTTGTGCCCGTCTCTCCTCCAGCATGTTCCGAGGAACTTTCTGATGGCCGGCATATCGCGCATCACCCGTACTGTCATCCGCATAGCAACGCATATTCTCTATCGAGAGCATGTCATTGATGTGCAGGATGAACAGCGTCGGGGAGAGCACCGAGCCTTGTGGTACGCCAGCGTTAACCTCCATGGTATCGGAGCAGCAGCTGTCTACTACGATTTTGATGCTCCGGCTCCGCAGGAAGCTGGCGATCCATTTGCAGAGTCCCTCGGGGATTCCATAAGATGGTAGCTTCGACAGAAGGGCCCTATGCCAGACCCTATCGAGCGCCTTCGTGATGTCCAGGCTAACTGCTAGCACCTCACCCCCACTCTCCAAGGCCTCAGCCCAACGCTGGGTAAGATACACAAGAAGATCACCAGCGGACCGACCGTGACGAAAGCCATATTGGCGGTCACTGATCAGCTGGTTATCCTCTAGGTACTGCAGAAGCCGGCGGTTAATAACCTTCTCCAAGACCTTAGAGAGTAGAGAAGTCATCGCAATCGGCCTGTAATTCGACAGGTCCGACCGGTCACCTCTTTTGGGAATCGGGTGAACATGGGCTACCTTCCACGAACTGGAACCCTGCCGGTGCTGTATGAGAGACGGTACAGGCGCGTAAGGACGGGGGTCAACTCAGGGGCGCACGTTCGAAGAACACCGCAGGGATGCCATCCGGCCCACTCGACTTATGGATGTCCAGCAGCCGCAGCTCCCGCCTGACCGCACGCTGCGTGATGTGGATTTCAGGCAGTGAGCTTTCACATCGTGAGATGGTAGGTGGTGCGGCCGCTCCGGCATCCAAAGTCGAATTGGAGGCAAAGAGTTGGCTCAGTAGGTCGACTTTCTCCTTTGCGCTATGGATGGCAATATGGCCCCATATTGCCATCCTGTTTCTCCAGTGGAGGAAGATTAGACTAGCAGAAGTTGCCCTGTGCTGCCTTGGCAAGCGACCAGAAAGCACGACTCCCAGTGGGATATCTTTTAAGCCGCTCGCCAATTCTGGCAACGTGTTCTTCCTTGGCTTCGGCAATGGCCCTCTTGTTGGACCTGGAAGCCGCATTAAATTTTCGCTTCTCCTCTTTGGTGTTCCGATCTCGACTATTCCTGGCCCTATTCTAGGCCAGGTATGTGGACTGCATCTGGCGTGCAGCCTCCTTACAGGCTTTGTTGAACCAGGGGCGGCTGCGACCGCCGACCGGTATTTTGGTCTTGGGGATGAATGATTTCATCACCATGAGCACCGCTTCTGTGACGCAGTCCGCACAGATGTCAGGGTCCTTAGAGAAGAAGCATAGCTTGCATAGGGTAGAATGCAAAGAACTCGCGAAGTCCATCCCAATCTGCTGACTTGTATTGCCAGACTCTGCGAGACCCAGAGGCAAAGCAGCGACTAGGACTCGCAACGGGGGCTGTGCTAACGAACCAGGCAGTGGTCAGACGATCCCAGAAGAGCATCAACCACCACCCGGTATCCGTGTGCATTTGTGGTCAGCAGAAGGTCCAACAAGGAGGCCTCATGGCTCTCAATATCTGGGACACGGGTAGGTTGTGTGACCAGTTGCGAGAGAACATAGGCCGATGCCATATTAAAGAGTTGCCGACCCGGGAGGTCAGTAGTCCGGGACCCCAGCCACTCTTTGTGGTGACTCATTAAAGTCACCTAGGAACACCACCTCCGCAGATGGATACTGCTCCAATATTTTGTCAATCCCCCGTTTGACGTTCTCAAAGATGTGAGTTGACCCCAAATCACTGCCATGGGACCTGTACAGGCACGCATAGATGCGGGTAGTCCCCCTTAATTCTACGCGCAACCACAGAATGGACAGGTCACCAAGTTCGAGGCCCCGCAGGCGGTGACAACGGACATCACCCCGAACGAACACGCACACCCTGGCTTTACGATCGAATGAGTGCTCCAATTCGTAGCCGGGGTATTTGAGGTACGATATGTCGTCCGGGGCGCCTATCTGCGTCTCCGTCAAAAAGAGCAGGGCAGGCCGCGCCGTCTCAAGATGATGGTGGACGGCGTCGAGATTACTGTGTAAACCCCTGATGTTTCAAAATTCCACAGTGAGTGTGAATAAGGAGTTCGCTGTTAAAAACCTACTCTTTTTCTTTGACCTTTTCAAGGTTTGAGATGAGAAGCTGGGGTGAAAAGGATGCGCATGGCGGAGCCCGGCAGTACAAAGAAAAAAGAGGCCAGAAATTAGTACGTAGAAGGGCGATGAGTTTTGTGAGGAGCTGACACGAAGCACGGAAGGGCCACCGGCGCCCCCCCACGAGCAACTGTCGGGTCCACACCGGTCTCCCACTCTGGCACGACAGCTACTCAACGGGATTTTCGCCGGTTGGCGGGACAGCGTCCCGGGGTAGGATGTCCCCGGATTCGGGTCCCCTACTGTAGGTGGCCGGCGAACCTTTTCCACCGGGTCTCCTTGAACCCCATGCCAGCCCCTCACGCCCAACCTCCCAACCACGACCCTATCAACGCCCGAGTTCCAAGCATTGCCAAGACCCACCACGCGCTCAGGAGAGGGAAATGGGAAAGGGACGGCAATCTCCCGCTACAACTAAAACACACCGAAGCGCTTCACGGTCGGTCACACGGAAGACGGTGGTACAGACCCACTCGGCCCTGATAACAAGTGAGTAATCCCACCCGGTAACAGAACCCTACCACCAGTACTGCAATAGGTGAAAATTTGCTTACTACCCTTAGTCGCCTCTTACGACACCCGCGGGCAAGGATTGGGGTGGTGAAACTTGTATTCTTAGTCCGTCACCACACGGACAAAACCTCACCATACACACGCATTTCTCTTAAATTTTGGGAGAGGCTCATCCGCAACAGTGAGACCTAAGTAGCCCAAGTCCTTTTCAACGGGATATGTGGGTAGGTTCGCACATAAGGTGGTATAAAACCGGATCGGTGGTGCTCGTAGGTTCTGAAGAACTGAGGAAAATAAAGAAAGATGCCTCTGATACAGTTGCAAATATATTATGTTTATTGTAAAAGGAGATTCAGTCTTCAATTCAAGAGACAGTACTAGTTTGATGATGTGATTCGATAGGCAAGATGAATATTGTATTTAGAGATATAAGTACTATATTTTACCTTTCCAGACCCTGTAAGTACTCCAAAATACGAATATGTTCGGTATAGATCCATAAAATACGTTCTTACCAACTACATAAATAGAGAAAAAAAAACCGGCCAAGTGCGAGTCGGACTCGCGCACGAAGGGTTCCGTACCATTGATCTAGAAAGCCTCGTAAAGTACGTTAAGCCATTAGTCCTAGTTGCCATGAACACTTCGATAGACGGACGGACAGACAGAGCAAAAACGAGTAAAGAAACACGTTTGTGTATGGGAGCCCCCCTTAAATATTTGTTTTATTTTAATTTAATTATTTATTTTTAAAGTGAATATATAACTAAATATTCTGTGAATATTTCAAGCGTTTAACTGTTGCCGTTATCAATATCGAGCAAAAACGAGTAATGAAACACGTTTCTGTATGGGAGCCCCCCTTAAATATTTGTTTTATTATAATTTAATTATTTATTTTTAAAGTGAATATATAACTAAATATTGTGTGAATATTTCAAGTGTCTACCTGTTGCCGTTATCAATAGCGAGCAAAAAAGGGCAAAAAAATACACGTTTGTTGTATGGGAGCCCCCTTTAAATATTGTTTTATTTTTATTTTTAGTATTTGTTGTTATAGCGGCTACAGAAATACATCATTTGTGAAAATTTCAACTGTCTAGCTATCGCCGTTCTTGAGATACAGCCTGGTGACAGACTGACGGACAGACAGACGTTGAATGGGAGCCCCCCTTAAATATTATTATTTTTTTGTTTTTAGTATTTGTTGTTATAGCGGCAATAGGAATACATCATTTGTGAAAATTTCAACTGTCTAGCTATCGCCGCTCTTGAGATACAGCCTGGTGACAGACGGACGGACAGACAGACGTTGTATGGGAGCCGCCTTAAATATTATATTTTTTTTAGTTTTTAGTATTTGTTGTTATAGCGGCAACACAAATACATCATTTGTGAAAATTTCAACTGTCTAGCTATCGCCGTTCTTGAGATACAGCCTGGTGACAGACGGACGGACAGACAGACAGACAGCGAAGTCTTAGTAATAGGGTCCCGTTTTGACCCTTCGGGTACGGAACTCTAAAAAGGATCAAGTCTTCAAGTTAAAACGTACCAAATCGCCTTTGAATGTTAAAAACGTTCTAAAATTTAAAATTCAAGGCAATGGTGTGTGATCCCAATATGCGTTAGAAATATTAGTCGTGATACGTCAGTTATTTTAGGTAAACGTTTAAAACTATTATCACTTTTACTGTGCATAAATATCAAATACCAACATTTAAAATTCTAAGCAGAACAAAAACAGCAATTTATCTCGAAAGAAATAGTTAATACGCTTTCACGTTTGTGTTCACAATAGCGAAAACCGAAACACGAACTCCGTAGGTGGAGTACTCAAATTTTATATCGATATAATCTTGTACGTGGAATCCAGATCCGTCTGAGCATCAATAAAACGATATTATTATTATTCGTAACGCGACGTAGACTCGTGTTACCTCAAGGAATTTGTGTTGGTTTCTAAATGGGTAAACATGACTCACTCCACTGTCAACGCAAGTAATACAGGAGATAACAAACGCTATAATTAGGACAAAGATAACTTGAAAGGCTCAAAAGCTCTTACGTCGAACGGGATAAGTGAATAATGAACTTGACAGTGGCGTTATTATTGCCTACTGTAGGTGGGCGATGTGCATTCCGCTGGTGCCGACTACGCTATAAATACCTATCACAGAGATGGGTAGGGCTGCCAGATAGTTTTTATAAATGGAACGCTATAGGATTATGTCGCACGATGTCTCGTACCTTATCGATGCGTTCAAAATTTTGACATTTCAGTCAAAGGTTCAGTAACAGGGATTTTTTATTGTATCATTGTTAAAAGTGACTATAACATAGTCTAGTCCCATAGATCTTGCGTTACTTCTTTCTTTTTATGCTAAAACTGTTACTTTTAATAAATGAAACATCGATCAATCCTGATAAGTAAGGAACACCTGCCAACTCTTATGACCCCCGTAACTCTCTTCGCCCCTTCTGCGTCATCTGGTCCCAACTTAAGAACAACATCCATCCTTATCAAAACGGGTCTATAAAAAATATATGAAGGGACCCTTGACAGCTCGCCTTTACTAAAATAGGTCACAGTGACGCAAGAAGTTGGATCCAAACCGACAAAAAAAGTTCCGTCAATATAATCTATTAAGAATTAGTCGTTTCTCAAAAACCTTAAATCTTTGCTTCATTAAATAAATTGCGTCCGTGCGGAGCGAAGGCTGTTCGTTAATATTCTAATAAATCAAAATCTGGTATCTAATACAAATTTAAACAAACTTATTACTAAGTATTTAAATACGACTTATTGTTAGTTTACTTACGGTACGATAAAATCTGATATTTCGTTACATTTAATATTTTGAAGACCCTAGAGAATTGCTTTTCTTTCAAGATATTACTTAGCAATAAAATTGCGCAGACCACATTTATTTGTGTGATACATGTTGTACATGGTTGTTCTGAGTCTGGGTGTATCTACTTGTGTTCGTTAATTATAAGTAGGTGTGTAGAGTACCAGAAAACATTACCCTAGCGCAGGTTGTTGTCTTTTTTTATTTTCAAAGGTGGCAGACAGGCCAGCGGGCCTCCAGATGATAAGTGGTAACTGACTTTGTCAAATCCAGTCCAGCCACCGCCTAGTAAAGTGGCCTTTGTAGGCCTCGTTGCCTCGAAGGAATTTTCACGTTTTCGATGTTTAAGCTATATTTCTGCAATAGCTAATGCACAATGGACAGTCAAAATATGACCCTGCGGTTTATATGGATATAACGTAAAAAAATATCTTGACTTACGTAGTTTCGATTTACGTCGCTTGTGTCGAGAACCTAACATGACGTAAGAACGAGGACCGTGTGTATTTTCCAACATAATTTACAAATCTATTCTCCTATTTTGCAAATGGAAGTACCCTTAACAACAATAACACCATACATCATTCATAAGATAAACAAACAAAACATTGATCTTCATTTCGTAACGAATATTATATTAGCTTGGTACAAGTAAACAAAATAGAGTGATAAATGTCGAGTACACAGTAATTGCATTACGAGAACAAACACGATGTTATCTGTGCAGATGCCGATATGCATGGGTGTACGTCATTGCCTATATAAGTAGTTATTTGAGTAGTAAAATATATTTTGAGCTTTATTTAAAATTGTAGTACATATATGCTTATACATATAGTTTTGTAGTTGTATAGCACAAAATAAAACTACGGTTAAGCGTCTTATTTTTACCATCCATCTTGCTGTATGTCCCGCCATGGACGGACATGCACGACGAAAAACGACAGTAATAGTCTCGACGTACGTAAATAATTAATTTTTAATTGCTTGCTGGAGCTGGACATGCACGACCCATTTTGCATCCAGCAAGCACCCCAACCACTTCGGACGTCGTGCAGATGGATAGTGAATAACACGGGCGTGCGTGCTAGATAGTGTATAAGCTTGCTGTACAGCAGATTCAGCATTTAAAGCTTGTTACGCAAGGTGAATGCACGTTAAAATGGATCACGAAATAATAACTACGTTTATTGAAAGATACAAGTGCCACACCACAATAGTCTGTGAAATAGCTCCTGTGCGAACTACATGAACAAACAAAAAAATTTTTGACGTGATTACGTCTTATAAATCGATGAAGGCCGGCTGCACGCACGAAAAAGTGTCACGTTGCGCCTGAGCCGAGAGTGCGGAACAAGCGATAGGGAGGCACGATCGGTCTAAGCGTTCGGCTTGTGACGCATCTATCGACATATATATGACGTTATCACGTAAAATATCGTCCGTAAACCGACTTTACAGACAACCATATATGTAGTTTTATTATAAAATCTCTTTTTTATTTTTTTTCCTCTCCGAAGTTGTCAGCAACATCAGAAGAACTCACATTTTTTTCGTTTTGATAAAACTGATGGCATTTTAAATATGTAACATGTAAATATTGTACCCAAAACATGTGCGCTCAGTTTATTAATTCGATTACATCTAGCACGCTGGATACGCGCACGATGGTGCGTATGCTACGTCCGTCCAGCACCGTGGCCTTGAGCGGACGTACAGCAGGGATGGAAGGTGAATAATACGCTTTACCCAATTGATCGCGTTTATTTTCTACTATCCCGACGCCACGACACGACGTTTTGAATAGGTACCTACTTAAGTACCTAGTTACTTTACAGCATTCATGGTCCAGATGAACTGAGTAGATGTCCAATATAGGTACTATTCGTGTAAATATCAGAAAGTATTGTATAATAGTACAATTTATTGATTGTGACAAGGATTCATGAAAATCAAGTTGAATTTAAAGAAAACTCACAAGTAAGTTTTGGAAACACAAAGTGCGAAAATGTGAAATCGAAAATGATACTCACGAGCATGATTTTAATTGGCAAATCATCTGGAACCTTTTACCAGGAGATGCAGGTTCAAATTCTACTCGTGATTATTATTTTCGATTTCACATTTTCGCACTATGTCTGATAAATGAGCGAGATGTGAATTGCTTAAAATATACTTACATAAAAATATCAAAATAACTTAGTTTTGAAATAGATTACACCACATAAATATTTTTTAGCTTATAGTAAAGGAATATCTTTAAGCTTTGATTATATACTTACCTTTTAAGGCTAGGTACCAAAAGGTATAAGGTTAGGTATTTTAGTCTTACGAGATAGGCAAGCTTTTTGAGCGGGTCATAGCTGGCCGCCTCACCGATCATCTGTCGAGTTTAGGCCCGGACCTTTCTGACTCACAGTATGGTTTCCGACGGGGACGTTCAACAATTGACGCCATACAACGAGTTCAAACCCTGTCGGAGTCATCAGTCCGGATGAGGGGGTAGCGCTGGCGGTGAGTCTAGACATTGTCAACCCTTTCAACTCCCTCCCATGGCACGCTATTAGGGAGGCACTCCACCATCACAACGTGCCTCACTACCTGAGGATAATTGTTAGTTCCCACCTTGGTGGCCGCAAGATAAACTACGTGAGAAAGCTGCAAAAGAGAGCTGTATTGTCGGGTTCCACAGGATTCTGTCCTGGGGCCCTTTCTGTGGAACCTTGCTTATGACGCAGTCCTGCGGATCGGCCTCCCCCACGGTGTTAATGTTGTCTGCTACGCTGATGACACACTAGTGCTGATCCGAGGGACCGGCTTCGATGACACGCTCTGACTTGCCGAGCTAGGGGTGAACTGTGTCGTAACAGCAATCGGCCGGCTGGGGTCGTGCCGCACAAGACAGAGGCGCTATGGTTCCACGGCTTACGCCGATATTCGGAGCCACCCAGCATGTCGATCAGAGTGGGTGACGCGGACGTTCTAGTGGGAAAGTACATGAAGTACCTGGGTCTCACTCTAGATAGCCGCTGGAACTTTGAGGAGCACTTCGGGCGTCTGGGTCCAAGGGTTCGTCGAGCAGCGGGAGCACTGCAGAGATTGCTCCCGAACTTAAGAGGTCCGCGTGAGGAGGTTTGCCGCCTCTACGGTGGCGTTGTGCGATCTATGGCCCTCTATGGGGGGCCTGTCTGGTCTCATCGCTTGATGGGTGCCTCCCGCTGCAGAGCTATCCTTAACAGCCTGCAGCGTGTAGTGGCCATACGGATCGCACGAGGATATCGTACAATATCCTTCGAGGCGGCTACACTTTTGGTTCGGGTCCCGCCTTTCGACCTCCTGGCTCCTGGTGGACCTGCGCGTCTACGACGAGACCGCTTCCGCCGGGAGAACAGCGTGGAGACGATTCAGACGCTCGAAGAATTTAAGAGACGTGCGCACCGGCAAGTTCTAGCAACGTGGCGTGCGCGGCTTCAAGAGCCGCGGTGTGCACGCCAGCGCATCGTCGCTGCTATCCTGCCAAACTTTGAGGCTTGGTTCGAGAGGAGATTCGGCTGCGTCACCTACAGATTGACTCAGATACTTACTGGACACGGATGTTTCGGTGAGTATCTGAGTCGAATTGGGCAGGAAGTGACCGCACAGTGTCACCACTGCGGCAGCGACCTGGACTCTGTCCAATACACGCTCGCTGAGTGCCCTGCATGGGAGTCCGAGCGCCGAGCCCTGGTTGCCTGTATCGAGCCGGATCTCTCCCCAGCGACCTTTGTAGGGGCCATGTTAGCGGGAGAGGCAAAGTGGAATGCTGCAATCTCTTTCTGCGATGCAGTCATGCTTCGGAAGGGCTGCCGAGCGGAATCGTGAACGAGCTGATCCCGCTCGCCGGAGCAGGCATCGTCAGGGTGGTGGCAGTGACCACTAGCCTGACGACTCCTTGGGATCGTGAGCAGTTAGAGAGGTCTGACAGTCTCACCAAGAGCGACCCCGGGAGAATGGTGGTCTGTTCGACGCAGAACCACTGTGCCGTAATAGTCCTTGCTGGCAAAAAAGGGAGAGCTTTCATTGTTGCCCTCCTCGTGTTAGCGTTCTGGTAGGGACAGACGCGTTGGGGCCACTGGAGCTGCAATACCCGCGTTCCCGGTGTCCCTGATAAGGCGTCGTGAGGTAGAAGTTCGTGGTGGTTTTAGTTGGTAGGCCCTTCGGGGAGAGCCCGACATAACCTCTCTGCATGCCCTTTGTGGAGAGGTACGCGTAATGCATTTCCCCAAGTAAAAAAAAAAAAGGTATTTTAGTCTTGACGTATAATATTTGTATTATATAATTCTCTAATACGTATTAGGTTTCCTAGCGAACTCTAGGGGACAAAACCCTTTGCGTCGAGAGACATACAGACATACAATTAGCGTATTCATCCGGCTTTTGAACTGCTATTTAATTTTTGGATAACAAGACCTTACATCCCGGCTTATTATCCCAAAATTCCATGGGGGGGTTGTGTGGCCATTTAATTTTAAACCGATGTCAATATATTCTATATTTTCTTACAGATATTTAGGTATTTTCTTAATGTCAATTTTGTCCCACTTTGAACGGACAGATTTAATTTAAACTTTGTACGCTTATCAAAAACCGGTGACAATACAATTGATAAATTTATCTCATTATCCTGATCAGGATCGCCATGATTAATTTTTTTTAACAATCAATCGAACTAAAAAGCAAAAAATAATTCTTAATAGGTAGAAAAAAAATAATTAATAAAAATATATTTACTACTAAAATATCTTTAAACATATAGGTACTTTTTATGATAGCATAGATTAAAACTACAATTAATACAACCCATAATTCAAATATTAGGGTAAGCTTTCGGCAAAAACATGGACGTAGGTACAAACTCTGTGTAAAATTAAAGTAGTTTTTATGCTACTATGTGATAATTTCGTAGTTGGGGTTATGTTAAGGAAGCTTTTTATAACCATTTTCCGGTCGACATACTGCGCATATTCGACGGTATTTGGTAAAACATATGACTAAAATGTTATACCTCTTTGGTATTTCGTATCCTAAATCCCTTTGTTGTATCTTTCGGCGGCTGTACACACTCGTCTATTTGTCTCGCGAACCTCTCGTCCACTATCGTCTCGTAGAAGCTAGACACGAGAGCACACCATGAACTTCGGTCACTTCGGATGCCCGTCGCGATGGACGTGGAAAAAGCAATTGCGGCGTTTTTATTAGTTATTGTAATTTTTATATCATTTACCATAAAAATATATATTTAACCATGGCGAAAAAGAACTTTTCAACTATTCAACAGGATTTTTTTGTTTTAAATCTTCCACGGGGATACCTAAATCGTTGCTTATCCGCAACCAAGCGTCATGTAATAGTTGCTTCCTTGTGCCTGACATTCTTAGGATTCTATAATATTGATTGCCTTTAGTAAGCTTCTAAAATGCGTTAGAACACATCGTTGTCGGACGCAGAAAGCACGTCTTTACGCGAACGCAGTTGGCGAGCAACTAAGCATAAGCCAAAGGAGTAGAATAATCTAAAAAAGAGCATAAGCAAACGAGTATGTACAGGCGCGGTCTCGTTTTATCGCGAGACTCACCTTTGACTCGAGCACAAAAAACCGACACTCTTCCGAGACATAGCGAGAGCCCCGAGACGAGACGAGGCTACCATGTACACACTCGCCCTCGGCCTGTCTCGGGGTGTCTCGACGAATGTGTACAGCCGCAGTTAAGGTTATGGAAAGTATTGGCAAATACGTTTTACGTGCAATTTTATTCGTCTTTTATTAAACACATCATACCGTTCAAAAAAATAATTATCTGGAAACTTAATAAAGGTTAAAAAGAAGTAGCTCATCTATTCTATACTATTATAAAACTGTAACATAGCTAAGTATGTCTGTACATTTAAGATATTTAAGAAAAAAATACTGTAATATGCTATACTCGTATAGGTGTGTCTAAGCACAAAACGACTTTTTTTAGAGTTTTGTTTTTATCTGTTTGTTTGTTCGCGCATCACGCAAAAACTACTGAACGGATTTTGATGCAACTTTTTTTTTTGATAGCTCTTGATTAGACTTAACAACTGGTATACATTTTATCCCGCTACTATATCGGGAACCTGGGATATTACCTAAAAACTAGCTTTTGGCTGAGGCGGAGCCGCAGGCATAGGCTATTTACCTATATATCTACTAATCAAAAGCTCCCCTACTCATTCCTCCTCCCCGCCTTCTTCTCTTCTATCCCTTTCCTTGAAGTTGCCGACGCAAGTGATGCCTCTTGATGTTGCTAGCGTCCATCAATGATATATTATTTTGTATACATCATTAGTATCTATAGGCTACGGTCACTGCTCTTATCATCAGGTGGGGCCTTAAGCATGTTTGCCAGTCTCGTAGTATAAAAAAAGCCGTCATGAGGACTGCTGACAGAAGTGAAAACTTAAAACTATATATAAATAAACAGTTGTTATTTTTGGATATCCAAATTAATTGTTTGATCTTAAATTAAAAATTGTATAACAAAACTGTTTACATTTATTGAGTTTTGACATCTATCGGCACTCTGAGCAACAATTATAAATGTATTTATTTAACGTAAATAGTGTTATCGTTAACACGTCACGTAACCATGTCGATGACGAACATGAATTTATTTCCTATCCAAATCTTCCTATAGAAGTTTTCACTTCAAAAAAGATAAATATAAGTAGGTACTGTAGTTTGTACGAAAACTTGCCTATACGTAGTTACGTACGATAGTTTAAAAGCACAATCCTTTTATCCGACATGCCTTTTGTTGTCTAAAGAACTATAGGTTCTGCAATAACCCTCTGGCAAATATTGTCTCGACGGATTCATTTAAGACCACGATTGTTCTCAGCTTTTGTATCCGCATGTTATGCTCACTAAATCCGAATAATTCTACTACTACTAAGTTATTATGAGTTACTTCGAGATTTTTAGCATACTTACCAGATAGCATATAATATACAGATTTATTATAATCATAATACATAAATGTAAGTATTGACTATATTAAAAAGAGAACTTTATATTTTTTATATTTCAAAATAATAATAATGTTAATTTTATTAAAAATAGTTGAGTGTACGTTTATTTTCTTTTGCTCCGCGGGCATTACCTTATTATTGTTTGTGGTATATTTTTATCGGAAATCTCGTTACAACGTCGGTAAACATGTTTGGTATTCTTATAAGTTTTATAATAAAACTAGAGCCCGGGACTACGCCTGCATGCATTTCATAGTTAGGTATTATATAATATCCTATATAAAGCAATATATTGTGTATTATAAAACGCAGTAATAGCCTAGCGGTAAAACCAAGCACTGCAAAGACAGTGGTATCGGGTTCGATCCCGAGTTCAAGGTTCATACCTCGTACGACAACGAGATTCGAGATTTTTCGAAATTATGTGTGAATTTGTTTTCAAGTTATCACTGCTCCTTGAAGGAAAACATCTAATTTCTTTACGGGTTGTGAAGTCTGCCTACCCGCATTGGGCTAGCTTGGTGGATTATGGCATAATCCCTCTTACCATGAGATGAGACTCGTGCCCAATAGTGGGACAGAAAGGAGTTAAAAATAATTATACAAAATATGATGATTGTTCAGTAATTACGAAGTGAAAGTCTTAACAATCAAACTAAAGTGAGTTTGACGGGAATTTGCTTAAATAGGTGTGCGGCTGTGTGAGTTGATGTTCTACGTAACGTTTTCCAAAAAAATAAACACGTCAAATGGCTGTGAATATTTATTTATTTAAGTCCCACGTAATAGGGGGCGAGCCTATTGCCGTCTACTGGGCACATTTCCAACCTCCGAGCCGCTACTGAGAATTTTTCTTTTTACGAAAAAGCTCAATAACACTGGCTGACTCAGGGATCGAACTCGAGACCTCATAATCAACAGTCGCTCACACTACCGCTACACCACAGGGGCACTCAGATACGGGCGGGCAATGTGTTCCAAATTTGCTCTTAATTCTTGCAGGGATTACCTGCCTCATTAAGACCGTCACAAGAAATTTTATTTATTTACACATACATATTTTAGTTCGGATTATTCTAAGCGGAGGAGCACAAGCCTCCGTACAAAGGAGACTACTTAATATTGATCAAATTTTCATCAACTACGAGTATTTTCTCCAGGTATATGTTATTGTAATGGGTACGATTATTGGAAGCAAAGTAATTGTATAAACACAGACGTGAAATAGTCATCTCACCGGTCTGTAAAAGATATGAAATGTATTTTTTATCAGAACTTTTGCATCCATAATCCAAGATACGCTGATTTAAATACTGCTCGAGGCTATTTTATAAACATAACATCTCCGCCGGCTATTTAAATTTCACATTATATTGCACTTCGTATTCTGGTAAAAGGCCGAGGATATTCAAGTGTTTAAAAATATACAAAAATAACATAAACTATTTTTATACATTTTAATAACACGAATATGTTGTTATTTTACTTTTTGCCATTTCAATGTTTATTTCGTATAACATAGGTATAGGACTATATGTTTATCTGAAAAAATATAGTCCTCCTAGGATAGATTTGTTTGCAAATGACTACTGAAAATATTTGCACGTAAAGTTGGTATACATATTTTATTGTAACCTAGATACACACATTGGGATATTGTTTACTCCGATAATTTCCTGTGGGATATGCCGAAACGACTTTATGAACCTAATTTTGAAGTCCTCGCAAACGCACTCGCGGGCAGAAGCTAGTACATTTTTTTTTTCTATGGCTAGAAAAAATACCTCCTCCTATGTTGGCGGGCCACTGGTACTATGTTGCATTACTTCCAGAAACTAGTACCTAAGTATATTACTGTGCTAGTACTTGAAAGTCCATTCGCTTTTAACTCGTATCACAAACAATTATTAATTTAAGGCGTTTTCTCAAGCCTACGTACTACGTAGGTATAAACTCAATGCTTTTATGATTGTATCTTACCGTCAGCGAAAGAATTACACTTAATTAGCCGAATTGAATTCAGAATATTATGAGGCAATTTTCATTTTGTTCATAGTATTTTGTGTCATGAGAAATTATATGGTATTATAGTTATTGAATGGCAAAACAAAGGCATTTTATTCTGTGACGTAGAGGATTTTGTTTTTAATGTGCTGTCGTAAATATGTCCACGATAGCTAAATATACTTGACCGATTAAATTATTAATACCATGTGATAAAAATGGTTTATTTACATAATGGGTCACAATCCCATCAACAATACATATAAACAGTAAACAAACGATTGTTAAGAACAAAAGCAAGGACATCGCTGTTGTATGAGACAAAAAACAAAAAAGGTCATTGTTACGCATCATTACTCAATAAGTGACGTCTCTCGTTCAACCGAACTAACTTACGAGCAAGAGATTCTAAACTCATATTACGAAGATTAGGAATTCCTCTTGCTGCGGTCCTGGCATAGGTATTCCTTTATATGACAGGCACTCATCACGTTTTTGTGTTGTTTTCACTAAAGGGAATTCTTAATTTTCTAGAAATCCACCATTTTTTAAAACGGTTGACGTCTTGCAGAATTTGTGTTTTGTTTAAACTGTCACTACATTTTATCATGCTGTACATTTTCTTGTATTACTTAATTTATCTGTCAAATATTGTAACTGAACCTTTAATCAAGATACAACAGTCTGAAAGCGCTCGGCTTGTTTTATTCCCCAATTGAAACCAATAAAAGTTATTATGTTGGTTTAATATCCTCGCGTTATAACCAAGATAATGCTTTGCCGCTAGACATTGAGAATGATGCTCGTAGTCTATTTGTAGACAGAGTACTCTTAATGAGGATGTAGAAATTAATGCGTAAAGCTTATATTACACCTTGCTGAAGGAGCAACGCATGATTTAAGCAGGTATTTTAATTATTAATAAATTAATCAAAGCCCGGATCCTGATGCATGGAATTACTTTTTATTAAATCAGCATATCATCATCGGCCATCCGCTTGGCAATATTTGCAATAGATTTCCTCGCTTAAAAAGAAGAAGGCATTGATAATTGTAAATAATTTTATAATGATATTTGTTCTCGGAACAAAGCACAGTCTCTAGATATGTTAAATAACAGAAGCGACCTCGTTTTATAAATAAAAAGTTCAGTAGAAATTAAATCAAGCCAACTTGCTAGTGTTCAGATTATACGGCAGACATGAAAATAAATGTACCAAACCAATCCTAATTTGGAGCTTGTGTTTTTCATACTGTCGCCGACGAAAGTTATTTTATCTGAATAATAAACTTAACCAACTACATACCATAAGATAAAAATATTCTAGAAAATATTGAATTTATATTGTGGTGCTAAGTCAAATTCTAGATATTTTGGCGTCTAACATACTTGATCATTTGCTGTAACAAATTTTGTGAAATAGTAACGGCACAGATGGCGGAGTGGTCTGAGTCTGGGTGTACTTTGTGTCCGTGAAATTGTATGTTTGTAAAGTAAAAAGATTATTCCTTAGTAAAAGATGTAGTCTTAAAAAAAATTGCGAGCATGATTTGAACCCGCCGATAGGAACGCCTTAGACCATTGAGTCATCGCAGACTAAACTAAATCGCACTTATCATTTAATATTTAATCAAAATCGAAGTAAGATCAAGCAGATAATCCATTACAAAAGAACTAAAACTAGAAGCAAAACCTTGTTTTAAATCAAACCAGCCAGTGTGTTTGAAAAATTTGCTCTCGTTGTAAAGAAGGCTCGAGTGGTCACCAACAGAAAACCGAGGAGAGAGGGACAACTAGCGAACAACTAGGCTACAAGCGGTAAAGGCAGTAAGCTTTTGCGGGGGAAACTCATAGGACCTTTATAAAAATAGCATTTTTCATAACAATTATAGGCTTAACAAAAAGTGTATTACAACTAGCCATCGTCTTTTGTTCCTCTACACAATACTACAGTGTATACCTTTCCTATTTGTTTTGTTACGAGACGAAGATCGACGTAACGGAAACTGTATTGTGCCGTTTTGTCGTTCGATGCGTTATATTGGCATTGTTTAGTGAAAGGACGTGAGCTAAGAACAATATTAGAGGATTGTCACAACTCTTTATAAATCTTTTTATTACATTTTTTTTGTTGCATATAGTGGCAGACGAGCCACGGTCCATCTGATGGTGAATGGTAACCGTCGCCCATGGACTCGACTATACTGAGAGTATTGTCAAGCCGCTGCTCACCAATTCATTTCACAGATGAAATGAAATATAAACGGCTATCTCCTGCTACAGCCAAAACGCAACGATGTGCTTCATGGCCGGTCACACGGGAGATGGTGGTACCAACCCGCTCGGGCCGGATACCAAGTGAGTACTCCCACTTGGTACCCTGCCCTACCACCAGTCATGCAATGGATGATAATTGCTTACTTCCCTTAGTCGCCTCATACGACACCCGTGGGAAAGAATGGGGTGGTGACACTTGTATTCTTAATCCGTCACCACACGGATGAAAAAAATAAATTACTTACAGTAATTTTAAAGAATGTTATAATCTATATTAATTAAAGAAAATACATTCAAAGCATAGCTAGCAAGCGCTCTTCTAAAAAAATACATTCCAAGTATAATCGCTTGCCGATTTATCTTTACCTATTTATTTAGATTGAAATTTTGCAATTGTTACAGGTATTTTATATAAACAATATCAGAGAATTTTAAACGCGGGACTCTTAGTTTAAAGTTATTTGCTAGTATTAAAATAAATAAGTTATTGATTCCAAGGAGGGTTGGGAGAGGGTCAGGGAAGACAATACTTCTGCTGACCCTAACCGCCTCAGCCTCCCGCGAAAGTGTGACGCTTCGGTGTGCGGAAGCGCCGTCTAATACGTCTTAAGAGATATAATATTATGCTCATCTGTACTATTATAAAGCTGTAACATTTACGAAATAAAAATGTTTGTCCATTTTTCAGTTATCGTTTTGTTTGTTCACACATCATGCAAAAACTACTGAACGGATGTTGATGAAAATTTTTTGTTTCATAGCTTTTGATGACTTAAAAACCTGTATTCCCGCTACTATATCGGGAACCTGAGATATAATCTAAAATCTAACTTTTGTCTGCAAATGCTTGTTATAATACAAATTAAACGAGATTTAATCTAGAATTGGACGTAAACAAATTGTTAATATGCTAATATAATATCACGAATATAATTATAATGCGTGTACTACTGTTATGAATAATAAGACGAAGAATTCTGTGGCGGCACATATGTATACCTATTATCGAATATCATAGTAATAGATCTATAACATGACTTTCTCACAATATTTTTTTCTAAATTATATAAGTAATTTTTGTTGTTGAGACATTCACCAGAAACTGTTTTATTAATTAATTGTTTCATAAGATTCGAACGTTAGTACATGTACCATTAAGCCTTCGATCGTGTATATTAGATCGAAGCATTAAGCTTTTGATTTATGATATTTAACCAAATAAAAAAACCTCCGCTGTTGAGATTGATACTATTGAGGCGATACAGGGATGTATCGCCTGGGAGTTTAAAAACAGACCACAAAGTACTTATATCCAGACTAAGTAAACTGCATTTGTGCATCTTTCAGCTCTATGGGAATAGTTGGCAACATTTGCCCTGAGAGGCCAGTATCTAAATAGTAGATCACACCATCAGTGCAGCACGGCAGTAAAAAATTCGTGCAGCATATTTGTATATACATACTTTGGAAAATCCAAAACTGCACGCCTCATAATCTTCATTTTTCACAATAAAATTGATTATTTGATAAGTAACTAATAATGTATTGGTTTTACTAAGTAGTTTTCAATAAATCACATAGCTATAGCGCTAATTTCAAAAAGTACTAATGTGGGTTTCATGTCTTATACGCCATCTAGCGCTAATATATTGCGCTTCTATATTGGTCTAGCTCTGTCATTTTGCAAGGCACCATCTGGCAATTAGTAAGAACAACAATCCATGAGTTTACATATATACCTGCATAAGTGCATATAATGTATATAAACATGTAAAATTGAATAATTTATTAAACTGTAAAACAATTTAAGAAAACAAAAAGACATCGCTAGTTTCCTCACAAAAAAAGCAATTCTATATACACAAAAGCGACTGAATACATCTAAAATTGCCACTTGCGACATCTAGGGCTGCATTTGTCATTATCTCTTTTACTTTAAAACAGCGACATCTATCACTAGAAAATTGCAACTTTGAACAATATAATACGACTTATTTAAAAATCAATGAGTTTAAGAAGAAATCTCTAAACCATTTATCTTCCTAACTTGGTTGCTTTATAATTTTATACTTTGTTCTAAGTGGAAACACCGTGACGCCAAGGCCACGCAAAAAAAATTGTGTAATGTAAAATATGACTTTTTCGTGTTTTAAAACGTTGGTGTTATTATTTACGTGTGTTTAGTGTTTTTAATTATTGTTATGGATAAAATAGTTATAATACTTGACAAATATCATCAGTTCGTCAAGCAAAGCTAAGAACTTTCTTTTAACAAAAAACAATGTACCGGCCGGGCGAACGGCGTTCTGTTGACGATAGTAAAACCACCGGTGGACCGGTGGCTAAGTGTAGGTACTAGGTACGTAAAAAGGTAGTTAGTTCTCATTAAAGGCGCTGGTTTTAGTATCGCGTCGAGCGTAAATGCCGATTAATTAAGTATTTTGGTCGTTATCGTCTTAACATACATTACCTACAACTCACGGACATCCAAGCCAGATTTTTTTCAAACAGTTTTTTAACTAGTTTAAATAACAAAAATGGCATCAAAATATCATGAGTGTTAAAAATAGTGTTTGTTCTTTATATGTGTGTGTAGATATTATTTTACAAGTGCAATATATGATAAATAGAGACATTTTAAGTTTGAAAAATCAGCTGTGCCATGTCAACCGGAAGTAGGACCCACCTCAACGCTTCGCTTATGAGGCGTGCAATTGCGGGTAACTTTTTCTCTTTTGCAAGCAAGGAGGATGTACCTGATCGCACGAGTGGGTCCGACACAATAACGTTGCAAAACTTGTAGCTGTAGTCGAGCCAAAAACTTAGTACACAATAATGGTATTTTCCAGTTAGAAATATGAAGTTTGGAAATCGTATTTTTCTCTCTAGCTTCTAGTACAGGAGCCGCCGCCTATTTTTTTAAGTGATTAATAACAGGTTCAATCTTTGTGAGTAGGTTCCGTTCGACGAGACGCCCAAGTTTTTCTCTGTGAAAAATATCGATAGAGGTAGCTAATAAAGAACGCAGGTATAAAACATTTCGATTTGGCGGGGTGTCGAAATTCTCTGACTAACAGTAAGTTTAAATGTTAAGATAATTGGATAATAAATTCGGAATAACAATTGTCCTACAAAATGGGTAGTTTGACTGGAGCGTGCTCTTCTATAAATATAAAGAGACAAATATAAATGAAGAGGTCATTCTAATTAATAACGACCTGATTTTTTTAATGCAGCTTTGTAAATATCTGTATAATGAAATGGCCATATAGTCCTACAAATAATGTGGTACGTTTTCTCTGTCCCACGCTTGGAAGTTATCGAATTCACGGACACTTAATAGCTACCTCTTACAAGATTTTTCATTGAGAAAAATTTGCGTGTCTCATCGAACGGAACCTACTCACAAATATTCAGCCTGTTGTTAATCAATAAAAAAAATAGGTGGCGGCTCCTGGACAATTCATACAGTGCATCAAATAGAGATTAATATGTAAATGAAGTATTATAATAATAATAATAATATTTATTTCCAGAAAAATATCTGGTGTATAATAGTAGTTTTCCTAAATTGTTGTAGCTGAAATCTGTGTGCACAATTAGTAAACCTGTCTCTTAAACAAGGATATCCTGTGACTTAAGAGACAGTGTTCAGCTATGTTTTTGTTAACATTATCTTAAATTTATGCACAATAGTGGAATACGTTATCCACCCTTCAGAGCCTAAATCAATGTTCCTAGTTTAAATATAGAAAGTTAAATATTATATGTCTAAATTTTATTTTTTATTAAGTGTGTGTGTTTACTTGTGTGTATGTTGAGTGTGTATGTGTGTGCGCGTTTGTGTGTGTGCGTGGTATTAGTTCGTATTATAGTCGTATGATTCGATTTTGTAACAGTATATTTTGAATACGTACTGTATACATAATATTTGGATGGTAAAGTAATGTATACACACAATATACACTTACTATGTGATTACACTTAGGTACCATGTGAATGAATTGGAACCCTAAAAATGTTTTGTGCATTGGTGATAGCACGTGTTGTGTTATCAGATCAAGTGGACAATTGAGTTTGTTAGTAAGTAAAGTCCGTCACACACGCATATATACGAGTATATTAATATACCATACTATAATTTTTGATCTATATTTTTTTTAGCGTATGACATGCTCCGCCACTTTTTAAAGAAAAAAATATTTGTGAATAAGGAAAAAGAGATTTTGGTGCTAGCGGGAATCGAACCCGCGTCTTTTCCAATCCGGGGAAGTG
The DNA here is from genome assembly GCA_948253155.1 of Leucoma salicis. Taxonomy (NCBI): domain Eukaryota; kingdom Metazoa; phylum Arthropoda; class Insecta; order Lepidoptera; family Erebidae; genus Leucoma; species Leucoma salicis. Next base: position 8,111,269 of record OX411808.1, on the reverse strand, counting down.
CTCTAAGCCACTGAGCTACAGTACAGATCCTTCGATCTAGTACAAAAAGTATCTTTTTCCTTATTCACAAATAATTTGTACTATAAATACCATACTATAATATTAAGAATTACGGTATAAAAGTTAGTGACTTTATAGAAATGTATATTATAGCTCTGCATTGTGCGAATTTTTAAATGGTGACCGCACTAGAAAATTTGTATAGAAAATATATCGTAATATAGGTACGTTGCTATGATTTATATTAATAATATAATAAAGTGTTTTTACGTGTGTGACGAGCTTAAATTAGTAAAATCTTGTGTCTTTATATAATCATCATAAATATATTTTATTTTTATGGGGTCACTGACTGCATCGTTGGTCTCCATGCCTAAGTATAGCTGTAGATACCACTGAAGTAATGATACATAGTTCCACAGGTCGGTACACGGCGGGTTTATTTAGGTTCCCGCCTTAAAAAAAAAAAAGTTATGGTATATAAGGTCGTAGGTGTAGGTATTGCTGTCAGATCGGAGATCTACGAATGAAATGCCTATAGGTAATACAGTAGAAACAAGACTATGTCACAGAATAAACATGTACTTTTTTATTTTTTTATTTTAGGTGGGCAAAAATGTCCTACCGCACACCCCGCTGCCCGGGGAGACAACGGGGTAGTGTGGGGCTCTCAGCCACTAAAAACCCACCGTGGATAACATGTACTAACGTATCTGTAAATGTTCTAAATGTTCATTTCATATACATATTTCCACGTACCTTTACGCTTTCGGTTCAAAGTGTAAACAGAAATTAATGCTAGAGGTCGTTCATATTTTGTGGGTCATCTTATACGTAAGAAATAGGTACATATAGGTATACTTTAATATTTGCCATAGAGCCGTTAATGAACCTACGTCAAGCGGGTGAAAGATTCATTAAATCTTCGGAAGTAGGCACGTCACAGGCCACTGCACAGCGCTCTCATTAAATATTCTCGATATTTTCGGTGAACTGAGATATTTTGAGCAATTATGAAAATTGCCGAAGCACCGCTCGAAAATGAATTTCGTCATTCCAACCCTTTCGGTCGCTAAGTTCTGTCTTCAATCTTTTAATTTTATGATAATTTTAGCTGATTCCGCTCGTTAGTATGAATATTAATAATTTATGTTTTGTTATAACAACCCTACTTTTTATATATTGTATAAAAATATTTTTTAATGTCACGAACACAGAGTAGATACACCCAGACTCAGAACAACCATTTGTGGATCACACAAAGAGTAGTCCTGTGTTGGATTCCAACCCAACACTCGGGCGGGAGGCCGGTATCTAAACCACTCCGCCATAATGTGCAGTCATTGTTTTTAGAACACCATTAGATCCTTTTCCAATTTCAAAATTTCGTCACCAGAGAAATATCTAGAGTATAGAGTAGAGTATACATAATTTACAGACGATATAATATGTATGACTATGAACATCAAACCAAGTAAGTATTTATTTTGTGTGGTCGTCGAATGTTCAGCTTTATGGTTTTTTAATGATCTAGCGGCTGATATTATCACGAATACGTAATTGAATTTCGAACGTAAAGAAGTGTTAATAAATAAAGATTTCTATCTAAAATATTATGTTTGGACAAATTTATTTATTTATACGCCTTTCATTTCTGAGAAATGTTTATTCACAGCGAATAAATCAGAAATTTCTCAGGATGTAATTGACAGGAAGTTGAGAATAGTTCAAACGAAAATCATTTAATTAACAGAATAGTTATGAAATCTCCATAATTTCTGTTTCAACATTCAATGGGTTTATGAAGTTTGTTATCAAATTACGTTGTCGTTTAACTAGTTATCAGCGTTATCGAATGAAATTTAAATAATTTTGATTCTAAGTAGTTGATTAGAAACTTAGAATATACAGATGAATTGGTTTTTAAAGCCATATTCTTATAGCCATTCTGACATGTGAAACCGATGCGGAACTTAAAACACGTTGTCAAAATTATACCTATATATGCATAGTCGGTCCGTTACGGAAATCAAACCATAGCGAAATCACGAAGTTAGTCATGGTTTGTACTGAAACATACTAACTCTCGATTTGATTCTTTTTTCTTTTTCACATTACGAAGTTTCTCTTCTTCCACGCGGACTCCACGTTTTCTTTACAACCTTGCGTTGCTCAGACGAGGGTACCCGAAAGGGTAAGCAGCCGGCGGACCACCGAAGGAATGTAACATAGTGCCAGTGGCCCGCCAATAAAGGCGGAGAGACGGCACACGGCGGGTTTCTTTAGTGGGTGAAGGCCCCACACTACCCCGTTAGTTGCCCCAAGCGACGGGGTGTGCGGTTAGGAACATTTTTTCCAGCCTAAACAAAAAAAAAAGGCTGCTGCTGAGAATTATACTAGGCTAACGCTGTACTCTACACATCGTTTAAGGAAATAAAATTAACTTGATACCACAGCGAGAAGGGGACTGGGCTACAAAAGCAACCCTATGTCCAGGCGTCTGGCTAATGGTATACCTAGTTACCAAATTTGTCCCTGTCAAGGAGAAGCAGAAGTAAAGAAGCTCTCGATTACCTGAGCTATTGCTTTATCTGCTTTTATTTTATAACTGCTATTCTGTCGCATGAATGAAGATGACGTTTACGTACATTCCAAAAAACAGCAGAAAAGTAAATATTGACTCGCTCGACTCGACATCGCTCAGTGTAGTGTCGCGTCAGTACACTATTCACAATGAATTGGATTTACGTACCAACAATCCGTAATACATATATTAATGATAGTTTTTTTTATGTTTAATTTAATCGGCCAACGATACATAAACGAAACAAAATATTTATGCAGTCTTTTATTTGCAGGTGCGAGCAATTGTAGAAGCAACGATCAGTCGGGGAAGTGGCGCGATGCGGGCGGCGGGGCCCCCGTGAGGTCCCGCCACGCTATGGGCGCGAACATCAGCCAGCATTCCGCCAAAGGCCTCAAGGGGAGGCGAGCCCGCTCAAGCGGTGACCTCTGCAATGGCGACACAAAATCTCAAACGGAGTCGTCAGTATGTGGTTCTGTTGTCGGCGATGTCATGGCCTGGAACAGATCGCTGCCAAACCACCTAGATGGCAATCGACATTTGGCAGATTACAGTCGTGTGAATAACAATTACGGCGAGTTTGGGACATACAACCGCAGTCATCCGAAGGGTGGCCGCGGTCTGCGGTATCGTGTGAGAAAGTCTGGTGAGTCAATTACACATGTCATGTTAACCTTGCTTTATGTCTTTATCTGTAATAACTAATGTTAGGGCTATGTAGGATATTTCTAGGATTGACTTTATATCATATCGAAGAGCCTTGCACCAGCATGAATGGGCCGGCGCGTTCGGGGAATCTTACACAGGATCAGCCTGACACAACGGTAGGAATGTAGTCCTAATGTTGTGTTTCGTATGGTGATTAAGAGCGCCGCAAGCTCAACACCCTTCCTTATCCTCTCCACCCCCTATGCCTTTTAGTTATAATTGGCGACGCGAGAGTGATGCCTCTGGTGTTGCTAGCACTTAAAGACTAGAGGATATGATAACCGTTTACCATCACGTGGGCCTTGTTTGCGACCAGCTTAGTATAAAAAATGTATTATTTTATAATAAGTATATAATAGTTTATTGTCTGGGAGTAAAACCCACAATCTGCAGCATTAAGGGTCGATACGTTTAAGTATCAATTACGCAGTCCTTGAAATCAAATTAACAAAAATTATAAGTAGGTACTTACTTCCTTAAATCCAAATGATCAATACGTTTAACCTGAAACGGAATGCACAAATTATAAAAAAAATCAAACAACCCGTTAATATTTAAGCCTGTCTTCCGCCAAAACAAATAAATCTAAGGGTTTTACCAAAATTATTTTATTAAAGAGTTTAATCTTTGTATCCGTAACAAAGGGAAATCATTCAGACTGAACCCTTTAGCCCTTCATTCGCAACAGAGCAATTCGACAAAGAATTACATATCTCGGCGACGCCATTTTGTAATAAGATAACGGAGATTAACTTTGCCGAAAATACTTATTAGAAATATTTTACGTTCCTCCAGCTCTTGGCAAAATCGTCAATAGTAGGTATAAGTATACACATTACTTTAAGCTTTTCACTAATGTATGGGTAAGTATTTATAAAATCTATGGCTTGTGTATGAAATAAAACCTCCGGACTTTACAAATGTCCAGAAAAAAAACTATATGTCACTATCATTAAGATCGTCTTAAGCGATTGAGTATGATAAGCAAAATTCAGTGTAACTTCACGCGATTCCCCTTCTAAGCACAGGCGTGACGGATAGACTTCTATTATATTATATATAACTATATTCTCAGAATGTAGAGACGATAAAATGTTCATGTATTTTCTACGTTTCCTAGGCCTCGCGTTATTCGCAATAAAAATACTACCCACCAGCGCGTATGCTACACATTTATAATCGATGTATATCCTTGTTTTCTTTCTGTTCAGACAATTTTATTAAACTTGCTTACAAAGAAGCTTCACTTCTATTGTGAATTGTGACGTAGTTGATGGTATTCAATAAAACTCTTTAATATTCCCGCAAAAAGAATAAACAGAACTCGTTTTTTTATAATAAATATTTTTATGGAATTTTACATTGGAAAAGGCGATAAGGCTAAAGTCTTGAAAAGCCTTTCCAATGTAAAATTTCATGGATGTTCAGTACTAAAAGTACTAAAAGTACTGAACATCCATATAGGTAGTAAATTATATTAACTCTGAAAGCGTTTGCATCTCCGGCACTCATACTCAACGAACGAAGCGCGAATATCTATCGAAACTATACACCGATATTGTGTGCGAAAGTAGTACGGTCGATTCAGTTGAATCGAGAACTAGTTTTTTAGTCTTTATCTCATAATAATATCAATAAAAAACATCAAAATCAGTTTAATAGTTTTCGCAAACTTTTGTTTACACTACAAATTCTTAAAAACATGTTTTAGCTCCTGAGATGCTTAATACAATGTACAGAAAACACAGATCTGCTGAGCTTCCGAACAATAATAAAACCATAGATGTAGTATTAGATAGATCGGTGATGCAAAAGAGTAAGAACATAGTATACGCGTATGTTAGACCGAGATAGATAGACGAGACCACTATCATACACGCTATGGACCTGTATGGACCTGACATCAATAGTCAACAATCCAAATTTCGCATATTTTAGGAAAATTGGAGAAATTCTCGTTTAATTCTGTATTAATTGACGTGTCTAATCATAGTTACGTGTGCAGTGCCCGGATGTAACTCATATAAGAAAGAAAACACACAGAATTGTACGTTTCACATGTAAGTAATTTGTTGTTTGTATGCAAAGCTTATGAACATACCACAAACGCTGTGCTCATACACGGATGGGGAATTTTATTGCATTAAATCATATGCATGCCCGGAATGCCTACAAATTCAATATAAAAAGATAACAAATACGCGAATTTTGTGATATAAAATTTACAATTTTTCTTTGATAGAGATTGACACTATCGGTATTTCGGTATCGATAAAATGACTTCGATGTGTCTATTATTGGGAAAGGCAAAGCCTTGATTTATGTTTCAGTAAAGGTTATAATATATATAAGATAAGGTTATATTAATCCATCCATCCATCCATCTATCCATCAGCCTTTTAACGCCCACTGCTGGACATAGGCCTCCCCAAGAATGGGGGATAGTGCCGTAATCGCCACGCTTGGCAGGCGGGTTGGCGATCGCAGTGGATGTTGTTAATACTCGAAGGAGTGCTGCTGCCCACTCCCTCGGTATTCCCTCCGGCCCCACACGGCGAGTATATTAATATAATATATTTATTATTATTTTTAAAAATTTCAGTAAGATCATTCTATACGGTTAAGTTATCATTTTTGAGTAAATGTATTTTTATCTTTGGATAATTAGTTTATATTTTAATTTAACGTTTTAGAATTCCTCAGAATATTGGTGTTGGACAAAAATGGCTTAAAATGATTAATAGAGAAAACTGAACTAACTAACTAAACTAACTTATCATCACGCCATTTCCCTTGCGGGGTGGACAGAAAGAACAGAGTGCCAAGAGGCTCTATTCTTGCATACATCTCTCGCTTCCTCAACATTCATAACTCTCTTCATACACGCTCGCCGGTTTCGGAGACTCCTAACTCCACCTTCCTTCAATACATGACCGATTTGGTCTAGGTAGGTGAGTCTTGGTCTCCCCCTGTACCTACATCCTTCCACTTTCGCATTGTATATCTTCTTAAACAGTCGCTCGTCCGGCATTCTTTCCACATGTCCGAACCATCGGAGCATGTCCTTTCGCATCTTTACACCAATACTCTCTTTCATACTGGATTCCCAAAAATTATTCGAAATTATGCAGCAAGCACTTTGAACAAAAATGTTTTTCTCATAGAGGCACACAGACAGTAAAGCTACGTTCCGGTTATATACCCACGTTATTCATGCCGGTACGTCATTTTAGAATTTCAATATCAATTGTGTACCACACTCGGCCAATACTGCTGTTTGTTTATGTTTCTGTTAATTTATTGTATTTCACTAACGTACCTTGTGTACCTTCCGTACATTGTGACAGGTGACGTATCCTGGATTTATCAATACGATCCTGAAACAAAGCGTCAATCGACAGTTTGGCTGTTTCAAAATTAACCAACGCTACGAAACGACTACGAAAGTGAGGCGATCGAGAAGCGCAGGGAAAATTTTGATCGCTAGTTTCTTCACTTTGACGGGATATCTGGTTTCAATTCCATACCAAAGCAGCATCAACGCCGAATGGTACACCACAAAATGCCTGCCAGAAGTTTTGTCTGCAATGAGCAACAAGCGACCGAACACCGGGCTCCGCAGTGTACTGTTTCACCATGACAACGCGCCCGCACACTCAGCTCTCAAAACGAGCGTCTTCCTGGACACCACACCGGTCAGTCTTGGGTCACCCTCCTTATCTGATCTGGCACCGTGTGAGTTCTTTTTATTCCCTAAAATAAAATATCAGCTGAAAGGGATACAGTTTTCATCGCTGGAAGATACAAAGCGCTCGAGAAAGCCGTGGAAGATATGTCTGACGTGGACTGGAAAAATGTTTCGAAAATTGTTTCAGACGCATGAAACTTTGTATAGAGGCTGGTAGAGTTCTTTGAAAAAAATTAATTAAAATATTTTATCCATAGAAGTAATTTTTTTAGTTTCTCAAAACTTTATGAATGTCCGACGTATTAATAAAACATGTTTTATTTCAGTTTTATTTCTATTCCCTCGAATAAAAAATTTATTTGAATTCACTTTGCACCTCGTGACACTAAAACAACACAATGACTGTGTCGATAGTCGCTTTTAGTGAACGTCCCAGCACTATTTGAAGTGCACACATGCACATGACACGCACACTGGTACGTGTCAGTTTTGGTCTCGACATAATTATTTAGATATTTTTATATATATTTTTAGCATTTGACGTGCTTAGCACTATACATTAAACACAAAGTGAAAAATGTGAAATCGAAAATAACAGTCAGGAGCAGGATTTGTCGTCATTATTAGGTAAAATCTTAATTGTAAAATTAAGTTTACCTGGTCGGTATAATGTATGAAAATACTGCCGACAGATGGCGCAGGCGTCACCCAAAGACGTTAAGTAAGTGTTATCGAAATTAGCAGTCAGGAGCAATTGTCAGGATGGCTGAATTGGTAAAGCATCTGGACGGTATCCAGAAGATGCAGGTTCAAATCCTGCTCCTGACTGTTATTTTCGATTTCACATTTTTCACTTTGTGTTTAATGCTCGTCATAATTACTCTATAGCCGATCTATCTATATACTACATCTATGAATAAAACTAAAATTTAGGTAGCGCCCTAATGCTGTCCTCGTTTCAGCGTATGGAATGTTCAAAACTTTAGTCTGAGGTTCAAAAAGACTTTCTAAACGACTACATTATACATAGACTGTGTCAAATTAATTAGGTACGTTTTAATTATAATACTACACTGCCTAAAAGCATTTAATGGGTAATGAACACTTAGGCACCTACCTAACTATATAAAATACATATCTAATGTCTGACGGACCGCATAAGAAGCCTGTAACTTACGAAGTAGAAACAAAGTTGCCTAAGGATTGCTTGCTTATTGTACAAACTTGTTAAAGAAGTTGCTACCTCATAACTTACTCGCTAACACTATTAATTAGTAGAAATAGCGCTGGGAATTACTTTACTACTTCGCTCAACGAGGTGCTAACATAAGCAAATATGTATTTTTTTTTTATTAAGACAACAACGAGGTGCACTAAGGAATAATCCTTGTATCGCGGGGACCTTTACAAACATACAATTCCACAGATACAAAGTACACCCAGACTCTAACCATTTGTAAAGCACATAAAGAGTTGCCCTGAAAGGGATCGAACACACAGCACTCGGGCAGGAAACCGATATCTAAACCACTCCGACATCTGTGCAGTCAAGTTTTTATTGCATTTGGTGGCGAAACACAGCCCACCTAATGGTAAGTGGTAACTGCCGCTCATAGACTCAACAATACTAAACTACTGTTAAGTCGCTACCGTTTTCTTTCGCGCGTTGAATAAATAAATCGGAAAATCCAAAAGAACACGCCTCATAATCTTCATTTTTCACAATAAAATTGATTATTTGATAAGTAACTATAATAATGTATTGGTCTTACTAAGTGGTTTTTAATAAATCACATAGATAGCGCTAATTTCAAAAAGTACTAATGAGGTTTTCATGTCTTATACGCCATCTAGCGCTAATTTTATGAAGTACTTCTATATCGGTCTATAGAAATAGTTCAAGTAGTTCTCACGAAATAAGGTATAGCGTAGCGCTGGTTTTAGTGTCGAGTCGAGCGTAAATATTCATCATTCATATTTTTTTGTTTATTTAATAACAATTAAACCACATCGACTCAGACCGTGAAAAGTGATAGGGCTCTATTCGTAATCATACTAATTCGTAAAAGAAAAAACAAAACTCGATTAGTAAAGTATTTTGGGCGTTATCGTGTTAACATACATTACCTACAACAAACGGACGTCCAAGACAGAACTTTTTCAAACCGTTTTTTAACTAGTTTAAATAACAAAAATGGCATCAAAAATATCATGAGTGTTAAAAATAGTGTTTTTCTTGATATGTGTGTGTATATATTATTTTACAAGTGCAATATATGATAAATAGAGACATTTTAAGTTAGAAAAAACAGTTTTTCTGCTTGAAATCAGAATAGTACACACGTCAACGCTTCGCTTATGAGGCGTGCAATAGTCTCCTAAAACACACCAAGGCATTTCACGGTCGGTCACACTTGGTACCCAACCCCAACCTAAACCATTACTGCAAAGGTTGATAATTGCTTACTTCCCTAGTCGCCTCGTACGACACCCGCGGGAAAGATGGTGGCACTTGTATTCTTAATGTGCCTAAAGTTTAAAAAAGGATATTTTTTTAAAGCTTTAGAATAGTCATACTTGGGTATCAAATGTAATATTTAAACAGATCTAATATATGATGAACACAGATATTTGTACTGCGTCTGGGTGTTTTCTATCTATTGTATGTATGTATTATTATATGAACGCAAGAACGAAGACCACAAAATCTCGCAATAACGAGATAGTGGTCCATGTCGACAGTGGGACCCCTGTAGGCTCTTGTATCCAGAATTTTACTTCGGAGGCGACTGTCTACCAGCATTAAATCTATCATATTTCTCTGTTCATTCCTTCTCCATGTATACATATGGATGTCTTTATGTTGAAAAAATGTGTTTAACACAATAAGGTTTCTCTCCATACATACATCCGCAATGAGCCTACCTGCATCATTCACTCTCTTATCACCAAATGTACCAAGCATGTCCTCGAAGTCTGGACGCTTGGTCCCAACCCATCCATTCAAGTCTCCGCTTACGGTCACGCGTTCAGTAGCTTCTGCCAAATCCAGAACTTTCCTAACATTATCCCAGAACTACTCTAGACCCGATGCCACAGAAAGACCCTGGTGACACCTAGTTTTATTCGGACCCATAGAAGTCTGGGATCAAACATTCCGTAGTCTTTCACACCTGAGGCAAGCGAGCGGAAAGCGACACCCCCACTCCCATGCTGGCCCGATCGCTCTGCGGTACACCAGACCACAGAGCTAACCCGCCACCAGGAAGATCCCAGGCGTCGCTATCCTTTCGCTTGGTCTCTGTTACACAGAGCACATCAAGCTGTCTATCCGACATGACGGTTACCAGCTCGTGTAACTTATCTTCCACACCACCTCTTAGATTCCACGTGCCTACTCGACACTCTGCTCCCCTCGACTCGCCAAACTGGCTAAGGCGTGATGGGTGGCGGCCTCCATCGCCGCATCTGCCGTTGTTCGTACCGAAGCGGGCGGATCGGTACGCGTCGCCTCTGGGGCACGCCCTAACCAGCACGGCGGTACGTATTCGAGCCGGATTTCAGCCTGTGGATTACAGGCTGGCAGGGATCGCGACGAGCACGCTCCGGACTATGATCACCCAAAAAATTAATAGTATACTATCTCATCACTTATTTTAGGTTTTTTATGTAATTTTCCTGTGACAATATGAACGCTGTAAAGTATTCGAAACGTCGGGATTTTAGAAAGTCGACGTATCTAAAAGTGGAAGATTCCGTAAAAGTAGTTTATTAGATTATATCTCAGGATTCCGATATAAGTAGTTCCGGGATAAAGTTTATACCAATTTTTAAGTTTAATGACATGCTTAGCCATATAAATTAACACAACGAAAATGTAAAATTGAAAATAATTCACATTCAATATAATAACTATCAGTTTGTCGTAAGAAACTTATTCTTAATTATTCATTTTTTTTTTGAAAACTTGTATGTTCTAGAAATCAGGAACGTAATTTGAAACTTATCTCGACTTATGTATGTTCCTGAATTTCTTATAAGAGAGATAAAAATAACTAATGACGACGTCGATCATCGCTCATCATAGGGCTCTATAGCGATAAGGCTTACTCTAAACGAAATAAGGCTACTCAAAAATACAAACTTAAAACTATATACATCGCACGAATTTCTTATATGTTAACATGACAATTGCTTACATTTTCATATTACTCGTACACATAGATACGTGTAATATGTATATTTTTAAAGGTAAGTTAGCATACTCACTAAAAATCTCTATAAATGGTATTCTAAATATGATAATTAGTTTACGTGGTATATTTATATATGTTAAACTTATTTCAATAAAATTTTGTATAACATAGCATCACGCCTGTATTCCCCGAAGGGGTAGGCAGAGGTGTATTACACACCCACGACTCGCCAGCTATGTTTAAGTCCCACGTAATAGGGGGCGAGTCTATTGACGTCTAGCGGGCACATTTCCAAACACCGGGATGCTACTGAGAATTTTTCTTTTAGGAAAAAGCTCAATCACATTGCCCGACCCGGGGATCGAACCCGAGACCTCATGATTAGCAGTCGCATACACTACCGCTACACCACCGAGGCAATTGGCAATGAAAACATGAATTGACACAAAGTGTGAAAATGGGAAATCGAAAATAACAGCCACGAGCAGGATTTGAACCTGCATCTACTGGAATCAGCAGCAGGCCCGAGCAATTGTCACGATGGCTGAATTGGAAAAGCGTCTGGGACGGTATTCCAGGAGATGCAGGTTCAAATCCTACTCGTGACTATTATTTTCGATTTCACATTTTCACACTTTGTGTTAATTTATATGTTTAGATATTTTTATATATACTTTTAGCATTTGACATGCTTAGCACTATACATTAAACACAAAAAATTAATTTATATGGTTAAGCATGTCAAATGCTAAAAAAATATATAAAAATATCAAAATATGAAAACATGAAATTTAGTCCGGGCCCAGAAAAGGTAATAGGTAGCCTATTTGGCCTAATTCTGATGATCACGCGGACGAAGCAACGGACAGAATCCAATTTCTTATACTTCAACTTATCTTTAAAATAAAATATAGGTATTATGCAAATATATTATAATAACGAGGCTTAGCAGAAATTTATACTTGAGTGCACCACACTTACTGTCAGCTACACTTAATATATTTTACTCTGGTCTCCGTAACGTACGTGAACACTGCTGCAGTAATTATAATACATTTTCTCTTAGTACTGCAGTGTTCGCTGTGACAGGCTTTCAGGGTCTGCCAGCTGACGTCACCGCGAAATACTCTCTGAATAACTTTTGGGCAACTTTGGGTCAAGGATGCCGGAAGGGGTGCCCGATAGCATGCTACCCCAAATTACCGATAATTCTAATAAATGACCCACGAATTGTGTTTTAACATAAAAGCAACTTTTATGTAATATTTCTATGTGATGCCATAAGATTGCAGGAATGCTTGAATAAATTATTATATTTCAATATATTTTGATTGAATGGCCCATTATGTTATATGACAGACTACTGTTCACTCCTCGTTCACTCCTTTCTTAGTGGATGCTTACAATTTAGATTCATCAATTCCCGAAAGTACACGTTTTTAGTAGTGATGACCTTATTGTCAGTAAGTTGGGACAAGTATCCATATATGTGCCTATGGATGTGTTATTTAATAAATTCCATTCAATTAAAAAAAAAATCTATTTACAATCTTTTAAATATTTTATAAAATATTATAAATGAATAACACACTCGAGCTTTTCGTAGTGTCCTAACTATTATAAAGCTGTAACAGAGCTGTGTCTGTCAGGTATTATATTTACGATGAGAAAAAATGACTGTGAATACAGTTCTAAAAATAATAGAGGATAATTTGTGCCTTTTTTTTCCTAATGGCTATACATATACGTAAGTGGACAAAAAACAATTTTTCAATATTTTTGTCTTATTATTTGTGAATGAGGAAAAAGAGAACTTTAGTGCGGGCGGGAATCGAACCTGCGTCCCTTGCAATCCGGGGAAGTGCTCTAATCCACTGAGCTACCGCACTACCTTTCGGCCATACCCAATCCCCTCATCACATTTGTCTTAAGGACCAACGCCACCTATCGGAGCGCATTTACATGCCATGCATTAATCCAATACAATAAGTTGAATTTTGCTGTTAAAATTCTACACTAACATTTTCATCTGTATTTTTAGCACTAGACATGCTCGGCTACTTTAAAGTACAGATTATATAGTCTGCGAAATTATTATTTTGCAAAGCTTTTTTTGTTAAATGGTTACATGACTATTCGTTTTAATTTATATGATATATACCAGGTCACATTTATCAGATTTGGATGATATAGTATTTGAATACGAAAAAGAACAAAACAAAAATTCAATAAAATGAATGAGAATCAAAAGAGATGTGCCAAATGCCCATACATTCTCGGCCTGGAAGGGACATACATAAAACAATATGTTTTTTGAAGATAAATTACTATCCTTTTGCCCCGTGTATTTCTTTTCACATTGAAACTTTTGGATGATATACATTTAAGATGGATATAATTTTGAAATTGAAATACCTCAAAATCGAATAATAGATCAAAAATAACACCATAATTATAAATAAATAAAATAATACCTACATATATAACAAACAATTAGCCTTAACACTAAATATATAACTTACATTCATAAAATCACAATAAAATATCCACGATACACAACTACAACAGTAGACATGGCATGACATGATAGATGTAAAATGTTTTGCCAATATTTTGAATCATAATTGCTACTCTTGATTAGAAATAATATCAGTTTCCACCAAATAATTATAAAAAATATTTTATTAAATAGGCATATTACTTTTCTCGCGAAATTATTTAAGAAATAACTAACTAAATAGTACCAAAGTTTTTAATGTTGTCAATTCAGCGTAGCGGCAATATCCTATTTGATTGTCAACAGATAACAATCATCCACCAATAACCATTACGTAAGATTACGATAAAGTACAAATTCAAAGTAATAGTTTTTTAAACTATAATTTTTTTCTGTAGTTCTATCAAGAAGATAAAACCACTGACAGATTTTATTAATTATTAGTTTAATTTTAAATATTGATAACATTATGTCCGCCACAGGTCGTAAATGGCATATGTCCTTTGAGAATACATATTTTGTAAAGTTTTTTTGAGTCTATAGCTATTAAAATACAACATTAAGGTATACATGAAGAAAACAATTAATAATAACGTTTTCTTTTTTTTTGAAAAAGCTGCGTTTTGACGGCTTTTTTATGATTTTTTATTTCATCTCTGTTTATATCATCCACCAATAGTCCGCCATCATATTAACGTCCCAACGGCCTTGTTATCTTCTTTCCATCTCTTTTATATCCTGATGAAACCTTTTACCTTGTTCTTCACTATAGTCGCCTAGATTTTTTTGGAAACAATCAATATGACACTTCAAAAAATGAATTTTCAGTCATATTACAGCCTACATTTTTATAGGCGTTTAAAATTTCCTGGACAATATTTTTATATTAAACACAAAGTGAAAAATGTGAAATCGAAAATAACAGTCACGAGCAGGATTGGAACCTGCATCTCCTGGATACTGTCCAGATGCTTTGCCAATTCAGCCATCGTGACAATTGCTCCTGACTGCTAATTTCGATAACACATTCACACTTAACGTCTTTGGGTGACGCCTGCGCCATCTGTCGGAAGTATTTTCATACATTGTACCGACCAGGTAAACTTAATTTTCCAACTAAGATTTTTACCTAATAATACGAGTATAGGGCTGTGTCGTTTCATTACAGAGTTACTGTGGCCACCTTCCAGCTCTATTGTCAGACCCTGGATACCATCTAGAGACAAAGTACTCGTCAAGACAAATCATACAAGTCCAAACTCGATGGAGACATGTCGTTTTATAACGGAGTTCCCATGGCCACCTTTTGGCTCCATCATCAGACCCTGGATCCCGTCTAAAGACAAAGTACTCATCAAGACGAACAAACGTGTCCAAACTCGACGGGATTGCGTCATTTCATTATAGAGTTACTGTGGCCACCTACCAGCTTCATCATCAGGCCCTGGATACCATCTAGACACAAAGTACTCGGCAAGACGAATCATATGAGCCCAAACTCGATGGGGTTGCGCCATTTCATTATAGAGTTCCTATGTCTACCTTCCAGCTCCATCATCAGATCATCTCCATGTCATCATAATATTGCATTGTCACGCCATATACACATGCGTGTAAAATTTCAGCTTAATCGGAAACCGGGAAGTGTGTCAAATTGAACTTGCTAGATTTGAACGGGTCAAGTAAAATAAAAGCGTCGCCACGCTAACAGCCCATTTTACCCTCCCTCCGCATTAGATGTTTCACATCAAAAAACAAACGGAACTTACCGATCTAAACTATTATATATATGCGTTAAAACAAAGTTTATATTTGCTATATACCTGTGTTGGTGGGGCCGGCTGTGCCGTGTGGGGCCGGCTTTAGAATTGTCCCACCCCTCTCCACCCATGGGAGTCGTAAGAGCCGACTGAATTCCGGGGGAGTGGGCAGCAGCACTCTCTCTACTATTAAAAATATCCACTGCGATCGCCAACCCGCCTGCCAAGCGTGGCGATTACGGCACTATCCCCCATTCTTGGAGAGGCCTATGTCCAGCAGTGGACGTTAAAATGTTGATGGATGGATCGATGGATATACCTGTGAATTATTATTTGTGAATGAGGAAAAAGAGAACTCTAGTGCGAGCGGGAATCTAAATTTCGATTATTTTCGACATACTCGTTAAGACAAATGTGATGAGGGGATTGGGTATGGCCGAAAGGTAGTGCGAAAGCTCAGTGGATTAGAGCACTTCCCCGGATTAGAAGGGACGCAGGTTTGATTCCTGCTCGCACTGAAGTTTTCTTTTTCCTCATTCACAAATAATAATTTGTACTTTAAAGTAGCTGAGCATGTCAAGTGCTAAAAATACAGATCAAAATATTTGTTGTCTGTTTGCCTGTATATTCGTTCGCGCATCACGCAAAAACTACTGAACGGATTTTGATGCAACTTTTTTATTTGATAGCTCTTTGTTATACTAAAAACTAGTACAGATCTTATCACTCTACTATAATATTAGGAACCTGAGATATAACCTAACATATAATTAAAAACATTGTATGTACAAGTTTTAAAAATATTACCCATTTGTTTCTAATTAACGTTCTTAGTAAACTAGACTAATGGGGTAATGAGTCTTAATGTGTTTTCCTAACAAATTATCCTCTATTATTTTAAGTGTTCTTCACAGCGAGAATAGAAAATCTTTTACAAACAAAAAGAGCAGTCCTTTTAGCGCCACCCGATTTGTCTTACCACCTAATCAGTGAAATAAAATGTGGAGGAATTCGTTCTTAGGCCGTTACTAATCTCAATTTGCTGGCATCCAATTCAGAGTCTTCGTTTGACATTGATATATCGCTAATGGTTTCAGCATTGTTAAAACTTTGAGCCGTTTCACGTCGCATATTAATATGATTAGTATGATAAATGGAAGCTTTAAGAAAATCTATATTAATATCTTTAATGAGTGTGAATTGTATAAGTGATCTTGTATGTGGAGGGTATTTTCTGGAAACATCTATTTAAATAATTATTTTACTATTCGACAGGTAAAATCATATATTATTACATGTTTATTATGTTGTGAAAGTTAGCTCGATTTACGATTATTTTCTTCGATGAAGTCAACAAAAATTGTGCCTCTTGAAAGCTTGCGCGCTGCGTTAATAAGTCCGTCAGTGGAACCATGAAAGATAAAGCTGATCAAAAGTATGTTATTTATGACGCATATTAACCGATTTGTTGTCAATTTATATAAAAACAATAATTAAAAAGTAATTAAATTGTGAAAAAAAATTACGTAGAACTAATTTAGCTAATCAGCATACTATTAATTAATATATGAATTTTATAGTTTGCTTTTGCTCCTTCTTCGCTATATAATTACTAAAATAGTTCTATCCATCAGCCTTTCGACGTCCACTGCTGCATATAGTACGTAAATATAAAATAGTAATACTAATAATTGAAAAAAAAATAAGTTGTCCTGAATAGGAATCGAACCCCCACTCGGACGGGAGGCCGGTATCTAAACCACTCCGCCATCTCAATAGATATTTTAAATATTTTTATTTATACAAATATATTTTATCTATACAAATATTTTGCCGTGTGGGGCCGGCTTTAGAATTGTCCCACCCCTCTCCGCCCATGGGAGTCGTAAGAGCCGACTGAGGGAATGCCGAGGGAGTGGGCAGTAGCACTCCTTCGTATATTCACAACATCCACTACGATCGCCAATCCGCCTGCCAAGCGTGGCGATTACGGCACTATCCCCCATTCTTGGGGAGGCCTATGTCCAGCAGTGGACTTTAAAAGGCTGATGGATGGATGGATGGCTGGATGGATACAAACAAATATTTAAAAATTGACGTGTCTGTTTGTAATGTCTAAATCACAGCTTTTTACTAAATGTATATGAAAGTATATAATATGTTACCTATAATGAAATACCAAAATTAAGTTTTGTCTGCGTCTAAATTAAGTTATTTGTTCCGGCTTATCTCCGAAACGGCTGGACCGATATGAATGGGACTATCACTGGTAGATCGCTGATGTTATATGGAGTGCTATTAATATAAATATAACTTCGTTTCCGCACAAAAAATAACTAAATTTCACGCGGACGAGGTCGCGGATAGCAGCAAGTCTCGTATAAAACCTTCATCAGTCATAGACACTGCTGTAAAATAGAAATACGATCATAGTTATCGAACTTTACTCTAGGAAACTGTGAGACGTAAGGGATCCCAGCTTGGAATACATTATCCCTTGGATCCTGGCACATATGAGACTCGCAGTAACGGTTTACTTAAAAGGTTACCTTAAGCCTCTTTTATACATATAGTATAAACTGTATAACAGAGTCCCTTTAAAGACTTTCCCTATCTTTTGAAGTGTTAGTAATAAAATTTTATTCTACACCTGTTTGAGACCACCTGTTTTTTTGAGATAGAGGCGGAATATCCATCCTTCCATCAGCCTTTAGACGTCTACTGCTGGGCATAGGCCTCTCCAAGAGAACGCCACAACCTGCAGTCTTGCGATAACTGCATCCAACGGCTCCCTGCGGCTTTACCCAGATCGTCGGTCCATCTGGTTAGAGACCGTCCTACGCTGTTCCTTTGACCAGGTCCTCGGTCCGTCTGGTGGAAGGCAGTCCTAGGCTGCGCTGTCCGATACGTAGTCGCCACTCGAGATCAGCGCAATTTATCTCATTGCTATCATAGCTTTCGAGCTAAAAAAAGTGCAAAACTACGGCTAATATTATTCTGAGCTGGCAGAAAATCTTCCTTTATGAAAGCCTATCTATTATATCTATGGGTTATAATCTTTACTATTATAAAACTGTGACATAGCTAACATTTAAGATATTTGAGAAAAAATGACTGTAATAGGATATATAGGCATGTCTAAACACAAAACTATTTTATTTTTAGATTTTTTGTCTGTTTGTTTGTCCGCGCATCACACAAAAACTACTGAACGGATTTTGATGCAACTTTTTTATTTGCAAGGACTTGATTAGACTTAAAAACTGGTATACATTTTATCCCGCTTCTATATCGGGAACCTGAGATATAACCGAAAAACTAGAAAATTATTTAAACTAGATTTTTTTTTAGAATTTATTTAAAAGAACTACTAGATGGATTTTGATGCAACTTTTTTTATTTGAAAGGCCTTGATTTGACTTAAAAACTGGTAGACATTTTTTAAGTCAAGTCATTATCCTGTTACTATCTCGGGAACCTGAGATATAACCAAAAAGTAGCTTTTGGCTGCGGCGAAGCCGCTGGCAAAGGCTAGTTATATATAAAGATACTATAAAATAAGGAATTTGCATGTTATATGTAAAATATAACTATGTAGAAAATAATTCAGGAAGCCATCTTTATCCCAGTTAACTAAGTGCACGCATTATTTTTTCACACACTCCTACTACAATCTCAATGTTCTGACCTTGGAAGTCATCTTTTCTTCTTCTTCAAAATATAGGTAAACACATCATACAACAAATCCATACAAATGTTACTTAAAATCTTCACCGGTCAATGAGATCGATATCGAATGTCCATTCACACAATATCTCCAGTAAGAAGCAGGTGCCAATGCTAAAAAATAAAAAAATAATAACATCTGCAAATTTAGTTTAATAATAGTACATTGTTACCCTAGGGGTGAAAGTAACTATAGGCGCCCTCGCTGCACTCGGGCGCTAAACCCCGTCTCGGGACTAAATAAGTCTTTAACCCGAGGTAAACACTGGGCTTTTCATTACGAATACAAGGAAAGTAAAAAAAACATGCAAAAATTAGTGAATTTTAATTTACATCAACTGCTGAGATAATTATTTATTTAAAGTTATTTTTTTTGTGGCCGGCCATTATTTTCCATTTTCGACATTAAAAAAAAGGTAAAATATTTTACCCAAATCTATATTATTTTAAAGAAATATTTGAAAGTAAGTAAATTATAATAGGTGGTCGTTAAAAAAAAAATCTTTATTTAAAACTTAACTTTGTTACTTCAATTAAAAATCGCGCTGTGATTGAGTGGCTGTAGTAAGTTAGAATAAGGTTCAATAGCAATGTGAAAATAGAACTAGGTTTTTTTTAAATAATTTGACAGCTGTCAGTTGAAAACGATTCTCCCTAGGGATGAAAAGTATTACTTTCAACCCGCTCCTCAGGCAACTTCAAACCTACTTTCCGAGTATGAGTAATGAAAAAGAATATTATTGGCTATGTTATTGTGGTACAACATATACCTACCAGTAAAGACAATGACAAGAGCAATAGCCAACAAAAAAAAAACAAATAAAACATCCAAACTTGGCAAAAACACGAAATAACATGAAAGCTGCGAAATTAAAACAGTATTCTCGTATTAGCAACTATCCATCCATCCATCAGCCTTTTATCGTCCACTGCTGGACATAGGCCTCCCCAAAATGGGGGTGTTACTATAATCGCCACGCTTGGCAGGCGGGTTGGTGATCGCAGTGGATGTTTTTATTACACAGGGGAACGCTGCTGCCCGGTCCCCCGATAATCGGCTTTTACGACTCCCAAAAGGAGAGACGGGGTGGAGTTATTCTTGGTGCCGGCTCCACACGGCACCCCAACTGCAGTAGCAACTATATCGATAGTAAAAATAGCTATATACCTATAATCCGATCGAAGATCCCACTCTCAGACTCCACTTATCAATTCAAAATGTTTGCATTATCTGTTCCAACAAGTGTGACTTATTTAGGTTTGCTTGCATGTCAACAATGTAATATATAATTTTATACAAGTGAAGAAATTCATTACAGACATTGTGTCATGCCACATGCAAATTAATTTGCAAAAATGCTTAGTTCCACATGAATATGTAATACCATTAGTGATGTTTAGTGTATTACATCCACACCTAGTGTCCTAAGTGACATAAAAAAGTACCCTTTTCATGGTGGTACAGTATAGACATATAAAATAGTAACACATGGAAAGATTTTATTTTAATGAAACATTTCGTTACGAAGTCTCCCTGTATAAAATACAAATTCATTAACTAAGAATGCTGTTCACAAAAATGATAGAATAATGTTCTGCTTTATGGAAATAGGTACATATCCATTTGCGTGTTTCAAGTTTTTACAAACATGCAATCTACAAATACCAGTAGGAATTATGAAACATTTGACTGAAACAGTGGTAAGGTCATCATAGTGACTATGGCGTCGCTGTAATCAATTTAATGTCTATTCTGTACCGTATTTTCATATTTTTCGTTGAAGTTAGCTTCAGTTATTTTTTTAAGTATAATACTTAGTATTATCTAGCTAATATATTAATTTAAACATACACACATATTTATTTAAAAAGGTGAAGAAAATGCGAAGTCAGAATTTGCATACATTATTCCGACCAGGTAAGCTTAATTATTACAATTAAAATTCATACATATCAGGTTTTCCAGGAGAGGCAGGTTCTAATCCTGCTCGTGACTGTTATTTTCGATTTCACATTTTGGCACTTTGTGTTCCTTTATATGACTAAGCATGTCAAAATAAACTAATTTAAGGAATCACCAAGCGAATTAGAAAACATTCTGTTTGCATTTCATAGAGTTAGAGACCGAGTAAAATTAAAAGGTATTTTCTAAAATATATTGCGTGGCGACTTTAATAAAAGTTAAGTATTTAGCGAAAATAAGCAAACAATGTAAATATAATTATTAACGATAATTATTGCAGAAACGAAGTAAAAGTTAACATTGTCGATGAGTTCCGTTTTGCAAGCGTCCGTCATCGCCATTATATTAAATTACGCTAATTTTCATTATTTGTATACACAAACTTGTAGGTTTAAAAGGTTGATGCTTATATTTGTGTTTTTTAAATAAATTTAATTAAAGTACGTTGCACAGGAATGCTATTAAGAAAGTCACGAAGACATTAGGTGTATTATGCACGTGTTCAGAAATATTCTACTCATACTTTACGATGTAAACATTTTATGTTTTTTCTATAGGGTTGAGTAGTTCACATATTTCATGGCACATCTGATTGTAAGTACCTAGTAACCGCTGCTCATGGACTGGGCAAGTTGCTGCTCACCATTTAATTTTGCGCATGGAGAAATGAATGAAAGAACGGTTATCTCCAGTTACAGCCAAAACCCAACGAAGTACTTCAAAATCATTACTTATGATAGCAAACGAAGCTTTAGCCGTAGCGGTTACTGATAATATTTTTACATGTTACATTCAAATACGAAATAGATCATAAATCATATATGTACGTATAAATCACAATAGCCAATGATATTTAACATAAATAAAACTTTATCCGAAAAATATTACACTAGGTACTGATTTAAATACATTATTTTTTTAGTTATATTGTCTTGTAACTTGTAACATACAAATGAAGTGGGTTTGGTGGAAAACAAAACGATAATTAAAAAAAATGTAATCTAGCAGCCAACCAGCAACGTCATCAAGATGATCCTCTAACCGATCCAAATATTCTTTACTCTTGTAATATTTTTAACTGGTTCACTTTAAAATATTAGAAAATTGTACAATATTTCTCTGTCATGATGTAATTACATTTACATTACAGACGGTCCTCGCAACTACTGTTGCAAAAAAAGTAGTATATGTATTATATCCGGAATCTGGTACCCATAGCACAAGCATTAAGCTTTGTTTGGGAGCAGAGGACGTTGTGTGAAAAATGTCCGTGAATATTTATTTATTATTGCATGTTTGTTCCCGTAACATGCGACGTTAATCATAACTATAAAGTCCAGACATTTTTTAAATTGTCCTTTGGGCACTAAGTATTTCAGAAATGTATGACATCGAAACCTTCAAAAATGCTACATATAACGTAAATCGAAACAACATAATGTTAAAAAGTATCGACCAGATTGAAGTTGGAGTGACGTAACTCGAGGACTGTCTGTACATCAAAATTCCAGTCCAAGCATGTTTCCTGGAAGAAATTGCTCTAAGTGATAGGCTGTGTGTTTGCCTGTAACACTTTGTTTATAATGTACAGTGTACTTTAGTTTTTAATCAACATACTAATCTAACCTTATTGCTTATATCTACATTCATAAATCCATCCATCAGCCTTTCAAAGTCCACTGCTGGACATAGGCTTCCCCAAGAGAACGCCACGAGCGGTCCCGTCATGGGGGACAATGCCGTAATCGCCACGCTTGGCAGGCGGGTTGGCGATCGCAGTGCGTGTTGTTAATACTCAAGGGAGTGCTGCTGTCCACTCCCTCGGTATTCCCTCAGTCGGCTCTTACGACTCCCGTGGGTAGAGAGGGGTGGGACAATTCTAAAACCGGCCCCACGGCACATTCATAAATACAAACATAGAATGATTACTGTTGCTATCTGTTTGTAAATAAGTAGTCAGAATATCAGTTATCATAAGAAATATCACACGAGGCAAGAAATTGCGCCGTCTGAGTCAACAATCTAACACATTACTGCCAGTCACGCCTGCGTTCCAACGACATGCCTAATATTGACCACTTGTCTACCGATCCCTAAGGAAAAATCGCTGAAGAATCAGAAATAAATTGGCTAGGGGAAAGTTCTTGAGAACACTGCGTAATAGAATTGTCTAAAAATGTTATTGTGTGATATGATTTTTTTTATTTCTTGTTATAAATTCTCTTTATCATCTCATTGTGTATGTATACAGAATGTTATAAAATCATATCGCTAAATTCAAACCTATTGTAAATTGTAAATACATAATTTGAGTTGACAGAACGCTATTGTATGATCTCAAAGAAAATTGTTTTCATATTTACGCGGCAAGGTGAGCGCGCCTTTCATAACACCGTTGAGCAGTTTAATCCGAGCGCGCGGGCCTTTGAAAGCTCCGACTTGCTCGCCTTTACGACGTACGGCGGGACTAAAATAAATTTTCTTATTGTTTTTACTTTTAGTTATGTTGCTGGCAAATTTTTAAAGGCACATGCACTATGAAATCTCCGTGTCGTCTTTTGTAGTGTACATGATCTTTATATTTTATCGTTAATGCGGAAGTCTTTGTTTGTTATGCTATATATTTTGCATACACACAGTTTCGATCCCAGAAAAGGACATTGACTTTTTATCCTGGATAAAACATAGCATCACGCCTGTATTCCCCAAGGGGTAGGCAGAGGTGTATTACACACCCACGACTCGCTAGCTTCTCTACAAAGAAAATTATTGTGATCTCATTATTTATGTCGAGGCGGATGAAGTCGCTGTTAGAATCCAGTTATTTTATATTCTGAATATTCTGTCGTACAATGTCATCACTGCTTGTAAATATTTGTTCGAACGGAATCGATTATAAATGATTTTGAGTTCTACCAGTAAGTTTAATGATAGTTATTTCTTGTTCTCTCTGGCTACCCTACAAGGGAGATGGCGTGATGATATATAAAGTATTAAAGTATTTCTTGAGTTCTAAACCGACCTAAGCTTACTCCTTTTGGTTATTCTAATCTTTTTTATAAAGTCTGGTTAATGATCTGAGTGACCAGGCCTAGATCTAACCCAACAAAATATTTTTTTAGAAAATGCTCACAATTTATTAGAAACAACCATTTATTTTAAGGACTAGGCTTTCGGCAAAACCTGGTTTTAGGTGCTATCTCAGGTTTCCTATATAGTAGCAGGATAAAATGTATACCAATTTTGAAATCTATCAAGAGCTATCAAAAAAAAAGTTTGCATTAAAATCCGTTCATTAGGTTTTGCGAGACGCGCTAACGAACAAACAGACAAAAAATCTAAAAATTATTGACAAGCCTATCCTAATACAGTCATTTTTTCTCAAATATCTTAAATGTACATACATAGCTCTGTTACAGCTTTAAAATAGTATAGTAAGATAATTTTGTTGAAATATTGATTGCAGTAAGTTTTTTTTACACAGTTAATTACAATATATAAACATTTTTCTTCGTAACCATTATAACATCACTCGCCTTATTCTCAAATTCAGCGAGCTGTGTTGATCTCAAAGGCAGACAGGGAGGCGTCACACCCATTGTGGTTCTTATCACGTCGCAAGATTTGGGACCGAACGCCTTTATTTCTCAGCCTATTGAATATAACTGTACCACCATCTTGTGTAATGATTATCAACTAAATGTAAAATAAACTTGCTCTAGAATAACACTCAAGACTGCTCTAATTAGATAAGTGCCTGAACAGATTCCAATACAGCATTATTTTCTTTACATTTAGCGTAATAAGTACTTTAATCTTTAATCAATATATTTTCACATATTTATGTATTAATCTAAATTTGTCTATTTTGAAATAAAACTACGTTTACGGAATCTATCGCGTTTACTTGATTTTGAAACAGTGACTTGACAGTGAAAATATCTACTTCACTTTTTTTCTAAACGAATATTAGGTGGGTTAAAATAAATAAACTAAAAATTTTGTAAGATCATATACCGTGGGTAGATGAAACCGTTGAAATAACATATCAACCTTGGACGTCTATCATCTAAGTCCACCCGTGATCATGAATGCTGTAAAGTATTCGAAACGTCGGGATAGTAGTAAAATCAAGTGAACGCGATAGATTCCGTAAACGTAGTTTTATTTCAAAATGTGTAACATTCGCGTAAATATCAGAAAGTATTATAAATTTGTCTAAATAACATTAATACATTGTAGAACTTGCGGTTTAATACTAGGTGTATTATACATACGAGTATGTGTAGAATAATTATGTTTAACGATATACAATTATTTATATAAGATGAGCCTTTGCTTACGGCTCCGCCGTAACCAAAAGCTAGTTTTAAGACTATATCTCAGGTTCCCGATATAGTAGTGGGATAAAATGTATACCAGTTTTTAAGTCTAATAGAGATCTATCAAATAAAAAAGTTGCATCAAAATCCGTTCAATATATAATCGTTTTGTGTTTAGACACGCCTATATAGCCTAATTCAGTATTTTTTTCTCAAATATCTTAAATGTACAGACACAGCTCTGTTACAGCTTTATAATAGTATAGATAAGAAAAACAAGCATACGAGTAAAGATTTTTTATATTGATTCTATATTAAACAAAATATCTATCTTTTTCTTTTTAACCGATTTCAAAAAAGGAGGTTCTGTATTCCACCCGTGTGTATGTTTGTGTGTTATCATGTTTTTCATTGGTAGAATAGATCTAATATTAAGCCTTCGGTCGACCCAATTTTGGACAAGATATTGGTAGCGTAGTAGTTATAGCCTAGCGGTAAAACCAAGGACTGCAAAGACAGTGGTATCAAGTTTGATCCCCAGTCCAAGGTTCAGACCTCGTATGAGGCGGGACCTATGACTTTTCGAGATTCTTCGAAATTATGACGTGTATTTGTTTACAATTTATCACTGCTCGGTGATGGAATACATCGTGAGGAAATGCTGCCTGAGAGATTTTCTCAACGGCTTGTGATGTCTGCCAATCCGCATTGGGCCAGCGTGGTGGACTACAGCCTAATCCCTCTTACCATGAGAGGGGACCCGAGGCCAATAGGGGTACAGAAAAAGAGTTGATTTTTTTTTATTGCTTATAATGACAAACGTGTCATACAAGTCGACGATTCAATTATATAGAGTACTGTCAAGCTGCTCACCATTTCATTTCGCGGATGTGAAATGAAAGAATGGATGGCTTTATCCCGCTACAACCAAAACACATCGAATACTGGTAAACTTGGTACCAACCCGGACTTAACAAGTGAGGTATCAAAATCGTAATAAAACATGTTAACCCAATCCAATGTTTGGTTTTTAGGCTCAGTGAGCACGATTACGAAGACAAATTTGAAAATTTCGGCGAGACCGCGACGTGAATCGCGGCTCTTCCACTTCATTGCTTTGATTTATCCTACTGTTTCACTCCGGTGAATACATCCAAAGTTTGGCCAAGTCTTAAGGTTCGAGATGGGATCGCGTGTTTTATTTCGACGAATATTATTGTTGTAACATGTCACCTAAATCCTGCGTCACTGTTTACCTAGTTATATATCCTGCATCCCGTACCATAGGGATCCCTAACAAGGACTCCGCACATGTCTCCATAGATTAGATATTAAACATAGTTATGTATCACGGAACCCATATAAATAATATGAGGAACCCTAACTCAGTATGACTCAGTTCTGTATGGTTAAAACAAAGGGACATAACGTGTAGAATATCGCATTAGTCGATATTAATTACCTATTAGATTTTATTGGTAAAAAGAGGAACAGTCGATAGAGTCCATATTGGCATTGTACACGCCAATACAGCTCACAACCTCCTGTACAATATTTAATATATAAGTTAGACTAAGAAGCTCTAGATTCAGTCATATTGTTCACTTCGTTGTAATAACTCGTCTTGTATTCTTAAAATAAATTATTTTTTTTAAGAAGTTATTGTCGCTCTAATTTGACTACCTTTATTCTATTTCTAACTAACTTATCATCACGCCATTTCCCTAAGGGGTAAGCAGAGAAAACAGAGTGCCAAGAGGTTCTATTCTTGATACATCTCTCGCTTCCTCAACATTCATAATTCTCTTCATACACACTCGCTAGTTTCGGAGACTCCTGACTCCACCCTTTTTCCAATACATGACCGATTTGGTCTAGGTAGGTGAGTCTCGGTCTCCCCAATTTCTTCTAATTAATATAGGTATGGCTCTTGACGACTAAATGGTATGACATCATACATTAATTTATAGTAAGGAGTTATTTGAACGTTTAAAATTGTCTCATCATCTCAGTACTCACATCCTTAGAATTAAGATTGCATCATACAAATAGGTACTTAAATAAATATCTGATTAAAGTAAGCAAATTCTTTCAAAATACAATCGAATTAGATATAGCGACATTAAATTATATAATTTACAGTGAATTACAAACTTTATCCATCCATCCATCAGCCTTTTAACGTCCACTGGGTTGGCGATCGCAGTGGATGTTGTTAATACTCGAGGGAGTGCTGCTGCCCACTCCTCCGGTATTCCCTCAGTCGGCTCTTACGACTCCCGTGGGTAGAGAGGGGTGGGACAATTCTAAAGTCGGCTCCACACGGCAGAAACAGTTGCTTTAAAGACATTTGCAGTAAGTACTGTAGTTCTAAAAGTAAGGCAAACCGTTGCAAGTAACAATAATTTTTATCCCAATACAAGATCCGCTAAAAAATATTAATTTAAAAGTTTAGATGATACGATTAGATATAGGTACTTTTATATTTTTGTTTAGGAAAGAAAAAAAATATACCTAACCGCACACCCCGTTGTTCGGGGCAACGTAGGTACAAAGTAGTGTGGGGCCCTCGCCCACTAAAGAAACCCGCCGTGTGCCGTCTCTCCGCCTGTGTTGACGAACCACTGGTACTATGTTGGATTACTTCAGTGGTCCGCCGGCAGACGATTAGATATCCTAAGCCTTGGCATTTTCATTTAATAACTTGCTGCGTCATATGCGAAGCATAAAATTCAAGTACAAGGTTTGCGTGTTTATTTTTCATATTAACGTTAATTTATTTACATTTCATTTCACCGATATGAAATGAAAGAACAAACGGCTACTTTCTGATATTTACGCGAATGTTACATATTTTGAAATAAAACTACGTTTACGGAATCTTTCGCGTTTACTTGATTTTACTACTATCCCGACGTTTCGAACACTTTACAGCATTCATGATCACGGGTGGACTTAGATGATAGACGTCCAAGGCTGATATGTTATTTCAACGGCTTCATCTACCCACAGTATATGATTTTACAAAGTTTTTGGTTTATTTATTTTAACGTTTAACGAATATGAGGTGGGTTAAAATAAATAAACCACCACACGGAAAGGAGAAGAAGTCCAGGCAGACGGAGCCGCTGGCAGAAGCTAGTGTTTATACATATAAAATTAATTATGATTTGATTATATTTTATATTATTAATAGCTAAACGGTGCCATGGACTGTAAATACAGTGGTTTAGTATCTGATCTCCAGTCCGAAGCCCCGAAATACGAACACCTTGAGGAGAACTTTGTGATGGAAACGGCATGCCATAAAGTTTTTTCTCGATAGCTGGTGAAGTCTGAAACTGTACTGGGCCAAGATGATGAACCGGTTATGAAAAAATAATAATTGCGTACCAGACATTAATTTTAATACATTTAGTTACGTTGTCAAATCTTTAATAAACGTACAGAAAACTACATATTAGTATTTGCAATAAAACAAATGAATTGTTTGAAACAAAAGAAAATTATAGCAATTTTCTTGGTTATTATAATGTATGAAACATGGCCGTTTTTCTATGCGTATTTAAATATATGCCTTTTCTCCTTGCAATAAAGCTCTGTTCAGTATCGATATTCTAAATAGAGTACAATTTCTTACTGTTTGCCAAACATATTCCCAAGAGTCGCATACATACTCGTATATTACATATAATATGTATTTATAATACATTCGCTATAAGCTGTAAATTGCTTTTGGGATAAATATCAATGGTTTGTGATTTTGTACTGAGGCTCAAAGAATATTAAAGAGCATGTGAATTTCAAATAATATAACGTAGGTATTGAAACGTCATATTTATGTATGAATACATACCTAATACTTTGAATAAATTCGGAATATAAAAAGTTCTTTAGGATTGACAAACTTAGCCGCTCGTTTTATCGGTTCATGATTTTTTTTTGCCTTTAACACGTTCACTGCGTTACGAGATCTAATGGTTCTCGTACGAGTTGTCGATTCAGTGCGGAAGCGAAATTTTATGTCTATCCATTCTGGTAATTGAATTTTCTTTATGTTCTTTTTGAGTTAGAATGAGATGCCTAAGCCCACCATTTATAAGTACCGTAAATGTAGTATTTTTATCTATGATAATGTAGGACATCTTATAGGTCTCGTAGCCACCAGATAGTAAAAAATACATTTAGTGCAACACGAGACTTATTGGATATTGTATAAAACTCATACGAAGCCTGATTATAAATCAATTGTGTTGTTACTAGTTTTGAAGAGTGGTATATTTTTTTATTTATTTATTTTTACGATATAGTATACTATATTAAGGTGCATAAGCAAGGACTAAAGTGGTTCCGCGAAATAATGTTGAAATTATTTTTCGGAAAAGACGCTGTACTGGATGCTATGAGAAAGTAAGGTGAGCAGTGACAAGTAGAAAGGCGGATTAAAAAGTAAAACAAATCAAAGGGTTTTTGGATGCAATAAAACTTGTGCTTAACGTGTTTTAACGAAAACCATTGAAATAAAACTAGGTTTACGGAATCAAAAAGCAAGTAAATGCAATAGAGTTCGTAAACGTAGTATTAATTCATAATGTGCAACATTCGCATACATACCAGAAAATGATAGAAAAACATTGATTAGTTTGAAATTGATTTGTATGTGAACCAATAATAAATAATCCATTTATTCATTCTCATCAATGCATTTTTGGGCGTTACGGCATCTAAAACGTCTCGTAAATTCAGTGCATTACGAGATCTTAAAGGGGTCGTGATTTTGTTTTTGTACTTTTGTATCCATTTTTTCTTTGATCTTTGGGCGAGCTCACATACTTAATGACATTTCTATCGTCTACCAATACATAAAAAAAACATTTGTTTTGAGCTATTTTCAGAAAAAATACGTTAATTTTAAGGGTCCGTACGACATCTAAAGAGTCTCGTCCCGTCATTAGAAGAAGACAATAACGAGTTCTTTTAGACCTCGTGACACACTAGTAGCAGGTAGCATAAATCTGGCTCCGCAGTGAACGTTTAATGCGGCATAAATATAATATGTTATATTAAACCATCCTTTAATTGTCCACTGGTATATAAACTCAAATCTTATTTTACAGCAAGAGCTGATAATATACTGTTTGAGACCCAAAATGTTGGATACAAAATGTGCTCCGTCATAGTAAAAAGAAATACTAAAGAAAAATATTCCAACATTAAAATATAAATCTAACTAAAAAAAGTATAATTCCATACCTGCCATTAAATAAATGAAAATGGTAATGTGACTCATACAATGGTTAAAACATCGTGCGTGTGGAATGAAGTGCGTACGGCAGATCTTATTGTTTTATGGCTCCGCAAAATGCTTTATTTTCTAAATGAGTTTCGTCGCCATAACAGTTTGAGAGCCACTACTTCAACCTGTCAGCTACCTACCTATCTGCCAAACCTGTTTCGGTGAAAATGTTTTATGTAGATGGAAGTACCTACTATTAAAATATCGCTTGCGTGCCTAGGATTAGTTAGCGGAAACGGTAAAACGTACTCACTCACCCCTTACTCAATACCACCATCACTTATTAAAGGCTTAAAGTAATGGAAAAAAAACGAGTAGCGTTTCTTATACAATGTATTTTTATATAATATATTTCACATAATGTCGT
Organism: Leucoma salicis; assembly: GCA_948253155.1. Taxonomy (NCBI): domain Eukaryota; kingdom Metazoa; phylum Arthropoda; class Insecta; order Lepidoptera; family Erebidae; genus Leucoma; species Leucoma salicis. Next base: position 8,080,162 of record OX411808.1, on the reverse strand, counting down.
CATTAGCTAACATCGATTCAACATTAATTATAACAGTCATTAGAGTTAATTAAAATTGTTCAGTAATTACGAAATAAGTAATATAGTTTTAGGGTCTAATTAGCTATTTCCTAATCATTTTTGCGCCATGTTGAATTACATAATGAAAAACAGATCTAATAATACAACCTAAAACTGTGTGCACAAGTAAACACATTATATTATTATAAATTATTTTTTTACTTGTAGTGATAGTACAAGCTCTTTACATTGCTAGAATGTTAACATACATACACTGTAGAAATGCCAAAGTTTGAGATATCTGTGAACTTGAGATTAAGGATATACTATATATACTATATATTTAGTATACTATAAATTACCTTATAACAAAATACTTAAACTAATTTTTATAAAGTTTTGTGAAACAAACACTTCCGACCAATCTCCGAAATGACTGGACCAATTTAGAAGGGATTTTTACTTGCAGATAGCTAAAGTCATAAGGAGTTAGACTACTTTTATTTTGGAAAAATGGACACGCGTATGAAGCCGCGGATAGCTAGTCATCCATCAGAAATAAATTATACTGCAAATTCATCTTCGGCTATTTTGTAATGCATATTTTAATATTATTTATCCACTTTACTTATTTATGATCACGCCATTGCCCTTGCGGGGCAGGCAGAGTGAACAGAGTGCCAAAACGCTCTATTCTTGCATACATCTCTCACTTCATCAACGTTCATAATTTCCTTCATACACGCTCGCCGGTTTCGAAGACGCCTGACTGCATCTTCCTGCAATACTTGACCGATTGGCTTAGGTAGGTCGGCGCAGCACACGCTCGAGTCGTGCCCGGCCTGGGATGTGCAGCGCCGGGAGCTCGCTGCAGTCATAGGCGTGGACCTGTCGCTGCCGGCCGTTGCGCGAGCAATGTTGGCAGTGACAGGGCCTGGACCGCGGTCGCCGCCTTAGCGAGGCTGTCATCTCGCGGAAGGAGGTGGCGGAGAAGGCCCGGGAGGAATCCTCCTTCGCGGACCCGATTTGCCGCCAGCGCGCGGGGCGTGCGCGCGCTCTTACCTGCGCCTGATGCCGCCCTAGCCGAGGCTGCGGACGGTGGGGTCGGGGAGTACCCTGCCGTCCGCGGAAGCCTACTGCGAAGGTGTGACGCCCAAGTGCGCGGGGCGTCGCACAAGAGAGGGTGCCCGAAGGGGCTGCCGCCTGCGGATCTCGGTGAAACGACGCGGTACCCGTGATCCGCCGTAGTAAGGGCGGGTGAGGGCGCACGGTGGGTTTTTAGTGGGTGAGAGCCCCACACTACCCCGCTGTCTCCCCGGGCAGCGGGGTGTGCGGTAGGACATTTTTGCCCACTTAAAATAAAAAAAAATAAAAAATAAAGGTAGGACGGTCTCGGCCCACATCCTTTCACTTTCGCATTGTATATCTTCTTAACCAATCGCTCGTCCGCCATTCTTTCCACATGTTCAAATCACCAGAGCATTCCAAACATACGAACTTAAACAATAATCTCCTTACATATGTTGGCATGATGATATCATCACGCCTGTATTCCCCGAAGGAGTAGGCAGAGGTGTATTACACACCCACGATTCGCCAGCTATGTTTAAGTCCCACGTAATAGGGGGCGAGCCTATTGACGTCTACGGGGCACATTTCCGAACTCCGAGCTGCTACTGAGAATTTTTCTTTTTAGGAAAAACTCAATAACATTGTCCGACCCGGGGATCGAACCCGAGACCTCATGATTAGCAGTCGCATACACTACCGCTTCACCACCGAGGCAGTTAATTTGTTAGCATTAATATAATGTTAACAATATTTAGATATTTGTATATATATTTTTAGCATTTGACATGCTTAGCACTATATATTAAACACAAAGTGAAAAATGTGAAATCGAAAATAACAGTCACGAGCAGGATGCATAATGTTAACAAATTCATCCATATTAGATTAGTAATTGTAAATAACAAAATTAAATAAGTTATTTCCTATTATTTTTAGGTTCCGACGCAGAACCAGTATGGAAACTCCAAGATCCAGGTTTCGATCAAGGCTACGGGTCTGAACGGTCGCCAGAAGATGACTACGTGCCTCCTATCGCACCGGCAATATCTCTTGAAGCTTACGAGACCGAGCTCCGATCGATCTACCCATTTATCAACGACGGTAAGATTTAGCATGAAGCTTCAATATTTATTGCCAACTTAGTTACGTAAGCGGTAACGACTGCTTTACGCCTTTGGAATACTTCATTGGGAGACCCGAATTACATATTCCCAATGGCCACATCAATAAAATTGTATTCTCAACAGAATATTCTACATTTCGCTTGTCATTTGCGGTTTAACAGTTTAGTTAGATAAATTATATCTTAGGTTCCAGTAAGTACAGTAGCGAGCTAAACTGTATACCTATCAGTTTTTAAAATAATCACTAGTTATCAAAAAAAGGCTCCGCCGCAACCAAAATCTTCCTTTTTAGGTTATATATCAGGTTCCCGTTATAGTAGCGGAATTAAAATGTATGCCAGTTTTTAAGTCAAATTGAGAGTTATCAAATAAAATCCGTTCAGTAGATTTTGCGTGATGCGCGATCGAACAAACAGAGAAACAGACATCAATCTATAAAAGATTGTTTTGTGTTCAGACACGCCTGTATAGCCTAATAGGTACAGTTATTTTTAGTTAGAAACTAGAAATGATCTATGGACTTGAATAGGTGATTAGTTAATTTATTTACAACTAGATTCTACCCGTGACTTTGTTCGCGTGGACTTCAGAATACCTATAAATATGTCACTCTATGGCCCCGTATGAACACTATAAAAAATACTATCCCACTGGAATTATAAATTTTCCGGGGATATAAAGTAGCCTTTGCCCTTTTCTGGTTTCAGTGCAAAATACTGTTGTGCCAAATTGAAAAGTACTTATTTCTGTCGAAAATTATATACACTTCTGAGCTATGGTGAAAATTTCAAATATCACATCGGAAAGTTAGTTTAAAATCAACTACAAAATTCCACCCGGACAGACATACAAGAAAGCGAGTTAATAAAAACAATATAGTAATAACATAGTAAAATAACAGGATTTTTGAACAGTACCTATATACGGCTGTGTAAAAAATAAACAAATTTAACTGTAACTAACTAAAGTAAAACTATTTTTCTAGAGGAGATTTGTTCTAGAAAAAGTATTTCCATATTGGAAATCACATAAAATATATTCAATCCACCTTATAAAATATTCATGGCATAAAAAGTAGCAAGTATTGAGGTCCTATTCTTAGCTTAAAAGGCACAAACTTCAATAATATCTCAAGTGAAAAAGTTCGAGCCAACATACTGAAATATTCACAAACTACGAAAATTTGTCACCTAACTACAGAGGGTACTTGGTTGAATTCTAGTAATATTATTTGTGTATGGATAGATATAATTTATTCTGTGGTTTTGATTTCACAAACTCTGTAGGTTTAGTATTCTGCTGAAATGCCATTACAGCCTCCAAAATTTATTCGCTTCACGTCTTTGTTACAAAAATAGCTATATGACTATTTGAAAGAAATATTTTTAAATTGAAAGAAATACGTACAATCAAGCAGCATCCTTAATTTCAATGTTATCATGGTTAATATTAAACAAAATATGAGAACTTCAGACAAAGTAGCGATATATACTATTAAAACATACTATATTATAATTGGCGCCCCACCCTCATGTTTTTTTTTTATACTAAGGTTACGTAAGACACCTGATGGTAAGCGGTTACCGTAGCATACAAATTTTTCACTTTGTGTTTAATGTATGTTGCTAAGCATGTCAAATGCTAAAAATATATATAAAAATATCTAAATATTTATAGGGTTTGCGTCATTGTTAGGTAAAATCTTAATTGTAAAATTGAGTTTACCTGGTCGTATGTATGAAAATACTTCCGACAGATGGTGCAGGCGTCACCCAAAGACGTTAAGTATGAATGTGTTATCCAGATTAGCAGTCGGGAGCAGGGGTCACGATGACTGAATTGGCAAAGCATCTGGACGGTATCCAGGAGATGCAGGTTCGAATCCTGCTCGTGACTGTTATTTTCGATTTCACATTTTTCACTTTGTGTTTAAGTTAGTACATATATCAATTAACACGAACGTTGACTGAACCGTTTAACAGTTATTAATATTGAAAAAGCAATTGATTTATATCCTCCAATTGAATTTACGACATATTCTCTGTCACATGCGAGATCATGATAGATAGCACGAGCTATCATTTATCAATACCAATACAACCGCAGAACTGTCGTAAATTAAAGCTGAACACGGTCCTGTGGAATATATGAGTATTTTCTGAACCCTTACAATAATCTAATAACTGCCAGAATCGCCCAATCAATACTAGAAAAATTGAATCTTGTAATGGTAACATCAAATCTTATTTTTATTAAATTTATCAGAACACAAAACACAAAAGGCAAAACTATGAAACAGATAAGCCCTTCCTAATTTTACGAGAAATATATTTTCCGGAATAAAAAAAAATTAAAAGCTACTTGACTTCTTTGTTGTATAAAGTCGTGCTTCAACAATATACACACATAATTATTTTTCTTTTAATTTCTCCACAAAATACTTATTCCTTTATCCATCTTCTAGTAATAAACGAATCCTTACAAAAAAACAAGAGCAGATCGTGATATAGAACGTCATTTTGAATTTGAAAGGTTCGAAACTCACTCATGGCTATCATTTTCTATTTTACATTTTCGCACTTTGTTTTCTAATATAGTTATTCTATACATTTTGATCTGTATTTTTAGCACTTGTCATGCTCAGCCACTTTTTTAAAGTGGAAAAAGGGAACTTTATTACAAGCAGGATTCGAACCTGCATCCCATCCATCACACATTTTCCACTTTCACAAATAATTTGTTAGTTATTCTATATCATCCGTTTCCTTTGCTGTTTCTCTAATCATCACGCGTCAGTTTCTCTACCAATCATAAGCGAGACGATACGATGTCGATACAATTTAGTGAGTTACATTCTACGGGCCCTGACATAACACGATAAAGAGTCATTGATACATGACGCACCATCGGCTTACCTCTTTCAACTAATACTCAGGTGAAAATTTAATTAGTGGCAGAAGCGTCTCGAGTCATGACGTTAATTTCCAAAAGGTGTGACGTTAACTTCCGGAGAGTATTAAATGAAGGCGTTAATCATGTTTACCAAATTTACGAGTATATTAGATGCTCTCGCATAAATTCTTTGCGCCACTGCTTATACTGATAAATACAATTAAATTATAGGCTACGTGTAGGCTATTACAAAAAACAAATCAGTGAATTTAAAATTTGAAAACCTCTGGCCTTCTGACGATTCTGCTACTTCATCATCAAAATTGTTTTATATATTATCCAGGAATTCCAGGATCATGCCGTAATTTTATGTACTTAGTTAACTTACTAGCAATTAATTTCATCATACCAACAGGCATTTTAAATGTAATACTACAGACATTTTGATCTCTACCAAAATACACTGCACTAGATCTAAAAACCGATGACAAACTAAGCTTCTAAACAGGTATGGTCTTACAAATGGGTGCATGGTGATCATTGTTGGCGATAAGTGTATCATCATTCATTATTAAAAGACCCAGGAGGTTGGAATGAATTTCAACCAAATATTTAAATGTTTTTATATAGTTTTTAGCATTTGAGATGCTTAGCAAATGAACATGCGAAATCGACTATAACAGTCACGAGCACTTTGTGTTAATTGATACGACTAAGCATTTCAAATGCTAAAAATAATATATAAAAATATCTAACTATTTATAGGGGTGCGTCATTATTTAATGCGTGCCGTGTGTGGCCGGCTTTAGAATTGTCCCACCCCTCTCTACCCACGGAAGTCCAACCGAGTGAGGGATAGCGGGGGAGTGGGCAGCAGCACTCCCTCAACTATTAACAACATCCACTGCGATCGCCAACCCGCCTGCCAAGCGTGACGATTACGGCATTATCCCCCATGACGGGACCGCTCGTTGTGGCGTTCTCTTGGGGAGGCCTATGTCCAGCAGTGGACGTTGAAAGGCCGATGGATGGATGAATGTCATTATTTAGTAAAAATATTAATTGTAAAATTAAGTTTACCTGATCGATATAATGTATGCAAATACTTCTGACAGATATGGCGCAGGAGTCACCCAAGGACGTTAAGAATGAATTTATTATTGAAATTCGCAGTCCCAAGCAATTGCTGAATTGGCATTGCATTTAGGACCGTATTCCAGAAGATGCAGGTTCAAATTCTGCTCATGACTTATTTTCGATGCAACATTTTCACACTTTGTTTTAATTGAACCAAATATTTCTTAAAGCATAAGATATAACCTAAAAAATAGACTGGCTGCGGCGGAGCCGCGTGCTAAGGCCAGTTGTTTTAATAATAATCATCACTTGTATTAATATGGATAAAATATTTATTTAATGCTAGACCGCAGAAACATGCCACTTCATTATGTGACCAAATTCGTCGATATTTTAAACACACGTAACATTATCAATACTATTAATTAATACTATCTATAATGACATAACACTGCGTCATCCGATGGGACGCAGACTATAATTAATGCAGCATGTTATTACAAGCAATATTATTAATTAATTCCATTTACTTGTGACTGATGTGAATTGTAATTCGTGATGGGTATCGGTTTATTTTGATTATAACAATATGTTTATCTATAACGCAAACTACAAAACTGTTTGATATTACGCAAATTACAAGATTTTCACTAATCATGTAATTTTCGATCAGTTCATTCTACTAATATTATGAAAGCGAAATTTTGTGAAGATGATTCCAGTTTGTCTGTCAATCACGGACAGGACGGATTTGGAAGAAATTTAGGTACGAGCCGTGTGGGGCCGGCTTTAGAATTTCCCGCCCCTTTCCACCCATGGGAGTCGTAAGAGCCGACTGAGGGAATACCGGGGGAGTGGGCAGCAGCACTCCTTCGAGTATTAAGAACATCCACTGCGATCGCCAACCCGCCTGCCAAGCGTGGCGATTACAGCACTATTCCCCATTCAAGGGGAGGCCTATGTCCAGTAGTGGACGTTAAAGGGCTGATGGATGGATGGATGAGATGAGACACTGGATTGCCATATATTTTATAGAACTTTTATCCGAAAAAATAATAATGCTGAAAAAATAATTGACGGGATTCGTGTTGTAGTCGGTAGTGTAACCGACTTCCGTGCACGAATTCGTGAGTTCGAATCCCACTCAGGACAATTATTTGTGTGATGAACACAGATATTTGTACTGCGTCTGGGTGTTTTCTATCTATGATATGTATGTACATATTTACAAAAAAAAGTAATATATAGTATTATATCCGTAATCTGGTACCCATAGCAAAAGTTTGGGACCAGAGGACGTTGTGTGAAATGTCCGTGAATATTTATTTATTATATTTATTTAAACATGCCCGTAGAATAGATATTTTTGCAGACTTTAAGACTTGATGGATTACAACGATATTTGACATACCTATGTATTGATAGGCCAGACCATCCCGGTTAAAAAAACATTATTTCTACCCACTTATACAATAAGAACAATGTTAGACACACTTAAAAATTTGTAATCGCATGTTATGAGTTTGGCGAAGATACCGTGCCGCTGAGTGTACATACCTATAATATTTTTATCCCCATAAGGAGCTAGAGTGGAGTATGCTTAGAAGATTAATCATGTTTTTTTTTTATTTTTTTCCTGGTTTAAGGTAATAAACCTTAAAGTCCACGCAGTCGAAGTCACAGGATAAATCTAGTCAAATATGGTAAGATTTACCACCGAGTTTTAACGTTTTAAATGATGTGTTCGTGAAAACATAGATAATTATTATTTCGAAATTAATAAACAATATAGTGACAGCGAAGGAAAATAACATAATTTTTCCGAAGCGAAAATCTCTTCAAAGATAGACTTTAAATTTAATACCCTGGAAAAAGGCTCTACAAAACATTGATAAACAAAGAACCGAAAAAATTGAGGCTTTCAGGGTGTTGTAATTCAATTTCCTTGGGAATATTGGCAATATCAACAAAATCGAATAACATCGAAATGTCCGTTGTACTAACAGGATGTTGCTTCAAAACGTGCGACGAATCCATTAGTAAGGGCGGTTTTTAATTAATTTTATCTTTGAGCGCCCTGAAGTGTTTGTACGCTTTATGATGATTCGATATTTACTGTATACAATCATTATGTCCATTGTAGTATCATATATGGAGATACTGAATTTACTTGAAATATTTTAATAAAAATAATTCTATTTTTGCCGTGTGGGGCCGGCTTTAGAATTGTCCCTCCCCTCTCCACCCATGGGAGTCGTAAGAGCCGACTGAGGAAATACCGGGGGAGTGGGCAGCAGCACTCCTTCAAGTATTAACCACATCCACTGCGATCGCCAACCCGCCTGCCAAGCGTAGCGATTACGGCACTATCCCCCATTCTTGGGGAGGCCTATATCCAGCAGAGGACTTTAAAAGGCTGATGGATGGATGGATGGAATTCTATTTTATTAAATTACGTAAGCTTTTTTGTTACTTCTTTGTGTTCTTACTACGATCTACTTAATATAGCTAGGGATTTTTGACGTGATAACGTCTTATAAATCGATGAACGCCGGCAGCACGCACGAAAAAGTCTTACGTTCCGAAAAATGTATGGCGATCGATGCATTGTTTGATGTTCGCGCCCACATGAGAGCCGCGGGCTGAAGAGCGGCTGCGGGAGGGAGGAGGCCGGCCGACATGCCATTCTTCGCCAGTACGCGTCCCGGGCAACACGCGTATCTCAATTATTGTAAATGCTCTTTTTATTCTTATTAATTAAGCTAACTTTTGTGTAAGAAAAATAAAGAAATTATTATTATTGTATAGCAGCAAGCGTGTTCGTACCTTTTTATGTACCATTCGATTTCTATCAGTATTACATTTTGTGAAACTCTCAGAAAACATCTCGTATATGACGTTATCACGTAAAATTATCGTCTGTAAACTGACTTTACAGACAACCATATCAGTTTTTTAGATTTTATTTCGACAAAAATAAAATGAATTGACGGGCCCTCATCGTTCAGCTTGCTTTAAATTCAAGTCAAAACTATCGGACGTTAATGTATAGTATACTAGCGCATTGTCCACAGCTTCGCTCGCTTCATAATATTAAAAAAAAATTGGGATAGGATTTGCGTAAAAAAAATCCTTTCTTAGTGCTCACCTACAGTATCAAAGAAACCTATGTGTTTCACGTATGTATGTAGTATTTAGTCCCAGGAGTGGGCTGTGCGTTGTTATGTCAGTCAGTATTCTTTTTTTATACAACGTAGGTGGCAAACAATCATGCGGGTCACCTGATGGTAAGCGTATACCGTAGCTTCTAAAACGCTAGCAACACCAGAGGCATCTAGCTCGTTGCCATATTCAATAAAAGGGATAAGCGGTGGATAATAAGGAGCGGATAAAGAGGGGTTAGTGAGAAAAAAAGAGCATCTGTCTATCTGTTGCTGTCGAATCGTTTAACAGCAGTTTAGGAATAAGAACAAGGTGGTGACTACTAAACGGTATTTGTTGAAATTGTTTTGCTTTTTAGAAATAATTATATAAATTTCCTTACGAAATAAATGCGACATCAGGAGTTTTTATTTTGTTTTGGTATTAGTAGTATTTTTTGTGCGTTGGAGGTCTAACCCTATTCTCCACTTCATATCCCTTTTCCTGGGTTTGGCAATGCATAAGTGATAGCTCTGATATTGCTAGCGTCTTTAGAATAAGGTAATCCTACACGGCCATAATATTTATTTTTAACACTTCTAGATAAAAAAAGAAAGTATCCCCGGTATGTCACAGACGTCATTGCTATAAAAATGCTAAATGTAGCGAATACGACATTTTACTTCGCGAAAACCATTTGCCGATCAGGAATTCCTATTACCTGGTTTTATTGCAACATAATCTCAGGTTCGTGTAGCGAGAGTTGGCGAGAGTAAACACCGTGTTATCTCATTTACACGTCCAATTTGTATGCAAGGTCTAGAGCTCCCTTGGCTATCGCTCGACTCGTATCATTTTCAGCCTCAGCCGAATAGAAAAATGCTTTGAGCGTTAACGCTGCGGTCTCAACAACAAATGTATGTATTTGTGTTTTCCCAAGTTCGTGACACGGAACATATTTGCATATAGTTATTTCGGTGCGTTGTTTTCGTTTCTTCTGTACTATTTGTTTACAGTTTTATAAGCTTTTATTTAACATATTCTTTTAGTATGTATAGGCCATAATCTAGCAACAGAATAATATTATTCATAAATTATTGAGCTATATTTGGCCTGCACATGTGATTTGGATGAGAATCCCGAAAGTTTTTTTGTTAATGTTAAATAATTGTTTTTATTATTGTTAAAATTACCTAAGGTGCGTTTGTTACGCTTAAAGAGTACTCAACTAGTCTTCATGAAATTTAGCACACGTATAGTTAAGAAAGAAAGAAAAAATTCCCGAAAAGTCTGACTTTTCTTTCTTCTGGGCTGTGCCGTACGAGGTGTGGACTTTGGACTGGGGATCAAATTCGATACCAGTGTATTTGCAGTCCTTGGTCCTATCTTTAGGCTATCGCTATATATATACTCGTATATAAGCCTTGACACGTTTGTAGATTAGAACATATTAATAACTTATAAATATACAGACGTGGTCAAGGCGCCCTGTAATCTGAGATATTAAACGTAGTTCACGGCAGAGCTACTACTAGATACTAGTAGTGTTTGCAACAAGCGCATCCGTGCATACAGTCACTTATTTTGCCTATTCTATTAGAAACATCTTCAATGAAATATCTGTAAGTTTAACAGAGATCGAACAGACGGGCCTCGTGGCGTAGTCTGTAGTGTAATCGACTTCCGTACACGAGGTCGTGGGTTCGATTCCTACTCAGGACAATAATTTGTGTGATGAACACTGATATTTGTACTGCGTCTGTGTGTTTTCTATCTATTATATGTATGTATTTACAAAAAAAATAATATATATGTATTATATTATCCGTAATCTGGTACCCATAGCACAAACGTTAAGCTTAGTTTGGGACCAGAAGACGTTGTGTGAAAATGTCTATGAATATTTATTATTATTATTTTCATTTATTAACATAACATCACTAGATACATTTTTAAATAGTATATTATAAAAAATAACACAACATTTAAAAATATAAAAAGTGTGTAGACCCACTGGCAACGGGTACAGGGACCAAACTGCCAATGGCTAGGGCTCCAGAGATAGGAACTTCCGAACAATGCGTGCCGTATCCAGAAGTACCGCCTTCTGCATCAGACCCTTGACCCAGCCATCCAACGCGAGCCTCTTAAGATGTTGGTCGAGGCTCTTGGCTATCAGTCCATTAACTGAAACCACTATCGGTACAATGATCGCCGAGTCCACATCCCACATGTCAACGATCTCGTGGGCCAAGTTCAGATATTTCATCTGTTTCTCCTTCTCAGCCTTCACGAGATTCTCGTCATGTGGTATGGTGACATCAACAATCATTGCCCGGCGCTCAGTTCGATCAACCACCACAATATCAGGTTTGTTGGCTACAACAGTTCTGTCCGTGATGATTGATCGATCCCAGTACAGTGTGATAGGGCCATTCTCGAGAACTGGCTCAGGTACATACCTATAGTACGGGACCTCGACTTCCACAAGCCCGTATTTCAGAGCAAGCTGCTGATGAATGATCCTGGCTACTTGATTATGTCTGTGCAAATACTCGCCGTTAGCAAGACGAGAACAACCCGAGACTATATGCCTAAGGGACTCACCTGGGTGGTGACAGGCACGACAGATGTCTACTGTTCCGTCCCTTAGGATATGTCTCCGGTAGTTGTTCGTCATGATAACTTCGTCAGTAATTGCACAGACAAAACCTTCGGTTTCTCCAAAGAGGTTGCCGAAACGTAGCCAGGCCACGGAAGCTAAAAAGTCTACGTCGGGCCCATGTAAAGCCCGATAGAACCTTCCGTGGAGCTCCTTGCTCTGCCATACACTCTTGCGGTCATCAGTACTGAGTACTACAGGTCTGCGCCAGTTCTTCTTAGCCAAGGAGAGCGGGGTGAGTCCGGAATCTACAGCGACCACATCGCGATGCATAACCCTGTCAGCACAGAGAAAATATTCCCTAAGGTTGTACACCTCACGATTGTGCAAGGTCTTGGCATTTAGGAATCCTCGACCTCCACACTTTCGCGGAATGTACAACCTCATTACTGACGAACGAGGGTGATGCATACGATGTGCGGTCAAAAGACTACGGACCCTTCTATCCAAGGCGTCAAGTTCAGTCTGAGTCCACCTGAGTATGCCGAAAGAGTACATAAGAAGTGGCATGACCCAACCGTTGCAGGCTCGCACCTTGTTGCCACCTGATAAAAGACTACTTAGTACTTTTTTCAAGCGGCCAAAGAAACGTTCCCGCAGCAATTGTTTCATATCCACCTCATTTATGCCTAAGGCTTGCGACATACCCAGGTATTTATAGGTGTCAGTTACGAGAAGTGGTCGTAAATTAGTAGAATCCGTGAGCTGAATTCCCTCAGATTCCACTACCCTTCCCCTTTTTACATGCATGACCGCACATTTGTCTACACCAAACTTCATACCGATAGAATTACTAAAAGATTCAGTTAATTTCAGTAACTCTATCAGTTGCAATCTGGTGGAAGCAAATAGCTTAAGATCATCCATATAATACAGGTGGGATATTTCCCGACCACCTCTTCGTAACCTGTAGCCATGCCCTGAACCCTCTAACAGTGTACTGAGAGGGTTCATGGCTAAACAAAACCATAGAGGACTCAGGCTGTCACCCTGAAATATACCTCGCTCAATCCTTATGAGCTCACCGCAATTACCCGGGGTCTGCCGACATACTGGATAGCTAAGAGCTGTTCTCCAGTGCCCCATGCATGACTGCAAGAAGGCGCATAAAGTAGCATTGACTTTATACAACTCTAGCACCCTCAAGAGCCAAGCATGTGGCACAGAATCAAAAGCTTTTTTATAGTCTATCCAACATGTCATCAGATCCCTCTTGTTACGGCGAGCATGTTGGCTGATGGCCGTATCAATAAGGAGGAGCTCCTTTGTACCACGGCTCCCGCTCCTACATCCATTCTGAGATATAGATATGATCGAATTTGTTTCAATATGTTTGACAATTTTGCTTCTCAGAATAGATGTAAGTAGCTTATAGATCGTGGGTAAACACGTAATTGGTCTATAATTACTTGGTTCCGTGGTACTTCCTGATTTATGGAGCAAATGAGTGATGCCAGTCGTCATAAAATCCGGCAACGACCCCGATTCTAAGGCCGATTGGAACTGAGAAGCCAAACGAGCATGTGAACTGCGTAGCCATTTAAGCCAAAAGTTGTGCAGTCCGTCCGGTCCTGGAGATTTCCAATTTGATAGCGTACGGACTGCACATGCTACGTCTTTATGATCGATTACAATATTATCCATAGGAGTGATTTTTTCACATGCTCGTTCAACAACCCCCATCCAATCACCTTCAGAGTGTATGATGGGCACCGACCAAATGCTGCGCCAAAACGTATTTGTAGCTTCAGCATCCGGTAGCCGCACATCACACACAACTTCACGAGATCGTTCCCAGCTTCTATAGACTGACTTCTCATTTCTCTGAAACATGCGATTCACTGTAAATCGATCCATTCGTTTTTTGTATCTGCGGATTCGATTTGCCCATGCATAGACTTTTTGCTTCAGTAGGTCAATGCGCTCCGTAACTCTGGCCATATAGTCTTGAGGCCTGACTCCAGTCCCCAAGAAAGCCCGCTTCACGAAGCGCATCACCCGTGGGCGTGTGTTGCCCATGCTGAAGCTACTGAGCTTACCGATTAGTACCCTTGTCTCGGCGATACGACACTCAATCCTGTACTGCCATGCCGGTTTCGCATTTAATGGCCGCATAGTGGGTTCTTTATTTTGTATCCTTAATCCAGCTTTGCGGCAAGCCGCAACAGCTGCACAATACAAGATGGAGTGTGTATCGGCGAGATTGTCACTATTGTCTAAGTATTTAGACAAAAGTGAGTCAAGGGCACCAATCAATAACACATTCTTTCTATGCATGGGCAATCGAGGCAGATGTGGCCTGAACTCTAGAGGTATGAATCGAAACTCATGAATCGCATATTCCAAAGCACTTCTTACCTCCTCATGGTACTGAGTGTCCAGAGAGACAGTCCCATCACCCTCATCCGCACATGGTCCTCGTAGAACAGAGACTTGAACGTCTGTTGTAATTGCTGTTTGCGCAGGGACGGGGGTAATAGGGCTAGTCTGTATAAACTCTGAGCGTAGCCGATCAAGCACGGTACTATCCAACATGCGAGAACGCTGAATCGCCCGTACTTGATCCGATAATCGTTGAGCTGATACGTTGACGGCTGGTTCCAGGCCCTGAAACAGAAGCAGCATGCGGTCACGGTACGCAGTAAGGTTAGTTCCCCCCTCTGTGGCCCCAAAATACGCGCGCATGACATTTTCATTTATAGAATTTGTCCATTTCATGCGCCGCACATAACCACTGGCAGTGGGGACCCTATTTGAGGCCAGTGGGCCTCGGGGTCCCAAGCTGTCCGGTGGCCGGCCTCTCTCACGCCGGCGTACTGGTGGTGGCGACGTCGGTGGAGAGAAATACTCGTCACTTGAAGTTGAGCTCGACGCGTGCGATATGACCGGCTCTGCTGATGCGGTAGCCGGTGGCTGGCACACGGAGCTATGTGACAAGTCCGGGGATGGTAGGCGTGCTGCTAGTGTCTTGGATCTTGTTAACATTTTTTGGATAGCTATATTCTTTTAGTTTTGTAAATTATTTTCATTTTGACATGTATGTCAAATGTCATTTTATATTAAATATGTATTTCTCGGTTTAAAAATATGTTTGATAAGGCGAATTGAATGTGTAATAAATTAAATTTGAACTCTTGAACAATTTTAATGATTTACACCTTAAAAAGGACATATAAATTAGCTAAATTATTATTTTCCAAAAAATCTCTTCATAAACACAACTATCCGATGTAGTGTTGCCAGATTATTTTATTATTATTATTTTATTATTTTATTATTATTATTATTGTTATACAGAGGTTCAATCAAACAAATAAATAGTGTAAATTACACAATAAATCTTTTATAGCACAACAATAAACGTTAAAAAAAAACATTTTTGAAAACCAAGCTTTTTTGTTGCTATAATGAACTAACCGATTAAAATAGCCTGAAGTAAAAGCTTGTGGACTTTCATTTTCTTTTTCTTTACAAGAATGCTATACTACGAATACTATTGCTTTATGTCACGATATTGAATTAAATGTCTGAGTATACAATAATAGACGCAACTAATCGAGTACGTTCTCAAGTTACTAACGATACACGATATAGACTCGGATTAGTATTGGCAGCCTCAGCCCTATAAAATTACATTGTATAACGCCACGGCATCGGCAGATACTTCACTAATACATCTTCTTAATTAAATTAAACATTGCTAGGTTTTAGTGCTTTTGGGTGCTATAAATACTAATAGCTTTCAAGGTTGTTTTCGTTGACAAATATTTTCTGAATCAGAATCCACACGACCCTTTATATTGTAACAGGTCCTATCTTCAGAATTGGTGTTAGCAAACATGTGTATTCACATTCACACGTACACGTACTACTGTTACTGTACTGTTTGTATTTTGTTAAGGTCCCTTTGCTTTTGCCGGACCATAAACAATGATGTCCTATTTCGAAAAGAATAATGAGCTCAAGCCTCGACACTACGGTCTCCAAATCGAACGTAATTGAATTTTTCTCTCAGTTTCAATAGAATTCCTCGTTGCGGTCACCACACTCCATTCAATAGCGTGTTCGTGAAGCCAAACCTATTTGCATAGACTTAATTCTGCCTTTTGTTAGAAAAGATTTTCAAGTAGAGTACAGAAACATAGCAAGTTTGTGTTCGTGCTGTATTGTTAAAATAATGATTTTATTTATTGTTATATTAATGATGTAGCTGCTGTAGAACAGTAAGACAAAATTATTATCGTAGTAAGTGTAGATAACTTGTGTAAATATATGTTACTAATATATTCTCACGTCTGTTTCCCACAGAGGTAGGCAAAGTCAACTGATTTCCACTTGCCGCGCTCCTTGCTCACCTGTTTTGCCTCATTCACTATAATTATATTCCTCGTACATGCACGTCGGTTAAGGGTACTCCTGACCTGGACCTTTCTCGAGAACCGATTTCTTCAATAACACTCGACGACAGACCTCGTCTGTCCCTCCCAGCTGCGCTCGCCATGTATATCTTTTTTGTCAACCTTCTTTCATCCATCCTCTTAACGTGGCTAACTCATATTAACATTCTTTTCTCAAGGTATTTTTACCAATTCTAGGAACAATGGTTATTGAGTTAATCCAAAAATTTCCAAGTCACAATAGATATTCGTTATATAAACTAAATAATCTTAATGTCAGAAATCTTCATTATAACTAGGTTTGGGTTGTTAGTGTTGGGAGAAAAAAAAAACTAAAGATATTGTATATATTTTTTTCAAGCTTTTACTAAAGCTGAAAACACGTGCCTGACGCAATTTCGTAATATCTTGAGGTCCAGAAGCGGTATTTTGTTTAGGCGCTTGAATACTTTATTCATGAACCTTTTTAAAATTCACTGCTACATATTTGGACGCCGAAAAACCTAGACGCTGAATTGAACCAATGAAAATCTTTAAAAAGCGACTCACTGTTTGTACTATAATATCTGTTTACCCGTATTATATTATTATAATTAAAAAAAAGAAATCGTTCGAAAGCTACGACCAACGTCATTTTAGACAGCCCATACCAGCCCCAGCCTTTGCCATTATATGACTAGAACTCGAACCAATAACCCTGGAAACCTGTTCTCTTTGCTTATCCAGGAGAGCATTGTGGTCACACGCACAAGCAATCCTACTAATATTACAAAGTTTGTGTGTTTAGATGTTTCTTAATCATTACATGAAGTGCTGAATACACCATTTCAGCGCATAAGTAAAATAAATGCAAGTAAGGAAATCTGGAACAAATGCTTACCTACTACCAGTCAGATACCAGCGTGATGTAGTAGGTTGATTTCTCACCTGGCTGGAGCGTCGCGCGGGTAACCGTGTTGAAGCCCCGGCCTGCCAGGTGCTACAAGTGAATGGCGGTCGGTCACACCCGGCCGCTGTGCACCAACTGCTTTGACTGCAGCGGGCTTTGCTTCCGATGCGGTCAGGCAGGGCACCAGGCGGCGACCTGTACTGCCACTCCACACTGCCCCGCATGCGCGTCGGGCAACCGCCCCGCTAACCACTGCATGGGGTGGGTGGGGTGCAGGCCTCCGGCCAAGTCAGGCCCTAAGAGGGGGGTGGGCAGCCAATCGGCCTTGGCTGCCCAACCCAGCGCGGCTGGACCGCCGCAGCGCATGGAGGAGGATGTCGTGGTCTAATTTATGGACCACGACTCTATCCTCCTCCAAGGGAATCTCGGCCGTTCCGCCAGGGTGCAGAACCTCTTCCTGCAATCCGTGGCGGAGCGGTCGATCGGTGTTGCCGTAGCCGCGGAGCCCTACATAATCCCCGATCGCCCCAACTGGGCGGGTAGCGGGGATGGCTCAGTGGGGGTCGTCGGGTCGGCGGTGCCGCATTCCCCGCCCTTGTCAGTCCAAGACAAGGGCACGGGATATGTGGCTTCTCCCCCAATCGTAGTCTGGCGGCTTTCGAGGTGGCACCGAGCCCTGTGCTCGTGCTGGGGGAATTTAACGCTAAATCAACGGCGTGGGGGTCCCCCAGGCCGGACGCCCGAGGTGCGGCGGTCCAAGAGTGGGCGGCAGCGACGGACCTCGTGTTGCTAAGCGGAAGGTCCGATCAAACGTGCGGGGGGCGCTGGGGCGGGTCGATAGTGGACCTTTCGTTCGCTAGCCCCATAGCCCCAGTGTCGCCGCACGCGTAAGGAGCTGGCGAGTCCTGGAGGAGGTCGAGACCCTATCTGACCACAGATACATTCAGATAGAGGCCTCCCAGACCCTTCAGGACGCCAGCAGGGGTCACGTTGCGGACAGAACTCCCGCCTTTCCGCTATGGGCTGTGGGTAGGCTCGACTGGGACCTGCTGGTGGAGGTGGCTATTTTTCAATCTTGGCTGCCTCCCCCCGTGACGGAAGACGTGGGCGCCGAGGCTGGCCGCATTCGCGGCATGCTTACGCAGATCTGCGATGCGGCCATGCCCCGCGTGCGTGCGGCGCCCGCCTCGACGGAAGGGGGTCTACTGGTGGCGGACCTCCGTGCGGCCTGTATTTGTGCCCGGAGGTCCTACACCCGCAGCCGACGTCGCCGAATCCGCGATGAAGAGCGGGAAGGCCGGCTGTATGTGGCGTATAGCAGTGCGCGTGCCGCGTTTAAGCTGGCCATCTGTCGCGCCAAGGACGCAATAAGGCAGGAGGCTGGAGGGTCTCGAGCGTGACCTCTGGGGGCGCCTGTACCGCGCGGCGCTTAACAGGCTCCGCGCCCAGGGCCCCCTCCTTAGGGAGACCCTCCAGCCGGGCTTCCTCTCTGAGCTGTCGTGGCGTAGTCGGTAGTGTAACCGACTTCCGTGCACGAGGTCGTGGGTTCGATTCCCACTCAGGACAATTATTTGTGTGATGAACTCAGATATTTGTACTGCGTCTGGGTGTTTTCTATGCATTATATGTATGTATTTACAAAAAAAAAGTAGTATATGTATTATATCCGTAATCTGGTACCCATAGCACAAGCGTTAAGCTTAGTTTGGGACCAGAGGACGTTGTGTGAAAACTGTCCGCGAATATTTATTATTTATTCGGCTGCATCAAGGAGGCCCTCCGGTACCATGGAGCGCCCTTCTACCTAAGGCGGCTGGTGGCAGACTACCTCGACGGCCGCAGCGTTCTCTTCGTGGACCGGGAAGGGGACGTTGTAAGGAGGGCTATGTCGTGCGGCGTCCCGCAGAGTTCGGTTCTGGGGCTGCTCCTGATATATGATATGCAGCCTTTGTAGTTTACTAACCTGCTAAGATTTTCGTTGCTCCGAATGGTGGGATGTGCGATTAGATACATTTTTTCCTGCCTTAACAATTAAAACTAACGCATCCATCTTACAATAACACGAAAATTGAACTATCAGCACTACCTATCCTTGGTGGGGGTTAAAACCTTCGGAATGGGTTTCTAGGAGCATATAAGTTCGAGTCATGTATAGTATTTTTGAATTTGTAATTACTAAAATTGTATAAAGCTATAACACAGCTATGTCTATAGCTCTTGATTAGCCTTAAAAAGTGGTGTACGTCTTATCCCGTTTCTATATCCGGAGCCTGACTTTTGAACCTGATTGCAAGGGACTAAGAAATTAGCTTTTGCATGCGACGAACCCGCAGTAAATGACTTGTTCAGAATAACATTATGGTTGTAAATATTGTCAAATGTCAATATAATTCAAGAATACCATAAAAAATCAAGTCATCGATATTGAATACTACCTATGCAACAACACATTGTTAACTTGATACCGGCCCACCCGCCAGCGCCTCGATAACGGTAAATGGTGTGGGCTTACCAATCCAGGCCCACATCAAATATCTGGGCCTGGTATTGGATGGACGGTGGCACTTCCGCCGTCTTGTGCCAAAGTTCGTCCGCCCTCGGGTGACTGATGCCGAATTTGGGTGGACCGAGACTCGCGTGTCGACGACTCTACGCGGGGATAGTACGGTCAATGGCACTGTACGGCGCGCCCGTGTGGGCGGAGACCCTGGCCGCTCGCAATAGGGCCCTACTGTGTCGTCCACAGAGGGTCGTAGCGGTCAGGTCAATACGCGGGTACCGCACGGTCTCGTGCGATGCAGCCTGTGCGTTGGCCGGAACCCCTCCGTCCCCTCCGACTGCGGCGAGGACTCGGCGCAGCACACGCACGAGTCGTGCCCGGCCTGGGATGTGCAGCGCCGGGAACTCGCTGCAGTCATAGGCGTGGACCTGTCGCTGCCGGCACGCGGGGCAGCTTGGGCGTGCTTACCTGCGCCTGATGCTGCCCTAGCCGAGGCTGCGGACGGTGGGGTCGGGGAGTACCCTGTCGTCCGCAGAAGCCTACCGCGAAGGTGTGACGCCCAAGAGCGCGGGGCTTCGCACAAGAGAGGGTGCCCGAAGGGGCTGCCGCCTGCGGATCGCGGAGAAACGACGCGAGTAAGGGCGGGTGAGGGCGCACGGTGGGTTTTTAGTGGGTGAGAGCCCCACACTACCCTGTTGTCTCCCCGGACAGCGGGGTGTGCGGTAGGACATTTTTGCCCACCTAAAATAAAAAAAAGGCTGATTTCTCACCTATTATTGAGACGATTCATGATCAGAAGTGGGATATAAAATTACCTGTAAAGGATAAAGGAATCCTTACGCCATAACTATTTATATAAACATTCAAATAATAGCTTAGAAAAAAAAATATTAACATGACTATTACCAACAGTTAACATACATTTTATACTTTATTTAAAGTAGCTTATATGGGTCTTTGTTTGCGTAAAATTAGGTTATATTTAAACTACCTTTAGCCCGAGTTTCACGGGTGGTCACGGTACAACTGAGTTGACACACAGCGGCTACAACGCAGTTACAACGTGTGGCTAAGGGTAGTTAAAATATAACCTAATTTTACGCGAACCCGCTTATGTTACTTTAAATATGCGTACATTTCGCGATTTTAATTTAAAATAAATATGTAATAGCATTAAAAAAAACAGTTGTTCCGTGTAAAACGGGAGTAGTACCCACCTCAACGCTTCGCTTATGAGGCGTGCAATTGCATGGAGACTGTATGTATAAGTAATAATTATTACTTATTAACATAATAATACCTAGTTAAATGTTACTTTCCAACCATTAAAGGCTTTAGACGTAAATTACTTACACTTTGGGGACCCATTCGTAAGGGATTAATCATATTTTCCTTGCTTGTAGGTCATATTATAGTATTAAGTATCCTCTTAGAATCTTGGTTGAGACCTGCAAATTAAGATTTATCTATTATTATTCAATATATAAAATTCTCGAGTCAGTGTTTGCCGCCATTCTCCTCCGAAACGGTTTGAGCGATTCTTATGAAATTTTGTGTGTATATTCAGTAGGTCTGAGAATAGAATGTGAACTATTGTTCATACCCCTAAGTGATAAGGATGGTCCACCCCAAACACGTTTTTTTTATTATGTGGACCAAATTTTTTTATTTTATTTTTTTTATGATTTGGCATATAAGTTAGTTATATTTTTCTACGCTAGAAATTCCCTAAAAATTTTCTAGAATTAATTTATATTGCAAAACAACGTTTGCCGGGTCAGCTAGTTGTTTTATATATTTTTACCAGCTATTGTTTGTATACAATTTAACTCCAATTTTTAAACAGAATAAGTTAATTATTAGTTGCGTTGATACAATGGATTGACCCTCATCATGGGATACTCTAAATTTTCCCGTCCCACTTCTGATATAAATTTTATCCAGTTCACGCAGAGACGCCATAAACTTGGACTGATAACGATTTCACTTCGAAACCTGCCGTTAACGTATAATTGCCGTATGGAGTTTATGGCTATCAATTTAGTACAACTGCCTCCAATAGTAGGTTGTTAGATTTAGTAATATACTATGTTACGATTTTATTGTTGATAATCAGCTTAAAGTACTAACATTCTTCACGACTAAAGGAAGGTATATATAGAAATCAGATGATGAAACCGCAATTACGTTAGTAACTTATTCATATAGATATTCAAAATAAATGGCGAGTCAGTTTTGCGATTTCAGATACGAGAATTTTTTGTTCGCCGATCGATGGACACCGAAATTCCGGATGAAGTTAATTTTTCTTAATGAAAACGTAAAATGTTTAATCAACTTTATTAAAATCCTCACCTCCCTCATAATTTGTGATGTTCCCTTATATTTTATCTCTTTTAATATGAAAATGTAACCTGGACCGTATATATTCCTTTTATATTTTTAGAAACAATATTACCTGTTGAAGCGAGGCTTCTAATAACACAGTGAAGCTCCCTCCATTGAGCGCTGCGGTGAATATGCAAATTAGTAGTAAAATATACACAAGAGACGCTACTTTCATTTTAATTCTTATTAACTTTTTTACTCTTTATAATCTTAGTGTACTGATCAAGTGCCCAGTTTGCCTTTTTTTTTTTAATGCTAATGATGGCCGACTAGCCCCGGCCCACCTGATGCTAAGTGGTAACCGTCGCTCATGGACTCAACTATACTGAGAGTATTGTCAAGCCGCTGCGCACCATTTCATTTCTCAGATATGAAATAAAAGAATAGACGGCTATCTGCTGCTACAGTCAAGACTCACTGACGTGCTCCATGACCGGTCACACAGGAGACGGTAGTACCGACCCGTTCGGGCCCGATAGCAAGTGATTACTCTCACTTGGTACCCAGCCCTACCATCAGTAATGCAATGGGTGATAATTGCTTACTTCCCCTAGTCGCCTTGCACGACACCCGCGGCAATGGATGGGGTGGACGTTTGTATTCTTAGTCCGTCACCACACGGACAATGCCTAGCATTATTTCATTTAATTTGCTATTCCTGTCGGTAACGGCCTGGATTGAATTGTGATTTTATACCTAGGTCGTCGATAAGGGTTAACCAGCACTAGGGGCAGGCTTTTCCCCTATTATGTACTACCTTTGCCTGCGGCTCCAGCCAAAAGCTAGTTTTTACGTTATATCTTAGGTTCCCGATTAGTAGCGGGATAAAATCTAGGTAGGTATACCAATTTTTAAGTCTAATTAAGAGCTATCAAATAAAAAAAGTTGCATCTAAATCCGATCAGTAGTTTTCGCGTGAGGCGCGATCGAACAAACAAATAAACAGACAACAAATCTAAAAAAATAGTTTTGTGTTCAGACACGCCTAGGAATATGTATGTATACCTACCTAGTCAGTATTTATTTTCTCATAGGTATATCTTTAATGTACAGACACACCTCTGTTACAGTTTTATAATAGTTAAGATTTCATACGTTATTTTCTGTCGTGATAAATTTTAGCGTAGTAATATAATGCAACACTTAGTTCCTCACCACAGATTAACCTAACCGTTACTAGGTAGTTATAATGATTCTCGTTATAATTAACAATCAATACTAACGGGATCGTGATATGTGACACGTCATCAATCTAAATATTTTCTTCTGAGATATTCTAATGAACAGTTTAGCGCTGAAAAGCGTAATATATGTAACTAACTACACATTTTTATGAAAAGAACAATATACATTTACTCCATGAGCTTTTATCATTTTGTGTACGCTGTGATATTAATAATGTCACTCATTTTAAAGTAAGCTGAAATTTAATTAATACTGCCCTTGTTATTCCTTTCTTTTGTTTATCGTTTATGAGCTTGATTACACATACATACATACATACTAATTACTAGTAGTTGCTTCATTTTGTCTGCGTGGAATTCAGTTTAAATTGTAAGTTCTGTTTAACTTTAAAGTTAAGTTGATGATAACTTTCACAAAATTAATTTTATAATGAAATAAAGCCTATTCTCCAAGCTATCTATTCGTGGAATTCACTTTAGAAATCCGTGCATACGTATATTCAAAGATAACACGTCGTTAACGCAACCTATTTCACAAGTTTTGATATTGAGCTCCACACTATATTTAAGAAGTTTAGGTACAATTACTCTCAGCAATTACTTTATTATTCCTACGAATATACTCGTATTTTGGAATAGCTATGCCTTACGCTTTTACCAGCTAATATGTAAAGAAACCAGCTTATTTAAAACAAGGTGGTGAATCAGTCCGACTAGTGGGTCTCAAAATGAACATGGACAAGACGAAAGTCATGTCTAATGTCCATGTCATTTCAGCACCAGTCCTAGTCGGGAGTGCGCTTCTCGAAGTTGTCGACCACTTTGTCTACCTGGGACAAACAGTCCAGTTAGGTAGGCACAAATTCGAGAAAGAGGTCAATCGACGAATCCAACTCGGCTGGGCAGCGTTCGGGAAGCTAAGGAAGATCTTCTCGTCCAATATTCCGCAGTGTCTGAAAACGAAGGTCTACGAACAGTGTGTGTTACCAGAGATGACATACGGAACAGAGACGTGGTCTCTGAATGTTGGCCTCATATCAAGGCTCAAAGTCACTCAGCGGGCCATGGAGCGGGCTATGCTTGGTATTTCCCTACGTGATCGAATCCGTAATACGGAGATCCGTAGGAGAACGAGAGTGACCGACATAGCCCGCCGGGTTGCCATGCTGAAGTGGCAATGGGCAGGCCACATCGCTCGACGAACCGATAACCGTTGGGGACGAAAGGTTCTCGAGTGGCGACCACGTATCGGACGGCGCAGCGTAGGACGGCCCCTCACCAGATGGACCGATGATCTGTCTGTCTCTGGACTTTTTTCTATTGGCTCGGATGTTTTTAACATTTTATGAAATAATAATAATATTTTTTTTAATTCGGACATTGTCCATTAATTTTGTTAGAAATAAATATCTTAAGAACTATGTAAATAAATAAACAATAAAGAAACAAATAATAGTATGTAGTCCATTTTCAAAAAAAAAAGTTCAAAGCAGTCATGAGGACTGCTGACGGTAGTGAAAACTTAAAACTATAGCCAAACAGTTGTTATTTTTGGACATCAATAACAGATGAAAAAATATTAAGCGCCGCAATGATAAAACACATCACAGATATCGGTCATGAGGACCGATTCTGCGCGGCTTAAATTTTGACAACCCGATATCGGTTCAAAACGGACTCTATATAATAGTGTAATCACACGTCACGTGACCATGTCGATGACGACGCATGAATTTACTCCCTATTTAACCTTCCTATAGAAGTTTTCACTTCAAAAACCTAATTTTTCTAACCCAACTGGTAATTACAGAGATTAGCGCATTCAAACGAAATAAAAAATTGTGAGTTATCTTATTAGTATAGTCGTATTATTATTATTTGATTTTACCAGCTCTCAGGCATAGCCTAAACAAGTGCAATGAATCGAAATGGGCTAAATTGAAATTGTTGATATTGTATTCAATACTGCGTGTAAAATGAAATTCAGTCAAACGTGAATATTTATCTCGCCCGGCCTGTTAGCTGAATGTGATCTATTGTTTTTGGAATGGGGCTTACCTACATTTAATACCTATATCGAAAGCATTTATATGTATAGAGCTATATACAGAATACAGAGTTCAATTTCGGTAGTGGTCTCGTATTTCATTCGTAGTTTCATAAAAACTATTTTTATGCTCAAAACAAGCTGGTGTTTCACATTGTCGACTTGGTGCTAAGTCGTAACTTGTAGTATAATACTATTTTTATACTATGACTCACTGAATCACTATGGTTATAAAAGCTATCTATATAGGCACTCCGTACTAGGGTAAAATCCTGTCTGGATTTGGATTTTAGTTCAGTTATTTTAGATTTCCATAGGTTTCTTGAACGACTCTTTGTAAATACTGATGGAGTACTACTTGAAGCGCAGAAAAACTTTAACTAGGTATTAAAAATTGCTTGCGTTTGTGATTTCACTATTATTTACATTAATTTGTTTACAAATTAAGTATCACTTCTTCATTCACCACGATGTCTGGTCTCAAGGGCTTGTGAGGTCAGCCAACACGTATAAGCCAGTGTATGGTGGACCACTGACTAAATCCCTCATATTTAAAACGAGATCCGTGTCCAAATTTGGTTGAAAATCAATTAGAAAATGGATTTTTAATGTGTTTTTTTTTTTTGTATTGACTGTGAGAATTTTCTTATAACTACTATAAAACTGAAGTGTTCAAACAAGACTACCCGTCTTCTTATCAACTCATTTCCACAAACATATTTTATTGAATGTCATTATTATAAAAGAAGAAAAATTTTCGTGAATATTGCGTGATTAAAGTATGTACTAACTAACTGCTATCCGCGATTGCGACCGCGTGAATTTTAGTTATTTCATAATGATTTGTTCAAAATAAAAGTAGCCTGAGTTATTCCTTATAACGTCAGCTATCTGCCAGTGAAAGTCCGAAACAGTCTAGTCATTTCTGAGATAAACCGGACCAATAACAGACAGATAGACCACAAACATTAATAAATGGTACCATTTTGTTATAGGTAATCATATATATTTAGTAAAAAGCTGTTTTAGACGTTACAAACAGACACTTCAATTGTATTTATTTCTAAAGATTCCATATATATTAGTGCTACTTCAGTATATCGTTTCCTTATTGGTAAATGTCGTACTTTTCACAAAATTAGGTTTTTTAGTTAAATCCTTATCAACGTTAAATCCTACATTCTATTATTCTTAAACTTAATGCTCGTCAGTTGTCTATCACCGTTATTATCTAATAAAATTGACTAGGTATAAATAAAAAATAATTCCCACGCTGCCTGTTACCGACCACATAATGCGTCAATCTATCTCAAAATTTACTTAAAGAGGAAGCGGGTGTTTGCTTCCTAAACTCCTCATCAATGTAACTTAGATATTTACCAATTGAATCTCCCCCTGCCTAGATATGATGATGAAAGTGTAATCTAAAAACATATTACTGTGTGAAAATAAAAAGAAATTAAGTATGTAATTTCTTAATTAAAATTGAATTCAATATGAAATAGCTCACTTCGCCACGAAGACGATGACAGTTTTAGAGTAACGTGTCTATTAACGGAAGAACTCCTATGGAGCAAGACGGATTAATGAAAATCCGTGCCTGAACGTGTCGTTACCCGAGCTTTAATATGCTACTCCATTTTATTCGTGGACATTGTGAAGTGACGTCACGTTTGAATTCCTAGCTTCATTCGTGACAGCATTATTAGACTGAATCAGTGTGTTCAATATCGGAGCCCTGCTCAAAAGTGTAGTTTCTTTTTTTGTTAAATGCTAGTTGCTACTCGTATTTTCGTCCGCGTGGAGTTTAGTTCTATTTTCAGGGCGCAGCCCTTATTAATTTTCCAAAATAAAAATAGCCTAAGTTACTCTTTATAATATTAGTTACCTGCCAGTGAAACTTCCGTCCAAACTGGGACAATCTGACAGACAGATAAAAATTTTTAAAAACTGTCACGAGAAAAGAAAAAAAATATATAAACTTAGGAAAAAAAATATTTAGATACTTATTACAAATAAACACATCAATCTACATAAACAAAATTATTGTAATTTTTTTTTAATAGCTTAAGCGGCCATTCAAAAAAAATATCGACGTTATATATTTTCATTTACAATAATCAGGAGAACATATGCGGTATGCCTGTAACAATATTCAGCCTCATTATGGACGCATACCTCCCTCGTTTTCCTATTTTTTAAACATTCTCTTACCTATCTTTTTCATAATTTATTGCAAGTGTTTTGAAATCCTTACTGAATATTATAAATGTGAAATTGAGTTTGTTTGTTATGCTTTCACTCCGTAACAATTGAACCAGTCATCATGAAATTTTGCTTACATTTAGTGATTAGTCTGAAGGCCAGAAAAGGATATTAGCTTCTTTTCATTGCGGAAAAACGAATGGTTTCTGTGGCATAGCTATTTTTACATTAGAGATAATTAATACGCCATAGAATGATGTATTTATATTCTGAATTCCAGGCGGACACTGTCGCGGGCAGATTCTTATCTTAATCCTAACTATTATAGAACTGTAACAGAGCACGGCTCTGTACATTTAAGATATTTGAGAAAAATCACTGCATTAGGCTATGTAGGCGTGTCTGAACACAAAACAATTTCCTTTAGATTTTTTCAGTTTGTCTGTTTGTTCATTCGCACATCACGCAAAATCTACTGAACGGATTTTAATGTAACTTTTTTTATTTGAGCTCTTGATTAGACTTAAAAGCTGATATATATGTTATCCCGCTACTCTATCGGGAACCTGAGACATAACCTAAAAACTGCTGCTGCAAATGATAATAATAAATACTTAATTTCGTTAATATTATTTAGTGTATTTAACATAGTTTTTAAGATAATACTGAGAAATAATCACGTGTCCCGCACTACTAAAATGCAAGTAAAAATTATCAATACAATAATAAGTGTTATACAAGTATCTGTGCAGGGTCTTAATAATTTGAGATAAACAGCTGTTGATAAACGGCGATCGTGTCCCTCCTGTCTTAATTTCCGAGTTGAATTCGTGGAAACTGAATGAAGTTCTATGATACTAATTACTTAGTCACGTTATTATACAGAGAGAGCTAGAATTCGGATTCAAGCGCGCGACGTGGGAAACGGTTTGCATTCTGAATACCCATTTCCAGTCGCGTTTTATTATCTCAGCGTGATGGAAGGGGAAAACGAATGGAAATTCGCTACGGTAGATTTGAGAACAAATTTTGTACCTGCCTTAAATTTGAATTGAAAAACAAATTGATTGATTCAACGCTCAGTAGTTTTAATCTACTAATGTATCTGTTGTATGATACAAAAATAAAACATTTTTGTCATCAGATATCACAAACCTACGCATTTATAATCTTATTAATTCAAAATAGCTTTATGTATCAGAAAGCTATTTTGAATGATAATTGATTATGAATGTATTAATTGATTTAGTGTGTTGAATAATAATACGATTTTGTCCAATCAAGGAAATACCGCTTATTCAAAGATAATCGTACTTAAGAAGTAAACTCCAGTCGTGCGTCGGAGCTGACACACATTTCTCTCAAGTATCAATCAATGTCCAGACACAGCACTGTTACAGCTTTATAATGGTAAATATATAACCATGATGTTTATGCATTATGGAATATGCGGTATGAAATAATTATAGTAAATTGTACTAAAATGGTTTTTCTGGCAATAAAGTAATATCGTTAATAGCGAGTGTAGTCGACTGGATGCATGGCATTATGGGAGTTCACTCGCGGCCGGTGATCCAGAACACGCGATGAACTGGCACCACTTATGTGAACCTTCTAGAACTTCACAATCTAGAGCTTTATGAACGCGATTTCAAAACCAATCCGCGCAAACTTCTTAAAGAAAATCCTTCTTTAAAATAGTTACTAACTCATTTCGAATGAACCTTCAAATTTCGAATTAGATTCTCACAATTTTCACGTAAGTTTCAAGCTTCTGTGACGAATATAACTTGAATGCAAGTTCTTGAAACACGTACAAGAAATCAAATAAAATGTGTGGTTAACGTGAAGGGGCGCTCATTTCAAACGGTAACTTTGAAAATCAATTCTAAAAGTTTCTCGAGGAAAATTTTAACTTGGGAGTTTGTAATATGCAAAATAAACATGTTTTGGTATCCTGCCAGGTAGAGTTTGATGACACTCCCAATTACGTTAAGTAATCTCGAATCATAAAACAAACAAAGTGTTCTGTTTTACCGAATTTCACTTATATTTTGTTTATTTCATTTGTAAACAAAACTCCATTTCGTGTCTTTGAAGCTACTGTCAAAATTAATTTCACGTAATTAGATTATGATTCAAACGGATCCGCATTGGGGCATCGGTGATCCGTCGGTGACTTACAACCTCTACGGTGGTTTAATAACTGTACAAAATGGTTACTTGTCTGAAGTTTTGCCAGAGTGACACTGGCAGATCACTCTTGTCTAGAAATAACCTGACCTCAATAGTTAGCAGATCCCTCTGACCAGCCCCTGGAGCATCGACCGGGCATCACTGTCCCTTTAAAAAGTCTCACAACTTCCACTACTCGCCCGGATAAATTGTCGCTTCAACCGGCTTGTGAGGGCATGGACCGGACAACACCGTTCCTTCGACTGTTTTCCTTCTAGAAACTTCCAATAACAGCTTGGAGCTAGGAAGCCAGTGGCGTCACCTCCGTACTTCGGGAAGCACGCAAAACCAGGGATCCTGCACCTTTTAGACCGTGTTGAAATGCCGCCACATAGAACCATGAGAGCGAAGGAACAAAGAGCGCACTAGCGTTTGGGCACACACTTATGCATCCATCCAAATTTAAAATCATCTCTCTCTCTTTTTTTCCAGTCATCCAAATTAAAATCATAAAATGTTGAGTAGTTACCAATTAGCTAATATAAATAGTACATTATGAAGCTACGCTCTATCAACCTATTCAATAAAAAATATAAGCCAGACATTACGCTACTGAGCCAGAACTAATTATGCGATTGGGGTAAACAAGGTCTTATGGTGTAGTAACCGGACAAGGCGCTATATAATGATGAAGAGGATTTTGCCCTGAAAACGTAATAGTATAATAATTATATTAACTCATAATAAAGCCACGCATACCTAGCATGTAACAATCAGACTCAACTCAAATTTATCCAAATAATATTACCATTTTAAGGTATGTAATAAATGTAATAATAGTCAATCTTAGTTACATATTATAGAATTTCAAACTTTCATGGTCACTTATAATTCTAAATATTTTTACGGGATTTATACCATGTAAAGTTTTACTTAAGAGTTTCCGATATTTCGGCACTGTTGCAAGCGCCATGATCACGAAGCAACTGAAGTCTTGGTGAATTTCCCACCCGCAAAGAAGAATATTTAGAACTTAGTTACATATTTTGTCGTATGCTCACTTATTTTATTGCTTATAATGGCAGACGAGCCATGGCACACCTGATAATAAGTGGTAACCGTGGCTCATGGACTCAACTATACCGAGAGTATTGTTAAACCGCTGCGCACCATTTCATTTCTCAGATACGAAAAATGAAAGAATAAACGGCTATCTTCTGCTACAGCCAAAACACACTGACGTGCTTCATTACCGGTCACACAGGGGACGGTGGTAGCGACCCGTTCGGACCCGATAGCAAGTGAATACTCACACTTGGTACCCAGCCCTACAACCAGTAGTGCAATGTTGATAATTGCTTACTTCCCTTAGTCGCCTTTTACGAAACCCGCGGGAAAGGATGGAGTGGTGATACTTAGTCCGTCACCACACGGACAAAACACACATTAATCAAATGAAATATTAAGTGCTCCTATGGTGCTCATCCTACATTAATATTTGCATCTGTTGCTTGTTTGTTCAGGATACCAAAGTTCCATACAACGTAGCTTTCAAACCGGCACTAACAAAGAAACAGTAATTCGCTTCATTCTAGCGTCAACTTATTATAGAGACCTCGTATACATGGTCTGCTGTTCCCGATATCTTATTGTTTAGTCTATAGCCGGATCTTTAAGCTATTGTTACGGTCATGGCATAATCACCATGACCTTCGCATACCTCTCGTCAACAGCTACTAATTAGCACAATGTCAATCCTTACCTGAATTACTAGCGTAGTAATCTACTACGAGTATACTATTATAAAGCTGTACAGAGCTATGACTGTATATTTAAGACATTTAAGAAGAAATGTCTGTAACATATTTAAGAAAAAATGTCTGGCTATATAGGCGTGTCTTAACACAAAACGATGTTTTTAGATTTTTTGTCTGTTTGTCTATTTGTTAGTTTGCGCATCACGCAAAAACTACTGAATGGATTTTGATGTAACTTTTTTTAAACGTTTTTGATCTATATTTCTTAGCAATTGACATGCTCTGCGACTTTTTAAAGTACAAATTATTTGTGAATAAGGAAAAAGAGATTTTTTGTACTAGCGGGAATCGAACCCGCGTCTTTTCCAATCCGGGGAAGTGCTCTAAGCCACTGAGCTATAATACAGATCTTTCGATCATCCGAATCTCCTTATCACATTTGTCTTAACGACCAACGCCATCTATCGGAAATGCATTTAAATGCAATTATCCAATATAGTAAGTTTAATTTTGCAATTAAAATTCGTACTATTTGAATAGTATTATAGTGTAGATAATTGCAACTTTTTTTATTTGATAGCTCTCAATTAGACTTAAAAACTGGTATACATTTTATCCCGCTACTATATCGGGAACCTGAGATATAACAGAAAAACTAGCTTTTGGCTGCGGCGAAGCCGCGGGCAAAGGCTAGTGAGATATATAATTCTTTATTTTGTTTTCAATTTTAAGGTTAGCTTGTCAAAACTAACTATTTGTACTATAGTACAAAATAAATATGGTTATATTTGCACTTATAACTAAGTACTCATGAGCTTCACGTCATGTATTCTTTTTAAACGTAAGAAAAGTCTGTCATTACTTCATTCGCTGTTAAGTGGCAATTTCGTGCTATGTAAAAGCGTATTCACTCTTGCCTTCAAGATATACAGAATAAGCGGATAATAACGACAATGCCAAATAAATTTATTTTTCTAATAATAGCAATGACGGACAGATGACGGAGTGGTTTAGATACTGGTCTCCCGCCTGAGTGCTGTGAGTTCGATTCCCTCACAGGACAACTCTTTGTGTGATCCACAAATGGTTGTTCTGAGTCTAGGTGTACTTTGTGTCTTACTACGTTGGGAAATTGTATGTTTGTAAAGGGCCTCGCGATACAAGGATTATTCCTTTGTGCAGGGTGTTGTCTTTAAAAAAAAAACATCATCTTCCTAGCCTCATACCAAACTTTACTGGAGTCGGCTTGCGATGCGTTTATTCGATTATAGTTGATCACCAATATTTATACCGATTGACTGTCTATCCCTACTAGGCAACTGGCGGCCTTAGGATTAGATCAGGGCCATAACTGTATTAAGTATAAAGATAACCTGTAATGTAATGACTGCAAAATGCCAATATTTGACAGCCGGCACCCACAGCTTAGCCACAGATTGGAAGTCTCATCTAAGAAATCAATTTGAGGACTTTCTGTTTATACTCTGTCTTAAAAATATATACTGTAAGTGTAATTATCCAATTACGGATATATATAGACTTACTGTGAAGTAAATTTGTTAACAAAATAAACAGGCATAAAATTAAATCACTAGACGTGAGTTATGTCAAAAACAACTTTGGTCATCATTAGTATATTTCAAGCAAGTTTTCAAAGTACACAACTTTCGTAATGTTATTTACGTAGGTAAGCAAAGTCCCCTTGAGTTCTGAATGCTCAGGCAAAGTACACAGCTACGCCGCAAAAGGTACAAGTGGGTACCCGTAAACTTTCCTACACACTATGAAACTTACAAATTGATATATGCAACAGATTTAACAACACGTCTCTTTTTAATTTTGCCTTCTTATATTATTATGAGCGTTCAATAAATTATGCGGTAGTTAGTTGTTTTATTAACACGCTATATATTAGTCCTGTATCTATCTATCTGAAACTGCACTTTTTTATCAAGGACTGATGCCAATACGATAACTCAAGAAGATTGTTCCTTTGTTTTATTACAAACCAGTAAGTACTACCGACACATAAATGAAAAAAAAAAGATTTTTTTAAATTTGTAGTACTTTGATATACTTATAAGTGTTTGGTGTTTGTATGATGCTGTTTTGACATTAAACTAAAAAGGAGAAATTCCATTTTTGTTAAAAACTAAAAAAAAAAACGCTTTACTAGGTTAAATTAAATAATAGAAAATATCATAATATTTTTCACTTTATCATAAAAGTAATTAATTTATAGTTCATAAACTATAATTTATTGTTTTCATTACCGGGAATGATAAGTATTTCAAATGTTTATCTGAAGTGCATTTATATAATATTAGATTTGATACACGTTTCAATGACTATTATAAAGCTGTAACAGGGCTATGTCTGTACATTTAAAATGTTTGAGAAAAAATGACTGTATTAAGTAGGCTATATGTGCTACATGTGTCTAAACACAAAAGGATTTTTTTAGATTTTTTGTCTGTAAGGGATTTTGATGCAACTTTTTTTATTTGATAGCTCTTGATTTAGTTTTTTCGTGATGTGCGCAAAAACAAACGGAGAAAAATTATAGTAAATTGTTTTGTGTTCAGTTCAGACACGCCCAAATAGATTAATTCAGTATTTTTATTCTCACATATTTTAAATGCACAGACACATCTCTGTTACAACTTTATAATAGTTAGGATCCTATTATAATTTAAACTCTCTTCAACAATTAAAAATAATATTAGTTTAAATAGTAAGTCTAGTATTGAGGAACAGCTACTCCCTATTGGATATAATACTTATACAGTACACAAATAATTAACGATACGTACATGAGAACTACCCTAATCAGCTTAACGCTTGACTTAACTTTGAGTACTCGTACGATGCTAATAAAGAGCAAATATTCACTGTTTACTTGAAGAGTAATTAAGCATTAAGATGTTTCCTTCCTGACACGTCTTCGGTAAATCTGGTTCATTAGGCATTTCGATCTATTATTAATTAATTTTGATCAAAGGATTAGCATACTTTCTGTAGATATACATTGTTTACTGTATACTTTATTTTTTATTGCGTAATTACGTATGGTTGCAGACTATCACAGTGGTAACCGCCGCTAATGGATTCCTTTGCTTGGAGAAGCCGACGCGCGAGTCATGATTCTGGTGTTGCTAACGTCTTCAGGCTACGGTAACAGCTTAACTGTCATCAGTTGATCTGTACCCGTTTTTGCCTCCCTCGTAGTATAAAAAATCCCTACTACAAGTAATTAAGTTGTTTTTTGTCCGTGTGGTGACGGACTAAGAATACAAGTGTCACCACCCCATTCTTTCCCACGGGTGTTGTATAAGGCGACTAAGGGAAATAAGCAATTATCATCCATTGTATGACTGGTGGTAGGGCTGGGTACCAAGTGGGAGTACTCACTTGGTACCGGGCCCGAGCGAGTTGGTACCACCACCTCCCGTGTGAATTGCCATGAAGCACAAATTCAGATTCAAAAATATCTTTATTTCATAGGCCTATTAAGTAGCACTTAAAATCGTCAATGATACACTAATAATTAAAATAATTAACACGAGCGCCTGAGGCGAGTGCAACCGCAATAACAAAGTGGCGATTGCAATCGCCACAAGCGGCCGGATTCCGTAGTAAAGCTTTTCATGAGAAGAACCCGGCAAGAAACTCATGGGCTCATGGGCTGTAGCAGGAGATAGCCGTTTATTATTTCATTTCATATCGGTGAATTGAAATGTTGAGCAGCGGCTTGACAATACTCTCGGTATAAATGAGTCCATGAGCGACGGTTACCATTTACCATCAGATGGGCCGTAGCTAGTCTGCCACTACAGGCAATAAAAAAAAATTAAAAAAAAGTTGGTGATCATTGCTTACTTCTAAAGTGTTGTACACGACACCCGCGAGAAGAGGTAGTAATATTCGTATTCTTAGTCAATCACCACATGGATAATTCACATTGTATATGGCACGTGCCCGATACGTGTCCTCTACGATGCGCGGGAAATACACCCTTTTATTCTAACAGTCATACAGATACGTCAAGCTTTTTATCATCGTATTAATTTGTCTATTATAATATGCCCACTACTTTAGACTTCTTTTATAGAATCCATACAATGGAATGGGTTGTTGATATAATTATTAACAACCTATTCCATTGTATGGATACATTCTTAATCTATCATCACAAGGACAACTAAGTCTATCTCAACTATACAAATATATAAAATTGAAGTGTCTATTTGTAATGTCTAAATAACAGGATTTTAGTAAATGTATAAAAAAGTTACTTTACCTATAACATAATACCAATTTTAAAGTTTTTGTCTGTCTGTTGTCTGACTGTCTGGTTTTTCAGGCTAATCTCCAAAACGGCTGGACCAATTTGGACGAAACTTTCATGATCAAAAAATAAGTAGAAATTAGAAGTAAGACACCAACGAAAATTTAATTAGCCATCATGTAACAATACCTTAATTACTATCTAAACTCTAGACCGTGTGGGGCCGGCTTTAGAATTGTCCCACCCCTCTCTACCCATGGGAGTCGTAAGAGCCGACTGAGGGAATACCGGGGGAGTGGGCAGCAGCACTCCCTCGAGTATTAACAACATCCACTGCGATCGCCAACCCGCCTGCCAAGCGTGGCGATTACGGCATTATCCCCCATGACGGGACCGCTCGTTGTGGCGTTCTCTTGGAGAGGCCTATGTCCAGCAGTGGACGTTGAAAGGCTGATGGATGGATGGATGGAAACTCTAGACATATGTATGAATTTTCTTGATACGACATTTTTATAAGACAACATTCTGCATTAAGAAATAATCTATGTATCGCGGCGGACTTTTCATACACATAAAGTCAACCTAGACTCAGAACAATCATTTATAGATCACACAGAGTTGTCCTGTATGAGAATCGAACCCACAACACGGACAAGAGGTTAGTATCTAAGCCTCTCCGCCATTTTCTCATTCAATTTCCTTACTTTCATCTAAATTAGAGAGAAATAGGAGAGGTTCCTTTCTATCTAAACAGACGTAATTAATTCTGTTCCCACGCCATAACTATTATTTTTAGAGTACTTATTCAATTTCATTTCACTATTCTCTAAAGAAATTAAGTTGTTTTACCTCATGATAGATGTACGCCAAGCAGTGGTAAAATCAAGGATTGCAGTCAGTGGTATCGAGTTCTTTCCCCGTCCAAGGTCCTCGCATGGAACACACCTCTTAACTTTTCGAAGTTTTTGAAATTATGTGTCTCAGATTACTGAATATCTTGGTATTAGTTTACAAATTATTACTGGTAGGTGAAGGAAAATATTCTCAGGATGCCTACCACTGAAGTAATGTCTTCCAGTTCCAGTGGTCTGTCATTACAAGCGGAGAGACGGCACATAGCTGGTTTATTTATAATATTCTGTCCGTGTGGTCACGGACTAAGAATACAAGTGTCACCACCCCATTCTTTCCCACGGGTGTCGTATGAAGCGACTAAGGAAAGTAAGCAATTATCACCCATTGCATGACAGGTGGTAGGGCTGGGTACCAAATGGGTGTACTCACTTGGTATCGGGTCCGAGCGGGTTGGTACTACCATCTCCCGTGTGACCAGCCATGAAGCACATCGTTGCGTTTTGGCGTTAGGGCTGGGTACCAAATGGGTGTACTCACTTGGTATCGGGCCCGTGCGGGTTGGTACCACCATCTCCCGTGTGACCAGCCATGAAGCACATCGTTGCATTTTGGCTGTAGCAGGAGATAGCCGTTTATTCTTTCATTTCATATCGGTGAAATAAAATGGTGAGCAGCGGCTTGACAATACTCTCAATATAGTTGATTCCATGAGCGACGGTTACCATTTACCATCAGATGGGCTGTGGCTCGTCTGTCACTACATGCTATAAAAAAAAGGTAGATGAGTCTCGGTCTCCCCCTGTACCTATCATTCCACTTTCGCATTGTATATCTTCTTAACCAGTCGCTCGTTCGGCCTTCTTTCCACATGTCCGAACCATCGGAGCATTCCCTTTCGCATCTTTACACCAATACTCTCTTTCATACGAGTACCTACTCGCTCTCATACGTCGTCGTTACGAATACGGTCAGTCAGCCTCATCCGTCTATCCATCCATAAGCTTTTCGACGTCCACTGCTGGACATAGGCCTCCCCAAGAGAACGCCACAACGAGCGGTCCTGTGCCGACCGCATTCTTTTTGTGTGCTCATTATGGGGGATAATGCCGTAATCGCCACGCTTGGCAGGCGGGTTGGCGATCGCAGTGGATGTTGTTAATACTCGAGGGAGTGCTGCTCCCCACTCCCCCGGTATTC
Source organism: Leucoma salicis (assembly GCA_948253155.1). Taxonomy (NCBI): domain Eukaryota; kingdom Metazoa; phylum Arthropoda; class Insecta; order Lepidoptera; family Erebidae; genus Leucoma; species Leucoma salicis. Next base: position 8,042,313 of record OX411808.1, on the reverse strand, counting down.
CCTCAGTCGGCTCTTACGACTCGAACGAATGCAACTAAGCTCAACGTGATATATCGAATTAACCAATTCAATATGAGCTTAAAATTTCCAATACAGGTAGAATTTCTGCTCTTTCTCGCTAATAATGTTTGTTTCTGAGTAGATTTTCGTTTGCATATTATGGCTCATTAATCAAGTGTAACTTTAAACTAATCACAGATTATTTAATATAGATCCTATAGACGGGATTGGTCTATAGCGTCTGAGATCAAACACCATGTTGTTATAAAATAAACATTAGAACATTATTTGGAATGTCCTAAAATTTCCTCTTATCAGTTTTTTGTTGATTTAAAATGCAATTAATGCTAAATTCTTTTTTTTTTCTTGATGAGATTATTATACTGGGACAATATTCGGGAAAATACTACCACTAGATTCTGCCCGCGACTCGTTGACTTCAGAATATAAATACAGCACTCTATGGTACATTATTTTTTATTTTTATGTAAAAATAGATTGTGTCATCCATTCATCCATCCATCAGCCTTTCGTAGTCCACTGCTGGACATAGGCCTCCCCAAGAGAACGCCACAACATGCGTTTCGCTCATATGAGGGATAGTGCCGTAATCGCCACGCTTGGCAGGCGGATTAGCGTTCACAGTGGATGTTGTTAATACTCAATGATAGAATAGATTGTGTACTCAATGTTAATTTTAAGTTAACTCAAAGAAACAATATATTAACTCATGGTAATTGATATACGAGACTATTACGAAATGTTTTTGTTAAAAGTGTAAACTATAGTAATTCCTTTATCTTTACTAATATTATAGTGACTTTGTTTACTTGCTACGCTTTCATGCCGTTACTATAGTACCGAACCAATTATCATGAAACTTTGCATACATATGTCAAGAGTTCAGAAAAGGACAAATGCTTGTTTTCATCCCGGAAAAATGAATAATTCCCGTATTATAGCTATTTTTACCACATATATACGTTTAGGATAAACGGATTTGAAGAAAATTTTGTATATTTTGGTCTGGATATAAATAGGCACATCTTTTGTTTTTGTCTCAGACTCAACTCAAGTCCAATACACGGTACAGTATCAGAATCGATATCGTTTATCCCAATTACGCCAGTCTTACTTTCTGTAATTTTATATATTTGCTATTAGATTTTGGTATAACTATACTATTCCTAGATTATTAATCTACTGTGGTAGGTACTGACAAATTTCGTACATCATTTCGCAAAGCGAAAAGTGGCTGAACTGGTTGTAGTTTCTCATTTTGTTAATTGGCAGTCTATTGACAAAGTAAATGCAATTATTTACTAAAGTAAATATAAGTAAAATTACTAAGTAATTTTACAGATCTCGGTTTATAGTACATACTTATATCATTTCTTGGAATTTGGCTTGTGATATTATATACTTAGGATATTCAATATTTGTATTCACTATAACGGAACCCCATTTTTTGCAACCGTTATTTGCTTAAGTTCAAATAACTAACATTTCTCGAGGATGTTTTTAAAATAATTTCTCGTACATGTAATTAGCACAATGGAGCTAAGAATTTTCATCATAATAATACTGGCCTGCTATATCTTACTGATTTTTTTTCAATCAATCCACAACTTTCCGAACGGTATTCTTGAATATATTTTCATTAATTCATCAAGCACCCTTTATTCTGGAATATAAAGCTTTTAGTAGGAAGCCAATAAATGGGTACATAATTCTACCAGCATAGCCTACGCTTTACAGGAACTACTCCATATACGCCATTTCCTGTCACTCCTATTCACCCTATACTTTGACGTTTATAGAGCTTCTCAGCGTTATCGTTCGTAGGTAATGTTATAGCTGCGTAATAGACTGCTTTTATCTATGCGGTACATACACGAGAAAGGCTTCATATGAATGGATTGGGTATAAAGTTTTAGTGAAGTAAATTTGTTTGAATTGTTTCTGGTTTTTGTATAAGATATAAATATTATATAAATACTAACAAAAAACAAAACCATGTTTTTATAACCGACTAAAAAGTATAAAATAGTTATAAATACATGGTACATAAAATTATTTTTTATTTAATTATTATTTTCTTCTTTTTTCACTTTTTCATGCATTGTCATCCACTTCTGAGTTATGGTCCAAATTTCAAGTATCTAGCTCATCTGAATGTTAATTTAAAATTAAATACAAAATTCCACCCGAACAGACAGTAGAAAGCGAGCTAACAAAAACATGGTAATAATATAGTTTTAGGTTACATCTCAGTTCCCTACATAGCAGCGGAATAAAATGTATACCTACTAAGTACTTTTGAAGAAATTGAAGATTTTCTAACCGACCCTTTTTCTTTGCGGTCCAGTGTATTTAATGTATTGCTAGAAATGGCCACCATAGAACTCGTCATTTAGGACATGCTAGGAGACATTTTTCACATCTGTGCACTATTAATGCTATATAGTCTACACTTTTAGCATTCTACAGACATTACTCATTCGCTAAAAAGTCGTTAGTGACAAGCTTATGAAAATCTCCACAAACCACATAAGTTTCAAAACTGCAATTTCTTGTAACCATACTTCTTTGCTCATCCAAAATAGCTGATTCTAGAAACAAATTTTTAAAATCTAACAACGCCTATATGATAAAACAAAAACATAAACTGTTAGCAAGAAATCTGTACAAAACCAACGTCACAGATCCAATCGAATAGGCATCAAGAGAAAAGCCAACGAAAATACGTCTACAAAATCGGAAACAATTGGTTACAATACTCACAATACGTATAAGATAGGCGACGACAATATAATAGCATTCCGAGGGGTATTACCACTTCTATCGTTAAATACAGGCCATCAGACAGCGCTCGTGACCGACCAACTTTGCCAATATCGAACTATGAACAAGTAGTGCACTCAGCTGTTGTTCTCACAAATTGTTACAGTAGTCATTTTGTTTGGTTAAAATTCGTCGGACGTTGTTTTAGGTCGTAAACAAGAAATAGACAGTTGCCTGAGCATCTATATTTTTATTGCTACTTATATATATAGGGTCGTTTATAGGATTTAGGGTGTTTTAGCGGCCATTGAAGTAATATCAACAGTTCCAGTTAGTGGCCCCACACTGCTCTGCTCCCGAACGACCGTGTGTGTGGTTAAATATATTTTTTCTCACTTTGTGTTAGCGGGCCTGGTATAAACTCATGATACTGATATTTTTATATATATTTTTAGCATTTGACATGCTTAGCAACATACATTAAACACAAAGTGAAAAATGTGAAATCGAAAATAACAGTCACGAGCAGGATTCGAACCTGCATCTCCTGGATATCGTCCAGATGCTTTGCCAATTTAGCCATCGTGACCCTTGCTCCTGACGGCTGTCGGTATAATGTACTAAAATACTTCCGACAGATGGTGCAGGCGTCACCCAAAGACGTTAAGTATGAAAGTGTTATAGAAATTAGCAGTCAGGAGCAAGGGTCACGATGGCTAAATCGGCAAAGCATCTGGACGGTATCCAGGAGATGCAGGTTCGAATCCTGCTCGTGACTGTTATTTTCGATTTCACATTTTTCACTTTGTGTTTAATCATGATACTGAATTATTAAAATCTTTATTAAATTAGATAATTACTATAAATTACCGTAGACAGGTATCTTGCGCTCGAGGACCGAGACACCGGAGTTCTCTTATTTTTTGATAAACTCATTGATGTGGAGTGTCATATACGTAGTCGTCATTTTAAGAATAAATTGGATAATGTCTAATTTATTCTTAAAATACGGCAATATCCAATTTATTCTTATAACATATTATGTTCATTAGTAAGCCATGCCTTGGGGCCGGCTTGGGCCGTGTGGGGCCGGCTTTAGAACTGTCCCACCTCTTTCCACCCATGGGAGTCGTAAGAGCCAACTGAGGGAATACCAGGGGAGTGGGTAGCAGCACTCCTTCGAGTATTAACAACATCCACTGCGATTGCCAACCCGCCTGCCATGCGTGGCGATTACGGCTCTATCCCCCATCAAGAATGGGGGATAGAGCCGTAATCGGGAGGCCTATGTGCAGCAGTGGACGTTAAAAGGCTGATGGATGGATGGATGAATAAGCCTTGACAATGAATAGTTTGTAATTCTGAAACGCTGATGATTCGTATCGGCACACTTTTTTTTTTAGGCGGGAAAAATGTTTTTGGCCCACACCCCGTCGGGGCAACGAACAGGGTAGTGTGGTCGTATCGGCACCCTACAATTAAAAGAAAGAAAACAGTGTTGATGTACGTATCATTGATTACTTGTAATTTATAATAGGTATAATAACTGATAGGTCTATGAAACCTTATTCACTGTTTTAACATGGCATAAAAGAAAGTTTTATTTGATAGTCGTCTATATTTTTTCCAAATTATAATTTATGATTAATTAATCATAAAGTAAACTTAAAGAAGAAATAAATGCGCTTTATATGCATAAATAACTTTATTACACGTCATCCTATGTACCTAAGTGTATTTCAAAACAATATCACAACAAATACAAATGCACATAATCTATTTATTGTTGTTGAATGTTACATTAATCAAGTAGGTATTAACTTGAATTCTAGATTAAATGAAACGTTAAGGTTACATATTTCCCTCCAATAAATAATAATTGAATATTTTATGTCTATTGTACATAAAATAATAATAGTAATCGAATATTGAATAAAGTATTTCGGGGCAATCGGCTTTAGACAGCTTAATGCATAATTCATGTCGTCCACCCTGAAAGTCCATTTGGGTCCTAAAAGGGGCTTAAATTGAGCGTAGATCGATACTTCTCTCTACCTTTCATCTGTTTTATCAGATACAATATCAATTATTGCAGAGTATATTGAAGAGTAGCTACTCGTAACTTTGAACTCTAAAAATACTTACTATGAATTCACACGTAAACTATGTTATGACTAATGTTTATTTAGCTGCTTTATTTGCTTTGTTTGAAACTAGAACACCTGGGTGTTCCGAATGTGTATAACCTACCATCTGCGGTAAGTTTACCCTGTCACAAACTGTAACAGTGTATTGTTGGTTAAACAAATATAAATTTCTATATAAGATTTGTTGCTATAAAATTATTTTTATTCACTACCAGATTCTACCTGCTTGGAGATTAGAATTGCTTCAAATAATACAAATAGGTATAGTCAGTCATACTGCAACTGCCCCTGTGGTGCAGGGGTAGTGTGAGCGATTGCTGATCATGAGGTCTCGGGTTCGATCGCCGGGTCGGACAGTGTTATTGAGCTTTTTCGTAATAAGAAAAAATCTTAGTAGCAGCCTGGAGTTTGGAAATGTGCCCGGTAGACGGCAATAGGCTCGCCCCCTATTACGTGGGACTTAAACATAGCTGGCGAATCGTGGGTGTGTAATACACATCTGTCTACCCCTTCGGGGAATACAGGCGTGCTGCTATGTTACGTCATTTTACGATACATTAAAAAATGATTGTGTTGGACGTGTCTGAACACAAAACAACTTTATTTCGATTTTTTGTCAGTTTGTTTATTTATCGGTTTGTTCGTTTGCGCATCACGCAAACACTGCTGAACGGATTTTGATGCAACTTCTTTTATTTGATAGCTCTTGAAGACTTAAAAACGCTATAAGTACATTTTATCCCGCCCCTATATCGGAAACCTGAGATATGACCTAAAAACGAGCTTTTAACTGCGGTGGAGTCGCGGGCAAAGGCTTCTTATAAATCTGTAACAAGCCTTGTCATTTTGTCAGTAGGTACTTATATTGTGAGTTATCTTCTAAAGAAAATAACTCGAAACTTCAATGGTGGTTACCAAAGTGGTAGAAGATTCTTTGTTTTTCTACAACTTTGGGGAGTAGTAGAGACTGCAGAGGTAGTTCTACTGAATAAAATCCCTATACCACTTTAATAAGCATTAATATAAGTGGTTTGGGTTATAGACGGCAAGCGTCGGTGACAGAAACGGCGTACCATAGTCCGTATTTATGCGCTTACTTTCTTCGTAGTCCATGTACGAATTTGTCGCCTCTGACAACCACGTTTTGGCGTTAAGATTAAATAATATCCATATAAGCCATACCCACTTAGTCGTGTTCAATAAAAAGGCATGTTTTTGTTTACACAATTCACCTAAAATTGTGTCACTTTAAAAATAATGTCAGCATATCTAACTGTAAATAAGCTGTAAAACTGGCTCGTACTACCATCAGCTTTTATTGGATGTGTAGCACGTTTCAAGATTCCAGACCACGCGTACTTAAATAGAATATTACGGTGGACCTCGTCACATATTTTCTTCTAAAACTTTGTTACATATCATTTAAACAATTTTTTGGTACATATGATTTAAAAAAATATTTGACAATCAATTTGGAGCATTACCATAGTCTTCATTATTTAAACTAGCAGTACCCTGTGTTTACACCTACATATAAAATAAGAAATCACGTCACGTCATTTTCTTATCAAGCTTTGTACGCGCGCGTTGAGTGTTGAGTTATTTTACTTTTTCATTATCTCTTAAACTATGTTGCCTATCCGTGTGGTGACGGACAAAGAATACAAGTGTCACCACCCCATTTCTTTCCCACGGGTATCGTACGAGGCGACTAAGGGAAGGAAGCGTTTATCGTCCATTGCATGACTGGTGGTAGGGTACCAAGTGGGAGTACTTACTTGGTATGGGGCCCGACCAAGCCATCTAGGCCGTGTGGGGCCGGCTTTAGAATCGTCCCACCCCTCTCTACCCACGGGAGTCGTAAGAGCCGACTGAGGGAATACCGGGAGAGTGGGCAACAGCAATCCCTTGAGTATTAACAACATCCACTGCGATCGCCAACTCGCCTGCCAAGCGCGGCCTGGAATGTGAGAGGTTTACTTAAACCAGGTAAACTAACCATCTTAGAAAAATAAATGGAGTATCATAGGCTCAGTGCACTTGGAGTAAGCACACATGCGAGGAAATGGCCATTTTAAGACCTCTACTGGCAATTTTATGTACTTTTCGGGAGCTGCTGACTCAAGCCAAATGGTGTGGGAATCATACTACCAGCTATACGTATAATAAGTACGTCTTGGGGTACAATCCGGTGTCAGAAAGGGTTATAACCCTGAAGCTGAATACCAGGCCCTGCTTACTCAACATCGTGCAAATCTACGCACCTACTTCTCAAAGCACCGATGAAGACATCGAGGAATTCTATGGCAGTTTGGAGCAAACTTTGTCTAACATATCTACCAGGGCGGGAAATTGTCTAAATATTCGGAGACTGGAAAGCTAAAGTGGGATCCCCTACTGATGACCATATCAGACAAAATGTGGGCAGGTTCGGACTTGGTGAGTCTGCATAAACAAGCAACTTACCATATTAAATACTTGCTTTCAACACCATCCACGTAGACTCTACACGTGGAAATCTTCAGGCGATAGATATAGAAATTAGATCGATTTTAATCTGCTAACTACTCGTTGAAAATCATCCGCCCCTAATGTCAAAACGGGGGCGGCATGTGGGTCTGATCACAACCTGTTCGTATTTTATTTTTCTATTAGACTTAAAGCTCCAAGAAAATATAAAATCCCAAACCCAGACTACTGGAGACGTCTCATATAGCTACGTTCCGTTCAACAGTGGACACAAAACTAAATGAGCTATCTACAGAAGTTTTGGACCCCAACTCACACTGGAAACAATTTAAAACAGCTATCTCCAATGCCTTTGATGAGACTCACACCCCTAAAGTAGCAAGTCTCGATACTAAATGGTCTTCCTGGATCTCTGACCGCACCTGAGAACTCGTCATCCAAAGGAAGGAATTGAGGATGATAAGGCCACGGAATGCTGATGAAGCTTCTAAATACAAGAAACTCTGCAGGGTCATTGACATATGCTGCACTGAAGACAAAAACAATTTCATGGAAAACATCTGCAACAATATTGAATGACTTTCATTGAAACTTCAGACCGCTGACCTATTTAAGAAGGTGCGCCTGCTGACCAGCAAGCTAAAAATGACGACAAGGCTTTCAACTACATGCCTCCAGAGGATACTTGAGTACTTTGCCATATAGCAAAAAAGGAAGGTGATAACCTGGAGAAACTTATGGTCACAGGAAAAGTTGAAGGAAAGAGATCCCGAGGTCGCAGCCCGATGCGTTGGTCGGATCAGATCCGCACCACACTCGACACTCCAGTCCACAAAGCCCTAAAAATCGCCAGCAACAGGTCGAGATGGCGCTCCATAATTAAAGATCGCATTCTGAAAAAGGATCACGACCCCCAATAGTGGGGACTACGACTCACGGAGGAGGATGCTGCTAAATAACATGCTATAAAGTTTATCTTCATAAAATTATCTTGATGATGAAGCTCCTAAATATTAACCTAATAATAACGCTCATAAGTCAATTTTAAAATTTCAATATATTTTTTCATAAAATACCTTTTTAGCCATTTGGTATTAGAGAATTTTTTTAGATGGAGTAATGATCAAGTTGCCGTGTGGGTACCGACTTTAGAATTGTCCCACCCCTCTCCACCCAAGGGAGTCGTAAGAGCCGACTGAGAGAATACCGGGAGAGTGGGCAGCAGCACTCCCTCGAATATTAACAACATCCACTGCGATCGCCAACCCGCCTGCCAAGCGTGGCGATTACGGCACTATCCCACATGTGAGCGAAACACATGTTGTGGCGTTCTCTTGGGGAGGCTTATGTCCAGCTTTGGACTTCGAAAGGCTGATGGATGGATGGAATGATCAATATTTCTGTAGAACATTGTATTTACGTATCACAAATCATTAAGCCAGCGCACGCGAATAAAGCAGTTCGGGAGCAATTTTTCTTCCGACTTGCTTAACAAAAATCAATAAATAAACTAGCAGAGCTAGCAAGCTAGCAGAGAGGTGTAGCCTAAAGCTAGACCTGAACTAATCCTCATGAATCTACTTATAACATTTTCTTTTTTCAAAATGGTTTGTTCCAGAGTTCAGCCCGTTTAAACGAACAAACAAACAAACTTTTCTCCTCTATTATATTAGTATAGATTCTTACCAAACTACGTACACCGTATGTAACAATACATAAGTAGTAAAATTCGCTATTTTACTAATGTTTGTTACACATAAATTGTTTGTTTTACATACCTAATAAAGTACAACATACAAAGATATAAATTAAATCTGGGAAGTCTGTATCCCAACGAGCAACATCGTTTTAACGGAACTCATAAATAGAGGCTGTATACGGTCCCACATAAACCTTTCTCCATACATTTTTATATTCTTCTCATAATGTTCTCAGCGATTTGGTGTAATGAACGAGATGTACGAATATTTCACACCTACTAAAGGATATCACGCGTGCCCTTTCATCTCAGCATTATTACTCGCCTTCCTTAAGCATCATTAGAATCTCATTTTATACTTTATTTTTCCGCAAGAAAAAGTTCATAACACAGTTTATTAAATCTATTTTCTATTACAGAAAACACATTTACCGTCGTCGTCGAAAAGGATGGGCGCGGTTTGGGTATGTCAGTATGTGGAGGTGGTGGATTGGTGAGGATACGAAGACTGTATCCTCCGCAGCCGGCTTGGAGAACCGGCCAATTAGCCCCTAAAGACCTACTCCTCTCTGCCAACGGAGTACCCTTAGCTGGGCTAAGCACTTACGTAAGTAGATCAAGATAAGTTAATTCCTTAAAAGTAGCGAGTTCAACATAAAATTTACGAGAGTTAGAAATTGGTGCTGCATCCGTGAGTTCTCTCAAAATCTTGAACTTTCAACTTTATCTTCCCGGTATTCTCATAAATTCACTCAAATATTGCGCATTTATTTATATTTAGCACAGCTGACTTACTTTCTCGAAGTAATTTGCGAGTGCGCAGTCGGATATTTTTTATTCATTACAGCAGACCTCGTAAAATGTAAGTGCCCAGTCTGCCCTTTTACAAAACACTGCTTGCATAGCTGTTATGAAGGTACAATCATAAAACACGGTGCCCTGTTTACAAAAATAAACAGGAAGTCATGTTAAAAATGTCATTTGTTGTCGCAGTACTTCCCTCGGTCGGGGGGCTGAGCTATAAACGTAAAAAGTTTTATGAAAACTCCAACACGGTCCGCGTCGAGGCCTCGGGTTCAAATGTAATAAACTGTAAAATGTCTACCACAAAGTTACACTAAATCATATTAGACTGCTTGTACACTATGCGCTGAAAAATAATCTCGTTTGTACAGCAGTTCACGTTTTTGCTCAAGTTGCGGGCAAACATTTCAATGTGCTATGTAATTCTGAATCACGTTCTATCAAAGCATTTTTTTTTACTGAGCTCAATATTTATCTATGTTAAATATATAAAACAAAGTTGGGTTAGTTAATAACTCAAGAACGGCTGTGGCAGTGTTTATAATGTTTGATTTGTCTTCGCACAGAATAACAGAATAATGATAAAAAATGGAAAAATTCGCAAAAACATAAGTTTCTCATACATTTCAGCTAATAAGTTTAAACAAAATTGATTGATTCCGGAAGGTACAAAGTTCACCGGGACAGTTACAAGGTGTATAGAACAAAGTAGGGTTAGTTATACCATTTATAGCTCATAAAAGGCTGGATCGATTTTTATGATCTTTATTCTGTTGGATTTTTCTCCACCCAAAGGGTATATATACCATTAAAATAACGGAAAAGTTCACGAAATAAAGATTTTTTTCTTATACATTTCAGCTAATAAGTTAAAACAAAAATATATTAATTCGATACAAAGTTCGCCGGGACAGCTTCTATGTATGTATGTATATAAACGGACCATTAACTCTCTTTCGTTTGAAAAATATAGTTAATTACGGTGGAATTCCTTTTACCTCAATTTGACGGTGAATTTGCTGATGTGTTTCATGTTAAAACACATGAAACGAATCAGCAAATTCGACGGCGACCGTTAACAGTTGGACCGTTGCTTTTAAAGATATTTTATTTATTTATCTACTCTTTGATCAAAGATATCTGCGCCAACGGCCGTGATGCATCCGCTTATTGCTGCTGCTTATTCAGTATATTATTTAAATAAAAAAATTTTAAAAAAATATTTTGATTAGAAAATATTTTGATCTGTATTTTGACATGCTCAGCTACAATTAAAATTCATCCTGCTCGCAGTAAAGCTCTCTTTTTCCACTTTCACAACTAATTTGGTCTTTTTAAGTAGCTGAGCATGTCAAGTGCTAAAATACAGATCAAAATATAAAAAAAAATCGCGCCATTAAATAAGTATGAATTTTAATTGCAAAATTATACTTGCTATATTGGAGTAATGTATGTAAATGCATCCGATAGATGGCGGGGGTCGTAAAGACATCTAAAACAAATGTGAAGTGAAGATTTGTTTGGAGTCACAGTTGGTGACTGCGATAGCATTCCCCGGATTGGATGATTTGATCCTGATAACAGTAAAGCTCTCAAAAATATTTTTTTCTCAAAAGTACCTATAAGTAGAATGTAAGATACTGGGTTTGTATTTTATGGTGTGTCGTTATCCAATATCTTGTTGACGGGGCTATTTTTCTTTGATAACGAATAGTGAGATGTATGCATATAGAGCCATTTCGGTATCGGACATCCTCACATTGGCTCTGACGGGACTAAACGAATAGGTATTCTATTAGGGCACTTTAGTTACCCCGGGCCTGTGGAGCCGGTGTAAGTAGCTGTGAGATTCATTCGAGAGCGTGTGAAGTATGCCAACGCGTCTTTCATTTTAGTTTAGTCTTTAATTTAAGAGCATCAAAGTCAACACTTGACACGAAACAACCCAATGTGCCATGTGTGCATTCTAATTAGGCTAGAATGGTAGAATATAATATGACCTTTAAATATGTCTCATCTACTTTTTGAGCTACTCTACATAATACCAGTAAGTTAGGCCTAATATTAATCGAAATACAAGTTCTCCCTCATTATAATACTAATATTTTCATCATCTTTAAATAACTAAATTCAAATACATAAAATATAACAAAACTTTTTGGATTCAAACGTTATAATTCTAAATAGAATTTGAAGAAAGTTCGCTGGCAATTAAACATTCAACAAATGGGGACCGTTAAAAGCTTTCGCTTTTATATCATTCGACGAATACTTCTGTCGGCAATAAATTGTCCGAACATCTGAGTTCAACAGTACCTACAATCGATACCTTACATGGAATGAGGATATATCCCTAGAGAACAAAGTCAGACGGCCTGATGTTAACACCTACAGAATCGAATTACTGTAGACCCGACTCAGAACTCGTCTCGATTGTAGCAAAACATTGCTTTATGTATGAAATAGTATAGTAAAAACCCAATGGCCTCATTTTTATTCGAACAGACTATATCTATACAGTTATGATCCTTAACACGTTATATTTGATAGTTTTCTAATAGACTTATGGCGTGAAATTACGATCAATACGTACCCAAATAAAAATGTCTTGAGCGCCATCAGGATTTCTTTCAAAGAGATGCACCTGTACGAGGCGGAGTGGTTTTACACACCGACCTCTGATGCCTGTGTTGTGGGTTGGATTCCCACGCAAGACTGTAGTTGATCTAAGTTTGGATATGGTTTGTGTCCGTGAAATTATATGTTTGTAAAGTTTCCCGCGGCAGGGATAATTCCCTCCCGTCCTAAACAGAACATAGAATGGGTGTTAGCCACGCTGGCCCAATGCGTGTAAGTAAACTTCGCGCACACGGTCTTTTTTTTTTGTTTACGTCTTAATTTTGAAATTAGAGTTTCATTCCTGGAAAATTGTTTTTCTTATAAAATGTGAGTAACTTTTATTGCTTTTAGGTCAGTCCCTGTAAAAACTTTTTTATGATCTATTGTGCTCGTAGTATCAAAAGAAATGCTTCACTGTTCTAATTTTAGCACCTCCTTTCACTTCCTTAAAAGGTTGCATATTATTGTTTTGTTTATTGCGTCTTTTATTTGTGCTTTATATACGAGTAAGTAAGAAAATGCTTGACGAAATCTTTATTACAGTCAAAGAATCCCCATTGTGTATAAAGCAACATAATTAGGTACAATTGATTTGGTGAATATAAACAGACGAGTTTTGATAGGATGTTAAGAATGCAGTATTATATGAGACTGCTTAACATGAGTTCACGTTCGATTTCGGGGTCGAGCCGGCAAAAAATTATTGTGTTTTTTTGGTAGTGGGGGGCCATTATCCACTAAATAAATCCGCCGTGTGCCGTCTCTCCGCCTGTGTCAGCGGGCCACTGGAACTATGTTGCATTACTTCAGTGGTCCGCCGACGGCCTACCCTGTCGGGTACCTTCCATAATAGAAAAGTAAAAATAATATTGTTTCAGAGATCTTTGTACTTATAAAAACATAATTATGAAGGTATATCTCGTATTCTTTCCTTGTTAAATTTTCCAGCTTTTTTTGATCGTGTCATTATTTATTCAAAACAGCTTCTTTAATTTTCCGCTTTCAAGCATTATATTCATCTCGCGTACCTACTTTACGGCCTTTGGTCGCGACCAATTTAAAAAACAAAATGAGAAATGTCTCAGAGACCTATTTTAGCTTATAAATCATTAGGCTTTACTCTATTACACCTACCATACTAATTTCGAGAATAATTGGTGTGATTACGTAGTTCATGAGAAATACATAACACTGGACTCTAGGTTTTTAATAAATACATAATAATTTGAAGTATGTTAATAACCCAGGAAGCGCTAGAAGTTCTTCGCACTGCTGCCGCTCGGGTGGAGCTTCGAGTATGCCGGCCGCCGGCCGACGTCGTGGACTCTGTGACGCCACCGGACCCACCAACGCCTCCTGCGCGGACACCGCTACCTCCACACCTGCCGCCGCTTGACCCTCTCAACTGTCACCCAATGCATGCCAGGTACACATATTTTCTTAATGTGGGGATGGAATAAGAATACAAGTTTCACCAGCCCATTTTATGCCGCGGGTATCGTATGAGGTGATAGGGCTAAGGGACTAAGCAATTATTACCAATTACATTACTGGTGGGGTAGGGTTTGGTACCAAACGACTGAAGTAACGTAACATAGTTCCAGTGGCCCGCCAATAAAGGTGGAGAGACGGCACACGGCGGGTTTATTTAGTGAGTGAGGGCCCCACACTACCCTGTTCGTTGCCCCGAACGATGGGGTGTGCGGTTAGGAACATTTTTTCCCGCCTTAACAAAAATAAAGGATTTGGTACTAAGAAGTGATTATTACCCTTACTACTCAGGGATTACTCCCCAGTACTCAGTCGTTATAGGGCCCGGGCTCAGTGATACCACAGTCTTCTAAGTGACCAACTGTGAAACATATTAGTGTGTTTTGATTGTAGCGTGAGATAGCCGTCACCGTCAGGTGGGCCGGGGCTCGTCAGCCACCATGAGCAACAAAAAATATGTTTGCAGAATAATTACTCTAAAAATTACGTCGTGTAGTTTTTAGGAGTAATGACCATTCGTGTCAGACCGACGGTGAACTCAAATTTGGCTAACTCAAAAATCTAAAGCTGGTAACTAAGATTTGCCTTTTGTAGTTTTAAAACATATAAAAAGGACCAGCTATAATCATTGATCTAGTAATATAACATACTAGATTTTGCCCGTGGCATCGCTGCAGACATGAGCTAGTTTTAGGTTATATCTCAAGATCCCGATATCGTAGCGGGTTAAAACTTAAACCAGTATTAAGTCTAATCAAGAGCTGACAAACCAAAAAAAAACATGAAAATCTGTTCTGTAGATTTTGCGTGATGAACAAACAAAAAAACAAAGAGATCAACAAACAGACCAAAAATCCAAATAAAAATGTTTTCGGTTGAGAAACACCCAAATAGCTTAATACAGTTATTTTATTTCTAATATCTTCAATGTACAGACACAGCTCACAGGTTACAGGTTTATAGAAGTACAGATATGACAGAGAGTATTGGTGTAAAGATGCGAAAGGGGATGGTTCGGACATGTGGAAAGAATTCCGGACGAGCGACTGGTTAAGAAGATATACAATGCGAAAGTGGAAGGATGTAGGTACAGGGGGAGACCGAGACTCACCTACCTAGACCAAATCGGTCATGTATTGAAGGAAGGTGGAGTCAGGAGTCTCCGAAACCGGCGAGCGTGTATGAAGAGAGTTGTGAATGTTGAGGAAGCGAGAGATGTATGCAAGAATAGAGCCACTTGGCACTCTGTTCCCTCCGCCTACCCCGCAAGGGAAATGGCGTGATGATAAGTAAGATATATATTTATAAAAATATATAGGTATACAGATAAGTGTGCAAGTTCTAACTGCGAGTTCTTGCCTTCCTCTATTTACAGTAAACAGATTAAAGGATCACCCCCTGTTATGTTATGGCTAGTCATATAGCGAAATGTTCATGATACATCGCTGCTTTACTGTTTGAGGACAAAACCATGAGAGTATACAAAAATACTTTGGAAAATCCAAAAGTGCACGCCTCCTAATCTTCATTTTTCCCAATAAAATTGGTTATTTGATAAGTAAATAATAATGTATTGGTCTTACTAAGTAGTTTTCAATAAATCACATAGATAGCGCTAACTTCATGGTTTTCATGTCTTATACGCCATCTAGCGCTAATTTTAACAAGTACTTCTATATTGATCTATAGAAATAGTTTAAGTAATTCTCACGAAATAAGGTATAGCGTAGCGCTGGTTTTAGTGTCGAATCCAGCGTAAATATTCACAAATTTTTTGTTTTAATAACAATTAATCCACATCGAATTAGACCGTGAAAAGTGATAGGGCTCTATTCGTAGTTGTACTAAATCGTAAAGGAAAAAAAAAACTCGATTAGTAAAGTATTTCGGTCGTTATCGTGTTAACATACATTACCTACAACAAACGGACGCCGAACACAGAATTTTTTTAAACAGTTTTTTAACTAGTTTAAATAACAAAAATGGCATCAAAAATATCATGAGTGTTAAAAATAGTATTTTCTCTTAATATGTGTGTGTATATATTATTTTACAAGTACAATATATGATAAATAGAGACATTTTAAGTTTGTAAAATCAGTTGTTCTCCATGAAACAAGAGTAGTACACTTCGCTTATGAGGCGTGCAATAGCGAAAGTAAAAAAATATTACACCTTGTAACTATCTCACACTCATCACCAGCAATCTTAAAGACCATCTTTAAATCTCTAAAATGGTTTACGTTAAGTTAAGGAATCTAAAATTGTCAGTTTCTCGACAATATTGTATTTAGATTTTGTTTGGTTTGACAAAGCCAAGCATGGGAAAGTCTTAACTATGTATACTGTTTTAACAGTACCAATTACAAGCATCCGTTACAGAGATTGGCTCCTAGATTACGAAGTAATACGCAATACCGTAGAAGCTGGCACAACGTAAGGCTCAGATTATTTAATATCGAATTCTTTTAATTAATTGGTAAACACATCGCTCTACAAACCAAAAACCAATGGGTGAAAAATCTTGAGCAGCAGCAACGTATGGGGCAGTGTAGCGTATAAAGGCCACCAAGTGGACCGACCGATCAAAGCCGTTGGATGCAATCTGCACAGGTCTCACTCGTTATAGTGCTCTCTTGGGAAGGTTTATGTATAACAGTGGACGCCTAAACGGCGATGGATGGATGGATCGATACAACACTAGGTTTTTTGTCCGTGTGGTGACGGACTAAGAATACAAGTGTCACCACCCCATTATTTCCCACGGGTGTCGTATGAGGCGACAAAGGGAAGTAAGCAATTATCACCCATTGCATTACTGGTGGTAGGGCTGGGTACCAAGTGGGAGTACTCATTAGGTATCGGGCCCGAGCGGGTTGGTACCACCATCTCCCGTGTGACCGGTCATGAAGGACATTGTTGCGTTTTGGCTGTAGCAGGAGACAGCCGTTATGTTCTTTCATTTCGTATCTGTGAAATGAATTGGTGAGCAGCGGCTTGACAATACTCTCGGTATAGTTGAGTCCATGAGCGACGGTTACCATTTACCATCAGATGGGCCGTGGCTCGTCTGCCACTACATGCAATAAAAAAAAATTAAAAAAAAGGGAAGTGATAAATCCTATCCTGAACACATCAGCACACCACACGCATAAAGTACTTTTTTTTTGTTAAGTCCGGCAAAAATCTGCCTAACCGCACACCCCGTCATTCCGAGCAACGAAGGGTAGTGTGGGCCTTCGCCCACTGGCGGACTACTGGAACTGTGTGACATTACTTCAATGGTATGCATAAAGTACCTACAACAAATAGTTAGCTCAATTTTCGATGTTTACCCTGACGGAATTTAGTCATACACGATACATATATTAAACAGTCTTCTGAGGCTAACAGTCGTTACGGTAACAGGTCATGTAAGTACCACGTCACGCTTATATTATTTGTACTGCGTCATACTATTGAAATTGTAAACACCAGTTTTTAAACAACTGAATGTCGCTAAGTCACACACTTTTAACAAATATACTTTCCAACCACGTATATTAGATAGTTTAGCACTTGGCGTGGGTCGTAAAGACAAATGTGATGTGAAGATTGGGTATGACCGACGGTTACTGCGATGGCTTAGCGGTCTAGAGCACTTCCCCTGATTGGAAGGGACGCAAGTTCGGATCCCGCTCGCACTAAAATTCTCTTTTTCCACGTTTTCACAAATAATTTGTTCATGTATATCAGAGTTAATATGTTTTTGCAAACTCGTATAGATATGACTATATTAGTACGAAAGTTTAAACAAATATTAATCTTTGGCTTACTAATACTATATTCCTCATTATGTATGTATATTCACTTATTTTACGCATGAAAATAGAATAGCGACTCCAGAGCACTCAGATTCTCCTATAATATTAAATTTGTAATATCGTCCAATATCTTGCTCTATATTAGAGTCATACAAACAAACGCCTGCACCCCTAAAATGGCAAATCATTTTAGTAATATTTTGATCTGAATTTTAGCACTTGACGTGCTCAGCTTCTTTAAAGACCAAATTATTTGTGAAAGTGAAAAAAGGGAACTTTACTGCAAGCAGGATTCGAGCCTGCGTCCCATCCAATCTGGGTAAGTGCTCTAGACCGCTAAGCTATTCCAATAGCTCAACGACGATGCCAAATCTCCACTTCACATTCGTCTTTACGACCCACGTCGTTGTGGACGTTGAAAGTTCCCTTTTGCACGCTTCATAAGCGAAGCCTTGAGGTGTGTACTACTCGTTTCACGCAGAACAACTGATTTTTCAAACTTAAAATGTCTCTATTTATCATATATTGCACTTGTAAAATAATATATACACACACATATCAAGAAAAACACTATTTTTAACAATCATGATATTTTTGATGTTATTTAAACTAGTTAAAAAACTGTTTAAAAAAGTTCTGTTTTGGACGTCCGTGTGTTGTATGTAATGTATGATAACACGCTAACGACCGAAATACTTTACTAATCGAGTCTTTTTTTTCTTTTACGTCTCAGTATAATTACGAATAGAGCCCTATCACTTTTCACGGTCTGATTCGATGTGGTTTGATTGTTATTAAATAAACAAAAAAAAATAGTGAATATTTACGCTCGACTCGACACTAAAACCAGCGATATACCTTATTTCGTGAGAACTACTTCTATATACCAATATAGTAATACTTCTTAAAATTAGCGCTAGATGGGGTATAAGACATGAGAATCACATTAAATAGGAACTTTTTAAAATTAGCGCTATCTATGTGATTTATTGAAAACTACTTAGTAAGACCAATACATTATTAGTTACTTATCAAATAATCAATTTTATTGTGAAAAATGAAGATTATGAGGCGTGCACTTTTAGATTTTCCAAAGTATTTTCACATTCACAAATAAATTATTTTTTAAACTAGCTGAGCATGTCAAGTTCTAAAATACATATCAAAATATTTAAAAGATCGCGTCATCTAATAGTATGATTTTTAATTGCAAAATTGAACTATATTCGAATAATGTATGTAAATGCATCCGATAGGTGGTGGCGTGGGTACTAATACGATAATATCAAACATTGTTTTCCTGAATCACTACTTAGGTACTGAAGTATAGCTGAGTCTCGAACTGTCACGAAACATTGGAGACTAAATGTTATCGCATTTCCCATCGTCTTGTATTACTAAATCGGACAAGAGGTCGACGAACACGGATCAAACATATCTGCATCTCTCTGAATGTGCTGTATCATTTGAATATCGTCTATAGCTCACGTATAATCGGGGATTGCGAGATTAAATTGTTGATAGCAAGCTTGACAGGACCGTTTACTTTAGTGATGAAGCAGCTTTGAAACTGTTCTTAATATACTATTACAAGCATTCAAAACTTTTGTGTATATGTCGTGGCCAGCTCTTAGAATTAAACACTTCATGATGTGATCGACAATTTCATGAAATGCCTGTATTTCATGATATGGAAAATACCAGCTGCCCACATCATAATATGGTCGGGCCAGATCAATGAAGAGTAAGATATGATCAGCGAATTCGCTGAGTCCTTGATTCATCGAGCACAAACCCAAAATTGACAAATTGTTTATTTACACTTACCGATGAAATGTGATTCCATTTGTTCCGTAGTTCGATTATTCGGTATTTTTTCTACGCTACCGAATACAACAGAACGCCATTACGAAAGTGTGTGTAAAATCTTTCGGAATATATGGAGATGTATGACGGGTCAGTTGTTGGTGCAGTGCTGTTGTGCAAGCGAGAGCTGATATTTATATTATTAGTCACAAATCACTGATCAGTTTCGGCGTTAGATGACCCGTATTATCCGCTCTATTGGGTATCTGCACGATGCCTTAAGCTAAACTCAAACTACTTCATGATATGGCCAAACATAGTGTTCAAATAATTTTACTATCCAACCATCCATCTATCGATATCGGCGCTGCTATCGTTTTGTTTTTGTGATGAATATGACCATTATTCTGATCAAAAAACTAATAATAACAATATTTTTATTAAAAATATATAATTTTCTTCTTTATTTGGAGTTTATGTGAAACGTTTGATACTATGGAAACCCTACATTAAAGATATAGCCAAAGTAAACTTCGATTAACATATATTCTCATCAAACGTCGACGTTTAAACGATATGGTTGATGTAAGCTGGCCATATAAAATCGTGAATGGTTTCAGGAAATAAGCTGCTATCAAATACTATATTTTTTACATTGAAAATCATTAAGAATGTGGAGAAATAAGGCCTTTTTGAAACACGAGCCTCATTTGTCTTCACTCATCTTAATACATTTGCATTTTTATTCAACCTCTTCAGACTAAAAAGTACTGTTATGTTTTTCCTAAAGGTTATCCCAAACGACGTCGAGCGCAACGACGTCATCATCAGAAGGACGCGGGAGACGGGAGCAGAGCCCCGAGCCTGACCGCCGAGACCTGCGGCTGCCTGACCTCGATCGACCGCTGCCGGTCTACGACGTACAATACGGGGTGAGTCACGTAAAATTAACTTGCCAAAAATTAATAAGTACTCATATTTTTTCGAACTAACTCTTAGTAGTGTATCAATCAGGCCAAAAAAAACTAACTGGCTGCAACATTGATAGAGCTCTGGATGCGAATACCAATATTTAGAAAATATGCTATTCGAGAAAATATTTTGTTTTTTTGTAATGTAATAACATGGTTCTATTTTCAAATTTATTGAAATCACAGAAATGTTTATTTATGTCTCTGTTGTACAATAAAATTATAGTTGTACAATGACATCAATTATATTAGAATTGTTAATTTGATTACGTACACTAATTAATTAGTTTATAGCTTAATGAGTTAGTTTATTTGTATATCCACGTTATGCACGATATATAAGCCTTATCCTTGTTAATATTATAAATACAAATGTGCGTTTGTTTGTTGAACTTTAAGCCTAAGTACCTACTTATCGATCATCATGAAAATTTGTATACATATTTATACACCCAGAAAAGGACATAATCTACTTGTACATATGAACCCTCAATTTTTCGGAATAAAAGTACCCATGTCCTTTTAGCCTATATGTAAGCCAAATTTCATGATGATCGAAGTAGTTACGGCGTCAAGGAATAACAAACAAACATATTTTCACATTTATTGGGTATTTTAAATGTATTTCAATCTTTTTGATCTGTATCTTTAGCACTTGATATGCTTAGCTAATTCCACTGAGCTACCGCACCACATTTCGGCCATATCGAACGCATTTACATGCGTTTAATGCGTTCCATTAGGTGGCGTTGGTCGTTAAGACAAATGTGATGAGGAGATTGGGTATGGCCGAAAGGTAGTGCGGTAGCTCAGTGGATTAGAGCACTTCCCCGGACTGGAAGGGATGCAGGTTCGATTCCCGCTCGCACTAAAGTTCTATAAAGTAATTTAGAGGTGTGAGTAATTTACAAAATAATAATAATTGATGTTTTACCTGTTGCTGTTCCACAAATCAAAAATATCAGTCAGAGAGGGATTCAAACTATGGGTTGAACTCATTGAAGTGTAAAAAAGTGTAAATGCGCAATTAGGCACTGAAAGTGTCCACTTCAAATGAGTGCAGATTAGGCTTTCCAGCACTCATTTCGTTTAGTGTTGTTTCGACGTGCGAGCAGCCGCAACGCCCGCAACATATCAACATGACTAATAATCAAAAATCTTTTTTGAAAAACTCATTGACTGTCTCTTTTTCTCTCGTTCTTTCTGAATAGTGTCATTACACTCACGCACGTAGTTAAAAGTTGTGACTATTTTTAATGCGAAATTAATGCTATATTTAAGTAATATAATACATACAACTTTTACCGTGATTTCTACACACAATTGTACTTAATTTATAGATCAATGATTAAACTCAATCCATAGAGTTTTAAGAAGTTAATTAATTCTTTTTAATAATTCTAAGAATAAAACCTTATATTTGGAAATACAGAATGTAAGCCGAGCTATATTAGTTTACTTATACTGTGTAAGTATACTTAGCATAAGCGTAATGAAATCTGCGCAGGTTATTAATAAAATCTCTTTGTTTCACGCCTACAGGATGATGGATCAGTGGTAAGTTGGCTATAAATAAGTAATGTTTTGTGAGAAATACGTATTTGTATATGTATTTAAACTCTCAAAGTAAATACAACAAGTATTTACTCTTTGAAATTAAATTAGTATTTAGAAATATACTTTTTCTGTATACCTATATATAACATGACATGACATATCAACTCGAGCCCCTGGGGCTAAATAAGGCCGTAAAATTTTACATAATATGGGTTTCTTTGATACTGTAGGCATACCTTTTACTATGCTCTAGGTGAGCACTAAGACAGGATTTTAAGCATTTTACGCAAATCTTATCCTTTTTTTTTCTTAAGGCGGGAAAAAATGTACCTAACCGCCGTCGTTCGGGGCAACGAACAGGGTAGCGTGGGGTCCTCACTCACCCGTCCGTTATCAAAAATCTTCATAGGAAGAAACCCCCCGGTTCGGACAGAATATCGAATAGGGTTATTAAGCTTTTCCGCCAGTCATTATTAGTCCTTCTGACATGTATATATAACGCAGCGCTCAATAATAAAATCTTTCCCCCTCAGTGGAAAGAGGCCGTGGTAATTGGAATCCACAAACCCGGCAAAAAGAGATTCAAACCATCTAGTTATAGACCTATTAGTCTGCTTAAAGGTTTAGGTAAGATATACGAGCGATTAGTTTTGTGTAGGCTGAAAGCATACGCCGATGCTAATAACCTCATCCCCCTCCACCAATTTGGCTTTAGAGCCAAGCATTCTAGTGTGCAGCAAGTCCATCGTATCGTAGAGTACTCCTACTCGAAAATGCAACGCAACTATTTCATCGGTGCTCTCTTCTTCGATGTAGCGAAGGCTTTCGATAAAGTCTGTCACAATGGCCTAGTATACAAGCTACTCCACTTAGGAGTACCGCGGTATCTCGTACTCATCATACGAGACTTTCTATTTGACCGCAGTTTTCGCTACAGAGTGGAAGGGACACTATACTAGCGTACCCGATAAAACTATGCATAAATATTTGTTGCGACCAATTGTGACTTTAAAACATTCAAGGACCTCCTTGAAATCGAATATTATAGTTTGTATTTTAATCACTATTTAATACAATATCACTCTATAATCATTATCATTATCAATAATCATTATAAAACGTATAAATTAACGTATTTCCTTAAAAATAAGGAATAGCAGAAATACGAGTGATAACTAGGTTGTTACGAAACTCCGACTTCCATTCGGAGCGGTCGGAAATTCCGTTTCCAAGTTTATTGTACCTTTATCGAACTGTGGCACCGGTATGGCGGATATTCCTCAAAATACACAAATGTATACTAGCACATGTCGGCGTTTGCCGTAATCTGGACTTATTTCCGTAAGTTAGGTAATAATAGTAATATGTTAAATATAGCTGCATTAACGCTGTATAAAACATAATAAGAAATTATTGATTACAGAAGATAGACGGTAGACGTCAATAGGCTCGCCCCCTATTACGTGGGACTTAAACATAGCTGGCAAGTCGCGGGTGTGTAATACACCTCTGCCTACCCCTTCGGGGAATATAGGCGTGATGCTGTGTTGTTGTTGTTGTTGGTATACCTATTTATAGTTATTTGATCCTGTATACAGGACCAAATAACATTTCAGCACAGATGGTTAATATATATATATATATATAATAAAATAATAAAATAAAATAATAATAATAATAATAATTTATTTCACAAAAATCTGACACATTACAATTTTATGGATTAGAGAGAGATTGTTTTATCTAAAACATAGGTAATAACTTATAAGGCATGTATAACTTAAAAAATGTAAATGGAAACTTCTACATCCGAACTAGGCGTGAACCTGTATCTCGGAATGTAGCTGGTCCCCTCACAGAATTAGCAATAATCATAGAGCCAAAATTACAGATACATATTATATAGCAATTTTCTATTTGTTTGTATGTTTAATCTTATTTTAATTGTGCCAACCATTTTTAAATAAAATTTTAAGATAAGTTTTGTGATTGATTATGATTAGATATGTGTTATAGGTTGCACCTTTGTGGTTGTGTCTTTGAATAAATGTGCTTGTGTCAAGTGGAGAATGTGTTGAGTGTAAAGTTGAAAGTGTAATATATATATTTATAATATTTAGTGTATATGATTGGTTGGTGTTATGAACTGGGTGTGATGTGCTATAAACTGTGTGTAAGGTGTTGCCTAGTAACTGAGTGTGATGTGCTATGAGCTGAGTCTGCTATGCTATGAATTGAGTGTGAGGTTTTAGAAGCCGAGTGTGATGTGTAATGAACTGGGTGTGATGTGCTATGAGCTAAGTGTGATTTGCTACGAACTGGGTGTGAGGAATTAGGAACCGAGTCTGATGTGCTATGCACTGAAAGTGATGAGCTATGAACTGAGTGTGTTGAAGTTGGAGTATTATGAAATGAGTGTAACGTATCATGGAAACTAAGTGTGAGTTGTTAGGAGATAGGTGACAGACAACCGATGTCAAGTTGTTAAATCTGAATGTTTAATAAATTTTCAGTCTCTTCATAGGATAGGCCCTGAAGATATTCGTGAATTCTTTGTTTACAAGTGTGTCTATTTAGAGAGTGTATATTCAGTGTCTTGTTAATCCTGTTATATAAATATGGTCCAATGAATACATAAAAGCGTTTGATAAAAGAAGTCTTTGGTATATAATTTAATGAAACGTTATGCCTACGTTTTAATAATATATTTTTATTATAAGGTGTATCACGGTGATGCCTGAGCAGTGAACTCTGAATGTATAGTTGACGAACGGTCAGAACTTTACATAACTGGTATAATTGCGCCGTTGGGAATATAATGGGCCTGAAAGTCATTATTTTAAGAACTGCACGTTGAGCTATTTCTAAATTCTTCATATAAGACTTTGGTGCTCCTCCCCAAATCGATATGCAATACATTAGTATTGATTGACAAAGTGTAATATATATTTGTTTCAATAGTGCAGGATCAGCTACGTGTCTCAGCGTTTTAAATACGAAGATGAGTTTCCGCACTCTGGAACATAGTTGTTTTATATGCTCTTTAAAGTTTAGATGGTTATCTATTATAACGCCGAGATATTTGACACTCTCAACGCACTCAACCGTCTTGCATGAGCAGTTTCTGTTTATTGCACAATCATGAGAAATAAGTTTAAACTTGTCCCGGTTTTCCAGTGTATGGCGAGCACTAAATGCTATGTATTTGGTTTTATCCGTATTTAATGTCAGTAAATTGTGACTCAACCATTTCCTAGCAATGTCAAAACCAAATTGGGCATTTGTGTAAACCTCACTCCATGTATTGGCCGAAAAGAGGAGAGCAGTGTCATCGGCATAGGATAGTAGTTTACCCTGGGGGAGGTTAAGATTTCCGAGGTCATTGATATAGGCAAGAAAGAGCGTCGGGCCTAATATGCTACCCTGCGGCACGCCATAATTCACTGGCAGGTCTTCACTTATGTATTTCTCTATCCGTATACACTGCTTCCGTTCTGAAAGATAACTCTGGAAGAGTTTCAGTGGTATGCCTCTAATCCCCAATCTCTCTAGTTTCTTCAATAACAAAGGAATCGATATAGAATCGAAGGCCTTACTTAGATCAAGAAAAATAGATAAGCATTTATTTCCTTTATCAATATTACAAGACACATAATCGACCAGTCTATGCACCGCATCCTCCGTGCACCTACCTTTACGGAAGCCAAATTGGTTCTCGGACAGTAAATTCATGCTCTCAAGATAATTCAACAGTCTAGAATTTATTAATTTCTCTAAAACTTTAGAAAGCGCCGGCAATAAGGAGATTGGCCTATAGTTAGAGACAGTACCTCTATCGCCATCTTTATAAATAGGACGAACTATAGACTTTTTAAGAAAGTCTGGGAAAATACCACGTTCGAAACAGCTATGAAAAATGTGAGCGAGTGGAGGGGTTAACGTATTAATATTTTCTTTTAAAATTTTGTTCGAAATTTGGTCCCATCCTGGCGCAGATGAGTTTTTAAGTTCAAGAATTCGACTCTTTAGTTCCCTCTCAGACACACTTTCTAGTACAAAAGAGTTACACTGAAAATCTTTATTAGACATCTCATAGTTTATCAAACCACCGGGTTGAAGATGCCACGATTGATTACATTTTTCAGCTAGGTTCCTACCTACATCCACAAAGTACTGATTAATATGATTCACAGATAGTTGAGGCGTGGCTTGTATTTTTAAAAGGTTATTTGTGTTATTGGTATATTTTTGAGTGTTAGTAATTTTTTTAATAGTGTCCCATAGGGATTTCGGATCGTTTCTAACAGCCTCAACTAAAGCCCTATCATACGCCCGTTTGACTGTTTTTAGTATTTTATTAAAAAAGTTTCGGTAACGTAAGTACGTTATTTTTAGAACTTGATTTTCGGGTGATTGGGTTGATTTTTTGTGTAGCCTGTCTCTATTCCTCATGCATCGCAAGAGTCCCTGAGTGATCCAAGGCTTGATAATTTTCTTCCGCCTAGGAAGTTTAGTAGCTTTAGAATTAACATGTATAGCTACTTGTGATATATGTACGAGTATATATAGCCTCCCGTCCGAGTGTTGAAGGTTCGATTCCCACACAGGACAATTCTTTGTGTAATCCACAAATAGTTGTTCTGAGTCTGGGTGTACTTTTGTTCTGAGTCTGGGTGTACTTTGTGTCCGTAAAATATTATGTTTTTAAAGTCCCCCGCGATACAAGGATTATTCCTTATTACAGGATGTTGTCTTTACCACTGAAGTAATCCAACATGGTACCTACCAGTTGTCCGTCAACACAGGCGGAGAGACGGCACACGGCGGGTTTCTTTAGTGGGTTGGGGCCCCACACTACCCTGTTCGTTGCCTCGAACGACGGGGAGTGCAGTTAGGTACATTTTTTCCTGCCTAAAATCTTTAAAAAAAAATGTGTACAAGTAGGCGGACTCATTGTTAGGATTTATACTCCGTATGCGTCAGCGTGGACTTCAGAATATAAATAAATACACACACTCCATAATACATTATTTATCGCTATGTAAAAATAACTAACCCACTGGAACTATTATATTATTATTTCTAGATGAAAATCGTGATATTTGGTTCAGAGGTTGGCGGGGTGAAAGTTTAGTGTATTAGTAAAATGTTGCAATGACTTAATAATGGCATGATTAATATTATAAAATCGAAATGTTTATTTAATGTTTCACTTTAGGAAACAAATTATATTCCCTTTCACTTCGAATTAACCTTGTTTGATTAATAAATGATTATTTATTGAATTGTTAAATGTTGTAGAGCCAAGAAATGTGTTAAAAAATTTAAAAAAGTTATTTTATGGATATATATATATATAATCTCTCTCTCTCTCTCTCTCTCTCTCTCTCTCTCTCTCTCTCTCTCTCTCTCTCTCTCTCCCTTTCTTTCTCTCCCATCTATAATTTACTAGACCATGCCTGTAATAAATTTGTAACAGACCCAAGTCTCTAAGATATTTGAGAAAAAATTACTGTTTTATTTTTTTTGTAATAATGTGTTATGTACGATTACAGTACTTAAAAGTTAAATTGTTACCGTTCGATGCTTAAAAATCGTTAGTTATACCTAGTGTTTAATAGGTGAAATAGCTCTTGACTTATCCACGTTGAAGAAGCCCACGTGAGAAAATACCCGACTGACATTAACTTTTGTAAAACATTAAACACATCTCTCTATATTTTCAAATTATTATCACTTTTTTATTACAGGAATTTGACATCATAATGACCAAAGTAAATGGTTCGTTGGGCTTCACTCTGCGGAAGGAGGACCATAGCGCCTTAGGGCACTATGTTAGAGCCCTGGTGCGAGAGCCGGCACTGAGCGACGGAAGAATTCAACCGGGAGACAGAATTGTTGCAGTATGTATATTAATTATGCCAGAAACTTTTCGATACTTTAACCCAACTAATAATAGAAAATAGCTTGTGTCTGTCATACATTTTTTTAAGGATAGATTACGGAATGATTTAGGGGGCCATATGGTGAAATAAGTGACTGGGAATTAAGTTACAAAGTTCAATTCTCATGTTGCTGTCATGGTCCGTGTGGTGAAGGACTGAGAATACAAGTGTCACCACCCCATTCTTTCCCACGGGTGTCGTATGAGGTGACTAACGGAAGTAAGCAGTTATCATCCATTGCATGCACCAGTGTGGTAGGGCTGGGTACCAAGTGGGAGTACTCACATGGTATCGGATCCGAGCGGGTCGGTACCACCGTCTCCTGTGTGACCGGTCATGAAACACGTCAGTGTGTTTTGGCTGTAGCAGAAAATAGCCGTTTATTCTTTCATTTACAAATATCTCAAATTTTTGTGACTCGCTTAGTAATACTATAACTATGTGTCAAGCAAAAACCTGCGCTATTTTGGGTGATATAAATCTAGACATAAAAGAAGGGTATACCGATTCATGTTCTACCGATTATTTAGAGCTGACCAGCCACTATGGATACCATCCAGGCCATTGTTTTCCTACTAGAGGGAACAATTGCCTTGACCATGTATTAATTAAATCGAGCTTTGATTCATCGGTTTTAGTGTGCGACACATGTATAACTGATCATGATACTGTGTTACTTAGCATAAACAAAGACCAAAGAAAGTCCCCTGTTCTTAGACAATTAACCAAAACAAATCATAATGCCTTAGCAGTCGATCTAGCACGCTTAAATTGGAATACACTGTACACTTATACGGACATATCTTTGGCTGTTGATTACTTTACAAAAATACTACAAAATTTGGTCACAATGCACACTACTAATGTTACCCTTAGTTGTTCTAAAGTAATTAAAAAACCGTGGATCACGCCTGGTTTGTTAAAATGCATAAGGCGTAGGGACACATTACATATTAAATCTAAGAAAAAAGTAAATCGAGACAATCCGGTAATTCAACTTGAATATAAAGAATACAGAAATGATTGCAATAATATAATATATAACGCTAAAATTGAATATGAACGTAAACGTTTGAGTAGTGCGGGAGGCAATTAAAAAAAAATGTGGTCTGAAATTTAAAAAAATCTGTAACCTGTCACATTCGCCGGAACAAACAAATTTTATTTCTGATAGTGACGATGCTGTAAATAAATTAAAAACTTTTAATACGTATTTCTCTACAGTTGGAGAAAATCTAGCAACTAAGACTCTTAATGACATGAATTCTAGTGAAGACTTTTTAGCCGCTAACTACTCTAATATGATGAAAAACAAAACTACTATGTCTCATTCTTTTTTCTTTAAACCAACAGATGAACTTGAAATATCTGATATAATTAAAAATTGAAAATCATCATATGTAACTGGTACAGATGGACTTAGTAATATTATTATAAAAAACTCAAGCAACTCATTAGTTAAGCCTATTTCGTTCTTATGTAACCTTAGTCTTACTACAAACTGCGTACCCGATAGTATGAAGGTTGCCAATGTGTGATGTATGTGTGTTCTGGGCCCTAGACTCTTCATCATATATATCAATGCCCTGTGCTCATTGACACTACCGGCAGCAAAAATCTTCACATATGCGGATGATACTGCTATCGTTTTCCACGCAGACTCTTGGCCTAACGTTCATGAGAAGGCAGAATATGGTCTTAAAATTATCGTCGATTGGTTGAAAAGAAATCTTCTGTACCATCTGTAACATCGAGAAAACTAATGCCGTTTGCTTTAGTGTATCTAAACGAACCAGTCCCAGAGTGCCACTTATTGTAAAGTTTCACTCCTGTTCTGATCCCAATAAATGTGACTGTCAGTGATCAAAAACACAAACGCTATCAAATATTTAGGTGTCTACTTTGACAATCATCTGATGTGGACTAAGCATATCGAGTCATTAGGAATTAGGGTTAGAAAACTCTCATACGTGTTCAAACGTCTGGCTAAATTAGCAACGTACAAATTAATTAAAATTATTATATCTGGCTTTGTGCCAGTCGGTTTTGGGGTACTGTATTATTTCCTGGGGGCAGCTGCAAAGACTAATCTACTTAAAGTGGAAAGAGCACAGCGAGTTCTCTTGAAATGTGCACTTCAACTTCCGTATAAATATTCAACTGACCTTCTGTACCAGAAGTCTCAAGTACTTAGAGTGAGGCAGTTGTATGTCATGTCTGTTGCTATGCGTTTCCACAGGACTAGCCTTTTTACATGTAATATACCATTACGTGCTAATCGACTACCTCGGTGGGACACAATTAGATGTTATAAATCTATTGGCCAGAAGTCATTCCTATTTATGGGACCCTATATCTACAATAAGCTAGAAAGAACTCTAAAAATAGCAAAACTACGGAAAAAAACATGCAAAAACAAGATTTTTTCATGGCTAATAAATTTGGATAACACAAGCACTGAAGAATTACTAAAAATACCCAAATAGCACTTAAGACACATTTATATTTTTAACAATATACGCATACCATATTATTTCTTATCTTAGAAAGAAATGGTGCGCAGCGGCTTGACAATTCTCTCAGTATAGTTGAGTCCATGAGCGACGGTTACCACTTACCATCAGGTGGGCCGTGCCTCGTCTGCCATCATTAGTAATAAAAAAAGAATAAAAAAATACTGTTTAATAGTTATGTTTCTCAAAAGTAAAAGTGTTATTGCAAGCAAAGGCGTAGTTTTAAGATTCAGGGCCCTGGACCTGTAAGATTTATCGCCCCATAAATTAACGGTAAAACTACAAAACCTTAATAAGTAATAATTATATACCGTGTGTTAATCACATCATACCGATAACTCCAGGCAAAGATGTCACTAAATAACTCTAATATTACCTCATACCATTTTCGTCGACAACGACGGGTTATAAAGTTAGCAATTTTTAGCCGCCATCGATTTATTTTAACAACGCGTCTAAAAAACATGAAGGTTCCAATCCATTGCAGTTTTTGGAGTAAATCGGTGATTAATGGGTTTATTAACTAAAAGCTAATTTAAATTTAACAATATAACGATTTTATCTCGCATTGAATTTAAAAATATGAAAAAGAAATTGCAATCTTCATGAAATGACCGATGCATATTTCCACCACCTTGGGGGTATCAATTATCGATACGATGAAATTTACACCCTGTATAATTTAAAAAAATTACAAAATATAATTTTACAGTATGTTGTTTTGGGCTCTTGATGTCTATCAAACTTCCAAATGAGTTTTAGTTAATGAGGTAGGCTTTTATTAAATTTCTTCAGGCATATAAAGTCAAACGTAAAGGCGCACAAAGCCGAGCGCAAACTCTCACAGCCAACCGCTCCGGGCCATGGCCCTTTTGGCACTAGGGTAAATAAGCCCCTGGTTGCAAGTGAAATATTTTTACGTTATTTCAATATAATTAATAATGTACACTTTTAGAATTGAAGTAAAAAATCTACACGTATATTTAGACTTGAGTTGAATGTGTCTTTGCATTTGTTTTTATACTACTTGACTAGCGAACAAGCATACGGCCCACCTGATGGTAAGCGGTTACCGTAGCCTATACCAGATATTACTCTATCTCTATAACACCAGAGGTATCACTTGCGCGTCGCCATCTGCAAGAAAAGGGATAGGAGGTGGATGGGAAGGATAGCTAGGAGAGGATAGGGAGGGGGTTTGGGCCTCCGGCGCTCTCTCTCACCATACGAAACACAACGGTCGGCGTAACTATCCGTTACTCGCTGATCTTTTGTGAGAGGGTGGTACAGTAGTCACAACGGATCTTTGTGTCTGAAGTTGGCTGCAAGACGCTGCACAGTAGCCTTTTTTGTGACGCAAGGCAGGTGCGTCTTCTACAGTTTACATTAATCGAAAAATATTCGATTATAATTTAACAATTGTAATCGATAATTATATAATTTATCGATCGTACTAAAAGATATGCTCTTCCAAATCTAGATTAAAGCTTATTCGCTCTAAGCGCTCGTATACTTTTTTTGGAATATCCATCCATCCGCCTTTCATCGTCCACTGCTGGATATAGGCCTCCCCAAAATGAGGGTGTTACCATAATCGCCACGCTTGGCAGGCGGGTTGGCGATCGCAGTGGATGTTTTTAGTATACAGGGGAACGCTGCTGACCCCAGGTGTCGCCGGTAATCCCTTAGTCGGCTTTTACGACTCCCATAGGAAGAGACGGGGTGCTATTCTTGGTGCCGGCAATACACGGCCTTTTTTTTTGGAATATATAAAAAATAAATAGAACCTAAATACTTAGATATGAAAACATTATGATCTCATGCGATTGTTTTGTTAATCGAGTAATAACATTTGAATTGGTCAGCACTTACTTATCGTATGATTCTGTCAAAATTCCCACTTCGCGCTCTTTGCCTAACTTCAGAGACAGAAAGATTCGTTGTGACTGCTATACTTCCTCGATCGAGCTGGCCTATTCGTGCTGGGATAAGCAAGGCTACTTAATATATCACTACACTATAGTTAAGTACTTCGTTAAGACATTACTAATAAAAAGCTAAAGCTGTTTGTGTACTTTTTAAATAGGCTATACATTACTAGTCTAGCACTAAACATTAAGAACAACGCCCATTATAAGTACTGTCACGAACAAAGCGCCGGTACCATTAAGAGCATCAAAGAGCTGGCTATAATGAGTCCTCGCTAATTAACTGCGCTCATCTCTCAATCTTGATCTAAATGTGTGTCTATTATGCGAATTATTCTGGCTCTGTTGCTATTGTATATCAACAAATGCCAATAACGGATGGCAATAATAAATTGAAAAGAACGCTACTTCCTTTTTAACCACTAATTAATATCCCACTGTCGGTCGTAGACATCTAAAACAAATGCGAAGTGGACATTTGGAGTCGCCTTCAGGTGACTGCGATAGCTTAGCGGTTCAGAGTCCCAAGCTCGCTGTTAGTCCCAGTCCCTCAAGCATCGGATATTTATCTGTATTGATTTTATACCTACAATTGCGTTCCTTCCTGTTTCAAGTAAACTAAAGATATTATATCTATACTATTATAAAACTGTAACAGAGCTGTGTCTGTACATTCAAGATATATGAGAAAAAATGACTTTAATAGGCTATATAGGCTATAAACACAAAACAATTTTTTTTAGGTTTTTTGTCTGTTTATCTGTTTGTTTGTTCGCGCATCACACAAACACTACTGAACGGATTTTGATGCAACTATATGTATTTGAAAGGCCTTGATTAGACTTAAAAACTGGTATACATTTTATCCCGCTACTATATCGGGAACCTACGATATAACCCAAAAACTAGCTTTTGGCTGCGGCGGAGCCGTGGGCAAAGGCTAGTAGATATATATTTATATTTATTTAAAACCTTTCTCCACTGGTAGAGCCTTGCTCATCCCAGCATGAATGGGCCGGCTCAATCAGGAAAGTACCACCCTCCCATAGAAGATAGTCGTGAAACAACTGTAGGTACTACTGACGTTGTATTTCGTATGGTGAGTGAAATTCCCTCCCTAATACTCCTTATTATCCTTGCTATCCTCTCCTGTACGCTTCTTACTATCTCGCCTATCCTTTCCTTACTAGCCTTCCGCTTCACCTCATATCCCTTTCCTTGGAGATGGTGACGTGCGAGTGATGCCTTTTTTTTGTAGTCGAGAAATAATGTAGGTACCTAACCGCACACCCCGTCGATCGGGGCAACGAACAGGGTAATGTGCCTTCACTCACTAAATAAACCCGCTGTGTGCCGTCTCTCCGCCTGTACTGGCCGGTACTGGCGGACCTGGAAGTGTGTTATATTATATCAGTGGTGTGCGAGTGATGCCTCTGGCTACAGACAGAGAAAGTGAGACATAGGCTACGGTAAACGCTTAACATCACTTGGGCCCTATGCTTGTTTGCCACCCACGTTGTATAAAAAAGCAGTCATGAGGACTGCCGACAGAAGTGAAAACTTAAAACTATAAACAAACAGTTGTTATTTTTGGATATCCAAATTAATTGTTTGATCATAAGGTAAGGTAAGGTAAAGCTAGTAAATTTACCAAGAATACATGTGATATACGAAACATTTTTTAAGTTTTCACTTCATTGTTAACACGTCACATGACCATTTCGATGATGACTTACTGCATGAATTTACTCCCTATCCAAACCTTCCTATAGAAGTTTTCACTTCAAAAACCGCAGGCATCTCACTCAAACTTAGGATCAAACTTGTAGGAATAATAGATATAAAAGTATTCGTACCTTGCCCCTTTTACTAGAATATGTATAAAAAAACAGTAAAAAGTATGTATTTAGAATTGTAATACGACAGATCAATACCAAGAAGCTTTATAACGGATCTTTGTGAACGAAACGCAAGTAAAAAAACTTTTCAATGTGACTCGATAAAATTAAACATTCAGTAAATGGATTATACGAATTGAACAAAGAAACATTTGAATCAATATTATTATCGCCAGTTGCTAACACAATTTACTTTAACACAAATATATACCTACTGTGTGTGGGTATATAATGGCAAAATACTATTTCTATTACACTATGTATACTCGTATGTATACATAAGTAAACTATTTAAGACTACGTTCACTGTTATTGAGATGAATTAAGAATTTCTACAACCTAATATAATGACTAGAAATGAACTAAGTATAGGTGTTCAATAAGGTATGTAGTTTATTCAGATCGAAACTAATAACCAACATTAGGTATAAGAGATAAAATTACCTTTTCTTTTTTATCATACTACGTGCACAGTTTATATATTTACTGTGCTACGTGGGTGGCAAACAAGCATACTAGCGTACAGTTACTTATCTGATGGTAAGTGGCCCGTAGCCTATAGACGCTAGCAACACCAGAGGCATCACTCGCGCCATCTCCAACGAACGGGATAGGAGGTTGATAGGAACATAAGAAGGATAATAAGGAGAGGATAGGAAGGATACTAAGGAGAGGAAAGGCAGGATACTAAGGAGAGGGTAGGAAGATAATAAGGAGAGGTTAGGGAGGGGGTTTGGGCCTCCGGCGCTCGCACTCACCATACGAAACACAACGGTAGGATTAACTACCGTTGTTACGCTACGGTTGCTACGGTAGGATTAACTACCGTTGTTACACGCTGATCTTTTGTGAGTTGGTGGTACTTCCCTGATCGAGCCGGCCCCCTCATGCTGGGATTACATTTATAAAAAAGTGGTGATGTATGTACTTCATGTATCCTTTTATTTTATACACTGTAATGTACGATTTTATCCACGTTATGACTGCACCGATGCCGGAGTGGTTTATATATATCGGCCTCCTGTCC
Source organism: Leucoma salicis (assembly GCA_948253155.1). Classification (NCBI taxonomy): domain Eukaryota; kingdom Metazoa; phylum Arthropoda; class Insecta; order Lepidoptera; family Erebidae; genus Leucoma; species Leucoma salicis. The sequence continues at coordinate 8,006,852 of OX411808.1, read as the reverse complement.
GAGTTTGTGGGTTCGATTTCCCTCACAGGACAACTCTTGGGGTGATCAATAGACGGTTGTTTTGAGTCTGGGTGTGTCCATGAAATTGTATGTTTGTAAAGTCTCCCACGATACAAGGATTATTCCTTAGCTCAGGGCGTCGTCTTTATAAAAAAAGTTACCTTTCGTAATGGTAAAAAAGTTATAGGGAATATTATCTGATGTAACCTCTTTATAATAAAAAATGAATTATTTTTAAATTATATTTATCACTAGTTGCTACCCGCGACTGCGTTCGCGTGGAATTATGTTGTTTTCCATATTTTGTGCAGAACCCTAATTATTATTCCAAAATAAAAGTAGCCTAAATTACTCTTTATAACATCAGCTATTTGCCAGTGAAAGTCCAGTTCAAATCAGTCCAGCCGTTTCAGAGATTAGCCGATGGAACAAAGGGGCAGACAGGCAAAATCTTTAAAAAAATGTATTTTGTTCATGGACTTAATATTTTGTTATAGGTAGGTAACTTTTAAATACATTTACTAAAAAGCTGTTATTTAGACTTTAGACATTAACAACAGACACTTAATTTATTTGTGTAGGTAAAGGCTTTCGTTAACGACGTACGTGTATTTAAATTATATTCGCAATTAATGTAAATAATATTTGAATGATGTACTATCGCTCTCTATTTGAAATACATTGTATAAGAAACTATTAGGTACGTGTTGAAATCGTTTACATGACCGACAATGCTTTGCAAATGTAATTCCTCGTTAGGAGCATTAGTTTAAACTTGTGTTAATGGGCTTACACATCTTATGTTAACAGTTTAATACAAGATTTCTATTTGCGTATTAAACGTAGGTGTTTATTTGATATTAAGATATCCGCTTAATTACATATACCTATAAGAAACCTTTGCCCGGCCAAAAATTTAATTTTCTTCGCATGAAGGATTAATTAACTTTCTTTTTTAATATGCATGTAAAGTAAATATATGCTATATATCTACAGATATATAGCATCTACATAACACAGATATATAACAGCAGAGATAGCCTAGTGCTAAAGTACTGCAAAGACATATAAAGGCATCGAGTTCAATCCACAATCCAAGATCACGCCACACATATGACTTTTCTAAATTATTTTTCTAAATTTTTCTAAATTATCTGTATATTTTTTTACAAATTATCACTGCTCGGTGAAGAAAAATCTCTTGAGGATAGATTTTCGATTCTTCGAGAGATTTTCTCGGACATGCCGCACTGAGCCAGCGTGGTAGACTATGGCCTATATCCCTCTCACTCTGAGACCCTGTCCAATAGTGTGAATGTAATTGGTCGAAAAAAAATTACAAGTCTTGTACAGTATAAGGAAAGGAATCAACATTGGCAAAAAAATGTTCGTAAATAAATGAATTGTATTTCTTGTACAGGTGAACGACACGCCGATGTCCAATATGTCACATTCCGATGCGGTGCTGTTCCTCCGTTCCTGCGGGAGTGAAGTGCGCTTGCGGCTGTACAGAGACCATGCTGCCACTCCTTTATCACCTATGTCACCACGAGATGGAGCTACAGACTCCGACGCACCCGTGAATAGGCCTAAACCCCCTCTTAGGTAAGAAAAGAAAATCCGTATGAGAGTCATGAAGCTGTTTCTTTTCCCACTGATTTCTAAGATGTAGTTTTGAAATCTCTGGGAGCAGTGGCTTGACCATACACCTTTATCAATAATGTTATATCAATATTAGCGACACTTACCACTTGATATTAGATGACTCATTGGTATTTCACCCAACAAACAGCGACTGCTGATCTTGAGGTCTCGATCCCCGGGGCGATGCTATTGAGCTTTTTCGTAAAAATAAAAATTCTCAGTAGCAGCTCTGAGTTTGGAAATGTGTCCGGTAGACGGCAATAGGCTCGCCCTATTACGTGGGACTTAAACATAGCTGGCAAACCGTGGGTGTGTAATACATGTATGTAATACATCTCTGCCGACCCCTTCGAGGAATACAGGGGTAGTGCTATATATGTTTACAAACTATGTGGAGTTACACAGATTTTACTCCAATGTACGAGTGAACGTTTTAATAGTGTCGTAAACGATAAACCAATGAAATGCATTATGCATGGCGTGTTTACAGTTTATATCAATAACTAAAATATATTTTTTTGTTGCTAATGATGGCAGAGTGAACGCGAGTGAGAGTGGTAACCGTCGCTCATAGATTCAACTATACCGAGAGTATTGTCAAGCCGCTGCGCACCATTTCATTTCTCAGATATAAAATGAAAGAATAACCGGCTATATTCTGCTGCAGCCAAAACACACTGACGTGCTTTATGACCGGCACACTGGAGACGGTGGTACCGACCCGTTCGGACCCGATATCAAGTGAACACTCTTACTTGGTACCCAGCCCTACCACCTTTATGCGTGATAAATGCTTACTTCCCTTAGTCGCCTGGTACGACACGAAGGATGGGGTGGTGACACTTGTATTCTTAATCCGTCCACACGGCACAAATGCAGTAAAGTCGTATGAAAATATTAAAATGAGTATTGATGCAACATCTCCGCGGGAAAATTATATGCTGCTGAATGTGCTAAGCATAAAAGTGACCCCAATACAATTTGGGACTTGCAATTTTGACCAAAAAATCTCAGTATGTTTAGGCTGCAGGTTGGTATAACCATTTTATAACAACTACCTACTCTTGTATACTCACAAGAGTACACACGGTTTGTCTATCCTGGTCTTGCAATTAATTATTTGCCAAAGACAGGGATCATTAATTACTGTATCTAATGGATAGAAAATAATTTAAACCCGTCGATACTTTCTTTCTACGTATATAACAAGTACTTAATAGAATAGTAGGTGACGGAGGAACATTCTTGTAAGGTTTTACGTTTATCAGGCCTGAAGCAGTGTCAATGCTGTGTGACTTAGCCGCTCGTCGCCTGACTCCTGACGCTGGCGATGGTTCAAGATCTCCGTGCTTATCACCTCGCAAGTACCGCAAACTCACCAAGGATATTAACCATTACGAACAACCAAATGGTATGTAAGACTACGTGAGGACATAGCTGCTGCTTTAACTTTGAGCTAGTGTAGATATAGTAATAGAACTATGCAGGGACTTTCTATCGAACTGTCCTTGTAATTGGTTCCCCAAACTATAGATATTATTCAGACTATTCCTGACATTAAACAAAACTATAGGAACCTTATAGAGGTAACGTCTCCCTGCAACGTGGCGATGAATCTGTTGTGAGAGAGAAAAATGTAAATAATTATGTATTAGATACTTCAAAATGGTAGGTTAGCATATCTAAACTTAATACTATAGGTATGATACACTTATAACTAAACTATGTAAGGTATGATGGAGTAAGAGCGGATCGGGGGAAGAGCGGATAGTTGTAATAACTCCAAAACTAATTACTATTTTTGAATACCGACAACACAGGCAATAACGCCATTTTGTAGTGCCTCAAAATGTAATCTGCAGTGTTTGTTTTACACACAAACACGTGTACTAAAGAACAAAATGTGGAAGTGTGCAGTTTCAAAAAGTAGAAGAAAACAGTAGTACTCAAACTTTTAGCTTTTAAGTAAATTACATAATACCTCTACCTACTTACGTAACTTATGTGAATTTTGTGTTAGCATTTCAAATAAAATGTACTTACTTATCCCATAATGATGTACCTACCTATCGTTTATTTATAGGATACTAATATTATATTTTTTGCCAACATAAAATGCGACTATTTGTAGGCATTGCATTAGCAATTTTAGTCAATATAAACTCAAATTATAATGAAAAGAGAATTCTATTTAATCCCATTATATTTTTTAGGTTTAAAATGCCACGTCCTCAGAAAAACCTAAAGAGCTACTAGATATTCCCAAATGTTTTTAGAGATTGCAGTTTAGCAGTAAAAAGTAAGCAGCTTACAAATTATGTTGCTGCAAAAAATGTTCAATATACACACCACAAACCTTCTACACTGAGCGAACGAGTCCTTGCCAAAGAAGTCTTGAAAAGTGATACTATGGGTAGATCACCTAAGTTACCGATAGAAGCACAAAGCTGGCTAAATGCCTAAGGGCGTTAGAGAAATATCCAGAGAAGTTCGTGATATTGTTACTGAGTTCATAAAAAAAAACTAATTTAAGTCTAATCAATAATTAATCTAATTCAAGAATATCACACCAGTATATTGAAAATTAAGGCATAGTTGTTATGAGAATTAGCTTGTACATTCAAGACTTGAATTACTATTACCTACTGCAACCGTTGTTTGTTGCCTAAATATTTACTTGAAAAATTTCATTTGTTTTACTTATTTTTAAGTTTATGATTTTCATTCCTATAAAGTTTGAGAATCACATTTTTGTTTCATTGGCGAACGGGGTAAGAGCGGACGTATTACACTTTTGAAAAAACAAAATTGTCATTACCGGCCAAGATACGAACCATTCAAGACTGTTGCAAAAGTAAAATTTGACTGGGTTTAGACCAGAATAAAATTTTTTATGTACTTTATCAATACGACGAATAGAATTGATTTTAGGATATACAACGCTCTTACCCCGATATGGTCCGCACTTTCCCGGGTAAGCAAAAACACTACCTTCTCAATTAGATCTAATTTTCATAAATATACATTAATTATAAAGGGTTCCATTATTTATGTACATAAAATGTGCTTTTTCTTTTTTCATAAAAATATTTTAGAAGTCCGTTAACAAACCAGACTATTGAAATAAAAATATTCTTTTAAAGTTCTTGTAAGAACATCAAAAAACCGTCCGCTCTTATCCCAACATACCTTACTATAAAATGTTCTGTAGCTATAATCACAATTAGCGAGCGATGTATTCTACATTGTCACAAAGCACATATTCGACAAGTCTCGAAATATAATATAGTTATAGCATATAAATAACTATAGAAAGCGGCTAAAATTAGCTTACATCTAACACTAAACACGTACAAGTATACACGCCACACACTAAGGGATGTAGGTGTTCCACGCAGATGCTCCGAGTTCCGACAAAGTAGAACACGGTTCGAAAAATTTTGACTGCGTTCAGGAGTGTCGACGGGCGCGCCCTGTAGCACTTGCCAGCCCTACTGCTCCACCCACTTGTAGAAAACAAAAGTTAAGTCTGACAGGTGAGACCACAGATATACAAAAATGTAGATAACGCAAGCTGTTCATTTAAAGAATTTAATTTTTTTAAATTTTTCAAGATTCTTCCAAGATTGTAAAGTTTTTTAAGCTGGCGATATCTACTATGTCTGTGGGTGAGACGCTGTCGGCCCCCACACTCTTCGATTACCTCACAACTCATCGCTTTACACCTTGATCCAAAGCAGCGTATAAACTGACTCGGATTTCTCATATCCACATACCCACTGTAACACACCATCGTAGCATACAGCACTATATAATAGATGTTCTTCGTAAACTCGACATTACATCGGAGTGTTCGTGTCGTTGCTTTTTTTGCACTCATGCATTTCCCACTGTTAACAAGTAAATGTAGTTCTAGAAGTTCAATGGAAAATGTGTCGCCAGATAACAATATCGTATTAATTCCCCAAAGGGCATTCTCTATTCAATTCAAACTCTAGTCTTTATTACTATTGATTTCATTGAATTCCTTTGCTATTGTAACCTGATTCTAAGTATAAATATATGAAACAAGCCTTTGCCCGCGGCTCCGCTGTAGCCAAAGGCTAGTTTTTATGTTATATCTCAGGTTCCCGATATAGTAGCGGGATAAAAAGTATATCAACTTTTAAGTCTAATCAAGAGTTATCAAATAAAAAAAGTTGCATTAAAATCCGTTCGGTAGTTTTTGCGTGATGCGTGAACGAGCAAATCGACAAACAGACAGAAAATCTAAAAAAAATATTTTGTGTTCAGACACGCCTATATAGCTTACCTAATACAGTCAGTTTTTCTCAAATATCTTAAATGTACAGACACAGCTCTGTTACAGCTTTATAATAGTTGTTAGGATTAATGTTATTATGCATAACGTTATGCAATCAATAAAATACAACTGGACCTACAAATCAGTCAAAATTATAAATATAGATATTATATATGTTGTTATATTTTATTGTAATAGTTCTTTTTTACTTGTATATTTTATGAAACAGTATTTATTGTAGATGTTATATAGATATTTTTATTCAGGCGCTGGAGACTATTACGCATAGTACCTATCTATTTGTTGTCGCCTTGGCCGCAACGTAATGTTAATTCATAATACTTATATGAAACAGTTCGTTAGTTTGCCTGTTGAAAATAAATAACACTAGCCTTTGCCAGCGATTCCGTCGCAGCCCAAAGCTAGTTGTTAGGTTATTTTATCTCACCACTGACGGAATGTAATATAGTTCCGGTGGCCCGCCAATAAAGGCGGAGAGATGGCACACGGCGGGTTTCTTTAATGGTTGAGGGCCCACACTACCCTGTTCGTTGCCCCGAACGACGGGGTGTGCGGTTAGGAACATATTTTCCCGCCTTAACAAAAAAAAAGGTTATTTTATCTCGGGTAATAATATGGTAGCGGGATAAAATGTATATAGTTTTTAAGCCTAATCAAGAGCTACCAAATAAAAAAGTTTCATAAAAATCCGTTTGGTAGTTTTTGCGTGTAACCCGAACAAAACTGTTTTGTGTTCAGAGACGCCTAAATAGCCTAATACATTCTTAAATATTTATGTACAGACATAGCTCTGTTACAGCTTTATAATAGAATAATATATGTAGTTATTATAACCAAATAGCCGCCATTACATCTAAAGTAGGCGCTTTGTTTTTATAAAGGTCAGCGTGAAGGACACTCGCCATTTCTCAACCAACCATAGAAAATAACTCACAACTTTAAATTATAACCGGTAGTGTGAAAATAAAAGATTTGAATCTGATGAACAGATTGTAATAGGACTTCTTATATTCTGGCATTATACGGCACTGTTTCTTAATCATAAATCATTTTGTATTTTAGTCAAGATACTCCATTATATATATACTTGCTGAATCAAAATATATTTATCTACTGTATATCATCAATAGTACAAAAAGACGATAAATTACGTTTTATATGGTATTATGAGAATATACATCGACTATCACATAATTGAATGTAATACTCTGTCTTTTAGTTCCTCCGCATGGGTACGAACTAAACAACTTGGACAACGACACATTGGATGCGCCGAACATGTACCAGGAAGACATGACTCGACAATCTTACGATCCAATGTTCCCTGTAGACTCAAATGAACCGGTGTCGATGCCAGTTGAACTTTCTAGCGATGAAGCAAGGTTTAAACATGCTAACCCGACTTATCAAAGTGCTGTCTTGACGAGTGATGGACATACAAATGCTGACGGGCATAAAGAAGATGGTAAGAACAATTGCAAAATCTTTAAAGTACTTATTTAATCGGTATTACACGTATAAGAATTGTTTTATCAAATCTCATATCTTTGTGATGATCACAAACTTATTGTAGTTAAGAAATACCCATTGTTTTTGCGCCCGAAGAAAATTCACTTCCGCTACCTTTAGACAATAACCGTTTCAAATGCGAAGCTAAAACCAAACCTTATTTCAATTTCAGATAAAGGTTTGAAGAAATGGAAAGGGATTGCCTTGTCTCCTGACAATGAGCGCAAAAATCAAATGCCTCCAAAGTCTCCTCCTATGGAACCTCCTCTTCCGATTAAACCTAACGAAATCGATACCGCCCAAAAAGAAAATGTCAAACCTGAAGCATTTCAAGAAGACACTAGCACTGAGCCTACGGTAAGAAAATTGATTTTTATTAGTCAAGTTACTAGAGACTTTGAAATTAAAAAAACAAAACGTTACTCTTGTATGTTTAAAAATATTATAATAAATTTAAAAGAATCCGGGCCTGTAGAATCTGATCATTGATCTTTATATTATATATCTTCTTAGTATTTATTCTTCAAAATATAAAATAATGTTACTTCCTTTCTCAACATAAAAGGTATGTATTATACGGGTGCTTAAATAACGCAATATTTTGTTACCCGTTGAGGATTTGCGTGTTACATACAATATGACACTGACAAAAATAATATTACAAAAGTATGTTATATTGAAATTCCTCATTAAGGGTATATAGGCAGTCGAAAGCTTTTCCGTCGAAGATTCGTGAGACACGCCTATATACTATATCCTAATATAGTAATTTTTTTCTCAAATATCTTAAATGTACAGACACAGCTCTGTTACAGTTTTATAATAGTTAAGGAATATCTATAGTTCAGAACTTTGTAAGACTGAAATTATGTAGCCTGGTGATAATTTGTTCTATTTATATTTACAGATAGTCACAGTGGAACTAAATCGTGGTTGGAATAGCCGGCTAGGGTTTAGTGTGCAGTCCCACCCCGAGTCTGGACAGAGTTATATTTCTGCTGTGTATAACGACAGTGTTGCGGCTAGGGATGGACGATTGCGCCGAGGAGACGTCATACTACAGGTACTTATGACACTCATATGTCTTGATATAGCTAAGTATTTAAGTATCTCACAAATTAGTGTGGATCACACTAATATCATATATCTTATTAAAACGAGACTCGCGTAATACATATATATTGGTAGAAATACCTTTTAATACCTGAGGTTCGACTGAGTTATAATAGGTACACCACGCTGCCGTGGTTACGGGCGGTGGGCTGCTTCGCCTATTGCGCTCGGAGAAATAAGGTTCGATTACCCACACTTGGTCTCTCCAATTTTTTATATTTATTATATACCACATTAAAAATAAAAGCTAACTTACATTATACATATTTGTCCCATCAAGTTCAAAAAATGATTTTTTTGCATAAACAACGGTGGCAAACCACTCAAATTTATTGTTTTACTCAATTACTATAATACATACTCGTAATAGCTTTAAAGGCCATTAGCTAGTGACCACCTAAAAAATAATTTACTAGATATTATCCGCGCCAATAAAGATACGAATCAAGAACGGCTTGTACTTATGGTAACGTGTTGGACCGTCAACAAAACAGCTTTTCACGTTTAGTGTTATTTTTTATTATAGACCTTGATAATGTTGTAGAGTATTTTCTTATAATACTTTCTAACATTTACGCGAATTTCACACATTTTGAAATAAAACTACGTTTACGGAATCTATCGCGTTTACTTGATTTTTATGCTATCCCGACGTTTCGAATACTTTACAGCATTCATGATCACGGGTGGACTTAGATGGTAGATGTCCAAACAACCACAGTGTCGGTAGATGAATCCGTTGAAACAACATATCAGCTTTGGACATCTACCATCTAAGTCCACCCGTGATCATGAATGCTGTAAAGTATTCGAAACGTCGGGATAGCATAAAAATTAAGTAAACGCTATAGATTCCGTAAACGTAGTTTTATTTCATTATACACGATTTGACGCGCCTCACTTCAAAAAATCCTTCCTCTTCTACGCGAGCTCATTTTACTAACGTAGCTAGCATATAAATAAACATAAACAAAAACTAACGTCAATAACAATCAAACAGAAAACAAACAACAATAACAAAATAAGTATAACAGTAAAAATAGCAATAAATTTAGAAAAAAAAACCAAGCGTGTCTGGGCAACCCTACAAGCAGATCCAGACTCATTATTAGTGCTTATTTTTGTTGCAAGCCGTACCGATGTGTGTGATTAAGATAGGTATAAGGAGTGAGTGAGAGGCAATGGTTAGCGCCGCCATTTAAAATTTGATTCTATAATGGCACGGATAACAAAAAGGTATTAAAATAAAGAGAGTAACTCGCCAAAAACACGCTGTTGTCATGTGTATTTACTTCTATTTGCGACATAAAACTCTGAATATTAATATAAAAAATATTTTACATTTATTTTCAGGTAAACGATGAAAACGTAACATCAATGAAAACACCAGAAGTGATCGACCTATTGAGAATATTGCGAGGCTCAATTTGCATCACTGTCCTTCGACCACCGAACCCACAATGAAGCATAATATTCTAACATTTGGAATAAACTCGCTCACAGGCCCTTGCACAAAGCGCCTGGTATGAAGAAGGGTACAATTAATGCCTTAAATTGATGTCCAGTTGGACTAGGAGAGACACTCAGAGGAATCATGAATCTCTGAAAAATACTAATGAATCGACGTATGTTACTTTGTTCATGAAAATATTCGCCTTATTTTAAGGTTCAAAATAATTATTATACAATTCAATATCATAACATTAATACGTTAAGACTATTATCGTCAAATGAGGTCTTCACGATATATTGATTACTTCTTTGTGTTGCTAAGTCGCATATTAAATATATTGTGTGAACGTATTTGTTATGAGAGCAAAATATTAGTTGCATCATGTATTTTTATAATGAAAACCTTCTTGTATGTCACAGCTATTTTGTCAAATCTATGCGTATGCAACCAATTACATGTTTTGTTAAAGTTCCTTATAAGATTGTACTAACTATCGTCGTTATTTAATATCTCATATTGTCAATAAGTTAAAGTTGTAAAGATTAAATAATTTATTTTCGTAAACAATCTCTATAATCTATATCGTATAAAAATAGCGACACGAAAAACTATTGACATATACATTTGTATATTATTTTATCTCACCCGACCAATATAGGTATTGAATGATAGCGAATTAAATAATATCGATATGTTCTTAATAATCATGATATTCAACAGGCAATAAGCAACATTTTTAAGAATTAATAATATACGATTAAGAAACTTGATCAAGTTATTGTAATCATATTAGATGATGACTTACAGAGTAGAACTTTCTAATAAGTAACAAGATGTGGCTATTAGCGGTCTATTAGAAAATATAAGTCCCTGAAAATAGAAAGTAGATTATGTTGCAGTAGATTACATGGAAATTACGAAGTATAGCATTCCAATTTAGTCGTTGTAAATAAAGTAAAATTAAAAGACCAGCAATTAACACGGCGGTGCGTAGTGTGTACAGTCACCAAAAAAAATTAACCGTATCCTCACTTTTTAATTTACATTTAAGGTGATTGTACATAACGCAACATTAAATTTAGACCACATTTCGATGTTTTGACCACGTTTCATTACACCATACCTTCACAAGATGATAATAAATGGTACTGATATTACAGTTACCCACAACAATATGTGAAATAAATACGGTTGATATTTAATCGATTCAATATCAGCTTATAATATAAAACTACTTTTATGGGACGCGTTAAATCAATCTTTTTGTTATTCGTAACCAAGTACTATAAAGTAAGCGAAATGTCAAGATAGTAGTAAATCGATCAAACACGGCTGACTGCGCAAAAACAGTTTTATTTCAGTTTATATGAAAATGTTTTTCTGCTCTTACTTATATGTTTACGGTATCTGTAAAGCATAATGTCTTGGTAGAGCGACATTCAAGCATATATATGTGGAGGACCTGAATGAAAGGCCATAAGTATTGAAATTTAGAGGACCGTTCATTTATAGATCGTTAATTGGCATTATTAAAAAATCATTTGTTGATATCAAAGAATGACTTGACTGATTAATGTTCCTATGTCCCCTAGATGGGGCAGAGGGCGTCCACAGTGCATCTCCTTCCCTTTCGGTCTTACATTTCATGTTGGTCCAGGTCCTTCCAATGACCATCGCTTCGTCAACAATAGTTCGCCGCCAGGTCTGTTTTGTACGCCCATATCTGTATTTACTTTGGAGATTCCGGTCTAGGCCTTGCCTCTGTATACCGTTAGTATACTTTCGAAGGGTTTGGTGTATTCAGATCCATTCGCGGCATTTATGTTGCCCCAAAGTTGCGTGTTAGAGATGTTTACGGGCCAGTAAATACCAAGGTTTTTACGAAGGCACCGCTTAATGAATATCTTCCACGTCTCATACCCATACAGCAATACAGACTTCACGTTGGACCAGAATACCTTGAAGTTGACTTTTAGTATCGGTTTCCGTGAATGCCGTGCGGGTCGGAGCTGCGCGAGGTTTGCTGGTGCCCAGTGCGTCTTCTGCGGGACGAGAGACTGCTGGTCATCTCGCGTGAGCACTCTGCCGCCTCCTTTGCGTATATCACCTCCTCGCAAAGGAAGATGGCGGCGTTCCACCCACACTCGCTCTGGAGCATAGTCGAGAGTTCACGGCGCTGCTCTGTCCATGCTGGACACTTCACCAGCATGTGCTGCGCCGTATATGTGTACCATCCACCTGCTTTTGTCGGCTGAAGAATTCGAAGAAAGCTTTCTTATACTTTTCTACTTCCCACACTTTGCTGAATATTGTAATGCGGAAGAACATACCAGGGGTCTGTGGGGCGGTGGTGATAAGAAGTACTTCAGCTACTAAAGTTATTAACATTTATATTTCAGATGCCTGCTTAGTTGACCAAGCAAGTTCTATTATATCGTCAATACAGGGTATATACGTGACATTACTCGGTTCAGTCCTGCGGCATATTTCTTCCTTTACGTACCTTCACTAGGTGCCTGCAGGGCCAGGCATTCATGGGTCCTTTCTCTTTGTTATAGCTGTGGAAACGCAGTTACAGAAGCAGTTGGGACTCCGGATGCTCTAAATTGCGCCCGGAACGCTAGTAAATGCCTATTTTTTACCGGATCATTATCCACATCCATCGGAGGACAAATCAGAACTTTTTGGACCGAAAGCAGCTTTTGTTGTATATAATTATAAATATTTACGATGAAGGCTATGCAGTTAAATTTTCGATCAGTAATCGGTTTGATTTTGGGCTTCTTTACGTCCTCAAGTTGCTGCAAGTTGTCAGGATCTACTAGAACATCCTCTGCCTCTTAAAAGTTAGGCTGGGTCCAAATTGGCTCATTATGGTCGTGTGATATTTGGTTTTCTTATATTAATTTTCAATATTCGAAGGATATGTTCAGACTATACAAGACTTGAGCTACGATTATTTGGGCAGTCGATAGACCACAGGCACAGACAATTGCCATGAATCGTAAACGTGATTAATAAAATTATAGTGTAACAAGTCTCTTAATAAAATATTTGTTATCTTACATTAGGAGTTTTCTAAAACTATATCTTTGCGATGAACCCACTTCAAACGTTATTACGAAGTTATGAAGAAAGATTTTTTTACTTTTAAATATTAACGCAGCTTATAATCAGCTGTCTGTAATAACATCATCACGACACATTATATAAGTTGGTCAAAAGCACTTATTATAAGCCTTATAAAAGTTAAAAGCTTAAAATTTAAGGCATGCGCTATACTTCCATTAGGCACAGATTATATAAATTCTAGTCAAATGTAAATTTTAATTGAAAATATAATAGCCTTTGTGAAATGTATATTAAAATTAAGTAGTTAAATTATATTCTTACATAAATAATTAATACACGCTATTTACTTATTTAATTTTCTCGTAAGGTACCTATCTATTTGTTATGGACTTAAAGATTTTATCAACAAATCTATTTTATTATAACTAGGTGTAAGTTGATAGGATAATTGTTTAGACGAAATATAATGAATCCTTACAGTTATATGAAGCAAATGAATCAAAAAACTGATATTCTAAAGTTATTGTGATGGAATTGTATTAGTTAACCTATAACTTAATGTTCTAGAAATATTTGATGTAATATGCAAAAAAACGTAGGTGCAAAGGCCCAGTGTCTCACAGAAACATGCCCTTTACCATAATCTATAGTATATTTCATTAGAGATTTCTTCAAAATATAAATAAATATTAATTATAATTCAATATTATTATTTCAACGAAAAATTTAAGCTTGTATGTATCCGTACAAGCTATGATGATTATGATAATGGTCGAAGTTTTGAGACTGACAACTTATTTTCACGATTTGTTTTCATAACGTTGTTTCTAACACCGTGTAAATAAAAAGAAACAAAAAATGTGTATCGCTCTTGAATATATATTAAAGATTGCAAATTATTATGTATCAATATATACTATAATATATCCGTTCAATTTATACTCGAAAGCACCCTATTTAAACAAATGAGTTGGTACTACCAACTGACTTTCAACTGCAGTACACTGAGAGCTCCTTTTTCAAAATTAAAACGGTAGGTAACATTATTTTTCTTATATTTATAAATTTTTCATGACATATTAAAAAAAATCACATTAAATTGCTTTAGAGCACTCGCACACATGATTTACATAACACCCTCTGTTCTCAGTGAAAATAAAAAATATACTCCTGAATACGTAATATAGGTATGTCAGACATATCTATCTTATCGTATTTTAACATACATATAATATTTGCTAATGGATTCCATATGCTACCACGCTTCTGAGTTACGGTGTTAAGAACAGCGACTATATTAAAAGTACAAATTAAGTAAGCAATATTATTAAAATATTCGAATAATAAATACGTGTGCATTTGAAACTGAAGAATTTACATACCTGTTTCTCAAAACTACTTTATTCCTTTACCTATTAACACATCATACCTATAATTATGGTGCTCAATCACTGCACATCGCTTGCTAGTCCTTGCCTTATGAATCTGGGCCGTAGTCGTTGTGACGTTGATAAATATTATTTCACCCAGTAAGTATTGTCATTCATAGAATGTTAGTGAAATGTACGATAATATTATACGAATAAAATATGACGTAAAATTTTGTTATGTTTTATTGACTTCACCTGATAAAAAACTAAGTTGGAGGCCGACAACTAAGCTAACGGTATATTAAATTATATTAACGCGAATATGAGGCGTCGGAGCTGGCAACACTGGACCGCGTCACTCTCCTTATACAAATTGACATTAGCATGTACTGCCGGTTTTTATATGAATTTATGTGATGTTTGAGATATATCGATGCAAACGTGTAATATCATTAAAGCTTAACGACCTTATTTGACTATCTTTAATTTCGAGTAAAATTGTCCCTCAACACGATCAAATTTGATATCCGTGTAGCTATCTATAAAAATAAACCGTGACTGACTGATCTATCATCACATAGCTCTAATTGCTGAATGGGTAGAAAAAATAAAATGACGTAGGCAATTGGTAAAAACGTATATTCGAAATTAAATCCCTAAAATAGTGAGAAGGGGTTTTAAAATTTATATGGAATAATGAAAATATAAAAGAAATGTATCAAATGGGAATTTCACAGGATTACTCCTGTCAACAATTAAATAAACACAAGTTCAGTGTTTTTCCTAAAACAAGCCCTTCACGGGGTGAAACGGGGTAAATAGTCAACCAAACAACATCGGTAGCATTTTGAAGGTTTTCAGGACGTTGATCACGTAAATGTCTTCAATTTTAAAATTAATAACTGCACTTGAGTAATAAAAAAGTTTATAAAAGCCCTAATGTATTTGTATTATTTTGTATTGATCTAAATAATTTTTTTTGCAGTATTTTTAACGTTGTGCTATTTCCGAAACGATCATATACATATATAAAACCAATCGGTACTTCACACTGAGGCAGCGACTTGTGCTGTATAAAATACAAGTCCGCCCTCACAAGTACTGCTCACATCTCTGGGCAGGCGCACCAAAATACCAACTCAAACCACTTGAGTCCCTGCAAAGGCGTGCTGTTCGAATTGTCAATGATCCCAATCTCACAGTTGGACTGGAGTCGTTGAGGCGGAAGTGAGACTTCAGGTCTCTCTGTGTGCTCTAATGACTCTTCAATGGGAAGTGCTCAGAGGAACTGTTTGAGGTGGTAGGTACTCACATCACAGTTTTAATCACATACG
This sequence comes from Leucoma salicis, assembly GCA_948253155.1. Lineage (NCBI taxonomy): Eukaryota > Metazoa > Arthropoda > Insecta > Lepidoptera > Erebidae > Leucoma > Leucoma salicis. Next base: position 7,991,033 of record OX411808.1, on the reverse strand, counting down.
ATACCTATACCTACATTACTTAAAGTAGATATAGGTCGTATTATCTGACTGATACCTAAATATTATATTAATATTATTGTAATATAAATTACGGTACAAGTTAGTGATGTTATAGAAATATATATTATAGCTGCATGTGCGCTTACTCGAAAAGTATAGAAAATATATCTTGCTATGATTTATATTAATATATATACTAGCTGACCCGGCAAAAGTTGTTTTGCCAAATGAATTATTTCTAGAGTATGAAAATATTATTATATCTTTTTAATCTTTTAAAATAAATGTATTTGAAAAATTGTGCTCGGCGAAACTTGTTATTATGCTGCTCCTAAGCGGAGGAGTTTGGCAAAACGGAACCCCATTGATTAATGCTATATAGCTATCGACCGGGTTAAAAATACAAAATGTTATTAAAAATTAGGGGTTGGTGGTAGGAGGGTAAAAATTTAGGACTAAATGTATTTTTTAATGCCACACCATACAAAAATAACCAAAAAAAATTTTACCAAAAAATGAAAAAAATTGTTTAGGTGAGCTACACTTAGGGGTACAAAAATTAGATATAAACCTATTCTCATACCTACTGAATATACATATAAAATTTGATCAAATCGGTCAAGCCGTTTCGGAGGAGTATAAACACTAAATCTGTGACACAAGTATTTTATATATTAGATATTATAGCTACGTGTGTGACGAGCTTAAAGAATGTCTACAAAAAATGTTTTGTGTATAATATTTTTTCTAAAAGTACGATTAATATAATCTTTGAACCTAAAACTAAAACATATCAATCATAATCAAACTTAACGCGAGCAAAAGCTGTAGAGTCTATTCATATAAGGTGATTGAGAAAAAAATGTCTGTATAGGCGTCACAAGCCCCGATACATTTTTTATGAGATATTTTTCTATTGGTTTGTTCGCTAGTCTATCGGAAACCTTATAATCAAAAGTTAATAGTAAGTACATAAATCATCACTTATCCACTTTCCCGTATAAAGTACTTACATACTTACTAGCCATTCAATTTTCCAATTCATAATTTGTTAGTGAAGCTTACAAGTAGATACCTACTTCTTAACAATCGCATCATCATGGGATTTGTTATGAATTACATATAATGAAAGTAACGAACATTATTACAGTGATGTGAATGCGGCCGCAGTTCTCAGGGCAGTATTATGAGAAATACTACGCCATACACATACAGCTAATATTAACAACTTCTGATCTGCTGTGAAAAATCACTTGAGAAGGTTTAGTAGCACATGAATAAAGAAGCCTTTTTTGTTAAGGCGAGAAAAATGTACCTAACCGCACACCCCATCGTTTGGGGAAACGAACAGGCTCTCACCCACTAAATAAACCCGCCGTGTGCCGTCTCTCCGCCTGTATTGGTGGGCCACTGGAACTGTGTTACATTATTTTAAGAAGCCTAAAGGAGCTAGGAAAATTTGTGTTTATCCACAGTTGTCCAAGAAGGATATGGTTAAACTAATATTTATTAGCAATTATAGCCTAGTGATAAAGCCCTGTTCGAGGTTCTCGTACGGCACCACAGAAAATTTTTACTCTACGAATATGGTTGTGTACCACCTTTGACCTGATGTATAGTGCTAAGCATGTCAAATGCTGAAAATATATATATAAATGCTTTATAGATTATTTTTCATAACGTAACTCTAAAATAAATACTTAGAACCAATCTGTATTTCAGTGAGGCAGCGATTTTTGCTGAATTCAATGATTCCAATCTCACAGTTGGACTGGAGTCGTTGGGGCGGAGGACAGTCTTAGGTCTCTCTGTGTGCTCTAACGACTGTTCAATGGGAAGTGCTTTGAGGAACTGTTTGAGGTGGTACCAACATCGCCGTTTTAAAAACAGATCACGAGACGTCGTATTAGGGTGTCTCCATACTACCAAGATGTAATCTTGTATAAGGCAATTCGTTTCCACTAGATATAATATGTAAGCTCTGGAATAAACTTCCTGCTGCGGTGTTTCCCCAGCACTACCTTGACCTTTAAACGAGGTACTCCTCGTTAGAGAGTAGAGCACTTTAATCACGGTAGGTGGCGGCCTGGCTGTGCCCCTGGTATTGCCAAAGTTTATGAACAGCATATACCACTTAGATACCTGTTTCTTCGTCTGCCACCCTTGGCAATAAAAAAAAACTTAGTATAGGTAGATACTAAAAAACCTATCTATACACATTATAAAATAAATAGAATATAGACTGTCTCTGTGGTGCAGCGGTAGTGTAAGCGACTGCTGATCATGAGGTCTCGGGTTCGATCCCCGGGTCGGGCAGTGTTATTGAGACTTTTCGTAAAAAAGAAAAACTCAGTAGCAGCCCGGAGTTTGGAAATGTGCCCGTTTAGGCTCGCCCCCTATTACGTGGGACTTAAACATTGGCAGCTGGCGAGTCGTGGGTGTGTAATACACCTCTGCCTACCCCTTCGGGGAATACAGGCGTGGTGCTGGTCTGTCTGATTGAACACAATTAACTCAAAAACTACCGAATTTTCATGTGGTTCAGCAAAGGATGCATTAATCGACAGTAATAGTAGGTATAATCTTCGATCAACAATACCACATTGTTGAACGTAGAGTATAATACATATATGTATAATAACTCAATTTCCGCCTTCGTGCTGTTTGTTGAAGAAGTGAATTCCTATGTTAAGCCTTCATTAGTTGAAGCTTAGTCCATATTTTAGCATCTACCTATATTTTGGATGTCATAAACTCAGAACATCTCAATCTTGCGTTTCATATTGGATTTCCGGGATTTTTTTAACCCTTTGCCCTTTGAAGTCCAAGGTTCAATGCGAATTAAATTAATATCGGACCCTCCTTGAGGTATCTACTTTCCAACGATAAAGCAAAACGTCCAAATCGGTTCATAAACAATGAGTTTGTAAAACAATATAAAAAAAATGTTGATACAATCGGATTGAGAATTCTTGTTTTAAAATTTGATTAAAATGCAGTGAAGCGAAATAGAGAAATTACAAAAACCAATAGACAATTAATTCAAACCTTTGTGTTCGTTTATATAAACGAACATATGGCTAAGCCATATGGCTAAGCAAATAAAAATATATAAAAATCTAAGATAAACTTAGACGAAGAATAATATAGACTCGCTACTATTTTGACATTAAGGATGAAGAAAAGAATGCACATACTAGGTTTTACCAAGAGTGAGAGAGACACAGGTATAAGTATATTTATCCTTTTCGCGTATGCGTCAGTTGTAATTTGGACCCAATGAACTGGGTTCAAACAATAAGGTGCCCAATCGTCCCCATCATCAGTATGTAAGCTTGTTTTTGTATTGACGTAAAAAAAACCTTTATTAATCACGTTATATACACTAATATTACATGTTCTAATACATTTTAAGCAAAATATAAGCATAACTGCAATTTCTTTTGTCCTGTGATTCTTTTATCCGGCTAAAACAGGTACCTAGTACATTTTTAGTCAACAAAGTTATACCTAATCATAGTTATCTTTTAAAATTATTCCGGTTGTCTATTGCTATCTAGACACTGCATACGCTGATAGCTTGTCTATAATATCCTTCATCTAAGAAGATAAAGGATAGTAACCTTTATCTAAGATAAAAATACATACAATGTATCCTCTTTTTTATATAAGTACAACTAGCGTTTGACAGCGCCTTCGCCGCATCCAAAAGCTAGTTTTTCGGTTATATCTCAGGTCCCCGATATAGTAGCGGGGTAAAATGTATAGATACCAGTTTTTAAGTCTAATCAAGAGCTCTCAAATAAAAAAGGTTGCATCAAAATCCGTTCAGTAGTTTTGGCATGATGCGCGAAGAAAAAAACAGACAGGCAGATAAAAAATCTAAAAAAGATCGTTTTGTGTTTAGACACGCCTATATAGCCTAGTTCAGTAATTTTTTCTCAAGTATTGCACGCCTCATAAGCGAAGCGTTGAGGTGGGTTCTACTCCCGCTTTACGCGGAACAACTGATTATTCAAACTTAAGATGTCTCTATTTATCATATATTGCACTTGTAAAATAATATCTACACACACATATAAAGAACAAACACTATTTTTAACACTCATGATATTTTTGACGCCATTTTTGTTATTTAAACTAGTTAAAAAACTATTTGAAAAACTGTTTAAAAAAATCTGGCTTGGACGTCCGTGAGTTGTAGGTAATGTATGTTAACACGATAACGACCAAAATACTATACTAATCGAGTCTTTTTTTTTCCGATTACGAATTATTATGATTAGGAATAGAGCCCTATTACCTTACACGGTCCGATTCTATGTGGTTTAATTGTTATTAAATAAACAAAAAAATACTGAATATTTTAGGCATTTACGCTCGACGCGACACTAAAACCAGCGCCTGTCATGAGAACTACCTTTTTACGTACGCATAGCCACCGGTGGTTTTACTATCGTCAACAGAACGCCGATCGCCTGACTGGTACATTGTTTTTTGTTAAAAGAAAGTTCTTACCTTTGCTTGACGAACTGATGATATTTGTCAAGTATAATAACTATTTTATCCATAACAATAATTAAAAAACACTAAACACACGTAAATAATAACACACCAACGTTATAAAACACGAAAAAAACATATTTTACATTCCACAATTTTTACGACACTGAAATGTCAACCTTGACGTAATGACGTTTCGGTTCATTTTGACGGCCGGGCGCAAGCGATTTCACAACTTGTTTTTACAAGGATACAGTTTATATTGGCTTGAGTACTTTTAACTATAACCTAGAATACAGACTAATAAAATTCAAAAAGACATTGACCTCTAACTTAATGCAAAAAAACACTAAACACACATAAATAGTAACACACCAACGGAATATTTTTAGCGGCGCGGGGGCCCTCTTTTTCTTGCGTGGCCTTGGCGTGCGCGCGGCCCGGAACTGAGAGGTAGACCAATATAGAAGTACTTCTTAAAATTAGCGCTAGATGGCGTATAAGACATGAAACCCACATTAGTACTTTTTGAAATTATCGCTATCTATGTGATTTATAGAAAATTACTTAGTAAGACCAATACATTATTAGTTACTTATCAAATAATCAATTTTATTGTGTAAAATGAAGATTATGAGGCGTGCAGTTTTGGATTTTCCAATTTTAAATGTACAGACACAGGTCTGTTACAGCTTCATAATAGTATAGATAGACTAGCTCACCTGGCGAACTGCGATGAAAATTATTAAAGTACTAATATCGCTATTAAAAATAGGGGTTGTCAGTAGAAGGGTGTAAATTTAGGGATGTATGTATTTTTATTGCCGAATCATAAAAAAAAATATCCAAAAAGTAAAAAAATATATTTTGAGTTAGACCCTTATCACTTAGGGGTATGAAAAATAGTTTACATCCTATTCTCAGACCTACCTACTGAATATACACACAAAATTTCATAAGAATCGGAGGAGAATGGCGACAAACATTGTGACACGAGAATTTTATATATTAGAAGATATTATTGTAAAAATATCAAAACCATATCTTCTGTTGAAATAAACAAAAATATCCCTTGTCTCTTACTCATACTGTATCTATGATATCACTGAAATACGTAACACGTAACTAGCAAGCGTGACATTCGAACGGTATCGACGTAACATCGATCCATCGCTCCACCACTCACCATAGCCGTATACACTTTTTATGCTGCACCGTCACATCGCGTGCAAGGGAAATTAAAATGTAGATACATTAAATAATAAACCATAAAGGTAAATTTGAGTTCATTGTGCACTGCAGACAGATAAGAGTATGCGGACTATACTTACGCTATCTATAATTACGGGTGTTGTTGAAAACGCCTATTATAATATAAATAACAAAGTGGTAAATAAACATTTGATATACAACCTCTTAGGATGCCTTTTTTTAAGGTGAGAAAAAATGATCTTAACCACACACCCGTCGTTCGGGGCAACGAACAGAGTAGTATGCCCTCACCTACTAAACAAACCCACCGTGTGCCGTCTCTCCGCTTTTATTGGGGGGCCGCTGGAACTATGTTACTTTACTTCAGTCAACCTCTTGGGATGCCTGACAAAAAATATTATTACTACTCGTGCCAGACATCCACAGACAATACCAGGTATATATAGAATACAGTCAAGTATAAACTTGAAAAGATAGCATCACGCCTGTATTCGCCGAAGGGGTAGGCAGAGGTGTATTACATACCCACGACTCGCCAGCTATGTTTAAGTCCCACGTAATAGGGGGCGAGCCTATTGACGTCTACCGGGCACGTTTCCAAACTCCGGGCTGTTACTGAGAATGTTTCTTTTTAGGAAAAAGCTCAATAACATTGCCCGACCCGGGGATCGAACCCGAGACCTCATGATTAGCAGTCGCATACACTACCGCTACACCACCGAGGCAGTTAAACTTGAAAAGATCCAACTTTACATTCAGGAGATACAAAACTCTACAACAAGTGTGTTTTCCGTCTTTTAAATTTAGTAAAATTTTTATTTTGGTAAGACGGAATAAATGTTCCTAACCGCACACCCCGTCATTCGAGCCAACGAACAGGGTAATGTAAGGCCCTCACATACTAAATAAACCCGGTGTGCCGTCTCTACGCTGGCGGACCACTGGAACTGGCAGACATTACTTCAGTGTTAGCTGAATTTGAACCTGCACTTTCTGTCTAGAATGATATCCAGTAGGCGTAGTTAACCATACTCGTGGTTATCTGTTTATATTTCACATTTTTGCACTTTATGTTCTACTTTCAAGTATATTCAGCGCTGGACCTGGACACTCAGCGCACACCAGGGGCTTGTGTTCATGACAGCAAATTTCCAAGGCCGGCGAAACTCAACGTGTAAGTCAAAAAAAATTTCGAATTTAAGTAATTTAAATTTTATTTATATTTGTATCAATTTTTAGGGATCCGTACATCAAACGGAAAAATACGCAAGGGATTATCTGTTTGTCCGTCCGTCTGTCAAAGCCAATTTGCTCCGAAGCTACTGTACCGATTGAGTTGTAAATGTCACATTTGTAAGTTAGTGACCAAAACATGGATGTGTAACGTACGTAAAAACTCATTTATGTTTTAAAAATTTGGGGAGCCCCCACCTTAAGAACCGTAAAATAGAAAATAAAAACTAAATGTTTTTCAAACTACATCGTGTGACACAAAGAGTAGAATAATCTATAAAAAGAGCAAAGAGTATATAATGAAGAAACATGAGTGTGACATATCGAATGAAAGGGCTCTTTGTGAGAATCTCAACTATATTTCATTTAAATAATTTTAAAATAAATAATTGTGAAGTTATTTAAGAAAATAGGCAAAATTTGACCTTAGTAGTTTCGGAGATAAACTAGGCCTAAAATTTTGTAAAAAATTCAGCATATAGTTATTGATTACAGTAAAACCTAAAGGAATTCTATGGTAATTAAAGTAACATAGGAAACAAACAAATTTAGGCCAGATTTAAAAAAAAATGTGGAACTTAAATAATCATGAAGCCTTCCCACGGGAGTTTAACTCCTACATATTTTTTTTTCTTAATTTAACGGAATTGACATAGTGCCTAGAGCGGCACTTAAGATATATCTGGTCTTGAGTTTATTGGAAAATGGGATTAAATTTTAAAAACAAATAGCGCTTTGAGCCGTTACTTCCGCGTTTTAACTATAAAACTAGCATATAGTATGAAGTAGTAGGTACATATATGGTGACAAATAATTAGTATCCTTTAAGCACATGTCCCTGCGATATATAAAAACATCCCTTCTCTTAAAATCCAGCCGTTAACCAATCCTATATACGGTAGTATTTTCTCAAATCAGACAGTAATTTATGCTAACTTACTAGAATGAACGGGAAATTCGTGTTCAGCCGTGCCCTTTATTAGGATAAAATAAGGTATTCTCTAAATTAAGCTGTACAGCTGCCATCTTTAAGTTTTGCCAATAATATGGCAAAACTTAAAGATGGCAGCTCTATGGTAAGAGGGTCCGGATATAGTTACTATTTACAACAAGCACTGAGCTAGCTCCAATTCCAAGTCAACGATAACCTTGGAAAGGGCGAAGTGAAAAACACCACAAGATTTCCAAAACTTGCTCAAATGCTTTACAACGATGGTATATTTAACTATGTAAAAAAACGCCTGTAACTGGCAAACCCATTGCCTTCCACAATTCCGAACTCCGGGCTGCTACTGAGAATTTTTCTTTTTTTTTAGCTCTATAGTACCGCCCAACCCGTATATCGAACCCGAGACCTTATGATTAGCAGTCGCTCGCACTACCGCAGCAACACCAAGACAGTTTAACTATACGAGTACACCTACCTATATCTTTATATGTATATGTCTGAGTAATTCTGCATACATTTTCACCGATTAAATTTTATTTTATATTACATTGGTTTATGCGCACTATGGGTCAGCTAAATGCTGTCCTTAATGTAGAGTAAGCGTTAGAAAAAAATATTTGTTTCATTTAACACCCCAATGCCAATCTAATAGCTTCTTTGATATATACAAAGTAGTTCTACTTTTCCTGGTCACTCTAACAATAAAAAGAAACAAACCTAAACCGTTACCAAATAATAATAACCCTCAAAGGTACACTCCGAAGGCATATAGCACTTGAACGTTAAGCATTAATTTGCATCCCGTTGGACTACGGTTAAGTTCTTCGAGTAAGTATAGCGTTACGGTCAACGATCTATCACCGTCCAGTTGAGGGAACCTCCACGCTTCGCTAACCAGTGACTAAAACAACAACTTTATATTACGACAAAATTTTAATAACAAAATCAAACCATCATTTGTTGAACTCCGAGTTATAGCTGAAATGGATTCTAAGAAAACAATTTTCGGTTAAATAGAATCCAATCGAAACTTTTTATAAGATTAGTTTGCCGTTTATCGGACAATGATTCTAACTGGACAGTAATCCCAGAAAAAAGTGAACAGTTTTGCATTCGATAACAAAAAATAAAGAGAGACTAAATGAAATCATAATAGGATGAAAGTGTTTCAATATAAAATTAATTTATAATAAAGAAAAAGCATAAACAGTTTATTACGAGCCACGAAAAAAATTAAACAATACTACATAGAATAAAGACATAGCTACAACTGAGTTAGTTATAATAACATGGGTCATTTGAAACATTATCACCAAATCTGAGACTGTTAAAGGATAATAATAAAGATGTTGTGAAAATTCGTTTGCGAATTAGCACCCAGGTCCAGACCTCGTACAGCACACACCTGTAACTTTTCTAGGTATTTCAAAATTATATAAATATTTCAACTGCCTCGGTGGTGCAGCGGTAGTATAGAACATGAGGTCTCGTCAAGCAATGTTATTGAGCATTTTTGTAAAAAGAAAAATTCTCAGTAGCAGCCCGGAATTTGGAAATGTGCCCGGTAGACGGTAATAGGCTCCCCCCCTATTACGTGGGACTTAAACATAGCTGGCGAATCGTGGGTGTGTATTACACCTCTACCTACCCCTTCGGAGAATACAGGCGAAATGCTGTTTGTTTTTTTTTTCGAAATTATGTGTGTATTTGTTTACAATTTATCTCTGCTCGTTGAAGGAAAACATCGTGAGGAAACCTGCATGGCTGAGAGATTTTCTCAACGGCCTGTGAAGTCAACCAACTCGCACTTGGTTACCGTGGTAGAGTATTGACTTAATCCCTTTTACCATTAGAAGAGACCCGTGCCTAGTAAAGGGACAGAAACGGGCTTGAAAAAAATAGAAAAATATATCTTTGAAATACAGAGCTCAATACATGAATGAATTTTCGAATTATACTGAATCCAATACCCCATACAATAATCCATGATGTACCTATAATGACATTACAGTTACTTTAACTTAATTCACTTAAATGTCACATGGAGCAATTAAAAAAGAAAATGAAAAATGTTAATAACATTTGCTCAAAACAGAAATAAAGTAAGTATCTATAATATATGTATTTTTAGTATAATCATATATTATAGGAAACTACATCGCATCATTGCAATGCTGCTGTCGTGATAGTCTCAACTCATCGTACTTAATATCGAAACGTCACTTAAATAATACTATAGATTTTCTTCGCTATGTTATCATTTTAACATTTAACCCTTCTACAAAATAACTCATACAACAAAACATGGGGATGTAGTAAAGTAATACTATCGCTTCATCGTCAGCGAACTCACAGACAGTCGGTTTAAGCGCGCGGTACCAGACACCTGCCGACCAGCGTGCGACACAGGAAGTGCAGTGAATTACTGAACTAAATTGTTATGTCTCATTAAAAATCCGAAAGCGATTACAATATTTTTTATTCAAACTTCGTGAAAGCCAAGGACCTTTTTATCGGTGAGTTTGAAATTATTGTCTATAACGGAAGCTTTCTTTAGTGTTTGTTTTTTTCATTCAATTTATCTGAAGGTGTTGTAATTTATCAGTGAAATTTGAGTAAACACAACCTATAAGTATGTAACTTTTAATTGATTTTTATTTTCTTTTAACATTACATCGCAAATAATACTTAAATACATATATGCAAATACAAGATAATATTGGAGTTACTTGATTCTTTAAATTTGATTTATGAGTAAAATTAAAAGAGTCCTATAATTATAAAATAATATAATTTACTTTATCTTAGACAATGGTAGACATAAAATCGAATAGCATAAGGTAAAAACATAGCATCACACCTGTATTCCCCGAAGGGGTAGGCAGAGGTGTATTACACACCCACGATTCGCCAGCTATGTTAAGTCCCACGTAATAGGGGGCGAGCCTATTGCCGTCTACCGGGCACATTTCCAAACTTCGGGCTGCTACTGAGAATTTTTTTTTTAGCTTATGGTAAGATGTGCATATAGGTTTCCGTGATGATTGATACGATTAAACTCCACAATACGGTGTCAAATTATTTCGACCTCAGACTTGGGTTAAACTCGATATCACTGTCTTTGCATAATTGATTGAATTGATGATGTATTTAAGGTAATATACAACTTTGCACTTGCCTCAAGCGCTCGTGTTAGTTATTAGTACTAATGCGGGGTCTCTCCGCCTTTATTGGCGGGCCACCGGAACCATATTACACTCCTTCAGTGGTTATTATAATAAGCCTATGAAATAAAGTTATTTTTGAATTTGATACTAATAAAAAACAGTTATCAACTCTTATTATACCTAATCACATCTATAGTAAATAAACATTTTAAAGTATTTTGAACAAAACCTCTAATCTATACTATTATTATAAAGAGGTAACGTTTGTGAGTTTGTGACGTTGTAAGGGGTAATCTCTGGATCTACTGAACCGATTTTCAAAATTATTTCACCAATAGAAAGCTACGTTATTGTGGAGTGTCATAGGCTTTAATAATTTCCAAAATTAATTACGCATCTTTACTTAAACTTGAATAATGTAATCCAAGTTGTAAAAAAAATGGTATCATCGCGTGCGCTGCGGAAACTATTGAGGATAGAACAAAACAATCTACTATAATATTAAATAACGTATCAAAATCTGTAAAAAAGTCCGCGATAGCATATGACTATCTCCTACGGTTAACTCACAATAACTGCTTTTACTGTTAAAATTGTGGATTAAAAATAATTGTTTTGAAGCTTATTTAGCCCATATGGTATTAATTTATATCTTATAAATATGTTTTTTAGAACGGAAATTCAATGTAGAATATTTGTGCCCTTTACTCTATACAGTTTAAACAAATATCTTCAAAGATATTAGCAAAATAAAAACGTGCGGTGCGCGCCGCCCCGGCCGTTTACAAGATACATCCTTAATTATATGGGACGAATGTACTGTGAGTCATAGAGCTCATATTGAAGCCGTGAACCGCACGCCGTACGCTGGGTGGTGTTACTTTTGTTTTTGCGGGCGATTTTCGGGAAACGCTGCTAGTAATAACAAAAGGAACACGCGCCGATGTCATCAGGGCATGCTTAAAATCATCATGCTTATGGAGTTCTGTTGAAACTCAATTTACGAACAAACATGAGAGCCCACTTGACAATCGGTTAGGTCACATATTACACAAGTTAGAAGATCTGATAGACGCAATATATCCCGGTCTTGAAAGTTTAATGGAAAGAGATTATCATTGGCTTTGTTCTAGGGCAATAGACCCAGAAACGATTCAGTGAATGAGATAAATAAAATAATTTTAGGAAAAATTTCCGGTCCATTTACACGGTGTGTAATATTGAGGATACAGTGCACTATCCTCAAGAATTTTTAAATTCTTTGAGTCCTTCTGGCTTACCTCCCCACGACCTTATGCTAAAAGTTGGCATTCCTATGATACTTTTAAGGAACTTGAGACATCGATCATTGCGACCTTGTGACATTACACATGTTGGGGACATGTGTAATGTCACAAGGCTGCTCATAAAAGAGTTGCGGGAGAATATAATCGTGGCGACCATTCTCACAGGGCCAGCAGTGGGACAACTTGCTTATATTCCGCGGATACCCATGATTCCGACTGATTTACCTATACCGTTTAAAAGGTTACAGTATCCCGTCAAGGTCTCTTTTGCCCTCACTATTAATCTAATAATATTTCCCAGGGTCAAACATTTTCTCTGGTGGGCATTGACCTGAGAAAGCACTGTTTTTCCCATGGGCAGTTATATGTTGGCTTACCTCGGGTTGGAACTCCTGAAAGACAATATATTTTAGTACCAAATGATAACATTACTACTAATATAGGTAGTATATCGAGAAATTTTGAACAATTAAAATAAGTAAACATGATGTATTTATGTAAACAGTGTATATTAACATCAAGTAATAAAAATAACAACAAAAAACAGTAACATAAAAAACAAAACATACAAAAACCAATAAAAAAAAACTAAAAAAAAATAACCAAAATAAAAAAAAATCTTCATCATCATAATTTTTATTTATCCCGAACTTTTAACCTGAAGTATTACGCGGGACAAACGGGCCGTGGCGGGAAATATTTCTAACGCCAACGGAGTCCGCGGGCACTGCTAGTACACACATATACATGACATGACATCAGCCAAATAACACGAGGACATGACACTAATACGACTTGCCTCACTAAAGCTTATTAGCTTCACCTTTATGTCATATACATATGTTACACTTGCTTAAGTATAAGTATCATGTAATGTGCACTGTCGTACTAGAAGTTACAAATGATTGGGTGCTTTACAAACGTTCCAATGTGTATGGATATGCTCTTGTATATTTTGAAATTTATAATATAATTGTTGCAATTTATTTGGTCCAAATTCTCTAAATTACACTAAACGTTTAGGTTTATGTCAAAGATTTTTTAATGTGGTTATGACATGCTGTTGTTATTTGTACGCGTCATCAAACTAACTGACGATTGGTGTAAGAGAATCGTTATTCGCTAATGTAGAATGTAACTCACTAAATCGTATCGACACCGCATCGTGAAATTGTTATTGGTTAAGAGATCTTCAAAGATCGTCGTGATTGGTTTTGCAATTATTGCGACATCACGCGTCTATATCTTTACCAATTACAAATAAGACGATACGATTTCGATACGACTGTGATTCACAAATCACATTCTTTAAGGGGGCTAATTCGAAATTATTATAGGTATAGATAAGCCTCCATCAATAACAATAAAGTGTTACAACATATTTATAAAACTAAAAAAAATATTTAAAACCGTTCAATCTTCTTTTTTACTCCATCAACTTTGTTTGTTTTGTTAAGGCGTGAAAACATGTACCTAACCGTACATCCCTTCGTTCAGGGTAACGAACAGGATAGTGGGGCCACTCACACACTAAATAATTCCGCCATGTGTCGTCTCTCCGTCAATCATCCATCCCTATTCACCGTTTATCTATAACCTATTGATTGAAAACATTTCAACGAGCCCAAATACGATACCACTACTATAATAAGTTGGTGAAATAAGTTTTCAAATGCTTGAACAGATTTTATTTAAAAAAGTTAACTAATTTAAACATAAAAGCAAAGTCGGTTCGACCGTTGTAAGCTGTGAGGGCGCAGACAAACACACACACACACACGTCAAAGCTATAACACTCCGTTTACATCAAGGGATAATGAATAAAGACAACTCCCCAATTCCATTTAATTTTAGTGTCGTAAGTAGGTACTCCAATTAATATAATTGGTTTAATATCACCTTCTACAGAAGCATGTTGTCAGAGGCGACGTATAAAAAAAATAGGTACATTATTCCATAGAAATTGTGGTCACAAAATAAAACTGGACTACTTTTCTATGATTTCACTTATTCAACTTGTTTAGTTTATCTTAATTTTCTCTTGTTGATTAATAAAATTTTCAGTCTCAAGTAAAAGTTGAACTTATTAAAATAAAGGGCCGAGATGAATCGTAAGTAAAATTCACGCTACTTAACACTCGTTGCGTGAAACATTTTGTACGGCGAGCTAGCATAAACAAATTACAGCGTTAAGTAGATCGTGACAGATCAAATCGCGATTTATGGGTCAGCTGGTATTGCCTTTTACATTTCACACCATTGCCCCGGACAAGAAAGAACCATATGATACTACTAACATTACTATTAACATTGTAACGATATTTGGTTCCATTAAATTTATTTACGCCACCTCTAATCTAAATAAATCACTCTCTGGCACAAAAATAATCTCTATATAAATATACACAAAAATAGCCATACCACATGGATCCTCAAAATCGTCATACCACATGAAGACTCCATTTCCCTGGGATAAACAGTAAGCCTATGTTCTTCGCTGTAGGTATGCCAAATTTCGTGACGATCGGCTAAGTAGATACGACGTCAAGGGTTAACAATGAAATAAACAACTTCACTTTTACATTTATATTATTAGTAAGAGAAGATTGTTGTTATTTTTTTATTTTTCTTATTGAAATGATCATAAGCTTAACATATATTATAGATACCTTATTTTAAACCCGGCAAGTAACTTGCGTTTAGGATCGATTACGTTGACCCGGATTGTCCACTACCTACAAATATACATTTATACGTATAACCCCCCAACAAATAATGATCGGATTCAAAGTACTAGTATATCCAGATTCCGAACTATTTAAGGCAGCAAAAATGTTCATCCTTTGCAAGAATCGAACCCACGCTATTCAGCCCACGATTTCTCTAGTTGAATCAAGTTTACTCAGTATTATACGATTGGCTTTAACCTTTTTTAATCATTCAAATGGACAGGGAAATACCAAAGTTGCAAGTCTTTACTGAGAACGCTATTGTGATTTTGAATTGATAGAATATTATTTAATTTGTGAATAATATGCGTTATGCGTTGATGTAGTTCCCAACTACGAAATGAAATGATGACCATGAGCGACTTGATGAAAAAATAGTAAATAATATATATACATATATATTATATAAATTAGACACAGATGGCTGATGATGGATGATGGTTTTGATACCGGCCTCCCGCTCGTTTGTTGTGGAACTCGATCCCACACAGGACAACTCTTTGTGTGATCCACAAATGGATGTTCTGAGTCTGGGTGTACTTTGTGTCCGTGAAATTGTGTCTGTAAAGTCGCCGCAATACAAGGATTATTCCTAAGTGCAGGGAGCTGTCATTTAAAAAAAATTGCAATAATTTATTTGGCCAGTAATTACTGGTTGATAACATTATAAGCCAGTCTAACGGGCATTTTTTATTAACTTATAACTGTCCTACTATTGCTCGAGTCTCCGCTCAGATGGAGAGGCATTCAGGGCACTGTTAACTAGTATGACCCGATGCGGCATGGTAGACTTACAAATTCTCGTGGAAATCTCCCAGGCATGCAGGTTTTCTCGCGGTCGCATGCGGTTTCCTAGTACTAGTTTACCGACCTATAGTAATGATGTGAATTACAAGTGACACAGATGAATGAACTCGTCCACCGTCACTATACTTTGATTTGTCTGTTCCTTGCAAATCTAATATATAAAATTCTCGTGCGACAGTGTTTGTCGCCATTCTCCTCCGAAACGGCTTGACTGATTCTTATGAAATTTTATGTGTATATTCAGTAGGTCTGAGAATAGGATGTGAACTATTTTTCATGCCCCTACGTGATAAGGGCGGTCCACCCCAATCTTTATTTTTTTTTTGGACAAAATTTTTTATTTATATTTTTTTAAGGTTCAGCATATAAGTTAGTTATTTTTTTCAACACTAGAAATTGTGTTTCTATACGAATATTAGGTGGGTTAAAATCAATAAACCAAAAATTGTGTAAAATCATATACTGTGGGTAGATGAAACCGTTGAAACAACAATTATCAGCCTTGGACATCTACCTATCATCTAAGTCCACCCGTGATAATGAATGCTGTATAGTATTCGAAACGTCGGGATAGTAGTAAAATCAAGTAAACGCGATAGAATCCGTAAACGTAGTTTTATTTCAAAATGTTACATTCGCGTAAGTATCAGAAAGTATTATACGCTAGAAGTTCCCTAATAAAATCGCTAGAAATAATTTATATGGCAAAACAACGTTTGCCATGTCAGCTAGTATCCTTATAGAAGAATTAAATTTCTTCTTGAATTGCTTGCTTAGTTATTTTATTGCGGGTGAAGTAGACATTTTATTAGTATTGATGCATTATCCGTAATCTCACGTAACAATTACTTTAATTAAAACTGTTATGGTCATAAAAGTTGTCGTTCGCAATTATTGTCTCTGTTCACTATTTTCGGTAGTTCTTAATTCTGCTAAAAATTTAATTTGGGGATACCGTTGTACAGCGTTTTACTTGCTCTATTATATTGTAGCGGAATCGGATTATCTATATAATAAATTGATCAAAATCGTTGGCTAAATTTGCTCTATTATATTTTGATTCTTTGATTCGATAGACTTCAAAAGAATAAAGCTCACCCTGAGATCTTATAACTTGACCGTTCTTTTGGTATAACGTGGAGCAAGCTTTATTTGAAAAAGAAATACTGTATTAGGCTGATTTTTGGCTCATGAGTTTCTTGCCGGGTTCTTCTCGTGAAAAGCCTTACTACGGAATCCGGCCGCTTGTGGCGATTGCAATTACGACATTGCGGATGCACTTGCCTCATGCGCTCGTGTTAGTTATTAGTAAGTAACTTTGACGATTGTAAGTGCTACCTATTATAATAAGCCTATGAAATAAAGTTATTTTTGAATTTTAATTTGCTGTATAGGCGTGTCTGAACACAAAACATTTTTTTTAGATTTTTTGTCTGTTTGTTCGTTCGCGCATCACGCCGAAACTACTCAACGGATTTTGATGCAATTTTTTTATTTGATAGCTCTTGATTAGACATAAAAACTGGTATACATTTTATCCCGCTACGATATCGGGAACCCGATCTACAAGCTAAAATCTAGCTTTTGGCTGCGGCGGAGCAGCGGGCAAAGGCCGCGCTAAATCTATATAAATAAAAATTAATCGTCGAAATGCATGTACGCGCATAACTTCTGAACGACTGCACAAAATTAGATAACTCTTTTTTTGTTGTGTTCGTTATTGTCAGGGCAAGGTTTATCTATACTATTATAAAGTTGTAACAGAGCTGTGTCTGTACATTTATGATATTTGAGAAAAAATAACTGTATTAGGCTATATAGACGTGCCTGAGCACAAAACAATTTTTTTTAGATTTTTTGTCTGTTTGTCTGTTTATCTGTTTGTTTGTTCGCGCATCACGCAAAAATTACTGAACGGATTTTAATGCAACTTTTTCTATTTGATAGATCTCGATCTAGACTTAACAACTGGTATACATTTTATCCCGCTACTATATCGGGAACTTGAGATACAACCCAAAAACTAGCTTTTGGTTGCGGCGGAGCCGCAAGTAAAGGCTGGTATAAAATAAAACTATAAAAAAATCTCATAATATGAAAATTGAGTGAGTGAATGAGACAGAAGACTGTGACTTACTTTCGATACATCAAACTGAAAAGTGTCTGGCATTATTGATAATCCGACTGATTTAAATTTACCGGGATTATTACATATCCTTAGTCCGCAACTGTACACCACCCGTGTGAAGCCGAGGCGGGCATAAATAGTATACCACATCTTTCAAGATTTTAGAAAATATTCACAAAAAAATATTATGGCGGTACGAAATTCGCCTGGTCGGCTAGTATAATAAAAAAAAATCCTTCGCAAGACAATAAGTTTAAGGATAATTCTTATGGTAAAACTACAATGTATAAGTATGTCATTACTACCGGAGCAGACGAGCTAGCGAATTATCAAATCCTAGTCGTTTGTTACCAACGGACCCTACTCCTTATCCTTAGTCTACTAGCATCCACATCTAGAAGGTTACAAACCCTACACTTACGAGTCATTCATGATTGCTACAATATGGAATAAGTGTACCAACTAAACTACAATATACACTTTCATTTCTGTGAATTAATTATGCAGATAAATGTGTTCCTCCGCATAATGATTGTTGTGAAAAGAGTTTCCCACCGTCTGGTTACACAGATGTGACCTTATCTGTATCATTTTAATTGCACTCTTTACAAAATAACATGTTATTATTTTACAATGACTTCGTTCATATCTCAATAAAGTTTTAGTAACGATGATTACATTAACGCTAAAACTGTTTGAATGAATCAATTTGGCAAAATATTTATAATAAGAACACACAAACATTGTTGTGTTGGGCAAATGTACAAATGGCTTGAACACCGATCATAGAAGCAAGTTCTATGGTCTTGAATCTTTTGGACCTTGGCTTTATCTCAGTATTCTGTCCTCATAAAAATAAAGCTTTGAGAACCATAATTTGACGCCTGAGGACCTGATGAATACGTTGCTATAATCAAACGCTTATTGTTATCTATAGGTAAAGCAAAAATTAAATCAAAATAAAAAAACTAGACATCGAGGGACGTCTAGCAGATGTGAAAACATCGAAATTATTTTGTAGAAATAAAATTATCATAACTTGACAAAGTACTCCTCAAAACAAATCAAACGAGTATAATCTCGATAGGGTTGCGTAGTTTCATTACAGAGTTACTGTGGCCACCTTCCAGCTCCATCGTCAGACCCTGGATACCATCTAGAGACAAAGTACTCGTCAAGACAAATCATACGAGCCCAAACTCGATGGAGTTATATCGTTTTATAACGGAGTTCCTATGGCCACCTTCTAGCTCCATCATCAGACCCTGGATACCATCTAAAGACAAAGTACTTGTCAACACGAATCAAATGATTCCAAACCCAAAGGGGTTGCCTCGTTTGATTACAGAGTTACTGTAGTCACCTTCCAGCTCCATCATCAGACCCTGGATATCATCTATGACTGAAGTTCTAGTCAGGACATTTCAAACGAGCCCTAACTCGATGGAGTTGCGCCATTTAATTACAGAGTTTCGCATGGCCACCTTCCAGCCTCATCATCAGACCCTGGATACCATCTAAAGGCAAAGTACTCGTCAAGACGAATCAAACGCGTCCAAACGCGACGGGGTTGCGTCATTTCATTATAGAGTTACTGTGGCCATCTTCCAGCATGAAGCTATCCAGGGGCTGATGATGAACATCAGCCCCTGGATACCATCTAGACACAAAGTACTCGGCAAGACGAATCATACGAGCCCAAACTCGATGGGGCTGCACCGTTTCATTATAGAGTTCCTATGTCCACCTTCCAGCTCCATCATCAGATCTGCTCTATGTCATCATAATATTGCATTGTCACACGATATACACATGCGTGTAAAATTTCAGCTCAATCGGAAATCGAGAAGTGTGTCAAATTTAACTTGCAAGACTTGAACGGGACAAGTACAATAAAAGCGTCGCCACGCTGACAGCCGATTTTACCCTCCCGCCACATTAGACGTTTCACATAAAAAAATATGCACATTGCCTTTTCAATGTAACCAATTTCATTTATAGCCTGTGTGGTATAACAAAACTGAAAAAGAGCTGCATCTGTATAATTAAAGACATTTGAGAGGAAACACGGTAAAACATATGATATAGTAGGTAGTACATTTTATATCGCTACTACATTAGGAACCAGAAATTTAACAATCCATCCATCCATCCATCAGTCTTTTAACGGCCACTGCTGAACATAGGCCTCCCCAAGAATGAGGGATAGTGCCGTAATCGCCACGCTTGGCAGGCGGGTTGGCGATCGCAGTGGATGTTGTTAATACTCGAAGGAGTGCTGCTGCCCACTCCCCTGGTATTCCTCAGTCGGCTTTTACGACTCCCGTGGGTAGAGAGGGGTGGGATAATTCTAAAGCCGGCCCCACACGGCCAACCACCGTCTCCATAGCCTTATCCAAATCTTTTTCTTGGGGTCGGCTTCCGATCTGTTCTGTTTTCACTGATCGACTAGTATTTGCAGTGAGCGACTGTCTATCTGGCCTCCACGACTAAGGGGACAACTGGCAACCTTAGAACAAGACCGGCCACTGCTGGACATAGGCCTCCCCAAGAGAACCCCACAGTGAACGGTCCTGTGCCGCCTGCATCCAACGACTGCTTGCGACTTTAACCAGGTTATTGGTCCACCTGGTGGGAGGCCGTCCTACACTGCGCCGTCCATTGCGCGGTCGCCACTCGAGAACATTTCTTCCTCAACGGTTGTCGGTTCGTCGAGCGATGTGGCCTGCCCATTGCCACTTCAGCATGCTAACCCGGCGGGCTATAACGGTCACTCCCGTTCTCCTACGGATTTCCGTATTACGGATCTTAATCACGTAGAGAAATCCCAAGCATAGCCCACTCCATAGCACGTTGAGTGACTTTGAGCCTTGATATAAGGCCAACATTAAGAGACCACACCTCTGTGCCGTAAGTTATCACTGGTAACACACACTGGTCGTAGACCTTCGTCTTCAGACACTGAGGAATATTGGACAAAAAGATCTCATCATTTTTTTATTCATCACTGACCAATTATAACGACTGTCAGAATGTTCATTGATAGCTAGAAATCATGCTTAGCTTGCCTTCCGAAGCACCTATTTCTGTAAAATAATTTCTACCTATCTTATACATAATTTCTCGTGCGATACCGATCATCTCAATTATCCTACGCTATTACTGTTTACATGTGAAGTGCTTTTCCCACGATTTCAAATGAGCATAAACTTGACAATGCTATCGATTTTCCACAACAATAATTACAGGAACCCATTGTTTTTGTAACGCCGGGGCAGGTGATGAAGTTCAGTGCTGATTTGCTAGCAAAATATATTATTTAAATCGAATATATTGTAAGACTTGCCTAGCCGTGTGGGACCGGCTTTAGAATTGTCCCCCGCTCTCCACCCATGGGAGTCGTAACAGCCGACTGAGGGAATACCTGGAAAGTGGGCAGCAGCACTCCTTCGAGTATTAACAACATCCACTGCGATCGCCAACCCGCCTGCCAAGCGTGGCAAATACGGCACTATCCCCCTTAAGAGCGAAACACAAGTGGTGGCGTTCTCTTGGGGAGGCCTATGTCCAGCAGTGGACTTCGAAAGGCTAATGGATGGATGGATGGATGGATGGATAGTGCGTTGGTTTATTTGTTTTTTACGTATTCACAACTTAACGACTCAACTGGGCATCACAAAATATGGCATAATATAGTCCAGAACAAAATGGATAGTTCCTGTGTATATCCATTTAGTGGGGTGGCATATTCTGAAGTCCATACGGAATAAATCGCAGGCAGACTTTAGTTTCTTATATTCCGACTTGATTCATTGATCTAATGCTTTATTGTTATATATTCTTTAAAAAAAACACAGCATCACGCCTGTATTCCCCAAAGGGGTAGGCAGAGGTGTAATACACACCCACGATTCGCCAGCTATGTCCCACGTAATAGGGGGCGAACCTATTGCCGTCTACCGGGCATATTTCCAAACTCCGGGCTGCTACTGAGATTTTTTCTTTTTAGGAACAAGCTCATTAACACTGCCCGACCCGGGGATCGAACGCGAGACCTCATGATCAGCAGTCGCTCACACCCCCGCTGCACCACAGAGGCAGTTTATTATATGTGACAAGTATTTCAAATAGTTCACTTCAATCTTTGAACTTATTACACAATATTATCGTAGGGCCAACTGTGGATATTTAAATTATCTAACAGAGGAGAAAAACGAACAAGAGGTAACAGATCACAAATGTCAAGCATCTGCAGAAGCACCGTGAACAGTCAAATAAAAAGATGTCGAACACAATTATCATTGTACATTGCGTAACTATACTGAAATCGAAAGTATGGGATTTGGAAAAAACAAAAGAAAACAAAGACAAGAGTTTCGCATAATCACTGACGATTAAACCACTCGGTGTAAACCTAAATATAGCAAGTGAGCAGACGGATTTGCAATAAACAATCATGTTTTTTGAAGTTATACTTCTTTTGGCGCATTAGGGAAAAAGTAAAGTGAAGTTAGACACCATTTTTTTTAAGGTGGGATAGAATGGTCCTAACCGCACACCCCGTCGTTCGGGGCAACGAACAGGGTAGTGTGGGGCCCTCACCCACTAAAGAAACCCGCCGTGTGCCGTCTCTCCGCCTTTGTTGGCGGGCCACTGGAACTATGTTACATTCCTTCGGTGGTCCGCTGGCGGCTTACCCTTTCAGGTACCCTCTACTGAGCGACGCATCTGCACATGGAGCGTTGCACCTTCGCGGGAGGCCTTGCGGGTGGCGGACGTTCCTCGGTCCATCCAGCCGCAGCCTCAGCTAGGGCGGCATGAGGCGCAAGTATCTGCGCCTGCGCCGCCCCGGTAACTGGCGGTGGTTTGGGTCAGCGGAAGAATCCTCCTCCCTGGACCTCTCCGCCGCTTCCTTCCGCGAGATAACCTCCTCGCAGAAGGCAGCGACCGCGGCCCAATACCTGTCACTGCCAAGCATCGCTCTGACGACGCTCGGCAGCGAGAGGTCCTCCCCTATTTCCGCGACGAGTTCACGGCGCTGCTCGGCCCAAGCCGGGCACGACTCGAGCGTGTGCCGCGCCGTGTCCTCGTCACAGCCGCAGTGGTTATAGCCCGGAGTCGCTTCCCTCCTTGTGACTATGTGCAGATATCTGCCGAAGCAACCATGCCCCGACAGCAGCTGCGCGAGTTGGAAGGTAAGGACTCCATGCCGTCGCCCCGCCCACTCCTCCAGCACCGGCTGGAGCGCCCCTACGGTCCAAAGACCGGCCCGGGGCGCCTCCAACCGTGCCCTCCATCTCCATGGCATCTCGGCGGGCGTCGCCCTGCCACCTGGTCACCTCCCTGGGTAGGGGGCGTCCGCCCCCCTCCCGCTCTTGTGACACCCGCCGATACATCCCGGCAAGCACCTCCGCCTCCAAGTCCCTGTATAAGCCCAATAGGCTGGCTGGTCCCCCCCTTTTTCGGGCCTGTGGTGGCTGGAGGTCTACACACCTCCGGCCCCATGCAGTGCTTCGCAGGTCTATTGCCTGCAGCACACGCGGGGCAGTGAGGAGCGGCGGTGCAAGTTGCCGCCTTATGCCCTGCCTGACCGCAGCGGAAACAAAGACTGCCGCAATCAAAGCAGTTAGTGCACGTGGGTCGGGTGTGTCCAACCGCCATGCACTTATAGCACCTCGCAGGTCGGGGCTCCAGCACGGTAACCCGCGCGGAACTCCAGCCCACGAGGAGCCTGCCTGCGTCAGCCAAGATTTTAGCCGATGTGACAGGGCAACTCACCCAGACGGTACCCACACCGCCGGGCCCGGTCCTATTGAAGCCCACTCCGACGGCATCCGAGCATCCGGTTTTCGAAGCAATAGCCTCCCGGACGTCCTCAGCCGTCACCGAGTCGTCCAGACCGGAAATGCGCAGTTCAGCGCATTTCACCGGTCTGGCGATGCGGACTCCACTGCCTTCACCGAACACACCTCGCAGCCTCGTGGCTTGAGAATAATCCGTGTATCGTGAGGGACTTTACTTTTTTGTGGGCCACACAAAGAATTTTCCTGCGTGTGCAGTGGAATTGTGACGTAAACTGGGAGAGGTCCGTCCAGCAGTTGACCGTGATCAGCTGATTTAACAATGTTAGTAGAATATTTTATAGATTGATATATATATATATATATATATAGAAGTCAACTGTACAACCAGTGTAGTTTTACGAAGCAGGGGTCTTTAAAAGGTGTTTTATTTTGATATCGCAAAAACTATCGGAGAGTAACGAACACCGGATGCGGTGGTGCGACGGGTTTGGTTCCTGGGGGAGGCACGGTTGGACGCGTCGACACGCTCAATGCACTTAAGCCGCTCACCTGTATCGAATAAATAAAAAATAATAGAAATATTAATATGGCGTTCTATAATAACAAACTAAAGTAGGGTAATCTTCTAAACTTAAAAAAAATTATAAGCATCCGAGTTATCTTTTAGCAGACATTCACAACATAAACCCGCATAATTATATTACTCCCAAAATAATAAAAAAAAAATCGTGTACATCGTATGGTTATATTTAGATATTTTTATACATAATATATTTAGCATTTGACACATGCTTAGCAGCTTCTCACTTTGTGTTGATGGACATATGGTGTAAAATTCTGTTGTCGTAAATAGTAAACGTTTTAATTCACACTTAAAAATAGTTGTCAAATGTTCATAAATAATCTCTTTATACTCGTATTATTCCAGATGGTTGTATAATTATCTAAAGAGATATAATATAAAGAACATACTTACTTACTTACTTACTTATCATCACGCCATTTCCATTGCGGGGTAGGCAAAGAGAACAGAGTGCCAAGAGGCTCTATTCTTGCATACATCTCTCGCTTCCTCAACATTCATAACTCTCTTCATACACGCTCGCCGGTTTCGGAGACTCCTGACTCCACCTTCCTTCAATACATGACCAATTTGGTCTAGGTAGGTAAGTCTCGGTCTCCCCCTGTACCTACATCCTTCCAATTTTGCAATGTGTATCTTCTTAGCCAGTCGCTCGTCTGGCATTCTTTCCACATGTCCGAACCATCGGAGCATGCCCTTTCGCATCTATAAAGAACATTATTTGTGTAAATGTGGAAAAAGAGATTTTTTACTGCGAGCGGGATTCGAACCTGCGTCCCTTCCAATCCGAGGAAGTGCTCTAGAGTGCTAAGCCATCGCAGTGACCGACGGCCATACCTAATCTCTAACAGTGATAGCCTAGCGGTAAAACTTAGGACTGCAAAGATACCACCGAAGGAATGTAACATAGTTCCAGTGGCCCGCCAATAAAGGCGGAGAGACGGCACACGGCGGGTTTCTTTAGTGGGTGAAGGCCCCACACTACCCTGTTCGTTGCCCCGAACGACGGGGTGTGCGGTTAGGAACATTTTTTCCCGCCTTAACAAAAAAAGAAGGACTGCAAAGATAGTGGTAAGTATCGAGTTTAATCCCTAGTCCAAGGTTCAGACCTCGTACGACACACACCGCTGACTTTTCGAGATTTTACGAAATTATGTATGTATATTTGTTTACAATGTATCACTGCTTGGTGAAGGAAAACATCGTGAGGAAACCTGCATGCCTGAGAGGTTTTCTCGACGGCTTGTGAAGTCTGCCAACCCGCAATGGGCCAGCGTGGTCGACTATGGCCTAATCCCTCTCACCATGTGAGGAGACCCATGCCCAATAGTGGGACAGAAAAAGGGTTGAATAAAAAAATAGAAATAAAAAGATAATAATAAATAGAGTTGTTAATCTTATTGAAAAGGCCCAAGTTGCGACTAATCCAATAATTTTCACGAATTACTCTTCAAAAAAGATTTTTATTCGTGCCATAACTAGTACCTCATTAAAATAAGATTTGCTGCATACAGCACATTGCTCTTACATCACACAACTAAATCGTTTGATTACGGTCATTATGCTCAAAGCTTAATACAGCCTATTGTTCGATAAAAACTAACAATCCATTTTATACTTTTCCTAGTCATACATTATGTCTCGAATATATTCCCTTTTAACTTCAATTGTAATTGAAGTTTCTCTAGGTTTTCTTTTATTTTTATAGTTCTGCACTACTAAACCTCGGTAGTCTACTGCTAGTGTATGCGCATGTTGATCATGACGTTTCAGGTTCTTATCCCAGGTCGGGCCGAACAAACTTCAAGTTATTCTCAATAACAGCTTGGAATTAGCAAGTTGGCGGTGTTTCAGCCCTCTTTTTTTTATTTCATGTAGTGGCAGACGAGCCGCGGCCCATCTGATGGTAAATGGTAACCGTCGCTTATGAACTCAACTATACCGAGAGTATTGTCAAGCCGCTGCTCACTATTTCATTTTACAAATATAAAATGAAATAATAAACGGCTATCTCCTGCTACAGCCAAATCGCAACGATGTGCTTGGTACCCAGCCCTATCACCAGTCATGCAATGGATGATAATTGCTAACTTCCCTTAGTCCCCTCATATGACACCCGTGGGAAAGAATGGGGTGGTGACACTTGTATTCTTAGTCCGTCACCACACGGACCAGAACCAGGTGGGAAAAAAATTACCTAACGAAAGGGTAGAGTGGGGACCCACTAAAGAAACCCGCCGCGTGTCGTCTCGCCGCCTGTATTGGAGGACCACTGGCAGACATTACTTCAGTGGTGTTTCACCCCTATGCCTCAGAAACCACACCTGGTTCTTGTGACTGAAATCGATGTGGAAAGATCATCATATATATACATCTATCTATATAATAAAAATCAATTGATGTTCGTTACTCTCGCTAAAACTCAAAACTGGCTTGACCGATTTCAATAATTGTTTTTGTGTTGTGGTCGCTCTAATACCGGGGTGGTTTAAACGTAAAGAAAAAACGGGAACCTTATAAAAAAGGAGTAAAATTTAAATAATCTGTATTGGTAACTTTGTATGGGTATTTCGCTAACAGACCACAAAATGACAGGTAATCTCATTATTTCTAATTCATTTGAAATGCAACCTTACTTACCTTAGACGATGCAAATTGATTAGGATTGATAATCGCTGATAAAATAACTTGCAGGTGATACGAAGTTCACCGGGTCATCTAGTATAATATACATATTCCTATACTAGATTCTATGTGCGTCCTTATCTGCTTGGGCTTCAATATTAAAATTAAAAACCAGTTACATAGTAGTGACAGGAACTCCTTATAGAGATAAAAAATATTCTATGCATATATCCAGGCTCTAATTTCTCTGTATATCAAATTTTGTTTAAATCCGTTCAGACATTTGGTCTGTAATCCAAAAATAACAATAATGATCTCCAGACCGTAACTTCGGTCTGGCCAGCCAGTGTCAATAGACACTAGCCATGTATGCAAGAGATTATAGTGCACTAGTATGTGTTCTAACACAAGTGCACTCTCTGGTCCATCACTCTCATAGCCCAATCGGCATTTAGACAGAGATCAGGCACAGGCCCAACAGCGGTAACACGGGAGTGAAATACTAACCTAAATCCAGGCTATTATTTGACAGGCCTTGTGGCGTAGTCGGTAGTGTAACCGACTTCCGTGCACAAGGTCGTGTTGTTTTCTATATATTATATGTATGTATTTACAAAAAAAAGTAATATAAATATTATATCCGTAATTTGGTACCCATAATAACACAAGCGTTAAGCTTAGTTTGGGACGAGAGGACGTTGTGTGAAAATGACCGTGAATATATATTTTATTTATTTATTGAGAATTTCTTGACGAAAAGACTCAAAAGCTTTTTGTTGGCCAGACCCCAGGGTCAGTTCGATTCCAGAATCTAACTAGAGACCTCATGATCCACAGTCACGTACACACACAACCGCTAGACCAACCTCGGTGGTCTCAAAAATATCTATAATACAGAAACTTTACTTTTCAGAATGGATAGTATTCGGTAAGTTAATTCAGAGTCTCGTGTATCTACCTTTTATATTATTTTTTTTTGTTAAGGCGGGCACATATATCTGCCTACCCTATCATCCGTTCAATGGCTTAGGCATGATTGACGGCCAATATCAGTAGAATGTATACATATTATGTATAAGTTAGTTTGTCGTGACTGTTATTACCATTTTAAGGAACATCTTTGAGAACCAATACCACAAAATGCCAAAGTCATTACATACACATGCGTATACAATAAGGGATATTACGAAATGTCGACGTAAAATGCAGTACGTGAGAACCGCTTATATTAAACGGATATACATATCTGGTTTTTGTTCCGTTTTGATAAATCGGAAGTGAAGCCTATTGCAATAATTGCAGCGCTGTCAGTGAAATATAAGATTTAAAAATAAATCAACCTGTTATTGTCTGTATAACTTTATATACTTATAAAACCTTCGTGTCACGTTGTTTGTCTGCGATGAACTCGTAAGCCAATGAACCAATTTTAATAACATTTTGAGATAAGACAGTTTTTATCCCGGTTATTTCCTTTTTTATTGCAAAATTTACGATTTTTATATTCGGAAAGCGATTCCAGAGAGGCAACGGTTAACCCATCAATATTATATTTAGATATTTTTATATATATTTTTAGCATTTGACATGCTTAGCAACATACATTAAACACAAAGTGAAAAATGTGAAATCGAAAATAACAGTCACGAGCAGGATTCGAACCTGCATCTCCTGGATACCGTCCAGATGCTGAATTGGTAAAGCATCTGGACGGTATCCAGGAGATGCAGGTTCGAATCCTGCTCGTGACTGTTATTTTCGATTTCACATTTTTCACTTTGTGTTTAATCCATCAATATTATAAGTATTTTAATATACATATCATATCGGAACGAATTATGCTCGTAGATATGTGGGCAACAGCAACGTGTCTTGTATCGACACCTGAGATATAAATTAAAAACTAGCTTTTGTCTGAGGCGGCGCTACGTGCGAAGGCTAGTTACAATATAATTTGATGTTACAAAATTCTATACCGAGTCGATTATGACTCAGACGAAATATGACAGATACTTCTACACATTCGAAATAAATATCTTCTGTCATCTATATTTAACTAAAACAGCTCCAGCGTTGTCCGCGCATCACAGAAAAACTACCTAAGAAATAAAATAAAAAATTACTAAGATTTAATTCTTAGACACTTAGCCCTTATTTAAAAATTTGCCATCTTCATCTATACTAAATATTATAAATCTGTAACAGAGCTGTGTCTGCAAATTTAAGATAAGTATTTGATAAAAAATTACTTTGGTCTAGACACAAAACAAATTTTTTTAGATTTTTTGTCAGTTTGTTTATTTGTTTGGCTGTTTGTTCATTCGCGGATCACGCGAAAACTACTGAACGGATTTAGATGAAACTTTTTTAACATTTGATAGCTCTTGGTACTTAAAAACTGGTAGGTATACATTTTATCCCGCAACTATATCGGGAACCTGAGATATTTCCTGCGGCTCCGCAGCAGGCAATGGCTTGTTTAATATACAGTTATTAAACTTTTAAGACACAACGATTTTAATAAGCACACAATAAGCAACGCGTAGACGAAATCGCAGGTATCAGCTAGTTTGCAATAGCCCCTAAAAAATTTAGTTCGAGCTTCATTCAAATTCTATACAAAAACACGCATGACTGACAATTTTAACTATACATGCAACGAACACTACGTTTAACGTGAAATAGAACAAAAAAAACTTCGCAATCTGAATAAGGAAGAAAGTGCCCTATAATTAACGAGAAGTCGAGAGACACAGATGCTTTCGCGTTATATAAAACGCAGTTCACCTGCTTTTTATCTTCACCGGATCTGTTTATTATGTGTCCATTGTTATCATTGACACGATAAATCTCGCGAGAAGTGAGTTGTTCCGATGTTTGGTGACGGGTATAGCAAGCTGTTGTGTTAGTTTATTTTCTCGGTTTGTTTTGGAATACAGATCAATCATATTTGATAAAAGCTAAAAGCAGTCGTTATCCAAGGTTATGTAGGTACATATTTCATAAATAGAACTTCCAAGTTAGTGAAACAGAGGAGTTTCCATCGATCCGTATTTTTTCCTATTAGGTCCCTCTGTGCATCGTTCTTATATTTTCAACAATAAAATTCAATAAACGTTACTCTTATTATGTTTTCTGAAAAACTTAAGGCGAGAAAAAACGTACCTAACCGCACACCCCGTCGTTCGGAGCAACGAGCAGGGTAATGTACCCTCACCCGCTAAATAAACCAGCCGTGTGCCGTCTCTCCGTTTGTACTGGCGGACAATTGGAACCGGAAGACATTACTTAAGTGGTCCGCCGGTGGCACCCTTTCAGGTAACCCTTGAACTTCTCCGCTTCCGGGCATCGGAGAGTCGCACCTTCACGGCAGTCGTTACGGGTGGTGGACGTACTTCGGTCCATCCACCCGTGGCCTCAACAAAGGTGGTAACAGACGTAACTACTGGTGCCTGTGCCACCCCTGTCGCTGGCGGGGATTCGGATCAGCGAGGGGATTTGCCTCCCATCCATCCATCACATCTATTTTTTTTTGCTATTAGGCCATTTTCCTCCCTGGCCTTTTAAATATTTTCTACCCTCAGCTTAAGATTTAATTAAGGAAAACTGTACCTACATTTGAGTAACAGTGGAAACGGATAAGATTTTCTAATGACCCATGAGAAAAAGTTTGATTACTGCCTTGGGTACATAATATTTGTAACAATCTTTAACTGTTGATAACACGGTACATCTTAATTTTAGACAAGCACGCAAGATGTCTGGCCCTACGTCAAATAAATTTTATGGGGCGTAAATAAAACCATATAAATGTATTGTAATAAAACCATATGTTATTTAAGAGTGTAAAAACCATTATTATATACCAGGGCAATATCGCGTTCGGTGCTACAACGACCTTCGTATGGTCAGATCAATTTTTGTTATGTTGTTATTTTATATATAATACTAGTTGACCCGGCGAACTTCATACCACCATATATTTTTTCATTAATAAATATTGCAATTATAAATTGAGATATATAAAGAATCCTATCTCTTAAGTTGGAACAAAACACACATTTTAAAAAAGAAAAGTTAAAGTCGATTCATTAGTTTTGGAGTTCATCCCGGACAAACATCGTGACACTGCAATTATATATAATAGATAAGCAGTTGACATGCTTGGACCTTTACCAGAAAACAAAATACGAAAATGTGATGTGCAGAACACCCAAGAGTGGGGTTCACACTTAATATGAGAAATATTTAAATATGCTAAGTATAAAAATATATTCATCTGTGCACATCTCCATGAGACCATAAAATTTTAATGTGAGGTTATTTTTTTTGGTAAACAAGCATAGGGCCCATATACGGACACACCAGATGCATTACTAGCGCGTCACCATAAGGAGAGGATAGCATGGTTACTAAGGAGATGATAGGAAGGATAATAAGGATAGGATAGCATGGATACTAAGGAGATGATAGGAAGGATAATAAGGAGAGGATAGCATGGATACTAAGGA
Source organism: Leucoma salicis (assembly GCA_948253155.1). Taxonomy (NCBI): domain Eukaryota; kingdom Metazoa; phylum Arthropoda; class Insecta; order Lepidoptera; family Erebidae; genus Leucoma; species Leucoma salicis. The sequence goes on along the minus strand of OX411808.1, from coordinate 7,959,496 downwards.
GATGATAGGAAGGATAATAAGGAGGGGATAGCATGGATACTAAGGAGATGATAGGAAGGATAATAAGGAGAGGATAGCATGGATACTAAGGAGATGATAGGAAGGATAATAAGGAGAGGATAGCATGGATACTAAGGAGATGATAGGAAGGATAATAAGGAGAGGATAGCATGGATACTAAGAAGATGATAGGAAGGATAATAAGGAGAGGATAGCATGGATACTAAGGAGATGATAGGAAGGATAATAAGGAGAGGATAGCATGGATACTAAGATGATAGGAAGGATAATAAGGAGAGGATAGCATGGATACTAAGGACATGATAGGAAGGATAATAAGGAGAAGATAGCATGGATACTAAGGAGATGATAGGAAGGATAATAAGGAGAGGATAGCATGGATACTAAGGAGATGATAGGAAGGATAATAAGGAGAAGATAGCATGGATACTAAGGAGATGATAGGAAGGATAATAAGGAGAGGATAGCATGGATACTAAGGAGATGATAGGAAGGATAATAAGGAGAAGATAGCATGGATACTAAGGAGATGATAGGAAGGATAATAAGGAGAAGATAGCATGGATACTAAGGAGATGATAGGAAGGATAATAAGGAGAGGATAGCATGGATACTAAGGAGATGATAGGAAGGATAATAAGGAGAAGATAGCATGGATACTAAGGAGATGATAGGAAGGATAATAAGGAGAGGATAGCATGGATACTAAGGAGATGATAGGAAGGATAATAAGGAGGGGATAGCATGGATACTAAGGAGATGATAGGACGGATAATAAGGAGAAGATAGCATGGATACTAAGGAGATGATAGGAAGCATAATAAGGAGAGGATAGCATGGATACTAAGGACATGATAGGAAGGATAATAAGGAGAAGATAGCATGGATACTAAGGAGATGATAGGAAGGATAATAAGGAGAGGATAGCATGGATACTAAGGAGATGATGGGAAGGATAATAAGGAGAACATAGGGAGGGTGTTCGGGCCTCCGGCGCTCTCACTACCATACGAAACTTAACGGCAGGAGTAAGTACCTACCGTTGTTTCACGCCGTTCTTCTGAGAGGATGGTACTTCCCCGATCGAGGCGATCAAGGCTCTACCATTAATTCAGACGTGTCTACATGAACACAAAAACAAAATTTATTTAAGAATTGTTGACTGTTGGTCTGTTCGCTCATCACGAAAAAACTATTGCAGGGATTGATATTTTTTTTAGAATTAAGGACTGATCTATCTTTTGTCTGCAGCGAAGCCATGGGCAAAGGCTAGTAAAATATAAATATGCTTTTTTCTTCCTTCTGGATCAAATATTCTTTTTTTTTCTTTTTTTGTTGATGTAGATGCTGACAAACTAATTATACAGAAATAACTGGCTATACACAGGTACATAAGGTATAAAAATAAGGAAAGTTTTGAAACCAAAGAGTACCAAATAATATTGTGTAATATGTAGGCATTTTATGGTATATTGTACTTATACGTGAGCAATGTATTTTAAAATAAACATCAAATTTTATTGCTTCAAATATCACTTTAAATTTGACAAGGTCTTATAATAACTATACTTCAAAGTATTGTAATAGTGTATATCCAATCTGTACCCATCCAAATATTTTTATTAAACAAGCATCGAATACGCATGACTCTTATTAGGTTATACGAGTATAGGATTTTTGAATGAATCATCTGAAAACACAATTCTAAGCTCCTGCAGAACAATAAAGTGGTAATAAGAATCTATGACAATTATAAAAACCATCGTGTAAGAAATAAGATCTTGTCTCCACAGACACCGCATGCAGCGGTTTCAAATTAGATTAGTGGCTTAAAGATTATATCACTTTTATTATGTAATATAGTGATTCGCCCTTGCTTCGGATATTTGAAGAACCACAACTCTTATTTTGATTTACCTATATAAACTTTAACCAGCTTAACTTATTCCAATTTCATGGAATCGATTTTATTTACATGAGACCTACTTTTTTCAATACGTATGTAACAAACGGGCCACGGCCCACTGGATGGCAAGCAGCAACCACCGCTCTTGGATTTAGCAATAGCAACACTTTATCTTTTGTTTTTTTTTTGTTTGTTTAGGCGGGAAAAAATGTACCTAACCACACACCCCGTCGTTTGGGGGCAACGAACAGGGTAGTGTGGGGCCTTCACCCACTAAAGAAGCCCGCTGTGTGCCGTCTCTCCGCCTTTATTGGCAGGCCACTGGAACTATGTTACATTCTTTCGGTGGTAGCAATAGCAACACTAAGAATATAAAAAAACACCGAGATGTTCCACTGTGGTCACATGCCCAATGGTGGTAGCCACCCGATGGTTAACAAAAGAGTACTCCCACTTGATACCTAACCGACTATCAGTACCTAATACAATAGGTGATAGGTAGGTGCTTAGTCTTCGCGTACAAAACCTGCAGGTAAGAATGGGGTAGTGACATTTGTATTCTTAGTCCATATTTAACCACATGGACAAAAAGTATACTAAAGTATACTTATAATAAATAAATAAATATTAACAGATATTTTTCACACAACGTCCTCTGGTCCCAAACTAAACTTAACGCTTGTGCTATGGGTACCAGATTACGGATATAATACATATTACTTACTTTTTTTTTTTAAATACCTACATACATATAAAAGATAGAAAACACCCAGACGCAGTACAAATATTTATGTTCATCACACAAATAATTGTCCTGAGTGAGAATCGAACCCACGACCTCGTGCACGGAAGTCGGTTACACTACCGACTACGCCACAAGGCCCGTCATCTTATGTAGGTAATGTAAAGAAAATTAGAATATAGAAAAAAATTGCTTTAGTAGTATACCTACGCTGTGGCCACATTTGCCTTGGATAATTAGGCGTAAATAGATTACTCAAGCTTATGGGTCCCGGCGTTCTTAAAAATAAACATTTTTTATTAGGAAAAGAGTTCGTCATCTCTCTTGACAATTGGCTATAATAGTCCGAAGGAATTTATAGGATAGGTTTTGAAAACTTCGCATTCTAATTTAATCATCGGACAATTAGGTAAATGAGTTTTCATCCATAAGACATAGATGTCTATACTTTTTTTTTAGGCGAGAGAGAGTTTTAATCTAGGGAAATATCGGAGTAGTACGGGGTAATAGTAGAACCGTCACCTACTAACCCGTCGGAAGCTGATTCTCCTTCATGGGTACCTAGTACTACCACAAATTTCACATTGTTTATAAAATATTCCACTGAAGGTAAAGAAATGTTTTGAGTAATTCTTAAAATCTACGAAATGTAGTGGTAACACTAAGTAATACGGGACTGTTTGCTGTCGATTACAAAGCGAGAATATAGATTTTTGCCAAGTTAGAGTTAAAGCACGTTTCATTACCAAAACGATATAGGTATATGAATGTATTTTATATATTATATCTGTATTAAAATATAAGTAACCATCTATATAAAAAAAATATAAATAGGTATATAGGTATTCTATATCTAATTGAATGACAAATGAGAATCATAGATAAAATTACTCTAATTTGGATTTATTCACAACTTATTATCATTTAATTAATTTTCTAGCGCTTAAAAATATTTTAATCGAAACATTCAATATTCAATAAACACTTTCTGTAACGTTCATATTTAGAATAAACTCGTGTGTAACAGAGTATGGAGGCTTTCTCTGTACTCCTTTTGGTGTAGTACTTACTTAAATCGTCACGCTTCGAAGGCAGGAACCATGAATGAACAAATTGAAAACAAGCCGATAATCCAACTTTCTTACCAGATTTACAGAAAAGATAAACAAAAGCAATTCATTTACTTTAAAAGTATACATCTAAACCGTTATAGAAATGAAGAGCTACGTTACTTTGTCTAAATGAGATATCATAATTTTGTGGACACTATGTAATATGAGACACGGAAAGGAGTGATGACACTTAGTTCGGCATGGCATAGAAGGATATAGTATTTATACATAGTAGGTATAATATAAATATCCCGCACCATATCTATCTCTCTGTTTGGTCCACCATTACAGACGGAGACACAGCAGACAACGGGTTATTTTAGTGTGTGAAGGCTCTACCTCCGTGCTCGTTGCCCCCATCGAGGGGGTGTGTGGTTAGATATATTTTTCCCGTCTTAATAAAAACACAATACTACGAATAGAACTAAATGTCAATATAGTAGAGAGCCTAGCTGCCTTTCGGTGAATGAGAGCGCTGAAGGCTTCAAAGTCTATTTCTTTTTGAAAACACGCTAGTGATGCCCTTCCTAAGAAAATATATAAGACGTAGACATACCTTAAATTGAATGTATAATTAAACTTTTCGAAGTCTGTAATGGTTTACTGGTGGTAGGGCTGGGTACCAAGTGAGAGTACTTACTTGCTATTGGGCCCGAACGGGTCGGTACCACCGTCTCCTGTGTGGCCGGTCATGAAGCACGTCAGTGTGTTTTGGCTGTAGCAGAAGATAGCCGTTTATTCTTTCATTACATATCTGAGAAATGAAATGGTGCGCAGCGGCTTGACAAAACCCTCGGTATAGTTGAGTCCATGAGCGATGGTTACCACTTACCATCAGGTGGGCCGTAGCTCATCTGCCATCATAAGCAATAAAAAAACAAAAAAAAATGTGCGTTAAAAGGAGTTAAACACGCATATGAAATTAAAGCGCGCAAATATGGCAACCAAATTTTGCAAAAGTTCATCAATCGTGATGATGTATCTACAAAGGTCAGTCCCCGATACTAATGTACAGTCGGTATACAATAGCCACTGGCCTTCGCACCCGTCGCGCTCGCTGAATCTTTTGTTTCAGCGCGCTGGTTTGACAGGACGCTGGATTTACCACCAAAATACGTCAACGACACCTTATTCATATTCATACGTTACCATCCGGCGCAGGTCGCGAGGTCAATTTTAATTGTAATTTTACATAATTGTTTCGTGAACATGATACGTGTGAACAACCCTCTTTATTAGACTAACTATCATAATTTCGTGTCGTAACATCACACACACATTATTTTGATGGTTAAAAATTTACACAATGGATGTTGTACTACAATAAGAGAAATATAATTATATTTAGTTTTACAAATTGATGTTATGCAATAACTTTTTAATGGTATTATCTACTTGGATGAAAGTTTGTGTTTTCTCGAATGAAAGTAGGTATTTCGTAGGTTTGTTTAACGAAATTAGGTAATTATTATTTAAGTTATTGTTAAATAAAAGCTCAATTACACATTACAGCTCCTAAAATAATTCTAGGAGTAAGGTACCTACATAGGTAAAACGCAAATCTATACTTATATACAAAAACATAACATCACGTCTGTATCCCCTGAAGGGGTGGGCAGAGGTGTATTACACACCCACGGTTCGCCAACTATGTTTAAGTCCCACATAATAGGGGGCGAGACTATAATATTGCCGTCTACCGGGCACTTTCCAAACTCCGGGCTGCTACTGAGATTTTTTCTTTTTACGAGAAAGCTCAATAGCACTACCTGACCCGGGGATCGAACCCGAGACCTCATGATCAGCAGTCACTAACACTACCGCTACACCACCGAGGAGTTTATACTTATATAATAAAGCTGAAGAATTTGTTTATTTAAACTCTAATCTCTGGTCAAAAAATATTTTATTTGTAACCCAGTTTTTGCGTAATAAGGCAATTTAATATAACGCTACGACCGATAAAGACCAAAGAAAAACAATCATTCAAATAAGTGCCATCTAAGGTAATAAAATTAAATTTGGATTACGATATGTAAAATAGATAGGTATAGATCGCGCTTTTCTTTAAAATGTATGCGAAACCACGGGACACAACTAGTATTATCAAATCACACAAACCTATATCAGAAACAAATGACTCGTTGAAATGCAAGCATTCTTTCTACTTTTTTCTGATATATCTATACCACCTAGTCTTACACGTTGTCCTAGGTGAACGACAAACGCGTCAATATTACGCGACGCGACACGAAAATATCAAATAAAGGTTGTATGTACTTATGGCCTACGTTGTCGCCTAATTTGAATACGACGCAAAGCGGTTAAAGTATCGCATCGCGTCGCGTCGTGAAGGTGGTGAGCCCTAGGAAAACGGGTTAGATATCCAAGCACCGTTTTCTTTTATTTTTATACTAAGTGGATGGCAAACAAGCATACAGCTCACCTGGTGGTAAGCGGTTGCCATAGCCTATAGATGCTAGCAATATCAGAGGTATCACTCGCACGTCGCCATATTCTAGGAAAGGAATAGGATCGATAATAAAGAGAGGATAAGATGGATAATAATGAGGAGATAGGGTTTGGGCCTCCGGTGCTCTCACTCACCATACGAAACACAACGGTAGGAGTACCTATGGTTATTTCACGCTGATCTTCTGTGAAAGGGTGATACTTCCCTAATCGAACCGGCCCATCATGCTGGGATATGAATGGTTTTACCGCTAGATAGAAATAAAACTGACTGCACAGATAGCGGAGTGGTTTAGATACCGGCCTCCCACCTGAGTGTTGTGGGATCGTTTCCCACACACGACAACTCTTTGTGTGATATATATGGATTTTCTGAGTCTGGGTGTACTTTGTGTTCGTGGAATTGTATGTTTTGTAAAGTGCCCCGAAATACAAGGATTATTCCTTAGTGCAAGATATCGTCTAAAAAAGAAAAAAAGAAAAGAAAAACCCTTGCCAACTTACCAGCATGAGTACCTATCTAGTTTGAAGTGAACTTGTAAATTACTACTGCGAAAGTAGATGATTCTCATTAGGCAAGATTATGTGCCAACAGCGACACTACTTTAGGCACTTCAAGACAATGAGTTACGGGCAGTTAGCAAATGCTCAGTGTCGCCACGCGCTAGTTCCCGTGCCGAGATACATATTAAGATAACCCACTGCCACAAGGGACCATCTCACATAGATGAGAATAAATTTGCTCGTGATTGATATTTTATTTTCACAACTCATTACCGAGCCACTATTGGAAACAGGTCTTTTTCCAGAATGTGCGGTTTACCAAACTTGACAAACTGAAAATTAAACTTGAACTGGCAAAGGACGCCTCAGATGTGAAACATTGAAATTTTATGCCTGAACGATAGTTTATGAAAAGATATAAATATTGCGTAGGTAAATAAAAATGAAATATTTAAATTTTTAAATACCAAATTATTTGTGTAAGTGGAAAAGGGGACTTCTTTCACCGGACATTGATAATTAGTACATACATCATTGCTCTTTATGTGGATATAGTATAGGTACTTGTAGGCTGTAGATATTCTCAATCAATAACATAAATTTTGAAAGAAGAAAGTATTGCACACTATTTATCTAACACTTTCAGTTAAATAACACTTGTCACCTTTCATAAAATAAACTATCTGACACTTTTTCATTGCAGGTGGACGTTAAGTCACGTAGAGCAGTTTAATCGCAGTAAGCGAGGTGACACTTTCACCGCTAGCGCCACGAGTCCCACGGTGAAACCGTGCGAAGTGAGAAAATGGTCTCACCACCAGCGAGCAATAAGGCCAGATGTGTCAGATGATCGAGTACAATGCATGTGAGGGTTACTCTCCCACCGCGAGTCCGGTTAAAGCCGGTGCAGTACAAATGCATCCGAGGAGTATGGCTGCTGCTAACAATATTAGAAGTTGTAGTCGCGAACAGACCGCCAAGATTTCTCATAGATGGCCAATCAGAAATCGTTGTCAGACTGAAAGAAGGACCTGACACACCTGTTGGTAAATATATACTTTTAACGAGTCATACCTACATCTACCTACTGATTCCCTATGATTCTCCTACAATAATTCACCCTTGAATATAAAATCATGTAGGACTATTCGATAGCCTTCAAGTCTATTATAAGTTTGGAACATTGCACCGGCAACCGGAAATTATTCATGCTAGGGGAATAATGAAGAGGGGTTACCATGGTAACTGGTACAAACATAGGGAAACCTTACAACTGAACCCTAACACCCGTCAGTTGTGCGAGTCGTTGTTATGTAACGATAGACAGCGAGTAGGTACTTACTAAAGCGTGAAATCATCTAAATACGTGATCTTTTCACAAGCTCTTATACGAATAGTTCTGCTTATTAGCCTTCGCACTCTGGTCGTAGCTCAATATCGTAATTTTTTGTGCGAAATTCAAGCGTATCGTACTTGTATCGTATAGTTCACAAGGTTAGATTACGCTCGCGATTCTCTTGCGCTATGCCCCGTATCCTCTAAGCACTAACATTGCTATAGCATTCTATGAAAAGTCTATCTAGGTATAGCTAAGCTACCTGGTAGAGGGCATCTCTAATCGATATGAAAAATAATAGAAATCGCCTTTACAGACACAGGAGAATCTGCTGTTGTTTGTGAGTTAGGTACCTATCTAGGTATATTATTATTGCCCCTGAAATCTTACTCTTTATCAATAAATATGAATAAATCTCGTACGATAGCTCTTTTGGCATATAGATCTAAGGTCTAAACGGATATGTAGGTACGGAAGGTGTACAGATATTTTTTTTATCCCGATAAGAAGTAGGATACCTCTATGGATCAAATTTTGAAGTCCATGCAGTCGAAGTCGCGGACAGTAGCTAGTTTTAGTATAAAGCTATCACATGTTCGATATTATTACACGTGTGAGTGTTAAATTTAACATTTTACCGTTATATTTCAGGTAGCTTAATATACCGGCTAAGGGGTGTTGACCCCGATGGAGATGTGTTACATTTTGGCATTAGAGAACAACTTGGTAGTGATATTTTAAGATTAGAAGCCATTTCAACCAACGAAGCTAATATTTACTTAGTTAAGGAATTAGATAGAGAGGTAAGTCCGAAAATATAGTGCTATAAAGGTTTGCGATTGAAATGTACCTAATGACAGTAGTTAAATAAGAACTGCGATTACCTACATTTCAATCTAAAAAAAATCTTTAATTTAGATCCTTCTACAAATAGAATAAACCATATAAGTATTTATTTATTAAAAAGAAACACTAACTTAATACATAGTCCACGAAAAACATTTGTCTTCTAATATATAAAATTCTCGTGTCGCGGTGTTTGTTACCACTCCTCCGAAACCGCTGGACCGATTTGTATGAAATTTTGTGTGCATATCGGGTAGGACTGAGAATCGGCCAACATTTATTTTTCATACCCCTAAATGATAAGGGTGGCCCTAAATAAAAAATATTTATATTTCTAAATATATTTTTTTATTTTTTGGGCAATATTTTATTATAATTCGGCATTAAAAAATACATACAAACCTAAATTTTCACCCTTCTACTGCCGATGTAGAAATAATTAATATTATATATGGCAAAACAAAGTTTGCTAGGTCAGCTAGTATCTAAATAATATTTCTACAAAACTCGGCTAATCAATACTTAGGATACCGCGCTAAGATTAAAATAACTCGGAGTAAAGGGACTAAATGTTGTATTATGTATCTATCTAACAATTTTCATTATAGGTATTTAAGTACCTATATAAAAAATGTAAAACACTTATTTTCTAAGAAAATAGGCTTAGGTTAGGTTCATTATTTCTAGAAAGAAAGATTCTGCTAACTAATTCACATACTCAAATTATTGTTTCAGATCCGTGATGAATACTCTTTCGTATTAACATTGACTGATGGTCGTTTAGGAGAAGGAAACTTTATTACACAGAGCTTTTTGTTATTAGTCGAAGATGTTAATGACAACGAACCCATTTTCAAACCGTATCCCTCCGTAATCACAGTAAAAGAAAATGCTCTACCTAGTATTTTGACAACGGTGGAAGCAACTGATTTAGATGAAGGAGCATACGGACAAGTATATATTGACTTTTCAATGAAAGCGATTGCCACAATATTCCATTAGAGCATTATTTTTGTTTTAATTATACTAGTCCTGCTCGTTAACAATGATAAGGGCAACGACAGTACTGAAGAATTTTGGGTAGAGGTTTCAATCAAAATTTAAAAACGCTGCTGCTGTATACGATCTCCCCGGTCGTATACAGCTATATTATAAAACTAGCTAAGTCTACTCCAAAGATGTTAATCGGACCTGAAGATGAAGTTTAGGAAACTTATTTTACTACGTTTTTAACCAGCCGGCCGACCAGCTGCTCGTGCTGGCGCAGCGTCTGCTGGCTGAGAGTGTCGCCACGCACCGCCTCTACCGCCGCTTTAAAACAGAAACAGTACTGTAGTTTCTGTTTTGATTAAAAACTCATTACAAGTTAAAAAAAAACCTATTACATAATTCTGTTTAAGTGTTTTCTCAACAAACTTAGTTTTATATCATTAAATTTGTTTCTGCTTTAAAGAAAGGGGGAAAAAGTTGCAAAGTGTATTATTTTGGGGAAAAGAATATTTGGAGATGGGGAAATTTTAGAAACTCAGTCTAGCAACCCTGGTCGCCTGTCATGTCTTATGTCATATTTTCGGATTTTTTATTTACATTAAAGTTTTCCGATTTTCTATGGATTTAATAACTGTTCCAGGTGTTATACCACTTACAAGAACTAGATGGAGACGTAGAGAACTTCTCTGTGCAAACAGTAAACGGAAAAGGGGTGGTTCGTTTGATAAATCAGTTAGATTACGAGCGAAAATCGCTATACCAACTTCGTATTTTAGCAGTAGACCGGGCTAATCAAGGGAGAGTAAATACGGGAACTGCGGCTATACTAGTGAAAGTACAAGACGTTGAGGACCAACCGCCCGAGTTTGTAGTAGCTAGCCCTGTTACAAGGATAAGTGAAGATGCGCCTATTGGGACCTCTGTCTTGCAAGGTATAATTATCTAATTTTGCTACAAACATTTTCTTCTTTATGAGAGTATTATTTCATTCAATAGCCTTCCTAGACTAGACATCACCAGAGAGCGCCCATAACGCTCGTTCCTATAGCACCTGCATCTAAAGTCTTCATGTAGATTTGGCCTTGGTCGTTTGGCTTAGCGGAAGGCACATTATAGTGTATTCTTTTTATATGGATACCACACCCGGCCAATATATGTATGCCAACTCTAAATACTATAGATGTCTGTCAAATATCTGTGGAGTGACACATTGTATATAATTTATATATTATTTTAATTATAAATTAAGTGTGATGGTAATTATTAAGTAATCAGATTCTTAAAATGCTAGTATAAAATGTTTATTTTATGTTTAGTGCGAGCAATAGATGGCGATCGTGGCGTTAACAACCGCATCTCATACAGCATCATAACAGGTGGAGAAGAGCATTTTGATATTGATAGTAGCTCAGGAGTGGTGTATACAATAAACCAACTTGATAGGGAAGATCCTAATAACAGCAATGGGGCTTATATTTTGGAGATATTGGTAAATCATCTTTATTTATCATAGAATAGATTTCAAATCAGAATGTAAATATGCCACTATACATACTTTACAAAAATATCTATGAAAGTACTTCTATCCCATAGGGACTATCCATATTTCTAGGACAAAAAGTACCCTTGTTGATTTTCAGGGTTTTGGGCTATATATACTTAATGTACTGTATGTTAAATTACGTGATATTCACCAGAGTTGAGAGAATATGGCGTAAAAGTGTAACAAACAAACAAATGTATTTTTGCATTTAAAATTTACTACTATTCATTGCCATGGTTATAAGGCATGATAGTGTTAATACCATATTCCAGGCCCAAGTTGGCCCACTTGTTATATTTATATTCCTTTCCTTGGAGCTGGCAATGCACAAGTGATGCTTCCAGTATTATTGCTAGTGTCTATAAGCTGCAATAATACTTACTATCAGGTGGGCCACTGAAGTAATATAACACCATTCCAGTGGTCCACCAGTAAAAGCGGACAGCACACGGGTTTTTTAGGGAGTGAGGGCCACATACTACCTGTTTGTTGCCCCAAACGAAGTAGTGACAGCACCTGCACCAGGTTGGAAGGTAAGTACTCCGTGCTTGCGCCCCGCCCACTTCAGCACCAGCTGGAGCACTCTCTAGCTTGTTTTACATAACGATAATAGACTTAAAAAAAATGCCAATTTATTATGATATAAAGTAGCCTGTGTTAATACAGTCCATAAAGGATTTTAATCAAATAAGTTTAGCTTTTACAGTATTAATACTTGCAGTAATATTGTACATTAACATAATCACAAAGTATTCAATGTTATTTAATGTACTTACAGGCTACAGAGGAGTCCCATGCAATATCACCAATGCCCACTGCCACTACTGAGGTAACAGTCATAGTTACTGATGTGAATGATGAAACACCCAGGTTCAGAAGTGATAAATATGTTGGAGAGATTCTGGAGAATGCTCAACAAAATACCCCTATCACATTCCTTCAGGATGCTATACCCGAAGTGTTTGATTATGATCAGGTAAATATGATAAGTATTTTTTAAACAATTGCTAAAGTCATATTTAAGGCATACTGCCAATGTTTCTATACCTGCCAGTTGTGGGTGAACTTCCGCAGGACCTCTATAAGTACCATGAGGGTACAGTACAATGACGCGTTCCGTATCCTCATGAAACACCCGCTCTACAGTAACGCGTTACTGTAGAGCGGGTGTTTCGAGCATGTTTGCTGAGGCGCGGGTGCCTGACTTTTTAGCTGTTATCCTTTTGGAATCGATTGCGATCGTCTCACAACACTATACTGCAGTCTATTTGTGAGGACTACACATGCCCAATAGTAAACTATTGGTTAAAAGTACACCTGGACGCAAACCGAAAGTAGTCAGCTAGTTTTACTTTATTCTATTCTGCACTATTGCACGCCTCATAAGCGAAGCGTTGAGGTGTGTTCTACTCCCGGTTGACACGGCACAACTGATTTTTCAAACTTAAAATGTCTCTATTTATCATATATTGCACTTGTAAAATAATATCTACACACATATAAAGAACAAACACTATTTTTAACACATGATATTTTTGATGCCATTTTTGTTATTTAAACTAGTTAAAAAACTGTTTGAAAAAAATCTGGCTTGGACGTCCGTGAGTTGTAGGTAATGTATGTTAACGCGATAACGACCAAAATACTTAATTAATCGAGTCTTTATTTTTCGTTTACGAATTATTATGACTAGGAATAGAGCCCTATTACATTTCACGTTCTGATTCGATGTGGTTTAATTGTTATTAAATAAACAAAAAAATACTGAATATTTACGGCATTTACGCTCGACGCGATACTAAAACCAGCGCCTTTCATGAGAACTACCTACCTTTTTAAGTACGCATAGCCACCGGTGGTTTTACTATCGTCAGAACGCCGTTCGCCCGGCCGGTACATTGTTTTTTGTTAAAAGAAAGTTTTTACCTTTGCTTGACGAACTGATGATATTTGTCAAATATAATAACTATTTTATCCATAATAATAAGTAAAAACACTAAACACACGTAAATAATAACACACCAACGTTATAAAACACGAAAAAAACATATTTTACATTCCAAAATTTTTTTGCGTGACCTTGGCGTCACGTTGTTCACTTAGAACAAAGTATAAAATTATAAGGCAACCAAGTTAGGAAGATAAATGGTATAGAGATTTCTTGTTGAAATCATTGATTTTTAAATAAGTTGTATAATATTGTCCAAAGTGGCAATTTTCTATTGATAGATGTCACTGTTTTAAAGTAAAAGAGATATTGACAAATGCAGCCCTAGATGTCGCAAGTGGCAATTTTAGATGTATTCAGTTGCTGTTGTATTTAAAGAACCACAATATTGCTTTTTTGTAAGGAAACTAGCAATGTCTTTTTGTTTTCTTAAATTGTTTTTGTTTACAGTTTAATAAATTATTCAATTTTACACACTATCATATAAACACATAAATGTAAACTCATGGATTGTTGTTCTTACTAATTGCCAGATGGCGCCTTGCAAAATGACAGATGTAGACTAATATTGAAGTACTTCTTAAAATTAGCGCTAGATGGCGTATAAGACATGAAACCCACATTAGTACTTTTTGAAATTAGCGCTATCAATGTGATTTATTGAAAACTACTTAGTAAAACCAATACATTACTAGTTACTTATCAAATAATCAATTTTATTGTGATAAATGAAGAGTATGAGGCGTGCAGTTTTGGATTTTCCAAAGTATTTTATTGCTATTTTTGTCTATTTTATATTGTTTACCTTTTTGTTGTGTTAATATGGGATTTGTACCTAAATAAATAAACAATTATTAATTATTATTATTATAATACAAACTCAGACTAAGACAAAATAATAAAGCCACTTTTTTAAAGGTGTGTGGGTGAAAGTTTTGTCATCTGAAACAAATAAGCCTTACAATTTGGCTAATTTGTTAAAAGTTCTATGTATATATGATTATATAAGAATTCTGTATCAAACATTATTATCTCGCATTTCAGGGCAAAAATGGTACATTTGAATTGTATCTTTCTGGTGATAATGGTATATTTGACGTCACGCCTTTCAAAGGTATCAACGAGGCTTCGTTTTTGATAAGAGTAAATGATGCATCCTTCTTAGACTATGAGAAGGTTACTGTAATAAATTTTAATCTAGTCGCTAAAGAAATTGTTACCAAAGATCCAAAAATGAGGTATGTGGTGATTTTTTTTCATATAGTTCTGTATACAAAATAACGTAAAATATGGATACTGTCTGAATAAAATTATATAAACAGATACGAAGTACACCTAGACTGAAACAACCATTTGTGGATACACTAAGTATAGTCCTTGTGGGAATAGAACCCACTACATTTGACATTGAAGGTTGGTATCTAAATCACACGTTCATATGTGCAGATATATATACAAAATAATGCCATCCATACTCCCAAATAGATGAGATAAGGTGGGATGTAAAGACACATCCCAATATAGCGCAATAAAAACCGAAAGAAGCTGAACCGAATTGCTTTCCATCCATCAGCTTTTTAACGCCCACTGCTGGACATAGGCCTCCCCAAGAGAACGCCACAACGGGCGGTCCCGACATGGGGGATAATGCCGTAATCGCTACGCTTGGCAGGCGGGTTGGCGATCGCAGTGGATGTTGTTAATACTCGAAGGAGTGCTGCTGCCCACCATTGCTTTGTCCTCTACCATGAACAGTAACAACACGAAATACATATAAGTAACTAACGTATAGTTGGTAGCTCTAATGCATTTACCAGGAAAGAAATTGTGAAAATGTGGAATCGAAAACAAACCTGCATTTCCTGAAAAATCGTTCCAGATACTTTGCCTTCTTACTTAGACATTGTATCAATATAGTACCCATTCTAATGAACACAACCAGTTTAGTGGAACTAGTTTTTTTTTGTTAAGGCAGGAAAAAGTTAACCGCCCACCCTGTCGTTCGGGGCAACGAACAGGGTAGTGTGGGGACCTCACCCACTAAATAAAACCCGCCGTGTGCTGTCTTTTCGCCTGTATTGGCAGACCAGTGGAACTATAATATTTCAGTGGTAGTCCAGTTGAGCCTGGGACCTCATAGACAGAAATTATTAATCATAAAGTAATGTGTATTTGTGTTTGTACAGTGTAGTGCCAATAGTTGTCCATATAAAGGATGAAAATGATAACTTCCCGGAATTCACAGAGTCTTTATACACCATATCTATTCCTGAAAATTGTGGTGTTGGTACTACTGTAGCCTGGGTGCAAGCGTTAGACCAAGATTCTGACAATTACGGTACTAGGGGTATAAGGTACACCAGTCTTGGAGGAAGTATTGCTAATCTGTGAGTATAATTTTAGTCGAACTGTGTGTGAACTAAACATGTAAATTATTGCCTATGTTTTACTTCCAGCTTAAACCTCAATCCAATATCTGGTCTGATAACAGTAAAACAAGCGGGCGGGGACAGTTTCGATCGCGAGCTTATTTCGCGCCATTATTTGACAGTTGAAGCGCGCGACGATCTCGGCAAAGGAAACAGGAATACAGCCCAACTTGTCATCAACATAGAGGATGTAAATGACAACGCGCCAATGTTCCTTGCTAACAAGTATGAAGCGAGATTACTTGAGAATGAAAAGGAGTTTGAGAATCC
Source organism: Leucoma salicis (assembly GCA_948253155.1). NCBI lineage: Eukaryota > Metazoa > Arthropoda > Insecta > Lepidoptera > Erebidae > Leucoma > Leucoma salicis. The sequence goes on along the minus strand of OX411808.1, from coordinate 7,943,377 downwards.
ACTCGTACTTGAGGCGAGGGATTTAGATTTGAATGGTTTGTACTTTCTATATATAAAATTGGTTGCCTAATTCTTATTTCATACACAATTATAATAAAAAATCTAATGAGACCTATATTTGCTTTATAATTTTATTTTGACTACCATCGACCAACCTCAATGTTTCGGCTGAGTTGCAGCGGCTGTGGTCACTCGTGACATATAGACCGATATTTAGGTGTACCTATAAACATTATCTTACTTTAATAAGCTATTTGTAGTGTATAATAATGACCTAACAATGAAAAGTTGGTAATAAGTTCATAGTTTTAGAAAATAACTGTTCTGTTAAAATCAGAGTATTAATTTAATAATTTGGCTTATCATTTCAGGTACAAAAAACAGCCATATAGAATATTCAATAGTGAATGGAGAGTATAAAAATAATTTCTCAATAGATCCTAATTTGGGCATAATCACTCCAGTTGGTGGACTTGACTTTGAGCAAATACCGGGCGATAATAGTAACATACGGTCCATACATCTTACTGTGAGTTTGTGTACTTTCTTATGTATACTTTATTCTGTATTAAATAAGACTCAAAGTACAAAAATGTCTGCTCAGCCTCCTGAGACTGAAAAACGACACGTTAGACGAACATTCGCTTCGCTGTGATTGGTTAACAGTCCGACGCGCGAGTCTAAATTAGACGAGATAACGATGAGTGATTCAGGCGACCGATCACAATGAAGCGGAACGAAAGTTTGTCTAACATTTCGTTTTTCATACCAATCTCTCTTGCGGGTGTTGTAAGCAAATAAATTACAATTTTAAAAATATTCCCGACCCTCTGACTTCATTTTACTCCATCATCAGACACTGGTCAGCCTCTATCTATAACCTATTTATTGAAACCATAGCCATGAACCCAAACACTATACAACTATTGTAAATTGTGAAAATGCTGATAGTGTTGTGGCTGGATAGATTATTTTAAATCGTAGCTAAGAACTCTCTCAAATAAGTTACCTTTAAACAAAACGTAAAACCCATAAAGTCGTTCAGCCGCCACACACAGATTCACACTTTATTTTTGTAACACCTCTCGCATTTACCATACGGGTAATACCGTGTGGCAATGGGCTAAGAATATAAATGTGACAACCCCATTAATTCTAAGGCGCAACTAAAGGAAGTAAGCTACACTCGCTTTATTAATGGTGGTACTAAGTGGGAGTACTCATTTGTAATCTGATCCCAGCGGGTCGTTACCACCGCCTCCCGTACGATCGACTGTGAAACTGCTTGGTTTGTTTTGGTAGCGGGAGATAGCCGCGTACTCATTTATTTTCCGTCTGATAAATTAAACGACTTTGGCAGAGTGGTTTAGATACCGGCCTCCTGCCCAAATTTTATGGGTTCAATTCCCACACAGGACAACACTGTGTGATCCACAAGTGGTTGTTTTGAGTCGGGGTATACTTTGTGTCCGTAAAATTGTGCGATTTAAAGGCCCCTGGGATACAAGGATTATTCCCTAGTGCAGGGTGACTATTTAAAAAAACGAGGCTATTTAAAAAATTTTAAGGCTATTTAAAAAAACGAGTGTGCTTTAGACCACACGACTGGAGTAAAACAACAATAGATGATTATATATATTATTAATAATGTTAATATCAATATAATATTAACAAGTGAATACAGTTATGTGAAAAAACTATTTCGTTAATTTTATTTAAACTTATGTGACAATCGACGTACGACCAATGAAAAAGTCGCAATTTACTTATCGTTTCCGAATATGTATTAACTAAGCCCCACGTTTGACATACAGTATTAATGATTTGTTGGTCTTGGGGCATAAATATCTGGCTTCACTTTACTAACATTAAGATCGATCCCGAGTTGCGCCAGTTGACTTTTTGAGAAATATTATGTTTTGGAAACATATAATATAATAATATATAACAAATAATCAGAAAGAGAGAAAGAAAATGTGTGCTCGCACCTCTCTCTCTCACCCCTACAGTCTTGTTATTGAGCTTTTTCCTAAAAAGAAAAATTCTCAGTAGCACGGTCAGTGCCCGGTAGACGTCAACAGGCCTATTACGTGGGACTTAAACATAGCTGGCGAGTCGTGGGTATGCCTCTGCCTACCCCTTCGGGGAATACAGGCGTGATGCTATGTTTTTTTTTAACCCATACCACTTACTATCAAGGAGGCTGTAGCTACTCTGCCATCATAACCATTAAAAAACTTGATAGCTTAATAATGTGTTACATTATTAATATAAATATATTCAGGTCCGAGCCCGCGACTTCGGTGACCCCCCACTTTCGTCTACGGTTCCTGTGACGATATACGTTCAAGACGTGAACGATCACGCGCCGCTGTTCCAACAGATGATGTACAAGCGATCTATACCCGAAGATATGCCTGGAGGCACCAGCGTGCTTGAGGTCTTACAACAGCTGAATTCTTAAACACATAATGTAATCAAGTTTCAATAAGAAGCTGAGGTGCCATGATGTACCACCTAATTTTCGTTTATGTAACGTAGTATTCCACCATAACACGACTGGGTCCTAGAGGCGAAGTGTGTACCACATCTCTAAAGAACGTACTAAGAGCTGTCTGATAAAAAACTACTGGACAGATTTTGATTTGAACTTTTTTGTTTGATAGCTTTTGATTAAACTATCTCCTTATAAAAGCTTCAAATAGGCCCAACATTTTTTTTAATTCGAACCTAAGTCTACGCTTAGAAGTTGCTTACTTATGTCATCATATCAACAAGATAAATAATAGTATATATTTCGTTGGTACATTCTAGAATTGGTTACTTCACATTGTGGCCGACCATGTCATAAAATGATTAGTTTTTGTTAGGCTAGTAGTTAGAAATAGTCGGCTACATCATTAAGTGACTCATTTTGTGATCTGGCTACGACATATAGGTACATAGATATATTTAAACTTTCACCTATTATTATAATCATTCGTGATAAATAATTAATGGGTCTATACGTGAATGAAATTACGCACCTACGTAAAAATTAAACCCCGATAATAAAATTATGTTAACACAGGTGAAAGCACGCGATTCGGACGGTTCATCCCCGAACAACCGCGTGGTGTACCGCATACAGCGCGGTGCCGCCGACAAATTTGTCATCGACTCCCGCTCTGGAGTCATATCCGTTGCCAATGGATCGCACCTCGACCCTGACTTGACTACGCCGAAGAGCAACAGATATACGCTTACTGTGGTAAGATTTCATTACTATTTTGCATCCTAACCTAATCACACACACCGTCGTTTGAGGCAACAAATAGGGTAATGTCTCTCGCCCACTAAATAAACCGGCCGTGTGCCGGATCTCCGCCTGGCATTGGCCGACCACTGGAATTGTGTGACATTACTTCAGTGATCCGCCGGCGGCTTACCCTTGCCGGTAGTAGTGACGCATTCGCACCTTCGCGGGCAGCGAACGTTCACCGGTCCATCCACCCGCAGCATCAGCTAGGGAAGATGCATCTATCATAAGTAAGACGTTTAGCGTAGAATGATTCAGGAATATAATCATAAGAGCCAGCCTCCACATTTGCTGTTTTGACAAATACTTGTGCTTCCGTCGTCCGTGCGACGTGGAGTATCCATATAGGATTTCTTCGCGTAAAAAATATAGGTTTTTGCCATCGGTGACGAAGTCACGCAATGTTGCGATTTCTATTTATTTATTGCCAATAATTGTTACATCTAAACTGATTCAAAAATGAATTAATTGTGAAAATAAGAATAGATGTACAATTTTTGAGGGTGTCGCAACATACGTAATAAAAATTGCGACTATTTTGAAATAAAACTACGTTTACGGAATCTATCGCGTTTCCTTGATTTTACTACTATCCCGACGTTTCGAATACTTTACAGCATTCATGATCACGGGTGGACTTAGATGATAGACGTCCAAGGCTGATATGTTATTTCAACGGTTTCATCTACCCACAGTATATGATTTTACAAAATTTTTGGTTTATTTATTTTAACCCACCTAATATTCGTTTAGAAACAGTGAAAATATCTACTTCAAATTTTATGCTTACAAAGTATGAGACTTTAAGTTAGTATATTAAAATGAGTATAATAGTCCTCTTTAAACTGTAAAATTTTGTTTTTATTTAGTGCCCAAAAATTCTACCACAAACTACCAATTACTACCAGTAAGAAGACAATCTTGGTTATTAGTTTATATTATTAAATATATTGATTTTGCCAAAAGCTAAGACTAAGAAGCTATCACCGGCTCGGAATGCGGCCTGACTGAGAAAGATCCGGCCAGAAAACTCAGTAGGCAACAACTGTTATGGATTATTAAAATTTTGTACGGAATTACTGAGAGCTAATAAAGTTTAAAATTTTTAAACAAGGCAAAAATCTAATCACTACTGTGGGTTCTATCTACACAATAAGCGCTAACTGTGTCTTGCAATCTTGTGGTGTGCCTTCTTGTATTCTGTTTAGTGAGGCCTATCACAGGATTCCAGCTTGATAGTAAGACCCAGCCGCCTTCTCTATTGAAATTGGGATGTTTCTTAATTTCAATAGCGTCACGTATCATTCTAGGGCGATATCGATGTTCTTTTGCGAGGATTTGAGGTTTGTCAAACCTAATGTAATGGCGGGTGTGGTCCTGTGTATGCTCACAAATTGCAGACTTTGTATAGCGACGGTGCTTCACGTCAGCTATGTGTTCTTTGATCCGAGTTGTTATGGATCTCTTTGTTTGCCCAATGTAGGAGAGACCACAATCACAATCCAGCTTGTATACTCCTGCATCCTGTAAGGGTATATGGCACTTGACTGGTGGTAAAAATTGACTAATTCTTTTGAGTGGCTTATAGTAGGTTTTAATTGAAGCTTTTTTGAGAATGTAGCCAATCTTGTCAGTGACTCCTCTAACATAGGGCAGGACTACAGGAAGGTGCTCAACTGTGGGTGGCTTCACTCGGTTTCTGTGACGGCGCCGTGAAACCTGCAGTTTATTTGCATGTAAAACTTTCTTTACATGCTGCAACTCTCCAGCCAGGTGTTCTTCATAACAGATTCCTTGTGCTCTCTGAAACAAAGATTTAGACACGGTAGCCAACTGTGAAGGATGGTGGTGAGACTCGCCATTCAGGTACTTATCAGTATGGGTTTTCTTTCGATACACTGTATGACTCAAGGTGTTGTTGGAGTTACGGATTACCATAACATCTAAGAAAGCTAAAGAGTTATTTGACTCCAGTTCCATAGTGAATTGAATTTTAGGATTGATGGAGTTCAGATGGTTTAGAAATACGGTTACTTTATCAGATGGTAATATAGTAAAAGTGTCATCTATGTACCGCTTGTAGAAACGGGGGACCACAGGTGAGGTTTTTAGGGCAGTCTCCTCGAAGTCTTCCATAAATATGTCAGCAACAACAGGAGAGACTGGCGAACCGATGGCCACTCCGTCCACTTGCTTGTAGAAGCCATCATTCCACATAATGTAGCCAGATGTGAGGCAGTACTTTAACAGCTCAGCGTATTCCATAGGTATGTTGTTCTCTGATAGTTTCTTACATACAATTCTGATGCAGTCTTCTACAGGTAAGCAGGTAAAAAGTGACTGGACATCAAAACTCACCATGGTTTCATTGTTAGCGAGATGAAGGTGTTTAATCTCACTTACAAAATGGTATGAGTCCTTTATGAACGCATCTGTGTGTCATCGGAGTTGTGAGAGAACTTTGGCCAGTAACTGAGCGACTTTATAAGTAGGTGAGTCGATCTGACTTATAATAGGTCGTAGTGGTGCGTTCGTTTTGTGTATCTTAGGCAACCCATACAATTTAGGTGGCTTTGCACAAGGTGGTATCAGGGATTTTACATCTAGATTCAATGCTTCGGAGTGCTGGTTGAGTAACTTTTTCATGTTATTTAGTGTACAGTTGGTCGGGTTGGTTCTGACCTTACCTTTTCATAAGTAGAGTCATCCGATAAAAGGTGTTCAATTTTGGCATTATAATCTGACGTGTCCATCACCACAGTAGCGTTACCTTTATCTGCGCGCAGGATGACGATGTCTAGTCTATTGCGTAGGTTCTTCAACGCCAAATATTGTGATTTGGACAAATTTGGTTTCGGCCGTTTGCTTCGACGTAACAGAGACGAAACGTCTTGGCGAATAGCCTCCATGTCGTCCGGTTTCATGACATTTTTGGCCAGCACGTCCTCAACAGCACAGATAATTTCCTCATAGGGAATTCGGTTTGGCACTACAGCAAAATTTAAACCTGTATTTAGTACCTGAAATGTAGGTTCGTCTAACGATTATTTTGACAAATTTATGACAGCTAGATCTGCGCGAGAGTCTATGGTTGACGGGCGCGTTCCGTTTCCACAGTTGCCATGTTGTGTTCCAGTAAACTCATTTGATTTTTGCAACAGTTTGTTAAATTTCTTCTATTAAAACCTACTATAAGCCACTCAAAAGAATTAGTCAATTTTTATCACCAGTCAAGTGCCATATACCCTTACAGGATACAGGATTATACAAGCTGGATTGTGATTGTGGTCTCTCCTACATTGGGCAAACAAAGAGATCCATAACAACTCGGATCAAAGAACACATAGCTGATGTGAAGCACAGTCGCTATACAAAGTCTGCAATTTGTGAGCACACACAGGACCACACCCCCCATTACATTAGGTTTGACAAACCTCAAATCCTCGCAAAAGAACATCGATATCGCCCTAGAATGATAAGTGACGCTATTGAAATTAAGAAACATCCCAATTTCAATAGAGAAGGCGGCTGGGTCTTACTATCAAGCTGGAATCCTGTGATAGGCCTCACCAAACAGAATACAAGAAGGCACACCACAAGATTGCAAGACACAGTTAGCGCTTATTGTGTAGACAAAACCCACAGTAGTGATTAGTTTTAGTTATTGCTTTTTAAAAAAAAAAATAATTTTAATTAGCTTAATTTACTATTCCGTACAAAAAATTTAATAATCCATAACAGTTGTTGCCTACTGAGTTTTCTGGCCGGATCTTTCTCAGTCAGGCCGCGTTCCGATCCGGTGGTAGCTTTTTAGTCTTAGCTTTTGGCAAAATCAATATATTTAATAATATAAACTAATAACCAACATTGTCTTCTTACTGGTAGTAATTGGTAGTTTATGGTAGAACTTTTGAGCACTAATTAAAAACAAAAAAAATTAGTTTAAAGAGGAGTATTATACTAACACATACTACTACATTTTAATATACTAAATTAAAGTCTCATACATTGTAAGCATAAAATTTGAAGTAGATATTTTCACAGTGTTTCTAAACGAATATTAGTTGGGTTAAAATAAATAAACCAAAAATTTTGTAAAATCATATACTGTGGGTAGATGAAACCGTTGAAATAACATAATCAGCCTTGGACGTCTATCATCTAAGTCCACCCATGATCATGAATGCTGTAAAGTATTCGAAACGTCGGGATAGTAGTAAAATCAAGTAAACGCGATAGATTCCGTAAACGTAGTTTTATTTCAAAATGTGTAACATTCGCGTTAATATCAGAAAGAATTATAATTGCGACTATCTTAACAAACCGAAGAAGAACCAGTTATATCAGTGAAAAAAAAAATCTATATTAAAACATGACGCGACTTTAAATAAAATAATAATAAATTAAAAAAGTAACTATATACCTACTAGACATAAACTTTCCCAATATTAGAAGTTGAGGAGCTAATGTCTTAACAATCTCAATAATTATAATAGTTATAAACTTGGACAAAGTATCATTGAAAATATCCACGTTATTGCTGATGGAATTGTAGTCTTTGGTCAATCTAGAAATGGTTTCTGCCATATATTGTCTTATTATAATTTCATCCATCCATCCATCAGCCTTTTGTGCCGTGTGGGGCCGGCTTTAGAATTGTCCCACCCCTCTCTACCCACGGGGGTCGTAGGAGCCGACTGAGGGAATACCGAGGGAGTGGGCAGCAGCACTCCCTCGAGTATTAACAACATCCACTGCGATCGCCAACCCGCCTGCCAAGCGTGGCGATTACGGCATTATCCCCCATGACTGGACCGCTCGTTGTGGTGTTCTCTTGGGGAGGCCTATGTCCAGCAGTGGACGTCAAAAGGTTGATGGATCCATCCATCCATCCATCAGCCCCTCAACGTCCACTGCTGGACATAGGCCTCCCCAAGAGAACGCCACAACGAGCAGTCCTGTGCCGACCGCATCCAACGGCTCCCAGCGACTTTGACCAGATTATCGGTCCATCTGGTGGGAGGCCGTCCTACGCTGCGCTGTCCGATACGTGGTCGCCACTCGAGAATCTTTCTTCCCCAACGGTTGTTTAATTATAATTTAATTTCAATAATAAATACATATAAATTTATAGGTAGCTCTAGATGGTGGTATAGGTGATCATCAACTGAGTGCGGCTGTGCTCGTGAACATAACGATAGTAGATGTTAACAACAAACCACCAGTACTCGTGGAACCTGGCACAGTTACCGTTAGAGAGAATACACAGGTGAGCTATGACGTATTTATTTGAACTAAGTAAGTACATGAAGACATTTGGAATTTCGTTCTCCATAGCTTGGTTAAGGAAAAGGTCGTGATGAATCCTGCATGCCCAAGAGTTAAATTATGTAGACCCAATTTGGACTCTTTACCTACCTCTATTTAATTTGAATTTACCTTAACCCCTTTTAGCTACTACTTGTACCATTTGATAGTTACGAGGAGGGATCAAAAAGTAGTGAGAACGACATACTCCTTGGTAAGAAAAAAAATAAATACTGGCAGGCATAGCTCAGATACATATTTGTAATATTAAAAAAGAAAAAACTCTTCGATCTCTTTTGTTTTTTTCTGAATGTATGTAATATAATGAATGTATGAATGTATTTGTTTGCTTCGTGTCGGAACGTGTTCTCGAAAATGGAGAAAAACGAAGTGCGAGCCGTTATTAAATACCTCTGTTTAAAAAAGTTAACGACGCAAGAGATTCATTGCGATTTGGAGGCAACATTAGGAGAGTCTGCTCCGCCGTATTCCACTGTTGCAAGGTGGGCTTCTTAATTTCGAGTAGGGAGAACGAGCACGGAAGACGAACATCATTGCGGCCGTCCATCGACGTCAGTCACCCAAGAAAATGTTGCGAAAGTCGAGAAAATTGTATTGAGCGATCGAAGAGCTACCATCCGATACTTATTTTAAGAAACGGGCAGTTCATATGGAAGTATTCAATCCATATTGAACAATCTTTGAATATGAGAAAAGTCTCCGCAAGATGGGTGCCGAGAATGTTAACCGACAGTCAGAAACAATATCGACTTGACATTTCGAAGATATTGTTGGACAAGTTTCAAGAAGATTCCGAAAACTTTTTGTCTCGTTTCGTAACAATGGACGAAACATGGCTCCATCATTTTGATCCCGAGACAAAACAGCAATCTTCGCATGGAAACGACCATCATCACCGACCCCGAAGAAGTTTCGTGCCGTGGCATCGGCTGGCAAGGTTATGGCCTCAATATTTTGGGACTCAGAAGGGATATTGTTGATTGATTACCTAGAGCATGGAACCACTATTACAGGTCAATATTATGCAGCTTTAGTTCCCAAGTTGAGGAATGCCATCAAAGAGAAAATGAGAGGGAAACTTCGAAAGGGCGTGCTGTTTCATCACGACAACGCACCCGCGCGCAGGTCGGCAGTTGCGATGGCTGCCATTCAGCAAGCTGGCTTCGAATTGGTGACCACCCCCCTTGTTCACCAGATCTGGCACCTAGCAATTTTTATCTGTTCCCCAAATTGAAAGAATACTTAAGGGGAAACAGGTACGAAGACGATAACAAGGTGATGGGTGCCGTGGAGAGCTTTTGGCAGGACCACGACAAAACTTTTTTTTTGAAAGGGATTGAAGCCTTGGGAAATCGCTGGAGTCGGTGTGTAGAGAGACTCGGAGACTATGTAGAAAAATAAATTATTAAGTTATCAATAGTCATTATATTCTATCTTATTCTCACTACTTTTTGATCCCTCCTCGTACATATACATTTCACTTACCTGGTGTTGCTGGAAATGTAATAAAATTTAACTTTTACTATCCATTTTTTTTTTGTTAAGGCGGTAAATTAATTTACCTAACTGCACACGCCGTCGTTTGAGGCATCGAACAGGGTAGTGTGGGGCCCATACCTATTAAATAAACCCGTCGTGTCTCACCGCCTGTATTGGCGGACCACTGCAACTGTGTGACATTACTTCAGATCAAATTATTTGTGAATATGGAAAAACAAAACTTTACTGCGAGCGGGATTCGAACATGCGTCCCTTCCAATCTGTGGAAGTGTTCTAGACCGCTAAGCCATCGCAGTGACTGACGGCTATTCCCAATAGTCAATAAAGATCTCTTTTTCCACATTCACAAATAATTTGTTCTTTAAAGTAGCTGAGCATGCCAAGTGCTAAAATACAGATTAAAATGATTACTACATATGTAAAAATACCGATACGCTGTTTAATATACGTCTTGTGTCTCAGGTAGGGACCCAGATATATCGTGCGCTAGCTTACGACCCTGATGATCAACCAGTTCTTCGTTACTCCATCGATAAGGTGGCTAGTATGGCCCGAGATGAAGACGGCATACCAATATCTATATCTGAATATGATTATACTGCGTTATGGGATCTAAATTCGGTGGATGGAACTTTGAAAGTGGTTAGGTAAGTAGTTTCATATATACCACACTTACTGATACCAGTAATCAGATTGTATACAGAATATGAATATTTTCTGTAAAGATTTACCCTCTTATTCATAAAAACTAACACAGCTCTATAGTACTGATTTAACTAAAATAATGTTTTGTCCCATGTTAACAAAGTATAATGAAAATTTGACAGAAAGCGACAAAATATTTGTAGCTCAAACAGTGTTTTAAATCAGTGTTATGTTTTTGTGAATAAGGTCTCGTTTACGGACGAGTGGGAAGTTGCGCGGCGCGTGTGTCGTTGTGTCGCGCGGTTAAATCAAACATTGTTAGTGTATGAGAGCGTTCATGTACAAGCGTCATTAGGCGCGTTTTGTTTTTCTCGCTTGTCAATACAAGTAGAAAACGCACAAAGCGCGGCGCATCGCAATACCACACGCACCGCGCAACGCCCCGCACGTCCGTAAACGAGGCCTAAGGGAACTAAATCTATACAAATAAATAAAATTGAAGCGTCTGGTTTGTGACGTCAATGCGATGCCATTTTTAAAGATTTTTCTGTGAAGAAATGGCTATTTTACGACAAAATAACATAAATAGTTTTAAAACCTGTAGTATTGAACTATATATATCATAATAGTCGCTTGTCTGTATTAGTAACACAAGCTTGTATTAGCTTATGTTAAGTACCTTCTAATTATAAAATGTATTGATTTTTCAGATTACTTGACAGAGAAAAACTCGAGATAATAAAGCTAGTGATCACAGTTGAAGATATGGCTGCTATCGAAGGAAGTTCGCGTCAAACCGCCTCAGCAACGCTAACTATAATAGTTGATGATGAAAATGACAACAATCCAGTGTTCAGGAAACCGTTTTATAAAACTTCTATAACAGAAAACTCGAAGAATGGCGTCAATATCGCAACAGTAATAGCTAATGATGCAGATAAGAATCGGACTATTACATACTCTGTGGAAGGCAAGTAAAATATCGGTACTAATTAAAAATAATGACAAAAACATTACAAGACAAAAAAAAATATTAAGACACTATTTTTAATTCCGATTGCACTGATCAGTAAAACAATAAAATTGCGGAATATGATGTATCCCATGCAGTGCTGCCCCCGAGAATTTGAAACACAAAATCGATATCGTATTGTTTCATTGTGATTGGTTGAGAGACAGACAGTGATGTCACAATAATTGCTCAGCCAATCACAGTGCTTCCTCAACCAATCCCAATGAAACGATGCAGTATGGATACAATTTGGTATTTTGCATTTTAATCCCCCTTGGTGTTAAAGCTATATAATGCAGCATATTTGGATTGGCTCGAACGGTGAAGTACCACATTTTCACGGAATAAAATAATGGTAGTCGTTTCAGTGAATAATCTGTTACTTTATGCTCTGAGTCCATTACCATTCTGTGGAAATATAAGGTCAAGGATACTTTTTAGTCTCCTTGTAAATCTGTTGGCAACATGTTCCATTCTTTGCCCACGAACGTACTAAATTAACACATTAAATCCGCAGGTCGTGAAGAGCTACTTAGCTTAGTACACATGGAGAATACAACTGGAGAAATAGTCGTCGCAAGTAAAATTGACCACGAATTGTACCCGTGGATTAATCTCACCGTAAGAGGTGACGACAATGGAGTACCGCCGAGACATTCAACTGTGGATTTAATTATACAGGTAATCCTTACAGTGCGTTTGTTTGTTACGCTATCACGCCATAGCTGCTAAACCGATCATCATGGAATTTGTATACGTATATTCTGGGTTCCAGAAAAGGACATAGGAAAAACTTATGATTTGAATTTAGTTTATTATTGATGTGTGTGGGTGTGAGGCCGGCTTTAGAATTGTCCCACCCATGGAAGTCGTAAGAGCCGACTGAGGCAATACCGAGGGGGTAGGCAGCAGCACTCCTTCGAGTATTAACAACATCCACTGCGATCGCCAACCTGCCTGCCAAGCGTGGCGATTACGGCACTATCCCCCATATGAGCGAAACAAATGTTTTGGCGTTCTCTTGGGGAGGCCTATGTCCAGCAGTGGAGTACGAAAGGCTGATGGATGGATGGATTATTATTGATTAAATTATTGCGCATATTTTTGTTTTTCATATAGAAATCAAGTGAAATAAAAAGGCTTTAAAAAAAGCAATCTGAGTGAGATTGCTTTTTTAAAGCCTTTTTATTTTCATGTAAAATTACAAACTAATGAACTACTGCATATAATACTTATGCTGTATAATTCTACTCGAACCCCTCCGCGGGTGAAGGCCTCCTCCAAAGAAGCCCATTTATCTCTATCTTGAGCTGTTTGTATCCAGTCTGTACCCGCCGTTTTGATGATATCATCCGCCCATCTCGTAAGCGGTAAAAAGCTCTTCCTCTGTAAAGTTTCCCTCCTGGGCCTCTCCATAGTGTCCCTCTTCTCGTCCATCGCTCGTCTTTTAGTCTCGCCACATGTTCCGCCCATTTCAACTAAGATTGCTTATTCCATCTGTGAAGGGGGTGGCACTTAGTAAATGATGCTATGGATTTAGACAAATAAAAATGATTTAATTCATGCACCAAGATAATAGTTACAAAGGAGCGAGGGAGCACACGCGATGACCGCTAATCGTGTACTGAATGCTGATGGCTTATTATAATATAAATTAGTATTGGTGCGTAAAAACGCTATGTAAGCATTTATATTGTTCGGTTTCACCGTACATGCTCCCGGGCCAAAATGATACAAAAAATTATTCATCTTGTAATCTAAAGCTACATTTTTTAACAATAGGAGAAGTAGCTTTATCGTGCTTGTCATTACTGTTCACACTAGGTATTACACACACTTCACTAGGCTGACGGTCAGCCGTACTCTGCTTTCGCGAAAACACAACGCTATTTGCAACACTTTGAGATAGTTCCACTGAAGAAACTGCTCGTCTTCTCTGCCATAAAAGTAGTGCCGCTACTACAATGGCCACTATCAGTAAGCCATAACAGATAGCATACTGATGAATGTCATGTGTAGACAGAGTGTCTTCTAGTAAGTCCATATTGGCCGATTTCAATTGTTCTATTTTTTCCGCAAGATTTTCTAACGAACTGTTAATGAACTTTCGTTTTCCTTGTAGTGAGATAGCGATATATTTACGATATGATTTAGCTCTACTGTCTGTGAGATCGGTATTTCTGGGTTAGATTTTATGGTATTATCTGATTTAGCATGTGAGTACAGTCCTTACCCTTTATTATGCAATTCGAATCTAGGTCAATAATCCCCGCACCAGACACGTGTTTAGAGGAAACTTGATCTTGACATTATCCTCACGGAATAGGTATCACAGTAAAAATAAAAGTAGCGCATTGAACCGTTTAATTCTTGCCATACATTCCTACAAGGGGATTTGATTACGGCACATTGCTGATGGTTATCTAGCTTACAGAATTTTTCATCGATAGGTAAATGATTGATTGGTTTATTTATTTCACAAAGATATGAATGCTCATTAGGTTGGCATAATTGTAGCTCCATATCTGACATAGTGAAAAATACATCCTTCCTTAGGTTGATAGCAATATAATCTAAAGCTGGTAGAACGCTAAATATATAATTATTAATTTGGTGAGGAACCGATAAAAGCCTGTAGACTTTGTAGCTGTCTCGGCTGGTCAACGGAAACGTAATCTCAAAAATAAGATAGTCTTCCATCATGTTAGTTCTTACTTTTAGCATACTATAAATGTATCTTAGACCAGATTGTATGTTGTCCACGGGTAAAGTGATATCCTTTGTCAATTGCCTAGAGATAAACTGTAGTTCACGTTGTAATTGGCTTGGAGTTATTAAGTGAGTGTTAAACTTGCCGTGGTAAATATCTGTGATCGTGTCGAACAGAATATCTTGGATTCTTTTAAGATTTTGAATTAGGCTGATGGCAGTAATCGCTGAAAAAGTAAACTCCTGGGCTTTGTATAAGCTCTCAATTTCTTGTTTCGTAGCGGAAACAGCGTTGTCTAATTGATTCAAATGCTTGTTTATAGTTTTATGTTGTAATTGTATAGATCGCTCGGTTCGTTTTAAAATGTTATACTCGGCCTCAACAACCGAGGTTTGATTTTTCAACAAATAAGCAAGATGTTGCTCGTTATGTTGTACCAGTTGTATGTCTTTCTTATATTGTTCCGCGAATCGTTCGTCTAATACTCCGAACAGGCTGTTTTCGACGTAACCGACACCGTTTATAAGACCGCGACGCTGTCTGGCGCGCAGATCAAAATGTTGATTTAGCATAAGTTTATTATAATGTTGTAGTTCCCGTAGATCATGTTTCAGTTGTAGTAATATCATAGTACAATGACCTTTTTTGCTTAAAGAGGTACATAGTTTGTCTAAATAATCCAGAAATTTTGTTGCAGCTGTATTACCTTCCTAATAGGGATCCATATCATA
Source organism: Leucoma salicis (assembly GCA_948253155.1). Lineage (NCBI taxonomy): Eukaryota > Metazoa > Arthropoda > Insecta > Lepidoptera > Erebidae > Leucoma > Leucoma salicis. The sequence continues at coordinate 7,928,153 of OX411808.1, read as the reverse complement.
ATAAACAATTAAATTCCACTTATCTCTAATAATTTGCACGTCGTGTATGTATTCAAAATACAGTGAATTGTTGGTGGGTAAAGCCGAAATATTATAGGTTGCATGAGATGGCGATATCAGTGCCACAAGAAATAATAATGACATCGCCAATGATACGAACTTACATGGTTTTCTAATACTAGTATTCTTTCCAGACTCCTTGGAACTAGTCCTATTTTGATGGCTGATGGTAGAATCTTCCGTATTAGATGTAGTAGGAAATACTGGTAATATTGAAAGCTTAATAATCGGCCGTTTAATGATACCCCCCTTTGTTTTCAAAGTTACTACACGAACTAATCCATCCTGACCTGGGTGAGTTTCTACGACTCTCCCTACCATCCATTTCCCAGGTGGCATGTTGTCGTCCTGAATGGTAACTAAATCTCCGATTTTAATATTTTGTTCAGTGGTTCGCCATTTGCTTCTTATAGATAACTGCGTTAAGTACTCCGATTTCCATTTCTTCCATATATCACTTATTAATTTAGCTGATAAATACCACCTAGTTCGAGCGTCATTTTCCTTTTCAATTATGCTGGTTCCGCATCTTCCGATCAAAAAATGAGCTGGGGTGAGAACATTTAGATCTTCCACATCTTCTGTTAGGGCACAAAGGGGCCTAGAGTTTAGGCAAGCTTCCACCTGTGATAAAACAGTGCTAAACTCCTCAAAAGTTAACTTCTGTTCTCCAATAACGCGCTTTAGGTGATGTTTTAAGCTACAAACCGCTCGTTCCCATAATCCTCCCGCATTTGGCCAGGAAGGGGCGTTGAAATGCCATTCTATATTTAAATCAGTTAGTTCGGCAAAGAAGATATTATCGAGCATATTTTTTAAATCAAGATAACTTTCTTGAAGCATTCTATTCGCTCCCACAAAATTTGTCCCGTTGTCACTGTAAAGGTGCCGTGGCGCTCCTCTTCTAGCTGCCATGCGGCGTAATGCTGATAAAAAGCTGGAACTGCTCAGATCGGATACAAGTTCTAAGTGTAAGGCCTTAGTCGCCATACAAATAAACAACGCAATATATCCTTTTGTTGTCTTAACACCCCGTCCCTTGCTGATTTTTACGTCTACATAGCCGGTATAATCCACCCCGGTGTGATAGAATGGTGGGGCTGGGTTGCTTCTAGCTTCGGGTAACTCTCCCATTAGTTGACGCTGTATTTTAGGCTCATGTTTTCTGCAAACGACACAGTTTTTGACTTTTTTTGAATGAAAAGTTAACTGATGGGCTTGTTTTATTAACAAAGTAGTTAGCTGGCTGTTATAAGGCAATTTAGCAGGATGTTTCATTTCCATACTTATGTTTGCATTGCTTAAACGACCTCCTACTCGTAAAATACCTTGGGTATCGATAAAGGGATTTAATTTTAATAACTTACTGCTTTTGTGCAATTTACCATGTTGCCGTAAGGATAGTACTTCTTCTGCATATTCAGTTCTTTGAATAAATTTTATAATCATTAATTTGGGTTTCTTTAATTCTGATAAGGTAAGAAAACCGGGTAGGTCGTTGTGCTTATTTGACATTATAGAGCTTTTGTCAAAGTGTAACATTTTAATGCCACGTAAAATCCATCCTAAAATGTTCGTAATTTTTTGGAATGAACTGTATTTAAATAATAGTTGAAATATGATGCTTTCCTCAAGATTAATTTGAAAAGAGTTCACTTGGATTGCTATTGGTGTTATCTTTATTTCTTGATCGGTAGTATAAGTTATCTTCTTAGTCTCCAAATTTTCATAAAACGATCGTAATGATTGTGGTCCTTGCCACCACAAAGTTTGATTTTTCAGTTGAGAAGCTAATATGCCTCTACTTGCTGCATCCGCCGGATTTTCCTCCGACTTGACATATCGCCAACAGCTTGGTTTTTTTATTTCTGTTATGGTTTTAGTCCTATTTGCAACAAAAGCTTTCCATCGACTCGGTTCACCTTGGAGCCATCCTAGAACTACCATTGAATCCGTCCATCCATATATCCGAATATCTAGCTCGCTATAGCATTTGAGAACTTTATCCATTAGCTTTGCCAATAAATATGCTCCGCTTAACTCCAATCTAGGTAATGATATGCATTTTGAAATAGGAACCAATCGGGTTTTGGCTACGACTAATACCACAGATAGATCATTTTCTTTTTGTATCCTAGCGTAAATCACTGCCGCGTATGCTTTAGTTGACGCGTCGCAGTAGCCGTGTAACTCTATGACGTCTTTAGCTCTGTATGCGATCCAGCGTGGTATTTCGCATTGTTTAAGATATTCGATATCCGATTTTACGGTAATCCATTCCCTTTTGATATTTTGGGGCACTTCATCCCATTGCATTTTTTTTAACCATAGTTGTTGGAATATTAATTTTAGTTTCGTAGTGAACGGTGACAACCATCCCAGCGGGTCAAATATCTTAGATATTTCGGATAATAGTAATCGCTTAGTTACTTTGGTATTTAAATTTGTTAAGTTGAACTGGAACGTAAACTTGTCATCACGAGAGTTCCAACGTAGGCCTAAAGTTTTGGAAGCATCTTCACATTTAAAGTTGAAAATAAGGTCACTCTCGTTGCTATGTTCTATATTTTCGAGTAGCTCCGGAACATTTGAGGACCATTTCCTCAGTGTAAATCCTCCTAATTTTAACAAACTGTTCAGATCTCGTATAAGCTGCTTCCCTTGGGATATATTATGGAAGCCCAAGGACCACGTCATCCATATAACACAACTCTTCTAATATTTTAGCCGCTTCGGGAAATTTAATTCGTTCATTCGAGGCCAAGCGCTTTAAAGTCATCATTGCTAAAAATGGTGCTGCTTTGGTTCCATAAGTGACGATTGTAAGATTGTAAGTTTGTAAGGGTTGATCAGGAGTATCCCTCCAGATAATTTGCTGATATTTTTGATCGCTTTTACAGACAATAATTTGTCGATACATTTTTTCAATATCGGATGTATAAGCATAACGATATTGACGCCACTGCAATATTAGTCCTTGGAGATCCTGCTGTAAATTAGGTCCCTTATACATAAAATTATTCAGGCTATATCCGCTAGATGTCCTTGCTGAGGCGTTAAATACAACGCGTAGTTTCGTAGTTGATGATTCCGCTCGTTGCACGGCATGGTGCGGCAAGTAACATGATAGCGCTTGTTTATTGTAATATGGCTCCATGTGTCCTAAAGCTATGTACTCACTAATGAAAGATTTATATTGCTGGGTTAAAATTGGTTGCTTGCTAAATTTTCGCTCCAAATTTTTAAACTGTGCTATAGCCATTTCTTTAGACGAGCCTAGTTTTGTCTGTATTTCAGATTTGAGCGGTAATTTTACCACATACCGGCCATCTTCCCTGCGTTTGGTTGTTGATAAATAGAAATCTATACATTCTTGATCTTCCGATGATAAATTTGAATTATCGCATATATCCTCAATATCCCAAAATTTTTGAATATCGGGGATATTGTTAACCACATTACATAGAAATGATGAGCTTTCTCCACCACCATAAACTATCCAACCTAGCTGAGTTTCTTGCAATATAGGTTGCAATAAGCTTTCTCCTTTAATCCTAATCGTGTACTGAATGCTGATGGCTTATTATAATCCTTAAAAAACAGGATGTATGCCTTGTAAAGTGTTACCTTAAACTAGAGGTCCAACCTGGGGGGTTATAATGTATCTCACTCGATCGTATCGACATCAAATCGTGTCATAGTTATTGGTTGAGCGATCTCCGTGATTGGTCGAGGAATTATGGTGACATCATGTGTCGATTTCTCAACCAATCACAAGCGAGACGATACGATTTAACGAGTTACATTCTACGGGCCGACTACTAGTTGTTTATCTTACCACCTCGGTATTATCAGTAGGCTACTAAGTTCAGTTTCACATTAATGGTTATTATAATTTTTCTATACTATGTCTGTTTTAGGTATTGGATGAAAATGACAACAATCCAATATTCGAGTCGTCTGCATTCGAATATCGTGTACTTGAAGACGTAGAACCAGGGACGACGATAGCCAATATCGTGGCTAAAGATGCAGATTCCGGCGAATATGGCAAGATCACGTATTTACTCGATAGAATGTCCACGCAGGTAATAATCGTTATATAATAATTACGTCCCATCCTTGAATTATAAGCTAGAAACAGCACTCATCGCACTTTTAGTTTATGGGGCCGTTCAAATAATATGTCCGCGCACAATGCGGAGATCAGGATATAGCTTGGTATAACAAAATGTGACAAGTACAGATCAGAAGGTTTAAGAATGCTCTCAGTTCATCACCAATTTTTACTATAAATTTAATCAAATTGAATCATTGTACTGCAAGGTAAAGTCGGAAGAGGTTGTATTTACAGGACGAGTCGCAAAAATTTTGCCTTTCGTGTCAAATGTGGCAGAGTACAAAAAACTGAATATAGTGCGAATTAATTTATGACGGCTCCTTAAAACCTCTAATATAATTTATTTTATGGACTGCCTCGGTGGTGAGCATGAGGTCTCGGGTTCGATCCCCGGGTCGGGCAGTGTTATTTATTGAGCTTTTTTCTAAAAAGAAAAATTCTCAGTAGCAGCTTGGAGTTTGGAAATGCTTCCGGTAGATGGCAATAGGCTCGCCCCCTATTACGTGGGACTCAAACATAGCTGGCGAATCGTGGGTGTGTAATACACCTCTGCCTACCCCTTCGGGGAATACAGGCGTCATGCTATGTTATACATGAAATGGCAAATTGCAGCTAACTAGAAGTTCATATACTCGCAAACACACAAGAGTAACAGCTGACCGAATCTACAATCTATCACAAGAGTAAGGGAATAAACAGTCATTTGCGTTTGCGCACGTATTTGTATCATGGAAGTCTGTTGATAATGGCTGCTGCAGCCTAAATTTGGCTAGGATGGTTGTACCCTGTAACAGGAGACATAATTTAGTCACCAGTGAGGGCGTCTAAGTGCGCAATACGGGAGAGTCACATTATTCCATCCCATCCACCAGCCTTTCAACGTCCACTGCTGGACATAGGCCTCCCCAAAAGAACGCCACAACGAGCGGTCCCGTCATGGGGGATAATGCCGTAATCGCCACGCTTGGCAGGCGGGTTGGCGATCGCAGTGGATGTTGTTAATACTCGAGAGAGTGCTGCTGCCCACTCCCCTGGTATTCCCTCAGTCGGCTCTTACGACTCCCGTGGGTAGAGAGGGGTGGGACAATTCTAAAGCCGGCCCCACACGGCGCGGTCACATTATTAGGCTGTAATAAAAAAACCAATAAAAAATTGTTAATATTTTTTTAAGCGTATGACATGCTTATCAAATGAACACAGTGCGAAAATATAAAATCGAATATGATAATCACGAGCGGGGATTGAACCTAGGCCACTGGATAACCGTTCCAGACGCTTTTCCAACTAAACCATCGTGACATGCACTCAGAACTATCAATTTCGATAACACATTCCTTGTCTTAGGTGACACCTGCGCCATCTCTCGGATATATTATGACATTGTTCAGACTAGGTAAGCTATTTACAATTAAGATTCTTACCAAACGATGTTTTAATTTTACAGGGTAAATTCTTAATAAACGCGGAAACAGGAGCATTGACTGTCTCAGATTGGTTGGACAGAGAAACACAGGCCACGTATAATCTGGTCATAGAGGCCTGGGACAATTACCAGTTCGGATACCTGAGTGGAGAGAGCCGCAACACTTTCAAACAGATAGTGTGAGTGACTAACAGTAATATTATCTAATATATAAATTTCTCGTGTCACAGTGTTTGTCGCCATTCTCCTCCGAAACGGTTTGACCGATTCTTATGAAATTTTGTGTGTATTCTGTAGGTCTGAGAATAGGATGTAAACTATTTTTCATACCCCTAAGTGATAAGGGTGGCCCACCCCAAAATTTCATTTTTTGGACAATATGTTTTAATTATTTTTTTTTATGATTCGGCATTAAAAAATACATATAACCCTAAATTTTCACCCTTCTACTGCCAACTCCTATTTTTTAATAGTGATATTAGTACTTTAATAATTTTCTTTGCAAAATATTCATGAAAAAAAAATCACAATTACAGTCGAACAATGCGGTAAATTGGACTAATTTCTATTTAGATATTTTTATATATATTTTTAGCATTTGACATGCTTAGCACTATACATTAAACACAAAGTGAAAAATGTGAAATCGAAAATAACAGTCAGGAGCAGGATTTGAACCTGCATCTTCTGGATACCGTCCAGATGCTTTACCAATTCAGCAATCCTGACAATTGCTCCTGACTGCTAATTTCGATAACACATCATACTTAACGTCTTTGGGTGACGCCTGCGCCATCTGTCGGAAGCATTTTCATACATTATACCGACCAGGTAAACTTAATTTTACAATTAAGATTTTACCTAATAATGACAAAAATAAATCATCTGGACGGTATCCTGAAGATGCAGGTTCAAATCCTGCTCCTGACTGTTATTTTCGATTTCACATTTTTCACTTTGTGTTTAATGTATAGTGCTAAGCATGTCAAATGCTAAAAATATATATAAAAATATCTAAATATTTATAGGGTTTGCGTCATTATTAGGTAAAATCTTCAAAGTCAGGAGCAATTGTCAGGATTGCTGAATTGGTAAAGCATCTGGACGGTATCCAGAAGATGCAGGTTCAAATTCTGCTCCTGACTGTTATTTTCGATTTCACATTTTTCACTTTGTGTTTAATGGACTAATTTCCCCATTTTGTGGTAGCGATAACTTAGTGGGGAGACGAATAGACTGCAAAACATAGGACACAACGTGCACCTCTGGTATTCTTTTGTTTTTATTGTTTACTAGCTTCTGCCCGCGACTTCGTCCGCGTAAAATAGTTACTTTGGACTAACGCTAACTTCAGTACTTGATCATTATATTGCTGCGATGTTATTTTAAAACTGCGATATCTCCAAAGATATTAATTGAAATCGACTGATGTAAAGAGCAATTTTGTTTTAAATAAACACTTGTGATGAATAACGTATCTATTTGGATAAGGATTAATATCATGTTTATAAAACTTCGCAAATAATGCATTATTTTAGAACAAATTTGGTTAGCATAAAAAAGGTTATAGTGAGCCAACCTTAAAAGATAGACATATCGTGTTGTGGACTTTTTTTAGAACTTTTAAAGGGAAACAATTCTGTTATGCATGATTTTTGCAAAACTTTAACCGTTTACGCAGCGCACGCAGCGGAAGCTTTCAAAAGGAACAAAAACCCCCCGATTTTAAAACATTATTCAATGGTGCTCCGCTCCTATTGATCTTAGCGTGATGATATATAACCTGTAGCCTTCCTCGATAAATGGGCTATCTAACTCTAAAAGAATTTTTCAAATCGGACCATTAGTTCCTGAGATTAGCGCGTTCAAGCACACAAACTGCTAAGCTGCTAAGCTAGGTACTCGTATTTGTCACGTTTTATTATAATAAGTGATTAAATAAAACGGCAAATTACTAGGAAAACAGTTAGGTATAATTAATTTAGTAGGTATTGGGTACTAAAAGCCGTTAGGCCGGTAGACGACGTTTCGAACATATACCGCACTCTCCTCGGTTGTCCTCGATCTTCCAGAACCCAGCACAGTAAAGCCAGCGCAGGTGCACGAAGTAACCGCAGCCAGGGGTTCAGCGTCTTGCGAAATCAACTTCGGTAGCCCCAAGGGAGTTCCTGTAATGCCCATTTTATGGACTGGTCAACATTTGGCTGCTTGCAAAAACCTGGACTGCCACCAACGCAGGAGCACGAGGGAGATAGGCTATTGCTATTCTGGAGTATGGTGGTGGTCCAGGCATTATACAAAGCATCCAGGATAATTTATTACATAGTAAGCACAGCGGCTATTTATTGAAGGCAGAAGCATAAATAACAGCTTTTATAAACTAAATGCTATGCCACAAAAGTTTTGCATATAAAACTAAAAAATAGTTTGACCGTTATGTCCTAGATTGAAAATTACAATTTGAATTACAGCAGTTAAAGTTTCTATCTACATAATAATGCACAACTTATCCAGTATGGGAAAAACAAGCACTCGCGAATTTATTTACTATATGATTCAATATTATTAGATAAAACTATCATCTAGCAACGATTATCAAGTACGAGTGTACCACAGTATGTGCTTCGACGAAATAATATGTTAAGTATGAGTAGATCTCAATAACGTATGCACTCGAAAGCGACGTCCAGTGGAATGGCTGTGGTGCCTTTCAAATGCATCGCCCGCCCGCTTGCCTCATAACGGGATGCCCCCTACGTCATCCGCGGCGCGCGTCATGAATTCACTATATAAAATTGTAGCCAATTTAATATTTTGTATGTATGTTTGTTGATTTCTTATGTTTGTATATTTATGTGTAATAGAATTATTTAAGTTAGTTTATAGTGTAAATTAAGTTATAAGTTATGTTATTTTTATTTAATTAGAAAAAATAGCTTTAATTAGTTATGTAACGGTCAGCTTTAAGGCACATCGTTACAAATTATAGATATCAGAGAATCCAATTTCCACATCTGATACCAAAATGAGCTCCACGCCATCTACCTTAAATATATGTAAATAATATGTAATGTTTGCATTAATTTATTCCGATATCGTAGCTTAATTATTGCAATGAAGAATCAACAGAATACATGATGGCGCGATTTTCAATAAACCCTTTTCAATACATTTTTTCGCATTTGAAATGCATGCTTGGGGAAGAATGGGTTTAGCTTAGCGGCTAAAGTGTCTCAAAAAGGATTAATTATTCTAATTTCCTTGTTTAAATATCTCTTTGCTTTGTGTAATATGGCAAAAAAAATAATTTATATTGAAATTGATTACATTAGAAAGCAAACTTCGGTATAATGGGGGAATATAGACTAAAAGAGTTATTTGAAATGAGAAGTACATAAACAGGCTGTTTGAAATTATCACGATATACCTTATAAAACCTACTACATATTGCAGTGTACACATCGAAGACGTGAACGACAATCCTCCAGTGCTTCACATACCAGATGATTGTACCACCATAACGGAGTTCCATAACTACAGGGAACCTATCGTGTCAGTGTCGGCTTCTGACGCTGACGATACCACCACGCCTAATGGCAGAGTGCAGTTCCATTTGATTGGGGGAAAAGGACATGGTAATGTATTAAATTATTTATTATTCGAGCTAACATTATCTATTAAGTATTTGGTGTTAAACATCAGTCAAATGCCCTGCCTTAATGAATAATCTCTAGACTTTACAAATATGCAATTTGACTGACACAAAGTACACCACAGATTTAGAACAACTATTTCTGGATTATACAAAAAATTGTCGTGTGCGAGTCGAACCCACAACACTCATTACGGGAGGTCGTTATACCCCTATGTACATTTAATTCCCAAAGATCTAACATAAAAAATGGGAAAAGTTGCAAAAATGTTGTGGCTACACAGCATAGCATCTTTCAATTCTTAAATCTTCCAGGTACTATAAATTATAACAATATCGCTGATCAATCGGAATATACACAAAAAATAACAAACAATTCTCAGGTAAACAAAGCAACTATAATTTAACAGTGGCCAATCTCGCCGCTCGGCGTTGCCCGTGGATCCCCATAACTTTAAAATAGCGCTGAATGCAGCGTCATTTCTTATAGCGACATCTCTCGGCAAATATCCAATAGAAACCCACACAAGAAACTAGTATTTAGCATCTAATACTGTTCCGCTAATTACCAATCTTTTTTCCCCCACAGATTTATTCCGTTTCGAACAAATCGGCGGCGACGCTAACACAGCACGATTATTGTCGCGACAGTCGCTCAAAGATCGCTTCGGCAACTATTCATTAGTAGTCGAAGCTAGAGACTTGGGAATACCCCCCAATATCGTGAGGGGAGAACTGAGGCTTTGTGTGACAGACTATAATGATCACGCTCCAGTGTTTGTGCATCCGCCGCAAAATGTTACGATAAAAGTGCCTGAGGTACGTAAACGATATGTAAAAAATTAACCTACCTGTCTAACCTATCCGTTTCCCTCCATCAACAAGATTGGACCAAACCTTGTCAGTGTGGTATTTTATAGGTTTTCTCTTAAAATGGTATAATCCGCGTAGTTCCTTCAAGAACATTCCTTCGAAAGTTATTCGTAATTTTGGTAAAAAACACCACCGCATTCCTATCGCGCGATAAGTGGCGTCTTTATTTATTCAACTAAGCCGACAATATTGTTGCAAAGGCAGACGAACTATAGACAAAAACCTTTTCTTTTTTATTCCCTCCCATTTACAGACTCAACATTAATGTAAAAAAAAAATATTTCATCTTCTTATTATCCTTCCTCCCTACCCTTTCCTTGAAGTTTATTACGCATGAGCGATGCCTCTGGTGTTGCTGGCGTCTATAAGCTACGGTAACAGTGCCTTATGCTTGTTTGCCACTCTACGCATACGGCCTACCTGATGGTAAGCGGTTAACGTAGCCTATAGACGCTAGCAACACCAGAGGTATCACTCGCGCCATCTCCAAGGAAAGGGATAGGAGGTGGATAGGAAGGATAATAAGGAGAGGATAGTAAGGGCTTTTGGGCCTCCAGCACTCTCACTCACCATACGAAACACAACGGTAGCCGTAACTACCGTTGTTACACACTGATCTTTTGTGACAGGGTGGCACTTCCCTGATCGAGGCGGCCCATTCGCGCTGGTATAAGCATGGCTCTACCATTAGAAAAAAACTTGTATAATATAATCTTCTATAATATTTATACATGTTTTAGAACGCAACAATAGGTACTACGGTAGTGGAAGTACACGCTATCGACGCCGACATAGGACCGAACGGCGCCGTGAGGTACCGCGTGAGACAAGACGCGGCCGGCGCGTGGAGATACTTCAGCGTTCACGCGACGACTGGCGCACTGAGAACCACACAGCCGCTAGACAGAGATAAACAGACTACGTACCAGGTACAATATGAACTTCTTCTGCCGCACAGGCCTAATTAGATAGGCAGTCTTCACAATCTTTGAGGCAGCGGGTGGATAGAACGTTCACCACCCGCAAGGCCTCCCGCGAAAGTGTGACGCTCTGATGTGCGGAAGCGTCGCTCTAGAGAGTGTACAAAGGGTAAGCCGCCGGCAGACAACTGAAGTAATATCACACAGTGCCAGTGGTCTGCCAGTACAGGCGGAGAGAGTATTAATAATAATAATAAGAGTGGGCGAGGGCCCCACACGACCCTGTTTGTTGTCCCGAACGACGGGGTGTGCGGTTAGGTACATTTTTTCTCCGTCTTAACAAAAAAATTAATAAAAGCTTCGCAAACCATAGAAAATATTGCTGAGGACGCAAAACACTTTCTTTCATTACGTAGCAATAGTGTGATGTGGGTATTTTTTATACCTTTTACTGTAAAATATGTGCAAAATATATTGATTATATTCTTCAAAATGTGCAAAATATATTGATTATATCTTCTTTGGTGAAGGCAACAACGCATGTCGTGAGGAAACACGCATGCCTGAGAGATTTTCTCGACGGCTTGTGAAGTCTGCCAATCCGCACTGGGCTAGCGTGGTGGTCTACGGCCTGTATCTCGTTAATAAGAGATCTATATATAAGACCAACCCTCTATATACGTATAACATACAAATTTGGTTTACAGCTAAGGATAGAAGCATACGACCTTGGTTTGCCTACGCCGCTAAGTTCTGATTTGGACCTCACAATATACGTGCAGAATGTCGACAATTACCGGCCACGGTTCCCAAACAAACATATTTATATAAACTTCACTGAGAACGATCATAACAGTGGCGTGTATCTGCCCAGTGTGATAGAAAGAGACGCTATTGACAGAGGAGATGAACCAATGTTGCCAGTCTGTTATTATATTGTGGACGGCGACAAAAATAATACGTTTGAATTACAAAGGAGTACACACAGGTAATATAATAATTTGTAATGTTAACAGATGTTGTCTAGAGGTCTATTAGACTCAACAAGTGTTGAGTCTAATAGACCTAGAGAGAGGGTTGTAGTCTTAGAGCTAAGATATATACCACTGAAGTAATGCAACATAGTTCCAGTGTCCCGCCAACACAGGTGGAGAGATGGCCCACGGCGGGATTATTTAGTGGGGGTGTGCGGTTAGTTACCTTTTCCCGCCTTAAAAAAAGGGCTTAGATATATTTCGACCCATTATTGGGTCCGAGCTCATGGATTAATACAGATCTAACACTACGATCGTATGATTTTTTTGTTGTTATTATTGCGGCAGACTGTCTATGGCCCGCTTGACCGTAAGTAGCGCTACGAACTCAACAATACACACTATAAAGGTTCGACCGACGGTAGTACTGACCCGCTCAGGCTCGATAACAAGTGCCTCCAACTTGACATCAAACCCTATCACTAGTATCGCAGGAGGTGATAACTGCTTACTTCCCTTGGTGGCCTCGTACAACTACAGGAAAGAATGGGGTGATGTAACTTGTATTCTTAGTTGTGTTTGTCTATAAGGTTTGTTTTGTAGTTATGAATCATGACTATAATATAATCATTTATGATGCATGACAATTTACTGTAGACTGCGTCGGTGGTGCAGCGGTAGTGTGTGCGACTGGTGATCTTGAGGTCTCGGGTTCGATTCCCGGGTCGGGAAGTGTTATTGAGTTTTTTCGTTAAAATAAATATTCTCAGTAGCAGCGCGGAGTTTCGAAATGTCCCCGTTAGACGGCTATAGACTCGCCCCCTATTAAGTGAGACAAAATAGCTAGAACCGTGTGTAATACACCTCTGCCTACCCTTTGGGGATGATACAGGCGTGAGTGTTTTGTTATGACAATTTACTTTTTAATTTTTAGATTGGCAACCCTAAAACCGCTAGACCGGGAAGAAAAGGCCGAATATACTTTAACAATATTAGCTACAGAAGATTGCATCAACGTGCCAAAGTACCAAGAAGATGTTGATACTGCCAGTACTTTGAAAGTCCACGTGATGATAAACGATGTAAACGACAATGCACCGAAGTTTGTGTCCAAAATTTTCACGGGAGGGATCACCACAGAGGCTGATTTTGGCATTGAGTTCATGTATATTAAGGTAAAATCATTATTTAAATATGTAACCATACTGTTTAAATGGGCAAAACCACAGAAGAGATACAAGCAATACACTGTTGTGCGGTCTTCTCGTATGGCCCGTAGACTGCACAGATTGCGGAGAGGTTTAGATACCGGCAGAGTGTTGTGGGTTCGATTCCCACACTGGACAACTCTTGGGGGTGTGGGTCACACCCACAAATGGTTGTTCTGAGTCTGGGTGTACTTTGTGTCCGAGAAATTGTATGTTTGCAAATCCCCCGCGACACAAGGATTATTGCTTAGTGCAGAAAAAATGTGATATAGAAAACTATAAACTCTGTCAAGAGACGAGAAAAGAGTTGTATATATTTTTCTTATTGATTTGGTATTCTTTATAATTCTTTTGATTGTGTGTTTGTCACTGAACTCCTACTAAACAGCTGGACCGATTCTGATTTTATCGTGTTTTTTTTTTAGTGTATCTCTTGATAGTTTACAAGTTTTTAGGTTTTTGATAAAAAGTAGGATTGCTTATTTATTTTCTAGATTTTAGGCAAATTTCCCCCACTTTATGGAGACCTGCGATTTTGGCTGTATAAGTCTCGAACGGAAGAAATTTATATAAGGATATTTTGATCACAAAGTGAAAAATGTGAAATCGAAAATAACAGTCAGGAGCAGGATTTGAACCTGCATCTTCTGGATTCCGTCCAGATGCTTTACCAATTCAGCCATCCTGACACTTGCTCCTGACTGCTAATTTCGATAACACATCATACTTAACGTCTTTGGGTGACGCCTGCGCCGTCTGTCGGACGTATTTTCATACATTATACCGACCAGGTAAACTTAATTTTACAATTAAGATTTTACCTAATAATGACGCAAACCCTTTAAATATTTAGATATTTTTTTATATATATTTTTGCATTTGACATGCTTAGCACTATACATTAAACACAAAGTGAAAAATGTGAAATCGAAAATAACAGTCAGGAGCAGGATTTGAACCTGCATCTTCTGGATTCCGTCCAGATGCTTTACCAATTCAGCCATCCTGACACTTGCTCCTGACTGCTAATTTCGATAACACATCATACTTAACGTCTTTGGGTGACGCCTGCGCCGTCTGTCGGACGTATTTTCATACATTATACCGACCAGGTAAACTTAATTTTACAATTAAGATTTTACCTAATAATGACGCAAACCCTTTAAATATTTAGATATTTTTTTATATATATTTTTGCATTTGACATGCTTAGCACTATACATTAAACACAAAGTGAAAAATGTGAAATCGAAAATAACAGTCAGGAGCAGGATTTGAACCTGCATCTTCTGGATTCCGTCCAGATGCTTTACCAATTCAGCCATCCTGACACTTGCTCCTGACTGCTAATTTCGATAACACATCATACTTAACGTCTTTGGGTGACGCCTGCGCCGTCTGTCGGACGTATTTTCATACATTATACCGACCAGGTAAACTTAATTTTACAATTAAGATTTTACCTAATAATGACGCAAACCCTTTAAATATTTAGATATTTTTTTATATATATTTTTGCATTTGACATGCTTAGCACTATACATTAAACACAAAGTGAAAAATGTGAAATCGAAAATAACAGTCAGGAGCAGGATTTGAACCTGCATCTTCTGGATTCCGTCCAGATGCTTTACCAATTCAGCCATCCTGACACTTGCTCCTGACTGCTAATTTCGATAACACATCATACTTAACGTCTTTGGGTGACGCCTGCGCCGTCTGTCGGACGTATTTTCATACATTATACCGACCAGGTAAACTTAATTTTACAATTAAGATTTTACCTAATAATGACGCAAACCCTTTAAATATTTAGATATTTTTTTATATATATTTTTGCATTTGACATGCTTAGCACTATACATTAAACACAAAGTGAAAAATGTGAAATCGAAAATAACAGTCAGGAGCAGGATTTGAACCTGCATCTTCTGGATTCCGTCCAGATGCTTTACCAATTCAGCCATCCTGACACTTGCTCCTGACTGCTAATTTCGATAACACATCATACTTAACGTCTTTGGGTGAGGCCTGCGCCGTCTGTCGGACGTATTTTCATACATTATACCGACCAGGTAAACTTAATTTTACAATTAAGATTTTACCTAATAATGACGCAAACCCTTTAAATATTTAGATATTTTTTTTTTTATATATATTTTTTTTTGCATTTGACATGCTTAGCACTATACATTAAACACAAAGTGAAAAATGTGAAATCGAAAATAACAGTCAGGAGCAGGATTTGAACCTGCATCTTCTGGATTCCGTCCAGATGCTTTACCAATTCAGCCATCCTGACACTTGCTCCTGACTGCTAATTTCGATAACACATCATACTTAACGTCTTTGGGTGACGCCTGCGCCGTCTGTCGGACGTATTTTCATACATTATACCGACCAGGTAAACTTAATTTTACAATTAAGATTTTACCTAATAATGACGCAAACCCTTTAAATATTTAGATATTTTTTTATATATATTTTTGCATTTGACATGCTTAGCACTATACATTAAACACAAAGTGAAAAATGTTATTTTCGATTTCACATTTTTCACTTTGTGTTTAATGTATAGTGCTAAGCATGTCAAATGCAAAAATATATATAAAAAAATATCTAAATATTTAAAGGGTTTGCGTCATTATTAGGTAAAATCTTAATTGTAAAATTAAGTTTACCTGGTCGGTATAATGTATGAAAATACGTCCGACAGACGGCGCAGGCGTCACCCAAAGACGTTAAGTATGATGTGTTATCGAAATTAGCAGTCAGGAGCAAGTGTCAGGATGGCTGAATTGGTAAAGCATCTGGACGGAATCCAGAAGATGCAGGTTCAAATCCTGCTCCTGACTGTTATTTTCGATTTCACATTTTTCACTTTGTGTTTAATGTATAGTGCTAAGCATGTCAAATGCAAAAATATATATAAAAAAATATCTAAATATTTAAAGGGTTTGCGTCATTATTAGGTAAAATCTTAATTGTAAAATTAAGTTTACCTGGTCGGTATAATGTATGAAAATACGTCCGACAGACGGCGCAGGCGTCACCCAAAGACGTTAAGTATGATGTGTTATCGAAATTAGCAGTCAGGAGCAAGTGTCAGGATGGCTGAATTGGTAAAGCATCTGGACGGAATCCAGAAGATGCAGGTTCAAATCCTGCTCCTGACTGTTATTTTCGATTTCACATTTTTCACTTTGTGTTTAATGTATAGTGCTAAGCATGTCAAATGCAAAAATATATATAAAAAAATATCTAAATATTTAAAGGGTTTGCGTCATTATTAGGTAAAATCTTAATTGTAAAATTAAGTTTACCTGGTCGGTATAATGTATGAAAATACGTCCGACAGACGGCGCAGGCGTCACCCAAAGACGTTAAGTATGATGTGTTATCGAAATTAGCAGTCAGGAGCAAGTGTCAGGATGGCTGAATTGGTAAAGCATCTGGACGGAATCCAGAAGATGCAGGTTCAAATCCTGCTCCTGACTGTTATTTTCGATTTCACATTTTTCACTTTGTGTTTAATGTATAGTGCTAAGCATGTCAAATGCAAAAATATATATAAAAAAATATCTAAATATTTAAAGGGTTTGCGTCATTATTAGGTAAAATCTTAATTGTAAAATTAAGTTTACCTGGTCGGTATAATGTATGAAAATACGTCCGACAGACGGCGCAGGCGTCACCCAAAGACGTTAAGTATGATGTGTTATCGAAATTAGCAGTCAGGAGCAAGTGTCAGGATGGCTGAATTGGTAAAGCATCTGGACGGAATCCAGAAGATGCAGGTTCAAATCCTGCTCCTGACTGTTATTTTCGATTTCACATTTTTCACTTTGTGTTTAATGTATAGTGCTAAGCATGTCAAATGCAAAAATATATATAAAAAAATATCTAAATATTTAAAGGGTTTGCGTCATTATTAGGTAAAATCTTAATTGTAAAATTAAGTTTACCTGGTCGGTATAATGTATGAAAATACGTCCGACAGAC
The DNA here is from genome assembly GCA_948253155.1 of Leucoma salicis. Taxonomy (NCBI): domain Eukaryota; kingdom Metazoa; phylum Arthropoda; class Insecta; order Lepidoptera; family Erebidae; genus Leucoma; species Leucoma salicis. The sequence continues at coordinate 7,910,921 of OX411808.1, read as the reverse complement.
GGCGCAGGCGTCACCCAAAGACGTTAAGTATGATGTGTTATCGAAATTAGCAGTCAGGAGCAAGTGTCAGGATGGCTGAATTGGTAAAGCATCTGGACGGAATCCAGAAGATGCAGGTTCAAATCCTGCTCCTGACTGTTATTTTCGATTTCACATTTTTCACTTTGTGTTTAATGTATAGTGCTAAGCATGTCAAATGCAAAAATATATATAAAAAAATATCTAAATATTTAAAGGGTTTGCGTCATTATTAGGTAAAATCTTAATTGTAAAATTAAGTTTACCTGGTCGGTATAATGTATGAAAATACGTCCGACAGACGGCGCAGGCGTCACCCAAAGACGTTAAGTATGATGTGTTATCGAAATTAGCAGTCAGGAGCAAGTGTCAGGATGGCTGAATTGGTAAAGCATCTGGACGGAATCCAGAAGATGCAGGTTCAAATCCTGCTCCTGACTGTTATTTTCGATTTCACATTTTTCACTTTGTGTTTAATGTATAGTGCTAAGCATGTCAAATGCAAAAATATATATAAAAAAATATCTAAATAGGATATTTTGATGTTTTTATATATTTTTCATGCATTTGACATGATTAGCCATATAAATAACACAAAGTGCGAAAATGTGTAATCGAAAATTAACAGTCACAAACAAGACGAACCTCTATCTCCTAGAATACCGCCTCAGATACTTTGTCATTTCAGCTATCGTGACAATTTCTATAAAAATATAGATCATAATAATCATAGCGAAAAATATCTGACTGTCGCTGATGTAATGGTAAATAACCGTATTGTAATACCACCTGCTTAAACTTTTTGAAAGTTCAGCTACTTCATAATATTGTAAACTACAAATATGAGTTTTTAAATAATAGAACATCGATATCGCCCTAGAATGATACTATTGAAATTAAGAAACATCCCAATTTCAATAGAGAAGACGGCTGGGTCTTACCATCAAGCTGGAATCCTGTGATAGGCCTCACCAGCATAATACAAGAGGACACACAGCAAGATTGCAAGACAGTTAGCGCTTATTATTAATATAATCCATAACAGTTGTTGCCTACTGAGTTTTCTGGCCGGATCTTTCTCAGTCAGGCCGCGTTCCGATCCGGTGGTAGCTTTTTAGTTTTAGTTTCTGGTATTTTTTTTTTTTTATTGCATGTAGTGGCAGACGAGCCACGATCCATCTGATGGTAAATGGTAACCGTCGCCCATGGACTCGACTATACCGAGAGTATTGTCAGGCCGCTGCTCACCAATTCATTTCACAGATGAAATGAAATATAAATCTGCTGCTACAGCCAAAACGCAACAATGTGCTTCATGGCCGGTCACACGGGAGATGGTGGTACCAACCCGCTCGGGCCGGATACCAAGTGAGTACTTCCACTTGGTACCAGCCCTACCACCAGTCGTGCAATGGATGATAATTGCTTACTTCCCTTAGTCGCCTCATACGACACCCCTGGGAAAGAATGGGGTGGTGACACTTGTATTCTTAATCCGTCACCACACGGTGGTAAAATCAATATATTTAATAATATATAATTAATATTGTCTTCTTACTGGTATTTTAGATCTATTTCTTTTAGCAATTGACATGCTCCGCTACTTTTTAAAGTACAAATTATTTGTGAATAAAGAAAAAGAGATTTTTAGTAGGAGCGGGAATCGAACCCGCCTCTTTTCCAATCCGGGGAAGTGCTCTAAGCCACTAAGCTATCTTACTGATCTTTCGATTATCCCAATTTCTTAATCACATTTGTCTTACGACCAACACCATCTATCGGCAAGCATTACATGCATCCAATATATTAAATTTAATTTTGCAATTAAAATTCATACTATTTGATGGCGCGATTTTTTTAAACATTTTAGATCTATTTCTTTTAGCAACTCTTCTTACTGCTAGTTATTTTAATTTTTAGTTTGTGGTAGAAATTTTGAGCACTAAATAAAACCAATTTTTTTTCAATATAAAGAGGAGTATTATTACCATTTTAATATTCTAGCTTAAAATCTCATACATTTTTAAGTATAAAAGGAAGCAGGCGAAAATTCATACAAAGTTGGGCTTAACGTTACAGTATTGGTTCCTGCATCATTTGATTTGTAAATTAATACCGTTTCTAAAAAACTATAAAGTTTATGACTGCAATATTGCAAAAATTTTAGGCACATAAACGACGTCATTTTCATGACAATTAACTCTGATATTGTACTTTTTAAGAAAATATACACAGGATAGGCTGCATTGTACTTAATAATAACACCTGAGATAATAGAAATAGGTAAAGGTAGAAGTACCTAGTATTATTAAACAGTATGAATAAATAAATTCGAAATCCGTTAGATCAGGCTGATGTCAGGTTTAAGTAGGCAAGTTATCAAAGTCCGTAGAGAAACGCATAGGACGTTCGTCAAAGAAAAGACCGTCAGAACCCTTTTCACGTTTTCATTTTCAACTCGCACGAAAACAACAGAATTATCCATTAGCGTATGGTCAAGCTAAACGAAATGACGTGACGACTGACATATGACAATTTGACATTAATTCACTTTCTTGCCTGTTTAAAAAAATGCGATTATCGATATGATATTTCGGATCGATTTTGAGATCAATGTTTTACAACCTTTTTTTATAAACATAAATATAATTGCCTTAAATAAAGCTACTGTTATGTACTTTTAAAACAAAAGCATGTTGTTCTTTATATATATATATATATATGTTTTAAATGTTATAACGGGACTTAACGCTTATCTGTTACTGGTAAATACCTTTTTACTACCCACGTTTCGACTGGGTTTCACTAGCCGTGATCACCGTTCATTTTATATAACAAAAATAAGTGTATCACTATAAAAATATATAAAATCATTTTAAAAATAAGTTATTTGACAAATCGAATAACTTATTTCATTTGGCAACATTATAAAACTGGAAATAAAGGAAATCATTAATCTTTTTATTTATCATTTTATTTTTTATCCCATATTTTTACGACTGAATATTTAGTAATTGACAACAACAAATATAGAAAGAAATATTGATTAACTTTTCATTTGTGTAATGTTTAGGCCCAGATTCGCCTACTTCCTTTGATTTTAATTGTGTTTCTAAACGAATATAGGTGGGTTAAAATAAATAAACCAAAGGAGAATGCCATTTTTTGCCCTGTACGATAGTAGCATCGGGGCTATGATAATTATTAATATTTTTTATAATACAAATTGCATATTTCCATTTAACATTTAACATGGACTAGCTCCATGTCATAATGAAGAAAAAAAGTATTCGGGAGTATTTGTAGGTACATCCGATGCGCTGCCATGTTTACCTGAAGTACAATCATCAATCAATACTAATTGTTCTTTAATTTTTTTTAAAGCATTGTTAGGTTATTTTTAAATCTGAATTACACTTTTGGAATTGATTTAGAAATTGTGTGTAAAATTAATAAATCTAGACAAAAAAAAGAAGTTTTGTTTTATTAAAAGCTTTTGAATTTGTTTTGTCAATAGATTTTGTTAATAGATGTCCCTGATTTTATAACACTTATTTTTATTATCAATATTAGAGTTTGTTAATAGATGTCACTGCTTTTAATAGACTTATTTTTATTATTAATATAAGACAAACTTAAAATGTCATTCTGAATTAAAATAATAAAGTAATCTAATCTTTATTGTATATAGAAAATGAATAGATAAAATATTTTTTGAAACACGTAAAAAATTAATAGAGCTCCATCTAGCGTTAGAAATACGCAACTCTAGGATTATAATCCAACTGAATTGAAAACTATTACAAGGGGTAGTGAAACACCAATATACTGTCATACGTAAACTGGTCCATTTACATACCAGCTTCATTGATAATCAGATAGTATTTGTAATAGAATGATTTTCCAGCTAATCCGCTATTAAATTATAATTCTATGGGAATCCATTAATATGTTTTAATACAACACATGATCTAGTTTTGAGGATTTTTCAGGGCAAACTATGTATGGACGCAGAGCAATGTCTTTTTGTAAAACATATAACAGTGGGTAGACGAAACCGTTGAAACAACATATCAACCTTGGACGTCTATCATCTAAGTCCACCCGTGATCATGAATGCTGTAAAGTATTCGAAACATCGGGATAGTAGAAAATCAAGTAAACGCGATAGAATCCGTAAACGTAGTTTTATTTCAAAATGTGTAACATTCGCGTAAATATCAGAAAGTATTATACAAATATGAGTTTCAAATAAAAAACATTTTTATTATTATTTTATTATAACAATAAAATCATCCACTACCTTTTATATCGGATCCATAGGCAGATATCGATAGGAAAATCTAGAGCCGCAGGCAAGCCTGCGTCTTTTTTTGTTTTGCTTAGGAGGCGAACAAACAAACAGCTAAACAGACAAAAAGGACAAACAATCTAAAAAAAATTGTTTTGTGTTCAGACACATCTATATAGCCTAATAGTCATTTTTTCTCAAATATCTTAAATGTACAGACACAGTTCTGTTACAGCTTTATAATTAGTATAGAAAACAAACTCCCCCACCGCATCTGTTTGTCTGAAAGCAATAAATTCAAAAACTACCGAAGGGATTTTCATGTGATTTTCACCAATCAATGGTGAAACACCCAAGTGATTTATAAGGAAGGTTGTTTAAATTGGCATGACGATGATTATTGACTGGGAACTTTTTGATGAGCGCCCAGTAACCCAACAGAGTTAAAAAAAGTCATGTCTGTGACAGAGCCGCGAGTTAAAGCTAGTTTTCATTATTTTTTCCGTGTGGTGACGGACTAAGAATACAAGTGTCACCACCCCATTCTTTCCCACATGTCATATGAGGCGACTAAGGGAAGTAAGCAATTATCATCAAGTAAGCATGACTGGTGGTAGGGCTGGGCACCAAGTGGGAGTACTCACTTGGTAGGCGGGCCCGAGCGGGTTGGTACCACCATTTCCCGTGTGACCGGCCATGAAGCTCATCGTTGCGTTTTGGCTGTAGCAGGAGATAGCCGTTTATTCTTTCATTTCATATCGGTGAAATGTAATGGTGAGCAGCGGCTTGACAATACTCTCTGTATAGTTGAGTCCATGAGCGACGGTTACCATTTACCATCAGATGGGCCGTAGCTCGTCTGTCACTATATGCAATAAAAAAAAATATAATGATCAACGCCGCTGTAGGGTTCGTCTGTTTCACGTGAAAGTGATATCGTTCAAGACAGTACGTTCACAGCACTCCTTTCTCCCACGTGCAAGCTCTGGAACGATTTTCTCGCTATGGTGCTACCTGAACGGAAAATGTTGTAAGACGAGCAATTTTCTCGCAGTAGGTAGTGTTTTTTCCGTGTGGTGACGGACTAAGAATACAAGTGTCACCACCCCCATCCTTTCCCGCGGGTGTCGTACAAGGCGACTAAGGGAAGTAAGCAATTATCACCCATTGCGTTACGGGTGGTAGGGCTGGGTACCAAGCGAGAGTCAGTTGCTATCGGGCCCGAACGGGTCGGTACCACCATCTCCTGTGTGACCGGTCATGAAGCACGTCAGTGTGTTTTGGCTGTAAGCAGATGATTGAGCGACGGTTACCACTTACCATCAGGTGGGCCGTGGCTCGCCTGCCATCACTAGCAATAAAAAAAACTTAGCTATTCCTCTGGTATCTAAACGTAGTGGTTAGTCTCTTTGCTGGTATAGCTAAAGTTTGTGAGCGGGGGATACCAGCCCATTAGTCCGCCGTCCCGCAATAAAGATATTAACATATAATTGTGCCAATGCCAATAGTTACTTGTAGCTGTTTTACCCTTATATATTATATAGCAATTTTTCTCTTAAAAATCGCGAATCGTGGGTGTGTAATAAACCTCTGCTTACCCCTTCGGGGAATACAGGCATGCTGTTTTTTTATGTTATGTTTCCCTTAAAAAAACATGACAACCTGATTTTGCAAACATGGAAATAAATGTCGGCTAGCCGTCCCATTGGACCATGAGAGTGAGGGAACAGAGATAAAGATTAGAGAATGCGCACAATGTATTACGGGATAGAACTATGGGTCATACATTACGGACTAAATTAATTAATGGGCCATCTCATTAATATGGCATGGCCGAAACTCTTAACTCAAAATGTAAATAACGTATGGTATATTATATCACTTTATTCCTGGATTTGGAAATCCCGATATTTATATGATTGAATCTCATTCTGGTTTTTGAATTCAACTCGTTCGATTATACTTTTTGGGCTGCCTGTCTTCGTCAACCACTGCATCATGGCTTCGACTTGTTCTGCTGGTCCCTCCAAATGTCCTATAACGGTGCCTTTAGACGTATTTTGGCACCAACCTCGAATGCTCAATTTATCCGCTTCGGCTTTCGTGTGCTTACGAAAAAATACTCCTTGCACCTTTCCGTATACTTCGAAGTCTATTCCCTGGACAGACATAGTAGCAGCTATTGTGCATAATCTGACTATAGGAGCACTAGGTACGGCTTTTAAAATATTACGTAACATTTATTGTTTTTAATACTCGTATTAAATAATTTGTAGGTAAAATTTCACACTAGAAAATTTACAATTCAATTGTAATTCTTTATTTACAATTCAATTCTCAGCGTATTACTCATGTATTGAAATGACGTTGACGCCATTAAAATTTTTTGCATTGCTCATTGTCACTGCGTTCACCACGAAGGATGATCAATATCCTACATTTACCGTTAATAAACCTTTTAAAAAAACCTTGTGTGTTTATTTAACTTTAAAGTTTTCCTCGCATAAGTAATTTATAAACACATTACTAAACATGCGAGTTAGGAATGAATAATGACATTGATCTAATTTCTAAGCGTAGATTTTCGAGTTGTGGCGAAAATCTTCGTGGTAACTAAAGCAAGATTACAAATTTTCGAAAATGAAAATAAAGTTACTTTTACCAAATTTATGTCATAATGCTGACCACTCGCGACCATGAACGCTGTAAATTATTCGAAACGTCGAGGGTCGGGATAGTAGAAAATCAAGTAAACGCAGCAGATTCGGTAACATTTGTTTTAATTCATTATGTAAGTATTAAAAACTTTCGAAAAAAGTCGTTTTCCACTAATAATGTTTATCCGTTTAGATGCGTTAGATGCCTGCGCCATCTGTCGGAAGTATTTGTATACATTATACCGACCATCCATCCATCCATCCATCAGCCTTTCAACGTCCACTGCTGGACATAGGCCTCCCCAAGAAAACGCCACAAAGAGCGGTCCCGACATGGGGGATAATGCCGTAATCGCCACGCTTGGCAGGCGGGTTGGCGATCGCAGTGGATGTTGTTAATACTCGAGGGAGTGCTGCCGCCCACTCCCTCGGTATTCCCTCAGTCGGCTCTTACGACTCCCGTAGGTAGAGAGGGGTGGGACAATTCTAAAGCCGGCCCCACACGGCCAATACCGGTTATACCGACCAGGTAAACTTAATTTTACAATTAAGATTTTCGGTTTCACATTTTCTCACTTGGTGTTTATCCGTTGTTCCGCCTCAGTTTTGTATAGGTATTAAAAGATGGCGATGGATTTTTGCTTGCTTTCCAATGTCCGATAAGGGACATAAAATTATGATTCTAAAAAAACACGATATGGTTGTCTGTAATGTCGGTTTACGAACGATAATATTACGTGATAACGTCATATATGATTTCTGAGAGTTTCACAAAATGTAATACTGAAAGAAATCGAATGGTACTTACTTACTTACTTATCATCACGCCATTTCCCTTGCGGGGTAGGCAGAGAGAACAGAGTGCCAAGAGGTTCTGTTCTTGCATACATCTCTCGCTTCCTCAACATTCATAACTCTCTTCATACACGCTCGCCGGTTTCGGAGACTCCTGACTCCACCTTCCTTCAATATATGACCGATTTGGTCTAGGTAGGTGAGACTCGGTCTCCCCCTGTAACTTCAGCGAAAGTGCACTTTCTCATTGTATATCTTCTTAACCAGTCGCTCGTCCAGCATTCTTTCCACATGTCCGAACCATAGGAGCATTCCCATTCGCATCTTTACACCAATACTCTCTTTCATACCTACTCGCTCTCTTACGTCGTCGTTACGAATGCGGTCAGTCAGCCTCACTCCACAGATTCTCCGCTGAGATCGCATTTCGACCGCATTGATTTTACTCATGCTCCTTTTTTCATACCCAACTCTCGCTTCCATACAATAACGTTGGGACAAGCACTGCGTTGTGTATTGCGACACATGCCCTCTGGCTGAGGTGATGACTGCCGAGAAGTTGTCCTAATGCTCCGTTCACTCTATTTCCCGCATTCACTCTTCTCTCTACATCAGTGGTGTATCTTCCATCCCGACTGAATCCACATCCAAGATATACAATTCATCCACTTGTTCTAGCACACCATTTCCTATTGCTACACTAACATCTGTTCTCGCTTCTTCTCTTTCAAAAACCATTAATTTGGTTTTGCTCACATTCACACGTAGGCCTCTTTTCTTACAATCTTCTGCCATTGCGACTAGGGTTCTCTCGACTAGGGTTTGCAGGTCAGCCGCGGACTGCGCTAATAAAACCGCATCGTCTGCATGTAGCAGAGACCTAACCACTGAGTCGCCCATCCGAACTCCCACATTCATTTCATTCAACCTTTGTAGACATTTATCCAGATATATGATAAACAATTTGGCTGATAGAACGCAGCCCTGTTTAACGCCGATATTGACATCAAAGCAGGGTGACATTCCATCATCCAGCCGCACACAAGCCATGTAGTTGGACTGCACCGCTTGTAGCAGTCTACCGTTAATACCATATTTCGGCAAAATGTCCTAAAGTTCCTTTCGTACAACCGTGTCAAATGCTTTCTCCAAATCCACAAAACTGCAGAAAACTCTCTGGCCAACAGCCAGATGCTTCTCCACAATGTTGCGCAGAGAAAACACTTGATCTATGCATCCCCATCCACACCTGAAATCTCCTTGTGCCTCACACAAAAATTCATCAGACACCATCTTCATTCTCCTTTCAATAATCTTACCATACACTTTGGCTGCCAAACTGGTCAAGCTTATGGCTCTGTAGTTTGCACAGTCATTACGTGAACCCTTGTTTTTAAACAAGAGCACGATGACTGCGCTTCTCCAGTCCCTGGGAACCATTCCTGAGCTCCAACATAAGTTGAGAAGCATCAGGAAGAATTCCCAGACCAAGTTTGCCTCCAAGCTTGATCATCTCAGCAGACACCATAACAATACCCGCTGCCTTACCATTTTTCAAATTTCTAATCGCCCATTCAACTTCATCCATACTATTGTCATCAGAGGATGCCGGTACCGAATGCTGATCTGTTAGACCACATGTGGCACGGCATCACCCTGAACATCCGCATACATATCTCCAAAATATTCACTCCATCGGCTTAACACATCTTGTGTTTGCGTAAGAATGTCTCCACCTTTAGACCTTATTTTATTCATTCTGAAAGTTGACCAACCACTCCGAGATTTCTTCACCTCTCCAGAAAAGTTTGGTGTTGCTCTCGAAGTTTTTGGTCAGCCTTTCTTCTGCAATCATATTTGCTCCATCACGCTTCTCTTTCACTAAAGAAACGCTTTGGTGTCGTTCTTAGGTTGCTGGTATATTTCTTTCTTCTGTTCTTTCATACTTCCACTCAGGTTCAAAGAAGATACATAGTCCAGCCACGCTTTCTTTTTTTGGTCTACGAAAGCTGCTACTTCCGTATCCCACTATGCATCACCTTTCACTTTCCTATGCTTCTTTGAGTATCCACATACTTCTTTCGCTGTATCTACCATACTTTCTTTCAATACTCTCCAGCATTCTCCCATGTCAAATTCCGGCTGACTTGCCATTGTCAGCCGTTCACGGACACCCTCTTCCTCTTACACTCTCTTCTTGCAACTTTTCAATCTTTATTCTTTCAAGCCCTCCGAAGTGGACACGCTCTCGCCAGTGTCTCCACTTTCTGAACAGACCACTAAATCTCGCAATAACGAGATAGTGGTCCGTGTCGACAGTGGGACCCCTGTAGGCTCTTGTATCCAGAATTTTACTTCGGAGGCGACTGTCTACCAGAATTAGATCTATCATACTTCTCTGTTCATTCCTTCTCCATGTATACATATGGATGTCCTTATGTTGAAAAAATGTGTTTGACACGATAAGGTTTCTCTCCATACATACATCCGCAATGAGCCTACCTGCATCGTTCACTCTCTTATCACCTAATGAACCAAGCACGTCCTCGAAGTCTGGACGCTTGGTTCCAACCCATCCATTCAAGTCTCCGCATACTATCACACGTTCACTAGCTTCTGCCAAATCCAGAACTTCCCTAACATTATCCCAGAACTTCTCTAGATCCGATGCCACCGAAGAGCCTACGGGAGCATAAGCTGTGACCATGAAGACCCTGGTGACACCTAGTGTTATTCGGACCCACAAAAGTCTGGGATCAAACATTCCGTAGTCTTTCACACCTGAGCTCAAGCGAGCGGACAGCAACACCCCCACTCCCATACTGGCCCGATCGCTCTGCGGTACACCAGACCACAGAGCTATCCCTCCACCAGGAAGATCACAGGTGTCACTCCCTTTCGGTTGGTCTCTGTTACACAGAGCACATCATGTTGTCTGTCCGACATGACGGTTACCAGCTCGTGTAACTTACCTTCCACACCACCTCTTACATTCCACGTGCCTACTCGACACTGCTCCCCTCGACTCAAACTGGGCAAGGCGTGATGGGTGGCGGCCCCCATCGCTGCATCTGCCATTGTTCGTACCGACGGGGGCGGGTCCGGGACGAGCACGATCCGGTCTATGATCACCCTCGAAATCACATAACATATAAAAAGGTACGATCGCGCGTGCTGCTATACAATAATTGAGATACGCGTGTTGCCCGGGACGCGTTCGGGCGAATAATGCGATGTCGGTTTGCCGGTCGGCAGCGCGGCCGGCCGCCTCGCTTCCGTAGACGCTCTTCAGCCCGCAGCTCTCTTGTGGGCGCGAACATCAAATGATGTATCGACCATACATTTTTTGGGAACGTGAGACTATTTCGTGCGTGCTGCCGGTGTTTATCTATCTATTATATATAATTCCAGTGTCACGATGTTTGTCCGAGATGAACTCTGAAACTACTGAACAGATTTTAACTTTTTTTGTTTAATGTGTGTTTTGTTCCAACTTAAGAGATAGGATACTTTATATCTCAATTTAATATTTATTTATGAAACATATATGGCGGTATGAAGTTCGCCGAGTCAGCTAGATGATTTATAAAACAAAATATTTTTTTTAATGACTATTATATCGAAAATAATAACTCTTTCTGTATTTACTAGGCTATAGATTTGGATGAAGCTGAAAATTCCAAAATAAGTTACTATCTAATCGGAGATGTGAAAGAAACTCTCACGGAGGGGTTGGAGAATCTGGCTGTATCACCGTTTCTCATAAACGTTGAGACTGGAGCTGTTTCGTTAAACTTTGACCCGCAGAAAGGAATGAAAGGATATTTCGATTTTAAGGTAAGTAATAAAAAATACTATTATTTATTATTATTTTATTTTGTTAATAGAGGCGAGGTCATGAAATTCTAATCAGATCTACGAAAACTGTTTTAATTATACCTACTTTATACCCATAAATTAGTTACGTTAGTGCCACTGCCTCGGTGGTCTAATGGTATTGGATGCAACTGCGGATTATCGCCGGATCGACGATCGGTCTCAAGTTAGAGTCCCAGGTCATGCCAACAAAAAGTTATTACGTTTTTCTGTCCAGAAATTCTCAATAGCAGATTAGAGTTAGTAAGTTGGGCGTGTTTCACTTACTTCCGAGGGACGAGCTTCGAAAGTCACGTAAAGTTGTTGGTCCTGATCTCTGCCTGGTCGTGTCGGAATCGCACTATAAGAGTGAGGGAACAGAGTGCACTTGTGCTTGTGTACACACGCGTGTAATATCTGCGTAGCAATTTGTCTGGAGATTATTATTAATCTAATGCCCTCTTAAGCTATTATATTACTACGGATGACAATAAAGAAAAACAGTACAAATACTGTCCTAGAAAGCATTTTAGGTATATGACTCTAAAACGCGCAATACTTTCTGTGTTCTGAGATGCGCATTTATTTTACTATGCGTATGGTATGCGTGAAGTTTTAATGCGATATACTTGCTTGAAGCGCACGCGGCTGGAATTATTATATATCCTACTTTTTTATTACAAATGTGAAAGTTGGATGTGTAATACTCAATCACGGAAAACAGCTGAATAGGCTCGCCTTAATAAGTGGGAGTTCAGTTACATAGACAAAAATCGAGTGGATAAGTTTAAGAGTGCACGAAATAAAATTAAAAAACATATAAAAATCAACTACGTCCGCTTGTGACTACGTCCGCGTGGGACTTCAAAATATAAATAGATGCTCTCTATGGAGCTATTCATTTTCTGGGATAGTAGTAGTAATAGCATATGTTACCTGAACTCCAGACTACTATATTTAAGTAATATTCTATGATGATACGTTTAGTAGGTACAGCGTGAAAGCGTAACAAACAAACAAACTCACTTTCTTTTTTTTTTACACTACGTGGGTGGCAAGCATGCCTATACCTGATTGCAAGCGGTTACCGTAGCCTATAGACGCTAGCAACACCAGAGATATCACTCGCAAGTCGCTATCTACAAGGGGTAACAAGGCTAGGGTGGAGAGGAAGGATAACAAGGCTAGGAAGAATAATAAAGAGAGGATAGGGAAGGGGAATTCATGATATTAGTAAGGATATTTGTTTGTTCATATCTTATGCGCAGCCATACTGTTCATCCTATCATCATGAAATTTTACATACACATAATCCAGTCTAAATCATAGGCTACTTCTTTTTTCTATACTGAGAATATGACAATACTCTTAGTCTAGCCACCATTTCATTTCACCGATTTGAAATGAAAGAATAAACGGCTATCTCCTGCTATAGCCAAAACGCAACGATGTGCTTCATGGCCGGTCACACTGGAGATGGTGGTACCAACCCGCTCGAGCCCGGGTACCCAGCCCTACCACCAGTCATGCAATGGATGATAATTGCTTACTTCCCTTAGTCGCCTCATACGACACCCGTGGTGACACTTGTATTCTTAGTCCGTCACCACACGGAACAATGGTATTTTTTTGGCGATAGACATTATTTTATCCCGAAAGTGGATGGTTCCCGTGGGATAATCTACATTAAATGGGCCACAGCAACACATGGCCAAGTTTGATGGTATATAAATATGACATAATATGTTTACAGGTTTTGGCTAATGACACAGGTGGGCTCTCCGACGAAGCTCACGTTTTCATATACTTACTTCGAGAAGACCAACGTGTGAGATTCGTTCTACGTGCACACCCTTCAGAAATTCGCGAGAAAATATCCACATTTAGGGAACGATTAGCTAAGGTTACAAATTCTGTCGTCAATGTCGATGATTTAAGGGTACACGAGAATAAAGATGGCTCAGTGGATAACACTAAGACTGATTTGTACCTACACCTTGTGAACGGCGAAGATCATTCAGTGTTGGAAGTAGAACAAGTGTTGAAATTAGTCGACAAGAATATTGAACAGCTCGATGATCTCTTTAAGGTACGTTATTACGGTAAACAAAATAAAAAAAATACTATACATGTTAAAGAAAAAAAAACTACCTCTGTGGTGCAGCGATAGTGTGAGCGACTGCTGATCATGAGGTCTCTGGTTCAATCCCCGTCGAGCAGTGATATTGTGCTTTTTTGTAAAAAGAAAAATTCTCAGTAGCAGCCCGGGGTTTGGAAATGTGCCCGGTAGACGGCAATAGAGCCTATTGCCGTCTACCCCCCTATTACGTTGTAGTATTAAAAAATTGAGACGCAGTGTGGCATACGGTCCAAAAAGCAGAATTTAGCGTGACATCATTTATAAACGGCCTCTATATAAGTAGGCATTAGTTTATTTAAAGCATAATAATTTTAACATGGCAAAAGATCCAGCACAGAGGAAAACAAATATTAAATATGCATATGGTTAATATGGATATTGAATATTAATTAAATTATATTGTTTAATAAACTATTACAACACTGCGCATCTGTCGGGTATCTAACGACGCCTCTCTTTTATTTTATTTTTATTATTTTAGGAATTCAATGTATTGGATACTCAGCCAGCAGAGTACCAGCTGCTTACAGCAGAGACGCTTTCGTCAAATCAGACGGTGTTCTGGCTAGTGTGGACCACACTATTCCTGTCAGTACTTCTGGTGCTCACAGTTATGATGTGTCTATCGCAAAGGGCCGACTACGTGAGAAGATTAAAAGCAGCCACTGCTACTGCTTATTGTAAATGCATTTTTTTTATTCTCGATGTATATAAACGATATAATTATATTATCATCGTATATAACTCTGTTTACAATCTCGTAACTGAGCTGTATGTACATTTAAGATATTTGAGAAAAAATACACTATACTATTACGGCGTCTCTGAACACAGCAAACATTTTTGGAAGCGTTTGTCTGTTTGTTCGCACATTGCGCAAAAACTACTGATCAGATTTTAATGAAACTTTTTTGTTTGATAGCTCTTCATTAGACTTAAAAAACTGGTATATACGTTTTATCTCGCTACTATATCGGGTGCTTGAGACGCAATCTAAATACTAGCTTTTGGCTGCGGCTGGCAAAGGCTAGTAACATTATGAATTCGAAAGTTGTGTTTGTTTCTTATGATTTTAAGCCGTAACTGCAACACGCCCGCACAAAACCAAAAATTCTAAAAGCTTCTGTTTTGTGTTCAATAGCCTAATACATTATTTTTTTTCAAATATCTTCAATGTGCAGACGAGCTATATCACAGCTTTATAATAGTTTAGATATTAAGGACTAGCTGCACCCCGCGACCCCGTTGCCGTGTGGGGCCGGCTTTAGAATTGTCCCACCCCTCTCCACCCATGGGAGTCGTAAGAGCCGACTAAGGAAATACCGAGGGAGTGGGCAGCAGCACTCCTTCGAGTATTAACAACATCCACTGCGATCGCCAACCCGCCTGCCAAGCGTGGCGATTACGGCACTATCCCCCATTCTTGGGGAGGCCTATGTCCAGCAGTGGACGTTAAAAGGCTGATGGATGGATGGACGGATTTTTTTGAGCGGAACCCTAATTATTTCTAATCTCCTTATTAACATCAGCCATCGAAAGTTCCGTCCGAATCAGTCCAACCGATTTGTAGATTAGCCGGAACAAACGAAAACACAGACAAAAACTTTAAAATTTGGCATTTCATTATACTTAGGTAACGTAAATACGTTTATATGCTTAAGTAAATACCTAGCTATTATTGAGACATTACAAACAAAGACTTTTTTTATTTATTTATACCTATATAGATTAAATGAAAATGATATAAGTACTTACTCCAAAACAGAACAATCGTTTATCGTTTTCAGGGTTAACGTTTATGTCGCAGTTACGTATATTACTCTTATTTGGGAGTATAATGAAGGCAAGAAATGAAATAAGGTCACCAGATGTTCAACGTTATTCCAGATACTTGTTTTTGTATTATTATTTTTTTAAATCAATACTGCTTGTCCACAATTCATAGGTTACTCAATATAACTACTCGTAAACAGACTAGGTATAGGGCCTCCCCAAGAAAAAGTAAATTTTATAGGTTACTATACATATGGGGGATAGTGCCGTAATCACCACGCTTGGCAGGCGGGTTGGCGATCGCAGTGGATGTTATTAATACTCGAAGGAGTGCTGCTGCCCACTCCCGCGGTATTGCCTCAGTCAGCTCTTACGACTCCCTTGGGTAGAGAGGGGTGGGACAATTCTAAAGCCAGCCCCACACGGCCAACGTGGCGTTGGCGTGATAACGTCTTATAAATCAATGAACGCCGGCCGCACGCACGAAAATGTATCACGTTCTGTCCAGGGTTGCTAAAACCTAAAAATAGGTGGCGGTATTTAAAGTAATCTGACTACGTGGTTCATCTACGGTTCGTAAGATGGCGGATTTACTGAATTACTATGTGACCAGCCTATAATCCGTTAAATTGATGATGATTTAGTGCATGGGTTGGCAACCTTTTGGTTGCCAGGGGCCACAGGGGGGCTATATAAAGGAAAGCATTTGTCATATTCATTAAAATTTAAAGACATTTTATTTTAATAAGAGAAATGCCGAAAAATTTAAAAAATCTGGAATTTAAAATAAAATTGCAATTTACTTTATGATCGGTATCATAATGGCGTTTTGTTATACTCTTTTTGTATAGCAAGGGCTTTTTGGCATATTAAACGGTTTCCCATTACAATTAAGTACCATCATTATTTACGTTATAATTACTTATTGTTATTATTTATTTAGGTATATAAATTAAAATACTAAAAAATACAATCCCGGGCCGCAAGAGGGTAGCTCGCTGGCTGCATATGGCCCGCGGGCCGCGGGTTTCCGATCCCTGATTTAGTGTGTACTTAAGTAATATTTAGGTATAATTAGAAGCTTCGTATTTAGATGTACATCGAAAAATGTATGGCGACCGATGCATTGTTTGTGAAACTCGGAAAACATATATGACGTTATCACGTAAAATTATCGTCCGTAAACCGACTTTACAGACAACCATATAGTTTTTTTTGTATACAAATTCGCATGTATCCTAACTATTATAAAGCTGTAACAGAGCTGTCTGTACATTTAGGATACTTATTTAAAAACAAATGACTGTATTAGACTATATAGGCGATTAAACACAAAGTGAAAAATGTGAAATCGAAAATAACAGTCACGAGCAGGAATCGAACCTGAATCTCCTGGATACCGTCCAGATGCTTTGCCAATTCAGCCATCGTGACCCTTGCTCCTGACTGCTAATCTCGATAACACATTCATACTTAAGGTCTTTGGGTGACGCCTGCACCATCTGTCGGAAGCATTTTCATACATTATACCGACCAGGTAAACTTAATTTTACATTTAAGATTTTACCTAATGATGACGCAAACCCTATAAATATTTAGATATTTTTATATATATTTTTAGCATTTTACATGCTTTCATAGCCATCGGTCTTTGGGTGACGCCTGCACCATCTGTCGGAAGTATGAATGTGTTATCGAGATTAGCAGTCAGGAGCAAGGGTCACGATGGCTTAATTGGCAAAGCATCTGGACGGTATCCAGGAGATGCAGGTTCGAATCCTGCTCGTGACTGTTATTTTCGATTTCACATTTTTCACTTTGTGTTTAATGTATCTTGCTAAGCATGTCAAATGCTAAAAATATATAAAAATATCTAAATATTTATAGGGTTTGCGTCATTATTAGGTAAAATCTTAATTGTAAAATTAAGTTTACCTGGTCGGTATAATGTATGAAAATGCTTCCGACAGATGGTGCAGGCGTCACCCAAAGACGTGAAGTATGAATGTGCTACCGAGATTAGCAGTCAGGAGCAAGGGTCACGATGGCTGAATTGGCAAAGCATCTGGACGGTATCCAGGAGATGCAGGTTCGAATCCTGCTCGTGACTGTTATTTCCGATTTCACATTTTTCACTTTGTGTTTAATGTACGTTGCTAAGCATGTCAAATGCTAAAAATATGTATAAAAATATCTATATAGGCGAGTCTAAACACAAAACATTTTTTTTTAGACTTTTGTCTGTTTATTTGTTTGTTCATTCGCGCATCACCATGCAACTTTTTTTTATTGGATAGCTCTTGATTATACTTAAAAACTGGTATACACTTTATCCCGGTACTATATTGTAAACCTGAGATATAAAGTAATAACTAGCTTTTGGCTGCGGCGGAGCCGCGGGCAAAGGCTAGTTTATTTTAAAAGTAAATAAAAACCAGCCCATGATAATTATCAGTATCTATACACGATTAATGTATGTAATCTATTTGTATAGCGTCACCGACACCCGGCGAGTCTGATATGACGATCCGCAGTTCCGGCGGACGAGTTCCCAACACAAACAAGCACAGTACAAAGGGTTCTAATCCAATATGGCTCCACGCTTACGAGAACGACTGGTACAAAAATGAGGACCAACTCAGCCGCTCTGAACGAGACTCGTTGGACGAAAACGCCGTAGACCAAGATTTGTCAAACGAAAAACCGTATTTCATAACCACCGGCGCCTTCCCTTCTATAGAA
The DNA here is from genome assembly GCA_948253155.1 of Leucoma salicis. Classification (NCBI taxonomy): domain Eukaryota; kingdom Metazoa; phylum Arthropoda; class Insecta; order Lepidoptera; family Erebidae; genus Leucoma; species Leucoma salicis. Next base: position 7,892,650 of record OX411808.1, on the reverse strand, counting down.
TCCGCTGAAACAGAAACCCAAACAACCCAAGCCAAATACGACTTCTATCAACAATTAGAACAGATGAAAAATGCTAAAAATATGGAAACGACTGAATTATGATGTGTATACGCTAAATGTAGTTACGTGCCTTTGTAAATTATGTACCTTTATCTGATAATAAAACAGTACCTATTAGTACATTACACAATCGATATTTATCTAGCAATATTTATTAATATTAAAAATAAAATATAACAAAACCCGACCATTAAACTATAACTATAATTGTCCTGAATAGAAAACTACATTTGTCCGCTTCGAATGAATCTCTGGTTGGTGGGCGTCGGACGGCATCAGCGTATCGTGTGTAGTCTTGTACATTTTAGCTATTTATTAGGTTCCGTCCTATCAACCATATATGATACATAACGAATTTCTATTGTCTATAAGCGGACAGGGAACATTTTTACTAAGAATTATTAATACACTATATCGTATCCCACGGGCACCGTAAGAGGTGACTAAAAATTAAGCTACATCCCTCAAGAAGATACAAATCTTCTCTATAATGGAAGCAAAGGTTAAGGGTTGTAACTCCAGTATAAAAATATGCGACTTGTTTTTCATTTTTATATCTTATCTTCTTCATAATGCACAGGTGGCAAACAAGCATACATTATGGGTAAGCGGTAAACCTAGCCTACACACTCGAAGAGACTCACTTGGGCGTCGCCAACTCTAAGGACTTAACGTCTAAAGAAAGGAATAGGGAGGTGGAGAGCAAGGATAATGTGAGATTTGGGCCTCTGGCGCTCTCACTAGCCATACGATACAACAAAAGAAGTATCCTACCATTGATGCACGCTAATCTGTGAGAGGATGGTACTCACAACCCTTTTCATTGTCCTTTTGTCTCTTATCCCTTTCGTTAAGGCGAGCAACGAGACCACTCAAGTAATGTCACATAGTGCGAGTATTCCGCCAGGCGTCAATATAGTTGGAGACTGGGGGTTATCTTGTGAGTGAAGGCCCACAACATCATGTTGGCCCCGAACGACGGGATGTTCGGTTAGGTTATCAAAAGAACTCCTTGCATGCCTTACGTATTCAGCATAAATTTGCTGTAACTACTATTTTATAATTCTACAGCTGGTACAGCCTATCAAATATTCTTCCACTATCTCTTAATACTTTTTCCGTGCCTGGTTTTGCTTCTAGGACGCGCAGAATTCTACAATGTTACCTGAAAAACTAAGTAGGAATAACAATATGCAGAAAGTAATGATACCTACATACAAGCGACATAATAGGGTTTTGTGTGACAACTAGCTATCCCTACATAACTGCATAGTAAACATTTTTAATTCTCATTATTAATTTTACCTAGAAACGAAAATAAATCTATATTAGAAAGGATCTTCTGATCCTCGATATATTATAACGTCGTGAAGACTTTTCACTGATTCAGATCGATTTAAAAAAGGATATTTTTAACTGCCTCAGTGGTGTAGCGGTAATGTGTGTGACTGCTGATCATGAGGTCTCGGGTTCGATTCCCGGGTCAGCCAATGCTATTGAGCTTATTCGTGAAAAGAAAAATTCTCAATAGCAGACCAGTGTGGAAATGTGCTCGGTAGACGGCAATAGGCTCGCCCCCTATTGAGTGGGACTTAAACATAGCTGGTGAATCGTGAGTGTCTAATACACCTCTGCCTATCCCTTCGAGTGTACAGCCGTGATGTATGTGTGATATGTATGCGAGATGTATGTGTGATATTTTTTAGAAGAATGAAAATTATATATTATTAGGTCCATCATACTCATATTGGCCCACGTAAGGAGACCTAAAAAGATAAATCATGCTTATTGATTTGGGAATTAGTGGATTAATAGGGCAAGCTAGAACTGCCGGACGTGCTGTAAGCTAGATATAGCTGTAACCTTCATCACCTTCAGGGTTAAGTTTGTTTACCACTGAAGTAATATCAGTTCCAGTGATCCGCCAACAGACGGAGACGGAACAAGGCGAGTTTATTTAATGGGCGAGGACCCTACACTAGCCTGTTCGTTGCCCCGAGCGACGAGGTGTGCAGTTAGGTTTATTTTCCCACTTTACAAAAAAATCTTTTTGTAACTGTTGCCACAGATAGCTTAGAATTGCTCTTAAAAAACTAAGTTCTCCAGGATTTCTATTACTCTTGAATAAATGTTACAATTATCTTATTAGATTGCCCGACGATCAACGGATCTTTTATCGCAAATCGAGAACATGAATACGGAGTTTAAAATGCGACATAAAACATATTGCACTTTGCATATTCTCTTCATACCTAGCGATAATTTGGCGCAGATTGTCAGTGACCCAGTAACGAAGTATGTCAGCTAATTATTAAACTCAAAAAGAAAATTTACAGCTGCTGATGTATATTTTTAGTTTTACAAGGAAGTTGCCTAAATAAAGCTCAAGATGTTATTTACATACACAATAATTTATTGTTTCTTACAATTTAGTGAAGCTAAAATACAGATTGTTGGTTGATTACAATTTGAAAAGCTTTAAATTTGAGTCTCCCATTGACGAACGAAGTGAACAAGCTTCCTCTTGCCTGTAGCTTTACGTCTACACACCCATGTTAAGCCACGTGCCGTGACTGTGACGCGTTCACAGATTACTTTTGTTCATTACTCAGAGGAAACAAGGATAGATCACGGATAGGACATTCGTGGAAATCACAACGCAAGTATCCTTACAACCACAATATATATTAGATAAAATTATAATATAAATCGCCATATTGAAAAAGTCTAGATTAATTGTAACTTATCATCTTATGAGATACACTGTAATTTATACTGAATCTTGCAACTATTGGAGCGTTTTCCATTGTTATAAGATATTGTGGATGAAAGAAAACTGACTACTTCAATCAATGTCAGTCTGGTCTGTAGCACGCTACATTTACTAACTTAAAAAGATGTTTTATAGTAAAAAAAATTAACACTCACTCCATCAACGAGCTCATTTTGTGATACCACTTACATTACCCAAAATGTTCTTAACACTTATGAGCTTGACTTACATTTCATTGAGAAAATTCTTAAGTGAATCGGACAACAAGTAAGTAGTAAGCAAGCAAGGAACGCTCCATTTCCTAACATATGGCTATAGTACAGTTTGACAATGTTTGTAATTTAGATCTAGTTAAAGTACAAATAGTTTTAGGAATTACATAAATTCAATTGATGTCAATTTAACTACTGTTTAAACATCAACTCAAAGAGTTCAAAGACATCTACTGACACATCAATATTATAAACAAAGAAATTTTGCTCTTATAGAAATGTTCCTTATTAAATAAAAACCAAATCTATATTTGCACATGAGTACCTTAGATGCATAAATCTGCAACAAAAAAAAAATTACCAGAATCTATAGAAATGAGGCAGATCCTAAAATGACCAATAACAAAAATTATTTTACAATCTCCAGGAAATTTAGGATGATGACAACTGAGGATCGGGGAACAGGAATGGGGAGAAAAGGGAGAGGAAAGTCGAGCCCGGGCTGTGGCGATGTGTGTGTATGTGTTGCTGATGTCACAATTGACTCATCACATGGCATACTTCCTCGTCCACTCACGGGCTAATTCATTGTACTTTTCTCTGTCTGTTTTGTAGATCCTAGCAATTTCTGGCACCAAGGGGTCATCTGGGTTTGGATCGCATAGGAGTGAGCAGATTGAGAGCAACACTGGAAAGTAAAAAAATATTCATCAACAACTTTATAAAATACTTACATTTCTTAAATATTTACTGAATATAATTTTTCTTTTAATTAAGTTCTCAAATTTATGGCAAAAAAGCAAAACAATTACCTTTGGATATGGTTAATGCTGGAGACCACTGTGAGCGCAGAATGTCAAGACAAATGGAACCATTACTGTTTATATTGGGATGATAAATACGTGTTGTGAATGCAACTTTTGGTGGTTTGAATGGATAATCTGTCGGAAAATGTATGGTCAAGAAAAATACTCCGCCTTGATAAGGACTGTCAACCTGCAAGCAGAAAATTGCATAAATTAACTTTTTAATATTATATCATTCCATAACTAATTTATCCTGCATGTTATAATGCAGTATTAGAAAATATATAACAACTTACTGGGCCCATAATTGTGGCTTGCCAATGGAATACTGAAATGTAATAAATAATATATCATTAATTTAAACATTATTAAGAAAAACTGATGCAATTATAGTAGATAAGGTTGAATAGAAAAAATAAAATATTGAGTGAGACCAACCAAAACAAGGTCATTGACTTGAATGTCAGAACCAGACAGATATCTTTTTACACAAAGACAAGAAGTCAATATATACCTAAATAACCAGATGTGCTCAAACAGACACAAGAGAAGTATATTCCATGTGTTTAATTTTGTTCTATTTTTGATAGATTTTCATCAGTTGAGTGGTCAGTTCTGGTACTAAAATGAAACTAAATAAACTCAAGAAGGAAAATATTAATGTCAATAAAATCTAATAAGAGAATCCAAAATTCAATATGTGATGAAACATAGTCATGGCTACAGAACTAAGTACAAAAACTGTGTAAGAGTATGAATTTCTATATCACGGTAGTATTTGTTAAATGAAATTTTTTAATGGCAAACAAAATTGTATTCAATTCACTCTTAGCTGCTTTGTAATTAATGCAATTATTTGGAATAAAAAGTGTAGATAAAGGTGATCTGCTTCCATGACACTGTTTCAAAGTATTATAATTATACAACACAATGACTCATAAAAAATAAGTAGGCAGATCAATAGGTACTTACGATCTTCACCGTGTGGGCCTGCAGAACATTGTGCTGGTGGATCTCTGCCCAGATCTTGTAATTCCTGAATATAAAACAATACCATGTGTACACAACAGCATAGAAACACAATACCACAACTGAGACATGTCACATCATCATCACACGAAAAATAAATAGGGGTTGAACATATTGTCTAGCCTCCTCTCGACATGATCGATGTTATTTCTGTGGTAAAATTATTATTGAACCTCAAAATTTTCACATTTTCACAGCACAGGTGCGTTCACGACAAGGAAACCTCAAAAATGGCACATAATTCCGACATTTTATGTACGCCGTGTGCACAAATTGTCATCTACATTATACCAGTAAAACACCGTTACCACATGATAACACTTTGAGACGAAAAGATAAATCATCATAAAATTCCAATAAAAACATCACACACACGGAATTATCCAGAAGAAATTTCGATAATAGGTATTCACAATGACGAAACATTCACTACGAAGACATACTGATTTTACAACACCATTTGGTAAAGCTACAATTAAACAAAATAAGGGATGTAAATACCAATACGTACCCTATTAATTCGTTTTAACGCCATTTGATTATTTTATGATGGAACAAACTGACTTTCCACTAGACAACGAAACTGTGAGCCAAGGACCTTTGATTAGAGATTGCAAGATGGCTCCCGTCTAAACGCAAAAGTACCACCTTAGTCGTTTTATCGTAATAATATTAATTTTATACCACAGAAGATCAAACTTTAAACGCTTAAATAAAAATAATAATAACTTATAATAATAAAAAATAAGAACTAGAACAGAGCACGGATTGTAATAAAATTAAACACTCTCAGCAAATGGATGGAGAACAGCAAACAGGAAAATCGACCATTTACAAAGACCGTTCAGAATTGCAGCATTATCAATAACGCTGCGTTTACGTTTACTAAAATGGAAAATAAATATAATATAGCTATTCAATTTATTTATTTGCTTTCCTAATAGTATAAATGTTTAGGTATAATTTTCAATATATTAATTTACAAAAGTTAATTTTTACATTCATACTTTTTGTTCAAAAATAAAATAGAGATTATTGATTTTGAAGTGGCATTTTTATCTGGTAACCCTAGTGTTAATAGGAACTGACGTCAGCGTCGGTAAGAATTCCTTGAGCGCTATTTTTGGATTATTTGTAGATATTCATTACAGAAGTCGGCACGTTAGCTATTTTAAAGCACATTTTTGCAATTTGAAACGTCTCCAGGTAAACTTGTCTGACAAAGTATTTCTCTTAAAAAACATTACAAATAGTTGCAGAAGTTTCTGTTAGACGACGACAAAAAATCTGTTTATTGTATACCTACTAGCGACATTGTCCACGTGGAATTTAGTTATTTCCTTTTTTTGTATGGAACCAACCCTAATTATTTTTCCAAAATAAAAGTAGCCTAAGTTACTCCTTGTAACAACAGCTATCTGCTAGGGAAAGTCTCGTCCAAATCGATCCAGTCGTCCCGGAGAACAGACAGGCAAACAGACGGACAAACAGACAAAAACTTTAAAAAATTGTATTTTGTTATAGGTAGGGTCTATACTCTCCACTGAAGGAATGTAATATGGTTCCGGTGGCCTGCCAACAAAGGCGGAGAGAAGGCACACGGCGGGTTTCTTTAGTGGGTGAGGGCCCCACCCTACCCTGTTCGTTGCCCCGAACGACGGGGTGTGCGGTTAGGAAAAATTTTTCCCGCCTTTAACAAAAATACATTTATATACTCTCGTTTATATTTAGTAAAAAGCTGTTATTTAGACATTACAAACATACACTTCAATTTTAAATATGTATATAAGATGGGGTGGTCTACGGTACAAGAATCTACAACGATCCCAGATAAATGGGCTAGCTCGAATGGGGAAGTATACCTCACATAAAATTAGCGTGGAGCAACGGCAGGTACTTAGTGCTATTGTCATATATATATATATATATATATATATTATATACTATAGTCATTGGCATAGTTATTTTAGCGTACCTGAAGTTATGGTCATGCAATTTTCAGGAGTATAGGAGCAATCTATTCCTTTTTTTTTTTGATGATCAATATCGTGGAATGGAACGTAATCGCATATTTGACTGTCATATTTGACATTTTACCTACTGTGAATACGCGAATACGTCATTCGGTTTTCCTTGGTGTAAAAAAAATCATAGATAATAAATACCTACTATAATGTGTAAATTGAAGATACCTATTATATTGACGGACCTCGTGGCGTAGTCTGTATCGGTCGGATGTGTAAGAACCGACTTCTATACACGAGGTCGTGGGTACGATTCCCACTCAGGACAATTATTTGTGTGATGAACACAGATATTTGTACTGTGTCTGGATGTTTTCTATCTATTATATGTAGGTATGTATTTACAAAAAAAAGTAATATATCCGTAATCTGGTACCCATAGCACAAGCGTTAAGCTTAGTTTGGGACCAGAGGACGTTGTGTGAAAATGTCCGTGAATATTTATTTATTTATTATTATATTATGTAAGTTACAAAATTACCTAATTTGAGGTAATTTTAAGAAAATTTAAGGCTAGTCCCCTTGGTTCCAAAGGCTAGATTAGGTTAGTTAGAGCACAGAGGATAATAGCGGTCAGGGCAATATGTGGCTACCACACGGTCTCGTGCGATGCAGCGCGGGTTTTTAGTGGGTGAGTGAGAGCCCCACCCACACTACCCCATTGTCTCCCCGGGCAGCGGCGTGTGTGGTAGGACATTTTTGCCCACCTTAAAAAAAATACAAATCTACAAGTTTATCTATAAAGAAATACGTATTTTGATATTTTTAAACAAACCAAACAAACATAGCATCACGCCTGTTTTCACCGAAGGGGTAGGCAGAGGTGTATTACACACCCACGACTCGCCAGCTATGTTTCAGTCCCACGTAACGGGCGAGCCTATTGACGTCTACCGGGCACATTTCCAAACTCCGAGATGCTACAGTTTTTTTTTTTAATTTTTTACTAAAAATCTCAATAGCACTGCCCGACCCGGGGATCGAACCCGAGACCTCATGATGAGCAATCGCTTACACTACCGCTGCACCACAGAGGCAGTTAGATATATTTATATATTATGATATTTTTATATATATTTTTAACATTCGACATACGTAGCCATATAAATTAACACAAAAGTGTGAAAATGTAAAATCGAAAATAACAGTGACGAGCAGGATTCATCTGCATCTCCTGAATACCGTCCAGATGCTTTGCCAATGTAGCCACCGTGACAATTGCTCGGAACTGTGAATATCGATAACACTTTCATTTTTAACGTTGGGTGACTGGGGGCCTGCGCCTTTGTCGGAAGTATTTTCATACTCATTATACCGACCAGGTTTCGATTTCACATTTTCACACTTAGTGTTAATTTATATGGCTAAGCATATCAAATCCTAAAATTATTGCAATTTGTAATTAAAAATTTATATATTTTGTAAATTGTAAAACAATTCCGACAGGTAAACTCGCCTTGTCAAACTTAAGAATTTTGTACCTGGATTTAATAAGTGAAGAAATTTCATTGTTATAGGTACATTAAAAATGGTTCTAAGAACTAGGAGTGGAAGTAGTGATGATGAATATATGATTGAATGGCAACAGCGAGTTTTTTTATTATAGGATAAACTTTACTTTTGATGCGTCAGATTTACGTTCATCGAAAAATTTAGGGTCAGCAAAACTCCACTGAAGTAATGTAACATAGTTCCAGTGGCCCGCCGATAAAGGTGGAGGGACGGCACACGGCGGGCTTATTTAGTGGGTGAGGGTCCCACACTACCCTGTTCGTTGCCTCGAATGGGGTGTGCGGTTAGGAATTTTTTTTACAAACACAAAAATAAAAAAAATGGTCATCGTAACTACCGTTGAATAATTGGGAACGAAAATAGGATATGATCTTAAACACAATTCTAAGAGAAATACAGCCCTTCTTTTTTTTGTTTAGGCGGGAAAAAATGTACCTAACCGCACACCCCGTCGTTCGGGGCAACGAACAGGGTAGTGTGGGGCCCGCACCCACTAAAGAAACCCGCCGTGTGCCATCTCTCCGCCTGTGTTGACGGACCACTGGAACTGTATTGGATTACCAAGCCACTGAGGCTCCTAACACCCAACAAATTTTGGTGGCATTGCACTGGATGGGCTTAAGGATCTTCAACAAAAGCTTACATTTTATGTATATTTGTAATTTGTAACTTACATAATATTTATACATATTTTTAGCATTTGATATGCTTAGCACTATACATATAACAGTCACGAGAAGGATCCTGCTCGTGACTGTTGTGTGATGCTTTGCCAATTCAGCAATCGTGACAATTGCTCCTGACTGCCATACTGCTGCTGGACGGTATCCAGGAGATGCAGGTTCAAATCCTGCTCGTGACTGTTATTTTCGATTTCACATTTTTCTCTTTGTGTTTAATTTATAGTGCTAAGCATGTCAAATGCTAAAAATATATATAAAAATATCTAAATATAATTGTAAGATTTGTTTAATAAACCTTGCACTTGTTATACAACTTTACAAATATGTTTCCTATTTATAAAATTGTCGGAGTGTAACATTTATTAAATAATCCCCAGAGTGTTTCTTTGTGTATATCTGATGTCAGACCACTGTAGTATAATACATACGTACCTACATACATACATACATACATAGTCACACTTTTTTCCCGTAGGGGTAGGCAGAGACCACTTTTCTCCACCTGCTACGATCCTGACACACATCTTTCGCTTCATTTACTTTCATCAGCGCATTCATGCATGCTCTTTGGTTTCGAGTACTCTTAACCTGGTTTCCTTAAGAACGTCTCCGATCTGGTCAAAATACGTTCGCCTAGGTCGACCTCTACAAACCTGCCCATTCGCAGTCACTTACACATAAACGAAATAGAATATTAAAAGGAAAACTTCTATTTCTCAATCGTTTAAGAGTACAGCCAATTATTGCAAGTAAAATTATATTATCCAGCATAGTTTTGCATAGTATTGAAAAACGTTTAGGATCGCAGCATTAACATCAACAAAAACTTACATTTTATGTAATTTGTACCTAAATTACAATTACAAATGTGTACCTAGATACAATATTGTCATCGAAATCTACAGGCGTTTTTTTGCACATGTAGGTAAACGTAAAATAAACACGTAAACAGCATTTATAATGGTAATATTTACAATGTTTTACTTGTAAAATTCTTACATAATTGACAGCACTTGTTATAAAACTTTACAAATAAGTCGCTTATTTACAAAATTGTCGAATTGTTAAGTTTATTAAATAGATCATGTCGCATTGCACATATTAGACAATATAAGCAAGTTAGCAACATAATTCGAAATTAAGTATTTCTTGTAAGTTCTATATGGGTTTTATGAGCACTCAATAAATAGACAGCAAACAAGTAAAACGCATTTGTTACTAAAGCAAGCAATTCAGCAAGATAGGCGATGATTAGGAAAGCAAGGATGCCGTTACGATAGGCTTATTGTTTGGTGAATCCAATCAGTCACCCTTTTTGAGAGTTAGCCGAAATAATTGGCTACAGTTAGGTAAGTATGTCTAATTTAATGTTTATCAATATCTTCCTGATTCTTATTATTCCTAACAGTACTAAAGACGGTTCTCTTATGCGCACATATTGATTGATACTTCGTGCATCTGGTAACACTAACCATAATGTCAGGACTCAGGAAACGCGTCTCATAGGCTTGGGTATGATATGGCTGGTATCATTTATGACCCCGAAATGTAGATTATACTGAAGGCCTACAATATCTCGAGGACGGCCAGTGGATCAATAATGGGCATATGACTCTCATCACGGTCAATCCGCTGGTGATTTGGTTATTTATGTCATGCATTTATGGGCCTTGGAGAGTAGTATTGAGGACCTTGCATTTAGCATGGAAAAAAAATAAATATTGGATATATGGAAGACACTGAAATATATGAAATATACCTAACGGCTTATTTGGTGATTTTTGACAATATTTAGTCACAAGTGATCGATCGTATCGGGACAAACGGCTAAAAAAATTATAGGCTTGTAAGATTCTAGTTATTATCAGATATGTTAGCACGCTTTACATTAGCTTCGCCTATAACTAACTATATTATCTATGTAATGAAATCTTTAAACAAAATTTTGGCCCACTTCAAATTGCCGGAATAAATAAAATAAACTTACACACTTATCAAGGTCCGATGACAATATGAAATGAAAATAGAAGAACAAAACTTAAATATTAAAAAACTAAAATAACACGCTTTAAATAGCTAAAAAGTAGTAAATAATATTACAATAAATAATGATTGTAAAAAAGCGTGGGGTGCTTTTTACTATATAGGTGAACTATTTGTAACATTTGATTATGCACCACACGCTTTTTTACAATCATTATTTATTGTAATATTATTTACTATTATTTAGTTCAACTAGCTATTTAAAACGTGTTATTTTAGTTTTTTAAACTATAATTTATTTTCTTCTTTTTAGTCTCAATATACTATTAAAATTACTGTTATTTAAAAATCCTTGGCCCAACTTTATTTCTCGTCTACATTATTGAGCTTTGTGATATAAACATTTTTTGATCACCTTTGTTGATGATACTGTAAGTATTTTCTGGGAGAAGAGTTGCGACAAGGTGTACTCAATAATGTTCACAACATGGCATGTATAAAATGTTCAAAGGCTGAAAAGGCCGATCTACTTGCCCTTGAACGTGCACAAAGAGCAGTTTTAAAAGTGAGCCATTTCTGTATCCCATTACTTCATTATATCAGGAGTGCCAAGTACCTACTAACAGTCAGGTAGCTATAGTAGTAGTCCTTATAAGATTCCGTAAATTTAAAGATAATTAAGTATTTGTAGAGCAGCAATAAAACGCCGTGATCATAAATGCACAAAAGTTTCCGTATTTTTTGGACTACTATTTATAAAATAAGATACCTAAACAAAATCGTCAAATTATATCAATATAACCATTATAATTTCAAACATTCTCTCACAAAAACAGTATTACGCCTGTACTTCTCCAAGGGGTAGGCAGAGGTGTATTAAACACCCACGGTTCACCAGCTATGTTTAAGTCCCACGTAATAGGGGGCGAGCCTATTGCCGTCTACCGGGCACATTTCCAAATTCCGGGCTGCTACTGAGAATTTTTCTTTTTACAAAAAAGCTTAGTAGGTACCTAACACTGCTAACACTTAGGGTGATCATAGTCCGGAGCGTGCTCGTCGCGATCCCTGCCAGCCTGTAATCCACAGGCTGCAATCCGGCTCGAATGCATACCGCAGTGTGGGTTAGGGCGTGCCCCAGAAGCGACGCGTACCGACCCGCCCCCGTCGGTACGAACAACGGCAGATGCGGCGATGAGGGTCGGAACCCATCACGCCTTGCCCAGTTTGGCGAGTCGAGGGGAGCAGAGTGTCGAGTAGGCACGTGGAATGTAAGAGGTGGTGTAGAAGGTAAGTTACACGAGCTGGTAACCGTCATGTTGGACAGACAGCTTGATGTGCTCTGTGTAACAAAGACCAAGCGAAAGGGTAGTGACGCCTGTGATCTTCCTGGTGGCGGGTTAGCTCTGTGGTCTGGTGTACCGCAGAGCGATCGGGCCAGCATGGGAGTGGGGGTGTTGCTGACCGCTCGCTTGGCCTCAGGTGTGAAAGACTACGGAATGTTTGATCCCAGACTTCTATGGGTCCGAATAAAGTTAGGTGTCACCAGGGTCTTCATGGTCGCAGCTTATGCTCCCGTAGGCTCTTCGGTGGCATCGGATCTAGAGAAGTTCTGGGATAATGTTAGGGAAGTTCTGGATTTGGCAGAAGCTAGTGAACGCGTGATCGTATGCGGAGATTTGAATGGATGGGTTGAGACCAAGCGTCCAGACTTCGAGGACGTGCTTGGTTCTTTTGGTGATAAGAGATCGAGGTCTCCAGACTGTGCAGGAAGACCTCGAAAGCCGCCAGCCTACGACTAGGGGAGAAGTACACGCCATACAGCGTGACCCCTCCCCATTCGGCCGCCACATATCCCGTGCCCTGGTCTTTGACTGACAAGGGCGGTAAATGCGGCGCCGCCGAACCGACGACCGCCACGGAGCCATCCCCGCTACCCGCCCAATTGGGGCGATCGGGGACTATGTAGGGCTCCGCGGCTACGGCAACACCGATCGACCGCTCCGCCATGGATTGCAGGAAGAGGTCGTGCGCCCTGGCGGAGTGGCCGAGATTCCCTTGGAGGAGGATAGAGTCACGATCCGTTATTGGACCACGATATCCTCCTCCATGCGCTGCGGCGGTCCAGCCGCGCCGGGTTGGGCAGCCGGGGCCGCTTGGCTGCTCACCCCCCTCTTAGGGCCTGACTTGGCCTGAGGCCTGCACCCTACCCGCCCCATACAGTGGTTGGCGGGGCGATTGCCCGCCGCGCACGCGGGGCAGTGTGGGGTGGCAGTACAGGCAGCCACCTGGTGTCCTACCTGACCGCAGCGGAAACAAAGCCCGCTACAGTCGAAGCAGTTTGTGCACAGCGGCCGGGCGTGACCGACCGCCATGCATGTAGCACCTGGCAGGCCGGGGCTCCAACGCGATTACCCGCGCGGCGCTCTAGCCCACTAGAAGTCTACTGGCGGCGACCAAATCCTTGGCCGCTGCGACAGGGCACAAGACCCAGACGGCACCCACACCACCTGGACCTGGGCGAATGGTGCCCACCCGGACGGCGCTGCTGGGAGACTCGATTTTCGAGACGACTGCCTCCCGGATCTCTTCCGCCGTCACGGAATCGTCCAGCCCGGAAATGCGCAGTTCGGCGCACTTCACGGGTCTAGCGCCCCGGACACCACTCTCCTCTGGGAACAGGCGGAGCAGCCTAGCGGCCATTGCGTCGGCCGTCTTGGCGCCCTCTGGCCCCAGGTACTCGAAAATCCGAGCACCTGTCCACGCTTGGCGGGTGCGAGCGGAAACGTCCCCGAGATCGGAGACGTTTATTTCCCGCCGGGCACGCTTCAAGACGGCTTAGAAGGCCCTTTTCCTTACTCTCAGGCAGCACAGTGATCACCACCGCAGCTGCCATCGGAACCTTCAGTTTCTGCGACTTTTTTCTCCGCTTCGGGGCTTCCCCTCTCTGATTCAAGAGTTGGGTATGTAAAAAGGAGCATGAGAGTAAAATCAATGCGGTCGAAATGCGATCTCTGCGGAGAATCTGTGGAGTGAGGCTGACTGACCGCATTCGTAACAATAACGTAAGAGAGCGAGTAGAATGAAAGAGAGTATTGGTTTAAAGATGCGAAAGGGAATGCTCCGATGGTTCGGACATGTGGAAAGAATGCCGGACGAGCGACTGGCTAAGAAGATATACAATGCGAAAGTGGAAGGATGTAGGTACAGGGGGAGACTGAGACTTACCTACCTAGACCAAATTGGTCATGTATTGAAGGAAGGTGGAGTCAGGAGTCTCCGAAACCGGCAAGCGTGTATGAAGAGAGTTATGAATGTTGAGGAAGCGAGAGATGCATGCAAGAATAGAGCCTCTTGGCACTCTGTTCTCTTTGCCTACCCTGCAAGGGAAATGGCGTGATGATAAGTAAGTAAGTAACACTGCCCGTCCCGGGGAGCGAACCCGAGACCTCATGATCAGCAGTCGCTCACACTACCGCTGCACCATAAATTCTCTCACAAATTGGCTATACTACTTAGACCAGCCTCGACTAAGGAGCGCCGAGTCGCATTGAAACGCGTTGGCGAAGAAATTCGTCTGATAAAGCAATGTGCCTGAATTGGCAATGCAACCCACAGAACAATACCTACTACTCCCAGCGGAGATCCAACCTGATTCGATTCGGCTCACCTAGGCTTTTTGCTAATCAAAGCAGGGTCATTGTTAATATTTAAGAGACTACTATTTATTTATATAGAAGAGAATTTCTTCAATGGAGATCAACGGGAAAAGCTGAGCACAGATGGCGCTATCAGCGAGATGACGCTATTGGCGAGATGGTCATTGTCAATATTGTGTAGTTACCTTATTTGCCTGAGAATTATTTGTTATTTTTTGTGTTTGATCCGGTGGATCAGCAATATTGTTAAAATGTATATATAGTACAACCTGTATATTACCTAGAATATTAAAGATTTGAAAGTCGCTATGCCGTAGGTATAGCCACAACAACATTTTTGAGAATTTTTCCACTTTTATATAAGTTATGTCTTTGCGAAATAATAAATGTAATAACCCCAATGTACATTACATTGGGGTTATTACATTTTGTAACAGCACCCAGAGGCATATCACGACAAATTAAAATTTACCATATCGCAGGTTAAAAATTATTTTATGGAATGTAGAAACAACACAACAATGATAGTAAGAATGATATAAAACATAGTTTGAAGAACTAGGTACATAGAACACGATTACAACGACCTAAAAAAATAGTACTTTAATCATTATTAGAACTAGCAAAAAGCTGAGCACGAAAGGGCACTGAGGGCTCGCTCGCGTAGTTTTCTACTTAATTTATAATTTTCGACAGATGGCGTTAGGAATACAATAAAATTTTAATAAATAAAAATGGTTATATTCTTTATATGTATAAAATACTATGTTTTATGGTAGATAGAACACATCTAGAAATAAATTGAAATTACTATGTCAAAGCCCAAATCTGAAAATGTGATAGTTTCTCAGTAAAGTGTACCACAATTGCATGCATAGATTGTGGGATACTAGGAGTACTAGGGCGAGCGAAGCGAGTATAGCAGCATATTCATATAATTAGCTGCAGTAAACTGACAGATTGAGTGTTGTAAGTTTATGACGAAAAAAATAGTGATGGGTAATAAGGAACGAATTTATATATTTGTTTATTTAAATATTTATTATTTAATTAATGAATGATTTAAATATTTATTATTTAATTAGTTTTGTATGAACTATGCTGCATGCATGGTGGTTTTCGTATATTTATATTTCTTTATAAAGTGTATTGGCGTATTTGCCATAGGAGTTAATCCTTCTTCAAACAATTGTTTTACCTCTTGCAGTATAAAACTTTTATTTTTTGTGACATGCCCCTTTACTAGCGCCTAAAATAATTCGATAAGATACAGCTCGCAGTGGTATAGGGGCATTCCTAATGCCATAACTCCATGTTCGGCAGCCATGTCCACAGTGCATTAAAAAAAAAATTGAGCTTATTGGCGATCTATGCTCGTTTTTTGGTCAAGTATGTGAAATAAATTACTTGAACAATTCATGAAAATTATGACACAGCTAAGTAGGCTTTACTTTTTCTTTAAACTAAAGTACTTTTGATACTGTCTCGAAAATAAAAAAAAAAAAATAATTTATAATTTAAAAAACGGATAAACACGTTTTCAACTAAAACGTAGGAAATAATATTATCATAAATAATGATTGTAATAAAGCGAGAGGTGTTTGTCAACAAATGTTACAAAATATTTAATTGATATAGCCAACAGCATACCACGCTTTTTTTAATCATTATTTATTGTAATATTCTTTCCTAATTTTACACTATTAAAGCAGTTAGCCAATAAAGTGTGTTTCTTTTAGTTTTTACAAATTTATTTATAAGAAACACCGAATGAACGAAATGATTGAAGTATATAGATTACGACTCTACTAAAATAAATGTGGCAACATTTTTTCACAAACTGACATTAGGTAATGTCATTTTACTGCAGCTAACATTGAGTCAACAACGAATGAAGTATATAGGTACGACTCTACTGAAATAAATGCGGCAACATTTTTTCACAAACTGACATCAGGTAATGTTATTTTACACACACACCACGCCACAGGTTTTGGTATTCATGCTCACTTGTAGCTGGAAATTTCCTGAGGGGTCAAACAAACACTATCCCTAGTAAAGTTGTAAATAAATATGGTCAGTGAATATGGACTTGAAGTTTTGAAACACCTTAGCAAATTGTGCTATGATAAAATTATTAGGATGAAAAATAGATGGTTAATAAACAACTTACAAATTGATTTACTTTACAATATTACCCTAGTCCTGCCACATTATATGTTTTAATATTAAAAGACTCCGCCTCTGTTCGCTGATCTCACCTATGGGGGAGGAGAGAAGAGGGCAAAATACCTCCTTCCTCTATATCCACCATATATCCGCATAGCGTTTCCAGTTACAATTTCGCCGTCAAGCATGGCACTAGACCACACTTGGCAGCAAGCAGTGATCAAGGTATGGTCGCAGTTACTGTAACGCGAATGAAATGTGTTTATTTGTATATAGTTCACTCATTCCTTAACCGGCCTATGGCGGTCTAATGCTTAGTGAACCTGACTGCGAAACTGGAGATCGTGGGTTTGCTTGTAACCCATGATAAATATATGCGTGATGGCCACGAGTATTTGCTCTATGTGTGTATATCCGTAACGTCACGTTAGTCAATATATAACTGCGTATTTAGTAGTTAATAATTATTAATGGGGAAAATTTATCATAACCTGGCATCACTGTTTTTGCATGTACTTTATATCTGTCCCTAACGGGTGTACGCGTATGTCATATCTATTACTATCCTTTATCTAAGTTTAGCATATAGATTTTTTTTGTTTGTTTAAGGCATTGGAAGAACCATCAGCCTAACAGTAACTTATAAACATCGTTATTCTCTCATCACACGTAAGTTTAGTTCATAAAACAAGTCATAGTCGAAGTCAGTCATATAATATAAGTCAGTCAAGTCAAAGTCCCACTCCAGTAAGACGATGGCGATCTTACTGAAGCTTCTATGGAGTTTTACGGAGTATACTTGAAATAAATCAAGCTTAGGAAAATAATGCAGAGCGACGACATGATCTTCTTCGTGTTCCCGCCAAAACTCCCTTTAGCATATAGATAGATTGGCTATAGAGTAATTATGACGAGACCAAAACTGACATATACCAGTGTGCGTGTCATGTGCATGTGTGCACTTCAAATAGTGCTGTGACGTTCACTAAACGCGAATATCGACACATATTGTGTTGTTTTAGTGTCACGAGGTGCAAAGTGAATTCAAATAAATTTTATATTTGAGGAAATAGAAATAAAACTGAAATAAAACATGTTTTATTAATACGTGGGACATTAAGAAACTTTTGAGAAACTAAAAAACTCACTACTATGGACAAAATATTTTAATTAATTTTTTTCAAAGAACTCTCCACCAGCCTCTATACAAGTTTCATGCGTCTGAAGAAATATTCGAAACATTTTTTCCAGTCCCCCGCAAACACCTCTTTCACGGCCTTCTTGAACACTGCTAGTGCGTCTCCCAGCGATGAAAACTGTATCCCGTTCAGTTGGTTTTTTATTTTAGGGAATATAAAAAAGTCACACGGGGCCAGATCAGGAAGGTAAGGGTGACCCAAGACTCTGACCAATGTGGTGTCCAGGAAGTCCCTCGTTTTGGGCGTTGAGTGCGCGGGCGCGTTGTCATGGTGAAGCAGTACCCCATGGAGCCCGGAATTCGGTCGCTTGTTGCAGTTGCAGACAAAACTTCAGGCAGGCATTTTGTGGTATACCATTCGGCGTTGATGCTGCTTTGGTCTCGTAATGGAATTGAAATCAGATACCCCGTCAAAGTGAAGAAAGTAGCAATCAAAATTTTCCCTGCGCTTTTCGATCGCTTCACTGTCGTAGGCGTTGGTTCATTTTAAAACAGCCAAACTGCCGACTGGCGCTTTGTTTCTGGATAGTGTTGATAAATCCAGGATTCGTCACCTGTCACAGTGTCGTAAACGCGCCGAGACGAGCCTGCTTCAAATTTGTGAATCATATCACGGCACCACTCCACACGGGCCTGCGTTTTACTTTTCAGCCGATTTTATCGCTTTATCTTGAGCCCACTTTTTTGTGCCCTTACATTTTTCAGTTTCTTTTTATTCATACCTAAGCGTCTTCTAAGATCAGCAATAGTTTTATTCATTTTCTTCACCCTCGGGGCATTTTCAAAATCACAAATCTTTGCTATAGAACTACTTGGTACTGTGGATATATCTCTGTAGACATATGAGGATACTATGCGTATTGGTTTCAATATGACCTGCAAATAAATGTAAACATAATTATTTTGTAGGTATTATAATAGGTACGTTAGTGAATTACAATAAATTAACAGAAACAAAAACAAGTAGCAGCTTTGGGCGAGTGTGGTACACAAAATTGACATTGAAATTCTAAAATGATGTACCGGCATGAATAACGTGGGTATAGAACCGGAACGTAGCTTTACTCTCTGTGTGCCTCTATGAGAAAAACATTTTTTTCAGTGCATAAGGGGCCGTTCAAGTGTTACGTAAGCATATTTATTACAATTATTTACCCCCCCATCCCCCTTGCCAGCAAAAGTAAGCAAAGCTCTTACCCCCTCCCCCTATGCTTACGTAAACTTTTTTCAATTAATGTATTGTTTTTGTAAAATATTATAATTATAATTTTAAAAATAAGAAAATAGATTTAGGATAGAGATTAGATTTTACTGATACGGTATTCAACATAGAGTAAGGGACAAAAATATTATAATCTTACGAACATAACAAACTTATTTTAAATTTTTAGTACACATATTAAATTCAAATTAAGTCTTCAGTCCATAAAACCTGAATCCTGAGATTAATTATTTATCTAGATGGAGTTTCACTCTTATAAACGTCATATAAATCGGGCGGGAATTATTACGCTAGTATGTGTGACAGACAAAAAATTATATTATCATAGATTCAATATATATATATATATATATATAGTCAATTATCTCTTTCTATTTACTCTCATAATCTTAATATATTATAAAAAACCTAATACTATAAGAAATAATAAATAAATAAATGTTCACGGACATTTCACACAACGTCCTCTGGTCCCAAACTAAGCTTAACGCTTGTGCTATGGGTACCAGATTACGGATATAATACATATATTACTTTTTTTTGTAAATACATACATATTATAGATAGAAAACACCCAGACGCAGTACAAATATCTGTGTTCATCACACAAATAATTGTCCTGGGTGGGAATCGAACCCACGACCTCGTGCACCGAAGTTAATTAAAATAAATAATAATATTACAAATAGTAATATTGTAATTAATTCCGAAAATGACGACTGTGCAGCTTTATGGATCCATTAAAAATGCTAAAAATTATGTTAGGTAATGTTTCTATTACTCTCTATCGTTAAAATATCATCTACTTTGCAAGATTACGCGGGAAATTTAAGTTCATAAACTGGTATCACATAAACAATACGAACTAAAATTAATTTATTTTCGGAATATTTCAATGACTTATTTAGCCAGTTATTGTATGAAATAATGTTACTAACTGATGATAAGAGATATCTTTAGTGCTCATTTTCCGATTTTTGTAGTTTCGGCACACTTTAATTACACACGTTGACATTTTAAATGACACACTATTGCTCCTGGATACGACCTTTTCAAGTAACGCCACGATTGACACTAACAGCATTGGCATGAAAAGTTCACCCCAATTTTTTTAAGCGTTTACAACGCCGTGCGTCCATCTAGATATATCATTAATCTAAGCCCGAATCCATGATTCTAAGTTTTCGATGACATTGGATTGCTTGGATTGCTGCTCAGTGTTGTGAGTCTGCTCACTTTTATCCGATTTTGGAATGTCTACGTCGTTCTCATCGAGCCATTCAACATCATGGTGCTCTAAATTTTGAATAATGCACATCAGTTCATTAGCACGACGAGCAGTGACTCTTACAGGTCTCTTTTAATAATATATTAATACGTCTACCCCGAAAATGCGTTTCGTTTTCAAGTAAAGACAATGTGAGGGTTGCCATTCGTGTAAAAAAGTAAATAACTACCGATGACGTAATCATCATCTAGACTCCCCTACCCTCTATATCATCCAAAATAAGCAAAGCAAAGGCTCCCCCGTCCCCCCATAGTGCTTACATAATACTTGAACGGCCGCTAATTTCAAATATTTTTTTGGGAATCCATTTTCTCTGTTAATCATTTTTAGCCATTTTTGTCCAACACCAATATTTTGAGAAAATCTAAAACGTTAAACTAAAATTAAAATATAAACTAACTATCCTAAGAAAATGCGGTCCTATTAACACAGTCTGCGACTGACCTGCAAACCCTAGTCGACGTAATGGCAGTAGATTGTAAGAAAAGGGGCCTACGTGTGAATGTGAGCAAAACCAAAGTAATGGTTTTTGAAAGAGAAGAAGCCAGAACAGATGTTAGAGTAGCAATAGGAAATGGTGTGCTAGAACAAGTGGATGAATTTGTATATCTTGGATGTGGATTCAGTCGGGATGGAAGGTACACCACTGATGTAGAGAGAAGAGTGAATGCGGGAAATAGAGTGAACATTTGAGTGAGCATTGGGACAACTTCTCGGCAGCCACCACCTCAGCCAGAAGGCACGTGTAGCAATACACAACGCAGTGCTTGTCCCAACGTTATTAAATGGAAGCGAGAGTTGGGTATGTAAAAAGGAGCATGAGAGTAAAATCAATGCAGTCGAAGGACGATCTCTGCGGAGAATCTGTGGAGCGAGGCACTCTGTTCTCTCTGCCTACCCCGCAAGGGAAATGGCGTGATGATAAGTAATTAAGTAAGTATCCTAATAAAAAAATATATTTACTCAAAAAATAAAGATAACCGTATAGAATGGCCTTACTCAAATTTTTGAAAAAAATATTATTAATATAAACCTTTACTGAAACATAAATCCGAATATATTATAATTAAACGTAGTGGTATATGCTCTTTGATTATAATAATGATTAATAGCTCTATGGAGGAAATGGGACAGGCTTCGCCAATCTCAATAATAGACACATCGATGTCATTTTATCGATACCGAAATACCAATAGTGTCAATCTCTATAAGAGAAACATTGTAAATAGCACAAAGTTCACGTATTTGTTATCTTTTTATATTGAATTCAAAGGCATTCCAGGCATGCATATGATTTAATGCAATCAAATTTCCCAACCGTGTATGAGCACAGCGTTTGTGGTAGTTCATAAGCTTTGCATAAAATTAACAAATTATTTTTATGGTACTTACATGTGAAATGTACAATTCTATGTGTTTTATTTGTTACATCCGGGCACTGCACACGTAACCATAATTAGACACGTCAATTAATACAGAATTGTACGATAATTTCTGCAGTTTTCCTAAAATATTCAAAATTTGTATCGTTGACGATTGATGTCAGGTTCATACAGCTCCATAGCGTGTATGAAAGTGGTCTCGTCTATCTATCTCACTCTAACATACGCGTATACTATGTTCTTACTATTTTGCATCGCCAATCTATCTCTCTAATCAATCTCTCAATCAATCTATCTATGATTTATGCCACAACAAGAGCTATTATATAAGAATAGACTTAGGGAAAAACGTTATTTTTCGATCGTCGTGACTGTCGTTCCTGTGTGCAATAAAGTTACAGTGACAAATCAACGTGATTTTGTCACGTCGATTACTCGGTGACACCTGTCACTTTCTGGTGATACGTACTACTCCTGGCACCGATACTTTTGCATTGGGCCTTCGGGCAGTTTCCTTCGTGTTCGTTACAAGGTCGTTCCATGGGTCGTTCCATGTTACGACCATGTTGTTGTGATATGAGTGACAAAGACAACTATTGGTATTTATACTACTGAAGTTCTTGGGGAACGTAGGAACAATATACGTGATTTTGGAACGTTGTTACTTCGCGCTAAGTAACAGCGACATATTTTAACGACTGATCGCAGTGAATTTTTCGTCGTGACGTTATCTATCACCTACCTTTAAACAAGAAGAAGATGAGTCTGTTTACAGCTCAATGGCAGCTAACAAATTATGAATCCGACTATAGAGATACTTTTTTTCGTCAAATTTGTACTAAGCCCGACGTCCATAAGTATTTTATCCTTTTCGCGTATACGTTATTTTTATTTGGACCCAATCAACTCTGTCCCAACAGCAAGATGGCCAACCATCCCCATCATCAGTAAGTAAGCTTGTTTTTGTATTAACGAAAAAAAAACCTTCATTAATTACGTTATATACGCTAATATTACACATTCATTCTAATACATTTTAAGCAAAATATAAGCATAGCTGCAATTTCTTTTATCCTGTCATTACTGTATCCAGCTAAAACAGTTAGTACATTTTTAGTCAACAAAGTTATAATCATAGTTATCTTTTAAAATTATTCCGGTTGTCAACCTATTGCTATTGTAGCGAATATGTTCCAGTATGGGAGAATAATAAAATCGCACTTTTACGTGCAATATGTGCAAGGAGAAGGGGCATTTACAGCGGGTGTGCCCTAGAACCACACCGGGAGATCACGCCAAAGGACATGAATACACAGACCAAAGGAGTCGTAGGCGGCGGAGTAATTACTACAACGAGGTATCGTCAGGGCAGGCTGCGCAGTCAGCATCCGAGGAAGATCTACTAGCCAATGTTTCAGATGCCTTTGAGCGATTATAAATCGGTAAGTGTCACCTTACTGATAGATAGTATACCGTTACGAATGGAAATTGACATGGGTACTCCAGCGTCGTGTATCAGCAGGGCGACCTATAACAAGATGTTTAGCCATTTACCCTTACAAAAGATTAAAACTTGTTTTAATTCTTACACAGGTGATAAGATAAGCCCTCCGGGTATTGTTACACCTTTAGTTAAATTCAAAAACAATGAAAAATGTTTGGATTTATATGTAGTAGAAGGTGGAGTGACTACGCTGATAGGTAGGCAGTGGCTCGCGGAATTTGACATACAAGACAAGTTCCCAAGGTTCATGTAAAATCACAAAAAAACCTTTGCGGTAACGTATCAGTAAATAAAGATATGGAAAATAACAGTTGTAATAATTCTAATTTGACTGAATTGCTTCACAGGTATAATGCTGTATTCAAAGAGGGTCTGGGTAAATACACGGGTGGCGAAGCGAGGCTGCGCATACACCCGGGCGCCGAACCCGTGTTTTGTCGGCCGCGGCCGCTGCCGTACGCGCTGCGCCAGCAGGTTGACGCGGAACTCGACGCGATGTTGCACGAAGGCGTCATCGAGCCGGTGGACTGCTCTGACTGGGCAACGCCACTAGTGCCCGTCCATAAGAAGGACGGTGGCTTAAGGGTATGCGCCGATTTTAAGGTAACCTTGAACCCCTGCTTGATGGTAGATAGATTCCCTCTGCCGAGAGTTCAGGATATGTTTGCTGGCTTAGCGGGTGGATATAAATACACAAAAATTGATTTATCTCAGGCGTATAATCAAATTTGTTTGTCTGAGGATTCAAAACCATATACAGTCATTACGCACCGCGGACTGTTTAGGTATAACCGCCTGGTCTATGGCTTATCTTCTAGTTGTGGTATATTCCAGAGAATCATAAGTAACTTGATAAAAGACATACCAAACATTCAAGACTTTCTTGATGATATTGTAATTACTGGGAATCGAACCACACACCTACGTAACGTGGAAACTGTACTAGCGCGTGTACAAGAATACGGTTTGAGGGTTAAAACGAGTAAATGTGTATTTTTAACCGACGAGATCACTTACTTAGATTATGTGATAAACAAAAATGGTTTACAACCAGACCCTTCTAAAATAGAATCTATAAAAAAAATGTCTAGGCCTAAAAATGTGTCAGATTTGCGATCATTTCTGGATATGGTTAATTTTTATGCAAAGTGTGCGTAACATAAGTGATTATCTACATCCACTATATGAGCCCCTTGGTTATGGTCTAGGGAGTGCAATTCCGCGTTTTGTAAGGTAAAGGAATTGCTGTCACGCAATAACGTATTAGCGCACTACGATTCGAATTTAAAATTAGTTTTGACGTGCGATGCAAGTTCACACGGTATTGGCGGCGTGTTGTCACAGATAGACGACTCGGGAGTGGAACGCGCCGTCACGTACGTTTCACGCAAGCTTACCTCTGCTGAGAAATCATACTCTCAAATTCATAGGGAGGCACTCGCTATAGTGCATTGTGTAAAAAAATATCATCAGTATTTGTATGGTCGTCACTTTGTCCTAAAAACTGATCATAAGCCACTGGTTAGTATTTTCGGTCCACAAAATGGTATTCCTTCTATGGCAGCGGCTAGGATGCAAAGGTGGACTATTATATTGTCTGTGTACGATTTTAAAATAGAGTACGTACGATCAAAAATTAACGGTGCTGATACACTATCCAGATTACCAATAGTGAACTCCGAAGCGGAGAAGATAGAATTGTGTGATCAGTCGTATCTGCACTTTGCTTCGACGGCATTATTATTAGATTGCGAAGAAATACGTAAACAGACTCGTTGTGATCCAATCTTAAGTCGCGTAGTAAACTATATAGATAACGGTTGGCCATCAAGTTGTACTATAGATAATATGCGTCCGTATTGGAATAGGCGATGAGAGTTATATACCGAGCTAGGTTGTATTAAGTGGGGGCATCGCGTCGTCATTCCGTCACTGTGCCGTGATCGCGTGTTGAGCGAACTTCACGACCCCCATATAGGTATAGTTAAGACTAAGTCTATGACGCGTAGTTATATATGGTGGCCGGGGTTAGACGAACGCATTGAAGAATGTTGTAAGTATTGTCCGGTTTGTGCAGAAAATTCATCCCCATGGAGGTGGCCTCATCGCCCGTATGAAAGTATTCACATTGATTTTCTGGGTCCTATTAATGGGTATACATACCTTAAGGAGATTCCGTGTGGCACAGAAATTATAATACTAGTCGTAAGTGGTTACAGGGTCGTATCACAGAACGACTAGGCAGTAACAATTATAGTGTATCCTCGGCAGATGGGGTCTCTCATCATAGGCACATTGACCAATTAAGGGGTTATTCAAGGCGTTCCACGTGCATATTTCCTAGCACTAATGAGCACGGCGGTGACGAGAGCGATATCGCTGTTGAGCCCACACTCGTACCTCGACCCTCCGCACTCGCCCAACATTGCGACGAGAAACAACCGCCGGACCAGTGTGGGCTTCCTTCGCTAGCAGCTAAAGCTTCTTCCTCTCGTTCGTCAAGCTTAATTAAGGACGAACAGATGGTAAGACCGTCCGCACCGGAGGAAGCTCAACACTGTCAGTCTGAGTCGATTGAAAACGCAGAAAAGTTAAAAACAAAAAGAATAAAAGGACCTGTGAAGCGTTTTGGTTTTGAAATTGACTGAAATAGGGTTTATGTTATTATGACTGTAATCTTTGTATGCCTAAGTTAGTACGACATTATAAGTAGGTTCCAGTCGTGTGATTTCGTTATCTATCGGATAAGCACAGTAACAGTGCTGATGATGTAAATTAAAAGCAAGGTATTCTCAGTATTGGTTAGCTTATAAGTACTAACATAGTTATAATTACTTGGGGTATCGAATTTAACTAATTTTGTTGTATAACTTAAGGAATAAGGGGGAAGGTGTTATGTAGGTAACTATAAGATTCATTCATAACTACCTGTTAACCGTGTAAAAATCAGTCAGCGAATAAAGTATTTACTGTGCGCATCGATCCACTGTTTTATTGTAAAAACATACTAACTCAAATAAGATAATGTATGTGCACACGGCACATTACTTCCCCATCATTAAAAATACAATAATTAAGAAAGTTCGGCTTTTATTATTTCCATTTTGACTAAAATGATAATAAGCAGACAAATAGGCATCTATGGTGGGCATCTATCACCTTATTTTAAGTCGCTTTCGTTAAATGCGATTTTCTTATGAACATAAATAACACTCGCAAATGCAATTTTATTACGTTACTAGCCTTTCCTCGCAGCTCCACCGCAGCCAAAAGTTAGTTCTCTCAGCTTCCCGATAAGTAGCGTATAAAATGTATACCAGTTGTTAAGTGTAATCAAGAGCTATCAAATAAAAAGTTGCATCAAAATCCGTTCAGCAGTTTTTGCGTGATGCGCGAACAAACAAACAGATAAACAGACAAAAAAATTTAAAAGATCGTTTTGTGTTTATGTACGCTTATATAGTCTATTACAGTATTTTTTTCTAAAATATCTTAAATGTACAGTCACAGCTATGTTACAGCTTTATAACAGTATAGAAAACATATTAAAATAGGTATGATTACTTTAATTTAGATTTTGTAAATGCTACAATAATAAATTCATGCTACTTATACTACTGATCAACGCAAATTCAAATTAATAAACCATCAGAAATTTTATTATTATAAAAAAAAATATATTAATTGTTTTCGATAACTCAGACTACAACAACACTATTGATGATACGTTGCAATCAAATATCATTTTCGTCTACATAATAAAAAATCAAAGTATAGTAATTTAACCAAAACAAATAGTACCTCATAAATATAAACTATAAAATTCCCACATTTCGGGTAATTTCCACTAGCGAATATGAGCAATACTGGCATTGTGATGAATTATTTTGTTCTGGTGAATTAATATAAATTTTAATGTATAAAATCGGGAACTAAGTGATTAAATTATTCATTTACCTATGAAACGTGACTCCTGGATTTTTTTCTTTCTGTCACTACTGTTTTTCACCATTTCACCACACAAGATATGCTTTATTTTGATATTTTTTTGCAGCTTAGTCGTACCGGCTGTGATAACGTTTACTCGCGCAATGGCCGACTAAGTTGTGAATGTGTGCGTGGCGGCATGTATGTACAGCGAACTGGCCGACTCTGAGTGACACAATCTTTTGTTAGCAAGGCTCAGTCTGCTCTTTTTATTAAGTCCATGATCGATACCTATCTGAAACATTACTTACAACAATTTTATAATAATTTTAGAAATAAATATAGTGTTCAAACATAAAAGATTACTTTATAATTATATACTATTCTAAACAACACAGAACGATATAATGTATGTGCATACGGCACAGCTATCTCGACACTGCACCCACTGATAGCGTGTCTATAATATCCTTTGTCTGATAAAGTAGTATGTAGTTATAATTATCTATGGTAGTATGGTCTGTGACCTCAGACTAAAGCGCGCTCTTCATTCCCGGCAAAACTAGAACACGAGAGTAGCCGAATAGGTACCCGTATATGGGAGTGTAGAGTAGGAGTGTTCGCAACGGCTATTTGTTAAAAACGTTAAATAACGATGCGCTATTTTTAAAACGCCTATAATTTTTTATGCTATAATATATTAGTGTAATATTTCATTAAGTACTTCGAGAACGATATATTTTGATTATAGTTGTACAGCACATCGTGCGCTATTTAAGGTTACGTTATTTAATATAGCTATGTACTTAACAATCGTAACAATAGATTACTGTCTACTAAGTGAATTGACATTGTGATCTAAGATATATGTATATAGATTCTGCCTGCGGCTTCGTCTGCGTGGACTTCAGAATTGGGTCAATCCTTACTAATACACTTTATACACTAAAATGTATGTTATGCATTTACGCCATAACTACTGACCTAATGACATTTTTGATTAAATTTAAGTATATATTAAAGATATTATCTAACCGAAAATTATTTACACAATACTACAACTAACTTTTATTTATAGTTTTATAATACACTAAACAAACAGACAAAACAAACCAACACCACGAATAATTTAAAATCACAAACTATAAGTACATCTAAACAAATAACATCTCAGGATAATTTTACGTTATTCCAGCTTAAGCGAGTTATCCGAACTGATTGATTTTATAATCGTTCAAAAATATAACGAATTAGAAATAACCAAGCGATGTGTTAGATTCTTAGATTATTTTATAAATGGTTTGCACGTTTTTATAATTGACAGAAATATAGTTCTTATGTGGTAAATTTAGAGCATAATTTCGCATGTGACAATGATATGAACGGGTCATTCCGTTGTCCTTTTTTTTCGCAGTATGTGTTCAAGTGTGCATGTAATGTTTTGTTAGAGTCATGTTCGTGTGTCGTCAACGTCGTGGCATAGCGGTTGTGGTAGTGCTTATGTAATAAAAATAATCGCTCAAATTAGTTATTTAATATAACGAACACTCCTAGTGTAGAGGCCCTATTCGGCAAGTCTCGCCTACATTCATGTAGTCTCGGATTCATGTTGGTACTATAAAAGAGTTTTGTTTGCGCGAGACAGAGCCCTCCACACTCCCGTCTCGATTATTCCAACGACAATAAACGAAGTGCGCGCACGTCGTTTTTGTTATCAAAATGCCTACGAAATGGACGCACGATCTCGAGCTAACCTTTTTAGAAACCTAGCAGTGCTATCCCATTATATGGGATCCTAGGCACCGTGAGCATAAAGACAGAAATAAAGTGCACGATGCTTGGAACCTAATCCGTGGAATATTAAATTGACAAATATTTAACCATAGTTGGGAAAATTAAATGATAGTTAGAATGAGGTCTGTAACTTCGTCGTAAATAAGAAACTCTTCGTAACATATATTTTATTGAAAATCACGTTTATCAAAATAATTATTGAAGTGAAACTTCTTTATCGACGTATGGGAGAAATTTTCAATGTAACGTTTTTGTGTTACGCGCCATCTTTATTTCAAAGTCACATTTTCCGTTACGCACCACATTTTTTTTATATGTCTTTTTTTTAAATATGGGTAACAAGACTATAAATAATATAAAACATATGTATATTGCGTGACAATGTAATATAATGTTGACATAAAGCTGATCTGATGATGGAGTTGGAAGATGGCCACAGTAATTCTGTAATAAAAACGACGCAACCCCATCGAGTTTAGACTCGTTTGATTCGTCTTGAGGAGTACTTTGTCTTTAGATGGTATCTAGGGTCTGATGATGGAGCTGGAAGTTAGCCAAAGGAACTCCATTATAAAACGACATAACCCCATGGAGTTTGGGCTCGAATGATTCGTCTTGAGGAGTACTTTGTATCTGGTTGGTATCCAGGGTCTGATGATGGAGCTGGAAGATGGCCAAAGTAATTTTGTAATGAAACGATGCAACCCCCATCGAGTTGGGACTCGTTTTATTCTTCTTGATGGGTACTTTGTCTCTAGATAGTATCCAAGGTATGATAATGGAGCTGGAAGGTGGCAATAGGCACTCTGCTATAAAACGCCGTAATAATTCTATTATAATTAATGAAATGCTATAATAATGTTAGTAGCAATAAGGTGAAATATTTGTATTATTTGTATCCATGTACATGACAATAAAAGCCTTTTGCTTAAACTTTATCTAATTTAGCTTTATTTAACCAATTTCTGTAAAGTTTTAAATAGTAGATCATTTTTCGAAAAACGATGTCATAAAGAAGTTTCACTTCTTACGTGTGTACACTAATACACACACACAGACATAACTTTTTTTAAAAGTAAATCTACCGCCCCTTCTATTCATCCAACCATCAGTCTTTAAATGTCCACTGCTGGATATTGGCCTCCCCAAGAGAGCACCAGAACTAGGAAGCTTGTGCTGACTGCATCCAACGGCTCCCTGCAGCTTTGACCATATATTTGGTCCATCTGGTGGGAGGCCATATTACGCTGCGCTGTCCGATACGTGGTCGCCACTCGAGAACCTTTTTTCCCAACAGTTGTCAGTTCATCGAACGACATGGCCTGCCCATTGCCATTTCAGCACGCAAACTCGGCGAGATATGTCAGATATTCACGTTCTACGGATCTCCATAATAAGAATTCGATCACGTAGGGAAATGCAAAAACTTTGTGCCTTGATGCAAGGTAAGCATTGCTTCTCCATAAATTGCCTTTCTGTTCGATATCTCATCTGGTAAATAATAATAAGTTATATTTATTAAAATAATAGTACACAAGAATACAATTAAATTATCTTTTCTTTCTTTTCTGGGTCAAATAAGAAAAGAATTATCATCCTTCCAGCGCCTATTTAATTAATTGAATAAGAACTTAGAGCAAATCAGTTTCTCTGAATTCTAGATTATGACTACAGTGGTAGTCATAATCTAGAATTGAGATTTACTTACAAAGTTGAAGTTACAAAGACTTTAAAAGCTATACTTACATGAACATATTCACTGGCAATGATTTTGTTCCCAACGTTTCTATTTTCTTATTATGTACAATGAAACATCAACAAAATATCGTGGAACATATTTTGGGTATTTCGTGGGTTGCTTCGTTTTCCCGTAGCATCCACCCATTTCGATCTAGCATCTGTATTAGAGGGAAACCTAGAATGGTAATTTTTTATCATCATCTCATAAATTACATATAAATTTATTAGTGAATTGAAAACATGGTGAAAATTAAATTCGCAATAAGGCAACACCGAAACAATTCTCAGTAATAGAAATTTAGCTAGAAAACGTGTTTTGCGAGTGTATCTGAGTAACAATTATTAATTTCGAGTAAAAACGCCCATTTTATATCAGTTTATAGCATTAAATCATTAAATTATTTCATTTTCGACTACTTACGAATGAAATGTTATACCAGTATTTTTTCGCTCGCCGTTGCTTTTGTAGCCTTGTACACTATTTTACAAGCACTATTATCACGTAGTCTTTGTCTCAAAACACTGATTAATATGTAAATATATGTAAAACCCGATTTTTTATACAAATGTTCGTTTATGTCAGTTGAATCGTGACAGACAAAGCATTTTGACATCTTGACAAATACCAAAAACTGGCCACGGTGACAAAGACAAAAATTTATGACTTTGTTTGTTTTTTTGCACCAGTAAATTGTATCTTATGTTCTCGCTCATACATGTCAAAGAATTTTTTCCGCTCTCTCTAGAAAAAATTAGTCTGAGTTTGTGGCAATGTATTATTGGTCTGTGCTGTGTAATGACATTACTCGTATCTATTCTATCGGGTTATACCTCGGACCTTAGACGAAGAATAATATAGACTCGCTACTATTTTGACATTAAGGATGAAGTAAAGGATGCACATACTAGGTTTTAGCAAGAGTGAGAGAGACACAGGTATAAATATATTTATCCTTTTCGCGTTTGCGTCAGTTGTATTTGGACCCAATGTACTGGGTCCAAATAATAAGGTGGCCAACCGTCCTCATCATCATTATGCAAGCTTGTTTTTGTATTGACGTAAAAAAACCTTTATTAATCACGTTATATACACTAATATTACATGTTCTAATACATTATAAGCAAAATATAAGCATAACTGCAATTTCTTTTGGGCTGTCATTCTTTTATCCGGCTAAAACAGGTAGTACATTTATAGTCAACAAGGTTATAATCATAGTTATCTTTTAAAATTATTCCGGTTATCTATTGCTATCTCGACACTGCATACGCTGATAGCTTGTCTATAATATCCTTGGTTTAAGCCTCGGACCAATAATACACACTTAGTCTATGGGTTATACTATACGTATTACTCTTTGCTATCAAATATCAATTACTCCAAGGAACATTATACTCAAGAGAATTACTCTTTGGTATGTGTTTACGAGACGGACGTGTTTCGTGCAAAACTGTATAGCTTTCTGTGATCGTGAAATTTGTGTGATTATTTACTTAATTCAAATGGTGACATTTTAAATAAAATGTTTTAGAGGTGTATTGTTTTAGAGACGTTTGTAAGTCATGACTGTACAAAAGATACCTGTTATCTTCAAGCGTTAGTTGTGAGTTTGTGTTTGAGAACTACTTATTTTGTGATATTGAAGAAACAATTTGCATAATTTTAAAATGACTTTGACTATGACTAGGAAACTTAGCGAATGCCATGCTGAAACAGTCCAATTCATGGCAATAGAAAAAGTAAGTATTTTAAATAATTTGGATTGTATCTCGTATGCCATTATAACTGCTAAATATCGTAGACGTTTTTTCACACTGTACTTAACATCCACTTCATGTATGTAATAAATAAACAAATGACATTTTTAATGCCGATTATGATAAAAAAAAAAAATCCAAATTTTACTAACACAACCTTGGCATGATGGAAGTAAGCTAATTTTTACATGCAATAATTTCTTTTTTCAGTTTTATATTTTTTATTACATTAAGTACATAGTTTACATTGTGTTTCATAATATCGTTTTAAGTATAAAACATAATTTTATAAATATTAAATATGTTTTATTAGTATAACAGTGGTTGTTAACTCCCACAAAGAAATTTCTGTATGGACAGGCACATTATAAGCATTAGTTATTTTTTTAAACTCCATGCCCAGAACTAGGTAAATAATCCTTCTACAACAAACACTTTAAATGCATTGTATGCATTTAATGTGTTGTATTTTAATGAACACAAAGCCTCAGAACCCTGACTCAGAACCACTATTTGAATCACACAATAAAATTATCCCATGTGAAAATCAAACTCACGCAGTTAGAAGTCATTAATTGATATTGTAACACAAGACGGATCGATAACCTGGTTAAAACCGCAGGAAGTCATTGTATACAGTCAGTCCAGGATAACTCATTGCGGCACTGTCTTGGGGAGACCTATGTACTAAAAACATCCACTGCGATCGCCAACCTGCCAGCCAAGCATGGCGATTATGGTAAAACCTCCATTTTGGCCTATGTCCAGCAGTGGACGATGAAAGGCTGGATGGAAGATACAGAATTACAGAAAACCCTAATATTGTTAGTTAAGTTAAGGATTTTTATGTGTCAGGTAGAGGGCCCTAAAGGGCAAGTTATACAGATTAATGAGTTTTTCCTTTAAATGGTAGTGATGTTTTATATGTATAATAATAACAAAATTAGCCATAAATATCACTTTTGAGTTTTACCTTTACACCCACAATATTATAATAATAATTTAATAGATCATTTGGCATATTTTGATCTGTATTTTAGGCACTTGACATGCTCAGCTACTTTTAAAAACAAATTATTGTGAAAGTGGAAAAAAGACTTTCTCTCTTTTTATTTTTCACAACTTGTTTATCATTTGACATGTCAAGTGATTTAAATTTAAGCTTGACATAATAATACAGACAAGATTGAATTTAAACTCTACCTTTAGGTATATAGGTTGGGTGCAGGCTCTGTTTGCTTTATATTTTTCAATAGAGATGTTTATTATTTAAGGTAGAAAATGAATGCAGTACAGAAAACTTCTGTTCAGGCTCAGGGTTGCTCAGGAGAGGCAAGAAATTGGAAGACAACAATAACTTGACTAAAGAAGAGGAGGAATATATCAATTATAGACAATTGCTCAAATATGAGGAAGCTCCAGATTATATAAAACATAATCCCTACATAAGAGATGGTTACAGAAAATTCTTGCCAACAAGATTATGTTGGGAAAGGTAATTATTTACAATTTTTATTTGCGAGCCTACATTTTATAGGTACATTTTTAGAATTCTTGATTGCTCCAAATAGAGATGAGGTCTGCATAATTTTTAAATTATATGTTCCAAAACTGAGATAATATGAAAGTATTGTAATCTATTTCCACCTCCTCAGTAGTGTAGCGGTAGTGTATGCGACTGCTAATCATGAGGTCTCGGGTTCGATCCCCGGGTTGGGCAAAATGTTATTGAGCTTTTTCCTAAAAAGAAAAATTCTCAGTAGCAGCCCGGAGTTTGGAAATGTGCCCGGTAGACGTCAATAGGCTCGCCCCCTATTACGTGGGACTTAAACATAGCTGGCGAGTCGTGGGTGCGTAATACACCTCTGCCTACCCCTTCGGGGAATACAGGCATGATGCTACGTTTATTTCCACCTTTAAAAGAACATTTATTAAGGAGGCTTTTGGCTATCTACCAACTCAATTTTTCAGGATAAAACCTATGTCTTTTCCTGATTTCTGGACTATAATTGTAGGTATGCTAAATTTCATGTTTGTCGGTTGAATATTTATAGCATGAAAGCATAACAAACAAACAAACAACACTCTTTCGCTTTTAGGATTATAATACTTTTATATACTTTTACACCTATTAGATTCTTTTTCTTTGGTACGGCTTAGAAGGTGAACATCGGGCAGTTTACAACTTATTTGTGTGGTAACTTTGTGAAAGTAGACAATTACGAAAGAAGGTAGGTTAGAAGAAGGTACATTTAGAATTATGGCACTGTTGAGTTATCGAAAATCAACGGCATACACATATTTAAACAGGTGTTAGTATGTTAAGAGTAGATTAGATAGTCACAATTTATTGTTATTAATAAAATAGCCTAAGGGGAATCTGCCATCACAAGGAGGGATGGGGGGTCGAAGGGAGAAGGACAAAATGGGAAAGGCATTTGTATAGAGAGGAAGATATTTTAAAGCAGTTCAAAAAGTTGTGCTCCGGTGTTCCTTCAATCAGTCGACATTCACAGAGAGAGGATTGACGTCGAGATTTCGAGATTCGTCTCTGACGTAGATTTTTGCTAAGTGTACTGATGTGCAGGCATAATCGACAGATAGCAGGGGTAGCAAGTTTACTTATGTCACAATATTTTAAAACACCAAGGTTTAACTGGGATCTTGGGACTAAAGATGCGAAAGGAAATGCTCTGATGGTTCAGACATGTGGAAGAAATGCCGGATGGGCTATTGGTTAAGAAGCTATAAAATGCAAAAGTGGATGTACAAGGAGGGATCAAAAAGTAGTGAGTGAGATAGAATATAATGACTATTGATAACTTAATAATTTATTTTTCTACATAGTCTCCGAGTCTCTCTACACACCGAGTCCAGCGATATTCCAAGGTTTCAATCCCTTTCAAAAAAAAAAGTTTTGTCGTGGTCCTGCCAAAAGCTCTCCACGGCACCCATCACCTTGTTATCGTCTTCGTACCTGTTTCCCCTTAAGTATTCTTTCAATTTGGGGTACAGATAAAAATTGCTAGGCGCCAGATCTGGTGAACAAGGGGGGTGGTCACCAATTCGAAGCCAGCTTGCTGAATGGCAGCCATCGCAACTGCCGACCTGTGCGCGGGTGCGTTGTCGTGATGAAACAGCACGCCCTTTCGAAGTTTCCCTCTCGTTTTCTCTTTGATGGCATTCCTCAACTTGGGAACTAAAGCTGCATAATATTGGCCTGTAATAGTAGTTCCATGCTCTAGGTAATCAATCAACAATATCCCTTCTGAGTCCCAAAATATTGAGGCCATAACCTTGCCAGCCGATGCCACGGCACGAAACATCTTCGGGGTCGGTGATGATGGTCGTTTCCATGCGAAGATTGCTGTTTTGTCTTGGGATCAAAATGATGGAGCCATGTTTCGTCCATTGTTACGAAACGAGACAAAAAGTTTTCAATCTTCTTGAAACTTGTCCAACAATATCTTCGAAATGTCAAGTCGATTTTGTTTCTGACTGTCGGTTAACATTCTCGGCACCCATCTTGCGGAGACTCATATTCAAAGATTGTTTCAATATGGATTGAATACTTCCATATGAAATGCCCGTTTCTTAAATTAAGTATCGGATGGTAACTCTTCGATCGCTCAATACAATTTTCTCGACTTTCGCAACATTTTCTTAGGTGACTGACGTCGATGGACGTTCGCAACGATGTTCGTCTTCCATGCTCGTTCTCCCTACTCGAAATTGAGAAGCCCACCTTGCAACAGTGGAATACGGCGGGGCAGACTCTCCTAATGTTGCCTCCAAATCGCAATTAATCTCTTGCGTCGTTAACTTTTTTAAACAGAGGTATTTAATAATGGCTCGTACTTCGTTTTTCTCCATTTTTGAGAACACGTTCCGACACGAAGCAAACAAATGACTACATTCAGAAAAAAAACAAAAGAGAATCGAAGATTTTTTTCTTTATTATTATTACAAATATGTATCTGAGCTATGCCTGCCAGTATTTATTTTTTTCTTACCAAGGAGTATGTCGTTCTCACTACTTTTTGATCACTCCTCGTAGGTGCGGCCGAGACTAACCTGCCTAGACCAAATCGGCCATCTAATTAAGGAAGGTGGAGTCAGGAGTCTCCGAAACCGGCGAGCGCGTCTGACGAGAATTATGAATGTTTAGGCAGCGAGAGATATATGCAAAAATAGAGTCTCTTGGCACCCTGTTCTCTCTGCCTACCCCGCAAGGGAGATAGCGTGATGATAAGTAAGTAACTGGGATCTTGTCTTGGATATAGTGTATTGCTTTTACCAAGCTAGACTCCTTCTAGGATCTCTCCCATCCAGACCATCCAACATTGTGTTTTTGTTATTTCTACAACGGCAGTAAAAGGGTGAAAATGTAGGGTTAAAAAATGCATATTTTTTAATGCCGAATCATAATAAAATAAAAATAAAAAAATTGTTCAAAAAATAAAAAAGATTTTTAGGGTTGGGTCACCCTTATCATTTAGGGGTATGAAAAGTAAATGTTGGTCGATTCTCAGGCCTACCCGATATGCACACAAAACGTCATACAAATCGGTCTAGCCGTTTCGGAGGAGTTTGGTAACAAACACCGCGACACGAGAATTTTATATATTACTAGCTGACCCAGCAAACGTTGTTTTGCCATATAAATTATTTCTACATCGGCAGTAGAAGAATGAAAATATAGGGTTGTATGTATTTTTTAGTGCTGAATCATACTAAAATAAAAATAGAAAATGTTGTCCAAAACATAAAATAAAATATTTAGGGGTGGGTCACCCTTATCATTTAGGGGTATGAAAAATAGATGTTGGCCGATTCTCAGACCTATCCAATACGCACACAAAATTTTATACAAATCGGTTCAGCCGTTTCTGAGGAGTACGGTAACTAACATTGTGACATGGAAATTTTATATATTAGATGTACTAGCCTAGCCTTTGCCGGCGCCTCCGTCGCAGCCAAAAGCAAATTTTTAGGTTATATCTCAGGTTCCCGGTATAGTAGCGGGATAAAATGTATACCACCAGTTGTTAAGTCTACTCCTTGAGTAGCTCTTGAGCTATCAAACAAAAATAGTTGCATCAAAATCCGTTCAGCAGTTTTTGCGTGATGCACGAACAAACAAACAGATAAACAGACAGAAATTCTAAAAAAAATCGTTTTGTGTTTAGACACGCTATTACAGTCATTTTTTCTCAAATATCTTAATGTACAGACAGCTCTGTTACAGCTTTATAATACTCGTAGTACTACCACAGAATAACATGTACTATGGTACTACTCTGTCAAGAAAGTACCGGGAAAAGATCAGTAATACACAAAATTTTTGTTATTCATCCAAATTTATTTTATC
Source organism: Leucoma salicis (assembly GCA_948253155.1). Taxonomy (NCBI): domain Eukaryota; kingdom Metazoa; phylum Arthropoda; class Insecta; order Lepidoptera; family Erebidae; genus Leucoma; species Leucoma salicis. The sequence continues at coordinate 7,854,556 of OX411808.1, read as the reverse complement.
ACCTTCAAAGTATGCACCTTCAGAAACGATAGACTTACGCCAACGAATAATCCAATCATCAAAACATTTTTTAAACGCTGTTTCCGGAATGGAGTTCAGTTCTCGCCGCGAATTCTCCTTTATGTCTTCTACCGATTGAAAACGGGTGCCACGAAGTGGTAATTTGAGTTTAGGAAAAAGAAAGAAGTCGGCTGGAGTCATATCTGGTGAATATGGTGGTTGCTCGATGGTATTTGTTGAGTATTTGGACAAAAATTCATTCACAATGATGGCCTTGTGCAAGTCCTTGTGGTGACGGACTAAGACTACAAGTGTCACTACCCCATTCTTTCCCACGGGTGTCGTATGAGGCGATTAAGGGAAGTAAGCAATTATCATCCATTGCATGACTGGTGGTAGGGCTGGGTACCAAGTGGGAGAACTCACTTGGTATCGGGTCCGAGCGGGTTGGTAGTTACTACCATCTCCCGTGTGACCGGCCATGAAGCACATCGTTGCGTTTTGGCTGTAGCAGGAGATAGCCGTTTATCATTTCATATCTGTGAAATGAATTGGTGAGCAGCGGCTTGATAATACTCTCGGTATAGTCGAGTCCATGGGCGACGGTTACCATTTACCATCAGATGGACCGTGGCTCGTCTTCCACTCGACGCAATAAAAAAAAAAGAAGGCGCATTATCGTGGTGCAAAATCTAAGAATTTTCTTTCCACAAACCTGGCCTTTTTCGTCAAATTTGCTCTCTTAAACGCCGCATAACGCTCAAATAATATTCTTTATTTACCGTTTGACCTTCTGGCAAAAATTCCGAGTACACAACACCGCGATAGTCAAAGAAAACAGTCAACATGACTTTGACTTTTAATCGACATTGGCGTGGTTTTTTCGGTTTCGGTTCAGTTTGAAGTCTCCACTCCGAAGCTTGTTAACTAGTTTGCATGTTAAACTTGTAAACCCACGTCTCGTCACCAGTAACAATGCGTTTCATGAATGTTGGGTCGGAATTTACTCGTTCTAGCATGTCCTCAGCGACTCTCATGCGATTGAGTTTTTGGAGAAAATTCAGGTCTTTTGGGACTAGCCGAGCGGAAACATGTTTCATACCCAAGTGATTATTTAAAATGGCACGGATCGACTCGTGAGACACAGAAAGTTCGGCGCCTATCTCACTCAAAGTTGAATGAGGATTTTCAGTCACTATTTCCTTCACTTTTGCAATGTTAACTTCAGTTGCAGACGTTGATGGCCTACCAGAGCGAGGCAAATCTTCCATCACATCTCGACCGCTTTTAAACGCTTTGTACCACTCATAAGCACGTGTTTTTGATAAATTCGATTCACCGTAAGCCTTCTGTAACATTTTCAGTGACTCCGAACACGAAATTCTATTGGCGATGCAAAATTTAAGACAAACTCTTTGTTCGATGTTTTTGTCCATTATGAAATTTGCAATACACACTAGATAATGATATAACTAAAAATAGCACTGTATTTAATATATATAACGGATGCAACTCGTAACTCCGCGCCAAAATGGATAATAGTTGTGCCAATCTAACAACAACAAAAAAAAAATTGAATTTGGAACCTTACACAAATCATCCATTCCCGGTACTTCCTTGACAGAGTAGTATAGTATAGATTACGAGTACCTTGATTTGGATTTATGATTTTTGACACCTACTGGATTCTCCGCGATGTCGTCTGCGTGGCCTTCAGAATATAAATATGCCACTGCCATAATGACGCTTAAAATGTATATTTACATTAATTACCCCTGTGAAAAAATAGCTATCACACAGAAACCCTTCAATTTATCCGGGATAAAAAGTAGCTTATGTCCTTTTGTAGACGGGTTGTATGTATGCAAAATTTCATGATGATTGGTTTAGTAGTTACAGCGCCAAAGCGTAACAAACACATCTGCTGCATTGCATTTAACATTAGAAACAATGTTTGGATAAATATCAGAAATAATGTTTTATTACTGCTATGTATTCAAAGTTGCATTGCGCCTTAGGTACATATATATAAACAGGCTCTGCAATGGAAACCAGACTATAACAGCATATATTTCATACGCAGTTTGCAATACAAACTAGGTTATGTTAGAAACTATCGTGGAAAGACATACATACGCATTAGTGTGTAAAGGGTACTGTTATGGGCCAATTAACTAGTTTTATTTGTTACATTTAACTATCGTAGAACCTTTTACGATATTAATGCGCTCACTTAACTGTGCTAGATCTATATATTTGTTATCCAGTTTAGATTACTTTTTATATTCATAGTTTTTGACGTGACAACGTCTAATATATCGATGAACGCCGACTGCATGCCCGAAAATGGATGACTCATTATCCCGTTACGCTCATTGTACGCTTGCGCCGCATCAAATTCATAAAAGTATGCAATCAATTCATCAATGTTTTGTTATGACGTTGTCACGTTAAACTGACTTTACAGACAACCATTTGTTTTTTATTTATTTATCATTTAAGTAATGATTTGTACAAGTATCTTTATCGTTATATATTTTTGTTAAACTATTTTTACTTATTTAGTATTTTTTTATTTACGGGTTGCCAACTGAAAAACCAGCGCTGGACCTCGTCCAGTTTATGCTGAGATGGCGACCCTTTCCAGCGGGGGCACTTCACTTGGGTGCATTATCATTTAATTATTTATACTTTTTAATTTGTCCCCCTGTGAATAAAGCATTTCTTTCTTTCTTTCACATTTACGATGGGCCCGCATTAACAGAGACTAATCATCTGCACTGATATATCCTCCAATTGCTTTTTAAACCTCGTAACTACAAGCACATATAAAGTCCGAAAATGTGAATTAGAAATTGATAGCTACGAGCAGTATTTGAACATTCGTCTCCTAGATTACCGTTTCAGACGCTCTACCAACTGAGCTAACATGACAATTATCGGGACTAAAATATTAATAAGGAGTGTGTTATTCGTACTTTGTATTCTGGTAAATGGCCGAGCACGCTTAACTTACTTATTTACTTATCATCACGCGATCTCCCTTGCGGGGTAGGCAGAGAGAACAGAGTGCCAAGTTGCTTTATTCTTGCATACAACGCTTGCTTCCTCAACATTCATAATTCTCGTCATACACGCGCGCCGGTTTTGGAGAATCCTGACTCCACCTTCCTTCAATACATGACCGATTTGGTCTAGGTAGGTGAGTCTCGGTCTCCCCCTGTATCTACATCCTTCCACTTTCGCATTGTATATCTTCTTAACCAGTCGCACGTCCGGCATTCTTTCCACATGTCCGAACTATCGGAGCATTCTCTTTCGCATCTTTACACCAATACTCTCTTTCATAGCTTTTTTCTTTGGTTTAGGCGGGAAAAAATGTTCTTAACCGCACACCCCGTCGTTCGGGGCAACGAACAGGGTAGTGTGGAGCCCTCACCCACTAAATAACACCGCCGTGTGCCGTCTCTCCGCCTTTATTGGCGGGCCACTGGAACTATGTTACATTGCTTCAGTGGTATTCTCTTTCATACCTATTTGCTTTCTTACGTGACATCGTCGTTACGAATGCGGTCAATTAGCCTAACTCCACAGGTTCTCCGCAGAGATCGCATTTCGACCGCATTGATTTTACTCTCATGCTCCTATTTCATACCATAGTACGCTTAACCCATTAAATATATATAAAAATAAAAAAAAATCTCGAAACTATATATTTTTATCCGTATTAAGATTATTTGTAAAACGACGTCTCTTGTCGACGATGTTTTTTTATATAATTAACATAGTCAAAAATGTTTTGCGAAGTTTTCGTGGAAAGGTAGAAAATAGCTCGATAGCACAAAAGCATTTACGCTAACATTGGCTCTATTAATTCATTCTTCTAGTCCGAAGGGACTGCGATCTAATGCAACCGGAAACAGCAGGTGAGTGGTCGATGACCTCACCGTGCTTCCGAAGCATGAAGACTAATACATATTATTATAATCATGAAAGTTTATATGTTTAGATATTTGTTAGGTACTCTATCAAGCAAACACGGCTGAATAGATTTGGATGAAATTTGTCACACAGACAGCTTATTGCCAGGATTAATATATAGAATATTTGACTATCAGAGAAATGTTAGGTTTCTGCGAATTTTTATATAAAGATAGGTACCTAATTGATGTGCTTTAGTGATGTATGTTGGCCCGATTTGTCCATGCAGACGCAGGCAGCAGCTAGTTCAAGAATAAGTATTCTTATCGGATATTATTTGTTTTGAAAATATCATGCCAGCATTTTACTGCTTGATATCTGTCAAGCAGGTTTTTAATGTCATCTGAAGTCCTAAAACGAATGAACTTATATCGACGGATGATTGGTTCTTATACTCTAAATATTAATGAATAATTTTGTTTCAGTATATTTTGGTGGACGAACGAGACTATGAATATATGGACGCATATATTCGGCTTCTTCTTACTACTTTTCCTCACAATTAACGATTTGGTCATCATAAACATCCACGCGACGGTCACGGATAAAGTGGTTGCTGGAATCTTGTTCTCATGTTTTATGGTGAGTAGCTTTGTATTGATTAAACACAAAGTGAAAAATGTGAAATCGAAAATAACAGTCAGGAGCAGGATTTGAACCTGCATCTTCTGGATACCGTCCAGATGCTTTACCAATTCAGCCATCCTGACAATTGCTCCTGACTGCTAATTTCGATAACACATCATACTTAACGTCTTTGGGTGACGCCTGCGCCATCTGTCTGTGTACAATAGTTTAGATATTAGAGATTATCACTTTGTGTTTAATGTATATAGATTTTCACTTTGTGTTTAATGTATAGTGCTAAGCATGTCAAATGCTAAGAATATATATAAAAATATCTAAAATATTTAAAGGGTTTGCGTCATTATTAGGTAAAATCTTAATTGTAAAATTAAGTTTACCTGGTCGGTATAATGTATGAAAATACTGCCGACAGATGGCGCAGGCGTCACCCAAAGACGTTAAGTATGATGTGTTATCGAAATTAGCAGTCAGGAGCAATTGTCAGGATGGCTGAATTGGTAAAGCATCTGGACGGTATCCAGAAGATGCAGGTTCAAATCCTGCTCCTGACTGTTAATTTCGATTTCACATTTTTCACTTTGTGTTTAATGTATAGTGCTAAACATGTCAAATGCTAAAAATATATATAAAAATATCTAAAATATTTAAAGGGTTTGCGTCATTATTAGGTAAAATCTTAATTGTAAAATTAAGTTTACCTGGTCGGTATAATGTATGAAAATACTGCCGACAGATGGCGCAGGCGTCACCCAAAGACGTTAAGTATGATGTGTTATCGAAATTAGCAGTCAGGAGCAATTGTCAGGATGGCTGAATTGGTAAAGCATCTGGACGGTATCCAGAAGATGCAGGTTCAAATCCTGCTCCTGACTGTTATTTTCGATTTCACATTTTTCACTTTGTGTTTAATGTATAGTGCTAAGCATGTCAAATGCTAAAAATATATATAAAAATATCTAAAATAGCTTTGTATTGATTTTGTAATTAACAATCAGCGATCACAAAGCAACCTAATGAGACTAGAAACTGTAGTTATGTGGCTGATGACGAGTTATAAAGCGGTTGAAATGGATAATTTTGCCATAAATCTACGAAAGTGCAAACTTGAATTTTGGCTCATGTTGTGATATAACATATTGTATATAGCTTAGTTTGGTATATTCTTAATTATGTAAGAAAGACACACAACGTTAAAAAAAACCGATGTAAAGAATGATGGTGTATACTGACTCTACTGATATTTTTCAAAATGATATTGCACGCCTCATAAGCGAAGCGTTGATGTGGGTACTGCTCTCGTTTCATGCAGAACAACTGATTTTTCAAACTTAAAATGTCTCTATTTATCATATATTGCACTTGTAAAATATTATACCCATACATATCAAGAAAAACACTATTTTAACACTCATGATATTTTTGATGCCATTTTTGTTATTTAAACTAGTTATAAAACTGTTTAAAAAAGTTCTGTCTTGGACGTCCATCTGTTGTAGGTAATGTATGTTAACACGATAACGACCGAAATACTTTACTAATCGAGTATTTTTTTTTTACAATTCAGTATAACTACGAATAGAGCCCTATCACTTTTCACGGTCTAATTCGATGTGGTTTTATTGTTATTAAATAAACAAAAAAATAGTGAATATTTACGCTCGCTTCGACACCAAAACCAGCGCCTCCTTATTTCGTGAGAACTATTTCTATAGACCAATATAGAAGTACTTCTTAAAATTTGCGCTAGATGGCGTATAAGACATGAAAACCACAGTACTTTTTGAAATTAGCGTTATGTGATTTATTAAAACTACTTAGTAAGATCAATACATTATTGGTTACTTATCAAATAATCAATTTTATTATAAAAAATGAAGATAATGGGGCGTGCACTTTTGGATTTTCCAAAGTATTTTATTTTTGATAACGGTGGCAGATGAAGCTTTCCCACCCGATGGTAAGTGGTAACCATTCCTTGTATAATACCAGGTACATATCTAAGCTGCTGCCTGACGATTATGACAGAATAAGCCTATTCTCGAGTGAATGGAGTAATAGTTATGCTAATATCATTAGTTATATTTTAACAAAAAAAAATTATTTGATTTTGTACTAGATTTATCGTGTTTTAACTGTACGTCTATGCTTTAATGTCGCTTAGGTAGCTACTACTGTTACATCCATAGAAATCTATAATTGGAGACAAGAATCTGTATAATAATGAGCGATATTGTTCGCACTAAAGATATTTAGATATATACGAGTAGTAGTACGTCGTATACGCCAATCACAGACTAAAGTGGAAGGCGTAGTTAGTGTTTTGTTTTAACTCTCATAGATCTCGAAATGCATGCAAATTATCATGCTATATCAACTTCAAGCTTATGCAGTTGCACTTCTAGTCATTAGTTTATGCTTTCTATGTTTTTATCAATAACGTGACGTAGTTATTACGTAACAAACTATGTATATACCATTGGTCGACGTCTTGAAAGTCGGCTCGGATGGTCGACCTGCTTTTCTCCCGTTAGTGAAAGTAAAATTCCGTTAACCACCACGTGCAAATCTGTACAGCACGCTTGCAATTTTATGAATTACGCGTTTTGTTCTTAAGAATATTTAATTACTCGTATTATTTAATTGTGATTCACTATTTCATCATTTGCTAGCTGTTTGAATTGTTTTAACATGGGTTACATAAAACAAAAAAGGCAGGATAATTTTTATCCCGAGAAAATGAATGATTTCTTTGAATGCTCGTAAGAGATTTTTACTTCGACTGCACAGATGGCGGAGTGGTTTAGATACCAGCCTCCCGCCCGAGTGTTGTGGGTTCGATTCCCACACAGGACAACTGTTTGTGTGTTCCACAAATGGTTGTTCTGAGTGCCGTACTTTGTGTCTGTGAAATTGTATGTTTGTAAAGTCATTCGTCAGTTATTCCTTAGGGCAGGGTGTTGTCTATAAACAATATATAAGTATAACAAAAAAATACACTATATGTATCTAATCTAACTAATCCTAAAGTCCACGTAGGTGGAATTTTGGGCAGAAACTAGTATAATATGCGCCAGTCTATAGCACATTATATAAATCTCTATGCAAAAAGTCATACATTCACACATGAATGTAACTGAATGTCAAATTCATAGTCCTGAGCAAATGTCAAATTCATAGCCCTGAGCAAATGTCACGATGGCTGAATTGCCAAAGCATTTGAAACGGTTTTCCAAGAGATGCAGGTTCAAATCCTGCTCGTGACATATTTTCGATTTTATATTTTTGCATTTTGTGTTAACTTATAATGTTTGTTAAATGGCTAAGCATGTCAAATGCTTAAATTTATTTATAGAAACATCACAATATATAATTACAGCTTCTTATTAACAGATGTACGAGCTTAGACTAGAGATGATGATTTGGTACTTTTTTTGTTAAGGCGGGAAAAATGTTCCTAACCGCACACTCAATCGTTCGGGGCAACGAACAGGGTAGTGTGAGGCCCTTTCCCACTAAATAAATCCGCCGTGTGCCGTCTCCGCCTGTGCTGGCGGACATGACTAACAGTGGCCCGCCCCTATTGGTTCCTAAAGGTACAGAGAAAAACAATCTATGTTGGATGTCGTAACAACCTCGGACGATATTTGGTGCCTGCGCACTGTTGCCTTGATGTAGGCAGGTGGTGGGGTTCTCGTACGTCACTGACAGTGTTGCCGAAAGGTTACATTATGCGTACCTTTTAAAGATACACAAAATGTATATTTTGTATGTATACATTTGTATTGCAAATCTAAATATAAAGCAAAGTCGGGTTAGTTCCACCATTTATAACTCAAGAATGGCGGGACCGATTTTTATGATCTTTGATGTAATGGATTATAGTCTCCGTCCGGAATAGCAGAATAATTATAATAAGAAAATCGAAAAAAATATGAAGAAAAATAATACTCAAGTATAAATTATTTGTGAATAAGGAAAAAGAGATTTTTAGTAGGAGCGGGAATCGAACCCGCGTCTTTTCCAATCCGGGGAAGTGATCTAAGCCACTGAGCTATCCCAACGATCTTTCGATCATCCCAATCTCCTTATCACATTTGTCTTAGGACCACAGCGAGTAGCGGAGCATGCCAAATGCTAAAAAATATAGATCTAAAATAATTCTTGTAAAGGAGAATGCCCATTCATAGTTTTGTTTTGTATCAGACTCAAATTGGTCTCAAAACATATTTTTTTAATATCTACAATTCCTACTCAAATATCAAGTCAAAATTTCATAAAAAATGAGGTCTATCCCATAGTGTGGGGTATCGTTAAATAGGTATTTCAAAATAAATAAATAAATATTCATGGACATTTTCACACAACGTCCTCTGGTCCCAAACTAAGCTTAACGCTTGTGCTTTAAAAATCTCTAAATATAGATATACTACTTTGTTTTTGTAAATACATACATATAATAGATAGAAAACACCCAGACGCAGTACAGATATCTGTGTTCATCACACGAATAATTGTCCTGAGTGGGAATCGAACCCACGAAAAATATTGGGTTTGTGAAAATCTTCTTTCGAATAAGGGATCCGTTTGTGAAACGTTAAGCTTAGAAGCGCTAATTTTGGTTGTTAGAGTCAAGTGAGCCAGCTAAATGGTTTTATTTAGGATATGTGAAAAAAAACATGGTAGTAAGTAGGTAGGTTAATGTATACTACTCTGTCAAGAAAGTACCGGGAATGGATGATTTGTTTATGGTTTCAAATTCAAATTTTTGTTTTTTCGTTGTTGTTAGATTGGCACAACTGTTATCCATTTTGGCGCGGAGTTTGAGTTGCATCTGTTATTAATATTAAATACAGTGCTGTTTTTAGTTATATCATATCTAGTGTGTATTGCGAAATTTATAATGGACAAAAACATCGAACAAAGAGTTTGTCTTAAATTTTGCATCGCCAATAGAATTTCGTGTTCGGAGTCACTGAAAATGTTACAGAAGGCTTACGGTGAATCGACTTCATCAAAAACACGTGCTTATGAGTGGTACAAAGCGTTTAAAAGCGGTCGAGATGTGATGGAAGATTTGCCTCGCTCTGGTAGGCCATCAACGTCTGCAACTGAAGTTAACATTGCAAAAGTGAAGGAAATAGTGACTGAAAATCCTCATTCAACTTTGAGAGAGATAGCCTCCGAACTTTCTGTGTCTCACGAGTCGATCCGTACCATTTTAAATAATCACTTGGGTATGAAACATGTTTCCGCTCGGCTAGTCCCAAAAGACCTGAATTTTCTCCAAAAACTCAATCACATGAGAGTCGCTAAGGACATACTAGAACGAGTCAATTCCGACCCTACATTCATGAAACGCATTGTTACTGGTGACGAGACGTGGGTTTACGAGTTTGACATGCAAACTAGTCAACAAGCTTCGGAGCGGCGACTTCCAACTGAACCAAAACCGAAAAAACAACGCCAAAGTCGATCAAAAGTAAAAAAAAAAATGGGTGTGAAAAAAGGCCGTGAATATTTATTTATTTATAAGTCATGTTGACAGTTTCTTCGACTATCGCGGTGTTATGCACTCGGAATTCTTGCCTGAAGGTCAAACGGTAAATAAAGAATATTATTTGAGCGATATGCGGCGTTTAAGAGAGCAAATTCGACGAAAAAGGCGAAAAGAAAATTGTTGGATTTTGCACCACAATAATGCGCCTAACTAAATACGCGCACAAGGTCATCATTGTGAATGAATTTTTGTCCAAACACTCAACAAATACCATCGAGCAACCACCATATTCACCAGATATGGTTACAGCCGACTTCTTTCTTTTTCCTAAACTCAAATTACTACTTCGTGGCACCCGTTTTCAATCGGTAGAAGACATAAAGGAGAATTCGCGGCGAGAACTGAACTCAATTCCGGAAACAGCGTTTAAAAAATGTTTTGATGATTGGATTATTCGTTGGCGTAAGTCTATCGTTTCTGAAGGAGCATACTTTGAAGGTTATAATATAAATTTGGATGAATAACAAAAATGTTGTGTATTATTGATCTTTTCCCGGTACTTTCTTGACAGAGTAGTAGACTAGAGATGGGCTGAATGCGATTTGAACCGAATACGAACTTCGGCCCAACATTCGGTAAAAATACAAAATTCGGCTGAACTTATTTTCTATGTAATTTTTATGAAAGACAATATCGTAAGACAAATTATACGTGTTTATTGATTCATAGACTCCTAAATTAAGATAGAAACAAATTCTTTACATTATGTGACTTATTTTAAAGACAGATTTGATTTCTCAGTTTTAGTAGAAATAGTGCATGTATTTAACTTTTTCTTGTAACGAATGTTCGGCATTTAAATCGATGTTCGGCTGCATCCCGAAGTTCTTTCAAGCCACCGAAATTCGGTTAAACCGAATGTAAAATGAATTTCGGCCCATCCCTAGTACATGTACATATACTATACATGTTCTCACGTACAAACAACGAAGCTATACTATTTTAGTATTCGATTAATATCAGAAACATTTTTTTTATACTATGACAAGCATACGGCCCACTTGATGGTAAGCCACTAGAGGCATAACTCGCGTGTCGCCTATTTCAAAGAAAGGGTTAGGAGGCGGAGAGGAAGGATAATAAGTAAAGGATAAAGAGGGGGTTTGGGCCTCTGGCACTCTCACTCATCATACGATAAGCCACCTACCATTATTTCACGCTGTTCTTCTATGAGAGGGTGGCACTTCCCCGAGCCGGCCCGTTCATGCTTAGACAAGAACGGCAAGTAACCATCTATAAATATCTTTTAGAATGCATACAAATATAAAAGGAAAAATAGTGTTGTTTAATTTGTAAAGAAGTAGTGGATCCGTCCGAGGTACCATAAAGTTCCTATTTAGAATGCATAGAAATGTATTTTTAATGAGAGGCATTGAGTTGCCTTTGTTGCTACATCGATTTTCTTTGAAGAATTAATGAGGCACAATGGGTAGGCGAGGTGAATTCTATGCGTAGGTAGTACGTAGTATACAACATCGCTTGATGCCATTAGTTATGGGCAAAGGAATTGTAACTTGAAGACTTGAATTGGTATACCTAAATGCTGTCGCCATGTTGTACATAATTATACAATCGATGTAAGCAACTCTTAATAGTTTACGTGGTTAGTTGGTAGTCTATTAAGTAATTATTCAAACTCATACAGATACCTTGACAATTTATCAGATCGTATAATTGTGTCAGTTTGTCAAGTTATTGGTGATAAAGTTTTGATATAAATCTATATTAATGTAATTGTTTTAGCTATGAACGGTTATAGTTGGCCCAAGGCAATTCAAAGTTGTTATAATATCCATTTATTTTAGCCATAAAATGGACATGGCCACTTTTGGCTGCATAATTTCAAGATCTTGACCTTACAAGGTTTTTTAAAGTGACATCTCATATGGTGCGAAATATATAAAAATAAATTATACGGGGTATTAGGGAAACGCTTCCTAAGCGAAGACCGACGATAGCTAATGACACCTATGATGATGGGTCACAAAAAATCTATTCTGATGAAAAAAAATACATCTTGTTACAACGTTTTATTAGCATTGTTTATGCTCGATCGTGTTAGTACAGCTAAATTAATTATGCAATCACAGACTAAGAATACAGATGTCACCCCATTTTCCCTTGCGGGCTCCCTACGAGCCGACTACGGCAAGTAAAGTTATTACTAAGGACGGGCCGAAATTCGTTTTACGTTCGGTTTAACCGAATTTCGATTGTTTGATGAATTGTGGCAGAATGCCGAAGTTTGATTTAAATGCCGAACACTCAGTATAAGAAACCTGCACTCATCCATCCATCCATCAGCCTTTTAACGTCCACTGCTGGACATAGGCCTCCCCAATGGGGGATAGTGGCGTAATCGCCACGCTTGGCAGGCGGGTTGGCGATCGCAGTGGATTTTGTCAATACTCAAAGGAGTGCTGCTGCCCACTCCCCCGGTATTCCCTCAGTCGGCTCTTACGACTCCCATGGGTGGAGAGGGGTGGGACAATTCTAAAGCCGGCCCCACACGGCCTAACCTGCACTATTTCTACTAAAATTTAGAGAGATCAAATCTGTCATAACTGTAAAATACAAGTCACATAATTATATACACTATTATAAAGTTGTAACAGAGCTGTGTCTGTACATTTAAAATATTTGAGAAAAAATGTATATAAAACATTTTATCCCGCTACTATATCGGGAACATGAGATAGTACCTAAAAACTAACTTATGGCTGCGGCGCAGACGCAGGCAAAGGCTTAGTTCCTCTATAAAATTATTTAATCATCGTCAGTTGTTTGTTAAACTATAATTAATAAAGATAAATTAAAATGAAATAAACAAATTAATTAGTTATTTCGCAGTTCAGGAGTCTATGAATCAATAAATACAATAATTTGCAATGCCAGCCGTACATTAACTGCTTTTTATTGTCTTTCATAAAAATTACAAGGCGTGACAAACATGTTACTGCCGAGAAAGCACACCATGAAGTTCGGCTGAACTTCAGCTGAATTTTGTATTCTTACCGAATGTTCGGCTTAAGTCCATATTCTGCCCATCTCTAATTATTACCCATAGCATTGGTGGTGGTAGAGTTGGGTACAAAGTGTGAGTATCGTTATCGGTAACGAGCGGGTTGGTAGCACCGTCTGCCGTGTGGCCAGCTATGAAGCACCTTGGTATGTTTTGGTGGTAGCGGGAGATAACCGTTCATTCTTCCATTTCATATCAGTGAGCTACGGTTTCGTAGTTATTAGTATTGTTGAGTCCATGGACGTAGGCTACTACTCACCACCAGGAGAGGGCCAGGGCTCGTTTGCCACCACAAGCAATAAAAAAAGATTTTATCTCCGCATCGATTGCTCTTAGAGTCATGAGCGGTTGCTCAATAAATTATTTATTACTGAACGATGCTGTGGCTAAAAACCTTTCCGTTCGACCCTTGTCCAACAGTGAGAAAATAATGGGCTGTTAATTAGAACAATAACTTAGCTATTAATTGTAAAATGTAAATTAACCAGCAATATGCTTAATTATTTTTCGTGTTGTTTTTTTAATGATGACGTCAAACAGTTCATTTTATTAACAAAGAGTTATCGTCACGAACAAAACTAGCAAGATATTTTATTCTTGAGTAGCCTTTGCGCGCCAAAAGCTACTTTTTAGGTTATATCTTAGGTTCCCAATATAGTAACGGGATAAAATGTATACCAGTTTTTAAGTTTAATCAAGAGCTATCAAAGAAAAAGGTTGCATCAAAATCCGATCAGCATTTCTTGCGTGATGCGCGAGGAAATAAACACAAAATACCTATCTAAAAAAAATGTTTTGTGTTCAGACCTTCAAACACGCCTATATAGCCTAATACAGTATTGTTTTCTCGAATATCTTAAATGTATACAGTTCTGTTACAGCTTTTTAATATATAAATAGTTGGGATTGCAAAGGAATTAAAATTAAATTTTGTATTACATTATGTTGCCGCGTGGGCCGGCTATAGAATTGTCCCACCCCTCTCTACCCATGGGAGTCGTAAGAGCCGACTGAGGGAATACCGGGAGAGTGGGCAGCAGCACTCCCTCGAGTATAACAACATCCACAGCGATCGCCAACCCGCCTGCCAAGCGTGGCGATTAGGGCATCATCCCCCATGACGGGACCGCTCGTTGTGGCGTTCTCTTGGGGAGGCCTATGTCCAGCAGTGGACGTCGAAAGGCTGATGGATGGATGGATGATTATATTATGTTAACTATAACAAAACTTGATGGTATTAAATCTTAGGTATATGATAAACTGCGTGGTATATACATTCATATAGGTATTGAGATCAATCCATAGTCAATATTGTGGATATAATAATAATGGCCTGATGTCTTCCATTCCGAGAAGACACGCGAGCCTATCTGCGGTACTGCAAATAATTTCACACAACAATAGGCCTTACAATGCGGCAGTAATGTTAAACAACGATGTATCTTATCGTTCATTGTGATGTTGTGACGGTTTCATAAAGGAGTGGACATTGAATCAACGAAAGTTTTTTTTTCAACCGTTTATTTACTGTGAACTGGATCACCGTGTTATTTTTAATGCAAAACAAGTTGAATTCAAATGCTTTGTTCAACAAACGTTGTATCAACTATGTATGATATTCATGTCATCGTATTAATCAACTAGGTACGTCTACATAATTCATCGACGAGGTTAACGGTTCTAACGAAAACACAAAACGTTTTTTTTTTTATCAAAACACCTAAAGCATTAATGCTTGTATCACGAGGGGGACTTCACAAACATACAATTTCATGGGCACAAAGTACCTACATCCAGACTCAGAACAGCCATTTGTAGATCACACAGAGTTATCCTGTGTGGGATTCGAACCCATAACCCTCGGTTTGGAGGATGGATCTAAACCACTCTGCCATCTGTGAGTACGTGTTTTAACTAGTTGACCATTTGCAGTACCTAAACAGTAGGCCTAGCCAAGTTGCATTCTATGATCGCTAACGTTAATAGAAAACTATTTAAATGTATGGGAATTTGACATCTTTAACCTTAGATAATAATATAAATATTTATAACTAGTTATCTGACCCTCAAAGGGACAGATAACTAGTTATTCATTAGGTAGTTGACTTATACCTGAAATAAAGCCTATCTGACCATTGAAAAATGATTTTTTTTGCTATTCGTTCAATAAATGCTAGCGGTTTGTTTATCTGAGGATTGAACAATCGGCCCTAAGTCTTTAACAATATCTATAACGCTAAGTCACGTGACTTAACGTTAGAGATGTCAAATTTCCATGCATTTTAATAGTTTTCTATTAACGTTAGCGATCATAGAATGCAACTTGGCTAGATCCAGTTTCGTTTTGCTGACGTAAATACCAATACGTAATACTTCAACGACCAATTTACAACATGAGTTTTGCCAAAATAAATGTTTATTAAAGTTTATTCCGTAAAATTATACTTTACGCATGAAAATTGACGTTAGTAATGTGGTAACCTACACATATATAACAACAATGTGTTTATAATTATAATATCTTTGTAGCTTGATATACCCGACAGATATAATTATGTAACAAATACATAAATTTGATGATATTTCCTTATTTCTACGGATTAGTTGAGTTGATGTTTGTTACATAAACCAATTCAAAGATTATTTTTTATACTACTAAGAGTGGATTCGACCAAACTCGAATATATACAAGAATAACTATACCGAGAATAATCTATTCCACGATTTTATTCTCTTAGATAATCAACAGTCGTTTTTCCACGCCATCTGACGTATCGCTTATGCTTGGAATAGCTATTCGCGAATAGCGATGTGAATGTAATACCCAGCAAAAAGAAATTGTTCTACAAACGGGACAGTGTATAGCTTAACTCATCTCAACTCATATTTGTCGTATTATAGCGTGAGAAAGTAGCTGTCACGCGCCCGAAACCGATATTGGTTTCGAAAAATGACACCACAAAAAGATTATGGCATTTTTTTATTCTTGGATTAACTCCTTATTCGATGCTTATCGGTGGTATAGTGACTAATCCCAAATAGGCTCGCTATTCTTCGAATTGTTGTTGGTAAGATGTAAAATTGATTTATTCTCTAGTAAGTAGCGATTTATTCTAGGAATAAAATGAATTCTTGTTTGGTCGAATCCGCCCTTAATTATTTTTGGTACTACATATTAAGGGTTTTCTAAGCCACGAAAACATCTTGTAGAAATAATAAATATTATAAAATAGATTTCAAGATAAACTTTTAAGAATCAATCTATATATTTATGGACTATTATAAAGCTGTAACAGCTGTGTCTCTAACATTTATGTTATTTCTATGTCTGTATATTTATGATATTTGAGAAACAAAAAAAATATTAGACTATTTAGGCGTCTCTTAAAGAAAACATTTATTTTTAGTCTCTCTGTTTGATTGTTTGGACATCATGCAAAAACTATTGAACGGATTTTGATAACACGTTTTTTGTATGATAACTCTTGATTAGATTTAAAAACTAGTATACATTTTATCCTGCTATATCAGAAACATGAGATATATAACCTAACAAATTGCTTTTGGCTGCGGCGGAGCTGCGTGCACAGGCTAGTGCTATCTATAGTGTTTATCTATGAAAGTAATATATAATCTTAATAATCTACATAATTTTGGCGGTGGTTTTTGTAATTGTGCCACAATAATTGATGCCACAATTATGTAGAAATCTGTGAATATAACATTTAAATGAATTTGATGATTATTAATATTACACGCTTTTATCTAAGCGTTATGTACCCATATTGTGGAGTTTGTGTATAGTTTAACATATGTTATATACGTGTATAATAATTATTCATTACGTGTGTTATAGTATTATATTTAAATTTTTGACGGAAATTAGCTTTTTTATTTTTTACTATTTAAATGATTTTTCGCAATACCACAGGTATGGTATAACTACAAGATTTCAGTCCAAACTGATTTACGAGCAGAAACTTTCAGGTAGAACCTTTGACTAATCCGCTAGTTCTTTATAAATAACTAGCTTTTGCCTGCAATTTCGCACGCGTAAGTATACCCAATTTTAAATCTAATCAAGAGCAAACAATCAAAAAAAGTTTCATCAAAATTCGTTCAGTAGTTTTGCGTGATGCGCGAACAAACATACAGACAGACAGATAAACAAACAGACAAAAAAAAAGGAGAATATTCTAATAATTGTTGTGTTGGCTTAAACACTCCATATAAATTTTTCTTCAATATCTCCAATGTACAGACATCGGTTTGTTACAATTTTATTATATGTATAGATAAGACACGCTATTTTCTCTTATAAGTATATCTATGTATCCATTCGAAATCATTAACAGTGACTTATCTATGCTATTATATAAAATTCTTTGTGTAAAGAGTTTTATATAAAATCAATGCAACAATTTTGATTTAAATCGAACACAAGACTTGTATATCTTACTATCATACTAGACGTAACTAGACGATAAGTCTAAGCCCAAGCAGTTTATATGCGCCATAAGATAGATGAAAACAAGCTACCGCGGGGCATCCGCGCATAGCTCAAATGTTATGCCTTTTGTGGGAATCGAACCTAGAACAATTGTCATCCCTGAAATCTAAAATGCACACCACCTAGTCTATGCATCTATCTAATAGCTACACTACTCCACATCCGAGGGCTCCTTACTAATACTACCTAGAAATTTAAAAATTAACTTCATTTATAACATTATATTATAAGGATGCACTCTGTTTTCAGATGTGTATGGCGTTGTCAGCGCTGTATCATACGTTTTCATGTCGGTCGGAGTGCGATTACAACGCATTCCTCATGTACGACCTCTTCGGCATCGCGCTCTCTTTGCTCGCTATCTACACGTCGGGCGTGTACTACGCATTCTGGTGTCATTATGTAAGTATATGCGACGTGTTAATGTTAAACGTAACTCTAGTTCACGCTGTTGAGTGGGTTGCCAGATGATTTATCAAAAAAATAAGTATGTACTTTTGTATTGTTTATTAATTTGTATTTTTTTATGCTATATGGGTGCCGAACAAGGATACGGCCCATCTGATGGTAAGTGGTTACCGTAGCCTATAGACGCTAGCAACACCAGATAGCTAGAGACCGAGTGATAAACTCGCGCGTCGCGATCACCAAGGCCTTTCCTTAGGAAGGATAATAAGAAGAGCATAGGTAGCATACTAAGGAGAGGATATAAAGGATAATAAGGAGAGGATAGGGAGGGGGTTTGTGCCTCCGGCGCTCTCGCTCACTATACGAAACACAACGGTAGGCGTAACCACCGTTATTACACGCTGATCTTTTGTGAGAGGGGGGTAAGTACTTTCCTGATCAATCCGGCCAATTCATGCTGGGATAAGCATGGCTCTACTACTTGAATTAGAACATTTTACGGTGCGGGGTCTTTTTTCCTTTTTTTTTCAGCCCATTACTGGTCTACTATTGGGCACAAAGCCACTTTACAAGCCGTTAAGAAAATCTCTCGGACTTGCAGGTTTCCTCAAGATGTTTTCCTTCACCGAGCAGTGATAATTTGTAAACGCAAACACATAATTCGGTATTCTCAAAAAATCTCGAAAGTTAGTCAGAGGTGTGCCGTGACCTTGGACTGGGCATCGAACTTGATACCATTGTTCTTTGTAGTCCTTGCGTTTGCACTAGGCTATCACTGCTCCTCTCATGGTGATAGAGATTTCCATCATCCTTTTAACGTCCGGTACTGGACATAGGCCTCCCCAAGAATGGGGGATAGTGCCGTAATCGCTACGCTGGGCAGGCGGGTTGGCGATCGCAGTGGATGTTGTTAATACTCGAAGGAGTGCTGCTGCCCACTTTCCCGGTATTCCCTCAATCGGCTCTTATGACTCCCATGGGTGGAGAGGGGTGGGACAATTCTAAAGCCGGCCCCACACGGCTAGGCTGTAGTTTACCACGCTTTTTCAGTGCGGGTTGGCAGACTTCACCAGGTCACTAGCCGTAGAGAAAATCTCGGCGCACAGGTTTCTTCAAGAATGTTCCTTCATCGAGCAGTGATCATTTGTAAACAAATACAAAAATAAATTCGAAATATTTCGAAAAGTGGGACGTGTGTGACGTCGAGGTCTGGCCTTCGGACTGCGGATACCATTGCAGTCCTTAGTTTTTATTGCATATGTAAACCGATAATAAAATTAGAGAAAATTAGAGATGAAAAAGGGTTTAAGAACACCGATACAAAACAGGTTAAACACAGAACATATAAGGTTTTATTTTCCGTGGGATTGAATTACAGCACCTTTAACAATCAATGATCAAGGTTGCCAGAACTTGGATATGCTTAAATAAGCCTTCAGCAAATATTTAGAAGCGATTAATTGGAAGCATTATATGTATAATACCAATATATATTTGTATGTAGACCTTGTTGATTGGAGGATGACTTTCGAAATCATGTCCCAGTGGCATAATAACAACAATCGTTAACGCCTCAACATGAGCGAAACACTCTAAGTCTATGAGCAATTATTTATTCTTGTAATGTGTATTGTATTTTTTTTTTAAATTGTACATTGTCCGAGGGGAGAAAGTGATGGAATACCCATGAAGGTGCTGTTTTAAGAGCATCTGACAGCGGGATCAAACGCAAAAAATAAAACAAACGAAGGTGACTCACTTGTGATTTTCACTTTTTTAATAAAGTATAAAAAATGCATGTGGCCTTTATCATTTATGCGAATTTAAACAAATTTTTATCTATAACACAATGTAAGTACTAGAGATGCGCCAAAAGTTCGGCCGAATATAACAGAATATTATTTTAAAATCAAATGATATATATTATAGGCGTGCATATACATAGTATTAGTAAAGGAAACAAACAATCCCTTATGTAACAATCTATAATATACATACTACTCTGTCAAGAAAGTACCGGGAAAGGATCAATAATACACAAAAGTTTTGTTATTCATCTAAATTTATTTTATCACCTTCAAAGTATGCTCCTTCAGAAACGATACGACTTACGCCAACGAATAATCCAATCATCAAAACATTTTTTAAACGCTGTTTCCGGAATGGAGTTCAGTTCTCGCCGCGAATTCTCCTTAAATATCTTCTACCGATTGAAAACGGGTGCCACGAAGTGGTAATTTGAGTTTAGGAAAAAGAAAGAAGTCGGCTGGAGCCATATCTGGTAAATATGGTGGTTGCTCGATGGTATTTGTTAAGTGTTTGGACAAAAATCATTCACAATGATGGCCTTGTGCGAAGGCGCATTATCGTGGTGCAAAATCCAAGAATTTTCTTTCCACAAATCTGGCCTTTTTCGTCAAATTTGCTCTCTTAAACGCCGCATAATGCTCAAATAATATTCTTTATTTACCGTTTGACCTTCTAGCAAGAATTCCGAGAGCACAACACCGCGATAGTCAAAAAAAATAGTAAACATAACTTTGACTTTTGATCGACTTTGGCGTGTTTTTTTCGGTTTCGGTTCAGTTGGAAGTCGCCACTCCGAAGCTTGTTGACTAGTTTGCATGTCAAACTCGTAAACCCACGTCTCGCCACCAGTAACAATGCGCTTCATGAATGTTGGGTCGGAATTGACTCGTTCTAGCATGTCCTCAGCGACTCTCATGCGATTAAGTTTTTGGAGAAAATTCAGGTCTTTTGGGACTGGCCGAGCGGAAACATGTTTCATACCCACGTAATTATTTAAAATGGTACGGATCGACTCGTGAGACACAGAAAGTTCGGCGGCTCAAGGCTAAAGGGCAAAGGCTTCTCTCTCAAAGTTGGATGAGGATTTTCAGTCACTATTTCCTTCACTTTTGCAATGTTAACTTCAGTTGCAGACGTTGATGGCCTACCAGAGCGAGGCAAATCTTCCATCACATCTTGACCGCATTGTACTACTCATAAGCACGTGTTTTTGATAAAGTCTATTCACCGTAAGCCTTCTGTAACACTTTCAGTGACTGAATACGAAATTCCATTTGCGATGCAAAATTTAACACAAACTCTTTGTTCGATGTTTTTGTCCATTATGAAATTCGCAATGCACAATAGATATGATATAACTAAAAACAGCACTGAATTTAATATAAATAACAGATGCAACTCAAACTCCGCGCCAAAATGGATAACAGTTGTGCCAATCTAACAACAACTAAAAAAAACAAAAAATTTAATTTGGAACCATAAACAAATCATCCATTCCCGGTACTTTCTTGACGGAGTAGTATATTTATTCGTAAAATTAACATAATATTTATAAAATAAACTAATAAAATTAACTTTTTTTGATGTGAAACATCTAATGTGGAGGGAGGGTAATATTGGCTGTTAGCGTGGCGACGCTTTTATTTTACTTGTCCCGTTCAATTCTTGCAAGTTAAATTTGACATACTTCCCGGTTTCCGATTGAGCTGAAGTTGTACACGCATATGTATATCGCGTGACAATGCAATATTATGATGACATGGAGCTGACCTGATGATGGAGCTGAAAGGTGGACATAGGAACTCGTATAATGAACCGCGCAACGCCATCGAGTTTGGGCTCGTATGATTCGTCTTGATAAGTACTTTGCCTCTAGATGGTATCCAGGGTCTGATGATGGAGCTGGAAGGTGGCCACAGTAACTCTATAATGAAACGAAGCAACCCCATCGAGTTCTGAATCGTTTGATTCGCCTTGACGAGTACTTTGTCTTTAGATGGTATCCAGGGTCTGATGATGGAGCTAGAAGGCGACCATAGGAACTCCATTATAAAACGACATAACTCCATCGAGTTTAGGCTCGAATGATTTGTCTTGACGAGTACTTTGTCTCTAGATGGTATCTAGGGTCTGACGATGGAGCTGGAAGGTGGTCACAGTAACTCTGTAATGAAACAATCTATCGAGTTTATTATTCGTTTGATTCGTCTTGAGGAGTAATTTGTCAAGTTATGATCATTTTATTTCTACAAAATAATTTCGATGTTTTCACATCTGCTAGACGTCCCGCGACGTTTAGTTTTTTTTTTGTCTGTGTAAATTTTTTATCATTATTATTTGTAAAACAACATTTGCATAAAAATATATTTTTTAAGTTACCAGTATTTTTTGTGGGTTCGATTCCCACTCGGGACAATTATTTGTGTGATGAATACAGGTCTGCCTGATGCCTGATTTGTACTGCGTCTGGGTGTTTTCTATCTATTATGTATGTATTTACAATAAAAAAGTAAGAAGACGTTGTGTGAAATGTCCGTGAAACTACTGAACGGATTTTGATATGACATTTTTATTTTATAGCTCTTGATTAGACTTAAAAACTGGTATACATTTTATCCCGCTACTATATCGGGAATCTGAAATATAACCTAAAAAATAGGTTTCTGTTGCGGCGGAGCCGCGGGCAAAGGCTAGTTTTTATATAAAACGTATCGAATCACTTTTTATTTCTGTACAAAGTCTCTTCGTAGCGTCTATTAAGATGGTAGGTAGGCACACAATATTCTCTCAAACGCAATTGGGTCACGGGGACCAATTTCTTAAGACTAGCCACCTTTGCTTCATGTTTTGGAGCAAAAGTAAACACGTTGTTAAGATTTTGTCTATGGTTATTTACGCCAATATAAAGCGGCAGAATTTACTGTCTATGAACTCCGCAAATTGTAAAATTTCATGCATATATTCTGTTTTCTAGTCATATAACAGTTAAAGAGAAAGCACCATCTCATCTTGTACTTGATGTTTGTTAGTTTGTAACAAAAGATCAAATGTTGTGTTTATTTATACTTTCACGGTTCACCTACTGGCCTTCTCATTTCCTATAATTTGACTGTACAAATCATGCTAACTTTCCAATATGATTATATTGTATTATATTTAAACTTGACATCAATGTGTGTATATCCTCAATATGTGCCAAATAAATTGGAGTAATTATTTAAATGAGACCTTTATTTTGTAATATTTGCTTAACAATTACTTACAGTATTTAGTGACTATCTGTATGCATGCACATACATAATAAACGCTGTATAATAATTAATATTAAACATAAAGTACATATAATTTCAAATATATAAAGAACTAGTGGACCCAACAGACGTAGTCCTGTCCAAACATTGGCGTTTCGTTTGGATTCGTTAGATAGGTACCTATATCTTTATACATTAGAAAAAATTTAAAAAAAGACCTGAAATCCTATTGTGGCGCCACTTACCGGGTCCAAATATGAATCTAAACCATCCAGGGCGCCACCCAAACGCATACAAAAAAATTCATTCAAATCGTCCAGCCAGAGGAGTTCAGTGACATACATACGTACAGTAGAATTATATATATAATGATATAGATGTATCCACGACTTTGTATAACAAGCGATATTTAATAACACACAACATATACGAATAACAGATCGTAATAGTTGCAAAACATTCTCAAAAAAAAATCGTTTCCTTATAGTCAATCTGGGTAACTTTGATTAATTCGGGTAACATTGACAGTGTGACTATGAGAATGTTTTAATGTTTTTTCCCTATGAAATCAATATTTTTTGTTAATGCTACTAGCAATAGGAAATGGTGTGCTAGAACAAGGGGATGAATTTGTATATCTTGGATGTGGATTCAGTCGGGATGGAAGGTACAACACTGATGTAGAGAGAAGAGTGAATGCGGGAAATAGAGTGAACGGAGCATTGGGACAACTTCTCGGCAGCCACCACCTCAGCCAGAAGGCACGTGTCGCAATACACAACGCAGTGCTTGTCCCAACGTTATTATATGGAAGCGAGAGTTGGGTATGTAAAAAGGAGCATGAGAGTAAAATCAATGCGGTCGAAATGCGATCTCTGCGGAGAATCTGTGGAGTGAGGCTGACTGACCGCATTCGTAACAATGACGTAAGAGAGCGAGTAGGTGTGAAAGAGAGTATTGGTGTAAAGATGCGAAAGGGAATGCTCCGATGGTTCGGACATGTGGAAAGAATGCCGGACGAGCGACTGTCTAAAAAGATATACAATGCGAAAGTGGAAGGATGTAGGTACAGGAGGAGACCGAGACTTACCTACCTAGACCAAATTGGTCATGTATTGAAGGAAGGTGGAGTCAGGAGTCTCCGAAACCGGCGAGTGTGTATGAAGAGAGTTATGAATGTTGAGGAAGCGAGAGGTGTATGCAAGAATAGAGCCTCTTGGCACTCTGTTCTCTCTGCCTACCCCGCAAGGGAAATAGCGTGATGATAAGTAAGTAAGTAGATTTTATTTTTTAAACAAGCTCCGTAGACACCTTAAAATAAAAGCGAAGTTGTCAAACAGAGTTAATGTCAAAACTTTTTCCGAAATTAGCGCGCGAATTTGAGTGTATGGAACAGTGAATAACTTTTTTGATATTTTGTGATTGTATGGCACTCCATACACTTACTATATAGATGACAATTTACTCTATATGTAGTAGGGCGAATAGATACTTCAAACCAAAGTGTTTACATATTTTTTGTTTGTTTTAATTATTTTAGTTTGTCTTCATTTTAATATGCTTAACGGTTTGTTCATTTTTAGGATTTAAACGAGATTTTGATGCGAATTAAAAAAATATATACTTGTAACTGCAAAATTTTGATTGATGGACCTTTTTTACAAATATATAGGATACTACTACAAATTTATGTTTGTATCGCCACAGCCACATCCCTAATTTGGGAATAATATAAACCAATGTCACCCAAAGTAATTTAATAATCAAATATTACCTCATTTATGTGACGAATTTAATGTGTGTCAAAGTTACACTTTTATGGGTGGTAACTTTGACATACTATAAAAATAAATTTTTCACTATAATTAATGGATATTATAGTCTTTCACTGTTATCTATGGTTTATCCATAGATAACAGTGAGAATGGGGAACACATTCTGAGAATACTAACAAACAAAGTATAATATTGTCATTTAAATGTTAAAACATTTAAAATACTATGAAAACAATCGCTGTACTCTGTCAAAGTTATCCAGAATGACTGGATTTCATCCCTGAGGAATTAATAACCCCAAAGGGGACTAACCATCTTTTTTAATTTTTTTTTTGTTAAGGCGGCAAAAAATTTTCCTATCCGCACTCCCCGTCGTTCGAGGTAACGAACAGGGTAGTGTGGGGCCCTCACCCACTAAAGAAACCCGCCGTGTGCCGTCTCTCTGCCTTCATTGGCGGGCCACCGGAACCATATTACATTCCTTCGGTGGTAAAGGGGGACTACCCCTACTAGTCCATACATACTTATGTACTAATGTATGGACTGGGGATGGTCCTAGTAAGTTGCATCAAAATCCGTTTAGTAATATTTGCGTGATGCCCGAACAAACAAACAGACAAATAATGTAAATATTTTTTTCAAGTTACTTTATAGAATTGTGTAATTTGAAACTCGATGAAACGAAAATGCGTCACGATAAAGAAAAAACACATTAATCTATAGGACAGTCAGCAAAAAAGTCCATTAAAGTTATTTTAACTTTGAAATATTTTTTTTATCACAAAAGGTATTCCATGGTAGTTGATTTGAAACCTCGGTCTCCGGCTTGCGTGGTCATTACTTAAACCATATGACCACGGTGTAGAAAATATTAAGGTAGAAAAAGTGATATGCATTCAATAATAAACTAATATCTCTGTTCTGCTATGTTCACTTGGTATTCCCATGCGAGTTATAACTAAGTTAAATAATAGTACATTGTTAACCCAGGGATGAAAGCAACTTATTTAGTGCCGAGACGGGGCTTGGCGCCTGAGCGTAGCGAGGGCTCTAGTAGTTCGAGGGACTAAATAAGTCTTTATCCCGAGGTAAACACTGTGCTTTTCATTACGAATACGAGGAAAATAAAAATAAAAATCATGAATTAGCTAAAGAAAAAATGGGAGACTAAAAAATTTAATTTAGAATCGCCGTTTTCTCGCCGATATTGTTTTTTTTTCTGTGGCCTGTCAGCTAGTCAGCCATTATTTTTCATTTGAATCATTGAAAAAATATAAATCTTTGTTATTTTAAAGATATATAGTTGCAACTATATTAAAATAAAGTCATATAAAAAACAAATTCTTTAATAAATACTTAACTTTATGTTATTTGAATTTTACATCGCGCTGTAATTGACTGGCTGTACAGAAAATAGAACTGTTTTATTTTTTATAATTACTCAGCTGTCAGTTGAAAGTAATTCTCCCTAGGGCTGAAAAGTATTACTTTCAACCCGCTCCTCAGGCAACTTCAGGCCTACTTTCAGAGTATGAGTAATGAAAAGTATTTTTCTCACCTACCCTTGAAGTGAATCATATACTTTTGTTATATATGTTGCTATGGTGAGGTTCACAAGATCTACAAATTATTATTTGTGAATGAGGAAAAAGAGAACTTTAGTACAAGCGGAAATCGAACCTGCGTCCCTTCCTTTCCGGGGAAGTGCTCTAATCCACTAAGCTATTGTACTCCCTTGCGTTCGGTAGCTATTGGTGGTAGCTATTGTGAAAAATCACGCCATCAAATAGTATGAATTTAAATTTAATTGCAAAATTAAACTTACTATAATGGGTAATTGCATGTAAATGCGTTCCGGTAGAGGGCGTTGGTCGTTAAGACAAATGTGATGAAAAAATTGGGTACGACCGCAAGGGAGTACAATAGCTTAGTGGATTAGAGCACTTCCCCGGAAAGGAAAGGACGCAGGGTCGATTCCCGCTTGTACTAAAGTTCTCTTTTTCCTCATTCACAAATAATAATTTGTACTTTAAAAGTAGCTGAGCATGTCAAGTGCTAAAAATATAGATCAAAATGTTCACAAGATCTTTTACCAAAAATGAGTCACGATAAATAAACAAACACATAAATGTATAGGTCAGTTGCACATAAATGTAAAGTCCATCAAAGTTTAAAGACAAAAAAAATCAAAGTTTAAACGTATCTACCATTATATCACTGCAGAAAACAAAATTTAAATTAATTTTAATGCTGCATTAATTTTAATTAACGGGAGGTTATTTTAAGCTTGGTAAAAAATAATAAACCTTACATTTATCCTATATCCATCTCAACCTCACGTAGGCTACTTTTCAGAAGTTTCACTTCTGCCGTGTGTGAATTGCACACATATGGTTTTTTTTGTATTCAGACGCGCCTGTATCTATAGCCTAATACAGTATTTTTTTCTCAAATATCTTAAATGTACTGACAGCTCTGTTTCAGCTTTATAACAGTTAGGATAGACAGATATAGATAAAACACTACTAGTCTCGCAACAAGATGCAGGAATATGCAACAGAGTATCCCGCAGGGCCCAACCAGTAAAATTTATTGTTAAAATTATTACTTACGAGTATATAGGTACAGATCTTTAGAGGGCCAACATTAGAATCTTGCTTATACACTAATTACTAGTAATTACAGTAACAGTTCCATGGAATAATTTCGTTATCAATATAATTTTGTAACATAGTAGTTTAGTGACATTCTTCAGGTAAATACACAGGTTTAGATACCGACCTCCCGCCCGAGCGTCGCCGTGAGCAATCCTGGGTTCGATTCCCACACAGGATAACTTTTTGTATGATCCACAAATGGTTGTTCAGAGTCGGGGTGTATTTTGTGTCCGTGAAATTGTATGTTTGTAATGTCCCCCGCGATACAAGGATTATAAAATCGTGCAGGGAGCTGTCTTAAAAAAAGCTTGGGCAACCATGCCGGTGAACCATTCAGCCTAGCTTGAAACTAGATAATTTTTTGTAATTATTATGTACGGTTACTATAACTGTTTGTAGATAGAAAAATTACATTCTACCTACTGTGGATAAGTATCTTTTTATACGCGGGTGACAAACAAGTATACAACCCACCTAATAAATAAATAAATAAATATTCACGGACATATTTCACACAACGTCCTCTGGTCCCAAACTAAGCTTAACGCTTGTGCTAAGGGTTTCCAGATTACGGATATAATACATATACTACTTTTTTTTGTAAATACATACATATTAATAGATAGAAATCACCAAGACGCAGTACAAATATTTGTGTTCATCACACAAATAATTGTCCTGAGTGGGTATCGTACCCACGACCTCGTTACACTACCGACTACGCTACGAGGCCCGTGATTCAGATGTTAAGCGGTTATCGCAGCCTATACACGTTAATAATACCAGAGGCATCACTCGCACGGCGCCTACTCCAAGGAAAATGTAAGGAGGTGGTGAGGAAGGATAATAGAGGGTAAGGATAGCTTGGGCCTCCGGCGCTCTCACTGACCATACGAAACAACTACAGTAGGTGTACTATCTGTTGTTTCACGCAGATTACCACTAGGGAATAAAAAAGTGGTACCACTGAAGTAATCTAACATAGTTCCAGTGGTCCGCCAATATAGACATAGAGAGGGCACACGGCGGGTTCATTTATAGTAGGTGAGGGCCCCACACTACTCTGTTCGTTGCCCCAAACGACGGGGTGTACGGTTAGGAGCATTTTTTCCCGCCTTAACATAAAAGAAAGGTGACTCCTAGTGGTAGAGCCTTGCTTATGCATAACTGGGCATGCTTGATCGGGGAAGTACCAATAGAAACCGAGCTCTTTACTAATCAGTGTGGCCATTCACATAGTACCTCAGTTTTTCTGCCATTGTGGACGGCCTTGTCCAACACTGGGGCGTTTTAATTAACTTTAAACAAAGAAAGAACTGTCCAAATTTAAACTGTCTAACAGTGAGAGCACATCCATATAATGAAGAGATCACATAATATATCTAATCGCACACCCCATCGTTTGGGGTAACAGACAGGGTAGTGTAAGGCCCTTACCTACTAAATAAACCCGCCGTGTATCGTCTCTCCCCCTGTACTAGAGAACAACTGGAACTGTGTGACATTACTTCAGTGGTACCTCATATCTTACTTGCTTTTGATATATTCTTATTGAGTATTTAGCATAACTTTGTGATTAATATTTTTTAGTATTTCACATCTACTTGGTACTTACTAGAACATTTTTTGAACAAGCGTTAATTCTGAATCTGGGGGTTATACAGGTTACCATACGTCAATGAAGAATTTATGTCAGACCCGGACGTTTCATCCATATACAAAATATATTTACAAACAAAGGACATTGCGTAAATAAATAATTAATTTCTTTGTTTTGCAATCATGTTTAAGGTCAAGACTGTGGTCAATAGTACCACAGACTTACTTGGGTATCGATTAGATATTTAGGTATGCGTAGACGGTACTCTTGTTTCGTAATGTTGCAAATAGTTACGCGATGGCGCCTCAGGCCTTGGTCACGAACTCAGCGTCAGCGGGGCGTTGGCGGCGGCGGCACGGGGAGCGGCTCGTTCCAATGCATACATTTACATGGAACTGTTTTCGAAGCCAGCGGCGCGGCGTACGAGCGGCGCGTACCGATCTAGCGGCGCCCGTGCGTCTGCATTGACGTAGTAGAATTTATATCTTCTTTTGCCCATAATAAAAAATCTAACTTTAGGAAGGAATTTGTATCAAAAAGATGTTTTCATCGCTGTTAAGACATTTCATTCGCGAACAAAAATACTAATTTCTCGTAACATAACACTACGCCGCTCTAGCGCCGTGCAATCTGCCCGCTGGCTTCGAGACCGGGTACAGCGTTGCTGCGCCGCTCCCCGCGCTGCCGCTGCCCCGCTGCCGCTGAGTTCGTGACCGAGGCCTTAGGCTCGTGGTAATATATCATATGTTGTCAACGACGAACAGACTCAAGATTTCTGTGTACGTCCCATTTTTGTAACAAGATACCTATGCTATGCCTAAGTTACTGTGCATACATTGTTCGGTTTCGATGTGATTTTTAAAATCATTAGTAATCACAATTTTATTTTTTTAAAGGCGCTGCGATGTTTATTGTACAAGATTATTTTTTTAAATATTTATTTACTTAAAGGAAGGCTTTGATCACTGAGTGAACCTAGTAGGAGTAGCTACATAATATACCTAAAATTACATAAGTACATCAAAAAACTTAAACTATTATACTCACCGCTGTTTGTATCGTTTTACGAGTATATAACTGTTTGACTTCTTTTGACAGTGGCACCATAATTCGGATTTGAACTATATTTTGGTTATGCTTTTATTTCGTAGATTCTGAACAAAATGAAATAAGAATTTATTAAAATATTAAATTAGCAGAAAAAAATGATAAACAAAACTATATTTTAGAAACCCGCTTGTTACGTCACGAACCGCTGTTCAACTAAATAGTCGTTCTATTAGTCGTGCTAGTGCGTAGTCTCTAGTATTTTAATTCTGTCCGTTTCATGCAAATACGGCCTATGACGTCATAAGGCGTTCTTGTTCACGAGTACATTTTTTTACAACATTTTAAAATTATATTATTTTTTTAAAAGTACGTTTTTAAACCAAATCAGAGAGAGATTTTTTCGATGGCTTGTGAAGTCTGCCAATCCGCACTGAGTCACTGTAGCCTAAATCCCTCGCACTCTGGCAGAGACCTCTGTCCGGCGGTGGGGCAGTAATAGGTTGTGGTTTCGCTTTCGTGTCACGAAATGCTGGGGGTCTATGGAGTCGAGACGTTCGCAGTTCAACACACATTTTGCACCTGTACTACTTTAGAATAAGGGTTACTGTGACAGGCTAGCCCGTGTGCCGTCATATTTACAGTCCCGGTGTGTCAATATATAGGAGCAGTAAGGAAAGCAGGAAGAAAACCTAACTAGTTGTAATGTAATGGCCTTCTCCACTAAAAGTTTATCCACGAGAAGTTAACACAGTACTTAACACTTAAAATACGTTTAAAAATATATTATATAAGGTGATGAATTTTGTTTGTTTCAGGAACTTAAAATGTTTTACATGACATCGGTGACGTTAATCTTCGTAGTGGCGATGACGATGCAAATGCCACGGTTAGGGGTGCCTTATCTTGTCAAGATGTGCGTGTTCATCGGGTGGGCAGCCTATGGAGTGTTACCCACACTGCATTGGACGTATACTATGGGGGGTTTCGAAAACCCAATGGTGCAGGTACGGGCCATTTCTATCTTTAAATTGTATAAGACAAATTCGCTGTCCGCATACGTCTTTTTCTCGACTCTCGTAAATCATGAAACGGATCTTGACACGGACTTCATTATCGCTTAAATTTTTGGAGATGGTTTTTTAATGCCCTGGCCACACTAATGGGCAACGTCAATGCCCTTCATCGCGATAAATTGAGTGGCCACACTTGAGGGTTCAATATCTATGACGTGCCGCCACTGGAGTTATCGCCAAACGTCAAATGGCATGTGAATGCCGTTGTCGAATTCTATCGATAAGTCGTAACTACGTCCATCAATGGATATTCATGATTGCCATTGCCTTTGCAGTTTCTATGCTATCGCTGATACTATGAGCTAGTATTTACCACTTACCGTCACGTCGGCTGCGGTGTCATCTGTCATCGTTAACACTATATATGTAGTGGGAGAGCAATTGTTTGATAATAATTTTATATTTTTTTATGTTTCAGATGTTCTTCCCTAGAGTAATAGGGATGTACATCATCAGCGGTACTGCATTCGTTATATATGCATTCAAAGTAAGTTATTAACATTTAACATCAATTTAACAACCCAGTAATACGGTACTCTTATTCGGTGTTGCCTACGTCTTCCTATTTTCTAGTAACAATCTCCTGCTAAAATAATACTCAAATATGAAATTTTTAAAATTTACACAATATTTTTTCATGTATGCGTAAATATTGAATAATAATTATCAAGTAGCTATTGAAATAATGGCAGTATGATAATTACTTAATAGCCTTCCATTTTAAAAAGATTTTGATTTCTTTTTAATTTAAATTCTTTCATTTAATACGAGGTAGCGTTCCAAATACCGTGTGGGGCCGGCTTTAGAATTGTCCCACCCCTCTCCACTCATGGGAGTCGTAAGAGCCGACTAAGGGAATACCGCGGGAGTGGGCAGCAGCACTCCTTCGAGTATTAACAACATCCACTGCGATCGCCAACCCGCCTGCCAAGCGTGGCGATTACGGCATTATCCCCCATTCTTGGGGAGGCCTATGTCCAGCAGTGGACGTTAAAAGGCTGATGGATGGATGGATGTTCCAAATACAAAATTCGTTTTATTAGGGACACATACAAAAATCTAATGAATAATAATCTACAGTATATAGCACAATAACGGTTTAAAGCAGGTATAAATATTCACGGACATTTCACACAACGTCCTCGGGTCCCAAACTAAGCTTAACGCTTGTGCTATGGGTACCAGATTACGGATATAATACATATACTACTTTTTTTTTGTAAATACATACATATAATAGATAGAAAACACCCAGACGCAGTACAAATATCTGTGTTCATCACACAAATAATTGTCCTGAGTGGACCTCGTGCACGGAAGTCGGTTACACTACCGACTACACCACGAGGCCCGTCTGGATGTTCTAATTACTTTTTTAATTGGAGAAATTAAATGTTTAATCCAGTTACTTAGTGGCATACACTGGCTTATGGAGCTCCGTAACCGTAACATTCGGATATCCGAAATAAAAATTTATCTGTACCCGTAACAGAATCCGGTATAAAATTTTCGTATATTCTAAGGTATGTCCACGGTTTCGAGTGAAAAGTTAGAATGACTGTTTATACGTATCTATGCTTTCTTTTAATATTTTTCTAAACTATCAACAATATATTGAGATGAATTACATTCCCCCATATCATCATAAAACTCACGCTATCTTCCGTGTGAACGACCGTGAAGCACCTCAGTGTTTTGGCTGACAGTTAGTCAAGCAGCGGTTTATCAGTTTTCTTAGTATTGTGGAGTCTATGAACAGCGGTTACCACATACCATCAAATGGGCCGCGGCTCGTATAAACTAGCTTTACGCTTTTTTTAATAAGGCGGTAAAAAATGTGCCTAACTTCACACCCAGTCGTTCAGGGCAACGAACAGGGTAGTGTGGGGCCCACACCCACTAAAATAATCCCGCCGCGTGCATTCTCTCCGCCTATACTGGCGGACCACTGAAACTATTGTAACATTACTTCAGTGGTAACTAGCTTTACCCTTTTTTTTTGTTAACCACACACCCCGTCGCTTGGGGCATCGAACAGTGTAGTGTGGGGCCCTCACCCACTAAATAAACCCCCCGTGTGCAGTGTCTCCACCTGCGTTGGTGAGCCTCTGGAACTGTGTTACATTACTTCAGTGGTAACTAGCTTTACCCTTTTTTTTTGTTAACCACACACCCCGTCGCTTGGGGCATCGAACAGTGTAGTGTGGGGCCCTCACCCACTAAATAAACCCCCCGTGTGCAGTGTCTCCGCCTGCGTTGGTGAGCCTCTGGAACTGTGTTACATTACTTCAGTGGTAACTAGCTTTACCCTTTTTTTTTTGTTAACCACACACCCCGTCGCTTGGGGCATCGAACAGTGTAGTGTGGGGCCCTCACCCACTAAATAAACCCCCCGTGTGCAGTGTCTCCGCCTGCGTTGGTGAGCCTCTGGAACTGTGTTACATTACTTCAGTGGTAACTAGCTTTACCCTTTTTTTTTGTTAACCACACACCCCGTCGCTTGGGGCATCGACCAGTGTAGTGTGGGGCCCTCACCCACTAAATAAACCCCCCGTGTGCAGTGTCTCCGCCTGCGTTGGTGAGCCTCTGGAACTGTGTTACATTACTTCAGTGGTAACTAGCTTTACCATGCGGTTTAAAAAAAATATATTAGTAAGAGATATCTTGTAATAGAAACATTAATATTATTATATTGGTATTTTTCAGTAAACTTGCTTCGTCACTGTTCCGATTTTGGGGGTGAAGTGATAAGCCTATATAAAATTATACAAGATTGCCTATACCTCTGAAAATTGTTTTATGTACTTTTACTTACTTGTAGTTAAAGAAACAAAATTTCAACTTCAAAATATTAGTATGTTCCACCATTTATGTGCATTATATAGTATTTATGCACTACTAAATAAAGAAATATCATCATTCTCAGATACCGGAGCGTTGGTTTCCGGGCAAAGTGGACTACATCGGCCACTCTCATCAGTGGTGGCACGTACTAGTTCTGGGCGCTTTGTACTATTGGCACAACACCGGCATGATGTATGTGCAGTATCGTATGAATCATGGCTGTGCCAACACTATGAGGATATTTTAATCGTCGTACTTTAAATTATAGCTTGTTGGGTAAGTTTATTGAAATTGGCTTGTTTGAACTACTGGAAAGGACTTGAATGTGATTGTAAAATTCAACACTTCCGTTTTATTAATTTGTTTGAAAGATTGTTTTCAAAATATCCATAAAATCATAATTTTGTAGGGGGATTGTCTCTACTGGCATATGTGTTTTAAGGCAATCTATCGCTGATTTTCTGTACTACATTGATAAGTGTAATGTTTTTAATTTCATTGTTTTCAGTGAAAGTTGTTTCAATGCCATCTATTGATAATTTCGCGTACTACATTGTAAAGTGTATTTTTATAGTGTTTGATATGGAGTGTAAAGTTTAAGGTCTCTGTATAAGTGTTCGTCAAAAGTTCGTTGTATAAGGCGTCAAATTGGGGTAGCACCACGGTGAAGTAAATTTTAAAGAACGCGCCCAAATTAATAAATTGTTATAGAGAAGTAAACAAGGACACAAAATGGCCGCTTTGTTATGGCGCTCTTTTCAAAGGAATTTATATACTTGCCATTGTTATCTCGGCACACTTCACTTCGCCTACAGCTGCTAAATTCATAACATACAGCTGGTCATTTTTAACTTATCCTCCATATAAGACGGTACTCTTTGCTTTAAACTCCATATTTTTATTACAATAAAACATTTTTAGTACGCCGTATATGGCCCAAATTCAAAAAAATACTATGTTACCTTAAATGTTACCGCGCCAGATACAGGAAATGGTCCATGAAGACTTAAGAGAAATGAATACAGAATAGTTATAGCAGAACCGATACGAAAATACAGACGTAAAATAGATAAGTAGATTATATTACTGCTCTCTTACACAGGCACATTATTACCTCTGCGTCGCAATTATTTAACCACATTCCTAATATTTCCTAGTAAAATTAGTTATACCTTATAACTATAATACGTTTGCCGTCCCATCGTGATTAGAACGTATAAACGTATGTTATGTTTGTTATATTAATAATTTTACTGCTAAAATGCTAAGTTTTAAGGGAACAAAGCTGCTCAATATGATTCTTTGTAAGTGATGGTAATTTTTGTTACCGAGTAGAAAATAAAATAGGAAATTATATATAAAAATTTTAATCAAATCAAGATCAAAATGATTTTAAATTTGTATTGTTTTTTAGTTGAATGTCTCCAGTCTCTCAAACAGTAAATAGTGTATTTGTTTCTTATGACTCCTGAGTATAATCATTAAATTTTTATACGAGAAGACTGACATTCTTAAAGAAAATGTATGTCTAATAAAAAGATGAAATATTTATTATTGTAATATTTTCTTGAAAAGAAAATCATATAAGTATTTAGGAATATTTACAAAATGTTATGTGAATTCAAGAATTATATTGTTATTTGTTTACATTGAACAAACATCTGTGATTATTATGTGAACATTTTTTTTTATTGTAGTTACTTAAGACCTATTTGGATCCTTTCAACCTTAGTAATTATTTTAAATTTATATTTCTATGGTTTTGGAATTGGGATTTCTATTAAACAATCATTATTTAAAAAATCTGTTATTTCTTCAACCCTTTCATTGTTCTAATATTGGGCACGGTTGTCATATTGTCCTCTCGTAGTGAGATTTATTTAGGCCGTACCCCATCACGCTGGCCCAGTATGGGCTGTCAGACTTAACAAGCCAACGAGCTCTCTCAGCCATGCAGATTTCCTCACGACGTTAACCCTCAGCGAGCAGTGATAACTTGTAAACAAATAAAGGCATAATTTCGAAAAGTCGGGAGGTGTGTGCCATGCGAGGTCCGGACCTGGGACTGGAGATCTGTGTTTTACCATTTCCTTAATTTTAACATTTTTAGTATTGTTACCTGAGAGGCGTATTAATGGAAAGAAGAAAGAAATAATTTTATTTATGTAGTAGCCACATCTTAGAATTGATCTCTTCTTGATGTGGTCGACCATTTCATGAAATGGTTGTATTTTATTATATGGAAAATACCCACTACCCACACCCTAATATGGTCTGGCCAAATCAATGAATAATTAGCGTTTGACAATGCATAGCTAGGTGCTTCGTGGGTATGGTAAACATTAGCGATCATATAGGAAGTTACATTATGCACCGTTAAAGACGCCAATATCGCTTTGTTTTTGTGATGCATCATGGTCGCGGACAATTATTCTGATAAAAAAAGATAACTGCCTCGGTGGTTCTGCGGTAGTGTGAGTGACTGCTGATCATGAGGTCTTGGGTTTGATCCCGGGTCAGCCAGTACAATTGACCTTTTTCATAAAAAGAAAAATTCTCAGTAGCAGCCCGGAGTTTGGAAATATGCCCGGTAGACGGCAAAAGGCTCGCCCCTTATAACTTGGGATTTGAACATAGCCTGGCAAACCGTGGGTGTGTATTAGACCTCTGCCTACCCCCGTCGGGGAATTCAGGCGTGATGCTATGTTTAAAAAAAGATAATAATAATATATAATAAAAGTGAAGTTTAACGTCATTACTTATAATATAAATTCCTCCATCTTAGGAATTTTTCCATTGTGTTATGAATACCATTGCATCTATTATTAGCTTTATTACCCTCGCGATGATAATATATAACATATGAATGAGGCTCTATCCTCAGGTTTAGACCAGGCTTTTGTGATGAAGTAAGTAGACAACTATTTATGAGAGTATGGTGACAGAAAGTAAAGACGGCGGTTTGAAACAGGTTTGGATATAGGATAGATAAACAATTATACTGGGAAAGGTACAGGTAATCTTATTATATATTTCTCTGTCTATGTATATTATGCACACATGTTAGACTTTCTGAAAGTAGCGCCATCTAGTTTCCAAGATATCAAAAAATATTTTTAATTTTGCTACTCTATACAAGATGGTGCTGGCCTTACATACAAAAAATGTATCGTTAGCGAAGAGTATCATCCATAGAGTAACTTATGTTATGTATATACCGAGAGTATCACCTCTCATAGAATATCAGCATGAAGCAACGTTAGGTATTCCTATTATTGTTTCGTAAGGGTAGTGAGGGCTCTGGAAGCCCAAACTTCTTGCTTTATAATGTGTCATCCCGAATTTTTCCCGCTCTAACTCATACCAATAGTGTAGGTAAACTCAGATCGGATTCTGAGTTCTAAGCTCCCGGTAACTCGCTAACGTTGAGTCCTCAAGCAGGGTATCAGAGAAGAACAGTTCAGTTTTTTAACTTTATCTTAACCAATTTGAGCAATAATAGGTAAAGTCCCATGAGTCTCTACTTTGTGACATTTGAACTAATTTTATACGAACGAATTTGGAGTGTTGATCTATCCGACAGCTGCAAATTAAAAACCTTTACATCAGTTTTCAACCAAAAACCAAGCCCAACAGCTTGCGGGAGCAAAACTCACTCAATTTGACGACTCTTTTATAGAGGCCTCGTTACCTACGCTCAGAAAAGTACATTAAATAGAATCAGATTGAGAGCAGATATTGTAATCTGTATGACAGGGAAACTTAGTTCATTCAGATACTATAGCCAGAATGCTTATTAAAAATAGGACCTTTGCAGAAATAAATAAATTGATTAATTATCATTAAGCAGCTACTCTTGTCTACTCCTCGCGTTAAATAGAAGGTAAATATTCCCTTAGAGCCCCCGCACATTATGGCCACCAGTCGCCGCTACTAAACGCGACCACCAGTGGTTCAGTCAGACCACTCACGCCGCCACCAGTGGCAGCCACTGGTGGCTGGATGCGGCCTTCAGTGGCTGCCACTTGCGGCAGTTGTTCAAGTATACCTACTCGACAGAGGCGTATGAGTGTTTATCAAAAATGGACGCACTCTCGATTTCGTTATTGTTGCTTATTATACTAAGACGTAGAAAACGTCGCAGAATGCAGAATTATCGACGCACAAATCATCGGCGTTACTGGGTTCATCCTATTTTAACTTCACGCAATAAAAATGGCATGCCGTGTGGGGCCGGCTTTAGAATTGTCCCACCCCTCTCCACCCATGGGAGTCGTAAGAGCCGACTGAAGGAATACCGGGGGAGTGGGCAGCAGCACTCCTTCGAGTATTAACAACATCCACTGCGATCGCCAACCCGCCTGCCAAGCGTGGCGATTACGGCACTAGCCCCCATTCTTGGGGAGGCCTATGTCCAGCAGTCGACTTTAAAAGGCTGATGGATGGATGGAATAAAAATGGACAGCGTAAATTGCTTTTTGCCGGTCACAATACAACTCTGACTTTAAATCCCAAATAGCCGGACGCTCTTTGATATCGGAAATAAAAACATCAACATCAAAATGAGGAATCGGATCCGTACACATCGTGTACGTGCATTCAGTACGCTGCTTACAACAAACCTGAAACGCAGGAGCAGGGAGAAGCCGGCGACTGCGGCCGTGTGTGCGCGCGAGTCGAACCACAAAACGCGGCCACAAGTAGCGAGCGCGGTCGACTCCCGCAGCTTGTGGCTCGGACGCGGCGACTCTAACGCTCGGTGTGCGCCGATGCTAAACAAAATGTATGGAGAAAAGCGTCCGCCACTTGTGGCGGCCACTAGTTGTTCTAGTGTGGTCGCCTCTAGTGGCTCAATGTGCGCTCGCTCTTAGAGCCTCCGCACATTATGGCCACCAGTCGCCGCTACTAAACGCGACCACCAGTGGTTCAGTCAGACCACTCACGGCGCCACCAGTGGCAGCCACTGGTGGCTGGATGCGGCTTTCAGTGGCTGCCACTTGCGGCATACTCGACAGAGGCGAACGACAAAACGCGGCCACAAATAGCGAGCGCGGTCGACACCCGCAGCTTGTGGCTCGGACTCGGCCACTCAAACGCTCGGTGTGCGCCGATGCTAAACAAAAGTATGGAGAAACGCGTCCGCAACTTGTGGCGACCACTAGTCGTTCTAGTGTGGTCGCCTCTAGTGGCTCAATGGTCGGTATAATGTATGAAAATACTTCCGACAGATGGTGCAGGCGTCACCCAAAGACGTTAAGTATGAATGTGTTATCGAGATTAGCAGTCAGGAGCAAGGGTCACGATGGCTGAATTGGCAAAGCATCTGGACGGTATCCAGGAGATGCAGGTTCAAATCCTGCTCGTGACTGTTATATTCGATTTTCACATTTTTCACTTTGTGTTTAATGTATGTTGCTAAGCATGTCAAATGCTAAAAATATATATAAAAATATCTAAATACTTTCTTTATCTTTTTAAATCTATGAATCTTTACAGATAATAATTAATATCTCCTCTAATATGGGGAGGTGCCATAATGGGCACAATGCTAATCATAGGGCTTTATTTGAAGTTTTACTTTTTTTCCTTGATTTTTTTTTCAAACCATTACACTCCCGCTTTTGGGTACGGGTCTAGACTTGACTTTATTATTCTTTCACGCTGACCTGGTTAGTAAACTCCACAAATCGTCGGAAAATCTCTTAGGCAAGCAAGTTGGCGTGGAGACGGCACAGGGTGAGATAATTTTGTGGGTGAAGGCCCCATACTACCGTGTTCGTTGCCCCGAACGACGGTTGTGCGGTTAGGTAAATTTTTTCGCGCCCTAACAAAAAAAGAAGAGGCATGCCGGTTTCCTGACGATATTTCCCTTCGCCGAGTAGTGATAATTTGTACATAAATCTCAAAAGGTCATAGGTGTGTGCTAGCGGGCTGGAGGTCGAACTGGATACCACTGACTTTGCAGTCCTTGGTTTTACCGTTAGGCTGTCAATTGCTATCAGTAGATATTTTGGCTACGAATTTAATCTTCTTAGGTGTTTTGGCGGGAACACGAAGAAGATCATGTCGTCGCTCTGCATTATTTTCCTAAACTTGTGTTATTTCAAGTATTAATGTGTAAAAGTGGTGGCCTTTTGCTTATTAACTATTTGTGTATGTGCATAAGTGCTGGCAAGTGATGTAATGCGACATAACGTGTTTCTTCCTGTTGTTTCCAAAACTCCATAGAAGCTTCAGTAAGGTTACCATCGTTTTACTGTAGCGTGACTTTGACTTGACTGACTTTATATGACTGACTTCAACTACGACTTGTTTGATGAATTAATCTAGTTTGGAGAATAATGATGTTTATAAGTTACTGTTAGGCTGATGGTTCTGCCAATGCCTTAAAACAAATAAAATAAATAATAATCTTCTTAGTTGATTCTTACGATGCCCTTGGAATGATATGGGGGGTGCTATTATGTAGGTATTCTTAGGCGTTCAACACAGATCATGTTGTGTATTGAAGCAAAAACATAATTGAAAAGCTCAACTCCATCAAATAATATAGTGATTTCACATATCAGCGAATACGTATCCTTTAGTTGTTGCATAAATGAATTCTGTCAACGATCACATTCGCGCTCACACACCGAGTAAACCGAAGGTTCGGGGAAATGGAAAAACAAAAGATAAACGGCCCAATATTTTCATTGCGCCGATGAATTGTTCGAATGTTGATTCAGCCTAGTGGAAAATATGGCATCTATAGGTATGGTTTATGTATCATCGCACGTAATCCTCTCAGAATGAACGATGTTTAAAAATAAAGGTAAATAAGTAGCACTTACCCATTGATTTTTTATACTTCGTTGGACTTTATGAATGAACAATGAAAGTTTTAATTAGGTAAATACATACTCCTAATTTATTAATATCTGTTTTTTTTTAAACTGTTATGTACCCCTATTGGGCACGGGTCTCATAGTCTACCACGCTGGTCCAGTGTGGATTGGCAGACTTCACAAGCCGTCGAGAAAGTCTCTCAGACATGCAGGTTCTCTTCACCGAGCAGTGATAAATTATAAACAAATACACACATAATTTCAAAAATTCCCGAAAAGTCAGAGGTGTGTGCCGTACGGACCTTGGACTGGTGATTGAGCTGGATACCAGTCGTTGCAGTCCTTGGTTTTACCGCCAGGCGCCAGGCACTGCGATATTATATTATACGGGGTAATTTTTTAACTAGTGCGCAAATTTTGAGAGAATAAACTTAAGCAAATTTTAATAAACACGTATTTTTTATTTTGGTATATGTCTCAGTATTAAAAAATATAGTTATCGCTAACGAAAGGTTTTACTTTTGAAACAGATTTTATTGTCACAATACGCGGGCGTTTCCGTAAATACCTACATCGGCGTCTGGTCAATGCGCCGACGCGTAGGTATCTATGCGGGTTACTGACCGCTAATTTTATCAGGTTCGAAATAAACATAAAGTTTAGATCGTGACCTGAAGTTATTTGTAAGAGTAGTTCCAAATTTTTTCTTTATACTTTCATGGGCTTAGGACCATCAAAATGCAGAAAATAAAGCTTCTAGCTGCTCGTAAGATTGGTGTCCATATTTTACTGATTTCAAGTCGGATAAAAAAATTAAAAATTCGGATTAAAAGTTAATGGAAATGTGTTTTATTACTGATATAGAACCACCAAAAAAAGTTGCGCACTAGTTAAGAAATTATCGTGTATATAGGTACCTATGCTTTTTTATTAAGTAGGGTAAAAATATCTATCCAACCGCACACACTGACGTTCAGGGCAACGAGCAGTGTATTAGCCTTAAACCATTAAGTATCTAAACCCGCCATACATTTTCTGACAGTCTTCTTTACATGAACATCAAAAGCATGCATATTACATAATGCATATCTAGTAACAAATACAAACAGTAAGTTAATATAAATTAATCTAGTAATTAGGTATTTAAATAACTATTTTTTATTGCATATGACGGCGGACAAGCTAACCTGATCGTAAGTGATTACCCCCGCTCATGGACTTACAGTATTAAAACTGCCAAGCCGCTGCTCACCTTTTCATCATGGACGACTATCTCCTGTTAGGTACTGCAAAACAGTGAGGTGTTTCACAGTCGACCACACAATGATGGCTTGAATACACCCACTTAGTGACCAACCTTACCATTTCTCTACTACTCCCCTTAGCCGCCTCGTACGACACCTGCGGTAAACAATAGGGTAGTGACATATATTATGTATTCTTAGCCTGTATACTTATAAATAAAGTACCTGGATGACCGAGTTTGGCTCGGTATTTTTTTTTTGGTATTTCTCAATGTTTTCTCACAAAAGAAGGAACTTGAAAAAATAGGGAACAAAATAATCGGACTGGAGACATCTGGATTCGAACCGGGGTCTACTGATTTCGGGACATTGTAATACTTTTTCATAGCCTGAAAACACGGACAAAACGACGTTTTCTAAAAATGAAACCTAGCTAGATCGATTTATCGCCCCCGAAACCCGCTGCACACTAAATTTCATGAAAATCGTTAGAGCCGTTTCCGAGATTCAGATTATATATATATATATATATATATATACGTGCAAGAATTGCTAGTTTAAAGATATTAGATATTATATTTAAATTTAGAATTATAATCAGGTTTGAGCAGTTTCAAATAACTATGTAGTTTTTGTTACTATCTATCGATGTATCCTTCAGAATCAGCAAACTAAAGTGGTAATGGGTTAGCTATATCTGCCAAGGGGCTGATGATCTAGAAATAGAAAAACCCTAGAGTGGATACCATGATTTGGAAAACGTAAAGTAGGAGGGCCCTCATTATATGGATTCTTAGAAAGGCGGTAGGAATAGACTGAATGTGGCACACAGAGACATGAGCGTTGTGGCGCCTATTAGGAGAGTGGACTGCATTGGGTCAATTAATTGATTGATCTTATTATCTTATCTATACATAATTTTTGTAATTTCTAAATAACATATTTTTATTAATTGTATATGAGAGTAGAGTATATATTATATGTTACCTATTACAAAATACCAACTTTTCTTCTATATCAGGAATTGCTAGACCGATTTTGACGAAACTTTTAGCTGATTTTATACGGAGCAGCTTAGGCTACTTTTATTTTAGTATAATAATAAGGGTTTCACACGAAAAAATTACTAAATTTCACGCGGACGAAATCGTGGA
This sequence comes from Leucoma salicis, assembly GCA_948253155.1. Classification (NCBI taxonomy): domain Eukaryota; kingdom Metazoa; phylum Arthropoda; class Insecta; order Lepidoptera; family Erebidae; genus Leucoma; species Leucoma salicis. The sequence goes on along the minus strand of OX411808.1, from coordinate 7,811,206 downwards.
TCGCAGTTAGTTTTACAGGTATATAGAATAACTCAGTTACAAATAAACCTTTAGAAGAAAGTCCATATAGGCTCATAATACGACACCCTAACCTATCGGCGTTAAAAATAACGCAGCACAATATATTTATCTAGATATATATATATATATATATATATATATATATATACCTATAATTATATATATTGTTTCAACAATATTTTTATATTGCCTAAAAGGGCTCTTTTGAAATTCACTCTAGGTCGTCAAGCCTACTAGCATTGTAACCGATGTCTAAATAAGTACGTAGTTATATGTATGCCTCGGCTGGGAGTCTCGCATATCACATAAGTATACCTATTATTCGTTTCCGTTGTAAGAAAAGTTTAAAAACGGGCCTAAATTAATATAAGTTAAATTATTATTGAATATATGGTTCCCAAATAATCAAATTTCAATGAGATATTGAGACTAGAATGCGACTCTAAAAGCTCTAATAGGTTTTATTAAGATTAGGCGAGTTCTACTTATATGCCCCTGTCAAGATCATATCAGCCGCTCATCAAAATTGTGATCAGCCAATTGTGATAGGCGTCAGTGCATGCATATGTGTTGCACGAATTAGCGGGGTCACCGAGGGGACTAATCGCGTGTCCCGCGGGACTGCTGGGACGTCGGTGAATGATTGCCCCACGATTGACAGCGACGTCGCGCGTCGTCGCTCGGAGACCTCACGTGTCAACGTCGTTCTGTGTGACATTACTGATAAAACGTTTGATCTTCTGTACTAAGAGGAATAAGGTTTGCGTAATAACTTATTTTTTCTATAATTACTTTCAAATAGTTATATGATCAACACTTCAAAAAAGGGAAAAACATTAGATACGTAGAAAATCTACAATCTACTATAAACGGTAACAGCTGTGTCTGCTACAATAAAGATATAATAAACAAAAAGTGCCATCTAAGTGTGTCTCAATGCAAAGCATTCAAAGCAAGTTTGTTTGTTTGTTCGCGTATCGTGCATTTATAGATATTATCTACCGAAGCAATGTTGATGAGACTTTTTGGTTTGATAGCTTTTGTATCAGAAACAAATATAATCAGAAGAAAAACATAACATAGCACCCTGCCTGTATTCCCCGAAGGGGTAGGCAGAGGTATATTATACATCCACGCTTCGCCAGCTATGTCTAAATCCCACGTAATGGGGGGCGAACCTATTGCAGTCTACCGGGCACATTTCCAAACTCCGGGCTGCTACTTATAGTAAAAAGCACCCCATGCATGTTTACAATCATTATTAATATTGTAATATTATTTACTACTTTTTAGTTCTACTACCTAGCTATTTAAAGCGTGTTATTTTAGTTTTTTAATTATATTTTGTTACCACTAGGACAGCACAAAACTTTACCTCCTCTTTTGCTCAATGTTGTATACATACATATTGTCACGCCTTTTTTCCGTAGGGGTAGATAGAGACCACTTCTCTCCACTTGCTACGATCCTGACACACATCTTTCGCTTCATCTACTTTCATCAGCGCTATCATGCAATATTGTATATTATATTTATTACCATCAGTTCATACTTAACCGGTTCATTTGTCTAACTATAAATTATATAATTTAGTAACACCAGTAGCCCTGTCACTGACTTTTGTGATAGCTCACGCTAATCGCGGTTGAAACGCAATTATTAGCATAAAACCAACATGCATCGTTGTGTTGCCGCCCACAGGCAGATGTAAGCTCCAACCAAACGTGACAACAAAACCTTATGGATTCTCTATGCTAATATAACTTTTTTAATTCATTAAAAAGTTCGCACCATCATAAACTATTTTTTATTAAAAAAAAATGACGCACGCGACAAATATCTGGGTGAGGTTGGTATAAATTAAGTGTTTTTTTTTTTGCAGAATTGGTTATAATTGATGATTCCTATTTAGCAGGATTAAAATGCAATTTAAAAGTTTTTTACTGGTTTTTAATTTATGTTACGTGGGCTATCGAAATAGTGTTTAGTTTCATATTATTAACGGAGGATTGTATATTTGTAAAGTCCCCCGCGATACAAAGATTATTACTTAGTGCAGGATGATTGTTGCACGATTGCACGCCTCAACGTGCGTGAGGCGTGCAATAAGTTTAAATTTCAAGGAATTGAATTAAAATTAACCTTAAAATTTATAAGTAATGAAAATAGTGGTTGATCCCCATTTTTAAGCAGCCCTGTAGTCCTGCTCAAACATTGGTTTTCCTATTTTGATATTTTTATGTACATTTTAAGCAATTCATATGCTCGGCTGTTTAACCAGAACACAAACCTGGGTGACGGCTGCGCCATCTGACAGATATATTTGCATACATTGTTCCGACCAGGTAAGGTTAATTATTATAATTATAGTCCAAGATCCCAGGGCCACCAGACGTCACGTATTTTCTGACGACCGAAATGTGGCCGATTGCGTAGTGTTAGTATGTACTAAGAACGCATGCCTACCTGCTAGCTTGCTTAGACGGTCAATTTTCAGGTATCAGGTAATCAAGGTACATAAAAACATTACGTACCACACCTAAATTCTCAAAGCTGATTTTAGCGTATATTTTAGGCAATATCCTTAAAAATAAGTCGCCAATACTCCCAGACACTTTCCGTCGGCCGAATTGCTTTGCAGACGCTTTAAAGCTCCCAAAATAATTAAGTAACTTCACGTAAATTCTGATGCTTCATTTTTATATATGTCCACCAGACAACTATTTTAAAACCTCTTACAAAAAGACAGACTGATCCAAGGGGCCAATCATCCCCTAAATTCAATTTTAATACCTCTGTGGGTAAGAGCGCGAGGGCATTATCCACGCGCATGTGACTGAGTGAGACATGTATTAGGATATATTAACTTCTCTCTCTCTATCTCTCTCTTACAGTTGACTCATATCAATTAATTATTAATATTAAAAGAAAATCAGTTAAAAATTAAATAATCAGGTAAATAATTAAAAATTAACTTGTAAAAAAATGCTCATTTGACTGCCATAATTCTTGAATTTTGTCCTCCCGGAAAAAAAATATATATATAATTATATATGGAAATTGGCCCTAAATAATTATATGTAATGATTTTTTTCGATTTCGTATAATTATATATATACTTATGGATAATTCTACGAAATCGAAAGAATCATTATATATAATTAGGTATAATTATATGAAATCGCTCGCGAACACAACTTTCTAGTAGGTTTTTAGAGGAATTCCCGATAATTAAGGTATATTTTCTTACGATGTTACGACGACGAGTTATATGTTGAATGGGTGCAGTGGCTAGTAGTTAGTATTGTTGTACGAGCACACGCACTAAAAATGAAAATATACTCTAGCGTTGCGAGTTCCGAGCGAATAAAGCATTAATTAATCGACCTACTTTCTTATTTCTTTCTTCCGGCTGATTTTAAAATTAAATGAGCACTCAGAAGTATCGATACTTTAGTATAGTATGCTTTAGTATATACCACAATGGTATCGATACCTCGATTCAATACTACTTTCGAGTACTAGTATCGCAGAAAGAATGATATTGTTTCATCCCTACCCTGTTCGTTACCCCGAACGATGGAGTGTGCGGTTAGGTACATTTTTCACGCTTTAACAAAGAAAAGTACTCGATACTCTGAAATAGTAGCTGTCCGTGTGGTGACGGACTAAGAATACAAGTGTCACTACCTCATTCTTTCCCATGCGTGTCGTATGAGGCGACTAAGGGAAGTAAGCAATTGTCATCCATTGCATGACTGGTGGTAGGGCTGGGTACCAAGTGGGAGTACTCACTTGGCATCGGGCCCGAGCGGGTTGGTACCACCATCTCTTGTGTGACCGGCAATGAAGCACATCGTTGCGTTTTGGCTGTAGCAGGAGATAGCCGTTTATATTTCATATATGTGAAATGAATTGGTGAGCAGCGGCTTGACAATACTCTTTGTATAGTCGAGTCCATGGGCGACGGTTACTATTTATCATCAGATGGACCGTGGCGCGTATGCCAATACATGCAATAAAAAAAAAAGTATCGATACTTTTGATTCGATACCAATACGAGCACGATACTTTTTTTTGTATACGACTCATGAGTACAGTATCGATACTTTCTATTCGATACCGTGTCCCTAGACACAGTAGAACACTGAATACTTTTCTTGTGAGCAGTGCTGCCACATACTGAGTCAACTGTAAGAGAGAGATAGAAAGACAGAGAGACAGCGAAGTTAATATATCCTAATAAATGTCTCACTCAGTCACATGCGCGTGGTTAATGCCCTCGCGCTCTTACCCACAGAGGTATTAAAATTGAATTTAGGGGATGATTGGCCCCTTGGATCAGTCTGTCTTTTTGTAAGAGGTTTTAAAATAGTTGTCTGGTGGACATATATAAAAATGGAGCATCAGAATTTACGTGAAGTTACTTAATTATTTTGGGAGCTTTAAAGCGTCTGCAAAGCAATTCGGCCGACGGAAAGTGTCTGGGACTATTGGCGACTTATTTTTAAGGATATTGCCTAAAATATAAGCTAAAATCAGCTTTGAGAATTTAGGTGAGGTACGTAATGTTTTTATGTACCTTGATTACCTGATACCTGAAAATTGGCCGTCTAAGCAAGCTAGCAGGTAGGCATGCGTTCTTAGTACATACTAACACTACGCAATCGGCCACATTTCGGTCGTCAGAAAATACGTGACGTCTGGTAGCCCTGGGATCTTACTCTATTAAGATTCATACCAACTAACGACGCAGCGTAAAGACATTAAGAAGTAATGTGTTATCGAAATTCATAGTCCCGAGCAGGATTAGGGATGAATTGACAAAGTATCTGTGACCATTTTCCAAGAGAGTTCAAATGCTGCTCGTTACTATAATTTTTAATTTTACATATTCGCATCATTTTTTCTGTTAATTGCCTTTGCTACTATTAGTGTCTCCAGATTTTTATCGATATTTGGGTTTTTATATAAGTAGTATTTATGTGTAAGTACCATATGTGTAACTACTACTTACTTACTAAGTACCATATCTCACATTTTACGGCGTCGAGAAATAACAAACACAACCTTCACATTTTTATAATAATTAGTAAGGATGAGAAGCAATTTTAGAAAATACTGTCTATCTCTCTCTATCTGTTATAATTAATTTATTATGAAAAATACGAAAATGAGGAAGTATTTACCGACAAATTATCACTAAAGCTGACTAATTTAGCAAGCGTGTTTTGCCAATAACTCACAATTTGAACATCGCAGTGGGTGTTTGTAATAAACAAAGTAGGTATATAGGTAGGCAGTTATGTGAAGGGAGGTAGGTATGCGCCATGATTAATCACGCTACATGAATATGCATGAGAGTAAGGGCTGTCACGTCGGGTCTCACCGTCTTTAAACAATATCAAATTAAATATACCTATAGGAAACACGTACCAACAATATATCTGTACGTTTACATACTTGCCACTTGAAATAAGAGCAGCTGGTTAAATTTGTGCATATTACTTGTTTATAAACAAATTAAGCACTTAAATATATGTTTTTGGTAAGGCAGGAAAAAATGGACCTATTATAACTGCATACCTCGTCGTTCGGGGCAACGAACAGGGTAGTGGCCTTCACCCGCGAAATAAACCCACCGTATGCCTTCTTTTCGCATGTACTGGCGGATCTTTCCGTATATACATAGGTACTCTGCGGACGGAACACTAGAATTTTGTGACATTACTTCAGTGGTTGGAAATTTCACCCCTTTTTGTGTGGGGCCCTTACCAGTAATTTTTTTTTTATTGCATGTAGTGGCTGACGAGCCACGGCCCTTCTCGTAGTAAAATGGTAACCGTCGCTCATGGACTCAATTATACCGAGACTATTGTCAAGCCGCTGATCACCATTTCATTCCGCAGATATGAAATGAAATAATAAACGGCTATCTTCTACAGCCAAAATGCAACGATGTGCTTCATGGTTGGTCACACAGGAGATGGTGGTACCAACCCGCTCGGGCCCGATACCAAGTGAGTACTCCCACTTGGTACCCAGCCCTACCACCAGTCATGCAATGGATGATAATTGCTTGCTTTCCTTAGTCGCCTCATACGACATTCGTGGGAAAGAATGGGTTGATGACAATTGTATTCTTAGTCCATCACCACACGGACCCGCCGTGTGTTGTCTCTTCTCCTGTATTGGTGGGCCACTGGATGGAAATGTCACTCTGAAGTTTAAATTCCGATGTAACGTTTTTTCACTGTTCCATTGTCGCTATAGACTCGTATTGTATTTTATTTGGATGTTGACCAAAGTCTATTAATCAGTAATCGTCCCGTGACTTCCAAAACTTGCTAATGCACTTTAAAATCTTTACTAATATTATAAATGCGAAAGTTTGTTTGTTAAATTGATTGTTTGTTACTCTTTGCGCCGTAACTACTGAATCCATCAACAACATAGCATAACAAACAAACAAAACATACCATCACGCCTGTATTCCCCGAAGGGGTAGGCAGAGGTGTATTACACACCCACGACTCGCCAGCTATGGTAAGTCCCACGTAATAGGGGGCGAGCCTATTGACTTCTACCGGGCACATTTCCAAACTCCGGGCTGTTACTGAGAATTTTTCTATTTAGGAAAAAGGTCAATAACATTGCCCGACCCGGGAATCGAACCCGAGACCTCATGATTAGCAGTCGCATACACTACCGCTGCACCACCGAGGCAGTTAATCCATCATCATCTTGAAATTTTTCATACACAGACAATAATATAAGCGTTTTTCTGGAATAATGACTGGTTCTATAGGATAGCTATTTTTACACAGAGATGAGTGCCATAGAGCGATATAACAATTTATATTCTGATGTCCACACAGACAAATCACGGGCAGAACCTAGTTTAAAAATAATTAATATTAGTTTTTAACACTAAGCATAACTACAATAAAACGAGTACCTACAAAACAATGTGAGTCGCGTGCGACCGCACACACCGCACACCGCTCGCGTAAACACGAACGCGAAATTACAACCGCCTCCCATTATTATTTCTCGGCATTATCATCTAAATCGCATCGCACCACCATTTACGGTGTTTAGGTATTTGCACACTATTGTTAGTGGCGTTGTGTATAAAATAAACATTTGTTACGGCAGAAGGGACCGGCCAACAATATCGGCGCGCTATATCCCGCATTACCATTAGAATGGAGCGGCTGATGTATGGCCGACGTTGCTTTCCGTACTGGTTCTTTCATCGTGACAATCGCTTAGTCAGACAATCGCTTGGTTAGATTAAAAATTAAAACAAACGTTTGTGTGGGATTATTACGATCTGGTGTAGTTAACTTGTGATTTTATTTAGACTCCCTTGAATATAATTATAGTTTATAGGCACTTATCTGAAAAGCTGTTCTCTCGTGTCCTTTCCGTGAGAATTTTTTTTTACAAGTATTTTTTCTTTAAAAGAGGACTTACCTGTTATAAAATACAGAAAGTGTGTAACATCTGATGTAAACTTACTTTTTCGCCCCATGTGAGGTAATTTTGAAAGATAATAAACTGGCGCTTGTTCTTAATTCGGAATTCGAATTAATTCAATGATATAACCGCAGCATTCACTTTCATTGTACGAATCAGAACAGCTGCTATCGATGTGATTCTAAGTGAAAATTAATTTAATCTAATCCAGTATCTACAGCAGCTATACCTATCCAAATTTCTACATGACCTAGTTTTAAAATAATTCAACATAAGTAATTATTCATCTTGGTGTTATTTGTGAAGTAAAATGTCACGATCATATTTTTTATACAACATGGGTAGCCTATAGACGCTAGCAAAACCATCACTCGCGCGTCGCCATCTCCAAGGAATTGGTATAGGTGGTGGATAGGAAAGATAATAAGGAGAGGATAGGAAGGGGGTTTGGGCCTCCAGCACTCACTCACCATACGAAACGCAACGGTAGGCGTAACTACCGTTGTTACACGCTGATCTTTTGTGAGAGAGTGGTACTTCCCTGATCGAGCCAGCACATTCGTTGCTGGGATAAGCAAGGCTCTACCACTATGAGATATATTAACTAGGAACTACATTACTATATAACGCGAACGAAATTTGATGTAACAGTTCACACCATTCATTCATAACAACACAACATCGTTCTATGAACCACTTGAAACAATTAAATAATAATGCAATCTGTGAACGTTATTTGCTTTGTAAATATCGTGAGGGTGGCTGATGAAATTTAAACTGAGTTTACTCGGGGCGTTGCGTCCGAATGACACGAGTCTTAAATGAGAGGATAGTTGCAAAATAAATAAGGAAAAGGGAGAGGTTCTATGTCGTGTGTCGGTCGCGTGGCGCCACGTGCCCTGAGGGACACCTCGCATCAACTCCGCCTTCGGACAACGGATCGAGGGCTTTATAACAGAAGTAACACAAAATATTATACGCTAATTTTGTCACATTACGGGAATAGATTGATTTTCTGCGGTTGTTGGGTTCGTATTATTTATAAATCCGTTACGTTCTGGTGTATATGGAATTGAATTTAAATTAGCATTGTTAATTATGCTGTAGCATAGATACAATGCAGTAAGAAAAAGTTAGTTATTATTTTGTAATAATAATATTACTCGTTGTTTGTAAGAAACTATATAATATTATCATGACAAAAAACGAATAGTGACGGATTGTTCCTTTTCATGGCCGTCGTAAGAGTCGGTTTGTGCTATGAAGTACAACTGAGAACACGATGACGAAAATCTCAAAACTAAATCTTATACCTATCTACCAACCCACCATCATAGCGAAGCGTAGGAGTATACTAGTCCTATTGTATAATGGCATCGAACCCAACAGTGGGAGTAGTGGGACATAGAGAGAAAAAGTCTAACGAAAGACAGTTATAGTTTCAAAGATTTAATCTTTATTGCGACCTAAACTTACGTGAAATCGTATATAAATTTTAGTATGGAATACATTTAAGTGGTAACACAGACTACGAAATGTGAAATCGAAAATAAGAGTCACGAGCAGGATCATGGTCGTTATTATCGATTTCACATATTTGCAGCTCTTTGTGTTAATCTACGAGTATATGTATAGCATGTCAAATGCTTAAAAAATATATAAAAACATCAAAACATTTAAGTGTTTTAAAATACGAAACAAATCTCTTCTGAGCAGTAGTTTATACGAGTATAACGAGCTGCAAAGAAAACAAGGAGGGCATTATCCAAGAAGTGTTTCAAATTAAACACAAAGTGAAAATTGTGAAATCGAAAATAACAGTCAGGAGCAGGATTTATTTTCGATTTCACAATTTTCACTTTGTGTTTAATGTATAGTGCTAAGCATGTCAAATGCTAAAAATATATATAAAAATATCTAAATAAGTGTTTCAAAGTTGACAACGACTATGTAGTTTTATGCAGAGAATCCTTTTCAAAAAGGTAAATCACATTAAGTATATTAAGTTTCTTATTTAATAAGCTACTTTGTAATTCAATTATCTAGAATAATACAAATAAGCAGACATAAAACAATAGTCAGACAGGCGTCTAAAAGCACATTAAGGAACAACAATTTATACCATAAATTGTATCGTAATTATATGTAGTGGAAGTAACTACCAGAGCGAACTACAGGCTTTACGACCCTGTGATTGAGTCGCACCAACTATCCGAGACGAACTTACCCTACTTTATTGATACTGGGGACAATTAAACGTCTCTCAGAATTAAAACAAACAATTAATTGGTGTTATGTCGTGTAAATAGTTAAAGTTACACACTAAACAGTTAAACGACTGTACAGATGGCGGAGTGGTTTAGATACCCGAGTGTCGTGGGTTTGATTCCCGCACAGGACAACTTTTTGTGTGATCCACAAATGGTTGGTGTACTTTGTATTCATGAAATTGTATGTTTGTAAAGTCCCCCGCGATACAAGGATTATTCCTTAGTGCAGGGTGTTGTCTTAAGGGGTGCTAATTCGTCCGGTTTACCTTCTAGTGGTGCACCCCGGGCAACTTCGGCAGTCGCCGGCGGCTAAAATTCCGGACCGGACGGGTCTCCGCGTGTCCCTCTGACTCAGCAGAGGGCACGGCGGATAGACCAGGCGTCGGAGTCGGTGGGGCCAGACTGGCTCAACGGGCTCTGGAGAGGGGGGACAGTGGGGCCACGGCGGCCCCTCCCGTCCCAAATCGTAAACCTGAGCGCGTGTCTGTGGTTACGTCTCGCGGGCATACAGGAACGAGGGTCTTGGCTTAATCGCCCGGACCGCGAGGAAGACAACCTCTATAAAAAATTACCCCGAATCTCAAGCTCTGGCGCGCGGCGAGGAGATGCATGGCTGATGGGTAGTTCAGTCTCGAGCGCGGTCCCAGCCAGGGTACCTGCGGACCCCCTGTGTTGGGTTACAAATGTACGCTTACCGGTAATGGGAGCTCTGCCCGGGTGGACCTCTTTTCTCCCACACTCGTGGGAATCAAATGGATGTAACAAATTTAAAAACAAATACGATGAAGTCGGGTAATGCACCTGACGCCTCAGCCGTAAGGGGTCCGGCTGAATGCGGCCCCTACTAGTGCAGCTGCGCGTAAAACGCGCGGCGGCAAAAAGTCCCGCAAGGGCAAAAAGACGACCAAGGGAGCGTCCCAGTCATCAAGGGACGGCTCGATGACGGGTAGCTCGGCCGGCACTTCAGCCGCCGAGATGTCTGCCACTGAGGAGGGTGGCCTGACTGAGGCTGCCGAGAGTCAGCTATCGCGGCCGGCAGAGGTAGTGTCGGAGTCGCGCTTCTGACGCAAGCGCACCCTGCCTCAGGGGAACGCTGCCTCGGAGTCCGACCTGAGCGCGACAGAGATGCCTCCCCCAAAAATACCCGCAGCGGTTAGGGGTCGAGGCATCAGCCGATCCGGGACACCGGTACCGCGTGCCGCCTCAGCGAATAAGGCAGAGACGCGAGAGTTAAGACGGATGGAGGTGGTGCCAAACGCAGAGGAGCGCCTGGCGCTCCTAACGGAAAAGCTCCGCCTCCCTGACGAGGGCCATATAGGGACGGCCCAGGTTGAGGAGAGGGCCCTAAACAGTGTGGCCATAGTCGAGACGGTCGCAGCTGGTTCGCGGAACCTCAAGAGTAGCTTCACGCGTGGCCTCAAAGACGCCGCGCACGAGATCACGCTATCGGTCCAGCGCTTGGCGGAAACGAATAAGCGCCTCGAGGCTCAGAACGCTCGTCTGGAGGCGCAGAATCAGCGCCTCGATGAGGCTAACCGCTGCCTCGAGGCGCGGATGGCGGAATTGGAGCAGGGACAGGCCGGGTTGCGGGTTGAGCTTGGGCTCCCTGCGGCTGCCCTGGCTTCGTCCACAGCCCAGTCAGGCGCTGGACACGAACTGGAGGATGAATCGGGCCAGAGGGCGCCAAGACGGCCGACGCAATGGCCGTGAGGCTGCTGGGCCTGTTCCCAGAGGAGAGTGGTGTCCGGATCGCCAGAGCCGTGAAGTGCGCCGAACTGCGCATTTCCGGGCTAGACGATTCCGTGACGGCGGAACAGATCCGGGAGGCAATCGTCTCGAGACCCGGTGGTCTCCCAGCAGCGCCGTTGCGGGTGGGCGACATTCGCCCAGGTCCAGGTGGTGCGGGTGCCGTCTGGGTCTCATGCCCTGTCGCGGCGGCCAAGGATTTGGTCGCCGCCGGTAGACTTCTGGTGGGCTGGAGCGCCGCGCGGGTAATCGCGTTGGAGCCCCGGCCTGCCAGGTGCTACAAGTGCATGGCGGTTGGTCACACCCAGCCGTTGTGCACAAACTGCTTCGACTGCAGCGGGCTTTGTTTCCGCTGCGGTCAGGCAGGGCATCAGGCGGCTGCCTGTTCTGCCACCTCACACTGCCCCACGTGCGCGGCGGGCAATCGCCCCGCCAACCACTGTATGGGGCGGGTAGGGTGCAGACCTCCGGCCAAATCAGGCCCTAAGAGGGGGGTGGGCAGCCAATCGGCCCCGGCTGCCCAACCCGGCGCGGCAGGACTACCGCAGCGCATGGAGGAGGATATCGTGGTCCAATAACGGATCACGACGCTATCCTCCTCCAAGGGAATCTCGGCCGTTTCGCCAGGGCGCAGGACCTCTTCCTGCAATCCATGGCGGAGCGGTCGATCGGTGTTGCCGTAGCCGCCGAACCCTACATAGTCCCGGATCGCCCCAATTGGGCGGGTAGCGGGGATTGCTCCGTGGCGGACATCGGTTCGGCGGCGCCGCATTCCCTGCCCTTGTCACTCAAAGACCAGGGCACGGGATATGTGGCGGCTGAATGGGGAGGGGTCACGCTGTATGGCGTGTACTTCTCCCCTAGTCGTAGTTTGGCGGCTTTCGAGGTCTTCCTGCACAGCCTGGAGACCTCGATACGGCGTATAGCACCGAGCCCTGTGCTCGTGCTGGAGGACTTCAACGCCAAATCAACGGCGTGGGTGTCCCCCAGGACGGACGCCCGAGGTGCGGCGGTCCAAGAGTGGGCGGCAGCAGCGGACCTCGTGTTACTCAACCGAGGGTCCGCCCAAACGTGCGTGCGACCCTGGGGCGGGTCTATAGTGGACCTTTCGTTCACTAGCCCCGGTGTCGCCGCACGCGTAAGGAGCTGGCGAGTCCTGGAGGAGGTCGAGACCCTATCTGATCACAGATACATTCAGATAGAGGTCTCCCGGACCCTTAAGGGCGCCAGCAGGGGTCACGCGGCGGACAGAACTCCCGCTTTTCCGCGATGGGCTATGGGTAGGCTCGACCGGGACCTGCTAGTGGAGACGGCTATTTTTCAATCTTGGCTGCCTCCCCCCCTGACGGAAGACGTGGACGCCGAGGCTGGCCGCATTCGCGGCATGCTTACGCAGATCTGCGATGTGGCCATGCCCCGCGTGCGGCGCCCGCCTCGACGGAAGGGGTTCTACTGGTGGTCCCCGGAGCTGGCGGACCTCCGTGCGGCCTGTATTCGTGCCGGAGGTCCTACACCCGCAGCCAACGTCACCGAATCCGCGACGAAGAGCGGGAGGGCCGGCTGTATGCGGCGTATAGCAGTGCGTGCGCCGCGCTAAAGCTGGCCATCTGTCGCGCCAAAGATGCGAAAAGGCAGGAGATGTTGGAGGGTCTGGAGCGTGACCCCTGGGGACGCCCGTACCGCGCGGCGCTTAACAAGCTCCGCGCCCAGAGCCCCCCACTTACGGAGACCCTCCAGCCGGGCTTCCTCTCTGAAGTGGTCGAGGGACTTTTCCCTTCACGCGCGGTGCACACGCCCCCGGTCATGGCTCCGCCAGATGATGACCGGGAGGCCGACGACGGGGAGGTACCACCCGTGACAACGACGGAAATGGGGGCGGCGGTAGCGCGTATGCGGAGAGGTGCTGCCCCTGGGCCGGACGGGGTTCCCGCCCGAGTGCTGGCCCTGGTCCTCGACCACCTTGAGCCCCACCTCGGGGTACTGTTCGGCACTTGTCTGGTGTCCGGACGGTTCCCTGACTGCTGGAAGGAGGGGAAGCTCATGCTCCTGCCGAAGCCGGGACGGTCTCCGAATACAGTCTCGACCTTCAGGCCCATCGTGTTGCTGGACGAGGTGGGCAAACTCCTCGAGCGGGTAGTCGCTGCCCGCATCGTCCGGCACCTAGGAGCGGTCGGTTCCGACCTGTCCGATGCCCAGTTTGGATTTCGGGCGGGTCGGTCTACAGTCGACGCCATTCTGCGCCTGAAGGCCGCGGCTGCGGAGGCCGTCACCCCGAGGGATGTGCTGTTGGCGGTGTCGCTCGATATCGCCAACGCCTTCAATAGTCCGCCATTCGGCTGCATCATGGAGGCACTCCGGTACCATGGAGTGCCCCTCTATCTAAGGCGGCTGGTGGCGGACTACCTCGACGGCCGCAGCGTCCTCTTCGTGGACCGGGAAGGGGACGTTGTAAGGAGGGCTATGTCGTGTGGCGTCCCGCAGGGTTCGGTTCTTGGGCCGCTCCTGTGGGACATCGGCTACGACTGGGTCCTCCGTGGCCGGCTCCCCCCGGGCTGGGCGTAATTTGTTACGTAGACGATAGCTCGTCACAGCCCGGGGCTGGACCCTCGAGGAGGCGGCAACGCTGGCCACCTCAGGTACCACTGCGGCTGCGAAGAGGACTCGGCGCAGCACACGCTCGAGTCGTGCCTGGCCTGGGATGTGCAGCGCCGGGAACTCGTTGCAGTCATGGGCGTGGACCTGTCGCTGCCGGCCGTTGCGCGAGCGATTGTTGGCAGTGACAGGGCCTGGACCACGGTCGCCACCTTCTGCGAGGCTGTCATCTCGCGGAAGGAGGTGGCGGAGAGGGCCCGGGAGGAATCCTCCTTCGCGGACCCGATTCCGGGGCGGCGTGCGCGCGCTTACCTGCGCCTGATGCCACCCTAGCCGAGGCTGCGGACGGTGGGGTCGGGGAGTACCCTGCCGTCCACGGAAGCCTACCGCGAAGGTGCGACGCCCAAGTGCGCGAGGCGTCGCTCAAGAGAGGGTGCCCGAAGGGGCTGCCGCCTGCGGATCGCGGTCGAAACAACGCGGTACCCGTGATCCGCCGTAGCAAGGGCGGGTGGAGGCGCACCGTGGGTTTTTAGTGGGTGAGAGCCCCACACTACCCCGTTGTCTCCCCGGGCAGCGGGGTGTGCGGTAGGAAATTTTTGCCCACATAAAAAAAAAAGGTGTCTTATAAAAACATGTTTAAATTGTTTTCGGTCTTAATTCGTTTTCTTAAAAATAAGATTCTACAGCCGATATTACAAATGTATTTCAACCTTTATGTGTTCACCTAGATATTAAAGTGAATATTTCAATGTGATAGATAGATTTCAATTATAGTTCAGCTACATTTCTATGTAGGTAGGTATAGGTAAGGTAGGTCTACAGAGAACTTGGATAATAATATTTTTTATTGCTTTTACTAAATCTTTCTGGTCTAATTGTGGAAAGGATTTGATTTATTAAGCAATCAGTAAATAAATCAACAATGTTCAATGGGGAATGAATTACGAGATAAAATCTCAATTTGAGAAGTTGCCGGAGACGGTGCAAGGCCTTCTACAAATTAATTTAACTCTATTTAGAGATTTGATTATGGTTCACTTGTAACGTATTTTGTTTTAACAGTTTTTTTTTACTTTAATCACCATTCCTGCGTAGAGCTTAGATTTTATTTTAAAGAAAATGATTTTGGTGAAATACAAAAAATCTTACAAAAAAAAGTTATGTGTGTGTGTTGGTACACACGTAAGAAGTGAAACTTCTTTATGACATAATTTTTCGAAAAATTATCTATTATTTACAACTTTACAGAAATTGGTTAAGTAAAGCTAAATTAGATAAAGTTTAAGTAAAAGGCTTTTATTATCATAGGCATGGATACAAATAATACAATTATTTCACCTTATTGCTACTAAGATTATTATAGCATTTCATTAAATATAATAGAATTATTACGGCGTTTTATAGCAGAGTGCCTATTGCCACCTTCCAGCTCTATTATCAGACCCTGGATACTATCTAGAGACAAAGTACTCGTCAAGAGGAATAAAACGAGTTCCAACTCGATGGGGTTGCGTCGTTTCATTACAGAGTTACTGTGGTCATCTTCCAGCTACATCATCAGTCTCTGGATACCAACTAGATACAAAGTACCCGTCAAGACGAATCATACGAGCCCAAACTCCATGGGGTAATGTCGTTTTATAATGGAGTTCCTTTGGCTACCTTCCAGCTCCATCATCAGACCCTAGATACCATCTAAAGACAAAGTACTCGTCAAGACGAATCAGACGAGTCTAAACTCGATGGGGTTGCGTCGTTTCATTACAGAGTTACTGTGGCCATCTTCCAACTCCATCGTCAGTCCCGGATACCATCTAGATACAAAGTACTCGTCAAGACGAATCATACGAGCCCAGACTCCATTGGGTTATGTCGTTTTATATTGGAGTTCCTATGACCACCTTCTAGCTCCGTCATCAGAGCTTGGATACCATCTAAAGACAAAGTACTCGTCAAGGCGAATCAAACGAGTCCAAACTCGATAAGGTTGCACCGTTTCATTATAGTTTCTTTTTTTTATGTTAAGGCGGGAAAAAATGTTCCTAACCACACACCCCGTCGTTCGGGGTAACGAACAGGGTAGTGTAGGGCCCTCGCCCACTAAAGGAACCCGCCGTGTGCCGTCTCTCCGCTTTTATTGGCGGGCCACCGGAACCATATTACATTCCTTCTGTGGTCATTATAGAGTTCCTATGGCCACCTTCTAGCTCCATCATCAGATCAGCTTTATGTCATCATAATATTACATTGTCACGCAATATACATATGTCTTATACTATTTTTATAGTCTTGTCCATCCATCTATCAGCCCTTCAAAGTCCACTGCTGGACATAGGCCTCCCCAAGAATGGGGGATAGTGCCGTAATCGCCACGCTTGGCAGGCGGGTTGCCGATCGCAGTGGATGTTGTTAATACTCGAAAGAGTGCTGCTGCCCACTCCCCCGGATTGAGGCTGAGGCTCTTACGACTCCCATGGGTGAAGAGGGGTGGGACAATTCTAAAGCCAGCTCCACACGGCCACACATAGTCTTGCAACCCATATTTAAAAAAAACATATAAAATAAATATAGCGCGTAACGGAAAAATGTGACTTAGAAATAAAGATGGTGTAACAGAAAAACGTTACATTGAAAATTTCTCCCATACGTCGATAAAGAAGTTTCACTTGAAAAAATCATCGGTTTCCCCGGATAAGACAGTGCTATTAAGCTTTTTGCCTCAGCTTCTACACCTAATTGCATGCGGTAAGGGCCTAGACCGGAGCGAGTAATGAAAGCCAAACACGCTACACTGACAGATACTCTGCGAGTAGTAGGTACCTACTGTCATAGGTATATCATACCGACAGAGAGAGCCTTGCTTATCCCAGTATGAATGGGCTGGCTCGATCGGGGAAGTACCACCTTCACACAAGCGATCAGCGTGAAATAACTAAGTGCCTCCTTATTATCCTTTTTATCCCTTTCCTTGTAGATGGCGACGCACGAGTGATACCTCTGGTTTTGCTACTGTCTATAGGCAACGGTAATCGGTTACCCTTAGATGAGCTGCATGCTTTTTTGCTAACCACGTATTACAAAAAAAAAAACATTATGACACGGTTATTTTTGGCAACAACTCCTGTGAGCGACTGCTGATCATGAGGTCTCGGGTTCGATCCCCGGATAAGACAGTACTATTAAGCTTTTTTGTCAAAATAATAATTCTCAGTAACAGCCCGGAGCTTGGAAATGTGTCCAGTAGACGGCAATAGGCTCGCCCCGTATTTCGTGTGACTTAAACGTAGCCGGCAAACCGTGGGTGTGTAATGCACCTCTGCCTACTCCTTCGGGGAATATAGGCGTGGTGCTAAGTTAATTTTAAAAAAATTAAAAGATGCAATCTAAAGTGTTGCGTATTAATGAATTTTATTTTATAGGTACCTATATATACCTTTTTTTTTGTTTAGGCGGGAAAAAATGTATCTATCCGCACACCCCTCGTTCGGGGCAACAATAAACCCGCCGTATGCCGTCTCTCCGCCTTTATTGGCGGGCCACCGGAACCATATTACATTTCTTCAGTGGTACGTATATTATACCTGCATAGAAAGTAATACTATATATATGTATCTTATTCTTACTCCCATGCCTTTGGCAATAAAATAAAGAGGGAGCATTGTACCAATGAGGAAACGTAAGACACGTTCTAGTGAAATGTTGAAAGCCTTTCCTTTAGCTTAAATGGCGAGCAAAGATCGTTTCTATTGTGATACCAACTCTGAATCTGCATAATTTTCATTCATTAAAACAGCGAAATGATTAATAATAGGGATCTCTCTGCCTACCGTGCGTTCTTATCACCATGAGGCGTGTTCAAATTGCAGACAATCCACTTATAACTGTTTTGAGTTTTAACAAATTATTTTGATATCTTATCTTGGATCTTTGAGCACAAATAAGTCAATTAATAGTGACTTTGTTATGAAATAACATGACTTTATATTAATAGTAAATTATTTAGAAATGTAATAATTTACTGGTGTTGTTTTTCCGTTCCATTACAGTGTATTTAGAGTAATAATGAATTAGCACTTGTAAATAATTTGAGCATAGAGCTATATTGTTAGTAGATGTACTATGAGGTGAAATGTTGGCGACTACGTGCTATTTTTTAAGATAGACCTGTAATATTCATTAAATATATTTTTTGGTTGGGTCTTTTCAGTTTTGCCTCGAGTGCAATAGGTGTGCTCATAACGCGATTTAAACCCGGATCAGAGACGCTCTAAGGTTTAATCTGTATTAAGTAGGATTAGTAGTAATGGATACTGAAATTTTTGTAAATACATTGAAGAGTTTTTATACCATTTTTTATGTAAACATTTTTTTTTAATAATCTCGCTATTTTCGTCATATTTATTTTATTTATACTAATAATTGTTGTAATCCATGTTATTTACATTATATTACATAGGGCAAGTGTTATGGTGGAGGAATTTGTAGTCAACCCGTTCGTAAGTCCATCCACTAGAAATAACTGAAGCAAAATATTTTGGTAAACAAACAGGACTGTCTTTATGAATACAAATTCATAGTAACCCTACTGTGAAGTGTCAAGATTGGCTGAGATTTTAGGGAAATATTACATTGAAAGGTCCTATTCCTATATTAGAAAATTAAACGAATATTGAGGAGCTAACGGTTTGAGTATTCAAAGAGAATAAATTAGGCGAAGCTCGTCAAACAAAAGGGGGAAAGCAAATTATTGTGTGGTTTTTATTTTAATTAGAATTAAAATTAATTAGAAACTAGAATTAGCTTCGTTGGCTATATTTTGTGTAAATTTTGTATGTGCATAGGATCCTTACTGACATTATGAATTTAATTAATAAATAAATATTCACGTACATTTCACACAACATCCTCTGGTCCCAAACTAAGCTTAACGCTTGTGCTATGGGTACCAGATTACGGATATAATACATATAAAACTTTGTTTTGTAAATACATACATATAATAGATAGAAAACACCCAGACGCTGTACAAATATTTGTGTTCATCACGCAAATAATTGTCCTGAGTGGGAATCGAACCCAAGACCTCGTGCACTGAAGTTGGTTACACTACCGACTAACCCACGAGGCCTTCAGATTCTGCTCGCTTTACATCCGAATATAAATATATTACTCTACAACACACGAATGATCTCTGATGACTCTAGGTAAATATTGATGTCCCACGGGAACCATCCATTTTTCCAGAATATAAAGTAGCCTTTGTCCGATTTTATTAACCGACTTCAAAAACAAGGAGGAGGTTTTCAATTCAAATGTTCAACAACACACATACAACATAGCATCACGCCTGTATTCCCCGAAGGGATAGGCAGAGGTGTATTACACACCCACGACTCGCCAGCTATGTTTAAGACCCACCTAATAGGGGGCGAGCCTATTGACGTCTACCGGGAACATTTCCAAACATTTCAAAAAAAAAGCTCAATAACATTGCCCGACCCGGGGATCGAACCCGAGACCTCATGATTAGCAGTCGCCTACACTACCGCTACACCACCGAGGCAGTTAAAATGTTTTGTATATTTTTTTATGTATTTTCGAGTATATCTCTGTCATATGTAGACGGATTTGCAAAATTCTTATTTGTTTGATAGACGTTTATTCCGAAACCGACACACATCGACTTCAAACACATCAATAGGTGTCTAGCACGGAAATCGTATGTAAATACCAATTATTTTTTGGTTTTTAGTTCTTGGGTTTTATTAAAGGCGGTTTTCTTTTTTTTTTAATAATTTATCTGAACTATATATGTATTTAGATATTTTTATGTATATTTTTAGCATTTGACATGCTTAGCAACATACATTAAACACAAAGTGAAAAATTTGAAATCGAAAATAACAGTCACGAGCAGAATTCGAACCTGCATCTCCTGGATACCGTCCAGATGCTTTTTTTTAACTATATATGTACTAAATTTAATGATGACCGGTTAAGTTTGGTTAGGTCTTTCTTCTTCTTCTTCATTTATGTTATGTCACCATAGTCTTCGGTGAACACTGACGAATTCGCGGGCAGTCTATCGGGTCTAGTGTAGCTTATAAAGCTAGGGAATTCTCTAATGGATTTGCTAGGAATATAAGTTAGCAGTGATACTCGTAGCTCAGCGGTAAAACCAACGACTGAATTCGCCAGTCCAAGGTCTAGACCTCGTACCGCACATCCCTCTGACATTTCGAGATATTTCGAAGTTATGTGTGTATTTGTTTACAATTTATCACTATTCGGTGAAGGAAAACATCTCGAAGAAGTTTGCATGCCTGAGAGATGGCTATGGCCTTATCTCTCTCACTATGAGAGGAGACCCGTGCCCGAGGGACAGAAAAAGTGTTGGAAGAAAAAATACAGCTACAGTGGTAGGGCTGGGTACCAAGTGGGAGTACTCACTTGATATCGGGCCCGAACAGGTCGGCACCACCGTCTCCTGTGTGACCGGTCATGAAGCACGTCAGTGTGTTTAGGCTGGAGCAGAAGATAGCCGTTTATTCTTTCATTTCATATTTGAGATATGTAATGGTGCGCAGCGGCTTGACAAAACTCTTGCTACAGTTGAGTCCATGAGGGACGGTTACCACTTACCATCAAGTGGGCCGCCGCTCGTCTGCCATCATTAGTAATAAAAAAAAGAACATAGTCAAGCCACGGTCATTATTGGTGGATACCAATCCTCGAAAGACGTGCATAGACATTATTGACTGCTTTCTCTTACTTCCCTGACTCTCAACTCTCTATGAACGCGGCTACAAAAAACTAGTCAGTACCCTATCAGTGCTAGCACGATGAAACTTATTGCTAGAAAATTGTATGATTTTGTTTAAACGTTTTAGTTGCCTCTTACACTGCTCTAGGCGCAGATAGAATTAGGTACTTATGTCACTTGGTAGTTTTGCTTTCAACGGTGCAGTTAGAAACATTTTTTCCCGCCTAAAAAAAACGTCAACATTACCGTGTAAGGGGAGCGTGAATAAAAATTTTACTTAATATTATAAATGCGAAAGAGTGTTTGTTTGTTATGTGTAATAACTACTTAACCAATCAACATGGGTTTTGCATACCATATAGTCCGGAGCTCAGAAAGGACTATATGAAGGCTACTTATCTATTTGTATTATTCTAGAAAAATCAATGGACTTTCCTAAGGGATAGCTGTACTTGCATATATATAATTTAATGTGCCCTAAAGTTCTGAAGTCCACGCGTATGACGTCACGGGTGGAATCTAGTTTTCTACATTAAAATCCTTACTCAATATTTAAAACATAGCATCACGCCGGTATTGCTCGAAGGGGTAGGCAGAGGTGTATTTCACACCCACGGTTCGCCAGCTATGTTTAAATCCACGTAATAGGGGCGAGCCTATTGCCGTCTACCGGGCACATTTCGAAACTCCGGGTTGCTACTGAGAATTTTTCTTTTCACGAAAAAGCTCAATAACACTGCCCGACCCGGAGATGGAACACGAGACCTCATGATCAGCAGTCGCTCACTCAACCGCTGCACCACAGAGGCAGCACCATACTTATTAATGTGAAAAATAGTTTTTCAGATCAAAGTCCAATAGTAACATGATGCATTGAGAAACTTCACGTTTTTAAAGTCGGTTAAATAAGACTGCTTGAATACACTTCAGCAAAACTACGAATGACCTCCACTTATTTTCATGTCTAAATAGGAAGTATTGATATATCACTATATATACAATTTTCGTGCAAATATGTACCTATATTTAAGCAATCTAAATATATTATAATGTAATGTAGGTACAGTTGTACTAATTATTCGGTAAGTTTTATAGTTGAGAAAACGTGTTGGGTAATAGGGTTGTATACGAAGTATACTGTAGACAAAATATGT
Source organism: Leucoma salicis (assembly GCA_948253155.1). NCBI lineage: Eukaryota > Metazoa > Arthropoda > Insecta > Lepidoptera > Erebidae > Leucoma > Leucoma salicis. Next base: position 7,789,178 of record OX411808.1, on the reverse strand, counting down.
TTACTGAATTAAACAAACATCAATCTTTGGCTTTAACTAATGAGCTCAACAAACTTAACCCACTTTGCTATCTAGTGGTAAAGTTGTGGGAAACTTAAAGGGCAACCTAGGTCCAACCCAGATTGCCAGCGGCTCCGCCGCAGCCAAAAGCTGGATTTTATTATATCTCATCTTATATCTCAGGTTCCCGATATAGTAGCGGGATAAAATATATACCAGTTTTTAAGACTAATTGAGAGCTATTAAATAAAAAAGTTACATCAAAATTGGTCCAGTAGTTTTAGCGTGATGCGCGAATGAACAAACAGACTAACAAACAAACAGACAAACCGACAAAAATCAAATAAAAATTGTTTTGTGTTTAGATACGTCTATATGTATAGCCAAATATTGTATTTTTCTTCAAAAACTTAAATGTACAGACACATATTTATATATATTTTTAGCATTTGATTTGTTTAATGTACAGACACAGCTCTGTTACAGCTTTATAATAGTTATAGATTTGGATTGGTGTAGTTAGGTCATCTTTCAAGTATGAAACATGTTATAAAACTAAGGGAGAGATTTTGATTAGTGCAAGTAGGTACTGTGTCGCCAGCATTTTTATAAAATAGATTTCGTTGTGGAGCTTGCTCAGGAGCTGAACGGCTTTGCCCCTCCAACTTCTTTGCATCACACGGTGAAAGGCCATTTCCACAGTCCACTGCTGGATACAAACCTCGCCAAGTGGCTACTACCAGCAGTGGTCCTTCAGTGCCTTTCTTTCCAACGGTTACCGTAGTCCATCGAGCGTAATTGGATACTTATTGCCACTATAGCACACCAAGTCTGCAGTTTTCTTATAGATTTCATATTCTGTTAAACGAAATCATTTATGTCATTATAATACGTCCAGTTAGGAAATGGAATAATGTGATAGCGGATATTTGCAGATTTCGACCACAAAAAATTAAATAAATAAATATAAATTCACCTAAGTTTACACTTATCACTGTTATACTTATGTTATACTTATATTCAAGTTTATTTTTCCCTGTAAATATATGTAAGAAGAAAGCAATACCGAGGCTGAATGTTAGTTCACAACCCAAAGTACATACGTACCGAAAACAAACGACATACGTATCAAAGTATTTGGAACTTAACTCAGTGGCAGAGATAACAGTTTAAGATTTATTGCTCATTTTGCGTCGCGATAACATAATAGGTTCCTACATGTATTTAATATAATCTCACAGCCACGCGGACTATTTTGTATTACAATTATTATACGTCACATTTGCAGCGGTAGCTTAGCAGGAAGACCAGTGGGCCTAGCAAAGTTGCATTCTAAGATCGCTGACGCTATAGAAAACTATTAAAATGTATGGAAATTTGACATCTCTAACGTTACATTTTAATCGTTTTGAGCTAGGCCCACAGTTTTAGATTCGAGATAAATCACGCATCTTTGAGTTTTCAAAATTGTTTTTTATTGCATATGACAGCAAGAGCAATGGCCCACCTAATGGTTAGAGGTAACCACCTAATTAGCAACGCCAGGAGCAATTGATACTTGTGTAAGAAGAAGTACAATAAAAATTAAGGAAAAAGAATGTTGGAACACGTAAAAAGAGAATGCCTTAAATGGATTGATTGTGTATACGATGATTTGAAATGTATTGTAGATGTGAGTGCGACTGAAAATAAACAGAGCAAATTAAAGTTATACTGCACTGACTCCATGTAAAGAGGGAAATGGTGAGACAAACAAATATGAATACTACCAAGCTGCTACATGACGGTAGTCGGAATGGATCAGATATCTTCTTATGCAATCGAAATACATCAAATCGCTTCACGGCCGTTTCAATACAGAAGATGGTGGTATCTACTTAACTGTTGTTTTATACTATAAGGGTGGTATCAACCATACCGCCCACCTGATGGTAAGCGGTCACCGTAGTCTGTAGACGCTAGCAACACCAGAGGCGTCACTACCAAAGATGCGCACGCGGCCTCGGTCAACACCTTGTTGTATACGCGTATCTACTCTCCACAAGAGAGCCTTATTAATTTACGCCAGTTTGCGGAAACGCTCGCGGAAGCTCGCCACCGCTCGTCCAGTACCAGGCCCAGATACTTGTTCTGTACTGAAATCCCAATTTGGACCACGTTCAACGTAATCAAGGTGCTAACATGGGCCGACGTTGAGGGCTAATGAAAAAATAGGGCCTCCGACTTATCCAGGGCCGCCCTAAGCCCCTTCCAGCTCCTTGATCCTTCTGAAAATCTGAAGTTCTTCTTCTGATGGTCTCTTATGGTGGCCGCTTCTGCACACCCAAGCGTCGTACCTTCGAAGAAGGCATTGCGAGTGGCGGCCGTTCCCCAGTCCATCCACCAACACCACTGCAAGGACCCTGTCATAAAAATTTTACCCTGGCAAGAATCTAAAGGCATTAGTCAATATGACAGTTATTTAGTGTATCGTGTGTCTAATGGTAGTGATGTGGATTACAAGGGCTCAAGTTCGAATCCTGGGTCAGGTCAATAAAAACTTCTTTCTTTCTTTTCCTTAAGAAATTCAATACTGCTATGAGAATTTCTTCACTGGTGATTTTTAATATCTGTTTCCCACTATCCATCCCTCATCACACTATTTCCACATAGACAAACTCTTTCTTATTCCACATTCGTTCCTTTAATCACTACGTCACAGGGTGTTATCCTTACAAAGATTTTTCCCTTGCTTTTAAATAGGCATAGAGACACTTCACATCGTTATCTAACACCCTTTCAATTTTTACCATTCAGTGTATGACCTGTCTATACTAACACAGGCTCTATAAAGAGATTTCAGAGCCTGAATTAGGTTGCCATTCTAGACATACATAAACAGTAGCGACCAAAGTTCATTTCTCCCCATTCATAAGCTTTCTCTAAGTGTAGAAAGGCTCCACAAAGCTTATAAGTTTTTCCCATGAACTTTTGGGCATAATTAGTTAAGCACTGATTCATCCATCAGCCTTTCAACGTCCACTGCTGGACATAGGCCTCCCCAAGAGAACGCCACAACGAGTGGTCCTGTGCCGACCGCATCCAACGGCTCCCCGCAGCTTTGACCAGATCGTCGGTCCATCTGGTGGGCGGCCGTCCTACGCTGCGCCGTCCGATACGTGTCGCTAAAAAAAAAGCAAAGCACTGATTATATGCAGTCAATTATAGAGCAGCAAATATTATTCTCTATCATAAATAATATCAATAACTTTTTTTCCCCTAGTACATGATAAATCACTTGTGCAAGTGTGCAACATATATATACTACATAAGGTACCTACGTACAGGTATCTAGTCTCGGTCAAGTTCAGACGGTGATCGAAGCGGCGAGATTATGTTCTTACTGCTAATCTGCTGTAATCTTCACTGCACTGCGATACATGTGTAGTCTGTGTTCACGTATCTGCGACTCATAATTTTGTATCATTTCTTAAATAATATACTCTGTAGTAAAAGTACTCATACAAAGTTAATCTTACTGATATTATAAATGCGAAAGTTCATTTGTTTAATTGATTGTTTGTTAGGTTTTTACGTTGTAACTAATAAATCAATCATCATGGAACTTAGCATATACTTATATAAAGGTATAGTGCAGAACCCAGAAAAGTGTATAGAGTACTTTATTTCACCATGGAAGTAATTTACCACTGAAGTAATGTAATATAGTTCCAGTGGCCCGCCAACACAGGCGGAGAGACGGCGCACGGCGAGTTTATTTAGTCGGTAAGGGCCCCACAAAACCCTGTTCGTTACCCCGAACGACGGGGTGTGCGGTTAGGTACATTTTTTCTCGCTTTAACAAAAAAGGGGTACTTTATTCTGGTAAAATGAACGGCTTCTTTGAATTTTTGCGTAGAAATAATTAATGTGGCGTAGAGTGGCGTAACTATAAGATGCGGCAATTCTGAATGGACTCAGAATTACGGCGGACATAATCTCGCAAGTATTTGAATAAATGTTCATATTGATGTGCTTTTCTTCTTGATAGACAATCCTACTATTATAAAGCAGTAACAGAGCTGTACCTGTACATTTAAGATATTTGAGAAAAAATGATTGTATTCGGCTATATAGGCGTGTCTGAACAAAAATTTAAGAACATTTTTTTTAGATCTTTTGTCTGTTTATTTATTCGCGTATCATGCAAACGCTACAAAACGGATTTTGATGCAACTTTCTTTATTTAATAGCTCTTGATTAGAATTAAAAACTGACATACTTTATATCCTGCTACTATATTGGGAGTCCGGTTCCCTAAAATATATAACCTAAAAACAAGCTTTGAATAGGAGCCGCGGGTAAAAATTTTTTAATTACTATTTAAACCTTGGTGTTTTTGGATTTTAAAGTATCTAAACTCTGAGCCCTATACAAAATTATCAGTAATCAAAAGAATAGGCTATTTATCATCATGGAAAAGCGCATAGTTCCCGGGGGATAGCTATTAACAGAGATGATGAATATACGGTAGATTGATATATTTGTATTCTGAAGTCCGGAGTCGTGCGCAGATTCTAGTATATAATAAAGTCTGTAAAATAAAGGTGCAGGGCTAGTTTTTCTGTTTTATTTGGTTAAAAGCCCTAATAGTAGTGCTCTAGAGTACTTTTAAACTTTTAACGGTTGCATATGAAAATACTTTCTAGTGGTAGTAGAGACTTGTTATCCCAGCATGAACGGGCCGGCTCGATCGGGGAAGTACCACCTTCTCACAAAAGATCATCGTGAAACAACGGTAGGGAAACCTACCGTTGTGTTTCGTATGGTGAGTGAGAGTGTCATCTATATGTACTTTATATCTGTCAAATTTGTGTGACAAAGAGATTATTTACGAGCACGAGATATTATTTTTATACCTATGTAAAACTAGTGGATCCGGCCAATATTGTCCCGTTCAAACGTTGGCTAGCCTACTTGTTATCCAGAATCTATATCGATTTTTGCATTTTGAACAGGGGCGGTAGAGGACCTTTTTGGGTATGGTAAAAAGTACTGATATGCTTGCATGCTGGCATAAAACCATAAAATAAATCCAATAAACGAAACTTTTTTGTACTTAGGCCACTATGTATATTATTTATTGCAATATTAGATTTTATAAAATAGCTTAATGTCTAGTGCTCGTAAAATTACTATTCAATAGTCTAATACTAAGCACTATAAATACATTAGTCTCGATTTCGATCGACGCATGACACACATGTGTATATTTGTTTACAAATTATCAATGCTCAGCGATGGAAATCATCGGGAAGAAACCTACACGCCTGAGAGTTTTCTAAACGGTTTGTGAAGTGCAGTCAGCGTGGTGAACTACGGCGTAAATCCGTCAATCACTCCGAGACTCCTGTCCTATAGTGGGTACCCATATAGGGCCTGAAAAAACAAATTGCGATAATGCATATTATAATTGCGTTTCTATATTGTCTATAAATCATCATTACTCTTGAGCAAGAGAAAAGAAGCGTTTTAGGTTGATTAAATACCTAGGTATCTGCTTTCTATACAGTCTAGCCCGACCCTGTATCATATCAATTGTGGTTTTTGTTGTGTAATAGTGCTTAAGAAATCGGCCTCTCGTGGATTTATTATCGGCCCAGGACAACTCTATGTGTATTTGTGGGTCAAAAAATTGAACCCGGTCCCTTAATATAACCTTTTATATAATTATAATAATACATTTATTTATTTCCTTTTAATAGTGATACAATAGTGATAAAATTAGTATGAGGTTATGAACCAACACACAGGGTGTTGCACATGTTTATGAAAGATATATATATTCTTTTCACTTTATTCTATCATAGAAATGAGAGAGGTTGATTACCAGATTTAATATCGGTTTACAGTAAATTAATTTTCGCACTACAGAATTATATGTAGGTAGATATATTCAATTAAAGCAAATGTGTTTTTAACAAATTAATTAAACCTGTGTTAAGGACAGTCAGCCATTTTTAATAATAAGTTTGCTGAAATTCTTTGTCACCGATGTCAGTGAAGGACATTGAAAGAAATAAATGAAATTAAAAAAGAAAGAATAATGCAACTATCTTGTTATAAATGTTATATTCAACTATTGCAAACAGATTGTGTCTCTCTTTGTCAATTAAGTTTCTGTTTCAGCATAATTTAATTGTTAACAAGAGATAGGTAAGTAACCTGTTTTTTACACAATTGATTCTAATAGTGTATTGTGTTGTTTAAAAAATGTGAAACGAAAGTATTTTAAAAGTATAGCCAGATGTGAGAATATTTATATCGCTTGCTCACACAATATTAGTAACAGCTAGGATACTATTTATCTGTGCTTTCTTAAGGACGATTTTAATCACGATGATTTGTAACATTGATTATACAAGCGATATTCATTACAGTAAGACGTATAACTCCAAAAGTATCGCGGATTTATCAGATTTTCAGTCTGTCTAGTGATACCGCTGGACAACCACTGACCTATAGATACATCTCAAAATATTTTTTCCTTTACTTTTCTTATAAAAGTAACGCCGTTGGGGATTTGACCTTATCTAGAGCCTGCCTTCGGCTTATTTAGTTGTATTACAGGCTGATTACCTTGTTTTTTGGTCAGAAAAATGTATAGATATATATAGAGGTGTATATACCTTGTATTTTGGACAGAAAATATTATTTAGCTATAGAGGTATTGTAATCACTCGTTCAGAAACATTATTATTACAGTTTATATTTTCTTTTCGACAGTGACTCTTGTTTGTTTTTATATTACGATTATCTAAACTATACATATGCTTGTACCTAGGTGTTTAAAGACTAGCCATTGGCCGTGGACGCTCCGTGTAAATATTGAAGGATCAGCTAAAACCCTAAAACAGTAAAGAAGCGACCCCGAAAAAGTTTAGCATAAGGTTAGAAAGAAGTTGGTGATGATGAGTAGCCTTTGCCCTCGGCTCCGTCGTAGGCAAGGGCTAATATTTGGTTTCATCTCTGATTTCGGGTATACTAGTAGTGAGATAAAATGTATGAAATGCTAGTTTTTAAGTCTAATCAAAAGTTATCCAACAAAAGAAGTTTCAGCAATATCCACTCAGTAGTTTTTGCGTGATGCGTGAACAAATAGACCGACAAGAAGCAATAATTTGAAAAATGGTTCTTATGGATTTCGTTTGTGTTAAAGACCGCTCATATTAACATTTCATAAATATCTCATACGTATATACAGACATAGACATGTAACAATTTCATTATAGTACTAGCCTTAAACAAAAATTGATCTTTTTTGACTGAAAGTCATTCCTCAGCCACCTATCTAAGTGTTTAATCAATCGGTACATCAATATACCTATTTATAATCTGCCAAAATAACATGCTAAAACCGTATTTTTATTATTAAAGTTTGTTTAAAGTTATTGAAGAAAAAAAATTAAATTACATCATTGATGTATGTTTTCAATATGAAAGTAGGATCTTCTTCCACAATGCATCCCAACGTTGGATATTTGTTTCCTCTCAGACTCAGAGATTTACGACACAGACCAACACCCTAGACTAACTAGTTTTGATGATTTAGTTACTACACCTAAAAAAACCAAAATTTAGTTTTTGTCTTAGCCTATCATTTGAGATTTTTTTTTAATCTAAAATATGTGCAAGTAGGTATCATTATTATCAGATATTATTATGCCCGTCGGACCGATGCCGTCGGCGCATCTGTGACGGTGGGTACTTGAGGAAGTGTGTAGTTTAGCGTAGAGCATGCGTAGCCACCGCTACGCGTCACTGCCTGCTACGGTCGCACTCATTAACAATGCTAAACTAATTAACCACTCGAAAACACGTGAAAGTCGACGCGTGAAAACAGACTGAAATAGCAAGCAAGCGAGCGAGATTCGAGAACACGAGCGAACGCTACGGGAAGGTTGCCGCCATATTGCTACATGCCCCGCCTTCATGTACAATACGCACACCTATTGGTTATCTTCCATAAAGTAGGCGGAGTCACACGTAGCTAAATGTTGCCAGCTTTTTGAATAAATAATTTCTGTAATTTAAGTAATGAAGGCAATTATGGCGTTGTTTAGCTAAGTTTGCGCGGCAGCGAGTGGGAACTTTATATTTATACCGCTCTCTTTATGTACGCCGACGCGCGGTTAATGCGCGCGATCTGTTTACGTAGAGCCGAAGCGCCCGGCGATTTATTGCCTCACTCCAGTGCACGCCGCGATTTAAACTGCAATTATTTTATAAGGAAAACATATTGCACTGTATAAATGAGTCTTTTTAATACAATTTATTAGACACAGACGATTAATCAATTTTAACTCCAATTAGCATCTCATGCTTATATTGTACAAAATTATGAATAACGAAACAACACACATACTCGTATTATGCTCTTCTATAAACATTTTTTTTTGCTAACGTTACCGGTATGGATTCATTGCAATAGCTTCCCAACACTAATAAATCAACTAATAGTGGCAGTACATCACAGTAGTATGTCGAAGAGTCCACAGTAGTGTCCGCACTTGACAGAGAGAAGTAAACAGTGACGTCACGAGGCGTCATCGAGGCGATAAAAAGTCGATTTTATTCGCACAAGTTCGGCCAGCTGACTGCGTCACCTCCCCGCGCACATCTCTTCCACGCACTGAATTTTCAGTGTGGCGAGATTTCAGGGGAAGTGGTATAGATATAGTGTAGACACGTGTGAGTGAGCGAGAGGAGTATACGCTCGCGGTTTTGTCTGGCCGGCGCAGTGGGCGGGCAGCCGCCGGATGATGTATAGAGTGGTGGAGTTAGGTTCAAATTGCTCCGGGAAGTGGCCGAGATTAGAGCCAGCGCGGCCCGCACCGCGCCGCGTACGTAAGCCCACTTAAGACTGTTTTTAATACTAGTATTTTTTACGCGATCCCGACAGGATTTAGCGGATAAGCGACGTCGCCGCGATCGTGCGCTTTGATTTATCGGTATCGGAATCGTATTCGGTTTGTTCTCTGTGTTTACGTTAGTGGGTGACCCCGTGCGTGGACGCGCGTAATCCCGCGGCTTCAACCAGATTATGACGGATATCATCGGATTTCTTGCACACACATTGTGAAAATCCTACCGAGGAATCATCACAGCGCTATCATCTGTCCAAGCGGCTTTACATTACTCCTGTAAGTATATCACTGACAAGTGTCAACTTAGTAATGTTTATGACAACAGTTTCAAGAAGTCTTACATAAAATGTACGATGTTGACACCTATGCTGTCATTCCTTACCAATGAAATCCAAAACATATGGAATGGTGCTCTACTCAAGTACCTATATAAACTTTATAACCAAATCAAATATCAATGAATGCAAGTTTTGAGACAAAATATTCCAAAACAAAAGTGCAAAATAGCAAAGGCAACTAGATTTTACATTAGGTAGGTATATGAATTTATTATACGAGTATGTATGTGCATGAACAAAACACGGCCGATCTACTTTAAAAAAAAAGTAGGTACTACATATAAATGTATCTATGGAATTAGCCTGAGCTATAACTATTTATTTATATATATGTAATATTAATGAGTCGTTTTATCTTTGGGTACTATTTATTTGACTAAACAGCAAGAAAGCATTACATTACGAGTATTACAATAACGCTATGGCTCTGCTAAACCCGAATTAAAATTTTGTGGGCATCTTTGTAGCCGCATGAAATTTTCATTATTCGTTCTCTGAACCATATTTATGGTAGTTATTTATACCGGGTTCTCTAATAATCATTTAGGTATACACTTTTCTTTTGCATTAATTAAGGTTTGTCCTTTTAGTGAGCTTGAAAAATATTATTTTTATAAATTTTTATTTACATTAAATTGCCATATTATGTTTTGACGTTAATTGAAATTTAGGTAAGTTCCTGTTTATATGTTTATTATTATATTTATATGTTATAATTACTACAATTAAGGTACTTGTGTTATAGGTAAAAATTTAAAATATAATAATATCTTAAACACAAAGTGATTTTTCACTTTGTGTTTAATGTATAGTGCTAGGCATGTCAAATGCTAAAAATGTATATAAAAATATCTAAATGTAATATATCTATACGGACGAATAATTTTCATAAAAATATATAGGTATCTACTATACCTATTATATATCTATCCATAAGTAAATAACATAATTTTAGTTACGGAGAGTTAAGATAACGCAATTGTTTTTAAAGGTGAAGTTTAAATGATTAGGTATTTTTGTTTTTCTTACTGTAGGATTATTATTTTACACCAAAATAAAAACAAAACAAAAAAACGGCATTAAATTTGTGTTAATTGAAGGTCTTATCGCATGCTTCAACTTCTTTTTTTTAAGATGATTAGGAACTTTTAGTTTTCATTTAAGATATTAGGTATTTTTTATTTTTCTTATAGTAGGTACTCTTGCGCTTCAGGGTTCGAGCCACCTTCACGGTGGTAGAAGACCTACAACAGGTACAAGAATGGTTGAATTTTTGGGCAATTAATAGCAATCTCTAGCTTTTAGAATTCCTTTTAACCAAATCAGTTCTATAATAAATTATCAAGCCTAGGCAGATGTTTTTATAAAGTAAAAAACGAAATATCGGTACGTATTGTGTGTATCCAAATAGGATATACCAGATATTATTATTATTATTATTATACAAAAATATCATGAATAAAAAAAAATATTTTAATTTTTTGACATATCTAACCTAACTGTGTAATTAGGTAACATACCTACTTTTTTTTATTTTATCATCGTTTTGATGTTACATTAATTTTATTTCATTGTCATAAATCGAACTATTATACAATCAGAATTATTATCTATTCCCTACCATATAAAAAATATAACTTTTATCTAAATCAACACACCTAGCATAAGATTTCTAATCTAATAAATACCTAATACCAAATTCAATATAGGTATCTGTCTAAATAGATTAGTTCTGTATAATTTGTGCGGTTAATAAACGATATCAATTGTATAATATTTTAGTAACTATTTTCTAGTACTCTACGTAGATGGCCTAATCTAAATAAAATCATCATAAATAGTTTGGAAAATAAAAAATACATGCCCTAGTACTTCCCGTTTTAAAATAAAACATTTTCTCTAAAGTAATTCTTACGAGTATAAAATAAATAAATTAAAAACAAATATTCACGGACATTTTCACACGACGTCCTCTGGTCCCAAACTAAGCTTAATGCTTGTACTATGGGTACCAGATTACGTATTTAATACATAGCTATATTACTTTTTTTAAACACAAAGTGAACTTACTTGTTACTTTTTTTTTTGTAAATACATACATATAATAGATAGAAAACACCCAGAAGCAGTACAAATATCTGTGTTCGTCATACAAATATTTTTCCTGAGGGGGAATCGAACCCACCACCTCGTGCACGGAAGTCGGTTACAATACCGATTACGCCATGAGACCCGTCAAATAGATATAATTATTACAAATACAATTAGTATTGTCATGATAATCTTCCTATTTTTGCCCTCAACTTTTTATTTGGGGCCGTTTTCTATGTATTGAATATATCTTTTTTTTTGATAAGGCGGAAAAAACTGTACCTAACCGTATGCCCCTTCGTTTGGGGCAACGAACAGTGTAGTATAGGGCCCTCACCCACTAAATAAACCCACTGTGCCGTCTCTCCGCCTGCATTGGCAGACCACTGGACCTATGTGACATTACTTCAGTGGTAAGGTATTCAGTAGGTATTACCTAAAATAAAAAAATATTATTTCGTTGTTAGATCTTAATACATTAGGTACCATACTTCATAGTTCACTTACCTTCAAAAAAATTCGTACTTTACCGGAGTAAATAGGTAACCGTTTTGATACGCAGAGGCACATACAGTATAACATTTATTGATAAAAATTTGTTATAGGTAATTAATTATAGATTGATAAAAATATTATCATACAGGATTATTTATTATTTAGTGATAATATTTATATATTATTATGTATTATAATTTAAAAAAAATGTAATCGGGTGTAGATATCTATTGGAAATTATATTCTAATCTTCTTAATTAATATTTCTTAATTCTTCTATAGTTCTAAGCAAAAACATAAAAGCTTTTGGCGACATTTTCAAAATACAATTCTTGTAGTTTTGAATCATAAAATAGGCACCTACTATGGCGTAATTAGAAGACGCCTTTGTACATCAGCGGATTACGATCGACCTTATTGATTGAGTTTTTTTATAGATTTCTTTCTAACTTAGAATTTGTTGGCACTCTGTTCTCCCTGTCTACCCCTAAGGGAAATGGCGTGATGATAAGTTAGTTACTTAGTTAGTTAGAATCTACACTCAGAAACAAGAAATTTTGCCATAATTACCTATATATAATCTTCAGATGTGTTATGATATTCTACTATCCTACTAAAATTATAGATGGGAAAAAATGTGAAGATTTGCGGATGTTCGGATGTTTGTCCTAAAATGACACCTTTCCTTTTACTTTGTTATGGTGAGAAAAATGTACCTAACTGGACACCCCGTCGTTTGGGGCAACAAACAGGGTAGTGTCGGGCCCTCACCCACTAAATAAACCCGCCGTATGCCGTCTCTCCGCCTGTACTGGCGGGCCACTGGAACTGTGTGACATTACTTCAGTCGTCCCGGAAATCACGCCTAAATGACTGATCAGATTTAGATGAAGTTCGGGGGAGAGATACATCTCGAAAAAAATAATAGCAAAAAGATATATCCCGTAGCATAGTAATTTTTGGTGTTTAGATAAGTATAACGACTAAACGGATTTGAACGAAATTTGGTACACAAATAAATCATGACTTGTGTAAATACATATCTAGGTATATTTTTTTTCTCGATAAGAATTGCCTAAATGACTTTGCGGATTTGAATTTTAAAGTCATTCATTTCAATTCCATTTATAGAACTTAGTAAACTATTAGCTCTGACCAAAATATATTATATAAATACGAGTAGCGACCTACATAAGTTACTTGCATGCCAAGCTCAAATTAAAACATAAAAAGTGAGTCTAAAGCGCCACAGACTGTATTAGAGTAAAATTTTCTGTCGGTGCGGCCGCAATCACTATCAGCACCGTGATAGTTATATCAGCGTGCTATGTTGATAACACAGATAAATTGACGTAATGTCGCTGAAATGACTCTTAGTAAAATAGTTATGGTAATAATTACTATTAAATATAAGGTGCGCTAATATATTTTGAGGATTTTTGTGTAACTTTGAATCTTCATTTAGAGAAATTTGTAGATTGTATTATAATCAAATTATTTGACATCGTTATTTAAGAGTTTTACCCATCTTCCAATTAACATATTTATGGATCCCACGTTGTAAAACAATATTATTTGAGGTAAAGAACCCAATTATTAGTTACTTTGTAATTAGTGATGGGCTGCTCAGCCAGGCTGTGAGTCCTTGACTGAAAGAAATGGTAGTCTTAAGGAATACCTTCTTAAGCTGGATATCTTATTGAAGCGCCTCCAAAGTGTCTTTTACTACTTTTGCGACATGTGGCCGAGTATTATCATGTTGAAACATCATTTTATCGTGTCTTTTGACGCGATGGGGGCGTTTGAACTTCAATTCTTAGCTCAGTTGCATCATTTGTTTGGAGTAGCTCATACGCACAGCCCACCATATGCACGGCATAATTTTCTTGCCATGAATATTTCGCTAGGCTTTTTGAGTTAAAGCATTGCCGGGGGCTACCCCACGATTTTGTGCGCTTTAGGTTGTCGTAGGAGATCTACTTTTCATCCCTCATTACGAGGCGATGCAAAAAAATCTTGCTTGCCTAGTCTGGACGTCTACGAAATTGTATGTTTGTAAAGTTCCCAGTGATACAGGGTTTATACATAATACAAAAAAAATGTAATAAAAAAAAATATCTAAAAACTCTATGGTGGAGGCGTGAGCGGGTTTATTACACATGTTATGTGATGTGATTAATGTCTCAAAGTATCATAACGTATGTGCAAAATAATCATAGAACTATTTAGTTTGACTATGAGAAGATATCACTGTACTAAGCGCAAGGTTTTTCCTAGCATAGATTTTACACACTATTACTTTAAATCAAATCAAAAGCGACTGGTAAAAAAGATATACAATGCGAAAGTGGAAGGATATAGATATAGGGGGAGACCGAGACTCACCTACCTAGACCAAATCGGTCATGTATTGAAGGAAGGTGGAGTCAGGACTCTCCGAAACCGGCGAGCTTGTACGAAGAGAATTATGAATGTTGATGAAGCGAGAGATGTATGCAAGAATAGAGCCTCTTGGCACTCTGTTCTATCTGCCTACCCCGCAAGGGAAATGGCGTGATGATAAGTTAGTTAGTTTTTAAATCAATTAAATACTTCTTTTATTCTAATGTTTTATAGTTAGTGAGATCTTGTATCTGTTATATAGCAGACTTTGTTAAAAATGTACCGACTGACTGACGATCAACGCAGAGCCGAAATCGCTGGGGCTGCAAACTTGAAATTTTGGTAGTCAATGCCTTTTTTGTTGTAGAGATCTACTAAGAAAGGATTTTTGAAAATTTCACCCCTAAGAGGGTAAAATAAGGTATAAATGGTTGCATGGAACTCTGTCATATTCAAAGTAAGAAGCACGAAATTAGAAATACCTGTTTCTGGTTAGAAATAAATGAACATGTATAGTGGGATATTAAAAAAAAATACGACTAAGATAGTAAATGAGGGGTTGAAAGTTTATATGGGAGGTTCGTCATTTTTAAAGTAAGAAGCACGACATTTCATACACCTGTTTCAGCTTAAATATAAGTGAATACGTGTATGAGCGATTTTATAATTTTTACCCCTAAGGGTGAATTTGGAGTCAAAAGTTTGCATAACAAGTTTGTTATTTTTAAAAGAATCGAAATGAAATTCAATATTAAGCATCTTATAGAAAGTTAAGTGACAAACTTTATTAACTAAGTGCAACCCGTGACTTCGTTCACGTGGAATCTAGTTTTTTTTTTTTTGCTGTAACCTAATTATTTTTCTAAAATAATAGTAGGTATCATAAGTTACTCCTTTTAACCAGTGAAAGTCCCGTCCAAATTGGTCCAGCCGTTATGGATATTAGCCGAAACAAACAGACAAAAACTTAAAAAAAATATTTGGTTACTATCATATGCTTTTAGTAAGAAACTGTTATTTAAACATTACAAAACGACATTTCAAATTTAGTTATTTGTATAGAAAATTTTTTTATTGCTTAAATTCATAGTTTGCATTGTAAATAAGTTTACGCTCGATAGATGGCATTATACAAGTTTTCTGATTCGGACTATTGTTTCGTTTTGCCACTTATAATTGTCATATGACGAGATAACGTTAAACACACCGTAGGTTGCACGTATGCGACCACTGAAGGAATATCACACAGTTCCAGTGGTCCGCCAATACAGGCGTAGCGACGGCACACGGCGGGTTTATTTAGTGAGTGAGGACACTATCTTATTAATTACCCCGAGCAACCGTTACGTTTATTTTTGCCTGCTTTCACAAAAAACTAATAATTCTGAAGTGACGATTTTATTCTTTAAATTTTAGGAAATATTTCAGAATCTATATTATTAAAATTATGTTTTTATTAAAATAACGCAAAAGTAAAAGTTGTTTTTTTTTATTGCCAACGGTGGCAGACGAGCAAACGGGCCACCTGATGGTAAGTGGCAACCGCCGCTCACGGACTTTAGCAACACGTGAGTACTTTACTCTTCTCAAACCTCGCTTAAAAAGGGACAAGTCGTAACGCTGGGGAAACACCGCAGCAGGAAGTTCATTCCAGAGCTTACACGCACGTGGTAGAAAAGAACGCTGAAAATGAACCGTCTTGGACGAGACCATCTCGAGGTGATATGGATGAACCCTAGTACGACGTCTCGTGGTCCGGTGGTAAAACGGTGATGTAGGTCATCTGAGGAACTATTGCTGCGTTGGGGAGAGCACTGAGCCTTGAGGAACGCCATCATTAATCTCCATGGTATCAGAGCAGCATCCGTCTACAACGACTTTGATGCTGCGACCATGGAGGAAGCTGGCGATCTATTTGCAGCGCCCCTCGGGGATTCCGTATGATGGTAACTTCGATAGAAGGGCACTATGCCAGACCCTGTCGAATGCCTTTGCAATGTCCAAGCTGAATGCCAAAGCCTCACCCCTAACCTCCAAGGCCTCTGCCTAGCGATGAGTGAGGTACACGAGAAGATCCCTAGCAGACCGACCTTGACGAAAGCCGTATTGGCGATTACCGATCAGTTGGTGATCAATATGGGCCGCACGTTCGAAGAACCACCGTAGGGATGTCATCCAGCCTACTCTACTTATGGACGTCCAGCAGCTGCAGCTCCCGCCTGACCGCACGATGATTATATAATTATATTACCTCATCGACAAAATGTCTCTTTTGAACATAAATCCTAGCATAAACAAATATTGTACTCACCAATGAACCTCTTGACATCAGAATACTTAGTCTGTTTAGCAAACTCTATCTTCTTAATGTTGCATATTCGTAAAATAAGTAATAAAAACCTGCTAGGGACCCAAAACGGGTCAAGAATATAGAAAATAAAAATACCCTGTCTAAAATCCCCAACCAGCATAATTAGAATAAGTCTCTGATCTTGTCAGAGGTAGCTCGCGGGCCAGGCAACAGCGCCTGGACAGGAAAAAAAAAATGTTGCATATTCAAATAACAAAGAACTAGTCACTACTTTTACTTTGTTAGTGGTTTTTTTCTTTCTATGAAACTGAATTAAATAATTAGAAAATGATGCTGTCGTCCCTTGATGAACATCCTGGCCAAACTTTTTGGGGTATGACGGTGATACTTTTTACTAAGAGACTTTAGTCTACCGTATACTAACTGCTCAGACCGCCTAGACAAGCAGCGTAAACGATAGTAGAACAGAATAATCAATGTATTGACAAAAAGTTACGATGACGTAAGCGTAATATTATGTCAATTCATACACTATTATTATACTAGCGTTTATGTCACTTGGATGCTGATGATTTATATAATGACATCTATGGAATCTCATGGGTTAATGACACTATCTAATTTACCCGTCCTAACACTAACAAAGTTACTCATGAATGTTCTGTCCGTGTGGTGACGGACTAATACAAGTGTCACCACCCCATTCTTTCCCTCGGGTGTCGTACGAGGCGACTAAGGGAAATAAGCAATTATTACCCATTGCACTACTAGTGGGCTGGCAGGGCTGGGTGCCAAGTGGGAGTACTCACTTGCTATCGGGCCCGAGCGGGTTGGTAGTTCCATCTCCCGTGTGACTAGCCATGAAGCACATCAGTGTGTTATGGTTGTAGCAGGAAATAGCCTTTTATTATTTCATTTCGTATCCGTGAAATTAAATGGTGAGCGGCTCGACAAGACTCCCGGTATAGTTGAGTCCATGGGAGACGGTTACCATTTACCATCAGGTGGGCCGTGGCTCGTCTGCCACCATACGCAATAAAAAAGCTCACAATAATTAGTAGATAAGTTAGCTTTTAGTTTTTATTAATTAAAGTCCAATAGAAGAGTGTCTTTTCAAAAGAGCTTATTTCTCGTCCTAACTATCTATCTATCTATACTATTTTAAAGCTGTAACAGAGCTGTGTCTGTACATTTAAGATATTCAAGAAAAAACGATTGTAATAGGCTGTATAGGCGTGTCTAAACACATAATATTGTTTTTTTTAGATTTTTTGCCTGTTTGTCCGTTTGTCTATTTGTTCGTTCGCGCATCACGCAGAAACTCCTAAACGGATTTCGATGTAACTTATTTTATTTGGTAGCTATGTATTAGACTTAAAAACTGGTATACATTTTATCCCGCTTCTACATCGGGAACCTGAGATATAACCTAAAAACTAACTTTTGGCTGTGGCGGAGCCGCAGGCAAAGACTAGTTCCGGAATAAATCTATATATAGGTTAATTTCTCTAGAGAATTATATACAAAACAGCATGTGGTTACGCATCAAAGAGACTTACTTATTGTTGTTTTCGTCCAATTAATCCACTGAAATATTCTTGAGATAATAAGTATATTTGAAAAGTCACTCATGTTTATCTTGCCAATATAGTCTAATCGCAAAATATATAACGACAGGAAATGTCTTACAAGCTCTCACAGAAGTAATCATATCGCGGTCAGAATATAAACAGATGTTATCTATCGATCGCGTTTTCTTATTGATGTCAACTGGTACGATATCGTGACAATACTGCATCATATCGGAGATACACACGGTTCAAACAAATATTTATACGGTCCGCTATCTGCCTGTTACATATGTTTTACATGCACTATTATAACAAGATAAATTTATCTAATTTTAGTCTTTAGATTATTTGAGATTGAAATCGTAGATTGATTAGTTCGTAGTTATACGTTAAGATGTGTTTATCGTATTTTATGGCATTTAACAATGTTAAAACTACACAGATATTGTAGATAAATACGTATGATTACATATAAGTACTAGAAATTTAAGAGACAAATACATCCGTAAAACTTGTCTCGTGGATGCTTTTACCATTAGTGTTGCAATAGGCTTGATGACAGTAATCAAGTATCGCCAAAATATTGAAGTGATCTAATGAAATAGGATTCAAAACATAGCATCACGCCTGTATTCCCCGAAGGGGTAGGCAGATGTGTATTACACACCCACGACAGCTATGTTTAAGTCCCACGTAATAGGGGGCGAGCCTATTGACGTCTACCGGGCACATTTCCAAACTCCAGGCTGTTACAGAGAATTTTTCTTTTTTAGGAAAAAGCTCAATAACATTGCCCGACCCAGGGATCGAACACGATTCAAGGGTTTTGAAAAATGTATTCATTTTTATTTTAATGGTGAGATTAATAATTAAAATTAAAGTTAATTTGATAAAATAAACCTACAAAATACAACAATCCGCCATGATAGCTTAAACACCAATCAGCGCGAATGACGTCACGCCTTAGTAAACGTTACTGTAAAGTAGTGTCTTACATTATCTTTGACTCTAATGTTTCCAAAAAAAATCCTGTTTATAGTAGATAATCAATAATATATTAAGATATGGCCAGCGATTCGCTTTGTTTGGAAGGGTTAAACGACAATTATGAACTCGTTCTTGCCCTTTGCATCTTATCGTGAACATCCATAGAGATTCAAGGAAGAATCTGAGGAAACAAACAGGTTATCTTGGGCTGTAGACTGTAGTAGTTATTTATATCCGACATACATATCAATATGACATCAAGCAACTTTATATTCAGTTCAAGTAACGCTCGTTACATATTTTGATGATTTTGATTGTTTCAAAGGGCAGGTGGAAAGTTTACTAACATTCTACTCGAGAACTGAGCCATGAAACCAAACCGAATTTAGAGTAAAATTCGAACGAAATGGCGTTTTAATAGAGCGGAGCACTTTCACCAACTTAAATCTTTGGGCTTAAAAAAGGCTTTACATTGGTTTAAAGGATGAGCGACTCAATGGCTGTCTTTGGCTTTGGCCAATTATTCACCGCCTATTCAAGATTACAATCGCATTGTGTTGTCGTATAGATAGATGTTAATATCTCCATTATTTTGTTATGATTTTTTTGTTAAACATAGCATCATAGCATCACGCCTGTATTCCCCGAAGGGGTATGCAGAGGTGTATTACACACCCACGACTCGCCAGCTATGTTTAAGTCCCACGTAATAGGGGGCGAGTCTATTGACGTCTACCGGGCACATTTCCAAACTCCAGGCTGCTACTGAGAATTTTTCTTTTTAGGAAAAAGCTCAATAACATTGTCCGACCTGGGGATCGAACCCGAGACCTCATGATTAGCAGTCGCATACACTACCGCTACACCACCGAGACAGTATAGCAGAGTTAGTGTTAGAAATATTAAAATTAACAAAAATGAGTGCCTCGTTACAAGTAGACTGACAACATTTTGAAATAATTTTAAACATCTTTTATGTCTAAAATAAAATAAATTATAGTTTATAAAACTAAAAATACATGCTTTAATAGTTAGTTGAAATAAACAGTGGAAAATAATATTATAATAAATAATGTTTATGACACACACATAGAATATAAGTAGTAAAAAACTGTCGTTTTTGGATTATGAGGTCTCGGGTACAAAAACCAGGTTGAGCCCGAAAAATGTTATAAAAGAAATTTTTAATAGCAGCTACGTTAAGTTGGCGGTGTGTCACTCCCGTGCCTTGAAAAGTACGTAAGATCGCTAGTCCTGTTCTCTCTCCGTTCATGCTAGAATATCGTCCCAACGGACTATGAGAGTTAGGCATTAGAGAGTGCACTGTCATTTGCGCAGTCACTCGTGCACTATAATATCTCTTGCGTACGAGCTAGTGTTTTTTCTGAATAAATAGTATTCAATATAATCCAGTGTCTCATCTATCCATTTGCCAAATTTTATTCGAGTCCATTTAGTAATCTGGGCGGGTTAACAGTCAAACATCGTGTGTAAAAACATCCAAAGATGTTCACATTTACATTTAAGCATATAAGTCTAGCATACACGTCTATCCTACATAATATAGGTACAATACATGTAGACCCATATTCATAAACATATATTTTTTTAACTTAAAACCAAAATATAAATTTATTAATGCCCGTACAGTATAAAATATTAATGAAACACTAATAGACATTACAATTTGAGAGCACAAAAAAACGCTCGCTTTGTCGCTTCGACGGAATATTTTTGCTCTTTTTACTGAGTATTGAATTCCCGTCGGCAGACAGACACTACCACGTAAAAAGGCAATTAAAGCTACAAATCACTTGTGTATTCCCTTTTTCGTACTTAAACCATTCCTAGCCATTACGGAGGTTTATGTGTTCACTGAAAACATCAATGCCCAAGCTAGGCGATTTGAATTATGAAAGTTGTTAAGTGATATATCTCCATCAGCGCATTGTTTATGGCATTTTTTTTTTTTACTGCTCAAACAACATTGTGTGTGCTGCTCTAAATCACGCTTGATATTCTACTAAAGTTGATATATTCTCTCCGGAACTTTGGTTTATGATTTTAATATCTCTCTCTCTCTCTCTTATTTAAGAGCTATGCTCTTATCGGTGGACCTTCTTCCATTCATCTCGCTTTTCAGCAAGCGCTTTGACTTCTTGATACGACATGACTTTAGCTTTTTTTTTTTAAGTTTAATTAAGTCCTTCTAGGTCTTCCACGTCCTGTTCTTGCCTCTATTTTGCCTTCAATTATGTTTTTTATAAAAGAGTCATGTCCTATCAAGTGTCCTAACATCTTTCCCCTTCTGTTTTCTATGGTTCTTAGTATCGATCTCTTCTCATCTACCATTCTTAACACTTCCTCATTTGTTTTCCTTTCCGTCCATCTAATCTTCATCATTCTTCTCCAACACCACATTTCAAATGCCTTCAATCTCTCTCTATCTGTTTTTCTCAGTGTCCATGTCTCACAGCCATATAAAGCTATACTCCATATGTACGTTTTAATTAGGCGTTTTCGAATCTTTTGGGAAATTTTGCTAGTTAATAGTTGTTTTTAGTTTTTAAAAGCTCTTCTAGCCATTGCTATCCTAGCAACTAAGTCTGGTGTGCATCTAGAGGTACTCGTTATTAAACTGCCCAAGAATTTAAATGTATCTACTCGCTCTATTTCGTAGTTATTAAGTTTAATTGTATCAGTTATGGGTGCTACTTACTTTACTTTGTTGTTATCATAGTTTTCGTTTTTGCTTTATTAATTCTTAAGCCATTCTCTTGAAAAACCTTGTACATCCTATTTACTAAACATTCTAGCTCTTATCGATTGTCTGCCAAAGCTGCAATATCATCAGCATATCTAATAAAACATATTTTCTGTGCGTTAATTTTTACACCACCTTGTTTTCCCTCTATCACTTTTCTTATGGCCCCTTCTGTGAATATATTAAAGATAATTGGAGACAGTGGACACCCTTGCCTCACACCTTGTCTGATCCTTGTTCTTCCTTTTTCTCCACCTACTTGTATTATAGCTTCTTGTCCTTTATTTCTATCTCTGTAATCCAATCCAGCATTTGTTAAAGCTTTCATCATCCCCTTCCAATTAATTCTATCAAAAGCCTTCTCTAGATCAATAAATGCAATATGCGTGTTAAGGCCCAGGCTCATTCTTCTATCAATAATCATTCTGAGTGCTAGTATCGCTTCTCTAGTACCTTTCTCTTGTCTAAATCCATACTGGTCAGCCCCGATCCAATCTTCTGCTTTTGGTCTCATTCTGTTTTGAACAATTTTTAATAAGATTTTAAATGCTTGTGAGATTAGTGAAATTGTCCTGTGTTCTTCACATTTTAAACTATTTAATTTTTTTGGTAGAGTGACTATTTTGCTTTCTTGAAAATCTTTAGGAATCCTGCTTGTTATATGCATATTTTGTATCAACAGAAATATTTCATCAATAAATTTTGGACATCGTGCATACTTTAATAACTCTATGTAGATACCATCTTCTCCTGCTGCTTTTCCATTTTGTATACTATTCAATGCTTTATTAAACTCTGCTCTCATAATGGGTGGACCTAAATTATCTATTTCAATTAGTGATTCCAGTTCTATGTCATTACTATCTAATCCTTGACCATCATATACTCGTAAACCTTCTAAATATCTCTTCCATCGTTTTACTATATCTATTTGATCTACTAAAATATTTCCTTGTTTCTTCTAGTATAGTTGTACCCTTAGTTTTATGTCTTTTTTTCTAATTGTTGTATAATATTGTATGCACAATTAATTTTTCCCATTTTCATATGATATTCAATTGTATCACATTCCTTTTCTATGTTCTTCTCTTTTGCTGCTATGTACATAGTCTATATATATATATATATATATTATCTTATTTGCTAACTTTTTATATTCCTTTACACTTCTTTGATCACCCTTATTTCTAAACTGTCTTCTCTGTATCATTAAATCTATTATTTCAGTAGTTAACCACTTCTTCCTGGGAACTACTTTTTCTTTACTTAATGATTCTTCAGCGCTTGATTTTATTATATCCCTCATTTTATTCCACTTTTCTTCTATATCTATATTTCTTAAATTATACTGTTCTTCTCCTTTTAATCCTAAAAATGATAAGTTAGAGTTAACTTATCACCTATATTATTACTATATTGCACACTATACTTACTTCCACTATCCTTAATTTTATTGCGAATCTATCTTCTTTGATTTGGCTAATCTTTTTAATTTCTTTATTAGTAGACTAAGTGTACTAAGCAATAGATTGTGGTCCGAGTTAAGATCGGCTCCTGGATATGTTTTACATGCCGTTACTTGGTATCTATATTTGTTTCGGATTAGAATATAATCTAACTGATATCTCGCAATGTCTCCTGGCATTTTCCACGTATAAAGCCGTCTTTTTGGCTGTTGAAATAAAGTGTTTACCACTGTCATATGGTATTCTTTGCAGAATTGCACTAACCGATCTCCCCTTACATTTCTACTGCCAAGTCCAAATCTTCCAACTACTTCGTCTTCTGCCCCTTCCCCAATTACCGCGTTAAAATCTCACATTACTATCACTATGTCCTTTTCCTTTGTTGTACCTACTATAGAATCTAAATCGTTGTATATTTCTTCTATATCTTCGTCTGGATACCTACTTGTAGGCATGTATACCTGTATTATCACTACATCGATAGGTGAAGATTTAATTTTAATGGCAGTTATGCGGTCACTGTGGTGTATTGTATTTTATACCTGTGTTCCCCATCTCTTATTCAGCATTACCGCTGTTCCATTTCTTTCTTGCTTTTCTCCCGTATAATAATATTTATTATTTTAACTTTATTTAAAAACGTGATTTTTGTAACATACTACCTATAATTTGAAGATAACTTCAACAAACACTTATACAAACTAATCTAATCCAATAGTGGCTGATTTGAGACAGAGTAGTTTGTGTTCGTTAACTATATCATAGTTAAATCTTTAGCAATACAGGGCATTACCTCCAAAACTAAAAGAACAACGTTATTCTAAAGTTATACTACAACAGAATATTTGGAAATACTGATATCTTAGAATATTAATATTATCTATCGAATAGTTATCTATTCTAAGACTGATCTGTGCTATGCAGCGTTATGATAGATAGCGTACAGGTTTATTAAATAGAAAAATATTTACATACATTCTGTTTTTTATAAAAGGTACCCTGCACTAAGGAATAATCCTTGTATCGCGGGGGACAAACATACAATTTCAAGGACACAAAGTACACCCAGACTCAGAACAACCATTCGTGGATCACGCAAAGAGTTGTCCTGTGTGGGAACTCACAACACTCGGGTGGGAATCCGGCATCTAAGCCTCTCCACCATCTGTGCAATCATAGCCAAAAAAAATACTAGGTTAGGGCGTTCAATAACACAAATCTATTAGATTTATATAATTTATTTTCTAAAACTCAAACACAATTTCATTAAAAGTTAAGTATAATGTAATTGACAATAATGTTTCTTTTCAGCGTCATCAAGGATGAGCATAATCGCGTGAGTGCGCACTCACGTCAGCTCAGTCGCTTGCGCGGCGTTTCCCCAACCGTCACCACAAAGCATCAACATTCACCTCAGGGTGTACAAAGAAGCGCTAGCGGCCGGGATGGAGCCGCTAAGCGAGAACGGGCTCTGTCTATCAGAGCTGGAACTCCACGGGGGCAGCCACTTGCACGAGTCAGTGGCCGCGTCGGTGGGGTCCGCGATATCCAGCCTCATGGCCCCCTTACATCATGAGCCTCAACATGCACCCTTGCATCATGCCCCTCCATTACATCATGAGCCACTGGAGAAATTAAAGTGTAAGTGATATTTACTTTAATTACAGTATTTATTAGATATTGATCTAAAACGATTCACCATTAAATAGAACACGAAGTTTAGATTTGTACCCGTTAGAAGACGATAGGTTTACCTTTTCGGAGATTAGGGTAAGACTAATATAACGTGTTTGAGGTAGAACCTTCTGTAGGTAGAATTGACAACGCCATCTATCGAAACCAACCAATTTGTATTAAATACTGTCCGTCCATAATACGAATTTATAAAATATACATGTCCAGTAAATAATCTATTTAGATACATAACAAATTAAGTTTCTATTTCTGTCGGCAGTCCATTGTTACAGGCAGTAATTTTTTTTTATACAGAACGTGTTAGTAAGCTAAATATTACTACGAGTACGTACTAGCTACCAGTAGTAGGTACCTAGTAGTATTTTACATTCATTTTGATATTTTTTGGCCCTTTGACATTTGAAATGCATAACATGCGCATTTTGTGTTAATTTAAAAACATTTATCTATACTATTATAAACCTGTAACAGAGCTTTGTCTGTGCATTCAAGATATTTGAGAAAAAATGACTGTAATAGGCTGTATAGGCGTGCCTAACACAAAACAATTTTTTTTTAGAATTTTTGTCTGTCTGTTTATCTGTTTGTCTGTTCGTTTGTTCGCGCATCACACAAAAACTACTGAACCGATTTTGATGCAGCTTTTTTATTTAAAAGGCCTTGATTAGACTTAAAAACTGGTATACATTTTATCCCGCGACTATATCGGGAACCTGAGATATAACCGAAAAACTAGCTTTTAGCTGCGGCGAAGCCGCTGGCAAAGGCTAGTACAGATATCAAAATCTATTTGCATGGTACTAGTTCAGAACAAGTTAATAAACTATCTTGTTCCAATCACACCGACTCCTATCCACGAACCAACAAGGATTGTCTTCGAAATCCATATATTGGCGAATAAATCCTATTTTAAACTCCACCCGGCCAGTAAATAAAATAAAGGGGAGTTTTCACGTTTCATTTCGTTGGCGACGCGTTCTCGTACGATCGAGTCGTTACTCGGCGCGTTTTATTTTTATGAAGATGTGTGGCATCTCACGCTCGATAGCGAGAGATAAAGACCTAACAGGGACTTGCACGAGTAAATAAACGCAATTTTTCCTTTTTTATTCCAATACAGCCATCTTGAATTATATTGAATTTCGTTTAGTAAATATTGAAATAATCAAGAATATTCGTAATGCTGACTTCATAGAGCCTCTAGCAAAATGGATTTTACAGCATATTTTAAAATTGAATTTACGCTTTTGTGATGAGGGATGGGAAATAAAACATAATATATTTTATAAAATGTACAAGGGAAAGTGGTTAGATGCAGAGATGCTAATACCGATGCATCGAATTTGGTCCCCAGTCTGACTATATTCTTTTATATTCCTTTTTTTTTGTGGTTCTTTTTATTCTTAGAGGAAACTTGAGTCCCACCGATCCAGAGACTGCCGAAATTTTGTCATTATTTGCGCTGATATTTGTATTTATTTCAAATACGACACCACTAAGAAATATCACGGGAGACTTGACAAACTTAATGGACACTAAGTACACCCAAACTAAGAACTACCATTTGTGTATCACAAAAGTATTGTCCTGCACGGGAATCGAACCCACAACACTAGGCATGGCAGGTCGATATCTTAACCACTCCAAAATCTGTGCAGAAAATTTTTCAGCAATTTCGGCAGTCTCACTAGATTTACTCATATACAATTTGTAGCCTCTGGGTTCAAAAGTCTATCTATCTATATTAATAAAAATGAACTAGCCTTTGCCAGCGGCTTCGCCGCAGCCGAAAGCTAGTTTTTCAGTTATATCTCAGATTTCCGATATAGTAGCGGGATAAAATGTATACCAGTTTTTAAGTCTAATCAAGGCCTTTCAAATAAAAAAAGTTGCATCAAAATCCGTCCAGTAGCTTTTTTAAATTACTTCTAAAAAAATCTAGTATAAATAATTTTCTAGATTTTCGGTTATATCTCAGGTTCCCGATATAGTAGCGGGATAAAATGTATACCAGTTTTTAAGTCTAATCAAGGCCTTTCAAATAAAAAAAGTTTCATCAAAATCAGTCCAGTAGTATTCGCGTGATGCGCAAACAAACAAACAGACAAACAGGTAAACAGACAAACAGACAAAAATTCTAAAAAAAATGTTTTGAGTTTAGAGTCGTCTATATAGCCTATTACAGCCATTTTTTCTCAAATATCTTCAATGTACAGACACAGCTATGTTACAGCTTTATAATATAATAGATTATTAAATGTGTTGATAACCGCAAAACTCGAGAACGGCTGGACCATTTTATAAAACCCATTATTGCTGATTATGTTTTCAAATATTCGTTGTTGTCGTTAGGCGTATACAATGGAGAGTTTTTAGTGTCAACTTCAATATACGGAAGTGAAAGTGGCAGAAAAAGAATGAAAGTAGAATAAATACTGTGGAGATGAGAGCTTTAAGAAGTATGTGGGGTGTAAAGTTGAAGCCAGAGGAAGTTTTCTCTATGAAAAAAAAAATTGGAAAATATATGCCTGGATAAACGTGAAAACCATATTTTTTCTATTTTCCATTCACATTAAAACATCAATAAAAAACTATTGGTTGTCTGTAAAGTCGGTTTACGGATGATAATTTTACGTGATAACGTCATATATGTTTTCTGTAGTAATCAATCGAATGGTACATATATAAAGGTACGCGCGTGCTGCTATACAATAATTGAGATACGCGTGTTCTCCGGGACGTGTTCGGGCGAAGAATGTGATGTCGGTTGGTGACGCCGGCTGCCTCCCTCCCGCAGACGCTCTTCAGCCCGCGGCTCTCTTGTGGGCGCGAACATCAAACAATGCATCGGTCGCTATACATTGAACGTTAGACTATTTAGTGTGTGCTGCTGGCGTTCACCGATTTATAAGACGTCATCACGTCAAAAATTTAAGATTTATAGATTTACATGTGCTCTATGGAAAGTATTGTATAATTGTATAGAAGCTGCTCTGTGAAGTTTTCACTGTGTGATGCTTACGTACGAGTCGTGTTAAATAGAAGGAATATGTAAAAGGGTCTGTAAAATGATTAAGTAAAAATAAAGTAGACTGATTAGTAAAAAGAGTTTATTATTATATATCCACGGAAATCAACAAGGAAAACAAGAAAAAATACTATGTTCAAGGATCTAATGGCACTGATGGAAGACTTTATTTCAGCCAAATAAGGTTTATAGATAGTTAACAAATGGATTATTTTAAAATTACTTTACTCAAAGCAATTAAAAACTTATTTATAAAGTTTAGTTTAAAATAGGGGTCAGTGTTATATTCTTGGCTGCTATGTTGTATGGCTGCTGTGTTATTGCTTGGTTTCTCAAACGAGAAACAATATCCTCGATTTATCTTTGGTTAATTGTATTACTATTTTGTGTAGATTATATTGGAAGTAGATAGTCGAGCCTGCTACACGCTTGATTTAACGCTAATATTTGACGCTATTTTTAAGGAAAGTGGAGAAGCTAAATTTTCTACGAGCAGAATTCGAATCTTTTAAAGTGAAATTGGGAGTCTTAACAGGCTTCTAATCGTAGAAGAGAGCTTTAGAAGAGTGGAAAAAAGAGCTTTAGTGTCGTAAAGACATCTAAAATAAATGTGAAGTAGAGATTTGGAGACGCGTTTGGGCGAATGCGATCGATTAGCTGCCCAAAGCACTTCCCCGGATTGGATGGGATGCAGGTTCGAATCTTGCTTGCAGTACAGCCCTCTATTTCCACTTTCGTAAATAATTTGTCCTTTAAAATAGCTGGGCATGTCTAGTGCTAAATACATATAATTTTCATTCCCTTCGACTTCGTCGGTGTGAACGTCAAAGTTGAATCTACGGAATTGTTTACACATAATTATCCGTCACAAAATCTTTATGGGACTAGAAATATTCTATGAGTTCCAGACTATAATTTATTTGTATATAAAATTTCATTCAAATTCGATAAGTCATTAAGTTTATATTGTCAAAAATACCTATTCTAGGGTAACTATTAATTTTTCGGGATTAAAAATTATCGTTTATATCTCAGCTTTGTACCAACATTTCATATAAATCCTTTCAATCGTTAAATTGTGAACGAATAAACATCCGAAATCTTCAAACATACAAATATCTTCCAAAACTTTTGCATTTATATTTGCGGGACATATCATAGTAAATATTCTAGCACAATTTCGCCAATCTCGCCTAGAGGGCCATCAAATGAAGTATTAATACATTGCAACGATAAAAATTATTACGACACACAGGCGAAAGGACATATCAATGCACGTGTACCAGATGACTTTATTTATGATATGGTGGAGAGCGTATAAAAAAATTTGTTGCATCGTCACAGGCAATCGAATATTCAGCGGTGAATACCGTGACGAGATGTGGGCACTTTTGTATACACTCTGTATACAAAATTAGGGATTATTCAGCGCCCGTCCGTTTGACATGCAATTTCCCGGCTTTGTTTTCACCAATAACATGTCATATAATAAATAATAATTTAGATTATTTAGAGAATTTATTGCAAACATTTTTGATCTATATTTTTTAGAACGGTGGCCGAAAGGTCGGTGCGGTAGCTCAGTGGCTTAGAGCACTTCCCCGGATTGGAAGGCACGCGGGTTCGAATCCCGCTCACACTAAAGTTCTCTTTTTCCTCATTCACAAATAATTTGTACTTTGAATTTATTGTATTTAGTATCATTGGCAAAAATAAAATTGACATTAAGGACTAATGTAGTACCTATATATTTAGTATTGTGTGTGTTTTTTGGCTAATTATCACGGTTTGGTGAATAAAAATATCGCGAGAAAAAAAAAAGAAAAATAAGTACCTACACGTACGTATGCATACATAGTATGTACCTATTATATTCGTACGTATGTATATTACATACGTAGATACTACACATATGATGATTTATTTAGTCATCTCAATACTATTAATTATATATTAATTCAGATAAATTACTATTTATTTTGTACCTATACATATTTCTGTGTAACTCTGTAATATATTTACTCTGTATTTGTAGGTAGGTAAGTAGGTAGTACACGAGATCGCGTCGTAGTACACGAGAGCGATTTGTAAATAGGTATAACTGCAAATACCGACGGATATTATTCAATCATTTTTTGTATGACTATAGCATTTTAAACGAACAACAACCTGTTACTTTTTAAAACAAATAATAAGGTTTAATCAATTTCATAGCTAAAAAAAATTCAAATAACATTATCACTTGCAAATGTTCCGAGATGGGGCGCGGGGCTAATCGGATAGTTTTTACAAACACATCAATATTGGATTACTCACCCTCTGCATGTTTAGTTACGCAATTAGTCATGGTGCGAGAGACGTTTTAAAACGCATGGAAAGAAGCTCTACTAGAAAAATATATATATGGCAAGATAGAATTAAAATGAAGAGAGGTATTTTATCGTAGATATGTTTAAATCTAGCCTTAAAATATACTTATCCCTGTTTTACGCCGAGGTGAAAATGGCAGTCGTTCTGTACTAAAATTTATATTCTATCGATGTGCTTAGAATAGAAACATAATTCCAAAACATCGATAATAATATAGGGTAGAAGATGACTAGTGATATATACCTCCATCTATACTATTATAAAGTTGTAACAGAGCTGTGTCTGTACATTTAAGATATTTAAGAAAAAATGACTGTAATATAGTCTATTAAAGTATATATAAATTATGAATGTTGAGGAAACGAGAGATGTATGCAAGAATAAAGCCTCTTGGCACTCTGTTCTCTCTGCTTACCCTGCAAGGGAATTGGCGTGATGATAAGTTAGTTAGATTTCATATAGAACGCTAGTTTGCACAAATTAGTAATATTGTATCATACCTAGGTATAAGATTAAAGTAACTATTTAAGTTCATATTTATCTATAATATGGATTACGAGAAAGAACTTTATAGATAAAAAGCAAATTTTATTATAGAGCGGAGCGATGTATATTTTATATGCAATACTGTGAGGATGATCTAAACGAAACGATTTGTAATCCATCACCGCCGGACAAAAAGAGCAATCATTTAAAGTCAATTTGGATGAAGCATCCTTTTTCTCTTTCTCTGCGTAATGTTTTATAATAAAAAAATCTTTTGTCTCTATCGCACACTAAAAAAGCACCCTCCGGAGTCGGTGGAGCATTATATTGCGATGATTAGGCTTGCACTTGGCGCTTCTGCTATTGAATTTAAATGGGGGAATTAAAACGCTACTGTGTGCATTATTATTAAAACGCTATTGTGCATTAGTTCATTAAACGACTGATGTCATTTTATATATACCTACTATAGTTTAATATCTATAATTTATATTTAGATATTTTTATATATATTTTTAGCATTTGAGATGCTTAGCACTACACAATAAAAAAATGTGAAATCGAAAATAACAGTCACGAGCAGGATTTGAACCTGCGTCTCCTGGATACCGTCCAGATGCTTTGCCAATTCAGCCATCGTTATTTTCGATTTCACATTTTTCACTTTGCGTTTAATGTATAGTGCTAAGCATGTCAAATGCTAAAAATTATATAAAAATATTTAAATATTTATAGGGTTTGCGTTATTATTAGGTAAAAATATTAATTGTAAAATTAAGTTTACCTGGTCGGTATAATGTATGAAATAATATTAAGTATGAATGTGTTATCGAAATTAGCAGTCAGGAGCAATTGTCACGATGGCTGAATTGGCAAAGCATCTGGACGGCATCCAGGAGATGCAGGTTCAAATCCTGCTCGTGACTGTTATTTTCGATATCACATTTTTCACTTTGTGTTAAATCTATAATTTAAATAAATACGAATTATATTTCGGGTTTGTGTACCTAGCAGTGATAGCCTAGCGGTATAACCAAGGATTGCGAAGACATTGGTATCAAGTACGATCCCGAGTCCAAAGTTCAGTCCTTTTTCGACATTATGTGTGTATTTGTTTACAATTTATCACTGCTCGGTGAAGAGAAACATCGTGAGGAAACCTGCATGCCTCAGATATTTTCTCGACGGCTTGTAAAGTCTGCCAACCCGCATTAGGCCAGCTTGGTGGACTATGGCCTAATCCCTCTCACCATGAGAGGAGACCCAGTAAAAGCTGAAGTGGCGGCAACAGAAATTAAATAAGAGTTTTTTTTTACGTTTGGTAATGTCAGACTCCTATTTTTATAAGGTATTAGATTTGATTATTTTAGCTTGTTTAGGAGTGAATGCGGTGTATCAGTATCATAATTACTCCTTATTTGCAATTTATAAAGATTAATATTAAATTTTAAATTAATTGCTCAAACAAAAATAAAATGTAGAAAAAAATCTCGCAGTTTAAACGATAATGACATCTATTTCCCAACAGATCTCACCTTTGGCAGGTGCGCTTCGTTCAGCAATAATCATTTTTAGTGTGTACGTTCTGTTAATCGATAAATATTTTAATCTTTATTTAGTAATTTACGTGTTCAGCTACTTTAAAGAACAAATTATATGTGGAAGTATCGAATTTAAAATAGAATGTGCAATATAATGTATGGTTGGCAATACCATAGGATGTAAATATAAGCAAATAATACGAAAATAGAATATTGTGCTATTTACTTTCCCGCTGATAGACGCTTTATTGGCATATATATATTCAGGTCATAATATATCAGATACATTCTATGATGTTATATCGCTGTTTTTGATGTGAAACATCTAATGCGGAGGGAGGGTAAAATCGGCTGCTAGCGTGGCGACGCTTTTATTGTACTTGTTCCGTTCAAATCTTACAAGTTATATTTAACACACTTTCCGGTTTCCGATTGAGCTGATATTTTACATGAAGGTGTATATCACGTGAAAATGCAATATTATGATGACATGGAGCTGATCTGATGATGGAGCTGGAAGGTGTACAAAGGAACTCTATAATGAAACGGCACAACCCCATCGAGTTTGGGCTCGTATGATTCGTCTTCATGAGTACTTTGTCTTTAGATGGTATCCAGGGTCTGACGATGGAGCTGGAAGATGGCCATGCGAAACTCTGCAATTAAATGGCGTAACTCCATCGAGTTAGGGCTCGTTTGAAAAGTCCTGACTAGAACTTCAGTCATAGATGATATTCAGGATCTGATGATGGAGCTGGAAAGTGACTACAGTAACTCTGTAATGAAACGACGCAACCCCATCGAGTTTGGAATCATTGGATTCGTCTTGACAAGTACATTGTCTTTAGATGGTATCTAGGGTCTGATGATGGGAGCTAGAAAATAGGAACCCGTTATAAAACGACATAAGTAACTCCATCGAGTTTGGGCTTGTATGATTTGTCTTGACGAGTACTTTGTCCTTAGATGGTATCCAGGGTCTGACGATAGAGGGATGGAGGGTCTGATGATCATTTTATTTCTACAAAATAACTTCGATATTTTTACATCTGCTACACGTCCCGCGACGTCTAGTTTTTTTATTCTATTATTGATAACACAGTATTACGCCTGTATTCCCCGAAGGGTAGGCAGAGGTGTATTACACACCCACGACTCGCCAGCTATGTTTAAGTCCCACGTAATAGAGAGCGAGCTTATTGACGTCTACCGGGCACATTTCCAAACTCCAGGCTGTTACTGACAATTTTTTTTTTAGGAAAAAGCTCAATAACGTTGCCCGACCCGGGGATCGATCCCAAGACCTCATGATTAGCAGTCGCATACACTACCGCTACACCACCGAGGCAGTCTATTATTGATGAATTTATCAATATTGTTTGATGGCTTATTATGAACTTAAAAACATTATTTTTATGAAAATTGATGCCTCCCAGATCTATAAAAATTGTTTAAACGATAAAAATAATGCAATCAATATCTAATTTCCGACTTCTTTTGATTGAGCATAAAAAGTCTTTGGGTAAATCGTATCTCGTTTTTTTTGCATATACGATTTAAAAATCTCATCTATTCTTTGTATGATATTCGCCCTTTCGAGCTTATCTGCCGAAGATTGTTCCCACCCCAGATTTTTATAAAATAGGCGAAAAACACGTATCGTGGCTTTAATTTTAAATTGATCAGGTTTTGTGGATTCTTATTAAATCCTCCGCGTTCGTTGATTCGATCAATGTCTTTTTTTCAGCTCAGCCATTGTTAAATCGGGAGCGAATCTCATTATTTCCCTCCAACAAAATATGGAAAATTAATTATGCAGGATTTGAACGAATTTTGCCTTTTTTCCTTATTTCCGTGAATGTGAGAATAGCAAATATTTACAGCTCGAGAGTTAAGATATAACAAAGCGTTTACCAGCCCTGGCTTTATTTCATGGATCGAATAATAATTCGATACGTATTTGGGTATTATTTTTCGGTTCAAACTCATTTAGCTATTAGCCTATTAATAACGTTTTTAAGGCAAGAAAGCGGGTGCTTTCTATAATACAATATGTTTACTTATACACGTCCATGTAATTTTTCTCATACTGTATATATGTATACTAAGAAATCAGGGCGTCGGGTTAACGATTGCTTTAAAAAAATGATGAAACAAATTAATGTTGCTTTAAAAAATGTTTATCCAAAGCCTTAGCCTTCTTATGGCTTTTGGATTATACCTGCAATTTTAATGCAACACACATTACATTAGAATTATTGTTTCAAAACTACATTTAAAATTATTGTTTAAAATATTTTAGAGCACGTGAGAGGTGTGTTGAAATTATTCAACACATCTGTAACAAAAGCCACTGAAGTCAAATGAATATTTTTTATTCCAATTGACTTCACAGATAACGGAGAGTTTGAGATATCAAAATCCGACCGTTCACTGCCGGTTCGTTTCCCACTCCGGACATTTCTTCGTTTGACCCACAAATGGTTATTCTGAGTACAGAATCAGAAAGAGGTCTAAGTAAACGCAATATTCGTATTATATTATCGTACACCCAGGTGTATTTTGTGTCATTCAATTGTATGTTTGTAAATTCCATCGCGATACAGGGAATATTCCCTAGTGCAGGATGTTGTCTTTTGTTAAAAGCAAAAAATAATACCTAAAAACAATCATCCTTAAATCCACGTAAATATTGCGTCGTTCGGGGTAACGAACAGGGTAGTGTGGGGCCTTCACCCACTAAAGAAACCCGCCGTGTGCCGTCTCTCCGCCTTTATTGGCGGGCCACTGGAACTATGTTACATTCCTTCGGTGGTATGGATAAATTATACCTACCGTTTTATTCTTCCGTTCAGATTTAAATTTTAAATATTCAAGTGCTTAAATTATTGAGGTAACCCCATCGGACTTTTAGAAACGATTAAAAAATAAATTTATTACGAAAGACAAAGGTTCTTTTCATCGTTCCGCAAACTTGTTGGGAAGCCAAACAAAGAATTAAGCAACTCGTGCCGCACGTAATCGTCTATTTTGTGATGTGAAGGATTACAAGTTGCTACCTTTAAGATGTTATGTTATAGGTAGTACGTAATGTCATTTTATACATACTTTGAAATAAGTATTTACCTAACAGGAGCGAACCCGTCAGACGTTGCTCTGTCCTAACTTGCTTGCCTATTATTTGAATTTTCGATCAGGGCGGTGGTGGGGGCTGAGGTGATCTGGTCCAATTGTTTATCCAAGCCATCCAGGGATCACAATAAAAATCTTCCACACAGTAAAAATCTCCAAAATCGGTTGAGTCGTTTAAAAGTTCCGTGACAACATACATAGTGGTACGGAGTCATATCTTTAAAAAAAAAATCTTTAAATTTAACTGCCTCGGTGGTGCAGCGGTAGTGTGTGCGTGCTGATTGTGAGGTCTCGGGTTCGATCCCTGGGTCGGGCAATGTTATTGAGCTTGTTCCCAAAAGGAAAAATTCTTAGTAGCAGCCCGGAGTTTGAAAATATGCTCGATAGATGGCAATAGGCTCGCCCCTTATTACGTGGGACTTAAACATAGCTGGCGAACCGTGGGTGTGTAATTCACTTCTGCCTACCCCTTCGGGGATACAAGTGTGATGCTATGTTTATGTTTGTTATGTAATTATGCCTTGATACAAAGATAAGTATGTATAGCCAATTAGGTGTGAGTAAAAAGACGCCAATAACTTTATAATTTATTCATCAAATCTCGCATTGTTTTGATTATTATATTATTAACCCTACATTTTGTTATGATTCCCATCAAAGCTAATATGGGTCAAAGTATAACAAAGTATATATACTAAATTATTCTTCTCGTAATTATGAGTATAACACTTCATCAAGTAGGTTGCGTGTCTATGAGGTGTGAGACCCTGGGCCCAAACAAATATTTGTAATGTTAGTTCACGTCTCAGATCAAGATTACTGACTTTATCTAAACGTACTCAAATCTGACCGACGCGCGACGCGGACGCAAGAGCACACAGCAAGATTACATTAAAATGTTTAACTATATGTAAAGGCACACTAATCGTCACATTGAAAAAATTCGTCTTCATATTAAAATACCTATCAATCAATTTTATTCCAAATATTTTTTTCAATTTATACAATAAAAAAACAGCTAGTTTTTTTTATATTCCTAGCGATTATAAAAATAAAACACACGAGTGCCCTGTGAAACGTAAAAAAAAACAAGTTGTATTAGTATCCATAGATTTAATATAATATATACTACCGTATAGATCTTCGATCATCAATATTAACAAGATACAGTGAACAAAATCAAGATAAAAACTGTACCTGTGAATATATACTTATACAGCTACATCTGTTTACTAATAAACTGAGACAAAGGTTTTAAAAAAAGTTTTAAGTACAACCTAATTACAATCATGGCACTAAGTAATAAAGTCACAAATCTTTAAAATATTATCTTACATTTACGGTCATTCGTCACATAAAACGAGCAAAGCAATAATTTACTACTGTCATTAAAAGTGAAAAGACAAACAACATTTACTGTGAAATCAAGCTTAAACTGTAACTGTAACTTTTTGAACTAAACAAAATAAGAGCACTTCTCAAGTACGCTCTTATATACCAAGACGTATTTTTCGGGTCGACGCGAAATCTATTGCATTTTGATCGAAGGTATAGATCGGCTATAGAGTAAAATTATGACAAGACCAAAAATGACGCGTACCAGTGTGCGTGTAATATGCATGTGTACAGAGATAACCTAGTGTTTTAATTAACGGAGAAAATAAAATTCTGGTTTGAAAAAGGCGCCATATAGCCATTTTATTTGATTTTTCTTACAATAACTTAATATAGGCGAGAGAGTCACACGGGAAGATGTAAGAATTCTAACAAATCTGAATATAGCGAAATCCGTTGCAGCTAAAACTTATGTTGGAACAAAATAATTGACAAACATACTATCGACTATGAACCCTAAAATTACCTACCTACCTATTATTAATTAATTGTGCAGTCGTTTAAAAAATAAAGACTGTATTATAAACTAGCAAATCCTGCCACCCGTTGCTGTGGCTCAGTTAATGTACGCCATTTCACGGGAACTACTATTTTATTTGGGATAAAAGTAGCCTTTTTATTGTTAAGGCGGGAAAAAATGTTTCTAATCGCACACCCCGTCGTTCGGGGTAACAAACAGGGTAGTGTGGGGCCCTCACCCACAAAAGAAACCCGCCGTGTGCCGTCTAACCGCCATTATTGACGGGCCACTGGAACTATGTTACATTGCTTCAGTGGTGCCGGGATAAAAGTAGCCTATGTCCTTTTCTGTAGACCATGTATGTTAATTTTCATAATAATAGGATGAAAGGTATGGCAGCGTATAGGATAATAACAAACAAACATTGATTTTATATAGGTATTAAATTTGAATAATTTCATCACACAAAAATAATAGCACAATTTCAAGTCATGCATCGAAAATTATTTAAGTACTTCTTTAGAAGGTGACAAAAAAATAGCAAAATTACGGTGCCGCAGTGTCTACGACTGCTATTTAACCCTGCCGACTATGGTGAGCGTGCTTACTATAAAGATTTTTTTCGGGCAAAAAGCGAACCCTACGGGACACATGAGCTCAACTCCGGGGGCAGCCGCCTGCTTTGATCGTCACCTATGCCAATAAATTATTTTTTGTCGAAATCGATGTGTAGGTACTGTGTGCAGGGAAAATGTTTAGATGAGCATCGCTAAATTTTGTCATTTTGTTTGTGTTAGAGCGCATTTATTTTATCATACTTATTATAAATGCGGATAAATTATCAAGCTGTAAATACTTAACCGATCTTCATTAAATCTTGAATGCATATAGCTTAGAGCCCAGAAAAAGATATAAGCTTGTTTAACCCGGAATAATGGATGGTTTTTAAGGGATAACATTTTTGCTTTATGCAATTGATGGTAATTGATGTGCCCTAGAGCGCCTATTTATGTTATATTGAGTCCACGTGTAAAATCGCGGGATCTGCCTGTTAAGTTGGATATAAATGCAGATGTCGTTGTGGGCGATCCTGGTATGTTTTTTATAATAACGTTACTACGTTATGATTACTGAATAGGCTTTGAAATACAAATATATATGGAGTAAAACCTTTAAATATTTTTAGAATCGAATGACATCGAAATCTTTAGTAAATATTTTTAGCGCATATTGTAGTAATATTGCAATAAATATTAGTACAATATGCGCTAAAAATATTTACTAAAGATTTCGATGTCATTCACAGTGCAAAAATCATCTCTTAACTTCACGACTGTACCTAATGTTTTAGCGTCGCTTAATATAGAGTGCCGTGTTATCTTATACGAAGTATCATAATAAGAAAACGTGATTAAATATGCAGTTCTATATTTAGTTCACACCTATTAACATGTGCTCAACCTATTATATCTTGTCATCATCAATTAGTGAAGGCAAAACTAAATAAATAAAAAGTGCGGCTGGCATACCTCGTTAGACATGTGACACCCATTCCGAACGCCTGTTAACAAATTAAACCGATTTGTTCTGTTATTCTAATAGGGTAAGCTATGGGAAGTGTTTGTATCGAGAATATTTTGACTAAATTTATTGCTACCACGCCTCTTTGACAGGGTTTTTCTGGTTCCTCATTGAGGGCGGATGCCGTGACATCTGTCGCGCAGAAAACGTAGTCACGCCCTCTGAGCAAAATTATTTATTAATTTAAAAATTGAGGTGTAATTTTGATGCGGCGGTATTGTATAGTTGGCTAATTAGTAAAAGTTGTTTCACCTTTGTAAATCTAAAAATCTTAGATTTTTACTATGTTGCTTAAGAAACCTCTCAAAGTCCAATTTCAATTTTCTATTTTACAGAATTACGACTAAATAATTATCTTTGTTCATATGTTCTTGGTGTAATAAAACTTATTATTCCAAATCTTTATTATCTGAGGATAATTGTAGGTATAGGGAATGTGTTTTACTTTAGTGATGCGTCCATGGTAAGTACGAGTATGACTTGCTCTATCAGCGGCAGTAACAACATAGGTACCATCAGTGGGCCTAGCCAAGTTGCATTCTATGTTCACTAACCCTATAGAAAACTATTAAAATGTATGGGAATTTGATATCCTGCATTGAAAATCAGCGTTGCAGTGCATCTTAATAATATTGTTGCACTGTGACATCATTACTAAATGCGGGCCTTATTGTCACCTTTGAAATTCTGTTGTTTATATTTTGTTGTGTTTTTCTAGGTTAAGAATTTTTCTTTGGTGTCAATAAAATAATGTTGTTTGTTATTTTGTTAATATCTATAAATCGTGACTTTACGACGTTAGAGATGTCAAATTTACAAACATTTTAATAGTTTTATATATCGTTAGTGATCATAAAATGCAACTTGGCTAGGCCCGCAAGTGGGCCATCACTCGTCTATTATCACAAACTATAAAATAAATAATTCCTTCTAGTAGCATGACACACGGGAGAACCAAAACCTTTGACAACCAATTATTTGGTTGTTAAACGTGTTAACTATAAACATTTTTAATGAACAAATGATGAAATCTCGTATGTAATGTACATAAGAAGTAATTACACGTTTCCAAAATCAATCCATTTAAAGTTCTTTGTTAAAATCTCACACCTATGATATAGTAACAATTAATCAATCAATATTACGAGGAAATAATTGAAATTAATAAATATACCTTCCGTGGCTACATTAGCTTACAAAAGTCAAGTAATGGCAGAACTCAGCGTGAACCCAACTGATATATCGACAAACAATAAGTTAACGGTACAAACAAACAATATTTACAATGTGTGTGATTGATAGTGGATGACAGATGTCGGGTCAACCCTTGCGCTGCGGACAGGCCATCTGTCAGTTTTAATGGTCACCCTTTACCGTCTCACTATCTTGCCACAATTTTTGCTTGAGTAGTATGTATTTCTGGGTTAACGCTACTGTGAACGTTGTAGTATAAAATCTTAAGTAAGCCTTGAGAGTTTCCCTGTGTTGCATTCTATGGTTGAATTAGTCTTTTTTCAAAACTGTAGAACTTGGAAATTATTGAGAGTTCTGTGCTCAGGATTTTATCAGTTTCACCTGTCATATTATTATATATCCTTAGCACAAACCAGAGTCAGTTTTTTTTTATTCAGGACTGACAACCTATAATCTATGACTAATACCGACTGCTGGGATGTTGACATCTGGGACCAATAGCTTAACGTACCTTACGAAGCATGGTCAGTCTATACTTTGTATTTATTGTGTTTTGTTTCTTTTAACAGATATTTTACTAAAGGCTAAAAATTTGCGCTATAATTAATTGCAGCATAATGCTGAGCTTTGACCTGTTAGACACGAGGCTATTGAGACTTTTTTTAAGGCGGGAAGTAACCTACCTAACTCCACACTCCGCCGTTTAGGGCAACGAACAGGGTAGTGTGGGGGTACTCACCCACTAAATAAACCCGCCGTGTCCTGTCTTTCCGCCTGTACTGACAGACCACCGGAACTGTGTGACATTCCTTCAGTGGACCCTATTGAGCCTTTTTTCTTTTTTTGTTAAGGCGGGAAAAAATGTACCTAACCGTACACCCCGCCGTTTTGGGCAACGAACAGGGTAGTGTGGGGGCACTCACCCACTAAATAAACCCGCCGTGTCCTGTCTCTCCGCCTGTACTGACACACCACCGGAACTGTCTGACATTACTTCAGTGGACCCTATTGAGCCTAGCAATGTAATTATTCTTAAATTTAGAGTAGTTACCTTCCATCCCATCCATCCATCAGCCTTTCAATGTCCACTGCTGGACATAGGCCTCCCCAAGAGGACGCCACAACGAGCGATCCCGTCATGGGGATAATGCCGTAATCGCCACGCTTGGCAGGCGGGTTGGCGATCGCAGTGGATGTTGTTAATACTCGAGGGAGTACTGCTGCCCACTCCCCCGGTATTCCCTCAGTCGGCTCCCACGACTCCCGTGGGTAGAGAGGGGGGTGGGACAATTCTAAAGCCGGCCCCACACGGCCGGTACTAACCTTACCTCCTCTATATACTGTTCTGTGTCGTCGCCCACCTGATGGTAAGTGGTAACCGTCGCTCATGGACTCAACTATACCGAGAGTATTGTTAAGCCTCTGCGCACCATTTCATTTCTCAGATATGAAATGAAAGAATAAATCTTCTACTACAGCCAAAACACACTGACGTGCTTAATGACCGGTCATACCCATCACACAGAAGACGGTGGTACCAAACAGTTCGGGCCCTATAGCAAGTAAGTACTCTCACTTGGTACCCAGCTCTACCACCAGTAGTGCAATGGGTGTTAATCGCTTACTTTCCTTAGTCGCCTCATACGACATCCGTGGGAAAGTATGGGGTGGTGACATTTATATGCTTAGTCCGTCATAATCACGAATCATTATAACTGGGGATAATAAGTTACACAATTTTTAGTTTTATATATATCAAGTAGAAGCTTTTTCAAGCTTTTTTGTTTAAGATAAATAAATAAATTCACACAATACATATAATAGATAGAAAACACCCAGACGCAGTACAAATATCTGTGTTCATCACACAAATAATTGTCCTGAGTGGGAATCGAACCCACGACCTCGTGCACGGAAGTCGGTTACACTACCGACAACGCCACGAGGCCCGTCATACAAGGATATCATATAATATATATTGATAAGGATCTTAAACAAAAAGACATATAAAAACATATAATTATGTGTGTTATTACCTATTATTTCGAATAATGATGCTATAAAATACATTTTTAAAATACAACCCAGGTTATATATGTATTTAAAATAATACTCTCATCCTTTGTTATAATATTACTTTCCGTTTATACTCATTTTATTTGTCGCTATAAAAGGGAAGAATAACGGTTGTTAAAACAGTATCTGTATACATTGTATAAACATCGGTGAGTCGACGATAAATCTTTTTATTTTATGACAAATTGTTGTCTGAATGGCGGCTCTCACCCTCAACGCAACAAAAGATCTAGAACAAACAATATAATGCACTGATGGTCAAACATCGATGTAGTTACATGAACTATTTGTAAATACAAATACAATGATGCGTCCCTGTTGCAACAAATTTATGAAAGTACACAAAATATTGTATTGTATTTATCTGATTTATAGTTTAGGGCGGTTTACACGATGATATTACACGCACAATGATACAGTGGCCACAACATAAAGAAAAACCAATTTGCAATAAGTTTTTTTTTCACACAGGAGTTTACAGTCTGTCATAAACAATTTTTAGAATTATATAACCTTTACACAGTCTGGTTGATAGAAGGATATATTTGGTCTAAGAGTTGTCTGGCCGTGATTTGGAGGGCACGCCTTACGCTTGATCTCTTTCTAGTCGTGTCCTTTCCATAATAGTTGAAGAAAAGACTCGATTAGTAAAGTGCTTTGGTCGTTATCGTGTTAACATACATTACCTACAACAAACGGAAGTCCAAGACAGAACTTTTTCAAACAGTTTTTTAACTAGTTTAAATAACAAAAATGGCATCAAAAATATCATGAGTGTTAACAATAATGTTTTTTCTTGATATGTGTGTGTATCTATTTTTCTGTACTCCGTGGTGTGTGTATATTATTTTACAAGTGCTCTATATGATAAATAGAGACATTTTAAGTTAGAAAAATCAGTTTTTCGGCGTGAAACGAGAATAGTACACACCTCAACGCTTCGCTTATGAGGCGTGCAATTGTACACCTGACCTACGTCCTTGGCAGTGCACCGGTGGCTAGTCTTCATTGATTTTGCCTGCCAACCACAACATACAATTAACAGCACATTATATCAAAAGAAAATAATAATGATTTAGAAAAACAATTCTAAATTTATACACCTGCTACGAATAAAAAATGTATGTACTTTTAAAATATTACAGTGTAATTTTATCAGTAAAACACGTTGACACTGATGAAATATGATATTATAAGCATATAACAATGGCGAGTGACGTCGCTTTATGAGCTGCGACGGTGCCCGAGCCCCTGTCTCATAATTATAATATTATGACTTCACATTATTCGTCAAATATGTTCGTATGGTTCAAACCCTCGGAGGTGGAAAAGATAACCTTTTGTATTGGCAAATTTTCAACATAAATGCTTATTATTACGCGCTCCCCTTTATATATAAAACATGTACATTTAATGTGTTCGTATATTTTCCATGCGACACAGCCAAGGAAAATACGAAGCTTGGCTATTACACCAAAAATATAAAACAAATTCATAAGGGGTAAAAGTATTACTATTACCGCGCTCCCTAAACAGATCGCAGTCGTAATTTTGTAATCACCATAAAATCTGTATAACCAAACTAATATATTTATGACATTACACTTCCCACTAATATTTATGCAAATTGAAAATGTGCAGAATGGTATCGTTTACGCGACCCTCATCCATGTGCAACGGAGACTAACATAGGCATATGTCGATTTTAACTATTAAATTTATTCTAATAGCTCTTTATTGAAATTTGGTGAGTTATAAAAATTTTACTGGAGATGTCGATATTCGTTTGGGCTATTTTGTCTTCGTTCTGTTACAAACAATACAATATAATCATCCTAACTATTATAAATCTGTAAAAGAGCTGTGTATATACTTATAAGATATTTGGGGAAAAAATACTGTATTAGGCTAGGTATATAGGTGTATCTGAACTAAAAAACATTTATGTTTTTATTTTTTGTCTGGTTCTATGTTTGTCTGTTTGTTCGTTCGCGCATCACGCAAAAACTACTAAACGGATTTTGATATTTCCCGCTACTATATCGGGAACCTGAAATATAACCTAATAACTAGCTTTTGGCTGCGGCGAAGCGGGCAAAGGCCAAATTTTGTTTGGGCCGTGCGGAACCGGCTTTAGAATTGTCCCACCCATCTCTGCCCACGGGAGTCGTAAGAGCCGACTGAGGGAATACAGGGGGAGTGGGCAGCAGCACTCCCTCGAGTATTAACAACATCCACTGCGATCGCCACTGCCCGCCTGCCAAGCGTGGCGATTACGGCATTATCCCCCATAACGGGACAGCTCGTTGTAGCGTTCTCTTGGGGAGGCCTATGTCCAGCAGTGGACGTTGAAAGGCTGATGGATGGATGGATGGATTTTTTATTTGATAGCTTTTGATTAGATTTAAAAACTGGCATACATTTTATTGCGCTACTATAACCGGAACTTGAAATATAACCTACTAGTTTCTAGGTTATATCTCAGGTTCCCGATTTGCTTTTTGGCTGCGGCGGAGCTGCGGG
Source organism: Leucoma salicis (assembly GCA_948253155.1). Classification (NCBI taxonomy): domain Eukaryota; kingdom Metazoa; phylum Arthropoda; class Insecta; order Lepidoptera; family Erebidae; genus Leucoma; species Leucoma salicis. Next base: position 7,744,386 of record OX411808.1, on the reverse strand, counting down.
CAAAGGTTAGTTATTGAATAATCATATTCAATAATATATTTCTTTAGTTACAGTACTTAAAGCTATCCGCACTTTAAAAACTAATTTAATATAAACCTGTAAACAGAATGACCAAACCATATCACCCCATTCCACTTGTCATCATAGTAGATTTGTGCACCAAATAGGAAAAGTAATTTGTATCCATATGGGACCAGTGATTGCCTTCTGAACACACTCACCCTCGACCGGGTTGTCAAATAGTCTTTTGGTGGCCAATTCCAGCGACCCCAACTTATTTCTTTAGATCTCATTTAATATCGCGGAACATGCTCCAACGTGCTAACATCGTGGTATTGTTAGGGTTGGGAAAATCATTTGTGTTATATCATAAATGGGGACAATGTATTCGACTTTTGGAGATACAAGAAACATTTTGGAAAGCATTATTGAAGTGAGTTTTATAAGATGACTCGATTATTTTATAACAAGATTCCATACGCGACCTCTTCTACGTGGAATTCAGAATTGGGTCAATTTATACATACTATGGCACATTAATTATGAAGAATATTCCAAAGGAAACATCCAATTTTTCGGGATAAAATATATCATAGTCTGTCAAAGTCTCTTTCTAAGTTCTGGACTATATGAATGCTACAGTTCGTGATGATCGGGTAATCGGTGAAGGCGGTTTAATCCTTACTTTATAAATACTGAGAACCCTTTTTTTGTTAAGGCGGAAAAAATGTTCCTAACCGCACACCCCGTCATTCGAGGCAGCGAACAGTTACTACTATTGAGAACCCTTAAAATTATTGCAGGTATTAATTCGTACAGAAAAACTATGAATTTAAGTCAACTCTACATAATTGGGAACTTCTAACAGATACTAATTTACCATTACATTTTTATAAGTCTCAGGTGGTCGGTAATTTGCTTGCAGCAGTAGAAGGGTTGCACATGATTTATCTGGCCACTAATACGCCCCTAGAGAGGCACTATTTCACCCTGCTCTCAGAACAAACCATAAACACAAATTTATTTAGCACCGCAAATTAGTTTATTTGTATCATCTTTACTCGTAAAATAATAGCAGATTAGTTTATAATTTCCATATATTCCTATTTAACTTTCAATACTATTATGGGTAACCTTTCAATATTGCTTAGCCAACATTTAGCTTTAAAGGTCAATTTAAATAGAGCCTTGCTTGTCCCAACATGAATGGGCCAGTTAGAGTTGGGAAAGTAGTATTCTTCTGTACCAGAGAAGTACCATATTCTCACGGAACAACAACGTGAAACAGCGGTAGGTATTCCTGCTGTTGCTTTTTGTATGGCAAGTGAGAGCGCCGGAGACATAAACCCTCTCCTCATCCTCTCCTTATTATTCTTCCTCTCCACCTATCTCTTCATTGGGGTTGGCGATGCGTGAGTAATGCCTCCGATGCTGGTAGCCTCTATAAGCTGCGGTAACCTCTTACCCTTTGGGTTATGTCTGTTAGCCGCCCAAACAATATTTCACACTTACAGTTAAATATAAAGGTACACAATACACGTAGCCATATATATATTTATATTATATAGCGTAAGTGCATTATAGAGTGAGCGATATACATTGATGCTGGTAATATGAAATAACCTAGTTACCGTCTGTATAATATCTGAGCATGACCTTGAAACCAATAAACACCTGGCATATAAACAAAACGCGTGGAATCCTCGAAGCGTACGTGTCATGTCTCCTCGCAACAATAACGAAACATGAAAAATTTCCAGACGCTCACATCAGACTGATAAATGGCTTCCGAAAATCCAAAAGGAAGTTACAGCTTACTTGGGATTTGGTCTAGAACCTCTCACGTCCCATAACTGCTGCACTCCGCTTTATTACAATTACCATAAGCCTCAAAGTCCCGCACTCCAAAGATGGGGTGAGACTTCATCATTTTGAACCTACTTACAAGTGCGGTAAGACGGTTATTGCTTGGGTGAAATAGAAACCGCGGTGGAGACTTATACTTGGAATACTCGCAAACAACTTTAGCACTTACTACTGTTATTTTAAGATTGGATTTGAGAGTGTAAGAGTCATTCGCGCGAAAATTATGCGGTGTTCGTGCTTCGAAGCGGTCCACTCTTTACGTTTTATGTACGTGTACGATATGTTAGGGCTTATTTGGAATACTAATTGACCGTGCCAAGAAATTCCAAAATTATAAGATAATAAAAATGAAATGTACTTTTTCCCGGGGTCAATAGATGTAAGTTATCGTAGAAGTAGTAGCTAAAAATAATACGCGCTGTATAATACATATACATGATTTTTTTTTTCATATACAATTAGGTATAAACAGGTGAATAATATCTCACTTGTATTTTTGCAAACGCAATTTATAAATTCAATGGAGAACCAGTTAACTGCGAAATTATGATGAATCGTACCAAAAAGGAAGCCCTTGTAGAGGGAGATACGCCGTTATTTGCGTATTAGGTGCGAGAAGGACGCAAGGTGGAGAAATTAGTTGATGCTTCCGTGAATTTGTGTACGTTTTCAATGAAGCCTCTTTACGGTAGGTAAAATAGGAACAAAATGGATAGACCCTAATCCCATAGTCATTTATAACTTACACGCCATTAATTTGAGTGATAATTCATGAATAGCGATGCGATTGGCCGTAGATATTGGATTCGGTAAGTACACAGTAGTAGCCATGCCTACCGAAATTCACTTTTTACAATTCCTTATCACGCCGGTGGGTGGGTAATCTAATCTAATTTTACAGTGCGTGATGTAGTGTTTCGATCATTTCTTACAAAGGTTTTTTTTTACAATCATTTTATTGTATAGTACGGCTATTGACTTGTCTTTATGCATTGCATAATTTAATTTAGAGATTAAAAAAAATATCATTTGACATGTTTAGCTATTTTACAAGAAACAAATTTGTGAAAGTGGGAGAAGATATATCTGTGAGAAGGATTCGAAACCGCGCCTCTCCCATTGCCGGTGTAAATGTGACCGCTAAATTTTATATTTATTCTCATTAATTGAAACCTAAATAATCCTAATAGGTGCATGCAAGTAGACCAATAACAAAGTTGTAAATATTATTTAATTTAATAAAACTTCAAGAGAAAATATTGAAATAATTCTTCCTTCATAATAAAACTAGACGTCGCGGGAAGTCTAGCAGATGTGAAAACATTGAAATTATTTTGTAGAAATAAAATGATCATAACTTGACAAAGTACTCCTCAAGACGAATCAAACGAGTATAAACTCGATAGGGTTGCGTAGTTTCACTACAGAGTTACTGTGGCCACCTTCCAGGTCCATCATCAGATCAGCTCCATGTCATCATAATATTGCATTGTCACGCGATATACACATGCGTTTTTACACGCATTTCAGCTCAACCCAAAACCGGGAACTGTGTCAAACTTAACTTGCAGGATTTGAACGGGACAAGTAAAATAAAAGCGTCGCGACGCTAACAGCCGATTTTACCCTCCCTCCGCATTAGATGTTTCACATCAAAATTGGAAATGAGCCCGGTAGACGGCAATAGGCTCGCCCCCTATTACATGGGACTTGAACATAGCTGGCGAATAGTGGGGGTGTAATGTATTACACACCATTGATTATTTATTCATACAAAGGTTCGATTAAAAACAGACTCATAACAATATCGAAAAGCACTCAAATCTCACTAGTTTCATTCTGTACTCCGTGAGTTTCATCCTTTAACGCAGAATTAGCCTGCAGCCAATCAAAACTGTATTATTTTTTAAATTACAACATGCAATTATCTACCTTAAGATTACCTCTGCCTACCACTTCGGGGAATACAGGCGTGATGATAAGTTATGACATAATAAAATGCCCCAATTCAAATAATGATAATGATCTCCAGATCATTCAGGTCATGTCGACCAGTGTCAACAGATGTTAGACATGTACGAAGGAGATAATTATTATAGTGCTACCATAAGTGCACTTTCTGTTTCCTCACGGGTGCATTCCGACAGAACGGAGACAGATCAGGTACAGGGCCAATGGCTTTACATGCCATTCGAGCACAAACGCTAACTTCGGGCTGCTATTGAGAATGACTTGACGGACTCAATACATTTTTGTTTGCTCGACCGAGGAATCTAACTCGAGACCTCATGATCCATAGTCATATGCACTACCGCTAGACCACCGAGAAAGTATTCAAATAGGTGAGTGTTAGTATTGACGGTTATCGTAATAGAAACTGCTAAAGATTTACTTATTTTTGTATACGATTATGCACATTTCTTGGGGGATTTTTTTCTTATACTACATGGGTAGCAAACAAGTATACGGCCCACCTGATGGTAAGCGGTTACCTTAGCCTATAGACGCTAGCAACACCAGAGGCATGACTTACGCGTCGCCATCTCCAAGAAAGTGGATAGGAGGTGGATAGGACGTATACTAAGAAGACAGGGGTTTCGGGCCTCCGGCACTCTCATTCACCATACAAAACATAACGGTAGGTACCACTACTGTTGGTTCATGCTGATAATTTGTGAGAGGGTGGTACTTCTTCGATCGAGCCGGCTCATTCATTCTGCGATAAGCAAAGCTCAACCACTAATAAATAATACCAAAGCAGACTCAAGTTCAGTGCAAAAAGTATCTTCCAAGAACATTCGTATTAATATTAATCCTTTGAGCCTGCTTGAAAATGGCACACAGTACTCTAGCTGTCACTAGCACATTAGGCTTTGCTTAGTAGCAACTGAGTGCAACACGCAACACCACGGACACTACATTATTGTAATTAGACATACATTATCTCTTGTCACGAGGGAACTTACTGTACGTCACTTTGTCTTGGATAGCGATGACCTCTTTTCAACAAACCTCGTTTGAACATAAATTAAAACTTTATTTGCAGCATTTTAGTGGCGTTGTAATTAAGTTGAATGTAGTAAATGTGCATACAATTTAATGTCGAATAACCACTACAATGAAAGCTTGTTTGTGTGAAAAATTAATGGTTCTCGTGGGATAGCTATTTATTACATAGAAATAATAAATGTACTGTAGAATGATTTATTTATATTCTGAAGTTTACGCAAACGGAGTCGTGGACAAAATCTAGAACAACAAAAGATAATACCGTCCAACTATATAGAACTTACGAGATACAGATAACAAGTGTAAATGTTATAGCACATCCGTGGACCACCTCAAGTGTGGACAACAATGCGCGTACAAACACTAAGCGCGTCGTAACCGGAAGTACGTGCTCAGTACTTACTGGCCGTCAGAGCTTCCGTCTCGGCTCTCGGGATTATGTTATTAACCAGACGCCTCCACCGCCATTGGTGGTCGCTGATAATAGTTACTTCTCTAACAATTTCCGATAGCTCTTGTATATCAACACTTTGAAATAAGAAGATAAAGGGAATGCCCATTCATGGTCTCATTTTGTATCTACAATACCTTCTCAAATAAATAAAAATCCGTTAAAAATAATTTACCTATTTTGATCGTTAGAGCACCATGTAATAGTGGGCGAGCCTATTACCATCTACTGGGCACATCTAAAACTAGCAATCATTATTATTTAGTAAATTCAAAGACATTATAATTCTATTGTTTTTATATAACTATTCGTCACATCAAATACCTATAAATAAAGACTTTATGAAAACACGAAAAATTTGTATGATTGTAGGTACTTAAACACATAAAATATAACCTAATTTGATGAAATTAATTAGGCTTTTTCTCGAACATCCTGCAAAGTAGGGATATTGTATTACATATTTGTAATTGCATGTACACTTAAAACACTATAAATTAAGTTAAGTTTCATTAATGTACAGCATGATACAATATGAAACTAAACCCCATAGTTTCGTGGGTATTCTCCTTTGGAGTCTGCTTACGCGCATTGTGAAAATCTATAATCGTCAACACAGGGTTTTTCATCGATGAACAATGAAAAATTCTATCTATCAACCTTCTATCGTCCACTGCTAGACATAGGCTTCCACAAAAGAACGCATCAACGAACGGTCCATTGCCACCTGCATCCAAAACCTGCCTGCGACTTTGACCAGGTCTTTAGTCCACTTAGTAGGAAGGCTTCCTACATTGCGCCGTCTAACTGCATCGGTGGTGTAGCGGTAGTGTGTGCGACTGCTGATCATGAGGTCTCGGGTTTGATCCCTGGGTCGGGCAATGTTATTAACCTTTTTCGTAAAAAGAAAAATTCTCAGTAGCAGTCCGGAGTTTGGCAATATTGCCTATTGCTGTACTGGGTACAGCAATAGGCTCACCCCCCATTACGTGGGACTTAAACATAGCTGGCGAATCGTGGGTGTGTAATAAATTTCTGCATACCCCTTCAGGGATACAGGCGTGATGCTATGCCGGTCGATACGGGTATAATTTTCCTTTACAAACGATACACTTGAAGCGTTAAAAATATTTATTGCATTAACTAAGATATGCTATTAAATAAACAATGGCACGTACTGCTTACCCTACAAGTCGAGAGGCGCTCGCACCGTCCCGGCTTGTAAATTACTAACACTTATCTATATTTACCTCGCCGTTATTTGACTGTGAAGTATCTAAATACAAAATTCTGTGTATGCATTGTTATACATTTTTAGTTATAGCTACTAAATTAGTAGCATCTCTGTTTTAGTGGTTCATATCTATCACAATGCTAAGAAAGATAATCATCTTTCTAAAATGGAGTCCCATTTTGCTAAAATCAGTTTGGCAGAAATTATAAAAATTAACCTAAAACAACTGTGCTGTGTGGGGCTGGCTTTAGAATTATGCCACCCCTCTCCACCCATGGGAGTCGAAAGAGCCGACTTAGGGAATACCGGGGGAGTGGGCAGCAGCACTCCCTCGAGTATTAACAATATCCAATGCGATCGCCAACCCGCCTGCCAAGCGTGGCGATTACGGCACTGTCCCCCATATGAGCGAAACACATGTTGTGGCGTTCTCTTGGGGAGGCCTATGTCCAGCAGTGGACTTCGAAAGGCTGATGGATGGATGGATGGAACTTAAAACAAAAACTTCCTTTTGGTAAAAAAAAAACGTTTACTGTGTATATTTTCTGTTGTCTGCTCTTAAACGGCTGGACCGATTTTGATAAAGTTTTTCGAACTTTTTTGTGTGAATAGTTTAGCTTAGACTGAAAATGGGAATTTGAAGATGGCGCCGCGATTATTTCTAGAATTTTATTTTTAATTTTGGCGGTTTTTATACTTAAAATTTTTGCATAATTATCACAACATATAATTCCTAAATTCGAAGGTGGGTGTGGGTGTGGGGTGACCCGTGCTCACACCATTGGCCAACCTCTTATCAACTATTCAAATATCGAAAGAAAACTAAAGCCGCTGATGGCATTCAAGCCGTTGTCCTGTCCGAGGCAGGATAAAGTATGTGGAGTTTAGCTAAGGAGCGGTGGTTTACATTTTGTAACGCGTCACCGTATTTTTTGTTGGTTCACACCGCAATGCTATCTGCAATCCAAATAAAATTACGTACGACATACACACCTCTGTCATGCATACCTCATCCTCGTAATGTTGTAGAATAAAACTTTTTTTTAGATTAGGTTAACATACTATCAAGATTTTGCGTTAAAAGGCACATATCAAATAATCTAGGTATTACTAAATGTATAGAAATTACATAATAGTAGGTATATTGTTATTAACATAATTCACAAAACCATGTTTTAACTTGTTATATTAGTATGTTACATAAAACATAAGTTCAGCGTTTCTAAAAGTTTGAATTGTTAACTTTTTATTCACTTGGAACAAAGGCAGGCAAGTAAGTAGGGTAGTATAAAATACTTATAAGACATACAAAAATTGAGCTTTTTCATACTACGACTAGCCTCTGCCCGCGGCTCCACCGCAGCCAAAAGATAGTTTTTAGGTTATTATTATCCAGGTAATTCTAAACGTTTTTACGGGATTTATACCATGTAAATTTTTACTTACGAGTTTCCGATATTTCGGCACTGTTGCAAGCGCCATGATACCGGATATCGGAAACTCGTAAGTAAAAATTTACATGGTATAAATCCCGTAAAAACGTTTAGAATTATAAGTGACCATGAAAGTTTGAAATTCTATATTATCCAGGTTCCCAATATAGTAGCGGAATATACCAGTTTTTAAGTCTAATCAAGAGCTACCAAATAAAAAGGTTGCATCCAAATACGTTCTGTAGCTTTTGCGTGATGCGCTAACGAACAAACAGACAAAAAAATCTGAACAAATTGTTTTGTGTTCAGACACGCCTATATACCTATACACAAAATTTCATCTCAAATATCTTAAATGTACAGACACAGCTCTGTTACAGCTTTATAATAGTATAGCTGGCAAACAAGCATACGGCCCGCCTGATTGTAAGCGGTCACCCGATGCAGAGACTTCACTCGCTACACCAACTCTAAGCAAAAGGATAAGAGAGATAAGGGGAGAATAAGAAAACGGTTAGAACTCCGGCACAACAGTAGAAGTACCTAACGTGGTTTCACGCCGATCATTCGGAATGTAAAGACGTTGGGCATGCGCCGCCTCTCTCTTCGGTTGTGTTGGAATGTTGTACCGTTGGATTATGACTGTGGGAACAGCAGCGGTGGATTTACACTAGGGGCAGTCGGGGCAAGTGCCCGGGGCGGCAAATTTATTATAGGCGCCAAAATTTTGAAATTGAAAAATTTTTTGATGTGAAACATCTAATGCGGAGGGAGGGTAAAATCGGCTGTTAGCATGGCGACGCTTTTATTTTACTTGTCCCGTTCAAATCTTGCAAGTTAAATTTGACACACTTCCCGGTTTCCGATTAAGCTGAAAATTTACACGCATATGTATATTGCGTGATAATGCAATATTAACCCTATCGAGTTTGGACTCGTTTGATTCGTGTTGACGAGTACTTTGTCTGTAGATGGCATCCAGGGTCTGATGATGGAGCTAGAAGATGGCCATAGGGACTCCGTTATAAAACGACATAACGCCATCGAGTTTGGGCTCGCATGATTCGTCTTGACCAGTACTTAATCTCTAGACGGTATCCAGGGTCTGATGATGGAGCTGGAAGGTGGCCATAGTAACTCTGTAATGAAACGACGCAACCCTATCGAGTTCATACTCGTTTGATTCATCTTGACGAGTACTTCGGTCCTAGATGATATCCAGGGCCTGACGATATACAAACACACATTGAAAAATTCATGATCATTTTATTCCTACTCATTATTTCTAGAAAATAATTTCGATGTTTTCACATCTAGTACACATCCCGCGACGTCTAGTTTTTTAGTCTTATCAAGATTTCTCAATATAATTTAATTAATTCTATTAAATATTAATTTTCTGTTTAATTGATCATTCAAGAAATTTAATTCATCCATTATTTGTGAATTATAATTTTGACACTTGAACACAAAGTGAAAAATGTGAAATCGAAAATAACAGTCACGAGCAGGATTTGAACCAACATTATCCCCCATCATGGGACCGCTCGTTGAGGCGTTCTCTTGGGGAGGCCTATGTCCAGCAGTGGACGTTGAAAGGCTGATGGATGGATGGAATATAATTATGAGTCACCCTTAGTGCGAAATTTATAATTTTTAGAAAAAAACAAATATTTATTTATGTTTTTGGAATATATAACATATAATAAAGTTTCTGCAATAAATTAGTTATTTTAATATTTAGATATTTTTATATATATTTTTAGCATTTCACAATTTTTACTTTGTGTTTATTGTAGTTATTTTAATTTGGTAAAAATAAAATATATAAACTATAAGTTTAAGTAAAATTCCAGTATTGGGGCGGATTTTTTTCCGGTGTCCAGGAGCGGCATTAAGTTTAAATCCGGCCCTGGTGAACAGAGAGTGCACTTGTGCTTTTTGCACATACTGGTGCACTATAATATCACCTGTATACATGACTACTGTCAGTTGACACTGGCAACATTTTATGGTAATCGGTTTTAAGTAGTTATAATGTAAAATCGTAACACACAAACTTTTATGATGTTAGTAAGGATTTATATGAAAAGCTAGTCGCATTATAACGCACGCAATATATATATAAGCTAATATTTTTTGTATATTGAATTTCCCACATTATCATAATGGAATATGAACTGCAACAATCATTTCGAAGCACAGGTGTCGAGTAGATAGTCGTACACGGGGTCAAGGGCCCTTTTGGTTAATCGCATATACTTACACACACGAGTTTGTGACAGTATCATGTTATAATCTTGACGTGTTTCAATATAGAGACGCTCAATACTGTAGTGAACTGCCAACTAAGCATCAATTATACTTAAGCATTTTCCTGCAACAAGTGCACTTGTTTATCTTAATAAAAAAAATATTTACACAAAAAAATAAATATGACTTTTATTATGAAAATATTACAATACGAAAATGATGTTGTGTGAGGAATATAAAACAATTTTATGTGCAATTGCGTCCTCAGTTCATCACATTTAACGAGTGTGGTAGAGACGGTTTAGAGCCCCCAATAAAACAATAAACGCGCTTATCACGCGTTATCAAACGCAGCAAACATAAAATTTATTTGAACGTGTTGCTCGTTCCTAATGTACTACTCGTATAAATACGTTTGTACGGCCCGACGTTTGTTCTGTAATGACGACTGATAACAAGCACTAATAGTCTAACAAAAGTGTTACTATGTACTAATTATAATTTTTAAACACAAAAACTATATTTGAATACTACCTCGTAGGGCCATTTGTGCGAAGTTTACAACTTGTAAGGTCTCAAGTTCGATTTTGAGCCGTGTAAAAGTGTTAACAACTCAGGGTCAATTATATCCAGTCACAGCTAATAAAATTGTCAGCCCCATTATTAATGGATCATATAAACAACTAGCTTTTGCCCGTGACTTCGTCTGCGTGGCGTTAAAAATTAAGTCCATAGAGTTGTTCATGCATATCTTACAAGAAATCCTCATCCGTATAAAAAAAATATTCAATGTATTCATCCAGGTCATAATTTATCTGTTTAACAACTACTACTTTAGTTGTTAGGTACCTACTACTTTTTTACTACTTTAGTTGTTAGGTAATTTGCGAAAAATAGTTAAGCTACGGAAACTATCAATTTTCTAGGGAACTATCAATTTAGGCGTGATTGACGGACAAATATCCAAACAGCTTTACAAACTTTTATATTTAGATTATTAATAGGATTGTACTTCTACGTAACTGTCCTTTAAACGTTTTTCCACCCACACTATATGACTACTAACGACGAACTAAAATTTAGGTGCATCGACAGAAAAAAACAGGCATAAGTGCTACAGACTAAAACTATAATTCGTATAAAATGACCCAATCAAGTAACGTATTAAATGCCCCAATCAAGCAGTGATAGCCTAGCGGTAAAACCAAGTACTGCAAAGATAGTGGTATCGAGTTCAATCCTGAGTCCAAGGTTCAGATCTCCTACGGCACAAACCCCTGACTATTCGAGATTTATCGAAATCATGTATTTATTTGTTTACAATTTATCACTGCTTGGTGAAGGAAAACACCGTGAGAAACCTGCCTGTCTGAGAGATTTTTTCGACGGCTTGTGAAGTCTGCCAACCCTCATTGAACCAGCGTGGAAGACTATGGTCAAACCCCTCTCATCATAAGAGGAGACCCGCACCCAATAGTGGGGCAGAAAAAATAGTTGAAAAAAAATTTATCCAATTCTGTAACGGCAAACAAAGGCGCGAGCAAAATCTAATATCATATATTTTAAAATACTTATTTAACTACATAATATACTCAAAACCTAATGTTTATTTTAAAATAAAATAAAAAATAAGATGAGGGAGACAATGCGGTCACATTTTTAATTGTAATTACTGACAACATTCCCAGCGATCAATTGTATAGTTCGTGACTTTTCCTAAAACAACGGGATCATGGAACGCTGCGGTGAATAAGACAACTTGAAATAAACATCCATAAAATACGTAATAATATTAACAATAGAAAACAATTACGTCTACAATGTAAAATCTGATTGTTAAATGTTTAGTTCGTAATAATTACGAACTAAACAGATTTATATGTATTTTTTGTGGTATGTAGTTCAGTTATTAGGGATTTTTTTGTGTTAACAAAGATTTTATATAGGTCATGGTTTCCAAAAATCAGTATATTATTATTTGAACGCCATAATCATCAAATTAATAAATATTAAAATTAATTTTGATACTATAATTAAAATAAACATTTTAAAACAACAGTAACAAAGATGGGTATAACAAAAATATTAAAACGTCGTACATGTGTGGTATTTATTTGGTGGATGCTATAAATAAGGGCTCGCTCACATGGCTGCGTCTCCAGTGAGTAATTTGTTAACAAGAGTGTTCGGGGACACTTAATTACAGAGCAAGCGGTGGGGCGTCATCGTCGTTCAACGAATACATTACTTTGTCAAGATATCCTCGTTAAATAATGCGCCTATTAGCTTCATTAATTGGGAGTGTCGTCACAGACCATATACGTACATCCTTACAGTAAGTTAGGCTAAATGAGTAATTAGCTTGTTATAGACATAAGGATTGCCATGTATTAGACTACAGATTTGTATACATAGAGATATGAAAATTGAGTGCTATAAAATTATGGGGATAAAAAATTACTTACTTATATACTTATCATAACGTCATCTCCCTTGCGGGGTAGGCAGCGGGGGAGAACAGAATGCTAAAAATAAAACTGTCAGCTCTATTCTTGCATACACCTCCCGCTTCCTCAACATTCATAATTCTTTTACTACCGCTCGTCGCTTTCGGAGACTACTGACTCCACTTTCCTTCAATACATGACCAATTTGGTCTAGTGAGGTTAATCTCGGTCTCTCCCTGTTATACCTACGTCCTTCCACTTTCGATTTGTATAGCTTCTTAACCAATCGCTCGTCCGTCATTCTTTTCACATGTCCGAACCATCGTTTCAATATTATAGGATTCCTCACATTTTGTTCTGGATTATTGTGGTAGGTCTTCGCAATAGGCAGCAGCTTAACTCCGTGTTCACGAGCGGTACATGTCTTATATTTTTATAATTTAGTATTTAAAAAAAAAAACTTTAAATTCTGTTTGTATGGAGTCTCTAATGTGATAGTTTGTATTTAGCAATAAATGTATACTGAATAGATACGTTTATTTAAATATGACTAATAATGGAAAGACACACCATGAGTGTGTATCAAAGAAAATATAGAGCACAGTTGACTAATAGAGCAAACTTAAATGCGATAAGTGAGCATACATAACAACACTTCAACTTACAATAACATTAACCTGATTCCTTTTAAGGAGAATATACTTGTTCGTCCTTTTTTTTGTTAAGACGGGAAAAAATGTACCTAACCGCACACCTCGTCGTTCAGAGCAACGAACAGGGTAGTGTGGGGGTACCCGCTAAATAAACCCGCCGTGTGCAGTCTCTCCGCCTATGTTGGCGGACCACTGGAACTGTGTTTCATTACTTTAGTGGTCCGCCGGCGGTTTAGTCTTTTAGGGTACCCTCTACTGAGCGATGCACCATAGGTACTTGTCTGTCCTGGCATAATGTCATCAAATTCAGTCGAGGTTTCAGATGCTAATCCTAACCAACTATTGGGCTTCCTGTCAGGAAATTATTAGCAACATCATGGAGTTTGAAACTGTGCTGTAACGACAACTGGCTCATCGTTTATTACTTTAGAACAAAGATAAATAGGCATACAGAAAATTCTGGACCTTTTGTGTCAGTTTACCCTTTCGAACGTAAAGGCATGGTACTAACAAAAAAAAAACATAAAAAAACTCTCTGTTAAAACAAAACATAAAAAACTTAATATATCTTATGACAATCAAAAAGTAGAACAAATATAAAGTACACAATTTTTAGGCATAATTATCGATGAACACCTGACTTGGAAGGAACATGTAGATATTCTTTGTAAAAAAATAAATAAGTTTGTTTATGCTCTTAGAAAAATAACTGATGTGACTTCTCAAAGAGTACTCGAATGGTGTATCATGCATATGTGTGTTCCATAATTCGGTATAGCATCCTAGTATGGGGGTATTCGACATAATTTTCGCGTGTTTTCTTAGCACAAAAAAAGTGTATTCGAGCGATATATAACTTACAATGGTCAGAATCTTGTAATCAAGTCTTTATAAAGCAAAATCCTTTAACTGTCGCAAGTATTTACATATATGAAGTAGCTAAATTTGTAAAACTTAATTATGAATTATTTGAAGTTAAAGATAATATGAATAGACGTAAAATTACCCACAAACCTTTAACATTACCGGTACCTCGCCTGGAAATGTTTAGGATGAGTTGTGTATATATGGCGCCACTTATATAATTCAATACCTAATAATATAGTTGAGCTGCCTTTTAATCAGTTCTGCCCTACTTTTCATAAATGGTTAGTTCAACAAAGGTTTTATTCGGTTAATGAATTTTTAAAAAAAATCGCGTATAAGTCATACTATATTAGAAATGCATTGTGATATTAATATATTATCTTTAATGTTTAATTGTACTTAATGAATTATTATTTCTTGTAATTTGGTTTATTATTCTATATTTTATGTTGCCTGAATTTTAATTAATAATTGTCAATTGTTATATATTATGCTAAACATTTGCATGCCATGATAACATGGCATAATGTGTCTTGTTATTTTAAAATTATCTGTCATCTTTGTACCTACCACATTATAAGCAAATAAATAAATAAATAAAAATACTAATGCAATGTATAATTGGATGAATGGATGGATGGGTAATAATCAACTGAAACTTCGGTCACGTCTACAGAAGGTTCTATTTAGGTTTCGGCCAAATTATATAGTTTCGGTACAAACTAAAGTTTTAATTTTGGTTTAATTTTTGACTGAAAATTCTGTTTTTGTTGGAAGAATGGACTAAGTAATGACGGACTAAGAATACAAGTGTCACCACCCCATCCTTTCCCGCGGGTGTCGTATGAGGCGACTAAGGGAATTTATTATACATCGCATTACTGATGGTACGGCTGGGTACCAAGTGAGAGTACTCACTTGCTATCGGGCCTGAACGAGTCGGTACTACCGTCTCCTGTATGACCGATCATGAAGCACGTTAGTGTGTTTTGGCTGTAGCAGAAGATAGCCATTTATTCTTTCATTTCATATCTGAGAAATGAAATGGTGTACAGCGGCTTGACAATACTCTCAGTATAGTTGAGTCCATGAGCGACGGTTGCCACTTGCCATCAGGTGGGCTGTAGCTCGTCTGTCATCATTAGCATTAAAAAAAAGAATGGAATGCTGGTAAACTATTGTTAACATTAAAGTAGTTGTTTCTTATATACAGTATGGGCGGAGACGGGAGAATTCCGGGACAGCGGGCACTCGTCGCTGGCGTCAGGTGGATCTGGGGTGGATCAGTCTTCACTGTACGCTCCACCCCGCCCTAGACGCGACCGTAAACCAAACGACGACAGTAAGTGCCTACCATAGTAAGCTTATAGTTTATAAAATATTTTGAACGTAAGTACTATAGGTACATAAGGCAGTAAGTGGTCATACAATCATGTATAGCAAAGTGCACTCGGAGTAATTAGCTCGTTAATAACATAATAAGTGCGCAAAACTCTCAATAGTCTAATTAATATTTTAGATGCAACTTTGTGCGTATTTTTTGGATAAAAATAATAATTTTACGCTAAAATTCATAAGTCGGTCAAGGCTACAGTAACATTATTTTTTAACGTTGGCCTTAAATTACTTTCAACCAGTAGACTTATGAAATCTGCCTACAAACCTATGTTATAAAGCATTTAATTTTCTTCAAAATATTTGTAATTTTCTCTTGTATGTAACATTTATAAACTAACGATGAGCAATTTTAACCGAAAAATATTTTTAACCGACAATATCAAAAATGGAGATGGTTATCAATTCGACTTGTATATTTTTTACGTATGGTTATCGATCACGCATTACCTTTTACACGAGTAGTCCGATTTCGGTGAGCATTTTTTTGTTAGATAGGATTATACTTTGAAGTTGGTGCCATTTAAATTTGGAAACACAAGTTCACCCATAAGTGTAGAAATTAGGGGGTGATTGTTTAGTTATCCCATTAAATTTTATCTTTGAACCGATACTGTTGTGTACCGTCCCCCTGCTGGTCCAGGATGCGTAGTGGAAGAAAACACCAGACCAGTGAGGGTACCAAGGGGGTTACAACAAGCGGGCTTACGATACGCAAGGCAAATAAAAGGGTAAGTGGACTTACCGAAAGCGGCAGAAAAGGTCCACCAAGCCTAAAGTAATCTAACCAAATACCCTAGATTGGTCAACCGTCAGATAATTGGGAGGTACTTATCGTGGCTGAAGGGCAGGTGCCAGAGTCCACCGGATGCCAGTAGAACGCGAAGGTCACCGAATAGAATTGTCCAACACGTAAAGTCACTTTTTATAGTCTTAGTTTATATTTTCAACAATAATCGCAATAAAGTTATTACTCGCAGTCAAATACTAGACAAATGCGCGATATATTTCCAAATAATATGATCAATAATGCAACTGGATTATTCCAAATCAACACTCGGCTTATTACTCAAGATCAAGTAAGCAAGGATAGCCCAATAATACTTAAAGCAAGCAAGCCAACAAGTAGTAATCGCGACCGATTTTTCTCTCGCGTCAAGGCAGTATCTTTTCTGACTACTTACAATTCAAAATATCATATGATGTATCAGCACCTACAGTGCGCGTTGATGTTAAATAAGTTATAAATGTACGAATGAATGCGCGCCAATTTCAAATGTACACTTGGTACGTAACAGATACTGTTTGCACTTGACATTACAACCGCGACGGAAATCTATCAAGAGAACTTTTCTGTAGTTGCAGTAGCCAACTTATGTTTGGTTAATCAAAAAACTTATAGCTATTAATTAACTTTAGCCAAAAAGTATAAAAATACAATAACTTTGACAAAAATAATTCTACGTAAAAAGAAAGGAACTGATAAGTGAAAAATAAAAAGAATTACATAATTTATAGTGGGCGCCAAACAAACAAAGGTTTTGAGATCTTTAAAAAAACATGATCACTAAATTAAATATTTAGAACTTTTCAATTTACTTTATCAAGATGTTATAAAATATACAGGCGGTATAAAAATAGCAAGACCACACAAAATGACAAGCTTTAACTGAAAGTAAACTGAGTAAAGCGCGGGAAAATCTATGGCAAATACGGCCGCGCGTTATTCTAATGCTTTCACAAATAATCGTACAGCGCGAACGGTAAGGGTTGTCTAACTGCTACATGTCGCTTCATTACGAGCGATGTTTTAAACATTTAAGTGCTCATTTAGTTACATTATTAAATTAGGGTACCTATTGACGTATAAACTGCCGACGGCTCCGCCCAAAAACTAGTTAGAGTTTTTCAGAGGTCCCATAACAGTAGCAGGATATATATATATACATATATATATATATATATATATATATATATATATATATAATATATATATATACATATATATATATATATATATATAATATATATATATATATATATGGCAAGTCTAATCAAGAGCTAAATCGGAGCTAAACTAAAAAAAGCACTTTAAAAAGTGGCGGAGCATGTCAAATGCTAAAAAATATAGATCAAAAATGTACTATACTGGTTTAATATATGTAAATGCATTGCACATAGATGGCGTTGGTCGTAAAGACAAGTGTTATAAGGAGATTGGGATGATCTAAAGATCTGTACGATAGCTCAGTGGCTTAGAGCATTTCCCCGGATTGGAAAAGACGCGGGTTCGATTCCCGCTCGTACAAAAAGTCTCATTTTCCTTTTTCACAAATAATTAGTACTTTAAAAAGTGGCGGAGCATGTCAAATGCTAAAAAATTATTAAAAAAAACAGCATCAAAATCAGTCAGACATGTTATAAGTTACTCCTAAAGAGAAATTCGTTTCCTTGACGATTTGAAGCTCCACGCTACACAGGAAAAAGCATGTCCTATATTAAGATTACATCGTGTTTTAAATCTACTTCATGTATATTTATTTATAGTGTTAAGTATTTGTCTATGCTCTGTTTAATTACAATCATTCGGTAATATACTAGTCGTAATATCACTGCAAGCGGGAATTGAACCCACGGCTAGATTGTTGGTTTAGCGATGAAGCCACTAAGCTACCGTAAGATGTACTAATTTTGCACAAGTTCTAGTACCTGAGCATGTCAAGAATGAAAAACACAAATTATTTTTTTAAATAATATTATTTTTTGGGTATATTTAAACTTTGAATATACTAATTGTAAATATTAGTTGCTAATTATTTTTTAAATATTAGTTGCTTTTTTTATATGTATTTTTAGCACTTGACATGCTCAGCTACTTTAAAGAACAAATTATTGTGAAAGTAGAAAAAGAGAGCTCATCTCGCTCGTAGTAAAGCTTCTTATTTTTATTATATTAGTAAAGGCTCATAATATACAATTTTTGACATTGATAAATAACCACCAGTACGGAGTAACCAGCGTCCAATGTCCAGGTCAGTTATTTTTTACAACGTCTCGTTATCTGTTCTGATATTTTTTTTTCCAATACACCCCCCTCTATCAATCCTGACCTGCCTACTCCGACATTACCACTTACAAAGTAAATAAGCCTTAACTTATAAAAATCATGGCTACCAAAGTAACTATCATAAAAATCGAAGCAGCAACTGTCCAACAATTCAGGGATCCTAAGCCTTCGATAAGTGTCATTATATGAATTAAACTCGTTATAAAACTATTTGAAAGTAAATACATTAAAGGAAACGCTACGATATTTTATCAAAATCGAGTGTCGGGTTTTGAAGTGGCACCATGTTCTGATATCGGTAACATATGTAACTGCGATGCTTACAAACGCGCTCTTGTCATGTCGGTGTAACGTAAAGGCGTAGATTAAATATTTTACCTACTAACGCAAAGGTTAGTTCGAAATGATGGATGGGTCGGCGAACGCTCAAAGCGTATCGGTGATAAACGCTATCGATACGTTATCGACGTCTATCGCAACTATCCAGGGTTGTCACTAGCCGCACCGGCGGAAAACTAAAGTAATGACACACAGTACCAGCGGTCCGCCGGCACAGGCGGAGAGATGGCACACGGTGGACTTATATAGCGAGTGAGGGCCCCACACGACCCTGTTTGTTTTCCCAAACTAAGGGGTGTACAGTACATTTTTTTCCGCCTTAACAAAAAAAGGTTGCCTCTAGCCACATCCCAAGTCGAAGACTGTCACCTCATTTTAACTAACAGTTACTCGGATCACACATTTAACAAAATATTTAAATATTTGAGAAAATGCTTTTTTTAATTACTTAAAATTGGAGTATGGGATAAACTAAAGTAGTATTTATATAAATACTAAAATGAGAGTTATTTATCAAAGTGGCAGCCCTGTATGACCTGACCAATAATGGTAGCGGTAGCTAGGAGCCTAAACTTTGGGACTATAATCCCACCTTGTTCATAATACACCAATGAGATTGACGAATCGTAAAGATTGATGGTTTTAATAAACTTCGCCTAATTAATACCATGCGTTGACTTTCCCTACATGACTGTCTTTGTCTTTCCAAAAATTGTCTCTTCTTGATTACACAAATATGCAAATTTTTAAAAATTAATTTAATTAAGTAATTAAGTTAAATAAAAAAGTACCTATCGTTATTTAAGTTGTCAGTACCAGAGGAACGTTTCGAAGTGGTAGAGCCTTGCTTATCCCAGCATGAATGGCTGGCTCCATCGGGGAAGTACCCTTTCACAAAAGATCAGCGTGAACCAACAGTAGTAATACCTACCGTTGTGTTTCGTATGGTGAGTGAGAGTACCGGAGGCCCGAACCCCTTACCTATCCTCTCCTAAGTATCCTACCTATCTTCTCCTTAATATACTTCCTATCCACCTCCTATCCCTATCCTTGGAGATGACGACGCGCAAGTGATGTCACTGGTGTTGCTAGCGTCTATAGGCTACCGTTACCGCTTACCATCAGGTGGGCAGTGTGCTTGTTTGCCACACACGTAGTATAAAAAAAAAGAAACAAGGCCAACATAAAACAATTAAACAGTCTAACGTGTATACCTATATACAGGTGGAATACCTACCTACTTCCATCCATCCATCCATCAGCCTTTTAAAGTCCACTGCTGGACATGTGTCTCCCCAAGAATGGGGGATAGTGTCGTAATCGCCACGCTTGGCAGGTGGATTGGCGATCGCAATGGATGTTGTTAATACTCGAAGGAGTGCTGCTGCCCACTTCCTCGGTATTCTCTCAGTCGGCTCTTACGACTCCCATGGGTGGAGAGGGGTGGAAGCCGGCCCCACACGGCATTCCTACCTACTTACCTTAATTTATATTGCCGTGGTCCTAGGCAACCCTGCGGCTGGTGGAACCTAGTCGAAACGTCGGGAGTAAATAAGGTATGCCACCTAGGTATGTGTACATACGTACGCGTTCGGACTACCCGTTTAATATTGTTTTATGTAGTTATAAAATGCGATAATTTTAAAAAGAAGGCCAAGTGACATACTAATATGATCCAAGATTATTTCGATTTCTGGGGCCTCGATAGCAATTGTGAGTCTAAAAATTTGGGCAACGTGTACTCGTATTTGTCCGGAATATTATAGCGAAAGAATAAATAGTGCAACTATGTTACCTTGCACACTTATGCAGTATGATATGACCGTTCCATTGACCTCGATGACTGAAATTTAGTACATATTCATTTATTGACTATTTAAAATCTTCTAATAGAATAATTTCATAGTGATGTTGATTCATAGTGCAGTGATGTCTTTTCAAAAAATATTTGGATTAAAATAAAACAAAAAAACAATTAAATTAAAATATAGAAAGTTTACAATTCAATGTAAACTTTTCTTTACAGGATACTGTTGTACAATAGGCATTTGGTTTATCGATATATCTTTAGTAATGTTCAATCAAGATATGCGCCCTAATAAAATTGTAATTTATAAATATTAAGCCGATAGTAATAAATAAATTACAATTTAACATTACACGACGTAATCTGTAGTTGTAAAATATGCAATGTTATCGATAACGCTATATTTTGCTACCGTATACTTAATTATAATATTGTGGGTAGTACTAAATTAACTTTACTTTGTCTTCTATGCTATTTACATACATACATGCATACATATTGTCACACCTTTTTCCTGACACACATCTTTCGGTTCATCTACTTTCATTAGCGCTTTCATGCATGCTCGTTGGTTTCGAGTACTCTTAACCTGGCCTTCCTTAAGAACGTCTCCGATCTGGTCAAAATACGTTCGCCTTAGCCGACCTCTACCAACTTGCAAAAAAAAATATGCTATTTATACACCAGTAAACCACCAGCCCCCTTAGAATGAAACACGAAACGTTAGACGAACTTTTGTTTCGCTCCATTGTGATTGGTCGCATGAATCACGCGTTGAAATCTCGACTAACCAGAGATCACGCGTCGGACTGTTGATCAATTACAATGACTCGAAACGAAGGTTCATCTAACGTTTTGTTTTTCATTCTAAGGAGGCAGTTCCTCCATATATCTAGTGGTAGAACTTTGCTTATCCCAGCATGAATAGATCGACTTCCCTTACCTAACCTCTCACATTCACTCTCACATCACCGCATGATGAACGCCAGAGGCCCAAACCTCCTCTCTATCCTCTCCTTATTATTCCTCCTATCCACCTCCTATTTCTATTTATTGAAAACTTTTTCCACTGCCACAAATAATTTGTTATTTAAAGTAGTTGAGCATCAAGTGCTATAAAATACAGATCAAAATATTTAAAAAATCGCGCTGTCATATTTGACGGTATGTGGTGGTATACTATTGTAGGTATGAATTTTAATTGCAAACTTAATCTTATGCCGACGGGCTTCGTGGCGTAGTCAGTAATGTAACCGACTTCCGTGCATGAGGTCGTGGGTTCAATTCCCACTATGGACAATTATTTGTTTGATGAACACAGATATTTGTACTGCGTCTGGGTGTTTTCTATCAATCTATTATATGTATGTATTTACAAAAAAAAAGTAATATATGTATTATATCCGTAATCTGGTACCCATAGCACGAGCGTTAAGCTTAGTTGGGACCAGAGGACGTTGTGTGAAATGTCAGTGAATATTTATTTATTTATTATTTTGGAATGACGTATGTTAATGCATTCGATAGGTTGCTTGGTTCGTAAAGACACGTAAACTAAATGTGAAATGGAGATTTGGAGTCGCCGTTAGGTAACTGCAACAGCTTAGCGGTCCAAAGCACTTCCCCGGATTGGACGGGACGCAGATTCGAATCCTGCTCACAGTAAAGATATATTTTTCCACTTTCACAAATAATTTGTTCTTTAAAGTAGCTGAGCATTTCAAGTGCTGAAATACAAATCAAAATATTAAATTTGTTGTGAAATTATCCTAAAATAATCAAACCCACTACAATATTAGTGAAACGAAATCTACGAGTGGATACTTACCGAATACATTGACACAGGGATTTCGAATGAAGCCAATATACGGGGCTTGATTGCGATCGAAGTGTTATCAGTAAAACTATTGATGTAATAACAACACCGTATCACTTGTCCCCTCGACTTGTGATATCATTTGGAGGGAATTGTAGCCATGTACGAGCAAATAGTTCTTTAGTTTATAGTTCCTCTATTGGAGTAGAAATTAAAAAAAAATTGCTTTGCATCTCCGTGTCTTTTTAATGAGGTTACGTTCCTCCTCTGAATAAAATAAAAAAGTAACATTTATTGCTGCAAAACTGAAGTAGGTACGCAACGTAAATAATTTAAAATCACATAAATAAATGTACCTAAACTTTTGTTTGTTTTGCTCTAATGTTTTTTTACCTGACTGGTGAAGGTTATGATTTTAGCAGCCTATGCATGTAGGTATATTTGTATAAACATATGTTCCTCCGTAACGCCTAAACTATACATTAGATTTTGATGAATAAGGTGTCAATCGATTCCTTATTATGGTTTGGGTAACATAGGCTACAGATTAAACGACTTTAACAGTAGTTTTTTTTAGCGCGGTTGTTAAATACATTTTTCATCAAGAGGCCATTTAACTAGGAAATGCTGGCTCCTTCAGAGAATCCCTTCACTCTACGAACTCAGTACCCACATAATGCTCACAAGCTATGGATTCACATTATCATAACGTTTATCAAGAGTTAAAACGGAAAAGTATAAAATAAAAAATAAAGTTGAAGAACTGTAATCCGACTGCGGAAATAAAAAGTGATCTAAAAATTAAGTAACAAGAAAATAATTAGGCAGCAATTAAGAAATTCTGACTAAGAATACAAGTGTCACCACCCCATTCTTTCCCACGGATGTCGTACGAGGCGACTAAGGGAAGTAACCAATCATCACCCATTGCATTACTGGTGGTAGAGCCCATGCTTGTTTACCACGACTGTTTAAAACACCTACAATATTATATATAATGGATACAGCTAGTAGCTAAGAACTTTTCAAATATTTTTTCTTATTTTCCTTGCTTTTATCTCTGAAGGTTGTGCTAGTCTTAAAAATAATTTACCGCAGTCTCTTTATTCAGCTTCCATACGCCTGTTTACGACATTTTTTGTTTGTTTAGGTGAGAAAATATATACCTAACCGCACATCCCGTCGTTCGGGGCAACGAACAGGGTAATGTGGGGCCTTCGCCCACTAAAGAAACCCGCCGTGTGCCGTCTCTCCGCTTATGTTGACGGACCACTGGTACTGTGTTGGATTACTTCAGTGGTGTCTCAGGGCAGTTGATACTCCTATTATCGATTTAATTTTATCGCAGCGGGCTCTATCTGTCCAAATACTACCATATTAATTAGTTGTAACCGGGCAATATACCCAAAGTAGTTCCCTACTTCAATTCCTATACATGTCAAAACTGATTATACTGATAATGACCCATAAAATTTTACCTAAATATAGATTTTATGACATGCAAGTGATATACATTACGCGCGTGGTGTGACGTTGCTCATCGAGATCAACAAATTTACGGCACTGTCGTAAAAGTATTAGGTGCGCTTGCGCTTAATCCTGTGCATTATAGGCTTGCTACCGGTACTTGGCAAATGTGGCCCTGATTCTATATTTTATTATCTATGTTAATAATATTTTACGAACTTTCCTTGTTTTATTTGCTTTTAATAGCCTTTAGCAAGTTTTTATGATACTCTATTAATAGTTAGCAATTTTAAATATGTTTTATAGTCGGAGATCTAACACACCCATATTTCACCTACAAAACGTTGCCCCAAAGTGAATGAGGGTTGCTCTGTTGCTGTAACAGACTTCATGATCTTATTAAGAATGTCCTGACGGAAAAAGCAGTTAGTTTTATTTAAATACATGACCTAGCGGCTATAAGTGCTGCTAAACGAGCAACGAGGCAGAAAAATCAATTACACTACGTTTAATCTATACTTAATATTAAAAAGAGGAAAGATTAGTATTTTTGTATATTTGTAACATATAAACTCAAAAACCATTGGACCGATTTCAAAAATTCTTTCACCATTAAAATGCTACATTATCCCTAAGTAATAGCCTTTACTTATCACTAGAAAAAGTTAGGGATCCCTACTAACACTTCAATAATATATATGATATAAAGATACATTTACTCTACGTTTATCTCAAAATGTATAAAAATAAATGTCCACCCGTGCAGCAGGTCAGGACGGGCTGCTAGTTTCTTACATAATACTTGGTTATTGATAATAGTTTCTGGATTAAATCACAATTTATTTGTACAAAAATTCAAATATACCTACACGTACCACCATCACCATTTTTTCCCGCATGCATCATAATCATAATAGACCCTAATCGTAAAGGAATTGAAAATATAATAAATTACTGTAGGAGAAAAATGAACTCTATTTAAAATCACACTGGTATTAGAGTGATGGTGCTCACTTATTTATTGTCAGACTCTGAATGTTAAGTACCACCATCTTATCAATTTTGAGCAGCTATGAAGCATATAGATTTCTTGGCTTAGATAATTGGACGATTACTAAGCCCTACTCTGCTCCTAAGTACTGTGATATTTTTTTCTGGTAGACAGCAACTTGACTTTTTCAATTCATTAGTGGCCATTACCTCGGAGGACCTCGGACATGGGATCGAAATCAATACCACTGCCTTTGCAGTCCTTACCTAGGGTATCACTGCTACTATAAATATTACACGAGTACTGGGCAGTGGGCACGCGTAAATACAGTCAATACCCTTGAAATTTATCTATAGTTAATATTAGGTATATTAATATCAATGTATTTTTAACGGTACATTAAACGCGACCGTTCTTTAAACTGTTGAACATGAAATTTCTCATAATTTATACTCTCTTTATTACTAGTGAGGTAATGTGAGCCTGTTAGTCCGATATTAGTTGTACAATATTAGCACTAGGATTGGCTTTCTGGTGTACACACAGTGAAATAAAACTAAGTTTTCGAATTTTAATGCGTTTAGTCGATTTTGTACAAATTGGGATATTTTAAATATCTATTTTACAAAAAGTCACATATGAACATGACTAAAATATTGAATAATTTACAACACTTTTTGTTAAATGTACCGTTCAATCAAAGTTCAAAAAATCTGGGATTAAGGCTATAATTACCACTCCTAAAGCTGTTAAAAGTGAAAATAATACCGCGAAATTCAGTTCAGCAATTTATATTACATAGAAATTAAATTATTAATCATAGTGAACAGTGAAACTAATCGACTCTATTTTTACAGACAATCGCGCCTTAACCTCAGAACCTACTATAAAGACGGAGTCAACTACTCCCGGCATAGGACCCGATGAACCAATGGATGACAAAGGAGACAAAAAAAACAAGCGACAACGTAGACAAAGAACTCATTTTACCAGTCAACAGCTACAGGAACTTGAAGCGACATTCGCCAGAAACCGCTACCCTGATATGTCTACGCGTGAAGAAATTGCGATGTGGACGAATCTTACTGAAGCAAGAGTTAGGGTAAGCAACATTCTTATATTTTTAATGAAACGGTCTAAATGTATATATAATATATGGAATACACTTACACCCTTACTAATAAACATTGTATAAGCTCCGAATAGTTATTCAGTGTTTTGAACATCAAACTGTCATTAGTGACAAAGACAAAACACTGAATAACTACATTGAACACAAAGTGAAAAATGTGAAATCGAAAATAACAGTCACGAGCAGGATTTGAACCTGCATCTCCTGGATACCGTCCAGATGATTTGCCAATTCAGCCATCGTGACAATTGCTCCTGACTGCTAATTTCGATAACACATTCATACTTAACGCTTTGGGTGACGCCTTTTCACTATGTGTTTAATGTATAGTGCATGTCAAATGCTAAAAATATAAATAAAAATATCTAAATCTGAATAACTATTCAGAGGTTCTACAAAGCTTATTAGTAAGGCAGATAATGATTATCGCAAAAGAGACGACTAGGGATTAGGACAATGCTCACCGATTTACTAATTATCAGGGGATTGGCGTGGGTAATAGAAGATCGGTGTATAAAAGTTTTGCGCTTATTCTAATTTCTTGTCAGTTGATTGTTGCAATGTCTAGTGCCATAGCTGCGCAGTGTTAGATAGTCCTAGCTAAGATGATAATATAAAAGAAGAGAATACCTATGTCTCTCTTGAGGGAATTGATAGATTTTCACGGTAGGCAGAAACTTGGCTGTGCCCTAGTTATTGTTGGATCCAAGAGTGGCGTTTAAAAAATCGCAATCGTTAGCAATAAAATATATTAGATGACGGGTGCGAATACTTCGCTGAGTCATCATAATAAATTAGCTGCTTGTTTTGAGAAAATTAAAGCTTTATTATAGTTTATTACGGATATTACGCAAATTATAAAATAACGGTAACTTAGTAACAGTGCGTTTAACACAATCATGTAACCTAGTTCTTTTAAAACTAAGCAATAATTTGAAGCTATTTATTTTTCAAATCAAGTCAAGGAAAACAATTCTTCAATATGGCGTATCAAATATTAACTTCGAGACAATATGAAGGGAGATATTTCAGGGCCACAAAAATCACTCTCGAGAAATAATATATTGATTTAGCTACAAATAGTATCACGACTAGAAGTCACAAAATCAATCACATTCCTGAACTGACTTTTTATGTCGTATAAAAGGTGACAGGCGCGAGTGCATTACAATATTAACGAGCTAGATGTTTAGGCTAATCGTCGCATCCGGCGTGCCTTCGATATTTTTGTGCCGTGCCGTCGGACGGAACACGGAATCCCTTAATCCACGAGGATTCGATGCGTCTATTTCGGTCTCTTTATAATCCCCGGCTTAAGTCTGATCGCATCCACACTCACTGTCAATAGTTTTGGAAGGCCCCTGTTAGAGATTCTGCGGTTGCAACCGAGTTAGTAGTATTTAGCTTGCACTGGATTCATAGAATAGTTTAAGGTTTCTTTGGCATCTCCCGGCTGGTTTTGTTAATCTTTAGAGCATGACTGTTAGTTTCATTCTTAGAATATTCTTATATTAGAATGTTTTAAAGAGTATTCAGAAAATAGGTTTCAATGTACTTTTGAATAAAAGTTTAAATACAGAAAAATAAAAGTAAAATAATTATAAAAAGAACACATGAAAAATTAAGTTTTAAATGAAACAAGAGAGATAAATCACCACATATTTTTTGTGTCACGTAGCTATCAGAGAAAATCTTAAAGAATTTGGCAAGTGTCGTATGCCATCAATTATATACATGGTGACTCCAATTATCTTTATGATTCATTTTAGGGGTTCCAAAATGTGACCAGAATTAAGTAATCAAAATTAAATTATGTATGATACATACTGCAACAATGTTTTGTGTTATAACCTGACCTAATAATTTATTTTTTTATCCTGATCCACTAAGTAATCCCAGGGATTTATATAAACCTAAATGTTCATTACTCGTATCATTATTAAAAAAATTCTCACTCAAAACAAAAAACCGCATTAACATTTGTTTCTGTTGTTTTAAGTGCTAATATTATTAATGATCCATTATATCAATATAAATTCAACAAATATTATAATTTAAAACTCTTATGAAAGCATTGAGGGCCTAGCTGTAAAACCAAAGACTGCGTAGACAGTGGTATCGACTTCTATCCCAAGCCCGTACTCCACGCAAGGCACGCACATTCGAGACTCTCACTATCGAGATTTTTCGAAATTATGGGTATATCTATTTACAATTTATCACTACTCGGTGAAGGAATACATCGTGAGGAAACCTGCATGTCTGAGATTTTCTTGGTGGCTTGTAAAGTCTCTCACTATGAGACGAAACCCATGTTCAATAGAGGTGTGCATTGTAAAAAGAGTTGTAGAGCTCTTCTCATATTTCTCAGATTCTTCATCCGTTTATCAAACAGTTTAATAAAATGTTCCTGTGTGGGAATCAAATCCTCAAGAGAAACACAGAAATAACACTTTTTGTAGAATCCACGGACCACAAACCAGGTCTTGGTATATACGGTGTTTCCCCAGCGTTACGACTTGTCCTTCTTTAAACGAGGTTTGAGAAGAGTACTTTACTCACGGTAGGCGGCGACTTGGCTGTGCCCCTGGTGTTGCCATAGTCCATGGCAGGAGGAGGAGGTAGGCGGCGGTTACTACTTACCATCAGGTAGGCCGTTTGCTCGTCTGCAACCGTTGGTAATAAAAAAAAATACGTGCCATTAAACCAACGAGGTTATACGATGCATAAAAGTATCAATAACTTTAAACCATCAAGAATAAAACATTAAGACAATTTTTAATACCTACACAGTAACGGGTTGCTACAAATACACCGTTCAACAATTAATTATTGAGTTATCACATGCAGATCTGCATATACGTGTAAACCGATACTTTATTAGGAACGAGGGGTGCTCAAGTGCTACGTAGGTATACGTTTCTCTCTGTATTCTGAGTCGAGTACTGCATCGCATCAACCGCGTGTGTTCTTCAAAATATTCCCGTTTGTATGCCGTATAGGGGTGTGCTTAGCAAGTTTAATTACTGCGTTCATTATTAGAAACTGAATTTGAATCGAAACAAGTAATTAATGTATATTTATTTTCAATATCATACTATGAATGAGACGGGCCTCGTGGCGTAGTCGGTAGTGTAACCGACTTCCGCGCTCGAGGTCATGGGTTCGGATCCCACTCAGGATGATTATTTGTGTGATGAACACTTATTTGTACTGCGTCTAGGTATTTTCTATCTATTATATTACATACATATAATAGATAGAAAACACAACAAAAAAAGTAATATATGTATTATATCCGTAATCCGGTACCCATAGCACAAGCGTTAAGCTTAGTTTGGGACCAGACGACGTTGTGTGAAATGTCCATGAATATTTATTTATTATTATTTATGAATATGTTAAAATTAATATTAGTAAATATATATACTTTAATGCCCAAATTAGTGTTGCTTTACAAATGAAATTATATTATTCAAATGTTCGTAGTAGGTGCAGTATTTTTGGCGACACAATACTTAATATTTCATCAACAATATAAATAGTACCGTTATATTCGAGTACAATTATCAAAACAATGATTTGCAATCGCAATTTATTGCTTAACATACTTCCAATTTACGCCCAATTTACGAACAACCTCGTAGCTGTCTAAGCGACTTTGAATTTTAAAAGTAGCCCTGCCGTGCCATGTCATTCGGTGGCGTTTAGTTAAATATATTAATTCATTTTCAACAACAATTACTTGTTCATAAAATATGTACCTTTTAAAATTACCAATTGTATTGACCTAGCACAAAATGTAGTTTATCGTGAATCCATCGTTTAATATTTGTTAGTTGTGTATTATTTTGTATAATGATCAAACAATACAATAAAATTCTAATTCTGTCAGCCCTAAACAGGGATTAGCGTCCGTTGCGCCTCTCGTCGTCCAATAAATCTGTGCGCGCGCGCATGTAAATCGTTGAACATTATTTTTGTTACTAGCTCATTAAGGTCATTGGCTGCTTATTGACTCAATTAGCGTTCGTAAAATATGAATATGTTAATCTCCATGTTTTCTTTACAACACGTTTCCTTGCAAATTGTATTTGTCAAACCAAACCGTATATTATAATCCAAATGTTATTTTAAGTGTTTCGATACAATTTCTTATATTCATCTGTCGCTTTAAAATGAAACGATAACAGCCTGAGTCTTAACAAAAATACTTTATTAAAAATTATACAGTCGCTGTTAATTTTTGGACTTACTAAACTTGACTTGCTGAATGTTATTTTTGATCAAGCGACTGTAGTTATAATCTCGTTCATTGTACTCTGTACATTTTTTATTCAACTCTTTTTGTCCTACTATTGGGCACGGGTCTCCGCATTAGGCCATAGTCACGCACCCCATTTCTGGTTGGCACACTTCACAAGCTGTCGAGAAAATCTCTCAGGCATGCAGGTCTCCTCACAATGTTTTCCTACACCAAGCAGTGATAAATTGTAAACAAAAAATACACACATAATTTCGAAAAATCTCGTGAAGTTAGACGTGTGTCTTACGAGGTCTGGATCTTGGAAAGGGGATCGAACTCGAAACCATTGTCTTTACAGTCTTTAGTTTTACCGCTGGGCTATCGCGGCGGACCACTGAACGAATGTAATATGGTTCCGCTGGCCCGCTAATTAAGGCGAAGTGACGGCACACGGCGGGTTTCTTTAGTGAGTGAAGGCCCCACACTACCTTGTTCGTTGCCCCGAACGACGGGGTGTGCGGTTAGGAACATCTTTTCCCGCCTTAACAAAAAAAGAAAGGCTTTTACGGCTGGGCTTTAATACAGCCAAGCTTTTATTGCGCAATAATTTAGCATAACGATGAAACAATTCACTAATTTTATAGTTGATATACTAAATGTTCACGTGGGTAAAATGGCTATTTATTAATATTGATAAAAGGTAATCAAGAAATTATCAAACACCATTTTATTCGTACTACAAATATTTTGCACTAGCTGTTGCTCGAATTATTGTCCGCATGGAATGTTAATTTTTTACTAACATATGTAAATGATGTAACTTAAGTCTAACATCAAATTTAAATAAAATAAAAAAGCCTATATTCTGCTTCAAGTACAATTTATAATCTATATCAATACTAGCTACCCGTTCAAAAGAAACGGACAGAATAGTTACTTTCTGATATTTACGAGAGTAGAATATCTAGTGTATCTAATATAAAGTGTAGCATGATATCCAGCATCGCTATTTTTTTTTGTTTAGGCGGGAAAAAATGCACCTAACCGCACACCCCGTCGTTCGGGGCAACGAACTCCTATATTATAGGGTAATAATATAGGAGTTACATAACTGTTATAAACTATTAGATTTTCTAATGAATGCAGAGCCTTGCTAATCCCAGCACGAATGGGCCGGCTCGATTGAGGAAGTACCACCCTCTCACAGAAGGTCAGCGTGAACACACAGTAGTAGTACCTACCGTTGTTTCGTATGGTGAATGAGAGTGCCGAAGGTCCAAACCCCCTCCCTATCCTCTCCTTATTGTCCTTCATATCCTCTCCTTAGTATCCTACCTATCCTCTCCTTAATATACTTCCTATCCACTTTCTATCCCTTTCCTTAGAGATGGCGACGCGCGATTGATGCCTTTGGTGTTGCTAGCGTCTATAGGCTACAGTAATCACTTACCATCAGGTGGGCCGTATGCTTGTTTACCACCCACGTAGTATAAAAAAAAAAGAAAACCATTTATTGAATAAATAAAAATTTTATGTAGAAAACGTAGGTGACGTCATAAGTGTTGCTACGTAATAATTAATTACCCCAACAATACACATATTAATTACGTTGAACGCTAAACTAGGTCACAATTAAGACACAAAGCAGTGATATTATTATTTCCAAAACTCATAAATAAAAGTCTCTAATTTGGGATCAGTTTTTGTAGCAATTTGTAAACGTAACACCGCCCACAAGCAGTTTTCCCTTCTGAGAACCGCCACGGCCCGCATCGTCGGCAATCGTCCGTGAAACAGCACTTGACACATTTCGTTTGATGAGAATAACGCCCCAATATCGTGTTGCGTGACGTCGAATCACTCCAACCATCTATCAGACACAATAAGATAATTTGTGATATATTTTATTTATGGCAAATATATTATTTAAAAATAACATAAATCTAATGTTCGGTGGAACTAAAACTATGTTAATTTATTGATGGTTTGTACTTTAAATACAATAATTTATAGTCTTCTCTCGCTATTAATTTTAGAAAAAAGATACGCTGTTTTTGTAAAAATGTTGAAATAGCGTAAGCAAAAACGACATAGATTTTCAACAAGATTTTACAATAACATTAATGTTAGAATTGTGGAATTAGATCCTATTGTTGTAGAGCTTTTTTTATGTAAGATTAAACTATGTATTATAACTTCTTTCCTTTTTTCTTTTGTTCTTAACTTTTCGTCCTTTAAAAAAAACTGTTTTGTTTATGCGGAAAAAAATTATGCACGTCCTATTGTTCGGGGCAATGAGCACGGTAGTGTGTCTATCACCTTTACTTTTTTTTTCAACCTATTATTGTCCTAAACTGTTGGGTACGGGTCTCCTCCCCGCCGGCGGACCACTGAAGGAATGTAATATAGTTCCGGTGGCCCGCCAATAAAGGCGGAGAGATGGCACACGGCGGGTTTCTTTAGTGGGTGAGGGCCCCACACTACCCTGTTCGTTGCCCCGAACGACGGGGTGTGCGGTTAGGAACATTTTTTCCCGCCATAACAAAAAAAAAAGGGTACGGGTCTCCTCGCAGAGTAGAGGGAGGTGAACCTTCCTCTACTCTGCTGGAGGCCATAGCCATGTCCATGTCATAGGCCATAGCCCTGTGCGAGTTGGTTGAATGTAGATTAACCTCTTACTCGTAGGCTTGCAGGTTTCCTCACGATATTTCACTTCACCGAGAAGCGATAATTTGTTAACAAGAACACTAAATTCCAAAAAAAAAAAATAAGTATGTGCCTTGCATGTTCGCTACCATAGACTGATACCATTGATCTCGATACCACTGTGTTGCCAGTTTTTACTTTTACCTCTAGGCTATCACTACACCTGCTTTATGTTGTATCTTAGCCATAGATAATTATTTTTTTCTAAACAGCATAAAAATTCGTTTCAGAGTTGTGTTTAACTTGGAGACAAATCCATAACAACATTTTAGAGTAGTGTAAAAACGCATGCATCAAACGCGTCCGTCGACAGGGCGGGCGCGATACATTATTTATTTTACGTGGGAAAGGCCGCGCGGACTAGCTCTGGCCTGTTTTGTGAAGCTTTTAGTGCACGTCGGTGTTCCCTGTCGGCGCATGCAAATAGTTTAGCGAGATTAACCGTTTACACTCTATATTCATAGTTTAACTAAGTTTTATATAGGTGTAGGTAAGTCCCGCTACATATTTTTACGGTAATAAGATTTTAGACGGGCGTCGTGGCGTAGTCGGTAGTGTAACAGACTTCCGTGCACGACGTCGTGGGTTCGATTCCCACTCAGGACAAATATTTGTGTGATGAACACCGATATTTGTACTACGTCTGGGTGTTTTCTATCTATTATATGTAATATATGTATTATATCCGTAATCTGGTACCTATAGCACAAGCTTAGTTTGGGACCAGACGACGTTGTGTGAAAAATGTCCGTGAATATATATATTGTAACAATCTTCTATACTATTATAAAAGCTGTAATAGAGCTATGTTCGTACATTTAAGAGATTTAAGGAAAAATGTATGTATTATTTAGACGAAGAATTTTTTGAATTTTTGTCTGTTTGTTTGATGAAATATGTTTTGTTTGATAGCTCATGATTAGGCTTAAAAACTGGTATACGTTCTATCCTCCTACTATATGGGGCACCTGAGATATAACCTAAAAAGTAGCGTTTAGCTGCGGTGGAGCCTTGGACAAAG
Organism: Leucoma salicis; assembly: GCA_948253155.1. NCBI lineage: Eukaryota > Metazoa > Arthropoda > Insecta > Lepidoptera > Erebidae > Leucoma > Leucoma salicis. The sequence continues at coordinate 7,710,186 of OX411808.1, read as the reverse complement.
GGTCGAAAAGATCGAATTACCGATAAAATTCACTCTTATGTATATTATCTATTTTTTATATGTGGATACAGATTTCTGAGCCGACAGGCGCAAGTTTATATTTGATATTTTATACTACTTGGTGGCCCCATAGAAATATGGTGATATCACCATATTTCTATGTCAGAATATTCTGATGATAGGTTCTGGAAGTAAAATCTTATATATACATTTTTACGGGTTGTGTAATTAAATCAAAAGTAATATAAGATTTTTACTAGATGACGACAAACAACTCGAAACGTCACTTCAAAAATCAACTTCAAAAATACACAAATATAATAGTATTTTTGTGTTATTCATATCTCTGGTCCCCGACATTGTAGCGTCAAAAATAAACCTAACACTTAAATTTAACAATTTTTAAGTCTAATCAAGAGCTAACAAACAGAAATGTTGTTACACTCCGTCCAGTAGTTTTTGAGTGATGTGCGAATAAACGTACAGACAAAAAATAAATAAAAAATGTTTCATGCTTAAAGACGCCTAAACAGTATTTTTTTCTCAAATATCTTATATATACAGACACAGTTCTGTTAAAGCTTTATAATAGTATACAGATAGATAAAGAATAGGTATTTAACAAAAAATATAACGAGTTATAAAATTTTGAAATCCCACGACACTTAGACCAGTTCTACATCATCAGACACTGATCACAGTCTATATACAACGTGTCCATTGAGGACATTGTAATGAGTCCAAACACGTTATTTCTATCAATAAGTTTTCTTAAAACATAACTCAACAAAAACATAGCACAACAGCTAAAAATACTACCGATCAAATCTCCTTACAAACAAAAAAAGAAAATAGAAATCAAAATCCGTGTAACCGTTTGGCAATCATGATGCCACAGACCATAGATACACAAGTTAAACTTATAAGAGCGCTCCGTTTAAGTAGAGGGTTAATAATAAATTCGTTTATGTTCATACAGGAATTATTCTGACACTCGGACTGTCAAGTGTTTATACACTTAGAGCTGAGTGCGTACTAAATAAAATACGTACAAAACCATTAGATTCTAAAATATTGTACATTTGGCGGCCCGACTTAATAATAATTCGTTCAGAAATATAAATAAATTTATTATTTTATACTTTGTAGAGTTTGTATTATATATTATTTATTTTTGGAAGTCTAGAAAAGTGTCGTTACCATTTACCATTTTCCTTTCGATATTTTAAAAGTAGGTATAATTATGTAAAATAATATGATCTGAACAAAAAAACGTAAAGTGGGTCTGCTAATACTTTAACAAGAAACCATAACTCCAAAATATAAAAACGATCAGACGTTATTACCTACACTCATTAAACATACAAAGATACACAGCCAGACATATTCATCTGTTAGGACATTCGCAGTTACATCTGAATGCACCCTTACATAGCTTGCTTGAATCTTTTTTTAGTTTTTATGTATAGTTTGCTTATTCAGCTTATACTATCTAGTAAATTTGCAACACTTCTGGCTTCTGAGATACAGGTTTAAGCCTCGTTCGGGAATTATCGTAAACATAATTCTGGAAATATATTTATATTATTACTAGTAAATTCCTCGTGGCTTCGCTCGCTTCATAATATTGTCAATGAAAAATTAATTTCTGATAGGATTTCTATTATTAGGTATAAGCGTCGCCACGCTAACAGCCGGTTTTACCCTCTCTCCGCATTAGATGTTTCACATCAAAAATATAGATAAGTAATCACCAGATAAGTAATCACCAACATATCATATATTAAAACCTTGTCCGAAACACGCTGCATCTTATGGTATAAGTATTATTTCGATCGGTTCAGTAGTTTTCGCAGTATAACCAAACAAAAAACTGGCTCTAGTATCCATCCATCCATCCATCCATCAGCCTTTCAACGTCCACTGCTGGACTTAGGCCTCCCCAAGAGAACGCCACAACGAGCGGTCCCGTCATAGGGGATAATGCCGTAATCGCCACGCTTGGCAGGCTTGGCTCTAGTATAGATTAGTTTAAATAAAAAGTAAGTTTAAAAATAAAATTACTGAAAAATCACGGTTTAATTAGTATGAAACAAGAAAATTTCACACTTTTAGAAGGGGATTTTTCAGTAGCCGGGATTTAAATATTGAACTTTTTATAAAGAAATAGTCTAAATAAATGATAATATACTTGAGATGCTGTGACATAGTTAATTCCGGTATTGCACAAATAATTGACATTTACAACACCAACAAATGTTCCTATAATTAAATTATTAAATAACATTGTCACGTTCTAATCACGACTGGCCCGATCCCAACCGGTAGTCTTAGCAATAATCTTACACGAAGAATTTGTTTCAGTAAACAAGAGGTGCAGTATTAGCCTATTTCAATTATAAAATTTATTTTATTTGAAATATTCCTGCCAAGAAATTGTATTTGAGTAAAATTGACTTTGTATATTTAGTTTGAGAGTTTGTTGTTGCATAACGTAAGTCAATTTGTGTTGAGCGTGTTTAAATGCTAGACGTCAAATGTGTTATCCCGATTATGTTTTGATAGGCCTACAGCCCAGTGTTGTGATCTCAAAGACTTTGTACGCGTTAGCAAGTAATTTATATCAATGAATATCAAATGATATTGCGGTGATTACGTTATATAACTGTGGAGACTGAGCAATATATATTTGTTACCTTTACCAAATTACTGAAAAAAATATTTTTTTTTGGTTTCTGTACGGCTTATTAGTTACAAAAAGTATCGATAGTAGACAAATAAGTGTCTATAACATTTATAGCTTCAGATTAAATCCCGATAAACGGATCAATACTATTAGAGTAATGTGGTTTTCTTCTTTGTAGATTATTGTCACAATTATGGTAGCTACTGCCGTTTTTCGCCACAGGGTGCATTTATTAATATACTTAACCAAATTAGGGATGTCAGCAATCATATACCAGTCAGACATCGCAGATTAATAAAATGATAATATGTCATAATACATAATTATAATCTTTGACCCAGTTTCTTGATATAATTTCATTAAAAATATAACCAGTTAGGTCCGAAAAATGATTATTTTTCCTAATCTGTGCTTTCTGTTAGAAATAAGTTATAGTTGTACTGATAGAGCCGTGCTTGTCCAAGCATGAATGGGACGGCACGATAGGAGAAGTACCAGCCAATCACAGAAGATCAGCATAAAACAATGGTTTCGTATGGTGAGTGAGAGCACCGGAGCCCTAAACCATCTAGTCATCCTTTCCTTATTATCCTTGATCTCCACTTCCTATCCCTTTCCTTCGAGTTTGCGACGCGCGTGTGCCTCTGGCATTGCTAGCGTCTTTAGCCTTACTATAAGGGGGCGCTGTACGCTTGGTTGCTACTCGCGTAGTTTAAAAAATATTAATAAGCATTAGTATAGATATTTGAGTCTCCTAACATAATGAAGAAAATAATTTTTAATACAATACAAGATAGTTGTACCACGTTAATATTTTCTAAAATTCAATACTTTGACAACCCTGATTCGAACACGCGTCAATCCCCAGTTTATTATGCTATATCCATTTATACGAGCTCGTGTTTATTTGACTTTGGAATAGCCTCCGATCGTGATCACGCAAACTATAATAGTTCTACTCACTTTTGCTTTAAGAACTATACTTCCATGTTAGTTAACTACAGCCGCTCTACCGGATAAACCGTTGTTTGATTGATGATTCTAATAAAACTGTGATTTCAGTTTAATTTAAATTTAAGACAATTTGGTAACCCTGTGGCCCGGCTGACCGTAAAATAGCTTCATTACTTGTTGGGGTGTCTCATCATTCATCACTGGTACTAGGCTAATGAATTTAGAATGTTTGGAATTAATTCATCTAGTAATTATATTTATGTATTCTTTTAATGTAATCAATTAATAATAGTGGTACATTCCGTAAACGTAGTTTTATTTCAAAATGTGTAACATTCGCGTAAATATCAGAAAGTATTAGTGGTACATTAGTTTTAATGTTATTATAATAGCGATAGGTTAATTATTTTGATATTTTTATATATTTTTTTTATTAGCATTTGACATGCATAGCCTTATAAGTGCCGTGTGGGGCCGGCACCAAGAATTGATCCACCCCGTCTCTTCCTATGGGAGTCGTAAAAGCCGACTAAGGGATTACCAGGGGTCCGGGCAGCAGCGTTCCCCTGTGTACTAAAAACATCCACAGCGATCGCCAACCCGCCTGCCAAGGGTGGCGATTATGGTAAAACCCCTATTTTGGGGAGGCCTATGTCCAGCAGTGGATGATGAAAGGCTGATGGATGGATGGATGGATGGATAGCCATATAAACGTCACCCAAGACGTTAAGTATGAATGTATGTTATCGAAATTAGCAGCCTCGAGTAATTGCCACGACGGCTGAATTGGCAAAGCATCTAGACGATCCAGGAGATACAGTTTCAAATCCTGCTCATGACTGAGATTTTCGATTTAAAATTTTCACACTTTGTTTTAATTGATAGGTTAATTAGTTCAACTTAATGCCATTAATCGTTAATAAATTTAATCATCATTATTTCCATAGTTCCCAGCCTTATCCCATTCTTTTTCTCCAAGTCGGCTTCCAATCTGTCCGATTTTTAGCTGATCTTTCAGTATATTCCACTTTTTTTTTATACTGTCAAACAAGCATTCAGCCCATCTGATGTTACCATCGCTTACGCGTTTACCGTAGCGTATAGACGCTAGGAACACCAGAGACATCACACGTGCGTCGCCATCTCCTAGGAATGTCCAGTGGCCCGCCAATAAAGGTGGAGAGACGGCACACGGTGGGTTTCTTTAGTGGGTGAAGGCCCCACACTACCCTGTTCGTTGCCCCGAACGACGAGGTGTGTGTGTACATTTTTTTCCGCCTTAACAAAAAAAAGAAAGGTGGCGGAGAGAAGGAGAGGACAGGAAGGATAATAAGGAAATGATAGAAAAAGGTTTAAGGCCTCCGGCACTTTCATTAACCATAGAAAAAGCAAAAGTAGGGGTACTTATCGTTGTTTCACGCTGATTTTCTATGAGAGGCGGTACTTCCCCAATCGAGCCGGCTCTTTAATGCTGGGATATGCAATATTCTACCATTCTAATACTCTACCTATTTACCTACTCTACATTTTTCATAAACACAGTACATATCACCGCAACACCTTGCTGGGTTATACTCTAAAAATGTACACTACCGGAAAAAAAAGTACGAGATAGGTATTGGTGTTCTAGAAAATTCTAATATTTTATTATTTAAGCACTTAATATGCTTAACTGGCAGAATAAAATTTGTAAAAATCGATAAGGATACCTTCGCGGTCTTGATTCGAACCGGGACTTATGGATTGCCGGTCTATGTGCTTTAAACACTAGGCTACCGCAGATTGTTAGTTAGCAGCCTTATTAAGAGACTACGCCAATTATATAATGTTGTCCCGATCAGCCCGATCTCATTTTTCTACTTCCTGCACAAAAAAAACTAGACGTCGCGGGACGTATAGCAGATGTGAAAACATCAAAATTATTTTGTTAAAATAAAATGATCATAACTTGACAAAGTACTCCTCAAGACGAATGAAACGAGTATACACTCGATAGGGTCGTTTGATTACAGAGTTACAATGGCCACCTTCCAGCTCCATCGTCAGACCCTGGATACCATCTAGAGACAAAGTACTCGTCAAGACAAATCATACGAGCCCAAACTCGATGGAGTTATGTCGTTTTATAACAGAGTTCCTATGGCCACCTTCTAGCTCCATCATCAGACCCTGGATACCATCTAAAGACAAAGTACTCAGCAAGACGAATCGTACGAGCCCAAACTCGATGGGGTTGCACCATTTCATTAGAGTTCCTATGTCCACCTTCCAGTTCCATCATCAGATCAGCTCCATGCCATCATAATACCGCATTGTCTCGCGATATACACATGCGTGTAAAATTTCAGCTTAATCGGAAACCGGGATAAGTGTCAAATTTAACTTGCAAGATTTGAACGGGACACGTAATATAAAAGCGTCGCCACGCTAACAGCCGATGTTAGCCTCCCTCTGCATTAGATGTTTCACATCAAAAACAATTTGTATATATGTGCAATGCGAGTTAAACTCGCATTGAGAGGGTTCCATGCATGATATAGGACCCAAAGTTGTATATTCAAATTCAAATTTTAGGGCCAGTAGTTTCAGAGATAAGGGAGGAAGGATAATTTTCGCCTATTTTCTTAAGTCACTTCAATACAGACTATTTATCATAAAATGATAACACTAATTATTCAATTCAATTCTTGATTTAATGGAGTTGTTAGACTTATATACACAACATTGCCAATGTCGCGTAGAGAAAATAATTATATATTTGCCATTCTCACAACAAGTCATTTGATATGTCACATGCAATTAGCAAAACATTTATTTAAATTTTTGAATACACCCCCAAAAGAGGTCTCAATGTTTTAATAGTACATTGTTACCCTAGGGGTGAAACTAACCCAACCCTCGAACTATAGGCGCCAAACCTCGTCTCGGGACTAAATAAGTCTTTAACCCGAGGTAAACACTGTGCTTTTCATGACGAATACAAGGCAAGTAAAAATAAAAACATGCAAAAATGAGTGAATTTTAATTTACATCAACTGCTGAGATGATTATTTAAACCATTTTTTTTGTGGCCGGCCAGCATAACAGCCATATTAGAAAATGAATTTTTCATTATTACTCATACTCTGAAAGTAGGCCCAAAGTTGCCTGAGGAGCGGATTGAAAGTACTACTTTTCAGCCCTAGGGAGAATTACTTTCAACTGACAGCTGAGTAATTATAAAAAAAAAAACAGTTCTATTTTCTGTACAGTCAGTTAATTACAGCGCGATGTAAAATTGAAATAACATAAAGTTAAGTATTTATTAAAGAATTTGTTTTTATATGACTTTATTTTAATATAGTTGCAACTATGTATATCTTTAAAATAACGAAGATTTATATTTTTTCAATGATTAAAATGAAAAATAATGGCTGAATAGCTGACAGGGCACAGAAAAAAAAAATCGGCGGCAAAACGGCGATTCCAAATACAATTTTTTTAAAGCCTCCCATTTTTTTTTAGCTAATTCATGATTTTTATTTTTAGTTTCCGCGTATTCGTAATGAAAAGCACAGTGTTTACCTCGGGATAAAGACTTATTTAGTCCCGAGACGGGGTTTGGCACCCGAGCGTAGCGAGCACGATAGAGAACTCAATCGGTCAAGTAGTTTTGAATCAAATCCGCTGTTACAGACGGACGGACAAACAGAGAGACTCACGAGCAATCCTATAAGGAATCCGTTTGTTTCTTTTGAGGTACGGAACCCTAATAAAGATAAAATTGAGAGAATATACATAATACAATATAGCAGAAAAAATAAGGCATTCGGCATCTGCTAGCAGGCCATTTATTTCCAGAGGCACACATTAATCTTGTTGAACATGCGTTGTTCCGTAATAACTTAACGTCTTCAGTATACCTACTAAGACTCAAGCTCCTTGTATCATTATTACCATATACATTTCAGATATTCTAAGCTATTAAATCAAAATTCTTATAAATAAGTTTATGTAGAAGTGTAACACATTTTACCCATTCATTAAAACTATTTTTAGTGAATCTTTTTATTATCACGATGTTTCGAATACTTTACAGTAATTATGGACACGGTATGATCGTAATATTTGTATAAATATAAGAAAACTAGCTGACCTGGTGAACTTCGTACCACCATATTTATGTTTCGTAAGTATTTTGCAATTAATTAATAAAAAATACGTGATAAAAACTATCCTATCTTATACACGCCAGCAAAGCACATATTTAAAAAAAACGTGAAAATCGAAAATAAAAACGTGAAAAAGATAGGTAGGTCCTAGTTTCGGAGTTCATCGTAAGCTTGTCTGTGTGGTGACGGACTAAGAATACAAGTGTCACCACCCCATTCTTTCCCACAGGGGTCGCATGAGGTGACGAAGGGAAGTAAGCAATTATCATCCATTGCATGGCTGGTGGTAGGGTTGGGTACCAACTGGGAGTACTCACTTGGTATCGGGCCCGAGCGGGTTGGTACCACCATCTTCAGTGTGACCGGCCATGAAGCACATCGTTGCGTTTTGGTTGTAGCAGGAGATAGCCGTTTATATTTCATTTCATATCTGTGAAATGAATTGGTGAGCAGCGGCTTGACAATACTCGCGGTATAGTCGAGTCCATGGGCGACGGTTACTATTTACCATCAGATGGGCCATGGCTCGTCTGCACTACATGCAATAAAAAAAAGAGCAGCAAAGTGACATGAGAATTACATATAATAGATATATTACAATTTACTTATGATGCTTTTAATGAAGCTCATTTAGGCACAGTCACCAGTTCTATGTTGTCACTACAGATTAAACACAAAGTGAAAAATGTGAAATCGAAAATAACAGTCAGGAGCAGGATTTGAACCTGCATCTTCTGGATACCGTCCAGATGCTTTACCAATTCAGCCATCCTGACAATTGCTCCTGACTGCTAATCTCGATAACACATCATACTTAACGTCTTTGGGTGACGCCTGCGCCATCTGTCGGACGTATTTTCATACATTATACCGGCCAGGTAAACTTAATTTTACAATTAAGATTTTTACCTAATAATGACGCAAACCCTATAAATATTTATATATATTTGTAGCATTTGACATGCTTAGCACTATACATTAAACACAAAGTGAAAAATGTGAAATCGAAAATAACAGTCAGGAGCAGGATTTGAACCTGCATCTTCTGGATACCGTCCAGATGCTTTACCAATTCAGCCATCCTGACAATTGCTCCTGACTGCTAATCTCGATAACACATCATACTTAACGTCTTTGGGTGACGCCTGCGCCATCTGTCGGACGTATTTTCATACATTATACCGGCCAGGTAAACTTAATTTTACAATTAAGATTTTTACCTAATAATGACGCAAACCCTATAAATATTTATATATATTTGTAGCATTTGACATGCTTAGCACTATACATTAAACACAAAGTGTTTAATAAAAGTCACCCAAAGACGTTAAGTATGATGTGTTATCGAGATTAGCAGTCAGGAGCAATTGTCAGGATGGCTGAATTGGTAAAGCATCTGGACGGTATCCAGAAGATGCAGGTTCAAATCCTGCTCCTGACTGTTATTTTCGATTTCACATTTTTCACTTTGTGTTTAATGTATAGTGCTAAGCATGTCAAATGCTACAAATATATATAAATATTTATAGGGTTTGCGTCATTATTAGGTAAAAATCTTAATTGTAAAATTAAGTTTACCTGGCCGGTATAATGTATGAAAATACGTCCGACAGATGGCGCAGGCGTCACCCAAAGACGTTAAGTATGATGTGTTATCGAGATTAGCAGTCAGGAGCAATTGTCAGGATGGCTGAATTGGTAAAGCATCTGGACGGTATCCAGAAGATGCAGGTTCAAATCCTGCTCCTGACTGTTATTTTCGATTTCACATTTTTCACTTTGTGTTTAATGTATAGTGCTAAGCATGTCAAATGCTACAAATATATATAAATATTTATAGGGTTTGCGTCATTATTAGGTAAAAATCTTAATTGTAAAATTAAGTTTACCTGGCCGGTATAATGTATGAAAATACGTCCGACAGATGGCGCAGGCGTCACCCAAAGACGTTAAGTATGATGTGTTATCGAGATTAGCAGTCAGGAGCAATTGTCAGGATGGCTGAATTGGTAAAGCATCTGGACGGTATCCAGAAGATGCAGGTTCAAATCCTGCTCCTGACTGTTATTTTCGATTTCACATTTTTCACTTTGTGTTTAATGTATAGTGCTAAGCATGTCAAATGCTACAAATATATATAAATATTGTCACTACAGATTTAGTTTTGTCAAAAATTCTTTCCTTAACCCACATATTGCACGTCTAGGATTCATACCCACCTGGGATCGTGGCGAGACGTTCCATACACAACTGACTAATAAGGCAGAATTAAACTCAATAAGACTGCTCTTAGCCGCCAAGGGATAACAGAGGGGTACGCAACCACATTTCATCTACATAAATTTAGCTACTGAGAATTTCTTGACAGAAAACGCAAAAATACTTTACGGTCTCGTAGAATTAGAACATACAAGCTCGCTCGGTTAGAATTTTATACTTATACCCACATACCATACAAGGGGAAATTCTTCCTTTTTCTTTAAAGTATATTTATATGTTCTATTGTTGGGGATGAAACTTCTTTGAAGTGGAAGGAAAATGGGCTACCTTGCAGGGCTTTGACATATTGCTGATCTGGGCATAGCAATATGTTTTGTTTCAAAATGTAAGGCTCTCGTGTCTCCGTATATTCAATGTACTTACCACATGGATCAGCAAAGAAAAGCGCAATTAAACGTAATAAAATTCATAAATATCAGAAAGCGTAACATGAGATTAAATTAAACAAAACACGCATTAGTATCGATTTGGAAAGCATTAAAAAGTGTCGGGTTGTCTCCTTGGCGGGTGAGGGAGGACGCGGCCGGTCACCGTTGTGCAATAATATATTTAAAGGATTAGCCCCGCGTCGCAATATCGCGACCCTCCTCCGGTCGTGTGCACCCCGTCGCGTTCTCTTTCCTCCGCTATTCAAATAATGGAAATTATTTCCACATATGTGCACCTAAATAAATATCATTCCAACGTCATTATTGAACATCCCCGATGTTTCTGTGGAGTTATTTTCACCCGTTTGTTCGCGGTTTGGATGGGGAATAGCGGATGCGTAAAGCTTTTTATAATAAAAGGGCGTTTTTACTTCGATTTGTATTATACCAGTATATCGGATGAGTATTAGTAAACTATAGCTTTGCTCTTGTTGTTGACAGAAATGCGGAAAACCAGTGTTATGATAAAAAGTGCGGATAGGCTTTATCATCTTGTATACGAAACAAGTGTTCATGCGAATTTGTAAAATTTATGATTCGAAAAATAAACGATTGTATATGGGGTGGAAACGACCGTTTATGTTCACTTAACCGAGGAAAGAGGGTATTATTTACCGTTTCGGCTGGGTGAACCCGCCACAGTGAGTGAGACAAATACCGCCGGCGGCACAATATTTATTGCAGTCGCGACGTAGATTGTGCAATTTATCGCGGAGTTGTCGTCGGTGCGATCGATCGCTGGTGACGGACGCCCGCTATATATCAGAGCGCACGTTATCTGCGCTCACGGCGACTTATCAACGCGAGTATCACTCCACCCGCCTCCTGCCCAAATAACAACACTGATAGAGCAAGGCTTTTCCGTGGTAGTGTTTCAGTAGCCGCTCATTTATTGCGGCTCGATCAAGTCACGGCGAGTGGCGACCGCCGTCCCGCCCAATCGGGACGCTCGTTTATCTTCATTTCGCGGTCGCGAATTAGACGGGTCGTTGGCTGCGGTGGGGCGCCTCTACCGTCGCTACGTGGTGCGAATACTGCGCACAGTTGCTCTGTCAACTTTGTAATGAGTAAAGTTGATAACTACCTGATGCAAGTCGCGTCCACATTCTGAATCTCGTTAAAACTTATATTTTACCTGTCAAATTACAAACCACTCTATTCGCCTATCGTCGTACTTCTTAGAAAAAGGACAGTTTTAAATTTACCTTATTTTATAAATCTTTATATATCTATAGGCTTACTATTATATGTACCTGCATACTTAATTTCACATTTTGTTTAAGGTATGGTTCAAAAATCGAAGGGCGAAATGGAGGAAGCGCGAAAGAAACGCAATGAATGCAGCTGCAGCTGCCGCTGCAGATTTCAAGAATGGATTTAGCACACAATTCAACGGTCTGATGCAACCATTCCCTGACACAGACGCATTATATTCTTCATATCCATACAACAACTGGGCAGCCAAAGTTCCCAGTCCACTTGGTACAAAGAGTTTTCCATGGCCTGTGAATCCCTTAGGCGGAGTGGTTCCAGCGAGCCATCATCAGGGTTCAGTGAATTGTTTCAACACAGCGACGTCTATGGGTGGTGTTGGTGGTGGCAGTATGGCAGTGGCAGGGTCAGCCGGTGGCAATGTCGCTCCATGTCCTTACACAGCACCACCGAACCCTTACAGTATGTATCGTGCTGAACCATGTACGGCTATGTCGTCATCGATAGCGTCACTGCGCTTGAAAGCGAAGCAACACTCGTCGGGTTTCAGTAGTGGTTACGGGACGGTATCGCCGGTGTCACGAGCGGGCTCGGTGCCGCTAGCTGCTTGCCAGTACGCAGCAGGTGTGGGAGTATCAGACCGCGTGCTTTGAGACGAGGCACGCGGCCGTGACGAGCCCCGCTCGCCGCCGCCGCTGCGAGCCTCCTAGTCGCCGCCCGCGCACCACTCGCCGCAAAATACCACTGAACATCCCCTCTATAGACATCTATGGGATTGGTTTGACTAATACGTTTATATAATAGGTACAAGACGCAACTTGTTTGTTACATAACATTACGCTTACGCGACTACTCATAATCACTCATCAGACATAAGTATTAGTGAAATTAAATCATTTCTGTAGATTTTATTGCGTTTAAATGGAAAGAATCATCAAAGTAGGTATTCAAAATATAGATATTGTCAAAATCTAATAAATGCGTTAACTATGTGAAAATAGTTTTAATTCAACAAAACGCACAAATAAAATCTACAAGTGTAAAATGTAAACAGTTGTTACCATCATTGGTGTGAAAATAACAAAAGTTGCGTTGTACTAAGTCAGTGTGGTAAACTAAATGGACTTAGGCAGAGATACGCGGTGCGGCAGGATACGCACGCATTTGTGGATCCGTACTATCTAATTTTAATTGTAAGAGTTCTGTATGAAACTTCGGGCAATAAACTTAACGATGTTAGTGTAAATATGTAGTTATGTACGTACGTATACCAAAGCGATGTGTGCAATTTTTACAAGCTTACTTAGACTAGAATACTTTAGTGTAAGTGTTTAGTATGTAGAATATTGTATGTAAATATAAATTATATGTAATAATTTATATGAAGATGATGTAAATGAAATCGTAATCTAAAAGTTCTTGTTCTAAATGTTTATTTTATTGCGTTTGGAACGTGTAAGTTGTCATTCTGGATTGCATTTACTACATACGCATGTACTTATAAAATACATATCAATAATTTGCGACTTATCAATATTTACCTAATTCCAAATATATCTTAAGTTATGTCACAGTACAAATCATGTGAAAATACCTATAGAATTACAAAATATCTTGTATAAATAAATACTTACTATTATAATTTTTCTCAATAAGTAAATCAGAATAATTAATCTTGATAAATGTATCGAAGGTTGTTGCTCTAATTATTAACGCATTGACTGCTGTTTGGTTAGAAAAGTTATCTAATAATGTAAATATATTCCAAATTTTAACATTGTAATCGTGTATATTTTAAACAAGCAATATTGACATGTTTGTTTCCAAATGAGAAAACAAAATGAGACTTTATAAAACTTGTATTTATTGTTCCTCTACAAGAAGTTTTCTTTTAAGAACTTACGGTGTGCTTTGTCTTGTATATTTTTAATATCTTTTTTTCTAAGCGCTGTTATTAAAAAAACCTATAACAGGTTAGGATTATGAAGGAAAAAAAAATAATTAAATTAACTAGCCCAATTTTCAGTGACAATATGCCAACCACCAAAATATGAGATTAACGTAACCAGGATCTCAATATTTGTTAAAATATTTATAACTAAAAACTGTTTACGGATGTAACTGTAAAATATTGTAACTATTTAAACGTAACCATTCACTAGTTGTAAAATATAGTTTAACGTTTTAGTATAACCTACTTCGTGTGCCTACTTGATGTGAAGGAAACACTAAGCTATGAATATAAATTTGTAAATATATAGATTTGACCTTAAAACATCAATACGAAATTTGAGGTTTTCATTTTATACATATCATATGAAAATATCTACAAACGTGAACAGTCTGTTGAAGTTATTTTGTGAATAATCATTAAGGAAATACCGGTTGTTTTGTAACTTAAAAACCTCTAGTCATAATAAAAAATATAACAGAGTATGTTTGATTTTATTCGTCTTCCAAATTTTATAAGTCAAGATATAATTACATACAAAATGTATAACCCTTGTTCCTTTTCTTCCTTCTGCCTGTTATAGAAAGAAAAATAAAAAAACTGCTAACTGACCGCATTCGTAACGAAGACGTAAGAGAGCGAGTAGGTATGAAAGAGAGCATTGGTGTAAAGATGCTAAAGAGAATGCTCCGATGGTTCGGACATGTGGAAAGAATGCCGGACGTGCGACTGGTTAAGAAGATATACAATGCGAAAGTAGTAGGACGTAGGTACAGGAGGAGACCGAGACTCACTTCCATCCATCCATCCATTAGCCTTTCAACGTCCACTGCTGGACATAGGCCTCCCCAAGAGAACGCCACAACGAGGGGTCCCGTCATGGGGATAATGCCGTAATCGCCACGCTTGGCAGGCGGGTTGGCGATCGCAGGTGATGTTGTTAATACTCGAGGGAGTGCTGCTGCCCATTCCCACGGTATTCCCTCAGTCGACTCTTACGACTCCCGTGGGTAGAGAGAGTGGGGGGGGGAATTCTAAAGCCGGCCCCACACGGCCAGAGACTCACTTACCTAGTCCAAATCGGTCGTGGAATCAGGAGTCTCCGAAACCGGCGAGCGTGTATGAAGAGAATTATGAATGTTGAGGAAACGAGCAATGTATGCACGAATAGAGCCTTTTGGCGCTCTGTTCTCTCTGCCTATCCCGCAAGGGAGATGGTGTGATGATAAGTAAGAGTAAGTATAGAGCCTATTATATTATTAATATGCCACGGCAAGCCAAACCTACCATGTAAATCTGGTCACTATTATGTAGCTATCGTATTCATAACAATTTTAGTTTCTTTTACTAAGTCCTTAATGCGAGCACTCAAAACAGGGATAAGACTCTCAATTCGATTACCCTGATAAAAACCAGATTAAAATACCTATAGTTAGTGATACGAATATCTTTTAGACTACAACTAAATTAGGAAATAACGTGACGTAAGCACTCGTTAATGCTTACGTCACGTTTTGGAAATGAGGTTTTGGATAGTAAAACACATTAATTAGTTTCGTGTATTTTACGTAATACTAGCCAACAATCACGAGCAAGATTTGAACCTGCATCTCCTAGAATATCGTCCCAGATGTTTTAGGGCTACGTCATTATTTGGTATAAATTTTAATTGTAAAATTAAGCTTACCTGGTCGGTATAATGTATGCAAATAGTTACGACAGATGGCGCAAGCGTCACGCAAGACGTTAAGGATTATGTGCTATCGGAATTCGCAGTCCCGAGCAATTGTCACGATGGGTGAATAGGAAATTTAAATTGTTTTAATTTATATGGCTAAGCGATATGCTTAGCCAAATGCTAAAAAATATATAAAAAACATTTGAGAGTATTATTTCATTTAGTGTTTTTTTTTCATAGGGAAGAAAAGTAGCCAGTCAAAAATTGTTTTAAGATAAGTGGGAAGCCGTTGTTTCTGTGTGAGTCTATTTATGTATTATAAGTACTTTTTTTGTATATATATATCTACTCCAACGTAAATGAGTTATTAAAGATGATTATAAATTATTCTATCGGGTGTTCTTCAAAGACAAGCAATTAAATTAATTTTTAATGCTCAAAACTAGTGAATGTATTGAAGGAAGGTGAAGTCAGGAGTCTCCGAAAATGGCGAGCGTATACGAAGAGAATTGTATGCAAGAATAGAGCCTTTTGGCACTCTGTTCTCTCTGCCTACCCCGCGAGGGAGATGGCGTGATGATAAGTAAGTTAGTAAGTACAAAATTAACAATGGAGAGTTCAAAGTAAGGAAGATTATTTATTATCTTCTTGTGGCACAAGTGAGCTGCTTTCCATCACGATTCTACTGGGCTATTGTGTCAGAAATTTTCGAAGAGCCGGGAAATGTAAATGTAGATGTAGATTCGCCTATCGCACCTATTATGTCGAGGTAAGCATAAATACAACACATTTACAAATGTAAAAATATGGGTGTTTACACCTCTGATTAAGGTATCCATAAGGATACCTTAATCAGGATAGGATCCTTATATATACCTCAGGAAGTATATATAAGGATCCCTTAAGGTATATAAGCGTGATAATATGAAAAAAATCTTATTCATTTTTCGGAGATTTAACAATTTGAAGCGCCAATTATTTAGGAAATGAAAACAACTTAAAACCAATAAGCGAGACTAGATGTCTCTAAATGACGCTATAAAATTATAGTCACACTTGTAAGTACTTGTTGAAATAGAAAAACAAATGACGATAGTATAATCATATAACTTCATAGCGATTTTTGACGTAGTCTACTGATGGGACATAAATAATTATTATTATGACGCTAGTGCGTTTCACATTAATTGATACGTTAGATTGTTGATCGTTGCTATAGCGACGTGACATACTAATTACGTGTCTGTTACAAAATATGTATTATGCCAGGTTATACTTGTATCAAGGTATCTTGAGGACTATTTTGTCCGATGGGCACTCTCGGCAGGCAGGTCCAGAGCCCAGCGATCTATGTGTATGTAAAAAAAACCCGTGTGGTGACGGACTAAGAATACAAGTGTCACCACCCCATTTATTCCCACCGGTGTTGTACGAAGCGACTAAGGCAAGTAAGCAATTATCAGCCATTGCATTACTGATGGTAGGGCTGGGTACCAAGTGGGAGTACTTACTTGCTATCAGGCCCGAACGGGTTGGTACCACCATCTCCCGTGTAACTAACCATGAAGCACATCGGTGTGTTTTGGTTGTAGCAGGTGATAGCCGTTAATTCTTTCATTTCATATATACTCGTAATTCTGTGAAAGGAAATAGTGAGCAGCGGCTTGACAATACTCTGGGTATAGTTGAGTCCATGAGCGACGTTTACCATTAACTATCAGGTGGGCCGTGGCTCCTCTGCCACCATATGGAAAAGCTCATAATATGTTGCACACATACGGGGTTTTTTTCACATACGTTAGAAGTGAAACTTCTGAAAAGTAACCGACGAGAGATCTCTCATTAATTAAATTTAATAGAGCATTAAAATTCATAAAAAAAAAATGTTATAGCTGGCATGGGAATACCAAGTGAACATAGCAAAACAGAGATACATATTAGTTTATTATTGAATGCGTATCACTTTTTGAACCTTAATATAAGCTACATCGTGGTCATATGGTTTAAGTATTGATCACGCAAGCCGGAGACCGAAGTTTGAAATTAACTACCAAGGAATACTTTATGTGACAAAAAAAATATCTGAAAGTTAAAATAACTAATGGATTTTACTGCAACTGACTGTTAATCCTATACATTTAAGTGTTTTTTTTCTTTATCGAGACGCAGTTTCGTTCCATCGAGTTTCAAATCAGGACAACTACTAACTTCCAAAGAAGTACAGTAAACTGCTGATACTTCAGATTAAATCTAGAATTTTGCTCTATACGGACTTGCCTGTTTCGAAAACATCTTATATTCCCTCGTAGCAATGTAACTGTTAATAAGATGTTACATAACTTAGCTATATATCTAAACTAACTGTGTCTTTACTCAGTCAAATACACAACCGATTATAATATACATCCAATAATAAGGAAGCCACAGAGCAAATTTCGTCGAAATCCATACATTAAAATTGGAGCTAAATTCTGAAAACCAGTAAATTGCAAACAATTGATTCATGAAAATCGCTGACATTAGGCGGAAAGTATACATTAATCCAGCGAATGATTATCGGGCACGAGAGGCGCTGGCGCGATGCGGTCTCGGCGCGTACTCTGTGCGACGCAAACACAGTTTCCAGGTGCTTGAATCCGAGCGCTTTAAGGATTTAGGCGAGGATTTGCTTTCAATATTAGCCGCCGGCCGCCGGGGCAGGCCCATTCCGTTCTACGCGTACCTTTTTTATTATTTTGTCGCATCGTTTTGGCTCTAAATGGAATCATTCCGCCATCTACATTTTTATTTTTCAATTGCTCTCCGATTAGTGGGATTAGTCATATCGCTTTCCGATTCTTTGCTCTTTTTGTTGGGAGATTTCGCGGACTAACGCGGTCGCTTGTTCTAATCGCTTATTGCTCGAATCAAAACCATATTGCAGCTTTGATTGTGCTGCGTATTGACGTCAAATGTCGGTTCTGGGCGGTCCGAACAGCATTGTGTTTGTCTACTCTGTCATTATCAGAGTCAATGTCGTCTTTTTATTATTTGTTATTTAGTTAGGGTACGTAGTATTTACAGAGCGTTTTGTATATATACGAGTTAATGTATACATGTGTGCAGTGGCCACGGCTGCAGGCCCGCGCGTCACGACACTTATCTTTATGGTGGCAAACATTAGTATGACTTTTTTATTTTATCAAGGATCGCCTTCGTCATCAAGGTTTCGAGTCTGCGTGCAGGAACACGTTATCATATCAACCCCATGATGTTTACTCAAGATCAACACGAGATGTAATATCAACATAACATATTAACACATAAATATTTGAAAAAAAGCGTAAATCAAAATTGCAGATATCATATGTAGGTACGGAAGTTTTATAGATTTTATTTCCACTGAGGATATAATATACCTACTCTCTTGTAAGATCACCACTATTGTCGTCATTATAAGTCCCGAGATATTATTTGTCTATGGGTCTTCCTAACATAGATTAGGATAATAAAAAGAACATTTTTAACCCGTTAAAATACATGATTGCTCGACTGGACGGATGGAGTAGCGGTTCAGATATCATGTATGTGGTGTCACTACTACGAGTAGTATTTGTGAAAATTTCTTCATTCACCGGTCGTCTATCTCGCTCGGTCACTTCCACAGAGTACTTTTTAACATAGGGAAGTCACTTCTTAATATCTACTCATGTGCTACAAATTTTGGCATACTAGTATGAGTAGGTATGCAGTGTGCATGTAGACACTGTGTTACAGTATTTTTTCCTTGTACTAATTGTGTTCTTTCACTTTTTTATTCAATGTAATTAACGCCATGTGGCTATGTTGTGCCAATAAATTATATTTTCTTTCTTTCTTTCTTTCTTTCTATACATAGAATATTATAGCAATTAAAACTGCGATATACGGTACAACGTATATCCCAGTTTCAATTGCCACAGGACAGTGATTTTGTGTGATCCATCGATTACCTAGTTGTTTTCTGTCAGTGTACTTTGTCTATCAAATGTTTATGAAGACAAAGTACGAAAATGTAAAACTGAAATTGATACTGATGGAAAACCATCCAAGTTGCTTTGCCAATTTAGAGCTGAACTTAAAGAGGAAGGTTCGAATCTTGCTACCACTGAAGTAATATCATGCAGTTTCAGTGGTCCGCCATCAAAGACGGAGACAGGCACATCGCGGGTTAATTTATTAGGTGAGGGCCCACACTACCCTGTTCGTTGCCCCGAACGACGGGGTTTGTGGTAAGGTACATTTATTCCCGCCTTAACAAACAAAAGGTTCGAATCTCGCTCGTGTCTTATCATGAAAATTGCAATTTCTTTATTATAAAAAAGAATTGAAAATCGTTATATTGTTCTATCTAAATTCGATTTTAGGTAATAAACCCAGTGACCCATTTAATTCAAAAACTACAATGGATTGAAACCTTCGTTATGTTTTTTAGTCAACACGACAACAAAACAACAATTGCTAACTTTTTAACCAGTTGTTGTTGACGAAAATGGTATGGGACATATTATTACAGTTATTTTAGCAGTTTGTTCTCTCTGCCTACCCTGTAAGGGAAATGGTGTGATGATAGCTTGTAATACTATTACAGTTTACAGGATTGGAAGGCACGCAGGTTCCAATCCTGCTCGCAGTAAAATTATCTTTTTCCACATTTTCACAAATAATTTGTTCTTTAAAGTAGCTGAGCATGTCAAGTGCGAAAATACAGATAAAAGTTTTACAGTTATTTGGTGACATCTTTGTCCGGAGTCATCGGTATGATGTGATATACACCCGGTATAATTATACAGATCAATGGAGTAACAGTCCACTTGTAGTAGGTCGTAGGAACTCCACCAAATACATGTGAATGTCTTTTCTATAACGATATTACTACGAAGGCAAATATAAACGTAAAGGTACACACGCATGTCAATAGTTAGCCGTCTAACGTAGAGGGTTAGATTTTGGGTGGAAAGGATCAAAACGGGATTAGACGAACGACAACCAATCAAGGGTAACTGGACTGTTATACCTACGCGAAATAAATGCGCCACATAAAACTTATTTAATGATACACAATATTAAGCTCTAACTTGCACAGTTAGGTTACAAAATCGTTTGGGTTGTATAGTTTATTGATGTTTTGTTTAGAAGGGAGGGCAGATGGATGAGGAGGCGAGGGTACCGAGTGCAGCCTCCGCAGACAATCTTACAAGTTAATTGTGTTCCGCGCCTCAACCCGCCCCACTGTAGAATAATATCGCACTCCACTCACTGTGTACAGCTTTACGGAAAATGTGCATGGAGTAAATTATTAGAAAATTGCTTTGTAATAACTCTTATTTTCTCTTTTGTCCGTGTGGTGACGGACTAAGAATACAAGTGTCACCAACCCCCCTTCTTTCCCACGGGTGTCGTATGAGGCAACTATAAGGGAAGTAATCAATTATCATCTATTGCATGACTGGTGGTAGGGCTGGGTACCAAGTGGGAGTACTCACTTGGTATCGGGCTCGTTCGAGTTGGTTGGGGCCATCTCCCGTGTAACCGGCCATGAAGCACATCGTTGCGTTTTGGCTATAGCAGGAGATAGCCGTTTATGCTTTCATTTCATATCAGTGAAATGAAATTGTGAACAGTGGTTTGACAATGCTCTCGGTATAGTTGAGTCTATAATGGTAACCGTTATATTATATATAACGGTTACCATGTACCATCAGATGGGCCGTGGCTCGTCTGCCACTAAATGCAATAAAAAAAATTGGAAAATCTAAAAGTGCATGCCTCATAATTTCATTTTTCATTGAATAAGTAACTAATAATGTATTGGTCTTACTAAGTAGTTTTCAATAAATCACATAGACAGCGCTAATTTCAAAAAGTACTAATGTGGTTCTCATGTCTTATATAGATGGCGCTAAATTTAAGACTATATTGGTTCTATAAAAGTATTTCTCACTAAATAAGGTAGATAGCGCTAGTTTTAGTGTATGATCGAATCGACCATACATATTCAAATTATTTTTGTTTATTTAATAACAATTAAACCACATCGAATCAGACCGTGAAAAGTGATAGGGTTCTATTCCTAATTATATACTGAAGTGTAAGAGAAAAAAAGACTCGATTAGTAAAGTATTTTGGTCGTTATCGTGTTAACAAACGTACAGGATCCGCACATACAGACACACGGACGTCCAAGAGAGAACTTTTTTAAATAGTTTTTTAACTTGTTTAAATAACAAAAATGGCATCAAACATATCATGAGTGTTAAAAATAGTGTTTTTTCTTGATATGTGTGTGTATATATTATTTTACAAGTGCAATATAATTATGATAAACAAAGATATTTTAAGTTTGAAAAATCAGTTGTTTTGTGTCAAGTGACAGTAGTACTCACCTCGACGCTTCGCTTATGAGGCGTGCAAAAAAATAGTCCCTTGGAGGTTAACACAAATTGTGAAAATGTGTTAGCAGTCCCGAGCGATTGTCACGACGGCTAAATTGGCAAAGCATCTGGATGGTATCCAGGAGATGCAAGTTCAAATCTTGCTCGTGACTGTTATTTTCGATTTCACATTTTCACAATTTGTGTTAATTTATATGGCAAAGCATGTCAAAAGCAAAAGTAGAAATTTGAAAGCCAAAATTGAGTTTAGGGATCATATTGAAACTATTATTCAAAACCAAACTACCGAAATACACAATACTATAGTAGGGATTTGTGTATGTGATATATATGTATTTGCCCGCGGCTGCGCCGCAGCCAAAAGTTAGTTTTTGGATTATATCTCAGGTTCCCGATATATTAGCGGAATAAAATTTATACCAGTTTTTAAGTCTAATCAAGAGCTATCAAATAAAAAGTTGCATCAAAATCCATTTAGTAGTTTTTGCGCCATGCGCAAACAAACAAACAGACAAACAGACAAAAAATCTAAAAAAAAAACATTTTGTGTTTATACACGCATATAGCCTAATACAGTATTTTTTTTCTCATATATCTTAAATGTACAGACATAGCTCTGTTACAGTTTTATAATAGTATCTATACTATTATAAAGCTGTAACAGAGCTGTGTCTGTACATTCAAGATATTTGAGAAAAAATAGCTGTAATAAGCTATATAGGCGTGTCTAAACTAAAAACAATTTTTTTATAATGTTTGTCTGTTTATCTGTTTGTCTGTTTGTTTGTTCGCGCATCACGCAAAAACTATTAGACGGATTTCGATGCAACTTTTTGAAAGGCCTTGATTAGAATTAAAAACTGGTATACATTTTATCCCGCTATTATATCGGGAACCTGAGATATAACTGAAAAACTAGAAAACTATTTAAACTAGATTTTTTTAGAATATATTTAAACAAAACCTACTAGACGGATTATGATGAAACTTTTTTATTTGAAAGACTTTGATTAGACTTAATAACTGGTAGACATTTTATCCCGCTACTATATCGGCAACTTGACATATAACCGAAAAACTAGCTTTTGGCTGCGGCGAAGCCGCGGCGCAAAGGCTAATAGTATATATATATATATGTAGACACAATATTGACATCCGATTTATATTAGGCAATAAAAAACCAACTCCAATTCTATTAACTCAACGTAGACTAGAATATATTTTCTTTTTTCTGTTTTTCTCTCTAAGATATATTTCACGATTTGATGAGAGCTCGCCTTTTGCGTAAGACATACAACTTTATATATTTTCAGGATATCACTTTTGCACCTTTTAAGTTTACCAAAATATGCTTGGTCTTGAATAAACAAGCACCTTTATATTACATGACATACGAGGAATTTAATAAACTTTCTAGACATATTACGTCGTGCATAGTACGTAGGGCGGATGACTTGGGCGGGCGAGAAGGTGGCCCGAGGCTTGGAGAGGGGGACAACCAGTAAATAAATACACTGCGACATGGATTTATTGCAAAAACTACTCTACTCATGCAGATATATTTATTGTATGCTTAAGCAGGTTTTATCTATATCTATACATAGGTACTCGTAGTATAAATTCGCTGGCTGTGTCTGACTGTTGTTTCACATTCTTCTTCGAAACTACACAACGTATTTTGAAATAGTTTTCATTGTCGTTCAGATAATAATAAAAGAAAAGTTTATGTGCATTACTTCCTAAAGAACTAATTATTTGTGAATGTGGAGAAAGTGAGCTTTATTGCGAGCGGGATTCGAACCTGCGTCCCTTCCTATCCAGGGAAGTGCTCAAGTACTAAAATACAGATCAAAATAATGAATAATGTAGGTAAAGACATTTAAAAGCAATTCTGAAGTGGAGGTTGGGAGTCACCGTCGGTGACTGCGATGGCTTAGCGGCCAGAGCACTTCCCCGGATTAACATTGGACATGGCATTTGGACGCAGGTTCAAATCCCGCTCGCGGTAAAGCTCACTTTTTCCACTTCCACAAACAATTATTTTGGATAAAATTATCATCAACATTAAGAATAAAATGTAGGATACCAGTATTTAAGTCTAATCTAGAGCTATCAAACAAAAAAGTTGCACTAAAATCCGTTCAGTAGTTTTACGTGATGTGCGAACAAACAAACATAAATTCTAAAAAATGTTTTCTGTTCAAAGATATCCACATAACCTAATATCCCATAGTCTAATCAAGTCTTTGTCCATGGCTTCGCCACAGACACAATCTAGTTTTTAGATTATATCCTTCAGAGGCACCCACATAGCCTAAAAAGTCATTTTTTCTTAAATATCTTAAATGTACAGACACAGCTCTGTTACAACTTTATAATGGTACTTACATATAGATATAGATGTAGAGGAATTACGTAGAATAAAGGAATTAAATAGAGACCGAGACTCACCTACCTAGACCAAATCGGTCAGGATTGTATTGAAGGAAGGTGGAGTCTGGAGTCTCCGAAACCGGCAAGCGTATGCAGAGAATATGACTGTTGAGGCAGCGAGAGATGTATGCAAGAATAGAGCCTTTTGGCGCTCTATTCTCTCTGCTACCCGGCAAGGGAGATGGCGTAATGATAATAAGTAGTAAGTAAGTAAAATCTATTTCGAACACGCTGGCTAAATCTTAGGAGATAGGTAAGCAAAATATACTATTCAATCATGATATTAGCAGCGATAACCAGTGGTAAAACCAAAAACTGCAAAGACTTGAGTGGTCTTGAGTTCCTCTGATTTTTCGAAATTATTTGTTTCATTAGTTTACAAATTATCTCTGCTTGGTGAAAGAAAACATCAGGAAGAAACTTGTATGCCTGGGATTTTCGTAACGGCTAGTGAAGTCTGCCAACCTGCACTCGGCAAGCGTGAAGGACTTCCACCTAAATCCCTCTCACTAAGAGAAGACCCGTGCAGTGGGTTAACAAAAAAATGTATATTGCAACCGTGCGAAGCGAGGCGTATTATTACTAATTAATATATTGGTTTAAATCAACCGCAAAGAGATCAGTGTAATCATCGCAGATTAGTATATCCGTGACATCATCGGACCAAATTTAAATAAGTACACTTATTAATTGCTATTTGTAGGTGCTTTAGTAAATATACAATCACTGTTTTGCTGTAGCATCCATAATGTTAATTTATTAAACGATAACAATGTTTATTGAAGATTGGCACTCTTCCTTATTCTTTATCAAATGTTTTTTTTTTTCTATTTTACATAACGTTTACCTACAGATAAAATTATATTGCTATTTCAAAACTGAGTACTTTTGTCTGCTGCTGATATAAGCAATATCAATACTACTTTCTGGCAGGCATCAGAAATTAGTCTTGAGATCTATGTATTAAAAATAGATATCTTACATTTTGATATTCTTATATATTTTTTAAGCATTTGACATGCTTAGCCATAAAAATTAAAACAAAGTGCGAAAATATGAAATCAATTATAACAATCACGAGCAAGATTTGAACCTGCATAATCCTAGAATACCATCCCAGATGCTTTTCCAATTCAGCCATCATGACAATCACTTGGGACATAATTACACACATTCGGACTTCTTAATGTCTCGGGTGACACCTGCGCCTGCGCTTTGGTATTAAAATATATTTGATAGATGGGTAGGGCGTTACTTAAGACGGTAAGAAATTATAATGTACTTAATGGAAATTGATGGCTCCGAGCACTGCCACGATAGCTTAGTGGTGTAAAGCGTCTGGATCGGTGTTCCAAAAGGCGCAAGGTAAATCAGCTATTACATATTTTCTATTTAACATTTCGTGTTTTAGTAAATGGCCAAGCATTTCGAGTACTTAAGATATATATTAAAATAACAACAAATATACATACTTAATGAATAATTTATGTTATTTGTGGTTCGACAGGGGAATTATCACCCTTTTTTTATTAATTTTTAATTTTAGGTGGGAAAAAATGTCCTACCGCACACCCCGCTGCCCGGGGAGACAACGGGGTAGTGTGGGGCTCTCACCCACTAAAAACCCACCGTGCGCCCTCACCCGCCCTTGCTACGGCGGATCACGGGTACCGCGTTGTTTCACCGCGATCCGCAGGCGGCAGCCCTTCGGGCATCCTCTCTTGCGCGACGCCCCGCACACTTGGGCGTCACACCTTCGCGGTAGGCTTCCGCGGACAGCAGGGTACTCCTCGACCCCACCGTCCGCAGCCTCGGCTAGAGCGGCATCAGGCGCAGGTAAGCGCGCGCACGCCGCCCCGCGCGGTGGCGGCGAATCGGGTCCACGAAGGAGGATTCCTCCCGGGCCCTCTCCGCCACCTCCTTCCGCGAGATGACAGCCTCGCAGAAGATGGCGACCGCGGTCTAGGCCCTGTCACTGCCAACTATCGCTCGCGCAACGGCCGGCAGCGACAGGTCCACGCCTATGACTGCAACGAGTTCCCGGCGCTGCACATCCGAGGCCGGCCACGACTCGAGCGTGTGCTGCGCCGAGTCCTCGCCGCAGTCGCAGTGGTGACAGCCTGGGGTCGTCTCCCTCCTAGCGATCATGTGCAGGTATTTTCCGAAGCAACCATGCCCTGACAAAACCTGCACCAACCGGAAGGTGAGGACCCCGTGCTGCCGCCTCACCCATTCTTCCAAGATCGGCTGGAGCGCCCCCACGGTCCAGAGACCAGCCTGGGGCGTATCACTCATAGTTTATCGATGGGAAGCAACAGTTAGTATTCCTACTTAATTGAGAATGCTAAAGTTCCAAATTCCATCTCTAGCATCTTTCTTATCCATTTCCTCATCCCCTCTACTTCCTATTTTACCTTCGCCTCCTATTTCTATACTTGAGGTGAAAACACGCGAGTGATATTGCCTGATCAGGTAAATAGAAGATGCCATTGCTGTTTTGCTGTCATTTAGCCGTGTGGGGCCAGCTTTAGAATTGTCCCACCCCTCTCCACCCATGGAATTCGTAAGAGCTGACTGAGGGATATCGGGAAAGTGGGCAGCAGCACTCTTTCGAGTATTAACAACATCCACTGCGATCGCCAACCCGCCTGCCAAGCGTGGCGATTACGGCACTATCCCCCATTCTTGGGGAGGCCCATGTCCAGCACCGGACGTTAAAAGGCTGATGGATGGATGGATGGATGGATGGATGGATGGATTGCTGTTTCTGAAGAAAGAAAACTAAAAACCAACCCGCACTGTTGGTAATGTTTGGTAAAAGTGAGAAATCTTTGACTGTACAGATGGTGTAGTTAACTTAGATACCGGCCACTAGTGCTGAGTGTTTCGAGTTCAATTCCGACATAGAAAAATTCTCGATGTGATCCACAAATGGCTGTTCTAAGTCTGGGTGGACCTTTTGTCCGTTAAATTGTGTGTTTTAAGTTCCACGTAATACAGTGATTATGCCCTATTGCATGGAGTTATCTTTAAAAAATAAGAACCTGCGGTCAAAATGTATTGATTTGGAATATAAAGCGCGAAGATGATCAAGAAAAATATTAACGGGATTTGAATTTCGAGCCCACGACCTCTCGAATAGTTCTTACAGTTTTTTCCAATTAAGCCTCCTTTTCGTACACAGGCAGTAATCAGTTTTTAAAGCACTATCGGTTTTTTAAGGGAACGGATTTTTATTCAAAAATGTGCCACGTAAGCACTATTCTAAACTTCGCATTAAAACACTCATCACGTCAACACTAACAATATGATACGTTATACCCAACGTTCGAGTGGGAAGCGGAAATCAAGAGCTACGCGGAGTACGCAGGGGATGGAGGGAGGGGAGAATGAAGATTTACGATCGAGGCATAACGAGCGCTAGATGAGGCGTAAAGAAGCCCAATTCCGGTTATTATACCTACAGCCTCCCCAGAGACTGGTCTGTATATACTTTATACAAGTACTTCGAAAGTAATCATTATTTTTATCTTAATTTAATCGATTAGTGCTAAAATTTCAGAAATCCTTACTAATATTACAAATGCTAAAGTAAGTTTGTTTGTGTTATTTCACGCCGTAACTACTGAGTCGATTATCATGAAATTTTGCATACATATATTGTAGCAATGGACATAGGTTACGTCCCAGAAAATGGATAGTGCCTGTGGAATGAGTGGCTTTTTTTGTATAGAAACAGAGAATGTACTGTAGAATATATTGTATTTATATTCTGAAGTTCTCGCGAACGGAGCCGCGCGCCTAATCTAGTACTATTATAAAGCAACGAGCATGCATGAAAGCACTGATGAAAGTAGATAAAGCGAAAGATGTGTGTCAGGATCGTAGCAAGTGGAGAGGAGTGGTCTCTGCCTAAGGGAAAAAAGCGTGACAATATATATGTATGTATGTATTATAAAACTGTAACAGAGCTATGTCTGTACATTTGAGATCTTTGAGAAAAATATTTTTTGAGTTTTTGTCGGTTTGTTTGTTCGCATGTCACGCAAAAACTACTGAATGGAATATAATGATATTTTTTTGTTTCATAGCTTTGGATTAGACTTAAAAAGTGATACCTATAGGTTTTACTAGCCTTTGCCAGCGGCTCCGCCGCAGCCAAAAGCTAGTTTTTAGGTAATATCGCCGGTTTCCGTTATAGTAGTGCGATAAAATATATACTTACCAGTTGTTAAGTCTAATCAAGAGCTATTAAACAAAAAAGTTTCATCAAAATCCGTTAAGTAGTTTTTGCGTGATGCGCGAACAAACAAACAGACAAAAAATAAAAAATAAACCGTTTTGTGTTTAGACACGCCTATATAGCCTAATTCATTATTTTTTTCTCAAATATCTCAAATATATTAACAGTTTTATAATAGCATAGATTATTAATATATCAGATATCTAAGATAAAATCTAAAAACTAGTTTTTGTCAAGATTGAACAAAGATGTTAGATAAACTAACATGATGAATTTTCAGCTAGTCTCTAAGGTGCAACTGTTACTTTGGACGCAGCAGTACGAAATCTATCCCTGGAATTAGCAAGCCTTGCTCCCAATTACGCATGTTCGTAGTAGAAATGTGCATGTCTACACTTTTGGTTACTCCTTACATGGTATAAAAGATGTGTCTATTATATTTTTAGGTTGTGGGATTTGATTCCTTAATATTTACAGCATTGATACGATTAAGTACTAAGTTTCTTTTGTAAGTGGATCCTTTTTGACGTGATAACATCTTATAAATCGATGAACGCCGGCTGCGCGCACGAAAAAGTGTCACGTTTCGAAAAATGTATGGCGACCGATGCATTGTTTGTGAAACTCTCTGTAAAATTATTGTCCTTAAACCGACTTTACAGACAACCATATCTTTTGTTAAGGTGGGAAAACTGTATCTTCCGCACACCCTGTCATTTGAGGCAATGAGGGTAGTGTGGGGCCCCCGCGTCTCTACGCCTTTACTGGCGGACCACTGGAGCTGTGACTGTCACTGAATGTGTCTTCATTAAGGGGTTTGTAGGTTTAGGTCAGACAGTACCAACTGCTGAACCGGAAAGTATCGGAAGCATCTCGGTGTTTTTCAATTTGTATAAAAAGGCAGCCTTTCTTGTGTGTTAAGGTCTCGACCTAACTTTTGATAAGCTGTGTCTTTGGTATTGCTAAATATCATAAGAAAAGTCAAGATAATTAAAACTACTTTTATTAAGGTCTCGGGTTCGATCGCCGGGTCGGGCAGTGTTATTAGCTTTTTCGTTAAAAGAATTTCTCAGTAACAGCCCGGAGTTTGGAAATGTGCCCGGTAGACGGCAATAGGCTCGCCCTCTATTACGTGGGACATAAACATAGCTGGCGAACCGTGTATGCGAAATACACCTGTGCCTACCCCTTCGGGGAATACAGCCGCGATGCTGTGTTTTTTTTTATTAAGGGCAGAGTTCATGATATTCTAGAAAACAGATGCTAATTACATTTCCATATAGAAATCAATAAAACATTGTACAAAATATTATTTTAACCAGCAGATAGAATATGAAGCTTGAACACAACGTCAGCCTTCGCTTGATTCGGAGCAGAAGGCTAGCAGAGGGGAGTAACTAATTTCTGGATTAAGCACATTTGCAAATGTAATTTGTATTCATTAAAACATCGCAAGCGTACGTGTGTTTTAAGCAGAAAAACATTGTAACATTTAATTATAAATTACTCTGGTCATAAGCTGTACCTATATTTGAGTATAAAACCCAATATTTTTACAGTTTTTGTTTGAATTAATTACGCTTTTCTTTTGATGATAGTAATAAAAGA
Organism: Leucoma salicis; assembly: GCA_948253155.1. NCBI lineage: Eukaryota > Metazoa > Arthropoda > Insecta > Lepidoptera > Erebidae > Leucoma > Leucoma salicis. The sequence continues at coordinate 7,680,149 of OX411808.1, read as the reverse complement.
GTAGTCCTAATCTTCTATATTTATTATAAAGCTGTTACAGAGCTGTCTGTACATTTAAGATATTTGAGACAAAATGACTGTATTAGGCTATACGAGTATAGGCGTGTCTAAAGACAAAACATATTATGTATTACATTTATTTTTTGTGTATTTGTTCATTCGTGCATCACGCAAAAACTATTGATCGGATTTTGATGCAACTTTATTTATTTGGTAGCTCTTGATTAAGACTTAAAAACTGGTATACATTTGATCCTGCTATTATATCGGGAACCTGAGATATAATTTAAAAACTAAGCTTTTGGCTGCGGTGGAGCTGCGGGCAAAGGCTAGTGATCTTAATATAGTTATAACGAATAATCAGAGTTAATAGTTACTGTCATATATATGTACCTAATTATGGAATATAAGTCATGTAAGGGCATCCATCTCATAATAAATATACAACAAAGCCTGTTAATGATAAAACAATATTGAGTGGATTTATCACATAACTAAATACTCGTAGGTCGAGGAAAGAATATTTATTATACGCTCTACCTAACAACCGCGCGCCGTCAATGTTGCCTGTGTTATTTGCTCATACTAGATAAACATTTTGAGCATACTCAAAATAAATGTTGTACAGCAACAGTGGAAATCAAATGAGCATATATCAGTAAAAGACGGAGGGCATTACTATAAGCATAATACTGGGAGCAGACAGGCGTTGGCGTAGCGTCGTAGCGACGTAGCGAGGCGACGCGTCCTCGCCACTCAAACGACTTTATTGTGCTGTCGTTCAAACGCGACAGAACGTAATAGAATTAAATTGGGAGAGTCACTGCTCTGTTATGTGGAAAATAATAACTGCGAGTGGCTCCTATCAGCGTAGGTTTCACGCGCCGGTGGCAGGGGTCTCAACTAATGGAAATCCAGCCAATGATAATCTGTTTTCTACACCATTAATCCTAAACTAAGTCTGAGTACAATCTGTGGCGTCTCTGGGAGAGCGACTCGAGTTTTATGCCCTCGTTAAGGTCCGCAATTTGTGGAGTCGGGCTGTTAAGACGGTCGCCCTCATTCACTACCAAATCCTAATTCAGACCGTGGACTTTCTTAATCTTACGATATTGAGCTGAAGGTAATTGTTTCAAAATTGTAGCTCCGATAGTTGTTTCTTGGCACTTTGGACTTATTTGGCAGCAAATTTATTACTATTGCTTGGGTTTTAATTGACTTACGGTTCATTGACAGGATTACAAATAGACCTTTTATGGATGGTACGAGTAAGAAGAGCGTTTTATAAATTTAACTCAATTTAGTAGTTTTCAAAATTGACAAATTAGCCAGTTTAGCCCAGCCAGAAGAAATGTATGGTCCTGACCCCAAATCAAGGATGGATCCACGGGACGGGTCATAGGGGACATGATTAAACTTCTGGTTATTCTAATACAGACATTTTAAATTCAATAAAGTGAGGAAGAACAAAGCTTATAATTTGTTGCAGGGGAATATAGATTATTATAAATTGTACGTAATATAAATTCTGTACAATAGGAGTTTTCATGTAGAAATTTATTGAATGAATACTTTCATTTTATGTAAAAAAATCGGTTTCAAATAACAATCCAAATACAGAGGGTATGTTTATTTAGTGTGCTCGGCTTATCCAAATAACCAGTACTTTAAAGAATAGAGCTCGGAGGAGCACAATAAAAACGAAAGTAATCATGCAAATTGGTGAAGGAGGAAAGTTGAATTAAAAAGCGGCTCTGTGCGGGTGGCGGGGGTGATGCATGGTTCGCGGGAGGTGGAGGGTAATGTGTCTTAATGACCGCAATGGATAAGCACTGTAATCCTCCCTCCAGCGGCGCTCGACACAACCTTTTGCTCCCGCTCGTTAGCTTGCAGCCTATCTACTGCCGCGCGCCACAAATCCTGTTCTCACTCAATTGTTTTAAATAGATCTGTTGACCATACACCTGACATATCTGTATAAGACCAACGTTTAGAATCTTAAGCACAGGAGAAAAGTGGCCGTGGATACTTGAGTGCGCGGCAACTACGCCATTTAAGAAGTTTCTTTTTCATTTTCACTAACAGTGACGGATGGTAGATCCAATATCAAATTGATTCCTATATTGCCTGTCTATTATCATAACTGTGTATATTTTTATTGCATATAGTGGCAGACGAGCCACGGCCCATCTGATGGCAAATGGTAACCGTCGCTCATGGACTCAACTATACCGAGAGTATTGTCAAGCCGCTGCTCACCATTTCATTTCACCGATATGAAATTAAAGAACGGCTATTTCCCGCTACAGCCAAAACGCAACGATATGCTTCATGGCCGGTCACACGGGAGATGGTGGTACCAACCCGCTCGGGCCCGATACCAAGTGAGTACTCCCACTTGGTACCCAGCCCTACCACCAGTCATGCAATGGATGATAATTGCTTACTTCCCTTAGTCGCCTCATACGACACCCGTGGGAAAGAATGGGATGGTGGGGTATTCTTAGTCCGTCGCCACACGGAAACCACGCTATTTGTATAGAGCTAATTAATGTGCTATACTTAGTATGACATAATACGAGCCCCGATGCAAAATACTTCGTCTAGTATGGAAAGTAGTGCAAAGCGTAAAATATAGAAAGTAAATATTGGTAAAATAATTAAGAACGTTTAATAAAAAGTAAACCACAATTTGAGGAACATTTTAAAGTTTATTTTAACATATCTGAAATTCTTTCATGACTTTACAGCATGCAGTCCCATATCATAAGAGAGGCCGGAAACATCACTTTGCGTTTGAGACAATCATTATGAAATGGGAAGTCCAATTTAAATGATCACGAGCAAACTTCAACCTCTTTTTCTTTTGTACAGCAGTCAACAATGGTTTCTCCTTAGCGGTGTAAAATCCGTAACCCATTCTTTTTAGGACTCTTTTGCAAGTATCAACTGAGACGTCTTTGTGAATCATGTCCTTCCATTGCACCGTGAGTTCTCCAGCTCGAGCACGACGATTATTTTTGATAATTTTCTTCAGGATTCTGTTTTCTACTGCACTTGTGATGCGTGGTCGACCAGTTTTCTTCAAACAAGAAGTCGTACTATTCTTTTTATAGTGCTGAATGATAGATTGGACTGTAGACCTAGGAAGTATCAAGTCTTTAGATATTTGGTAACATGATTTGCCAGCATCGACCCCACAAACTTTTCGCTTTCGAAGCTCTTCACACACGTCAACAACAATGGGTCGTGGCAAACCCACGACCCATTGTTATTTGAAAACTAATGAAAAAAACTGAAATTTTTTAGAATTTATACTGTCTCACTTAACAAATGACACAGAATTACTTTTACAAATTTAAATTATGCAACATAATTGTACAAAGAAGGAATAATCTTATTTAACTCACCGATAGACGAACTCTTTTGCATCAATTAAAAATTAGACGAACTATTTTGCTTATAACTTCTTCGAATTTAAAACAGAATATGTATAAATTTAAAAAGCTAAAATTGTTTATTGGTTCATAATTAAAAAGGCCATAAGTAACGCGACATGTGATAGTAGAACAGCTTAATATTTTATATAGATTTACAAAAATAATGAAGTTAGAAAAAATCTCACAGAGAAAATGTCACACTAGACGAACTATTTTGCATCGGGGCTCGTATATTATAATGGCTTAATTCTGAGTTCCAGGCAGACGAAGTCGCAACACAGTTCCAGTGGTCCAGACGGAACACGGTGGGTTTATTTAGTGGGTGAGAGTGCCACACTACCCAGTTCATTGCCCCGAATGATGTGGTGTACGGTTAGATACATTTTTTGCCGCCTTAACAAAAAATACGCTAGTGAAGTCACGGGCCACAGCTAGTCTTTAATAATACGCATATTTAGGAAACATAATAAGTTGTCAACGTCGGTTTTCCCATCTAAGTAAAATATGAGCGTTTTTACGGCAAGTGTGAATTGATTTTTACAAAGCAAGTGAGCTTAGCCAAGGTTAATTCGGTGCTTATCATCAGATGGGTCTATCGCCTGGTATTAACTATCAAAAAAAAATAAAGAAATCACTAAAGCTATCGCCGAAGAACTGTGCAACAAATGTGCAAGTAATCAAAAGGCGATAGGAGGTTTGTGACGTAGTGACATGTGAATAAAATCTTAGGTGAGCAATAAGCATGAGGTGCGATCATTTCGAACGGAGCGAGGTGAGTTTGTCGCACGCACGCCGCACCGTATAGACACGACATCATCAAATCAACATTTGCAGATTCGCGGAGCTTTCCTTGTGAGATTTAGAGGTTGAAGGAAAATAAAAAAGTTCGTAGAGGAATCCGACTTGATCCCTGTTGCCTTTATGGTAATGCCGGGATGCGTGTATTCGACTATTCAATTTATATTTTTTTCCCTTTCGCCTTATTTCTTTTTCTCCGAAATTATCTATCCTTCGAATTTCGTTTCGCACTGTATTGTATACGGGATTCGATGTTTGCGAATAAGGTACGACTTTGTCAGAATCACGAATAACCGCGGCGGGTTGGATTTGTTCATGACTTCAAAGAAGTTTTCTTTTCGTAGAAATATTATGTGTATAAAATATGTCGATGAAAACAGAAACACACTGAATAGTAAATTGTTGTCGTATACATGAGCAAGCAATGTTTTATAATTACTGTGGATGTCACAGTTACGTCTGATGAACTAAGAATACAAGTGTCACCACCCCATTCTTTCCTGTGGGTGTCGTACAAGACGACTAAAATAAGCAATTATTACCCATTTTATTACTAGTGATAGGGTTGGGTACTAAGCCGGCGGACCACTGAAGTACAGTTCCAGTTCCAGTGGCCCGCCTATACCGGCGGAGAGACGGCACACGTGGGGTTTATTTAGTGGGTGAGGGCCCCACACTATCTTATTCGTTGCCCCGAACGACGGGGTGTGCGGTTAGGTATATTTTTTCCCGCTTTAACAAAAAATGAAAAGGGTTGGGTACAAAATGGGAATATTCGTTTGTTAACGGGACCAAATGGGTTGGTACCACCGTCTCTCGCGTGGTCGAATGTCGTAGCGGGAGATTTATATTCTTAGTATTGCAGATCCCATGAGCGTCTGTTACCACTTACCATCAGATAGGCCATGACTCCGAACTCCGATGGGCCGTGACTCGTTTGCTATAATTAGCCTAAAAAAAGCTCTGCTAATTAATTATAGAGAATTTCATGTTGTAGATTATAATTACTAAATCTGGTTTACGATTTCCTCGGCCAGCCATCAATTTGTATCAAGCACACTTTTATTATGTTTACCAATAAATCTTGATGAAAAACAAATTACTTAATAGACCGCTTGACATTTTATACTAAAATGCGCCCGTACAAGTAGGCATGTTCAAATTTAACGTTGTTCTTCCCTCATGAATAAATCATAAGAAGTAAGCGGGGCTCTACGCCTTTATAATTCTACATAATACATTAAAACATTGTACAGATTGCCTTCTACTTTAATAACATGAACTTAATAGGTATTAGTAGCTATGTGTAACGTAAAATGTTTTACTATAAATATTACATAAAAGCTTCGTAAACATTATAAAAAAATATTATAAAGAATATAGGCACCTATTAAGTGTCAGTTTAAAAGAATATATTTCATGTGATTTAGTTCCAGCAGCCAATATTAGGCGGTCTACAAACGGTCACCGCGTCTAATCTTGAGTAATGGTGTCCATTTGTCTTTATGACCGTTCACGTGTAATTGGACGGTCATCGTTCGAAATCTGTGTTTCAGTACCTATTCATCAACTAAAATAACATTATTTATTTAGTAGCAAGCTCTCCATTAAATATGAAATAGTCAATTAAAGGTAAAATAGTAAGCGAAATCTCACATTATCAATATTTAAACATTCTGCAGAACAGTAGACACGCCTATAATTTTGAATAATGTTAATGGAAAATGGATCATAGTTAATATTGAGATGCACTATGGCAAGTAAATTACGGCTTTTTCTTTTTTTCTTTAAATAACAGTATTTTGAAATAACCCCGTATCAGGGGGAACACAAAGTACGCCCAGACTCAGAAGACCCATATTTGAATATACGAAGGATTTTCCTGTGTGAGAATCGAACCTGCAACATTTGTTACGGGAGGCTTTAGAGAGTTATTTACACCAAGCCATCATCCTACACAAAATTACCAAAAAAAACTGCACCAAAATAATTCCTAAAATTTTAATTGTAATAATTAGTTTACATTATTATACATATAGATAAAAGTAATTTCATTATAATATTAATACGAGTTTAATGTTTAATACTATGTGAAGAAAATGTTTAATGTGAAGGCCAGAATTATCTAGAAATACTAAACTCTATTGATCAGACGTTGATCTAAGTGTTCCCTATAAATGTTGTGACTACATTCCCTATAAATGTTGGGCATTTCCACCAAGTTGATCAATGATTATATTTCCAAAGAAGTTTTACAAAAGTCAAGTGATTATAAAAAAAAAATGAAAACTTTACCTTATTAAATTTGATTGTACTCATTCGATGAAGATACTAAAAGTAGATATAAGACTACTCTTCTTTGTGAAAAGGAGAGTTCATTATAAAACACTACAATAAAAGCAATCATTAGAAAGTTACCAAAACATTGCAATCATAATTTTTGATCCTCTACAAAATGGTCAATTTTATGTTACAGCAGTGATTCAGAGCGACGTTTGGAGCCTTTAAATATATTGAGTGTTTCAGTGCAACAATACAGCGACTTGTTTACAGTGGGGGCTCGACCCACGACCCACCAGAGCTGAGGGTTGACGAGCGGGGGTTGAGGGAGGCGAGGCGTTTTCCAAGATGGCGTAGTCGTCAAGGCAACGGTGCAGTCGCTTCCTTAATCGACCGTCGCAGCCTCCACGCGTCTCAGCCTCTCTCATTTATGTATTGTACTGCACTTGAAGGACTTGCGAACTTTATTATATTGACTTTAGACATATTATACTTAAAACTACTCTTTCTGTTGAAGTAAGAATTTGTAACATTGAATTAAATTGGAATTGGTACTGATATGCATTTATATGCTATATCTTAATACTAGAACAGTTAAAATGCTTTAAAAACATTACCAACAGTTTTTTTTAATCACAGAAGTTGTGACAAAACCCCGAAAGTTACGTAAAGAAAACTGGTTCTAATCGGAATCTGCGATTTATTAGGTTACCTTGCCAGGCAAACAGACCTCGATCCCGATTTGTAAATAATGTACGTTCTCTAGTAGTTAGTTCGACGATCAGTTAGGTCAGACCGTAATCCAGTGGCCGCTACGCTGCAACCGCCCAGAAGGCAATAAAAAAGAGTTATAGTTGAAAAGAAAAGGAAAGTCTCGCGTCTCAGGCCGTTAGTTAGGGATCAAGGGCTCTGCTCGCGCCGGGCGATAATCATAATTTTTACTTACAAGAGTACGAGTATAGCGGCATTAGCCGGCGGACTCGCGACAAATCTTCCATAACTGCGACCAACTTCGCGACTCCACTCGCCTTAGCTCTTAGAGCACTATATTTTGTAGACTACAGGTGCTTTGTGACACTTTGAGCAAAGCGGGTATCAAACGTAGAACAATATTACTTCGAGCTACAACTTAATGTGTATAGATAATTCTCAGTGTAGTGACGGACTAAGATTATATTTAGGAATGAGGTTTCTTAACAACGGAATCAATACCTATGTGCTATAACAAAATCATTTCGAAATTCACCTTGTTGTCTATGTAGATAGGGTCACAATACGTTACCAGCCCGTTCGTCAATGACATGAGTTTTGAGTTCTCACTGTGAACTGTGATATTACTGCAATAATATGAAAAAGGTTTAATATACTGCATTGGAAGAGCGTTTGGAACCAAGTGAGTTTTCTCGTGCTACCACCAGTCCTGGAGCGGACACGGGACACGTCCCACTGTGCTGTGTTCGTGTTTTAGTGTATAGGTCACTAATAAACACCGTGAGCCCTTGAAGGACGGACAATGATAGCCTAGCGGCACAACCAGACTTCAGAGACAATGGTGGTAGTTCAATTCCCAGTCTGAGATCAAGATCGCCGCAATTTTTTCCAATTTTGCGAAAATATACGTGTGTATTTCTGGACAAATTATCACTACCCGCTGAAAGAAAACGTCATGAGGAAACCTGAAAGTCTGACAAATTTTCGCGACACCTGGCAAAGTTTGCAATCACTGGGCAGGCGTGGACTATATGGGCCTAATCCCTATTATTCATTTATGATTTATGATAATGGCTTGAAATTGAAATAAATTGAAATAAATTAAAAATAAAACATATTTTTATAGACGAGCTTTAATTGCAAAAAATATTGTTCCATATCAGCTTGATTGGAAACTATGCTATTATGAAACATACCATGTTTTTTTTATATTTTTTATTGCATAAGCGTGCAAAATTGCAGAGGCGTAAGTTTACAGTAAATGGTTTGTAAAGAAAAGACGACTTCCATATGAACATATAAAGCTTGTAAAAAAAGCCGGACTTCATCGTGGCGGAACAAATCGCAAAAGTGTTTCAAAAAAGTAAGTGAGTGGCTTTTACCATCAGCCATCGCTAGCAAAAAATCTTAATAATACAACTAATATTATACATGTGAAAACATGTGAATATGTTCGGATGTTTGTCCGTCAAATACGTCTAAGCAATTGAGTAGATTTGGATGAAATTTGGTAGGTTGATAGAAGAGACAATGGATTAACATATATGATAGGTACTACATATCCTGAACAAATTAATTGGTCCTGTAGGATATCTATTTCTAGCATATATACCTAACAAGGTTAACTGCATGGGTTGTAAGCAAAAAAAAAAAAGATAAATTGGTGCCCTGTGGACCAAACATTCAAATCCACGCCGGGGAAGTCGCGAGCAAAGCTTGTAAAACCATTTAAAAAAAACAACAAACATCAGTAAAACGCTATGTATAGATAAGCACAGGTGCCATCTTAATACATTATAGATTCTGCTCTGACCCAACTACAAGTATGTGAAAGATACACAAAAACAGAACGCTAAACAGCACATAACCACGTCCCGTCCATTCACAAAGTCACCTTGTTACAGATTTGATACACAAAAATGTGTGTTATGTGGAGTCGTGTCACGTGGTATGAGCACCACTGACTATGGCTAGTGGGTAGTGCGTTAGGACGCGCTATTGAAGTGTTATTCAGAATATGTGAACAGCGCGCACGTGACTATAACTGTGGAGTCGTTGTGACGTATAAAAAATTTTGCTAATTAATTATTTGGAGTTATTTTTTAGAAGATTTTACAATACCTATTCAACTTTCTATGGATATGCTAAATCAACTTCTTTTTAATTTTTACATAGGATATTCTACTAGAATCATCAAGGAAGTTATATGAGACTTATTGAAGCAACCAATTTGTGAGTTATAAAAAATTTTACTAATTAACTGTATTTTTTTTTTGTTTTAACATCTTTTACAGTATCCTGTGCTAAAACATAGTATTTTAAATTGTTGTGTCCTTTATTCGATTGTTTCCGGATCGTGACTTCGTCTGGGTGGACTTAAAAATTTGGTCAATAATGATATTAATTAGGTTTTATTTCAATTATTTAGGCATATCACAGCAACTCCTAAAGGAGCTGAACAATATTCTATGTCTTTAACCAGGCTATAATTTACCTGTGTATCTACAAAATTTTGTACAAATCCATATAGCTATTAAGTCACTAGCAAAAAATAGCTATGAAGGTAGTTACTAATAATCCTGAAAAAATATATATTTATTTAGTTTATTTATTTCAGACATGGTCCTTATATTATATTACCTAATTAAAATTATAAAAATTCACAATAATTAAAAATCAAACATAAACATCAAATAAAAATAAATTAAAACAACAAATTGATAAAACAGAATAGCAAAAAGTAGACAATAAACTTTGATTTCATTAGATATCCATCCCTTACAAAGGGGGACAACCTTTATAATAGATAAGGATATACGATAATTTATAGTTTGGTATTTTTATATAGGTATTATTTTTATTTTCGATATCACATTTCCGCACTTTGTGTTGCTCCTATATCCAGTGTCTCCTCTATTTATCAAATTTCATACAAATCCACTGTCTTTAAATTTCCAAACATCTGCACAAATTTTTACAGTTATAATATTAGTCCATCCATCCATCCATCAGCCTTTTAACGTCCACTGCTGGACATAGGCCTCCCCAAAAATGGGGGATATTGCCGTAATCACCACGCTTGGCAAGCGGGTTGGCGATCGCAGTGGATGTTGTTAATACTCGAAGGAGTGCTGCTGCCCACTCCCCCGATATTCCCTCAGTCGGCTCTTACGACTCCCATGGGTGGAGAGGGGTGGGATAATTGTAACGCTGGCCCCACACGACACAACGCTGGCCCCACACGGCACACACGTGGGTATTAGTAGCATATTAAAAATATTTATACAATGTTACTGAAGTCTCCATGGATACCTTAGCTCGAAGTCCTCACGGGCCGGCTTGGGCGGATTTGTTTTATGTTCACCGAAGACATCGACTTACCGCGACCGTCCGACCGGAGCGTCTCCTTAATTTTATTACACGGCCCGGACTCCAACAAAATGTCCTAATTGTGTCTCGAAAAACCAACCTGGAAAATGGAATTACCAATTTTGTTTCGTCCGCTTTCTATAGAGGTTTTATTGGGCTTGGCTATTTGTTGTATGTAGTTGCTTGATATTCTTGGTTGAATGTAAAAAAGATGGCGTGGTTTTCGATATCATAATATTAGTTTTTGTGTCGGGTAGAGCTTGGTAACAAAATACTTTACTTATTAGTCACCGCTTCTAATCGGAGGAACATAATTCGAATGTAAACTAAACAGGGGGCCTAGCCAAGTTGCATTCAATCAAATCAAAATCAAATCATTTATTTCTTCTCTCACTTAAAATTAATAGTTTTACATCACAATTATATTCTTTAACTAAGTCAAACTAAAATTTTCATAACAATACAAAACATAAACAATTATAAGGCAATAATATGTATTAACAATTGAGCTATTTTATGTTATATAGGCTGTAACAAATTCTGAATAACAATTAGTAAGTTTTAAGTGAGACTGGTACCTAAACTAGGCTGTAAGCCTGTATTTCAGGTTACCAGGTCTCCACCCTAGCGGTTTACAAATATTGGCTTCTAAGTAACACATTCATACATTCTTTTAAGTAGTTTATTTAGTTCAATCAGTGATGTGTAATGCTAACATAATAAATTTTACATTAATAAGAATTGATTTGTATAATAGTAAGAGTGGTATGTGTCTGTGTGTGTGTTTTTAAGTGTGCGTGTGTGTGTGTGTGTGTGTGTGTGTGTGTTTAAGTATGTGTGTGTGTGTGTGTGTAATTGCATGTGTGTGAGTGCTTGTGTCAGTGCGTGGGTGTGAGAGGGAGAGTAAGTGCGGGTCGTCCTTATCATGTTGCAAAATTAACATAAATAAAATAAAATATAAATTCGTATTCAATGATCGCTAACTCTATAGAAAAGTATTAAAATTTATGGAAAGTTGACATCTCTAAAGTACGCAAGTCACGTGACTTAGCGTTACAGGATATCGTTAAAGATGTCAAATTCCTCTAACCTGCCTCTGTGGTGCAGCGGTAGTGTGAGTGACTGCTGATCATGAGGTCTCGGGTTTGATCCTCGGGTCGAGCAGTGTTATTGAGCTTTTTCGTAAAAACGAAAATTCTCAGTAGCTGCCTGGAGTTTGGAAATACTACCCTATTACGTGGGACTTAAACATAGCTGAGGTACCGTGGGTGTGTAATACACCTCTACCAAACTTCCTTCCCCCTTCCCTTCGGGGAATACAGGCGTAATGATATGTTTGTATGTTAAAACTCCACATTTCTAACTCTAATATGATTGGGCCGACTCGACCAGTGAAATACCACTCTCTTACAGAAGATCAGAGTAAAACCATGGTACTTAACCTTTACCTACTGTTGTGTTTCTTATGGTAAGAGCTCCGAAGGCACAAACCTACCCCTCCTCTCCTTGGTATCCTCCATTGACGTATAATGGCTTTATACGTCCATGGTATCCTCCCTCTGCTCCTCCTATCCCTTTCCTTGGAGTTGGCGACGCACGAGTGATGGCTCAGCTCTGCTATCACTAGCATCAATAGTTCATGATAACCGCCGACCATCAGTGTTTGACACCCTCGTAGTATTATAAGTACAGGGTCTGTCGTAAATAATAGATAACCCGTTAATCGGAGATGGCCCTGATCTCAGGCTACAAGAAAATCGACTTTTTATTTTAGGATTGCCATTGGTGTGAAAACGGTAGACAATTTTGTATTTTTTTTTTAATTTTCCTTCTTTGCTCATTCATTCGGTCACCATTTTAACAAAATAACTTATTTTAATGTAACTTATTTTAATTTATTTTTTCCGATTAACGGGTTATCCATTATTTACGACAGACCCTGTATACTACCACCTAATATCTTGAATTTAACTTATAGAGGTAGATAATATGTAACATTGGAATTAAAAGTTATTAAACTGTTTTAACAATTTAGCAAAGGTATTCAATTTAAATATAAGCTGCTCTACATTTTATCAATAGGCCATCAATGTTTATGTAACGATTTATAAATATTTAAATCAGCTAGGAAATAACAAAGAACTTAGGTAGGTGGACAGTGTTTCCGTAATTTTCTATTATAATAATTTTCTTCTAAGCTATACAGGTAATGCCATCTATTGTTAGAAAGAAAAACTAAGTGTTAAGCGCTCTCTGTGAGTAAATAGTAAAACTATGCTGGCTAAAAAGTTTACAAATTTGACAACAGAGAGGACTACATGGCATAAGTTTAAATAATTTAAATTAATTAATCAATCAATACAATAAAGACTTCATTTTCAAGTGTGTGTGATTAGATTTAATATAATACTGTTTTCCTGCATATACTAAATACTAGAATTTACTATTTAAAATATGGACATTATGTCCAATAACGTTTTCATAAAAGAAGTTTAAGTCCGCGGGAAAACCGGCTGCCAGCAGTGCGTTCCACTTGGCACTCAGACAATCACGCTTTTGAGTGCGGCTTATCTCGTTCCACTTGCACACGAACGTTTCTTTCAGAGTGCAAATAATTACCTCATAAATGATATTTAGATATTTTTATATATATTTTAGCATTTGACATGCTTAGTACTATACATTAAACACAAAGTGAAAAATGTGAAATCGAAAATAACAGTCAGGAGCAGGATTTGAACCTGCATCTTCTGGATACCGTCCAGATGCTTTACCAATTCAGCCATCCTGACAATTGCTCCTGACTGCTAATTTCGATAACACATCATACTTAACGTCTTTGGGTGACGCCTGCGCCATTTGTCGGAAGTATTTTCATACATTATACCGACCAGGTAAACTTAATTTTACAATTAAGATTTTACCTAATAATGACGCAAACCCTTTAAATATTTAGATATTTTTATATATATTTTAGCCTTTGACATGCTTAGTACTATACATTAAACACAAAGTGAAAAATGTGAAATCGAAAATAAATACTTCCGACAAATGGCGCAGGCGTCACCCAAAGACGTTAAGTATGATGTGTTATCGAAATTAGCAGTCAGGAGCAATTGTCAGGATGGCTGAATTGGTAAAGCATCTGGACGGTATCCAGAAGATGCAGGTTCAAATCCTGCTCCTGACTGTTATTTTCGATTTCACATTTTTCACTTTGTGCTCATAAATGATGTTTAAGCACGACCACAATGAATTTCTTTTTGACTTTGGATTGATTAGAGTATTAAGAGTGCCATGTTGTATTTAATTATTAATAACTACATTTATTTTTCGGGCGCGTTTCACATGGCGCTAACAATGCACAAAAAGATCCTTAGGCCTCGGAGGTGGTCAGGAGGATCGGGGCGCTGGGGCTTAGGGTGGCCTTTGGATAAGTCACGGGGTGTACTTTTCCATGTGCCCCGACGTCGGCCACTTGCTGGCGCCTCGATCACGGTGGATGGGGTTCAAATTCGGGTGAAACGCCGGTGCTGGACGGGCGGTGGCACTTACGCGGGCACTTCCACCACCTGTCCCCGAGGCTTATCGGCATGCTTCATGCCGAATATGGGCGGACCCAACAATGAATGCCGATGGCTTTACGCGGACGTGTCTGGTCGATGGCGCTGTACGGGGTGCACCCGTGTGGGTGGAGTTCCTGGATGCACTGAACAGAGCTCTTCTGTAGAGACCACAGAGAGTTGTCGCGTCCAGGGTCATACGCGGTGTCAACCTTGGCGGCCTGTGCATTGGCCAACCCCTGCGTGGGATCTGGAGGCGGAGGTGCTCGCCGAGGTCTATTGGCGGGCGTCACAAGAGCGGGAAGAGGCGGGGGGATGGGCGGTCGCCTCGTGTCCAGCGAGATAGCCAGTTGGTAGGTCGACGCTCGTCGAGCTGCCATGGCCCGTTGGAGGGTGCAACTGGAGGCGCCCTGGGCTGGTCTCGGACCGTAGAGGCGCTCCAGCCGGTGCCGGCAGAGGCAACAGAACAGGCAGAGAGAACAGAGGCTCTATTCTTGCATACATCTCTCGCTTCCTCAATATTCATTATTCTCTTCATACACGCTCGCGGGTTTCGGACACTCCTGACCCCACCTTCCTTCAATTCATGACCGATGTGGTCTTGGTAGGTGAGTCTCGGTCTCCTCCTATACCTACATCCTTCCACTTTCGCATTGTATATCTTCTTAAACAGTCGCTCGTCCGGCATTCTTTCCACATGTCCGAACCATCGGAGCATTCCCTTTCGCATCTTTACACCATTACTCTCTTTCATATCTACTCGCTCTCTTACGTCGTTGTTACGAATGCGGTCAGTCAGCCTCACTCCACAGATTCTCTGCAGAGATCATCCCCAGAGGCGGCCCGCCTTAACCCGCGCTGCGGTATGCATTCGAGCCGGATTGCAGCCTGTACTAAACTGACAGGGTTCGCGACGAGCATGCTCCGGACTATGATCCACTAAAGTAAAATTAAATTTACAAAATGACGTCTACTATAAATTTGTTTGTCTAATATAAAGCTACTTATCAAACAATTATTACAGTTGAGTGTTGACATAACTTTTACAAGTTATAGAATTTCATGTTATTATTGTATCTTCTATAAAGCTTTTTACTTATTTTCAGACCTATTATTTAACATAACACTTAAAACGTTTATAATCAATATGTTCCACTTAGGCTATAATTTATAAACGCTAACAAGCTAGTAGAACAGAAAGACTGGGGTCGTGAGCGTGATCACTGTGAGTGCGAAATGGAACGCACTGTGTTTGTTGCAGACATATTCTCCGTCTAAGTTGCAGACGTTGCAGTGTTTCGTTCGTTATTGTCAGCAAACATTGAGCTCTAATAAAGGGGGAGGCGCCCTAATCTTCATATACCTAGTAAAAGTGACTTACTTCGGCTGTCTTCCGCCATCTTAATAGTTACGATGACAGCGTAATTTGGGTGTGTTCCGATATACACTACGAGCACTGTAAGGTGTGATGTCAATTTAGTATACTATAAAGTCGTTCCTTTATGGTTAGATATAATGGTTACTGTTTTTAACGGAATGCAGTCCAGTATACTGATCTGTCATTACTTTCATTTCATACAAAGTATTGGTTTTAGACTGCAATAAACACAATTTCTTTACTTTGCCATGTTCGGGTATCTTTGATTTACAATATTCAATAATAATAATAATATTCCATAGTGCATTGTAATATTTATGGAAGCTGTTGATCACGTGATATCGCAGTGCTCGCGGTGTATATCGGAACGAGGCCTTTATCTGTTGTATGTCAGCTGTCAATTAGGGATGCAGGAAGAACCAACAACTATCGATATATCGATGTTTTAAAAAATATTGATATATTAAATATTCTTTATTTCATAATATTTAATTTGCGTTATTTAGGTTCCAACCATTCCAGCATCCACCACTAATAATTTGTGAGTTTTATTCGTCACAAATTTTCATATAGTGGGAAGAAGCCGACCATTTATTAAATTTGTGTGCTCGGAATGAAGTGGTGAGCAGGGGCTTAGCAGCATACCATTAAATACATTTTTTTTTATTAATTTATCGAATTGATTAATCATTTGAATCCTGTAAAGTTCTTCAATCTAAATACGTCACTCTCTAGCATAAAAATAATCTACACAAAAATAGCCATCCCAGCCAGGAGACCTTCTCCACTTAAACAATAGTTAGTAGCCTTTGTCCTAATCTGTACTCCAGAGTTTTAAATAAGTGACAATTCGTGATGATTGGTTAAGTAGTTAAGGTGTCAAGAAATAGCAAATAAACGAACTTACTTTAACATTTATAAAAATAGATAAACTGTCATCGCCGTAAGATTGCTGGAATTCAGTCATAAGAAAGGCCTCGAAATTGTATAATAAGTGAAAAAGAATTTCACAGATATATTGATATTTATTCTGCATGCCTATTGCCAATATGTTCCGTGCTGTCAACAATAATAATAATAATAAAACCTGGCATCACCGTCCGTGCAGTGTCGCATTTTTTCCTCTCTCCAATTTTTTATTTTATTTAATGTTTAATTATCCTTACATAATAACTATACAATAATATTTACAATTTCAAGAACAGCAAATTTGAAATACACATAAAAATTAAATATATTACTGAATATAACCATAACTAAATCAAAATAGAAAAATGACAGATGTCACCAAGAAAAAAATGGTTTTGAAAAACACGAATTTCATTATAAAATAGATGGAAGAATCGAAAAATGTTGACACGAGCAAAAGCCAGGCTCGCTACCGCACTACTACTAACCCCGGACTCGTCACTCAGCTTCGCCTCGCAGCTACCGGAACCAGTGGCAGTGACATCGGTTACTGCCGAAGCGTCGAGCTCAACATCGAGTGACGAGTACTTCTCCCCACCTACGTCGCCGTCGCCTGTGCGTAGGAAGAGGAGAGGCCGGCCGCCGACGTGCTTGGGACCCCGAGGTCAACAGATCTCAAATAGGGCCCCCGCTGCCAGTGGTGATGTGCGCCGCATGAGATAGTCTCGAAGGATGAATGAAAATGTCATGCGGGCATATTATGTGGCTACAGAGGGACGAATCAATCTTACAGCGTACCGTGATCGTATGTTGCCTTTGTTTCAGGAGCTTGAGCCAGCTGTCAACGTCACGGCACAGCGATTATCGGATCAAGTGCGGGCCATTCAGCGTTGTCACCTGTTGGATGATACCGTACTTGAACGACTTCGCTCAGACGTACGGAGTAGCATTGCTACTCCCATTCCCTCGCAAACTGCGGAGACTATGCCGATTTTGAGGAATATACCGCAGTTGAACCCCGCTGAGGCAATGGAGGACAATGGAACATCAACCGTAAGTACCCAGTACAACGATCAATTAAGGAGTGCTTTGGAATGTGCTTTAAAAGAGTATTGATCCATGTCTCCTGAGTGTAGACCACGTCTGCCGCGTTTGCCTGCCCATAAAAAGAATATAGCGCTAATGAAGGCCCTGGATTTGCTGTTAGCAGCTTACATAAAAAGCAGCAAAAATTTAGCGGATACACACTCAATCCTGTATTGTGCAGCCGTCGCAACGTATCGAGTAGCAGGAATTAAAATTTCTGATGAAGGTCATGCTACTCGGTCAAATACAGCTGCACCGGCTTGGCAATGCAGGATTCAACGACGTATAGCCGAAGCCAGGGTAAGCTTATCTGCTTCAGGTCGGGCAACACCCGCCCGAAGGTTATGTGCTTTGTGAATCAGGCATTCTCGGGGATTGAAATAAATCCTCGATAATATATGTCTCGCGTCACGGAGCGCATAGACTTCCTGAAGCAGAAAATTTATGCGTGGGCAAATCGCGTTAGGCGTTACAAAAGGAGAGTGGATCGATACACTATAAACCGCACATTCCAAAAGGAGGAGAGGCAGGTCTACCGTAAATGGGAACGATCTGATATAGACCTGAATGACGGGCATCTTCCAGATGTTTATGCCACTACTGCTTTCTGGCAAAACATTTGGTCGAAGCCTGTCGTCCATGAAGAGGATGACTGGATGAGGGATGTCGAATGATCATGTGAACATATTCCTGACATGGAACAAATAACTATAACAAAAAATGACGTAACCAGTGCAGTCCGTTCGTTAGCCAACTGAAAAACAGCAGAGCCGGACGGACTGCATAATTTTTGGCTCAAGTGGTTACGCAGCTCACATGCTCGTTTGGCATCTCAATTTCAATTGTCTTTAATATCGGGTTCGTTACCACAATTTTTAACAATCGGTACGACCTACCTTATCTATAAATCTGATAGTTCCACGAACCCTAAAAATTATAGACCAATAACATGCTTGCCAACCCTATATAAGCTCCTCACATCCATTTTGACACTAAAAATCTCTTCACATATTGTGAAAAATTCTATTTTGGCCACATCTCAAAATGGATGTAGGAGTGTGGCACGTGGAACTAAAGAACTCCTTACCATCGACATGGTCATTAGCCAACAGGTTTGCCGCGGCCGGAAAGCTAGCGACAGCCTGGATAGACTACAAGAAAGCTTACGACTCTGTTCCACGTACATGGGTCTTGAGGGTGCTAGAGTTGTATAAAATAGATACAACTGTACGTACCTTCTTGAAGATATGTATGAGGCAAAGGAGAACGATGCTTTGCTGCCCAGGTGGTCGCTGGCTTCAGGTTGACGGTGGACTCATCACAATAGAGCGGGGTATATTCCAGGGGGACAGCCTGAGTCCATTGTGGTTTTGCCTGGCCCTGAATCCTCTTAGTACTCTACTGGAGAATTCAGGGATAGGCTATCGATTGCGGAGAGAGAGTCGGAGCATATCCCACCTCTTATACATGGATGATTTAAAGTTGTTTGCCCACACCAGACCTCAACTGATGGCATTACTAAAGGTAACTGAAACCTTTAGTAAATCTATCAGGATGGAGTTTGGTGTGGATAAATGTGCTGTCTTACATGTAAAGCGAAGTGAAGTTGTGAAATCTAAAGGAATGCAACTTTCAGATTTCACACATCTCCGTGCTCTGTCTGCTACCGAGACATACAAATATTTGGGTATGTCACAGGCGTTATGCATCTCTGAGACAGACATGAAACAAAAGTTACAGGAGCGTTTCCTTTGCCGCTTGAAAAAAGTATTCAACAGTTTACTTTCTGGCGGCAATAAGGTACGCGCCTGTAACAGTTGGGTCATGCCTGTCTTGATGTACTCCTTTGGCATACTCAAATGGACTCAGTCTGAACTGGGTGGCCTTGACAGAAAGGTTCGTACACTTATGACTACATACCGAATGCACCACCCGCGATCATCGGTTATGAGGTTGTATATTCCGCGGAAATGTGGAGGTCGGGGTTTGCTTAACATTAAGACCCTTCATAACCGCGAGGTATACAACCTTAGAGAATATTTTCTCAGCACTGACACGGGTGTGCATCGTGATGTAGTCAGAGTGGACCAGGGACTAACCTCGCTCGGTTTGGCAAAAGAGAACTCGCACAAACCTATGGTACTTAGCACTGAGGACCGTCGAGAGGTATGAAGGAGCAAGGAGCTGCATGGACGTTTTTATCGGGCCTTACATGGGCCCGATGTAGACTTTGCAGCATCTGTCTCTTGGCTACAATTCAGTAATCTCTTCGGAGAAACTGAAGGTTTTGTTTTTGCAATAATGGACGAAGTTATGATGACGAATAATTACCGGAAATATATCCTGAAAGATGGTACGGTTGACATCTGTCGGGCATGCCACCGACCCGGAGAATCACTCAGACATATTGTTTCTGGTTGTACTCGTCTTGCCAACGGCGATTACTTGCACAGACATAACCAGGTAGCCAGGATTATTCATCAGCAACTTGCTCTGAAGTATAATCTGGTGGAAATGGTAGTGCCATACTATAGATATGTGCCCGACCCAGTTCTCGAAAATGACCATGCCACGTTGTACTGGGATCGGTCTATCATTACTGACAGGACTATTGTTGCTAACAAACCTGGTATAGTGGTGATAGACCGAACAGAGCGCCGTGCACTAGTTGTCGATGTCACTGTTCCGCAAGACGAGAATCTCGTGAAAGCTGAAAAAGAAAAACAAATAAAATATTTGGATTTAGCTCACGAGTTTACCGACATGTGGGATGTTGACTCGACAATTATTGTTCCGATAGTTATATTGGTTAATGGTCTGATCGCCAAGAGTCTCGACCAACACTTAAAGAGGCTCTCGTTGGACGGCTGGATTAAGAGCTTGATGCAAAAGGCGGTACTCCTCGACACGGCACGTATTGTGAGGTTTCTTTCTCTGGAGCCCTAACCACCGGCAGCTTGGTACCTGCACCCGATATCAGTGGTCCACTATTTTAAATATTTTTAAATTAATTATATTTTGTTGTGAATGTTTTTTGTAATAGTGTATTTGAGTGTGTGTTTGTTTTCTTTTATAATCTGTTTAAAAATATATAAAATATGATATTAGAAAAGTAAAAAAGGGATAATAATAATAATTATTTCTTTATTAACATAAAAAATAGACACTAAAGCGTATGGGAATCTCTGGCTCCTACGCTAGTTATACACTATGTTGCAGGAGCCAGCGTCCTCCCCCATTATACATGACACATTGTAATGTTAAAACAGTAAATATAGGAAAAAAAATACGATATCGTGTGTGTGTGTTTATGGTGTGTGTGTGTGTGTGTGTGTGTGTGTGTGTGTGTGTAGTGTGTGTGTTTGTGTTTGTGTATATAAGTGTGTGTGTTGTGTGTGCTCAAGTGCCTTACAAGTATTGGTCAAGTGATCAACCTGAGAAGATTCTCAGTTTCATTGTAGCTAAGTCCTCTCAGCCATGTAAGTATCATTAATTTAAACTTATTATAGTTGAGGTGCTTTACCTTTTGTTTTTTGCTCAATATATTGTAAATATAGGGTGCAATAAAATGAAAATGTTACCGCCCAAAGGTTGTCTTTAATCGTGGAACCGGACATCGTACTGCTCGTCTTGTTATTACCGGCAAGTGAGGCACATATTTTTTGTAGTACCTACGTAGGACTTCAAAAACGGACATTTGCCTCACAGACAGTACACCAGCCTTTTCACATATCGCAGATGTTGGATGCCTATATGGTAAGTTCATGAGCACTTTTAAGACAATATATTTATAATAACGATTTTTGCCTAAAATCGGCGGAAATACTGTGATTTTTACAGAGATAAAAGATAAAACAGATGACAACATGCCGGAATAACGGAATTCTTATAGCCACTTTTTAGATTCATCATCAGACCCTGGAAACCATCTAAAGAGAAATTACTCGTCAAGACGAATCAAACGAGTCTAAACTCGATAGGGTTGCACTGTTTCATTATAGAATTCCTATGTCGTAGAATTCCTATGAGCGTCGGTGTGGAATATCTGTAGTCGATCCCATGACTCTCCATTATGACGGAAGAAGGCGCCGCGGTCATGTTTTAGTCGGTATTGTGGCTCATGAACTCAACACAAGAATCGAGCCTGTACGACATCAAGCTCGATACTCCCCCTGGATCCTGTTGGTACCCCAGTGACGTAAGTAAACTTGCATTTTGGACCAAAAAATCAAAAAAAAGGACCCCTTATTGTGGCGTTCTCTTAGGGAGACCTATTATGTACAATAGTGGACGTTGAATGACTGATGGATCTAATAAAATATTAGTATATACTTGTTTCTAGTTATCTTAATACCTCACTTTCAAATCTTTTTCTCCTGATGTCATCACATCACAAACTTATATAGGTATGTTTGGACTTAGAGTGAACGTCTATACCCAGGATTAAATTATTATTTATTTCTTTATGCTTTTTGCAACCCAAATCTATTCAATAGAGTGTTACGCCCTTAATTTTCTGTTTGTTTAAAAAGAAGGCATACCTGATAGATCTATCAACCACTAGCTCATATGACTGAATGGATAGGGTTGCAATTTGACATACATGGATATAATTACAGGTAGATAAAAATTTACGCAATTAAAAAAACCTTTGTCCACCCAAAAATTTGTAGATCGCTTGAAGGACTAAAGTATCGATATCGATATTTTTTATGGGCTTCCCTAGCGGAAATTCCGCCCATTTTTGGATTTCAAAGACTTGGCTCGGTAAATTTGTAGTCATTTCCTCTCCCCCTTTATTAGAGCTCAATGTCAGCAAAGAGTAGAATAATCTAAAAAAAGAGTTGTCAGCCCTCAGACTAAGTACTGTCAGCCGGTTCTTTAACTGTCATGTCAGCTATCAGTTTCAGTTGTCAAAAATGTCAAATGTCAATGTATATATTATCTATGGTCAGTTCAGTTCAGTCAAGCGAAGCGAACTATGTGACACACTAATTAGTCTGTGGAACTATGCTATGTTTATGATATTATGATATGATCATTTGAATTGAATGACTTGACGATTGTTATTCATCATTGTTTTATAAGTACGCAGTAACTTACGGAGTGAAAACTATATTTGTAATTTAATTGGAATTTAATCTGCATAAAATTATTCTGCAGATAGGAAGCGGAGGCAACAAAATGACAAACACAGTTGTTTGTTTAATTGCACTCTTTTGTTGTGCAAGTAAGTACCTACACATTAATATATTTTTACAACTTTATATTAAATTTGCAATAAATGTTGTCCTTGTAAAATTTTAAAAGTACCTACCTAGCGAAATCTGTGTTTCATAATAATATAACTAGTTTTTTCAAATACAAGCGACGTTTAAAAAAAAGTGTTCATGGTTGATTACTTATATAGAATTTTAATTTTTTGCTTATGAGACTGTTTATGGTCTTTCTATAATACTAGATTCTGATCGCGACGACTTCGTCCGCGTGGACTGCAGAATAGTGTTGGGCAGGACACGACATAAAAAAGAGTTTGTGAGAGTAGGCTCTTTTTTACACTGAGCCAGTACAATGTCCCACTTCAAATGAGGCGAGGCGTACTGAAGCTCGGCGATACGTTAGAAGTTATGAGTACTTATATGACATATAAAGTTATTGCAGTACAATTATTAGTCTGAACTCTGATTGATGACAATATATATTAATAATCAATATCGCAAAGTAATATGAAACGATTAGCATAGTAAATCTTGTTTGTAAGTAGGTAAATAAAAAACTGGAAATATATGTATTTTAAGGTATACCTATAATAAAAAGCTAATGAATAATATTACAAATTAGGTACTATGTATAAATAATATTTGCACAACTTTGTTGCCACTGAGCCGGTTCCTTCTTTCCGTAAGGACCTGGCCCGCTTTGCTAAAAGTACACTCAGAAGGTACAGAAGTGGCAACGATAACCTGACTCGAAACGTGGTCAAGTAATGTTAACGTTAAAAAAACGGAAACGGAGAGTGACTAACGCGAATTCACGACTGCCACGACACAAAATTTGAAGTAGTACAATACAAAATGTCGAGCCACTCTTACATTTTGACGTCATGTACGGGACAAATGTACCGCCTCTTGTATGTCCTACTCAACACTACTGCAGAATATAAATACTCTTTCTCGGCTGCAGACGGACTGCCTATGCAAAACCAATCCTCATGAAACGATTGGTTCAGTTGTTACGGCGTGAAAGCGTTATAAATAGACAAAAACAAATTCACTTTCGTATTATTAATATTAGTAAGGATACATGTTCAGTAGAAATTGTATCAATTATATTTTGTGTATTTTATTTATTATCATATAAAATAAATCCTGATTTACTACCATGATACAAACAAATACACACATAACTTGGAAAGATCTCGTAAAGTCAGAGGTGTGTGCCATACAGAGTTTGGACCTTGGACTGTTGATTGAACTGGATACCACTGCCTTTGCAGTCCTTGGTTTTACTGATAAAACAAGCAGTACTGTTTTAATGTTCATTAAATATATTAACAATGGAAAATATAAGTAAAGGCAATATGATCCCTGAACAGAAGTTAATGAATCATATTATTATATTTGTTATCAATTCTGTTTGATCGAATTTCATGCTATCAATATTGCCGCTGTCCAAGTGTACATATTTATTTTATTATAGCTAGTAATATCTCATTTTGAAATAAAACTATGTTTACGGAATCTATCGTGTTTACTTGATTTTACTACTATCCCGACGTTTCGAAAACTTTACAGCATTCATGATCACGGGTGGACTTAGATGATAGATGTCCAAGGCTGATTTCAAAATGTGTAACATTAGCGTAAATATCAGAAAGTATTATAGTAATATCTCATTTAATGTTAATTCCTATTTAATTTAAATAGTATTATCAGTTACAGCATTCTGATTATTATTATTATTAGTGTCAGAATTTCAGTTTATACTAGACTCAGAACAACCATTTGTGTATCACACAGAGTTTTAAAATTGGAATTGTTAAACAAGTTCTAGAATATATAGTTTGATTCCATGTTATCTAGTATACAAGCATATAGTTGTCAGTTCTCAATGATAAACATTGACTGACCCCAGTTGACATTGTTTGCATGGAGCGTTTTTTGTGTTTATTATGTCAACGTTAGTTCATAATTGTAAATATTAATCCATTTGTTAACAGGTTTATCATCAGCTTTGCCTCAGGAATGTCATAAAGGACCCTCAGTATGGTGTAAAAGTATAAAGTAAGTATGGATTCATAATAATACCTTGATAATAATATTTTGCTCAGCTTTAAACAACAAATTAAGTATTTGTGAATGTGGAAAAAGAGAACTTTACTGAGCGGGATTCGAACCTGCGTGGCTTCCAATCTGGGGAAGTGCTTTAGACCGCTAAGCCATTGCAGTGACCGACGGCCATGCCCAATCACATTTGTCTTTACGACCCACGCCACCTATCGGATGCGAGAATAATAGTAATAATTCTAGAACACAAAGTACATTCGCAAATGTGAAATATAAAAGCCACGATAAGGGTTTGAACCCGCGTCTTCTGAATTACCGTTCCAGATGATCTGCCAGCTGAGCTAAAGGCGTTGTGAATGGCCAAGCAATTTACTGTCAAGTGTCGTTTCCGTATTTAAGTTGTATTTATCAGAAATGTACCCTTGAGTGCGGTTTCACTGATTAAACTGTTAGATACCGAGGTACTCAAGAAGTCTATCGATTACATACCATTAAGTGGTACTTCAACTCGAGTATTGTCTATAAAGTGTAGACGAAAACGGCGTTGAATAATAAAATTAATTTGGCAATAGGTATTAAAATATTTACAATTAAAACACAATACGGCATTATTTTAAATGCTAGCAATAGGCAATTGTACGACAGTCATTGACCTAGAAATGGGTTTACCAAACTATTCACGAGTATAATATAAACATTGGTTTGATTAGGTTTTTTATAGTTACGATTGTTTGTACTAATGTTTATGATATTTTTTTAATATGAGTAGTCTTTCGTTTAGCCTTCGTGTAATACTTAAATGCTGCTTTTTTGAATCTCTTCGATCAACAATACAATAGATATCGCGTCCGCCCAAAAAATCCGTCTTGGTAAATACAGCGCACTTGAGAGGTGAGCTCTTATTTTGTTTAGTTCAAAAATTACTTTATTTGTTGCTATTTAAGCTTGATTTCACAGTAAATGTCTTGGCAGTAGTAAATTATTGCTTTGCTCTTTTTTTGTAACGAATGATCGTAAATGTAAGATAATATTTTAAAGATTTGTGACTTTATTACTAAGTGACATGATTGTAATTAGGTTGAACTTAAACTGTTTTAAAACATATGTCTCACTTCGTTAGTAAACAGATCCACACGGACAGTTTTCAGCTTGACTTTGTTCGTGACACTGTAAGTATCTTGTTGGTATTGATGATCGAAGGTCTGAAATATTACGATAGTAACAAAATAAGATGCTATACAAACAAAACAATTGTTAACGGCGAGTTAGTAGCAGGGATAGCCTAGTGGTAAACAAGTACTACACTGACAAGCATACCGGGTTCGATC
The DNA here is from genome assembly GCA_948253155.1 of Leucoma salicis. Lineage (NCBI taxonomy): Eukaryota > Metazoa > Arthropoda > Insecta > Lepidoptera > Erebidae > Leucoma > Leucoma salicis. Next base: position 7,654,001 of record OX411808.1, on the reverse strand, counting down.
CCCAGTCTCGCAAGGTACACGGTTCAGACTTTGAAAGTATCCGTGTTTGTTCTCAAGCTCACTGCCAGTTGAAGTCTGGAAACTTGCACTGGACCAGCGTGGTGGACTATGGCCTACATCTATGTCACTCTCAGAAGAAACTTGCACACAGTGTGAAGTTATAGATGTGACGAAAAAACAGGGAAATAACCTCTTAAAAATTGCAGGAAACAATTCAATGTATGGATAGCTATACTCGATAAACGGTGTCGTTTGCACAAAATCATAAATGATTACCCTGTAGTTTGCACTTCCCTATTGACATGATTATGAGTATTAATCACAGTGTTGTGACTTATGATTCATATTTTGTACATACAGGCAAGGCTCGGACTGCGGAGCCGTGGGACACTGTATAGCTACGCTTTGGGAGAAACGGAATGACACTGTGACCTCTAATGGAATAGCTACTAAGTTCACCCGGCTGTTTAGACAGCTAAAGGATATTAGGGAGCTCATTAACGAGGTAGGTATTGATTTTCGATGACTGTAGAACTCGATAGTTTGATTAATCGTGTTAATCGATTGTTTGCGTTGGTTTAAGTATTTTAGGCTGATAGCCGAGTGTTGTGAGTTTGGATGCGGACATATATGGCAGAACAATTTATGCGGTATATAAATAGTAGTTTCATTAACACCTACGTTTTATTATTGTTTTCATAACACAATCAAGGCCATTAACTAATCCGATACGAAAAAAACAAATCTTAAAATGTTTTAACTGTTTACTGGTAATAGATTATTATTTATATAAGTACTCGTTTGCCTGTCAAATTAATTGCTGTTTTTAGCGATGTTAATTTCCTTGAATTGCTATTTTGAAATTTGTTACTGACTTACCATAGAACAGCAAAATATTAAAGACATCATAAAGCGGTCAGTTCTATGTCTATTATGGAAGTTCTAGAAGAAGAATAAAATGATTTAGAACTGTAACTGCTTATTGCGTAAAGTGACAATGCAAACCAATGCATTCTGATCTGGCAAGCACGTTTCATTAGCAATCATTAATCAGGCGTTGACTTACATCAACACAAAGCAATGACGTGCTTAAGTTGGCAGAAATAATATTAGCTTGTTACTTTGTTTACTCTCTTCACTTATATACGGGTATAGACTTTAGTATTGAACATTCTATTTTGGGGTTTTTACGTTGATCTTCTAAAACAGGTAATTTGAAAATAAATAAAATTAAATTTAGCAATACTCGTCGAAGCGACTTCATTAATTTGAAATTATAAAACAAGCTTCTCAGCTTGTATGATTACACGAGTATTACATATGTATCATTAAGGAGCATGAAAGTTATTCCGTAATATGCACTGCAATAGCTGCATACTATTACAAACATGCGGTGTATTTGGCAAAGACGACGACGTCGAAATGACAAACATACATTTTAGTATATGTTTTTTATTGCATGTAGTGGCAGATGAATCACGGCCCATATGATGGTAAATGCTAACACTATTGTCAAGGCGCTGCTCACCATTTCATTTCGCAGATATGAAATGAAAGAATAAACGGCTATCTCCTGCTACAGCCAAAACGCAACGATGTGCTTCATGGCCGGTTACACGGGAGATGGTGGTACCAACCCGCTCGGGCCCGATACTAAGTGAGTACTCCCACTTGGTACCCAGCCCTACTACCAGTCATGCAATGGATGATAATTGCTCGCTTCCCTTAGTCGCCTCATACGACACCCGTGGAAAAGAATGGGGTGGTGACAATTGTATTCCTAGTCCATCACCACACGGACAAAATTAATAGTGCGCAGAGTAATAACGAATTAAATGTATATTATTATTGTTTTTCTTTCTTTTTTATCATACTAGGATTACCTAGCTGCGCGTATTGCATCGGCATGTGATGATGTTGAACACCCGGAGATTGCACGAACATGCACAGACAACACGCGTGACCTTCACAAGTACATATACCATGTACTGAAGTCGGAGACCACGCCTGAAACCATGTGCAGCCTCATCAAAATGTGCAACAATGACAACATCGACAACATATTGTTAGGAAAGGTAAGATTGTTGCAGTTAGAAAAAAAAATGTCTATTTTGCTTAGATCAGGAGAAAGTTTTGTTTCGAGTTACGGAGCTCCATAACATTCATATGGGAAATTAATCAATGAATGGCTATCTTCTGCCACAATGAAAACACACCGAGGTGATTCATGATTGGTCGCATGTTAACCTGTGGTACCGACCCGCTCAGAACCTCTAATAAGTGAGTACTCTCACTTGGTACCTAACCTTACCATCAGTAATCCAATGAGCAATTACTGCTTACTGCTTTAGTAGCCTTGTACGATACCCGTATAAAATTGTAATAAAAACTCCACGGAAGATCGATCACGTCGCTATGATTTAAATACCGCCCTGTGCCGAGTGCCTTCGATTCCCACACCAGTTAATAAGCTTTATGTGTGATATTATATAAAAATACCGTTTAATAGTTCTATTAACATTAGCACTTTATTAATAAAATATGATTATGACACTACATTTTTTTCTTTTACAGGAAAGTCTGCATCACAAAAGTGAGTAAATTTAATCTAGACTATACTAATTTATTTTACTTCTATAAAATTGAAAAAAAATCCATTTGTTTGTAGTCCATACACCTCACAGTGGTATCGAGTTCAATCCTCAATCCAAGGTCCTCGTATGGCACCCACCTCTGATCTTTTGAGGCATCATGATCACTGCAAGCCTAAGAGATTTTCTCGACGGCTTGTGAAGTCTGCCAACCTGCAGCGAGTTAGCGTGGTAGACTACGTCCTAAATCCTTCTCCCACTGAGAGTAGATCAATGCCCAATAGTGGGAGGCGACGTTGCCAGTGACGCTTTGGATCAGCCATAGGTAAATAATGAGGATGTTTAAAAAGTTGATTTTATAACTTTGCCAGAAGTAGATTTAATGTATAATATTTTTCCGTATCATAAACATTTCATCTTTCTTAGTTTCTCTTCTCATCTTACGTAAACTTTAATATAAACTACTAGACTCAGACGGCAACTGACTTTCGCATTCCTAATATTAGTAAGGATCCCCAAAAGCCTGCTGCTACTAATACCATCACCACAGCAACATCTCCTGCGTACGAGACTATCTGTCGACACTGGGCCGTTATGTATTACCGCGACCAAACATACGGTCTGAAGATCTTTCTTATAAAAACTATTATATACGTTTACAATATAGGTAGGTATGTACCTATACCAAAGAGAATATAACCACTACATTTGACCTATACAACTCACTATATTATCGTAGAAACAAAGACAGTGTACATTAATGACAATGTTCTATTCAGCGTGATCGGAATAAACTCTGCGCAGCAAAGAGTTTGTGTTACATATAAAATTATATGTATACTAGCCTTTTCTTGCGGTTCCGCCGCAATCAAAAGCTAGTTATCGGGTTATATCTCAGGTTCCCGATATAGTAGCGGGATAAAATGTATACCAGTTTTTAAGTCTAAACGAGATCTATAAAAAAAAGTTGCATCAAAATCCGTTCAGTAGTTTTTGCGTGATGCGCGAACAAACAAACAGGCAAACAGACAAAAAATCTAAAAAAATTGTTTTGTGTATAGACACGTCTATATAGCCTATTACAGTAACTTTTTCTCAAATTTCTTAAATGTACAGACACAGCTCTGTAACAGCTTTATAATAGTATGAATAGTAGGTAACATAGATAAGCTAGTAGAATATAGTTATGATAAATTAATATTAATTTATGAAATTCAAATTACCTGTTGATGAAATTTAGGATGCATTAATTTCGTATCTGTAATAAATAATACGGTATTTTTTATCATTAAACTTCCATAATGCGTGGCAATTAAAAATTAGTATGACTTCTTAGTTTATTCATAAGATTACACGCCGTTATTTTTTAGCGTTAAGAAAAATATAAACTATTTTATTTATTTTGCCTTTAAGTAATTCTTGATTTCATTTATTTAACGGTTCTAAAGCGTGCTGTAATGTACTAAAGTGCTGTATGAGCCCGGTTAGTCGCTCTTGCTAGTACCAAAAAAAAAGTACAGCTGGTTTTTGTTAAGGCGTGAAAAAATTTACCCTGTGTCACATTATTTCAGTGGTAGTAGGTTAGGTACCCTAGACAAATATTCAGCTCAAACCAACTCATATAGCAGTATTAAATGAACTGCGTAACTATAATAAATATTAGAAAAATATTCCATGGGGATTCTCCAATAATTGAAGGTTCACGAAAAATAGAAGCCTTGGCACTAGTTACTCGGTGAATCAAAGTATGCGCGTTATAATCGTTTACAATGTTAATGATACGCCATTTCCGGAGGAGATAGTGCTATTAACGTAGACAATGCACATTGGATGTTAAACGAAAACTTATAATTTGATTTCGCCTCTTACTTTTTAACTAATTTCATGGTATTGATCTCTCGTTTTCAGCTTTTAAAGGCTGGGTAAAAACACGGCCCGGAACTCATTCGGATAAATTATAAAAATCTCAAAAGATTCCATCATGTATAAAGCCTGTCACGCAAGTAGCTATAATATATATTATTAATATATAATATTATATAAAGTAGGCTATAAGTTAGTGACGTTATAGAAAATATATCATAATATGCCTTTTAAGTACAAATTATTTGTGAATAAGGAAAAATTTGTACTTAAAAAGTAGCGGAGCATGTCAAATGCTAAAAAATATGGATCAAAAATGTTTAAAAATTGCGCCATCAAATAACATTAATTTTAATTGCAAAATTAAACTTACTATATTGGATTAATGCATGTAAATGCATTCTGATAGATGGCGTTGGTCGTAAAGACAAATGTGATGAGGAGATTGGGAGGACCGAATAGGTCAGTACGATAGCTCAGTGGCTTAGAACACTTGCCCGGATTGGAAAAGACGCGGGTTCGATTCCCGCTCGTACTAAGCATCTCTTTTTCCTTATTCACAAGTAATTTGTACTTAAAAAGTAGGGGAGAATGTCAAATGCTAAAAAATATAGATCAAAAATAATATGCCTTGCTATGATTTGTAGTAATATATATTGTAGCTACGTGTGTGATGGGGTAAGTGTGTGTCTCTAAATAAAAGTTCCGTTTCAGGTAAACTGATAGGTGGTTCCCGTTGCACCTGGGGCCCGTCTTATTGGTGCAGTAACTTCAGGTAATATCTTATGACAATTTTATAAATAATATACCTCTTTACAGTAGTCACAACGCTCTTTGCGTCAATGAAGTTGCTGCAAGACGCTGCGCAGTAGTAATTTTTGTGTCTCAAGGCATGTGCGTTTTCTTCAGTTTACATTAATCGAAAAATATTCGATTATAATTTAACAATATTGTAATCGATACTCAAATTATTTATCGATCGTACTAAAAGATGTGGACTCTTCTATATCTAGATTAAAACTTATTCACTCAAATCGCTCGTATACTTTTTATTGAATATAAAATAATAAATTAAACCTAAACAATTAGATATGAAAACATTACGACCTCATTCGGTTGTTTTGTTAATCGAGTAATAACATTTGCATTGGTCGACTCTAATCGTATGATTCCTTCACAATCCCCACTTCTTGCTCTGTGCCTAACTTCAGAGACACAAAGATCCGTTGTGAATACTATTCTTACACTTATGTATTGTCCAACTTATGTGAAAATGAGCGGCGGTTTCCTTCATATTACAAGTAGAACGAAGCTCATGGCTAAAGCCAGTCTAATATCTCGATGCTACGTACACGAGGTCAATACCGTATTCACATAATTATATTTTTAATACGTCACCGCACGCAACTGCTTAAATCTTGTTGTATATTTTGTATGGTACTTAAACAATAGGTTAGCAAAGAAGGGGTTTATCGTGTGACAAACTATGATAACGGGGAAGATGTAAAGGAACTTGACGTTCGCAGTCGTTACTTAAATTTTTCTTAATTCAATTCACATGTCCAAGGTAAGAAAAGTGGAGGGGGGTCATGATTTTGTGACGTAATATTTAAAGGGGGACGCAAAAAATTATGCAGTGTGATAGGGGCAGGTATCCATAAAGCAGAATTTAGCGTGACGTAATTTATAAACGGCTCAATGTGTGTAAATTTGGTAGTTTTAGGTTTTCCAGCCCTAGTTATAGATACACTAATCCGTACACCAATATTCGAAATTTCTTTCTTTGTGTGGTGACGGAATAAGAATACAAGTTCCAACCGTAGTCGCACGAAAGTGGCCATCCCATCGGCTTTAGGAAACCTCTATTTTTTCAGAAAAACTGTAGCCTATTTGTTTAATACCTAATTTAATACGTATTGTGTATGTAGCACTGGACGAGAATGTCAGGCGACTCACCACTGCATACAACGCGTATGGTCCAAGATGACTTACCCCGAAGATAACGATAGCATTTGCAAGATCTGTACTGACATGGTGCAACAGGCACGCGATCAACTGCAGAGCAACGAGACTCAGGTAACGGAACGGACTTATTATTCCACGCCTTATACCGGGAAGCGGGTGAGATTGTGCTCTACTCTCGACAGATCAAAGTCAAGCAATTTTTTGCTTTTAAACTGCCTCTATCACAACCATTTGGCATTTATACGATAATATCCCATCCATCAGCCTTTTAACGTCCACTGCTGGACATAGGCCTCCCCAAGAATAGTGCCGTAATCGCCGCGCTTGGCAGGCGGGTTGGCGATCGTAGTGGGTGTTGTTAATACTTGAAGGAGTGCTGCTGCCCACTCACCCGGTATTCCCTCAGTCGGCTCTTACGACTTCCATGGGTAGAGAGGGATGGAACAATTCTAAAGTCGGCCCCACACGGTAATATGACTAAATGTATTTCAAGAAAAGAGTTTACATAATATCTATCTCATATTCTGTAAAATAAAAACAATGTTATTGTGCTATTTAAAAAAAAAACCTGTCACTACTAACAAAAAGCGATATTTTTTGAATAATTTGAATCGATTTGAACTTGCTCATATGAAAGTTAAGTGAGTGAGCTTAAGTAAAACTTATGTTATTATATTTTTTTATGTTGTGGTATGAGGCGTGCACTTTTGGATTTTTGAACGGTAGGACTCTAGCAACATCAGAGGCATCGCTCATGTGTCGCCATCTCCAAGGATATGGCTAGGAGGTGGATAGAAAATATACTAAGAAGAGGATAGGTAGGATACTAAGGAGAGGATAGGAAGGATAGTAAGGAAAAGACAGGGTCTGGGCCTTCGGCTCTCTCACTCACTCTCTTCTCAGTAGCAGCCCGGAGATTGGAAATGTGCCCGGCAGACGGCAATAGGCACGCCCCCTATTACGTGGGACTTAAACATAGCTGGTGAGTTGTGGGTGTGCAATACACCTCTGCCTACCCATTCGGGGAATACAGGCGTGATGCTATGTTTAAATAAATAATGTTCGGATCAAGGCTAATTAATTAAAACGGAGTCTTTTGTTTTCTTAACAAAAGTGTAAGTTTTAATAGCAATGTGCATTCATTCGTTTCTCTCTGGTTTTATATCAGAATTTCAAGTTTCGCTTATCAAATATTGAGGCAAGTTAGATTGCGTGTTATTCATTCGTCATCGCTATTCACGCTTATTATTCGCAGCATTACGCCATTTACTGGATGACCTGGTTATAATGGATCCAATCAAGAACTTGATTAATAATCAGTTATTTTGCTAACTGTTGCTATCTTGCGTCTAGAGAGAACTTAGATATTTTTTTTGATAAATGTGTTTGCTTCAATATTGTAATCTCTGAATGTTCTGGTTGGCGGCGTTCGCATTTTATAAACTACTTCTACCCGCGACGACGTTTGCGTAGACTTCAAAATGTATTCCACAGCTCAGGCATATCGCACAGGAATCCCCTATAAGGACAAATAACATTTTATGTATTTATCCAAGCTATATTTTATCTGGTATCCATCCATCCATCCATCCAACTTTAATACAAATCCAGTTAATTGTTAGGTAATTTGCGAAAAAATAGCTATTTTACCGTAACTTTTTTATAAGAATATATTAATCCATTGCCTCATATATCTATGTTAATCCATTGTCTCATCTACCTATATTAATCCATTGTCTCATCTACCTATATTAATCCATTGTCATCTATTTACCAAATTTCATCCAAATCCGCTCAATCGTTTAAACGTAATTGAGGACAGACGTCGAAACATCTTATCAAAAAATCTTTCACAGTTATAATACTTAATACTAGAATAGGTAGGTAGAGTTAGAATGTATCTCACTCAATCGTATCGACATCGCATCGTGTCATTGTGATTGGTTGAGAGATCACCGTTATTGGTCGAGGGATTGTTGCGACATCACGCGTTGGTTTCTCTACCAATCACAAGTCAGACGACACGATGTCGATATGATTTAGTGAGTTACTTTCTACGGGCCCTGAGTTTAGTCATATAGTAACATGAATATGTTGTTCTACGGCACATTAATTATCTCTATGCAAACATTGCTATCCCACAGAAGCCTTCCATTTTTCGGGATAAATGTTGCCTTGGTACTTTTCTAGGTTCAAGACTATTTATGTATGCTATATTTGATGATTTGTCCATGTAGTGACGTACTAAGAATACAAGTGTCACCACCCCATTCTTTCCCACGGGTGTCGTGTGAGGCGACTAAGGGAAGTAAGCAATTATCATCCATTGCATGACTGGTGGTAGGGCTGGGTACCAAGTGGGAGTACTCACAATTGGTATCGGGCCCGAGCGGGTTGGTACCACCATCTCCCGTCTGACTGGCCATAAAGCATATCGTTGCGTTTTGGCTGTAGCAGGAGATAGCCGTTTATTCTTTCATTTCATATCCGTGAATGACAATACTCTTGGTATAGTTGAGTCTATGAGCGATGGTTACAATTTACCATCAGTTGGGCCGTGGCTCCTCTGCTACTAAATGCAATAAAAAATGATCGATTGAGTAGTTATTGCGAGAAAGCATAACAAAAATAAACGCACTTATAATATTAGTAAGGATTCGTCCATGAAGGCTATAATCAGCTTAACGTCACCTATGGACCTTAGGAACGAAGCATGTACCTAGTTAAATGCAAGCTGGCAGAGAAGGGCCGGAAAATACTTCTTTTTGTCCATTGAATTAATCGCTATTTATGCCAGATAGTTTATTAGTAATTCATATATAATTAGTTGCTCAAATCAACCCTTATTTATTATTTTAGTAACTGATGCCAACATTCATATATTCATACTTTCATCCAACATACATTATATATATAAATATAATGTTTCTAATAATGGCCTCACGTGTCTAGTGTTGTGGTTTCTCGATATCTGCATGGTATATTTATGTAATTCATAAATAGTTAATTTATGACTCCTTACTTACTTACTTATCATAACGCCATCTCCCTTGCAGGATAGCCAGAGAGAACAGAGTGCCAAAAGGCTCTGTTCTTGCATACATGTCTCGCTTTCTCAATATTCATAATTCTGTTTCACGCTTGCCGGTTTCGGAGACTCCTGAAGGAAGGTCCATAAATACATGACCGATTTGGTCTAGGTAGGCGAGTCCCCTGTACTTACATCTTGCCACTTTCGCATTGTAAATCTTCTTAATCAGTCACTCGTCCAGCATTCCTTCCATATATCCGAAATATCGGAGCATTCCCTTTCGCATCTTTACACTAATACTCTCTTTTGTACCTACTCGATCTCTTACATCGTCGTTACGAATGCGAAATTATGACTCGAGGTCAATTAATACAAGGATTATTCCATACTTGTCACAGGATAGGCTGGAGTTTACAATTCACTCGTGGTTGTATATCTTTGGAGCTTGTGTTTAATAAAGTGAAATTATTCCTACGGGTGAGCATTCCACGCATCAAGCTTAAGAGCTAATTTAATATAAAACTGTCGCTTATCACTCAGTAAGAACAAACAAAAGTTGAACTTACACCTCAAGTCGTTGTCCGATAATACTGACTCAAGTCTCAACAAGACAGAAGTCGTTATTCTAATTATACACATTAAAATCATCTTCACGCCCTATAATGCAGATTACTTGGGGTCGTCGCAATGTATCAAGCTCTCGACAGATAACCCCATTTTTTTTTGTTAAGGCAGGAAAAATGTTCCTAACCGCACACCCTGTCGCTCGGGGCAACGAACAGGGTAGTTTGAGGCCCTCACCCACTAAATAAACCCGCCTGTATTGGCGGACCACTGGAACTGTATTGTTTTACTTCAGTGGTCCGCCGACTACCCTTTCGGGTACCCTCTCCTGAGTGACACACCCGCGGAGCGTCGTACCCTCGCGCGAGACCATGCGAGTGGCGGACGTTCTCCGATCCATCCACCCGCAGCCTCAGCTAGGGCAGCATCAGGCGCAAGTACTCACGCCTTCACCGCCCCAGTCGCTGGCGATACCATGGGTTCAGTACTCGATTCTGAACCCCCAGATGATGCAAATATGCATCGGTCTTTTCATGAAAATTGCAATTTACTTTTAATTTTTTTTAATTGAAATAAAATCCTTATAATGTTTTATAAATGCGATTTTAAGTAACAAACCCATTAATCACCGATTTACTCCAAAAACTACAACGGATTGAAACCTTTGTCGTGTTGTGAAAGATTCGCTGGCTGCTAAAAAATTGCTAACTTTATAACCCGTCGTTGTCGACGAAAAAAGGTTTGGGGCATATTATTACAGTTATTTGGTGACATCTTTGACCGGAGTTATCGGTATGATGTGATTTACACCCGGTATAGATCGTGAAACACTTATGCGTGTTTTGTTTGGAATTGATTATAGTATTCGTCATTTTAGATAATGCTGCTATTTTTTACATAGCACGGTTATCACATAAACAATATATTAATGTAGTTACATTAACCTTATCAGACAATAATAATATCGAAAATTATAAAATCCGGTCATAATCTTGTAAAATTAAAAATGTTGCATCTTTATTTGAGTTTTAGGAGATAATGTAGTTTTATGAATATCAACTGCAGAATAAATTTGTGTTGTGTGTAAGTGTAATGGAGAATATAGGCACAGCGTCCTTTATTTTATCAGATGTTTAAGTAAGATTTTTAGATTTTTGGTCTGGTTTGTTGGTTCGCGCATCACACAAAAACTACTGAACTGATTTTGAAGATATTTTTTATTTTAGCTCTTGAGTAAACTTAAAACGATATACGTTCGCTACTATATCGGAATCTATAATAAAACAAAAAGCTATCTAATCACTACTACATTTGTTATTTCACACAGGATAAAATTAAACTTGCGGGTAGAAACTTTTTGGAAATAAATTACTAATAGGATAAAATGTTATACATACCTGATATGCTAGTTTACTTCAAAAACTGTTTAATAAAATAATTGAATATCAAGTTTGTGGTTAATGACGACATATAAATAATATATAATTCTTAGGCAAATAAATTAAGTTTGGTATTGGCTTGTTGCTAATATAGTATTCATAGTAATTTTAATGTGTCATATTGTTTGTCATATTATAAATTCGTTTGAAGTGATGAACGGTTTCACTAGCGTTAAGTCAATAATCTGTTTGAGCGCACCACGGCAATAATTTTTAAATCACTAAAATAAATATTTGTTGCATAATCATACCAAGTGTTTAGGGATCGATTGCCACACATGACAATTCTTTGTGTGATCTACAAATGGTTGTTCTATGTGTGTAGATGTACTTTGTGTCCGTTAAATGTATGTTTGTAAAGTTACCCAAGGCACAGACATTATACCAGGGCAGGGGGATGGCTATTTTACCACGGAAGGAGTGTAATATGGTTCCGGTGGCCCACCAATAAAGGCGGAAAGACGGCGCACGGCGGGTTTCTTTAGTGGGTGAGGGCCCCACACTACTGTTCATTAACAAAAAAATGGGGGGGGGGGGGGGGGGGCGAGATGGCTATTTAAAAAAGCTTTTGTATACTACGTGGATGTCAGGATGTCACACAAGCATACGATCCACCTGAAGGTAAGCGGTTACCGTAGACTATAGAAGCTAGCAACACCAGAGGCATCACTCGCGCGTCGCCATATCCAAGGAAAGAGATAGGAGGTGGATAGGAAGGATACTAAAGAGAGGGCAGGAAGATTAATAAGGAGAGGATAGGGAGGGAATTTGAGCCTTCGGCGCTCTCACTCACGTAGGAGCACAGAACTATAAACAACTTAAAAGAAATATAATTCCCCTCCTATAGGTGATTGACTCACGGGAGTCGTAAGAGCTGACTGAGGGAATACCGGGGGAGTGGGCAGCAGCACTCCCTCGAGTATTAACAACGTCCACTGATCGCCAACCCGCCTGCCAAGCGTGGCGATTACGGCACTATTCCCTCATATGAGCGCACAGGACCGCTTGCTGTGGCGTTCTCTTGGGGAGGCCTATGTCCAGCAGTAGACGTCAAAAGGCTGATGGATAGGTGATTGAAACCAGATTAGAAGGATATAAATATACATTTTATACTATTTGCAGGAGGAACTTAAAGAGGTGTTTGAAGGTTCGTGTCAGCTGATCCCCATCAAGGTCGTTGCTAAAGAATGTATGAAGCTGGCTGATGATTTTGTGCCCGAGTTGGTGGAGACCCTCGCGTCGCAGATGAACCCTCAAGCGGTGTGCTCCGTCGCTGGCTTGTGTAATAACGCCAAGATTGATAGATTACTGGAGGATTTCGTGAGTTGAACATTAATTTATTTAGATGTAGTAGTAATAAACACCGTGGTGACTAACAGGGGATACAAACATCACACCGTTGCTACTCGTAATTAAGAAAGCAGAAAATTCTATACCTCATTTCACCCTCTTAGGGGTAGAACTTAGAAAAACGCTTTCTTAGTTGGTAAAACACACTCCGAATTTCATGTCTCGACCAATGGCTTTGTATTGATATATCAGTCAGTCAGTGACTCATTGTCACTCAGGAATAGTGATGTACCGAATGTTCGCATTCGCAATCGCGAATATTCGCCTGTTTCTTTAACAATTCGCATTCGTATTCGCATGAAACGATGCGAATGTTCTGCGAATATATTTAGTCCATTGAAAAGTTACATTTAGGGTTGCGTTTTTCAGAGGACGCAGTTTTATTTATTTGATGTGTAGGGGGGGTTAGTATAAGCTTAAGTTCAAGTTTGTGGGGTCGCCACCCCTGTCCCCCGACCGCCACCTTGGAAAAAGGGGTGCAAAGGGTTTTCGCGCTGTATCTCGTAAGCTAGCAAACCTACAGAAAATTCTGTAAGACATTATTTGTAGCAAATTAAATTGTCTACAACTTTACTCTATTATATTTTATCGTAAAACCGAAAACAAAAAGTTATAAACAAAAATAACTGAAAATTTTTGAACAAGTTTTCTTTTGGTTGTTATAACTTTTTTCCTGGTAATTTTACAATAAAATCACATCAGAGCAATCTTATAGAGGGTTTTTCAACGAATAATTTCCACTATAAATTTGTTTAATTTCATTAATTTATCTGGGTTTTACAGCGCTCCGAAGTTGACGGAGTTCTTGAATACTCGTATAAATACGATAAAAATGAACCATTAGGCTTAGTTTTATATTAGCTCCGCACTCAGGTCACACAAAGACTCTTCAGCCCAGCCTCCTCATCGAGGTGGTCGACTTCGAGGGCCTATTCCCACGACGAAAGCGGAGCACACGCCCCCGGTCATGGCACCGCCAGGTAGCGACCGGGAGGCCGACCTCAGTGTACCACCGCGTCACCGCGTCAGAAATGGGAGTGGCTGTTCCGCGGATTCGTTCCAAGAACACCGCCCCCGGCTCAGACGGGATAGCCGCCCGGGTGCTGGCCCTGGATCTGGACCACCTGGAGCCCCGCCTAAGAGGACTGTTCGACGCATGCCTAGCGTCCGGACGGTTCCTGACTGCAGGAAGTATTCCTGCTGAAGCCGGAGCGAATGCTAGATTTCGTCGGGGCCTTCAGGCGCATCGTGCTGCTGGACGAGGCGGGTAAGCTGCTGGAGAGAATCCTCCCTACCCGCATCGTCCAGCACCTGCGCGACATCGGACCCGACTTGTCAGACGCCCAGTTCGGTTTTCAAGCTGGTTGTTCGATGGTCGGCGCGATCATGCGCCTTAGGGCCGCGGCCGCAGCGGTCGTCGCTGGCGGTGGAGTGCTGTTGGCGGTGTCGCTTGACATCGCCAACGCATTCAATAGTCTGCCATTCAGCTGCATCGGGGAGGCGCTCCGGTATTACGTGGTACCTGCATACCTGAGGCGGCTAGTGGCAGACTATCTTAAAGGCCGCAGCGTTCTCTATGAGAGCCGCATAGGAGACGTTGTGAGGAGACCCATTTCGTGCAGTATCCCACAGGGTTCGGTTCTAGGGCCACTCCTGTGGGACATCTGTTATGACTAGGTGCTACACTGTCGGCTCCCGCCCGGGCTGGCGGTCATCTGCTATACGGATGACACGCTGGTCGTGGCCCGGGGTGGAAACTTCGAGGTAGCGGTGTTCCTGGCCACCTTAGGGACCTCGGAGGTGGTCAGGAGGATCGGGGCGCTGGGGCTTAGGGGGGCCCTGGATAAGTCGGAGGCCCTACTTTTCCATAGGCCCCGACGTCGGCCACCTGCTAGCGCCTTGATCATGGTGGATGGGGTCCAAATTGAGGTGACGGCCCAGATCAAGTATCTGGGCCTGGTGCTGGACGGGCGGTGGTGCTTTCGCGAGCACTGCCGTTAACTGTCCCCGAGGCTTGCATACGGTCGCACCACCGAAGGAATGTAACATAGTTCCAGTGGCCCGCCAATAAAGGCGGAGAGATGGCACAACGGCGGGTTTGTTTAGTGGGTGAAGGCCCCACACTACCTTGTTCGTTGCCCCGAACGACGGGGCGTGCGGTTAGAAACATTTTTTCCCGCCTTAAAAAAAAGGGGGTGGTCCGGTCAATGGCGTTGTACACGCACCTGTGTGGGCGGAGAACAACGAATATTTTTGAATGAACTCAATCCGACTAACTTCATTCAATCTACTTGTCAAAATTAACCTCGGCTATGTTTGGTTTAAACATGGGTAACTGACAGTGACACTAGATGTCAAACCCATATGATATTTTGCGCGCTCTTATTTGAAAATCAACATTCGCATTCGCGAATGTTGCAGGGAAACATTGGAATCCGCATTCGCGTTTGCGAATGCTTGTAAACTAACATTCGTTACATCGCTACTCAGGAATAAGAATTTTATATAGATCTTAATTCTTGTGTAACATATATTTAATACATACAAAAAGGCGGGACTTTTTGTCTATTAATATATTTAGAAGCTTAATTTTCACCTGTGAAATATAACATAACTATTATAAAACAAATTATCGTATAGCCGTTTGTACCACCAATATATTTTTATATTCCCTTAGGATGGATCGGGAGAGATATTTTATGAAATCACGTACGACATTATCAATCAATGACATCAAACATTGTTTTCCTTAATTCAAGTTCCTTGTCAAAATCAAAATTTATAACTTTAACAGTGCTTATCAATATTACTTACTTGATAAACTCGAGCTTGGTTTTTTTTATTGCGTATGGTGGCAGACGAGCCGCGGCCCACCTGGGGGGTTATACGGAATCTCATATCTCACAATCGACATCGTATCTACTCGCTTGTGATTGGTAGAGAAACCGACGCGTGATGTCGCAATAATCCGTTGGCCAATCACGGTGATCTCTCAACCAATCACAGTGATCACGATACGGTCGACATGTGAGATATGAGAAACCGTCTAACCCCCCTGATGGTAAATGCACCATTCACTCGCCATTTTATTTCACATATATGAAATGAAATGAATTAACGGCTATCTCCTGCTACAACCAAAACACACCGATGTGCTTCATGGCCCGTCGCACAGGAGATGGTGGTACCAACCCGCTCGGGCCTGATAGCAAGTGAGTACTCCCACTTGGTACCCAGCCCTACCACCAGTAATGCAATGGGTGATAATTGCTTACTTGTCTCGTACGACACCCGTGGGAAAGAATGGGATGGTGACACTTGTATTCTTAGTCCGTCACCACACGGACAGCTCACAGACAGCAGCTGATCTAATGTAAAGCTATTTTTGTATATTCTTATTTTAACAATCTGTAACAAAATGTGTTAACAGTCAGTACTGATTCAGTTAATCGTAGCAAATATTATTATCGGGTTATCGTACATGGTTCTATTTATTATTCTACGCCATATTTGTTAATAGGTACTTGGTGTAGCTAATTTATAATGTATGTACTCGATAGATATGGGTTTGTATATATATAGATTAGTGTTGCTTTTTTACATAATAGTTATTATTGACAATATACCAATCGACTAAAAACTGAAATTTTACTTAATTTTAGGCGTCGCTTATTGTAAAAAAACACTATTAATATAAATATTGTAAACAAATACACGCTTTATTTTTTCAATGCCGAAATGTCGGTGGTTTGTGCCCCTGACCTTGAATAAAATAAAATATTTTTTTTTTGTCAAAAAGAGTGACGTATTAAACTAAGTAGCGTTTCAGTATACGACCGTAAATGTTACACTTGCTTTGATTTTACTCGATATATTTTTCATTTTAATGTACATAAAACATAGTAAAGGAAATAAATCTACTTTGGGTCACCTGTAATTATAATAATAAAATTAGAAATCATAGCTTTTAATGTAACAAAGAAAAGTGTAATTTAAACCATAATATTGACGAAAAGAAATTACATTACTTACATTTGAGTTGTTTGTGGGTATTTTTTTATAAATAAATGCTGAAAAATATTTCTAACATTGGGCTGAAAAGGTGATAGATTCTATAAAAATATTTCTATTTAATGAGATAGTAGTGCTAAATATCAGAAAGAATTATAGAAGAGTTAAATATTCGCATTGTTACAGAATACTCAGTTGCAACGACGTGTAGAATGCAACAATTGCCAACGAACCGTTGGTGGTCTGAGGAAGAAGTTTGACAGCACCAGCAATGAGGACTTCCTAGTTGGCTTATTACAGGTAATATTTTATTTGCTGGTAAACGTTCATGTCTGAAAATCATTTGCATAATTTAGTGGTATGGCCTACTAGGGTGGTAACTAACAATGACTTCCACCAAATGCTGTGCATATAGAAGTTACTTACTTATCATCACGTCATTTCCCTTGTGGTGTAGGCAACGAGAACAGAGTGCCAAGAGGCTCTATTCTTGCATACATCTCTCGCTTCCTCAACATTCATAATTCTCTTCATACACGCTCGCCGGTTTTGGAGACTCCTGACTCCACCTTCCTTCAATACATGACCGATTTGGTCTAGGTAGGTGAGTCTCGATCTCCCCCTGTACCGACATCTTTCCATTTTCGCATTGTATATCTTAACCAGTCGCTCGTCGGGCATTCTTTCCACATGTCCGAACCATCGGAGCATTCGCTTTACTCACCATACTCTCTTTCATACCTACTCGCTCTCTTACATCGTCCTTACGCTTTACTCACCATACTCTCTTTCATACCTACTCGCTCTCTTACATCGTCCTTACGCTTTACTCACCATACTCTCTTTCATACCTACTCGCTCTCTTACATCGTCCTTACGCTTTACTCACCATACTCTCTTTCATACCTACTCGCTCTCTTACATCGTCCTTACGCTTTACTCACCATACTCTCTTTCATACCTACTCGCTCTCTTACATCGTCCTTACGCTTTACTCACCATACTCTCTTTCATACCTACTCGCTCTCTTACATCGTCCTTACGCTTTACTCACCATACTCTCTTTCATACCTACTCGCTCTCTTACATCGTCCTTACGCTTTACTCACCATACTCTCTTTCATACCTACTCGCTCTCTTACATCGTCCTTACGCTTTACTCACCATACTCTCTTTCATACCTACTCACTCTCTTACATCGTCCTTACGCTTTACTCACCATACTCTCTTTCATACCTACTCGCTCTCTTACATCGTCCTTACGCTTTACTCACCATACTCTCTTTCATACCTACTCGCTCTCTTACATCGTCCTTACGCTTTACTCACCATACTCTCTTTCATACCTACTCGCTCTCTTACATCGTCCTTACGCTTTACTCACCATACTCTCTTTCATACCTACTCGCTCTCTTACATCGTCCTTACGCTTTACTCACCATACTCTCTTTCATACCTACTCGCTCTCTTACATCGTCCTTACGCTTTACTCACCATACTCTCTTTCATACCTACTCGCTCTCTTACATCGTCCTTACGCTTTACTCACCATACTCTCTTTCATACCTACTCGCTCTCTTACATCGTCCTTACGCTTTACTCACCATACTCTCTTTCATACCTACTCGCTCTCTTACATCGTCCTTACGCTTTACTCACCATACTCTCTTTCATACCTACTCGCTCTCTTACATCGTCCTTACGAATGCGGTCAGTCAGCCTCACTCCACAGATTCTCCGCAGAGATCGCATTTCGACCGCATTGATTTTAGTAACACAGCACTCTCATATCTAGATAATGTCACGTCGCAATTAGAAAGCGTATTGCATCTATCACATTTTATTCCTGCAAATGAAATTTTCTTGACTGATAGTGTAATAAAAATAATGATAATTTGATAACACAGGTGTGCGGTAAAATGGAATTTTTATCGGACTCGTGCTCGATGTTAGTATTCAAGTATTACGAGAACATCGTCGCAGCTTTACGCAAAGATTTGACGCCGCAAAGCTTGTGCCATGTCAGCGGTCAGTGCGCGTACAAATACCATTCGCACGACGATTATACCTTCCCTATTACCTTCACTGATTATAAAGACGCTAACGTTTCTGAGTAAGTCTTATTATATATAAATAATACTTTTATACAAATAATTTGGGAGGGTTTTTTTATACTGTTTACCACCCGCGTTGCGGCAAGCAAGCATAAAGATCCAAGGACGATAAGCGGGTACCGTAGCCTATAGACGCTAGCAACACCAGCGGCATCGCTCGCGTGCTGCCATCTCCAAGGAAAGGGATAGGAGATGGAGAGGAAGGATAGTAAAGACAGGATAAGGAGGGGGTTTGTGCCTCTGGCGCTTTCACCCACCATACGAAACACAATGGTTGCGGTACTCCTATTGTTGTTTCACGATATTATTCTGTGAGAGGGTGGTACTTCCCCGATCCAGCTGTCTCATTCATGCTGGGATAAGCAAGTCTGTACCATAAAATTTCATTGATTTGTAAGCTTTTATAATTTTGACATATTACAGTCTATAATAATTCTAACATAGACTGACCTAAAACAATTTCTCTAATTCTTTATTCAAATTGCCAAATTATTATAAATTTGCCGACCGTTCTATGAAAATTTACCGTAAATATAAATGTTTTTATTTGTTATAGTAATTGTTTGGCTAATTGCTGCACTATGCTTGTAAAGTGATGTAATTTTTTTGTGGTGCAGCTGATGTTTTTGCAGATATTTGTAATAATCATATTTATTTGCATATTATTAACATATTAGTAATTTTGTGATCATATAAATAACAATAATATTTCATGTTGTATAGCGATGTGCCTTGCGAGTTATGTGAACAGTTGGTGAAACACCTGCGTGACGTCATAGTTGCTAACACCACCGAGGTTGAATTCTACAAAGTGTTGAAAGGTAACCAACACTGTCTTTAATCTTAATAATATAATAAACTGCAAAGTGTTCACGCCACAACTACTTAAGCGATGATCATGAAATTTAGCACACATGTAGTCTAGAATCCTGAAAAGGACATAGGCTCTTTATTATACCAGAAAATAGATAGTTCCTGTAGTATAGAAATTTTTGTATAGAGGTCACTGGTGTGCTGGTGACGTATTTGCATTCTGTCTGAGGTCTATGCGGATGAAGTAGTGGTAAGAATCTAGTATTAAATAAATTTAGGGGGTACAACCATCATAGTGCCACTTGACCGACAGGCTGTCAATCCCATCGGCGGACCACTGGAGTATATGATGTTACACAGTTCCAGTGGTTGCCCCGAACGTTGAGGTTGCGGTTAGGTACAATGTTTCCCACCTTAACAAAAAAAAACCGTTAATCGCATATATAGCTCAAATTTGGAGGCAGACCGCCCATTATGGTGTTTTTTTTTTGGAAGGTTTGTATCGGATAGGTTTGGAATATTTGTGGATGGATGAATTAATACATTTATAATATTTAATCCACGCTTTTCATACTTCTAATATGTTTTGACGCTGCAAAGAATTTTATATTCGCAGCCCATAGACAAATAGTAAGCGTGTAACTCATAGTCATAGCCATTAATAACCCGGTAACGAGTTAAGTCATAACAGACAAAAGAAACGGGCTACAGTTCACTTAGAATTATCATAATGTATACAATACTTTTGTATTTACAAGGCTTAGATGTAGAAACGTGTTGTAACCGAAGGACGTATCACCGTAACAAATTCAAATTCATAAATATCTTTATTTCATAGGCCTATTAAATAGCACTTAAAATCGTCAAGAATACACTAATAATTAACACGAGCGCCTGAGGCGAGTGCATCCGCAATAACAAAGTGGCGATTGCAATCGCCACATGCGGCCGGATTCCGAAGTAAAGCCTTTCATGAGAAGAACCCGGCAAGAAACTCATGGGCCACTTTTTTAAATTGCCAATGTATTACAATGTAATATAATCTTTATAACTAAAATGACATTATATCATACAAAACAATTTTGAAAATTAATGAATGAGGAGCAGCTCAAGCCCATTTTGTTTTGTCCTCAAGATAATCCGAAACAGTGTAATAACCTTGATTACAAATTCAAATTTTTATGGCTTTCTTAAAGTTATTTAGTGGCATGTTTCGGACACAATTACTAATACTTAATATACATGTCAGGTCTCTGCAAACAAACTGGCAACTTCAAAGATGAATGTTTACACCTCGCCGAGCAGTACTACCCAATCGTATACAAATACCTCGTGGAAGAATTGAAGGCGGACGAAATTTGCGCCATGATGGGCGTCTGCGGTAACAAGACTAACGTCCCCGTGATAGCTCCTTTGGTTATGAGGGAAATTGCTGTTAAAGCTATTACCTTGGCACCCCAACTTACTGGAGAAAAGAACGACCCTAAAACGGATCAGGTCAGTTATTTTTCTAGTGCATTGATTTAAACAGCAGCAGTTACAATATCTTTGAAATTTGGATCAATCTATTTATCTATAAATATAAAAAAATATTCTCACATATTTTTATGGAATGTTTTTTTTTTTGATGATATCTCGAGATCGGTTTGACTGATATCGAATATTTATTGATACTGAGTTTGTTCTAAGTTCGCCGAATCGGCTAGTATATAATGATTTATTTTCTTTTAGGTAGGTAGTACGTTCCTTAATATGCAGCGGTATCTATAAAATTAAATAATAATTATCTTTCGGTAGCTCTTACCTATTCGTTTTATGTGTCTATAAAAACACCTGAATACATTTGGAAGTTTGCGTATATGGCTACGCCTTTGTCTGTTGTACTATTATTACACATATACAGAACAAAGGTTCCCTAATAACTACAAAAACACCATTGTCTTAAAGTACCCAGGGCCTGCAATAGGTCAAGAATGGCTCTGTGTCTGGCCACTAAAAATTCAGAGGCTGTAAACATCTTCAGCTCATGTCTTTTCAGTTATATCAGATTGCTTGCATGTTTGCCAATAATAAACTATTTATTTCAAGTAGCCAAGACTCATATTTATGTTAGTAACAATAATACTTATAAATGTATGTTAGTATCTTTTATATAAATTTAGGTAAGCGCAAATAGTAAATTAATTTTAGAATTGCAACGTATAGGTATATTATGTACTTTTACTAATTGGATAATAATAGATGCAAACAAGAAATATATATATATATATATATATATATATATATATATATATATATATCATTGTCATTGTCTCAGCATTCCGGCCGATAGCCTGTAACAACGATTTATAATAACGCAACCCAGTCTCTGGATCATCATGCTCAATATCTTATTGGATCCGCCCCGCATCCCGCGCACCAATGATGCACATCTTTTTCTCATAATTGAGTAAAAGCAATCTATATTTGCTTCTGCAAACATCCCCGATGCACTATAGAAGCGAGGCAAACCCATCAGTGCTCTGAATGCATTTTGTACTGTACACGGAGGGTACTGTATGATTTCTGTGAAAAACGTACCCACAGACTGCAAGTATAAAAAGATGCGCAGTATGTTCTAAAAAGTGTCGCGCGAATCTGCGTGTGATCTAGCGCTAACTGACAGCGCCCTCCGTTCTCTCTCAATATCGTCATCATCTCTGAGGCTAACCGTCAATAAGTGCCCAAGATATTTAAATTTGTACACCCTAGATAACGGTACATTATTTAATGCCACTGGTGGCACCGTTTCCGGGTATTTTCCACCAGCTCCAAATAACATATAAACAACACTTTTCTTAGGGTTATATATGAGTCCATGATCCCTAGCATGTTTTTCAAAAACAAATCAATAATTTCCTTAAACCACATACCGACGCACTGAGCAGCACCATGTCATCAGCATAGCTTAAATTATTTATGCGTATGCCGTCAACATGGCAACCGACTCTGGTGCCGCTCAGCTCACAGATTAGCTGATCCATATATAAATTGAACAGTGTAGGAGAGCTTAATCCCCCCTGTCTCACACCACACTCCAATTTGTACGAGCTCGAATCCGCCCCAGCCCATCGAATACTGTTAACCTGGTTCCCATACCAATATTTAAAAATATTGATAATTTCTGGTGGTACTACTATATATTCAGATTTAAATTATTAGTTACAAATCATTATCTAAATGAGTAAATTATATTCCTTACACAAACTTATCATTGATGAATTCTTAAGAATTAATTCGTATACTTAGGTATATATTTAAATTATTTGTATGTAGTATATTTTGTATCTATTTATTTATATGTATTTAATATTTATATATGCAGGTATTTGTTATGTTACACCAACAACTACCACTCTCTCTCTCTCTCAATCGTGTCCATCCAAAGGTTGCCTGGTAGAAATTACTTTTAGTAATAAGGCTGCCCATTGTACCACATAATGGAAGATTTGTTTCTGTTATTATATTGCAGTATTGGTGTACAATAAAGTATATAATAAATAAATACTTTAGTATCTTCTAGTTTTTTCCAGAGAACATCATAGGAAACCAGATCAAAAGCACTCGATAAGTCTAGGAAACTGACGTAGACAGGTGTCAACTTTAGACTTAAATGAATTAATATCTTTATTTTCATATTGGATTGATCGATGGTTGTCACACGTGTCAGAGAGATTTTGTTCAAATTTTAATAATTTCTGTTTAATTCTGTTCTAAATTATCGAAATTTTTCATTGCATTATCACTTGTGGATAGATATTCATTTGTAGTGTAATCATTTGTGCTCAAATGTAGATATTGTACCTACTGGTAAGTTATTTGTTTCATTGTTCTTTCATTCATTTGTTTTGCGTTTTTCTTTGGTGTAAATTTAGCTTTTATATGATGGAGAAGGAAATTTGGTCGGATACTCAGGAGCCTGAACCTCCTGATCCTCCGGACCCTCCAGATCCCTGTCCTGGTACTTCATCACCTAAGCAAGTTTTAGTTCCCGGACTTAAACGCCGATTAATTGATAGTCAGGCGAGTCAACAATGCGAGTCGCTTAAAAAAAAAACTATTATTGACAAAGACCTAGCAGTAGCTTCAATCCAAAATATTTATACCCATCCCAGACTAGTTGTGGGGGTTAAATGTTACACGAATTTCGATAGTGGTCCTTATATTGTTCATATTACCCGGGCTGAACCAGACCCAATCGCTGGAACAGCTATTCGCCCAATCAAGTTTGGCCAATTTCTCTCACGTAATAAAATAAATAATATCTGCACAGATGGTATTAAAAAAGTTGGTAGAGGTAAAATCTCAGTTGAATTTAAAACAGCAGATGATGCAAATAAATTTTTAGATAATAAAATTTTAGAAATTTCTAAATTTGTTCCCGTAATCCCCACATACAATATCACCAAGATGGGTGTAGTACGTCAGGTCCCTGTTGATATGTCCATGGATGAATTTGTGGAATCTATCATTTTGCCGAATGGATGTGGTCCTGTTCTCAAGGCCCGCAGACTCAACAGAAAGATTAACGCAGATGGTAAGGTAACTTGGTCCCCTACACAAACAGTTGTCCTAACATTCCAAGGTCAAGTTCTCCCCAGCAAAATTTATTGTTTTCACACCAGCCTTCCTGTTGATTTATATCAATTCCCGACAATCCAATGCTATAACTGCTGTAGATTTGGTCATGTTAAAGGCCTTTGCCGATCCCAGCCTCGTTGCTACCGTTGTGCTCAGCCGCATGCAGGAGATTCTTGCAGTGTTATTGAGGCGGAAGCTTCTTGTCTGCATTGTTCGGGACTTCACTATGCTAATAGCAGGGACTGTCCCGAGCAAAGTAGGCAGAAGTCCATTAAATTATTAATGGCAAAAGAAAAAATATCATACCAAGAGGCATCCCGATCAATACCTAAATCCAGTAAATCATATGCAGAAGTTGCACAAACTTCTGCTATCATTAATAGCCCTCATCATCCATCAGTACTTAGACAACCATCCACTCACGCTCCCATTTCATCATACAAGAAAACTGTGTTCTCTACTCCCCGCCCCCATACGCCTCTGGGAAAAACATACGATAGAGCATCCCATCAGGCTCTTGTTGCTAACCCTCCTTCAGCTATGCCAAATGGTTGTGCTATATCTCCTGTTCCCTCTTCCAATTCTCCACCGGTTCTCCAGGATGTCAATCTCCTGGAAATTCTGATTAATATGATATTTGACTTGTTAGGAAAATCAAATTCAAACATACCGTCCCACGTTGCCCAAAAACTTTCCCAAATCATTTCCCTAACTTCCAATAATGGATCAAGTTCCCATCCTGCAATGGAACATAAAAAGCATCAGACATAAGAAGCATGAGCTTCTTTTTTTAATTAGTAAATTTCATCCATCTGTCATTGCCATCTCGGAGACATGGTTAGTTCCTAATTCCCATTTTGGGGTTTCAGGTTACTCCTGTCTTCGGGATGATAGGACAGATGGCTATGCCGGTAGCGCCTTACTTGTAAGGCGTTACCTTCCCTTCTCACAAATTCATCTCCCTTCTGTTTCTCCTGACATTAATGTTGTCGCTGTAAATATTTTTAACATCTCATTTATATCATTATACATCCCTCACCCTCATTCATCCTTAATTTCAGACATTTTGTACATAATATCATCTGTTCCTCCTCCTGTTATTTTGATGGGTGATTTTAACGCTCATCACACCTCATGGGGTTCTAGCCATGATGATTCTTTTGCACGTCTGTTACTAGAAATTTTTGATGAAGCTGATTTATGTATTATTAATAACGGGTCTCCTACTCGGAGGGTATTTCCATCTCAAAACCCTCAAAGTGTAGTGGATCTTACCGCATGTAGCCCTTCTCTTGCTTCCACTCTGTCTTGGAACGTCTTGGATCACACTTATGGTAGTGACCACTTTCCTATCCTTATCAACATCTGTAATAGATCTACTCCAATTTTTGATTTTAATCCTTCTTTTAAATACCGTTTAAAAAATGCAGACTGGTCATCTTATGCATCTTCACTTGACAGTAAAGTAGTATCCCTTCCTCCAGTATCTTCCAGTAATATTGTTGATATTTATTCTAAATTTGTCTATTCAATTACTTCAAGTGCTGATCAGACTTTTCAGTCGAAAAAAAAATCTAAATTCAAAATTTCCCCTCCATGGTGGGATCCTGAATGTTCGCAAGTTGTTAAGAATAGGAAAGCAGCTGAAAGACGTTACAATTTGAATATGACAACAGAAAATTTTTTGGAATATAAAAAAATTGCTGCACAAACTTCTAGACTTCTAAAAAAGAAAAAGAAACAAGGTTGGATACATTTTTGTGAACAATTGTCTCCGAAAACTCCATCATCTTTAGTATGGGATCATATTAAAAAATTTAGAGGATCCTTTAAAAATAACAATATCTCTTCCAATGATCCCTCCGTATGGCTCGAGTCATTTGCAGATAAGTTGGCGCCTCCTTTTGTTCCAAATTTAAATGTATTTCCCTCTTTTCCATGTTCCCTTCCCTCTTTTAATTATTTTGAATCACCTTTTTCTTTTTCCGAGCTCAGTCTCGCTTTAGAGGGTTTAATAGACTCCTCACCCGGGATGGATGGAATTCCCTATTCTTTTTTAAAAAATGCTTCCCCAAATACAAAGAAATATTATCTAGACCTCATTAACATCTGTTTTGAAAATGGTATAATTCCTCGGGACATGAAAAATCAAATTGTTATTCCCCTGCTCAAACCTGGATGCAATGCATCAGATTTTAATAGTTACAGACCCATAGCCCTTTCTTCTGTATTATCCAAAATCTCTGAACATATGGTCAAGCATCGTTTAGAATGGTTGGTAGAAAACAAAAAATTATTAGCAAAATCACAATTTGGATTTAGGAAAGGTATGAGTACAGTAGATAGTCTTAGTATACTATCTACTGATATTCATATATCATTTTTAAAAAAACAGTATTTAGTTGGAGTTTTTATTGACATTGCATCAGCATATGATAATGTATTATTGCCTGTGCTTAAAAATAAACTCCTACATTTGGATATTCCCACAAAGTTGACACGTTTTATATGTAATCTTTTTATGGAAAGATCCATTTCAATCAAACATCAAAATTCTTTCCTTCCACCCAGATATGTTTGGAAAGGTTTACCGCAAGGTTCTGTATTAAGTCCTTTATTATATAGTATTTACACCAGTGATTTAGAGTCTACAGTACTATCTTTTTGTCAAATTTTGCAATATGCGGACGATATAGCTCTTTATACTTCAGTTAAATCTATAGAAGAAGCAGAAATCCAATTAAACTCTGCTCTAAGGTACTTATCTGACTGGCTCCTAGAGCATGGTCTCTCTATATCAGCTTCTAAAAGTAAAGTAGTGATATTTACTAAAAAACGGATTATTCCTAATATCACAGTTAGAGTTAATGAGAATGTGATACCTCAAGAGAACAAAGTAAAATTTTTAGGATTATGGCTTGATTCAAAATTATCTGGTATTTCTCATTTTGATTATGTTATACAGAAATGTGAAAAGAACATTAATATCCTCCGTTCTCTTTCTGGGGTATGGTGGGGTGCTCATCCTTTTACTCAGAAATTATTATATAATGCCATAATCCGTAGCCATATGGATTATGCCTCTTTTATCTTAGACCCTTGTAATAAATCCGTTCTTAAGAGACTTGACAAAATTCAAGCCAAATGTTTACGTATAATATTAGGGGCTATGAAGTCTTCACCTATTAATGCGATGCAAGTAGAGTGTGTTGAACCTCCTCTTTCACTACGTAGGCAATACCTTGCCAACAGATTTTTTTTTAAATTAACTCAATGGTCTGATCATCCCCTTATCCCTAAATTGAGACAGTTGTCTGAACTTTATAACTCTCATAACACACAATCATCTCACCTTTTCCCTTGTATTCTCCGCAGTTATTGTTTATCTAACAATGTTGCCAATCCAGTTTATCAAAATCCCAGTCTACCATTATATTCTCTTGATTATGATACATTGATTTTCCAGCCCAACATTATTTTGAATTTTGGCATTGATAAAGATACAATTGAGGCCAATAAGGTTTTCCAACAAAAAATTCAAAGTGAATTTGAGAACTGGTACACTTTGTACACTGATGCATCTAAATCTTCAGATAATGCAGTAGGTGTAGCAGTTTGGATACCTTTCACAAGAATCATGCTAAAGTATAAATGTCCATCTGCTTCATCAGTATTTACTGGAGAGTCAATAGCAATTTTAGAAGCAATTAAATTTGTGAAATCACATAATTTAAATAATTCATTAATATTTTCAGATTCTAAAAGTTGTCTACAAGCAATATTATCTAATCCTTTCAGGTCTAAATCAAAATTTCCAATTATTTTTCAAATAAAAGATGAATTGTTCCAATGTCATAAACTTGGTATTAATATTATTTTGGCTTGGATTCCTGGTCATATGGGTATCCTAGGTAATGAGTCAGCTGATTGGTGTGCCAAGTCTGCAGCAGTTGTAGGTTCCCTTGATCATTTTCATGTATATTCATATGACATCTGTGCCTCCCTGAAATCAGTCCTATTTCAGGATTGGACTGAACAATGGCATATTTCTAAAAACGTTAAAGGGAAATTTTATGGTGATATTCAACCTGAGATTCCCCACAAACCTTGGTTTTCTAAATTCAAAAAGGCTGATAAGGCTACCACCTCTACCATCTGTCGGTTACGTTTAAACCATTCTTGCACTCCGGTATTCCTTGCTAAACTTAGGATTAGAGATAATTCCATTTGCGAATGTGGTCTGGCTCAAGGAAATATAAACCATATATTCTTTTGTTGCCCTAAATTAAACTGTTCTTTATATAATATTTTACCAACTGAAATCTCTCGTCCTACATCTTTTAAACTTCTTTTGTCTCTTGTATTTACTCCATTTATTAAAACACTTTGTAAATTCATAAAAGTTAATAAAATTAAATTGTAAATGTATGTACATATTATAGAGGTAAAGGGTATTTAGTTTAAAAAAAAAAATAGTTTTGGTTTTGTTTATATTGTATTCCTATAAGTAGTTTTATGTCATGTAGTTAGAGTTGTATTTTTTGTTTCAGTGTATATCTCATGGTAATCCGTCGTGTTGGACTCATTTTTCACCGTTTATTTCTCTTTCACCGAACAAATTTCCTTCGTTTGACGGTCTACCTTAAATTAATACTCGATATTGGCGAAATTGTGCTCACACTGCCACAACAAGAGCCATTAAACAAGAAGATAAGATAAGATTTTCATATTTTAAAATCACGCAGACTTAAGTAGGTAGTTTTCTGTCATTGCTCGTTAAGTTTGCAAGTAAAGGGTTGCATTAAATATTATAGAATATTATAATTTATAATCATGTTAAGTAGAGTGGCGTGCATTGATATCAGAAAATTCAGCTACACTAGTATAAAATAGACCATCAGCACGTCACACTAATGCAAATGTAATTTTTGACAATCCCCCTAACTTTTAATACGGAAATATCTAGTTTAAGTAACTTTTTCACTGACAGCCCAATATGTCTGTTGCGACTGGCCAGCTCAGCAGGATCTCGACAGTCGCACCGTGACTCTAGAAGTCTAAGCGTGATAATTTGTTCACAGCTGGCCCGCGTCCCGATAGCTAACAAACAGAGCAATGTCCAAGTGATCCCCGAGTCTAATGCGGCGCCATTACCCATCGAGAGAATGTTTGTACACACTCCACAAGTAGGCGGTACGGTCGCCTGCTCCTTCTGCCAATATTTCCTGCACTACCTACAAGTAGAAATCAGCGATTTTAGGAATGAGGTAACTGCATTATTGTTCTTCTTTACAGCCTATATACGATTATGAGCATACACACTCACTCTCAAATTCAATAGGGTTATAAGGAATGAGGTTTCTTCACTTGATTTCTATTGACTATAACATTATTACTAATATATTATTACTATGCTAATTCGCATCTGTATCTCTTATCCAGGACAAGATTTTCAAGGCTGTGGACAAAGCATGCGACGAACTGCCACAGTCTGTGAACGATGAGTGCAAGCAATTTGTGACGCAGTACGGGCCGGCTGTCATCGCGTTGCTTGTTCAGAGAATGGACCCCGCTAGTGTGAGTTTTCATGAGTTATTTAAGGAATATTTCAAAATTAATTGCACATCATTTATATTATTTTGAGGTGAAACTGTATAATTGTTGTATGCACACCAATTTTCTCGCAATTACAGTACTGTACATTACTAACTGAAGTAATCTCACACAGTTCCAGTGGTACGCCAGTGCAGACGGAGAGACTGCACACGGCAGGCTTATTTAGTGGGTGAGGGCCCCACATTACCCTGTTCGTTGCCCGGTCCATAGGGGTGTGCGGTCATTTTTCCCGCCTTAACAAAAAAGGGGAAGTAATCTCAAAATGTAAAATGAAACAGTATAACACGTTTGTGTAGTAACTCAAAATAAGAATATCTATATGTTGTTATTGGTATTTTATTACCTGCTACAATAACTCAGTTGACATAGCGTCTAGGACAGTAATCCAGAAGATGTGGGTTCAATTTCCGCTCCTAGTAATCATTTTCTATTTAATATTCTCACACATTTTTTTTATAAGAATTTATAAATTAATTATACGAGTATAGTAAAGCAGGGTCAGACTATTTAGTCTATATCCCATATAAATACGATCCTATCGATTAATCGATCGATTAATCGATCCTATCGAATGTTTTGCCACCTGCATTCAATGGCAGCTTTAATAAATAGTCAGGTAGGTACCACTGCCATTGTGTTTCGTATGAAGACTGAGAGCATCGGAGGATCGAACCCCCTCCCTATCCTCACCATATTAGTCTTCCTATTCTTTCCTGTATCCATCCTATGCTTTCCTTATTATCCTTACTCTTTACTTATTATACTTTTCCTTAGTGATGGTAACACGCGAGTGATGCCTCTGATCTTACTAGCGTCTATAAGCTACGGTAACCGCTTACTATCTGGTGGGCCGAATGCTTGTTTGCCACCTAAGTAGCATAAAAAAAAGACTGCCGCTGTCAGTGGCAATTTATATCAACGTCATAATGTACTACACTTTTTATACCTATTTTATTCTGACTGTTAAGGTTTGGGACCTGAGAGCACCAACTAATTCAGACAAAATTCATGAATTCTATTATTTTGTAATAGGTCTGCCCAGCCCTAGGTATCTGCTCAGGGACTCAAGAGATACGTCGCCTGGAGGTGAACTCTGACAAGTCCAACTGCCCACTGTGCCTGTTCGCCGTGGAACAACTCGAGACCATGCTAAAGAATAACCGTAGCGTGGTACGTAAATAATAGATTATCAAAACCAACTAGACTAATTGTCGGCAGAGTGTACTCTACACATTAGCGTTGCAAATTTAAAGTCGATTACTAAAAAGAAAAATAAACGAGAATAAAATTCCCACGGGGATGCAGAGGAAATTTTTAGTAACAATCGTCCGAATGGTGGTGATATGGTTCGCTACCCGTCATGTATTTGACGTTGAAAGTGGGCACTTGCTGCTGGGGATTCAGAATATAAATATGTACGGCACACTAACGACTCTATGCACAAGAACTAACACTTTTACAGGGTAAATTGTGATCTGACCTATATGTATGTTAAGTTTCATGATGTTGGTTGAGTAGTTAAAGCCTGAAAGTGTAACAAACTAAAAACACACTTTCAAATTTATAATATTAGTAAGGATGGCAATCCGTTGTCTCTGCGCTCCCCCTCTGTAAGACAGGCGTGAGTATTATATGTATGTATTCTAGAGAACAATAACTTTGAAATGAATATTTGGGTAATAATAATTTATTAAAGAGGCTTGCTCTTGATATATATTTCATGATGAAAAACTGTAATCACAGTTATGTAGTATCTTATGAATCTCACTTATGCAGAGTGCGGGATGATATGTTAGAAACGTTAATTATATATTTCTGTTTAACAGGAACAAATCAGACATGCTTTAGACAATCTATGCACACATCTCTCCACTAAACTGCGCACTCAATGCGCAGATTTTGTTGACACATACACGGAACAATTAGTCGAAGCTCTGGTCGCTAACATGAACGCACAGGAAATATGCGTGTTCTTGAAGCTCTGCAATACCAATGTGAAAACACCGTTCGACATAACACACGGACCGATAGACAAATTCCACGAGAAACCAGAGCTGAGAGGCGACAGGAATAACTTCAGGAAGAAGTCCATGTTGCCCACTTCCATGTTGGTGAAGAACGAGGATGTTGGTAAGTTAAGATCGTCATACTCGCCTACAGAGATATTTCTCTACCCGGTGTAAATTACAACGTCATACCGATAACTCCGGGCAAAGATGTCGACAACGACGGGTTAAAGTAAGCAATTTTTTAGCCTCGATCGAATCGTTAACAACGTTAGCGACTAAAACATGACGAAGCTTTCAATCCATTGCAGTTTTTGGAGGAATAATGCCTGAATTTAGATAGAACAATATAACGATTTTATCTTACATTCAATTTATAAAATGTAAAAAATGCAATTTTCTTGAGAAAAGTCCAATGCAAATTTCTACCACCTGGTTGTTCAGAAACTAGTACTGAACTCATGGTATCAATATTAATTTCTTGGTAGGTCAATGCTGAAGGTGGTACGATTAGAAGTTATATTTAACAATTTTTATTCACATTTTTGGCATTTATAATCAAAATACGAGTATATATTTAATTAAAATTGATTGCAGAAACCAATGAGATTTTCGACGATACGGTCAACGGCCGAGTGGTGCGCCCCCCTGTGTCGCAGAAGACTGTTTGTGTTGTATGCGAATTCGTGCTCAAGGAAATCGACGATCAAATCAAAGACAAACATAACGAGGCACGTATTGTTAACACCAATATGGTGGCATTCGATTTATTACCTTTTGTATACTGATAGGACACACGGTTACGAGCTTCCAGCACTATTCTTGCATAGTTACCTTACAGCCAACACTGGGCAGACGGAATAACATAAGTTTTCAAATTGCTAAGAGAAGGCTCCTGGAAAATCTTTTTCTGCAGTGTTACTGATATTTTTTAAAGAACGAAGATTGAACAGTAGCTTATGGCATAGCTAGCAACACCAGGGGCAACACTCGCGCGTTGGTTACCTGGGAAGGTTACCTGGGAATTGGAGGTGTTCCCGGTCACACTTGCACTCACCAAAGTAAAAATCAACATTTGGAGTACTTACTATTATTTTACCTTCCTCTCAGACCGTTACCACGCGGATAATGTTATCTTTATTTATGCATTTTTTCCGTATGGAAAAAATGTAATGTATCGTTCTTTCTTTTTTAAAAAATAGCGCTGCAATTGTCTGCCAGAATTCGTTTTTTATTTTATTGTCGATCTAGAAAATTTCATTTATCAAAAATTCTAATATCGAAATAAAGAGTATATTTGAAGCAAAGCAAGCTAACGTCCTGTCAGGCAGTCGATTAACCTATATATTTATTTTACCAGGATGAGATCAAGAAGATAGTCCGCAACGTGTGCAAGCGTATGCCTAAATCGGTGCGATCAGAATGCGACAACTTTGTGGAGAAGTACGCGGACTTGGTGATCAGTCTGCTCGCACAGGAACTTGAACCTGATCAAGTGTGCGCAGAGCTAAAGTTGTGTGAACCTACCAACTTAGAGGCTGTTAAAGGTAAGATTACTATGAACGTCATTTGAACAAAGGCGTAAAAAAAAAACCGGCAAAGCGTGGTCTCATTCATCGAATGCGGTCAATTCGGCCCGTTCATGCCGGAGTGCAAGTCATACCTGTTGTTAGGGTTTAGGTTTATTAATAAATTAAGTCACTCATTATTTTGCTTATCTCTAGCTCACATCTTCACACTGCCACAATTTTTGCGAGAACCATGTAATCACGAAATCAAGACCCCCACCTCCGTACCTTTTTGTGCCTTTCATTGTGATTATAAAATCTAAGTAAACTGCGATCGTCACATTTCATTAAATCATAAACGGCTTGACTTAACCTAATGAAAATTGTAATAATATAGTAAAATGTAATCGAACACACGATAGGTTATATATATAATTCTTTTGGTCCCAAGATCCCAGCTCGCCAGACCGTATTTGCTGATTAAAAAATGTTTAGGATTGATTAGAGATTAATTAATGTACTCATATCCATTAGTCTATGCCAATAGCCAATTTATATAAGGTGTAAAAGTTACGTAAAAATTTTATGTGAAAGGTATAGGATATTATAATGTTAGGTGAGAGATATAGCAAGTGGAGAAGCTTGATAAAAAGGAGGCGAGGGTGTCGACACTAAGCTTTAATGGGAAGGGCATGATGAGATAGTTTGTTAGGTTATAAGTTACACACATTTAGGTTTTTATATTAGGGGAGTGGAAATTAGTAGGAAATTAGTAACTGAAAATATTTTCGCAAATTACGAGTTACGACTAGTTACTTTACTAACGTTGTATATTATTATGTGTAGGAGAGATCTTGGACTGCGCCGTCTGCGAGACAGTAGTGATGGCTGTACGTAAGGTGCTAAGCAACGACAAGGTTGACCACGACATCGTGCATATTATCGAGAAGTCTTGCGGATTGCTTCCTGCCAAATATAACGCTAGGGTAAGCATATCCGCGGATCGCGGTTGAAACGACGCGGTACCCGTGATCCGCCGTAGCAAGGGTGGGTGGAGGCGCACGGTGGGTTTTTAGTGGGCGAGAGCCCCCACACTACCCCGTTGTCTCCCCGGGCAGCGGGTTGTGCGGTAGGACATTTTTGCCCACCTAAAATAAAAAAGGGTAAGTATATCCACCACCGAAGGAATGTAATATAGTTCCAGTGGTCCGCCAATAAAGGCGGAGAGACGGCACATGGCGGGTTTCTTTAGTGGGTGAAGGCCCCACACTACCTTGGTCGTTCCCCCGATCGACAGGGTGTGCGGTTGTGAACATTTTTCCCGCCTTAACAAAAAAAAAAGGCGTAAGTATATCCACACTGATATTTTAGTGAAAGTTTGTATTATCTATGTTAATTTAAAATTATATAGTTTACTAACTGCTCAAACACTTCATAAATAAATATTTACGGATATTTCACACAACGTCTTCTGGTGCCAAACTAAGCTTAACGCTTGTGCTATGGGTACCAGAGTACCGATATAATACATATATTACTTTTTTTTTGTAAATACATACATATAATAGATAGAAAACACCCAGACGCAGTACAAATATCTGTGTTCATCACACAAATAATTGTCCTGAGTGGGAATCGAACCCACGACCTCGTGCACGGAAGTCAGTTACACTACCGACTACGCCACGAGGCCCGTTAAAAATTTGGATTTTTTGAAGTAAACTGCTATTAGTCTCCAGACGAAAAATATTGCAATGATAAATTTGCTCCCAGGTGAGGCCTTAATTTCTAACTTTTAGTGATTATCATTTTGCGTCGCAGTGGACTTACAACATAACACACAATATTGTAATACATTGTGAACTCTCAATACTAGTGCAAGGGAGTATACGAGCTAGTATACAGTAGCTAGTATACGTGCTAACTTTGTTGTTGGTACGGATTGATAAATTGACACAGAATTTTACTTCTCCATCAATCTTCTTAATTTTAGTTCTATAGTCAAGTATAAATTGGTAATGCCATGTATTTCTAGTCAGTCACCACACAAGAACCAATAAGAATAAAAAATTCTAATATTTTAACAAACTTTTGATCAATAGTGCCACACAATGATGGAAATCTACGGCGACAGCGTGATACACCTCATCGAAGAGTTTGGCACTAAAGGCGTGTGCCAGAAAATTGGTCTGTGTTCCCCATCGGACGCAGCTTACGTGCACATGTACCGTGAGAAGAGGGCTTAACACTGTAAGTACTACTACTTATTGTCAGTATCATCAATTCACTCATTCGCCACATACATATTCATCACATCACGTACACACTCAGTACATCACATATACACACATCAGATCACAAACGCACTCATCACATCAGATACACACTCATTACATCACATACACAATCGTTTTTAATTGCTACGGTAGCATATTTCACACCAAAAACTGATGCTATCTAAGAACCTAGTAGCACCATTTTTACCTAGTAGCATTTAAGAAAAGATTTTTTTTGTGGCTGCTCTGGCTTTATTACTATATCAACATTTATGCTTGATACACTATCTTAAAGGTAATTTTAATTTATGTATAATTCGTAATTGTATTCCAATGTTTCAATAAACATACTGTTGCTATATTATACGAGTAAGATTGTAATATACGGTTGCTAAGCTACCGCATTACATTACTATCCTCAATTAAATCCCTTCGCTCATTAAATCTCAATTTACTATCAAATATTATTTCTTTTTTATCAATTTTTAAGTCAATACTAGGAAATTAAGAAACATACATACAAATTCATACACACTCGTAAACATATAGATCACACACAAAATTTATAACGTTATGTTTTTGTTACAGGTACTACACGTAGACGAGTGTAACCAATAAATATTCGTAATCTCCTAATATTATTAATCTTAGTTAAGACATGATTTTTTTACCAAATCTCTATAATTATAAGTTGATCCATTTTAGCAATAAATATTGTGACTATTTGGAGTTAAATGTAAATAGACTAAGGGAATTTCAGAACGGAAATTGAGAAAGAGTTGCCAACTTTTCAGATTATTTTTCTAAGAAGTGTACTTATTATTTAATTTGGTCAAATAATAGTCGCATTGTTTTTTTATACTTAACTATTGCTTCATAACATTGTTTAGGTACGTGAAATACCCCATTACTAAATATTTACTGTTCATCATCTACTCAAGAGGGTTTATAATATATATATATATACGAGTATAATCAATATTTAAAAGCAAATACATTTTAGTATACGTTAAGTATTTTTCTTGTAAGTTTTATCGGTTTCTTTGACCAAGAAGATATAACCCTATTAACCTGATCAATTTGCATCGATATTGTAGTTACACGCGCTAGCCTGTGATAGCTTATTTGTAAACTGTGTCTTTATAAATAAAGCTGGGAAATGAATGTGTTTTCTTTTTTTTTTAATGCAATAATAAATGTTATTATACGTTATAACAGATTTAACGGGTCTATACGAGTCTACTCGTGACCACGGCTGGTACAACTCTGCTGAAACGTCGAGGTTAGTCAAAATAATAGTATGAATTTTGATAAGTTTAATGCGCATATAGACCCGTTAAATGTGTGATCTATACTATTATAAAACTGTAACAAAGCTGTGTCTGTACATTGAAGATATTTGAGAAAAAAATGACTTTAATAGGCTATATAGGCGTGTCTAAACACGACAATTTTTTTAGAATTTTTGTCTGTCTGTCTGTTTATCTGTTTGTTCGTTCCCGCATCACACAAAAACTACTGAACGGATTTTGATGCAACTTTATTTATTTGAAAGGCCTTGATTAGACTTAAAAACTGGCATACATTTTATCCCGCTACTATATCGGGAACCTGAGACATAACCGAAAGACTATAAAATTATTTAAACTAGAGTTTTTGTAGAATTTATTTAAAAGAACTACTAGATGGATTATGATGCAACTTTTTTTATTTAAAAGGCCTTGATTAGACTTAAAAACTGGTAGACATTTTATCCCGCTACTATATCGGGAACCTGAGATATAACCGAAAAACTAGCTTTTGGCTGCGGCGAAGCCGCTGGCAAAGGCTAGTAATGAATATAAAACGCGAAAGTTTAAAAAGTAAAAAGATATCTTCTATAAGATAATTTTATTTATTTACTAGCTTTTGCCAGTTTTTACGTTATTATATCTCAGGTTCCCGATATAGTAGCGGGATAAAATGAAATACCAGTTTTTAAGTTTAATCAAGAACTATCAAATAAAAAAATCCGTTCAGTAGTTTTTGCGTGATGCGGGAACGAACAAACAGACAAAAAATCTAAAAAATATCGTTTTGTGTTTAGACAGGCCTATATAGCCTAATAAAGTATTTTTTTCTCAAATATCTTAAATGTACAGACACATTTTGAAATAAAACTACGTTTACGGAATCTATCGCGTTTACTTGATTTTTCTACTATCCCGACGTTTCGAATACTTTACAGCATTCATGATCACGGGTGGACTTAGATGATAGACGTTCAAGGCTGATATGTTATTTCAACGGTTTCATCTACCCACGGTATATGATTTTACAAAAATTTTGGTTTATTTATTTTACTTACGACTCGTTTATAGGAACAGATTTTACTTACGCCTGGTAGAATATTCTTCCGATTGTAAGTAAAACGACCCGTTTTATTATTATAGTAACCGGGCATTATTCGTTTATATTATTAAATATATTGATTTTTCCAAAATCTAAGACTAAAAAGCTACCACCGGGTCGGAACGCGGCCTGACCGAGAAAGATCCGGCCAGAAAACTCAGTAGGCAACTGTTTGAACGAATATTAGGTGGGTTAAAATAATTCAACCAAAATTTTTGTAAAATCATATACCGTGGGTAGATGAAACCGTTGAAATAACATATCAGCCTTGAAAGTCTATCATCTAAGTCCACCCGTGATCATGAATGCTGTAAAGTATTCGAAACGTTGGGATAGTAGAAAAATCAAGTAAACGCGATAGATTCCGTAAACGTAGTTTTATTTCAAAATGTGTAACATTCGTAAAAAGAAAGTATTGTACAGACACATATCATCATTATGGAAGTGGGTCGGTGAAGATTTTCAAATCAACGAAACGAAACAGTTTACCGCAAATCATCAAAACGTAGTATAGTTTTTCGTTAGGTTGGTTAACGTTGTCGACGAATTCAACTAGTTGATTCATAGACGGTTACAAGATCATTGGTTAATTTAACTAGTTTGTTATTTTAAGCTCATGTCGCACTTTCGTTCGTTGATATAGATTTATAAATATTATATTTTCTATATTACATAGATCATTAAATAAAGCAGCCGAATTTAACTTGTTTGGCTGTAAATAAATGCCTAAAAAAATGACTTCTTATAGTAATGTTTTAGATAAAAAATAAGCTCAGGCAATAGTATAATTTAAATAACTTTAACTAAGATATTTGTTCAAAATACAGTCACAGTTATTTAATTAGTGTAGTGGAATTGATTCTTCCGAAGGTAGTGGTGTATGGCATCGGTTGTCTTCCTTCTGTTCGGGCTGCTGTGGAGCGAGTTCCGGCTCGTTAGGGTTGTGTCTCCGCAGGTGATCAGCTAGCCACAGTATAGGCTCAGCAGGACGTTCGTGCGCCAAAGCCGTCAGGGCTGGCAGTAATGATGGTGCAATGTGCTTCTGTATGTAATCTTTCACTTGCCAATGCCGAAGGAGAGGGCCCACTATCACTATACAAAATACAGTTTTTTAGGGTTTGTTTCGATTAGAACACAATACAAATAATATGTTCTATCAACAGATTGTTAACTTAAGTACTTTGCTTGATACTACTAATACCTACTACACATAAAGAAAAAGCGGTCTTACATATTCGTTCAAAAATACGTTCACAAACAAACGAGGAGGAGCTAGGGAACGTATCACTCAGTGTCACAATATTATATGATAAGGGGAAGAGGTGGTAGAAAGAACGATGACAGCCATTGATGTATAAAAAAAGAAGATTCACAATTAGGCACTAAAAATGTCCACTATAAATGAGTGCAGATTACGCTTTCCTGCACTCATTTCGTTTAGGGTTGTTTTGACGCGCGAGCAGCCGCAACTCCCGCAACGATCAACATGCATAATAATATTAAAATCTCTTTTCTAAAACTCATTGACTGTCTCTTTTTATCTCGTTCTTTCTGAATGTGTCATTACACACACGCACGCAGTTAAAAGTTGTTACTATTTTATAAAAAAATGAATCCATCCATCCATCCATCAGCCTTTCAACGTCCACTGCTGGACATAGGCCTCCCCAAGAGAACGCCACAACGAGCGGTCCCGTCATGGGGGATAATGCCGTAATCGCCACGCTTGGCAGGCGGGTTGGCGATCGCAGTGGATGTTGTTAATACTCGAGGGAGTGCTGCTGCCCACTCCGCCGTTATACCCTCAGTCGGCTCTTACGACTCCCGTGGGTAGAGAGGTGTGGGACAATTCTAAAGCCGGCCCCACACGGCCCAAAAAATGAATGCTATACATTTATGTAAGATTATATTATACAACTTTTGCCCCGATTTCTAAACACAATTGTTGTATCCTTAATTTATAGATAAATGATGACAGCACAATTTTTTTAAACGCAGTAAATTGTGTATGTAGCCTACCAGGTACGAAAGGGTGAGATGTTCTAGCTATTGTGACGTAAATCCTTAGAAAAGAAACTCCTCTTTGTTTTCGTACAATAACCGATTTTTGTACCATATAATATAATTATTATGCTTAATAATTCAGTTACTTACTATTAGGAAAGAAGAAATGTATCTCTCTAAGCGCCTCAGCGAGATTTTCACTACCATGCACTGCATTGAAATAGTCACCATACTTTGTGCGGCGTCCGTAGCAAGCACGGAGGCTGTCTGGCCAGTACGCCTGCGCTTCTAATACTCTGCAATTGTATTAGATACGTAAAAGAATATTAATTATTAGTAGGGAAGTAACATAGCCATCCATCCATCCATCAGCCTTTCAACGTCCACTGCTGGACATAGGCCTCCCCAAGAGAACGCCACAACGAGC
Organism: Leucoma salicis; assembly: GCA_948253155.1. Taxonomy (NCBI): domain Eukaryota; kingdom Metazoa; phylum Arthropoda; class Insecta; order Lepidoptera; family Erebidae; genus Leucoma; species Leucoma salicis. Next base: position 7,613,412 of record OX411808.1, on the reverse strand, counting down.
GGTCCCGTCATGGGGGATAATGCCGTAATCGCCACGCTTGGCAGGCGGGTTGGCGATCGCAGTGGATGTTGTTAATACTCGAGGGAGTGCTGCTGCCCACTTCCCCGGTACTCCCTCAGTCGGCTCTTACGACTCCCGTGGGTAGAGTTGGGACAATTCTAAAGCCGGCCCCACACGGCATATGTAACATAGCATCACGCCTGTATTCCCCAAAGGGGTAGGCAGATGTGTATGACACACCCACGGTTCGCTAGCTATGTTTAAGTCCCACGTAATAGGGGGCGAACCTATTGCCGTCTAACGGGCACATTTCCAAACTCCGAGCTGGTACTGAGAATTTTGCTTTATGCGAAAAAGCTCAATAACACTGCCCGATCTGGGGATCGAACCCGAGACCTCATGATCAGCAGTCGCTCACACTACTGCTACACCACAGAGGCAGTAGGGAAGTCCTACTAATGAAATCATAAATGTTGAAATAAGTTTGTTTCTTTGTTTGTTATGCTTCTATTGAACCATTCATCATGAAATTATGCATACATGTAGCATAGAGGAGGACATACGACGATTTTGGGATAACTATCTTCCATAGAGATGATTAATGCGCTGTAGAGTCACATATTTATATAGAAGCCAGTTTATAATAATATTTCCTAAAAATACCATTTTCGAATACTTACCCTACGAGCGATTTGTTTTTTGAAATTTTTCAACTGTAGAGGCACAGGTACTTACTACCTATACCTTTTTTTTATTTTTTAGTAGTGTCCTAATTTTTTTTTTTTAAAGACAATTTCCTGCACTATACTCCTTATAATCCTTGTATCGCGGGGGACTTTATAAACATACAATTTCACGGACACAAAGTACACTCAGACTCAGAACAACCAAAGAGTAGTCCCGTGTGCCGTTAAACTAACACCACCTAAAATGCGTTAATAAAGCGTCGTGTGCTGGTACTAAGTCGTAAGAGCCTATTGAGGGAATACCGCGGAAGTGGGCAGCAGCACCCCCTCGAGTATTAACAACATCCACTGCGATCGCCAACCCGCCTGCCAAGCGTGGCGATTACGGTACTATCCCCCATATGAGCGAAACACATGTTGTGGCGTTCTCTTGGGGAGGCCTATGTCCAGCAGTGGACTTCGAAAGGCTGATGGATGGATGGATCTGCTGGTACTTACACGATTCGACGATCGGCATCACTTTAAAATTGTCACTTAATGCTAAGATTTTTTTAATTTACCTGTTATGAAGCCATAACAGAGCTGTCTTTAAATTTAAGAGATATTTGAGAAAAAAATACTGTAGGTACAAACAAGGCTATAGACGTGGCTGAACACACAATATATTTTTTTTAAATTTTATTTAACTGCTTGTTCGCACATCATGCAAAAAACTACTGAACGAGTTTATTTTTCTTTTTTGATAGCCCTTGATTAGATATAAAAACTGGTAAACGTTTTCCGCTACTATAACGGAAATCTGAGATAAGATAAAATCTCTTTGGTAAGCGGTAACCAGAGCCTACAGACTAGCAATACCAGGGGCATCACTCGCACGTCGCCAACTCCAAGGAAAGGGATGAGAGGTGGAGAAGAAAGATAAGGAGGGGGTGAATATGAAACACAACACGCTGATCTGTGAGAGGGGTATTTCCCCGAACGAGCCGGCCCATTCGTGCCTATCCAAGCAGAGGTACATGTAAAAATTTATGGGGACAGGATCTAATACTTCCTGTTTTGGCAGCCTTTGGTCTGGCCACCAAGCTATTAAGTTCTAATGTTGGCGGTCTGTCTGTTGGGACACGAAGTTAAACGAAATAAAGATTATCGTACCGAGGTGGTCCCATAAGCGTTCGCCATCTTTGTATACAGTTTCTTGCAGCTAGCACCAGCGCGATGCATGGTCCGCTGGACATGTGAGCGACAAGATGTGGGAAATGATGCTTGCCGTAGTGACCCTTGTACAACTCCGCCGCTTGCTCAGGAGTCAGACGCACGTGCCGTTGCTGAACAAACTCAAATTAAGCATAGTAAACATATGAACTAGAAGCAATACCTGATACAAAGTAGATAAGTCTGATACAACTATTTATGAATTATACAAACAGTCTACGATCGGTTTAGTAGTTTAGTTGTACCATAAAAAATATTCAATAAATAAATATTTTAGATTTTTTTTCAATTTTTTAGGTTTTCAATAACTTTTCTTTTTAGAAAAAAGCTCAATAACATTGCCCGACCCGGGGATCGAACCCGAGTCCTCATGATTAGCAGTTGTTGTTGTTGTTTTATCCTAATAATGCCACAATACGTAGAAAGCTTTTTATTTTAGTCTCTAGTTCTGAGATACAAAAAAATAAAGCTGTCAAGTTCATTTTATTGACATGAGAATTCATTCTTTTAAACAAACCCACGCGCCACGTTATATGAAGGGTAGCAAAGAATGTCATGAGGGGAGAAAATGCAAATAGGTTCTTACTTATTTTTTGTTGCTATAAGATACTTAGATATTCTTATACAGCTATTGCTGTTAGCGCTGGTTTTTTAGAGTGAGAGGGATTTGGGCCATTCCCAGTCCACGAAACTGGCACAGTGCGAGTTGGAAAACTTAACTCGTTAAGTAGGAATTTCTCAGGTAAATAGGTTTACTCACGATGATTTTTAGATAGTGACATTTGCCAGAAAACACTTAGGAAAAGAGCATGTCTACTGCAATAAGTAGATCTTTTAATAGGTTCAATTCCCACACTAGACGAAGATAGTTCAAAAATGGAAGAAGTAAATTTTGGTGATTTATAGGCCTACTAATTACCTAAATCCATCCTTAAATTCTTTCGCGGCTTGGACAGTCACTAGCGGGTTATTTGTGTTTATTAAAGAAATACTCCCATATTATTTATTTTTAAGTTTATACTTAAGACGCTAAACTTATAAGTGGATGAAAAACATAGCATCACGCCTGTATTCCCCGAAGGGGTAGGCAGAGGTTTATTACACACCCACGACTCGCCAGCTATGTTTAAGTCCCACGTAATAGGGGGGGAGCCTATTGACGTCTACCGGGCACATTTCCGAACTCCGGGCTGCTACTGAGAATTTTTCTTTTTAGGAAAAATCTCAATAACATTGACCGACCCGGGGATCGAACCCGAGACCTCATGATCAGCAGTCGCATACACTACCGCTACACCACCGAGGCAGTTTACTATTTTTCTCTTTTAAACCTCAAACTTTATGTTGGCGAAGAGTAAGAACCTAATTCAAATGGTCAAACCGCAGGGAGCCGCTGCGGCGACCACTTGACAGGCCTATGGCCAAACTCACACTGGGCCACGTAGTGGACTACGGCCTGAACCCCTCTCACACTGAGAGGAGACCTTTGCCCAATAGTATGACAGCAAGGGAATGTAAAATAAACAGAAGTATTTTTGTAGTGCTTCCTTGGGTATCTTAAAACTACCATGCTATGTACCATGCGATATTCCAAAAATACAGGAAATATATAATGATCATATGCGATAGTAGTCCCCTCGAAACGTCAATGGGGAGACGTAATTAGTTTTTTTCTATGGTTTCTATAGATAACAACGGTGACCGGCGCGCGTCGTGTTTTCGAGAGCAGGGTCGCATCAAGATTTGCAATTCGGTTAGGGTTGTTCCAAGTATGTTGCACTTGTAACAATGCGATTAATCAATTTTAGACAAAATAAAATTATTTTAAATTGAGTTTTTTAAATATATCTCCACCATTAGCCCACATATTGTCAGTCTTAATCGAATATGTATTACAAAAACGTTTTAAGATATTATATCCATCCATCCTTTCATCGTCCACTGCTGGACATAGGCCTCCCCAAGAGAACGCCACAGCGAACGGTCCTATGCTGCTTGCATTCAACGAATGCCTGCGACCTTGACCAGGACATTGGTCCACCTGGTGGAAGGCCATCCTACGCTGCGCCGTCTGATACGTGGTTGCCACTCGAGAACCTTTCTTCCCCAACGGTTGTCGGTTCGTCGAGCGATGTGGCCTGCCCATTGCCACTTCAGCATGCTGACCCGGTAGGCTATGTCGGTTACTCCCGTTCTCCTACGGATTTCCGTATTGCGGATCTTATCCCGTAGAGAGATCCCAAGCATAGCCCGCTCCATGGCACGCTGAGCGACTTTGAGCCTTAATATAATGCCGACATTTAGAGACCACGCCTCTGTTCCATAAGTCATCACCGTTAACACACACTGGTCGTAGGCCTTCGTCTTCAGACACTGTGGAATTTTGGACACGAAGATCTTCCTCAGCTTCCCGAACGCTTCCCAGCCAGCAGATATTATAAACTAGAGGATAATTATGGTACACTAATGATAGCTATGCAAACAATTTTATCCTACAAAAAACATCCCTTATCCGGGATAAAAAGTAGCCTATTCTCTTTTCTGGGTTCCATACCACATACATGCAAACCTAGTAATAGCGTAAAAGCGTAATAAATAATCAAACATACTTTCGCATTTGATAGTAGATACCTTCAAATATTAGCGCTGTAGACATAACACACGTATCTAGGTAGATACAGAGGTCTGTATAACTTAAGTTCTAGCACATAAGTGTTATTAGATCCAGATCAATAAAATGAATGGCGTTGAGTAATGTTACTTGTGCACATTGAACGTACTCAGATATGCTAGCTTGTGCCAATGGCTAATTTTCAGGTATCTGTTTTCAGGTATCATATCTATGGTGTTTATGTGTATGTTTGGCAGAATATTGTTGAAAACTAATAGTCAATATTGCTAGACATTTTCGCCTAAAGTTATTTCCGCCAGATGCTTTAAGATTCGCAGAAAAATCGCCTATGCCATGCTGCTATAAGATGTCATAATAAATTCACACTTTGGAACACAAATCCGATTTACAAAAACCTCACCTATATATATTAATAATTAGTAATTCCAAAATATCGACAACCCTAAAATAACAAGGGTTGCATGTGACGCAGAATAATGAATGCGCCCCTCTCATCTCTAACACCGACATGAGTTTTGCATATCTCAACCCTTGCTATCGCTTGCGGCACACAGTGAAGGATAGGAGTGGTCATTTTTTAAGAAGAAATATTCACAAAGTATTTGGGATGTTATATAAATGAGCAAATTTACGGTCCGGATTAAATTTTATTTATATACACAACTCATCAGCAAAATCGAAACACTTCTCCAGTTTATGTTTTGTAAAGATTATCAGACGCCAGACTAAACCCAGAATCCAGCAACGCCACCACTTGGTGGTATTGCGGTAGGAGATGCAGGTTCAAATCCTGCTAGTGACTGTTATTTTCGATTTCACATTTTTCACTTTGTGTTTAATGTATAGTGCTAAGCATGTCAAATGCTAAAAATATATATAAAAATATCTAAATACAAAACAAGTCTCAAAACAAGGTTTTATTTTAACAAAGGATAAACAATCGAAAATCTATATTAAAATTGGAATTTTCGTATAAGTACCGCTGTAAAGGTCAAACTACCAACTATAAAAGTATGTTATTGTTTTCATGGAACAAATTTTTTTTATGTTAAGTTATCACAAGAAAAATAAAAACGTAAGTAATTTGTACTTTAAAACGTAAGTGTTTCGATATTTTTATTAAAAATTTACTTATTTTTTGCGAATCATTGTGCAACAGCAGGCTCTTAGAGTCTTGCTTGTCCCAGTATGAATGGGCTGGCTCATTCGGGGAAGTACCTACCAACCTCTTACAAAAGAAGAATGTGTGAAACAACGTTAAGTACACCTACAGTTGTGTTTCATATGGAGAGTGAGAGTAGGAGGAGGCCCAAACCCCCTTTCTATCTAGTCTTCCCTCCTCCTCTTTATCCTTGGAGTTGGCAACACGCGAATGAAGCCTCTGGTATTGCTAGCGTCGCCTACCATCAGGTGTGCAAAATGTATGTTTGCCATCCACTTTTAAAACTAAATAAAATTTATTCAAACGGGACCTAAACGGATACGTATTAAATTATTGACGCCGACGTTTTAACTGGGTTAAACCAGTCATTCCCTGACCGACTCAGCAGAGCGCCGTTTAAGTTCTTTTCTCTCATAACATTACAATCAATCTTATGTATTTCATAGTAGGTACCAGAACACAAACTGCTGAAAATGTCAAATCGAAAATGAGAGCCAGCTCGTGACTCTTATTTTATATTTAACATTTTTGAAATTTGTCTTCTGGAAACCGGGTTAAAATATAATTTAAAAAAATAAGATCACGTCGAAACCCCCTTTGTTAGGGAGCTGGTTCAGCTGAGCTCATTTTGGTATATGATTTATTCGTTTTTCATATTAATAGGGATGAAAGTTTATGCCAATACAAATCGATTTGGTCCTGTAAATGAAGGCCGTATGTCCATGCGTTTTCGAGTTACAGCGCTTCAAAAATGTAAAAAAAAATAGATAATAAATCATTTGTTCGCGTCTGCCTCTTGGACTGATGGTCAAACAAAATCATCCATAAAACGATAAACATCGAGGAAGCAGACGTGCAGGGCTCTGTTTAATCACGGGACGTAGGTGCAATAATATAAAAAAAAAAGCTATAGGTACTAAATCGTTTGTTCGTCATTCTCGTTGCGTCTGTTCGATTCATTAGGACTCCCAGAATAGGAAAAAAGTTGGCAGACGTCTAGGTCGCTGATTTTTTTATGTACGATTCTTTAGTTTTTTTCAGAAAGGAAGGTAAAGCGGGTATTACGGTTCATTATAGTTATTACTAACAATTCACGCAGTAGTGTGTTGTTTGCTATCTTTTTCCGTCTTATGAAATTAAAAAAATAAAATAAAAAAACATGAAAAATTTAAACTATTGGGGAAATTTATGTATTGGGTTCTACTTTCTGTGAAAAAAAATTCATTAATTTAAAAAAGGCTCCTCTTTATGTTTTTCCTCAATTTCATTTATATTTTTATTTTTTTAGCTAGGACAACCCCTAATAAAAAATAAAAAAAAACATTTCTAAAAATTTAAAATAATATTTGGAGCCAAACGAAACCTACGATTCATTGGACATCAAAATCCAAGGGGATCAGGCCAATTACCGCGTGATTTGACGTTGGAATGTCCCATAGGTAAATCACAACTACTTGGGGAATTAAACCGTTGTCACTCTCTTCTCTCTAAGAAAGAAAGAAACCAAGAAAGACAAACTTTCGAAAAAAAATTGTATAAAAATGGTCTGTCCTTGGAAAATCAGAGGTCTGGATGTCTGCCTCTTCGATGTTTATCGTTTTAAGGATGATTCTGACCACCAGTCCAAAAGGCAGATACGAACAAATGATTTAGCAGACATTTTTTTTTACATTTTTGAAGCGCTGACGATTGAAAACGCAGCGCTACCATGGTGGCAGACTATTTTTCTGTGGTTCTTTATATAGTTATTAATCGAATAATTCGGGTCTGCCAAGTGAACATTTCATATACATATTTTGAAATCATATAACATTGTTTAAAAATTAATTACTTAATAAGTCAAAGGGCTGGACGTCTGCCTCTTCGATGTTCCTCGTTTTGAAGATGTCTCTGACTATCAGTTCAAGAGGTAGACACGGACAAATGATTTAACATACCAGTTTTTTTTTACATTTTTTAGTGCTGGCAATTGATAACGCAGGCCTATTACGGTGGAAGAGTGGACAGGGCGACGGCACGGCGTCCTTACCTTCCGACTGGTGCAGGTGCTGTCGGGGCACGGGTGTTTCGGCAGATATCTGCACATTGTCGCAAGGAGGGAAGTGCACACGGCGCAGCACACGCTCGAGTCATGCCCGGTTTGCACCGAGCAGCGCTGTGAACACGTCACGGCAATAGGGGGGGGCCTCTCGCTGCCGAGCGTCGTCAGAGCGATGCTTGGCAGCGACAGGAATTGGGCTGCGGTCGCTGCCTTCTGCGAGGAGGTTATCTCGCGGAAGGAAGCGGCGGAGAGGGCCAGGGAGGAGGATTCTTCCGCTGACCCAAACCGCCGCCAGCGACCGGGGCGGCGCAGGCGCAGATACTTGCGCCTCATGCCGCCCTAGCTAAGGCTGCGGGTGGATGGACCGGGGAACGTCCGCCACCCACAAGGCCTCTCGCGAAGGTACGACGCTCCGTGTGTGGATGCGTCACTCAGTAGAGGTTACCCGAAAGGGTAAGCTGCCAGCGGACCACCGAAGGAATGTAACATGGTTCTAGTGGCCCGCCAAGAAAGGCGGAGAGACGGCACACGGCGGGTTTATTTAGTGGGTGCAGGCCCCACACTACCCTGGGCGTTGCCCTGAACGATAGGGTGTGCGGTTAGGAACATTTTTTCCCGCCATAACAAAAACAAAAGGCCTATTACGGTGGCAGACGTGGTCCTTAATATTTTTTATTAGTACAATCATCGATATTAATCATGTCTGGCACACGATCAGATCATATAGAAATTTTGGCACCCAGCTCCCTAACCATTAGGATAAGCTATCGACAGAACACTTCGTTTAGAAATAAACTACGCGTTCTATCGAGATTATCGAACGACAAACTAACTAAAATGTTTAATGTCAAAGTATATAGTTAAGAGTCATCAGAAATGATGACATTACTTTTCAATTATTTTCATTTAATTGCTGAAATTTGAATTAATAAACAGATTGCTTCAGATAATCACAAAAATGCCCAAACAAAAATAGAGAAACAATTATTTTATGATAAAACGAATTGGCGGCACACCCGTGTAGGGTGACATTTGTATTTTATAGTCAAGTAATGATGTGGGTGATTAATACCCATGATAAAACAACCAATCGCCTTTAGATAAATACATATATATATATATATATATATATATATATATATATATATATATACATAATTCATATTTTAAGGGGCAATATCTCATTGATTTTTTTTTGTAGAACCTACAGTTTTGAAAGGTCCATAGAAACTATCCTGTTTATCCATAAACAAAGGAGTCTAAAATATTTTACACATAATAATTCTTAATACAATTCATGCCATAGGTTCTTTATCTAAAAAAATAGGTATCTATACTATTATAAAGCTATAACAGAGCTGTGTCTGTACATTTAAGATATTTGAGAAAAAATAACTGTATTAGGCTAATAGGCGTACCACTGAAGGAATGTATATAGTTTAATATGGTTCCAGTGGCCCGCCAATAAAGGCGGAGAGACGTCACACGACGGGTTTATTTAGTGGGTGAGGGAGAGACCCTACCCTGTTCGTTGCCCCGAACGACGGGTGTGCGGTTAGGAATTTTTTTTCCCGCCTTAACAAAAAAAAAAGGCTATATAGGCGTGTTAAACACAGAACGATTTTTTTTAGATGTTTTTGTCTGTTTGTTCATTCGCGCATCACGCAAAAACTACTGAACAGATTTTGCTGCAACTTCATTTTATTTGATAGCTCTTAATTAGACATAAAAATTGGTATACATTTTATCCCGCTACTATATCGGGAACCTGAGATATAACTTAAAAACTAGCTTTTAGCTGCGGCGGAGCCACGGGCAAAGTTATTTAATATAATTCAAAGCAATAATAATATTTTTTTTAGAAATCATGGCAAGTTGTATTTACATAAAGATGTGAGTTAAAATAAACATTTAGATATTTTTATATATATTTTTAGCATTTGACATGCTTAGCAACATACATTAAAATAAACACTTTGTAAAGATGGTTCTAAAAGATTTCATACGATATTTATCATAAGTATCTCAAATTTCATATTAACATAGCATCACGCCTGTTTTCCCCGAAGGGGTAGGCACAGGTGTATTACACACCCACGATTCGTCAGCTATGTCACTTAATCATTGCAAGCTTTTTGTGCAGAGATTCCAAATCTATACAAAATCAATGTAAGAATAAACAGAAAATTATGATGCAATAAAATAAAATAAAATGTCAATAAAATGTTAATATCTTATTGCCTAATTAATTGTAGGTTTAAGTTTATTACTATCACGCTAACATATAACAAGTTCGTAGGTCAAGGGACAGTTCGTGTATAAAAACTTACATTCCACTACAATACAAGCTGAAGAGATCGTAATAGAAAGTCTCCAAAATGGAATAAATACTAACCGCGAGAATCATGAACCCATTATTCCTGATCGTGTTCAGAATAGCCTCGGCATCTTCATACGCCTCTGGCTTGATGACGGCCAACGTCCTTTCGGATAAAGCATGACAATAACCAACGTCCGAATCTGACGATCCTACAGACATTATTATTCAAAGAGAATATAACCACTACGTTTATTATTGTCTATAAATACAAAATGTAAGTCTTGTTTACGCGATGGCTGTACAATAACATTGTCATGGAAATGACAAATTAATTTGAATGTTTTCGTATGTGGGTCGTCTAAAGAGGTTGAAAGTAGGGCTCGATTGAATGCAAATTACATTAGTAATTATATTAATATTAGTATAATACGAGGACTAGTTTACAACTGAATCTTTAAATTCAATTAATTAAATCCATTATAGTTTATATTTATTTGTCCTATAAACAATTAAATAATAATAAAACTTGATGGAAAACAAATTTAAATCGAAAACACAATAGTTTTTCGTCTTAAAGACATAGCCACCTGGAGAGTATGTAAAGAGACAATAAAATCAATTGCATATCGATAAACAGGCATCATTTTGAGACGGCGATAAGTGGGAAAACTGGCGTTTTCCGTGCGCCACCCGACGGGCGGGGAGGCGGCTTGTCGGGGGGGGCGGGTCTGCGCTCGCGGGGAGAAGTCGGCGCGGCGGCCCCAGTGCCCCCCGGACGCAGCGGCGGCGCGACGCCTCCCTGCTTGCACCCGCGACATGCCGTGCTGACCCTGTCTCCCGCCACCCGAGAAACACCGCCGTATACATGGACAACTCTTGCCTCCTCGACCTCCTCATCAGGTGCTTCGCGATGACCGAGCCCGAGGACCTGAATTTCACCGCGTTCACCGACCTCTGTCGGCTGTGCTCCCTCAAGAGCGGACCCAGACTCCATATCTTCGATAAGGAGGCGGAGCAGCGACAGATTCTATTCAAGCTGAGGACCTGCCTACCAACTATGGTGAGTCATTTCTTTGTACTTCATTGGCCTTGACATTAGTGTCACCTTCAAAGTGATGGCAAACTCCTCTACAAATAAATGTGGTGTATCTATAAGTGCATACAATACAGTTTGTGTTTAAGGGAAAATAAACATCGGAATTATGGTTCGTGGAAGTGCAGTAGTACCGCTACGCAGAGCAATCGTGCGTAGCTCTCGTAGGCGCCTGCGCGATACGTCTCGCTACGACCACAACAAGGAGAACCTAAAAATCACAATACCTGTTGAGTTTTTTTATTAACGATGAAATCAGTAATTGTAAAAGTTCAAACAGTTAAAACTATAATTTTAAATAATCTAAAAGAGCACTAATATTAATGGAAATTTATATAAAGGCTAAAAAAGCCCAAAATCATATGAAAATGAGCTGATTTTCAGTGAATAATATGGAGTATTCAGTAAAAAAACCCTTTAAATATTATAGTGGCATGTGGAATATTGATTTGTCACCAAAAACATAAGCTTGGACAACAATTTACCTGATAGTCAGTTCAGTTTAAGGTGTTTTCGCCGATCTATTAAAAACATCTAAGCCAGCAGCTTTAAGAAAAAATAAAACTGTTGGTTCCAAAGAGAAGTCACACAAACAGTTGAAAAACTGGTAAACATAGATAAAAAGAACATTTTTATGGATAAAAACATTATTCCGTGTAGTGCTTTTTGTGTTTTGCCATTCTAGATTATTGTATCCCAGAAGCTAAATAATAAACTTTGCTTTTCAAGCTGTAGATAAAATAAATCTAAATTACTAAATTTAAGTATAATAATTGGGCTGTTAATCAGAAGACACAACATAGTTTCATATAAAGCAACCATATCATATCTATTAACGAGTCTATTGATTTTTTAGTTAATATCACATTCGTCGTAATAGATGTGCGGAGTGCATTGACCCCTCGAGTCACCGCTAAGCTTGGAGTGAATTACTAAAACTAAAGATTATAGTGAATCCTTTGATCATAAATTGAAAATCCACAGATTATATATTGGTAATAGCCACGCGACCATTAAAAATTTAAGTGCACGATAATTTTAAACTTTAATAAGAAAACCAAAGGTTCAAATTTCAATAATTCTACATCTCAATAAACGAGTATACGGTTCATTGTTTGCACGATTTTATTTTAACCCACTTTTGTACGATGTACGTCGTATAACAAAGATATCGTTTGACATAAACATTTTAATGTAACTATAAGCAAATATTTACATGCACTGAGGGCATAAAGTATCAACTATGTAACCAACCAAAGTCTGAGATTTAAATCTTAGGTTGGGTAGTGTCTATTAATAATTACTTTGGGAGTAAGCTACATAGACAAATTATTGGTACTTATATTGTAAAATCTCAAGTGTTTTCACTATATATACCTCACTTACCATCATGCCTACGTCACTACTCGTAACATAAGTTAATTAATATGAGACTGGGTTTTTTTACACTACGAGGGTGAAAACAAGCATAGCCGATGTCAAGCACTTACCATCCTATAAATAATAGCAACACCAGAGGCTTCACTCGCACGTCACAAACTCCAATAAAAACTGATGAGGTGAAAAGGCCTCCGGGGATCTCACTCACCATATGAAACATAACACTAGGAGAACCTATTGCTGTTTCACGCTGATCTTCTGTGAGAGGGTGGTACTTCCCCGGTAGAGCCTAGGACGGCTCATGCTGAGAGAAGTAAGTCTTTTTCAAGTGTTACCACCCCATTCTTTCCCACGGGTGTCGTATGAGGCGACTAAGGGAAGTAAGCAACTATCATCCATTGTATGACTGGTGGTAGGGCTGGGTACCAAGTGAGAGTACTCACTTGGTATCGGGCCCGAGCGGGTTGGTACCATCATCTCCTGTGTGACCGGCCATAAAGCACATCGTTGCGTTTTGGCTGTAGCAGGAGATAGCTGTTTATTCTTTTATTCTTTCATTTCATATCGGTGAAATGAAATGGTGAGCAGCGGCTTGACAATACTCTCGGTATAGTTGAGTCCATGAGCGACGGTTACCATTTACAATCAGATGGGCTCGTCTGCCATCATAAGCAAAAAAAAAAATAAAAAAGCATGAATGTGCCGGCTCGATCGGAGAATTACTACCCTCCACAGTAAATCAGTATGAAATAACGGTAGATACTACTACAGTGTATTTCGTTTGTTGAGTAAAAGTGCCGTAGGCCCAAGCCCGGTCCGTATTCTTCATCCTTCTTCTCCACCTCCTATCCCTTCCTATGGAGTCGGCGATGCGCGTGTGATGTCTATAGTGCTGCTAGCATCTATAGGCTACGGTAACGGCTTACCATCAAGTGTGCTGTACGCTTTGCCATCCGCGTAGGATAAAAAAGAAACATTCAAATGAGTGGCATATGACGACACAAAATTAAAACTACTCTTTGATATGTAAAATATAGATGGCGCTTCTCTAGACAATTGACAACAAGCTACATTAAACATTAGATTTTTTTAAATAAAAGGCGGATGGTACCACGGGTCCCAACTAGTTATAAAAATATGGTATTGTTATTGTGTAATTGACTACACCATCGACATAGAAGATTAAATAATAATAATAAATATTCACAGATATTTTTCACACAACGTCCTCTGGTCCCAAACTAAGCTTGATGCTTGTGGTATGGATACTAGATTACGGGTATAATACATAATTATACTACTTTATCTTACTTTTGACGGGCCTCGTGGCGTAATCGGTAGTGTAACCGACTCCCGTGCACGAGGGTACATGCACGGGTTCGATTCCCACTCAGGACAATTATTTGTGTGATGAACACAGATATTTGTACTGCGTCTGGGTGTTTTCTATCTATTATGTGTATGTATTTACAAAAAAAAGTAATATATGTATTATATCCGTAATCTGGTATCCATAGCACAAGCGTTAAGCTTAGTTTGGGACCAGAGGACGTTGTGTGAAAATGTCCGTGAATATTTATTTATTATTATTTATAATATAACGAGAAAAATCTATCTAATGGCCTCGTATTCTAATCCAGCAGATATCGAAGGACGATTTCCTGCCGAAGAAGATCTGCGAGCGGTGCGTGACGCGGTTGGAACAATTATACGAATGGCGGCAGAACTGCCTCAGCACCGACTCTGTGCTCCGGAACTACGCGGAGTCAATGAAGATCGTCACCTCTACTATAAACTTCCAGGTTAGTTATGTACTGGTTACCTCGCTGGCTGTATGTACCTTGTAACGGTAAATTATCAGGTGCGAAATCTGTGTCGTTTCGCCTTACCACAGGGCTTACAATAGTTCCTTATAAACGACAATAGGTATCGTATATCGAGTAGTTTCATTTAAATAGATGGCATTTGTTACATCTTTTATTACCGTATGAGACTATAATAAAAAATAATATCAAAAAATTCACTTATTATTATTATAGAATGGATATTTTAGGAGGAGAGCCCACCACTCACCCACTGATTGTCAATCCCGGTTATCTTTGGACACAAACAAAATAACCTAAGAATGTCAATCCGCACTCTCACAGATACAGGAGAATGTGATAATGGCGGAGTAGTAGGCACGATAATGACAAAAATCTCATCATTGCTTTGCCACTATGCGATACGGCAGGACTCTCAGAACCACAATATTACAATATTCCGAACACAAATTTGACTTGTTTCACCTCTACACGAGGCACCCTCAAGCCGCAAACAAATGAGCACAAAAAACTCACTTCCGTACTGCAACAATAACATGTACCTGTTTCTCTTCATGAATTAAGCAGCACTTATAATCACTGACTAAGGGGTTAGTTAGTCCGTCAAACCTTTAAAAAAAGGTAATTTACGAAAACATGGGTTTCCAGAAACCTAAATGTGACCTGTAAAATTACTTTAATATCGCACGTTTGTCTCTTTGCAGCTGACAAATATAGATTCCACTGTTGGGCATGAATCTCATCTAATACGAGGGAGGAAGTGATTTAGCTTGTTATACTATATTGGGCATAGCGTTGATTTCGGCAATTTCTTATCGCAGTGAACATAGAACTCGAAATGATATTTCTTACGTCACCGTTGGAATAGAATTCACTGCTGTTAAATTGTTTGATGTTTTCTAAGTCCTCCTTACTATAATTATACTATCATTAAAATGTTCCATTTTCATTATGCAAACAATAAGGTTTTGCCCACGACTTCGTCCACGTGGACTTCATAATTGGGTCAATGTAAATACGTCATTATAAGGCACATAGCATCACGCCAATATTCCCCGAAGGGGTAGGCAGAGGTGTATTACATAGCACCTTTATTATATCTATGAAAAAACAACTATCCCACAAGAATCATAATTTTTTTCGTGATAAAAATAGTTTATATTCTTTTATAGGTTCCGTACCATGTGTGTGCAAAATTTCATAAAGATCGGCCCAGTAGTTACGTCTTGAAAGCGTAACTAATAAATAAAACTACTTTAACATTTATAATAATAAGCAAAGATAGATAACCACTATCCCCCATATGAGCGAAACACATGTTGTAGCTTTCTCTTGGGGAGGCTTATGTCCAGCAGTGGACTTCGAAAGGCTGATGGATGGAGATAACCATCAACATGCTGAAGTTACGACGCAGTCACTAATACTTTGTTGTTTACTTATTAAGTAAAATAGGAAGCACAGGCAAACCTTTTTGACTAAACCGGATAAGTACTTAAGTTGCCGTTTAGTAGTTTAATAGCAAAACCTTAGTATATCAATTCGAGCAGGATTTTCTCTCCCCGTTTATAACATTGTTCTACTATTAAACTGAGTTTTGAAACAAGAAGGTACTTAATCATATTTTTTTCTAAAAAATGGGAATAATTACGTGCTCAATGATTTATTGTAGAGCATGCATCATGCATTCTCCCTTCTTTAAATTGTAATATTTATTCTGTATTGCATATCAAAAGCCCATACATAGTCGTATTTCATCACCTGCAGATATTTTTATGACACCAAATGATGATATTTTTTCAGAATGTTTAACCTATAACGCAAAATAGTCAAATAAAGTTTCTTTCGTACTTACTCTTGTTTAACAAAGGAGAGAACTAGTCACATACTCGTAACTGCCTGCATTCCGCAGCCCACTTTTCGTTCCTATAGTAACGGGACCTGATGGGTGGTGAACCACATCGCAACCTTTCGGATGATGGTTGTTGGAGGAAAATCGCTATTGCTTTCCTTTCTTTGATATTTATAAAATTTAAGTAAACTGACATGTTAATTTATTTATACTCAGACAAATTGGCGTCTGAACGCAAAATTGGATAGATAACTGAAATAATGAAATGCGAGCATGGTATTTTTCGCTCAGTATATTAAACGTTTTCATGATCTAATTCTTATAATATTATCTAGATGTTTACTGTTAATACTACGAATGCAATCTGCTTAATTTTCTAATAAAATAATAGGTAAGACGTACGCATCAGCATTGGAATCACGGGTTCGGATCCTATTCAGTAATCTTTTCCTGTTTTCAAAATTTATTAATATTAAACTTCTAACGTATAGTTCACGAATTGACTGACGTAAAACGTTATTCTACGATATATCATAATGATATCTAACAAAGGGCACAGGTTATTTTCGTCGACGTAAAGGTCAGACTGAGCTAACAGTACCAAGAATGGATCATTAGATGTTTTTTTTTTATTGCATGTAGTGGCAGACGAGCCACGGTCCACGGTGGTAAATGGTAACCGTCGCCCATGAACTCGACTATACCGAGAGTATTGTCAAGGCGCTGCTCACCAATTCATTTCACAGATATGAAATGAAAATGACTTCTGTTCGTATCATACCTACTTTTTTTAAATAGATTTACATCTCTCATTGTATGTGATAATTCAGATTGATTTTCTAAGCTTAATCTTTACAATTTTTTGTGTACCTACAAATTAGATCGAAGATATACTGTTTACAATACTTTGAGTTGAACAGTAAACCGTAAAAGCGAAGTTGTAACAATTGTTGAAATGTCTACGCCACAATGTATATAGTTAATAACGTTTTCTGTACAAGTAAATCAAATTGAAGTATCTGTTTGTTATATCTAAATAGCAGCTTTTTACTAAATGCATATGAAAGTAGGTACCATATATATGTTACCTATAACAAAATGGGCATTTTTTTAAGTTTTTGTCTGGCTGTCTGATTGTTACGGCTAATAGCCAAAACGACTGACCGGCAGATAGTTGATGTTATAAAAAGTAACTTAAGCTATTTTTATTTTGGAAAAATAATTAGGGTTCTGCATAATGACCACTGAAGGAATGTAATATGGTTCCGGTGGCTCTCCAATAAAGGCGGAAGGACGGCACACGGCGGGTTTATTTAGTGGGTGAGGGCCCCAAACTGCCCTGTTCGTTGCCTCAAACGACGGGGTGTGCGTTTAGGTAAATTTTTTCAAGCCTAAAAAAAAAAAGGGTTACGCACATTTAGAGAATTGGGTATACCCGCGACTTTGTCCTCGTGGAATAAATAACTTAATTCCATGCGGAATAAATCGCGGGTAGCAGCTATCTGTAAATAACTATACTGAACAATAATAGTATAAAATAAAGTCGCTCTCCATATTTGTCCGTTTTTCCGCTTACTTTTTCTAAACTACGCAATGTATTTTAAAATGATTTTCACTGTCAAGTGAATATTTTCAACTTAATAATATTCTAATTAAACTGTTTTAAGTAGATAAATGTAAATAATTATGTTGTGAAAAAAAATCCATATGCAGCACACGTTGGCTAAACCATAAGAGATACCTAGTTTAAAATAATATCCTAGAGAGTTTATAATTCTTCAAAAATCTTATCTATTTTTATCATTAGTAATCTGCACTATAAACCCTTGCGATACTATTGCTAGTCATTACTATTTGATAAATCAAATCATAATTATATTTATCTACATACAAAACTTCGTATTAATCTGTTTAGTTGTTAAATCTATATATGCCACAAAAAGCTACCCTAAGGGAACTATTATTTTTTTCGTAAGGAAGTATCCTAAATGTTAATCCAGTGTCTCATAATATATCTACCTATCAAATTTCATCCAAATCCGCTCAGTATTTAGACTTGATTGATGGACAAATATTCAAAATCTTCAGCAACTTACTAACGCTCTACATTTTCATATTTGATACTATTGATTTTCATTGCCTTAAAATATTCTACGAGTCTTCACTACAAAGAATGTAGCACATTATATATAAAAATGGCTGAACAAAGTAAGATATTGCCTCTTTAGTATGCACCATTAGCCGTCTTTTACGACTACCTTAGAGTGGTAATATAATACAATGCGTATAACTTTATGTATAACAAAAACAAAGTGACGCCATATGTCACTAATACTAGCTATACCAACACTGCTCGCCTTCATAGTAATAGTTGACTTAAAGAGCTCTATACTGATCTTACGAGTGATGAGATATAGACCAAAGACATAGTCATTAAATGTTGGCTTCTTAACAAAGCATTAAGTCCCGCAGCGTGGTATGGTAGGGCTATTCTTGGGAAATATCTAAAAAATTTAATCCAGAATACCTACCCAGATTCGTAGAAGATAAGTATCCGACACATCCCGCAGAGTTGGCACGCTGAAGTGGCCAAAAAGCAGACTACGTCTCTTGACGAATCTATAACCTTTGGGGAAAAGTGGTTCTCATGAGGTTACTACGTAGCGTAGGCCGTCTTCCAACCATCTGGTCCAATCGTCATTGATGCAGTCGTTGTGGACCTTTCTTGGGGAGGCCTCTATCCAGCAGTGGCCGAGTAAAGGTAGATTGATGGATATCACACAGATATTTTACTAAAGAGTACCAATATAAAACCAATATCAATAGCGCACTATATGATCAATCCCCTGTTAGATAAGATAAATTCTATCGATTAAGGTTATCTACGTATCTCATCTATACAACCTACTTTATTATTTTGTTATTATTTGCATGATGTGTAATGCTGTTATTCATAAGTTTAAAGCCTTTAGAAATAGCATAATACAGATTATACAACTATGTCATTAACTTAAACATTGCTATACACTCGTTTGCCTTTTAAATTTGCTGATATTTTAAAAACTACGTTAAGTTTATGGACAATGTAAGTCATATCTAAATATGAAATGTATTGTTGATGGATGTGTAGGCACGCGGCGGGTGATGCACGGTCCGGACCAGAGTTCAGCCCCTCTCCTCTATCGATCGTAATACGACGGCCGGTTCGTATCGACCCACAGCCACCCCCTACCCGTCACAAATTCTCGCACAAATCTCAACCTTATCCACTGGCAATAGTATAAATATTTCCATCTCAGTGTCGGGGAAAGGAAACACTGGGCACACATTGAATTTGAACCTTAATAATGAGGTTTTGTGAACTATTACCGAATGCGTATATTTTCATTTCCACATAGTCACTAAGTTTAATGAATTATATGCTTTAAAGTAAGCATTATAAGGTTTAGGAGAACAGAGATGCGCAATAGACTTTTGGCATCGCAGGAATTGGCTACGCATGTCCAAAGACTTGTTTTATGGCGCTCCGCGCAATTCATGAAATTTTATTTATCGGAAACGTATAGATGCTACACATTATGAGCTTTGATATTTGGTGAATTATTTAGTTCAATTAATTATTAATAGAAATCAAAAACAGATCAAAATTACATTACGATTTATTAATGGTATCTATCTATCCTTACTTAACACAATACTCGCGATTGATTCTATCTGATGGAAGCGTCAAGGTTCTCAGCTGGTGGCCTATATGTACATATAAAGTGCATTAGCGAGCGCATCGCATCCAAGGTCGAAGGTAGCTTCGTCACCCGAGCTCGGGGGTACCATTAACCCTGACCTAGCGCGGGAGGTGAAGGATATTCCTACTACGGCCTCCCTCCGCCCGCAGCCCTCGTGGGGGACCGCACCCGCTACCCTGAACACCACTTGCACTGAAACACTTCAAGCCTTCCCCACATCACATTATAGCTGAAATAAGCCTTAGTATTATTATAGCTAGGGATGTACATTTATAATGCATTTATATGAAATCCCGTTTCCGTGCGAACTTTACAAAGTGTAAATGTAGTATATCATTGCAATTACCATCAAAATGTTAAACGAAAATGTAAAGCATTCTGTTCAATTAATTAAATTTTTTTCCGGGTCAAACGAACGTTAAGTTGAGTGTTTTACAACACATTAGGTAACAAACATTGGTACACGTAGTACAAATTCATAACAAAAATACTTAAGTGGTATACCTCAAATTTGTAGTAATTATGTGCGTATTAATCATGAAGTCCGGCCCGCTAACTTCTATTTACTTACATATTGAGACTTTCTACCCTCATATAGAATAAGGTCTTTTTGCATCCAAACTCCCTATTATCGTACTATGATCTTTAAAACTATATTTAAATGCAAGTGGCTACTGAAGTTTTTCGGACACAAATAGTGTCTTACTTTTTGTTGTGAAACATTACCAAATGTATATATATTTTGTCAAATTATGTAAATTTATTTATGAATATTTTCATGTTATTACATTTTGTGAGCAGTGCCAGAGTAGCGGTAAAACCAAGGACTGCAAAGACAGTGGTATTCGATCGCCAGCCTCAAGTCCAGGCCTCGTACGGCACACACCTCCTACTTTTCGAGATTTCGAAATTGTGTATGTATTAGCAAATTATCACTGCTGGGTGATAGGAAACATCGTGAGGGAGATCTGAGAGATTTTTCTCTACGGCTTGTGAAGTCTGCCAACCCGCACTGCGCCAACGAGGTGGACTACGGCCTAAACCCCTCTTCCTATGAGAAGCGACCCGTGGTGCCCAATAACATTTATTGACAGTCTCAATTACTTTAAAAAAAAATTATTCCCTTCTCGGCAGCCACCACACAACGCAGTGCTTGTCCTAACATTATTATATGGAAGCGAGAGTTGGGTATGTAAAAAGGAGCATGAGAGTAAAATCAATGCGGTCGAAATGCGATATCTGCGGAGAATCTGTGGAGTGAGGCTGACTGACCGCATTCGTAACGACGACGTAAGAGAGCGAGTAGGTATGAAAGAGAGTATTGGTGTAAAGATGCGAAAGAGAATGCTCCGAAGGTTCGGACATGTGGAAAGAATGCCAGACGAGCGACTGGTTAAGAAGATATACAGTGCGAAAGTGGAAGGATGTAGGTACAGGTGGAGACCGAGACTCACCTACCTAGACCAAATTGGTCATGTATTGAAGGAAGGTGGAGTCAGGAGTCTCCCAAACCGGCGAGAGTGTAAGAAGAGAGTTATGCATGTTGAGGAAGCGAGAGATGTATGCAAGAATAGAGCCTCTTGGCACTCTGTTCTCTCTGCCTACCACGCAAGGGAAATGGCATGATGATAAGTAAGTAAAAAGTTATTTGTGAAAGTGGAAAAAGAGCTACAGAGAGTGTGATTCGAACCTGCGTCCCTTTCAATCCCGGGAATTGCTCTAGACCGCTAAGCCATCGCAGTCACCGACGGCGACACCTAATTCAACTTTACAATTGCTTTTAGATGTCTTTACCACTTATGCCACCTATTGCTAAACGAATATTATGTGGGTTGAAATAAATAAATCAAAAATTTGTAAAATCATATTACTGTGGGTAGATGAAACCGTTGAAATAACATATCAGCTTTGGACGCCTACCATCTAAGTCCACCCGTGATCATGAATGCTGTAAAATATTCGAAACGTATAGTATAAAAATCAAGTAAACGCGATAGATTCCGTAAACGTAATTTTATTTCAAAATGTGTAAAATTAAGTTTACCTGGTCGGTACAATGTATGAAAATACTGCCGACAGATGGCGCAGGCGTCACCCAAACATGCATTGATGCATTTACATACATTACTCCAATATAGTTTAAATTTGCAGTTAAAATTCATACTAATTAATTGCGCGAATATTTTGATCTGTATTTTAGCACTTGACATGCTCAGCTAAATAACAAATCATTTGTGAAAGTGAAAAAAGAGAACTTTACTGCGAGCGGGATTCAAACCTGGGTCCCTTTCAATCCGGGGAAGTGCTCCGAGGAGACCTGAATGGCTTCGCAAATTATGCCATAAAACTTATATTTATGTAAAGTTTCATCATCATTTTAATCATTATAATTATTTGAAAAGTTAAATGAGTCGACACTTCAAAAATGGCGCTCATTTGAATAATACACTTCTCATCAGAAAAATCAAAACACCACTTTTTATGGTTTCTGTCCTAATTTAACACAAAAGAGTTTTCATTCCATGAAAAAAATCACATGATTGTATAGCTGGCAGTTTGGCCATTACAGTGATAAGCGAAAATTCTAAATTCAAAATTAGAATTTCATTTGTTTATCCTATAAATGAAATGATTCACTATTATGAGACAAATGTGTGTTTAGAGTTAGAGTACATTTCACCTTTGAAAACTAAAAATTAGCACTTATCTTAAAACTTTTTGTTCTGTGTTCTGTATACTGTGTGTGTACTGTGACTTTGGGACGTCTGAAAAAGTTTTTTTTCTAAAACATATGGATACTTCGCCCGCAGAAGCCGCCCAAGTGGTGGCATTGCTGGATTCTGGACTTAGTCAGCGTGTTGTGGCTGAAAGATTGCATCTAAGCCTATCGTCTGTTCATAGAGTGTACAAACACTATTGGGAGACAGGTTTGCTCACGCGCCGTTCACGATCTGACAGGAATCGGGTCGCTTCTGAGCGAGATGATCGATTTATTGTAACAAGTTCTTTACGAAATCGACGCCTTAATGCTTTTCAACTGCAGCAGCAGCTTCATGTTGTATGTAGGGTGGCTGTAAAAGACTTTACAATTGAAAGAAAGTTGAAGGAACGAGGACTGGTACCACACAAGCCAGCAAATGGGCCAAAATGCTGCATTGAAGAAAAGGTCAGCTATGGTGGCGGTTCGTGGACGGTTTGGGAAGGAATCAGCGCCGACAGTAACACAGAGCTTGTCTTTGTGTCTGGGCCACGTCTGCCTGTACTAAACAGTAATCGGTACATCGAACAGTCTTTGAGCCTCACGTGATGCCCTATGCACATTTTATTGGCAACGGTTTCATATTCATGCACGACAATGCTAGGGAGCGTCGTACGAGATTATGTTACCGAAATCGGTATCTCCATTATGGAATGGCCAGCAAGAAGCCCGGACATGAATCCGATTGAACATCTATGGGATGAATTAAAGAGACGAATACGTGCAAGAGATCCTCCCAGAAACACTTAGCCAGCTGCAAAATGCAATCCAAGAGGAATGGAATGGAATGCCACAACATTTGATCGTGACTCTCATCCGATCGATGAAGAACCGTATGGAAGCAGTAATAAGAGCTCGGGGAGGGAATACAAGTTATTAAATAAACGTTTCTTAGCTTTTTGTTTTCATTTACGTGTGTTGTTTTATCAATTTCCTTCATACTCCATACAGGGTAAAAATGACTTGTTAAACAAAATACGAAACCTATGAAAATTTTATTTGAATTTAGAAATATTTAGAAATTTTATTTATATTTTTAGCATTTGTCATGCTTAGCAACATACATTAAACACAAAGTGGAAAATGTGAAATCGAAAATAACAGTCACGAGCAGGATTCGAACCTGCATCTCCTGGATACGGTCCAGATGCTTTGCCAATTCAGCCATCGAGACCCTTGCTCCTGACTGCTAATCTTGATAACACATTCATACTTAACGTCTTTGGGTGACGCCTGCACCATCTGTCGGAAGTATTTTCATACATTATACCGACCAGGTAAACTTAATTTTACAATTAAGATTTTACCTAATAATGACGCAAACCCTATTAATATTTAGATATTTTTATATATATTTTTAGCATTTGACATGCCGCAAAGCATCTGGACGGTACCCAGGAGATGCAGGTTCGAATCCTGCTCGTGACTGTTATTTTCGATTTCACATTTTTCACTTTGTGTTTAATTGAATTTAGAACATTTGTTCTAAATTTCACATTTTTCACTTTGTGTTTAATTGAATTTAGAATATTTGAAAACCTCATATATTCACTATTATACGATATCTATACTATTATAAAGTTGTAACAGAGCTGTGTCTGTACATTTAAGATATTTGAGAAAAAATGACTGAATTAGGCTATATAGGCGTGTCTAAACACAAAACGATTTTTTTTAGATTTTTACTCGGTTTGTCTGTTTATCTGTTTGGCTGTTTGTTCGCGCATCACGCAAAAACTACTGAACGGATTTTGATGCAACTTTTTTGTTTGATAACTCTTGATTAGACTTAACAACTGGTATACATTTTATCCCGCTACTATATCGGGAACCTGAGATATAAGTTAAAAACTAGCTTTTGGCTGCGGCGGAGCCGCGGGCAAAGGCTAGTTTGACATATATTCCTAAATATACACATTTTTCTGATAATCCTAACAAAATATAAACTTGCAAGGTGTTTCGATTTTTCTGATGAGAAGTTTAGTATTTACAATCGTATGTGTAGATCATAGATACAGTATATAATACTACGTCAGTATATACTATACCAATGGTTCAGCCACTGAGTGATTACGTTTCAGACGTCATGAGTTAGTAGTTGTAGATGGTCTCAAGTAAAAATTAAGTAACATAAATTTCGATACTGGTTTTTCTAGTTTCTAAAGCAATAGTAATATTCTTCATCCATCCATCAGCCTTTCAACGTCCACTGCTGGACATAGGCCTCCCCAAGAGAACGCCACAACTAGTGGTCCTGTCATGGGGGATAATGCCGTAATCGCCACACTTGGCAGGCGGGTTGGCGATCGCAGTGGATGTTGTTAATACTCGAGGGAGTGCTGCTGCCCATTCCCTCAGACGGCTCTTACGACTCCCATGGGTAGAGAGTGGTGGGATAATTCTAAAGCCGGCCCCATACGGACATACGACGGTAATATTCTAAAACATTTAAAATAAAATAATATAAATTATCATATTTTTATGCAAAGGAATTTGTACTTGTCTTGTTCTGTTAAGGTATTCATTCCTTAAACATTAATCATATCCATTATAAATATGGTCCTGTATACTATCGGCATCTAATTTCTTTAGCGATGGACCGCAATGTCCTTTATTGTTATTTACAATCGTTCGTTGGTCAGCTCCAAACGAAGCGACGAGATCTTGCACCCGTTCAATAGATTCACGATTTTTACTCTTCAGTTTTCGCACAAGTTTCATTATGTTTCTGCAATCATAGTACGATGCAGAACAATGTGAATTGCAGTCGAAGTCCAATTTAGCACCGATGTCAATATAGTTAGCGAGAACCTTCAATTGAATTAAAGTTTTGAAGGAAAATCCATAAACGTGCAAACAATGGATCCTGATGGCCCTTCCTAACTAGAGATGTGTTAATGACGTATATGATTAGAGCAAAACGTTAAAACATACTATTGTAAGTCAGTAATAGTATATTGCTAAACAAACGTTGATATTCGACTTCACTATTCTAGCCATTATGATCATCGTGATTGATGTGCGTGATCGTTTAATTTTTATGCGCTTTGTTGTTATAGTGTAAAGAAGTAAATTAATATTTTTTTAATATTTTTATAACAAAGCTGCGTTAGTCACCATTTATAAAGTATGAACCAAATTTTTATGATCTTCGATTTCTTGACTTTAACTCCACCCAGATTAGCAGAATAAAAATAATGAAAACCTCACAAACAAAAATATTGAAGAAAACTTATATTCTCATATATTTTTTGGAACGACAATATTTGATGAGGGCAATGACAATCGTTTGTAAATACCAATTATTTTTTGCCTTTTAATTAATGGGAGTTTTTGGAATGCGGTTTTTTGTTATTTAAAAATCATTTATTTTTTGCCTTTAGTCTTTTTTTAAAAAATAGGTGCGTAGGTTAGAATAGGTGGTATATGATGAGGAGCCTTTCCTTGGGGGTCTCGTATGAGAAAGCGGCGAGCACAAGAGTATTAAAATGACAAAGATGAGCGCCTAAAGCGTAGTAGAGAAAGAAATAGAGCACAACGTCTGGGAGAGTCTTCCGAAGACCGTAAAGAAAGGCTATATATATAATAGCGAACCTGACAGACGTTGTCTTGGCCGAACATTGGCGTTTCGTTTGGACTCGTTAGGTAGGTATATTTTTTTACATTAGAGTAAATTAATAGAATTTTTAATTTAATTTAATTGTTATTTTTTTGTTTTTTGTAAATTGAAGAAAAAAACCTGAAATAATATCGTGGTGCCACCTACCAGGTCCAAATATGAATCTAAACCATCCCGGTACTTAGTTAAAAATACACAAATAAATTGAAGATTAAATCCTGAAATCCTATCGTGGCGCCACCTACCAGGTCCAAATGTGAATCTAAACCATCCCGGTACTTCACAAACATACAAAAAACAATTCCAACCGTTTAGGAGGAGTTCAATTACAAACACACGGACACAATGGGACAAAGAGGTTTCGAAGTAAACGAAAAAATATCATCAATTTAAACATTTTTTTAGATTTTTGTTTGATTTTTGAAAAACTGTTTGACTGATTTTAATAAAAATTAAACAGGATCAACTCTGAAGTAGCACCTAATTGGCGGAATGATAGCGTAACAAACATACAAAAAAAAACATACAGTCCAATTGAAAACCTCCTCTTTTGTAAGTCGGTTGAAAATCTGAATTTGATTCAGCCAATTAAGTTGGAAGAAAATTTATTGATTCTGAGGCGGTACGAAGCTCCCCGGATTACCTAGTCTATACATAAGGCTAAGATCTTGTGGTGTAACTTAAGTGAGTATAAAAGTGATAGAAAATGATACTTTATAGGGGTAGAGCTTTGCTTTTTTCAGCGTATGGGCTGGCTCGACCGGAGAAGTACCACCCTCACAGAAGATCAGCTTTAAGCAACGGCGGTCACCCTTTTTTTTTGTTTAGGCGGGAAAAAATGTACCTAAACGCACACCCCCTCGTTCGGGGCAACGAACAAGGTAGTGTGGGGCCCTCACCCGCTAAAGAAACTCGCCGTGTGGCGTCTCTCCGCCTGTTTTGACGGACCACTGGTACTGTGTTAGATTACTTCAGTGGTCCGCCGGCAGCTTACCCTTTTGGGTACCCTCTACTGAGCGACGCATCCGCACACGGAGCGTCGCACCAATGGTGGTTACCTACTCCTATCATTGTGTACAAATGGTAAGGTAGAGCACCAGAGTCCTGAACCCCCTCTCTCCTTCTCTCTCTCTCTCCATTATCCTTACTGTCCACCTTCTCATCTAACACATCTAATATCTTTCCTCTCTATTTCCATTCCGTTTTCTCGGGGTGGTAGTGATACCTCTGGATGTTGCTAGCAAATATAATAAGCTACGTACGGTAACCGATTTGATGCAAATATGTCACTGATGGCAAGTATAATAAGTCACTGATCGGCCGTGTGGGGCCGGCTTTAGAATTGTCCCACCCTTCTCCACCCATGGGAGTCGTAAGAGCCAACTGAGGGAATACCGGGGGAGTGTGCTGCAGCACTCTTTCGAGTATTAACAACATCCACTGCGATCGCCAACCCGCCTGCCAAGCGTGGTGATTACGGCACTATCCACTATCCCCTTATTCTTGGGTAGGCCTATATCCAGCAGTGGACTTTAAAAGGCTGATGGATGGATGGATGGAAGTCACTGATGTCGCACTTTTTATAAGTTTTCAGTATCAATTTTCTACATCTACAAAAAAGCCAGTACGGTACTAGAAAAGGTACCTAGTCTATTTGCATGTTATGCAAAATACTTAACAGACAATTGTTTTGGAATAACAAAAAAATGCCAGCCCACAAATGTCTCTCCTAAACATAAAAGAAAGTTAGGTATAATCATAACACAGTTAATATTGCTAATAAATATTTGGAAAACTTGATCAAAGTCCAAATTAGTAGAAACCTTATAAATGAGTACCGACTTACATAAAATAATATTAAAAATAGGTAGGTGTTCGTGTGAGCTTCATGGTGTCTTTGTGTATTTATGCTTTTGATTGCGTTCTGTACAAAAATACTTAATTCATGCGGCAATACTGATTATTCATGTCTAATAATGTCCAGGTATGTCGCGAATAAGAAAGCGTAGACGATCGATGAGTCTTGCAAGCTCGCTTGCGGTTAACTTGCACTTATCACTTAGTGCACAGTATTGGCGGAGGGCACCCGTCTCGCGAGACCGCCAAGAACCGCGCGCCAAACAGCCCTTGGGCTTAAACGACCTCTTTACGCGGCGTGTCGACCTGATACCTACATTGATTCCACATGGAAATATGCCTCGCCATTCACGATGGACATTTTCTGAGATTCATATATGGTTTTTGACTTTTTGGTCATTTTAATTGACGATGACGCGTTTAAGTTTTTATTACAAACAACCATGGGATCTTGGGGTAAGTTTTTTTTTATATATTATTAAAACAATGTTATAACAAATACCTAAACCTTTATATTACGTATGAATATATAGTAAGTATATACACAACCATAAGGTCATAAATTATTATAAAAAGTCAATACAATAACAGTTACTAAGTAAAGATCACATACTAACATCTATTTTGTTTAATCTTATTACGCGTTCATATTACGCATTCAATAAAAGAATTAGACATAGATATTTTTTTTAAATAACTGTCCAGAGGATTTTGATAAAATAAGTATATTGTTTGATAATAATAGGCATTGCTATCAATGGTCATCGTAATATCAGTTTCTGTTTAGCATATTCTTTCCCTACATCTGTACCCTATAAGCAAACGCGTAAGTTTGTTTTTAATCAGTGCATGAGTGATAAGGCCCCCTGAGGCATCCCCCGCCTCAAACGCACTTTTCTCCCTAACCTGAAGGGGGACCATGGAACTGACAAACAAGCGGCACGCGTTGAAAATATGCAATATTAAATATGGAAGTCGATAATATGGGGCAAGAACTCAAATATTGTACAAAAGATTACCTTTTAAAATAAAACTAATTTCACGTTGAGTGTAAGTCTGCATCGAAGTTTTGCCGCGAAGTTAGTCACATTATTTAATACGTGATTTACGATGCCTGTTTTCACTATCCGTGCCTAAATTTTAGGGCACACATAAAGCCGATTGAAGAGGTGAAACTGACAGTCATCTACGGTGTCACCTGTAACTAACTTAGGGGCCGTTAATGTAAATGAGTAGATATCAGAGTAAATAATTTTAGTTGTGTATCTATTCATATATTTTGGAAATCAGTACCTGTTAAGTTTTTTTTTCAGTGTACCTATACCTACTCATCACAATAATTAGACACAATCAAGGGCCCTTTTATTTGCCACCAAATAATCTCCTTCGTTTGATGGTCTTTTCAAATTATCCATGGGACATAGGCAAAGTTGTGTCTCTATAAATCTAACAAATTTGATTGATTGTAAATAAAAATACGTCACGAAGACAAAATATGTTCTTGATACACCTCTAGAGGTGTAATTCTATAAAACATAACTGAAAATTATAAATGGGATTATCCACTTAATTCAAAACTGCGTATCATTTCCATCGTAGAGAGAGATCTTCCTCTGTAGATTCTCGTAAATAAAGCCACATACAAAGTATTTTGCTAAGTTTTGTAATCGGACGCTAGATTTCATTGGGTGTCAATACCAAATTTTATGACCTTATCAACAGTGAGATTAATTTTATTTTTCTTATTTATTATCCCACTTTTGGGGATGAGTCTCATCGAGAGAATTTAGGCCTTAGTCCACCACGCTGACTCAGTACATGTTAACAGACTTCACAAGCCGTTGTGAAAATCTTTCCAGCATGCAGATTTTAACATGATTTTTCTTCAAACGGGCAGAGATAATTTAAAAAAAAATATACACATAATTTCTAAATGTAAGAGGTGTATGTTTTGTGAGAGCGAATGAGGATTGAGCTATGCAGTTCCCGCTTGTACCACGAGGCTATCGCTGCACTTAATATTCATGAATATTATTATCTCTAATTAGGTTATTATATCTCATAACCTCAACAGTATCGTTATCAATAATGAATAGAATAAACGATATAAGAAAAATGTAAATAATAATGCTTTCCAGGCCGTAATTTCCGTCACATTAGCCATTTACGCAGGAGATATTATAGTTTACAAATGTGTGCGCAAACACAAATGTACTCTCTGTTCCCTCACTCACACACACACATCATATCCATCCATCCATCAGCCTTTCATCGTCCACTTCTGGACATAGTCCTCCCCAAAATGGGGGTTTTACCATAATCGCCACGCTTGGCAGGCGGGTTGGCGATCGCAGTGGATGTTTTTAGTACACAGGGGAACGCTGCTGCCCGGTCCCCCGGTAATCCCTTAGTCGGCTTTTACGACTGCCATAGGAAGAGACGGAGTGGAACTATTCTTGGTGCCGGCCCCACACAGCAAGCTCTCATCCTATAGGACCTCCTATAGGACGACATTCCGATACGACCGGAGGGAGATCAGACTCGGGACTAACGGCTTTACGTGCTTTCCGAGGCACGGGAGTGAAACACCGCCAACTGCCTAACACCGGACTGCTATTGCAAATTTCTTGACGGAAAAGCGCAATAAGTTTTTGCTGGCCCGACTCGAGAATCGAACCCGAGATCTGATGATCTGCAGTTGCATACACTACGGCTAGACCATCGACGCAGCAATAATGTGATATCTATACAAATAAATAAAATTGAAGTGTCTGTTTATCTTGTCTAAATAACAGCTTTTTATTAAATGCATTTGAAAGTATATAGGTATGATACCTATTTTCCCGCCTAAACAAAAAAAAAGTTATGTTACACAAAACAAAATTTCAACTTTTAATTTTTTTGAGTCTATCTGTCTGTTTGTATCTTTATTCTCTCTATTCTCCTTAATCCCTAGTCGTACTAGATCGAGACTTCTTGAGAATCTCACTTCGTGTGAAGAAGAATTTGGCAATCTTGAGAGATTATTGGCTATTATATAACGGCTTTTGAGGTCAACTAACCTGATTTGTGATGGGTAAGTTACCCATATGCTTAGGTTATAGCTTGATCATTCTCATTCCGAAGGTAGATTAGTGCCTTTTAGTGGAACAGTAACCTAATGTATTCACATATTGTTTTATACGTCTCGTATTCTAGTGATAGTAAGTATGTCTATTTCCCTGTCTTGGACGCATTAGAGGTCATTGAACTGCACGCGTGGCCGTTTTAGGCAATTAACTATAGGGTGTTCAAACATCGTGTTACGGAATGAAAGTCGGTGGAACTTGGGGGCCGTTCTCACTTTCTCCGGGGTGAATGCACTGACGGGGGTGGCCACCCTTACGCGACCCTCCCTCGGGCCCTCCGACCGCATTAAAGACACTTATTGAAGGTATTTTAATTCCGACTAGGCACTAAGAATTGATTATTACATCTCGAATCCGCTTTAATTTACATAAAAGTGCATAGCAATGATTAAAAAAAACTTTTGCAAAAGCCTTTATTAGTTAACTCTCAATACTAATATTATAAATAGCAAAGTAACTTTGTCTGTTTCTTACACTTTCACGGCTTAACCACTAAGCCGATTTTGATACAATTTGGTACGTCGTAATCATAAATAGCAGAAAAGGTTTTCATTGTATTTATCAATATATTTTTGTTCCCTTTCATGATTTAGTCTACTTTATAAAGACCTATGAATATTTCGTTTTTACAGGATGGTACAGTAAACATGGACAAGATGACGGAAGCACAAAAAACAGCATATTTAGAAGCGCATGTTGCAGTACAACAACATATGGCTCAAGCCGCGGCTGCCGCCCGGCGTGAGTCACAACAGCAACATCAACAGCACCAGCAACAACAGCAACAACATCAACAGCAACAACAGCAGCAGCAGCAACAGCAACAGCAGCAACAACAACAGGTAATGATCTATCTCCAACAGTAACTCAGCTCTTAATAAATTACTTTGAATTTGTATTCAACGGTGGCTTAAATAAAATCTAGCCTACATTAGCCACTAGGCACTATCACGACAAGTGGTTACTAGATAGATCATTTTAATTTATTCACGTAGTCTTTTTGTTATGCTTTCAAAACTAAAGGTGCATTTTCAATTACAGCAACAACAGCAACAGCAGCAGCAGCAGCAGCAGCAGCAACAACAACAGCAGCAACAGCAGCAGCAGCAGCAACAGCAGCAACAACAACAGCAGCAGCAACAGCAGCAGCAACAACAGCAACAGCAGCAACATCAGCAACAACAACAACAACAGCAGCAGCAACAACAGCAGAATTCAACCACTAATAATACTAATCGACATCATCAAGACAT
Organism: Leucoma salicis; assembly: GCA_948253155.1. Classification (NCBI taxonomy): domain Eukaryota; kingdom Metazoa; phylum Arthropoda; class Insecta; order Lepidoptera; family Erebidae; genus Leucoma; species Leucoma salicis. The sequence continues at coordinate 7,580,856 of OX411808.1, read as the reverse complement.
GCAGGTATGATGAATATTTTCTGCAGTTCTTTTATATTTCTTTCATAATTTTCAGCTTATAGTTAACAATGTTTTATATTCTATTCTTCAGAAATCAAATCAGATTATGTTTCCGCAACAAGCACAAAATGGCAATGCCCACCCTGGTCATCCATCTCCTCCTACAGTTAGTTCAACGCAACATCATTACGCTACTATCAATTCTCCTATAAAAGTACCACAAGTTAGTTCTAGTACTGGTGGACCGGATAGTACTTTTACTGTGCCTGATGATGTTGGGATGGGATTTGAAGGAGGTGTTCGCGTCTTGCAGAGCCTTGGTAATTGGTAAGTATAATCCTCTTATTTTGTTATTGGATATTTATTAAAATTTTGACTTTGTTTAAATATATATAGGATGTAAATGACATCGTACCGATAATTGAAACCATGGGTTCAGTACTCGATTCAGAAGACCCAGATGGCGAAAATTTTCATTGGTCTTTTCATGAAAATTGCAATTTCATTATCATTTTTTTAAATTGTATGCGAGATAAACAAATTATATTGTACTATATAAATTCGATTTTAAGTAATAATCACCTTTTTACTCCAAATACAACAACGGATTGAACCCTTCGTCATGTTTTTTGACGCGTTGTTCATGATTCGATGGTGGCTCAAAATTGCTAACTTTGTGACCCGTCATTGTCGACGAAAATGTTATGGGGCATATTATTACAGATATTTGGTGATATCTTTGCCCGGAGTTATCGGTATAATGTCATTTACACCCAGTATATCGCTATAACGCAGATTAGTATTTTTTATTTTATAAATCATTAATGATAATTGACTTTATAATGAATTATCTAATATTTTCTATTTCTTTATTAAGTAATATGCAGCCACCAAATTTTTGCAGCTATTTATCTTTTACCAGGTCACCGGAGGTTACACATAATATACCAAGACCAAACTTGATACCTTTTACGGAACCATATGCTGAAGGTGGTTCCATGCATCCAGGGACTAGGCTAAAAGCATTGCAAGGCACGTCTATTAGAAAACATCCATCAGCTATAAAAGCCACTAGCTCTACTAATGAAGGTACTAAATATTGTCAGACCCGTGTTTGGCATGCGTACTCAACACCGCATTATCCACAAAAACGTAATACTGTAATCCGATAAATTTCACCATGTGTCTATAATATGGTTATGTTTTGCTTGTTATCCCTTTTGGTATTATATTTAGGTAAAATGCAAATGCCACCAGCATATGTTGACACCACTAGGTTATATCGAGATATCATATAGATTTTATTACATAATTCTGGATAATGAAGCTGATGAGTACCTACTGAAAACTATTACAAATAAACAAATATTTCCTCTAAATTGTTGTTGTTTGAGTGTGAAAATGTGAAAACGAAAATAAGAGTTACGAGCAGGATTTGAACCTGCATCTCCTAGATACCGTCCAGATGTTTTGCCAATTCAGCGATCGTAACAATTGCTCAAGACTGCTAATTTCGATAACACATTCATACTTAACAACTTCCGACAGATTGCGCAGGCGTCACCCAAGACGTTCCTTTACGAATGACGTAGGTCCATTTATATGAAATGACTCGAGTATGGTAGTTTATACAAGTAGACCGTTAATTATAGAGTGCAAAAACCCCAACAATTAGTTTTAGGCTAATTTGGCTTTATACATTTCCAGGACCTAAAGCATTCGAATGTACAGTATGTGGAAAAGGATTAGCTCGAAAGGACAAGTTAACGATACACATGCGAATACATACAGGTCAGTCAACATTTGGTTAACCTGCCTCAGACATGCGTCTTATTAAGGTGACACATATTATTATGAGATTCGATTGTATGTGGAATCAATATACAATTTAAATTATATAATTATTATAGATACAGATACATTACATACATAGTCACATTACACTACATAGTCACATTACACTACATAGTCACATTAATAGGATATCATAATGATTCAAATAAAATACTTTGAAAGGCTTTATACCTGGCTGCAAGGAAAGGTTATGTTTTTCGCGCATATCTTGTATGTATGTTTGTAAATTTCTTACTTACCTCGTATCTTCTAAACGGCTGGATGCATTTCGTCAGTTAATATATCGTTAGTTTTGTTAATAAACTATAAATAAAGTAAACCCTACTTCGGCTTAAGCAACTGTATATGAGGTGAAAGCCTAAGTTGAATACACATACAATACATTTAATACACATTAAGTTTATTTGCAAGCAGAACCCATTAATTACCCGACTGCCGAGGAAGGGTTATTTTAATTTTATTTTCTTACCTAAATCTCGTTTCGGTCATTTTAGTGCATTTTTTTTTGCAGTCGGGTTTTTGAATTTTAAATCTAATAGGTAATGTTTTCTATTTTTGCAAATTTCTAAATTATGTAAGTAGCTGATAACTGATTGAGTCTACTAGTTCAATATACTTACTGATATTTATGCTATATTTAGTTCATGTATCTCAGTCTAATCTAATCGATCTACCTGGTTGTTTCAAATCATGATACCCTATCATCATACGTGCTATCGCACTTAATAACATCCACATTTAGGAATATACTTACATAAATTACCCATATATACCTTTAATATATTTGCCATCTTGACAAAATGTCTGAACATAATAAAATCCATGGCAATTTAGTTTGAATATAAAAGGTTTTATATTTCACAGGAGAAAAGCCGTACGTATGCGAAGTATGTAACAAAGCGTTTGCACGAAGAGACAAACTAGTACTACACATGAACAAACTGAAACATATAACACCTTCAAACATAGCACCTTTAGGTAAAAGAACCATCACAATACCACGTGAGTATGCTTCATAATGGTAATGATAGATGCTTTTATTAAAACAATATCTTATCACTACCGTAGTGTGCGTGACGGTTAATTTTACACATTAAAGAAATCGGTATTCACAGACAAGTACTTATTTTATCGATCGATATTCAAAGATAACTATTGTATTACGAAGGTCTCGTTTCAAAATTGCGATCTAAACTTAGTCCTTGTTAATTTCACGTGGATATTTTGCACTGCTTTTAAATATTCAACTAATAGTAGCTAAGTTGCTATCTTTACCATTGATACATACAAAATGATAAAGTATTATTCTAATAATTTATGATTTTTTAATTCCTTAAGATTACTGTGATTTCCACAGCTTTAAAATTAGATGATGTGAAGCCTCAGCTAACGAAACAAGAGGACACGAAACCGAGTCAGGCTGAGATAGCTGCTGTGGCAGCGCAGCAGCAACAACAACAACAGCAGCAGCAACAGCAACATTCCCATCAGCAACCGATCCAGGTCTGCCAGGTACCTGGCCACAGCTTTACGGTAAATTTGACTTAAAAACTCAAAGCATGGTTCGTAGACGTGCCTTAGAACGTTTCGTAGGTGTTATGTTTTCTGTACAATGTGTATTTTCATCATTTTTTATTAATTTTGAATATTTTAATATTAGAATTGATGTTTCTTGTTTTAAATATGTTTTTATCATTGTGTATTTCTTGATAGTTAGCTGTATTTTGTTACCTTGTGTAATTGTTGTTTTAAATATATAAGTTACAAAATAATATATTAAGTTACATAATTAATATATTAAGATAGGTACTAAGTTTTTGTAACAGAAATAAATTAAGTGCTATCTTGGAGAGCTCAATATTATATTTAACGCAATAAGTATCTTCATTTGTGCATTATTTAGACAGATCCACACAATTCAGAAGTATTTAATGTTGTATTAAAATGAAAACCAATCGAAAAAATAACCGTTCTTGAGTAGGTTTATATTTAAACTCGGCCTAACTTTTCTTCACAGTCACTTCTGTACTCAAAGACTACGACTAGGTACGTAGTCTTTGAGTACAGAAGTGATAAGTCACTCACGACGCCAATCTCTTTGAGTTATTTAACTCTATTACCAGTTGAACTATTGAATACAGTAAAAAGTGCAATAGAGCCTACATTTGCGTATATTCTACAGAATACGAACCTTGTGCACACTAGTGCAGCGACGGCTGCAGTGGCTGCAGCTACTGCAGGAATGGTCGTGTCTTGGTCTTGTGAGCTGTGCGGCAGACTATTCGCCACGAGGGATGAATGGAGCGCTCATGCAAAGTCACATCTGCCTGATAATAAACTGCTGCAAGACAAAATGCAGACTACACAACATCAGGTTATTTATCTATATTTTTTTTATTGCCATTAACGGCATATGAGCCACGGCCTACCTGATGGTAAGTGGTAACCGTCGCTCATGGACTCAACTATATACCGAGAGTATTGTCAAGCCGCTGTGCACCATTTTATTTTTAAGATATGAAATGAAAGAATAAACGGCTATCATCTGCTACAGCCAAAACACATTGACGTGCTTGATGACCAGTCACGAGGCGGTGCTACCGACCCGTTTGGCCCGATAGCAAGTGACTTTGCTCACTTGGTACCCAGCCCTGCCACCAGTAATGCAATGGGTGATAATTACTTACTTCACTTAGTCGCCTTGTACGCCACCCACGGGAAAGGATGGGGTGGTAACACTTGTATTCTTAGTCCGTCATCACACGGACGAAAGATCTTTACCTATTCTTAGCCAGCAAATATAAAACCAGGCTAACTAGATAAAATTATCGGAGTGCGCATGGTTAGGGGCTAAGAATATAAGTGTCACCACCCCATTTTATCCCACACGTGTCGTACTAGGCGTACGTTATCACCCATCGTATTACTGGTGGCAGATTTGGGTACCAAGTGGATGTACTTACATGTTACCAGGCCCGAGTGGGTTGGTACCACCGTCTTCCACGTGACCGACTGTGTAACACCTCGCTGTGTTTTGGTTGTAGCAGTAAATGGCGAGCAATGCCTTGGCAGTGATCTTGGTATTGCTAAGTCCATGAACAGTGACTACCACTTACCATCAGATTGATCGTGGCACGTCTGTCTAAGTAGTGATCATAAAAAATACCTCGTCTTGCTTTTAATTACTGGTTTTGACCTTTTCATGCGGTTTATTATTTATTTTATTTATGCTCACATACCCTTGCCTAATATTAACTTTTAGAAACTCAACGGAATACTTACCACCTACCTCAAGTCTTCCCACATAAAGCACAAGCTATAAAAAAAGAACTTGCATCAAAATAAAGTAGTTTTTTTGCGTGATGTGCGAACAAAGAAACATATAAACAGATAAACAGCCAGGAAAAAAATCTAAAAAATATTGTTTTGCATTCAGACTCCATGTAGTCTAATTCAGTATTTTTTCTCTAATATCTTAAATGTGCAGACATAGTTCTTTTACAGCTTATGAAGTCCTCCTCCAAACTCTAATATAATATTAATACGTCATTCTTATAACAATTTTACGATTTCTTTTCAAAAATAAACATTCCTTTGGATAACTATTTGGTCTGTCTTTTAGCACTTGACATGCTCAGCTACTTTAAAGAACAAATTATTATTTGTGAATGTGGAAAATGAGAACTTTAGTGTGAGCGGGAATCGAACCTGCGTCCCTTCCTATCTTAGTGTAGAGCACTTCCCCGGATAAAGTTATCTTTTTCCACATTTTCACAAATAATTTGTTCTCCCTTAGGATAAGGTCATTTTTCCGGGCAAAAAGCATCCTATGTCCTTTTCTGTACCCCATACTATATTGTATGCAAATTTTAGGATTATCGGTTAAGTTATTACGGTGTGAAGGTGTACAACGAATTCATTTTTACATTTATTGTAATGCGTCGCACTCGGGCACAAAAATAATCTCCACACAAAAATCACCATCCAATAGAAACTCAGTTTTTTTAGGAATAGCAATAGTCTATATCCTTCTATGTACTCCGGACTATATGTATGTGAAGATCGGTTCAGTATTTACGTTGCGAAGGCGTAAGAAACCAACTCACTGTAACATTTACAACATTAGTAAGGTTACTGCATTATATTGGAGGATTATATTCAGTTTTTTTTTTAATTTACAGCAACAAGAAAAGGTTCATTTATCGAACCAGGAAAAATTACAGCTGCTGCATCATCACAATCAGAACCAGCAAATCCTTAACGGACATGGGCTTGCGGCAGCGTCCGTGTCCACTGCTACTGTCGTCAACGAAGGTGGAGGTGGTGGCGGAGGTGGAGCGTACTTTACACACGGACACACACACTACGCACAAGAAAGACAACATACACACGCACATCACTTATGTCTCGTGTGTAGACAAGAATTTGCAGGAAAAGCTGAGTTCATGTTTCATGTGAGAGGTCACTTCGAAGGCAAAGTGAATGATATTGCTGCGGCTGATGTGTTAGCGCGTTCTTTGGTGGATAATTCTGGGCTGTGCACCTGAGCCCCGCCAACGCCCAATAGTGCGTTTCAAGGAGATGCTTACAATAAAAACATCTTCCAGGACGATACAATTATATTAAAATTCTGACTCATTAATTACTTCAAAAATACGTTCCCATTGAAAAATTATATGAAAACAAAAATTCAACAATTATGTATTTTGTTAAGTAGGTATATTTCTGCAAAAACTTGCTTGAAACAGTGTACTGGTATCAAATTTTCACAATACATTTTGGAGTTTCCAAAGATTCTGAAATTCATATCTGAATCAAGCAAGAAGGCATACGTTATCTCATGATTATGGCGTTTTTTCTTAACTAAATGTCTGTAGCGTTCGCTGGAAGATTTAATGTACTGTACGATATCTTAGCGTAACTATAGGACGCTGTACTACATCACAGAGTCTATCGAATGTTTTGTCGTAACTGTCGGGCGCTACTGATGCCTGGCACGAAAATCACCATAATCTGTTTGATGCCAATCGAAACATTTCATCACTTGCAAGCATATTCCGCGGAATGTCATTATAGTGATAAAAATACTGAAAACCTCAATATTATAAAATTTTAAATTGATAGCATAAATAAAGCGATATTTTAAAGTTAAATATTGTGCTATTATATTTTATAAATAATAAAAATATAAAATAATACTTGGCCCAAAACATCGAACGTAACTTCTTAGTGTTACCAATTGCCTACATAATTTCAATATCTTGTATTTAAGTATCTAATAATAAAGAAATTATGAAAACAATTTATGTATATTGTAAATAGCATATTAATGTAGATAAATACAGTTTTAGCCCAGCTAGATGCTTGAATTTAGTGTATATATATAATATATGTGTAATATAAGAATACTTTCTGATTTTAAGGCGAATAATTAAGACGAATGCAATAAAACTATTTTTACGGAATTTATCGATTATCTACTATTTTAGAGTTTCAGTTATAAATAAATAAATATTCACGGACATTTTCTCACAACGTCCCCTGGTCCCAAACTAAGCTTAACGCTTGTGCTATGGATACCAGATTACGGATACTTTTTTTTAAATAAATTACTTTTTTTTTAACTAAATACATATAAATAGATAGAAAACACCCTGACGCAGTACAAATATCTGTGTTCATCACACAAATAATTGTCCGGAGTGGGAATTGAACCCACGAAATCGTGCACGGAAGTCGGTTACAGTACTACGGCACGAGGCCCGTCAAAGTTATAAGTTTGACGTCTAATTATATATTTATTGATTTGGTGTTACAGAAGCCTCATAAACCCACTTGTAATACCTAAAATGTTACATAAAAGTCAATGTTTATGATTATAACCTACATAAATACAATAACTAGGTGTTTATATTTAATTGGAGCAATTTAGGAAGTGTGATTTTATCGATTATCTACTATTTTAGAGTTTCAGTTATAAATAATAATAATAAATATTCACGGACATTTTCTCACAACGTCCCCTGGTCCCAAACTAAGCTTAACGCTTGTGCTAAGGATACCAGATTACGGATACTTTTTTTTTAAATAAATTACTTTTTTTTTAACTAAATACATATAAATAGATAGAAAACACCCTGACGCAGTACAAATATCTGTGTTCATCACACAAATAATTGTCCGGAGTGGGAATTGAACCCACGAAATCGTGCACGGAAGTCGGTTACAGTACTACGGCACGAGGCCCGTCAAAGTTATAAGTTTGACGTTTAATTATATATTTATTGATTTGGTGTTACAGAAGCCTCATAAACCCACTTGTAATACCTAAAATGTTACATAAAAGTCAATGTTTATGATTATAACCTACATAAATACAATAACTAGGTGTTTATATTTAATTGGAGCAATTTAGGAAGTGTGATTAGCTAAGACGCTAGCTGTATACAGTAAAAAATTATATTCATACTGTAAGGTATATTGTGTGTATTGTGGCGCAGATGGGCGATTGAGGCTGCGTCAGTTATTATATAAATAAATAAATGTTCACGGACATTTTACACAACGTCGTCTGGTCCCAAACTAAGCTTAACGCTTGTGCTATGGGTACCAGATTACGGATATAATACATACATTACTTTGTTTTTAAATACATACATATTATTATAATAGATAGAAAACACCCAGATGCAGTACAAATATCTGTGTTCATCACACAAATAATTGTCCTGGGTGGGAATCGAACCCACGACCTCGTGCATGGAAGTCGGATACACTACCGACTACGCCACGAGGAGGAGGGAGTGTGTTATTTTAACTTTGCATTTTTTTTTATATGAGTTAATAAATTGTTATAAGGTATACAAATAGACAACGGTATTGAAAATAAGTCATTAATGATCAAGCTTCTGTAACAACTGTAGGCCAATGTATGGAAATTATATATAACGCTAAGTCGCGTGACTTAGCGTTATAGATATCGTTAATGATATCAAATCCAATACATTTTAATAGTTTTATATAGCGTTAACGAACATAGTATGCAACTTGGCTAGGCCCACTGATCGAGAAAAGGACGTCAAGACTCTAAAATCCTGTATCATGGATGCTCCAAAATACCCACAACGTCGAATTAGATAGGACCATATAAACGCGATAAATCCCTTAAAAATAGATCTATTTTATAAGAAAATATTGTTAAATAGAATCCGAATAACGTCGCTTTATTTGATTTAAATTTAGGAAATAAGTTAACCTACGGGGGATGAGTGAATCTAGTCATTTCTAGTCTGTGAAGTAAGCCTGATCTTTATTAGAATAGTCTAGTCTGTATTTATAGGTACTACAGTATTTTTATATTAGCAAAAAGTCGTCGAAAGCTCATTTGGTTTTTTTTAATTATGCTAGATCTGCTCTTCGGATTAGAGGCCAATTCAATGTTATTATTTTATGCAACGCATTCAAATTAATAGAACAATATTTAGTGGTTATCATATTAACAAGTATTTCTACATAAGATCAAGTCATTATTAAAATGTGATCAATCACTACATTTAAAATAGTATAATTAACTTTTCGATGTTCGATGATAAAATATATAAGTTGACATTGATTTGCTTATAATATAAACAGAAACAACATTTCAATGATTTTTCTAAAGAAAACTATCGATTTGTCATAACAGCTAATATTATGATATAAATAAAATATCAAAATAATATGACCAGAACACAAACTGTTAAAATACGAAATGGATAATGCTACCATCGTAAAATAGACAAAATAATCTAGTAAGTACCTAAGTTATCTTAAAGTTTGCTTAGCAGTAGGTATATTATACACACTTACTTGTAAATAGTATATAGACAACGCTAGAAAGCATCAGTTTTTTTTTTTCGTCCTTGCACTGGCTAAGCTTTTAAACCATGCCGCCTAGTCTTAAGTGAAAGTATCAGAATTTTATCGCAATTTGATTGCGTATTTTTAATTTTTTTTTTTTTTCTTTTTTACCAAGCTAGTGCGTAGTTTTTCTTATGCTTTTATTATTTGGATTGTTGGGGAGAGTTTTTGGTACGGATAGTGGAAAGTAGAATGATGGTGAGCTCTTAATGTTGTTGCGATGTAACTTCTCATTTAACGTTTATTAATATTGTAGTTGTAGTAGAATCTGAATACTCACAGGAAAAAAATTGGAGTCGATTTTAAAACATTATAAAGAAATAATTGGAAACAATTTAGATATTTGTCCGTGTGGTGACGGACTAAGAATACAAGTGTCATCACCCCATTTTTTTCCCACGGGTGTCGTATGAGGCGACTAAGGAAAGTAAGCAATTATCATCCATTGCATGACTGGTGGTAGGGCTGGGTACCAAGTGGGAATACTCACTTGGTATCGGGCCCGAGCGGGTTGCCTTGTGCCCTCTCCCGTGTGACTGGCCATGAAGCACATCGTTGCGTTTTGGCTGTAGCAGGAGATAGCCGTTTATTCTTTCGTTTTAATCGGTGAAATAAAATGGTGAGCGGCGGCTTGACAATACTCTCAGTATATTTGAGTCCATGAGCGACGGTTACCATTTACCATCAGATGGGCCGTGGTTCGTCTGCCACTATAAGCAATAAAAAAAATATAAACATCAAAAATTAAGTATAAAAAAATCTTTGATTAAATTGACCTTCCATAAATTAGGTGTACCTATGCCATTTAAACTGCCACTACACAAGTTTTAATAATAATAGGTCTCGAAAGTATACATTTATAATTTCGTTATTTCGTAGATACGTTAGAAAATGTTTGATAGAAATACCGATACAAATTATAATTAGAGAATACGATACCTCTTAGTTTGTAATTATACCTCAATGACGGCAATGTTTGTGACGTTAAATATGATTTGTTGCATCGAATAACCATTTTGATGTTTAGATGTAAGTCTTTTGCGCAGTCTACATTCAGTAAAGAAGCATTGTAACTACTCAATATTATTGATGAGGAAGTGAACAACTAAAATGAGCTATACTACTCCCAGAGAAACTTCTCTTTTCTACCATTTGGCCGGTGTAACATAATGGTGATAGAACCCTTCCCGTTCAAAAATACTGAATTGAGCGTTACTTATTTTATGAACGGACTTCTTGATCAGTATTTGTATGTCCGTAGTTTCGGGCTAGCTATACCTACACACATACACAATTTTACTTCTATAAAATTACACTAGCATTTTTAGAACATATAAGGTTACCCTATTAGATAATTAATCCACTGAAGAAACGGACAGGACAAAAAAAATTACATTTGAAAATCAATATTATATATTAGTAAATTGGAAACAAAGGAAAATCGGCCCGGATCGCTAACTAATTGATGTTCTTATCTTTGATATTATTAAAAACAATGTATATCTAGTAACTGAATGTAGATTTCACAGAAAATAATTTTACCCAAAAATGGGTAAATCAGAGCACGATGAAAGTTACAAATTGATAGGATAGGCTCGTATCTAAGATTGCCACGGAAGTGTCATAGGTGGGACGATATTGCAATATTAATAGTTTTATATTATTTGTCGTAAGTATTTTATATCGAATATTATATAGATTAAACTATAGTTAATAACTTCGTGAGGTCTCACAAGCTTACTTAAATTATATACAATTATATATTTAAATAGCGTTAATATTTTATTTGCTAATTAAATACGATATCAGCTTTACATATAGAATAAAATGGCATTGCAATTTAGCCTTAAAAATATAACGAAATCAAAACACCTAAACCAAAGAAAAATGAATAAAATTATTAATTTATACATTAATACAATTAAAGTTATGTATATGTCGTAGCCATACCTTAGATTTGATTGTTTTATGATGTGGCCGACTATTTCATGAAATCGCTCTATTTTATTCAAAGTCAAAGTTTAATGAAATATCAATCCAAGTTTGGCTATATTATTAAACTTTTATTACAAGTTGGCTTGGAGTTGAACTGTCAATACACCATATAGGATAGGGTATTTTTTCAAAAAAGATCCTTAATCTGTCATTCGCAATCGCTACTGCAAATAAATATTATCTATGAGCTGACGATATAACATAATTCTTTAATTATAACCTATGCTAACAAAATAATTGTTCGCCACATCATCATGATGCATCACAAAAACAAAACAATATCAGCGCCTCTAACGGCGGATAATGTAACTATTTTAAGATTTACACTGACATACTCGTAATACATTGTCGTTCATATCATCAAAAGCTAAGTTATTCATTAATATGGCGAGAATATTATCTGAAAAACATAGCATCACGCCTGTATTCCTCGAAGGTGTAGGCAGAGGTGTATTACACACCCACGATTCACCAGCTATATTTTAAATCCCACGTAATAGGGGGCGAGCCTATTGCCGTCTACCGAGCACATTTCCAAACTCCGGGTTGCTACTGAGAATTTTTCTTTTTCCGAAAAAGCTCAATAACACTGCCCGAACCGTGGATCGAACCCGAGCCCTTATGTTCAGCAGTCGCTCACACTACCGCTACACCACAGAGGCAGTTAACAACATTATCTTGGTGTGGATATTTTCAATTAAGTATATGAAATAGAATCATTTCATGAAATAGTTGGCCACATAATGAACTGACCAGTTCTAAGATATGACCACGACATATACATCTACTTAGGTATACGGAAAGCGATGCACTGTGTTATGTCACAATTAGCGTAATTCATACAAGTGTCTTGGTATTGTGTAGTTGTCATATGTGATTAATTGGCAAAAAAATAGTACATAAAGTAGATAGGTTTAATAATAAATAACTATTACCTATAAAATTACTTGGCTTTCGTAATGATCTCAGAATTCTAGTCTAATTTGAATAAAATAAATGTTAATAGATAGTTATTAAGTACATTAAATAAACTTAATTAAGTATTAATTTAATCAAGTATTAATTTGTATGTGATTCGTGCTTCCCGATTATTTGATTTTACTACGTGTTTTGTCATGTTAACCGTGTTCGTATTGTTAAATTAATTTAAGATATTTTCATATAAAACTTATTGGTTAACTTTGAATTATGAATTTTCGTGTAGGTACCTATTCTAATAGTCTCAGGTTAACCATACCAAACCCAAGAAGTTACTAAAATAAAGTTCAAACTTGACATACATATTTGCTTTAAATCTAATTTATTACTTCAAAAATACCAGGTGCAGTCAATACTATAGTTTGTTAATTAAACATACAATTTAATATCACATAAAAATCTTGAAACTCAGCTATAAAGTTTCATAATATCTTACTTTTATAGGCTCATATGATAATTTTAATTATATGTCTACTAACAGTCAATTTATAAACAATAAAGATAGGTAGCTATTATAGTTCCATTGAATATTTTTGCAATCTCAACATTTCAATAGACGATTGCAACACCTACATACATGTATATAAAATCGATGTAATAATATCTTTTAAATATAAAATTTAAGCAAGGGTTTAGTGAGACTAAGAAATGAAAAAGTATTTACGAATGAATAATCTCTGATTGGAGAACTGAACAGAAATACCTATATCTTTAAAAACAGAGTTACCATTAAAAATATTTGAGCACGTACGCAAGAATAACGACAACTAGGTACTTAGGTAGGTATCCATACTAATGTAAAAATAGTATTAACTAAAATACATGTGTATATTATAATGTAATTAAACAATTAGATATAATTAGTCGCAGTGAAAGGACTTGAATCATTAATTAACATTGGTAATAAGAGTCCTACGTCCAAAATGTCTGCAAAATAAATATATAATTTAAAATATATTATTACGGTATAGTTTTATATTTATATGAAATCAAATACCGACGGTTTGGTGGTTACACTCAAGGAAATGGAATTATTGTACAAATCAGTAATTAAGTGTTTAATAAAACGCTAGAATAGCGTCAGCATTAGCACATTTAATGTCCGACTGTGATCGTGATTCATTATGTACTTGTTCACAACGCCATTTTATACCTACACTTTATTTTGAATGTTGCAAAAAATATTTCTAGTACTTAATTACAATTTGGGAGTTTAGGTGTAATTAGGAGCAATAAATCGTTGTCGCATATCGTAAATTACTTTTGTATAAATAATATATATTATGTAATAATTATGTGGTATTGTCAAGTAGCGAAAGTTTTCAAAATTAAACAGAGATTAATCAGTTATCGTTTCATTACTTTTTCACATAAATGTCAAACCCTAAATCAATTTGGGAGCATTTCTAGGGTTCTGTACCTATGAAAAAAAATCAACCCTTAAAGGATCACTCTATATCTGTTTGTGCGTCTGTTAGCCAATTTGATCCAACCTTTAGCGTAGCTTACAGACACAACATTAGGGGCATTTCTTACATTTTAGTAACCAGGGGTATACGATTAGATAAGTTTTTCCACCTTACCAAAAAAACGATGGCATGTAAGTAAACGAGCTCAGTCTCCGGCAATACAATCAGAGGGAATGCACACAGTGGGTAATTTTAGTGGGCGAGTAAATCCCACACTACTCTATGCTTACTCGTAGGCCCTAACGACAAGGCGTGCGGTTAGGTACATTTTTTCCCAAACTTTATTGGGGTTGGCTTGGAAGTAGAAGGTGGGAAACCCGTATTAACACCGAGTGACTAGCCTTTCTGAACTCCACGACCCAAACAAGGGTACAACTGACGACTTCACAACCATGTTAGAGTCAGATATAAGAGATCCACTGCTTAACATGTCTTCCTAAGCACGGAAGTCCGGTGTTCACAAATAGCTTAATTAGTTACTTTTTGATCACTTGTCTGGTGGTGACCTAGTAAAAGTGCTTAACCTTGACGATCGTTTGAGTGGCGAGAGCACAATTTTATTAGGCTACGATAGACACAGATATACTGCGAAAGGGTGGCCCTACCTACTCTCTTAATCGAGTCGGCCTATTTACGTTAAGCCAGCAAGGATTTACTATACTATAAATTCTAATATTCGATCTAACCATCAGAGTAGAGGCTCCGAGTGCGACTTTATAAGCCAGTTATGTTCCCTGTAACGTATATTAACGATAGTGGTTTTTTTTGGGTGGCAAACAAGCATACAACCCACCAGATGGTAAGCGATATCCATAGCCTATAGACACTAGCAACACCAGAGGCATCACTCGCGCGTCACCATCTCCAGGGAAAGGTATAGGAAGTGGATAGGAAGGATAATAAGGAGAGACCACCGAAGGAATGTAACATAGTTCCAGTGGCCCGCCAATAAAGGCGGAGAGATGGCACACGGCGGGTTTCTTTAGTGGGTGCAGGCCCCACACTACCCCGGTCATTGCCCCGAACGATAAGGTGTGCGGTTAGGAACATTTTTTCCGCCTTAACAAAAAAAAAGCATAATAAGGAGAGCACGGGGAAGGGGTTTAGGCCTCTAGCGCTCTCACTCACAATACGAAACAACGGTAGCCTAGGTAACGGTAACCTACCGTTAATTCACGCTGATCCTTTGTGAGAGGGTACTTCAAAGAGTAGAATAATCTAAAAAAAGAAAGAGACCCCAATCTCGACATTTTTTGTCACCCACGTTGAATGGTGTTGCCGTCTGATAGCCTATCCCTTAAACTACTTTATTTTTTACTATATTGGTACCTTTTTTTTTACTTGGTACATTATTTTCTAATAGGTACCCTTTTTTTGCTGTTTTTTTACTACTAGGTACTTTTTTTTATTGAGGCGGGAGAAAATTTTCCAAACCACACACCCGGTTGCTCGGTGTAACGAAAAGGATAGTGAGGGGGCCTCATCAACTGATTAAACCCACCATGTGCCATCTCCTCGCCTGTACTAGCGGACCACTGAAATTGGAAGACTTACCCTTACACCTTATTTAATAATAAGGTGTCTAATTAGTTATATTTAAAATAAAGGCAATAATGCTAGCACAGAAATAAAAGTTTATGTAATTATAGATCTCCTTTATTTTACTCATATTATTTTATTCGATATTTACTAAATTTTATTATATTATATTTTTTAAATGACATTGCATTCACATTATTTGTAAAATATAGGCCATGCTAATAGAAAAATTATATAAAAATAATCGTTATAATTAGTCAACTCATACTATAATAACAACGACTCATACTCAGTACATTACGTAGGTAATAATAACTAGCTTACATTATTTTACAGTATTATTGAAAATAAATGGGCTCGTTTTTTATGTGCATCATATATGTCGTGAAACATTTATATCCATTTTATTTTGAGTCTTCATTGAATAATAGTAACATTGTGTAATTTAATATATTAAAATACTTAACACTGACAAAATGCCTGCTTATCGTGGGTGTCACCCATATATATTTAGTGCTATTACAATTTCACTACTAAAAACGTGATTAGTTTTAGAAAACTTATAAATAGTAATGGCAATGTTTTTAGATTATTCCATCCATTTTATTATATTACTTTGTAATCCCGATTTAATTATTAAAAAAACATTTGTAGGAGTTAATAATAGTTAGTAGTAAGCAATTATTACCATGCAAGACTGGTGGTAGGGCTGGGTCCTAAGTGGGGGAACTTACTTGCTATCGGGGCCGAACGGGTTTGTACCACCATTTCCCGTGTAAGCCATGAAGCACATCTGTGTGTTTTGGTTGTATGCCAAACCCGGTCAAAGGCTAGTGAGACATCGAGGAATGCAGCCGAGCAATATTTCTTTTGTTCAAAGGTGGTATTGATCTCAGTGACGAGCCGATGGACCTGTTCAATCGTTCCATGAGCCTCGCGAAAATTCGCCAAACTGATGCGAAGGGATTACATGTGATTTCGATATTTTTAGTGGGAGTCATTTCATAATCAGAGTCTCAAGCACTTTAGAGGGTTTTTTAGGTAGTAAGTTTATTGGGCGATAGGAAGTAACTTTATCGGGTTCCTTCCCAGGTTTAAGAATAAGGATTATTTCAGCTGTCTTCCATTGTTCGGGAATGAACCCACGTCGCAAGACAGCATTGTATATTTGCATTAAAAATGTAATTCCGATGTTAGGTAATTCGTTCGTTTCATATCTGCGAAATGAAATGGTGAGCAACGGCTTGACAATACTCTCGTTATAGTCGAGTCCATGAGCGATGGTTACTATTTACCATCAGGTGGGGGTAATAAAAGTAGTTGGTTTAACCGGCCATCAATTGTATGAATCCTCTCCTTATCATCCTTCCTATCCTCTCCTTATTATCCTTCCTATCCACCACCTATTCCTTTCCTTGAAGATGGCGAGTGATGCCTTTGGTGTTGCTAAAGTCAATGGCTGTATGCTAGTTCGCCACCCATTGTTGTCTTCTTAAATTATTTTTTCATTCATTACAAAGCATTTTCTTTAATCAGACCTGCAAAAAGCAATTATTATGTCAGGACACAATCACCACCAATCTATTTTCTTTAAACGAGGGTGGTCATAAAACTAACTAACTTATCATTACGCCATTTTCCTTGCGGGGTAGGCAAACAGAACAGAGTGAAAGTGAGTTTTCTGTCTGAAAACTATCTGGAAGTTCCCTTGATGGTAAATGATGGGTCGCCCCGTCATGGGACTAAGTAGCATACGCGAAATTTGGGTTTGTGCTTCTTTAAAGGAACATGAGATAAATAAAAATTTGAAGTATTCAAATAGAGACAATGCTGCTTCAGGGATATTTATTATAATTAAAATTGGGCTGCTTTTACTCACCATGCAAAAATAGAGAAGGCACTGTTAGTGCATTTAACTATCTGTGACGTGTCTTTCACATATTCTCATCTTTTTATAGTCAAAATATTTGTTTTTCGTGGCCACATAACTTGAAGCCAAGCATTGCTCAGGGAACTTGACTGGGTTTGGAAACACATGAAGTACCTACATCCTCTGCAAAAATAAGTTTAGGTATAGGTTACCAGTAAGCTTAGCATTGTAAACAATTTAAGTTTTATTTTGTTGCTACCCACAACTTGGTCTACGTGAAATTTAGTTATTTTAAATGGCTTAATTTACTCCTTATAAGACGAGCTATCTGTCAGTAAGACCCATCCAAATCTCAAAAATTTGGTATTTAGCTCTATGTATGTATATACTTTCATAAGTAATTAGTAAAAAGTTGTTATTTAACATTACGAACAGACACCTATTATTTATATATATATATATAGTATTATATTTTTAGATATATAGTATAAATAGCTGTTGCCCGGTGCGCTGCACTTCACCTAAAAAAATCTACTATTTTTAATACTTACAATATTTCATATCAAATCAACCTATGGTTCAAAAGATAAAAATCATTGTCACCAGCGCCACCTATCCGACACTTACATAAACATAAAAAATTAGTATCACGCCTGTATTCCCCGAAGGGGTAGGCTGAGGTGTATTACACACCCACGATTCGCCAGCTGATGATATGTAAAAGAAAAAAGGAAGAATATGGATTAATAAAGGAAAAAATAAACAATAATGGGAAACAGAATAATAGCATCACCCCATATCGCAGAAAAAGTAAAGGACTAATGTCACCACTCCATCGCATGAACATGATTGATGTTAATATTTTACCAAATCAATATAAAAAATGTGAACACATACTTTCAGTATTATAAAATATGCGTTTATGTTCAGTCTTTGTTTATTGAATATTTTAAGGAGTAGACTTCAGTTATGGATCGGTGCAGACACACACAATGCTTTTTCTTTTAGTCTTTATAAATCTCACTGTCGGACATGCCATGAGCTTTTTACCCCAAAAGGGTCTTATAATTCTAATATTATAGTACAACTCTGGCTAAATGATTTGGTAAAGGTATATAGTTTCGAGTTTTCGCAGTAGTAAAATCTTCGTAATTCTTTACGCCTCGTGAGAAACCCGCAGTAAAGAAAAGTGTGGTTTTTAATTTGTTTTTCAGTCACTCATCATATATAGTAACTTTACATTGTAAAAGTAATAATTACAGTAGAACTAGAAAACGATACTCACAAGTTGGCGGTGATAAGAAGGCTCCACCACTTTTATGTGTATTTTGTTTGTAGACGGAAACTTCATCCCTTGAGTCTTTGTTGAAATGGTCCCAATACTATCTATCACTAGGTTTGCGCCTTTGACATTGGAACAAAGCTTTCGATTAACTGTCAATAGACCTCGGCTCAACACATTATCCCTTTTCATTTCGTCTCTTTCGACATTAAACATCAGCGGACCATCTCCACATAAGCACATAGGCTTGAATTACAGACCTTCTTTCGTGTGCCTTTATTGAAGATCTAAAGGAGAGACGTAAACATATTTTTGTATATCCTTTTTTAATGTATCTTGGTATATCATTATTAAAAAATGGTTGTCTTTATGTTTGATAAGTTTGATTAATTCTTCTTTGTATAAGAACTAAAACCTAATAGAATAGAACGGACTATGATAGTTAAGACTGCATATGCAACAGCTTTAGAAAAAAGTCAGAATGCTTTTACTGTTTAAGTGTAATCCAACCTTTTTAATTACTCAAGACGTTGAAAAATAATTATGACAATTCGGAAAAATATATAAAATCAACTCACCAACATCAATGACATTTAGTTAGTAGACATGTATCCAAAATTTTAGTTTTCCATAAAATATTCGGACACAAAATTATGTGTATCTCGTGACATGTTCCCGGCACATTAAGTAAGTATTTTTTCAATATAATATTTAGTTTGATTACAGTTTGCATAGTTACGCACAGACTATGCAGTTCCAATGAGACAGTATGCCATAGTTACAACGGTTACCATCTAAATTTCTTTTTATTTGGTATATTTTACGAGTAGAGCCTCGATCCGCTTGATCGGGGAAAGAAGGTCAGCGTGAACCAACGGTAGACACTCCTACCGTTGTTTCGTATGATGAGTGAGAGCGCCAGAGTACCAAACCCCTTCCCTTTCTTCTCCTTATTATCCATCCTACTCTCTCCGTATTATCCATCCTACTCTCTCCTTACTATCCGCCTTCCTATCCTCTCCTTATTATCTTTCCTCTCCAGCTCCTATACCTTTCCTTTGCAATGGCGACGTGCGAGTCATGCCTCTGTTGTTGCTAGCGTATATAGCCTACGGTAACCACTTACCATCAGGTGGGTCATATGCTTGTTTGCCACCCTCGTTGTATAAAGAAACATAAAAAAGTACTTCTAATCTAATGAACAGATTTTGACTTTTATTCCAATGTTCTAACTAATTATTCGTTAACGACTTTCCGAAAATTTCTGATTGGCGGCAGTCCTTAACAAAGACACGTGCATTTTGGAGATCGTTGTCTGAGTTGTTGTGAACATCTGTAGACCGTACGATGTCATGATTATATACCGAGGTTTGACTGCACAAGTAGTACACAAGCAGCAGTGATGGAGGTACAGTGTTTAACTAAAAATAGTTAAAAAAAGACACGTAAAGAATTGTTATCCTACTAGCCTAAGCAGAAGCAACATACCTACATTTGAGTATTGTATTTTAGTTTTATAATATTTTTTTATTATTATTTTCCATATTATTTCAGTTTTTTTTAATTTTTATTAAAATGGAAACTGCATGCCTGCGAGTCAAATTTAGACCTCTCTTAAAAGAAAGTTTTAAAAACAATTGTTACTTGGAAATTGTACCTGAAGTGTCATGTGTTAAAAACCTAGACAAATTGACATGGAAACAAGAAACCAATTTAATAGAGTATGATATACATATGACACATAAAATAATACTACGAAAACGTTCTGTTGAAGAAACAAGTAAAGAAAACTTCAAAACTTACCATTCATGTGTAGATTTGCTCGTATATCCATCGAAGACAAATCACAACCTAGGTTCTGGTGATATATCTAAAATAGTAAGCGACACCTTTATATCTGACAAAGTATTCAAAGCAGAAAATACAATTCATATTCCGACACATGATAATGGCATTTTCGACTTAATTCAGTGCAGCACATCAATTAACGATACTACATTGCAAATTATGGATACAGACTCTAAGCATATGGCAGTGGATCCTCCCAGTAATGGTAATAAAATATTTAATACAATTATATTTTTGCATGTTAACTCTTGCTATACCTATATTTTTTTTATATGTTTCAGAAGAAATAAACTGTAGAGACATACAGCAACGTTCTGTAGAGACAATAACATCTACGGATAAATCTACTAATACGGACTTAAACAATACACAGTTTAAAGTTAATCTTTCTAAGAATCGTGAATTTAAGCAGAAATTGACTTTGTCACCTATTTGTTCGATCGAAACTCAAGAATCTACGGACTCTTGTGAAACTAACTCATCTAAGGCTATCACTTGTAATATAACAAACGATTCATATGAACAATTACGTAATCAATCCAATGAAAATCAATTATCCTGCATAATATCTCAATTTGGATGGTTATCGGGTCAAAATTCTATTAAGAGTATACAGCTCACGTCTAGTTGTAGGTGTCCGCTTGAAGTAAGAATTGCCAAACATATTCATCATATAGAGAGTGAGTTATTACCACTTAATATAGTTCTTGATGACCTATTGAAAAAGTGCTCATTGCTTGGTATTTTAAGTCAGGTAGGGTCCAGTGAAATCAATTCACTTAGTAATAGTTTATTGTCATGTAAAAATATGTGTATAGATAATGAATGTTGTCGGACAGAAACTTGTGAAAAATCTGTATCAAATCGTCCCGTGTACACTATTGTATATAATGGATAATTATACGTTATTAAATTGCATTTTTAAATAAAAAATAAATGAATTATATATTATGTTTTATTTGCATTAAATAATGCTTGAGGATTTTGACCCCTTTTTTGGTGAGATTGAAAATTGATGTCCGTAAGGATTGAGGAGCCACTTTTCGTATCTTAATGAAATTACTAGGTATACTTATTTAGTAGTAAGTATAAAAAAATTGTAAAAAATTGTGTACCTACCAAACATTCCACTGCCCGAAGAGACAAATATTGTCAGATCTCTTCCACTAAACAATCCACCATGGCACCCACCTGTAAACGCGACCACAATCGTATTCATTGATATTCAAATTTCAAAGTTGTTTACGTTAGGACATTTTTGTAGTTTTTCGGAAATTGCCCAGCCTAAAAATGAGTGAGAATGTGAGAACACCCATTTAGTAAGCAGCCCTACTAGTCCATTGAAATGTTACAATTTAAGGACCTAATATTGCATTTTTTAGAGAACGCAATTTTATTTTTGGGACATGTGGCAATAGAAGCTTAACCCCAAGTTTGTGGGGTTGCCGCCCTTGTCCCCCGGCCGCCATCTCGGAAAACACCTTTTTCGCGATATCTCGGAAACTATATGTCCTACAAAAAATTCGTAAAGAGATAATTTATGGCAAATCGCTTTGCCTAAAATCTGTAGCAAATTGCTTTGCCTAAAATCGTATAACAAAAATGTTTAAAAAATCGCGCCATCAAATAGTATGAATTTTAATTGCAAAATTAAACTTACTATATCGGTTTAATGCATGTAAATGCTTCCGATAGATGGCGCTGGTCGTAAAGACAAATTTAATAAGGAGATTGGGATAGTTGAAAGACCTGTACTATAGCTCAGTGGCTTAGAGCACTTCCCCGGATTGGAAAAGACGCGGGTTCGATTCCCGCTAGTACAAAAAATCTCTTTTTCCTTATTCTCAAATAATTTGTACTATAAAAAGTGGCGGAGCATGTCAAATGCTAAAAAAATATAGATCGAAAATGTTTAAAAAATCCCGCCATCAAATAGTACGAATTTTAATTGCAAAATTAAACTTACTATATCGGTTTAATGCATGTAAATGCTTCCGATAGATGGCACTGGTCGTAAAGACAAATGTAATAAGGAGATTGGGATGGTCGAAAGACCTGTACTATAGCTCAGTGGCTTAGAGCACTTCCTAGGATTGGAAAAGACGCGGGTTCGATTCCCGCTAGTACAAAAAATCTCTTTTTCCTTATTCTCAAATAATTTGTACTATAAAAAGTGGCGGAGCATGTCAAATGCTAAAAATATATAGATCAAAAAAAAAGTTAGCCATCTCTAATCCAAACGCGTTACCCTCTGGCACTCTGGCACAAAAATAATCTCTGCACAAAATGCCCATTCCACAAGAACTTGGCATATTTCCGAGATTAACTATAGCCTATTTCCTTTTCCGTACTTCGGACAATATGTATGTCAAATTTCATGGTGACCTCGATCACACTTTCACATTTATAAAGATACTAAATGCTAAATGATAATTATTATTACTACTTAGATTCATTTTAGACATCATGGATCAAGAAGCGGCAAGAATCCTGAAGGATTCAGCTATTGACTTCAAACCTAGTACAACTAAACAAGCAGATCAAGTCAATCCAAAAATTAATCCACTAAAGGTTATGATCAGGGCTAAGAAAAAAGGAATAAAAGTGCCAATTAATGAAGGGTTTATATCAAATAACCAATCGAAGCCTGAGATGGTTTTACAAAAAGTTAGGCTTGTAAGCAGTGACGAAGTATTAATGTCATTTGACATGGTAGTGGAGAAAGATTACTTGCAGAAAATGCTACGGAAACCTCGTACACACTTTTCTAATAGTTTGCAACCAGGTACTTTTTCATATAATTTATCTTATTGTATCAAAAATAACATATGGAGATAGTAGGAACAGTTGATTTGATACCTTTTGTCGCTCTTTGATTAAATAGGTATTTGTAAAAGGGCAGTAGGGTTTTTAGGTTATATCTCAGGTTCCAGATATAATATAGGCATAAAACGTATACCAAATTTTAAACCAATTCAAGAGCTAGTAAAACAAATTAGATATAAAAAGTTTCATCAAAATCCGTTCAGTAGTTTTAGCGTGATGTGCGAACAAACAAACAGACAATGATTCAGAAATACCGCGTTTCCACCATGTCTTGATGACAGATAGTCGGTGGTGGATTTACACTAGGGGCAGTCGGGGCAAGTGCCCAGGGCGGCAAATTTTTAGGGCGGCAAAATTTTTAATGTGAAAAAAATTTTTTTAATCTTATCAGGATTGCTCAATATAATTAATTAAAATTATAATTTTCGGTATAATGTATTAATGTATAAAAATACTGCCGACAGATAGCGCAGGCGTCACCCAAAGACGTTAAGTATGAATGTGTTATCGAAATTAGTAGTCAGGAGCAATTGTCACGATGGCTGAATTGGCAAAGGATCTGGCGGTATCCAGGAGATGCAGGTTCAAATCCTGCTCGTGACTGTTATTTTCAATTTCACATTTTTCACTTTGTGTTTAATGTATTGCTAAGCATGTCAAATGCTAAAAATATATATAAAAATATCTAAATAATTATAATTTTGGCACTTTTGGTAAAAAATAATAATCAAAATGATTGATTAATCAATTTATTTCCTTGGAGATTTAAAATAATAATCGATTTTTCTATTTTCTAGAATCAAAGAAATTTAAGTTTTTTTTTTATTTAAAACAAAATCGGAATTATTTTTTGCATTTTTCTAAACTTTAATCAATCAATAAATTTAAAAAAATTGATGAAAAATAAAATATATAAACTATAAGTTTAAGTAAAATTCCAGTATTGGGGCGGATATTTTTCCGGTGCCCCGGAGCGGCATTGAGTTTAAATCCAGCCCTGTAGATAGTTGTGCAGGTTAAAGTATCGTGGCTTGTATAGGTATTTACCTAAATGGAGGTGTTCACATACACCACACGGTGGAAACTCGGTCTAAATAGCCTAATACAGTAAAGAACAAATTATTTGTTCTCTTTTTTCACATTCACACATAATTTATTCTTTAAAGTAGCTGAGCATGTGTCAAGTACTAAAATACAGATAAAAAAAATCAGTACTTTTTCTCAAATATTTTAAACTAGCCTTTGCTTGCGGCTCCGCCACAACCAAAAGCTGGTTTTTAGGTTGTATCTCAGGTTCCCGATATAGTAGCGGGATAAAATGTATACTAGTTGTTAAGTCTAATCGAGATCTATCAAATAGAAAAAGTTATATCAACATCCGTTCAGTAGTTTTTGTGTGATGCGCGAACAAACAAATAGACGAACAGACAAACAGACCAAAATCTAAAAAAATTGTTTTGTGTTCAGATACGTCTATATAGCCTAATATAGTCATTTTTTCTTAAATATCTTAAATGTACAGACATAGCTCGGTTACAGCTTTGTAATAGTAGCCTGTGTCCTTTTCTGGGTTCATAATCAGTAGTTATAGCGTGAAACCATATTAAATAAAGAAAAATACTTTTGCATTTATAATATTGATAAGGCTGCAATAAATAATCAATGACAACAATTTTTATTTCAGGATTACGTGTTGAATCTACGGATGAAAACAATCTGGTCTTGGGTAAACCCAGGTCTGGGCATGATATTAATAACTCTGAAGATGAATCACTGACCCAACAGGATGGGTTTTTAATACAATCATCAACACTTTCTAAAAAATTTAATATTTTTAGTAAAAAAAGTAAACTGAAAAGAGATAAATCTTTTCTAAAGACACATTGTAAATCAGGTTTGTGGCAGTTGTAATTTTATAAAATATGATGCTATACGTGTCGGGGGTTGGGTGGATGTATCTAATGGATTGTGGAAGCAAATGCTGTGCTAACCTCATATAATTAGATAAGTGTAAGCGAATGATAATAACGATGCAATACGCATCATAAAACATAAACATTATCTAACAAAAAAGTTTCACTCCCTGAAAAACTGCTTAACAACTCTGTAATACTCTCTCTAATTTTATATATATATAGTATCACGCCTGTACCCCGAGGGGGTAGGCTGAGGTGTATTACACACCCACGATTCGCCAGCTATGTTTAAGTCCCACGTAATAGGGGGCCTATGGACGTCTACTGGGCACATTTCCAAACTCCAGTCTGCTACTGAGAATTTTTCTTTTTAGGAAAAAGCTCAATAACATTGCCCGACCCGGGGATCGAACCCGAGACCTCATGATTAGCAGTCGCATACACTACCGATATACCACCGAGGCAGTTAACAATTATTTACATGAGCGGATGATAATAACCTGTTGTAGGTTCAATAACAGATATATTGATAGGATGTTTAGGCGTCTCTTCAATATGGCTTTGGGCTGTAGTCTTTCAAACCTGTGACACAATCTACCCTAGATATTGAGCCACATCAGCCATTCTTGTTGGACCTTCTAGTGAAATCCACACAGACTTTGGATGGTGATTGATGTTTCTATGGGATCATCCTATCACACTGTTACGAAACCTCCATCGCTCTTTTGCAAATGTATCTCGTAGAATTGGCCAGTGACTGAGAAGATATCCAGCTGAGAGTAGTTATGTAATTAGAATTTATTTTTATTTGAATTTATTTTAACTGACACTGCCATTTCAAATTTTTGCTCCAGGCTGGCTTGAAGACAATGCCTTAGGCATAAAGTCTGCCTTATGCCATTGTTATCTTCAAAAGCATTAGTAAAAATAATATCTCATATCCCGTCCATTCATTTTTTTTGAACTAAAACGATGCGTGAGAATCTGCCAATTATAATAATAATTTAGGATGATCGAAATTTATTTTACAGGTGGATGCTTAGATCCCCCATTTGGCGAAGACATATACCCGTATGAGTACAATGTTCCTTCAGTACATGAACCAGAAAAATTGTCATATGACAAAAAGAATGCTAAATCTCAAGATTTACCATTTCCTGCAAAACCTGTTGACACTTTAAACAAAAATAAAAATGAACCATCCTCAAATATAACCTTGGAAAAAATTGGATTTTTAAAGAATTCTGTTATTACATATCCACCCGATGGTAAAGAGGAAAAAAGTAATGGTGAAATAATTAAAGAAGACAAGATAATGATTGGAAACTTCCGGTCAAACGAAGATAGATCAAAACAATTAGTAAATGAATCTGAAAATAGTTTCTTTAAGCCTCCGAAAGGGTACAGAAGAGATTCGTCAAAAATTTCTAGTATTAAGGCGTCCTCATCTACTAATCACCTCAGAAATAATGAGTATACAACTAAAAATCTACCAGTACTTATGACCCCTAATGCGGTGAATAATACACACTTTTGTCCTGATGATAAAAGTAATACGAATGACATTACAATTACTAACAAAGAAGTGATAGAGTTTCAAGATGAGCTATCTAGTGATAAAAAATCAAAAGCATCACTCATAGGCAGTATCTCAAATCTGCCAATAGAGTTCAAACTAGACTCACATAATTATGATCATCAAAAGTCGCCAAATTTGAGACAAGAGAGTGCAAGCATTGATTTTATATTGGATACAAAATATTCCAATACTGATAATAATGTCGAAAAATCTTCCAAAAACTTTATTGTAACAGACATATTACTTAATTATGGAAATAGTACGGGCGAAGCAGAAGTAACAAGTACACCAAAAACAGAAATCAAAAATGTGTCACCAAGTGATGGAAAATCAGAAATATCAAGACATTCATTAAATGACTCTGTAAATAATTTTTTTGATCCACCTAATGCTTGTATAAATCATGACCCAAATTATTATATTGAAAAGAATTCCTACAACAGTAATATGGATGCAAGTATTAAAGTCATCAGTCATCAGTCAAGTCAGTCGAATGCTAAACTATCCTATATCAAAATTAACAAATCTGAAGATGCTTTAGTTAATATACGACCTAACAAAGCTAGTACTGGTAAATCGTACTCCGAAATAAGTCTGTCTACAACAAAATCTGAAAAAAAATCCGTAACTGATGAAGAATTTGTAACACATATGACAAGATTAACAGACAAAGATGAAAACCTAATAAAAACGAAGATACAAAATGAGAATAAATTAAAACAGTCTTTTAATGAGCCTACAAGTAGTTTCAGCAGCCCGCCAAAGGAATTAAAGATTGAGATATTAAAAACCTCAGAAGATTTGACGGCCGCTAAGCACATGTCAGTTTCAGAAAGTTTTATCACTTATGAACAAAATGTTATCCCTAGTAATTTACCTGAAGTAAACAATAACAAATCCTTTGAACAACAAATTTCAACAGTGCAAATTGCTATCGATATTGAACATGAACTAAATTCAACTTCTGATTTATTATCAGTAAATGTAGACTTATCTACTAAAGAAACAACTGAAAGCATTTATAGTACACACATGAGCATAAAAGAAGATGTAAAAACGAACTCTATCCAATATTGTAATGTTATGGAGCCAACTAATCATAACCCAAAATCATATAACAAAATAGATAATGGAAAAGATACACTTAAACAGGAACTACCAACTGAAGAATTCAAAAAAGATGAATGTTTTGAAGCGGAACTAAAAGAAAGAATTTCACTACTTTTTAATAGAATTGAAAATGACCCTGAATTTTCTGAAATACTAACATCGCAGTATATTAATGAAAGAGAAGAAAAAAATAAATCAAATAATAAATTAGGCATTGAACAAAATCACATTTCTTATACTGATGATGGTAAAAGACATTCACTTAGTTTGTCTGATGCTGTAATTATTAAGCCTGAACAATTTTCTTATGGGAAAACAGATCAGAATGTTCTTAGTACGTCTGTTCAACTAATAGAAATAGAAGACAGTAGAAGCAGAGATAGTGAGAAAGTTAAACAACAAAACGATGGCGAAGTGACATACATAAATGAGCCAGTCAATTTAGTAACAGAAAACGATATGAGCAGCAAAGACTTAACAGTACTGTCAACGCGTAGTGATAAGCTAAAAGAAAATGAAATTCCAGATATATTAAAATATGATGATATTGCTAAGATTATAGAAAATACGGACCAAATAATGCTGGAAAACTCCAATAAAAATAATATGTTTAGTAAAACAACGAATCATATCATGAGTTCAGATAAATTTAATGAAACTGAACAAGATACACGAATCGCTAATACTGGCACAAGTTATCAACAACTTGAAGAAACATTTAATATAAGTCATTTTTCAGACGGCATTGATGAAAACATTGATGATGTCCACAAACCTCTACAAAAAAGACTAGAATCTATTACTGAACACCCTGGTAAACATTATGCATTCTCCATCATCTGACACTTTTATACACACAAACTCTTTTTCATTTGGCTTGGAAATCCTTTATGGATTCCCCAGGTAGGCGAAGCTTATTCCTGATGTAATACAATACCTGATAAAATCTTTCTGTGTGAAATCAGGCTATATTTATTTAGGAGCAAGGTATAAGTTCTGCGCATGAGTTGCACCAGTCTAGAAAATCTTGGTTACTATATGATGGCCCTGTGTGACTTCTAGAGCTACCCTGCTCATCGAGAGGCGCGACACTTATACCGCTGTATTATCGCATTACCTCTAGCTCAGCTCTTGTGGGGGCTGGATGTCGTCAGGCACTCTTCGGCGCCAAGTCTTCTGCAGAACGGGAAATTGTTGGGCATCTCCCATTTTAGTTTTGACTGATGCCTTGTTTGTGTGCATGATACATTCATATTCATAGTTATCTTAATTTGATATAATCGAAACAAACTTTCGAGTTGGCTCTTTCATGCTTTACTAAGCAAAGCTCTATCACTATAAATTGTGATATTCTTCTTTATACATTATAAAAAATGAGCGCACTCACGAGATTACAAAATTTAATATCTGTAACGACTTTAAAAAACTCTGCAGTTGAAGAATAAACTAAATTGCGATACCCAACTTAGATAAATTATAGCTTAAACTACATCCTCGATGAAAATCAGTAGTTTTCTGGAGAATAATGTACTTAAAGAGCACATACTTATAGTAATAAACTTTATTTTTCGCAGGCGTTAACGCTGGGGAATCTAAATCAAATAGTACAGTTAATCTAGATTTAAAATTCCATAGTTATTGGAATGAAGACAAAGAAAGAATTATAAGAACTCTTAAAGAAGAAGATGAGCTCAAACGATATCCAAACGATTCTACTATAATAATTAAATCACAAATAAAGTTACCTTTGAACAATAATTGCCAGCCAATAAGTATTCCTCTAGATTCTGACCTGGGTATAGCGATAAGTATTCAGAAAACTTATGAAGAGATTAGTACATCTAGGCAAAGCCCTATTCAAGATAGCAAATACCAAGGTACATTTAAAATTCCATATTGTAATAATTACTACAATAAGGAAATACTATATATTTATATATTTTAGGATAACATATTGAACTATGTTAGGTCAGTCCTTTCTTATCAATCAAAGAGGAGATCCGTAGAGTATATAGAAGTCGGAGAAGGTTGTGAAAAAAGTATAGGTACTTACTCAAGTTGAGGGTGCCAGCTGTGGCACAGAATAGATACTAGCCCTACGGACAGAAACATCGCTTCCATTAAAACTTATACAAAATCTCTCTATAATAGACTACAAAATCTTAATAATAATACTAATTGTTCGTAGCGAGAAGAAATGTACCTTATGTTCACAGAAATACAGTTGAGATTGTTTTGCCCGCCGCATGATCCTCGGGCAACCGCATCATTCAACAAATGCGCTAGGGTTGCACCTATGAGTGCCGGAACCCCTCCGTGGGACTTGGAGGCGGAGGTGCTCGCCGAGGTGTATCGGCGGGCGTCGCAAGAGCGGGAGGGGGGTGCACGTCCCCCACCAAGCGTGGTGGCCAGATGGCAAGGTGACGTTCGCCGAGATGCCATGGCCAGCTGGAGGGCGCGGCTGGAGGCGCCCCGGGCCGGTCTTCGGACCGTAGGGGCGCTCCAGCCGGTGCTGGAAGAGTGGGCAGGGCGACGGCACGGAGTCCTTACCTTCCGACTGGTGCAGGTGCTGTCGGGGCACGGCTGCTTCGGCAGATATCTGCACATAGTCGCAAGGAGGGAAGCGACTCCGTGCTGTCACCATTGCGGCTGCGACGAGGACACGGCGCAGCACACGCTCGAGTCGTGCCCGACTTGGGCCGAGCAGCGCCGTGAACTCGTCGCGGCAATAGGGGGGGACCTCTCGCTGCCGAGCGTCGTCAGAGCGATGCTTGGCAGCGACAGGAATTGGGCCGCAGTCGCTGCCTTCTGCGAGGAGGTTATCTCGCGGAAGGAAGCGGCGGAGAGGGCCAGGGAGGCTGATCCTTCCGCAGACCCAAACCGCCGCCAGCGACTGGGGCGGCGCAGGCGCGAGTATTTGCGCCTAATGCCGCCCTAGCTGGGGCTGCGGGTGGAGGGACCGGGGAACGTCCGCCACCCGCAAGGCCTCCCGCGAAGGTGCGACGCTCCATGTGTCGCTAAGTTGAGGGTACCCGAAAAGGTAAGCCGCCGGCGGACCACTGAAGGAATGTAATATAGTTCCGGTGGCCCGCCAATAAAGGCGGAGAGATGGCACACGGCGGGTTTCTTTAGTGGGTGAGGGCCCCACACTACCCTGTTCGTTGCCCCGAACGACGGGGTGTGCGGTTAGGAACATTTTTTCCCGCCTCAACAAAAAAAAAAAAAAAAAAAGGGTTGCACCTATTATGATTTAACTAACTTACTTATCATCACGCTATCTCCCTTGCAGGGTAGGCAGAGAGAACAGAGTGACAAAAGGCTCTATTCTTGCATACATCTCTCGCTTCCTCAACATTCATAATTCTCTTCTTACACTCTCCGGTTTCCGCTCGCCGGTTTCGGAGACTCCTGACTCCACCGACAGCAACAAAGCTGTTGTTTATAAAACTTAAAAATTTATTTTTCTAGTAGATTCTATTTGATTACTTTTTATATCATTTTAAATGTTATTTTCATGTCGGATTATTTATTTATAAGCAGCCACTCCATGTGTTTATTATGTTTTCATTTTTATATATTTATATCTTATTTACACAAACTTATTTACATTAGGAAACGATTCCGTAATTACTATTTTTATTGGTACCTAAAATTCAAGCTTAACGTCAATTCAACATTCCTAGTCGTATATTTCAACAACTCTATTAGGACTTTTGGATACATTAAGTTTCCTGCATAAAATAATGTAGGTCCCAAATACTACTACTATACTAATATTACTGGTTAAAGGCAATCTTATTGTACACAGTACTCGTCTCCACAATAGTAGATCTTTCATAGGACCAAGTATAATGCTTCTCCAATAAAATTCCTGAAAATATCCAGAACTTGCCACTAAATAAATTTAAGAAAGTTATAAAAATCATACTCTGTAATGATTACACAGATTCGGATTATTTTGAGGATAAAACAAAATGGGCTTGAGTTGAGGAGCAGAATTATTAATTTTAAATTCTGTTTATGTGATATATAGTACGTTATCTTGGCTGCAGCATTTTTTTAATGTCGTTTTAATTAAAAGAATTGTATTAAACTGTAATATATTGACGAATTAAAAAAGTGGTCGGGTTCTTCTTATGAAAGACTTTACTACGGAATCCGGCTGCTTGTGATGATTGCAATCGCCACTTTGTCGTTGCGGATGCACTCGCCTCAGGTGCTCGTGTTAATAATTAGGGAATTCTTGACGATTTTAAGTGCTATATAATAGTCCTATGATATAAAGGTATTTTTCAATTTGAATTGTATTTTATATAAGCGAGACGGTGGCGGATTGCTAGAGCTTCTGCAAAGGTCGGTATCACGTCAAATTTATGGTTGTTATTGATATATTATCATTATATATTTACTTTTAACTGCCTCAGTGGTGCAGTGATAGTGTGAGCGACTACTGATCCTGACCTCATGTCTCGGGCTCGATCCCCGGGTCGGGCATTCTTATAGAGCTTTTTCTCAAAAAGAAAAATTCTCAGTAGCAGCCCGGTGTTTGAAAATGTGCCCGGTAGATGGCTATAGGCTCGCCCTCTATTACGTGGGACTTAAACATAGCTGGCGAACCGTGGGTGTGTAACACTCCTCTGCCTACCCCTTCGGGGTATACAGGCGTGGCGCTACGTTTTATGTTATATTTACTTTAAGAAATAATCTACGCTATAATAAAACTTTAGAAGAAAGTTAGTTAGAATTGAACAGAACGTATTTATTATTTATTATTAACACAAAACAAAAAACAAAAATATTTTGTTAATACCTTTTTAGGTGCAAACAAGACAATTGAAGACGACAAAGGTGGAATGAATTATAAAAGTGAAAAAGTAGATAATACTCTAACCGATATTTATGAACATGACTTGGTGCCTCTACAAATGTTAATTAGAAATATGAAAAACGAAGTAGACGCTTTAGCAGAACAGCGAACAGTACTTAAGAAAAAAGTAGTATGCATAAACCAAAAAAACCCTAGCAAAATTATGAAAATGAAAAAACACAATAATTGCCTCGATAAAATTACAAAATAAAGCGTAACAGATTTCTGCAGCTCTCTTGTTATTTTCAGTACAAGTTATGATCCTTTTCAGCTTACTTGTTCGATACTAAATTTTTTCCTCATTATAAAATTCCCACAAATGTCGTACAAGGACTATGTGACGAATGACCTCATGCACAATCCAATGCTATGTCCACGAGTTGACATAGCCACATCCATTCCGGTAAATCATGAAAATCGTTTTTGCCATAATCAATGCGATAACCACTACATTCTTATCACATAAACTTGCAATGTCATCGGATTATTAGATAGTTGCCATATAATGCTAGTTTTGATGAACTAACAAAATATGTAGTCTCCTGTCCCTTTACTTTTTCTTATAAAACTTCTTTTTACTTATAATTATTGTTTGAAAAGAACAACCAGTCTAATTACTCTCCTAAAGCCAGGCTTGAATTAATAAGGAATTTGCAAACATTCAATTTCCCGGAGACAAAGTACACCCAGACTCAGAATATGGATGCCACAAAGAGTTGTCCTGTGTGGGAATCTAACCCACAACACTCGGACAAGAAGCCGGTATCTAAATCACGCCGCCATATGTAGTGAAGTCCGTTTGGACGAGGTCACGGGCAGAATCTAGTTATAATACCTAATTATTATAGAATTGTTTTTTTTTAAACAACTATGGTAGCTAACAAACATACAGCCCACCAGATGGTAGTCAATTACCGCAGCCTATGGATGCTAGCAACATCACAAGCATCACTCGTACGCCAACTGCAAGGAAAGGGATAGGGTGGAGAGGTACGATAATAAGGAGAGGATAAGTCACACAAACGTAACATAACTGTCGATGTAGGTACCTACCTGCCGTTATTCAACGCTGATCTTTTGTGAGAGGTTGGTACTTCCGAGATCGAGCCGGCCTCTTCATGCTGGGACAATCAAGGCTATATACTGTTTCAGTTCTACCTTTTGGGTGCTTTATGTCATGTTCACAAAAAAATATTAAGGCGTGTTTTGCTTATAAACCATTATTATCATAATTTAACAGTAATGGGAGAAAAACTCTCCCATATTTTTAAGGACAGATAGCATTTTATCGGTATAATATTAAAAATTGTTGTTTTTTTTTTGAGCATATACGATGTAAATACGATATGTACTTCCTTTATACAAACCGCATCTAATAATAAACGATACTTACCTCATTAGACTAACTTAATTAATGATTTGAATGGAAATATAAGTACTTACTTCCGCATTTACCCTGTGAATGTGGGCAAAACCAAAATTATGGTTTTCAAAAGAGGAGAAGCCAGAAGTCAATGCTGTGCTAGAACAAGTGGATTTGTATATCTTGGATGTGGATTCAATCGGTATGGAAGGTACACCACTGATATAGAGAGAAGAGTAAAGACGGGAAATAGAGTGAACGGAGCATTAGGACAACTTCTCGGCAGTCATCACTTCAGCCTCAAGGCACGGGTCGCAATACACAACGCAGTGCTTGTCCCAACGTTATTATAGGAAAGCGAGAGTAAAATCAATGCGGTTGAAATGCGATCTCTGTGGAGAATCTGTGGAATGAGGCTAACTGGCCGCATTCGTAACGAAGACGTAAGAAAGCGAGTAGGTATGAAAGAGAGTATTGATGTAAAGATGCGAAAGGGAATGCTCCGATGGTTCGGACATGTGAAAGAATGCCGGACGTGCGACTGGTTAAGAACATGAAAGTGGATGGATGTAGGTAGAGGGGAAGACCGAGACTCACCTACCTAGACCAAATTGGCCATGTATTGAAGGAAGGTGGAGTCAGGAGTCTCCGAAACTGGCGAGCGCGTATGAAGAGGATTATGAATGTTGAGGAAGCGAGTGACGAATGTTGAGGAAGTATGCAAGAATAGAGCCTTTTGGCACTCTGTTCTCTCTGCCTACCCCGCAAGGGAAATGGCGTGATGGTAAGTACTTCAGTTTTATTATTTGTAATTTCTAATAGATAATCATTGTGCTGCTAACAATTGTCACAATTTTATATAATTATAAAGGTCTTGATAAATTACAGTCTAAATAATTGTAGTCTAAAAAGATTGTTTTCTTATTTTTTTTCTTTGAATTACACGACGAAGTAAATTGCTATTGCGTGTAACACTAAATTAAAATGAAATCAATGTCAGGCATGGCTAAAGGAAATCTTTAGTCCATATTGTGATGACCATCTATTATAATTGCATAAGTAAAATGAAAAAATTTACTATTTACGCATTTTAACATTATAATAATACCAGCGGTGATACAAAAGTAATAAATAATAATAAATATTCACGGACATTTCACACAACGTCCTCGGGTCCCAAACTAAGCTTAACGCTTGAGCTATGGATACCAGATTACGGATATAATATATTATATTACTTTTTTTGTAAATACAAACACATATTAGATAGAAACACCCAGACGCAGTACAAATATCAGTGTTCAGCACACAAATAATTGTCCTGAGTGGAAATCGAACCCACGACCTCGTGCACGAAGTCGGTTACACTACCGACCACGCCACGAGGCCCGTCTAAGGAATCTAAACTATGATTATTTTGTAATAAATAATGCGAATGCACGAATTTAAAAAAGTCTCTCTACAACCAAAACACATCAACTTATATCTACCTGAGGCTTCGATTTGAATCACATTAGTATTAACACAAAGTGTGAAAATGTGAACAATATCAGTCACGAGCAGGATTTCAACCGGCATAAATACCGTCCCAGACGCATTGCCAATTCAGCCATCGTGACATTTGCTCGGAACTGCGAATCTAGGGACGCCTGCGCCATCTGTCCTAAGTATTTGCATACATTTAGAATCTTACCCCAATTCGCGAAATCTAATTAAAACGTAAATAAGATATTACGTCAGAGCCTATAGGTATACTAAGTATAAGATATATTAATGCAATGTTAACGCTCAATAATATGGCCTATGTATTATATATATATTCTATTTATATGCATTTTCTTTTTTTGTGTATAATTGACTTAATATTATAATTATATTAAAACAACTAGTTTAAGCTAGTATAAAATAAAAATAGATGAGCTCATTATCTCTTATCATATAATGTAATTACAGTATATCTAACGTAACGACTTGTGTTTTAGTGATTACAAAGAATAATCTCGATTTATGGAGGGAATTATAATCACTAAGTGCTATCTGCGCTGAAGGATTATAGCTTTCCTTATACTATCTGTATCTTTATTGTCCATAAATATAACTTACATACCAGAAAATATAGGTAGTCATTACAGCATGCGTTATTGTATGGTCAAAGGTTAGATGCGATCTAAACTCTTCCTCATCCTCTCCTTTTTAGGGTTTCGTACGCGAAGGGTCAAAATGGGACCCTATTACTAAGACTTCGCTGTCTGTCTGTCCGTCACCAGGCTGTATCTCAAGAACGGCGATAGCTAGACAGTTGAAATTTTCACAAATGATGTATTTCTGTTGCCGCTATAACAACAAATACTAAAAATAAAAAAATAATAATATTTAAGGGGGGCTCTCATACAACGTTTGTCTGTCCGTCCGTCTGTCACCAGGCTGTATCTCAAGAACGGCGATAGCTAGACAGTTAAAATTTTCACAAATGATGTATTTCTGTTGCCGCTATAACAACAAATACTAAAAATAAAATAAAAAATATTTAAGGGGGCCTCCCATACAACAAACGTGATTTTACTACTGTACACTATTTACTTACTATACACTATTTTAGTCCTAAATATATGGGATTGCGCACGCTTACCCACTGCGCACAGTTACCTCGAATGACTCTAATGGTAACATAATTCCTTACATTTAAAACTGTTTCGTTATGCGTATCTAAGTTGAAAACCACGAAATGAGTCAAATTTTACTTGCAAAATTTGGTAACAACAAAACACCATGGTTACAGAGAGTTACAATAGTGTAATGTTGTTTACCTAGTCAATGGTACGGAACGCTTCGTGCGCGAGTCCGACTCGCACTTGGCCGGTTTTTTTTATCCTTCCTATCCACCTTCTACCTCTTTCCTTGGGGTTGGGGACGCGCCCGCCGGCGGACCACCGAAGGAATGTAATATAGTTTCAGTGGCCCGCCAATAAAGGTGGAGAGACGCCACACGGCGGGTTTCTTTAGTGGGTGAAGGCCCCACACTACCCTGTTCGTTACCCAGAACGACGGGGTGTGCGGTTAGAAATATTTTTTCACGCCTTAACAAAAAAAAGGGGTTAGGGACGCGTGAGTGGTTTTTGCTAGCGTCTATAGGCGACGGTAAGCGTTTACAATCAGTTGGGCCTTATGTCTGTTTACCTCACTTATAGTATAAAAAAATCACCTATTACCAGCTATAGTGTCGTTAGAAAGTACGAGTAGTTTAGCATTCAGATGTTACAGTTCTATCTTAAGATTATTAGGAATTCTGTGTAGCAATCCAAAATTTCACTTTTTTTAATGTATTAAATATTTTTTGCAACGCTTTACTTGCGGAGGAGAGCATGCTACAGCCGTAAAATAATATAATTTTAAATAATATTATTTTCAGAGTATGTAATTTGAACCTTTATACGCTCTTGCGTAAAAACCCAATTATTGAATTGAAATTGAACGTCGGGATCGTCGAAATACTATTTTCAGGATGTTTTGGTATTAAAAACAAATTTTATGAAAACTAGTATTTATTGCCACACTTCATTGAAATTTCTAAATCAACAGACAATATAGTTTAATTATGTGATATTTTTATGCAAAGTGCTTCATGTTAACTATGAATTTAATTCGAAAATTATCCGAGGCAATAATCGGTATTTCTCTATCGTTTATCTGTACTTCACAGGCGCCTGCCATTATTAAACAGCAATACCTACCACCCTTTTTTTTTGTTAAGGCGGGAAAAATGTACCTAACCGCACACCCCGTCGTTCGGGGCAACGATCAGGGTAGTGTGGAGCCTGCACCCACTAAAGAAACCCGCCGTGTGCCGTCTCTCCGCCGAAGTACTTGTCAAGACTGACTAATTCACACAGAGCCTAAACCACTGGCGCTACAAACCAAAAATTATGATAGTTGATTGTGAGCATTCACTAAGTAGGGATTTAAGAAAATTTCACCATAATAAGAAATGAAGGGTTGTATGGAAGTCTGTCATATTTAAAGTAAGAAGCATGTAGTTTCATATACATACCTGGTTCCGGTTAGAAATAAATAACTTTTCTAAATTATTAGGGGTCGAAAGATGTAAAGGCGAGGATCGCCACATCACACGTCTTCACCTTACAGCGTGTAACGCATTCATATGCGTCCGATATCAAAACGTAATTTGAAAGCCGATTTCAGTCAAAATTAGTTTCAATTCGATTATCCAAAACTAAAAATCTGATTTAACAAAATCGACATAACAGGACAAACGCAAAATGTCTGTAAGACTTAATCCAAAATCTGACTGTGAGTAGTACGAATATAGTCACGATTTCTATGAAATTCGTTTTCTATCTTTTTAGTTAAGCAAGCGCTTAACGGAGTGAATTTTATTCCAATAGATTTGGATTTCTAGGAAATTACTTTTAAGAAATGTATTTTGAACATTCTAAAATTGATATATTGAACATTCTAAATAATGTGCTTTTAACTTTTCTTACTGAAAAATTGTGTTGCTGTGTTGCACAACGCAATATTTATATAAGAATATTCGTTAATAGCATTCTCTTACTAAATGGCGCCTCCAGTAATCAGTGTCGCAGTCAGTTGTTTATAAGAATAGAATATTTTGTTTGTATGGGTATAAACCCACAATACGGTGTATCCGTTACACGTTTGTGGACGAAACATAAAACTTATCAAATTAATACCTGATAAAGACCTCACAATGTGAAATTCACTTTAATTACTGCTGCGAAGCTTATGAAATCGGTCGCATCGCAGTAGTGACTAATAAGAACAATAAAAAACAAACAGTGAAGCTGTAATCATTATATAGTTTCTAGTGCAGAAGATGCAGATCTAAAATAATGATCCCCATAATTAGTGTTTGATAATAAATAGTGAAAAGTGTTGCATTTTAAATTTTAAAGATGGAACATAAAATTAATACAATTAGCAAAAATGTAGACAGTAAATTCCAATATTCGGCTGATCTGGACCAAGCATTGGCAGTGGCGGGTTTGTATATATGTATAATTATCTAGTTGTATGATGTACTCAACATAATAATCTGGTTAATACTGACAATGTAATTCCAGAAACTAAAGCGCAATAGTCTTTTTTTATCTTTTTTTTAAAGTCACATAGTTTCGGTGGTGCTCCACCTCCAGTACAGTCTAAAATCTTTATACGCAGGTTTCAGGCTTGCTAAAAAAAAGTATATCTTTACTCCTAAAGAATTGAAATCTATGCACAATATTTTATTAACAACCTGCGACTTCGTTCGTGTGGAGTATTTTTTTTGTGTGGAACCCAAATTATATTTCCAAAATAGAAGAAGCCTAAGTTACTCCTTTATAACATCAGATATCTGACAAAATCTTGTCCAAATTGGTCGAGCTGTTTCGGAGATTAGCTGGAACAAACAGCCAGGCATAAACTTTAAAAAATGCTATTTTGTTACAGGTAACATATATACTTTCGTATGCAATATAGAAAAAAAGTTGTTATTTATACATTACAAACAGACACTTCAGTTTCATTTATTTGTGTTGATATTTTGTTAGGCCGATGACGTTAAAAACATATCGCCATTTGGCCCCTATTCATTGCCATTGAGATAATAATCATCAAATAATTATTATCTGCATACTTATAATGTGTACAATGTTATATTCATTTGTTTCGTGTCTTCTCGATATCAGTATTACTATAGTTTTAAAATAAGATGTTGTCATAATATTACTGACAAATGGTATTGTTCTTATTTTCTTGAATGCAAGTATTGTAGATAGATGGAATGAACTAAATCTACAGGAAATATGCGCAGTTAAGTTTTGAGCTACGCGTACATTTGCACATTTTGAAAGACTCAGAGCGCAGATTAGCTAGCAAGGGAGAACCCTTATGAAAGTGTCAGGACTAACATGGCTCAGTAAAATGAAAAAATACTTATAGAGTCCAGCATAATATATCTGATTATAATAGGTTATTTGACTAACTTAAGCTAGATTTAACACAAAGCGCAAAAAATTTTAATTAAAAATACCTATTACCTATATATGCAGAAACATCCGACAGCTGACGCAGGCGTCACCCAGATTCTTAAGAACATTAAGAAGGAATGTGTTATCGAAATTCGCAGTCCCGAGCAATTGT
Source organism: Leucoma salicis (assembly GCA_948253155.1). Classification (NCBI taxonomy): domain Eukaryota; kingdom Metazoa; phylum Arthropoda; class Insecta; order Lepidoptera; family Erebidae; genus Leucoma; species Leucoma salicis. Next base: position 7,540,299 of record OX411808.1, on the reverse strand, counting down.
CACTATGGGCCAATTGACAAAGCATCTGGGTCACTATTCGCTACTCGTAACTGTAATTTTCGATTTCACATTTTCGTACTTTGTGTTAATTTATATGGCTATCAAATACTTGAAAAAATATATAAAAATACCAAAAATATTTAAGTTAGATTTACTTTGCCGATGGTGCGGGAAATCTCTCAACTTTAATTAGCGGAACGAGAACTATGATCTAATCCACCATAAGCATTAATTCTCAAAACCTATGCCCAACAATGGCAATTTTTTTTAATATCAGCCATTCATCCATGCTTCCATCAGCCTTTCAACGTCCACTGCTGGACATAGGCCTCCCCAAGAGAACTCCACAATGAGCGGTCCCGTCATGGGGAATAAAGTCGAAATCGTCACGCTTGGCAGGCGGGTTGGCGATCGCAGTGGATGTTGTTAATACTCGAGGGAGAGCTGCTGCCCACTCCCCCGGTATTCCCTCAGTCGGCTCTTACGACTCCCGTGGGTAGAGAGGGGTGGGACAATTCTAAAGCCATATAGTAGCCAACTGACCAATACTCACCACATTTAGCTTTATATGGTGACTGAGACCGATTTCGGTCACGGTCGCAGGCCAACGGACACTAGCCGACTAGGCAGGAGTCACTGCAGTGCACGACAACACGTAAATGCAATATTTGTTCCTTTACTGTCATAGTCCGATGGGATGACGTTCCGACACAACGGGGAGAGATCTGGCGCAGGACCAACGGCTTTACGTACTTTCCAAGGTACGAAGTGAGAAAAATCGTAGTGTAAAAAATTGAGTGGTGATAATTCGTCAACTTTCTAATTCGCAGCTGTTATTGAGGATGAAAAAAAAGTAAAAGTTCAATAACGTTTTGCTTGTCGCGGGTCAGGATTCGAACTTCATGATCAGCAATCGAATACACTACCACTAGACTACCGAGCTATTGAAGATGAAGCGGACACAAAAAGAAAACTTCTAATAAACGCATAATGCCATCGCAGTATACGACTGATTTCTCTTGCAACAGTCGTTCAAGCTTGAATATATACCTATGAATTAAATATAGGTATACGTGTTAGACAAAGAAGGAGAAGAAAAAAAGAAAGTTGTAAAATTTATCCTTCAAGATTATATATTTACATATGTATATTACAACGAACACTTGCAAAGAACAAGTTCATCGGAAATGACATAAAAAGATAATAATTTCGCTACAAAATAAATTTAAATTAAAATGTAGCGGAAATGAATTAGCGAATTTAGCGGAAGTATAAAAATGATAAAGAGAAAAAGTAAATTAATCCTACGCACTCGTTTGCCAAAAACGAGTAGTTTAGGTAGGGTAACGTTTCATCGGCGGGGGTCCACTGAAATAATCCAACACAGTACCAGTGGTCCGTCAACACAGGCGTAGAGACGGCGCACGGCGGGTTTCTTTAGTGGGTGCGGGCCCCACACTACCCTGTTCGTTGCCCCGAACGACGGGGTGTGCGGTTAGGTAATTTTTTTTCCGCCTAAACAAAAATCAAAAAAGAAGGGTAACGTATTATACAATAAATACGTTGCCGAAGCTATCTCTACTCAGTTAACCTAAAATCACGTAATTAGATTATAATGTTAATAAATCAAATTAAAATTAAATTCAATGCATTATTCAAAGCATCAGCAATCCATCGGTGCGTGCAACCTTTACGGCAGCTGATCAAAGAGTAAAGTAATACAGTAATACTACAGGAACAGCCTAGCTGATCAACAACTGTCTCAAAGAGTAGAATGAACTGTCTTTTCCCAGTATACATATTAATCTATGGCTGCGTTATATTCTCTTTGCAACTGCCGCAATGTTAGTCTGAGGTCTGTTTACAGCTCAGTGGCCGCAAGGGCACTCGCCTGACGTTTCACCAAAATGACACTGACAGATGTTGTTTCGAAATCGATACTTCAAACTCGTATTTTATAGATCTATGTTCAGAGCTCTTTGGTTCAGAGACAAAGATTTTAAAACAGAGTTCCCTCTGCCCCCGAAGGGGTAGGCATAGGTTTATTACACACCAACGGTTCGCCAGCTATGTTTAAGACTTACGTAATACGGTGGCGAGTCTATTGCCGTGTACCGGGGACATTTTCAAACTCCGGGCTGTTACTGAACATTTCTCTTTTTACGAAAAAGCTCATTAACATTGCCCGACCCGGGGATCGAACCAGAGAACTTATGATCAGTAGTCATAAAAACTACTGCTGCACCACCGAGGCAGTTGTTATTTATTACATTTTAGAAAATCTCTAGAAGCTTTCCCACTACTAAAAGGGGAAATATTAAATAAATTTTAGTCTTCCTATCTTCGATCATATCGAAGCTTCCTATCAACTAATCTACAAAATCTAATAGGTCCCCACGACGCTCGAATAAATCTTTTTTCTTCCCTCAGTTGCAATTTTATTAATGTGTCAACAAATCTTTTTTTTTTGTTTAGATGGAAAAAAATTTACCTAACCGCACAACCCGTCGTTCGGGGCAAGGAACAGGGTAGTGTGGGGCCTTCACCCACTAAAGAAACCCGCCGCGTGCCGTCTCTGCGCCTTTATTGGCGGGCCACTGAAACCATATTACATTCCTTCAGTGGTCCGCCGGCGGCTTACCCTTTCGGGTACCCTCAACTGAGCGACGCATCCGCACACGGAGCGTCGCACCGTCACGGGAGGCCTTGTGGGTGGCGGACGTTCCCCGGTCCATCCAACCGCAGCCTCAGCTAGGGCGGCATTAGGCACAAATATTCACGCCTGGCCTGCGCCACCCCAGTCGCTGGCGGCGGTTCGGGTCTCGGAAGGATCAGCCTCCCTGGCCCTATCCGCCGCTTCCTTCCGCGAGATAACCTCCTCGCAGAAGGGAGCGACTGCGAAATATGACAGTAATAGGCTATATAGGCGCCTGGACACAACAATTTTTTTTAGATTTTTCGTATTTTTTCGTTCGCGCATCACGTACAAACTACTGAATGGATTTTGATGCAACTTTCTTATTTGTACATTTTATCCCGCTACTATATTCAGCTTTTGGCTGCGGCGCACCCGCGGGCAAAGGCTAGTTTCTTATAAATCTGTAATATGCCATCTCATTTTGTCAGTACTTATATTGTGAGTTCTCTTCTATAACAATTAACTCGACACTTCAATGGTGTTCTCCAAAGTGGTAGAAGATTGTTTGTTCTTCTACCACTTTGGGGACTACTAGAGACTACAGAGTAAGTCTTTCTGAGTAACATCCTAATAAACAAAAACCTTTGGGACTACTTGTTTATAAAACATGGAATTTCTCTACTTAATAAAGTTCAATTTAGATACTAACATAAAATTCTTCCTTGTAAAATTATCTAAACGACAGTGCAAAAGTTCGTTCCCCAGATCAGAAGGAGTACGAGGAGAAATACCCACACGCAGACAGCGATATTAAACAGTTTATACTATTTTATAATTTTAGCGAACACACGATCAAGAAAAATAATTAGAGTTTGTTTGTTCATTTTGTTCTACAGGTTTAGGATGGTACAACATAAAGTACAGTCTTGTGTTGGCGTTGTTCCTCATCGCAGCTATTGTGGAACCGATAGGATACTCCTTCGTGTTGCCCGCTGCTGTGTGCGACCTTAACATGTCAGACAGTCAGAGAGGATTCATCGCTTCAATACCTTACATAGGTAAGACTTAGAATACACTTATAATTAAATCAAATCACACGCAAACACAAGATGTGTTAAGCCGATGGAGTGAATATTTTGGAGATATGTATGCGGATGTTCAGGGTATTGCCGGTGCTACATGTGGTCTAACAGATCAGCATTCGGTACCGGCATTCTCTGATGACATTAGTATGGACGAAGTTGAATGGGCGATTAGAAGTTTGAAAAATGTTAAGGCAGCGGGTATCTTATCATCAGGCCATTTCTCTTGCGGGGTAGGCAGAGAGAACAGAGTGCTAAGATGCTCTATTCTTGCATACATCTCTCGCTTCCTCAACATTCATAATTCTCTTCATATAGGCTCGCTGCAATGGTTTCGGAGACTCCTGACTCCACCTTCCGTCAATATATGACCGATTTGATCTAAGTAGGTGAGTCTCGGTCTCTCCCTGTACCTACATCCTTCCAGTTTCGCATTGTATATCTTCTTAACCAGTCGCTCATCCGGCATTTTTTCCACATGTCTGAACCATCGGAGTATTCCCTTTCGCATCTTTACACCAATACTCTCTTTCATACCTACTCGCTCTCTTACGTCGTCGTTACGAATGAGGTAAGTCAGCCGCACTCCACAGATTCTCCGCAGAGATCGCATTTCGACCGCATTGATTACTTACTTACGTACTTTATAAAACGTTCTTACGGAAAAATTGGAATTTCAGAAATCTTAACGATTATCACACGCAAACACAAGATGTGTTAAGCCGATGGAGTGAATATTTTGGAGATATGTATGCGGATGTTCAGGGTATTGCCGGTGCTACATGTGGTCTAACAGATCAGCATTCGGTACCGGCATTCTCTGATGACATTAGTATGGACGAATTTGAATGGGCGATTAGAAGTTTGAAAAATGTTAAGGCAGCGGGTATCTTATCATCAGGCCATTTCTCTTGCGGGGTAGGCAGAGAGAACAGAGTGCTAAGATGCTCTATTCTTGCATGCATCTCTCGCTTCCTCAACATTCATAATTCTCTTCATATAGGCTCGCTGCAATGGTTTCGGAGACTCCTGACTCCACCTTCCGTCAATATATGACCGATTTGATCTAAGTAGGTGAGTCTCGGTCTCTCCCTGTACCTACATCCTTCCAGTTTCGCATTGTATATCTTCTTAACCAGTCGCTCATCCGGCATTTTTTCCACATGTCTGAACCATCGGAGTATTCCCTTTCGCATCTTTACACCAATACTCTCTTTCATACCTACTCGCTCTCTTACGTCGTCGTTACGAATGAGGTAAGTCAGCCGCACTCCACAGATTCTCCGCAGAGATCGCATTTCGACCGCATTGATTACTTACTTACGTACTTTATAAAACGTTCTTACGGAAAAATTGGAATTTCAGAAATCTTAACGATTATTTGAACTTCGCGCGTTTGACAGTTCGCAAGTATGTGATTGAATATTCATAGCTAAGACAGGACAACGTCTGTTTGGTCGACTAGTTCTTGAATACATTTCACCTATTGTAAATTACCATACGGCCTTGGGTGGTAAAACACATTAACTTCGTGTTACGTTACCTAGAATTACACCGGAATCCTTACTAATATTATAAATATGAAAGCGAGTTTCTTTATTTGTTACTTCTTGATGCTGAAACCGATCGTCATGAAATTTTGCATAATACTGTAGAGAAGGATATGGCTACTTTATATCCCAGAAAAAGAAGGTTGTTTTGTACAGAAATTATAATGTGCGAGATATGTTTATATTAAAAAAGGTGCTAACTTTCGCCTTGAAATAAGCTAGTACAAAATAAATCTTTTAACGTCATAACTCTGCTATATTTATAGTAATAACTTAACCTGAGGTTTTTTCTTTCCAGGTATTGTGTTGACTTCTTTCCCTTGGGGCTACTTGGTGGACACCCAAGGTCGAAAGATGGTCCTCGTATACAGTTCCTTATGTGCTGGAGGTTTTTGCATAATATCTGCATTTATGCCAAATTTAATAACTTTCGCAATTTGCAAATTTCTCACTTCTCTTTGGTAAGTCAAATGTATATATATATATTATGTATTTCTAGTAATTTTCATCTAATACACAGTATTTTATAACTTACATACAGTAATACAAGACAATATGTATTACAATAGATACATGGGGCAGGGGTGCACCAGTGAATTTATCTGTATTTCGGAGGACTTAACAAATAAACAAATTATGTTATACCATCCATCGATCCATCAGCCTTAGGTAGGGGGTATTCCCTCAGTCGGCTCTTACGACTCCCGTGGGTAGCGAGTGGTGGGACAATTCTAAAGCCGGCCCCACACGGCACGATAATGTTATGTATATATGTTATACACGAGATATAATATAGAGATTCAGTAACTACACTTATTAGTGGATCACATTAATAAACCACCGCGCCATCGCCATCTCCAGCTTACAATGTCTGTGCCAGTCATGACTTAACCGACTGATATACGAGTTATGCTAATTGCATTTAATTTTGTGTATGACTGCGCAGATAAGGGAGTGTTTAGATACTGACCTGTCCGTACTTAGTGTTGTGGGTTCGATTTCCACACAGGACAAAATTCTTTGTGTGATCCAGAAATGGTTGAATGGTTTTTCTGAGTATGTGTGTAGTTTGTGTTCGTTAAACTGTATATTTGTAAAGTCCCTCTTTTAAAATAAATAATCAATTCCCTGCTATCAAAATATGTTTCTATTTTAATTAAAAAAAATGTTTTGACAGCATAGCATGCCCAGCCGCGGCGCCTTACACATACATAGGGGAGATTCTACCGGCTAAATACAGGGACGTAGTGTTATCTATCACTAATGCAATGCAGATATCAGGGTCAGCACTAGTGCCCCGTAAGTAGTAGGTACATCAATTGTTTAGAACTATAAAAATAATACGTTAACTAAACGCAACCTTAATCTTCTAACGACTTTATTATCACGCGAAGATAAGGGACTGCTTACTTATCAGAGATTACATTGAACGCTTTCCTGTAACCTCGTGTCTTTCTCGCATCATAACATGTCCCTACCTATTTTATTTATGTTTACACACAGAAGAGTATATTTTGAAGTTCTCCAAGAATATTTTATTATATTTATATATTTTTTAAGCATCGATATGCTCGGTCGTTTACCAAAATACAGAGCGAAAATGTTAAATTGATTTTATATTTTTGCTTTATATTTTTGTTCTCATTTTGTTTATTGTTTAATGTATAAAAGTAAAAAATGTATATAAAAAAAAGTAAAAACTTTTTTAACTAAGTACTAATAAAGTATAAATTATTTTTGAATAAGAAAAAAGAGATTTTTAGTAGAAGCGGGAATCAAACCCGCGTATTTTCCAATCCGGGGAAGTGCTCTAAGCCACTGAGCTATCCTACTGATCTTTCGATCATCCCAATTTGCCAAGACGCGGGTTCCATTCCCGCTCCTACTAAAAATCTCTTTTTTCTTATTCACAAACAATTTATACTTTAAAAAGTAGCGGAGCATGTCAATTGCTAAAAAATATAGATCTAAAATGTTTAAGTACTAATAGTAATTATATACATAATATTATAATACGACGAGTATAACTATATCTTTACTATTATAAAGCTGTAACAGAGCTGTGTCTATACATATCAGATATTTAAGAAAAAAATACTTTATATAGGCGTGTCTCAACAAAACAATTTTTTTAGAATTTTTGTCTGTTTGTCTGTTTGTTTGTTCACGCGTCACGAAAAAACTATTGAACGGATTTTGATGACATTTTTATTTGATAGCTCTCGATTAGACTTAAAAACTAGTAGGAATACATTTTATTTTTATCCCGCTAATATATCGGGAACCTGAGATATAACCTAACAAGACAAGCTTTTGGTTGTAGCAGAGCTGCGGGCAAAGGCTTGTAATATTATACTAACTGACTGACTGACTGACATATCAACGCACACCCTAAGCTCCTGCGGCTAGGACCATGAATAAGTATATAATATATATTTATATAGGTACCTCCTATAGTATCCTTGATACTATAGTTGAGGACTAAGAAAGGATTTTACGTCCAGATAGGATTTAAGAACTAGACTAAGAAAAGAGTTTACGGAAATCCAGAAAGGTGTTTTTTCTATCACTATAACACGAGCAAAGTTGCGGCTTGCGGGTAATGCGGTAGCGTTCTTATATGTCAATAACTTAGCCTTTTTCCGCGGCTCCGCCGCAACAAAGAGCTAGTTTTTAGATTACATCGCAGGTTTCCGGTGTAGTAGCATGATAAAATAATAATATATTCCCCTTTTTAAGTCGAATCAACAGAAGTTTATCAAACAAAAATTTGTCATAACAGACAGACAAAAAATCTAAAAAATATTTTTTTGTACAGAGACGCTTAAATAGCCTAAACCAATGATATTTTACACACAATATCATTGGCCTAAACACAATATTTCTTTCTTAGATTTCTTTAAATGTACAGACAGCTCTGTTACATTATTAATTATAATATGTATATATTTTTAATAAAATCTCAACGTTTCTCAAGCTACTTTACCACTTTATTATAGTTGCACAGCGATTAATATTGTTTATGTCTGATGTTTTTAATGTTATCTTTTATTTACAGTGTTAGCCTGGGCAATTCTTCCATTGGACTTTCAAATAGACTTTGGATTGTATTATTTTAGACCTTGGCGTCTTCTGTCAATAATCTATGCCACAATATTCATAATAAGTGCTATTTTACTGTGTTTTGGTCCTGAGAGTCCGAAATATTTAGTATCTCAAGGGAAGCTCGACGAAGCCATAAAAGTATTACAAAATATATACGCGGGAAATAAGAAAAAAGCACCAGAAAATTTCCCAGTAAGTTGACTTTTGAAACTGGCAGCCATTTTTATTTTCATATTTACTTACTTATCATCGCGCCATTTCCCTTGCGGGGTAGGCAGAGAGAACAGAGTGCCAAGGGGCTCTATTCTTGCATACATCTCTCGCTTCCTCAACATTCATAACTCTCTTCATACACGCTTGCCGGTTTCGGAGACTCCTGACTCCACCTTCCTTCAATACATGACCAATTTGGTCTAGGTAAGTAAGTCTCGGTCTCCCTCTGTACCTACAACCTTCCACTTTCGCATTGTATATCTTCTTAGCCAGTCGCTCGTCCGGCATTATTTCCACATGTCCGAACCATCGGACCATTCCCTTTCGCATCTTTACACCAATACTCTCTTTCATACCTACTCGCTCTCTTACGTCATTGTTACGAATGCGGTCAGTCAGCCTCACTCCACAGATTCTCCGCAGAGATCGCAATTCGACCGCATTGATTTTACTCTCATGCTTCTTTTTACATACCCAACTCTCGCTTCCATATAATAACGTTGGGACAAGCACTGCATTGTGTATTGCGACACGTGCCTTCTGGCTGAGGTGGTGGCTGCCGAGAAGTTGTCCCAATGCTCCGTTCACTCTATTTCCCGCATTCACTCTTCTCTCTACATCAGTGGTGTACCTTCCATCCCGACTGAATCCACATCCAAGATATACAAATTCATCCACTTGTTTTAGCACACTATTGCCTATTGCTACTCTAACATCTGTTCTGGCTTCTTCTTTTTCAACAACCATTACTTTGGTTTTGCTCACATATTCACATTTCATATTTACAGTCTAATATTACCGCTTCCTACACAATGAGAGGCATAATTTGCCTGCAACGTATTTATATAAATTAATGATACCTATATAAATATAAATTACGTTTTAATTTTAGATAAAGAAACTGGATGTACCACCAGACCTAAGAAAGAAAGGAAATTTCTTCACGTCTCTTAAACAACAAAGTTGGCCTTTACTCAAGCCTCCATATTTAAAATGGATGAGCCTAAACGGATTTTTATTATTTGGTATATTTTCTGTGTAAGAATCCTTATATTATATTAAAAACTAGCTGCTATCCATGTAGCAGCTATTGTATTATTTGTTTAAAGATAACCTTTAAATAAGGATAACTTTTTATATTAACCCATTTTAAGTGAAATAATGCCGATATTTTGCTCCAAACCAAGTGTTATCTACCCCTGAAAAACGCTTTAAAATCCGTTCAGTAATCTCAGAGATATAGTAGTGATAGCTTAGTGGTAAAACCAAGGACTGCGAAGACAATGGTATCAAAGTCAATCCCCAGTGAAAATTAAGGCACATCTCTGACTTTTCGAGAATATGTGTATAATTTGTTTACAAATTATCGCTCGGTGAAGGAAAATATCGTGAGGAAACCTGCATGGCTAAAAAACTTTCTCGGATGGCTTGTGGAGTCTGCCAACCCACATAGGGCCAGCGTTGTGTACGGCCTGAATCCCTCTCAATGTGAAAAGAGATCCGTACCCAATAGTGGGAAGTAATGGTCTGAAAAAAATAAGAGATGTGCTTTAATAAACAGACAGATCAAAAATAATAAAAAGCGTTGTTTTTGTTATAATTCCTAACCTAACTTAAACTTCCTCTTATAGTCCTCTCTCCATTTTTGATACATACCTGTAACTTCAATGTACAGACTAAACGGGATCTACTAATTTATTATAGAGGCCTATGTATAGATCTATAGATAGCGAATTATTAATTAGTATAAAATACTAATGGGTGCTCAGAAATGTCTATTATCATTTCAGGTTAAACGGTCTATATTTGTGGGTACCAGACGTATTAAACAGAGTACTAACTGGCTCTGGGGAAGATCAAACCGCGTGTGACGTCATCTTCGAAAGACTTAATCAGGTAAATTGGTATTGCTATATTTGCAAACATAATAAACTCTTCAAACTGAACTTGCATGTACCCACTGCCAAGTAAAATAAGCAATTTGAGTATTGCTTTATTTATTGAACAGATTTCTAAAATATTAAGGGATTGCGTTCCACCATTTTCTTATTCGCCCTGAAGGTAATGATTATGATGAAGATAATGTCATCCAAGGCAAATTTAGTTACGAGTTACGACCGCCAACAAAACTATCCTCCTGCGCGGGATATAATAATCATAGTGCTGCACAGATGGCGGAGTGGTGTACGTAGATACCGGTCTCCCGCCCGAGTGTTGTGGGTTCGATTCCCACACAGGATAACTCTTTGTGTGATCCACAAATGGTTGTTCTAAGTCTGGGTGTACTTTGTATCTGTGAAATTGTATGTTTGTAAAGTCCCCCGCTATACAAGGATTATTCTTTAGTGCAGGGTGTTGTATTTATAAAAATAAATAGTAGGTAATCATGTCTGTATCATTCTCAGTAGCAGCCCGGAGTTTGGAAATGTGCCCGGTAGACGTCAATAGGCTCGCCCCCTATTACGGGAGTAAACATAGCTGGTGAGTCGTGGGTGTGTAATACACCTCTGACTACCCCTTCGGGTAGTCAGAGGTGTATTCGGGCGTGATGCTATGTTTTTTTTATCATGTCTGTGCAGCAAACCTTCCACCACTACCACCTCAGTATCATAATCCGATGGTAGAAATCGGATACAATCGGAAAAAACCAAATGCAATACCAACGGCAAAATTCCTAACTCCAGGCGAATGAAACTACTGCAGTAATTTCACACAACTCCAGTGGTCCGCCAGAACAGGTGGAGAGACGGCACACGGCGGGCTTATTTAGTAGATCGAGGAACCGAGATTCGAACAGGGGACTGGTGTCGTACAACGTGACTAATTAATACTTCCAATTATACCCATTGCATTACTGATGGGTGGTAGGGTTGCGTATAAAATGCGAGTACTTACTCTGTTATCTGGCCGAGTGGGCCGGACCATCATCTTCTATGTGACCGACTGTGAAACCCATCAGTGTTTTGACTGCAGCAGAAGATAACCGTATATGAATTCCTTTTTCATACGTGAAGTGAAATCAGCGGCTTCGCAGTATTCTTAGTATTGGTGAGTTCATAAACGGGTACCACTTATCATCAGAAGTGTTTTTTAATTGTTCAAATATAAGCATCAACGTGTCACTTCTTCAGTGTGTCTCAGTAACAATTAGTCTTTCCAGTTCATTCCTACCTATATAGAATATAATCTCATAGTATGTTGGAGTAACGATATTTCGTTGGTTTCAGACAACAACAGACTTAGAATGTGACGATACCATAGATGAAATAACATTCGTTGTTAGCTCAATAGCGAACGTGAGCTGTGCAGTTATAGCCATAGGAATCAGTAGTGCGGTCAAATGTATTGGCAAAAAGAGGCTCCTTGTAATGGTTTACTTTATCATCGGAATATTCGTTATACTTATCAACTTTATAACTCAAGATATTATATTCGCCGTGCTTCTGTCTTCGTTCCCTATAATGGGTCTGGCAATTGGACCTGTTAACGCTTACGCAGTAGAAATATTCCCGACGCATCTAAGGTAAGCGATTGCAGATTCTATCCTAACAAGAGAAGTAGTCTGTAAAAGCTGATGTGCTATGATGTGTTAGATCTCTCTAAACCATTTATATTGTGTTAGAAATCTAGATAAAATCTTTTTTACTTATTTGCTAACAGTGTAGTTGTGTTTACTGTACCTAAATGTTAATATGTCTCCAGTTAGGTAACTATTTTCTAGTCTAGAAGTGCACGTCCCTCAACATGGATAAGAGGTGTAGAATACAACCCACGCGTCTTGTTGCCACTGTTGCCAGGTATCCAATGTCATTGGTTCCGTCTGAGAAAAAACACTTTCCTTTAGTAAATGAAAATCGCCTTCAATGGAGGACGTGTATTCATAAATGGAACGTTTTTCCAATTTCTTTTTCTCTACCCATTATTGTCCGACTATTTGGCACGTGTCTCCTACCAGAGTGAGAACGACGTAGTCCATTACACTTGTTGTTGCCCAGTGCGGGTTGACAGACTTCAAAAGCCGTGGAAAATATCTCCCAGGAATACAAGTTAAGTTATAATGCTTTCCTTGACCGAGCAGTGATGATTTGTAAACAATTGTACACACAATTTCGGAAAATCAGAGGCCTGTGCCGTGCGAAGAACAAGAGTACAAACCCGATACAACTGTCTTTGCTGCCCTTAGTTTTACCGCTATGCTATCACTGCCTTTTGCATATGACCTCATATGATCCTTTAATTATTTTTATTTCGTGTATTTTTATAAATAATACCCTATACTGATTAAAAAAAAATAGATGCATATTTGTACTTTGATTCAATAGTTGATTACGTAGGTACACAAATAACAACAGAAAATAGTATTCTAGTAAATTAATAGTAGATACTGCAAGTAGTAATGACTTGCGTTTTTAATATAATAAATTAAGAATAAGTATCGCAAAATAATCTGGAATTATGAAAGATATCCGAGTTGTAATCCCTTTGTAAGTAATATCTTATTATCTTTTTGATACTTTATAATGATTACCTATATAAACTACACAGAGTATAATATATGTATAATATACTATTCGACCCGTGCGGAAATCCGCATTCATTGAAGGATTCTTCTTCTCTTCTTAGATGATTTTTTAGATATATAATTTAAGAGAAGCGGTACTTTTTAGACCGTGGGTCTATTTTACGTCATTAGCCGGCACGATTTAAAGCTTTAAAATGAGGGTATCATGGAATTTAATAAAGGAATAAGTAAGATCTGGCGGACCGACATCAGATAAATAGGATAGAGAAATAGTATATAAGATATTTCAATACAATTAACAAAATTAAATTTATGAATTACAAAACTTAAACTTAATTAAATATACCTAAAAATATGTTCCTAAAAATAACTTTAAAATAGGTGTAAGACGATGGGAATCGGGTCTTTGACTGCAAGCACTTCCCTCGTCCAATATAGGTACCATGTTGGACGACGCAACTTTCTGCCTTGCCACTTGTCATCGTTTAGGTGTACCCAGCGATGCTCCGTATCGTTGTCATTACAGAGAATAGGTCGACAGCCATGACATGGCTTATCATGCAGTATGAATGCAGGATGTATACAGCGGCACGCTCAATGCGTCGTAGTCTTGTCGCCACCAGCGTACCACCTGTGCTTGAACCTAACGGATTGGTGCGTGGCGACGGCGAGAGACTAGATGATTTAATATGTCACTTCTACTTTAGAAGTTGTGTAGGTCTCTGGTGTGTGGTTAAAATACATCTAAATTTTAAAAGAAAAATATACTAGGCTTCATCTTTACCTAAATAAACAGTGAAATTCGATGTATGCCCCAAATTATTATTAATAATAATATATTATATGTATTTTCATTTACGAAAAATTAAGTATAATTTATGAACAAGTGACAAGGCAATAATGGGCAAAGATAATTATACCTATTATTGATAATAACTAGGTAAAAAATAAACGATCACTGCTTATATGTTTTAATATACAATGAAATTATAGAACTATCCAGTTTTGCTTGAGATTATATTATTTGATATTTGAGATTATTCAGACTTGTAGACGCCTCGTGGAAGCAGAATCGACTTGCATATCGCATTTTCGCTAACATCACTTATTAACTTCAAAAAAACTTCAGTGATAATAAGAAGTGAATTGGCAATGAGCTGGCTATAAATATCTCAATATAATACCTGTTGAAGGTCTGATAATAACTGAAGTAGAAAGATCGTAAAATGGATATCGCGACCAATTAGCAAACGTATCTAAGTAGGACGCCCGCCCATGACGAGTACATAGGGCGCGTTCCAGATGGCGATTTCACATTTTCACACTTTGTGTTAAATTTATAAGGCTAAGCATGCCAAATGCTAAAAAAATATAAAAAAATATCAAAATATTAATAGGGCTACCTCATTATTTGGTAAAAATCTGTTATTGTAAAATTAAGTTTACCTGGTCGCTGTAATGTATGCAAATACTTCCGACAGCAGGTGCAGGCGTCACCCAAGACGTTAAGAATGAATGTGTTATGGAAATTCGCAGTCTCGAACAACTGTCACGATGGCTGGATTGGCAAAGCATCTGGGACGGTACCTATTCCAGTAGATACAGGTTCAAATCCTGCTCGTGACTGTTATTTTCAATTTCATATTTTCACACTTTGTATTAATTTATATGCCTAATCATGTCAAATGCTAAAAAAAATAACTAAACTAATCCTATTATAATAAAAATAAATAAAAACTACTATGATCATTTGAACGAACCTTAGACCACGAGGACTAAAACTTATTCAAGTGACATTCTACTGTCGGCAACGTGCCCAAAATAATGGCAGCATCACCTCGCTGGATAGCGATAAATAAGTATAACTGATCGAAAACTTTTTATATTTCAGGGGCATGGCGATAGGTTTATCTATGATGGTGGGTCGAATGGGTTCGATCGTGGGTGCCAACGTAGCCGGTGTACTTCTAAACGCTGCTTGCGAAGTCACTTTCTACTCGTTTGGAAGTTTACTTATCTGTGAGTATTGTAAAGTTACCAATCTTTTTATGATGATAGCATTAGCTATAGTAAATAATAGCTTATAATGTTTACTACAAATTCTATTCTTGCAATGAAATTTCATTGTAAGTAGGTACCTATTTAAATATTACCTAACAGATTTTCCATAAAGTAGAACTATTATTAGAACTCATAGGGTACTGCGCGGCATCAAAGAACATAATCTAATCTAATCCCGTGTAATTATTACGACTTGGCATAGCTTCATAAGCAAGTTCAATGTAGGTACATTTTTTCTTAGGATTAGCTGAAGTCTTTGTACTTTTAATTAACTATAAATATGGAATTGCAGTGTCTATCAAAATGGCTTATTTTGTCAAGAATGTTTAACTGGATAGACCCAACAAAAACAAAAAGAATTACCTACCTAAATCTCTTTGACGCGGAATAAAATGCTGTTTTTTTAGATAATTTTCTAGCGGGAATAAACTGCTATAAACCAACTACTTAGGTATAGAAAAAGATTGATAATGTGAAGTTGGGTTTTCATAAAATGAATTAGGCTCTTTTTTTTTAAAGACAACACTCTGCACTAAGGAATAATCCTTGTATCGCGGGTCGCGGGGAACTTTACAAACATACATTTACATTACACAGACACAAATTATACCCAGACTCGGAACAAGCATTTGTGGATCACACAAAGTGTTGTCCTGTGTGGGAATCGAACCCACAATACTCGGGCGAAAGGCCGGTATCTAAATCACTCTGGCATCTGTGTATTTCCCTGAAGAATGTCACTAAACTACTATGTTATAAAATTATGAATATTTATTTTTGCTTCCAGTGTGTGGCTGCCTCACTTTCTTATTGCCAAAATCAAATGGGCCTCCCAAGAATATTAGTAACATAGAAATAACTAGACTTTAAATAGCATGTAAAAATAAAATACTTTAAGAATTCCTTGTTATTTATTAATATGACGTTATCAAAACAAAACCCAAAAAGAAAGTCGACCTTGCCTTATAGTTTTATTAATCAATCAATCAGCCAATCACTGTTCGCAGGGATATAGGCCTTACCCACTTTACGCCACAGCGTCAATGGCTCCTAACTTTTTTCGGTCATCTGAACAGACGGTCAGATGACTTAAAAGAAGTACCTAAGGGTACTATTTATCTATATATCATCATCTCCTTAAACTTACCCCAATATTTGGTTTTTATTGAGGACGGCTTCGTATCTGTAGTACCTGTTGACACGGATCGACTGCCTATCTAACCTCCACGACCCAGCTAAGGGGACAACTGGAAGAGAACAGGACCGGAGTCACATTTTTTATCCAGGCCTCACTTTTTTTTTGTTAAGGCGGGAAAAAATCTTCCTTATCGCACACCCCGTCGTTCGGGGCAATGAACAGGATAGTGTGGGGCCCTCACCCACTAAAGAAGCCCACCGTGTGCCGTCTCTCCGCCTTTATTGGCGGATCCCCGAAACAATATTACATTCCATGAATAAAAAACAAATGAAGGGTTTTTTATTCAGGCCTGACATTCTCTAACGACTGCCAGGATGTCATTTGACAACCGGGACCCACTGCTTAACGTGCCTTCCGAAGCACAATAGGCGTCACTTTTTGGTCACCCATCTAACTGCCAGCCTGCACTGTACAGCAGTGGAAGTTACATAAGCTTGCCGATCGTTCGAGCTGCAAGTGCACAACTAGGCTACGACCTCCTACCTAAGGGAAAAAAGTACTCTGTGATCCTAGTAGGAGTTTTTTTTTTGGTTACCCATTGAAAGGCTTTTCGATTAGGTTTTTCGAAGCGGTTAATGAAAAACACATACGATATGGGTAACCCTTATGAACGGCTTAATAGAAACCCTTAAAAACTGACCATTTCGGTTACCCATTGAAAGGCTTATTGATAGGGTTTTTTATAAGCGGTTACTGAAAAACCCATACGATGTGGGTAACCCTTTTAAAGCGGTTAGTGAAAAACCCATACGTTATGGGTAACCTATTTGTACGACTTAATTAAAACCGTTCAAAAGCAAAACAGATCATTTTGGTTACCCATTGAAACAGTTTTCGACGGTTTTTCTAAGCATCTAAAAACCATTATGTGGGTAACCCTTTTGAAAAAAAGTCTTACACTTTCAACTCTCTCTCTTTAAAACAGTAACAGTGTAGCATTCCGATTCGGAGCAGTGTAATATCTATCCCTCGATTATAGGCATAGGTTGCAAAATGGTACAGCACGCAAAGCGAATGGACTTTACCTAGGTACTTACCTAGTGGCTTGTAATTTTCATGTTTGTACTTGTTTGTTAGGCAGAAAAAACAGAGTTCGGCGCATTGATATTATAAGCAAAGATGAGTTATGAATTTATGATCATAATAAATGGCGTACCGATATTGTTGCATTATGACAAAGTACTTATTTATAGATGAATGCGGAATGCAAGCCCTACCACCAGTCATGCAATGGAAGATAATTGCTTACTTCCCTTAGCCGCCTCATATGACACCCGTGGGAAAGAATGGGGTGGTGACACTTGTATTCTTAGTCCGTCACCACACGGACAATAGGTACGTAGTATAGGTACTTGTACGAATAAAGTCACCGGGCGCGAGCTTTATTATTTTTTTTTATTTATTTAAATAGGTAGTTAAAGAAAGTTACAATTATCAAATATAGTAGGTACCTAAAAACTAATTCAACTTTGAGAAGGTATTAAAGAAAATTCAATTCTTTTGCTATAGTAGGTACGTGTTTATTATTGTTGTAAAAAAAATCTTTACCTACCTATAAGTTAGGTACCTAATGTACCTATACGTCATGAAAGGATTTCGTAAAGGCCAATCGGCAAGAGTGGATAGCTTGATGGTGGCTCAATATTTTATTAAAAACCAGCGGCCCGTCCCGGCTTCACCCGGATGGACATTTATTTCTTTAACATTTTGGAATAAACGTAGAGTAAATATATCTTTATTCTTTATATATATATATATATATATATATATATATATATGTCCTGCATAGGTAAGTGGTTCTTTTTTGTAATTACTATTTTTAATAAGTAATAAATCTATCTATTAAGTAATAGATTATGGTATTTGTATACATACAAAAATACAAATCTCTCTGTCTCAGGGATAATATAATGTAGCATTCCAATGATGTAAGAATTTTTTGATCTATTTTTTAGCACATGACATGCTCAGCTACTCAGAAAAAAAAGAAATGGTACGATAGCTCAATGGATTAGAGCACTTCCCCAGAAAGGAAGGGACGCAGGTTCGATTCGCGCTCGTACTAAAATACTCTTTTTCCTTATTCACAAATGATAAGATGTAAGAATTTTCATAAATCGGTCCAATAGTTTTAAATCGGTTCAATCGTTTTTGAGTTTATTCGTTACAAACATACAAAAACACAATTCCTTCCTCTTTATAATATTAGTGTAGATAAGGACTATACGCCTGCAGAAATTTGTGGAATAAAAATGAAAAGTAGCTATGCCTTTTATACATTACAGGTACCTATGTTATAATAGTTATAGGTTTCTTATATATCTACAAGATATACAATGCGAAAGTGGAAGGATGTAGATACAGGGGGAGACCGAGACTTACCTACCTAGACCAAATTGTCATGTATTGAAGGAAGGTGGAGTCAGGAGTCTCCGAAACCGGCGAGCGTGTATGAAGAGAGTTATGAATGTTGAGAAAGCGAGAGATGTGTGCAAGAATAGAGCCTCTTGGCAATCTGTTCTCTCTGCCTACCCCGCAAGGGAAGTGGGATGATAAGTTAGTTAGTTAGTTATGTTATAATAGTTATAGGTTTCTTATATATCTATTACATATATTTCTTGTGTCCGTGTGTTAGTAATTGAACTCCTCCTAAACCGTTGAACCGATCTTGACGAATTTTTTTGTGTATCTTTGTGTAAGTACCGGGATGGCTTAGATTCACATTTGGACCCGGTAGGTGGCGCCAGGATAGGTTTTTAGGCCCTACCTAACAATAAATTTTTCCCACACCAGAAAATAATCCTTAGTAGCTAAAATAAATGCTCCATCCAAACGAAACGTCCATGCTCGGACAGGAAAACGTCTGTTGGTTATTTAAAGACAGCACTGCACTAAGAAATAATCCCTGTATTAGGTACGGGGAGTTTAAAAACATACAATTTCACGGACATGAAGTACACCCTGACTCAGAACAACCATATTTTGTGGATCACAGTGTTGTACTGTGTGATCTTAGGTCTTAGACATGAGAAGTTTGGAGAGTTTTTTTTTTATTGCCAACAGTGGCAGGCAAGCAAATGGCCCACTTGATGGTAAGTGTTAACCGCCGCTCATGGACTTTGGCAACACCAGGGGCTCATTGTAACAACAGCTATCTGCTAGTGAAAGTCCCGTCCAAATCGATCCGCCATAAAACATGAAGTTTAAGTACGCACATGATGGGTTTGAGATATATAGTATCGCAGATATACCTACGCACTGAAAGATTTGACCACGTGATCACGTAGAAGCCATGTTTTATCCATAAAGTTTATGTACCCACGGACAGCGCAGCGTAGGACGGCCCCTCACCAGATGGTCTGTCGATCTGGTCAAAGCCACGGGTAACCGTTGGATGCGGTCGGCGCAGGACCGCTCGTTGTGGCGTTCTCTTGGGGAGGTCTATGTCCAACAGTGGATATTGAAAGCCTAATGGATGGATGGAAGGACATAGGATTGATTAGATAGTAGGCTAGAATCCAAGTCAGTATTGTCGCGTTGTGGCGTTCTCTTGGGGAGGTCTATGTCCAACACTGGATATTGAAAGCCTAATGGATGGATGGAAGTACATAGGATTGATTAGATAGTAGGCTAGAATCCAAGTCAGTATCGTCGTGTAATATTTAGCAATATTTTAGTAAAGAAATATGATTTTATTAAACATAAAGTGAAAAATGTGAAATCGAAAATAACAACACTAGCAGGATTTGAACCTGCATCTCCTGGATACCGTCCAGATGCTTTGCCAATTCAGCCATCGTGACAATTGTTCCTGACTGCTAATTTCGATAACACATTCATACCTAACGTCTTTGGGTGACGCCTGCACCATCTATGGGAAGTATTTTCAGACATTATACCGACCAGGTATACTTAATTTTATAATTAAGATTTTACCTAATAATGACGCAAACCCTATAAATATTTAGATATTATTATACGTACATTTTTAGCATTTGACATGCTTAACACTATACATTAAACACAAAGTGAAAAATGTGAAATCGAAAATAACAGTCACGAGCAGGTTTTGTACCTGCATCTCCTGGATACCGTCCAGATGCTTTGCCAATTCAGCCATCGTGACTTCACTCACTTTTAAAAAATTATTAAGGGTGTAATATTCGCCAAGAAAAAGTAAGCTTAAATGAGATACGGCTAGCTAAACTAACTGAACGCCTTACAGAATTAATAGACGCCCCCTTATCTCAAATATTGAGAGAGAGAAAAAAAAGAGATGGAGTTGACAGATTTATAATTACAAATTATAATTTGTGAATAAGGAAAAAGAGTATTTTTGTACGAGCGGGAATTGAACCTGCGTCCCTTCCTATCCGGGGAAGTGCTCTAATCTACTGAGCTACCGTACTATTTGTTAGAAATACCCAATCTCCTTACCACAATTTGTCTTAACGACTAACGCCACCTATCGGAAGCATTTACATGCATTAATCCAATATAGTAAGTTTAATTTTGCAATTAAAATTCAAAGTATTTGATGGCGCGATTTTTTTAAACATTTTGATCTATATTTTAGCACTTGATATGCTCAGCTACTCTTAAAGTACATTACACAAAGTACAAGTACATTTATAATTTTTGAATAAGGAAAAATAGTATTTTAGTACGAGCGGGCATCGAACCTGCGTCCCTTCCTATCCGGGGAAGTGCTCTAATGATTTAATCTTTATCCAAATAAATAGGTATGTTATTCATCACAAGTATTTAATTTAAAACAAAATAGAACCTTTGCATCATTCGATTTCAATAAATATCTTAGGAGATATCGCAGTTTTAAAAAAAATCTAGACGTCGCGGGACGTCTAAAAGATGTGAAACATCAAAATTATTTCGTAGAAATAAAATGATAATAACTTGACAAAGTACTCCTCAAGACGAATCAAACGAGTATAAACTCGATAGGGTTGCGTAGTTTCATTACAGAGTTACTGTGGCCACCTTCCAGCTCCATCGTCAGACCCTAGATACCATCTAGAGACAAAGTACTCGTCAAGATAAATCATACGAGCCCAAACTCGATGGAGTTATGTCGTTTTATAACGGAGTTCTTATGGCCACCTAGCTCCATCACCAGACCCTGGATACCATCTAAAGACAAAGTACTCGTCAGACGAATCAAATGATTCCAAACTCGATGGTGTTGCGTCGTTTCATTACAGAGTTTCTGTGGTCACCTTCCAGCTCCATCATCAGACCCTGGATATCTTCTATGACTGAAGTTCTAGTTAGGACATTTCAAACGAGCCCTAATTCGATGGAGTTGCGCCATTTAATTACAGAGTTTCGCATGGCCACCTTCCAGCTCCATCATCAGACCCTGGATACCATCTAAAGACAAAGTACTCATCAAGACGAATCAAACGTGTCCAAACTCGACGGGGTTGCGTCATTTCATTGTATAGTTACTATGGCCACCTTCCAGCTTCATCATCAGTCCCTGGATACCATCTGGACACAAAGTACTCGGCAAGACGAATCATACGAGCCCAAACTCGATGGGGTTGCGCCGTTTTATTATAGAGTTCCTATGTCCACCTTCCAGCTCCGTCATCAGATCAGCTCCGTGTCATCATAATATTGTATTATCACGTGATATACACATGCGTGTAAAATTTTAGCACATTTTCTTAGTCCGTCACCACACGGAATGTGTGGTGAATGCAAGTGTCACCACCCCATTCTTTCCCACGGGTGTCGTATGAGGCGACTAAGGGAAGTAAGACTATCATCCATTGCATGACTGGTGGTAGGGCTGGGTACCAAGTGGGAGTACTCACTTGGTATCGGGCCCGAGCGGGTTGGTACCACCATCTCCCATGTGACCCGCCATGAAGCACATCATTGCGTTTTGGCTGTAGCAGGAGATAGGCGCATATATTTCATTTCATATCTGTGAAATGAATAGGTGAGCAGCGGCTTGACAATACTCTCGGTATAGTCGAGTCCATGGGCGACGGTTACCATTTAGCATCAGATGGACCGTGGCTCGTCTTCATCGTTCGTCTTTGGCTTTGTCTTGCTTGCCCTCTGCGTAGTATACGGTATCCCCTGATGATACTGACGGTTATAACTTTTTGAAATTGCCACAGTGTTCGAGATTTGTGGGCCTTTAGGGCACCCGTCCAGCTTAGAACCCCATATAAAGGCATAGACCACACATTCCCCATGTAGAGCGTCATACATTGCCCCTCTCTCTAAATCAGCAACAGATGCACTTGGTTATGTACCCTGGCTGAAAGTGAAAAGTGCTGGTCGGTGCCATGTTCCCAACAACATGGAACACTATGGAACACCGCATCTCCCGCTAACTCCGACCAATTTGACTTGGGTAGATCACGGCGGTCCTCTCTGATAAATAAGCCCCGACAATATGG
The DNA here is from genome assembly GCA_948253155.1 of Leucoma salicis. Taxonomy (NCBI): domain Eukaryota; kingdom Metazoa; phylum Arthropoda; class Insecta; order Lepidoptera; family Erebidae; genus Leucoma; species Leucoma salicis. The sequence goes on along the minus strand of OX411808.1, from coordinate 7,517,496 downwards.
CCAAGTTAGATTGACCCTCGGTAGCAAGGAAGTAGTAGTACCTTATTGATGCAATTCCAGCGCAAGGTATTATAAGAGGCTTTGGTGATGTCAATAGACATCGCTAAGATAATTTAATAAGTACTTTGACAAAAAGTCTTGGAACTTAAGATTTTTCTTTAATTTTATGTAATGAAATAATAAACAGTAATATCGTAACACAACGTTGCTGTTTGTTAAACCTTACCTACTTATAAATTCCCCTTGCAGGGTAGCCAGGTTTAAATAAATATAAATAAAATTTTGACAACACTGAATTATATCCTGTCCTCTTGAAGTTTTTGGCGGGACGTCATGGCAAGCGGTCGAAATCCTGTCACATACTTCAGTAAATTTATGAATTCACTAAAAATTACAGAAATGTTTTATTGAATGAACTAGGTATTCCACTGACGTACCTACATAGTTTACGTGGTGGTGAAAATCCGCTTCCTCTTCTATTTGTTTTGGTATGTGCTCTATAATTATTGATCTGTTTTCAGCTCCGACTAAATACATATTTAGTCTGAGGTTTTCAGATCAATAAAATTATGTTTTCTATGCTATTCTGTGTACGTAGTCCACGATCATAATAGATATACGGACGTTTACTCCATGGATATACCTATCTAATATTTTTTACGTCTAATCCATCGATTTAAATTCTAATTTTAGTACTAACATGGTGGTGTTTTGTTAGTGTTGTCCTATTATTAAATAAATCAATTAGCTGATGGTCTCGATAAAACACCGAACATATTTTTGGCCTCAACCTACCCATTGAAACAAGCACGAAACGAAACGGGCATTGGCGGAAGTTGTGTTCACAGAATAGTTAGAGATACTACGTATGTTGTGTGCGACTATCCTTCGTCAAAGCACTGACATGACAAGAAAGATGTCACAATAGAGTAACTTATATATTAGGAGATAGAAATATCAGTCAACTTCAAGATATAACGCCATCTAACGCAATTGAGTAGTAACTGCGTAGAATTTCTTGCGCCTCTTTTTCTATTTCCAAAATCCAAATCAATATTGTAACGACTTTACTTTTGCATCAGATCATTACAATATTGAAGGATTTTCGAAATCACTTAAAATGATATCTGGGAAAATAATTTATTGTCAAGAGAATGACCTTTTTATTTGTTAAAAATGATTTGAAAAGAGTTATAAATTATTATTATAATATTCCTAACGCCTCAATTTCAATTTAGTGACATCTATTGTGAAGTAGTGAAACTAAAAATTATATAGAAAAAAATGATGATCGAACTTTTTGGAGCACGAAATGAAGCGGAATTAATGACTGACAAGTTGACAGACTAGTGAAGCAAGATTTATTTCTTTTATATGTTAATTTGGATAGGCACAGCACATTACAGCCAAAAACAGACTGCCTAATAATATTTCAGAGCCATCTACCGCAATACAGTTAAACTAAAAATTCTAAAAAAAATGCTTGAACTGAGACGCTGGCTGGATGGGTGGATGGATGATGGATGTCATGTCATGACGTGTCATGTCCAGGCCCTATCAGCTTCGTTCTACAAATTGTTTATAGGTGGGATTCGTTTTAGTAAGAGACAATGGCATTAAAAAGGGACAATAATATCAATGTAAAAGATTATCCGCTGTCGGCACCGGAACGCGGCAACAATCATTAACATATGTGGCCCTAGATGTCACTAGTGGCAATTTTAAATGCCCCTATCGTTTGTCGCAGTTAGGTGCTTATAACAATACAGCCATTATAATTCAGTTTTACACTTGGAAACTAGCGAGCTAGCGACGTCATTTGTTTCGAGTTACGTCATCTATTTTGGATAAATATGAAATATTTAAACAAAGTATATTAGTTATTCAATCAATCTTTATTAAGATTGATTATTATTTATACGCTATTGCGTATGTTAACCGCCCTCCCGGTCAAGGGCATGTCACTCCCTAAGAGCTTGTTTTTATTTAAAATCGTGCTCTCTAGTGCGCGGAAGAGACACTTATAATTATTAGTTCCAAAACAATTCTGCATCACGCAATAGATGGCGTTAGTAGTAAAATTAGATCACGGTATAACTTCTTTTCACATGTTAGTTTATATATAAGAAAGAATTTTCTAACGATATTAAATACGTCTCACTGTTGGGCATAGGTAATATTTTTGTTGAGTTGAGCTCTGTTATGTTTTTTTTATTGAATATCCCATACTAATTATAAACCAATATACAATAGATACAATAAATTAATATAAACGCCATCTAGTGGATTTGTGCGCTAATAAATTAATTTAATGCCATCTGTGGGGCAGCTGCGTTAAATAGTTTTACTGTCCCCCAATAAAAACGGAGAGTTGCATATCTATATTTTATATTAGTATATTATCTATGCTCCCGGTTCTAATTAGTTCTGGGGTTTCGACCCAGATGGCGCAGGCCGGTAAGAAAAAATGTCCTCAAAAAAATGTATGAAACCCTCATTCTTCTCGTAGAGTAAAAATGTTCTGTGATCGTGTCAGTCAGCATATTATTTTACTCTTTGGTCAGTTAGCAGGGGGAGTGCAACTGTCGTACATTGGCTCACCAAAAAATAGTGTGCTATTTTGCGCCGTCTGGTGGTGCAGGAACAGTACTAACTTAGCAGACTTTCTAGACACTAAGAAAAGAATATAGATGGCGCTTTTCTCAATAGAGGCGCTTTATTTCATTAAATATTTCCAAAAAATACTTTAAAATGCAACAATTTTATAAAATTTAATAACATTTTACAAAATCCCTAATCAAGTGTGGTCTCAGTTATTGTGTGATCAATTTATTACTTACGGATCACGCAATTTCAAAAACAAAAATATTAACTAAAGCGCCATCTAGTGGCGGCGGTATCACTGTGCTTCATACATTGTACATAGCGCCATCTAGTGACCACGGAACAAAATCTCCAAAACTGAATCCCTAGTGGCGTATCTATTCCAAGTATAGTTATTTTATTTATCTATGGTCAGTCAGTATCACACAGCCAGGCCCTGTCAGCTTCGTTCTACAAACTGTTTATAGGTGGGTTTCGTTTTAGTAAGAGACAATGCTATTAAAAAGGAACAATGATCTCAATGCAAAAGATATATCCGCTGTCGGCACCGGAACGTGGCAACAGTCATTAAAATATGTGGCCCTAGATGTCGCTAGTGGCAATTTTAAAAGCCACTATCATTGTTTGCAGTTAGCTGTTTATAGATACAGCCACATTATTACGATTTGCACTTGGAAAACAACGACGTCGATTGATTCGAGTTACGCTATCTTTTTTGGATAAATATGAAATATTTAAACAAAGTATAATAATTATACAATCTTAGTAGCGTGTATTTGCCGCCCTCGCGGTTCTAGTTAGTTCTGAGGTTTCGACCTAGATGGCGCAGGTCGGTAAGAAAAAATGTCCTCAAAAAAATGTATGAAACCGTCATTCTTCTCGTAGAGTAAAAATGTTCTGTGCACTAAGCTTGGAACATTTCACAAGTAGCATGTGAAATTTCATATGAAATGAATTTTCATACTTCGCATCTGCTACCACTCTTCATTTGACCTGTGAAACGTCACACTTAATGAAATCGCGGGAACGAGCGAGTAGCGACTTAGCGAGCGACGAATCGCGCCCACTAGGTAGGTATATAGTTTGTTCGTTCTATCACGCTCACTGTAGGTGTGATAGAAAGAACAAACTATATTTAGATGATTCGTCGCCGGAGCGTAGCACCACGCATGCGACGTTTTAGTACTATATGCCTCAGTTTTGACCTTGAGTATCCTAAAAGAGTATTTTAAAAATAGACTTTAAATTAAGTGCCGTAAAGTATTAATTTCCTTGGAATCATTTGTCGCAGATCTCAAAATCACGTGTTTGTTTACATGAATGAAATGAAATGAAATTTCATTATTATCACAGACCACAGCTCAGTCAGTCGAGTGTGTCTTCGATGATTGTTTGCGATTTACTTACTTTCATTGTACATTAGTCAGTACATAGTTTATTGTAATTATATAGGTATAGATTATAATTTTTTATTTAGTAAGTCAGTATATGTATATGTATAGCGTTAATATACATATGTTAGATTAGTGTAAATGAGACCAATAGATAAAATAAACCTTAGTTAGGAGTATTCATACAAAACTTCCTATTTCATTTTATGCTAGCATACGAAACGTGAGACGTGGGATGAAAAATCATTGTCAATGAAATTTCACATGTGAAGTCATATGATTATTTTTTAAATTTCTTCCAATGAAAATGAAATAAAAGTAGCAATCATTTCCATAACTACTGTGCACACAGCTCTACAACAAGGAACATATTTAAACTCTACCCGAGAAGAATAGCAACTTCGAACAAAATAAATGCGACAGATTCTGACAGGTACAGCACCTATTGAACGCCTCCTTGAATTAATATAGAGAAGGAATTCAAATACGACCACTTATTTTTGTAGTTTTATTAGGATTCTTATTTTAAATGATTGAAAATAAAAATAGATTAAAATAAACTTTTATTTAACAAAAAATATAAAATTTTACAATCACAGAACTCTATAATCGCAACTAACTTTGATCACTTTAATAGCTATTGTGAAAAGTATCCTGAACTGTATATTTTCTTTACACTAAAACACTTAAAACATTTACTCTGATTTTCTTTCATTCCACCTCGAAAGAACTACTTACTATTTACTAACAACAAAACAGCAATAAGCAAGTTCGTAAACTACATGTGCAAGTGACAGACAGCCATTTTTTACATTTGACAAATGACAAATAATGTATTAGGCTATGTTCCGATATATACACTGCTAGCACTGTCCAGTGCTCTTACTGGAGAAAAATCATTCCGTTATAGACTGAGTATTCTACTGCCGCAGTATTCTAGGGAAATATATGACGTCATAAATCGCCGCCATTTTTGTACTGTGAGCAGTGTGAGCACTGGCGTTTTCGAGGTAAGGTGCTCTCAGTGGTTTGATCACGTGATCAACAGCGTCCAGAAATTTAACCACTTGCACTATTAAAAAGTATTATTGTTATTGAATATTGTTATTCAAAGATACCGAACCAAGGAAAATTTAAAGAAATTGTGTTTTTCAGTGTGAAACCAGTACTTTGTATGAAATGAAAGTAAGGACAGATTAGTGTACTGGACTGCGTTCCGTTATAAACAGTAACCAGTATTGCTAACTATAACGGAACGACTTTGCAGTATACTAAATTGACGTCACACCTTACAGTGCTTGCAGTGTATATCGGAACACACCCTTAGTCTGTGAAATTTTGTCAGTATTACCACCAATGAAAAATAAATAATATATTTAATTATTTTTTCTATACAGTATTATTATTAGGAACCCCCTAGGTATACCGCATACATATTCGTAAAAGAAAGTTGACTCAACAAACGAGTCAAGTTCTAATATTTACGTCTTTTTATATTACAATTTACAATTAATTACAAATAAACATTCTATATATTATACCAAATCGAAGAAACTGTATAAAACTCCACACATTTTTCATTTTAAATAAAAAGTAAGATAAAACATGCAGAATATAGATTCTGACAGTGAAGATGAACTACCACCAGGATGGGTAGAAAAGTCCACTGAAGACGGAAACGTTTATTTTGTAAAGTTCGTAGCCCTTTTATTTATTATGTTTATTTACAATAATAAAGAATAACTAACCGGTTCTTACTGTTTAAGCACTTGTTCTAATAAAACACAATGGACACATCCCCGGACCGGCTGCAAAAAAGTAATCCCGAAGGAACTGCCTTTTGGTTGGTCCAAGACACTCGACGAGGAGGGAAAAACATTGTACATTCAAACGGAGACTGGCAATAAAACTTATATAGATCCCAGATTAGCATTTGCTAAAGAAGAAAAACAACATGTGAATGATTTTCGTCAGAGATTTGATGGTTCTACTACAGCTTTTCAGGTCAAAAACTATGTTGAAACCTATCTTGATTAAACACGGCAAATACCCATAGTATTACAATAATTTATTCCACTGTAGTAACAGTTACATATATATATTTATTTGCCGTGTAGTTTGTACTGTTGTCCATACATATGAAAGCATAGTTGTTGGTAACAGCTTAGATCGATGATCCAATATTAATAAATAATATGCTTGTTGTAACCATGTACTCAATGAATTTTTATTCATGTTAAATTATATATTTCACAGGTCTTACATGGAGTGGATTTGTCAGGAAAATATGCTCTTGTAACAGGTTCCAACGCAGGCATTGGATATGAAACTGCAAAATCTTTGGCAAGGCATGGCTGCAATGTTTTGTTTGCAAACCGAAATATGGAGGCCACTCAAAAGACAATTGAAACAATTGTAAAGGAGGTGAATGTATCAGAAGATAATCTAAAATCTATTCATTTAGATTTGTCCTCTCTACAAAGTGTTAAAAAATGTGCAGCTGCAGTTAAAACAGTGTTTTCTGAGTTAGTATTTATAGTGGAATCAACAAAGATTTAATATCTATTTTGAATTGGAATCGTAACATGCAGGTGATATACTTTGTCACCAGGAAATTATAGGTATGGAGAGAATGAGAGCCTATCTGTGAGCATGCTGATTTATAATGTTCATGTGAATAGAAGTATAGGTAATGTGTTAGGTTATACAATATTACCCTTTCATGTTTGAAATTAGCAGTGTGGGGCCAGCAATAGCCCCACCCCTTCTCTTCCTATGGGAGTCGTAAAAGCCGACTAAGGGATTACCAGAGGACCGGGCAGCAGCGTTCCCCTGTGTACTAAAAACATCCACTGCAATCGCCAATCCGCCTACCAAGCGTGGCGATTATGGCAATACCCCCTTAGGGGAGGCCTATGTCCAGCAGTGGACGATGAAACGCTGATGGATGGATAGGTGGATGTTTGAAATTACTTCAGTTGTTGTTAGAATAGAATAGAATACATTTTATTGTACACCAAACATAAGATAAAAAACAATAATTTACAATAAAACTCAACAAGTATGTACAATGGGCAGTCTTATTGCTAATAGCAATCTCTGCCAGACAATCTTTGGATGGAGTTAACAAGTACGATGCTGCAGTTATGTTGTAGGTGTACGTATACATAAATAAATATACATCTACAAATATAAATAATATATATGACTATAGGTAATCATAAATATCACATATAAATTAAAATCTTAAAATGACAAATAATGATCTTTGACCAATATTTTAAATTTAGTCGACATATTTGCGCGTCTGTTGTCTAATGGTAAGGCATTCCATAAGTTTACTGCCGTCACTTTAAAAGACTTACTAAGGTATTTTGTGCAATGCGTTGTTGTGTGACAAGTAACCATAATATATTTCGGTTACATCCAATATTTAGTTTGGTGGGCTGTTCTCCTCAACTCCACCTCTAAATGTGTGTTTTGCATGAAAGTTTCCAAATCACTCATATATGTCACTGTAAGTTATGAATATTTATAACTTAAATCCTCGTAAATTTTCTCTCATTTATTACAGCCATCTAGACGTTGTTATACTAAATGCGGGTATTTTTGGGCATCCATATACTGAGACCGAGGACAACATTGAAGCAACCTTTCAAGTCAATCACCTCAGTCATATGTATCTAGCATTACTGTTAGAACCGCTGTTGAAGAGAGGTTCAAGAGTGGTGTTTGTCTCATCAGAATCACACAGGTACACTATTAACGTTATGCACTTCCAGTGGTCCGCCAGCATAGAGAGAGAGAGATGGCACACTGCAGGTTTATATAGTGGATGAAGACCCTACACAACAACACAATGGGGAACAATGGGGTGTGCTGTTAGGTAAATTTTATCAAGTAATAAACCTTATGTCAAATTTTGATTTTGTATTAGTACCTTGCAGTTTTTTAGCCTTGATGAGCACATTCCAAAACTATAAAATTTATATATTAAATAAAATTATATTTAATATTACATAATTTTACATAGGTAGGTACATTTTTTCCCTCCTACATTCGCGCGGGCGTACACGCAAAATAAACATTTCACTTTTCGATGCAAAAAATTCGATTCAGACTTTAATAATAATAACACTGAATTTTTTTACTAAATCTGCCTGCGACTTCGTCCGCGTGGACTTTATAATATAAATGTGAATCTATTTTTCCAGGATACAAATAGCCTATGTCTGTTCTGGGCCCCAGAATATATGTATGCAAAATTTCATGATAATTGTGTGTTAAATGTGAGCAAAACCAAAATAATGGTCTTTGAAAGAGGAGAAGCCAGAACAGATGTTAGAGTAACAAAAGTTTATGGTGTGATAGAACAGTATATCTTGGATGTGGATTCAGTCTGGATGGAAGGTACACCACTGATATAGAGGGAAGAGTAAATAATGCGGGAAATAGAGTGAATGAAACACTGGGACAACTTCTCGATGATGTAAAAGAGCGACTAGGTATGCAAAACAGTATTGGCGTAAAGATGTCAATGCTACAATGGTTCAGACATGTCGAAAGAATACCGGACCAGCAACTGGTTATGAAAATATAAAATGCGAAAGTGGAAGGATGTAGGTACAAGGACAGACTGAGACTCGCCAAATAGGTCATGTATTGAAAAGGAAGGTAGAGTCAGGAGTCTTCGAAACCGGCGAGCATGTATGAAGAGAATTATGAATGTAGTTGAAGCGAGAGATGTATGCAAGAATAGAGCCTTGGGCACTCTGTTCCCTGTAATCCTTATAGGGAGATGACATGATGATAAGTAAGCACACTACATTTACTACTGAGATATTAAATGATAAATTATATTTCAGGTTTGCCAGTCTCACAAATATGTTTGCACAGCAAAATATTACACCAACAAAAGATGCCTACAGTTCCATGATGGCTTATAATAATTCCAAACTATTTAACGTTATTACAGCTAAGGTAAATCAACATTTTCTTCTGTATATTACCAATGGCAAACAAGCCTACACTCCACGTGATAGTTTATGTAACCATACCCAATAGACACTAGCAACAGCAGACACATTACTCACGTGTCTCCATCTCTAAGGAAAGGGATACTAGGTGGACAGAAAGAATAATAAAGAAGGGGAGGATAAGAAGGGGGTTTGTGATTTCACAATAATGCTGTTAATTAATATTATAAAATCACTATTGTAGCATTCAATAAGTGAGTTAGATATTTAATTAGTCAGTATTTTTTTTTGAGATGAAGAGTAGATGTCCTTTTCTGGGCTCCATTTGACTATCATTAAAATAAAAAATTAAATGACGACAGCGTAAAAAAACAAACTCGCGTTTATAATATTAATAAGGATTAGATTATCTCTTTCTAATTCCAGATACTAAGTGAAGAATGGCGTAACAAAGGTATTGCTGTGAATTCTTTGCATCCAGGCAACATGGTATACACTAGTCTCAGCAAATCATGGTGGTTATTTAGATTACTTTTCTTCATGGTCAGACCATTTACTAAATCTCTGGTAAGATAACCTTTTTATTATATTAAAGCCCGTCACACACGTAGCTATAAATTATAGCCTATAATATATACTAATATAAATCATAGCAAGGCATATTACGATACGTTTTCTAAACAAATTTTCGCGTGAGTGCACATGCAGCTATGATATTTATTTCTATAACGTCTCTAACTAATACCTACCGTAATACATTTTATAGTATGGGATATTAATATATGTTATAGCCACGTATGTGACGGGCTTTATTGATAAAGAGTATATATTTATGCTGGACATTCCCGATAGTGGCTATTTGCACAGCATGACTAATTCTGAGAATTTCGATCAAGCCAGCTTTCCTTACAGCAATCTGTGGTGACAGACAACGAATACAAGTGTAGCTACCCTATTCTTTCACGCAGCTGTCGTAGGTGAACGACAAACGCGGTAATACGACACGACACGAGAATATCAAATAAACGTTGTATGTACTTATGGCCTACGTTGTCGCCTAATATGAATGCGATGAAGTGCGGACTTGTTTTTTGCGCGACAAGACGCGATACAGTGTGAAATGACAACTTGGTGACGTGCGTTTACATTATGTAATGAGCCCATGGCTAAAACAATAATGAACTGTGCCGCGTTTGCCGCTCATGAATTGCTACAAAATAGGACACACGTCGCGTAAAGTATTACTCGCATTACGTAGCGTTGCGTCGCTACACCTAGGACAACGGGTAAGAGAACTAAGCAGTTATCACCCATTAGTGGATTACAGTATCACTGATGGTAAGGTTAGGTATCAAGTGGGAGTAGTCACTTGTCAGTTCTCAATGGGTCGGTATCTACGTGTTTTGTGTGTCCGACCGTAAAGCACTAGTGTGCTTTGTTTTGGTTGTATTAGGAGATCGTCTATTCAATTTCCCAGCCGCAAAAAGAAATAGTGACCAACAGTTTGGCAGTATTCTTTGTAATGCTGAGTCCGTAAGGTGGTCGCCGCTTTATCATCAAACGGGCCATAGCTCATGGGGTTATCTATACAAATAAATAAAATTGAAGTGTATGTTTGTTATGTCTCAATTGTTTTGTATAAATACTGATATACGTAATTATCACAAAAAAAAATTTGTTTGTCTGTCTGTTTCTACTGACAAATTAAGCTATAACTTCTATTTTTAACATTGGACATAGAAATGCTTACTTATTTTTATTTTTTAAAAAGACATCGTAGAATAATTTATTACAACGGCTTAGTGGTATATGCATTCCCTTGGATTGGGAAATACCCAAGATCGAATCCTGCTTAGCTCCAATTACACAGAAAAAAATTATAATTTACTTTATTAATGTATTATGTAATTATTATTCGCAGCAACAAGCAGCAGCCACTACTATATATGTGGCCACTGCGTCAGAGTTAGAAGGGGTCACCGGACTATACTTCAACAACTGTTTCTACTGTGAAGAGTCCGCCTTAGCGCGTGATAAAGATATCGCACGTGAAGTATTCGCTATGTCTCTCAAAATGATCGCTAATAGAATGGGCGCTGATAGCGTACAGAAGTATATAGACAAATATTCTATTAACAAAGTTGAAGCGTGATTGAACCATTATATAATTTAGTCAGAAAATAATATAAATTATTTGTGAATACGGAAAAAGAGATTTTTAGTAGGAGCGGGAATCGAACCCGCGTCTTCCATTGGATGCATGTAATTGCTCTCCGATAGATGGCGTTGGTCGTGAGACAAATGTAATAAGGAAATTGGGATGGTCGAAAGATCAGTAGGATAGCTCAGTGGCTTAGAGCACTTCCCTGGATTGGAAAAGACGCGGGTTCGATTCCCGCTTCTACTGAAAATCTCTTTTTCCTTATTCACAAATAATTTATACTTTAAAAAGTAGCGGAGCATGTCAAATGCTAAAAAATATAGATCTAAAATGTTTAGAAAATAATATTATATTTAAGCAAAAATGTAATGTAATAACAAAGAATCTTTACAATTATGGAGTGTCTATTCAAAAAGGCTTTTTTTGTCGACAATGTTTGAATGGAAATGGATTGATTACAATAAATAAAAAAGCAAATCTCTGACATTGAGCAGAATGTTGTTTTTGTAGATAATTTTCTACAGGAAATAAGCTGTTTTAAATATGTTTTATTGAAATTATTGATAATTTAGAGCCAAATTGCACTACAAAAAAGTATTTTCCGTAATAATAAACAAGCCCTTTTCAAAAGTCACTCCTCAATTATTATTTATGTAAAAAGGGGATTAATACATAATATTTAAATATTGAGCTGTTTAAATATTTTACCACTGTAATAAAAACTATGCACTATATTTTTCTAATGCTGATATCATTATTCTTAAATTCATTCTTCAAAATACTTTGGAAAATCCAAAATTGCACGCCTAATAGTCTTAATTTTTCACAATAAAATTGATTATTTGATGAGTAATGTATTGGTCTTACTAATAAATCACATAGATAGCGCTAATTTCAAAAAGTATCTACGGCTACTAATGTGGTCCTCATGTCTAATACGCCATCTAGCGCTAATTTTAAGAAGTATTACTATATTGGTCTATAGAAGTAGTTCTCACGAAATAAGGTACATATAGCACCACATCGAATCAGACCGTGAAAAGTGATAGGGCTCTATTCGTAATTATACTGAATCATAAAAGAAAAAAAAAGACTCGATTAGTGAAGTATTTCGGTCGTATTCGTGTTACCTACAACACACGGACGTCCAAGACAGAACTCTTTTAAACAGTTTTTTAACTAGTTTAAATAACAAACATGGCATCAAAAATATCATGAGTGTTAAAAATAGTGTTTTTTCTTGATATGTGTGTGTACCTATATATTATTTTACAAGTGCAATATATGATAATAGAGATATTTTAAGTTTGAAAAATCATTTGTTCTGCGTGAAGCGAGAGTAGTGCACGCCTCAACGCTTCGCTTATGAGGCGGGCAAAAATGGTAAAAAGTGAACACAAATTTTTTTCACATAACTTTTTTCGATAGAACTGTAGTTGGCTGGATATCGTGATAAACTGTTTTTCACCTTAAAATCTCACCTCCTTCCACTTCCCAACATACTTTTGTTTGTTATATTTTCTTAATTTTTTATTCTGTTCTAAATTCTTTTGGTTTCAAAAATTATCGAACCTGGGGCCTAGCCAAGTTTCTAACGCTAATAGAATACTATTACCACTCGCCACTCGATCGCTAACGCTTATAGAAAACTATTAGCCATTGGCCTAATAAGAAAAGGTACACGTGACAATAAAATTCATTATGTCCACTGTCTCGGTACGGTCCTTTTAAAATAACGTTATGTAACGGGTACCGTTAAAAGTAAAAGGATAAGTACTTTGGAATATGCCGATGAGTCGGTACCTATACCCATTACGCAGCTTTGGTAAAATAATGGATTAGGGAGAAGTTTAATAAAGAGGGAAACAAATTACCGCACACGTCTTTCAACCGTGGCATACTTTTTTTTTTGTTAAGGCGGGAAAAAATATTCCTAACCGCACACCCCGTCGTTCGGGGCAACGAACAGAGTAGTGTGTCACCCAGAACCGGATTAAGGTAACTTGATGTCCTAAGCAATCTTCCCCTGTGAGCCCCCCTATCCTTAAGTGAACTACAACGAATTAATTTAAAGAAAATAGTTAAAACGTATCGTAGGTAAAATATGTATGTGTTGTTCCCCTTGCCCTTATCCCATGCTAGGTGGGGTCGACACAACATGATTTTACATATTGTCCTAAGATTTGGCTACCTATATTTTTACTACTGGCCGCCTACCTGACGACAACTCACCTCGGGAACATCTTACACAGCAAACATAATGTGTTCGTCATATTGGACCATGAGAATCGAACACACGACCGCCGGCGTCGAAGGCAGGGCCACTACCAGCTACGCCAACGGGCTCCCCAGAATATTTATATATACAGGTTTTGTCGTAAATAATGGATAACCCGTTAATTGGAGGTAGCCCTGATGTAAAGCTCCAAGAAAATCGACTTTTTTTAGGGTTGCCAACGGTGTGCTAAAAGGTAAACATATTTGTTTTTTTTTTTTTAATTCTTTGCTCATCAATTCGGTCACCATTTCAACAAAATAACTTATTTTTATGTACTTTTTTTGTATCAGACTCCTGGATACTTGTTTAATTTTATTAGATTACTATTTTAGACATTATTACTGTAAAATATTGTCAAATTTTACATTTCAAACATTTTGTACGTTATTTTATTTTCTTTATGTAAAAATTTTAACATTGACTATGAAAAATAAATGTACTACGCTATAGCTGCCCATTATGTTGAAAATATGCCTAGTTTATGTAGAACCTATAAAGGTATCGTACATGCGTATTTTACCAGCAATATTAGTTACACAAGCGAAAGAACTTAGCGAGGTCGAAATTTTGATTTATAGAAATAAGTATGTTAAATCACAATGATTTAGACTCAATTCTTTCTAACGTCATTACATGATTTTATTCAATAAGAATTCGCAATTTTATCACTAAATTGTGAATTTAACATTTAACTGTGTTGCTTTATTTTCAGTTATATAATTGCATGCGACAACCTCAGATCAAATAAAAAAGTTAAGATGGAACTTTGCGAACAACGAAGTAAGGCCGGTTCACAGAACAATATTACTCAAGAGGGCCGGTTTTATGTGCGTGGGCCGGTGTTGCAATCATAATTCAAATTACCCCAATATTACAAAAATAATGTTACTAATTGTTAAATGTTAAAACACGATAGAACAAGTGTTCTATCAGCCATTCGGACGCGAAGTGTATGTAAAAAGTAGTGGCAATAGTGAAAAGGATATAGGAAGAATAATATTTTAAAAATAAAATTACTGAGTATTTAATTTTGTGCATTATTATTTATTTAAAACCTTTTGTGCTGAATTAATTTCTTGTAAGATTGCCTCTTACTTTCAATCGATTTGGAAATTGTTTCTAACTTAGCAATATGGTGGAACCAATGCTTAGGTATTTCTCAGTAATGCACCGTATTAAATTAATTTTATGTTCGTGCCCAGCATATTCGTGTTTATCTCTAAATTAATAAAAAAACTAGACGTCGCGGGACGTCTACCAGATGTGAAAACATCGAAATTATTTTGTAGAAATAAAATGATCATAACTTAACAAAGTATTCCTTAAGACGAATCAAACGAGTATAAACTCGATGGGTTTGGGTCGTTTCATTACAGAGTTACTGTGGCCACCTTCCAGCTCCATTATCAGACTCTGGATACCATCTGGAGGCAAAGTACGCGTCAAGACGAATCATGCGAGCCCAAACTCGATGGAGCTATATCGTTTTATAACCGAGTTCCTATGGCCACCTTCTAGCTCCATCATCAGACCCTGGATACCATCTAAAGACAAAGTACCGTCAAGACGAATCAATGAGGTTGCGTCATTTCATTACAGAGTTACTGTAGCCACCTTCCAGCTCCATTATCAGACTAGATATCATCTAGGTCTGGAGTACTAGTCACAACATTTCAAACGAGCCCTAACTCGTTGGAGTTGCGCCATTTAATTACAGAGTTTCGCATGGCCACCTTCCGGCTCCATCATCAGACCCTGGATACCATCTAGAGACAAAGTACTCGTCAAGACGAATCATACGAGCCCAAACTCGATGGGGTAACGCCGTTTCATTATAGAGTTTCTATGTCCACCTTCTAGCTTCATCATCAGATCAGCTCTATGTCATCATAATATTGCATTGTCACGTGATATACATATGCGTGTAAAATTTCAGCTCAATCGGAAACCGGGAAGTGTGTCAAATTTAACTTGCAAGATTTGAACAGTAAATTAAAAAGCGTCGCCACGCTTACAGCCGATTTTATCCTCCCTCCGCATTAGATGTTTCACATCAAAACCTGGTTGTTGCCCTGTTGTTTCACACAAATGATGGTATGCTTTGCAAGACAGTCAAGTGCACCGCCCGTTCCCCTGTAATTTAATGCAATATGCAGAAGCGGTGCAACAACACACACCAATTACACATTTATATATATTGTTACTTCTCTCTACACGTGTTTTGCCGCTCCACAGGGCATCCTCGGGGCAACTATTACGACAAGCGATTGTATTCCGTGTGGTGACGGACTAAGAATACAAGTGTCACCACCTCATTCTTTCCCACGGGTGTCATATGAGGTGACTAAGGGAAGTAAGTAATTATCATCCATTGCATGACTGGTGGTAGGGCTGGGTACCAATTGGGAGAACCCGTAATTGCTATCGGGCCCGCGCGAACGAGTAGGCAAAAAGCACATCAGTGTGTTTTGGTTGTAGCAGAAGATGCCATTTATTCTTTCATTTCATATCTGTGACATGAAATGGTGAGTAGCGGCTTCACAATACTCCAGGTATAGTAGTTCATGAGCGAGGGTTACCATTTACCATACGCAATAAACAAATACATTAATTGAAGTAATAACACAAATAAAAATTTTGAGTCACCACCGACATTTTTTCTTCATAAATAGATCGATCGTTCGAATCGATCACGTGAGCTTTTAAACAAAAAAGAACTGTATCAAAATCAGTCCATTCGTTTAGGAGTCAAGATGCCACAAACAGACACTCACGCACACAGACAGGTCAAACTTATAACATAACACCCCCCCCCTTTATGTGTGGGAGTAAAAAAATCGAGTCACTCATTGCTAACGTGACCATACGTCCCGCTTTGAGCGGGGCAGTCCCGTTTTCAGGCTGTCTGTCCCGTTGTCCCCAGCCAGAGCGAAATTGTCCCGTTTTTGCAAACAGACAAAACTTACTTATCATCACACCATTTCCCTTCCTAGGTAGGCGGAAAGAACAGTGCCAAAAGGCTTTATTCTTGCATACATCTCACGCTTCCTCATCATTTATAACTCTTAATACACGCTCGCCGGTTTCGGAGACGCCGCATGCTGTTTCCTTATAGATGGGTGTTCTAGCATTATGTCCACAACCTTCTTGTCGCGACCGATCAAGAACGCTGACTGGCGATGGATGTATAAAATTGGCAATGCTTTATCGCCTTTGAAAGGATAGAATCTCCACCTCCTCTTAGGCTGTTTGGCACCATCTGGCTACAGAGCCAGATGACGCCAAACACATTACAAGAGTATACAGATACTTAATGACGACACCATTAACAGTATTAGCGTCGGCTGTCAGTTTGGCCGACAAACCGAAATTAGGCTTCTCTTTATCAGCCGGGGCTTTGCCATCTTCTTTCTTCGCTTCAGTTTTACCCCAGCTGTAATCTTTGTTTTCATCTGATTCAGCAAATCGACTTTTTCTATCCCGTTGTTTCGGCTCTGATTTTATGGGTCTTCCGCCCTCCGAATTTCTATCGTCTCTTGGATTATGTTCCCTCCTGTCTTCCCCTCGGCCCTCCTTGTATCGATCTCCTCTAACATCCGGTCGTCTCTCTCGCTCTTTATAACGCTCATCTGAATTACGAGATGTTGATCGTTCCCATGGATGCGATGCGGATGGCTTTTCGTTTCTGCCAGTATTCAAAATGTTCTCACGACGGGGAGCTCGAGGTCTTTCAGAAGAGAATTCTTCATGATATCTCTCCTTCCTATCTGGATACTCCCTGTCACGGAAGCGGTCGTGTTCAGGTGGACCATACCTTTCACGAGGGTCTTTTCTGTCATTAAATTCCCGCCGTTTAGGTGCTCGGTTGTCATATTGATTGTAGCGATTGAACCCTCTTGGGTCTTCCCTTTGATAACGATCCTCTTGTTGTCGTCTATTATGATACTCCTGCTCCATAGGTCTATGATCATCAAATCTTTGATTCCTTTTATACTCATTATATTCTCTATACTTCCCATTGTATTCTTCATTTTGCTCCTTAAAGTGCACATTTTGCCCAAATTTTTCTCTATTCCTATCATATCTTTCTTGATATCTAGAATATTCCCGTTCATTGTGATACTGTTCTTGGTTATATTGTCTTTTTTCCTTGCTTGAGCCTCTGTAGAATCTCTGCACTTCTCTTTCCCTTTCATAGTCTTCAGGTGACACTGATCTGTGATATTCTTTCTGATAGTATGTGCGTGTAGGCTGACCTTCTTCCGAAGTTCCTCGGCGTTCTTTTACGACACTGTGTAGTTACGTTGCACGTGGTCCTCTTCTTACTCACTAACTGAAGAGTTACGTGGCCGTTTGCTGTGCTTGTGCTTATGTGAACGCTTCTTTTTTTGGGACACATCACCGTCGCTGATTGTAAAGTTATTGTTTTCAGAGCTGCTGCCGCTATCTACCACCGAATCAGTTTTAACCGGCCTCACTTCTTTGTTCGCACAGTACCATCTTAACTTTTTTATTTGATCCGAGGTAACGTACAAAGAGCATATAACACTACGGTATAGATCACCTGATAGTTTGATAACTAAAGGTGGGTGATAAATAACGTCACGACGAAAAAGTCACTGCGATCCATGGACCTATAATACAAACAGGACTGTGCACTTTGTATTACTGTGTATACAAAAATACACTTTATGCTCAATAGAGAAGGTTTATATTTCAAATGAAAAGGTCAGCGAGCCAGATGAGACCGTTAGTACGGAGCTTAGACGAAGAATAATATCATTCTTTTATCCGGCTAAAACAGGTATTATATTTATAGTCAACAAAGTTATAATCATAGTTATCTTTTAAAATTATTCCGGTTATATATTGCTATCTCGACACTGCATACGCTGATAGCTTGTCTATAATATCCTTCGTCTAAGGTACGGAGTGACGGTGTCCCTTTCCTTTGACACACGAATTCTTAAATTTTACTAACGCGATTTATCCACAAAATTCTTTGACATTCATGGAAATTGTATGAAGCTGCACGCACTTGCGAAAATAAAATTGTACGAGAATAATTTCAAAATAAAACTGTGTTTCGCGGTAATGTTTTGTGGAATGAAATTGTATACCTCTGATCGCACTGCGGAAAAAAATCGCGTTGGTTGGCTGCTCAGTCGCGTTCTGTAGCGTCCCACTATTGAGATAGTGAAAGGCAGGAAAAATATATGTTAAGGAGTTTGTATGAGTTACTCAATATACGAATTGAGATGTTCCACGATGTGTGATAATGTATCATGATACCATCTGATAGCTAATTTGTGCTTCGTACCTTATTATAATACACGAGGTTGTACACTCAGATTTGAGGTGAACGTATCAATTCTTCACGAAACAGGCACATTGTGTTGATTGTATATGCGCAAGTTGAGATAGGAATCAGGAAATAACTTTACAAAAATAATTTCATGTGAGTCTTCTTTTCGATTATGCTTTTATTTCTGACTTCTTTTTTTAATGCAATGTAAAACGTAATGTAAAATATATTTTTCTTAATCGTATTATTTATTGACATCGATTTTTAAAAAAATCGGTTTCGCCTTGCCTTCTAAGCCTTACTATAGAACAATTAGGGTGACAATAAATTTCCTTTTCCGGTTCATTCAAATCTAAGTCTTGAGGTTTTTAAACTCAGAAAGGCTAATCAGTTAACGAAAACAAAATTAACAAAACACTGTCAGTTACAATAAAGTAAACTTCCTCAAATGTAATATTATTTTTATTATTTTCATACTTCTAACTATAGTTCAGTTGGTAGGTTTTTGTTTGTTTGCATAAGCTAAGAAATACGTCATAACGGCATCTTTGAATGTAGGGGAGGCCTATGTTCTAGTCATGCTTATATATTAGTATTTTTTTAAAGTTTAGCTTCCCTAAAAATTGATTAATATTCATCAAATCGGTTAACTACATGAAGCGTGAGAGCAAAACCACCAAAAATTAGTTTAACCGATAATAACAATAAAAAAAATGAAAATTTCTATTTGTTTTCAAACATGGTCACCCAAACGTTTTTACGGGATTTATACCATGTAAATTTTTACTTACGAGTTTCCGATATTTCGGCACTGTTGCAAGCGCCATGATCACGGAACAACTGAAGTCCTTGCGGGTGGGAATAGTTTTTATTATTCTGCGGTTAGAAATATCGGTCTACCCGCTTTCTCACTCGTTTATGACACGCAACACTATCTATGGAACCACTACCACTGGTCTCACTCACGTATCGAGCTCGATCACGACACACAACACTTACGGTGTCGACCCTGGTTTTTGAGGTGTTTTTCTTCTTCTTTGTACATAGACGAATCACGGGACGCCAGGTGCTAGATAATTGAAAACCATCTTCACGGTTGAAATTTTTGTATTTCGTGATTTCAATGGCTTCTCTCACCAATCTGGGTATATAGTGGCGTTCTGTCGAAAGTATCTGAGGATTATGTAAATTCTCGATGTAGTGACTCGTTCCTGCCTCCAAAAGGTGTTGTGCTATCGCCGATTTTCCTGGGTCATTGTTTTTATAAGCCCTAATGTGTTCTTTCATTCGACATGCTACAGTACGCTTAGTTTGGCCAATGTATGAACTTCCACAGCTACAGTCCACTTTGTACACGCCTGGTCTTTCCAATGGGAAATAATCTTTCGGTGTGCGCAATAGCTGGGACACACTTGAACAACATACACGACAAAATGCGGTTCACGTATGAAATAGAGAAAAACCGCAGCATAGCATTTCTCGATATCAAAGTAGGAGTCCGAGAGGACGGTTCATTCAGTCACTCAGTATTTAGGAAACCAACTCACACAGACCGCTATTTGCACGCTGACTCGCATCACCACCCTCGACACCTAAACTCTGTAGTGACGTCTCTCACCAACCGCGCATATAATTTGTGTGACAAGGAACATGTCACGGATGAACTACAACATGTAAGCGCAGTTCTACGGAGGAATGGTTATAAAGGACAGCTCCCTCCACCACGACAAAAAACGAAGGCAAGACCCATTCAGGTAGAACGACAGCCGGCTTATTTACCATATGTTAAAGGAGTGACAGATAAGGTCGCAAATATTTTAAATAAGTATTCAGTAAAAACGATTTTCACTCCTTTAAAAAAGATTTCCCAGCTATTGCGCACACCGAAAGATTATTTCCCATTGGAAAGACCAGGCGTGTACAAAGTGGACTGTAGCTGTGGAAGTTCATACATTGGCCAAACTAAGCGTACTGTAGCATGTCGAATGAAAGAACACATTAGGGCTTATAAAAACAATGACCCAGGAAAATCGGCGATAGCACAACACCTTTTGGAGGCAGGAACGAGTCACTACATCGAGAATTTACATAATCCTCAGATACTTTCGACAGAACGCCACTATATACCCAGATTGGTGAGAGAAGCCATTGAAATCACGAAATACAAAAATTTCAACCGTGAAGATGGTTTTCAATTATCTAGCACCTGGCGTCCCGTGATTCGTCTATGTACAAAGAAGAAGAAAAACACCTCAAAAACCAGGGTCGACACCGTAAGTGTTGTGTGTCGTGATCGAGCTCGATACGTGAGTGAGACCAGTGGTAGTGGTTCCATAGATAGTGTTGCGTGTCATAAACGAGTGAGAAAGCGGGTAGACCGATATTTCTAACCGCAGAATAATAAAAACTATTCCCACCCGCAAGGACTTCAGTTGTTCCGTGATCATGGCGCTTGCAACAGTGCCGAAATATCGGAAACTCGTAAGTAAAAATTTACATGGTATAAATCCCGTAAAAACGTTTAGAATTATAAGTGACCATGAAAGTTTGAAATTCTATATGGTCACCCAAATTGAGTGAGATAAATTGACCTCGTACTATCTCTCACTAGGACCGCTTTTTGGTAATAGTGCGCATTCCAGTTGTATACATGTTACTTCTATGCTGCGATCAATCGTTAAAATATGTCGCTGTTACTTATGGTTAGGGAGCTGAGTGCCATTTTGGTATATGATTTGTTCGTCTTTCATATTAATAGGGATGAAAGTTTATGCCAATACAAACCGATTTGGTATGAAAGTCGTATGTCCCTGCGTTTTCAAGTTACAGCGCTTCAAAAATGTAAAAAAAAAGTGATACTAAATCATTTGCTCGTGTCTGCCTCTTGGACTGATGGTCAAAATCATCCTTAAAACTATAAACATCGAAGAGGCAGATGTGCAGGGCTCTGTTTTATCACAGGACGTAAGTGCAAAAATGTAAAAAAAAAGCTGTATTAAATCATTTGTTCGTCGTTCTCGTTGCGTCCATTCGATTCATTAGGACTCCCAAAATAGGAAAAAAAGCAGACATCTAGGTGCTGATTTTTTTATGTACGATTTTTTAAAGTTTTTTTATTGATATTACTAAGAGTTCTTACTTTTGCCGTGTGGGGCCGGCTTTAGCCTACTGAGGGAATACCGGAGGAGTGGGCAGCAGCATTCCCTCGAGTATTAACAACATCCACTGCGATCGCAAGCCCGCCTGCCAAGCGTGGCGATTACGGTACTATCCCCCATATGAGCGAAACATCTGTTGTGGCGTTGTCTTGGGGAGGCCTATGTCCAGCAGTGGACGTCGAAAGGCTGATGGATGGACTAAGAGTTCTCGTAATACAGTATTATTCTGTCTTCTATGAAAGGAAATAAAATTTAAATCAATTAAAAATTTAAAAAGGTTTATTTAAAAAAAACATAGCATCACGCCTGTATTCCCGAAGGGGTAGGCAGAGGTGTATTACACACCCACGACTCGCCAGCTATGTGTAAGTCCCACGTAATAGGGGGCGAGACTATTGACGTCTACTAGACTATGTAATGTAATTTTATTATTGCTTGAGTCACTTACCTTCAATATCTTATAACGTCTTCAAATTATAAGTATTTAGTTGTGATGCGATGACAGACGTCAGGCGGTAGGTGACGGCTGACAGATAGCAGTTAGTCAATTTAAAAGAGGACAGACGTCCTACGTGGGATTCGATTGGCAAGAGCGTGAACACAGTCGGTCGTGGTCGCCATACAACTAACCTGCACTCTATGTGACTATTTTGAGAGTTACATCCTAAAATATTGTGAGCATCACTTGTTATTTTGTTACCAAAACTAAACTATCCATGAAGATTATGTATGTTATGTGTAAGTGTATTGAACAATAACTTCGTGTGAGTTCAAGACTACCCTCATGTCTGACCATCATGTCATGCGCTGTCGTTTGAAAACGCAGCGCTATCATGGTGGCAAACTATTTTTCTGTGGTTTTTTATATCGTCATTAATCGAACAATTTGGGTCTGCCAAGCGAACAATTCATATACAAATTTTTACTTACTTACTACTTACTTATCATCACGCCATTTCCCTTGCGGGGTAGGCAGAGAGAACAGAGTGCCAAGAGGTTCTATTCTTGCAAACATCTCTCGCTTCCAAAAAAAAACGCTTAACAAATTTTTAAATCATAAAAAATTGTTTAAAAATTATTTGCTTAAAAAGTCAGAGGGCTGGACGTCTGCCGCTTCGATGTGCCTCGTTTTGAAGGTGTTTCTGACCATTGGTTCAAGAGGCAGAGACGAACAAATGATTTAGCATACAGTTTTTTTTTACATTTTTAAAGTGCAGTCAATTGATAACGCAGGCATGTTATGGTGGCAGACGCGGTCCTTAATGCTTTTTATGGTACAATCATCGAAATTAATCATGTCTGCTACACGAACAGATCATATAGAAATTTTGGCATCCAGCTCCCTAACCATTAGCGCGAAGTATAGATAGTGCCATCCACGAAGGCGCGCCCCACTCTTTTTTCTAACTACTTACAATTCAAGTGTGTCGCTTCACCGAATTGCCTATTACGCACGCACACATCGATGAATAAACAAAATCATGACAGAGCGATACGGTCAACTAGGAAGATGCTCTACTTTAATATTATCAACCGACTTCCAAAAGGAGGAGGCTTTCAATTCGACTGTATGTTTTTTTTTGCTGTGCTTTATTTCTTTCTCTACTGCGCTCCTGTACTCGATACTTTCTTATACGAGATGCACCCAAGGAATTCCTCCCTATCGTGCACCACGTACTTTGACCTATTTTATAGAAAACACTAAAAAGCATAAAATAAATTACATACGATATCCACGTTAGACACCTACTGATGTGTTTGAAGTCGACCAATTATTTTTTGCGTTTTAGTTCCTGGGTGTCCTTTGAAAGCGGTTTTTTTATTTAAAAATAATTAATATTTCATGTTGTTGTTCAGTGTGGGTATTGTATGTCATTATTAGTTAATACAGTGTAATATTACCATGTTAAGGGAGCAATTGTAAACATTAATAGTATACTAAAAAACTATATGGTTGTCTGTAAAGTCGGTTTGAGGGCGATAATTTAATGTCATATATGTTTTCTGAGAGTTTCACAAAATGTAATACTGATAGAAATCGAATGGTACATTTTAATTTACTAGACATTTTAATTTTTTTTTATTAAGTAGAGCAACTTTCTTACCAAGTCTGGATTCAAGCAACGTGAACTGTACTACCCATGTGCATCGAGCCGCTGATGTTTTAGTATGATTACTTTACTCTATGCGCTGATGGCTCGCGACTGACACTTGGCCCAAACGTCCCACACCCCGCGGCCCCCTCGCCAAATTTTGAGGGGTGCGTCTTCGTGAATGGCACTATCTATAACAACGTTCCAAAATCACGTATATTGTTCCTACGTTCCCCAAGAACTTCAGTAGTATAAATACCAATAGTTGTCTTTGTCACTCATATCACGACAATACGTAACATGAACGACCGAACGACCCATGGAACGACCTTGTAACGAACACGAACGAAACTGCCCGAAGGGCCAATGCAAAAGTATCGGCGCCAGGAGTAGTACGTATAACCAGAAAGTGACAGGTGTGACCATAGATATAGTATAACGTATAGATCATTAGATCACCTGACAGCTCGCTAACGCGTAACCAATTTTGATTTGTCAATGTATGCGTTGGATAGTGATGTAAGTTATAAGAGTTAGACTGACTATCGATAAAATGGTAAAACAAATCAGTTTCTTTAGCGAACTCGCTAATTCAAATAACTAGTGTTTTGGCTTTAGTCTGGATAAAGATAGGATGAATTAAAGGTACTCACATTACCGTAGACTCGAATTTTCTTGAATTTTACACACTCCGAATTAATATGTGTGACCGCCGTGAGAAACTCAGAACACTCTTTATTGTAGATAGCGCGGCGCACGGTGGTTTTGATTCGTGAATGAGTGAGATAAAGGATTGGATTTGATTTAGGGTGGGATACCATTAGGGACTGACTTAAAGCCTTTACAACCAGCAAAGGATATTAAGTATGCATTTTATAAGGGAAGTATACGGTTATTATTATTTGACGGGCCTTGTGGCGTAGTCGGTAGTCTAACCGACTTCCGTGTCGACGACGAGGTCGTGGGTTCGATTCCCACTCAGGACAAATATTTGTGTGATGAACACAGATATCTGTACTGCGTCTGGGTGTTTTCTATCTATTATATGTATGTATTTACAAAAAAAAGTAGTATATGTATTATATCCGTAATCTGGTACACATAGCACAAGCATTAAGCTCAGTTTGGGACCAGAGGACGTCGTGTGAAAGTGTCCGTGAATATATATATTTATACACTCAGCTTTTAGCAACATAAACCTACTTATACCTAATTTTTAAATTAACTTACTCGACTTGACTGACAATATATGCTGTAGAACTTTTATTGCATTTTTTCCATTAATATGTTAGGAGAAAATGTTCCAAGCATTTAGGATAAATATCGACAATATACCTTGTCGATAAAGTCAAGCCCTAGTGTATATGTAACTAAAAACTTTTCTACTAAAATCTTGCAAATGTGTAACAATGCGACATATTTTTTTTTTTATATTTCATATTTAGTTGTGATAACATCCTAAGAACTTACCTGTGAAACATGAAATTATCAGGATTGTTTGCATGATTTACATCACAGGCACTCACGGAACAAACAACCATTGTATTTAGTAGTTGTAATCATATAATAAACAAGATTTATAACATAAATAAATCAAAAAACTGCGAAGTTAATTTCAAGCTAGAACTGCTAGAAGACTATAGCATACCTGTCATTCAAATGGGTTACAATGACATTAGATTTGCTTTCCTCTTCCGTCTTGCTATGTTGCCGTATAAGATTTTCTTCTCGCTCACACGCTTTGGTGATCTATACGTTACTATATCTATGGGTGTGACCGAGTAATCGACGTGACAAAATCACGTTGATTTGTCACTGTGACTTTATTGTCACAGGAACGACAGTCACGATGATCGAAAAGTAACGCTTTTCCCCAAGTGTATGATAACGCGTAACCTTAGAGTCTAAAAACTATAGAGCGCGCGTATCGCTTCGGTCCAGTTGTGCCAATTGTAGGTAAATGTGTTACAGGTACTTAACTATGGTATAGCGGTTTTATAGTGTCGTTCCATGCGTGACGTAATTTCTGCAAATATATCTATTGTTGGCCGGGAATATACTTAAGTTAGGAATTAATTAATTATATATGTTCAATATTCTAATAAATAGCGGAGCGGTAAAACCAAGGACTGCAAAGACAGTTTTATCGAGTTCAATCTCCAGCCCGAGGTTTTGTACGGCATACTCCTCTGACTTTCCGATGTTATGTCTGTATTTATTTACAAGTTACTACTGCTCGGTGAGGGATGATAATGGAGAGACCTGCACGCCTGAGATTTACTCCACGGCTACGTGCTTGTGAAGTCTGCTTACCCGCACTGGGCCAGCATGGTGAACTAAGGCCTAAATCGCTCTCAATCTGAGTAAATAGGGTTGGAATAATAAATTTTTCGGTTTGCTATGATAGGTATTTAATACTTACAAATAATTTAAAAAAGGTAGGCATCATTTATTAAATTATAAACCTTGACTTTTTTCTGAATTAACAAACTCAGATCATAGGTAGACCATTATTGACCCTTAAAATTTTAATTATTATAATATATTTACATAAGTATTATATTAATATAAGTATTTTGTTGTTACGTCTATATACTTTTCCACTACTGCACGTATCAAATTAATAATATAATAGCTATTATATTTATATTACTTAATCACCAGATTATTTATTACACAGAAAAAATATTTTTATATAAAATTACACTATTAAAAAAATATCGTATTGTAAGGTTTAAATATATTTACCCTAATTTTAGTGTAACTTGGCGATTAACTATTTTTACTGACAACACTGTACTTGTCAGTTACGTGAAGTCAATATTCGTCTTTAGGTCTTTATAAAGAGTGCGTTGTCGATGCTCGGGGGAGGAAGCTTGTGACGATTGAAGTGTGCGGACGTAGTTTAAGTAACAAGGGATTATAAGAGATATATGAATTGTGGTGTAAATTATGTGTGTTTTAATTATAACGACCGTTGGTGCCTATCTTAAGATCAGGATAGCTTACAGTATAAAATTAATTGCGGTACAACACTATCTCATCGTGAAGAAAAAATGACGGTTGATAGCGTGCCGGTACGAATCACCCCGCGTGTCCCGCGTACCCCTCTAAGACCCTTCTGAATTTTGCTACAACAAGTGATTCTGTAACTAAATTCTACTTATTGATGAAAAGAAATGTTACTATTCCTTTTATTTTGAAAATGCATTTTAACAAAGTGTAGCAAACTACGAAGTTGGTATTTCCTTAGTTTAGCTACTACTCGGGTAAACGCATTATGTTTTGCGATAATCGAAATATAATCAGCTTTAAAGTACAAATTATTAGTGAATATGGAAAAAGAGAACTTTAGTGCGAACGGAAATCGAACCTGCATCCCTTCCAATCCGTTTATCCAAATAATCAGCTTTTTCTATTAAGTGCTAGATTTAGTGCTAGGTGCTAAATGTCAGGGTTCAGTGCTTGACTCACGAAAATAGTGCTAGATCTATCACCGAAAGTGCTAAGTTGGCAACATTGCGCGCGATACTGTTCATACTTGTGCTTACGGTTCATACTAAGTAAGGCGCGCTCTATAGTTTTATATACTCTAAGCGCGTAACCAATTTTGATTTGACAATGTGTGCGTTGGATAGTGATGTAAGTTTTAAGAGTTAGACTACCAGTTTATATAGTTACTCTATGAGTTAGACTGACTATCGGTAATATGATAAAATAAATCAGTTTCTTTAACGAACTCGCTCATTCAAATAATCATCTTCAACTAATGAAACAAAACAGACATAATAAATTAAAACAAACAGAATTAATTCTTTTTTATTTATTTCACCAGCAACGTCAGTCAACGATATTATACATTTTATAAGTTAATTATACACTCAGCTTTTAGCAACATAAAACTACTTATAATATTTAAATTAACTAAATAGACTTGACTGACAATATCTGCTGTAGAACCTTTATTGCATTTTTTCCATTAATGTGTTAGGAGAAAATGTTCCACACATTTAGGATAAATATCGACGATATACCTTGTCAATAAAGTCAAGCCTTGGTGTATATGCACCTAAAAACTTTTCTACTAAAATCTTGCAAATATGTAACAATGCGACATATGTCTATGTAAAATATAAACAGTAACAATGAAATTGAAATTAATCCGTAACTGAAACAGAAAACATTAGTAATTATGACCTAAAATAAAAGCATTTAAGTTGCGATAACATCCTGAGAACTTACATGTGAAACGTGCAATTATCAGGATTGTTTGCATGATTTACATCACAAGCACTCACGGAACAAACAACCATTGTATTTAATAGTCATAATCATATAAAAAACAAGATTTATAACACAAATATTTCAAAAAACAGCGAAGCTAATTTCAAGCTAGAAGACTGTAGACTACCTGTCATTCAAATGGTTTACAATGACATTAGATTTGCTTTCCTCTTCCATCTTGCTATGTTGCCGTATAAGATTTTCTTCTCGCTCACACGCTTTGATGATCTATACGTTATACTATATCCATGAACACGACAACAAAGAGCCCTCAAGGTATACAAACACAGCATCACATCTGTATTCCCCGAAGGGGTAGGCAGAGGTGTATTACACACCCACGACTCGCCAGCTATGTTTGAGTCCCACGTAATAGGCGGCGAGCCTATTGACGTCTACCGGGCACATTTTCAAACTCCGGGCTGCTACTAAGAATTTTTCTTTTTAGGAAAAAGCTCAATAACATTGCCCGACCCGGGGATCGAACCCGAGACCTCATGATTAGCAGTCAAGGGATACAACATAACGATAAAAAGACAAGAGGTATTTTACAGTAATAATCTCTAATATAGTAATGTAATAAAATAATACGTATCCAGGAGTCAGTTACAAAAAAGTACATGAAAATAAGTTATTTTGTTGAAATGGTAACCAAATGAATAAGCAAAGAAGTAAAATTAAAAAAATATTATTATTTAGATATTTTTATATATATTTTTAGCATTTGACATGCTTAGCACTATACATTAAACACAAAGTGAAAAATGTGAAATCGAAAATAACAGTCAGGAGCAGGATTTGAACCTGCATCTCCTGGATACCGTCCAGATGCTTTGCCAATTCAGCCATCCTGACAATTGCTCCTGACTGCTAATTTCGATAACACATCATACTTAACGTCTTTGGGTGACGCCTGCGCCATCTGTCGGAAGTATTTTCATACATTTTCGATTCGATTTCGATCAGGAGCAATTAACAGGATGGCTGAATTGGCAAAGCATCTGGACGGTATCCAGGAGATGCAGGTTCAAATCCTGCTCCTGACTGTTATTTTCGATTTCACATTTTTCACTTTGTGTTTAAAATATAATTATGTTTACTATTTTCATACCGTTGGCAACCCTAAAATAAAAAGTCGATTTTCTTGCAGCTTGACATCAGGGTTACCTCCAATTAGCGGGCAATCCATTATTTACGACAGATCCTGTATACCTATATTGAAGTGTTGATTTCGTGTGCTCGTTTTTTTTCCTCGGTCGTCTCTGGTGCCCCCCTAGACGGGATGCCCTAAGCAATTGCTTATATGGCTTATTGGCTAATCCAAAACTGCCCTCACCCACTAAAGAAACCCACCGTGTGCCGTCTCTCTGCCTTTATTGGCGGGCCACCGGAACCATATTACATTCCTTCAGTGGTAACCGTTGCATACCTAGATGATTTATTGAGCACACATGGATGTAAAAATTTGCTGGATGATAATAATGGATTTGGCACCATTTTAAAACTCCACCAGTCGTTTGATAGTTGACATGACGTACGTAATTACGTATATCACTTGACTAAATATATTAAGATCTCAGACTAAATACGTAAGCGCATTTTTGAGAGCAATAACAATTTTATATAATATTGTCATTTAAGAATTTACGAGGTTCTTAAATTCTTCCTTAGCATAACTAGGTATCCCTTAGATAAAGGATAGTAATAGATATTACATGCTAGTGACAATACCAGGAATGAACGAGACACACAATACAAAGTTTCTCTAAGTGCGGTAGAGATAAGTATAACACCTTCTGTCCTTGTCATTCTCCATGTTTTTTGTTTGTCTGACACTTGTCATAAGTTCCAAGAAGTGAGCAAAGCGGATTTTGTGTTAATGCTGAAAATTATGCTTAGGATTAAAATTCTAATCTAATTCATATATTTTGTCTATTTCCTAGTGGAAGTATAATAAAATATTGTTTTATCGTAATAATAAAGTAATACAATATTATAAACGCTTAATTATATTAAATGGTGTGCAAAATTCACGTTAAATATTGATAAAATCATATATTTGAATGCAACATTTTATTAGTATTAACCCACTAATGAAGTCAGTCGTCAAAGTCAAGGTGACGGCTATTTCTTACGTAAATTCAATTTAGCCCGGTTATCTAATATTTAAGGGATACCGGTTAAGATTAATTATACTACTCATCTATGTGGGGAAAATAATTTAATTCTAAATACAAAAATATACGAAATGCTGTCTTAAGTTCCTCGCAAAATACGAGTAGTACAATACATTGAATAAATCGTATAATTGATTGCTAAATTTTTATAGTACTAACTGACTAATGAAGTTGGCTGTCTAAAAGCTTCTCCAATTTAGGAAAGATATCCAGCATTTATATTATGCATAGCGGTTAAGGATAAATTATATTAACCATTTTTTTATTGCATTTAGTGGCAGACGAGCCAAGGCCCATCTGATTGTAAATGGTAATTGTGGCTCATGGACTCAACTATACCAAGAGCATTGTCAAGCCGCTACTCACCATTTCATTTCACAGATATGAAATGAAAACATAAACGGCTACAGCCAAAACGCAACTATGTGCTTTATAGCCGGTCACACGGAAGATGGTGGTACTAACCCGCTCGGGCCCCGGTACCAAGTGAGTACTCCCACTAGGTACCCAGCCCTACCGCCAGTGTGAAGACTTCGTTTCTAGAGATTTTACAATAGTTTGTTCTGTATTTTTCATCTATATGGAAGATAAGAAAGTGCCCAAACTATGGATAAAGATAAACTGGCTACTGGGTGGCTAAGTAGGCTTTCTACTGCGTGGGTATACGCAGTAGAAATCCACATACCGACTTCTTCAAAGCATTTCGAGTGTCACATGTTTTGCAAAACTCAGCGCAAGGTGTTTTTGGATAAGTCCGCACTACCAAAATGATTAAAACATGTAAGTTCTATGAAAATGATATTAAAAAAAATTGTTAGAATTCAAATGTATTTTGTTTAACTAAATACTACTAATCCATAAGTGCTTATTTGTTTGCTACTTAATCACGCACGCATAACTAGATGGATTTGGGTAGTATTTGGCACACATACGTAGGATACTTTTTATCCCGTTATTGGCACGGGATCAGGAATAACGCCTCATTTTGGTTATTATCACATTATTAGCTGGTTTCCGTGTGGTGACGGACTAAGAATACAAGTGTCACCACCTCACTCTTTCCCACGGGTATCGTACCAGACGACTAAGGGAAGTAAGCAGTTGTCACCCATTGCATTACTGGTGGTAGAGCTGGGTAAGAATTCGGAGCGCTTGCTATAGTGCCCGAGCGGGTTTGTACCACCATCTCACGTTTCGACCATGAAACGCATCGGTGTTATGGTCGTAGCGGGAGATAGCCGCTAATTTTTCCATTTCATATCTGAAACGAAATGGTGAGCAGGTGGTGGATTGATTATTTGTGAGCTTGTAAACCTAAGAGACATTTTTGATAGCTTGAGAAGCCTTCCAGCCAGCACTAGGCAAGTTTTTAACAAACAAATAAGTACCTAAGCTCACTTTCGCATTTATAATATTAGTAATGGTCAACTATATCACAAAATTATATTTTAATTCAATTATGTTATATGTATTTTAGAACTACATTGAAGAAGATATTTATGGACAGCACGTA
The DNA here is from genome assembly GCA_948253155.1 of Leucoma salicis. Classification (NCBI taxonomy): domain Eukaryota; kingdom Metazoa; phylum Arthropoda; class Insecta; order Lepidoptera; family Erebidae; genus Leucoma; species Leucoma salicis. The sequence continues at coordinate 7,485,556 of OX411808.1, read as the reverse complement.
GAAGATGATGTACAACCGGGAAGTTTTAGTATTCATGCTTGTTTAAACAGTAGCTGGAAATTTTCTGAGGGGTCAAACAAACACTATCCCTAGTAAAGAGGTAAATAAATATGATCAGTGAATATGGACTTGAATTTTAATTTTTTAATTTTTATATTACTTTTCCTGAACACCTCACTAAATTGTTAGGATGGAAAATAGATGGTTAATAAAGGATAATAAACAACTTATACTTAAATTAATTTCCCTTACTATACAGGGTAATTTTTTAACCAGTGCGCAAACTTTTTGTGGTGGTTTTATATCAGTAATAGAATACATTTCCATTATTGTTTAATCCGATTTTTTTATTTTGTTTATCCGACTTGAAATCAGTAAAATATGGACACCAATCTTACGAGCAGCTAGAAGCTTTATTTTCTGCATTTTGATGGTCCTTAGCCCATGAAAGTATAAAGGAAAAATTGGAACTACTCTTACAATTAACTTCAAGTCACGACGACCTAAGCTTAAAAAGCTTAGTTTGAACCTGATAAAATTAGCAGTCGGTAACCCGCATAGATACCTACGCGTCGGCGCATTGACCAAGCGCCTATGTAGGTATCTACGGAAGCGCGCGCGTAGTGTGACAATAAAATCTGTTTTAAAAAGTAAAACCTTTCGTTAGCGATATCTTTATTTTTAGTTCTAAGATAATTACCTATATCAAAATAAAAAATACGTGTTAATTATTAAAATTTGCTTAAGTTTATTTTCTCAAAATTTGCGCACTGGTTAAAAAATTGCCCCGTATTACCCTAGTCCTGCCACAAAATATGTTTTAATATTAATAGACTCCGCCTCTGTTCGCTGATTAACCGGCCTGGCGGTCTAGTGCTTATTGACCCTGAATGCGAAACTGGAGCTCGTGGGTTTGATTCTAACCCATGATAAATATATGCGTGATGGGCACGAGTGTTTGCTCTATGTGTGTATATCTGTAATGACACATTAGTCAATATATAACTGCGAATTTAGTATAATTATTAATGGGCAAAATTTATCATAACCTGGCATCATTGTTTCTGGATGTAGTTTATATATGTCCCTTATGGGTGTACGCGTATGTCATATCTATTACTATCCTTTATCTAAGAGGTATCCCGGGCGATATATAATTTGTTTCACAGACTATTAGTGTCCCAGAGTGGTTTGTTTACTACCTACACGACCTACTCCATAAATTCTTTTACTGCCACAGATTGTTGTAAACTTAGCATAACCTGTGGAGAAAAACATGGCGACTTTGACATTTTTATGTGTCAAGGTAAATTGTCAAGTAAATTTGTACAACTACATACAAGTGTTATATTATAGCGTTTTTATGAATATTTCCTAGTGTTTTCATTCGAACATTATCATTCCATTTTGTTATTAATAGTACAAAATCCTATTATTCTGTGAATGGATCAATATAGTTGAATTCTAACGATGCTTACTCGAGTGTTTCTAACGGTCACATTTCTTCTAAATGATCAAAATACTAGTGAATATTAAAATAATTAAGAAATGCTAATTTTCACGATGGTTTTGTGTATAACTCAAACTTTAAAAAGTTAGTGTATAACCTTTACAATGGGGGATAAGATCAACAGAGAATATTTCGAGCCTGGAGCAACAGCCTTCAACTACAATAATGTGGTGAGTAATTATTGTTGCCTCACTTTTTCTTTACGTGCAATGAATACTAACTCTTTAAGATATCTGTTACAATTTCACCAATAGATATATGTCAGCTACTTTTTTTATTTACCATTATGTTAATGAAGAGAGAAATTGCTGATTTGTGTGTTAAACTAAACAATTTGAATCCAAATTAGGCTTAAGACCTTACTTAAACAAAGGTGTCTGTAATAGTTTTGTACTTACATCCTTTTGGTTCTAAAAGTCTTGTTCAATCTGGTCAGCCTAGTATTTTGTGAATTGCAATAAATTATTTGGGTTGTATTCAGTTTTATAAGTGGATGCACTATCTCTAAAACATCTGTTAACCTCACGCCCCAATTAATAATCATACAACATTCAAATGTAATCCTGTAAAATAAAACAATGAAAAATATGATGAGTTCTGTCACTTAGAAAATAAGTTTGTTCTATCCATATACTAACGGCCGGTTTCTGAAAGGCTGATCAATAGATAAATTTACTGACAAGTTCTGTTAAGCAATATTTGAGTTGCTGAATCGTATGACGGTCTAATCGATATCTCTATGCAACATTGGCAAAGTTGTGTATAAGTCTAACAATGCCATTAAATCAAGAGTTGAATTGAGTTGCTGAAAGCACTGTCACCAATAAAAGCTGTGTAAATTTTTCTGTATTTTTATGTAATGTTTCAGAAACTTGATTTGATTTGACAGTGCTGTTAAATTGACAAAAATTCTTATTCAACTAATATCACTATTAGTTGAATAAGAATTTGGTCAGCTTTTCAGAAACCGGAAGTAAAAGTTGGAAAATATTATCTTACAGCAATATCCTTGAGAGTTTTGCCAGTGTGTAAAGAAAACACTAAGTATTTCACCTTGAATAGTTAATTTTGTTTTCTTATCAGTTTTTTGTGAATATTATTCTCATAAATTTTTATCTAAATATGTTATTTGTCATCATTAGCATTATTATTGTCTCTTAAAGTTTATATTTCTTCTTACTGCTTATGGTGGCAGACAAGCCATGGCCCACTTGATTATAAGTGGTGCCCACTACTCATGGAGTCAGCAGTACTAAAATATTACCATGTTGCTGCTTACCATTTCATTTCTCAGAAGGGGAATTAATGAAGTAAACCTATTTCCAGCTAACGCCAAAACACACCTTGTGTGTCTCCTGCTCAACCTGATGAGAAGTGAGTACTCCGACTTGGTACCAAACCCTACTACCAGTACTGCGGATGACATTTGCCTAATCTTACTCACCCTGCAAAAAACCTGCAGGAAAGAATTGGGTAGTAAAATATGTATTTTTTTAAAATACTGTATTGTATTTGTAAAATGTGCAGAAACTGGTGCAGATGTAATTTTGTATTTATTTACAGGTAGTGTTGCTTGTAAATCATTTACCTTGCAAACTTCTACTTTACATGAATTAGCACTATGTTTTTTCTACATATTTATTTTGCATTACACTCGTACCCATCCATCCATCTTTTAAAGTCCAGCTGGCCATAGGCCTCCCCATGAATGGGGAATAGTGCTGTAATCGCCACGCCTGGCAGGCGGGTTGGCGATTGCAGTGGATGTTGTTAATACTCGAAGTAGTACTGCTTTTACGACTCCCATGGGTGGATAGAGGTTACACTCGTATACACCCAATAATTAAAAGTTGCCAATTACTCAGTCCAATTATCTGTTTTTCTGCTATCCTCTCTTTGCACATGCAGATACTTTTGAGTATGAATATACTCAAAACTATCATAGTCATGTGTATCTATCCCCTCTCTTCCTTAGAACCATTAAAAATAACTAACTACTTATTATGTACAATAAAACTTTTTTTATTACTAGATATGAGCTAAGCAGCACACACAACATATCTAACTGACAGATATTAAAGTAGCTAAGCATGTCAAATGCTAAAAAAAAATATATATATCAAAAATGACAGATATTAACTTCAATGTTCAAGATATTAAAGTACCTCCATTATTCACACATAACAATACTAATAGTTAAAATTAAATGATAATGTTGAGGTTGTTGTGTTAGTAAGCAATTAACATTTGAAACATCAAAATTATAGCAATGGTTTCTCTCTGACATAATTTATGTTAGGGCACTGGAATTTTTGTTAGTACCTATGCAAAGTGATACAGAATGAAAAGATGAACGTGAAATCCATATTTTCTTTTCCCCATTTACTTAAACTGCTAGCTGACAACTCAAACATTTCAATCAAATAATAACATCAACCAAAAAATAGAGTGTTTGAGGATCTAATGTACACTGATAGATTTTTTTAGAGCCAAATAAGGTTAATAGTTTTTATCCCGAAAATATGGACAGTTCCTTTGGGATAGCAATTTTTGCATAGAGAATTTAATGTGCAGTAGAGTGACGTATTTATATTCTGAAATCAACATGGACGAAGTCACAGGCAGAATCTAGTTAAAAATTAATTTGAATATAGAATTAGATGTCTGTATACATAGTGTCTTTTTATTTAATTAAGATAAGTATAGCCATACAGTGTGTTAATTTATGTAGGCTGGATTTGATAATTTTCTATTCATTGACAAAACTAGGTTTTTTACTAAAGTTACTAATCTGTAGCATTAAACATCACCAGTGTTAACTAAATTTGCTATTTTTTTAGCTATTACTAGTAATAGTTAATATGTGACTGGATAATAATTTTATTCTTTGATAAACCAATTTGACACAATTCTCTTCTCTGATATTTCCTATATTTTCCTGTTTAACAAAATCAAATTTCTTGACAACTATAATCTATAAGTATTATTTAACCAGAAAATTGCGTAGTTACCTAATTCAATAATGTTGATTACAAGAACTTACTTAATAATTAAAAAAAAATGTGTCCAATTTTAAAATACTTTTACAAATAATGGTTCTAAAATATTTAAATATCTTTTACATGAGTGTGCATTCAGAAATCCTTATTCCCACAGAAATTTTGTGTCAGTGAATTCCTTGAAATATATTTTATTCACAATGGTTTTTAAAGTTATAACAAGAATGCATATTGTTCTTCAGACGCTTGTTTGATATTCATCTTTTTATAGTTATCTGTTTTCATTACATATTGTATATATTTAAATACTTGACATGTGCATATAAAATTATTTTTTAAGTGGTAAAAACCCCACATTTATGTTGCAATTAGTTCAACACAACATAAATATAAGTTAGGATTATTGATTCTTATGTGAAGTTACAGATACAGATTTCGATCTGTATTTTAGCACTTGACATGCTCAGCTACTTTTAAAGAACAAATTATTTGTGAAAAAAAAGAGAACTTTTAGTGCGAGCGGGATCCCACCCATTCTTACAGATACTCATTTATTTTAGCTCTCAAAGAAGAATTTGCTACCTACAATGAGGCAATTTAATACAGCTTATGCTTCCACAGCACTACTAAAGCTACTGTGATTGCCTCAAGGCTGGAATTCACAGAAATATTCTCTTGTTTCAAAACAAACCTTTAAAAACTTAATATGATTTGGTATACCTAGTTATGGTACCTACAGTATTTCTGGAATCTGAAATACATTTTCAATTGCATTTTGGTATATAACTCTCCCTCTTTGCTCCTTTTACATACATACATTTGTTTCTATTGCAAAACTTGATACCAAGAAGTTGATTTTTATATCCTTGCGATTTCTTAGTTAGGGCAAAGCCAGGCCTCCGTGCAATTTCTTATTTAAATTATAAAATGCAACTACTTTTACGGAATCTATTGCGTTTACTTGAATAGAGAGTGCACCCTTGAACATTAATGAATGCTGTAAAGTAATTCATAACGTCGGGATAATATAAAATTAGGTAAACGCGATAGATTCCGTAAACGTAGTTTTATTTTATAATGTGTAACATCGCGTAAATCTCATAATGTATTTATTGTTATCTAAATGTAGTAATGCAATACATAATTTTTCTATTTCTGGACTCCATTTCAACTACTTCATTGAATGAAAAATGTACATGTTTGCCGTCACATTTAACTGTACCTATGCTGATTCTATATTATATATGGCTGCATGCATAAGTAGGTATATAAGTATGGGACCTAGTAAAAACAAGAAAAAAACCTTTGAGTTTATTGTAAATTCTTCTCTTATCATGTGCCTATAATTCCCACGATTGTTGTAGATAGTTCCGATTGGAGTGGTTTGTGTTCTTTCTTGTGTACTCTAATCGGGATTTGATAATCCCTAGTCTAGGGGAAGTTTTAATAAACAATGTAGGTATATAATATATTCCAACCTCAACCTACGCAGCTTAATAATAACACAATGTCGGCAACACATCATATTTTAATCAAAAGGATCAAAATGCTAATAATTCTTATGTTTCATTCACGTGTCTCTACAGAAGAAACCTAAAAATATCAGATTTTTCATGTAATCTTCACTAAACAGTATTAAGTTATTAAGTGGATATGCTGTTTGCGTAGGTCGTGAGGAATACTTTCAACAAACATCAATTTCAATTCGCGCATTTAATCTCATATTCCAGTGGTCAATTGCAGTTGTTTTCATAATATAACGAAAAAGTCTATATCTACATGGTTATGTAAATTTATATAAATGATGTTTTTTATGAGTTACCTTCAAAACAAGTAAGAGGCGGACTCGCTACATTAAACACATCAAAGTAATATGTTTTGAAACTGCCAACTCATGCGCTTCACAAATGTGCAAATTGAATTTTTGAAGCAAATGCCTATTTAGAACTTTCAAGCAACCTTTACTACTTAACATGCCACTTTAATATTACACTTACAATCTGTACTCAAATATAAGCCTTTCAGATACCCACACGAGTACTCACCTGGAATACCAATTATAACCATAGTATAATATTCCACAATTACTTTTGTCGGCCATCTGATGCGTTATCATCATCCTTTATGCATACGTGAATGCCAAGTCGTGTGAAGGGAAGAAAGCGAACTGAAATCAGTAGATTTACTATTGTTTACCCGTTTTGAACTCTACAATAAACGTTTTAATTAGAAATTATTGCTTGCATATTGTAAAGTCATTTATGTTGAGAAAGTTTAGTACTATCTAAAACTACAGACAGATCATACTCAGTAGCATGGTCTTACGTGCGTGGCGCGGGAAGCGAAAAAAAAACTCCATTGTTCACAATTTTCTATTTTACCAACAGCTTGCCGATGAACAATTATTGTATCTCAATCCCACGGCAAGACAATGCGATGTGGGCCAAGCAGCTGACACAATTTAATTTGCGGGAATAATACGTAGCTGAGTTGGTGTAAAATTAAATGCAATAATATCAACTTTTAAGTCCCACGCTTCCACCTGTGCTATGTCATCTAAAGCTAAACGACGACATCGCATTTTGGTAGCATGTCTTGTTTTAATTTAAATATGTATTTACATAGAATATGTAAGCCTCAGCAGCAACAACTATTGTCGTATCACTTATTTCGGAGCGAATATATAGGTATATCTAAGAAAGCATTACGCTGACAATACAATTCATCATACTTACCAACTTAAATTGAACGAGTATTAGTTTGGTAACTGTACGGACGATGTGATTGGTATTTCGGTAATAACACTTATGTCAATTGTGTAATACAAATTATTTTTTACATTAATACAACCTTCAATGCAATTTTATCGTACCAACAATTTCATCAAGTCGCAATGGATTGGCTATGACATCAATATCACAATAAATAATAGGTACCTAATAATTATTTTCCATATAATTTGGGTCCTATTATATAATAAGAAAACAATAGTTTTCTTTTTCGATAAATAAAAGTAAATTGCACTCGTTGTAGTTACTATGTTATGAATTTTGTTTTCTCTAGGTCGCATGTTCACGACTTTGTCGTACCAGGTGCAAGGGTATCACGAGCAACGATTCAGCCTCCCCTATCAATTTGGCTGTATGGGTCGTTGGCTAAGACTTTTTGTTGTTATTTTTTATTGTTCAAGTTTTTGAATAAGTGCCATATGTTTTTATAAATTTGAAAGTAGTCTAATGCGAATAAGACAACATAATTTAATGTTTATTCACGATAATATCTCGAGGGACAGGTTTACTCGTTTTAGTTAACCGACATTTTGAAATAAGTACACAAAATTTAGTACTTGTCTACTAGACATTATACGCGTAAACTTGGAAGATATGAGACATTATTTCGTGTACACTCGATATTAGCATTGTATAAGGTACGTAACCATCGCGTGTTAAGGCAAAACCTATCTACCTAGTTGGCAAAATCCAATGCTCTGTTCTACCAGCCAGTTCGTTTCAGAGTTGCGAAATATTGGCTGTCTCGCGACCTTCAACGCTAGCCTTTGTTTCTTTTCTAATTTTTTAATCTATAAATATGTATTAGTGCATCTTGAGAGGAGTACCATGAAAAAAGTATTGTTTCAAAAAAAGAAAGTGATTAAAACGGTGCGTTATTACGTCATAACATAACAGATAACATGTAGTTGTGCACTTAGAAAATCGCATGGTAAGCAACTATTGAAGTTGCATTCTTTTGAATAGGTAATGCTTCTTCATTAGTAGTTTTTTTTTCACACACGCCTCTAATTAAGTGCTTGACCTATCATCACATCCTCTTTGGCTTTTCAGGCTAATCAGTATAAGTAGAATATAATTTTTACTAAATAGAGACTGCTATCTCACCTCTATAACACAAAGGGATAACGATATTTAAAAAAACTGACACAATATAAAGCTACCTAATGGTAGATAACTGGTAACCGCTATGGACTTTGCAATAGGAATCAAGGAATCGTTAAGATGGTGGTCGTCACCTGGTGAGTGGACCTTACCGCTACATTCAAGAGAATAGTGGGGACAGTGCTTTAACTCCACATTCGAAGATATTGACATGCCTTGCGACTGTTTTAGAACAGATTAAACTATGGTACTTACCCGTTCAGATGCGACAACAAATGAGAACTTTCATTTGTAACAAGTTTCATTCCGAGATATAATATGCTTAGACGTCTCGTGTGACCATTGCGGGCATGAATTAATATGTATATCTTAATCTATTATCTATGAACAAATACTTGTACAATATTTGAAGACTCTCAATAACGATTGTAGATGTTTGTGATAGCAGCGATCAACTGCTTAAAGCGAGAGCCACAAACGTATTTTACTGGTAAGCAAATTAGTCAAGTATGCATATGAGTTATTTAAAGGAAAGGAAATTCCTATGGGCTAATTTTCAATACCTAGTAGAAGTTACAAACTATTTGCGTCTGTGGTGTACCATCATTGTCAATTTGCGTCATTCACTCGTTCTAGTCCAATCACTTTTTACTTTGTTTCGATTACATCAACTAATTTTGTGTTGCATCGATACCAGAAGCTCAAAAGATAGAATAAATTCCATTAAAATGTAATAATTGTCGCAACATTTTAATAGTGCGTCAAAGATTTTAAACGCGTCTATACTTTTCATTGAAATGTAAATCAGCATCTGCGGATATCGCAATGAAAACCTTAGACAGTAGATTTTTAAATTCTACCCGTGACTGAGTCTTTGAAGACTTCGAAATTAAAATCTATTAAGTCTATTGGGCGTATCCCACAGAAGCTTCTTATCCGTATAAAATATTCTGTAAAGAACAAATTATTTGCGAAATGTGGAAAAAGAGAACTTTAGTGCGAGCGGGAATCGAACCTCTTTTGCTTAGCGGTTAGACCACTTCCCCGGATTGGAAGGGATGCAGGTTCGATTCCCGCTCGCACTAAAGTTCTCTTTTTCCACACAAATTTAATAATTTGATCTTTAAAGTAACTGCCTCGGTGGTGTAGCGGTAGTGTGTGCGACTGCTAATCATCAATACAGGCGTGATGCTATGTTTAAAGTAGCTGAGCATATCAAGTGCTAAAATACAGATCAAAATAATTTATAGGGACATACGAAATTTAGTGCAAATCCTTATTAGTCCTTAGGTTTATTATGTCAAAAATACCTATACAACGGGATCTATTCATTTTTTAGGATAATAGTATCTTAAATGTTAATTCTTTGTGTCATCTATCTACCTACCAAATTTCACCTAAATCCTTTCTGCCCTTTAGGTGTGATTAATTAATTAATTAACGGACAAACATCCAGACATCTTCACAAACATTCGCATAGGTAATATAAGTAGGACACTTATAAGACTTCTTTTTGAAGTATATTAACTCATTAATGACTGTCTATTCGTCTACATAACAATACAGTTTTCTTAAAATTATATTAGATGCAATGCCAATTTTATGTGTTGCAAGATATGATTATAAATCGAATCTGTAATACAACGTTTAAAGCAAATGAAACGTCTTCTTCTTCCTCTTGGATTTGCGTATTTTACATCTGCTATGTTACTTTTTTACAATTATTGTTGATTAATGTCCAGGAAACAATCTATTAAGACGCGAAACGAGTTGCAGCCGATTTCAAACCGATTACATCTTAAGCACTTAATCACTGTCATTACTAATGCAACAATGGAAGAATGTAAAGTGTATCTATATATTATTTCCTGTACAATATCTTGAAATGTAGCGTACCAATCGCTAAATAGTGAAATCTGTCTGATTAGTACTAGTATCTTGCCTGCGACTCCGTCCACGTGGTCTTCAGAATATAAATAATAATCACTCCATAGAACACAAATTATCTCTAATCTATCCCACAGGGAACCGTTTATTTTTCCGGGATGAAAACTAACCTATGTCCTTTTCTGGGCTCCAAACTATACAATTTCAGTAGTAGTATACAATTTCATGATGATTGGTTCAGTAGTTACAGCGTGAAAACGTAACAAACTCACTTTCGCATTTATAATATTAGTAAGGATGTACCTGTGGTGGTGGTGTTTAATGCTCTTTTTTAACTGATGCAGTATACACTAACTAAATTCTGAAATCTTAAAGTTTGTTTGATTACGTTTATTGGTTTGACTACTTTAATAAAACAAAAATAAAGAATAAATTATTTGTGAATAAGGAAAAAGAGATTTTTAGTAGGAGCGGGAAACGAACCCGCGTCTTTTCCAATCCGGGGAAGTGCTCTAAGCCACTAAGCTATCCTACTGATCTTTCGATCATCCCAAATTCCTCATTACTTGTTGTCCTACGAATTATATCTGAAATGTTCAAAAATAAAGAGTTATAACCTGAATGTGGTAAGAAGTTTCAGAAGTTATTCTGAAACTGCCGGGTGAATGTGAAAAAGACGCAATATTTTGCAGCTTATTTAGAAGGAATAATTTTACTCTTACCGCTAATTTAAAAAAATAATTTCTGTTACCGCCTCTATCTTTTTCGCCGTGTGGAGCCGGCTTTAGAATTGTCCCACCCCTCTCCACCCATGGGAGTCGTAAGAGCCGACTGAGGGAATATCGGAGGAGTGGGCAGCAGCACTCCCTCAAGTATTAACAACAGCTACTGCGATCGCCAACCCGCCTGCCAAGCGTGGCGATTATGGCACAACCCCCCCATATGAATGCACACGGCCGCTTGTTGTGGCGTTCTCTTGGGGAGGCCTATGTCCAGCAGTGGACGTCGAAAGACTGATGGATTGATGGATGGAATATTTGTTAAAAAAATAGTTCTTTTTACACTCTTTTCTCACTTTGCTATTATATTGTGTGCCAAATTTCGTAATGATTGGTTAAGCAGTTACGGGTCAAGCAAGAGGTAGTAAACAAACACTTTCACATCTATAGTAAAGTAATAATTTATTCCGTAAGCTATCTCACACAATGCCATTAGAAGTGGAATGCTCGAGTATTTAGTAATTGAGACTTGTTATCCTTATAAATATGCGACTTAAATCACCTGTGGGCCTAGCCAAGTTGCATTCTATGATCGCTAACGCTATAGAAAACTAGTAAAGCGTGAGGGACTTTGGATGACATTTTTAACGATAGCTATATAACGCTAAGTCTCGTGACTTAACGTTAGAGTGATCAAAGTAAGTTTACATAACATATAATTTCAAGCTCGTCACTTGTCAGGCTTGCCATACTCTGAAACCCAACATTTAAAGTCCCCGCGGTCTGCGTCTGGAAAGCAAATAACAAAGCTATCTATACATACCTCTTGTATTCCCCAGGTCTCCTAACGTGGCTAAATGTACAGTTGAAGTAATAATACGTATAAAATACTAAATCAATATATCTATCCCGGCTCAAAGTTGCTCAGCGGGCCATGGAGCGGGCTATGCTTGCTATTTCCCTACGTGATCGAATCCGTAGGAGAACGAGAGAGTCCGCCGGGTTGCCATGCTGAAATGGCAATAGGCAGGCCACATCCCTCGACGAACCGACAACCGTTGGGGAAGAAAGGTTCTCGAGTGGCGACCACGTATCGGACGGCGCAGCGTAGGACGGCACCCTTCCAGATGGATCGACGATCTGGTCAAAGCTGCGGGGAGTCGTTGGATGCGGTCGGCACAGGACCGCTCGTTGTGGTGTTCTCTTGGGGAGGCCTATGTCCAGCAGTGGACGTCGAAAGGCTGATGGATGGATGGATGGTTGGATGGATGGATGGACTAAATCAAATTAAAACCTTTTTGACAGTTTCTGGTACTCATGATATTACCTTTTATTATTTTGGGCCTAAAACTCTTCAGTCCTCTCCTAGTATGCTATAATGTGTAAAATATTCGAAAAATCGGGATAGTAAAAGGTTAATTAAACGAAATTCCATAAAAGGAGTTTTATTCATGTAGTGATTTTTCAAAAGGCCTTACTTTGTCATGAATTTTTAGGGCGATTGAACGGACAAAACATTAAGAAGTAAGTCTCTTTGGCGCTCAACATGTGCTTTTTGTAGACAAATTTCTAGAGGAAATAAGCAGTTTTAAACCCATAATATCAGTGAAAATTGTTGAGAATGTGAAATTGGGGCCGAATCGCACTAAAGAAAAACGTTTTCTAAAACTGCTAACTGTTGTCCAAGATTTTGTCTGCGTGTTATAGGAGTTAAATTCTTACTTAGATATTTCGTAGAAGTAATAGCATAATATTTCCGGTAATTAAAAAGTTTGACTTACTACATAATTTTGTGAGTACGCAGTTATAATTAAGTTTATAGTTTCATACTTGAATTTATTTTATAACAATAACAAGAAATTATATATTTTTTTACATTCGATCATCGGATTGAAATTAAGGTGTGTTCTGCTCCAAGCCAAGTTCTATCTACTCACCAAGTACAGTCGTACGTATTCGTATCGTACTATTGTCCGTCCGTTCTTTCAGTTATATCAGAGCTAGTGCCCTACTCACTAGCACAGACAAAAAAAAAAATACCATGGTTTGTGATGTGTTCTTTTAACTTTACTCTATCGTCCTTTTTCCCTTTTTTTATTTATTATTGTAAAGATAAGTGCACTACAAACCGCGAGCTCCTAGATTCCAATCCTAGGCCGTGTTGTGTAAAGTGTTGGCAATACGCAATATCGTTTTTAGTGATTTATGACGTTATACTGTTTTGTTGTACAACAGGTAGGGCTAGAAATGCAAATGTATTACAGTTTCAATGATTATAAATCAATTGCGGTTCACAATAAACTCATGTACTTATGAGTATGCGCAAATATTAAAACAGCTTTCTAAACATTACCCGCATTTCCCGGCCGTCATGGTGGCTGCTCATTGTTGTCGCCCGCCTCTGTTGACAGTCCAACAACTAGTAACTATACACCGAGACACCTATAGTACAACGTGATAATTAAAATATAGCGAATCACATATTATTCGTTATAATTTATAGGCAATAGAGCATGTATCTTGTTTTTCAAACATTTATATTTTTTGTTGATTTTTAAAAAGCGCTGCACCGATTTCGATAAAATTTAAATGGGACCATTTCGGAATAAATAAACTTAAAATAAATAAACCCCTTTCAAACAAAAAAGAATTTGCAAATCCGTCTATGTATATGACGCAGTTATGCCCAAACATACATAAAAAATATATATAAAAATAGTTATGGACCGATTGCTTCATGAATGTGAATGTTAGTTACCTGCATACAATATTTAATATCTCAAAGATAAATAGGCTCTGACCAGTCTGTGACCTGTCAATTCGTTAAGACATTCTTGACGAAAAAAACCCTTTTGACAACACCCTCCATAATTGGTCATTACGTACTTAGTGAAACAAAAAAGAGTGTTTATGCTTTGCTTATATTTGCAACATGCACGTTGATAAAAATTTATCACTGCAATTGCTTGCAGCTAAATCATTTGACATTCAAATTGTGTGACGAAAGACTTTTAAAACACCTCGATTATATTTTTCAGCCTTGATGCGTATTAGGATAATAGCCGGGCTCATTTAGTTTTAGTTATTTGATTCTTCCCACGTAAGTTTAAATACAATATTTTTCGAAGGCCGCGGTTGCGTTAAGTATAATAAAAACATTACGATTACTTACGTTTTCTTTGAGTAATTTATATTCAAATATTATTGATTTCACATTTAGTATTATTTCAATATATTCATTGGTAGTAATTTTAAGTTGAAACACTTCCTGTGTTACAATCGTAAGTGCGTTATTATTGGTTGAGGTCAATTGTTACCGGTCATAATTACATATAGCAACAAAATTCAGATCTTAATTATTTAAGGTCATTTTTATATTAGGTTCACAATGTTCACAAATGTAAAAATAAACATAATAATGTGGAATGTACATTGTACATGTAGAATCACATCCAAAATTATACGTCTTTTTGTTGGCTCTGCTACGCTAAAGTTTTAAACAATGTGTAGGTAAAGACATCAGAATGGTTGATAATCATCGGAACTTATAGTTCAATAAGTTGGTTATTCCGACGACGATCAAAGGATGCTTTTTTGTATGTTTATTACTTAGGTACATAATAATTATGTAATTATAGGTTTTGCCGACTAACGACTCCCTCGCTGCCATTTGAAAACTAGAATTAATATTACGTAAAGTTTACTACAAGCCATAGGCATAGTAAGTCAATAAAATACATTGCACTGGTGGCGTAGTGACTTAGATAGGAATATCGCCCGTGCGAATGCTGTGTGTTTGATTCTCACGCTATACTCTAGCGTAGCGTCTTTTTGTGATTGACAAACGATTGTTTTGAGTTGGGTTGTACTGTGTGACCGTTAATTATATGAACATATTATATTTGTAAAGTCCCACGCGAACCCGGGAATAATAATAATGCAGGATCTTGTCTTTTTAAAATGGAGACGGCTTATGAGCCGTCTCAAGCAATATGTTGCTATAAAAATCGCTAATTATTTCCTATAAACACCGTTTAAATAAAACGCTGATTAATGTCGTTGGTAATTAACTAATTACGGCCATTATTTCAATTGAAAATATTTTATTTTAACCAAACTGATAATGAAAATATTTTAACACCGCTTCAACGGTAATGTTTATTAGTTAATTCGATATAATATCTGTATAATAATAATGTAGACATTCAATTAGCATAGTTTTTGATTATACCTATCTATTATTTCGAAGATAATTTATATTCTCGGTACAATTTTAAAAGCTTTTATTTCTTCCTCAAAGGAAGACTACAACTAAAAGTGAGTTCAAATAGAAATAGTATTTTGTAAATTGTAGTTTAAAAAATTTACGCTACTTTAAAGTACAAACTATTATTTGTGAATGAGGAAAAAGAGAACTTTAGTGCGAGCGGGAATCGAACCTGCGTCCCTTCCAATCCGGGTAATTATGGCCGAAAGGTAGTGCGGTAACTTAGTGGATTAAATACTCTTTCTTAGCAAAGTTCTCTTTTTCCTCATTCGCAAATAATAATTTGTAACTTAAATTAGCTGAGTGTGTCAAGTGCTAAAAATATAGATCAAAATATTTAAAAAATCACGCCATCAAATAGCATAAATTTTAATTACAAAATTAAATGTACTATATTGGATTAATGCACGTAAATGCGTTCCGATAGGTGGCGTTGGTCGTTAAGACAAATGTGATGAGGAGATTGGGTATGGCCGAAAGGTAGTGCGGTAGCTCAATGGATTAGAGATTGGAAGGGACGCAGGTTCGATTCTCCCTCGCACTAAAGTTCTCTTTTTCCTCATTCACAAATAACAATTTGAACTTTAAACTAGTTGAGCATGTCAAATGCTAAAAATACAGATCACAATGTACACGCTTTAATATAAATTTATGTCTGTCTGACTGACTGACTGACATATCAACGCACGACCCAAACTCCGGGGACTAGGACCGTGAAAATTTACATACTTATGGGTTTCTTTGATGCTGTAGGTGAGCACTAAGAAAGGATTTTACGTAAATACTATCTAAAATTGATTTTTCATCTACCGTCACATACATTAAAAAACACATAAAACATACAGTGCAAAACTCAGAAAGGCCTTTTGCCTTGACATGGTTAGTGTGACGTAGAGCTATATTCTGAAGTGCACGCGGACGAAGTCGCGGGCAGAATCTAGTCAAATAATATCTACTTGTCACTGTAGCGCTTAGAATCCGTTAAATCAACAATCGATTATATAATTACTATTGCGTAACTGTAAACAATTATTTACCATTTCCGAAGATGTCCGGTCAAGTAACGCTGACAGTAGCGTAGGATGCCAATCGTTAGTCTAGTACAGATTTTATCTTTTCTTTCTAATTTTAAAGATCGCTTGTAACGATTGACTGTTAGTAATCGTAATTTAATATAATGATTCCGATATCGATCTTTAAATAATAAACTCATCATATTTTATCTCAACATTGAGTTTTTTTTATAGGTATATCAAGTATGATATTGTAACAAATAAGTTCAAAGTTAATTCAATTATGTTTCTTATAAAAGTTAGTGGAATAGAAAAGCCATCTTACTATGTCCCTCTTCAACTAATTAATTTAACGCAAAAGTTGTGCATAAGTCAATATTACTTTTATTTTACTTATTTCGCAATAAATATATGGTAACTCTACCACAAAACCACGGCTTATCATTTTAATATACTTCGTAGCCGTGAACCTATAAAGTATATCGGTGTTTTATTGTGCTTTGTTATGTTTTATGTTGCCCAAGATATCTTTTCTTTTCTAGAATAAGTAAAGGTATGTAAATGCATCCGATAGATATTGTGTTTCGTAAAGACATCCACTGTGAAGTAGAGATTGGGCGTCACCGTCGGTGACTGCGATGGCTTAGCGGTCTAGAGCACTTCCCCGGATTGGAAGGGACGCAGGTGCGAATACTGCTCATAGTAAAGCCACTTTCTCAAATAATTTGTTCTTTCAATTGATCTGGTTTATTTATCGTTGACCTCATAAGAGAGATTTGAACACATTTGGTATGATGGAAATCCCTTTCTTAATTCTAGAAATTGAAAATAATTCAAACATTTCAAAATAGCTTAAACAAATGTTTAATTAATCGTTTCATAAATTTCTACGCTGACTTAGGATTTAGCCTATGTTGTAGTGGTACTATATACATATAAGAAATTAGTCTCACAAAAGAAAACATACATGCCATGGACGGTTGAGTATCATTTTCTGCTCTAAGAAATATAATTGGAAATCCTTTTAACTTCGTTTAAGATAAATGTTTTCTTTCATAGAAATACACCTCCCGATACTACGAAATAATAACTGTCACGGGACACTATACATACAATTACAAAGAACGAACACAAAGTACGCCCAGCCTTTAAAATAACTATTTGTGAATCGTATTAAGGATTGTCTAGTGTGAACAATATACATTTATATATTATAGAGATGACTAGCTTCTGCCCGCGACCTCGTCTGTGGTCTACTCCAAAATTTGGTCTAGATTCGTTTAGGCATCTTCTACAGAAACTCTTCTACTGAGTTAGCTAATCATTAGTTATATGCCAAAAGTAGCTTATATCTTAATTAACCTTTCCATGTTTTCAGCATATAAAATTAATTATATATTTTTAATCCAGTGTCTCGTCTATCTAACTACCAAATTTCATTAAAACCCGCTCAGTATTTTTGTATCGTGGGGACTTAACATAAAATTTCACGGACACAAAGTACACCACTTGTGGATTACACAAAGAGTCATCCTGTGTGGGAATCGAACCCACAACACTCGGGCGTGAGGCCGGTTTCTAAACCACTCCGCCATCTGTGCAGTGCAATTCATGTATCATTGAATTCATAATTCTTCAAACTCTTTCACATTTAATATTTGTATGAATATGTACGAGAATCCAAAAATAATAATCGTGTGACAATCGAACATCACTGAACATAAGATATAAGTACCTACTATGCCATTAATGCAAAGTATTCTGTTAAATAAAAGAACACAGTTTTACCAACGACGATCAAGATCGCTCCATTTTCATTCGAGTTTATCTATACTCTAACAAATTAGGTTCAATTCCCCGCCTTGGTAGTGAAGTTAACTAGTGTAACCAATATGCATCGAGGTGTGTACTACCTACCCACAGCAGTTTTCTAATGTGATATCGACGATCCCCCGCCTTGGTAGTGAAGTTAACTAGTGTAACCAATATGCATCGAGGTGTGTACTACCTACCCACAGCAGTTTTCTAATGTGATATCGACGATCGCGTCCGGTCGTCTAGTCGAGATTTAATTTCATTGTATTTCTTCAATGGTGTTGCGCCACTTCTCAACTTTTTTGTTGTTTATAGTGGCAGATCAGCTACGGCCACCATTTTTTTTGTTTAGGTGGGAGAAAATGTACCTAACCGCACACCCCGTCGTTCGGGGCAACGAACAGGGTAGTGTGGGGCCCTCACCCACTAAATAAACCCGCCGTGTGCCGTCTCTCCGCCTTTATTGGCGGACACTGGAACTATGTTACATTCCTTCGGTGGTCAGCTACGGCCACCCTAGGGAAAAATTCGTATAAATTAAAAAAAAAATTATAGTAAGCAATGGGTATCCACGGGCAAAGCTGAGCGCAGATGGCGCTATCGGCGAGATGGCTACTGTCAAATTGTAGTTGCTTTATTTGCCTGAGAATTGTTTGCTATATTTTGTGTTTAATCCGATTGATCAGCAAAAATAGATTTTAAACTTTCGCGATTTGTACACATCATACAATAATATAAGACTAACGGGTCCTAATCACGATAAGATTTTAAGGCTAGGTATTCCAGCAGAGGCCGCGCTTTAGAGATTTTTAAAACAATCTGAGGCATAGAAAACTGTGTTTTAAATTCTGAAAAAAATATATGTATTAGTTAAGGATATAATCTAGTCATATTCGCATTCAATTACAAGATCTAATGAACTTCACTCGATAGAAAAAAATCCCAGTTACCCCTTTTTGTAAAGTTTTTTCAATATTATGACTAAATTATTAATATTTTACATTTAATTTTTGTACTCAACTAAAGACACTAAATATTTCTAGACAAATTCGCAGAGTTTGACTTGATAAAATTATTGTCTTAAATACCTACTAAATGCGCGAGTCCGGTAGCTCAGTAGGCCCTATTAGTCGCGTGCTGGCGCTTATGGACCATCCAAAAATATTGTTTAAATAAGAGTCCTAGAGGACACTACCTTTAGGACTCTTATTAAATATAAACGATTCCATAGTTGATGGGATTGCAATGTTTTATAGCATAGTTCCCATGGCCTGTCAGCGCCATCATCAGATCCTGAATATCATCTAAGACTATGGTACTATTCAAGATAACTCAAACTAGCCCTAAATCAATGAGTTGCGACGTTTAATTACCGAGTACCCATAGCCATCTTCCAGCTCCATCATCAGACCCTGGATACCATCTAAAGACAAAGTACTCATCAAGACGAACTAAACGATTCCAAAGACGATGGAGTTGCGTCGCTTCATTACAGAGTTACTGGGGCTACCTTCCAGCTCCATCATCAAATCAGCTCCATGTCTTCATAATATTGCATTGTCACGTGATATATATATATGTGTGTGTGTAAAATTTGAGCTCAATCGGAAACCGGGAAGTGTACCAAATTCAACTTGCAAGATTTGAACGGGACAAATAAAATAAAAAGCGTCGCCACGCTAACAACCGATTTTACCCTCTCTCCGCATTAGATGTTTCACAACAATAATTTTTGATGAATTTTAAAAATAAATATTATTGTTAAAATTAAATGTCCGAAACAACTGCTCACAAATAACATCTTACAACTCAGTCCTACCCGTGACCATGGTGGCTGCTAAATCTCCGAAATGTCGGGTGAAAAACGACTCAAAATAAACCCGATTAGTATCCGTAAAAAGTGGTTTTATTTGATATACTCGTAAATTTGTTTTATTTGATACCCTTTATTTTATTTATGCCAAACAGTCTTCGAGACAAATAACCTTGCTATCCTCTCAAGACCATTTATCACAAAGAAATTGAACAACTTTCCGCAAAATAATTTTGAAATAAGTACTAATAGTGATATAATAGCCCGAATGGTTAGCATGCTGAAATGGCTATGAGGAGGCCACATCACTCGATGAACCGACAACCGTTGGGGAAAAAAGATTCTCGACGATGCAGCGTAGGGCGGCCCCCTACAAGGTAGAGCGACGACATTCAAACGGCACAAGACCGTGTGCTGTGGCGTTTTTTAGGGGAGGCCTTTATTCAACACACATAAATAACAAATCAAAATTTAAAAAGAACAAACAAAACAAAAATAGACACGTCACTTCATTTATTTACGAAACTAATTTATACACTACTATAAACAAATTTTAATCAATACAATATTATCCTACTGCCTATTTATATACTGTGTCGCTGGCGGGTCATGCGAGTTCACTGCCGCTGCGTCCGCGCGAAGTACTTCACGCGCGGTCTGGGACAACGCTAAATGCCTACTTCTGCAGGAATCATCCATCCATCCATCCATCAGCCTTTTAACGTCCACTGCTGGACATAGGCCTCCCCAAGAGAACGCCACAACGAGCGGTCCTGTGCCGACCGCATCCAACGGCTCCCCGCAGCTTTGACAGATCATCGGTCCATCTGGTGGGGGCCCGTCCTACGCTGCGCCGTCCGATACGTGGTCACCACTCGAGAACCTTTCGTCCCTAACGGTTATGGGTTCGTCGAGCGATGTGGCCTGCCCATTGCCACTTCAGCATGGCAACCCGGCGGGCTATGTCGGTCACTCTCGTTCTCCTACGGATCTCCGTATTACGGATTCGATCACGTAGGGAAATACCAAGCATAGCCCGCTCCATGGCCCGCTGAGCGACTTTGAGCCTTGATATGAGGCCAACATTCAGAGACCACGTCTCTGTTCCGTATGTCATCACTGGTAACACACACTGGTCGTAGACCTTCGTTTTCGGACACTGCGGAATATTGGACGAGAAGATCTTCCTTAGCTTCCCGAACGCTGCCCAGCCGAGTTGGATTCGTCGATTGACCTCTTTCTCGAAGTTGTGCCTACCTAACTGGACTGTTTGTCCCAGGTAGACATAATGGTCGACAACTTCGAGAAGCGCACTCACGACTAGGACTGGTGCTGAAAAATGACATGGACATTAGACATGACTTTCGTCTTGTCCATGTTCATTTTGAGACCCACTAGTCGGGAAACCCTGCTGAGATCATTGAGCATGGTGCCAAGGTCCTCCAGAGATTCTGCCATGACTACGATGTCGTCGACATATCGAAGGTGAGTGATGTATTCGCCATTGATGTTGATGCCGAATCCGGTCCAGTCCAAGAGCTTGAAGACATCTTCCAATGCAGCGGTGAAGAGTTTCGGGGACATAACGTCTCCCTGTCTAACACCTCTCTTTAGTTGGATCGGTCCCGTACTCTTGTCCTGAATACGGACTGACATGGTGGCGTTTCTATACAAGCACTTCAGCACTTCGAGGTACCGATTGTCAATTTGGCACCGCTGAAGGGACTGCAGCACCGCCCAAGTTTCGATCGAATCGAAGGCTTTCTCATAGTCCACAAACGCCAGACACAGAGGCCGATTGTATTCCTCGGTTTTCTGTATAATCTGGCGTAGCGTGTGAATGTGGTCTATTGTACTATAGCCTTTTCAATAGGGAAGATGGATACAGACTGTCTACATCTTGGAATCCTGTCATCAGTATGTGCAAGCGTTATAAACGCAGGAATTTCAGAACGCTTTCTGCAGGAATACCTGGCCTTAATGAGGTATAATTACCTTAGTATAAAACCGGACGTTTCGACCGTGTTACACCAATCGTGGTCACGGGTAGACTGATGTCAGCTCAGCGACGTCTTC
This sequence comes from Leucoma salicis, assembly GCA_948253155.1. Lineage (NCBI taxonomy): Eukaryota > Metazoa > Arthropoda > Insecta > Lepidoptera > Erebidae > Leucoma > Leucoma salicis. The sequence goes on along the minus strand of OX411808.1, from coordinate 7,463,564 downwards.
GTACAGACCGGGCGGGCCTCCTCAACCCCCCTCACATTTTCACTATTTTTATTTGTTGGAATGGCGGTATTTTTACACACAACACTAACGGTGTCTTCACACTGGCGAATTGAATAGCTGCGTTTATAACGCTAGCACATACTGATGACAGGATTCCAAGATGTAGACAGTCTGTATCCATCTTCCCTATTGAAATTACGGTGCTTTTTTATTTCTTTTTTCAGAAAGATATTTCTTAAAACATTTTGTCAAATTAATTTTACTTTCCTTTTGATCCTCCACCCCTATTTCGCGTGTGATAAATGGGTTCGTCTGCTCAGGGACCCACTCGGTGCCTCGCCTATAAGAACTGCCACTACCTTTCCTATAAATAGGTTAACGACATGACGTTTATTCCACAAACACTTTCAAAATGACCTTTAGCACGTAAACGAAAATAATTGGCGATATTAATAAGTGTTGTACCAAATTCGTCGTCGGGCTAAATAAAAAGTTAACGCAAATATCAATCACTATTTTCAAAAAAGAGTGTGACGGTCTTTTGCTTTTACCGAGCCCAGTTCTGCTTATCAAATTTTTGGTTTATCTTTCGTTCATCTTTCGAATTATATTTAAGCAGTAAGAATGAAGTATTATGAATATTCATTATATTAGATTTTCATAAATCAATAAATCAATTAGATTTATTGATGCCACGGGTTTCCTCTCATGGTGAGAGGGATTAGCTCATAGTCCACCGCGCTGGCTGTGGGTCGCCATTTACACATATGTAATTTTGAAAAATCTTGAAATGTCAGAGATGAGTACCGTACGAGATCTGAACCTTGGACTCGGGATCGAACTCTATATCGATACCAGTCTTTGCAGTCCTTGGTTTTACCGCTAGACTATCACTGCTAAAACACAAAAAATAATTATGATAAATAAACTATGAACTGGCAAAAGAGACAAAACAAGTTACTAAAGAGCAACCAAAGAACTATAAAATCATTCAATTAAATAGCGGCTTTATTAGCAATAGAGACAGAATAATCTTATCCGCGAGGCGACCAACTAATTTTGGTATAGAGGTGAGCCGAACATTTAAGGTCCCAGTTTGTATTCAATACATCATCATTGGTAACACATAGTTTATAGAACTACTTGTCCAGATGTTGTGGATGACGAATATTTAACTTATGATGGTCTCCAGACCGATTCTAGCTACGGCAGCCACTGTCAACAGACAAGCCAACCATGCAAGAGATATTATAGTGCACGAATATGTGCTCTGTTCCCTCACTCTCTTAGTTCGACAGAAGGATATTCCGGCACGAACGGTGAGATCAAGTGCAGTCCCAACAGCTCTATGTGCTTTCCAAGACTTAGAGGTGAAACAAATCAAGCATTTTTGAAAAACTCAACAATAATTTGCTGGCCTGAGTCAGGATTTATACCAGAGACCCTATGATCAGCAGTCGCAAATATACGCTTGTCGAAATATGAGTGTACTTAAATAATCTATCTGCGTGTAATAAAATAAAATTTTCATGGCTCACCACGTCATTAATGTATTGGTTAACACAGTTATCTGATATTCAAAATATTACCTATTGAAGTGTAGAGTGCGTGAATACTTTCCATTAAATGAGTAATTGATGGAAAGTGTTTTCTATACAGAAAGTTACAGTAAAGCAAGAAAAAAATAAAAAAAGTGCATATCGCTTGATTGACAGCTGCTGCAATGGAGACTTTTTTTCGGCTTGTGTCTAACGCGACGCGCTCTAGTTGCAGACAAGACGTAGTACGCTAATTTTAAGACAAATTCGTGACAATTATCCGGAACGATGGCAACAATATGCCAAGAAAAACATCACAATTGTTTGTGCTGATTTTATGAATGTTCATGACTTACATTAATATTATTTTTATTTTTTAAGGGATGTATTCAAATAGAAATAGGTCTCTCGTAAATACTTTCACTAATATTACGTAAATTCCATAAACAAACGTGACTTAATTATGTGCGCACGATTTGATCACTAATGTCAGTTTAAATGATAATATCTATCTATGAACGTTATTATGTGTGTATTGCTCAATATCATTGTTTCGAAGTTCAGCAATTGATTATTACGAATTTATCACTTTCAATTCGATTTGAAATCACCGACCAGGTACTAGAGTCTTCTGTATATTTATATGCTTTTTGTATTACGTACCTATCTGACGTTTTTACTGAGATACTGAATACATTTTATATGTATTTATTTATACGAGGACTGTACAGTCTACTGTCTATTGTATACCAAACTAGAGACCCGCCCCGGCTTCGCACGGGCAGCACTAATTGTCTATAGAAAAAATGTAGGGATGATGTCATATCTTCAATATTACCAAAAAAAATCTATTGATCCGATCGCTACCAAACTTCTTATGGCTGGGCTAATATAAAGATTGTCTGAAAATTTATCAAAATAACTCTAGCCCTTTTGGGAGTCCATAGGGAACGTACATCATACACAAACGTATAACCATAGATTTTTCTTTTTTAGCATTTTAAACCTTGTTTAATTACTTTGTCCACAATATTTCATAATACGTACATTTTTTACGATTTTTTGTACCGTCCTAGCATTTAACATAATTAGCATATTATTTCTAGCCTAGAATTAATTCAACAATCAGCGTAGCGTGGCAAGTGTATAGACCTTACCTACCGTTATATTATGTTCGAGAAACATAATAAATTATAAATAATCTAGCAATTCCACTCCATAAAATGTTGCAGCAGAGTTGTAGTGTGGAAGTAATTTTGAAACAATCGACTCTGTTTAGTCTACTTGTAGTGGGCGTTCATTTAGTTGACAGTTTTAAGTATTACAGTTAATAGTACAAAAATATATCTTACTACAATTTTGCAGCTGCCATGAGGTTAATATGCAGACTGTAATTATATAGACCATAATTATTTTCATAGTTGGCCTGAAGAATTATGTTTTAAGATTATATACTTGTTAATAATTTGATTAGGGTTATATCGGAGTCGAGTAAGAGTTTTGGTTACATATCGCATTAATTTAAACTATCTTGGTGTGTTATAAAGGGGTTTTTCGACGATCCTATGCTTCACTTCTGCCGCCTTAGCCAAGTTGCATAAACGTTGTAGAATAGAATAATCGATGTATGGGATTGACAGCCGGTTACGCTTACGTTGTCGTAGCCTTATGGCAATCTTATAAATGTATTATTCTATTCTACTAGCGTTTATGCCATTTGGCTAGAGGGGCTGAGCTTAGTGATTGTCATGGCAGAAAACGGACTGTATTGCAAAGTATATGATCGGTTACTGCTATTTTCAGGATGGCGGCGGACCACTGTGCTTAAATAATAATAATAATAATGATTTCCACATCGTAACAGCAGCCAGTATCAACAGACTTATGTACGCACAAATATTTTAGTGCATGAGTATGTCAGCAAACACGAGTGCACTGGAGAGTGCACTCGTGTTTGCTGAGTGAACAGAGGTTCTTATAGTCCGAGGGATGGCATTCTGACATGACCGCAGAGAGATCAGGCACAGGGCCAACGGCTTATGTGCTCTCTGAGGCTTGCTGTTGCTGGCTCCGGGATGCTATTAAGAATTTCTTGACAGAAAAATCCCAACGACTTTTGCACGCCTCATAAGCGAAGCGTTGAGGTGGGTACTACTCTCATTTCATGCAGAACAACTGATTTTTCAAACTTAAAATGTCTCTATTTATCATATATTGTACTTGTAAAATAATATATACACACACATATCAAGAAAAAACACTATTTTTAACTCATGATATTTTTGATGCCATTTTTGTTATTTAAGTAAACTAGTTAAAAACTGTTTAAAAAGGTTCTGTCTTGGACGTCTGTGTGTTGTAGGTAATGTATGTTAACACGATAACGACCGAAATACTTTACTAATCGAGTATTTTTTTTTCTTTTATGATTCAGTATAACTACGAATAGAGCCCTATCACTTTTCACAGTCGGATTCGATGTGGTTTAATTGTTATTAAATAAACAAAAAAAGTGTGTGCGTGTAACCTTCACACGCGATTGAAGTAAAACTTCTTTGGCGTTGACGAAAAAAAAAAACTGCAATTTAAAATATTTTTTTTAAAACTGTTGATATTTTATTCACTTTGCTATTCACAATTGATCCGTTTGAAAATTTGGAAATAAATAATCCTAATTGATTATGATATTTGCCACTAGCTGGCGTATAAGTCAAGAAGCGTGGAGTGTATGACATATACTTACGACCAATCCAAATTATTATTTTTAAATACCGGAAACTACACAGACTATAAGTAAGCGTTACTTCCGTCAGAAAAAAAATCTGAGTTACTCCCTAGTCGCGCCTAAAGAAGTTTTTCTTCAAAAAAAAATAAAAATTTACGCTAGATTCGACACTAAAACCTTATTTCGTGAGAACTATTTTTATAGACCAATATATAAGTAAAAAATAGCGCTAAATGGCGTATAAGATATGAAAACCACAGTACTTTTTGAAATTAGTGCTATGTGATTTATAGAAAACTACTTAGTAAGACCAATACATTATTAGCTACTTACCAAATAATCAATTTATTGTGAAAAATGAAGATTATGAGGCGTGCACTTTTGGAATTTCCAAAGTATTATATTTTTTATTGGCTCGACCCGGGAATTGAACCAGTTGCATACAATACCGCTAGACCACAGAGGCAAGTTAACTAATGTGCCATGTTTAGAATATAAGATACATAATTATGCTCGCGAGCATAATTGCATGCATATTGTTCAAAATAAATTTCCATACGATGTAAAGGCACTCGTACCTTTACTAATTATGCTATGTACCTTACACAATGCATTTTAATCAAGTCCCGTTACATGACGGTAAAATTATTAATAGAAAAATGCCTACATAACGTATTATCATATACTGTGCATCATCTTATGTGGTGTAATCCATCAGTTACCTAGTCTTATTAAAAATCCTTCCTTTAAGAGTAATGATCCAGAAGTTTTGTATTTAGCATTAAGAATGGGGTAAACAAGCTAGTATATTCCACCATATGTTATACTACTTGGTGGTGCACTTTTAAAAAATCCTTACAAAACCATTGAATGAAATGGCGTAAGTCTCACATAGGTAGATGTTCGTTTGTGCGAATTCCTTTACTAGCAGATATGTATAATTTATTTCAGTGTATGATACCATTATTTTAAGTTTAGATAGACAGCAATAATTTCATATTTATACATTTGTATTACGTCAAAAATATACAATAGCCTCATGTTCTTATTATTACTAACATAAAAACGTAAGTGGTTTGTCTGCATCGCATGTCGGAAGTACTTGTAATCTGTGGTGCAGTATCAATAAAATTATTTTTATGGCCAATATGTGGACAGCGAAATAAGACATCAGCTTTCAAAATTGCCTTAAACCACATACTAACTATCGATTTCTTTTCAATATTCCGGTTCAATTTCACTCTGGCACAGATTGCACATAGTCTATATAACTTTTCTTCGTATAACCATAGTGACGTCGGCTTTAGCAGACTTGTTAATGCTCATTTATCGATTGGTACGCTTGCAATCTTTTAGGTGAAAGTTGGTCTGTATTATATTAATCCTTTACTACAATATCACTTTCGGCAATTAAATAGATTTAAATCATACACAAGATTATTTGCATTATTTTTAAGCAACCCCAAATAAGTTATGTATGTGCAAAAATGGATGCAGCAGGCAGCAGGATTTAAACCTGCGTCTTATCTAATCCGGGGAAATGCTCTGGACCGCTAAGCTATCGCAGTCGCCTAATGGTGAAACCCAATCTCCACTTTACATTTATTTTAGATGTCTTTAAAACCCACGCTACCTATCAGATAATCTATACTATTATAAAGCTGTAACAGAGCTGTGTTACAGACACAAGATATTTGAGAAAAAATGACTGTATTAGGCTATATAGGCCTGTCAAAACACAAAAACAAATTTTTCAGATTTCTTGTCTGTTTGTTTGTTTCGCATCACGCAAAAACTACTGCACGGATTTTGATGCATTTTTTTTATTTGATAGCTCTTGATTAGACTTAAAAACTGCCATATATTTTACCCCGCTAATATACCGGGAAGCCGAGATATAACCTAAAAGCTTAGCTTTTGGTTGCGGCGGAGCTGCAGGTAAAGGCTAGTAAATTGATATACCCGACTGACTTGAAGTTGTGAATAGTTATTCTTTTCTGAACGTAGCACGTACCCAATAAGAACTTAATTTTTTTTAAGTAAATTCTACCCAAAACCTATTTTTCTCGTGGAATAAACCACAGTCTATTTCAACGGACGTATCACGAGCAAAAGCTAGTTATTATCATAATAACCACTCGCAAGCATTTCATTATAATTATAATATTATTTATACACCATAGTTTAAAAAAACAAGTTATTATTACAATGTGGCGTTAATCAGCAAGAAAGGGCAATAAAACTCAGTGGGCGTGATTCTTTTAACATTCTTATTAACCACTTACACGTAAATTGCAGCGCGGACTGCCTAAGTGTTACTAAATTTATTTTAATTTTAACTATTACTATGGATGGAATCTCATGATACAAGCTTTTGTTTTCTGTTCTTGCTCTTGGTATGTTTTAGTTTAGGCTATTAATTGGATACATCCAAAACGTCAGATTAGTAATTAAGAACCATCGATTTAAATATACCAGAACCAAATAAAATGTGGTAAAATTCTACCGGTGCACGCCGATTTTTTTGGGAAGGATTAACTTCCGATTTTCGGCCGGCCTCTTCATGCTGGAATTAACAATTATCTACCATCGTTAAGATTAATAGACTCCTTTTCATAACATTTCTGATACCTAGCTATATAAGAGGTCTCCGGGGTCTCACGGAGGAACTAAGTCGATGCATGTTTTACTCTAACAAGATAAGTTAGTCTTCATCGTCACGTAATAACTTAAGCGGCTTTGATATTCAGAGAAAATTACGAAACGTCGAAATAGTAAAAAAAACTTTATATGCTATAGATTCCGTCAAAATAGGTTTCTTCCTGAAGCATAGTACTACTGAGTATGATGATAGCACCTAACTGCCTCGGTGGTCTAGTGGTGGTGGTGTATGTGACTGCGGATCTTGGTCAGTCTCTGGTTCAATTCTCAAGTGTAGTAGTAGTTGGCTTAGTGTCTGTTGACAATGGCCGTCATGATGTGGATTATATAATTATATATATACATATATCTACCTCGAGGAAGGCATACTATCCATGGTAAATATTTGTTGAATGCTGTAATTTTTCAAGTATGTGTAAATTGCCAGCCGCGATTTAACATTTTGTAAAAGTAATACAAGTACAAACGCCGCGGGTCACCTTTTATTTACAGTTCATAATTGACACACAGTTAATTGCCTATATACGGAACATAATACTAAGCTCAAATGGGGGCACAGCGTAGCGGATTTATAAGTCGTCATTGTTGTATGAAAATAAATTATTTGTACGGTCGTGAAGCACTTTTGTTACAGGTACGCGTTAAACGTCTGTCACGTACAAAATCTCAGACGACGTGAGGTTTTTAATCGGCGAAAGTAGTGCGTTGAAGGTTTCTTATGTTTAATCGCCGTTAAGTGACCATACGCATGGTAATTATATCTACTTACACATGTTTCTAAACACGTCGTTTCGTACCATGTAATAAACGCTACTAGTTTATCGCGGCTTGTGTTTAACTACAAACTTTTGACAGATTAGTTTTGGTAACAATGATTATCTCTATCAATCCTTTATTTTTATATTAGATCTTCTCAGAAAATCTCGGATTTGGTCCATGTCTGCTGTCTTTACACATCCTACGCAGAACCTAGACACATAACTTTTGATTTAAAGATGCTTGTCATCTCGTTTGTCATCGTACCCTTTTTTTTTTTAATGTCTATGGATACTAGCCCGTTCGGCATATGAAGCGGCGCGGCGGCCGGACTCAGTGAAACTGGTCTACCTGCTAAAATCACGTGTTGTTCCTTCAGACTTCCTTAAGCCAGGGGTGAGATACGCTCTAACGCACAAGTTCCTCCTCTGGTGGCCCCGTCTGTTTTGGAGACCTCTTGTCTGAATTCTTTACAGTTACCACGAGCTGGAGATGTCTTCATAGACTTAGATATTAGCTTATCACGGAAGAAGTTGCTTAAAATGAGATTTTCTGTAATAACGTAACTTTAAAAATTAAAACACAATTTTAAATAAATTGTAGGACCCAATTTGTAATAAATAAAATACAATTTGTGTTCCATTATACAGTATTATTTGCTAAGATTAAATTTAGATAAAAAGAATTATACAATTATTTGTTCTGTTTACCTGCCATAATACATCTGTCCTGATTGATTCGATGCTGAAATTCATTACGCGATCAGATAGGCCCCTGTCTGAGCTACGGTCTAAAAAATGGCTAAAGCTTTCATTACCACATTTTACACAATTGAACATTGTCAGTTTGAATTACGAAACTAGATCGACGTTAAATTGCTTTTCGTCATATGATTTAGTAAATAACCGTCAGATCTGACAGGTATGTTATGTGTTATATAGACGTAATAACATAAATTTAGGCTCCATGTTCCATGTTACGTCTACCGCTATTGTCGGTAATTGTGTTATTACCTTCAATATGTAATAATAAAGTTTGTAGGTACGTTTTTTTTGTAACGACTTCTGTTATGGCGTGACTGGTGGACGTTAATTAAATTAATGAAAGAGCAATTTCATCTATGCCGCACCTCATTTTGACAAACGTTCTTATTTATGGCAAGCTATCTAAATTTGCGATGATTAATTCTATTTATATATTTAACGAAATGTTTGTCACATGGTCAGCCGGACAAAACTGTATTCCATTTACCATAGTGACCGACTAAGAATACAAGTGTCACCATCCCGTTTCTCCCCGCGGTTGTACGAGGCGACTAAGGGAATTAAGCAATTATCACAATAAATATATTAGATCTTGTTGGTGGCCAGTCCTACCACTTAGTACCCAGGTACTGAGTGGGATGTTATCGGGTACGAGCGGGTTAGTACCACCGTTTCTGTATAAAACACTTCGATGTGTTTTGGTTATAACCGTAGCATACAAGTGTATAGAGAACCCTTTGTACATTAATTTTATATCAGCGAAATGAAGTAATAAACAGTATGGCTCGTCTACTATAAGCAAGAAAATAAAATGTTGATTACTGTTTATAGACGTGGCTGACTCTTCACGCTACGACTCTGTGCGGTAAAACCTCGTCAAATATGGCAATTTAAATAGAGGTATTACTATAAAAGGTGTTAAGTAGTAAAATAAGTAATAAAACGGGTTTATTTTAAATAACTTATTTTTATCCATGTATGCGATCTCTTAGCCGTGTGGGGCCGGCTTTAGATTGTCCCACCCCTCTCCACCTATGGGAGTCGTAAGAGCCGACTGAGGGAATACTGGGGGAGTGGGCAGCAGCACGCCCTCGAGTATTAACAACATCTACTGCGATCGCCAACCCGCCTGACAAGCGTGGCGATTACGGTACTATCCCCCTTTAGGGAGGCCTATGTCGAGCAGTGGGCGTCGAAAGGCTGATGGATGGATGGATGCGATCTCTGCGAAGGATCTCCGGAGTGAGGCTGACTGACCGCATTCGCAACGTCGGCGTAAGAGAGCGTGTAGGTATGAAAGAGAGTATTGGTGTAAAGATGCGAAAGGAAATGCTCCGATGGTTCGGACATGTGGAAAGAATGCCGGACGAGCGACTGGTTAAGAAGATATACAATGCGAAAGTGGAAGGATGTAGGTAGAGGGGGAGACCGAGACTCACCTACCAAGACCAAATCGCTCATGTAGATATTGAAGGAAGGTGTAGTCAGGAGTCTCCGAAACCGGCGAGCGTGTATGAAGAGAATTATGAATGTTGAGGAAGCGAGAGATGTATGGAAGAATAGAGCCTCTTGGCACTCTGTCCACTCGGCTTACCCCGCAAGGGAAATAGCGTGATGATAAGTAAGTAAGTATCCATCTATGAAAATAAGCTGAATATTCCCGTTTTAAGTTTTACCACATTATGTTTGTCTGCAACAAACCATTTCAAATTACTCTCGCTTCTGTCATCTTGTATACAAGCAGGTTACTATGTCACTTTCTTCGTCGTCCGCCACTGATTTTCGCAATAAGCTGTACCTCACATAATATATACCACATTGTTACATTGTAAAGTACAATAAACCAGAAAAGTGATTGAAGATTGAATCGAGTATTTTTTTTTTTTATTGTAATCGTCTCGGATTTGCAGCGTAATATTTAGGCTCTTAAGCTTAAAATCATTACAAAAGCAAAAAAAAATGTGGCCTAATAAAAAAAAGATTGGGCGCATATACAACATTAATATTCCATTTTTAAATAATTGTATTAATGTTTAGTTAATGAGCAGACCAAGCGCATTTCGTTTGTTTTAATCACGTTCTGATGACTTACACTTTCTTTATAAGTGCATTGTCAAATTTCTCTTTGAAAAGAACGCATACTCGCTTACTAGTCTTCACAATGGAAGAGTATGTTTCCATTTATTTTTGTAACTTACAATTGGAGAGTTTGTTAATTACTGGTCTTTGCAAACAACGTAAAATTCTAAGGCCAGTCTCTAAAATACATTAACAATTATTAATAAATAACTATTAAAATTAAATTTAATTTTATTCAGCCTTTTTATTCAAATTGTTTAATATCTAATAATAATAAGAGAAAGTTAATCAAGCATGTGAAACAATTCCAACAATGGACAAAATCTTTATGGAACAACAAGACATAGTCAGTGCAGTCCTTTCTTTGGCAAATTGGAAATCTTCAGGACCGGACGGACTGCAAAACTTTTGGCTTAAATGGCTACGCAGTTCACATGCTCGTTTGGCATCTCAGTTTCAAACGTCTGTGGAATCCGGGCCGCTGCCGGATTTTATGACGACTGGCATCACTCATTTGCTCCATAAATCAGCCAGTACCACGGAACCAGGTAATTATAGACCTATCACGTGTTTACCAATCACTCTATAAGCTTCTTACATCCATTCTGAGAACCAAAATTACTAAACATATTGATACTTATCGATCATGTCCAACTCTCAGAATGTACTAAGGAGCTCCACCTTATTGATGCGGCCATTAGCCAACAGGCTCGGCGTAAGAAAAAGGATCTGATGACATGCTGGATAGACTATAAAAAAGCTTTTGACTATGTGCCATATACATGGCTCTTGAGGGTGCTAGAGTTATATAAAGTTAACGAAACTTTATGCACCTTCCTGAAGTCTTGTATGGGGCATTGGAGGACAGCTCTTTGCTATCCAGTATGTGGGCAGACCCCGAATTGTCATGGTGAGCTTGTAAAGATTGAGCAGGGGTGTATTTCAGGGCGACAGTCTGAGTCCTTTATGGTTTTGTTTAGCCATGAACCCTGTTAGTACCTTATTAGAGGGTTCACGACTAGGCTATAGGTTGCGAGGTGATGGTTGCAAAATATCCCACCTGTATTACATGGATGATCTCAAATCGTTTGCCCCTACGAGATTGCAACTAATGGAGTTACTAAAGTTAACAGAATTCTTTAGTAATTCCATTGGGATGGAATTTGGTGTGGATAAATGTGCGATCATGCATGTAAAACGAGGATGGGTAGTGGAATCCGAGGGAGTTCAACTCTCGGATTATACTAATTTGCGATCACTCTTCGTAACTGACACATATAAATACTTGGGTATGTTGCAAGCTCTGGGCATTAATGTGGTGGACATGAAGCAATCGTTGCGGGAACGTTTCTTTGGCCGCCTAAAAAAAGTACTGAATAGTCTTCTATCAGATGGCAACAAGGTGCGCGCCTACAACGGTTGGGTTATGCCACTCCTAATGTACTCTTTCGGCATACTCAAGTGGACTCAGACTGAACTTGACGCTCTGGATAGAAGAGTCCGCAGTTTATTGACCGCATATCGTATACATTATCCTCGCTCATCGGTAATGAGGCTGTACATCCCACGAAAGTGTGGAGGTCGAGGATTCTTAAATGCCAAGACCTTGCACAATCGTGAGGTGTACAACCTTAGGGAATATTTCCTTCATACTGATAAGGATATGCATCGTGATGTGGTCACTGCAGATTCCGGACTCACTCCACTCTCCTTGGCTAAGGAGAATTGGCGCAGACCTGTGGTACTTGGTACTGACGATCGCAGGGTTGTATGGCAGAGCAAGGAACTCCACGGAAGGTTTTACCGGGCCTTACATGGGCTGGACGTAGATTTCATGGCTTCCGTGGCCTGGCTACGTTTCGGTAACCATTTGGGGAAACCGAAGGTTTTGTCTGTGCAATTTCTGACGAAGTTATCATGACGAACAACTACCGAAGACATATCCTGAGGGATGGTACGGCTGACATATGCCGTGCCTGCCACCATCCTGGTGAGTCCCTTAGGCATATTGTCTCTGGTTGTTCTTCTCGTCTTGCTAACGGTGAGTACTTGCTCTGAAATACATGCTTGTGGACGTAGAGGTGCCTTACTACAGGTATGTAGCTGAGCCAGTTCTCGAAAATGGTCGTATCACACTGTATTGGGATCGATCAATCATCACGGACAGGACTGTTGTAGCCAACAAACCTGATATTGTGTTGGTTGATCGATCTGAGCGCCGGGCAATAATAGTTGATATCACCATCCCACATGACGAGAATCTTGTAAAGGCCGAAAAAGATAAACTGATTAAGTATCTGGACTTGGCTCACTAGATTGTTGACTTGTGGGGTGTAGATTCGGCAATCATTGTGCCGATAGTGGTTTCAGTTAACGGACTCATAGCCAAGAGCCTCGACCAACATCTTAAGAGGCTCACGTTGGATATTTGGATCAAGGGTTTGATACAGAAAGCGGTACTTCTGGACACGGCACCCATCGTGAGAAAAAGGCCTAACCACTGGCAGTTTGGCCCTTGTGGCCCGCTGCCAGTGGGTCTACACACTTTTTATATTTTTAAATATTTTATTATTTTTCATAATACATATATTTAAAAATGTATTTAGTTGTGAGATATATGTAAATAAAGAGATAATAATAAAAATGCACTAATGACTTAGTTGTTTTTGTTAAGGTACTGACTTACTGTCCCTAATGTCGTGGCTTCAGTTCCCACAAGGAACGAATTATTGTGCATCCTTGTTGGACCACGTGTAGTTTTTAGAATTCTAGACATACTTTAATAAATTTATTTATATTTTACCAGGCACTGCCCGCGACTTTGTTCGCATGAACTTCAAATACTCCACTCAAAAGCACATTAATTGTCAAAAAAATAGCTATCGCACGGGAACCATGCCTTTGTCCATCCATTTGTTGTGTGAAATGTCCATGAATATTTATTTATTTTTCCGATATAGAAAGTGGTCCTTTTCTGGTCTCCAGACTATATGTATGAAAAATTTCATGGTTATTTGCTTCAGTAGTTAGGCGTGAAAGCGTAGCAAGAAACTTACTTTCGGCTTTATAATATTAGTGAGGATATGTTAGGAGGCTGCAATAGATATTAATATTTTAATAAAGTAGAATCACACACTCAAATCATGAATTTAAGCTAAATATCATCAAGCTAAAGATACGTGTCCTTAGCTTAGCTGATAAATCAGTTGACCTTAGAGCTAGACGTTACACACTTGACCTAGCTGCACTGCCATTTCATGTAAATGATTGGCGTTACCACGTTGGATAGACGTTTAATGTATTTAACTTGTTTCACTAGCAACTTGTTTGTCCTTTTGAGAATAAGATAATTATGTACCTTGAAGTTTATAGAAAAGACGAGTCTTCGCCTGTGACTTCGTCTACGTATACCTCAAAATTTAATTTAATTTGTTGTTTTTTCGTATTCCACGGGAACTCTATTCTGTGTGTTTATCCAACTCACATTATTTATCTATATCATAGGTTTTGTCCAAATCCGTTTAGTCTTTAGGTCTGTACCTATATCAAAAATTATTACTATTTTAGTCTTCTCAGGGCAAAAACTTCTACATATATATTATTATGTTATATCCAGTGTTTAATCTACTTCAAGTGCGATCAGTCGTTTAGTTGTGATTTAAGGATAAACATCGAAACAAATTCAAAAACTTTCGGATTTTTAATATTAGGTAGTAAGATTATGGCATTTTTGGATATAATTTAAGTTTAAACTTAATTGGTAAAAAAGAAATTTATTGTTATTATAATTCATTTTATTATCTCTTAATGATATAGAAAGTGTCATGCTCCCTATATAAAAGCACTAAGAGTTAAAAGCTATAACATATCAGACGGCAAATTATCTTAAATTATACCTAATATTTCACACTGTTTTTAAAGTTGCACTGTACCCACACTCAAATCTTAGCGTATATTATTATGTACATTTTCATTATAATTGTGATTCGAGACGAAATTTGGTTGCAATTGCGAGGTATTATGTGTGTCAATGTTAATATTAAACTACACCCACTTCCACACCTAAGGTCGAAGTTTAGGTGTATGCATTTGAAAGTACTGACAATGATTAACGCATCTCATGAGCCCACATGCTTAATGAGCAATTTTATTTTACATAAATGTAATGTCGTGATTGTCTATGTACATATATGACCGGAGTTTAATACTACGTAAAGTTTGCATAAAAGAAGTTACAGCCTTTATTAAATGTAGTTTTCAGTCATTCGTTTTTTAAATAATATACTTACACTTTTTTGTTTCCTTGTACATTTTTTTTACTGTAAGACACGCTTCTACCAAATAGGACGGAATCGACCTATTATGCACAACAACACAACACTGGCCACTGCTAGATAGTATGGTACCTATAGAGTTTTGTTGTAGATACTTCCTTTGTATTGGCTGTTAAATTTTACTGCTTTTATCGATCGAGGTCCGTGCCCCACACTACACTGTTCTCCGAACGACGGGGTGTGTGGTTAGGTACATTTTTCCCCGGTGAAAAAAGGGTGGTCATCTTAGTAAGTCACCACAAATAACATCTATTTACTTACAAATATTATATTTAAATTCTTTAATACAAACTTGAATAACGTGCATCGAATAGAAACTACTTTTAATTCCTGTTTGCAGGAATACAAAAAGATTATCAATAATTTGCCTTTCACAATTTTATCCTTTGTTTCTTTCTTAAAGAAAGTAATTCCCCTCAATTCCTTTAAACAAAATGTCTGCAACGTATATATACTTAGCTTTCTCATGGTTGAAGTCTTACACCACGTGCCCCATGAGATTCCCATAAAAACAGGGAAAGTATACAATCGAGTTATCGCTGGAGGCCGACGGGTCACGCCCATCCTCCGCTGTGGTCAAAAGAAAGTGAAATTATGGTTTGGTGGACATATTGGATCCTTGAGTAATATATATCACTTTAAGTAAGTTCTGTTTAGTACAAGGTATATTAATACGTAGAATTTTACGTTTTTTATATTATGAAAGGGCATTGATTGCTCCTTCACGGTCGGGTAGCAGCGCCCTTGTATTCGAGGTCTCTAGAACGATTTGGTCGTGCACCATTAGAAAAAAATCACGATACTTACTGTTAGACTAGGAAGTCATTATCATGCCATAAGCGAGTTGTCTTCTATTTTCCAAATTCGTCGCGTTTGAGGTCTGTCATAATACGTTACATCATAGTAGATTTATTTTATATAAACCATAGCGATAGGCTACTGGATTAACTTAGCAAAAAAAAAACTGAGCCAGCATGAACAATCAAAATCAACGATCAGATCAGAGATGAGAGGAGTAGTGAGAGAGTCTTACGATGCATTCAATTAAATTAAAGGTTATATTTAAACTAATAAATTGTCAAAAAGAAGTAAATTTAATGTAGTATGCTTGAGCATGGTGCACGAGTAATTAAATCCTAATTCCTGGCAACAACAAACCAAGTATAAGGTCCTTTTCTATGCTTATTTATAAATATTTAAAAAAATGAACTATCTAGCGGGTAATAATAGTTTTACTAAAATTCATAGTTATATCTACTTTGACTATATGTATAATACGTGGATAACTGTTTTTTTTTTAAATTAACGAATAGATCCAAAGTAATTATTAATTAATTTTTTTGTCTGAATTTAAGTCTACATTAAATTTGAATTGATCGTATTGCGAAGTGTCATTGTGAAGACCTTTCCTATAAAAATAAGATTATCGCTAGCATTAACCTAATCTGACCCTGACAAAAGCTATGATAATCATAAAAAATATTAATATTATAAACTGTATAGCTGTAAAATAATATATGAAGCACTGAATGTTATACAAAGTTTTACACGAAAATATATTATTTGTAGACGGGGACGTTGGTGACTGGTACCGATGCGCCATAATTCACAATGTCATCAGATAACCTCACGACGAATACTGCCTTCGTCAAATATTGATGCCACACGGAACAAAAATTAACCTACACGAATTGAAAACCTATTGAACATTGAAACTTCACTAGTGTGGGATGGAATTGAGGAAGACAAAACTCATTTACAAGTGCTTATGTGCTAATTAACATTTCACATAGTATCTCCTTTGTGTTGTACATCTTTGTCATTTACCAAAGTTAACTCTATAATTTGTCTTAACGTTTTGTTACATTATCCTATACAAACTTTTCTGACAAATTTTGACGGAGTGCTGGTTGTCATATTTTTGTTATAGGATAGAACGGACTCTAATGCTACTCCGAATACGTAAAACAGTTTATAAAAGGAAGGAATGAGAATCGCGTTCTTTTAGAAGCTAAGTACTTACCGCATTATTATAACAAACTAGCTGACCCGACGAACTTCGTACCGCCATATATATTTTTCATGAACCTTATTGTTTTGGCTTTGGCTGGCTGAGCAACTCAACATCAGTTATGTCAATATATTGCAGATCTCTCACAGTCTTCTGTCTCATTTACTCACTTACTTTTCGTATTATGAGATTTTTTTAAATTCCCGTTACTTTTTTTTTAATTTTCTTTTACACAAGCCTTGTACTGACTATAAGGAACACAAAAAAGGAGTATTATCCAATTTGGTGCAGTCATTCGGAAGTTATGCGCGTACATACATTTAACCCAATCATTTTTATTTATATAGATAGCAGACCTGGCTACGCGTTGCTATGGCACACTCATAATTTGTCGATATAAAATTAATTTTGTAATAAAAAACGGATAGGTATAATCGGGATAAAAACTACCCCTATATTTTAAGTTACAACAAATCACATTTAAAAAATATTGATTGATAAGATTGGATAAGTAATACTTACTAGATTTGTAAACGGGATTTCCACCATTATCATAGTAAAAAGAAACAAGTTCGTTATCTCAGAGCCCGTGCGTGCGATAATTACCTACGCACGCAGGGCAGCCCCCTTAGAATGAAAAACGAAACCTTAGGCGAACTTTCGTTTCGAGTCATTGTGATTGATCAACAGTCCGACCCGTGATTCCTGATTAGTCGAGATTTTGACTCGTGATTTAGGCTTTGTAATCGCCGCTACCGCTCGTTATTTATTTATTCAATCTCAAAGATGGCTACATATTGGAAAAGAAAATACTGTATTGTATTTGTATGACATATAAACGGGATCTTGTCAAATCACAACACTAAAAACATGATATAATTTAAAATAAAATATACTTAGCTCAAGGCTCATAAAAAAAAATGGTTTGAAATCCTATATTGGACAAGAACGTGACAGGATTTTTTTTTTCCTCGGGGTCGTGTGGGGATACTAGTCTGTACGTTTCCCCGAGCGATGGAGTGTGCGCCTTACTAAATTTATTCCCGGCTTAACAAAAAAGAAAAAAAATAATTAGTATAAAATAAAGTTGCTGTTCCCGTAATGTCTGTGTCAAAAGTTGTCTAGGCTTATCCCACAGGAACACCTTATCGGGATAAAAATATTCAGTGTTTATCCAAACCATAATTTTGTCTACCAAATTCTATACAAATCCGTTGAGTTGTTATTTACTTATCATCACGCCATCTCCCTTGCAGGGAAGGCAGGGAGTCCATCCATCCATTCATCAGCCTTTCGATGTCCATTGCTGGACATAGGCCTCCCCAAGAGAACGCCACAACGAGCGGTCCTGTGCGCTCATATGGGGGATAGTGCCGTAATTGCCACGCTTGGCGGGCGGGTTGGCGATCGCAGTGGATGTTGTTAATACTCGAGGGAGTGCTGCTGCCCACTCCCCCAGTATTCCCTCAGTCGGCTCTTACGACTCCCATGGGTGGAGAGGGGTGGGACAATTCTAAAGCTGGTCCCACACGGTTAGGCAGGTGCCAGTACAGAGTGCCAAAAGGCTATATTCTTGCACCATCTCTCGCTTCCTCAACATTCATAATTCTCTTCATACATGCTCGCCGGTTTTGGAGACTCCACCTACAAGAGTTGTTAGGTAATTTCCGATAAGTGAATGTCCTACAGGAGCTATTATTTTTTTCAGGAAAAGGTATCCAATATTATGTTAATCCAGTGTATCATTTGTATATCTACCAAATGTCATCTAAATCAAATCAGTCATTTAAACGTGATTAACGGAAAAACATCAAAATAAGCTATAAATTGTCAGAATGTTTAAAATTTTAATATTAGCAGGATTCATGCGATACAAGGTCCGGTCGCTAGTATCTACTATGTATACAGGAGTTTCCATGTCTGTTCCGTGTGTGAATCTTTGATTGTCTTTAATCGTTTTGTAATTACAACAAAAATTCTTAAAAATTACTGCATATTCAGCATTGTGAAGATTTCTATTATGGATAGCGTGAATCGTGAGATCTCAAATTTTTACCGGAACTCAATACTTCACTTGTAGACGTTCTTTTGCAATTACTTTGACATATATTTTTGTTTGTTTATGTGCGTACGGTATTTTATAATTAATCCATGAATATCTGTAAGGCACTTACCTCGTGACTAACTGTACATAAATTACAAATGTATTTATATAAACATGCATATTACATGTAGCCAAATAGTGCTGGATGATATTGCTTGTTATGTCTTAACATATATTGGTGTGAACGCAATTTTCCTTAATCAGAACACAATAACCTTGGAAATACCCGTTTACGGATTGAATACCGTTGGCATACTGCTCCAGTAACGATATGTGATGCAGTAGGTCAAATATATCGTTTAAATATACAAATATCTAGAGTTCTCGATAGTTCCCAATTTTATATATACGAGAAGGGATCAAAAAGTAGTGAGAATGAGATAGAATATAATGACTATTGATAACTTAATAATTTATTTTTCTACATAGTCTCCGAGTCTCTCTACACACCAAGACCAGCGCTTTTCCAAGGCTTCAATCCCTTTAAAAAAAAAGTTTTGTCTTGGTCCTGCAAAAAGCTCTTCACGGCATCCATCACCTCGTTTTCGTCTTCGTACCTATTTCCCCTTAAGTATTATTTCAATTTGGGGAACAGATAAAAATTGCTAGGCGCCAGATCTGGTGAAAACAAGGGGGGCGGTCAACCAATTCGAAGCCAGCTTGCTGAATGGCAGCCATCGCAACTGCTGACCTGTGCGCGGGTGCGTTGTCGTGATGAAACAGCACGCCCCTTCGAAGTTTCCCTCTCCTTTTCTCTTTGATGGCATTCCTCAACTTGGGAACTAAAGCTGCATAATATTGGCCTGTAATAGTGGTTCCAAGCTTTAGGTAATCAATCAACAATATCCCTTCTGAGTCCCAAAATATTGAGGCCATAACCTTGCCAGCCGATGCCACGGCACGAAACTTCTTCGGGGTCGGTGATGATGGTCGTTTCCATGCGAAGATTGCTGTTTTGTCTCGGGATCAAAATGATGGACCCATGTTTCGTCCATTGTTACGAAACGAGACAAAAAGTTTTCAGAATCTTCTTGAAACTTGTCCAACAATATCTTCGAAATGTCAAGTCGATTTTGTTTCTGACTGTCGGTTAACATTCTCGGCACCCATCTTGCGGAGATTTTTCTCATATTCAAAGATTGCTTCAATATGGATTGAATACTTCCATATGAAATGCCCGTTTCTTGAATTAAGATAGTAAATCTTCGATCGCTCAATACAATTTTCTCGACTTTCGCAACATTTTCTTGGGTGACTGACTTCGATGGACGGCCGCAACGATGTTCGTCTTCCGTGCTCATTCTCCCTACTCGAAATTGAGAAGCCCACCTTGCAACAGTGGAATACGGCAGAGCAGACTCTCCTAATGTTGCCTCCAAATCGCAATGAATGTCTTGCGTTGTTAACTTTTTTAAACAGAGGTATTTAATAACGGCTCGCACTTCGTTTTTCTCCATTTTCGAGAACACGTTCCGACACGAAGCAAACAAATGACTACTTTCAGAAAAAAACAAAAGAGAATCGAAGATATTTTCTTTATTAACATTACAAATATGTATCAGAGCTATTCCTGCCAGTATTTATTTTTTTTCTTACCAAGGAGTATGTCGTTCTCACTACTTTTTGATCCCTCCTCGTGTATATATATAACTAGTTTTTATCATACAATAACAGCTATATTTAAGGAAAGAGTTTAATAATCGGGGAAATCCTACATTTATGTCCTTTTAATTAATATCATTCTAAAATAGCGTGATCATTTTTATAATGCAGTTGTTTTAAAAGTTGTCTCGTTTCCAGCGCTTGAAACGTGACCGTATTTTATTGTGCACGCACATTATTAAACATCGCTACGCCATGTTAAAATATCATCAAGTTGCCTAGATACAGATTGCACATCATGTTTTGTACTTTTTAATGTCGATTGTTTCGTATTTTGCAAGTGTTATTACGTATCGCGCTCAATATTGTATCAATATTGACAAAAGCATAATGAGTGACGCATGAAAAGGCTTACTTTGCTTTATAAATTATTTTAATTGATAACTACAAGATTTTCACACGTGTAAAAACGTGTAACATGGGTTAGAACACAGTGACTTACCTTACGTAAAATGAGAACTGTAACAGTGATTCTATCTCATCCAAAGACATGCTATGTAAGTTCGAAGGGAGCACTCATGCAATTACACACATTCTAGTTACAGATTAACACAAAGTGCGAAAATGTGAAATCGAAAAGAACAGTCTCGAGCAGGATTCTAACCTGCATCTCCTGGAATACCGTCCGGGATGCTTTGCCAATTCAGCTACCGTGACGATTGCTCGGGACTGCGAATTTCGATAATACATTCATTCTTAACGTCTTGGGTGACAGTAGTAACTTTTAAAGATTCGCGAATTGTACACATATTTAAGGTAGCATAAACGGGTCTTTTTTCGCGTATAAAATAGGTGAAATTATTAACTACCTTTTACCCGCCGTTTCAACTGCGTTGCAGCAGCCGTGGTCACGGGACAACTTGTCCAGTGACCACTTGTCCAGTGACCACGGCTGCTGCAACGCATTTGAAACGTCGGGTAAAAGGTAGTTAATAATTTCACCTATTTTATACGCGAAAAAAGACCCGTTTATGCTACCTTAAATATGTCTTGGGTGACGCCGATTCCTGCTCGTGACTGTTATTTTCGATTTCACATTTTCCCACTTTGTTGTTAATTTATATGACTAAGCATGTCAAATGCTAAAAAAAAATATAAAAATATGTATCTTAATACCTACTAGTTACAGATGACCGAAATCTAACATTATTTTTGGAGGAAAAAAATTTGTTCTAACATAATTATGATTCATATCACGAACTGAAATAGATTATTTGACACACTGCCCGCATCATCAGTTTCATTCATCAAATATTAATTCGTTATATCGTTGCGGTCCGTAACAGGCCGACTCCATAAGTAATATAGCTATTATGTCGACATAAGGCACTTCGAGTGATGAAATGGATATGGATCTTAATTCTGCCTTGTCATTAGGTGATGTGAAGAATGTGTTTCACTGTAGAGTAATTACTTCCTCAGTATAATGGTATATCTTAATTTTTGACTATAGAAATATGATGTAAGTTATTACGGTGCTTTGCTACCATCTTATTTATGTACGAATTTCGTTATAACACAACTCTGCAATGGATTTTATTTAGTACTAAATCTGGCGTGTTCCACATTCGTATCAAAAGTGAATATTTTATTAACAAAGAGAATAATGTTACGAAATAAATTTTTACGTGTTTCTTTCAAATTTCTAACCACGGTATTTTTTGGAGCAGTATTCATCAGTTTTACGAATAAGCGATATTATGTTTTCAGAGCTGCTTCTTTTGACTTACGTCCAAGATCTAGAACGATTTTTATGCTGCGTTGTTTCCAGAACATTATCTTTTAAGCTGTGCCAGTATTACTTGAAAGGCGAAAACATGTTTATAGAAATGGTTAGCGGTATTCCCTAAGGCGTAAATTGAATCATACATAATTATGCATACAAAATACGTATTACTGTACTCAGAGTTTTACTAATTATAGATATACACTTAAAATTATAATTAAACATAGGGTAAAACTTTACAGTATAGTTAAAAATAACATTGAGGCGCATTTTATTACCTTGCTTCCTTCGTGCTTTCAGTGTGTTCTTCATTAAACAATGTCGTGCATGTAAAGCGCACTTCTAAAGGAACGTTACAAATAACAGGCGCACGTGTTGTCTGCAATGAAATATTTAATATTTTAAGAACGAGAACTTACACGAAAACTATTTGGATATTTTTATATATATTTATAGCATTTGACATGCTTAGCAACATACAAAAAACACAAAGTGAAAAATGTGAAATCGAAAATAACAGTCACGAGCAGGATTCGAACCTGCATCTCCTGGATACCGTCCAGATGCTTTGCCAATTCAGCCATCGTGACCCTTGCTCCTGACTGCTAATTTCGATAACACATTCATACTTAACGTCTTTGGGTGACGCCTGCACCATCTGTCGGAAGTATTTTCATACATTATACCGACCAGGTAAACTTAATTTTACAATTAAGATCTTACCTAATAATGACGCAAACCCTATAAATATTTGGATATTTTTATATATATTTTTAGCATTTGACATGCTTAGCAACATACATCAAACACAAAGTGAAAAATGTGAAATCGAAAATAACAGTCACGAGCAGGATTCGAACCTGCATCTCCTGGATACCGTCCAGATGCTTTGCCAATTCAGCGATTTCACATTTTCACTTTGTGTTTGATGTTACACGAAAAAGTTGAAATCAAGTACTTTGCTCAATCTTTGTGTTTGATGTTACACGAAAAAGTTGAAATCAAGTACTTTGCTCAATAATTTATACGTTTCTTTATAAATCACCATAAAAAAAACTACAAACGTAACAATGAACTTATAAATCTCTTAGTTACCGTTGGTAAAATTTATTGTTAAGTATTTTTTTTAGGTTTGAACTAATTATGTGTGTTTAACGTCAGTATGAGCGAGCCCGTCGTCGTGTGTGACGAGAGGATGTTTGCAGTTTTGCATTACAAATAATCAGTCGTGTGTTGTTAGCTGACGGGTCACTGGCTGCTTGACAATTGTATTCGACATTGTCAATTCAACTCGTTGCCTTCGCCTCTGCGCTAATAGTGCTTATGTGTATTTTATACGTCCGTAACAAATGTCTGACTCGATAACTGATAACTTGTCGTTTGATTGGATTTCAATTGAGTAGAGGCTGCTCCAGGCGGTTATAGTGTCGATTTGTAAAGTTCTTTAAATGCATTTATTTAAATTATTTTTAGGATCTTGCTTACAGTTAAGCTTTATATTACACTAGTCCCGCTCCCGCCACGGACGGTGTAATTGACTAACAAAAAAACTATATGGTTGTCTGTAAAGTCGGTTTACGGACGATAATTTTACGTGATAACGTCATATATGTTTTCTGAGAGTTTCACAAACAATGCATCGGTCGCCATACATTTTTCGGAACGTGACACTTTTTCGTGCGTGCAGCCGGCGTTCATCGATTTATAAGACGAATCACGTCAAAATTATGTCTTGATGTTCATATTCGACATTGTTTCAAAATCTATTGCCTGGTTTAGAAGAAATACGCAGAGAAATAGGGAAATCTGGATAGTAAAATTATATGTAGATAACCGCAATCCGCAAAGAACATTTTGAATAGATCGCGTCTAGCTATAAAGCAACCAACAAACTATATAGGTACTTACGTAATGATTTAGGCTTAACTATCTTAATATAAAATACATTAAAATTATTTAAATACGTAGGTTCTTCGCCAGCTTCAAATTTTTTGTTAAGTATTGTATAATTAAGTCAAGTATTTTGTATAAAGATACACGTAATATGTATATATTCTAGAATAATATTCCATTTATACTGTTTTGTTTTTAAAGTTTCTTGTATATACCGCAATAAAAACCTTTAATATTAAAAAATTTAGTCTAACGTAATAAGAATCTCGCTTAGCGTTAAATTTAGTTTATCGTTCGTTAATAAACATCTCACACAAATAACTTCTACTCTAAGGTCGTAGGATCCTCGTTACTCAGTAGTCTATAAACATCGCTAAAATTAATTTGCAGCTTTCAAAACAACACTAGAGGCAGTTGTCGATTAAAAAATTCACCGTAACCGGTTGAACGGCATTCAGTGACATTTACATTAACGCAAACGAACTGGACGAGTCACCTCTGCCTGAGTAAGTAAAAAGAAAGTAGTTAGTCTCGCACTTGTATGAATTTATAAAACGTTTGATAAGTCCTTTTAAACATATCGATTCTATAAAAATAGCGATTTTTTTTTTATATTGTTACAGATATAACCATAAAGTTTATTATTATTTTTCGTCTGGCGTTGTCTCTATCTATGGTCTAGTACAGGTCACTTGTGCTTTACTTTATGAAATGCACGCAATTACAGGATGAGGAAAATTAAATTGAGAAAGAGCTATGTGGCACCTATGTATATTGGTGAACAAGAAGAAAAACATTATATTTTCCCATAGAATTCCAACTTCATTGCCAATCAATAGTCTACGCGTACCTAATCCAATATAATTACAGCTGATTGTATGTCTCTTTTTAATGTCTAACTAGCTTTTTTTATTAAATGCATGTGAGAGTATATATACAACACATTTTTTTTAAGATTTTGTCTGTCTGTTTGTTCGTGCGAGCTAATCTCCGGAACGGCTGGACTGATTTGGACATGACTTTCAGATTTCTGATGTTGTAAGGAGTAACTAAGGCTAGTGTTATTTTAGTAAAACAACTATGGTTTCGCACAAAAAAGAAAGTAACTAAATTCTACGCGAATAAAGTCGCGAGTTGCAGCTAGTAAAAATTAAATGAAATCCCTCACTTTTAGTTGAGCAGGTCACAGAGGAAGAGTTTCTAAGTACCTATTCTTACTTTTTGAATATTATATAAACAACAATCATAAAGTGGGCGAAATTAATAGAATCCGACATAATTAATTCTCCGTAAATATCTGATTGCGTTTGGCAATTCCAGTGTTAGTCTTCCTAAAACATAAGACATTAAATATATTCTTTTGGTATTTATAATAGTCAAGCCGGATAGGGAATTATGTGTTCTGTCCGCTTGTGAAATAGGCACGGGTCAATGGACTTATTTGAATACTTTGACTTATTATTTTTTATGGGCTTATAGTTCAAATGTATTTTTGATAGTGATGCGCAAAGTAAGACTAAAGCACAGTACACGGTATTTTAGTCTTGTTTTTATATTGCAGAATCACAAGGCCAAAGTGCAAACCAATAATTTTTGCTCATTACTAGTTAGTTATTTCGTTAACATTCTTGTAGATATTTTTTTCAAACAGTACACAGTTTTGACAGTAGTCGAATTTATGAAGTCATTTGGTCTTGGTCTTGTAGTCTGAGTACCGAGTTTGCTCATCACTAGTGTTTGATAGTTTATCGAGTTTTCAAATCGAATAACTTTTTATATTATTAACATAACATGCGTCACGAATCACTTTTGACCCCCGCAAAGAGAAAATATTATAATTATGTCAATATTTAGGAAGACCAATTTATTTTAATTCAATATGGAATACATTAAAATATACATAATAATATGATAAGTGAATGTAATGTAATGCTATAAATAATCAGCTATATTTATTATGGTGAACGGTATACGTCCCGCCTACGCTCATTGTAATTAATATTAACCAAAAGTAAGTTACTTATATATGTTGCAATATATCCATAATAATATGTAAATAGTTGCCGTGACATCATTGCAAGAATCCACACTATACATATTTAGCGTCTTATAATGATTCCTTGATATTTTAGTATTATGTTTTACCGGTGACGAAAATCATCGTGAGGACTTCCGCCTTCGAAGACAATTCGACTCTAGCAGTTGCTGTCAGCTGTAATATTTGTCTGTTACTTACGAAAAGTCAGTATTTTAATTTTTTTATTAGCTGGCTAATCGTGTGTGTGTTATACACCTCTGCCAAAGAGGTAGCCCTTTGGGGTATACAGGCGTGATGCTATGTTTTTTTTTAGTATTTTAAATATTCTGACATCTATGAAAATGTTTATCTAGGTTGTAAAGATCCGATGACAGTCACTGCAGTTTTAACACAACTGATAATTTTCTGAAAAGACGAATGGCAAACTCAATTCAATTGGACGAAGGTGAAATTACATATCCGGTAAAATGATATTTTACAGTTAGTGATGATTCTATCTGTAAACTTCAAGCGTTACTTTTATCACATTTATGATTGGGATCAAGGTGAATACAGAATAGTCACATGTACCGATATTTTTTATCTTCGTCAATATTTGTTATAATAATATATAATAAAAATAATAATCCATTTATTTGCTCGAACATGGTATGGTACAGGTATCAGCTTAAATCTAAGTACATCATATTCTGCCCCTTCTGGCGTGCAAATAGTTCTATCCATCCATCAGCCTTTTAACGTCCACTGCTGGACAAAGGCCTCCCCAAGAGAACGCCACAACGAGCGGTCCTGTGCCGACCGCATCCAACGGCTCCCCGCAGCTTTGACCAGATCATCGGTCCATCTGGTGGGGGGCCGTCCTACGATATCGTCGTAGATAAAGCAATGACTCGCATTTTTCTTTAAAATATCTATGGTTAAAATAAGTAACTATATAATGAAATAATAGCATAGGTCTTAATATCTACTGTTTGACGAATTAAACATTTTTTGTTGTTGTTACTTCTTCCCTCTGTTGCAGTGGTATGAAAGAGAGAAAGAAAAAAGTCTGCTTGATGTTGCAACTTACTTAAATGTCGTTCGTCATTAGTCGATCACTACACGGCTAACAGCTATCCACAGCCTCAATATCATTCAACTGACTGCAACTGGTACTCTATGACAAGGTTAATAAATCTACCAGTTTTAAATAAGGATCACATTGGCTGATTTTTTTAAATAAAACCTAATCATTCAGTTCGTATCTAAAGAAAAGCCATGATTAATGTAACATGAACGAAGACTGTAGGTGACAGCTACTATCGTACATTTTTCGCATATATATCTATATTTACACACCCGAGTAGGTAGCGGATGTAGGAGGAGAAATCACTGCTGTTTCATGTGTTTTCGAATGTTCCTCCGTTCTCATCCGCTTGCTATAAATGTCTTATTTATATGGCAAATTACAT
The DNA here is from genome assembly GCA_948253155.1 of Leucoma salicis. Taxonomy (NCBI): domain Eukaryota; kingdom Metazoa; phylum Arthropoda; class Insecta; order Lepidoptera; family Erebidae; genus Leucoma; species Leucoma salicis. The sequence goes on along the minus strand of OX411808.1, from coordinate 7,435,822 downwards.
AACAGATATGTGTTATGGATATAATATTAATATGTTAATTAATTAGAAACTGTCGCTGAATTTAATAACTTGTTACGTAGATTAATATCAAGAATGATTGAGATTTTAGTGCAAATATTTAACGCTTATAGCATAATTATATATTGTTAGATGAGGAAGTCACCATTGCTGCCGTCTTATAAATAATATTTTCCCCTTTCACATTCAAAAGGTTAGATTTTATAATTATATAAAGTGATTCAATCGTTGTTTACTGTTTCGTTATAGTTAATTACTGCAACTTTAATTGTATGGTGCTGTTTAAAACTGCATCTCAAACTGATTTTCAGAAAGTTATGGGTTTGAAATCTACACGAGGATATTTTTTTCTAAGTTACTATTTATACTAATATATATAGGTACTCAATTAGTTGAGAGGATTGAAAATTCTTTACATGTAAAAATGAGTTTTTTGGTTGGTTACGCTTTCAACCCGTGACTACTTTCTATGATATGAAATTTTGAAAATATACCTATAGTCTGGATGGACCCCAGAAAAGAATATTCATAGACTGAAAAATCAGACGGTTCCTCTATGAGGGGTATTTTATTAATGCCGTAGAGTGATATAATATTATTTATACAATATTCACCTAATTATGAAGTTCGCGGAGACGTTTAGAATCTAGTGTTAAATAGTTAGTTAGTGTTATTTTAAGTCTTGTGTTCATAAAAATATAAACTGCCAGATGGTTTGTCACATTTGTCTGTCAAATTTGCGTTGTACTTGGTTGAAAAGGGACAAAACAGTATTTTTGTTGAAACAGTGCTATAGATCTGTTTTTATGAATACGAGGGTATACGTTTCCAAAGAATTTCAATGCTCTCGAAATTAATTGAATGTTTTATTATAATTATCCTTCTACCGTCTTACTAATAAACTTTTATACACGGCGTATACACGATGTATAACATCAATGTTACTAATAAACAATATTTTGACAATTCTGTTGTATATATATATCTGTTATAACGCGTGCATAATATCTGTCAATTTACCCAACCGCTATACACTTCGCGACCGTTGTTTATCTACAGTCTTACTAATAAAATTTTATACACGGCGTATACGAGATGTGTAACATCAACGTGACTAATAAACAATAATTTGTGAATAAGGAAAAATAGTATTTTAGTACAGGCGGGAATCGAACCTGCGTCCCTTCCTATCCGGGGAAGTGCTCTAATCCACTGAGCTACAGTACTATCTTTTAGACATACCCAATCTCCTTATCACATTTGTCTTAACGACCAACGCCCTCTATCGGAACGCATTTACATGCATATATGCAAACAATATTTTGACAGTTCTGTTGTATACATCTGTTATAACGAATGGGTAAATTGTATTAAAATTTACACAACCGCTAAACACTCCGCGACCCTAGTTTATCTAACGTGTAACTTAAAATTGTATTCATTAAATTCAAATGAGAATGAATTATTTAGATCATTTCGAAGTTTTTGATGAAACAAGTACCAAGAAAAAATTATTTATATAAAATTACCTCTAATGGTAGTAGATTCAACATGCGATTATTATTATACCACTTAACAAATTATTTACTTCGGTTCTGAACTTCGGTACTGAGATACACAGAGATTTAGGTGTTTGCTTTATTGGTTTCAGTGTGTTGTTAGAAAATGTTCAATTATATATTGTGGCCCTAGTCTCCTATTGTACAATATCGCCATAGACATGAAGTAAGATATTGATTTTGGGGAGCCTGTTATCTTTATATTATGTATATGAAATAGATATAAAAGTGAGTCTGTCTGCCCGCCGGGTTGGCATGCTGAAGTGTTAATGGGCAGGCCACATCGTTCTCGAGTGGTGAGTGGTTTCGGACGGCGTAGCACCAGATCGTCGGTTCCACCAGATGAACCGACGATCTGGTCAAAGCCACAGGGAGCCTTTGGATGCAGTTAGCACAAAACTGTTCGTTGTAGTGCCCTCTTGGGGAGGCCTATGTCCAGCACTGGATGTTGAAAGGCTGATGGATGGATGGATGAGAGTGACCTTTATATACAGCGGTCCACGCGGACAAAAAAATCCGCCAACACATAGACATACTCTAAATAGTATATCTGGACAAGCTTCGAGAAGACTTTTTATTAAAACACATTTTGAATAAACCGTCTACTTGTCATCTATGGCTTTTTGAATGTGAAGTATCATTATAAATAATAAAAATTAAAGCAATTGTCCCTACTATGTAGGTAGTATGTAAGGTTTTGAGAGAAAAACAATGATAATAATATAATGATCCTTTATTATTATCGATTTTAGTAGATATATGTTATCTAATTGAACATTTTCAGTTGACATTTCTTCTTTATTAAAAGTTTGTGTACTTCTATATGTTTTATTTTGGAATATTGTGCTCTTCTGTAGCTAAACCATGATCTTTATTCATATTTTCGAGCTGTTTAGCTCACCTTCTTCAGCACTTAACAGCATGTCTATTTCTTTATATTTATCAAATCACTGGCCAATATTTCGCAATAACAATATCAGGTATTCAATTTAACTTCGTGAATTAGAGGTAGACAATTTTAAAATTAGATAATAGTAGGATTTCTACATTATTTCGATTCCGTTTATTTCGATTTCAAAGCGGAAATCAGATGTCAGATATCTGCAAATTTGAAGTTTACATTCTCATGACGTTCAAGTTTGAAAGGAACGTTCCAACCCATAAAAATAATTGTTACCTATCTTGCATGTGGGGCCGGCTTTAGAATTGTCCCACCCCTCTCCACCCATGGGAGTCGTAAGAGCCGACTGAGGGAATACCAGGGCAGTGGGCAGCAGCACTCCTTCGAGTATTAACAACATCCACTGCGGTCGCCAACCCGCCTGCCAAGCGTGGCGATTACGGCACTATCCCTCATTTTGGGGAGGCCTATGTCCAGCAGTGGACGTCGAAAGGCTGATGGATGGATGGATGGATTGCATGTGAAATCTTTTTTCATAAATAAGTAATCCATTAATTTATTTGTTTAATAAAAACATAATTATCGTTACATTATAAACAAGACAAACATTAATCAACATAAAAATTATCTTTTCAAGTATAAAATAAATACATTCATAAGTCTCAGCCCAAACATCAATCTAACCGAAATTTACTTGAACGAAGTTTTAAAACGTTCTCAGTGAATGTTGCCAGTATTTTTTTGTTATAACCAGTGCGTAACTATACAATGATTAAACGTCGTTTATTAGTAAGGGCGGTGTGCTACTCCTATTCACTGCTTACACATTGTGTAAGTACACAGTTGTTAAAAACCTGTGTTGTGATTCTTTATTAGTTCTTACTAAGTCTTCTGCAGCGTGTAACTTATAATGAGAATGGATTGTTTACGTAATTTCGAAGTTTTTGATGAAATATTAAATAAGTATTTAGATATTTTTATATATATTTTTAGCATTTTACATGCACACTATACATTAAACACAAAGTGAAAAATGTGAAATCAAAAATAACAGTCAGTGTGTTTAATATTAAATAAGTACTAAGTAAATGAAATTTGCACAAAATTACTTCTAATGGTTGCTTGATGGGATTATTATTATTATGAGATTCTTTTCAAATTGTTGATTTACTCTAATTCCGATTCCCCATACTGATAATGAGAAAACTTATAATTTATGAGTAGTTTTAAAGTATTCGAAAGCATATCCATCCATCCATCCATCAGCCTTTTAAAGTCCACTGCTGGGCATAGGCCTCCCCAAGAATGGGGGATAGTGCCGTAATTGCCACGCTTGGCAGGTGGGTTGGCGATCGCAGTGGATATTGTTAATATTCGAAGGAGTGCTGCCCACTCCCTTGGTATTCCCTCAGTCGGCTCTTACGGCTCCCATGGGTGGAGAGGGGTGGGACAATTCTAAAGCCGGCCCCACACGGCAGCATATTCGAAAGCATAGCGTATTAGAAAATATTAAAATATACATTGTGGCCCTAGTCTCGTATTGCTCAATATCGCCATTGACATGAATGAAGATATTGATTTTGGAGAGCCTGTTATCCTTACTATAATTATATATATGCAAAAGTGAGTATGTTTGTTTACTTGTTTCGTTCTTACGCTTTCACACTGTAACTGTACCTAATCACCATGCTCAATGACCTCAGCAGGGGTACTCTACAGGTGGGTCTATAAATATAAATGAATACGAACAAGACGAAAGTCATGTCTAATGTCAAAGAAAGTATTGCTAATGATGGCAGACGAGCCACGGCCCACCTGACGGTAAGTCGTAATCGTAGCTCATAGAATCAACTATACCGAAAGCATTGTCAAGCCGCTGCGCACCATTTCATTTCTCAGATAATTATGTAATGAAAGAATAAACGACTATCTTCTGCTACAGCCAAAACACACTGACGTGCTTCATGACCCGTCACACAGGAGACGGTGGTACCGACCCATTCGCGCCCGATAGCAAGTGAGTACTCTCACTTGGTACCCAGCCCAACCACCAATGCAATGTGTGATAATTGCTTACTTCCCATAGTCGCCTTGTACGACACCCGCGGGAAAGGATGGGGTGGTGACACTTGAATTCTTAGTCCGTCACCACACGGATGGAAACTAAGTAATATATCTGTACAAACATCGAGAAGTCTTTTTATTGAAACCCATTTTAAATAGTCTTCTTGACATCTATGGCTTTCTGAACGTGAAGTACCTACCTATAATTATAAATAATTAAAATTACAAGGCAATTGCCGCTACTGTGTAGGTACAACGTGAGGATTTCAGAGAAACACAATGATTGGTATAAATGATCCTTTCATTATTTTGATTTTAGGAGATATTAGTATATATAAATTAATATTTTTCAATTTTTAGTTGACTCTTCTTCTTTGATAAAAGTTCGTGTACTTCTAACATTATGTTTAATTTTTAAATTATGCTCTTCTGTACCAAAACCATGATCTTCAATTATATTTTTGAACCTTTTAGCTCACGTTCTTCAGCACTTCACAGCATTTATTTTTCTTTATATTTATCAAATCACTGGTCATTATTTCACCATAATAATATCAGCTATTCAATGTAACCACGTGAATTAGATGTAGAAAAGATTAGAATTGGTTAAAATTAGATTTTCAACATTATTTTCCGTTTATTTCAATTTCAAAGAGGAAATAACTACTATGCTGCTGTTTATTTTCTTATGTCACTCAAGTTTGAAAGATACGTTCTAAGCCATAAAAATACTATAATGCCTATCTTGAATACGAAAACTTTTTTCATAAAAAGTAATCCATTAATTTATTTGTTTAATAAAACATAATTATCATAACATTATAAACAAGTAAAATATTAATAAACATTAAAATCATGTTTTCTAGTATAAAATAAATACATTACTGAGTCTCTGCCCAAACATCAAACGAATCGAAAATTCTTGGAAAAAAGTTTTTAAACGCCCTCAGTTATGTTGCCAGTGTTTCTGTTGTGTAACTATACATCATTTTACTAGTGAGAGAGGTGTGTAATGCTTATTCAGCTTACACATTGTGTAAGTACACAGTTGTTAAACACCTGTTTTGTGATTCTTTATTAGTAAGACTGTTAGTATTTAACAGTGCTACTGTCAATACAAAACTGTGAAATCGTGTCTTCGCAAACAAATTAAAAGTTAGAAAATGAGGCTTGTACTGGGTTTAATGAATGACTTGTTACTTATTTACTCTCGGCTATTAATTAATCCCTCTCTATAATGATAAATAATTCCATAGATTAAGTAGCAGCGTAGAGAAAAGAACTACCATTCATTTATGAACGTAACATAAAAAAAAATACTTACTTACTTATCATCACGCCATTTCCCTTGCGGGGTAGGCAGAGAGAACAGAGTGCCAAGAGGTTCTATTCTTGCATACATCTCTCGCTTCCTCAACATTCATAACTCTCTTCATACAGATTTTAAAAAATAATAAGTATTATTTTGAATCAATATATTATACTGAAGATTATTTCTTTTGTACATATAATATCTGCACTCTATTTGAAAACTAAAAGATAGTTTTAATGAAATATACCGACCTACGGTACCTATTATTGTTTCTATGAAAAAATACTATCAACAACAGTAAGTTTGCGCTTCGACTGACGTCAGTGTTTCTTTAAGTGAAACATAAGAAATTAGTCAGTCTTTTGAAAATGGCAATATTTAAGTTTCTATAACTATAAATAGTATAAAGTCACTGTTCGCGTTTATGTCTCTGCTGACTTCATTTAAACCACGCAAAGTCTTTTGAAAATGGCAATATTTAAGTTTCTATAACTATAAATAGTATAAAGTCACTGTTCGCGTTTATGTCTCTGCTGACTTCATTTAAACCACGCAATGATATTTTTTTAGCGATTGTCACTGATTTTATTATACATATTTAGATACTTTTCCACTAAAGTTTTGAATTTGTAATCTTAATGTTAGATTTTTAAAGAAGTAAATCTACTGAACAGGTTATGATGAAAACGAAATAAATGATAGCTCTTTATTAAACTTAAAATCTGGCAAGTATACGCTACTTTGTCGGGAACCTGAGTAATTACCGGAAAATAATATATAAACAACAATTGTGAAGTGGGCGAAACTACTTTGAGGGCTCTGCCGCAGGCAGAAGCACTAGTTTCACTAGAAGTATCTTTATTTAGTTAATGATTTTAAATTAGAATATATAGGTAATCAAATATCGGGTGTAATTGACATCATACCGATAACTCCGGGCAAAGATGTCACCAAATAACTGTACTTAATAATATGCCCCATAACATTTTCGTCGACAACGACGGGTTACATAGTTAGCAATTTTTTAGCCGCCATCGAATCATATATTAACAAAACGACTAAAAACATGAAAAAGGTACCTATTTAGATATTTTTATATATATATATATATTTAGCATTTCACATGCTTAGCACTATACATTAAACACAAAGTGAAAAATGTGAAACGAAAATAATCCTGCTCGTGACTGTTGTTTTCGATTTCACATTTTTCACTCTGTATTTAACATGAAAAAGGTTCAATTTATTGTATTTTTTGGAGTAAATCGCTATTTATGATTTTTTTTTTTCAAATTATCTCGCATTCAATATAAAAAATTTAAAAATAAATTTTCATGAAAAGACCGATGCAAATTTCCAACACTTGGGGGTTCAGAGTCGAGTATTGAACTCATCGTATCAATTATCGGCGCGATGTCATTTACACACGTATATTTATAATAAATAAGTCTCGATTATTTTTTGTACAGAGTTTATTAATATCGCTTTAAAAGTGCCACGGAATCACTTGACATTCATTACAATTTCCTCTGAGGGGACCACGCCAGCTCCATAGAAATAATTGTTATTAAATGCTCGTATTGAAACCACAGACCTTGTGTATTTATATTTAGTGGGGGGTTGTACGCATGTTGTATGCCTTCCAAATATGTACTATGTATGTTTATCGTAGGTCCTTATATATTATTGTGGAACCAATCGAAGTAATAATATTATAATACTCGCGAGTTCGAAAAACAAAAAAGACCCTTATGTTAATTATTTCTTATTGTTATTGCCTACAATATGGTCTTAAACATCGTCAGCAGTAGAACTCTGATGCGTGTAAATTAATACAACATTGTACATTTCATTAGTTTGTTTAATGATCTCTTAAGTTTGGAATGGTAGAGCCTCAGTTGTTCCAGAATGATAGGGCCGGGTCAATCGGGGTAGTGCCACCCTCTCACAGAGGACCACCGTGATAAAACGGTAGTTATGTTAGGTACCTAAGTGATGTGACGGTGGCTTAAACCCCTTTTCAATCCCTCCTTATTATCCTTCCTTGGAGGAAAGGTAGAGTTCATTGGAGTTGGCAAGTGATGTCTCTGGTGTTGCTAGCGTCGGCTACGGTAAGCATCAGATGAAAAGTGTGCTTGTTTGCACCCTCGTAGTATAAATAAAAATATTGATCAGTTCCACTCCCACCCAGGGTTTGAGTGATAGATGGATCACGCATGTGTGATATTAAAAAAAAAAAAAAAATTTTTTTTTGCACAAACCACTTCATAGGTCAGATAAAAACGAGTTAACTGCCTCGGCGGTGTAGCGGTAGTGTATGCGACTGCTAATCATGAGGTCTCGGGTTCGATCCCCGGGTCGGGCAAGGTTATTGAGCTTTTTCCTAAAAAGAAAAATTCTCAGTAGCAGCCTGGAGTTTGGAAATGTGCCCGGTAGACGTCAATAGGCTCGCCCTCTATTACGTGGGACATAAACATAGCTGGCGAGTCGTGTCGGTGTGTAATACACCTCTGCTTACCCCTTCGGGGAATACAGGCGTGATGCTATGTTTTTTTTTTTTGTAAAAGCTAAAGTTATTACAATTATAGTAGTAGTTACTAATAACAAATGTGTGTAAATAGGTAGTTACTTACTATAATCCGCAAAATATACCTGCTGTATCAAAATTTGTCAGTATTATAAATATTAACATTTTGCCAATGTCATACGTTATCTATCTTACTGATATAATCAATGACATCCAAAATTAACTGGCGATAAGATTCTTCTGAGGTATTTTGTGTAGGTTTTTATATCTATCTAAAGTGGCTATTCCTAATAAGTAAAGACAGACCCTCTAGTAAAGCCAGTCTAGAGTAGTAGCCGTTAAACCTTATTATCAGGAGGAGCAATAAGTTGTTTTCCATTGTTAGCTATAAAAAACATAGGTATATTATTATGTGCAAAAGTTACCAATAAAGTGCATTAAAGGTAAGTATAATCCAATCACACATTATGCTATGTACAAGGCATGTCTAGTCTGGCGAAACGTGACGCGAGGCGGCCTTGGCTTTCGGGTTCCGTTCGGCGAACTTCGCTAACCATTCGATATATACATGTATCTCTTTTCCTCACAATGACTACGCTGCTCAATTAGACTTGATTTTCCTCACGCCATATTCGAGGAAACCGACACAGCAGAGTTACTCACATAAAATAAATTGCACTGTATGCTTGTCGATTTAAAGTATAGTTCTGCAGATACCATTTTGCTAGTTACGCTCTTGTTAATCCGCTACGTCATTATAGTTCTTTCTCTTTTTTCCGAGCTAGTACAGCTGCTGCCATCCAGCCAGTACGTTTAAAGCTTTGAAGAGATACGGACTGTCACGTAATAACGTCAAGCTGATAGATACCGTATCCGAAATCGAGCATAACGACTAACGACGTTATCTGTTACGACTGAAATTAACCGTTCCAGTTATATTTAAGTGCATTTAATAACATGGATAACTATCGAGAAAGCGTTAATTGAATAAAAACAGGTAGCTTGACATTACAATTTGAACGAAACGACCGCTATTGTTTTCAAAACATATGATTTGGCATCATGTCACCTATAGTGTAGTGACTGAGTATAGGGAGCAGTGACTTTTAAATTAACAGTGAATGTGTGTGTTGGATACGGCCCAGTGATTCACCGGACCCCTCGCGTGTCTAGAGTGTTAAGTTACCTTTCCAGGAATTGATCCTCAGGAGTAAGTGACTGATGGAGAATTGTGCATATAGTATTTCCGAGGTGGGCGCGAGGAACGGTCAACATGCCAACCTGCGCACTTATGACTAGTGTTCACGAACACCAGCAAAACGGCGGCAATAGAGACAGCCACGGCGGTACTCGCACCACAGGTTCGCTTTCTTTATTTATATATATTTTCCGGTTTTCCAATTTTGAATAATTGGTTATCAAACAAAATAGTTATCAAACAGTCGTACCTATATTCTATGTAAAGGCAAGCACCATCTGATAACTTGTACAACTGCAAAAATCGAATTTGACTTGACTTTATGAGTGTAACCACAATCTCGCCATAACTGTATTTGGATTATATGTTATCGTGAAAGGCGATAAGGCCGATAACTTTTCTCTGTTGACATTAGTATTGTTCTCTCTTTGCGTACACAATGTATAATATCAGATAGCAATATAAAACTACGTTTTACTGGCAAACTAGTGGAAGTTGTAAGAAGTCGTAATTTACTCTTTGGCAAGGTTTGTATGACTCACGCTAGAAAGTAGTTTCCGTGATTATTGTCTGCTATGCATATATTTGAAGTGGGTTTTAAATGGTAGTATTCAATATCATGAACAAAATATGCAAAATGTTAGTATTATTCCCAAGGTACTGCACGAAACCAAGCTGCATTAATATTGATTAAACCGACTGACCATAGTATAAATGCTTATCTTATAAAAAGAATTGTATAATTCAAAAAAATACTGAAGTCCATAATAACAATTCTATTCTAGGACGGGTTGAGGTAACAGAATTGAAAAAAAAAACTATTTTTGAATTCCAGCTGTTTTATGCAGGACTACGGTTTGAAGTGCTTACCAGTAAGACGATAAGGCGGTACCTACTCCTAATAAAGCATGATATAATCATGGTCCTTTATACGTCCATAGGTATAATTAACTTGTAAAAATACAAACTAAATTTATGGGTGTCACAAAACATTACTATTATACATATTTAGAGTGCTGTATGCACTCTATCTATTATGTACGTGAATTCTACTAAATAACATATTCTTGACATGGTCGACATTCTTTTGAGTAATCATTTTGAATTTACCACCTGCATTGGATTTATATATACATATACATGTGGGTATTATTAACTTTGAGAACTGCAGTAATTTCTTCGTTATATATGCTGAATTATTAATGGTATATGGGTTTGAATAAGAAGGCCATTACAGTGAAATTGTAGGTATAGAGCTATCAACGGTTTCCTATCAACAAATTGGAAGTGTACAGAATCGTGAGCATAATATGTATTACATTTTGTGTCACGCTTCACGCTACAAGGTGAAAACGGAAAGATATATTGAAAGAATTCTATTGTGAATCACAAAGCCGCGCATCAATGAAAAACGCGTAAATCCGCCTGTACCGAAACTTGACAGCAGATTCCTTTACGCTGAAATGGCACTTAAAATATGTATTACACACGAATTTTCTCAATAAATAATAATAATAATATTCACCGACATTTTCACACAACGTCCTCTGGTCCCAAACTAAGCTTAAAGGTTATGCTATGGGTACCAGATTACGGATATAATATATATATATATATATATATATATATATATATATTACTATTTATTTGTAAATACATACATAGATAGAAAACACCCAGACAGACGCAGTACAAATATCTGTGTTCATCACACAAATAATTGTCCTGAGTGGGAATCGAACCCACGACTAGCACGGTGCACGGAAGTCGGTTACAATACCGACTACGCCACGAGGCCCGTCTAAAAATAGTCTGACAAGTTGACGGTCTTCGTTTCCTATCTTTATAATGTAATTTTATTGAAACACATCAAAACATGATGCTAATGGTTACCTTCAAAGGTAAGGGTCACTGAGGAGTTAGCGGGCTCTTGATGGTATTTGACCACCACATTTCACAGTTGAAGTTGGTTGAAAATGAAACAACAATAAAATGTTTCACGGTTTGTTGTCAATTGGATCAGCATGTTCGGATCCGGCAATAAATAAGAACTCTCGGTCGGTATCAAACCATTAATGAATAAGATATTTAAATTTTTAAAATTAAGGTACCTAACTATGAAATAAATTATTTAATTTAAGTTTTGTTTAAAAGCAGACATTACGAAATACTGGTTATGCAAATAAAATGCATTAAGCCGAATTTCGTTAAGTTTCTATTAATTCCTAACTTAGTAGCTGCAACTCGTATTTGAAATTATTATATATTTTATAAAATGTTTACATACACAACACTTTCTTTGATATAGCCTTTTTTTTTTGTTAAGGCGGGAATAAATGTAAGTACCTAACCTAACCTGTCGTTGGTTCTTTGACATAGTCTGCTGGTATACATTATATAATACATAATAATTTGTATTTGGGTGCGGGCCATAACTACTGCGGTGTCTTATCTCCACAAATGTAACGATTTCTATTGACATCCTTCAACAACTCCAAATTTATACTAAACTGACGAATCCGACCAAGATTAGATAGTGTGTGAAACTAAAGATATAACAAAGTTTCCATTCTAAAATGTCAATCTCACCAAGCAGATAAATTTATATGAGTTGTTTTACTTGTTTTTATAACAGTGCAAGATTCATAAAAAAGAAACCTACATTGAGATTTCAAAACTTCAGCACATTATATTTTGAGCTAGTAGATACTTACTAATCATCAGGCCATCTCCCTTGCGGGATAGGCAGAGAGAACGGAACACTTTCCTTCAATATAATTATGACCAATTAAATTAATTGAACTACTAGATCATTATCTATATTTGACTATATTAATATAAATAAGTTGTTAGTCTCTTTCCTGTGCGTAAATTTGCCACTAAATTCCTAAACGGCTGGACCGATTTTGACGACGACTTGTATTTGAGTGGGTCCAATCATAAGATTTTAAGACGGGGAGTGGGGTTCCATAATTAAAATTCTAATATAGAAAGTAACGGACCAAGAATACAAATTCCATCGACCCATTCTTTCCTGCGGGTGTTGCACGAGGCGACTAAGTCAAGTAATTTGCATTACTGGTGGCAGGTTTGGATACTAAGTGAGCGTATGTAGGTACTGACTTGTTATCTGGCCCGAGTGAATCGTTACCACTGTGACTGATCGTAAATCGACATCGAAGACATTTACAGGGCCCAGCTACAGGAGGTATCTTCACGAAATAAACATTAATTTGTCATGTCGGAGTAACTCTTATTTGTTAATTTGTGTGATGGCGCCCACCATCGCAAAATAATTGCGATGAAACGGCTTAAAATACTTTTTTAATGATACGGGCTATATCTGCAAATTTTGAAAGAGGTAAAAGTTTAAATTGTTATATTTAAAAGAAAGATTCGTTGGTATTATACACCGATCTATATCAATTTTATTATAAAATAAAACTAATTAAGTACACGAATGTTATAGTTAGTGCCGCGGAAAGTTCGCGAATAAACATAAGTTTAAATAATAAGACTAGTGATGATGAGATGCGTTACTTTTTTTACTTCCAAATGGACACGTTTTGTGACGACGTCGTCGCCACAGCATTATACAGTATAGGCACCAGTGTTCTTGGTGTTTTTCGTGACGGCATACTTCTTGATAGAAGTGATGGTGATCCATTAAATCAGGCATTTCCCGGAGGTCTATTGGAAATTCGTAATAGGTAATTTAATAACTAAGATCATTACTTTAAGGGTATTGGTACTAGAAATAGAATCTTATAACATAACAGTGATTAATATCCCACACAGATATACTAAACGGGCAAAACCAGAGAAAGTGTTGCTAAACCGATTAGAAGCATTTCATAAACTATGATTATGGACTTAACGACTTGTTACATGTTTATGCAATAACAGTGGAACCTACTGGCACGTGTAACCAGTACTATACCGTTTCAGTCGTGATAAACCATTGCACTGTATGATTGATTATTTACAGTTGCATTACCATATAAGACGTGCCTTTGCCATTTTATATTTGATAAAAAGGTAAGTTTTATATTTTACTGTAAGAACCATAGTTTAAAAGATCTGTTCTGTAAACCCACCCATGTATGGTGTGACTTAACAAAAGAGACTCAAAAAAATAATTATAGGCCTATTATATGTATATTAGCACTTAATTTGTCAAAAGTTAACTTAACTAGCACGAGCGCTTCAAGCAAGTGCATCCGCAGCACTAATGTATTGATTACAATCCCCACGAGCGGCCGGATTCCGTAGTAAGGATTTTCATGAAAAGAACCCGGCAAGACACTCATACGTACCTCTTAAGCCACTTATTTAAATTGCCAAATTGTTATAGTATTACAAGGCTCATCTATATAACTACACAAATAAACTATAAATATATAATAATTTTTAAAAACCTTTGTCTATCTATCTCTTTTTTCTAAGGAGTAACTTGGGCTAGTTTTATTTTGGAAAAATAATTAGGCAAGCCCAAAATTATTTGCACAAACAAAAGAAAACAATTCCACGTGGACAAAGTCGCTTATATCAGCTAGTTATAGCTAAAGTATCGTGAAATGTGCTGTAACCAAGATAACATACGTAGTTATTAAAATAAAATAGGGTATGTGCTTATTTTAAATTAGTATCATAAACTGAGCACTTAGAACAGCGATAAGTTACTACATCAGAACAGAGATCAAGTTTTATCGCTTTATCGTTTTTCGTGTTTAGCAACTTTCGCCTGCAATGTTATAAGAATTAATATTGCTTTATCTTAATGTATATTATAAATTAGATATAATGACGCATTTATCGATAATAGAAGTCGTTACGCCAACGTATGTGTAACGTGATTATTTTAAATGTCGCTCAATGGGAAAATAGATGCTCTCATACGTTTTATCCAAATAAGCGCAGATGAATGGTTCTAGCTAATTGTAATCAAATCGCAGATTCGCTTGCTTAGTTATGCCTGAATGGTTTACAGAGGCGTTTATTGTGAGAGGCAACCTTGCGATGCCTAACATTGGGCGAGGCGATTTCGAATCGAGTTTTGCTTTTTTTCCTCAGCACTCTGCAATTACTTTTAGTTTTTAATGAGTATTAGAGCGATGTCCTTGAAGTAAAAAAAAATAATTATGAATTGTTTGTAATTCCTTACTAGTTATACGTGTATATTAATCTATAAAACTAACTAGACTGGTGTCATGGTAAAACCATTCACCAGAATTCTTAATATAAACGAATTAAGAACTCCTATGTTCGACTAGCAGCTTAGTGGATATAAGTTTTCTATATTTGTGCAGCACCTTAATTATTTTTCCAAAATATAAGTAGCCTAAGTTATCCCTTATAACATCAGCTATCGACCAGGGAAACTCCCGTCCAAATAGATCCGGCCGTTTTAGAGATAAGCTGGAACAAACGGACAAATAAAAAATTAAAATACTGGTATTTTGTTACAGGTAAACTTATATAATATTTTCATATGTATTTACTAAAAAGCTGTTTTTGGACCACATAGCATAGCATCACGCCTGTATTCCCCGAAGGGGTAGGCAGAGGTGTATTACACACCCACGACTCGCCAGCTATGTTTGAGTCCCACGTAATAGGGGGCGAGCCTATTGAAGTCTACCGGGCACATTTCCAAACTCCGGGCTGCTACTGAGATTTTTTTTTGTTAGGAAAAAGCTCAATAACATTGCCCGACCCGGGGATCGAACCCGAGACCCCAAGAATGGGGGATAGTGCCGTAATCGCCACGCTTGGCAGGCGGGTTGGCGATCGCAGTGAATGTTGTTAATACTCGAAGGAGTGCTGCTGCCCACTCCCTCGGTATTCCCTCAGTCGGCTCTTACGACCCTCATGGGTAGAGAGGGGTGGGACAATTCTAAACGCGATTCCCACGCGGCAAAAAAATATAAAAATACTTCCATTTTATTTATTTGTATAGGTTTCTTTGAGCCAACAGTCTGAATGTAATAAAATTAAGTTGTGCCCATTAATTGTTTTGAGTTTTGTCACAAATCCCCCAACAATTCCTGCTCTAGTTGGGGTAGTAAGAGGTGCCACTGTAATAATAAGGGCTCACGCGTAATTTGCCATGCGGTGGTAAGTTCCGTGTTTAATTTCCTCAGAACGCATAACGCGGTTTGTGTTGCAACGGCTTTCTATCTGCTATCTCAAGATCTCTGCCAATTTACTCTCGGTAGCCAATGCTTGTACAATTAGAGGTTTGTTGATTAAATGTTGTAAAGCATATAATCCGATTAAATGGCTTGTTGATCGCTCAATCTGGCCCTTTCTGGGTCAATAGAACTGTTACCGACGCTATCTTCGCTAGATTTATCTGCTCTCGATTAGTATGTCTTCTGATTTACTTATTGAGGACTTTAAACTCAATTTTACCGCTAGTATTATGTCTCTATCAATATCACGTTATACGGCATCAATTCACGTTTCAAGCTAATACCAGAAACCGCATGCGAAGTTCTGCGGTTACCTACTATCTAGAATGACGGTATGTATCACGTCTCGAACAATAGTCAACTTAAGACTTCTAAGACTTAAACATTAGTGATAATACGTTCAGTCAAGAAAGTATTGGGAATGGATGATTTGTTTATGGTTCCAAATTAAAAAGTTTTGTTTTTTTTTTGTTGTTCTTAGATTGGCACAACTGTTATCCATTTTGGCGCGGAGTTTGGGTTGCATCTGTTATTTATATTAAATACAGTGCTGTTTTTAGTTATATCATATCTAGTGTGTATTGCGAATTTTATAATGGACAAAAACATCGAACAAAGAGTTTGTCTTAAATTTTACTTCGCCAGTGGAATTTCGTGTTCGGAGTCACTGAAAATGTTACAGAAGGCTTACGGTGAATCGACTTTATCAAAAACACGTGCTTATGAGTGGTACAAAGCGTTTAAAAGCGGTCGTGATGTGATGGAAGATTTGCTTCGCTCTGGTAGGCCATCAACGTCTGCAACTGAAGTTAACATTGCAAAAGTGAAGGAAATAGTGACTGAAAATCCTCATTCAACTTTGAGAGAGATAGCCGCCGAACTTTCTGTCTCACGAGTCGATCCGTACCATTTTAAATAATCACTTGAGTATGAAACATGTTTCCGCTCGGCTAGTTCCAAAAGACCTGAATTTTCTCCAATAACTCAATCGCTTGAGAGGCGACTCTCATGCGATTGAGAACATGCTAGAACGAGACAATTCCGACCCAACATTCATGAAACGCATTGTTACTGGTGATGAGACGTGGATTTACGAGTTTGACATGCAAAAAAGGCAACAAGCTTCGGAGTGGCGACTTCCAACTGAACCGAAACCGAAAAAACCACGCCAAAGTCAATCAAAAGTCAAAGTCATGTTGACTGTTTTCTTTGACTATCGCGGTGTTGTGCACTCGGAATTCTTGCCAGAAGGTCAGACGGTAAATTAAGAATATTATATGAGCGTTATGCGGCGTTTAAGATAGCAAATTCGACGAAGAAGGCCAGATTTGTGGAAAGAAAATTCTTGAATTTTGCACCACGATAATGCGCCTTAGCACAAGTCTTCGAAATTTTTGTCTAAACACTTAAAAAATACCATCGTGCGACCACCATATTCACCAGACATGGCTTCAGCCGACTTCTTTCTTTTTCCTAAACTCAAATTACCACTTCGTGGCACTCGTATTCAATTGGTAGAAGACATAAAGGAGAATTCGCGGTGAGAACTGAACTCAATTCCGGAAACAGCCTTTAAAAAATGTTTTGATGATTCGATTATTCGTTGGCGTAAGTCTATCGTTTCTGAAGGAGCGTACTTTGAAGGTGATAAAATAAATTTGGATGAATAACAAAAATGTTGTGTATTATTGATCTTTTCCCGGTACTTTCTTGACAGAGTAGTGTTCTCTAGAAAATTAAACTAATGCGAATAAATTAAAAAAAAAATATATGTGCTGGGGAATATCCATAATAATATATTATTTCATTCGTATCCTAAGTGAAAAAAGACCAGTTTTCCGTTACAAATTAGGCTTCCATTGTATTTACTCTATTCATTGTATGAATGATTTTGCGGCGTATCAATACAAAACAAATTACTTCGTCGTGCAAATGTTGACCTAACCTAAAAACTCAACAATTAACTTATTCACCAGTAGTGTTTTTTTATATTATGGTCGTTATTTTTCCTACTACTTGCCTTTTTATATTCTATATTATAAATTTGAAACAACATCTCAGTAAAATATTGTTTATTACAATATCATTGTTATTATGTGTAACTCGTGAGAGATGAGTCTACGTCTACTACTTGATGTTAAGTGTAATGTAACCGTAGCATATTAACAGAGCAATACCAGCAACAGGCATACTACTGCCCACCGAGAAGGCAGACCTCTTCTTTTTAGAGGGAGACTAGAGCATTTTGCTTCCTCTACAACCAACCCGCTTCACGGTTGCTTAAAACCTTAGGCTGCGTTCCCACTATATCCTGACGGCATATAATTGATCAGGGGGTTTAAGCAGAATCTCATATCTCACATGTCGATTGTATCGTGATCACTGTGATTGGTTGAGAGATCACCGTGATTGGCCAACGGATTATTGCGACATCACGCGTCGCTTTCTCAGCCAATCACAGTGATCACGATACGATCGACATGTGAGATATGAGATTCTGCCTAACCCCCCTGGTTAAAGTGTTCACATATAGGACGACACTGTTAACTGTTGTTCTCGACTTGTTTTTTCTGACAGATTGTTGAGACAATGGTTGATAGGTATTCCGCACGACAGTCCTAAAATAATAAAAACAATATCACGGTCTAATCGTATATCGTTGTTGCAACTATCTATCGTAGCCACATTAAAAATATCGTCACGATCCTATAGTAACAGCTAGTAGATAAGACAGTCGTTCAATGAGAAATGATTTCGACGACACAATAACGACAAACAGTCGTTATATTATGCGAACCGTTAAGAGAGGATAGGTAGTCCAACAATACATTTATCGTCACGGCATATTGGGAACGTGGCCTTACCCATTCAGGTCAGATATAAAGAAAACTCCTTACTAATATAACGTTGTATAACCTCTGAAAGTTATTCAATATTTTGTCTTTGTCACTAATATGACAGTTTGACGTTGAAAGAACGGAACAAAACACTGAATTACTATTCGGAGCTTAAACTATGTTTATTTTTAAGGGGGTTACAAAGCAACTCTTACTTGGTATAAAAAGCACTAAGTACATTGCAGTTTTGTTGTTAGAATTTAACAAAAAAAAGTAATAATATTGAAAGTCGTCGATTTTGTGTGTGTTACATTCTAACCACACTGGTTATTATTAATAATTCCCACTGGTTATTATTAATAACCAGTGGGAATTGGCAAAGCATCTGGACGGTATCCAGGAGATGCAGGTTCAAATCCTGCTCGTGGCTGTTATTTTCGCTTTCACATTTTCCACTTTGTGTTTAATGTATAGTGCTAAGCATGTAAAATGCTAAAAATATAATATATATAAAAATATCTAAATATTTATAGGGTTTGCGTCATTATTAGGTAAAATCTTAATTGTAAAATTAAGTTTACCTGGTCGGTATAATGTATGTAAATACTTCCAACAGATGGCGCAGGCGTCACCCAGAGACGTTAAGTATGAATGTGTTATCGAAATTAGCAGTCAGGAGCAATTGTCACGATGGCTAAATTGCCAAAGCATCTGGACGGTATCCAGGAGATGCAGGTTCAAATCCTGCTCGTGGCTGTTTTCGATTTCACATTTTCCACTTTGTGTTTAATAGCAATTCCTTGTTCAAAATATCAATACATGTATAACGACAAAATAATATAGGCACTCGTTTATCGACAAGGAATGATATAGTGTTACGCCATTCGATTTGTCGGAGAACCATCAAAGAAACAATTATCTGTCCATACGGCTATACCACTTACGAGTTGACGCTTTGACGTAAGTAGAAAGTGTGAAATGCTTTGGGTACGTTCTGTGTACGGAATACCAAATTACCCTAGAGTTCAGTTTACATAATTAAAGGTGACAATTTATTAACGTCACCTAGGCATGATTTAAAAAACTTTTCTTATTACCAAGGTATACAACATTTTTGGTTTGAGGTAACAGAATCTGGAGTAAGGTCAGCCGCTGCGAATTCACCCAGATGTATAAAATGAATCCGTTACTATGTAGTATAATTCTCGTATTAAACTATGTATAAGTTGTAATGTTGATGTAATATCAAACAACGACGGGACAAAATTTGAAAGGTTTTATTTATCCTGTCCGGTCTCATATTAGGCAATATCTGTGGTGTTATATGAAGCTTAATAAAATAATTTCCGTTGTGAAGGGAGATTCGATTGGTCGTTTGTAGACGGGTCACGTTTGATTGCATGAGACGAGGATACTGCTCATGCAGAACGATTGCGGCCATTTTGAATATAAACCTGAGCTGCTATATCTACCTAACCTATACTTTCAAATATCCATTTTAAAAGTTACCTATAAGCTATCACGAGAAAAGAAAAAAAAACGATGAGACCGTGAATAACCTCGAAGTTTTTCAAATTGTCGCTGTCGCGCAAGATGCTGCAGCGCGTATGTCAACGACGGCTTATTGTAAAAACTTTTAAGTGATATAAAATATCACTTAAAAGTTTTTATGAGATAGATCATATGAGATATTTCAAACGTTTTTTTTTTCAACAGTCAATATATAAAAATGGGTGTGCTCCGTGCCAGTATACACAGTTTTATTTTTTAGATTTACTGGATGCACTGTTGTCGTAGTCACCGCGCGATTACAGCGTATTCATAAAATGGCAAATATCTTTGCAGTAACTTCAGCATAGGCCGCTGGTATCGTTATTTTTTTGTTTTGTTTGTGACGTTGGTTGTTAGCCTAAGATGGCGATGACAACGTTACCCGGACAAATGGTGAGCGCAGAGGGCTGGTCTACCATTTTATTTATACAAATGGCTCGCATTAATCCGGCCTGGTGCACTGCGCTCTCTTGTCACTCCAGCTGAGAGGAGACCGATACCTAAAACTATGAGTAGGACAGTAAGGAGTTGAAAACTATGTATTTAATACTTATAATTCATCAAAAGTACGTGATAAACATCTGCTATACTTATATGCTGTTTTGAAAATACTTTTTCTATACTACTTCACATAAACAATAGAAATAATTTGTTGAATTACTGCTTTATGTCCATGTACAAACTATTCGGGCTTAATTATTTGGTTAGGTATCTAGTATGTATTTAAAATTGTTATAGTTTAATTTGAGTCCACATTGCCTGATGACTGCATAAATTTTGTAACAACACACTTGACAGAAATATAACACTGTCTTCTGCGAACCTTTCAGTGCATAAGATATCATCGTCCAAAAAACGCAGAGTAGCATTATAGACGTTCTATTAACATCGCGATAAGCACGGCCGTATATTCTCGGAGGTCTAATTTGGAAACAAAAAAAGATTTCATACAGAAAGCTACAAATAATATTTTTGTAATGTTTTTTTGGCTACAGTTGGTGTGGGAGTTTTAAAATTTTAATTTACTTTGTTGCATTTAAATCAGCTGTTTTCGTATTTATAATCTGATTTTAGATCGATCGTACTATATATAATTAACTAGCATGGTTAAACACCTACTAGGGCTTGATTTACCTTGCCTTAGTTGGTAATTAGCTATTCAGTACTTACATTACTTTATTGTATCAAATTACAGATTCAATAGATATTGCAGCTAAATAGTCTGACTTATTTTATAGAAATTTAAAATAATTTGGAAATACACTAGACAATTTTATTATAAACGAGAAAAATGATTAGTATTCAATCATGAGCATTAAAACATTGCCTCATTGCTACAGCAGATACAGTACTCGATTTATTTAAATCCACTTCAATGTTATCCAATCCATGTTATCATCCTAAGGAACAAACAAGACGAAGACTGAGTCTTGTTTCATAGTTTTGGTCTTGCATTTTAGCTACTAAGTTTGGTCTTGTTCCTGCAAATTGCTCATTCCTGTCCTAGTTATAGCTTAATACCTCTTCTTAGCTTTTGCATCAAAACTTAGATTCTAAATTAACCATTGGATCTAGTTGAGTTCTACAATGTGCGTTGTTCTGACGTAGGTCAGTGTACAAGTATCTATCAATATAATATTTTCTGAACTAACTATATCTATCAACTATAAATGGCAGAGGTAACTGTAACACAGGGTTATCAACAGCTGTAGTACAATAGCAAACAAAATAGATCACTGTTCTGCAGGCCTACCATGAACTCTTAGCTAGCGATTCAATTCCGACGCAATTCAAAATATGTGTGTTGTTGTATTTCGTACCATGATGTCTAATTGAGCGATTTTGTTTAGGTTATCAAGTAAGTTCATGGTACGAATTTCAATACAAAGATGTCATGTTTGCTATTCAGATTATGTGCTGATTCGGCAAAAAATAAAAAATTGCGTCTTTGACACGTCATGGTACAAAATAGCAATTTAGTTCAGTTTGGGTCCTAAACTGGATCGCAATAAGGGTTCGTGGTAAGCCTGCAGTTACTACTTTTGATACTGATTGTAATACAATTTTAAACACTGATGTATACTTACCTATTATTTTGTAGTGATAGCCTATCGGTAAAATCAAGAACTGCAAAGACATTGGTATCGAGTTCCATCCCCAGTCCAACGTCTAGACTTCGTACGGTATACATCTTTGACTTTTCGAGACAATTTATCACTGCTAGGTGAAGGAAAACATTGTGAGGAATCATCGAAGGCTTGTGAAGTCTGCCAATCGGCACTGGGCCAGCGTGGGGGACTATGGCCTAATCCCTCTCACCATGAGAGGAGACCCGAGCCCAACACTGGGACAGGAAAGGGTCGAAAAAAATAATTTTATGTATTTACATCATACAACTACACTAAACTGGCTCTCAGATAGATACGGGGCTGTAGTTAAAAATTCAGAGGATAATTAGAGTAATAATCCAACCTTTCTAAATGGATGTCTCTATTACATCATAATTCGGATCTATGTGAACGAAGTTTAATCCGTTGTCTAAAATTCCAATTGGATCAAACTTTAAAACTTACAATTGCAATCGAATATAAATGCAATGGGGTAAAATGGGCAATAACTCACATTTATTTAGTGCTTTATGAGCCGTTACGTCATAACAATAATTTTATATTTTGATGGTATTAGTAAAATAATAACAGTAAGTCTAAAATTGTACCCACTATTACATAAAATCGTAACATAATAGAATTGCTATGATGTAAACATTTCTCCTATTTGGCAACCTTAAATAAAACTATGCCGTTTAATTGGTGGCTATCACAATGATGTGTTTTAACTGCCAGCTATTTTTAGTTTAAAGGCATTTGTTATATCCGCAATATTAATAAAAAAAATACAGCTTACCGGATAAAGACCTTAAGGTCTCCGATCTGGTTTTATACCGTGTTATGAGCAAACCTACTCATATATCGCGCTCGAGGCGCTAACATCATAACAATTATACACACACATTACTTATCTTAAATTGATTGACCGTCATCACCGCCTTTTGTTAGACTTTGAGCAGTAACGAGAGTGAGACGATATTCTGGATAATCCACCTGTTTTCTTTTATGAAAATTTGTGCTATTATGTATGGTAATTAACATCATCATTTTAGTATGTCTTATTCAATTATGTATTACTTGTCTAAGCAAATTCAGCTAAGTGTCAATTACTTCACTGTATGACTATCTAGCTCCTATATCCAAAGATTAACAATATTCTAAATTTATTAGACAGTCACGAAGATCATTATTTGTCTGACTACGCAACGGGCTAATCCGCAAAGATAGAGATTATCCATCAAAGAAATCCAAATCATGCCTGAGATTCATTGTACTTTATCTTTTTTGACCATCATTAGACTCCAATGTTGGTCAAATAGGATGCATCACAAAATATTCGTAAGTATTATAAAGTATAATATATATAAAATATGAAGATAACAAAAGAGTATTTAGGGTTTTAAACTCACGTGGGAAAATAATAAAAAATATAAAATGGTTTCTCGTTTAGAATCGAAAATGGTTAATAAAATAAAATAAAATGGGAAATATAAAATGGTTTCTCGTGAAGTTCCTGACAGTAAAAAGTTAACAAACCGTTACTGTACTAGTACGGAAACATGTTTATATTAATATAACATGTTAATAACAAGTATAAATATGAATAAGTAGGCAAAATGCTTAGAGCAGTTAATTTGGTGATTTCATTCGCAGAGTGTATTGAACACAAACTATAAACTTTGCTAGTTTAAGGCTCATCATTATGGAACCATTTTTAGGATGTGTAGAGACACAAGCCTGTAGTTTTAATAATTTTATTGTTTCTGATAAATGTCTTATTTGTAATAAAGCCATATTAAAAATATAGCACCAAGCAATCATTTATATGAATAGAGCTCAAATTCAAATGATCAAATATCGAAATTATTTCCAGTATAAGAAGGATATACATATACGATTTGTGCGTTCAACTTTGTCCCTGTCGAATGAATTCGTTGGTCTCACAAAAGAAAAATCGGTTTTGGAAAGAACTTGCTGAAAATCCGTTCTTAGTGAGTACGAACTACTACGAGCTTACGAAGAAACCTACGTCGTTACATACCTACGTGGTCGTCGTACGTTTAAACCTACGTCTCCTGCATTACCTTTCTAGCCGATTTGCCAACTGCGTTATTGTGACGTTTGCCTGGAACCATCGCATTTTTTTAATTCGCTCGCACTATATTTCAGTTGAGTCTACTAAATGCTAGGTACACTACAATTCTTCTTCAATTTAGTAGGATTATTTATTTTGTCTAGACGTTTAGTTTCGCGCTGGAGCATTACACGCTATGGTAATAAAATTTAACAGAATAATATTACTCAGCGTCGGACTGGCCATATAGTCGAGGGTGGCGTCCCATCTACCATTATCTAGTTTCGGGCCCTGACTGGAGCCACCCGGGCCATGACTGGAGCCACCCTGGCTCTTCCGGCCCAGTACGACCCTGATATTACTTATAGTTATATTTTTTTTTTGTATTTTGAAAGTTACTTGGTTATTATTAGGTTAGTATTTAAAATAAAAAGTATATTAATTATTAATATTAAAAAATATATTATTCAATATTTTGTATTCAATGAATAAAACGTCACACAATTTATTAAAGGCCATCTGCACGTAATGTTTTCGCGCAACTTCTCTAGTATATTTCAAACGGTACTATAATCTTATTAACCGTAAAAGTATGTATGTTATGCATAGGTCATAACATCGCGATTGTGTATAATTTGTGGTAGTCAGACCATTAACACTGGCCCTGTTTCGTATACTCACATGACGGCCCAGCCATATAGCACAATGTCTTTTTTTTTCTAGTGCAATATTACGCGGATTAGGAAATGCTCAACTTTGTAAGAAAATATTTATTATTACACTATTATCATGCGGAATACAATTTAAATTGAATTCATATTTTTTTTAAGAATGGGAATTTAACATTAAAGTAAATAATATTGTGCATAAATTTTTTATACAATGTTTAAAGAGTTTGGTTTTCAATTTTAAGCATTTTAATATTTTAGCCGCAAGGCTTACTGACTACTATAATTTTATATGGTTACTCGTATCTACAAATTGAGATGCATTTCTTTCCAGCCAGCGGGATGGTGAGTTGCATGATGAACGTAATAATCTGTACATATTCCAAAGTAGATTGGAAAAAAATATTAAGTATTTAGTTTTATTTGATATTGAACAATAAAAAAACTATATTATTATTAGTAGACCTCACAGACGTTGTCCTGCCCGAACGGAGAAGAAACCGGGTATATTTGTGAATCTAATCCAGCCCGATCACACACAAAAAAAGCATAAATCCCTTTTATGATGAGTTAAGCTATCACACTACACGAATAGAAAAATTGATTTATAAAGAACCTTAAAACGTCCGAGCATCCGATTTTGTACCGCGATAAATACGAGCACATCTACCGGTATATGGTGGTCGAGAGGTTATTATAATAATTGGGTTAGAATATTTTTGTATAAACAAATAATTTAAACACAATTTTTTACTAATTTCCGATTTTATTTGAAGCCCAAGGTTAAGACGTCAGTGTTGCATAATCTGGTAAAATGTATAACAATATTGCACA
Source organism: Leucoma salicis (assembly GCA_948253155.1). Taxonomy (NCBI): domain Eukaryota; kingdom Metazoa; phylum Arthropoda; class Insecta; order Lepidoptera; family Erebidae; genus Leucoma; species Leucoma salicis. The sequence goes on along the minus strand of OX411808.1, from coordinate 7,409,977 downwards.
TTTAAGTTACATGGCGATGTAACTTGTGATTATATTAATATTTAGCACGTATTCTTAATTTATTTCTTCTTTACAGGTAAGACCATGACGGTGTTCTAATTAGCTGCATATTTGTGTTAATAGTAAGTAATACATAATCTCCACTATAATTCCGATGTCTTGTATTCTTTCGCAATCTGTTACGCGGATATATTTTTTTCCTATACAAAGACACGACCAATATTGCACGTGACGCCACACAATGCGATATAAATATACCGATTTCGGTTACGTCTCTCCTCAATAGCAAGTAACCCGGAGTTAGGAAGCTGTCAGTGTTTCATCCCCATGGCTCGGAAATCATGTAAAACCGTTGGTGCTGCGCCAGATCTCTCCCCGTTGTGTCGGAATGCCGGCCCATCGCACTATGAGTGTGAGGGAACAGAGAGTGCACACTTGTATTAGCGCAGTTAGCGCACACTATAATATTTCCTGCGTGCATGGCTCGTCTAGTGTAAGGTTGACACTGGACGCCGTTACCGAAATTACGCTCTGGAAATCATTATTATAATATTTCTTGATGCTGTGTTTTTATTTATACATAATTAATGCATGCATGTTTTGGATATGTTTCTCTCTTTCTCGCGATATTCTAGAAACATGAGACTTAAAGAAAGTAGATATCATATTGAATATTAAATGCATGTGCAAGGCTCGTACTGATAATTAATTTCTTACCGAAGGTTGACTCTACAACTTCGCTTTTATTTATGTTTATGAGACTTTCACTAAGAACGACATAAAAACTAACAATATTATATTAAAGTAAATCGAGAGCAACTGGTTAGATAGAATTAAACCATACAAAAATAAAACCAAGACTAGTTGATAAAAGTGTTACTGCTCTTCACAATAAGAGTGCATTGCTTCTAAACAGTACACAATATGTTTCTAGGGTTGTCACAATTTCCATGCCGTTCACATAGCTGTTCTTTGTGTATTTTAATGTGTAAAAAACACCATCTTTTTCTTAAACAAAGTAGATGGTCTTATATTTATAAACTAATAGTTTTTATTCGCGGATCCCTGTCAGGTAAAAGCTAGTTTTTTTTGTTATATCTTAGATCAGTTGGTTAGTACTATGTCTAAGGTTAAGGGTTATATCTAAGGTTCCCTTTTATATAGTAGTGGTAGTATACCAGTTTTCAAGTCAAATCAGCCCTTGGCGTAAAATGGCGCTTAAATATTTTGACCGAAAATGAAACATTTATTGTTTGTTACACAAAGCTCTAATTCCTTTTTTTCTTACACTCAGAAATCGTTTATGGATATATCCACCGCCGAACGGTTGCAGAGTTTATGCCGGAGTCCCGATGTACACGGCATACCTTCTAAACCCTCACGCACCAAAAAAATATTTTTTTGGCAAACAAAAATTCTATATTTCTTGCAGGTCGATTACGCGCCGTTATAAACACGAATTAAGAGAGCAAAGTCACTGATTAGATAGGTATGTTTGGGTTTGTACACAATCACGAAAACTTCTTTCTTTCGAAAAGGTAGACTTGCTAACCCTATGTCAGTTGCCCTAGAGAAGAGTAATTCAATTACGCCCAGTGCTCATAAATAGGTTAGTGTCCCGGCTTCCCTGCTACCCGCCGACAACAGACGTCATATCATTATCTCATTACCAAGTTACGTTATTTACTTTGACCTTCTATGTTAGAAATCACTGCAACTGTGACAAGTTACATAACTTTGTAATCACCTATTGTTATTGATTCTATATTTTATCGAATGTTATTGTTTGTATTATTATGAATAAGATGTTTACATCCGTGTGGTGACGGACTAAGAATACATGTGTCAACCACCCCATTCTTTCCCACGTCGTATGAGGCGACTAAGGGAAGTAAGCAATTAATACTCTTTGCATTACAGGTTGTAGGGCTGGGTACCAAGTGCAAGTACTCACTTGCTATCGGGTCCGAGCGGGTTGATACCACCGTCTCCCGTGTGACCGCCCATGATCATCGGTGTGTTTTGGTTGTAGAAGGACATTGCCGTTAATTCTTTCATTTCATAAATATTTGTGAAATGAAATGGTGAGCAGCGGCTTGACAATACTCTCGGTATAGTTCACTCCATGAGCGACGCTTACCACTTACCATCAGGTAGGCCGTAGCTCATCTGCCACCATACGCAATGAAAAAAAAAAATATATGTTTACTGGTAATTTTACGATTTTGCTCCCGAGATTGTTAAATTACGTACCTCTTCTTCATCTAATCTCTCAATCTTTTGCATCGTGAGATATGATGTTGAGTTCATACAGCTGTATACATAATTATGAAATTTAGTTCAGTTGTTTCAAGTTTATTAGGATTACTTTACAAATATATATAAATTATACATCAATTAATATCTCTGCCTGCTTACAAACAATAAATAGTATAAAACATACATAAATTGCCAAAGACAAATCGGCTTATTACTTTTTCTTCCTCTTTTCGAGAGGATTTGGTGCTCATCTTATCTCCCCTTAGCCTTGTCCCAAATTGTTTATATCCTCCTTTTTTGTCATCAGATTATGATTTCTTTTTTTGTTGTTATTTTTAGAAGTTTCGGCTTTCGTATCATTAACAAAAATGTTGGTAATAGTGGAAGAAACATTGGATCATGCGTTCCTTATATGTATTGTATACTATTTTATTTCAGAATTATTGCATTTTGCCCATCGACTGGGCGGAATCAAGTTCTAGTGAATTGCCCAGTATGTCAAATGTTAAATAAACAAATGATCCTTAACCAAAATTTGCTGTTTTTGGGCAACCAAAATTTGTTGTGCTTAATTACATGAAAAAGTCACTGCAAATATTTAGCGATGGAGAGTTTAAGACCTGTTCTGCAATGGATCATATCGTGGATTTGAGTAAGCACTATTTAATAAAAGCTGTGGGCAGTTAAACTATTCACATTGAGGGCATAATCAGTTGTTTATAATTAACAATTATGCTCAACGCATGGATGCAAACTCAGCCATATTTTTTTCATTGGGTTACGCATATAAAAAGTGTCATTGGTTACGTGATGCTGTTTTACAATTCATATTTATTTTTACACTAACTGAACACAAAACATCATGCTTCACCAATCTTGCCCAAGGTTGTCAACGTTAATGCTATTTTATATGTATATTACATAGTTGATAGGTATTCATTTGGGTTAGAGTTAAATTTAATTTAAAATTAAATTTACAACTGCATGATCTTTTCTAAATTACCAATTTACATCACACATCATCGACATTTATAATGCTTAAATTAAGTTGAGCTGTAAAACTCCCACCTAACAATGAATTACAAAATAACTCAAATGTTATTAAAATAAACGGTTTGTTTTATTTGCTCAGCTCTAGACAAAATGTAACGAATTCACAGCGGGAGGGAGAAATGTCAACCAATGCTTGCACATAATTTAACACTGTTTTTATTCAACAAAAAGGGGTTCGTATTTTGTTCTCATAACAACTATTAATTCATCTCTGAAAACTATCTAAACAGTTACACTGTATCTATCTATACTATTATAAAGCTGTAACAGAGCTGTGTCTGTACATTTAAGATATTTAAGAAAATGGCTGTATTAGGCTATATAGGGGTGTCTGAACACAAAACAATTTTTGTATGTTCGTGCATCACACAAAAACTACTGAACGGATTTTGAGGCAACTTTTTTTGTTTGATAGCTCTTGATTAAACAATTAACATTACTTAACAACTGGTATATATTTTATCCCGCTACTATATCGGGAACGTGAGATATAATCTAAAAACTAGCTTTTGGCTGCGGCGGAGCCGCGGGCAAAGGCTAGTATTTTCCTATGCCTGTCTACAGAGCTTTAATACTAATACTAACGAAAGTTGTTGCCGGACATGTTGCACAACATCATTTCATTTCTGTTTTAATACAAACTTATTACGTGTATTCGTTGTTTTTGATTGATATGCTATTTGTATGAAATAATAAGACTTGCGTGGCGCGACACATTTCGTTTGTATCGAGATATGGAACGCACATTCAATTGTCGATTTAAACGTGTATTGGCGACTCAAGAACGAATGAATGAAGAACTTTTCACTTTTTTAGAAATCGCGAGAAAGCATCTCATTTCTGCATAATTAACTGTTTAAAATATACTGCTTTAAAAGTTTTTAGAGTCGAGTTTAGTGTGTCGTTCGAGCGAAATAACCTTATTTTGTAATACTACGTTATAATGTTTTAGTTTCGAACATCCTTTCTTAGGGTGTAAGTATATGATTAATGTAAAGATACTAATCAAATAAGAGAGCGAGTAGGTATGAAAGAGAGTATTGGTGTAAATATGCGAAAGGGAATGCTCCGATGGTTCGGACATGTGGAAAGAATGCCGGACGAGCGACTGGCTAGGAAGATATACAATGCGAAAGTGGAAGAATGTAGGTACAGGGGGAGACCGAGACTTACCTACCTAGACCAAATTGGTCATGTATTGAAGGAAGGTGGAGTCAGGAGTCTCCGAAACCGGCGAGCGTGTATGAAGAGAGTTATGAATGTTGAGGAAGCGAGAGATGTATGCAAGAATAGAGCCTCTTGGCACTCTGTTCTCTCTGCCTACCCTGCAATGGAAATGGCGTGATGATAAGTTAGTTAGTTAGTTAGTTTTATGATAACACCCTCGTTCAAAGCAAATAGAGTGGTGATGAATGTTTCCTGACATAATAATTGCTTTTTGCAGGTCTGATTAATGAAGATGTTTTGTAAGCATAAAAAAAAAAGAATTTAAGAAGACAATATAACAATAATGTCATTGTACCTATATAGTTGGGGGAGGTCAATAAACCGGATTTTAGCAGGAAAGCTTACATATGATGGTGATGATGAATTAAAATATAAGATATGATAAAATATATGATAAGTAAGTAAGTACTAATCAAATCACACACGCAACTTTTAAATGTGGGATAATTATGCAGGGAAGTGTTATTTTTTAGACTTGGCGTGGAAAGTATAGTCCTAATATATAACACTAGCTGCTACCCGCGGCTTGGTCCGCCTGGAATTTCTTATTTTCTTTTTTGTGGGGTACCCTGTATATTTTTCAAAAAAAAAAACGCTATGTTACTTTTTATTACATCAGCCATCTGCCAGTTTTCAGCAATCTGGCAATTTTCCAGTCTCGTCCAAATAGATTCAACCGTTTCGAAGATTAGCCGAAACAAACAGACGGACAGACTGACAACAACTTTAATAATTACTATACTGTTATAGGTAACGTATAAATTTTCATATGCAATTAGTAAAAGGCTGTTATGTAGATATTACAAACAAATACTTAAATTTTATTAGTTTTGTATAGATTATACATGTACTTTGTGAACTTAATTAATGTTATTTGTAGAAACTTCTTTATTAATTAATAATAAATAAATAAATATTCACGGACATTTTCACACAACGTCCTCTGGTCCCAAACTAAGCTTAACGCTTGTGCTATGGGTACCAGATTACGGATGTAATACATATATATTACTTTTTTTTTTGTAAATACATACATATAATAGATAGAAAACACCCAGACGCAGTACAAATATCTGTGTTCATCACACAAATATTTGTCCTGAGTGGGAATCGAACCCACGACCTCATGCACGGAAGTCGGTTACACTACCGACTACGCCACGAGGCCCGTCAAATTGATTGCCATGTGTATAAATTAATACGTCGACGATTGAAACGCATATTATTATGTACAAAACTTTATTGTCTGGCTGGCATTTGAATGCAGGCCACCGCGCACCTTCCTTAATATATTGAGGTAAATTTTGTAATTCATTAGGTGTACCTAATAACGCTTCAACGATTCGTAGCCCAAAAGGTTCACAAAAACATTTTTTTTGTCGGCGGTTTTTAAATAATCACAAAACAACGGATGACATCGGCGGACGTTACGGAACGTAATCCGGATGCAAAAAATCCTAATGTCATTTCAAGTATCTTATTACTGTCCTGCCCACTTAATACCTGTACTTAATTTTATTCTTTGCATCTTATTAAGTATATTTTTAAATAATTAATTTTTTTTTGTTTTTTTTACCCTGCACTATGGAATAATCCTTGTGTCACGGGAGTCTTTACAAACATACATTTTCACGGACACAAAGTATACCCAGACTCAGAGCAACCATTTGTGGATCACACAAAGAGTTGGGCAACTCTTTGTGTGATCCACAAATGGTTGTTGCACAAAGTGTGGGAATCGAATCCACAACACTCGGGCGTGAGGTCGTTATCTAAACTACACCGCCATCTGTGCAGTAAAATCTGTGCTGTCTGTAATGTCTCTTACTAATAAAATAAACGGCCAGTGCCAGGATATATTACCTTTTGATGATATTAGACCAATGGTGTTTCCCCTTCTATAAATATCATAAATTTGTTTGTTTGGAGTCTATTGTAACTCCCAGTTGGGTCCCCGTAGAGTGACGTCACGCAGTCATAGAGTGCGCGTGCGCAGCGGACTGTGACGCCGCTTCCGCCGCAGTTTCCGCCTTCCACCACAAAATTATGTGAACTGTTCAAATCAGATTTTGATTTCGTAATAAACATAAAATCTTCTAACGTCTAAGATTTCAAAGCGTTCCGTTGCTTTTTTTTACTTATTTAGTCCTACATTATGAAGGTCATGATCTCAAAAATATGTTTGTGCTTCAATCTACTTCGCTACAAAAAACTCTTTATTATGTATTCAGAACAACCTGAAGATTTCTGTTTTAACTTAGCGTTGGGTTAAGTTTATTTAGATGTTCTTGTGTGCTCCCTATCTAACTATATTCAAAACACAGAGGGGAAGATAACAAAAAGTTGATACTAGTCTTAGTTTTTAAAACAAGACGTTATTGAATCATGTGAAATCAGAGCTGGTTAGATCGAGACCCGCCTCGCCTCTATTCAAGTGACATATCGCCATATGATACTGTATTATCAGATTTCATCGTGCACTGTAATTAGCGCGTATAGAAGTATTTGACGTGACTCACATCACTGAAACCCCATACGTCTTATCGAATATTTAATAACGGTAAAATTAAAGATCATGAACTTTAAACATTAATTTGTATTTAATGTTCTATTATATACGTATAAACAATGACAATATTAGTACAATTTATTTGTAGATGACTAGGTATGGAGCTTATCTTTTATTGGTATTTCAAAAGGGCTTTCTTTATTTTGAAAAAAGTAGTTAGTGTTAGTGCATTTCGGTTCCAACTCCACATTTTCAATCTCATTATGGTGTTTCATAATAGTTTATTTTCTCTGTAAAATTAAAGCATTCTGTTCAGCGTCAAACTTTTTAATGTTTTTGTCCATACGTGTAGAAATACGCCCTTTTGAAAAGACACTCCATAAGTAATGAATGTGTCGGGCAATCTAGTAATAACTTAATACGTATTAGTACTTATACATTTAGGTATATTTTATGGTTAATAATAACTATTAATCGATTGTATATCGCACTTTAGGTATAGGATTATCAGAATAGCTAAGTTATTAGTAGGTACTTCAAATGTCTTTATAGACTCTGGGGACATTAATGTGCCCGAAATAAGGAAAGGAAAATCGTTCAGTCACCGATTTTGCACGTATGGTATATTTTATATGGTATCATACTATGCAAACAAAACTAGAGTGACCACGGTTAGAATTATGATTGCATATTCATTGCTTAATATTATATTATGTAATACTTATATGCTTAAATTCTTACTTTTTTAAGTCGCAAGTTTATTTTAATTACTTATAAAGATTTTGTCGTTTATTTACTCCCGGACTAGCCATAATAAATAAAAAACAATCACGTGCCTACTTAAATAATATGTTAATTATTTTGGGTACTCAGAAATTCTTAATGGAGTATTCAACACTTTCACATTGCGTGCTCTTGCTGTTCAAGGAAGAAAATTATGCCAACAAAATTAGGAAATCAGACTAACTTACCTTAAGTGACGTCTGATGGTAATTTTATGATGGCTCGTCGATTTTATCTAAACTATTAGATACGTCATCTGTGCTATTAGACATATTTATTTTGAAATTTCTAACCCTTTTTACTTGTTTTTCTATTTATAGTTCATAACTAACGGACTGATTCAAAAGTAAACAACATCTAGTTATATGAAACGGACATTAACAAATCGGAAACTCGTCTGGCGCATCAATATGGAATTATGCAAGGCATTATTGTAAGTTCACGGTTAATTATAACTATAAATCGGCATTCTATCACTCACAAACTCAAAACTAGAAAGTGTTGATTGATTAATGTTAACGTTGTGATGGATTTCTTTAAGTAACCTTTACCGAACGTGTCGTGCATACGAATAAATTTGTATTATTCGATATTAATCCGCTCTGCCGATAACGGAATGAATTACAGGAGATTTTGTATTAAGAGGCGTGAGCCGGGGCTTTGGTGAAAGTGTCCCAGTCACAGAACAATCGATTGTCGTTTTTTGAAGTGTCACTAAGACATATGATAGATATCGCAAGCTTCCTAGAAGCGTATGATGCAATATTTATATTATGCGCTTTTAAACACGTCTCCACGCCGATTTAAATCTTTTTTACAGCTCATTATGATGTTCTGATAAACGATCCTTTCAAATGAATCTGAAATTGAATGGTAATTATAGTAAATGGTATAATACCATGTTGGCTCGGCAAATTTGGGTTTTCTTCAGATGTAATTCCTTTTTCCTTCTTACCCCTACGACACAGATGGTATTGACTGGAGTGCTGACACTGTGCGTAGGTACTCTATCACCACAACTACCATAAGGGTCAGGTTCCTATATGTTTAAAAAACAAGGAGTTACTCAATGTTTTTAGCATATTATTACTTTCTTGTTAAAATGAGTCAACCGAGTTAAATAATAAAATTATAGTAAAACGTTTAAAGTTGACCCAGATAATAAACTAATTTACCGATAGCAAACGCTTCCTTGTATTATACGATAGATAATGCCTTTCTACATCCAGTGGTGTTTACGTTCAAACAAATAAAAACTATTTATTAGAAAACTCCAAACGACCTCGAAGTTGTTATTTTCGCAGTTGTTTGGTATAATCAATGTTGTAATGGGATTTTTAGATGGCTAAGTATTGGGAGTACAACGTTACAGAAACACTATGTCAATGATTGTATTCGTGTTGTTGGAAAACGATTTTCTTTTCTTTTGTATGTCTTATGTTGAGCTTATGAGCTCATAAATTTATTCGCTTAATAAGATATAAAACTTCAACTTATATCCAAACACAGCTTTTCTAACAACGTTTCACCTCTAAAGCATCACGTGTTGAAATAGTTAAAGCAGTGCAACAAAATCTATTTTAGTTTTGGGATCAGCGACCCATTGTTGAGTACTCTTTATTCGGTCGGGTTCGGATGAATCACTGTACCTTATATTGTTCGCACCCACACTTAGCTCTCTAGACTGTGGACCATGTGTTTCTAAAGTCCTTACTCAGCCTGATAACAATCGACTCGCTTGAATGCAACCAACCTACTTGCATACCGTAATTCTAACAGTCCATACGTCCTAGAAAATAAGTTTCGGAGAATAGCCGTACAATCAGGCAAAAACGAAAAATTGGTATTTTGTTATAGGTAATGTACCTATACACACTCATAAATATGCAGTAAAAAGGTGTTATATAGACATTACAAACATACATTTCAATTTTGTTTATTTGTATAGATAGTACCTATATGTTTTTGTTAAACAGATGTTTAATGCCACATACACGCCCAATGATAATACTGACACGAATAGCCGCCAAAAAAGGTAGTGTGGTCTGAACGCTGCGATCCGATGCGGTTGTGACTGTGGCCGCGGGCCGGTCTCGTTAGTTCCGTTTAGGAGACGTAAGCGTGTCACCGCAACTGTACAACTAACACTAACATACTAGATGTAGTAATTATACCAGAAATGTTAGGATTAACTCGTTTACAATGTAAGCTACAATTACTTCATGGCTCGTTACTCTTGAGGCAAAATCAGACGGGCCTCGTGGCGTGGTCGGTAGTGTAACCGACTTCCGTGCAGCAGGTCGTGGGTTCGATTCTCACTCGATACTTGTACTGCGCCTGGGTGTTTTCTATCTATTATATGTATTTACAAAAAAAAAAGTAATATATGTATTATATCCGTAATCTGGTACCCATAGCACAAGCTTAGTTTGAGACCAGAGGACATTGTGTGAAATGTCCGTGAATATTTATTTATAAAATAGGAGCTGGTTCACTATTTAATGATAATAGTATAATCTTCATGAGTTTTTGGCGGAACCTCATAGCAAGCGGTTAAAATCCTATCACATACACCACTAAATTTATTACTTTACTGAATATTACAGAAATGCATAAAGTTAATGAAGTAGAAGTTTACATGGTGATGTAAAATCCGCTCCAGATATAACAACATATATTAAGAGTATGTAGATGATAAACATCATCAGATGCAGACTCGCCAGACAGCTGAGCCATTAAAGGCATGTTTAAGTAGTACGCATAAATGAATCATGCGTTTACTGTTAGGCGCTATCACGTTGACGGCACTTATAAGTCGTTCACCGAGTTCTAACATCAATTACATCAATTTGTATTATCGCAGTTGAGTGCATCTCTGGGTGCATTTCGTTCGACAAACCACGTCTTCACATGAGAACATACGCTTAAGTATGTTTTTAAATATGTTTTATTGATTAATGTTTTAATCACGAAAAAAAAGTGTATCTTAAACTAAGATCTGCTTTCTGGCCGCCAAACTGCCAGCCACTAATATAGTATAGGTAGGTCAATATACGTTAAAACTTGTTGGCCTTGTGTTAATATGAATGCGTAAACATTAAGTGTAATTATAAAGTTGGTTGAAATTCTTGCACGAATGTCTAAATAGCGCAATTCCAGCTTACTTAAAACTGATCTAGCTTAACTGTACAAGGAAGCTGTTGAAACGTAAACATTTCCTTAGTATTGAGCAGTACATAACATTCTTTCTTTATATATATTTGTATGTATGATGTATGTTCCATTATCAACTATGTACCTATACTACTTTTGATAACAAACATTCTAATTGAAATTGAAGTTTAATTTATTTCCATTTGGTGAAAAAACTTTTTTAATAACAATTTGGGTTTAGTACTTGAAAAAATATGATATTTAAAAAAAAAAATTCTGAATAGTTTTCAAGATTTATTACATTTTTATTAAACACGTTCTAAGGTATAATTTTAATTAATAGATGATTATAGTGGTTTCTATTGTGAACAATACAAAAGGTATTTTTCACTTCGGGTGAGACTCTTCGATAGATATGCATCGATTTAGGTTAAGACCCCTGGGTGTGCCTCTGGAATATCTTCGAACTTATTGTTTATGTGCTCGAACATTTTTCAATTGGATAACCAACCAAGTATTTTTAGTTTCAAATGACTAGCATTTATAATAATTTCACAAAAAATACTGTAATAAACACGTAGTACATTTATTTTCTATCAAGCTACAAAGTATGTACTTTTTTTAATACATAAATGAATGCATTATTATCTATTTTAAAACGTTTTAGCGCTAACAAGCTACAGCATATAATTAAGTGTGATGATTGCAGGTTTAAATATTTACTTTTTTTTTAATGTTTACTTTTAACCCTCGTAAACGGAGAGGTGTGGTTTAAGTATGGCTTACAAATACATACACACATTGTATGTCTTTCAGCGGTTATGGAGCTAAGGTAGCTTTTCCAAACGGTTCAACGGGATCTGATTTAGGTTCAGTTTCCAAATTAACTCTATTTAAAAGTATAGTTAAGCCATTTGAATGCTATCAGCTTTTTTCACGATAGTGATACCTATAGTATTTGGGTTTATTAACTGCGGAGTGGTTTAGATACCGCTGGACTGTTGTGGGTTAGATTCCCACACAGGACAACTCTTTGTGTGATCCACAAATGGCTTTTTGAGTCTAGGTGTACTTTGAGTCCGTGAAATTGTATGTTTGTAAAGTCCCCCGCGATGCAAGGATTCCTTAGTGCAGGATGTTATATAAAAAAAAATAACTTTTACCCTAATCTTGGCCGCGGACGTATAATAATTTTTTCCAACATTTTCAACAATCATTGTACATACTTCAGCCAATGTAAACAAAACCTCAATAAATTATACACCTAAACCTTTTGAATCACTGCATGTGAAAACCGCATATAAAACGAACTTTATTTTGTAATGTAAGTATGTATAATTGTTATTATAGACGTAGGTTTTTATTTTTTTAACAGTTGGGCAGTTGTATTGACTAATTTTAAACAATGCTTTATAATATATAGATTGCGTTAGAAACGTTCCCATAACTTGGCCTTCAGATTGTTTTTTGTTATTTAGTCTGATTCTATTTTGTTTAAAAAAACAACTAGGTACTGTGGGACAAAACTATATACAACTGAAATCAAATGACATAATACAGTTTGTTTTATGATGTGCGAATAAACAAACAGATAAACAGACAAAAATCTTTCGGTTCAGATAGATACACAAAGTCTAATACAGTTATTATTTCTCAAATATGTTCAATGTATAGACATGGCTCTGTTACAGCTTTATAATAGTACATACTACGTACTAGTATAGTCGCTTATTACGTATTTGTATGTACCGTTAATCTTATTACGGGTCAAAATTAAGAATGTATAGTTATAGATAATGTATTAATAACTGTAGTAATAATAGCCATGTAATGTAATTTTGTATAAATAATAATGGATAACTGTAAATGTACCACCTATATTTTGTGTAATTTTAATTGATAACAACGTTTCGTTTCAGGCCATTGTGAAAGATAATCACATGGCGTAACATTCCAACAATTATTCACCGAGTTTAATGGCAACCAGTTGTTACGCAATAACAATATCTTGTTTTGATGAGCCTTGTCATGTGTATCATTAATTGGCCGTTTTACTGAGGTATAAGTACAACGAAATTTTTGTATGAAGCTGTGAATGTTTTAGCATTTTAATTTGTTTGTTTTACGATCCATACACTTAATTTTAACCTTCGGATTATGGTTGTCGCTGACACGGCGAACTTCTTATCGCCTCAGTATCAATTAATATTTTTTTGATATACATATTTATTCAATTCGTTTTATTATTTTGTTGTAAATTAACTGCCTCGGTGGTGTAGCGGTAGTGTATGCGACTGCTAATCATGAGGTCTCGGGTTCGATCCCCGGGTCGGGCAATGTTATTGAGCTTTTTTCCTAAAAAGAAAAATTCTCAGTAGCAGCCCGGAGTTTGGAAATGTGCCCGGTAGACGTCAATAGGCTCGCCCCCAATTACGTGGGACTTAAACATAGCTGGCGAATTGTTGGTGTGTAATACACCTCTGCCTACCCCTTCGGGGAATACAGGCGTGATGCAATGTTATGTTGTTGTAAATTATTAGAGAAAATTAATTTTACTTATACAATTTTTTTCCGTTAATTTTTCCATTGTTTTAAAGGCTATTCTGCTATTCCGGGTGGAGACAAATCCAACAAATCAAAGATCATCAAAATCTATCCCTCAGGAGTTTGGGCTATGCGTCGATATATCAATCAGTCAGTCAGTTATATTATTTTATACATATTATATTCTTAAAGGTACATATACGATTAATAGGCCAGTGCCGAAGATCCTTTGAAAATGGTAAAAAGTGAAAAAAAAATAATAGTAGGATGAAACCCATTGGAAAAGTAAGAAAATATAACAAAAATAAAAGGAAAAATAATTTATGGGTGATTTGAGGGTTGTACGTTGTAATTCATTAGTTCACTACACATACAATATTATTAGATAGGTGGGTGCAACAATTGTTTGCCCACGCTAACCGCTTGAAACAATGGACCGTGAATGAGTCTAAACGTTCCCCGTGTATGGCAAAACATCCTACGAATCAATTCAACTAATTTATCGGTCGTACAAGCATTTTATGGTCTTTTGTTCAACATGTTGAAATAAACCGTTTTATTTTATTTAGGTAGGTTCTGTTATTTTTTGTAAATACCTTTATTAATTTACTGATTTACAAAATTTATATTATATAGAATCTATATTATAGATCTATCACACGAGAACTATTAATTTTTACGAGATGAAAAATAACCTGTCCTTTTCTAGGCTTCAAAATATAGGATACGTATGCATAATTTCATGATGATTAGTTTTAGTAGTTACAGCGTGAAAGCGTAACAAACAAACAAACTACCTTCGCATTTATAATATTAGTAACGATTATTATTGAACTATTCTAAGATACGATATTATTAAGGATTGGTTTCTTCTTTATTATAATTCAATATGACTAACAATAGAAATATGATTCATCGAACAATTTCAAAATATTTGAAGTAGTTTCTTGTGTTAGTAAAATCAAATGCAATGCTCTGACACTCTGTATTCATTACTTTCAGTTTTTTCAGGAATTCTTAATTCCTTATTGTACACACATGAGTAACTAGATAAAATATAATAAATATAAATTATGTACAAAGGCGAGCTTAATTCATCTGTTTGCAGACCACGCAAAAACTTATAGCTTTGGATATTTGATACTAATATAGCTTAGGATTGGACTTAAAAACTGGTATACGTTTTATCACGCTACTATATAGGGAACCTGAGATATAACATAAAAACTAACTTTTGTTTGAACAAGAGTCGCGGGCAAAGGTTCGAAACATTATCTTTAAATGCTACTACAATTACGAAGGTTGTGTATACTAACGTTACATGGCCTGAGCATTGAACATATATACATTGGATGCACTATATAAACTGCCACATATTATGAGACACCCACTCGCCTCGACATTTAAAGATAAACGAGTCAGTCATCGTGTTTAGAGGTGAGGATTATCGGCATTATTCCTAATTTGATAGTACATTATCTGGCTGCCTGTGTAAGCACACGTGTTTGGACAGTTTGCGTACGTGACGGGCCAAACGTTCAATAAAAGAATGGAATTGGAAATAATTAACGATTCGTTTTTTTTATTGCATGTAGTTGCAGACGAGCCACGGCCTATCTGATGCTAAATGGTAACCGTCGCTCATAGACTCAACTATACCGAGAGTATTTTCAAGCCACTGCTCACCATTTCATTTCACAGATATGAAATGAAAGAATAAACGGCAATCTCGTGCTACAGCCAAAACGCAACAATGTGCTTCATGGCCGGTCACATGGGAGATGTTGGTATCAACCCGCTCGGGCCCGATACCAAGTGAATACTCCCACTTGGTACCCAGCCCTACCACCAGTCATGCAATGGATGATAATTGCTTACTTTCCTTAGTCGCCTCATACGACACCCGTGGGAAAGAATGGAGTGGTCACATTTGTATTCTTAGTCCGTCACCACACGGACTTCCGAGACTACAGTACAATATCATCCCATGAATCGGTAATAACTACGCTATTTAACTATCGAGTCGATAAGATAAATGTAACTACGCTACTAAGGGCTATAAATAACGTTAAATAACCGCTTTGAAATGCTGAATAACTTTCAAATTTATTTTATTACTACATTCTGTCTAGACTTCGTCCGCGTGGACTTCAGAATAGGTATAGGCTACCGTATATACATATATTCGGCACTCTACGGCATATCAATTATACGTATATGTGTAAAAGTAGCCATCCCATAAGAACCATGTAGAGATTTTAAATTGCTAGAAACAAAAACCAAAATAAATAGATACACGTTGCCAACTACACCCAAGTACTTTGTGGCTATAAAGTATATACATACACACACCACACTCTTGTATCTAGACTCATAGCAGTTTACATACAATTTATGCAAAATTTCTTCTTCCTTCCCTAACTAGCAGCAGCCAATTATTTTAAATTATTGGTAGCAGCGCTACCTGTGGCCGGTAGGCAATATGTTAGGAATAAGTTACACAGCTGAAATATGGAGGGTAGAAATGAGGAGGATTAACTCAGTGTAATAAAAACTGTCCGCTGAAAGAGAGCCAATTAAGGTGGCGCCACAGTAGCAAGTGGAAAATTTTTAAAATTGCGCCATAAACTATTGGAGTAAGATACTAAATTAAGAAGGAAAACACTTCCGCTTTGTTACAGCGCATTTTATATTTACTAAATTACATTTTAATGCGTAAATATTTGAGATTTTAAATTCTGCATATTTTTTAACGGGAGGCAATCAAGGTGGCGCCACAATAGCAAGTGGAAAGATTTTAAAAACAGCGCCATAATAACTTGCTGTTTACAGGTGGACACTTTTTCAACTTATAACAACAATACATATAGCATCACGCCTGTATTCCCCGAAGAGGTAGGCAGATGTGTATTACACACCCACGACTCGCCAGCTATATTTAAGTCCCACGTAATAGGGGGCGAGCCTATTGACGTCTACCGGGCACATTTCCAAACTCCGGGATGCTACTGAGAATTTTTCATTTTAGAAAAAAGCTCAATAACATTGCCCGACCCGGGGATCGAAACCGAGACCTCATGATTAGCAGTCGCATACACTACCGCTACCACCGAGGCAGTTTTTCAACTTATCCTCAATACAAGACGGTCCTCCTCACTTCTACTCTCCATAAGCTGAAAGTCACTGTCACCGAAGTAGAGGCAGTAACTGTGAAAAACAAAATATTTGTGCTGTATGCAATTCGCTACATTTGAATGCTGCAATTGTAAAGGTTTGTGGCATTGTGTATACTGTGTATGTGAACATAATTTGAAATTTTTGCAAATTAAGCTATAAAAAGCATCGTGTGTCAATTGCATTGTTCAAATTATTACTGGGATTGGCATAAGTAAAAACCATGCCTTGTCTTGTCAGTATTATTGGATTTTTTGCTAAGTGACTAATCACTCTCAAGTGTCAGCAGTATTGCAATATTGTGTAAATGTAATGTATGAGTATGTATTATCTATTTTGGTACACGAAATAAAGCCGCCGGCGGATCATTGAAGTAATGTCTACCAGTTTCAGTGGTCCGCGAGTACAGGCGGAAAACGGCACACGCTGGGTTTATTTAGAGGATGAGAGCCCCACATTACCCTGTTCGTTGCCTCAAACGAGGGGGTGTGCGGTTAAGTACATTTATT
Source organism: Leucoma salicis (assembly GCA_948253155.1). Lineage (NCBI taxonomy): Eukaryota > Metazoa > Arthropoda > Insecta > Lepidoptera > Erebidae > Leucoma > Leucoma salicis. The sequence goes on along the minus strand of OX411808.1, from coordinate 7,392,766 downwards.
CCCGTTTTAACGAAAAAGTACGTATTAGCTATTTTGTGGTCGAGGGTTTCCAGCGCGTATAATTATTAAAATATTGAATTACTCATGGGAAATAACTGCGCCTGGTAGCTAAGCTACTAAGAATCATAAATAATATAATGAACTAAGTACCTAAATTGGAAAAAGGATCTAAGTTCGTGTGTGATAAATATCTACTCTCCACGCAAAATAAAAAATCTTGTAATAGTCGTGTTATGTCATTGATAAGTTTCTTCGGTCTGTTTTTTATATTGAACTACTTTTATGTTAAGATGTATGGTAACATCAAGGTATATATAACCCCGGCTGTACACACTCTTCTATTTGTCTCGCGAACCTCTCGTCCACTCTCGTCTCTTAGAGGCTTGACACGAGAGCGCACCATGTACACACTCGTTGTATCAATTAACTTCGGATGCCCGTCGCGATGGACGTGGAAAAAACAATTGTGGCGTTTATTTTTGTATTAGTTATTGTATTTTTTTAATCATTTACCATAAAACAAAATTTATTAAACCATGGCGAAAAAGAACTATTCAACGGGAATATAATTCTTTTTTAAATCTTCAACGGGGATGTCAAATTCGTTGCTTATCCGCAACCTAGGTGTAATAGTTGCTTATTCTTGTGCCTGACATTCTTAGGATTCCATAATAGTGCTTGCCTTGGTAGGCTTCTAAAAAGCGTTAGACCACATCGTTGTCGCACGCAGAAAGCAGTCTTGACGCGAACGCAGTTGGCGGGCAACTAAGCAAACGAGTGTGTACAGGCGCGCTCTCGTTTTCATCGCGAGACACACTGAGACCCTTTGACTCGTGCACAAAAAACCGACACTCTTCCGAGACATAGCGAGAGCCGCGAAATGAGACGAGGCTACCATGTACACGGTCGCCCTCGGCCTGTCTCGTTGTGTCTCGACGAGTGTGTACAGCCGCAGGTATTATAGTCAATAATTGTGTTCTAACGTAGCATGTATGCCATTATAGTAGTTTTATTCCTAATCACATATCTTTAATCTTACTATCTTTAGCAACACAGTTACGAGTGCAGCTGATATTAGATATTTTTTAACTAAAACTTTGTGTGAAAGTAGCGCGTAAGTAGTAAAGATTGATAAATGATGAGGAAGTCGATGAACGTTGTCAATATTGTTGCTCACGTCATAATAGTATTCCGTTAAATCCGTTAAAACAGGGCAATAATAAGTGTGTCGACGTGCAATTCCGATGTTTTCGGTCGTGGTGTACCGGTCTGATTTCACGTGCTATGACTGTTTGAGCGGTGTACCACGCTTCGCTGTTTACTGGCATGCAAGCCTTTTCCGTATGCGTGTTCTGCCTCGTTTCCAACTAAACACATCTTGTGTAATTCCATACCTATTTAAATATAATGATAGGGGCAACATGCGCTCGCTTTACGCAAAAACTGCTGACTAGATTATTCGTAATTTTTTGGGATTTTCCGCCGTACTAAAAGACATGGTGGGTGTGATATAACTGAATTTAATAAATACTCCTCGAGCCACTTTTAAGTTAGCATGCTAATAAAAACAGTATTTTATCTTTTATATTTCTTTAGAGATCTTTCGTCGACATATTTTATTTAAATAATAAATGTACATAAGTAATAACATACACAGAGCTCATAATTTTGAGTGCTACATTTAAATCTACGTTATAGAAACGGATATACCTAGGTAGGTGCTATATCAGTGCTGCCACTTAATACGATTGGTTTATTTAGTTTTAAAATGTGGTATACTGATTGAGAGTTTATTGTCGGATCGGGTCTGATGAAAAAGTACAACTAAAAGGCAGAATAGTGATTGTATCGGCGTGTTCCGCTAGCGCCTTTAGATGGGGGAGGGCTACGCCACATGAGTAACGTACAGAGACAAATCTTTTAATGTGCTCGCAATATGTTCTTAGCGTTGGCACAGAAAACCACTGAAATGATATCATACAGTTCCAGTGGCCGGCCTCTACAGGCGGAGAGATGTCACACGACGTTTATATAGTGGGTGTAGGCCTCACACAATCCTGTTCGTAGCCCCGAACGACGGAGTGTGCGGTTAGGTACATTGTTTTCTGCCTCAACAAAAAAAGAGGGCACCAACGGATAAGATTTAATAAACAAAACATTTATGAACCTTTGTTTTTATGGTTTGTGTTTTATAATAATTATTTATTGTGTATTTTAATTGAATGGTAACGACAAATGTGATTAAGAATTTGGGATGATCGAAAGGTCAGTAGGGTAGCTCAGTGGCTTAGAGCACTTCCCTGGATTGGAAAAGATGCGTGGTTCGATTTCCCGCCCCTACTAAAAATCTCTTTTTCTTTATTCACAAATAATTTGTACTTTAAAAAGTAGCGGAGCATGTCAATTGCTAAAAGAAATAGATCTAAAATGTTTGAAAAAATCGCGCCATCAAATAGTATGAATTTTAATTGCATAATTAAACTTGCTATATTGGATGCATGTAATGCTTGCCGATAGATGGCGTTAGTCGTAAGACAAATGTGATTAAGAATTTGGGATGATCGAAAGGTCATTAGGGTAGCTCAGTGGTCTTAGAGCATTTCCCCGGATTGGAAAAGATGCGTGGTTCGATTCCCGCCCCTACTAAAAATCTCTATTTCTTTATTCACAAATAATTTGTACTTTAAAAAGTAGCGGAGCATGTCAATTGCTAAAAGAAATAGATCTAAAATGTGAGAATTTTTGGTTGAAAATTAGGGTGATTTTTCCATATTTAATCAAAATAAGAGGAAAAAATAAATATTTTGCATCAAAAAAAATTACAATGTGTTTGAGATATAAAAAGGTAAGTTTTCACCAAATTTCGCGAAAAAATATTATTTCTTTGTGGAAGTTATAACTAAAAAAACCAAAAAGTCGGTTTTTTAGATTTTTCACATGAATTTTGAGGTTATGTGAAAAAAAGGCTAATACAAAAGTTGTAGATCTTTTTATTGCCTACAATTTTGCCATTTAACTTTTTTCGATAGAACTCTTAGTTTTGCCAGAAATCGTGATAAACCGATTCTCACCCTTAAAAGCTCACCCTCACCCCCTTCCCGACGTCAAATCGCCCGTAAATTATTTTTCCTTTTATTTTTGTTATATTTTCTTACTTTTCCAGAGGGTTTCATCCTACTATTATTTTTTTTGCTTTCGAAAATTATCGGCACTGGTCTATTAAACTAATGAAATGAATCGATTCTAATGAAATTTTGCATGCATACATACATGTGTGCAGTTTGGTCCACCTTGAGACAGGATAGTTTTTAAATATAAAAATGTTGTGTCACGTCGTTTATCTGCGATGAACTCTTAAATTTATGACTATTATTTTATTCAAATTTACACATGTGTGCAACTTCAACCACGTTGTTATCGAAAGTCCCTGCGAATTTCTATAACAACGTGGTTCGAGCAGTTGTCACTGACTGAATATTGGCAAAGCATCCGCGACGGTTTTCCAGGAAATACAGGTTGAAATCCTGCTTTTACTTTCTATTTTACATTTTCGCACTTTGTATTATTCATAACATTATTCTTTAATAGTGTAATGTAAACAAATACGACGCCAGCCATACACATACGTAGGTTTTTTACCTCATCCATCCATCCATCCATCCATCCATCAGCCTTTTATCGTCCACTGCTGGACATAGGCCTCCCTAAAATGGGGGTTTTACCATAATCGCCACGCTTGGCAGGCGGGTTGGCGATCGCAGTAGATGTTTTTAGTACACAGGGGAACGCTGCTGTCCGGTCCCCCCGTAATCCCTTAGTCGGCTTTTACGACTCCCATAGGAAGAGATGGGGTGGAGCTATTCTTGATTCCGGCAACACACGGACATCGGGTGAAAGGAATATGTAGGTAGGTAGGTACACCGCGACGTTTTAGTAATAAACACACATCCATACATACAGACTTCCAGCATAATTTCATTGCCCGCTTGCTCATTGATTCATTTACGCAAATTGTCTGGCCCATCGCAATACAAATATCGTTATGATGAAATGCAAACAATTCATCATTACAACATCAAAAGTCTTTCTAAAAGGAAATATTCATATTATTATAATGTACCTAATATAAAAAATTAAAACATAGCAGCCGTCTATAAGTCTTACATTCGCTTGGAATCTAATAGTAATGGGTAAAAAATTGTATTTTTAATAGCTACACTTAATTTTAAGAATACAATTAGAAGAAGTGTTATTTAACATTTTACACAAACATTTGTTAAGTTTAAATAATTAATTTATAAAATATAAACGTACTTAAAACCCGTGCGCATTAACCTACCTGGCGAATGAATGACGTTTAAAGTACCGAGTGCAAAAATAAAAATATTTTAGTTTTTTTATGAAGAATATTAACATTTATTTTGCGCTAAGCGTTTATTATGATCTTAATAAATGGGAAAGTTTGGATGGATGGATGTTTATTACTTAATCACACCACAACGGCTGAACGGATCTGGATAAAATTTGGCACAGAGATAGAGAAGTAAAACGCTTGACTTTTTCTTTTTACTCGGATCCTGTGAGTATTAGCTTGATATTTAATAGGCCATAGTGTTATTCAAACGTAAAATTATCAGTCGTAAATAATATATGGTAGATAATAATAATAATAGAGCGGAACCAAGGCTCGAAAGTGTTAACAAGAGATCTGTCTGTTGGCCAAAGTCTAAACTGAGGACCAACGACGGCACTGTCATTTCTTCTCGAGATGAGATCTTGGGAGAGGTCCAGCAGTTCTATGGACAGTTGTACAGATCCCAGAGCCCTGCTGTTGGCTTGGTCCAAGACCCCAGATCCAAGCTAACTCGGCACTTTACCGAAGATATCCCGGAGGTCAGCCTGTACGAGATCATAATGGCTCTCAAACAACTAAAGAACGGAAAGGCAGCGGGAGACGACGGAATCACCACAGAGCTTCTGAGAGCAGGCGGCAAGCCGGTCTTAAAAGCTCTTCAGAGGCTGTTCAATTCCGACGTTCTCGGGGGCGACGTTCCAGAGTCGTGGACCAGAAGCGTGGTGGTGCTGTTCTTCAAGAAAGGTGACAGAACCCTCTTGAAGAACTATAGACCCATCTCGCTCTTGAGCCACGTCTAAAGTTAAGTAAGTTGTTTTCGAGGGTCATTACAAATCGACTCACGCGCAGGCTTGACGACTTCCAGCCTCCCGAACAAGCCGGTTTCCGAAAAGGCTATAGTACCATAGACCACATCCACACGCTACGCCAGATTATACAGAAAACCGAGGAATACAATCGGTCTCTGTGTCTGTCGTTTGTGGACTATGAGAAAGCCTTCGATTCGATCGAAACTTGGGCGGTGCTGCAGTCCCTTCAGCGGTGCCAAATTGACAATCGGTACATCGAAGTGCTGAAGTGTTTGTATAGAAACGCCACCATGTCAGTCCGTGTTCAGGACAAGAGTACGAAACCGATCCAACTGCAGAGAGGTGTTAGACAGGGAGACGTTATGTCCCCGAAACTCTTCACCACTGCATTGGAAGATGTCTTCAAGCTCTTGGACTGGACCGGATTCGGCATCAACATCAATGGCGAATACATCACTCACCTTCGATATGCCGACGACATCGTAGTCATGGCAGAATTGCTAGAGGACCTTGGCACCATGCTCAATGATCTCAGCAGGGTTTCCCGACTAGTGGGTTTCAAAATGAACATGGACAAGACGAAAGTCATGTCTAATGCCCATGTCGTTTCAGCAGCGGTCCTAGTCGGGAGTGCGCTTCTCGAAGTTGTCGACCATTATGTCTACCTGGGACAAACAGTCCAGTTAGGTAGGCACAACTTCGAGAAAGAGGTCAATCGACGAATCCAACTCGGCTGGGTAGCGTTCGGGAGGCTAAGGAAGATCTTCTCGTCCAATATTCCGCAGTGCCTGAAAACGAACGTCTACGACCAGTGTGTGTTACCAGTGATGACATATGGAACAGAGACGTGGTCTCTGAATGTTGGCCTCATATCAAGGCTCAAAATCGCTCAGCGGACCATGGCGCGGGCTATGCTTGGTATTTCCCTACGTGATCGAATCCGTAATACGGAGATCCGTAGGAGAACGAGAGTGACCGACATAGCCCGCCGGGTTGCCATGCTGAAGTGGCAATGGACAGGCCACATTGCTCGACGAACCGATAACCGTTGGGGACGAAAGGTTCTCGAGTGGCGACCACGTATCGGGCGGCGCAGCGTAGGACGGCCCCCCACCAGATGGACCGATGATCTGGTTAAAGCTGCGGGGAGCCGTTGGATGCGGTCAGCACAGGACCGCTCGTTGTGGCGTTCTCTTGGGGAGGCCTATGTCCAGCAGTGAACGTTGAAAGGCTGATGGATGGATGATGAATAGATAAATAATATTCACGGACATTTCCACACAACGCCCTCTGGTCCCAAACTAAGCTTAATAAACACATAGGATCACGCCTGTACTCCCCGAAGGGGTAGGCAGAGGTGTATTACACACCCACGACTCGCCAGCTATGTTTAAGTCCCACGTAATAGGGGGCGAGTCTATTGACGTCTACCGGGCACATTTCAAAACTCCGGGCTGCTACTGACAATTTTTCTTTTTAGGAAAAAGCTCAATAACATTGCCCGACCCGGGGATCGATACCGAGACCTCATGCATTAGCAGTCGCATACACTACCGCTACACCACCGAGGCAGTTAAAAAGCTTAATGCTTATGCTATGGGTACCAGATTACGGATATAATACATATATACAATGTAGTACTGTTTTTTTTAAATACATAATATAATAGATAGCAAACACCTAGACGCAGTAAAAATATCTGTGTTCATCACACAAATACTTGTCCTGAGTGGGAATCGAACCCACGACCTCGTGCACGGACTTCCGTTATACTACCGACTACGCCACGAGGCTCGTCATGAGCGATAATACAAATAGAACTCTTTAGCTTTATTATATTAGTAGATAGAAACAGACACATCCTTTAGTTATCAGCAACAATTCAAATGAGTTTGTATAAAATTATTCCGAAATCATTAGTTTTTATTGGCTTATTATTTCAAGTAGCTTACAGCGTCATTATCTACGACAAAAAATATAAGCATATTACCATCGATAGTGAAATCGTAACTGTTTAGGATTAATAACGAAAACTGAACCCTGAAACGGACCAGGCTAGAGAGTGAAAGCATTCAACGGTTGATTGGATCACGTTGCTACTCCTTGCTTCTTTTATTTATTGCAAATGTCAACGTTTACCAACGACTAATTTAGTTACGGTTGTTCTCGTCAATTTTACTTGGTTGTCTGGCCTAAATATTTACAAAGGGGTTTTTTATAAATATATTTTATATATGTCACAAGCGTCACAATTCTAAGTAATGATATTGTGTACACTCAGTATACTTTGCTTTAAATGTGCTAAAGATAAGCTAATAATCTATGTTTATATACATAGCAAAACAATAAAACATCGTGGTATTAAATGTCTTGCCTATTAAACTTGGAGGGACGATGATACGAGAAAGATATACATATATGTATATAACACAAATATATTGGATATATTTTATACCTATGTGTAAATATATAATTATTATATTATATGTAAATTGAAGTATTTATCGTGATAAAACTGAAATATATAAATATGTTTATGTCCCCCCTACACACAATTCACTTATTTTACTTCAAACTTCTCTCGCGGGTCTGCTGGAAGACATGTACGAAATAAGCAGTACTTTTGTACAAATATGATTAAGTAATTAATAATTTTATTTTATCTCGTCATAGAACAGTGGAGCTTTTTTTTGTCATTATTGCTTAGTGTTATTTCTTTTTTTCCTTAGCTTCTAAAGGTACAACCCTGATATTTCAAATGTCTTGTAACCTGTTTTGAGAATTGGGATACCTATAGTTATATAGTTTTTTTTAAAATAAGCCTTAACGACACAGCTATATTCAGGATGAAACATGATATCAGAAAACCGTGATTAGGAATTCTTTGTCCCAAAGTAGAATAACATAGAGCAATTCGAAATCAACATTTTTTGCTGTTAGTGCTCATAATACTCCATTATTTTCTTCGTGTATACACAATCATTATGATATACGAGTATTTTTTGTTGTACCCTTTTTAATAACTAAAACATATAGCTAATAATAATGGTGTAACAACATAGCGATAATTCAAGCACACACGCAACTCAAGGCATGTCTTAGGTACTTCTGGTTTCCAGGAGATGAGTCATTGTTTTGCCTTAGAATATTTTTGATCTCATGAATATATCTATATATGTCTGTCGTTGGGCGCCCATTACGAAGAATCTACTGGATAGATTTGTTTTTTAATAAAATAGTAAATATAATAAGCAACGCATATGAAGTCGCGGGAATCATATACTACATTACATAATAAGTTTGTATAGAGTATGTAATATCGCGTAAGTCAGTTGGTACTGTGACAATCTTCTTTAAGTATAATATGTATTGTGGGTTTGCCCGCGGCTCCGCCGCAAAAAAATCTAGTTTTTAGCTTATATCTCAGGTTCCCGATATAGTAGCGGGAAAAAATATATACCAGTTTTTAAGTCTAATTAAGAGCTACTTATCAAATAAAAAAGTTGCATAAAAATCCGTTCAGTAGTTTTTGCGTGATGCGCGTACAAACAAACAGATAAACAGACAAAAAGACAAAAATTTAAAAATATAGTTTTGTGTTTAGGTGCGACTAATATATCCTAATAAACTCATTTTTTCTCAAATATCTTAAATGAACAGACACAGCTCTGTTACAGCTTTAAGTATAGATTATAAGAATAACTAACTGACATACCAATGCACAAACCATGAAAATTTACGTAGTTTCTACTGTATGTGATTTTTTCCGAATTCCAAAATGGATTTTTTGATAAGATGCTGACGAAAGCGCTAATATCTTATATTTGTTCTTAAGCTAATTACTTAGTACTAATAAATAATAAAACCAGTAATAATATTACATTCCAACAACTATAATTTTGCTTTACGCAAGCCTGGTTATTTTAAAGCTGGTTAAAAATAGACACATCTAAGGTACGTTCCTTTGAAAAAATAGGTTTTAGATATCAATACAAAAACCTAAATAAAATTGAAGTGTATGTTTGTAATGTCTAAATAATAGCTTTTCACTAAATGCATATAAAAATACATATATATACTTTATCTTTTTTTTATACTACGTAAGTGGCAGGGTAGCAAAAATGCATGCGGCCCACCAGATGGTAAGCGGTTATCGTAGCCTATAAACATCGTATGTAGCACCAGAGACATCACGCTCGCATCACCAACTCAAAAAAAAAGGGATAGGAGGTGGAGAAGAAGGATTAGAAGGATAGCAAGGAGAGGATAAGGATGGGGTTTGGGCTTCTGGCACTCCCAATCACCATACGAAATATCCTACTATAGGATTATCTACTGTTGTTTTACGCTGATCTTCTGTGAGAGAGTGGTACTTCCCCGATCGAGCTAGCCTATTTGTGCTGGGACAAGCAAGGATCTACCACTAGAAAACTTACCTATAACAATACCAATTTTTAAAGTTTTTGTCGGTATGTGCCTGTTTGTTCCGGCTAATTTAGAAAACGGTTGGACCGATTTGGACAGGACTTTCGCTGGCACCTGACGCATATTTATTTCGAAAAAAATTTTTTTTTTGTGTAGTATATGGTGTACTACACAAAAAAAAAAGAAAATAAATTCCACGCGGACGTAGTTGCGGGTAGCAGCTAGTATGAAATATATATGTGTGCTCTTGCTCTTTCTCGAAACTAAATCTGTAAATCTGCTCACATAGACCACGAATGATACGGATTCAGTTAAAAAAACGACATTATTCGGTTCCTCCTTCGCATTTTCGTCATCGGGTGACCTTCCATTTGTTGTTTGAAATTTCATTAGCCCTGACTAAATCCTACTGATATTAATTTATACTGATATATTTGAGAGTTTGTATGTTTTGTTACTGACAAATTACGTAAAATGGCACACATATTATTATGGTTTCCTGAATACACTCATAGGATACTTTTTATCCCAGAGAAATGTTATGATCCTGTGGGGCTAAGTTGTCTATTCTCTGCCCGTTTGGGTGTCAGCGGATAGTCTAATTTAATTTGCTTCACGAGACACTCACTTATAAGTCAATCACTTATATCACGTAGTACAAAAAAACCTATAGGTACTTAGTGATGAAGTATTATTTATTACCTTTAATTACAGTAAATACTTAGATACACACGGTAGCAAAACGAATGTTGGTAGGGTACTTGTGTAGAGTAATGCGGTCGAGTCGTTTTAATCATTTCCCACAAACCTAAAACTTCATATTTTTTGAACATTGGAAATCTTTTTAAGGCATTCTTGAGTAATGTACACTTTTTACGTATACCTATACATAAATGTATTTGTAATACCTAGTACAAAATAACAAACATATTAAAATAATACAAGAAAAACGTCAAAGTAATAGAAAATATCGAATAAATATAAAAAAAAAAAATAATTAACTTACATTTTACAGAGTAAATTATGTAAGGCTTCACATAGAAGTTTATCCAGCGTATTACATTCAAGGCCATATCCAACTGTAAGTACATCTAAACTGTGATAGGTATACCGTATACATTAAATTGAAAACAACAATAATAGGCACGTAAATTTAAGTGTAGAGTCATAATTTGTATATAATTACAAATATACATAGGTATATGCGAGCATGCAAAAACCTATCGACTTTATTAATGCACGTGAATCGTGTTATATTTTTATACGAAATCTAATTTAACATAAAACCATGCTTGAGTGAACATATTTGCCAGTGTGTTAATCTGTATGACTAACATTATATGGTAATCATATGCCGTGAACCGAAAAATAAGCACGTGTATGTAAATTTACGTACAGCCATCTGAGGATGTATCGCTACAGGTTTTAGGATAATGCATTTGGTTTATATTATATATATTTATATCGTTTGCCCAATTATGGCACGTATTTGCAGTATCAGTTGTTTTATTACCTCTTCAGTGTTATTTCGCAAGCATCGTAGGTAGACCTAGTTTAGCAATCGTCGCAATGTTGTCCCAGGTGTAAATACTTCTGACACCTTTTAAGCAAACTTTTTCATACGTGATACCTACGCACTCCGTATCGTCTAGTCAAGCAAATAGTCTCGATACCAGTCTGTACTGTCTAAATTCATAACTGCTATAATTATATTATTAATTTTACCTTTAATAAAATTTAGCGGTACATCACATGTTTACTAGACAATTCGTAGGATACGAAAAGTAATTAAGTAATTACTGTCAATTAACCAATGGAACCAACCCGTTCGGGACCGATAGCAAGTACTCCCAGTTGTACCAGGTACCCAGCCCTACCACCAGTAATATAAAATATCCCTAAGAAATGGGTAAAAGAAACTTCATTTATCTCAGGCAAGAATATTTATCTATTAAAATATTTTTTATTGCACGCATAATGTTAGTTAGCTCTCCGCAGAGCAGATAGCTTCTCCTTTTGAACTTTCGATCAGTTGGTATTGATGATCGAAGTTTTGAACAAAATCTGCGCATGAACTTGACTTATATGTACCTAACTAATAATCAGGTCAGATAGTTTCTACCAGAAACTGCTGTTTCTGCCAGAAACTGCTCCAGTGATATTGCTAAGGTTGTCCAAATGCAAGTAAATATTTCAATTATAACTCTATTGCTAAAGTAAATGCGTCAATCAAAAGTGACGTCATAGCGTTGTTATCGAAAGTTAGGAAGATAGTGTATCCAGTGTACCGTGTAATTTCGATTAGCACAAGGCAGAGATAATTAAATTAAACAAAGCAAAATGAGAACCGATGGAAGCTCTCGCAATAGTAAATACACCAAGTCAACATTTACCGTAAAATTAAGTGAAGAAATAACCAAAGCACTGTCTTAAAGTTCCGGGAGTATGTTAATAAAATTAGAACTTACAATTTCTCTGCCCAAATGTACAGTTGTTAATCTTTCAAATTAAACGTCTCCACATTCCTTTTGCCTATGGCAAAGTAAACGTACCGAGAATCATACATTCACATCATGAAATGACTCTTTCATACACAATTACACAGCAATAACTTTGTTAATATCCATTTATAAATAACGTACCGAACTCACTTTCTATCTATATATCTTTAGTCTAGCAAAACTTACATAAATCTAATTAGCTCTCACAATTTTTCTCACGTTTTTGCAAAACTATTAGTTTTGCGGCTTAATTGTAAATCTCTCATATATTGTCAAAAGAAAAACATGACTCCAAAATTATTGTCTTAACATTTAAATATTATGGTCGTTTCTAGAGATATTATAAGCGCGGGAATGTCATAATGATAGTTACCTAATGCAATAATGACCGGATATTTTAAACGTTCCGGCTCATTGTTTAGACTCCAGAGCGATCCTGTCTCTATTCTCATGAAACGTATCGTGGATATAATTATAGGTAACACTTATTTTAATTGATCCTGATTATACCCCTATGCCTAGCTATATAACAACAAAAGAAAAGTGTGTATCTCAACAGCTGTAAAGAGATGACATATTAGGAATGTCCGAACCACGAATATATGCTGAGCTATCTAGCTATATTTAAATTTTTAGATCGTATCTCACACAGTTCAACGTTTTATATTGCCAGAAAAATCCATAATTTCTCCTAAACCAAAACCGCGGTATGATGTGAAGTATTCCAGGATATAATGATTTTACATCAGTATGTTCACATTAGTAGATACAACTTCGGGTTGGCTCTTTTGACAGCCTCATCGGTATTGAATTATTTTCCTTGCAAGAAGTGACCAAATTCCGGAAAAAGTGGTAATTTGTTGGAGCAAGGTTCGAGGAGTACGGTGGTTGTCAGAAAAATTTCAATCGCAGCTCCTCTAATTTAGCGACCATCTGTTGTGCAGTGTGTGGTCTAGCGTTGTCCTGAAGCAGCAGCTAAATTTGAATTTGGAATTCCTAACCAAACGCCAGATATTTGAGATCAAAGTGGCCAGTTTGACAAAACGCCAATTTCATATTATGTAAAGACCCGATATTATAAAAGGTGGTATATTGTACGGCTATAGCACCTATATCGTGTCAGCACTTGGACTACGTGATCTATCACATCTTCATTATCATAACCTAATATATTGAACATTTATTATGATATTAATAGTAATTTCTTGTATAATGTACTTATACAATTTGTTTTATATACCTACACATGTTACTGTCGGAGAAATCGCTGGGATATGTATAAGTTTGCACGTTCATCAACACCCCACAATCTAAATACTCATCATTAGCCACATTTATGAAAGCGTCATTATGTTATGTATATGTGCACGCGTAGGTACGTATAATTTGCATATTGTTACGTCTCGTCGGGTGAAAATAAACAATCGACAGATCCGGCTGTAACGTCTAATCACTCCGAGTGGCTCACAGCTTAATGTCACGTCGCATTAGTGAATTGCTATTACAATATCACGCAGCTGCCACTTGGGAGTGTGCGCTTGCGTTGACGCAATTCTAAAGAAAGTGAAACTACTACCCAAATGTAGTGTTATTGAATGAAAATTCCGCCGATTGTTGCGGTCGTTTGTCAACATCTATAGACCGGCAATTACTAACACACCACGCTTTCACGTCTTGTAGGCCCTGCTATTGTAGATAAAAGTAACTAGTTTTATTTAATTGACCGGGAATTATGCAAAATCGTAATTTAATACGTCTAGCGGTAAAGATAACGTGCAATGTGTACAAACTTTCCATTTTTAGCAACTGTGTGTAGTTCACCATAATCCTATGATTATCATCTAAAAAAAAGCACACAATGTATGTAAATGTGATCCACATGAAAAATTAATTGTTAGAAAATATACTTGATTTAGAGTGGATTCGACTAAACTCGAATATATACAAGAATAACTATACCGAGAATAATCTATTCCACGATTTTATTCTCTTAGATAATCAACAGTCGTTTTTCCACGCCATCTGCCGTATCGCTTATACTTGGAATAGCTATTCGCGAATAGCGAAGTGAATGTAATACCCAGCAAAAAGAAATTGTTCTACAAACGGGACAGTGTATAGCTTAATTCATCTCAACTCTTATTTTAACATTATAGCGTGAGAAAGTAGCTGTCACGCGCCCGATACCGATATTGGTTTCGAAAAATGACAGCACAAAAAAGATGACGGCATTTTTTTTATTCTTGGATTAACTCCTTATTCGATGCTTATCGGTGGTATAGTGACTATTCCCAAATAGGCTCGCCATTCTTCTTCGAATTGTTGTTGGTAAAATATAAAATTGATTTTCATTACTCATACTCTGAAAGTAGGCCTAAAGTTGCCTGAGGAGCGGGTTGAAAGTAATACTTTTCAGCCCTAGGGAGAATTACTTTCAACTGACAGCTGAGTAATTATAAAAAAAACAGTTCTATTTTCTGTACAGCCAGTCAATTACAGCGCGATGTAAAATTGATATAACATAGGCAAAGTTAAGTATTTATTAAAGAATTTATTTTTTATATGACTTTATTTTAATATAGTTGCAACTATATCTTTAAAATAACGAAGATTTATATTTTTTCAATGATTAAAATGAAAAATAATGGCTGAATAGCTGACAGACCACAGAAAAAAAAACAAAACCGGCGGGAAACCGGCGATTCCAAATTAAATTTTTTAGTCTCCAATTTTTTCTTTAACTAATTCGTGATTTTTATTTTTAGTTTCCTCGTATTCGTAATGAAAAGCACAGTGTTTACCTCGGGATAAAGACTTATTTAGTCGCGAGACGAGGTTTGGCGCCCGAGCGTAGCGTGGGCTCCAATAGTTCGAGGGATTAAATAAGTCTTTATCCCTATATGTTTCATCCCTAGGGTAAAAATGTACTATTATTCTCGCGTAAGTAGCGATTTATTCTAAGAATAAAATTTATTCTTGTTTGGTCGAATCCGCCCTTAACCTTTTTTCTTTTACTGCTATTATCTACTAAGTTTCTTCTTAAGTTCTCGGCGATTGTCATGTAAATTGCGTAACAACTAATTAAATCTACCTTTTTTTGTTTAGGCGGGTAAAAATGTTCCTAACCGCAGACCCCGTCGCTCGGGGCAACGAACGGTAGTGTGGGGCCTTCACCCACTAAAGAAACCCGCCATGTGCCGTCTCTCCGCCTTTATTGGCGGGCCACTGGAACTATGTTACATTCCTTCAGTGGTTAATTAAATCTACCTACAGGTAAAGAGATATATTACATAGTTTTTCAAAAAGGAGCCTAAACTAAATACTTTTTGAATAAGCATGGTTGGCGAACCAAGTTACTGGAAGAATAGGTAATGCCAGTATCTACAGCAGTTTTATTATTTGTTGGAATGCATGACGGTCTTGTTCGTATTACCTAAAATAATTATTTGTTGCACGCACTATCAGTACAATTGCTGTCGCGGGCTATGAATTTGGATCACCATGCAAGTTAAAACTAAGCACATATCTGCGAGAATATATTTCAAACTTCAGATTTCTACAAATTCTATATACATACCTAGTTTACCGTAAAGTAGTGTAGTTTACTACTCACGGCTGCACTTCACGAGTAGTAGGATGATAGTTTTATAAGGTCTTCAGATGATCGTTTTATGAGGTCTTCAGTTTCAAATAGTAGGATAATCAGTGGTTACTTTTTAGACACCTCCAACTAGTGACTCAGTCTCGGTCATAGGCTTAGACCTCAAGACTGACTGAATGACAACACCAGAATAATATTCAAGAGGCCAGAATGAAGAAAGATAACAGCTACGTTTCACGGACTACGTCAGAATCTAGAATGATCACTGCTACGTTTCATGGACTATGCCAGAATCTAGAATGATCACTGCTATGTTTAACGGACAACGCCAGAGCTGGTCAGAGTCAAGTATGACGCAGCTCTCGGGACTTGACCGTTCGAGATATTTTCAAATTTTAAATAAGAAAGAATGAAAGAAAATCAGTTTTTTAAACACACATATACAAACAATATGAACATAATATAGAACAAAGCTTACAATTATTTGTGTTTAAAAGGCTACAACACAGCATGAGCTGCGGGTGACCGCAGCGCCGATTTTCAGTTGAAGCCTCGAGTAACTCACGGATGTTCAAGTTACGAATTATTAAATTTTATTTTATTTAAAAAGAAATATAATTAAAAGGAAAGTATATAAAAGAAACTAATAATAATAAAAACAACTTCACAACAGTTAAAAAATGTTTTGTGTAAAATACTAAATAAATATTTCTTTGAGGATAGGTTTTATAAAATAACAAGACCTATTTACCTATTTTGAAAAGAGGATTAGGTAATATTATTACCTACAGTTTGAACATGTAAGGCTAGTTATTTAGGCGTTTATTAACACAAAATAATTTTTGTGTTTGTTGTTTGATCTTCATGCAAAAACTATTTAGGTAAAAAACTATTTAAGGAATTTTAAGGAAATGTTTTTTTTTTTGATAGTTCGTGATTAGATTTAAAACCTACTATGCATTTTATCCCGCTACTATATGGGGAACCTGAGAGGAAAATTAGCTTTTGGCTGCGGCGGAGCCGCGGGCAAAGGCTAATTATTGAATAAATTATAAACTGTTCAAGCGTCAGCTTAATAAACCACTAGGTTCATTATAGAAATCTGTGGCCATGTGGATTTCTTGAAGGCTATTTGTTTGTTAAACTAAGTTGGTAAACGAGTTTCGTATTATGAAGGAAAGTAATTCCGTTGTCCATGGTCACTTACGACATCAAAAGAAACACATAGTTTCCCTGTTCATGCAATACGTGTTGGCTACGAAGGCTGCGTGGAAATTACTCAGGTCGTCTCTTGGTTGGCTTTTAAGACACTAGGTACTAAAACTGCCGCATCGGAGACCGCTGTAAACAGCATTTAACTCTAATAGTAGTAATTAGGTCAATGCCTAAAATGTGTACCATAACACAAAACCTTACAAAAACACAAAAAAGGATTCCTAGTTCCAAAGAATACACAAAAAAAGTAAAACATATATATTACAGTGGCACTTTGTATATGATGAGCAGCGGAGAGCCTTTTTTTTGAGTAGTAGCAGTCAGTTTTTTCTGCTTGTCCCCTTGGGAAACAGGCGTCAGCATATGTATAATATTTTTTTGATAATGTGATATCGACATTGTTTATCAGCACTTAGGAAATGTCACCTACACCTCTCTTTAGTTGTATCTATCGTTATCAAACAGATAAGATCTTAGTAAGTTGCTGACGTCATATCAAGCAGGTCTGAGGAAACATGAAGCAGATAGTGATGGAATATTTAAATTTTTTAATTTTATTTTATTTAGCAATTCGAAGTATGAAATTGTTATATAAATATAATGTGTCGGCTGTTAAACCTACAGGTATTTTATGCAATATTTCTTTCTCTATTCACATTTCATATAAACAGTTTTAAAGCTGCGAATATTATGTAACTTTTCATTTCGAATGACATTCAATGAGATTAAATATGCACCAAATAGACTACTTTTTTGCCTCATAGAAATGGTTAAAATCGTGTGGAGAAACAAAAACGCATGGACTATTTTTGTCGGAGTTATAGTAACACTGAGAAAATATAGTCTTAAATAGTGTAAAATAGTTTGCAATATAATATACTGCACTGAAATCGGTTTATAACCCAATCGTGTTCATGAGTGAAAGCTTCCAGTTATAAAATATTCTTTATTTTTGCAAGCAATCCTTGATACCAGCTGAGTCACATTTTTTATTTGTATTTACTCAATTCACGAAACTAAATTATTTAAAGCCTTAATGCATAATGATGATGGATTCTTAATGGTTCATTTTACTTCACATTTTTGTTGCAGTAATAACTTTATCCAATCTTATATTTAGCAAAAGCTGTTTCTTTGTATATGCTATTTGTTTAGCAATAGGTTTGTCGTTATAATGCAATAGCTGGCACAATGGTCGTGGAGGAAGACGGTGAGTTGGATTGTGTACTTTGTGTCCGGGGAAGCACTCGACCGTAACACAATTTTACGGTGGGACGCTCAGCTATATTATTTGTGTACCTTTTTTCCCCTCAATCGACTACTATATTTACCAAAATATTGTGGATGCTGTTATTCACATCCTAATTTATGTTAATCGACTTTATTAAACGGCATATATTATGTATTTAATTTATGGTGTTAATAACTACATATATCATTATTAACTAAGTCCCATTCTTGTTTTCAGACAGGCGGTGCAGACAGCGCCAGCGGTGGGTCGGGCGGTTCGGGCATGGAGTGTCTCCAACTGCGCTCGCCGCCCGGACCCTTCCATTACCTTATCTCGGAGCAGGCTAAGTCCCTCGTCGCTCTACAGGTGAGTCACGTCCATGCGTCTGGACTCGTGCTCTCCCAATATTGTTCAGTCAGTCTTGCAGTTAGCTACTGAACTTTGTATTTTACAATTAAAAACACAATATATTTTCATGTCCCAATCAATTTCTAGCGCCTTTCTGAGAGGTCCTGAGTCCATGTAATTTAAAGGTAGGCATCTATGCTATTATTGTTAGCCCTTTTTTTGTTGAAGTGGGAAAAATCTACCCAACCGCACAATCTACCCCCGTCTTTAAGGGCAACAAACAGAGTCGCGTGAGGCACTCTCCCAGAAAGGAAACCGGCTGTGTGCCGTCATTCCGCAGGTTCTGGAGGACCACTGCAACTGTGTGGATTGTGTGACTTGTGGTCATTATTGTTCGCCCTTTTGTTTTTTTTTTGTTTAGGCGGAAAAAGTGTTCCTAACCGCACACCCCGTCGTTCGGGGCAACGAACAGGGTAGTGTGGGGCCTGCACCCACTAAAGAAACCCGCCGTGTGCCGTCTCTCCGCCTTTATTAGCGGGCCACTGGAACTATGTTACATTCCTTCTGTGGTCCGCCGGCGGCTTACCCTTTCGGGTATCCTCTACTGAGCGACGCATCCGCGCACGGAGCGTCGCACCTTCTCGGGAGGCCTTGCGGGTGGCGGACGTTCCCCGGTCCATCATTATTGTTCGCCCTGCCCTTTGCAAAACGGGCTACCCTCAAACAATCTCACCTCGTATTTATTAATGTCATGACAGAAAGAAAAATGTATGGTTAAAATATTGGGTATTCAGCAACAGAGTTCTTTGGAAGTATTTGTTTTGTAAACATGCGTATAAAATGTTGCTAGAAGCTTGCTGTGTAATGTGTAATTGTATGTGTATGTTACAAACAGATGATCTCTTTTAGCTTTTATCCGTCTGTATGGGGTCAACAGGGATGTTTTTCATTTTGTATTGAGTTTACAATAAATATGTACTTTGTCTAATTTTGTTTAAAAATATATTCATTGTTCGATGGCTTTAAATTGCCTTAGTCTAGTTCGGTGTATGTCTAGCGCCAACACTTTGGATGGATAGTTTTTATACCCACTGTAATTGCTGTTGTCATTCAATAAAAACGTTGATCATTCATATATACAGGAACTCCAGAATGAAGTCGGAGCTTTACTTGAATTTCGCGACCTCGTCATCGAGACATTCCCGAACCTGCGCTCAAAGATGCCGCCGTCGACGCCGGCGAGCGGCACGCGGCGCGACTGGGAGCCCGGCGTGCGCGTGCGGCGGAAACTCGCCGCCGGCGGGGGGGGGGACGCGCGGGCCAAGCCGCAGCCTTCCGTACAGGACTCCGGCTTCAGCACCGAGACCTCTTGCGGGAAGGTAACGTCCATATGTATTAATTATTTTATCACTCCTGATTACCTCTGCTCATTCCAGACTGACTCGTGTAAAAATATTTTATTCAGGATTTCTACGATTTATTTTTACTGAAGCCCTCATTATTGTTGTACTTATGTAAGCAAAAAGCGACTTCAATTATCGGGATGAAAAATTAAACAACCTTGAAGCATGTCAATGTGTTTCGATTTGGTAAAGAATCTTCCTCGCTTGAGCTTAGGAATTAATTGTCACGGTGTGCTCCCCGACCATGGGCATAAAGTGATACCTACATTATTCGATTTCAGGACGCACATTCATCATCCGCATCTGCGTCTGCTACGGCATCCCGCACTCGACCGCTGGAAGACGAATTATGGGCGCTGCTCGATGTCATTCAACGCAAGGGCGTGCGTTTACGAGACGAGGCCGAGCAGTTGCGAGGGGAACTGGACGACCGACACGGAGACACAGTGGAGGACTCGTTCGCGAGGGCGCTGTCGACAGCGAGCTGCGGCGCGTGCGGCGCCGCGCTGGCCGCGCCCGCGCCCGCGCCGCTCGGCCGCCTCGACTCGGCGCTCGACGCCCCGTCCCGGTTGCCTCGCATCGCCACTCCTGACTCGAAGAAATTCGCGGCGATTCTCCTCGAGAGCAATCCCGTTGAACTTCAAAGACAACTGCTCATCTCCACTGTACAAAATCAGGTAGGTCTTTATTTCAAACTATAAATACAAAGTATATTATCTGAATTCTACTAGGCAAGTCGATAATTTAACAACCACAAAAATCTGTCTAGTGTTATTTCAGAATACTAGGTTATAATAAAGGAATGAGTAGTGAGTGTGAACTGACGACGCGAATCATTAGTAATGTAGAGTATGAAATTAAATTTCTCTACACATAAGTAACGGTAAGAGATTGCGTGTCAATTTAGCAGTTCCTTTATAGGTCATTAGAAATGTTGCATTAACAAAAAAAAACAGTAGGAGTTCTTAATTGCAGAACGGGTGAGGTAATTAAGTACGTGCTAGTCGTTCTTCTGTGAACTGTCGTTGCACTAACGAGTGGATAGTGTGACGTAATTGTAAGATTTCGGCAAAATTACGCAGAACTGTGCGACTAATGGAGTGTGGCATCGCTGGTGACGGTCGACCACCATCATTAAATTCTGCGGTACCTATATAACGTATACATGAATAGTCCGAAATGTATACAGTAATGAGTTGTTGCAACATTTTGGCGTCAAAAGTTTTAGCAAATTTGTATTATGTGACCAATTGATCGTATAATTCTACCACATTGGTTTAAATTTAGAGGCAATTAATATAAAAATCTTGTAACCGCGAGGGCTCATTTGCTATATAAAGCAAATTGCAATTAAGTAACTCTATCAATAATAATATGAAACATAAATAGTTACGTCATACGAAGCAAACCTCCAACAATAGGATCAATAAGAAAAAAAAATTAACAAAAAATATAAATTTTTTGCCAAAGCCAAAATAATGGGCTTTGAGCTAGATACACAATGCGTCATAACATAATCCTTGACTCGTTCTAAATTATTGATATTGAACTAGCAAGAGGCCGCGCGTTTTCTGTATATTTATATTCGTTCTAGATAGACACAGCCAAATACGAACCTCATGTTATAACATCATAGCAGTAAACGACGTATTTTTGCTCCTCATTTTGGAAAAAATAAACTGCTACCTTGATATTGATTTTATACACATGCCAATAACTCGTACGTGCGGTAAAACCGTAATAAGTTTTATATATTCTTTATTGGACATGTAAATATGTTTTTACAAAATTAAATCTAGTTGATGCGTAATCATGCACGTTATCTTGTATATACCAGATCTTGTCAAGTGTTATCTTATTTTATTCGATGTATTTTCATCTTAAATGAGACAATAACAAATTTTATTGCCGAATTCGAAGAAACTTAGTACGTACTTATTAGTGATAAGAAAGTTACGTAAAAAATATAATCTTGTTTCAAGTGCCTATATATGTCTATTTATATATGTACCTACATATTGCTTGTGACATCTCGGCAGTAATTACAAAAAATAATAAATGATTTTGCGACAAAGAAATCACTTTGAGAAATAATAGGTATATAGATATTAAACATAACCTGTTTTTAATGTTTCAGGTGCTGAGTGAGCGATTGAAACGTGCGGCCGCCCAACGTACACTGTTGTTGGAGAGATTGGAACGCGCGCGGGATCTCAACGAGGACCTCAAATTCAGAGTAAGTTTACCGAAACACATCATCAGGAGCGATGGACGTCTACGGAATTATTAATTACCTACTAGCCTTTGCCCGCGGCGGATATAATAGCGGGATAAAATTTATACCTGTTTTTAAGTCTCATCAAGAGCTATCAAATAAAAAAAATGCATCAAAATAAATTCTATAGTTTTTGCGTGATGCGCGAATGAACAAACAGATAAACAGACAAAAATTCTAAAAAACATGGATTTGCGTTTATTGTGTTTAGACACGCCTATATAGCCTATTACAGTATTTTTTTTGGGATCTCAACGAGGACTTCATATATGTCAAATGTACAAACAGCTCTGTTACAGCTTTATAATAGTATAGATAAATATGATAAATAGAGACATTTTAAATTTGAAAAATCAGTTGTTCCGTGCAAAACGGGAGTAGAACCCACCTCAATGCTTCGCTTATGAGGCGTGCAATATACACTGGGCTATTTGTCGTAAACTAGAACGAGTGCGTGCACTGACACTATATTTTTCAACTATACAATTAGATATGCCAATAAATGATCACGACCAGTCGACGCATTTTGTGACACTGAGATATTTTGTTTTGTTATGAGACTTATTCATAGTGTTGTCCATTTAATTTTACGTCTTTAGTCAGCTCATTAAGAAAATATATCGAAAAATTATGGAATTGTTGGTAGTAAAGTCAATATTGAATTAAGGTTGTCTGTATATTTAGATATTTTTATATACATTTTTAGCATTTGACATGCTTAGCACTATACATTAAACACAAAGTGAAAAATGTGAAATCAAAAATAACAGTTACGAGCAGGATCGAAAAAATAAAGAGAAAAAGAAGAAAAAGTAAAGATAAAAAAATTAAATGAGTAGGTATGTATAACCTTTACGAGCGGTTGAAGTAAAACTTCTTTAAAATTTATGGGTAATATTACAAAAAAGATAGAGAAGGGAAGATTATATTACCAATCAATAGTAATTTTTTATCAAGACTATGTGTGATAATAAATTACTAGTGATGTGTGTAATGTGTGGTACATTATCACTATATAACAACCACATTTTTTACTAATAAATCACAGCGGCCGCCATGAAAGGTCGGTCGGTGTTTCGAACTTCGAACTAGCACACACACTGACTTGAACCTGAACAGAATTGTGTGTATTACATAAGTTTGAGTAGTCAAAAATGGAACTTATTATGAAGAAATGCTTTATAAATCACATAAAATAGTAAACTATAATTCTGAAAACGTTGTTAGATAATTATTATAAATTTTACACGAAGTACGTTGTTTCAATCTACACAATTCTTAGTATAAATCGATGGAAACGGAAATATCAATAAGACCGCCAGTTGGTGTCCTAATAAAAAAATTCGTGGCCCCCGAGGGCAGGTGGACTTTATTAGTTTTAGGGAAACTGCAAATAAAATAATAACTATACCACTTATTTTAGTTCTGTGAAAGGTATCGGCTTTGTGAATTGTTACTTTATTTATAGGCGTAAACTGCAAAAGATAAAATAAACAATAGACTACGTAAATCGGAAAGGTAACTTTTTATTTACCGCTGTTGTTTAAACGATCAGGTTTGTATGCATAGTATATATTCCGGTAGAATTGAGTATGTTACGTTGACAATTGCCTAAGTAAATCGATAACGTTACTACGCTATATCGATAGAGAAATTATTTTACTAAAAGGCACACCGTTTAAAACCGTTATTTCCGTCCGAAAAAAGAGAGTTATTTAAGTCGCGGCTAAAGAAGTTTTACTTCAAAAAGTTCGTGTATCAATATTGCGTTTGCACCGACACGTTTCGGTTTAAAGAGTTTCATAGCGATAGACTAAAATTTGTCTTCATCATATTTTTCTTCTCTCTCATGTTACGAAATAAATGTGCGTCAACGTTACCTTAATTTAAAATGCGAACGTCAAAATTTCGTTCTGACGAGCGGCCGAGGCGCCACAGCACGCGTACTGAGTGGCGAACATTACGCCCGCAGTTGGAGGAGAAGAGCATCGAGCTGGAGGGCGCGCGGGCGGAGGCGCGGGCGGAGGCGCGCGCGCGCAGCATGCGGGCCCTGGAGCCGCTGGCGCTGCCGGCGCGCGCCGAGCTCAGCGCGCCCGCCACGCCGCGCCGCCGGCCCAGCCGCATCCCGCTGCACACCGCCCGCCCCGCCTCGCGCTCCTCCGCCTCCTCCGCGCCCGCCGCCTCCTCCTCCTCCGCCTCCGCGCGCAAGGACAAGAGCGCCGTGCCCGTACGCCGCTCGCCCGATGCCAAGGTGCGCGCCCGCTCCTTCTGGAACAACTGGTTCTTTAAAGATTCCGCCTCGTGAGAGCTCGACGGACGCGTTCTCGTAATGACGCCCTCATGCCATTATGTCCCGTAAGTCCCCTCTTTAGTTGCGTAGAGCGAGTCCGTATTGCGAGCGTGTGCTAACCGTTGTCCTCGTCACTAACTACGTCGCGACCCTGAAATCGATTCAATGTTGAAATCTTACTTGAGAAATTGCGGCGCACCTTCCTAAAATTTGTATAACAAATGCGCCCTTTTAACTCTATCGAATCCATTTTAGTGTCATCGTCTTCCATCGCTCATGTGAATGAATGACACGTTTTGTTTGTAAAAGTTGTCGTACACCGAATCTGTATTATCATTTAACTTATATTTATTAACGACTCAGTTTCTTTGTACGACATCTTTGAGTGGCTTGGGTTTTGCTGTAACTATATTTCAATATTGAAATACAAATTTTAACTTTAATACCATAATTTAGATCTATATTTTCTGTTTTTATTGTATTCAGTGCACATTTTAACATTTTTATGTGATTGTTTGTGGACATTAACGAAGATTGTGGTATGGTAAGTGCGACCTGAAAATATTGTTTAGTTTGAGTATTATCATTATTTTTGCCACTTGTTACACGCTAGTAGTATTTAGTTCATTTTATGATTTTGTATTTTAATTTTACTGACATAGTGGCATTAAGGCAAAATAATTAGCTAATCACAAAGCAACTACCGATGCTCTCACGTAGCCACTGTATGTACGGTAATGGTGATAACAATATTAAGCACAATGTAAAACTCACGAATTATTGCATAATTTGTAATGAATGTAAAACGACACGTGATACCTGGCACTAAAATGATTTACACGTTAACGTAGTTTTCTTACACCGGAGCCGTTACTATGCGTCCTTCTCATAAAACCAAAGATATAATAACACATTCTCTGCGATTGAAATAAATCATTTGAAGTAAGATGTTATTAATTTCAGTATTTTGGCCGGATCAAAAACAAAAAGTATCAGTGCAAAATTGACAAATATTAAACATAACGCAGTGAATGTGTTAAAAATTGAAGCTTAATAATAAGGCAATAGAAATCCATATACCTACCATTATAATTTTTTCAATATATTCTTTATGATATATTCTTCGGGGATGGTTAGTAATTTTTGTTATAACTTTTACGGTTATGTTGTTCCACAGTAGTTCCTACTGTAACTCATGCCGAGTAATGTGACGTTAGCGATATTTTTAACCGAGGGGTGTCATTTTAATGTTTAATATGGGCTGCACCAGAAGATTATATGTTTAATAACCGGTGATTCTAGGTAGAAAATAGCGCTATTCTTGCTCTTCTTCTTGACATACAATAAAAGTTTAATTGTCTCCTCCAAAATGGGAGTTAAATTGGCTCGCTACACGACAGTGGCCTATCGGTCGGTACCGGTTCTATTGCCATATTATTACGATTCCTGTGATTAAAGGTAACTCGGTTCAGTTAGAGGTTGAGAGTCGCTAGCGGCGGCTCCGACGCGGGCCGGGCGTGTCCGTAACGTGGCGCTGATGTCGACAGAGGCTGGCGGCCGAGGGCCGCTCGCTGTGGGACGGGCGGCCGCAGCTGTACTTCGAGAGCTTGCACTACGGCGCCGCCCAGCCGCCCTCCGCCGCGTACGACTGCGACTCGCTCGGGTGAGGGCGGGCTACTTTCAAAATATTACTTATAATGTAGTGGCGCCTTTGTTCCTGTTGGTAAGAGATCGGTCGCACGTAAAAATTGATCCATGTAAATCCCGCATCGCCTATCATTCCATATTCACCGGCTGGTGTTTCGGGGATCTGTGATGTTATCTTTAATAAACAGAAGCTTGGCAGCCGGCGCGGTTGGGTGAGTGAAACTGTTTGATTAAATCGCAGGTCCCGCATGATGAAATAAAAATAATTTTATCTTCTTACTATTGTAATCGTGTCATGTCTACGATGTTATTGTGCCAGAAAGGTAACTATTTTTTATTTACTATTTACATGATAATGATTTGATAACATATTTAACTAACCACATTATCTCAAAAGTATTAAATTAAATATTTAATGGTAGCTATGTTTAAATCTACATGTCATTCCTACACTTCTAAGAACAGACTGTAATTATTTTATATACATTGAGTGAGAGCTTGGGACGACTGTTAGAAAGGCTGTGAAACAATGATGTGTGCTTGATGTTGTTGTAAATCAGAAGTAATGAAATTATAATGTTTAGTTAATGTGTGTTGCCATTCTACACACCATTGTTGTTATACATTATAAAATCGTCCAGTGCTGAACGTCCTAATGCGTGACTGCCTTTGATTTAAAAGTTGTGAAGCTAGTTGATTTTTTTAGTATCGTTTCATATGGCGGACTTAACAAATAGTAGGAGACTGATTTTGTATATAGAAAAGTTAGAAATGCTTTACCAAGATAGGAAACTCCATATATAAATGACAGTAATTTTAGTATTTCATTATGTTTTAAGGCTAAGTGTATCTGAAAACTACCAACTAAGCTTTTAAAGATTAAACTAGTATGTAATATTATAACAATTCTATAATGTAAATGGCTGTATTCTATGTAATTATGAATAAATGTTTAGTTTATAGGTAATTAGTCGACTGTTTATTGTACAGCATTTGATTAGACTATTAGTTTGTAAATTATTAAGCCATTACCTACCTATAATTAAGATACTCATAAATCTATCTAGTTAGCTTGAATCTAGTTAATGATTTATTAAGTGTACAGAAATCATATCACTATATACAGACCGTAAATAAAATTGTTCATATCAACACAGTGTTTTATTAATAAAATGCATTAAATAAAATTATTAAAACAATCAGTATTCAATTATACTTACTCTAAACAGAAAAAATAAACAAATAATATAAAAATTAAAATTGTTCCTGAGAATTTGTCAATTTTGGTCCCAAAGCTATGTCCTTTATTTCTAGTGTATCAGGGTCCTTGCAGACCTTAATGAAACCGTACTGCTTTAATTCTGGAAAAGAAAACTCAATTTACTTCTTATTATGTAAAAGTAATCTAGTCTAGAACACTGTTGGTGCAACTTCACACATTTCTTTGCTTTCAATTAATAATTAAGAAAATCTTTAGAAGTTCTTGTATATAAGACATTGAATATCTCTATTAAAAATAATTACAATGTATTATAATTTAAACGACATTGAAAACCGTTACGAATGCATGGTTTAGAAGTAAGCGGATAAACAGACGCAGGTGGCGAATTACCACAATATAATATCGATGAAACAAATGTCTCCTTGAGACCCGTCCATTAGGCATGTAATTCGGAAGGTTGGACTGAATTTTTGAAAATTAAATGTAAATAAACAATCAACGAAAACTACTATTAACTACGACGGATCGCAATGTATAATGATAAATTAAATAGTTCATGAAAATCACTGTGGTGACAAACTACTCCCAATTCTATTCCACAGGTGCTATAAGGGTCGACTAAAAAACTGCGAAAAAAGGAACATTTGATTCAAAACTTCTTGAGTCTTTCCACCTATCATCCTCTCTTTTGGAGGAGGCGATGCCACACGTATCAGGGTTTAAGACTAAATAAAGCTATAATAAACTTACTGAGTATAGAAGTAAAACACCGTGCAGCAATAATGTGTTGGTGTCCAGGTATGACAGGACCCTTGGCGATAAGTTTAGTTATTGTCACGGGTTGAACACCGCTTTTGAGAACCTTCAAAATCTTCAGCATTGTTCCCTCGGTGCCCCATTGATCACTGAAAGATATGATAAAAAAATAATGTTCAAAAATAACAATAAGTCAGGGTCCAGGTTCGAATCCCGGATCAGATCGTAAAATACTAATATTTTCGTAACGACGACGTAAGAGAGCGAGTAGGTAAAAAAAAGAGTATTGGTTTAAAGATGCGACAGGGAATGCTTCGATGGTTCGGACATGTGGAAAGAATCCCGGAGGAGCGACTGGTATACGATGCGAAAGTGGAAGGATGTAGGTACAGGGGGAGACCGAAACTCGCCTACCTAGACCAAATCGGTCATGTATTGAAGGAAGGTTGAGACACGAGTCTCCGAAACCGGCAAGCGTGTATGAAGAGAATTATGAATGTTGATTAATCAAGAGATGTATGCAAGAATAGAACCTTTTGGCACTCTGTTTTCTCTGCCTACCCCGCAAGGGGGATGGCGTGTGCGTAAGTTCAATAGCAGCTTAGTGTTCTCAAAGTTAACTGTGTCACCCCGAAGCCTTGGAGATGCATAGTTGATCCTACTCCTGATCTTTTCTGATCGTGTAAAAGATTGCAGTCCCATCGCAGTTAGATTGAGGATTCGATCAAGGTACCACACTACAGTCCCCCACCAGATGGACCGACGATCTGGTCAAAGCCGCGGGGAGCCCAGGACCGCTCGTTGTGGCGTTCTCTTGGGGAGGCCTATGTCCAGCAGTGGACGTTGAAAGGCTGATGGATGGACCGCTACAGTAATGTCACACAGTTCTTATGTCATCCAGGCTTACAGAGGTCACACGGCGGGCTTATTTAGTGGATGAGGGCCCACACTACCTTCTTCGTTGCCTTGAATGACGGGGTGTGGGGTTAAGAAGTACGTTTTATCTCGCCTTAATAAAAATAAAAACTAGACGTCGCGGGACGTCTACAAGATGTGAAAACATCGTAATTATTTTATAGAAATAAAATGATCATAACTTGACAAAGTGGAGTACTTTGTCAAGACGAATCAAAGGAGTATAAACTTGATAGAGTTGCGTCGTTTTATTACAGAGTTACTGTGACCACCTTCCAGCTTCATCGACAGATTCTGGATACCATCTAGAGACAAAGTACTCGGCAAGACGAATCAAACGATTCCAGACTCGATGGGGTTGCGTCGTTTCATTACAGAGTTACTGTGGCCACCTTCCAGCTCCATCATCAGACCCTGGATGCCATCTAGAGGCAAAGTACTCGTCAAGACGAATCATACGAGCCCAAACTCGTTGGGGTTGCGCCGTTTCATTATAGAGTTCCTAGGTCCACCTTCCAGCTTCATCATAAGATCAGCTCCATGTCATCATAATATTGCACTATCACGCGATTTACACATGCGTGTAAAATTTCATCTCAATCGGAAACCGGAAAGTGTGTCAAATTTAACTTGCAAAATTTGAACGGGACAAGTAAAATAAAACTGTCGCCACGCTAACAGCCGATTTTACCCTCCCTCCGCATTAGATGTTTCACATCAAAAAGTTTTGGTCACGATTCTTTTTCCAATGCCGGGATTTCGGGATTATTTATTGCCAATGATAAAACCATCAAAAAAGCCACAAAGTTATGTAAACTTCAACGTTATCTCAAAGCTCAAAAACATCACTATACTAAAATACTTTTGCCGAATTTTATCAGTAAGCTGACGAAATTCTTGGTAATATTGGGGACGTCGTAGGAGGCGACTGAGGGGAGTAAGCAGTTTACAACTATTGCCTTACTGGGTACCAAATGGGAGTGCTTCGTTTCGTCGGTGTGCAATGGCTTGCCAGTATTCATAGTATTGTTGAGTCTATGAGTGACGGATACCACTTACCATCAGATGGGATGTGGTTACCAAAAAAAGTTTATGTGAGCTTTTATTATACTACGTGGGTAGCAAACAAGCATATACGGCACGCGTGGTGGTAAGCGGTAACCGTAGTCTATAGACGCTAGCAACACCCACTGGCGCGTCGCGTACTCCAAGGAAGGATATAGGAAGTGGAGAGCAAGGTTAATAAGGAGGGCATTTAGGTCTCCGGCGCTCTCACTCAGGAACAACAGCACCTACCGTTGTTTCACGCTGATTTTCTGTTAGAGTATAATTTTCCATTTTATTACAATAAACTTACTAAATCATTACTTGATAGTCAACTACTTGCGATAAGAATAACAATATCTATCATTAATAGATAATTCCAGTGTCACGATGTTTGTCCGAACGCCGAAACTACTGAACCGATTTTAACTTTTCTTTTTTTTAAATGTGTGTGTTTTGTTCCAACTTAAGAGATAGGATACTTTATATCTCAATTTATAATTGCAATATTTATTCATGAAAAATCTAGGTATTATAATTCCAGTGTCACGATGTTTGTCAGGGATGAACGCCGAAACTACTGAACCGATTTTAACTTTTCTATTTTTTAAATATGTGTTTTGTTCCAACTTAAGAGATAGGATACTTTATATATATATTATCAATTTATAATTGCAATATTCATGAAAAAATATATGGCGGTACAAAGTTCGCCGGGTCAGCTAGTAAAAACAATATGGCGTTAACACTTTGCAATTTAAGCGGTGCTTTTACAGCTTCTCATTTTGGCCGGTTGCAATAATAAGCTATGCTTCTAAAACTCAAACACGCGCGCACATTTTCATGCACACAGTAACACATTTGCTGTGTACTACACGAGATTTGACGAGATGCGTTCTGTGAAAAATAAGCACGGCGTAGTGCTGCTTATGCCATTGAGCCCTCTTATGCTCACGGGGAGGCGGTAGCGCTATCTGCGCGGCGTGCGTTGCATGTTGGGCGATCCAACGAGTTAGTTCCAAAAATGTAATAGATGGCGCGTAAATAAATCGCGTTATAAACTCGGGAAGTCAGAATGTGCCCGTGACTTAGAGTAGTTTAATATTTTTTTAAACTACATAGTTATCTATCATTATTATCATTAGAGGGGCATATATGTATAGGGTTACAGGGTATGCAGTGCTTATTTGCATGTACGGAGTGCACGCCACTGATCAAGCCGGACAAGGAAGGGCACTAGAAAATGCTAATGGCTTCCAGTGGGGGCTGTTTAGTTTTATATCAAATAAATTAATATCTGATAAAATGTGAATCAACAAATGAAGGCCTAGTCCCACTAGTAGTGCCACTTATAGGTACCTAATAGGTACAATTTGATTTTCCTAATATATTTGCATACATTATGAATATATTTATCAGTATTAATATCTGCTTTAGGTACTAAATTTAGTATCCTAGGTTAAAAATTACATGAAAATGTAGGAATTCAATGTAATATGTACTTGTGTCACAGAATAGATTAGTCTTGTGTTTCGAACAAATTATATGTATCTACAAAATATACTGAAAAAATATTTTTAGTAAAAACCATTTAAGCATGGAAAAACATTGAATTAGACATGAAACAGCTTATTGCTCCTGAACGTCAAATGCTGTAAACTTTTTGGAACGTCTCGATAACAAAAAAAAAACAATTACCTATGTGATTTCTGTTGAATCTTATTCAACCCTGAAAATCCGAGGTCTATCATGTATATCATCGAAGGTTTCAGTACTGGAAAGGATCGAGATCGAAACATCTAGAACTCTGTTAATTCACGCAGAACGTTTATTTAGATGTTTAGTCTTTCTAGCTGCCATGACCTGTTAGGCCGATACCGTCCTTAATGGAATAAAACTCACGGGGCAGGCACGGTTTCTGCCCATACAGGCAGAGAGACGGCACACGATTTATTTAGTGGGTGAGGGCCCCACACTAGCCTGCTCGTAGCCCCGAATGACGGGGTGTACGGCAACACTTACCGTATAAACCTCAAAGAGTCAGTCGTTTGTTCTGAATCTCCTAAAGACACTTTAGTTCTATCGAGACTGCCCAGCGGTGTTTCGGATGTGTCGCTAAGATTCCCGCGGCTGGGTTTACTTCGTGATATTGCACGTTGAGACGTTCGAACATCAGACAATGTAGTTGGCGGCTGCATTTGTATATCTGCCAACCCTGCTTCTTGTAACATTGAAGATACAATCCTTTCAGCGGCATGTGCTGATACAGGTTCCGCTGGTGGCAAGTTGATATCTCTATTTTCTTTATCCACTTCCGGATCAACTGAAATGTAATCGCATATCAGAACAATTGTGGAATGTCGTTTCAAAAGGGCGTATTTCTCATTTCAAAAAATTACTTTTTTTTTTCAATGTATTTCAGTCCCACCTCCCCATTCTCATTGATATGGTTGTTTATAACAGTAGCCTCTAGAAAATTATTTATAATACAGCATTTTGGTTCGCGTCAGAAGGACACATAAACATTCCTGAAGAAAACAAATGAGCCACAAATTATTCTGGAGCCACGCAATATAATGTGGTAGATATACGGAAAATCTAAGACCAGTGAGCCTAGCCAAGTTGCATTCTATGATCGTTTTAACGCTATATAGAATACTATTCAAATATATGGGAATTCACGATAAAGATCTTTAACGATATCTATAACGCTATGTTACGTGACTTAACTATAGATAAAAATACTATTATGAAATACGCCGAAACTATCAGTCATATATTTGTTATTTTTTCCTGGACCTAACTCAGAAGTCCATGCGGTGTAGTAGCGAACCGAAGAAGTACAATAACGACAAGTCTCATATATTTTAACATAAACGTAAGGTGAACTCATAACATTGAAGTGATGTAACATAGTTCCAGTGGTCCGCCAATACAGGCGGAGAGACGGCACGCGGTGGGTTTATTAAGTGGGTGAGGGCCCCACATTACCCTGTTCGTTGCCCCAAACGACGGGGTGTGCAGTTAGGTATATTTCTTACCGCCTTAACAAAAAAGAAAGGGTGAACCCATAAACGAAGAAATGAATATCTTACCGGGTTCTTGACTTGACTTCTGTTTCGCCAGTTGACTCTCTCTAAAGGACACATATCCTATAGAACGCTGTCTTTTTGCCTGTAAAATAAACAAAATATTATGTTATTTTTATGGCCTTTGAATGAGATACAAAAAAGTAATAAAGAATTCTCATGAAATATTTAGTAGTGACTGCTTCAGTTGCAGTTTGGGGTGTCGCAGGTAGCATCCTAGGTCCAGTTGGCCGCTAAAGAAGTCGGAGTCGGCACACGGCGCGTTATTTAGTGGCCTCTAAACTACTCTGTACGTCACCCCGAACGACGAGGTGTGCAGTTAGGTACATGTATATTTAGTAATTACTGGACCATAGAATATGTTTACTTTTGCTAATGATAAAGCTCTCGTATTTTATGAAATACTAGCTGACCCGGCAAACGTTGTTTTACCATGTAAATTATTAATAGATAATTTTTAGGAAACTTCTAGCGCAGAAAAAAAAAACTAACTTATATGCCGAATCATAAAAAAAATTAAAATAAAATATTTGGTCAAAAAATAAAAAAAAAATTCTTGGGGTGGACCACTCTTATAAATGTGTGTTTTCATAAGAATCGGTCAAGTCGTTTCGGAGAAGAATGGCGACAAACACTGTGACACGAGAATTGTATAACTAGATTCTATTAACATTTACACTTTTTTTGTTATGGCGGGAAAAAATGTCCCTAACCGTACACCCCGTCGTTCAGGGTAACGAACAGGGTAGTGTGGGGCCTTCACCCACTAAAGAAACCCGCCGTGTGCCGTCTCTCCGCCTTTATTGGCGGGCCACCGGAACCATATTACATTCCTTCAGTGGTATTAACATTTACACCTAAACATTACCAATACCAAAAATCTTGTCTTTGAACTTCTAGCACAGAAGAAATACTTCTAGGTTTTAAAAATTGTATTTGCATAGTTACTTGGATGGAAATTGTTGCATACTCGCATCTATACCTATGCTTTTACATACAAACTTCTCACAAGTATACAAACAAACACACACGTACGCTTCTACTTATCACATACCAATACCTAGCGTTACCTTAGTGACAGCTTCCTCCTCGTTAGAGTTCTTTTCGTTCGTTCTTTTTCGTGCTTGTGACAGATTCTCAACCTTTTGTGTTAACATATCGGCTATATCCAGCTCCATTAATTCCACAGCACTGACACGCGGCGCTTCGGAAACGTTTAGGCACTCTGTAGTCACATTCACTTCTGCCGGACGTTCTATTTGTATTTGTGGTCCTTTAGTCTTAGTTGTGGTGGAAACATCGGGCTCTTCGACTATTTTCTCAAGCATCGTGATATTGCGACGGGACCTTTGCAGAACTTCCTAAATGAAAGCATATTTTTGTTTTATTAAATAGCTGATTAAAGCTGGATATTTAAGCTTAATTCTATAAATATGAATATACTGCTTAATATACTGCTTCACATTGAAACATATATCTAAGATATTCCCGATAGAATAGAGCACATACCACGCGTCGTATCTCTTGGTGAATGTGTAGTTATGCATACACGACTATCATACTGGCTAGGTAGAGACAAGAATTTGGTTTATTAAACACAAAGTGAAAAATGTGAAATCGAAAATAACAGTCACGAGCGTCACCCAAAGACGTTAAGTATGAATGTGTTATGGAAATTAGCAGTCAGGAGCAATTGCCACGATGGCTGAATTGGCAAAGCATCTGGACGGTATCCAGGAGATGCAGGCTCATATCCTGCTCGTGACTGTTACTTTCGATTTCACATTTTTCACTTTGTGTTTAATGTATAGTGCTAAGCATGTAAAATGCTAAAAATATATATAAAAATATCTGAATTTGGTTTATGTTTCTTCGCGTAAAAAATAAAAGAGAATTATACCTAAGCAACATACGAGTTTCTACATACCTACATCGTTGGTATACCTGATGAAATCATGTTTAAAACATACACGAGTGCTACTAATTCGTATACCTACTAAACAATATTGTGAAATAAAATTATTTTTATGAAATCTATCGCCTTTACTTGATTTTCTACTATCCCGACGTTTTGAATACTTAACAGCTAAAAATCAATTAAATCGAGATATATAATAGATCCCGTAAAAGTAGTTTTATTTCATAATATTATGTAGGTTATATTCGTGCAAATATCAGAAAACTGTATTGTAATAATTAAAAAAGACAGTTATATACCTCAAGTTCCCGTTCAGCCCGTGGTTTCGTATTCACGACTCCGAGGTTCCGTACAAAAAGACGTCTCAACTCAAATCCTACGTTAGTAGCAATTCTGGCACCACCCTGACTTGGCCGTTGAAAATACACGTATGGAGGCACTCGGATTAAGATTATATCGTCGTAGCTGTCCTAAAATTGTAAAATATTTCCTTCTCTTAAATATATTCTTCCTACCAATCCCAAATTTTGACAAATAATAAGTAAGTGGGGTAGTCAGACAAAGACGAGTACATTGGCAGACTACGTAAATTAAACACTTACTTATTTTGTATTATATAAAAAATACCAACATATTTAAATATTTAATAAGTACCTGGCATCTAAGTTCGACTAAAGGATTTTCAATCCTCATTCGGAAGTGTTGTGGACTTATTTTAATCTTCTTGTCTATGATCAATTTGTTCCGAAGCTTCCGTTTACTCGCCTGGGGGACGGCTTCTAATTCCTGCGTTCAATACCCAATATTGGTATTTCAGTAAATCAGTTTATCAATTTAAGGGCAACTACGATACCATTGAGAATATTAACTTTCGTAAAATATCTCTTCCCTGTTTTTATAAATATCTATCCCGGCTTAGCGCAATTTACAAAATGAAGAAAATCTGCAGGAAGAACTACGACTCTAGCACATTATTGTCATTAAGCTATAGTCAGCGTAGCTACGAATATATTTATTTTTTACGATTGTATTACTTACAAAATATTATTCTCTAATTATAAAATAAAAAAAATTAACAAAGTCTTTTGTACACACAAACTTTCCTTAAAATATATATAAATGATAGTCAAATCTTATCAAAATCCGTTAGTTTAGAAATGTGCAGAGAAAAATATTGACACGGGTTAAGATTTTGTTTTATATTATTTAGAGAAGACATGGATGACGAACAACCAAGTTCCCGTGTAACAAATTCCATCCATCCACCCATCAGCCTTTCGACGTCCACTGCTGGACATAGGCCTCCCCAAGACAACGCCACAACATGTGTTTCGCTCATATGGGGGTTAGTGCCATTATCGCCACGCTTGGCAGGCGGGTTGGCGATCGCAGTGGATGTTGTTAATACTATAGGGAGTGCTGCTGCCCACTCCCCCGGTATTCCCTCAGTCAGCTCTTACGACTCCCATGGGTGGAGAGGGGTGGGACAATTCTAAAGCCGGCCCCAGACGGCACGGCGTGTAACAAATTAACAGTAAGTAAAGAAGAAGGTTAGATAGCTAAATTTTCAACCTATTACTTTCCTACTGCTGGGCACGAGTCGACAGGTCTCACGGTGAGAGGGACTTAGAACACCGCAATAGCCCAGTGCAGGTAGGCAGATTTCACAATCTCTCAGTTATACAGTCCTCACAATGTTTTCCTTCACCAAGATAATTTGATGATGATTGTGATAATTTGTAAACAAAAATACACATATTTTCGAAAAGTTTGAGGACATCAACTCGAACTATTTTAAATCTGGATTATTGCACTGGATTGGTTCTATCGGGGGAAACAGCACTGAATGATTTTTATTCGTAACTTTGATCAACAATACCTTAACATTATACAAGATTCTTAAAATTATTTGATTAACAATTTTGACAGTGACAATAAAGGACTGTATTAATATAAATATGATTAGCTATATTTAGAGATGTTTAATTTTGGTGATAATCACACAAAAATAAGCTTCAAGTTTACGAAGATGTCGCCGTGCAGTTGCGACGTTATCCCGCGAGGAAGGCTCTACTGCACAAAGAGCATATAACACTACGTTT
This sequence comes from Leucoma salicis, assembly GCA_948253155.1. NCBI lineage: Eukaryota > Metazoa > Arthropoda > Insecta > Lepidoptera > Erebidae > Leucoma > Leucoma salicis. The sequence continues at coordinate 7,355,621 of OX411808.1, read as the reverse complement.
ACTATTGCGAATGTCAAACAAAAACCAAGCATAGCTTATTAACCCACCTCAAGTTCAATTACGGTTGATTCGGGCTCTTTGGGTGGTTGTACAGCAACATATCGGGGCTCTTCCAACCTAAGTTCTGTTTGTACCTCTTGAATCCTGATTCATAAATTAAAAAAGTACTTAAGAAACTATGCATTTATGTTATTACTAACCTTTGCTAAAACTAGTTTTTAGGTTATATCTCAGGTTTTCGATATAGGCCAGTTTTGAAGTCATGGTGGAGTGGTTTAGATACCGACCGTTACGAGCGCTGCGGTTCGATTCCCACATAGGACAACTCTTTGTGTGATCCACAAATGCTTGTTCTGAGTCTGGGTGTACGTTGTGTCCGTGAAATTGTATGTTTGTAAAGACCCCCGAGATACAAGGATTATTTCATAGTACAGGATGCCGTCTTTAAAACAAAAACAAGAAATGCAACAAAATCCTTTACAGTCAAACAACAAATAATCTACTTAAAAAAAATGTTTTGTGTTCAGAGACCCTGAATATACATTATTCTTTTCTCGAATATATTAAATGTTTAGACATAGCTCTGTTACCTTGGACCAATAACTTAGTCTATGTCTGTTACAGCTTGTTGATAGTGTAGGCTTCGATTTTGATGATGATGCCAACAAGATATAGTGTCACGAACAAAATCAAGCTAAAAACTGTCCATGTGAATTATACAGCTACATCTGTTTACTAACGAACTGAGGTAAAGGCTTTAAAATAGTTTTAAGTTCAACCTAATTACAATCATGGCACTTAGTAATAAAGTCACAAATCTTTAAAATATTATCTTACACTTACGATCATTCGTCACAAAAAACGAGCAAAGCAATAATTTACTACTGCCAAGGGCGGATCCAGGATTATTTTCTGGGAGAACATAAGAATAACTGTTAGAAATAAACCTTTAGTATTTAAAGAAAGGTTTATTAAGTATCAAAACAATAGAAAAATTACACATGTTTAAGTTTCCTGCTAAAGATGTCCAGTACTTCACTATCGTTTATTTTTGAAACTGTCTGGTCTGGTTGGGGCACGCGCAATTTAAATCCGCCCTTGACTCCGTCCATCATCCATCAGCCTTTTGACGTCCACTGCTGGATATAGGCCTCCCCAAGAGAACGCCACAACGAGCGGTCCTGTGCTGTTTTGCTCATATGGGGGATAGTGCTGTAATCGCCACGATTGGCAGGCGGGTTGGCGATCGCAGTGGATGTTTTTAATACTCGAAGGAGTGCTGCTGCCCACTCCCCCGGTATTCCCTCAGTCGGCTCTTACGACTCCCATGGGTGGAGAAGGGGTGGGACGAATCTAATACCGGCCCCACACGGCCCTTGACTACTGTCACTTAAAAATGAAAAAACAAATAACATTTACTGTGAAATCTAACTTATTTGAACTAAACAAAATAAGAGCTCACTTCTCAAGTGCGCTCTTATTTACCGAGACGGAAAAATATTTAAAGAAAATTTGCGAAATAGAAGAATTTTCAGCATTTAAAGAAAAGTACAAATTATTTGCGAATAAGGAAAAAGAGATTTTTTGTACTAGCGGCAATCGAACCCGCGTCTTTTCCAATCCGGGGAAGTGCTCTAAGCCACTGAGCTATAGTAGGGGTTCGATTCCCGCTAGTACAAAAAATCTCTTTTTCCTTATTCGCAAATAATTTGTACTTTAAAAAGTGGGGGAGCATGTCAAATGCTAAAAAATATAGATCAAAAATATTTAAAGAAAATTTGCGAAATAGAAAATGTTAGCCACGCGCCTTCTGAATACCGTTAAGACACTGCCAACTGTGAAATTTAATTGGGACAATCAATTTCCAAAACCTGTCTTGGGTGACAACCGCACTATCTCTCGGACGTAGTTACACGCATTGTTCCAACCAAGTAAGGTAAGACCCAGCCGTCTTCTCTATTGAAATTGGGCCTAGAATGATACGTGAGGCTATTGAAATTAAGAAACATCCCAATTTAAATAGAGAAGACGGCTGGGTCTTACCATCAACCTGGAACCCTGTGATAGGCCTCACCAAACAGAATACAAGAAGGCACACCACAAGATTGCAAGACACAGTTAGCGCTTATTGTGTAGACAAAACCCACAGTAGCGATTAGTTTTAGTTATTGCTTTATTTAGATATTTATATATATATTTTTAGCATTTGACATGCTTAGCGCTATACATTAAACACAAAGTGAAAAATGTGAAATCGAAAATAACAGTCAGGAGCAGGATTTGAACCTGCATCTTCTGGATACCGTCCAGATGCTGTTATTTTCGATTTCACATTTTTCACTTTGTGTTTAATGTATAGTGCTAAGCATGTCAAATGCTAAAAATATATATAAAAATATCTAAATATTTAAAGGGTTTGCGTCATTATTAGGTAAAATCTTAATTGTAAAATTAAGTTTACCTGGTCGGTATAATGTATGAAAATACTTCCGACAGATGGCGCAGGCGTCACCCAAAGACGTTAAGTATGATGTGTTATCGAAATTAGCAGTCAGGAGCAATTGTCAGGATGGCTGAATTGGTAAAGCATCTGGACGGTATCCAGAAGATGCAGGTTCAAATCCTGCTCCTGACTGTTATTTTCGATTTCACATTTTTCACTTTGTGTTTAAGTCATTGCTTTTTTAAAAAATTTTAAACTTAATTAGCTTTCAGTAATTCCGTACAAAAATTTAATAATCCATAACAGTTGTTGCCTACTGAGTTTTCTGGCCGGATCTTTCTCAGTCAGGCCGCGTTCCGATCCGGTGGCAGCTTTTTAGTCTTAGCTTTTGGCAAAATCAATATATTTAATAATATAAACTAATAACCAAGATTGTCTTCTTACTGGTAGTAATTGGTAGTTTATGGTAGAATTTTTTTAGCACTAAATAAAAACGAAAAATTTTAGTTTAAAGAGGAGTATTATACTCATTTTAATATACTAACTTAAAGTCTCATACATTGTAAGCATAAAAAATTTGAAGTAAATATTTTAATTGTGTTTCTAAACGAATATTAGGTGGGTTAAAATAAATAAACCAAAAATTTTGTAATATCATATACTGTGGGTAGATGAGACCGTTAAAATAACATATCAGCCTTGGACGTCTATCATCTAAGTCCACCCGTGATCATGAATGCTGTAAAGTATTCGAAACGTCGGGATAGTAGTAAAATCAAGTAAACGCGATAGATTCCGTAAACGAAGCCTTATAATGTATCTTATTTAGGTAGTAGGTACATAAAATGAATACTAACTTTTCGGGTAGAGGAATGGACAATTCAGGAAGCGGGATGTCGGATATTTCAGGAATGTCTGTGAGAACATAAAATTATAGAATAAAGGAATGATATTAGGAGTTTGTTGATTTAATTATTGTTTACCAAAGTCCCTAAAAAGTGAGCTTCGTGTGCCCACCATTGCTGTGGAAGGAGCTACTATTGGGTTTTCGAGGATATTTATTAAAACCACCACCATTTCCGTAATTCATATTAATGAATTCGGGAAATGGTGTTTGCGTAGACTAATATCATGCATCTTATTTTGTGTACCTAATTCCGAAATTAGTAGCCTTTTACCTAATAAGTTTTGATTATGTAACAAATATATTAGGCATTATGACTCGTATAAAATTGTATATATTACCTTTTTCAAATCCCGGCACCGATTTTTCAGCTGTGACAGAAAACAAAGGTGTTATTAAATTAATAAAAAATATCTACAAATCGGCGTAATCAAGAACATAGGTTTTCTCCTTTTCGTTGCCAACGGCAGCAGACGAACAAACGGCCCACCTGATGGTAAGTGGTAACCGTCGCTATAGGTAAACCCCTGTAAGCTTGGCCCTCCTGATGGTCTGCGGACGCGGGGTGGGTCCGCGCTCGACTTGTTAGCCGCGTCCGTGGCGCGACACGTTCAGCTGCAGCACCACAAGCTACTAAATAAACAAACACAAACTCCTAGAGAGCGTGCGCTCGAGGTCGCCCAGGAGACTGAGCTCGGCGTGCGCGGCGCGACACGTCCAGCTGCAGCACCACAAGCTACTAAATAAACAAACACAAACCCCTGGAGAGCGTGCGCTCGAGGTCGCCCAGGAGACTGAGCTTGGCGTGCGCGGCGCGACACGTCCAGCTGCAGCACCACAAGCTACTAAATAAACAAACACAAACCCCTAGAGAGCGTGCGCTCGAGGTCGCCCAGGAGACTGAACTCGGCGAGCGCGGCGCGACACGTCCAGCTGCAGCACCACAAGCTACTAAATAAACAAACACAAACCCCTAGAGAGCGTGCGCTCGAGGTCGCCCAGGAGACTGAGCTCGGCGTGCGCGGCGCGTCACGTCCAGCTGCAGCACCACAAGCTACTAAATAAACAAACAAACCCCTAGAGAGCGTGCGCTCGAGGTCGCCCAGCAGACTGAGCTCGGCGTGCGCGGCGCAACACGTCCAGCTGCAGCACCACAAGCTACTAAATAAACAAACACAAACCACTAGAGAGCGTGCGCTCGAGGTCGCCCAGGAGACTGAGCTCGGCGTGCGCGGCGCGACACGTCCAGCTGCTGCACCACAAGCTACTAAATAAACAAACACAAACCCCTAGAGAGCGTGCGCTCGAGGTCGCCCAGGAGACTGAGCTCAGCGTGCGCGGCGCGACATGTCCAGCTGCAGCACCACAAGCTACTAAATAAACAAACACAAACCCCTAGAGAGCGTGCGCTCGAGGTCGCCCAGGAGACTGAACTCGGCGTGCGCGGCGCGACACGTTCAGCTGCAGCACCACAAGCTACTAAATAAACAAACACAAACCCTTAGAGAGCGTGCGCTCGAGGTCGCCCAGGAGACTGAACTCAGCGTGCGCGGCGCGACACGTCCAGCTGCAGCACCACAAGCTACTAAATAAACAAACACAAACCCCTAGATAGCGTGCGCTCGAGGTCGCCCAGGAGACTGAACTCGGCGTGCGCGGCGCGACACGTCCAGCTGCAGCACCACAAGCTACTAAATAAACAAACACAAACCCCTAGAGAGCGTGCACTCGAGGTCGCCCAGGAGACTGAACTCGGCGTGCGCGGCGCGACACGTCCAGCTGCAGCACCACAAGCTACTAAATAAACAAACACAAACCCCTAGAGAGCGTGCGCTCGAGGTCGCCCAGGAGACTGAACTCGGCGTGCGCGGCGCGACACGTCCAGCTGCAGCACCACAAGCTACTAACTAAACAAACACAAACCCCTAGAGATCGTGCACTCGAGGTCGCCCAGGAGACTGAACTCGGCGTGCGCGGCGCGACACGTCCAGCTGCAGCACCACAAGCTACTAAATAAACAAACACAAACCCCTAGAGAGCGTGCGCTCGAGGTCGCCCAGGAGACTGAACTCGGCGTGCGCGGCGCGACACGTCCAGCTGCAGCACCACAAGCTACTAAATAAACAAACACAAACCCCTAGAGAGCGTGCACTCGAGGTCGCCCAGGAGACTGAACTCGGCGTGCGCGGCGCGACACGTCCAGCTGCAGCACCACAAGCTACTAAATAAACAAACACAAACCCCTAGAGAGCGTGCGCTCGAGGTCGCCCAGGAGACTGAACTCGGCGTGCGCGGCGCGACACGTCCAGCTGCAGCACCACAAGCTACTAAATAAACAAACACAAACCCCTAGAGAGCGTGCGCTCGAGGTCGCCCAGGAGACTGAGCTCGGCGTGCGCGGCGCGACACGTCCAGCTGCAGCACCACAAGCTACTAAATAAACAAACACAAACCCCTAGAGAGCGTGCACTCGAGGTCGCCCAGGAGACTGAACTCGGCGTGCGCGGCGCGACACGTCCAGCTGCAGCACCACAAGCTACTAAATAAACAAACACAAACCCCTAAAGAGCGTGCGCTCGAGGTCGCCCAGGAGACTGAACTCGGCGTGCGCGGCGTGACACGTCCAGCTGCAGCACCACAAGCTACTAAATAAACAAACACAAACCCCTAGAGAGCGTGCGCTCGAGGTCGCCCAGGAGACTGAACTCGGCGAGCGCGGCGCGACACGTCCAGCTGCGCGGCGCGACACGTCCAGCTGCAGCACCACAAGCTACTAAATAAACAAACACAAACCCCTAGAGAGCGTGCGCTCGAGGTCGCCCAGGAGACTGAGCTCGGCGTGCGCGGCGCGACACGTCCAGCTGCAGCACCACAAGCTACTAAATAAACAAACACAAACCCCTAGAGAGCGTGCGCTCGAGGTCGCCCAGGAGACTGAGCTCGGCGTGCGCGGCGCGACATGTCCAGCTGCAGCACCACAAGCTACTAAATAAACAAACACAAACCCCTAGAGAGCGTGCGCTCGAGGTCGCCCAGGAGACTGAACTCGGCGTGCGCGGCGCGACACGTCCAGCTGCAGCTCCACAAGCTACTAAATAAACAAACACAAACCCCTAGAGAGCGTGCGCTCGAGGTCGCCCAGGAAACTGAACTCGGCGTGCGCGGCGCGACACGTCCAGCTGCAGCACCACAAGCTACTAAATAAACAAACACAAACCCCTAGAGAGCGTGCGCTCGAGGTCGCCCAGGAGACTGAACTCGGCGTGCGCGGCGCGACACGTCCAGCTGCAGCACCACAAGCTACTAAATAAACAAACACAAACCCCTAGAGAGCGTGCGCTCGAGGTCGCCCAGGAGACTAAGCTCGGCGTGCGCGGAGCGACACGTCCAGCTGCAGCACCACAAGCTACTAAATAAACAAACACAAACCCTTAGAGAGCGTGCGCTCGAGGTCGCCCAGGAGACTGAGCTCGGCGTGCGCGGCGCGACACGTCCAACTGCAGCACCTCAAGCTACTAAATAAACAAACACAAACCCCTAGAGAGCGTGCGCTCGAGGTCGCCCAGGAGACTGAGCTCGGCGTGCGCGGCGCGACACGTCCAGCTGCAGCACCACAAGTTACTAAATAAACAAACACAAACCCCTAGAGAGCGTGCGCTCGAGGTCGCCCAGGAGACTGAACTCGGCGAGCGCGGCGCGACACGTCCAGCTGCAGCACCACAAGCTACTAAATAAACAAACACAAACCCCTAGAGAGCGTGCGCTCGAGGTCGCCCAGGAGACTGAGCTCGGCGTGCGCGGCGCGTCACGTCCAGCTGCAGCACCACAAGCTACTAAATAAACAAACAAACCCCTAGAGAGCGTGCGCTCGAGGTCGCCCAGCAGACTGAGCTCGGCGTGCGCGGCGCAACACGTCCAGCTGCAGCACCACAAGCTACTAAATAAACAAACACAAACCACTAGAGAGCGTGCGCTCGAGGTCGCCCAGGAGACTGAGCTCGGCGTGCGCGGCGCGACACGTCCAGCTGCTGCACCACAAGCTACTAAATAAACAAACACAAACCCCTAGAGAGCGTGCGCTCGAGGTCGCCCAGGAGACTGAGCTCAGCGTGCGCGGCGCGACATGTCCAGCTGCAGCACCACAAGCTACTAAATAAACAAACACAAACCCCTAGAGAGCGTGCGCTCGAGGTCGCCCAGGAGACTGAACTCGGCGTGCGCGGCGCGACACGTTCAGCTGCAGCACCACAAGCTACTAAATAAACAAACACAAACCCTTAGAGAGCGTGCGCTCGAGGTCGCCCAGGAGACTGAACTCAGCGTGCGCGGCGCGACACGTCCAGCTGCAGCACCACAAGCTACTAAATAAACAAACACAAACCCCTAGATAGCGTGCGCTCGAGGTCGCCCAGGAGACTGAACTCGGCGTGCGCGGCGCGACACGTCCAGCTGCAGCACCACAAGCTACTAAATAAACAAACACAAACCCCTAGAGAGCGTGCACTCGAGGTCGCCCAGGAGACTGAACTCGGCGTGCGCGGCGCGACACGTCCAGCTGCAGCACCACAAGCTACTAAATAAACAAACACAAACCCCTAGAGAGCGTGCGCTCGAGGTCGCCCAGGAGACTGAACTCGGCGTGCGCGGCGCGACACGTCCAGCTGCAGCACCACAAGCTACTAACTAAACAAACACAAACCCCTAGAGATCGTGCACTCGAGGTCGCCCAGGAGACTGAACTCGGCGTGCGCGGCGCGACACGTCCAGCTGCAGCACCACAAGCTACTAAATAAACAAACACAAACCCCTAGAGAGCGTGCGCTCGAGGTCGCCCAGGAGACTGAACTCGGCGTGCGCGGCGCGACACGTCCAGCTGCAGCACCACAAGCTACTAAATAAACAAACACAAACCCCTAGAGAGCGTGCACTCGAGGTCGCCCAGGAGACTGAACTCGGCGTGCGCGGCGCGACACGTCCAGCTGCAGCACCACAAGCTACTAAATAAACAAACACAAACCCCTAGAGAGCGTGCGCTCGAGGTCGCCCAGGAGACTGAACTCGGCGTGCGCGGCGCGACACGTCCAGCTGCAGCACCACAAGCTACTAAATAAACAAACACAAACCCCTAGAGAGCGTGCGCTCGAGGTCGCCCAGGAGACTGAGCTCGGCGTGCGCGGCGCGACACGTCCAGCTGCAGCACCACAAGCTACTAAATAAACAAACACAAACCCCTAGAGAGCGTGCACTCGAGGTCGCCCAGGAGACTGAACTCGGCGTGCGCGGCGCGACACGTCCAGCTGCAGCACCACAAGCTACTAAATAAACAAACACAAACCCCTAGAGAGCGTGCGCTCGAGGTCGCCCAGGAGACTGAGCTCGGCGTGCGCGGCTCGCGGACGCGACGTGTCGCCCGCGCGCACGCTGTCGTGCGGCGCGCGCCCCACCGACAGCGGGCGCGACACGTCCAGGTGCAACATCTGTTCCATGGTGCGCTCCTGCAGCTGGACCAAACTCTGGTCCTCGGTTTCTTCACCGAAACCATCCTTCACAAATATTGTTCCAGAATTAATAACATAAAACGATGTCGACAATATTGTCTTATGGTGACATACTAACTCATCATTATACACTATTTTCGGCGTTAAGCAAATCCTAGGAATGGTCAGAAAAGAACTTGGTTCAATACAATCCTACAAAGACACAGGTTTGCGCGTTCACTACAAAGAAGGACGCATTTGTCGTGGCGCCTGAGTTTTCCAACTCTACCGGTCTCTGAAAGCAAAATTGGAATTGAAATCCTGGGCATCGACACGTCTAGCAAAGTCCAGTTCGGAAGTCATTTGGAGGACAATCGAGCGAGCAAAAAACCTGGGCATCCTGAACAAAACCAAGCGGTGGTACATCACACCAACATAGCGACTTGGGCTGTATAAAGCACAAGTCCGCTCTCACGTAGAATATAGCTCGCAACTGCGCAGGCGCACCAAAATACTAGGTGGACCCAGTTGACTCCCTGCTATCGATTTATCAATGGGGAGTGTTCTGAGGAACTGTTTGAGGTGGTACCAACATAGCAGTGTCACCACCATGTACGTCACTCCGATTTAAATAGTTTCAAATTACTTTAAAGCACTTTTATGACACTATTTCACAAATGTTCTTATGAGATTCCTGTAATAATGCGTAGTGCACGACGGGTAATCTAGGTATAATGGAAAATTTCGAATTCGCGTGTGTCGAGAACATAACAGACATAAATACGAGGACAGCCTGTTTATTATTTCTTGTTCTACAACTTGAAGGCGAATGGCGAAAAGAAAACTCACATTAGGTTTCAACAGCATATCCGTTGCTTGTTCAATAGGTTCTCTCAATGTTATATCTTGAATATTCGCCACAGCATTACCGCTAGCCTGTAATTGAAACACCTATTAAGATAACGCTCGTACAGTCAGACCACATTCAGGTGGTATCACTCGCTCATCGCGATCGTCTCCAAGGAAAGGAACACGAGGTGGAGAGGAAGCATAATAAATTGACTAGCGGCCAAAGCTCTATAGCAGCACGAAGTAAGTATGTACTCCGTTCTGCTGTTGTGATTTGTCGAATTCTCGTGATTAAAGGGCGAGCGGTCTCCGGCGCGCAACTGACTGGAATTATATGCGTGTTTTTATTGCATGGCCGAGAAGTCATTGCCCATCTGATATACTTACTCAGCAATACTAACTACTGCAGATATAAAATTACAGAATAAACTTCTAGTTCTCGCTACTACCAAAACACTGTCACACGTAAGATGGTGGTACCAACCCTTTTTTTTATTTTAGGTGGGCAAAAATGCCCTCCTGCACACCCCGCTGCCCGGGGAGACAACGGGGTACTGTGGGGCTCTCACCCACTAAAAACCTACCGTGCGCCCTCACCCGCCCTTGCCAAGGCGGATCACGGGTACCGCGTCGTTTCGACCGCGATCCGCAGGCGGCAGCCCTTTCGGGCACCCTCTCTTGTGCGACGCCCCGCGCACTTGGGTGTCATACCTTCGCGGTAGGCTTCCGCGGACGGCAGGGTACTCCCCGGTCCCACCGTCCGCTGCCTCGGCTAGGGCGGCATCAGGCGCAGGTACGCGCGCACGCCGCCCCGCGCGCCGGCGGCGAATCGGGTCTGCGAAGGAGGACTCCTCCCGGGCCCTCTCCGCCGCCTCCTTCCACGAGATGACAGCCTCGCAGAAGGCGGCGACCGCGGTCCAGGCCCTGTCACTGCCAACCATTGCTCACGCAACGGCCGGCAGCGACAGGTCCACGCCTATGACTGCAGCGAGTTCCCGGCGCTGCGCATCCCAGGCCGGGCATGACTCGAGCGTGTGCTGCGCCGAGTCCTCGCCGCAGTCGCAGTGATGACAGCCTGGGGTCGTCTCCCTCCTAGCGATCGTGTGCAGGTATTTGCCGAAGCAACCATGCCCCGACAAAACCTGCACCAACCGGAAGGTGAGGACCCCGTGCTGCCACCCTGCCCATTCTTCCAAGATCGGCTGGAGCGCCCCCATGGTCCAGAGACCAGCCCGGGGCGTCTCCAGCCGAGACCTCCACCTTAGAACGGTAGCGCGGCGGGCATCTTCCCGCCACGAAGAAATCGCGCTTGGCGAGGGGCGACTGCCTCCCGCCCGCGTCTTCGACGCCCGCCGATAAACGTCGGCGAGCACCTCCGCCTCCAGATCCCACGGAGGGATACCGGCCAACGCGCAGGCTGCATCGCACGAGAACGTGCGGTACCCGCGTATTGCCCTGACCGCTACGACCCTCTGTGGACGCCACAGAAGGGCCCTATTGCGAGCGGCCAGGGAGTCCGCCCACACGGGCGCGCCGTACAGTGCCATTGACCGTACTACCCCCGCGTAGAGTCGTCGACACGCGAGACTCAGTCCACCCGGTGGTACCAACCCGCTCGGACCCGATATCACGTGAATACTCTTATTTTGTGATAATAGCTTACTTCCCATTATCGCCTCGTACGTCACCCGTGGGAAAAAATAGGGCGGCGACACTTCTATTCTTAGTCCATCACGACACGGACGGGGGGTACAACTGCCGTACATTGGCTCACCAAAAAATAGTGTGCTATTTTGCGCCATCTGATGGTGCAGGAACAGTACTAACTTAGCAGTTTAGTGTCTAGAAAAGAATATAGATGGCGCTTTTCTCAATAGAGGCGCATTATTTCATTAAATATTTCCAAAAAATACTTTAAAATGCAACAATTTTATAAAATTTAATAACAGTTAAGTTAAGACAAAATCCCTAATCAAATATTCAAGCGTGAACTCAGTTATTGTGTAATCAATTTATTACTTAAGGATCACGCAATTTCAAAAACAAAAAAAAATAACTAGAGCGCCATCTAGCAGCGGCGGTATCACCGCGCTTCATACATTGTACATAGCGCCATCTAGTGACCACGGGACAAAATCTCCAAAACTGAATCCAAAGTGGCGTATCTATTCCAAGTATAGTTATTTATTCTAAGTATAGTTATTTATCTATGTATAGTTATTTTATCTATGACACGGACTAAAAAGCTCCAATTTTTTTTTGCAAATGCACTGATGTTTTCTGGTCTATGGCTATTTAATGTCATAATAATGCCACGAATACTCAGCAACTATTCGGTATTCGGCTATTCGGCTGTATTTTTTCACTATTCGGTGTTCGGCAGAATATTGCGAACTATTCGGCGAATACCGAATAGCTAATCACAAAAAAATATTGCATATATATTAATTAATAATATAATAATTTTGATTAAATAACAATAATAATTAACTATAATAACATATAATAATTTTTTTTTTTTATTGTATTTTTGTTTGTATTTTTTGTTTGTGTGAGTGTTTGTGTATTTTTATAATATCTTTAAAAATGTGTAAAATATGTTGTAAAATAAATATAGAGAATAATAAAAACAATTGCATAAGTATATATCACGCAATTTTTTTTGAATAACATTAACTCACAAAGATTTTTATATTAACATTAGCATATTAATACCTACTTTAAATCTACTACCTAGTGGTAAGATGATCAATAAAACAAATCACAGCTTTTATTTATAGAAAAAAAATAATACTACTATGTTTTATTTGTTGTATTTCTCTGTGTAACAGAGACCAAGCGAAAGGGTAGCGACGCCTGTGATCTTCCTGGTGGCGGGTTAGCTCTGTGGTCTGGTGTACCGCAGAGCGATCAGGCCGGCATGGGAGTGGGGGTGTTGCTGTCCGCTCGCTTGGCTTCAGGTGTGAAAGACTACGGAATGTTTGGTCCCAGACTTCTATGGGTCCGAATAAAACTAGGTGTCACCAGGGTCTTCATGGTCGCAGCTTATGCTCCCGTAGGCTCTTCGGTGGCATCGGATCTAGAGAAGTTCTGGGATAATGTTACGGAAGTTCTGGATTTGGCAGAAGCTAGTGAACGCGTGATCGTATGCGGAGACTTGAATGGATGGATTGGGACCAAGCGTCCACACTTCGAGGACGTGCTTGGTTCATTTGGTGATAAGAGAGTGAATCATGCAGGTAGGCTCATTGCGGATGTATGTATGGAGAGAAACTTTATTGTGTCAAACACATTTTTTTAACATAAGGATATCCATATGTATACATGGAGAAGGAATTAACTGAGAAGTATGATAGATTTAATTCTGGTAGACAGTCGCCTCCGAAGTAAAATTCTGGATACAAGAGCCTACAGGGGTCCCACTGTCGACACGGACCACTATCTCGTTATTGCGAAATTTAGTGGTCTGTTCAGAAAGTGGAGACACTGGCGAGGGCGTGTCCACTTCGGAGGGCTTGAAAGAATAAAGATTGAAAAGTTGCAAGAAGAGAGTGTAAGAGCAAAGTATGTAGAGGGTGTCCGTGAACGGCTGACAATGGCAAGTCAGCCGGGATCTGACATAGAAGAATGCTGGAGAGTATTGAAAGATAGTATGGTAAATACAGCGAAAGAAGTATGTGGATGCTCAAAGAAGCATAGGAAAGTGAAAGGTGATGCATGGTGGGATACGGAAGTAACAGCTTCCGTAGACCAAAAGAAGAAAGCGTAGCTGGACTATGTATCTTCTTTGAACCTGAGTGCAAGTATAAAAGAACAGAAGAAAGAAATATACCGGCAACGTAAGAATGACACCAAAGCCTTAGTGAAAGAGAAGCGTGATAGAGCAAATATGATTGCAGAAGTAAGGCTGACCAAAAACTTCGAGAGCAACACCAAACTTTTCTGGAGGGAGGTGAAGAAATCTCGGAGTGGTTGGTCAGCTTTCAGAATGAATAAAATAAGGTCTAAAGGTGGAGACATTCTTACGCAAACACAAGATGTGTTAAGCCGATGGAGTGAATATTTTGGAGATATGTATGCGGATGTTCAGGGTGATGCTGGTGCCACATGTGGTCTAACAGATCAGCATTCGGTACCAGCATCCTCTGATGACATTAGTATGGATGAAGTTGAATGGGCGATTAGAAGTTTGAAAAATGGTAAGGCAGCGGGTATTGAGATGGTGTCTGCTGAGATAATCAAGCTTGGAGGCTCATGTGTCTGGGAATCCTTCCGGATGCTTCTCAATTTATGTTGGAGCTCAGGAATGGTTCCCAAGGACTGGAGAAGCGACGTCATCGTGCCCTTGTTTAAAAACAAGGGTTCACGTTATGACTGTGCAAACTACAGGGCCATAAGCCTGACCAGTTTGGCAGCCAAAGTGTATGGTAAGATTATTGAAAGGAGAATGAGGATGGTGTCTGATGAATTTTTATGTGAGGTACAAGGAGGTTTCAGGTGTGGACGAGGATGCATGGATCAAGTGTTTTCTCTGCGCAACATTATGGAGAAGCATCTGGCTGTAGGCCAGAGGGTTTTCTGCAGTTTTGTGGATTTGGAGAAAGCATTTGACACTGTTGTACGAAAGGAACTTAGGGGCATTTTGCCGGAGTATGGTATTAACGGTAGACTGCTACTAGCGGTGCAGTCCAACTACATGGACTGCAGAGCTTGTGTGCGGATGGAATGTCACCCTGGTTTGATGTCAATATCGGCGTTAAACAGGGCTGCGTTCTATCAGCCAGACTGTTTATCATATATCTGGATAAATGTCTACAAAGGTTGAATGAAATGAATGTGGGAGTTCAGATGGGCGACTCAATGGTTAACTCCCTGCTATATGCAGACGATGCAGTCCTATTAGCGCAGTCTGCGACTGACCTGCAAACCCTAGTCGACGTAATGGCAGAAGATTGTAAGAAAAGGGGCCTACGTGTGAATGTGAGCAAAACCAAAGTAATGGTTTTTGAAAGAGAAGAAGCCAGAATAGATATTAGAGTAGCAATAGGAAATTGTGTGCTAGAACAAGTGGATGAATTTGTATATCTTGGATGTGGATTCAGTCGAGATGCAAGGTACACCACTGATGTAGAAAGAAGAGTGAATGCGGGAAATAGAGTGAACGGAGCATTGGGACAACTTCTCGGCAGCCACCACCTCAGCCAGAAGGCACGTGTCGCAATACACAACGCAGTGCTTGTCCCAATGTTATTATATGGAAGCGAGAGTTGGGTATGTAAAAAGGAGCATGAGAGTAAAATCAATGCTGTCGAAATGCTATCTCTGCGGAGAATCTGTGGAGTGAGGCTGACTGACCGCATTCGTAACAATGACGTAAGAGAGCGAGTAGGTATGAAAGAGAGTATTGGTGTAAAGATGCGAAAGGGAATACTCCGATGGTTCGGACATGTGGAAGGAATGCTGGACGAGCGACTGGCTAAGAAGATAATGCGAAAGTGGAAGGATGTAGGTACAGGGGGAGACCGAGACTTACCTACCTAGACCAAATTGGTCATGTATTGAAGGAAGGTGGAGTCAGGAGTCTCCGAAACCGGCGAGCGTGTATGAAGAGAGTTATGAATGTTGAGGAAGCAAGAGATGTATGCAAGAATAGAGCCTCTTGGCACTCTGTTCTCTCTGCCTACCCCGCAAGGGAAATGGCGTGATGATAAGTTAGTTAGTTAGTTTATTGGTTTTATTGTCACGAATGTAAATAGATCATAACCTTACACTAAATGAAACTATACTTACATAATTAAATCAATTTAGTGACAATAAGGCTCCTATTCCTATATAGCAGACAGAAAAAGGGATGAAAAAAAGCTTCACATTGTGAAATGACTAATGACAAACACTGCTGACTGCGTGCTATTGCAGCGAACTACCGATGGCCGCCTGCTAGTTTGTAGACCTGGAAATGACATTCAGGCTGTGACCAGTACGTGCTGTTGAGGTGTGAAACTGCCGGCTACAGTCTGCTGTATGTAGCCCCAGAGCCGATACTCGACCATTGCCGTCATGCAATAATCGTTTTAATGCACGTATGCAGACCTTGGACGAGAGGCCATCTTATGGGATCAGAGACTGCAGGGAACTGTTAATCTGTGGGGCCCTTCAATTACACTGCAACGCTGATAACAAACATACCAACGATCAAAAAATAAAGCGTGTTGTGACACGGCTCAATCACGAATGAAACAAGCGCCCACAGAGCGTCGTCATCACACGTACTTTAGTGATGCTGGTTTAAACCTGTCGCTTGCGAAAGTTATCAAGTGTTGCCGAATATTCGGTCGGAGTGTTGCCGAATATTCGGTCGGAGTGTTGCCGAATATTCAGTCGCCGAACGTTCGGCGAGGCTCTTCGCCGAAGCGCCGTATTCGGCCAAATCGCTATTCGTGGCATCTCTAATATAAATTAAGTAAGTAACACAAAGTGTGAAAATGTGAAATCGAAAATAACCTCATGACTGTTATTTTCGATTTCACATTTTCACACTGTGTTAATTTTTTTTTTGTAATTTGTTGTAGTGCATTATAAGAAAGAAGAAATAAGATAGAAGAAAAAAGAAAAACAATAACAATGACATTTAAACCTGGATCATCTCTTCGATTCTATGTTCGTCTTCTGGGGGTCCTTGTATGACCTCCCTTATATCCAGCTGGGGTAGGGGCTGCCTGACATGCTCTACAATATCTATCTCTAGAACATTCCATCTACAAAAAATATTTAAAAAAATAACTGAAGAATTTTTATAAATAATGCCTCATATTTTCTCTCTATGGAGGGCACGTACTTCAAAATTTAAAAAAATGTTTTATTTTTGAAATAAAACTATGTTTACAGATTCTATTGCGTTTACTTGATTTTATACTATCCCGACGTTCCGAATACTTTACAGCATTCATGATCACGGGTGGACTTAGATGATAGACGTCCAAGGCTGAATGTATAAAATGAAAAAAATTTTAAAATCAAGTAAACATGATAGAATCCGTAAAAATCCGTAAAAAAAATGTTTTATTTCAAAAGCAGTTGAACATAATATTTTTTGTAATTATTTAATTTCATATGTATGCTTTATCTCTGCATAGATGATGACAATACAAAATAAAAAATTAAAATTAACATTACACAGCTTGATACTATAAATATAAACACCACATAAAAAATATATATTTCTTACATGTTCTTACAAGACAAAACTTAGTAGCTAAAATGTATCTATATACCTACATAATTTTTTATACAATTAGTCCAGAATAAGTACAAAGATTTACTTACTTTTTGTTGGTATTTTTAAATACATTGGCGTTTATCATGCACAAATCACCTGAAATAGAGTATCAGTCTATGTACATTTTTAATACATGATTTTTAATACACATTACTGAACTTGCTGAGCATAGGCCTCAGGCATGCAGGTTTTAAAAGAAACCAGTAAAAACTGAAGAGTGATTTGTAATTGTGATTAATATATAATACAAAATTCTAAAAAGAAAGATACATGCCTTGAAGTCTCAACCTTGAGACCCTCAAGAAGGGGGCTCCTGCTTCTCTGTTTATATTTTTGTTTGTTAGATAAGGAATGTCCCCATTTAGGGTCAATAGGTAAGGAACCGTTAGTGCACAAAGTTTATATAAGTTATCACTTTCACTCGAGATATATTATATTTAAATCTACATAAACATGCCAATAAAAAAGTAAGTATATTTTAGATAAAGGTTAACATACCTAAGAATACGTTAACTTTTCTTTGATACAGTCTTACTAAACCACGCATGAGCTGAGAGCTGAGACGGAGCGAAAACCTTTGAGTTGGGCGGCCAGATTCGTTCTTCATAACTTCTAATAAGTCGTCGCTAGAATAAGATTCTTATTAGTCTGAGTACACTTTCGTAGGTGAAATTTATGATATCTTACCATATTCTACGAATATCTTGAGACCAAAGTTGTCTGTGAGTTATAGTTGCGAATCGTAAAGGCCAAGAATCGGCTACCCAGCACAAGTAAAAGCGTCCTCCCTTTTTCAAAGATTCAGCAGGATAGAACATTATAATTATGATAAGCAAGTGTGTGTTAAATTTTAATAATTTATTAACGTTACCCTATGACTTGAAAGGACTATATTATTATTAATTTTATTCTATCGATACACTTGCAATGCAATGCAAATGCAATTTCCATTTACGACGACGCTAAATATTCCCGCCAAAACTTCTTTTTTTATGATCGTTCAGAAACTGACAATGCAATTCTGTACCTATAATGTGGCTGATATGTCCAAACTTTAAAGGAAACTGAAAGTAAATAAGAGAATTTGTTGCTAGGTATATAGAGATAAGTTACGTAAAAATCTGATTTATAAAAGGACTATGTAATTAAAATAGTTGGTATTATTTATATCTTATGATGTACCTACTTTGTATATTTTGTAAACCGTATGTAATTAATTAACTATATATTGTGTTCCAATACGCTCGACTAGAACTAGCTACAGGGTGGCAGGCAGAGAATCTTCGTCGAACCGTCGGTCTGTGACGTAGACTAACAGTGGTTTGCTATCGCTATTTTGTACCTACGTTATCGACATTTTTTGGATCATAGGAGAGCTGTACCTACGTAATAGGAGAGAGTGGTGCAGTACTTATAGTATATAACCGCTACGCTGGGGTTTGGGTTATATGACATATATACCTACTCTTTTTAGCTGCACGGACGCCCTTTTTTTTATTTTTCTGTACACCCCGTCGTTCGGGGCAACGAACAAGGTAGTGAGGGTCCCTCACCGCCTAAATGAACCCACCGTGTGCCGTCTCGCCGTCTGTATTGGCGGGCCACTGGAACTATGTTACATTACTTCAGTGGTTTGTAGCTGTCCGCCCTGGGCGACACTATCTATGAGTGACAGGATGATAAAATAAATACTAACGATATCTCATAAACTAAGAAAATTTAATCTTTCCATTTCATTTCATAGCGTTAAAAACTCACTTGTCTTGATGTGTGACTTTTTAAATTGTAGCCTGTGTAATAACAATTTATTCTTGCCCTTTTTTAGGATTTAAGTTTAAATACCTAAATCAATAGGCGGCAAAATATGACTGGCCTCCCGGCTATTGAAACTTGAAAACGCCTAGAGATTTTGTTCCGTGCGAGGAAGAACCACATCTCTTCTACGTATTACACTCTTTGCTAGTCTTATTATCAACTTTCCTCTTCACTTATTCATACATTCCCTATAACAATTTCTTTTCTATGGGTGTTGCCAACGCTAGTAATAAATAATAGGTGTTGCTAGCGTGTACTCTATAGGGTTATGACAGTAACGAGTTGGGCCAATCAGGTGGGAGATACGCTTCTTTGTCAACCTTGTATTGAAACCCAAGTGAGTTCTAGCTTAGAATAGATACTAGTCCTACGGACAGAAACATCACTTCCATTTAAACTCTCTCACATCAACAACACAACATCTCTCTATAATAGGCTACAAAATCTTAATAATAATACCAATTGTTCGTAGCGAGAAGAAATGTACCTTATGTTCACAGAAATACAGTTGAGATTGTTTTGCCCGCCGCATGATCCACGGGCAACCGCGTCATTCAACTAATGCGCTAGGGTTGCACCTATGATTTTACTTACTTACTTATCATCACGCTATCTCTTGCGGGGTAGGCAGAGAGAACAGAGTGACAAAAGGCTCTATTCTTGCAAACATCTCTCGCTTCCTCAACATTCATAATTCTCTTCATACACTCTCCGGTTTCCGCTCGCTTGTTTCGGAGACTCCTGACTCCACCAACAGTAACAAAGCTGTCTGTGATGTTTATAAAACTTAAAAAAATATTTTTCTAGTAGATTCTATATGATTACTTTTTATATCATTTTAAATGTTTTTTTTTTCAAGTCAGATTATTTTTTTTATAAATTGTTTTTTTTTTGTTGATCATATACGATTAGTTTTAGCTCTGAATTTACGGTTATTAAATTTTATTGTCGAAATACCCTAAATCGCGTAAATAATTTTATTTTAATCAATACTACAAGCGCGAGCGCTTAGGCGCACGTGCGACAGCCTTCCTTCTGTCGGTTGACTCGGTTGTACCGTGGTCGGTACGCGTAGCGAAAATCTCCTACGCCTGTGGCTACAGCAGAATAAGTTAGAATGTTATTATTAGGATTTGAACCTGATTCATACTTGCAGAAGCATAAATAAAAATAAAGTAGGTAATTAACTAATAATTTATTAACGACTATATTTTAATTAAACGCTAAAAAGTGGGTTCTACATTACATTTAATTTTAAGAACTATTTTTATTTTCAGTTTTAGTGTACTGCTGTCATTATAAATTAATGTCTAACAAGGCAATAAAAAACTTCTGATCAATATATGAAGTGGAATAACAATTTATTTCTGAAAAACCTCAACGTTCAATTGTATATAAACATCACATGAAAAAGAGTTGCCAGCTATTACTAAAATAAAATTGTGAAAATTATAATGATGATATAATACCAAGTGGCACAACAAAGAAAACTTAAAATTAGTTACATTTACAAATTAAGTTCCCGTCCTGACTCCCTGATGGCTGACTTCAGTCTTTCTAACGTGGTTTTGTTGAAATCTTCTGATGTTAGACCTATGTTTAGTGCATCTCTTAACTTTTCTTCTGCATCTTCAATGTTATTTTCAACGAGATAATAATTCATAAGGCGTGAGTAAGCATTTCCCAATGTGCCTTTGCTAATCGATGTATTAGTTTTCAGTTGATTTAAAAGATTTTCTATCAAATGTGGCTGTTTTCTAAGATGACTTTCTTGCAACAACCTCCTAAATACGATCGTTTGCGAGTTGCTTAACCATTTTGTCCACAATTCCTTAGCCTCTTTATCCTTGCCGCTTAATAATAGCTCCATCCATAATAGGTTTGCTGGTAATGTATATCCTTTCTCTGCAGCGATATCAGCGACTTTGGTACCTGTAAAGGCAAGGTTAGATAAGAATATTAGTAAATTCAGTACTGGTCTATAAAGACATATATATATGCCAATATTTATTGAATAAACGGACAGTTATATCACAGCAGTGAGAGTTTCATTCTCGCCCAATCTTACAGTAGAAACAAGACATTTGTTTTCAATACAGGGCCATTGACTGCTGCACAAATGGCGAAGTAGTGGGTGTACTTTGTATTCGTGAAATTGTATTTCTGAAGTCCCCTTCGATACAAGGATTATTAAGTGGAGCAGTCCTTAAATAAAAAAAAAAATTGCTCTTTAAATAAAAAAAAAATTGTTTGATCGAAATAGTTGTCTTTAGTCAGGGTGTACTTTGTGTTCATATTGGTATGTTTGTCTTTACAAACAGCGCTGTATTGTCATGTGTTTACAATTCGACAAAATTTGACCCGCGTGTGTGTCGTTATGTGAGTGTCCTCTTAAAGGTCAGAACCTCTATATTGTCTCTGCCAGTGGGAAGGGCCCCGACGATATCCTGGTATTGCGGCGTCTATGGATGTCGTTTGTCAGTTACCAATAGATGGGTCGCTAGCTAGTCTGCCACTATAGGCAATCAATAAACAGATAAATTGAATTGTAGAATGACCGTAAATTTGCACTTTTCTTGCAGTGTTTGAAAGAATGGTAATGGTCCTATGCCACCTACTTCCAATAGAAATTAATAGATTTTGCCTGCAACCTCTTTTGCACGGACTTCAGAATTGAGTCATTACCTATACTAATATTATAAAGAGGAAAGATTTTTTGTTTGTTTGTTTATTTTTAACGAATAGGCCCCTAAACTACTGGACCCATTTTAAACATTTTTCACCAATAGAAAGCTAAATTATCAGGAAGTAATATAGGCTATAATTTCTTTTGAAAAAATTTAGATATCCTTAAGAAAATTGTAATATTGGGTTTTATAGGAGTGCGCTGCAAAAACTATTGACGATAGAACAAAATAATGTATGTACTAACTAGATATTACTATTATCTATAAAAGGTCCGCGAGGGGATATATCTAACTATCATAGATATGTCACAATAGCAGCTTTTATGTTCTAAAATTTAATTAGAGCTTAGTCACATTCGTATCGTAGTATTAAACGGTTTTATCATCAAGGGTATTTGTGTAGCAATAAAATACTGTTCATTTATTCGAATCGGACATTTCATTTAGTGATCACGAGTATAAAAATGTTAAAAGTTATGCAATACAACTAAATACGCGAACCGTTCGAAATCACGCACCGCTGCGGCGTCTTTATAGAGTGGGCGGTTACCACGGAATCAAATGTTACGCGGGTGAAACAGCGGGGCGCAGCTAGTAATATAAATAGGTCACTCTATGGCACATAAATAATCTTTATGCAGTAACAGTCCCACATGAACCATTCACTTTTCTGCGATAAAAAGCAGCCTTTGTGTCCTTTTCTGGGCTCCAGAGTATATTTTTTTTTTACAACTTCCTGCTCTAAGGAATAATCCTTGTACTTACCAGACTCAGAACAACCATTAGTGGATAACACAATGACTTGTCCTATGTGGGAATCGAACCCAAAACACTCTGGCGGGAGGCCGGTATGTAAACCACTCCGCCATCTGTGCAGTCAATGTGCAATATATGCAAAATTTCATGATGATATATAGAGTAGTTACGTGAAAGAGTAACCAACAAACAAACTTACATTTATAATAAGGATAGGATAGGCATTATCATGTGTATAACTTACATTTAGTTATAAGATCATCGTCTTGTATTACATATGCGAGTGCATTACTCCTCGGGAAATCTCTCAAAGCTATTTCTAAGTCCTCCTCTGTGTTTGCAGCTTGAACCGATTTCAGTAAGTTGTCAACGTGTTGAGCACCAGCGCCTCTCGTGAATATAGCCAATGTTAACTTATCATTATACGTCACGTTGCGTTTTAAGGTGTCGTTAATTTGTTTTCCGAATTGCTTTATTTTTTCTACATTACCAGCTTCGGCTAAAGACTTTAGCAGGAATTTTATTACACTCGTCTTAGGAATTAGTCCATGTTGAATAGATTTTAGAGTAACGTCCATTGCCTCTGACAGCTGACCGTTCCTAATCATTGTTTCAATATTGCTTGACACATCAACCTTGGTCAATTTTGGTAGTTCCTTTCTTTTAACGGTGTTTTCGGTAGATATAGCCACATCTTTTTGCCTGCGAGCCTTTTCCTCTGATATGACAAATGGTACTGGTCTGTTCTTTGATTTAAGATGTTGTCCGAGACATTGGAGGAATTGATCACTAGGTACTTCACCTTCTTCCTGCAATAAGGTCCATAGTCCGAGAGCTTTGTCAGTTTCGTCAGCCTTGCAATATGTTACTAGTAGATGGTAAAATATGTTGGAACGGTCAATGTGTGATAATTCTTTTGTAGCTTCTAGTAAACCTTCTAAGTATTCAGATTTTCCTTCCTGAAATATATTTATATCATATTTAATTTCAAATACAGCAAATTAGCATCATATTTTAGGATTGGCGTTTCTTACTCTAGTTAAACTCTTTCTACTTAGCAGAATATTTGTCGAATTCAAAAAAGAGCCGCTGGTTTTGACCACCAATACCAAAGAGATTATATAAATGATTAGAAAAATAATAATTATCGTGAATATAGAATGAAATTACTGCAAACAGTATACAAAACCACGTCTTACGAAATACAATTGCATTCCATTTACTGCTAAACTATCACTGATACCAGAGTAGAAATCTCTTGGGCATAATGTAGAGCTTCATGGTGAAACTGACTTGGCTGAGCCTCTTCATGACGTAATATGAAATGAACATTAGGTAGCTTATCAGCAATAAAAAAGATTTAGAAATGCAGGTTTTTCATTATCTTTTCCTACTGACTTAAAGTAAACTATAAATAACAATTCAAATTTTATATAAGATAAACATGTATCACTACTTTACCTCGACATATCTCTGGCAAGCATCTTCCAAGCGGCGGTGGCGCGTCTGCAGTCCCGGTGTTTCTAAAATACGGCGAGCTTGACGTAGACGACCACACTCAACAAACGCAAGTACCAAGTCATGGAGGACATTTACTTCGCCATGAACCTTTAACAAATTGTTTACAAAGAATCAGTAATACTATTATAACACTGTAACTAGTTTTATTAGATTCAGTCCGTCTTGGTCTTTGTCTGCAAATTTGTAAGAACAAGACAACATACACAAGAACAGAAAGTATTCTCGGTGTACTTTGTGGGCGTGAGGCGTATATTTAAAGTTCCCGCGATAAAAGTATTTATCTATAGTGCAGGGTGTTGTCCATTTCACTGGACACAGCTCCAGTGGTCTGCCAGTACACTCTGAGAGACTCATGGTATTACCAAAACACATCGATATACTTCATGGCCGGTCACACGAGAGATGGTGGTACCAACCCACTCGGGCCCGAGAGCAAGAGAGTACTCCTACTTGGTACCCAGTCCTACCACCCGTAATGCAATGGGTTGTTTTCTCTTCCCTTAGTCGCCTCGTACGACACCCGTAGCAAAGAAGGTCGTGACACTTGTATTCTTAGGCCACACCATAAGAACAAAACACGGTTTCGTTTTAATGATACTTTTTTGTTAGATAGCTTTTGATTAGATTTAAAAACTGGTACATATACAGTACAAATTATGTAGAGAGCGGGTTCCCGCTCGCACTAAAGTTCTCTTTTTCCTGATTCACAAATAATTTGTACTTTAAAGCACATGCTTAATGCATCCGATAGGTGGCGTTGGTCGTAAAGACAAATGTGATGAGGAGACTGGGTATGGCCGAAAGGTGAGTGCGGTAGCTCAGTGGCTTAGAGCACTTCCCCGGATTGGAAGGGACGCAGGTTCGTTTCCCGCTCGCACTAAAGTTCTCTTTTTCTTCATTCACAAATAATCTGTACTTTAAAGTAGCTGAGCATGTCAAGTGCTAAAATACAGATCAAAATGGTTATGTCATTTTATCTCGCTAATATATCGGGAACCTGAGATAAAAACCGCGGTTTAAGACTAGTATAATATTTGTCATTTTATGACTACTTTGAAACAGATTTTAAATATTTTTAGTTTATAGATACATACCTGTGTACTAAGATCTGCTAACCATTGCAGTTTGGAGGCATCCTCCTTCATAATAAGAGCTTTCATCAATTCTCCTTTCCAAGGGGTGCTTCTGTATTGCTTACAGAATTGTTCAAATGATTTTAATGCACTGTCAATATCACCCTTTAGCAAGTGAACTTTAATTGAGGGTCCCAATATCACATTAGAAGGTTCTATGTAATTATTTTCTATCAAAAGATTAGTCATCTCTGTTACCTAAAAAGTAAACAATATTATAGTGTGCCATTTTTGTCTCTGATACATTTATAGAAAAGAAACAAAAATCTGACTTTCTCAATCCAAAGTCTACAAGACCAAGCTAGATATAATATATATTTTTCACTCCCTATCACAACTGTCACAAAGAGACATTAAAAATACGTTTGGAAACTAGGAGAGACGGGGTGTCTATTGGTTTGACGAAATGTAATAAAAGCAGATGGGTGAGCTAAAGAAATGCGACGTACGCACTTTACTTAATTTTTTTATCGCTATGGATATATATATATATATATATATATTAGGTAAGAAAGGGAGAGAGAAAAGAGTCAAAATTTTATGACATCATACAGGGCGTCGAGGCTTTAACAAATTTCTACTTACCTTAGCATCATTCTTTTGTTCAGCTAAAGTGTTAAGCATTTGCCAACACTTTGAGTTGATTAAAAAGTTCGAGATCTCAGTCGCCTCAGCCGGCTTATTATCTTTTAAATATTGGATAGCTTCATCTATTCTGTTTGCTCTGACTAAAGCAAACGCCATTTGTATTACTTTGAATTTATTTAGTACAAATTCAGGACTCTTCTCTTTGATCTGTGCAGCAAATTCTTGCGCCCGCTGGATGTCATCATTTTCACAGTAAAATTCAAACAACTGAGCTAATGTACCCGTCGTAAGTTCGAAGTCCGATGACTTCAGTTCGTCTAAATAACTGTTTACCTTGGTGAAATTGTTATCCTTAATATATGCTAGTAGCAGTTGTTTTTGAAGACGAGTAACATTCTGGTTGCCTTTGCTTTTCAATGACGCGAGTTGAGCTTCCAGTTGAGCAGTGGTTCGTTCGAATGGAATTCTTGGAGGCCCATCAATGGCGCCTATGTCTAAGTCAGATGATGTTAATTTGGATAGCAGTTCCGATAAATTAGTTGTCATATGTTCTCCCAGATATCGTTCTATAGCTTCTGCTGTATCAGTATTAATTCTTAGCCCTTTCTTATGGATACCATCTAAAAGTGTTTCACACAGATGTGGTACAGCCAGGTTTTTAACAGAAGATTTCACAATGCGACTGATTTCGTTGATAGTGCTGTTCTCTTCATTTTGGTTATCATCTTTTGCAAAATCATCTTCAAGTGGCTGACCTGCTCCTTTGCTACATATAACATGTAATATAGCCAAATAAGAATCTACATCTTTTGTTTTGCTTAATGCATTTACAAGAGCCCTACCAACAAGCCAATAATTACCTCTTGGACGATATTGCAATGCAATTTCTGCTGCTTTTTTAATGTTTCCATTTTCTAAAAGTTTTATCATTACATTTCTAGCACTAAATATGACAGGTATATTGGCAATCTGTAATTTCAAGATGGCATTCTCTGGTGTGCCATTTTCAATTAGGTAAGGAATAACATACTCTCTAAGTGTATCGCCATTTACTGATAAGCCATTGCTGCCCATGTTCCGGAGTATTTGTAGCAGGCCTTCTTCATCTTTTTCTTTAGCTTTCTGAGCTAAAAGTGGCCAGTAATAATGCTCTCTAATTTCAATACCTTCACATTGAAGTTCACTAAACAGTTTCTGTGCTAATTCAGTTTGGCCATTTGCAAGTGCATTTTCAGTGGCAATAAAAAAAGCATTTGGTATCAATCCTTCTTTTTTCAGATCTTTACATGTGTTGATAATTTCTTCAGGTGGTTTATTGAGTCTTAATAATTGTTTGATGAAGAATGCACCTTTGAATTTAGTGTCTTCAGTATTTGGCGACACTATCATTGTTTTCATGACTTTCTTGGCAATTTCTTCTTGGCCTTTGTTGAGCAACCTTAGGATCAAATTGCAAACATCCTGGTTAAAGCCAATACCCTTTTGTAGATGAGGAATTAATTGATCCACTTTGTCTCCGTGTCCATTAACAGCAAGATGTTCGATTATTTCCAAGATATCCTAAAATAATAGATGCAACTTATTATTTACTCGACTATAAGCAGACACAAAATACAACTAGACTCAGAACAACTATTTGTGTACCAGGAGCACAGCCTACCGTGAGTAAAGTGCGCTCCTCAAACCTCTTTTAGAGAGGAACAAGTCGTAATCCTGGGGAAATACCGTAACAGGAAGTTCATTCCAGAAATGAGGATGGTTGTCAAATGAAAACTATGACACCTGTATCTTGCCAGTCCTCATATACGGCTGCCAAACCTGGGTCCATACCTAAGCTCACATAAGATTAGAGGTATGTCAAAACGTGTTGTAAAGGAGCATGTTAGTATAGAGAAACTCTGATAGAATAGGAACAACTGCTAAAAGGAACATACCAGACTAAAAGATATTTGAGTAACAGTCAGAAAGTTAAAGTGGAAACGGACAGGGCACTTTGAGGAACAGACAAATGGAATAAGACAATTATTAGAATACCAATGTATTCTAATTCTGAAACTGCTGGGCCTCTCCCAAAGGGCAAACAAATACATGAAATTAAATATTGGATTAACTTTATTATTAACCTGAAAAAATATTCACGGACATTTTAACACAACATCCTCTGGTCCCAAACTAAGCTTAATGCTTGTGCTATGGGTACTAGATTACGGATATAATACATATATTACTTTTTTTTTGTAAATACATACATATAATAGATAGAAAATACTCAGACACAGGTACAAATATCTGTGTTCATCACACAAATATTTGTCCTGAGTGGGAATCAAACCCACAACCTCGTGCATGAAAGTTGGTACACTACCGACTAACGCCACAAGGCCCATCATAATAAAGGCTTATTATTAATATTATTGTTTTCTAAAAATATTTGTGTGAAACCCACAACACAGTTAATATTTATGGTCTGGTACACTGCACCATCTGATTAGAGGGTCATCATCTCATCACAATTGAGGTAATGCTTGCACCTCATCACCCTAATCATAACTAGTAACTATGCCTGCACCTCATCACACCAATCATAACTAGTAACTGAGTAAGTAATTTTGAAACAAGCATTTCTAAATTTAAGTATTGATAAAATATAACCTTATCAGTTAGAATATCTTCTTTTTCTTTGGCAATCGCTATGGTACTCTGTACACCTTCAATATCTCCCTTTTTAGCATATCCACAAGCAAGCAAAGTGTATGTCCTGTTTGTAGGCTCCAAGCCAGCTCCAGCCATGGTCTGTAATACAGCTTTAGCACCATCTGTATCACCATGAAATGCATGACCCATAACAAGTGCATTGAGGACTGGTTCTGAGACAGGCATATTAAGCTCTCGCATTTTTTCAAGAACTTTTGTGGCCCCTTCAACATCACCTTTTTGGCAGTACCGCCACATGAGTCTTTGGTATGTAACCCTGTAAAGAATAGTAGATGATGAAAAATTTCCTTAACAGTCTTAATCTTCTCTTTTTAAACCCTATTTTCCCTTTTCATGTTGTAAAGCAGACCCCAAGTGCTTTACTAGAATCCTCCTAGAATTATATACGTAAAGATATACAAATGAGAGATAGCAATTGATTAGTTGATATAGTTACCTGTTGGGCTGAAGTCCTTTCTTTTCCAATTCTTCCAGGAACTGAGCTGGAGAAAATGGATGTTCATTTTCAATATACACTCTCAGTAAGGCATTATAGTGAGAAATATCCATTGGAATTCCACGCTCAGTAAGGACACTCCATATTTTTTGTACAAGCAGAGTCCGCTGTTCAGGCAGCTCTTCTGGCACCAATTCTCCTAAATATTAAAACATAATTATTAACCTTTCAAAATGTAGACTAAGCTATATAGTTAATACTTGAAACTACACAATATTTTGATTATTTAATAAGTGATTTATTATAGGTACATAGCTGGACACAGATATCCAGTGGGTAACTAACAGTCCTGTGTCCTGAAAGATCAAATATGACCATCATTTCGATTAGATCACAACTATTTAAAATCCTGCTTCTGGCAATCATTTTAATCCTTACAAATATTTGTTTGCACTTTCCATGTCATGAAAATATCTATATTATTTTAAAATCTATAGAAACTTACCACAACATCTGATGACAAGTAGTGATTGTGAGCTAGTGATATCATTTTTAGACTTAATTTCATCGAACACTTCATCAATGTCTTTCTTAGTGATTCGGCCAAATTTCCTTACTTCAGCATCTAGTTTCAGCAACAATGGTTCCAAGCTTTCGGATTTCTTTGATGTTGCATAGTCTCGTAATAAAACACTGGAATATAATAATATTCAATAATTATTCAAAATTGTGTTCTTAAAATAGTTAAGAACTATATGGGGCACTTAACTGTATTACAATACAGATTTAAGTGTTGCAGGTTTAATATCCAGCCAGGATTTTTATTTTTTTGTGGGTGTTTTTTTGTGGTTGTCTATAGTATGTCTGTAAAAAAGTCTAAATCCCTCTCACTATAAGATAGCACCCGTGCCCAATAGTGGGACACGGGTCTTTGGTTAACTTTAGCTACTTACTATGAAAATCATGCCCTTCTGATTAATTATAATTGTATATTGATACATCCATCCATCCATCCATCAGCCTTTCAACGTCCACTGCTGGACATAGGCCTCCCCAAGAGAACGCCACAACGAGCGGTCCTGTGCCGACCGCATCCAACGGCTCCCCGCAGCTTTGACCAGATTGTTGGTCCATCTGGTGGGGAGCCATCCTACACTGCGCCGTCCGATACGTGGTCGCCACTCGACAACCTTTCGTCCCCAACGGTTATCGGTTCGTCGAGGGATGTGGCCTGACCATTGCCACTTCGGCATGGCAACCCGGCGGGCTATATCGGTCACTCTCGTTCTCATACGGATCTCCGTATTACGGATTCGATCACGTAGAAAAATACCAAGCATAGCCCGCACCATGGTCCGCTGAGCGACTTTGAGCCTTGATATGAGGCCAACATTCAGAGACCACGTCTCTGTTCCATATGTCATCACTGGTAACACACACTGGTCGTAGACCTTCGTTTTCAGACACTGCGGAATATTGGACGAGAAGATCTTCCTAAGCTTCCCGAACGCTGCCCAGCCGAGTTGGATTCGTCGATTGACCTCTTTCTCGAAGTTGTGCCTACCTAACTGGACTGTTTGTCCCAGACATAATGGTCGACAACTTCGAGAAGCGCACTCCCTACTAGTACCGGTGCTGAAATGACATGGACATTAGGCATGACTTTCGTCTTGTCCATGTTCATTTTGAGACCTACTAGTCGGGAAACCCTGCTGAGATCATTGAGCATGGTGCCAAGGTCCTCCAGCGATTCTGCCATGACTACAATGTCGTCGGCATATCGAAGGTGAGTGATGTATTCGCCATTGATGTTGATGCCGAATCCGGTCCAGTCCAAGAGATTGAAGGCATCTTCCAATGCAGCGGTGAAGAGTTTCGGGGACATAACGTCTCCCTGTCTAACACCTCTCTGCAGTTGGATCGGTTTCGTACTCCTATCCTGAACACGGACTGACATGGTGGCGTTTCTATACAAGCACTTCAGCACTTCGATGTACCGATTGTCAATATTGATACACAATGGCATTAATTATATTAATTGTTTGTTAAAATCAGTAACGTTTCAGGAAGCAGGTTACATTAATTTTTTCTTGTACTAGCTAGGTTAGGTCATCACTATTAGAAATTCATAAGATCATCTGTATTTGCTAGTCTAACTAAGAAAAGGAATTTACATATTGGTAGCTTACCTATTTGCAGAATTTAAGGTTCTTGCGTTATTCAACAAATTTGAATCTGCACTTTTGGCTGAATTAAGTATAAGCGTTCTTGCTGCACCCGTAAAATACCGCACAAATTTAGTAGAGCGTAAAAGCGACGACATTATATGAAGTTTTATACTCTAATTCGAGTTTCTAAGTTATCTGAACTATTAAAAATTCTTATAAAACCACAATACACTAATCTTGTGAGGTTATAACGTAACCACTTAACCAGCGGTCTCTATTCTTTATTCTTCGAATGTCAAATTGCGATGCGATATCGGTAGGAAGGGCCTTATAATATCGGTAGATTTGTGTCCAAAATCGGTATAGAAACAACTACAAATTATGCAATACTACAATAATTATAATTATAGGTAGCTACGAACAACTGATGATGATCAGCTATATAGTGTAGAAGAGGTAGGTATCAAGATGTAACATTATATTTTTATTTACCAATATTAATAAAAATATTCAAAATATTTGTCTTTTGTATCGGCACTAATCTTTCTTTTATTTTGGAAAAATAATTATGGTTCTGCACAAAAAAGAAAATAACTAAATTTCACATGGAGAAATTAAGTTAGGAAGTGAAGATAAAGTATAACAAAATAATAAGAATATATTTATTTTCCACCATAAGTAATTGACATATTAATGGTTACATAATATTGTAGGGGTGGACTGGAGCATAAACTAGGGAAACCCTGTATTTCAGGACTCCAGGAAAATGTATTCAAATTTTCACTTATGAATCGGTTGAAATACCAAAAATTTATTATATTCCGAACCCTGGTGTGTGCTGTGTTGCAATTTGCATACTATTTGCCAGAACAAAATTTAGAATGAATGGTAATAATTTTTCTCGTAATATGCCTCTCTGTGTTGTACCAAATGTTGTACCAGAATGTAATAATCCCAATGTACATAAAAAAGTGGGAAAAGTTGCAAAAACAAATCTTCAATCTTCCAGTTACTTAAATTCAATTGATCAGCGATATTGTATACACAAAAAATTGCAAAGAATTCTCAGGCAAACAAAGCAACTACAATTTTATTTGACAGTGGCCATCTTAGAAATATATCACCGGAAACAACTCACGTTGAGGATCGATTTAGTCGACCTGGGTTTCGAGCGCGCAGCGGTGTCAACGAGTTCCCGGCGGGCACTCTCTCACTCGTAGACACCGCTGCGCGCTCGCCCTGATGATGAGCATCGAATATGCTCGAAACCCGGGTCGACTAAATCGATCCTTAACGTGAGTTATTTCCGGTGATATATTTCTAATATGTATCAATCTTACGATAATTTCAATACGAAAAGTGAGCATCTTGCTGAATTTCTGGTTATACGTATTACTCTTTATTGCTGATAGACAAAATACAACAGTAGTCTTTGGCGTGGATCCCAACCATTGACCTCTAATAAAGGGGGAGGCGCCCTAATCTTCATATACCTAGTAAAGATTGATGAAAAAAAAGGAGATGGTTGTCACACGTGTCAGAGAGATTTTGTTCAAATTTTAATAATTTCTGTTTAATTCTGATCTAAATTATCGAAATTTTTCATTGCATTATCACTTGTGGATAGATATTCGTTTGTAGTGTATAATCATTTGTGCTCAAATGTTGATATTGTACCTACTGGTAAGTTATTCGTTTCATTGTTCTTTCATTCATTTGTTTTGCGTTTTTCTTTGGTGTAAATTTAGCTTTTATATGATGGAGAAGGAAATTTGGTCGGATACTCAGGAGCCTGAACCTCCTGATCCTCCGGACCCTCCAGATCCCCGTCCTGGTCCTTCATCACCTGAGCAAGTTGTAGTTCCCGGACTTAAACGCCGATTAATTGATAATCAGGCGAGTCAACAATGCGAGTCACTTAAAAAAAAAACTATTATTGACAAAGACCTAGCAGTAGCTTCAATGCAAAATATTTATACCCATCCCAGACTAGTTGTGGGGGTTAAATGTTACACGAATTTCGATAGTGGTCCTTATATTGTTCATATTACCCGGGCTGAACCAGACCCAATCGCTGGAACAGCTATTCGCCCAATCAAGTTTGGCCAATTTCTCTCACGTAATAAAATAAATAATATCTGCACAGACGGTATTAAAAAAGTTGGTAGAGGTAAAATCTCAGTTGAATTTAAAACAGCAGATGATGCAAATAAATTTTTAGATAACAAAATTTTAGAAATTTCTAAATTTGTTCCCGTAATCCCCACATATAATATCACCAAGATGGGTGTAGTACGTCAGGTCCCTGTTGATTTGTCCATGGATGAATTTGTGGAATCTATCATTTTGCCGAATGGATGTGGTCCTGTTCTCAAGGCCCGCAGGCTCAACAGGAAGATTAACGCAGATGGTAAGGTAACTTGGTCCCTACACAAACAGTTGTCCTAACATTCCAAGGTCAAGTTCTCCCCAGCAAAATTTATTGTTTTCACACCAGCCTTCCTGTTGATTTATATCAATTCCCGACAATCCAATGTTATAACTGCTGTAGATTTGGTCATGTTAAAGGCCTTTGCCGATCCCGGCCTCGTTGCTACCGTTGTGGTCAGACGCATGCAGGAGATTCTTGCAGTGTTATTGAGGCGGAAGCTTCTTGTCTGCATTGTTCGGGACTTCACTATGCTAATAGCAGGGACTGTCCCGAGCAAAGTAGGCAGAAGTCCATTAAATTATTAATGGCAAAAGAAAAAATATCATACCAAGAGGCATCCCGATCAATACCTAAATCCAGTAAATCATATGCAGAAGTTGCACAAACTTCTGCTATCATTAATAGCCCTCATCATCCATCAGTACTTAGACAACCATCCACTCACGCTCCCATTTCATCATACAAGAAAACTGTGATGAATGATGTGTATGAAAATACGTCCGACAGATGGCGCAGGCGTCACCCAAAGACGTTAAGTATGATGTGTTATCGAAATTAGCAGTCAGGAGCAATTGTCAGGATGGCTGAATTGGTAAAGCATCTGGACGGTATCCAGAAGATGCAGGTTCAAATCCTGCTCCTGACTGTTATTTTCGATTTCACATTTTTCACTTTGTGTTTAATGTATAGTGCTAAGCATGTCAAATGCTACAAATATATATAAATATTTATAGGGTTTGCGTCATTATTAGGTAAAAATCTTAATTGTAAAATTAAGTTTACCTGGTCGGTATAATGTATGAAAATACGTCCGACAGATGGCGCAGGCGTCACCCAAAGACGTTAAGTATGATGTGTTATCGAAATTAGCAGTCAGGAGCAATTGTCAGGATGGCTGAATTGGTAAAGCATCTGGACGGTATCCAGAAGATGCAGGTTCAAATCCTGCTCCTGACTGTTATTTTCGATTTCACATTTTTCACTTTGTGTTTAATGTATAGTGCTAAGCATGTCAAATGCTACAAATATATATAAATATCTGTAATAGATCTACTCCAATTTTTGATTTTAATCCTTCGTTTAAATACCGTTTAAAAAATGCAGACTGGTCATCTTATGCATCTTCACTTGACAGTAAAGTAGTATCCCTTCCTCCAGTATCTTCCAGTAATATTGTTGATATTTATTCTAAATTTGTTTATTCAATTACTTCAAGTGCTGATCAGACTTTTCAGTCGAAAAAAAAATCTAAATTCAAAATTTCCCCTCCATGGTGGGATCCTGAATGCTCGCAAGTTGTTAAGAATAGGAAAGCAGCTGAAAGACGTTACAATTTGAATATGACAACAGAAAATTTTTGGAATATAAAAAAATTGCTGCACAAACTTCTAGACTTCTAAAAAAGAAAAAGAAACAAGGTTGGATACATTTTTGTGAACAATTGTCTCCGAAAACTCCATCATCTTTATAGTATGGGATCATATTAAAAAATTTAGAGGATCCTTTAAAAATAACAATATCTCTTCTAATGATCCCTCCGTATAGCTCGAGGCATTTGCAGATAAGTTGGCGCCTCCTTTTGTTCCAAATTTAAATGTATTTCCCTCTTTTCCATGTTCCCTTCCCTCTTTTAATTATTTTGAATCACCTTTTTCTTTTTCCGAGCTCAGTCTCGCTTTAGAGGGTTTAATAGACTCCTCACCCGGGATGGATGGAATTCCCTATTCTTTTTTAAAAAATGCTTCCCCAAATACAAAGAAATATTATCTAGACCTCATTAACATCTGTTTTGAAAATGGTATAATTCCTCAGGACATGAAAAATCAAATTGTTATCCCCCTGCTCAAACCTGGATGCAATGCATCAGATTTTAATAGTTACAGACCCATAGCCCTTTCTTCTGTATTATCCAAAATCTCTGAACATATGGTCAAGCATCGTTTAGAATGGTTGGTAGAAAACAAAAAATTATTAGCAAAATCACAATTTGGATTTAGGAAAGGTATGAGTACAGTAGATAGTCTTAGTATACTATCTACTGATATTCATATATCATTTTTAAAAAAACAGTATTTAGTTGGAGTTTTTATTGACATTGCATCAGCATATGATAATGTATTATTGCCTGTGCTTAAAAATAAACTCCTACATTTGGATATTCCCACAAAGTTGACACGTTTTATATGTAATCTTTTTATGGAAAGATCCATTTCAATTAAACATCAAAATTCTTTCCTTCCAGCCAGATATGTTTGGAAAGGTTTACCGCAAGGTTCTGTATTAAGTCCTTTATTATATAGTATTTACACCAGTGATTTAGAGTCTACAGTACTATCTTTTTGTCAAATTTTGCAATATGCGGACGATATAGCTCTTTATACTTCAGTTAAATCTATAGAAGAAGCAGAAATCCAATTAAACTCTGCTCTAAGGTACTTATCTGACTGGCTCCTAGAGCATGGTCTCTCTATATCAGCTTCTAAAAGTAGAGTAGTGATATTTACTAAAAACGGATTATTCCTAATATCACAGTTAGAGTTAATGAGAATGTGATACCTCAAGAGACCAAAGTAAAATTTTTAGGATTATGGCTTGATTCAAAATTATCTGGTATTTCTCATTTTGATTATGTTATACAGAAATGTGAAAAGAACATTAATATCCTCCGTTCTCTTTCTGGGGTATGGTGGGGTGCTCATCCTTTTACTCAGAAATTATTATATAATGCCATAATCCGTAGCCATATGGATTATGCCTCTTTTATCTTAGACCCTTTTAATAAATCCGTTCTTAAGAGACTTGACAAAATTCAAGCCAAATGTTTACGTATAATATTAGGGGCTATGAAGTCTTCACCTATTAATGCGATGCAAGTAGAGTGTGTTGAACCTCCTCTTTCACTACGTAGGCAATACCTTGCCAACAGATTTTTTTTTAAATTAACTCAAAGGTCTGATCATCCCCTTATCCCTAAATTGAGACAGTTGTCTGAACTTTATAACTCTCATAACACACAATCATCTCACCTTTTCCCTTGTATTCTCCGCAGTTATTGTTTATCTAACAATCTTGCCAATCCAGTTTATCAAAATCCCAGTCTACCATTATATTCTCTTGATTATGATACATTGATTTTCCAGCCCAACATTATTTTGAATTTTGGCATTGATAAAGATACAATTGAGGCCAATAAGGTTTTCCAACAAAAAATTCAAAGTGAATTTGAGAACTGGTACACTTTGTACACTGATGCATCTGAATTTTCAGATAATGCAGTAGGTGTAGCAGTTTGGATACCTTTCACAAGAATCATGCTAAAGTATAAATGTCCATCTGCTTCATCAGTATTTACTGGAGAGTCAATAGCAATTTTAGAAGCAATTAAATTTGTGAAATCACATAATTTAAATAATTCATTAATATTTTCAGATTCTAAAAGTTGTCTACAAGCAATATTATCTAATCCTTTCAGGTCTAAATCAAAATTTCCAATTATTTTTCAAATAAAAGATGAATTGTTCCAATGTCATAAACTTGGTATTAATATTATTTTGGCTTGGATTCCTGGTCATATGGGTATCCTAGGTAATGAGTCAGCTGATTGGTGTGCCAAGTCTGCAGCAGTTGTAGGTTCCCTTGATCATTTTCATGTATATTCATATGACATCTGTGCCTCCCTGAAATCAGTCCTATTTCAGGATTGGACTGAACAATGGCATATTTCTAAAAACGTTAAAGGGAAATTTTATGGTGATATTCAACCTGAGATTCCCCACAAACCTTGGTTTTCTAAATTCAAAAAGGCTGATAAGGCTACCACCTCTACCATCTGTCGGTTACGTTTAAACCATTCTTGCACTCCGGTATTCCTTGCTAAACTTAGGATTAGAGATAATTCCATTTGCGAATGTGGTCTGGCTCAAGGAAATATAAACCATATATTCTTTTGTTGCCCTAAATTAAACTTTTCTTTATATAATATTTTACCAACTGAAATCTCTCGTCCTACATCTTTTAAACTTCTTTTGTCTCTTGTATTTACTCCATTTATTAAAACACTTTGTAAATTCATAAAAGTTAATAAGATTAAATTGTAAATGTATGTACATATTATAGAGGTAAAGGGTATTTAGTTTAAAAAAAAATAGTTTTGGTTTTGTTTATAATGTATTCCTATAAGTAGTTTTATGTCATGTAGTTAGAGTTGTATTTTTTGTTTCAGTGTATCTCACGGTAATCCATCGTGTTGGACTCATTTTTCACCGTTTATTTCTCTTTCACCGAACAAATTTCCTTCGTTTGACGGTCTACCTTAAATTAATACTCGATATTGGCGAAATTGTGCTCACACTGCCACAACAAGAGCCATTAAACAAGAAGATAAGATAAGATACCTAGTAAAAGTGACTTACTTCGGCTGTCGTCCGCCATCTTAATAGTTACGATGACAGCGTAATTTGGGTGTGTTCCGATATACACTGCGAGCACTGTAAGGTGTGATGTAAATTTAGTATACTGTAAAGTCGTTCCTTTATAGTTAGCTATAATGGTTACTGTTTTTAACGGAATGCAGTCCAGTATACTGATCTGTCATTACTTTCATTTCATACAAACTATTGGTTTTACACTGCAATAAACACAATTTCTTTACTTTGCCATATTCGGGTATCTTTGATTTACAATATTCAATAATAATAATAATATTCCATAGTGCGTTGTTATATTTATGGAAGCTGTTGATCACGTGATATCACAGTGCTCGCAGTGTATATCGGAACAAGGCCTTTATCTGTTGTATGTCAGCTGTCAATTAGGGATGCAGGAAGAACCAACAACTATCGATATATCGATGTTTTAAAAAATATTGATATATTAAATATTCTTTATTTCAAAATATTTAATTTGCGTTAGGTTCCAACCATTCCAGCATCCACCACTAATAATTTGTGAGTTTTATTCGTCACAAATTTTCATATAGTGGGAAGAAGCCGACCATTTATTAAATTTGTGTGCTCGGAACGAAGTGGTGAGCAGTGGCTTAGCAGCATACCATTAAATAAATTATTTTTTATTAATTTATCGAATTGATTAATCATTTGAATCCTGTAAAGTTCTTCAATCTAAATACGTCACTCTCTAGCATAAAAATAATCTACACAAAAATATCCATCCCAGCCAGGAGACCTTCTCCACTTAAACAATAGTTAGTAGCCTTTGTCCTAATCTGTACTCCAGAGTTTTAAATAAGTGACAATTCGTGATGATTGGTTAAGTAGTTACGGTGTCAAGAAATAGCAAATAAAGGAACTTACTTTAACATTTATAAAAATAGTTAAACTGTCATCGCCGTAAGATTGCTGGAATTCAGTCATAAGAAAGGCCTCGAAATTGTATGTTTGTAAAGTGTAAAGTGAAAAAGAATTTCACCGATATATCGATATTTATTCTGCAAGCCTATTGCCAATAAAAAGAAGGCATACCTGATTGATCTATCAACCACTAGCTCATATGACTGAATGGATAGGGTTGCAATTTGACACACATAGATATAATTATAGGTACAGGTAGATAAAGATTTACGCAATTAAAAAAACCTTGGTCCACCCAAAAATTTATAGATCGCTTGAAGGACTGAAATATCGATATCGATATTTTTTACGCGCTTCCCTAGCGGAAATTCCGCCGTTTTTGAATTTCAAAGACTTGGCTCGGTAAATTTGAGTCATTTCCTCTCCCCCTTTATTAGAGCTCAACACGAAGCAAGAGGTGAATTTTAGCTATTTTTTATCTATATTTTTTAGCATTTGACATGCTTGGGATGGCCGAATCAGTACGATAGCTCAGTGATAGTCAGTCAGTACGATAGCTCGGTGGCTTAAAGCACTTCCCCGGATTGGAAAAAGACGCGAGTTCGATTCCCGCTCCTACTAAAAGCCTCTTTATTTAATTCAATTCAATTCAATTTCTTTTTTGATGGCTTCTGCGACCCACGGTCACAATTTCGCCAAAGTCTTGGTGAATTTCTTGAAGAAGTCTTCAGAGTTGTGGCTTGCGGTATGATGGAAAATGACCAGTAAATATTGGCATTCGTCCTGTGCCTCGTTGATCGGTGGAGTAATGGATCAACTTTCATGGTCATATGACAGTTTCATTACCACAATGTATGTCTTTATTAATTGGTGGGTACTGTACTTATGCAATTTATCGAAGAAATAGTTTGAGTAGCGCTAGTCTATTCCTAGAAAGAGAACACAAACATTTAATGTACATATAAATAAATATTTATATTATATAAACTAAATAACATTTATACCATACTTATAGTTTAATTTTAGTATTGTTAATGTATTTCGATAGGATCTTTGTAAATGGGGTAAATATAAGTGATAAAATTAATTGAGTAGAGGTAGGACGAGGGATATCCTGGGGGAGAACATCATATAAAGAGGTGGTTTGTATTGGGCAATTAAAAAGTATATGATCGACCGATCCTTCATCCAGGCCGCATTCACATATGGAGTTGTCCCTAATCCTCAGTTTTTGCAGGTGAACAGGCGTGCAAACATGACCCAATCGGAGACGGCAGATTGTGGAAGTGGTTGCTCTGTCAAAGTTTTTGTATTTATAAAACCAGGGTCGGACAGGTATCTTGGGTTGGATAAGTCCATAGTATCTACCCTTAACTTTTCGTGATTTGTCCCATTCCTTAGTCCAGGTGTTAACGAGAAGGGGTTTAGCGTAGGAACAGAGGTCGTATGAATAAATAAAATGGTGGTCCAGAGACCCAGTAGTAGCTGCTAGTTTAGCACACGAGTCCGCAGTTTCGTTACCAGGGATACCAGAATGACCTGGTATCCACGCTAAAACAACTTGTAAGCCCTGCTGGTGACATAGGAGTAAAGCTTCCCTAATTTTCAATATAGGAAGAAAGTTGGATTTTGATTTGAAAGGATTAGTCTTTATGGACTGAAGGGAACTTTTTGAGTCAGATAATATAATGGCTTTAGGGATATTGTGGGATTTAATAAATAAAATGGCTTCCAAGATCACAATAGATTCTCCCGTATAAACTGATGCAATATAAGGCAATTTGTAACTTAAAATAATTTTAGTAGATGGTATCCACACAGAACAGCCTACTGTACTGTGTGGGTTTAATTTAGATGCGTCAGTGAACAAAGCTACATAGCCTTCATAGTCGGTGGCCATCCGTCTACAAAATTCATTAGGTGCTCCAGGATCATTTTTATGGACTCCAAAATCTAGATTAACCTTAGGTTTGAACAGCAAAGCCTCAAATGAAATAGAAAATAATGGGTGGGTTAGACTGTGTTTTACTGGATGAGGGAGGCGATAGAATTTTAGATAACTGAAAAGAAGAGGAGGAAGATTTCCAGAGTATGAGGGGTCACGAGCACCAACTAGATCGAAGAGGAGTCTTAATTTATTTATAAGGGGATGGTTAGCATTTTGGATAAGTTTAAATAGGAATCTGTCTGATAGGTATTGCCTACGCAAATATAGTGGGGGATCAACACATTCAACTTGAACAGCATTAGTTGGAGAAGATTTCATGGCACCCAAAGTAATGCGAAGGCTTTTCGATTGTATTTTCTCAATTTTACCAGAAGAGTATTTTGTAATAGGGTCCAAAACAAAAGTTCCATAGTCTAAATGGCTGCGGATAATGGCATTATAAAGCATCTTTAAATAGAAAGGGTGAGATCCCCACCAGACTCCAGCTAAGCATCGAAGCACGTTAATATTTTTTTCACATTTCTGAGATATGTACTCCATGTGTGTAGCTCCTGATAGTCTAGAGTCTAGCCACATACCCAGGAATTTAGCTTTCGTATCTTGGGGGATTAATTCGCCGTCTACTTCCAATGCAATGTTAGGAACGCGATACTTTTTAGTAAATATTACAACTTTACTTTTATTGCCAGAAATATACAGCCCGTGATTATGTAGGTACCTATTAAGTGAGTTTAGAGAAGAAGAAAGGGAGTTAGTAGCCGATTCTATTGACTGACATTGAGTGTAGAGGGCAAGGTCATCGGCATACTGTAGGATTTGACAGTGGGAATTTATAGATTGCTCCAAATCGTGTGTGTACAGGTTATATAACAAGGGGCTCAAGACCGATCCCTGAGGTAATCCTTTCCAAACAGTTCTAGGGGTCATGTGATCATTATGGATTAAGAGTGAACGTTCTAATAATAACTGCATGCAAAATCTAATGAGCTTCTCTGGAATATTCAGCTGAACTAGCTTGTTCCTGAGTACCGGAAGCAATACATTGTCGTAAGCTGCTGTTATGTCCAGAAAGACACCCACAAGGAACTCTTTTTTAAAGAAGGATGAACGTATATCAGTTGTTAAGATGCTAAGGCTGTCTAGAGTACTATAACCTTTACGGAATCCATATTGAGAGCAAGCCAGTAAACCACGACTCTCTACTAGCCATTCGATTCGATTTTTAATTAAATGTTCAGTTATTTTTAGGAGAACAGAGGCTAAGGCTATTGGTCGATAGCTATTGGGATCAGAAGGGTCCCTTCCAGGTTTAAGTATGGGAATAACCAGTTGGGCCTTCCACTGTTCTGGAATTATACCATAATCAAAGCAGCAGTTAATTATATCTAAATAGTACAGTTGTACTCTTTCTGAGGATTTTATGAGGAAGGAGTAAACAATATTATCTAATCTTGGGGAAGAGTCTTTTAATCCATCTAATACTAATTTTAATTCCGATAAAGTGAATTTAGAGGAAAGATGGTCATTTGAAGGAATATAAAAAGGAGAGGAGGGGAGTGAGTCATAAGTGGGAGCATAGGGGGGACATAGCTTGTCACCAAACGAGTCAATCCATGATAATGGATCATTGGCAGTTCGACTGTCTTCTCTGAATGAACCTCTAAAACGCTTTATTTGCTTCCAGACAACCGAAGCAGGGGTCTTAGGCGCGAGGTTCTCACAGAATTTACGCCAACTTAATCTTTTTTTAGAACGAAAAGTTTTACGTACTTTGGCAGACACACGTTGAAAATATATTAAATTTTCATTAGACATACATGAATTGTAAGTTAGCTCGCATTGGTCCCTCTCTCTGACAAATGCTGTACATTCACTGTCCCACCAGGGAGGAGAAGAGTAATACTGGCTGTTCTTTTTGATGGGGATGTGTAATTTGGCAGATGAAATGACACTATCTTGGAAAGAAGAATAGGTCTCATTTAAATTAAGGGGATTAGGAGTAGAAAGGGAGTCGATTTTTGTGTCAAGAGTTTTAGAATAAGAAGACCAGTCCACATTTGATAATCTGAATCTTAAACGAGAATTAGAACTAGGACTAGGGTATACCCTGTTCGGTAATGTTATTATAATTGGGTAATGATCACTACCATAAGTGAGCCGCATGATGTCCCAGCTTAAACGTGGCAACAAAGCAGAGGAGCAT
The DNA here is from genome assembly GCA_948253155.1 of Leucoma salicis. Lineage (NCBI taxonomy): Eukaryota > Metazoa > Arthropoda > Insecta > Lepidoptera > Erebidae > Leucoma > Leucoma salicis. The sequence goes on along the minus strand of OX411808.1, from coordinate 7,312,962 downwards.
ATACTAAGGTCAACGGCACTATTTACATTCTGGGAGGGTAGAACTCTCCGAGTGGGAGAACCATCATTCAGTATACATAAGTCACTTTCATCAAATATATCTAACAACAGATATCCAAATGAGTCACTATGATGAGAGCCCCAAGCAGTGTGATGGGCGTTTAGGTCTCCCATAAAAATAATAGGTGGTGGAATAGATGAGATAAGCACAAGAATATCAGCAATAAGTCTGGAATTAGGGTGGGGAATGTAAATAGACACAAAGGAGATATTTAAGGCTCTAATAGCTACAATATTGATTTCAGATGGATGGGGTGGAAGGCTAATTTGTGTAAAAGGGAGAGATTGTTTTAGTAACAAGGCACATCCAGCATACTCATCAAAGCGATCCTCACGGAGGCATAAATATCCAGGGATCCTAAAATGAGAACCCGGAACAAGCCATGTTTCCGAGAGGGCCACAACTGATGGATGGAAGTTATTAATTAAATTTATTAGTTCATGTTTTCTTGGACGAAGACTCTTACAGTTCCACTGCATAATTACTTGGTCCATTTAAACCAGTTAAGGAGTAAAATTTTGTAAGTTTAGCAGCAACGTTGGACGGTAATTTTACATTATTTTGTGATATTAGGGTGATAAGCATTGTAATTAAGATGTCAAGTAGGTTGTCCTGGGGATCATCGGTAGAATTATTTTGTGATGATAATGCATAGCCATTAGGGAGGGATGAAGGCTCTTCATATATGAGGGACTGATGGGCAGCCCTATCATAAGACTTGCCTAGAGGGGCTCTGGGCTTAGGGAGAGTATAAGTCGTTTTTTTATATGAAGTTGTGGGAAAAGAATTAGATACAGATGGCTGGGATTGCTGGGATGTATGGGAAACCACATCAGAGTATAGACGGCTGGGTTTTGGGATTTTTGAGCTAGCATCCTGGTAAGAAATGCTGTGTTGGGACATCACAGATTTGATTGAATGTTGTCGCTCATGTTCTGGGCAACTTTTATTTGTGGCAAAATGGGTTCCAGAGCAGAGTATACAGGTGGACTTGGATTCTTCCAAGTCACAAGTGTCACCTGAATGTGGTTGGGTACATTTAAAGCATCTAGGTTTAGAGTGACACTGGGCTTTAACATGTCCAAAACGGCAACAATTGTTGCATTGGATAGTGGGAAAGAGGTACGGTTCAACTGGGAGTGAGGTATAGAAGGAGTAGACAGCAGATGGGAGTACTTGGCCTCGGAAAGTCAGTACTACAGTCTGTGTAGGTATCCAGTTAATTTGTCCATCTGTAAAGGTTTTCCTATCGAGTCTCCTAGCTTTTAATATTTCACCGTTACCTGAAGGGAAAGACAATGACAAAGCAAACTCCTCCATTGATAGGTCTAAGGGAACATCTCTGACAACACCGTGTTTACTTATATTAAATGTTGGAATAATAGCATTGTAGTTGCCAGCACTTAGAATGGGATCAGTTACAAATTTATTAGCATCCTGTGCTGTCTTAAAAAACACTGCCACCCTGTTACGCCCAATGGTTTTGATGCCATCAGGACAGATGTTTTGCACTTTGTTTTTACTAAGGAATTGGCCGAATTTAATAGGTTTTAGTAAAGGATTTGATGATGGCTCAGTTATTGCCTTAGACACGTGAACAATATATGGCCCTTTGTCATTAGCAGAATATGCTGTGATACCGATTGTATAAGCTGGCGATGTGTAGATTGTTTGTATTGAAGCCGAGGCTACTTCAGTATTAGTGATGGTTTTTTTGTTTGTTACTGGAGTCTCAGACATACCAGCACGTCGCTTTAGGGATGTGGATGGGGTATCACTGCGACCACGATCGGGTGGATCAGGAGGAGGGGGGTCTGGAGGGATAACCTCCATATCATTCATATTCAAATACGATAAATAAACACTTAGTTAGTAATTAGTAATAAACACTCACGTAGGTAGAACTGCTATACAAACTATGACGCCACTTATGACGCCAATAACATGATATTCGAATTAAAAACACCAAAAAACTCTGACAACAGTGCGCTAAGTCACAAGTCGACCGAGCAAAAAAAAAAGACAAATTTTTTTATTATTATAGTAATAATACGTTGACCGCCATTTCCAAATGTCAAACTATCGTCTCTTTATTTATTCATAAATAATTTGAATTTTAGCTGTCCAAAAACATTCTGGTTTTCAAGAACAAAATTATTTGTAAAAGCGGAAAAAGAGAGCTTTATTGATCGGATATATTCTTACGTTTTTATACATTTTATTCCAATATAGCAAATTTAATTTTGCAATTATCTATACTATTATAAAGCTGTAACAGAGCTGTGTATTATTGCTGTACATTTAAGATATTTGAGAAAAAATGACTGTAATAAGCTATGTATACGTGTCTAAACACTAGATTTTTTTTTTTAGAATTTGTTTAAAAGAACTACTGGATGGATTTTGATGCAAGTTTTTTTATTTGAAAGGCCTTAATTTGACTTAAAAACTGCTACACATTTTATCCCACTACTATATCGGGAACCTGAGATATAACCGAAAAACTAGCTTTTGGCTGCGGCGAAGCCGCTGGCAAAGGCTAGTAATTCATAAAAATGATGGCGCGTTTTTTATTATAACCTATTTTAGTACTTGATACGCCACTATAAAGAACCTGTGGAATCCGGGTCGCTGCCGGATTTTATGACGACTGGCATCACTCATTTGCTCCATAAATCAGGCAGTACCACGGAACCAAGTAATTATAGACCTATCACGTGTTTACCGTCACTCTATAAGCTTCTTACATCCATTCTGAGAACCAAAATTACTAAACATATTGATACTTATTCGATCATGTCCAACTCTCAGAATGGATGTAGGAATGGGGGCCGTGGTTAGTACCTCCTTAGTAGGAGCTCCTCCTTATTGATGCGGCCATTAGCCAACAGGCTCGCCGTAGGAAAAAGGATCTGATGACATGCTGGATAGACTATAAAAAAGATTTTGACTCTGTGCCACATACATGGCTCTTGAGGGTGCTAGAGTTATATAAAGTTAACGAAACTTTATGCACCTTCCTGAAGTCTTGTATGGGGCATTGGAGGACCTGTATTGCGTTTGTCGAAATGTGATTGTTCCCAGCTCTTTGCTATCCAGTATGTCGGCAGACCCCGGATTGTCATGGTGAGCTTGTAAGGATTGAGCGGGGTGTATTTCAGGGTGACAGTCGGAGTCCTTTATGGTTCTGTTTAGCCATGAACCCTCTTAGTACCTTATTAGAGGGTTCAGGACTAGGCTATAGGTTGCGAGGTGATGGTTGCAAAATATCCCACCTGTATTACATGGATGATCTCAAATTGTTTGCCCCTACCAGATTGCAACTAATGGAGTTACTAAAGTTAACTGTATCCTTTAGTAATTCCATTGGGATGGAATTTGGTGTGGATAAATGTGCGATCATGCATGTAAAACGAGGACGGGTAGTGGAATCCGAGGGAGTTCAACTCTCGGATTATACTAATTTGCGATCACTCCTCGTAACTGACACATATAAATACTTGGGTATGTCGCAAGCAAGCAAGGGCATTAATGAGGTGGACATGAAGCAATTGTTGCGGGAGCGTTTCTTTGGCCGCCTGAAAAAAGTACTGGGGGGTTAGGCAGAATGTCATATCTCACATGTCGATCGTATCGAGATCACTGTGATTAGTTGAGAGATCACCATGATTGGCTAACGGATTATTGTGACATCACGCGTCGGTTTCTCAACCAATCACAGTGATCTCGATACGGTAGACACGTGAAATATGACATTCTGCCTCCAGGGACTGAATAGTCTTCTATCAGGTGGCAACAAGGTACGTGCCTACAACGGTTGGGTTATACCACTTCTAATGTACTCTTTCGGCATACTCAAGTGGACTCAGATGGAACTTGACGCTCTGGATAGAACAGTCCGCAGTTTATTGACCGCAGATCGTATGCATCATCCTCGCTCATCGGTAATGAGGCTGTACATCCCACGAAAGTGTGGAGGTCGAGGTTTCTTAAATGCCAAGACCTTGCACAATCGTGAGGTGTACAACCTTAGGGAATATTTCCTTCATACTGATAAGGATATGCATCGTGATGTGGTCGCTGTAGATTCCGGAATCACTCCGCTCTCTTTGGCTAAGGAGAATTGGCGCAGGCCTGTGGTACTTGGTACTGACGATCGCAGGGGTGTATGGCAGAGCAAGGAACTTCACGAAAGGTTTTACCGGGCCTTACATGGGCCGGACGTAGATTTTCGGTAACCTATTTGGGGAAACCGAAGATTTGGTCTGTGCAATTGCTGACGAAGTTGTCATGACGAACAACTACCGGAGACATATCCTGAGGGATGCTACGGCTGACATATGCCGTGCCTGCCACCATCCTGGTTAGTCCTTTAGGCATATTGTCTCTGGTTGTTCTCGTCTTGCTAACAGTGAGTACTTACACAGGCATAACCAAGTGGCCAGGATCATCCACCAACAAGTTGCTCTGAAATACAGGCTTTTGGACGTAAAGGTGCCTTACTACAGGTATGTAGCTGAGCCCGTTCTCGAAAATGGTCGTATCACACTGTATTGGGATCGATCAATCATCACGGACAGGACTGACCTGATATTGTGTTGGTTGATTGATCTGAGCGCCGGGCAATGATAGTTGATATCCCACATAACGACAATCTTGTAAAGGCCGAAAAAGATAAACAGATTAAGTATCTGGACTTGGCTCACGAGATTGTTGACATGTGGGATGTAGATTCGGCAATCATTGTGCCAATAGTGGTTTCAGTAAACGGACTCATAGCCAAGAGCCTCGACCAACATCTTAAGAGGCTCACGTTGGGTATTTGGATCAAGAGTTTCAAGAAGATCTTGCAAGTACGATTTCCACGCTCAACGTTGCCCAGAACACAAGATCAGCGAAATACAAGCGTGTGACGCGAACGTGGGAAATACAGTATAAAATATTACAAAATTCATTCTTGTTTCAAACATCGAACAAGTGTCTCTTAGATTATAATTTCCTTTATGTAATTTTTATTTCAATTAAAAGTATAAGTAACGCATTTTGGTGTTTTTGCGACCTCCGTCAGTAGAACCCTTAACTGGCGCAGTCGGTAGGATACTCGAAAAACTTAATTTAAATACGAGTATTCCGAATCTACAAGGTCTACAAGGTCGAGGTGAATCCAAAAATTGATTCGGCAAGATACCAGTGTGAATAATTATGTTGTTAGTACTTTGAAACTTTCTCAGTCCTTACCTTCCTAATTCATAGTCCTTCACTTTTAAATATAATATCTAATATAGGTAATTCATAGGTAGTGAATTATTATTTAAAAAAAAAGTTTATTAGGTAGTTAATACATATAATAAGTCCTGATGATAGTTTATATACATATTGCAAATAACTACTTTGCCTATCCCTAATAAAAGCGTGAAGCGCTTCCTCTTACCGAGTATTATATAAAGGTAACGAGTATTAGTGTCTCACTTGTAAGCATCAGTGATTTTTTTTGGTATGCTACTTTATTATGTTATATTAATATATTTTTTTTTATGAATTTAAATAGTTTTTAATCAATTTACATTTTTAATTAATAGATATCTAAACGGATAGCCTAGTGATTTTTTGTATACAGTTAATATTACTTCAGCCCTATATTTTAGTGAACTTGTCATTTTTTTACAGTATATTTAAAAGTTTAATTCATACATGACATATATATACTTTAACCCGACTTTTCTTGTGAATTTTCTTTTTTTCTTTTATTGTGTGTGCTCCCTTAGATTATCAAGATTTTTCATCCAAGAGAATCGCGTTGCGTTAGGTTAAGTGATAGAACCGGTAATAGGCTCAGGGATATAGATAGGTACAGGGATTTAGAGGAGGATATCATGGCCCAACCTTCCGAGATTCAACTGTCCCTTGATACAATTTACAAATCGCTAAGATTATTGCCTGAATTTGACGGAAATCCACATGTACTTACCCGGTTCATAAGCCTGTGTGATCAATTAGTGTTAAATTTTTTTAATTCAAACCCTGAACACGAGTTACATAACTCGCCTTGATCAATGGCATTTTAAATAAAATTTCAGGATCTGCAGCTAGATTAATTAATTCTAACGGTGTCTCAGATAATTGGCAAGGTATTAGGAGTGCATTAATTAATAATTTTGCTGACCATCGTGACGAGACCGCCTTGTACAGTGATTTATCTTTGCAAACCCAGGGCTCTAATACTCCACAAGAATTTTACGAACGATGTCAGAATTTATTTAGTACTATTATGACATATATTTCCTTACACGAATCAGTTCCTACTACAATAGAAGCGAAACGTGAACTTTATAAAAAGCTTACTCTTCAGGCGTATTTAAGAGGTTTGAAGGATCCTTTAGGCTGTAGAATCCGTTGCATGCGCCCTAGTACCATGGAACAAGCTCTTGAATTTGTACAAGATGAACTGAATACTTTATACTTGCAACAAAGAAGTGAAGGTGGCTCTATAAGAAAAGACTGGCAGCTTGCAAGGCCTTATAATAATTTTAAATTACCGTTAAATAATTTTACACCTAAGTTAATGCCTTTTGACATGCAATTTAAGCAACCGAATTTTAACACGCCTGGTCCATCAAGGTCATTTGGTTTTCAAGGTCACTCCAATCAAAACTGGCATCCCAATTTACAATCGCAACAGCCACGAGGTCCTTCTCGAACTATGCAAATGATGCGAGCGCCTCCACCAAACTATAATGCGCATAGTAACTTATTTAGAATTCCAAGTAAACCTTAGCACCAACCTTTATATCAAACCGGTAGTAATACACCGCGACCTATGAGTGGTGTAAGCCACTTTATTCCAAAACCACTACCACCAACTGGACATGATTGGCGTAAATTTGTAAACCCACCACCGAACAACTATTTTAAAACGCGTGATGTTAACTTTACTGAATATAGTGATTTTTATGATCACAATAATTATTATGATTATAATGACGACTATAGTGGCGAAGGCGAACAGTTTAATTATGAATATCCAGAATATTATTGCGGTTACGAACAGCAGAACTTTGAGGAATCGAATAAAATATGTGAGACAGACCGACATCCACCCGAGAATGATACAAATTTTCAAGCAATTCCGAAATTAAAAAAGCCAAAATAGAGATTAACTTTCATATTCAGAGACAGTTAGGCTATATACAACTTTCACACCCTCCACTTAAATTTTTTATTGATACTGGCGCTAATCAATCGTTCATTAGCCCTGATGCTGTCGGAAAATACTTTAATAATATACCTTTAAACTATAATCCTATAGAGGTCACCAATGTTCACGCTACTACTAAATGCAATTATTCTATAACTCTACCATGCTTCCAAGAATATAATATGCTTGATGATGTAACTTTATTTGTGTATAATTTCCATAACTTTTTTGATGGTTTAATAGGCTTAGACTTATTAAATTCATGGGTTTCTAACATAGATCTAAGAAATAAATTATTAATAACCCCGAATGCACACATACCTATACATATGTATGATTCGAAAAATGCTAATTGGTATGAAGAAATAATTCCTGCAAATTCTTCTAAATTGGTTAGACTGCCTATTAATACACAAGATGGTGAAGTATTAGTTGAAAACCAGGTTATGTGTAACTGTATAATTTCAGACTGCTTAACTACTGTAATTAATAACCGCGGTTTTGTAGAAATCACTAACCCTACTTGTAATGATATTATATTTTCTATAGATCAACCCGTTACAGCTGAAATATTCAATTTAGAAAATAGCACTACTGAAATTTTATCAGATCGTGCTAAAATTGTTTTGTCTCGTCTTCGTACTGAACATTTAAACCCAGAAGAAATTACTAACTTAAGAAATCTTTGTGCAGATTATGCTGATGTGTTTTATCTTGAGGGTGAATCATTAACCTTCACCAACAGAATAAAACATAAAATTAAAACCGTAGATGAAATTCCAGTACATACCAAAAGTTATAGATATCCGTATGTTCATCGACAAGAAGTCAGAGAACAAATCCATAAAATGCTTGAGCAGAACATTATTCGACCTTCAGAGTCTGCATGGAGCTCTCCAATATGGATCGTGCCAAAAAAAGCAGACGCTTCAGGTAAGATTAAATGGCGGCTTGTTGTAGATTTCCGAAAAGTTAATGAGAAAACAGTTGATGATAAGTACCCTATTCCGAATATTACAGATGTTCTAGATAAACTTGGCAAGTGTCAATATTTCACTACTTTAGATTTAGCTAGTGGATTTTATCAGGTAGAAATGGATCCAAACGACATTCACGAGACCGCATTTAACGTCGAAAATGGCCATTATGAATTTTTGAGAATGCCCATGGGTCTAAAGAATTCTCCATCAACTTTCCAACGAGTGATGGATAATGTTCTGAAAGACCTTCAAAATCAGATATGTTTAGTATATTTAGATGATATAATTGTGTTTAGCGTATAACTCCAAGAACATAATAAATTTAAATAAGGTTTTTCAAAAACTGCGTGAATCAAACTTCAAAATTCAGATGGATAAATCAGAATTTTTAAAATTAGAAACCGAGTTTCTTGGACATGTTATTAGCAAAGATGGAGTCAAACCGAACCCTAATAAAATCCACGCTATTCAAAATTATCCCCTACCAAAAACAGTCACTGAAATCAAACGTTTTCTCGGACTAATTGGCTACTATAGAAAATTTATACCAAATTTTGCACGAGTCACAAAACCACTAACTCAATGCCTCAAAAAAGGTTCAAAAATAGTTATAGATCAAAATCATACTAACTGCTTTGAACACTGCAAGACATTACTTACTAACGATCCAATTTTACAGTATCCAGATTTCACAAAAGAATTTATACTAACTACTGATGCATCTAATGTAGCAATGGTTTATGTCACTAAAAGAGCCTAACTCACGATTAACAAGATGGCGGTTAAAGCTAAGTGAATATGATTTTACAGTAATTTATAAACAGGGTAAATACAATACTAACGCAGACGCCCTTTCACGAATAGAACTTCACAATGAAGAGCTTGTGTCTATAGTAGCTAATCCACCTAGCACATCACCAGCGTTAGATGGTTCTAGCACTGACACCGCTCCAGAAGTTGATGAAATAAGATCTGATTCTAGAACAACTACTGTACACACTGATACTGAAAATCCTATTCTTGAAGTGCCTATAACCGACGACCCGATAAATAAGTATACACAACAATTGATTTTTAATTTAGTAGGAGATATCAAAAGTAGACCAATCACAACTAAAGCTTTTGACAATCATAGTAGAATATCTATACAGGTTTCGGAATCGACTTTAGAAGAAGATGTAGTTAATGCTATAAAAAAATATATTAACCCAAAAATTAGAATAGGTTTACTTATTAATCCATATTTAGCCATGTATAAAATTATACCAATTATACAACGGAACTTTAAAAATTCTGCTATGAATATAACTTTAGCGAAACGAGAAGTAGAGAATGTTAGAGAATATCTCAGACAACAAAGAATTATTAACCTGTATCATGATGGGAAAACTAATCATCGTGGTATTAATGAGTGCTACTTAGCTCTGTCTCACAAATATTACTGCCCAAAAATGAAAGAACATATTACAAAATTTATAAATGAATGTACAGTGTGCGGTCAAGCAAAATATGATCGCAACCCTGTAAGACAACAGTTTCAATTAGTACCCCCAGCGACAAAACCCTTTGAATTAGTACATTTTGATCTATTGACTATACAAAATGAAAAATTTCTGACTATAGTAGATGCATTTTCTAAATATGGTCAGGCCTATTATCTGAGAGATGGAACTGCAGTTAGCATATTACAGGCTATGCTTATATATTGCACACATCACGGTATACCTATCACCATAGTGACTGACAACGGAACTGAATTTACTAATCAGCTTATTGCCGAAAACACCACAACGTAGCTCCTCATACTCTTAATGAAAACGGAATCGTTGAAAGATTTCATTCAACTATATTAGAACACTTACGTATTTTAAAACTTTCCCATGAATCCGATGCAGTCCCTCATATAATGCCATATACTATTTTAGGGTACAACAGTAGTATACATAGTCTAACTAAATGCAGACCCATAGACGTGATAACAGGACATTTTGACCTTCGTGATTCCTTCGATATAGATATCTCTGCTCAACTATTACAGCAATACATGGTAAATCATAAAGATAAAATGCAAATAGTGTATAAGACTATTCATGATTTATGTACCATTTCTAGGCAAAATATAATAGAAAATCGCAATAAAAATCGTGAAACTATAGCTGAACAACAAGTGTTTGTAAGAAACCCCGTAGCTTCACGAAAAAAGTTAGCTCCACGCTACACGCGCGATGTAGTATCTGAAAACCTCCCAATTCATATTTACACTAAGCGCAAACAGGGACCAATATCCAAATCTAGACTAAAGAGAGTGCCTAAAAGTGTGTTAGTTCTTCCTCTTCTGAATCCAGTTCTGATGCAGGAAATAAGACTTGAAAGTCTCGGTGATGGACCTGGCATTTTACCGTTTAAATTGGGATCCGCGAAAGCTATATCATTTTATCATACATTTCTTCAATACGTTGACCTTAACCAATTCCATGACACAATAGAATCAGTTATAAGTCAATTAGATGATATTAGTCCTGATTTACACACTAAGACTAGTTCTTTATTCAAACCTCATATAGATTACCTGAAAACTAAGCTTGAGAATGTATTAAATCAATTAAAAACTTTTGAAATCGTTCGTGTAAAAATAGGACTCGTAGATGGTCTTGGTTCCATTATAAAATCTATAACCGGTAATCTTGATTATACTGATTCACTGCACTATAACGAAGCCATAAAGACTTTAAAGGAAAATGGTAACAATATAATTACACAGTTTAATAACAATGTTACTTTATCTAAAAATTGGTCCACACAATATACAAAAATTATTGATCACATTGTAGATAACCAAAATAAAATGCATTTATTAATAAAAAAAAATTAATGAGAGCGTAGTTAATAGAGATAATGAACTAGTTACTAACGCTCATTTAGGTCAAGTACTTTTAATCTTAAATGATAACGTTGATTATGTGTCAGGTGAACTATATAAATTAGAAAACGCCATAGGTTTTATTAGGACTTCAACTGTGCATCACAGCATCTTAAATTCAGACACTATACATTCAATGATCACTAATGTGAGCCATTTGTACGGTAGTGATAAAGTAGCAGATGCAGATATAAGAGAATACTTTGACATAATTAAAATAGGATCTTACTATGTAGAAAATCAAATAGTTATAGTATATAAATTTCCCATAATTTTAACCTTCACTTTCGATTTATATAAATTATCTATTATACCTAATCGCGATCATAAAGCTATAATTCCTCCCTATCCATACCTAATCCTATATGAGAAAAGGATCAAATACATAGAGGCTGAATGCCCGAAGACAAGTAAATGGTATCTATGTGAGGACAAACAAAATCTCCAAAGTCAAACATCAAAGGATTGCATCGAACGACTGATCAACACTCAACAAAGAAGTCTATCGTGCAGCCTCGTCAGCATCACTCTGGAACAGCCAGCTTATGACAAACTTGATGACAAGCACTACGCCATCCATTTTCCGATACCTACAAAGACACACCTTTCTTGCGGACAAGATTCATACAGTACATTTCACGGCAGCTATCTTATCATTTTACCACAGAGATGTTACCTAAAGACACCGCAGTTCACCATAACTAACACTGATGATCGTCTGAAAGGCCTCGTCATGAAGATAATAGATCTACCCAAAGATCATACTATTCCATCAACACCAATTCCAAGAGTTAACTTTAATTCTATTAATCTGTATCATCTTCATGATATTAACACTAAGATGTCTCTGCAAGCATCAGTAAGCCCAAATGATGAAATAGATGATACCGTATATCATACTACAATTCCGCTATATGTAGTAGTACTACTCACTGCAGCTGCATTCGTTTCTATCATATTATATCGCAAATACAGACAGAGAAAATTGACTATATTATGTAAAGAAAATCCAGACACTTTGGAACTACAGGCAGTCAACGCTACTCAAGACAGCACAAGGCCGACTGAACCCAATCAACCTCCAGCTCAATTTACGACCAAGTTCTTTATTAGAACAACAGAAGCAAAACCAACAATTATTAGGATTTTTGTCTGTCTGTACGTTTGTTCGCGCATCACGCAAAAGCCTTTGCCGGCGGCTTCGCCGCAGTCAAAAGCTAGATTTTAGGTTATATCTCAGGTTACCGATACAATAGCGGGATTAAATATATACCTACCTACTAATTTTTAAGTCTAATTAAGAGACATCAAATAAAAAAAGTTGCATCAAAATCCATTCAGTAGTTTTTGCGTGATGCGCGCAAAGATTACAATACCCAAAGATGCGCGAACGAGCACAGGCAAACGAAAACAAAATGTCTTAAATGTACAGACATAGCTCTGTTACAGCTTTTTAATAGTATAGACAACCTTATTATTAAAAAAAAACTTCTATTTATTTTAATTTTTAACAAGTAATACATTCACATGTACTGCACTATTATATCAAAAGATCAAAATCTATTTACCCAAAGGCTTACGGTCTCCTTGTAAGTTTACAAGAACTTTAATAATTTACACATTTACACTAACTAATACCATAATTTGCCGTGTGGTGCCGGCTTTAGAATTGTAATGGGAGTCGGTAAGAGCCGACTGAGGGAATACCGAGGAAGTGGGCAGCAGCACTCCTTTGAGTATTAACAACATCCACTGCGATCGCCAACCCGCTTGCCAAGCGTGGTGATTACGGCACTATCCCCCATTCTTGGGGAGGCCCATGTCCAGCAGTGGACTTTAAAAGGCTGATGGATGGATGGATGGAATAAAACTAAACAGTCACAATAATCTATTGATCAAAAATATTTACACTTGGAACGAAAATGCGAGAAAATTTAGATTGCAAATAGTAAATATTATGCTCTCTCCGACACGGGCACACGTTTACTGGTTTAAATTTAAATAACAAATTTGTATTTATAACAATAACTCAAATTCATAATTCATTGCTAAAAAAAATGCAAATAAATCGTTGTAACACCCGATCAAATTACGTACCTATTTGTTAACATAAAATCATTTGTATATAAGTAATTGAGGTATATTCAATTTGGTATATTTATTGAAACACAAAAAGCTATCTAGCTTAGTAAGAAAGTACATAACTGAATTTAAACCGTAAAGTGATGTTAAAATTTCTATTTAAGTCCCTCAACATTATCAAATGTATCTATCAGTGGAAACTTGTCAATGGCCCTCATAAATTTATTAAAACTGTTTTATTGTACTGCTAGCTGTAAGTATCCCAAATACATGTAAAATAAAAATAAAATAAAATAAAGTAGAGCAGTTATTGAGTGTATGTACTTTAGGCTCTTAATAAGTAACTAATAATGTATTGGTCTTACTAAGTAGTTTTCAATAAATCACATAAATTTTAGGAACTATGTAAATTGGTACTATAGAAGTAATTATCACTAAATAAGATAGATAGCTATGGTTTTAGTGTATGATGACCATACATATTCAAAATAAGCTAATACTGATGGACTTAATAACGTGTTAGAATGCTTATATGAAAAATCATCATCATAGATAAATAACTATAATAATAATAATTATATATGTAAAAAAGCCTATTAAATTATATGCTATTCGTTTAAACGCTCATCTGACATACTGCGTGTCATGCACAGAGTACTTTTTTATATAGGGAAGTGTCTTGACGAACTTAGACGAAGGATATGTGTGAGAAAGACTTGAATGAAACACAAACATAGGCTTTTAAATATATTATGTATAGGGGCATAACGTTGTAATAGGAATAACAATCAGCAGTTAAAGTAGATAATAGCTATAGCAACATCATTTAGCTGTAGGTATTTTAGGCACCAAATATTAAAACAAAATATAGCAGCAAGATAACGACATAATAAGGACACAATAACCAATAAATAGTCACCTGACAGTTCAGAGCTCCGTGTGGTGCCGTGTCCGCGGTTGGACAACTTCTAATCTGTCTGTGGCGCTCTGGGCGTTTATATAGGCGAGCTCACTGATGGCGGGGAGTCGTATGACGTATTAGTCAATTCAAATACCGTAAGTGTTTGAAAAAACCTTATAAATCAAAATAAATTGATCTACAAAACTTATAAATAATTCTATCTCCCACAGATATTATACACAACCTATTAGCGTATGCAGTGTCGAGATAGCAATAGATAACCGGAATAATTTTTATAAGATAACTATGATTATAACTTTGTTGACTAAAAATGTACTACCTGTTTTAGCTGGATAAAAGAATTACAGGTCAAAAGAAATTGCAGTTATGCTTATATTTTGCTTAGAATGTATTAGAACATGTAATATTAGCGAATATAACGTGATTATTAAAGGTTTTTTTTACGTCAATACAAAAACAAGCTTACATAGATAGGGACCTTATTGTTTGGACCCAGTTCATTGGGTCAAAATACAACTGACGCATACGCGAAAAGGATAAATATACTTATACCTGTGTCTCTCTCACTCTTGGTAAAACCTAGTATGTGCATCCTTTTCTTCATCCTTAATGTCAAAATAGTAGCGAGTCTATATTATTCTTCGTCTAAGGTTCCAAGTATAGTTATTTATCTATGGCTATGGTCTAAGGCATAGAGTAAAGTAATCATACTAAAAGTCTAAGGGAAGTGGCGTGTGTGCGTGTTAGGGTTACGGATAAATTTTAATTATAAAGTATCACCGTTATTACTATTGTATTTATTCCTTTATTAATCTTAGGATTACATTAGAAAATAGAGTTCTTAAGTTTGACGTTGTAGACAATCTGAAAAAGTAGAATCAATTATGGTAAGTTTATAAATTCCATTGACTTTGACTTGACCTTCGATTTGTTTGTTTGTAACTAATAAGATTTATGAGATACATAGGTATTTAGAAGCACTACATAATCAATGGGGCTAGATTTCGCTCTTTTTTTGATATAGTCCGTATAAATATCTTTTTAGAGGAAAATAATGGCCAAAAAAGCAATTGATCATAAACATAACCCTTCCTAAAATTGTTGAATCAGCTGATCATTGTTTTCTACACTAACAATTGCGATTTTAAATCATATGCATTACAAAATCCAAATTGTGCCTTTTAAATTGTTTATAATGTGTAAAGAGAAGAATATATTACATAATAAAAATACTTATTTTTTCCAACCATCTGCTGTCCCACTGTTGGGCACGGATCTTCTCTCCTCGCTGTATTTAGGCCCTGGACCAGTGCCGGTTGGTAGATTTCACAAGCTGTTGAGAAAATCTCTCGGGCTTGCAGGTTTTCTTCATGTTTTCCTTTACCAAGCACTGATAATTTGTAAATAATTACCCACATAATGTTAAAAAATCTAGAAATGTCATGAGGGGTTTGCCATGCAAGATCTTGATCTAGGGCTGGGGATCGAACTCAATGCCACTTTCTTTGCAGATAGCTTGTGTTCAGAATTTATGGGATGGTGGTAACAATTGGGAGTTTTCATTAGGTCCAGAAAAATAAAGCATAATACTTATTAGTGTTTATTTTGTCTTGTTTTAGTAATCACATGACAAAAGTGTACAATGTTTCTTTATCAATTACAACAGTACTTACTTATTTAGGGATTTGCTTTTATATCAGAAAGATGTTCAATAGTTCATGTTGTGGGCTGATCTTAGAATTTATCACTTCATAATGTGGCCCACTATTTCATGCAATCGTGATGACTAAGGCATAGGCATACCATTGATATATGATATGAACAGCAAAATGCACAGTAACTTCATGAGATGGTCAAACATTTAGTCACAATAGTGATCATTATCATAATATAGTTATATTATCTGCCGTTGGTGGTGCTGATAACATTTAGTTTTTGGATGCATCATGGTGGTGGACAATTATTTTATTAAAAATATATTAATAGCATGTCAATTGAAACAATAAGGTAAAATTAAAATGAAAGAGATATAGAGAAGATAAAATGAGGTAATAATGCATTATAAGTTCCTTCATTAGTTGGAATTTTTTTTGAACTTGTTAAGATCATGGAAACCCTATATTAATATTGCCATGAAAACTTTATGGTCAGTTTTAACTGGCCATATCATCAAATACAATCATTTCATAAAATTTTCAGCATCTTGATCAAACAATCTGGCCACTATAATATGACATGTCATCTAATATTCATTATTATCAATCTATATGTACATATATAAAAATCAATTGCTGTCAATCTCGCTAAAACTAAAAAATGGCATGACAGATTTAAATAATAGTTTCTTTAGCAGGGGTTTTAAAATAGAGAAAACCAATTGAAAAATTCTAAATGGTAAATTTGTATAGGAATCACCTCTTTGGATTATGGACCTACTGTCTTTTGGCTAGCAGATGACAAAATGACGGCTCCTGACTTTCTTTATTATTCATTTGAATTATAAGCAAGTTTTGTTTAATAACTTATCTAAATTCGTGCTTTAGATGATGCAGATTAATAATGTCAGTATAAATATAATTTTAGTATATTATGTAATTTTCTATTTCTAGGCTGAACCTGTTAAAGTTGTGGTAACTGGAGCTGCAGGCCAGATTGCATACTCTTTGCTGTATCAGATTGCTTCTGGTGCAGTTTTCGGTCCCAATCAGCCTGTGTACCTCCACCTTCTTGATATAGCCCCGATGATGGGGGTCCTGGAAGGAGTTGTTATGGAGCTGGCAGACTGTGCGCTACCACTTCTAGCTGGTGTTCTACCTACTTTCAAACCTGAAGAGGCTTTTAAAGATGTTGTGGCTGCATTTTTGGTTGGTGCTATGCCAAGAAAGGAGGGTATGGAGAGAAAAGACCTTTTAGCAGCTAATGTACGTATTTTTAAAGAGCAAGGTCAAGCCCTTGACAAAGTGGCTCGTAAGGATGTCAAAGTACTAGTTGTTGGTAACCCTGCTAACACCAATGCCCTTATATGTTCCAAATATGCGCCATCTATACCTAAAGAAAACTTTACAGCTATGACTCGTCTTGATCAAAACCGTGCTCAGTCTCAATTGGCAGCTAAAGTTGGCGTACCAGTCCAGAATGTGAAGAATGTCATTATTTGGGGAAATCACTCTTCTACTCAATTCCCCGATGCTGCTAATGCAATTGTCACAATCAATGGTGCTGATAAACCAATCCCTGCAGCTATTAATGATGATGAGTACTTGAAGACTACTTTTGTCTCGACTGTACAGAAGCGCGGTGCTGCAGTTATAGCGGCCCGAAAGATGTCATCTGCTTTATCTGCAGCTAAGGCAGCCTCTGATCATATGAGGGATTGGTTTTTGGGTAGTGGAGACCGTTGGGTAAGCATGGGTGTAGTATCTGATGGATCTTATGGAACTCCTCGTGATATCGTATTTTCATTCCCTGTCACAACTGCTAACGGGCAATGGAAAATTGTTCAAGGCTTGACCATCAATGACTTTGCTCGTCAAATGCTTGATGCTACAGGTAAAGAACTTTCTGAAGAAAAGCAAGACGCTTTGGAAGTCTGTAAGGATTGAGCGAGTATATAACGCGAGTAAATAATGTACACAAAGCAATACAATTATAGATATTATTAAGATTGATAGCTGCTACACATTTGTTGTTTATCAATACACAAACCAGTGGTTTTTTAATATTTTTAAATTAGTGATATCTACATAAATGCTTATAATATTTTTTGGTAATTTTATTATATTGTTTTTAAAAATGTATAATGTCGTTTTATTTTATTAATTTTTTTCATAGAACATAATATTTTTTAATTATGCAATTCCGTTATTTTTTTTTAAATATTACCACTACTAATATTATAAACGTGCCAGTGAGTTTGTTCCATTCACGCCGTAATTCCTACGTAGTCTGGAGCCTAGAAAAGGACATGGGCAGGGAAAATTATGATTTCTGTGGGATATTATTCTTGGAAAATGTACCTAATTGTTATTCCATTCCACACATATTTATAATATTTTTATAAATTCTTAAGTTCACACGGATGATGTCGCCGCAGTAGTTAGTTTTGTGTAAGTACCTACCTACCTATATTTTGTAAGTTCGTTTCATTTCAAATGATAATACCTAATCAATTTATTAAACGGAATGTTATCTCATATGTTAGTCTGATAAGGCTTGTGAAGGTCAATAATAGACATTGAATTAGGTACCTATATTATGCATTTGTAAAATAATAAATAAGCAAATGTGTAAACGCCCTTATTTCTGCGTTATTGCATATTTTAGTTGTAATCCGTTCTTGATATAGTACTTATCTGCTTAAGGATGAAAATATCTTAGATAAAATGATGAAATTGGTGCTAGTAGGTACCTACCACCAACCGTTGTAGATTAATAAACATTCCGTGAAGATCATTATTAGTGGGGATTCTGAGTTTCTGACGTAAGAGCACAATTATTACACTGAGTTAATGTAAACAATATTTACTTAGATAAATAGGTATCTACCTACTGTCTTCGAGATGCCGGATTTTCTTATCCTGTTTGGCGACTAACTTACTACGAATATTCTCTGATATGAAATTAAGGGCGTTAGCTTGTTTTATCATTGTATTTTATCGGCTGTGGTTCGACTAATATTGTTATGTTAGAAATTATAGTTTATGTAATAGGTAAATTACCGGTTGATTATTACCACAGCTTTTTCATTTCACTCAAGTGAAGCAGCGCCGCGAAATATCTGCGGTAGTCCACATGGATGGTCTCGCTATTTTATGGGCGGGTGGCACGCCACTGTTTCCTTTTGCGAGGAGGTGATATACGCAAAGGAGGCGGCAGAGCGTGAACGGGAGATGAGCAGCAAGACGCTCCGAGCGTCAAAGGGTTCTTGACCATCTCCGGCCTTTTTGAGAGCTGGTCTGAGGGAGACGGGCCTAGAATATTCCGTCACTCTAGCAGAAGCAGACACCTCGCCATACCTCCCTCAAAATCATCCAGAGCCTCCAAACTACCCGGAGTCGCCTAGAGTTGGGGCTACGACCTTGCTATAGGTATAGGAGTAGAAGACCAATGCGAAAAGCATATACCTCGCCTCTGGCTACAATTAGTCTGAAAGTACACAAGTGTTTTAGCAAAAAAAATGGGACCATAATATTGGGAGTCCTGCGTAGCCTATCCGGCCGTCCGGGTGGGAGGTACCTATAAAGGCTTTCTTCGCGTAAGAAAATGGTTATAATTAAGTAAATCATAAGTGACAGTACTTAGCTAAATATTAATTTCACATTGCTACTATAAAATGGTTTACCTAGATGTTTTTTTCGAGATTACAACGTATAGTTAATATTTATTGTGAAATTTTACCGCTCCCCAAAAGGTGTCGCTCGGGGCGGACCGCCCGCTTTGCTTCTCCCCACGTTACGCTATTGAGGTACGACATAAACTTAATTTTAAGATAGGATGATTGCCATCGTTGTTGCGTATATTGCAGTCAAACATAAACAGGCGCTTTAATTTAATAAAAAATGCATGCATAATAACGTAGGTATTTGCTTTCAATTCAAATTCCCTGAATAGATTTAAGTAAATCTTTTTAGGGTAAGTATAACTTCCACCGAAGGAATGTAACACAGTTCCAGTGGCCCGCCAATAAAGGCGGAGAGACGGCACACGGCGGGTTTCTTTAGTGGGTGCAGGCCCCACACTACCCTGTTCGTTGCCCCGAACGACGGGGTGTGCGGTTAGGAACATTTTTTCCCGACTTAACAAAAAAAAAAAAAGGGTAAGTATAACTTCAAAGCAGCAGCCATAGCCTAGTGGTAAAACCAAATATTGCAAAGGCAGTGGTATCGATTTCCCCAGTCCAAGGTTCATATCGAGGATTCGTACGGCACACACCTCCGACGTCGAGATTTTTCAAAATCATGTTAGAAGGGAAACTTGAGGAAATCCGCATGCCTAAGATGCCAGGAGATGCAGGTTCTTATCCTGCTCGTGACTGTTATTTTCGATTTAAAATTTTTGCAGTTTGCGTTAATAGGTATACTTACATTTTTATTTTCAGTATACCAGTTGTTAAGTCTAATCAAGAGCTACCAAATAAAAAAAGTTGCATCAATATCCGTTTAGTAGTTTTTGCGTGATGCGCGAACAAACAAACAAAAATTCTAAAAAAAAATGTTATGTGTTTAGAGACGCCTATATAGCCTATTACAGTCATTTTTACCGTAACCTATAGACGCTAGCAACACTCGCGCGTCGCCATCTCCAAGGAAAGGGCTAGGAGATGGATAGGGTGGATAATAAGGGTAGGATACTAAGGAGAGGTCAGGAAGGATAATAAGGAGAGGAAAGGGAGGGGTTTTGAGTCTCCAGCGCTCTCACTCACCATACGATATACAACGGTAAGATCAACTACCGTTGTTACACGCTGGTGTTTTGTGAGAGGGTGGTACTTCTCCAATCGAACCGGCCCATTCATGCTGGGATAAGCAAGGCTCTTCATTCATCCATGAGCCTTTTGACGTCCACTGCTGGACATAGGCCTCCCCAAGAATGGGGGATAGTGCCGTAATCGCCACGCTTGGCAGGCGGGTTGGCGATCGCAGTGGATGTTGTTAATACTCGAAGGAGTGCTGGTGCCCAGTCACCCGGTATTCCCTCAGTCGGCTCTTACGACTCCCATGGATGGAGAGGGGTGGGACAATTCTAAAGCCGGCCCCATACGGCACTACTCTACCACTAGACAAAGTTAATAAGTAGTACTGCAAATTGATCGATTCCGCGTCAACTGAAAATGTTACCTGGATCCTAAAAGCACAGAGTAAAGAATATACTGTGCTAAAAGTAAGTAGGTAATTAAAGGACTGACTTAGCAAATATCTACTGTTAGTGCTTGATCCTGGGTCCACCCGTGAATACTGTAAAAGTGTAAAAAGTATTGAAACGTCGGAATAGTAGAAAAGCAAAGTAAGTATCGTGATAGATTCCGTCAACGTAGTTTTATAAGTACACATACATTGTGCAGTAAATATAATCTATTTATAATATTTACACGGTGTACGGAATTTGGTATACATATAAATTGTGGGTATTTATAATTTTTACTCCGATAAGGAGTTCCTGTGCGCACGATTTTATGGACTGTAGATAATTATAAAAGTAGACATTGCTTTTTAAATATTACTAAATGTAAATAACCAGGACCCTATTTAATAGAAACGTTAGAATCCGAAAATTTTGTAAATAAGGAATATGTTTGTAAAGTTGTATGACAAGTGCTGTTTAATAACCCTTACAATTATGTAAGAATTTTACAAGGAACAACATTACAAATATTATCAATAAAAATGCTGTAACCTTTTACATGTGTTACAATGCCTATATATTTTGATGACAATATTGTATCTGCAAATTTGTAATTGTACCTAAGTTACAAATTACAGGAAATGTAAGTTTTTCTTGAAGGTTCTTGCCCATCCAGTGCAATGCCCACAAAATTTGCTTATTGAGTGTTAGGGCTGCATTTCTCTTAGAATCTTATTCAAGATCATGTCCTATTTCCGTTACCATTATTTAACGGTAGTTTTGTTTTCGATGAATGTAAAATCGGACGCATCAAAAGTAAACTATCCTTTTATTTTACTCTGGTTCCCTTTCAATCATATATTCATCATCATTACTTCTACTACTAGTTGTTAGGACTAGGATTTTTAATTATAACAATTAAATTTCTTCACTTATTAAATTGAGGTACAAAATTCTTAAGTTTGGCCATAAGGTTAGGATTTAAAGGTTATTTACCTGACGGAATAATTTACAAAATATGTGAATTTGTAATCACAATTTAAGTGTTCAATATAACAGTTTTCCTTACAAATATGTAAATTATCACTTATAGTAATAGGGGAGCAGACGATGCTAATTGGGGATTTACTCGAGCGTCATGGAGACCTATTGGGTTGCAAAGCGTAGATGATAAGAAGAAAAAAATGTTATATAATGTATCCTTTTCATTAGATTTTGAAATATGTAAAATAGAAACTGTTGCATGGACATACTCGAGCGCGTCAGATATTGATATCATCAATGTCCTACGTATTTTTAATAATGTATGCATTGTTAATCTGATCGTTTGCATGTGCGGGTGGTCGTACGAAAGGGTTGAAAATGAAAAAAAAATTTAATCGAGCGAACCTAAAAAAAAGCTCTCATTCACTAATCTGACAATTTCGATGTGACGCAAACTCGCGGTTATTAATATAATGTGCAAAAAAAATCACCATTTTGAAATACTCATGCGCGTCAGATTAAGATATATACCTATGGTTCATATTTAGATATTTTTATAAATATTTTTAGCATTTGACATGCTTAGCACTATACATTAAACACAAAGTGAAAAATGTGAAATCGAAAATAACAGTCAGGAGCAGGATTTGAACCTGCATCTTCTGGATACCGTCCAGATGCTTTACCAATTCAGCCATCCTGACAATTGCTCCTGACTGCTAATTTCGATAACACATCATACTTAACGTCTTTGGGTGACGCCTGCGCCATCTGTCAGAAGTATTTTCATACATTATACCGACCAGGTAAACTTAATTTTACAATTAAGATTTTACCTAATAATGAGGCAAACCCTTTAAATATTTAGATATTTTTATATATATTTTTAGCATTTGACATGCTTAGTACTATACATTAAACACAAAGTGAAAAATGTGAAATCGAAAATAACAGTCAGGAGCAGGATTTGAACCTGCATCTTCTGGATACCGTCCAGATGCTTTACCAATTCAGCCATCCTGACAATTGCTCCTGACTGCTAATTTCGATAACACATCATACTTAACGTCTTTGGGTGACGATTTTCGCCGTGTGAGGCCGGCTTTAGAATTGTCCCACCCCTCTCCACCCATGGGAGTCGTAAGAGCCGACTGAGGGAATATCGGGGGAGTGGGCAGCAGCACTCCCTAGAGTATTAACAACAGCTACTGCGATCGCCAACCCGCCTGCCAAGCGTGGCGATTATGGCACTATTCCCCCATATGAGCGCACACGGCCGCTCGTTGTGGCGTTCTCTTGGAGAGGCCTATGCCCATCAGTGGACGTCCAAAGGCTGATGGATGGATGGATAATGTATGAAAATACTTCTGACAGATGGCGCAGGCGTCACCCAAAGACGTTAAGTATGATGTGTTATCGAAATTAGCAGTCAGGAGCAATTGTCAGGATGGCTGAATTGGTAAAGCATCTGGACGGTATCCAGAAGATGCAGGTTCAAATCCTGCTCCTGACTGTTATTTTCGATTTCACATTTTTCACTTTGTGTTTAACCTATGGTTCATCTTTATTTCCTAGAAAAAATTGTATGTTTTTTTAAGTAGAATACTTGTCACAGACAATAACTAAAAAAATCGATATTTTTTTTAAATATTTAATTGATTAATTAATCATGATCTTCATCCCTAGAAACATCTTCTTCTGGCTCAATTTCATCCTCAGATTGCGTATCTGTAACAAGAAATCATGAAAATATTTAACAATATTTTTTTGTTATAAATAACGTGTTTTTTAATTATTGGAGAAAAGATATACCTGATTCTGGAGTATCCTCAAGAATATCAGGTGTTATGACTACATCTTCATGCGCTTTCAGCAATTGATCACCTGCAAACCAGATCATTTTGAACTTTCCATCGACAACGAATTTTTGTTACTTCAGCTTGTGGAAATCGTCAGATTATATATTTTTCGTTATCCTTGAATTATTTCCTTCAAAATAAAAAAAAAAAATAGCCACGCTCGAGAATGTCAAGATATCGTTTTTTTTTGCAGCTTTGTAACCCTCCCACTCCCTTTCGTCACGCTCAAATCGTCAGATTTTTAGATATATGTATTCTTATTAGCTCATAATTAACCGACGTTACCTTAATCTGACGCGCTTTAATATTTCTGAACATCGATTTTTTTTTACTAATCTGATGGGTTGCCCTAGACGTATGTCACTATATATAGAGGGCTTATATATGGTACGCCGTGTGGGGCCAGCTTTAGAATTGTCCCACCCCTCTCCACCCATGGTAGTCGTAAGAGCCGACTAAGGGAATATCGGGGGAGTGGGCAGCAGCACTCCCTCAAGTATTAACAACAGCTACTGCGATCGCCAACCCGCCTGCCAAGCGTGGCGATTATGGCACTATCCCCCCATATGAGCGCACACGGCCGCTCGTTGTGGCGTTCTCTTGGGCAGGCCTATGCCCAGCAGTGGACGTCGAAAGGCTGATGGATGGATGGATGGATATATGGTACAGGTACTCAGCAGGATGCAAGGTATCCTCCCTTATGTTAATCTAACGCGCTCGAGTAAATCCCAATCTTCCTTCTGCGGCTCCCCTACTATAGAGAAAATTTTTATTAAATAGGAATATGTAAGATTGTAGATACAATTTTGTTAGTTTTCCACCATGATAAATTTTTAAGTTGTATTATTTATTAAACAGAAACTTGTAGATTTGTAATTTGTAAAATACAATTGCAATTTGTAACGTTTATTAAATAGGGCCGTTTGTGTCATTAAAAATAAAATAAGGTAGAAGATGGTGGTGCTTCACCACTATCTTAAGTTTTTTCAGAACTTTTTGTTTAACTACATTGATAAAATGATTGTAGGTATACTGAAATTAAATTAACGGTAGTTACAGCTATAAGCTCCACGTCCATCTTAATGCTAGTAACAGACGTTCCGATTTGGATGGCACCAGCTATATCAGGGCCAACGTGCCAACCATTCAGACAATGCTATAGACGTTTCGACAGTCTGCAATACAACAGTTTCCTATTCTTAATGAGGTGTACCTACGGACGTCATGTGACCTGCTTTTTTCAAGCACGAAATAGCCGCTATAGTTATAGCAGCAAGATTAGTGCCTCTAAAGAAAAGAAGAAGGAAAAGAAAAGAATGGCCAACATTCTACTTTTGGGATCGTAAAACGTAAATTAGTATGCTCTGGATGAGCAAGATTTCCGTATACATCTACGCATGAATAAAAAAACATTCACCAAATTGTTGAATTTAGTGAATCCTTTGTGTGTTAAATCCCACAAAGAAGGAAAGTGCTTACTTATATAAATATAGATTTCTAATAGATTTACTATTCCTTCCCGTTCACTAATTACATCATCTTTAGGTCTCTCGTCGGCAGAGTTGCGAATGTATCTGACCTGACAGGCATTTGGTCGGAATGAATTTCTTTAATTTCATATCTGTGAAATGAAATGGTGAGCAGCGGCTTGACAATACTCTCGGTATAGTTGTCCATAGCGACGGTTACCAACCATCAGATGGGCCGTGGCACGTCTGCTACTACAAGCAATAAAAAAAAATTAAGCTCCCAGACATACCGCTTGACGGCCGGCTTGTCGGATGCGCACGAGTCGACCTCGTCCAACCAGCATTAATAATAATTACATATGTTGGACCGACAACCTTAAACATGTTTCGTTTTGGTTGTGGTCGGGTGATTGTAACCATCCAAATCGGAACGTCTGTTACTAGTTTGATGGCTTGCCGCTCAGTATATGATTACAGACGATCGTGCTTGTGAGATGATCCGATTATCTTTCCGATGACAGACGATCAACGACTAGCGACCAACGCGGATTGGCACAAGGCCTCTTCTTCACAATGATAGGAGGAGGATGCAAATGAAGAGGAAGCACAAGGCCTCCTCTTCATTTGCATTTAAAAATGAGCGTTTATGAGGCGACCGCCACGTCAGAGGGCACAATATTTATCAATAAATTACCGAGCCTATTCGGCCACAATCGAAAACATCATCGACTGGTAGTAATTATTTCGTTTTGTTTTAGGCAAGAGGCCGTGAGGGGCCGGCTTTAGAATTGTCCCACCCCTCTCTACCCACGGGAGTCGTGAGAGCCGACTGAGGGATTACGTCCACTGCGATCGCCAACCCGCCTGCCAAGCGTGGCGATTACGGCATTATCCCCCATGACGGGACCGCTCGTTGTGGCGTTCTCTTGGGGAGGCCTATGTCCAGCAGTGGACGTTGAAAGGCTGATGAATAGATAGTTTTAGGCAATCATGCGAAATAAAATATTTTCTCGCACATTATTGTTAGATTTGAGTATAGAGTACAATTGCCTTAAATAACGTACAATAGATACCTACCTACTTTAAAGTAAAGTACGGGTGGCAACCCCAGTGCCATACCTAATTATTGAATGAGGACCTCCCTCAATGTAATTGCGCTCAAGCATGTTTTTTTATTTACTACTACAAGTAAAATAAATTTATTTTAGAAGATTTTAATTAGGTAATCTTGAAAAAGTACAAAAATTCAGGCCTGTGCCTGGCGAGGTCTGAACTTCAGTCTGGAGATCAAATTCGATACCACTGTCTTTACCTGTAGTGTCTTTACCTTTTTTTTTTGTTAAGGCGGGAAAAAATGTTCCTAACCGCACACCCCGTCCTTCGGGGCAACGAACAGGGTAGTTTGGGGCCCTCACCCACTAAAGAAACCCGCCGTGTGCCGTCTCTCCACCTTTATTGGCGGGCCACTGGAACTATGTTACATTTCTTCGGTGGTCCGGCGGCGGCTTACCCTTTCGGGTACTCTCTACTGAGCGACGCATCCGCACATGGAGCGTCGCACCTTCGCGGGAGGCCTTGCGGGTTCCCCGGTCCATCCACCTGCAGCCTCAGCTAGGGCGGCATGAGGCGCAAGTATCTGCGCCTGCGCCGCCCCGGTCGCTTTCGACGGTTTGGGTCAGCGAAAGAATCCTCCTCCCTGGCCCTCTCCGCCGCTTCCTTCCGCGAGATAACCTCCTCGTAGAAGGCAGCGACCGCGGCCCAATTCCTGTCACTGCCAAGCATCGCTCTGACGACGTTCGGCAGCGAGAGGTCCCCCCCTATTTCCGCGACGAGTTCGCGGTGCTGCTCGGCCCAAGCCGGGCACGACTCGAGCGTGTGCCGTGCCGTGTCATCGTCACAGCCGCAGAGCCCGGAGTCGCTTCCCTCCTTGCGACTATGTGCAGATATCTGCCGAAGCAACCATGCCCCGACAGCATCTGCACGAGTCGGAAGGTAAGGACTCCATGCCGTCGCCCCGCCCACTCCTCCAGCACCGGCTAGAGCGCCCCTACGGTCCAAAGATCGGCCCGGGGCGCCTCCAACCGTGCCCTCCATCTGGCCATGGCAGCTCGGCGGGCGTCGCCCTGCCACCTGGCCACCTCCCTGGGTAGGGGGCGTCCGCCCCCCTCCCGCTCTTGTGACACCCGCCGATACACCTCGGCGAGCACTTCCGCCTCCAAGTCCCACGGGGGGATTCCGGCCAAAGCGCAGGCCGCCTCCGTCGACACCGTGCGGTTTCCACGTATGACTCTGGACGCAATGACTCTCTGTGGTCTCCACAGAAGAGCCCTGTTCAGTGCATCCAGTGTCGTTACAGCCCTAGGTCTTACCACTAGGCTATTACTGCACCTGTGGTCCTAGTAACCGCTAATCATACTTATCGTGACAGATTTATCATGTTATTAAAATAGGTACATATTATTATAATGATTGATAACGGTACTAACCAAAGTACTAATACTTTTTCAATAGTTATGCTATTAAAACTGACCTACCGGAAAATGTGATTAGATATGTAAGTATAGGTATCCGATCTTATATATGCAATATAGTTTTCTTTTATGTTACATGGATGACGAACAAGCATACGGCCTGATGGTAAGCGGTTACCGTAGCATATAGACGCTAGCAATACCAGAGGCATCACTCGCGCGTCGCCAATAACTAGGAGAGAATAGGTAGGATACTAAGGAGAGGATAGGAAGGCTAATAAGGAGAGGATATCTCTCACTCATCATACGAAACACAACGGTAGTAGCTACCGTTGCTACACGCTGATCTTATGTGAGAGGGTGGTACTTTCCCGATCGAGCCGGCACATTCGTGGTGGGATAAGCAAGGCTCTTACCACTAGAAGTAGTTAACATAATACGTAAAAATACTCTTAATTATGGGGAAAGTTACCGAATTATCGTGACCAATAAAGCCGCGGGTGCTGCAGCAGCACGTGGCACAAAAATCTAAAGAAAAGTTTACCTATAATTTTCTCCTTTTTGGTTTAGCTAATATTATTAAAGCGTGTTTTTTTAACATAATTAAAGTTCTTTTTTTTTAGTCCAGCAGCATCAAAAGTAAATAGAACTCAGTCTTTAAACGTCTGAACAATTATGAAATACATATTTAGGAGGAAAACCCACCACACATCCACTGATTGTCAATCCCAGCTATCTTGCAAGTTGCAAGCAATAACAAAGGATTGGCAATCCATACCTACTCCTCGAGAATAAGTAATAAGTAATAATAATAATAAGTTTATTAACAGAGCTCACTAATAGATAGCACCAACAAAATTTACATAATCATTTAAAAAGAAAAAACATTATTTGCAAAAGGTACATTTTGCCTCTTGACTTAGGCAATGCCTGTATCTCAAGAGACAATCCTCGGTCAAAACATTTTAACAGATTTTTAAGATGTCTGTGGGAGCGTGGACAATTGCTCAAGGTAGGTGCTAAGTTTGTGAAGTGTTATATACTCATCTGTGCGTGAGCGTTTGTGTGCATACATGTAGCTGTGTGTGTGTGGACGTAAGTATGTGTGCTTATGAGCTTACATAATGTATAATGAGTAACGTGTATACATATGTACTATGGGTAACATATACAATAATAGTGTGTATATATATATATATATATATATATGTGTATGTGTGTGTGTGTGTATGAGTATTTGTGTGTGTGAGAGTATGTATGTTTGTGTCTTTATGTGTACGCTTGTATGTATTAGGGAATGTAAATCTTTATGCATTTGACAAATTTACTATGAACAGTAAAATACTATTTATAAATATACTGTACCTACTGTTATTCTATGTATGTCAGTAGTGTTTCCGTTTTAATATAAAAATACTTCCCTTATCTAACAATTAGACAAGTAATCAGGAAACGCTATTTAGAGGTTGCTTTCAATTGACTGTTTGGATAATGAGGATTTGTGTCGTCTAGTCCAGACTATTGTAATGAATACGTAGTTTAACTTATTGAAGATATAGTTAAGCGCGCTTAAGCGGGTCAGTACCATCGTCACCGATGTGAACGGCCATGAAACAAGCAAGTTTAAGTTTATATATAAAAAGTTCTTCGTATAGCAAGATTGATTGCTTATACTGATAAATTAACGAAAAATAATCTCGTTATTTTTTTACCTCTTATTAGATAAGTATCAAAAATAATATTAATTACCTGCATTAAGCTGATAAGCTTCAACCAGATTTTAACAAATTGTTCTATTTTTACTTTAGTAAACATATCACCCTCAGAGTGAAATCATATGTATATATTTATATTGAGTTGACGATATTGGTAGCAATGCCATTAAAAGTGACAAAAATATTAACTATTTTTGTACTGTTGACGTCTGTGAATGCTCAAAGTTCTAATGAAGCTATAGACTCCACCTTTCTAGAGGCTGTATTAGATGCAGAAGAATGTGATCGACAAGTAAGAGCCATTAGAAGAAACTTTTTACTAATGATGGAGTGTAAGTTCATTCTTTCGTTATACGGATCTCGAAAATCCTTAACGATATTCCAACAGAGATCAATAAATCATTCTCGCAATGTACCTGGATTTGTTGCCAACTTATGTTATCATACCCCGTTTTTTGTATGTGACACACGTTCTACTCTTTGTCAAGTTTTTCTAGTCGTAGTGTAGTAGTTTGTTCTATAGTCTTTGTCAAGTCACCAGAACCTAGGAAATCGAAGACTCATCATGGAGAAGAGGCTAGACAAGATATATTATGTTGCTTCCTCGATGCAAGTATTTTCAAATCATGGCTGATGTTTTGGGGAGTACCTGCATTGCATTGGTCGCAAAGAGTCGAACCATTACCAGTCATTCATAGTTTATAATCCTTGCAGACGTACCCTGCAATGGCAGTACACGTGTCTTGCGAACTCCTCTGGATGAAGAAAGACTAATATGAGGCCACCCATATGCAATGTATTAGTCACCTTTTAAAAAAGGCAATGCGAAGGAATACTGCACGCTTGTACTTCGGAAGTCGACCATAATCTTTTCACTTATGTGGCGGAGGAGAGTATCAAGAGAGTTCCTCACATAATATAAAAATAAAATATCTGGTCTCTATCTAGAATCCTTTTACTGTTTCAGCAGATATGGCCAAAGTTTGGTATATTGGCGTCTTTTTTAAACAACACCCTGCCCTAAGGAATAATCGATGTATCGTGGAAGACTTTACAAGCATACAATTTGAGTTAGTTGTTTACAAAGTAACTTGTTATATTAATTTTGTATCTTTTCAGTTGCGGACGCCGGTATGAGGGTTCCTAAAGGTGTATTAATAGGTGCATCAACAGATCTCGGCAATTACCATCAATGTTTAAATATCAAGCATTTAATTGATGGGATGGATATCCAAGGGAAATATTGCTCAATACGAGTACCAGTAAATCAAACCTTTCATTTGCCTGGTTTTGACTACGCACAAAATCAAAGTTTTGCATGGATCGCTTCAAATTTCGATCAAAATCAAGATATACTATCTAAAGTTGAAAAATATAATTTTATACGTAGACAAATATTAGCAATGGATGGCGATGTGGATGGGCTCCAAGAATACTATGATAGGTAAGGCCTATAGAGAACATGCACGCATATTCAACTCATTAGGCATTATTGCAGAGTCTACAAGACATTGCTTAGGCGAAATAAGATCCACAGTTTCGTCAGCTTTGACATTGCCACCATTCATATCGTCGTTGTGAAGAACTCAACAATGAGTTTTAAATAAATAAGTTACATTATTATGCAACTTTTAGCCTTTTCAAGTAGTAAGTTTCAGTGTAGTTGTAACAGAGCTCTGTCTGTACATTTAAGATATTTGAGAAAAAAATACTGTGTTAGGCTATAAAGGCGTGTCTAAACAAAAAACGATGTTTTCTAGATTTTTGTCTGTTTATCTGTTTGTTCGGTCGCGCATCACGCAAAAACTATTGAACGGATTTTGATGTTACTTTATTTGATAGCTCTCGATTAGCATTAAAACCTGGTATACTTTTATCCCGCTACTATATCGGGAACCTGAGATATAACCTAAAAATTAGCTTTTCGCTGCGGCGGAGCCGTGGGCAAAGGCCAGTCATATTATAAAGCTTAACCATTGATGTATAAAATTAACTAAATAAAAATACCCAAATCACATGAGCCACCGCTTCCCTATTAATAGTAGTTATGCTTCTGTAGACAGAGAAAATGTACGAACAGATAGTTACTTCTGCTAAAATATTTCAGTTGTAGATAACATGAGTTACTTTTCAGGACAATTCCGCCGAATCCACTTTCATCGACGGTGTTTACTCTTGGGGTATGCGTGCCTAGACCATGTAGTACGCAACAAGCAATGACATCCTTGCTTTTTAACATAACTGCAGTCGGTTTTGATTATACAGAAATTTTTTGTCGACTTAGCGGTGACAAACCTTGGGCCGGAGCCGATTATACTGCAGCGTAAGATTTACTTTTGATTTAATGTGTCACAGGCCCTATACATACGAGTATTAATTTTATCTCATTCAAATCTTATCCAAGCTAACGCTGTATCGTATTTCTAGTATAATATTGTCTTAGATGCTGCCCTGTGGGGCCGGCTTTTGAATTGTCCCACCCCTCTCCACCCATGGGAGTCGTAAGAGCCGACTGAGGGAATACAGCGGAAGTGGGCAGCAGCACTACCTCGAGTATTGACAACATCCACTGCGATCGCGAACCCGCCTGCCAAGCGTGGCGATTACGGCACTATCCCCCATATGAGCGAAACACATGTTGTGGCGTTGTCTTGGGGAGGTCTATGTCCAGCAGTGGACGTCGAAAGGCTGATGGATGGATGGATTGTCTTAGATGTAGCACTAATAGGTACTTTACAATTCTATAGCACAATTCGTTTAAACTTAATAGATTCTTTGTTTACAGGGTAATATTTTCCTGCATTGGGTTTATTACTTTAATTAGTACATGCTATGATCTTGTTTATAGATTTGTATTGAAGAAAGGTGAGTAATTTTTTTATGATTGTTGAAGATATTAGATACATTTAAAAAAACATCGTTTAGAGATTTTTACTTTGATATGATTGTCACAAAACAGACACATTCGTAGACAAAACATACCATACGTACGAGCGGGAATCGAACCCGCGTCTTTTCCAATCCGGGGAAGTGCTCTAAGCCACTGAGCTATCGTACAGATCTTTCGATCATCCCAATCTCTTTATCACATTTGTCTTTACGACCAACGCCATTTATCGGAATGCATTTACATGCATTAAACCAATATAGTAAGTTTAATTTTGCAATTAAAATTCATACTATTTGATGGCGCGATTTTTTAAACATTTTTGATCTATATTTTTTAGCATTTGATATACTTCGCCACTTTTTAAAGTACATATTATTTGTGAATAAGGAAAAAGAGACTTTTTGTACGAGCGGGAATCGAACCCGCGTCTTTTCCAATCCGGGGAAGTGCTCTTAGCCACTGAGCTATCTTACAGATTTTTCGATCATCCCAATTTCCTTATCACATTTGTCTTTACGACCAACGCCATCTATCGGAATGCATTTACATGCAATATACCAATATATTAAGTTTAATTTTGCAATTAATATTCATACTATTTGATGGCGCGATTTTTTAAACATTTTTGATCTATATTTTTTAACATTTGACATGCTTCGCCACTTTTTAAAGTACAAATTTTAGTGAATAAGGAAAAAAGAGACTTTTTGTACGAGTGGGAATCGAACCCGCGTCTTTTCCTATCCGGGGAAGTGCTCTAAGCCACTGAGCTATTGTACAGATCTTTCGATCATCCCAATCTCCTTATCACATTTGTCTTTACGACCAACGCCATCTGTCGGAATGCATTTACATGCATTAAACCAATAAAAAATATAGATCACAAATGTTTAAAAAAT
This sequence comes from Leucoma salicis, assembly GCA_948253155.1. Classification (NCBI taxonomy): domain Eukaryota; kingdom Metazoa; phylum Arthropoda; class Insecta; order Lepidoptera; family Erebidae; genus Leucoma; species Leucoma salicis. The sequence goes on along the minus strand of OX411808.1, from coordinate 7,279,676 downwards.
CGCGTCATCAAATAGTATGAATTTTAATTGCAAAATTAAACACTATATTGGTTTAATGCATGTAAATGCATTCCGATAGATGGCGTTGGTCGTAAAGACAATTGTGATAAGGAGATTGGGATGATCGAAAGATCTGTGCGATAGCTCAGTGGATTAGAGCACTTCCCCGGATTGGAAAAGACGCGGGTTCGATTCCCGCTCGTACAAAAAGTCTCTATTTCCTTATTCACAAATATTTTTTGCTTTAAAAAGTGGCGAAGCATGTCAAATAAATAAATATAAATATTCAAGGACTAAAATGCTAAAAAATATAGATCAAAAACCCTGCGTATTTTAAGTGTTTTTTTAAATTTAAACTATAAGGACTGCAAATCGGTATACGGCCAGTCTGAATAGAAAATAGCCGCTATCAACTTAGAATACTTGTATTATCCAACTCTTCCAATTCACTCTTTGACTAGGTACATACGTAGTTAAAATACAGTTTATGATAATTTTAATTTATGTAATTTCATTGATTTTATTATATAAATCCCATACACCGTATACTGAATCAGGAACCAAAATAAAGTATTTAATATTCCTAAATTATATAATTTATAAACTTTAATGTCTAGTTTATGCCAAAATAGTAATACCTACTTGACATAAAATGTAGAAATGTTCTTCAGATTCAATTGATCGACATGCAAAATTTTATCAAAAAATGTTGATGAGCGAGTCGCTTTCTTATTTATATCATTATAATAAAGTTACGTAATTAATAATATTACAACTTTATAGCATTATCGTAGTGATATATGACAGGCATCATCTTTTTCAGATACTAATACAATTAATCGATATTATCAATCATTTTCTTTGTTCACCAACGGGCAACGACTCGCAACATTCTCTTCTGGACCAGGAAGTTTGCAATGTATTGATGGGATAAGAACTATTGCAATGATATGGGTCATCGTTGGACATTCTTTTGCTACTGAGCCACATATTGCGAACCCCATAGATTCGTACAGTGTAAGTTTTATAAGAGTCTAAGGTTTTAATGCAATTTGAAAAGATCATATTTGCGTATACATAATATATAAACCGGCCGTGTGTGGCCGGCTTTAGAATTGCGCGCTTGAGAAGTGAGCTCTTATTTTGTTTAGTTCAAAAAGTGATGAATTAATTTGTTGCTATTTATGCTTGATTTCACAGTAAATGTTATTTGTCTTTTCAGTTTTAAGTGGCGGTAGCTTTGCTCGTTTTTTGTGACCAATGATCGTAAATGTAAGATAATTTTTAAGATTTGTGACTTTATTACTAAGTGCCATGATTGTAATTAGGTTGAACTTAAAACTGTTTTAAAGCCTTTGTCTCGGTTCGTTAGTAAACAGATGTAGCTGTATATATTCACACAGACAGTTTTTAGCTTGATTTTGTCCGTGTCACTGTATCTTGTTGGTATTGATGATCAAAGTGTCTCAACATTACTTAAAAATCATATTAACAGTAAATGCACCAGTAATGGACAAGAGATCAGTGATGGACAATTTAAAACAAATGAAAAATAGTGCGTGGAGTCCCTCCGCGCCGAAAGAAGTGAATCTTCGTAATGTGGAAATAAAAATTATAATATCATAGATAAAGTCAAAGTTTCGTTTTATTATTTAATTTTTTTTTTATACTGAGTTGTGTGTTTTTATAATTACATATTTATATCTACGGGTTTTGTTAATGGTATTATTTTTCAGGCAAGCAGAGAGTTTATCGGGTAATTTATCATTAGTAGTGTCAAAACTTTTACAGCTAATATTAAATTCCAAAAATAATACTTTATCTAGAGTTATTTATATACAATAAGCGGAAGATTTTACTATTGGGTATATTCATTGCTACTCGTAGTGGCATACAATATAAAGCGTATTGCAATTAGCAACTAGATTTAATTATTTAAGCCTATGAGAGCTTCACAGCTATAAATTTTTAATAATTTTATATAAACAATGAAGCTCCCATTTATTTCAGTGGTTATTCTCAGCAAATGGTCTGTGGATCACTGCAGCTACAGTAACAGTAGACACATTCTTTGCTATAGGTGGTGTACTATTAGTGTATACAACAGCTGGGAAAATGAATGAAAGTAAGTACCTACCTATTATACGAAAAAATAAAATAAAAAAAACATTAGATATAAATTATTATGGAATACTAGAATAGGGGTCTCCAAACTTTAAAGGCTGATATTTTCAGTATGTTCCAAGGGCCAAAACACAATTACATAAATTTCATTAGTGTTTTTTGTTTTACTGTGATTAGTGGGATTCATTTCAATTATTTGTTAGTTATATGCTTAAGCTTAGATATATTTAGATATTTTTAGCATTTGACATGCTTAGCACTATACATTAAACACAAAGTGAAAAATGTGAAATCGAAAATAACAGTCACGAGCAGGATTTGAACCTGCATCTGCTGGATACCGTATAGATGCTTTGCCAATGCTACGCAGACGATACGCTCGTCACAGCCCGGGGCTGGACCCTCGAGGAGGCGGCAACGCTGGCCACCTCAGGTACCGCGGAGGTGGTCAGGCGGATCGAGGCGCTGGGGCTTAGGGTGGCCCTTGAAAAGTCGGAGGCCCTACTCTTCCATGGGCGCCGACGGGGCCCACCCGCCGGCGCCTCGATAACGGTCAATGGTGTGGGCTTGCCAATCCAGGCCCACATCAAATATCTGGGCCTGGTATTGGATGGACGGTGGCACTTTGACGAGCACTTCCGCCGTCTTGCGCCAAAGCTCGTAGGCACGGCGTCCGCCCTCGGGCGACTGATGCCGAATTTGGGCGGACCGAGTCTCGCGTGTCGACGACTCTAGGCGGGGGTAGTACGGTCGATGGCACTGTACGGCGCGCCCGTGTGGGCGGAGTCCCTGGCCGCTCGCAATAGGGCCCTTCTGTGGCGTCCACAGAGGGTCGTAGCGGTCAGGGCAATACGCGGGTACCGCACGGTCTCGACCGATGCAGCCTGCGCGTTGGCCGGAACCCCCCCGTGGGATCTGGAGGCGGAGGTGCTCGCCGCCGTCTATCGGCGGAAGTTGACGGCGCGGGCGGGGGACAGCCGCCCCTCGCCTAGCGCAATGTCATCGTGGCGGGAAGATGCCCGCCGCGCCACCGTCCTAAAGTGGAAGTCTCGGCTGGAGACGCCCCGGGCTGGTCTCTGGACCGTGGGGGCGCTCCAGCCGATCTTGGAAGAATGGGCAGGGCGGCAGCACGGGATCCTCACCTTCCGGTTGGTGCAGGTTTTGTCGGGGCATGCTTGCTTCGGCAAATACCTGCACATGATCGCTAGGAGGGAGACGACCCCAGGCTGTCACTACTGCGGCTGCGACGAGGACTCGGCGCAGCACACGCTCGAGGCGTGCCCGGCCTGGGATGTACAGCGCCGGGAACTCGTTGCAGTCATAGGCGTGGACCTGTCGCTGCCGGCCGTTGCGCGAGTGATGGTTGGCAGTGACAGGCCAGGGAGGAATCCTCCTTCGCGGACCCGACTCGCCGCCGGCGCGCGGGGCGGCGTGCACTGCGGATCGCGGTCGAAACGACGCGGTACCCGTTATCCGCCGTAGCAAGGGCGGGTGGAGGCGCACGGTGGGTTTTTAGTGGGTGAGAGCCCCACACTACCCCGTTGTCTCCCCGGGCAGCGGGGTGTGCGGTAGGACATTTTTGCCCACCTGAAATAAAAAGAAAAAAGTATGGTATAGTAACATAATTATAGCTACGTGAGTGACGGGCTTTATACGGGCCAGTTTAATTGGCATAATATTTTCCATAGCGTGGAGTGGAGTGATTTATGATAAATGAATACATTTCAGAAACCTTTTTCAAAAATCTGCATTGGTTTTATTTGGGTCGCATTGTGCGCATAACGCCGCTATTAGCAACGGCTGTACTTCTAGAAGCTTCCTTTTACAATCAGTTAACCGATGGCCCATCCTGGGAAACTGTAGCTACTCGTACGAACACTTGTCGTGAGAACTGGTGGTATACTCTCTTACATATACAAACTATATTTGTACCTCGAAATAGGGTGAGTATATAAATATTATTTTGTGCTATAGCCATTCGTCTTTCTGTGTCCACGCGCACTCTCTGATTGCTCCGCTTAAAAGTGATGTTATGGTGATAGATTACTTATTTATAACCCTTTTGGGTAAATATGAAAATTACTTTTCTGCTCTATTATGGTACATATACTCGTAATTACGTAAAATTTGTAAGCTTATAGAGAAATAAAATATTTTGAAATTAGCACAATCACTTGATTCAAATAAATCAATCCAATTTTCGTACTCTTAGTTATGTTTCCCTCTCTGTTTCTAGCATTGAGTATAACAATCAATTTATGATGTATGATTTTTACATACATTTTTTTTGTTAAGGCGTGAAAAAATGTACCCAACCGTACACCCCGTCGGGGCAACGAACAGGGTAGTGTGGGGCCTCCACTTACTAAATAAACCCGCCGTGTGCCGTCTCTCTATCTGTATTGGCGGTTCACTGGAACTGTTAACATTGTTTCAGTGGTCCGCCGGCGACTTACCCTTTCGGGCACACTCTACTGAGCGTCGCACTTTCTCGGGGGGATAAAGTAGCCTATGACTAGTAAGGATTAGTGAGGGTTTTGATTTCTATCATCGCTTCTATGTATTTGGTATTAAATATAATGTCTTATCATGCTTCAGTGTTCCGCTGTATATCTAATCATTTACTTTTAGTGCGTAGGACATTCGTGGTACATCGCTATAGATATGCATATGTACGTCGTATCCCCTTTGATACTGTTTTGGGTGTACACTGGAAAGAAACGCAATGCCTGGTTAGCTTTGACAGCTGGTCTTATCGTAGTACTAGCATCATCTACGATATTTAATTTCTTCAAAAATCTGCAAGCTGGTATAATTGTGGCAACGTAAGTATAACAAAAGATAAATAATTATATTATTTAGTCTTATGCTTCTAATCGTGTAATACCTTGCGGGCCTTGTGGCGTAGTCGGTAGTGTAACCGACTTCTGTGCACGAGGTCGTGGGTTCGATTCCCACTCAGGACAATTATTTGTGTAATGAACATAGATATTTGTACTGCGTCTGGGTGTTTTCTATCTATTATATGTATGTATTTACAAAAAAAAGTACCTAATATATGTATTATATCAGTAATCTGGTACCTATAGCACAAGTATTAAGCTTAGTTTGGGACCAGAGGACGTTGTGTGAAATGTCCGTGAATATTTATTTATTTATTTTATTTAATCTTAAATATTATTTCTCTAGCCTATTTTTCTGTCGGTTCGCTATATCTTCCTTATTCCTGTATCAAATTCCATGATTTACCCCTCATTTTAAAGCTTATCGTGCCGGCTAATGACGAAATATAGATCCACAACGCTTCACTTAAATTTGAGATTTAAAAATACTTAAGATGTCGTTTAATGGATGCGGAATGCCGCACGGGTTGACTAGGAACTACTAGTAAGCACTATAAAGCTATAACAGTAGTGTCTGTACTTTTTGTTATGGCGGGAAAAAATGTTCCTAACCACACACTCCGTCGTTCAGGGCAACGAACAGGGTAGTGTGGGGCCCTCACCCACTAAAGAAACCCGCTCCGCGCCGTCTCTCCGCCTTTATTGGCGGGCCGCCGGAATTATATTGCATTCCTTCAGTGGTCGTGATGTCTGTACCTACATTTAAATTTTTTAGGTACGGTGTCCCGCTTTAGTATCTCTAACCACATAAAATAAACATAGTATCACGCCTGTATTCCCCGAAGGGGTAGGAAGAGGTGTATTACACACCTACGACTCGCCAGCTATGTTTAAGTCCCACGAAATAGGGGGGGCTAATAGGCTCGCTATTGACGTCTACCGGGCACATTTCCAAACATTGTTTTTTTTTATTGTTGTTTGTTTAAAGAACAAAAAGATTGAAGGGGACGCAGGTTCTATTTCCGCTCGCACTTAAGTTCTCTTTTTCCACGTTTTCACAAATAATTTGTTCTTTAAAATAGCTGAGCATATCAAGTGCTAAAATACAGATTAAAAATTGTGGTCTGTTTATTTGTTTGCGCATCACGCAATAACTACTGAACGGATATTAATAAATATTTTTTTGTTCAATAGCTTATGACTTAAAACCTTTATACGGTTTATCCTGCTACGTTTTTTTGACTCTATTGATTTAGTTGCATGTAATAAGGGGGAAAACACAGAACTCTGAATAATAAGACTATGCAGAATTCTGTGGAACGTGCTTATTGCTCTCTGTTGGGTACAGTTGCAGACTATTAGGTACTACTTTTGGCCTAGACCTGAATTTTCCAGGCCTCAAGAATATTCTTGCATAGGGCCGTAGCCTATGTAACTTTGAAAGTTATTATCATCTTTGCAATTATATACTATACATATACTCAACATGCGCGTGTTCAAATCACGTCGGGGTCACCAACTTTGCCGTTGGTGTATTGTTAGTCCCCACCTTGGTGGTGGTAGGTGACCGCGGCTTGGTATAAATGAGAAGTTATTTATCAGAAGCTTGGCAAATAAATAAAATGCGTATTCAGTGCTCGAGGTTCGGTGACTGGCCGTTTTTTTTGAAGTGAAAACTTCTTTAGGCGCGTTGATCACTTTTTGGGTACCTGGTCGGTACAATGTATGAATATAATGGTGACAGATGGCGCAGGCGTCACCCAAAGACGTTAAGTATGAATGTGTTATCGAAATTAGCAGTCAGGAGCAATTGTCACGATGGCTGAATCGGCAAAGCTTCTGGACGGTATCCAGGAGATGCAGGTTCAAATCCTGCTCGTGACTGTTATTTTCGATTTCACATTTTTCACTTTGTGTTTAATGTATAGTGCTAAGCATGTCAAATGCTAAAAATATATATAAAAAAAATCGAAATATTTATAGGGATTGCGTCATTATTAGGTAAAATTTTAATTGTAAAATTAAGTTTACCTGGTCGGTACAATGTATGAAAATACTGGCGACAGATGGCGCAGGCGTTACCCAAAGACGTTAAGTATGAATGTGTTATCGAAATTAGCAGCCAGGAGCAATTGTCACGATGGCTGAATTGGCAAAGAATCTGGACGGTATCCAGGAGATGCAGGTTCAAATCCTGCTCGTGACTGTTATTTTCGATTTCACATTTTCGCACTTAGAGTTCATGTTTTCCTTTATTTGTATAAAAAATTACGATATTTTATCAGTGCACGAGGGGATTATATGATATTGTATTATTTTAATACATTAACACGAGCATCGCCATTTTTTGTCGGTTTGATATTTGGATATATTCTTCACCTTTACCGTGGGAGAAAAGCATTTATGCACTGGGTAAGTTGCTTTTTTTTTAATACTCGCATGGCAAAAAAGCATACAGTCCACCTGATGGTAAAATGTACAGACATAGTTCTGTTATAGGTTTATACCTATAACAGAACTATGTCTGTACATTTAAAATATACTGTGTACGGCTATTTAGGTATCTCAAAACGCAAACAATTTTTTTCGCTCACGCGTTGCGAACTTCAAGGAAAGGCATAGGAAGTAAAGAACAAGGATAATAAGTAAGGGATGGAGGATAAAAAAGGGTATGCCCCTCCGGCACTCTCATTCCTCATACGAAATACAGCAGTAGGAACTCCTACTGGTACGTAAGGTACTGCTTACGTTGTTTCACGCTGATATTCTGTGAGAAGGTGGTATTTCCCAGATCGAGCAGGCCCATTTGTGCCGGCACAAGCAAGGCTCTACCACTAATTTGTTGTCATTATAACATTATGAAAGAAAAACAAAGTGATACATATTTTTTTGTTTATACATATAACTTTTCTTTCCGTGTGGTGACGGACTAAGAATACAAGTGTCACCACCCCATTCTTTCCCACGGGTGTCGTATGAGGCGACTAAGGGAAGTAAGCAATTATCATCCATTGCATGACTGGTGGTAGGGCTGGGCACCGAGTGGGAGTACTTATTTAGTATCGGGCCCGAGCGGGTTGGTACCACCATCTCCAGTGTGACCGGCCATGAAGCACATCGTTGCGTTTTGGCTGTAGCAGGAGATAGCCGTTTATTCTTTCATTTCATATTGGTGAAATGAAATGGTGAGCAGCGGCTTGACAATACTCTCAGTATAGTTGAGTCCATGAGCGACGGCTACCATTTACCATCAGATGGGCCGTGGCTCGTCTGCCACTACAACCAATAAAAAAAAAATATCTATTTTCACACCAAAAAAGCGGCACGGTCTAGGAAAAACAAAGGAGAAAACCTTATCCAGCTATTTACTTAGTTAATGTTATATTCAGAAATAAAACATGGGTCTTCCTTATGATGGAAATAAATTGAATGCCTCGTTAAAAGCAGAGGCAAAGCTGCCTTAAGTTTTTAAATTTTTATGTTACATTTCCAGATCGTAGCAATTATTTTCTGGTTATGTTCGTTCGGAATAATTGGTGGAATATTTTACTTCAAATACACAATCAAGCAATTCGATTGGGATAATCAGTTTATGAATAATTTTATGAACTCTTTCATGAGACCAGCTTGGGCTTGTATGATTGGCTGGATGATATTTGCTTGCGTGCATGGATATGGAGGTAAGAGGGACATAATTATGAATGCATCATGTTCGTCATCACCTGCGCTTATCGATGTGTACAGTAAGTGCCTAACGTGACCATTTATCTTTGGTGTCTGAGCGGGACGCTTGCGGAATTAAGTAAAAAAAAGCTTATTTTAATAACTAATAATTAAAAAACAAGGATGTCTGGTAATAATATAGTTATTATGATGTAATTTGATTTAATCTTCATTAGATTACAATCTCAGGCGCATTTGTTTTATATTTGTTGGCGAAGTAAATCATTTTCAAAATGTCGGGTCTAGTTTTCTAGTAGGAATGGAGCTTGTCACGATTCATTGATAATTTAGTGATTTATTAATAATAACTAGAACAGATGTCAGAGTATCAGTAGGCAATGGTGTGCTAGAACAAGTGGATGAATTTGTATATCTTGGATGTCGATTCAGTCCGGATGGAAGGTACACCACTGATGTAGAGAGAAGAGTAAATGTGGGAAAGAGAGCTAACGGAGCATTGGGACAACTTCTCGGCAGTCATCACCTCAGCCAGAAGGCACGTGTCGCAATACACAACGCAGTGCTTGTCCCAATGTTATTATATGGAAGCGAGAGTTGGGTATCCAAAAAGGAGCATGAGAGTAAAATGCGGTCTAAATGCGATCTCTGAGGAGATTCTGTGAGGTCGTCTGACCGCATTAGTAACGACAACGTAAGAGAGCGAGTAGGTATGAAAGAGAGTATTGGTGTAATGATGCGAAAGGGCATGTTCCGGTGGTTTGGACATGTGGAAGGAATGCCGGACGAGCGACTGGATAAGAAGATATACCTACAATGCGAAAGTGGAAGGATGCAGGTACAGGGGGCGACCGAGACTAACATACCTAGACCAAATCGGTCATGTATTGAACAAGTGACTGTGTATGATGTGAATTACGAATGTTGAGGTAGCGAGAGATGTATGCAAGATTAGAACCTTTTGGCACTGTTCTTTCGGCCTGCCCCGCAAGTGAAATGGCGTGATCATAAGTAAGTAGGTAAGTTTTGATAGGTAATAATGCAAAGAATATACCTAGGTATACATAATAAATAATCATATGGTCTGTTTGCAAAAAAGGGACATTTTGTTCTGGTTGGGGACAACGGGACAGACAGGCTGAAAACGGGACTGTCCCGCTCAAAGCGGGACGTATGGTCACCTTAGGCATACCTGATGCTTACCAATAAGTCGCAGAATATATTGCAACAGTTTTAGTAATATTTATAAGTACCTCAGATCTACCCTTCTTAGAAATGTAATTGTTAACCTGAAGTATGGGGAAAAAGCATATCTAATTATACTTGTGTTTAAAATTATAGCTAAGGATGTAGGTATAGAATACTTAAATACTCTTTAGAATTCGATGACATCCAATTAAGACACGAATATGTAATTATTTCATAAAAACACATCATCACCTATATTCCCTAAAGGAGTAAGCAGAGGTGGTGTGGTTACAGACCCACGGTTCGCCAGCTATGTTCAAGTCCCACGTAATAGGAGGCGAGCCTATTGTCGAATACCGGGCATATTTCCAACTCCGGGCTGCTACTGAGAATTTTTCTTATTACGAAAAAGCTCAATAGCACTGCCTGACCCGCGGATCGAACTCGAGACCTCATGATCAGCAGTCGCTCACACTACCGCTGCACCACAGAGGAAGGTAATTTAATTTAATACACTTAATTTCACAGGTCCAATTAATTGGTTCTTATCGCTTGACATTTGGAGACTACCAGCGCGTCTTACATATGGAATGTATCTTTTCCACTACCCATTAATGTTCGCTATCAATGGCACATCGGTGACACCTGTATATTTCTCTGTTGGTCTTTTTGTAAGTATGCCCTTTATTAAGTTTTAAAATATATTTTTAAATACCACTAGGGATAATTTATTTACCGCGGAGGAAAAGAGAAAGTACACCCAGGTTCAACACATCCATTTGTGGATCACACAAATAATTTACCTGTTTGGGAATTGAATCTTTAAAACTCGGCACATAAAGTCGACATATCTAATCCACTCCATCATCTACACACTCAATAATAGAAGATAAAAAATATACATAATAATATAGACACCAACTTCTTCTGCAGAGTGCACGTCGAGTCAATCATTTTTGCGAATAAGTATAATTGTTCGGAGTCTTGTTGTGCCTTGCCATTAAATACATTAATTTTCGGTGTGTTTCTAAAGTTCTAAAAACAATTGCGTAGAGTAGTTTTATTTTATTACCTATTATAATACCCATTTTGTCTATATAGTTATTAACAACGGTTATCAATTTATGTAAATACTTGTTACTTTTCCTGCAAAAGCTGGTCAACAGGAGTAGTGTACAAATTTCTTTTGTTGTAATGAATTTGAGTCACGGCTTGATTTAAAAATAAATTATGGTATTTTTTGATTTGCTTATGGTTTTGTTTACCAGACGTTTAAGTTCCTGTCACATTTGGTGCTATCGGTGGTAGTATCATACATACTTACTCTTACCGTGGATTCCCCAGTCTCTGCTCTCTACAAGCAACTATTGATCAAAGGTTAGTTACAATATGCTTCTTATTACTATTGTTATAAATGTATATTAAATAGTATTCCGAAAATAATCGAAAACATAAACCTACCCTCATCGACACCACCATGATTACATTACAAATTTTGGTGGACATTTAAAACGTCTTCAAGACGATCGGTTTCGATATCCTTATATCCATTCTCTTCTATTCTTCTATCTTTTAATTTCAGTCTGAGGTGACTGAGGTGTTTAGGATTTGTAGTTACAATAAATTGTCACTCAACTGGCTTGTTGCAATTATATTCCTGAAAGCGGAATGATGTGATGTGAAATTCTGATATGCTGGTGAATATTTTAATGCAGTAATGGACGTCCACTTTAGTGACGTGTGTGTTATGCTCAACATACGTGCCCGATTTCTAATAATTGCATTAATGTTATGTTAATAATATTGATTTATAAATTAAGGATACATTTAGTAATGGTGGCATAAGTTGTTTAGATAATCTTACTTAAATGTATAGCATTCATTTCGCATTAATTTTATACAATAGTAACAACTTCAAGTCAATTCAGTCAACAAATTTTTGAAAAGAGAATTTAGTATTGATACGTCGCGATTGCTCGCGCGTTGAAACTACACTAAACGAAATGAGTGCAGGAAAGCGTAATCTGCACTCATTTATACTAGAAACTTTTGCCTGATTGTAGTATCTTCTCTTTTTTATACATCAAAGCTCAATAAACAATTTTAAATTAAGTATTATAAATGCTTAGACGTGTAATCTAACAACAATGACAAATTATTTTTGGTTTTGTCATAACCTATTGTTGTCCCACAGTTGGGCATAGGAGACCCGTGCCCTCAGGGTGGCTAAAATTGAGAGGAATATATGCCAGTGTGCCACGGTAGCCCAATGTAATTTATTAGACATGACAACTTGCTTTTTCCAATTGAGTATTTTTTATAAAATTCTAATAAGTGAGGTCAGATCCCTAACAATTGTGGTTTTATTTCAGTTCAACAGAAAAAAATAAGACCGAAAGAAACCAAAGTTTTTAAAGAAGACGCCCCTAATAATGGTGAAGCTCTTAATGGCGAACAAACTACAGATGCGGTAGATGACAGTCAGCAACCAAAAAATAGTGCTGTGACTGGTGATTAATATAATGGTATACATAAAGTGCGATCCATGTGGAAATACATATTATAATTAAATTTAAATTAATTTACACATAGACGTAACAAGACGATATTTTTGTGACAGTTTTCGTGATAGCCACTTTAATCAATCATGTGGATTGGTTATAACTAGCTAAACTAAGTCCATTAAAAAGAGCAAAGATAGAGGATATAAGAAACATGCTCAGCCAACCCCAGCAAGACAGTATAAAAAAATACTCAAAAAGCTTTGCTACGTTTTTGTAAAAATGGATCTGTAAACATCCTATATGTTTAAGAAGAAAGAAAGAAAGTATTTATTGTAACGAACACAACACTAGACTTCTATAATTAAAATAAGTTTTAAGAAAAACATTGATTGGTCCGTTATAAAACGAAGAATATGTAATATGAAAATTTAAGAATAATATAAGTATAGTATGATAATGTAAGAATAAATAAGTTGATCAAGTAGGAGTATGCTAGCTGTAACGTAACATTGTATATGTATGTATTTACGTTTAGATATGCGATTTGATCTATATTTTTTTATTATTGGTTTTATTATTGGTCTCCGAATACAGTCGCGGCCTTCAGGCCCATCGTGTTGCTGGACAAGGTGGGCAAACTGCTCGAGCGGATAGTCGCTGCCCGCATCGTCCGGCACCTAGGTGCGGTCGGCCCCGACCTGTCCGATGCTCAGTTCGGATTTCGGGCGGGTCGGTCTACGGTCGGCGCCATCCTGCGCTTGAAGGCCGCGGCTGCGGAGGCCGTCACCTCGAGGGAAGTGCTGTTGGCGGTGTCGCTCGACATCGCCAACGCCTTCAATAGTCTGCCATTCGGCTGCATCAAGGAGGCACTCCGGTACCATGGAGTGCCCCTCTACCTAAGGCGGCTGGTGGCGGACTACCTCGACGGCCGCAGCGTCCTCTTCGTGGACCGGGAAGGGGGCGTTGTAAGGAGGGCTATGTCGTGCGGCGTCCCGCAGGGTTCGGTTCTAGGGCCGCTCCTGTGGGACATCGGCTACGACTGGGTCCTCCGTGGCCGGCTCCCCCCCGGGCTGGGCGTAATTTGCTACGCAGACGATACACTCGTCACAGCCCGGGACGGGACCCTCGAGGAAGCGGCAACGCTGGCGACCTCAGGAACCGCGGAGGTGGTCAGGCGGATCGAGGCGCTGGGGCTTAGGGTGGCCCTTGAAAAGTCGGAGGCCCTACTCTTCCATGGGCCCCGACGTGGCCCACCCGCTGGCGCCTCGATAACGGTCAACGGTGTGGGCTTTCCAATCCAGGCCCACATCAAATACCTGGGCCTGGTATTGGATGGACGGTGGCACTTTGACGAGCACTTCCGCCGTCTTGCGCCAAAGCTCGTCGGCACGGCGTCCGCCCTCGGGCGACTGATGCCGTATTTGGGCGGACCGAGTCTCGCGTGTCGACGACTCTACGCGGGGGTAGTACGGTCAATGGCACTGTACGGCGCGCCCGTGTGGGCGGAGTCCCTGGCCGCTCGCAGTAGGGCCCTTCTGTGGCGTCCACAGAGGGTCGTAGCGGTCAGGGCAATACGCGGGTACCGCACGGTCCCGTGCGATGCAGCCTGCGCGTTGGCCGGAACCCCCCCGTGGGATCTGGAGGCGGAAGTGCTCGCCGACGTTTATAGGCGGGCGTCGACGGCGCGGGCAGGGGGCAGCCGCCCCTCGCCAAGCGCAATCTTAGCGTGGCGGGAAGATGGCCGCCGCGCCACCGTCCTAAAGTGGAGGTCTCGGCTGGAGACGCCCTGGGCTGGTCTCTGGACCGTGGGGGCGCTCCAGCCAATCTTGGAAGAATGGGCAGGGCGGCAGCACGGGGTCCTCACCTTCCGGTTGGTGCAGGTTTTGTCGGGGCACGGTTGCTTCGGCAAATACCTGCACACGATCGCTAGGAGGGAGACGACCCCAGGCTGTCACCACTGCGACTGCGGCGAGGACTCGGCGCAGCACACGCTCGAGTCGTGCGCGGCCTGGGATGTGCAGCGCCGGGAACTCGCTGCAGTCATAGGCGTGGACCTGTCGCTGCCGGGCGTTGCGCGAGCGATGGTTGGCAGTGACAGGGCCTGGACCGCGGTCGCCGCCTTCTGCGAGGCTGTCATCTCGCGGAAGGAGGCGGCGGAGAGGGCCCGGGAGGAATCCTCTTTCGCGGACCCGATTCGCCGCCGGCGCGCGGGGCTGCGTGCGCGCGCTTACCTGCGCCTGATGCCGCCCTAGCCGAGGCTGCGGACGGTGGAGTCGGGGAGTACCCTGCCGTCCGCAGAAGCCTACCGCGAAGGTGTGACGCCCAAGTGCGCGGGGCGTCGCACAAGAGAGGGTGCCCGAAGGGGCTGCCGCCTGCGGATCGCGGAGAAACGACGCGGTTCCCGTGATCCGCCGTAGCAAGGGCGGGTGAGGGCGCACGGTGGGTTTTTAGTGGGTGAGAGCCCCACACTACCCCGTTGTCTCCCCAGGCAGCGGGGTGTGCGGTAGGTTTTGCCCACCTAAAATAAAAAAAAAAAAGGGTGTTGTGTTCCTTTAATATATGTTTGTAAAGTTACCTATGATAAGATATATTTTCTGTACCTATTGTTGAATAAAGAAGAGAGGAAATGTTTTTGTAACAATATAAGTAGATATTCATTATTCATAATAAAAAGATCAAAGATCAAACTCCTGGGCCAGGACTGTGTGAACTGACCACCGAAGGAATGTAACATAGTTCCAGTGGCCCGCCAATAAAGGCGGAGAGATGGCACACGGCGGGTTTCTTTAGTTGGTGCAGGCCCCACATTACCCTAGTCGTTGCCCCGAATGATAGGGTGTGCGGTTAGGAACATTTTCTTCCTGCCTTAACATAAAAATAAAAGACTGTGTGAACTGAGATTTTACATATATTATAACCTATATGATACTGTATCGCATATAAGCACAAAGAAATAATGTTACGCAAATCCTCTCCAAAATAGAAATTTCATCTACCATCACTTATAGGACATCACTACGACGGGTGTAGCATGAAAAAGTACTACAGAATCGAAGAAACTTTCAGCTATTTTCTTATATTTTCGCCCTATTAGATCTGATAAGATCAAGCATTCCTCAGAAATCAAAGAAAATCCTGTTGTCCTAAGAGAAGAAATGTGAACCGATTTCTATGATTCCATGGTACCTATATATTATGTATTAAGTACTATAATATATAATCGGTTCATCATTTATTTATATTCATTAGTAAACGACACCCAGGCGAAGCCCGGCGGTTCTCGAGTTTAATAAATAAAAAACAAAATAAACATAGCATCACGCCTGTATTCCCCGAAGGTGTAGGCAGAGGTGTATTACACACCCACGATTCGCCAGCTAAGTTTAAGTCCCACGTAACAGGGGGCGAGCCTATTGACGTCTATCGGGCACATTGCCAAACTCCGGGCTGCTACTGAGAATTTTTCTTATAAATAAAGCTAATTATAGGGATATATATACTTATGTATTATTTCGACATAAATTGCACAAATTTATATTTATCATATGACGCATGCCATGCAGCCAGGTGCGAGTAAATATAATTAACACAGCTGTGTGATAAATAATAGATTTCATATTTTGACTTTTATCTAGAGATAAGACGGCCTTATCCGTCTCTACTAAAAGGGTTACGATAGTGCGGCAAAATTGTTTTCATCATTTCATTACCCTAATTTCAAAACTAGGAATTATTTTATTGGGCAACAAAAACTTGCCATTGAATCATTGCGCTAGATGCTTCTTTAATTTGCTTGTATGATGTTCAATTTGCAATTTCATACACTTCGCGTTTGTAGATTTGCCGGATATAATAAATCACTGCTTATCACAATGTTGTCACTGTTGTAAAGTAATTATTACAATCTATATACATATACTCGTATATTATATTTTATCGTGAAAAACAGTAAGTACGTAGTTGCATAATATGATTACTGCAGACCCCACTGGTAGTGTATGCGATTGCGGATATGAGGTTTCGGGGTTGTTAATCATTATTAATAAAGAAATTTGCCGATATTTCACCCCGTATCTCAGAAAGCATGTGTGGGGTTCGGAATTTCCGAACGCACTATGATTTGACAGCGCGGCAAAAAGAAAGTCAGAAAAAGGATAAACAACTAACCAACTAACTGCATGTTTGTACTTGTTAGATACAAACTTGTTTGATACAGACTTGTTTGATACATGTTACATGTAACATTACTCGCAGTGACTCGCTCCTTAATAATTGGTGATTGCTAATTAATTGGATTTGTGGTGCATGTGTGTAAGTGCTGTATAGGTAATTATTTTGTGAATCAATAATAATCGGAATTATATTCCACCTAAATGCTAGTTGTATTTTCACTTACATTTTTTATTGTTAAGGCGGGAAATAATGTTCCTAACCGCACACCCCGTCATTTGGGGCAACGAACAGGGAAGTGTGAGGCCCTCACCCACTAAAGAAACCCGCCGTGTGCCGTCTCTCCGCCTTTATTGGCACTATGTTACATTCCTTCGGTGGTGTATTTTCACTTACCTACACTTCATATTTCAAGGCGGGAACAGGGGATCATAGCATAAGTTCCCTAAATCACCCGCACATGTTTTTCATGCACCAGGATCTCTTTTTGGTAGTATCTTAATCCCGTCCCATCGACTTATGCGATTGAGGCAACAGAAACTGCATATCTGTTTGTGCACACACTCCTGTACTACGCAGGAGATATTATAATTACGGGTATGTCCTGCGTAGTTGGCTAGTCTCCGTTTACATTGGTGCATAAAGATTATAACGATAGTTTATAAAATTATAACATACTAGCCTTTGCCCGCCGCTCCGCCGCAGCCAAAAGCTAGATTTAGGTTATATTATAATATATATAGTAGCGGGATAAAATGTATAGGTACCAGTTTTTAAGCCTAATCAAGAGCTATCAAAAAAAAAGTTGCATCAAAATCCATTCAGTAGTTTTTGCGTGATGCACGAACAAACAAACAGATAAACAGACAAACAAAAAATCTAATAAAAATAGTTTGTGTTTAGACACGCCTATATAGCCTCATAAAGTATTTTTTTCTCATAGGTATATCTTTAATGTACAGACACAGCTCTGTTACAGTTTTATAATAATACCTATAGATTTAAAAGACTTTATGGGGATGAGAATGCTCAATAGGAATAGGTACCACCTAGAGCATTGAGGGTTTCTCTCCTGTGTAGGGATAGATCTTCGCTCTAGGAAGTGACTTGGCCATGCTCTCGATACTTCGTCGTTGAGCGATCTTTGCCTATAACTATCAGTGTCGTTGCTCGATCGACGCAGTAAGCAAGATAAAGAAATCTATATTATAAAATTACCATATATTCGTCACAGGGGTTTATTTTGGCTTTAAACACAACAAATCAAGGATGAGTAGAAGTAAGAGTGGGAAGAGAAGAGTAAATGTGTGTGTGGAAAGTAGGTACAGGAGAGTAGACCGAGACTAATCTACTAATTTTTTTTATGTTTTTTTTATTGATGATTGATGGTAAATGGTAACCGTCGCTCATGGACTCAACTATACCTAGAGTATTGTCAAGCCGCTGCTCACCATTACATTTCACCGATATGAAATGAAAGAATAAACGGCTATCTCTTGCTACAGCCAAAACGCAACGATGTGCTTCATGGCCGGTCACATGGGAGATGGTGGTACCAACCCGCTCGGGCCTGATACCAAATGAGTACTCCCACTTGGTACCCAGCCCTACCACCAGTCATGCAATGGATGATAATTGCTTACTTCCCTTAGTCGCCTCATACGACTCCCGTGGGAAAGAATGGGACACTTGTATTCTAAGTCCGTCACCATACGGACAAAAATGTGTATGAAGAGAATTATGAATACAAGATTTGTTAACGGGATTTCTACCATATACTTTACTTAAGAGTTTCTGATATGAAGTATGAGGTTGCTCCTTCTTGTATTATTGGTGACCAAACTGTTGTTTAAAATCCTTAGATATTTTTTATTCATATTTTTAGCATTTGACATGCTTAGCCATATACATCAACACAAAATGTGAAATCGAACATAACAGTCACGAGCAGGATACCGTCCATATGCTTTGCCAATTCAGCATCGTGACAATTGCTCATGACTGCAGGCTAATCTCGATAACACATTCATACTTAACGTCTTGGGTGACGCTTGCGCCATCTGTCGGAAGTATTTTCGTATGAAAATTAAGTTTATTATAAGAATTCACATTATACGGGCCAGGTAAACTTAATTTTACAATTAATTTACCCGTTTTACCTAACAATGACGCAGCCCTATAAATATTTAGATATTTGTTTTATATATATTTTTAGCATTTGACATGCTTAGCTATATAAATCAACACAAAATGTTAAATAGAAAATAACGGTCATGAGCAGGATTTGAACCTGCATCTCCTGGATACCGTCCATATGCTTTGCCAATTCAGATGTTTGTCATGATTGCTGAATTGGCAAAGCATTTGTGTTGATTTATATGGCTAATGCTGTGGTATGAAAGAAGACGTAGTGACAAAAAATGGAAAAGGAATGCTTTGGTGGTTCGGACAGGCAGAGAGGATGGATGAAAGAAGATTAATGAAACAGATGTACAAGGCTACTGTGAATGGAACATAATTTCCCCGTCTGCCCCGGCAGGGGTTACATATAAAAGGTTTCTTGACAATAAAAAAACTAGACGTCGTGGGACGTCTACCAGATGTGACAATATCGAAATTATTTTGTAGAAATAAAATGATCATAACTTGACAAAGCATTCCTCAAGATGAATCAAACGAGTATTAACTCGATAGGGTTGCGTCGTTTCATTACACAGTTACTGTGGTCACCTTCCAGCTCCATCATCAGATCTTGGATACCATCTAGAGACAAAGTACTAGTCAAGCCGAATTATAAGGGCCCAAACTCGATGGAGTTATTCCATTTTATAACGGAGTTCCTAAGGCCACCTTCTAGCTCCATTATCAGACCCTGGATACCATCTAAAGACAAAGTACTCACAAAGTACTGACAAGTAACTCGATGGGGTTGCATCGTTTCATAACAGAGTTACTGTGGCCACCTTTCAGTTTCATCATCAGGCCCTGGATATCATGTAGGACTGGATTACTAGTCAAGACCTTTCAAACGAGCCCTAACTCGATGGAGTTGCGCCATTTAATTACAGAGTTTTTCATGGCCACCTTCCAGCCCCATTATCAGACCCTGGATAGCATCTCCATCCATTATCAGCCTTTTTAAAGTCCACTGCTGGACATAGGCCTCCCCAAGAATGTGGGATATTGTGGTGTAATCGCCACACTTGGCAGGCGGGTTGGTGATCGCAGTGGATGTTGTTAATACTCGAAGGAGTGCTGCTGCCCACTCCCCCGGTATTCCCTCAGTCGGCTCTTACGACTCCCATGGGTGGAGAGGGGTGGGACAATTCTAAAGCCGGCCCCATACGGCATACGATCTAAAGACAAAGTACTCATCAAGACAAATCAAACGAGTCCAATTTGATGTTGCGTCGTTTCATTATGGAGTTACTGTGGCCACCTTCCTCATCAGAGCTTCATCATCAGACCCTGTATACCACCTAGAGACAAAGTACTCGTCAATATGAATCATATAAGCCCAAACTCGATGGGGTTGCGCCGTTTCATTATAGAATTCCTATATCCACCTTCCAGCTCCATCATCAGATCAGCTCCATGTCATCATAATATTGCATTGTCACGAGATATACATATGCGTGTAAAATTTCAGCTCAATCGGAAACCAGGAAGTGTGTCAAATTTAAACTAGCAAGATTTGAACGGGACAAGTAAAATAAAAGCGTCGCCACGCTAACAGCCGATTTTACCTACACATCAAAAAAAAAAAAAAAAATCTAGATGTTTCACATCAAAAAAAAAAAAAATGGTGAACGTAATTTGACCGGATCGGAGAAGTTCTTAAGGAAGGCCAGGTTAAGAGTACTCAAAACCAATGAGCATTCATGAAAGCCCTGATGAAAGTAGATGAAGCGAATGATGTGTGTCAGTATTGTAGCAAGTGGAAAGAAGTGGTCTCTGCCTACCCCAACGGGAATTAGGCGTGATAATATGTATGCATATATGTTAAAGATAAGCTAATGAGAGATATTGAATTAATTATAATTATTAAGCGCGTTTAGAATGCTGCGTGTGTGGTATGCAATTGTAACAACACACTCATTTATCTGTACATTAATTTTTAATCTACACAGACCGATAAGATTGAAATACTAAATCAATAATTTTATTACATCCATCCACAAAACCGATGCACACTTGTGATGCGTAATCTATTTTTTATTGAAACAATGATTTTATAACATCAATTTATTAGTAGAATAACAATAAATAATTCAAAAATGAGACATACAATTTTAGTGATTTTTATAAGTTTATCAATTATTAGTGATGCAAATGGTTACTTTGAGTTTGAACCCCCGAATGATGCGCTGAATAACAGTTTGTATGAAGACGCGTTAGATGAGGAGTTATGTGCCGAGCAAATAAGAATTATACGTTCAAATACATTGTTAACTATGTATTGTAAGTATAATTTTATTTTATTATCATAATGAATACTCAACGTAGCATAAGAGGTAACGCTGCTAAATGTATATTTTTGTTTTGATTTCTATATATTTTATTGCGATTGCGATCCATAATCAATTGTTTTGAGTAGATTCAAAGAAAGAAGAGTCTGTAATGGTATTTAGTTGACTATTATAAAGTGTTATAGTTTATCAACATAATTATAAAGCATGTCAACTCGTTGTTGAAATTACGCTTTAGTTTGTATTAGATTCGTTATATTATCCTACAAGAAATAGGTATATCGATATACTCAACCGCAAGTTAAAGTATACAGGACAGTTATAGTATCAACCCATTTGGGTCCGACAAACAGAGAACAACATGGACACTCTTATTTAGTACTAATGCCTGCTATTAAAGAAAAAAAACATATTTTAATCTGTTTCTAGCACTTGACGTGCTCGGCTTTAAATAATAAATTAATTAACGCAGGTTCGAATCCTGCTCGCAGTAAAGCTCTCTTGTTCCACTTTCATATATACTTGTTCTTTAAAGTAGCAGAGCATGTCAAGTGTTAAATACAGACCAAAATATTTAAAAAATCGTGCCATCAAATAGTATGAATTTTTATTGCAAAATTGAACTTACTATATTAGAACAATGTATGTAAATGCATCCGATAGGTGGCGTGGGTCGTAAGGACATTTAAGACAAATGTGAAGTGGAGATTTGGAGTCGTCGTTAGGTACCAGCTATAGCTTAGCGGTCCAAAGCACTTCCCCGGATTGGATTGGACGCAGATTCGAATCCTGCTCGCAGTAAAAGCTTTTCCACTTGCACAATTTTTTTATTGCGTGTGGTAGCAGACGAGCCACGGCCCGCGGATTGTATATGAGTATTGTCAAGCCACTGCTCACCATTTCATTTTACAGATATCTATATTCATATGAAATTAAAGAATAAACGGCTATCTCCTGCCACAATCAAAACACGCCGATGTGCTTCATGGCTGGTCACGGGAGATGGTGGTACCAACCCGCTCGGGCCCGATAGCAAGCGAGTACTTCCACTTGGTACCTATTCACACGGTTGCACAGTATTATTTTCCTTAGTCGCCTCGTACTGTTATATGGACTCGGCCGAAGGCCTTTTTAAAAAACAGAATTAAAAAATGAAATTATTTATTAGATGAATTACAATAAAACTGGGCTTGATTTGGGGCAAGTGTCACGCGCGCGGATGATGGATACGAACTGAACTGCTCTATATGGATAATTATAAAGAAAGCTCAAAAGTGCTGACTAGGTGAACTAGAATAGGGTTCCTTAGTACTTTTATATACGAGGACCATTTATAACAGCCCCGGGGCCAAGAGTAAACTTACCCCAAAAGGGTTAAGTTTATGAGAAAGATGTACGGAGTTTTGGTAATGGTATACTAGGTGAATCGGCGGTGACTTCTGAATTTTCTTCGATTTTATTTATTTTTAATTTAGTTTTAAATTTTAAAAGACGGTGACACGTGCCCGATTTTACAATTTTATAAAATACAACTAAAATGAAGATTATAATTACAATAGAAATGATAATGGTTGTATAGGAATAATATTCACCGTATAGAACAATGTGCGGCTTTTCATTAATTGTATCTAGACTTTTTATAATGTTACTTATCTCTGTATGTTGTTGTGAAGTGATAGAGTCAAGGTTAATATTAGACAAATTCAAGAAAGGCAATTTGGTCTTATGTAAAGTTATAGAATTACAGCAAGAGTCGTTTATAAGATTGAAATTAATTTGAATTGGTTGAAATTTAATTATTTTTGAATATTTTGGTATTAACCTCGAGTCTTTGTAAAATGCTATACAATGTATGGGGAGGTTTAAGATGCCTGTACCTGCTATTGTTATTTCTGTACTAGTTGAATCTTGACAATCTATGGAGAGCTTATAAGGGTCGGTAATCACAAATATCCACCTATTGTTGGACAGTGGTTGCCAAATGTCTAGATGACCTCCGAGAAATTTAGTTTTACAAATATCGGGTACAGAATTTAAAGCTCTTGAAATGATTTCCGATTCGCAGATCGGGGTTGTAGAACTTGAATAGGCATCTAAATTTTCACAAATGTAATTTAAATTATATATTACCTTACAAGTAATTAGACTATTCAACTTACAATAATGGTTTCTATTTCTAGTGATGGCGATGTATTTAGTAGATGGAATAATTGTACTATATGTATTGTTAGTAATGGCTACAGGGTAAGGGATGCTATGATACAAGTGATATTTTTTTGAATCGACAAGTGGTATTTTTAGAACAAATACAATTTTATTGTTATCATAATAGGTAGCGATTTCAGACACATTCATTAGCGTATAAATACTATCTAGTGATAAACTTATGGGGAATTGGTGATAATCAGCCAAAAATCGGTAATTGTCGACAAGTTCGGTAAACAATTGTTTCGGTGTTATTATAGACGGATATAAAATATTTGATTTGCTGAACATAATTGCATTAATAATATCTTCTAACTTAAATGATAGTGTTAGCAAACTGCTCTCTAAGACATTTAATATTTCATTTAGTTTTGACCTTTGTAATAGGCTGTCTGAAAGTAATGTCGAATTTTGTTGTGCAATCATTAGAGTATCAATTGCACTATTTAGCTGTTGTTCATTGATACTAATTTTATTTAGGGTGTCCCTAAAAGACGAAATGGTTGAAGTAGTGACAAGAATATTTTGTTTGAGTAATTTAGATAATTTAGTTTGGTCGTTTTCTATAACTTGAATGGCATTACTGTAGCGAATAGCGTCATCTTCATCCATTGTACCAAACAGATGCTTAGACAAGGTACCAACACCGCTAAACCAGGCCGACCTTTTAGATCTAATTTCAATTAAGTGTGATATTGATTCAAAGTCGCGAACTATGTCATTATATCTTATTGATAACGGTTGATGTAAGTTTAAACATTCAACATCAGTGTAGAGAGCATTTTGCCTACATAGAAATTTCGAGCTGCCTATCACACCGTTCAGGTTTATAATGTGTGGTTGTATGTACGAAATATCTACGGGGATTATTACGCTAAGATGTCCGTCTACTATTTTGAGTGACCCGATGGGGTCAAAATGTATACCAGATGTATTCATTGAGGGTTCAATGAATGTTTCGTGTGCAGAAGACAAGGAACTGCAAAGGAATAATATCTAATAACTAATTTTTATATAATTATCTTAAACTAATTATAAAACATGTATATGCTAACTAACAGTAGTTATCTATTAATATTTATTTAATTTATGTGCTCGTTTCCTTTTTAATTTTATTTAAATATAATAGTGTAAATATATGATTAAAATTTAATTGTATATATCTTTAAAATTAGTTTGTATATATGATTAAAATTAGATTGTATATATGATTAAAATTAGATTGTATATATGATTAAAATTAAATTGTATATTATGATTAAAATTTAATTGTATATATCTTTAAAATTAGATTGTATATATGATTAAAATTAAATTGTAATAAACTAGGCGTTGTAACGACGAGCTAATTTTATTTCGTCAAAATGATGAATTACGTGGCGTCTATTTATCAGTAAGGTTAGACTATTCCTACCATTTAATTTGATTACTTTATAAGGGCCTTTCCAGATGGGTGAAAGAGCCTTACGCATTCTGAGATGGTTTTTTAAGTAGACATAGTCGCCAGCATGATAATTTATTGGGCGAGTATGGAGGTCGTAGTGAGCCTTGGAAGACTCTTTAGATTTTTGTATGCGTTTAATAGCATGGTCTCTAGTGACTTTTAGGCGATGTTGTAACATTCTAATGTAGTCAGGGTAAGTTGCATTTGAAGCTGGTTCATAAATAGAATTTGGCAGGATAGGTTTGTGACCGAAAATCAACTCATATGGGGTATAGTTAGTTGTAGAATGGATTGCTGTGTTATATGCCAACATAGCCGTATACACGTATCGCGGCCAGTTGTCTTGGTTTTCGGATACGTATGATTTTAAATACTCTTTTAGAGTGGAGTGGCTCCTTTCTAATGCACCTTGTGTTTGTGGGTGATAAGGAGAGGACCACAGCTGCTTGATTTTTAAAAACTTACATGTTTCTTTAAACATTTCTGAAGTAAAATTCGCACCCTGATCAGTAAGGATTGTTTTAGGAATGCCAAACAAGGAAATGAAATGGATAAGGCAGTCGCTGGTTTCTTCAGCGGTAGTACTGCGAATGGGATATGCTACTGAGTATTTAGTGAGATCGTCTTGGAGAGTGAGGATGTATTTAACTTTGGCTGTACCGGATTCGGGCAGAGGACCAACTATATCAAGGGACAATCTTTCAAAGGGAGCTGTCGAGGTTGTTGTTATTTGCATTGGAGCACGATTAATCTTCCTAAGTGCTTTATTTGTTTGGCATTGATTACAGTTTTTAACATAGTTTTCTATTTCGTTACGCATGTTTTTCCAATAGTACTGCTCGCGGATTTTATTGTACATTCTACTAGAACCGAGATGTCCAGCGACAGGTATGTCGTGATTTTCGCGCAGAATTTTTTGGACCTCGGTAGGACTAGGGTAGTATATTTTATTACGATAAATATTTATTTGGATATTGGTATTATGGAATAGATGTGCAAGCATGTTGTAAATTTTTATGTATGTATGTTTATCGAATGGGTTCTTAAAATCGGTGATACTTATTTGATCAATATTATTAGTTTCAACAATGAGATGATTACGAAGATTTTTTAACGATTCAAAGATTTCGTTATAAGTACAGGTATCGAAATGGTGTACTTTAGTAAATAAAAAGTAATAGCTTTTATCGTTAAGTGGAAGAGTTTTATACGAGAGTAAAGTTTTTTCTGAGTTTATGAATGATTCGGAGTCTGACGAGTTTGATAGAACTTCTAGAACGTAAGGGATTGATTCGTCGAGATCGAGAGATGTAGGTATAACTATGATTTTACTTTGACTTTTTAACAAACTATCATTGTGTTCAATTATAGCAGTATTGTAACGCGTAGTCAAGGGGATTTTTAAGAATTTCGTGTAAGTATCATCAAAGTCGGGTAAGACATGGTTTGGGGAATTTATTTCAGGGTTTGGATAGCGCAAAACTGGAGTTTCTTTACTTGTTGAAGGTTCAGGTTCAATTTGATTTTCAGGGTTAAGATTAACATTTTCAGGTACAAGTTCCGGATCAGGTGTAGCATCAGGTAAGTTTACTGGACTCGGAGGATTCAAGGGACTGAAGTCAGTAGCTTCGGCATCGAATGGACTTATATCTAATGGGCCTAAGTCTATTAGTTCAGAGTCAGGTAAGATTTCAGGATACACGGGATTAACAGGATAGCGAGAAAGAGCGTCAGCAGCTGAGTTAAGTTTCCCTTTTCTATATATTATTTCGTATTCAAACTCCTGGAGTTGAAGGCGCCAACGTTGTAGTTTACTGCTTGGATCAGTATGGTTAAATAGCCACTTTAAAGGACGATGATCTGTTACAATAGTAAATTTGCGGCCAAACAGATATGGTCTAAAGGTTTTACAACCCCAAACTATAGCTAACAACTCTTTTTCAGTTGTGCTATAATTAGTTTCGCATTTGTTTAGCGTTCTGGAAGCATAGGAAACGGGATGATCTTTGCCTATTGGACCTTGAGAAAGAATAGCGGATACTGCGTAGTTTGAGGCATCGCAGGTAAGGTTAAAAGGTTTTGTAAAATCTGGGTAGATAAGGACTGGAGCAGTGATTAGTTTGCTTTTTAGGTTTTCAAACGCGAGTTGCTGCTCGTTAGACCAATTGAAGGGGGTATCTTTTTTCAGTAAGTTTGTGAGTGGTTTAGATAGTTTAGAAAATTCGGAAATGAAACGTCTGTAGTAGGATATCAGGCCTAAAAATGATTTAATATCTTTAGGGCATTTTGGTACAGGAAATTCTTGGACGGATTTAATTTTGTTTGGATCAGGTTTAAGACCGTTTTCGGTAATGATGTGCCCTAAGTAACCAACCTCCTTTCTTAGAAACTCACATTTGTCTGGTTGTAGTTTTAGATTGAAACAGCGGAGTTTTTGGAATACAGCCGTTAGATTTTGGATATGAGACGCCAAATCGAAGGAGTAGATAACGATATCATCTAGATATACGAAGCATCTTTCCCCTTGAAGACCAGTGAGAACATTGTTCATAAGACGTTGAAAAGTGGAAGGTGCGTTTTTTAAACCGAATGGCATTCGGGTAAATTCAAAGTGACCCTGGGGTACACTAAAGGCTGTTTTGCAAGCATCGTTGGGGGCCATTTTTATCTGATGGAACCCGGAAGCGAGATCGAGAGTTGAGAAATACTTAGAGTTACCTAGCTGATCCAGAATTTCGACTATGTTAGGAATAGGGTAAGTTTCACCGATGGTATTGTCATTCAATTTTCTGTAATCTATTACGATGCGCCATTTCTTTTGGCCAGAGGCATCGATTTTCTTCGGAACTATCCATATTGGAGAAGACCAGGGAGATAAGGAAGGCTGGATAATCTTTTGATCGAGCATTTTTTTAATTTGTGTATTTACTTCTTGCTTATGTATCTCAGGGAATCTGTAGGATTTGACATTAATGGGTTGATCAGAAGACGTTCGGATTTCATGTTGGATAGCATCGGTTGAGGTAAGTAAGTCTTCAGGTAGGTGAAATATATCTGAGTATTTAGAACATATGTCATAAAGGGATTCTGTTTCTTCGGAATTCAAATGTGAAACGCGGAGTAGTTTAAGAACTTCATTAGCTCTTTCTAAACATGACTTATTAGTGCCACATGGCTGGCAAGATTCGTAATCGACTGGATACAAGGTAAGTCGAAGGTTGGAATTTATGATAGCGGGTTTTTCAGAAGTATTTAAGACAGTAAGATTCACGCGATTATTATTTTTTACTTTTACTAAGCAATTAGCGATGTATAGTGTATCACTAACGTGCTGATCAAGAATGAGACCTTCTCTTAGCTCAGGATTTGTGATTGAGCATTCTACGGTTACTTCGGATCGAGGAGGAATTTGGTAAGTAGGATCAGTGAAATTAAGTTTAATTTTATTTTTTTCTAGGTAAAGAATTTGGCGATTGTAGTCGATAGAGCACTGGAAGCGGGTAAGTAAATCTGTGCCTATTATTCCATCATAAGGTAAGTCTATCTTGTCTACTATGTGAAAGGTGAAAGGAATTGCTTCTTTACCAAATATAAGTTTAATGTCGAAATTACCAAGAGTGGGTACAGGGTCTTCAGTACTATCTATACCCTTTAATTTAATTATATTGTTCCTGAGTGGTATGTGCGAAAATGATTGGATGGATGTTTTCTTTATAAGGCATACGGAGGCTCCAGTGTCAACAAGAAGAGTAAGTGGTTTAGAGGATACGGATGTTGAAATGAGAACATGAGGTAAGGATACTTTACTAGAAATACAAGATAGTTCATATATTTTACTCTCGTTTTCTCTTGGAATTGGCTTTTCAAGGGCTTTGTGTTTTTGTTTGGATTCGGAATAAGCTTGGACACTTGCTTGGGGCTGGTTACCCGTGTGGTACTTGGGAATTGAACAATGGACACTTGTTTGGGGCTGGCTACCCATGTGGTCCTTGGAAATTGAGATTTGGACACTTGCTTGGGGCTGGTTACCCGTGTGGTCCTTGGTAATTGAATTTTGGACACTTGCTTGGGGCTGGTTACCCATGTGATCCTTGGGAATTGAACTATGGACACTTGTTTGGGGCTGGCTACCCGTGTGGTCCTTGGATATCGAAGAGGTGCCATTATCATTTAGGGGTTTTGCCTGAAATCGTTGTTTGGGTCTCACGAGACACCTCCGTGAGCCCACTAGTCGTTTAAATTTTGGCTAAGGTCGTTCTGTGGGTAATCAGTGCTAGTAGATGGTTGTGGTTCAGTTTCATCATAGTTGTAACCGTCGTCGACTAGACAGTTTACGCGACTGGAATTAGGTTTATTATTGTCTTGATTTGGGCGATGCTGGGAATACGAAGGCTGAGGTATTTTGAACCGATTGTTATTGTATTCGCGTTTCCTGCAGGTCTCGATTGTATGCCCTTGGGTTTTGCAGTAACGACAGTATTGACCTTGGTTGTTTTGGTTGTAAGGTCTCGGAATTTGGGGCCTAGCACTTCCGTTGAAGTTGATAGGTTTGGATGCTTGGTAGGGTCTTGGAGGTGGACGTTGTGGTATGGAAGAGTGGAAGTTAGTACGTTTGTTAAATAAGTTTAATATTTTTTCTTCGGAAATTGCTAAATTGATAGCGTCGTTAAGGTTTGATGGGTTCTTACCCCGGACTAAATTAGAGAGTTCAGGCTTAAGGCCAAGTAAAAACGTATGGAGTGCCAAGTCTTCCATGGCTGCTATGCGACCACTAAGCTCCGACTTCTTTTTATTGGATAGGGTTACTTCAGTTAATAATTTTGAAAGGCAAGTTTCTAAGCGTAATGCAAATTGGCTAACGGGTTCATTAATATTCTGTCGGCATTCTTGCAAATCAGTTAATAAGTGCGCGTAATGCTTTCTCTCTCCGAATTGAGTCTTTAAAAAGTCGCATAACTGGTCCCAATTATCGAATTCTTTTATTGAACAGGCTATCTCGGCTTTTCCCTCTAGTTGTGACAATATATATTTGAATAGAATTGATTGTTGTGGCCCTGACGCCAATTCAATAGCGTTGCTGCAGTTAGAAACAAACGAATTTAGTTTTTCACGTGTTCCGTCAAACGGTTTAATAAATTTAAATAATGTGGCAATGGGTACGCCATCCACCTTCTCGGATTTAAGTTGAGATTCCTTAAGAGACATGGCTAAAAGAAATTAAGACACACAAAAATAAAATAAAATTTAAATTAAATGAACAGTGAAGCTATACGGTGTAATAGGCAGCCACCCAAGTAACTTAATACTCGGATAGCGTCGAGTAGTTTGTGCAGTAATTTCTAAGAATTGACCCGTGAGATTATAATGTTGGAACAATAATGGTTACTTATAGATAATATTATAATTAAAACGATTGTTTAAAAGTCTTAAATTCGTCAAACATAGATTTTCGGACCACGAATGATTCACTTCAATTACGCACTTGAATGTTTCGGCTTATATAGAACTGCACTTTCACTGTTAATTGGAAAATAAATTAACTTACAGGATCGCGCAGCAACAGAGGTGCAGGAACATGACCAGTTCACCTTATTTTCTTTACAGGAAGCACCACACGCCTCGGGGATCCGCAGAACCACAGGAATCTTCAGAATAGCAGGTAAGTTTTAACGATTCTTCCTTTCTTTTCAGGAACGTGACAACAACTTTCTTTGGTTTAGTAGGTAATTATTTTTTCAGGATGCAGATTTATTTCGGGGTAGAGACACAATATTCACCAGGATAACACGAAAGCTTTCAGCACAAAATAGTTCTTCAAAATTGGAATAGAGATGGATATGAGTTCGATGCACTTTTTGACACTCGCGGAAAGGTCACTTTTCAGCATTCACAAATTAATGAGCCCGAACGGAGACGTCCCAAGGATACCTTCACCATCGGTATCCCACCGCTGCCACCAAATTGTTATATGGACTCGGCCGAAGGCCTTTTTAAAAAACAGAATTAAAAAATGAAATTATTTATTAGATGAATTACAATAAAACTGGGCTTGATTTGGGGCAAGTGTCACGCGCGCGGATGATGGATACGAACTGAACTGCTCTATATGGATAATTATAAAGAAAGCTCAAAAGTGCTGACTAGGTGAACTAGAATAGGGTTCCTTAGTACTTTTATATACGAGGACCATTTATAACAGTACGACACTCGTGGGAAAGAATGGGGTGCTAATACTTGCATTCTTAGTCCGTCACCACACGGTTAAAAAAGTGTACTAATTATCTGTTTTTGCATATTAGTCGCAGATGCCGGAATTAGGGTACCTAAAGGTATTCTGGAAGGCAATACTCTTGACATGGGAAATTATTATCAATGCATCGACTTCAATATGCCGCTGTCTGATTCTGAGCTACAAGGAAAATATTGTGCAATCCGAGTGCCTATAGACCAGAATTGGCATTTGCCTGAGTTCCCCGACTTACCTCAAGTAATGGACAATTCGATTTTTGATCCGAGGTTGCTAAAATTAGATAACGTAACTATTACAAATTTGAAAGAATATTACATTTTGAGAAGAGGTATGAAGTCCTATACTGGAATTATTGATGACGATAGGTAAGATCGGTTACTAAAGTTTATTTATTTATATATGTGATTTTTTTAAACAATAAGTTTCTGAACTGCTCCCCTCTGTTCCGTCACAATGTTTTCGCCCAAGGATTATTCTTCAATAAATATAAATACATAACTTCGAAAAATCACAGTTCTTGACATCTGGGAATCGAACTTGAAACTACTGTTATCGCAGTCCTTAGTCCTGACCGCTAAGCAATTGTACAATAATAATAGCAAGAAGTGATGGCTTAAATTGCTTTCGGTCATATTTTATGTTTTAACAATAAATCTACATACTTGTAGATGTATATTTATTTTGTAAAATTATGGTATATATAACAAAGTTTTTGACTTTTTAATTTTCAGAATGCCAGGAGGTAATCCTTTATCTGGTTTAGAACTGACTTTAGGAGTATGCATACCCAAGCCATGTACAACTCGACAAGCTTTTAATTCGTTCTTATTCAATATTTCGGCTGTAGGATTTGATTATACAGACTTGTACTGTCGGCTTCCAAATGATAAGCCTTGGGCGCCTGCAGATTACGCTACAATGTAAGTTAATGTTGGTAGTACACGATTGCGTGTGAGAAGGAAAATCTAAAATGCACTACTATAATTAGTATTACAAAAATTACATTTATTACCGGACTTGAAACGGTAAGTAGTACTTCCAGTAGCATTGTCCGTTTCAATCACAGGTAATATAGCCAATTCTACCCATTAAATTCTCCTGACTGTAGGTAGTCCAGGAATTCTTAAGTGGACATCGGATTGGCTGACCTGAAACAGCTGTTATCATTCAGGAAAAAAGCGTGCCTAGTTTTCTTCATCACAATTTGCTATAAAATATATATTTCCCATCGATTATATTACAGTACATTTACCCTTGTTTTAATTTTTCAGTGTTGTATTTTCTCTTCTTGGTTTTATAACCTTGATCAGTACTTGTTATGATCTGTGGCACCAGTTTGTAAGAAAAACAGGTAAGCTGTCTTGCCACTGGCATCATCCTTAAAATTAAAATGCTTTTTATTCGTCATTCAAGCAAATTTTATTTCCTTTATGGAGAGAAAACTTTATGACTTTAATAACAGCCAGGATTATTGCTTGGTGTGTTTTGAGGGTGACGGGGTTTCATTATTACAACCTTGCATTACTATTTAAAAAACAGTCTCATATATCTGATTTTTTTGGAAAAATAGTTATCTTTCGGTATTAAAAGAAAAAAGTTAGACAATTAGAAAATTTCGTAATGTGTATATGCGAACGAATTGCGACGAGCGATAAGGCAGGAAGCAACGAGGGAAGTTAATAATGCCTGTATCAATTTAAATCTACCTCCATGCCTGTCTGAGCCGTAAAATGACTGCTTGATGTTATTTGATAAAAATCTGGCAAATGCCTATCATATAGTAAACTAGCCTTTGCCCACGGCTTCGCCGCAGCCAAGCGCTAGTTTTTAGCTTATATCTCAGGTTCCCGTTATAGTAGATAAAATGTATACCAGTTATTAAGTCTAATTGATAACTATCAAACAAAAAAGTTGCTAGTAGTTAAGTTCAGTAGTTTTTTCGTGATGCGCGAACAAACAAAGAGACAAAAAATCTAAAAGAAATTAAAGAAATTGTTTTGTGTTCAGACACGCCTATATAGCCTAATACAGTCATTTTTTCTCAAATATCTTAAATGTACAGACACAGCTCTATTACAGTTTTATAATAGTATAGATGTAAACCTGGACCCAAACCCTGCTGCGAAAGTTTGAGGTGCATAAATTTGAGCCTGATACTTTTATTATTGGCATACTTCAAAATATATTCGTTTTCAGATCCAAAGATGTTAAGCGTAGTAGGGAAATCTTTCTCAGTATACACAAACGGACGCCGGGTAATAACATTTACATCAGGCCCCGATACCGTGGAATGTTTGGATGGAATCCGTGCATTGGCCATGGCCTGGGTGTTATTGGGACACGCCTTTACAGCAGAAATATCATGGTCAAATCCACTTGATACTTACACTGTAAGTAAATGTGTAATTTTAAATTATTATTCATATTGCGTTAAGTAACTATACACACATTTAGCCTAGCGGTATTTATCCCTTTGCGCCAAATATCTTGCTTGAAGATGACACCAAAACAAATTGTCAGCTATACTAACAATTATAAAACTGTAAAAGAGCTGTTGTGTCTATACATTTACGATATTTGAAAAAAAAAAATGTATGGGTACTTACTGTTTTAGGCTATATAGGCGTGTTTCAACACAAAACAATTATTTTATGATGTTTTGTCTGTCTTTTAATCTGTTTGTTCATTCTCGCATCACGCAAATACTATTGAACGGATTCTGGTGCAATTTTTATTTGATAGGTCTTGATTAGACTTAAAAACTGGTGTACATTTTATCCCGCTACTATATCGGGAACCTGAGATATAACCTAAAACTAGCTTTTTGCTGCGGCAGAGCCGCGGGCAAAGGCTAGTATTATTACTGTGTCTTTGTATTTTGTTTTAAATTTGGAGGATTTTCAGCGAAATCAGTCACGTAGAAGAAAGGTAATCGATCGGCACAAAGCACTACGTTTAGCACGGCACTCGTGGCATATGTACTATCTATTCTTGCTCTGTCTATATCATGAATAAAATATTTTTGGTGAAGATTTTTTAATTAAAATGTGTTTTAGTGGTCAAGATCTTGGCGTGCTTTGTGGGTCGTGGGGGCTCATTACACCGTGGACACGTTCTTCACGTTGAGTGGGTTTCTTGTTGTCTATACCACAGTTGGGAAACTAAATGCAAGTAAGTATAGTTAATAAGAGCAAACATATCTAAACAGCTATTGAAATAGATTATTTAGAGTATTTTAATGTCAAATTTTGTACACAGCAGTATACAATTTTGTGGCACGGGTACCTCAGTGACATTATATTATAATCATTATAAATTAAAAACTACTAACTGTAACTTCTCCACTTTAGGAGACGGTGGTACCGACCCGATCGGGTCCTATAGCAAGTGAGTACTCTCACTTAGTACCCAGCCCTACCAACAGTAATGCAATGGGTGAAAATTGCTTACTTCCCTTAGCCACCTTATACGACACCTGCGGGAAAGGATGGGGTGGTGACACTTGTATTCTTAGTCCGTCACCACAAGGACAATTATTTGTTTAATATGATTAAGCATAGATACTTGAGTTAAGTTTTCTGCGTCATCATTTCTGTCGTTAAGTTTTACCTTGCAAGTAAATAAAACCGAGTGATTATCATTTTGTGTTTTCTTCTTCAACTTATCACAGCAAAAGTAACAAAAATAAGACATTGGCTGTCTGTTGATTGATGACACTAGTCTTAAGCTTTTGCGGGCCGGATTGGTGGCACTGGCGGGCAGGATTTGGCCCACGGGCCGTAGTTTGGAGACTCCTGGCTTAGACCGTTCCGGATCAGATTTAGTACCAAGTCACGACCACACTGAGGTGCATATGGCGTTCGAGGGGCGTACCATCTACAATGTTATTAGTGTTACTTCAACACGAATTTTGATATTTTCAAATATTAAAAAAGTGACGTAAACAGTTATCCTTTTTATGGTTTTTTTACTTTTTGTTTCACGCGTAGATAAAGGATTTAATAGACACGTTCTCAGCGTATGCAGTGTCGAGATAGCAATAGTTTATCATATGATAATCAGAATAAAATTAGAAGATAATTATAACTATAATTATAACTTTGTAGACTAAAAAGGCACTGCCAGTTTTAGCCGGATAACTACAAAATAAATTGCAGTTATGCTTATATTTTGCTTAAAATATATTAGAACGTGAAACATTAGCGTATACTACTCTGTCGAGAAAGTACCGGGAAAAGATCAATAATACACAAAATTTTTGTTATTAATCCAAATTTATTTTATGACCTTCAAAGTATGCTCCTTCAGAAACGATAGACTTACGCCAACGAATAATCCAATCATCAAAACATTTTTTAAACGCTGTTTCCGGAATTGAGTTCAGTTCTCGCCGCGAATTCTCCTTTATGTCTTCTACCGATTGAAAACGGGTGCCACGAAGTGGTAATTGGAGTTTAGGAAAAAGAAAGAAGTCGGCTGGAGCCATATCTGGTGTATATAGTGGTTGCTCGATGGTATTTGTTGAGTGTTTGGACAAAAATTCATTCACAATGATGGCCTTGTGCTAAGGCGCATTATTGTGGTGCAAAATCCTAGAATTTTCTTTCCACAAATCTGGCTTTTTTCGTCGAATTTGCTCTCTTAAACGCCGCATAATGCTCAAATAATATTCTTTATTTACCGTTTGACCTTCTGGCAAGAATTCCGAGAGCACAACACCGCGATAGTCAAAGTAAAAAGTCAACATGACTTTGACTTTTGATCGACTTTGGCGTGGTTTTTTCGGTTTCGGTTCACTTGGATGTCGCCACTCCAAAGCTTGTTGACTAAATTGCATGTCAAACTCGTAAACCCACGTCTCGTCACCAGTAATAATGCGTTTCATGAACGTTGGGTCGGAATTGACTCGTTCTAGCATGTCCTCAGCGACTCTCATGCGATTGAGTTTTTGGAGAAAATTCAGGTCTTTTGGGACTAGCCGAGCGGAAACATGTTTCATGCCCAAGTGATTATATAAAACGGTACGGATTGACTCGTGAGACACAGAAAGTTCGGCGGCTATCTCTCTCAAAGTTGAATGAGGATTTTCAGTCCCTATTGCCTTCACTTGTGTTGTCATGTTAACTTCAGTTGCAGACGTGGATGGCCTACCAGAGCGAGGCAAATCTTCCATCACATCTCGACCGCTTTTAAGCATTTTGTACCACTCATAAGCACGTGTTTTCGATAAAGTCGATTCACCGTAAGCCTTCTGTAACATTTTCAGTGACTCCGAACACGAAATTCCATTGGCGATGCAAAATTTAAGACAAACTCTTTTTCGATATTTTTGTCCATTATGAAATTCGCAATACACACTAGATATGATATAACTAAAAACAGCACTGTATTTAATATAAATAACAGATGCAACTCAAACTCCGCGCCAAAATGGACAACAGTTGTGCCAATCTAACAACAACAAAAAAAAACAAATATTTGAATTTGGAACCATAAAAAAATCATCCATTCTCAATACTTTTTTGACTGAATGTATAACGTGATTAATGAACGTTTTTTTACACAAATACAAAAACAAGCTTACATTCCGATGATGGGGACGGTTGGCCACCTTGTATATTTTTGTTTGGACCCAGTTGAATTAGGTCCAAACAAAAATAACGCATACGCGAAAACGATAGAAAACTTATACATGTGTATCGCTCACTCTTGTTATGACCTAATATGTGCATCCTTTTTTTCATCTTTAGTATTAAAATAGTAGCGAGTCTATTATATCTTCTGTCTACGGTTACACGGCAGTATAGGGCTGGTACAAAGTTCTTTTTGGTAGGGGATTACTGATTTAGTTGCAAACATTAAATTTAATTGTTATCATAGCTACGCGACAATACCAAATTGATCGTTAAAGAACAGTATTCTATCTAGTAGTCATCTGCAAACATCCTGAATTTTTTTTAGAGGCGACTTTATAAGTTTTTAGGTTCTTCTGGTTATCGAATGGAACTAGGGGAACGGGATCATAGTTTCGAGTAAGTAGTTCGAGCGCGCTTGGATTAGTTAAATCAGTAAATCCTTGCCACCGCGCGGTGGCGATAGTAACCATTTTGTTTTTGCGCTAGTAGCCTAGTATACATGCGCGAACTCTCCCCTATTAAGCCACAATATTGTCACAATATTTGCTGTTAACTATATAATACATGAGCGATGTTACTGTGAGTTAATGTGTCAAACATACTACCAGACTAAGAATTAATAAAGTCATTGCGTTTTCTTTTATTCAATTTATTCGTAAACATTTCTTCACTTACCAGAGGCAATTCAACCTATTGAGTTGTCTGTGTCACTACTGACACATATAAAAGCAAAACATTCAAAATGCAGATGTTTTCCTGGCCAACTTATTTGCTATTAGTGGCCCCAGATATTTTCCTATATTTGAATTCTATAAGGGCGGCGGTACGGATTAGGTTAGGTTTAGGTAGTTAAATTTAATAATAATAATGGTCTTTATTGTACACCAAAATAACAAAACAAAGATCTTAAATATTAACGACGGGCCTCGTGGCGTAGTCGGTACTGTAACCGACTTCCGTGCACGAGGTCGTAGGTGCGATTCCCACTCAGGACAAATATTTGTGTGATGAACACAGATATTTGTACTGCGTCTGGGTGTTTTATATTCGTAATCTGGTACCCATGGCACAAGCGTTAAGCTTAGTTTGGGACCAGAGGACGTTGTGTGAAAATGTCCGTGAATATTTATTTATTTATATTGTACAATTGGCGGTCCTATCGTATAAGGCAATCTCTTCCGGACAACCATTGAATGGAGTGAAAGAAATATATATACGAATTGTGGTGGGCGGCTTGTTAGTGTATACAGGATACTTTATTCATAAAATATATATACATGTATATGGAATAAAAAATATAACTACATTTCTCGATATAACCACAAAATTTGCTGCTAATACACGAAAATTATAAAATAATTAAATAAAACTAACACAGAAGAGTTATATATTGTTATTTTTGGTTTTGTATTGCTCATCACTAGCACATACATTTTGTCACATAAAATTATTGATTATAAAACGGTCAAAACAAATCAGAATATAGAACATCCCTAGTATTTTGACCAGTATCGCCCGAATGATAAAAGTGTAATCTGGGCGATTATTCTTTTGTTTTGATTAATTGTATTATGAATTACCATAACAGATTAGATTGCATATAAACATAATTTGAAAAAGCACTTAACAAGTATATTTGTGGCACATTATTTATATCCATCCATCCATCCATCAGCCTTTCTACGTCCACTGCTGGACATAGGCCTCCCCAAGAGAACGCCACAACGAGCGGTTCCGTCATGGGGGATAATGCCGTAATCGCCACGCTTGGCAGGCGGGTTGGCGATCGCAGTGGATGTTGTTAATACTCGAGGGAGTGCTGCTGCCCACTCCCCCGGCATTCCCTCAGTCGGCTCTCACGACTCCCGTGGGTAGAGAGGGGTGGGACAATTCTAAAGCCGGCCCCACACGGCTATTTATATGCCAACTAGATAATATCCTTAATACAATACTTGTCACGATATAACAACTATTCTTGATATAACAACCAAATTATCAGTTGAAAAATCTCACAGTAATTTACTACGTTAGTTTCTACTTTTTTTTTTATTACGTTTGGTGGCAGACGAGCCACGGCCCACGTGGTAAATGGTAACCGTCGCTCATGGACTCAACTATACCGAGAGTAGGTATTGTCGCTGCTCACCATTTCATTTCACAGATATGAAATGAAAGAATTAACGGCTATCTCTTGCTACAAACAAAACTCACCGGTATGCTTAATGGCCGGTCACACGGAAGATGGTGGTACCAACCCTTTCGGGCCCGATAGCAAGTGAGTACTCCCACTTAGTACCCCGCCCTACCACCAGTAATGCGATGGGTGATAATTGCTTACTTCGCTTAGTCGCCTTGTATAACACCCGTGAGAAATAATGGGGTGGTGACACTTGTATTCTTAGTCCGTCACCACACGGACAAGTTTTATTTACTAAAGATGAAGAATAAATGGAGAGCCGGTTTTTTGTTCGGTTATACTGCTAAAACTACTCAACCGATCGGAATAATACTTATAGCATAAGATGCAGCGTATTTTGCATAAGGTTTTAGTATATGATTTGTTAGTGATTACTTATCCGGGGCCTATATTTTTGATGTAAAACATCTAATGCGGAGGGAGGGTACGGCTGTTACCGTGGCGACGCTTGTACCTAATAATAGGAATCCTATCCAAAATTGTTTTTTCATCGACAATACTATGACGCGAGTGAAGCCGCGGGGAATGTACTAGTGTACTATAAAGCATATTTAATGAAAATGAAAGTTCTACGTAAGCGTTAAATTGTTTCAGAGAGGCTACTCAAAAATCTGCATCTGTTCTATTTGAATCGTTTACTACGAATGTTTCCTTTGCTTGCCGCAACTGTTTTGTTAGAAGCATCATATTTAAACCACATGACCGATGGACCTAATTGGTCAGTTCCGGCGAATCAGGTTGGCAGATGTAGGGCGGCGTGGTGGTCTACACTGTTGCATATTCAGAACTACATGAACCCAAGGACTACGGTAATATTTTGATAAATTTATCGATAATATAAATACTTACTTACTTATCATGACGCTATCTTGCGGGGTACGCAGAGAGAACAGAGTGGCAAAAGGAAAGACACAGACGTTTTGTCTATGCATCTATGTATGTAGGTATAATATAAAAAATGTTATAGTAAATATTTTAATTAAAATAAATATAAATAGGAATTATATTTAAGAGATTTTTAATAACTATCCGAGCCAAGCGCTATACGTACTTGGACACTGCAGAATATCAGTGTCGTGGTGGCGTGGGCATTTTTGTTTTAATTTAGTTCTTATATGGTATTATGATATATATATGTATATGGATTGTATGTGTTCCCTTTTGCCAAGGGTCAATAAAGTCTTTTCTTTCTTTCTTTCTCTTTCTTCAGAATGGCAATGGGAAAGTTATATCAGACCCGGCCACGCGTTGCTGTGGCATACGCATTCATTCGTTAACATTTTGAAATAAAAAAAGGTAATAATTATCGTTAAAGACTATCCAACCTTTTATGTTGGACAAATCATACATTTAGAAAAGAAAACATTAAGATCGGAGAAGTAGTTTCGGAGTTCATCGCGGACAAATACTGTGGAAGGAAATTTTTATATAAACTTAGATTAATAATACGTTATATTGCACGCCTTATAAGCGAAGCGTTGATGTGTGTTCTACTCCCGGTTGACACGGCACAGCTGATTTTTCAAACTTAAAATGTCTCTATTTATCATATATTGCACTTGTAAAATAATATCTACACACATATATAAAGAATAAACACTATTTTTAACACTCATGATATTTTTGATGCCATTTTTGTTATTTAACTTAGTTAAAAAACTGTTTGAAAAAATCTGGCTTGGACGTCCGTGAGTTGTAGGTAATGTATGTTAACACGATAACGATCAAAATACTTAATTAATCGAATTTTTTTTTTGGTTTACGAATTATTATGACTAGGAATAGAGCCCTATTACTTTTCACGTTCTGATTCGATGTGGTTTAATTGTTATTAAATAAACAAAAAAATACTGAATATTTACGGCATTTACGCTCGACGCGACACTAAAACCAGCGCCTTTCATGAGAACTACCTACCTTTTTACGTACGCATAGCCACCGGTGGTTTTACTATCGTCAACAGAACAGAACGCCGTTCGCCCGGCTGGTACAATGTTTTTTGTTAAAAGAAAGTTTTTACCTTTGCTTGACGAACTGATGATATTTGTCAAGTATAATAACTATTTTATCCATAACAATAATTAAAAACACTAAACACACGTAAATAATAACACACCAACGTTATAAAACAAGAAAAAAACATATTTTACATTCCACAATTTTTTTTGCGTGGCCTTGGCGTCACTGTGTTTTCAATTAGAACAAAGTATAAAATTGTAAGGCAACCAAGTTAGGAAGATAAATGGTTTAGATATTTCTTGTTGAACTCATTGATTTTTAAATAAGTCGTATAATATTGTCCAAAGTTGCAATTTTCTATTGATAGATGTCGCTGTTTTCAAGTAAAAGAGATATTGACAAATGCAGCCCTAGATGCCGCAAGTGGCAATTTTAGATGTATTCAGTTGCTGTTGTATATATAGAACCACAATATTGCTTTTTTTGTAAGGAAACTAGCGATGTCTTTTTGTTTTCTTGTTTTTGTTTACAGTTTAATAAATTATTCAATTTTACATGTTTATATATATTATATAGCCTAGCCGTGTGGGGCCGGCTGTAGAATTGTCCCACCCCTCTCCACCCATGGGAGTCGTAAGAGCCGACTGAGGGAATATCGGGGGAGTGGGCAGCAGCACTCCCTCGAGTACTAACTACATCCACTGCGATCGCCAACCCGCCTGCCAAGCGTGGCGATTACGGCACTATCCCCCATTCCTTGGGGAGGCCTATGTCCAGCAGTGGACGTCGAAAGGCTGCCGGATGGATGGATGGATATATTATATGCACTTATGCAGGTATATATGTAAACTCATGGATTGTTGTTCTTACTAATTGTCAGATGGCGCCTTGCAAAATGACAGAGGTAGACCAATATAGAAGTACTTCTTAAAATTAGCGCTAGACGGCGTATAAGACATGAAACCCACATTAGTACTTTTTGAAATTAGCACTTTCTATGTGATTTATTGAAAACTACTTAGTAAAACCAATACATTATTAGTTACTTATCAAATAATTAATTTTATTGTGAAAAATGAAGATTTTGAGGCGTGCAGTTTTGGATTTTCCAAAGTATTTATTAATCTAAGCATGTGTGATACGACTGTTAAAACTCACCAACATCCACCACACGTATTAGGTAGTCTAATTATAGAATATTTATATTATCTTAGACTTAGTAAGATAAGATAAGTTTTGAATCGGTCATGTATTGAAGGAAGGCGGAGTCAGGAGTATCCGAAACCGGCGAGCATGGAATAAGAGATTTAAGAATGTTGAGGAAGCGAGAGATGTATGCAAGAATAGAGTATTTTGGCACTATTCTGCTATTTTTATTTCTGCCTTCCCCGCAAGGGAGATGGTATTATGACAAGTAAGTAAGTATTTAAAGTTCTTATTAAGAAAATGTCTCTCCCATACAAACGCTCCCCTCCATCGATTTTCTTCTATTAACCAAAAACCCTTTTTTTTTTGTTAAGGCGGGAAAAAAATTTCCTAACCGCACACCCCGTCGTTCGGGGCAACGAACAGGGTAGTGTGGGGCCCTCTCCCGCTAAAGAAACCCGCCGTGTGCCTTCTCTCCGCCTTTATTGGCGGGCCACTGGAACTATGTTACATTCCTGCGGTGGTCCGCCGGCAGCTTACCCTTTCGGGTACCCTCTACTGAGCGACGCATCCGCACACGGAGCTTCGCACCTTCGCGGGAGGCCTTGTGGGTGGTGGACGTTCCCCGGTCCATTCACCCGCAACCTCAGCTAGGGCGGCATGAGGCGCAAATACCTGTGCCTGCGCCGTCCCGGTCGCTGGCGGCGGTTTAGGTCAGCGGAAGAATCCTCCTCCCTGGCCCTCTCCGCCGCTTCCTTCCGCGAGATAACCTCCTCGCAGATGGCAGCGACCGCTGCCAAGCATCGCTCTGAGGACGCTCGGCAGCGAGAGGTCCCCCCCTATTTCCGCGATGAGTTCACGGCGCTGCTTGGCCCAAGCCGGGCACGACTCGAGCGTGTGCCGCGCCGTGTCCTCGTCACAGCCGCAGTGGTGACAGCTCGGAGTCGCTTCCCTCCTTGCGACTATGTGCAGATATCTGCCGAAGCAACCGTGCCTCGACAGCACCTGCACCAGTCGGAAGGTAAGGACTTCGTGCCGTCGCCCCACCTACTCCTCCAACACTGGTTGAAGCGCCCCTACTGTCCAAAGACCGGCCCGGGGCGCCTCCAATTAAACTTTACTTATCATCACGCCATCTTATATGCGGAGTAGGAAGAGAATACATAATTTGTAATAAGTAGTTAGTTTCAAGTACATAATTTGTAATAAGTAGTTAGTAGTAAGTAAGTTTTTAAGTCCATAACCTAAATTATAATAAAACCGATACTCCCATACAAAACATAACCCCACGTTTTCCCCACATAATATGTGAATATGCAAAAAAGCTGGAGCGCGTCATTGTTAATTTATATTCAGTAACTGTATTTCAAAGTTACCTGTTTCTCTTGAGTCAGGACAAGCCATTTTATATGTATATATAGATACTATATATTAGATTAGATGGTATGTGTACTTAGTAAATCAATTTTTATTTTTGCGTGCCTAGCTGTTGGGACCATCTAGTCTAATATTTGTATATATATATATATATATATATACTACTATTTATATATACTATGCTATTTTTGCACACTAAAAGTTTTTTTTATAAAATATAGATTGTTCTATTTACATGCCAGTCGTTAACATTTTTTAAAATTGGATTTATAATCCAGGATGCGATGTTTTATTTATCTATCGCATGTGATAGCTTATTGGTAAGACCGAGGTTTATCACACCGATGTATCGAGTTCGACCCTCAGTACTTCTTCTAATCACCACTGTGAAGTAAAATGTCATCATAAAGTCTGCATGATAGAGAAATTTTCTTGAAGGTTTGTATACTGTGGCAACGTATTAACTGGACTATGGTTTGTGTTGAGCACAAACCTAACCCCCCTCTACTACTAAGGGAAAACCAGTTATGAGTTGTGAAAAAAATATTACAGTAATTAATCAATTTTGGCATGTTGTTTCAGTGTATTGGTCAAAGTTGGTACCTTGCAATAGACGTTCAGCTTCACATATTATCTCCTGTTATACTAGTATGGGTTCTTTGGGGTAAAAAGAGAATCGCTTGGACGGCATTATGCCTTGGTATTCTTGGTGTCCTTACGGCATCAACAGTATACATATTTGTCAATGAATTTCCGCCTGTGATGGTTGCTGCTGGGTAAGTTACCTTTTATTTTTATTTTTGAGTTACATTTTATTTATTTAGATATTTTATATATATTTTTAGCATTTGACATGCTTAGCCATATACATTAAACACAAAGTGGAAAATGTGAAATCGAAAATAACAGTCACGAGCAGGATTTGAACCTGCATCTTCTGGATACCGTCCAGACGCCCTGCTAATTCAGCCATCGCGACAATTGCTCCTGACTGCTAATCTCGATAACACATTCATTCTTAAGTCTTGGGTGACGCCTGTGCCATCCGTCGGAAGC
This sequence comes from Leucoma salicis, assembly GCA_948253155.1. Taxonomy (NCBI): domain Eukaryota; kingdom Metazoa; phylum Arthropoda; class Insecta; order Lepidoptera; family Erebidae; genus Leucoma; species Leucoma salicis. Next base: position 7,235,427 of record OX411808.1, on the reverse strand, counting down.
ATTTTCATACATTATACCGACCAGGTAAACTTAATTTTACAATAAAGATTTTTACCTAATAATGACGTAGCCATATAAATATTTAGATATTTTTATATATATATTTTTAGCATTTGTTTTTATATATATATATATATATATATATATATATATATATATATATATATTTTTGTTTTATATAATATCGAATTTATTCACCTTGTTAAGTCTATATGGTTCTATCGTCGGGCACAAGCCTTAATCCAGTAGAGCCACCTCGTGAATTGTTAACTAAGTTTAAGTACATAAATAATTATTTGTTGCAAACACGTTATTAAGATAAATATTTACATCACGCGTTTCAACTGTAAATATACCTTATCGCCATGCATCTGTATACAGATCAAGATTATTATATACTAGCCTTTGCCAGCGGCTTCGCCGCAGCTAGTTTTTCGGTTATATCTCAGGTTTCCGATATAGTAGCGGGATAAAATGTCTACCAGTTTTTAAGTCAAATCAAGGCCTTTCAAATTAAAAAAAGTTGCATCAAAATCCATCTAGTAGTTCTTTTAAATAAATTCTACAAAAAAATCTAGTTTAAATAATTTTCTAGTTTTTCGGTTATATCTCAGGCTCCCGATATAGTAGCGGGATAAAATGTATACCAGTTTTTAAGTCTAATCAAGGCCATATACATTTACATTTCACAATATACTTTATCAACATTTTGATACATGTTTTTATTGTATATTTACATATTTTTTTAAACATTTGACATGCTTAGCCATATAAATTAACATAAAGTGTGAAAATGTGAAATCAAAAATAACATCTGAGACGGCATTCCAGGAGATACAGATTCAAATCCTGCTCGTGACTGTTATTTTCAATTTTACATTTTCACACTTTGTATTAATTTACTTTATCAATTTAATAAATTGTAAATTATTATAATTTTAGCCGCGAAAACGAAATGATGACATATTTGGTCAACTATTATGTAAATACATTGACGAGGGCACCTCCCTTCCTTATTGGCATGGCCTTTGGATACGCAGTTCGAGTGTCGAAGATTAAGTTAGCAAGGGTAAGGTTAAATTGTCAAATTGAGTTGAATTATTGATTTGTTTCCCATGAAATTGCTAAGCTAAGGACTTTAATATATGTTAAGAGTCAACCAAGGGTTTATACGGGTACAAATTACTGGCTCGGTTTTATCATAAGTGGTTAGAATTAGCTATAACCCATATATATATATATATATACACTAGCCTTTGCTTGCGGATCCGCCGGAACCAAAAGCTAGTTTTTAGGTTGTATCTCAGGTTTCCGATATAGTAGCGGTATAAAATGTATACCAGTTGTTAAGTCTAATCGAGATCTATTAAATAGAAAAAGTTGCATCCAAACCCGTTCAGTAGTTTTTGCGTGATGCGCGAACAAACAAACAGAGAAACAGATAAACAGACAAACAGACAAAAAATCTAAAAAAAATCTTTTGTGTTTAGACACGCCTATATAGCCTATTAAAGTCATTTTTTTCTGAAATATCTTAAATGTACAGACACAGCTCTGTTACAACTTTATAATAGTATAGATTTAAATGGAACTGTCAGCTATATTTCAATAATGTGTTGAAATTTTGTATTTAGAAAAGCGTAATAGCAGAAAATACAAAAATGGGGATGTATTTTTTAGTTTTTCTTTAATTTCAAATGCGTTATAATAGAGCACAAATAAATGCGCGCCAATTTCAAAATGTACGCTTGGTACTGAACAAGTAATTGATCACTGTGAGTGACGCTAGAAGGGTTTAACTGGAACGGAAGTTGGAATGAGTTTTTAGGCGATAGTAATGATAGTTCGCGTGTGTTCTTGGAGCTTTTACAATTAAACATTTAACAATATTCTAACTAACTTATCATCATCATTTCCCTTGCGGGGTAGGCAGAGAGAACAGAGTGCCAAGAGGCTCTATTCTTGCATACATCTCCTCTTGCTGCCTCAACATTCATAATTCTCTTCATAAGATGTAACAATTTAATTCAATTTTGTTTAACAATATCATACCAGCATTTAAAATGCTGTCTAATGTATCAGATTTATCTGCAATGATGATACAATCTCTGTTGCTTATTCTCTCTCATCTATATAATTAATACTTTAACTATTAAGTATATAATAGTTAATAGTGTTAAATATTCTGTCAACAGCTTTGGGTGATAATTTACTGGACTTTGTTCTTCGCCCTCACAACGTTTCTTATGTACTACAATCTTCCCATTAACAGATTCGATTGGGACAATCAGTTTATGTCTAGCTTCTATAATGCTTTCTTTAGAAGTTTTTGGGCAATCGCTGTAGGACTTCTCATATATGCGTGCACAAATGGATTTGCAGGTTTGTACAGATATATAATATGTAGGTATATCCTCTTTTCAACAAAATGAAAAACGTTCGCTACACAGTTAATTCCTGCTGTATATAATATTTATTAAGACCAGACATATAATCTAAATAGCTATCTAAAGAACAAATGTATACAAATGAATAAAATTGGAGTGTCTGTTTGTAATATCTAAATAACAGCTTTTCACAAAAAAAAAAAGTGAAAATTGCCTAGAATAAAACAAAGAGTTTGGCTGTCTGTCTGACTGAATGCTTCGGCTAATTTTTGAAACGGCTGGAGGGAACTGTTTGGGCGGAACTTCAATGGTATAGAGCTGATGTTATAAGGAGTAACTCTGGCTACTTTTATTATGGAGAAAGAATTAGGGTTCCCCACAAAAAAAGAAAATAGCTAAATTCCACACGGACTAAAACGCTTTTGCCATATTTAAAATCTTGTCAAGCAGATGTTCATTGCATATGAAATAAATATTTTTTATATATATTTATCCTATTATATATATTTAGCCTATTATGTAGCTTAGTTCGATGTACCAAATAGGGTACGAGCCGAAAATTTCAGACTCAATGTTAAGTCTAACACGATCTAGTATTCCTTCCCTAGCATTTAGAACATATAAACTTAGTCGCTAGACCGACTTCATAATTCCGTATAGTATTTGAATAAAGAAGTAAACGCTCAATAAAATAGGCTGCTACTATTTTCCAGGTCCAATTAATTGGTTGCTATCCCTACAAGTGTGGAAAATTCATTCCCGCCTGTCTTACGCGATGTATTTATTCCACTATATGTTAATGGTGGCTTTGAACCACACTGCAGTAGTACCTGTGTATTTTTCTCCTGGATTAGTGGTAAGTACTCGTTTTTATATATTACTAGCTGACCCGGCAAACGTTGTTTTGCCATGTATATTATTTCTAGGAAAAATTTTTTTAGTTCAATAAAAATAACTATCTACTATAAGTGTGCGGGGATTTACTTATAATTGAATTGAGAAAAAAGTTATAATCAAAGGTGCCGTGTGGGGCCGGCTTTAGAATTGTCCCACCCCTCTCCACCCATGGGAGTCGTAAGAGCCGACTGAGGGTATACCGGGGGAGTGGGCAGCAGCACTCCTTCGAGTATTAACAACATCCACTGCGATCGCCAACCCGCCTGCCAAGCGTGGCGATTACGGCACTATCCCCCATTCTTGGGGAGGGCTATGTCCACCACCGAAGGAATGTAACATGGTTCCAGTGGCCCGCCAATAAAGGCGGAGAGACGGCACACGGCGGGTTTCTTTAGTGGGTGCAGGCCCCACACTACCCTGGTCGTTGCCCCGAACGATAGGGTGTGCGGTTAGGAACATTTTTTGCCGCCATAACAAAAAAAAAAAAAAAAAAAAAAAAAAAGGCCTATGTCCAGCAGTGGACCTTAAAGGCTGATGGATGGATGAATTAAAAATAAAAAAATTAAAATCGCGATGGAAAAATAGGGGTTGATCGTAGAGGGGTGGAAAATCGAGAGTAATATAAAAAAAATATTCTAAGTCTCATGACAAAATAAGAATAAAAATCTTGCCAAAAAAATATTTATAATTAACAAATAAAAAATAGGGGTGAAACATTTAGAGTAATACAAAATTTATTATAATATTTTTTATTCTAAGTCATGACAAAATAAAAATAAATATCTTGCCAAAAAATTAAATTTTATAATTAACGAATAAAAAATAGGGATTGATCGTAGAGGGTTGAAAATTTAGGGTTGTATGTATTTTTTAATGCTGTATCATAAAAAAATAAAAATTTATCTAAAAATGTAAAAAAATAATTTAGGCGTGGACTACCCTTAACATTTAGAGCGATGAAAAATAGATGTTGTCCGATTCTTAGACCTACCCAATATGCACACAAAATTTCATGAGAATCGGTTAAGCCGTTACGGAGGAGTTCAACCACAAACACCGCGACACGAGAATTGTATATACTCGTATTAGATTATACAAAGTGGGTGGCAAACAAGCATAAGTTACACGTGATAGTAAACGGTTTTAGCCTATAAATGCTAGCAACATTAGGAGTGTACCGACATGTATCTCGCCACATACGAACAATAAAAAAAAAACTGACGTATCGCGATATTAAAGTTATCCGAGCGAATGTAAATATATTCAAGTGCCCGACAAACAAGTGTCGGGCAGTAGCCCACCAGACACAACACCCGTCTGGTCGGAGGATCCTCCCTTTTCAATGGTGGATGAGGAACTTTACACCCTGTTCCTCTATCCCCCAAACTATCCTCCAATCCCCCAAAAGGGGCATCACTCGCGCGTCGTCATCTCCAAGGAAAGGAATAGAAGGTGGATAGGAAGGATAATAAGGAGAGGATAAGGAGAGGCTTTGGCTTCTAGTGCTCTCACTCACCATGCAAAACAGTAGGAGAATCTACCGTTGTTCCTTTTTTGAGAGATTGGTACTTCACCGATCGTGCCTGCCTATTTATGCTGGGATAAATAAGGTTCTATCACTATTTTCAAACAATGCTATTGTTTAACAACATTTCCCTTTATGGTAACTTTAATGAAAAAATGTAAATCATGTTAAGCACGTTACCTACAAGTCAGTATCGAATAATAAGCTCTTAATTTGTCATTCGTGGACAATATTATTGTATTTTGTATACTACGAGGGTGGCAAACAAGCTGCATAGTATTTTTTTTATAGCTAATGAAAGCAGACAAGCCACGGCCCACCTGACGGTAAGTGGTAACCGTCACTCATGCACTCAACTATACTAAGAGTATTATTACGCCGCTGCGCACCATAATCATTTCTCAGATATAAAATGAAAGAATAAACGGCTATCTGCTGCTACAGTCAAAACACACTGACATGTTTCATGACCGGTTACACAGGAGACGGTAGTACCGACCCGTTCGGGCCCGAAAGCAAGTGAGTACTCTCACTTGTTACCCAGCCCTACCACCAGTAATGCAATGGATGATAATAGCTTACTTCCCTTAATCGCCTTGTACGACACCCGCGGGAATGGAGGGGGTGGTGACACTTGTATTCTTAGTCCGTCACAACACGGACTAGCACATTGCCAGCTCCAAGAAAAGTGATAGGAAATAGACACTAAGGATAATATGGAGTCCCCTTCAAGAGGAGGTTTAGACCTTCGGCTTTCTCATTTATTCTATTGCTGTTTCACGGTGATCTTCTGTGTAAGAGTGACATTTCCACGATCGAGCCAACCCATTCATGATAAGCAAATCTCTACCATTAGCACTTTATTTAATTAATTATTATTGTGTTTAAATTTCAGACGTTTAAGTTTTTGGCGCACTACGCTTTGTGTTTTGCCGTATCTTTCTTGATGGTGCTGGTCATAGATGCTCCATTTTCTACTTTATTCAAGATAATACTAGGGGGTGGTACGTACTAACTTTAATTTTTAATTTATCATATTCACTGAGAGGGAGACACGTTATTATGAGCTTATTCATTACCATATACCTATATTAACTTATTATTATGAGTTTATATAGGTATATGATGATTTCAAGTGGATCAGTGGGACTACGTATTTTATGAAGATATAACTATATATGACTAAACTCTTAATTATTTTCACAGGTGTCAAAAAACCTATCGAAAACAATGAAAATACAGAAATCAAAGAAACCGCCAAACAAGCTTAGATGAATATTTATAATAGTATTATGTGTTATCCTTAATTTATTTGTTATAAGTACTTAATAAAGGGCGTGCTAAAACATTATAGTATTATTGTAGTGATTTTGCAATCATATTATTGTTCATGTGAGCTTTTTTCCAAATTTAATAGAACGATGTTTTAAAATAATGAAACGGGTCTTAACCTGTATGTATGCATAGTTTTTTTTTTAATGCACATGGGTGGCGAACTAGCATACGCACCTGATGGTAAGCGGTTACCGTAGCCTATAGACGCTAGCAACACCAGGAGGATTCACTCGCGTATCGCTATTGGAAAGGGATAGGAGGTGTATAGGAAGAATAATAAGATGTTAGGTAGGATACTAAGGAGAAAATAGGAAGGATAGGGAACCCCCTTTTGAGCCTCCGGCGCTCTCATTAACCATGCGATACACAACGGTAGGAAAACGGTTGTTACACGCTGATCTTATGTGAGAGGGTGGTTCTCCCCACTGCCCTTCTGTGGCGTCCACAGAGGGTCGTAGCGGTCAGGGCAATACGCGGGTACCGCACGGTCTCGACCGATGCAGCCTGCGCGTTGGCCGGAACCCCCCCGTGGGATCTGGAGGCGCAGGTGCTCGCCGACGTCTATCGGCGGGCGTCGACGGCGCGGGCGGGGGGCAGCCGCCCCTCGCCGAGCGCAATGTCATCGTGGCGGGAAGATGCCCGCCGCGCCACCGTCCTAAAGTGGAAGTCTCGGCTGGAGACGCCCCGGGCCGGTCTCTGGACCGTGGGGGCGCTCCAGCCGATCTTGGAAGAATGGGCAGGGCGGCAGCACGGGGTCCTCACCTTCCGGTTGGTGCAGGTTTTGTCGGGGCATGGTTGCTTCGGCAAATACCTGCACACGATCGCAAGGAGGGAGACGACCCCAAGCTGTCACCACTGCGACTGCGACGAGGACTCGGCGCAGCACACGCTCGAGTCGTGCCCGGCCTGGGGTGTGCAGCGCCGGGAACTCGTTGCAGTCATAGGCGTGGACCTGTCGTTGCCGGCCGTTGCGCGAGCGATGGTTGGCAGTGACAGGGCCTGGACCGCGGTCGCCGCCTTCTGCGAGGCTGTCATCTCGCGGAAGGAGGTGGCGGAGAGGGCCCGTGAGGAATCCTCCTTCGCGGACCCGATTCGCCGCCGGCGCGAGGGGCGGCGTGCGCGCGCTTACTTGCGCCTGATGCCGCCCTAGCCGAGGCCGCGGACGGTCGGGTCGGGGAGTACCCTGCCGTCCGCGGAAGCCTACCGCGAAGGTGCGACGCCCAAGTGCGCGAGGCGTCGCTCAAGAGAGGGTGCCCGTAGGGGCTGCCGCCTGCGGATCGCGGTCGTAACGACGCGGTACCCGTGATCCGCCGTAGCAAGGGCGGGTGGAGGCGCTCCGTGGGTTCTTAGTGGGTGAGAGCCCCATTCACCCCGTTGTCTCCCCGGGCAGCGGGGTGTGCGGTAGGACATTTTTGCCCACCTAAAATAAAAAAAGGGTGGTTCTCCCCCGATAGTGCGCGCCCATTTGTGCTGGGATAAGCAAGGCTCCGACCACGTGAGCACGGCTGGTGCAACCCAGTCAAAACGTTAGGATTAAATATAAGGGTACCTGAAAGGGTAAGCTGCCGGCGGACCACTGAAGCAATGTAACACGTGTCCAGTGGCCCGCCAATACAGGCGGAGAGATAGCACATGGGGGTTTATTTAGTGGGTGAGGGCCCCACACTACCCTGTTCGTTGCCCCGAACGACGGCAAGTACGGTTAGGAACATTATTTCCCGCCTTAACAAAAAAGAGGATTAAATATAGAATGTTTTGTATACCATAGATATATTGACGGGCCTCGTGGCGTAGTCGTTAGTGTAACCGACTCCCGTGCACGAGGTCGTGGGTTCGATTCCCACTCAGGTCAATTATTTGTGTGATGAACATAGATATTTGTACCGAAACTGGGTGTTTTTTATCTATTATATGTATGTATTTACAAAAAAAAAAGTAGTATATGTGTTATATATCCGTAATCTGGTACCCATAGCACAAGCGTTAAGCTTAGTTTGAGACCAGAGGACGTTATGTGAAATGTCCGTGAATATTTATTTATTTATTTATACTAGCGACCCGCCCCGGCATCGCACGGGTGCAATGCTGATACTAAATTAAATACACTACAGAAAAACTATGAACGTTGTATATAAAAACATAGCGGCCCGCTCCGACTTTGCACGGGCATAAAATATATATGCCTATGTCACTCAATGAAAACATGATTAAAATCGATCCAGTATTTTTGATTCATTCATTACTGCCCTTGGCCTGCACGCAATAAATTTGGAGTAAAACAATTCCTCTTTCCCTATACTTACTATGAAGATTTCCTGCTATCTTTGGAATATCTAAATTCATAAAATTTTTATTACATTACACATTTTTACTTATTTACTTTTTACATTTTTTACCTAGGTATTTATTTTATTTTTACAACAATTAATATATTACAGGATGTCTTTATACACAACGTTCACAGCTTTCTTGTCATTAGACAATACAAACATGTTTTCTCTTGAGGTTACTCTTGAAAGAGCGACATACAGTTGGCCATGTGAAAAACCGTCAACGCTCAAATCTAAGCCTGCAACGTTGAAGGTTTGACCTTGCGATTTATTAATGGTCATTGCAAAAGATGTCTTTACCGGAAACTGTAAACGTTTAAATTGGAAGGGTAAATCCGATGGTATCAGAGGGATTCGGGGAATCAATACATCTTCTCCGGTACCACATCCTGTGAGTATTGTGCACTCTATTATGAAAGTTTTCAGTGATTTTATCAGCAAACGCGTGCCATTGCAAAGTTTAGGTGGATTCAGGTTTCTTAATAAAATAACAGGACAACCTACTTTCAACACCATTTTGTGAGGAGGGAGTCCAGACGGGTTCAAAGAGTTTAGAAACTCTGTAGGAAAATGAACAGCTTCTTCCAAATCGAGAACAGTATCCACCGAGTAGTATATTTTCGTCGGCGCATCAATCTTTGAAAGAATCAAGTTATTTACCTTATCTACTTGTTCATTAGTTGGTGACAGAATCGCTCTTTCTTTAAACCAAGATATTGTCTTGTAACTTATGTCATCAATGTCAGGATAGACTTTGTTGACTAACTCTTGGATGTTGTCTATCAAAACACAAAGGTTTTCAAGGTTAATCCTTCCCTCACTTTGTGTTAATTCTCCATTGCCAACTTTTAGCAGCATCTCTGGAAATAGCCTGTTCTCACGTGAAGATGACGAAACCCTCATATTAGTTTTAAGCTTTAATTTATTGACATGTGGCCAAAGGTTTGATCTTTTTAGGGAAGCATTTATTTCATCAGCACGTGTTCCTCGAGTCACAACTGGTAGGATTTGTCGAAAATCTCCTGAAAACAGAATTATACATCCACCCATAGGCGAATTTTTGTTGCGCAAATCGGGCATTGTCCTATCCAGTGCTTCCACAGACGACTTGTTTGACATGGTAGCTTCGTCCCAGACTATTAATGAGCAGTCACGCATCAATTTTCCTGTATTGCTCTGTTTAGAAACACTGCAGACGCTGATATTGTCATCGGTGGCGATTTTCAGCGGGAGCTTGAATGTAGAGTGTGCGGTTCGACCTCCTTCTAAAAGCGTAGCGGCAATGCCGGATGACGCAACAGCTAACGCAATTTTTCCGGTAGATCTCACTTTTTTAAAAGCAGATTGATTAAAAATGTTTTTCCTGTATCTCCTGGGGCATCAAGGAAAAACAATTTCCCTTCATTGTTATCAATTGTTGATAGTAATGCAGTGAATACTTTTTTCTGATCGATGTTTAATCGTGGCTCATCTTGAGCTATATTTTGTAAAAGTCTTGTTTGATCGTATGATATTTCTCTTGTGTATTCGGCACTGTTAGTTAAATCTGAGTTAGTAGTATTAGCTGGCATCGGCAGCCCAAAATCCTTGATCGATTTACCCGAAAGTAATTGCAGTACTTTATTCAATTCAAATAATGCTTCGTCAAATATGTGTTGATCATATTGTATATCATCTGAGTTTAACTCTCGCCGTCGTCGATTCAGAATATCACTGGCCATGTTTTCTTGAAATTTATTCCATAGATTAACAGAATCAGTTACTTGACAAAACGCTACTATGACAGCAAATAAATATCTTAATGATGTAGCTGAACTACAAACAGCTGCTTCTGATAATGTATTTTCCCAGTGAGAATCATCTTCCAAGAGCCCCATAGTTTTGCATGCTGCTTGATAAGTATTGTAAACAACACCTTGTACAGTTCTTAGGCGTGCAAAGGTTGTCGGGCCTTTTACAATATGCAGTAACATTCTCAGATAAAAGCATTCACTGTTGTTGTGATGAATCGTGTAGACTCTGCCAAGAGCATCCGTTTTTTTTACTCCGGGGAAACCATCAACCGCAGTACCTTGTTTTCGCCGTTGAAAAGTTTTAGAACTCTGGTTCTATGTATAGTAACTTGGAACTCTGTCATATGTCAGTGTTTTCGCGAAATCATCTTGAGCACATAACTTGAAAAATGCTGTCAATGTTGTATCCCGCGGATTATTAACAACTTCTTGTATATTGTTCTCCATGAAATATACCCTTTGTCCATTTTCTAAATGAACTGCAAGGTGGACAATTGTGGGAGCCCGGTCGTGCACTTCGAATGATAATATCCTCCATACAGCTTCAGAGCTGCAGATGTAACGTCCAGACTGATATTTTTCCACTTCATTTGGTGATTGTATGCTGAAAGTGGCTTGATCACTACCTTTATTAATGTACTTAGTAACATATTGGATTGACTTTATCGAATTGCACAACTCTACGTTGATGTAGGCATCAAAAATTTTCAAAAGGAGCCGATTATAGGGAACGATCCATCGGTTATCAATATCACGGTTTCGGACGGTAGCACTTTTCCCGCCTTGTTCTGGCGATCGTCGACGATATTTGGGATATCCGTCATCGCTAGTGATTGTTTGAGTTTGGAATGACTTCGGAAATTTTTTGCTGCATTTAGAATCTCGCATACATGGAGAATTCGGATTTAAAGTCCCGCAAGGGCCGTGTACCATATTTTTCTTTACGATTTCGTACAGGATAGGATCTTCATCTTTATCCGGCAACTCAGCTGAAATGACCTTGTCAATTTGGTTTGGTCTAATTTTGTTCACTAACCACACCAGCAGGTGCACATGTGGCAACCCACGTTTTTGCCATTCTATTGTGTACATATGACAGCGCGGGGGACCGAATATATGAGACTTGTTAATGAGGTGCAGGAGTTTCTGTACTTTTAAATGGAAGACTCTGTTAACTATATCATATCTGTCTTGTGGACTTAAATTAGTGTTAATATTTTCTTTAATTTCCGGCCAATTTGGGTTACATGTTGCAGTTATAAATAAATCAGGTTTGCCGTAATTTCTGACGTAAGTCATGGCGTCTTGCGATTTTTCGTGTAAATATCGAGGTCCACCTGTGAATGATGAAGGTAGTATAACTAACTGACCAATGCCGTTGACATGTTCATTCGCCTGTAACGCATCAATTTTCCTGTATTGCTCTGTTTAGAAACACTGCAGACGCTGATATTGTCATCGGTGGCGATTTTCAGCGGGAGCTTGAATGTAGAGTGTGCGGTTCGACCTCCTTCTAAAAGCGTAGCGGCAATGCCGGATGACGCAACAGCTAACGCAATTTTTCCGGTAGATCTCACTTTTTTAAAAGCAGATTGATTAAAAATGTTTTTCCTGTATCTCCTGGGGCATCAAGGAAAAACAATTTCCCTTCATTGTTATCAATTGTTGATAGTAATGCAGTGAATACTTTTTTCTGATCGATGTTTAATCGTGGCTCATCTTGAGCTATATTTTGTAAAAGTCTTGTTTGATCGTATGATATTTCTCTTGTGTATTCGGCACTGTTAGTTAAATCTGAGTTAGTAGTATTAGCTGGCATCGGCAGCCCAAAATCCTTGATCGATTTACCCGAAAGTAATTGCAGTACTTTATTCAATTCAAATAATGCTTCGTCAAATATGTGTTGATCATATTGTATATCATCTGAGTTTAACTCTCGCCGTCGTCGATTCAGAATATCACTGGCCATGTTTTCTTGAAATTTATTCCATAGATTAACAGAATCAGTTACTTGACAAAACGCTACTATGACAGCAAATAAATATCTTAATGATGTAGCTGAACTACAAACAGCTGCTTCTGATAATGTATTTTCCCAGTGAGAATCATCTTCCAAGAGCCCCATAGTTTTGCATGCTGCTTGATAAGTATTGTAAACAACACCTTGTACAGTTCTTAGGCGTGCAAAGGTTGTCGGGCCTTTTACAATATGCAGTAACATTCTCAGATAAAAGCATTCACTGTTGTTGTGATGAATCGTGTAGACTCTGCCAAGAGCATCCGTTTTTTTTACTCCGGGGAAACCATCAACCGCAGTACCTTGTTTTCGCCGTTGAAAAGTTTTAGAACTCTGGTTCTATGTATAGTAACTTGGAACTCTGTCATATGTCAGTGTTTTCGCGAAATCATCTTGAGCACATAACTTGAAAAATGCTGTCAATGTTGTATCCCGCGGATTATTAACAACTTCTTGTATATTGTTCTCCATGAAATATACCCTTTGTCCATTTTCTAAATGAACTGCAAGGTGGACAATTGTGGGAGCCCGGTCGTGCACTTCGAATGATAATATCCTCCATACAGCTTCAGAGCTGCAGATGTAACGTCCAGACTGATATTTTTCCACTTCATTTGGTGATTGTATGCTGAAAGTGGCTTGATCACTACCTTTATTAATGTACTTAGTAACATATTGGATTGACTTTATCGAATTGCACAACTCTACGTTGATGTAGGCATCAAAAATTTTCAAAAGGAGCCGATTATAGGGAACGATCCATCGGTTATCAATATCACGGTTTCGGACGGTAGCACTTTTCCCGCCTTGTTCTGGCGATCGTCGACGATATTTGGGATATCCGTCATCGCTAGTGATTGTTTGAGTTTGGAATGACTTCGGAAATTTTTTGCTGCATTTAGAATCTCGCATACATGGAGAATTCGGATTTAAAGTCCCGCAAGGGCCGTGTACCATATTTTTCTTTACGATTTCGTACAGGATAGGATCTTCATCTTTATCCGGCAACTCAGCTGAAATGACCTTGTCAATTTGGTTTGGTCTAATTTTGTTCACTAACCACACCAGCAGGTGCACATGTGGCAACCCACGTTTTTGCCATTCTATTGTGTACATATGACAGCGCGGGGGACCGAATATATGAGACTTGTTAATGAGGTGCAGGAGTTTCTGTACTTTTAAATGGAAGACTCTGTTAACTATATCATATCTGTCTTGTGGACTTAAATTAGTGTTAATATTTTCTTTAATTTCCGGCCAATTTGGGTTACATGTTGCAGTTATAAATAAATCAGGTTTGCCGTAATTTCTGACGTAAGTCATGGCGTCTTGCGATTTTTCGTGTAAATATCGAGGTCCACCTGTGAATGATGAAGGTAGTATAACTAACTGACCAATGCCGTTGACATGTTCATTCGCCTGTAACGCATCCTGAAGATGAACGTAATTTTCGGCTCTCAATTTAGTTTGATTATTACGGATGTAGGCCAATCTCTCAGATTCAATTTTCGCATATTGATCGACCAAGTATTGGTTTGTTAACATTCCATATCTAAGCAAAGTGTTGAAATTGTTACGTCTTGTCATTATACGGTAGCAATAGTAGTTCATACATGACACTGTTTTACGCAGAGGTGTTCCACCGATTGGATCAACTTGAGAAATATTAATGGCATAACCATTTTCTCCACGACATAGCATCAAAGGATATTGTAAGCTGTCATAAGATCTGTGTAACTCTGAAATTTTTTGCAAATTATCATCACGACTATGCAATACAATATCTCTTTTGTCAAATTGCTGCCCAGCTATCACCACTGCTACCTCACTCGTAGAATGCGCGTTATATCGTCCTCTGTGTTCTCCAACAGGAACTTTATTTGCATGGATTACGACATTAAAGTCAGGAGTATCTGCTGGAATACTCTCAATCGCAGTTTTGAAAGACTGTATATAGTAATTATGAGAATGTAACATATCTTGCAGAGATCTAATTAAATCTCTATCAATTGGTTGTGCAACACTTGAACACCGCGTAGATGCTTGTGTGTCTGGATCTGCAATAAAATATATTTGCAGAAATTTGTGATCATCGAAGTGGTAGCAAGCTCCCAGCTAAGTGGTACACTTGCCCTTGAATTTTAAATGTAGGCATGAACCCACGCTCAACGACTTGCTTACTCTTAAAAGAGGTCATTTGAAATGCGTTATTATAACGGCGTATATTGCGCATGAATTGTTTGGATTTCTGATGATCACCCGTAAGAAGAGAGTGAAGTGGTTCAGGTGGAGGGAGAATTTCTTCTAATTTGACTTTTCCTTGTAAGCAACACATGCCTTTTGATTCGTCCTTGAATTTCAATGCCAAGCAATATTCACATACTACTGACATAGTACCTATTGATACTATATGATCGTCCTTGTAAGAAATCGAAGAATCGTAATTCATGGCAGGATTTTCTTTATTTACCCATGAATTAGTAACTCGTGCTGATGATTCTCTGGCTCTCTGTATTCGATGTCTATCCCTATCTCGACTGCGGCGAACCTCACGCTCTACTGAAGATTCTCTCTCTCTATCGGCTCTATATCTATCCCTAAGCTGACTGAGTCGAGCCTCACGCCCTACTGACGATTCTCTATCTCTCTGAACCGAATGCCTATCTCGATCCCGGCTGCGGCGAACCTCACGCTCTATTGAAGATTCTCTCTCTCTCTCAGCTCTATATCTATCCCTAAGCTGACTGAGTCGAGCTTCACGTTCTGTTGACGATTCTTCATCTCTTTGTGAACGTACTCTTCTAGCATTCACTGAACTACGACCTATGTTCGAACGACGACGTCTTCCAGACATGACTTTATAATTTCTGAACAAAGTTGACTCAGTTCTAGACTTATGTATGATTACCTACCTATGAACAAATTGCCATATTATTGGTACCTATGTGCCGCAGTAAAAAACATCTAAATACTTACCATTTAGACACAAATGATAATGAACAATCATAAAAAACAAAAGATATTTATTCTATTCTTTTCTTTTTTTTTACTGAAATAACTTAAACTACGATTTTAATGAAATCAACTTAAAATACGATTTTAATTAAATTAAAAACACCTAAAAAATAATTTGCCATGCGTGTGACTAAAAACAAAAGATAATCTACAATCATCAAGAACAAAAGATAGCTATATTCTATTAAGTTTTTTTTCTGAACTTACTTAAGATTTTTGAAAATAATTTCCTTATTATTAAATTAATTGATTATTATTTATCGTAACTTATAATTATTAACTGATACGTTGTCGCGCTGAAAAGCACGATTTTATCAAGTACTGTTATTTTCCTCGCTAGAGAGCTCCGATAATAAACGCGTCCGATTGCTGCTAAATTCAAAGTGCTATAGGGAGAACCGCGGCCTCCGACGCGCTATTTATAGGCATGCCTCCCCGCACTGCCCCGTCCGACCGGTACCGCCCGCCGCAAACGCAAATTTTAAATTTGTAATATCTCCGAAAATATTTGTTTAATTTACATGCTGTAAGGAACCATATTGATCTATATTAATTGCACACTGTATTTAAGGTACTTAATTCGATAATGATTAATGCCGTATTGCTTAAAATAGCTTCGTAAATAAGCCATTTTTTCACGTAAAAAATAAACAATAAAAATGGTTAATGTGGGTTATCCCTAAAAGATAAACATATACCATCGCGGACTTTTTTGTAGACCTTTTTATGGTGTACAATACTGTAGTACATTAATTTGATCTAACTCGTAGGGTTTAGGCAGCGTTTTTGCTAAATTGCTAAATAAGCCCAAAAAAATAGGTTAATTTACGACATCACGTTAGAAACCTCTAAAATTAGCAATGTTGCCTTAGTATATGATGCATGTATTATACATATAAACCTTCCTCTTGAATCACTCTATCTACTGGAAAAAGCCGCATCAAGATCCGTTGCGTAGTTTTAAAGATTTAAGCGCACATAGGGATATAGGGACAGAAAAGGCGACTTTGTTTTATACTATGTAGTGATAGTGATTATGCAACGTATAATCTCAGTACTTCAGCCTTTCATTAATTTGTTTGTTATTTATTAATATAAATTAGAGAGAGTTTGTTATTTAGTAAAAGAAAGAAAAGAAACAGTTTATAAGTTTAATGAGGCTGAAAAACTGACACAAATAAGGAGAAAGCTATTTCCTAACATAGTAATAATTGTATGTTTGTAATGTCCCCAGCCATACAGGGATTACTCCCTAGTCCAGGGTGTTGTTAAAAAAGATAGGTGTGTTGAACTAGAAATATAATGATTATTAAGTTATTACGACAGCTACTTCGTAAGCGTGAAATGTAGTTTCTTTCTTGTGCATGATCCTAATTATAAAACAAAAGTGGCCTTATTTACTCCATCATCAGCTATCTGCTAGTAAAAATCTTAATCAAATCGGTTATGCCGGTACTGAAATTAGCTAGAACAAACAGCCAGACATAAAGACAAAAACTTAAAAAAGAAAAATATTTTGTTATAGTACTATAACAGCATTGTTAGTACGAGCGGGAAACGCACCCGCGTCCCTTCCAATCCAGGGAAGTGCTCTATATCACTGAACTACCGTACCGACCTTTTCGGTCATCCCAATCTCCTCATCACATTTATCTTTACAACCAACGCCATCTATCGGAACGCACGCGTAAAAATCTCTTTTTCCTCATTCCCAAATAATTTGTACTCTAAAAAGTAGCTGAGCATGTCAAATGCTAAAAAATACAGATTAAAAATATTTTGTTATAGTTAACGTTTACAATTTCATATGCATTTAGTAAAAAGCTGTTATTTAGACTTTACAAACAGACACTTCAATTTATTTATTTGCATAGATTTATGTAATAAAAATTACTATGATTTTGCTTTATATTCAATGTTTCATTAATATACTCCATGTTTTTTACAAATATTTTCTTTTAAAACATTTTTCGTATTGTGTGTACAAAACTACTTAAACTATAACTCTGCGAGTCTGTTATACGTTGAGATTGTATGCATTACGGCTCCTATCTGTAGCACCCAAGTACCCCATTCTTATACAAGAGGGAATGCATTACTCTTTGTAGCTTGACATTTGAAAGCATAAACGTTTTCTTGTTTGCATTCTCGTTTATGTTCAGCGAAAAATATTTTTCTATTACGTTGACGTGCTGACCACTAGCTTGTAGTACTTCAGTTTTATTTAAATTAACTAATTTTGTGAGATATGTAAAACCTTGCGATTTTATATCTTTTATTTGTTAAGGCGGGAAAAATGTATCTAACCGCACACCTCGATATTCGGGGCAACGAACATGGTAGTGTAGGGCCCTCACTCACTAAATAAACCCACCGTGTGCCGTCTCTCCGCCTGTATTGGCGGACCACTGGAACTACGTGACATTACTTCAGCGATCCGGCGGCGGATGACCCGCGGGTACTCTCTACTGAGGGTCGCTGGAGACTTTGGGCGGCGAATATTCCTCAGTCCATCCACTCGCAGTATCAGCTAGGGCGGTTTTATATCTTGGAAAGTGATACAGGAATATATGAATGCTTAGAACATTTATTTTAGATTAAATTCAAAAACAAATGAAACTCTTACGGTGCACAAATACCAAGGCAAAATTTAACGTCCCTATTAGCCTCACACGTACAATATTATTTTCTGCGGGAAATAGTGTTTGTATGAAAAATATGATTATGTCATCTAGATGTTAACTCCCTTCAAAAAAGGGTAAGGTTCTCAGTTCGTATTAAGTAACTTTTATACATACGAGTAAATATGATAACTCGAGTGAAATTTAGAAACATGTTCCATTCAGGATCTACAACCTCTATTACTCTATAGTGTGTATGTAGCCGGCCTAAACTGAACGTATAGGTCAGCATAATATTTAGTTATAATATATGTTGTATGTAAGTTGTATTAATAAATATGGACATCAAAGCGATCGGACGTGTTGTTATTTGTCTCTTCTAATTGCAACCTTCAACTTCAACGAACCTACACATGCAGAGTTGATTGATCACGGAGCAAGTATGAGGTTGCTCCTTCTTGTATTATTGGTGACCAAACTGTTGTTTGAAATCCTTAGATATTTTTTATTCATATTTTTAGCATTTGACATGCTTAGCCATATACATCAACACAAAATGTGAAATCGAAAATAACAGTCACGAGCAGGATTTGAACCTGCATCTCCTGGATACCGTCCATATGCTTTGCCGATTCAGCATCGTGATAATTGCTCATTACTGCAGGCTAATCTCGATAACACATTCATACTTAACGTCTTGGGTGACGCTTGCGCCATCTGTCGGAAGTATTTTCGTATGAAAATTAAGTTTATTATAAGAATTCACATTATACGGGCCAGGTAAACTTAATTTTACAATTAATTTACCCGTTTTACCTAACAATGACGCAGCCCTATAAATATTTAGATATTTGTTTTATATAATATATATATTTAGCATTTGAAATGCTTAGCTATATAAATCAACACAAAATGTTAAATAGAAAATAACGGTCATGAGCAGGATTTGAACCTGCATCTCCTGGATACCGTCCATATGCTTTGCCAATTCAGATGTTTGTCATGATTGCTGAATTGGCAAATCATTTGTGTTGATTTATATGGCTAATGCTGTGGTATGAAACAAGACGTAGTGACAAAAAATGGAAAAGGAATGCTTTGGTGGTTCGGACAGGCAGAGAGGATGGATGAAAGAAGATTAATGAAACAGATGTACAAGGCTACTGTGAATGGAACATAATTTCCCCGTCTGCCCCGGCAGGGGTTACATATAAAAGGTTTCTTGACAATAAAAAAACTAGACGTCGTGGGACGTCTACCAGATGTGACAATATCGAAATTATTTTGTAGAAATAAAATGATCATAACTTGACAAAGCATTCCTCAAGATGAATCAAACGAGTATTAACTCGATAGGGTTGCGTCGTTTTATTACACAGTTACTGTGGCCACCTTCCAGCTCCATCATCAGATCTTGGATACCATCTAGAGACAAAGTACTAGTCAAGCCGAATTATAAGGGCCCAAACTCGATGGAGTTATTCCATTTTATAACGGAGTTCCTATGGCCACTTTCTAGCTCCATTATCAGACCCTGGATACCATCTAAAGACAAAGTACTCATCAAGACGAATCAAACGATTCCAAACTCGATGGGGTTGCATCGTTTCATAACAGAGTTACTGTGGCCACCTTTCAGTTTCATCATCAGGCCCTGGATATCATGTAGGACTGGATTACTAGTCAAGACCTTTCAAACGAGCCCTAACTCGATGGAGTTGCGCCATTTAATTACAGAGTTTTTCATGGCCACCTTCCAGCCCCATTATCAGACCCTGGATAGCATCTCCATCCATTATCAGCCTTTTTAAAGTCCACTGCTGGACATAGGCCTCCCCAAGAATGGGGGATATTGTGGTGTAATCGCCACGCTTGGCAGGCGGGTTGGCGATCGCAGTGGATGTTGTTAATACTCGAAGGAGTGCTGCTGCCCACTCCCACGGTATTCCCTCAGTCGGCTCTTACGACTCCCATGGGTGGAGAGGGGTGGGACAATTCTAAAGCCGACCCCATACGGCATACGATCTAAAGACAAAGTACTCATCAAGACAAATCAAACGAGTCCAATTTGATGGCGTTGCGTCGTTTCATTATGGAGTTACTGTGGCCACCTTCCAGCTTCATCATCAGATCCTGTATACCACCTAGAGACAAAGTACTCGTCAATATGAATCATATAAGCCCAAACTCGATGGGGTTGCGCCGTTTCATTATAGAGTTCCTATATCCACCTTCCAGCTCCATCATCAGATCAGCTCCATGTCATCATAATATTGCATTGTCACGAGATATACATATGCGTGTAAAATTTCAGCTCAATCGGAAACCGGGAAGTGTGTCAAATTTAAACTAGCAAGATTTGAATGGGACAAGTAAAATAAAAGCGTCGCCACGCTAACACCCGATTTTACCTTCAAAATAGATGAAGCGAAAGATGTGTGTCAGGATTGTAGCAAGTGGAGAGAAGTGGTCTCTGCCTACCCCAACGGGAATTAGGCGTGATAATATGTATGCATATATGTTAAAGATAAGCCAATGAAATGATATTGAATTAATTATAATTATTAAGCGCGTTTAGAATGCTGCGTGTGTGGTATGCAATTGTAACAACACACTTATTTATCTGTACATTAATTTTTAATCTACACAGACCGATAAGATTGAAATACTAAATCAATAATTTTATTACATCCATCCACAAAACCGATGTACACTTGTGATGCGTAATCTATTTTTATTGAAACAATGATTTTATAACATCAATTTATTAGTAGAATAACAATAAATAATTCAAAAATGATACATACAATTTTAGTGGTTTTTATAAGTTTATCAATTATTAGTGATGCAAATGGTTACTTTGAGTTTGAACCCCCGAATGATGCGCTGAATAACAGTTTGTATGAAGACGCGTTAGATGAGGAGTTATGTGCCGAGCAAATAAGAATTATAGGTTCAAATACATTGTTAACTATGTATTGTAAGTATGATTTTATTTTATTATCATAATGAATACTCAACGTAGCATAAGAGGTAACGCTGCTAAATGTATGTTTTTGTTTTGATTTCTATATATTTTATTGCGATTGCGATCCATAATCAATTGTTTTGAGTTGATTCAAAGAAAGAAGAGTCTGTAATGGTATTTAGTTGACTATTATAAACTGTTATAGTTTATCAACATAATTATAAAGCATGTCAACTCGTTGTTTAAATTACGCTTTAGTTTGTATTAGATTCGTTATATTATCCTACAAGAAATAGGTATATCGATATACTCAACCGCAAGTTAAAGTATACAGGACAGTTATAGTATCAACCCATTTGGGTCCGACAAACAGAGAACAACATGTACACTCTTATTTAGTACTAATGCCTGCTATTAAAGAAAAAAAAACATATTTTAATCTGGTTCTAGCACTTGACATGCTCGGCTAAAGCCGTATTTAAAAATAATAAATTATTTAACGCAGGTTCGAATCCTGCTCGCAATAAAGCTTTCTTTTTCCACTTTCATATATACCTAATTTGTTCTTTAAAGTAGCAGAGCATATCAAGTGTTAAATACAGACCAAAATATTTAAAAAATCGTGCCATCAAATAGTATGAATTTTTATTGCAAAATTGAACTTACTATATTAGAACAATGTATGTAAATGCATCCGATAGGTGGCGTGGGTCGTAAGGACATTTAAGACAAATGTGAAGTGGAGATTTGGAGTCGTCGTTAGGTACCAGCGATAGCTTAGCGGTCCAAAGCACTTCCCCGGATTGGATTGGACGCAGATTCGAATCCTGCTCGCAGTAAAAGCTTTTCCACTTGCACAATTTTTTTATTGCGTGTGGTAGCAGACGAGCCACGGCCCGCGGATTGTATATGAGTATTGTCAAGCCACTGCTCACCATTTCATTTTACAGATATCTATATTCATATGAAATTAAAGAATAAACGGCTATCTCCTGCCACAATCAAAACACGCCAATGTGCTTCATGGCTGGTCACCGGAGATGGTGGTACTAACCCGCTCGGGCCCGATAGCAAGCGAGTACTTCCACTTGGTACCTATTCACACGGTTGCACAGTATTATTTTCCTTAGTCGCCTCGTACGACACTCGTGGGAAAGAATGGGGTGCTAATACTTGCATTCTTAGTCCGTCACCACACGGTTCAAAAAGTGTACTAATTATCTATTTTTGCATATTAGTCGCAGATGCCGGAATTAGGGTACCTAAAGGTATTCTGGAAGGCAATACTCTAGACATGGGAAATTATTATCAATGCATCGACTTCAATATGCCGCTGTCTGATTCTGAGCTACAAGGAAAATATTGTGCAATCCGAGTGCCTATAGACCAGAATTGGCATTTGCCTGAGTTCCCCGACTTACCTCAAGTAATGGACAATTCGATTTTTGATCCGAGGTTGCTAAAATTAGATAACGTAACTCTTACAAATTTGAAAGAATATTACATTTTGAGAAGAGGTATGAAGTCCTATACTGGAATTATTGATGACGATAGGTAAGATCGGTTACTAAAGTTTATTTATTTATATATGTGATTTTTTTAAACAATAAGTTTCTGAACTGCTCCCCTCTGTTCCGTCACAATGTTTTCGCCCAAGGATTATTCTTCAATAAATATAAATACATAACTTCGAAAAATCACAGTTCTTGACATCTGGGAATCGAACTTGAAACTACTGTTATCGCAGTCCTTAGTCCTGACCGCTAAGCAATTGTACAATAATAATAGCAAGAAGTGATGGCTTAAATTGCTTTCGGTCATATTTTATGTTTTAACAATAAATCTACATACTTGTAGATGTATATTTATTTTGTAAAATTATGGTATGTATAACAAAGTTTTTGACTTTTTAATTTTCAGAATGCCAGGAGGTAATCCTTTATCTGGTTTAGAACTGACTTTAGGAGTATGCATACCCAAGCCATGTACAACTCGACAAGCTTTTAATTCGTTCTTATTCAATATTTCGGCTGTAGGATTTGATTATACAGACTTGTACTGTCGGCTTCCAAATGATAAGCCTTGGGCGCCTGCAGATTACGCTACAATGTAAGTTAATGTTGGTAGTACACGATTGCGTGTGAGAAGGAAAATCTAAAATGCACTACTATAATTAGTATTACAAAAATTACATTTATTACCGGACTTGAAACGGTAAGTAGTACTTCCAGTAGCATTGTCCGTTTCAATCACAGGTAATATAGCCAATTCTACCCATTAAATTCTCCTGACTGTAGTCCAGGAATTCTTAAGTGGACATCGGATTGGCTGACCTGAAACAGCTGTTATCATTCAGGAAAAAAGCGTGCCTAGTTTTCTTCATCACAATTTGCTATAAAATATATATTTCCCATCGATTATATTACAGTACATTTACCCTTGTTTTAATTTTTCAGTGTTGTATTTTCTCTTCTTGGTTTTATAACCTTGATCAGTACTTGTTATGATCTGTGGCACCAGTTTGTAAGAAAAACAGGTAAGCTGTCTTGCCACTGGCATCATCCTTAAAATTAAAATGCTTTTTATTCGTCATTCAAGCAAATTTTATTTCCTTTATGAAGAGAAAACTTTATGACTTTAATAACAGCCAGGATTATTGCTTGGTGTGTTTTGAGGGTGACGGGGTTTCATTATTACAACCTTGCATTACTATTTAAAAAACAGTCTCAAATATCTGATTTTTTTGGAAAAATAGTTATCTTTCGGTATTAAAAGAAAAAAGTTAGACAATTAGAAAATTTCGTAATGTGTATATGCGAACGAATTGCGACGAGCGATAAGGCAGGAAGCAACGAGGGAAGTTAATAATGCCTGTATCAATTTAAATCTACCTCCATGCCTGTCTGAGCCGTAAAATGACTGCTTGATGTTATTTGATAAAAATCTGGCAAATGCCTATCATATAGTAAACTAGCCTTTGCCCACGGCTTCGCCGCAGCCAAGCGCTAGTTTTTAGCTTATATCTCAGGTTCCCGTTATAGTAGATAAAATGTATACCAATTGTTAAGTCTAATTGATAACTATCAAACAAAAAAGTTGCTAGTAGTTAAGTTCAGTAGTTTTTTCGTGATGCGCGAACAAACAAAGAGACAACAAATCTAAAAGAAATTAAAGAAATTGTTTTGTGTTCAAACACGCCTATATAGCCTAATACAGTCATTTTTTCTCAAATATCGTAAATGTACAGACACAGCTCTGTTACAGTTTTATAATAGTATAGATGTAAACCTGGACCCAAACCCTGCTGCGAAAGTTTGAGGTGCATACATTTGAGCCCGATACTTTTATTATTGGCATACTTCAAAATATATTCGTTTTCAGATCCAAAGATGTTAAGCGTAGTAGGGAAATCTTTCTCAGTATACACAAACGGACGCCGGGTAATGACATTTACATCAGGTCCCGATACCGTGGAATGTTTGGATGGAATCCGTGCATTGGCCATGGCCTGGGTGTTATTGGGACACGCCTTTACAGCAGAAATATCATGGTCAAATCCACTTGATACTTACACTGTAAGTAAGTGTGTAATTTAAAATTATTATTCATATTGCGTTAAGTAACTATACACACATTTAGCCTAGCGGTATTTATCCCTTTGCGCCAAATATCTTGATTGAAGGTGACACCAAAACAAATTGTCAGCTATACTAACTATTATAAAACTGTAAAAGAGCTGTTGTGTCTATACATTTACGATATTTGAAAAAAAAAATGTATGGGTACTTACTGTTTTAGGCTATATAGGCGTGTTTCAACACAAAACAATTATTTTATGATGTTTTGTCTGTCTTTTTATCTGTTTGTTCATTCTCGCATCACGCAAATACTATTGAACGGATTCTGGTGCAATTTTTATTTGATAGGTCTTGATTAGACTTAAAAACTGGTGTACATTTTATCCCGCTACTATATCGGGAACCTGAGATATAACCTAAAACTAGCTTTTCGTTGCGGCAGAGCCGCGGGCAAAGGCTAGTATTATTACTGTGTCTTTGTATTTTGTTTTAAATTTTGAGGATTTTCAGCGAAATCAGTCACGTAGAAGAAAGGTAATCGATCGGCACAAAGCACTACGTTTAGCACGGCACTCGTGGCATATGTACTATCTATTCTTGCTCTGTCTATATCATGAATAAAATATTTTTGGTGAAGATTTTTTAATTAAAGTGTGTTTTAGTGGTCAAGATCTTGGCGTGCTTTGTGGGTCGTGGGGGCTCATTACACCGTGGATACGTTCTTCACGTTGAGTGGGTTTCTTGTTGTCTATACCACAGTTGGGAAACTAAATGCAAGTAAGTATAGTTAATAAGAGCAAACATATCTAAACAGCTATTGAAATAGATTTATTAGAGTATTTTAATGTCAAATTTTGTACACAGCAGTATACAATTTTGTGGCACGGGTACCTCAGTGACTTTATATTATAATCATTATAAATTAAAAACTACTAACTGTAACTTCTCCACTTTAATATGAGACAAAATATAAACTTTCACTCATCTTTTAAATCACGAAAAGGTTCATATAACAATAATAAAACAATTAACAAATAACTAAATACTTCGGAAAATCCAAAAGTGCACGCCTCATAATCTTAATTTTTCACAATAAAATTGATTATTTGATAAGTAACTAATTCTATATTGGTCTATATCTATAGAAGTAGTTATAGTCATTTCTCAGATGTGAAATGAAAGAATAAACGGCTATCTTCTGCTACAGCCAAAACACACGGATGTGCTTCATGAACGGTCACACAGGAGACGATGGTACCGACCCGATCGGGCCCTATAGCAAGTGAGTACTCTCACTTAGTACCCAGCCCTACCAACAGTAATGCAATGGGTGAAAATTGCTTACTTCCCTTAGCCACCTTATACGACATCTGCGGGAAAGGATGGGGTGGTGACACTTGTATTCTTAGTCCGTCACCACAAGGACAATTATTTGTTTAATATGATTAAGCATAGATACTTGAGTTAAGTTTTCTGCGTCATCATTTCTGTCGTTAAGTTTTACCTTGCAAGTAAATAAAACCGAGTGATTATCATTTTGTGTTTTCTTCTTCAACTTATCACAGCAAAAGTAACAAAAATAAGACATTGGCTGTCTGTTGATTGATGACACTAGTCTTAAGCTTTTGCGGGCCGGATTGGTGGCACTGGCGGGCAGGATTTGGCCCACGGGCCGTAGTTTGGAGACTCCTGGCTTAGACCGTTCCGGATCAGATTTAGTACCAAGTCACGACCACACTGAGGTGCATATGGCGTTCGAGGGGCGTACCATCTACAATGTTATTAGTGTTACTTCAACACGAATTTTGATATTTTCAAATATTAAAAAAGTGACGTAAACAGTTATCCTTTTTATGGTTTTTTTACTTTTTGTTTCACGCGTAGATAAAGGATTTAATAGACACGTTCTCAGCGTATGCAGTGTCGAGATAGCAATAGTTTATCATATGATAATCAGAATAAAATTAGAAGATAATTATAACTATAATTATAACTTTGTAGACTAAAAAGGCACTGCCAGTTTTAGCCGGATAACTACAAAATAAATTGCAGTTATGCTTATATTTTGCTTAAAATATATTAGAACGTGAAACATTAGCGTATACTACTCTGTCGAGAAAGTACCGGGAAAAGATCAATAATACACAAAATTTTTGTTATTCATCCAAATTTATTTTATCACCTTCAAAGTATGCTCCTTCAGAAACGATAGACTTACGCCAATGAATAATCCAATCATCAAAACATTTTTTAAACGCTGTTTCCGGAATTGAGTTCAGTTCTCCTTTATGTCTTCTACCGATTGAAAACGGGTGCCACGAAGTGGTAATTGGAGTTTAGGAAAAAGAAAGAAGTCGGCTGGAGCCATATCTGGTGTATGTAGTGGTTGCTCGATGGTATTTGTTGAGTGTTTGGACAAAATTTCATTCACAATGATGGCCTTGTGCGAAGGCGCATTATTGTGGTGCAAAATCCTAGAATTTTCTTTCCACAAATCTGGCTTTTTTCGTCGAATTTGCTCTCTTAAACGCCGCATAATGCTCAAATAATATTCTTTATTTACCGTTTGACTTTCTGGCAAGAATTCCGAGAGCACAACACCGCGATAGTCAAAGTAAAAAGTCAACATGACTTTGACTTTTGATCGACTTTGGCGTGGTTTTTTCGGTTTCGGTTCACTTGGATGTCGCCACTCCAAAGCTTGTTGACTAAATTGCATGTCAAACTCGTAAACCCACGTCTCGTCACCAGTAATAATGCGTTTCATGAACGTTGGGTCGGAATTGACTCGTTCTAGCATGTCCTCAGCGACTCTCATGCGATTGAGTTTTTGGAGAAAATTCAGGTCTTTTGGGACTAGCCGAGCGGAAACATGTTTCATGCCCAAGTGGTTATTTTGGATTGACTTGTGAGACACAGAAAGTTCGGCGGCTATCTCTCTCAAAGTTGAATGAGGATTTTCAGTCCCTATTGCCTTCACTTGTGTTGTCATGTTAACTTCAGTTGCAGACGTGGATGGCCTACCAGAGCGAGGCAAATCTTCCATCACATCTCGACCGCTTTTAAGCGTTTTGTACCACTCATAAGCACGTGTTTTCGATAAAGTCGATTCACCGTAAGCCTTCTGTAACATTTTCAGTGACTCCGAACACGAAATTCCATAGGCGATGCAAAATTTAAGACAAACTCTTTTTCGATATTTTTGTCCATTATGAAATTCGCAATACACACTAGATATGATATAACTAAAAACAGCACTGTATTTAATATAAATAACAGATGCAACTCAAACTCCGCGCCAAAATGGACAACAGTTGTGCCAATCTAACAACAACAAAAAAAAAACAAAAATTTGAATTTGGAACCATAAACAAATCATCCATTCTCAATACTTTTTTGACTGAATGTATAACGTGATTAATGAACGTTTTTTTACGCAAATACAAAAACAAGCTTACATTCCGATGATGGGGACGGTTGGCCAGGGTGGCCAACCGTCCCGTATCCGTATATTTTTGTTTGGACCCAGTTGAATTAGGTCCAAACAAAAATAACGCATACGCGAAAACGATAGAAAACTTATACATGTGTATCGCTCACTCTTGTTATGACCTAATATGTGCATCCTTTTTTTCATCCTTAGTATTAAAATAGTAGCGAGTCTATTATATCTTCTGTCTACGGTTACACGGCAGTATAGGGCTGGTACAAAGTTCTTTTTGGTAGGGGATTACTGATTTAGTTGCAAACATTAAATTTAATTGTTATCATAGCTACGCGACAATACCAAATTGATCGTTCAAGAACAGTATTCTATCTAGTAGTCATCTGCAAACATCCTGAATTTTTTTTAGAGGCGACTTTATAAGTTTTTAGGTTCTTCTGGTTATCGAATGGAACTAGGGGAACGGGATCATAGCTTCGAGTAAGTAGTTCGAGCGCGCTTGGATTAGTTAAATCAGTAAATCCATGCCACCGCGCGGTGGCTATAGTAACCATTTTGTTTTTGCGCTAGTAGCCTAGTATACATGCGCGAACTCTCCCCTATTAAGCTACAATATTGTCACAATATTTGCTGTTAACTATATAATACATGAGCGATGTTACTGTGAGTTAAAGTGTCAAACATACTACCAGACTAAGAATTAAAAAAGTCATTGCGTTTTCTTTTATTCAATTTATTCGTAAACATTTCTTCACTTACCAGAGGCAATTCAACCTATTGAGTTGTCTGTGTCACTACTGACACATATAAAAGCAAAACATTCAAAATGCAGATGTTTTCCTGGCCAACTTATTTGCTATTAGTGGCCCCAGATGTTTTCCTATATTTGAATTCTATAAGGGCGGCGGTACGGATTAGGTTAGGTTTAGGTAGTTAAATTTAATAATAATAATGGTCTTTATTGTACACCAAAATAACAAAACAAAGATCTTAAATATTAACGACGGGCCTCGTGGCGTAGTCGGTACTGTAACCGACTTCCGTGCACGAGGTCGTAGGTTCGATTCCATTATTTGTGTGATGAACACAGATATTTGTACTGCGTCTGGGTGTTTTATATTCGTAATCTGGTACCCATGGCACAAGCGTTAAGCTTAGTTTGGGACCAGAGGACGTTGTGTGAAAATGTCCGTGAATATTTATTTATTTATATTGTACAATTGGCGGTCCTATCGTATAAGGCAATCTCTTCCGGACAACCATTGAATGGAGTGAAAGAAATATATATACGAATTGTGGTGGGCGGCTTGTTAGTGTATACAGGATACTTTATTCATAAAATATATACTTATACATGTATATGGAATAAAAAATATAACTACATTTCTCGATATAACCACAAAATTTGCTGCTAATACACGAAAATTATAAAATAATTAAATAAAACTAACACAGAAGAGTTATATATTGTTATTTTTGGTATTGTATTGCTCATCACTAGCACATACATTTTGTCACATAAAATTATTGATTATAAAACGGTCAAAACAAATCAGAATATAGAACATCCCTAGTATTTTGACCAGTATCGCCCGAATGATAAAAGTGTAATCTGGGCGATTATTCTTTTGTTTTGATTAATTGTATTATGAATTACCATAACAGATTAGATTGCATATAAACATAATTCGAAAAAGCACTTAACAAGTATATTTGTGGCACATTATTTATATGCCAACTAGATAATATCCTTAATACAATACTTGTCACGATATAACAACTATTCTTGATATAACAACCAAATTATCAGTTGAAAAATCTCACAGTAATTTACTACGTTAGTTTCTACTTTTTTTTTTATTACGTTTGGTGGCAGACGAGCCACGGCCCACGTGGTAAATGGTAACCGTCGCTCATGGACTCAACTATACCGAGAGTAGGTATTGTCGCTGCTCACCATTTCATTTCACAGATATGAAATGAAAGAATTAACGGCTATCTCTTGCTACAAACAAAAATCACCGGTATGCTCAATGGCCGGTCACACGGAAGATGGTGGTACCAACCCTTTCGGGCCCGATAGCAAGTGAGTACTCCCACTTAGTACTCAGCCCTACCACCAGTAATGCGATGGGTGATAATTGCTTACTTCGTTTAGTCGCCTTGTATAACACCCGTGAGAAATAATGGGGTGGTGACACTTGTATTCTTAGTCCGTCACCACACGGACAAGTTTTATTTACTAAAGAAGAAGAATAAATGGAGAGCCGGTTTTTTGTTCGGTTATACTGCTAAAACTACTCAACCGATCGGAATAATACTTATAGCATAAGATGCAGCGTATTTTGCATAAGGTTTTAGTATATGATTTGTTAGTGATTACTTATCCGGGACCTATATTTTTGATGTAAAACATCTAATGCGGAGGGAGGGTACGGCTGTTACCGTGGCGACGCTTGTACCTAATAATAGGAATCCTATCCAAAATTGTTTTTTCATCGACAATACTATGACGCGAGTGAAGCCGCGGGGAATGTACTAGTGTACTATAAAGCATATTTAATGAAAATGAAAGTTCTACGTAAGCGTTAAATTGTTTCAGAGAGGCTACTCAAAAATCTGCATCTGTTCTATTTGAATCGTTTACTACGAATGTTTCCTTTGCTTGCCGCAACTGTTTTGTTAGAAGCATCATATTTAAACCACATGACCGATGGACCTAATTGGTCAGTTCCGGCGAATCAGGTTGGCAGATGTAGGGCGGCGTGGTGGTCTACACTGTTGCATATTCAGAACTACATGAACCCAAGGACTGCGGTAATATTTTGATAAATTTATCGATAATATAAATACTTACTTATCATCACGCTATCTTGCGGGGTACTCAGAGAGAACAGAGTGGCAAAAGGAAAGAAACAGACGTTTTGTCTATGCATCTATGTATGTAGGTATAATATAAAAAATGTTATAGTAAATATTTTAATTAAAATAAATATAAATAGGAATTATATTTAAGAGATTTTTAATAACTATCCGAGCCAAGCGCTATACGTACTGGACACTGCAGAATATCAGTGTCGTGGTGGCGTGGGCATTTTTGTTTTAATTTAGTTCTTATATGGTATAAGTAAGTAAGGTAATAATATAAGGTAATAGTATATGGATTGTATGTGTTCCCTTTTGCCAAGAGTCAATAAAGTCTTTTCTTTCTTTCTTTCTCTTTCTTCAGAATGGCAATGGGAAAGTTATATCAGACCCGGCCACGCGTTGCTGTGGCATACGCATTCGTTCATTAACATTTTGAAATAAAAAGGGTAATAATTATCGTTAAAGACTGAGAGACTGAGAAGATTGGATTCTTTTATGTTGGACAAATCATACATTTAGAAAAGAAAACATTAAGATCGGAGAAGTAGTTTCGAAGTTCATCGCGGACAAATACTGTGGGAGGAAATTTTTATATAAACTTAGATTAATAATACGTTATATTGCACGCCTTATAAGCGAAGCGTTGAAGTGTGTTCTACTCCCGGTTGACACGGCACAGCTGATTTTTCAAACTTAAAATGTCTCTATTTATCATATATTGCACTTGTAAAATAATATCTACACACATATATAAAGAACAAACACTATTTTTAACACTCATGATATTTTTGATGCCATTTTTGTTATTTAAACTAAAAACTGTTTGAAAAAAATCTGGCTTGGACGTCCGTGAGTTGTAGGTAATGTATGTTAACACGATAACGACCAAAATACTTAATTAATCGATCGTCTTTTTTTTTTTCGTTTACGAATTATTATGATTAGGAATAGAGCCCTATTACTTTTCACGTTCTGATTCGATGTGATTTAATTGTAATGAAATAAACAAAAAAATACTGAATATTTACGGCATTTACGCTCGACGCGACACTAAAACCAGCGCCTTTCATGAGAACTACCTACCTTTTTACGTACGCATAGCCACCGGTGATTTTACTATCGTCAACAGAACAGAACGCCGTTCGCCCGGATGGTACATTGTTTTTTGTTAAAAGAAAGTTTTTACCTTTGCTTGACGAACTGATGATATTTGTCAAGTATAATAAATATTTTATTCATAACAATAATTAAAAACACTAAACACACGTAAATCATAACACACCAACGTTATAAAACACAAAAAAAACATATTTTACATTCCACATTTTTTTTTGCGTGGCCTTGACGTCACGGTTTCAATTAGAACAAAGTATAAAATTATAAGGTAACCAAGTTAGGAAGATAAATGGTTTAGAGATTTCTTGTTAAACTCGTTGATTTTTAAATAAGTCGTATAATATGGTCCAAAGTTGCAATTTTCTATTGATAGATGTCGCTGTTTTAAAGTAAAAGAGATATTGACAAATGAAGCCCTAGATGTCGCAAGTGGCAATTTTAGATGTATTCAGTTGCTGTTGTATATATAGAACAACAATATTGCTTTTTTTTGTAAGGAAACTAGCGATGTCTTTTTGTTTTCTTGTTTTTGTTTACAGTTTAATAAATTATTCAATTTTACATGTTTATATATATTATATGCACTTATGCAGGTATATATGTAAACTCATGGATTGTTGTTCTTACTAATTGTCAGATGGCGCCTTGCAAAATGACAGAGGAAGACCAATATAGAAGTACTTCTTAAAATTAGCGCTAGATGGCGTATAAGACATTAAACCCACATTAGTATTTTTTGAAATTAGCACTTTCTATGTGATTTATTGAAAACTACTTAGTAAAACCAATACATTATTAGTTACTTATCAAATAATCAATTTTATTGTGAAAAATGTGAAGATTATGAGGCGTGCAGTTTTGGATTTTCCAAAGTATTCATTAATCTAAGCATGTGTGATACGACTGTTAATACTCACTAACATCCACTACACGTATTAGGTAGTCTAATTATAGAATATTTATATTATCTTAGATAAGATAAGTTTTAAATCGGTCATGTATTGAAGGAAGGTGGAGTCAGGAGTATCCGAAACCGTCGAGCATGAAATAAGAGATTTAAGAATGTTGAGGAAGCGAGAGATGTATGCAAGAATAGAGTATTTTGGCACTATTCTGCTATTTTTATTTATGCCTTCCCCGCAAGGGAGATGGTATTATGACAAGTAAGTAAGTATTTAAAGTTCTTATTAAGAAAATGTCTCTCCCATACAAACGTTCCCCTCCATCTATTTTCTTCTATTAACCAAAAACCCTTTTTTTTTGTTAAGGCGGCAAAAAATGTTCCTAACCGCACACCCCGTCGTTCGGGGCAACGAACAGGGTAGTGTGGGGCCCTCACCCACTAAAGAAACCCGCCGTGTGCCTTCTCTCCGCCTTTATTGGTGGGCCACTGGAACTATGTTACATTCCTTCGGTGGTCCGGCGGCAGCTTACCCTTTCGGGTACCCTCTACTGACCGACGCACCCGCACACGTAGCGTCGCACCTTCGCGGGAGGCCTTGCGGGTGGTGGACGTTCCCCGGTCCATTCACCCGTAGCCTCAGCTAGGGCGGCATGAGGCGCAAATACCTGCGCCTGCGCCGTCCCGGTCGCTGGCGGCGGTTTAGGTCAGCGGAAGAATCCTCCTCCCTGGCCCTCTCCGCCGCTTCCTTCCGCGAGATACCTCCTCGCAGAAGGCAGCGACCGCGGCAAAATTCCTTTCGCTGCCAAGCATCGCTCTGACGACGCTCGGCAGCGAGAGGTCCCCCCCTATTTCTGCGACGAGTTCACGTCGCTGCTCGGCCCAAGCCGGGCACGACTCGAGCGTGTGCCACGCCGTGTCCTCGTCACAGCCGCAGTGGTGACAGCTCGGAGTCGCTTCCCTCCTTGCGACTATGTGCAGATATCTGCCGAAGCAACCGTGCCTCGACAGCACCTGCACCAGTCGCAACGTAAGGACTCCGTGCCGTCGCCCCACCCACTCCTCCAACACTGGTTGGAGCGCCCCTACTGTCCAAAGACCGGCCCGGGGCGCCTCCAATTAAACTTTACTTATCATCACGCCATCTTATATGGGGAGTAGGCAGAGAATACATAATTTGTAATAAATAGTTAGTTTCAAGTACATAATTTGTAATAAGTAGTTAGTAGTAAGTAAGTCCATAACCTAAATTATAATAAAACCGATACTCCCATACAAAACATAACCCCACGTTTTCCCCACATAATATGTGAATATGCAAAAAAGCTGGAGCGCGTCATTATTAATTTATATACAGTAACTGTATTTCAAAGTTACCTGTATCTCTTGAGTCAGGACAAGCCATTTTATATTTATATATAGATACTATATATTAGATTAGATGCTATGTGTACTAAGTGAATAAATTTTGATTTTTGCTTGCTAAGCTGTTGGGACCATCTAGTCTAATATATTTATATATACTATGCTACTTTTGCACACTAAAAGTTTTTTTTTATAAAATATAGATTGTTCTATTAATATGCCAGTCGTTAACATTTTTTAAAATTGGATTTATAATCCAGGATGCGATGTTTTATTTATCTATCGCATATGTGATAGCTTATTGGTAAGACCGAGGTTTATCACACCGATGTATCGAGTTCGACCCTCAGTACTTCTTCTAATCACCACTGTGAAGTAAAATGTCATCATAAAGTCTGCATGATACAAAAATTTTCTTGAAGGTTTGTATACTGTGTCAACGTATTAACTGGACAATGGTTTGTGTTGAGCACAAACCTAACCCCCCTCTACCACTAAGGGAAAACCAGTTATGAGTTGTGAAAAAAATATTACAGTAATTAATCAATTTTGGCATGTTGTTTCAGTGTATTGTTCAAAGTTGGTACCTTGCAATAGACGTTCAGCTTCACATATTATCTCCTGTTATACTAGTCTGGGTTCTTTGGGGTAAAAAGAGAATCGCTTGGACGGCATTATGCCTTGGTATTCTTGGTGTCCTTACGGCATCAACAGTATACATATTTGTCAATGAATTTCCGCCTGTGATGGTAGCTGCTGGGTAAGTTACCTTTTATTTTTAATTTTGAGTTACATTTTATTTATTTAGATATTTTATATATATTTTTAGCATTTGACATGCTTAGCCATATACATTAAACACAAAGTGGAAAATGTGAATTCGAAAATAACAGTCACGAGCAGGATTTGAACTTGCATCTTCTGGATACCGTCCAGACGCCTTGCTAATTCAGCCATCGTGACAATTGCTCCTGACTGCTAATCTCGATAACACATTCATACTTAAGTCTTGGGTGACGCCTGTGCCATCCGTCGGAAGCATTTTCATACATTATACCGACCAGGTAAACTTAATTTTACAATAAAGATTTTTACCTAATAATGACGTAGCCATATAAATATTTAGATATTTTTATATATATATTTTTAGCATTTGTTTTTTATATATATATTTTTGTTTTATATAATATAGAATTTATTCACCTTGTTAAGTCTATATGGTTCTATCGTCGGGCACAAGCCTCCTCCTTAATCCACCAAGAGCCACCTCGTGAAATGTTAACTAAGTTTAAGTACATAAATAATTATTTGTTGCAAACACGTTATTAAGATAAATATTTACATCACGCGTTTCAACTGTAAATATACCTTATCGCCATGCATCTGTATACAGATCTAGATTATTATATACTAGCCTTTGCCAGCGGCTTCGCCGCAGCCAAAAGCTAGTTTTTCGGTTATATTTCAGGTTTCTGATATAGTAGCGGGATAAAATGTCTACCAGTTTTTAAGTCAAATCAAGGCCTTTCAAATAAAAAAAGTTGCATCAAAATCCATCTAGTAGTTCTTTTAAATAAATTCTACAAAAAAATCTAGTTTAAATAATTTTCTAGTTTTTCGGTTATATCTCAGGCTCCCGATATAGTAGCGGGATAAAATGTATACCAGTTTTTAAGTCTAATCAAGGCCATATACATTTACATTTCACAATATACTTTATCAACATTTTGATTCATGTTTTTATTGTATATTTACATATTTTTTTAAATATTTGACATGCTTAGCCATATAAATTAACACAAAGTGTGAAAATGTGAAATCAAAAATAACATCTGAGACGGCATTCTAGGAGATACAGATTCAAATCCTGCTCGTGACTGTTATTTTCAATTTTACATTTTCACACTTTGTATTAATTTACTTTATAAATTTAATAAATTGTAAATTATTATAATTTTAGCCGTGAAAACGAAATGATGACATATTTGGTCAACTATTATGTAAATACATTGACGAGGGCACCTCCCTTCCTTATTGGCATGGCCTTTGGATACGCAGTTCGAGTGTCGAAGATTAAGTTAGCA
The DNA here is from genome assembly GCA_948253155.1 of Leucoma salicis. Taxonomy (NCBI): domain Eukaryota; kingdom Metazoa; phylum Arthropoda; class Insecta; order Lepidoptera; family Erebidae; genus Leucoma; species Leucoma salicis. The sequence continues at coordinate 7,199,182 of OX411808.1, read as the reverse complement.
AGGGTAAGGTTAAATTGTCAATTTGAGTTGAATTATTGATTTGTTTCCCATGAAATTGCTAAGCTAAGTACTTTAATATATGTTAAGAGTCAACCAAGGGTTTATACGGGTACAAATTACTGGCTCGGTTTTATCTTAAGTGGTTAGAATTAGCTATAACCCATATATATATATATATATATATATATATATACTAGCCTTTGCTTGCGGATCCGCCGGAACCAAAAGCTAGTTTTTAGGTTGTATCTCAGGTTTCCGATATAGTAGCGGGATAAAATGTATACCAGTTGTTAAGTCTAATAAGATCTATTAAATAGAAAAAGTTGCATCCAAACCCGTTCAGTAGTTTTTGCGTGATGCGCGAACAAACAAACAGAGAAACAGATAAACAGACAAACAGACAAAAAAATCTAAAAAAAATCTTTTGTGTTTAGACACGCCTATATAGCCTATTAAAGTCATTTTTTTCTGAAATATCTTAAATGTACAGACACAGCTCTGTTACAACTTTATAATAGTATAGATTTATATGGAACTGTCAGCTATATTTCAATAATGTGTTGAAATTTTGTATTTAGAAAAGCGTAATAGCAGAAAATACAAAAATGGGGATGTATTTTTTAGTTTTTCTTTAATTTCAAATGCGTTATAATAGAGCACAAATAAATGCGCGCCAATTTCAAAATGTACGCTTGGTACTGAACAAGTAATTGATCACTGTGAGTGACGCTAGAAGGGTTTAACTGGAACGGAAGTTGGAATGAGTTTTTAGGCGATAGTAATGATAGTTCGCGTGTGTTCTTGGAGCTTTTACAATTAAACATTTAACAATATTCTAACTAACTTATCATCATCATTTCCCTTGCGGGGTAGGCAGAGAGAACAGAGTGCCAAGAGGCTCTATTCTTGCATACATCTCCTCTTGCTGCCTGAACATTCATAATTCTCTTCATAAGATTTAACAATTTAATTCAATTTTGTTTGACAATATCATACCAGCATTTAAAATGCTGTCTAATGTATCAGATTTATCTGCAATGATGATACAATCTCTGTTGCTTATTCTCTCTCATCTATATAATTAATACTTTAACTATTAAGTATATAATAGTTAATAGTGTTAAATATTCTGTCAACAGCTTTGGGTGATAATTTACTGGACTTTGTTCTTCGCCCTCACAACGTTTCTTATGTACTACAATCTTCCCATCAACAGATTCGATTGGGACAATCAGTTTATGTCTAGCTTCTATAATGCTTTCTTTAGAAGTTTTTGGGCAATCGCTGTAGGACTTCTCATATATGCGTGCACAAATGGATGGATATATAATATGTAGGTATATCCTCTTTTCAACAAAATGAAAAACGTTCGCTACACAGTTAATTCCTGCTGTATATAATATTTATTAAGACCAGACATATAATCTAAATAGCTATTTAAAGAACAAATCTATACAAATGAATAAAATTGGAGTGTCTGTTTGTAATATCTAAATAACAGCTTTTCACAAAAAAAAAAGTGAAAATTGCCTAGAACAAAACAAAGAGTTTGGCTGTCTGTCTGGCTGAATGCTTCGGCTAATTTTTGAAACGGCTGGAGGGAACTGTTTGGGCGGAACTTCAATGGTATAGAGCTGATGTTATAAGGAGTAACTCCGGCTACTTTTATTATGGAGAAAGAATTAGGGTTCCCCACAAAAAAAACAGCTAAATTCCACACGGACTAAAACGCTTTTGCCATATTTAAAATCTTGTCAAGCAGATGTTCATTGCATATGAAATAAATATTTTTTATATATATTTATCCTATTATATATATTTAGCCTATTATGTAGCTTAGTTCGATGTACCAAATAGGGTACGAGCCGAAAATTTCAGACTCAATGTTAAGTCTAACACGTCCTAGTATTCCTTCCCTAGCATTTAGAACATATAAACTTAGTCGCTAGACCGACTTCATAATTCCGTATAGTATTTGAATAAAGAAGGAAACGCTCAATAAAATAGGCTGCTACTATTTTCCAGGTCCAATTAATTGGTTGCTATCCCTACAAGTGTGGAAAATTCATTCCCGCCTGTCTTACGCGATGTATTTATTCCACTATATGTTGATGGTGGCTTTGAACCACACTGCAGTAGTACCTGTGTATTTTTCTCCTGGATTAGTGGTAAGTACTCGTTTTTATATATTACTAGCTGACCCAGCAAACGTTGTTTTGCCATGTATATTATTTCTAGGAAACATTTTTTTAGTTCAATAAAAATAACTATCTACTATAAGTGTGCGGGGATTTACTTATAATTGAATTGAGAAAAAAGTTATAATTAAAGGTGCCGTGTGGGGCCGGCTTTAGAATTGTCCCACCCCTCTCCACCCATGGGAGTCGTAAGAGCCGACTGAGGGTATACCGGGGGAGTGGGCAGCAGCACTCCTTCGAGTATTAACAACATCCACTGCGATCGCCAACCCGCCTGCCAAGGGTGGCGATTACGGCACTATCCCCCATTCTTGGGGAGGGCTATGTCCAGCAGTGGACCTTAAAGGCTGATGATGGATGGAATGGATGGATTAAAAATAAAAAAATAAAAATCGCGATGGAAAAATAGGGGTTGAACGTAGAGGGGTGAAAAATTTAGAGTAATACAAAATTTATTACAATATTTTTTATTCTAAGTCATGACAAAATAAAAATAAAAATCTTGCCAAAATTTTAAATTTTTAAAATTAAATTTTATAATTAACGAATAAAAAATAAGGGTTGATCGTAGAGGGTTGAAAATTTAGGGTTGTATGTATTTTTTAATGCCGTATCATAAAAAAATAAAAATTTATCTAAAAATGTAAAAAAATAATTTAGGGTTGGACTACCCTTAACATTTAGAGCGATGAAAAATAGATGTCCGATTCTCAGACCTACCCAATATGCACACAAAATTTCATGAGAATCGGTTAAGCCGTTTCGGAGGAGTTCAACCACAAACACCGCGACACGAGAATTGTATATACTCGTATTAGATTATACAACGTGGGTGGCAAACAAGCATAAGTTACATGTGATAGTAAACGGTTTTAGCCTATAAACGCTAGCAACATCAGGAGTGTACCGACATCTATCTCGCCACATACGAACAATAAAAAAAAAACTGACGTATCGTACATCGCGATATTAAAGTTATCCGAGCGATTGTAAATATATTCAAGTGCCCGACAAACAAGGTCGGGCAGTAGCCCACTGGACACAACACCCGTCTAGTCGGAGGATCCTCCCTTTTCAATGGTGGATGAGGAACTTTACACCCTGTTCCTCTATCCCCCAAACTATCCTCCAATCCCCCAAAAGGGGCGTCACTCGCGCGTCGTCATCTCCAAGGAAAGGAATAGAAGGTGGATAGCAAGGATAATAAGGAGAGGATAAGGAGAGGCTTTGGCTTCCAGTGCTCTCACTCACCATGCAAAACAGTAGGAGAATCTACCGTTGTTCCTTTTTTGAGAGATTGGTACTTCACCGATCGTGCCTGCCTATTCATGCTGGGATAAATAAGGTTCTATCACTATTTTAAAATAATGCTATTATTTAACAACTTTTCCCTTTATGGTAACTTTCAATGAAAAATGTAAATCATGTTAAGCACGTTACCTACAAGTCAGTATCGAATAATAAGCTCTTAATTTGTCATTCGTGGACAATATTATTGTATTTTGTATACTACGAGGGTGGCAAACAAGCTGCATAGTATTTTTTTTGATAGCTAATGAAAACAGACAAGCCACGGCCCACCTGACGGTAAGTGGTAACCGTCACTCATGCACTCAACTATACTAAGAGTATTATTAAGCCGCTGCGCACCATTATCATTTCTCAGATATAAAATGAAAGAATAAACGGCTATCTGCTGCTCTGAACACACTGACATGTTTCATGACCGGTTACACAGGAGACGGTAGTACCGACCCGTTCGGGCCCGAAAGCAAGTAAGTACTCTCACTTGGTACCCAGCCCTACCACCAGTAATGCAATGGATGATAATAGCTTACTTCCCTTAATCGCCTTGTACGACACCCGCGGGAATGGAGGGGGTGGTGACACTTGTATTCTTAGTCCGTCATAACACGGACAATATATTATATACCGTAGCCTTTAGATGTTGGCAACACCAGAGGTATGACTAGCACATTGCCAGCTCCAAGAAAAGTGATAGGAAATATACACTAAGGATAATATGGAGTCCCCTTCAAGAGGAGGTTTAGACCTTCGGCTTTCTCATTTATTCTATTGCTGTTTCACGGTGATCTTCTGTGTAAGAGTGACATTTCCACGATCGAGCTAACCCATTCTTGATAAGCAAATCTCTACCATTAGCACTTTATTTAATTAATTATTATTGTGTTTAAATTTCAGACGTTTAAGTTTTTGGCGCACTACGCTTTGTGTTTTGCCGTATCTTTCTTGATGGTGCTGGTCATAGATGCTCCATTTTCTACTTTATTCAAGATAATACTAGGGGGTGGTACGTACTAACTTTAATTTTTAATTTATTATATTCACCGAGAGGGAGACACATTATTATAAGCTTATTCATTACCATATACCTATATTAACTTATTATTATGAGTTTATATAGGTGTATGATGATTTCAAGTGGATCAGTGGGACTACGTATTTTATGAAGATATAACTATATATGACTAAACTCTTAATTATTTTCACAGGTGTCAAAAAACCTATCGAAAACAATGAAAATACAGAAATCAAAGAAACCGCCAAACAAGCTTAGATGAATATTTATAATAGTATTATGTGTTATGCTTAATTTATTTGTTATAAGTACTTAATAAAGGGCGTGCTAAAACATTATAGTATTATTGTAGTGATTTTGCAATCATATTATTGTTCATGTGAGCTTTTTTCCAAATTTAATAGAACGATGTTTTAAAATAATTAAACGGGTCTTAACCTGTATGTATGCATAGTTTTTTTTTAATGCACATGGGTGGCGAACTAGCATACCCACCTGATGGTAAGCGGTTACCGTAGCCTATAGACGCTAGCAACACCAGGAGGATTCACTCGCGTATCGCTATTGGAAAGGGATAGGAGGTGTATAGGAAGAATAATAAGATGTTAGGTAGGATACTAAGGAGAAAATAGGAAGGATAGGGAACCCCCTTTTGAGCCTCCGGCGCTCTCATTCACCATACGATACACAACGGTAGGAAAACGGTTGTTACACGCTGATCTTATGTGAGAGGGTGGTTCTCCCCACTGCCCTTCTGTGGCGTCCACAGAGGGTCGTAGCGGTCAGGGCAATACGCGGGTACCGCACGGTCTCCCCCCCGGGGGAACCCCCCCGTGGGATCTGGAGGCGGAGGCGTCTATCGGCGGGCGTCGACGGCGCGGGCGGGGGGCAGCCGCCCCTCGCCGAGCGCAATGTCATCGTGGCGGGAAGATGCCCGCCGCGCCACCGTCCTAAAGTGGAAGTCTCGGCTGGAGACGCCCCGGGCCGGTCTCTGGACCGTGGGGGCGCTCCGGCCGATCTTGGAAGAATGGGCAGGGCGGCAGCACGGGGTCCTCACCTTCCGGTTGGTGCAGGTTTTGTCGGGGCATGGTTGCTTCGGCAAATACCTGCACACGATCGCAAGGAGGGAGACGACCCCAGGCTGTCACCACTGCGACTGCGACGAGGACTCGGCGCAGCACACGCTCGAGTCGTGCCCGGCCTGGGATGTGCAGCGCCGGGAACTCGTTGCAGTCATAGGCGTGGACCTGTCGTTGCCGGCCGTTGCGCGAGCGATGGTTGGCAGTGACAGGGCCTGGACCGCGGTCGCCGCCTTCTGCGAGGCTGTCATCTCGCGGAAGGAGGTGGCGGAGAGGGCCCGTGAGGAATCCTCCTTCGCGGAGCCGATTCGCCGCCGGCGCGAGGGGCGGCGTGCGCGCGCTTACATGCGCCTGATGCCGCCCTAGCCGAGGCCGCGGACGGTGGGGTCGGGGAGTACCCTGCCGTCCGCGGAAGCTTACCGCGAAGGTGCGACGCCCAAGTGCGCGAGGCGTCGCTCAAGAGAGGGTGCCCGTAGGGGCTGCCGCCTGCGGATCGCGGTCGTAACGACGCGGTACCCGTGATCCGCCGTAGCAAGGGCGGGTGGAGGCGCACCGTGGGTTTTTAGTGGGTGAGAGCCCCATTCACCCCGTTGTCTCCCCGGGCAGCGGGGTGTGCGGTAGGACATTTTTGCCCACCTAAAATAAAAAAAAAAAAAAGGGTGGTTCTCCCCCTATAGTGCGCGCCCATTTGTGCTGGGATAAGCAAGGCTCCGACCACGTGACCACGGCTGGTGCAACCCAGTCAAAACGTTAGGATTAAATATAAGGGTACCTGAAAGGGTAAGCTGCCGGCGGACCACTGAAGCAATGTAACACGTGTCCAGTGGCCCGCCAATACAGGCGGAGAGATAGCACATGGGGGTTTATTTAGTGGGTGAGGGCCCCACACTACCCTGTTCGTTGCCCCGAACGACGGCAAGTACGGTTAGGAACATTATTTCCCGCCTTAACAAAAAAGAGGATTAAATATAGAATGTTTTGTATACCATAGATATATTGACAGGCCTCGTGGCGTAGTCGTTAGTGTAACCGACTTCCGTGCACGAGGTCGTGGGTTCGATTCCCACTCAGGTCAATTATTTGTGTGATGAACATAGATATTTGTACCGAAACTGGGTGTTTTTTATCTATTATATGTATGTATTTACAAAAAAAAAGTAGTATATGTATTATATATCCGTAATCTGGTACCCATAGCACAAGCGTTAAGCTTAGTTTGAGACCAGAGGACGTTGTGTGAAATGTCCGTGAATATTTATTTATTTATTTATATTATGCAACGTATAATCTTAGTACTTCAGCCTTTCATTAATTTGTTTGTTATTTATTAATATAAATTAGAGAGAGTTTGTTTAGTAAAAGAAAGAAAAGAAAGAGTTTATAAGTTTAATGAGGCTAAAAAACTGACACAAATAAGGAGAAAGCTATTTCCTAACATAGTAATAATTGTATGTTTGTAATGTCCCCAGCCATACAGGGATTACTCCCTAGTCCAGGGTGTTGTTAAAAAAGATAGGTGTGTTGAACTAGAAATATAATGATTATTAAGTTATTACAACAGCTACTTCGTAAGCGTGAAATGTAGTTTCTTTCTTGTGCATGATCCTAATTATAAAACAAAAGTGGCCTTATTTACTCCATCATCAGCTATCTGCTAGTAAAAATCTCAATCAAATCGGTTATGCCGGTACTGAAATTAGCTAGAACAAACAGCCAGACATAAAGACAAAAACTTAAAACAGAAAAATATTTTGTTATAGTACTATAACAGCATTGTTAGTACGAGCGGGAAACGCACCCGCGTCCCTTTCAATCCAGGGAAGTGCTCTAAATCACTGAACTACCGTACCGACCTTTTCGGTCATCCCAATCTCCTCATCACATTTATCTTTACAACCAACGCCATCTATCGGAACGCACGCGTAAAAATCTCTTTTTCCTCATTCCCAAATAATTTGTACTCTAAAAAGTAGCTGAGCATGTCAAATGCTAAAAAATACAGATTAAAAATATTTTGTTATAGTTAACGTTTACAATTTCATATGCATTTAGTAAAAAGCTGTTATTTAGACTTTACAAACAGACACTTCAATTTATTTATTTGCATAGATTTATGTAATAAAAATTACTATGATTTTGCTTTATATTCAATGTTTCATTAATATACTATTTGCTCCATGTTTTTTACAAATATTTTCTTTTAAAACATTTTTCGTATTGTGTGTACAAAACTACTTAAACTATAACTCTGCGAGTCTGTTATACGTTGAGATTGTATGCATTACGGCTCCTATCTGTAGCACCCAAGTACCCCATTCTTATACAAGAGGGAATGCATTACTCTTTGTAGCTTGACATTTGAAAGCATAAACGTTTTCTTGTTTGCATTCTCGTTTATGTTCAGCGAAAAATATTTTTCTATTACGTTGACGTGCTGACCACTAGCTTGTAGTACTTCAGTTTCATTTAAATTAACTAATTTTGTGAGATATGTAAAACCTCGCGATTTTATATCTTTTGTTTGTTAAGGCGGGAAAAAATGTATCTAACCGCACACCTCGATATTCGGGGCAACGAACATGGTAGTGTAGGGCCCTCACTCACTAAATAAACCCACCGTGTGCCGTCTCTCCGCCTGTATTGGCGGACCACTGGAACTACGTGATATTACTTCAGCGATCCGACAGCGGATTACCCGCGGGTACTCTCTACTGAGGGTCGCTGGAGACCTTGGGCGGCGAATATTCCTCAGTCCATCCACTCGCAGCATCAGCTAGGGCGGTTTTATATCTTGGAAAGTGATACAGGAATATATGAATGTTTAGAACATTTATTTTAGATTAAATTCTATACAAATGAAACTCTTACGGCGCACAAATACCAAGGCAAAATTTAACGTACCTATTAGCCTCACACGTACAATATTATTTTCTGCGGGAAATAGTGTTTGTATGAAAAATATGATTATGTCATCTAGATGTTAACTCACTTCAAAAAAGGGTAAGGTTCTCAGTTCGTATTAAGTAACTTTTATACATACGAGTAAATATGATAACTCGAGTGAAATTTAGAAACATGTTCCATTCAGGATCTACAACCTCTATTACTCTATAGTGTGTATGTAGCCGGCCTAAACTGAACGTATAGGTCAGCATAATATTTAGTTATAATATATGTTGTATGTAAGTTGTATTAATAAATATGGACATCAAAGCGATCGGACGTGTTGTTGTTTGTCTCTTCTAATTGCAACCTTCAACTTCAACGAACCTACACATGCAGAGTACACAGCGTAACACTACAACTCAGCATATGCAGATTTTTAGATCTATATAAACTGCTCATAAATTTTAGCTGTATATCATAAAACTAAGGCAGCGTAATTCATGTAAACACCCGATAAAGGTTGTTACTAAATTTAAAAAAGAAATATATGCCTATTTTTAGTTTTTCCACAACCTATTTTTGTCACATTATTGGGCACGAATCTCCTCTCGTACTGAGAGGGAATCAAATCACAGTGAACCACACTGGCCTAATACGGGTTGGCAAACGTCGCAAACTAACTACCGAACCGAGAAAATCTTTAAATCTTTAGCATAGAGATTTTCTCATTATGCTTTTTTTTTAAATTTTTTTTTAAACAGCTGAGTGGCAAACAATCACAACGCTTACCTGATGGTAAGCGGTCACCGTAGCCTATAGAATCCAGCACCACACGAGGCATCACTCGTACGTCGCCATATCCAAGGAAAGGGATACGAGGTGGAGAGTAAACACAATAAGGATAGGATAGGGAAGGGATTTGGGCTTCCGGCGCTCTCACTCACCATACGTGATATATGTGAGAGGGTGGTACTTCCCAGATCGAGCCGGCCCACTCATGCTGGGACAAGCAAGGCTACCAATAGAGATGCTTTTCACCGGCCAGTGATAAATGTCGAAATGTCAGAGATGTGTGGATGTGTTTTGTTTACCTATTGAAATGTTATTTGGGACATAAAACAATTATCATCAATCGCTCTAGTGAAATAGACACATTAACAATTCAGATCTATTGTCACTTCAACGTATTTTACCGACGCTATGTGTCAGTTCAAATTTAGGCTTTGTCAGCAAAGTGGATCCAACTCCCACATAACGGACAAGTTTATTTTCGTCTACTGGATATAGTTCAGGAGTTGCTGCTACCGAAAATTTTCTGACGAAAGAGCCTAATATCACGTTTTGCATTGAAACTTGGTACTTCGCGATTATAAGATACATACTTATAGTTTTTAGACAAATAAGATGATGGTAAGCCGTAGCCAATAGATGCTAGTACACGAAAGGTATACTCGCGCGTCATCAACTCCAAGTACAGGGATAGGAGGGGGGGGAGGAAGGATGAAAAGGAGAGGATAAGGAGCGGGCTTAGGCATTTGGCGCTCTCACTCACCATACGAAATACAAGTGTAAGTGTAACTACTTTTGTTTTAAGCTGATCTGCTGTGGGAGTGTAGTACTTCTCCGGTTGAGCCAGCCCCCATTCATGCTGGCACAACCAAGGCTGTTTATTGCGTAACTACTTTACCGATTATCATGAAGCTTATACAGAGTTCGGAGTACTCAGAAGGACACAGGCATCCCAGAAAGTTGGAGCGAACGGAAGGGAATGGTTAAATTTGTGTAGAGATTAAATTATTGTTCCAGAGGGATGTAGATTAGAGGTGGTTATCTTTGGGGTGCGTTTCCATTGACGCGGAGCTGGGCGGAGTGTTGAGGAGTGGACCTGTATTTGCCAATCACAGTGTTCGAAATCTCCACTCCACATCAATGTATTTACATTGAGGAGCGGAGCAGACCCCTTAGAATGAAAAACGAAACGTTAGACGAACTTTCGTTTCGCTTCATTGTGATTGGTCGCCTGAATTACGCGTCGAAATCTCGACTAATCAAGAAACACGCGTCGGACTGTTGATCAATCAAAGCAAATATAAATCACTTTAAGCGTTTGACTTGTGCGCTGCATTTTAGTTCAGTGCAGCTCCGGCTTCCTCCATGGTCGCAGCATCAAAGTCGTTGTAGACGGATGCTGCTCTGATACCATGGAGATTAATGCTGGCGTTCCTCAAGGCTCGGTGCTCTCCCCAACGCTGTTCATCCTGCATATCAATGACTTGCCCTCGATTGAGAGTATGCATTGCTATGCGGATGACAGTACGGGTGATGCGCGATATACCGGCCATCAGAAAGTCCCTCGGAACATGCTGAAGCAATTTGCTCTGAGCGCTCTCTAAGGCGGGCCTCGGAATGGGGAGAAAAGAACTTGGTTCAATTCAACCCTACGAAGACACAGGTATGCGCATTCACTGCAAAGAAGGACGCATTTGTCGTGACGCCCCAGTTCCAAGGGGTAACTCTCCCGGTCTCCGAGAGTATTGGGATCCTCGGCATCGACATATCTAGCTAAGTCAAGTTCGAGAGTCATTTGGAGGACAAAGCCAAATTGGCGAGCAAGAAACTGGGCGTCCTGAATAGAGCCAAGCGGTACTTCACCTCGAGGCGACTTGTGCTGTATAAACCACAAGTCCGCCCTCACGTTGAGTACTGTTTGCGTCTCTGGGCAGGCTTACCAAAATACCAGCTCGACCCACTTGAATCCTTGCAAATGCGTGCTGTTCGGATTGTCGATGATCCATGATCATCTCACGGATGAGCTGGAGTCGTTGGGGCGGCGGAGAGACTTTGGGGCTCTCTTTGTGCTCTATCGACTCTTCGACAAGGAGTGCTCTGAGGAACTGTTTGAGTTTTTGTTGTTTTGGTACCAACATCGCCATTTTACCACCGGACCACGAGACGCCGTGCTAGGGTTCATCCATACTACCTGGAGACGATCTCGTCCAAGAAGATTCGTTTTCAGCGTTCTTTTCTACCACGTACGTGTAAGCTCTGGAATGAACTTCCTGCTGCGGTGTTTCCCCAGCGTTACGACTTGTCCCTCTTTAAACGAGGATTGAGAAGAGCACGTTACTCACGGTTGGCGGAGGCTTGGCTGTGCCCCTGGTGTTGCCAAAGTCCATGAGCGGCGGTTACCACTTACCATCAGGTGGGCTGTTAGCTCGTCTGCCACCGTTAGCAATAAAAAAAGCTCTGGTCTGATCAGCTCCACTTCACCCTGCTTCGTTTCAATGGAAAACTTGCCTCTTTTCACTGCTTTTTGCCGGCCAGCTCCACGTCAGTGGAAATGCACCCTTAGGCTGCTGGCCCACCAGTACCTAATTTATTACAACATTGTACGCTGTAAGTTTACAAAATAACGAGTATTAATAAGTAATCTTAGGACTTACAAATTGTGGTTATTTTGCAGGCATTATGTTTCATTCTGAAGTTGTCCTATCCATTTTAGATTTGATGAAGGTTAACGAAGAGTGGCTTTCAATATTGCAACAGATCGAGAAATTATTATTTATGAGTTGTTTGACGTTATTATAGAGACTCAAATACACTATTCAAAAGAGTTATAACTCGCAGTATTTAATGCATTATCATACTATTCCTTTTTATCGATTCACAACCTATTAATTTCGTTTGATTATACTAAAAATAAATAATATTTCAAATAAATTGTTCAACACTATACAAGGTTAATTAACCTTAATTATTTCTCATTTATGTAAGTATAGCTGTATTAATAACCCTCGCGGGTCTTAGAAGGCTTGAAGCGTTTTAGACATAAACAAGATAAAATTTTACTCAGTCAGTAACAGTCATATTGAAATTAGAGTTCTAAATTGTTGAGTAAAACAATGATCAAAAAATACACAAACACATAGCATCACGCCTGTATCCCCGAAGGGATAAGCAGAGGTGTATAACACACCCACGGTTCGCCAACTAACTGTTTAAGTCCCACGTAATAGGAGGGCGAGCCCATTGCCGTCTACCGGGAACATTTCCAAATTCCAGGTTGCTATTGAGAATTTTTCTTTTAACGAAAAAGCTCAACAGCACCGTTCGACCCGGGGATCGAACACGAGACCTCATGATCAGCAATAGCACATACTACCGCTGCACCACCAAGACGGTTAATATTAGATTTGATCGTTCATGTTCTTAGTATTGGTTCTACCATCGGTAGCCGTCACAGTGTCATACGAAGCAACTAAAGGAAGTAAGCTCTTATCACCCATTGCATTACTGGTGGTAGGGTTGGGCACCAAGTGAGAGTACTTACTTCTTACTCGGCCTGAGTGGATTGGTACCACCGTCTCTTGTGTAACCGGCTATGAAGAACCTCGGTGTGATTTCATCTCCTACTACCGGAGATTAGTATTATTAAGCTGTTTGATAATAGTTTTATTATAGTGTGAGTCCGTCGTCCTCTCCCTCTAGCAATAAAAATATGTATAATCTTGACATAGGCCCAAAGGGGGAAGGAATAGGGCCCAGAGGGGAATAGGGCCCATAGGGGCCCTATCCTCTCCTTACTATCCTTTCTCTCCACCTCCTATCCCTATTCGTGCTGATGGTGACACTTGAGTGATGCCTATGATTGCTAGCGTCTATAGGCTACGGTAACCACTTACCGCTTATCAGGTGGGCGGTATGCTTATATGCCACCCACGTAGTATAAAAAAAAAAACATAGCAATATCTAAGTCTTTATTCGCATCTGTGTCTCAGTTGTCTTCTTTTAAATTCCTCAGCGGGGCTTGAAACTGTTTCAACTGTTGTTTAAATAAATTTCCAAGGAATTTGTTTTTGAAGTAGAGTAAATCACCCGTGCAAAGCTAGAGCGTGTCGTTAGTTACGTGTAAATTAAAATTATTTTATAATTCTAAAGCTACATATAAAAATGTTTTTTTTTTTCAGTTATATATATATACTATGTACGAGAAAAATTAAGAATATTGCATAATTTCAGAAAAAATAATGACTATTTTAACTTTGCGCGATTGACAGCTCGCAAGTAATTAAATATTTATAGCTAAGATAGGACATCGTCTCTCGGGTCAGCTAGTATTGAAATGAAAATCATCAGGCATATTATGAATGAATTAATTATTATAAAAAATGTAAAAAAGGGGTCTCATGCTACTGTAAAGTATATAATATGAAAAATAAAACTACTGACTACAGCTGCAAATTAGGATTCTTATGAAAACAATGCACTTGGCTCGCCTCTTTCAAACATTCCCTCTTGCTTATTTTGCATAAAAGCCCAACACTGAGAACCGCGTTTTTTGAAATATTGTTCGCAGCTACTAATGGCGTATGAATTTTTAACCTACTTCGATAACAGCGCCTCCCGTATAACGTACATGTACATATTAAAGTAAACGCAGTAGGGGTAGGTTATGCATCCATAATGGTCTTCTTAAGTACTTTCAGATACTTTCTATAATATTCTGCCACATTGGTCCAGTGGCATAAGTGTACAATTTCTAAATATTGAGTCTCAAGAACGGTTTCAGGATTGAGATTTTGAAAACAAAGAGTGTTGTTGAATTTATTGTAAGACTAGCTGGTACTCGCAACTTCGTCCGCGTGGAATTTAGTTGTTTTCATTTTTAGTGCAGAATCCTAGGTGGATGGACCGAGGAACGTCCGCCACCTGCAAGGCCTCCCGCGAAGGTGCGACGCTTGGTGTGCGGATGCGTCGCTCAGGAAGGACTCTCTCTACTCGAAAGGGTTAGCCGCTGGCGGACCACTGAAGTACTGTAACAAAGTTCCAGTGGCCCGCCACCCTGCTCGTTGCCCCGAACGACGGGGTGTGCGGTTAGGAATATTTTTTCCCGCCTTAACAAAAAAATGTACACATTCTGCACAGACCATTGAGTTATCGTAGTACATATACATCAATGGCACAGACGTTCGAGTTTATTCGAAAGTTCTTCAGAAGTATAAAGGAAACTGACCTCAATATAGTCTGATCGAGGAAGGAAAAGAGTCTGTGTGAAAGTGATTTTAATATGTAGATAGATAATAGTAAAAATATTACATACCATATTTAAATTAGGTGTATGCAATGGCTTTTTAATGTTGTCAAAATATTTAAAAAAGGTACGGACGTGATAGATTTTCATACACCTTTCCTTCCATAGACTAAGTTTATTTCTTCTGTCTAGGTTTTCTACCCACATATTCGTATGACAGTAATGACGTACTGTCTGCATAACTTCCAATTAAGGTTATTTTCAAGCAGGTGTAACATATTGCCGTGTGGGACCGGATTTAGAATTGTAATGGGAGTCGTAAGAGCCGACTGAGGGAATACCGGGGGAGTGGGCAGCAGCACTCCTTCGAGTATTAACAACATGCACTACGATCGCCAACCCGCCTGCCAAGCGTGGCGATTACGGCACTATCCCCCATTCTTGGGGAGGCTTATGTCCAGCAGTGGACGTTAAAAGGCTGATGGATGGATGGATGGTAACATAAATAATAAATTGACTATCTCTAAAAAATAAAGCATTCCGGATTTTTTTTATATTACACAATGCTAGTATTGTTTAAAAATAGAATGCAGAAAAGGTCTGCATGAAAATTTTCTACTAAGAAAGTCTTTTGTTTACCAAGTTTCGTAGTAAAGACTGCTTCCATATTGCTAAACATGTTCTCGTAGTACATTTGTGTCTGAGGTGTTATATTGTTAGAAGTAATATTTTTGTACTATATTATTTTGCAATATGATGTGTTCTCTAGTTAGATTTTACGAACAAGAAATCTAAGAGTCTATTCTCAACTTATTTAATCAAAATACTGCTTAGTATGCCACCGTGCAACTGCATTTATGATCATTGTAACTACAATTAATGCCTGCCTGCGATAGCGTAATTACGGGTACGTCCGTACGAATTGCTTGAAATACTTGGAAATTTAAATTAGATGTGACGGTATCTACCTGATATTTTTTCACATTTGGTAGAACAGAATCTAGATTAGGTTAATCCGAAACATACGGTTAGGCATCTGACTATCTAATATGTATGTAAATTTTTAACGTTAAGTTTTCATATCAAATTCCATAGAAGCTTACAGTTCTTATGCAGATTTAATTTAAAGTATAGTATTAAGCACATCGAGATAATACTTAGAATTTCAGTGGTAGAGCCTTGCTTATCATAGCATGAATGGGCCGGCTCTGTCGATGAAGTACCACCCTCTCACAGAAGATCAGCGTAAAACGACTGTAAGTACTCTTATCGCTATGTTTCGTTTGGTAAGTGTGGAGGAACCGCCCCCCTATACTCTTTTTATTATCCTTCATATCCCCTCTGTATTAATTAACCTTTCTATCTCCTTATTAGCCTTCCTATCCACCTCCTAGCTGTTTCTGGAGGTGGCGACCCGAGTGGTGCCTCTGGTGTTACTAGCGTCTAGAAGCAATGGTAAACCGCTTACCATCAGGTGGGCCATATGCTTGTTTGCCGCCCACGTGGTTTAAAAAAAGCTATTTTTTGCAGTGTAGGTACTTGAGAGATGTGATTCTTCAAACATAACAATACCTCCTCCTTTTATAAGTCGGTTGAAAATACAAGAGATTTTCTTAATTTGTAAATTGCATCCATGTCATTCTGGCTGGTTAGTATCATGTTTGTACATGGCGTGGCTGCTGTACCATACATTTTAAAACACTTTTCCTGAAAAGTAAACTCTCATTGGTGCATGAAGGTACCTACATAATTATATTGTGGGCCATAAGTTATTCATCGCCTGACCCCGACGTCTAGGGAGTTGTCGACGGTATTTAGGCACTGTAGTCGTGTTACTAGAATTAGTTTGACTAATTACTTGCTCTTTATGATGAGTTATTTTAATTATGAAAAATAATAGTAGTAGAAAACTTATTTATAGTTGCAACTAATAGTGTCTCGAACACTACTAAACATAACTAGCAACACTAGAAGCATCAATCGCGCGTCACCTACTCAAAGGAAAGGGAGAAGAGTTGGAGAGGGAGTATAATAAGGAGAGGATAAGGAGGGGGCTTGGATCTACGGCGCTCTCACTCACCATACGAAACAACACTTATAGGATTTTTTAAAATATATTTTAAGCATTTGACATACTTAGCCATATACATTAAACACAAAGTGGAAAATATGAAATAAAAAATAACAGTCACGAGCAGGATTTGAACCTGCATCTCCTGGATACCGTCCGGATGCTTTGCCAATTCAGCCATCGTGACAACTGCTCTCGACTGCTAATTTCGATAACACATTCATACTTAACGTCCTGGGTAACGCCTGCGCCATCTATCGGAAGTATTTACATCAGGTAAACTTAATTTTACAATTAAGATTTTTACCTAATTAAAACAAAACCTAAATATTTATAGGGCTGCGTCATCAGAGAGGCCGCCTCGAGAAAAGAAAAGGGTCCCTAAGTTGTATAAATATATATAGGTATATAAGAGTATATTTTGATAAATATGGGATAATTCTAATGAGAATATTATGTCCCTATCTCACAGCTTTCAATATAACTTTATAAAAAGGTGGCATACGCACCCGCGTATGATTTAGTCAGAGCAAAGTGTCTTACGGTGAAATGTAGCCCAAGTTGACGACAAGCCGTGAATACTAAAGACCCATGTAAATTGTTGTTTTTCATATTTATATCGGTAACTTTGAGAGTTGGGTTCGGCAGTTTCCGAACGGACGTGTTGGGAATTACTCTCGTAAATCAAGATCCAAGTTTTTGTTCGGATAAACATTGGGAGTGGGTGATTAGTTATTAGAGTGAAAATGTTAGTGAATTCAGTAGCTTAAAGGTATATTATATTGATAACGGTAGTAAAGTTACAAACTTTCTAAACAATTCGCTGTAGTCTGTTTATGAAGCGATCCGACTGTTGTTCTTACACTTTCGAATTTATATTCAACATTACATACACAATCAATTTAATTCTCTAGGTTTATGTATTGTGTTCTTTTTATTGTAAGTATAAATAACATACTGATATATAATACCAAATTTATAATCAATTAGGTATTTTGGTTATTCTAATATCATGAATCATTGCCAATGATGTCATAATTTATATTTACAACTTACGTACCTAATAAAATTCAAACATTTTAAATTTTTTTAAATAAGTATCTCCTTTTTTTTGCACCCCGTTGTTCGGGGTAACGAACACGGTAGTGTCCCTTACCCACTAAAAGAACCCGCCGTGTGCCGTCTTTCCGCCTGTGTTGACGGCCCACTGGTACTGTGTTGGATTACTTCAGTGGTAATCTTGTACAACCCTAAGTATTCGTTTGGTAAATTTTACGCAGCCTGCTCGAGCGAGGACCTCTACTAGGTCCTGGTTTTATAACCAGATTAACGTAAATGAATATTTGAGTAATTTATATCAACATTTTCTTTCATATCAACATCAGTCATTTTATAAAGTAGCAACAAAACAAGTCCCAATAGTTGTCGACCTCAAACTGAAATTGAAGTCAACACCCTTATCAGGCACATCACAGTATGGTTCGGTATCTAAGTAAAAGATCTTACTTGTTAATGGACTCGAGTATTTATTTAACCGACTCCATTTTAAACAGTCTCGTAGTAGTAAAGTTTGTCAATGTAATATGGCTGTAGGGACAGTTAAGCGATCTTATTCCGTTAAATTTTCAATAAAATTGATTAATACTTCGATCGTGCAATAACATTAAACAGCTCCATTTAAACAACACGTTCAATAAAATTAACTTAATAATATTAACGAGAAATTCGCGACAATATTTTCGTACCAACATGACTGCTTCAGTGACAACTCAATAGGTACACGCTGCTCGATTCAATGAAAAAGAATGCGCAGTAAAACTAAAATTTGTTGAAACCTCTATTTAATTATTATGCAAATTTTAATACTACCACATACATAATTATACATACATATTGTCACGGCTTTTACCCGTAGGGGTAGGCAGAGACCACTTCTTTTCACTTGCTACGATCCTGACACATTTCTTTCGCTTCATCTACGTTCATCAGCGCTCTCATGCTTGTCGGTTACGAGTACACCAAATGTTGCCTTCCTTAAGAACGTCTCTGATCTGATCAAAATACGTTCGCCTAGGTCGACCTCTACAACTTGCCCATTCACAGTCGCCTTGTATACTCTCTTTCAAATCTTAATACTACCACGTTCAATAATATTAGGAAATTTTAATTAAGATTATAAGAAAGAATTTCTAATGGTAGAGCTTTGCTTGTCCCAGCATGTACTACCCTATTCGTTGCCCTAAACGATGGGGTATGTGGTTATATACATTTTATCGCGCCTTAATAAAAAAGAGGTAGTTCCTAAACATCAGAGGAATTGTCGTAAGCAATAACAAGCCTCATCCATATTTTATAACACAGTTTTAAGATACAATGGTAGTACGTATTTATTCTTGATGTTATAAATGTCTCATAAATTACAACGTGTGATATATTTGGTACAAAGAAAAACGAGATCGTGATATTAAAACGGGAATATAGGCTAATAATATGATATTTGAAAAGATAATGTGCTATGTCTGTTGGGTCTACGCATGGTATACGGGTATAAGTGGTTTCAATGTGAACGTATGTCTAAGTACATTTATTATTTTATTATTATTCTCAAATCTCTTTGACCCGGAATCTATATTTGAATGTGAGCAACCAAAATAATAGTCTTTGAAAGAGGAAAAGCTCTGGCGTTTTGATAAACAGTCATAATAGGCAATAATGTGCTAGAACAAGTCGATGAATATAATGTATTTTGGATATAGATTCAGTTGGGATGGAAGGTACGCCACTAATATAGAGAGAAGAGTAAATGCAGGAATTAGAGTGAATGGCCGTTGGCCAATTTCTCGGCAGCCACCTAAGCCAGAAGGCACGTATCAAGTGCTTGTCCCAACATTATTATATAGAAGCGAATTTGGTATGCAGAAAGGAGCATGAAAGTAAAATTATGCGCTAGAAATGCGATCCCTCGAGAAAATTTGTGGAGTTAGGCTGACTTACTGCATTCGTAACAACAACGTAAGAAGCAGGTACTTCTGAAAGAGAGTTTTGGTGTAAATATGCGAAAGGAGCGATTGGTTGAGAAGATATACAATGCGAAAATTAAAGGATGTAGGTACAGGGGGAGGCCTAAGCTAACTTTAACTAAGTTCTATATACCTATACCTACTATATGTTATACTCTAACAGAGCAGTGTCTGTACATTAAAAAAATATAGTATTAGGGCATTTACGTGTCTTTGAACATAAAAGGTTTATTTTAGAATTTTGTCTGTTTATCTCTTTGTTTAATAGCATATTACGCCAAAACTATTGAACCGAATTTGATACAACTTTTTTTGATATCTCGTGATAGAATAAAGTGTGAAGTTTTAAGTCTAAAAACTACACACTTTATTTGTTATAATACCCAGGAAGGAACCAAACATAACCCTACCTTTTTTTTATTTGTTAAGGCGGGAAAAATGTTCCTAACCGCACACCCCGTTGTTCGGGGCAACGAACAGGGTAGTGTGGGAACTTCACCCACTAAAGAAACTCACCGTGTGCCGTCTCTCTGCCTTTGTTGGCGGGCCACTGCAACTATGTTACATTCCTTCGGTGGAAAACATAACTCTACCTAAGAATATACATTTCTGGCATTTAATTCTGAAAATCCTTGTATCAAAATAAGATTTGTTAAAGTGTCTGGCTTTAATTTGCTCAAAGCCTCTTAACCATGTCAAGTTAAGAAATGGTACTTTAAGTTCGAATATCGCACGGTAACGTCGTTTTTTGAATACTTTTGAGTTTGAATTTTACTTAGTTCTGATTAAATTAGTTCTCGCCTAGTGTTCTGCGCGCTTTGCCATGGGAGCACTTAAGAGTTTTGCATTTAAACTCATTAATTAACGAACTAGCAATCATCCGCGGTTTTACTCGGCTGATGTAGATTTTGCGGCTCTATCCTTTTATAGTTCCCTAATAATGGCTTTTCCGAGATAAATAGGGATGCATACTAGATTTGAAATAATAGTACTCATACATATACCCAATTTCAGTAACTTAATTTTTAATGACTACGTTGGTCCACCTAATGGGTAACCTCCACTGGACAGCAACAGCACCACAGCTAAGCCACCCCCTTTCTCTTCCTTTTACGGTGAGCAAAACTGTTCTACCGCGCACCCCAATGCTCGGGGAGACAACGGGGTAGTGTGGGGTGCTCACTCAATAAAAACCCACCGTGCGCCCTCATCCGCCCTTGCTACGGTGGATCACGGGTACCGCATCGTATCGACCGCGATCCGCAGCCCCTTCGGGCACCCTCTCTTGTGCGACGCCCCGCGCACTTGTGCGTCACACCTTCATGGTAGGTTTCCGCGGACGGCAAGGTACTCCCAGACCCCACCGTCCGTAGCATCGGCTAAGGCGGCATCAGGTGCAGATAGCTAAGCCGCCACCTACCATGGCTAAAGGTCTTAAATGTTAATTGAAGACGAACATGTGTTGATAAAAACAAAATTGTTTTATAGCTTGATGTTTTTTTTCCTTGTTGACTAATTTTGAAACGACTGATGTTGATTTAAATTAATCAAGTGGTTAATTACAAGTGGTTGTAATTAGTTTAAGTACAAAACCAGGCTATTACGTCTTCATTCGAGTAGGCTTCGTAAGATTTACCATACGTATGGTAAATCCTTATCCTTAGGATTTACAAGGTTTATGTCCAACCCAAGGATCAATCAATTATCGAACTCAATATTTTATTAATTAAAAATGTTATCTGACTGTCGCTAAGATTAGTAGCGCTAGAGCCTTGCTTGTCCCAGCATATATAGGCCGGCTCTATTAGAGAAGTACTCTCCTTTTTTTGTTAAGGCGGAAAGAAAAATACCTAACCGCACACCCTGTCGTTCATGGCAACGAACAGGGTAGCGTGGGACCGTCACCTACTAAATAGCCCCGATGTGTGCTGTCTCTTCATCTGTATTTATGGACCACTGGAACTGTGTTACGTTGTACCTACCCCTTAATTATATTGTGATATGAAGATCAAACTCGATATAACAATTTATATGACCATATTATCAGAGGGTCTATGAGTAATTATAACATTCAGCCCGCTTATAATAAGCTTGTAACAGTATAGTTCTAGTAAGATCCCTTTGTTTTACAATATAATTGCGTTACCTATTATGCTACAGAATATTAATCGTGTTATTGAAATTCGAAGCGCATGTTCACGCCAGCCCTACTCACTAAATAATCATTTCTGAAGATATTATTCAATAATGTAGTTGAATATGTAGACGGTTTACCAATGGTATGGTTATTGCACTATAATTAACGTAAATTGTGTGTGGCAAAACCATGTCATTTCGATGATTGACGTTGAAAATGTCCGTTGTGTTCTCACGGTGAATTTAATAATAAAATCATTTAAATCACTTTTATCACTTGTATTTACTCCATTTGTTTTAATTCTCTATAAATTTATAAAAGTAAATAAGATTAAATTGTAAATAAATTTCTTTAACACCGTACATTAGAATAATAGATTTTAGTATGATATGTAGTTAGTTGATGTTGTC
The DNA here is from genome assembly GCA_948253155.1 of Leucoma salicis. Classification (NCBI taxonomy): domain Eukaryota; kingdom Metazoa; phylum Arthropoda; class Insecta; order Lepidoptera; family Erebidae; genus Leucoma; species Leucoma salicis. The sequence goes on along the minus strand of OX411808.1, from coordinate 7,177,030 downwards.
TGTTTCAGAGTAAATACTCTAATAATATCCATCATAGTAATTTGTTAAGTTTGACATATAATCACCGGCCTTTCTATTATCACCGAACAATCTCCTTCGTTTGACGGTTTATCTGCCACGTGACATTGGCAAAGTTGTGGACATACTCCTGCAACAGCCATAAATCAAGAAGATAATAATAAAACATACATACCGATATAGTAGCGATATTACCAGTTATTAAGACATTTTTTTTTTTTAAATTAACATAAGGAAAAGTACAAAATAGAAATTATATAATGTGCCACTTAAACCTATAGGGTTTGTGTTAAAATTCGTTTTCAATTATAACAAACTTACTTAATAGTCCTGACGAACATAAATAACGATATTTTAGTAAGATACAATATATGTTTAGCATTTAAAACAATAAAATAAAACACTTCCTTTTGTTTTAAATTACCTTCGATCTATAAAACTGAGAAGAAGTATTATTTTAGTTTAAACTTACAAATCAAAAGTTTTAGGAAATTTCGTCTCGTAGTTTTGGCGTGATTTGCAAATATACATACAAAATTATAGTCTAATACAGTACTTTTTTTAAATATCTCCAATGGGAATACACAGATCTATTACAACATTATCCAAGTATCTGTATAGTCGGTAGTGTAACCGACTTCCGTGCACGAGGTTGTGGGTTTGATTCCCACTCAGGACAATTATTTGTGTGAAGAACGCAGATATTTGTACTGCATCTGGGTGTTTTCTATCTATTATATGTATGTATTTACAAAAAAAAAGTAATGTGTATTATATCAGTAGTCTGGTACCCATAGCACAAGCGTTAAGCTTAGTTTGGGACCAGAGGATTTTGTGTGAAATGTTCGTGAATATTTATTTATTTATTTATCTATATAAAGAAGGGCTACTTGGCTAAAGGTCGCCGCGACCGTTTATGTTTTAAATAGGGTTTAAAATTTGCCCTTACTTAAAAACATATGGCAACATCTATATTCAATAAAAGCTTATTAAAGTTAAGAAACAACGATTTTTATAAACACTACGTACGATGGGGGTTTTCTGTTAATATAAACTTATTTCGACCTTTTTCACTTTTCCAATCTGTTTCAAGTGAATTGAAATTGTTTTATCACTCACACTGAAGCCTGCCGTTAACTCTAACGTGGTTTGCGATGGATTCACTTCCACAATCACTTTTTATTCTTCATTGTCGACTATCCGGCCGTCCACAGGGTTTGTTCTGTAGGTAAATTTTTTCCAGAACGAAAACGTTGGAACCAAAAAGGTACCTACCTTGTTTTCTTTTACGGTAGCTTCCTCATACACATCATTAATCCTTCGAGCTGTTCTTGCGGCGCTGGTGCTACGGTGGGACTCGTATTCGTAAATAATCCGATATATTAAGTTTACCATATTGTGAACAGAACGATGTCAAAGAAAAACCAAATGGCGCAAAAACAAACACAAATACACAAGCCTAAATTTGAAATTAATTTGAATTTGGAATTCCTAATTTTGTTAGGAATAGCCACATTATTTGAAATCAATGCCAGTTTGACAAAACGCCAATTTCATATGTAAGGACCTATTAATAGGCAACGCAGACAAAGTTGCGGCCATCAACTAGTCTTTAGTAATTAAATTATAAATGCAAAAGTTATTCAACCGATAAGATTAGATAAGATTACAGCATACGTGTAGTCCAGAAGCCAGAAGAGGATATTGACTTTTTTCTTTAATGGAAGAGCAATTTTTACATAGAGATCATTAGTGTGCCATGGAGTGATATTCTGAAGTCCACGTGGATGAAGTTGTGGGCTGAATCTAAAATATAAAAATTATAAATACACACAATAAAGTTATTTACAGACAAAATATCTTACATTGTTGTCTAATGTTTAAGGGGACACCATGTATAGCAGGTAGGGTGGCAGTGTTGCTGCGCGTAGTAAAGCTTATTATTGTACCGAGATGCCAGCCCTTTAGTAACCCGCAGCCTCAACCGCACTCGCCAATAATATTCTGAAGACCTTCAGACCCTTAGAACCAGCCCCAAGCGAAATATGATGTTAAATTAATGTTATATAATTATTGTTATCTATAATATTTAACGTAAATGGGTTTTGTTTAAAACCCGTATATCTGAAAATATAGGAGTAGTATTTGAACTCTTTTTGCATGTGTCAGTCCCATTCTTGAGAATAAATAAATGCTGATTAATAAATAAATAAAATAAATATTTACGGACATTTTCACACAACGTCCTCTGGTCCCAAACTAAGCTTAACGCTTGTGCTATGGGTACCAGATTACGGATATAATACATATACTAAATTTTTTTGTAAATACATACATATAATAGATAGAAAACACCCAGACGCAGTACAAATATCTGTGTTCATCACACAAATAATTGTCCTGAGTGGGAATCGAACCCACGACCTCGTGCACGGAAGTCGGTTACACTATCGACTACGCCACGAAGCCGTTATGAATCATAGGAGATGAGCAATAAAATAAAAATCACAAATGATGTGATACACTGGTTGTATGCGGTCGCTCGGATAGAACAAAGTTCTCAAATTAGTAGTAGATCTATAATATTTGTGCATATGCTTGTGATATCTGTAACTAATACTATTGTTAGCGACGCGCTCTAGGTAGTTTCAAGTTTATGTAAGGTACCAGTACCATACAATAGCGCCACGAGTTGTTAGTCGACAAAATACCGAGTGGATGTGCCACCGTAAATCGCGCCTTATTTATAAAAACCGATCAATAAGTTATTATTTCTGTGTTTTTCTATATTTAAAAGCTTCCTTAAGTGCCAACGAGTGTATTTCTTAATACTTTCAACGGCGGGCGTCTCGGAATCATTTACAACTATTACGAAGCTTTAAGATGGCTATGTCTGTAGATTTAAGATATTTGAGCAAAAATATCAATAAAGATATTTAGGCGTCTCGGAACACAAAATATTTTTTTTAGATTTTTTGACAATCTAACAATCGCACATCACGAAAATATAGCATACAGAAAACTACTAAATTCGACTTAAATACTAGTTTAAATCTTATCTCGCTACAGCAATCTGAGATATAACCTAAAAACTAGTTCTTTTCTATCTTCTATTTTTAACAATTCTCAATAATAAATTGCACAAACTTACTAATATCTTACTTTCATGGTGTGGTATTTAAAGGATCCGTATCTGAGTCACGTCAGCACTTTGCTCCGGAAGGAAGCAATCTAGTAACAAAGAGTCCTTGTTCTCTTCTTTGTTATATACTAAAATAATGACTTAGAACATTATTTGTGATTAGTGATTACTGTCTGTATCAATTGCCTTTTAAAAGTAATTAATTTAAAAAAGGTTTGAACAAATCGTTTCTAGATATTGAAAGTATAAAATTGCGAAAGCATAATTATGACAAATTAATAAATGTTTAAGACAGTAAGATAGCATTTTTTAAATAGACAAAAATTGCCTTCAAAAAACAACCCAGGAACTAAAAAGTAAATAATAATTGATGTTTACATACGATTTATTGGATAGACACCTTTTTTTTGAAAAAAAAAAAAAACCTAACCGCTTACCATCGGGGTAACGAACAGGGTAGTGTGGGGTCCTCACCCACTGAATAAACCCACTGTGTGCTGTCTCTCCGTCTGTGGCGGGCCACTGGCTCTTGCTGGACACCTACTGATGTGTTTGAAGTCGGTGCCAAGTTCAAAAATAACAAAAGCCATATAAAATAACAAAAACAATTAAATACATAATTATAATTATTTAATAAAATTAACAACATTTTTGGCACTGACTGAATTCCAAATCGGTTTAGGCGTCTTCGAGTAATCGGTGAACATTATATAAAAAAAAGATTCCGACGAATTGAGAACATCCTCTTTTTTTAAAGTCGTTAATAAGAAATGGCTTTGAAATATGGCAACAGACGACAGAAAGAAGCACTGACTTAGGTATAATAGAGAAGCGAAACTTTGTGGTGTTCAGAAGGATATTTGCATTCAAAAGAAAACTTCACTTATTTTTGTTGGTCAATATTGGTTGAGCCATCCATCCATCCAGCATCAGCCTTTCATCGTACACTGCTGGACATAGGCATCCCCAAAATGGGGGTTTTACCATAATCGCCACGCTTGGCAGGCGGGTTGGCGATCGCAGTGGACGTTTTTAGTACACAGGGGAACGCTGCTGCCCGGTCCCCCGGTAATCCCTTAGTCGGCTTTACGGCTCCCATAGGAAGAGACGGGGTGGAGCTATTCTTGGTACCGGCCCCACACGGCAATATTGGTTGATATAGAAACTTTTTTTTGTAAGTAAGAAATATGTATTAGTAAACCTTAACATTCATATTATAAGATATGTAGATGCACGGAAGACATCTCGTTGCTCATTGCTTCCCATCGCCACTTTAGCACACACAAGCACGTGGGTATTCGGGCGAGGAGGTAAAACAACCCGATTACGTATCAATCACACTATGTATTTCCTCAACTACCGAATACACAAATGCGATGACTAATTGTTACTTCTAATGATCAGTAACTTAGAACTACGGACGTTCTACAGAGCACGTGGTGCTCGGGCGCGATGCAAACTAATAATGATGACCACCGCTATTTTTTTTTTTTTGTGTGTGACGTTGGTTGTTAGCCTTAGATGGCTATGACAACCTTACCCGGACAATTGGTGAGCGCAGAGGGCTCTCAACCCGAGTGATGACCGCCACCCTGCGCTCAGTATTTATATCAACCACACGTCAAAATGAAAGTGATGTTTCTCACACCTGACATAGTGAACGAATAATCGAATGACAACCACCCATATAGCACCAGTGTTCTGTATTACGTCAGAGTGAAGATAATTTCACTCTAAATTCACGATATTTTAGGAAGTGCCGTCAGATATAATTATCAGTCTTTGAATTCATACATTTTAATATCACTCTTGCATAAAAGTATGGTGTAAAATTATAATGCATCTGCATTATTGGCAATGGGATTTCCTTGTGTATCTTTTTCTCCATCACGATATTTGTAACAAATTAAAAACAAAACCAAGAAATATTAGTTAGTAAACAATCACACGTATAATGATCAAAGTTTATATTTGTTTCAAAGTTTGCCTTTGTGTCCTCAAGATTATTTCAACAACGGTATGGGACTCAAAAGTTTGTGTTAAACAATAGGCTGGATTTACTCTGGTGACCCTTATTTCAAGTATCTATTTATTGGAGTTTCGTTTGTGTGTAGTGGTTCTTTGAAGTTAAATAATACGATTGTCGTACTAAAATATGAATATAGAGAATTCTTTATTATGTAGATACCTACTAGATTGTGTCCGTGACTCTGTCCTCGTGGACTTTAGAATATAAATACATTATGCTACGGTACATAACTTATTTCTATGTAATCTAATGCCAGATTGGCATGCTTAAGTGGCTATGGGCAGGCCCACAGAACATTTTTACTCTACGAGATTCTTCTCGGCTTCATACATTTTTTTGAGGACATTTTTTCTTACCGACCTGCGCCATCTGGGTTGAAACCTCAGAACTAACTAGAACCGCGAAGGCGGTAAATACACGCTACTAAGATTGTATAATTATTATACTTTGTATAAATATTGCATATTTATCCAAAAAAGATGGCGTAACTCGAATCAATCGACATCGCTAGTTTCCAAGTGTAAAATCGCAATGTGGCTGTATCTTATAAACAGGTATATATCATACAATGATAGCGACATTTAAAATTGTCACTAGCTTATAGGGCCACATAATATGACTGTTGCCGCGTTCCGGTGCCGACAGCGGATATATCTTTTGCTTTGATATCATTGTCCCTTTTTAATAGCATTGTCTCTTACTAATACCGAACCCACCTATAAACAGATTGTAGAACAAAGCTGACACGTCCTGGGCACATCGCTCGACGAGCCGACAACCGTTGGGGAAAAAAGATTTACGAGTGGCAATCACGTCGATGGTGCAGCGTAGGATGCGCCCCCCACCAGATGGACCGACGATCTGGTCAATGTGGCCGTTCGTTGTGGCGTTCTCTTGGGAAGGCTTATGTCTATCAGTAGACGTTAAAAGGCTGATGGATGGATGTAGATTACATATCTACTATTCCACAGAAACTATTGATTTTCCGGAATTAAAAGTAGTCTATGTCCTTTTCTGGGTTCCACAGTATAAGTGTGCAAAATAGCATGACGATTGGTTCAGTAGTAACGGCTTAAACGCGTAACAAACCGATTTAAGAGTATAGTATTAGTAAGGATTGAACATATAATTTAAAATGTAAAGGAAAGTAATTTAGATTAATGTATAATTGGCGGACTTATAGCAAATAGATATTAATTCAGGAAAGCTTATGATATCGATTCGGGAAGCTTGTTTTGGGAAGCTAAGCACTGCTCTTACTTTAGGCTAGCCACAATTTATTGTGTTCTTTGTTTAAAACAGCGTTATACACAACAGCCACAGTATTTTATAAGTGGTGGCGCTGGGACAGCTAGTTGGAAATGTTTTTATTTTTTGAATATTTTGCAAGATTTTTCCTAAACGTGCCAGATCATACCTATTTTTTGAGAAACAAAATACATTTAGTAGTGTTGTTGTGATCATTATAAAAAGTAAGTTAAAGTGAACAAGAACCTATATAATTTGGAAAGGAAAAGAAAGGCCTTGACCTCGGACTGGCGATTGAAGTTGTAGGTGCTTCCTATGGGGAGATAATGAAACGTCCGGTGTTCACTGGTATATATGTATAATGTTCTGTCTTTGTCCGTTATATATAACGGCTAGCAAGCGACTGTCCGCCTTACATCTAGGCTCTATATTATTATATAGGTGTTTGCAACTAGCACAATCCCCACAAAGTTAATACCAATGTCTTTACAGTCCTTGGTAATGTCTATTTAAATACCCATGTAATCTGGCTGTCGCCCCATGCTAGCGCATAAGTAACGTTCAACACAAACACATAAAAACTGCCTGTATTCCCCGAAGGGGTAGGCAGAGGTGTATTACACACCCACGACTCGCCAGCTATGTTTAAGTCCCACGTAATAGGGGGTGAGCCTACTGACGTCTACCGGGCACGTTTCCAAACTCCGGGCTGTTCTGAGAATTTTTCTTTTTAGGAAAAAGCTCAATAACTTTGCCCGACCCGGGGATCGAACCCGAGACCTCATGATTAGCAGTCGCATACACTACCGCTACACCACCGAGGCAGTTAAGTAACGTTCAAAATCCATAATAACACTGCGCAATATACTCAAAAAGTAAGTTTAGTATGGCCTGGCATTTCTCGGATATTGGTATATTAGTCTTATTTATTGTCGTTTCGAATGTTAATTAAATACAAAGCACGCCATTCTATTTATCTTCCACTTGTTTATATTTACGTTGTTAATTTCATCCATCCATCCATCAGCCTTTCATCATCCACTGCTGGACATAGGCCTCCCCAAGAAAACGCCACAGCGAACGGTCCTGTGCCGCCTGCATCCAACGAATGCCTGCGACTTAGACCAGGTCATCGGTCCACCTGGTGGGAGGCCGTCCTACACTGCGCCGTCCAATACGCGGTCGCCACTCGAGAACCTTTCTTCCCCAACGGTTGTCGGTTGTTGTTAATTTATTCTGGTTTAATTAGTCTTCCTTGGAAAATAATTTCATCCTAAATTATCTAGTAAAAGACTAGCGGCCCTTATAAAAATAATTTGCGAAGCGTGGTTAGGCCGAAATAAGATATGCGTTGTTCTAATCAAAACTGTCTATATTGTTAAATTCTCCGTAGGTAGGCTACTTAACACATATGCCTAGAATACTCCATTAGGTGAGTGCGGAGATTTTAATGATTAAAATGTTAGGAGCGCTATTTACATGGATACTTTATGCTAGCGTTAATATCATTGTTAAGTATTATTCTCGAAATTATTATAAAGAGTTTATCGTTATGTCACCGCAAAGTCCTTTACCGCAAAATTACGAGTTTTCTTGATAACTTGATAACCCTATTTTAATTTGAACATCATTTGTTAAGTTAATACAATGCGCAGGTACGCGTTCTAAATATAGATATACCCTACGTATTATGTAGTGATACGCTTGCCTACTAGATGATCTGATGAACAGAAATGGGAATAGACTGGTTGACGGTACACGGAGAACGAGAAGTCCAACTTTGGACCTCTTGATAATTATTAAGAAGGATATTGACTTTAACATACTGGTTAGACTGGCACATTGCGAAGAGTAATACGTATATCGTATAACCAGAAAGTACCTACATAGTCGTCGCGTCAACATTGTTTTTTTTTGCTGGGTTATTTTTGTAGCTCTAGCTAGTATAAATTGTTTAGGTATTATTTATTTTGTAATACGTCAGCAAGACAAATATTCAGTGAGTCGGTAAAGTTATAGTTTATACCTACAAGAACTCATAGTTAATATAAAATAAATTCGACGGCTACTGTGGCGCCGGTAATCCTGCTGAAAAAAAATAGCTTACGTCTTTGGAATTCTAGAATTCTACGGTATCGTAAAACTCAATTGGGTTTTAACTAACTCGCAAGTAACATCTTATGAGATAATCATACGGATTGTCATAAAGCTAGTTCAAAAACCGCTGGAAATCCATTTTAAGCACTAGAAAACAATATTCACATGAAATAATGAGCTTCAGTAAATTGTTATTAAACATAAACTTCCTTGAGAATTCCTTAAGGTTAGTCCCGACGTACCTTGAGATTGACAGTTGTCTCCTCACCTCGGGTGAGGAAAGGCGTCGAGTGGAGGAGATTTTTTGCAACTAAGAATACCAATCTCTTTGAGTGCGCTTGAGTGGAGTCGAGAAATTTTCGAGGAACCATCTTAGAATATGGGTGTTAGTGGTAGAGGCTTGCTTACCCCAGGATGACTGGGCCGACTCGATGGGAGAATTACCACCATCTCACAAAAGATCAGCGTGAAATAATGGTAGGTATCCTACAGTTGTGTTTCATATTGGTAGTGAGAGCGTTGGAGGCCCAAACCATCCCTATACTCTTGTACACATGTACAAGTTTTCGGTGGGACTAAGAAGAGAAGAGTCGTGTGTGTGCGAATAATCATATATTGACAACAACTAAAAACGTCAAATTTCATTTTTTATGTAACGTTTGTACAGCGTCCCCAGCGTCCGGTGGCAGCAACAGCCTTCTAGAACATTCTATAAATTCGAATAATATAATAACAATATCGTTATATATTCTAGAAGGTCTGGTGCCACCTAACGCCAGATGGCGCTGTTAATGTATTTAACAACTCCTCCATTATTGTTCATATCCTCTCCTTATTATCCTGCCTCTCCACCTATCACTTTGCTTGGAGATAGCGATGCGCGAGTGACGCCTCTGGCGTTATTAGCGCCTATATATAGGCTATAGTAACCGCTTACCACTAAAATAAAAAAAAACAAACAGCTAGCTTTCACAGTGACATTATCTGCGTAGTTTTGTTTGATACGAGTAATTTATGTCACTCGAGAACACCACTATTTAATTTTATTTATAGCGTACAATTACAGCCTATCAACGAAAAAAATTGAGTTGTTGTGTCTGGGAATGAGATTGGTTATTTCAATCCCACTACTAGCCATGATCATCCATCCATCTGCCTTTCAACGTCCACTGCTGGACATAGGCCTCCCCAAGAGAACGCCACAACAAGCGGTCCCGTCATGGGGGATATTGCCGTAATCGCCACGCTTGGCAGGCGGGTTGGCGATCGCAGTGGATGTTGTTAATAATCGAAGGAGTGACTAGCCATGAACATCCATTGTAATGCTGAAGAAATCAGCCTATTGTGCCACACTAGCCACATGTATTGGCATAGGGTCTTTTTTGAAATCTAATTATCTCTAAGAGATGAGATTGATTACCCTCAATAAAGTTGTAATATGTTATGACCTATAAGTTTAAGTGATATGTAGGGGTCAGAATTAAGCCCTTATTTCTTCTTATTGATAATTCATAACTATGCTTTGAAACAGCACGCTTCGTGAATGATATGTGACACGATTTAAATTAGAACCTTGGCATTTAAACCGAACACGCATAAATAAATATGCTTGTATGTTTTTTTGCATTGTTTATCGCCTATTATAATGAAATGGGATCTCGTAAATCCTTTGCCAGGTGTTATGGACGATAATTTCCATTGTTATTTACAATTTGCGAGAAAATTACTTGAAAATTGCGAGCTGGAGGTGTTACACGAGCGATTAATTTGAGGCTGATTGTATTATAAATAATGTGAGATGATAGCACTTAAGAGGGTTTACTAAAGTAGATAGAAAGGAACAACTTAGTTACATATAAATATTTGGGTTGGACCGTAAGTATGAAGTTCTATGTCCCGTTTATTTGTTCACACTGGTAGAGCCTTGTTTATGCACAAATGGGCCGGCTTGATCGGAGAAGTACCACCCTCTCACATAAGATCAGCGTGTTACAACGGTAGTTTTCTCTACTATTGTGTTTCGTATGGTGAGTAAAAGTGCCAGAGGACCAAAGCCCCTCTCTATCTCCTTAGTATCCTACCTATCCTCTCCTTATTATTCTTCCTATCCACCTATCTCTTTCCACGGAGATGGCGACGCGCTAATGATGCCTCTGGTGTGGCTAGCGTCTATAGGCTATGGTAACCGCTTACCATCTTGTGAGTCGTAAGCTTGTTCGCCACCCAAGTAGTATAAAAAAAAATATGCAGGGCAGTCTTTGAGGACTGCCGATAGAAGTGAAAACTAAGTAACTTGTGAATTGTATCATCGAGCTATTAGATTATTATTTTTGAATAAGTTTTGGCTTATAAAGAATAAAGTTAATTAATGACCAATATCATATTGGTCATTAATTAACACTTCTTTACAAACCAAAAATAATTCAAAAATAAAATCTTTGGTAATTAACACTTCTTTACAAACCAAAAATAATTCAAAAATAAATCTTTGGTAATTAACACTTCTTTACAAACCAAAAATAATTAAAAAAAAAAATAATAATAGCTCGACGATACAATTCACAAGTTACTTAGTTTTTACTTCTATCGGAACGTTCGGTGCCGATGACGAGAGTTCCATGTTTTTTGTTAACCTAAAAAGTACTTAACGCGACTAAAGAACATCAGAGCATTCGGGACGCGGAAGTGAGTTCCATGATTTTTGTTCACCCAAAAAGTACTACGCGACTAAAGAAGATCAGAGCGTTCGGGACGACGAAGTGAGTTCCATGATTTTTGTTCACCTAAAAAGTGCTCAACGCGCCTAAAGAAGTTTTCACTAAAAAATAAAAAAAACTAAAGAAAGATTTAGTGTATAAACTGATGGCGATATTATCAGTGAAACTTGCTCTGCGCATCACATATTATAATATATCTAACTATATTATCCGTGTGGTGACAGACTTAGAATAAAAGTAAAGAAAGAGAAAGAAAATATTTATTTCGTGCTACAAAAGACTTCAGCTTGCATATTTATAACAAAAATAAAATTTAATATACCTAAAAACTACCTATAGTAAAAAGTTGAAACAGAATTATACAGGATTGGTATTTGTCTTATGAAGCAGAAAAAGGACCATTGCTCAGCAAATGTTGCAAGTGTCACCACCCCATTCTTTCCCACGGGTGTCGTACGAGGTGACTAAGCAATTACCACCTATTGCATTACTGGTGGTAGGGCTGGTACCAAGTGGGAATACTCAAGTGCTATTGGGCCCGAGCGGGTTGGTACCCGTGTGACCGGCCATGAAGCACATCAGTGTATTTTGGTTATAGCAGGAGACAGCCGTTTATTCTTTCATTTCATATCTGTGAAATGAAAGGTGGTTGAAAATACTCTTGGTATAGTCGAGTCCATGAGCGACAGTTACCATTTACCACCTGATGGTCCGTGGCTCGTCTGCCACCATAAGCAATAAAAAAAATAAGATTAGCTATGACGTGAAAGCGTAACAAAAAACCAAACTCACTGTCGCTTTTATTAAGTACAATAAATACATGCTCGTTATGTTCAACGAATAGAACTTAAGAGTTTACGGAGAATGTTTTTCAAAAGATTTCTACAATCAACTACACGAGCAACAATGGAGCAATCGCATTTTAAAGCTGAATTCATTGAACATGACGGGCCTCGTGGCGTAGTCGGTAGTGTACCCGACTTTCGTGCACGAGGTCGTGGGTTCGATTCCCACTCAGGACAATTATTTGTGTGATGAACACAGATATTTGTACTGCGTCTGGGTGTTTTCTATCTATTATGTGTATGTATTTACAAAAAAAGTAATATATGTATTATATCCGTAATCTGGTACCCATAGCACAAGCATTAAGCTTAGTTTGGTTGGGACTAGAGGACGTTGTGTGAAAATGTCCGTGAATATTTTTGTTTTAATTTTATTTTTTTAATGACAATTTTTCAAGCTTATCGCGCCTGTTAATTACAAAAAGTAGACGCACGGTCTAAAATAGTACCGCTTCTCTTAAATTTGAGATTTGAAATCATCTAAGAAGAGGTGCCTTAATGGATGAGTCAATTTGTCGATAACTATATCGAATCGGATTCGATAAATATCGATCTGCGGTGTTCCGCACGGGTCGACTAGTATTCTTTATTAATATAAAACCGTTATGATTGCAATGTAATGACGATGACGATGTCAATATGATGACGATGCAATGATCCAATATTTGCAAAAATTGTATTGTAATGATTAACAATAATGTGTACATAGTTTAATATAGGTATATTTAGATATTTTTATTTGACATGCATTTTAGCATTTGACATGCTTAGCCATGTGGGGCCGGCTTTAGAATTGTAATGGGAGTCGTAAAAGCCGACTGAGGGAATGCCGGAGGGAGTGGGCAGCAGCACTCCCTCGAGTTAAACGGCATCCACTGCGATCGCCAATCCGCTCTGCCAGGCGTGGCGATTACGGCACTATACCTCAAATTTAGGGAGGCCTATGTCCAGCAGTGGACGTCGAAGGGCTGATGGATGGATGGATGGAGCCATATAAATTAACACAAATGTGAAATCGAAAATAACAGTCACGAGCAGGATTTGAACCTGCATCTCCTTTACGATCCAAAGTATCTTTGACAATTTAGTCACCGTGACAATTGCTCGGGATTGCTAATTTCGATAACACATTCAATCTTAACGTCTTGGGTGACGGCTGCGCCATCTGTCAGAAGTATTTGCATACATTATACCGACCAGGTAAACTTAATTTTACAATTAAGATTTTTACCTAATAATTATGCAGCCCTATAAATTTCACACTGTGTTAAAATATAGTTTAAGCTCATAATAATGGTTCTTGACTTGATTCAAAAATTTCCTCTCAAATGTTTTCTACTACGGTTGGATGGTCGTATCCGTAACAAAGCCAAAATTAGCCTCCGTAGTAAAGCACGCTTCGTTCTTTGAACAATTTCTATAACAGCGGACCGGCTGACCTATTTTTTAATCGACGGGCATTTTAATCAATCTTCAATGAATGAAATAAGTTTTAACAAAACGGGTGGAACGGAAACGTTAGGCCTTTTACGAGATTGTTTCAGTGTTTTCGTATTATTCGCAATTCATCTCTGAACACAGCTTTGATTTTCAGCTTAGTGACGCAAAGTTAGTTTTAAAATTTTTATTAATAGTACATTGTTAACCTGGGGATGAAAGCAACTTATTTAGTGCCGAGACGGGGTTTGGTGCCCGAGCGTAGCGAGGGCTCCAATAGTTCGAGGGACTAAATAAGTTTCCCATTTTTTCTTTAGCTAATTCATGATTTTTATTTTTAGTTTCCTCGTATTCGTAATGAAAAGCACAGTGTTTACCTCGGGATAAAGACTTATTTAGTCCCTCAAACTATTGGAGCCCTCGCTAAGCTCGGGCGCCCAACCCCGTCTTGGGACTAAATAAGTTGCTTTCATCCCTAGGCTAACAATGTACTATTTTTCTTCCTATAGTAAACTTGTATTTAGATACCGTCAAACGGGGGGAATAGAAATTATTAATAGAAAAAATACATGGTATAATTTTAAAATTTTTATCCGACGTGCTCAGTAATTCTTGCTAAATACCCAGTCCGTTACAAAATTGATGCTCACTAACTCTACCACTGTAGAGCCTTGCTTATACCAGCAGGAATGGACCGGCTCGATTGGGAAAGTACCACCCTCTCGGAAAAGATTAGTGTCAAACAACGGTAGGGGTACCTACCGAAGTGTTTCGCATGGTGAGTAAGGGTACCTGAGGCCCAAACTCCCTCCCTATCCTCTCCTTAATATCTTTTTTTCCACCTCCTATCCCTTTCCTTGGAGATGCCACTGGTGTTACTAGCGTCTATAATATGGTAGCCGCTACCGTCAGGTTGGCCGTATGTATGTTTGTCATCCATATAGTATAAAAAAAGTGTCTGGTAATCTGTTTGTTATGCCACCAAAAGTAAGACAATGTTAAGTAAAATTAGTTTGTTTTTTTTTTTATAGCATGTGGTGGCAGACGAGCCAAAGCCCCAGCAGATAGGCATTGGCAAATGGTAACCGTCACTCATGGACTCAACTATACCGAAAGTATTGCCAAGCCGCTGCTCACCATTTCATTTCACCGATATGAAATTAAAGAATAAACGGCTATCTCTTGCTACAGCCAAAACGCAACGATGTGCTTCATTCCCGGTCACACGGGAGATGGTTGTACCAACCCGCTCGGGTCCGATACCAAGTGAGTACTCCCACTTGGTACCCAGCTCTACTAGCAGTAATGCAATGGGTCATAATTGTTTACTTCCCTTAGTCGCCTTGTACGACACCCGTGGGAAAGAATGGCCACACGGATGTGATGATGTCCCATATATAATAAGTTACTTATATACGCTAGACTGTTTTCTTTTAATCAATCTTTTAATTACGTGTTTCCTATATCCGTTTGATTGAGCTACATAAAAATTACATTTAATTCCTTGTTGTATATTATCCAATGGAAAATTAAAAAGGCAATGTATGATACTGTATATAGGTTGGCTTTCGATAAATTCCGAACTTCGATTATGTTTCTTACCTACACGATAAATGGAAAGATCGAGAAAATTCATGCAAAAATTTTGCTCTATTTCTAACTTAAATTTTATTTATGTATGCACAGTATTTATTAGCGAATTTCTCGAGTCCTATAATAGTTAATGTCTAAGCTAAAAATATGTCATGTACTATAATACATTAATTTTAAAGTACAAATTATTTGTGAATAAGGAAAAAGAGATTTTTTGTACTAGCGGGAATCGAACCCGCGTCTTTTCCAATCCGGGGAAGTGCTCTAAGCCACTGAGCTATAGTACAGATCTTTCGATCCTCCCAATCTCCTCATCACATTTGTCTTTACGACCAAAGCCATCTATCGGAAAGCATTTACATGCATAAAACCAATATAGTAAGTTTAATTTTGCAATTAAAACTCATACTATTTGATGGCGCGATTTTTTAAACATTTTTGATCTATATTTTTTAGCATTTGACATGCTCTGCCACTTTTGATGTGAAACATCTAATGTGGAGGGAGGGTAAAATCGGCTGTAAGCGTGGTGACGCTTTTATTGTACTTGTCCCGTTCAAATCTTGTAAGTTTGACACACTTCCCGGTTTTCGATTGAGCTGGAATTTTATACGCATGTGTATATCACGTGACAATGCAATATTATGATGACATGGAGCTGATCTGATGATGGAGCTGGAAGCTGGACATAGGAACTCTATAATGAAACGGCGCAAACCCATCGAGTTTGGGCTCGTATGATTGATCTTGACGAGTAATTTGTCTCTAGGTGGTATCCAGGGTCTGATGATGAAGCCGGAAGGAATGAAACGACGCAACCCCATCGAGTTTGGACTCGTTTGATTCATCTTGATGAGTACTTTGTCTTTAGATGGTATCCAGGGTCTGCTGATGGAGCTGAAAGGTGGCCATGCGAAACTCTATAATTACCTAAATGGCGCAACTCCATCTAACTAGGGCTCGTGTAAAATATCTTGACTAGCACTCCAGTCCTAGATGATTCCAGGGTATGATGATGGAGCTGGAAGGTGGCCACAGTAACTCTGTAATGAAACGACGCAACCTTATCGAGTTTGGAATCGTTTGATTCGTCTTGACGAGTACTTTGTCTTTAGATGGTATCCAGGGTCTGGTGATGGAGCCAGAAGGCGACCATAGGAACTCCGTTATAAAACGACATAACTTCATTGAGTTTGGGCTCATATGATTCGTCTTGACAAAAACTTTGTCTCTAGATGGTATCCAAGGTCTGATGATGGAGCTGAAAGGTGGCCACAGTAACTTTATGATGAAACAATGCAACCCTATCGAGTTTATACTCGTTTGATTCGTCTTGAGGAGTACTTTGTCAAGTTATGATAATTTTATTTCTACAAAATAATTTCAATGTTTCACATCTGGTAGACGTCCCACGACGTCTACTTTTTTTTAAAGTACAAATTATTTGTGAATAAGGAAAAAGAGATTTTTTGTACTAGCGGGAATCGAACCCGCGTCTTTTCCAATCCGGGTGCTCTAAGCCACTAATATATAACACAGATCTTTCGATCATCCCAATCTCCTCTTCACATTTGTCTTTACGACCAACGCCATCTATCGGAAAGCATTTACATGCATTTTTCCTTATTCACAAATAATTTGTACTTTCAAAAGTGGCGGAGCATGTCAAATGCTAAAAAATATAGATCAAAAATACAATAATTTGTTATTATTTACTATAATGCTGAAGTTCAAAATAATCCATGAATATGTCGGCTATTAAAGGACTTACTTGTTACATGCCTAGTCACACCTTGCTTCAATTATAATGAAAACATTACGCAAGCAGTAAGCCTTCTTCCAATAAAGATGATCATCGGCGGAACACGGCACCTTTCGTCACCCTCACTTCGGTACGAACGGACAACCCGTAGTTTAATAAGCAAATTGTAACAAAACTTTTGTATAATTTAATTAAATATAATTTAGTTCATAAAGTGGGTTTTTTTTAGATCCTCGGCTGGGTCACTCGTATTTTACTTAATAATACTTAGGTGTAAAACATGTTTTTACTTTAATGAGTACGTTTGTATGTGTTAATGCTTAAAAATATATAAAAATATCAAAATATTTAAAGGGCCGTTATTGTTTGGTATGATGTGATGTAATAATTAAGCTAACCTTGTCGTTGAAATGTGTGCAAATACACCCGAATCCCCCCAATCATATGTTTGTTCGTTCAAGCAAAAACTACTGAACGAATTTTGATACAATTTTTTATTTGATAGTTCTTGATTAGACTTAAAAACTGGTATCCATACTATATCGGGAACCTGATATACATATAACCTAAAAACTTGCTTTTGGCTACGGCAGAGGCGCAGGCAAAGGCCAGTTTATAATTATAGCTATTTAATAACTATAAACATATTCAAACGGTAATGAATATATTTCATTACTTTAACCTAAAACTTAATATGTATACGAAAACCATTACAAAATGTTGAAAACTTATATATTTACCCCGTTTTGCGGTATATGTTTATTTTACGTTCGTTATTCAAAGTAAAATATTGGTTTGGTTAAATAAAACCAAGTAAAATAGGCACTTCCATGTATATAGGCAGCCATTTGTTTTTAATTAAGAAACCTAAAGTTCAAGGATCGTTTCATTCCTAACAGGCTATTACAATTCTATCTTGTTCTTTAATCATAAAATAATAAGCCAGTTATTATTGGTTGTTTGGCGGCTTACATAACATCATTCATCTGAAAAGTCTTTATGCTGAATTATTAATGAGCCACTTTATAAAATACCTTTGCGGTTAAGAATTTAATTTTCAGTGGTTGATTATTATCGAGATTATAGATTAAAATGTAAATTCACATTTAAAAATGTTATTTCACTAAATTAATTTCTCTTTGAGAACCTCTGAAAACAAAATTTATTGTCAACGTTTGTTGTAAAACCAGTAAAAAAAAACCATTTTTTATCATTAATTTTATTTTTATTAAATCATTTAGTTATTTTTTTATTGCATGTAGTGGCAGACAAGTCACGGCCCATCTGATGGTAAATGGTAACCGTCGCTCATGGACTCAACTATACCAGAAAGTATTGTCAAGCCGCTGCTCACCATTTCATTTCACCGATATGAAATGAAAGAATAAACGGCTATCTCTTGCTACAGCCAAAACGCAACGATGTGCTTCATTCCCGGTCACACGGGAGATGGTTGTACCAACCCGCTCGAGTCCGATACCAAGTGAGTCCCACTTGGTAGCCAGCCCTACCACCAGTTATGCAATGGATGATAATTGCTTAGTTCCCTTAGTCGCCTCATACGACACCCGTGGGAAAGAATGGGGTGGTGACACTTGTATTCTTAGTCCGTCACCACACGGATCGAAGTTAGAAATATAACAGCTTGATGATTAATAATATATTGGAATGAAATGACATCAGCTATCTATGTTTAAAAATTGGTAGTCGTAATTATACACAAGCTTATAACTACTATTCACCACATGTTTTCCTTCATCGAGCATTAATAAATGCACACATAATTTCGAAAAATCTCAAAAGGTTAGAGATGTGTGCGGTAAGCCTGAAACTAGGACTTGGGATCGAATACGGTACAACACGGTACGGTACGGTACACAGTCTTTGCAGTCCTTGCTTTTACCATTAGGCTATCACTGCTAATTACCGCAAAATTTTTGCTTCAAAATCTGAGGTCATCATTATAAGAAGTTCTAGAATCATTGCAAGAATTCATCCGTATACAACGTCTAGTTTGACTGAATTTCATGAAAACAGGAAAATATTACTGCGAGCGGAACTCAAACCAAATATTATGTCAGTCCACGCGTTCTGTAACTTTTGCAGATGGATCTGCAGTGATGAAATTCTATTTCACATGTTTGCTTAGGCTGTTATTAACTTTCGGCACCAGCGTCTTCCGAATATTAAAATATTTTCTTTTCTATTTCCTTTGTTCTTATTATAACCCCCATGTACAAATAGTTATTATAATATAAAGTAAAATAATATATAGTGAGTGATAAACAATGTACTTCGAAGTATATCTATCTTTAAAATAATAGGAGTAGCATCAAATTGTGTTTCGCAGACGTAATTGAAGTTTTAAAGGCAGCAACATAAACTGATTCGGAACTCTATTCTCTTCGAAGAAAGTTGTATTCGTTGCCTGTCAACGTACGATACAAGTTACAAGTTAGTAAGTAATGTTTAAGCCCCTAGCGCATGATAAATATTTTACGATATGATTATTGAATATTTAACTATATCATGAAATATGTATATGTTTGGTTGTATACAATATCTACATCGTCGAAAGTTTGTAAGTATAGTAGTTTGATGTGATTATATCGCGTGAAATTGTGTGATTAAATCGAGTGAATTGTGATTTAATTTAATCGAAATACGCGACTTTAAATGATTTTTCTAGTATGGTCTAGTAGTAGAAATAGTAGTAGTACATGTTATTCTGTGGTATAGCAGTCTATTAGCAGTATTTTATAGTAGTTATTTATGGTCAACTAATCCGGCAATGACTAATTTTATGATTTGCTTATGATATTCGAGTATTACCTATACCTAATCGAATATCGTACATACTCGTAGGTACTCACTGTGTTATTGCGATTCATTCAATGCGTTTATGAATTAACTAGCCTTTGCCCGCGGCTTCGCCGCATCCAAAAGCTTGTTTTTAGACTATATCTTAGGTTCCCGATATAGTAGCAAGATAAAATGTTTACCAGTTTTTTAAGTCTAATCAAGAGCTATCAAAAAACAAAGTTGCATCAAAATCCCTTCAGTAGTTTTTGCGTGATGCATGAACAAACAAACAGATAAACCGACAAACGGACAAAACATCTAAAAAAAATCGTTTGTTTAGACACGCCTATACAGCCTAATAAAGTCATTTTTTCTTAAATATATTAAATGTACAGACACAGCTCTGTTACAGTTTATAATAGTAATAGAAGGTGAAACTCCAATATATAAACTCATCTATGTAAAGTCTTATAAATAAAAATGAACGAATATAGAATATAACATTTACGCATCTCGCAAAATTTACTAAACGAATTTTGATGCAACTTTTTTTATTTCATAACTCTTGTTTAGACTTAAAAACTGGTTTTACTATCAAACATTTTATCCCACTAATACAAGTATATCGGGAACCTAAGATGTAACCTAAAAAGGCTAGTATTTAATGTAATTAATTTATGATTGACAGACTCTTAAAGAAATTACTTTTATAATCTATAATTAAAAGACGGCATCACAAACTCAGAAAGTCTGCTTATATTTTTAAATGTTTCATTTACATTTGCTATATTATGTGTATATATAATTCCTAATACTTCATTTGAGAGCAACGGGTAAAAATCTTATTGGTTATTCCGCTAGCAGCCGCCGCCGGACCAGTGAAGTATTGTAATATAATAACACTTAGATCCAGTGGTCTGCCAATGCAGGGGACGAGAGAAGGCACACGGCGGGATTTTTAGTGTAGGGCCACACACTGTTCGTTGGCCTGAATTTTCTCCCACCTTAAAAAAAAAAAGAAAAGACAAAGTAAGGAAAGAAAAGGTTGTTCCGCTTATTGCTTATAACTTTTACGCACACTCAGCCTAAAGTTCCGCTCAGACGCTAGTATTATTTGAGTCGGAACTACTAAGATTTAGAGTAAATTCAAGATACGCGAACTTGTACTGAATAGTCTATCGCATAGTTGATAAGCAAGCTTTTCTTTTACAACTATAGATTTTTGTACTATTTTATTTTTGGTGTATATTTATCTCTGTTCTCGACTACCTCGTTGGTCTAGTCGTAGTCTATGCGACTGCGAATAATGAGAGCTCGAGTTCGAATCCTGTACTACGTGAACCATTAATTTTTGTCACGATGACTGAATTTGCAAAATATCTGGACGGTATCCAGGAAATGCACGTTCAAATCCTGTTCGTGACTGTTATTTTCGATTTCACATTTTCCACTTTGTGTTTAATGTATATGGCTAAGCATGTCAAATGCTAAAAATATATATAAAAAATTCTAAATTAATATTTATAGGGCTGCATCATTATTAGGTAAAAATCTTAATTGTAAAGTTAAGTCTCCATCCATCCATCAGCCTTTCAACGTCGAAATTAGCAGTCAAGAGCAGTTGTAACGATGGCTGAATTTGCAAAGCATCTGGACGGTATCCAGGAGATGCAGGTTCAAATCCTGCTCGTGACTATTATTTTCGATTTCACATTTTCCACTTTGTGTTTAAAATAATGAGCCTCGTTTTCTGGGCTCCAGAATATAGTGTATCTAAAATTCCATAATGATTTGTTCAGTAGTGACGGCGTGGCAACTTAATAAACAAAAAAGACTTACTATACTCGTTTATAACTAAGGGTTACCTATAGACATTTTTCATTAACATATTAGAGCAGATGGCCTCTTTAAGAGTTATGTAAAGACAAGCTAAACCACTTTGGATAATCTATTTGGCATTTTTTTTATGTTAAAGTACAAATTATTCTTTGTGAATGAGGAAAAACAGAACTTTAATGCGAGCGGGAATCGAACCTGCGTCCCTTCCAATCCGGGGAAGTGCTCTTCTCCACTGAGCTACCGCCTCACCTTACGGCCATACCCACAAATAATAATTCACAAATAATAACACACACATTCACATTCACAAATAATAATTTGTACTTTAAAGTAGCCGAGCATGTCAAGTGCTAAAAATACAGATCAACATGTTTTAAAAATCACGCCATCAAATAGTATGAATTTTAATTGCAAAATTAAACTTACTATATTGGATTAATGCATGTAAATGCGTTCCGATAGATGGCGTTGGTCGTTAAGACAAATGTGATGAGGAAATTGTGTATGGCCGTATGATGGTGTGGTAGCTCAGTGGATTAGAGCACTTCCCCGGATTGGAAGGGACGCAGGTTCGATTCCCGCTCGCACTAAAGTTCTCTTTTTACTCATTCACAAATAATAATTTGTACTTTAAAGTAGCTGAGCATGTCAAGTGCTAAAAATACAGATCTAAATGTTTTTTTTAATGTTGATTTCATATGAGTAACATAATGTTTTAATAATAAGTTTACATACCCATACAAGACGTACATCACTCGCCCAAGGCCACAAGTTATATGCCTACAGTTTCGCGTACCGACCACGGTACGACCGACTGAAGACTGTCGCAAGCGCGCCTAAGCGCTTGCGCTTGTTGCATTGATTAAAATAAAATTATTTACGCGATTTAGGGTATTTTGACAATAAAATTTCATAACCGAAAATTCAGAGCTAAAACTCTAAATGCATATGATCAACAAAAAAAAAACAATGTATAAAAAAATAATCCGACTTAAAATAACATTTAAAATGATATAAAAAGTAATCAAATAGAATCTACTAGAAAAATACATTTTTAATTTTTATAAACAACAGCTTTGCTGCTGTCGGTGGAGTCAGGAGTCTCCAAAACCGGCGAGCGGAAACCGGAGAGTGTATGAAGAGAATTATGAATGTTGAGGAAGCGAGAGATGTATGCAAGAACAGAGCCTTTTGTCACTCTGTTCTCTCTGCCTACCCCGCAAGGGAGATAGCGTGATTTAGTAAAATCATCATAGGTGCAACCCTAGCGCATTTGTTGAATGAAGCGGTTGCCCGAGGATCATGCGGCGGGCAAAACAATCTCAACTGTATTTCTGTGTACATAAGGTACATTTCTTCATGCTGCGAACAATTAGTATTATCGTTAAGATTTTGTACGCTATTATAGAGAGATTTTGGACAAGTTTTAATGGAAGCGACGTTTCTGTCCGTAGGACTAGTATCTATTCTGTGCCCGTACAGTCTGTTTTTAGATTTAAATAAACTATTCGAATTTTATAGAGACGTTGGCACTATAACTTGGATACAACCATAGATACGGGAGTATATACTATATCTATGGATACAACTATAAGTTTCGGATTAATAATATAAGTGTCACCACCCTATTCTTTCCCGCGGGAGTCTACCTAGTGCCGTTAGTTATACTGTCTGTGTATGACAAATAAGGGAAGTGAGCAATTATCCATTGCGTTTTTGGTGGTAGGATTGTACTGTACCAAGGAAGACTACAAACTTGTCATGGGCATCGTTTCCCTTGAAATCCTTGAGCATCTCTGATTTTTTTGGCTGTAGAAGGAGATAGCTGTCCATTCTTTCATTTCATATCCGCGAAAGGAAATAGTAAGCAATGGCTTCACAGTACTAATAGTATAATTGACGCCATGAGTCAAAGTAATCACTTACTGTCAGGGTGAGCCGTGACTAGCCTGATAGATATATGCAATTAAAAAATCTATCACATACATAATTTATTGAAAAATTGTCACCTTACTTCTCAATCGACATACGAAAAATACTTACAACGTTTGTAGTTAGGAGACCAAGAAAAAGAATACCCGTTATAAATCTTTACAACCTAATCAAGCTACATTTTCTTTAGTAGCAATCTCAAATAGCATATAAAAAAAACGAACAAAGTGAATTTTTATTTTTCATTTGAACTAAGAAGTGAGATCTGTTTGAGAAACAAAGGCTTTCAAATCGATTTGAATCTGGAACAGAAATTCGCTCGGTTCAAGTAATCTTTTGATGTTATCTCGTTATTCGTTGTTTCTAAAAAAAAAATAGGAAGCAAATCACACAGAAAAAAATCGTTCGATATAAAATAGCATAAGTGCCAAATATTTTGATATTTTTATGTATATTTCAAGCATTTGACAACCAGAATACAAAGTGCATAAATGTTAAATGGAAAATAATAGTCATGAGCAAGATTTCAACCTGCATCCCCTGGAAAACCGTTTTGGCAATCCAGCGGTCGTGACATCTGCTCAGAACTATAAATCAACACAGTAACACATTCCTTCTTAATAGCTTGGGTGACGCCCGCATGTTTTTTTTTTACATTATTCCGACCAGTCCTCAGTATTCCAGACCACAATTAAGATTCCTACCAAATAATCACGCAGCCTTGTGAATATTTTGATATTTTTATGTAGGTATATTAGGACTACATGCTTGGCCGTTTACCAGAACACAAGTGCAAACATATTAAATGGAAAATAATTGTCACGAGCAGGATTTGAACCTCACCACGCGTAAATTTTTATGATGATCGGGTACGGGAAGTAAGCAATTATCATCCATACTCCTCCTCCATCGTCTAAGACATCAGATTATTCCTGCTTTCATCAAATTATTCCACTTTTACACATGACCCATAAATATAAATGAGTAGGGGGAAGTCCCCTAACGCCGAACGGCAGGTAGTACCGAACGACTACTATATATGTACTAATAAATGAACAACTACGGCTATTTAACCTTGAATAGAAAGGCAAAGAACTAAGAGTCCCGCGGGTGGTGAGGTAGTCACCTGCCATGCTCATAGCTGGAGTGAGGAAAGAAGATTCGTTTTTGCATGAGAATTTATTGTTACTCGGACACTTAAAAAAACTAGTAGTGCCAAATCTTAAGTGTGGAGATATTTTTAAAAAGGTTTCATTCGTCTTTGTTGAGTATATTTTATACAATAATGCTAAATTAATATCTTTTATTTAATTTCCATTTTGAATTGCTTGCATGAGCCTAGTACTGAACAGTGTTTTTTCCCCTGCGACTGAACATTTATATTGCCATGATAATGGTTTATCTTTCAATATTTCGGGTAAGTGCTTTACTGCTGTGGCCGATGACGAACAATCAAGTAATGCTGGTTGCTTTGCATCTTATATTCCTCAATATTTACCAGAATTTCCTATTGACAACACAATACCCAAGAGCTCGTTAAACATTTCATTATAAATAAGTTCCAGGCAGGGTCTTTCACTGCAGCCTTCAACGAGTAAAGGTCCAGAAGCTGTACGACAAGCAATTTTAAATATGTCACCATTTCCTGATGCTGCAAACAGAAGAGTGCAAACTAGGAAACCCAAGACAGAAAAAAAATCGAATTTTAACGTTCTTCTTATAAATTGGCTTTGGTATATAAAGGAAAAGAGAACTACTACTTACTACTACGTGATCATAATTTTAGAAGACTAATATAGAAGTAATGATAAAAAAGACAAGAGTTTTGCCATTAAAAGATAAAGTTCATCAGTTTACTAGGCTTCGCACGCAACCAAAGAGACTAATTGTGTTGTATGCTTAGGAAAACACGAAGAGGACTGGATCCAGTGCAACGCATGCAAAAATTGGGCTCACGAAGCATGATGTGCAGATATACCCCAGTGCTCTGATGATGATGATGTAAACATATTGTGATCGTTGTCGTCCTTTTTTAGGTTCTATGTGCCATTTCCATATCATGTTCGGTACTAGGTGCCATAGTATGATTATCCAAAAAACTAAACCAATGATTAGCTTCTGTTTTCTCTAGACTTTTATACTACTTTGATTGTTTTATTGTTTTGCGTACTTGTGTATACTCGTGTATCGATTAAAGTTTATACCGATTGAATCGGGATAGACTCCCGGGAGTCTTATACGTGCCAAGCGATACAGTGCCAAGGCGTAGGCAAAAATCATACACAGATTATAGAATGAACAGACTGTATCGGGCAAAAATTCAAGAGTAGATAGCATTGAAAGTGAAGGAGTAGGAAATAAATTTTTGACGCCAAAATTTTTTATTTTTTTTTGCGATTGCGCCCTTGGCGCACCGCTTTCGCCTACGCGATACTGACCCCTATTGCAAACCTGGGAGATTCTATCTGTATGTTGAGGGGTTAAATTTCTATAAATGCATAAACTAGTTTTTAACTGTCACCTAAGCTTAAGTGTACGGCACTAGCGGACTTCCCCCTATTAAAATTGAAGAACAAATTATTTATGAATGTGGAAAAGGAGAACTTTACTGCGAGCGGGATTCGAATCTGTGTCCCTTCCAATCCAGCGAAGTGCTCTCTTTTTCCATATTCATAAATAATTTGTTCTTTAATGTAGCTGAGCATGTCAAGTGCTAAATAGGTACAGATCAAAATATCAAAATTGAAGTCTAATAAAACACATTGTTGTAAAATATAGTCATCGCCTTAAAGTACTTTCAAAAGTGTTAATTTACAATACATTTTCTATTCAATACTCTAACTAGGTCAGCACTGAATAAATTATGATTTGAATTTGAAGCACATTCAACTGCTCTATAGATGGTCTTATTCTTATCACCGTCATGACAATGAAATGTGGAATTCTGTGCGTGTGGGGATGGGCTACAAACAATTTCGTCACTACCCTGTTTATTCCTGTGCATTTTGTACTAAGGAAATCTACTCTTATAAACACTGTATGCTATATTAGAGGTATCTGAACTCTACACAAAAAGTTTTTGTAATTTTATCTTTATATTTGTTTGCGTATCACGCCAATACTACTGAACCGATTTTGTTAAAATTTTCCTCAAACGATAGCTATTTAATAGTCCTAAAATAGGGCACATATTTTCCAATTTGTGTTTGAATACTCCTTTTTAAGTAATGGGTCTAACAAGCTAACGCTTAAGCTAAGCATAGCTGTTGTAGTGCCTCTAAAATTATTAGGACCATGAGTGGCAGTATTCAGTTAGGTATCATCAGCTGGCTCAAGACTTGTACTCCAAAGTTAACAATTCTCAAAAATAAAAAAGTTATCATGATAATACGAAATATATATAATACGAACGGACCATGCCATTTGATAGGACACACGAAATAGTTTGTAAAACTTTTTTAAGTTTTCTAATTTACTCCCGAAAACTGTCCATGTAAATTCATCGTATTCAATCGTATTTACCTTATACATCCTTGTTTGGCTTATCGATTTACATATTATGTGTAGCAGATTTTAATTCGTTTGGTCCAGAAGATTCGGAGCAAATCGACTGTGACAGACGGACGGACAGACAGACAGATACACGAGTGATTCTATAGGTAGTTTTCCTTTTAATGCGCTAAAAACTAGTAGTATAACTGTCTCAAAAAGTAGCGATATGTTTTTCCCCTAATTCAAAACACTTAAGTCATACGACAAATATTTTAAATAAGTATTTAGCTAAGTAATCTATATATACTTACTAGCCCTTGCCCGCGGCTGCGCCGCAGCCAAATGCTATTTTTTGGGTTATATCTCAGGTTCCCGGTATAGTAGCGGGATAAAATGTATGCCAGTTGTTAAGTCTAATCGAGAGCTATCAAACAAAAATCCATTCAGTAGTTTTTGCGTGATGCGCGAACAAACAAACAGACAAAAAATCTAAAAAAAATCGTTGTGTTTAGACACGCCTATATAGCCTATTACAGTCATTTTTTCTGAAATATCTAAAATGCAGACATAGCTATGTTATAGTTTTATAATAGTACTAGCCTTTGCCAGCGGCTTCGCCGCAGCCAAAAGCTACTTTTTTGGTTAAATATTCTCAGTCAAGGCCTTTCAATAAAAAAATCTAGCATCAAAATCCGTTCAGTAGTTTTTACGTGATGCGCGAACAAACAAACAGAAAGAAAAGCAGACAAAAATTCTAAAAAAAATTGTTTTGTATTTAGATACGCCTATATATGAATATTTCAGTAATTTTTTCTCAAATATCTTAAATGTACAGACACAGCTCTGTTACAGTTTTATAATAGTAAGAGTATAGATAGATAAAAATGAATCTCCATTTCCCTTGGTCATCGCATCACGCGTCACGGAGGGAATAATTTCGCTAATTCTTTTTTGTGTGTTCATTATTGTCAGGAGAAGATTCATAAGAAAAAATAATAAAAATGTGCAGAAAACTGATAAAAATCATAAAACAACAATTTTATCTTAGCACGTTTGACATTTTGCATGTAATTGAAAATGCATAGCTAACCCAGGACAACGTCTGTCGGGTAAGCTAGTACCTTATAAGTTAGAATAGCTAGATTCCATCCATCCATCTGCCTTTCGACGTCCACTGTTGGACATAGGCCTCCAAAGAGAACAGCACAACGAGCGGTCTTGTGCCGACCGCATCCAACGGCTCCCCGCGGTTTTGACCAGATCGTCGGTCCATCTGGTGGAGGGCCGTCTTACGCTGCGCCATCCGCGCATACGTGGTCTCCACTCCGGAATCTTTCTTCCACAACGGTTGTCGGTTCGTCGAGCGATGTGGCCTGCCCTTTGCCACTTCAGCATGGCAACCCGGCGGGCTATGTCTGTAGGGTTTGTTCTCCTACGGATCTCCATATTACGGATTCGATCACGTAGGGAAATACCAAGCATAGCCCGCTCCATGACCTGCTGAGCGACTTTGAGCCTTGATACAAGGCCAACATTCAGAGACCACGTCTCTGTTCCATATATCATCACTGGTAACACACACTGGTCGTAGACCTTCGTTTTCAGGCACTGCGGAATATTGGACGAGAAGATCTTCCTTAGCTTCCCGAACGCTACCCAGCCGAGTTGGATTGACCTCTTTCTCGAAGTTGTGCCAACCTAACTGGACTGTTTGTCCCAGGTAGACATAGTGGTCGACAACTTCGAGAAGCGCACTCCGGTGCTGAAATGACATGGACATTAGACATGACTTTCGTCTTGTCCATGTTCATTTTGAGACCTAGACTAGACCTAGTCGGGAAACCCTGCTGAGATCATTGAGCATGGTGCCAAGTTCCTTCAGCGATTCTGCTATGACTACGATTACTTCGGCATATCGAATAATAGATAGAAGTACCTACTTAAAAACCGACACTATTTTATTTTTCTTTTTACGAAAAAGCTTAATAGCGCTGCCCTACCCGGGGATCGAACCCTGACCTCATGATCAGCAGACAATCATGCTACCTGCACCACCGAGGCAGTTTTTTTCAATAAGCAGTAAAAAAACATTGGAGATAGATTAACTATGATGATATTTAAAGTTATTTTATTTCACAAAGCTAACATCATTTAAATTATTATTGAGGCTATTCCAAAATAAAAAGCCTGCGTTAGCTGGGTCAAAAGTAATAAAGCGGTTGGTACGACAACAATTAGTCGCAATGATAAATTCAAGGTTAGGCAACGGTGAATTTGACTCCGCTCCCTATAAATTACTGGCGAAAACGTTGTTGTGGTTATAGATGGACAGAGCAATTTGTGGCATCCGTACCTACAGATAGTATTTCTATTTAGTAAAGCAGGATTTGCATTTAAACCGAAGTAAGCTTTAAATTCACTTGAAAGTAAATCAGTCTTTTTAATTTAAAATTTAAGACTCTAATTTATTAAATTTATTGCTCAACGCGTAAATCCAGACGAATAATCATTTACATTTAGTTAACTTAATTGTACCTTTCAGATGGTTCTGTATTTTCGATCCTAGAGGCTCTTTATTTTCTTCGGTCCTATTGGTTCTATATATTTTCTAGTTGATACAAACTGTAATGCGTGATTATGCCATGAAACTAATTTTACGGTTTATTTGATTTTCTATCATCTCGATGTATGGAAAACTTTGTCGATGTTCACATTTACTTAATAAAAAGATTGGGATTTTGTTTTTTATTTCAACATCTTACGGTCCTAATATTGGGCATATCGGGTCTCCTCTCTTAGTGAGAGGGATTTAAGACGTACCAAGTCCGCCACGCTAGCTTTATGCGGGTGGGTAGACATTAAAAGTCGTGCAGGTTTCTTAGGATGTTTTTCTTTAGCGAGCAGTGATGATTTGTAAATAAATATCTACACACATAATTTCGAAAAATTCTAAAAGTTGCTGTCCTTGGTTTTACCACTATGTTGTCACTTCTGGGATATATAAAAAATCTATTGAACGTGATGGATATGTCTTTTTTTTTGGTTATTGATACTAGCAAAAAGATCAAACACAGTCATTTCGTATCTGATCAAATATTTGACACGAAAATAAAAAAATGGGTGTTTTCGATGCTACCTAGTTTTATGCTCTTAATAGTTACAAATTATTTGAGAATAAGGAAAAAGAGATTTTTGTACGAGCGGGAATCGTACCCGCGTCTTTGCCTAAAGTGCTCTAAGCCACTGAGCTATCGTACAGATCTATTCGATCATCCCAATTTCCTCATCACATTTGTCTTTACAACCAAATTGGGATGATCGAATAGATCTGTACGATAGCTAAGTGGCTTAGAGCACTTCCCCGGATTGGAAAAGACGCGGGTTCGATCCCGCTCGTACAAAAAATCTCTTATTCCTTATTCACAAATAGTTTGTACCTTAAAAAGTAGCGGAGCATGTAAAATGCTAAAAAATATAGATCAAAAATCTTTTAATAGTTATTAACAAATATACAAAATATTTGCACTATCAAGTTCTTAGTAAGTCATTTGAACTTATTTCTATATTTTAACTTTATTTAATTTACATTGTTAATCAGGATGTTGTACGCTGCTTACGTTACTATATCTGTCTTCAGACATTTCGAGGGAGAAATAAATCGCTTTTGTACCCTGACTTTATTTCACGAAACCGTTGTCCCCAAAACGGGAGTGCTCCATTTATTTGACTCGCCAGTACAAATTACCAACGGGTACAGCAATATAGATCTGGGTTGGTCAGTGAGAAATGTCGTCATGGGAATATTTTATGAAGCCTTCGCTTAGAAATCGCTTATGGCTGTGACGAAACACACAGGGTTTACTTGTTTTTGTGACATGTGTAAGTTGAAATAATAACGATTTGGATTATACATTTAGCAAAATATTAATCGTATTAGTAACGGATTTGACCAAATTATTTACAAAGATATTTACTTGCATAACAAAAATATATATCCAGCTATCACTACTATAGATAATAAAACATAGCATCACGCCTGTATTACCCGAAGGGGTAGGCAGAGGTGTATTACATACCCCCGACTCGCCAGCTATGTTTAAGTCCCACGTAATAAGGGGCAAGCGTATTGACGTCTACCGGGCCCATTTCCAAACTCCGGGCTGCTATTGAGAATTTTTCTTTTTAGGAAGAAAAGCTCAATAACAATTCCCGACCCGGGGATCGAACCCAAGACCTCATGATTAGCAGTCGCATACACTACCGCTACACCACCGAGGCAGTAAATGAATTAGTTGTTTTCGCAATCCAAGAGTCTATGAATCAACAAACCCAATAATTTGAAATACTTTGACACCCTTACACTGACTGTTTTTTTTATTGTATTGCAACGTTGTCTATCATAAAAAACTAGACGTCACGGGACGTCTACTAGATGTGAAAACATCGAAATTATTTTGTAGAAATAAAATGATCGTAACTTGACAAAGTACTTCTCAAGACGAATCAAACGAGTATAAACTCGATAGGGTGCGTCGTTTCATTACTGTGACCGATGAAGTTATGTCGTTTTATAACGGAGTTCCTATGGCCACCTTCCAGCTCCATCATCAGACCCTGGATACCATCTAGAGGCAAAGTACTCGTCAAGACGAATCATACGAGCCCAAACTTTATGGGGTTGCGCGGTTCATTATAAGAGTTCCTATGTCCGCCTTCCAGCCATCATCAGATCAGCTCCATGTCATCATAATATTGCATTGTCACGCGATATACATATGCGTGTAAAATTTTAGCTCAAGCGGAAACCGGGCAATGTGTCAAATTTAACTTGCAAGAATTGAACGGGACAAGTAAAATAAAAGCGTCGCCACGCTAACAGCCGATTTTACCCTCCCATTAGATGTTTCACATCAAAAATACACACAGAACACGACATGTTACTCCCGAGAAAGCACACACTGAAATTCGGCCGAACTTGGGGGCCGAATATTATATATTAACCGAATGCTCGGCTGATGTTCGTATTCGGATAAAATCACATTCGGCCCATCTCTATAATTTATATAACTTGATATACCTTTTTTTGTTTGTTAAGGCGGGAAAAAATGTTCCTAACCGCACACCCTGTCATTTGGGGCAACGAACAGGGTAGTGTAGGGCCCTCACCCTCTAAATAAACCCGGCCACTGGAACTATGTTACATTACTTGAGTGGTCATAATTTACATACCTACACATTTGCTATAGCCGTATAGATGAAAGTAACATTCAAGCAGCTGGAAGAGAATAATAAAAATATTCTTAAATAAATTATAGTTTAAGAAACTAAAAAAATTGCTAGTTGAACTAAAAAGTAGAAAATAATATTATAAAAATAATAATGATTGTTAAAAGGTGTGGAGTGCTTGATACCCGATATTACAAATAGGTCATTGGTATTTATAAGATTTATTAAGATATAGCAAAAGCTTCGTTTTTTTAATTATAATTTACATTTTTCTTTTCTAGTCTCTAAACAGCATCAATAGTACTTCTATTTAAATTACCTTATTTATTTTTTTATTGTGTCACGTAAACACTATTTTGTAATACAAAAAAAAACGAAACAATAAAACCAACATCTTAAATTATTGAGTAGTTAACGGCGTGTGATTTTATTTTAATCCAAAATTTAAAGTAGGCGAAAGTCACGTTCAGTGATTCCGTTCCACAGATAGATAGATAGATACAGGGAAAGCTAATAAAAGCGTGTTTAAAGAACACAAAGAAAGCTTAGACGCCATACTTTGTTTCTGAGTGTAGATATTCGTACATATAATATAGTAAAGTACAGTAAAAACCAGCCGCCGGGTTCTCATTAACGGATAATATTTACTGCCACATCTGCAATTTAATTATCTGGTCCTTCGTAACTTACAAAAGGCGCTGAGAAACGGTTATGCTTTATGTTGAGCCTCAGTTTTCGTATCGATTTAGGCATATCTATTAATTGATTATGCTCTAGTTGTAGTCCGTTGTCTCTGCCTGCCTTTTAGGAGGCAGGTGCGTGCGTAAATTTGTTGTTTTATGTTTGTATGAATAAGCTCTATTGGTTTCGGATGTTTTATATAGCTTTTTTAGTATTATAATTATACTAGCCTTGGCCAGCTGCTCCGCCGCAGTCAAAAGCTAGCAGTTTTTAGGATATATCTCAAGTTTCCGATGCTAATAGGCTACTATGCCATATAAAATATACACAGGTTATTTTTTTTTAATTAAGTCTAATCAAGAGCTATTAAACAAACAACTTTCATCAAAATTCGTTTAGTAGTTTTTGTGTGCTTCCTGAATAAACAAACATAAACATTGTTTTTCCGTTCAGAGACGCCTAAATAACGTAATACATCTTTTTTTAATATCTTAAATGTACAGGCATAGCTCTGTTACAGCTTTATAATAGTATAGAATCTATACTATTGATATAGGTAGATACCTATATCAATAGTGTAGATTCTATATTCATAACCACCTATGTTCTGTGATTTCAGTAAAAGTATTAGGTACTTTTATTATTAGTAGAACGTGTTTAAAATTGAACTTAAATTACGGTTTTTGTCCTTTACCTTAATATTTATTCGTCTTCAAGGAGTTTAAACTTCTTTTTCATCTCATGTATTCGAAAAGGACGGCTTAGTTCGCCTTTAAGTGCACCCAAAGGTGGTGTTTTGTATAAGAAACTTTTAGCGGGCAGTAATGAGTTTTTAATCCTCTATAAGTGCGCCGCAATTATCTTTGCCGCGCACTTTTTGAATTTGGAACATCTTAGTGTTCAGCGCCAAAGAACTCGATCACTGTTTGAATAAAGACTGGCTGGTACGACGGCCCATAGTCGCACCGCCAGCTGAATAAAAAAAAAGAAAATAATTTGATTCAAAAAGCCCCTTCGCCGTAAAAATATTATTTTGCTCCCTTATGATACAATATTCTGTTACGATGTAACCGATCAAATAATTAAATAAATTGTAAAGATGCTATGATAGAAGATATTCAATTACACCGGATACGATATCCGCAAACTTAAAATGCGCGCGTTTGCCTAGACCCCCTACCCAGTTAGATTATCGCCAATGGGTCGCATGACTCCACTCCCACAAAGGCAATAATCACATTATATTGCCATATATGGCCAGCATGCGATCCCAGATGGGAGCAGGGTATGCCAGGGTTCGAGAACGTTCTATGGCTACTCCAATCGCAAGCGTATAGATTGGAAAAGTTCTAGAACTTAAAATTATCTATCAATGAGTAAGTCGGGACGCAATAGCGCGAGAGGGAGATAGCGATAGTAATCTTAGAATGGGGTATTATCAGAAAAAATATAAGAATTCAAGTCGGGGAGAATTCTTTTTTTTCTCACTCGAAATTATTGTGTCGAGGCAGATAACACTACGTAAAGTAAATAATTACCTACTAAAGTTATTATTTTGCGAATATTAATATTGCCAGTGCATTCGTTTGACTAGGAAATCCCTAAGAACTGCTGTAGCGAGCGTCGTGTCTTATATATACCGCGTTCGCACATATAATTAAGAACAGAATATAAGCTCCTGGGGTTCCTGGTTACAAACAAGTTGTTCCTAGTTACAAGCAAATTGTTCCGTGTTACAAGCAAGTTGATCCGGGTTACGACTTTCCAGGTTGCGGCTGCCCCGGGTCCCTACGAGTACTTGTTCCGGCACCCCCTGATTTTCTCAGCTCTATAATTTCTCGTCGTTTTTTTTCAATTTATAATATTAATTTAATCAATTGTTTTGTTAAATATTTATTTTTTAATTGAATTATATTGTAAATTTTAAAATTCTCTTTTATTCAATTGTTAGGGATTTTCCCCGTAACACTACTATTCTTTTTAATTTATTATATATAGATGAAATAAAACTTCCAAATCTCGCTGCGCTAGTATGGGTACGGCTATACGGTTGATTTTTGTTTAACGCGCGAAACGGCAATCTGCTGCATCTATAAAAAGGCAAGGGCGCTCACGCGCCAACTTCAAATCATAAACGTGGGAAATCCCACTTTGCCAGCAACAGCCCGAGCCGAGGTCCTTACCCCACAGGGGGTGCCCTCGGGTAGCGTTGCCTAAATGTTGGTTTGAGAGCCCTCTGCGCTCATCCATCCATCCATCCATCAGCCCTTCATCGTCCACTGCTGAACATAGGCCTCCCCAATATGGGGGTTTTACCATAATCGCCACGCTTGGCAGGCGGGTTGTCGATCGCAGTGGATGTTTTTAGTACACAGGGGAACGCTGCTGCCCGGTCCCCCGGTAATCCCTTAGTCGGCTTTTACGACTCCCATAGGAAGAGACGGGGTGGAGCTATTCTTGGTGCCGGTCCCACACGGCCTCTGCGCTCACCAATTGTCAATTGTCCGGGTAAGGTTGTCATAGCCATCTGAGGCTAATAACAAACGTCACACACAAAAAAAAAACGCGCCGACTTCACTCACATTGTCACTCTTAATGCGAACGGGCGTGGCTCTTGTTGTCGTTGACTCTTCTCGGAATAAGCGCGTTTTAGATTTAAAAAATACATAGAGAGGTAAGTAGTTTTTAGATCTAAGTTTAAAGTAGGTATTAGGTAATAATATAATTAGTTTGTTTAGTGTTTTTGTTTGTTTCTCCTTCTTTTCTTTTAAGTTAAACGTTGTAAAGTTAAGTACAAATTTCAATTAAGTAAGTATACATTTTTTCTTTTTGTGTATTTATCTTATTAGGTTCTTTTTATTCCACCTAACGATGCTACCTAAAAAATGGTCTTCCTTATTTCGAAATTCGAGAAATGCCAAAAGAATGAGAGATGCGCGTTCTCAGGAATCGTCAGAGGAAAGAGCGCATCGTTTAAACTCTATGAGGAGAGTTAATAATGCAACTGCACGAGCACATGAACGCAGTTATGAGAGAGAGATGCGATTAACTTCTGATAGGAAAAGAAGAGCTAGACAGTCAATGAGTTTTTAAGAAGAGATTTTGGTATTATTAGGCATTTTGATACGTTGCAGAAAACAATACTAAATGAAATGAGTGCAGGAAAGCGTAATTTGCACTAATTTATAGTGTACACTTTTAGTGCCTAATTGTGGATTTTCTCTGTTTTATACTTCAACTGCCTCTGTAGTGCAGAGGTAGTGTAAGTGACTGCTGATCATGAGGTTTCGGGTTCGATTCCCGGGTCGGGCAGTATTATTGAGCTTTTTCGCAAATAGAAAGATTCTCAGCCCGGAGTTTTTAAATGTGCCTGGTAGACGGCGATAGGCTCGCCCCCTATTACGTGGGACTTAAACATAGCTGGTGAATCGTGGGTGTGTAATACACCTCTGCCTACCCCTTTGGGGAATACAGGCGTGTTGCTATGTTTTTGTTATAACATATAATATATTATGTTATCAATGTTTATAACATATAATTATACTAGGCTGTACGGCTTGATGGTGAGTAAGACGGTAAGTTTGCCACCCCATGAGTGGTTGGCGTGGCAGCCTATAGATCAAAAGCAACCTTCGCGAGTAATCCACCCGAAGAAAAGGTATAGGACATGAAGAGGAATGATGATATAGAGGAGATGAGGAAGTGGTCAGGTAAAATAATAAGAATATTAGGAAATGTGGGAGTGGTTTGGTAGGTTTCTAATTGGGAGATAGAAACACACATATTTGACCTTTTTAGAATTAAGAATGTTAAATTTCATTTTATATTTGATACTAGCTGACGCGGCGAACCTTTGAACTTTGTACCACCATATATGTATTTTTTCATGAATAAATGTTGCAATTATAAATTTGAGATATAAAGTATCCTATCTCTTAAGTTGGAACAAAACACACATTTAAAAAAAAAATCGCGGGTAGTTAGAAAGTAAAAATTTAACGCTGACGAAGTCGCAGGTATCAGCTAGTTGCAAATATAATGATAATTACTATGACAAAGAAAGAGCGAATCCATATTTTTTTACTTTCCATTTCTGCAAAGTTCACTAAACTTTATCTTCGTCAAGCCATCCGAATGCGTCCGGAATTCGTTACAAATATTTTCCTCGTCAGTAGAAGTTAATTTTTAAAATTGGAACCATTCAACAAATCATGAATGGTTCCTGCGACAGTAATTTTTCCAAGGAGATCATGAGTGACGCAGTTATATTCTAAACGAAGTGCACGCGGATGATATCACAGGTATAATCTAGTTTACTTTTCTTATTTTATATATTACTCGGGTGGCGAACGAGCACACGGCCCAACTGATGGTAAGCGGTTACCGTAGCCTATAGACGCTAGCAACACCAGAGGCATCACTCGCGTGTCGCCATTTCTAAGAAAAGGGATAGGAGGTATAATAAGAAGAAGATAGGCAGGATACTAAGGAGAGGATAGGGAGGGAGGAGAGTTTGGGCCTCCGACGCTCTAACTCAGCATACGAAATACAGCGGTAGGAAGAACTACCGTTGTTACACGCTGACCTTCTGTAAGAGAGTGGTACTTCCCCGAACGAGCCGGCCCATTCGTGCTGGGATAAGCAAGGCTCTGCCACTAGTGAAACTAAACATAGATAAAGTTATTGTATAGGTAATAACCAGTGGGTCTAGCCAAGTTGCATTCTATGATCGCTAACGCTAATAGAAAACTATTTAAATGTATGGGAATTTGACATTTTTAACCTTAGATAAAGAACCTATATTTATCTAAGTCTTTAACAATATCTATAACTATTTAGATATTTTTATATATATTTTTAGCATTTGACATGCTTAGCACTATACATTAAACACAAAGTGAAAAATGTGAAATCGAAAATAACAGTCAGGAGCAGGATTTGAACCTGCATCTTCTGGATACCGTCCAGATGCTTTACCAATTCAGCCATCCTGACAATTGCTCCTGACTGCTACTTTCGATAACACATCACACTTAACGTCTTTGGGTGACGGTATAATGTATGAAAATACTTCCGACAGATGGCGCAGGCGTCACCCAAAGACGTTAAGTGTGATGTGTTATCGAAAGTAGCAGTCAGGAGCAATTGTCAGGATGGCTGAATTGGTAAAGCATCTGGACGGTATCCAGAAGATGCAGGTTCAAATCCTGCTCCTGACTGTTATTTTCGATTTCACATTTTTCACTTTGTGTTTAAAATATCTATAACGCTAAGTCACGTGACTTAACGTTAGAGATCTCAAATTTCCATACATTTTAATAGTTTTCTATTAGCGTTAGCGATCATAGAATGCAACTTGGCTAAACCCACAGGAACCAAAAAACACAATCCGTAAAAGTAAAATGAACCCAAATGTTGAAAGTAACTGCCAGCATTATTTACATTTGTCGCTTGACACCTTTCATGAATTATTATGGTGGCGTAAATTATTGCCTGCGGGTGAATTAACGTGGGACAAGACAGGCGAAATAACTTTACTAAGTTAATTTAGTGCGCAAATTTCACAATTTCTGCCATATCTTACGAAATATTGGGTTGGCTTGTCAGATGTTTTTATACTTCGAGAGTGACAAACTAGCATACGGCCCGCCTTATGGTAAGCGGTTACTGGAGTCTGTATAAGCCAGCATCACCAAAGGTATTACTCACCTTTTTAAAGGAAGAGGGATAGACCTCTCCTATCCAATTCCCATTATAAGAGAAAATGAGTAAGTATACAGTGAGGATACTGAGGACGGGACGAGGAGAGGCTTTTGGGCCTCCGTTACACTTACTTATCTTACGAAGCATAATAGTAGGAGTCTACAGTTGTATCATATCAACCTTTTGTGAGAGGGTGGTACTTGCCCGGTCGAGCAGGCACATTCATGCTGGGACAAGCAAGGTTCTACCAAATTTTGAAGAAGTTCCCTAGTGACGTGTATCTTGAATATAACAATGCTAGAGTGAAGCTTATTTTACGAGACCGCCACTTATCCAATGGCCAGAGTTTATTGCACATTTCATACATAATATATATACAGGATAAATAGATGTTGATTGAATTACTTGTCCTTTCCCTCTGCTCTTGGATCACGGCACACGAATAGAGCAAAATACAAAGAACATATTGTTCTGATAGGCGTATACGGAATAATTTGAATCAAGCATACTTTACATTAAATGTACTACTAGGCAGTGAATCAAGGACTGCAAAGACAATGTGATCGAGTTCGATCCCCAGTACAAGGTCACAGAATACACCACTGATTTTTAGAAAATATGTGAGTATGTATTTGTTTATAATTTGTTTTTTCTCCTTAATTTCCTCACGATGTTTAAACCTGCGTGACTGAGAGTTTTTCTCAATGGTTTGTGAAGTCTGCTAACCCGCACTGAGCTACCATGGTGGGCTATGGGCTGAATCCTGAGAGGAGACCCAGGCCCAATAGTGGGATAGTAATTGGCTCAAAAAATCCACATGCTCTGTGTTTGTATAGACTAATGGTGACGATGGAATTAATGGATCCACTACCATCACAACATTTACATCGTACTCGCACTTTTTATGTAGATTCCCTTGCTGTATATGACCGACCCCGGGGGGTGGAGACTGACTACTTTGGGCATCAATAATGCATAACATATTAATACATTTGTTCTTCAATAATATGCAGTATAGTTTTGCCTTACATTATAAATACATAGTTGTAGCGACTTAGCGTGGGCTGAATTTAGTTTTATTTTAATACTAGTCTTTGTTCGCGGCTCCGCCGCAGCCAAAAGTTAGTTTTTAGGTTATATCTCAGGTTCCCGATACAGTAGCGGTATAAAATGTATACCAGTTTTTATGTCTAATCAAGAGCTATCAAATAAAAAAGTTGCATCAAAAGCCGCTCCTTTATAATACGACACGGACGATGAACGAATTTTTCTTGACAACCGATTCCAATGAAATAAAGCCTACACTATGTACAGACATTCCTGATGTTATAGATAGATACATAGTTTCACAATTTAATTTAAGTGAAAAAAAAACAAAACATGACGAATCACGAGTCTTTTTCAAACTAAGCTTGAAAAATTATGAGCTGTCCAAAGTAATATTAAACAAATATTGTGAATAGAATACAGTTTTACATAATAAAGAAAATTAACGCTTACAATGACGGATCCATTGTTCAGCTGAGATTTAACTTTTAAAACTGTAGAAAATGATATAAAACGAAAAGCGGATGTTATTGTTGCATTTATTCACTGGAATCTAACTAAACGTGGTTTTAAAAGTATTGGTATAGGAGATGAACGATCTTTATCTGGAGACGAAGAAAAAAGTGAGTTATTACCAACAGGCTGGAATGACAAGGATAATTATGCACTTAGATATGTTATGGAAAATAAATTGTTCATACTACATGCACTGAGTACTGATGGAAATCTGATTATAAATCTTATGAGGTCAGAAGATTTAATAGTGTCAAACATAGCAGTAAATATAGATGATACAGTAAAAGAAATAAAAGGCAGCATAAACAAAATGATACCAAATCATAAAGAACTGATATATATAAAAGAGATCTAATAGACACAGTCACTGAAAAGTCAACAGCTAGTACGGAGACTCAAACTTCTAGACCCGAGAGCAGCACACATCAGATCTTCTGAGGATCCGCTGAGAGTACCCACCAGACCGGAGTTTGTGTCCGATCACCCAGGCCTATGGGGAATCCCTCCACCACGTGTTCCTGATATCGGCCGGTCAGATTTGGATCCGTTTGCACCTAGCGGAAGCGGTGGCATGCTGTATGACCCTTTTGCGCCTCGCAGGGTACCCAGAGGTGCCGTGCCCCCTGGAGCTCGCTTCGATCCATTCGGCCCGCCTGGTGGTCCGATGCCAGGAGCTCGTCGGCCAGCACCACCAGATGCAGATCATTTACCTCCTCCCGGCTTTTATGACAACATGTTTATGTAGTCTTGATAACTGTTTCTTATTGTGTCCAAATGGGTTAAAAAAAAGCTAATTGGTCAAGTGAAAAATATATAATAGTACTAACTGGTGCCAGCAGCTTGGCACGATTGATTTAGACAAAAAAATATTTGTTCCAGAAATATGATAAATATTCAACTAATTAATATTAGGTATATTTAAAGCGGTTAAAACTAGTAATTTCGCCACTTAAATGTGAAAATCAATAAATTCCGAAATACGTGGTCATTTATATTGATAAGTAGCTACAATTTCAAGTACCTATCTATAAAAGTACCGATACTACCATACAACATTTAACCCCTCATTTTCCCTACATAATATGAGAATATTCACAAAAGCTGAAGAAATTAATAAAACAAATTAAATATTTCGGTTGTTTACCAACCATTAACCAAATGATTCAGGGACAAGACGCTTTGATTAGAGCGTAATGGAAGCGGCTAAATTTAAAAATATACCCCTCGCCTTAGAATAATAACGCTAAGCCCCTTGCCATGTAGCGTTAACAATTTTGCACATGAGAAAAAAATAGATAGAGAGAGACAGATAGAACATCCTTCTTTTACTTAAGAATTAGATGATAAATATGTTTGTTTGTTTATTGTAATGACAAAATGAAAATAAATAATTAAATGTTTTTAAAAATAAAGTCGTACTTTGCGGTTGCGGTCCGGTTCTAAATTGAAGCTAAAGAAATACTAGAAGTGCTTGTGGCTCCAGGGTTTCGATGTACTTTGCATCCATTAAAAGTGTATGTTTTATAAAGTACTGCGGGGGCCTAATCCGTACAGGGATTATTCCCTAGCGCGTATGTTAATTGTGTTTATACGGGTGTTATGGCTAATACAGAAATAGACAAAATATGATTAAAAGATATATAATTTCAATCTTTTAAAGGTAATTTAAGTTAGTAATGTTAGTCACCACGAAAAACCCTTTTATTTAATCGAGATATCATAGCCTATGAGACTTCTTGAATTTCGTTAAAAAAAATATTTTTAATATTGGTGCAATTATTTCTGAAATAGGATATGTAATTTTAGTGATTGCCTCTGACATTTAAACTTACAATTATTACTTCTGTATAATTATTACTTCTGTATAATTAAGTATAGATGTAGGTACCTACTAATTATATAATTTTATTCTAAACTAGCCTTTCACAGGGGCTCCGCCGTTGTCCAAAAGCTAGTTTTTTGGTTATATCCCAGCTTTTCGATATAGACGATATAGTTAAAAAGTTTAGATCAAGAGCTATCAAACAAAAACATTTCATCGAAATCTGTTCAGCAGTTTTAGCGTGATGCCCGAGCAAACAAACAGAATTTTTTTTTTATGAAATTGTTTTTTTCTCAAAATCGTCTAGATATTTTCTCAAATAACTTAAATACATAGACATAGCTCTGTTACAGCTTAGTACTAGCCTTTGCCCGCGGCTCCGCCCCAGCCAAAAGCTTTTGGGTTATAAGTATCTCAGGTTCTCGATATAGTAGCCGGATAAAATGTATACCAGTTTTTAAGAAATGCATGAAATTGAATGAAAGAGAGTATTGGTGATAAGATGCGAAAGGTAATGCTCCGATGGTTCGGACATGTGGAAAGAATGCCGGACGAGCGACTGGTTAAGAAGATATACAATGCGAAAGTGTAAGGATGTAGGTACAGGGGGAGACCGAGACTCACCTACATAGACCAAATCGGTCATGTATTGAAGGAAGGTGGAGTCAGGAGTCTTCGAAACCGGCGAAGAGAAATATGAATGTTGAGAAAGCGAGAGATGTTTGCAAGAATAGAGCCTCTTGGCACTCTGTTCTCTCTGCCTACCCTGCAAGGAAAATGGCATGATCATAAGTTAGTTAGTTTTTAAGTCTAATCGAGAGATATCAAATAAAAGAAGTTGCATCAAACTCCGTTCAGTAGTTTTTGCGTGATGCGCGAACAAACAAACAGATAAACAGACAAACAGACAAAAAATCTAAAAAAACATAGTTTTGTGTTTTACCACTCACTGACTCATCACGATATTTCCGAAACCATGAGTCCGATTGACTTGAAATTTTGCATAGATGCTCCTTTCGCGACGTAGACGCTCACTAATAAAGGATTTTACGAAACTGCTATCCAAAATATATATTTTTATCTGCTATCGTATTCATAGTTCTACACTTATTATCACAGCAACACAAATTAACTGTCAACCGTTGCTATGGTAATCTTTGATGTGGTTAATAAAGTATATTAACAACATCATGCTAAAAGTTGGTTTTTAACAGAATAATTTAAGTTATGTTTATTAGTTAAAGAGTATTATTTGGCATTAGTTGAATAGATTTTAAAGAGTTATTTTAGATATTCCGATATTTATATTGTTAGTTTAATAGTCTTTTTAAAGACTTATTACCGATTACAACTTATTTGTGAATGAGGAAAAAGAGAACTTTAGTGCGAGTGGGTTTCGATCTGCGTCTCTTTCAATCCGGGGAAGTGCTCTAAGTCGCTAGCTATTACACTGACCAACAGCCATACCCAATCTCCACATCACAATTGTCTTTACGACCCACTCCGCCTATCGGATGCAACGTATTTTGACCAGATCGTAGACGTTCTTAAGGAAGGCTAGGTTAAGAGTACTCCAAACCAACGCTGATGAAAGTAGATGAAGCGAAAGATGTGTGTCAGGATCGTAACAAGTGGAGAGAAGTGGTCTCTGTCTACCCGTACGGGAAAAAGGCGTGACAATATGTATGTATGATTTTCAAAAGAGATTTTGGTATTATTAGGCATATTGATACGTTGCGGAAAACAAACCTTTCATTACGCCTGTATTCCCCGAAGGGGTAGGCAGAGGTGTATACACACCCACGATTCGCCATCTATGTTTAAGTCCCACGTAATAGGGGGCGAGCCTATTGACGTCTACCAGGCACATTTCCATACGTTGTGGAAAACAATACTAAACGAAATTAGTGCAGGAAAGCGTAATCTGCACTAATTTATAGTTGACACTTTTAGTGCCTAATTGTGGATCTTCTCTGTGTTATATATGAACTGCCTCTGTGGTGCAGAGGTAGTGTAAGAGACTACTGATCATGAAATTTCGGGTTCGATTCGGGCAGTGTTATTGAGCTATTTCGTAAAAAGAAAAATTCTCAGTAGCCGCCCGGTGTTTGGAAATGTGCCCGGTAGACGGCAATAGGCTCTCGCCCCCTATTACGTGGGACTTAAGCATAGCTGATGAATCGTGGGTGTGTAAAACAGCTACCCTTTCGGGGAATACAGGTGTGATGGCATGTTTTTGTTTATACATCAATGTTTATGACACAACTATACTAGGCTGTACGGTTTGATGGTGAGGAAGATGGTAAGTTTGCCACCCCCTGAGTGGTTGGCGTGGTAGCCTATACAGATCAAAGGCTACCTTCGCGAGTAATCCACCCCAAGAAAAGCTATAGGACATGAAGAGGAGTGATGATATAGAGATGAGGAAGTGGTCAGTTAAAATAATAGGAAGGAAAAGAAGGGGTGGTTTGGTAGGTTTCTAATTTAGAGATAGAAATACACATATTTAGAATTCTTTGAATTAAGAATGTTAAATTTCATTTTATATTTGATATAAGATACGTACACATACATTTCAATGGTTTTATAAGACTACGGATAAAATAGGGGTCGAATTTAGAAAGTAAATCTTTAACGCTGACGAAGTCGCGGGTATCAGCTAGTAATAATATATAGATAAATATTTTTCTTTCTTTCTTTCTTTCTATACAACATTACTCGTACCTATTTTTTTGTTTAGGCGGGAAGAAATGTTCCTAACCGCACACCCCGTCGTTCGGGGCAACGAACAAGGTAGTGTGGAGCCTGCAGCCACTAAAGAAACCCACCGTGTGCCGTCTCTCCGCCTTTATTGGCGGGCCACTAGAACTAAGTTACATTCCTTCTGTGGTCCGCCGGCGGCTTACCCTTTCGGGTACCCTCTACTGAGCGATGCATCCGCGCACGGAGCGTGGCACCTTCGCGTGAGGCCTTGCGGGTGGCGGACGTTCCCCGGTCCATCCACCCGCAG
Organism: Leucoma salicis; assembly: GCA_948253155.1. Lineage (NCBI taxonomy): Eukaryota > Metazoa > Arthropoda > Insecta > Lepidoptera > Erebidae > Leucoma > Leucoma salicis. The sequence goes on along the minus strand of OX411808.1, from coordinate 7,132,072 downwards.
CCTCAGCTAGGGCGGCATGAGGCGCAAGTACCTGCGCCTGCGCCACCCCGGTCGCTGGCGGCGATTCGGGTCAGCGGAAGAATCCTCCTCCCTGGCTCTCTCCGCCGCTTCCTTCCGCGAGATAACCTCGCAGAAGGCAGCGACCGCGGCCCAGTTCCTGTCACTGCCAAGTATCGCTCTAACGACGCTCGGCAGCGAGAGGTCCCGCCCTATTTCTGCGACGAGTTCACGGCGCTGCTCGGCCCAAGCCGGGCACGACTCGAGCGTGAGCCGCGCCGTGTCCTCGTCACAGCCGCAGTGGTGGCAGCCCGGAATCGCATCCCTCCTTGCGACTATGTGCAGGTATCTGCCGAAGCAACCGTGCCCCGACAGCACCTGCACCAGTCGAAAGGTAAGGACTCCATGCCGTCGCCCCGCCCACTCCTCCAGCACCGGCTGGAGCGCCCCTACGGTCTAAAGACCGGCCCGGGGCGCCTCCAACCGTGCCCTCCACCTGGCCATGGCAGCTCGGCGGGCGTTGCCTTGCCACTTGGCCACCTCCCTGGGTAGGGGGTGTCCGCCCCCCTCCCGCTCTTGCTACGCCCGCCGATACACCTCGGCGAGCACCTCCGCCTCCAAGTCCCACGGGAGGTGTGGTCTCCACAGAAGAGTCCTGTTCAGTGCGTCCAGGGACCCCGCCCACACGAGTGCGCCGTACAGCGCCGGATCACCCCAAGCAGTGTTGGGTCCACCCATATTCGGCATGAGCCGTGCAAGGGCGGACGCTGTGCCAACTAGCCGGGACAGTTGGCGGAAGTGCTCGCCAAAGCGCCACCGCCCGTCCAGCACCAGGCCCAGTTACTTAATCTGGGCCTGCACCCCAATCTGGACCCCATCTACTGTAATCGAAGCGCCAGCAGGTGGCCGACGTCGGGGCCATGGAAAAGTAGGGCCTCCGACTTGTTCAGGGCCACCTTAACCGCGCCGCAACGAGGTCTCTAGGCTGTTAAGCCAGATCTCGAAACCAGCCAGACTCCGGTTGGGGGAGAAGTACACGCCGTACAGCGTAACTCCCCCCCAGTCAGCCGCGACGTATCCCGTACCGCTGTCTCTGATCGACAAGGGCGGGCAACGAAGCGCCGTGGAGCTGACGATTGACACGGAGCCATCGCGGCTGCTCACCCAATTAGGGTGGTCAGGAACGCAATAAGGCTCCGCAGCTACGGCTACACCAATCAACCGCTCCACCATGGTTTGCAGGAGAAGATCCTGCGCCCTGGCGAAGTGGTTGAGATTTGCCTGGAGGGTACAGGTTGCCGCCTTATGCCCTGCCTGACCGCAGCGGAAACAAAGGCCGCCGCAATGAAAGCAGTTAGTGCACGTCGGTCGGGTGTGTCCGACCGCCATGCACTTATAGCACCTCGCAGGTCGGGGCTCCAGCACGGTAAACCGCGCGGAACTCCAGCCCACGAGGAGCCTGCCTGCGTCAGCCAAGATTTTAGCCAACGCGATAGGGCAACTCACCCAGACGATACCCACACCGCTTGGTCCGGTCCTAATGGAGTCCACTCTGACGGCATCTGAACATCCGGTTTTCTAGGCAATGGCCTCCCGGACGTCGTCAGCCATCACCGAGTCGTCCAAACCGGAAACGCGCAGTTCAGCGCATTTCACCGGTCTGGTGATGCGGACTCCACTGCCTTCACCGAACAGACCTCGCAGCCTGGTGGCTATCGTATCAGCCATTTTGGGACCTTCCACCCCAGGGAACTCGAGGATTCAAGCCCCTGTCCGGGCTTGGCGAGTCCGGGCGGCGACGCCTCCGAGGTCGAAGACGTCGATCTCCGCCCGGGGCTTCCTCAAACATATAATCGTACCTAGTGTCTTCAACTATAATAAATTTGGTTGAAGAGTAGTAATAAGGAATATAAAATACTCAAATAGAAAATCAATATTTTTAACTGAGAAACAATTGCGAAATTTGTTATTTATTCAATCTTTTGTTATAATTTTATGTATTATAACTTGTTTGTTGAAGTTTAATTACTTTTGCATTTACAAATTAATATACTCGTATAAGAAGTTCGAAAATAATAATGCAATATACCAATAAGTTAATTCAAACGACAAATACGTTTCCGATCAAAACGTGAAGTTTTAACGAGCAAGACATTTTTATTAAAAAATAACATTTGTTTGTCAACAAAATTTACGTGCGTAAAATTAGCTGGCTGGCTCATACAATTTTTTGATGTTTCTCAGATATTATACGCGTAAATTTAGATATTTACTATAAGGTTTGATGCTCTTTATTTAGACGACACTAGCTATTTCTCCGCTAATGGGTTTTAAAGTTATATTAAAAAAGTTAGCCGTGTGGGGCCGGCTTTAGAATTGTAATGGGAGTCGTAAGAGCCGGCTGAGGGAATACCGGGGGAGTGGGAAGCAGCACTCCTTCGAGTATTAACAACATCCACTGCGATCGCCAACCCGTCTGCCAAGTGTGGCGATTACGGTACTATTTCCCATTCTTGGGGAGGCCTATGTCCAGCAGTGGACGGTGAAGGGCTGATGGATGGATGGATGGATGGAAAAAAGTACTCTTATTGTAATTGAAAGGGTATATGACATGTCTTGTAACGAAAAATGAGATATAACGACTACAACTGGATGAAGCCTTACTTTTTAATGCTTACATTTTAGTACCTATATATTATTTGTAATATTTTTATTACTTATGATCAAGAATAATTTATGATCAAGCAAGGCCAGCCTTTATTATAATACGAGGTCGGCAAACAAGCATACGGCCTACCTAGTGTTAAGAAGAAAGTGGAAGGATTTAGGTACAGGGGGAGATCGAGACTAATCAATATATACATTCAGTCAAGAAAGTATTGGGAATGGATGATTTGTTTGTGGTTCCAAATTCAAATTTTAGTTTTTTTGTTGTTGTTGTTAGATTGGCACAACTGTTATCCATTTTGGCGCGGAGGTTGAGTTGAATCTGTTATTTATATTAAATACAGTGCTGTTTTTAGTTATATCATATCTAGTGTGTATTGCTAGTTTCATAATGGACAAAAACATCTAACAAAGAGTTTGTCTTAAATTTTGCATCGCCAATGGAATTTCGTGTTCGGAGTCACTAAAACTGTTACAGAAGGCTTACGGTGAATCGACTTACAACAACAAAAACACGTGCTTATGAGTGGTTTAAAAGCGGTCGAGATGTGATGGAAGATTTGCCTCGCTCTGTTAGGCCATCAACGTCTGCAACTGAAGTTAACTTTGCACAAGTGAAGGAAATAGTGACTGAAAATCCTCATTCAACTTTGAGAGAGATAGCCGCTGCTTTCTGTGTCTCACGAGTCGATCCGTACCATTTTAAATAATCACTTGGGTATGAAACCTGTTTCCGCTCGGCTAGTCCCAAAAGACCTGAATTTTCTCCAAAAACTCAATCGCATGAGAGTCACTGAGGAAAGAAAGAAAGAAAGAAAGAATGATATATTTATTTTCAAACCACTTATAAGTAAGTAAAATCTAATAACTAGACACGAAAAATAAAACAAATATAATAACAAACAAGAATAAAAAAAATGAACAAGTAAGTGGTAGAAAAAAGGGCATTGCTCAGCATACAGCAATGTCGTTTAAACATTGCAACGAGGACATGCTAGAACGAGTCAATTGCGACCCGACATTCATGAAACGCATTGTTACCAGTGACGAGATGTGGGTTTACGAGTTTGACATGCAAACTAGTCAACAAGCTTCGGATTGGTGACTTCCAACTGAACCGAAACCGAAAAAACCACGCCAAAGTCGATCAAAAATCAAAGTCATGTTGACTGTTTTCTTTGACTATCGCGGTGTTGTACAATCGGAATTCTTGCCAGAAGGTCAAACGGTACATAAAGAATATTATTTGAGTGTTATGCGGCGTTTAAGAGAGCAAATTCGACGAAAAATGCCAGATTTGTGGAAAGAAAATTCTTGGATTTAGCACCACGATAATGCGCCTTCGCACAAGGCCATCATTGTGAATGAATTTTTGTCCAAACACTCAACAAATACCATCGAGCAACCACCATATTCACAAGATATGGCTACAGCCGACTTCTTTCTTTTTCCTAAACTCAAATTACTACTTCGTGGCACCCGTTTTCAATCGGTAGAAGACATAAAGGAGAATTCCCGGCGAGAACTAAACTCAATTCCGGAAACAGCGTTTAAAAAATGTTATTATTCGTTGGCGTAAGTCTATCGTTTCTGAAGGAGCATACTTTGAAGGTGATAAAATAAATTTGGATTAATAACGAAAATTTTGTGTATTATTGATCTTTTCCCGGTACTTTCTTGACAGAGTAGTATATATTATACCTATAGATATTTTTGGTAACACTATGCCTAAGTACAGAAAAATGGTTTTGGAGTGTCTCAATAAGGCATTCTGTTAATTTGTCTTCATGAGATACTCTAAAATTATATAAGTGGTTAGTAAGCAGTTACCATTCTTTAAAAAAAAAAATTGTTTTTTCTTTTAACTTTCATATTATTAATACTTTCTGATATTTACGCGAATGTTACACATTTTGAAATAAAACTTCGTTTACGGAATCTATCGCGTTTACTTGATTTTACTACTATCGCGACGTTTCGAATACTTTACAGCATTCATGATCACGGGTGGACTTAGATGATAGACGTCCAAGGCCGATTAGATTCCGTAAACGAAGTTTTATTTCAAAATTTCATATTATTATCTTTGTTATGTTTTAAAGTTTATTTTTAGTTTAACCGAACTGGTACTTCCTTTGTTATTTGTGGTTGCCTATAATTGAATGAGCACAGGGCACGTATTATTGTTATCTATTTTTGTATAAGAAATGTGTATCATTTGCTGGCGATCCTAATAAAATAAAATAAAAATAAAATAAACCTACTAAGACAATATGCAAGAAGAGCCTCTTAGCACTCTCTCCTCTCTGCCTGCCCCTCAAAGGAAATAGCATGATGATAAATAAGTAAGTAATAACAAGGCAAGTGACACAGGTGCTTACTAGCAAAAAAAATCTTAGTAGAAGAGATACAAGTAACCATAAAGTGGGTTTTACTTCTTTCGCTACGAATCTTATTACGACTACTCTTCGGAAATAAGCTCACTGAAATATGAATATACGTTTACTAAGTTATGGCGAGAAAAGATACATTCATATTGATATAGCAATAAGGTTTATCCATCACGTCGAAATGATCTCGTTTAGTACTATAACGGTTCTCAATAATAAATAATTTGTATGTATTAACTGTTTACCGTGTGTAGCCGGCTTTAGAAATTTCCCACCCCTCTCTACCCACGGGAGTCGTAAGAGCCGACTGAGGGAATACCGGGAGAGTGGGCAGCAGCACTCCCTCGAGTATTAACAACATCCACTGCGATCGCCAACCCGTCTGCCAAGCGTGGCGATTACGGCATTATCCCCCATGACGGGACCGCTCGTTGTGGCGTTCTCTTGGGGAGGCCTATGTCCAGCAGTGGACGTTGAAACGCTGATGGATGGATGGATGGAACTGTTTACTAAATATATATGAATATTTTGATCTGTGTTTTAGCACTTGATATGTTCTAGCTCGTGAGTAGTAAAGACATCTAAAAAGCAATTGTGAAGTGGAGATTGGGTATTGCCGTCGGCTACTGCGATGGCTTAACGGATTGGAATGGACGCAGGTTCGAATCCCACTCGCAGTAAGCCTCTCTTTTTCCGCTTTCACAATAATTTGTTCCTTAAGGTATATATATATATGAACTATTTTCATTGGATTTCGGTGGTATTTTTAATATTTCCACGTCTCTAAGAGAGAAAACTACTTCAATGCTAATTTATTTAGCTCTGTAGATTAAACACAAAGTGAAAAATGTGAAATCGAAAATAACAGTCACGAGCAGGATTTGAACCTGCATCTCCTGGATACCGTCCAGATGATTTGCCAATTCAGCCATCGTGACGCCTGCGCCATCTGTCGGAAGTATTTTCATACATTATACCGACCAGGTAAACTTAATTTTACAATTAAGATTTTTACCTAATAATGACGCAAACCCTACAAATATTTATATATATTTTTAGCATTTGATATGCTTAGCACTATACATTAAACACAAAGTGAAAAATGTGAAATCGAAAATAACAGTCACGAGCAGGAATTGAACCTGCATCTCCTGGATACCGTCGATTTCACATTTTTCACTTTGTGTTTAATGTATAGTGCTAAGCATATCAAATGCTAAAAATATATATAAATATTATTTAGCTCTCGTTCTTTATTGCGATCCCAGACAAGTCACGGTCCCTTTTAATATAAGTAGTAAGCTATTCATAGACTTCTCAATAACAAGGGCACAACCAGATTAATGTGATCTGTGAATAATCAAATTGCAGAATAGGCGTAGGGTCAGTGGGCCTAGCCAAGTTGCATTCTATGATCGTTAACACTATAGAAAACTAATAAAATATATGGAAATTTGACATCTCTAATCTTAAGTCCCGTGACTTAGCGTTATAGATATCATTAAAGATATCAAATTCTCATACATTTTAATAGTTTTCTATAGCGTTAGCGATCATAGAATGCAACTTGGCTAGGCCCACAGGTCAGCTGTATTCGCGTTTAGTGACTATACATACCCTTGGCAGTAAATACTTGGTAATGATAGTATTAAATCCTAGTAGTAGCATAGGTATTGCGGCCCTTTAATCTATATTATTATAAAGTTGTAACAGATAACTGTGTCTGTAGGTACAGAAAATAATTTTTATTAGATTTTTTGTCTGTTATCTGTTTGTTCGTTATATTTTTGAGTACCTATCCTACCTTATAGTATTTTAACAATAGATACATATGTGTGTTTATTACAATTAATACTTTCTATAATTACAGTAACACATTCATAATGTTCCCAACTGCCGAATATTTAATTGTGCACAAGAAACACTCGGCCAGATGTTATAGCATCTATAAAACAATACTTCTAAGTCTTATTACATTTCAGTACGACTGCCCTCACATTACATTTAAAATGGGTCCTTTGCTCGTTTGTTATGATTCAAAACTTCTAGTTAACTAGAGGAGCATTACAGTCAAAGGGGCTATTAGGGTGTAATGTAGAGAATTTTCATTAGACCCTAACATATTTTATTTCGGCCTGTCGGACCTCTCCGTAAAAACCTGGTTTAACTTGAGCGAGATAAATTTAGAGGAAATGATTTAGCAGGAGCAATTAAACTTTACTTTTACTGAGTAATATATACGTGGTTGTGATAAATTCAAATGTATGTATTATTTATTGTAGTTTTAGAATTATAATATCGAAATATCGATCTTCCATCCATCAGCCTTTTAACGTCCACTGCTGGGCATAGGCCTACCCAAGAATGGGGCCAGTGCTGTAATCGCCACGCTTGGCAGGTGGGTTGGTTATCGCAGTAGATGTTGTTAATACACGAAGGAGTGCTGCTGCCCACACCCCCGGTATTCCCTCAGTCAACTCTTACGACTCTCATGGGTGGAGAGGGGTGGGGCAATTCTATAGCCGGCCCCACACGGCAAATATCGATCTTAGTTGTTGTTATTTAGTTGGTCAAAATATATATCACAAAGTCGGTAACACATTGCTAAATTAGTATTTGCAAAGACAGTATTGGTGTAAAGATGCGAAAGAGAAAGCTCTGGTGATTCAGACATTAGGAAAGAATGCCTGACGAGCGACTAGTTAAGAAGATATAAAATGTGAAAATGGAAGGATGTAGGTACAGGGGGAGACCAAGACTGACCTACCTAGACCAAATCGGTCATTGTATTGAATGAAGGTGGAGTCAGGATTCCTTGAAACCTACGCGTGCGTGTATGAAGAGAATTATGACTAAGAAAGTTAAGAAGGCCTTTTGGCACTGTTCTCTGTGCCTGGCCTGCAAGGGTGATGGCATGATGATAAGTAAGAAAGTAAGTTGGTGCTAATGAAAACGGAATTAATTTCCAGCCTTAAAATCTTCAGCAATATTTTGTTTACCTTTTACAACACGTATCCTTCATCCACAACTCAAAAGAAAAGTTTTACAGAATTTCAGGTAATTGTGAATGTATGTGTACCATCTTTACTGACGACGGTAAATATTGAAATATAAAGTTTGTTTATTCAGAAATTGCGACATACGTAGACTATTTAGACAGAAAATTTACGAACTTGCACGTGTGTTATGTTTAATGTTTACAGATCCTAATTATCCTAACTATTATAAAGCTGTAACAGAGCCGTGTCTGTACATTTAAGATATTTGAGAAAAAAATATTGTAATAGGCTATAATTATAGGCGTGTCTAAACACAAAGCATTTTTTTCGAATTTGTGTCTGTTTGTTTGTTCTCGTACCTATCAAGCAAAAACTACTCAATCGATTTCGATACAACTTTTTTTATTTGATAGCTTTTGACATTCCATGTGGGGCCGGCACCAAGAATAGCTCCACCCCGTCTCTTTCTATAGGAGTCGTAAAAGCGGAGTCGTAAAAGCCGACTAAGAGATTACCGGGGGACCGGGCAGCAGCGGTCCCCTGTGTACTAAAAACATCCACTGCGATCACCAACCCGCCTGCGAAGCGTGGTGATTATGGTAAAACTCCCCATTTTGGGGAGGCCTATGTCCAGCAGTGGACGATGAAAAGTTGATGGATGGATGGACGGATTAGACATTTTATCCCGCTACTATATCGGGAACCTGAGATATAAACTAAAAACTAGCTTTTGACTGCGGTGGAGCCGCGGGCAAAGGCTAGTTGTTCATATTATTAATGTTTAGTACATGCAGTGAATATTCTACAATAGTACTGTCGCGTCTCGTAAGTAAGTTTATTGAGGCAAGATCCACGGTCCACCTGATGTTGAGTGGTAACCGCCGCTGGGACTCAACAGAATAAATAATTGCCTTGTCGTTTCACACCATTTCTGGTGCTTTTTGGTTTATCACACTTTATAGCCAACCCTACCACCAGTAATGCAATGGATGATAACTGTTTGTTTCTTTTAGTCGCCTTGTACGACAGCCACGAGAACCTATATGGTAACACTTGAATGCTAAAGTATTGGTTTGTATAATTCTTTAGCCGCTCATTAACACAAAGTGCAAAAATGTGAAATCGAAAATAACAGTCACGAGCAGGCGTCGAAGCTGCATTTCCTGGAATACCGTCCCAGATTCTTTACCAATTCAGCGGGACAGTATTCCAGGAGATGTAGGTTCAAATCCGGCTCGTTACTGTTTTTTACGATTACATATTTTTGCACTTTTTAATTTATATGGCTAAGCCTAGCCGGCTAAAAAGATAGCTAAAAAGATAGTAATGCTAAAAAGATGTACAAAAATATTAAAATAATCCTTTAGAGTTTTACGTAAATTAGATAAGATAATATGTAACCATGATTGTTAAATATTCGCAAAAATAATACCTACCCGGAACTTTATTGACGTGAGCCGCAGAAACCAACAGTTATAAAAATAGCTATAATAGTTGCACGTAAAGTAAACTGTCTGAATAACTATACATGACAAAAAAATATAATACTTTCTGATATTTACGCGAATGTTACACATTTTGAAATAAAACTACGTTTACGGAATCTATCGCGTTTACTGGATTTTCTACTATCCCGACGTTTCGAATACTTTACAGCTATCATGATTACGGGTGGACTTAGACGGTAAACGTCCAAGGCTGATATGTTGTTCGAAACGTCGGGATAGTAGAAAATCAAGTAAACGCGATAGATTCCGTAAACGTAGTTTTATTTCAAAATGACAAAAAAATTGTAAATTTAAATTATATTATTACGAATCTTTACATATTTTAATAATACAGATTAGAGACCTATATCGAATATAAGTATCTACCCACTCACCTTTTGTTTGTAATATTAAGTTGCTTTTAACTCATCAAAGCAGCATTAAAACGTTTGAAGTCTTTTTTAATTCTGTTTTAAAATAGAACAATGCTTTTTAAGGGGATTCCCGAGCTTCAATGTATTGTACCTATTTCATTGAAATGGTTTAACAATTTATTTATGTTAAGCTTGAGGCTTAAAATCATGAAGTAATAATACGTAGGTATTTCTGTCTATTTCAACATGCCGTTATAAGAAATGTATTGTTGACAATATTCGTTATAGGCTCAAGCAATGAGTCAAACATAGATTCTTTCACTCTTAAAACCGTGACCTCAAAACTCATAAAATTATACTTTGTATTACGACGTAATTTAAGAGATAGTTCAACATTTTTGGGAGGTTTTACGCGAACATAAAGTTTTTATATAAGTACATAATATTTAGTAGATACATAATATAATGTGAGAACTCTCTGTAACAGAGAAGCTGTTATATAATTCTTGAAAACAAAGATAAACCGACCCTACCAAGACAATTATTACTCGTTCAGAGACCTCACGGTCACATTTCAACTGGATACTTGTTTCAAACTATCATTTTCCCTCGTTGTCAACGTTCAGCTGTATTTATGTGCGTTAATTAAGAAACTTGTGGAGCATGAACTGATTGCAACTTCTGACTTAACGAAGTACGGACATTACATTAATTGGCACATCACTTGCGCATATTCAATGGTTATATCGAGTCAGAGAGAACATACAAAAAAATACGAAAGAAACAAAAAGCGGGTCAATCAATTACCTATAATATGTTTTTACTTACCTATTATATAAGAATCCTAGCAGACCATGCGTTGCTGTAACAATTATAATTCGTTCGTTAATTTTGCTATATAAACGAAAATAAGCGGGATAAAAACTATCCTATCTCTCAAGTTGCACCAAACTGTGTACAATATTTCATTAAAATCGATTAAAGAACTAATCAGTTGTGAAAGTGGAAAAAGATAACTTTACTACGAGCTATCCTTCTTCTCTTTTTCCACTTTCACAAATAGGTAACTTGTTCTTTAAAGTAGCTGAGCATGTCAAATGCTTAAACACAGATCAAATATGATTTTTTATCAAACACAAAGCGAAAAATTGTCAGGATGACTGAATAGGTAAAGCATCTGGACGGTATCCAGAAGATGCAAATGCTAAAAATATATATAAAAATATCTAAATATGATTTTTTATATTAAATATAATATGATCGTGATCAAATTCTTAGCCTAGTTGCCAGAGTCCTGATTAAAAACTGACTTAGATCTTCTTTTAACCTCCTGCCTACATCTGTACTACAGCCAGGACATAGGAATCAAAAAAACATACTATCGGTTTTTAAAATGGTAGCCCCAAAATATTTGAGTAGTGACATCTATCGACTATCTGGGTTTCAAAATAGAGATAAATGTCAATTCCAATGAGATCCTCTTTTTTGAAAATGGCGATGGAAGACAGACATGTGTCAATACGTGCGCGCAGAGGTAAGTTAATCGATTTAAATCTTATTTAAATCTAAGTTATTATTGGATTACTTGCGATAGTAAAGTAATTAGAAGCATAAAATAATAATACGCAATTTAATTGTCGCGTAATTGTATAAAACATGCAAGACAACGTATTGTAATTTTTTATGTTCTTTGCAGAAGACAAATGTAGGCAATAAATGTTTTAGTAGTTAAACTTCCGACGTACTGTATAAAGTACATTGATAGATATTTTATCATATTTACGTTTGTTCTAGTTTTAACGGACAATGGGATAGCGGAGGCTTTAAATGATTCTGAGTTTGACTATTCGGGAGATGATTCAGATGAAGACCTGGAGTTTGTGCCGCCAGAACTTAACCAAAGAATCAATGATCATCAAACCAGTGAGTCAAGCAGTTCAGATGAAGAAGAAAACACCTGTTCCTTCAGCTGCTTCTCCGGCGTTCTCTAGTAGTTCTGATATCGCATCACATCATCACGGCCCCGCTTAAGATGACGTGGCAGAAGTGTTTCACGTGGACGTGGCCGCGGCCGCGGTCGTGGTCTCAGTTTGAGCGACGATACTCCACGGCCGCAATTTTTGCCTTTGTCAACCCGCCTGATAGCGATTAGAAATCGTCAACATAATGATGGCTTTTGACACCTGGCAAACGGTATGAAAGAGTCAGGAGACCTGTAGTTATAAAGACATTCAACCAAAATATGGGTGGAGTTGACCTCACAGACAGAATGCTTTCTGTTTGTGAGGTCAACCCATCCCGTTATCGGACCAAGAAGTGGACAATTCGTGTTATCTTACAACTTTTCGAACTGGCTGTGGTAAATGCATTGTATAAGTAGAAAAAGGTCATAACGCATAAGATAAATATTAGGCAACTGCGCCAATATAAGTTGGATTTGGGCACAAAGTTTATTTCGGATAATGAAGGAAGTGATGATGAAGTTGAAGATGATGTTTATGAAGAAATGGAGCCGAAACATAAGAAACGAAAAATACTATATAAAACTTATTGATCTCCAAAAATGTTCCTAATTATGACTGATTAGTAAGTTCGTAATAATTTTAGTTATTTTTATGACAAGAAATGTTTAATTGAAAGTTTTGTTTAGAAGAAGTTTTTTTTTTTGTTTTTTTTTTTAAGAAACTATGATACCTAAATATAATATGAAGGTTACAATATGTTGTATTTATGTTTTATTTCTTTTCTAATCACAACTTATATCCATAAATTATTCTATGTCCTACACAAATCACATAGTAATATAGTCGCTTTGTCCTACATAAAGGACATAGTGAAAAACTGTTTTTCCAGATGTAGGATTTATTACTATTTATGACTATTTTTCCAGCATATAATACCTTGTTACTGATATTATACTAAAATTTCAAGAACGTACTCCAGAAAAAGTGCCTCTGGTAGGCAGGAGGTTAAAGTAGATGACTGTGTCCTCTTAGTTGAGTCGTGTCAGCCGCTGGGTGTAAAACCTGGTGATTCAGCTAAAACCGAGCAGATCGAAAGCCGGCCTCGACAAATTGGGATAAAGCTAGGGAGATGATGATGATGATAATATTCTTAGGAGAAAAGATAGCGTTTCGAGTTTGAGTTCGAGTCTAAGGTAGCAACCTTGCAAGGTGCAAAGAAGACATCAAATTTAAACTTGTATGCTTGAAAGCTTTTCGAATTGTAAAATTAAACAACAAAAATCAATATTATAATAATAAATAGTTTGGAAAATCCAAAGGTGCACGCCTCATAATCTTAATTTTTCACAATAAAATTGATTATTTGATAAGTAACTAATAATGTATTGGTCTTACTAAGTAGTTTTCAATAAATCACATAGATAGCGCTAATTTCATGGTTTTAATAATAATAAAATAATAATAAAACCTTTTATTGCCACATACAAAATAAAAATACATACAAAATAAAAAAAAAAAAAAACAAAACAGTAAGAGAATCAAAAATAAGAGAAGTTTTCATGTCTTATACGAAATAGTTCAAGTAATTCTCACGAAATAAGGTATAGCGTAGCGCTGGTTTTAGTGTCCAATCCAGCGTAAATATTCACTATTTTTTTGTTTATTTAATAACAATTAAACCACATTGAATTAGACCGTGAAAAGTGATAGGGCTCTATTGGTAGTTGTGCTAAATGGTAAAGGAAAAAAAAATACTCGATTAGTAAAGTATTTCGGTCGTTATCGTGTTAACATACATTACCTACAACAAACGGACTTTTTAAACAGTTTTTTAACTAGTTTAAATAACAAAAATGGCATCAAAAATATCATGAGTGTTAAAAATAGTGTTTTCTCTTGATATGTGTATATATTATTTTACAAGTGCAATATATGATTAAAATAGAGAAATTTTAAGTTTGTAAAATCAGTTGTTCTTCGTGAAACGAGAGTAGTACACACCTCAACACTTCGCTTATGAGGCGTGCAATAGAAGTTGAATCAAATTTATTCTCATGGTAATTTTTTTCTGATAGCTTTCATGTAAAGTTTTCAGTTTGTCGGATAAATAATTACGAGAACATTAAAATAGAACATAACTAACTTACAAATATTATTTTGCTTCACGATAAACATTATAGCGCAGTGAGTTTCACAAACCATATTTTATAATTTGTAATGAAGAGATTAATTTATAGTAGCAAATACTTTCTGATATTTACGCGAATATGACAAGTGAGGTTTTTATACTCAACGACGGGCCTTGTGGCGTAGTTGGTAGTGTAACCGACTTCCGTGCACAAGGTCGTGGGTTCGATTCCCACTCAGGACAATTATTTGTGTGATGAACACAGATATTTGTACTGCGTCTGGGTGTGTTCTATTATATGTATTTTACAAAAATAAATTTATATACGTACCCATAGCACAAGCGTTAAGCTTAGTTTGGGATGCCAATACATGCAATAAAAAAAAAAGAAAGATAAAGTATTGTATTTTTTGTTGATGTTTAAACAATGCTCCATTGTTGCTGATTGTCCTTCTCAAATTGCATGCCAGTTACTTTTGCTGACCTAAATACTACAAGCATAAAACAAGGAACAGATCAATAATATACTCTGCAGTTTGAAAAGTTTCTTTCAATCAAGTCTCTTTCTTATATATGCTAAATTCGTACAGATTCCAAAGTGTGTTAAGGAATACTTTATTAAGCTCGCTTGAATCGAAATTGGATTCCAAGTTGGTAACGATTCTATCGCATGCTGCTTTGAGAAATGATATAATATCTGCGATATTATAATATTAGCTGATATTGTCCGTTCGATTATTACTTGTGTATTTAAAATACATACTTAATAGGTATATATAACTATTTAATTTATATCGGTACACATATAAATTCTACCACTGTATCTAGCTAGTTTTTAGGTTATATCTCAGGTTCCTGATATAGGAGCGGGATAATCACCGGTATCATGCATGACGACCAGTGTCCATAGACACTAGCCCATTACGCATGAGATATTAAAGAGCGAGTGTAGGATCTGTCCTGTCTGATCCATTTTGACCACTGAAGTAATGCAACATAGTAGTATACCTATAGTAGTGTACCTAATCGCACACCCCGTCGTTCGGGCCAACGAACAGGGTAATCTGGGGCCCTCACCCACTAAAGAAACCCGCCGTGTGCCGTCTCTCCGCCTTTATTGGCGGGCCACTGGAACTATGTTACATTTCTTCGGTGGACCGCCGGCGGAAGCTGTAAGTACCTACCAAACAGAGCTGTGTCTATACATGGAACATATATGAGAAAAAATTACTGCTGACGTAGCTTATTATATGGAATGATGCTATATACAAAAAAGAGTATAATAGATATTGTACTTATTGCGCACGAATTCAGGAAATTGACCGAATTGGTTTTAGTCGATGATCTTACTTCTCCTTCTATACCATGTGTTCCGTATTATCTATAATTATATTGCGTAATGTAAGCACACATCACATGTCATTTTTCACACTGTACCATAATAGCATCAGACATTCATGACAATTATTAGTATTTTTTTAATTATTAATTGCATATTTCGGTTTGACACTGACTAACTGCATGCCAAAATGAAGAAAAAAAAGTATTCGAAAAGACTGGTGTACATCCGATACGCCTGCCATGTTTACCTAAAGTCAATATAATCGATCTTTTGTTTTTTAAAGCATTAGGTTATTTTGAGTACCGTAGGCTAGTTATCGGCTAATTCCGAAATTCAAATTACACACTTATAACGTTTAGACCACATAGTACCCAAATTCGATACATAAATTTCGTGAGGGTAAACCTGAACAAAAAAGAAACTTGTTCCTTATGCCAAATATACATAATATCAATTTTTCAGTATCATTCAGAATTGCCCGAACATAATTCGGAATTGCAATCTGATTTAAAAAATATTGCAAGGTTTTGAAACACTTATATTTAATAATTTAAGAATATAATACAAATCTTTTGGATATAGAACTTTGGCCTACATATTTCAGAAGACGATATAATTTGAACTGATAACATTACGTTTATTAAGGCTGACTTTTTGATGATTATACAAGAACCCTATGAACTCATCAAAAATCCTTTAGTAAATACCCGAATGCACCTTATAGTGCTAAGCATGTCAAATGCTAAAAATATATATAAAAATATCTAAATAATTACAAATAATGAAATTAAATCACTTTTACGGTATCTATCGCGTTTACTTGATTTTCTAAAAATGCTAGTAAGCCTTTCCCGCGGCTCCACCGCAGCCAAAAGCAAGTTTTTAGGTTATGTCTCAGGTTTTAAAGTACCAGACTTAAAGTCAAATACAGGACTATTAAACAAAAAAAGTAACAACAAAATCTGCTTAGTAGTTTTTGCGTGATGCCCGAACAAACAAAAAGACAATTAGACACGAATTGAAAAAACAAATATTTTGTAATCAGACACGCCAATATAGCCTAAATACATTCTCACATAATATCTTAAATGTACAGACAACTCGGTTACAGCTATACATAGATATTATAAAAGTACCTGTCATACATAATTTTATCTTTAGTGTATTATAAGAAATAATGTATGTATGATGGGATTGTACTTATATAATAAATAAATATGTGATATTACCAAAGGTGGAATTTCCGGAACGAGTTTTAATCTTTTTCGAATACAGAGTTTCGAATACAGACTTTGTTAAACGAGCTGTTACGTTTCACTGTTATGAAACACAACATGGAGTCATTATATATTTTAGATTAACACTTCGAAATTACTTTTCCTAAGTAAGGTTGCCCAATGGGGTTGTAATAACATTATGATAGCTTTTAAGAGCAACTTCTGTGCTAATTTCGTATTGTTACAGTGGAAAATGAGAGGTAAAAAGGATGGACGAGTAAAGCAAAATGTACCCCTGGCCCTGTATATTAAAAGCCTTTAATAATGTTGATTTGGGTAACACGGAAATAATTAAACGTATTTAATTATTTTTACCAGTAAGAATTGCGTTTTTTTTATAGCTTATGGTGGTAGCCGAGCCATGGCCCACTTCATGGTATGTGGTAACCGTCGCTCATTAACTCCACCATACTAGAGTACTACTAAGCCGCTGCTCATCATTTCATAACGCGGATATGAAAACAATGACATTATATTTTTATATTAATGGATACTTCTATACTGTGTTCAGCATTGGCTGGAGAAGTCAATGATTTGTTGTAGTGTATCTTTATTTTTTTTTGTTAATCCTCTTGTGATGTCTTTGTGTCTTCGCTTGTGTTGGCGGGCCGCTGGAATTATGTTACATTCCTTCAGTGGTGCCCTGTAGGTGTTAATTTACCAAATTAACTAAACTAAATCCAAAGAAAATCCAGAATCACAACCTTTTTTTTTGTTTAGGCGGGACCAGCATCACTACCTAAAACTGTGCTGGTGACAGAACTTGCCCATGTGTGATAGTTGTCAACCACGTTGTTGTTGCCAGATCCAAAAGAGTAGAAACTGCCCTCTTATCAATTTTGGCACCCAGTTTGGTTTAGTAGCAGGGCAAGATTATCTTTCTCTTTCTCACCACAATTAACTTCTGATTCAAGGATGCCAAACGTCAAAATTACTCTCAAATGTCCTACTTCATGTCATCACTATAAATTATCTGAGGGATCTCCCTCAGATCTATATCAATGACATCCTGAACCGTATTCTCAATTTAAACTTTTAAATAATTGTGATTTCTGATATCTATCACACAATACATCCTTTCAATTCTTCGTTCTCAGATTTGCCAACGATTTCAACGCCACTGCTATGCTATACTGCAAAAAACCTCATAATTAAAGCTCCAATAATATTCACTTGACTAGCAACACATAAGAAAATCGCAACTCACCCTTCCATCACCCCAAAGAGTAATACGTATAACCAGAAACATCACCCTTTGTTGGATTAACTGATGTTGGGTTATTAATCAGCCAGAGTGTACACTA
Organism: Leucoma salicis; assembly: GCA_948253155.1. Classification (NCBI taxonomy): domain Eukaryota; kingdom Metazoa; phylum Arthropoda; class Insecta; order Lepidoptera; family Erebidae; genus Leucoma; species Leucoma salicis. The sequence continues at coordinate 7,114,143 of OX411808.1, read as the reverse complement.
TATTTTTTATTACCACGTGTTTTTTCGAGTAGATGCGATAATAGAAATCTGTGAAGAGTGAAAGGGTTACCATGTACAATCAAGTTCTTATGCGATAAAACCCTTTTTGGACACTTACCTGTGTATTTTAACAAACAATAAATACTTATTAGAGAAAATAGACATGTTGTTTCCATTCATAAAAAAGATGGAAATCTTTTTTATTAATTTCAAGTTTTACTCAGTCGGGTTTTAGGTTTTATTCATTAAAAGACATTGCTCTGTGTCCATACATAGTTTTCCCTGAAAAAACCTGAAAACTAGATCATGTGTTGTATTAAAACATATTACTGAATTCCCATAGAATTATAATTTAATAGTGGACTAGCTGGAAAATCATTCTATTACAAATACTGTCTGATTAAACAATGAAGCTGGAATGTAAATGGCCCAGTTTACGTATGACAGTAGATTGGTGTTTCACTACTTCTTGTAATAGTTTTCAATTCAGTTGGATTATAATCTTAGAGTTGCGTATTTCCAACGCTAGATGGAGCTCTATTATTTGTTTTACGTGTTTCAAAAAATATGTTAACTATTCATTTTCTATATACAATAAAGATTAGATTACTTTATTATTTTAATTCAGAATAACATTTTAAGTTTGTCTTATATAAATAATAAAAATAAGTCTATTACAAGCAGTGACATCTATTAACAAACTCTAATATTGATAATAAACATAAGTCTTATAATAACAGGGACATCTATTAACAAAATCTATTGACAAAACAAATTGTGAGAACCAAAAGCTTGTAATAAAACAAAACTTCTGATTTTTGACTAGTTTTATTAATTTTACACACAATTTCTAAATCAATTCCAAAAGTGTAATTACAGATTTAAAAATAACCTAACAATGCTTTAAAAAAAATTAAAGAACGATTGTATTGATTGATGATTGTACTTCAGGTAAACATGACAGCGCATCGGATGTACCTACAAACACTCTCTTCGAATACTTTTTTTCTTCATTATGACATGGAGCTAGTCCATGTTAAATGGAAATATGCAATTTGTATTATAAAAAATATTAATAATTATCATAGCCCCGATGTTACTATCGTACAGGGCGAAAAATGGCATTCTCCTCTATTGATATATTTATACACAAGTTTTATGTGAAATAACTAATTCATATTTTGTAACTAGGAACATTATTTACGACTAATGCTTCACATACCTATAAAATATTCAAATTCATATAGTTTAAACACAAAGTGAAAGTTCATATAGTTTTTCCTTAATAGGCAACCATCCATTCATCAGCCTTTCAATGTCCACTGCTGAAATTAAAGCCTCCCCAAACAAGCGCCACAACGAGCCACAACGCCCTGTGCTGTACTTGTAGTACTTTTATTATACTTTAAAAGTGCGCTTGTTTGTTTGTTCATGTGTATCGTGGTAACTACTGAACCCAATATCATACAATTTTGTATACATATAGTTTGAAGTCCAGAAAGGGAAATTCTTATGAACTCGGAAAATAGAGTTTCTGTGGGTAGCTATTTCTGCATAGAGATAATTAATGTGTCGTAGACTAATGTATTTATATTACAAAGTCAAGCGAACCTAGTCCTACAATCTATACTATTATAAAGCTATAACAGAGCTATGTCTGCACATTTAAGATATTTGAGAAAAATGCTGTATAAGGCTATATAAGCGTGTCTAAACACAAAACGATTTTATTAGATTTTTTGTGTTTGTCTGTTTGTTTGTTCGCGCATCACGCAAAAAGTGCTAATCGGATTTTGATGCAACGTTTTTTATTTGATAGCTCTTCATTAGACTTAACAACTGGTATACATCCCCCTACTATATTGAGAACCGGAGATATAACCCAAAAACTAGCTTTTGGCTGCGGCGAAGCCGCCGGCAAAGGCTAGTATAATATATAAATGAAATTGTTATCCAATGTTACCGTTTTTTACAGATTTGTGAAGCTGAGTACAATAGCTTCGCATAAAGAACTTGGTAAAAGCCGGAACAAGAATCTGTAATAGGCTTGTTGAGTACATCTTCTTATAAGTTATGCATAACGAGTGTACTCATAGTGACTTCAAAGTCAAAGCCAGTCATTTTAAAGCTGAAATAACAAAGCTGAATGGTTGATTTCGAATGAGGTCTTTGTAACAACTGTTTTGTTGCAGATTTCGTTATAAGCCATGAGATTTATTTATTATATTTATTTTTATTAAATACTAGCTGACCCGGCGAACTTTGTTCCGCCTTAGGGGCAATAAATGAGCAAATTTTATTTTTACTAGGATAATAAATATAAAAAAGTATTTTAAAGATTCTTTATTGGCCATGTATTTTGGTGCATGGGTTGCACTCTTCAGTGAAACACCTTGTGATAGACGACATTTTTCGTTTTATTATCAGGCGCAAGAACAAATAACGCAGATGGTCTTCCGACCCGTGAATATGCCACATATAATTGACCATGGGAAAAACATGGATTTTCTAGGTTCAAACCACTAATTTTCAAGAATTGGCCTTGTGATTTGTTAATAGTCATGGCAAATGCAAGACGGATCGGAAATTGAAGTCGTTTAAACTCAAACGGCATATCGGTTGGGATCATCGGGATCCTCGGAATGAGAACTTCCTCACCTTCGAATTTTCTTTTGAGTATCGTGGCGTAAACCACATTATTCATCAATTTACTTACCACCAAACGCGTTCCGTTGCACAGTTTTGGTTGGTTTATGTTTCGAAGCATGATATCTACGTAGCCAACCTTTAGTCGTAAATTATGCGGTGGTAAGCCAGGCACATTCAAGAAGTTTAATTTAATTGGATAGTTCGTGGCTTCATCCTTATTTATTACACAGTCAATAGATTTGAATGAATGCACTGTACCAATGATTTCATTCTAAATTATGTAATTTAAGTCATCTACATCTTTATATTGCGCCGTGTGGGGCCCGTTTTAGAATTGTCCCACCCCTCTCCACCCATGGGAGTCGTAAGAGCCGACTGAGGGAATTCCGGGGGAGTGGGCAGCAGCACTCCCTCAAGTATTAACAATATCCACTGCAATCGCCAACCCGCCTGCCAAGCGTGGCGATTACGGCATTATATAAACGCACAGGATCGCTTGTTGTGGCGTTCTCTTGGGGAAGCCTATGTCCAGCAGTGGACGTCGAAAGGCTGATGGATGGATGGATGACATCTATAAAGATGTCATCCATAATAATGAATGGTTGAGTGAGCGAGCAATTTTGGTGGCTAAATTTATATTTAGCCGCCAAATATGCTCGCTCAACCATTCATTATTTTTGTGGTTAGTAATGATGTTTGGGAATACTTCGTTGATGAGTTCGTCTTTCGATGAGACAAAGTTACAGAAATTTGGAGGAAATAAAATCAATCCACTCGATGCGTCGACAGGTACTCGACCATTACTGATAGTCAGCTATTGCTCAGAGAAATCTTCAGCAGATCAGCAATGCAACTCTCATATTTGTTAAACACAAAGTGAAAAACGTTAAGTACCCAAAGACGTTAAGTATGATGTGTTATCGAAATTAGCAGTAAGGAGCAATTGTCAGGATGGCTGAATTGGTAAAGCATCTGGACGGTATCCAGAAGATGCAGGTTCAAATCCTGCTCCTGACTGTTATTTTCGTTTTCACATTTTTCACTTTGTGTTAAATGTATAGTGCTAAGCATGTCAAATGCTAAAAATATATATAAAAATATCTAAATATCTCATATTTGTTGTCAGCTGAAGATTTTTCACATAGCGCTATAGATTCGATGATTTAAGGCAAGCGTTTATTTATAGAATTTCAAACTTTCATGGTCACTTATAATTCTAAACGTTTTTTCGGGATTTATACCATGTGAATTTTTACTTACGAGTTTCCGATATTTCGGCACTGTTGCAAGCGCCATGATCACGGAACAACTGAAGTCCTTGCGGGTGGGAATAGTTTTTATTATTCTGCGGTTAGAAATATCGGTCTACCCGCTTTCTCACTCGTTTATGACACGCAACACTATCTATGGAACCACTACCACTGGTCTCACTCACGTATCGAGCTCGATCACGACACACAACACTTACGGTGTCGACCCTGGTTTTTGAGGTGTTTTTCTTCTTCTTTGTACATAGACGAATCACGGGACGCCAGGTGCTAGATAATTGAAAACCATCTTCACGGTTGAAATTTTTGTATTTCGTGATTTCAATGGCTTCTCTCACCAATCTGGGTATATAGTGGCGTTCTGTCGAAAGTATCTGAGGATTATGTAAATTCTCGATGTAGTGACTCGTTCCTGCCTCCAAAAGGTGTTGTGCTATCGCCGATTTTCCTGGGTCATTGTTTTTATAAGCCCTAATGTGTTCTTTCATTCGACATGCTACAGTACGCTTAGTTTGGCCAATGTATGAACTTCCACAGCTACAGTCCACTTTGTACACGCCTGGTCTTTCCAATGGGAAATAATCTTTCGGTGTGCGCAATAGCTGGGAAATCTTTTTTAAAGGAGTGAAAATCGTTTTTACTGAATACTTATTTAAAATATTTGCGACCTTATCTGTCACTCCTTTAACATATGGTAAATAAGCCGGCTGTCGTTCTACCTGAATGGGTCTTGCCTTCGTTTTTTGTCGTGGTGGAGGGAGCTGTCCTTTATAACCATTCCTCCGTAGAACTGCGCTTACATGTTGTAGTTCATCCGTGACATGTTCCTTGTCACACAAATTATATGCGCGGTTGGTGAGAGACGTCACTACAGAGTTTAGGTGTCGAGGGTGGTGATGCGAGTCAGCGTGCAAATAGCGGTCTGTGTGAGTTGGTTTCCTAAATACTGAGTGACTGAATGAACCGTCCTCTCGGACTCCTACTTTGATATCGAGAAATGCTATGCTGCGGTTTTTCTCTATTTCATACGTGAACCGCATTTTGTCGTGTATGTTGTTCAAGTGTGTGACATATTCTTTAACGACTCCTTCATCGCCTTTTATTATAGAGAATACGTCGTCGACGTATCTTTTCCAAAGTTTAATTTGGCGTGGGGCGGTGGTGATGGCTATAGCTATAGGTGATGGCTATATAACTAGCATCATAAATCCACTAGCAGGAGGAACTGGATCTTCCGTCAAAGATTCTCGTCATTTCATTGAGACCCTTCAGCACAACAACTTAGAACCGGACGAAGTGATGGTCAGTTTTGACGTGGAATCACTTTTCACAAATGTCCCAATAGCTGATTGTATGAAGGTAATCGCAGATAAAATAGAACAACAAAAGATCCCCGCAGAATATGTTGATCTGGTGAAACATTGTCTGACGACTAATTATTTCGTGTACAAGGGCGAGTACTACATACAACTCGACGGTGTGGCAATGGGAAGTCCAGTAGCCCCAATCGTCGCCAACATATGGATGGAACATTTTGAAAAGATAGCCATCACCACCGCCCCACGCCAAATTAAACTTTGGAAAAGATACGTCGACGACGTATTCTCTATAATAAAAGGCGATGAAGGAGTCGTTAAAGAATATGTCACACACTTGAACAACATACACGACAAAATGCGGTTCACGTATGAAATAGAGAAAAACCGCAGCATAGCATTTCTCGATATCAAAGTAGGAGTCCGAGAGGACGGTTCATTCAGTCACTCAGTATTTAGGAAACCAACTCACACAGACCGCTATTTGCACGCTGACTCGCATCACCACCCTCGACACCTAAACTCTGTAGTGACGTCTCTCACCAACCGCGCATATAATTTGTGTGACAAGGAACATGTCACGGATGAACTACAACATGTAAGCGCAGTTCTACGGAGGAATGGTTATAAAGGACAGCTCCCTCCACCACGACAAAAAACGAAGGCAAGACCCATTCAGGTAGAACGACAGCCGGCTTATTTACCATATGTTAAAGGAGTGACAGATAAGGTCGCAAATATTTTAAATAAGTATTCAGTAAAAACGATTTTCACTCCTTTAAAAAAGATTTCCCAGCTATTGCGCACACCGAAAGATTATTTCCCATTGGAAAGACCAGGCGTGTACAAAGTGGACTGTAGCTGTGGAAGTTCATACATTGGCCAAACTAAGCGTACTGTAGCATGTCGAATGAAAGAACACATTAGGGCTTATAAAAACAATGACCCAGGAAAATCGGCGATAGCACAACACCTTTTGGAGGCAGGAACGAGTCACTACATCGAGAATTTACATAATCCTCAGATACTTTCGACAGAACGCCACTATATACCCAGATTGGTGAGAGAAGCCATTGAAATCACGAAATACAAAAATTTCAACCGTGAAGATGGTTTTCAATTATCTAGCACCTGGCGTCCCGTGATTCGTCTATGTACAAAGAAGAAGAAAAACACCTCAAAAACCAGGGTCGACACCGTAAGTGTTGTGTGTCGTGATCGAGCTCGATACGTGAGTGAGACCAGTGGTAGTGGTTCCATAGATAGTGTTGCGTGTCATAAACGAGTGAGAAAGCGGGTAGACCGATATTTCTAACCGCAGAATAATAAAAACTATTCCCACCCGCAAGGACTTCAGTTGTTCCGTGATCATGGCGCTTGCAACAGTGCCGAAATATCGGAAACTCGTAAGTAAAAATTCACATGGTATAAATCCCGAAAAAACGTTTAGAATTAAGCGTTTATTTCATCGGCAGCAGTTGTTCTTGGAATTACTGACAGTGTTTGACGAAAATCGCCAGACAGGAAAATCATTGCGCCTCCAAAACATCTCATGTCATTGCGTAGATCTTTCAATGTTCGGTTAAGTGCTTCAAATGCACGTTTATGCGCCATTGTGCATTCTTCCCAGATGATGATTTTCGATGCAATTGTGGAGTGCTTTGCAATATTACATGTTGGTTCTTCAATAGTTTGAAGATTTAACCGTAATTTGAATGCTGAATGAGCCGTACGGCATCCTTCTAACAGTGTGGCTGCTATTCCAGAAGAAACAACTGCAACCGCAATGTTGGATCTCGCACGAACAGTGGCTAAAACTACTGACATGAAGGATGTCTTACCAGTTCCACCAGAAGTATCCAGAAAATATAAACCACCATTTCCATCATCAATTTCCTTTATTAATGTATCTTAAACTTCCTTTTGTTGAGCATTCAACAGGAGTACATTCGTTTGAATTACAAAATCTAATTCCTGATGATCATATTCACGTTCCCGTTCCAATTCTCGATTAAATGTGTCATTCATTTCACTATTTGGCGCTGGCATTCCTATCCTGACTAATAAGCTACCTCACATGAGGTAACACATGTCTTCGTTCAAGAGCAAAGCCCGATTATGTATTTCCTCATTCATCTCAAGATCGGGATTTCTTGAACTGACACGAATTTGAATATGTCTTCTGACATATTTATTCTTGTATTTGTACCACAGGTTAGATGGGTTTGATGGAAAGCATGTCGAAATGATGATAGAAAATAATGTGCGTATATGACTTGGCGATGCAGAGATAATTGCTTCAACGATTGTCGTATCCCAATGGGTATCGTTTTCTAGTAAATTGCGTTCTTCACATGCAGCACGATATGTTGGGAATATTGTACCATTAACAGTCCGTAGTGACTCAAATGACGTTGGCGCACGCACATGTCAGTTGCGTTTTGTTATAACACGTTTTGTCACGTTCCACGGGAACCCGGGGATCGAACCCGAGACTTCATGATCAGCAGTCGCACACACCACTGCTGCACCACCGAGGCAGTTAACATAGCATAGCATCACGCCTGTATTCCCCGAAAGGGTAGGCAGAGGTGTATTACACACCCACGACTCGCCACCTATGTTTGAGTCCCACGTAATAGGGGGCGAGCCTATTGAGGTCTACCGGGCACATTTCCAAACTCCGGGCTGCTACTGAGAATTTTTCTTTTTAGGAAAAAGCTCAAAGAGGCAGTTAACAAATTTCAAATTTGGAACGTAAGCTTATTTTATATCGTAATGTTATACCCGCACTATGTAAGGGTTACTGCTACCCAAGCATCCCCTAGCCTGACTAGTAAGCAAAACCACCTTAGCTCTTAGTCTCAGTTGGGATTCATAGTCAGTCTGCGTTGAACACTCGAAAAGAGCGGTTGCCTTAAATAATTAATTCTTTGATTGTTTAATATAATATAAAAGTGTATAAAATAAATAGTTCTTTTTAAAAAGGCTAAATACATTTCCGTGCTAACATATTTTTGGTGGCAGCAGTGGGATACGGAATTCCCCAGTGCCTAGGCTCCGCTCTGCAGTCTCGCTCCGTGTCCTACAAAATCTAATCCTGTGAATATAAAACTAATAAATAGTGTTCAAAATCTTATCCAGTGAACTAGTGTGTGAAACGTGTATAGTGTATAAAGCCGCTGTGTCACATTCTACCAGTTTTTACAAGAATCCTGCAAGATCCTGAAGATAATATCTCTGTAACAAGAATCACGTCGCATCCTGAGCTGCAACCATCCAGCTGCATACACGCAGAAAAGTTACTCCTAGCTCCTTACTGCGAAAGAAGAAATACTCACCATCCTTCGTGCATACCATGAGAATCTGCACCTACAAAAACGAAATATTCTTCAATTATATTTTATGATCTGTAAGCTGAGACGGCCCTCATCCTTATCTCATCGGAATGTTCCTGCCCGCCGTCGCGTTCTTATCGGTCGCCCACGCACTTGTACTGTAAGTCTTTGGTCATTGCTTTGTCTTAGAATTAGGTTTCCATTTATATTTAAGTAACTCCATTTAATTAATTTGTTGAATTTTAATATATGTATACTGTACATTGTGACTTGTACTCTTAAACTTATTTCGGCAAATTAATTATGCCAAAAGCCGAAGACAACAAACTTCACATCGATATCCCCGAAACAGAACAGGTCGTAAGCGATAGCATAAATAAATCACCTTTGTGTTCTCCCCACATCACAAGAAGGACAGCCGCCGCACTCGCAATGGCCGAATTAGAATTAAATATCCTATTTAAATTTGTTAAACCTTGTGATGGCAACAGGGAAACTCTCAATTTATTCCTTGTGAACTGTGATAATGCATTTGAGTTAGCTACAGAGGCACAAAGGCCTATACTATTTAAATTAATTCTTTCTCAATTAAATGGTAAAGCGGAAATTGCCTGCTCCATAAAAGAGTTCACAACCTGGGAACAAATTAAAGATTTTTTAAAGACACAATTCAGTGAACGGAAGCATTACTCGCATCTCCTAATGGAACTTCAACAGAGCAGGCAAGGTCTACAAGAAAATGTTAGTCAGTATGCCTTACGCATGGAGGTAAGTACCTCTCACAATTATTGACAGAACTATCGTTATCAACCACAAAGGCTAAAAAACTCCCGGGTCGTACCGCAGCCATGGAGGATCTCGCCCTCCACCATTTTTTAATGGGTCTCCAACCCCGTATTTCAAACATTGTGAGATGTAGATCCCCCAAATCATTAAATGAAGCAATTAACTTCGCAATCTCCGAGGAACGAATACAGCAAACGTTATATAGACGGCCACAAGTGGATCAAAAACCCAATACTAATAATAATACTAATAGATTCAGGACAGGTATCTCTAGGCTAAATAATAACTTCTCTCCGCAGCGACCATTTACTTCCGCAAATCAAAGGCCGCAAATTAATTTGTTCTGCCATTACCGTAAAAGGACCGGCCACAATATAAATGATTGCAAAAGACGCGAACATAATAACCGCATCAGCGTCCAACAAAACCAAAATTCTTATTGGCCGCCTCCACGCTTAAACTACCTGGAACAACCCAACGAAGAGGCCGGCCATGACGTTGTCGATCAATCTCCCCAGCCTTTAAACGAGTAGGAGTCTAGTCCGGGTGTCGCCCGAGACAAAATATAAAAGCCGACACCATACCACAACCACAGCCTCTCAATCAAAAAGACCACTCAGGTAACCAGCCCTCAACAAGCGCCCTTTCTTCGTATTATAGGGACCACACGGGTAACCAGCCTCAAGCAAGCGCCCTCTCTCAATCTCCTAGGGACCACACGGGTAACCAGCCCCAAACAAGCGCCCTTTCTCAATCTCCTAGGGACCACATGGGTAACCAGCCCCAAACAAGCGCCCTTTCTCTTTCTCACAGAGACCACACGGTTAACCAGCCCCAAGCAAGCGCCCTTTCAATAAATACGTCTGAACCGAATTCGCATAGTACCAACGACTCCGAGGCTGTTTCGAATGAAGCGAATAAAGAAATTTATGAAATCCATATAGATACGACAAAACGACTCTTACCACACGTGTTAATGGATACGCAAGCATCAGACATTCCTTAGTCGATTCAGGCTCTGCGAAATGTCTCCTAAAAGAATCTAGCATACGGAATAACCAGAAACTAGTCAAAGAATCTATCAAGCTGAAGGGTATAGATCCGGGCGACGAACCGACGCCAACCATAGGTCATTTCCAATTAAAATTAAATATGCTGGACAGGAAACATCTAAAATTCAAATTTCACGTTGTTCATATCAACTTACCTTACGATGGTATCATTGGTACAGACTTCTTAACCGCATTCGGCTGCAAGATAGATTATACACATGATGTCCTGAAAATAGGTAAATATGGAGTTAAATTACTATAACACATCTCTGAAAACATACTAGTATCCAATTGCATTGTCAAAATAAAAGATAACAATCGTGTTAATATAACCGTAGCTAATACATCAGAATCTTTTGCAAATGTTAAAACAAATCTAAATCTTACTATTGAACCCTTACATTCAATTGCATATCCAGTTAATACACTAAGCCGACAGACATCTAAAAGAACCGACGAGGTTATTAATTCGCTTAGACTAACTCACCTTAACCACGAAGAGAAAACCGCTCTTGTAAAACTGTGCTCCCAATTTTCCGATATATTTTACCTTCCCAACGATCAACTAACTTATACATCCGAGATTAAACATCATATTAGGACAAATAGTGATATCCCCATTCACACCAAATCGTACAGATTTCCGGAATGTCATAAGAAGGAAGTGGAGACACAAATCAGCAAAATGCTCGATCAAAATATCATAGAACCATCTTCCTCTCCCAGGAGCTCGCCGATTTGGGTAGTACCGAAAAAGGCAGACTCGCAGGGCCAACGCAAATGGCGAATTGTCATCAACTACCGAAAATTAAACGATATTACTGTAGGCGAAACTTACCACATTCCACAGATATCAGAAATTCTTGACTAACTAGGAAATAGCAAATACTTCACTACTCTAGACTTAACTTCCGGTTTCCACCAAATCCTCATTTCTACCGAAGACGCTCCTAAGACTGCTTTATCCGTACCTCAAGGACATTACCAATTTAATAGAATGCCATTTGGGCTTAAAAATGCGCCCTCTACTTTCCAGAAACTTATGAATAACTGCCTTTCTGGTCTCCAGGGTAATCGCTGCTTTGAATATCTCGATGACATTGTCATATACTCCCATGATCTCCGTTCCCACATCTCCAACCTCAATGCCGTATTCAACAGAATCCGTGATTTCAATTTACAACTTCAGCCAGAAAAGTATGAGTTCTTACGCAAAGAAGTAGCGTATCTAGGACACATCATCAGTGAAAACGGTGTAAAACCGATCCCAGAAAAAACTAAAGCTGTATCTGAATTTCCAACCCCTCAAACTCCAAAAGATATAAAATCCTTCCTGGGTTTAGTCTCTTACTATAGGAGATTTATATCCGACTTCGCTAAACTTACTAAACCTTTAACTTCTCTCTTGAAAAAGGATACTCCTTTCGAATGGCGCAACGAACAACAACTCTCCTTCGAATCTTTAAAAAACAAATTAATCTCTATTTAGATATTTTTATATATATTTTTAGCATTTGACATGCTTAGCTTTGTTTAATAAAATTAATCTCTGTTCCTATTCTGGCCTACCCAGATTTCACACAGCCCTTTCTCTTGACGTGTGACGCTTCCAACTTCGCAATATCAGCAATACTTTCACAAGGCTCTATAGGACAAGATCGTCCCATTGCCTTCGCATCCCGCACTCTCAATTACAGCGTAACGGAAAAAGAATGTCTAGCTGTAATTTTTGGCACTAAAGTATTCAGGCCTTATCTCTATGGTCACCGATTCACTGTCCTGACGGACCATAAACCACTAGAATAGCTCTTCAAGTGTAAAGACCCAGGGTCGTGACTCATCCGATGGCGTCTGAAACTAGAGTAGTTCGAATATGATATTAAATATAAGAAAGGTAAAATAAACACTAATGCCGATGCCCTGTCTCAATTCCCAGTAAACCCAATCCAACCTGAAACTTCTGAATCCAGCCAAAACAAAACCCCTACTAGAGAATTAGACAAAGACTTAATGGACTTACTCATATCGCCAGCTTGTTTCAACCCTGACGAGTTAAATGTTCATACCCCCGATCCTCTACAAACTAATGATGATGCCGTACCATCACATGACATTAACTTACCTGCTCCAAATCTCGATCTTGACGAACCCTTGCTCCCGACTGCTAATTTCGATAACACATTCATACTTAACGTCTTTGGGTCACGATTGCTGAATTGGCAAAGCATCTGGACGGTATCCAGGAGATGCAGGTTCGAATCCTGCTCGTGACTGTTATTTTCTATTTCACATTTTTCACTTTGTGTTTAATGTATGTTGCTAAGCATATCAAATGCTAAAAATATATATAAAAATATCTAAATATTTATAGGGTTTGCGTCATTATTAGGTAAAATCTTAATTGTAAAATTAAGTTTACCTGGTCGATGTAATGTATGAAAATACTTTCGACAGATAGTGCAGGCGTCACCCAAAGACGTTAAGTATGAATGTGTTATCGAAATTAGCAGTCGGGAGCAAGGGTCACGATGGCTGAATCGGCAAAGCATCTGGACGGTATCCAGGAGATGGAGGTTCGAATTCTGCTCGTGACTGTTATTTTCGATTTCACATTTTTCACTTTGTGTTTAATAAATCAATATATAAAATAATTATCTTACCTACTTCTATTGATCTAGATGAGTCTAATCCATTCATTCAAGGTATTCTCGACTGTATACCCGATAACACAGAAACCTTAAATAAAGAAAGATCCCTTAGCTCCTTCATATCTTTCAAACACAAGGACAAAACATACTATTTTCTATTCTTCAAGGTCTATCACTTCGATAAATCCTCTTACGTAGATATTTATAATAGTCTTAAATCTCTTAAGAACGAACTAATCGTAAGCCTTGACAGGAATATTGCTACAGATATAGCAATAACAGAATTCAAAAATCCATTTGACACGCACCAATTTGTCAAAATCTATAACATGCTACTCTTTCTTTTCAATAATTCAGGCATTAATATACATATATATAAAGATAAAATCATATACCCATCACTTGTAGAAATTCCTAAAATACTGAAAGACAATCATAATATCCCGATTGCTGGACATCTCGGTAGTTTTACTGGAAGAACATGCGTAGTGACATTGAAAATTTTTTAAAGAAATGCCAACAATGTCAACTTAACAAAGCCCTTAGACAAACGAATCGTGCGCCCATGCAGATTACCAGCACTTCAACCGAACCCTGTCAGCGTGTATCCTTAGATTTTGTTGGACTACTACCTGAAGCAGGCCCAGCAAAACTTAAATACATTTTAACGGTACAAGATGTCCTCACCAAATTCCCCTCCGCATACCCGATCCGTAGTACAAAGTGCGGAAGAGGCCAGTGAATGTCTACTTCACTATATATCCATCTTTGGTATCCCTAAAACAATACTCACGGATTAGGGAACAAACTTCACTTCAGACTTGTTTAAGCAAACCTGTAAATTCTTAAAAATTAAAAATCTTTGGGCCTCTCCATATCACCCTCAAACCCAGGGTGCTTTAGAGCGAAGTCATTCAACTCTCAAGGAATATTTAAGGTCCTTTGTAGACCAAGATCAATCAAATTGGCCCCGCTATATCTATACAGCCATGCTCACGTACAACACGTCTGTCCATTCCACCACTCACTATACTCCATACGAGCTTATGTTCGGAAGTAAACCTGTGATCCCGAATTCTGTCTACCAAGAAGCCCCAGGGGCAACTTACCCGGACTATGTCCGCATGCTGCAAAATAGATTAAAACATTCACGAGACAAAGCTTTAGAATTCATCAGGAAATCTAAAGAATCTTCGAAATCTTACTACGATAATCATACCCGCCCAGTCAAATATAAAGCAGGCGAATTTGTCTACCTGAAAAATCATTTGAGAATGCGTAAAGCACTCTCACCCCTCTGGAAAGGACCCTATAAAATTATTAAGATTAACGGTAATAATACACTTACCTTGCTTATTAATAGACGTCATGTAACACACCATTATGATCAGGTGAAACAGCCAACATCGGTGATAACCTGTAAATCATAGATACATTAGTTATAATATAACGTAGATATACTTACCTTTTACTCTCTTCGCGATTAATCTCCTTAAACCTGAAAATAAAATAAGTATACATTAGTAATAAAACTAAATATAGGAATAATAATAATATTGATAAATTAGAAATAAATAAGTTAGAATAATAGTTTTAAAATAGAATATATTTACTTACCTTAGCTTACCATAACCATTATTTACAGTTCAACTCAGGGAGAATCTCATCAAAATTTCGTCTAGCCGATAATGATAATTTCAAGCTCAGGCCTCTATTATGACTACCTAGGAAAACTTAAAATAAACAATGTTCAATTACAAATTTTAATTCCAGTAGATATTGCACATTTTAAACCGCATAATATATACAAAATATTGAAACTACCTTAGCTACCGTCAAACGTCTGTGTAACGATACTCGAATTATAGAAATTGAATTAGAATGTCACAACTTATTACAACCACTAAAGGCACGGTTCCAAGATACGAATAAAGAGTTTTCAGCCATTTCACATCTGATTGACAATAGAGCCAAGCGTGCTTGGATAGGAGGAATAGGATCAGCTCTAAACCAAATATTTGGTTCCCTAGACGAAAATGACGGCATAGGATACGATGAGGCGATAACATTACTACAAAACAATGAGAAACAGCTAGCCTCGCTCATGCTAACGGGCTCCAAATACTTGTTAATATTATCGAAATATTTAATACACTAGAAACATCAATACTTACCTTATCCTTCCAGTTAGAAGACGTAACTAATGCAATATTATTTAGCAGCCAAAATATTCTCCACCCCGCTATAATGACGCCTGGTCAATTATATCAAGAACTTGCCGATAACTATAGGCATTTATCTAGTGAACTAGAGAGCTGCCCGTGAGTTTAGATATTAATTCTATACATTTAGTCTTAAGTATCTCTAAGTTAGTTTGTTATTATAGTAATAGTAAGATTGTATTCGTCCTTCAAGTACCATTAGTCAATACTAAAGAATATGTACTATTTCATAATCTAGCACTTCCGACACCACACAATTTTAAAGAACCTAATTCCTTCTCATTGATTATTCCAGATAGCAAATACATAGCAATGACCATTGACAAAGCGCACTACTGTGTTTTTAATAATTTGAATGTATTTAAATCTGTGCCACCGGGAAACTTCATATGTGATATTAAGAATGTGTACTCTACCGAAGCTAAGCATACGTGTGAAAGTGAACTTCTCACTAAAGTGATCATTGAAAAACCACCACAGTGTGAAACGAAAACAATTTTAGGTAAAATTTATGTTTGGAAACAAAAAAAAGCGGTTGCCTTAAATAATTAATTCTCTGATTGTTTAATATAATACAAAAGTGTGTAAAATAAATAGTTCTTTTTAAAAAGGCTAAATTACAGTAAGCATCCCCAAAAACAGGGTATTGGAATTACCATTTATAAGGCGGTGGAAATAGGAAGAAATATTTTCATATGAAACTCTTTGTTTTTAGTGAGAGAAACATGTAAACTTTGAGATACAGTTACTGAGTACTAGTAAATAACGAAACAATTTAACTTTTTTGCATATTAACATATCTTGGGGGGAAATGGGGGTTGTATTTTATACGGGAGAATCAGTTTTATTATAGTTAGGATGTTCAACATTGGAATTCTGTTTAGTCACAAATAAAAAACGACACGTTTCAGGATTTTTGGATTGTCACGTTTGGAAGGAAATTAATTCGAAAACTCGTTGGCATCTCTAGCAATACTAATTATGACAAGCATTTACTTATAATTACATTATAGTTTTTTTTATATTGCTAACGGTGGCAGACGAGCAGACGGCCCACCTGATGGGAAGTGGTAACCGCCGCTCATGGACTTTGGCAACATCAAGGGCACAGCGAAGCCGCCGCCTACCGTGAGTAAAGTGCTCTTCTCAAACCTCGTTTACAGAGGGACAAGTCGTAACGCTAGGGAAACACCGCAGCAGGAAGTTCATTCCAGAGCTTACACGTACGTGGAGAAAAGAACGTTGAAAACGAACCGTCTTTGACGAGATCGTCTCCAGGTGGTATGTATGAACCCTAGTACGGTGTCTCGTGGTCCGGTGGTAAAATGGCGATGTTGGTACCACCTCAAACAGTTCCTCAGAGCACTCCCTGTTGAAGAATCGATAGAGCACACAGAGAGCCCCAAAGTCTCTCCACCACCCTAACGGCTCCAGCTCATTCGTGAGATTAGGATCATCGACAATCCGAACAGCACGCCTTTGCAGGGAGTCAAGTGGGTCGAGCTGGTATTTTGGTGCGCCTGCCCAGAGATGTGAGCAGTACTCCACATGAGGGCGGACTTGTGCTTTATACAGCACAAGTCACTGCCTCGAGGTGAAGTACCGCTTGGCTCTGTTCAAGACGCCCAGTTTCTTGCTCGCCAATTTGGCTTTGTCCTCCAAATGACTCCCGAACTGGACTTTTCTGGATATGTCGATGCCGAGGATCCCAATACTCTCGGAGACCGGGAGAGTTAGCCCTTGGAACTGGGGCGTCACGACAAATGCGTCCTTCTTTGCAGTGAACGCGCATACCTGTCTTCGTATGGTTGAATTGAACCAAGTTCTTTTCTCCCCATTCCGAGGCCCGCCCTAGAGAGCGCTCGACTTCAGACACAAGTTGGGTCCGCCTCTCCACCAGCATGTTCCGAGGGACTTTCTGATGGCCAGTATATCGCGCATCACTCGTACTGTCATCCGCATAGCAACGCATACTCTCAATCGAGAGCAAGTCATTGATATGCAGGATGAACAGCGTTGGGGAGAGCACCGAGCCTTGAGGAACGCCAGCATTAATCTCCATGGAATCAGAGCAGCATCCGTCTACAACGACTTTGATGCTGCGGCCATGGAGGAAGCCGGCGATCCATTTGCAGAGCCCCTCGGGTATTCCATATGATGGTAACTTCGATAGAAGGGCCCTTTGCCAGACCCTGTCGAATGCCTTCGTGTTGTCCAGACTGAATGCTAAAGACCCCAAGGCCTCTGCCCAGTGATGAGTGAGGTACCCAAGAAGATCACCGGCAGACCGACCCTGACTAAACCCGAACTACTACAGAAGTCGGCGGTTGATAACTCTTTCTAGTACCCTGGGATGTTATCGCGATTGGCCTGTAATTCGACGGGTCCGACCGATCACCCCTTTTAGGTATCGGGTGAATATGGGCTACCTTCCACGAAGTAGGAATCTTGCCGGTACTGTATAAAAGGCGGAACAGGCGCGTAAGGACGGGGGTCAACTCAGGGGCGCACGGTCGAAGAACCACCACCGGATGCCATCCGGCCCATTCGACTTATGGACTTCCAGCAGTAGCAGCTCCCGCCTGACCACACGTTGCGTATTGCGGATTTCAGGCATGGAGCTTTCACACCGCGGGATGGTGGGAGGTGTGGCCGCTCCGGCGTCCAAAGTCGAGTTTGAGGCAAAGAGTTGGCCCAAAAGATCGGCCTTCTTGGCGAGCGACCAGCAAGCTCGGCTCCCAGTGGGATAGCTTGCAAGTCGCTCGCCAATTCTGGCAACGTGTTCTGCCTTGGCTTCGGCAATAATATAGTGTAGCGTCTCTAGCATTTGTTTCTTATATAAGTATATTATCTATGCGTGACTCGACAAAAGTGAACAAAGAGTATGTACATCGTGATCTGGATCAGTATATCTTAAATATGGAGTATCTTTACAAAGGGCTTTTTTCGTTAAGATTGTTTAAATGTATTGATCAGAAAAACCATGACAAGTTAGTCACTTGTCATGGTTTGGCACAGAATAGAATGCTGTTTTTGTAGACAATTTTCTTGGGTAAATAAGCATAATATTATCGAGAATGAGCAATATTATCGAGGCTGTGGAGTTGAGATCGAAATGCACTAAAAAGTTTATTTCCAAAATGAGAAATAAATCATTTTGAAGAGACACACTTTCATAGAGAATA
Source organism: Leucoma salicis (assembly GCA_948253155.1). Lineage (NCBI taxonomy): Eukaryota > Metazoa > Arthropoda > Insecta > Lepidoptera > Erebidae > Leucoma > Leucoma salicis. The sequence continues at coordinate 7,095,679 of OX411808.1, read as the reverse complement.
ATTAAGAAAAAAAAACAATTCCTTCTTCTTGTTTACATTTCTGTAATAATATTTTATTTTTCTCTTTTAAATGAACTTTCAAAATACCTACAATATGTTTATGTACATTTGGATTAATAGTATGTCCACAGATTATAATATAAAGTCACATAAGGTGGTGGTGAAAAAAAAAAACTCAAGGCCATCAAGATATCTTTCTTGGTAATTTTTATAACATATTTTTTCACAAACTTACCTGTTTTTGTTTACACAATGTCTTGTAAATAAGAATAAAAGTGGCGTACAAGCAGAAACCTTAATAAATTATTTTGGTGTTGTATTCAAAATAAAGCTGTTTCTTCTTGAATGATTTTATTCGGTGCTCTAGCGTACAACCGTAAATCAAGCGTCTTAAACTTTTTGGTTTTTGGGAACAAAATGAAAGTCTATACAATTGATTTTGAACAAAGTGGAATAATAAATTATGTGACCTTTTACTTCTTAAGACATGGACAAGATCACAATAAAGGATAAATTAAAAGAGTTTCCTTAGAATTTAAGTAGGAATGTGCCATATTATGTTGTAGAGGGTACTCAAAAGGGAAAACAGCCGGCACAGACCACTGAAGTAATGTAATATAGTTCCAGTGGCCCGCCAACACAGGTGGAGAGACGGCACACGGCGGGTTCATTTAGTGGGTGCGGGCCCCACACTACCCTGTTCGTTTCCCAAAGCGACGGGGTGTGCGGTTAGGTACATTTTTGCCTGCATTAACAAAAAAGAAGTGTCTATAAATATGTTGGGTTCGTTGTCTGCGTAAAAGACAATGCCGAAAACCAGGCTATACTGTGCCTGTCTTGCGTCTTTACTATCTAAACATAAAAAAGCGTCTTTTGAATAATGATGTTATATGTATTTATTTTAGTCATAAGCGAAGTGAGGTTTCAAAATTATAAAAAAAAAGATATACATATTATTAAATTCGAAATAAGCCGAACTGCCATATTTATTGGAAGGCTTGGATAGTCAATCGCCTTGATCAGTCAGTTTATTACTATAGGTACCCATTTTTAAAGTCAGATAGTATCTAAGAATACTGATATGAAATGCCTAAATAAAAGAAAACCCACATGAGCTCCTATTATAATACTTAGCATTAGTCGAAGATTATTTTATGAAATCATAATTATGAAGTTTTGTTTTAATTAAAAATATAATAACATTTATTATCTATTTCTAAAAATATTTTAGGATATATATTGTTATTTTACTAGCAACCCTTATTGATTTGAATTTGATTGACAATTTGACATGATTTGACCACAGATTATATAGATAACTATACATATAAATGTCCAGATGTCTAAGGAGATTTGACATTTGTACTGCCGATAACGTGTTATGTACGTTTATGATGTGTTGCTTCATTTGTGGAAAAGCAGTGGTTTTTTTATTATTGTTCAGTGTTTACTTTAACGTTGAGTACAGCAAATTCTCTGTTGAGTAATTAAAAAAAAGAGCCTGACGTCGTGTGAGATAGACTTTTTAGTAGTACTAAGACCAGGACTCTTAGAATGTAATCTAGATCCAGAGTAGTTAGCCGTAGCATTATATCCTATCTATATTTCTTACATAGGTACTCTAAAATACTATTGATACTACATTTTATACTATAATAGAATAAAAGATATGGATTTCAACGCATAATATATAACCTATATACTAAAAACTCTCTACTCGAGGGAGTGCTGCTGCCCACTTTCCCGGTATTCCCTCAGTCGGCTCTTACGACTCCCGTGGGTAGAGAGGGGTGGGACAATTCTAAAGCCGGCCCCACACGGCCTCATTATACCTACTTGTAAAGTAAAGCTGTCTACATACCTAAGCCGTCGTCTCGGCGCGGAGGCTCAACGCGCCCAACAAGGCCGGTTGCCTTATTTTGAAACGATCTTGCCAGCGGGTTGCGCCCGCGCGTATTAACCGGCGGCACGCCTCTCCGGTTTTCAGCTCATTTAATTGCCCGCCGGCTTTGAAGGAATAGTGATGTGTCAGTGTTTTTATCAACTAAAAACATTATGAATAATAATAAATAATGAATATTCACGGACATTTCACACAACGTCCTCCGGTCCCAAACTAAGCTTAACGCTTGTGCTATGGGTACCAGATTACGGATATAAAACATATCATACTACTTTTTTTGTAAATACGTTCATATAATAGAAAACAACCAGACGCAGTACAAATATCTGTGTTCTCACACAAATAATTGTCCTGAGTGGGAATTGAACCCACGACCTTGTGCATGGAAGTCGGTTACACTACCGACTACGCCACGAGGATTATGAAACTACTAGACCTATTTTGTTCAAAACAACCACTATGAAGAGTTTGCAAAGGCTACTGAATGAATTTGCCGAGCTTAGATGTTTTAACAGTATTGTCAATCACTTGACATGCTCAGCTAATTTTCTTAGCGGTTAGAGCACTTTCCCGGATTGTAAGGGATGCAGGTTCGAATCCCGCTAGCACTAAAGTTCTCTTTTCCCACATTTCTCAAATAATTTGTTTTTTAAAGTAGCTAAGCATGTCAATTGCTAAAATACAAATCAAAAATATTTAATTTCGTTTGGTTTTGTTTCGACGTTCGGGAAGCTGAGGAAGATCTTCTTGTCCAAAATTCCACAGTGTGAAGACGAAGATCTACGACCAGTGTGTGTTACCGGTGATGACTTATGGAACAGTGGCGTGGTCTCTGAAGGTCGGCCTTATATTAAGGCTCAAAGTCGCTCAGCGTGCCATGGAGCGGGCTATGCTTGGGATCTCTCTACGGGATAAGATCCGTAATACGGAAATCCGTAGGAGAATGGGAATAACCCACATAGCCTACCGGGTCAGCATGCTGAAGTGGCAATGGGCAGGCCACATCACTCGACAAACCGACAACCGTTGGGGAAGAAAGGTTCTCGAGTGGCGACCACATATTGGACGGCGCAGCGTAGGACTGCCTCCCACCAGATGGACTAATGATCTGGTCAATGTTGCATGCATTCGTTGGATGCAAGCGGCACAGGATCGTTCGCTGTGGCGTTCTCTTGGGGAGGCCTATGTCCAGCAGTGGACGATAAAAGGCTGATGGATAAATGGATGGATTTTTTCGACGCATGAGCAGCCGCAAAGCCCGCAACGTGTTGATACACCGATGATTGGTCCACCGATGGAGTTAACAGGTACTAGTTTTTTTTAATGACAAAAAATATTGCATGGATACCCATAAATGAAGATATACCGGTCAAAGTGTAAGCGTGTCAAAACGTGACATATTGATATTATAATTAATCGACGCAAAACTGCACTGAATATTCGCGACACGAAAACGTTGAATCATAAAAATATATTTTCAAGGATAGCGGTTACAATTTTAAAATAAAGTGACTGTAGTTTTTTGAGGCTTTAGACCATTAATGCTCTAAGTTTCAGGCTTAGTTTTTAGACGTTTTGAAATAGCGTGCGTACACTTTCAGTATTTCATTATAATCATTCTTAATAAACGCCGGAAAGCCTTTCAAACATGTGCAATCAATGTAATAATGTTTCATTATAATTTATAAATCTTTAGTATCATTGTCTAACAAACTCAAGGCGCGGCGTAGGCAACTGCCTACGCCGCGCCTTGAGTTACCAAAAACAACAGAATTTTAAACAAATAAACTTATTTGTTTAAAATTTTGTTGTTTTTGGTATGATTGTGTTCTCGTGGATAATAGGAAAGTATACTAAGCTTTACACACAAAGTATATATTGTTTTAATAAACATACTTTTCGTTTGGGTATTTTGTGGGATCAACTTAACAGATTTTTAATTTAATTGGTATAAATTTAACAATTTATTTATTTCCCTAAATGTTTCTACGTTGTGGTTATCTACACCGTTGGTAATGTCACATATTTATTATTTTTAAGAAATAAACATACTTTTGTTCTATGCCATTTATTGCTTTTGATTGGATTTTTACTATTTCAATGTTTCAGAGCCTTTTTTTACACCATTACAAATACTGTAAGTTTGTGCTCAAGGCACCAAGATGTTTGACGTCAATTAGTAGATTAGTTGTTACACAAGCATCTAACTATTTACTACTCACAGTACCGTGAAATTACTACTTTGGTTTTTAAGCCTAACATTGGCCATTTGTAAAAAATAAGCAAAGTGCATGGTAGCAACGTAACAATGTGAGATAGCAATATTTTATATTCTTTTAGGGAAAATTAGACTATATTACTGGCAATAATGATTGCAAGTTTGTTTTATAACTTCAGTCAGTTGGCTGTCAACAGTCGTCCAAATAAAGTCGATTCGGGTGATACCAAATTGTTCTTCGAGTTTTGTAATTCGTGCAAGCGTCAGAAGTTATTCAGGTAAGTAGTTTTTTAATATGTTACTGTATGAATTGTGGGTATAATACGGTGCATATTTTAAATCGTAATAGTCTTCTGAACTTGAGAAATACACGCGGCTAATGTTACAATCACTTGCTGCCAACTCAAGATGTCAACTTTGGCCATCAACAAACAGGTGCTAGGGCTGCCGTGAGGATATTTTATGTATTATTTTTATTGACCACGCCTCATTATTATTATTACTTACCACTTATAATGCTACGTAACTCTCATTTTGTATTTTTATGACTACATACGTATCCATAAATTATTATTAACTGTGGCTAGTCAAAATACGGGTAGAAATTTAAATTCGTAACCATTTAGAAATGGTGATTGTATTAAGAACAGAAATTTGGATGTTCCACTTTAGATCTTGAACTACTGGATCTCCATCCACCCATCAGCCCTTCATCGTCCACTGTTGGCCTCCCCAAGAGAACGCCACAACGAGTGATTCCGTCATGGGGGATAATGCCGTAATCACCACGCTTGGCAGGCGGGTTGGCGATCGCAGTGGATGTTGTTAATACTCGAGGGAGTGCTGCTGTCCACTCCTCCGGTATTCCTTCAGTCGGCTCTTACGACTCCCGGGGGTAGAGAGGGGTGGTACAATTCTAAAGCCGGCCCCACACGGCACTACTTACAAACTACTGGACCTACTTACAATTAATAGTGTTAAACACAAAGTGAAAAATGTGAAATCGAAAATAACAGTCAGGAGCAGGATTTGAACCTGCATCTTCTGGATACCGTCCAGATGCTTTACCAATTCAGCCATCCTGACAATTGCTCCTGACTGCTAATTTCGATAACACATTCATACTTAACGTCTTTGGGTGACGCCTGCACCATCTGTCGGAAGTATTTTCATACATTATACCGACCAGGTAAACTTAATTTTACAATTAAGATTTTACCTGATAATGACGCAAACCCTATAAATATTTAGATATTCTTATATATATTTTTAGCATTTGACATGCTTAGCACTATACATTAAACACAAAGTGAAAAATGTGAAATCGAAAATAACAGTCAGGAGCAGGATTTGAACCTGCATCTTCTGGATACCGTCCAGATGCTTTACCAATTCAGCCATCCTGACAATTGCTCCTGCCTGATAATTTCGATAACACATTCATACTTAACGTCTTTGGGTGACGCCTGCACCATCTGTCGGAAGTATTTTCATACATTATACCGACCAGGTAAACTTAATTTTACAATTAAGATTTTACCTGATAATGACGCAAACCCTATAAATATTTAGATATTCTTATATATATTTTTAGCATTTGACATGCCTAGCACTATACATTAAACACAAAGTGAAAATCTAAATTAATAGTGTATTATAATTATGATTTGTAGATACCTACTACTAATATGAAATATAATCTAGAAACAGTAAAATAAATTAAAACATACCTATTTCTTTTTTAATCATTACAGAATGAATAAATCTAAACCAAGAAAAAAAGCAAGAAAAAGTCGCAGGCGTCTTGGTGCCCGACAGTATAAGAATTATTCAGATGAAATGCTTCAATTGGCTATTGAACTTGTGAAGAATAAACAGTTATCCGCAAGAGAGGCCGCGCGACAGTTCGCAATTCCTTAACAAACCATAATTAACAAAATAAAAAACTGTCAAACAAAGTCTGTTGGATGTCCTACGCGACTTTCTGCTGACGAAGAAGCCAAAATTGTTAAAGTTTTAGTTGCTGCTGGCGAATTTGATTGTCCTCTTAGTAAATTAGATCTTCGCCTAGTAGTATTTGAATTTCTTAAAAAAAATGGTCGGGAGGACACTTTTAACGTGGAGCCTCCTGGAAAAGCATGGGTAGATAATTTTTTGTCGCGACATTCCTCTGATTTAACTGTTCGTAGTACCCAAAATATAAAAAAGTTAGGGCTGAAAAAGGTGTTGAAAAGTTTATGGCATATTTCGAAAATTTAAAACTTACTTTAAAAGATATCCCTGCGTCAAATATATTAAATTTTGACGAAACGAACTTAACCGACGATCCAGGATCTTCAAAATGTATATTCAGAAGGGGTGTCAAGCATCCCGAAAGAGTGCTCAATTCAACAAAAGGAGCTATTTCATTAATGTTTTCCGGGACAGCAGACGGACTGTGCCTTCCTGCTTATGTTGTGTACAAGGCCGAAAATTTATACTCCGAATGGATACAAGGTGGACCCCGTGACACTAGATTTAACCGCACAAGATCTGGATGATTTGACTCCACTGTGTTTGAGGACTACTTCAAGACAATAGTTTTGGATTGGGCTAACTCTTTACCTGGCAAAAAGGTTATCATTTGTGATAATTTGTCAAGCCACCTAATTATAAATGTTGTCGAATTATGTGAGTGTCACAATATTCAATTTGTTTTTATTCCGCCCAGCTCCACGCACATCACGCAGCCCCTCGATGTGGCATTTTTTGGACCACTCAAGAAAGAGTGGCGTAAAATACTACTTCAATATAAAATGGAAAACTCAACACAAGCAAATTTAAACAAAAATCATTTCCCAAAATTATTAAGTTCTTTAATAGATAAAATCCAGTTAAGACAAACTAAAAATATCAAAAGCGGTTTCAAAGCTACCGGGATCTGCCTGTCTTGGGTTAAATACCCAAGGGAAGTATTAAAACGTAAACCGGAATACCAAGAAGACCTGGTATCGTACGGGATTGACAACGCATTGCTAGATTACTTGAAACGGATACGACAGCCAAATCCAATGAATAAAAAACGAAATAAAAAAATCGTGACAGAGCCAGGAAAGTTAGTTACAGTAAATGATTTCATACAGAGATATAGAAATGTACTCAAAAGTTCAGAGTCACATAAGCCTTCCAAGAATAATATAAAGGTGACAGAGGAAACCACCACCACACATAGTCACCTCGACAATTTGATTGAAGAGGACAACCGCGAGAAAAACATTATATTAGATGAGCAAACGGGTCTTATAAAAATAATAACAGAAAACACTGATGTTTCAGATGATACTGAGTTTTCTGTGATTTCAAACAATGTTCAACACAAAGCAAAGAAAGTGACCGTTCTATCTGATATTACTCTTTCAGACTATAACATTGAATTTATTGCTTCCAAAAATAAATCTATAAAACTAAAAGAAATTAATCAAAAATTTGTAATTTTTTCGAAAGCGCAAACTTCAAAAACTGTCACTGAAAGTTTGAATGTCCATAAGACAGATGTTTCAGTTCATGGTTCATTAAGTAGTGTAGATAATGAAAACTGTATGGATATTCCATGCTATACTGCAAATAGCAGAGAACCCTTCATGACCATGGCTAGAAATAAAAAGACTAAACACTCATTGAACAAATCTCTGAAGAAGAACATCAAACCTGCAAAGAGATTTAAAAAATCTCTAAGTAGCTCCACAACTACCGAGGAAGACTGGATAAGTACACACAGTGATTCTGATTTAGTCGATGCACTTAGCGACATTACTAATTCTAACTCTGAATCAGACACACCAAAAATTACTAATTTTTCAAAAGAAATGCAGAATGAGCCCTATGAGGTAGAAGAATTACAGATAGACACTAATTATTTTCTCACTGGTATCTTTACTGAATACGCAGAAGAAGAAGAACTAGAGAAGCAGACTTGTGATGAAGAAAAAGAGTTGCCTAAGGCTGATGAGATATATAAGCAGTTACAGAACGAGACGGATTTTAGAGAGAAAGAATCGCATATTGATCATGCAGAAAAAGAATTACAGTTTGACCATACATAAGATAGAAAAATAGAAAATAAGACTGAAAAGAGCGAGAAAAGTATACAGAAAATAGCAGACAATGAAGAAGAAAAAATAGTTATGTGTTTTGAACGAAAAGAAAATCTGAAAAATTCTAAGGAAAATTTATACGAGCTGTATAAAATTGGGGATATAGTCTTGGTTAGATATTACGTATCACGCAAATAGAAGTATTTTATTGGTAATTTTGATACTCGAAAGTACACTATATTGTACTATAAATGTGCCGGAAAAAAGGGTTGTATAAAGTTTGTAAAACCAAAGATACTGTGCCGGAAATTTCTATAGTGACAATAATAAAAATGATGCAAATTAAAGCACATTCTGACGAATATATATTAATTAGTGACGAAGATATCATATATTTTAACACGCCTACATTAACTAACTATTTGAACGAGAAAGAATTGCAGATAGAAGACAAGGTACAGCAGAAAGTAGAGGTATTTGAAGAGATTCGAAGGGACCTTCAAAACCTTCCTTCTTTTGAATCAAGATCATGTGATTAAAAAAACAAATAGAAAGTGATAATAGCCTTACTGATATATTTTCTGAATACTTGGGAGATGAAGAACTACAGAAAAAGCCTAATTATCAAAAGAAAAAGTTACTACAAATTAATGAGGAAGATAGGCAGTCACAGAGAGAGGCTAAAACCAAAAAAGTATGACTTACATATAGTAACTGAAGAAACAGAATTACAGTATGATATAGATAAAAGAAAAGAAGTTCAAAATATAACTGATACGAGAGAAGAAGAAGATCCACTAAAAATCACAAATGATACAGAAAAGACGAATACAGGAAAACAATAATGTCTGGATAGAAGTAATGAAAATTTAAACGAAAAGGAGCACTACGAAATTGGAAATAAAGTATTGATTAGATACTATGTGACACATAAATGGAAATATTACATAGGAATAATAGAAGCTAATGCTATAAAAATCTGATATCAGGAAGTGTACTGATGTCGTAACAGTTGTAATCTCGTCATAATCAGTCAAGTACAATATACTTGAAAATATATATAAATGTATTATTTACCTATTAAGTAAAAGTGTCATTTTTTCTTGTCAAAAATTTCGTAATTATAAGCATAATACCTATAAAGAGTTGTTAAGTCTCGATAATAAAGGTTCCTTGATATATAATATATTATGTTTTTCTATCAACGAGCACCCATTTTATTAATTATGGTTTAGTCCTGAGTACTTTGGACAACCCTTAGTCTAAAAATAATATACTTGAAAAAAAGCAAAAATGATTGCGTAACATTGGCCACTGTGCTGTACGGATGAATTCGTAACCTTTTGTGATTATTTTCTTTTAACGGTCATCTTTGACTGGTTTCCCACAATAGTTCTTAATTATACAGCTGTAGAGACGAAAGTTCAAGAGATTTAAGCAATGGCTAATGTTGGCAGAAAGTAGAGGGAATTTTGGCCTAGTACACATATTCTTTTTTTGGATATGAAAAATTATAAATATCGTATTATAAAGAGTTTAACGCTCTCAGCGTTAGAACTAAGCACTGAGAACTAACTTTGCTTGTAAAGCAAAAAACCCACTCCCTGTCTTAGTTTTTCAAAGTTGTATCCGATTATATGCAAAAAGCGGCCAAAGATGGAGGATTTCACGGTAATTGTTAGGTACTGGTTAATATAAAACCTTATAGTTATAGATTTGAATCTGCATACCATATAATATTAATTAACAGAAAGTGCGAAAATGTGAAATCGAAAATAACAGTCACGAGCAGGGTTTGAACCTGCATCTCCTGGAATACCGTCCCAGATGCTTTGCCATTTCAGCCAACGTACAATTGCTCGGGATCGTACAATTGCTGGAAAAAACGATGGCTGAAATGGAAAAGCATCTGGGACGGTATTCTAGGAGATGCAAGTTCAAATCGTGCTCATTATTGTTATTTTCAATTTCACATTTTGTGTTAATTTATAATTATGGCTAAGCATGTCAATGCACAAAAATACATAAATACATCAAAATATTATATGATATTTATATAAAATTTATATAAATTTTCTATCGCCGTGTGGGGCCGGCTTTAGAATTGTCCCACCCTTCTCCACCCATGGGAGTCGTAAGAGCCGACTGAGGGAATACCGGGTGAGTGGGCAGCAGCACTCCTTCGAGTATTAACAACATCCACTGCGATCGCCAACCCGCCTGCCAAGCGTGGCGATTACGGCACACTATCCCCCATTCTTAGGGAGGCCTATGTCCAGCAGTGGACGTTAAAAGGCTGATGGATGGATGGATGGATGGATATAAAATTTCTGCAATTACCGTATGTTTTTAGTAGTTTGCTAAATTAAGATCATACAAACAAGCTGTTTGCATTTCAGTAATTTGTTAGGTAGCTACCTACGCTATTGGGCGATGTTCCAATTGCGCTTCCTTTTGAGAAGTTGCAAGTCTACATTCATTGGCACAGACCTTTGGGAAACCGGAATGGCTCTTGTACATGTCCTCAACAAAGTTTAAATGCACAAACTGTTGAAAATTGCACTAGAAAGTCAATTAGATAAATTTGTTTGTGTTAAGACTAAAATGTAATACTGGGAGTTTGCCATGCACATATAAGCTAAATTGAAGGCCGACAGTAACAAAGCGCACATGTTTGTGATTCTATGTATTTGTTTTAATGTAGGTAATTAGTGAGCAGCGATACGTTATATATGATATTAAAGAGAAAATAGACTACCACGTAGGTCTCGAACACTGACTATAGTTAACGACGCGTTCTTTGGACTATTAAGGTGGGAACGTATATTTTTAAAATAGTATTAGCAGAACCAGCGTTGCTGTGGCACGTTTATAATTTATTCAAATATTTTTGATCCGTATGTTAGCACTAGCCGTGTGGGGCCGGCTTTAGAATTGTCCCACCCCTCTCTACCCACGGGAGTCGTAAGAACCGACTGAGGGAATACCGGGGGAGTGGGCAGCAGCACTCACTCGAGTATTAACAATATCCACTGCGATCCTCAACCCAAGCGTGGCGATTACGGCATTATCCCCCATGACGGGACCGCTAGTTGTGGCGTTCTCTTGGGGAGACCTATGTCCAGCAGTGGACGTAGAAAGGCTGATGGATGGATGGATGGATTTTAGCACTTGACATGCTCAGCTACTTTAAAGAGCAAATTATTTGTGGAAAAAGATAACTTTAGTGCGAGCGGGAATCGAACCTGCGTCCCTTCAAATCCGGGGAAGTGCTAGCCATCGCACTGACCAATGGTCATTCCCAATATCCACATCACGCATGGGTCGTAAAGACAAATGTGATGTGGAGATTGGGAATGGCCTGGCAACGGAGGTGGTCATCACAGCGCCTTGATAACGTTCAATGAAGTGGGTGTTCCAATCCAGGCCCACATGAAATATCTGGGCCTTGTATTGGATGGACGATGGCTTTCTTTTTTCTTGTGCCCAAGACACGTCAGCACGGCATCCGCTCTAGGGCGGTTGATGCCGAATCTGGGCGGTCCGAGTCTCGCGTGTCGATGACTCTACGCGGGGGATGTACTGTGAGGGCGCACGGTGGGTTTATAGTCGGTGAGAGCTCCACACTACTCCGTCCAACGGGGCAACGAGGTGTGCCGTAGGAAATTCTTGTCTACCTAAAAAAAAGAAAGGCTGCTAATAATTACGTTATCAAATAAAAAACAAGTTTATTGAGATTACCTACGATTTCTAACGTTTCGGTAAACCTCAAGGTTTGTAGGACTATAATACTCCTTGTAAAAAAAGTTTACAATCGTACCTATATTAACAACTACATAATTAATTAACGCAAGGCAGGATGATGAAGAAGCGAAATGTACGTACATTTACAGGACTTATGCTAATTAGCGAGTTTAAGAGGGCTTTTCTCGTATAAATAGGATTAAAATAAGGCTTCTCCCAATAATAAAGCAGTAAAATAAACTAGAATTATATAAGAAAACTCGTTTAACTACAGTTGCTTATAGCGTTTAACTTGTATACTTATGTCCAGAAGAGATGCTTTAAAGTCCATATTTTACTTAGGACACTAATTTATTAGCATAAAGCACCAAATACCTCGTTTGTCTTGTACCAGATAATTTAGGAGGAAATAATTATACGATGCGGACAAATTAAACTGGAGTTAATTAACGAAATAAATAAATAAACAAGCGGGGAACAGTAAAAGTAAGCTTCACGGCCGCGAAGGAATGCTATGCTTATATTAGTGTTTATAAACATTAAAGTACAAATTATTTGTGAATGTGGTAAAAGAGAATTTTAGTGCGAGCGGGAATCGAACCTGCGTCCCTTCCAATCCGGGGAATTGCTCTAAGCCGCTGAGCTATCGCACTGACATTCGACCATACCAAATCTCCATATCACATTTTGTGTTTACGACCCACGCCATCTATCGGATACGTTTACATGCATTAATCCAATATAGTAAGATTAATTTTGCAATTAAAATACAGTCAAAATGTTTATAAACATAATAACATAAATGGAGAAAAACTAAAATGTACTGAAGCAATAAATTACTGCACAGATGGTGGAGTGGTTTGGATACCGGTCTCCCGCCCGAGTGTTGTTGGGCTCCACACACAAGAAAACTCTCTGTGTGATCCACAAATGGTTCTTCTGACTGAGTCTGGCAGTACTAAAATAATAATTACACCGGCTGTAACGATGTTGAGGATGAGCACTGATGCCTATAATACAAGATATTCATTTATCCTAGCTTAGGCATTAGTTGTTAATCATAAATCAAACTCTATTTACCTATAAATAAGCCTATTGTGTAAGTATTCCTAAACTATATTATGTTAATTTTTAATGGTGCAAATAAACTTATTATACTTTGTGTCCATGAAATTGTATGTTTGGAAAGTCCCCCGAAATGCAACGATCATTCCTGGAGCAAAGTGCTGTCGTTTAATAAAAACAAATATCAAGTCATGAGGACTGCCGACAGAAGTGAAAACTTAAAACTATAAACAAACAGTTGTTATTTTTGGATATCCAAATTAATTGTTTGATCTTATATTAAAACATGTAAATCAAAATGATTCATTCATTTATAAAAATAAATTAAAATTATTATCAAAATTATTTTAATAATATAATTCTTCATTCACAGCTGGCCCAGCGCAATAAGTTAAAGAAATAGGAACAGATATAGTGTTATCGTTAACACGTCTCGTGACCAAAAGGTTCGGTGACGATGACGCGAGTTCCATGATTTTTGTTCACCTAAAGAGTGCTCAACGCACCTAAAGAAGTTTACACTTCAAAAATAACTATTATAATAACCTAATATATTGTCTAAATTGCTGAAGTAGTAAATAGCTGTTAAAGTGGAAACGAATGATATCATTAGAATAAACTGCATGCTCAGTACTGAGTATCCAGCAGTAGAATGTGATGTTTTATTAAAAAATAACGTCAATCAAAATGTTACAAAAGGATTGATAACTTGTTCAAAGATCCAGGAGCAGAGCATTCTATTACACGAAACAAGCGATTCTATGACTTTATTTAAAGCTTAATAAAGCGTTTTCGCCTTGGCAAAGGCATCATGATTTTCTATTCGTTTGCTCGTCACGTCTATAGCGAGCCTTTGCCACTTTTTCGTTATGTCAACTAAAATTAATTCATGCAAATGAGACTCCACGCTGCTGAAATGGTTTTAATCTTATCGTTTGTATAATTGCTTGCGGGAACGCAAACATAGACTCAGTTTTTTTAAATACCATTTAATTTAACCCTCTTATATCTGAAATGCATTTTAAACAAAGTTATGTCTTTTTTATATATTATACAGATGCCAAACAAGCATACGGCTCACCTGATGGTAAGCAGATCCTAGCAACACCAAAGGCATCACTCACGCTTCGCCAACTGCAAGGGAAGGGTTTAGGGGGGGATCTCCAGCGCTCTCAATCACCATAATGAAACACAATTGCAGGAGTGCCTACGGTCATTCTACGCTGATGTTCTGTGAGAGGTTGGTTCTTCCCAGATCGAGCCAGTCCATTCATACTTGGACAAGCAAGTTTCCATTACTAGAATCTTAATATTTTTGATGATTCTTTATAGGAACCATTCGCGGGAGCATTCGTAGGCAGTAAATATTTCAATTCGTTGGCTGTGTGGGGCTGGCTTTAGAATTGACCCACCCCTCTCTACCCACGGGAGTCGTAAGAGCCGACTGAGGGAATACAGGGGAGTGGGCAGCAGCACTCCCTCGAGTATTAACAACATCCACTGTGATCGCTAACCCGCCTGCCAAGCGTGGCGATTACGGCATTATCCCCCATGACGGGACCGCTCGTTGTGGCGTTCTCTTGGGGAGGCCTATGTCCAGTGGACGTTAAAAGGCTGATGGATGGATGATGGATGGAAATATTTCAAAATTAGTTTTGTATAACTAATATACGGCGACTTATTTAAACAATTGTTAACTTCACAACAGCCAGTGCAATTTTTTTTATTATTGCTTTATAAGTTATCTCAAAAATGTAAATTGCTTTTTTTCATATCAAAGCAGCATCAATTAAAATAATATCAATTGACTATTTCCAAAAAAATATATTCGCGTAATTTTAAAATAACTATAATCCAGTTCACAGTAGTATATGTAAAGAACTTGAAAAGTTATGGTAACTGATATTTACCATTATTTTTTACCTTAGAACTAATATTTTGATTACATACTCGATTAATGTAGCAATTTCGCATACAGATCATAGACTATAACTTCCACGATAACATAAAATAGCTATTATCTAAGTACTTTTATAGCTTTGCAATTGTGTGACAGCTATAAAATCTACACTTTTTTTTACAAAACTTAAACATAATACAAAATTAAATCTGTATAACAATATCATCAGCTGCCCACATAATAATATATTAAGCAAAATTAATATTCGTGTTCCAGCTAGATACCCTAGAAATCGCATCACTCCTTTCTACCCTCCACTACGTAGGACAGTTTTCGGAACTAATTCACCAATCCCAAGGCTCTCTTAATTGGCAAGTGAGTATAGTACTGTTGTAGATATTTACGCAGACTCACTTGGCAAGTATCGATCTTCACTTCTGAGCTACTGTAGAGATAAATAATATCAAATTTAACTACAGTTAAAAATGTATCCCTTTATAAAATCTTTACAAAGCATGTTGTTTGCTTTTATATATAATTTTCATTACTCATCACTCATCTCAGAGTGAGTCTGAAAGTAGGCCTGAAGTTGCCTGAGGAGCGGGTTGAAAGTAATATTTTTCAGTCCTAGGGAGAAATACTTTCAACTGACAGCTGAGTAATTATAAAATAAAACAGTTCTATTTTCTGTACAGCCTGTCAATTACAGCGCGATGTAAAATTGAAATAACATAAAGTTAAGTAGCTATTTATTAAAGAATTTGTTTCTTATATAACTTTATTTTAATATAGTTGCAACTATATCTGCAAAATAACGAAGATTTATATTTTTTCAATGATTAAAATGAAAAATAATGGCTAAATAGCAGACAGGCCACAGAAAAAAAAACAAAATCGGCGGGAAAACGGCGATTCCAAATTAATTTTTTTAAAGTCTCCCATTTTTTCTTTAGCTAATTCATGATTTTTATTTTTAGTTTCCTCGTATTCGTAATGAAAAGCACAGTGTTTACCTCGGGATAAAGACTTATTTACTCCCTCCAACTATAGGAGCCCTCGCTACGCTCGGGCGCCAAACCCCGTCTCGGGTAATAAGTTGCTTTCATCCCTAGGGTAACAATGTACTATTGTTAAACTTATTCAGATCAAAATAATGTAACTTCTTATTATGTAATAGTACAGTTAATTAGTTTAATATAAGTATTGTCTAATATAAGCATGTGGTATTTGCCTATAGTTATTAGTTACACTTTGTCAGATATTTAATAATGTAGTTTCTCTATATATGTAATAGTGTAAGCAAATGTTGCCAATTCTAAATAAATAAATAAATAAGTAGGTACTTAAACTAAACACCTCAATATAGCATATTGTAAGATAACTTTAAACTATGTCAGTTTTCACTGTGCGTAAGTGTTTAGCTTATAACAAAGACAAACTTTCAACCAAACATAAAGTTGAATCATTAAATGTGTGATAGGATACACAATCATATTTCTGAAAGTTAACCAATTGTTGCAAATTTGGTGTTAGTTTCATGGCTTTATCGGAATTGTTGCTAAAATATATTAATGTTCAACATATCTCCTAACAAAATATTTGGTTAGACATAAATATGACTTATTGTGTTGGACCTGTTTCAAATGCACACCAGTTTCTTCTCGTCGCCTGTGAATTGGCCTAGAAAGAAATAAAAATTGTACGTCTAAAAATCTTTTGTGCTGTAATCTATACTATTATAAAGCTGTAACGGAGCTATGTCTGTACATTTAAGATATTTGAGAAAAAATGACTGAATTAGGCTATATAGGCGTGTCTTAACACAAAACGATTTATTTTTTATATTTTGTCTGTTTGTTCGTTCGCGCATCACGTAAAAACTACTAAGCGGATTTTGATGCAACTTTTTTTGTTTGTTAGCTTTATATTAGACTTAATAACAAATATACATTTAATCCTGCTACTATATCGGGAACCTGAGATTTAACCTAAAAACTAGCTTTTGGCTGCGGCGGAGCCGCGGGCAAAGGCTATTAGAGAATAGAATTGCTGTATAAGGCAGTGTCATCTAGTGACGAAAAAGAAAATATTATTTCATTTGTTAATCAAAAGCATCATTATGTGTCCACCAAATACAACCAAATCTGTTCATAAATATTAACTTGATCGCGTAGAAAACATTCGCATATCAGAAACACACAAACTATTAAACATATAATATTAGTAGGATTTTAGGATGGCTGCAAAAACGGGAGGCAAAATGCTGTGGTATAAATTGCGACCTCCGCATTTCCATAAATAATAGGAGTTGAATATTTGTACGAGGTTCTTCACTGGGTGTGCTGATGTGTCTATTAATTGAAAGAATGTCAGAAATCCACCACGATACAGACGTTTAGTCTCTGTTTTTTTGTTTATTCCTGTTTAATACACCCTACTTAAGTTTTTATAGCCGTGTGGGGCCGGCTTTAGAATCGTCCCACTCCTCTCTACCCACGGGAGTCGTAAGAGCCGACCCTACCACTGCACCACCGAGGCATCCCGACACGGGAGTCGGAATGCCTCGGTGGTGCAGTGGTAGGGTATGCGAATGCTGAGCATGAGGTCTCGGGTTCGAACCCTGGTCAGGCAGTGTTATTGAGCTTTTTCATAAAAAGAAAAATTCTCAGCAGAATTTTTTCTGAATACGTTCAAACGTTAATTTAAAGCACTTTGTGTAATATAATTAAGCAGCCAAGGAATTACCCTTTTGATGTTAGATTTATAGCATTTAGAATAAGATTAAGATTATTGTGGTTTTCGATGGCTCAAACACTTTACGTAAAATGCTAATGAAATTTCTGTTAATTAATTAATGTCTGTAGTGATTAATTTGTCAATAGTAATTATTGTACAAAAATCTTTTGGAAATATCATTGTTAATTTAATCTGCCAAACTGAATTGGGCCAGCATGGTGGAGTACGGTCTGAATCCGTCTCATATGAGATAAATATATACATATAATATATGTATATACAACGTGGTTAGTAAACAAGCATATGCCCACGTGATGATAAGCGATTACCGTAGCCTACAGATACCAGAGGCATCACTTGCTCGTTGCCATCTCCAAGGAAAGGGATAGGAGATGGAAAAGGAGGGTAATAATGAGAGGACAGTATGAATACTAAGGAGAGATTAGAAAGAATAATAAGGCCTTCCTTATCCAATTCCCAATCCCTTGATTGGGAGGGGATTTTGACCTCCAGAGCTCTCACTCACTATACAAAACAAAACTGTAGGAAATGAAATAATTAGTGCTAGATTATTAATTTTGGTTATAAACCAACTTCAGCTGTCAAAGTTATTTTATTTCAGTCCCTAATTATTAAAGAAACAGTTAAACAAGGATTTTTGTAGTATAACAAATTTCACGTAGCCAAAGCAGTGGACATGCCAGTGGGCAATCTATTTAATTATAAATTAAATACAATGTTTGAAGTTTATATTGATTACAAAATAGAAATAAGATGTTTTCTTAAATATTATCTTGTCAATATCTTTACCAATTTGTCACAGTAAGTTTCATTAGACAATAAAACATTTAAAGGCCTCGTTTAACATCAAAGCCTTATCATTTAATTTCAATCGCTATTCATATACTTAATGGTATAAACAAATCATAAACTGTTAATTTATGTAAGTTTGTTTAAGATGGCGAAGTTCATTTTTAATGAAACTAATCGCAAACTGTATATAGGTATTATACACAAATATTAATATATCGGGTCTTAATCGCGTATATAATGTTGAGGTTGAATACCTTAATTTCCCGACGTTTCGACCGTATTGCATCGGCCGTGGTCACGGGTTGACTGGTGTAGTTCAGCGTTGCCTCCGTGAAGCGCGAGTGTCTGTAACTACCCTCGCCTCGTTTATATTTTGATCTCCGAAACTGTCGGTACTTCGACACACCACACTAACGACATCCTCGCAATGGCGCGTAATGTTTGTTCGGCGATATGTACACTTACTGATGACAGGATTCCATGATGTTGACAAACGGTATCCATCTTCTCGGTTGAAATTAGCATGTTTTTTTATTTCAACCGCTTCCCGCGCCATCCTGGAGTAATAGTGATGGTCGGTGGAGAGGACCTGTGGGTTATGCAGTTCAATCCAGTGGTTGGATCCCGCCTCCAGCAAGTGTTCCGCTATAGCTGACTTTTGTGTATGTCGGTGTTTTACAGCCACGATATGTTCTTTAACCCTTTCCGCAATTGTACGTTTGGTTTGTCCGATATAAGAACTACCACAGCTGCAATCCACTTTGTAAACGCCAGGTGTCTGAAGAGGGATTATATCTTTTGGAGTACGTAGGTGATGTGATACTTTGGAATGCGGACTATATGCAGTCTTAGTGGAGTATTTCTGTAGTACTGTTCCAACTTTGTCCGTTACTCCTTTAATGTACGGTAAAAAGGCTGGTGCCTTGTCTACCCCAGTTCGTGCCTCCTTCTTCCGCAGTCGTCGTCGTATATAGTCCGCATTCCAAAGTATCACATCACCTACGTACTCCAAAAGATATAATCCCTCTGCAGACACCTGGCGTTTACAAAGTGGATTGCAGCTGTGGTAGTTCTTATATCGGACAAACCAAACGTACAATTGCGGAAAGGGTTAAAGAACATATCGTGGCTGTAAAACACCGACATACACAAAAGTCAGCTATAGCGGAACACTTGCTGGAGGCGGGATCCAACCACTGGATTGAACTGCATAACCCACAGGTCCTCTCCACCGACCGTCACTATTACTCCAGGATGGCGCGGGAAGCGGTTGAAATCAAAAAACATGCTAATTTCAACCGAGAAGATGGATACCGTTTGTCAACATCATGGAATCCTGTCATCAGTAAGTGTACATATCGCCGGACAAACATTACGCGCCAGTGTGAGGATGTCGTTAGTGTGGTGTGTCGAAGTACCGACAGTTTCGGAGATCAAAATATAAACGAGGCGAGGGTAGTTACAGACACTCGCGCTTCACGGAGGCAACGCTGAACTACACCAGTCAACCCGTGAACACGGCCGATGCAATACGGTCGAAACGTCGGGAAATTAAGGTATTCAACCTCAACATTATATACGCGATTAAGACCCGATATATTAATATTTGTGTATAATGTGTACAAATCGCGAAAGTTTAAAAGTCTGTATATAGGTATTATTATAATTATTATTTTGAAGATGTTAATAAATTATTTTTTAGACAATCAGTTCACGTAAGCGGTACTTTATTCGATTCTTGTTTAAATTGAAAGGTTATCGACTCCCATAATCTATAAAATAACTTGTTAAAGTTTTTTATGCTCTTATGTAAAATTTAAGCCCATTATATAATGTTAAATGCCGCGTATATTCTAAGCCAGTATTCTAGCAAATGCCTAACAAGCAGCACATGTGACAAAGAAGACAACAGGAACTTTGTTACTAAATTGCTTCCCTCTGGAACGAAGTGCTGACGTGACTTAAATATACACCCAGTAACTGCAATACCGTTTTAATAGCACCGTTATTTTGAAACTATTGGGTGTATGTAACGTCAAAAGGAAACAAAATTATACAAAGTTGGGCTTGACGTTACAGTGTTGATTCCTGCATTATTTGATTTATAAATTAATACTATTTCTAAAAAACCTAAAAAAATTATGA
This sequence comes from Leucoma salicis, assembly GCA_948253155.1. Taxonomy (NCBI): domain Eukaryota; kingdom Metazoa; phylum Arthropoda; class Insecta; order Lepidoptera; family Erebidae; genus Leucoma; species Leucoma salicis. Next base: position 7,075,082 of record OX411808.1, on the reverse strand, counting down.
CTGCAATATTACAAAAAAACATTTTAAAATATATATCTTTAGGCACATAAACAACGTCATTTTCATCACAACGAACTCTCACATTGTACTTTTTACGAAAATACACACGGGATACCAAACAACTGCATTGTACTTAATAATAACAACTGAGATAATAGAAATAAAGGAAGAGGTACCTAGTATGTATGAATAAATAATCCGGTAGATCAGGCTGAGGTCACGTTTAAGTAGGCAAGTTATCAAAGTCCGTAGAGAAACGCATGGGTCGTTCGTCAAAGCAGTAACCGTCAGAATCCTTTTCACATTTTCATTTTCAACTCACACGAAAACAACAAAATTATGCGCAAAGTCAAGCTAAACGAAGCGAGTGACTTGACGTCTGACATGCGTCTGACATGACAATTTGACATTAATTCACTTTGTTGCTTGTTTAAAAAAATCCGATAATAGATTTTTCTCATCGATTTTGAGAACAGTGTTTTACAACTTTTTTTTAAAACTTAAATATTAATCAATATTAATTACCTTAAATAAAGCTACTATTATGTAGTTTTAAAATAAAGTATGTTCCGAACTTCTTTATATACTAAAAATAAGTGTATTATAAAAAATGTGAAATCATTTTAAAAATAAGTTATTCGACAAATCGTTTAACTTACTTATTTTATTTGGCAACATTATACCTATAACTGAAAATGAACGAAATCATTAATCTTTTTATTTATCATTTTATTTTTATCTCATATTTTTACGATTGAATATTTCGCAATTGAACACAAAAAATATAAGAAGAAATATTGATGAACTTTTCATTTGTGTAACGTTTAGGCCCAGATTCGCCCGCCTCTTTTTAATTATTAATGTTATACTGACATGTTAGTGAAACATTTAAATATTCAGCGTAAATGTAAACAAACATCTGCCTACAATTTGAAGTGAAACTAGGTCATATCTTCAATGGAATCATAAATTTTCAAGAAGATACATTTGCATGAGAAATTCCTTGGGTGTGCAAAGAAAGGGTAGGCAGAGGTGTATTACACACCCACGACTCGCCAGCTATTGACGTCTACCGGGCACATTTCCAAACTCCGGGCTGCTACTGAGAAATTTTATTTTTAGGAAAAAGCTCAATAGCATTGCCCGACCCGGGGATCGAACCCGAGACCTCATGATTAGCAGTCGCATAAACTACTGCTACACCACCGAGGCAGTTAAAGAAGATTAAAGATGCAGAAATATTGTAGTAATTAACAGTAGACTTTTAAGAACAAATTATTTGTGAAAGTAGAAAAAGAGACTTTACTGCGAGCAGAATACGAACCTGCGTCCCATCCAATCCGGGTAAGTGCTCTGGAGCGCTAAGCTATCGCAGTTACCCAACGGCGACTCTGAATCTCCACTTCATATTTGTTTTAGATGTCTTTATGAATTTCTTAATGATGAATGAAGCGCAACGATACTTTTAACTTGTATAGACTGAAAACTGTGAACGCACTAAAAATATATCGCCTGTGATGTACTTGGAAATTTTATAAGTTACTCACATTAGTTAGGACTCCAAATCTTAAATGATTTCTAAGGAGAAATTTATCAAAGCTAAATGAGCTAAAAGCTTAACAAAAGAATTTAAAACACAACATTTGTTTCTAATGTGCCTCTTATTCACATTGTACAGACACTAAATCATATTAAAAATATAATAAAGAAAAGTTCTGCCTCAAGAGAGGAGTAAAATTCAAATTACGAGGCGAGAACCTTATTTACGGGTCATCGCACAATTGCACTTCAACTCACGCACAGAAAATATATTGTTATATATTAAACGGAAGAAAATATATTTTTGCGTACATTGTATTAAGTTAGAAACTCACAGTGCACACTCCAGAATTTACATGTTATTTCTATAATTTATGATTTTTAACATTTTATATGATCAGCTATTTTACTAGAACTTTGCTTTTTGCGAAAGTGGAAAAATAGACTAAAATTTGAAGGTGGAAATTGGGAATTTAGCGGTCTAAAGCGTCCTCCCGAATAAAGGAAGACGCAAGTTCGAATAGGTACTGCTCGTAGAATATTTTATTGCGTATGGTGGCAGACGAATCACGGCCCATCTGATAGTAAATGGTAACCGTCGCTCATGGACTATACCGGGAGTATTATCAAGCCGCTGCTCACGAATTAATTTCACCGCTATTGAATGATAAATATATAAACGGTTATTTCATGCTACAACTAAAACACAACAATGTGCTTCATGGCCGGTCACACGGGAGATGGTGGTACCAACCCACTTGGGCCCGACAGTAAGTGAGTTATAGTACCCAGCCCTACCACCAGTAATGCAATGAGTGACAAATTGCTTACTTCCCTTAGTCGCCACGTACGACACCTCTGGGATAGAATGAGGTGGTGACACTTGTATAAACGTTTTCTCAGAAAATTTCATTTCTCGGAAAGTATCGTCATCGTTAGTTGCAGCATGATTATCTATGACAGACATCCTATGACTAGTTGTATTGCTACTACATATCATAGGTATCACATTATATGACAAACTAGTCGTATCCGTTACATAAAATAAAATTTTTCCTATAATTTGTAGTTGAAATAGTTTAGTTTTTTCGGCACAAATTTTAAATTATCGATGGATGATGGATGATTACATCATCCATCATCCATCCATCAGCCTTTTAAAGTCCACTGCTGGACATAGGCCTCCCCAAGAATGAGGGATAGTGCCATAATTACATATAACAAATAAAACGGGTCTGGTCTTATTGTTAGTGTCGTGTTAGTGGAGTATCCTATTTATTCCCCACGTGTCAACGAGGTTGCACAGGCCGTGATATCTTGGGTAGAGTTTGCCTGTGACCACGGTTATCTAATACTCTGACCTAAGCTAGTTTAATTAGTAAATCCATCCCAATAGGTGGCTTATGTGTATCTAATGAAAGCTACAACGGCAATGATAATTAGGTTTTTTAAAACTGTTCCAAAGTTGAATACCTAATACCTATACAGTAAAAGTAGAATATTATAACTTGTATTATTTTTTTTATATTTGAAACGAACATTTTACCTGTAAATTAGTCTCACATTATTATGGTCACTAAATCGTTTGGCAAAGACATCGGTAGAAGTAGCAAAATTATGCCGCAAGAATATGAAGATAAATGATGTAGTGAGTTAAAAGCCCATGAAACTTTGAAAGCCTACTTTAGTTTTTCATTCACCCATTCTTTTGTTGAGCTAAACCCAACTGTTGACAAAGTGTCTCATTTTACTTGTACTAGCTAGCAGATTACTTCCGTCTGACCTGTTTTTCTTTCAGCCGATAAATAAATCCAATTCTTGTTCGCTCGTGACCTCTTTGCGGACGACTCAATACCAGATTACAAGCAATCCGTTATCAAGCTAATCAGTGTCATCAATAACGATATTAATACATGGATTTATATTGACAAAAATTAGCTTGCAATGTTCGTTGGAACAGAAAATATGGTGCGATTACTTTATATTATAAAATTATAAAACATACGTACATCAAAAATACATTCATTAACAACTATTAGGGGTAGGCAGAGATCACAAAGTTATATCATACTGTTCCAGTGGTCCGCCAATGTAGGCAGAGAGACGGCAGGCGGCAAATTTATTGTCCCACACTACCCTTTTTTTTGTTAAGGCGGAATAAATGTACCTAACCACACACCCCGTCGTTCGGGGCAACGATCAGAGTAGTGAAGGGCCCTCAGCTACTAAATAAACCCGCCGAGTGCAGTTTCTCCGCCTGTATTGGTGGACCTAAAACTGTGTGACATTAGTTAAGTGGTGGCCCACACTACCCTGATCGTTGCCCCGAATGCGGGATGTGTTAAGTTATAGGTACTTGCATGTTTCCCTTTTTTGTTTAGGTCGGAAAATATGTACCTAACAACAGAACAGGGTAGTGTGGGTCTTTACCCACTAAAGAAACCCGCCGTGTGCCATCTCTCCGCCTGTGTTGATGGACCATTGGTACTGTGTTGAATTACTTCAGTGGTCAACTTGCATGTTTCCCTGCCTAAACAAAAAATAAGAAAAACTAAGGCAGAGATTGTAGATAATAATTTACTTCGATTCTAATATAGTTTATTTGCCTCATATCATCATGTTTCTTTTTTATATACCACCTACGCTCTTTGGCAAAAATACACGATCGCATAGTAAATTTTTCTATTATCATTATTTCTCTCACTATTAGATACCTACTTAATATTTTAAAGAAACATAACATTGAAATAAAATAAACATAATATATTATAGGTATATCGATGTTAAAAAAATTTGTTCAAACATATATTTATTGCACCGCAAACTGTAATACGCATATTTCCAATATAATGTACTTACGTATGTATCCCTTCAGGGAAAATATAAGTATTCTGTTCTGCTATATTCTGTTATATTCTATTATATTATGAATTTAATATATGTTTCCACGATGAGCCTGTAAAAGCCAACCGTTGCTGGTTCTTTGAATCCATCACTTTCATTAAATCGCTACAAACCCCTTTTTCAGAGAAACGTCTACAAATATACTGTGCTACATTCAATAATAAGATAAAGCAAGTATTGGATCTAAAATAAAATAAGAGTTTTTTAATATTGGTGTAGCGAGAGCCAAACCAAAAGAGGACTGCAAAGACAGTGGTATCAAGTTCGATACCCAGTCCATGGTCCAGACCTGGTAATACTGGTAACCTTTACTTTTCGAGATTTTTCGAAATTTTATATTTAAAGTGGAAGGATGTAGGTACAGAGGGAGACCGAGACTCACCTAGACCAAATCGGTCATGTATTGAAGGAAGGTGGAGTCAGGAGTCACCGAAACCGGCGAGCGTGTTTGAAGAGAGTTATGAATGTTGAGGAAGCGAGAGATGTATGCAAGAATAGAACCTCTTGGCACTCTGTTCTCTCTGCCTACCCCGCAAGGGAAATGGCGTGATGATAAGTAAGTAAGTAAGTAAGTTATATTTATGTATTTGTTTAAAACTTATCACTGCTCGGTGAAGGAAAACATCACACAGAGATTTTCTCGACGATTTGTGAAATCTGCCTACCCGCACTGGGCCAGCGTGGTGGACTATGGCCGAATGCCTTTCACTAAGAGAGGGGTCTCGTGCCCAATAGGGGGACAAATAAAGGGACGAAAAATAATATATTGGTTGTATGTAATATCTTTATTCCTCCTTATTTCCCTTTTACATCTACACTTTCTCTTTACATAGTATAGATGTAACTGGGATTTTACTACACAAAGTACATGAAGTACACCCAGACTTACTACACAAAGTATACACAGACTCAGAACAACTATTTGTGGATCATACAAAGAGTTATCCTGCCCCATTAGAATGAAAAACGAAACGTTAGACAAACTTTCGTTTCGCCTAATTGTGATTGGTTGCCTGAATCACCCGTCGAAATCTCGACTAATCAGGAATCACGTGTCAGACTATTGATCAATCATAATGACTCGAAACGAAAGTTTGTCTAACGTTTCGTTTTTCATTCTACAATACTCGGGTGGAAGGTCGGTATCTAAACCACTCCGCCATCTGTGCAGCCGAAATTCCGGTCGAATGTTCGAAGCTCAACAAATTGAAAAACTATGTGGGCGAATATTACCAGCAAAGCTAAGGGATGATAAAGCTTTTAATCTCTACTGAGTGTCTCCTCATAGCTACTGAGTAAATACTCAGTATCACCAGGTAATCTTCCTTTAAAAACTAGACATCAAATCCAGATCTTTGCAGAAAACATGAAATAATAATAAAAATAAATAAAATTGAAGTGTCTGTCTAAATAACAGCTTTTTACTAAATGCATAATATATTAAACTAAATAGACTAACAAAACAACATATGAATAAAATATTAAAAAAATGTCATTATGCTTTGATGTCGTTTAATTCAAGTTTTTGATTACTCAATTATATAAAATTGTAATTATAATTATGTTTATTGCTTGTAGTGGCAGACGAGCCACGGCCCTTCTGATGGTAAATGGTAACCGTCGCTCATGAACTCAACTATACTGAGAGTATTGTCAAGCCGCTGCTCACCATTTTCTTTCATCGATATGAAATGAAAGAATAAACGGCTATCTCCTGCTAGTGCTGCTACAGCCAAAACGCAACGATGTGCTTCATGGCCGGTCACACGGGAGGTGGTGGTACCAACCCGCTCGGGCCCGATACCAAGTGAGTAATCCCACTCGGTACCCAGCCCTACCACCAGTCATGCAATGGATGATAATTGCTTACTTCCCTTAGTCGTCTCATACGACACCCGTGGGAAAGAATGGGGGGAATGGGGTGGTGATACTTGTATTCTTAGTCCGTCACCACACGGTTATATACGTATATACATAATTATAATTGCGAAGTAATCATGGATATGACAAGATGCTCTCTTCATTATAATTATATCACGGTCATTCGTTATCAGTGTTCATACAGTTCTAGTGGTGGTGCAGCGGCAGACAGCGGGTTTATTTAGTGGGTGAGGGCCCCACACTGCCCTGTTCGTTGCCTCAAACACCGGGGTATGCGGTTAGGTAAATATTTTCCCGCGTTAACAAAAAAAAATAATGACCGACTATATTGCGAGCAGCTAACTATTTGAGGTTGCGGGTTGCGTTCTCTTTGGTTGTACTGTGACTGTTTGTGGACATTCTCTTCCTAATGCCACCGTTGATAAAATAGAACAACATCTATTCCTACACGGATGTACCTAAAGATATTTTGCGTTCAAAGAGTTGATGTAACACTACGAACATGCTTTCTTTATAACTATTTCCACTACGGTTACAATATTGTAATTATATAGTAGGTAATTTTGATAATTGCGAATACTATCCATTGTAAGTGACTAGAAGAGCATTTGCAAGTAGCGGATTATCAAAAGCTGTGTGTTCGAAACTTACCTACCGATGTAGTTATTTACAATTAAGAAAAGTTATTAAATTTAGATTTTTTTATTATAGATATTTAAATTAAAACTAAGGTATATTATTTCGTAAATATAATTTACTCACCATAAATGTGAATGTGAAGTCCATATGTTGATACAAAATTCAGCTGCAACCAAACCCTTTAAAAATATTTCAAGAACTTACAGGAAATCTGGAAATGTTAAGCAATATTTTATAAAGCATTTACTCACACAAAGCACGTAGCTACTATATAAGATTTATGAAACAAAAGTCTGGTTTTACAATGCATTAGGTAATTGTGAGTTTAAGTGTGATTTACTGATCATACTGGAATATATGTTTCTGGAGTGCTTGATATAGCATTTTCTTTATCAATATTTTACGGAGTGAGAACTGAGGTATCAAGTTCGGTGCCTAATCCACCACTTACCATCAGGTGGGCCGTTTGCTTGTCTGCCACCGTCGGCAATAAAAAAATGTCCGAGTTTTAGACTTCGTAAGGTACACTCCTCATGATAATGCTGGTGGTTATCAATATCAGTTTTATCAGAAGACATATATTATGCAATTCGAAGGTTTTTTTTGGACCAATTTGAAGTTATAGCGCACTAAATAATACGCACGACTTTGTCTGCATGCACTTCACCCTTCTTTAGAGAAAAACAAAAATTCGTGTAGTTAATCGTTTAGGCGTATCCCACGGAAACTTCTAATCGTGACAAAAATATTCCATGTAATTCTCCAAGCCATTATATACCTTTTTTTATTGTTCGGCAAGAATATCTACTTAACCGCATATACCCGTCACTCGGGGTAATGAACAGAGTCGTGTGGATGGGGCCTTCACCCACTAAATAAATCCACCATGTGCCGTATCTCCGTCTGTATTGGTGGGCCACTAGAACTGTGTGTCATTACTTTAATGGTCCGCGGATGGCATCCCTTCGAGTACTCTCTTTTGAGTGACACATCCGTATATCGGCAGCCTTGCCTCTTGCCTTTGGACGTTCCCCGGTCCATCCAACCGCGGCCTCAGCTAGGGCGAAATCAGGCGCAGGTACTAGAACCTGCGCCACTCCAATAGCTGGTAGTGGTTCGGGTCTGCGGCAGGATCGTCCTTCCTGGCCCTCTTCGCCCCTTCCTTATGCGGGATGACTCGCAGAAGGCAGCGACCGCGGCCAATTGCTATCGCTACAGAGCATCGGTCTAACGGCGCTCAACGGTGAGAGATTCTCCCCTATTACCTTAACGTGTTCACGGCGCTGCCCGGTCCGAACTGGATACGTCATTATATACTTTAGATTAGAAATATCTCAAAAAATTTAGTGTAGTATCATTTCACCCCGGTGGTGAGAATTCTAGTTGGGAATGCGATTTTTGAAGTTTTCGACCATTATGTCTGCCGGGGACAAACAGTCCAATTAAGTAGACACAATTTTGAGAAAGAGATTAATCGATGAATCCAGTCTAGCTGGGCAGCGTTCAGGAAACTGAGGAAGATCTTCTTAGCCAATATTCCAGTGTGATGATTTACGGAGCAAAGGTGTGTTAAAATAACCTTAATGTTGGCTTCATAATAAAGATCATTCGCTCAGCGTACTATGTAGCAAGCTTTGCTTTGGGATCTCTCTACGTGACTGAAGCAGAACAGCCTTGTTCAGCAGTGGATAAGGAATACCTGATGGAGGAATGAATGGAATTTAAAATAAGTACAATTTCAAAAGGTTATCTTGCTACCAAACTAATTATCGCTTAAAGTAACTTAACTTCCTTTTATTTTTATTTTAGGTAGGCAAAAATGTCCTACCGCACACCCGCTGTCCGGGGAGACAACGGGGTAGTGTGGGGCTCTCACCCACTAAATTACCACCCAGTTAACTTCCTAACATAACTATCATCTATGTGATTAAGATAGAAATACACATGGCAATTAACCTCACTCCCTATAGTTAATAATCGTTGTCAGTTCTTTATTTGTACAAAAACTTGTGTTATGATTTTCAACGGTAATTCCCAGCACGACCGTTTGGGAGCTACCGAACCCAACTCAAAAGTTACCGAAATAAATATTAAAAACAATTATTTGCGTGGATCTTTGGTATTCAAGGTGTATCCTTAACTTAGGCTACTGGACTAAATATTTCATATGTGGATTTATGCGATAACCTTTATCAAAACGTGTTAACAAGTAAATTTAAAGAAGTCATTGTTCCCGTAATTTTAATCAAATGAGGTTAACAACTGGTTTTCCATCTAATATATATTATAATTTATAGATAAAGAATTTAAATTTCTTGGTCTGGATTAAAAAGTCAGTGCTTATTATCGGTGATACATTTGAAACTGTACTTGCAGAAAAAAATATGAAGAAGAAAATATGTAGACCTGGACCGTATTACGATGATACCGTTGAACTTCGTCAAATATAACAAAACTTAATTAGCTTTTGCAACACCCACAATTAGTGAGCATCGATATCAGCAACGTTTTATGTTATTATTAACTGCCTCGGTGGTGTAGCGGTAGTGTATGCGACTGCTAATCATGAGGTCTCGGGTTCGATCCCCGGGTCGGGCAAAGTTATTGAGCTTTTTCCTAAAAAGAAAATTTCTCAGTAGCAGCCCGGAGTTTGGAAATGTGCCCGGTAGACGTCAATAGGCTTGCCCCTTATTACGTGGGACTCAAACATAGCTGACGAGTCGTGGGTGTGTAATACACCTCTGCCTACTCCTTCGGGGAATACAGGCGTGATGCTATGTTTTTTATGTTAATATTTGTCGATATCGACTCTATCAATCATGTTTTATTAACTTTGATTAATCTATTTACATATTAAAAAAGGGCATATTATTTCGAGTATTATCGATATTATCACAAAAATAATTTAATTGTTAACACGTATTTTATACAGTTATAACTCCATAATATTACCGATGATAAATATTAATGCAATTTTTTTTGGCGAGCCTAACTATTATATGAATAAGTTATTAAATTTCACCTAAGACTTCATTGTTACACTAGAGGTAAGAAGACCTGTTTTCGAATCGAAGTAGGTCAAAAATTCATGTGCTCTTGTGAGCTGAGCATAATATTTCAAAAATCCCAGTTTCTAGTTCAGGCTTTGATGCAAAATTTCAAAGAGGAAATGTTTGAAAGAGGCAAGCCGAGTGTATTGTTTCCACAAGACTCATTTCGTAGCTGTGTTAATATTATGATTAGTTTGTAAGAGTATTTTAAATATTAAACTTCTTTTACTTTACAGAAGCGTTACGCACTAGAATTAAATGGCAACACTGGTGACAGATTGATTTGCAGTTTGTGAAACATCTGCTTATACTAACTTTACTAGAAATCGTTGAACCATTAAAGTTCAGTAAGGCAGTAAAAGTAAGAAAATCCGCTATAAACATTCACATTTGTAAGTTCTTCAAGTTTTCATAAAAATATCATAGTAATGTTTATGAATTCGTTGAAAGTATTAATGAAATTGTTTATATTTCTTGGCCAGACATTTTGTTATATATAAAATATTTAATTCCTACATAAATATTATAGAAAAATAAAATAGTGTACTTTCACGGCGGACTGTCTCACGCCCTTGTAATATTTCTTGGGCTATCACAGTATTACACGTTTCTTTTATATTTACGCCGAACGAAAAAGGAAGGAAGGTATCTAAAAGGCACTATGTTCTAAAAATTCCTTTAAATATATGTTCATAAAATATGATAAAGAAACGCAAAGAATAAATAAGTTGGCCGCCGAGTTTGATAACAATATCCCTTAGGATGGTCCCAGGCATTTCAGACGGTTATGATGTAGCGATAATTTACAAGATTTTATCCGCTTTCTTGGAAAGTCACTGTTTTATGAATGAAACAAAATGGTTATCTATGTAACTTGTTAATTATGGACTTTAGGGGAACTTTTAGTTGAATATAATCATGGATAATGTCGATCTTCTACCACACGAACCAATGTTACTTATAATAGTAAATAATAACTGTATAATAATCACGTTTTTTTTCGATAGCAAGATTATACTGGCAAAGTTGAACTCAGGAAAACATATCACTACCTAATTGATAAAAGCCGGTATTTAACTACGAAAACGAATACTTAATGTTCGCTCTGGCTACCCCGCAAGGGAGATGGTGCGATGATAAGTAAGTAAGAATACATAAGGCTTTTATTTAAAAAGAAACCATTCTCACAGAATATCGTCGTGAAACAACGGTAGTTGCCCATACCGTTGTGATTTGTAAGGTGAGTGAGATCAAGGCCCGAGCCCCCTCCCTATCCTTTTCTTATTATCGTTCTTATCCTCTTCTTAGTGGCCACTTTATCCTCTCCATCTCCTATCCCTTTCCATGGAGATGGTGGCACGCGAGTGAAGCATTTGATGTTACTGGCGTCTATAGGCAACGGTAACCGCTTACCATCAGGTGACTCACCACTCACGTAGCATAAATAAAAAAATACGAGGTGATAACATTTTTGGTCTCTAGTTTAAAATTTTTACGGATACATTTACAGAAATTGGTAAGCCAAATGTTGCTCAATCAAGTTTATAAAGAGTAGGTACAGATATCAGAAATACCCCTTAAACCATGACCACATAACAACAAACAAGTTTAGTGACAACACAAACTCAAAACTTGGAGACGTTTTCTTACGTTACTCAAATACCGTTACGGAGTTATCGGAAACACAAATCTTGTCTTATAATACCAAAATGTTAACGATTATTTTTATTTAACAAACACAAAGTTGAAATATTCTTTTTTTGTTAAGGCGGGTAAAATATACCTAACGCACACCCCGTCATTTGGGGCAATGAATAGAGAAGTGAGGGGCCTGACCCACTAAATAAAGTCGCCGTGTGCCGACTCTCCGCCTGTATTGACCAATGGTACTATGTGACATTACTTAGAAGATAATTAATTACTCAGTTAAAAAGAAGAAAGTTATAATAAAACCTATGAACTCGATTTTTAACCAGACCAATCATACAAAGAATTGTCCTGTGTGGGAATTTAACCAACGACGCTCGGCACGAAGCGAGGTAGTAACGAATGTATGTAATAGATTTAAAACAAAATTAACGTGCATTATTATAATACAATTAAAAAATCTATATATATATAGGGTAAAACCGTTAGAGATGGCCATACGGAAGAGATGGCCAGTCGAAATATTTTCCAGTAATATGAACTAGATGGTGTTGTGTGGTGATTAGTTCACTTCGTGCAGCGCTCAGGAGCTGAAGGCGATGAAAACTTTGCATAAAAATAAATTAATAAGTAAGTAAATAAGCATTTTTTATACATAGTATTGCTAAAATTTTATACTAGGTTCATATTTGAACTTGAAATGATATCTTTTTATTTAGTTACTTGTATTTTCCTGCATTTTTCGTACTTCGCATAAATATATGTTCGTTGTAATCCCACAACGGCGGTCAATTTGTTTATTGTTACTTTAATATTCGGTATGGCTGTCTCTCCCATACAAAAAGGAGAGATGGCCATATACACTGGGGCTTAGATGGCCACATAAGTTCTTTTTATTTTTTTATTTTGTAGTATGCTTGTTTGTTACAGGTGCCAAATCATTATCAAAGGAAGGCTATTGATACTCCTGACAACTGGAGTGAAGAAAAATACATAACCCCAGCCATATTTTTAGAATGACTCATATTTCATTTTATACAGCTGGAAAAGTTTTATTGCTGCTTGACGGACATTCCACCCATGGTACTTCAGTGTAAATGCTTGGATATGCTAATCAAAACGACATAATTTTGCTATCTATACCTAGCCACATTTCTCAATTTTTGAACCCCTTGACCAAACAGTGTTAAAATCGCTCAAACATAATTTCTACGAACAGTGCCGGCTATGGTTAGATCAAAATCAAGGTCGCTGAATCACAAGACTAGCATTTGGTTCTCTGCTGAGTAAGGCTTGGGGCAAGGCTAGCTCAATAGAAAACACTGTTTCTGTATTTAAGGCATGAGGCGTTGTTCCTTTTAATACAGAGGCAATACCAGACCATGCTTTCTCTGACTTGTCTTAAAAAAATGGTGGCAAAGATAAAGAGACACCTTCTCGAATTATAAAAGAAAGATCTCCTATTCCACAAAAAATAATAGAGGCCCGTAAACGTGGTAAGGAACTTGGCAAGCTTTTAACTTCCAATGAGCACATAGAAATAAAAAGAAGCAAGGAAGAAGAGAAAAAAATTAAAGAAAATTCTATTATAACTAAAGAAAATAAGAGTGATAAACCTGTCCCAGTAAGAAAACGTAGAGCGGCTAGACAGATTACAATGAGTAGTTCCGATGAAGATAGTGATGAACCAATAATATGTGATACTTCGTACGAAGATGATAGAGAAAATGAATGAGATAACTGCGCGGGATGCGGCGAAAATTATTATAAAACACGTCTTGTTGAAGATTGTCTTCAATGTTTAATTTGCGACATGTGGGTACACGAAAATCGTACAGAATTTGAGGATATATGTTAGAAATGTGTACAAGAAAAGAAAAATGATCTAATTAAGTAAACAATATTGGAAAAAGAAATGGAAAAGGCAAATCTAACATTGGCCATCTATCCCGTAATACTAAGGCCAACTCCCCCTGATGCGCTGGGAAAGATGGCCAACTACGTTTTTTTTTAAAGTAAATTTTATACGTCGTTTTTATTATAAATATCTTTATCTTATGTTGATTTTTCAAAGACAGATTATTAATGATTATTTTAGAAATAAATATTTAATTATAACATAAACATTTTTCATTTTATCGCGCTTCAAAAAAACTATGGCCATATCTAACGAACTTACCCTATCTAAATATACGTTATTATATGGAAGCGAGAGTTGGGTATTTGCATAGCCAAGATAATGAAAAGGAGCATGAGAATGAAATCACTCTCATCAATGCGGTCGAAATGCGATTTCTGCGATTTTTTTCTGCTATGAAAGAGAGCATTGGTGTAAAGATGCGAAAGCGAATGCTCTGATGGTTCGGACATGTGGAAAGAATGCCGGACGAGGGACTGGCTAAGAAGATATACAATGCGAATGTGGAAGGATGTAGGTACACTCCCCCTGTACCTTTACTTTTTTTTTGCTAGTAGAGCAAATCGGTCATGTATTGAATGAAGGTGGAGTCAGGAGACTTCGAAACCAGCGAGCGTATATGAAGAGAATTATGAATGTTGAGAAAGCGAGAGATTTTTTTGCATACGCAAGAACAGAGTCTTTTGGCACTCTGTTCTCTCTGCCTATCCCGCAAGGGAGATGGCGTGATGATAAGTAAGTAAGTATATATATTAAAGTTTATAAGATAAGGAAGCAGATAATCTCCCAATTTCTGTACGTATCGAATAACCCGTTAATAATAATTACTTACCACTATTGCAATTTATTATTTGGGACTAATAAGCTGGGTATCCTCAATGAGATACATTTATCACTCTACTAGGACTAATAAAACCAAGGAAATGGCTTGCACTTAGCATCAAATTTATGCGACACTGGCTCGCCGTTTTATCCGATAATTTCAAGGAAAGGAGTTTTTTCGAGTTCGTGAAATAGCATATTTTATTCAAATATTGCGAAGTCAAATTTGGGAACAAAATTAAATTATGCATATAGTGGTTATACTTATTTTCTAATCGAACTTTGGAAAATATTTTGCTAACATTGTATCTACTGTTTGTTTTTAAAACCATATAATTTAAAATAAGTATCCATATAATTAGGTACTATCTAACTAAAAATCTTAGAGGAATAGGTGGGATGTTTGTCAGTATCTCTTTCAGGGCAACAAAATTTTTCGTCATTTATTTATTAACTGACCCCAAAAGAGGAGAAGAGTCAACTTCCGATCTTTTTTATTTTTTTTATTGCATATAGTGGCAGACGAGCCACGGCCCTTCTGATGGTAAATGGTAACTGTCGCTCAACTATACCGTGAGTATTGTCAAGCCCGCTGCTCACCATTTCATTTCACCGATATGAAATGAAAGAATAAATGGCTATCTGCTGCTACAGCCAAAATATAATGATGTGCTTCATGGCCGGTCACACGGGAGATGATGGTACAAATGCGCTTGGGCCCGATACCAAGTGAGCACTCCCACTTGGTACCTAGCCCTACCACCAGTCATGCAATGGATGATAATTGCTTACTTTCCTTAGTCGACCCATACGACACCCGTGAGAAAGAATGGGGTGGTGACACTTGTGTTCTTAGTCCGTCACCACACGGACAAAGATATATTTTACTCATCAATATCATCTCCATAGTCTTATCTCTTTTTGTTGGAGTGAACTTCCAATCTGTTTGGTTTTAGCTGATCCACTAACTCCACGACTCAACTAAGAGGACGAGATGTCCAACGACAACCTAAAACAAGACCGGAGTCAGTCACCAGTCTTTCAGGATGTTATTGCCAGTCGGTCCGATTGCTTGAAGTGCCTTCCGCAATATTTTTTTAACTACTTTAGAACATATTTTATTCAAATTAGAGGGATATCAACTATATTTGTTTATAAAACGGCAGTATAAATTCCTGCTTCAAGTTAAAATGTTTTGAACATTGGCTGAATTTATTTACTATGCTGTTTAAGGCCTTTGATCATCACATAGATTACTTTTATGATTCCATAGCTAAAAGATTGAATCCCAGATATAAATGAATTCTGTTTTATACGTTATTTGCGATGGCTCCCAAAATAAACGCTTTTTGATTCAGTTGTAAAATTTTATAACGTATTTGCCTTTCATTTCGCTTTTGACGTTTCATTTGTCAATACATTCGAAAGTGTATCGAAATAATAATAAAATAATGAATTATGATTCATGATACACCAAATTAATCGTATTTGTATTTCGTTTTTTATTTAAATGTACTCCCAATAATATTTTTAAAAGACGAATGTTATTACAATAATTGACTTGTATCTAGGCCTTGTATCAGGGCTCATAGTCGCTCAGCATGCTATGGAGCGGGCTATTCTCGGTATTCTCTACGTGATCGGGTCTGTAATATGGAGATCCATCGGAAAACGGGAGTGACTGACATAGCCCACTGGGTTGGCATGCTGAAGTGAGAATAGGCAGGTCACATTGCTTGACGAACCGACAACCGTTGTGATAAAAAAGTTTACAATTGACCACGTATTGGTCTGGTCAAAACCGCAGGGAGCTGTTGGATGGGTCGGTCAGCACAGTACCGCTGGCTGTGGCGCTATCTTACTGAACCTATGTCCAGCATTGGACGTCAAAAGGCTCATGATTTGCTGAATATTGATATAAGACTGCAAAGCAAGCAGAAATTACCCGGCGCGTAAGTAAACCCTGGTAAGCAGTTACCGTAGCGCGTCGCCATCTCCAAGGAAAGGAATAGGAGGTGGATAGGAAGGATATTAAGGCGAGGATAGGTAGCCTACTAAGGATAATAAAGAGAGGATAAAGAGGAGGTTTGGGCCTCCGGCACTCTCACTCACCATACGAAACATAACGGTAGAAGTGCCTACTGTTGTTTCACACTGATCTTTTGTAAGAGGGTAGTATTTTTCCGATTGAGACGGCCCATTCATGCTGGGATAAGCAAGGTAACCAATGAGAATACCAATCAATATATAAGCTAGCCTGAGAAAATCAAGTAATCCTATTAACGACTCTTATACTCGTATATAAATCCAAATCCATAACAAAGAAACGTAGGTTAGATTATTCGACCTTTTCAAGCTAATGACCACAAAGATCAGGTGGACCTGCAATTCATTCTTCACGAGTACTGTCTCATCAGGCATCATCTATCTATATAAATACACACATCAAAAAATGTTTGCGATCACTGAAAATACGAAATATTTTTGTTGGCAGTATGGTGAAACTTTTTTTATTTTATGTCTATGATTCTTCATTTAAAAATGTGATATTTGATCAAAAAACAATATCAAAAACAATTGTTTTTCCCCATAAAAAGAAATCCAATCTTCAATTACGCTTATTCAGAAACCTGACCGACTAGATATAAGCATATTTTTTGAATTTTTCATGTAAAAAGTTGATATGGAAAGATGCCGAAAGGATTGCCTGAAGCTTTACGAGCAAGAATTGTTACTTTGGGAGAAGAAGGATATTCTATGAGAGAAATAGCTCGTCAAGTTGCTGTTTCCCAATCCTGTGTCGAGAACAAATTGCGGAGGCATCGCGGCATGGATAACTTTGCTGATCAACCTCGCAGTTGTCGCCCAACTGTTCTTACTGCTGCCCAGAAACGTTACATCAGACTGCTTACTGCTCACGACCCAACAATCAATGCCACTAAATTAAGAGCTGAGTTGCGGGCTGCCACTGAACTAGAAGTAAGCACTCAGACCATCCAGAATTGCTTACACCCGGCTGGATTACGAGCAAGGAGATCCTGGCAAGTACCTCTGAAGTCACGGCACCGACGGCATCGCAGATTGCAGTGGGCTAGGCTCCACCAAAATGGAGGTGATGACGAGGAAAACATTTGGCAAAATTGACTAAAAAAAATAAGCATTCATCTAGACAACCGACGCGTCCGTGTCTGGAGAAGACGTGGGGATGCAGAGAGACAAAGAACTGCCACTGGTACTGTTCAATAAGATGGAAACACCGGCGTCCTTTTGGAGTGGAATAATGATTAGAGCTAGAGCGCTGTTAATCCCGTATCGGGGCTCGATGACTGCAGCTTTGTACCAAAATGTTGTTATCGAAGGAATCGTCAGACCATTTAGAATAAATCATGGCTACCAATTCGTATTGGTTGATGATAATGCACACGCACATCGAGCTCAACGTGTCAATGCTGCTCTCCATGTTTACAACATAGCCAGGTTAGACTGGCCTGCCGGTTCGCCTGACTTGAACCAGATCGAGCACGCTTGGGATGCTCTAAAGCGCGATATCCTGAATAACTTGATTCTCAGCATAGAGGAGCATTGCTGCTTGTTTTCGAGCTAGGGGATGAGTTATCTTGTACTAAATAAAAACAATTCCGTAATAAATTCTCACCGCTCGTCGTTTTCTTTCATTTATTTCTTAGTAACAATGGCATTAAAATTTTCAAATAAAATTTTTATTTGTAAAATAATTAAAGGTAGTAAATATTTTAGTTTCCATAAAGTTATTTTCTTTGTAAAAAAGTTATCACGTAAGCACTATTCTTTTATAGAGTGAAATTTAAAAAATACAGCATTTTTTGTTAGTGATCTCAAACGTTTTTTTGATGTGTATATCTACCTATATCTAATAATAACTCACTGACTGACATATCAACGCACAGCCCAAACTCCTGGGGCTAGAACCGTGAAAATTTCCATATTATGGGTTTTTTTGAAACTATATGTGATACTAGCCTTTGCCAGCGCAACCAAAAGCTAGTTTTTGGGTTATATCTTGGATTCCCAGTATAGTAGCGGGATAAAATGTATACCAGAATTTCAGTCTAATTAAAAGCTATAAAATAAAAAATTAAAATGTCTGTACACGCGTTAGAAGTTATACTTCTTTGGCGTATGGAAAAAAAATAACTAAAATGCAGTAGTGGTTAACGATAAATATTAAAATTAATCAAAAAGATTTTATTTAAATAAAAAAGGTTTTATTAACGTAAAAATATGACAACACAGAAAAATATACAATCATTTATCATTAAGGCAATGAATCAAATATATTAATAAATATTTCAAATAAACTATTTTACATTCGTAGATTCTTCTCGTAGTGACTGAATAGGCACGTGAGTAACAAGAGTTTTGTGGTAGCTAAAATATGATATAAATGGTCTCGTTGAAACTGTAGATAAGTATCTTGTGAATACACCATCAATAGTAGTGCCATGCCGTGTTGTTGAAACTGAAGAGTCATTATTAATTAATAGATTTAAATCGTCATTAAAAAAATAATTGAAATATCAATAAATAAAATTTTAACAAATAGTTAAGATCAAAGATAAAATAAACATTCAGCATTTAAGGTTATAAGCAAGTATAGAATTTTTTATTTTTTTTTTTATTTATGCATAAAATTTGTTAATATACCAGAAACAAAAAAAACCAAAAAAAAAAAATTTTTTAGGTAATAATGTAATAATTTTTAATTAACGATGTAAATAAATTATACATACCGACAATTAACCTCAAATCATAAATGCACTCAAAACAGTTTATTCAAATCAGTTTTATCACTAATATTCAATATATACTAATAAATAATAAATTATTAGTATCACCGTCGTATATGAAATTGATTTAATAAAAACACCAAAATAATATTTATTTATTCACACTGTTTAATTGTACTCTTACGAAACACGTGTTCTAAATATAAAAATACTAGAATATACAACTTGAACATAGTTATCAATTTTCATGCATGCCACCTAGAACTAACTTCACGATGTAGAATTCAGGTGTCGGTGTGCGCGCGCATCGTAAAAATTCACTCTCATCATTTTTCTCTATCGCGCCAAAAGAAGTATAACTTCAAAAAAGTTGCATCAAAATCAGTTCAGTAGTTTTTGCGTGATGCGCGAATAAACAAACAGATAGCCAAAAAATCTAAAAAAAATCGTTTTGTGTTTAGACACGCCTATATAGCCTATTACAGTATTTTTTTCTCAAATATCTTAAATGTACAGACAGCTCTAACACAGCTTTATAATAGTATAGACTAAAACGGTGCGACGCTCCGTGTGCGGAAGCGTTGCTCAGTAGAGGGTACCCGAAACAGTACGCTGCTGGCAGACCACTGACGTAGGTACACAGCGGGTTTTTTTGTTTAGTGAGTGCGGGCCACATAGTACCATATTTGTTGCCCTGAACGAACGGGTATGCTACATTTTTCCCGCCTTGACAAAAAAAAGGTGATACTATGGCACTAAGAAAGGATTTTACGGAAATCCTAACCAACATGGATTTATCATTATGACACGGGCGAAGTCGTGGGTAATGCGCTAATATTATTTTAATTTATTATCTATTATGCTTCAACATCTTAATATTCATAAGAAGACGTTGTTTTTTAACACAAAAACAAAATCATTTATTCACGTTTGTTTACGTTTTGCCACTTATTATATTCGATAAGAAAATACTCGATGTACGCAGGAATAGTGTGGTTTCTGAAAAAAATAGATTCAATGGAAATTGGAATGTGTTCTTTGGAGGTTAAGCATAATGAAATGGTAGGCTATATTCCAGATTGAAACTGAATCACTTATTAGTATTCAGAATGTTTCAAGGTGTAGGCATGGTTAGTTACGCCGACTTTTTGTCGAAGCCGAATCGAAAGATCGTCGTGGATTGTTTCGTTTAGGTTACCTATATCAACAGTGAGTCGGGTATTCACAATTTCTTTTTAGATGTCTATTATCCTATGTCGATGATTTAGGCTTGAATACCGTTTGCAGTAAAGCCCCTTTTTCCATAATCACAGATAATTTATTCTTTAGAAGTATTTTGGAACGAAGTTTCTTATCGCGCGTTGTGAAAGGGGGCTAGACGGAAAAAATTCTTACGAAAAGTTGTCACGACACTTTTTGCTTTTTTTTTGGTTTTTTGTTATATTTTTTTATTTGTTTTTTTGTTATATTTTTTTATATAAGTTTATATTATTTTCATTTCTATTTCGCATGGAACAGTGTGGTGTCGCGACGATTATTTTTGTTGAGTGTATACAGGTTTTTTGTACATAATAAATAATAATAATAATGAATCCTGACAGTGTTTCTTCACAAGTTGCGGATATTGCTGATGGAGTTAGGTAAGTAGAGATTTACAGACAATATATATGTATATATATATATATATATATTCATGTTTTATAAATATATATATATATACAAACGTGAATAAGTGATATATGTGTGTGTGTGTGGGTGTGTGTATGTATAAAAATCTAATCCCCTAGTAACTCGAACTCTTTTAATTTAGTACATTTTAGAAAGGAACTTCGTTCCATCTGGGTGTCCCTTGACACCTCTCAAGTTTTTTTAATATTAATTTTCTATTTTTTTTTTCAAACTTGTAAATACGTGGACGGAATTAATGTTGATTGAAATATGCTATGATAAATCCGAGACCGTAAAATTGTTTTTAGCGCATCTCAGTGTCTCATTATCAGATTGTTTTTCAACCATTTTTCTGTCCCACTATGGGTCTCCTCTCATGGTGAGACCGATTAGGCAGTGGAAATCTCTTAGGCATGTAGGTTTCCTACCACTGAAGGAATGTAATATAGTTCCGGTGGCCCGCCAGTAAAGGCGGAGAGATGGCACACGGCGGGTTTCTTTAGTGGGTGAAGGCCCCACACTACCCTGTTCGTTGCCCCGAACGACGGGGTGAGCGGTTAGGAACATTTGCCCGCCTTAACAAAAAAAGAAGACATGTATGTGGGTTTCCTCACGATGCTTTCCTTCACCGAGCAGTGCGGTGAGAGCATGCGCAGTGATAAATGGTAATAAACACATAATTTCAAAAAACCTCGGAAAGAAGAGGTGTATGCCGTACGAGGTCTGGACCTTGGACTGGGGATCGAACTAAAACACACTGTCTTTACAGACCTTGGTTTTACTGCTAGTCTATCACTGCTCTCTCTGATGTTATCAGTTATTAATCTAATACATTAATTAATAATTCGATTCGATATTGTATATATAAATTAATTAATAATTCGATTCGATATATTTAATAAGTAATATATGTGTTATATCCATAATCTGGTACTCATAGAACAAGCGTTAAGCTTAGTCTGGAAAAAAAATCCTGCGAAGTTTTTATACTATGTCAACTATGTGAAATTGGGTTACGCTTCCCAAAGTATAATTATATGGAGTGACGCTGACCGCGATTGTCTGCGCGGATTTCAAAGTTGTGAATAGGTGTATATTTTTTATTCTGATAAAGATATTAAATATTGTGTTTATTTATTTATGATTTGAAATATTGTGTTTTTCCAGGATATCATTTATATTAATGCTTTTTTTTGTTAAGGTGAGAAAAAATGTACCTAACCGCACACCCCGTCGATCAGGGCAATGAACAGGGTAGTGTGGGGCCTTCACTCACTAAAGAAACCCGCCGTGTGCCGTCTCTCCGCCTTTATTGGCGGGCCACCGGAATCATATTACATTCCATCAGTGGTAAGTTATAAACATCCTAGCTTTCAAAACATCACAAACATCACGCTTGTATTCTCCGAAGTGGTAGGAAGAGGTGTATTACACACCTACGGTTTGCCAGCTGTGTTTAAGTCGCACATAATAACGGGAGAGCCTATTCCCGTCTACCGACTACTGAGAATTTTTCTTTTTACGAAAAAGCTCAATAACATAGCCTGACCCGGGGATCGAACTCGAGATCTCATGATCAGCAGTCGCTCACACTACTGTGGCACCACAGAGGCAGTAATATTTATAATGTTACTTGCATTTTATTCTAAGTCAAAAGCAATATCGTAATTTTTTTTTATTTTTTTTTATTTAATGGTTACACTGGGGACTTCTACAATACAGGTAGCTGTACCTGTAAGTTCGATCCTCATTCGGAGTGGTCGACCTCTCGATGTACCTACATATCTGTGTCAAGCAGCAGCCATATAACCATTTATATTATATACCTAAAAGGTGTGAAAATATGAAATCGAAAATGATCCCGAGAGATCTTGTCGAGAGACTTTTGAATTGATGTTTTCCTTTATAAAAAAACTAACCATCTTATGCATGCGGAGAAGCCACGGGCAGCTTACAGTATAAAGTAAATAATCTGCCTCGATAGTGCAGTGGTAGCGTCTGCGACTGCTGAGACCTGAGTCTCAGGTTCGAAGGTTTCGAAGGTTGTTTCAATGTTATTGAGAAATATGCCCGGTAGACGGAAATAGGCTCGCTCCCTATTACGTGAGACTTAAATATAGCTGGCGAACCGCTGGTGTGTAATAAACCTCTGCCTACCCCTTTGGGGAATAGAGACGTGATGCTATGTATGTATTAGTAAATAAATCAAAGCGCATAACAGAAGCTAGATCATACATCAAAGTAAATCAAGTTAAGGACCCCACGTTACATCTAGCGTATTCTACAAGTTTATTAATTCTATTATGTCGTTGTAAACGCTTCACACTTGCGAACGACAATTTATCACGAAGTTAGTTCTCGCAAAGTTCTGGCCTAACGTAAACCAAAGACGACATCTCCTCTTTCGCTAACTTTCTTAATACGAGTACAAATCCTGTAGTAATTGGTAGAAGCCGAATAAAATTATTAATGAATGAACTAGATTAATAACTGATAACATCAGGGAGAGCAGTGATAGAATAGCAGTAAAACCAAGGTCTGTAAAGACAGTGTGTTTTAGTTCGATCCCCAGTACAAGGTCCAGACCTCGTACGGCATACACCTCTTCTTTCCGCGGTTTTTTGAAATTATGTGTGCATTACCATTTATCACTGTGCATGCTCTCACCGCACTGCTCGGTGAAGGAAAGCATCGTGAGGAAATCCACGTCTTTTTTTTTTTTTTTTTTTGCGGGCAAAATGTTCCTAACCGCACACCCCGTCATTCGGGGCAACGAACAGGGTAATGTGGGACCTTCACCCACTAAAGAAATTCGCCGTGTGCCATCTCTCCGCCTTTACTGGCGGGCCACCGGAACTATATTACATTCCTTCAGTGGTAGGAAACCTACATGCCTAAGAGATTTCCTCTGCCTAATCGCTCTCACCATGAGAGGAGGCCCATAGTGGGACAGAAAAATGGTTGAAAAACAATCTGATAAAGAGACACTGAGATGCGTTAAAAACAATTTAATACGGTCTCGGATTTATCATAGCATATTTCAACGTTAATTCCGTCCGCCGTATTTACAAGTTCGAAAAAAGAAAAGAAAATTAAAAATACTTCCAAAGAACTAATTATTTGTGATTGTGGAAAAGGAAAGCTTAACTGCGAGCGGGATTCAAGCCTAAATCATTGACATAGAATAATAGACATCTAAAAATAAATTGTGAAGTGGAGATTGGGTGTAACCGTTGGCTACTGCGATGGCTTAGCGGTCTAGATCACTAGCACACGGGTTGTTTAAAGAATTATATTATATAAAAACATTTGTATATACAGAAGAATACTCGAGACTGCGGCCGCACGTGTTCATCTATCGGTGTAGGCGTTTTAGGCTCGTGGGAAGCCAACCGACCGTACTATGGACATAGTGTAACGAATTCTAATTCGTTACACTATGCTATGAACGTGGGCAGATGTGACGTCATCCCATTGAACGTCACAATCAAACAATATATTCCTAAAATAACTTTTATTTTTAGCTTAATACGTTAGACAACGTGACAAAAGCAGGTAAACACTTACTTCAAAATGTATTTTAAAGTAGACGAAAACTCAGCATCTTATAAATTCGGAACTGTTCAAGTAGTTTCCTTAATTTTATAGGTATTAGTCTGTTGACAAACGTGCAAGTATCTTAATGATGAGTGAGCGTGTTTGTGCCAAATAGCTAGTGGTAATGGAGCTAAGTGATGACGCAAAACTGTTAGTTTTATTTATGTGAGCGATGTCAGTTTTGCCAATTAAGCTTTTAATTAACTCTTTCAGTGATTGTACTAAAAAAGTCGATTGAAGTTTCTTTTTAGAAAAGAATTGCTGGCTGATATTTTGACTTTTATCTAACGTTCTTTTACTTGATTTTATATTGAGAATAATGATATATCTATTAGTAAGAATAAAGATCCCATGTTGACGCCTAGAGAAAAAGTATTAGAAAATGACTAGCAGTTACCCGCAATTCCCCTCGTGGCGTAGTCGGTAGTGTAACCGGCTTCCGTGCACGAGGTCGTGGGTTCCATTCCCACCCAGGAGAATTATTTGTGTGATTAACACAGATATTTGTCTGGGTGTTTTCTATCTATTATATGTATGTATTTACAAAAAAAAGTAGTATATAGCGTTAGTTTTTTGTATCTGAAATATCCCTTTACCCCATTTAAAGAATGAAATATGTGATCTGGAACATAAAAAAAAATTTAAATGCATATTTTTTTATTATACTAGTGTGTTTTAAAAGAAAATATTTTATGTTATGGTATTTGTATAGACATCGAAATAAGAAACTTGTACCTAATGACGAATCTATTTTATTCCATTAGAACTGCTTATTTGAAGAATGAACGAAAGTAACAAGTTTCTAAAGTTCAACGTATCCAACTGACGCTGCCAAAAGTATTTTGAAAATAAAAATACCATAGAAGCCTTGTTTATGACCAACTATAAATCTAACTCAACTCATGTACAAAAAACAAAATAGTTTTAGACATATTAATAGGTACATTACTCTTCGCTGCTCGCACTTATGTTAGTATTATTCCTACTCAGTCCTTATTCAAACTAGACATTTATTTTATCCTATATTATTCAAAATACTACATAGTCATCATCTCTCTAGCCAAAAACCTTGTTTGGGGTCGGTTTCCGACCTGTTGGGTTTAGTTGATCCATCAATATTTACTTGGCGTGATCTGACCGCCACTAGCAACAACCAGCGACCTTTAGAACAAGACTTTTTGAAGTTATACTTCTAACGAGACTTGCAAAAGCTTGCGTTAGACGTTCTCTCTTCGAGGTCTTCCACGCAGACCCGTTGGGGCCTCGGGGTAACTGTAGTCTGGGCGTTGTCCCATTTCAGTAGTGGCAACGCCGCCTGCTACTACAGGCGGGTCACTTGGTGGGAACTATGTTCCATAGTGTCGTGGTTCTGGGGAGGTCGTCGCGGCGCGATCAAGCCAGTAGGAAGATCCCGCGAGCGATCAGCGGCCGACATCGACCTTGTCCAGTCCGTGGGCTACAACCCACCGCTCAGCGAGGTCGAGCTCACCGGGGCGAGCTCCGGCAAGCGCTCCTCAGCCAGCGGTCTCGTCAGAGGATTGTGACGTCGCCAGAGACGAGGTCTCGTGGCAGCGTGCCACAGTCTTAACTATTCGACGAGGAATAGTAGACGTAGACAGCTTGCGCAGTAGGCCGGCATGCCGCACGCGATCGAAGGCTTTCTCCATGTCCAGGAACACTGTGACAACTCGTTCTCTCTTGTTGCGGGTCGCACGCAGCCAGGTGCTGCAGCACCCTGGCAACTTGAAGTGTGGTGGAGTGTTCCGCGCGAAAGCCGAACTGTTCATCGCGTGGCTGAAGGTGGGGCGTCATGTGCAGCAGCAACAGCTTCTCGAAAACTTTCGAGGTAGTCGACAGCAGCGTGATGGGCCGATAGCTACCAGGCAGCAAGATGTTCTTGCCGGGTTTGGGCAGTATGCTGATCCAACCGATCTTCCACGAGGCCGGGAAGTGCCCGGTGCGGAGGATAGCGTTGAATAAGTGCGTCATCGTCATGATTGCTCGCGGAGGTAGGTGACGCAAAGCTTCGTTGGTCACTCGGTCGGGGCCAGGGGCTTTCCGGAGTTTGGTGCGAACAATAATCCGCTGAACTTGTCCTGGGGAGAACACGACGGGGTCCTCAATCAGGGCTACCGGCGACCCGAAGTGTAACTCCAAGTGCTGCTGGACTTCTGCTGTGTGCTGCACGTCCTCGGCAGGATTCGGTAGAAACTGCGTCTCCAGGTAATCGGCGAAGATCTCCGCTTGGTTCTCGGCGCGGTTACGTGGGGTTCCGTCACCGGCCAGGAGGGGCCTAATCGGAGATGGATTCCCTGAGAGGCGGTGGCAGAAACGGTGGATGCCCGTCCAGTCCTCGCCAGCTCGCTCGATGGCGCGTTGCCAAGACTCGGTCGCGATTGTTTCCAGCGCAGCCGAGTTCTTCGCGGCCAGAGAGTTGAGCCAGGTCTTCATGTTCGGGCACTGGTTGCGTTGCCATTGCCTACACAGTTTCCTTTTCTCCTCGATCATACCAAGAATGTAGGCTGGGAGCGGGGGTGGCCTGCGGGTGGTGACAGCGTCGAGCTTGGACACTCGAAGCGCGGCCGACATGACTGCACTGAGGTCCGTGGAGAGTCGGTCGGCGTCTGCGGGGGTATCTACGCGGTTGGTAGGCGTGTGGGCGGCCATGTGCTCGGCGAATACACGCCAGTCTTGGTGGGATCGAGGAGAAGGCGGTGTCAGCGTCTTCGGCGGTGTCAGCGTCTTCGGCGGTGTCTTGAGCGTCATGAGTATCGGCTGGTGGTCGGAGATGAGGTGGTCATCCAGGACGTCCATCGATGTCGCAGCAGTGATGCCGCGGGTGACGGCAATGTCGATGACATCCGGCGTGAAGGCTGCGCAGTACGGGTAGTGCGTCGGGACCTCTGGTCCTAGCACCTCGTACCCGGAGCGGTCTGCGTCGTCCAGTAGACGTCTGCCATCTGGGCACGTCACATTTGAGTTCCATGCCGTGTGCTTGGCGTTGAAGTCGCCAGCAATGATCGTGGGCAGCGGCGAGTCCAGCCACTGCGAGCCGATTTGGCGGTGGCTTGTAGAAGGCAAACACACGGGTGGGTTGACGGTCTATGCATATCTCCACTCCGGCGAGGGGCGAAGAGCGACGACTGCAGTTGTGGTACTGGCAGCACTTGGTGGATGATACTCCGACGCACCAGGATTGGTGGGTGGGTCCTCCAGAAGACGGGGGCAATCCCGGGCTGCGTGTCTTTTGCCGCACCGTACAGAGGCGATAGGCCTGTGGCAATTGTGCGATGAGTGCTGGAACTGCTGGCAACGATGACATTGTGAAGGTCCTCGGCGTCCTCTCCACGCTTCGATGGTGACCCCGGGCATACACAGAAGCTCATGGACTTCGTATATACCCGGGGTAGTATCAGTAGTCCGCTGTAGCTGGGCAAACATTAGGCAGCAAACCTGCCTGGGCGCGCAGGGATCGTTCGCACGTGCCCAGGGACATACCCGAGCTCACGCAACTCCTTTTCGGTGGCTGCTGGCTCGGTATTCGCCGGCAGTCCCCGAATAGCCACTTTGAGGCTCCGTTCGGCAGGCAGCGAATAGCAGAACCAGGAGATTCCAGCGTCCTTCTCCAGCTGCGTAAGGTAGCACTGGATCGCACGGAACTCCTGTTCTGATCGCGGGATGAATCGCACGCCTTTGCCGAACGGACGTCCATTGGGCGCGTGTCCGAGGGTGCACTTCAGTTCCCGGAAATGAGTGGGCCAATCTGGTAATACCTCCACTATAAGCGGTGGGTATCGGCTGGCTTGCTTTGACCCGGTGGCAGAAGCAGCTGGTGTGGTGGCGGCATCGGTGGTGGTTGCCGTTGAGGTGGCAGCTATAATGGGCGACTGTGTGGCAATGGACGCCACCGCAGTCGTAGCAATATTAGCCCACGATAGACCGGTGACAGCAGCTCCCACGAGGGCGGAGGCCAAGCTGGCGGTCGGGGCGGTTGTTGGGCCCGCAACCTCCATCGGTGACGGAGGCAGCAGCCGCGGCATAAAGAGTGATGGGGTCTTTATCACTCTCTTCTCCCCTCTTAATTGAGGTGGGGAGGGGAAGCGCTCCGCCGTGATGTTGGTTAGCAGGGCGGTGAGGCGTGGGACTTGTGTACCGTCTCGGCGCGGTAGTGGCGGCGTGGTGAGCAGCGTCAAAGGCGCAGTAATGGTGGTCGTCTGCAGTGCGGGGGCCGTAGGGGGTACGGCAGTGGCGGCGGCGATTGTAGCCGCGATTATGTCGGAGACGGAGGCCGACGGAGTGGGAGTTTTTGTCAGCAGGCTTGCCGCGAACAACTCCTCACCAGCTCCGACGTCCGGTGGTACGACTGGCTGTCGTTAGAGGGCGACTATTGTAGCCTGCCCGGCTGCGGCAATAGCGCCCAGCCCCGCTTCGAAGGAGGCGCTGGGGTTTGCGACTCGCGAGCGCACGAACACTTTCCTTCGCTGTGGGGCAGGGCGGGTAGCACGCCTAGGCGGCGGGTGTGCGGGCGGGGCAGGCATTATGCCGTATGCCCCACCGAAAATCGCGGCGTGGATGGTGAGCGTGGGGGAGAGGGGCAATAGCCTTCAGGGTGCGGTCCGTGACCGCGCCCCCGGCGCGCCGTACCTTCCGGCCCAGACCCCGGGAATCAGAGACCGGGGGGAGCGACCCGGGCCCCGGGGAGCGCGGTAGGGCGCTAGAGGTGTGAAGGTGGCTAATAGCAGCGTCGCTGGCCCGTCGCAGTTAAAAAAATAACTGTGACAAGTTTTGCAGTTACGAATTTAATAATTACTTTATTTATTAATGATGCCAAAGAAGTATAACTTATCACGCGCGTATATAAGTACACGCAATTTTTTTAATTGTGTCTCGACTACCTGTAACGACTTACAGGATATTATGTGACAGCCGGTCACACTGTCACCTTCCGAAGCAAGGACGAGGGCAGGTGTATATAAAGTGTGAAGTGGTAGAGCCATGCTTATCCCAGAATGAATGGGCCGGCTCGATCGGGGAAGTACCATCCTTTTACAAAAGATGAGCGTGAACCAACAGTAGTAGTACCTACCGTTGTGTTTCGTATGGTGAGTGAGAGTACCGGAGGTCCAAACCCTATTCCCTTGTTAATCCTTCCTGTCCTCTCCTTAGTATAATACCTATCTCCTCTTTAATATACTTCCTATCCACCTCCTATCCCTTTCGTTGGACATGGCGACGTGCGAGTGATGCGTCTGATGTTGCTAGCGTCTATAGGCTACGATAAATGCTTACCATCAAGTGGGCCATATGATTGTTTGACATATTATTATACTTAGTATAAAAAAAAATATGTCATTTTTTGGCATCTATCTAATGCCAGCCAGTGAAAGTTGCTTAAGCTTGCCGATTTGCAAGTTCATTAATAAGGTATGACCTCCTCCGTGAAAATAAAATACAACATAGTCCATGTGTTGTGATTGCCGTTCTATGCTTTAGATGGGTCTCCAATATGTCTTACACAATTTTATGAAATTACTATCCTTTGCCAGCGGCTCCGCAACAAGCAATAGCTACGCTTAGCTTAGGGTCCTCAGGTCATCAAACTCCGTTCAGTTGTTTTTGCGTGACGTGAGAATAATTGGTGTGGAGCCTAAATAGCCTAATAAATATTTTTTTTTCTAAAATATCACCAATGTACAGATATAGCTTTGGTACAGCTTTATAATAGTATAGATTATTGCAATATTGCAGTAGTAACAATTGTTCGAAGTTATGTAACACACTGATGTTTGTGTTACATAACTGATCACTGCTCTAAGAAGGGAAACATCACAAGGACCATCTGCATGTCTAAGAGACTTTCTCGACGGATTGTAAATATATCCATAGCATGTCTTTAAAGAAATAATCTGAGAATGAGTCAGACTCGAACAGAGACTCTTTTACACTACTTAGATATAATTTACCTACTCGATATATCGTTACCTAAATTCGGTGATTGTAATAAATCATGATTGTAATGTATATGAAATACGTAATGATATTTAGACAAGAGATACTGACAAATATTTGTTTAATATCTGAGGCAATATTAATTTAAATAGAACGCTACCTACGCCGTCGTCTTAGTAATATTATTCATGACCTGAAATAGCTTTGGCTCACGTGAAATACAGCCTGTAATGAGAGTTTTGGTAGTAAAATAATAAAATAATTTTGTACTAGTAGGCTGAGAAAATAACCTAGAAAGTACTATCACACAATCTCAAATCAAAAATCTTTCACACAATTTTGTCGAGTCGAGGTCACTTCATTTAGACTTTAAAAACCGGCCAACTGCGAGTCGGACTCGCACACGAAGGGTTCCGTACCATTGACTAGGTAAACAACATTACCCTATTGTAACTCTCTGTAACCATGGTGTTTGGCTGTTACCAAATTTTGCAAGTAAAATTTGACTCATTTCGTGGTTTTCAACTTAGACTTAGATGCGCAACGAGTAAAGAAACACGTTTGTGTATGGGAGCCCCTCTTAAATATTTGTTTTATTTTAATTGAATTATTTATTTTTAAAGTGAATATATACTTAACTAAATATTCTGTGAATATTTCAATCGATTAACTGTTGCCGTTATCAATATCGAGAAAAAACGAGTAAAGAAATCACGTTTGTTGTATTGGAGCCCCTCCTTAAATATTAATTTTATTTTCATTTAATTACCTATTTAATGTTAAAGTTAATATATAACTAAATATTCTGTAAACATTTCAAGCGTCTACCTGTTGCCGTTATCAATAGCGAGAAAAAAGGCCAATAAAATTACGTTTGTTGTATGTGAGCCCCCTTAAATATTTTTTTTAACTATTTTTAGTATTCATTGTTATAGCGGCAACAGAAATACATCATTTGTGAACATTTCAACTGTCTAGCTATCGCAGTTCTTGAGATACAGCCTGGTGACAGACGGACGGACAGACAGAGCAAAAACGAGCAAAGAAACACATTTGTGTATGGTAGGCCCCCTTAAATATTTGTTTTATTTTAATTTAATTATTTATTTTTAAAGTGAATATATAACTAAATATTCTGTGAATATTTCAAGCGTCTAACTGTTACCGTTATCAATAGCGAGCAAAAAAGGGCATAAAAAATCACGTTTGTTGTATGGGAGCCCCCCTTAAATATTATTATTTTTTTGTTTTTAGTATTTGTTGTTATAGCGGCAACAGAAATACATCATTTGTGAAAATTGCAACTGTCTAGCTATCGCCGTTCTTGAGATACAGCCTGGCGACAGATGGACGGACAGACAGACGTTGTATGGGAACCCCGCTTAAATATTATTATTTTATTGTTTTCAGTATTTGCTCTTATAGCAGCAAAAGAAATACATCATTTGTGAAAATTTCAACTGTCTAGCTATCGCCTTTCTTGAGATACAGCCTGGCGACAAACGGACGGACAGACAGACAGCGAAGTCTTAGTAATAGGGTCCCGTTTTGACCCTTCGGGTACGGAACCCTAAAAAGTAAACGCATGCCATGTTGTTCACGGCAACGAACAGGGTAGTGTGAGGCACTCATCACTAAATAAACCCGCAGCGTACCGTCTTTCCGCCTGTATTGGTGGACCACTGAAGCTTTGAGTTTTACTTCCTGATTTACAAATTACATTTTCAAAAAAAATAATCCATTTTTTATACGGTCGAACGTATCGCTCAATGCACAGCAACGACGATGAGCGCCTTCTATCCTGGCTTGTACAAAAAACTGCAGACATTATAATCTCATTTATACTTGCAGTGTCCTTACACTCCGACTATGCAGAAAGCAGGCGATTCATTTGCTCGTCTCTCGAGGATTCCCAATTTCTTTAGAAGGCCCTATGCCATATCTTTTTGAACGCCTTGGCGATGTCCAGGCTGAATCCGAAATCTTCATTCCCACCCTCAAAAGCCTCTGCCCAACGGTGACTAAGGTACACCTGCAGATCAATAAAAGCCATTTTATCACTAATCAGTTGGTGATCTTCAAGCCACTGCAGAAGCTGGTGGTTAACCTTCTCCATTAACTTAAAGAGCACCGATGTCATCGTGATTGGTCTATAATACGACTCATACCGCGAGATAGTAGGTGGTGTGGCCTCTCCAGCGTCTAAAGTCAAGTTGGAGATTATTATTTTAGACGTCGCGAGACACAAAGTACACAAAGTACTCAGCAAGACGAATCATACGAGCTCAAACTCGATGGGGTTATTGCGCCGTTTCATTATAGAGTTCCTATGTCCACCTCCCACCTCCATCATCAGATCAGCTCCATATCATCATAATATTGCATTGTCACGTGATATACACATGCGTGTAAAATTTCAGGTCAATCGGAAACCGGGAAGTGTGTCAAATTTAACTTGCAAGATTTGAACGGGACAAGTACAATAAAAGCGTCGCTACGCTAACAGCCGATTTTGCCGTCCCTCCGCATTAGATGTTTCACATCCATAAGTTTTTTTTTATTGCATGTAGTGGCAGACGAGCCACGGCCCATCTGATGGTAGTGGTAACCGTCGCTCATGGACTCAACTATACAGATAGTATTGCCAAGCCGCTGCTCACCATTTCATTTCACAGATGTCAGATACGAAATGAAAGAATAAACGGCTATCTCCTGTTACAGCCAAAACGCAACAATGTGCTTCATGGCCGGTCACACGGGAGATGGTGGTACCAACCCGCTCGGGCCCGATACCATGAGAGTACTCTCACTTGTTACCCAGCCCTACCACCAGTAATGCAATGGGTGATAATTGCTTACTTCCCTTAGTCGCCTCATACGACACCCGTGGGAAAGAATAGGGTGGTGACATTTTATTCTTAGTCCGTCACCACACGGACAAATAAGTGATTAAAGATAGCTTTTCAGGTAAAATAATTATCAATTATATTCTATTTCTCAACATAATACCTTGACAAATATATTCAGCCCATCACCTAAGAATTCACCAAGCGAAATGTGCATTAATTGGACCGCATAATTATATTACAGCGTGTACCTTAACAGTCGTAGCTAGCTTCGCTTCTGTCATCGGGACAATTACCGTATTGTCGAGTAGCCTTCCCATCGTTACCTTCATTTGGGCTTTGCTCGGCTCTACGACATTAAGTGCAACACCAACGTGCTATTTCATTGATATGTTAATAAAAAAAACAGAAAAAGTTATTTGTGAGCAAATTCGAACCCTAATTTTTTTTTATTGCTTGTTGTGGCAGTCGAGCCACGGCCCATCTGATGGTAAATGGTAACCGTCGCTCATGGACTCAACGATACCGAGAGTATTTTCAAGCCGCTGCTTACCATTTCATTTCATTAATATGAAATGAAAGAATAAACGGCTATCTCCTGCTACAGCCAAAACGCAACGATGTGCTTCATGGCCGGTCACACTGGAGATGGTGGTACCAACCCGCTCGGGCCCGATACCAAGTGAGTACTCACTCGGTACCCAGCCCTACCGCCAGTCATACAATGGATGATAATTGCTTACTTCCCTTAGTCGCGTCATACGACACCCGTGGGAAAGAATGGGGTGAAGACACTTGTATTCTTAGTTCGTCACCACACGGAAAAAAATCATTCAGCATTTGACAGGACATTGGTTATTTGTAGATATTCTGTTAAATTAATAAGTTAATTTTTCAGAAGCAATTTTACTGGAAAACCGTATTTGGCATAGAAAGTGATAAATCTCTTTATATTTATTTCTTTACCGCAGAAGCTTTGATCGTAGTTGCCTTAGGAAAGAGATAAATTCGTTCATATTTATTTCGTTCCCGCTGGAGGCTGGACTGTAGGCGTTCGAAGAAAGAGTAAAAGGCTTGTATTTTACTTACGTGTATTTCTGAATGTTATCCCAAGGGGACAACGAATTCAATTGCGATAATAACGACTTGTTATATGTCTAGGTAACGTTTGCTATTTTTTAGCCTCATTTGTACTCTGATATAGTTTTATTATTGCAGTTTACTGGCATAAATCGGCATTGCAGTCGATGAATTAGCGTTATGAATTCAGTAATATTTTTTTCTGTAGTACGCGGAAGGCAAACATGTATAAGGCCACCTGATGGTAAGCTATTACCGTAGCCTTTAAATACTAGCCACACCAGAGGCATCACTCAAGCGTCGCCAACTCCAAGGATAGGAATAGAAGGTGGACATCATCTCATCATCTCATTTAAGAGCTTAGCTCTTGTCGGTGGAGCATCCTCCAGCTCTTTCTGCATAGTGCCTTTTCCTTAATTTCCTGATACGACACGTCATCCAGACTTTTCTTCACTTGCTGTATAAATGTCCTTCTTGGTCTTCCTCGCTTCCTCTTTCCCTCAATCTTTCCCTCTAGGATGGTTTTGACTAGATCATCGTGTCGTATCAAATGGCCCAGCATTTGGCCTCTTCTGTTGTCGATGGTATTAAGGATACACCTTTTCTCTTCTACCATATTTAGCACCTCTTCGTTTGTCCTTCTCTCTGTCCAGCTTACTCTCTCCATTCTTCGCCAACACCACATTTCAAAAGCTTCTAGCCGCTCTCTGTCTCTTTGCGTCATAGTCCATGTTTC
Organism: Leucoma salicis; assembly: GCA_948253155.1. Classification (NCBI taxonomy): domain Eukaryota; kingdom Metazoa; phylum Arthropoda; class Insecta; order Lepidoptera; family Erebidae; genus Leucoma; species Leucoma salicis. Next base: position 7,040,040 of record OX411808.1, on the reverse strand, counting down.
GCAACCATACAATACAATACTCCAGATGTACACCTTTATCAATTTTTTAAAATGCCTTCTATGCTATATGGGTATCCATATCATAATCCAGTCGCCTGTCAACTATAAGTCGTAATGCAAATATAGCGTCTCTAGTTCCTTTCTTTTCTCTAAACCCATATTGGTCTGGTCCTAAATATCGTTCTGATGGTTTTAATCTGTTTTGTAATATTTTTAATAGGATTTTACTAGCTTGTGAAATTAGGCTGAGTATTCCGTGTTCTTCGCATTTGAGTGTTTTAGGGTTTTCTGGTAGCGTTACGGTTCAACTCTTTTTAAAATCTTCCAGTAAGACACCAGTTAAGTACATTTTTTGAATAATTTGATACAATTCATCATGTAATATATCAGAGTTGGCATATTTGATCATTTCAATGTAGACATTATCAATTCCTAGAGCTTTTCCGTTTGCTATGCTCTTCAGTACTTTATCAAATTCATCTCTTAGTATATCTGGCCCTAAGTCATCTAGCTCTACTTCTTCTTCTTTTTCTATAACACTTTCTATTAACTCCTCACCTTCGTATAATTCTTCTATATATCTTAACCATCTATCTGCTATATCCCTATTGTCTATTAATATTTGCCCTGTTTCGTCTAATATTGCAGTGCTTTTTCTCTTTGGTTTCTTTTCTAGCTTTCTTATTATATTATACGCTTGACTCATTTTACCCGTTTTTATAAGGTATTCTAGGAAATTGCATGTGTTTTCTGTATCCTGTTCTTTAGCTTTTCTGCACTTTTGTGTTATTTGATTTGTTAATTTTCTATATTCGTCTTGACTATTAATATCAGTTTTATTTTTAACCCCTCTTCTTTTGAGCATTAAATCGATGATATCAGGAGTAATCCACTTTTTCCTTGGTCTGATTTTATCTTTCTCGAAAAGTTCTGTAGCACATTTAGTTATTATATCTATTGTATTATTCCATCTATCCTCTATATTTATATTTAGATATTGTTTTTATATTTATCTCTGTATTCTTCTAACTTAGTATCTATATTATTACTAATTGCACATTTAAGTTGCTATCTTTATTCTTAAGTTTAGTGAGATCAATATGTTTAGGTTTTTGTTTTCTTCTAATTTTCTTTATTTCAAAATTGTGTAAACTAATAAAGAGGTTGTGGTCGGAATTCAAGTCAGCTCCGGGTAAGGTTTTACAATTCTTGAGTTGTTTGCGGAATTTGTTCTTTATTAATATAAAATCTATTTGTTATCTGCCTATATCCCCTGGCATTTTCCATGTATACAGTCTTCTTTTTGGTTCTTCGTATAAGGTATTTGTGATAATTAGGTCATGTTCATTACAAAACTGTATCAGTCTTTCCCCTCTTGTGTTTCTATTACCTAGTCCAAAGTTACCTACTATATTTTCCACTTTGCCCGCCCCCACTACAGCATTAAAATCCCCCATCACAATTAAATTATCAGAATCCTTGACTGTATCTATTATGCTATCTATGTCATTATAAAGTTCTTCCACTTCATCGTCGGAGTAACTGCTGGTGGGCATATACACTTGAATTATAACAATATTTGCTGGTGAAAATCGTTCTTTACGGCAGTTATTCTGTCACTATGATGAATAGAGTTTTCGACCTGTGTACCCCATTTTTTATTTAGTATTAATGCTGTTCCATTATATCCTTTTAAGGTGGACAGGGACGATAATAAAGGGTTTCGGCCTCCGGCGCTCTCACTCACACGAAACACTACAGTAGGATTGCCTACCATTGTTCAACGCTGATGTTCCATAAATAGCCTAATATATTCATTATTATTATACTTACGAGTACGAAAGAAATTTATGACGCCTGATGTTTTATTTAGGTTTTTCGTAGTATTTTTGCATTTGGGAAAGGAAAACGAACGCATGTTTTTAAAAGGACTTTGGTTTTTGTGTATACCAACACGTGTCTCACATCGTACTGCTAGCAGCCGAGACTGTGCTCATTATATATTTATATTCATTATTATATAAACATTATATTCATTATTATATAAGTCTTAAAAAATACGCTTCTTTTGGGCCTGGCATTAATTTAATTTTCATCGAAGGAGCCAGCTGTTGTTGCATAGGCCGCCAGCACAAGCCAAGTAACACCCAGTTTAGGTATTTGTAACTTCTGGCCAGACCAGAATACTTCTGGGTGCTATTTTAGTTTAGTTGTCAGTGTGGTGTCGGACTAAGAATATAAGTGTCACCACCCCATTTTTTGCACGGGTGTCGTATGAGGCGACTAAGGGAAGTAAGCAATTATTACCCAATGCATTACTGGTGGTAGGGTTGGGTACTAAGTGAAAGTACTTACATGCTATCTAGCCCGAGCGGGTTGGTACCACCATCTCCTGTGTGACTGGCCATGAAGCACATCAGTGTGTTTTAGTTGTAGCAAGAGATATCTTTTTATTTGTATATTATGTGAAATGAAATGGTGAGCATCGGCTTGACACAATACTCTGGGTATAGTTGAGTCTATGAGCGACGGTCACCATTTACCATCAGGTGGGCCGAGCCTCGTCTGCCACCATACGCAATAAAAAAAAGTTATCCCCGCACAACAATCGTGTGATATTGTGCGGATTTATTTAAGTCTATATTATATTATAGCTTTGATACCCTCACTGGCCTGGTGTTTCCTTCCACTGCATTCAACACATACAAATTTATTTATTTACATAAATTTAAATTTGTAAGTAGCTATTTGATAAAAAAATAATGTGTTGCTTTGACAAAACACGCACCGACCCGCATAAGTTTATATAAACACAAAATCTTTTGTGAGTGTTTAATTTGAATCCAACATTGTTACAACACAAAATACACAATCTTATGAGTTTATATACTCGCTTTGTTCTTGATGTCATTACATTTTCGTACCTTATAACAACAAAGCATTAAAGAGCTTTTGAAAACAAAAACATTTCACACGCAATTTTTTTTGTTGTTTTAATCTAACTGAAATAAAACATTATTTACTTTTATGTTTAATTTCAGTGTTTAATTTCAAAGCAATAAATAAATATTTGTTGCCAAACGGTCCTGAGGATGCCTCGTGTAGAGGGGAAACTCGTGTCGAATTTGTGTTCAAATTTTTGCGGAATATTGCAACGTTGTGGTTCTGAGAGTCCTGTTGTATCCCGTGGTTATGTCGGTGAGATTTTTGTCATTATCATGCATGATACTCTGCTATTATCACGTTCTCCTCTATCTGTGAGTGAGAGTGCGGATTGGCAGTCTTAGGTTATTTTGTGTGTGTCGTCGGTGTGTGCCCGTGAGTGGTGGGCTCTCCTCCTAAAATATCCATTCTATAATAATAACAATAGACTTCTACCAAGTGTCGCCTCATTCAATCAATTAACAATAAATAACTTTATGCAGCCTATTTCTTATATGTTTTAGATATATATTATCTTTGAAATACTTAAAATATTTCTTAGCCAGTGAACGAAAAAAAACATGTCGTTCGTCGTTAGCACAATAGAATACCTATTATTTTTCTAGGGTCGTCAATTGTTATAACAACCTATATTGGCGCTGTTCCTATGAAATTCGTAAAAGTTCTCCCACAAATAAGAACTGTTTGTTCTGTCTGCACAATAGAAAACAAAAAAAGTAGCACATCGTAGTCCCAGTTAACAACAATGGTAGTGCAAAATATCGTAAATTTACGTTGACACACTTAAACTTCATAAAGTTAAACAAACCAATGCTCTGTTAATCAAACATACTTAAGGCGCCTATAACACCAATATAGTTTTTTTTATAATTAGGTAATAATATTTTGTATAATTCTAATAGTGAAACAACTTTTCAAATCGGTCCAGTAGTTTCGGAATTTTTTTTTTTGGTAAATCATGTTTTTTGGTAATTATATTTAGATATGAATTACATACTGATGAAATATGATTAATATTTTTCGATCTTACCGACGTAATAGGTAATAACAATGGTTGATGGTTATTATGCCGTATGGGGCCGGCTTTAAAATTATCCCACCCCTCTCTACCCACGGGAGTCGAAAGAGCCGACTGAGGGAATACCGAGAGAGTGGGCAGCAGCACTCCCTGGAGTATTAACAACATCCACTGCGATCGCCAACCCGCCTGCCGTGCGTGGCGATTACGGCATTATCCTCCATGACGGGACCGCTCGTTGTGGCGTTCTCTTGGGGAGGCCTATGTCCAGCAGTGGACGTTGAAAGGCTGATGGATGGAACGATGAACGTCTCCCTGTCTAACACCTCTCTGCAGTTGGATCGATTTCGTACTCCTGTCCTGAACACGGACTGACAAGGTGGCGTTTCTATACAAGCACTTCAGCACTTCGATGTGCCAATAGTCAATTTGGCACCGCTGAAGGGACTGCAACACCGCCCAAGTTTCGATCGAAGAATCAAAGGCTTTCTCATAGTCCACAAACGCCAGATGTGTCTGGCCGATTATATGTGCCAGCCAGATGTGTCTGGCAGTTTTCTGTATAATCTGGCGTAGCGTATGGATGTGGTCTATGGTACTATAGCCTTTGCGGAAACTGGTTTGTTCGGGAGGCTGGAAGTTGTCAAGCCTGCACGTGAGTTGATTTGTAATGATCCTCGAAAACAACTTATAGACGTGGCTCAAGAGTGAGATGGGTCTATAGTTCTTCAAGAGGGTTCTGTCACCTTTCTTGAAGAACAGCACCACCACGCTTCTGGTCCACGACTCTTGAACGTAGCCCCGAGAACGACGGAATTGAACAGCCTCTGAAGAGTTTTGAAGACCGGCTTTCCGCCTGCTCTCAGAAGCTCCGTGGTGATTCCGTCGTCTCCCGGTGCCTTTCTGTTCTTCAGTTATTTGAGAGCCATTCTGATCTCGTACAGGCTGACGTCTGGGATGTCTTCGGTAAAGTGCCGAGTTAGCTTGGATCTGGGATCTTGGGCCAAGCCGACAACAGGACTCTGGGATCTGTACAACTGTCCATAGAACTGGTGGACCTCTCTCAAGATCTCATCTCGGGATGAAATGACAGTGCCGTCGTTATGTCCCCGAAACTCTTCACTGCTGCATTGGAAGATGTCTTCAAGCTCTTGAACTGGACCGGATTCGGCATCAACATCAATGGCGAATACATCACTCACCTTCGATATGCCGACGACATCGTAGTCATGGCAGAATCGCTGGACCTTGGCACCATGCTCAATGATCTCAGCAGTGTTTCCCGACTAGTGGGTCTCAGAATGAACATGGACAAGACGAAAGTCATGTCTAATGTCCATGTCATTTCAGCACCGGTCCTAGTCGGGAGTGCGCTTCTCGAAGTTGTCGACCACTGTCTACCTGGGACAAATAGTCCAGTTAGGTAGGCACAACTTTGAGAAAGAGGTCAATCGACGAATCCAACTCGGCTGGGCAGCGTTCGGGAAGCTAAGGAAGATCTTCTCGTCCAATATTCCGCAGTGTCTGAAAACGAAGGTCTACGACCAGTGTGTGTTACCAGTGATGACATATGGAAACGAGACGTGGTCTCTGAATGTTGGCCTCGTTTCAAGGCTCAAAAGCGCTCAGCGGGCCATGGAGCGGGCTATGCTTGGTATTTCCCTACGTGATCGAATCCGTAATACGGAGATCCGTAGGAGAACGAGAGTGACCGACATAGCCCGTCGGGTTGCCATGCTGAAGTGGCAATGGGCAGGCCACATCGCTCGACGAACCGACAACCGTTGGAGTCGTTTCCGAGATTCAGATTATATATGTACATATATATATATATATATATACAAGAATTGCTCGTTCAAAGATATTAGATAGATGACATGAAAACTTACAATATAATAACACAAGTGCTATTATATATGTTTCTATTATAAGCTCTTCAATAATTTATTTCAATTATTACTTGATATACCTATAAATATACTTGGCTTACAAATTGAATGCATTAGTAGTGGTAGACCCTTGCTTATCCCAGCAAGAATGGGCCGGTTTGATCGCGGAAGTACCACCCTTTATAGAATATCAGCGTGAAATAACAGTAGGTTATCCTTTTTTTTTGTTTTGTTTTGTTTAGGCGGGAAAAAATGTTCCTAACCGCGCACCCCGTCGCTCGGGGCAATGCACAGGGTAGTGTGGGGCCCTCATCCACTAAAGAAACCCGCCGTGTGCCGTCTGTCCGCCTTTTTTGGCGGGCCACCGGCACCATATTACATTACTTCAGTGGTAACAGTAGGTTATCCTGCCGTTGTGTTTCGTATGGTGAGTGAGAGCGCCGGAGGCCCGAACCCCTTCCTTATCCTCTCCACCCTCCTATCCCTTTGCTAGGAGATGGCGATGCACGAGTGATGCCTCTGGCGATACTAGCGTCTATAGGCTACGGTAACTGCTTACAGGTGGGCCCGTATTCTTGTATGCCATCCATGTAGTACAAAAAAATAGAATATCAGATTTTACCGTGTGCGTTATTTAGTAACATGGCTCGGATTCTGTATAGATAAGACAGTACTAAATCAAGAACTCTTACTTTAATCACTTTGTACAGTACTGAGTACAACCGGTAAAGTACTAAGGAACTACGAGCGATAGATGGTAGAGTTTTTATCTTCTTTAAAACTTTCTGCAGTACGCTTCGGAAGTAAAATGGATTTCTACTTAAGCTCAACAATACTAAGGGTACTGCGTAGTTGCTGGTCTTTTTTTTATTGCTTTTGGTGGCAGACGAGCCACGGCCCATCTGATGGTAAATGGTAACCGTCGCTCATGGACTCAACTAGGTATACCGAGAGTATTGTCTAGCCGCTGCTCACCATTTCATTTCACCGCTATGAAATGAAAGAATAAACGGCTATCTCCTGCTACAGCCAAAACGCAACGATGTGCTTCATAGCCGGTCACACGGGTGATGGTGGTACCAACCCGCTCGGGCCCGATACCAAGTGAGTACTCCCACTTGGTACCCAGCCCTACCACCAGTCATGCAATGGATGATAATTGCTTACTTCCCTTAGTCGCCTCATACGACACCCGCGAGAAAGAATGGGGTGGTGACACTTGTATTCTTAGTCCGTCACCACACGGACACCGTTTCATTGTGAAATTAATAAATGGAAGGCTCCCGCTACAACCAAAACACAACGAGGTGTTACGACGGTGGTACCGACCCATTTGGGCTCATTAATAGGTGAGTACGGTGAACAGGGAACAGGGTGACGTCTTTAAAAAAAAAAGTACAATCAGTACCCAAACCTACCCATGCTTTGACGCCTTAGTTTCCTTAGTCGTCTAGAGACACATAAATAAATATTCACGGACATTTCACACAACGTCCTCTGGTCCCAAACTAAGCTTAACGCTTGCGCTATGGGCTTAGAGAGATTACGGATATAATACATTTTTTTTTGTAAATACGTACTTATTCATAATAGATAGAAAACACCCAGACGCAGTACAAATATCTCTCTCTCACAAATAGGTAATTGTCCTGAGTAGGAATCGAACCCACGACCTCGTGTAAAGAAGTCGGTTACACTACCGACTACGCCACGAGGCATACAATTTCAGAGACACAAAGAGCACCTTTTTTTTTTTTTTTTTTTTGTGAATAAAATGTTCCTAACCACACACCCCGTCGTTCGGGGCAATGAACAGGGTAGTGTGGGGCCCGCACCCACTAAAGAAACCCGCCGTGTGCCGTCTTCTCCGCCTTTATTGGCGGACCACTGGAACTATGCTACATTCCTTCGGTGGTCCGCCGGCGACTTACCCTTTTGGGTACCCTCTACTGAGCGACGCATCCGCACACGCAGCGTAGCACCTTCGCGGGAGGCCTGGCGGACGTTCCCCGGTCCATCCACCCGCAGCCTCAGCTAGGGCGGCATGAGGCGCAAGTACCTGCGCCTGCGCCGCCCCAGTCGCTGGCGGCGGTTTGGGTAAGCGGACGCACAAAGTGCACCTAGCACTCAGAAAAACCATTTGTTGATCACACAAAGTGTTGTCCTCTGTGAGAATTGAACCCATAGCTATACTTGGAAATTGAACCCACAACACTTGGGTGGGAGGCTGGTATCAAAACCACTCCGCCATCTGTGCAATCAGTGGTGTAAGATTAACTTTGTAAGTGGCATTTTCTTTGTTTCGCCAAGGTTTCTTACTTTCCGTTATTGGGTACATATAGTCGTGAAAATGGAGGGGATTTGGCTTGAAATACTATATTGGCCCGAGGCGTTGGCATAGAATCATTATTAAGGCTCTATCTGTTATCATATTACAGTCAAATACACCCGCAAAATTGTGTTGACATAGTGAATTATTGTATTTCAGTACTGATTTATGAGAAGAGTTTGCCCTGAAACAAGTTAATGAGCTATATGTAGATAGTCAGTTAATTTGACTGTTTCCAAATTAACTGACAAACTTTAACTTGTTTACATCATGGTAACCATATTAATAAATAAGATATAAATAAATAAAGACTCGATTAGTAAAGTATTTCAGCCGTTATCGCGATAACATACAGGGTCCGCACATACAGACACACGGAAGTCCAAGACAGAACTTTTTTAAACAGTTTTTTAACCAGTTTAAATAACAAAAATGGCATCAAAAATATCATGAGTGTTAAAAATAGTGCTTTTTACTGATATGTGTGTGTATACATTATTTTACAAGTGCAATATATGATAAATAGAGACATTTTAAGTTTGAAAAATCAGTAGTTTTGTGTGAAGTGATAGTAGTATCCACCTCAACGCTTCGCTTATGAGGCGTGCAATACAATTGAATTGGCTGTTTGTAATGTCTAAATAACAGATTTTTACTAATATAAACATATGAATTATGACAATTTATGCGTTATCTATAACAAAATAGCAATTTGTATAGTTTTACATTCTGTCTGTTTGTTCCAGCTAATCTCTGGAGCGGCTTGAGACATTTGGATGGGACTTACTGCAGATAGTTGATGTTATAAAGAATAAGATAGATGCAGATAGTTGATGTTATAAATAATTAAGATACCGCACAAAAAAAATATGTACCTACGCAATATTTACGTTTTAAAGAAATATTAAAAATATTGCGTTGACAACCCTAGTCACATCACGGTTTCCACACAACTACTTATATGTCGCGTCCTGTAGGGTACAAGTAATTAAGGGCCCACACTGAGAGACGACCACTTGGTACACTTCCGCTCCAGATAAACAAAAGTGAGTAGAAAGGTTCTTGTTTTCAAAAGTATACAGAGCTTTATTTAGTCGACAACGTTGGTGTATCACGCGCTAAAGAGCAATTTTGAGATCTTTTGTTATATCAAAGTGGTTTCCCGTGAGAGGTTATCGTAAAACTGTCTGTGAGAAAACTGCCAGTGGCATATTATAGTATTTCCGGTTACGGGTCTCTTAGTAACAAGAGACGATGTGTTATTAGTTTTTAAGATGTGTTATGGAAAGTTTCTGAGACACGTCTTTACAAACCTGTAGTTTTGTCGATTAAGAGATTTAACTTAACAGATCTAGACACGTGGTAGCGTGTCAAGCCAAGTTCAAGCTAAAGAATTTGCGAGCAGTACCGTTTGTAATATTAAACGAACCATTTGAAGCCAATTTTGATCCCCTCATATCTCAAAAACATAAACATGTCAATTTTGGCGCATATATTGAGACTTGCTAGGTACATATGTGCTCTTAATTTCAAACAATAACACCTAAAACGGTTATTTAAATATTAACGTCCAAAGATCGACATTTTTATCACTGACTGACCTATAAATCAAAACTTTAACCCAGTTCCAGATGACCTAGAAAGTTCAATTTTGGCATCCAGATAGGTAGTTGGCTGAATACAAAGGAATAAAGATCAGAATCAGAAACTAGTAAATTTTAATCATTACATATAATTTGTCGATTAATTGATTCTATTAGAAACACTCACGTATACGTCAACGTAGGAAAATACAGAAATAACAACAACCATTTAGTATTTATTTTATTATGAATCTACTAGTAATTTCTGTACAAAAAGTAATGATATCCCATCGAAAACATAAATGTGAAATGAGAGCCAAGTTCAATATTATAATATAATACCTATATGCCTTGGTTGTTGACTCCAATGACAAAAGAAGTGAGATCTCTAAATGGGTGCCAAGTGATTCCTGAAATTTATTTATAACAACATAAAATATTTGATAACAACTTTAAATATAATTTATTTTTCTAACATAGGATAATATATTGAAGCCTAAGGTCTGACTTGGCTAGTTTTCATATACGAATTATATTATAGCCTTCGTAAGTTCTAAAGCTGTAAGTTTTTATTTTATTCTTCCGAAAATTTGGCTTGCTGGTAGAAACTGGCCATCGAACATATGGCTCTTCCATGACTGTTTTAGTAGGTACTTAATCATTATTTGTATATGAAAACTAGCCAAGTACTTAAGACCTTTGGCTTCAATATATTATCCTAAGTTGTAAGAAGTACATTTTGATCTATATTTTAGCACTTGACATGCTCAGCTACTCTCAAAATACAAATTATAATTTGTGAATAAGGAAAATGAGTCCCCGCCTTTACTAAAATACTCTTTTTCCTTATTCACGTCGCATTCTGGTCGCGGGGGACTTCAACGCCAAATCTACGGCGTAGGGGTCCCATGTGACCAATGCTCGCGGGGCGGCGGTTGTTGATTGGGCGGCCTTTGTTTATTAAACAGAGGCTCAGTAAACACGTGCGTGCGGCGACGGGGCGGGTCGATAGTGGACCTTTCGTTCGCTAGCCCCGACGTCGCAGCACGAGTGAGGAACTGGTGTGTTCTGGAGGAGGTTGAGACCTTGTCCAACCATCGGTATATCCGGATTGAGGTCTCCCGGTCCCTCCAGGGCCCCAGTAGGGGTCACGCGGCGCGCAGAACTTCCGCGTTCCCGCGGTGGGCTGTGGGTAGGCTGGATAGGAACCTACTTGCGGAGGCAGCCATCGTTCAATCGTGGCTGTCCTCACCAGCCCTGACTGAGGAGGTGGACGTTGAGGCTGGCCGATTTCGCGCTGCAATCACGCAGGTGTGCGACTCGGCCATACTCCGTGTGCGACGTCCTCCTCCGAGGAAGGGGCTCTACTGGTGGTCCCAGGAGCTGGTGGACCTCCGTGCGGCGTGCATTCGTGCCCGGAGGTCCTACACCCGCAGTAGGCGGTGCAACCGCGATGGGGAGCGGGAGAACCGGCTGTACGAGGCATACCGCACTTCGCGCGCCGTGTTCAAGCTGGCCATCTGCCGCAACAAATTTGAGAAAAGGCAGGAGATGCTGGACGGTCTCAATCGATACCCCTGGGGTCGCCCGTACCGTGCGGCGCTGAATAAGCTCCGCAACCAGCCCCCCCCCCCCCTCACGGAGAGCCTTCAGCCCGGCCTCCTTACCGAGGTGGTCGAGGGCCTATTCCCACAACGCGTGGAGCACACGCCCCCGGTCATGGCACCGCCAGGTAGTGACCGGGAGGCTGACTTCAGTGTACCACCCGTCACTGCGTCAGAAATGGGGGCGGCTGTTGCGCGGATTCGTTCCAAGAACACCGCCCCCGGCCCGGACGGGGTACCCGCCCGGGCTCTGGCCCTGGCTCTGGATCACCTGGAGCCCCACCTCAGGGGGCTGTTCGACGCGTGCCTGGCATCCGGACGGTTCCCTGACTGCTGGAAGGAGGGGAGGCTGGTACTCCTGCCGAAGCCAGGACGAACGCCGGATTCGGTCGGGGCCTTCAGGCCCATCATGCTGCTGGATGAGGCGGGTAAGATGCTGGAGATAATCCTTGCTGCCCGCATTGTCCAGCACATGCGTGACGTCGGGCCCAACTTGTCGGACGCCCAGTTTTGTTTTCGAGCTGGTCGTTCGACAGTAGGCGCGATCATGCGCCTGAGGGCCGCGGCCGCGGCGGTCGTCACTGGCGGGGAAATGCTGTTGGCGGTGTCGCTTGACATCGCCAACGCATTTAATAGTCTGCCATTCAGCTGCATCAGGGAGGCGCTCCGGTATCACAGGGTGCCTGTATACCTGAGGCGGCTGGTGGCGGACTATCTTGTGGGCCGCAGCGTCGTCTATGAGAGTCGCATAGGGGACGTTGTGAGGAGACCCATGTCGTGCGGTGTCCCACAAGGTTCGCTCCTGGGGCTGCTCCTGTGGGATATCGGTTACGACTGGGTGTTACGCTGTCGGCTCCCCCCCGGGCTAGCGGTCATCTGCTATGTGGATGACACGCTAGTCGTGGCCCGGGGTGGAAACTTTGAGGAAGTGGCGTTCTTGGCCACCTTAGGGACCTCGGAGGTGGTCAGAAGAATCGGGGCGCTGGGGCTTAGGGTGGCCCTGGACAAGTCGGAAGCCCTACTTTTCCATGGGCACCGACGACAGCCACCTGCTGGCGCCTCGAACACAGTGGACGGGGTCCAGATTGGGGTGCAGGCCCAGATTAAGTATCTGTGCAGGCCCAGATTAAGTATCTGGGCCTGGTGCTGGACGGGCGGTGGCGCTTTCGCGAGCACTTCCGCCAACTGTCTCCGAGGCTAGTCAGCGCAGCGTCCGCCCTTGCACGGCTCATGCCGAATATGGGCGGACCCAACAATGCGTGCCGACGGCTTTACGCGGGGGTGGTCCGGTCGATGGCGCTGTACGGCGCACCCGTGTGGGCGGGGTCCCTGGACGCACTGAACAGGGCTCTTCTGTGGAGACCACAGAGAGTCGTTGCGTCCAGGGTCATACGCGGATACCGCACGGTGTCGACGGAGGCGGCCTGCGCGTTGGCCGGAATCCCCCCGTGGGACTTGGAGGCGGAGGTGCTTGCCGAGGTATATCGGCGGACGTCGCAAGAACGGGAGGGGGGCGGACGCCCCCTACCCAGGGAGGTGGCCAGGTGGCAGGGCGACGCCCGCCGAGCTGCCATGGCCTGGTAGAGGGCACGGTTGGAGGCGCCCCGGGCCGGTCTTTGGACCGTTGGGGCACTCCAGCCGGTGCTGGAGGAATGGGCGGGGCGACGGCATGGAGTCCTTACCTTCCGACTGGTGCAGGTGCTGTCGGGGCACGGTTGCTTCGGCAGATACCTGCACATAGTCGCAGGGAGGGAAGCGACTCCGGGCTGTCACCACTGCGGCTGTGACGAGGACACGGCGCAACACACGCTCGAGTCATGCCCGGCTTGGACCGAGCAGCGCCGTGAACTCGTCGCGGAAATAGGGCAGGGACAGGAACGGTGGCAGGGACAAGAACGGTGCAGCAGTCGCTACCTTCTGCGAGGAGGTTATCTCGTGGAAGGAAGCGGCGGAGAGAGCCAGGGAGGAGGATTCTTCCGCTGACCCGAACCGCCGTCAGCGACCGGGGCGGCGCAGGCGCAGGTACTTGCGCCTCATGCCGCCCTAGCTGAGGCTGCGGGTGGATGGACCGGGGAACGTCCGCCACCCGCAAGGCCGCCCGAGAAGGTGCGACGCTTCGTGCGCGGATGCGTTGCATAGTAGAGGGTACCTGAAAGGGTAAGCCGCCGGCGGACCATCGAAGGAATGTAACATAGTTCCAGTGGTCCACCAATAAAGGTGGAGAGACGGCACACGGCGGGTTTCTTTAGTGGGTGCAGGCCCCACACTACCCTATTCGTTGCCCCGAAAGACGGGGTGTGCGGTTAGGAACATTTTTTCCCGCCTTAACAAAAAAAAAGAAAAGTCTGCTACTGAGAATTTTTCTTTTTAGGAAAAAGCTTAATAACAGTGGCCGTTAATGTTTGGAACCGTAATCTAGAGGACCCTGCTTGTGGCTATCATTTTCCATTTTACATCTTCACATTTTGTGTTCTGTCTTTATAACAGTCGCTCTTATAAGGTTATGGTAACGTTCTTGAATTTTTCAACACTTTATGACGTGAAAACATTCAACGAAATAATAGTTTGAAATCTTCGTGATTGTGATTTAAATGTGAGTTTAGTGAAATACATTTTGTGTTTAACAATCAATAATGAATGTGTTCCCACTGACCGACACCTCTAACAAAAAAAAATCGGAAAGGTCGAAAGAAACAGGATCATCGATGTCGTCTGATTGAAAATAACTTGCTTTCAGATTGAGTTCAATCACTATTAATTAATTTATTATTTCTGCACACAAAAACGTTGATGCCAGTAGAATTTGTACGGCATCTCAAAGTAGTTCTTAGAGTAATGAAAAGTAATGCTCCTTTTGTTTCAAGAAGTTTTGTGCCTCTATACATTGCTGTTACTATGTTAGTTATATTAATCATAGTTTTCATGTATGTTGTCTTTGTAAAGTTTCTTAGAGTAATTATGCTTATTGCTTACCATTTCACTTTTGGGTATAATCATGTCGCAATGAGAATATTTTCATAGTCGCGTGCTTAGATTAATAATATTATTAATATAAGGTCGCGTGGTTAAATTTGGCATCCATAAATATTTGTTGCGAATGGACTGTTTATAAATTAGAATAAAGATACCATACGTTAGATCAGGAATTCCCAAAGTGCGTTCCGCAGTACCTAGGGGTTCCGTATAATAATCAGGGTTCCGCCAAAATTATTTATTTTATGTATCGTTGTGAAATAGGCTTTTCAGCCTACGTCTATACAAAAAACAAATATATACACTTGTCGAACATAAATACCGAACTATAAAACAATTATTCATAAAACAGTAAAACAAAAGCATTCTTCACATTAAAACTTTAAGTTAAGAATAATGTGTTTCAATTACATTACACAATTCCTAAAAAAAATTTTCTTATATAAAGGACATGTACCATTTACGGCCTGTAGCGGCCATAATGTTTTCAATATTTAAAATTAAACTAATAATTTATAAAATCCGTCAGTGGTTTTCTTTTCTTGATAGAACTTCAGAAAAAGATTATAGTAAAAAAGTTATTATTTTGAATTTGTACTTTATCGTAATGGTTATTGGTGAATTATTGTTATCTGTTGATGATGATGTGTGACAATCAAATAGGATATTGCTACTACGCTGAATTGACAACATTAAATACTTTGGTACTATTATATAACAAAATAATATTACGTAGTTATTTCTTAAATAATTTCGTGAGGTCAGTAATATGACTATTTAAGAAAATATTTTTTATAATTATTTGGTGAAAACTGATATTATTTCTAATCAAGAGTAGCAATTATGATTCAAAATATTGGCAAAACATTTTACATCTGTCATGTCAAGTCATTCTATTCGTCTACTGTTATTATTGTGTATTGTGTATCGTGAATATTGTATTGTGATTTTATGAGTATAAGCTATATATTTAGTGATTTTAAGCCTCATTATTTGTTTATATATGTATATATTATTTTATTTATTTATAATTATGGTGTTATTTTTGATCAAATATTCGATTTTGAGGTATTTCAATTTCAAAATTATATCCATCTTAGATGTCTTTTATCTCATCATCCAAAAGTTTTAGTGTGAAAAGAAATACACAGGGCAATAGGGTAGTCATTTATCTTCAAAAAACATATTGTTTTATGTAAGTCCTTTCCAGGCCGAGAATGTATGGGCATTTGGTACATCTCCTTTCAGTGTTGATCATTTGATATGGGGTTCCATAAAATAAAAGGTACCTACTTGATTGGTGTTCCGTTATCTTTAAAGTTTGGGAACCCTTGCGTTAGATCATCTAATGTATAGAGATGCAAGTGTTGACTGAATATTACCTATTAATTTACCTGTTTCAGTGCCTTTTTTTTTGTTAATACGGGAAAAATTTGCCTAACCGCACACCCCGTCGTTCGGGGCAACGAACAGGGTAGTGTGGGGCCTTCACTTACTAAAGAAACCATGTGCCGTCTCTCCGCCTTTATTGGCAAGCCACTGGAACTATGCTACATTCCTTCGGTGGTACCTGTTTTAGTGCCTAAGGATTTAAGAATAACTCGCATTTTCTTATAATTCGAATTCAATACGCGTATTTCAGCCGAGTTCAGTTTAAACGCTACGCCATTTTTATAAATAGTGCTAACATGCTATTTACCAGCTGTATGTTGCGATATTTTTTATAAAGCGTGAAGCATTTCTTCTAGACATGAGAAACGAGGTACACGACCGGCAAACGTGACTTATCGCTATCACAAGCCTCTTTCTGTAAACTACAAACGCTGTTTCATTTTTTCCAATAATTTATTTACTATTTTCATATTTGATTAGAAGAAATTTAAATCAATTACAACCTTTGATGTCTTTTACAGCTGTCTTTAAAAAATATGTTATACTTATATCATAAAATAAATATCTAGCTTTCTCAAAAATAGTAATTGACTTGACTGATAGACCTTGTTTTTTTTTACAAAATTTCGCAGTGTCTGACAACCACAGTCTACCAATGTGTGTTACCAGCGATGACATACGGAATAGAAATGTGGTCTCTGAAGGTTAGCGTTGTATCAAGGCTTAAAGTCGCTCAGCGTGCCATGACGGGCTATGCTTAATATTTCTCCACGTGATGGAATTCGTATCCGTAGGAGAACCTCCTACCAGATTGACTGAAAATCTGGTCAAAGCCACAGGGAGCCGTTGGATACAGTGAGCACAGGACCACATGTTGTAGCACTCTCTCGGGGAGGCCTGTGGATGTATATTTGGTATTACATAATTTTCGAATAGTTTATAAATAAATAAAAAATATAAAGTAATTTGCATCTATTTAAATAGCTGGAATACAAAAATCTCTAACTGATTGATAAATAAATTCAGTAAAAATCTGCCTCGGTGGTGTAGCGGTAGTGTATGCGACTGCTAATCATGAGGTCTCGGGTTCAATTTCCAGATCGGGCAATGTTATTGAGCTTTTTCCTAAAAAGAAAAATTTTCAGTAGCAGCCCGGAGTTTGGAAATGTGCCTGGTAGACGTCAATAGGCTCGCCCCTATTATGTGGGACTTAAACATAGCTGGCAAGTCGTGGGTGTGTAATACACCTCTGCCTACCCCTTCGGGGAATACAGGCGTGATGCTATGTTTTAAAAATCTAAAGATTTTCCTAAAAGCAAATTTGTATTTTCCACATTCGTATTTTAAACACCTTGTTTAAATTAGACTTGGGTACTCTTACTCAAAGAATCATTGTGATTAATGGAATAAACACTCTTGATAAAGTTCTGATTTAGGGCAACAGGGTTTATCAACAATAGGTAGTAATGAAATCATTACTTTTTGCGTTCCCTATGCGAAGGGTTCCGACAGGACCTCATTACTTAGCCTTCGCCAGCTGTTGTCTTTTACAAGGTAATTTTTGATGCGTAAGACGAACGCGTCTACTCTATTATGGACGAGTTAATTATCATAGTCCAATTTGCCCGGATATGTGTGTTAGTAAGAACTATTTAGAAATAAATACCAGCTTCAATCTTGGTGTATCAATAAGTACAAAGTAATCATAACATTATAAACACCGTCGCCGTGATACGAAACCAGAGTCAAAAAAATAAAATAACTGCTATCGTACCTTAAAAAAATAAAATATTTATTATGATGCTGCAAAAGTACTCTCAATACGCAAGTCCCACTCGAACTTATTTGGGTTTATGTCATAAAGTAAAACGTGGACAAAAATATTTTTCGGAACCTTTTCGTTCAAAAAGTAAGTAATAAGTCCATTGAAGCAGCCAGCTTGATCGAGAGACATTTTCTCATCGCCTAAGGAAATGTTTTTCGAGAAGCATATGCCGGCATGATAAATTAAGTAATTTGAAACGACTGTTGCCTGAACAAGTCACAATATGCGGCACAAAATGGAATGTCTTCTTTGTCTGAAGACAATTTAGGCAAAAATATATTACCTACATATTTATGAAGAGATGTTTTGCCTTTTTTTGTTATAATGAAATGTGGATATACTTGTATGTCAATAACTGCACAGTAATTACAGATTAAACACAAAGTGAAAAATGTGAAATCGAAAATAACAGTCAGGAGCAGGATTTGAACCTGCATCTTCTGGATACCGTCCAGATGCTTTACCAATTCAGCCATCCTGACAATTGCTCCTGACTGCTAATTTCGATAACACATCATACTTAACGTCTTTGGGTGACGCCTGCGCCATCTGTCGGAAGTATTTTCATACATTATACCGACCAGGTAAACTTAATTTTACAATTAAGATTTTACCCAATAATGACGCAAACCCTTTAAATATTTAGATATTTTTATATATATTTTTAGCATTTGACATGCTTAGCACTATACATTAAACACAAAGTGAAAAATGTGAAATCGAAAACAACAGTCCGGAGCAGGATTTGAACCTGCATCTTCTGGATACCGTCCAGATGCTTTACAAATTCAGCCATCCTGACAATTGCTCCTGACTGCTAATTTCGATAACACATCATACTTAACGTCTTTGGGTGACGCCTGCGCCATCTGTCGGAAGTATTTTCATACATGCTGAATTGGTAAAGCATCTGGACGGTATCCAGAAGATGCAGGTTCAAATCCTGCTCCTGACTGTTATTTTCGATTTCACATTTTTCACTTTGTGTTTAATGTATAGTGCTAAACATGTCAAATGCTAAAAATATATATAAAAATATCTAAATAGTAATTACAGATTTTAAAATCAAACTATAGTGCTCTTTGTTAGTTTTTTGTTTTACACAAATTACTGATTTGAATCTGAGAGTACAATCTCATACTTAATTCTATGCATATCCTCTAAAGAGCCTGTCTCTATGACTGATGGATACTGTTTAGTACGAATGTATGAGCAGTAGTTTCATAGGAAAAGTGTTTGGAACCTTGCGTGTTATTCGGTTTAATACGGTGACGGGCCTCGTGGCGTAGTCAGTAGTGTAACCGACTTCCCTGCACCAGGTCATGGGTTCGATTCCCACTTAGGACAATTATTTGTGTGATGATTTGTACTGTGTTTGGGTGTTTTCTATCTATTATATGTATGTATTTACAAAAAAAGGTAATATATATGTATTACTAGCTGTTACCCGCAACTTCGTCTGCGAGGAATTTCATAAAAATTAATAAAACCCTTGAAATTGAAATCTTGAATTTAAAGGGAAAATTTTGACGTGACCGTCGGTAATATAGTGCAGCGGTATTACAGTACTCAGTGTTGGAACTTCATTACTGGAATGCTAGATGGCGTTGAAGTAGCTATATTTAGAGAGTTTTTGACAAACATTTTTGTTATCTTTCGTAAAAAATTTTTTTTTAATAAAACGTATACTATGTTACTTCTAATACCTCCAAGAATATGCGTACATAGTTTTATGGTGATCGGCTAAGTAGTTTTTGCGTCAAAGCGTAACAAACAAACTTACATTCACATTTATAATATTGAGTAGGATATCCGTAATCTGGTACTCATAACACAAGCGTTTAAGCTTAGTTTGGGACGAGAGGACGTTGTGAGAAAATGTCCGTGAATATTTATTTTTATCTCTTTATTTACATTATATCTTACAACTAAATACATGTTTAAATATAAATATTATGAAAAATAATAAAATATTTAAAAATATAAAAAGTGTGTAGACTAGACCCACCGGCAGCGGGCACAAGAGCCAAACTGCCAGTGGTTAGGGCCCCAGACACAGGAACTTCATCACGATGCGGGCCGTGTCCAAAAGTACTGCCTTCTGCATCAGACCCTTGATCCAACCACCCAACGCAAGCCTCTGAAGATTTTGGTCGAGGCTCTTGGCTATCAGTCCGATGACTGAAATTACTATCGGCACAATGATCGCTGAATCCACATCCCACTTGTCAACGATCTCGTATCCCAAGTCTACATACTTCATCCTTTTATCCTTCTCGGCCTTCACGAGATTCTCGTCATGTGGGATGGTGATATCAATTATCATTGCCCGGCGCTCAGATCGATCAACTACCACAAGGTCAGGTTTGTTGGCTACAACAGTCCTGTCCGTGATGATTGATCGATCCCAGTACAGTGTGATACGACCGTTTTCCAGAACTGGCTACGTACCTGTAGTAAGGTACCTCGATGTTCACAAGCCTGTATTTCAGAGCAAGCTGTTGGTGGGTAATCCTGGCCACTTGGTTGTGTCTGTGCAAGTACTCACCGTTAGCAAGACGAGAACTCACCTGGATGGTGGCAGGCACGGCAGATGTCAGCAGTACAGTCCCTCAGAATATGTCTCCGGTAGTTATTCGTCATGATAACTTCGTCAGCAATTGCATAGACAAAACCTTCAGTTTCCCCAAAGAGGTTACCGAAACGCAGCTAGGCCACGGAAGCTAAAAAGTCTACGTCGGGACCATGTAAGGCCCGGTAAAACCTTCCGTGGTGCTCCTTGCTCTGCCATACATTCCTGTGGTGATCAGTACTGAGCACTATAGGTCTGCGCTAGTTCTCCTTGGCCAAGGAAAGTGGAGTGAGTCCGGAATCTACTGCGACCACATCCCGATGAATATCCCTATCACTACGGAGAAAATATTCTCTAAGATTGCACACCTCACGATTGTGCAAGGTCTTGGCATTTAAGAAGACTCGACATCCACAGTTTCGTGGGATGTACAACCTCATAACTGATGATCGAGGGTGATGCATACGGTTTGCGGTCAAGAGACTGCGGACCCTTCTGTCCAAGGCTTCAAGTTCAGTCTGAGTCCACCTGAGTATGCCGAAAGAGTACATAAGAAGTGGCATGACCCAAACATTTTTTTTTTAAATGTCCGAGCTAATAAGCTCGAACCTCAAATTATCCCCTGACCGTGAATGATCGTAAATGAATGGAATCCGAGAGTTGAATTCCCTCAGATTCCACTATGCCACCTCCTTTTACATGCATGATCGCACATTTATCCACACCAAATTCCATCCCGATGGAGTCACTAAAGGACTTAGTTAACTTTAGTAACTCCATTAGTTGGAATCTGGTAGGGGCAAACAATTTCAGATCATCTATAGTGGGATATTGTCCGACCACACCTCTGACTGACACCTGTAGCCCAGCCCAGAACCCTCTAGTAATGTACTGAGAGGGTTCATGGCTAAACAAAACCATAAAGGACTCAGACTGTCACCTTGAAATATACCCCGCTCAATCCTTATGAGCTCACCGTGATCACCCGGGGTCTGCTGACATCCTGGATAGGTAAGAGCCGTTCTCCAGTGCCCCATACACGACCTCAGGAAGATGCATAAAGTAGTATTCACTTTATACAGCTCCAGCACCCTCAAGAGCCATGCATGCGGCACAGAGTCGAAGGCTTTTTTATAGTCTATCCAGCATGTCATCAGATCCTTTTTCTTACGACGAGCATGTTGGCTAATGGCTGTATCAATAAGGAGGAGCTCCTTAGTACCACGAGTTCCTCTTCTACATCCATTTTGAGACATAGACATGATCGAATTGGTTTCAATGTGTTTAGAAATTTTGTTTCTCAAAATAGATGTAAAAAGTTTATAGACCGACGGTAAACATGTAATTGGTCTATAGTTACGTGGCTCCGTGGTACTGCCTGACTTGTGGAGCAGATATGTGATGCCAGTCGTCATAAAATCCGGCAACGTCCCCGATTCCACAGCTGACTGGAACTGAGAAGCCAAACAATCATGTAAACTGCGTAGCCATTTAAGCCAAAAATTGTGCAATCCGTCCGGTCCTGGAGATTTCCAGTTAACCAACGAACGGACTGCACTGACTACGTCTTGATGTTCAATTAATATATCATCCATTACAGGATTTCTTCACATGCTCGTTCGACAACTCCAATCCAGTCACCCTCAGAGTGTATGATGGGCACCGACCAGATGCCGCGCCAAAATAAATTTGTAGCTTCAGCATCTGGCCGCTGTACATCACACACATCTTCACGAGGCCGTTCCCAGTTTCTATAGACTGACTTCTCTTCTCTTTGAAACATGCGATTCGTGACATATCGATTCATGCGTTTTTATACCTGCGTATTCGATTTGCCCATGCATAGACCTTTTGCTTCAGGAATTTGATGCGCTCCGTAACATGGACTAAAAAGTCCTGAGGCCTGATTCCAGTCCCGGAGAACGCCAGCTTCACGAAACGCATCACCCGTGGCCGTATATTGCCCATCCTGAAGCAGCTGAGTTTACTTATAAGCACCCTAGTCTCGGCGACACGTCTCTCAATCCTGCACTGCCAAGCCAGTTTTGCGTTCATGGGTCGAATAGTGGATTACCTCTTATTCAAAAAAGTAAGTCCAGCTATTCGGCAAGCAGCAACGGCTGCGCAGTACAGGATAGAATGTGTGTCGCTAAGATTTTCACTAGTATCTATATAGTTAGATAAAAGTGAGTCAAGGGTACCTACTAGCAAAAGATTATTTCTATGTACGGGCAATCGAGGCAGGCGTGGTCTAAACTCCATTGGTATGAATCTAAATTCTCGAATCGCACATTCCAAAGAATCTCTTACCTCCTCACGGTACTGAGTGTTCACACAGACAGTCTCGTCTTCTCCATTCGCACCCGGCCTTTGCAAGGTCAAGTTTACAGGGTCTTCAATAGGTGTTGTAATAGCTGTTTGCGTAGAGATGGGGGTAACTTGACTAATCTGCATAAACTCTGAGCGCAGTCGGTCAAGTACAGAATTGTCCAACATGCGGGTTCGTTGAACTACCCGTACTTGGTCCGATAGTCTTTGCGCCGAGACGTTGACGGTCGGTTCCAAGCTCTGAAACAGATACAGCATGCGGTCACGGTACGCGGTAAGGTTAGTTCCCCCCTCTGTGGCACCAAAATATGCGCGCATGACATTTTCGTTCATTGTTCGCGTCCATTTCATGCGCCGCACATTACCACTGGTAATGGGGACCCCGTTTAAGGCCGGTGGGCCTCGAGGTCCTAAACTATCCGGTGGCCGGCTTCTCTCACGCCGGCGTATAGGTGTTGGCGACGTCGGCGGCGAGAAGAGGTCGAGCTCAACGCATGCGGTGTGACCGGTTCCGCTGGTGCGGACACCGGGGGCTGCGACGCGGAGCTGTGTGACGAGTCCGGGGGTGGTAGGTGTTCTTGCTCTGGATCTAGTTAACATAATTTTAACGACTGCTGCATTATTATAAATTAATATTTTTCATTTTGACGTGAATTTCAAACGTCATGTTTTTTATATTTTAGGTGTTCTTTGAGTTTTTAAGAGGTTTTATGATGCATAGTTTATAGAATTCGTAATTTGAAAGTAATATAAACATTTGTAACTAATCGAAATTGTATAAAAATGATAAAATAATATTTTTCCACAAGAACTATTTGCAGACACAACTGACCGTTTCAGTGTTGCCAGAGTGTATTATTATTATTATTATATCAACCTACCGAGTAATACATGAGCGCAATCGAGATATTTAGTTACAATTTCATTATTAAAATTGCGGTGATGTGGTTCGTCACCCTTCACGATGCGATGTCGATACGATTTAGTGAGTTACATTCTACGGTCCCAGATCTCTGTATGTACATATGTGTGTTATTTTTACTTTAGATAAGTTGTGGAAGCCGCATGGAGCAGAGACATAGTACTCATTTGTACTCTATCTTTAGATTTTTGAGTCATAATGGACGTCTTTTTCATAATGCTATCCTGTTTTTTTTTATTGTATGTTGTGTGTAGACGAGCCACGGTCCATCTGATGGTAAATGGTAACTGTCGCCCATGGACTCGACTATACCGAGAGT
Organism: Leucoma salicis; assembly: GCA_948253155.1. Taxonomy (NCBI): domain Eukaryota; kingdom Metazoa; phylum Arthropoda; class Insecta; order Lepidoptera; family Erebidae; genus Leucoma; species Leucoma salicis. The sequence goes on along the minus strand of OX411808.1, from coordinate 7,016,343 downwards.
ATTGTCAAGACGCTGCTCACCAATTCATTTCACAGATATGAAATGAAATATAAACGGCTATCTCCCGCTACAGCCAAAGCGCAACGATGTGCTTCATGGCCGGTCACACGGGAGATGGTGGTACCAACCCGCTCCGGCCCGATATCAAGTGAGTACTCCCACTTGGTACCCAGCCCTACCACCAGTCATGCAATGGATGACAGTTGCTTACTTCCCTTAGTCGCCTCATACGACACCCGTGGGAAAGAATGGGGTGGTGACATTTGTATTCTTAGTCCGTCACCACACGGAAAAAGTCCTCTCTGTTGTATCCACATGGTGACGGACTAAAGAACCTCAACTAAAGGAAGTAAGCATTAAAAGACATTGCGTACTGATGGGAGGGCTGTGTACTAAGTGGGGGTAGTCACTTGTCTTCTGGCCCGGGTGGGTTGGTACCACCGTCTGGCATGTGACTGACCGTGAAGCATCACGGTATTTATGTTATCCTAAACGATGTATATATAATATACATCATCGGATATCTATATTTTAGGAAAATTACAACACTGAACACCTCCCATAAATATGATTGTCATCAAATAGTATCTACCTAAATAATAGTCATCTGGATTTGTGAATGTTTTATTAAAAAATTTATTTTAATAAATTCTTATTTTTAAAAATATAATTACGTAAAATAGGATAAGCATAATAGCATAATTATCATTATTCATTTATATATGAAAGCTTTTTCAAATGGAATAAAAAGGTTATACTTTCTATATAATGGGTGGTCATACTTTGACGGGCCTCGTGGCGTAGTCGGTAGTGTAACCGACTTCCGTGCACGAGGTCGTGGGTTCGATTCCCACTCAGGATAATTATTTGTGTGATGAACACACATTTATACTGCATCTGGATGTTTTTTATTATGATGTATATATTTACAAAAAAAAAAGTAATTTATATATTACATCCGTAATCAACCCGCGTCAAGCACAAGCGTTAAGCTTAGTTTGGGACTAGAGGACGTTGTGTGAAATGTCCGTGAATATTTATATTATATATTAGACCCCAAATAAAAGTAGATAAAAACGTAATAAATATAATGACCAACATAAAAAAAACAACAATTTTAAGCAATAATATATTATGTGGAACAGTATAATATTTTTAATTTATAAACGATTCATAAATTGTGTATGTCAAACTTAAAGTGGGTCAACCCAATAAGCTACCATTTGAATTTGAAGCGTCCATATTATTGGTAATGTTATTTTGAAAGGAAGCAGTGAATCGAGAATATATTTATGTGCTGAGTTGTGGGACCCAAGTTTCGGAGAATATAATGTAAAACCCATCTACACTTTGCTATCTTCGTTTGATATTGAGTTTCTTTGAAACTATTTTGGAATGTTTGGTAACTTTTTTATGAAAGGTTGTAAGCCTTTGCGTAGAATGCGCATAAATAAAGTTACTTTTACTGTGTTATAAATATAACCTATCGATAAAATGGAGAAAAAGTTGATAAGTTCTTTCGCTTTAACAGAATTTTTAGTAAGTTATTTTTGATTTACTCAGTGAATCAACATCTATTGTTGTTATGTAGTCTTTTAAGTGAATGTAAAATTAACATTAAGTTGTTTACTTTTCTAGTAGTATTTGAGATCATATTCAGTTCATATAGTGGCAGTAGGATGGCGCGTAGGTGGTTCGCTGCCCACGTTTCACTTGTTTTTCACATTTATTTTTAAGAGTTATACTACAGCAGTAACGCTATGCGAACAACAAATACCACAGGAGAAGAAACACTTGAAATAAGGCCCTAGAGATGGAGAAAGAAACTAGAGACTCTCTATATTCATTTTAGTGAATGCATATCAACATCGAACCTAAAAGAGAAATCACTCAGATTGAGCAAACTATCGCGTGCATTGTTGGATAGAATTGTTTCGTGCCAAAGTTATACTGTCAGCTAAACTTTCCAAGTGAAGTTTTAACGAGATTTTTGAGTCCAACATGCCACGGTAGTGTTAGAGGCGAAATTTAGTAAATGGACTTACTAAAAGTTATTTTAGCCCGTCTTATCCCAGGTTAATATTTCGCTTGAAGGGTTTAATTTTCTTGAGGTATAGTAAATAATGCTCGTGAAATGCATTCTTCTTCTTTTTTAATCCTATGTATAATCTTGTAGTAGTAAAGCCTTGCTTACCCCAGCATAAATGTACCGGCCTAATCGGGGAAGTACCACCTTCTCACAGAAGATCAGCGTTAAACACGGGTCTCGTAGCGTGGTCGGTAGTGTACCGACTTCCGTGCACGCGGTCGTGGGTTCGATTCCCACTCAGCACAATTGTTTGTGTGATGAACACAGATATTTGTACTGCATCTGGGTGTTTTCTATCTATTATATGTATGTATTTACAAAAAAAAGTAAATTATGTATTATATCCGTAATCTGGTACCCATAGCACAAGCGTTAAGTTTAGCTTGGGACCAGAGGACGTTGTGTGAAATGTCCGTGAAAATTTATTATTTATAAACAAGGGAAGAAGACCAGAGGCCCAAACCCCCTCGCTATTCTCTCCGTATTATCCTGCCTATCCTCTCCTCAGTATCCTTTCTATCCACCCCAGAGACATCACTCACAAGCCGCCAATCCAAAGAAAGGGATAGATGTGGAGAAGATGGATAATAAGGAGAGGATGGAAGATGAGGAGAGGGGTTTGGGCCATCGGCACTCTAATTCACCATACGAAACCCAACAGTAGGGAGTACATACCATAGTTTCACGCTGATATTCTGGGAGAGGGTAGTATTTCCCCTATAGAACTGGCCCATTCATGCTGGGACAAGCAAGGCTCTAGAACTAAAGATGCATATATAGAGGTTAGTAATCCATCCATCCATCAGCCTTTCAACGTCCACTGTTGGACATAGGCCTCCCCAAGAGCATGCCACAACGAGTGGTTCCGTCATGGGGGATAATGCTGTAATCGCCACGCCTGGCAGGCGGGTTGGCGATCGCGGTTGATGTTATTTAGATATTTTTATATATATTTTTAGCATCTGACATGCTTAGCACTATATATATATATTACAATGTGAAATCGAAAATAACAGTCACGCGCAGGATTTGAACCTGCATCTCCTGGATACCGTCCAGATGCTTTGCCAATTCAGCCATCGTGACAATTGCTCCTGACTGCTAATTTCGATAACACATTCATACTTAACGTCTTTGGGTGACGCTTGCGCCATCTGTCAGAAGTATTTTCATACATTATACCGACCAGGTAAACTTAATTTAATAATTAAGATTTTTACCTAATAATGATGCAAACCCTATAAATATTTAGATATTTTTATATATATCTTTTAGCATTTGACATGCTTAGCACTATACATTAAACACAAAGTGAAAAGTGCAGTTGATGTTGTTAATACTCGAGTCGGAATCAGGGGTATCCGCGGAATATAAGCAAGTTATCCCACTGCTGGCCCTGTGAGAATGGTCGCCACGATTATATTCTCCCGCAACTCTTTTATGAGCAGCCTTGTGCCATTACACATATTGGGGGGTCTCAAGTTCCTTAAAAGCATGATAGGAATGCCGACTTTTAGCATAAGGTCATGGAGAGGTAAAAGACTCAAAGAATTTAAAAATTCTTGAAGATAGTGCACTGTATCCTCAATATTACACACCGTGTCAATGGACTTATAGTGTTTGACTTGACCGGGAATTTTTCCTAAAATTATTTTATTTATCTCATTCACTGAATCATTTCTGGGTGAGACTATTGCCCTAGAACAAAGCCAATGATAATCTCTTTCCATTAAACTTCCAAGACCGGGATATATTGCGTCTATCAGATCTTCTAACCTGTGTAATATGTGACCTAACCGATTGTTGAGTTTAATGTCATCCCTACTGTTGGTGTTAGGACAGCAAATTTTTCCTTCTCCAAGATTCAGTAGTTGATGCGGAAAGTCGTTATCGTAGTTGTCGCTCAAGTGAGCTCTCATGTTTGTTCGTAAATTGAGAGTTTCAACGGAACTCTATAAGCATGATGATTTTAAGCATGCCCTGATGACATCGGCGCGCGTTCCTTTTGTTACTACTGGCAGCGTTTGCCGAAAATCGCCCGCAAAAACAAAAGTAACACCACCCATATCAGCGTCTGAATTTCTGATGTCTTTAAGCGTACGGCTCATGGCTTCAATATGAGCTCTATGACTCATGGTACATTCGTCCCATGTATAATTAAGGATGTATCTTGTAAACGACCGGGGCGGCGCGCACCGCACGTTTTTATTTTGCTAATATCATTGAACATATTTTTTAAACTGTATATAGTAAAGGGCACAAATATTTTACATTGAATTTCCGTTCTAAAAACATATTTATAAAGATTAATACCATATGGGCTAAATAAGCTTCACAAAAATTATTTTGAATCCACAGTTTTAACAGTAAAAGCAGTTATTGTAAGTTATCCGTAGGAGATAGGCATATGCTATCCCGGACTTTTTTACAGATTTTGATACGTTCTTTAATATTGTAGCACATAGTTTTGTACTATCCTCAATAGTTTCCGCAGCGCACGCGATGAAAGCAATTTTTTTTACAACTTGGATTACATTATTCAAGTTTAAGTAAAGATGCGTAATTAATTTTGGAAATTATTATAGCCTATGACACTCCACAATAACGTAGCTTTCTATTGGTGAAATAATTTTGAAAATCGGTTCAGTAGATCCAGAGATTACCCCTTACAACGTCACAAACTCACAAACGTTACCTCTTTATAATAATAGTATAGATAAATTAATATCATATGGGCTAAATAAGCTTCACAAAAATTATTTTTAATCCACAATTTTAACAGTAAAAGCATATATTGTGAGTTATCCATAGGAGATAGGCATATGCTATCGCGGACTTTTTTTACAGATTTTGATACGTTCTTTAATGTTGTACATTGTTTTGTTCTATCCTCAATAGTTTCCGCAGTGCATTCGATGAAAGCAATTTTTTTTTTACAACTTAGATTACATTATTCAAATTTAAGTAAAGATGTGCAATTAATTTTGGAAATTATCATAATCTATGACTTTCCACAATAACGTAGCTTTCTATTGGTGAAACAATTTTGAAAATCGGTTCAGTTATTCCAGAGATTTTCCCTTACAACGTCACAAACTCACAAACGTTACCACTTCATAATAATATAATAATAATAATAGTATATATAGTATAGATTTTCTTCTGGTTCTGTAAATGAAACTTGTATCTTTTACGAAACGAAATCGGAATTAAGTTTGCTGAGTCGATTAAGAAAATTAATTTACACTGACCAAGAAAAAGCTTGTTACTGATTTGGAGCCGACGTGACCATGAGCCTAAATAAACCTCGCAGAAATAGCTAAAGTAATTATTCGCTGCTTACTCCTCAGAAAATCTTGGGATATATAGCTAATAGTTTATATTTGGAGAAATTTTGCACTGTAAACGGCATCAATTCTTTTATATTAGTACTATTATAATCAACGACATTTATTTGATTAATTTTTGCAAATGGCACTCTTTTACGAAATTAACTTCAAAGTGTCTTCATTTATAGTACCTAAACTGGATTGAATTCAATTAGACTGTACCAATTAACCGACATAATCTATAAAATTGCCCAGCCAAGTCATAGAGATGTAACTTAGAAGTTCCTCAGAACTGGAAGGTTCGAGTATAATTAAATTGTAAAGGATCCAGAACAAATTACTACCACTCAGAATAAAATAGCTGATAGTGTTAATTTAATTAAGTTTTTGGTACACCGCCATCTGTGTACCAAAAATGTTAAAGTTTAAAAGGTTTCGATACCGGCCTCCCGCCCGGGTGTTGTGGGATCGATTCCCACACAGGACAACTCTTTGTGTGATCCACAAATGGTTGTTCTAAGTCTGGGCGTACTTTGTATCTGTGAAATTTAAATATATATTATAATATGTAATAATATATATGCATGTGTAGTGTATATGTATGTATATGTTTATGTACGAGTATATGTGTATGTGTGTATGTATATATATATATATATGTATATATCTGGATATTGTACACGTATAATATATACTTACTTTTCATTTATATTACTTTTCTCTGTGTATCGTGCATAAATATAATGTTGCCAGCCTACGGAGCCAATATTACATTGTAAACCGTAATCTCGGTGCCTACGACACAAGTGTTTGTACACTTAGAGTGGGTACCACAGGATATCTCTTTGGCCTATGATTTATAAATTGTTCTAATATAAGCATTTTTGTGTAATTTAAATGTTTTGGTAAAATTTTTTTTTTTAATTTTTGTTTGTAATGTCTCTCGCGATACAAGGATTATTCCTTAGCACAGGGTGTTGTCTTTATAAAAAATATATAAAAGAAAAGCAATATGTGCTGCATGAATTCGCACAATATGCAGAGTACTATGTAGAGGTGCGTATAAGAAACCATATAAATATGAGGAATGGATTTCGCTATCCCCACAAGCCGTGGCAGGTCATCCCCGTACCTACCTTACATCCGCATCCGGCTAGGGCAGCAATCATCGTCGCCATTTCGCTGTACTAAGCAATCAGCCTATATTCTACCTGCGTATCATAGTTCGCAGCACTAGATACTATAAAATGGTTACGAAGAATTCTTTGAAAGGTGTCTGTGTGGTGACGGACTAAAAATACAAGTGTCACCGTCACCACCCCATTCTTTCTCTCGGGTGCCGTATGAGGCGACTAACTTACTCCCCGTAAGCAATTATTACCCATTGCATTACTGGTGGTAGGCCTGGCTACCAAGTGGGAGTACTCACTTGCTACCGGGCCAGAGTGGGTTGGTACCACCATCTCCCGTGTGACCGGCCATGAAGCACATCAGTGTTTTGGTTGTAGCCGTTTATTCTTTCATTTCATATCTGTGACATGAAATAGTGAGCAGTGGCTTGACAATACTCTCGGTATAGTTGAGTCCATGAGCGACGGTTACCATTTACCATCAGGTGGGCCGTGCTTCGTATGCCACCATACGCAATAAAAAAGAAATTAAAATAAAACCAAAAGTCTTCCCTAGGATCGGACAAGAGTGATGCTTAAATTACACGCAACGCGAACCGATCCGTTCTTGACACACGGCTATTCCTTCCGAAGTCTGTGCACACGACTGTCAAGTATATAGACTGTTCTGTACATCGATTTACCTAGTTCAGTTACAATTTATAAGCATCAATGCTCTTTTTTTCCAACTACCCTCCACTATGCTTGCAAATACTGAACAAAATGGATTTTATTACCTACAAAAAGGGGAATATAAAATTTTTAAAAATTTGCTATAACTCTATTATTAGTTTCCATACTATACAATCCTAATCGTGACTGTTATTTTCGATTTCACATTTTTTTCTTTGTGTTTAATGTATAGTGCTAAGCATGTCAAATGCTAAAAATATATATAAATATTTATAGGGTTTGCGTCATTATTAGGTAAAAATCTTAATTGTAAAATTAAGTTTACCTGGTCAGTATAAAGTATGAAAATACTTCTGACAGTTGGCGCAGGCGTCACCCAAAGACGTTAAGTATGAATGTGTTATCGAAATTAGCAGTCAGGAGCAATTGTCACGATGGCTGAATTGGCAAAGCATCTGGACGGTATCCAGGAAATGCAGGTTCGAATCCTGCTCGTGACTGTTATTTTCGATTTCACATTTTTCACTTTGTGTTTAATGTATAGTGCTAAGCATGTTAAATGCTAAAAATATATATAAATATTTATAGGGTTTGCGTCATTATTAGGTAAAAATCTTAATTGTAAAATTAAGTTTACCTGGTCAGTATAATGTATGAAAATACTTCTGACAGATGGCGTAGGCGTCACCCAAAGACGTTAAGTATGAATGTGTTATCGAAATTAGCCGTCAGGAGCAATTGTCACGATGGCTGAATTGGCAAAGCATCTGGATGGTATCCAGGAGATGCAGGTTCAAATCCTGCTCGTGACTGTTATTTTAGATTTCACATTTTTCACTTTGTGTTTAACACTTAATTTATTTTCAAATCTTGTCTAATTAGTAGTACGAGTAACTAAGATAAATTATTTATTTTATTTTAGCATAATATAAGATGCTGTAGTCGGCCTCAGGAAGGCTATTTACATCTTTTGGAGCGGAGCAATTAGTGAGTAACGGGTCAAAAGGAGCCGAACTTTGAATGTTTATGTTTTCTATTAGCAGCTCAAAAAAAGGGATATAAAATGGTAGTATAATACAGGCATATAAAATTACTTAAAACGGAACTTCAATTTATTGGTAGACATACTCGTTGCGTTGCACCAGCCGTGGTCACGGGCAGACTGGTGGCGTCGGCTGCTGTGTTCGTCGGTGTTAGGTTAGGCACTAAGTCCTCATTTTTTTTTCATGGTCACTATATACGACACTTACAATGTTCACGGGCGCTTACGTCGGTAAATTGCGATTTTTGAATCTCCCAAATACTGGATTCTATATAGATGACAGCTTGATTCCTTCCTCAGGATTAAATTTTTATGTTTTATCCCAAAAAATACTGGGTTCTGCTGCCAATGTGTTCAGTTTAACCTGACCAGTGTAATTATGTCTCTCTCCATTATCAAACTAATCGAATAACTAATATTATTTTCGATTTCACATTATGTGTTCTTAATTTGTGTCAAAATGAAATGTATTATTGAATAATACATTTTTTTCAAGAAACTGAAGTAGTGCAATGTCTTGACCGATTTAATGCTTTTAATACAACGTGATAACAAAAAACCAAATATAATTTAACAAACCAATCTCCTACAATATATACTTCATCAATTATGTATATTTATTAAGCTGTTGTAAACTGTATATTGTAGTGAGAAGTGAAAATTATGATTATTATTTAAAAATTTTTTTATTACTTTTGCCTCGGTAGTCATGGAAATCAATCAATTTATCGAAAATAAAAGCACTGCTACATACATTACCTGTGTCGCAAGGGACTTTTGGAAGACAAATGTATATTCAGTCTCAGAACAAATATCCTTTTTTGGTCCGCACATATCCATTGGGAATTGAACTCACAATACACGGTAGTACAGACTAAAACGATTGCGTAGTGCGTAGTGCCTTGTTCCATATGCGGATATGAACAGAGAGCTTTATACTCTTGAAGTAAGAGTAACAATATGGCTGAATACGACGTGATGTTTTTTTCCAAATATACGATAAAAATACAGGTTTTATTTTATAACAAATTTTATTTCGTTGACGTTCATTATTTATTGTAAATATTCAATACCTTAATTATTATTTCAAATTGGACAATAATGATTTACTAACAATTATTTACACTAAATTTACAACGTCATTTCGTCAATTATATTAAGTGCCCAGATATTAGAAGATTATTTTTATTAAGGAGAATTAAATTGTATATGTAATGGTTATACACAACTAATAAAATTTGATAAGCGTCTACATTTCTTACAGACTAGTCGCAGAACTATGGTAAAAGAAAACAGCACCTCCTTAATAGAATAATTAATTAGGGGTCCTTTTTTACAACATCTTGCAATGTCAGGAGCGTCTGTTTTTAATGAATATTATAACAATTGCGGACAAGTTAGGTTCTGCTAAAAAGTTATAATTATTCTCGGGATGTTCTCAAAATTAAGGATGGTGTTTTTGACTGGTGATACAATTTTCATAGAAGTTAAAATTAGTTCAGCTATGCTTATTAGATATTGGGCTATAAATATATTTGGTAATATTTATTACATGTATCAAAGTGCAAATATGATTACGATCGTTGAGGTTTATAATTATGAGTAACCATGTCCATAGCTCTTGTAATTTCAACACTCAACGGTTATGGATAAAAATATCTGCACATTAGCTCAATTGAAATTTCAAAAAGATGTGGCGTTGCATTGAAACAAAGAAAGACTGAAGTTATCTTGGGCACCAAAATTTATTTCCCCCTTTCTCTTCGAACAAATCGCGTTTGCTTTTAAAATAACAATACTTATGTACTCATGGTTGGATTTAGATTCAATTTATTCTAAGTATATTCAAGTTCCGAATTGAAGATTACTGAATGAAGGTTTTCTTAGAACGAAGAGGGCTAGAATACAGCATACTAATGATGTTGTTTTATCCAATGTTGATTTTGCGCATCCTTGCTGCATAGCCGCTGGATGCTCTCCTGGTAATATTAATAGAACATGATATAATAATAGTAATATATAATGTCATCATCACCACTATTATTTCTTTATTGAAATGAATTCAGATTATTGGAGCTATCCGTGTCGTAATGAACTAAAAAGAGAAGTGTCACTGACCCGTTCTTCTCTATGAGTGTCGTACGAGGCGACCAACAGTAGTACAACTAGTCAACTATACCTAGAGTATAGTCAAGCCGCTGCGCACCATTTCATTTCTCAGATATGAAATGGGAGAATAAACGGCTTTCTTCTGCTACAGCCAAAACATACTGACGTGCTTCATGACCGGTCATACAGGAGACGGTGGTACCAACCCGTTCGGGCCCGACAGCAAGTGAGTACTCTCACTTGATACCCAGCCTTACCACCAGTAATGTTATAGTTGATAATTGCTTACTTCCTTTAGTCGCCTTGTACGACACCCGCGGGTAAGGATGGGGTGGTGACACTTGTATTCTTTTGTATTCTTGGTCCGTCACCACACAGAAAAAAAACACATTTGTCTATCTAAGCGTAATTAGCTATAATATTTAGTATTAGTCAATAATGTAGAATCCAAAATATTATGTAGGTAATTAATTAGATTTGCAAGAAGGCATAGTCAACATAAAAGCAAAATAGTTTCTTTTGTTCAATTTCCGTTTTGCAAACCTTTTCTCTGAGTAGGGTCATTGTATTAATGGACAAATTAGATATAAACCTCTTTAGTAGAATATCTCCATATTTTTTCTTACCTGACAACACATGAACCCTCGTAGCAGCTGATGGGGCATTATTGGGTCCACAAGTGTAAACTCCAGCATCAGCTCCCATCGCTCGCTGGACTAGAAGTCGGCTAGTGCTCTTTAGGCCCTTTTCTGTCACCAGGGATATGCCACCACGTGCAGAGTCAAAGTTTATCACCTAAAGGAAACATTAATTTTGTTATTTATTTACATATATGTATTTCAAATATCATATATGGCTATTCTTTCATAATAAAAACGATTAGTCCACTTCCAGATCTTCTTTCATAATGAGATAGATGTGTGTCCGACGGGACATAATGGACGCATGATGCTGGTGTTTGACAGGCATTCATCACCCATGTTGCCAGATTTTATAATCATGCAAATCTCTTCAAGAAACGCTTTGTAAATAATCATTTAAAGCATGAGTCGGCAACTTTTTGACCGCCAGGGGCCACAGGGAGGGCTAATAAACTAAAGCGGGTCGAATTTGTCATATTATTTAAAATGGAAAGACATTTTATTTTATTAAGAGAAATGATGAAAAATAAAAATAATAATATTTACGTTATAGATACTTATTATTATTTAGGTATATAAATTAATATACTAAAAAAGCAATCCCGGGCCGCAAGAGGGCAGCTCGCGGGTCACACGTAGCCCGCGGGCCGCGGGTTGCCGAACCATGATTTAAAGCATTCAATTGTTTATATAAATCCGCTTAAAATACTAAGTCTATAGTGTGAGACACACACCACTTCAGGATTGTTATTCAATACATCCTCTAGATTTGAAGAGATAAAAACAATAATTTTGCATTGGTATTGCTTGCCAACCCGCCTGCCAAGCTTGGCGATTACGGCACTATCCCCCATATGAGCGAAACACGTATTGTGGCGTTGTTTTGGGGAGGCCTATGTCCAGCAGTGGACGTCAAAAGGCTGATGGACGGATAGATGGATGGATTGCTTGTTTTATTGCCGTGTGGGGCCGGCTTTAGAATTGTCCCATCCCTCTCTACCCACGGGAGTCGCAAGAGCCGACTGAGGGAATACCGGGTGAGTGGGCAGCAGCACTCCCTCGAGTATTAACAACATCCACTGCGATCGCCAACCCGCCTGCCAAGCGTGTCGATTACGGCATTATCCCCAATGACGGGACCGCTCGTTGTGGCGTTCTCTTGGGGAGGCCTATGTCCAGCAGTGGACGTTGAAAGGCTGATGGATAGGCTGGATTGCTTGTTTCTAAACTAGGCTTCTTCTGCATATCACATAAAAAATAAGAGAGAAAGTGAGCATTGTAAATAGGTATTAATTAATACATTATGTATTATGCCTATTAATACCTAGAGGTAGGAAGGTAGGAAGAGACAACGGAGAACTACTTGCCATATAATAGCTTACCGTCGCTCACTTTTCGACATTAATCTAATATATAAAAAAATCTCCTGTCACAGTGTTTGTCGCCATTCTCCTCTGAAACGGCTTGACCGATTCTTATGAAATTTTGTGTATATATCCAGTAGGTCTGAGAATAGGTTGTAAACTATTTTTCATACCCCTAAGTGATAATGGTTGCCTAACCCTAAAATTTATTTTTTGGACCATTTTTTTTTTAATTAATATTATATTCATATTAGTTATATTTACATAAGTTAGTTATTTTTTTCTACGCTAGAAATTCCCTAAGAATTCTCTAGAAATAATTTATATCGCAAAATAACGTTTGCCGGGTCAGTTAGTTTATCAATTTAAATTATCCATTTCTCATATTCGTAATACAGTGGAGTACCTATAATATAAGCTCAACTCAAGCGGTAAATATCCATCAAAACAATCTATATTAGACATTTACACAGTACAGTACAATATAATTAGTTTAAAATGACTGGTTAAATCCACTACCGACATAATTACAAACGAAATTTGTTCAACAGGTTGCTCATTATGTAATTGCTTTGAAACATTTCATTAATCGATTCAGCATTGAAGCCTAGATTAAGTATACCTAAAATTATTGTGATAAAGGGTATTCGCCGTCAAATCACTAATTTGTATGTTTTTATGAGAAATTTATTTTACCAATACCTGATTTTATAAAAAAATCACTACACAACTATACTAAAAATCTCACTAGTGAAATCTTTGGAAATAGTCTGTTCTCATGTAGACCTACTAAATATTACAGGAAATTTAGATAGATAGGAAGTTTTTCAGAATTTTTCAGTAAGTTTATATTACACTAGTGAAATCTATTTGGAAATATGACGAATAAGACCTTTTTTCTTTTTTTGTAAAGGTGGGAAAAAATGTTCCTAACCGCACACCCTGTCGTTCGGGGCAACGACCAGAGTAGTGTGAAGCCTGCACCCACAAAAAAACCCGCCGTGTGACGAATAAGACTTTTTTTTTGTTAAGGCGGGAAAAAATGTTCCTAACCGCACACCCCGTCTTTCGGGGCAACGAACAGGGTAGTGAGGGGCCTGCACCCACTAAAGAAACCCGCCGTGTGCCGTCTCTTCGCCTTTATTGGGGAGCCACTGGAACTGTGTTACATTCCTTAGGTGGTCCCGGCGGCTTACCCTTTCGGCTACCCTCTACTGAGCGACGCATCCGCACACGGAGCGTCGCACCTTCGCGGGAGACCTTGCGGGTGGCGGACGTTCCCCGGTCCATCCACCCGCAGCCTCAGCTAGGGCGGCATGAGGCGCAAGTATCTGCGCCTGCGCCACCCCGGTCGCTGGCGGCGGTTTGGGTCAGCGGAAGAATCCTCCTCCCTGGCCCTCTCCGCCGCTTCCTTCCGCGAGATAACCTCCTTGCAGAAGGCAGCGACCGCGGCCCAATTCCTGTCGCTACCAAGCATCGCTTTGATGACGCTCGGCAGCGAGAGGTCCCCCCCTATTTCCGCGACGAGGTCACGGCGCTGCTCGGCTCAAGCCAGGCACGACTCGAGCGTGTGCCGCGCCGTGTCCTCGGCACAGCTGCAGTGGTGACAGCTCAGAGTCGCTTCCCTCCTTGCGACTATGTGCAGATATCTGCCGAAGCAACCGTGCCCGGACAGCACCTACACCAGTCGGAAGGTAAGGACTCCGTGCCGTCGCCCCGCCCAGTGATGAATAATACCTAGGTCTAAATGAGAACACACTATTTCTTTATTATAACTTTTAAGAACTTGCTTTTGCATCCTATTGTAATAGCATCCGTCGTAAGCGAGAGAGAGAGAGATATACTAAAACTTATCCATTCATTCGTCTCTTTTTATGCATTTATTTGGTTCATACTACTAATTATAATCCTATATGTATCTATAAAAAATATAATGGTATTTATGAGATTGATAGAAAGATTTCACACAATTAACTACTCATGTTGAAAACTGACTCTTCGGAATATTCTGTCATGAAGAAGTGATGGCGGAGTGATTTAGATACCGGCCTCCCGCTCAAGTGTTTTGGGTTTGATTCTCACACAGGCCAACTCTTTGTGTGATCTGCAATTGGTTGTTCTGAGTCTAAGTGTATCTACTTTGTGTCCGTAAAATGGCATGTTTGCAAAGTCCCCTGCGATACAAGAATTATTCCTTAGTGCAGGATGTTGTCTGTAAAAAATAATATCTATCTAATCTAGTCCATAGAAATACTTATTGAATTACCTGTTCTCCATGAGTCCACGTGATGGAACTTGGTGGTTCTGGCGTATGTCGCACTGTGCATGTTAAGTTTATGGTTGAACCGGCTTGAATGAATAGTTCTGGTCCACTGGATATTATCGTTTCAGGTTCTAAACAGATTCAATAAATGTTTTGTAAAGCATTGTAATATGGTAAAGATACCGAATAAATTCAAATAAAAAAAATACATTTACTTTTCAAAACCATTGGAATATAAGTTAAGAAAAAAGAGAGTTTGATATCAAAATGTTTATGAAAAATGCTATCCTGTAACACAGTTGTATTTGATTTTGTACTTTTGGGAATACAACAGGTGTACCAGATCGTGTTGATTTAGGAAAACAAAGGACTGTTCGTAGAATTTTCTGTTAAATAAACAAGCATGACCTCCTTACTCATACCTATCTTTAAAAGCCGTTGTTTAGCTTGTCTATGTAAACACGAATTTGAAAATAATGTTCTCATAATACATTCAAGTAGTTATATCCAAGTACATAGTTATACCTCTAAATAAATGAAAGAATAATGGGACAGGTCGTAAAGATAAATGGGATAAGGAGATTGGGATTATCGAAAGAATGGTACGATAGCTCAGTGGTTTAGAGCACTTCCCCGGATTGGAAAAGACGCGGGTTCGATTCCCGCTCGTACTAAAATCTCTTTTTCCTTATTTCACAAATAACTTGTAATTAAAAAGTAGTGGAGCATGTCAAATGCTAAAAAATATAGATTAAAAATGTTTAAAAAATCGCGCCATTAAATAGTATGAATTTTAATTGCAAAATTAAACTTACTATATTTGGTTTATTGCATGCAAATGCATTCCGATAGATGGCGTTGGTCGTAAAGATAAATGGGATAAGGAGATTGGGATTATCGAAAGAATGGTACGATAGCTCAGTGGTTTAGAGCACTTCCCCGGATTGGAAAAGACGCGGGTTCGATTCCCGCTCGTACTAAAATCTCTTTTTCCTTATTTCACAAATAACTTGTAATTAAAAAGTAGTGGAGCATGTCAAATGCTAAAAAATATAGATTAAAAATTTTTAAAGGAATCTTGTATGCGGAATATCAAGCAAAATTTTCCAAGGGTTCTGCTAAAACTTTAAGGCTGATGATGATGAAATTAAATATATACGAGTAAGTACATTAAAAATATAAATAAATACATATAAATCAATCTCTAATTGGCGCATAATTTATTATGTAAAATAAAGAGTTGTTTTTAACGAAAAGCATCTATCCTCCATACTAAGAGCCTGTTATACTTTATAACGAAATGGTAACGATTTTAAGGCGCGGGTGCAGGCCCCACACTACCCTGTTCGTTGCCCCGAACGACGGGGTGTGCGATTAGGTATATTTTTTCCCGCCTTAACAAAAAAGCTAGACGTCGCGGGACGTCTAGCAGATGTGAAAACATCGAAATTATTTTACAGAAATAAAATGATTAAAGTACTACAAGACGAATCAAACGAGTATAAACTCGATAGGGTTGCGTCGTTTCATTACAGAGTTCCTGTGGCCACCTTTCAGCTTCATCATCAGCCCCTGGATATCATCTAGACACAAAGTACTCGGCAAGACGAATCATACGAGCCCAAACTCGATGGGGTCGCCGATTCATTATAGAGTTCCTATGCCCATCTTCCAGCTCCATCATCAGATCAGCTCCATGTCTATGCGTGTCATGTATATGCGTGAAAATTTCAGCTCAATCGGAAACCGGGTAGTGTGTCAAATTTAACTTGCAAGATTTGAACGGGATAAGTAAAATAAAAGCGTCGCCACGCTAACAGCCGATTTTACCCAACCTCCGCATTAGATGTTTCATATAAAAAAAGGGTTACAACTGAACTGACGCAGGGTTACAACTGACTGTAATGTAACATAGTTTCAGTAGCCTGCCAATACAGGCGGAGAGATGGCACACGGCGGCTTTATTTAGTGTGTGTATCCCACACTACCAGCCGTTTGGGGCCGGCTTTAGAATTGTCCCACCAGTCTCCACCTATAGGAGTCGTAAGAGCCGATTGAGGAAATACCGGAGGAGTGGGCAGCAGCACTCCTTCGAGTATTAACAACATCCACTGCGATCGCCAACCCGCCTGCCAAGCGTGGCGATTACGGCACTATCACTATCACTATCACTCCCCACACTACCCTGTTCGTTCCCCCGAACGACGGGGTGAGTGGTTAGGTTAATTTTTTCCCGCCTTAACAAAAAAAAAGGAAGAGGTAAATCTTTGGGTTAAGACTACATGGTAGATCGCTATTACGTTAGAATGATAAAATAAAAACGCGCAATTAACGGTTTCGTTTTGTGAAGAATCACTAATTATTGTTACCGTGGTATTTAGTCACAATTGCTAGGAGGGAGAGGATCCTAGGCTGTCACCACTGCACCACCGAAGGAATGTAAGTAACATAGCTCCAGTGGCCCGCCAATAAAGGCGCAGAGATGGCACACGGCGGATTTCTTTAGTTGGTGGAGGCCCTACACTACCCTGTTCGTTGCCCCGGGGTGTGCGGTTAGGAACATATTTTCCCGCCTTAACAAAAAAAAAGAAAGCCTGTCACTACTGCGACTGCGGATGAGTAGCGCCGGGAACTCGCTGCTGTCACAGGCATGGACCTATCGCTGCCAGCCGTTGCGCGAGCGATGATTGGCAGTGACAGGGCCTGGACCGCAGTCGCCGCCTTCTGCTAGACTGTCATCTCGTGGAAGGAGGCGCCGGAGAGGGCCCGGGTCCTCCTTCGTGGACCCGATTCGCCGCGGGCGGCGTGGTTGCGCTTATCTGCGCCACAATGATGAATAAAACAAGTGACACTCACCAACAATATTTAAGAAGACAGCATGTCCAATAGGCGGTGTTGTAGATATCTGGCATTCGTATTGTCCAGAGTCTCGGCGTTGTGGACTTCTAATGCGTAGCGCCCATTCTTCAGAGCGTGGTTTATGCAGCGCTTCAAAGCGTTGGTCAGAAGTATACGTATACCGGCCGACTGTTAACAAGTGAATGTCACGGTGGCGCACCCATGATACCTAGATAATATGAAATGATTAACTCTTCGGAGTAACAAATGGGCAAGTAAATTGGCCTTGGATAACACGTTTAACGCGCCTATATATGTTTTGTATACAGACGAGTACATACATAGATGCATGCCTGTTTCCGAGAGAGGAAAGAAGAGAAAACCGATTAAAAATAAATATTTTGTTAAGCCAGTAATGCAATGGGTGATATTTTCTTACTTACCTCAGCCGCCTCGTACGACATCCACAGGAAAAAAAAATACATGGTTACAGTTGTATTGTAGTTTGTCACGACTTATAAAAAAAAAAAATGTATCCTGAAAGAGAATATTAAAACATGTTCCCATTTTTCAATTGCGTCACTCGCAATTCTTAGGTCAGGGTAGCCTAGACGGGTAGCAAAAAACCAACAGGTTTGATATTGATATTTTTTTTGCTTATTAGTTTTTAGAATATTTTTTTTCAACCCTTTTTCTGTCCTATTTTGGGCACAGGTCTCCTCTCGTGGTGAGAGGAATTAGACCAAAGTTCACCACGCTGGTCCAGGGAGAGTTGGCAGACTTCACAAAGCCGTCAAGAAAATCTCACAGACATGCAGGTTTCCTCACGACGTTTTCCTTCACTGAACAATGATAAATTGTAAGCAATTTCGAAAAATCTCGAAAGGTCACAGGTGTGTGCCATACGAGGTCTGCACCATGGTCTGCAGATCAATCTCGATACCACTGTCTTTGCAGTCCGTAGTTTTTACCGCTAGGCTATCACTGCAAATTTTTTCTGTGCCATACTAACCTGTGCAGTGTAAGGAAAATCCATATATTTTAAGACACAAGACCGAAATGTTTTAGAAACACAAATGTAAGATAATTATTAATATTTTTACAAAGAAATTAACTAGGTATTATTTAGGTACTTAAATATTCTGACACAAAAATATAGAAGAAATATTTCCTTTGTAATAAACAAATACTGCCGTAGAATTAAAGTGAGATAGCCGACACGGTATTTTTAGCCTCTATATATTGCACCCTTTTTCCGGCGGGAACTAGATAACACACAGAGATATGATTCAAAGGGTTTCCGTGACTCGAACATATAAAGTTCAAGAATAAAACCAAACATTTTATTTTATGTTTCGAAGTGGTGAAAATGTGTTGAGATAACGAAGGAAGGGGAAACGGAAGAAAACGTTCAAATATACAATAATGTCTATTTACTGAATTTTAGGTCTTTTTTTGTTATTCTACCTTCCTTATCAGGAAGTTACTTAAATTGTACATACTTATGCCAATATGGACGTCACTTGTACATATTATAGTAGTATATGTTACGTATATAAGGATATCCTTAAAGTCTGCCTAATGTTGCCGGAATGGTGTGTATGACCGACTTTAAAGGAGAAACCCACGCTCAACATTAGAGCAGAAATGGGTTATAAAAAAAGATAAATTACTCTACAATATCAAAGAACTTAATTAAGAGTCCTTCTCGCTAGTACTCGTAAAGCTATACTATATCTTCATTAGCATAGCGAGCCTGAGCCTGCATTACTTAAACTTTTGTAAAAAAAAATCATTTTTCTGTTTTATTAAAGACTTCTGTCATTAGCAAAGAAAGTAACTGTCTGGACAGCCACTAGAGATGCTAATGGCGATTTCATAGTGATCTACATTAATTTCATAATACAAAATGAAAGTGACGTAACTGGAATAAATTATGTTACGAATAAAATAAACAAACTTAGCATTTCAAAGAATGTCAGGTTTTTATTGCAGACGCTGTTTTCCCAGAAGTCAAAGACAAAATTATTAATTAAGCTATTGATTTTTGAGCACAAACGGCCCATTGAAAGCTGTTTGATACGAGTAAGAACTTTTGTTGAATTATGCGAAGAGCGTGAGGAACGTATATTGAATAGTCAAGGGAAATCATAATCATCTCCTACTGATATTATAAATTTGAAAGTATGGCAAATACGGGTAAATATGTTCGGGTGTTTGTCAATTACGCAAAATTTACTGAACGGATTTTAATTAAAGGGGTTGTTTTAGAAATATGTTACCTAGCAAATGTAAAAAAGTTGCTCAACATAATTTAGATCGTGAAAAAAATACATTATATCCGTGTGCCGTGTGGGGCCGGCTTTAGAATTGTACCACTCCTCTCCACCCATGGGAGTCGTAAGAGCCGACTGAGGGAATACTGGAGGGAGTGGGCAGCAGCACTCCCTCGAGTATTAACAACATCCACTGCGATCGCCAACCCGCCTGCCAAGCGTGGCGATTACGGCACTATACCCCCCAATTTGGGGAGACCTATGTCCAGCAGTGGACGTCGAAAGGCTGATGGATGGATGTATTATATCCGTAATCTGGTACCCATAGACAAATATTTAGAGATTTTTATATATATTTTTAGCATTTGACATGCTTAGCAACATACATTAAACACAAAGTGAAAAATGTGAAATCGAAAATAACAGTCACGAGCAGGATTCGAAATATTTATAGGGTTTGCGTCATTATTAGGCAAAATCTTAATTGTAAAATTAAGTTTACCTGGTCGGTATAATGTATGAAAATACTTCCGACAGATGGCGTCTGCGTCACCCAGACGCTAAGTATGAATGTGTTATCGAGATTAGCAGTCCGGAGCAAGGGTCACGATGGCTGAATTGGCAAAGCATCTGGACGGTATCCAGGATATGCAGGTTCGAATCCTGCTCGTGACTGTTATTTTCGATTTCACATTTTTCACTTTGTGTTTAACCCATAGACAACACAAGCTTAGTTTGGGACCAGAGGACGTTATGTGAAAATGTCCGTGAATATTTATATTTATTTATATTATATTTATTCTATTAAAAAAACGTTTATCCACCAAAATAAGGATATAATGACAATAGTTCCGAGAGTTGTTTTCTAAGTCACTATACAATGCATTATAATATTCTTTTATTAACTGTTATGCTACAAGGTTATGATCCGGGACCACTTAACGACCGGGGAATACCGCTAAGGTAAAGGCACTTAAGAAAAAAAAAACGATTTATCCTTGAGATGCTTTCAGAATTTGTTGAATAGATCGCCTTTTAGTGAATGGATATTATTAATGGAGGCAAGATACTCGTATTTTTGAGGTCAATTGAGTTCAATAAGTATTATAACATAGAATAACCCATGCTTTACACTTGAGTACCGTGTACACAGTACTTTTAACTTCTCGACATATTAATCCATACACTTCAATGTTTATCTTCAGGTTATAGAAACACCAGATTCCTGTTGTGCTTAACGCTGTCCACGTGGATTTAAGAATATAAATTAATCAGTCTACGATATAATTACTATCTCTATGTAAAAATATTTATCCCACGGAAATCATTGAGTTGACGGTGATAAAAAGTAGCCTATGTTCTTTTCTGAATTCCAGACTATATGTATGCAAAATTTCATGATGATTGGTTCAGTAGTTACGGTATGAAAGCGTAACAAACTTCCTTTTCCATTCATAGTATTAAGTAGGATATAAAGCAGCCTCGACTTCACTAATAATAATATCAAAAACTCACAAAAGATAATAAATCACAACACTGTTTAAACCAACTGTTACTTACTGTTCGGTTTTGCAGATTTTTAACCCTGCACAGCAATCGAACTGGGTGACCCACTAGCCCAGTTATATTCCTCGGAGTACTAGAGTCAAAGTAAGGTGCATCAGGAGAACCATTCCATTCTTGAAGAAATTCAGCCCTGAAGTGACGCGAAGATATATCCAATGTAGTTATTTCTTGAGGTGATTCGGTGCCAGAATCAGCTGGTGACAAACATTACTGGTTTTATTGTTGTATATCACATGGGAACGCAATGGAAATTTTTAGTAACTATCATCAGTGCGAAATCAAATATGTGATCGAAAATATTATTTACGAGTAGAATTTGAACCGTCATCTGCTGGAAAACCATCGCAGATGCTTTGTCAAACATGATATGCGAAGCATAACTACATTATTCAGGATGCTGTGAGACAAAATGTAAACAAACGATAAAACGGGTTTGTATGTTACTTTTATATTTGATAACATTAAAAATAAGTCTTACACTAATGACACTGTAAATGGTATTTAATAATGGTAATACATGCAGAACTATGTATTTGTCTGATGATATTTTTTCTAATTAATTTGAATTTGAATGTCACTATCCCAATAATGAATTTCTTCACTTGTATAGAGTCATAAATGAATTTTATCACTGGTATAGAGTCTCCTTCGAGTATTAACAACATCCACTGCGATCGCCAACCCGCCTGCCAAGCGTGACGATTACGGCACTATCCCCCATTTTTGGGGAGGCCTATGTTCAGCAGTGGACATTAAAAGGCTGATGAATGGATGGATGGAGGCATAAATGACATAGTTGACATGCAATCAAACTTAAGCAACACAAAATACTCAAAGTTGGGATTGTTTCAATACCTACCAAATTATTTAGTAAATATAACGCATTTTACATTGAAAAGTGACGTTTTATATTTTATTATAATATCCGCCATGTTTACGGGAGTGCTATTTTCAAGTAATTTTCTCATGATATTTTCCTGTTCAATTTCTTATTTTGTTACGTGTTTGTTTATTTGTTAATTATTTTGTTATTGTTATATTGTCGTTTTCGTGGTTTAAAACATGAGCGAACCTGGACTCTGAGAAATATTGGTATATTTTTTGTTTGCATTTTGTCTCAAGATAAAGTGAACCGACGTTTTTAGAGGTCTCTGGAGCCAATACATTTATTTTGTCTCTTTGATCGCGTGTCCCACATAAACTATTGAACCGATTTTGTTGCAACTTTTATTTTTGGTTAATAGTTTTTGAAACATAAAACATTAAAGGTACCTATATATTTTTTGCTTGCTGCTGTATCAGCAACTAGAGATAGAACCAAAATAAACTTGTTTAGGGTTTTTTTAATAGTAATTAGTTAACAGATTTTTTAAAAGATGAGTGAAATATATATGCGTTGCATGCGATATAACGAGGGCTAATAGCAAGTAGTTGATTAAATACTTTTCTAGTCAAGTGGATTTAATAAATGGTTATATAACTCTTTCTGATTCTTTTTTACCTGAATCCAAAGTGCAAAAACGTGAAATAGAAAAAGACTGTCACGAGTCTGCCTCGTACCCGCGCCCTTCTGAATACAGTTTGAATGTCACGGTAGCTCAATTGGAAGAGCGTCTGAACGGTATTCAGAAGGCGTAGGTTGAAAGCCACGAGGCTATCTTTCACATTTTCGCACTTTGTGTTCTGATAAATGGCCAAGCATGTCAAGTGCTTAAGATATTTTGTTTCCTTTCTTTAATTTCTTCCGAAACATTTATAAACTCATGATGAGAAATGAATCTTAAAATATTTGGTCATCTACATTCAAAAAATATAGTATATAACAAAGGTTTCACATAGTGCCTTATAATAAAAAAAAATGAAACATTATAAATTGTTCCAAGTTATCAGTTAAATAAGAAAGTTTGTGAAAATATTTTGTTGTTTATTTGGATCCACAAGACACAAACTTATGCTGCGCAAACTGCTGAACAAACAAAAGTGTGTACGAGTTTCATCGTCCGTACAACACAAGAAACTCATGGCGTAGTCGGTAGTGTAACCGGCTTCCGTGTACGAGGTCATGGGTTCGATTCCCACTCAGGACAATTATTTGTGTCATGAACACAGATATTTGTACTGCGTCTGAGTGTTTTCTTTATCTATTGTAATATATGTATGTGTTTACAAAAAAAAAGAAGTTATATATGTATTATATCCGTAATCCTGGACCGCGGTCGCTGCCTACTGCGAGGATGTCGTCTCGCGGAAGGAGGCGGCGGAAAGGGCCAGGGAGGCTGATCTCTCTTCTGGCCCGACCCGCCGCCAGCGCGCGGGGCGGCGTGTGTGCGACTATCTGCGCCTAATGTCGCCCTAGCCGAGGCCGCGGGCAGTTGGATCGGGGATTATCCGCCGCCTGCATTGAGCCTACCGCGAAGGTGTGACGTCCCAGGTGCGCGGGGACGTCACTCAGAGAGGGAGCTCGACGGGGCTAGCCACCGCGCGGACCACTGAAGAGAATACACGCGGTACCAGTTGTCCGCCGAGTACGGGTGGATGAGGACGCACGGCGGGTTTTAGTGGGTGAGAGCCCCACACTACCCCGATGTCTCCCCGGACAGCGGGGTGTGCAGTAGGTACATTTCATCCCGCATAAAAAAAAAGTACTGACCGTTGTTTGAAAATGTCCGTGAATATTTATTATTTATTCGATCGTGGGCGGCTCAGGGCCGAGGTTTTATTTGAAGCGAAGTGTGTAAACGTAAAGAAATGTTATACACCTACGAGTACATAAGTATTGACACACCATATCTGAATATTATTTTTAATTCATAAATTTTTTTTTTAATTTTCTTTTTCTTTACAACCAAAATTTCTATCTGCTCTTGGTTCCAATTCCTTCTATATCTCTACCTATTTTTTTATTTTTAAAAAGTCAACAATCTGTACTAATGAATAATCCTTGTATCACGGAGGACATTAAACACATACAATTTCATGGACACGAAGTACACCCAGACTCAGAACAACCATTTGTGGATAGCACAAATTGTTGTCCTGTGTGGAAATCTAACCCACAACACTCGAGTGGAAGGTCGGTATCTAATCCACTCAACCTATACGCCATAGGCGTAAGTCTTCACATCACGACTGCAATATTCTTGTGATTTAGTTTTACAAAGGGTTAAAGAATTCCAGTAATTCCAGTATATTTTTCAATTCAATTAATTTTATCTTTTACTGATCTAACAAGTTTAAAAATACGTCCACACTCTGCGTAAGTAAACGCAAACCACATATTCCATCAGCATTTCAACGTCTACTGCTGGACATAGGCCTCCCCAAGAGAACGCCACAACGAGCGGTCCCGTCATGGGGGATAATGCCGTAATTGCCACGCTTGGCAGGTGGGTTGGCGATCGCAGTGGATGTTGTTAATACTCGAGAGAGTGCTGCTGCCCACTCCCTCGGTATTCCCTCAGTTGGCTCTTACGACTCCCGTGGGTAGGTGGGACAATTCTAAAGCCGGCCCCATACGGCCCTACAAACCACATATTTGTGACCATGTGACCATAAATGCTGTTATCATATTTGAAACGTGGGGATAGTAGAAAAACAAGTTGACGCAATAGATTTCGTAAAAGTAGTTTTATTTCATAAGAAAGTTATTTTTGAAAGAGTAGCTAGTTTACAACGTAATGTAGGCTATATAATATATCTTAGACTTAGTACAAGATCGTATTTAAAATTTAGCAAGTAGGATTATATCCTATTCAGAGCCAGCCAAGTAAAACGGAATAAATACACACACAAAAGAGTATTTTATGATTTACGACCAAATATCTTTCAGAAAAGAATCGGACTCTCGTATTTGCTAAAGCTTACGAGTAGGTATAGCGGTCCGTTTCTGATCCAGGTAAATAGTTGATAATCCTTGTTTTTTAATGTATCTACATAATTATAATATAATATTATTAAAATATGGAGAATGCTAATTAGGTATTTTGTTGTGTTTAGTCTTGTTTAGCAATGAAAAGTGTGATTGGAGAAATTTTCCAATGTTCCTTAACATTAACAAACAAAATTTTTTCAATTTACACACATAAATTATATATTTAGTTATTATGGGTTCAAATCCTACTCGTGACTGTTATTTTCGATTTCACATTTTCGCACTTTGTGTTAATATAATTATAATGATTAAATACAATTATCTGAAATTCCGCGCATCGTGCTATGAATAGAGACATACATCATCCATCCATCCATCCATCCATCATCCTTTTAACGTCCACTGCTGGACATAGGCCTCCCCAAGAATGGGGGATAGTGCCGTAATCGCCACGCTTGGCAGGCGGGTTGGCGATCGCAGTTGATATTGTTAATACTAGAAGGAGACATATCTACATATTTTGGCAAAATTATTAATTTAATAGGTATTTGAAACCTAATGCTGACATCCAGTCTCCACTTTACATTTGTTTGTTCTTTAGGGGCTACATGTTTATTTGTTTTTTAAGAAAGTGCCTGTTTAAAATAGATAACTATGTATATGTCTATTACTATCAAAGACTTCTGATGAAAATCATAAAATTTTAGAATATACGTAAAGCTGCTTCAGTCAATCTTCTAGATCGAAATAGAATATCTTGCACTAAATAACCTAACGGCACCAGAACCATTTGTAAGATATAGCTTAATATTTTCTTTATTTTGTACAATCAAAATAAGTCATATG
This sequence comes from Leucoma salicis, assembly GCA_948253155.1. Taxonomy (NCBI): domain Eukaryota; kingdom Metazoa; phylum Arthropoda; class Insecta; order Lepidoptera; family Erebidae; genus Leucoma; species Leucoma salicis. The sequence goes on along the minus strand of OX411808.1, from coordinate 6,990,307 downwards.
AAAGAGGTGAAGCATAAAGTAACTACCTTTTTCAATATTTTAATTTATAATTTAACCTGAAAACCAAACTTCAAAACCGTCCTTGTATTAATTTAAGCAATTTTCATATCAAGTTAATAACAACATCAGGTGCAGTGTAGTAAGCTCACGATTATCCTAAAATATAAAGATGTCACGAGACATTCTGAAAATTGAATTTTAGAGCGCCATGTGCTAACAAAAAATGCTGAGTGAGGTACATGTATGAGAAAAAATGTAAACGTGAACAAATATTAAGACTTAAAGTATTACTATTTAGATATTTTTATATATATTTTTAGCATTTGACATGCTCAGCACTATACATTAAACACAAAGTGAAAAATGTGAAATCGAAAATAACAGTCACGAGCAGGATTTGAACCTGCATTTCCTGGATACCGTCCAGATGCTTTGCCAATTCAATGCAGGCGTCACCCAAAGACGTTAAGTATGAAAATATTATCGAAATTAGCAGTCAGGAGCAATTGTCACGATGGCTGAATTGGCAAAGCATCTGGACGGTATCCAGGAGATGCAGGTTCAAATCCTGCTCGTGACTGTTATTTTCGATTTCACATTTTTCACTTTGTGTTTAAGGTTTATTAGTGATACAATTTTAGACTTGATCGAATGTTCCTATTATAGAATATTTTTAGATATTTACGCGAATATTATGCGGAGTTATCCTGTTGCCAAAGACTTCGCCTTTAATATATTTAAGTGACTATTTTATCTTAACATCTTTAAACTCCAATAATTGTTTTTAAATTATGCATTTTGTAAAAACGCAGATGTGCGAACAGAAAAGTAAAACTCCATGAGAAGTGCCATTGTACATGGCAGAGATGGCGGAATATAACATCCATGAATCAAATATATACCGCAGATTATATTTTTATTAAAAGCAGCCCTAACTTTCTAACATGAGGCAAAATATGGCTATAGTCTTAATTTTTCTTACTGTAATTATAATTTAAAACTAATATCTTCAAACGAACTATTCTTGTGTAAGATATGTACAAATATGTTTCGTGTATCAGAAACCGCTCTAACGAGTTGGATTACATTTTGTATTTAGATAAGGTATTCCTTTCTTCGTATGCTGAAGTGGCAATGGGCGGGCCACATCGCTCGATGAACCGACAACCGTTGGGAAAAATGGTTCTCGAGTGGCGACCACGTATCGGACGAACGTTGCGTAGGACGGCCCCCCACCAGATGGACCGATGATCTGGTCAAAGCCGTGGGGAGCCGTTGGATGCAGTCAGCGCAGGGCCGCGACCGCTCGTTGTGGCGTTTTCTTGGGGAGGCCTATGTCCAGCAGTGGACGTTGAAAGGCTCTTGGATGGATAGATGAATTCCTTTTTTATAAAACAAGAATATTTTATTAAACAATTTTGATCTATGATTTTACAACAACTATTTATATTTAGTTAACATTTGCTGTTCAAGCATGTTTTTAAACAACCCGAGTACATTAGTGCATCAACTGGTATTTTGTTTTTATAAATGTCATTAATAGGTATATTCGGTAATTCTGAAATAAGAGACAATCCTTCGTTTCGGTAAGAATGTTGTATGTCATCTAAGAACAAAAAACCTACTGATCAGAGATACAAAATGTTACTTTGTATGTAGCTTGAACAAAGGATATTGTTACTGAACTCAAAACACAAACATTCAATTTGTTCTAGTAATACAAAAGTTAAATTCCACCTTTAAACCCTTATAACAAAATATATATTATAATACAACAGAAGCGTACTTACCGACGAGAAAAAGGAAGCCATGCAGAAGAGATAACCATATAGCGGATTTTACGCCACTCGCTGTAAACCCCATTACGATCACCTCGTGGAAGCAGGTTCACTGAAATATAAATACGTTCAGTTAAATTATAGACTCTTCTGTAATGAAACAAAAGTACTATATAAGATAACGAATACAAGATAATGTTTTTTTGTTGTAAGGTTTTTGTTGTAGAAATATTATTGTATTATAATCTTGAAACTAGCCTTTGCCCGCGGCTTGGCTGCAACCAAAAGCTAGTTTTTAGATTATATCTCAAGTTCCCGATATAGTAGTAGGATAATATGTATACCAAAATTTAAGTCTAAGTAAGAGCTACCAAATAAAAAAAGATGCATCAAAATCTGTTCAGTAGTTTTTGCGTGATGCGCGAACGAACATACAGACAAAAAATCTAAAAAAGTTGTTTTGTATTTAGACACGCCTATATAACCTAAAATAGTTTTTTTAATATCTTAACGTACATACACAGCTCTGTTACAGCTTTATAATACGACTAGTATAGATTAGATAAGGAGCCACCGTCGGGATATTTGTTCAATTGCTATGTGAATTAATAGTGTGAGGTGTACTCTAGTACACTCCACAACGTACATTCTTCTTTATATTTTCATTATCTATCCCTATGTAGTATGGGAGTATTATTTATACAAAGACATTTTAACATTATTTATTTCGTTCTAAATAAAACAGGCAAAATTCATTGACCTATTCCCACGCCGGATTAGCATGCTTAGTACTGTTCTTGAGTTATTTTTCAGATGTATTGTGTTGTCTCTTATCATAAGAAATTACAATCTTAGCAAATCCTTATACTCGTGTAAAAACTATATAGGTATTAGCGTCAGCCAGCGAGATTTATTGCGCGGATTTCAAAATTCAAATAATATAGAGTCGTTTAGAAGTATCTCTCAGGAACGCTTTATTGGGATACAAAATATTATGTATTTTTTCAAGTCATAATTTATTAAAGCATCACGTCTGTATTCCCCAAAAGGGTTGGCAGAGGTGTATTATACACCCACGGTTCGCCAGCTATGTTTAAGTCCCACGTAATAGGGGGCGAGCCTATTGCCGTTTACCGGACACATTTCCAAACTCCGAGCTGTTATTGAGAATTTTTCTTTTTACGAAAATGCTCAATAACACTGCCCGACCCGGGGATCGAACCCGAAACCTCATGATCAGCAGTCGCTCACGCTACCGCTGCACCACAGAGGCAGTTAATTTATCTGTAGGTATACGAAAATTTGTTCAAATCATTTTAATTGTAAAGATTATTAAATGCCATAAGTAAATAACTATTCACTTATACGGACCTACGGGAGTAATGTTTCCGGTATGAAGAAATATTATGTTAATTTAGAAGTTAGTAGACGTTACGTTTACCAACCTATTAAACTAACACAAATCCATTCTGTTGTTTTAGGGGTGACTGATGGATGACCACTGAAGTAATGTAACACAGTTCAAGTGGTCCGCCAATACAGGCGGAGAGACGGCACACGGCGGGTTTATTTAGTGGATGAGAACACACACTATCATGTTCGTTGTCCCGAACGACAGGGTGTGCAGTTAGGTACATTTTTGCCCGTCTTAAATAAAAAAGGGTGATTGACGGACAAACATTCAAATTATGATATTAGTAATAATTTAATTTATTGTGACACAAGTGTCTGCCTATTTAAACACAATTCAAATGATATTTGTTCAAAATTATTTACTGGAATTAATGTAGGAACGTTGTTGTTTATTATTCTAACAGTAGTGTGCGTAATTGTTCTATATCGCGTATTAATGTTGAATTATGATGCAAAACCCATTTTCAAATTTAAGCCTGTTTCTTTGTACCACATTTTGTTCTTTGTGTGTTAAACGGTTGGATCGATTTGGACACAACTTTCACTGGCATATACCTTTTTTTTTGTTTAAGCGGGAAATGATGTTCCTAACCACACACCCCGTCGTTCGGGGCAACGAACAGGGTAGTGTGGGGCCCGCACCCACTAAAGAAACCCGCCGTGTGCCGTCTCTCCGCCTATGTTGACGGCCCACTGGTACTGTGTTGGATTACTTCAGTGGTCCACACTGGCATATACCTAGCTGATATTATAAAGAGTAACTGTTACTTTTATTTTGAAAAAAGAAGGACGGGTTCTGGGTACAAAAAACTAAATTACAAGCGGATATCAAATAGTCTAAAATAAAATTAGCAATAAAATATATATTGTATAACATATCGTTGATTATTATGTTCCAGAGATAATAACACCCAAATATTCAATATAAAAATAGATTGCATGTCGTAAATGGACAAAGAACGTTTACGATTGTGCCACATGTTCTCCTATCGTAAAGTTAAATTCTTTGTTTGCAATACCTAACTTTTATGTAAAGACATTAACTTGAGTGACATCTAAATTTTATTCCAGTTAATGCTTTGTATCCTTGGCTTGTTTGTTACTACATTACTACTTACTACCCTTTTCTTTGTAAAGGTGGGAAAAAGTGTACCTAACAGCACACCCCGTCGTCCGGGGTAATGCACAGGGTAGTGTGGGGCTCTCATCCACTAAACAAACCCGCCGTGCACCGTCTCTCCGTCTGTGTTGGCGGGCCACTGGGACTATGTTGCATTACTTCAGCGGTACTACTACTTACTACCCTTAGTTTGAATTATGCTTTTAGGTGAAACTTAAAAATTTAGGACTCAAGAGAAATTATATGCAAAATTACATTTTGTTCATGTACTTATTCTACATGGGTGGCAAACAAGCATACAGCCCACTCGATGGTAAGCGACTACCGTAGCGGCTACGGCGTAGCTTATAGACGCTAGCAACGCCAGCACTAGATATATCGCTCGTACGTCGCCATCTCCATGGAAAGGGTAAAGATATTCCTAATATGTAGGAGAGGACAGGAAGGATAACTCGATCATGAGAAATATAATAATAACAAACAATAATATTACATACGAGAATTTGTGGTGCATTTTGTATTAACTATTATAAAGCCGTAACAGAGCTGTGTCTGTACATTTAAGATATTTAGAAAAAAAAAGACATGAAAATGACTGCATTAGGCTATATAGGCATGTTTAAACACAAACCATTTTTTTAAAGATTATTTTGTTCGTTCGTGCATAACGCAAAAACTACTAAACGGATTTAGATGCGACTTCTTTAGTAGCTCTTGATTAGACTTAAAAACTGTTATACATTTTATCCCGTTAATATATTGGGAACCTGAGATATAACATAAGAACTAGGTTTTGGAGCGGAGGAGCCGCGGGCAAAGGCTAGTTTGTTATAAAATTATTTGTAACCTTAATCATTTACATTCATTTAAAGCTGGAAGTAAGTCAAAAAAAGAAATAATAATTATCTTACTAAATCCTAAAAGATAATATTCTTATTCTTTTTTCTCCGTTCCAAATAAACTTCTTACTAGATAGTGACAATATTAAGTTACTCGTTCGACAGCTTGCGGACGTAACGTAAACTTTTATTGCGTTAAACTTCGATGAATGCGCCTGGGACTTGTTCATCTCCTACCATACGTAAAATCTTTATAGACGGTAAAGACAGTTCTGCTTGCCTAAGCTTACATATCTGGTCTTAAATTTTTGTTTACGTATTGGCACACCTTTTTTCATTTATTTCATGGTGACGGAGTAATATACGTTATCTGAATGGTGATTCATTTACACAGGTATTGTACAAGGGCAATTGGATGTTTGTCTCAAACCTAGTATCCAATAATGTAAATAACTGTCTAAGGAATTGAACAAAAAATAAACAAATGAAGTATTTTTTCCATGAATTTTAGGCAGAAAACTGGAAAAGGAATCTAACTATAATTGTGATGCGTCTTTAAGAGTGGATATTTATGTTTTACGTAGATACTTTAAGTACCATCCAAGGATACATTGTTATTCACTATAAATATGTAATACCAACCCGCAATGGACCAGCTTGGTGGACTACGACCAAAATCCCTCTCGCTCTGAGAGGAGACCCGTACGCAATAGTGAGACAGTAACGGATTGAAAAATACAATAGAAGAAGAAGATATAGAAGAAGATAGTGTGTTCTGAAAATCTTCTACAATAACAATATAAAATTATGTTTCAAATTTTCAATTAAATATTATTCAATTACCTTAAAATTAATTTTGGGAGTAACTCTTAAATTCTGCAATAATATTGCAATAGACACACCTAAAGCCTATTGCTTATGTATGAAGATAAGAAGCTTTACTTGACAGACAATATGAAAAGGGGGAAGTGCCTAGATTTCTCGAGAGAAAGCCTTCATGATTTATGATATACTTTATCGTCCAATGTTTGTCACGATGAATGAAAGATGGTAGTCGGTTATGATTGAATAAGCGTAAATGTACGAGACTTTATTTTACTTATCTAACAACTTGGGTTTATAGAGGGATAAGCTTAATAATATTTTATTTTGTGAACCTTTTTATATTTCTTTTACATTGTTATACGTTGTACTCTCAAAAATATTTCTAATATGATTTATAAGGTACAAAATACACTATATAGTTAAGCTAACGACTTGTTTCTTTGTTTTTTTTTGACTGCGTTGATATTTAAAAGTCTTGGCTAGTTGGAAAAGTTTTTTTATATTTTAAAGCCCTAATATCCAAGACAGCACTATAGACTACTAGATTATTTCCTCGGCTACAGAATATAAATATGTTACTTTACGGCAAATCAATTATATCTATGCAACATTACCTATCCCATAGTTACCGTCCATTTTTTCGGGATAAGATATAGCCTATGTCCTTTTTCTGGGCTCTAAACTATATGTACGCAATTTTATGATGATCGGTTCAATAGTTACGATATGTAAGCATAACAAAGAAACAAATAAACGAACAAACATACTCATTTTTGCTTTTATAAAATTAGTAAGTATGGAATATCACATTTTTTTTAGGAACCAATCAACTAATGAGTAAGTACACAAGGGCACATAAGGATATACATAAATAAAGTACATAAACTGAGTATTTGACTTCTCATCTCCACAGCATTTATCATATTCTCATGCTTCTTCTGGCATGTCCAACATTCACTACCATACATTAAGTTTCATATTTAAGAATATCAATGTAAATTATATTAAATTAACTAATTATATATATAAAGTAGAACAGCTTTCAAGCTAGGTTAGTAAACGACTCGAGTAACGAATAAACTAAACGTTTTTCTTCCATCTATAAACAGGCTCGACCTTGGGTCAGTCAAACGTAAGAAAAAGTCTGCCGTATTTGTTCATACTTTGTTTGGTTACAAGAAATAGAAAAGAAATAAACGTCGAGCAAGCTAGTTTTGACAAGATTGGATTGTACGCACATTTAGTTTTCCAACATATTCCGCGTGTTGGTGACCTTTTTCTATGAGCTCACAATCGTTTTTTGTGTATGTTTTAGTTTATAAGAAAATATGTAAGAAAATAAACTATTTTTTTAAATCAGTACAATAACCTGAGTATGTTCTCTCTGCCTATAAAGGTCAATAATGTTGTATATTTTTCTCTGTTTATATGAACGTTGAACGTATTTAACCAAAACAAAATCAACATGCAACATTTCATAATTAACAATTAAGTATTCACGACGTGAAAGATTTACACTTACTTTTACATTTATCAAATTAATAAGGGTTAAATGTAAAACTTGTTACACCTGAGTGTGAAAATATATCCTAACCACCGCAATAATAATAAATGTTACTCGTATACGCCGTTTGCTTACCCTTATCTCGTTCTAGATGGTTCGAAGATAATCTTCTTGCCCTACAATCAGGTCGTAAAAAACAGAATAGTTTACCATTGCTTTCGCTTAGTACATAAACAACTGTTGCAGTTTATCTTACTATAGAGCCAAAATAAAGTTTCATTTATGTTATCGTTAAAAATGCAATGTATAAAAACAAATGAAGTCTATGTTATAAAACTTTACCGACAATTTATTATACAGTGCTCATAATCAAAGTACACTCATGTTTATTAGTCACTTTTATTTGATAAACCAAAGTGAAAGGCTAATAAAAAACTTTGTAAAAGTATGTGAGATATCGTTGCCTATACATAAGAGAAGGAAACGAATTTTTATTATCTCACGCTGAGGTTACGGCACTCTATATTGGGTTGATTCAATAAAGTTTTTCTTCATGGTATAATATTATTATCGACTGATGCGTTTGATAAGATTTAATTGAGTTGAGCGTTAGAGTTGACGGTTTAGAAGAATATTTTCTTATTGTATCTTTATTATTAAGCTTGTATCATAATTTAACACAAAGTGTGAAAATGTGAAATAAAAAATAACAGTCACTAGCAGGATTTGAACCTGTATCTCCTGAAATACCGTCTCAGAGCTTTGCTAACTCAGCCATCGGGACAATTGCTTGACTGTTATTTTCGATTTTGTATTTCCACACTTTGTGTATTATCTTTTTGTAGATTTTATATTTTCACACTTTGTGTATCATAATTGTTAAAGTCGAAGGAAGGTACTTATTAAAATTTGTTGTAGTAATAATTTGTTACTTAATGAAGTATTATTATTGTTTAAGTGTTACCTGACACTTAATAAAAAATATAAAATATTTCCTTCTTTTATATTTTTTTTTGCAAAAGAATTCATGGAAACTTCTAATGGAGGAACTCATTTTTATTCAAACCGATTCTTATGCAGCGTTTATGGAGCAACTTTTTCAGTCTTAGCGTATACGCCGGCTGGAAATAATTGCTTATATTGTAACTTTTTGTTTAGTGGCTCATATCGCCGAAACCGTTATGTGGAGGCGGTGTTGCTTCAAATTAGATTGCTATGCTGCTGTGATATTAACTTTAGTAGTAATATTTGTTTTGTACAAAGAAAGATTGGTTTGTATAGTAACAAATTTTCCGTCATCAACCTATTTCTTTTTAAGTTTTGAGCACAATCCCGTTAATTTTTTGATCTGTATTTTATCATCATTACAAATAAACTACACCCAACCCACTCAAGCCCAATAACAAGTGAATACTCCCACTTGGTACCCAACCCACCACCAGTAATCCTATGCATTATCCTATACTAAATGCTTACTTCCCTTAGTAGCCACGTACGACACCCGGGGAAAAAATGGGTGGTGGCACTTGTGTTCTTAGTCCATCACCGCACAAATAAAAATATTCCGTTCAACTTAGTTGCGCTATGCTTAGATTTTCGTGCTGCTTGTTTCATACAAAATTTAGTTATGTTTTTGAAGCATATACCTATCGGTGATGGATATAGAAGGAGGGAGGGAGGTTTGGGACCAGAGGACGTTGTGTGATATGTCCTTGAATATTTATTTATTATTAACCTAGTTGCTAATGAAATGAAATAACGTTATTCAAATTTTGTCAACTGATTTTAAAATCTTTACTAAGGTTGATCTGTTTGAAGTCCTCTTCTCGTGCAATTTTATTCATGAATACAAAACACCTCCACTTGAATTTATGCTTCACAAACCCTTTGTGTTTGTTTCGAAAGAGGAAAATGCACAGAAGGGTACATAAAACGATTATAAAATAGAAAGTTTTGTATGGCACTGGCAGCTTTTAATGTATTTAAATTTGATAACCATCCCTTCACGAGAATGTCAAACATTTTTAATTTTTAATTCAGTACTCTTTAGTATATACTCTTTGTTCAGTACACTCCCAAAATATTTTATACCAGAAATTACTTAAAATAATAGGTTTTTCTGTTTTGTAGTAGAGTATGTTACTGCGGATCATGAAGTTCGAATCCCAGAGGGGTTAGAATGTATCTCACTCAATCGTATCGAGATCGTATCGTCTCGCTTGTGATTGGTAGAGAAACCGACGCGTGATGTCGGAATAATCCTTTGGCCAATCACGGTGATCTCTCAACCAATCACAGTGACACGATGTCATTTCGATATGATTGAGTGAGATACATTCTAACTCCCCTGGTAAAGTTTTTCTGTCCTTACGCACATACTCCTGCACTATAATATCTCCTGCAAATATTAGCTAGAATATGTTAACACTGAAAATCGGTTTGGATACCATTATTATTATAATCTAAAAATAACAAGTATTAAATGTATAACAGTAGGTAGCAGTGATAGTTTTAAATGGTATAAAATAAAGTCGCTGTCCCCATCTGTCTGTTTGTCCACGCTTACTTTTTAAAATCTAAGCAGTAGATTTTGGTAGGAACGGCTTTTTGCGTCGTTTATATATTCTAAGGAAGTTTTGTTTATATAAATTCTTATTAAACTTTTTATTACTATAATTTTGATCTTTATATTAGCACTTGACATGCTCGGCTACTTTAAAGAACAAATAATTTGTGAAAATATGGAAAAAGAGAACTTTAGTGCGAGCGGGAATCGAACCTGTGTCCCTTACAATCCAAGGGCACTTCCCCGGATTGGAAGGGACGTAGGTTTGATTCCCCCTCGCACTAAATTTCTCTTTTTCCACATTTTCACAATGAATTAGATCTTTTCATTACTAGATAAATGTAATGCTCTATATTAAAGTCAAGAAATGTTATTTTTATAGTTTATCCTGGTATAAACTTGAAAAGATATATTGAAATCTTAGAATATCCTAGATAAATAATAAATTAATATCTTTGCTTACTATTTATATTATTTATTACTATTATAGTGTTATTTTATTATTATTATGTATTATTATTTATCTTATTTTTTTTATTACTATTATTTGCTTATTATTGGTTATTTTTACTTGTGCAAGCTGGGGCAAATCGGTAGTTAAACTATATAAAAATTAGTGTCACAAAATTTCACATATGCAAATTGTTTAATGGAGAAAAAATATTTATATAAGACCTCCTTTACTTCAAACGAGTCAGAGCTTCGACAGTTTAGAAATTGACTGTTGGAATTTCGCATCTTTGTACTGTAAATAATTTGCATTTGTATTAGTTAATTAAAAAACTTAGCTACGGAACTTGTTAATTGGCTATTTTTTTTAGTTTGTGACAATACCAGCTTCTAAGCTGATTTTGTCTGCGTGTACAAAATTCAAACCATTAAGCCGTTAAGGCGTAGCCCATAGGAACTTAATTGCGAAAAAAATATTATTGTGTTTACTCGAATCTTTCAAATATTTCGTTCAAATTCTATTATTCGTTAGGTCTATATGCCAAGTGACCCTCCAATAGTCGGAGAGACGGCACACGGCGGGTTTGTTTAGTGGGTGAGGGCCCCACACTACCCTGTTCGTTGCCCCGAACGACGTGGTGTGCGGTTAAGAACATTGTTTCCCGCCTTAACAAAAAATAAGGTCTATATGCCCAAATAGCTATTCTACGGGCAATATCCATTATTTAGAGGTTAATAGTGACCTTTATGTTTGTCTAATATCTCTTTTTTCTACCTACAAAGTTTCATCATAATTCTTTCAGTTGTTTCGGCATGACTCACGGACAAAAATCCAAACATTCATACATGTAAATATTTTCACAAACTTTCATAATTATAAAATTAGTAAGATTATGACCGTCTACCGTGTGGGGCCGGCTTTAGAATTGTCCCACCCCTCTCCACCCAAGGGAGTCGTAAGAGCCGGCTGAGGAAATACCAGGGGAGTGGGCAGCAGCACTCCTTCGAGTATTAACAACATCTACTGCGATCGCCAACCCGCCTGCCAAGCGTGGCGATTACGGCAATATCCCCCGTTCTTGGGGAGGCCTATGTCCAGCAGTGGACGTTAAAAGGCTGATGGATGGATGAAGATTATGATAACTATGTTAGTATGACATATAGGCTATCTCTACATATACGATAGGTATCTATTTCAAGACATCTCCACAAATACAGAGATGCTTATTACTGTGAGTTTAATAAATAGGTATCTCTATTGACGTAGGTAATAGAAAAGTATCAGATTTTATCATTTTTACCTTCAAGTAATAATCGGAATACCGTACATGGGTATTTTGATAATGATACAAATATTATATCATATTCTAACTTTTAGAAATATTTAGAGACGAGAGAGATATACGTATATCTATGTATATAATCTATACTATTATAAAGCGTTACAGCTTATAGTATATTATATAGCTTATAGGTATGTCTGTAAATTTAAGATATTTGAGAAAAAATGGCTGTAATAGGCTATATAGGCGTGTCTAAACACAAAAAGATTTTTTTAGATTTTTTGTCTGTTTGTTTGTTTGCGCATCACGCAAAAACTACTGAACGGATTTTGATGCAACTTATTTTATTTGATAGCTCTTGATTAGACTTAAAAACTGGTATACATTTTATCCCGCTACCATACCAGGAACCTGAGATATAACCGAAAAGCTAGCTTTTGGCTGCGGCGTTGCCGCGGGCAAAGGCTAGTTTTATTATACAAGCTCTAGTCTTGATTTTCCTACATTTAAGGAAAGATACTCACTAGTCATTGTCTGATAAGTGAGTATAGGTCGAGTCTTATTCATTCTTATTAAGTTTGTCCGCGAGGTGACGGAGTAAGAATACAAGTGTCATCACCACATTCTTTCCCACGGGTGTCTTATGAAGCGTCTAAGGGAAGTAAGCAATTATCATCCTTTGCATGACTGGTGGTAGGGCTGGGTACCAAGTGGGAGTACTAACTTGGTATCGGGCCTGAGCAGCTTGGTACCACCATCTCCCGTGTGACCGGCCATGAAGCACATAGTTGCGTTTTGGCTGTAGCAGTAGATAGCCGTTTATTCTTTTATTTCATATCTGTGAAATGAAATGGTGAGCAGCGGCTTGACAATACTCTCGGTATAGTTGAGTGCATGAGCGATGGATACCATTTACCATCAGATGGGCCGTGGCTGGTCTGCCACTACATGCAATAAAAAAAATGTAATAGGTATACAACATTATTACTAATATTATAAATATGAAATTGAGTTTACTTATTACGTTTTTACGCCATAACTAGGGAACTAATCATAATGAAATTTTTCGTACATAGGTATAGGGTATTATTAGAAATGATCATAGTCCTTTTTTTTTACTACCTGGGCAAACAATCATACGGCCACCTAATGGTAAGCGGTTACCATAGCCTAAAGATGCCAGTAACAACATAGGCATCACTCGCGCATTGTGATCTCCAAGGAAAGGGATAGGAGGTGAATAGGTATGATAATAAAAAAGGATAGGTAGGATAGGAGCAGATAAGAAGGATATTAAGGAGAGGATAGGGAGGGCGTTTGGTCCTCCGGCACTCTCACTAATCATAAGAAACACAATGGTAGGAAGCAACTATTATTGTTACACGTTGATCTTTTGTTACACTGCGGTACTTTTTCGATCGAGCTTGTGAATGGGCCGACTGGGATAAGCAAGGTTCTACCACTATACAAATAGGTGTGAAATTATTTTAATAAGTTACTTTCAATCCTAGAAAAATAATTGGTTCCTGTGTAGCAGTTATTTCTAAATTTATCACTTATGTACTTATATTCTTAAGTCCGCGTGGACGATGTCGCAGGCAGAATCTCTTTTCTTTGCCTGGCCCTTTTTCTCTCCCATTTTATTTGGGGTCAGCCCTCCGTATCATGCGTCTCCAGACAGCTCGGTCCTGGGTCGTCACTTTGTTGACTTGGGCTTCTTTAAGGTTCTTATTTACTACCATATTTATATCCATGTGATTCGGGGTCTTCCTCGTCCTCGGGGTTTAGTTTCAATATCTAGCACTATTCTGGTCTTGTGGTCGGATGGTCGCCTCATAACGTGTCCGTACCACCACATACGCCTCTCCTGTAGTTTATTTGGGATAGGTCTCACCTTAAAGGTGCCTCTTATGTGTGTGTTTCTGGCCAGCCTAGATATACCATCTGCCCACCTGAGCATCTTCATCTGTGCGCAGTGTAATTGATTTTCGTGCTGCTTTTTGAGTGGGCAGCATTCGGCTCCGTATGTCCGGTCGGACGGTTGCTCGCAGGCAGAATCTAGTGTATATTATTTGAATATGCATCACCACATGAACTGGTAATAGTAAATAACTGACTGTATTCCTTTGTCAAGTATTTAGCTGAATTACGAGTTTTCTTGGATAAAAAGTAGCTTACAATCTATCTATTAAACAGAAAGTCTAATGTATAGTGCTAAGCATGTCAAATGCTAAAAATATGTATAAAAATATCTATATAATCTATCTCTTTGCTAAATTTCATTCTGATCTCTTCAGCCTTGTCTGTCGTGATTGTGTAAAAAACATCCAATCTAAAAACTTACTAAACTTTATTTAGGTTATATCTCAGGTTCCCGATATAGTAGCGGGATAAAATGTATACCTACCAGTATTACCACCAGTTTTTAGATCTAATCAAGAGCTATCAAATAAAAAAGTTACATCAAAATTTGTTCAGTAGTTTTTGCATGATGCGCGATCAAACACATAGACAAACAGACAAAAAATCTACAAAATAATGTTTTGTTTTCAGACACGCCTATATGTATAGCCTAATACAATCATTTTCCTCCAATAGCTTAAATGACATACAGACACAGTTCTGTTATAGCTTTACAATAGCTATATAGGATACCAGCCTTTGCCTGTGGCTTCGCCGCAGTCAAAAGCTAGTTTTTGGGTTATATCTCAGGTTCGCGGTATAGTAGCGGGATAAAATATACCAGTTTTTAAGTCTAATCGAGAGCTATCAATAAAAAAGTTACATCAAAATCCGTTCAGTAGTTTTTGCATGATGCGTGGACAAACGCATAGAAAAACAGACTAACCGATGAAGAGTAAAAAAATCTACAATAAAATGTTTTGTTTTCAGACACGCTTATATTAATACAGTAATTTTTCTCCAATGTAAAAAAAAAATAATAATTTCAAAACCAAAAAATATGTTATTTTTTTTTTTAAACAGACAACTCCCTGCACTAAGAAATAATCCTTGTATCGCGGGGGATTTTACAAACAGAATTTCACGGACACAAAGTACACCCAGACTCAGAACAGCCATTTTGGGTCACACAAAGTGATGTTGTATGTGGAATCGAGCCAACACCACTCAAGCGGGAAGTTTGTATGTAAACCACTTCGCCATCTGTGCAGTCGAATATAAAAGAAAAGTTCTCGAAGAACAAATTAGGCTTGACATCTTGGCTCTTATAATATTATTGGACTTTTAGTAGTTTCTTATGAGCCAAAAAAAGTCTATCATGATTTATAGTAGACATTAATCTTAGACTGAATGAGTCTTCGACCTTGCGAAGTAGGTTATTGATGTGTTATTACATCATAAATTAAAATGAGTTTTAACCCGCTCGAGTAGGCAACTAATTAACTCTGGCACAAACTCATTCATACTAAATGATTACATTGGCATTGGCATTATCTATATCTATACTTATAACAAAACTGTAGAGAGGTCAATTCTGTACATTGAATATATATTCAAAATTAATATTGGAGGATGAATGGTGATCGATACTGATGCCAAAAATGTAATCAATAAATTTTTTGTCTGTCTGTCTGTATATGCACGCATGGGTCAAAAACTACATAAAGGGATTTTAACCAAACTTGGTACGATTGTAGTCCATACTCCTGGACAGGTTATAGCCTATATAACATAACGCTAAGACACATAGAAGCTGAGCAGTGACGATAAATTTGAAGCAAGTCGGATGAAAATGCGCTTTCGAGCTCTTAACCTCGCATACGTTGATCATACACCAAAAGTATGTATTACAAAGATGATGGTCTTCAAAAGATCTACAAAAAAGTCCTGAATAGTATATATCTATCTTTTATAAATTAGCCACAATAACGTGTTTAATCGTTAGGCATTTCTTCAAAGTGTATTATTAAATACATAAATATATTGTATTTCACATAGATATCTTTATCAAACTCCCATATTCAAAAAGTACACTTTAATATCTATTTTATATGATTTTTGTTTAACGTGCGAAACGGCCATCCGCTTCATCTTTAAAAAGGTGAGGGTGCTCACGCGCCGACTTCAAATCATAAACGTGGGAAATCCCATTTTGCCAGCAACAGCCCGAGCCGAGGTCCTTATCCTACAGGGGGTGCCCTCGGGTAGCGTTGCCTAAATGTTGATTGAAGAGCCCTCTGCGCTCACCAATTGTACGGGTAAGATTTTCATAGCCATCTGAGGCTAAACAAACTTCAAACACAAAAAAATAAAACGCGCCGACTTCTCTCACATTGTCACTCTTAATGCGAACGGACGTGGTTCTTATTGACTCTTCTCGGAATAAGCGCGTTTTAGATTTTAAAAATACATAGATACGTAGTTTTTAGATATAAGTTTAAAGTAGGTATTAGATAATAATATAATTAGTTTGTTTAGTGTTTTTGTTTGTTTCTCCTTCTTTTCTTTATATAATATAGTTGTTAAGTTAAACGTTGTAAATTTAAGTATAAATTTCAATATATATTTTTTCTTTTTGTGTATTTATCTTATTAGGTTCTTTTTATTCCACCTACGATGCCACCTAAAAATGGTCTTCCTTATCTCGAAATTCGAGAAATTCCAAAAGAATGAGAGATGCGTTTTCTCAGGAATCGTCAGAGGAAAGAGCGCATCGTTTAAACTCTATGAGAGTTAATAATGCAACTGCACGAGCACATGAAAGCAGTTCTGAAAGAGAGATGCGATTAACTTCTGATAGGGAAAGAAGAGCTGTCAATGACTTTTTAAGAAGAGATTTTGGTATTATTAGGCATTTTGATATGTTGCAGAAAACAATACTAAATGAAATGAGTGCAGGAAAGCGTAATCTGCACTAATTTATAGTGTACACTTTTAGTGTGTAATTCTGGATTTTCTCTCTTTTATACTACAACTGCCTCGGGGGTGTAGCGGTAGTGTATGCGACTGCTAATCATGAGGTCTCGGGTTCGATCCCCGGGTCGGGCAAAGCTATTGAGCTTTTTCCTAAAAAGAAAATTTCTCAGTAGCAACATTCGGAGTTTGGAAATGTGCCCGGTAGACGTCAATAGGCTCGCACCCTATTACGTGGGACTCAAACATAGCTGGTGAGTCGTGGGTGTGTAATACACCTCTGCCTACCCCTTCGGGGAATACAGGCGTGATGCTATGTTTTAAAAATTCTCAGTAGCCGCCCGGAGTTTGTAAATGTGCTTGGTAGACGGCAATAGGCTCGCCCCCTATTACGTGGGACTTAAACATAGCTGGTGAATCGTGGGCGTGTAATACACCTCTGCCTATCCCTTTGGGGAATACAGGCGTGTTACTATGTTTTTGTTTATACATCAATGTTTATAACATATAATTATACTAGGCTGTATGGATTGATGGTGAGTTAGACGGTAAGTTTGCCACCCCATGAGTGGTTGGCGTGGTAGCCTATAGACCAAAAGCAACCTTCGCGAGTAATCCACCCCAAGAAAAGCTATAGGACATGAAGAGGAATGATGATATAGAGGAGATGAGGAAGTGGTCAGGTAAAATAATAAGAAGGAAATGTGGTTTGGTAGGTTTCTAATTGGGAGATAAAGACACACATATTTGACCTTTTTTGAACTAAGAATGTTAATTTTCATGTTATATTTGATACTAGCTGACCCGGCGAAATTCGTACCACCATATATGTATTTTTTCATGAATAAATATTGCAATTATAAATTGAGATATAAAGTATCCTATCTCTAAAGTTGGAACAAAATACACATTTTAAAAAAGAAAAGTTAAAATCGGTTCAGTAGTTTCGAAGTGCATCCCGGATAAACATGGAATTATATATAATAGATAGGATACACATACATTTCAATAGTTTTAAAAAAATGCCTTTAAAATAGGTGTCGAATTTAGAAAGTAAAACTTCAACGCTGACGAAGTCGCGGGTATATCAGCTAGTAAAATATAATACTGTTCTTTGAAATTTAAGTGTACGAAGTTTAGTAATTTTGTTAAGTTCTTTAAATAATTCTGAGACAAAATTGACAAGATTTTTAATTACGCTTGTTCTTGAATAAAATCTTGCCAAATCATACTATTGTTTGCATAAGAAATTTTCTAACTGAATTGTTTAACTGAGTTACTTTATACATGACAAGATCTGTAATTTAAGTTACTTTAAAAGAACTCAGAACCAGTTATATCTCACTTATTTTATTATCGAAGTCGTTATGGGAGTACATTTTGTAAATTCTTTTGTAACTTGGACATTTCTTTACATTTATATTTTTGTTGGGATACGTACCTATATTGACATACCAGATTTAGAGTTGCTCATTTTGATTTCGTAGTAGATAAACATTATTGAACATACAATAATGTGGTATACAACATTAATATAAAACGATAACCATCAGCATACGATATTGCAAACATAATAGTAGTTTGTATAAATTGCTCCGGAAAAGAACCAACCGTATCGGAGAATGGAGTTCAGGTATTGAAAGCGCTGGTATCAATAATGTATGGAGCAATTTACTTGTAGTGGAATGATTTAAAAGGCATAATTATATATGAGTATTTTTATTAGTAGGTGAAAAGTTTTTTTTTATTGCATATGGTCCCCGTGGTAGCCGTGTGGGGCCGGATTTAGAATTGTCCCACCCCTCTCTACCCACGGGAGTCATAAGAGCTGACTGAGGGAATGCCGGGGGAGTGGGCAGCAGCACTCCCTCAAGTATTGACAACATCCACTGCGATCGCCAACCCGCCTGCCAAGCGTGGCGATTACGGCATTATCCCTCATAATGAGCGCAAAAAAAAAGGATACGGTCGGCACAGGACCGCTCGTTGTGGCGTTTTTTTTTTTTGGGGAGGCCTATGCCCAGCAGTGGACGTCGAAAAGCTGATGGATGGATGGATGGATATGGTCCCACTTGATGGAAAACGGCAACCATCGCTCATGGACTCAACTATAACTATATTGTCAAGCCGCTGCTCAGCTCACCATTTAATTTCACAGATATATATGAAATGAACAAATTAACGGCTATCTCCTGCTACAACCAAAACACACCGATGTGCCGGTCATACAGGAGATGGTGGTAACCAACCAACTAGGGCATGATGGCAAGTGAGTACTCCCACTTTGTACCCAGCCCTACCAACAGTAATGCCGGTGATAATTGCTCACTTCCCTTAGTCGCCTCGTGAGCTTATTTAGTGGGTGAGGGCCCCACACTACCCTGTTCGTTGCCTCGAAAGACCGTGTGCAGTTAGGTACATTTTTCTTGCCTTAACAAAAAAAAGGTTATCGTTTAAGACAAGAGTAGTTGTCTTGATAAATCAAAGAGACTGAAATTCGATAGTGACTCGAGATTGCGTCATTTCGTTATAAAGTTCCCTTCTGGATTCATAATCAGATTAGTATGATATCATTATATTCCATTGTTATCTGATTTACAAATGTACCAAATTCAGTTGCAAAATTAGACCCAGAACAAAGCTAACTAAAACAGCTTGCAAAAATTAATACTTCTCCTGTATACTATGTACTGTAACAGTAGTCAGCAGTGGTTACATAAATGGAACTTTATTGAAACCATATTCAAAATAACTGAATCAAAATCGTATACATGTATAGAAAATACATAATATATTAAACACAAAGTTAAAAATGTGAAATCAAAAATAACAGTCACGTGCAGGATTATTTTCGATTTAACATTTTTCACTTTGTGTTTAATGTATAGTGCTAAGCATGTCAAATGCTAAAAATATATATAAAAATATCTAAATAATACATAATATGGTTCATTAATTCTATCACAATTTGAAATCTTCTCTGCTTCCCGGGAACATTCACGAAAAGAATGAAACTGACCTTACGACTTTGCCATTTACCTGTGATCCGACTCAAATCACCTCATTCAGCACAAACGAGTCTATTGTCAGTTATTTGCAGGACGATTTCGGGTTAACAACGAATGTCCGCGACTGCCTTTTATTCAATTTACTGCATAGAGCATAATGATACCAGATGGGCATTAGTTCCTTTGTGAAGCGATAAGGTAAATTTATTGTGATATTTGTTGCTTCCGTATTTGTTTCTGTATCTCAAATGATGACAGTTTCCACATACATTTTTTTGTTTTAAGGATCTTGATGCTGTATAATATTTAGGTATTACTCAACAAGTATCTCGTGTGCTATTTTTGATAGAAATATAAATACTTTTTAAAGTTATACGACATAATGATGACCCTGATATAGCAGTTATGTATGAGATATGTTTGCATAGAACTAATATACTAATGGCGTTACGTATTAGCGGCACGCACTACCACAGCCAGAACAATAATTTAAACCAATTTATTTGTTTGCAACTCTGATATATATATATGTTTGTTCTTTACTTTCAGGTTACACGATATGTGTATGTCACAAGATGATTAGTGTTGGTCTTTGTCAAAACGCAATCAATTAATGGGTAAGACCCCGTAATTGATCAGTTTCACAATACCTTTCTAAAGGTCTTCCGTATTTCATAATATTCTTTTTTCGTAACATAGGTAATGGTATCGAGAAATAAAGGTTATATACTATCTTATTATTATTATTGGAGTTTATTTTAATCCTGAAATACGATACGTATTATTCAAGAAAAAAATAACAATATATCACCAGGCCTGTATTCCCAGAAGGTAGGCACAGGTGATTACACCCAACGGTTCGCCAGCTATGTTTAAGTCCCACGTAAGTAATAGACGGCGAGCCTATTTCCCTCTACCGGGCTGATAGCTCCGAGAATTTTTCTTTTTACGAAAAAGCTATAATATAATATTATACAATATATTTTTTTAAAAAGACCTCTTCAATTGTTGGGTATGTCTTAAGAGTGGGAGGAATAATTCAATGAGCGTAATTTTTTTCATACAGCAGTTTTTATGATATTATTCTATAATAAATGAATAGTATTTGCAACATGCCTATGCCTGAAATTGGACTGACTACTTTATGGTTCTATCAATGATTTGTCACTTTCATACAGTATGGCAATTCGTACCTACACCTAAATGTAAATTAGCGCAAACGCCCACTATAAACAAGATAACAACAGTAGTCGTTTTAATTTATATAGTCACGTACGAGTTTAATGAAATGTCTAACACTTAGGAGTAAACACCGAAATTCTATCTAAAATGGTTTTAGATGTGACGTCTGTTTTTCTAAAAACCTGGAAAGTTAAGCGATTTATAAATATTCTTTGTTAAAGTTAATTTTTCATTTGTTTTTATCGAACAATGAATTCAGTGCTAGGTTACTTAAGCACACTTAGCAGCCAAAAGCTAGTTTTTATTTTATATCTCAGGTTCCCGATATAGTAGCGGGATAAAATGTATACCAGTTTTTAAGTCTAATCAAGAGCTCGTGATGCGTGAACGAACAAACAGACAAACAGAGAAATATTCTAAAAAAATATTTTGTGTTTAGACACGCCTATATAGCCTATTACGGTATTTTTTTCTCAAATCTCTTAAATGTACAGACACAGCTCTGTTACAGCTATATATTAAATATAGAAGAAAATAGACGATTTTAGGTAACACGGTCGTTTTATATAACTTTTTACTTACGTGAAAATAATCCCCTATGTGATTGTGAAAATAATCGCCATGTGATTGTAACAACTATACTGTTGTATATATTTATAAACATCGAGTACATTCGCCAAGGGATTTACCTTCCGCATGCAAATACTTACTTAATATTTTATCAACGAGGGATGGTAAGTTTCCGGTTTAGTGAACCAGCCTGTAACGGATGTAGGCGCTTTTTATTTTTTTAGTCGTAATAAGTAAATTAAGTAAGGATATAGCTAATATACCTACATATAGTAGTGTAATAATAGACT
The DNA here is from genome assembly GCA_948253155.1 of Leucoma salicis. NCBI lineage: Eukaryota > Metazoa > Arthropoda > Insecta > Lepidoptera > Erebidae > Leucoma > Leucoma salicis. The sequence goes on along the minus strand of OX411808.1, from coordinate 6,968,604 downwards.
TGGCGTAAATAATAACTGCCTCTGTGATGCTGTGGTAGTGTAAGCGACTGCTGATCATGAGGTCTCGGGTTCAAACCCCGGGTCAAGCAGTGCTATTGAGCTTTTTCGTAAAAAGAAAAATCTCAGTAGCTATAAATCACGGAAACTATTTTTTACTTTTATATTCTTCTCTTCGACTGTGAGATAAGCGATATAATATAGTAAATTATTATTACGTGTATGTATAATATAATGAACATTTTTAATATCGTTTGCTAATTTAGGTATATTTAATTCTCAATTTTAATGGATAGATAGATGTTTGGTTCAATTAGTAGTTTTATAAATAAATAAATATTCACGGACATTTCACACAACGTCCTCTGGTCCCAAACTAAGCTTAACGCTTGTGCTATGGGTACCAGATTACGGATATAATACAATATATTACTTTTTTTTTGTAAATACATACATACGAGTATAATAGATAGAAAACACCCAGACGAAGTACAAAGGGTTCATTACACAAATAATTGTCTTGAGTGGGAATCGAACCCACGACCTCGCATGGAAGTCGTTTACACTACCGACTACACCACGAGGCCTGTCAGTCAGCCCGGAGTTTGGAAATGTGCCCGGTAGACGGCAATAAGCTCGCCCCCTATTACGTGGAACTTAAACATAGCTGCCGAACCGTGGGTGTCTAATACACCTCTGCCTACCCCTTCGGGGAATACAGGCGTGAGTGATGCTATGTTTTTTTTAAACCAAAAGGATATATATTTTTTAAAGATAGTGGTATTGAGTTTGACTTCTAATGTCGAGAGCTCACAAGGCATCTCACTTTTCACCTCTGACTTTTCGAAATGATTTGTGTATACAGTGCTCAGTGGTTAAAAACATTTTTGGTGACCCGCAAGCTTGAGCAATTTTATCGACAGCTTGTGAACTCAAGCAACTCGCACTAAGTGAACGTGGTGGATTCTGGCCTAAAACCTTCTTATTTTGAAAGCACACCCGTAACCAACATTGGGTAATAGGTTGTTGAAGTAAAGATCTAGGGGTAGAGCCTTGCTTATTCCAGCATGAATGGTCCAGCTCGATCTCACACAATCTATCATTGTATTTCGTTTGTTGAGTGAGAGCGCCGGAAGCTCAAATCCCTCCCTATCCTCTCCTTAGTATTCTACCTTTTCTCCCCGTAATATCCTTCTTATCTGCCTCCTATTTCTTTCCTTGGATATGGCAAAACGCGAGTGATGCCACTGGTGTTGCTAGCGTCTATAGGCTCCGGTAACCGCTTACCATCAGGTGGGCCGTATGGTTGTTTGCAACCCATGTAAAAAAAAACGATATGTCCCGATTTATATGATGGTTATGATACATCATATAAATCATTTAAAACACAATGGCCTTAAACTTTTATAAATTTTAATACATAATTATTTATTTATGGCCATTTTGATAATTTAGGTTTTTACGTGGACACTGACCTAGTATTTTTTTTTATAAAGTGCTCTCTAGAAATGATACGTAATATAACCTCTGACAAAAATAAAAATTTGCTTGAAATCAGATTAAGTAAAGGTTCGCGTGGATAAAGAAAAAATGGGATACCCTCGTCGTTATTTAATCCAAAACAGTGATCCCTAGAGACCCCTTATGTAGCAGTTTATTGATCGTTGATGTACCAAAATTAACCGATATGCTTACCTTATATACTCGTAGTATAAGTAAAATTTATCAATATATTTATTTCAAAACAAATGTTCAAGTTTTTGTAGTTTATTTTTATACAGAGAAAAAGGCCAAGGACTTTATTCTCTGTGTTATATTGTTCTCTATTTGAATCTGGAAAATGTACATTTGGTACTACCACGCTATCAGCACAAGAAATCTTTTATGATAATTTTGGTGTGCAAATTAATTACATTGTTATACTAACCTTTGCCCGCGGCTTCGCCGCAGCCAAAAGCTAGTTTTTAGGTTAAATCTCAGGTTCCCGATATAGTAGTGGGGTAAAATGTATAGGTACCAGTTTTTAAGTCTAATTAAGAGCTACCAAATAAAAAAAGTTTCATCAAAATTCGTTCAGTAGTTTTTGCGTGATGCGCGAACGAACAAACAGAAAAACAGACTGACAATAAATCTAAAAAAATGCTGTGTTTAGACACGCCTATATAGCTTAATAAAGTATTTTTTTCTCAAATATCTTAAATGTACAAACACAGCTCTGTTACAACTTTACAATATTATAGATGTGGCCTTTTCTTTGATGTGTGTCTAACTAAAGCAAATGAAGCAATTTGGTCCGTGATTAGGTTTGCTTAAAAAAATAATTATAATGAGTAATTTTGAAGTTCAAAGGATCACGTCTATAGATATATGGAATCACATAGCATGTCGCATCAAAACGATTATTTGTTTTTATATTTGTTTCTATAAATGTTATTTGTGTTTAAAAATCCGGATTTCATAGTAATATAATAAAATCTGAGATAATGTAACAACATGGTCATTACTACTAAGAGTTTTATTTGATTAGGTAAATTGTAATTATGGCGTAATTATACTTAGAGTTGGAAAAGTATGATTACTTTTAGTTGATATTTCTATTATTATGGGTATTATTGTATAAATAATGTGAATTTAATTTCGTTATGCCTGTAATCCAATGCAACGTATGTTTACCCAATTTGTTAAGGTGGAAAATAATATAAAAATAACGTGTATCGATTTTCAAAAGCAAATCCCTTAAGCAAGAAGTTGTAAAAAACTAAAAATTAAATAACTAAAATATTCTTATCTTGAGGCGTGAGAAAACTTGATACAGCCTGATGACAAAAATTCAAAAAAATTGTTCAGATTTTTTCATAGACGTCTAAATAGCCTAATAAATTCAAATATATATATATATATATGATATAGCTGTGTTCCAGCTTTATAGTAATATAGATTACAAAATCTTGAATAAAGTAATAATCATGGGTAAATGTGAACAAGCTCATTCATAATGCAAGCAGGTTGAGGGAGATCTCCTTGAGCATTCCTTGAAACTCTCAAGTGCAAGGGTATTTGAGATGAAATTTTCGCCGGTTTTCTACTGAATGAGATTTTGAGTGTATAGGCTCCGCAAAAGCCTACTTACGGACTTTTGCCGGGGAAACCTGCTATTTATAAATGGGTTAATAAATTGGGTCTTTAGAAAAGAAATATTTTGTACCTACATTTTTGCAAAAACCTTACACGTAATAAGATTAAAAACCCAAATTAGGGTAATGCGATGGCGTCTGGCCTAAGCCAAAGTAACGTTTTGTGATTTGTTTTTTATGAAACCTGAAATACGACGACGGGCCTCGTGGCATAGTCGGTAGTGTAACCGACTTCCGTGCACGAGGTCGTGGGTTCGATTCCCACCCAGTACAATTATTTGTGTGATGAACACAGATATTTGTACTGCGTCTGGGTGTTTTCTATCTATTATATGTATGTATTTACAAAAAAAAAGTAGTATATGTATTATATCCGTAATCTGGTACCCATAGCACAAGCGTTAAGCTTAGTTTGGGACCAGAGGACGTTGTGTGAAAATGTCCGTGAATATTTGTTTATTTATTATTATTTTTACTATGCAGGTAATAATGTATGTAAATATCATACGCGTATATTTTTTTATTGCTTACTAGCTGTTGCCAGCAGCTTTGTACGCAAACAAAAAGTTTATACAATAAGTATCGTGAATATTTAACTTACTTATCATCAAGCTATCTCCTGTACGGATTAATTAAAGCAGAGTACTAAAAGACTATTCTTGTATACATCTCTCGCTTTCTACATACATAATTCTTTTCATACAAACGAGAGCGCCAGAGCCCAATCCCTATCCTTATACTCTTCTTATTATCCTACCTATCGTTTCTTATTACTATTGTTTCTTTCCACTTCCTATACCTTTCCGTGGAGTTAGGGAGACGCGTGAGTCATTGCTGTATGCCTGTTTACCACATGCGTAGAAAATAAATGCATAAATGCGCTCGACTGTTTCGGAGAGTCTCACTTCACCTTTCATCAACATATAAACGCTTAACTCAAATTTGTAATACTATTTTTAAAGTCCGTATTAAATTGACACTCCTATAAAAACGTTCACTACTCGTTTTTTCATCCTTTCTAACGCCTACACTATACGCTCCCTCTATAACTATAATGTTGTAACAGAACTACTCGTATGTCTGCACTCTGCACTATTTAAGATATTTGAGAAAAAAATACTATTATTTAGTCTAGGCGTGTCAGAACACAAAATATTTTTTTTTGATTTTTTTCTGTTTGTATATTCGCACATTACTTTTATAAGTACTGAATGAAAATGCTAAATACTGCAATTTTGTCTGTTTGGGACCTGGCACTAGTATACGTTTTATGTTGCTACTTTTTTTGGTAATCTAAAAACTAACTTATGGCTGCGGCGGAGCTGTGGGCAAAGGCTAGTTCAATTATAAAAAAACCTACATTCAATATTTCAGCTCTATAGTTTTATTAGTTTTGGCTGTACGTTTTTGTTGACAGCTTTAATATTATGATTATCAGGCAGGAAAAGCAATTTTATATATCAATGGCAGTTGAAGGGTCACGGCCAACCTGACAGTAAGTGGTAACATGGTGGTAACTGCCGCTTATAGACTCAAAAAAGGAAACAATTAGAGATAGATATATTATTTAAGATTACATTTTTTCATATATTTTATTCGGAATTTAGGTGTACTTTGTGTATATTAATTGTATATAGTGTGATGTGTTTACAGTTTATCAAATGTATAATTGACAAAAGACTGCACAGATAGCGCAGTAACTTAGATACAGACAGTTATAACAGTCCTCCCGTGTTGAGTATTTTGTGATCAATTTCCATATACCTAAGTAGGGCATTTTATTTTATTTGTATTATTGACAAAGGTTCTTCTGAGTCAGATTGTACACTTCCTAGTATAAAGTACTTCATAATAAATAAATACGTCACTCCCTAGCACGCTAATGATCTCTATTAAAATTGCCATCCCACAGGAACCATAAATTTTTCCAGGATACAAGTAGCCTATATCTTTTTCCGAGTTCTGAACGTATGTATGCTAAATTCATAAAGATAGATTTAATAGTAATGGCGTAAAATCAATAAACAAAAAACAAACGTATTTTTGCATTTATAACGATGGCAAGGAGTGACTTTTATCAATGTTATAATAAATTAAAGTGTGATAGTTATCTCTACTATATCTGAATACATACATCAAACATTTATAAAGGGATTGATTAATAATTAAGGTCGCTCATATAATGGCAAATCGATACTAGAGGAACTGAGGAAGGCTAAGTGTTACATAAACATAAATATGATGTATAATATAATCTTCCTTGGTGTGTTTATTTAACGTTCAGCCGTGCCTAATTACGAACGCGCTGGTTAACGTAGTATTTGTTATCAAAATGCGTACAATAGATATACCTATATATTATGTATATATCGTAAGCAGGTACATGTTACGAATATCGATGGAGCTACACAATTTTAGTGTGATATTTTAATCCCACAGTTCGTTAGATTATTTGTTCGACAGAGAAACTTTTTTCAATCAATATTGAATCGCAGAATTTTTTTGTTAAAAATAGTGGCCTGCCCTCGTTTTGCACGAGTTTTTTTTATTGCTTACGGTGGCAGACAAGCCACGGCTCACCTGACGGTAAATGCTAACCGTCACTCATGTACTCAACCAAGAGTATTGTCAAGCCACTGCTCATCATTTCATTTCACAGCTATATGAAATGTCAGGCAAGTATTGACAATGCCTCCTCAGCTGTCCTTAGGCTAAATAGCGACCTGGAATACATCTCTGATTGGTCTGCCAGATTTGGATTAGTAGTAAACCCCAGCAAGAGTCAGGCAATTGTTATAGGTAGCCAGCGTATGCTAAGTAGACTCGATCTACAATGTCTTCCACCTATCATTCTTAACGGTGTGACGATACCACTAAGTACCTGTGTCAAAAATCTGGGTCTATATATTGACTCCTCTCTAAGCTGGAGAACTCAGGTTGCGAGTGTAAGTCAAAAAGTTACAGGTACGGTAACACTTTATCGACTGAAAAATTTTTTACCTATTAAAACCAAAACTTTACTTGTGCAGTCCTTGATCTTTCCTTTATTCGACTATGGCGACATGAGTTATTTTGACCTGAATGCAGACTTGCTCAACAAACTCGACCGTCTTCTTAATAACTGCATTCGATTCATTTTTAATCTTCGTAAGTATGACCATGTCTCTGCTTATCGTCTCCGTCTCAAATTCTTACCCATACGTCAACGCAGGAACATGCGAGCTCTCACTTCACTTTATTCTATTCTTATGTCTCCTTCCTCTCCTTCCTACTTAAAACCCTATTTTCAATATCTATCTTCTAATCATGATAGGGATTTACGCTCTAGTGACAATAGACTACTTCTTTGTCCATCTCATTCTTCTGGTTTTGTTAATTCTTCTTTTCCTGTACAGTCTGTTCTCCTATGGAATACACTCCCACTCAATATCAGGATGTGTAAGAGTCGCTACGAGTTTAAAACTAAAGTCCGACAACACTTCCTGGCGGAGTTAGAGGAATCACTACATCACATGTGAATATTGTATGTATATGTGTATTTTTGTATGTATGTATTTTATTATACTCGTATATATTTTGCTTATTTATATCTTATGTTTACTATATAGTATATGTAAATTTTTATTATGTGTATCTCTATGTGTATGTATCGTATTTATAAGATGTCATATAGTCGCATAATTGTTTAACTCTTGTGAAAATTATTTTTTTTCGCCTCTTGTTTTCTGATATAAATGTACCTACCTCCTATTATCTCTGCATCACCCATGGTTGACTGGTAGAGAATGCCTCAGGCATTAAGTCCGCCATTGTAAAACTGAAAATGTACTTTTGTTTTCTGTTTACATAAAGTTAAATAAATAAATAAACGGCGATCTCCTGCTACAACCAAAATACAGCGATGTGCTTCATAGCCGGTTACACGGGAGATAATGGTACCAACCTGCTCGGGCCTGATAGCAATGGAGTACTCCCACTTCGTACTCAACCTTACCGCGAGTGAAATTGACTACTGAAATTATCTTCAGGATTTAGGAAGAACTACAACTCTCTGTTACTGCTTTTTAATGTAAATTTTTAATATTGAAGAGCAATATTTCATCTACCACCAAAAGCTGTCAATGTTTAAAGCATTGTAAATTCTATGAATGTATGTATGATTTTGAAAGTGTAACATCATTCTCATGGATCAGTCTATTAAGCGCACACGAGCAGTGTAATGGATTGTAACGAAGGGTTCAAGGTAGCCATCAAACGTCTCATGACCCTTGTCATATAGTAAAGCTCAAGAAAAGCTGTCAAATTTAAATTTACGGTCGAACTTTACAGTATCTTCTATTAGATGACAAATAAACAAAATGTACATCTACGTCATAACTATGAATCTTCTTAGTTTAAAAAGTGAGTGCTTCTTGGGCTCCTTCTTGCCTTCGGCTTTCTTGGTGCTTTTGGTTGAAATCTTGGGAAGTGCGAAAAGAAGTACTATTTGATTTTCCATCGGGATATTTGATATATTTGATATTGTCAATATATTTCTTAACAACGATTTTGCCAGTTTAAAGCCTGGATTGGTCGTAATCTCATGTAAGATAGAATGTTTGTGTGATTAATCTTTACTAAATAAATATGTCGTAGAACTGAAAATATTACGCTTACATCTGAAAGCCGTGTGGGGCCGGCTTTAGAATTGTCCTACCCCTCTCCATCCATGGGTGTCGTAAAAGCCGACTGAGGGAATACCGGGGGAGTGGGCGGCAGCTCTCCCTCGAGTATTAACAACATCCACTGCTATCGCCAACCCGCCTGCCAAGCGTGGCGATTACGGCACTATCCCCCATATGAGCGAAACACATGTTGTGGCATTCTCTTGAGGAGGCATATGTCCAGCTGACTTCGAAAGGCTGATGGATGCATGGATATCTGAAAGTGCCAGTTGAAATTTGAAAATGCTTTCTTCATTTGCCTGGGCCTGGTTAGAGTGGTAGTAGGACCTAGTAACTTGCCAGTTTCTGTTAAAAGTGGCCATACCAACGCAGGTGATCCACTTGCATTTTATATGCGACATCAAGGACACTGACTGCCATGAATGTGGGAGTTTGACTACGTTAGTCTGGCCACGTAACTCTGCACATCATATTTATCTTCGTGACTCTTAATTCCTACTTATGTCACTCAAACAAATGTGAATAGTCTACGTTTTACTGTCATATAAAGGACATGTTGCATATATAGACCTATCCCTTCAGTTTTAGAATAAAAATAATGGAGTATGCGGTTAGGTACATATTTTCCCGGCTTAACAAAAAATAAAGGTCAAAAATGACACCAGTCAGTTAGCGCTATTTTGCTCACGCCACTGAGAAACGTGGCATTAGGTCATAGTCAAAGTCACTGGATTAGTGAAGCACAGATCCTAAGTTGATCTGGATCGTTTGCTTGACGAAGTCACCAGCAATGATATAGGATTAATTATATTGCAGCCTAAGTATTCGGTGTCTGGTACATTTAGTTTCTCACCGCCGTTCTCAAGTGATTCCCTCCACGTATTCAATCATCCAATACCAGGACGATATTATCAGCAAACGGCGGAATATATTATATTAAAATATTTTTTTTTGACTTTCGTGATCGAAATGTATAAGCTTTGATGGATATTTAATTGATTTTGTTAGATCTTTGATGTCATAGCGGTATTATCAGTCTCAATCAATTACTCAGTCGACAAGAAATTTACTGTTCCAACGAACTAATTGCTGTGTTGAAACTGCCAATATTCAATGGGTATGTAATTACAGAATTGTTGGGCTTCGAAAATTGGTGCAAATGTTAAAACTTTAAATGTTTTGGACCTTTCACTGACTGTTTTAAGAAACGTGGATAATCAGCACATGAAGTGTCAAAATAATGACAAACGCAATTTTAAGTTTATAGATTTATACGTACCGGATCATGCTTTCATAAATTATCACACACATATTTTATAGGAATATAGCTAGAAATGAGAATCTAGTTATTAATATATCTCACACTTTTAACATGTGGAACACTAGTTGAAAATGCCTGAGCTTAGGACTGTGAGTAGATTTTTAGGTTTTTTTATTGCATTTGGTGGCAGACGCCGCGGTCCACCTGAGGGTAAATAGTAACCGTCGCTCATGGACTAAAATATACCGGGAGTATTGTCAAGCCACTACTCACCTTCATTTCACAAGTATGAAATGAAAAAAATAACGGCTACAGCTACAGTCAAAACACACCGATGTGCTTCATGGCTGGTCACACATGGCCGGGCCCGATAGCAAGTGAGCACTCCCACTTGCTACCCAGCTCTACCACCCGTAATGCAATGGGTGATAACTGCTTTTTTCCCCTAGTCTTAGTACGACACCCGTGGGAAAGAATGGGGTGGTGACACTGGTATTCTTAGTCCATCACACCATATTTGAAATTGTATTTCTTACAAATTAAAATTTTTTCGTTAATTTAAACTTGCCTTAGAAACTGTACTATTGCCTCATTTATTAAAGTTTGTAATAGATACTCTGAGTAGACATAAATCCAATACATTCTTTGAACTAAGCCTGTTTGATACCTTTGTTGAAAGGCTTTTGAAATATCCTTTTGTAGAACGCTTGCGCTGTATAAATACCTACCGAAACTTAAGTCAAGGTTTTACAATACCAGAAATTTTATAATAAGTAAATTAATACCGTTTACATCCTTCTTGTGTCTTTGATGTGAAATTAACATGGTATTATAGCCAAAAGCGTAATAAAATTATACAGCGATCTAAAATATGTGACTATTACCTTTTAACGAGCTAGTTAATTATATAACTTAAATTATCCAATAAACTATAATATGCAAAATATTAACTTGCTTTTCGTACTAGGTCGGACATCCCACGCAGATCCAAGTAGAATTTACATTATATCGTAAAATATTTATGCGGTATAATTCGTAATCTTACGTATCCGAAGGTTTAAGTTGATATGTTAAACCCTTTTAAGACTTTGTAGCATAAGAACTTTGACCAATCAGAAAATGATCAAATGAATATTTACATTTTTTGTTAAAGGATTACTTTGGATAAAAATATATATAATTAATTACTTATGCAACGGATTATTGTAATTATCAATGAAACATTTATTTACAGTAAGTACCTATAGTAAAATTTTTGCACAGTAGATAGTTTCATTTTGGGTTGATAGATATTCTAAAATATGAGTAAGGTCATCATAGAATAAGTTTTATGCTGGCTGAGCGAGTGTTTCTGGATCTAGATGCCCAGGTACACACTGTTATCATTATTTATGCGTGTTCGCCACCCACGCTATGAGTAATATCCTTTTTCTTTCACCCGAAACTATATATATTATACTATTCACTAGCAGGTGTACTATATAAGAGAATTCTAAATTGTGTGAGAGATTAATCAATGATCGTAGAAGATCGCGCGATTAGGCCCACTGCTTTTATTTTACCGTATTTGATGAACATTGAAGCGGAAATTTGGAGAATATAGTGGATCACTTTGATTTTTATCAGTTATGAAACTATTCTCAAAGATTTCCAACGTTAGGGACGTCATTAGAAGATCGGTTCATTATGTACAAAATTGACGTTTTTATTACATAAGTATCAACCAATTAAATGCCGAAATAATATAATAATCAATCTATTGATGAGGTACGCCTACTCGCTTCGGAGATTGTTTAAATCTGTGATTATCTTTTTTTTTTTATTGCATTTAGTGGCAGACGAGCCACGGTCCATCTGATGGTAAATGGTAACCGTCGCCCTTGGACTCGACTATACCGAGAGTATTGTCAAGCCGCTGCTCACCAATTCATTTCACAGATATGAAATTAAATATAAACGGCTATCTCCTGCTACAGCCAAAACGCAACGATGTGCTTCATGGCCGGTCACACGGGAGATGGTGGCACCAACCCGCACGGGCCTGATACCAAGTGAGTTACTACCACCAGTTATGCAATAGATGATAATTGCCCACTTCCCTTAGTCGCCTCGTACGACACCCTCGGTAAAGAATGGGGTAGTGACACTTGTATTCTTAGTCCGTCACCACACGGACAAACTTTCTTATTATTATATTTATGCATATCCAAGACACTAGCAGCTTCTTAAAGTCAAGTACTACTACAATTTGCAAAAGTGAAAGCAGCAAATGTTTAAATCACAACAATATCAAAACAAAATATTGTCACTTTACTGCTGAAACTATTTCATTATAATTTAATTAGCTGATTAATTATTAAGTGAAATATTAATATTGCGTTAGAAAACCAAATAAGCAAACGTTAAACGTATGAAATAAAAATATTACGAGCTCTAGGGAGTGACGGAAAAATGTAAGAGTTTCTGAATAAATATAAACTTTATTACAATACATGCAGGTTCTAAATTAAATAACGCTCATACATAAGAGACTGATATTTATTAAGTGTAATTTGGGTAATGGAGGGCTTGAAAATAGCATTCTATTTTCACTCGATTAAATTAAAAGCAACACCATAATTTTAGGGCAAATACTTTTATGAAGTTAATATACCACTAAATAAAGGGCCGGAATTTTAGAGACATTAAGGTAGATTTCAGTTTATGTAGTCAGCATTTTTTATAATTCTATATAACTTACGGTGGTACACAAGCCACTGCCGATTCGATGGTAAATGGTTACCATCGCTCATGTAAATAGTAACACTAGGAGCTTGACTAAGAAGCCATCTAAACTCAATATCTACAATTATACGCAAGAGTACAGAGGGATAGGAATTGAATATATTCCTTAGAAACATCTAAATTCTTCATGGAGTCTATATTATAAATAATACAAAATTAAGTTGCTGTCCACGCTTGTATATTTTGAAGGCATACTAATCAATCAAAATAATAATACATTTGGAGTATAAGCTGGCAACCTTGAGAGACACATCAAAATAATGTATTAGACACTAAGTTGTATTGCAAATATTCTAAAGACTTTCTTCATAAATAAATTGCAAGATATCCTTCTTATTACAAATTGTATCTCGTAGGAAAATCCCGAGCATAGCGATCTGCGTCAGGCTCTGCATAGCACTCTGCATTGCACACTGTGCGACTTTAAGCTTTATTATAAGGCCAGCATTTTAAAGTATTCGACTATTGTTTTTATTTTGTATATAACATTTTTCAATAACGCGTATTACCTTTTTTTTATAGCCATGTCATCTGTCAAAAATCACTGAAGTATGTTGATATAACCATCATCCCGTAACTATAAGTTAATAGGGTCTACGCGGTGACTGGGCGGTGATCGATTACATTTGGATCTTCGCGCACAGCCGTCGAGTGCGGGAGGCAAAAATTAACTTTATTAAAATATTCGTAAAATTGAACTGAGCATGGAAGGGTTAAGGTCCTTTATTTACCTATCGCCCAGGTCTTTTCCGTTTACCCTACAATGCACTTGAGGTATTTGGAGCCAAGTTTCAACGTATTAAATTTTTCTTAGTCGCTAAGGATACGAATTTTACACCAAATTTGCTGGCATACGCGTAGTGTTATTTCGTGTATCCGCAGATTGTAGTATCTATTTGGCATTTTGTTAGTGTGCCCTTTCAACATTATTGAGAACGGCCGAAAATATCTATGTATTTCAGAACTCTATATTATTCTTCGCGTATTGTTCGCATGACATTGCTACCTTATATTCATGAGCACCGTCTTTATAAAAGGTGACATTTATAGTAGACTTCCCTTGACGAAACCCGACTTCTATGGTCGTCCTTGATATACGAAGATATTATGGTCGTTACTATGGTCTTGTGTGGCGCATATCTTGGGTCATATTTTAACCAGGGAATAACATTCATTGTAAGGATACCAGGGAGGGATAGGGGCTATATGATATAACTATCCCACGAGAACCACTTTATTTTCCAGGGTCTACTCCTTTTGTCCTTTACTGCACTCCAGATTATACGAGTATGTATGCAACATTCCATGATAATGTATTTTTCCTATGGCAGCTTGGGTGACATCACATTTGACCTTGAGCTGCCAGCATGGCCAAGTTAATAGGCATTTTTTTTTAATTTATAATAGTTGTCAGTATATCTGTCTGTGTTGCTTGTCTTATTACAGTGTACTTGTCCTATGAATGAGTGTTTAGAACGTTTATTCTAATAGCGTTCACTAAAGTAATTATTTGCCATTTTCAGTTTGTTCTTGTGAATAACCTAACATTTCTTTTGTCTGAATATTCTTTTGCAACAATAAAGTAAATTATTGCTGCGATTTATAATATTAAATTGACTTGTTATTATTACTTTGTAATTGTTCGTATATCTAGTTCATTGAATTTTATAGTTGTCATTTAACTTCCAGTGAGATAATAGTACCTATAATAATAGATATGTATGTATTTAGTGAACCAAATGTTGTTGTGAGGTAGTTGGTACAAATATTAATTGATGTTGATATGATATTAATTAATACTTTCTAACATTTACGCGAATTTTACACATTTTGAAATAAAACTACGTTTACGGAATCTATCGCGTTTATTTGATTTTTTTACTATCCCGACGTTTCGAATACTTTACAGCATTCATGATCACGGGTGGACTTAGATTGTAGGCGTCCAAAGCTGATAACTATCCTACCATCTAAGTCCACCCGTGATCATGAATGCTGTAAAGTGACGTTTCGAATACTTTACAGCATTCATGATCACGGGTGGACTTAGATTGTAGGCGTCCAAAGCTGATAACTATCCTACCATCTAAGTCCATCCGTGATCATGAATGCTGTAAAGTATTCGAAACGTCAGGATAGTATAAAAATCAAGTAAACGCGATAGATTTCGTAAACGTAGTTTTATTTCAAAATGATAATTAATTAATTTGGTAGGCACTTTAGTCTCTCGGCGGACCACTGAAGTGATGGTCCGCCAGTACAGACGGAGAGCTGTTCGTTACCCCGAATGACGGCGTGCGCTGTTAGGTTTATTTTATCTCGCCTTACCAAAAAAAAAGTACATTAGTGTCTGGTGTGGCTATACTAATATAAGCCGTGTGGGGCTGGCTTTAGAATTGTGCCACCCCTCTCTACCCACGGGAGTCGTAAGAGCCAACTGCCCTCAGTTGGCTCTTACGACTGGACACGTCATTGGGGCCACTGGACATCTCCGTGTGAGTGTTACTTTTAGTTTTGACCTGGTGTTCTATAAGTTCAGGTTTTGATCTCGTGGTAGCTAGCCAAAGTGAAGATTTTTTTTTTAAATCTTGATACTGTGGTGGCACCGTATGTAGAGTAGCTCTTATTTGTTGGTGCACTAAATATTTGTATGGCTCGTCTGGCACGTCTACAACATTGTAGCGTGAGCTGGCGTTAGAAGTGCGTTTTGGGTTTAGTCGCTATTGTCGACTCCCATTTTTTTTTAGTTTCCAAGAAACAATTGGAGTTTCTTCTGGTACACAAGAAATCTCGGGGTTTTGGTATTTTCAATGCCAATGTAATTGGTCATCATCATAGTATATTTAGACTATAAAATGTTGGTTAGGTTGAATGTTAGGAGGGGGAAGTAAGCTCGGAAGGCAGGTGTTTTTTATGCATAAAGTTGGTTCCTGGCAGAGTGAGGGGTGGTTTCATGGAGGTAGCCGAATGACATTTATAACATACTAGCAAAAAGCTGAGCCTTGTGAGGACTCGAGAAGTTTTCTACTTAATTTATAATTTTTGACAGATGGCGTCAGGAATACAATAAAATTCTAATTAATAAAAATTATAATATTTTTTATGTATTTAAAATACTATGTTTTATGATAGATAACACATCTAGAAATAAATTGAAAATACTATGTCAAAGCCCAAATCTGTAAGTGTGATAGTTTCTCAGTAAAGTGTAGCACAATGTGCATAGATTGTAGAATAGTACTAGGGCTCGCTTCGCTCGCTCTAATTATTATGTAAATTACGTATATTCATTTGCTAGCATGTATTAGTTTGTTGTAGTTTTCTTCTTTTTGGATTTATGTATTTTTTTTCTAATTCTGGCATTATGAATTCTTGATTTGCGATATGAGTGTTACCGACTGCGGATGCCACCCACTGGCTAGTTCACTAGACATTGTTAAAACAGTTTGTTTTTGAAAGGGCAGAGGGGAGAGGGGAGAATTAAATAAGGTAAAAATCCACTAAGTGTCCTTGAACCCCAACCCTAAATTCTTCTCACAATTACACATCAATCGGTGGAAGGCCTCGGCCACGAGTTAGCTACCACCCACCTGGTAAGGTATGCCGCAAAATGACACAAGTCATATCCCGGTGTGATACTTAGATGAAACCCTTTTATGAGCATGATTCGGATGATGATGTTGCATAAGTAACCAGAAATTGGAGGGTAGTACGGACGGTGTACTGCTGTCCAGTACAGATCATTGGGGGCACAAGTAGTAGGCTAGCCATCTTGCGAAAAATGCTGGAATGGCTTCACCATGCCTGGGGGAGAAGGCCTGGTGGCGCAGACATTATTGTTTATGCCTATGTCTACCGTTCACATGGCGGTGATCAGGAGATAGTTTGATTGTTTGACCACCCCAGTATGGCCACTGAATCGGCCCAATTAAGGAACTCTTCTGCACAGTTAGTCTTTCTGGGGGACTTTAGTACCTACCACCAGACCTGACTGTTCCCGTACCAGAAGACTAACCTTGCTGGGGAAAAAACACAGAATTTCGCCGTGACGTGAAGATTGAAAGTCATTAAATCTTAGCTAGAAGTTTGTACCGCCTCTCCTTGAAGACTGGAATTATGCCCATATCTTGGAAGCTTGTCAATGTACAGCCCGTGTCTAAAAAAGCCAGACCTTGCCAATTATCGTTCTATCGTTATATATCAATAACGTTCATAATTTGCAAGACTATGGAGCGCATATTATTGAACAACTATATTGTGGCATACATAGAGATGTATGATCTCCTGAGTGACCGACAATATGGACTTCGCCAAATTCGGTCTACGGCCGGTCTATCATTTAGTATATGCCACGCACATTTTGGGTGACGCTCTCAAGTAAAACGGTTAGAACACTAGCCGTTTCTCTGGAAGCCCGGCCATTTAAAAAAATCTTGGATTTCTATGAAGTTGCATTTATTTATACTTCACAACAAAAAAAATATTGAGGTAGCCATCTTCAAAAGTTTCATAAGCCGTCGTTTCAAGATTTTATACGAGAAAATGCCTAAAATGTTGTATGTAGTATGTGCATAATGTATGTATGTACTTCATGATATTGTAACCTTTATCATTAGACATAATTAGTTATATATGAAATATTTATATTATCGAGTATTATGTAACTAACGTGTCCGTTATTTTGGCTGGCAGCCAAAATGTTATATTCACATATCACACGTCAATAATTCATAAGATCCGTCAAAAATAAGAGAATATAAAAGAAGGGAATTCTTCAATAACATTAGAAAAATAACCCATATTCACACTTTAGTACATATAAATCATAAATTTATATTAAATAAATCCATTCATTGGGGTAACCCCTGTAAAAATAACACTTTAAATAACGGTACAAATATTACTATTAATTGCACTGGGTATATGTGATCTAAAAGAAAATTCTCTAATTGAAATTTTTAAACTACCATAATTATGTCTTTAGTTCAGCCTAAATTAAAATGATATTCAATTAATCGTTGCATAAACTTATAAGTATACGTTCGATACGCTTCGTCGTCTAAAGTAGAAACATTACGGTTTAATTAATTATTAGGTGGTCCCATCCCTGGTTACTCAATATTTTTTGACAAAAAATATTTCTTTAACATAATTTGATGTAAATAGGCTACAAACCTCAATATTTTTTTCAAATCCATTTTACATTTTGAGAGAAACATATTTATTTAACCAAAGAGAAAGAAATATAACTCAAAACTATTAAAATAATCGAGCTGTTAGATTGTATTTTATTATAGATCTAGTGATCCATGAGGTTTACGTTAGAGCAATCATTTCTTAGCTGTGACTGTTAACAAATACCTATATAATGCAAAGCGTTTAATTTATATTAGAATTAGGTACTTTGCACTAATTAATATTATATACACGTGTTCAACTTATGTGTGACTATTATAGTTGTGACCTAAATAAAGCATCGTAATTTGTCCTTCTATAAGGCTTGAAATACTCTCAAAATAATTCATAGATTCTTTTGTTATTGTAAAATATTTATAAAAAAGAGTTCGCCCATTAGAAATGACATTTATGATATTCTCACCTAAAAATAAAGCCACCATTTAAGATAAATCGAACGTCCGTTTCAAGGGTATCGGTAAAAATAAAAGTATTATCTCATCTTTTTCTTTTATCCCAACGATAAACATGGTTTTTGCGCTTCCAAAAATCTCATCCATTTGCTGTTAGCACCTATTTAGTTCTTAGATACGGAAAAAGAAAAATCGAATATTGGCGCTGGTCGGAAAAGTAGGTAATACTAGTTAGTACTTTAATGCTAATACTAGTTAATAGGTTATATCTGAGATTACCGATATAGTTCCGAGCTAAATAGTGTACCAGTTTTTAAGTTTAATTCAAAATCTATTAAATAAAAAAGGATTCATAAAGATTCATCAAATCATCATTCGATCAGTAGTGTATGCATGGTAGCGAACTAACAGGCAAGAATTCTAAAAAAGTGTTTTGTGTTCAGATACGCCTAAATAGCCTAATATCTACAGTATTTTTTTTCTTAAATGTCTTAAATCACACATAGCTCTGTTACAGCTTCATAATAGTATAATTATATAGCAAAGGAATCAATTAAAGGTTTTGAAATTAAATACGTATTATTTAATTGAAAGTATAATTTATTTATTTATTTATTTAAAACTTTTGCACTTATATAAGGTGCAAGGCGGACTTAATGCCTTAGGCATTCTCTTACAGTCGACCTGAGGTGGAGCAGAAATTAACGATGGTAGGTGCAATAGACAAATAAATATCAATACATAATAATATATACATATATACCAATACATATAACTAATACTATGATAAACCTACATAATGTACACACCTAAAATAATATAAGAAACATATATATGATAAATATACTTACATAAATATATAATAAGTATCGAGTTGATAAGAAGTATCATTAAGGGGACTCTGCCAAACGACGGAGATACAGTTCACGTACACGGGCTTTAAATATGTCACGACTTGTAGTCATCCTGATCTCCAGAGGCAACGCATTCAAAAGAAGGATAGCCTGTACATTAAAAGAAGAATGCACAAGACTTGAAGAATGAGATGGACAGTGTAGAAGAAGGTTATTAGTGGAACGAAGATTTCGGTCATGGGTGGTAGATAGGAATTCAAAATGAGGCTTTAAGTAAGTAGGAGCGTTATACTCCTATAAGAGGGAATATAAAAGTGAGAGCACCCGATAACTACGCCTTTGCCGGATGGGCAACCAATTTTGTTGAGAGCGAAATTTGGAAATATGATCGAATTTACGAAGATTAAAAACGAATCGAATGCAATTGTTGAGAAGTCGGTCAAGTTTATTGAGCAGATCTGCATTCAGGTCGAGGTAGCACACATCAGCATAGTCAATGATAGGGAAAATCAAGGTCTGAATCAGCATTGCCTTGGTCTCAATGGGAAGAAAATTCTTAAGTCGATAAAGAGAGCGAAGAATTCCCGTAACTCTCTGACTGATAATTGTAATTTGAGACCTCCACTCTAGCGTACTGTCCACAAATAGACCAAGGTTCTTGACGACATAATTAACTAATACTTAATATTATAAATGTAAAAGTTTGGATGTTTGTTATTCGTTCACCCAAAATTGGTTAAATACATTCGGATGAAACTTGGCAGACATATAGTTTATTATCGGGATTAGCACAAATAATCTTTTTTGCGGAAAATTGTTAAGTACATGAAGCACATCGTTGCGTTTTGGCTGTAGCAGAAGATAGCCGTTTTTTATTTTATTTCATATCTGTGAAATGAATTGGTGACCAGCGGCTTGACAATACTCTCGGTATAGTCGAGTCCATGGGCGACGGTTACCATTTACCATCAAATGGACCGTGGCTCGTCTGCCACTACAAGCAATAAAAAAAAAGGTACATGTGAGTTCACTTGAAATTTGGTATAGATGTGTCTTATAGAACGTCAACTTTTGAACAGAAGCTAATTTAAACTCATAAGTAATATTATGAAACAAACTATACTCATTATGACATTTTACAAAAATTATTAAGGAAACAAATTTTAATTTAAATCGTTGTAATATAAAATTAATGCGTTAATTATTATGCATTTCTCTATGTTATACGTGTTAAATGACTGACTATTTTGTAATTTATACAAATTATAGTAAGTGACTTGGTGACATGAAGATAAATGATCCAGTTTTGGAAATATCCATTTTATTTGTCTCTATATTATGCGACGGAAACCATTATCTTATATTGTCACAGTGACTCAGCAAGCTAAACTAACTGAACTAAACTTACCATTATTTAGACAACGTCATACATATCAACTATTCCAAAGTCTTAAATATATAAAACAAGTCCAAGCAAATTTCTACAACATACCTAAATACACTCGGAAGTCATAACTTTAAAGTTTATTGTACTTAAAAGTTTACAGCACTATTAGTTGTACAAATAAAGTTGAAGCAGCGTTGCTAATGTTTACGGGTGAAATCAATTAGTTGGTTAGACGTGCAGGCTGCGGGGTGCGCGGGATTGGTACGTTACGTGCAATCACGGAGAGAATGTACCAGGGCAAACTAATCGCTTCGCGACGCGTCGTTGACTGCGGGGCTCCCTCAGTCGCCTTACCGCGCCGCGACTAGTGACGCGCAGGCGCCCCACTTTAACGCGCTCCCATCACCGCAAATTTTTCTCAGCGCCCGTTCCGACTAAATTGCAAAACCGCCAACCACCCATTCAAGGTATGGAAACGCGCCGAGGGGATTCTTCCGCAATGTAATCACCCGTAGTACAACAAGCCGGGATAACAAGCCGGCTTTTTTCTTATAAGAAACGACAATAATTCACACTCAAGTTAATCCTATAATCGACCGAATAATTAGCAGGAATTACACTAGCGTCATTTTAGGCCGGTTGTTTTTAATTCTAATTATGTTGCTCTTACTTCTACCCGCAATGAAAACCCAACGTTGTTTGGGAGTTTTTATAATAAGAATTAGGATTTTAATTTAAATAAAGAGACCATTCTTTTATATAATATAAATATATTCAGCATGAATGGGCTAGATCGATCGGGGAAGTACCACTCTCTCCCAGAAGATCATCGTGAAATGACGGTTAGTACTTTTATCGTTGTATTTCATATGGTGATAGATACCGCCGGGGTCTTCGTTGTCCTTCCTAACCTGTCCTTATTAACCTTCCTGTTATTTCCTTAGTATCTTTCCCATCCTCATTTTATTATCCCTCCTTTCCCATTCCTATTCCTTTCCTTCAGGGTGGCGATGCACGAGTGATGCCTCTGGTGTTGCTACCGTCTATAGACTGGCCGTGTGGGGCCGGCTTTAGAATTATCCCACCCCTCTCCACCCATGGGAGTCGGAAGAAGTATCTTATACTTCGAGTATTAACAACATCCACTGCGATCGCCAACCCGCCAAGCGTGGCGATTACGGCACTATCCCCCACTCTTGGGGAGGCCTATGTCCAGCAGTGGACGTTAAAAGGCTGATGGATGGATAGACTACCGTAACCGCTTACCTTCAGGTGAGTCGTATGCTTGTTTGCCACCTTTTCTTTTTTTGTTAAGGGAGGAAAAAATATTCCTAACCGCACACCCCGTCGTTCGGAGTAACGAACAGGGTAGTGTGGGGCCTTCACCCACTAAAGAAACCCGCCGTGTGCCGTCTCTCCGCCTTTATTGGCGGGCCACCGGAACCATATTACATTCTTTCCGTGGTATGCTTGTTTGCCCCCCACATAATATAAAAGACTGTATTATAAATTTTATGCAAAGTTCGTAAAATACTAATTAATATGTATACATATACTAATAAAATATCAAATGATATTATTACTGTATCATTAAATCTTAAAACGCATTTTTTTGTTGAATAATGTAAACAACTTGTTTGTTCCACAAGGAAAAAAGTGTTATTTATCATATTTCAAAAGTAAATGCTATAATATTTTCGCCAAGTATTTACTCAAGATTCTGCAAAGGGGTGGTATCGGGACAGTAGGTACCACCCTTTCACAGAATCTAGGTTTTTTGTTGGTACGGTTTGTCATATAAATGGCTTACCTCTCCTGAATTGAACGATACTAAAGTGCAACTTAAATAATGATAATACTATCAAATATCACTGTATTTTATTAATTACGTATACATGCATTTATAAATATATAAATTACAATGAAATTGTAAATTGTGTGTTGCTGGTGTCAAAAATGCACACCCCATCGTTTGGGGCAACGAGAACGATAGTGTGAGGCCGTCACTCAGTAAATAAACCTGCTGTATGCCTTCTCCCTGTCCTGGTGGACCACTGGAACAGCGTGAAATTACTGAGCTGGACCGCATGCTCTTCCAATGAATTTTCAAATGGTATTCAAATCATTGAGATGTTTTTAAGAAAATCTAATTTAACTTTTTTAAGTAGATATTTCAGTTACAACAAAATGATTTAAAGAAATATATAAAAACAAAAAATACAGCCTAATAGTATATTTACTCGTTATTATTAGATACAAATAATATAAAATTTGCACTTTCATAAAAACATGTTAAAAGTTGCATAAAAGTACTCAGGAGTACTCTTTATTAACCGTTTTTTAACCTTTTTTGTTAAACTCGTAGCACTTTAGCAATTCAAAAATCTCGTTATACCTTTTATCCAGATTAAAACTTCTAGAGAAGCTGGAGTACATTTTTTTGCTTTGGACTTTGCTAACTGTTCTAAAATTATGACTTATGAAATAGTAAAAAGGCTTATGAAATAGTAAAATATCTATTTAGATATTTTTATATATATTTTTAGCATTTGATATGCTTAGCAACATACATTAAACAACCTGCTCGTGACTGTTATTTTCGAATTCAGATTTTTCACTTTGTGTTTAATGTATGTTGCTAAGCATGTCAAATGCTAAAAATGTATATAAAAATATCTAAATATTTATAGGGTTTGCATCATTATTAGGTAAAATCTTAATTGTAAAATTAAGTTTACCTGGTCGGTATAATGTATGAAAATACTTCCGACAGATGGTGCAGGCGTCACCCAAAGACGTTAAGTATGAATGTGTTATCGAGATTAGCAGTCAGGAGCAAGAGTCACGATGGCTGAATTGGCAGGGCATCTGGACCGTCTCCAGGAGATGCAGGTTCGAATCCTGCTCGTGACTGTTATTTTCGATTTCACATTTTTCACTTTGTGTTTAATGTAGTAAAATATCATTAAATTCTATATATATTTTTTAATACAATACTCTGTACATAGTACAAAGGACACCTTTAGGTGTACTTTTGTGTCCGTGAAGAACATTATGTAACTCAGAACAACCATTTTGTGTATAACACAAATAATTGTCCTGTATGGGAACCGAATCCACAGGCATAGTTTAGAAGTTTATTATTAGCTGATGATGCAAAAACATGTAGTTATTATATTAGCAGTGTGTTATTAAAGATAATGTATTTCAAAAAAGAAAGTTACGCTTTGAATACCGTCTTGAAATGGCTCGCAAAGGTGTCTTAAAATACGGATCATAAACCATTCTGAGTTACAGATTTTTACAGACCATGCCTCGTAGGTATAGACGCAGTATCATAAAAATAAGTGTGATAAAGAGCGGCGAATAGCGAATATTTGAATACCTACTGGCGGCGATGAATAGTACAAATATTTTAGGAGTGAAAGCTCGTCACGTAGACGTCCCTGGAGGTTCGGGAAATGCCGACGCGTTTTAGACTCCGATATGAAATGCTCTCTTTACATGGATGAGAGTTTTTATGGATATGGCCCAATATTATTTCATTTCTACACTCTTTAACCTGTATTTAGTATGAAATCGCCACTTTTAGGTAGGTACTGAATATATTATATGACTAGCCTTTGCCCGCTGCTTCGCCGCAGCCAACAGGTAGTTTTTCAGTTATATCTCAGGTTTCAGATATAGTAGCGAGATAAAATGGATACCAGTTTTTAAGTCTAATCAAGGCCTTTCAAATAAAAAAAGTTGCATCAAAATCCGTCTAGTAGTTTTTGCGTGATGCGCGAACGAACAAACAGACAAACAGATAAACAGACAAAAATATAAAAAAAAATTGTTTGGGGTTTAGACACGCCTATATAGCCTATTACATCCATTTTTTCTCAAATATCTTGAATGTACAGGCACAGCTCTGGTACAGCTTTATAATAGTATAGATACCATATCGGAAACCTGAGATATAACCCAAACAAACCAGCCAAGTGCAAGTCGGGCTCGCGCACAAAGGGTTCCGTACCATTGACTCATTTGTGAAAATTTCAACTGTCTAGCTATCGCCGTTCTTGAGATACAGTCTGGTGACAGACGGACTGACAGACAGAGCAAAAACGAGTAAAGAAACACGTTTGTGTATGGGAGCCCCCTTAAATATTTGTTTTATTTTAATTTAATTATTTATTTTTAAAGTGAATATATAACTAAATATTCTGTGAATAATTCAAGCGTTTAACTGTTGCCGTTATCAATATATGACAGACGGACTGACAGACAGAGCAAAAACGAGTAAAAAAAAATCACGTTTGTTGTATGGGAGCCCCCCATAAATATTAATTTTATTTTAATTTATATATTTATTTTTAAAGTGAATATATAACTAAATATTCTGTGAATATTACAAGATTCTACCTGTTGCCGTTATCAATAGCGAGCAAAAAAGGACAAAAAAATCACGTTTGTTGTATGGGAGCCCCCCTCAATTATTGTTTTTTTTGTTTTTAGTATTTGTTGTTATAGCGGCAACAAAAATACATCATTTGTGAAAATTTCAACTGTCTAGCTATCGCCGCTCTTGAGATACAGCCTGGAGACGGACGGACGGACAGACAGACAGACAGCGAAGTCTTAGTAATAGGGTCCCGTTTTGACCCTTCGGGTACGGAACCCTAAAAACTAGCATTTGGTTGCGGCGGAGCCGCGGGCAAAGGCGTTATCATTATAAAGTTGTAACAAATAGCCTTTACATTTAAGACATTTGAGAAAAGTGACTATATATAAGAACGAAATATTTTTTAGTATTTGTTTTTGTTTATTTATTATTAGCACATTACGCAAAAACTACTGGACGGATTTTGATAAAACTTTTGTTTGATAGCTCTTAGTTAGACCTAAAAACTGGCATACGACTTATCGTGTAACTGGAACCTGAGATATAATCTAAAAATTAGCTTTTGCCTGCGCAGAGCAACGGGCAAAGGCTAGTCGTTTTTATTTTTATTAATAAATTTGTGGTCATTGATTGTTGATGAGATATTAATTTTCAATGCGAGTGCTACATAATTAAGAAATATATGAATTGGAAACCAATAGAGATTTTTAGTAATGAATTCAAATAGTGATAATTGTTCCCACATGCACGAAAAGTGGGCTTCTTTTTCCACATTCACAAATTATTTGTTTTTCAAAATAGCTGAGCATATCAAGTGCTAAAATGCAGATCAAAACATTTATATTGCTTCATCTGTGGCATGAAAAGTTTATTTAATTCTTCAGTAAAAATATTCCATTCAAGTCACATCTTGCGTCTCTAACTCCAAACTTATTCAGGTACGTATTATGTCTCACTGTCACGAAACACATTCGGGCGTGCGATTTTAACGGCGCCGCCTTATGTCCGCTAGGTGATAGTCCGTTAGCTGCGATAAAATAACTAATATTATTTTAGGCTCAAGGAATATCAGAGTAAGAAATTCATGATATATTTTATTTATTTTTAGCACTTGGCATGATCAGCTACTTCAAAGATCAAAGTAGCTGAGCAAGTCAAGTGCTGCAATACAGATCTCAATATTTAAACAATCGCACCATCGACCAATTAGTTTATATTTTAATTTTAAGTTTCTGATCCTGCAGTAAAACTCTCTTTATTCACATTCAAAAATAAATCTTTTTTCAAATATAAATGGTAAAAAGTTAATTATATTTATAATTTTGATATGTATTTAAGCACTTGACATGTTCAGCTACTTCGCAAATAATTTGTTCTTAAATATTTATAATATTTTGAAAATAAATGTACTATGTTTTATTGCAGGTTTTATACATAATTACATACGAGCAGCGTTTGCCAACGTTGGCCGGCCCGTACATTGGGTTCCCTGCTATTGAGCGACTAATGAAATATTTTTGGATGTATAAATATGTGATAAGGGCCGTGATGGGGTTTGCTGTCAAATTTTGTATTTATAATTTACTAACGTGGGTATATACGTATTCCGCTCGCCTAATGATAAGCTGTCACCGTAGCCTATAGACGCTAGTGACACTAAACACATCACTCGCGCATCACGAGAGACGATGGATAATAAGGGAATGACAAGTAAAGTGGTTTGGGTCATCACCATACGAAACACAGCTGTGGGAGTACCTATCGCTGTTTTACGCTGAGCTTCTGTGAGGGGGTGGTACTTATTTCATCAAGCCCACCGATTCATGCTGGGACAAACAAGGCTTTACGTACAATTCCATCCATCCATCCATCCATCAACCTTTCAACGTCCACTGCTGGACATAGGCCTCCCCAAGAGAACGCCACAACGAGCGGTCCAGTGCTAATCACATCCAACGGCTCCCCGCGGCTTTACCAGATCATTGGTCCATCTGGTGGGGGGCCGTCCTACGCTGCGCCGTCCGATACGTGGTCGCCACTCGAGAACCTTTCTTTCTCAATGGTTGTCGGTTCGTCGAGCGATGTGTCCGATAAATGATTATTTTTTTGCTGTGCGATTAATGATTATTTTTTACTTTGTGCTATCTCAATACAAATTTCTACAGAATGACGGCCGAATTTTTATGTATATAAACTTTAAACAAAAAGTGAAAAATGTGAAATCGAAAATAACAGTCAGGAGCAGGATTTGAACCTGCATTTTCTGGATACCGTCCAGATGCTTTACCAATTCAGCCATCCTGACAATTGCTCCTGACTGCTAATTTCGATAACACATCATACTTAACGTCTTTGGGTGACGCCTGCGCCATCTGTCGGAAAGTATTTTCATACAATATACCGACCAGGTAAACTTAATTTTACAATTAAGATTTTACCTAATAATGACGCAAACCCTTTAAATATTCAGATATTTTTATATATATTTTTAGCATTTGACATGCTTAGCACTATACATTAAACACAAAGTGAAAAATGTGAAATCGAAAATAACAGTCAGGAGCAGGCTTTGAACCTGCATCTTCTGGATACCGTCCAGATGCTTTACCAATTCAGCCATCCTGACAATTGCTCCTGACTGCTAATTTCGATAACACATCATACTTAACGTCTTTGGGTGACGCCTGCGCCATCTGTCGGAAAGTATTTTCATACAATATACCGACCAGGTAAACTTAATTTTACAATTAAGATTTTACCTAATAATGACGCAAACCCTTTAAATATTCAGATATTTTTATATATATTTTTAGCATTTGACATGTTTAGCACTATACATTAAACACAAAGTGAAAAATGTGAAATCGAAAATAACAGTCAGGAGCAGGATTTGAACCTGCATCTTCTGGATACCGTCCAGATGCTTTACCAATTCAGCCATCCTGACAATTGCTCCTGACTGCTAATTTCGATAACACATCATACTTAACGTCTTTGGGTGACGCCTGCGCCATCTGTCGGAAAGTATTTTCATACATTATACCGACCAGGTAAACTTAATTTTACAATTAAGATTTTACCTAATAATGACGCAAACCCTTTAAATATTCAGATATTTTTATATATATTTTTAGCATTTGACATGCTTAGCACTATACATTAAACACAACGTGAAAAATGTGAAATCGAAAATAACAGTCAGGAGCAGGATTTGAACCTGCATCTTCTGGATACCGTCCAGATGCTTTACCAATTCAGCCATCCTGACAATTGCTCCTGACTGCTAATTTCGATAACACATCATACTTAACGTCTTTGGGTGACGCCTGCGCCATCTGTCGGAAAGTATTTTCATACATTATACCGACCAGGTAAACTTAATTTTACAATTAAGATTTTACCTAATAATGACGCAAACCCTTTAAATATTCAGATATTTTTATATATATTTTTAGAATTTGACATGCTTAGCACTATACATTAAACACAAAGTGAAAAATGTGAAATCGAAAATAACAGGAAAAATCTTAATTGTAAAATTAAGTTTACCTGGTCGGTATAATGTATGAAAATACTTTCCGACAGATGGCGCAGGCGTCACCCAAAGACGTTAAGTATGATGTGTTATCGAAATTAGCAGTCAGGAGCAATTGTCAGGATGGCTGAATTGGTAAAGCATCTGGACGGTATCCAGAAGATGCAGGTTCAAATCCTGCTCCTGACTGTTATTTTCGATTTCACATTTTTCACTTTGTGTTTAATGTATAGTGCTAAGCATGTCAAATGCTAAAAATATATATAAAAATATCTGAATATTTAAAGGGTTTGCGTCATTATTAGGTAAAATCTTAATTGTAAAATTAAGTTTACCTGGTCGGTATAATGTATGAAAATACTTTCCGACAGATGGCGCAGGCGTCACCCAAAGTCGTTAAGTATGATGTGTTATCGAAATTAGCAGTCAGGAGCAATTGTCAGGATGGCTGAATTGGTAAAGCATCTGGACGGTATCCAGAAGATGCAGGTTCAAATCCTGCTCCTGACTGTTATTTTCGTTTTCACATTTTTCACTTTGTGTTTAATGTATAGTGCTAAGCATGTCAAATGCTAAAAATATATATAAGAATATCTGAATATTTAAAGGGTTTGCGTCATTATTAGGTAAAATCTTAATTGTAAAATTAAGTTTACCTGGTGGGTATAATGTATGAAAATACTTTCCGACAGATGGCGCAGGCGTCACCCAAAGACGTTAAGTATGATGTGTTATCGAAATTAGCAGTCAGGAGCAATTGTCAGGATGGCTGAATTGGTAAAGCATCTGGACGGTATCCAGAAGATGCAGGTTCAAATCCTGCTCCTGACTGTTATTTTCGATTTCACATTTTTCACTTTGTGTTTAATGTATAGTGCTAAGCATGTCAAATGCTAAAAATATATATAAAAATATCTGAATATTTAAAGGGTTTGCGTCATTATTAGGTAAAATCTTAATTGTAAAATTAAGTTTACCTGGTCGGTATAATGTATGAAAATACTTTCCGACAGATGGCGCAGGCGTCACCCAAAGTCGTTAAGTATGATGTGTTATCGAAATTAGCAGTCAGGAGCAATTGTCAGGATGGCTGAATTGGTAAAGCATCTGGACGGTATCCAGAAGATGCAGGTTCAAATCCTGCTCCTGACTGTTATTTTCGATTTCACATTTTTCACTTTGTGTTTAATGTATAGTGCTAAGCATGTCAAATGCTAAAAATATATATAAGAATATCTGAATATTGAAAGGGTTTGCGTCATTATTAGGTAAAATCTTAATTGTAAAATTAAGTTTACCTGGTGGGTATAATGTATGAAAATACTTTCCGACAGATGGCGCAGGCGTCACCCAAAGACGTTAAGTATGATGTGTTATCGAAATTAGCAGTCAGGAGCAATTGTCAGGATGGCTGAATTGGTAAAGCATCTGGACGGTATCCAGAAGATGCAGGTTCAAATCCTGCTCCTGACTGTTATTTTCGATTTCACATTTTTCACTTTGTGTTTAATGTATAGTGCTAAGCATGTCAAATGCTAAAAATATATATAAGAATATCTGAATATTGAAAGGGTTTGCGTCATTATTAGGTAAAATCTTAATTGTAAAATTAAGTTTACCTGGTGGGTATAATGTATGAAAATACTTTCCGACAGATGGCGCAGGCGTCACCCAAAGACGTTAAGTATGATGTGTTATCGAAATTAGCAGTCAGGAGCAATTGTCAGGATGGCTGAATTGGTAAAGCATCTGGACGGTATCCAGAAGATGCAGGTTCAAATCCTGCTCCTGACTGTTATTTTCGATTTCACATTTTTCACTTTGTGTTTAATGTATAGTGCTAAGCATGTCAAATGCTAAAAATATATATAAAAATATCTGAGTATATAAATTATTGGTTAATATAATTATAGCTATATTTTTTTGTTAAGGCGAGAAAAAATGTACCTACCCGCATATCCCGTTGATGGTACGGGGCCCTCACCCACTAAATAAACCCGCCCTGTGCAATCGCTCAGCCTGTATTGGGGGACCACTGGAATTGTGCTACATTGCTTCAGTGGTATAACTCTAGCTACCTTCTCGTTATCTTAAATATACTTGTGAAAACTTAGATGAACGTTACAAGAGCACATAGGAGACTGATTGTAATGGTTGCGTCGCATAGGAGTTGGTACCCGTAAGGGTAGGTCGCTGGCTGAACACTGAAGTAATGTCTTTGAGTTAATAATAATAAATCAATATTCACGGATATTTTTTTTTTTTTCACACAACGTCCCCTGGTCCCAAACTAAGCTTAATGCTTGTGCTATGGGCACCCGATTATGGATATAATACAGTCATATATATAATTATTACGCTTTTTTTTGTAAATACCTACATAATAGATAGAAAACACTAGAAGCAGTACAAATATCTGTTAATCACACAAATAATTGTCCTGAGTGGGAATCGAATCCGCGACCTCGTGCACGGAAGTCGATTACACTACCGACTACACCACGAGGCCTGTTTAGTAGTCCGCCAATAGGTACAAGCGGGGCCTACGCTACGCGCTCGTTGCCCCTGGGGTGTTCAGTTAAGGACATTTTGTCCCGCCTTAAGCAAAAAAAAACTATCAGGCAGGGCATGGTAAGTAAGCATGTATGATGGCTTATATAATGTACTTAGCAGCGTTACAAATAATCCCAACATGAATATAAAATATAAAGTTAATGAATATTATATCGGTACACTTGCTGGTATAAGCGAGGGTCTTATTTATGAAGGTCTGCGTCCTATAAAGTACCTACAATCTGTAAATACTTTGTAATGGTAAATTTTAACAAACATTTATAAAGTGGAGTTGTTTTATACTTATCTAACCACGAAATGCGGCTTCGCTCGAAGTTTTATTGATATTTTACGCAAATGTCTTTTTATTGGGAAAGGGAATTGAAAAAAAAGAATAATCAAATTTAGGAATAATTATATTTTCTTGGGCGCTTATACGCTAGTAGCACAGAGTAAAGACTGTGCTAGTAGTAGGTAACTCAAATAATTGCATATCTATCGCACAGCCAAAACTAAGACTAAAGAGCTGAAATATGGAATGTTATGGCCTATTTTATAACTATTATCTATAATAATTAATTGAATGAGGCGACACTTGGCGGAAGTCCATTATTACTATTATAGAATGGATTTTTTTTTTTGGCTCATTTGTTGCCGAGCGTTCTTGAGAATGCCTCGTTTAGAGGTGAAACACGTATCGAATTTATGTTCGGATTTTTGCGGAATATTGCAATATTGTGGTTCTGAGAGTTCTACCGTATCGCATGGTTGAGTCGCGTTGGTGAGTTTTTTGTCATTATTGTGCATGCTACTTTGCTAATATAACATTCTCCTCTATCTGTGAGAGTGCGGATTGGCAATCTTAGGTTATTCTGTCCAAAGATAACCGGGATTGACAATCCGTGGGTGAGTGGTGGGCTCTCCTCCTAAAATCCATTCTATAATAGTAACTATTATCTACTAAGAAAGTAATTTTTGGAAATTCAAATTTTAAGAGGGGTGGGGGGAGGTGGAACTATGTATAAATGTCATTTTTTCTTTTTACATAGAAAAACTGCATAGATGGCGGAGTGGTTTAGATACCGGCCTCTCGCCCGAGTGTTGTGGTTTCGATTCACACAGGGCAACTCTTTGTGCGATTCGCAAATGGTTGTTCTAAGTCCGGGTGTCTTTGTGTCTGTGAAATTGTATGTTTGTAAAATCCCACGAGATACAAGGATTATTTCTTAGTGCAAGATGTTGTCGTTACTAACCATTGAAGTAATGTCACATATTTCCAATACAGGCTGAGAGATGACACACGGCTGGTTTATTTATTAGGTGAAGGCTACACACGACCTAGTCCGTTGCCCCGAACAACAGACTGTGCGGTTAGGACATATTTTCCCGCATTAACAAAAAAAGGATGTTGTCTTAGACCACTGAAGTAATGTAACATTTTCTAGGAGACAGACTCCGCCTAGTTTAGACGTTAGTAATCATTGTTGTAATAGTAAGTAATTAGCTTTAATATGAAATTTATTTATTTATTTAAGCTTTATGCAACAATGTACAATGGCGGACTTAATTCCTGAGGCATTCTCTACCAGTCAACCATGGACCAGTCAACCAAATGTCAAAAAAATTGTATTATAACTATCTGCTGTTTTGTTACGAATAAACTTATATATTTATGGTTTTATTATAGGTAGGAACTTGAACATTGGAGTTGTATGTGCTTATCACAAATAAATAATTACGTGGTTCTGGGATTTTGGATTATTGAATGGAAATGGATTGCAAATGTTTGTACAAGATATCTTTTTTTTTGAAAGATAGAACATTAACAATTGGAATTGTGCCTACTCCTCATAAATAAATAAAATGGTGGTTAAGGGCTCTTCTATTTTAAGGGGGAAATGAGTAATAAAAATTTGTATGGGGGTGACGGTGTCTTAACCTTTTTTTTTTCGGAAATAGGCACTCTCTCTATATTTCCAACCAAGTAATAGTCAATGTGATTGGTGTAAAAATCCCACTAGTAGCTAACTATCACGCGACTCCATTGCAGACAAAAGCTAGTTTCTATTTAGATATTTTTATATATATTTTTAGCATTTGACATGCTTAGCACTTAAAGACACCCAAAAACGTTAAGTATGAATGTGTTATCGAAATTAGCAGTCAGGAGCAATTGTCACGATGGCTGAATTGCCAAAGCATTTGGACGGTATCCAGGAGATGCAGGTTCAAATCCTGCTCGTGACTGTTATTTTCGATTTCACATTTTTCACTTTGTGTTTAAAGCTAGTTTCTAGTTATCAAGTTCACAATATAGTAGCGGGATAAACATATATTATTTTTTAAGTCTAATCAAGAGCTGAGAACAGACAAACAGATAGAAATTAAACACAAAATGAAAAATGTGAAATCGAAAATTCTAAATAATATTTTGTGTTCAGAGAAGCCTAAATAGCCCAAATACAGCCATTTGCTCATAAATATCTTTAATGTAGACATAGCTCTATTACAGAATTATAATATTTAATAATATAAATATAATCGAAAAAGCTAAACTTGAAAAGGTAGAGCAAAGTGGCATGTTTCAAAAGACATTTTTAATCTGTTGCAGTGAGAAGTCGTCAGAACATGAAGTGAGTAAAATGTTTACGCTACATTGCATTGTCGATTTCTGGACTTCGTTCGACTTGGTGCATTTTATGCGGTCGTATTCCTGTAATAGTATCGGAAGAAAATTCTTTCAATTGAAATTGTTAACATACGTAGGTATTTTTTAGATTTAAGGTTTTAAATATTGTTATGAAAAACTGAGATTTTGATTTAATTGTATGTTGAATTATCGGGGTAATTGATATAGGTATTAATAGCCGTGTGGGGCCGGCTTTAGAATTGTCCCACCCCTCTCCACCCATGGTAGTCGTAAGAGCCGACTGAGGGAATACCGGGGGAGTGGGCAGCAGCACTTCCTCAAGTATTAACAACATCCACTGCGATCGCCAACCCGCCTGCCAAGCGTGGCGATTACGGCACTATCCCCCATATGAGCGAAACACATGTTGTGGCGTGGTCTTGGGGAGGCCTATGTCCAGCAGTGGACGTCGAAAGGCTGTTGGATGGATGGATGGATTAAATATTTTGTTAGTTTAACAGCGTTTTTATTTGTGATTAATACTGTGTCATTTTAATAATAATTACTAGCATCATAATGAGATACGGAAGAGATGAGTAGGTCTTAAATATCCACGTCGTAACAAGGCTTCCGTGCAGCTTTCTGTCTTATCTAAAATAAAATCCGAAATCCAGAGATTCTTAGGAGAACAGAGATCGTCAGCAGGGATATCGATCTGGAGTGGATATGGGTAGACCACTTTGTTTGATAAGTTGACAATCGTTTAGGAATGAATCCTCGAGTGGGTCTCTCCCATTAGTAACATCGACGACTTGGTACAAGCAGCAGGGAGCTTCCCGATGCAGGCATGTCTGTTTCTCTGTATTATTAGAAATAATCGTCCTCTTTGGTTACGGTCGTTGTAGCGTGCGGAAGACTGGCTGAATTCGTGGAGATACGTCTGGCGATACGTCATACTTTTTATATTAAATTTGAATCTGACTTGTCTTTATAATGGCTTAGCAATGACTACTATACATTTATATACTTTTATTTTGGTACTGTTTTAATTAGCCAAAATATAGATCTGTTAATAATCATTTATACGGTTTTAAAGAATTTTACTAGCTGATACTCAAGACTTCGTCTTATTAAAGTGTCAAAGAAATTAAATTTAGAAAACTTTTTTGAAATTAATCCAGTAACTTTTCGTGATGCGCGCCCAACCGCAGACCTATAATTTTATTTATATAGATTGTACCATATAACTAATTTTTAACTGCCTCGGTGGTGCAGATGTAGTGTGAGCGACTGCTGATCACATGAAGTCTCGGGTTCGATCCAACCGGGATCGTCTTTTGAGCTTTTTTGTAAAAGAAAAATTCTAAGTAGCCGCCCGGATTTTGGAAATGTGCCCGGTATGGCAATAGGCTCGCCCCCTATTACGTGGCGCTTAAACATAGTTGGCAAACCGTGGTTGTGTAATACACCTCTGCCTACCCCTTTGGGGTGACAGGCGTACTCCATTCTTAAAAAAATCATCAGTCATTATTATAAGATACAACCATCGGCTTATATTTTAAAATTAGTTTTCTAAATTTTAAATTGGATAAAACTGGATAAACAATAAAAGGTGCAAAATATTATGGATGTATGCTTTTCCAAAGGTCATTATGACGTAAATACAGAGAGGGCTACAATTACAGCAATAGATTACGATAGGCTAATCAACTGATTGAAACGATAATCTATACTACTCGTATTATTATAAAGACCTCAAACTCACAAACGTTACCTACGTTTGTGAGTTTGTGACGTTGTAAGGGGTAATTTCTGGATCTACTAAACCAATTTTCAAAATTATTTCACTAATAGAAAGCTACGTTATTGTGTAGTGTCATAGGTTATAATAATTTCCAAAATTAATTACGCATCTTTACTTAAACTTGAATAATGTAATCCAAGTTATAAAAAAATTGCTTTCATCGCGTGCGCTGCGGAAACTATTGAAGATAGAACAAAACAATGTACAACAATATTAAAGAACGTATCAAAATCTGTAAAAAAGTCCGGGATAGCATATGCCTATCTCCTACGGATAACTCACAATAGCTGCTTTTACTGTTAAAATTGTGGATTAAAAATAATTTTTGTGAAGCTTATTTAGCCCATATGATATTAATTTATATCTTTATAAATATGTTTTAATTATATGGGACGAATGTACCATGAGTTATAGAGCTCATATTGAAGCCGTAAAGCGTACGCAAAAAGACATCAGAAGTTGTCCCACTGCTGGCCCTGTGAGAATGGTCGCCACGATTATATTCTCCCGCAACTCTTTTATGAGCAGCCTTGTGCCATTACACATGTTGGGGGGTCTCAAGTTCCTTAAAAGCATGATAGGAATGCCAACTTTTAGCATATGGTCGTGGGTAGGTAAGCCAGAAGGACTCACAGAATTTAAAAGTTCTTGAGGATAGTGTATCCTCAATATTACACACCGTGTCAATGGACTTATAGTGTTTGACTTGACCGGGAATTTTTCCTAAAATTATTTTATTTATCTCATTCACTGAATCGTTTCTGGGTGAGACCATTGCCCTAAAACAAAGCCAATGATAATCTCTTTCCATTAAACTTTCAAGACCGTGATATATTGCGTCCATCAGATCTTCTAACCTGTGTAAATATGTGACATAACCGATTGTCAAGTTTAATGTCATCCCTACTCTTGGTGTTAGGACAGCAAATTTTTCCTTCTCCAAGATTCAGTAGTTGATGCGGAAAGTCGTTATCGTAGTTGTCGCTCTAGTGGGCTCTCATGTGTCTTCGCGAACTCCATAAGCATGATGATTTTAAGCATGCCCTGATGACATCGGCGCGTGTTCCTTTTGTTATTACTGGCAGCGTTTGCCGAAAATCTCCCGCAAAAACAAAAGTAACACCACCCATATCAGCGTCTGAGTTTCTGATGTCTTTTTGCGTACTGTTATACGGATCCTTTCAGTTTACGTTTTAAAAAAATCTATTTTACTGAACACTGAAATATTTATTTAGGATTAAACTTTCACAATAGAATTAGGGTCCGAGAATAAACGTATGAGATGTAATCGCAGACTGACTCGCGGCGGGCTCTGGCATAGTTTTATATGTTAACATAATGCCAAGTCCGCAAAGTAGATACCAGGCTTTAGGGCTGGTAGGATGAAGGGTTGACTATTGCATTATATCTAACATAAGAGGGATATAACACCTCCTCCCTTAAAATGAACTTTGGGGCTAAATTTCCAAAGTTCATATTACGAAAATACGGAATCTAAATGTTAATTCTATAGTTTACCATAGAAGTTTTATCTACGGTTGAAATAGGTCTTGAAATATTGGGGTGTGGTGCCGGTTTACCTCCTAGTGGTGCACCCCGGGCAACGTCGGCAGTCGCCGGCGGCTAAAATTCCGGACAGGACGGGTCTCCGCATGTCCCTCTGACTCAGCAGAGGGCACGGCGGATAGACCAGGCGTTGGAGTCGGTGGGGCCAGATTGGCTCACCGGCTCTGAAGAGGGGGACAGCGGGGCCACAGCAGCCCCCCCCGTCCCAAATCGTAAACCTGATCGCGTGTCTGTGGTTACGTCTCGCGGGCATACAGGAACAAGGGTCTTAGCTTAATCGCCCAGACCGCGAGGAAGACAACCTTTATAAAAAATTACCCCGAATCTCAAGCTCTGGCGCGGAGATGCATAGCTGATGGGTAGTTCAGACACAAGCGCGGCCCCAGCCAGGGTACCTGCGGACCCCCTGTGTTGGGTAACAAATGTACGCTTGCCCGGGTATCGGGAGCTCTGCCCGGGTGGACCGCCTTTATCCCAAACTCGTGGGATCAATATGGAAAATCAGTTATTAAATAAAATATTGACGGAGTAACACCTGACGCCTCAGCCGATAGAGGTCTGGCTGTAAATGCGGCCCCTACTAGTGCAATCGCGCGCAAAACACGCGGCGGTCGGAAGTCCCGCAAGGGAAAACAGGCGACCGAAGTGTCCCGGGAGTCCAGGGACAGCTCGGCTGCGGGCAGCTCGGCGGTTACCTCAGCTGCTGAAATGTCTGCCACTGAGGATGGCGGCCCGAGTCAGGCCGCCACAATCATGTCACCGCAACCGGCGGAGGTAGCGGTCATGTTGGAGCCACTCCCGTCACGGTTCTGGCGCAAGCGCACCCTGTCTCAGGGGGGCGCTGCGTCGGAGTCGGATGGGAGCTCAGTAGAAATGCCACCCCCGAAAATTGCTACGGCGGTTAGGGGTAGAGGAACCAACCGGCCAGGGACACCAATCCCCCGCAATGTCTCGGCCAAGAGGGCCAAGAGCACCAACTTAAAGCGGACGGAGGTGGAGCAGACCGTGGAGGAGCGCTTGGCGCTCCTCTCCGAGAAGCTTCGCCTTCCTTTAGACAGCAATGGGCCGCCCTCAGCGACCCAAATTGCTGAGAGAGCCGCGGACAGCGTGGACATCATTTCGACGGTGGCCATGGGCTCTAAAAATCTGAAAGGCAACTTTGTCCGTAGCCTGAAGACCGCCGCCACAGAACTGTCCGGCGTGGTGGAGCGGCTGGTGGCGTGGAATGAGCGCCTGGAGACGGAAGTGGCCGAACTCGGGGCGCGTAATCAGCGCCTCGAAGCTACAGTGGAGAAAATGCGCCTCGGGATGGCCAATCTGCGAGCCGAACTTGGGCTCCCTGAGGCCATCCCAAGAGTCTCGGCTACCACTTCGGGTGGCTCCGTGCCCCTAGCCGATGAGTCAGAGGAGCTGTTCCCTTCACGGGCGGTGCACGCGCCCCCGGTCATGGCTCCGCCAGATGACGACCGGGAGGCCGACGACGGGGAGGTACCGCCCGTGACGACGACGGAAATGGGCGTGGCGGCAGCGCGTATGCGGAAAAGCGCCGCCCCCGGGCCGGACGGGGTTCCCGCCCAAGTGCTGGCCCTGGTCCTCGACCACCTAGAGCCCCGCCTCAGGGGACTGTTCGACGCTTGCCTGGTGTCTGGACGGTTCCCTGACTGCTGGAAGGAGGGGAAGCTCGTGCTACTGCCGAAGCCGGGACGGTCTCCGAATACAGTCTCGGCCTTCAGGCCCATCGTGTGCTGGACGAAGCAGGCAAACTTCTCGAGCGGGTAGTCGCTGCCCGCATCGTCCGGCACCTAGGTGCGGTCGGCTCCGACCTGTCCGATGCCCAGTTCGGATTTCGGGCGGGTCGGTCTACGGTCGACGCCATCCTGCGCTTGAAGGCCGCGGCTGCGGAGGCCGTCACCTCGAGGGAAGTGCTGTTGGATGTGTCGCTCGACATCGCCAACGCCTTCAATAGTCTGCCATTCGGCTGCATCAAGGAGGCACTCCGGTACCATGGAGTGCCCCTCTACCTAAGGCGGCTGGTGGCGGACTACCTAGGCGGCTGCAGCGTCCTCTTCGTGGACCGGGAAGGGGACGTTGTAAGGAGGGCTATGTCGTGCGGCGTCCCGCAGGGTTCGGTTCTAGGGCCGCTCCTGTGGGACATCGGCTACGACTGCGTCCTCCGTGGCCGGCTCCCCCCCGGGCTGGGCGTAATTTGCTACGCAGACGATACGCTCGTCACAGCCCGGGGCGGGACTCTCGAGGAGGCGGCAATGCTGGCCACCTCAGGAACCGCGGAGGTGGTCAGGCGGCTTAGGGTGGCCCTTGAAAAGTCGGAGGCCCTACTCTTCCATGGGCCCCGACGTGGCCCACCCGCCGGCGCCTCGATAACGGTCAACGGTGTGGGCTTTCCAATCCAGGCCCACATCAAATACCTGGGCCTGGTATTGGATAGACGGTGGCACTTTGACGAGCACTTCCGCCGTCTTGCGCCAAATCTCGTTGGCACGGCGTCCGCCCTCGGGCGACTGATGCCGAATTTGGGCGGACCGAGTCTCGCTTGTCGACGACTCTACGCGGGGGTAGTACGGGTAATAGCACTGTACGGCGCGCCCGTGTGGGCGGAGTCCCTGGCCGCTCGCAATAGGGCCCTTCTATGGCGTCCAAAGAGGGTCGTAGCGGTCAGGGCAATACGCGGGTACCACACGGTCCTGCGCGATGCAGCCTGCGCGTTGGCCGGAACCCCCCCGTGGGATCTGGAGGCGGAAGTGCTCACCGACGTTTATCGGCGGGCGTCGACGGCGTGGGCGTGGGGCAGCCGCCCCTCGCCAAGCGCAATTTCAGCGTGGCGGGAAGATGCCCGCCGTGCCACCATCCTTCAGTGGAGGTCTCGGCTGGAGACGCCCCGGGCTGGTCTGGTCTCTGGACCGTGGGGTCGCTCCAGGTGATCTTGGAAGAATGGGCAGGGCGGCAGCACGGGGTCCTCACCTTCCGGTTGGTGCAGGTTTTGTCGGGGCACGGTTGCTTCGGCAAATACCTGCACACGATCGCTAGGAGGGAGACGACCCCAGGCTGTCACCACTGCGACTGCGGCGAGGACTCGGCGCAGCACACGCACGAGTCGTGCCCGGCCTGGGATGTACTAACATACTTAATAAACATACTTAATAAAAATTAATCAAAGGCGTTGACCTGTCGCTGCCGGCCGTTGCGCGAGCAATGGTTGGCAGTGACAGGGCCTGGACCGCGGTTGCCGCCTTCTGCGAGGCTGTAATCTCGCGGAAGGAGGCGGCGGACAGGGCCCGGGGGTAATCCTCCTTCGCGGACCCGATTCGCCGCCGGCGCGCGGGGCGGCGTGCGCGCGCTTACCTGCGCCTGATGCCACCCTAGCCGAGGCTGCGGACGGTGGGGTCGGGGAGTACCCTGCCGTCCGCAGAAGCCTACCGCGAAGGTGTGACGCCCAAGTGCGCGGGGCGTCGCACAAGAGAGGGTGCCCGAAGGGGCTGCCGCCTGCGGATCGCGGAGAAACGACGCGGTTCCCGTGATCCGCCGTAGCAAGGGCGGTTGAGGGCGCACGGTGGGTTTTTAGTGGGTGAGAGCCCCACACTTCCCCGTTGTCTCCCCGGGCAGCAGGGTGTGCGGTAGGACATTTTTGCCCACCTAAAATAAAATAAAAATGGTAGGATGAAGGGTTGACTATTGCATTATATCTAACATAAGAGGGATATAACAGTACGCTTTATGGCTTCAATATGAGCTCTATGACTCATGGTACATTCGTCCCATATAATTAAAACATATTTATAAAGATATAAATTAATATCATATGGGCTAAATAAGCTTCACAAAAATTATTTTTAATTCATAATTTTAACAGTAAAAGCAGCTATTGTGAGTTATCCGTTGAAGATAGGCATATGCTATCGCGGACTTTTTTACAGATTTTGATAAGTTCTTTAATATTGTAGTATATTGTTTTGTTCTATCCTCAATAGTTTCCACAGCGCACGCGATGAAAGCAATTTTTTTACAACTTGGATTACATTATTCAAGTTTAAGTAAAGATGCGTAATTAATTTTGGAAATTATTAGCCTATGACACTCCACAATAACGTAGCTTTGTATTGGTGAAATAATTTTGAAAATCGGTTCAGTAGATCCAGAGATTACCTTACAACGTCACAAACTCACAAACGTTACCTCTTTATAATAATAGTATAGGAGTATAGATTGGTATGCCTTTTCTGGGCACCTCTTGCGCCACTGTTAGGTTAGTGCCTTTTGTGCCACTTATACAGGTGGAACGGGGATCGTGCCACCATTTGAACAAACAAGTAATCTCATTATACATTTCTATGTAACGGCTTCTTACACCTAAACCGGAACAGAGCTTTGCACATAGGCACATTTAAGATATTTTAGAAAAAATAATATAATATGCTATTTAAGAGCCTCTGAACGCACAACTAAGGTTTTTTGGAATTTTAGTCAGTTTGTTTGTGGTTTAAAACTACTAAATGGATTTTGATGAAACTTTTTTGTTTCATAGCTCTTGATTACACTTAAAAACTGGTATACATTTTGTCCCGCTGCTATATTGGAAACCTGAGATATAACTTAAAAACTAGCTTTTGACTGCTT
Source organism: Leucoma salicis (assembly GCA_948253155.1). Classification (NCBI taxonomy): domain Eukaryota; kingdom Metazoa; phylum Arthropoda; class Insecta; order Lepidoptera; family Erebidae; genus Leucoma; species Leucoma salicis. The sequence goes on along the minus strand of OX411808.1, from coordinate 6,927,829 downwards.
TTAACTAATTAACCGATAAAATAAATCTATACTATTATAAAGCTGGAACAGAGCTATGTCTGTACATTTAAGATATTTGAGAAAAAATTACTGTATTAGGCTATATAGGCGTGTCTGAACACAAAACAATATTCATTAGATTTTTGGAGTGAATACTTCTTTAGGATCGTTGTGATTTGAAACTCGATGAAACGAAAATGCGTCACGATAGTGAAATTCTCAACACCGCCGATTTAGAGTTAAATACATGTATAACGCCATCTATCGAAACAATTCATACTAAATACTGTGCGTCCATAATGCGAATTTATAAGTTATAAAAGTTACCTAATTATGCAGTACATCTGAGATCCATTTAGATAATTAGGTACATAAAAACTATTGTGTCTTAGGAATGTTTTTTTTTCAGTGGGAATGTTTTTTCTGTTTGTGCGTGGCATGACCTGCTCTAGAATAATTAAAGGTTTCCTTCTCGTAATTATTAAATAATTTTAAATTAACAAATGACTACCAATCCTTAATAATATTAAAAATGCGAAAGTGAGTTTGTTTATTTGTTGTCACGCCATTAATTTTTGAAGTGAATACTTTTTAAGAATCGTTGTGATTTGAAACTCGATGAAACGAAAATGCGTCACGATAAAGAAACACATACATGTATAGGAAACATTCAGTTGCAGAAAAGTCAAGAAAGTATTTTTCTCACCTACCTCCGAAGTGAATCATATACTCTTGTTATTTACGTTGCTATGGTGAGATTCACAAGATCTTTTACCAAAGTTGTCTTATGAATTCCTATGGAATCCATTAAATCGTTGCAAAAAAACTAAATATAAATGATTTTTAATGCTCCATTCTATTTAATTAATGAGAGGTAATTTTAAGCTTGGTAATAATAATTAACCTTACATTTACCCAAATACTCCTGATACTCTATATCCATCTCAATCTCTCGTAGGCTTAGCATACACAGCAGAAGTGAAACTGGTGTGTGTGTGTGTGAGTGAATTGCACACATATGAGTTTTTTTTGTCTGTTTGTTCGTTCGGGCATCACGCATAAACTACTAAACGGATTTCGATGTTTTTTTTTATTTGATAGTTCTTGAGTAGACTTAAAAACTGGTATACATTAGATGGATGGATGGATGGATGAATATATCGGGAACCTGAGATATAACCTAAAAAGTAGCTTTTGACTGCGGCTGAGCTGTGGGCAATAGCTTGTCATAATATTATAATTTTATTTATTTATTTATTATATTCTTTATAGTACACCAGTAAAATCAATGTAAAAATAAAAATAATTAACTAAAAAGAGTACAATGGGCATGTATAAATATAATTTAGAGTATACTCTTGGACATGGGCTACAGTTTATCACATATGTGTCGTGGGGTGATGCATTTTTATTATATTAAGATTACTAACTTCAACGTAAATATTTCATAAGCTAATATGGAATACTTGAATATGCTGCTGATACTTTTTATCTATGTGTAATGTTTGAGTAGAAATTCTTGTAAAATGTCACAATAATTCTTTTCAGAAGGAGTGAGTCAAAATAATGTTTAAAATCAAGGCTTTTTCCTGTCAAATTAGGTAAGTACGATGCCGTTGACACAAATAGCAGAGAAAGCTTTGCTATGAATATTAAAGACGTTTCACTTTTTATATGCCCTTAAATAGACGAGAAAGTAGGTATAGACTTATTGTTACAATCTTTTGACAGGCCTTAGTGTATATAGAGATAAGTAATACACGGTGCAGTTACCAGTTTTTGAAACTTATAATTAGGTGTCACTGGGAAATGCGAGTATACGAGTGAATTGTATGGAAATACTAATGTTTCAAATTTATTAAATAATTAATCGCTGATCTATTGGCCCCATACTCTGGTATGCTTTAGTAGCCAAATGAAAGAAGACGACTGTCTGCAAAGAAATTCTTAACGTTTTTTTTATTGCATGTAGTGGCAGACGACCCACGGCCCATCCATCCATCCATCCATCCATCAGCCTTTTAACGTCCACTGCTGGACATAGGCCTCCCCAAGAGAACGCCACAACGAGCGGTCCTGTGCCGACCGCATCCAACGGCTCCCTGCAGCTTTGACCAGATCATCGGTCCATCTGGTGGGGGGCCGTCCTACGCTGCGCCGTCCGATACGTGGTCGCCACTCGAGAACCTTTCGTCCCCAACGGTTATCGGTTCGTCGAGCGATGTGGCCTGCCCATTGCCACTTCAGCATGGCAACCCGGCGGGCTATGTCGGTCACTCTCGTTCTCCTACGGATCTCCGTATTACGGATTCGATCACGTAGGGAAATACCAAGCATAGCCCGCTCCATGGCCCGCTGAGCGACTTTGAGCCTTGATATGAGGCCAACATTCAGAGACCACGTCTCTGTTCCATATGTCATCACTGGTAACACACACTGGTCGCAGACCTTCGTTTTCAGACACTGCGGAATATTGGACGAGAAGATCTTCCTTAGCTTCCCGAACGCTGCCCAGCCGAGTTGGATTCGTCGATTGACCTCTTTCTCGAAGTTGTGCCTACCTAACTGGACTGTTTGTCCCAGGTAGACATAATGGTCGACAACTTCGAGAAGCGCACTCCCGACTAGGACCGGTGCTGAAATGACATGGACATTAGACATGACTTTCGTCTTGTCCATGTTCATTTTGAGACCCACTAGTCGGGAAACCCTGCTGAGATCATTGAGCATGGTGCCAAGGTCCTCCAGAGATTCTGCCGTGACTACGATGTCGTCGGCATATCGAAGGTGAGTGATGTATTCGCCATTGATGTTGATGCCGAATCCGGTCCAGTCCAAGAGCTTGAAGACATCTTCCAATGCAGCGGTGAAGAGTTTCGGGGACATAACGTCTCCCTGTCTAACACCTCTCTGCAGTTGGATCGGTCCCGTACTCTTGTCCTGAACACGGACTGACATGGTGGCGTTTCTATACAAGCACTTCAGCGCTTCGATGTACCGATTGTCAATTTGGCACCGCTGAAGGGACTGCAGCACCGCCCAAGTTTCGATCGAATCGAAGGCTTTCTCGTAGTCCACAAACGCCAGACACAGAGGCCGATTGTATTCTTCGGTTTTCTGTATAATCTAGCGTAGCGTGTGAATGTGGTCTACGGTACTATAGCCTTTTCGGAAACCGGCTTGTTCGGGAGGCTGGAAGTCGTCAAGCCTGCGCGTGAGTCGATTTGTAATGACCCTCGAAAACAACTTATAGACGTGGCTCAAGAGCGAGTTAGGTCTATAGTTCTTCAAGAGTGTTCTGTCACCTTTCTTGAAGAACAGCACCACCACGCTTCTGGTCCACGACTCTGGAACGTCGCTCCCGAGAACGACGGAATTGAACAGCCTCTGAAGAGCTTTTAAGACCGGCTTTCCGCCTGCTCTCAGAAGCTCTGTAGTGATTCCGTCGTCTCCCGGTGCCTTTCCGTTCTTTAGTTGTTTGAGAGCCATTCTGATCTCGTACAGGCTGACGTCCGGGATATCTTCGATAAAGTGCCGAGTTAGCTTGGATCTGGGGTATTGGACTAAGCCAACAGCAGGGCTCTGGGATCTGTAAAACTGTCCATAGAACTGCTGGACCTCTCCCAAGATCTCATCTCGAGAAGAAATGATAGTGCGGTTGTTGGTCCTCAGTTTAGTCAACTGACTTTGGCCAACAGACAGATCTCTTGCGAACACTTTCGAGCCTTGGTTCCGCTCTATCGCCTCTTTAATACGGGTAGTATTAAATTGGCGAATATCGTGTCGCACAGCTTTGGAGATCTGTCTGTTTAACCGCCTTAGGCAGGACCAATCGGCTGAGGACTGGACTATCATTTCTTTTCTCCTCTCCATGAGTTTGAGAGTATGGTCCGAGAGTTTACGGTTCCTACTGACGCGACGGGCCTTGAAGTAAGTCGACCCGACGGCGTGGACAGTTTGCACGAACCTGCTGTTCGTATCGCTCGCTGATTCACACTCATCTAGACATTGGAAGCGATTTTGTAGTTCGAGCTGAAAGCTCTCGGGGTTCTGGTATTGGGCAGATGTTGGTCGGAGCGTAGACTTCATCAAACGCGACCTCTCGACTTTTGTTCTAATATTCAAGATGCCCCTGACTAGTCGGTGATCACTCCCAGTTTTAATCCTGCTGATCACTGAGACATCATTGAATATGTGTCGTTTGTCCGACAGGATGAAGTCAATCTCGTTTTTCACTGAACCATCAGGGCTAACCCAGGTCCATTTTCGCTGGGGCTGCTTCCTGAAGAAGGAATTCATCATGAAGAGCCCAGCATCTTGTCCCTGTGGTTCCTCTGCCCAAATCCATATTGCCCCACCTTCAGCTCATCGTCTGTCCTTTTGCCTAGTTTCGCGTTAAAGTCTCCCGTAACCACCGTGAAATAGGTTTTAGACAAGTGGATGGCCTTCGAGATGTCCTCATACCTCCACCTCCACCTCCACCTCGTCATCGGAGTGTGTCGAGGTCGGTGCGTAAACCTGTATGACCTTCAACGAATACCGTTTGGTTATTCTGAGTATAAGGTACGCTACCCTACTCGACACACTTTCAATCCTCTCCACGTTGCCTACGAGAGACCTGCGAACGATAAACCCGACACCCCCTTGGGACTGGTGGTCGCCCTCCCGGTGGAAGAGCAAGTTCCCGGAATGGAGGATTGTCGTGCCCTCACCCTCTCTTCGGACTTCTGACAACCCTATAATGTCCCAGTGGATCTTGCTCAATTCCTCTTCCAGCTCGGTGATTCTCTCGTCGGTCCGAAGTGTCCGAACGTTGTGCGTTATCAGGGCCAGAGGTCGTTGTTTATGGTAGCCTATCCGCGACCGGAGATTCATCGCACCCCCTGCTCCGCCGTTACCGGGCCCGCTACCGTTAGGCCACGGAATAGCGGAGCTGCCGTGACTGAGGGCCGTTTTTTGTTGGGTGCTCATTTTTTTGGGGGATATTGCCGTAATCGCCACGCTTGGCAGGCGGGTTGGCGATCGCAGTGGATGTTATTAATACTCGAGGAAGTGCTGCTGCCCACTCCCCCGGTATTCCCTCAGTCGGCTCTTACGACTACCATGGGTGGAGAGGGGTGGGACAATTCTAAAGCCGGCCCCACACGGCAAAACCCACGGCCCATCTGATGGTAAATAGTAACCGTCACTCATCGACTCAGCTATACCGAGAGTATTGTCAAGCCGCTGCTCACCATTGCATTTCACATATATGAAATGAAAGAATAAACGGCTATCTCCTGCTACGGCCAAAACGCAGAACGTTTGTATTTAACTTAATAACTGTTATATATAAACTGCCTCTGTGGTGCAGCGGTAGTGTGAGCGACTGCTGATCATAAGGTCTCGGGTTCGATCCTCGAGTCAGGCAGTGTTATTAAGCTTTTTCTTAAAAAGAAGAATTCTCAGTAGTAGCCCGGAATTTGGAATTGTGCCCGGTAGAGGGCAACAGGCTCGCCCCCCATTACGTAGGACTTTAGCATAGCTGGCGAACCGTGGGTGTGTAATACACCTCTACCTACCCCTTAGGGGAATTACAGATTAGACGTATGTAATATATGAATCTTTTGATCTGTATTTTAGTACTTGACATGTTTACTACTTTAAACAACAAATTATTAGTGTAATGTGGAAAAAGAGAACTTTACAGCGAGCGGGATTCGAACCTGCGTCCCTTCAAATCCGGGAAAGAAGTCCGCTAAGGTTAGCTATGTAGAGTCTAGAATTTGTTGTTATATGAATCTCTTTGCATATCTGAAAGTAATACCTACTTTTTATAGGTACTACGCGGGTGGCAAGCAAGCATACGGCCCACTTGATGGAAAGCGGTTATCATAGCCTATAGATAGCGAGCATACGACCCACCTGATGGAAAGCGGTAGATGTTAGCTGTAGCAGAAGCATCATTCGCGCGCCGCCAACTCCAATAAAAGGGATAGGAAATGGATAGGAAAGATGTTAGGGAGAGGATATGCAGTATATGCAGGATACTAAGGAGAAGATAGGAAGAATAATAAGGAGAGGATAGGGTTTGGGCTTTCGGCGCTGTCACTTACCATACGGTAACGTTAGGAGTACGATAGGTACTCCTAACGCTGTTTCAAGCTGATGAGAGGGAGGTACTTACCCGATCGAGTCGGCCTACTCATGCTGGGATAAGCAAGGTTCTACCACTTAGCGAGCCTTCCGAAGCACGGAAGCGGTTAGAGGTCCACAAATAGGTATCATGTATCCCATCTAATGCTGGCCGGGCCAAAATTGCTCTACTCCACTGTTTATCATAAAATGTTGCATACACATAAGTCCCGAACCCAGAAAAGTTAGAGGTATTTTTTATTCTCGAAAATGGATTTCTGTGGGATAGTATCTTTTGTATAGAACTAATTAATATATCGTAGTAAATAAATAAATAATAATAAATAAATATTCACGGACATTTCACACAACGTCCTCTGGTCCCAAACTAAGCTTAACACTATGCTATGGATACCAGATTACGGATATAATGTATATATTACTTTTTTTTATACAAATACATGCATATAATAGATAGAAAACACCCAGACGATTTAACCCATTTTTGAAGTCCGTGCAGACCTAGTCAGGCGTAGAAACTAGTGACTCGTCTAATACGAATCGATATGATGTTGGTTGATTAAGTATCCAGTAAATTTAATGATTGTGTGGTACATGATGTCATACTGTTAACACACAAATGCGAATAACAATTCAACGTGTGTTCCAAACTTGAATCTGCAATTCATCGCAATCAGACTGATGATTGTTTATGCGTTCACATCCCGTACACATACGATGGAAATGCGTATACGATCCTCTTCATTAACAACATGTCACAGACCCGCTGACTCTCTTTGATATGGGTAACTGAGATACTGTTCGTATCAGCGGTAAGAACTCTATCTAAAATCCTACTTATTTACTTTCCGATTGAAAATATGTTGGAGAGATTAGTTTTCTGTGGCTACCTCACTTACCTTAAATGTTACTTTTATACTATTATAAAGCTGTAACAGAGCTACATATAAATGTACAGAACATTTAAGACATTTGAGAAAAAAATAAGTACGAGTATTAGGCTATAATTATAGGCGTGTCTAAACACAAAAGGATTGATTTTTTATTTTTTATCTGTTTGTTCGTTCACGCATTACGCAAAAACTACTGAATTTTCATGCAACTTTTTTTATTTGATAGCTCTTGATCCGTTAAAATATTATCATAAACAACTAAAGCTATTCAAATGCTAAATATATGCGGACCATGCCAAATGCTAAAAAATATAGATCAAAATGTTTAGTAAATCGCGCCATCAAATAGTATGAATTTTAATTGCAAAATTAAACTTACTATATTGGATTAATGCATGTAAATGCGTTCCGATAGAGGGCGTTGGTCGTTAAGACAAATGTGATAAGGACATTGGGTATGTCTAAAAGATAGTACTGTAGCTCAGTGGATTAGAGCACTTCCCCGGATAGGAAGGGACGCAGGTTCGATTCCCGCCTGTACTAAAATACTCTTTTTCCTTATTCTCTATATTAATATATATAAAACTATCTAAATGTTTATTATTATTTTTTTATGAGACACACATGTAATTTGTTCTAGTGATGGATGTCCCAAGATCATACAATAGCTTCTCAAAGGTAAGCGAGGAAGCATTTCATTTTTCAAATGCAACATTTGACTCGAGGCCAAGGAAAACAGGCGTTGGATGACAGTGCCTGCCCTGCTCCATTGTGTGCCTGACCTTAATTTTACATTTTTAGCTGCTCGCTTGCAGTTAGTATATACGGGCGAACATAATTTCCAAAAAAAAAACTAAAAATGTTTTTTTTATTTAATGGAATATTATTATTTTGACTCATATATAGTTTTTTTAAAATGGAATGTATGACATGACTGTGATTCGAGACAGCATGCCAATAAAATTTAATTATTGTTAATTTTTTGCTTTTGTATGCGGAACGTTGTGAGTTTATTCTACATTTTAGTAAGAATAACAATACGTCAAGTTTAATTTGTTATTTTTATATGTCAATTATCGCTTAGGCTATGAACTTTTTGATGAAACCTTTAAGATCTAAAGATTTTTTTAAAGAGTCTTTAATTATATGTGTAATATTTCCTGCCTTATAAAAGCTTAAGCAATTTAGGTCTTAGTTTCGGCATAAAAATATCTCACCGACTATCGTCGGAAGTCAGTTGCTTTAAATATTCTAAAACTGTTTAAGGCCTTTGGAAATGTATCTATTCCTTTCTTTAATATGGTCCTTTGGAAATGTAGAAGCTTTAGTGTCTTTGTGAGGATTAATAATAAAAAAAGATACTGTGCGTACTGTACACGTAGTATATATTATAAAGTATAGTATAATATATAATATATAACACTAAAATACACACTTTTAGCTAGTTGAATGAAAAATTCGATCATAATATTATAAGAAATAACAATGATTTAAAAAAATCGTGGAGTGATATTAATTTATCTTATCAATCAATTTGATGTCAAGCATATGGCAATAAATGTTAGTTTACAAATTATTTGTGAATAAGGAACAAGAGATTTTTAGTACCCGCTCGTACTAAAAATCTCTTTTTTCCTTATTCACAAATAATTTGTACTTTAAAAGTAGCGGAGCATGTCAAATGCTAAAAAATATAGATCAAAAATGTTAGTTTTTTAAAACTATAATTTATTTTCTTCGTTTTTAGTCTCAAAATAGTATCAAATTTAAAAGAATTTATTTCCTTTATATCGCAGGAAAAAAAAAAGTTTGAAAAGTTGTTTCAATTTAATGCGACAACATTTTGAAGTCTGTGAAAATCATGTTCAAAGATTTCATTACATAAATAGAAAAATACAGATGAAGCTAATATAAGGGTATTAAATATATAAGCCCTGTATAACAATGTCAGATTTCAAAAGCTGTATGTTTTCATTGCTTTTTGTGACAACGGCGTCACGGGCTTACTTGGCACCTGATGGGCGTAGCGTGACGGCTGAGATTATTGGGCCTGTAAATCAACCGGCTTGGACACGTTATTTAACCAATATATCACTTTCTAACGAATTTTCACGAAACAGACCATTCTACATGCTATTGATATACCTTAATAATTTTTTGTACAATGCCCTTTCAAGAACACATTTTTTCGGGGATTTATTGAGTGATGCTTAGAAAACAAATACCACCGAAGTATTATTTTCTTTAGACAACGCTATAAGAAAGCAAAAGATTTTTTCTCATATCAGAAATATTGTATTAAAGTACAAATTATTTGTGAATAAGGAAAAAGAGATTTTTTGTACTAGCGGGAAACGAACCTGCGCCTTTTCCAATCCGGGGAAGTGCTCTGAACCACTGAGCTATAGTACAGATCCTTCGATCATCCCAATTTACTTATCACATTTTGTCTTCACGACTAACGCCATCTATCGGAAGCATTTACATGCATTAAACCAATATAGTAAGTTTAATTTTGCAATTAAAATTCATACTATTTGATGGCGCGATTTTCTAAACATTTTTGATCTATATTTTTTAGCATTTGACATGCTCCGCCACTTTTTAAAGTACAAATTATTTATGAATAAGGAAAAAGAGATTTTTTATACTAGCGGGAAACGAACCCGCGCCTTTTCCAATCCGGGGAAGTGCTCTGAACCACTGAGCTATAGTACAGATCTTTCGATCATCCCAATTTACTTATCACATTTTGTCTTCACGACCAACGCCATTTATCGGAAGCATTTACATGCATTAAACAAAAAAATCTCTTTCCTTATTCACAAATAATTTGTACTTTAAAAAGTGGCGGAGCATGTCAAATGCTAAAAAATATAGATCAAAAATATTGTATTAGATTGAAATAGTCCATGTAGTTTTTGAATTAAAATAGAATATTATTAAAAAAAAATAAGCATAAGTCGACGATGTGTAATCAAGCTTTGTTATATTTAAACACTCATTAGGGCTATTAAAACTTATACTTTTTTTATTGCTTATGATGGCAGACGAGCCAGGCCCACCTGATGGTAAGTGTTAACCGTCGCTCATGAACTCAACTATGCCGAGAGTATTGTCAAGCACTGCGCACAATTTCACTTCACACATATAAAAAATGAAAGAATAAACGGCTATGTTCTGCTACAGCCAAAACACACTGACGTGCTACATGACCGGTCACACAGGAGAATTTAGTACCGACCCGTTTGGACCTGATAGCAAATGAGTAATCTCACTTTGTACCCAACCCTACCATCAGTTATGCAATGGGTGATAATTGCTTACTTCCATTAGTCGCCTTGTGCGACATCCGCGGGAAAGAATGGGGTGGCACTTGTATTCTTAGTCCGTCACCACATTGACAAAGTAAGTAAATATTGTTTATATCTTAATTTGATTTAATACTAGCCTTTGCCTGCAGCTTCTCCGCAAGCTGGTTTTTAGCTTATAACTCAAGTTCCCGATATAGTAGCGGAATAAAATATACACCAGTTTTTAAGTCTAATCAAGAGCTATAAAATAAAAATGCTTCATCAAAATCGGTTCAGTAGTTTTGGCTTGATGTGCGAACAAACAAAAAGATAAACAGACAAAAAATCTAAAAAAAAAAATGTTTTGTGATCAGACACGCCTTTATGTATAGCCTAATACAGTTATTTTTTCTCAAATATCTTGAACATAGCGCTGTCAAAGCTGTCTTTATAATAGTATAGATAGATAAATTTATTATAACAAATTTAACGGGTCTATACACACATTAAACTTCTCAAATTACTATTATTGTGAGTAATCTCGACGTTTCGGCTGAGTTACACCAGTCGTGGATACGAGTAGTCACTATACATACGTTTTACGCTAGTGCTATTATTACGAGCACATAAAAAGCAATTATGGCTGCGTTAGCAAGTATATAGAATCTTATTTCACATATGGCACTGTGGTTTAAGTATCGAGGTCTAGAGTGATCTACTGTATTGTAAGTATTATTATAAAATGATTGATTCATACCGAGCACTTCATAGGATATAAGTAGCTCGTTTGTTATACAATAAGTATTCCGATTCCCCTGCGATCCAGAGATTATTCCTTATTTACCTATACATCATAGTATTGTTTATACCAGGGAAAATATCCCATTAAGAAATTTGCCAACCACAATGAAATATAAGTCTAATATAGTATATAGAATGGTATGGTAACGATTACTGAAGATATTATTATAAGTATGATCCATTTTCGTACTTAATTGATTATTAAGCTTATCTCGACCTATTTTCTTGATAAAGGTAAAAGGAGAGCTGTCATACTGTATTCTTGATAAATATCAACGTAATTAGCAGGATAATCGTTGAAACAACAAAGATACTTCAGCTATTGGTCTGCTCTATCATCCAGATATTTATTTTGTAAACTATTGTAGTGCTAAACAAAAGTGTAGCAATTTAGTGCTCAAATAGATTTTTTTATCTATATTGTAGCACTTGACATGCTCAGCTCCTTTAAAGAACAAAAATCATTTTTCAATCAATTTCATAAATAATTTGTTCGCTGCCGTGTGGGCCAGATTTAGAATTGTAATAGGAGTTGTAAGAGCCGACTGAGGGAATTCCGGGGAAGTGGGCAGCAGCACTCCTTTGAGTCTTAACAACATCCACTGCGATCGCCAACCCGCCTGCCAAGCGTGGCGATAACGGCATTATCCCCCATTTCTTGGGGAGGCCTATGTCCAGCAGTGGACGTTAAAAGGCTGATGGATGGATGGATGAAATAGAAATTTTATTCATTTTGAAATAAAAGGAGGTTTCAGGTCTGGACGAGGATGCATGGATCAAGTGTTTTCTCTGCGCAACATTGTGGAGAAGCATCTGGCTGTAGGCCAGAGGGTTTTCTGCAGCTATGTGGATTTGGAGAAAGCATTTGACACTGTTGTATGAAAGGAACTTTGGGACATTTTGCCGGAGTATGGTATTAGCGGTAGACTGCTACAAGCGGTGCAGTCCAACTACATGGACTGCAGAGCTTGTGTGCGGCTGGATGATGGAATGTCACCCTGGTTTGACGTCAATATCAGCGTTAAACAGGGCTGCGTTCTCTCAGCCAGACTGTTTATCATATATCTGGATAAATGTCTACAAAGGTTGAATGAAATGAATGAGTCGCTGCTATATGCAGACGATGCGGTCCTATTAGCGCAGTCTGCGACTGACCTGCAAACCCTAGTCGATGTAATGGCAGAAGATTGTAAGAAAAGGGGCCTACGTGTGAATGTGAGCAAAACCAAAATTATGGTTTTTGAAAGAGAAAAAGCCAGAACAGATGTTAGAGTAGCCATAGGAAATAGTGTGCTAGAACATGTGGATGAATTTGTATATCTTGGATGTGGATTCAGTCGGGATGGAAGGTACACAACTGATGTAGAAAGAAGAGTGAATGCGGGAAATAGAGTGAACGGAGCATTGAGACAACTTCTCGGCAGCCACCACCTCAGCCAGAAGGCACGTGTCGTAATACACAACGCAGTGCTTGTCCCAACGTTTTATATGGAAGCGAGAGTTGGGTATGTAAAAAGGAGCATGAGAGCAAAATCAATGCAGTCGAAATGCGATCTCTGCGGAGAATCTGTGGAGTGAGGCTGACTGACCGCTTTCGTAACAATGACGTAAGAGAGCGAGTAGGTATGAAAGAGAGTATTGGTGTAAAGATGCGAAAGGGAATGCTCCGATGGTTCGGACATGTGGAAAGAATGCCGGACGAGCGACTGGCTAAGAAGATATACAATGCGAAAGTGGAAGGATGTAGGTACAGGGGGAGACCGAGACTTACCTACCTATACCAAATTGGTTATGTATTGAAGGAAGGTGGAGTCAGGAGTCTCCGAAACCGGCGAGCGTGCATGAAGAGAGTTATGAATGTCGAGGAAGCGAGAGATGTATGCAAGAATAGAGCCTCTTAGCACTCTGTTCTCTCTGCCTACCCCGCAAGGGAAATAGTGTGATGATAAGTAAGTATAGGAAATGATATATTAAATAACTAGTTTTACTAAAATTCTCTTTTAAAAACGTTGCTAGCTCTCGTACATTGTCTACTAAGAACTATATATAGGTCTCCGCAAAAAAAAAAGTCAGCATGACTGGTACTCCACAATGGGCTCTTATATCAGAATGTTGTTTAAATTAGTATAGTTATTATTTGAAAACGTTACTTTCAATGATTTTCGGGTCGTCAAATAGTATTAACCACGCTTAATTTAATCATCATCTTAAGCTTATCTCTTACTTTGTTGCAGTCAGCTTCCGATCTGATGGGTTTTAGCTGATCTAGCAGTATTTACACAGACACACCTGTCTTTTTGACCATCCAACCAGGGGGATTTATGACCGTAGAACAAACTCCTCCTGCTCCTGACTGTTATTTTCGATTTCACATTTTTCACTTTGTGTTTAATGTATAGTGCTAAGCATGTCAAATGCTAAAAATATATATAAATAAATATTTTTACAGTTTGGAAGAGCATGGGGAAAAATATACTAAAGAACTAGTTTTCCTAAAATTCTTGTTTTTCCAACGATGCTAGCTCTCGTACAAGAAGAATAACGAAATCAATAAAATTCTGATCGTGAACACCATGAAGGATGAAATTAAAGGTGAACGTCTCTCCTATTATAAGACTAGGCGAAAGTAATATAAGTAATATACAACATATATATATACTGTTATTAAAAATATGTTATATAATATTACTTTGCAGGTGAGCGCAAAGGTAATGACAGACAAAAAGAATCCCCGATTCTTTGGCAGAATGACTTTGAGCATGAAAAAAGCATTGCGATGTATGCACACCTACGTCGTGTTTGATAAAACTAATAATAGGCAAATGAAAAATATTATCCAATGCCTATGATAATAAATCGCTAACTAATACTATAAGTACTAACTAACTATAAGAAATACAAGAAAACATTTTGCTCGATGGCTGTACGGATAGCGTAGGTCTACCACCACTGAAGTGAATATACGCAGTACCAGTAGCCCGCCGGGGACGGGCAGGTTAGGGCGCACGGTAGGTTTTTAGTGAGTGAGAGCCCTACACTACCCCGCTGTCTCCCTGGGCAGCGGGGTGTAAGGTAGGTACATTTTTGCACAACTAAAAATAAGGTTCCATTCTCACAAAACACTATTATTGTTGCAATCTGTAAATAGTTGTACTTTTATTTTTATCTTAGTAGTAAAGCCAAAATAGATAATGTTGATACATACCCTGGTTCAAACTGGCTCCAATCGATCTTTCTTATTATAAACCAATTGGTAATCGAAAGTTTTTATTGTCAACTGCGACACGTGATTCATTATCTAGTGAAAATGTTTCACTTAAAAAAAGTATTTAATTGTGTAGAAACTATTTGCAGCTGTAACCTTATGATTACAACTATCAAGATTATTATTTTGAGGTTACAGGATTTCTTACAAATTAATAACGATTTTTGAACTTATGGTGGATACAGATATAGTATAAAAACCGGCCAAGTGCGAGTCGGACTCGCGCACGAAGGGTTCCGTACCATTGACTAGGTAAACAACATTACCCTATTGTAACTCTCTGTAACCATGGTGTTTGGCTGTTACCAAATTTTGCAAGTAAAATTTTACTCATTTCGTGGTTTTCAACTTAGACTTAGATGCGTAACGAGTAAAGAAAAACGTTTGTGTATGGGAGCCTCCCTTAAATATTTGTTTTATTTTAATTTAATTATTTATTTTTAAAGTGACTATATAACTAAATATTCTGTGAATATTTCAAGCGTCTACTTGTTGCCGTTATCAATAGCGAGCAACAAAGGGCAAAAAAAAATACGTTTGTTGTATGGGAGCCCCACTTAAATATTGTTTATTTTTTATTTTTAGTATTTGTTGTTATAGTGGCAACAAAAATACATCATTTGTGAAAATTTCAACTGTCTAGCTATCACCATTCTTGAGATACAGCCTGGAGACAGACGGACGGACAGACAGACGTTGTATGGGAGCCCCCCTTAAATATTATTATTTTTTTGTTTTCAGTATTTTTTGTTATAGCGGCAACAGAAATACATCATTTGTGAAAATTTCAACTGTCTAGCTATCGCCGTTCTTGAGATACAGCCTGGCGACAGATGGACGGTCAGACAGACGTTGTATGGGAGCCCCCTTTAAGTATTATTATTTTTTGTTTTTAGTATTTGTTGTTATAGCGGCAACAGAAATACATCATTTGTGAAAATTTCAACTGTCTAGCTATCGCCGTTCTTGAGATACAGCCTGGCGACAGATGGACGGACAGACAGACGTTGCATGGGAGCCCCCCTTAAATATTATTATTTTTGTTTTTAGTATTTTTTGTTATAGCGGCAACAGAAGTACATCATTTGTGAAAATTTCAACTGTCTAGCTATCGCCGTTCTTGAGATACAGCCTGGCGACAGATGGACGGTCAGACAGACGTTGTATAGGAGCCCCCCTTACGTATTATTATTATTTTGTTTTTAGTATTTGTTGTTATAGCGGCAACAGAAATACATCATTTGTGAAAATCGCAACTGTCTAGCTATCGCCGTTCTTGAGATACAGCATGGCGACAGATGGGCGGACAGACAGACGTTGTATGGGAACCCCCCTTAAATATTATTATTTTTTTGTTTTCAGTATTTGTTGTTATAGCAGCAACAGAAATACATCATTTGTGAAAATTTCAACTGTCTAGCTATCGCCGTTCTCGAGATACTGCCTGGCGACAGACGGATGGACAGACAGACAGCGAAGTCTTAGTAATAGGGTCCCGTTTTGCCCCTTCGGGTACGAAACCCTAAAAATGTGTAACAAAATATTTTATCTGTTCCATAAAACATTAAAAAGCTTCAAGCTTTATGTTTACGATTTCAAGTTTTTATAGTGCAAAGCATTTTTACTTTAATGTATTTTTGCATGCCCCTAGGTGAAAAGATTAGCATAATTTTGGATGTCGGGGATTACTGACGAGAGAAAGCCGTTAAAAAGTTTTGTTAATTGATTTTGTGTGTCATGAAAATGTTTCCACATTTATATTTTGTTAAAGACAGATTTAAATACCTTTGTTTTGTTTAGTATTATTTACTGTAATCACTTTTTATTTGTAAAATACATGAGGCACTGACCGAGGAGACAACCGGTTTGTGTTGGGGTTATTTACATTAACATCTTTAGTAGATATCCGATCACTGCTTACGCAACTGATGTTCTATTTAATATAATGTGTGCAGTAATTCATTAACCTAACCTTGGTAGAGGTATTATTTGGTCAATAAAGTAATTAGTAAAATGCTTCGTAATTATTTTTTGGTTTTTAACAAGGCAGTTGTTTATTTTAACATTTTTTATGTACTTTTATATTAACCTTTACTGAAAAAGTTTTTTAAGTGAATACTTCTTAAAAACGTAACAATTCTATCGTTGTGATTTGAAACTCGATGAAACGAAAATGCGTCACGATAAAGAATCAAACACAAACGTATAGGATTAACAGTCAGTTGCAGAAAAGTCGATTAAAGTATTTTAACACCGTGTACATAATATTAATTTTGAAAAAGGGATATGCATCAATAATAAACTAATATTTCTGTTTTGCTATGTTCACTCGGTATTCCCATGCCCGTTATAAAGTATTTTTCTTACCTACATAACACAACATAGCATCACGCCTGTATTCCCCGAAGGGGTAGGCAGAGGTGTATTATACACCCACGACTCGCCAGCTATGTTTAAGTCCCACGTAATAGGGAGCGAGCCTATTGACGTCTACCGGGCACATTTCCAAACTCCGGGCTGCTACTGAGAATTTTTCTTATTTTTTTTACGAAAAATCTCAATAGCACTTTCTCACTTACTCCCGAAGTAAATCATATACTTTCCTTATTTATATTACTATGATGAGGTTCACAAGATCTTTTACCAAAGTTGTCCCATGAATTCCTACAGGATCCATTATATCGTTGCAGAAAACAAATTTTTAAATGAATTTTAATACTCCATTAAATTTAATTAATGAGAGGTCACTTTAAGCTTGGTAAGAAATAGAAAAAAATACTTACATTTATCCTAATACTCCTGATACTCTATATCGATCTCAATCTTTCCTGGCCTACTTTTCAGAAGTTTTACTTCTACCGTGTGTGAATTGCATACATTTGGGTTTTTATACACTGGTAGTTTTCCATCTTGATTTTTTAAATAAATGTATTGTAATAAGTTGAAACAGGAATTACAAATCATATAATATATAATTCAAGGTAACCACAAAGTTTGGGTCGCTTACTTGTAGTATAAAATTCAGCAAAAAAGAGCTTGTATTAACACGCTCTAAGTTATTTTTAAGGGGGGTGAGGGCCCACACTGCTCTGTTTGTTGCCCCGAATGCCAAGGAGTGCTGTTAGATACATTTTACCTGCCATAACATAAAACTACTAGTATTCCGTAAGAAACATCTATAACAAATTTCAAGTGAAACAAGTTGGTGTTTTAATAAAAAATCTTAAATTTTTTATTTTTTATTAAAAAGTTGGTTTTTTAATAAAAAACAAAAAATCACTGGAACCTTAAAGAACGTTTCTACATCTATGTATTCATGTGCAAAATATTATTTATGTTCAGCAGTTTTGCGTAATTGAGTAACATATATCTAATATTCAAACATTTTATTATTATTAGAATTAACATAAATCGGTACAGTGCACTAAAACTAATTAATTTAGCAATCCTATATAGAAGTTCATCAACATGCCCAGTCACCATATTTAAGTACACGTCTGTGTATACCTCGCCTTGATATAGGGTGCTAGCTGGGTAATGAGTGATAGCTAGCAGTTTCTCATTAAACGCAGGAAGCAAGACAGTACCCGTCTCACCACCCTTTACTGTACGAAGTACTGGGAGAATCTTAGTAACAAGTAAATTAAATAACTCCGAATTAGTGTTGCGAATTCATGTGTAATATGTTTGACCTTTAAAGTCGTCTGTAATGTACAACAATATTGTGTGATTGTCGTGTCCCTTCAAAAATTACTTTATTTGTTGCTATTTAAGCTTGCATTAAATACAAAGTGAAAAATGTGAAATCGAAAATAACAGTCACGAGGAGGACTAGGACGAGGGTCAGGTGACTGTTATTTTCGATTTTACATTTTTCACTTTGTGTTTAATGTATAGTGCTAAGCATGTCAAATGCTAAAAATATCTAAATATTTAAGCTTGGTTTCACAGTAAATGTTATATTTTGTCTTTTGACCTTTAGTGGCTGCTTTTTAGTGGCTGTAGTAAATTATTGCTTTGCTCATTATTTGTGACGAATGACCTTAAATGTAAGATAATATTTTAAAGATTTGTGACTTTATTATTAAATGCCATGATTGTAATTCCATCCATCCATCCATCAGCCTTTCGGCGTCCACTGCTGGACATAGGCCTCCCCAAATTAGGGGTATAGTGCCGTAATCGCAACGCTTGGCAGGCGGTTTGGCGATCGCAGTGGATGTTGTTAATACTCGAGGGAGTGCTGCTGCCCACTCCCCCTGGTATTCCCTCAGTCGGCTCTTACGACTCCCATGGGTGGAGAGGGGGTGGGACAATTCTAAAGCCGGCCCCACACGGCAAGTGATTGTAATTAGGTTGAACTTAAAACTCTTTTAAAACCTTTGTCTCAGTTCGTTAGTAAACAGATGTAGCTGTATAAGTATATATTCACACAGACAGTTTTTAGGTTGATCTTGTTCGTGACACTATCTTGGTATTGATGATTGAAGATAATATAGTTTATTAATTTAGAATAATCATACTACTCTATCTAAGATTACGCTGTTAACCTTAGGAATAAACTAATTAGTGAGTTTTGTCTCTTACTATCAGATAAAGGTATAATTATTTCAATAAAGAAATAATTATTGAATAGTTATAATTATTAATATTTCTTGATTATGGGTACTTTACAAATATACAATCTAATAGACACCAATTACATATAGACTCAGAGCAATCATTTGTAGATTACACAAATTTAAAAATTTTATTGTAAATCAGGCTTAATTGAAGTCGCAATATACACCAGGGGGGTTAGGCAGAATCTCATATCTTACATGTCGATCGTTTCGTCTCGCTTGTACGATCACCGTGATTGGCCAACGGATTATTGTGACATCACGCGTCGGTTTCTCAACCAATCACAATGATCTCGATACGGGGTCGACACGTGAAATATGACAATCTGCCTCAGGGGGCAGGTTATTACATAAATAAGAGCAAAACTTTGTATTATTACCCTTTCATTTAATTTATACCGTAAATTGAATCATATTGCCCTTTCTACTGTTAATAAGTCAACAAGGATTTATAATGGGGTAAATATAGGTAATAATTATAAACTCTTGAAACTGCTTAAAATTTCATAGCACGCAACACTTTTATCTTAACTAAACCCATATAACATTATGATAAATGTAAGCTATACTCACTGCAAAAAGATTGAGCGATAACATTATCGCTAAAGGGGTGAATATTTCACAAGCAATTATTGTACCTATTCACATTCCCTTTCAGCTCAAAGGTCGGCCTTGTCAGCATCGCTCCTTTCATAGATCAACGGCATAAAGGAATCTCTATTATTGATTGAGCTGTCAGTACACTGTCAGTTGCTTATAATGCATCAATTGTATCATTAAAAGTACCTAGATATGATCAGTAATCGCAATAGCGTATAATGTATAATAAATAAATATACAATTCATAATTATATTTCTAAGGATCATCCATGTGGTGATGGACTAAAAATACACGTGTCATCACCTCATTATTTCGGTCATACGAGGCGAGTAATGTTAATAAGCATTGCATTACTGGTACTCATGATAGTATGTGATGTGTGATGTCTTATGATAGGTTGTGTATCAAGTTTTCACTTAATATCGGCTACAGGGTCGGTCACACGGATCCACCACTACCTTAGTGTATTTTATTCTATTTATATCTATAAATCGTGGTCACATGTAAGAATAGGTTACTTCGTTTTCTAACTGGACATTTCATGAAATGGTAAGCTATATCATAAAGTGAAAGATTCTTTGATCTGGATACATTATATATTAAGGGTATAATCCTTACTAATATTAAATTGATCTGGCTACGATAATAAATTACTAAACTTCACAATTCAAATGTCTAAATATCCACACATTATTTTAAAATTCTAAATAGGCTTAGTACCTTGGATAGCCTTGGCTTTAAAAAGCCCCGCGTCCCTGATAGTATGACTCGTTAATGTCCACTTAGTTGGACCTTTTTCTCATAAATCAATTTGTCAACGCTGGCTAGCATGCCATGAATTACGCAAATATATTTTTAAAAATATTCGTGCTATAAGCAGGTAGGTATGTAGGAAAAATAAATGTGAATGGACGTCAGCATTCGAATGAAATGGTAGGCCATGGTTTTACTTCGTTTATGTTTTATTTTATTATGAATTAGTAATGAAAAATGTAAGCATTCTCAGTGTTGAACTTTTGCCTCGGGTAGGTAAAGGAACCCAATTATAATATTAATATGATCATGCGATTTTAACGAGACACATATTTTTAAAATAGATATACTATAACTGGCGATAACTAAAAAATATTATTATAAAGCGGATATGGCAAATATGATGGTAAGCAGTTTCTTGCAGAGTAGCAACACCAGAGATATTACTCGCGCATCTCCAACTCTAAGAAAATGGACAATAATAAGGAGAGGATAAGGACTTCTCCTTATTTATTTATTTTAAAACTTTTGCACATGCTGAGTACAAGGCGGACTTAATGCCTTAGGCATTCTCTACCAGTCTACCTGGGGCGGAGCAGAAATGTAGTGGTAGGTGCATTTAAGAATAATACTATAATATATAATATATATATTACTATAATAGAATTACATACTAATACCGTAAGAATACTTATATGTTAAAAGAACACATACAGTAATAAATAACGTATATTATATATACTGACATAAATAAAAATAAATAACAAATAGTGTAGGGGGCAAAAGTGAGCGATAATTAGAGTGAAGACTCTGCCAAAAAACTGGAGTAAAGCTCGTGAACTCTAGCTTTGAAAGTTTTACGACTAGTGGCCATCCTGATCTCTAGAGGCAAAGCATTCCAAAGTAGAATAGACTGGACAAAGAAGGAAGAGTGAACAACACTGGAAGAGTGGGACGGACAGAGGAGAAGGAGATTGTTAGCAGAACAAAGATGCCGGTCATGTGTAGAGGAAAAAAAAATAAAATGAGGCTTAAGGTACATAGGAGCATTAGAAAAATTTAGAAGAGTGTATAGAAATATCAATGCTCGTAAAAGCGTCTTTGCCTTATTAGTAACCAATTCAGTTGCGTGCAAAATTTGGAGATATGGTCGTATTTACGAAGATTAAAAACGAATGGAATGCGATTGTTGAGAAGACGGTCAAGTTTATTTAGCAGATCTACATTCAGGCCAAGGTAACATACATCAGCATAATCAATGATAGGGAAAACCAAGGTCTGCATTAACGTTGTTTTGATCGTAATTGGAAGGAAGTTCTTCAGACGGTAAAGCGAGCGAAGGGTACCCGTAACTTTCTGACAGATGTTAGTTACTTGTGATCTCTAATCAAGCGTACTGTCTAAAAAAATGCCCAGGTTCTTAACAACTCTGCAAAAAGGTATAAAAGATCCGTTATACTCTATTGGAGGCAGCTCAGAAATGTCAATAACAGTAAGTATGGACTGTTGACTAAAATAGACTGACATTTATCTGGATTAATGTTTAAGCGAAACCGTAAAGACCAGTCTTTAATAACTACAAGTTTATAGTTTACAGCGACAATTGCTGATCTAAGATCACCCACCTTTGCTTGTGTGTAAATTTGTAAGTCATCGGCATACAAATGATACAAACATCGAAGATCATTAGATAAAAGATTAATAAACATAGAGAAAAGAAGAGGAGAATGTATACCGCCTTGTGGGGCATCCATCCATCCATCAGCCTTTTAAAGTCCACTGCTGGACATAAGCCTCCCCATGAATGGGGGATAGTGCCGTAATCGCCACGCTTGGCAGGCGGGTTGGCGATCGCAGTGGATAATGTTAATACTCGAAGGAGTGCTGCTGCCCGCTCCCTCGGTATTCCCTCAGTCGGCTCTTACGACTCCCATGGGTAGAGAGGGGTGGGACAATTCTAAAGCCGGCTCCACACGGCCTTGTGGGACACTAGAACGTAAATCATTCCACGTGGAAGAAGAATCATCAACGCGTACAGACTGCAGGCGTCCACGAAGATAAGAAGAAAACCATTCCAGTGCATCTGGTGAGATCAGAAAGTGAGAGAGTACGGAAAGAAGGATGTCATGGTTGATGGCATTAAAGGCATTAGAGAAGTCAACCAAAACCAGCACTGTGATTAAGGTATCATCCATGCCCTGCCTAACGTCACTTGTTACCTTGAGAAGTGCGGAGACTGTGCTGTGGCCGGGCCTAAATCCCGACTGATATTCACTTAGGAGGTTGTTGGTATAAACAAACCTGCATAGCTGTTAATGAACACAGATCTCAAGTATTTTGGAAACAAATGGGAGAATAGAGATGGGACGGTAATGATTGGAAAGACAGGGATTGGAGATTTTATGCAAAGGACGGACGTACGCCTTACGCCATAACAAAGGAAAAACACCACGCTCAAGAGAAAAAATTATAATGTGACAGATAGGATGCAATAAATCACCAAGGATAGTCGTAATCATACGACTGATTTGGTCACAACCGACCGCTTTCAATTTGATGGAAAGAGTAATCTTATAAGTCTCATCAGATCTCACTGGAGAAAAAGTAAAAGGATTAATATTGGGACGTGGTAAACTATCAATGTAGTGTATTGTTCGACATTTAGTGGCATCATCAAGAGATACAGAATAGCTGAAAAAACAATTCAAATCATGAATATATATATGATATCACATAACATTTGGAAGCCGTTAACTATTCAAAACATGGGCAACATGAATTTCATCGCCATTAAATTCATAAACAAATATACTTCCTCCAAAATTTTCTTATGGCATTTTTCTTTCACCGTACCAATCATACGTACAACTCGTACATATAATATTATATGTACTGTTATAAACGGATGCATTGAATGCTATGTTAGCATTTTTAATATTATATAAAAGCAGTTAGCATCTATCCTTAAGTTAGTTAGCATTTGTCCGGCATTCGATTAGCACATAGTTCTAAATAAGTCAATTGTTGTATTTCGGAGTGTAAAAGTAATATACATTTTCCGGACTCTAAAAATTGTTTTTTAAAAACTCATATCGGAAATCGCACAGAACATTGGTGGTCGGAAGTGGGATGCTGTAGGCCCTCTGGTGTCGTGTTCAAACCACAGCATTTGAACATTTCCGGTAGTGAGTGTGTGCCAGCAGCGCAAGATCGACGGTAAGCCTCCGCTCTCAAAGCGTGAGCCCGCATCGCACCAGATCGACGATAAGTCTCCGTTTTCTCATAAACGTGAGCCCACATCAAACAAGCAGGTACACTTTGCAGCCGACTATCAGTCTCCGCTCTGTAGCGTGAGCCAGCGCCGCAAACCCGTCACCCCGAATCTCTAGTCTAACTAGAGCGCAGCCGACCGTCAGCCTCCGCTCTTAAGCGTGAGCCGGCGCCGCCAACAATTGACACTCTCTGTCTTCAAACTATTAATAATTCCTCAAGTTTCTGTTTAGCTCAGAAAACCTACATCAGGCAGAATATACCTTCTGAAAATGTCTCTCAATTTTCTCTTAGAATAGAATCGTGCTTAACGCGATTATTATCTGATATAAATTTTTAATGTGATAAAAGGGAGGAACTCATAGTTAGAGTTACCGGTATCGAAGATCTGGCTCTCAATACCTTTCTCATGGGACTAAATCCAAATTTATCGCATATTGTACGCTACCGTAACCCAAAAATATTAAATGAGGCAGTTAGTCATGCAATAGAAGAGGAAAAGTTATTTAATGTCACAAAACTACACTCAAAATCTCAAAAGGTATGCTCGAATTGTAATAAATTGGGGCACTTATCATCAGAATGCTTTAAAAACAAATATAAAAATCTTAAATCATATAATACAAATATATCACCCAATTCTAAAAATTATTCTAATAATTATTCCAATAATTTTCCAAATCAAAATTGTGTTTCCACACAATCGCATTCTTCACAAAATCATTTTAATAAAAGTTTCCCAGGCAAAAGTTGCGCATATTGCAAAAAGTTCGGTCATACGCGCATTCGGTCATAAACGAGTGTCGTAAGAGACAATACAATAATCAGCGCCGTAATATGCAACACGATACTACAGTACAGAGTAATGATGCGCACAGAACACACGCGAATATTAATTATTGTGATACAAGTGATGTGTCCATGGATCCCTCGCAGATTAATAAACAGTTAAACTAAATCGGATTTCGACGTTGTGCCAATCGAAATCCTCTCATTTTAATGGCACAATCTCTTCAAACTCTTATATACCTAAGTACATTAAATCGAATACTAAATCTTTTACACCTCAGTTGCCAAAAGAGGAACTGAGTCACACTAAATTTAATACTTACTCTTATCTGTCTCAGCTGTCTAAAGAGGAACTGAGTCGCACTAAATCTATTCTATCTCAGTTGCCAAAAGAGGAACTGAGTCATCTAAACTTACTACTAACTCTTATCCGTCTCAGTCACCAAAAGAGGGACTGAGTCAATTTAAATCTAACTCTAAATCTAATATATCTCAGCCACCAAAAGAGAGACTGAGTCAATCTAAATCTAACACTAAATCTAATCTATCTTAGCCACCAAGAGGGACTGAGTCAATCTAAATCTAACACTAAATTTAATCTATCTCAGTCACCAAAAGAGGAACTGAGTCAATCTAAATCTAACACTAAATCTAATCTACCTCAGCCACCAAAAGAGGGACTGAGTTATACAAAATCTTATACTAAATCTTATGCTAAATCTTATACTAAATCTTATGATAATACAAAAGCTTTGATAACTTACCTTTTAAAGAGTATGTTCAACTTCCAATATATGAGATTAATTCAAATATTAAAAAGGTAACTTTGCCACATATTTTCTTATATACTAAACATACCAGTAGAGCGCTTATCTTACTGATTGTTACAGGAGCCAGCGTCTCTCTAGTTAAAGAATCTAGTCTTTACGAGAAGCCCGAGTTGTCGAAAGAAATTGTACGGCTCAAAGGTATAAACGATACCGCATCCTATTGCACAACTTTAGGCACTTTTCAAATGCAAATTATATTATCAAATGAAGTCGTCTCTTTTAAATTTCATGTAGTAAAAAATATTGATCTTGAATACGATGGAATAATAGGTACAGATTGTTTAGGTTATCTTAAAGCCATCGTCGATTATAATAAAGAATGTTTAGTAATGCAAAACCATACATTAGCTTTGTATTTTAAGTTACCAATCTATAAGATACCCACTCGTTCTGAAGCTATAATTGAATGTGGAGTATCAAATAATATCGATGAACTATCCTCACTTAAAGAAGCTTTAGTTTTTGATCATAAAATTTCAGATGGCGTATATATCGCGAACTGTTTTGTAAGTTTAAAATCAAACCGTAAAGTAAATGTCTCTGTCGTAAATACTACTGAAAGCGAAATTGAAATTAATAATTATATTGTACATCTTACTGCTATAGATAACAACTTTTCTAACTCTCCTGGAGACAATGTTAAACTAATAAATAATATTTCAATCCCTGTCGTTGATAGACAAAATCTTATTCTAAGTCAAATACGAACTTCTCACTTAAATCATGAAGAAAAAGCTGCTCTATTAGATTGTTGTTCTCAATATACTGATGTGTTCCACCTTGAAGGTGAGCCTCTCACGTGCACTAATACTATCGATCATTCCATTAATACGGGTAATGCAACCCCGATACACGTCAAGTCGTACCGTTTTCCTGAATGCCATAAAGAAGAAGTGGACCGTCAAATAAGTAAGATGCTTGAACAGAACATCAAACGTCCATTTCAATCTCCATGGAGCGCCCCCGTATGGGTTGTCCCCAAAAAAGCAGACGCCTCTGGCAAAAGAAAATGGCGAATTGTCATTGATTATCGTCGTCTTAATGACGTCACTGTATCTGAAATCTATCCTTTACCATTAATTACAGATATTCTTGATCAGTTAGGGCATTGTAAATACTTCACGACACTAGATCTCGTAAGCGGATTCTGACGATTCGCTGACGCAGCAAAAACAGGATTCACTATTGTCGGCACAAATGAAACTTCTGGTCATTACAAATTCACCAGAATGCCGTTTGGGTTAATAAATACCCCTAGCACATTTCAAAGGCTTATGAACACAGTTTTATCCGGTCTCCAAGGTCTCCATTGTTATATCTATCTTGACGATTGTATTTTGTAATCAGCTGATGTCAATAGCCATATTTATAAACTAAAATTAGTTCTAGATAGATTCCGTAAACACAACCAGAAATTACAGCCTGATAAGTTCGAATTCTTACGTCACGAAGTAACTTATTTAAGTCATGTGATCATTGATAAAGGTGTATCACCTAATCCCGACAAGGTCAAGGCAATTGAAGGTCTCTTAACTCCTAAAAATCCCAAAGACATCAAATCATTTTTAGGTCTGGTCGGTTATTACCGCAGACTCATAGAAAACTTCTCTAAAATCACTAAGCCACTAACTTCACTTTTAAAAAAGGATGTTGTCTTCTCTTGGTCGCAAGAACAAGAACTTACATTCCAAACTTTAAAAAATAAATTAGTATCAGCGCCTCTTTTCTTCAGTATCCTGATTTCTCTAAGCCATTCTTACCAGTGACGCATCTAATTATGCCATCAGTGCAATTCTTTCCCAATGCAAGATTGGCAAAGACAAACCAATAGCCTATGCGTCACGTACTTTAAATAAAGCCGAAGGAAACTACTCTACTACAGAGAAAGAACTTCTGGCTATTCTTTTTGGTGTTAAAACGTTTCGTCCCTATTTATATGGCTGTCACTTTAAAATCGTCACAGATCATAGGCCCTAAGTTTGGCTATTTAATGTAAAGGACCCAGGTAGCCGTCTCATACGATGGCGCCTAAAACTTGATTACGAAGTCGTTTATAAAAAGGTAGGCAAAGCATCTGGACGGTATCCAGGAGATGCAGGTTCAAATCCTGCTCCTGACTGTTATTTTCGATTTCACATTTTTCACTTTGTGTTTAATGTATAGTGCTAACCATGTCAAATGCTAAAAATATATATAAAAATATCTAAAGGTAGATTAAACTCTAACGTCGATACATTATCACGCTATCCTATAAACGCCATAACTAAATCTAACTTAAATAAATGTTCTTATGAACAATACTTTAAAAAACAATTCCTCAAAATCGCGTCTAATAATGATACTGAAATCGAAGAACACAGTCAAGCTCTCCATTTAGCTAAACAAAAGTTAATAGCATGCCCAGTGTCTCTGGATTTAGATTACTCTATGACGCATTGCGAGCACTTATTGTCATTTATCGAGTATCCCGACGAGTTGCAAAATCGCGAGCGTGAACTTGAAACCGTTGAAGCGGTAGACTCTAATAACAAAATAATATATTTATAATATATTTTTATATACTAAAATTCACCATTATGATGAATCAAGTTATAAAACTATTTATAAATTACTATTCGAATTACGTAATCAAATTATATCTAATGAAAATTATGGAAAAGAATTAGCTATTTCAGACTTTTCAGAAACTTTTACTAAAACAGTCTATGTTAAAGTTTATAATATGATCTCTTATATTTTTCATGGCACTAAAATTAAAGTACATATATACAAAAATCAAATAATTTACCCTACTCCTGTGGAAGTACCAAACATACTAAAAGAAAATCACGGTACCACTATTGCTGGTCACCCCGGCGCTAAGCGAATGTATAGCAGGATCAAAGCCTCTAATTATTAGAAAAGTATGCGTTCAGATATCGAACGATTTGTTAAAGACTGTAAATTATGTCAAGTAAATAAACCTCTAAGATATTTAAATAAAGCTCCTATAGTAATAGCTTCTTCAAGTACCAAACCATTCGAAAGATTAGCTCTAGATATCGTTGGTACTTTGCCCGAAGCTGACCTTCAAAAATTTCGATACATTCTAACTCTTCAGAATGATCTTACTAAGTTTTCATCCGCATATATATTATCCTATGATAACAAGCTCCACAGACGATGTTGCTCGAAATCTTATTAATTTCTTTTCTCTTTTCGGATTCCCTAAAATTATACTTACCGATCAAGGTACTTGTTTTACCTCAGAACTATTTAAACAACTAACTGAAATTCTTAAAATAAAAAATCTATTCTCTACCCCTTATCATCCCCAAACTAACGATGCCCTTGAAAGGAGTCACGCTACCCACAAGGAATACCTTAAATCTTTTGTAAATGAAAATCACGACGACTGGCATTACTTTTTAGCAACCGCAATCTTATCTTATAACACTACTCCTCACTGCACTACAGGTTTCACCCCTTTTGAATTATTATATGGGTACAAACCATCGATCCCTTCCAGTATTTATAGTAATAATGACAGCACAACTTACCAGGATTACATCCGAGCTCTACAATACTGTATGAGGTATTCTCGCGAACAAGCGTTAGAACATATTATTAAAAGTAAGGAAAGTTTTAAAACCTATTATGATAAGACGTCTTCTTCCAAAACTTACAAAATCGGTGACATGGTTTATCTAAAATGCCACCACCGACTTCGTAAGGCCCTATCTCCTGCGTGGAAAGGACCATACAAAATAGTAAAAATTCATGGTAAATGTAACGTTTCTCTTAACATAAATCGTAAACATATGAAATATCATATTAATGAAATTAAACCAGCGTAAAATATTTATTGTTACAGATCTATTCTGGCGGAACCTATAGAAACAATTACTCATAGTCCAGGAATGTACTTTGACCCAATAGCCATCTCATATTTTTATAATGACTACTGGAACGTTATTACATATGTCGAAATCTTTCCTATAAAACCATTTATGAATAAAATACAAAAATCTCTCTCAAATATTTCAACTTTTTGTGATAAAGCTAAAAATCTAGCCACTATCAATTTAGACTGTAAGGATGCGATTGACCCTTTACAAATTTTAATGAATGCCAACTATCTTAAATACGACTCACTGTCACATCTCATTTCTGAAAACCCGCAAAATCGCGCTAAAACGTCACTCGAATTCGGTGGCGAAATATTAAAATTCTTTTTTGGCACTCTAGACGCTGATGACGCTAGAAAATACGACGAAGCCATCTCATCTTGCCAACAAAATGAAAACCAAATCTTTAACTTAATGAAGGACAACATACATATAATTCAATCTACAATAAATAACTTCAATAACTCTATTTATAAATTAAATGATAATGAAATAAAAATAAACAGACAAATTGACAAATTAAATTATGTGTTTTCAGAAAATTCGAAAATTAATACTAATTTAATGAACATCGAAAAAATTAATTCAATTTTTAACATTCTTGAAAGCTCAATACTATCAATTTCTAATACTTTAGATACGATTTTAAACTCTATCTTATTCGCAAAAGCTAACATTTTACATCCGTATGTACTAACTCCTACTAACTTATACAACGAACTCATGAACAGTAAACAAACTAAATCGAACCTAGAGTTCCCTGCTCCATTATCTTTAGAAACTATACATAATATTATAGATATTTCCCAATTAACTTCATACTACTATAATAATAAATTAATGTTCGTTATTCAAATTCCTTTAATTAACCCAATTAAATTCAATGTTTATATAAAACTTACCTTTACCGACACCTCACGAAAGTAATAATTTCTTAACCTACGTGATGATTCATCCATCAAAACTTTTCATAGCTATAACGGATGACAGATTAAGTTATTAGATGAAATAAGTAATTGTAAAAATGTTAATAAGGACTACATAATATGTCCACTACCTTCCATTCTTTCAACAATAAACAATCCATCATGCGAGTCTAAACTATTGACGGAAGTAACTATCTCTCTTCCTGAACATTGTGATAGCAAAGTTATATACGGTAGTATTAATATTTGGCAAAAACTAAACAATGGAAAATATATGTTTGTTCAGTCTAAGCCTAATAGCTTAACTATGAAATGTAATAATAATATTAAGGATTATACACTACAAGGTACTAGCCTCTTATCTATAAGAAATGATTGTGTCGCTTATTTTCAAACTTTGCAATTTTATCCTACTCGTAATTATAATAAAATTTTACCAAGTCAATTGTTAAAAATGATTGTTGTAAGTTGTCGCTTGTTAATGCAACTTCTAATCATTTAACTCCTGTAACTCTAACAAATATAGACTTAGAATCTTTTAAATTAGCTTCACATAAATTAGATAATTTAGAAAACCAGATTAATGAAGCAAAACACCAATCTCATATTGTGAAATATGGTCATTACTATTCAACTTTAACTTACATAATAATCAGTATAATTTTCATTTATATAATATATAAGCTCTATAAAAAATGTTTTACTAAATGTGTCAACCCTTCCTGCTGTATACAAATATACAATCAATGCTATAATAAGAAGGACGGTCGACACGAACATGTTGTAAACAACTCTTCTTCTTCTTCTTTATCTGTTGGCTTTGCGTCCGCAGGACCCAATTCCGCCAAAGTCCGTTGTGGTAGTGTCGTAAACGGAAGAGAATGCAGCGGTTGAAGCAGAATTTGGTCGGTTTAATGGACAGGTTTAGATATGACCGAGGTGGTTTACTGAAATAAATGACAGGACAACATATAAGACAGCACATTGTTAATGGTTAGTAGAACGAACAAATTGATGTTAGAAACATGAAAAGTTAGTGATGACATTTATATATTTACAGTTTTATATTGTTTCTATTTACAAATTTACACAGGGCATTATTAATTGGAGGGGAAAAGATGTCCGAAAGCAGACATTTCAAAGAGATAGGACGAGGAACAGATCGGGGGAGGAGATCAAAGAGAGAGAAACGAAATTTGGGACAAGCAAAAAAGATGTGGTTTGCGTCTCCTTCGTCCAGACCACACTCACACAGTGCGGTGCTCCTAATCCTGAGCTTGGCAAGGAACACAGGAGTACAGGAATGGCCTAGTCTTAGTCGACATATTGTGGAGATAGCCAACTTATTGGACTTCCGGAATTTATAAAACCATGGAGTGTTGGGAATATCTGGTTGTATGTTTGCATAATGTTTGCCCCTCTCTACCTTTGTAGAGTTCCACATATTAGTCCATGATTTCGACATAATTGATTTGGCAACAAGACATAGGTCATGGGAATATGTTTGAAAATGCTCTAGAGTGCCATGGTGAGCAGCCAATTTGGCGCAGGCGTCTGCTGTTGTGTTGCCTGGGATACCTGTGTGACCAGGTATCCAAGCGAGGACAACATTGATGTTGAGATTATGACACTCTAAGAGGACCAGCCTAATTTTCAACATAATGGGATACAAGGGAGCGGATCTAAAAGGGTTGGATAGGATTGATTGGAGGCAGCTCTTAGAGTCTGAGAAAATGATGGAGTTATTAAGATTATGGGCTTTGACAAAGAGTATGGCTTCTAGGAGGGCTATGGCTTCCCCAGTGAAGACCGAGGTGGAGGGAGGACACTTGAAGTTAAGGCAAATTTTGCTGGAGGGGTACCACACAGCAGTGCCAACTGCACTTTCTGAGGATAATTTAGAAGCGTCAGTATAAATGTGATGCCACCCATGATAATGCTGGTTAAGGCGACTATTGAACGTGCTTCTAGCATCGGGACTCTCTTTGTCAATGCCGAAGTACAGAAGGACGTTTGGACGAAAAACTAGAGCATCATATGGGATAAGATACAGTGGGTTTGTTGGGTACTGAATAACCGGGTTGGGGAGATGAGAGAAGGTTTTATAGCTGAGAAGTAGGAGAGGGAGATTATCATGATTCTGATAAAGACTGAGAAGTTTTTGGAGTTTAGGGAGTAAGGGATGGTTTGAATTTTGAACAATCTTGAAAAGAAACCTATCCGCCAGGAATTGCCTGCGCACTGACAGAGGGGGATCACCACACTCCACCTGCATTGCGTTGATGGGGGACGATTTCATTGCCCCTAAGATAATGCGCAGGCACTTGGATTGGATTTTGTCAAACTTATCCAAATTTAGTTTGTTACAGGGGGATAGTAGGAATGAACCATAGTCGAGGTGGCTTCGAATTATAGCATTATACAGAAGTTTCTGGGAATAAAGGTGGGAGCCCCACCAGACTCCGGAAAGGGAACGCAGGATATTAATGTTTTTTTCGCATTTATCAGATATCATTGAGAAGTGATGGAAGCCGGTCATTCTAGTATCCAACATAAGGCCTAAAAATTTAACAAAGTTGCATTGGGGGATCTGAGAACCTTGGACTGAAATGTTTAGTGGTGGGATAGCTCTTTTTTTTGTGAAAACAATGGACGAGCTTTTAGATGGAGAGAGGGATAGGCCATGATCATCCAACCAGTCGTTAAGGTATCCCAGGGCCATATTAATACGGGAGGAGGCTTCTTCTATACAAGATGAAGTGACATATAGCACAAGATCATCCGCATACTGCAGGACTTCGCAAAAGGAGTCAACAGTTCGCTCAAGATCGTGCGTATATAGGCTGTAGAGAAGTGGACTAAGGACAGAGCCTTGGGGTAGGCCCCTCCAAATCTTCTTAGGAGGAAGAAAACCAGAACTAGACTTGACAAGGACCGATCTCTCCACTAACAGGCTAAGGACAAAACGAACTAACTTCTCAGGGAATCTCAGCTGTGAGAGTTTACTCCTGAGAACCGGAAGTAAGACGCTGTCATAAGCTGCCGTAATGTCCAGAAATACCGCCACTAGATATTTTTTTTCTCTGAAAGCAATCCGGATATCCGAGGTTAAGATACTTAGACTGTCAATGGTACACATACCCTTCCTGAACCCGAACTGAGACCCAGCGAGTAAGGAACCATTACCAGTCAACCACTCAAGGCGTTGTTTCACCAGATGCTCAGTGACTTTGCAAAGGCTTGGGGATAGAGCAATGGGTCTATAACTACTAGGATTAAGAGGGTCCTTACCAGGTTTAAGAATGGGGATAATGATTTGGGATTTCCACTGATCTGGGACTATTCCAAAGTCGAAAAAGGAGTTAACCAGGGAGAGGAATATGTTTTTGGATAACTCGGAGGATTTCGTCAGAAAGGAGTATGGGATGCCATCAATACCTGGAGCAGAATCTGAGAGGCCCTCAAGAGCAAGGGTTAATTCCATGGTAGTGAACGGGGAATCAAAGTGGTTTGTTGAGGGAAGGAAAAAGAGAGCGGAAGGGACGGAGGAAGAACAGGGAACAGAAGGGGGGGCAAGATTGTCCGAAAAGGCCTCTAGCCATGATGAAGGATCATTGGCTGAAGGATTATCACGGTTGCAGGAGCCTTTAAAGCGCCTAATTTGTTTCCAAATGAGGGATGGAGAGGTTCTGGGGGATAAATTCTCACAGAAACCTAACCATCCTTGACGTTTCTTTTTTTTCACTAGTCTTTTGAATTTTGCCGCTGAATGCTTATATGCTTGGAAATTTTCTACAGACATACACTGACCATACGCTCTCTCAGCTTCGCGACGTGCGATAACTGCTGCTGTACATTCAGAATCCCACCAAGGAGGGGAGACTCTGAAGGCTTTTGCAGGTTTCTTGCGAGGGATGTGAAGGTAAGCACAAGAAATAATACAGTCAATATATGTGTTGTAGGAAGAAAGAGGGGAGTTAGACACGATCTGGAGACTAGCCTCCAGCTTACGGTCTAGGGTGTCTGAGTAAAGTGACCAGTCGGCTCCAGCGAGCCTATATTTAATGGTAGGAGAGGGGTTACAATATGGATAGACTCTATTCAGAGTAGAAATCGACATGGTGATAGGAAAATGGTCACTACCATAGGTATATTGGAGTATATTCCAAGATATGCTTGGAAGAAGAGAAGGAGAGCAGAGAGAGAGGTCAACAGCACTTTTCGGATTTTGGGAAGGTAGGACTCTTCGGGTGGGGGAACCATCATTGAGGAGGCATAAATTAGCCTCATCAAAGAGGTCCAGAAGTGAATGGCCAAATAGGTCTGTATAGCCATGTCCCCAAGAGGTATTGTGTGCATTAAAATCCCCCATGACAACCATGGGGGAAGGGATACCGGATAAGACATAAAGGATATCTGGGATTATAGAAGATTTAGGCTGAGGAATATAGACTGAAACAAAAGATATGTCTAAGGATCTGACCGCAACAATGTTGAAGTCAGGGGGATGGGAGGGGATGGTGATTTGGGAAAAAGGTACAGAGTGCTTTATTATTAAAGCACTCCCAGCATAACCATTGGCATTGTCATCCCTAAGACATGAGAATCCTGGTATACTAAAACGTGCACCAGGACTCAGCCATGTCTCAGAGACAGCAATGACCGATGGCTGATAAGAGTTGATTAGGTGGTACAGCTCATGCTTTTTTGTTTGTATGCTGCGACTGTTCCACTGAATCACGACGACTGGATCCGTTTTTGGAAAAGATGGATGAGATTTGGGAAAATTTAGAGGCAACGTGGGACGGTATTTGGTAAGGATTTTGTAAGATGAAATCAATAAGAACATTTAAAAGGAAGTCTATCATATCAGGTTGGAAGCCTGGGTGGCCACTGCCAAGAGCAGAGCCATTAGGCATTGATGGCCTAGGTTCGGACACTATTAAGTTATGGGTAGCCTTATCATATGATTTACCCGGGGAAAATCTAGGTTTAGGAGTGGAATATGTGGTTTTGACATAGGAATTAGTGGGCTGGGATCTATGGGGGTGGGATGGGGATGTGTCAGATGAGGATTTGTGGGTCATAGGTTGGGAGAAGAGTTCTTTTGCTACTTCGGAGTAGGAGCGTGCCACAGGTGGGAACTGGGAACAGGCCTCCTCGTATGACACACATTCTTGAGCCATAACCGATTTTATTGATTTTTGTCTGTGTTGTTCGGGGCAATCCTTGCTTGTTGCAAAGTGCCGCCCAGAGCAATACAGGCATATTGCCTCAGATTCTGGTGTTTCACAGGACTCACCGATATGCTCTTTAGAGCAGCGGAAGCACCTTGGTTTTGACCGGTATTGTGCCTTTGTATGTCCATATTTACAACAGGAGTGGCACTGGATGGTGGGGTAGAGGTAGATTTCAACCGGAAGGGAAGTGTAATACAGGAAAATTCTAGAGGGGAGGGACTGACCCTGGAAAGTGATGACAACAGATTGAGTGGGTACCCAAGTAACCTTACCATCCTCAAAGCATTTTCTGTTAAGACGGCGGGCT
This sequence comes from Leucoma salicis, assembly GCA_948253155.1. Taxonomy (NCBI): domain Eukaryota; kingdom Metazoa; phylum Arthropoda; class Insecta; order Lepidoptera; family Erebidae; genus Leucoma; species Leucoma salicis. The sequence continues at coordinate 6,892,217 of OX411808.1, read as the reverse complement.
TTTAACACCTTACCACATCCTAGGGGAATTACTACGTCCTTCGCGAAATCGTCCATAGACAGATCAGTGGGTACCTGTCTCACCAAGCCCATTCTGGTGACATTAAAAATAGGAATAGATGCGTTAAACTGACAGAGAGGAAGAATAGGAGACGTGGAAAAAGCATTAGCATCATTTGCTGTAGAAAATTCAACTGAAACTTTATTGCGGCCGACTTTTTTGACGCCACCGGGGACTACGTTCTTTATTTTATGAGAAGTTAAAAATTGTCCAAACTTGATGGGGCGGATAGAAGTGCCAGCTGCAGGATGAGGGGAGCTGCGAGCAACATGTACAATAAACGGTCCCTTGTCATCATTGGAATAAGCGTTTGCAGCACCAATAGCATAGGAAGGGTGAATGTAACGGTGGACGGTACAGTTAGGTCCGGAGATGTTATTTGTTTTTTAGTAGGAGTATCTTCGTCGCTTTGAATACGCCTCTTCGTTCCAGAAACTGGCGCGTTTACATTTGTTATCATAGGATCAGGAGGATCCGGGGGATCCGGCGCAGGGGGAGGCGTCAACGGGTCGTCACAAAGCATGTTTGAGGTTAACCTCAAACACGCTAGTAGGACTTACACAAACAAAAAACACTTACCAACACCTTACCGACTAATTTTACATTACACAGAAACCACTTAGGCCGAAAAACTCACGAAAAACAAAACTAAACAGATAAATCGCACTACAATTCTGCAACAGTTTAGTCGCTAACACTTCCGGGCTGTAAACAACTCAATGGAGTTATCTAACATAACAGATGATTGTAATGACTTTAATCGACGCTCTATTCATAGTCTACCAGAAATGGAAATTAATAAACTAAATAAAAATATAAAGATAAGGCAATTTGAAAAGTCAAATCTCAATTCAACTAGTTATTAATTTTTCTAATTTACTTTTCCTTTTAATTTCTATTTTGTGGTACTTAGTACTAAGTATTAAGTATAATCGTGTATTTTAAACAACTTATTATTATTTGCTTTTACATAATAATTTATCTTTTATAGGGACTCTAAAAAATGTTTTTTAAAAACTCATATCGGAAATCGCGCAAAACAGTACGTAAGGTGTAATTTACATTGCTACTTTTAGCGACCGTACCTTTGGTGTTGCGGTTGAATACGGATTACAACTTGATGAATGAATCGGAGGCGCTTTACTGATATTAATCCCCTACTAATGAACCGTGTTATTTCTTGGGCTTGATATAATACCATACGAGCGTTACCTGATTGAGAGTAAATAATTTAAGAGGCTTAAATGTGTTGAGTTATTAAATCAAATATTTATGGGTATCAATTTTAATGTTAAATAAAAGCACATTTAGGAATCGCGCTAGAACCTGTTAGACATTAATGTGTACAAAGGTAATTAAGATTGCATGAGATTATAATATTTATTAAAAATAAATGAGATTGCTAATGTGATATTATACGTAGTATAATTAGACGACAGATATCATGAAATTTGGAATGTAATGACATTGCACGTTTCGTTTCATTGTAAGTAACTATAATAATATAGTATATTGCACGCCTCATAAGCGAAGCGTTGAGGTGTGTACTATTTTCGTTTCACGCAGAAAAACAGATTTTTCTAACTTAAAATGTCTCTATTTTTATAACTGCATTTGTAAAATAATATATATACACACATATAAAGAAAAAACACTATTTTTAACACTCATGATATTTTTGATGCCATTTGTGTTATTTAAACTAGTTAAAAAACTGTTACAACCGAAATACTTTACTAATCGAGTCTTTTTTTTTCTTTTTAACTTTAGTATTACTAGGAATAGAGCCCTATTACTTTTCATTACATTTTTGTTATTTAAACTAGTTAAAAAAACTGTTTAAAAAAGTTCTGCCTTGGACGTCCGTTTGTTGTAGGTAATGTATGTTAACACGATAACGACCAAAATACTTTGCTAATCGAGTCTTCTTTTTTCTTTCACGAATTAGTATGATTACGAATAGAGCCCTATCACTTTTTACGGTCTGATTCAATGTGGTTTAATTGTTATTAAATAAACAAAAAAAATAGTGAATATTCACGCTTGACGCGACACTAAAACCAGCGCTACGCTATACCTTATTTCGTGAGAACTACTTGAACTATTTCTATAGACCAATGTAGTATTCCAAAGTTCCTTTCGTACAACAGTGTCAAATGCTTTCTCCAAATCCACAAAACTGCAGAAAACCCTCTGGCCTACAGCCAGATGCTTCTCCACAATGTTGCGCAGAGAAAACACTTGATCGATGCATCCCCTTCCACACCTGAAACCTCCTTGTGCCTCACACAAAAAATCATCAGACACCATCCTCATTCTCCTTTCTAATATATATAATAATAATCTTACCATACACTTTGGCTGCAAAACTGGTCAAGTTTATGTTTCTGTAGTTTGCACAGTCATAACGTGAACCCTTGTTTTTAAACAAGGGCACGATGACTGCGCTTCTTCAGTCCTTGGGAACCATTCCTGAGCTCCAACATAAATTGAGAAGCATCAGGAAGGATTCCCAGACACATGAGCCTACAAGCTTGATCATCTCAGCAGACACCATATCAATACCCGCTGCCTTACCATTTTTCAAACTTCGAATCGCCCATTCAACTTCATCCATTCTAATGTCATCAAAGGATGCCGGTACCGAATGCTGATCTGTTAGACCACATGTGGCACCCTGAACATCCGCATACATATCTCCAAAATATTCACTCCATCGGCTTAACACATCTTGTGTTTGCGTAAGAATGTCTCCAGCTTTATACCTTATTTTATTCATTCTGAAAGCTGACCAACCACTCCAAGATTTCTTCACCTCCCTCCAGAAAAGTTTGGTGTTGCCCTCGAAGTTTTTGGTCAGCCTTTCTTCAAGCAATCATATTTGCTCTATCACGCTTCTCTTTCACTAAGGCTTTGGTGTCATTCTTATGTTGCCGGTATATTTATTTCTTCTGTTCTTTCATACTTGCACTCAGGTTTAAAAAAGATACATAGTCCAGCCACGCTTTCTTCTTTTGGTCTACGGAAGCTGCTACTTCCGTATCCCACCATGCATCACCTTTCACTTTCCTGTGCTTCTTTGAGCATCCACATACTTCTTTCGCTGTATCTACCATACTTTCTTTCAATACTCTCCAGCATTCTTCCATGTCAGATTCCGGCTGACTTGCCTTTGTCAGCCGTTCACGGACACCCTCTGCATACTTTGCTCTTGCACTCTCTTCTTGCAACTTTTCAATCTTTATTTTTTCAAACCCTCCGAAGTGGACACGCTCTCGCCAGTGTCTCCACTTTCTGAACAGACCACTAAATCTCGCAATAACGAGATAGTGGTCCGTGTCGACAGTGGGACCCCTGTAGGCCCTTATATCCAGAATTTTACTTCGGAAGCGACTGTCTACCAGAATCAAATCTATCATACTTATCTGTTCATTCCTTCTCCATGTACACATATGGATGTCCTTATGTTGAAAAAATGTGTTTGACACAATAAGGTTTCTCTCCATACATACATCCGCAATGAGCCTACCTGCATCGTTCACTCTCTTATCACTAAATGAACCAAGCACGTCCTCGAAGTCTGGACGCTTGGTTCCAATCCATCCATTCCAGTCTCCGCATACTATCACACGTTCACTAGCTTCTTCCAAATCCAGAACTTCCCTAACATTATCCCAGAACTTCTCTAGATCAGATGCCACCGAAGAGCCTACGGGAGCATAAGCTGCGACCATGAAGACCCTGGTGACACCTAGTTTTATTCGGACCCATAAAAGTCTGGGATCAAACATTCCGTAGTCTTTCACACCTCAGGCCAAGCGAGCGGACAGCAACACACCCACTCCCATACTGGCCCGATCGCTCTGCGGTACACCAGACCACAGAGCTATCCCTCCACCAGGAAGAGCACAGGTGTCACTGCCCTTTCGCTTGGTCTCTGTTACACAGAGCACATCAAGCTGTCTGTCCGACATTACGGTTACCAGCTTGTGTAACTTGCCTTCCACACCACCTCTTACATTCCACGTGCCTACTCGACACTGCTCTCCTCGACTCGCCAAACTGGGCAAGGCGTGATGGGTGGCGGCCCCCATCGCCGCATCTGCCATTGTTCGTACCGACGGGGGCGGGTCGGTACGCGTCGCCTCTGGGGCACGCCCTAACCCGCACTGCGGTACGCATTCGAGCCGGATTGCAGCCTGTGGATTGCAGGCTGGCAGGGATCGCGACGAGCACGCTCCAGACTATGATCACCCAATGATGATGAGATGGCGTATAAGACATGAAATTAGCGCTATCTATGTGATTTATTGAAAACTACTTAGTAAGGCCAATTAATTATTAGTTACTTATCAAATAATCAATTGTAATGTGAAAAATGAAGATTGTGAGGCGTGCACTTTGGATTTTCCAAAGTATTTTATTTCTATTTTTGAATTGAACTACATTTTAGTATTGTTATCCCAATCTCCTTATCACATTTGTTTTAACGACCAACGCCCTCTATCGGAACGCATTTACATGTCGTGAAGACAAATGTGATAAGGAGATTGGGTATGTCTAAAAGATAGTACTGTAGCTCAGTGGATTAGAGCACTTTCCCGGATAGGAAGGGACGCAGGTTCGATTCCCGCCTGTACTAAAATACTCTTTTTCCTTATTCACAAATTATAATTTGTACTTTAAGAGTAGCTGAGCATGTCAAGTGCTAAAATATATATATAAATGTCATAAATTTAGATGACAATGATTAAATTTTTTATTTTATTAAAAAAAGTAAGGATTGGCAATTATGAATGCAAAATGATAACTGATAAATGTCCACCATAGCCATGTTTACATTGTTTTAGTACGGTGCTACAAGTCACATAGCCACCAAAACAATGAAATTATTGCAAACCAAATTTCCCGATCGCATAATTTCACGAAATTCAGCTGTTAAGTGACCAGCTTGATCATGTGATTTAACACTGCTGGATTATTTTTTGTGTGGTTATGTTAAGACAGAGTCTAGACGGAGCCAATTGAAATCGATTGCAGTCTGAAAACTCAAATTTCGTGAAGTGATTAACGAAGTGGGGTGAAGGTGAGTCTATCCCACCATTTTACCAAAAAGTGATATCACTTTGATGAAAGAATTGACACCTGTAACCGTGGTCGTGGTGAACACTTATTTATTCATTTATAATTTCCAAAACTTACTTTTTAATAGAAAAAAAATTGAATCATTATCACCTCAATTTCTTTTTTTATTTTTATTAAAAGCAAAGTTCTTGTCTAAAATACCTATATTATAATGTTATATAGATATACTAAAAAACTTTATTTCAATTAAACAACAATACAAGAAATTACCAAGTCCCAAATCAGTAGGTATACATGAACTATTTTTAGTTTAAGCAGTTTTTTGTATTACTTAAGGCTATTTAAACGTTTGGGGCCGGCTTTAGAATTGCCCCACCCCTCTCCACCCATGGGAGTCGTAAGAGCCGACTAAGGGAATACCGGGGGAGTGGGCAGCAGCACTTCCTCGAGTATTAACATCATCCACTGCGATCGACAACCCGCCTGCCAACCGTGGCGAATACGGCACTATCCCCCATATGAGCGAAACACATGTTGTGGCGTTCTCTTGGGGAGGCCTATGTCCAGTAGTGGACTTCGAATGGCTGATGGACTGATGGATGGATTTAAACGTTTTACTTACTGTGCTCTTTGTTATTTTCCTAAAAGTTGTTCTTAAAAGCTCCTACTTGTACAAGTACTTTTAAGCGTTAAAGTTTTGTTTCTCTTGAAGTATGTCTTTAAAAGAAAATAGCATTTTACTATAACACTACTACAGGTTGTAGTACGTAAGGTAGAATAGTATAATATATACAGCTATGTATTTTTTTGTTAACTACGCGAGTGTCAATCAAGGACTGCACAGATGGTAGAGTGTTGTAGATTAGCCTTCCGCCCGTGTGTTTTGGATTGACGGGCCTCGTGGCGTAGTCGGTAGTGTAACAGACTTCCGTGCACGTGGTCAAATTCCCACTTAGGACAATTATTTGTGTAGATATTTGTACTGCGTCTGGGTGTTTTCTATATATTATATGTATGTATTAAAAAAATAGTAATATATGTATTATATCCGTAATCTGATTCCCACAGCACAAGCGTTAAGCTTAGTTTGGAACCAGAGGACGTTGTGTGAAAATGTTCGTGAATATTTATTATTATTCCCACACAGGACAACTCTTTGTGCGATCTACAAATGGTTGTTCTGAGTCTGGGTGTACTTTGAGTCCGTGAAATTGTATGTTTCTAAAGTCCCTCGCGATACAAGGATTATTCCTTAGTGCAGGGTGTTGTCTTTTCAATAACAATAAGGATGCCCACCTGATGGTAATTGCCTTCTATTTATTACATCTCGGCGAAAGAAAGTAGGATAGAAGAAGTGTTACAAAAATATAAAAAAAGATTAATTCAAACAACAAATAATATTTTATTATTGCACGCCTCATAAGCTATTTTAACATATATATTGCACTTGTAAAACAATATATCCATCCATCAGCCTTTTATCGTCCACTGCTGGACATAGGCCTCCCCAAGAGAACGCCACAGTGAACGGTCCTGTGCCGCCTGCATCCAACGGCTGCCTGCGACTTTGACCAGGTCATCGGTCCACCTGGTGGGAGGCCGTCCTACACTGCGCCGTCCGTTACGCGGTCGCCACTCGAGAACCTTTCTTCCCCAACGGTTGTCGGTTCGTCGAGCGATGTGGCCTGCCCATTGCCACTTCAGCATGCCGACCCGGCGGGCTATGTCGGTCACTCCCGTTCTCCTACGGATTTCCGTATTACGGATCTTATCACGTAGAGAGATCCCAAGCATAGCCCGCTCCATAGCACGCTGAGCGACTTTAAGTCTCGACATAAGGCCAACATTCAGAGACCACGCCTCTGTGCCGTAAGTCATCACTGGTAACACACACTGGTCGTAGACCTTCGTCTTCAGACACTGCGGAATATTGGACAAGAAGATCTCCCTCAGCTTCCCGAACGCTGCCCAGCCGAGCTGGATTCGTCGATCGACCTCTTTCTCGAAGTTGTGCCTACCTAACTGGACAGTTTGTCCCAGGTATACATAGTGGTCGACAACTTCGAGAAGCGAGCTCCCGACCAGAACCGGTGCTGAAATGACATGGATATTAGACATGACTTTCGTCTTGTCCATGTTCATTTTTAGACCCACTAGTCGGGAGACACGGCTGAGGTCGTTGAGCATGGTACCAAGGTCCTCCAGCGATTCTGCCATGACCACGATATCATCTGCAAATCGAAGGTGAGTGATGTATTCGCCATTTATGTTGATGCCTAATCCGGTCCAGTCCAAGAGCTTGAAAACATCTTCCAATGCAGTGGTGAAGAGTTTCGGGGACATGACGTCTCCCTGTCTAACACCTTTCTGCAGTTGGATCGGTTTCGTGCTCTTATCCTGAACTCGGACAGACATAGTGGCGTTTCTATACAAACACTTCAACACTTCGATGTATCGATAGTCAATTTGGCACCGCTGAAGGGATTGCAGCACCGCCCAAGTTTCGATCGAATCGAAGGCTTTCTCGTAGTCCACAAACGCTAGACACAAAGGCCGATTATACTCCTCGGTCTTCTGTATAATCTGGCGCAGCGTATGTATGTGGTCTACGGTACTATAGCCTTTTCGGAAACCGGCTTGTTCGGGAGGCTGGAAGTCGTCAAGCCTGCGCGTGAGTCGATTTGTAATGACCCTCGAGAACAACTTATAGACATGGCTCAAGAGCGAGATGGGTCTGTAATTCTTCAAGAGGGTTCTGTCACCTTTCTTGAAGAACAGCACCACCAAGCTCCTGGTCCACGATTCTGGAACGTCGCCCCCGAGAACGACGGAATTGAATAGCCTCTGAAGGGCTTTGAGGACCGGCTTTCCGCCTGCCCTCAGAAGCTCTATAGTAATTCCGTCGTCTCCCGGTGCCTTTCCGTCCTTTAGTTGTTTGAGAGCCATTCTGATCTCGTACAGGCTGACGTCCGGGATATCTTCGGTATAGTGCCGAGTTAGCTTGGATCTGGGCTCATGGACCAAGCTGACAACAGGGTTCTGGGATCTGTATAACTGTCCATAGAACTCGTGGACCTCTCTTAATAACTCATCTTTGGAAGAAAACACCAGTACCATCATTGGTCTTCAGCTTGGTCAACTGGCTTTTCCCAACAGACAGATCTCTTGCGAACACTTTGGAACCTTGGTTCCGCTCTATCGCCTCTTTAATACGCAAGGTATTAAATCGGCGAATGTCTCGTCGCATAGACTTGGAGATCTGTCTGTTTAGTCGCCTCTGATTGGACCAATCAGCCGAAGACTGCACCGTCATTTCTGTCCGTGTCGCTATGAGCTTAAGAGTTTGGTCCGAAAGCTTTTGAGTCCTATTGACGCGACTGGTCTTAAAAAGGGTCGACCCGACCGCTTGGACAGTTTCCACGAACCTGTTGTTCATATCGTTCACTGAATCGCACTCGTCTAGGCATTGAAAGCGATTTTGTAGTTCGAGCTGAAAGTTTTCGGGGTTCTGGTATTGAGCACGTGTTGGTCGGAGCGTAGACCTCATCAAGCGTGACCTCTCGACTTTCATATTTAGATTCAATATGCCTCTAACTAAGCGGTGATCACTCCCAGTTTTAATCCTGCTGATCACTGAGACATCATTGAATATCTGTCGTTTGTCCGTTAAGATGAAGTCGATCTCATTTTTCACTGAACCATCAGGGCTAATCCAGGTCCATTTTCGCTGGGGCTGTTTCCTGAAGAAGGAATTCATCATAAAGAGGCCTTCCTTCTCCAGAAAATCAGACAGCATCTGGCCCCTGTGGTTCCTCTGCCCAAATCCATATTGCCCCACCTTCAGCTCATCGTCTCTCCTTATGCCTAGTTTTGCATTGAAATCTCCCATAACCACCGTGAAGTGACTTTTAGACGCGTGAATGGCTTTCGAGATGTCCTCGTAAAGGGCCTCCACTTCGTCGTCGGAATGTGTCGAGGTCGGTGCGTAAACCTGTATGACCTTCAGCGAATACCTTTTGGTTATTCTGAGTATAAGGTACGCTACCCTACTCGACACACTCTCAATCTTCTCCACGTTACCTATGAGAGACTTGCGAACGATAAACCCGACACCACCCTGGGACTGTTGGTCGCCCTCCCGGTGGAAGAGCAAGTTACCCGACTGGAGGATTATCGTGCCCTCACCCTGTCTTCGCACTTCTGATAATCCTACAACGTCCCATCGGATCTTGCTCAGCTCCTCTTCCAGCGCGGTGATCCTCTCGTCAGTCCTCAGTGTCCTGACGTTGTGTGTTACCAGGGCCAGAAGTCGTTTCTGGTAGCCGGATCGCGACCGGAGATTCTTAGCACCCCCTGCTCCGCCGTTACCGGGCCCGCTACCGTTAGGCCACGGAATAGCGGAGCTGCCGTGACTGGGGGCCGATGTGTGTGTGTGTGCACTCATATGGGGGGGTATTGCCATAATCGCCACGCTTGGCAGGCGGGTTGGCGATCGCAGTGGATGTTTTTAGTACACAGGGGAACGCTGCTGCCCGGTCCCCCGGTAATCCTTTAGTCGGCTTTTACGACTCCCATAGGAAGAGACGGGGTGGAGCTATTCTTGGTGCCGGCCCCACACGGCCAACAATATATACACACACATATCAAGAAAAAACACTATTTTTGATACTCATGATATTTTGTATGCCATTTGTGTTATATAAACTAGTTAAAAACTGTTTAAAAAAAAATTGTCTTGGACGTCTGTTTGTTGTAGGTAATGTATGTTAACACGATAACAACCGAAATACTTTACTAATCGAGTCTTTTTTTTTTCTTTTTACTTTAGGATTACTAGGAAAATGGCCTTATTACTTTTCACGGTCTAATTCGTTGTGGTTTAATTGTTATTAAAAAAACAAAAAAAAAACTGAATATTTACGCTCGACGTGACACTAAAACCAGCGCCTTTCATGAGAACTATTTCTATAGACCAATATAGAAGTACTCCTTAAAATTAGCGCTAGATGGCGTATAAGACATGAAACCCACATTAGTATTTTTTGAAATTAGCGCTATCTATGTGATTTATTGAAAACTACTTAGTAAGATCAATACATTATTAGTTACTTATCAAATAATCAATTTTATTGTGAAAAATGATGATTATGAGGCGTGCAGTTTTGGATTTTCCATTTTAAATATACACAGTGTGAATTTTAAAATTTAGTATTGTACAAATTTTATCCCTACTAGTACTACTAGTAGTACTAATATAAGTGAATTATCAAAAAGGTCTACAATGATTATGGATATTATTAAATACAAATTATAATTTGTGAATAAGGAAAAAGAGTATTTAAGTACAGGCGGGAATCGAACCTGCGTCCCTTCCTATCCGGGGAAGTGCTCTAATCCACTGAGCTACAGTACTATCTTTTAGACATACCCAATCTCCTTATCACATTTGTCTTAACGACCAACGCCCTCTATCGGAACGCATTTACATGCATTAATCCAATATAGTAAGTTTAATTTTGCAATTAAAATTCATACTATTTGATAGCGTGATTTTTTTAAACATCTCAGCTCAGTGGATTAGAGCACTTCCCCGGATAGAAAGGGACGCAGGTTCGATTCCCGCCTGTACTTAAATACTCTTTTTCCTTATTCACAAATTATAATTTGTACTTTAAGAGTAGCTGAGCATGTCAAGTGCTAAAATATAGATCAAAATATTATTACATACTTATTCATTATTGATAGCACACATAAATTTATATTTTATATATTAATTTTAATGTATATTACTATTGTTATTTAGAAAAAACAGTTATTGTTTATTTTATATTCTGAGAGATTGAAGTTATAGTTGAATACTCTTGATGTTATTTCAGCTGTGGTTATTGGGAAATTCGAGAAATAGAGATCGAACTAAAATTTATGCTCGGATTGATTAAGTATATAAAACGAAGTCCTATTAATAGTAATACTTTGAAAACAACGTAGCTTTATTGTTTGTCCACGTGTTTATACGATATTTAAGTTGTGAATTATAGACGAATTTATCGCCACTGATTATTGATGTTATTTACTTATTAGTTATTAAAGACATAGTATTATAAGATTATTTAAAATTTACTGAACACATTCTTTTTTTTTATTGCTTGTGATGACAGACGAGCTACGGCCCACCCAATGGTAAGTGGTAACCGTATTTAGATATTTTTATATATATTTTTAGAATTTCACATGCTTAGCACTATACATTAAACACAAAGTGAAAAATGTGAAATCGAAAATAACAGTCAGGAGCAGGATTTGAACCTGCATCTTCTGGATACCGTCCAGATGCTTTACCAATTCAGCCATCCTGACAATTGCTCCTGACTGCTAATTTCGATAACACATCATACTTAACGTCTTTGGGTGACGCCTGCGCCATCTGTCGGCAGTATTTTCATACATTATACCGACCAGGTAAACTTAATTTTACAATTAAGATTTTACCTAATAATGACGCAAACCCTTTAAATATTTAGATATTTTTATATATATTTTTAGCATTTGACATGCTTAGCACTATACATTAAACACAAAGTGAAAAAACCCAAAGACGTTAAGTATGATGTGTTATCGAAATTAGCAGTCAGGAGCAATTGTCAGGATGGCTGAATTGGTAAAGCATCTGGAAGGTATCCAGAAGATGCAGGTTCAAATCCTGCTCCTGACTGTTATTTTCAATTTCACATTTTTCACTTTGTGTTTAATGTATAGTGCTAAGCATGTCAAATGCTAAAAATATATATAAATATTTATAGGGTTTGCGTCATTATTAGGTAAAAATCTTAATTGTAAAATTAAGTTTACCTGGTCAGTATAATGTATGAAAATACTGCCGACAGATGGCGCAGGCGTCACCCAAAGACGTTAAGTATGATGTGTTATCGAAATTAGCAGTCAGGAGCAATTGTCAGGATGGCTGAATTGGTAAAGCATCTGGACGGTGTCCAGAAGATGCAGGTTCAAATCCTGCTCCTGACTGTTATTTTCGATTTCACATTTTTCACTTTGTGTTTAATGGTAACCGTAGCTCATGAACTCAACTTTACTGAGTGTTTACGCAACAATCATTCAATTATAGTTTCTTCTTTACTATTTTTTTTCTATGTTTAAATACACTGGTCGAAGGCATAGATCATTAGTGATATGTGATATCATTCCCGCTCCTACCTGCATCCTTCCTCATTCTATTCATTCCCAAATATGAGTGAAGCCGCAGTACGTATAAGAATTCGTTCACCGCCGGTCATCGCGAAGTGTTCGCGTCCGCATATTAGTATATAGACAATATTGTGCCTCAATATCGAAGAATTGCAAGAAAGAATCACGTAGAAGTTGCTGCTCAAGCCATCTAACAAAATAAGGTCAGAAAACACTCATCCTATCATTTACTTCCTACGTATACCCGCCTATTCTTTCTGCTAACGACCGCTCTGTATAATACTATTTTAATTTGTACACCGCTCCGCTAAACCCGCCAAAACCCACCACACCATTTGCTGGTCCATTTCGAGCCGAATGGCCTAATCTTAACTTCTGCTTACATATTATTATATAGAACTTATACCGCTACTTTCTTAAACGTCCATCGTTTAAGATATTTTTCTCCCATAACTATTACTTACCGATTATAAATTGTTTAGTACATACTACACTTAACTACCGCTAATTTCATTTATATTTGAGCAGTTTCTTTCTGACCGGTATTATTTAATTTACTCATTTTTCTGTTAACCACATACCTACCGCCATTTCTTTCTAAAATGGAAGATCTTAAGACTAGAGTTAGGTTGCTTACCGCTAAAAACCAGGCTATGTACGATGTGATGTGTGTATGACGTTTATCTGTCTTGTACGAGGATTCTAAGAAGCTAAATATAACTTCGATGGAACTCCGATCTATTGAAATATTTATGGCGGACACTGAATTATTACCCACTATTCGGCAAGAATTTAGTGCCAACGTAGACGAAATTAATCTACTGAATATGCAAATTAACCCTAAAAGTAATTACTATTTTTTTCTATGTTTAAATGCACTGGTCGAAGGCATAGATCATTAGTGATCTGTGATATCATTCCCGCTCTTACCCGCATCCTTTCTCATTCTATTCATTCCCGAATAAGAGTGAAGCCACAGTACGTATAAGAATTCGTTCACCGCCGGTCATCGCGAAGTGTTCGCGTCCGCATATTAGTATGTAGACAATATTGTGCCTCAATATCGAAGAATTGCAAGAAAGAATCACGTAGAAGTTGCTGCTCAAGCCATCTAACAAAATAAGGTCAGAAAACACTCATCTTATCATTTACTTCCTACATATACCCCCCTATTCTTTCTGCCAACGATCGCTCTGTATAATACTATTTTAATTTGTACACCGCTCCGCTAAACCCGCCAAAACCCACCACACCACTGAGGGTACTATCAAGCCGCTGCGCACCATTTCATTTCTCAGATATGAAATTAAAGAATAAATGGCTATCTTCTGCTACAACCAAACCATACTGACGTGATTCATGACCGGTCACACAGTAGACGGTGGTACCGACCCATTCGGGCCCGGTAGCAAGTGAGTACTCTCACTTGGTACCCAGCCCTACCACCAGTAATGCAATGGGTGATAATTGCTTACTGCCCTTAGTCGCCTTGTACGACACCCACGGGAAAGGGTGGGGTGGTGACACTTGTATTATTAGTCCGTCACCACACGGAAAATAATATAATAGCACATCAATTAATGTTGTATGTTACTTTTATATTTATCAAACAAAATATTAGAGTAGTGCCCTGTTTATCTCCGTATGAAGAAGTCAGCTATTAAGCTTTCCTGGTCGAAACATTATATGCAAATAATAGATGGCTCAAGCGTCAGCCAAGACACTAAGAAGAAAGGTATTATCGAAATTAGTAGTCCTGAGCAAACGTCACGATGGCTGAATTAGCAAAGCATCTTGAACTATATTTCAGGATACGCAGGTTCAAATTTTTGTACTTCGTGTTCTAGTAAAAAGTATTTTATAATGGCAGTAATAGTTTTTTTGACTAAGCTGATGACATCCCGAGATGAGATCTTGAGAGAGGTCCACCAGTTCTATGGACACTTGTACAGATCCCAGAGTACTGTTGTCCGCTTGGTCCAAGATCCCAGATCCATGCTAACTCGGCACTTTACCGAAGATAGCCCGGTCAGCCTGTACGAGATCAGAATGGCTCTCAAACAACTAAAGAACGGAAAGGCACCAGGAGACGACGGAATCACCACGGAGCTTCTGAGAGCAGTGGAAAAGCCGGTCTTGAAAGCTCTTCAAAGGCTGTTCATTTCCGTCGTTCTCGTGAGCGACGTTCCAGAGTCGTGGACAAGAAGCGTGGTGATGCTGTTCTTCAAGAAAGGTGACAGAACCCTCTTAAAGAATTAAAGACCCATCTCGTTCTTGAGCCACGTCTATAAGTTGTTTTCGAGGGTCATTACAAATCAACTCACGCGCAGGCTTGACGACCTCCAACCTGCCGAACAAGCCGGTTTTCGAAAAGGCTATGGTACCATAGACCACATCCATATGTTACGCCAGATTATAATATTTATAATCGGCCTCTGTGTCTAGCGTTTGTGGACTATGACAAAGCCTTCAATTCGATCGAAACTTGAGCGTTGCTGCAGTCCCTTAGCGGTGCCAAATTTACTATCGGTACATTGAAGTGCTGAAGTGTTTGTATAGAAACGCCACCATGTCAGTCTGTGTTCAGGACAGGAGTATGAAACCGATCCAACTGCAGAGAGGTGTTAGACAGGGAGACGTTATGTCCCCGAAACTCTTCACCGCTGCATTGGAAGATGTCTTCAAGCTCTTGGACTGGACCGGATTCGGTATCAACATCAATGGCGAATACATAACTTACCTTCAATATGCCGACAACATCGTAGTCATGGCAGAATCACTGGAGGACCTTGGCACCATGCTCAATGATCTCAGCAGGGTTTCCCGACTAGTGGTCTCAAAATGAACATGGAAAAGACGAAAGTCATGACTAATGTCTATGTCATTTCAGCACCGGTCCTAGTCAGGAGTGCGCTTCTCGAAGTTGTCGACCACTATGTCTACCTGGGATAAACAGCCCAGTTAGGTTCGAGAAAGAGGTCAATCGACGAATCTAACTCGGCTGGGCAGCGTTCGGGAAGCTAAGGAAGATCTTCTCGTCCAATATTCCACAGTGTCTGAAAACGAAGTTCTGCGACCAGTGTGTGTTACCAGTGATGACATATGGTCTCTGAATGTTGGCCTCATATCAATGCTCAAAGTCGCTCAGTGGGCCATGGAGCGGACTGTGCTTGGTATTTCCCTACGTGATCGTATCCGTAATACGGAGATCTGTAAGAGAACGAGAGTGACCAACATAGCCCGCCGGGTTGCCATGCTGAAGTAGCAATGGGCAGGCCACATCGCTCGACGAACCGACAACCATTGGGGAAGAAAGGTTCTCGAGTGGCGACCACGTATCGGACGGTGCAGCGTAGGACGGCCCCCCACCAGATGGACCGACGATCTGGTCAAAGCTGCGGGGAGCCGTTGGATGGTCGGCACAAAACCGCTCGTTGGGGCTTTCTCTTGGGTAGGCCTATGTCCAGCAGTGGACGTTGAAAGGCTAATGGACAAATGGTAATAATTTAGAGGTATAATAAAGGAGGTGCAAAGACAAAGGGATTGAGTTTAATCACTAGTTTAGGCCAAACATGTCTAATTTTTTGAAATTACGTGTGCTTCATAAATTATTTCTTTCTGGTGAAGGGATCTA
This sequence comes from Leucoma salicis, assembly GCA_948253155.1. Lineage (NCBI taxonomy): Eukaryota > Metazoa > Arthropoda > Insecta > Lepidoptera > Erebidae > Leucoma > Leucoma salicis. The sequence continues at coordinate 6,876,235 of OX411808.1, read as the reverse complement.
TTTTTCATATTCAATCCACGAAATGAAATGGAGAGCAGTGGCTTGGGATTCTTAGTATTGTTGACCATGAGCAATTTACATTTATCTGTCTCCATAAGCAATAATAATAATTAAAACCTGTTTACGTATACGGAATCTATCGCGTTTACTTGTTTTTCTAATATCCCGACGTTTCGAATATTTTACAGCATTTATGATCACGGGTGAACTTAGATGGTAGACTTTCAAGGCTGATAATGTTGTTTCAACGGTTTAAATGTGTAACATTCGCGTAAATATCAGAAATTATATTAAAACCTGGCTTAGAAAAGTTGGCGTTGATCAGATAACGTTAATGGGATAAGGTTAGTGTGCTGAGATAACTGACTTACAATATAAGGTTAAGGATTACGACACCTATAACCTTGGTGTAGCACCCATGCATGTAATTTATTTATGAAAAACCTATTTAATTTGTATAAAATGGGTATAAGTATGTAGAAATGATAACACCACCTACAATTCCTGCTTAGGTGACGTCACTACCCATTTAAAATTTATTATTTATCACTCAAAAAAAATATAATTAGTAAGCGTTATAAACGCTTAAACTTTTAGTTTTTTATAATATTTGACAAAGCTAAATAAAGCACTACAATTAGCTAGATGCAGTTGTAAGTCACTACGACGTAGATAACGGTCTACGCCGTAGCAGATCTACGTTGAATTACGAGTGGAATTATTTATTGCTACTAACAATTTACACTCAGTTTTGCTGACGACATTTTACGACTCTGGAAGCTTTGTAGGAGAGATTTATTACAATAGCACTACTACAATATCACTTCTAGATTAAATAAGCATATCAGTAGTATAACGGTTATGGTTTATGGATACAAATATATATTATATGGGCCTATTGCCGTTTCCATCCATCCATCAGCCTTTCATTGTCCACTGCTGGATATAAGCCTACCCAAAATGGGGGTTTTACCATAATCGCCATGCTTGGCAGGCGGGTTGGCTTTATTGCCATCTACCAGGCACATTTCCAGACTCAGAGCTGCTACTGAGAATTTTTCTTTTTACGAAAAAGCTCAATATCAGTGCTCAACCCGGGGATTGAAACCGAGACCTCATGATCAGCAGTCACTCACAGTACCGCTGCACCACAGAGGCAGTTGTGAATATAACAGTATATTATCTAAAAGTAAGTGTCATCGTATCAGAAAACAAAACACAAATACTTTCGTGCGCGGCTTGAGATTATATAAACCCAAAAGTTTCTTTAAATATCTGGCATAAATCTTCTATGAGTGCTGCATAAGTGCTGTTTTTAGGATGATGTCAAACAATAGAATATTATAATGTTCTTTCTCACAGCTCACTACAATTTTAGCACTGTTGGATATGAACCTCTTTAAAATACACCAGAAAGTGGTACATCTTGTGTACAGTTGACATTAGAGAATGACACATCGCGTGCCCTCAGCCTACATAGCGATAGTGTCGTCGGTGTAATAATATATCGTAATCCTCAAATCACGTCGGCACCACTATTCGCTGCAGCCCACCATTTGTTACTGGTGACATTATCATTGTTCGCCACTAGCCTCATATTCGGACGTCATTTGTTAGCCCGTATTGCCGTCCGTCGTCTATTACTCATGTACTTATGAATAGGAACTACAGATGGTGTGAACAGAAGGCTTTTTAATGGAGAAATTACAGAGAATAGATTTAGATGAAACTTTTTTGTTTGACATGAATGCATACTATTGGCGTCTGTGAAATAAAAACTTTTTATTTAGATTATTTTGTTAGTTTATTTGTTTGCACATCACGTAATAAGTACTAAACAGATATAGATAAAGCTTTTTTGTGTTATAGCATTTAATGAAGAGCTATCTAATAAAAAAAAATAAGATTAAAAAACAGATTTATATTTTGTTCCGCAAATATTTTGTAGTGGTAAGCTATGTGTGTGGCCTTTTTTTATTTTTTTTTATTTTAGGTGGGCAAAAATTTCCTACCCCATACCCCGCTGCCCAAATAGACAACGGGGTAGTGTGGGGCTCTCACCAACTAAAAACCCACCGGGCGCCTCCACCCGCCCTTGCTTCGATGGATCACGGGTACCGCATCGTTTCAACTGCGATCCGCCGCAGGCGGCAGCACCTTCAGGCACCCTCTCTTGAGCGACGCCTCGCGCACTTGGGCGTCGCACCTTAACGGTAGGCTTCCGCGGACGGCAGGGTACTCCCCGACCCCACCGTCCGCAGCCTCGGCTAGGGCGGCATCAGGCGCAGGTAAGCGGGCGCACACCGCCGCGCGCGCCGGCGGCGAATCAGGTCCGTGAAGGAGGATTCCTCCCGGGCCCTCTCCGCCACCTCCTTCCGTGAGATGACAGCCTAGCAGAAGGTGGCGACCGCGGTCCAGGCCCTGTCACTGCCAACCATCGCTCGCGCAACGGCCGGCAGCGACAGGTCCACGCCTATGACTGCAAAGAGTTCCCGGCGCTGCACATCCCAGGCCGGGCAAGACTCGAGCGTATGCTGCGCCGAGTCCTCGTCGCAGCCGCAGTGGTAACAGCCTGGGGTTGTCTCCCTCCTAGCGATCATGTGCAGGTATTTGCCGAAGCAACTATGCCCCGACAAAACCTGCACCAACCGGAAGGTGAGGACCCCGTGCTGCCGTCCTGCCCATTCTTCCAAGATCGGCTGGAGCGCCCCCACGGTCCAGAGACCAGCCCGGGGCGTCTCCAGCCGAGACTTCCACTTTAGGACGGTGGCGCGGCGGGCATCTTTCTGCCTCGATGACATTACGCTCGGCGAGGGGCGGCTGCCCCCCGCCCGCGCGTCGACGCCCGCCGATAGACGTTGGCGAGCACCTCCGCCTCCAGATCCCACGGGGGGGTTCCGGCCAACGCGCAGGCTGCATCGGTCAAGACCGTGCGGTACCCGCGTATTGCCCTGACCGCTACGACCCTCTGTGGATGCCACAGAAGGGCCCTATTGCGAGTGGCCAGGGACTCCGCCCACGCGGGGGCGCCGTACAGTGCCATCGATCGTACTACCCCTGCGTAGAGTCATCGACACGCGAGACTCGGTCCGCCCACATTCGGCATCAGCTATGTGTGTGGCGTTGCTTATTCTAGAATGAATGGGCCGGCCCCATCGATCGATCACAAAAGATGAGACTCTCCTCTTTTTTTTATCCTTCCTATCATTTGCTTATTGTCCTCTCTTTAGTAACCTTTATATCTACTCCTTAATATCCTTCCTCTCCACCTCGTATCCCTTTCCTTGGTGGTATGCGAGTGATTCTTCTTGTTTTGCTGACGTCTATAGACTACGCTAAACACCATCATACAGGCCGTATGCTTAAAATCTATACATAGTATTAAAATCTATATACACATATAAAACACACATTTCGAGAACTTGCAAAGGTAAAGTTTTTAGTAAAAAACTTAATAGAGATTTCAGCTGAAATTAGTTTTCTCAACAGTATGTATACACATTTCAGGGTCAATGTTTCAATAGTTTAAGGTCAACAAAGTAATTCCGTATTCAACAGAGACGGGGGCGACGGATGACGTAACTCTATCGGAGTTACTTGTAGTGATTTATTGTATTTCGAGACTGAATTATTTATACAATGACTTTATTTGGTTGCGTGATGACCTAAATACCTATTTGTATTTTTTATATGTGTTTTATTTTAAACTATCTGCTACCCGCTACTTTGTTTCTGCTGCTTATTATATTAACAGAAAACACACATTAACACGTAGGGCTTATAAAATCATTGTTTTTTTAAACATTAACAACTTGGCAATAGCCAAGTGTTGCTAAGAAAATAATTTCAAAAATTAATTGAAACCTATGCAGTAGATTATCATGCTTTAGCTTTATCATGTTATTTATATTATAGCAGTAGATGAGTCGGTGATCGTCGTGATCGTCGTGATGGTTAGTGGTAACGGCCACCCACGGACTCATTAACCATGAATAATCCTAATTCACTGCTCCCCATTTCATTCCGAAAACACACCGTGTTGTATTATACAGTTGTCCACACGGAAGACGGTGGTGTCAATCTGCTCGTCTTATATGACACGTGAGTACTTATTTTAATCTATATTTTAGCACTTGACATGCTCAGCCTACTTTGAAGAACAAATTATTTGTGAAAGGGGTAAAAAGATTAAACCTGCAACAGGATTCGAACCTGTGTCCCGTTCAATCCAGGGAAGTGCTTTGGACCGTTAAGCTATCCCAGTCACCTAAAGTTGACACCCAATCTCCGCTTTACATTTAAGATTGCGACTGCGATAGCTTAGCTTGACTGCGTATATGCATACGCAAAAACTGACTGTTATTTACGATTTCACATTTTTCACTTTGTGTTTAATAACTGAATCCGTATAATACTACAGGAATCTATCAAGAGTAATCTCATAAGAGAACAAAAGTGTATAGGTAACATAGGATTGACTAGCTGTAGTAGACAGGTCACATTGTACGTGGCGACTACGTTTTGGACTGCGCAGCTTAAGATGGACTGCCACCAGTTAGAACAATCTGGACAAAGCCGCAGGAATCAATTAGGAAAGTGACACATTAAGATCACTTATTATCACGCTCGCCTTGGAGGCCTACTTCAAGGTATGATCGACATGAGGCTGGAAGGTGGATGATAACTAATAGTAGAGATATTAATTGAAATATGTTTCTTTTGAAGTATTTTTAGAAAACAAAGCCTTTTTAATTTACAAGTGTAGTGAAGGCTAAACAAATTTAATTTACTAATGTACTTTGTAAACAAACTTAAAATATACTTACTTCCAGTAAACAAGAAAAAGCTTTTATAAAACATGTTACTAAAATAAAAATATAATACTTTTTGTTAATTGACTTGATTTAACAATAAAAGCGTTTTGTCTGATCTTAAAATGTGAAGAACAATCAATTTATTGACGCGTCATAAGAGCAAAAGCAATTGTTCACAGTACCTTTTTTTTGGTGTTAATATCGATATTCTTATATATTTACGATAAGGGCAACGAGATAAACATGGTTCTAGTAAACTATAATATATGATTATGCTATATTAATGTACGGACGTCATGCCTCATTAATCGGTAAAATTGTTACTTTTGCTAGCAAAATGTATCTTCCATCCATCCATTCATCAGCCTTTCAACGTCCATTGCTGGACATTGGCCTCCCCAAGAGAACGCCACAACGAGCGGTCCTGTGCTGACCGCATCCAACGGCGCCCCACAGCTTTGACCAGATCGTCGGTCCATCTGGTAGGGGGCCACCCTACGCTGCACCGTCCGATTCGTAGTCGCCACTCGAGAACCTGTCTTCCCCTACGGTTGTCGGTTCGTCGAGCGATGTGGCCTGCCCATTGCCACTTCAGCATGGCAACCCGGCGGGCTATGTCGGAACATTCAGAGACCACGTCTCTGTTCCATATGTCATCACTGGTAACACACACTGGTCGTAGACCTTCGTTTTCAGACACTGCGGAATATTGGACGAGAAGATCTTCCTTAGCTTCCCAAATGCTGCCCAGCCGAGTTGGATTTGTCGATTGACCTCTTTCTCGAAGTTGTGCCTACCTAACTGGACTGTTTGTCCCAGGTAGACATAGTGGTCGACAACTTCGAGAAGCGCACTCCCGACTAGGACCGGTGCTGAAATGACATGGACATTAGACATAACTTTCGTCTTGTCCATGTTCATTTTGAGACCCACTAGTCGAGAACCCCTGCTGGGATCATTGAGCATGGTGCCAAGGTCTTCCAGCGATTCTGCCATGACTACGATGTCGTCAGCATATCGAAGGTGAGTGATGTATTCGCCATTGATGTTGATGCCGAATCCGGTCAAGTCCAAGAGCTTGAAAACATCTTCCAATGCAGCGGTGAAGAGTTTCGGGGACATACCGTCGCCCTGTCTAACACCTCTCTGCAGTTGGATCGGTTTCGTACTCCTGGCCTGAACACGGACTGACATGGTGGCGTTTCTATACAAACACTTCAGCACTTCGATGTACCGATAGTCAATTTGGTACCGCTGAAGGGATTGCAGCACCGCCCAAGTTTCGATCGAATCGAAGGCTTTCTCATAGTCCACAAACGCCAGTCACCAAGGCCGATTGTATTCCTCGGTTTTCTGTATAATCTGGCGTAGCGTGTGGATGTGGTCTATGGTACTATAGCCTTTACGGAAACCGGCTTGTTCGGGAGGCTGGAAATTGTCAAGCCTGCGCGCGAGTCGATTTGTAATGACCCTCGAGAACAACTTATAGACGTGGCTCAAGAGCGAGATGGGTCCATAATTCTTCAAGAGGGTTCTGTCACCTTTCTTGAAGAAAAGCACCACCACGCTCCTGGTCCACGACTCTGGAACTTCGCCCCCAAAAACGGAATTGAATAGCCTCTGGAGGGCTTTGAGGACCGGCTTTCCACCTGCCTTCAGAAGCTCTATATTAATTCCGTCGTCACCCGGTGCCTTTCCGTCCTTTAGCTGTTTGAGAGCCATTCTGATTTTGTACAGGCTGACGTCCGGGATATCCTTGGTAAAGTGCCTATTTAGCTTGGACCAAGCCAAGAGCAGGGCTCTGGGATCTGTACAACTCTCCATAGAACTGCTGGACCTCTCCCAAGAACTCATCTCGAGATGAAATGACAGTGCCGTCGTTGGTCCTTAGTTTAGTCAACTAGCTTTGACCAACAGATCTATTGCGAACACTTTTGAGCCTTCGTTCCGCTCTATCGCTTTTTTAATACGGGTAGTATTAAGTTGGCAAATATCGTGTCGCACAGCCTTGGAGATCTGTCTGATTAACCGGCTTAGGCAGGACCAATCGGCTCAGGACTGGACTGTCATTTCTTGTCTCCTCTCCATGAGTATGAGAGTATGGTCCAAGAGTTTACGAGTCCTAGTGAGGCGACGGGCCTTGCAGTAGGTCGAACCGACCGCGTGGATAGTTCGCACGAACCTGCTGTTCATATCGCTTGCTGATTCACACTCATCTAGACATTGGAAGCGATTTTCTAGTTCGAGCTGAAAGCTCTCGGGGTTCTGGTATTGGGCAGGTGTTGATCGGAGCGTAGACTTTATCAAGCGTGACCTCTCGACTTTCGTGCTAATATTCAAGATGCTCCTTACTAGTCAGTGATCACTCCCAGTTTGAATCCTGCTGATCACTGAGACATCATTGAATATGTGTCGTTTGTCCGACAAGATAAAGTCAATATCGTATTTAACTGATCCACCGGGCCTATCTGTCAATTTCCGCTAGGGCTGCTTCCTGAAGAAGGAATTCATCATGTAGAGGTCTTCCTTCTCCAGAAAATCAGCCAGCATCTGGCCCCTGTGATTCCTTTGCCCGAAACCATAGTGCCTCACTTTCAGCTCATCGTCTGTCCTTTTGCCTAGTTTCGCATTAAAGTCTCCCATAACTACCGTGAAGTAGGTTTTAGACGAGTGGATGGCCTTCGAGATATCCTCATATAGGGCCTCCACCTCGTCGTCGGAGTGTGTCGAGGTCGGTACGTAAACCTGTATGACCTTCAACGAATACCGTTTGGAGTATAAAGTACGCTACCCTACTCGACACACTCTCAATCCTCTCCACGTTGCCTACGAGAGACCTGTGAACGATAAATCCGACACCTCCTTGGGACTGGTGGTCGCCCTCCCGGTGGAAGAGCAAGTTCCCGGACTGGAGGATTGTCGTGCCCTCACCTTCTCTTCGGACTTCTGACAATCCTATAATTTCCCAGCGGATCTTGCTCAATTCCTCTTCCAGCTCCGTGATTCTCACGTCGGTCCGAAGTGTCCGAACAAAAATGTATCTATACAAAATAAATAAAAGTCCGTGTGGTAATAGACTATTATAAAAATATAAGTGTCACCACCCCATTCTGTCCTGCGGGTGTCGTATGAGGTGACTAAGGGAAGTGAGCAATTATCACACATTTCATTACAGGTATTGGGTTATTAGGTTATTAGGGTTGGGTAACAAGTGGGAGTACTCACTTGCTATCAGGCCCAAGTGAATTGGTACCACCACTCCCGTGTTACCGGCCATGAAGCACATCAGTATGTTTTGGTTGAAGCAGGAGATATAGGTATGTATAGTTAAGTACATGTGCGACGGTTACCATTTACCATCAGGTGGGCCGTGGCTCATCTGCCACCAAAGGCAATAAAAAATAAAATCTTAAATGTACAGACATAGCTCTCTTTCATTAAATGTATTAAGCTCTGATAGTTACCAATAATAACCAATAAAACATCAATAGAGGGTGAACATCTTTCCACAAACCCATATATAGACTAACATATTTGATATGTGATTACAATGCTTTGTTTTGCGTGACTATAATACATTGTATTTATTCGTATTTATCACGCACACAAATATAGTAACGGATGTGTAAACATAGTGCCAAACAATTATTGGCTAGCTGTTATCCGAATGTCAATAACTACATAATATGCAAGTTATAAGTTGCTATAGTGATGCATCTGATTCATTATGATTTGCTTGAATGTACGAATCTAATATGCAGATGTATTATTACATAAATTGTGACTGTTAGTACCTATAACAGCATACTCATATCAGCTAATCGTAATCCAGTGCTGAAAATAGACCTCTCCCAATTAATGCCACAACGTCCTATTCTCTGCATGCCATATCCTGTCTACTTTCAAACTCTTATCGCCTTTCTTAGGTCATGTGACTCCACCAGTCGCCTTTCTCAGGGCTCTGTGTTCGTCGAGTCGCTGCGTCAATGAAATGGTGAGCTCGGTAGTAAGCATACTTGGCAGTAGTAGTTTTACTTACTTACTTATAATCACGCGATTTCCCTTTCAGTGTAGGCAGAGAGAACAGAGTGCCAAGAGGCTCTATTCTTGCATACATCTCTCGTTTCCTCAACCATTCATAATTCTCTTCATACATGCTCGCCGGTTTCGAAGACTCCTGACTCCACCTTCCTTTAATACATATCTGATTTGGTCTAGGTAGGTGAGTCTCAGTCTCTCCCTGTACCTACATCCTTCCACTTTCGCATTGTATATCTTCTTAACCAGTCGCTCGTTCGACATTCTTTCCACATGTCTGAACTATCGGAGCATTCCCTTTTGCATCTTTACACCAATACTCTCTCTACAAATAGCAATAGTCTTTGTTTTGCTTAGTCTATGAGCAGCAGTTACCACTTACTATCAGATCACCCGTGGCTCATCGGTCATATTAAACAAAAAAAAAATTCGTGTTATTCCGCTCTACAGGTACCTATTTTAACACTGAGGAAATTAATCTGTTCATCGTGCTCTCGTTGGCCAAGGGGCCTCCAATAGGCAAGATACTCTCTCTAAAAGATTAAAAATAACATTTAATAAGCAATAGAAGACACGTATGATTAAGTTTAATCGCACCTTTAAATGTTATGCAGATTATTAATTCTAGTCACGAATGTTCTACAAAAATTCAATTAAAATATTTCGTGCCCTGCAATTTCAAACAAAAATGCCTTATTGACATTTTTTTCTTTAATTTCTATAAGAAATATAAAGGTTATTAAAAATTCTTTTAACTATAAAAATAATGTCACGAGAAATTAAAATTGCTAGATATCTATTCTTTGCGTTTTATTATGGGCTAGAAGTATACTATTATTATGTATGTATGTATAGAAAAGTGTAGGATATTTTGAGGATTGTGCTTTATTTTTTTTTACAAACTATTCGTTACAGTATCCTCTTAGTGTAAATAGGTACTAATGATTTGTTCGTTTTATGTAGAGTCAAATCTTTCAGTATGTTTGAAGTTTTATCAGGCAATAGAAATCTTCTGATAATTTAAAAATTTACACATTTAAAACTATTCTACTGACGTAATATATACAAATAATATACAGTAGACGAATACTATGTTGTACAAATAAACCTTTTTCATAACAATCGCAGTGACACTTTTTAAGATGGATTTGTGCTTAGTTTTGCGTGTTAATCGTATCGAACTTAGCGATAATTTAATGTCAAACTGAAATAAAAAACAAACAATGGCTTGAAGTTTAAATAGAAAACTTTACCTTTGGTGTTCCTATGTATTATATGTATGTATTTACAAAAAAAAGTAATATATTATGTATTATATCCGTAATCTGGTACCCATAGCATAAGCATTAAGCTTAATTTGGAAATTTTTATTTATTTATTTACCATTTAGATTTCAAAAAAAATAACTGTAAAAGGTTTATACAAATATTTATTTGATCTTTAGACGTATACTGCTTACAGTATCATAAGTTTACGTTTAAAAATAATATAATAGCTACTTTTTAAAGTATAAATTATTTGTGAATAAGGAAAAAGAGATTTTTAGTTGGAGCGGGAATCGAACCCGCGTCTTTTCCAATCCGGGGAAGTGCTCTAAGCCATGAATGTAATGCTTGCCGATAGATGGCGTTGGTCGTAAGACAAATGTGATGAGGAAATTGGGATGATCGAAAGATCAGTAGGATAGCTCAGTGGCTTAGAGCACTTCCCCGGATTGAAAAAGACGCGGGTTCGATTCCCGCTCCTACTAAAAATCTCTTTTTCCTTATTCACAAATAATATATACTTTAAAAAGTAGCGGAGCATGTCAATTGCTAAAAAATATAAATCTAAAATATAATAGCTTTTATAAGCTATTTTATTTCAACAGCGTTCGGGAAGCTAAGGAAGATTTTCTCGTCCAATATTCCGAGGTGTCTGAAAACGAAGATCTACGAGCAGTGTGTGTTATCAGTGATGACATATTTAACAGAGAGGTGGTCTCTGAATGTTGGCCTTGTATCAGGGCTCAAAGTCGCTCAGCGTGCCATGGAGCGGGCTATGCTTGTTATTTCCCTACGTGATCGAATCCGTAATACGAAGATCAGTAGGAGAACGGGGTAATCGACATAGCCTGCCGGGTAGGAAATGAAGTGGCAATGGGCAGGTCACATCGCTCCACGAACTGACACCGATTGGGGAAAAAAGGTTCTCGAGTGGCAACCACGTATCGGACGGCTCAGCGTAGGACGGCACATCACCAGATGCACCGACAATCTGGTCAAACTGAGGAGCCATTGGATGCGGTCAACGCAGGACCGCTCGTTGTAGCGTTCTCTTTGGGAGGCTTATGACCACAGTAGTTGACGTTAAGGCTGATGGATAGATGGATGGATTTTTCAACTTTTTACAGTCCCACTATTGGGCAGAGAAGAGAGGAAAAGAGACGGGTCTCCTCCCTCTTAAAGTGTGAGTCAGACCTACATCAGGCCGTAGTTTAAAAGCTGCCATTACAATAATTTATCAACCCAATAGTAATTTATAAGGTGTAATTTTTAGGCACCTATACTTACTTACTTACTTATCATCACGCCATTTCCCTTGCAGGGTAGGCAGAGAGAACAGAGTGCCAAGAGGCTCTATTCTTGCATACATCTCTCGCTTCCTCAACATTCATAACTCTCACAGGGTAGCCTTAAGTTTTTGGGAGGAGATGGAGTAATTTTAATTTTATTTTTTTATTTCCTTTTGTTTTTTCATTTGTAAAACCATCAAGAATGTTGTATTTTTTACCCTCATTTATTTACAATTATTTTTTCACTTAATACATTTTCAAATATAAATATATTAGTATACCTGTAGTAAGGTACCTCGACATCCACAAGCCCGTAATTCAGAGCAAGTTGTTGGTGGATGATCCTGGCTACTTGGTTATGTCTGTGCAAATACTCGCCGTTAGCAAGACGAGAATAACCCGAGACAATATGCCTAAGGGACTCACCTGGACGGTGGCAGGCACGGCAGATATCGGCAGTACCGTCCCTAAGGATATGTCTCCGGTAGTTGTTGGTCATGATAACTTCGTCAGCAATTGCACAGACAAAACCTTCGATTTACCCAAAGAGGTTACCAAAACGTAGCCAGGATACGGAAGCTAAGAAGTCTACATCAGGCCCATGTAGGGCCCGGTAGAATCTTCCGTGGAGCTCCTTGCTCTGTTATACGGCCCTGCGTTCATCAGCACTCAGCACTACTGGTCTGCGCCAGTTCTCCTTAGCCAAGGAGAGTGGAGTGAGTCCGGAATCTACAGTGACCACATCACGATGCATATCCCTATCAGTATGCAGGAAATATTCCCTAAGGTTGCACACCTCACGATTGTGCAAGGTCTTGGCATTTAAGAAACCTCGACCTCCACACTTTCGTGGGATGTACAACCTCATAACTGATGAACGTGGATAATGCATACGATTTGCGGTCAAGAGACTGCGGATCCTTCTATCCAAGGTGTCAAGTTCAGTCTGAGTCCACTTGAGTATGCCGAAAGAGTACATAAGAAGTGGCATGACCCAGCCGTTGCAGGCGCGCACCTTGTTTCCACCTGATAGAAGACTACTTAGTATTTTCTTCAGGCGGCCAAAGAAGCGCTCCCGCAACGATTGTTTCATGTCCAACTCACTAATGCCCAAAGCTTGCGACATACCCAAGTATTTATAGGTATCAGTAACGAGAAGAGGTCGTAAATAAGTAGAATCCGAGAGTTGAATTCCCTTGGATTCCACTACTCTTCCCCGTTTTACATGCATGACCGCACATTTGTCTACACCAAATTCCATCCCAAACCAAATTACTAAAGGACTTGGTTAACTTTAGTAACTCTATTAGTTGAAATCTGGTGGAGGCAAACAACTTAAGGTCATCCATGTAATAAAGGTGGGATATTTCACGACCATCACCTCGCAACCTGTAGCCTAGCCCTGAACTCTCTAATAGTGTACAGAGAGGGTTCATGGCTAGACAAAACCATAAAGGACTCAGACTGTCACCCTGGAATATACCCCGCTCAATCCTTATAAGCTCACCGCAGCGAACCAGAGTCTGCCGACACGCTGGATAGCTAAGAGCTATTCTCCAGTGCCCCATACATGATTTTAGGAAGGTGCATAAAGTAGGATGAACTTTATTTAATTTCAGTGTTAAATAATGTAGACGTAGATGTCACCGAAATAAATCAGTTGCTATGGTGCTATCTAAGTTGTTTACTTCATGGTGACAGCGGTGGGATGAAATTAAATAATAATTTATTAATCTTCGCTTGAATTTACCGAATTTAGCTTAAAAATATATTAGACAACCATTAATAAAATATCCACAATGGAACACGCACGTCCATCGGCGGAATTGTCGTTGGAAGGAGGCCCATCATCTCGGTCTGACGCTTGGAGTGAGTGGTTACGACAATTTAAAGTTTCTTGAAAGCTTCTGGGGTGTACAAAGAACCAGCGGATGTTCAGGCTAGTCTATTAATAAATCTAATCGGTGCGGAAGGGTATGACATTTTCGCTACATTCAGGTTTGATTGTGAAGAACAAAAGGATGATATAAGTCGAGTGATTGAAAAATTTAATGATTGTTTTGGAACAAAAACGAATACTACGATGATACGATACAAATTTTTTACGCGATCTTAAGAGTTCGGCGAGTTTACTAAATTATAGAGCGACACCGAGAGATGGAATAGCTAGTCCCGTGCAGCTTTTAATGGGTCGAAGGATTAACACGAAACTCCCGTGCCACTACAATAAGTTGTTGCCGGAAAGGAACACTACGTCAGATTTCAAAAACTTGGTTCGAAACCAAAAGAGAAGCAAGGAGTGGTACGATAAGCACGCCCGTCCACTCCCCGAACTGCGCACAGGAGACGCCGTGGTGGCGATGTGAGGCGCGAGGAGAGAGCGCGACAGCGTGCTGCGGCGCAAAGGGACATTTTAAAATAATGTGTCTAGCTCGCAAGTCAAAAGATGTGCACGAGGTATACGCGGAGTATGAGTATAGTGAAGATGACGATGAACTATATTGTATTTCTTCCCTTGAAGGTGTAGTGAGCAGTGTTGATAAAGCGATCGATTCAAAGTGGTATGAATCCTTATATATATGTGATAGTGGCGTAAAACATAAATTTAAATTGGATACCGGTTCAAACCTGAATGTGATATCCAAATGTACATATATATAGTTAGATTTTTGTCTCTCGGACATTGTTCAAGAAAATGTACGGGCTAAATCTTTTTGTGGTAATTATTTATCAATAGTAGGTTGCTGTATAATTAAATGCATGTTTAAAAATGTTCAATATGAATTAAAGTTTGTAATATCTGAACAACAATATCAAAGTTTTCTCGGTGAAAATGCATTACAGGAATTAGGCATAATAAAAAGAGTGTACTCATTAAATCTAGATATTTATAAGGAATTATTTCATGGGTTAGGTAAGTTACCAGGTATTTATACTATACTGTCCCCTCCCCGAACTGCGCACGGGAGACGCCGTGGTGGCGATGTTAGGCGCGAGGAGAGAGCGCGCCAGCATACTGCGGCGCGCGCCACAGCCGCGCTCTAACTTCGTGCGAAGCCACGGGGGTGTGGTATTACGCAGAAATAGAAGGCACCTTATCAAGGTTCCTCCTGTGAAGCTACAAGAAAACGGAGCCGATAATCACAGACGTTCGTCCCTTGAGTCGGAATAATATGAGTCATGTTCCGATCTCGATGAAAATGATATCGCTTCACATCCTCGAAGTGATATAGTCCCATGTCCAGAAAGGGCTTCTGCAAGGTTGGCTAAGGAAAAAATAAAAACCATGAAATGAACATTTATGTAGATATTATTGTAATAATGTGATTAAGTTTAGTTTCTTTCATTTAATTTTTATATCGATATTTAAGCTTAATAATTTATGTATTTTGGCACAGGGAAAGAGAGGCACATGTAAAAAAAAGAAGAAGCATGTCGTACTGAAACTAGAGTTTTAGTATTGTGTTAGTTGTTAGTTAAGCTTCGTTACATATGTACGGTATAGTTTAGTTATTTGTTGTGTGTTAACTAAACACTGAGTTTTAAGTATATGAAAAATAATAAGTTATGTTTCTTTTATATAAAAAATATTATGTTTATTTTTCTTATTTTTTAAAAAGAGAGATGTTACATAATGTAGACGTAGATGTCACCGAAATAAATCAGTTGCTATGGTACTATCTAAGTTGTTTACTTCATTCAGCACCCTCAAGAGCCATGTATGTGGCACAGAATCAAAAGCTTTTTTATAGTCTATCCAGCATGTCACCAAATCCTTTTTCTTACAGCAAGCATGTTGGCTAATTGCCGTATCAATAAGGAGGAGCTCCTTAGTACCACGGCCCCCACTCCTACATCCATTCTGAGAGAAAGACATGACCGAATTTGTTTCAATATGATTAGAAATTTTTGTTCTCAGAATAGATGTAAGGAGCTTATAGAGTGTCGGTAAACACGTAATTGGTCTATAATTACATGGTTCCGTGGTACTGCCTGATTTATGGAGCAAATGAGTGATGCCAGTAGTCATAAAATTCGGCAACGACCCCGATTCCACGGCCGATTGAAACTGAGAAGCCAAACGAGCGTGTGAACTTCGTAGCCACTTAAGTCAAAAATTGTGCAGTCCGTCCGGTCCCGGAGACTTCCAATTTACCAAAGAACGGACTGAACAGGCTACGTCTTATTGTTCTATTTTGATTTGTTCCATCGCTGGGATTTGTTCACAAGCTCGTTCAACATTCTCAATCCAATACCAATGTTGCGCCAAAATATATATGTTGTTTCAGCATCCGGCAGCTGAACATCATACACACCTTCACGAGGCCGTTCCCAGCTTCTATAAACTGACTACTCATTTTTTTTAAACATGCGATTCACAGTATAGCGTTCCATACGTTTTTTGTATCTGCGAATTCTATTAACCCATGCATATAGTTTTTGTTTCAGGAGGTCGATGCGCTCCGTAACACGGGACATAAAATCTTGACACTCATTTATTATATTTTTTTTTTCATATATGTGCATGCCTGTCCGAAATAAAATCTTTTTCTTTCTTTCTTTCTCTTCATACACGCTTGCCGGTTTCGGAGACTCCTGACTCCACCTTCCTTCAATACATGACCAATTTGGTCTAGGTAGGTAAGTCTCGGTCTCCCCCTGTATCTACATCCTTCCACTTTCGCATTGTATATCTTCTTAGCCAATCGCTCGTCCGGCATTCTTTCCACATGTCCGAACCATCGGAGCATTCTCTTTCGCATCTTTACACCAATACTCTCTTTCATACCTACACGCTCTCTTACGTCATTGTTACGAATGTGGTCAGTCAGCCTCACTCCACAAATTCTCCGCAGAGATCGCATTTCGACCGAATTGATTTTACCCTCATGCTCCTTTTTACATACCCAACTCTCGCTTCCATATAATAACGTTGGGACAAGCACTGCGTTGTGTATTGCGACACGTGCCTTTTGGCTGAGGTGGTGGCTGCCGAGAAGTTGTCCTAATGCTCCGTTCACTCTATTTACCGCATTCACTCTTCTCTCTACATCAGTGGTGTACCTTCCATCCCAACTGAATCCACATCCAAGATATACAAATTCATCCACTTGTTCTAGCACACCATTTCCTATTGCTACTCTAACATCTGCTCTGGCTTCTTCTCTTTCAAAAACCATTACTTTGGTTTTGCTTACATTCACACGTCCCGCCCTTTTTCTTACAATCTTCTGCCATTACGTCGACTAGCGTTTGCAGGTCAGTCGCAGAATGCGCTAATAGGACCGCATCGTCTGCATATAGCAGCGACTTAACCACTGAGTCGCCCATCTGAACTCCCACATTCATTTCATTCAACCTTTGTAGACATTTATCCAGATATATGATAAACAGTCTGGCTGATAGAACGCAGCCCTGTTTAACGCCGATATTAACGTGTTTCGTTCTCCACAATGTTGCGCAGAGAAAACACTTGATCCATGCATCCTCGTCCACACCTGAAACCTCCATGTGCCTCACACAAAAATTCATCAGACACCATCCTCATTCTCCTTTCAATAATCTTACCATAGACTTTGGCTGCCAAACTGGTCAAGCTTATGGCTCTGTAGTTTGCACAGTCATAACGTGAACCCTTGTTTTTAAACAAGGGCACGATGACTGCGCTTCTCCAGTCCTTGGGAACCATTCCTGAGCTCTAGCACAAATTGAGAAGCATCAGGAAGGATTCCCAGACACATGAGCCTTGAAGCTTGATCATCTCAGCAGACACCATATCAATACCCGCTGCCTTACCATTTTTCAAACTTCTAATCGCCCATTCAACTTCATCCATACTTATGTCATCAGAGGATCCATCCATCCATCTATCAGCCTTTTAAAGTCCACTGCTGGACATAGGCCTCCCCAAGAATGGGGGATAGTGCCGTAATCGCCACGCTTGGCAGGCGGGTTGGCGATCGCAGTGGATGTTGTTAATACTCGAAGGAGTGCTGCTGCCCACTCCCTCGATATTCCCTCAGTCGGCTCTTACGACTCCCATGGGTGGAGAGGGGTGGGACAATTCTAAAGCCGGCCCCACACGGCTATCCTATCAGAGGATGCCGGTGCCGAATGCTGATCTGTTAGACCACATGTGGCACCAGCATCACCCTGAACATCCGCATACATATCTCCAAAATATTCACTCCATCGGCTTAACACATCTTGTGTTTGCGTAAGAATGTCTCCAGCTTTATACCTTATTTTATTCATTCTGAAAGCTGACCAACCACTCCAAGATTTCTTCACCTCCCTCCAGAAAAGTTTGGTGTTGCCCTCGAAGTTTTTGGTCAGCCTTTCTTCAAGCAATTATATTTGCTCTATCACGCTTCTCTTTCACTAAGGCTTTGGTGTCATTCTTACGTTGCCGGTATATTTATTTCTTCTGTTCTTTCATACTTGCACTCAGGTTTAAAAAAGATACATAGTCCAGCCACGCTTTCTTCTTTTGGTCTACGGAAGCTGCTACTTCCGTATCCCACCATGCATCACCTTTCACTTTCCTGTGCTTCTTTGAGCATCCACATACTTCTTTCGCTGTATCTACCATACTTTCTTTCAATACTCTCCAGCATTCTTCCATGTCAGATTCCGGCTGACTTGCCATTGTCAGCCGTTCACGGACACCCTCTGCATACTTTGCTCTTGCACTCTCTTCTTGCAACTTTTCAATCTTTATTTTTTCAAACCCTCCGAAGTGGACACGCTCTCGCCAGTGTCTCCACTTTCTGAACAGACCACTAAATCTCGCAATAACGAGATAGTGGTCCGTGTCGACAGTGGGACCCCTGTAGGCCCTTATATCCAGAATTTTACTTCGGAAGCGACTGTCTACCAGAATCAAATCTATCATACTTCTCTGTTCATTTCTTCTCCATGTACACATATGGATGTCCTTATGCTGAAAAAATGTGTTTGACACAATAAGGTTTCTCTCCATACATACATCCGCAATGAGCCTACCTGCATCGTTCACTCTCTTATCACAAAATGAACCAAGCACGTCCTCGAAGTCTGGACGCTTGGTTCCAACCCATCCATTCAAGTCTCCGCATACTATCACACGTTCACTAGCTTCTTCCAAATCCAGAACTTCCCTAACATTATCCCAGAACTTCTCTAGATCAGATGCCACCGAAGAGCCTATGGGAGCATAAGCTGCGACCATGAAGACCCTGGTGACACCTAGTTTTATTCGGACCCATAAAAGTCTGGGATCAAACATTCCGTAGTCTTTCACCCCTCAGGCCAAGCGAGCGGACAGCAACACACCCACTCCCATACTGGCCCGATCGCTCTGCGGTACACCAGACCACAGAGCTATCCCTCCACCAGGAAGAGCACAGGTGTCACTGCCCTTTCGCTTGGTCTCTGTTACACAGAGCACATCAAGCTGTCTGTCCGACATTATGGTTACCAGCTTGTGTAACTTGCCTTCCATACCACCTCTTACATTCCACGTGCCTACTCGACACTGCTCTCCTCGACTCGCCAAACTGG
Source organism: Leucoma salicis (assembly GCA_948253155.1). Lineage (NCBI taxonomy): Eukaryota > Metazoa > Arthropoda > Insecta > Lepidoptera > Erebidae > Leucoma > Leucoma salicis. The sequence continues at coordinate 6,857,287 of OX411808.1, read as the reverse complement.
GCAAGGCGTGATCGGCCCCCATCGCCGCATCTGCCATTGTTCGTACCGACGGGGGCGGGTCGGTACGCGTCGCCTCTGGGGCACGCCCTAGCCCGCACTGCGGTACGCATTCGAGCCGGATTGCAGCCTGTGGATTGCAGGCTGGCAGGGATCGCGACGAGCACGCTCCAGACTATGATCACCCAATGATGATGAGATGGCGTATAAGACATGAAATTAGCGCTATCTATGTGATTTATTGAAAACTACTTAGTAAGGCCAATTAATTATTAGTTACTTATCAAATAATCAATTGTAATGTGAAAAATGAAGATTGTGAGGCGTGCACTTTGGATTTTCCAAAGTATTTTATTTCTATTTTTGAATTGAACTACATTTTAGTATTGTTACCCCAATCTCCTTATCACATTTGTTTTAACGACCAACGCCCTCTATCGGAACGCATTTACATGTCGTGAAGACAAATGTGATAAGGAGATTGGGTATGTCTAAAAGATAGTACTGTAGCTCAGTGGATTAGAGCACTTTCCCGGATAGGAAGGGACGCAGGTTCGATTCCCGCCTGTACTAAAATAACTCTTTTTCCTTATTCACAAATTATAATTTGTACTTTAAGAGTAGCTGAGCATGTCAAGTGCTAAAATATATATATAAATGTCATAAATTTAGATGACATTGATTAAATTTTTTATTTTATTAAAAAAAGTAAGGATTGGCAATTATGAATGCAAAATGATAACTGATAAATGTCCACCATAGCCATGTTTACATTGTTTTAGTACGGTGCTACAAGTCACATAGCCACCGAAACAATGAAATGATTGCAAACCAAATTTCCCGATCGCATAATTTCACGAAATTCAGCTGTTAAGTGACCAGCTTGATCATGTGATTTAACACTGCTGGATTATTTTTTGTGAGGTTACGTTAAGACAGAGTCTAGACGGAGCCAATTGAAATCGATTGCAGTCTGAAAACTCAAATTTCGTGAAGTGATTAACGAAGTGGGGTGAAGGTGAGTCTATCCCACCATTTTACCAAAAAGTGATATCACTTTGATGAAAGAATTGACACCTGTAACCGTGGTCGTGGTGAACACTTATTTATTCATTTATAATTGCCAAAACTTACTTTTTAATAGAAAAAAAATTGAATCATTATCATCTCAATTTATTTTTTTTATTTTATATATATACAAAAAAACTTTATTTCAATTAAACAACAATACAAGAAATTACCAAGTCCCAAATTAGTAGGTATACATGAACTATTTTTAGTTTAAGCAGTTTTTTGTATTACTTAAGGCTATTTAAACGTTTGGGGCCGGCTTTAGAATTGCCCCACCCCTCTCCACCCATGGGAGTCGTAAGAGCCGACTAAGGGAATACCGGGGGAGTGGGCAGCAGCACTTCCTCGAGTATTAACAACATCCACTGCGATCGACAACCCGCCTGCCAACCGTGGCGAATACGGCACTATCCCCCATATGAGCGAAACACATGTTGTGGCGTTCTCTTGGGGAGGCCTATGTCCAGTAGTGGACTTCGAATGGCTGATGGACTGATGGATGGATTTAAACGTTTTACTTACTGTGCTCTTTGTTATTTTCCTAAAAGTTGTTCTTAAAAGCTCCTACTTGTACAAGTACTTTTAAGCGTTAAAGTTTTGTTTCTCTTGAAGTATGTCTTTAAAAGAAAATAGCATTTTACTATAACACTACTACAGGTTGTAGTACGTAAGGTAGAATAGTATAATATATACAGCTATGTATTTTTTTGTTAACTACGCGAGTGTCAATCAAGGACTGCACAGATGGTAGAGTGTTGTAGATTAGCCTTCCGCCCGTGTGTTTTGGATTGACGGGCCTCGTGGCGTAGTCGGTAGTGTAACAGACTTCCGTGCACGTGGTCAAATTCCCACTTAGGACAATTATTTGTGTAGATATTTGTACTGCGTCTGGGTGTTTTCTATATATTATATGTATGTATTAAAAAAATAGTAATATATGTATTATATCCGTAATCTGATTCCCACAGCACAAGCGTTAAGCTTAGTTTGGAACCAGAGGACGTTGTGTGAAAATGTTCGTGAATATTTATTATTATTCCCACACAGGACAACTCTTTGTGCGATCTACAAATGGTTGTTCTGAGTCTGGGTGTACTTTGAGTCCGTGAAATTGTATGTTTCTAAAGTCCCTCGCGATACAAGGATTATTCCTTAGTGCAGGGTGTTGTCTTTTCAATAACAATAAGGATGCCCACCTGATGGTAATTGCCTTCTATTTATTACATCTCGGCGAAAGAAAGTAGGATAGAAGAAGTGTTACAAAAATATAAAAAAAGATTAATTCAAACAACAAATAATATTTTATTATTGCACGCCTCATAAGCTATTTTAACATATATATTGCACTTGTAAAACAATATATACACACACATATTAAGAAAAAACACTATTTTTGATACTCATGATATTTTGTATGCCATTTGTGTTATATAAACTAGTTAAAAACTGTTTAAAAAAAATTTGTCTTGGACGTCTGTTTGTTGTAGGTAATGTATGTTAACACGATAACAACCGAAATACTTTACTAATCGAGTCTTTTTTTTTTTCTTTTTAACTTGAGTATTACAGGAAAATGGCCTTATTACTTTTCACGGTCTAATTCGTTGTGGTTTAATTGTTATTAAAAAAACAAAAAAAAAACTGAATATTTACGCTCGACGTGACACTAAAACCAGCGCCTTTCATGAGAACTATTTCTATAGACCAATATAGAAGTACTCCTTAAAATTAGCGCTAGATGGCGTATAAGACATGAAACCCACATTAGTATTTTTTGAAATTAGCGCTATCTATGTGATTTATTGAAAACTACTTAGTAAGATCAATACATTATTAGTTACTTATCAAATAATCAATTTTATTGTGAAAAATGATGATTATGAGGCGTGCAGTTTTGGATTTTCCATTTTAAATATACACAGTGTGAATTTTAAAATTTAGTATTGTACAAATTTTATCCCTACTAGTACTACTAGTAGTACTAATATAAGTGAATTATCAAAAAGGTCTACAATGATTATGGATATTATTAAATACAAATTATAATTTGTGAATAAGGAAAAAGAGTATTTAAGTACAGGCGGGAATCGAACCTGCGTCCCTTCCTATCCGGGGAAGTGCTCTATATACTTATTCATTATTGATAGCACACATAAATTTATATTTTATATATTAATTTTAATGTATATTACTATTGTTATTTAGAAAAAACAGTTATTGTTTATTTTATATTCTGAGAGATTGAAGTTATAGTTGAATACTCTTGATGTTATTTCAGCTGTGGTTATTGGGAAATTCGAGAAATAGAGATCGAACTAAAATTTATGCTCGGATTGATTAAGTATTTAAAACGAAGTCCTATTAATAGTAATACTTTGAAAACAACGTAGCTTTATTGTTTGTTCACGTGTTTATACGATATTTAAGTTGTGAATTATAGACGAATTTATCGCCACTGATTATTGATGTTATTTACTTATTAGTTATTAAAGACATAGTATTATAAGATTATTTAAAATTTACTGAACACATTCTTTTTTTTTATTGCTTGTGATGACAGACGAGCTACGGCCCACCCAATGGTAAGTGGTAACCGTATTTAGATATTTTTATATATATTTTTAGAATTTCACATGCTTAGCACTATACATTAAACACAAAGTGAAAAATGTGAAATCGAAAATAACAGTCAGGAGCAGGATTTGAACCTGCATCTTCTGGATACCGTCCAGATGCTTTACCAATTCAGCCATCCTGACAATTGCTCCTGACTGCTAATTTCGATAACACATCATACTTAACGTCTTTGGGTGACGCCTGCGCCATCTGTCGGCAGTATTTTCATACATTATACCGACCAGGTAAACTTAATTTTACAATTAAGATTTTACCTAATAATGACGCAAACCCTTTAAATATTTAGATATTTTTATATATATTTTTAGCATTTGACATGCTTAGCACTATACATTAAACACAAAGTGAAAAAACCCAAAGACGTTAAGTATGATGTGTTATCGAAATTAGCAGTCAGGAGCAATTGTCAGGATGGCTGAATTGGTAAAGCATCTGGAAGGTATCCAGAAGATGCAGGTTCAAATCCTGCTCCTGACTGTTATTTTCAATTTCACATTTTTCACTTTGTGTTTAATGTATAGTGCTAAGCATGTCAAATGCTAAAAATATATATAAATATTTATAGGGTTTGCGTCATTATTAGGTAAAAATCTTAATTGTAAAATTAAGTTTACCTGGTCAGTATAATGTATGAAAATACTGCCGACAGATGGCGCAGGCGTCACCCAAAGACGTTAAGTATGATGTGTTATCGAAATTAGCAGTCAGGAGCAATTGTCAGGATGGCTGAATTGGTAAAGCATCTGGACGGTATCCAGAAGATGCAGGTTCAAATCCTGCTCCTGACTGTTATTTTCGATTTCACATTTTTCACTTTGTGTTTAATGGTAACCGTAGCTCATGAACTCAACTTTACTGAGTGTTTACGCAACAATCATTCAATTATAGTTTCTTCTTTACTATTTTTTTTCTATGTTTAAATACACTGGTCGAAGGCATAGATCATTAGTGATATGTGATATCATTCCCGCTCCTACCTGCATCCTTCCTCATTCTATTCATTCCCAAATATGAGTGAAGCCGCAGTACGTATAAGAATTCGTTCACCGCCGGTCATCGCGAAGTGTTCGCGTCCGCATATTAGTATATAGACAATATTGTGCCTCAATATCGAAGAATTGCAAGAAAGAATCACGTAGAAGTTGCTGCTCAAGCCATCTAACAAAATAAGGTCAGAAAACACTCATCCTATCATTTACTTCCTACGTATACCCGCCTATTCTTTCTGCTAACGACCGCTCTGTATAATACTATTTTAATTTGTACACCGCTCCGCTAAACCCGCCAAAACCCACCACACCATTTGCTGGTCCATTTCGAGCCGAATGGCCTAATCTTAACTTCTGCTTACATATTATTATATAGAACTTATACCGCTACTTTCTTAAACGTCCATCGTTTAAGATATTTTTCTCCCATAACTATTACTTACCGATTATAAATTGTTTAGTACATACTACACTTAACTACCGCTAATTTCATTTATATTTGAGCAGTTTCTTTCTGACCGGTATTATTTAATTTACTCATTTTTCTGTTAACCACATACCTACCGCCATTTCTTTCTAAAATGGAAGATCTTAAGACTAGAGTTAGGTTGCTTACCGCTAAAAACCAGGCTATGTACGATGTGATGTGTGTATGACGTTTATCTGTCTTGTACGAGGATTCTAAGAAGCTAAATATAACTTCGATGGAACTCCGATCTATTGAAATATTTATGGCGGACACTGAATTATTACCCACTATTCGGCAAGAATTTAGTGCCAACGTAGACGAAATTAATCTACTGAATATGCAAATTAACCCTAAAAGTAATTACTATTTTTTTCTATGTTTAAATGCACTGGTCGAAGGCATAGATCATTAGTGATCTGTGATATCATTCCCGCTCTTACCCGCATCCTTTCTCATTCTATTCATTCCCGAATAAGAGTGAAGCCACAGTACGTATAAGAATTCGTTCACCGCCGGTCATCGCGAAGTGTTCGCGTCCGCATATTAGTATGTAGACAATATTGTGCCTCAATATCGAAGAATTGCAAGAAAGAATCACGTAGAAGTTGCTGCTCAAGCCATCTAACAAAATAAGGTCAGAAAACACTCATCTTATCATTTACTTCCTACATATACCCCCCTATTCTTTCTGCCAACGATCGCTCTGTATAATACTATTTTAATTTGTACACCGCTCCGCTAAACCCGCCAAAACCCACCACACCACTGAGGGTACTATCAAGCCGCTGCGCACCATTTCATTTCTCAGATATGAAATTAAAGAATAAATGGCTATCTTCTGCTACAACCAAACCATACTGACGTGATTCATGACCGGTCACACAGTAGACGGTGGTACCGACCCATTCGGGCCCGGTAGCAAGTGAGTACTCTCACTTGGTACCCAGCCCTACCACCAGTAATGCAATGGGTGATAATTGCTTACTGCCCTTAGTCGCCTTGTACGACACCCACGGGAAAGGGTGGGGTGGTGACACTTGTATTATTAGTCCGTCATCACACGGAAAATAATATAATAGCACATCAATTAATGTTGTATGTTACTTTTATATTTATCAAACAAAATATTAGAGTAGTGCCCTGTTTATCTCCGTATGAAGAAGTCAGCTATTAAGCTTTCCTGGTCGAAACATTATATGCAAATAATAGATGGCTCAAGCGTCAGCCAAGACACTAAGAAGAAAGGTATTATCGAAATTAGTAGTCCTGAGCAAACGTCACGATAGCTGAATTAGCAAAGCATCTTGAACTATATTTCAGGATACGCAGGTTCAAATTTTTGTACTTCGTGTTCTAGTAAAAAGTATTTTATAATGGCAGTAATAGTTTTTTTGACTAAGCTGATGACATCCCGAGATGAGATCTTGAGAGAGGTCCACCAGTTCTATGGACACTTGTACAGATCCCAGAGTACTGTTGTCCGCTTGGTCCAAGATCCCAGATCCATGCTAACTCGGCACTTTACCGAAGATAGCCCGGTCAGCCTGTACGAGATCAGAATGGCTCTCAAACAACTAAAGAACGGAAAGGCACCAGGAGACGACGGAATCACCACGGAGCTTCTGAGAGCAGTGGAAAAGCCGGTCTTGAAAGCTCTTCAAAGGCTGTTCATTTCCGTCGTTCTCGTGAGCGACGTTCCAGAGTCGTGGACAAGAAGCGTGGTGATGCTGTTCTTCAAGAAAGGTGACAGAACCCTCTTAAAGAATTAAAGACCCATCTCGTTCTTGAGCCACGTCTATAAGTTGTTTTCGAGGGTCATTACAAATCAACTCACGCGCAGGCTTGACGACCTCCAACCTGCCGAACAAGCCGGTTTTCGAAAAGGCTATGGTACCATAGACCACATCCATATGTTACGCCAGATTATAATATTTATAATCGGCCTCTGTGTCTAGCGTTTGTGGACTATGACAAAGCCTTCAATTCGATCGAAACTTGAGCGTTGCTGCAGTCCCTTAGCGGTGCCAAATTTACTATCGGTACATTGAAGTGCTGAAGTGTTTGTATAGAAACGCCACCATGTCAGTCTGTGTTCAGGACAGGAGTATGAAACCGATCCAACTGCAGAGAGGTGTTAGACAGGGAGACGTTATGTCCCCGAAACTCTTCACCGCTGCATTGGAAGATGTCTTCAAGCTCTTGGACTGGACCGGATTCGGTATCAACATCAATGGCGAATACATAACTTACCTTCAATATGCCGACAACATCGTAGTCATGGCAGAATCACTGGAGGACCTTGGCACCATGCTCAATGATCTCAGCAGGGTTTCCCGACTAGTGGTCTCAAAATGAACATGGAAAAGACGAAAGTCATGACTAATGTCTATGTCATTTCAGCACCGGTCCTAGTCAGGAGTGCGCTTCTCGAAGTTGTCGACCACTATGTCTACCTGGGATAAACAGCCCAGTTAGGTTCGAGAAAGAGGTCAATCGACGAATCTAACTCGGCTGGGCAGCGTTCGGGAAGCTAAGGAAGATCTTCTCGTCCAATATTCCACAGTGTCTGAAAACGAAGTTCTGCGACCAGTGTGTGTTACCAGTGATGACATATGGTCTCTGAATGTTGGCCTCATATCAATGCTCAAAGTCGCTCAGTGGGCCATGGAGCGGACTATGCTTGGTATTTCCCTACGTGATCGTATCCGTAATACGGAGATCTGTAAGAGAACGAGAGTGACCAACATAGCCCGCCGGGTTGCCATGCTGAAGTAGCAATGGGCAGGCCACATCGCTCGACGAACCGACAACCATTGGGGAAGAAAGGTTCTCGAGTGGCGACCACGTATCGGACGGTGCAGCGTAGGACGGCCCCCCACCAGATGGACCGACGATCTGGTCAAAGCTGCGGGGAGCCGTTGGATGGTCGGCACAAAACCGCTCGTTGGGGCTTTCTCTTGGGTAGGCCTATGTCCAGCAGTGGACGTTGAAAGGCTAATGGACAAATGGTAATAATTTAGAGGTATAATAAAGGAGGTGCAAAGACAAAGGGATTGAGTTTAATCACTAGTTTAGGCCAAACATGTCTAATTTTTTGAAATTACGTGTGCTTCATAAATTATTTCTTTCTGGTGAAGGGATCTATTTTTCATATTCAATCCACGAAATGAAATGGAGAGCAGTGGCTTGGGATTCTTAGTATTGTTGACCATGAGCAATTTACATTTATCTGTCTCCATAAGCAATAATAATAATTAAAACCTGTTTACGTATACGGAATCTATCGCGTTTACTTGTTTTTCTAATATCCCGACGTTTCGAATATTTTACAGCATTTATGATCACGGGTGAACTTAGATGGTAGACTTTCAAGGCTGATAATGTTGTTTCAACGGTTTAAATGTGTAACATTCGCGTAAATATCAGAAATTATATTAAAACCTGGCTAAGAAAAGTTGGCGTTGATCAGATAACGTTAATGGGATAAGGTTAGTGTGCTGAGATAACTGACTTACAATATAAGGTTAAGGATTACGACACCTATAACCTTGGTGTAGCACCCATGCATGTAATTTATTTATGAAAAACCTATTTAATTTGTATAAAATGGGTATAAGTATGTAGAAATGATAACACCACCTACAATTCCTGCTTAGGTGACGTCACTACCCATTTAAAATTTATTATTTATCACTCAAAAAAAATATAATTAGTAAGCGTTATAAACGCTTAAACTTTTAGTTTTTTATAATATTTGACAAAGCTAAATAAAGCACTACAATTAGCTAGATGCAGTTGTAAGTCACTACGACGTAGATAACGGTCTACGCCGTAGCAGATCTACGTTGAATTACGAGTGGAATTATTTATTGCTACTAACAATTTACACTCAGTTTTGCTGACGACATTTTACGACTCTGGAAGCTTTGTAGGAGAGATTTATTACAATAGCACTACTACAATATCACTTCTAGATTAAATAAGCATATCAGTAGTATAACGGTTATGGTTTATGGATACAAATATATATTATATGGGCCTATTGCCGTTTCCATCCATCCATCAGCCTTTCATTGTCCACTGCTGGATATAAGCCTACCCAAAATGGGGGTTTTACCATAATCGCCATGCTTGGCAGGCGGGTTGGCTTTATTGCCATCTACCAGGCACATTTCCAGACTCAGAGCTGCTACTGAGAATTTTTCTTTTTACGAAAAAGCTCAATATCAGTGCTCAACCCGGGGATTGAAACCGAGACCTCACAGTACCGCTGCACCACAGAGGCAGTTGTGAATATAACAGTATATTATCTAAAAGTAAGTGTCATCGTATCAGAAAACAAAACACAAATACTTTCGTGCGCGGCTTGAGATTATATAAACCCAAAAGTTTCTTTAAATATCTGGCCTAAATCTTCTATGAGTGCTGCATGAGTGCTGTTTTTAGGATGATGTCAAACAATAGAATATTATAATGTTCTTTCTCACAGCTCACTACAATTTTAGCACTGTTGGATATGAACCTCTTTAAAATACACCAGAAAGTGGTACATCTTGTGTACAGTTGACATTAGAGAATGACACATCGCGTGCCCTCAGCCTACATAGCGATAGTGTCGTCGGTGTAATAATATATCGTAATCCTCAAATCACGTCGGCACCACTATTCGCTGCAGCCCACCATTTGTTACTGGTGACATTATCATTGTTCGCCACTAGCCTCATATTCGGACGTCATTTGTTAGCCCGTATTGCCGTCCGTCGTCTATTACTCATGTACTTATGAATAGGAACTACAGATGGTGTGAACAGAAGGCTTTTTAATGGAGAAATTACAGAGAATAGATTTAGATGAAACTTTTTTGTTTGACATGAATGCATACTATTGGCGTCTGTGAAATAAAAACTTTTTATTTAGATTATTTTGTTAGTTTATTTGTTTGCACATCACGTAATAAGTACTAAACAGATATAGATAAAGCTTTTTTGTGTTATAGCATTTAATGAAGAGCTATCTAATAAAAAAAAATAAGATTAAAAAACAGATTTATATTTTGTTCCGCAAATATTTTGTAGTGGTAAGCTATGTGTGTGGCCTTTTTTTTATTTTTTTTTATTTTAGGTGGGCAAAAATTTCCTACCCCATACCCCGCTGCCCAAATAGACAACGGGGTAGTGTGGGGCTCTCACCAACTAAAAACCCACCGGGCGCCTCCACCCGCCCTTGCTTCGATGGATCACGGGTACCGCATCGTTTCAACTGCGATCCGCCGCAGGCGGCAGCACCTTCAGGCACCCTCTCTTGAGCGACGCCTCGCGCACTTGGGCGTCGCACCTTAACGGTAGGCTTCCGCGGACGGCAGGGTACTCCCCGACCCCACCGTCCGCAGCCTCGGCTAGGGCGGCATCAGGCGCAGGTAAGCGGGCGCACACCGCCGCGCGCGCCGGCGGCGAATCAGGTCCGTGAAGGAGGATTCCTCCCGGGCCCTCTCCGCCACCTCCTTCCGTGAGATGACAGCCTAGCAGAAGGTGGCGACCGCGGTCCAGGCCCTGTCACTGCCAACCATCGCTCGCGCAACGGCCGGCAGCGACAGGTCCACGCCTATGACTGCAAAGAGTTCCCGGCGCTGCACATCCCAGGCCGGGCAAGACTCGAGCGTATGCTGCGCCGAGTCCTCGTCGCAGCCGCAGTGGTAACAGCCTGGGGTTGTCTCCCTCCTAGCGATCATGTGCAGGTATTTGCCGAAGCAACTATGCCCCGACAAAACCTGCACCAACCGGAAGGTGAGGACCCCGTGCTGCCGTCCTGCCCATTCTTCCAAGATCGGCTGGAGCGCCCCCACGGTCCAGAGACCAGCCCGGGGCGTCTCCAGCCAAGACTTCCACTTTAGGACGGTGGCGCGGCGGGCATCTTTCTGCCTCGATGACATTACGCTCGGCGAGGGGCGGCTGCCCCCCGCCCGCGCGTCGACGCCCGCCGATAGACGTTGGCGAGCACCTCCGCCTCCAGATCCCACGGGGGGGTTCCGGCCAACGCGCAGGCTGCATCGGTCAAGACCGTGCGGTACCCGCGTATTGCCCTGACCGCTACGACCCTCTGTGGATGCCACAGAAGGGCCCTATTGCGAGTGGCCAGGGACTCCGCCCACGCGGGGGCGCCGTACAGTGCCATCGATCGTACTACCCCTGCGTAGAGTCATCGACACGCGAGACTCGGTCCGCCCACATTCGGCATCAGCTATGTGTGTGGCGTTGCTTATTCTAGAATGAATGGGCCGGCCCCATCGATCGATCACAAAAGATGAGACTCTCCTCTTTTTTTTATCCTTCCTATCATTTGCTTATTGTCCTCTCTTTAGTAACCTTTATATCTACTCCTTAATATCCTTCCTCTCCACCTCGTATCCCTTTCCTTGGTGATATGCGAGTGATTCTTCTTGTTTTGCTGACGTCTATAGACTACGCTAAACACCATCATACAGGCCGTATGCTTAAAATCTATACATAGTATTAAAATCTATATACACATATAAAACACACATTTCGAGAACTTGCAAAGGTAAAGTTTTTAGTAAAAAACTTAATAGAGATTTCAGCTGAAAATAGTTTTCTCAACAGTATGTATACACATTTCAGGGTCAATGTTTCAATAGTTTAAGGTCAACAAAGTAATTCCGTATTCAACAGAGACGGGGGCGACGGATGACGTAACTCTATCGGAGTTACTTGTAGTGATTTATTGTATTTCGAGACTGAATTATTTATACAATGACAATGACCATTAGAAAGTAATTATGTAATGTATTTATGTAAATAGAGCTATATAACTAGGTAGCCTTATAATCCTATTTTGAAACACACCTAATATTTGGTTGCGTGATGACCTAAATACCTATTTGTATTTTTTATATGTGTTTTATTTTAAACTATCTGCTACCCGCTACTTTGTTTCTGCTGCTTATTATATTAACAGAAAACACACATTAACACGTAGGGCTTATAAAATCATTGTTTTTTTAAACATTAACAACTTGGCAATAGCCAAGTGTTGCTAAGAAAATAATTTCAAAAATTAATTGAAACCTATGCAGTAGATTATCATGCTTTAGCTTTATCATGTTATTTATATTATAGCAGTAGATGAGTCGGTGATCGTCGTGATCGTCGTGATGGTTAGTGGTAACGGCCACCCACGGACTCATTAACCATGAATAATCCTAATTCACTGCTCCCCATTTCATTCCGAAAACACACCGTGTTGTATTATACAGTTGTCCACACGGAAGACGGTGGTGTCAATCTGCTCGTCTTATATGACACGTGAGTACTTATTTTAATCTATATTTTAGCACTTGACATGCTCAGCCTACTTTGAAGAACAAATTATTTGTGAAAGGGGTAAAAAGATTAAACCTGCAACAGGATTCGAACCTGTGTCCCGTTCAATCCAGGGAAGTGCTTTGGACCGTTAAGCTATCCCAGTCACCTAAAGTTGACACCCAATCTCCGCTTTACATTTAAGATTGCGACTGCGATAGCTTAGCTTGACTGCGTATATGCATACGCAAAAACTGACTGTTATTTACGATTTCACATTTTTCACTTTGTGTTTAATAACTGAATCCGTATAATACTACAGGAATCTATCAAGAATAATCTCATAAGAGAACAAAAGTGTATAGGTAACATAGGATTGACTAGCTGTAGTAGACAGGTCACATTGTACGTGGCGACTACGTTTTGGACTGCGCAGCTTAAGATGGACTGCCACCAGTTAGAACAATCTGGACAAAGCCGCAGGAATCAATTAGGAAAGTGACACATTAAGATCACTTATTATCACGCTCGCCTTGGAGGCCTACTTCAAGGTATGATCGACATGAGGCTGGAAGGTGGATGATAACTAATAGTAGAGATATTAATTGAAATATGTTTCTTTTGAAGTATTTTTAGAAAACAAAGCCTTTTTAATTTACAAGTGTAGTGAAGGCTAAACAAATTTAATTTACTAATGTACTTTGTAAACAAACTTAAAATATACTTACTTCCAGTAAACAAGAAAAAGCTTTTATAAAACATGTTACTAAAATAAAAATATAATACTTTTTGTTAATTGAATTGATTTAACAATAAAAGCGTTTTGTCTGATCTTAAAATGTGAAGAACAATCAATTTATTGACGCGTCATAAGAGCAAAAGCAATTGTTCACAGTACCTTTTTTTTGGTGTTAATATCGATATTCTTATATATTTACGATAAGGGCAACGAGATAAACATGGTTCTAGTAAACTATAATATATGATTATGCTATATTAATGTACGGACGTCATGCCTCATTAATCGGTAAAATTGTTACTTTTGCTAGCAAAATGTATCTTCCATCCATCCATTCATCAGCCTTTCAACGTCCATTGCTGGACATTGGCCTCCCCAAGAGAACGCCACAACGACCCACCCTACGGTTGTCGGTTCGTCGAGCGATGTGGCCTGCCCATTGCCACTTCAGCATGGCAACCCGGCGGGCTATGTCGGAACATTCAGAGACCACGTCTCTGTTCCATATGTCATCACTGGTAACACACACTGGTCGTAGACCTTCGTTTTCAGACACTGCGGAATATTGGACGAGAAGATCTTCCTTAGCTTCCCAAATGCTGCCCAGCCGAGTTGGATTTGTCGATTGACCTCTTTCTCGAAGTTGTGCCTACCTAACTGGACTGTTTGCCCCAGGTAGACATAGTGGTCGACAACTTCGAGAAGCGCACTCCCGACTAGGACCGGTGCTGAAATGACATGGACATTAGACATAACTTTCGTCTTGTCCATGTTCATTTTGAGACCCACTAGTCGAGAACCCCTGCTGGGATCATTGAGCATGGTGCCAAGGTCTTCCAGCGATTCTGCCATGACTACGATGTCGTCAGCATATCGAAGGTGAGTGATGTATTCGCCATTGATGTTGATGCCGAATCCGGTCAAGTCCAAGAGCTTGAAAACATCTTCCAATGCAGCGGTGAAGAGTTTCGGGGACATACCGTCGCCCTGTCTAACACCTCTCTGCAGTTGGATCGGTTTCGTACTCCTGGCCTGAACACGGACTGACATGGTGGCGTTTCTATACAAACACTTCAGCACTTCGATGTACCGATAGTCAATTTGGTACCACTGAAGGGATTGCAGCACCGCCCAAGTTTCGATCGAATCGAAGGCTTTCTCATAGTCCACAAACGCCAGTCACCAAGGCCGATTGTATTCCTCGGTTTTCTGTATAATCTGGCGTAGCGTGTGGATGTGGTCTATGGTACTATAGCCTTTACGGAAACCGGCTTGTTCGGGAGGCTGGAAATTGTCAAGCCTGCGCGCGAGTCGATTTGTAATGACCCTCGAGAACAACTTATAGACGTGGCTCAAGAGCGAGATGGGTCCATAATTCTTCAAGAGGGTTCTGTCACCTTTCTTGAAGAAAAGCACCACCACGCTCCTGGTCCACGACTCTGGAACTTCGCCCCCAAAAACGGAATTGAATAGCCTCTGGAGGGCTTTGAGGACCGGCTTTCCGCCTGCCTTCAGAAGCTCTATATTAATTCCGTCGTCACCCGGTGCCTTTCCGTCCTTTAGCTGTTTGAGAGCCATTCTGATTTTGTACAGGCTGACGTCCGGGATATCCTTGGTAAAGTGCCTATTTAGCTTGGACCAAGCCAAGAGCAGGGCTCTGGGATCTGTACAACTCTCCATAGAACTGCTGGACCTCTCCCAAGAACTCATCTCGAGATGAAATGACAGTGCCGTCGTTGGTCCTTAGTTTAGTCAACTAGCTTTGACCAACAGATCTATTGCGAACACTTTTGAGCCTTCGTTCCGCTCTATCGCTTTTTTAATACGGGTAGTATTAAGTTGGCAAATATCGTGTCGCACAGCCTTGGAGATCTGTCTGATTAACCGGCTTAGGCAGGACCAATCGGCTCAGGACTGGACTGTCATTTCTTGTCTCCTCTCCATGAGTATGAGAGTATGGTCCAAGAGTTTACGAGTCCTAGTGAGGCGACGGGCCTTGCAGTAGGTCGAACCGACCGCGTGGATAGTTCGCACGAACCTGCTGTTCATATCGCTTGCTGATTCACACTCATCTAGACATTGGAAGCGATTTTCTAGTTCGAGCTGAAAGCTCTCGGGGTTCTGGTATTGGGCAGGTGTTGATCGGAGCGTAGACTTTATCAAGCGTGACCTCTCGACTTTCGTGCTAATATTCAAGATGCTCCTTACTAGTCAGTGATCACTCCCAGTTTGAATCCTGCTGATCACTGAGACATCATTGAATATGTGTCGTTTGTCCGACAAGATAAAGTCAATATCGTATTTAACTGAATCATCAGGGCTTATCTGTCCATTTCCGCTGGGGCTGCTTCCTGAAGAAGGAATTCATCATGTAGAGGTCTTCCTTCTCCAGAAAATCAGCCAGCATCTGGCCCCTGTGATTCCTTTGCCCGAAACCATAGTGCCTCACTTTCAGCTCATCATCTGTCCTTTTGCCTAGTTTCGCATTAAAGTCTCCCATAACTACCGTGAAGTAGGTTTTAGACGAGTGGATGGCCTTCGAGATATCCTCATATAGGGCCTCCACCTCGTCGTCGGAGTGTGTCGAGGTCGGTACGTAAACCTGTATGACCTTCAACGAATACCGTTTGGAGTATAAAGTACGCTACCCTACTCGACACACTCTCAATCCTCTCCACGTTGCCTACGAGAGACCTGTGAACGATAAATCCGACACCTCCTTGGGACTGGTGGTCGCCCTCCCGGTGGAAGAGCAAGTTCCCGGACTGGAGGATTGTCGTGCCCTCACCTTCTCTTCGGACTTCTGACAATCCTATAATTTCCCAGCGGATCTTGCTCAATTCCTCTTCCAGCTCCGTGATTCTCACGTCGGTCCGAAGTGTCCGAACAAAAATGTATCTATACAAAATAAATAAAAGTCCGTGTGGTAATAGACTATTATAAAAATATAAGTGTCACCACCCCATTCTGTCCTGCGGGTGTCGTATGAGGTGACTAAGGGAAGTGAGCAATTATCACACATTTCATTACAGGTATTGGGTTATTAGGTTATTAGGGTTGGGTAACAAGTGGGAGTACTCACTTGCTATCAGGCCCAAGTGAATTGGTACCACCACTCCGTGTTACCGGCCATGAAGCACATCAGTATGTTTTGGTTGAAGCAGGAGATATAGGTATGTATAGTTAAGTACATGTGCGACGGTTACCATTTACCATCAGGTGGGCCGTGGCTCATCTGCCACCAAAGGCAATAAAAAATAAAATCTTAAATGTACAGACATAGCTCTCTTTCATTAAATGTATTAAGCTCTGATAGTTACCAATAATAACCAATAAAACATCAATAGAGGGTGAACATCTTTCCACAAACCCATATATAGACTAACATATTTGATATGTGATTACAATGCTTTGTTTTGCGTGACTATAATACATTGTATTTATTCGTATTTATCACGCACACAAATATAGTAACGGATGTGTAAACATAGTGCCAAACAATTATTGGCTAGCTGTTATCCGAATGTCAATAACTACATAATATGCAAGTTATAAGTTGCTATAGTGATGCATCTGATTCATTATGATTTGCTTGAATGTACGAATCTAATATGCAGATGTATTATTACATAAATTGTGACTGTTAGTACCTATAACAGCATACTCATATCAGCTAATCGTAATCCAGTGCTGAAAATAGACCTCTCCCAATTAATGCCACAACGTCCTATTCTCTGCATTCCATATCCTGTCTACTTTCAAACTCTTATCGCCTTTCTTAGGTCATGTGACTCCACCAGTCGCCTTTCTCAGGGCTCTGTGTTCGTCGAGTCGCTGCGTCAATGAAATGGTGAGCTCGGTAGTAAGCATACTTGGCAGTAGTAGTTTTACTTACTTACTTATAATCACGCGATTTCCCTTTCAGTGTAGGCAGAGAGAACAGAGTGCCAAGAGGCTCTATTCTTGCATACATCTCTCGTTTCCTCAACCATTCATAATTCTCTTCATACATGCTCGCCGGTTTCGAAGACTCCTGACTCCACCTTCCTTTAATACATATCTGATTTGGTCTAGGTAGGTGAGTCTCAGTCTCTCCCTGTACCTACATCCTTCCACTTTCGCATTGTATATCTTCTTAACCAGTCGCTCGTTCGACATTCTTTCCACATGTCTGAACTATCGGAGCATTCCCTTTTGCATCTTTACACCAATACTCTCTCTACAAATAGCAATAGTCTTTGTATTGCTTAGTCTATGAGCAGCAGTTACCACTTACTATCAGATCACCCGTGGCTCATCGGTCATATTAAACAAAAAAAAAATTCGTGTTATTCCGCTCTACAGGTACCTATTTTAACACTGAGGAAATTAATCTGTTCATCGTGCTCTCGTTGGCCAAGGGGCCTCCAATAGGCAAGATACTCTCTCTAAAAGATTAAACATAACATTTAATAAGCAATAGAAGACACGTATGATTAAGTTTAATCGCACCTTTAAATGTTATGCAGATTATTAATTCTAGTCACGAATGTTCTACAAAAATTCAATTAAAATATTTCGTGCCCTGCAATTTCAAACAAAAATGCCTTATTGACATTTTTTTCTTTAATTTCTATAAGAAATATAAAGGTTATTAAAAATTCTTTTAACTATAAAAATAATGTCACGAGAAATTAAAATTGCTAGATATCTATTCTTTGCGTTTTATTATGGGCTAGAAGTATACTATTATTATGTATGTATGTATAGAAAAGTGTAGGATATTTTGAGGATTGTGCTTTATTTTTTTTTACAAACTATTCGTTACAGTATCCTCTTAGTGTAAATAGGTACTAATGATTTGTTCGTTTTATGTAGAGTCAAATCTTTCAGTATGTTTGAAGTTTTATCAGGCAATAGAAATCTTCTGATAATTTAAAAATTTACACATTTAAAACTATTCTACTGACGTAATATATACAAATAATATACAGTAGACGAATACTATGTTGTACAAATAAACCTTTTTCATAACAATCGCAGTGACACTTTTTAAGATGGATTTGTGCTTAGTTTTGCGTGTTAATCGTATCGAACTTAGCGATAATTTAATGTCAAACTGAAATAAAAAACAAACAATGGCTTGAAGTTTAAATAGAAAACTTTACCTTTGGTGTTCCTATGTATTATATGTATGTATTTACAAAAAAAAGTAATATATTATGTATTATATCCGTAATCTGGTACCCATAGCATAAGCATTAAGCTTAATTTGGAAATTTTTATTTATTTATTTACCATTTAGATTTCAAAAAAAATAACTGTAAAAGGTTTATACAAATATTTATTTGATCTTTAGACGTATACTGCTTACAGTATCATAAGTTTACGTTTAAAAATAATATAATAGCTACTTTTTAAAGTATAAATTATTTGTGAATAAGGAAAAAGAGATTTTTAGTTGGAGCGGGAATCGAACCCGCGTCTTTTCCAATCCGGGGAAGTGCTCTAAGCCATGAATGTAATGCTTGCCGATAGATGGCGTTGGTCGTAAGACAAATGTGATGAGGAAATTGGGATGATCGAAAGATCAGTAGGATAGCTCAGTGGCTTAGAGCACTTCCCCGGATTGAAAAAGACGCGGGTTCGATTCCCGCTCCTACTAAAAATCTCTTTTTCCTTATTCACAAATAATATATACTTTAAAAAGTAGCGGAGCATGTCAATTGCTAAAAAATATAAATCTAAAATATAATAGCTTTTATAAGCTATTTTATTTCAACAGCGTTCGGGAAGCTAAGGAAGATTTTCTCGTCCAATATTCCGAGGTGTCTGAAAACGAAGATCTACGAGCAGTGTGTGTTATCAGTGATGACATATTTAACAGAGAGGTGGTCTCTGAATGTTGGCCTTGTATCAGGGCTCAAAGTCGCTCAGCGTGCCATGGAGCGGGCTATGCTTGTTATTTCCCTACGTGATCGCATCCGTAATACGAAGATCAGTAGGAGAACGGGGTAATCGACATAGCCTGCCGGGTAGGAAATGAAGTGGCAATGGGCAGGTCACATCGCTCCACGAACTGACACCGATTGGGGAAAAAAGGTTCTCGAGTGGCAACCACGTATCGGACGGCTCAGCGTAGGACGGCACATCACCAGATGCACCGACAATCTGGTCAAACTGAGGAGCCATTGGATGCGGTCAACGCAGGACCGCTCGTTGTAGCGTTCTCTTTGGGAGGCTTATGACCACAGTAGTTGACGTTAAGGCTGATGGATAGATGGATGGATTTTTCAACTTTTTACAGTCCCACTATTGGGCAGAGAAGAGAGGAAAAGAGACGGGTCTCCTCCCTCTTAAAGTGTGAGTCAGACCTACATCAGGCCGTAGTTTAAAAGCTGCCATTACAATAATTTATCAACCCAATAGTAATTTATAAGGTGTAATTTTTAGGCACCTATACTTACTTACTTACTTATCATCACGCCATTTCCCTTGCAGGGTAGGCAGAGAGAACAGAGTGCCAAGAGGCTCTATTCTTGCATACATCTCTCGCTTCCTCAACATTCATAACTCTCACAGGGTAGCCTTAAGTTTTTGGGAGGAGATGGAGTAATTTTAATTTTATTTTTTTATTTCCTTTTGTTTTTTCATTTGTAAAACCATCAAGAATGTTGTATTTTTTACCCTCATTTATTTACAATTATTTTTTCACTTAATACATTTTCAAATATAAATATATTAGTATACCTGTAGTAAGGTACCTCGACATCCACAAGCCCGTAATTCAGAGCAAGTTGTTGGTGGATGATCCTGGCTACTTGGTTATGTCTGTGCAAATACTCGCCGTTAGCAAGACGAGAATAACCCGAGACAATATGCCTAAGGGACTCACCTGGACGGTGGCAGGCACGGCAGATATCGGCAGTACCGTCCCTAAGGATATGTCTCCGGTAGTTGTTGGTCATGATAACTTCGTCAGCAATTGCACAGACAAAACCTTCGATTTACCCAAAGAGGTTACCAAAACGTAGCCAGGATACGGAAGCTAAGAAGTCTACATCAGGCCCATGTAGGGCCCGGTAGAATCTTCCGTGGAGCTCCTTGCTCTGTTATACGGCCCTGCGTTCATCAGCACTCAGCACTACTGGTCTGCGCCAGTTCTCCTTAGCCAAGGAGAGTGGAGTGAGTCCGGAATCTACAGTGACCACATCACGATGCATATCCCTATCAGTATGCAGGAAATATTCCCTAAGGTTGCACACCTCACGATTGTGCAAGGTCTTGGCATTTAAGAAACCTCGACCTCCACACTTTCGTGGGATGTACAACCTCATAACTGATGAACGTGGATAATGCATACGATTTGCGGTCAAGAGACTGCGGATCCTTCTATCCAAGGTGTCAAGTTCAGTCTGAGTCCACTTGAGTATGCCGAAAGAGTACATAAGAAGTGGCATGACCCAGCCGTTGCAGGCGCGCACCTTGTTTCCACCTGATAGAAGACTACTTAGTATTTTCTTCAGGCGGCCAAAGAAGCGCTCCCGCAAC
The DNA here is from genome assembly GCA_948253155.1 of Leucoma salicis. Taxonomy (NCBI): domain Eukaryota; kingdom Metazoa; phylum Arthropoda; class Insecta; order Lepidoptera; family Erebidae; genus Leucoma; species Leucoma salicis. Next base: position 6,836,539 of record OX411808.1, on the reverse strand, counting down.
GATTGTTTCATGTCCAACTCACTAATGCCCAAAGCTTGCGACATACCCAAGTATTTATAGGTATCAGTAACGAGAAGAGGTCGTAAATAAGTAGAATCCGAGAGTTGAATTCCCTTGGATTCCACTACTCTTCCCCGTTTTACATGCATGACCGCACATTTGTCTACACCAAATTCCATCCCAAACCAAATTACTAAAGGACTTGGTTAACTTTAGTAACTCTATTAGTTGAAATCTGGTGGAGGCAAACAACTTAAGGTCATCCATGTAATAAAGGTGGGATATTTCACGACCATCACCTCGCAACCTGTAGCCTAGCCCTGAACTCTCTAATAGTGTACAGAGAGGGTTCATGGCTAGACAAAACCATAAAGGACTCAGACTGTCACCCTGGAATATACCCCGCTCAATCCTTATAAGCTCACCGCAGCGAACCAGAGTCTGCCGACACGCTGGATAGCTAAGAGCTATTCTCCAGTGCCCCATACATGATTTTAGGAAGGTGCATAAAGTAGGATGAACTTTATTTAATTTCAGTGTTAAATAATGTAGACGTAGATGTCACCGAAATAAATCAGTTGCTATGGTGCTATCTAAGTTGTTTACTTCATGGTGACAGCGGTGGGATGAAATTAAATAATAATTTATTAATCTTCGCTTGAATTTACCGAATTTAGCTTAAAAATATATTAGACAACCATTAATAAAATATCCACAATGGAACACGCACGTCCATCGGCGGAATTGTCGTTGGAAGGAGGCCCATCATCTCGGTCTGACGCTTGGAGTGAGTGGTTACGACAATTTAAAGTTTCTTGAAAGCTTCTGGGGTGTACAAAGAACCAGCGGATGTTCAGGCTAGTCTATTAATAAATCTAATCGGTGCGGAAGGGTATGACATTTTCGCTACATTCAGGTTTGATTGTGAAGAACAAAAGGATGATATAAGTCGAGTGATTGAAAAATTTAATGATTGTTTTGGAACAAAAACGAATACTACGATGATACGATACAAATTTTTTACGCGATCTTAAGAGTTCGGCGAGTTTACTAAATTATAGAGCGACACCGAGAGATGGAATAGCTAGTCCCGTGCAGCTTTTAATGGGTCGAAGGATTAACACGAAACTCCCGTGCCACTACAATAAGTTGTTGCCGGAAAGGAACACTACGTCAGATTTCAAAAACTTGGTTCGAAACCAAAAGAGAAGCAAGGAGTGGTACGATAAGCACGCCCGTCCACTCCCCGAACTGCGCACAGGAGACGCCGTGGTGGCGATGTGAGGCGCGAGGAGAGAGCGCGACAGCGTGCTGCGGCGCAAAGGGACATTTTAAAATAATGTGTCTAGCTCGCAAGTCAAAAGATGTGCACGAGGTATACGCGGAGTATGAGTATAGTGAAGATGACGATGAACTATATTGTATTTCTTCCCTTGAAGGTGTAGTGAGCAGTGTTGATAAAGCGATCGATTCAAAGTGGTATGAATCCTTATATATATGTGATAGTGGCGTAAAACATAAATTTAAATTGGATACCGGTTCAAACCTGAATGTGATATCCAAATGTACATATATATAGTTAGATTTTTGTCTCTCGGACATTGTTCAAGAAAATGTACGGGCTAAATCTTTTTGTGGTAATTATTTATCAATAGTAGGTTGCTGTATAATTAAATGCATGTTTAAAAATGTTCAATATGAATTAAAGTTTGTAATATCTGAACAACAATATCAAAGTTTTCTCGGTGAAAATGCATTACAGGAATTAGGCATAATAAAAAGAGTGTACTCATTAAATCTAGATATTTATAAGGAATTATTTCATGGGTTAGGTAAGTTACCAGGTATTTATACTATACTGTCCCCTCCCCGAACTGCGCACGGGAGACGCCGTGGTGGCGATGTTAGGCGCGAGGAGAGAGCGCGCCAGCATACTGCGGCGCGCGCCACAGCCGCGCTCTAACTTCGTGCGAAGCCACGGGGGTGTGGTATTACGCAGAAATAGAAGGCACCTTATCAAGGTTCCTCCTGTGAAGCTACAAGAAAACGGAGCCGATAATCACAGACGTTCGTCCCTTGAGTCGGAATAATATGAGTCATGTTCCGATCTCGATGAAAATGATATCGCTTCACATCCTCGAAGTGATATAGTCCCATGTCCAGAAAGGGCTTCTGCAAGGTTGGCTAAGGAAAAAATAAAAACCATGAAATGAACATTTATGTAGATATTATTGTAATAATGTGATTAAGTTTAGTTTCTTTCATTTAATTTTTATATCGATATTTAAGCTTAATAATTTATGTATTTTGGCACAGGGAAAGAGAGGCACATGTAAAAAAAAGAAGAAGCATGTCGTACTGAAACTAGAGTTTTAGTATTGTGTTAGTTGTTAGTTAAGCTTCGTTACATATGTACGGTATAGTTTAGTTATTTGTTGTGTGTTAACTAAACACTGAGTTTTAAGTATATGAAAAATAATAAGTTATGTTTCTTTTATATAAAAAATATTATGTTTATTTTTCTTATTTTTTAAAAAGAGAGATGTTACATAATGTAGACGTAGATGTCACCGAAATAAATCAGTTGCTATGGTACTATCTAAGTTGTTTACTTCATTCAGCACCCTCAAGAGCCATGTATGTGGCACAGAATCAAAAGCTTTTTTATAGTCTATCCAGCATGTCACCAAATCCTTTTTCTTACAGCAAGCATGTTGGCTAATTGCCGTATCAATAAGGAGGAGCTCCTTAGTACCACGGCCCCCACTCCTACATCCATTCTGAGAGAAAGACATGACCGAATTTGTTTCAATATGATTAGAAATTTTTGTTCTCAGAATAGATGTAAGGAGCTTATAGAGTGTCGGTAAACACGTAATTGGTCTATAATTACATGGTTCCGTGGTACTGCCTGATTTATGGAGCAAATGAGTGATGCCAGTAGTCATAAAATTCGGCAACGACCCCGATTCCACGGCCGATTGAAACTGAGAAGCCAAACGAGCGTGTGAACTTCGTAGCCACTTAAGTCAAAAATTGTGCAGTCCGTCCGGTCCCGGAGACTTCCAATTTACCAAAGAACGGACTGAACAGGCTACGTCTTATTGTTCTATTTTGATTTGTTCCATCGCTGGGATTTGTTCACAAGCTCGTTCAACATTCTCAATCCAATACCAATGTTGCGCCAAAATATATATGTTGTTTCAGCATCCGGCAGCTGAACATCACACACACCTTCACGAGGCCGTTCCCAGCTTCTATAAACTGACTACTCATTTTTTTTAAACATGCGATTCACAGTATAGCGTTCCATACGTTTTTTGTATCTGCGAATTCTATTAACCCATGCATATAGTTTTTGTTTCAGGAGGTCGATGCGCTCCGTAACACGGGACATAAAATCTTGACACTCATTTATTATATTTTTTTTTTCATATATGTGCATGCCTGTCCGAAATAAAATCTTTTTCTTTCTTTCTTTCTCTTCATACACGCTTGCCGGTTTCGGAGACTCCTGACTCCACCTTCCTTCAATACATGACCAATTTGGTCTAGGTAGGTAAGTCTCGGTCTCCCCCTGTATCTACATCCTTCCACTTTCGCATTGTATATCTTCTTAGCCAATCGCTCGTCCGGCATTCTTTCCACATGTCCGAACCATCGGAGCATTCTCTTTCGCATCTTTACACCAATACTCTCTTTCATACCTACACGCTCTCTTACGTCATTGTTACGAATGTGGTCAGTCAGCCTCACTCCACAAATTCTCCGCAGAGATCGCATTTCGACCGAATTGATTTTACCCTCATGCTCCTTTTTACATACCCAACTCTCGCTTCCATATAATAACGTTGGGACAAGCACTGCGTTGTGTATTGCGACACGTGCCTTTTGGCTGAGGTGGTGGCTGCCGAGAAGTTGTCCTAATGCTCCGTTCACTCTATTTACCGCATTCACTCTTCTCTCTACATCAGTGGTGTACCTTCCATCCCAACTGAATCCACATCCAAGATATACAAATTCATCCACTTGTTCTAGCACACCATTTCCTATTGCTACTCTAACATCTGCTCTGGCTTCTTCTCTTTCAAAAACCATTACTTTGGTTTTGCTTACATTCACACGTCCCGCCCTTTTTCTTACAATCTTCTGCCATTACGTCGACTAGCGTTTGCAGGTCAGTCGCAGAATGCGCTAATAGGACCGCATCGTCTGCATATAGCAGCGACTTAACCACTGAGTCGCCCATCTGAACTCCCACATTCATTTCATTCAACCTTTGTAGACATTTATCCAGATATATGATAAACAGTCTGGCTGATAGAACGCAGCCCTGTTTAACGCCGATATTAACGTGTTTCGTTCTCCACAATGTTGCGCAGAGAAAACACTTGATCCATGCATCCTCGTCCACACCTGAAACCTCCATGTGCCTCACACAAAAATTCATCAGACACCATCCTCATTCTCCTTTCAATAATCTTACCATAGACTTTGGCTGCCAAACTGGTCAAGCTTATGGCTCTGTAGTTTGCACAGTCATAACGTGAACCCTTGTTTTTAAACAAGGGCACGATGACTGCGCTTCTCCAGTCCTTGGGAACCATTCCTGAGCTCTAGCACAAATTGAGAAGCATCAGGAAGGATTCCCAGACACATGAGCCTTGAAGCTTGATCATCTCAGCAGACACCATATCAATACCCGCTGCCTTACCATTTTTCAAACTTCTAATCGCCCATTCAACTTCATCCATACTTATGTCATCAGAGGATCCATCCATCCATCTATCAGCCTTTTAAAGTCCACTGCTGGACATAGGCCTCCCCAAGAATGGGGGATAGTGCCGTAATCGCCACGCTTGGCAGGCGGGTTGGCGATCGCAGTGGATGTTGTTAATACTCGAAGGAGTGCTGCTGCCCACTCCCTCGATATTCCCTCAGTCGGCTCTTACGACTCCCATGGGTGGAGAGGGGTGGGACAATTCTAAAGCCGGCCCCACACGGCTATCCTATCAGAGGATGCCGGTGCCGAATGCTGATCTGTTAGACCACATGTGGCACCAGCATCACCCTGAACATCCGCATACATATCTCCAAAATATTCACTCCATCGGCTTAACACATCTTGTGTTTGCGTAAGAATGTCTCCACCTGTAGACCTTATATTATTCATTCTGAAAGCTGACCAACCACTCCGAGATTTCTTCACCTCCCTCCAGAAAAGTTTGGTGTTGGTCAGCCTTTCTTCTGCAATCATATTTGCTCTATCACGCTTCTCTTTCACTAAGGCTTTGGTGTCATTCTTACGTTGCCAGTATATTTCTTTCTTCTGTTCTTTCATACCTACACTCAGGTTCAAAGAAGATACATAGTCCAGCCACGCTTTCTTCTTTTGGTCTACGGAAGCTGCTACTTTCCGTATCCCACCATGCATCACCTTTCACTTTCCTATGCTTCTTTGAGCATCCACATACTTCTTTCGCTGTATCTACCATACTATCTATCAATACTCTCCAACATTCTTCTATGTCAGATCCCGGCTGACTTGCCATTATCAGCCGTTCACGGACACCTTCTGCACACTTTGCTCTTACACTCTATTCTTGCAACTTTTCAATCTTAATTCTTTCAAGCCCTTCGAAGTGGACACGCTCTCGCCAGTGTCTCCACTTTCTGAACAGACCAATAAATCTCGCAATAACGAGATAATGGTCCCTGTCGACAGTGGGACCCCTGTAGGCTCTTGTACCCAAAATTTTACTTCGGAGGCGACTGTCTACCAGAATTAAATATATCATACTTCTCTGTTCATTCCTTCTCCATGTATACATATGTTGAAAAAATGTGTTTGACACAATAAGGTTTCTCTCCATATATCCGCAATGAGCCTACCTGCATCATTCACTCTCTTATCACCAAATGAACCAAGCACGTCCTAGAATTCTGGACGCTTGGTCCCAACCCATCCATTCAAGCATACGATCACGCGTACACTAGCTTCTGCCAAATCTAGAACTTCCCTAACATTATCCCAGAACTTCTCTAGACCCGATGCCACCGAAGAGCCTACGGGAGCATAAGCTGCGACCATGAAGACCCTGGTGACACCTAGTTTTATTCGGACCCATAGAAGTCTGGGATCGAACATTCCGTACTCTTTCACACCTGAAGCCAAGCGAGCGGACAGCAACACCCCCACTCCCATGCTGGCTCGATCGCTCTGTGGTACACCAGACCACAGAGATAACCCGCTACCAGGAAGATCACAGGCATCGCTACCCTTTCACTTGGTCTCTGTTACACAGAGCACATCAAGCTGTCTGTCCAACATGACGGTTACTAGCTCGTGTAACTTACCTCCCACACCACCCCTTACATTCCACGTGCCTACTCGACACTCTGCTCCCCTCGACTCGCCAAACCGGGCAAGGCGTGATGGGTGGCGGCCCCCATCGTCACATTTGCCGTTGTTCGTACTGAAGGGGGCGGGTTGGTACGCGTCGCCTCTGGGACACGCCCTAACCCGCACTGCGGTACGCATTCGAGCCGGATTGCAGCCTGTGAATTACAGGCTGGCAGGGATCGCGACGGGCACACTCCGGACTATGATCACCCAACCAGGTACCTATATTTTATTTTAATTGATGTTTATGTTCTCCTATTTAGTATAATACAAATAATATAGATAAAATTAGTCAGTAATATATTTTTTTAAACATGTCTTAATATAATACCTTCTGATATTTACGAGTGTGTGCTCACAAATTGCAGCACAGTCGCTATACAAAGTCTGCAATTTGTGAGCACACACAGGACCAGACCCGCCATTACATTAGGTTTGACAAACTACAAATCCTCACAAAAGAACATAGATATCGCCCTAGAATGATACGTGAGGCTATTGAAATTAAGAAACATCCCAATTTCAATAGAGAAGATGGCTGGGTCTTACCATCAAGCTGGAATCCTGTGATAGGCCTCACCAAACAGAATACAAGAAGGCACACCACAAGATTGCAAGACACAGTTAGCGCTTATTGTGTAGATAAAACCCACAGTAGTGATTAGTCTTTGCATTTTTAAAAAAAATTAAAATTTAAACTTTATTAGCTCTCAGTAATTCCATATAAAATTGAATAATCCATAACAGTTGTTGTCTACTGAGTTTTCTGGCCGGATCATTCTCAGTCAGGCCGCGTTCCGATCCGGTGGTAGCTTCTTAGTCTTAGCTTTTGGCAAAATCAATATATTTAATAACATAAACTAATAACCAAGATTGTCTTCTTACTGGTAGTAATTGGTAGTTTGTGGTAAAATTTTTGAGCACTAAATAAAAACAAAAATTTTACAATTTAAAGAGGAGTATTATACTCATTTTAATATATTAACTTAAAGTCTCATACATTGTAAGCATAAAAATTTGAAGTAGATATTTTCACTGTTTCTAAACGAATATTAGGTGGGTTAAAATAAATAAACCAAACATTTTGTAAAATCATACACTGTGGGTAGATGAAACCGTTGAAATAACATATCAGCCTTGGACGTCTATCATCTAAGTCCACCCGTGATCATGAATGCTGTAAAGTAATCGAAACGTCGGGATAGTAGTAAAATCAAGTAAACGCGATAGATTCCGTAAACGTAGTTTTATTTCAAAATGTCTTAATATTTTAGAAGTCGATTGTAATTAAAATATTTTTATTGTAGATAGCCTAATATAATAAAGTATGAATTTGAAAGAAAATTTATAAGCTTTTTGTAGCTGAGTGTGCGTACAATTTTCACAAAGGACTTGAAAGGTAAGGTTATAACAACACCAGAGCTTTGTTTGTTACAGAAATATTTGACTAAAAATATTTGACGCGTGCCTGTGACAACACGACTGTGGCACTACTGTTGACCGAGAATGAAGTATCTGCAGCACGACTAGTCTTTATATGACATTGAGTTCGACTGTGACTTGTTTGATAAATTAAATTTACCTTTTTTTTTTTTTAAGGCGGGAAAAAATGTTCCTAACCGCACACCCCGTCATTCGGGGCAACGAACAGGGTAGTTTATGGCCCTCACCCACTAAAGAAACCCTCCGTGTGACGTCTCTCTGCCTTTATTAGCAGGACACCGGAACCATATTACATTCCTTCAGTGGTGAATTAAATTTACCTGAGAAAATTCATGAGAAGAAGAAATGTACCCTAAATAATTCATTGGCAAATACTCAAACCAAGTAGCCACTATTAAAACACAAATACTTGTAATTAAATCTTATGTTTTTTTTTCACTTAACAGCATTATAATGTATAAGTTCCGTAAAACGAATACAGATGGTAGTAGTAGTTTTTTAAAATTATGTATTGCTTTATGATAATAAATAACAAAACATTTTAATGTCGATATGAGCTCAGAAAAACGGAGGCTGGCAGGATAAAGACTCACTCAGATTTACCCATGTCAGATGTTGTACGCTATGAAAATTGATTTTCATTGCTTTTAGAAAAACCTACGAGATTGCAATTTTTTTTAATAATATATTCTACACACATACCTTTATTTAAAAACTAGCTTAGATCTCAGGTTCCCGATATAGTAGCGGGATAAAATGTATACCACTTTTTCTAAAAAGAAAGAAGTCTAATCGAGATCTATCAAATAAAAAAAAGTTGCATCAAAATCCGGAAAAAAGTTTTTGCGTGATGCGCGGACAAACAAACAGATAAACAGACAAAAAATCTAAAAAAAATGTTTTCGTGTTCAGACTCGTCTATACAGTATTTTTTTTCTCAAATATCTTAAATGTACAGACACAGCTCTGTTACAAATTTATAATAGTATAGATATCAAAACGATTATGAGTTTTAAAATTTATTGCGTGATTTTGCCGAAGTAACCAATAAACAGACAGACATGCGTAGACAACAACTTAGTTTTATTCTACATAAATACAGAACGGTGGCCAGACCGATATTCGGTCATAGCTACAATGTCAATGAACACTATGCAGAAAATAGTTTATGAATTCAAGTGCACCTTAAATTCCCACGCTCTTAGCAGTCCGATAGGACTGCATTCCGTTACGACTAAAGAGAAGAGATCAGATGCAGGTCCATGCTTTAAGGCACAGAGGGGAAAGCTGAACTGGTTTTGATATTTTTTTTTTTCTAAGAACGCAATATTTTTTTACTACACAAATCCGATCTAACTGCAGAAAGGTGTTAGACAGGGAGACGTCATGTCCCCGAAACTCTTCATCACTGCATTGGAAGATGTTTTCAAGCTCTTGGACTGGACCGGATTCGGCATTAACATAAATGGCGAAGACATCACTCACCTTGGACACCTTGGCACCACGAGAACCTTGGTACCATGCTCAACGACCTCAGCCGTGTCTCCCAACTAGTGGGTCTAAGAATGAACATGGACAAGACGAAAGTCATGTCTAATGTCCATGTCATTTCAGCACCAGTACTGCTCGGGAGAGCACTTCTCGAAGTTGTTGACCACTATGTATACCTGGGACAAACTGTCCAGTTAGGTAGACACAACTTCGAGAAAGAGGTAGATCGACGAATCCAGATCGGCTGGGCACCGTTCGGGAAACTGAGGGAGATCTTCTTGTCCAATATTCCACAGTATCTGAAGACGAAGGCCTATGACCATTGTGTGTTACCAGTGAACACTTGCGGTACAGAGGCGTGGTCTCTGAATGTTGGCCTTATATCAAGGCTCAAAGTCACTCAGCGAGCTATGCTTGGGATCTCTCTAAGTTATAAGATCCGTAATACGGAAATCCGTAGGAGAACGGGAGTGACCGGCATAGCCCGCCGGGTCAGCATGCTGAAGTGGCAATGGCAGCCCACATCGCTCGATGAAGCGACAGCCGTTGGGGAAGAAAGGTTCTCAAGTGGCGACTGCGTAACGGACGGCGCAGTGTAGGATGGCCTCCCACCAGGTGGACCGATGACCTGGTCAAAGTCGCAGGCAGTCGTTGGATGTAGGTGGCACAGGACCGTTCGCTCTGGCGTTCTCGTGGGGAGGCCTATGCCCAGTAGTGGACAATGAAAGGCTGATGAATGGATGGATGGAAAACATTATTAAAATAGAAGTGTTAAAACTCGCCTCAATAGTTAATCTGTAACGGCCCTAAATGGTAAGCTTTTAAGCTTCATAATAACATAAATGCCATGGCCTATCTAATGTATTGTGATCACTAAATCGACGTGTATTTAATGATTATAGCTAATTCTTTCATATCATATCTGAGAAATGAAATGGTGAGCAGCGGCTTGACAATATTCTCGGTATAGTTGAGTCCATGAGCGACGGTTACCATACACCATCACGTGGGCCGAGGCTAGTCTGCCATCATTAGCAAAAAAAAAAAAATTAGAGTTTCCGAAGAGTAAAAAAATAAACTAGGGTGGTATCTTTTATCAATATTAATAAGTCTGGATACACCATCTGTCGCATATCGACCTTTATTAATATAAAAAATACTTTAATATTTAGGCTGGCCGTTTGATATTGGTCCGTTGAATTTTTTATTATGGTTATGCACAGATTTAGTCATTAAAGATTAATAACTCTATTAAAGATATATTAGCTATCAATTTTTAAAAAGTCAACACCCGAAAACTTAATTCCACTTTAAACACAAAGTGGAAAATGTGAAATCTAAAATAACAGCCATGAGCAGGATTTGAACCTGCATCTCCTGGATACCGTCAAGATGCTTCGCCAATTCAGCCACTTATTCTTCTTTTCCAATTCTTAATGACTGAGTAATGAAACACAATAATATCGTATGTATGTGGTATCGATAGAAGCAAGGCACATTATATGTCACTTTTAACAACGTGGTGGCCATTGATTGTCTAATAAAATGGGAATAATGGAGACAATATCATTTGGGTTTAACATCCAATGGGGCCGTAACGTCTTTGATTTAGAGGGTCTTGAAAAATAACCTTTTTTATAATCCTGGGCATAATTTATCTTTATAATATTACCTGACTTTGCCACGACGCAGCCAAAAGCTAGTTTTTACGTTATATGTCAGGTTTTCGATAGAGTAGCGGGATAAAATGTATACCAGTTTTTAAGTCTAATCAAGAGCTATCAAATAAAGTTGCATCAAACTTCGTTCAGTAGTTTTTGCATGATACGCGAACGAACAAACAAAAATCTAAAAAACAAGTGTTGTGATGTGTTCAGGAACGCTTATATAACTTAAGCATTTAAGCCAAAAAAAAATCAAAACGCGACGAACCATTATCATTTAAATTATGTTCATAAGAGAAAGTTTGACACATTGAAAATGAATGATGTTCGCCAAAAGGAAGGGGCTATGACAATTTGAATTCATAATCCATCATATACGAGTAGGTATTGCACAGATGGCGATATGGCTTAGATACCGAATTCCTGCTCGAGTATTGTGGGCTCGATTCTCACGCAGGACAACTCTTTGTGTGAAGTCCTGCAAGGAAAAAAAAATACCATGATTAAAACATGGAAAAAAATATTATTTAAAATTGTCTGATACGATTTATTGAAGAGATTGGAAGTCCGCTTACTCGCTTTAAACCAGCGTATGGAAGTGTGAAATGGATCCGTTTCATTTTAATATTAATTGCCAGGATAATAGTTGTAAACATAATAGCGATAATAAAGATTTATACATATCAACCCCACAATCAATACACATGGCGTAATTGTCCAACCGTTTTGACGGATTAATTGATTATCCATTCACTACTGCATTATGTAATCATTGGGAACAATTACTGTATAGATGACAGAGCGGTTTAGTTAATAACCTGCCGTGTCTGTTGTGAGTGCGATTCCTACGTAGGGCAACACTTTAAGTAGTCCACAAATGGTTGTTCTTAGTCTGAGTGTAGATAGGTACCTTTTTTTTTGTTAAGGCGGGAAAAAATGTTCCTAACCGCACACCCCGTCGTTCGGGGCAACGAACAGGGTAGTGTGGGGCCTTCACCCAATAAAGAAACCCGCCGTGTGCCGTCTCTCCGCCGTTATTGGCGGGCCACTAGAACCATGTTACATTCCTTCGGTGGTCCGCCGGCGGCTTACCCTTTCGGGTACCCTCTACTGAGCGACGCATCCGAACACGGAGCGTCGCACCTTCTCGAGAGGCCTTGCGGATGGCGGACGTTCCCCGGACCATGCACCCGCAGCCTCAGCTAGGGCGGCATGAGGCGCAGGTACCTGCGCCTGCGCCGCCCCGGTCGCTGGCGGCGGTTTAGATCAGCGGAAGGATCCTCCTCCATGGTCCTCTCCGCCGCTTCCTTCCGCGAGATAACCTCCTCGCAGAAGGCCGCTACCGCGTCCCAGTTCCTGTCGCTGCCAAGCATCGCTCTGACGACGCTCGACAGCGAGAGGTTCCCCCCGTGTAGGTAGGTACCGTAGGAATACAAAGTGCTAAAATGTAAAATCGAAAATAACAGAGCAGAATTTGAACTTGCATCTCCTAGAGAATCTTCCCAGATGCTTAGCCATTTCAGCTATCGTGACAATTGCTTGAGCAAATGCCTGCGCCATCTGTCGGGTGTATTTGCATAATGTATGTATTTCGACCATGTAGTATCAGGTTCCCTACAATAGTAGCGAGATATATGTTACAAACACTTTCTCGATTGAAATTTTTTCTACTAATTAAAACTATAACTTTGCTTGTACAGTCCTTGATCTTTCCTTTATACAAATATGGCGATATGAGTTATTTTGACATGAATGCACCTGCTCAGCAAACTCGAACATCTTCTCAATAACCGCATTCGATTCATATTTAATAAAAAATTTATATTTTTTAATATTCAGGATAACAAACAATTGTATAATACGAATTACAGGTATTATTACCACCAGCACCGTTATTCACACAATAATGTAAAAAAAAACAAAAAGTATAGAAATGCACAAATGCTTGACATATACAACCTTGAAACTCTAAAAGCCTACTTAAACACAAAAATAGTTGTTGTGAAATGTGAAATAACAATATTAATTGCTCATGTCAATTTACTACTACAGCATTTTTGTAGAATGAGTGTTTTTTATTGAAATGGTGACAAATTAAAAATATCAATATCAGTAAAATTATCATTGTATGCTTTCATTATCCGTCTTAAAGGAGCTCTTTCTCCCGCATTGGTTCTGCATGTTTTCAGAGCAAATAACAAGTGAGTATACGTATTGCGAATTTGCTGAGAACTACTAGGAATCCAAAGATAGATTTAATTAAGAAGCTGATTGCAGTCAAATTGGTTACTACAAATTTTATTTAATAACATTTGATCTAGATACTGACGCGTAGCTTTGAGAGTGGGCATTGAACATTTATCTAAAAGAACATGGTACGATGAGTATTTGCTAAAGCATTTATAATTTAAAAAGTTTTGAAATTTACGCTGTGCAGATTCCAGTTGATCGCCATATTTTTCATAAAAGGGATTCCAGATAGATGTAGCGTATTCAAGTTGTGATCTTGTTAACGTTTTATATAAAAGTAGATATAAGGTGGGGTAAAGATTTCACAATTACGTTTGACAAACGCAAAAAGCCGAAAACCTCTGCCAACGACGTGATCAATATGAGAATCAAAATGCAGCTTGGAGTCGAACATTATGCCTAGATCCTTTATCAAGGACACTTTGTCCAAAGTCTTATTACAGAGATAATACGTGAAATTAAAAACAGATTTGTTTTAGTGAATGAGATAGACTTAAATTTAGGAATACTCAACTGTAACTTAACTTTCTTCGTAAGTATGACCAAGTCTCTCATTATCGTTCCAGTTAAAATTCTTACCAGTTTGCACCACCTTCGCACAAAAGATCAGCGTGAACCAATAGTAGTGGTACCTACCGTTGTGTTTCGTATGGTGAGTGAGAATGCCGTATGCTCGAACTCTCCTCCTTATCCTCTCCTTGTTATCCTTCCTATACTTTCCTAGTATCTGACTTATCCTCTCCTTAATATACTTCCTAATCCACCTCCTATCTCTTTCCTTGGATATGGCGTAAGTGATGGCTCTAGTGTTGCTAGCATCCATAGGCTACGTTAACCGCTTACCGTAATTAAAAATAGTGTATTAGGGTGTATCACATTAAGTAGGTATTTAAAAAATAAATAATGAGGAACAAAAGACTGCCTTTATAAAAGCAAACAACTGAAATGGAATCAAACATTAAGTGAGTCAATAAAAGTCTAACTTTAATGCAATCTAGTTCTTAATAATTACCTTTTGATGCCCAGTGAATGGGAGTTTGAATGTAGAACCTTCATTTAATTAAAAAAGTCTTTAATGTTTTAAGTGAAGCGGTATTCCTGTTAAAGTTTTTTGTTTTAGAAAGTTTTAAAAGCTGTAGTCTAAAATCCCACTGCACCACTGAGACAGATAATTGTTCTAGATTGGTCGAAAAGTGCTTAAAGAGCACATTTAGACCATAGTTTTTGTTAATAATTGAACTTAGTTTTATAAGTAGTCACGCTGAATATTATGGACACTGATTAAAGAAAAATATCCATAATAACAGCAAGAGCCTAAGATTTCTTGGTCTTATGAATAAATTGCTAAACTAAACTTCATGAATAATAAATAATCTTCTATAAACAAAATGAATTAAGTCGTTTTAATTTTAACTTTAAAAGCTTTGGCACTTAAAATGCCAGATTGAAAAAGTTCATTCTTTCAAAATCGAATCAAAGTTTTTGATTCTTAATGTTGGATTACCGTAAACCCGTTTACAAGTGATATTACTAATTATACTGGATGCTTTATAATTTTTCTTAACGTTATTAAATAAAATTTTATTTTGTTTTTAACGTTTTTAAATTTAATCATTTCTAACCTAGTAATAACTTAACTACTAACTAACTTATCATCACGCCATTTCCCTTGCGGGGTAGGCAGAGATAACAGAGTGCCAAGAGGCTCTATTCTTGCATACATCTCTCGCTTCCTCAACATTCATAACTCTCTTCATACACTCTCGACGGTTTCGGAGACTCCTGACTCCACCCTCCTTCAATACATGACCGATTTGGTGTAGGTAGGTGAGTTCCCCCTGTACCTACGTCCTTCCACGTTCGCATTGTATATCTTCTTAACCAGTCGCTCGTCCGGCATTCTTTCCACATGTTCGAACCATCGAAGCATTCCCTTTCGTATCTTTACACCAATACTCTCTTTCATACCTACTCGCTCTCTTACGTCGTTGTTACGAATGCGGTCAGTCAGCCTCACTCCACAGATTCTCCGCAGAGATCGCATTTCGACCGCATTGATTTTTTTTGCATACCCAACTCTCGCTTCCATATAATAACGTTGGGACAAGCACTGCGTTGTGTATTGCGACACGTGCCTTATGGGTGAGGTGATGGCTGCTGAGAAGTTGTCCCAATGCTCCGTTCACTCTATTTCCTGCATTCACTCTTCTCTCTACATCAGTGGTGTACCTTCCATCCCGTCTGAATCCATATCCAAGATATACAAATTCATCCACTTGTTCTAGCACACCATTTCCTATTGCTACTCTAACTGTTCTGGCTTCTTCTCTTTCAAAAACCATTATTTTAGTTTTGCTCACATTCACACGTCCCTTTTCTCACAATCTTTTGCCATTACGTCGACTAGGGTTTGCAGGTCACTCGCAGACTGCACTAATAGGACCGCATCGTCTGCATATAGCAGAAAGTTAACCACTGGGTCACCCAACTGAACTCCCACATTCATTTCATTCAACTTTTTTAAACATTTATCCAGATATATGATAAACAGTCTGGCTGATAGAACGCAGCCTCGTTTAACGCCGATATTGACATCAAACTAGGGTGACATTCCATCATCCAGCCGCATACAAGCTCTGCAGTCCATGTAGTTGGACTGCACCGCTTGTGTACCGTTAATACCATACTCCAGCAAAATGTCCCAAATTTCCTTTCGTACAACAGTGTCAAATGCTTTCTTCAAATCCACAAAACTGCAGAAAACCCTCTGGCCTACAGCCAGATGCTTCTCCACAATGTTGCGCAGAGAAAACACTTGATCCATACATCCTCTTCCACACATGAAACCTCCTTGTGTCTGACACAAAAATTCATCAGACACCATCCTCATTCTCCTTTCAATAATCTTACCATACACTTTGGCTGCCAAACTGGTCAAGCTTATGGCTCTGTAGTTAGCCCAGTCATAACGTAAACCCTTGTTTTTAAACAAGGGCACGATGAGTCGTGCCCGGTTTGGGCCGAGCAGCGCCGTAAACTCATCGTGGCAATATTGCGGTACTTCTCGCTGCCAAGCGTCGTTAGAGCGATGCTTGGCAGCGACAGGAATTGGGCTACGGTCGCTGCCTTCTGCGAGGAGGTTATCTAGTGGAAGGAAGCGGTGGAGAGGGCCAGGGAGGCTGATCCTTCCGCAGACCCGAACCACCGCCAGCGACTGGGGCGGCGCAGGCGTGAATATTTGCACCTAATGCCGCCCTAGCTGAGGCAGCTGGTGGATGGACCGGGGAACTTCCGCTACCTAAAAGGCCTCCCGCGAAGGTGCGATGATCCGTGTGCGGATGCGTCGCTTAGTTGAGGGTACCCGAAAAGGTAAGCCACCGGCGGACCACTGAAGTTACACACATAGTTCCAGTGGTCTGCCAATACAGGCGGATAGATGGCATCCATCCATCCATCCATCAGCCTTTCAAGGTCCACTGCACATAGGCCTCCCCAAGAGAACGCCACAACGAGCGGTCCCATCATGGGGGATAATGCCGTAATCGCCACGCTTGGCAGGCGGGTTGGCGATCGCAGTGGATGTTGTTAATACTCGAGGGAGTGCTGCTGCCCACTCCGCCGGTATTCCCTCAGTCAGCTCTTACGACTCCCGTGGGTAGAGAGGAGTGGGACAATTCTAAAGCCGGCCCCACACGGCCTAACGGATAGATGGCATGCGGCGGGTTTATTTAGAGGGACACATTACCCTTTTCGTTGCACTAAACATTGGGGTGTGTTGTTAGATACATTTTTACTGCTTTAACAAAATAAAAAAAGGTCGTGCCAGCTAGAACATCTGGCGAGATAATCTCGCGCTACTAGCACAAATAAACAAAAGACTTTTGCAATTTTGAAAGTCATTTGTTAGCATTTTGAAAAAGAGTAAGATCTCGTACCCCTAAATGACCTATCGATTTGTATTATCTAATGCTTTGAAATTGATGCAAATAATTTCAAGTTAACGTGCGCAAGGAAAAATTTTGCATCAAAATCTGACATATTTTTTTCTCATCTTTTGAATGGTATCACGCGATGGAGGTGTAACATGCTCATTAGTATAATATAATCCCGTGTAACAGCGGGCGAATTTATTGAACCATACCGATTACAATTTCAGATTTGGCTATTGAGAATATGCCGATAGAGAAACTAATTATCTAAAATTTTTTGCATGATTCAGTACATCCGCGCTTAATATTTATACCAAAGATACTAAATATCTAAAAATAATACTTTCTAACATTTACGCGAATTTTACAAAGCTGACATGCTGTTTTAACGGTTTCATCTACCCACAGTAATATGATTTGAACCGTTGAAACAACATATCAGCTTTGGACATCTACCATCCAAGTCCACCCGTGATCATGAATGCTGTAAAGTATTCGAAACGTCGGGATAGTATAAAAATCAAGTAAACGCGATAGATTCCGTAAACATAGTTTTATTTCAAAATATCTAACAATAAACCAATCGATGTTTTTGCCTTCCTTGCTATATTTACTTGCTACAGCAACTAGTATTACTTCTTTATCCACTTTACGTTTTTACTTTGTTTTTCACGAATTGCTAACATTATTTTAGCTCTCAATTAAACAGCATTCACAAGAATGATAACATTATCAAAAAAAAACTTAAGACCTTCAAAGCAAATATCTATCTACTGCCGTAAATCATTAATCCACATAAGTAAAAAGAAATGGATATTCGAACGTGATGTATTAGCTTACGAATATAATCCGATTGGGACATGGAGACATTCGATCTTAGCTTGACACTCACTGGATATTACGAGTCTTTGAGAATTAATAATACCTATATGAGTTAATAATATCGGTGACTTACCAGTATATTATATTTATGATTTTTAATAATAATGTTTGAACAGCAATAAGGTTTTAGGAAAACACCTTACTAATATTATAAACGTGAAAGTTTGTGACGATGATTGTTACTCTTTCACGTAAAAACTACTGAATGAATTTTAATGAAACTTTACAGTAATATAGCTTATACTACATCAGAATAACACATAGGCTATCATTTATAAAGATATTTTTTTATTGCCAACGGTGGCAGACGATTCTCCGAAACGGCTGGACCGATTTGGACGGGACTTCCACTAGCAGATAGCTGTTATTACAGCGCGTAACTTAGAATTATTTTAATTTGGAAAAACAAATAGGGTTTCGTAAAAAAAAACCGTGAAAGTGGGACTGATTTGGACAGGACTTTCACTAGCAGATAGCTGTTGATATAAGGAGTAACTTAGGTTACTTTAATTTTGGAAAAATATTTAGGGTTCCGCACAAAATTAATAAAACCCATGATATATGAAATTGTGAATGAATACCGATTTAAATAGATAACTATATATATCGAATATATATAATATATTCAAACTAGCTTCTGCCCGCGGTTTCACACATGTGGCCTGTAGGCAATAAATGTTCTTTTTCTCAGAAACAAACATTAACTATATGTTTGTTATACCTAGGTATTACTGATACACCAACAAATCCTACCTACTTATTAATGGGTAAATAATCCCTCGCCGCGCGCTTAATGTGTGCGTTTATTAAAGAGCTAAAAAGAATCATAGAAAACCATAGAAAACTCAACCCTCCATTTTACTCAACTCTTTCTTAAATAGATACCTACACTAAGCAAAGAAAACACCTTTTTCTTGTTAGGGCGAGAAAAAAATTACTTAACCGCTAACCCCGTCATTCGGGGCAACGGGACAGGGTAGTGTGGGGCCCTCACCCACTAAGTAAACCCGCCGTGTGCCGTCTCTCCGCCTGAACTGTGTTACATTCAGTGGTAAGCAAAAAACACACCTGCCAAACTTCTTAGAACAGTGGTTTAGGTTGTGCGTTGATATATCATTCGAGTAAGGTACATTTTAATTTATGAATACAGACAAGAATTCAAAATAAACAATGTAAATATACCTATCCATCCATTCCAGCCTTTCGACATCCTCTGCTGGACATAGGCCTCCCCAAGAGAACGCCACAACCAGCAGTCCTGTGCTTGCTGTGTGCTCATACTTGGGGGTATAGCGCCGTAATCGCCACGCTTGGCAGGCGGAATATACCTATACTAATCAATAATTAATTTGGATTTGTACCTACAAATACGCATAAGTACACCTGTACCTATCTGTAATACCTATGTTTATCTATTATAATATATAAAATTGGCTTGACACGCTACCTACCACGTCTAGATGTTTGTTTCTGAGAAAAATATATCAATTCATAGTTGCGCAGAGGGCCCCATGGAGAGAGCCATGCTCGGGGTCTCCTTGCGCGACCAAAAAAGAAACGTATGGATTAGCCGGACAACACACGTTAGAGATGTCGTAGATTATCGCGCGGCAAAAGTGGACATGGGCATGGTCATGTTGCTCTGATGAGCACATATAGATGGGCATGGAAAGTCCTAGAGTGGAGGCCGTGGACGAACACTAGACAATGTGGTTGCCCACCTAAGAGATGGGTAGACGACATTTCATGACATGCATGCCGTGACTGGATAAATCAGGCAGCAGACAAAGTGACCTGGAAGAAATTAGGAGAGGCCTACGTGCACCAGAAGAGGCTATAGAGGGAGTCCACCACGCTGGCCCAATGCGGGTTGGCAGACTTCACAATACACCGAGAAAATCTTTCAGGCATGCAGGTTTCCTCATGATGTTTTCCTTCATGGAGCTGTAATAATTTGTAAACAAACACATAATATTGGAAAATCTCAAAAAGTCAGAGATGTGTGCGGTGAGGTTTCAACCTTGGACTCGGAATTGAACTCAATACCACTGTCTTTGCAGTCCTTGATTTTACCGTTAGTTTATCACTGCTATTATATTTTTATATATGTGTAGTAAAAAGTTGTTATTTAAACATTATAAACAGACACTTAATTTTTATTTATTTGCTTAGATATAATTATTTAACGTAGGTAACTAAAGTAGTGTATAAACTTTCATTACAAACATATGTTTCCGTCAATTCAGTTTGCCATCATGATGAAGCTGTTAGTTATTCAATAGAAGTTTTAAACACTATAAATGTACCTGATCTACCCCCTCACAAACTAAAACTTAATATTGGCGTACCCATCATACTACCCAGTAATTTAAACCCACCGCAACTTTGTAATGGTACTATATTGCGATTAGTATCATTGCAAGGAAACGTTCTAAATGGACTTTTAATACGCGGACGTGGAAAAGGTGAGACGGTATTTATACCAGGAATTCCCATAATACTGTCGAATTTTCTCTTTAAATTCAAAAGACTTTAATTTCAAGGGTTGCTTTAGGTATTTATCTTTATGAAATTCTTTGCGGACGAAATCGTGGATAACAGTTAGTAATTATATATTATACTAGCATGTGCCCGCAGCCAAGTTAGATTTTGATTAATAAGTTTTAGTTTTAGCATTTTAAGTTTCAGCTCAAAAAACGACTAACAATGACTAGTCTTACTTATAGAGAAAATAATATTCACAAAGCTTCTTTATAGATAGTATTCTTCACTCATCTTTTAAACGGGCCTCTTGGCGTAGTCGGTAGTGTAACCGACTTCCGTGCACGAGGTCGTGGGTTCGATTCCCATTCAGGACAATTATTTGTGTGATGAACACAGATATTTGTACTGCGTTTGGGTGTTCTATGTATTGTATGTATGTATTTACAAAAAAAAAGTAGTATATGTATTATATCCGTAATCTGGTACCCATAGCACAAGCGTTAAGCTTAGTTTGGGATCAGAGGACGTTGTGTGAAAAATGTCCGTGAATATTTATTTATTTATTTATTTAAATGGTGCCAAAACCACTACATTATTGAAATGATATATTCTAATTTTAAGTCGTCCATAACTTCAATGGCTATTGATACACTTACCACACGAATGATCGACAAGAAACGACCACGAAATATGATACATATTTATGAAAATCTGACCTTCTCCGTGCTTTTAAGGCACTTTAAGTAAGTAAGTTTGTCCGTGCGGTGACGGACTAAGAATACAAGTGTCACCACCCCATTCTTTCCCACGGGTGTCGTATGAGGCGACTAAGGGAAGTAAGCAATTATCATCCATTGCACGACTGGTGGTAGGGCTGGGTATCAAGTGGGAGTACTCCCTTGGTATCTGGCCCGAGCGGGTTGGTACCACCATCTCCCGTGTGACCGGCCATGAAGCACATCGTTGCGTTTTGGCTGTAGCAGGAGATAGTCGTTTATATTTCATTTCATATCTGTGAAATGAATTGGTGAGCAGCGGCTTGACAATACCCTCGGGGACCCTATTTTGACGTCGGCAGCTGTCCCAACTTTGTCTAGTTGGACTGTGGAGGCATTCGCTCTGTATATCCGTGATATCTGTTATCAGCTAAAACTGACCAATGATTTGGATAAGCTAAGGAATACGACGATAAGCATGCAAAAAGTATCTATTAGTTTTTTCCGCCTAGAAATCCTTAGCAGCAGCGTAAAGTCTGGAATGGGATCAGAAAGACGGCAATACGCTTGCTGCTATGTAAATATGAGCTAAATAATGTACGGTAAAGTTCAATTTCGTGGTTGTTGTTCGTTGATTGAGTGATCTAAGAATGATAACGCTTGTTACTATGATTGTGATGTAATCCGTATCATAATACGTTGCCATTCTCTAACTGCTGCCTTTTTTGAGTAATTGTGCCATGAGAGGCATGGCTATCTTCACTTGGATAGTTCAATGCATTAGAGATTTTTTTTACTGCCAATGGTGGCAGAGAAGTCGCGGCCTGTCTGGTGGTAAATGGTAACCATCGCTCATGGAGTCGACTATACCGAGAGTCAAGCCATTTTTATATATTTTTTAAGCACTAGATCTCCGTCCCTATTACCATTCGGCTATAAATGGCCCTGGATTTACTACTAGGGCTAGTGCCCATGGCAGTAAATTCCCGAGAGTGACAAATTCCGGGCTTCAGAAATTAACTAATAATGTTAAGTTACTCTTTTGATTTATTAGTTTTGGCTTCAAAGTTAACAGCCAGCATATTTTTTACATTGGCACTAGGCCAATTGTATCAAATTCAAATTCAATTTCAAAAATATCTTTATTTCATAGGCCTATTAATTAGCACTTAAAATCGTCAAGAATAGACTAATAATCAACACGAGCGCCTGAGGCGAGTGCATCCGCAATAACAAAGTGGCGATTGCAATCGCCACAAGCGGCCGGATTCCGAAGTAAGGCCTTTCATGAGAAGAACCCGGCAAGAAACTCATGGGCCACTTTTTTAAATTGCCAATTTATTACAATTTAATATAATCTTTATAACTAAAATGACATTATATCATACAAAACAATTTTGAAAAATAATGAATGAGGAGCAGCTCAAGCCCATTTTGTTTTGTCCTCAAGATAATCCGAAACAGTGTAATAACCTTGATTACAAAGTCATATAGTGTTAATTATTACATTATTTAGTCATTCATTCATTATTACATTATTTATTTAGCATTATTAGTCAAGTATAGTGTTAATTATTACACAAAAGGTAGTAATTATGTTTTAATAAGTTTAATAGATGTTTCGGTATTAAAAATCAATCGTGTGTAGTAGTGTATTGTGGAACGATGTCGAAGTTAGAAAAAAATATTGTCTATAGAGCAATTGGTGGTTTGACTTTTTAGCAGTTAGGAGTTTTGCCTACCTTGTTAGTCTACTGGCATAATATAAACTTTTATCCGTGAGATCAAAGGATGGTCATGGATCGTCTTAAAAATATGTATTAGCAATGTGGAGTCTGGCATTGTGCCCGATTATTTTCGCTCTACATTACTTGTGCCTAAGTAACTTTGGCTATATGTAGGTCAGTTACATCTCTCCTAACGCCTGCGGGGATATTATAACGGTGTTTGAAATAGGTTTATGTCTATTTTGCAGTTATTCATGTTTATTTATTTTTAATAAATAAATATTCACGGACATTTTTACACAACGTCCTCTGGTCCCAAACTAAGCTTAACGCTTGTGCTATGGGTACCAGATTACTGCTTTTTTTATTGCCTGTAGTGGCAGACGAGCCACGGCCCATCTGATAGTAAATGGTAACCGTCGCTCATAGACTCAACTATACCGAGAGTATTGTCAAGCCGCTGCTCACCATTCACATTGCACAGCATTCACCAATATGAAATGAAAGAATAAACGGTTATCTCCTGCTACAGCCAAAACGCAACAATGTGCTTCATGACCGGTCACACGGGAGATGGTGGTACCAACCCGCTCGGGCCCGATACCAAGTGAGTACTCCCACTTGGTACCCAGCCCTACCACCAGTCCTGCAATGGATGATTATTGCTTACTTGCCTTATGCCCGGTTCCTATATTCAACGAATCGTCATTGTTAACAGCTACCCATCCGTTAGTTGCAAAATGTCAGTCAATTCACGTACGACTCGTATTTTATAGGAACAGATTATACTTACGCCTGGTAGAATATTCTACTAATCGTAAGTAAAATGATCCGTTTTATTATTATAGGAACCGGGCATTAGAGGCCTCATACGACACCCGTGGGAAAGAATGGGGTGGTAACACTTGTATTCTTAGCCCGTCACCACACGGAATAATATATTACTTTAATACATTTTTTTTGTAAATACATACATACAATAGATAGAAAACACCCAGATGCAGTACAAGTGTCTGTGTTCATCACACAAATAATTGTCCTGATAAGAATCGAACCCACGACCTCGTGCACGGAAGTCGGTCACACTAGCGACCACGCCACGAGGCCCGTCTAATTCTCGGCGACCTTATAAATTTGGAAAATAGTTACATAAATATAATATCCCTCGGCGCTTAACAAGCCACAGAATATAATTAAACCTTAGGTTTATATACTCGTAATAATCTTTATTACACTGATAATACAGTTATAGAAAAATTTTGTAGCACCTTTTGTAAGCACATCAAGATAGAAATCTATATGTTATTACCTTTTTTTTTTCTTTACGAAGAAGGGATTTATGGATACAATACTAATTATAATTAAAAAAAAAACTGACATTCTTTTTTTGTATCTTTATCTTTGTTTGTTTGGGGTTAAAAACATTTTATATTATTTTATTCATATACAGTATATGTAATGATATATAATAATTCAGATAGTGACATGTCTTTCCACTGGGCTAATGGTTCAAGTATTTCACTAGATAACAGTTTCTGCTCAACTTCAACCGGCGATACGCTTGGTAACTTTTTGTGCAGTGAGTTTTCCCAACATAATCGACGGTTGTTAAATGTATGCCATATCAACGCTTAAAGCCTGCCTAGTCATTATAGTGAATTATAGGAGGCCTTCAGCAAGTCCAATGTTCATGCAGTTCTGATTTCCGAAAGTTGATTAAAACCTCAACTTCTTTCTACGTCTTATCCTCTTCCTGGTTTTACTCTCATTCGGAACGACCGCGTCGGTAGAAGAGGAGGCGGTGTCGCCATCTATTTGCGCAGTGATTTGCCTTTTAGTATTTTAGCCTCTTCTACCGAGTCTAACATTGCTGAATATCTATTTCTTGAGGTTCAAGTCGTCATAGGTGCAGTGTACTGCCCCCCTCTCTCAATTACTTTACCAATATTGATACGGTTCTTGAATCTTTAGGGTCTGATTACATGCATCACATCATCATGGGCGATTTCAATACCGATCTCCTTAATTCCACCTCTCCTCGATCTTACCAATTGCGTAATTTAATTGAATTTTCCTGCCTCCACCTTTTACCCCTAAATGCAACTCACCATTCCAGAGAGTCTGACACTTGGTTAGACCTAATCCTCACTTCCAACCCTAATTTAGTCTATGTCTAGCCCATGGCCAACATCCCGCTCCTGGTTTCTCTCACCATGACCTAATTTTTCTGTCATTATATCCTTACCCCTGCCAAACTTCAGCCCAAGTTTCTGCACAGGCGTTGTTTCTCTTGCATAAACATCACGAAGCTTCAGGAGGATGCTGGCTGTGTTGTTTGGGATGCGTTGCATGATGCTAAAACTATCGATGATAAAGTTCGCATTTTCAACGATATTATCCTTAATTTGTATGATACAAATGCTCCGGTCAGGAAGATTAAGCTCAAACACCCACCAACCCCTTAGATGACCTCTGACATTCAAGCTGTAAGAAGACGACGGGATCGGGCGTTCAGAAACTTCAAACGCCATCGTTCTGTTGAGAATTGGGAACTTTTTAAGTTATCCAGAAATTCCTGTAATCAGATGATACGCAATGCTAAACGCCGCCATATTCTCAGTAACATATCTTCCTCGTCCCCTGCTGATGTTTGGAAATTCCTCAGGACCTTTGGCATCGGTAAAAAACTTGTCAGCTACCCCGAGTTGCCTATCGATATCGATACAATTAATCAGCAATTTGCTACTTCCCCCTCCTTAGATCCCCTAATGACAGCTAAGACCATTAAACACATAGCAGAAATATCCCCCTCTCATAGTGACTCCTTCCAATTTTCTCCAGTTACATCAGATGAGATCAGAAAAGCCATTCTTTCTTTAAAATCTAAGGCGTGTGGGTTGTGATTGATCAACTCCTACCTGCAATTTTCCATCTCAGAAGTTTTTCCCTAGAGTCTGGATGCTTTCCAACACTTTGGCGGAAAGCTTATGTTCTTCCCTTACCTAAAGTATCTAATCCTGTTCTTCCTAATCATTTCCGACCCATCTCTATTCTTCCTTTTCTTTCCAAAGTTTTGGAGACCTGTGTCCAGAGGCAGCTACTTCAATATACTCTTCTTAATAACATCTTAAGCCCTCTACAATCTGGATTCAGGTCTGGGCATAGCACAAGTTCTGCTTTACTCAAGGTAACCGGCGATATCAGGGCGGGTGCTGAGGAGGGCAAATGCACCGTTTTAGTATTCATAGACTTCACAAACGCCTTCGGTACCGTCTTTTATGATATCCTGTTGTCTATCCTCTCCCATCTGACGACCTCAAATAATGTACTGGATTGATTCTCTACTTATCTTCATGGACGCCAGCAGTCGGTACGCATTGACGAGACCTTTTCTCAGTGGTGCAATATCAATGCTGGCGTTCCCCAAGGCGGTATTCTTTCTCCTTTTTTTTTTTTCGTTGTACATTAATTTCATAACGCCCCTTCTTCGGTGTTCGTATCATCTGTACGCGGACGATCTACAACTTTATTCCCAGGCCAACATTGATAACATATCTACATCAATAAGTGAGATCAACCACAACTTGCGGGAGATTAAAGGCTGGTCTCAGCGTTTTGGATTGATGGTTAACCCTGGAAAATGTCAAGGAATTGTCATTGGCAGTTCCAGAATGTTGTGCAAACTAGATGTCTCTTCATTACAACCAATTTTGTTTAACGGGATTGTTATACCTTACAGTAAAACCGTCAATGACCTCGGCTTGCACATCGCCTGTACCATTAATTGGCGTTCACAAGTCTCGAATGTCAGCAGAAAAGTTACTGGAACTTTAAGGACCTTGTATCACCTAAAAATTTTTCTTCCTGCTGCGACCAAGACGATGCTTGTGCAGACCTTGGTTTTACCTATCATAGACTATGGTGATGTGTGCTATCTCGACCTGAATGCAGATCTGCTCAAAAAACTCGACCGACTTCTCAATAATTGCATTTGGTTCATTTTCAATTTACGTAAGTATGACCACGTGTCTGACTTTCGATCTAAACTAGCATGGCTTCCCATTCGCCAACTACGCAGTCAAAGGGCTCTGACTACTCTCCTCACACTTCTTAAATCTTCGGATGCCCCTTCATATCTCACTTCGCAATTCAGATTTCTTTGCTCCAACCATCCTAAAAATTTACGCTCTTCTAAGAATCAATTACTGCTCTGTCCTTCTCACTCTTCTCATCTTGTCCTCTCTTCTTTCCTAGTACAATCTGTCCTTCTCTGGAATGCTCTTCCTCCGGAAATCAGGTCACTGTCCAACCGCTCAACATTCAAATTGAAAGTACGTGAGCATTATAGTGAAATGCTGGCTGAATCATCATAGCTACCAACTTCTCTCCACTAATATCAGGTATATGTATATATTTTTTTTTTTATATGTCCGAGCGACTAGACTCGAACCTCAAATTATCCCCTGACCGTACCAGGGTCCTTGTTGTGCTTAGTATTTTAATTATCTTTATGTATTTAATATTTGTGTTTTACGTATTTTCTCTTATAACACTCTGCATAACAGAGTGCGAGATCACAATTATTATTTAAAATTATTCAATATATATTCAAAATTACAATGATACAATAACACTATATTGAGTATATTATAACTGATATGTAAATATATAAAATATACATATATAATTAAATTTTTAGAACAATACGTTTTGCGTGCCAAATCGCATGTCTATGATATATATTTTATTTATAAAAAATATTTTTCTTTTTACACTCTGCCTAACAGGGTGTGAGACTGTATTCATTATTTAAAATTATACAAAATAGAAATAAATTATAATTGTTTTATATCGGATTATACTTAAAAATATTCAATACTTATTATGTAACAAATTATATATAACATATAGTTAAATTGTTGTACAATACGTTTTGCGTACCAAAGCGTATGTCGATAATATATATTTTATTCTATACAATTATTAATTTATAGATAATATATATTTTAGTCTTCTTACACTTTGCTTAACAGAGTGTGAGACTATATTATTATTAGACAATACAATACATAATAAAATATTAAATTCATTGATAAATTGATAAAACCTATACAATATTATTTACAGAAAACAAAATTATAGAAGACAGAAATTAGAATTGTTAGATAAGTTAGAATGATAAGCAATTAGGATTTATTATACATATTTAAATTAAAATATTAAATAACAATCAATTATACAATATAATCATTATACATATTTGAATGAATAAAAAATAATAATAAATAACATATTACAATTAAAATTTAAATTTCCAATAAATAAATAAATTATTAAAATTATACCATTGCAATTTAAATACTTTGATAGATTAAGCACAATGCGTCAAGTTTTGTTACGCTTAATAACTATTGGAACTATGCTTCTGCAGTACTTCAAGAATATCGTCCTCTTTTTGTCATCTTCCATAATTATATGTATATTGTTGCTATCTACTACTGTTTCTATTTCCTGCTCTAACTCATATCTTTTTACTGCGTGTATTGGGCAATCGAACAAAACATGAGCAACAGTTTCATTTACCTCAGGTGAACACACACATGATGGGGTCTATACAGGTACTCGGAGAACCCACCATGTCCCGTCAGCACTTGTGTTATTACATTGTCCAATGTTATTGCCTTGACAATACCATATGCCCTCAGGGCATCGGGAAAGAACATCTTGGTCACTTGCGCAACGGATCCCTCTTTATACCTCCGGTTCCATTCGCCAAGAGATTCCATTCGGAGCACCCTCTTGACGAATGAAACCGGGTACTTGTCATAATGATCCGCTACGCGACTTTTTAGGGCCGCATCCTTAGCGAGGCAATCTGCCCTCTCGTTGCCCTGCAAGCCCACATGAGCCTTGATCCAGTGCAATGTTATGTTTGTACCGCGTCTTTTGCCTTCCCTTATATGCAGTCTGACTTCACATGCCAGTGGGTGAAAGGATTCGCAGTCAGCGACTGTTTCAACGGCCGCCCTAGAGTCACTGATAATAGCGTAGCGACTCTTATTCCCCTTGGTTGCTAACCTTGCCGCCTGATTTATGGCTAACAATTCAGCCTGGTAGACGGTGCAGTAAGACGACAGCTTGAATTTACGGGCTAGAGTCTCAGCTCCATCTGTCCATACGGACAGTGATGCCCCGACTCCACCCCCGATCTTGCTGCCATCAGTATATATTTGTACTGCACCATCCACCTGGGCTGTTATTTCCTCCTCAGAGGTAAAATATGTCACCTCGACTTGCTCATGGATTGAGGGATGCGGCTTAGCGGAATAGGCGATGGGCTTCTCAATCTCTCTATCCCCCGGTATTAGCCGGGAAACCCCTCTCCTGGCCTCGTAAAGTGCTGCGTTCTCTCTAATACAGATGTCCAGTGGGAGTATCCCGGCCAGCACCAGGGCAGCGTTGAGTGAAACTGTCCTGTACGCTTTGCACATCTTTTGGGCAAAAAGCCTTTGTACGTTGTTCAATTGCTTCTGCACTTTGATCTTATTAATAGCCTCAGCCCATGCACTAGCTGCGTACGTCATAATTGGCTCGATCGAAGCAACGTATATGGTCTTTATTATTTCCGGATGGAGACCCCAAGTGACCTTGGCGGCCCTCGATAGCTGCTTATAGATGCCCAACGCCTTCTTGCACACGTTCGTCGTGTGGGCGTTGAACGTCAAACCGCAGTTTATTGTTAGCCCCAAGATCTTTATCTCCTCTGCCATGCAAATGTCAACCCCGCCCATGCCCAAGCGTGGGACGTCATACTTGAGTTTTTTGGTGAGTACCATAGCTTTAGTCTTTTGTGGTGCAAATCTTAACTTATTCATGACGCCCCACCGCCAGACATGCTCGAGGGCAGCATTTCCACGGCACTCGATTTCCACTGCTGTGTCCCCCGAGAAGACGAGAACTATGTCATCCGCAAATTCCTGACAATAGTCTCCCCCTCTCGTGAGACCTTTCAGCAACGGATCGAGGAGGAGATTCTATAGTATGGGGCCTCCTACCGAGCCTTGCAACCACCCCTTGGAAGTAGACTCCACGTGTTCGTGGCCTGCGTATTTGATCTTTACAGCTCTGCCGCTCAGGTAGCTTGCCATAATCCGCTGAATCGCTTTCGGACACTCTTCCTCCAGTAGCCTTATTTTAATGGCCGGCCACCATGCGTTATCGAAGGCTCCCTCTATGTCCAGCGACACCATCGTGACGAGTTTCTTCTCCCGAATTTTACTCCTCACGTGTGCCACCAGGTCATAGAGGGAGTCCTCGGTTCCATGCTGTGGCAGGAAGCCGTACTGCCGAGTACTCAGGCGAGGTAGAAGGTGCCAAGTGAGTCTTTTTATGACCATCTTCTCCAATATTTTACCCATAATCGACAGTAGTCCTATTGGCCTGTAAGCCTTAGGATCAGTATAATCCCCTTTTCCAGGCTTTTTAATTGCTACTACCACCGCTATCTTCCAGGGGGTTGGAAAGTGGCCCAACTTTAGGCATTTATTATACAGGGCTAGGTTTAGCTCTATGTCGCTCAGGATTACCTCCTCACAAATATCTGCGGTGAATCCGTCATCACCGGGAGCCTTTTTCGGATTAAAACTGTTGGCTGCTAGTTTTAGTTCGTACTCCGTAAAATCGGGTTCAGGTTGGGGATTTCCTTGGACAAGACAAGCGAGCTGGCTGGAAAATGCTCTCATTCGTTGTTGTTCTGCGTTGTCTTCCTCTTCAGGATCTTTTGGGTAGAAAGTCTCTGCGAGCAGCTTTGCGGACTCTTGAAGTCCCACTGAACTTCCATTTTTGGACAGTGGGAGCTCCGGCTCTCTCTTGTCGGTGTTCTTAATAACCCTATATATCCCCCCCCAAACACTTACCCTATCCTGCCTGTGACAGAAATTCTTCCAGCTATTAATTTGTGCCATTTTAACATTTGCTTCATACTCTTCTTTCGCTTTCAGGTAGTCGGCGACCACCCCATCCTGTGCTTCTTAGTACGTACGCTGCGCCTCATTTTCTCCAGCTCCGGGGACCACCATGGAACGGTAAGTTTGCTCATTTGTTGTTTTTTAGGTATAGCCACGTCACACGCATTGGTTATAATATTAGTATAGTCGCTGACCAATGAGTCCAACTCTTCACTATTTGTTATTGTATTTATCATGCTTATGTTAACATTATGATTCTGTTTGAGCTGCTTTAAATCTTTTTGAAACTGCAGCCAGTTAGCTTTCTTGCTGTTATATATTCTAGTAGTCCTTTTGATCATAATGTCCTTGGCCTTTTCTAGGTAAATTTTGATGA
The DNA here is from genome assembly GCA_948253155.1 of Leucoma salicis. Lineage (NCBI taxonomy): Eukaryota > Metazoa > Arthropoda > Insecta > Lepidoptera > Erebidae > Leucoma > Leucoma salicis. The sequence goes on along the minus strand of OX411808.1, from coordinate 6,805,207 downwards.
GCATTGCGTTATGATCAGAGCCGGTGAGGTTTTCATCTACGCGCCAGTCGTCCACCAGGTGCAACATTTCGTCCGTGCAGGCGGTCACATCTACATGACTGGTAAGTCTCCTTCCACCTCTCACGGTATCAAAGGTAGGTATGTCTCCCACATTGAGTACCGTCATGCCCAGTCCTGTCAGAGCACCTGCCAGTTCCTCACCCCTAACATCCGTTATTCCACCTCCCCACCATATATTCTTGGAGTTTGCGTCACCACCCATAACCATCCTAGTCGGCTTGGTTTCTCGCTTTATTATACTCAGGTGTTCTAGGTAAGGTTGTAACTGTTGGTCCGGTTCAAAGTAATAGGAGACCACGAGGATCTCACTTGCACCCATACGCATTTTCGCTACCACTATATTATTAGTAGTAAGCAAGGAGTTCTGCTCAACGATAATGTCGGGATCGAAGACCGCAATTGCGGCCTTGATTGTTTCCTCACCCCGATTTGCATTTTGGTAAATCCTTGTGATCCCATACGACCTCATGTAATGCCGTTTACCAACGTATGGTTCCTGTATAAGGGCAAAAGCAAGTCCCTTGTCGTATGCTACCATCATCAGCTCATTTGTGGCCAAAGCTTTCCGCTGCAAGTTAGCCTGTACTACCTTGTAAGCCATGATCTGGTTGTTCTGTGAGTCGCCTGTATCATCCTTATATTTATTTATGTACTAGCAGTGCCCGTGGACTCCGTTCCGCGTTAGAAATATTTTTACCCCGGCTCGTGTGTCCCGCGTAATATTTCAGGTTATAAGTTCGGGATAAATAAAAATGATGATGATAAAGATTTTTTTTTGTTATTTTGGTGTTTTGGTGTTTTGTTCTTTTTTATTGTTTTTTGTATGTTTAGTTTATTTTATGTTACTGTTTTTTGTTGTTATTTTTATTACTTGATGTTGATATATACTATTTACATCATGTTTACTTATTTTAATTGTTTAAAACTCGATATACTATATTAGTAGTAATGTTATCATTTGGTACTAAAATATATTGTCTTTCAGGAGTTCCAACCCGAGATAAGCCAACATATAACTGCCCATGGGAAAAATAGTGCTTTCTCAGGTCAATGCCCACCAGAGAAAATGTACGACCCTGGGACTTATTAATAGTGAGGGCAAAAGAGACCTTGACGGGATACTGTAACCTTTTAAACGGTATAGGTAAATCAGTCGGAATAATGGGTACCCGCGGAATATAAGCAAGTTGTCCCACTGCTGGCCCTGTGAGAATGGTCGCCACGATTATATTCTCCCGCAACTCTTTTAAGAGCAGCCTTGTGCCATTACACATGTTGGGGGGTCTCAAGTTCCTTAAAAGCTTGATAGGAATGGCAACTTTTAGCATAAGGTCGTGGGGAGGTAAGCCAGAAGGACTCAAAGAATTTAAAAATTCTTGAGGATAGTGCACTGTATCCTCAATATTACACCACCGTGTCAATGGACTTATAGTGTTTGACTTGACCGGGAATTTTCCTAAAATTATTTTATTTATCTCATTCACTGAATCGTTTCTGGGTGAGGCTATTGCCCTAAAACAAAGCCAATGATAATCTCTTTCCATTAAACTTTCAAGACCGGGATATATTGCGTCTATCAGATCTTCTAACCTGTGTAATATGTGACCTAACCGATTGTCAATTTTAATTTCATCCCTTTTTTTTTTGTAAAGGCGGGAAAAAATGTTCCTCACCGTACACCTCGTCGTTTGGGGCAACGAACAGGTAGTGTGGGGCCCTCACCCACTAAAGAAACCCGCCGTGCGCCGTCTCTCTGCCTTTATTGGCGGGCCACTGGAACTATGTTACATTTAATGTCATCCCTACTGTTGGTGTTAGGACAGCAAATTTTTCCTTCCCCAAGATTCAGTAGTTGATGCGGAAAGTCATTATCGTAGTTGTCGCTCAAGTGGGCTCTCATGTTTATTGGTAATTTGATAGTTTCAACTCCATAAGCGTGATGATTTTAAGCATGCCCTGATGACATCAGCGCGTGTTCCTTTTGTTATTACTGGCAGCGTTTGCCGAATATCGCCCGCAAAAACAAAAGAACACCACCCATATCAGCGTCTGAGTTTCTGATGTCTTTTAGTGTACGGTTCACGGCTTCAATATGAGCTCTATGACTCATGGTACATTCGTCTCATATAATGAAGGATGTATCTTGTAAATGGCCGGGACGGCGCACACCGCACGTTTTTATTTTGCTAATATCTTTAAAGATATTTGTTTAAACTGTATAGATTAAAAAATATTCTACATTGAATTTACGCCCAAAAAAAAACATATTTATAAAGATATAAATTAATACCATAATGGGCTAAATAAGCTTCAAAAACTTATTTTTAATTCACAATTTTAACAATAAAAGCAGTTATTGTGAATTATCCGTAGGAGATAGGCATATGCTATCGTCGACTTTTTTACAGATTTTGATACGTTCTTTAATATTGTAGTACATTGTTTTGTTCTATCCTCAATAGTTTCCGCAGCGTACGCGATGAAAGCATTTTTTTACAACTTGTTTTATATTATTCAAGTTTAAGTAAAGATGCGTAATTAATTTTGGAAATTATTATAGCCTAGGACACTCCACAATAACGTAGCTTTCTATTAGTGAAATATTTTGAAAATCGGTTCAGTAGATCCAGAGATTACTCCTTACAACGTCACAAACTCACAAACTCACAAACGTTACCTCTTTATAATAATAGTATAGATGAAGAATCAACTTTGTACCTACCCTTTTTTAGCACAATGCGCGTACTGGGAAGTGTGACACACAACACAGGTAAATTTTAAATGGAGAAGGTGTGCAGAAATGTAATATTTTAATATAATACTCGTATGCCTTAGAAATAATATTTTTGTATAACATGCATTAGAAATAAATTAATTCAATAAAAAAACATTCTCTAGGATTGATTGTATGTACTGTCGGCGTATGGTCGAATGTTGACCACTGGACGACCACTAGTTTTGAGACATACTCGATCATTTTGTCAGAATACAACTTATAAACTCTATAATTTATTGCAGAATTTTGGTATATTTATATATTTTTTTTAAGAAGTTTACATGCTTTTTAGCCATATAAATTAACACAAGCTGTGAAAATGTGGAATCGAAAATAACAGTCACGAGCAGGATTTGAACCAGTATCTCCTGGAATACCATCCCAGATGCTTTACTAATTCAGGCATCGTGAAAATAACTCAGAACTGCGAATTTCAATAACGCATTCCTTAGTTCTTAGTCTTGAGTAACGCCTGCGCCATCTCTCGGATATATTTGCCTACATTCCGATCAGGTAAGCTTAATTATGACAAATTATTAAGACTAATATAAAATAATGACACAGCCAAATATCTTAATATTTTTATATATTTTTTAAGCATTTGATGTGCTTAGCTATATAAATTAACACAAAATACGAAAATATGGCATCGGAAATAACACAGCTTAACAACCAAAAACTTTTTGCATGAGAGTGGATAATAATATAGTTATCTGTGTGTTCTTTTCACCATTTTCAGCGAATCATTTTTATATAATATAAGGTATTTGGCTTGTATTTTCCACGTAAAAATACTTATACGTAGGTTCAGTATTTAGCGTCATATTTTAATCTATACTTTATAAAGCTGTAACGTAGATGTGTCTATACATTTAAGATATTTGAGAAAAAAAATCTGTAATAGGCTATATAGGCGTGTCTGAACACAAAACAATGTATTTTGGATATTTTATCTGTCTTTTTATCTGTTTGTTCGTTCGCGCATCACGTAAAAACTACTGAACGATTTTGATGCAACTTTTTTATGTGATAGGTCTTGATTAGACTTAAAAACTGGTATTCTCTCAAGCATGCAGTATTCCTCACGGTACATTTTTCCACCGAGCAGTGATAAATTGTAAATAAATAAACATAACTTCGAAAAGTCTCGAAAAGTCAGGAGTGTGTGCCGTACGACGTCAGAGCTTTGGACTCGGGATCGATCAGTCCTTCATTTTCACTATCACTGCATTCAAAATTAGTAAGTAAAATTTAAATATTAAACGTGTTTATAAACGATATTAAGTTAAAAAAAAAGCCAGATATAATGGACCAATATTTATTGTTTAATGTATAGTGCTAAGCATGTCAAATGCTAAAAATATATATAAATACAATTAAGTTTTAGTTAAAAGGTGAAAAATTCCCACAAGAGTAGAACACTAAAAAGCTAAGCCGCTATTCATTAACATGATCTTCAGCGGACAAGGCAACATTCGAATAATAAGGCACGTAAGGCAGACCAATTCAGTCTCCTTAAAAAGTAATTAAATTAAACAGGAGCATTCTTTTAAGAGTAAACAAAGGAATGTTGAAGGGAATTTTCCATTAATTGTGTACTAATTTGATGTTTACGAGGGGTTTACAAAAAATGTAAAACCAACGAGACTTTTCGTTCTAGTAAAAATATGTTACCATAACAGAATCCTTAAGAATTTCTTCAATATATGTTTTAACAGTAAGATAATTATGCGTGTTCATTAAATATATTAATGTATATATTATAGAATGGATATTTTATTTTGAGCTCTTTGTATGCTCATTTGTTGCCGAGCGTTCTTGAGAATGCCTCGTTTAGAGGCGAAACACGTGTCGAATTTATGTTCGGATTTTTGCGGAATATTGCAATATTGTGGTTCTGAGAGTTCTACCGTATCGCATGGTTGAGTCGCGTTGGTGAGTTTTTTGTCATTATTGTGCATGCTACTTTGCTAATATAACATTCTCCTCTATCTGTGAGAGTGCGGATTGGCAATCTTAGGTTATTCTGTCCAAAGATAACCGGGATTGACAATCCGTGGGTGAGTGGTGGGCTCTCCTCCTAAAATATCCATTATATAATAGTAACAATGGACTTCCACCAAGTGTCGCCTCATTCAATTAATTAATGTATATGTTTAGTTTTTTTTTTTTTAAACAACGCTCAGCACCTATTGGGTACAAAATAAATTCGATTGAAAATATATTAGTTGAACACAAATTGCGAAAATGTGACATGGAAAATAACAGTCACGAGCAGGATTCGAACCTGCGTATCCTGGAAAACCGTCCCAGATGCTTCGCTAATTCAGCATCAGAGACGGTTTTATAGGAGATAGCGTACTTTGTGTTCATTTATATAGCTAATCAATTGATTGTTAAATAAAATAAAATATAGTTTGCCTAAATGTTGACTTGGTAACTCAATAGGAAATATTGTTTTAAAGGTAAAAGGTTTATTTATGCGGAAGTCCATGATTGCTTTTTAAGTAAGAGAAGACCGTATTTACATAGAAAAATCTAATTTATATTAATCTAATAAATTTAATGAGGTGCCCCTGGGTGGAGTAGGAAATCCCTTGTTATTATAGAATAATGTTTGTTTATTGGTTTAGCAACACGTTTTTATTGTAGGTATAACTATTTGTATGCCGCGTGGGGCCGGCTTAAGAATTGTCCCACCCCTTCTCCACCCATAAGAGTCGTAAGAGCCGACTGAGGGATAGCGGGGGAGTGGGCAGCAGCACTCCCTCGAGTATTAACAACATCCACTGCGATCGCCAACCCGCCTGCCAAGCGTGGCGATTATGGCACTATCCCCCATATGAGCGAAACAGCACAGCACCGCTCGTTATGGCGTTCTCTTGGAGAGGCATATGTCCAGCAGTGGACGTCGAAAGGCTGATGGATGGATGGATGGAACTATTTATAATTCTTCCAAAATGAATAGTCTCATATTTATTACCTAATATTTTTTTCTCAAAATGGGATTTTTAAATAGTCTAGTATAGTTAAAGAACTTTTATCTAAAATATTGAAATAAATAAATTAACCGACTTGGTATTACATGGATCTCACACCTTTTTACAGTAGAAGAACTGAGTTGCGAGACTTAGTTTTTTTTAAGTTTTGTTTTTGATGCCATACTTTTATAAAACAACAAACAAATTTTACGTGCCCTTTGTTTTACTTTGGATATCTCATCAGACACGAGCAGAGACACTTGTATACGGTATCTATTTTGCAACGATAAAAATTGTATTGAAAATGAAAAAAGAAAAATATATAAATAAAATATCAAATATTATTAATGTTTATATAGGAAAAAACAAACTGTAATTTTAGACTTCGATATTAAAAACATAGCTGCATAATTACCCCGAAAGGTTCCAAAAGTAATCATTAGTGCCGCATACCTAACTGCCCCAACTAAACTCGACAAAATGAAGGCATTGTTTAGAGTGAAACGTGTTCCAGCAACGTATTTTGCGGCAACAGTATTAGACGTGACAACAAAAGACTGCCGTTATCTTTAGATATTATCGTAAAAAAATTTAAAATTAACATTCATATTTTGCCTTGAATTATATCTACAGGTTTCTATATTACTTACCAACTGAGACAGTAAAGACGTATCAAGAAATGGCCTCACAGTATTTAGTTTACCACCTAGATGATGTGTTGTCGGATAGATGGCGTTGTACTGAGTAAAATTATTATGAAAACTAGTACCGACAATATAAAATATTACCTATTTTGTTTGTTAGTATTTTATACCAAACCCAAAAGATTGTTTTTTTTTCATTCATAAGGTCACGCTTAATGAATATGTTAGTTTCAAAACTAATAATTTATTAGATTTCAAGCGAACAATTAGTCTTGCACTGGAACATTGCTTATTATTATTCTATAGAGGTACACAATTTGTCATTTTAGCCCCAAAAAGGCTACTCAGGTATCGTTTGTCAGGCTTACCCGATCCCATCGTCATTTGTCTTGGGGAATACAAAGTCATCTTTCTACATTCTAATAATAAAATCTATGATGATGATTGTGTCATGCCTGTCTTGAGGCAAAATTGTTGAAATATTGTATTTCTGTTAATGTCTTGAATGTATTGATTAAAAGTACATAGTAGTGGTAGCTTAGTAATAAAGCAAAGACAATAGTACCCAGTTCGATTCCCAGTTAGTTCTTCTAAGACATACATGTCTTACTTTTCGAAATGCATGTATTTGTGTATTACTCCAGCCCGCTGAAGGAACATATCGTAAGTAACCCTTCTTAAAAACACCTAAGTATCAAACAAAACAGTTTATGCATCATTCAAATAATTATTCTATGTTGGACTCCAACCCTTGTTTAAAGAGGTTTGTATTTTAATTATTAGGCCATTTGTTCTGTTAGTGATCTATCTATCTATAACTATTATAAAGCTGTAACATAGCTATGTCTGTACATTTAAGATATTTGAGAAAAATTACTGTTATAGGCTACATGTATAGGCTTGTCTAAACACAAAACGTTTATTTTTAAGATTTTTTGTCTGTTTATCTGTTTGTCTGTTTGTTCGTTCGCGCATCACGCAAAAATTGTTTTGATTAGACTTAACAACTGGTATACATTTTATCCTGCTACTATATCGGGAACTTGAGATATAACCAAAAAACTAGCTTTTCGCTGCAATGGAGCTGCGGGAAAAGGCTAGAATTTTTATAAAAAAATATAGTTCTCACAATAAGAATATATTACTAATTTAAATAAATTTAATGGAATGTTTTCAAAAAGTTAGATAAGTTGATTGAAAATTTCTTTGTTTTGCAGTCTGCTCTCATCACATGGCTGTCGTTGTTTCTTAATCTTTATTATTATTTTGTTTCTTTTTTGTTTTATCGTCTATATTTAACATATAAAGTTCGAAGAAATGTTAAGCTATTTTTCTCGTAAAGGTTACAGTTACCTGGCAAACAAACTACTTTAAACTTTTACCTCAGAGAAGTCTTAAACTTCTTTGAAGTCAGCTCAATCAAAAATTCGAGCGTGCACAAAGTTCTCCCGAAAGATTACAAAAATGAGCTCTCTGAAGTGGATAAAAACAACGCAACAATTTTTTTCACCTTTACGAAGCACTTTAAGGACGCATTTATATTTTAAATTAATGTTCATTAAGTTGGTATTATTTTTTAATCCATAAAAAATTGTATTATGATTCGTCCCAAGCCGAGACCTGATAATGTGTGCTACATTCTTCGCCCCTAAGCTAAATGTGACTATCAAAACTACTAATACTTTTTTGTACTTATTGATACACTAATGTGAGAATTTAAATAAATAAATAAATATTCACGGACATTTTTCACACAACGTCCTCTGGTCCCAAACTAAGCTTAACGCTTGTACTATGGGTACCAGATTACGGATATAATACATAAACTACTTTTTTTTTGTAAATACATACATATAATAGATAGAAAATACCCAGACGCAGTACAAATATCTGTGTACATCACACAAATAATTGTCCCGAGTGGGAATCGAACCCACGACCTCGTGCACGGAAGTCGGTTACACTACCGACTACGCCACGAGGCCCGGAATTTGGTATCAACTTAAAGCTATCACTTGTTGTTATACCAGTACCACCATCATAATAATTATATTTGAAAGGCGTGAAGTATCTCGTATTTTATTTGCAGAGGAAGATAGCTAATTCAATTCCTACTAGTCTCAAACATCGTAAGGATAAAAGGAAGAAATTGACCTCTCGCGCTCTCACTTAGATTGCATAGTGTTTTAGATACCAGCCTCCTGCCCGAGTGTTATGAGTTCGATTCTTATACAAGACAACTCTTTGTGTGATCCACTAATGATTGTTCTGAGTCTGGGTTTGAAATTGTAAAATTGCATGTTTGCAAAGTCTCCTGCGTTATAATGATTATTCTTTAGTGCTGTCTTCAAAAATGTCTTCAAAAAAAATATCTTATCTCTTAAGGCCTACCCTGAAGATGAAATCGTGGGTACAAATGTGGGTAGTAAAAATTATTTAGATATTTTTTACATATGTTTTTAGCATTTGGCATGCTTAGCCATAACAACATTAAACACAAAGTGGAAAATGTGAAGTCGAAAATAATAACAGTCACGAACAGGATTTGAACCTGCATCTCACTTCATTCCTCGTCTATACGTCGGGAAAACCGGATGTGTCCTTTCGCTTGCGCCGTATCTACTGTGAGCTACACTATGGCCGACCAGTTTACTTGTGCGCGTAACTCGTAGAACCATAGAGTAATCCACAGACAGAGACTAAATGGCTATGAATCGTCATAACAGCACTTTTGATTGTAATATACCTACACCCGTGCAAGGTTGGTGAAATCAGTATTGACGGAGACAGTTCACTCATAGAACAGAAGTCGCCCCCTCCACAGATTACCTATCGGAAGGGAGGACCTAGTTCCAACTTAGAAGATTTGCGCACTGAACTACGAACCTTTCAATCTAACATGGCATCCAAGCTCGAAAATTGGTTTACAAAGCAGGATGAAAAATTTAAAACATTCATCAACGATTTCAACGACATTAAAACATCATTAAAATACATTAATAATCAATATGAAGAGTTAAAAGATAAAACAGAAAACATTACGAAACGCGTGAGTACCCTAGAGAAGAATACTACGATAGATACAAACTGTTCCCGGATTGAGGACCTTGAAACAAAATTGGACTTTATGGAACAACAGGCACGTCAATGCAATGTGGAAATTGCAAACTTACCTGAAAGGAGAGGAGAAAATCTCAATGTCATCTTGGATGATATTAGTACCTTAGTTAAAAAGCCCATTAATAAACATGACATCCTGTCTATTCACCGTGTCCCACAAGCTATTCCAAACCAACGCCCAAAAAACATTATTGTGAAGTTTAGTAATCGGCAGTTACGTGATAATTTCATATCCGCAGTGCGACTAAACAAAGGACTCACCTCGGTACAGCTCAATATTTCTGGGCCTCCTCACAAAATATACGTGAACGAGCACCTCACACTGAAAAATAAAAACCTATACAGGCAGGCTCGCGAAGCAGCAAAGAAGTGTGACTTTCGTTTCGTTTGGATCAAACACGGCACCATACTTGTTCCATCCATCCATCAGCCTTTCAACATTCACTGCTGGACATAGGCCTCCCCAAGAGAACGCCACAACGAGCGGTCCTGTGCTGACCGCATCCAACGGCTCCCCGCGGCTTTGACCAGATCGTCGGTCCACCTTGTGGGGGGCCGTCCTACGCTGCGCCGTCCGATACGTGGTCGCAACTCGAGAACCTTTCTTCCCCAACGGTTGTCGGTTCGTCGAGCGATGTGGCTTGCCCATTGCCACTTCAGCATGGCAGCCCGGCGGGCTATGTCGGTCACTCTCGTTCTCCTACGGATTCGATCACGTAGGGAAATACCAAGCATAGCCCGCTCCATGGCCCGCTGAGCGACTCTGAGCCTTGAAACGAGGCCAACATTCAGAGACCACGTCTCTGTTCCGTATGTCATCACTGACAACACACACTGGTCGTAGACCTTCGTTTTCAGACACTGCGGAATATTGGACGAGAAGATCTTCCTTAGCTTCCCGAACGCTGCCCAGCCGAGATGGATTCGTCGATTGACCTCTTTCTTGAAGTCGTGCCTACCTAACTGGACCGTTTGTCCCAGGTAGACATAATGATCGACAACTTCGAGAAGCGCACTCCCGACTAGGACCGGTGCTGAAATGACATGGACATTAGACATGACTTTCGTCTTGTCCATGTTCATTTTGAGACCTACTAGTCGGGAAACCCTGCTGAGATCATTGAGCATGGTGCCAAGGTCCTCCAGCGATTCTGCCATGACTACAATGTCGTCGGCATATCGAAGGTGAGTGATGTATTCGCCATTGATGTTGATGCCGAATCCGGTCCAGTTCAAGAGCTTGAAGACATCTTCCAATGCAGCGGTGAAGAGTTTCGGGGACATAACGTCTCCCTGTCTAACACCTCTCTGCAGTTGGATCGGTTTCGTACTCCTGTCCTGAACACGGACTGACATGGTGGCGTTTCTATACAAGTACTTCAGCACTTCGATGTACCGATAGTCAATTTGGCACCGCTGAAGGGACTGCAGCACCGCCCAAGTTTCGATCGAATCAAAGGCTTTCTCATAGTCCACAAACGCCAGACAGAGAGGCCGATTATATTCCTCGGTTTTCTGTATAATCTGGCGTAGCGTATGGATGTGGTCTATAGTACTATAGCCTTTTCGGATACCGGCTTGTTCGGGAGGCTGGAAGTCGTCAAGCCTGCGCGTGAGTCGATTTGTAATGACCCTCGAAAACAACTTATAGACGTGGCTCAAGAGCGAGATGGGTCTATAGTTCTTCAAGAGGGTTCTGTCACCTTTCTTGAAGAACAGCACCACCAAGCTTCTGGTCCAAGACTCTGGAACGTCGCCCCCGAGAACGACGGAATTGAACAGCCTCTGAAGAGCTTTTAAGACCGGCTTTCGCCAGCTCTCAGAAGCTCCGTGGTGATTCCGTCGTCTCCCGGTGCCTTTCCGTTCTTTAGTTGTTTGAGAGCCATTCTGATCTCGTACAGGCTGACGTCCGGGATATCTTCGGTAAAGTGCCGAGTTAGCTTGGATCTGGGATCTTGGACCAAGCCGACAACAGGTTTCTGGGATCTGTACAACTGTCCATAGAACTGGTGGACCTCTCTCAAGATCTCATCTCAGGATGAAATGGCAGTGCCGTCGTTGGTCCTCAGCTTAGTCAACTGGCTTTGGCCGACAGACAGATCTCTTGCGAACACTTTCGAGCCTTGGTTCCGCTCTATCGCCTCTTTAATGCGGATAGCATTAAATTGGCGGATATCATGTCGTACGGCCTTGGAGATCTGTCTGTTTAACCGCCTCAGGCAGGACCAATCGGCTGAAGACTGGACTGTCATTTCTTTTCTCCTCTCCATGAGCTTGAGAGTATGGTCCGAGAGTTCACGAGTCCTACTTACGCGACGGGCCTTGAAGTAGGTCGACCCGACCGCTTGGACAGTTTGCACGAACCTGCTGTTCAAATCGCTCGCTGATTCGCACTCATCTAGACATTGGAAGCGATTTTGTAGTTCGAGCTGAAAGCTCTCGGGGTTCTGGTATTGGGCAGGTGTTGGTCGGAGCGTAGACTTCATCAAGCGTGACCTTTCGACTTTCGTGCTAATATTCAAGATGCCCCTGACTATTCGGTGATCACTCCCAGTTTTAATTCTGCTGATCACTGAGACATCATTGAATATATGTCGTTTGTCCGACAAGATGAAGTCTATCTCGTTTTTTACTGAACCATCAGGGCTGATCCAGGTCCATTTCCGCTGGAGCTGTTTCCTGAAGAAGGAATTCATCATATAGAGGCCTTCCTTCTCCAGAAAATCAGCCAGCATCTGGCCCCTGTGATTCCTCTGCCCGAAACCATAGTGCCCCACTTTCAGCTCATCGTCTGTCCTTTTGCCTAGTTTCGCGTTAAAGTCTCCCATAACCACCGTGAAGTTGGTTTTAGAGGAGTGGATGGCCGTCGAGATATCCTCATATAGGGCCTCCACCTCGTCGTCGGGGTGTGTCGAGGTCGGTGCGTAAACCTGTATGACCTTCAACGAATACCTTTTGGTTATTCTGAGTATAAGGTACGCTACCCTACTCGACACACTCTCAATCCTCTCCACGCTGCCTACAAGAGACCTGCGAACGATAAACCCGACACCTCCTTGGGACTGGTGGTCGCCCTCCCGGTGGAAGAGCAAGTTCCCGGACTGGAGGATTGTCGTGCCCTCACCCTCTCTTCGGACTTCTGACAACCCTATAATGTCCCAGCGGATCTTGCTCAATTCCTCTTCCAGCTCGGTGATTCTTTCGTCAGTCCGAAGTGTCCAAACGTTGTGCGTTACCAGGGCCAGAGGTCGTTGTTTGTGGTAGCCTTTCCGCGACTGGAGATTCTTCACACCCCCTGCTCCGCCGTTACCGGGCCCGCTACCGTTAGGCCACGGAATAGCGGAGCTGCCGTGACTGGGGGCCAATTTTTGTTATGTGCTTATCATGGGGGATAATGCCGTAATCGCCACGCTTGGCAGGCGGGTTGGCGATCGCAGAGGATGTTGTTAATACTCGAGGGAGTGCTGCTGCCCACTCCCCTGGTATTCCCTCAGTCGGCTCTTACGACTCCCGTGGGTAGAGAGGGGTGGGACAATTCTAAAGCCGGCCCCACACGGCCAACTACCATACTTGTTAGACGCAATGAAACATCTCCAGTGTTCTCCATTCGTTCTCAAAACGATCTTTCAAAGATTAATACACAAGTCAAGTGATTATGACTTTTGTGATACATCATCAACAAACTTATTATCATTTAACTTAACGTGTAACTTCGTATTAGCATTTAAAATAATTTGTAAAAATTCATCTAGTAAGTACATTTTTTATTGTATACGTGGTCAAACAACGACCACTCTGTGTGTTTACATGTAACTTGGTTCTTTGTTATCGATTTACAACCTACCCACATAACTCAATTATTGGTCAAACATTATATATACTACTATTTTACTCTTAAATTTGTTGCATTTTACGCTGTGATCTATAAATGTGATCATTTAAAAATATGTTATACGCATTATTCACTTATTTGCTTGTTGATATTTATTTGTATGTTATTGTTATGAATCTAACAATCGCAGTAATAATTACATACTATGTGAATCTAACTAGCAATTCTTCGCATTGTTACTTGGTACATTTAACATATAGTAATATTCGTTAGGTCACACCTTGCATCAATGACTGATAAAGTTACTATTTATTATCAGAACTGTATGGGACTTAGGACGAAACTTGAATCGTTGTTCAATAACATTTTAGCGGACTGTTATGACGTAATTATACTTACGGAAACCTGGTTAATACCTAGCATTAACGACAATGAAATTATTGACTCGCGACACATCGTGCATAGATGCGACAGAGATCGTGACTCCACCGGTAGGAAAGAGGGGGGTGGTGTACTGATAGCTGTCCACCGCGGCTTGCGAGCCGAGAGGGTGCTACTCGACGCTCGTCATTGCCGTCCAGACAACACTTGCGATGATAACCCTCTGTCACCTTTTGTTGACTATGTGTTAGACTCTGTAAATATGTTTTATGAAAAAATGTATGAAATAATTAAGACTTAAAGAAGATATATCTTTGAGCCCAATAAAATCTAATAAGTATCCCGTTTGGTTCTCACGTCCACTCATGCACACATTTAAGGACAAAGAGAAGTCGTGGATAAAATGGAAAAAAACTAACACCAAAACGCAGTATGAAGAATTTCCACTATTTCGTCAGAGGTTTAAAACACTTAGCAAAGAATGTTTTGATAATTACATAGAATCAATTGAGGAAAAATTAAGAATAGATGTAAAGACGTTCTGGACATTTGTTAAGAGTCATAATAAAAAATCAGGCATACCAGCTCCAATGAGGTATGGTGATACTGAGTCTGATTAACCGGCTCAAATATGCGAACTGTTCGCAAATTTCTTTGGGTCTGTATGTGAACTGAGTAGCTCTCAAGATATTCATCTTGACGACTTGCCCATTAATCAAAACTGTGAGGTTATGTTATCTGACATACATGTTTCTATAGAAATGATTTCAAATGTACTTAAGTCACTAGATGTCACTAAAGCTCCTGGTCCTGATGCGTTTCCTCTTTTTTTCATAAAACATACTGCTGAGTCCATAGTGATACCCTTACATATTTTATACAACAGAAGTCTGCGGGAAGGCGTGGTTCCCCAAATCTGGAAAGTAGCCAACGTAACACCTAATCACAAAAACGGTAGTAAGAATGACGTCACAAATTATCGTCCCATATCATTGTTGGCCACTCTGTCGAAGGTCTTGAAACGTCTTGTGCATAGCTTCATTTATCCCAGCTTACATAAAATAATAATTGATGAACAGCATGGTTTCGTTAAAAAACGTTCAACCGTCAGCAATCTAATGCTGTATACTAACTACCTGTTTCAAAGTATGGACGAACGCTTTCAAATTGACTCTGTGTATACTGATTTCTGCAGGGCCTTTGATAAAGTGGACCACGACTTACTTCTTCAGAAGCTTGCTTTCAATGGTATTCTTGGGAACCTGCTGAGATGGCTTACATCTTATGTCAGAAACAGAACGCAACGTGTTTCTATCAATGGTTTCACTTCTGATATCATCAAAGTCATTCCGGAGGTAGCGCAGGGATCTATTTTGGGGCTCATGCTATTTGTCATATTCGTGAATGATATTGAACAATGCTTTAATGCATACTCATTTTCTTTTACACGCTGATTTCCTTAAAATATACCGTAAAATCACTATTCTAGATGATTATCACAAATTACAAGATGACTTAAATCGCTTAATAAATTACTGTCGTGAAAACAAACTGCACCTTAGCCTAAGTGTAGGTTCATCACTTTTACGAAGAAAAAAAAACAATATAAATTTTATTTAGATATGTTTATATATATTTTAGCATTTGACATGCTTAGCACTATACATTAAACACAAAGTGAAAAATGTTAAATCGAAAATAATGGTCACGACCAGGCTAAAAATATATATAAAAATATCTAAATATTTATAGGGCTTGCGTCATTATTAGGTAAAAATCCTAATTGTAAAATTAAGTTTACCTGGTCGGTACAATGTATGAAAATACTACTGACAGGTGGCGCAGGCGTCACCCAAAGACGTTAAGTGTGAATGTGAATATTAGTAGTAGTGACTGTTTCGATGTTGTTTTCGATTTCACATTTTTCACTTTGTGTTAAATATAAATTTTACTTATTCGTTATGTGACACTAAAAAGTTACAGTTGTAAGAGATGTGGGGCTATTTATGGACTCAAAGCTTCATTTTGGCATTCATATAAATCATGTCGTTGATAAGGCATACAAGGTTTATGGCTGTGTAATGAGAAATAGTGTCTCTTTTAAAAAAACCTGCATCTGCATGAGAAATAGTGTCTCTTTTAAAAAATCCCTAATTCGATCTCAATTAGAATATGGCTCATATATCTGGAACCAATTCAACGTAAATTTTTACGAGCTATGAATTATCGTTGTTGTCGCTCTAAGTCCTCCTACGATGTACTGTTGAAAAAATATTCCCTACTCACACTTAGGAACAGAAGATTGATTGATTGATTGATTGAAGATTCTTGTTTAATATCTGCCATGACAAATTTGACTGTAACAAACTACTGAACCAAATATACATACATATACCATATAGATCACAATTAGTTCGAGAGTCTCGCAAACGATATTTATTTGCACCGAGTACTTGTAAAACAAACGCGGGTGAGCGCTCCCATAAATAGAATAATGAAACAGCATAACAATACTTTTATAAATGTCGAGTTCTTTGCAACCTCACCCGCTGCGTATAGACAAAATATTATACGAACGCTTAATGGGCTGACTGTCGAGATATAGTCGCATCCCAATGATGTGAATATGTCTTGACAATCAGACGAATCCACTTTCTGCTTGTAAGTACTTACTCTGTCTACCTAACTTGTTTTTGTATTATTACCATACCACACCAAATATGTAATCGAATCAATCTGTGTAAAACGAGGTTGGTAGCATTTGAAGAACACTGTATTTACTATAATTTGTTTACCACTTTATAAATGTAGCTGATTGTTGTACCGTTTAATATTTAAAAAGAAAAAAAAACTCCTGGACACCGTCCAGATGCTTGATGGCGTCACCCAGAACGTTAAGTATGAATGTGTTATCGAAATTAGCAGTCGAGAGCAGTTGTCATGATTGCTGAATTGGCAAAGCATCTGGACGGTATCCAGGAGATGCAGGTTCAAATCCTGCTCGTGACTGATATTTTCGACTTCACATTTTTCACTTTGTGTTTAATAGTAAAAATTACTTATTAGCGGGTAATTATAAATTAGTCACAATAAGCTTGCATTTCATTCAGTTGTTAAAGAATTACATTATCAAGAAGACAAGACGAAAACTCGCTATAGACACATACCAGTACTTCTAAGAAAATATGACTAGACTCTCCAAATCTTTTTAGTACGTTTGTTACTAATGACATAATGAATAAAGGAATATTTTATTTTTTTATAAAATTATTCTCATTTGAATTTTGATAGTGGTGTATTAGGTTAGTGTGATCGATTATCACCTCATCGCAAGGTCATTAGTTTTGAAGAGAAAACCATCAATGGTACATTTCTGCTGGTAGTAGACCAGCTAAAAAAAAACTTAATATTTTGTCTATACTGAATAATAAGAAAATGGAGCCTTAATTCTGACTAAAAGATATTAAATTAAATAATACAATTCTAAATTTCACTTAAAAACTTTCAAACAAATAACTATGAAAATATTTTATGAAGATAGTTAATGACTTGGAAACTGTACGAAAGTGCTTTAGAACGAAGTCCACTAAGGACAGAGTTATTCTCTTTTAATGTGGAACGTTTTACTTAATCGTTTGTACCCCCAGATATATTCTCGTGAGTTTATGTAACGAAAAATAAAAAAATATATTTTCAATTTTATAGGATGTATTGTTATAGAAGAGGGTTTTGAAGATTACAATTTTAAGATGATAAATTACGTTGTTGCCTACTGAGTTTTCTGGCCGGATCTTTCTCATTCAGGCCGCGTTCCGAACCGGTGGTAGCTTTTTAGTCTTAGCTTCTATTAAAATGAATATATTTAATAATATAAACTAATAATCAATATTGTCTTCTGACTGGTAGTTTTTTTGATTACTTAAAAATTTTTAAATTTTGATTGATAGTTTGTGGTAGAATTTTTAAGCACTAAATTTTAAAACTTAAAGAGAAGTATTATACTAATTTTCATTATAACACATTTAACGGGTCTATACGCGCATTAAACTTATCAAAATACTATTATTTTGACTAACCTCGACGTTTCGGCTGAGTTGCACCAGCCGTGGTCACGAGTATGGTGAGAGCAGGTGTTCGTCGGTTATATTGTGTGAGAGTATCTTCAACTACCCTCACTTTCTGACCGCAAAGTATTAAGGTCCCACAGGTGTACACAACACTAACAGTGTAAACCATTTTTCTGAGACACAAATCGCGACGCGGACACTTGGCCACTACGGGGTTCCAAGATTACTCATCTTGGAACCTAAAACCATATCCTCGATTGAAATTTCGGTCAAAAACTCAGTGAAAATAATATTTCGGAGAATATCATTGTCCTATTACGAAACTGCTTAGATGGTAACTATTTCACATACAGAGGACAATATTACCTTCAGATAGATGGCGTAGCTATGGGTAGCGCTGTAGCACCAGTACTGGCTAATATCTGGATGGAACATTTTGAATGCAACGTAATGCGGTTGACGCCGGTAAATATCTGGAAACGTTACGTTGACGACGTCTTCTGTATCATAAGAGGTAATCAGCAGGATGTAGAAGGAGTAAAAGAACACCTAGAATGCATACACCCGAAACTAAAGTTTTCTGTTGAGATGGAAACAAACAGATCGCTGGCCTTCCTTGACATAAAGGTCACAGTCAAACCTGACGGCTCGCTTTCACACCCGGTTTATAGAAAATCCACACACACTAAAAAATACCTGGACGCGTCATCTCACCATCATCCACGTCATTTAAAGTCCGTTGCTACATCTTTGGTTAACCGAGCCCATTACCTATGCGACCCTGAACACCTCAAAGAGGAATTGTCGCATGTTCAGGAGGTACTTAAGAAAAACGGTTATAAAATGGATTGCAGACGACCCAGACGTAGATGCCAACGGCCAGCTAAATACGAAGTAGACAGACAGCCGGTCTTCTTACATACATACATACATCAGCCTTTCGAAATCCACTGCTGGACATAGGCCTCCCCAAGAGAACGCCACATGTGTTTCACTCATATGGGGGATAGTGCCGTAATCGCCACGCTTGGCAGGCGGGTTGGCGATCGCAGTGGATGTTGTTAATACTCGAGGGAGTGCTGCTGCCCACTTCCGCGGTATTCCCTCAGTCGGCTCTTACGACTCCCATGGGTGGAGAGGTATGGGACAATTCTAAAGACGGCCCCATACGGCATACGGTCTTCTTACCGTATGTGAAAGGGATAACTGATAAAGTTGGAGATGTGCTGCGGAGGCTATCAATAAAAACTATATATAAACCCTTATCTAAAGTGGCGCAACAAAGTCCGTACAGCAATTCCGAACACCAGGCGTTTACAAAATTGACTGTTGCTGCGGGAGTTCTTATATCGGCCAAACAAAGAGATCCAACACCGAGAGAGTGAAAGAGCATATCACAGCCGTAAAGAATAGTCAGCCCGGCAAGTCAGCGATTGCGGAGCATCTACTGGAATCAAGTACAAATCACTGGATAGCGTTTCACGACCCTAAAATCCTCTCCACGGAACGCCATTTCTACCCAAGGCTGGTCTGTGAGGCGATAGAAATCAAAAAGTACCAAAATTTCAATCGAGGAGATGGTTTCAGTTTGTCATCATCGTGCAACCCCGTAGTGGCCAAGTGTCCGCGTCGCGATTTGTGTCTCAGAAAAACGGTCGACACCGTTAGTGTTGTGTGTAGGGAACTTAATACTTTGCGGTCAGAAAGTGAGGGTAGTTGAAGATACTCTCACACAATATAACCGACGAACACCTGCTCTCACCAGTCTACTCGTGACCACGGCTGGTGCAACTCAGCCGAAGCTCACTGCCTATTAGGAGAAATTTTTAAACAGAAAGATCATCTCGTCTGGGACTAAAATTACGTTGTGCTAGATGACACATTATCATACACGATTTTTCTTTATAACATAGCTTCACGACTGTATTCCCGAAAGGGTAGGCAGAGGTATATTACACACCGACGATTCGCCAGCTATGTTTAAGTCCCACATAGGACGCCCGGTAGACGGCAATAGCCTATTGCCGTCTAACGGGCACATTTCCAAACTCCGGGCTGCTACTGAGAATTTTTCTTTTTACGATAAACCTCAACAACACTGCTCGACCCAGGGATCTAACCCGAGACCTCATGATCAGCAGTCGCTCACACTAGCGCTGCACCACAGAGGCAGTAATCAGCAGTCTTTATACTTTGATGTGTCAAAGAAGATATAATTAAATCACGTGCTACTTTTAATACAACATATTTATAATATATTTCTAGATTTAGATTTTTTGGAGCACCAAATAAATATTTTGTCATCTTTACTGTGTCTCGTTATGTTTTTTTGACATTGAAGCCCCTGAGCGTATTTTGATAGACGTTTCAGAGCTTATTTAAAGGTCGTTTATTTATAAATAAATAATAGATACTTTTCCTTCGTCACATATAAGATTCATTTTATATTTATTTAAGAAGTTTATATAAAAAATCTATTTTTATAAATATTATCATAGATTGGTTAAGTGCAGAATATATTTTTGTAAGAATTATCATTCCATCCATCAGCCTTTTAAGGTCCACTGCTGGACATAGGCCTCCCCAAGAATGGGGGATAGTGCCGTAATCGCCACGTTTGGCAGGCGGGTTGGCGATCGCAGTGGATGTTGTTAATACTCGAAGGAGTGCTGCTGCCCACTCCCCCAGTATTCCCTCAGTCGGCTCCTACGACACCCGACACGGGTGGAGAGGGGTTGGACAATTCTAAAGCCGGCCCCACACGGCAAAGAATTATCATTACAGTACCTAAAGGAGACTGGCGGGTTTCCTAGGAGCGTTCGGCTTGGTCACCTACACGGATAATTTTAATGTTTCCTGATAGCATTATTAATTAGAAAACCTTGTATGGTTGTCACTTTTTCCAAAAACTTGTCTAAAAGAAGATATAAAACATTAATTAATGACATTGAAGTAAGGTTATCACGCGCGAAAACTTCTTAAATATTTTATCAATGAAGTTATTTGACTCATATGAAATGAATATTATACAAGACCAGCAACGGATGCCTCAAGGTCAAAAATAATAATTGATAGCATAGAAAAAAATCTACAAAGCGCCGGGAACAGGGATCACAGACAACAACGACAACATAACGTTGTAGAGTTTCTTGCTAAACATTACCTCATGTTTAAATGATATAATGTCTATAATGATTGACAAGTGGCAGTTTGTTGGCATCCTAAAAAAACAATAGTTTAAAAAGATAAGTATTGAGTGAATAATCAATTACAATCCTGTAAAGTGAAATAAAACAATCTATAAAATACCTCATTACCTTGGTAAATATCTACCTTAAACCTTGGGATGTAAATAATAAAGGAACCAATCTGATTTAGGGTACAAAGTAGGTTGAATCATGTGTTGAAAGTAAAAGAGGTGAGTATTGATGATTTAATAGTATCGATTTTTCACAATATTATCGCATTATTAAACATTATTTGTCTCCACTCAGACAAGTTTTTTGGAAATAGTACTGAAGTAAAAAGTTATGAGTAAATATGTACTTTTTTTCGTATAAGTTTTATTTCTGTAAGAGTTCAGGCCGAAAACCGCCAGTCTCCTTTACACATTGTCATGAATGCATAATTAAATTTAAATAAATTTTAAAATAAGAACTTGTTACGTTTGATAATGAAATAAAAAAAAAATTAGGACAGGTTGTTCTCAACTTTGTTATATCTATTTAGAAATGTTTTTTTTTTCCACTTTTTGTTTAATTTGTTATATCTGCTTATAATATGTTTAACATTATTTTTGAATAGGCACATATTACTTATTGTTCTTTTATACGTAGTTTAATAGTGTAATATAGTACTATCCACTTAACGTGTCTTGTATTTTATTCTTAAAGACATATTATTATTATTTTATTATTATTGTTATTCCTTTATATTACCTCATACACAAATACCATGTTCCGGGTCTTACATATTTTAAACACTTAGATATTTTAAGGTTAGATACCTTTATTTCCCGATGTTTCAACCGTATTGCATCAGCCGTGGTCACTGTTTTATTATTACTTCCTTAGTCTTATTTGTATTATGCTTCTGTTATAGAAAATGTTATAATAAATCTGCGTAAAGAAAGAAACTTGTCCCATTCCACATTATTGAGGCTGGCTCTCCTCGCCAGCGATTTTGAGCTGCGGAGGACACGCAATGACATGCAACACAACGATGCAGGGGGACGATTTTTTTTGTCTTATAAACGTGACAAATATAGATGTTTTTATAGATTCTATAAAGATAAAATAAGGTAAGCCATTCTTGTTAATATACACAAAATAATTGTAATTTTTTAGATAAGTAGGTACTTTATCATTTATAATAATAATATTATAAAGAGGAAAGATTTCATTTGCATTGAATAGGCTTCAAAACTACTAAACCGATTTGAAAAATTCTTTCACTGCTAGAATTTTACATTATCTCTGATAAACATAAGCTATAGAACATTTTCAAAAAAGTTAGGAATCCGTATGAAAACTTCGATTATGTAATCAAGCATGTGAAAAAAATACCAAAAAAAATCCTTATATCGCGTACGCTGTGGAAATGTTTGAAAATAGAGCAAAGTAATATACTACAGTTCTATAGAGGGCATCAATATCTTCAAAAAAGTCCCTAATACAATACGTCTAACTATAACAGTTATATCACAATAGTACATTGTTACCGTAGGGATGAAAGCAACTTATTTAGTCCCAAGACGGGGTTTGGCGCCCGTGCGTTGCGAAGGCTCCAATAGTTCGAGGGACTAAATAAGTTATTATTCCGAGGTAAACACTTTGCTTTTCATTACGAATACGAGGAAACTAAAATAAAAATCATGAATTAGCTAAAGAAAAAATCATCCATCCATCCATCAGCCTTTTAACGTCCACTGCTGGACATAGGCCTCCCCAAGAGAACGCCACAACGAGCGGTCCTGTGCCGACCGCATCCAACGGCTCCCCGCAGCTTTGACCAGATCATCGGTCCATCTGGTGGGGGGGCCGCTGCGCCGTCCGATACGTGGTCGCCACTCGAGAACCTTTCGTCCCCAACGGTTATCGGTTCGTCGAGCGATGTGGCCTGCCCATTGCCACTTCAGCATGGCAACCTGGCGGGCTATGTCGGTCACTCTCGTTCTCCTACGGATCTCCGTATTACGGATTCGATCACGTAGGGAAATACCAAGCATAGCCCGCTCCATGGCCCGCTGAGTGATTTTGAGCCTTGATATGAGGCCAACATTCAGAGACCACGTCTCTGTTCCGTATGTCATCACTGGTAACACACACTGGTCGTAGACCTTCGTTTTCAGACACTGCGGAATTTTGGACGAGAAGATCTTCCTTAGCTTCCCGAACGCTGCCCAGCCGAGTTGGATTCGTCGATTGACCTCTTTCTCGAAGTTGTGCCTACCTAACTGGACTGTTTGTCCCAGGTAGACATAATGGTCGACAACTTCGAGAAGCGCACTCCCGACTAGGACCCGTGCTGAAATGACATGGATATTAGACATGACTTTCGTCTCGTCCATGTTCATTTTGAGACCTACTAGTCGGGAAAACCTGCTGAGATCATTGAGCATGGTGCCAAGGTCCTCCAGAGATTCTGCCATGACTACGATGTCGTCGGCATATCGAAGGTGAGTGAGGTATTCGCCATTGATGTTGATGCCAAATCCGGTCCAGTCCAAGAGCTTGAAGACATCTTCCAATGCAGCGGTGAAGAGTTTCGGGGACATAACGTCTCCCTGTCTAACACCTCTCTGCAGTTGGATCGGTCCCGTACTCTTGTCCTGAACACGGACTGACATGGTGGCGTTTCTATACAAGCACTTCAGCACTTCGATGTACCGATTGTCAATTTGGCACCGCTGAAGGGACTGCAGCACCGCCAAAGTTTCGATAGAATCGAAGGCTTTCTCATAGTCCACAAACGCCAGACACAGAGGCCGATTGTATTCTTCGGTTTTATGTATAATCTGGCGTAGCGTCAAAGAAAAAATCAAAGATTCAAAAAAATCACACGGCATCAAAGAAAAAATGGGAGACTTTAAAAAATTAAATTTGGAATCGCTTTCCCGCCGATTTAGTTGTTTTTTTCTGTGGCCTTTCAGCTATTCAGCCATTATTATTCATTTTAATCATTGAAAAAATATAAATCTTCGTTATTTTAAAGATATAGTTGCAACTATATTAAAATAAAGTCATATAAAAAAACAAATTCTTTAATAAATACTTAACTTTATGTTATTTCAATTTTACATCGCGCCGTAATTGATTGGCTGTACAGAAAATAGAACTGTTTCTTTTATAATTACTCAGCTGTCAGTTGAAAGTAATTCTCCCTAGGGCTGAAAAGTATTACTTTCAACCCGCTCCTCAGGCAACTTCTGGCCTACTTTCAGAGTATGAGTAATGAAATAACTATTTTTGTCATGTTAAAATATGCAATAGTAATGGCGGTACAAACTAATATTATACTTAAAGAAAAAAGTAATATTATAAAGAAAATTTGTATTTGTGCTATATTTATTTCTGAAAATAGATATCTTATATTTACTCTACGTTTATCCCAAAATGTTTAAAAATAAATATATCTATCCGTGCGAAGTCAAGGCGGGCAGCTAGATTTCAAATATAGATTTTTTTTGTATGTTGCTAACGCTATTGAAATAAAGTAAATGATTTTATTTAAAACAAGGGAGAAGTTGTCAGTGGCGCCCAAAGACTAATTTTTTATATGTGATAGGCGCTACCCGGTCGCACATACTTAATGATTGTATATTGTTATTGTAATTATCATTATTTAATATATGAGCATGGAATGATACGTTTGTGCAGTGTATAATACCTATTACTGTATAATGAAGTGGAAGGTGAGATAATTAATTGTTGTGTCTTGAATATTCCTACATGCGTGTTTAAGTGTTAGAGTGTTCGAGTTTAAGGCGATTCACCGCAGGAAAGCGCGAAATACTGTTTTACTAGATCAAATAGTTTAGGTATATACTATTCAATAACGGTGTAATAAAAAATAGCCGTGTGGGGCCGGCTTTAGAATTGTCCCACCCCTCTCGACCCATGGGAGTCGTAAGAGGCGACTAAGGGAATATCGGGGGAGTGGGCAGCAGCACTCCTTCGAGTATTAACAATATCCACTGCGATCGCCAACCCGCCTGCCAAGCGTGGCGATTACGGCACTATCCCCCATTCTTGGGGAGGCCTATGTCCAGCAGTGGACGTTAAAAGCCTGATGGATGGATGGATGGATGGTAATAAAAAATATGCAAAACACCTAAGGATATTGTTTAAGGAATGTGCTAATTTGTTACACGATAGGATATACTTTACTCGATTATAAATAATCCTGAAAAGAAGCTAAAACAAAATCTAAAACGAGCTATTTGTTATTAAAATTTCAAACTTTTTACAAAATATTTATATGGACACATTGCTCTATAAAAACTACAGAGAATGTGCCAAATTTTAATTTTCAAATGATATCCTTTAGTTAGTAAATCAAATTTAATTAATATTTATCCCAAAACTTGAAGGATGTCTAGCGATGCGATGACATACCGCGACGCCCGCTACCCCGCCAGTCGCAACCGGGCGCTTGCCAACGATGGGTTAGAGTCAAAATTTTCTAAAATTTTGACACTAGCCAAATTGGTTTCGTAATATAATAATGACACAGACTAACAATATCAGTATGAACAAAAGTGTATACCTATATTATGTAAATAAAAAGAATTTTCTTTATTTTTTGTTATTTTAGATTTTTCGCACTTACTTAACACATATTAAATATATTAATATCATGTAGTTAATATTCTTATAAACATATAATTATTCATAAAAATAGTTTACTTAACAAAAATCACTTTATTTAATTACTATTATATTTTAAGTAAAAAAACCAGTCATGAGTGTCGGACTTCCATTTTTTTCAACTTTAGGAATTTTAATTGCACCCAAATTTCCAAGCACTTCACATAATACACAAAATAATGTTCTGCTACCTAACTATTTCAGAATGACTCTTAATACTTCAGTTGATGTTTAGATTCTTTATTATCAGGAAGACATCAGAGACCACTTACAAAAAAAACTGATGAATCAGTATAATATAAAAAAATTATAATATTGAGCAAGGAGTAACAATTCAACATTTACTTCACTGATCAAACATCAAAGTCTGATACTATATACATATATGCTTCACATCATTTTGCAATGCATCCAAGTAGAATAAAACTAATTAACTAACTTATCATCACGCCATTTTCCTTGCAGGGTAGGCAGAGAGAACAGAGTGCCAAGAGGCTCTATTCTTGCATACATCTCATCTCTCGCTTCCTCAAAATTCATAATTCTCTTCAAACACGCTCGCCAGTTTTGGAGACTCCTGACTCCATCTTCCTTCAATACATGACCAATTTGGTCTGGGTTGGTGAGTCTCGGTCTCCCCCTGTACCTACATCCTTCCATTTTCGCATTGTATATCTTCTTAACCAGTCGCTCGTCCAGTCCATTTTTTCGATATGTCCGAATCATCGGAGCATTCCCTTTAGCATCTTTACAACAATACTCTCTTTCATACCTATTCGCTCTCTTACATCGTCGTTACGAATGCGGTCAGTCAGCCTCACTCCACAGATTCTCCGCTGAGAGCGCATTTCGACCGCATTGATTTTACTCTCATGCTCCTTTTTGCATGCCCAACTCTCGCTTCCATATAATCACTTCCGCCTGTATGCTGCTTCCACTCATCGTTTGAGTACCTTACCATTCCCAATCCATTTCATCAAGATGGGTGACTTTTAGAAGTGTTTGAAGTCTAATTCACGCTTGACGCTCTAGTTAGTGTTTCCTCTGCTTCGGAAGGTAGGTAGGTTCCTTCTTTCAGGCCATGCAATCTATTCCTGTTAATCTGGTGTGCCACACCTGAAACTTAAGTTTTGAAACAAATAATATTATTAAGTAAAACAACGTTACAGTAAGACATATCAAAATATAATTGTGGGTTATTTTTTGCTACCATTGAAATAGTACAAATTTATTTGTGTACGATTGATTGAAATTTTAAAAGCGTGTCCCACTCATGAAACTGAGTAACGTTAAACGCGCATTATTATATTGGGAGTATTTTTTTGGTGTTAGCACATATTTTTCTTGGGTAAAGTTGTCTGGATTCATGAGTGGAACGGCATCTTTAAAATTGAGATAGTGATAAAAAAAATAAACCCTAATAAATCAAATATATAACTACCTAAGCAGTTACTTAACTACATTTGTCAAGTAATAAACACTTATTCTGCTTATTATTTGTATTTATAAACCGACAAAAACATATTTTATGTTACATTCGTAATTAGTTGTTCATATTACACTACTGAAATAATTGATACTGTTAGCTAGCGCTAAAATCACGAAGAGAAATGAACAGCCCGCAGCAAAGAGTATGTATTCACTACTTTTATGGTCTGCAGATTTCAGGACGCGCGGGCGGCCCCCCACACCTCACCTCCTGAAATCTTAGCTTGCGTTGAAAAACCTCGCCTTAAGTAGCATGATTATAAATATATTATGTTTCTGTAGATACTCAAAAAGAGAATTTTCTAAATCTATAGCAACTAATAATATTAGTGTCAGAAGCTTTTTGGGTTAGTGTACAATAATTATTCATACTGTGATAACTTAATAATTCACGAAGATAATTAAGCGTGTACAAAATAAACATATATGTGAAGTGTCTGAGTAATACATTGTTATAACGAGGCTTTCGTTTTAAATGGGTGTCTATACTGTTTACTTTTTAACTATACGTACTGTGATATAATCACTAACATGGATAAATCAATATACCTATAGCCTCACTTTTAATCATAATGTCACACTTATAATAAAATTAATATGAATCCTGACTACTGTTTTTCTATTGCTAATGGTGGCAGACGACGAGGGTACGTGGTAACTGCTACTCATAGACTCAGCAATTCTAAGAATACTGCCGCTCATAGACTCAGCAATACTAAGAAGTTGACTTACTACGTTATACGTTACTGCCAACCCGCTTCTCACTGTTACATTTCACGAGTTATCCTGTTCGCAGCGCACATTTGTTGCTACCTGATGCTGTTTGTGTGATGACGGACTAAGAACAAGAATGTCACCACCCCATTCTTACCCGCGGGTACCGTACGAAATGAACAGAAGTATGCAGTTATCACCCATTACAATAGTAGTAGTAGGGTTGGGTTCCAGGTGGGAGTAATGAGAAGCGCCTCGGCTGGCGTACATCACTCGCTGAAGGCCCCGAGTTAAATGCCTTCCGCTTCGCGTACCGCCCATGGTACAACCGACAGAAGGCTGTCGCACGCACGCCTAAGCGCTCGCGCTTGTAGCATTGATTAAAATAAAATTATTTACGCGAATAAGGGTATTTCGACAATAAAATTTAATAACCGAAAATTCAGAGCCAAAATAAACATTTAAAATAATATTAAAAGTAATCAAACAGAATCTACTAGAAAAAAATATTTTATAAGTTTTATAAACGACAGTTATGTTGTTGTCCGTGGAGTCAGGAACTCCGAAACCGGCGAGCGGGAACCGGAGAGTGTATGAAGAGAATTATGAATGTTGAGGAAGCGAGAGATGTATGCAAGAATAGAGCCTTTTGTCACTCTGTTCTATCTGCCTACCCCGCAAGGGACATAGCGTGATGATTTGTAAGTAAGTAAAATCATCATAGGTGCAACTCTAGCGCATGCGTTGAATAATGCGGTTGCCCGTGGATCATGCGGCGGGCAAAACAATATCAACTGTATTTCTGTGTACTTAAGATACATTTCTTCTCGCTACGAACAATTTGTATTATTATTAAGATTTTGCAGGCTATTATAGAGAGATTTTGGACAAGTTTTAATGGAAGTGATATTTCTGTCCATAGGACTAGTATCTATTCTGTGATCTCGGTATGTTTTGGTAGTAGTAGTTATACCAGCATGATGGGCCGACTCGTTCGGGGAAGTACTGGCAGAAAATCAGCGTGAAACAACGGTAGGTAGGTACTCCTAATGTTGTATTTTGTATGGTGAGTAAGAGCGCCGGAGGCCCAAACCTCCTCCTACCTACTCTTTATAATTGAGTCCGTTAGCGACGGCTTGCCATTTGTTGCTCTTCTACCATCATAAACAACAACGAAATATATTATTTTAATGTTTATTCGACAAAGGAAGTAATGGCATAACAAATAATATGACTTCGAGAAAAGGAAAACACAAAAGAAATATTTTACAGAAGGGGTTCTGGTCTTATCCATCCATCAGTCTTTCGACGACTGCTGGTCATACATAGGCCTCCCCAAGACAACGCCACAACATGTGTTTTGCTCATATTGATGGGGATAGTGCCGTTATCGTCACGCTTGGCAGGCGGGTTGGCGATCGCAGTGGAAGTTGTTGAAATTCTAAGGAGTGCTGCTGCCCACTCCCTCGGTAATCCCTTAGTCGGCTCTTATGACTCCCATGGGTGGAGAGGGGTGGGACGATTCTAAAACCGGCCCCACACAGCATTATCTTAAATTGGAACACAAATTCATATTTGTAATGGGATACAAAGAGACATACATTTTTATCAAAAACAAACAAACTAATTCTGCACCATTAGAGTAAGCTGCTTGATATAAAATGGACAAAGTTTCAGTATTGTTTTGTCTAACGTACTGAAGTTCATCTTTAAAATCTTTTGGGAAAACTGTGTGTTCGCTCGATCTTACACAGAGCTACTTTCAAGGAACTAGTTTACTTTGAAGTTTTGGAGCTTAAAGTATTTTGAGTAGTTTGTGTAAAGTTTAGATACTAATGTGTATTAGTTTATAAAATTCTCTACTGCAGTATATTATGCTTCTTTTACAATAACGTTATGTAAGCTCCAGTGATAAACCTTGCTTATCCCAGCATGAATGGGCCGGCTTGATCGGGAAGTACCACCCACTCACAAAAGACCAGCGTGGAACAACGGTAGGTACTCCTATCGTTGTACTACTCTGTCAAGAAAGTACCGGGAAAAGATCAATAATACACAACATTTTTGTTATTCATCCAAATTTATTTTATCATCTTCAAAGTATGCTCCTTCAGAAGCGATAGACTTACGCCAAGGAATAATCCAATCATCAAAACATTTTTTAAACGCTGTTTCCGGAATTGAGTTCAGTTCTCGCCGCGAATTCTCCTTTATGTCTTCTACCGATTGAAAACGGGTGCCACGAAGTGGTAATTTGAGTTTAGGAAAAAGAAAGAAGTCGGCTGGAGCCATATCTGGTGAATATGGTGGTTGCTCGATGGTATTTGTTGAGTGTTTGGACAAAAATTCATTCACAATGATGACCTTGTGCGAAGGCGCATTATCGTGGTGCAAAATCCGAGAATTTTATTTCTACAAATCTGGCCTTTTTCGTCGAATTTGCTCTCTTAAATAACGCTCAACTATATTTACTGTTTGATCTTCTGGCAAGAATTCCAAGTGCACAACACCGCGATAATCAAAGAAAACAGTCAACATGACTTTGACTTTTGATCGACTTTGGCGTGGTTTTTTCGGTTTCGGTTCAGTTGAAAGTCGCCACTTCGAAGCTTGTAGGATGTCAAACTCGTAAACCCACATTTCGTCACCAGTAACAATGCGTTTCATAAATGTTGGGTCGATATTGATTCGTTCTAGCATGTCCTCAGCGACTCTCATGCGGTTGAGTTTTTGGAGAAAATTCATGTCTTTTGGGACTAGCCGAGCGGAAACATGTTTCATACCCAAGTGATTATTTAAAATGGTACGGATCAACTCGTGAGATACAAAAAGTTCAGCGGCTATCTCTCTCAAAGTTGAATGAGGATTTTCAGTCACTATTTCCTTCACTTTTGCAATGTTAACTTAAGCTGCAGACGTTGATGGCCTACCAAGCCAAAGCGAGGCAAATCTTACATCAGATCTCGACCGCTTTTAAACGCTTTGTACCACTCATAAGCACGTGTTTTTGATAAAGTCGATTCACCGTAAGCCTTCTGTAACATTTTCAGTGACACCGAACACGAAATTCCATTGGCGATGCAAAATTTAAGACAAACTCTTTGTTTGATGTTTTTGTCCATTATGAAATTCGCAATACACACTAGATATGATATAACTAAAAACAACACTGTATTTAATATAAATAACAGATGTAACTCAAACTCCGCGCCAAAATGGATAACAGTTGTGCCAATCTAACAACAACAAAGAAAAACAAAAATTTGAATTTGGAACCATAAACAAATCATCCATTCCCGGTAGTTTCTTGACAGAAAAGTATTTCGTAGGTTGAGTGAGAGCGCCTGAGGCCCAAACCTCCTCCCTATTATGTCCTTAATACCCTTCCTATCCTTAGTAAGGATCCATAGGTAAGGAGAGCTCTCCTTATTATCCTTCCTATCTACCTCCTATCCCAATCCTTGGAGATAGCGTCACGCAAGTGATGCTTCTGATATTACTAGCGTCTATAGGCTACGGTAACCTCTTAACATTAGGTGGGCCCGTATGATTGCTTGCTACCCGCATAGTACAAAAAAAAAATCTATTTAATATTCTAAATTCAAAAGTTTTGTCAAGTTGTTTTGAAAGTTTATCCATCACACCTAAACGAAATACATACTAATACTAACTCTATGTAAGACGATGCTACTAAAACAACCTACAACAATATTTTTAAAATATTCCATGAGACTTATACACGTGTACGAATATTACAAACACATACTCTACATCTGCATGATAATTAATGCTGAAGGTACACCTACAAACTCATGACATGTCAAGCATGAATTTATCTAGCATATTAACAGAGCTACGCTGTGACACGTGTGAATAAAGCTTCACTCTACATTTGAATGTGCGAAATGAGAGCGTATTAATAATACTGTATTCCGTATTTTATAACCTTATTTCATTTAAGATCTAGAGCAAAGGATTATCGTAAACCATTTTTATATAATCATCAATCAATCAATTAGATTGCACAGCTGGCGGAGTGGTTTAGATACCGGCCTCCCACCCGAGTGTTGTGGGTTAGATCTCTATACAGGATAGTATAAGTAGTTCCTTTGAAAAAAAAAATCAAAAAATTTCCGCTGGTGATTTTTTTTTTTTATTGCTTATGGTGGCAAATGAGTCACGACCCACCTAATGATAAATGGTAACCGTCACTCATGAACTCAACTATACTGAGAGTATTGTCAAGCCGCTGGTCACCATTTCATTTCACAGATATAAAATGAAAGAATAAACGGCTATCTCCTGCTACAACTAAAACACCGATGCGCTTTATGGGCAGTCACACGGGAAATGATGGTACCAACCCGCTCGTGCTCGATAGCAAATGAGTACTCCCACTTGGTACCCAGCCCTACCACCAGTAAAGCAATGGATGGTAATTACTTACTTCTCATAGTCACCTCGTACGACACCCGCGGGTATGAATGGGGTGGTCACACTTGTATTCTTAGTCCGTCACCACACTGGCATAATTTGAAATTTCAACAACATTTACCAATGCTTTTAATTTGGACTAAGAATACAAGTGTCACCATCCCATTCTTAGGTATCGTACGAGGCGACGAAGACGTAATTGAGTCAGAGCGAGCCGGGACCACTGTCACCAGTGTTATTGACAAAGAAGCACCTCGGTGTGTTTTGGTTGTAGCGGGAGATAGCCTTGTATTCATTCATTTTTTACCTGAGAAATTAAATTACGAGCATGCGGCTTGGTAATGGTTACCACTTACCATCAGGTGAACCGTGGCTCATCTGCCTACATCAGCAATAGAAAGTAACACAAAGTGCGAAAAATGTGAAATCGAAAATAAGAGTCACGAGCAGGTTGTTCTCGATTTCACATTTTTCACACTTTGTGTTCATTTGATACAAAAATCTATACTTACTTATCATCACACCATTTCCCTTGCGCGGCAGGCAGAGAGAACAGAGTGCCAAGATGCTCTATTCTTGCATACATCTCTCGCTTCCTCAACATTCAAAACTCTCTACATACACGCTCGCCGGTTTCGGAGACTCCTGACTCCACCTTCCTTCAATACATGACCGATTTGGTCTAGGGAGGTGAGTCTCGGTCTCCCCCAAAGACGTTAAGTATGAATGTGTTATCGAAATTAGCAGTCGGGAGCAATTGTCACGATGGTTGAATTGGCAAAGCATCTGGACGGTATCCAGGAGATGCAGGTTCAAATCCTGCTCGTGGCTGTTATTTTCGATTTCACATTTTTCACTTTGTGTTTAATGTATAGTGCTAAGCATGTAAAATGCTAAAAATATATATAAAAATATCTAAATAAAATATTTAAAAATATAAAAAGTGTGTAGACCCACCGGCAGCGAGCACAAGGGCCAAACTGCCAGTGGTTAGGATTCCAGAGACAGGGAATTCCTCACAATGCATGCCATGTCCAGAAGTACCGCTTTCTGTATCAAACCAACCAACCATCCAACGCGAGCCTCTTAAGATGTTGGTCGAGACTCATGGCTATCAGCCCGTTGACTGACACTACTATCGGCACAATAATCGCTGAATCTACATCCCACATGACAACAATCTCGTGAGCCAAGTCCAGATACTTCATCTGTTTTTCCTTCTCGGCCTTCACGAGATTCTCGTCATGCGGGATGATGATATCAACAATCATTGTACAACCTCATTACTGATGAACGAGGATGATGCATTCGATATGTGGTCAAGAGACTGCGGACTCTTCTATCCAAGGCGTCAAGTTCAGTCTGGGTCCACTTGAGTATGCCGAAAGAGTACATAAGAAGTGGCATGACCCAACCGTTGCAGGCGCGCACCTGGTTGCCACCTGAAAGAAGACTATTCAGTACTTTCTTCAGGCGGCCAAGGAAACACTCCTGAAACGACCGTTTCATGTCCACCTCATTGATGCCCAAAGCTTGCGACATACCCAAGTATTTATAGGTGTCAATTACGAGGATTGATCGTAAATGAGTAGAATCGGAAAGTTGTATTCCTTCGGATTCCACTATCATTCCCCGTTTTACATGCATGACCGCACATTTAACCACACCAAATTCCATCCTGATGGAATTACTGAAGGACTCGGTTAACTTTAGTAACTCCATTAGTTGCAATCTGGTGGGGCAAACAACTTAAGGTCATCCATGTAAAAGAGGTGGGATATTTTTTGACCATCACCTTGCAACCTATAGCCGAGCCCTGAACCCTCTAATAAGGTACTAAGAGGGTTCATGGCTAAACAGAACCATAAAGAACTCAGACTATCGCCTTGAAATATACCCCGCTCAATCCTTATAAGCTCACCGCGGAAATTCGAGGTCTGCCGACACATTGGATAGCAAAGAGCTATTCACCAGCGCCCCATACAAGACTTCAGGAAGGTACATAAAGTTTCGTTAACTTTATATAACTCTAGCACCCTTAAGAGCCATGCATGGGGCACAGAGTCAAAAGCTTTTTTATAAATTATCCAGCATGTCAAGACATCCTTTTTCTTACGGCGAGCATGTTGACTAATGGCCCTATCAATAAGGAGGAGCTCCTTAGTACCACGGCTGCCACTCCAACATCCATTCTGAGAGGTAGATAGGACCGAATTAGATTTAATATGTTTAGCAATTTTGGTTCTAGATATTTTTATATATATTTT
The DNA here is from genome assembly GCA_948253155.1 of Leucoma salicis. Lineage (NCBI taxonomy): Eukaryota > Metazoa > Arthropoda > Insecta > Lepidoptera > Erebidae > Leucoma > Leucoma salicis. The sequence continues at coordinate 6,770,575 of OX411808.1, read as the reverse complement.
TAGCATTTGACATGCTTAGCACTATACATTAAACACAAAGTGAAAAATGTGAAATCGAAAATAACAGTCAGGATCAGGATTTGAACCTGCATCTTCTGGATACCGTCCAGATGCTTTACCAATTCAGCAATCCTGACAATTGCTCCTGACTGCTAATTTCGATAACACATCATACTTAACGTCTTTGGGAGACGCCTGCGCCATCTGTCGGCAGTATTTTCATACATTATACCGACCAGGTAAACTTAATTTTACAATTAAGATTTTACCTAATAATGACGCAAACCCTTTAAATATTTAGATATTTTTATATATATTTTAGCATTTGACATGCTTAGCACTATACATTAAACACAAAGTGAAAAATGTGAATTGGTAAAGCATCTGGACGGTATCCAGAAGATGCAGGTTCAAATCCTGCTCCTGACTGTTATTTTCGATTTCACATTTTTCACTTTGTGTTTAATTTTGGTTCTCAGAATAGATGTAAGGAGCTTATAGACTGACGGTAAACATGTAATAGGTCTATAATTACTTGGCTCCGTGGTACTGCCTGATTTGTGGAGCAAATAAGTGACGCCAGGCGTCATAAAATCCGGCAACGTCCCCGACTCCACAGTTGATTGAAACTGAGAGGCCAATCGAGCGTGTGAGCTTCGTAGCCACTTAAGCCAAAAATTATGCAGTCCGTCCGGTCCTGAAGATTTCCAATTTGTTAACAAACGGATTGCACAGGCTACGTCATCTTGTTCAATTTTAATGTTCTACATTATTGAGATTTTAACATCCCCGATCTCATATCTCGTTTAACATCCCCGATCCAATCGCCCTCAGAGTGTGTGATAGACATCGACCAGATGCTGCGCCAAAATGTATTTGTAGCCTCAGCATCCGGCAACTGCATATCACACACAACTTCAAGAGGACGTTCCCAGCTTCAATAAACTCCGAGCGTAGCCGATCATACACGGTGTCGTCCAACATTTGAGATCGTTGAATGACCCGTACTTGGTCCGATAGTCTTTGAGCCGAGACGTTAATGGTTGGTTCAAGGTTCTGAAACAGAAGCAGCATGCGGTCACGGTACGCAGTAAGTTTATTTCCTCCCTCTGTGGCCCCAAAGTATGCGCGCATGACATTTTTATTTATGGCTTTTGTCCACTTCATGCGCCGCACATAACCACTGGCAGTGGGGGCCCTGTTTGAGGCCGGTGGGCCTCGGGATCCCAAGCTGATCGGTGGCTGGCCTCTCTCTCGCCGACGTACAGGTAGTGGTGACGATGGTGGAAAGAAATACTCGTCACTAGAACTAGAGCTCGACGCGTGCGGTGTGACCGGCTCCGCGGATGCGGTCACCGGTGGCTGCGACGCGGAGCTATGTGACAAGTCCGGAGGTGAAAAGTGTGCTGCTTTTGTCTTCGATCTGGTTATTAATATTTATTATTACGATAGCAAAAAGACCAATAAATTAAATTTACTCATTGGCATATTCGGGAGAGCCTTTAGTCAAGTGGTTATGATAATCGCCTATGATAGTCGACATGACTGAACCCGTATGTTCTGGATAATCATCTCAGATGCTTTACCAACTGAGCTATTGTAATAGTTAGGCCGCGTTGTCACTATTTCGTGACGTCAGATAGTCGTGCATTTTAAAACGTTGAGACTTGTATATTTAAATAGAAGTGTACATACAGGACGGTTTTTGTCGTAAAGACAGTCGAGACAATGGCAAAGGCTAGTACTACTACTACTCAACTACTACTTATCATTGCGCTATTTCCCTTGTTTTAACAGAATGCCAAGAGGCTCTATTTTTGCATACATCTCTCACTTCGCCAACATTAATAATTCTCTTCATACACGCTCGGCGGATCTTTCCCTCCTGCCTCCACATTTAAAATGATAAAAAAAACGTCACGAGTAATAGTGAAGGAAAATTGTGTGTCTGTGTTGCGTACAATCTGTCGTAGCCACGATAAAAATATCGTCTCGACGTTTACACATATTTTTCTCTCCCGTCACGACCTCCTTGTCCATACTTCCGCCTTTTTAAAATGAAACATAAAATTTTATCTTCATGCATTGCCTTCTGGAGCAAATACACACTACTGATCTTCAAAAGAACGTACAGGTGACTGGAGTGGCTGATGTGCGAACGACAAAGCGACTGCCATTAAAGTGTCGTCACGATCCAATGGGAACAGTGAGATACGATAGCTGTTCAACAATAAAAAATTTCGACGACAATATAACAACAAACAGTCGTTATATAGGAACAGCTAGAGTCGATCAACGATAAACTAACCATTAAACACACAGTGGAAAATGTGAAATCGAAAATACCAGTCACGAGCAGGATTTGAACCTGCATCTCCTGGATACCGTCCAAATGATTTGCCAATTCAGCCATTACTACTTCTCTCGACTGCTAATTTCGATAACACATTCATACTTAACGTCCTGGGTGACGATTGCACCATCTGTCGGAAGTATATACATACATTTTCCACGTTGTGTTTAATGGATATGGCTAAGTATGTCAAGTGCTAAAAATATATATAAAAAATTCTAGATAAACTAACCGTTACGGAATAGTAGGAACGCGGCCTAACTCGGGGCTATAGTATTCCATACCACATTCTTTCTTAGCGTCTTCGGTGACGCCATAGACACATTTGAAAGAAGGTGCATCTGTCTGATGTGTTGACTAACATTATTCTGACAATGTAAGCTTAACTATTAAGTATCAGGATCATACCAAACGATAATAAATCCCATGTTAAGTATTTGTACTAAAACGGAATATATGCGCCGTTATCGTTTGTTACGATTCAATAAATTGGCCCTTTTAATCTAGTAAAGTTCTCATTCTCGAGCATTATCATCCTAAATAAGATTGCTCATCGGTTTACACGCGAGCGAACTATTATCGGCAGACAAACGCAAGGATTATTATCAAGAAAAATGTGAGAATAGTTTCTTGCTCCGACCATTCAACCGTTATCGGCTAGCGGTTAGCATTTTCGCAGAATTATTTTTTCCTAGTTTGAAATTGGGTTAGTTTATGTTTTGTTTGTCAAATTTTGTAAAGAACCAGTGAATCCGGGTAGACATGGTCCGTCTGAGCGTTAGCTTGCTTGCAATTAGCGGCTATATTATATAGCTAGAACAAATTTTTGTGAAAATGTGGAAATTATAGGTCGTAAAAACAAATGCAATGTGGAGATTGGGTATAGCCGTCCGTCACTGCGATGATTTAGCGGCGGTCTAGAAAACTTCCCCGGATTGGAAGGTAAGCAGGTTCGAATCTTGCTCGCGTTAAAATTCTCTTATTCCACATATCCACAAAATCATTTGTTCGTTCGTTTCAACAGATACAAAGTTTCAACAGATACCAAGAATTATAACTCTAATAAAGTGTGTCTATCTACACATCATATGTAAATGTACTTGAACGGTGTTCCTTAACATACAAAGTAAAACATTTAACTGTGTCACATTCACTTCTCTTTACTGTGAACTTTCTACACTGTACTCGTGCATATAGCATAAGACAGAGAAGGAAATGTGACATTTCTAACTCACCTCCGACATTATTCAAATGTCACATATATGATTCAAGAGTCACCTTAACAGTGCTTTCTGCAATACAAAGCCAAGATAACTTTGTTTTATTTATTTATTGTTTTAAAGTTTAAATCAAAATAGGTTTGATTTATTTGTTATTTTAAACACAATATCTGATTTAAGCTAATCGTTATAATTCAAACTATAACTGATATATTTATAAAGATTTGTCTAATACAAGTGAATAACTGCCTCGGAGGTGCAGCGGTAGTGCGAGCGACTTCTGATCATAGAGTCTCGGGTTCGATCCCCCGGTCGGGCAGTATTATTGAGCTTTTTCGTAGAAAGAAAAAACTCAGTAGCAGGCTGTAGTTTGGAAATGTTCCCGGTAGACGTCAATAGGCTCGGTATTACGTGGGGCGTAAATATGTTGGCTAGCCGTGGGTGTGTAATAAATATCTACCTACCTCTTCGGGAATATAAGCGTGATGTTATGTATGTTTATTTTGATTAAATACGTTTTTTTAATTTTTAATTTGAAAAATACTTTAACAAGTATTTATTGCTAGTACAAAATATATTTAAGAGTAGCTCAGAAATCTTCTATAAACCGCCTGATTCATTATTACTAAGCTTAATCTACTGGACTCGTCAAAACGAATCACTTGACTACAAACTTAAGGTGTACACCACCGAAGCAATAAAAGTACTCGCTAATATACAAATTTTAATTGAAAGTACACATAACCGAGAAACGTGGAGCGCTATGTCTACTTATACTATAATATTCAAAGAAAGTATTACACTTTTCGGTGATACCTATGTACTTTCAAAATTTATTACTTTATTAATTTGTTTCAATATTTATAGTTCGTGACAAAAGCGCGGTTCTTAGTTTTTATTAAAACTATATCTACTTAATAATTATTTAAAGCTGTGACAGAGTTATCTGTACTATTATAATGCTGTAACAGAGCTGTGACTTTACATTTAAGATATTTGAGGAAAATGACTGAATTAGGTTATATAGGCGTGTCTCAACATAGTCTAAACACAAAACTATTTTTTTTATTTTTTTGTCTGTTTATCTGTTTGTTTTTTTTTATCACGCAAAAACTACTGAACGGATTTTGATGCAACATTTTCTATTTTATCAAATATCGATCTCGATTAGACTTAACAACTGTTATTCATATTATCCCGTTACTATATCGGAAACCTGAGATACAATCTAAAAACTAGCTTTTGGCTGCGGCGAAGCCGCGGGCAAAGGCTAGTACTATTATGAAGCTGTAACAGAGAGCTGTGTCTGCAAATTTAAGATATTTGAGAAAAATGTCGGAATTAAGCTATATAGGCGTGTATAAAGACAAAACGTTTTTTTTTATTTTTTGTCTGTTTGTCTGTTTATCTGTTTGTTTGTTCGCGCATTACGCAAAAACTACTGAACGGATTTTGATGCAATTTTTGTTGTTTGATAGCTCTTGATTAGACTTAACAACGCGGCTTCGCCGAAGCCAAAAGCTAGTTTTTCGGCCATATCTCAAGTTCCCGATGTAGTAGCGGAATAAAATGTATACCAGTTTTTAACTCTAATCAAGTTCTTTCAGATAAAAAAGGTGCATCAAAATCCGTCCAGTAGTTTTCACGTGATGCGCGAACAAACAAACAGACAGACAAAAATTCTAAAAAAAATTGTTTTGTTTAGACACGCCTATATAGCCTATTACAGCCATTTTTTCTTAAAAATCTTGAATGTACAGACACAGCTCTGTTACAGTTTTATAATAGTATAGATTATAAATACTATTACGTTTTTTATATCAACTTTTTCACTCTTGTTCACTTCATAAGCAATTTAGGTAAGCGTATTTAACTAAAGCTTGTAGCCTCATAAGTTACTTACGTACAATGTTTCAACACATTGTAGCCTTGAGGTAAGCTAGTGGAGTGTAACACGCAAAGCTATTTCAGAATTTATTATGTAGTACTTTTAAACACTTTGAAATTGTATTACACAATATAAATCTATTTAAAATATGTGACTAAAAATTTCCGTTAAATCTTATAAATACGAAAGTGCGTTTGCTTGTTTGTTACGCTTTTACGCCATAATTGCCCAATAAATTATCGTGAAATTTAGCATACATATAGTTCAGAACTCAGAAAAGAACTTTTGCATAGAAATCATTAATGTGACGTAGTTTATATTCTGAAGTCCACACGGATGAAATCGCTTTTTTACATTTTATTTTAGTTACATACTATAATACTCACAGCGGATCTTTGTGTCCCTGAAGTTAGGCACAGGGCAAGTAGTGGGGATTGTGACAGATTCATACGATTAGAGCTGACCAATTGAAATGTAATTATTTGATTAACGAAACAATCGAAAGAGATCATAATCTTTTCATGCCTAATTGTTTAGGTTCTATTTATTATTTTTATATTCAATAAAAAGTATACGAGTGATTTGAGTGAATAAGCTTTATTCTATGTATATAACAGTTCACATCTTTTAGTACAATCCATAAATAATATGATTATCGATTATAATTGTTAAGTTATAATCGAAATTTTTGATTAATGTAAACTGTAGAATGCACATGCCTTGCGACACAAAAATAGCTACTGCGCAGCGTCTTGCAGCCAACTTTAGAGACACATAGATCCGTTGTGACTACTGTACAAGTTATAGTTACATTATTAAGTTGCAAGCTTTAAGTTGTAAAAACAAGTGTTTCAGAAGATACGTCAATATGAAATTTTAAGTAGATACGTTTCGTTGTTTGTTTTTTTAATTATCCTACCGAGAGAAAATGTGCTAAGTTTCATACAAATCTGTTTTCATTTTTTCGTGATTGAATAACAAACATCTAAAAATTGAAACTTTCACATCTGTACTAATATATAAAGTTGAAGAGTTTGTGTGCTTGAACGCGCTAATCTCAGGAACTACAGGGAAAAATTCTTTTAGTGTTAGATAGCCCATTCATCATCATTTGTCTCACCCGTCTCTACCCACGGGAGTCGTAAGAGCCAACTGAGGGAATACCGGGGGAGTAGGCAGCAGCACTCTCTCAACTATCATCACGCTAAGACCAATAGGAGCTGAGCACCATTGAAGAATGTTTCAAAATCGGGGGTTTTTGTTCCTTTTGAAAGCAAAAGTAACTATTTTTTTGGTGTAGGAAAACATCGTGAGAAGGCCTACTTGCCTGAGATCTTTCTCGACAACTTGTGAAGTCTGCCAACCCGCATTGAGCCAGCTTGGTGGACTACGGCCTAATCCATCTCACCGTGAGAGGAGACCTGAGCCCAATAGTGGGACAGAAAAATGTTGTAAGAAATCTCTAAGCTGTATGTCTAGAGTACATAATCAGAGTTATCGTAATACATTTTCATTTAATTAGTCTATCATATAATATTTGCCGTGTGGGGCCGGCTTTAGAATTGTCCCACCCGTCTCTACCCACGGGAGTCGTAAGAGCCGACTGAGGGAATAACGGGGGAGTGGGCAGCAGCACTCCCTCGACTATTAACAACATCCACTGTGATCGTCAACCCGCCTGCCAAGCGTGGCGATTACGGCATTATCCCCCATTTCTTGGGGAGGCCTATGTCCAGCAGTGGACGTTGAAAGGCTGATGGATGGATGGATGGAGTCTATTATATAATAGGCAGTAAATTTATGGACGTCTGTTGCGTTTTCAACACTGCATACATAGTATATGTGTATAGTCATACACATATACTATTAGGAATACATAGACAGAAAAACTGTCTAATATTTACTGCTAGATTCTACTCGTGACTTTATCCACATGGACTTTAGAATTTGGGGTAATATTATATATACACTAGCGTTTGTTATATCTCAGTTTCTCGATATAGTAGCGGGATAAAATGTCTACTAGTTTTTAAGTCAAATCAAGGTCTTTCAAATAAAACACGTTGCATCAAAATCCATCTAGTACTTCTTTTAAAAGAAAATCCAAAATAAATCCTAGTTTAAATTATTTTCTAGTTTTTCGGTTATATCTCAGGTTCCCGATATAGTAAAGGGATAAAATGTATACCAGTTTCTAAGCCTAATCAAGGCTTTTCAAATAAAAAAAAATGCATCAAATCCGTTCAGTAGCTTTTGTGTGATGCGCGATAAAACAAACAAACAGACAAAAATTCTAAAAAAAATTGTTTTGTGTTTAGACACGCCTATATAGCCTATTACAGTCATTTTTTCTCAAATATCTTAAATGTACAGAGACAGCTCTGTTACAGCTTTATAATAGTATAGATATATACTATAGGTAGAGTTGCTAATCCCAGCTTGAAAATGATCTCGTTCGGGGAAGTACCATCATATCACAAAAGATTGACGTGAAACAGCGATAGGTACTCCTACCATTGTGTTTTATATGGTAAGTGTGAGCATCGGAGGCCCAAATTCTTTTCCTATCGTCTCCTTATTATATTTCCTATCCTCTCCTTAGTATCCATTCTATCCTCTCCTTATTGTTCTTCCACACCATCTCATATCACTTTCCTTAGAGTAGGCGACGTGCGAGTGGTGCCTTTGGGTGGTTGCTAGCATCTGTAGGCTACGGTACGGTGGCGGCGGTACGGTTTACCATCAGGTGAGCCGTGCGCTTGTTTACCACCCACTCAGTATAAAAATACTGGGAACGGCCGGTATATATGAATTTGCCCTGTCATCTAATGATTTTAACCTTACCTTTATTATTTCCCGACGCTTGGACCATATCGCATCGGCCGTGGTCACGAGTTGACTGAATTTCAGCCTCTTTGGAGATATGGAGTCTCGAACTACCCCCGTTTTATTTATATTTTTAACTCTGAAACTATCAGTAATGATGTGTAAATATAGCAAAAGTTTAAATGTATTTATTGTCATCTAAATATGTATTTTCCATCGATCCTTAAATCCATCAGTCTATCAACATTCACTACGACATAAGCCCCTTTGATTCTGTGCATAAGCCTGTTCAATAGATAGTTTTATGTACAGAATATCAGTTATTGTTAGTTTTCAGTGCAGACGGTGCAGTAATTTTAAACTAAGCTGACGAGTCTATGAGTTTAGATTTGAAACAAAATATTTAAGAATAACAGCTTTTTCTTTTCGCTTAATATGTTTTTTGTGTACCTACTTATAATAATTGTATGTTTGCAATGACCAAGCGACGAAAATATTTTTAGATTTTAATCAAGCATTAGAGAGCGCCATTTTTACTTACAAAAATATATTTATAATTGTTAATCCAGTGCTTAGCTTTTCCTTTCTCGTTACTTAAATTTATATATAGGATATAGATAGGATATTTTTTGTTTTTTTTTTAGGCGGGAAAAAATGTATCTTAGCGCACACCCTGTTGTTGCCCCACAGTGTAGGCCCTCACCCACTAAATAAACCCGCCATGTGCCGTCTCTCGACCATTATTGCCGGGCCACCGAAATCATATTATATTCCTTCAGTGGTATATATATAGGTAGACCCTAAGCAATTTACCTTATACAGTTTTAGTAGATGAAATACTCAAACATCTATTAACAGTAAATCTAATCTGATGATCGTAAATCGTTCGATCGTGAGCTGAATATTAACAAGCTCTTTCAACTGACATTGAAAATTGTATAGAGTCTGTAAAGTGTATTACTCAAACACATAGATTAATATAAAGTCTTCTATATTTACAGTAGGTACATTATTGACCACGATTTTTTTTTTAAATAAGTATAGTAAACATGCATCTAGTAACAGGCCAAAATTTGGCCAGCGATTACCGCTAGCAATACCAAAGGCTCTCACTTGTTGCCAACTCTAGAGAAGAGGAAAAGCGGTGTAGGCGACGGACAATAAAGAAACATTAACAAGTTGGTGAGGAATAATGCATATACAAGGCATAAGGAGGTCCTTTCGGCCTCCGGTTCTCTGATTTGTCAAAAAATGAATCACGATAATATTAGCAAAAAACCTAACATTTACTTCGATATTCTGTGAGAGGGTGGTACTCCCTTGGCTGAGTAGAGCCATTCGTGCTGGGATTAACAAAGTTCTATCATTAGAAAAATATCCAAACTACTATTATCAGATGGACAGAATATTGTTTTATTGTTTCATCATTCGCAATACTAATGCCTAGTTTTATTTTTCGTCGGCTATTAGACGATATGTGGTAGAACAGCAGTGGACAGTTAAACTTACTAACTTACTTATCATCATGCTATCTCCTTTGCGGGGTAGGCAGAGAGAACGGAGTGCCAAAAGGCTCTATTCTTGCATACATCTCTCCTTTCCTCAACATTCATAGTGCTCTTCAAACACGCTCGCCGGTTTCGGAGACTCCTGACTCCACCTTTCTTCAAAACATGTCCGATTTCGTCTAAGTATGTGAGTCTCGGTCTCCCTCTGTACCTACATCCTTCCAATTTCATATTGTATATCTTCTTAACCAGTCGCTCGTCCGGCATTCTTTCCATATGTCCGAACGATCGGAGCATTCCCTTTTGCATCTTTACACCAATACTCTCTTTCATACCAACTTGCTCTCTTACAAAGTCGTTACGAATGCGGTCAGTCAACTTCACTCCACAGATTCTACGCAGACATCGCATTTCGACCGCATTGATTTTATTCTCATGCTCTCTTTTTTGCATATCTAACTCTCGCTTCCATATAATTACGTTGTTGATACTCTAACATCTGTTCTGGTTTCTTCTCTTTCAAAAATCATTATTTTGGTTTTGTTCACATTCACACATTCACCCTTTCCTTGCAATCTTCAGCCATTATGCTGACTAGGGATTGCAGGTCAGTCGCAGACTGCTATTGGACAATTAAAATACAGTATAAAATTTAAATAAAATGTCGTCTTAAATAGTTTCAATATAACAAGACTCCTTGTAATTCACAATTGAATTGGAGTAACTTTCTAGTTGAACAGAATCTGTAAATACGTAAAGGCTTAACATATCATTGTTCTGTACATTTGAAATGACTGTATGTAATGACTGTATTAAGACGTCTCTGAACACAACGTATTATTTTTTGGAACTTTTGTCTATTTGTAGTTTATCTCTTTATTTGCACATCACAACAAAGCTACTGAACTGATTTTTAAAAATCGAAAATATGAAAGCTTGACTTGGATAAAAATTTAGTTAAACCTGGATTCAGAACTTTTCCTAGCTTGTTTAGTTCGCTTATGGGTTTAAAATATTACCCTTCTCTATAATTGAATAATAACCTAATGACATACTGTTTCAAAGTAATGGTATATAATAGTTTTTGCAGTGCGATTTACCGTCACGAAGTGGCACTTACCCTGACTTTACTGACCCAGCACTTAGCTTATTAGCTGGAAACTATAATTACATTGTTTTGATTTACGGATAAAGTATACTGTAAGAAATAGTAGCTAGTATTAAACAAGATATTAATTATGTTGTAAGTTGATTAGGTTTTTATAATTCACTAGATACTTTGTTCTGCCTGCGATTCTGCCCGCGTCAATCGAATCAGTTTAGAATATAAATTCATCACTCTACGGTATATTAATTATTTATATAGGAAATAGTTATCGGAAAAAATGAATAGCCCGCCATTCGTTCGTCAATTACATAATGCAAAATTTGTATACAAAATTACATAATGATTGGTTCTGTAGTTACGCAGAGAAAGCGTAACAAACAAACTCACTTTTACATTTATAATATTAAGTAGTAACGAATCATTTCATTAATAAGGAAGATATTTTTTTAAAGTTGTATTATAATATCTATTATATATAATTCTCGTGTCACGTTGTCGCTCACGATGAATTCCGAAACTATCTAACCGATTATCACGTTTTTTTAAATGTAACACACATTTGCTAGCGTGCCTAAGACAGGATAATTTGTATCACGTAGTTTTTATCAATTAATTTCAAAATATTCACGAAAAATAAATATGGCGGTACGAAGTTCGCCGGGTCAGCTAGTATATATTATACTAAGATTCAATAGGTACCTATACGTCTTGGTGATGTGTTTTAAAAGTTATAAATCTTAAAGTGTCGGAGATATCGTAAAAATATAAATAACATCTACATTTTATCATTCAATATTATAACAATACCAATGACAAAATAATGTAAGTCATTATCATTTTGCTTATGAAAATTGGAATTTATGAAATAGAACTGACGAAACACTACTGGACCAAAGCATAAAGCACAGTCTTTTTCAAAGAAAATGTTATTTCTCGCGAACCTGAACATCTATTCAAATATTATGGCTCTCAAACTATAACATTATGGCCATCCTAGTTATTTATATGTGCATCCTAGTTATCTTTCTGTAATTCCTTTTTTTCATATTTTAAGATATGCTAAGATTTATTGATTCCTAAAGTGCGTAGTGATTTGAATTATGTATTGTGGAATTATAGTAGATATTTAAAAAAATAAAGTTATTACCAAGTTTCATTGGTATGAAGACCTAATAACGAAGCTAGTAATTATATCAAAGCTATAATATTAAGATTGAATTAAAATGAAACTGTTACATTCAATGGGTACTCGGTACTAGTTCAAAAATATTTAATAATTATAAGTTTTGTAAAATAAATTACCTACAATTATATTTAATAACATATATGTATATAAGATTTTAGGCTTTGAAATCACGTTTGAATATACATTTATAAATAATAACTAATAAAGAACTTGCCTTATTGCAAAGACACTCTCGCCGTACTGCAACCACCTGCCATGTATCTTTTAGTCTTCCAACTTCACATCAATATATTATCTAAGTTATAAAAATATAATAAAAAATATTAATCTGTATCTATAGTATTATAAGGCAATATAAGTGCGTTCCGTAATTCAAAACTTCTCTTAGCTTATGAAATTAAAACATTAAGTTCATCCCTACATCTGAGTAAAGAAAGATAATTAATTAAGTCTTTAAAATTAGTTAGACCCACAGGAAGAGCACGCAAACGAAACGTGAGTTCCCTCTCTAAACACAATTATTAGACCCAGTTGGGTGTTCGGCAGTAATTATATTTGCTAAACCGAAAAGGTTATGATAATATTTATAAAAATAAAGCTATACCTACTTTTACAAATTAACTAGACAATGTAAAAAGTTCCTATGTCCTTCTTTTGAAATAGAGCGTCCCGCTTTCTAATTTGTTTCCGGTACGAGCACATCTACCCACATATGACGCTCGAGAGGCTAAATTAGTATACTCTAGTGTATATATTGTTGAATTAAATTAGTAAGATCTGGAGTCAGATTATTTTATTTCCTTTTATACTGTCAAGATGGCAAACAAGCATACAGCCAGTTACCTGCCTATAAATACTAGTAACACCATCGAAATTTTACTTTTTTTGCGAGCTATGGCCCACCTGGTGGCAAGCGGCAACAATCGCTCATGGACTCAACCATACCGACAGTACTCTTAAGCCGCTGCGCACAATTTCATTTCTCAGATATGAAATGAAAGAATAAATGGCTATTTTCTGCTTCAGCCAAAACACTTTGACGTGCTTCATGACCGGCTACACAAGAGACGGTGGTACTTACCCGTTCAGGACTGATAGCAAGTGAGTACTCTCACTTGGTACCGAGCCCTACCACCAGTAATGCAATGGGTGATAACTGCCTACTTCCGTTAGTCGTCTTGTACGACACCCGCGGGAAAGGATGGGGTAGTGACACTTGTATTCTTAGTCCGTCACCACACGGACGGCTTTTATACAATCAGGAAGGCAAACAAGTATATGGCACTACATAAAATTTTTTCCCGGCTTAGCAAAAAAAAAAAAAGGTATTGATAATTTCCTTGCAAAACAATATTCTTCTTACGAATGGTAATAATGTTTTTGTGCTTTTTGGTTGAATTGTATTAAACCTGTTTTCCTTGTATTGTCTGTTCAATATCTTTTGCGCACAAGTCAAATAATGTTAAAATTAACAGGCTTTGATTCAGAAATTACTTTAATTACTTTGAATATACATAGTTCCTATCTATCTATACTATTATAAAGCTGTAACAGAGCTGTGTCTGTACATTTAAGATATTTGAGAAAAAATGACTGTAATAGGCTATAATAGGCGCGTCTAAACATAAAAAGCTTGGTACCCAGCCCTACCACCAGTAATGCAATGGGTGATAACTGCTTACTTCCCTTAGTTGCCTTGTACGACACGCGTGGGAAAGGATGGGATGGTGACACTTGTATTCTTAGTCCGTCACCACACGGACAGCTTTTATACTATCAGGAAGGCAAACAAGTGTATGGCCAGTTACCAGCCTATAAATACTAGCAACACCATTATCAATTCAACGGACAGGGATAGGGGGGTGGAAAGTGATAAAAGGAAATGAGATGGTGGACTTTCTTTTAACATAATAGAGTTAGTATGAGCAATGAGTTTGGGATTGTCAAGAAAGTATAGGTATTTTTGATCTATATTTTTTAGCATTTGACATGCACCGCTACTTATTAAGAACAAATTATTTGTGAATAAGGGAAAACAGTTTTTTTTTTAAATTCGCGCCGTCAAGTAGTGTGAATATTAATTGCAAAATATACTTACTATATTGGATTGATGCATGTAAATGCAGTCCGATAGATGTTGGTCGTAAAGACAAATGTGATAAGAAAATTGGGATGACCAAATAGGTTTGTCCAAAAGCTGTGGCTTAGAGCACTTCTCCGGATTGGAAAAGACGCTGTTTCGTTTCCCGCTCGTACAAAAAATCTCGTTTTCCTTATTCACAGATAATTTGTACTTAAAAAGTATAGGTTTAATTTAATATCACAAAGATTATTGTTATTGCTTTTATGTGTAAAGATATTGCGTTTGTTAGCTTATAAATAAATATTCACTACCATTTCCAGATTGTCTCCCACTTAATGAACACATTAAGACGTTCAATGATCCCTCGCTGCTATCTTAACTTTGGAACTCGTAGTGTAATTACATTTAGTGGTAGCCTTAGGCTTATGTATCTTTCCCAGTTGAATTTTGACGAAGACCGTGCCGATAAGAGACAGCTAACTGGCAGACGTTATCGTTACACACGCGAACCTTTGCCTTCGTTAAGAAGCTCTTCAAATACAACCTTGATTCTATAGTATAGAGTCTAAATTTTAAATCTAGATTTTAGGTATCGATAAGTTCCTTGCAAAACAATATTCTTCATACGAATGGTAATAATGTTTTTGTGCTTTTTGGTTGAATTTTATTAAACGCGTTTTCCTGGTATTGTCTGTTTAATATCTTATGCGCATAAGTCAAATAATGTTAAAATTAACAGGTACCAAGCTTTGATTAAGAAATTACTTTAATTACTATGAATATATAAGGTTCGTATCTATTATTTTATAAAGTTCTTACAGAATTAAAATAAATCCCGCCTGAGTGTTATGGGTTCGATTCTCATACAGGACAGCTCTTTGTGAGGTCCACAAATGGTTGTTTTGAGTCTGGGTGTACTTTGTCTCCGTGAATTTGTATGTTTGTAAAGTCCCCCGCGATACAAAGTTCATGCCTTATTACAGGGTGTTTAAAAAAATTTATTAGGTATTATTTACAAAAAAAATTGGGATCCCTACTAACTAAACTAACTTCAATAATGTAGACTAACGGATAAAAATATAAGTTTTTATAAGAAAAATACAAAAAATAATTTGAAAAAAAAAACTACTTATGTCCTACATAATGATTCATTTATTAAAACATTTTGATGTAAACGTAGAGCGGTAATCCCATTTTTTACGAGATTGCCGCCGGAGCCTCAACTTCGGCCGCCGCTTGCGGCTGACAAAAGCGGTGCTGCGGCGTCCTCGGCACCGACAGCCCTGCCGTGCCAGGGGAGCATGTGTATTTACCTTCGCTGACTCCTGTGGGCCAAGGATAGGCCCAAAATAAAAAGGCCAAGAAAAAGGAAAAGGCGGGACAAGCCCCGAGGGGTCAGCCCCGAGAGAAGTTCCCGCCTCTGTCAAGCGCCGCTGTGCCTCCGCGTTATGCTGCGACGCGACAAACGGTCGCACCTTCACGGGCTGCGGCGGTCGCGCCCCTGACCCCTGCCACTGCTACGTCCTCAGACGGGGACTGGCAGGTGGTTGGGCCCCGGCGATCCCGGGCCAAGGGTCGCGGCGCCAATTAATCAAAGAGGGGAAGCCCCGAAGCCGCGGAGGAAGAAGTCGCGGAAATTGAAGGTCCCGAAGGCAGCTGCGGTGGTGATCACCGTGCTGCCTGAGGGAAATGAAAAGGGCCTGACTTACGAGGCCGTCTTGAAGCGTGCCCGGCGTGAGATAAACGTCTCCGATTTCGGGGACGTTGGGGCTTAGGGTGGCCCTTGAAAAGTCGGAGGCCCTACTCTTCCATGGGCGCCGACGTGGCCCACCCGCCAGCGCCTCGATAACGGTCAACGGTGTGGGACTTCCGATCGAGGCCCACATCAAATATCTGGGCCTGATATTGGGTGGACGGTGGCACTTTGACTAGCACTTCCGCCGTCTTGCGCCAAAGCTCTCCCCCAGGCTTTCACCACTGCGACTGCGGCGAGGACTCGGCGCAGCACTCGCTCGAGTCATGCCCAGCTTGGGATGTGCAGCGCCGGGAACTCGTTGCAGTCATAGGCGTGGACCTGTCGCTGCCGGCCGTCGCGCGAGCGATGGTTGGCAGTGACAGGGCCTGGACCGCGGTCGCCGCCTTATAAGAGCCTGTCATATCGCGGAAGGAGGAAGGAAGGCCCGGGAGGAATCCTCCTTCGTGGATCCGATTCGCCGCCGGCGCGCGGGGCGGCGTGCGCGCGTTTACCTGCCGCCTGATGCCGCCCTAGCCGAGGCTGCGGACAGTGGGGTTGGGGAGTACCCTGCCGTCCGCAGAATCCTACCGCGAAGGTGTGACGCCCAAGTGCGCGGGGCGTCGCTCAAGAGAGGGTGCCCGAAGGGGCTGCCGCCTTCGGATTGCGGTGAAACGACGCGGTACCCGTGATCCGCCGTAGTAAGGGCGGGTGAGGGCGCACGGTGGTTTTTTAGTGGGCGAGAGCCTCACACTACCCCGGGCAGCGGGGTGTGCGGTAGGACATTTTTGCCCACCTAAAATAAAAAAAAAATATAAAAAAAGGGTTGTACTTACCCGCTCAAGACAGCTCGATATTGCTGGTAATGGCTCAGGAAGGGTGACTGTATAAACTGGCACTCAAGTTACTTGAAATACCAGTGTGGACTGTAGAAATTTGGAACAACTGCACTACTGGGGTTAACTGAGTCGATTTCAAAGAAACACTCGTTAATTGATCTGATTTATTGTTCGAAATGTACTTACATGTTTGGCCTTATATTTTAATAACTCAGACGAAACCATACCGCGATTCAATTCGATACCTGCGCCATCTATCGAGCATTGACTAAATCAAATTAATCGATTTAGCTTTGAACAGTGGCACTTTCCTTAAATCGTAAACAATTTAATTTACTTTAATTATAGTACATGGAAAATTAGGATTTGTATTCCTATAACTCTTTTATTATGTTGCCTTTTTATTTTTTGTTGTTTTTCGGTCTTAACACACATGTACATACACACATATGTGTGTTTTGTCCGTGTGATGACGGACTAAGATTGTAATCTTGTTGTGTGACTATCCCATTCTTTTGCATTACTGGTGGTTGGGCTGGGTACCAAGTGGGAGTACTCACTTGCTATCGGGCTCGAGCTGGTTGGGTGGCTACCGTGTGGCCGGCCATAAAGCACATCGATGTATTTTATGCAGGAGATAGGCGTTAATTCTTTCATTTCAAATAAATGTGTGAAATGAAACGGTGAGCAGCGGCTTGACAATACCCTCGGTATAGTTGAGTCCATGAGCGAGAGTTACCACTCACCATCAGCTGGGCCGTGGCTCGTCTGCCACCAACTGCAATAAAAAAAATTAACATTTCTTCATCAGTTCTTAATAAAACCCATTTTTAGTACACTTCCATGTTATTTCAATAATTAGGATTACAGTTTAGCTACTCTCCGCCAAATTAAATATTAATATTATGTATTTCTTACATTTTCCTTTTTGTACGTGTAATCCACTCGAATTATATATTTATTTCTGGTAGTATTTATACATTAAATAATCATTGCATTCGATATTATGTTAATTTAAAATCAATCAAAATAAAACCACGTAAGTATATTAACATTGCTATTTTAAATTAATGTGGTGGATTGCTGATGATTTTCAAATTAATTATTCGTTTGCTGAATTCGTTTACATTAAAATTAGGCCTGTTGGTTTACTGAAATATGTATGTGTAAAAGGGTAAGCAAACTGTAGGCAAAGAGTAGATACTGATGGATATTTTTGAACCCCGAAGCAGCCTACAGTTAGAAAAATTGTGTTTTGATAACCCCGTGTCTCAAAGAGTTCTGCACCTGATTCATATTCAGTCTTACCGTATTACGCCCCCTATTGATTGATCAACATAAAAGTTAAGGGGTGTAATTTTTTTAACGTTCTATGCAGATATTTAGTTTCAGTTGAGGTTGGCCTCTATAGCTTAAATTGTACTCAAAGAATATCATTAGTTGTGAGAATTTTAGGGTAGGTGCGAATACGACTTTTATAAAAGCATTATTTGTTAGTAGTATCAAATCTTAAAAAGGTGTTTTCTTAGAAATCAGATTTATACATACCATTGCCTAAATACAGTCATGGTTGATTCCATGAAAAGATCCCTAAATGTATCCGGTTTAAAGCTGTTGATTGTAACCTTGAAGGTTTTCTTATAGTTTAATATTAGATTTGAAAATGATGGAGCCCCCAAATCATTTGGAGCATACGTTTCTATCGTTGCTATCGTGTTTCTCGGTGCCGGAGATTGAAACCTCAGGTTGAATACTGCATATTTCATGGCCCCAATACTAGTCGGTCCATAATAAAAGTTAACGGTTCTCGGTAACAAGTCGTAACAATGTGATAGTGATTGTTCGCTTCTACCTTTAGGCACTTAATATAAAGCTTGTTAGCTATTTTAGAATTATTTATAGTAATTTTGTGCTATGATTTATTTTTATTTCAGTTTAAAGAGGTCGTGTTTAATTGTGTTACCGCTTGATCGATCGGTAAGGTGGAGAAAATGACCGTGCATACATAATAGTGTGTGTTTATGTGTGTTGCAAAATCCTCCTCGTTCTGACCTTATTCTCTTGCAGAATGTTGCGTCCAATTATAAATATTTATTTAAAGCTTTTTAATAATAAAATATAAAGTTTAAAAACTGTAACCCGACTACGGAAATAAAAAAGTTATCTAAAAAGTACGAAACAAGAAAATAATATAATGTATTTAGAAAATAAGAAATGCATAGATACAAAAATGGTCAAGGTAGAGCCATGGTCGCATAAATATGCCATTATAATGTAGGTGTATCAGACACACAGGCATGCGACCACGGTTCTACCTAGACCTTTTCGTACCTATGTGCATTTCTAGATTTCTATTTAAATTATTTTCTTGGAACATACATAAATACAAACATACATAGACTGCTAAAATCATAACCCTTTTTTTTGCTAAGGCAGGATAAAATCGATTTAACCGCACACCCCGTCGTTCGGGGCAACGAATATGGTAGTGTGGGGCCTTCACCAACTAAATAAACCCGTCGTGTGCCGTCTCTACACCTGTATTGGTGGACCACTGGAACTGTATTACATTACTTCAGTGGTATAATATATCATAACCCTTCCTTTTGGCTTTGCCGTAGTCGAGTAAAAAAATATTTATAGGTATCCATTATATTTTGAAATACATTTATAAAGCGGAAATAAACGCCAAAGTTGAATTTTATTATTGAAGCCTAAAATCTCTACAATAAAGAATTACATTAAACTACATCTATTTATGTGTAGGTGGTAGATAAAACTATTAGCAATTAACAAGCAGAGTTTGTATAAAGAAGATACATTTATTATTTACTAAGTTTAATGTAGCTCTTTAGCTTATAGGGAATAAATTTTGTATTTAAATGGCCTATTTATAAGGTTAATACTCCAAAGGGAACGGATTTATGTCTGAAATTTTAGGGTTCTTTATTTCGCGATTTAATCTTTAAATAGCTGACCTTTATTTAGCTTAGAGTATGTCGTTATTATGGTTAGTTAAATAATAAATAAGCTTGAAGCTTGTAGAGGCTACACGTGGCCGAAATGCTAGTTTTTACCTTTGCCAAAGGATTAACCTCGCTGTCCAGCGAGGTAATGCTGCCAGTATTTTGGGCACGTTGCTGACATTAGAATGTCACTTGAATGAGCTTTAGTCCTCTTGGTCTAAGGTTCGTTCAAGTGATCATAATAGTTTTTATTTGTATTATAATAGGATTAATTAAGTTTTTATTACCTTATTTATCGTTTGTAAAATAGTATAGGATTGTATTTTTATTAAACTATTAATATTGATGAATAAAATGATATGAATGTTATATTCTGTGTATAACTTATCCTTTTGTAATTATTTGCGTAACTTGCTTTAGTCGCCTCGTATGGTACCCAAGCAAGGCAAGATTGGATGTTGAGAAAGATGGACGAGCATATCGGTGATCTTTTGGATAAATCTAACTTACATTGTAATTGCTGCCCTTTGTGACTAAATTTCAAATAGCTCTTTAAATATTTTTCTCCAAATTAGCATACGTAAGATTTTCAGTACCAAATGCAGCTCACAGTGCTTGGCTTGTAGCCAGAATAGTAAGAAAGCCTGTATGTATTGAATATGGAGCAAGAAACACAGTGACATAACGGCAAATCCTTGGCAAATATGAAAAATCACTTCTTTATATTTTCGAGAGAATCAATTGTTTTAAACTAACCTTAATCGATCCATCCATTATCAGCCTTCTATCGTCTATTACTAGACGTAGGCCTCCCCAAAAGAGCGTTATAACGGATGGTCCTGTGCCGCACATCCAATGTCTGCCTGCGATTTTGACCACCAATCCATCTGGTGGGAGGCCATCCTACACTGAACCTTACTTCCTCAACGATTCGTTTCTTTTGCCACTTCAGCATGCCGAACCGGTGGCCAATCATACTAGTTGTACTTCGGATTTTAGTAGGATTCTAGTTCATGTAGACAAATACCAAGCATAGCCCTTTAGGAGGCACACTGACTACCTACTACTACTTTATGCTTGTTATGGAGGTCAACGTATATCATTACTGGTAACACGCACGGGTCTTAGACCTTAGGTTTTAGACAATGCGGAATGTTATATAAGTAAATGACTATTTCCTTTCAATTCCAATGCCTCTGCTAGGAGGAGTCAGATGACAACCTGACCAATTCCAACTCATTCATTAGCTAAGCTAGATTTTATATTAAAACTATCAAAGTTATTACATAACATGAAGCTTTTCATGTTTGCAACACTACGTCAAAGCCACCACACAAATTAAAACCTATTTATGTTATAATTACGAATTGCGTACATGATAATTTTTTATTTTGCCTATGAAATGGCAATACTTTTTACAAACAGCAATAAGTCTTATACGACTATCTTTCTTTGTAAAAGCAGAACGCTTTTGTTTCGTATAAGATATAAGAGTACATTTATCTGTTGCTGTTGACACTAACTGCTAGCATAAAGTTTACTAGATCAGATTTACTGAAATAAATTTCTCACTAGTAATACCGAAACCCATAAAGCATAAATATAATAAATTGTAACCCAAAATGTAATTATTTAACTAGAAATTTTTATATACTTTTTTAGCATTTGACATGCTTAGGCATATACATTAAACACAAAGTGAAAAATGTGAAATCGAAAATAACAGTCACGAGCAGGATTTGAACCTGCATCTCCTGGATACCGTCCAGTTGCTTTGCCAATTCAGCCATCGTGACCACTGCTCTTGACTGCTAATCTCGATAACACATTAATTCTTAACGTCTTGGGTGACGCCTGCGCGATCTGTCGGAAGTATTTTCATACATTACAGCGATCAGGTAAACTTAATTTTACAATTAAGATTTTTACCAAATAATGACGCAGCCTTAGAATTATCTAGAAATTTTTAAAGACGTTAAGAATGAATGTGTTATCGAGATTAGCAGTCGAGAGCAGTGGTCACGATGGCTGAATTGGCAAAGCATCTGGACGGTATCCAGGAGATGCAGGTTCAAATCCTGCTCGTGACTGTTATTTTCGATTTTACATTTTTCATTTTGTGTTTAATATTCCTATATTTATTTTTATAGCTAGCAATTAAAATACAACCGTTTACATTATTTAATGTTTATACAGAGTATGCGATACAATTCACTTTGTTTATTTTCGTTATGAACTTACTGACAGATATCTCAAATATTTGTACGGTAATATTTGGAAGGAAATGAAACATCGTTGATTCTGTGCGAGCCAATGAAAGTTGGGAATGCATTTTACGAAAATTAATATTATGAGTACCTAAATATTAATATAGACAAAATTATTATCTACGTAACACTGGGCTAAAAATAACAAACATATTGCCTCGTATTTATTGTTACGAGTGTCAAAAGAGGTGACTAAGTTTTAGCATACCGGCCGGCTGGTATTACCATCTGAAGGAAAGTACTTAGAGAGTAAGAATGTATTTAAACAATATCAAACCTGTCCTGATGGTGGACTTTAGTAGTGAATAATAAAGAGTAAGCAGCATCGGTGTTTACTAGAACTAGTTGTAATGCTTCTTGATGTATTTGAAACATAAAAACTATTCTGAAACCATAACCATTTCATAGCTGGCGAATCGTGGGTGTGTAATACACCTCTGGCTACCCCTTCGGGGATACGAGCGTGATGCTATGTAAAAACTATTCTGAAACCTTTACAAGAAAACCTCATATAGGCTTCAGGTACTTTGAATAACTCTGAAAGGGTTTTGTTTAGTTCCATTCATACCGATATTACCATCGGACAGGCCGATGAACAGCAACAACAACAGGGAGCTATCTATTCGTCATTCATAATAGGTAAGAGTGAATAGGATTTTACCTGAAATATACTCTGAGTCTTTTGGTTTTGAGTAAGTTGCAGTACCACTCTAATATATTATATCCCAATTCATCATTATGCGTTAGGTACTTAGGCTTAAAACTGGTCTAATTTTTTTAACATACCTATAGGTATGTAAAAAAATAGTATTTTTTTTACGTGCGTGGTATGAAAATCATTTCTATAACAAAATATAGTTTCTTGTTTAATGTCATGATTATGTTAGTTTTTTCAGAAATAATAGGTACTTACATGCGAATTTAGCGTTTTTTTTTAAATGAAATATTTTATTTAATCAATTAAAGTATGTACCATTGTTATCTATGCACTTTCGCTATTTTATCGGTTGTTTCCGTTCCATAATCGATTCCTATGCTGAAGAAATTGTGGGAGGGAGAATCAATAGAATCATTGAAGGCGGTTTTGACAGCCACATCAGAATTGAATTTTTTTAAGTTGTTTAAATTCCGGAAAAGGTGGTAACGAGGTCCGAGGAGTACGGTGGGTGTCGAAGATATTCCAATCACAGCTCCTGTAATTTAGTGACCGTCTGTTACCGTAATCATATACGTATCTTAGGAATCTGTAGTGGATGACACCAGCACTGGTCTTTTGCATGAGCACTGGTCGTTTCCGATTATCGTACAGGATCCATTTTTCATCACAATTAACGATATGATTCAAAGTCCCCACATTAATGCGACGGTTGAGTAAGCACTCGACTCGTATTAGTTTGCTTCACTCAATTCATGCGATACCCATTTTTCGAGCTTTTTCATTTTTTCAATTTGTTTCAAATGAGTTAATACATGTATTATGGCATAACAATAAAAGGTAATAATTATCTTCAGTCAACAATACATCGAGTCAATTTTTATTCAATCATATTAACATGATATTCTAAACTACTAAAAAAAAGGTACATATTTTAATTTTAAATAGTTGTCACAATAACGATGTGCCAGTAACAAGTATGTCATAGTTAATCAACCTCTAACACATAACTATGACGTGGTTTGCGATGGATCCACATTCACAATCACTTTTAATTCTTCATTGTCAACTATGGTCTCCAGCCGCCCACGGGGTTTGTTCTGTAGATCAAAATTTCCAGAGCAAAACGTTGGAACCAAAAACATGGCGTGTTTTCTTTTACAGTAGCTTCCCCATACACATCATTAATCCTTCAAGCGGTTTCTGCGGCGGTGGAACTCGTATATGACTAAGTTTTCCATATTATGAACAGAACGATGTCAAAGAAAACTTAAATGGGGCAAAAATTAATTAAACGCTAAATTGGAAACACAAACACATAAGTCTAAATTTGAAAGAAATTTTAATTTGGAATTCCTAACCAAAAGCCAGATATTTGGCATCTAATTGGCCAGTTTGACAAAACGCCAATTTCATATATGTCATCCATCCATCCATCAGCTTTTTAGCGTCCACTGCTGGACATAGGCCTCCCTAAGAAATGGGGGATAGTGCCGTAATCACTATCCCGCATATTTTATAAGTTTAATATATGTAAGGACCTAATATATGAATGATGGTAGATAAAACATATAAATGAACACAAGTGCGAAAATGTAAAATTGAAATAAGAGTCAAACACAGGGTTTGAACCTGCATCTCCTAGAAAATCGTCCCAGATGGTTTGCCAATTCAGCCATAATGACAACTGCTCGAGGCTGCAAATTTCGATAGCACATCCATTTTTAACGTCTTGGGTGACGCTGGTGCTTCTGTCGAAAATATTTGCATTTAATATTCCGACCAATTAAGCTTAAATATTACAATTAAGATTTATACTAAATAATGACACAGCCCTTTAAATATTTTATATATATTTTTTTAATATTTTTACCTGCATTCAAATCCTACTCATGACTGTTATTTTAGATTTCACATTTTCGCACTATGTGGTCATTTATATGGCTAAGCTTGTCAAATGCTTCAAAAACATTAACAGCAACAGTAAGCGAGTATGATCCAGCACTATATTTACAGCAGATTATGAAGTTGCTTCGGCATTCAGATGAGCCAGGACCCACCTGATGGTAAGTGGTAACTACAATTTATAAACTCAGCAATACTAAGAATACAGCTAAGCTCACCATTTTATTTCTCAAATAGAAAATTACCGAATGGACGGCTGTCTTCCTCTACGACGAAAGCACACCAACCCACTCAGGCTCTTAAACAAGTGAATACTGACTGGGTGACCAAACATGGTGTGACTTGGTATCAAATCCTAGTCTGGTCGCCTCCTGCGGAAAAGATTAGGGTGGTGAAAATTGCCTGTTGCTATATTATATTATTTATCCGGCAGGATACAGTACCTATATATATGAAACCAATGGACATCATAAACTTATTTATAAGTCATAAATATCTCTCCATACTAAAATAATAAGAAAACCTAAAAGTAAGGCACAATATAAATACAAATGTAATATGTTAAGTGCTCAAAATAGAAGATTGTTTGGCCCAAAGATGTGCTACAGATCTGCAGCATATTTATGTATTCATACGAAATATTGAAAATTCAGTTTTCGAACCGCGTTCCAAAGTAAAACTTGTATAATTCATATCAAAAAGTCTGTAGATAATAGTTATTTAATTTTGAATGAAGTACTTGTTGATATCGGTACAAAGAAATTTTCTACAGACAAGAAGGTATGGAAGTAAATATTTAAAGACGAATGACAGTTTTCGTACCTGTATTTTTTAAATGGTTTGTAATAAGATAAGTAGGATTTATAAAATAAAATTAAAGTAATGATTAAACACAAAGTGAAAAATGTGAAATCGAAAATAACAGTCACGAGCAGGATTCGAACCTGCATCTCACTTTGTGTTTAATGTATGTTGCTAAGCATGTCAAATGCTAAAAATATATATAAAAATATCTAAATATAAAGTAATGATATTTGTGTATTTATTTATTAAATTTTATAAACACTGTGAAAATGAAAAATCCTGGTTCGAAAATTTGTTACTTCATATCAATTTTTCGAATTTAGGACATTCATAATATCAACTACTAAATAAATATAAGACTATGCTAGACCATGAGATACATAATAATATGACGATATGAAAATCCCATACATGTCTGCCATTTTTCTATTGAGAAGGTTTTTGAAGAACGCGCGTTATTGTTAAAACCTTTTTGTTGGAGGGGATTTCAAAAACGTAAAATTAACAAAGTTAAAGTATTCCAGAATATTTATTAAGAATTCCACCTATGTGCTGCTAATATCACTGGATGCTCCGATCACGTACAAGCTGACATGAGCCATCAAGATAATGTCTATTGAATGAATGACCCGCATCTCAAATGTAGTGTCGTGATAGACTTCTGTGTATTATGGAGGCAAATTACACGTTTTACACGTACCCTGCAAAGGAAAATAGTAAATTTAATTGTTAGCTTCAGAGTTGACTACAATAAACATATCTACGAAGTTGTTATTATAGAATGAAATGAGCTGGCTCATTTGTTGCCAAGCGGTCCTGACGATAAATACGAGACCGTTTAGAGATTTTTGTGACGCCTCATTCAATCAATATCTAAGAAGTATAAAATACTATAATATTTCGTTTTAGTAAAGCAAATAATTGTATAAATGAGCAGTTCTAAATGCGTATATAGCGTTATTTCCTTTGAGGTATTTGATCAAGTTATTCTAAATTGAAAATATCAAAGAAATTCCTCTGGCAAATATGCAATAACGATATATGAGGACTCCACTTTTAATGGCATTAATGAATACTTACATATTTATCGAAAAGTGCTTATTGGCCGACCAAAAAGTCTTTATGTTTTTTGTGACTGTAAATTTGAGGTTTTGGTTTTCTTTTGATGTAATCATCATATAATTTCGGTAAGAGTGTGTTTAATTTAATATAAATAATACCCTTTTCTGAAAACACACGGATTACATCGGAAAAAGTTTAATATTCCGTTGTATACAATGTCTTACCGCAATTAAAGGTTTTCTTTCGGTTGTTTTTTCGTTCATCCGTGTGGTGACGGACTAAGAATACAAGTGTCACCACCCCATTCTTTCCCACGGGTGTCGTATGAGGCGACTAAGGGAAGTAAGCAATTATCATTCGACGACGTCCAGATGGATCAACCTCCATCTGGACGGTATCCAGGAGATGCAGGTTCGAATCCTGCTCGTGACTGTTATTTTCGATTTCACATTTTTCACTTTGTGTTTAACAATACGTTGGTGTTTTACCAACTGTTATTAATTTTTTTTTATTACTTGTTGTGGCAGACGAGTCACGGCTCATCTGATGGCAAATGGTAACCGTCGCTCATGGACTCAACTATACTGAGAGTATTGTCAAGCCGCTGCTCACCAATTCATTTCCCCAATATGAAATGAAAGAATAAACGGCTATCTCCTGCAACAGCCAAAACGCAATGATGTGCTTCATGGCCGCTCACACGTGAGATGGTGGTACCAATCCGCTCGGGCCCGATACCAAGTGGGTATTTCCACTTGGTGTTCATCCCTACCACCAGTCATGCAATGGATGATAATTGCTTAACTCCCTTAGTCGCCTCATACGACACCCGTGGGAAAGAATGGGGTGGTGACACTTGTATGCTTAGTCTGTCACCACACGGGCAAAATAATAATAATAAGTAATACTATTACTTCAGTTTTTCAGTATGTTGTTATAAGAATCAAATGACGTGGATAAGATCACTTCGAAGATAACAAGAGTAGAACTCTTTTGATATATTTTTGTACATTTTAAGCACTTAACATGCTCGCTCATTTACCAAAACACAAAATGCTTAAATGTGATCAAAAATAACAACGTCACGAGTAGGATTTCAACCTGCATCTTCTGGAAAACCGTTCCTGATGATTAAACATTTTTACCTGTAAAGAAAGATGCCGATTTACGCTTTCACTGCATTGCCTCTTTTCAGATTTCTGATCAAAAGGCAGCCTAACAGTAAACTAGCTCATGACAAACGGATCTGTGACGTGCACCCATTAGATAATGTCGGCCTAATGAATGAATCGCAACCTGAATACATTTATAAATGTCGAAAGAAACTTGAATGAGAAATATGCAATAGAAGCGGCCCACTAATCTCCCACTGTAGGTCACCGACCTTCTTTTAAACTAAGAGGTGGCTTATACGAGTATGAGCGTGTTGCAGAATTCACATTACTTAAAGACAGACATTTCGCATACCTTTTGTGCCGTTTAATGTTCTTGATAATATTTATCTATACTATTATTATAAAGAGGTAACGTTTATGAGTTTGTGAGGTTGTAAGGGGTAATATCTGGATCTACTGAACCGATTTTCAAAATTATTTCACCAATAGAAAGCTACGTTATTGCGAAGTGTCATAGGCTATAATAATTTCCAAAATTAATTACGCATCTTTACTTAAACTTGAATAATATAAAACAAGTTGCAAAAAAAATGCTTTCATCGCGTACGCTGCGGAAACTATTGAGGATAGAACAAAACAATGTACTACAATATTAAAGAATGTATCAAAATCTGTAAAAAAGTCGACGATAGCATATGCCTATCTCCTACGGATAATTCACAATAACTGCTTTTATTGTTAAAATTGTGGAATAAAAATAAGTTTTTAGAGCTTATTTAGTCCATTATGGTATTAATATACATATATCTTTATAAATATGTTTTTAGAACAGAAATTCAATGTAGAATATTTGTGCCCTTTACTCTAAAGTTTAAATAAATATCTTCAAAGATATTAGCAAAATAAAAACGTGCGGTGCGCGCCGCCCCGGCCGTTTACAAGATACATCCTTAATTATATGGGACGAATGTACCATGAGTCATAGAGCTCATATTGAAGCCGTGAACCGTACGCTAAAAGACATCAGAAACTCAGACGCTCATATGTTTGGTGTTACTTTTGTTTTTGCGGGTGATTTTCGGCAAACGCTGCCAGTAATAATAAAAGGAACACGCGCCGATGTCATCAGGGCATGCTTAAAATCATCATGCTTATGGAGTTCCGTTGAAATTCTCAATTTACGAACAAACATGAGAGCCCACTCGAGCGACAACTACGATAACGACTTTCCGCATCAACTATTGAATCTTGGAGAAGGAAAATTTTGTTGTCCTAACACCAACAGTAGGGATGACATTAAACTTGACAATCGGTTAGGTAAATTATTACACAGGTTAGAAGATCTGATAGACGCAATATATCCCGGTCTTGGAAGTTTAATGGAAAGAGATTATCATTGGCTTTGTTCTAGGGCCATTAGTCTCACCCAGAGACGATTCAGTGAATGAGATTAATAAAATAATTTTAGGAAAAATTCCCAGTCAAGTCAATCACTATAATTCCATTGACACGGTGTGTAATATTGAGGATACAGTGCACTATCCTCAAGAATGTTTAAATTCTTTGAGTCCTTCTGGCTTACCTTCCCACGTTACCTAATGCTAAAAGTTGGCATTCCTATGATGCTTTTAAGGAACTTGAGACCCCCCAACATGTGTAATGGCACAAGGTTGCTCATAAAAGAGTTGCGGGAGAATATAATCGTGGCGACCATTCTCACAGGGCCAGCAGTGAGACAACTTGCTTATATTCCGCGGATACCCATGATTCCGACTGATTTACCTATACCGTTTAAAAGATTACCCGTCAAGGTCTCTTTTGCCCTCACTATTAATTAGTCCCAGGTTCAAACATTTTCTCTGGTGGGCATTGACCTGAGAAAGCACTGTTTTTCTGCCATATACTTTTAGCTTTCAGTTATATGTTGGCTTATCTCGGGTTGGAACTCCTGAAAGACAATATATTTTTGTACCAAATGACAACATTACTACTAATATATTGACAAGTTTTGAACAATTAAAATAAGTAAACATGATGTAAATAATGTAAATAGTGTATATTAACATCAAGTAATAAAAATAACAACAGAAAATAGTAACATAAAAACACAAAATGTACAAAAAGCAATAAAAAAAAACAAAAAACCAAAATAACAAGAAAAAATCTTCATCATATTTTTTATTTATCCCGAACTTTTAACCTGAATTATTACGCGGGACAAACGGGCCGGGACAAAAATATTTCTAACGCGGAACGGAGTCCGCGGGCACTGCTAGTCAGTAAATAAAAATATAAGTTCCGAAAGATCGATATTTCACTGTCATTCGAATTCGTAGTTTATCAATATCTACATTAATACATTTTTAGCTTTATATAATATAATTTATACTAAATCATTTTTTACAAAAATTTGTTTGGAAGTGTGTCGTAAAACAGTGTTATTCCACACGCCCTAGCCACTTAAATGATGATTGTGGGATTTTCTGATCAACATATTATAAGGTCACTAAAACTTAGTTCATATTAATTACGAAACATCCTAACGTCTTCACAAACTTTCATAATTATTTTATTAATAGGAAATATCACGACAAACCATTTGCGATTTTTAAAGGCAGTATTAGCTGAAACCATACTAAGTTATGTAGCTAAAACTTTTATTAATCATATCACTACTATAAAACGAAAACTTGTTATGAAAGGATATTGATCCTGCATAGTCACTTACACCAGCTTGCATGGTAACAAATTACTATACAACATGAGACGACAAAGTCGCATATAATATATTACCTTCCATCAGTTTTATCAATAATTAAATCTAAAGTAACTTTGCAACTAAAATAAAACCTTCTTAAATTATACTTATGTAACAATATCATAGTAAAATGTGGTCTTAGAGAAACTTAAACACACACTTATTTAGTTTTTTTTTATGTAATAAACACTGCCTTGATGCAAACCCTATAAATATTTAGATATTTTTAGCATTTGACATGCTTAGCACTTTACATTAAACACAAAGTGAAACATGTGAAATCAAAAATAACAGTCACGAGCAGTATACATTAAACACAAAGTGAAAAATGTGAAATCGAAAATAACAGTCAGGAGCAGGATTTGAACCTGCATCTTCTGGATACCGTCCAGATGCTTTACCAATTCAGCCATCCTGACAATTGCTCCTGACTGCTAATTTCGATAACACATCAAAATTGTCAGGATGGCTGAATTGGTAAAGCATCTGGACGGTATCCAGAAGATGCAGGTTCAAATCCTGCTCCTGACTGCTATTTTCGATTTCACATTTTTCACTTTGTGTTTAATGTATAGTGCTAAGCATGTCAAATGCTAAAAATATCTAAATATTTAAAGGGTTTGCGTCATTATTAGGTAAAATCTTAATTGTAAAATTAAGTTTACCTGGTCGGTATAATGTATGAAAATACTCCCGACAGATGGCGCAGGCGTCACCCAAAGACGTTGAGTATGATGTGTTATCGAAATTAGCAGTCAGGAGCAATTGTCAGGATGGCTGAATTGGTAAAGCATCTGGACGGTATCCAGAAGATGCAGGTTCAAATCCTGCTCCTGACTGTTATTTTCGATTTCACATTTTTCACTTTGTGTTTAATGTATAGTGCTAAGCATGTCAAATGCTAAAAATATATATAAAAATATCTAAATAGTCACGAGCAGGATTTGAACCTGCATCTGTCGAAAGATGGCACAGGCGTCACCCAAAGACGTTAAGTATGAATGTGGTATCGAAATTAGCAGTCAGGAGCAATTGTCACGATGGCTAAATTGGCAAAGCATCTGGACGGTATCCAGGAGATAATATAAACAAACACATAGCATCACGCCTGTATTCCCCGAAGGAGTAGGCAGAGGTGTATTACACACCCACGACTCGCCAGCTATGTTTAAGTCCCACGTAATAGGGGGCGAGCCTATTGACGTCTACCGGGCACATTTCCAAACTCCGGGCAGCTACTGAGAATTTTTCGCTTTAGGAAAAAGCTCAATAACATTTCCCGACCCGGGAATCGAACCCGAGGCCTCAAGATTAGCAGCCGCATACACTACCGCTACACCACCGAGGCAGTTAATGCAGGTTCAAGTCCTGCTCATGACTGTTATTTTCGATTTCACATTTTTCACTTTGTGTTTAATGTAAAGTGCTAAGCATGTCAAATGCTAAAAATATCTAAATACTTATAGGGTTTGCGTCATTATTAGGTTAAAATCTTAATTGTAAAATTAAGTTTACCTGGTCGGTATAATGTATGAAAATACTTCCGACATATGGCGCAGGCGTCACCCAAAGACGTTAAGTATGAATGTGTTATCGAAATTAGCAGTCAGGAGCAATTGTCACGATGGCTGAATTGGCAAAGCATCTGGACGGTATCCAGGAGATGCAGGTTCAAATCCTGCTCGTGACTGTTATTTTCGATTTCACATTTTTCACTTTGTTTTTAAAACAACAACAGATTTTCGTCAAGTCATCATTGATTTACATAGCATCACGCCTGTATTCCCCAAAGGGGTAGGCAGAGGTGTATAACACACCCACGACTCGCCAGCTATGTTTAAGTCTCACGTAATAGGGGGCGAGCCTATTGACGTTTACCGGGCACATTTTCAAACTCCGGGCTGTTACTGTCAATTTTTCTTTTTTAGGAAAAAGCTCACTAGCATTGCCCGTCCCGGGGATCGAACCAGAGACGTCATGATTAGCAGTCGCATACACTACCGCTACACCACCGAGGCAGTCATTTACTGTACTTTCATTATCTTATTAGATTATCCTGTCTTTATTTTCCTCTTCCCCTCGGATCACGAAAGTGTTTAGACGTGTGCATGTACAATTTTTGCTTATTTTTGCCACTAAAATCAGTATTCTATTCCAAATTTATAAATAAATAAGTTCTAAGTTAGTACCAGGCGCGCATAAATTGTGACGATACGCAGAGTGGTGGTGCGAAGAAGACAGAATCAGTGAAACGGAGACAATCAACGAGCTACGTCAAACTTGCCATAGTGACTTGTCACTGTCATATTAGCAAACTGTCATTGTCATATAAAATATATTAATTGTCACCTGGTTTGACATATGATATTGCATCTGATTGCCAAGGTACTACTTTTCGCTATTTTCATTAACTTTAATAACTATTCAAGTGCTCGAAATGGCAAAAACGTTGTCAGTTTCCGAAACTTACCTTGTTAAACAATGTTCGGAAATAAACACTACTCCACCAAATTTTGTTGCCCTACGCAATAAAAGAAGAAGATACGAAGATGACTTAGACGCTTTTAAATAAGAGATGATTACTATGATTAAAGCGATGCTACTAAGTCAAGAAAAGGAATTAAAATAAATCACACCAACTCTCATAGAAGACAATCAAATGAAAACATAGAAAAAACAGCGGCCTTCGTTATGACACATAATGATGAACTCAAAAAGAAAATAGAGCTATTGGAAGCACAGACGAAAGAAAGATAGGGAGTATATAACTATACTGGAAGATAGGATTGAAGACATGCAACGCGGCAGTCGCAAAGCTAATATAGAGATAAAAAATGTTCCTAGAAATCCTAAGGAAACGAAGCAAGACTTAATTACCATGGTTTTGTCTTTATCTAAAAATATAAATAACAAAGTAACGGAACAGGATATAAAAGATATTTATACGGTAACTGGAAAACAGCAAGGGAAGTGTAAGATGCGCGACAATAAGTGAGTATACCCACTTTGTATCCAACCAAACCACTAATAATGCAATCGGTCTAAATGACAAAGCATAGAGCACTAATTGTTTATTAAAGATCTTGAATAATTGTACTCATACCTATGTTTTACAAATAAATTATTCTAATTTAGATTCTGGTGATAATAATTGCTTAATTTCCTTAATCCCCTCGTAATTACGACGCCCACGGGAAAGAATGGGATGTTGATCTACTGTAATTATCATATATGACACCACCAGGAGTACAAAATTGTCTTCTATTAACTATTTTAACAGAAATGTTCCGTGGCACGTTCAAGCCGAATTCAATTCACAATGTAAGTATATAAAAACAGTGAGCAAATTAGGTGTTGGGTTTCCGTGTAAAGGTTGCGGTACCCATTCGATTTTTATCGTTTTCAATAGTTGGTAATCAATTTGTTATTCTAATATTCCCGCAAATGGCAGACTGCTTATTATAGCACTTAGCCTGATTCTTCGCCGCAGAACCTAAGCGTTGTGTAGGTAGGTACTCATTATAATAAGTACCTTCGGAAGAGTTTTCACCTTTTGGTTGAAATCGCCCTATATTTTTTATTTATATTTTGACGAAAACAAGTGCTTCTAAAGCTCCCAAACAAATACAATAAAGAAAATCAATTGCCAAGCCTTCCTAGTGACCTTGTTTATCCCAGAACAAATAGGCTAGCTCGATCGGGGAAGTGCCACCCTCTGACAGAAGAGAACAACAGTCGATACTTCTACCGTTCTGTTTCTTATGGAGACTAAGAGCGCTGAAGACGCGAACCTCCTCCCTATTCGCTTTATTATTCTTCATGTCCTCTCTTTATTATCCTTCCTATAATACTCTCCTTAGTATTCTTTCTACCCTGTCATTGTTAAGCACCTCATATCCTTTTCCGTGGAGATGGCGACGCGCAATTGATGCCTCTGGTGTTGCTAGCATCTATAGACTAGTAACCGCTTACTATCAGATGGGCCGTATGCTGGTTTGCCACCCACGTAGTATATAAAAAATCAGTAGATACGGTTCTTAACTGTTTTGTTTTTATCTATTTATACTTATTAACCATTCACGTGGGTACAATAAAACATACATTTGAAATACGGTTCCAAATCCGTAATTATTGAACTAGAAACTACATCCAAAGTAGCCTAGATGCATTATTAATCTCTATTCCAGGGGTCGAGTGTTAGATAAACAAGTCATTCGCTTTTTGTGACCCCTGAGCGCCGGGTTGTGACAAAAAGAGCTGTCAACAGGAAAGGTCTCTGTAAATTAGATAACCTATTGTTTTTG
Organism: Leucoma salicis; assembly: GCA_948253155.1. Lineage (NCBI taxonomy): Eukaryota > Metazoa > Arthropoda > Insecta > Lepidoptera > Erebidae > Leucoma > Leucoma salicis. The sequence continues at coordinate 6,735,996 of OX411808.1, read as the reverse complement.
GGTGCTACTAAAATGTTACTTATAGAACAATGATGCGACGTCTTGACGGAATAAAATATTTCTATGGAATCTCATTATTTCATAAGATATTTCAGGAATAATATAATGAAAAGATTGACGTGTCGCAGGAGCAATAGAGTTGTTGGTATTTAGCTCCATGGCCTAATTTTAAAACATAATTTAATAGGGTGATGAAAGTATTAGGTTACATAAATATATTTTTAGGCTGTCTTCAAATTTAAGCACCAAAGGCATAATAAACAATTCGTACATTATAGGAGCTACCGCGTATTTTACAAGTGAGTTTTGCATGTATTCATGGACAACAAGTGCATTAAGTAAATAACCGAAATAATATAATTAAACAATCTCAAATATGTGTAAAGTGATAGTAAATTATTTCCGTTACATTTGTCCTCTATCTGCAAATATTTTTAGTGTTGCCACACCTTCCCTAAAGTACCTGACCACATACCCCGTCGTTTGGGATACAGCTCAGTTCAATAAACAGGGTAGTATGGGGCCCACTGAGTAAACCCACCGTGTGCCCTCTATCCAACTTATTGACCACTGGCCCTGTGTTACAATACTTCAGCAGTTTCCACACCTGCAATATAAAAACTATGGTAACAGTTTATATTCGACTATGTAAATTATATATTGTAATACGTGATTTGTTTGTCAACTAATTATTCCCATCCATTTCAAGCTACACGAAACCAACACTAACTAATCTAATAGCCACATGAACACATACTAAGAGCTACGGTATACTCGTCTGGCATTACAATTATAGAGGTGTCATGTCACGGCTTGCTAGTGCTTCTAATAGACTAACACGTCAATGTGACTTAGGCATGAAATAGCGCTATATAAAGGCTGTTGTTATTTATTCATTTATGATCGTTATATATGTTTACTTTCCATCCGTCCATCCATCCATCCATCAGCCTTTTAACGTCCACTGCTGGACATAGGCCTCCCTAAGAATGGGGGACAGTGCCGTAATCGCCACGCTTGGCAGGCGGGTTGGCGATCGCAGTGGATGTTGTTAATACTCGAAGGAGTGCTGCTGCCCACTCTACCGATATTCCCTCAGTCGGCTCTTACGACTCCCATGGGTGGAGAGGGGTGGGACAATTCTAAAGCCGGCCCCACATGGTTATGTCAGATCAATTTATTAAATATTTATTGTCACAAATATCGTGTGAATTTGACAAGCTCATGTCGGTTATATACTAAAATAATGTTTACTTTATAAACAGCTAATGCAATGTGAGTTTGTATCTATGTAGAGGGTTTGTTCACTATTTAAAAGGTACAAAATTTCAGATTGTGATAAGCTATTATGTTATATACATATTTTATTATCATTTTGTTGAGCAAAGTTGGAATAATTCATGGCTTTCGAGAGTTTTCATGGCGCGGATACCACCGTGGAAGGATGTTATGAGCTCTCAAATATGCGAATTTCTAATCAGCATTTATCTTTTCTTTCTTAATATATAAAAACAAATGAAACTAGTGTAAAATAAAAGTTCGAAATTCAAAGTGTAAACTTTTTAGTTTTATTATTATGTCAGATCAATTTATTAAATATTGATTGTCATAAATGTCGTGTGAATTTGACAAGCTCATGTCAGTTATATACTAAAATAATAAAGTTTACAAACTCGTATAGTACCTTAAGATAGAAAGTTCTTAAACTAACTTGAAAACTGTGATGAGCATAATAAAGTAACGATAGTGTAAAGTAGTATGAGCCTAGAAACTTTTAAATTAGGTCATAGTAGAATCTTTATGACTTAGTTTTAGGGTTTACGTGAACGTGATATTTTAAGTTATTTGTCTTTTGAATAAGTGAATATCAATCGTTACAATATTTTAACAAATTATAAGTGTGACAGTGAGTTGTTTTGTTTGTTTGACTATTTCACTTTCATGCCGTAACTATTTGGCTGATCATCACAAAATTGCATTCATACCTAATTACAAAACATTTATGATAAATAACATTTTGAAATTAATGTACTTGATTAGCTATTAGTATTGAAATATTAATACAAAGGCACGATATTGTAAACTGTTAGCTATTTTAACTGCAAAGTTTAAACACTTAGATAGAAGCGAACTCATTATGTTGCTTGGTTTTCCTAATGCTAAAAATATATTGACGTTTAACGATACTATAGTAACCACCAGTGTGCAAGAACAGGGTCAATTTCTATTTTACATTATCACTGTAAATGCTAAGAATGGCAACTCAAAAAAAATATAAGAAAATAGTATATTTACAGTCCTTAACGACGCAGTGTCGTGGGAATAAAGCATCCATTATATAAGGGGTATACCAGGCCACGCAGAAAGTATTGCAAAAAAGATTTTTTGTATAAGGCACTGGCCACTTGTAATTATTTTGAAAAAATTGGTTATTCAAAAGTAAAAATATCATTTTAGATCTATTTCTTTTAGCAATTGACATGCTCCGCTACTTTTTAAAGTACAAATTATTTGTGAATAAAGAAAAAGAGATTTTTAATAGGAGCGGGAATCGAACCACGCGTCTTTTCCAATCCGGGGAAATGCTCTAAACCACTAAGCTATCCTAATGATCCTTCTCTCTCTCTCTCTATCTTATTTATGAGTTATGCCCTTGTCGGTGGACCTTCTTCCATTCGTCTCGCTTTTCAACAAGCGCTTTGACTTCTTGATACGACATAACATTAGCTTTTTCTTTTATTTGATACATGTAGGTCCTTCTAGGTCTTCCACGTCCTCTTCTTGCCTCTATTTTGCCTTCAATTATGTTTTTTATAAAAGAGTCATGTCGTATCAGGTGTCCTAACATCTTTCCCCTTCTGTTTTCTATGGTTCTTAGTATCGATCTCTTCTCATCTACCATTCTTAACACTTCCTCATTTGTTTTCCTTTCCGTCCATCTAATCTTCATCATTCTTCTCCAACACCACATTTCAAATGCCTTCAATCTCTCTCTATCTGTTTTTCTCAGTGTCCATGTCTCACAGCCATATAAAGCTATACTCCATATGTACGTTTTAATTAGGCGTTTTCGAATCTTTTGGGAAATTTTGCTAGTAAATAGTTGTTTTTTGTTTTTAAAAGCTCTTCTAGCTATTGCTATCCTAGCAACTAAGTCTGGTGTGCATCTAGAGGTACTCGTTATTAAACTGCCTAAGTATTTAAATGTATCTACCCCCTCTATTTCGTAGTTATTAAGTTTAATTGTATCAGTTATGGGTGCTACTTTTGTCGTTATCATAGTTTTCGTTTTTGTTTTATTAATTCTTAAGCCATTCTCTTGAAAAACCTTGTCCATCCTATTTACTAAACATTCTAGCTCTTGTCGATTGTTTGCCAAAGCTGCAATATCATCAGCATATCTAATAAAATATATTTTCTGTCCGTTAATTTTCACACCACCTTGTTATCCCTCTATCACTTGTCTTATAGCACCTTCTATGAATATTTGAAAGGTAATTGGAGACAGTGGACACCCTTGCCTCACAACTTGTCTGATCCTTGTTCTTTCTTTTTCTCCACCTACTTGTATTATAGCTTCTTGTCCTTTATATAATTCGTAGATTATCCTTCTATCTCTGTGATCCAATCCAGCATTTGTTAAAGCTTTCATCATCCCCTTCCAATTAATTCTATCAAAAGCCTTCTCTAGATCAATAAGTGCAATATGCGTGTTAAGGCCCAGAGTCATTCTTCTATCAATAATCATTCTGAGTGCTAGTATCGCTTCTCTAGTACCTTTATCTTGTCTAAATCCATACTGGTCAGCCCCGATCCAATCTTCTGCTTTTGGTCTCATTCTGTTTTGAACAATTTTTAATAAGATTTTAGATGCTTGTGAGATTAGAGAAATTTTCCTGTGTTCTTCACATTTTAAAGTATTTAATTTTTTTGGTAGAGTGACTATTTTGCTTTCTTGAAAATCTTTAGGAATCCTGCCTGTTATATGCATATTTTGTATCAACAGAAATATTTCATCAATAAATTTTGGACATCGTGCATACTTTAATAACTCTATGTAGATACCATCTTCTCCTGCTGCTTTTCCATTTTGTATACTATTCAATGCTTTATTAAACTCTGCTCTCATAATGGGTGGACCTAAATGATCGATTTCAATTAGTGATTCTAGTTCTATGCCATTACTATCTAATCCATGACCATCATATAAACCTTCTAAATATCTCTTCCATCGTTTTACTATATATATTTGATCTACTAAAATATTTCCTTGTTCGTCTAGTATAGTTATACCCTTAGTTGTATGTCTTTTTTCTAATTGTTGTATAATATTGTATGGACAATTAATTTTTCCCATTTCCTATGATATTCAATTGTATCACAGTCCTTTTCTATGTCCTTCTCTTTTGCTGCTATACACATAGTCGTTATCTTATTTGTTAACTTTTTATATTCGTTTACACTTCTTTCATCACCCTTATTTCTAAACTGTCTTCTCTGTATCATCAAATCTATTATTTCAGTAGTTAACCACTTCTTCCTGGGAACTACTTTTTCTTTACTTAATGATTCTTCAGCGCTTGATTTTATTATATCCCTCATTTTATTCCACTTTTCTTTTATATCTATATTTCTTAAATTATACTGTTCTTATCCTCTAAATAACTCTAACTTATCACCTATATTATTACTATATTGCACACTATATTTACTTCCACTATCCTTAATTTTATTGCGATCTATCTTCTTTGATTGGCTAATCTTTTTAATTTCTTTATTAGTAGACTAAGTGTACTAAGCAATAGATTGTGGTCCGAGTTAAGATCGGCTCCTGGATATGTTTTACATGCCGTTACTTGGTATCTATATTTGTTTCGGATTAGAATATAATCTAACTGATATCTCGCAATGTCTCCTGGCATTTTCCACGTATAAAGCCATCTTTTTGGCTGTTGAAATAAAGTGTTTACCACTGTCATATGGTTTTCTTTGCAGAATTGCACTAACCGATCTCCCCTTACATTTCTACTGCCAAGTCCAAATCTTCCAACTACTTCGTCTTCTGCCCTTTCCCCAATTACCGCGTTAAAATCTCCCATTACCATCACTTTGTCCTTTTCCTTTGTTGTACCTACTATAGAATCTAAATTGTTGTATATTTCTTCTATATCTTCGTCTGGATACCTACTTGTAGCCATGTATACCTGTATTATCACTACATCGATAGGTAGAGATTTTTAGTAGGAGCGGGAATCGAACCACGCATCTTTTACAATCCGAGGAAGTGCTCTAAACCACTAAGCTATCCTACTGATCCTTCGATCATCCGGAGCATGTCAATTGCTAAAAGAAATAGATCTAAAATGTTGAAAAAATCGCGCCATCAAATAGTATGAATTTTAATTGCAAAATTAAACTTACTATATTGGATGCATGTAATGCTTGCCGGTAGATGGCGTTAGTCGTAAGACAAATGTGATTAAGAATTTGGGATGATCGAAGGATCAGTAGGATAGCTTAGTGGTTTAGAGCACTTCCCCGGATTGGAAAAGATGCGTGGTTCGATTCCCGCTCCTACTAAAAATCTCTTTTTCTTTATTCACAAATAATTTGTACTTTAAAAATATCATTGTTCGATTTTTGAATATCCAAAGCCAAATTAAATTATCGTGTCTCATTTAAAAATGGATCTGCATTGAGAACATTTTCGTGCGATGATTTTCTACGATTTTAAATGTGGCCTAAAACCTGATGAGTCATTTGATCGACTTCAAATGGCATAGCGAGTTCAAGCGCGGTTACCTTACTTTGGGCAATGAACGAAGGAGTGGTCGTCTTACGATGGCTGTCACGAAAGAAAGTGTGCTGGCACATAAAATCTAATTCAAGAAAACAGGCGAATTACATACGAAGAGATTCTGCATACATTACAAATTGGTTCGGGAAGCGTTCATAAGATTCTACACGAGCACCTTCGCGTGAGGTGGATAGTTTCGCGCTGGGTGCCGCACAACCTCACCCGAGCTCGTTAGCAAGTCCGTACGAAGTGGGCGTGATATGATTAAAAAATTTGAAGCAGGCCCGTCTTGGTGCATTTACGATATTGTGACAGGTGACAAATCACTAATCCTGGATTTATCAATACTGAATGCAGCATCAACGCCAAATGGTATACCACAAAATACCTGCCAGAAGTTTTGTCTGCAATGAGCAACAAGCGACCGTACACCGGGCTCCGCGGGGTACTGCTTCACCATGACAAGGGGCGCCCTCAGCGCTCAAACGAGGGACTTCCGGGGCACCACACCGGTCAGAGTTTTGGGTCACCCTCTTTACAGCCCTGATCTGGCACTCTGTGACTTCTTTTTATCCACTAAAATATAAAAACAGCTGAAAGGGATACAGTTTTCATCGCCGGAAGACGCACTAGCAGTGTTCGAGAAGGCTGTGAAAGAAGTGTCTGCGTAGGACTGGAAAAAATGTTTCGAAAATAGGTTCAGACGCATGAAACTTTGTATAGAGTCTGGTGGAGAGTTCTTTGAAAATATTTAATTAAAATATTTTATCCATAGAAGTTAGTTTTTTAGTTTCTTAAAACTTTCTGAGTGTCCCACGTACGTTGTACGATATATTAAAATACTCGTTGTATAGTGCCAATATATCAACTTCAATCGAAGTATTGTTCACGACTGTTATACGATACATTGATCTTTTTCGTGTATACTATTGGTATTAATTACTCATCGACAGTTTTTTCAGTATATAAATATTTGTACCAATCGATATAGGTATACTGTGGCCCATAGTCATAAAAAGTATAGGGTATAAAAAAGTGTTAGCCCTGTTTAGTTATATACAAATGAAATTTAATTACTATTAATTACTAGCTTATGCGTGCGGCATCCACCTGTAATATAAATACGTCATCACATGGCTTGTAAATAATCTCTGTAGAAAAGTTGTCATCCAACAGAAACATTTATTTTTCCGGGATAAGAAGAATATTCTCTGTTCATTTACATAATGATATATGCAAAATTTCATGGTGACCGCTATGTAGTTACAGTTCCAGTGGCCCACCAATGAGAGAAAAAGAAAAAAAAAAAAGAACTTCAATAATCCTTCACAGAAGGGAACACACACACAATTAATATACTTACTTACACACTACGTGTTAAAATTAAAACAATTATGAAAAAATATTAGAAAAAATATATAAGTAAGTAACTACAATAAACCATATAAATTTCTAAAGTGATCCCCAAAAGGCGGAGAGACGGCACACGGCGGGCTTATTTATTAGGTGAGGGTCCGTTACTACCCTGTCCGTTGCCCCCGAACGACGGGATGTGTGGTTATAAACATTATTTCCAGCCTTAACAAAAGCATTTACCTAAATAGAAAATAGAAATGCGAGACCCTATTCACAACAAGGATATAATGATTAACTCTTATGTTTTTGAAATACCTATTTATATAATTTTCTAATAATGATTACGGTGGTAAATCATATGTAGTTTTCATACAACAACAAACTACTACCTACTACTAGATACAACGTTTTTCCGTCATTTCTTCTAATCCACGCATATTTTGAAACGGTTTGTACTTATATGGATCCTAATTAACTTTTGTTTGAACTGATAAATTTGTTTAAATTGACTTTTCCCAAAATTGGTTTACTAAATCATCTTCGATCAAGTATTCCTTAATCTTAAATAAAATTAAAATTAAGAATTCCTAATATAAATGCACAGCCTGTATATACGAGTAAGCTAAAGCCCACACGACTCAAGACACGAGTTCGTTAGCAATAATCTACAAGGTTATACTTTACTCGTATGTGGCTATATTTGTATGAATATTCATAAAACAGTTAGCAGTAGTTGATACTTCTTGACATGTGTAATAAATATAATATTTTCCAATAAAAAGATTAAAAAATAAATATTGATAGAGGGCAAGCCTATTGCCGTCTACCGGGCACATTTCTAAACTCTGCGCTGCTATTGAGAATTTTTCTTTTTAGGAAAAAGCTCAATACCGATCTGGGGATCGAACTCGAGACCTCATGATCAACAGTCAATTACACTACCGCTGCACCACAGAGGCAGTTTTGTTTGAAATTCACCTTTGAATATCTCGTTTGAAGATAATTTTTGATGCATTGATGCAATAAACTATGTAAATGTACTAGGTATGTATTGTTATAATGAAACCTTTTACCAAATACAAAACTATTCAAATATCGTAATTGTAGTTGAATACAAGTACAGCGAACGACGGATGGACGGATTTTAATTGCATATTTATTAATATTCCTTTATTTTTTTTGTTAAGGCGGGAAAAAATGTTCCTAACCGCACACCCTATCGTTCGGGACAACGACCAGGGTAGTGTGGGGCCTGCACCCACTAAAGAAACCCACCGTGTGCCATCTCTCCGCCTTTATTGGCGGGCCACTGGAACTATGTTACATTCCTTTGGTGGTATTTATTAATATTCCTACGGTTTCCCCAGTAGTGTCTTACAACATGACGAAGCAATGAAGCAATTTATCATAGATACCATTTCAATTATAATAGGAATAGTTGAAACTAAGTAGGTAAACCAAACACTAACTAAGAAAAAAGCTTTTTTAAGGTCAACAATGTGTGCTTCAGAAGGCCCGTTATACAAAGGGGCCCCCGGCTCACAGGCTTTCAAATATCAGCCTGGCATTCGTCACATGTTGTCAGGCTTTCTTTTTTTTTGGTAAGGCGGGAAAAAATGTTCTTAATCGCACACCCCGTCGTTCGGAGCAACCAACAGGGTAGTGTGGGGCCTTCACCCACTAAAGAAACCCGCCGTGTGCCGTCTCTCCGCTTTTATTGGCGGGCCACTGGAACTATGTTACATTCCTTCGGCGGTAGGTTGCGGTCAGCCCTTAATAAAAAATCTGACTCCGGCTTTGTTCTAAATTTTAAGGTCACCAGTTGTCCCCTTACAGTTAGGCATCAGTTAGGACCAGCTAAAACCGAAAAGATCGGAAGCTAACCTTAACAAAAAGTTTGGGATATAAGATTATGGAGATGATCATGAGGATGATGACGAGTCAAGAAAAAATACTTATCAAAATCTGTGTCGTTAATATATTTTATGAAGTCTGCCAACCCGCATTGGGTCAGCCTATCATTCTGCCGAACGGTGCGAAAGTAATGAGTTGTCAAAAAAAATAACAGCTGGAAGCCAAAACATGTTTACAGTTAATTTACTATTGCTAATTAACTAATCAGATTAATTTTATGTACAAAATTGGAACTTGCTAATCGCTTTGCCTTTGTAGTAGGCAACGACAGTAAAATATCGATCAGCGTTTGAGAGGCTTCTCACTGAATGCGGTTCGTTAGGTCTGAGAGAGTTCAGTGTGAGTCGTGCGTGCCTCTTGTTTCTTCCACATCACACACCTTGTGCTATTGAGGTAATATTGAATCAGATAATATTTGATTAGGTTATCAGGTGCTATTTCTTGCAAGTGTTTTCTTAAGCGTGAAAGCTTCAAGTGATCTATGTGGTTGAATTCAGTTTTATATAGATGGATGATTTTCAATAATGTTGTTTCCATTCCACTCATAAAGTTTAGTGCTACCATATATTACATACCTTTATTACTTTTCTAAACATGTGTTCTTTTAAAATACTCCCTCAAGTTTTATTATAAAGTTATCTGCCATCAAAATATCTACAAAAGGATACTGCAATCTGTCAAATCTGTTCAGTTATTCAAAATTTACGCCCGGATAAACGTTTTGAATCTTTTTGATGAAACTTTTGAAATATTCTGTGCACGCACTATGGACAGCTTTGTGGCAGCGACAAATTGCTGTTAAAATGGTTTTTGTTCATTTAAATTTAGCCTAACAGCGTGTAGCTTAGTTTACAACTTTTTACTAAAATGTTACAAATGAAATAAGTTGCGAAATTGCTTTTGTACTCGTACTATATAAAGTATCTTGTAAAGCGGTGTAGTTCGTTTGATTTGTTGAAGCAATTTTGATTTTTTTTAAAAACGTAGTTCCGAGCATATTCGAATAATAAATTATAACATACCTGTATAGTACAGTGCCTTCTGACCATGGTTTGGCTGCGTAGATTTCTGAATCACGTCCAGAGAGAAATAAAAAATCAGCGTATACAGCGCAATCTAGTGGTAATTTTCTATATAAACTGGTTATTTTTTTAATCCATCCATCCATCTATCAGCCTTTCAACGTCCACTGCTGGACATAGGCCTCCCCAAGAGAATGCCACAACGAGCGGTCCCGGCATGGGGGATAATGCCGTAATCGCCACGCTTGGCAGGCGGGTTGGCAATCGCAGTGGATGTTGTTAATACTCGAGGGAGTGCTGCTGCCCACTCCCCCGGCATTCCCTCAGTCGGCTCTTACGACTCCCGTGGGTAGAGAGGGGTGGGACAATTCTAAAGCCGGCCCCACACGGTCATATTTTTAATATTAATTTATAACTATTAGTAAGTCATTCGCTTGTTGTGGCGTTCTCTTGGGGAGGCCTATGTCCAGCAGTGGACGTTGAAAGGCTGATAGATGGATGGAGTAAGTAATTTAATTTAGAGTGTACATTAAACACAAAGTGAAAAATGTGAAATCGAAAATAACAGTCAGGAGCAGGATTTGAACCTGCATCTTCTGAATACCATCCAGATGCTTTACCAATTCAGCCATCCTGACAATTGCTCCTGACTACTAATTTCGATAACACATCATACTTAACGTCTTTGGGTGACGCCTGCGCCATCTCTCGGCAGTATTTTCATACATTATACCGACCAGGTAAACTTAATTTTACAATTAAGATTTTACCTAATAATGACGCAAACCCTTTAAATATTTAGATATTTTTATATATATTTTTAGCATTTGACATGCTTAGCACTATACATTAAACACAAAGTGAAAAATGTGAAATCGAAAATAACAGTCAGGAGCAGGATTTGAACCTGCATCTTCTGGGTACCGTCCAGATGCTTTACCAATTCAGCCAACCTGACAATTGCTCCTGACTGCTAATTTCGATAACACATCATACTTAACGTCTTTGGGTGACGCCTGCGCCATCTGTCGGAAGTATTTTCATACATTATACCGACCAGGTAAACTTAATTTTAAAATTAAGATTTTACCTAATAATGACGCAAACCCTTTAAATATTTAGATATTTTTATATATATTTTTAGCATTTGACATGCTTAGCACTATAAATTAAACACAAAGTGAAAAATGTGAAATCGAAAATAACAGTCAGGAGCAGGATTTGAACCTGCATCTTCTGGATACCGTCCAGATGCAGTCAGGAGCAATTGGCAGGATGGCTGAATTGGTAAAGCATCTGGACGGTATCCAGAAGATGCAGGTTCAAATCCTGCTCCTGACTGTTATTTTCGATTTCACATTTTTCACTTTGTGTTTAATGTATAGTGCTAAGCATGTCAAATGCTAAAAATATATATAAAAATATCTAAATATTTAAAGGGTTTGCGTCATTATTAGGTAAAATCTTAATTGTAAAATTAAGTTTACCTGGTTGGTATAATGTATGAAAATACTTCCGACAGATGGCGCAGGCGTCACACAAAGACGTTAAGTATGATGTGTTATCGAAATTAGCAGTCAGGAGCAATTGTCAGGATGGCTGAATTGGTAAAGCATCTGGACGGTATCCAGAAGATGCAGGTTCAAATCCTGCTCCTGACTGTTATTTTCGATTTCACATTTTTCTCTTTGTGTTTAACGTATAGTGCTAAGCATGTCAAATGCTAAAAATATACATAAAAATATCTAAATATTTAAAGGGTTTGCGTCATTATTAGGTAAAATCTTAATTGTAAAATTAAGTTTACGTGGTCGGTATAATGTATGAAAATACTTCCGACAGATGGCGCAGGCGTCACCCAAAGACGTTAAGTATGATGGTGTATCGAAATTAGCAGTCAGGAGCATTTGTCAGGATGGCTGAATTGGTAAAGCATCTGGACGGTATCCAGAAGATGCAGGTTCAAATCCTGCTCCTGACTGTTATTTTCGATTTCATATTTTTCACTTTGTGTTTAATGTATAGTGCTAAGCATGTCAAATGCTAAAAATATGTATAAAAATATCTAAATATTAATTTAGAGTGGATTCGACCAAATTCGAATATATACAAGAATAATTATACCGAGAATAATTTATTCCACGATTTTATTCTCTTAGATAATTAACGGTCGTTTTTCCACGCCATCCGACGTATCGCTTATATTTGGAATAGCTATTCGCGAATAGCGAAGTGAATATTATACCCAGCAAAAAGATAATGTTCTACAAACGGGACAGTGTTATAGCTTAACTCATCTCAACTCTTATTTGTCGTATCTTATATAGCGTGAGAAAGTAGCTGCCACGCGCCCGAAACCGATATTGGTTTCGAAAAATGACAGCACAAAAAAGATACCGCTATTTTTTTTATTCTTGGATTAACTCCTTATTCGATGCTTATCGGTGGTATAGTGATTATTCCCAAATAGGCTCGCTATTTTTCGAATTGTTGTTGGTAAAATGTAAAATGGATTTATTCTCGAGTAAGTAGCGATTTATACTAGGAATAAAATGTATTCTTATTTGGTCGAATCCGCCCTTAACGGAGTAAAATGTACTATATTTAATAATCTTTGTTATGAACTATACGTGTACCAAACGTCATTAAATTTTTTCAGTCGTTTTAACAGAATTGTAAAACATCTAAACATCGAAAGAAGGATAGGACATCTACCACACATCCTTATTTATAGTAAGTATATTAAAGTTATCTAATATATAAAATTGTCGTGTCACAATGTTTGTCGTCATTCCCCTCTAAAACGGCTTGACCGATTATTATGAAATTTTATGTGTATATTCAGTGGGTCTGAGAATATAATGTTTTATATACCCCTAAGTGATAAGGATGGTCCAACCAATTTTTTTTTTATGCTTCTGCATGTAAGTTAGTTATTTTCTTCTATGCTAGAAATTCCATAAAAAATGTCTAGAAATAATTTATATAGCAAAACAGCGTTTGCCGGATCAGCTAGTTATTTTAAATAAGTTTGTTTGTTGTCTCTTCACATCGTAGCTACTTGACGTTGTGAAATTTTTTGGCATATAAATAACCCGCAGTACAATCAAGGACATATGCATAGACATAGGCTACTGTTTATCTCCAAAAAATGCAGGGTTACTCAGATATCGCTTTTTTGTCAGAATTAATTAGAGTCGCGGGCATATGCTAGTTAATAAATGATATGAATTGCCGTGTGGGGCCGGCTTTAGAATTGTCCCACCCCTCTCCACCCATGGGAGTCATAGGAGCCGACTGAGAGAATACCGGGGGAGTGGGCAGCAGCACTCCCTCGAGTATTAACAACATCCACTGCGATCGCCAACCCGCCTGCCAAGCGTGGCGATTATAGCACTATCCCCCATATGAGCGAAACACATGTTGTGGCGTTCTCTTGGGGAGGCCTATGTCCAGCAGTGGACTTCGAAAGGCTGATGGATGGATGGATGGATGAAATGATATGATATTATTTGCGAGAATAAATAATATGTGATACATATATCAGTATATTGTATATCAGTTAATTATATGGCTTCATGTGGTGAGGGGTGACATGAGACAGCACGATCTTATTACGGAGGATGCTTTTGAATGACAGGCGAAATGAAGGCAAATAAGTATGAAATTAGACCCTGGTCAATAAAATGCTAGGCAGAAGACAAATATCGCAAGAAACTTGCAAGCATATGAGTTTTGCCACCTACGTGATAAAGATAGTGGGAACGTGCAGGGTTGTGGTATTACTATAGACTTTATCTTCTGAGAGGAGAGTCGACAAGAGCTGAAAAAATGCACAGTAAGCACCTAATGAGATAAAACAAGAGGCATTTTAGCCGTAGTAAAATAGAGAACAAAGTCAAATTTCACAAAATTAATATCAAAACTTTGTTTTAGATTATGAAGAAAGTGAAACAAAAGAATAACGTCATAAAGAAAAATACGACAAAAGAACAAGAAAACGAAACTGCAAATTTAGAACAGGTGCCAGTAAAAGTTGATTTGTTGGATGATGAGGAACAGGGCTTTGGTGGATGGTTAAGGTATGAATCATAATCCAGAAGAAAACCACAGCCCCATTGACATATTTTATTCCTAAGATTAGATTTAACTTGATGTGTGTTTACGGACTAAGAATACAAGTGTTACATCACCACCACCTCAGTTTTTCCCACGGGTGTCGTATGAGGCGACTAAGGGAAGTAAGCAATTATCATCCATCCATCCATCAGCCTTTCAAAGCCCACTGCTGAACATAGGCCTCCCCAAGAGAACGCCACAACGAGCGGTCCCGTCATGGGAGATAATGCCGTAATCGCCACGCTTGGCAGGCGGGTTGGCAATCGCAGTGGATGTTGTTAATACTTGAAGGAGTGCTGCTGCCCACTCCCTCGGTGTTCCCTCAGTCGGCTCTTACGACTCCCGTGGGTAGAGTGCATTGCATTACTGGTGGTACGGTTGGGGTAGTGCTCACTTGCTATGGGGTTGGTACTACCATCTCCAGTGTGATCGGCCATGAAGCACATCGGTGTGTTTTGGTTGTAGCAGGAGATTCTTTCATTTCATATCTGTGAAATGAAATGGTGAGCAGCGGCTTCACAATACTCTCGGTATAGTTGAGTCCATGAGCGACGGTTACCATTTACCATCAAGTAGACCGTGGGTCATCTGCCACCATAAGCAATAAAAAGAATTATTAAGTTATTTTTTTACACTACACGGGTGGCAAATGGTAACATCGCAATAGGTGAGATTTTTCCATTGTTGTGCATACTACGTGTTATTATTAACTCTTTATCTGCCAAAATTGTGGTTTGGCAATCTTTGATTATTGTGTGTGAGCTAAGATAGCCAAGGTGTTTGGTGGCGAAGGTGTGACGCCCAAGTGCGCGAGGCTTTGCTCAAGAGAGCACGGAGGGTTTTTAGTGGGTGAGAGCCCCGTCTCTCATTCTATCATCATCTCTACATTATTGCACACCTAAAAAAAAAGGTGTGTAATGGGTTCTACTTCTAAAATATCTATTCTATAACAAACAATATCAAATGACAAACATTTATTCATGTAATTAAGCAACGAAAACATTCTTGTTTTCAGATCATCAGACGGCCTGGAGACAATGAAATTGTTTGTAATAGCAAATAGTATTGTAATGCTCACTACGCTCGTGTACCCACACGTTCAAACTGTATTTGAAATCGTTTCTGAAATGATTTATGGAACAGGCCTTCAATACAACGATTGAATTGTTGAATTGATTACGTAAACTTGTTTATACTGAGAGCTACCGAATGTATATTTAATGATAACAGTTCAGGGGTCATTTATTTGTGATATTGATAACCAAAAAAAAAAAGCAAGTTGTTTACGTGTTTACATAAAAGAATGATATGTGAATGATTATTGAGGTAAATTTACTATAATTGAGTATAAGTTATTGTGTAGCTTAGTTTAATCTGTGTTCGTATAAAACTCAAACGAATATAAAAATCTGTTACTTTATAATTGATTTGAATCAATGTCTTTTATGTAATATCTATAGGTCCTTAACTTACTAATTGTTATTGAAAATAAATAGACGGAAAATAAATTCAAATATATAGGATATTATACTTAATATATATATATATATATATATATATATATATATATATAAACGTACATATGCTATGTAAAAATGTTCGGATTAGTATTTAGGCTGATATTTTCACTAAGCGTTGTTGTATGGTATTCAATTAATATCTGGGTTATGATATCGGATTATTTTAACAAAGAATTTCACAAACTTATATCAAATGAAACTGAATACTTAGATGATGATGAACTATAATGATTTCATGTTACTTCAAATACTAGCAAACTGAAACTTACTTATAATATGCCAATAAATACTATGAAATAAAAAAAAACTATTATGGTCTTATTTGAATTTTATCTACTTTTTGGTTAAAAATCTATGAATTCCTTAAAAATACTGGAATAAAAATTTAGTAGTAACTATAATATTGATGATTGGGGTTTGAACTTGATTTTTGTAAAATAATTTATTATATTAGTTAAGTAGCCTATAATATGCTTAGAAATTTTAATATTTACATTGCAAAATGACTAATCAAAATGTATTAATATTCAGCTTATTATTCCTTATGACAATAATATAGTTTCCATGTATCAATTTATTGCTCACTGAAGTAATGTCATACAATTCCAGTGGTCCGCCAATACATGCAGTCAGATGACGCACAGCGGGTTTGTTTTGTGAGCTAGGGTTCTACGACAGCACAGGCGGAGAGACGGCACACGGTGGGTTTCTTTAGTGGGTGCAGGCCCCACATTACCCTGTTCACTGCCCCGAACGACGGGGTGTGCGGGGTTAGGTACATTTATTCCCACCAAAAAAAAAATTCAAAAAAGGTTTCTGTGACAGGGCCCACTGAAGGAATGTAATATAGTTTCGGTGGCCTGCCAATAAAGGCGGAGAGACGGTACACGGCGGGTTTCTTTAGTGGGTGAGGGCTCCAGACTACCCTGTTCGTTGCCCCGTTCTACGACAGGGTGTGCGTTTTTTCGTCTGAATAAAAGAGAAAACACGCTTCATTACTCGATATAACTTTTGTGATAATTCAGCACATTAGCTGTTAAAAAATATTTTAGTAATATTTTTAAGTTATTGCTAAATATCATGCTAAGTATTCGTAAGTAAATTAATCAGGCATTAAACCGTTTCATTAATTACTGGTTAAATTACTTTCATTATTTATAATACCGGATGTTAAGAAAACAATGTTTAAACCACCCTTTTCTTATCTGATTTACGATCTTTTGACATGCAAAATTTTAATTTTTAACACGCAATAATTTAGGTCTATAAATTATGTTGATCACTAATCTATATCTAACACGTAATCTAGTGGATAATTAATGCCTTGTTAGTTAACAGCAGAATCCACATACTTTGATATGCAACCGGATATTCATGCAACTTTCATATGCTTACGTAAAGTTGTGAACTGATTATATTTGAGCGCTATGATTTCTTTCTATAATGTTCGCTTAATACAAATATTTAATTATTGAACTTTCAGCAGCGCTTTCGACTACAAAGGAATAAGAAATAAAATGTACTTATAGTTAAGAGTAAGTCCACAATGTGCGTCGAAAAACTGCACACATGGTTGAGTGGCTTAGATACCGGCCTCTCACCTGAGTGTTATAGGGCTTTGTGTGTTCCACAAATGGTTGTTATCAGTCTGGGTGAACTTAGTGTCCGTGAAATTGTACGTCTGCAAAGTTCCCCGCAATAAAAGGATTATTTCATAGTGCAGCGTGTAGTCTTTAATAAAAACTGCAATCATAGAAATATGTAGTTAACTCATGTAACAATCTGCAGACCGAGACAAAGTGCGAAAATGAGATACAAATAATTCACAACTCTATGGTACTTAATCAATAAGCTATATCTATTTTGATGTAGATTGATATTAAATAACTTTATGTTGTATTTAGATATTTTTAGCATTTGACATGCTTAGCACTATACATTAAACACAAAGTGAAAAATGTGAAATCGAAAATAACAGTCAGGAGCAGGATTTGAACCTGCATCTCCTGGATACCGTCCAGATGCTTTGCCAATTCAGCCATCCTGACAATTGCACCTGACTGCTAACTTTATGTTGGTCTGTCACCCTGACGGCCGAACAAATTGTTGATTCATCACCCTACAAGCTCGGCCGTTAATATTTATTATACGAGTATATCGTAAAATATATTGCATAACTCTGTATATACCGATTTTTTTTCTGATATACTCGCAAACATAACTCTTTGAAAAAGGTTCTACTTACTTTAATCTAATATCTGTTTATCAACCTAAATTATACAATACTAGTATATGCCTAAGACTTCGTCTATGTAGATTTGAAAATTTGGTCCATTGGGAAATTACAAAAATATGAGTGCTTAAAATTAATGGTATAAAAATTGTCTCATGTCACAAATATTGATTGCACTGTAATAGAGAAAAGGCCTGGCCGTGTGGGGCCAGCTTTAGAACTGTCCCACCCGTCTCTATCCACGGGAGTCGTAAGAGCCGACTGAGCGAATACCGGGGGAGTGGGCAGCAGCACTCCCTCGAGTATTAATGACTCCACTGCGATCGCCAACCCGCCTGCCAAGCGTGGCGATTACGGCATTATACCCCATGATGGGGCCGCTCGTTGTGGCGTTCTCTTGGGGAGGCCTATGTCCAGCAGTGGACGTTTAAATGCTGATGGATGGATGGAATAAAGAAGAACGGTTGAAGTAAAAGGCCGTCCACAATTATAGTTAGTCTTATTACGATAATTTTATCCTCAAAAGTCCGTAATCAGTAACAGTCAATAATAACATAAACTAACTGTAATCCAAATTTCATTTGAAATTCGTTTGGTTATTTGACTGACTTGTACTGAGACAAAATGGCCAAACGAATTTAAATGAAATATTAATTTTAAACAGTATGATTTTTGTTTAGTGTACATTACAATATGTAATAATAAATTGAAAATCTTGACTGCTTATTAAATCATGTTTCCATTCTACACATCTGTAAATACTTAGGTTGCATGCAATGGCAACATGCCAAAACCCTCTGTTTCATATCAATAAACGCTAAGCAATTGATGATCTATATTTAACTACTGTTTCTTAAGATAATATAACTACATCTATATACAATACACTATCGCATATTTAATTTGAATATAGTGTATGTACAAAGTACACAGTTCTGTCAAAATTACAGCCTTCCTAATATGCAAATCTGAGGTTGGACGGTAGACAATTGTCACCACATGCCGGTCAATTACATTAACGTGCTTTACTGATTTGTGCAGCGATAGCCTAGCGGTAAAACGAAGGGCAGCAAAGATAGTGGTATCAATTTCGATCCCCAGTCTAAGATTCAGACCTCATACGGCACACACCACTGACTTTTCGAGATAGTTCGAAATAATGTGTATATTTGTAAACAATTTATATCTGGCCGGTGAAGAAAAACATCGTGAGAAAACCTGCATGCCTGAGAGATTTACTCGACGGCTTGTGAATTCTGCCAACCCGCATTGGTCCAGCGTGGTGGACTAGGGCCTAATCCCTCTCACCATGAGAGGAAACCCATGTCCAATATTGAGACAAAAACTGGGTTGAAAAAAAATGTTTTACTGACTTCTACTACTTTATGAAAGCAACAGTAAATCTAAATTGTATACTGTTGGTAAGATGAGCATAGAAAAGCCTTGTAATAGACATAATTTTTATAGGCATACCGTATTCTAAAACTTATTTTTTCCGTAATTATTATGTTACGTAACTATTATGTAATTATTCTACATCTACAATTCCTTGTAGAATTATTTTTTATATTTACGCAAAGACTACATAATATATTGTTTTTATACAAGCCAAGGCCTACGTGAATACCAAGAATTCTGTCTAGCTACTACTCTTTATTTCGCGTAGAAACGGAAGAATGGTCCCGCTACAACCAAAACAGCGTGGGCCGTGTGGGGCTGGCTTTAGAATTGTAATGGGAGTCGTAAGAGCCGACTGAGGGGGATACCAAAACTAGTTATTCTACAGGAACTATTCCTTTTTTCGGGATGAAACTTCAACATCCAAATACGTGCAGTTGTGATACTTGTGATTCACTGACAAATATAAAAAAAATGCATTTTTAATATGTATTTTTTCTTAATGTGTTTTATTGTTTTGTATAAAGGTGCCTGCCTCTGCCTCTGTGGTGTAGCGGTAGTGTAAGCTGATCATGAGGTCTCGGGTTCGATTCCCGGGTCGGGTAGTGTTATTAAGATATTTCGTAAAAAAAAAGAAAAATTCTCAGTAGCAGCCCGGAGTTTGGAAATGTGCCCGGTAGACGTTAATAGGCTCGCTCCCTATTACGTGGGACTTAAACATAGCTGGCGAGTTGTGGGTGTGTAATACACCTCTGCCTACCCCTTCGGGGAATACAGGCGTGATGCTATGTTATAAAGGTGGCAACGAAAAGACTTTGTTAATTAAATTATTAGCAAAATTTTTAGTTTTTTTTTTTTTTTGAATTTGAAAATAGTTATTTCTGATTTTTATCAAGTATCAAGAATATTGTATTTGATAGTAAGTAAAGTTTCTGAATTTTTATCAAGTATCAAGAATTTAGTTTTTGATAACAAGTAAAGTTTCTGATATTTATGCAGTTTACACATTCTAAAATAGATAACAGTGTTTAACACCATCGATATTAACAGTGTTTAACACCATCCATCCGTGCCGTGTGGGGCCGGCTTTAGAATTGTACCACCCTTCTCCACCCATGGGAGTCGTAAGAGCCGACTGAGGAAATACCGGGGGAGTGGGCAGCAGCACTCCCTCGAGTATTAGC
Source organism: Leucoma salicis (assembly GCA_948253155.1). Taxonomy (NCBI): domain Eukaryota; kingdom Metazoa; phylum Arthropoda; class Insecta; order Lepidoptera; family Erebidae; genus Leucoma; species Leucoma salicis. Next base: position 6,715,453 of record OX411808.1, on the reverse strand, counting down.
AACATCCACTGCGATCGCCAACCCGCCTGCCAAGCGTGGCGATTACGGCACTATCCCCCCTTTAGGGAGGCCTATGTCCAGCAGTGGACGTCGAAAGGCTGATGGATGTACGAAATCTATCGCATTATACATATATCACACAGCCAACCCGTGAACATGAATGCTGAAAAGTATTCGAAACTACGGGATAGTAGAAAATTAAGTAAACGCAATAGATTCCGTGAACGTAGTTTTATTTCATAATAAGGAAAGTTTTACGAGTTTGCCTTTATAAAAAGAGATATTTATTTCCTAAGGAAAATCTAAAGTTAAGTAACTGTAAGTTTAAACTTAATTTATTTTACTTAACTTACTGTTTCTTGAAAATCAACTCGTTTTATCAAATCAAGGATCAAGCCATTTTGATGAACCTTACTTGACACTTGGTTTTAACAAGCAAAGTTTGTATATTAATAAAACTTTAGCTCACAAAATTGACTACACTGATCTGAGCAATCTAAGTATATAGTTTCTCAATATAAATAGTTAGCAACCAAATGTAGATTAAATGTTTTTATTTATGATAATAGGCACACTAAGTGTTATTTATGAAGAAGCAGTATCGATGCTGAAATACTAAAACTGCTTTTAGCGATTTATTTTTCACAACTGTTGTTTGCATATAATATCCGATAATGCGGCCTTATCACTCTAGGCTATCATTGTTGATTTGTGCCGAGCAGCGCAGTGAACTCGTCGCGACGATGGGGGGATACCTCTCGCTGCCGAGTGTTGTCAAAGCGGTTCTCGGCAGCGACAGGCCCAAACCGTCGCCGGCGACTGGGGTGGCGCAGGCGCGAGTGCTTGCGCCTCATGCCGACCTAGCTGAGGTTGCGGGTGGTTGGACCCGGGAACGATCGCCACCCGCAAGGCCTCCCGCGAAGGTGCGACGCTCCGTGTGCAGATGCGTCGCTCAGTGGAGGGTACCTGGAAGGGTAAGCCGCCGGCGGGCTACTGAAGTAATCCACACAGTACCAGTGGTCCATCAACACAGGCGGAGAGATGGCACACGGCGGGTTTCTTTAGTGGGTGAAGGCCCCACACTACCCTGTTCGTTGCCGCTAACGGCAGAAGATGTACCTAAGTACATCTTTTCCCGTCTAAACAAAAAAAAGGGGTATCATTGTTGATACCCTAGTGATAAGACCAAAAACTGATAAGAGGTATGATAAATAAGTCTCTTAAAGCTTTTATATTTACAGCTAGAAGTCGTATGACTTCATATCAAAACTTATGTATTTATGAATATTGTCTATGACTCCGATATATTATGCTTTAAATATAATCAAACATGATCATTTAAGGAGCTTTTGTAAATAACCTGCTTTTTAAATCCTGAGCTTTACAGCTTAGCATCGGTAAAGCAGATTGGAAAAGTTTTTTCTTGAGAGAGTTCAATTAAAGTTGTGTTAAAAGCAATTTCCCGTGGTTAAATGTGTGCAGGATGGTGGACGTTGGGCTTATGTGAACACAAGCTAAATTAATTGTTATTTAATCGAGTATAAAATCGTGAATTCTCTATTCGATTTTGTTTTTTACGATTTCTAGGTATATATTTTTGTTTAAGAACAGATTTTAATTATCATTGCCATGTTGTATTAAGTATAAATGAAGATAGTCCGTTCCATTTTAAATACAATGTTATTTAAACATTTTAACCTTGTGGACGCAAAACAGATAGCACGAATTTTTAGACACAATGGATATCAATTTAGGTAACATAGTTCTAAAAAGTTTAAATTTTTTTTACAAAACCGTATGTACAGTAATAATATTTACAAATAGACTAATTCTAGGCATCGAAGAATTCCTCTGCGTCACATTCATTGGGTAACGTGCCCAGACGGCTGGCAGCATTTCCAGGTTGTATGGCAATGCTTATTCTTTGTGCAAAGTAATATCCCAAGACCCAACGACGGCCAGACCTTTGTTATTTTATAAAAGCTGAAAGTTCCTCTGTGCATGTCCCCAACACAGATAAGAACGATCAGCAAGTATGGAGTTTGGATTGTGGTTACTTGGGCAGGTAACAGGTAGTGAAAGTGTATAAAATAGTACCTCATATTCGTCAAAGTATTAAGCTCCATATTCTTATATTTTCTTGGGAATAACATTAGAAATTACGTCATCCATTGCCGGACACTTAGTACGGTTCCAACCCCCTGCCAGACACCCCTATACTTCAATAAATTATAATTTTACTTTCGTTATAGTATAAAAGCTGGATTTTATATTTGTTACTCGGGGACCTATAAAATAGTGATACCTCAAAAGCCGGACAGTTTAAATAGTTTTTACATCTTGCCAGACACATTGAAACTCTGCTGTAGGCGCGCGAGGCAACAACTGTTCAAGCGGATGAAAGTGAGATAGGCGCTTAGTCTATAGCAATCGTTTAAGAAATTAAATGAAAATAGTTTGATTACGTTCATAGCCTATTTATAACTATGTCTATTACAAAAGTAAAAAAAAAAAAATATTACATGTAAAAGAAATAATCAATCATTTCTGTAATTTTCATCATTGTGGTCGATATTTTTATTAATTTCGTCACTACTACCTACTCCAGTCCGTGGCTTGATCGTCATCAATACCGCCTTCTCCATCAGTTTCAGGAAAAAAGATAACCCTAGTTTATACAATTATGAATAATATTAGGAAAATGATTAATCGGTATGTATGGTCAGCCAATGTTATTGAGCTTTTTCGTAAAAAGAAAAATGCTCAGTGTAGCTCGGAGTTTGGAAATGTGCCCGGTAGACGGCAATAGGCTCGCCCCCTATTACGTGGGATTTAAACATAGCTGGCGAAGCAGCAGCAGCAGCGGCACATACCGCGGTACTTGGAAGATGCGATGGCGCTAGGGTGTCTACGCATGTGGCGTTCCACACCAGACCACCCACTTCCAAAGTAGAAGTGACATACCATCTGGTCTTTTGCCATCTTCACGTACCAAGCCGTTAGGTTCAAGCACAGCTGGTACATCGGCGGCGACAATAGCACGACGAATAATGTCATTAAGATGAGCGTGTCGCGGTATACGACCTGCGCTCCTACTGCATGATAAGCCATGGTGACCTAGGCCTATCCCCACAATGACAGTGATGCGGAGCAACACTTAGTGCACCTAAGTAAAGGCAAGTGGCAATGCGGAAAGTTGCGTCTTCCAACATGGTACCTATATTGAACGAGGGAAGTGCTTTTAGCCAAAGAACTGATTCCCATCGTCCCACAGCCAAGTGTAAAAAGCAAAAATAACTGTTAAAATAAAATAAACTATCATGAAATCATCATGAAATGTGAATACACCGTATTGAATAGAATAATCCGTAAATAAATCTGAATCAACTTTCCAACATAGAACTGCAAATTAAATTCCAATGCTGGAAATTATTACCTAGTTGTTTTTTATTAAAAAAATGTAAGACAAATCTTAAATAAAATTATGAACTCATAATAAAGAAAAATTCAAAAGAACTTTCAAGAAAGTGACAATAAACTTAATACTCAATTACCAAAACGTAATTTGTCTTCATACCTCAAGCACCAAAGTGACATTAGTCTTTGTTTTTATAAATTGGGCCTTTGCGTGTTCAATGTTCGACATAATAAGCTACTAAAATAATAAACTCGCACTCAAAGTCTGCCTTTTACTGTAGTATTTAAGAACCAAACTACAGATACTAAAAATAGTTTGTAAATCTTTTTTTGTAGTCGTTTCAATAGCTGCAATAGTGTTGTTTTTTTTGTTATTGTTAGTATTGTTTTTTGAGTCGTAAAGACATCGAATAACAATTATTGTGAAGTAGAGATTGGATGTTACCGTCGGTGACTGCGATAGCTTAGCGGTCCAGAGTACTTCCGACGGGGACACAGGTTCGAATTCGAATCCTTCTCGCAGTAAAGAAAGTCGCTCGCAGAAAAGCTCTCTTTTTCGACTTTTACTAATAATAATAATAATTTGTTCTTATATCAGTTATGATAAAAAAATCGCACGAATATTACGAAAGCTTTAATTTGCAACTTTGTCTGTCTGTAAGATTGCTATTGAACTTTTGCCAAATAAAAGGTAATTATAACATTGCCAACACAGAAGGAAACTAGTTCCAAACATTTCTGATGGCGCAGGCGTGATGCTTTTTTTTGTTGCTTGTAGTGGCAGACGAGCCACGATCCATCTGATGGTAAATGGTAACCGTCGCCTATGGACTCGACTATACCGAGAGTATTGTCAAGCCGCTGCTCACCAATTCATTTCATAGATATGAAATAAAATATAAACGGCTATCTCCTGCTACAGCCAAAACGCAACGATGTGCTTCACGGGAGATAGTGATACCAACCCGCTCGGGCCCGATACCAAGTGAGTACTCCCACTTGGTACACAGCCCTACCACCAGTCATGCAGTGGATGATAATTGCTTACTTCCCTTAGTCGCCTCATATGACACCCGTAGGAAAGAATGGGGTGGTTACACTTGTATTCTTAGTCCGTCACAACACGGACAAAATGTATTGCTGAAAAAAAAATTACGTTTCGGTAAGTCTAGTAGATGTGAAAACATCGAAATAATTTTGTAAAAATAATAAGTAGAAATAACATGATCATTTCAATGTGTACTTGTATAAAATTATGACATATTTAAAATAACGGATTTTTTTCAATGTGTGCTTGTATAAAAGTACTAGCTGTTTCTCGCGGCTTCGCTCGCGCAAATAAATGAATATTGAAATAGGAGCGATTTTGTTAATACCTCTTTGTAAACGATGTTTGCAGTGTTTCCTTTTGCGTCTAAAACTCACTCTGGAGCATGCAACATAAATCTCTCCATGTGAAAAGCAGTCCTTACTTAACGCCAGTCATGTTTAGTGACTGGCCTAGGGACTTATTAATTGTTATTTATTTATTTATTAAGGCTTACCAACGATTGTTTACATAAATACATTAAATTAATGCTAAAATTAGAAACATGCAACAATGTAGCAATCACTTAAAGGTAAACAATACTTGCAATATAAAAAGAAAGATACCATACAGAAAAAGTAAATGCATTTTGCTCACTTTAAAAAGGTTAGGTACATTATTATTTATACAATGTAATGATAGTACATAATGGAATGGATACATTATAAAGCATTAACGAAATAAACCCGACTATTCAAATTTTGATAGACAGTAATAATAAATTTTTGATGATCTAAAGAATCAAAATGCAGGTCAATTAGATCACTACATCCATTCACCAACCTACACAAACGTGCATAGGGGGAATTTGCGCCCAACACGGTTCTGCTTAGTGGCGGACACAGTGGCGTGATGGAGCAACGTGGAAACCTGGAAGGAACACGGAATCGAAAGAGTGGTAAAAGTCTGGGAATTTTTTATGGCAAAGCACACAAGAGGAATCTGTATTCCGTTATATTATTTTAATTTCTTCAGGATACTCTGATAAAATTAACGGTATTCGTGGAATATAAACAACATTTCCTTGACCACGTTCGGTAATTACTGTGGCTCCTACGATGTTTCTATAAAGAGCTTTGATTTGGAACCCAGTTCCATTGCAAAATTTAGGGGATTGATATTTCTTAATAACATTACTGGTGATCCAATTTAAGAGTTAGTTTCCAGTGAGAAACCCTGTCAATAACGATAAACCAGGATTTATAACAAAAAACACATACATAGCATCACGCCTGTATTCCCCGAAGGGGTAGGCAGAGGTGTATTACACACCCACGACTCGCCAGCTATGTTTAAGTCCCACGTAATAGGGGGCGAGCCTATTGACGTCTACCGGGCACATTTCCAAACTCCGGGCTGCTACTGAGATTTTTTTTTAAATCTCAGTAATACTGCCTGACCCGGGAATCGAACCTGAGACCTCATGATCAGCAGTTCCTTACAGTACCGCTGCATCACAGAGGCAGTCAGCAGGCAAACGGATTTATCTTTTATGTAAAGTATTTGGACCTGACTGTTTGTTTCGTCTAATATCCATAACGGCTGAACCAAGTTGGACGGGACTTTGACTAACGTATAGCAGATGTTACAAGAAGTAACTTTTGAAACTACATATTATTATTATTTTAGAAAAATAATTAGGTTACTACACAAAAAAGTGATTTACTAAATTCCACGTGAACAAAGTCGCGGGTTGCACTTAGTTAATAAAGTTTGTTATTTAAACTTTATATAAGATGCTTCAATATTGAATTTCTTGCTTTTGCTTTTAAAAATAACAAACTTTTTATGCAAACTTTCGACCCCTAATTCGCCCTTTTAGTAATCTGCTTCATTTATAGTGGACACTTTTAGTGCCTAATTATGGATCTTCTCTGTTTTATACATCAACTGCCTCTGTGGTGCAGCGGTAATGTAAGCGACTGCTGATCATGAGGTCTCGGGTTCGATTCCCGGGTTGGGCAGTGCTATTGAGCTTTTTCGTAAAAAGAAAAATTCTCAGTAGCCACTCGGAGATTGGAAAAGTGCCCGGTAGACGGCAATAGGCTAAACCCCTATTACGTGAGACTTACTAAGCATAGCTGGTGAATCGTGGATGTGTAATATACCTCTGCCTACCACTTTGGGGAATACAGGCTTGATGTTATGTTTTTGTTTATACATCAATGTTTATAACACATATTTATACAAGGCTGTAAGGCTTGGCGGTGAGTAAGACGGTAAGTTTGCCACCCCCTGAGTGGTTGAGGTGGTAGCCCATAGACCAAAGGCAACCTTCGCGAGTAATTCGTCCCAAGAACAGCTATAGGACATGAAAAGGAATGATTATATAGAGGAGATAAGGAAGTGTTCAGTTAAAATAATAGGAAGTGAAAGATGGTTTTGGTAGGTTTTTAATTTAGAGTAAGAAGCATATATTTAGACTTTTTTGAATTAAGAATGTTAAATTTCATTTTATATTTGATATAGGTTTGCCGTGTGATGATCATGGGAGTCGTAAGAGCCGACTGAGGGAATACTAGGAGAGTGGGCAGTAGCACTCCCTCGAGTATTAACAACATCCACTGCGATCGCTAAACCACCTGCCAAGCGTGGCGATTACGGCACTATCCCCCATATGAGCGAAACACACGTTGTGGCATTGTCTTGGGGAGTCCTATGTCCAGCAGTGGACGTCGAAAGGCTGATGGATGGATGGATGGATGGATAGGATACACATACATTTCAATAGTTTTATAAAATCGTGGGTAAAATAGGGGTAGAATTTAGGAAGTAAATCTTTAACGATGACGAAGTCGCGGGTTTTAGCTAGTATAATATATAATAAATGAGAATATTGTTGGAGTCTTATATAATTCTTGGTAGGCGCACTCTTATTGGTGTAGTGACGATGCCAGGCTAACAGCCGGTTTTACCCTCCCTCTTCATTAGATGTTCTCACATCAAAAACAATATATTTGTTATATTATGATTGATACTAACGAAAAAAGCCTATGTCTATTATTGGTAGGAATAAAATCAATACAGCGGAGGAACAAACTAAAGTTGCATCACTATAATCTTGAAATGATTGTCGTGATACAAGTCACAAAAAAGACAGAGCGTCGTGAAACTCTACCATATACGTAAAAACAAACAACGAAGTATTTTATATTACTAGCTATAGAATAAAAGTAAATAAATGTATGTGACGTGACCATTTAAACGAATTCATGGGTAGAAACTAGTTACGAATAAATATAAGTATGTAAAAGTTATTAATATCACATTACAATTCAATTTCTATAAACAAAATCGCTGGTATAGCAACATTTTTACTCTAACAATATCTCACACAACAAAAAGAGAAACCGGAGAAGTTCGGAGGCTATTATAAGGCTTTTATCGGAAATTTACGTGACAAAGCCTGTATTATTAAATATATACGCCATTCTTTTATTCGCTAATTTAATGTAAAAAAGTACCAAATGTATTATTTATATAATTTATACATCTGTTCGTCTGAACGCGATAAACTTAAAAAATACCGGAATATTCATGTGGTTTATACCAATGAATGGAATAATTAAAGTGGTTTGTGTCATTCATTAAAATTTTGCGTAAATAGGCTGAAGTATTTAATGATGATTAATAAACATGTCGGAAAAAACATACTGACGATTGCTCTCGATTAATTTACGTCAGTATTGGTCAAGCAGTTATCTCGCATTGCATTCCTGGTGGTAGGGCTGGGTAGCAACTGGGAGTGCTCACTTGCTATCGGGCCCGAGCGAGTTGATACCACCATCTCTCGTGAGGTCATGAAGCACATCGGTGTCTTTTGGTTGTAGTAGGAGATAGCCGTTAATTCTTCCATATCATATCTGAAATGAAATGGCGAGCAGCGGCTTGACAATACTTACGGTATAATCTATGGGCGACGGTTACCATTTACCATGAGTTGAGCCGTGGCTCGTCTGCCACCAAGTGCAATAAAAATAAAAGTAATCCAAGATTATTTTTATCTCTGATGCTAAGCGTTTCACAGTAGGCTATAGACGATAGCAACACCAAAGGCATAACTTGCGCGTCTCAAACTCCAAGGAAAGGGATAGAAAGTGGAGAAAAGGATTAATAAGAAAAGAATAGAAAGGATAATAAGTAAAGAGAGGACGGGAGATGGTTTAGGACTCCGGCATTCTCACTTACCATACGAAATAGAATGATAGGAGTACGCCTGCCGTTTTTTTACGCTGATCTTTGTGACAGAGTAATAATTCCCCGATCGAGCCGATACATTCATGCTGGGAGCAAGACTCTACCATCTAGACAGAAGAAATGTTGAACTTTCCACACTCAATATATTAGCAATGGCTGATTTATCATATGAATTAACAATGGTAAGTTCAAATTCATCTCATTATATTAATGCAATCCACATATTTCTTTTAAGACTTGTTATATTTTGTGTCTATTTATAGTTTGTTAAGGATCCGATAATCATTCACTAGCATGGTACGCATATAAAAAACCTTGATGAGAAGCTATTACTGCATTCCTTTATTGAAGCTACAGCAGTAAAACAACGTTTGCATGTCAACGCAACAAAAACGTACATTGTAATGTCAGAGCACTGAACAGTTTGCAATGGGACAAAGTTTTGTAGTGTGTCTATATAAAATACTGTATCTAAGGAATAAATAATGATAGGTAAAAAAACTAATTAATAAAAAAACCAACTGATGGTGTGCTATTCATCTCTATTGAGTCAACTATCCTAAGAGTACAGTCAGGGTACTGTCAAGCCATTTCTCATCGTAGTATTTCGCGAACATGAAATGAAAGATTGAACGGCTATATCCCGTTACAAACAAAACACACGCGAGGTGATTCATGGCTAGTCACACGGGATAAGGTGATACCGCGCCGCTCGGGACCGATGACAAGTAGGTAGACCCACTTGGTACCCAGCCCTACAAGCAGTAATGCAATGGGTGATAATTTCTAAATTCCCTTAGTCGCCTCATATGACGCGTTCAAGACAGAATGAGGAAGATAATTTGTAATCCTTAGTCCATCACCACAACTATAAAAAATATAGCAAAGAGATTCCTATATGGGTTTGAAATAATAGAAAGATCTCGGTATTGTGCAGATCACTTAGAATCTCTGACAGTTTATATCATATAGTCGGTTTATGATTTGCAATCACACTGTTTCGGTCGTAAGAATATTATTAAAATATGTTTTTTTTTTGACTAAATTTTTAATTATAAAGAGCAAGTTATTCTTTAATGGGTGTACACCTACATACACCTGCTCTCATATAACTACTATTTATACAATTTAAAGTTCCTTTGTGTAGCTTTCTAAAAGTAAATTACAGCTACATTTTCACAAATAAACCGTAATTACTTTCAATATGTACTCGTACTCAAATGGAATCTAACGGTTTGATTGATTGTGTTTTGTTAATTACTACATTCTTTGATTGTAATTAAAATTGCATTGAGAATTATGTAGTGTTTCATAAATATCGTACTTTTTAAAGTACAAATTATTTGTGAATAAGGAAAAAGAGATTGTTAGTACGAGCGTGAATCGAACCCGCGCCTTTTCCAATCCGGGGAAGTACTCTAAGCCACTGAGCTATCGTACTGATCTATTCGGTCATCCCAATCTCCTCATCACATTTGTCTTTACGACCAACGCCATCTATCGGAATGCATTTACATGCACTAATAATAAAGTTTAAATTTGCAATTAAAATTCATACGCGCGAATTTTTAAACATTTTTGATCTATATTTTTTGATCTACATTTCATTTGACATTTGTACGCCTCATAAGCGAAGCGTTGAGGTGGGTACTACTCTCGTTTCACACAGAACAACTGATTTTTCAAACTTAAAATGCCTCTATTTATCATTTATATTGCACTTGTAAAATAATAATAGGTGATCCATTTCGAGGTTTCCTACTTTTTTAAAGAAAAAAACAGAAAATTCAAATTTAATGGAGAATGTTTATTATCATTTGAAAGAACATTCTTTGGCATTTATTTTTTGAAGATTATGTTTATCAAATGTTGGCCGTTGCTACGTCGCAGATGGTCCATCCGTTGAGTCCAATTCGACTGGTAACTGGCGAATGACACGCGTGATGTTTTCCTCCAAGGCCTGAATCGAAGCGGGTTTCGTCTAGTATATGTGAAAACACCGAAATTACTTTGTAGAAATAAAATGATCATAACTTGACAAAGTACTCCTCAAGATGAATCAAACGAGTATAAATTCGATAGGGTTGCGTAGTTTTATTACAGAGTTACTGTGACCACCTTCCGGAGTTGGAAGGCGGCCACAGTAACTCTGTGACCCTGGGTACCATCTAGAGACAAAGTACTCGTCAAAAAAAATCAAACGAGCCCAAACTCGATGGAGTTATGTCGTTTAATAACGGAGTTCCTATGGCCGCCTTCTAGCTCCATCATCAATCAATCAATTTATTTGTTAAGAATAGTGTTACAATACTTTCACATGGCTCAGTTTCAACATGTTTTACCATATCAGGCATACAAATACAATAACAAACTACTTAATACTATAGGACATAATTCACTATTCATTATTCAGGAATTTAATAAACAGGTAATATCTAAAGAAAAACATAATGTCATAAAATTAAAATCATCATCAGACCCTGGATACCATTTAAAGACAAAGTATTCGTCAAGACGAATCAAACGATTCCAAACTCGATGGGGTAGTACTCATTAAAACGAATCAAACTTGTCCAAACTCGACGGGGTTGCGTCATTTCATTATAGAGTTACTGTGGCCATCTTCCAGCTTTATCATCAGCCCCTGGATACCATCTAGAAACTAAGTACTCGGAAAGACGAATCATACGAGCCTAAACTCGATGGGGTTGTGCCGTTTCATTATAGAGTTCCTACCTTCCAGGTCCATCATCAGATCAGCTTCGTGTCATCATAATATTGCATTGTCACGTGATATACACATGCGTGTAAAATTTCAGCCCAATCGGAAACCGGGAAGTGTGTCAAATTTAACTTGCAAGATTTGAACGGGACAAGTACAATAAAAGCTTCGCCACATTATTTAGAACACGTCTTTATATCTGATATAGATATAACGCTACGCAGATGTGTATAATACACACTGTTATGGAGCGCGTCTATTGCCGTTTATAAGGGCCTGTGATTTTCCTATGTTGAAGCTCAATAACGCCTTCACGACCCAGAATACTATCTATAAACCTCGTATTTAGAAGTTGCACACTCTTGCTGCTAGACCAGCGAGGTAGTGAGTGCATAATATACTCTTAGCTAATGTAATATCTTATTATACTTTATATAACTTAGTTGTAAATTGTTAAATAACTTTTATGTGGGCAATGTTAAGTATTGACCATAAATGAAATAAAAAAAAATAACAATAGCCATGAGGACTGCCGACAAAAGTGAAAACTTAAAATTATAAAATAAAAAAAATATTTGCAACAGTGAGTATATTATATATATAATTATATATATCTACATTCACAGCTGGCCCAGCGCAATAAGTTATACTAATAGGAACAGATATAGCATGTCTGCATGGGCAGCCTAAAACCCCTTCCTCGTCCATTCCCTATTAACATTAATGTCCATTTCCTTTTTGTTAATCTTCCTTTCTACCTCCTATCCCTTTTCAGGGGTTGGTAGCATGCGAGTGGTGACTGTGTATCTACTCTACAATATATAGCAAAATCTAAAAGTAATGAGTTTAACTCAGGAAATTTATTCCATTTATTGCATGTATTTGCAAACGTTGTTCCGATCATGCTAGCCTGATTATTACAATAAAGATTCATACCAAACGTTTAAATAAATTAAGAAAGAATGTTATATATATATATATATATATATATAAAAGATATATTAAGAAACTATCTATTTATTTAAGATATGCGACTAAATAAACAAAATGAAGTATTTATTAAATGGTACCAAAATAAGAATAATCAAATAAATAATACTTTTCCCATTCTTATACCATTTTATTATTAAAATAAAACATATGTAATATATTATATTTCCTTCAATATTTCCTTCAGCATTGCTTATGTTCGATTCTTATAACATCTGTAACAATTAGAGGAAAATACGATACAATTAATCTAATATATGCATCAGACACACCTATATGATACATTTGTATTAATTATCATGTACAATTTGTAGCTATCGAGATGATGAAATGTAGCATGTACATTGTAATAGTTTAATCGTTATACATTTGTAGATAGGGTCTGTAGCAAGCAGAATGATATATCACTGGCAGACGTTTAATTTCAGGGCTTGAATTCGTAATCTGCAATAAGAGACCTCATGTACGTAAACTATTTCTAAAGATATGTATATAGATTCACGCCTGTTCCAATGAGCACAAGGCGGTATTTCACGTGCACTCACCGCGTTTTTCATATACTTTCTATAAACTTAACTCTGGTACCGACCTGTTTTTTTTATTGTTAATGAGGGCAGACAAGCCACGGCCCACCTGATGGTAAGTGGTAACCGTCGCTCATGAACTCAGCTATACCGAGAGTATAGTCAAGTCGCTGCGCATAATTTCATTTCTCAGATATGAAATGAAAGAATGAATGAAAGAAAGTTTTCACCATGTTGTGTATATTGTACTCGTTTCGTCAATATTTTTACGTGTATTCTGTTGGCGTCTTTAAATTGACCGCATCCAACGGCTCCCCACGACTTTGACCAGATCATCGGTCCATCCGGTGAGGGGCCGTCCTACGCTGCGCCGTCCGATACGTGGTCGCCACTCGAGAACCCTTCTTCCCCAACGGTTGTCGGTTCGTCGAGCGATGTGGCCTGCCCATTGCCACTTCAGCATGGCAACCCGGCGGGCTATGTCGGTCACTCTCGTTCTCCTACGGATCTCCGTATTACGGATTCGATCACGTAGGGAAATACCAAGCATAGCCCGCTCCATGGCCCGCTGAGCGACTTTGAGCCTTAATAAGTGGCCAACATACAGAAACCACGTCTCTGTTCCATATGTTATCACTGGTAACACATACTGGTCGTAGACCTTCGTTTTCAGACACTGCGGAATATTGGACGAGAAGATCTTCCTTAGCTTCCCGAACGCTGCCCAGCCGAGTTGGATTCGTCGATTGACCTCTTTCTCGAAGTTGTGCCTACCTAACTGTTTGTCCCAGGTAGACATAGTGATCGACGAGGACCGGTGCTGAAATGACATGGACATTAGACATGACTTTCGTCTTGTCCATGTTCATTTTGAGACCCACTAGTCGGGAAACCCTGCTAAGATCATTGAACATGGTGCCAAGGTCCTTCAGCGATTCTGCCATGACTACGATGTCGTCGGCATATCAAAGGTGAGTGATGTATTCGCCATTGATGTTGATGCCAAATCCGGTCCAGTCCAAGAGCTTGAAGACATCTTCCAATGCAGCGGTGAAGAGTTTCGGGGGCATAACGTCTCCCTGTCTAACACCTCTCTGCATTTGGATCGGTTTCGCACTCCTATCCTGAACACGGACTGACATGGTGGAGTTTCTATACAAGCACTACAGCACTTCGATATAACGATAGTCAATTTGGCACTGCTGAAGGGACTGCAGCACCGCCCAAGTTTCGATCAAATCGAAGGCTTTCTCATAGTCCACAAACGCCAGACACAGAGGCCGATTGTACTCCTCGGTTTCCTGTATGATCTGGCGTAGCGTGTGAATGTGGTCTATGGTACTATAACCTTTTCGGAAACCGACTTGTTTGGGAGGCTGGAAGTCGTCAAGCCTGCGCGTGAGTCGATTCGTAATGACCCTCGAGAACAACTAATAGACATTGCTCAAGAGCGAGATGGGTTTATAATTCTTTAAGAGGGTTCTGTCACCTTTTTTGAAGAATAGCACCACCACGCTCCTGGTCCACGACTCTGTAACGTCGCCCCCAAGAATGACGGAATAGAATAGCCTCTGAAGGGCTTTGAGGACCGGCTTTCCGCCTGCCTTTAGAAGCTCTATAGTAATTCTGTCGTCACCCGGTGCCTTTCCGTCCTTTAGCTGTTTGAGAGCCATTCTGATCTCGTACAGGCTGACCTCCGGGATATCTTCGGTAAAGTACCGAGTTAGCTTGGATCTGGGGTCTTGGACCAAGCCAACAGCAGGGCTCTGGGATCTGTACAACTGTCCATAGAACTGCTGGACCTCTCTCAAGATCTCATCTGAAGATGAAATGACAGTGCCGTCGTTGGTCCTCAGTTTAGTCAACTGGTTTTGACCAACAGACAGATCTCTTGCGAACACTTTCGAGCCTTGGTTCTACTCTATCGCCTCTTTAATACGGGTAGTATTAAATTGGCGAATATCGTGTCGCACAGCCTTGGAGATCTGTCTGTTTAACCGCCTTAGGCAGGACCAATGGGCTGAGAAGTGGACTGTTATTTCTTGTCTCCTCTCCATGAGTTTGAGAGTATGGTCCGAGAGTTTATGAGTCCTACTGATGTGCCGATACCGATGCCCAACCGCGTGGACAGTTTGCACGAACCTGCTGTTCATATCGCTCGCTGATTCACACTCATCTAGACATTGGAAGTGATTTTGTAGTTCGAGCTGAAAGCTCGCGGGGTTCTGGTATTGGGCAGGTGTTGGTCGGAGCGTAGACTTCATCAAGCGTGACCTCTCCACTTTTGTTCTAATATTCAAGGTGCCCCTGACTAGTCGGTGATCACTTCCAGTTTTAATCCTGATAATCACTGAGACATCATTGAATATGTGTCGTTTGTCCGACAAGATGAAGCCAATCTCGTTTTTTACTGAACCTTCAGGGCTAATCCAGGTCCATTTCCACTGAGGCTGCTTCCTGAAGAAGGAATTCATCATAAAGAGGCCTTCCTTCTCCAGAAAATCAGCCAGCATCTGGCCCCTGTTGTTTCTCTGCCCAAATCCATAGTGCCCCACCTTCAGCTCATCGTTTGTCCTTTTGCCTAGTTTCGCGTTAAAGTCTCCCATAACCACCGTGAAATAGGTTTTAGACAAGTGGATGGCCTTCGAGATGTCCTCATATAGGGCTTCCACTTCGTCGTCGGAGTGTGTCGAGGTCGGTGCGTAAACCTGTATGACCTTCAGCGAATACCGTTGGTTATTCTGAGTATAAGGTACGCTACCCTACTCGACACACTTTCAATCCTCTCCATGTTGCCTACGAGAGACCTGCAAACGATAAACCCGACACCCCCTTGGGAATGGTGGTCGCCCTCCCGGTGGAAGAGCAAGTTTCCGGACTGGAGGATTGTCGTGCATTCATCCTCTCTGCGGACATCTGACAACCCTATAATGTCCCAGCGGATCTTGCTCAATTCCTCTTCCAACTCGGTGATTCTCTCGTCGGTCCGAAGTGTCCGAACGTTGTGCGTTACCAGGGCCAGAGGTCGTTGTTTTTGGTAGCCTTGCCGCGGCCGGAGATTTTTCGCACCCCCTGCTCCGCCGTTACCGGGCCCGCTACCGTTAGACCACGGAATAGCGGAGCTGCCGTGACTGGGGGCCATTTTTTGTTGGGTGCTCATTTTTGGGGGATAGTGCCGTAATCACCACGCTTGGCAGATGGGTTGGCGATCGCAGTGGATGTTATTAATACTCGGGGTAGTGCTGCTGCCCACTCTACCGGCGTTCCCTCAGTCGGCTCTTACGACTCTCATGGGTGGAGAGGGGTGTGACAATTCTAAAGCCGGCCCCACACGGCTTGTAGTCATACTATACGTAAATTGGTTGGAATCGTCGAAATTGATTTAAATCTATGAAGTCATTTTTTATTTTATAATGTCAAGTAATTATAATAAAAAAAATTCAATGCCAATATTAATAATTAGAATAATAATGCAGTAGATGTTATTGTTTACTTTAATAATAAAATAAACAACATAATGATATTTCCGATAAATTGGGTAAACAAAATGTTTTCCTAATACTGTTCACAAAAACATTTTATTATAATAAAACCTTAAAGTGATTTTTGTTTCTTTGTTACAGTATTGTAAAATTACCTATTTGTAAAATAAAAAAAAAAAGAGATTCAAACATTGTCCGTGTCGACTTTAGAATATAAATAAATCCCTCTAGGGAATAACATTAATTATTCTTTATGTAAAAATTGCTATCCCATTGGAACTATAAATTTTTCGGGATATAAACTAGCTACATTTTGTTCTGGGTTCTGGGCTGTACGATCGCAAAATTTCATGATGATCAATTTAATAATTATGGCGTGAAAGCATAACAAACCAACATGCACTTTCGTATTTATCAGAATTATTAGAAAGAAAGTAAAGCAAGGTTATTATTAAAAATTGGCCTGATAAAGGAGATGTACCAAATGCCCATACATTCTCGGCCTGGAAAGGATATACATAAAACAATATGTGTTTTGAAGATAAATGACTACCCTATTGCCCTGTGTATTTCTTTTCACACTAAAACTTTTGGATGATGAGATAAAAGACATCTAAGATGGATATAATTTTGAAATTGAAATACCTCAAAATCGAATATATGATCAAAAATAACACCATAATTATAAATAAATAAAATAATATCTACATATATAAAGAAATAATGAGGCTTAAAATCACTAAATATATAACTTACACTTATAAAATCACAATACAATATTCACGATACACAATAAGTAGGTACACAATAACAACATTAGATGAGTAGAATGACATGACATTACAGATGTAAAATGTTTTGCCAATATTTTGAATCATAATTGCTACTCTTGATTGGAAATAATATCAGTTTTCACCAAATAATTATAAAATATATTTTATTAAATAGTCATATTACTGTTCTCAGGAAATTATTTAAGAAATAACTATGTAATATTGTATTGTAATATAATAGTACCAAAGTTTTTAATGTTGTCAATTCAGCGTAGCGGCAATATCCTATTTGATTGTCAACAGATAACAATAATTCACCAATAACCATTACGATAAAGTACAAATTCAAAATAATAGCTTTTTAAACTATAATCTTTTTCTGAAGTTCTATAAAGAAGAGAAAACCACTGACGGATTTTATAAATTATTAGTTTTATTTTAAATATTGAAAACATTATGGCCGCCACAGGCCGTAAATGGTACATGTCCTTTAAAATTAATATTTAAAACAGTCCACAACCGACTGGTAGTCGAAATTAATGCATTCTGTGTTCTAAATAATCAATTATTTTAAGCTTTATTGTATTAGTCCATCCATCCATCCTTTAAAGTCTACTGCTGGACATAGACCTCCCCAAGTATGGGGGATAGTGCCATAATCGCCACGCTTGGCAGGCGGGTTGGCGATCGATGTGGATGTTGTTAATACTCGAAGGAGTGCTGCTGCCCACTCCCTTGGTATCCCTCAGTCGGCTCTTACGACTCCCATGGGTGGACAGGGGTGGGACAATTCTAAAGCCGGCCCCACACGGCAAATGGCGTAAAATATTGTATTAGTATAGATTATTAAATTAGCATATACAAATTTAATATGAGAGACAAACTACCTTATTATTTTTTTAAGGCGGGCAAAAATAAACCTAGTCGAATAACTCGTCGTTCAGGGCATCGAAGAGGGTAGTGCTGGGCCCTCACTCAGCTTCTAAATAAACGTGCCATGTGTCGTCTCCCCATCTGTATTGGCAGACCATTGGGAATGTGTGACATTAATTTAATGTTCTGCCTGCAGAGACAACTTACCTTGCTCAAATAGACTGCTGTTTATGGACCAGAATAACAAACAAATCGATGCCTACCATGAAACCCTGTTTGTTAAGATGATCGGCTATTTTCTCCTCCAATTCTCAATATCAGATTATAACATACTAGCTGACCCGTGCCCACTTCGTTGGGTGGTAACATTTAAAAAAAACCGTCTCATAGAAATATTACTCAATAGATTACGACACGGTCGCGGTTCCATATACCTATTTCGTGTTCGCTCTTTAACTATTCGTCAAAATTATATGCACTAAAAGGGAAAAGTGTTTTGTTTTAAACACTTGAGACGATTAATTTACTTATTTTGATAAAAAATCATAATTGTTGATAATATGACCAGTAAACATGACCTACCGATTTAAATATTTTTTTTAATAGAAATAGTTACTTTTTGTGACTTAAATATAAAAGTTAAACATATGGTGTCGCTGACATTTTTGTAGGCATTATCAAGTTCTACAACTTTTTTCTAGAACTCAATCATATCTCTCATCGTTAAGGCAGCGCTCGTAAGAAACTATTTCGTTCGACCGTTTTTATCTGACTTACTTTGCAAATCCGACTACCACGAAAAAGTCTTACCATTTTTCGGGTTAGTATATGACCTATGATACTCACAAATAACGTGGGTTTCTATTGGTAAAAACAATTTCAAAATCGGTTCAGTAGATCCAAAGATTACTTCCTACAACCTCACAAACTTTACCTCTTTATAATATTAGTATAGATGTGTGTACTAGAAATATTTTATGTAGTCGTAATACAAATATGTGTCATATTAAATCGTAATATAAATATTTTAAGGCATTCCTATTTATATATAATTATAGCATTTGACATGCTTAGCTCTAATACAATAATCATTCTTTTTCAACGTCGAAAGTCTAAAACACCGTCCACGTATGAGTCATATAAAAGGGTCTAATCTTCCAACCACAGACATGTGAGTCTTCATAAACGCAAACGATGACACCCGGTTTCTTTACAACTGAAAGAAAAAAGATTTTGATGTACTAAGAAAGAGCAAACGGTCCGTAAATACTTTGAATCATAAGCTCGGGATTGATCTGTTTCACCATACTTGTTATTTCAGTTTAAATAAAAAATAATTTCGAAAAAAAATAACCGCCTTCAAGAAGAGTTGCGTTGTCTACCTCCAAAGATCTACATTAGATTCTACATTAAAACCTTCCATGTAAAAATATATAAGTTTTACATTTTGAATCAGTAGTTTTTGGGAAAATCGCGGAACTTTTCGTTTGAAGTTGACTTCTATTTTTGAACATATAAATAGAATCACGTCTGTTTCCTAGAGGAGTAGGAAGACACAACGGATTGCCTCCTCTTATTATCATCAAGCGACTTCCACTGTCCACTTTTCTCCCTCGTGGGAATGAGACTTAACGGCTGGCGAACCACGTCACCGCCTCCATCAGCTTTTCTTTTTTTAATGTTTCTTAAAAACACAGAAATTTGTAAGATCACCACTTTTGAGATATGGAATTTAAGCGGTAGTGCTTTGCTTATCCCAGCATGAACGGGCTGGCTCGATCGGGGAAGTACTACTCTTTACAAAAGATCAGCGTGAAACAATGGAAGGTACTCCTACCGTTGGGTGTGGTGAATGAGAGAGAGACATAAGACCCTAACTCTCACCCAATCATCTTCTTATTATCCTTCCTATCCTCTTTTTAGTTTCCTACCTATACTGTGCTTATTTCCCTTACCATGTCTCTCCTATCCCTGTGGATGCCTGAATGATGTCTACGGTGTTGCTAGCGTCTATAGGCTACGGTAACCGCTTACCATCAGGTTGGGCCGTAAGTTGGTTTAGCGACCGCATAATAAGAAATAAATAAAAAATAAAATACGTGTGTGCGCAAAAAAAGACAAAAGAAACAAGACGATCGGAGTTAAAAATAGGGACAGAAATGGCGCCTTTACGTGCTTCCCAAGGCAAGAAAATGCTCACTGTAAACTTACCTACATTTCGACCTACTGTAAAAATATAAATGTTCTACGAGAAGGATTCAAACTTGCATATTTCCCAATCCCGGTAATACCTTAAACTGCAAGCTATCGAAAAAACTTACTTGCAACTCCCAATTTCCATCTTACATTTAGTCTCATGGGTCTTATAATTATAATATTCCCAAAATGTTGTTCTAGTAAAATAGCATATCAAATTTTAAAAATTACAATAATATGCTATTGAGAACATAAAATTTACAGAATTTTTAGTACGACTGGAGATTTGAAGAAACTCTCAATCGAAAGCTGCAAACTTATGTAATTACAAACGAAGTATACTATAATAATATTTGTATTGAATGCTTCAAGAACATTGTTATAACAAGATGTCGTCTTCTTCTTTTACATATTATATAAACATGCGATAGTATAAATGTATCTAATCCGTTATGGTCTAGGAGCCGCCGTCTATTTTTTAAGTGAATAATAACAGTTTGAATCTTCATGAGTAGGTTGCGTTCGACGAGACGCCCAATTTATTCTCTGAGAAAAATAGAGAGGAAGAGAGTAGAGAGGTAAGTAATAATGGAGGTAGGTAATAAAGTACACAGGTTTATACGTTTCGAGCTGGTAGGGTGTCGAAATTATCTGACTAACAGGTTTTTTTAAGTAAATGTTAAGATAATTGGATAATAAACACGGAATAAAAAATTTCCTACAAAATGGATGATTTGACTAGAGCGTCCTCCACTCCGAATATATCTAAAAAAAGAGGTCATTCAAATTATTAATAAACATCTGACTTTTGTATGTAGCTTTGTAAATATTCTATCTATCCATCCATCCATCAGCCTTTTAACGTCCACTGCTGGACATAGGCCTCCCCAAGAATGAGGGATAGTGCCGTAATCGCCACGCTTGGCAGGCGGGTTGGCGATCGCAGTGGATGTTGTTAATACTCGAAGGAGTGCTGCTGCCCACTCCTCCGGTATTCCCTCAGTCGGCTCTTACGACTACCATGGGTGGAGAGGGGTGGGACAATTCTAAGGCCAGCCCCACACGTCATAAATATTAGTATAATGAAATGGTCATATAGTCCTTCATATTTAGTGGTACGTTTTATCAGTCCCACGCTTGGAAATTATCGATTCCACGGACACCTAATAGCTACTTCTATCGAGATTTTTCATTGAGAAAAATTTGGGCGTCTCGTCGGATGAAACCTACTTACTAAGTATTCATCCTGTTATAAATCACTTAAAAAAATAGGCGACGGTTCCTGGACCATTATTATTAAGAAGGGAAATTGAATATGTTTTCTTTAGCCCTTTCATACAAACCTAAAGCAATAGTGCAAAAAGATTTAAAGGGGATATTTCAATATATGTTACAACCAAATACGCACATAACATTATAAGTAGGTTCTGCCAATCTGCGCAGACTACAGAAAATAAATATCTATGTTACTCTATGCCACATTATGATAGATATCATATATATAGGTAATATAGATATATTCAAAAACTGCTATGCCATAAATAGTATACCTTTTTCTGGGGTAAAATGTCAATGTGTATGTAGTTTTGTGGGTTTGAACTATATACTATGCTAAAATTAATGACAATTGGTTGGGTAGCTATAGCGCGAAAGTATAACATACGGTGGGTAATCTTATAGTTGTGTTTTGTATGGTGAGTGAGAGAGCTGGACGACCAAACCTCTCCCTATTCTCCTGCGAGTGATAACACTGATATTACTTACTACCCGCGTAGTATAAAAACTTACAAACTATAGGTCTTATTATAGCCTCATAAATTTTACCTTTCCATTTAAAAAGCAATTGAGGGACGCAAATCCTTTTTGTAACCTGTTGCCATTTCATCTATCCTACGTTAATTCTATGCTTTACATCACGGTCAACCTCCGGTCAGCGAACCAAGGTACTAAAAGTTTGAACAGAAATTCGGTACAACGAACAGGGTAGTGTGGTGCCCTATCCATCCATCCATCCATCAGCCTTTTAAAGTCCACTGCTGGACATAGGCCTTCCCAAGAATGGGGGATACTGCCGTAATCGCCATGCTTGGCAGGCGGGTTGGCGATCGCAGTGGATGTTGTTAATACTCGAAGGAGTGCTGCTGCTCACTCCCCTGGTATACCCTCAGTCGGCTCTTACAACTCCCATGGCCCCACCCATGGGAGTTGGGGTGGGAAAATTCTAAAGCCGGCCCCACACGGCTGGTGCCCTAACCCAGTAAATAAACCCGCCGTGTGCCGTCTCTGCCTATAACAGATAACTGGACCTATGTGACATTAATTCAGTGGTAAATTTATTTTAAAGGCCTCTAGCGCTTATCTTAATAAATAGCAAAAAAAAAAATACGTTACTTTATAATCGTAATATAATATCACTATGTTTAAAACCAGAACAATGCTTTATAATTTAATGTGATATTTTTTACGCGATGCCCTCCCTTTAACAGACGAGCTTCGTGGCGTAGTCATTAGCGTAACTGACTTCCATGTCGAAGGTTGTGGGTTTGATTCCCACTCAGGAAAATTATTTGTGTGATGAACACAGATATTTGTACTGCGCCTGGATGTTTTCTATCTATAATTTGTATGTAAAAAAGTAGTATATGTATTATGTCCGTAATCTGGTACCCATAGCACAAGCGTTAAGCTTAGTTTGGGACCAGAGGACGTTGTGTGAAATGTCCGTGAATATTTATTTCTTTAAAGTAGTTTAGTTTACGCAGTTACGTGAAATAAATTGTATTATTATTTAAAAAACAATTCTAAATCAGTGTTTTTGTTATATTACATTTTTATTATCATCCTCTCTTCATTTATCATACGTATCTTCAATGTACACGAACACCTGACACTACGGTTTTATTATATCCATAGATATAATTATAATGAGGGCGTAACATATGGTATTATGTGTAAGGACAAAGAGGATATTACAGCTTAAGACACCTGCTCAAGCATTTACAGGTTAAATTCAAAACATGTTTAAGACACAAATAATGTTATGGTGTATAAGCAATCGAAGTATAAGGAAAATTGACCCAGACCTTCTATATTGGAATTTGTATGCTTACCTTACGTGTATTATAATAAGTAGAAATCGGAAAGTTCTGCTTTCAATAATGTTTAAATATATAAGATTTCAAACTGTTATGGTTACCAATAATACTAGATTAGTTGATATATATATATTTTACTTACGAGATACTCGTAATCGACCTTAGCTTTTGAGAAGGAAGTAGGTATACTTCCTTCCTAAAAGCTAAGGTCGATACCGTGAGTGTTGTGTGCCGTGATCGAGCTCGATACGATAGTGAGACCAGTGGTAGTGGTTACAGTGATAGTGTTGCGTATCATAAACGAGTGAGTAAGCGGGTAGACAGTCTAGTCGTTTGTCTAACCGTAGAATATTAAAAACTATTCCACCAGCAAATACTTCAATTGCTCCGTGATCATAGCGCTTGCAACAGTGCCGAAATATCGGAAATTTTTATTAAAATATGTGGTAGAAATCCTGTCACCAAATCTAGTATGTTTAAAGATGTTCGCTGTTTTTTAAAATCTATTTAAACTATAGTAATTTTTTAGGAATGTATAGGAGGCATATACATTCCTAAAAATTATATCAGAACCACAAATGAATCCTAAGTGATAGAGGTCTCATGTAGTAGGTATTATGTCAAAATATGACTTGAATAACTTGAATTAAGACTTGTAAGGAGGCGGGTGCCACTATTGAATTTACAATTTCTATGAAGTCTTTCATTAAGTGTTATGTAAAAGGTACAAGTTTAAGTATTCCTTTTTTTCAGCCTATTACAGTCCTACTTTTAGGCACGAGCCTCCTCTTACAGTGAAAAGGATTTAGGCCGTAATCGACGACGTTGACCCAGTATAGTGGCCAGGCTTTTCAAGCTTTTGAACAAATCTTCACCATTTCCAAATTCGTAGCATGATATAGTAGAAGAAAGCGGAGAAATAGACTCTAATATAGAATTTACTTTAAATTATTTAGATAGGTAATAGATTGACATTATTCTGAAGTCCACAAAGATAAATTTGCAGGTAGGTTAGTAGCTTAACAATGAATATAGTTAACATTATTTACAACATTATTACACTTAATGTTATCATAAATTTTTGTTACAGGTGAAATAAATACTTATCTTGACGACTTATTAGCTAAGCTATTGGACTAATCTCTCTTAGCGCCACCCTAATAGCCACTGAATGTTTCGCAAACATAAGGCGCTTGTACTAATGCTTTTAAACAAATAAAGGTCCAGCAACTGTTTTGCCCAACCAAACTTTCGTGGTTTGTAATTTCTAACTGCGGGGTCTCGTGTTTGTATCCAGATTCCATTGAAAGCAAAGTGTGGTACTGTGACCATTAACAATGGCTACGACATGAATTACGTTAATTATGATAAGTAGGTGACACTTTTGCTTGTCCCCTCGCGGGTAAAATGTGAGACTATAAATCTAAATATGCTTGTTTGCCACCCAGTAGTATAAACCTTATTATTATCCTTTGACAAACCAATTATTATCCCATAGTTGCTTTTCTCATTCTTGTAAATTGCCACGCAATTCCATTTTCCTTCACCGAGCAGTGATAATTTGACAACAGATATACACTATTTCTAAAATATCGAATGACCAAAGGTATCATGCAAGACCTCCACTTTAGACTGGGGATAAAACTCTTAGTGGGTGAAGGCCGCACACTACCCTGTTCGTTGCCCCGAACGACGGGGTGTGCGGCTAGGAAAATTTTTTCACACCTTAACAAAAAATAAATTTTTATGGTAAAGGTGTAGTGACATCTGAAGGTGAGTCGCTATAAAATAGACAGTATGAAAACCTTCTCCATGTGTCAACTTTCGTGGTGATAATTCTAAGGTTGTGAAGTATATCGGTTTCATATATATTATACAAAGTAATATAGAAGTGGTAAATTAAAATGCAATACGTATTTTATAAATAATAATATTGGTATTGAAGCATTTATTTTTCTAGAAATGGAAAGCCGGGTATATCGGATGATAATTTTATTATTATTTTTCAGTATTGGATAGTAGTAAACTTGCCATGGGTTTTGTACTAGTATGTGTAATTGAGTACTTACAGTGTAGGGATTAATTGAAGCAGAAATGTATCAGGAGTGCAGAGCGAGTGGCGCAAAGCTACGCAAGCGCGGTACGCATTGCACATCGCAGTGGCAGCCCTACTGACGCCACGAGCACTCGTTCACCAAACGTGATACCAAGACACGAACACGAACGCTCCTTACTTATACGATTCGGAATTTTACGTGTACCTACGAGTATTTTCCCGAAAAAGTTTTTGTGAGTGCTTTTATGTTCTTGTATAAATTTTTAAGTGCTCAATTTTGAGTGTTTTCTGTGTTGACTAAAAATATGTTGTGAGTTTTTTTATGTTTTGTGTCAGTTATTCAGAAACTTTTTCATGGGGTTGAGATTTTGTTCAACCTATTTATAAAGGTAAGCTATATATTAATTTTAAAACTATATAAAAGAGAACAATTGGTTTTTAGACTTTAATCTCCGGAACTACCGTTTTTATTTGTAAAAATATATTTTAGAGCAAATCTCTGGAATATTGTCGGTTTCCACACTTTATATCAATCTACGTATGTTAAATGTGAAAAATATAATATATTTTATTATAATTATTTTTTTCTTATAACAAGATTATTATTTATCTTAGAATATAATTTTTAATAAAACTGGTTGATTGCTCATGTATTGTTTTTCAACTGGAAAGGGAGTTTTGTTGATGTTATTTCCAATCAAATTTCATCTAGAAAGTTGAAAGCTTTTCTTATAATTTCATCAAGTTGAATGTTGTTGAAGTTATTTCAGCTAATATTGACAATTCTAAGATGAAACTCCAATTTATCATCTCTAAATAAATTTATTTATTTTGAAATATATTACATTTATCTTTGTTTCTATTTATCGTTAAATTAAATAGATTTCTAAGATATTGACGGGCCTCGTGGCGTAGTCGGTAGTGTAAACGACTCCCGTGCACGAGGTTGTGGGTTCGATTCCCACTCAGCACAATTATTTCTGTGATGAACACAGATATTTGTACTGCGTCTGGGTGTTTTCTATCTATTATAAATATGTATATATTTACAAAAAAGTATGTATGTATATACGAAAAAAAAGGGAATATATGTATTATATCTGGTATCCATAGCATAAGCGTGAAGCTTAGTTTGGGACCAGAGGACGTTGTATGAAATGTGCGTGAATATTTTTTTTTATTCTTTAATAGGATACATTCTAAAGTACAAGTTATTGGTGAATGAGGAAAAAGAGATTTTTAGTACGAGCGGAAATTGAACCCGCGTCCCTTCTAATCCGGGGAAGTGCTCTCAGCCACTGAGCTACCGTACTGACCTTACGGTCATCCCAATTTCCTCATCACATTTGTCTTTACGGAGGATATATTATTTTACTAAGATTAGAAATATATGTATAATAGAACTTGGATTAATTTTGGTTTAGTTACTGGTGTTCTAGTTATTTTAGTTTATCATAATCTTCTTATCAAGAGTTCTGGTGGACTTTCTCTACTCCTTTCAAAATAATAAAGTTGAAATGTTTCAAAATATTTGTAATTTAGGAATTATTGTAGTTGCTGTTTAATTTATTTATTTTTAAATAGGAAATTATTTAGACAACAAAATAACATAGAAAA
The DNA here is from genome assembly GCA_948253155.1 of Leucoma salicis. Lineage (NCBI taxonomy): Eukaryota > Metazoa > Arthropoda > Insecta > Lepidoptera > Erebidae > Leucoma > Leucoma salicis. The sequence goes on along the minus strand of OX411808.1, from coordinate 6,688,424 downwards.
TTAACTACATATTAAATGGTAATACAATACCTAAGCTATATAAGATGTATGTATAGAGCAGTGATAGCCTAGCGGTAAAACCAAGGACTGCAAAGGCAGTGGTATGGAGTTCGATCCCGAGTCCAAAGTTCAGACCTCGTACGGTACAAATCTCTGACTTTTCTAGATTTTTCGAAATTGCCTATGTGTGTATTTGTTTACAATTTATCACTGCTCGGTGATGGAAAACATCGTGAGGAAACCTGTACATGCCTAAGAGATTTTTTAGCCTAATCCCTCTCATCATGAGAGAAGACCAGTGCCCAACAGTGGGGCAGAAAAGGGGTTAAAAATATATATAATGATGTGTTTAATAATATAAGATGGTCCATCGTCATATAATTACAGTCAAGTTTAGTTTTAATTATATTCACACGTCGTCACTTCTTTATACTTAATCACTTATTATTTTATGTTTTAACACAATTTAATAAACATACTTAACCATAAATTCAGAAACAACGTAATATCACCACACAACTATTTCTAAATTACAATAATCACCTTTTGAGAACTTAGAATGAACCGAGGAAAATATCTTTACATAATTCAACCGTTTTTGTCAAAGTTAATAATTTCAAACAGGGTAGCAGTCATATTTTTTATGGATATTTTTATGTAGTAAAGAAGTTATGAACCAGAGAACAATATATTACTATAATTTTAGTTACTTATATAGTTTTTATTAATAATATGAGCGCTTCCATAGGTTCAAAATCATCTTCTTCTAATAGTAAGGAGTCTCTGTATATAATAATATATAAAATTGAGGATCGTCTAAGATCTGATTTTTGGAAACTCTAAGTTTAAGGAGGAAATGGGAAGGGGACCTTTGTGTGAAAGCCTTTACTATTAGTAGATAGAAACATGTGAATTTGAAATAAAGTTACTGGGTACAAATAAATAACAATGCGTTTTTACTTTTTTGCATATTCACATATAATGTGGGGTAAATGGGGGGCTCAATTTCATATGAGAGGATCGGTTTTATTATAGGTAGGAAATTCAAAATCGAAATTGTATGTTTTCATCGCAAGTAAATAACCGTGACGTGTTGTCAGGTGTATTTTCACATTTTAATGGAAGAAAATGGATGGAGAATGTTTGTATGGTTGATTAAAAGTTGGAACTCTATTCCTAATAAATAAAATAAGACTTGGTTCAGGGTTTTTAGATTTTTTTATTTTAAGGGTTGGTTAGGTTTTTATAAAATATAGTGTTTTGTAAAAAAATATATCAACTATACAGAACAAAAAATACCACCAACTTACACAGGTACAATAATTTAATGGCTGATATAAAGCAATTTATCACGTTCTGTAACATTATTTTGAAGTGCTCCCAATAGTCAATGAAATATAAATAACCCAGTATCTTGATCTCCCTCTGCGCCGAGATGATTTATATCGATACGTACGTCAACTTGGGTTACACTCCGAGACAAATTACCCTCTGACATACATAAGAGCATATAGCATATGAGTGGTATTTTTTGCTCATAGATATAACATTTACGGGACGGGCCTCGTGGTGTAGTCGGTAGTGTAATCGACTTCCGTGCACGAGATCGTGGGTTCGACTCCCACTCAGTACAATTAATTGTGTGATGAACACTGATATTTGTACTGTGTCTGGGTATTTTCTATCTATTCTATATATTTGTTTATTGCATGTAGTGGCAGACAAGCCACGGCCCATCTGATAGTAAATGGTAACTGTCGCTTATGGACTCAACTATACCGAGAGTATTGTTAAGTCGCTGCTCACCGTTTCACTTCACCGATATGAAATGAAAGACTAAACGGCTATCTCCTGCTACAGCCAAAACGCAACGATGTGCTTCATGGCCGGTCACACGGGAGATCGGGCCCGAGCGGGTTGGTACCACACCAACCCGCTCGGGCCCGATACCAAGTGAGTACTCCCACTTGGTACCCAGCCCTACCACCAGTCATGCAATGGATGATTTGACATCTAACGCACTTCGTTCAATAATTTTGTATTTAAAACTGTCTTCTCTATTATGAAGCTGTAACAGAGCTGTGTCTGTATATTTAAGATATTTGAGAAAAAATAACTGTAATATTTATTCGTCTATTTTACACTTGTATTCTTAGTCTGTCACTTTCGTTTTACCTTCTATAGGCATAAAACACAAAACATTTTTTTTTAGATTTTGTCTGTTTGTTTGTTTGTGCATCACGCCAAAAATACTGAACGGATTTTGAGGCAACTTTTTTTTTATTTGAGAGCTCTGGATTAGACATAAAAACTAGTATACATTTTATCCTGCTACTATATCGGGAACCCGAGATATAAGCTAAAAACTAGCTTTTGACTGCGGCGGAACCGCGGGCAAAGGCTAGTACTATCTATAAAGCTGTAACAGAGCTGTGTCTGTACATTTAATATATTTGAGAAAAAATGACTTTATTAAGCTAAATAGGCGTATCTAAACACAAAACTATTTTTTTTTTAGATTGTTTGTCTGTTTATTTGTTCGTGCATAATTTTTTTTATTTGGTAGCTCTTGATTAGATTTAAAAATTGGTAAACATTTTATCCCGCTACTGTATCGGGAACCTGAGATTAGCCTTAAAACTAGCTTTTAGCTGAAGCGAAGCCACGGGCAAAAGCTAGTACCAAATAAAACTATCAAGGTATACACAACATTGTATATTATTATTTACTTTTTGCTACAAGGTACTCATAGAGTAATAATAGCGATATGATTGGAATTTGACAAATGGATTTCCTTATCTAAATTCCCAGTCCGTTCGACAGAGATGTTTCCCAATGGTTCACAGAAACGTTCTACTTTGGTTGATGGGAATGTGTCCTAAAATATTTGCTTCTGAACGATGAATAAGGCAATGAAATATGTGATTCACACAGTCCTTCTTTTTTAATATGAATACGGCAGACGTTGAATGCCCTTGACTAGTGTCAAATGGTTTGTATCTTTTAAAGTGTATGTGTAACAAGCATTGATAGCCTATCAATAAGAGTGTGGACTATAAAGACAGAGGTCTCAAGTTTACACCCCAGTCCGAGGTCAACACTTCGTAAGCTTTTATATTTTCTAAATTATATGTGTATTTGTGAATCAATCATCACTCATTGGTAAAGTCTAGACCTAAGAAATCTCGAGGGCTTGTAAATTCTACGGACCAGGGTTAGGCCAGCCTGGACTATGAACTAAATCCCGTTAATACTGAGAGGACATCCGTGCCCAAAATAATGGAAGAGTAATGTGTTGCAAAAGGTCTTTTAAACTTCATATCGCCCACGTAAAATTTTTTAGAAGAGTTGGGATTAAAAGATTGCTTTTTATTTGTCGATTTACAACACGTTCCTGTACAAAATGTTACTTTTCCAGTTTTACCTCTATGATGCTTGATGTATAAAAGTGAAAAATGCTCTAAACTTTTACAGAACTACACAAGTATGTATTCAAATTCAGTACACGCTTGTGAACGCAAAAATGTTTGATGGGAAAAAAGATTTAGCCTGTTGTCACGTCTCTATAGTTCGTTAGCGCTGGATTCAATCGGTAGCGTGCTGAGTCGAGTGTTTGATAAAAGGCAGCGTACATCACTAACAGTCTGCGTGTTATACGTCCAATACTTCTAAAAAAATGAAAATTGTGCACGATCTGCATTGTTTCGCGGTTACTTTTTGTTTTTTTTTCCAGCTCCAGTTGTATGTAGAATAATGCTGATACACTTAGACCAATATTGTCAATATCAAGCAGTTATATGTGATTTCAGTTTTTTTAGAGTTACATTTCCGGTCCTAGATCGTAAGCATTACCTACGATGTATATCATAAGATTTTAGCATGATTTTAATAATTCTTTCATGCTCTCTGCATATATCTGTTTTGTAGGCTTAATTATATTATAAGCCAGATTTATCCCCAGTTTTAGTATAATAGTTTCTTATTATACTATCGATTTAAAGAACTGTCAACATTATTCAGTATCATTGATTAATAATGTCAATCGTCATGTTACATTATAAAATTATATCGACGCTTGAAAGGCAATAATTACCAAGCGACATTTTGGGTGATATTGAGTTATATACATAATTGAATTCAGAGAAAAATTCTGCGTCGGTTAGTCCTACACTCATGCCGCTATGACGAATTTTAATGTCACTTGGTAACTTAAAAAATATCACATTTTCGTAGTTTTCGGCGACCAAGCGACTAAAATTTTACCGATTTTTGGTTAACTTTCACTTAGTAAATATTTGATTTTAACTTTTTACACTTGGTAATTTTTGCCTTGACTCAATTTAATGCATTTAAATATAAATTATTTTCTTCCTTGCGGTATCTGGGCTAAGAATATTGCTTAAGAAAATTTGCTCGATTGAAAATTGTTATTATTCGTCATTTAAGACTTTTTAACACACCTTAAATATGTATTCATTTTCATTTAGTATTTTTTTCCTAAATGCAATGTACTTAAAAGCGTAATATAGTAATGTTTTTCCTACCTAAAAAGTATATTATTTTGTCACTTGGTAATATTTTCCCTGCCATTTTTTTTAATGTTTTTATTACTTAGATAACTGTTACTGATATCAAATTAATATAAAATTAGCTTTTTCCTGTTGCACTTATTCTGTTTTGTCGCTTATACGCGCTGTAAAGCAGAATTTGAGTGGCTGTTGGTAACAAAAATTACGATTAGCCTTCACCAAACGGTCGCTTAGGTAACCCGTGTGCTCGCGCGAATCGCACTTATTATCATCGCGTAGCTTGATAAAAAGTACTCGGTAAGCGTTTTCACGAATTATAAAAAAAATTATGAGTGTGTTATTTAACACGCATATTATATTGATTTAAATTTATTATTTTAGGTTTTCAATGAATAGCAATAAGTGAGTAGATAGATGTACAAATTCTACTTTTGTGAGTTGCTCTCAATTTGGCGAATCAAAAATTATAAAACATCAGAAAGGTCTTAAACCTTAGTGCTAAGCTGATAAAATGTACATTGATTATTTAGATGAAGATTACTCAAACATTATCGATTGTGATGAAGCTGTAATTTAAGATGAATGGTTAGCATCTACTTCTTCTTTTAGTGGCGATGAAGTAGTTTAAGATTTAGCAAAAACAAAAAGTTAAAACATAAATAATCTAAAAGAAAAATACAAATATAAATAACACTAATGAAAATATAATTGGGGAAATAAAAAAGGCTTGATAAATAAACTTATTAAAGGAACGGCCACAAAAAAGAATTGCTGGACAAGAATATGTGCAAAGTGATCATCGAATCTAAATCTGTTCCACTGGAACATCATCGAATCTAAACCACCACCTAACCCGTTCATTAGTAAAAAAAATGTGGAAATAACTAGGAATATATTGATACTGAAAAAAGACCGAAGATATTCAAAAAATTCTGGGGACTATTTGGATATCTTCAAAGAGATTGATTCAAATTCAAATTAGAAAATATCATTATTTTATAGGCCTATTAAATAGCACTGAAAATCGTCAATAATAAACTAATAATTAACACGAGCACCTGAGGCGAGTGCATCCGCAATAACAAAGTGACAATTGCAATCGCCACAAGCGGCCGGATTATGTAGTAAAGCCTTTCATGAGAAGAACCCAGCAAGAAACTCATGGGCCACTTTTTTAAATTGCCAATTTATTACAATTTAATATAATCTTTATTGATTAGCAAGTATAACATAAAAAGAAGAGGTAAAGTGGAAGCGGCTTGATTCGGGAAATCGCTCGGCTAGTTCTTAGTATCATATTAATAAAGGGGAGGGCAGGAGACCAGTATATTAATAATTTTAAGAAAATCTTATTATGTCTTCTTCTTTACCTGGCCCTATCCTATTTTATTTGTGGTCGGCCCTCCGTATCATGCGTCTCCAGGCAGATCGGTTCTAGGTCGTCACTTTGTTGACTTGGTCTTCTTTGAGGTTCTTATTTACTACGTACATCTATGTGATTCGGGGTCTTCCTCGTACTCGGGGTTTAATTTCGATATCTAGCACTTTTTTGATCATGTGGTCGGATGGTCGCCTCATAACGTGTCCGTACCACTGCAGACGGCTCTCCTGTAGTTTATCTGGGATAGGTCTCACTTTGAAAGTGCCTCTTACGTGTGTGTTTCTGACATGATCCAGCCTAGTTATACCACCTGTCCACCTGACCATCTTCATCTCTGCGCAGTGTAATTCATTTTCGTGCTACTTTTTGAGTGACCAGCATTGGGCTCCGTATATCATGGCTGGTCTGACGGCTGCTCTATATACTCGTTCCCTTTATGCGCAAGGGCATTTGAAAATCTAATTATGTGATTTTTAAAGTCGATAAAAATCTCAATTTGTAAAGTTCACAACCTAAATTTACCTCGTTCATTAATACTTTGCTTTGAATTTAGTACAACTACGTTAATAAATATTTTATTGTGATAATATGGTACAAAATACTTTGGAAAATCCAAAACTGCACGCCTCATAATCTTCATTATTCACAATAAAATAGATTATTTGATAAGTAACTAATAATGTATTGGTCTTACTATGTAGTTCAATAAATAACATAGATAGCGCTAATTTTAAAAAGTACTGTGGTTTTCATGTCTTATACGCCATCTAGCGCTAATTTTAAGAAGTACTTCTAAATTGGTCTACCTCTCAGTCCCGGGCCGCGCGCACGCCAAGGCCACGCAAAACAAAGGCCCCCCCGCCGCTAAAAATATTCCGTTGTGTTATTATTTACGTGTTTTTAGTGTTTTTAATTATTGTTATGGATAAAATAGTTATTATACTTGACGAATATCATCAGCTCATCAAGCAAAGGTTCGAACGAACTTTCTTTTAACAAAAAACAATGTACAGGCCGGGCGAACGGCGTTCTGTTGACGATAGTAAAACTACCGGTGGCTATGCGTACGTAAAAAGGTAGTTCTCATGAAAGGCACTGGTTTTAGTGTCGCGACGAGCATAAATATTTAGTATTTTTATGTTTATTTAATAACAATTAAACCACATCGAATCAGACCATGAAAAGTAATAGGGCTCTATTCCTAGTCATAATAATTCGTAAACGAAAAAAAAGACTCGATTAGTAAAGTATTTTGGTCGTTATCATGTTAACATACATTACCTACAACTCACGGACGTCCAAGCTAGATTTTTTCAAACAGTTTTTTAACTAGTTTATATAACAAAAATGGCATCAAAATTATCATGAGTGTTAAAAATAGAGTTTGTTCTTTATATGTGTGTAGATATTATTTTACAAGTGCAATATATGATAAATAGAGACATTTTAAGTTTGAAAAATCATTTGTTCCGTGTAAAGCGGGAGTAGAACCCACCTCAACGCTAGTAATGGTTTTTGAAAGGGAAGATAGTATGAAAAATTGCGATATTCTGATTGCAAGAGAAAAAAGTCGAACTAGTGAAAGAATTTATATACCTTTACCTGGGTTCAAAGTTTACGAGACATTAAAGTATTACTGTGATATTGAGAGGAGAGCAAAAGCTGGAAATAAAGTGAATGGGGCACTACATGGCTTTATGAACTACCAGAAAGTGTCAAAAAAGGCACGACTGGTTGTGCATAGGGAGTGCTGGTCCCTACACTTATGTATGGTAGTGAATATTGTATGGCAGAAGAAGCATGAGAGTATGATAAATGCTGTGGAGAAGAGAAATCTAAGAAGCATAGCCGGAGTGATCCTGAGGTTTATTAATTTAATCTGTAAGATATCTGATCTCACTCTAAAATCTCAGAAGCGAAGCGATTAGCTAGTATTACATTGACGGGTTGAACTACAATTGGTTTATTTTATTGATAATTTATGGCCTAAATCTTTGTCACTCTCAGAGAAGATCCGTGACCAATAAATCAAATTCTGTCTGTTATCCATCATCCATTGGCCCTTTTTTGATCTATATTTTTTAGCATTTGACATGCTCCGCCACTTTTAAAGTATAAATTATTTGAGAATAAGGAAAAAGAGATTTTTTGTACTAGCGGGAATCGAACCCGCGTCTTTTCCAATCCGGGGAAGTGCTCTAAGCCACTGAGCTATAGTACAGGTACTTCGACCATCCCAATCTCCTTATTACATTTGTCTTTACGACCAGCGCCATCTATCGGAAGCATTTACATGCATTAAACCGATATAGTAAGTTTAATTTTGCAATTAAAATTCATACTATTTGATGGCGCGATTTTTTAAACATTTTTGATCTATATTTTTTAGCATTTGACATGCTCCGCCACTTTTAAAGTATAAATTATTTGAGAATAAGGAAAAAGAGATTTTTTGTACTAGCGGGAATCGAACCCGCGTCTTTTCCAATCCGGGGAAGTGCTCTAAGCCACTGAGCTATAGTACAGGTACTTCGACCATCCCAATCTCCTTATTACATTTGTCTTTTTCCATTGGCCCTTTGATGACTTCTGCTGGACATAAGCATACGTCATCAAAGGGCCGATGGATGATGGACATGGTCCTGTGAGGACGGGACCCACTGCTCCCTGCTACTTTGTCTAGATTATCGGTGTGGCTATGCTACGCTGTGTCGTCCGATACGTGGTTGCCACTGTAAACTAAATTTCACGCTATGACGACATACTTAAGTACTTATTTGTCATACAAATTAATTTATTCAATTAAATAAATCTAACATTATATAAATGAAGATTCAGTTATATAAAGGTGAACGCTTTGTCTAAGGAGTACCTTTGTACTGGGATATAGATGAGACGCTTACTGGAGCTCAGAAAGTAACAATATTTCATGCAACAAATATGAGGTCATATTTACCAGAAACAATGCAATAAATTTTGAAAACGTCGTTTGTGTCACTCGTTATATTTCCAATGTGCTGTGACAGTCACTGATACATAAAAGTACAGTTCTATTACAACTGTATAAGAGTATATTTGCGGCGCCGTATCTATTGGTTGCTTACTTTTATCTATCTAATATATAAAAGTCGCCATTCTCCTCCGAAACGGCTTGACCAATTCTTATAAAATTTTGTGTGTATATTAAGTAGGTCTAAGAATAGGATGTAAACTATTTTTCATACCCCTAAGTAACAAGGGTGGTCCACTTCTACTGCCAACCCCTATTTTTCAATAGCGATATTAGTATTTTTATAATTTTCATTGCTAAATATTCACGAAAAAAAATACGGCGGTAATGCAGTCTCCCTTGGGTTAGTGTTAGATCTTTTCCCCGCTAATTAAAGAAAATACCTATGGAGGTACAGAAACCCACTAATACTCCTCACGTCAACACGGTTTGAGACCTCAATCTCGTTTCTGTGTATTAGTAACAATACCTTTTTGAAATAAAAAATATGCGTCTATTTTACACTTATATTCTTATTCTGTCACTTTCGTTTTACCTTCTAATGAGGATTAGATAATGTGACTTTATGTATATCCAATACTTTAACAACAACAACAACACAAGCCTCAATTTGAATTTAAATTTGGAATTCCAAACCAAACGCCAGATATTTGAGATCAAAGTGGCCAGTTTGACAAAACGCCAATTTCATAGGTAAGGATCTAATAGAAGAAGCCTACGCGAAATACGAAGAAATATACGCGGACATTCAAATTCGTTTCGTTTCCTGAAAACAATCAACACACATTTTGAAAAGAAAATGTTGTTATATCGTTTTCATTACATAAAGGAAGCTTAAGTTTGACGTCATCAAAGCTTTGTTTGTAAACTTGGATCTTGAGTATACTTTGCTGCTTTAGCGAATTACCTACTGTGGGAATTATTCCAAATCGCTTTGAATATTCTTAGATCAAGTTTCTCTGATATAGAAAACTTTTAACAACATCTTTGATCTGAAGCTTTCTTACATATATATTATAATTAAATTTTCAATTAGGTATTTAATGTATTGTTTAGTAGCATTTGCCTTTAGTTCTGCAGCATGATACAAATGCTCAGTTTTTTATATCTCTATTTCTACGTACAGTATTGAAATAAAATGTATTCCAATTTTAGTCTAATCCAGAGCTATCAAAGAAAATTGCTTCATTAAAATCCATTTAGTAGTTTTTGCGTGATGCATAAAGAAATCTACAGACAGATATTCTACAAATGACTTTTATGTCTTCTGATGCTGTAAAGACTCCTCATATTAAACTTTACTAAAGAATATGTCATAAGTACAGATATCAGTTTATTACAATTTTATTATAATATTTAGAAATATAGATTAGAATAATAATATGAGTAATAACCAGTAAATAATAATCATAACATAAAATTAGAAAGCAAAATAGTACGAAAATATTGTTAGTTTTTTTCAAGAAATATCTGTTATCAAATCTACGGAAAGACGCTCCCAAAAACAGGAATAAATCAATTATTGGAAAGGCTATCAAATATATTTTCTTTATAATATTCGCCACTATCCCACTACTGGGCACGGGTCTCTTTTCAGAATAAAAATGTACTACACCAGACCTAGGCCAAATATATAACAGATATAACCAATGGCAAATATTACACCAAGTCTAGTAATAAATATCCATATTTATTTAAGTACATTAATTGGCCAGTATATTCATATCTCAAACTTAGTTTCATAAGAGAAACAAGCTTTTTATACAGAAATTCCTACGATATTTCAAGGGCTGTGGTACTCGTACTTTACTATTTCATAAACTTATTAACCACGCTAGCTTAACACGGGTCAATTCTCTTATAAAAAAACACACAAAGCATCACGCCTGTATTCCCCGAAGGGATAGGCAGAGGTGTATTACACACCCACGACTCGCCAGCTATGTTTAAGTCCCACGTAATAGGGGGCGAGCCTATTGACGTCTACCGGGCACATTTCCAAACTCCGGGCGCTACTGAGAATTTTTCTTTTCAGGAAAAAGTTCAATAACATTGCCCGACCCGGGGATCGAACCCGAGACCTCATGATTAGCAGTCGCATACACTACCGCTACACCACCGAGGCAGTTATATATAATATCTTTTAAAGCTAAATCAATTAGCCAATTGTTTATTTTGCAGTTTCATTGCAATTCTAGTCGCATTGAATATATTGATAAAATTTAATTAGCATCTACTAATTGTGTGATATACAACAGTTTCTGCACCAACGAACATCGCTTGAACTACACCAAAATACTGTTTGATTTAAATGTGGAATACAGCTTTTGTTTTAGTCTTCTTGGCTATGAGTACACAGGAAACCTTTTTCGAATTACAGTGGAAAGCCTTTTCACGAAATATTTATGGTAGGAAAATTCTCGACTGCAGCTTAGTGCGAACATTTACAAAAGGATATTTGTTCCCGTTATGCAAACCTTATTGCAATATTGAGAGTCTGTATTTTCATTCAATTCCGTGATTGGATTAATATAGTAAGAAATAACTAATATATATCAGGCATTTTGAGCCCAGGTCTCTGAGAATCTAGAGTCCGTAGAATAGATTTAGATCAGAGCTAGATTCCTTTAAAACATGAGAATACAGATTAGTAATAAAAATCTTTACTACTATCTTGGCAATTGTAGTTCTAACCATTAGGCATTATTATTCGATTTGTATAGATACAAATGCAAACTGTTATATATAAAAATATATTGAGTTAATAAAAAAAAAATAAAACCCCCAACCACCATCTTCAAAAGGAATAAAGATTTATTATTTCTGTTGGAGTTTCTTATTACGTATGTTCAGATGAAGAGGCTTTTAAATGTAGTTATCGTGATGAAAATCATGATTTAATTAGTATCTTAACAATATACGCAAGTTACAATCTGATGTACAATCTGATGAACTAAGACCTGCATTGAAAATCAGCGTTGCAGTGCATCGCATCGTAACTGTTGCACTGTGACATCGTCGATGAATATGGGCCTTATTGTCACACTGAATCTTATGCACCTATATGTGTGTGTACATGAAGTCTACATTTTGTAATTAAGTACCTACCTAAGTGACAATAAAATAGTTTCTTTCTTTTTTTCTATGTGCCTGCAACGACAGAACATACATATGTATGTAAATTGTGCCAACACAACTGCCTCGGTGGTGCAGCGTTAGCGCGAGCGACTGCTGATCATGAGGTCTTGGATTCGATCCCCGGATCGGGCAGTGCTATTGAGCTTTTTCGTAAAAAGAAAAAATCTCAGTAGCAGCCCGGAGTTTGGAAATGTGCCCGGTAGACGGCAATAGGCTCACCCTATTACGTGGGACTTAAACATAGTTGGCGAACCGTGGGTGTGTAATACAGCTGTGCCTACCCCTTCGGGGATATAGGCGTGGTGCTATGTTTTTCAAGTGTGGGTTGGTACCACCGTCTCCTGTGTGACCGGCCATGAAGCACATCAGTGTGTTTAGGTTGTAGCAGGAGATAGCCGTTAATTCTTTCATTTCATATAATTATGTGAAATGAAATGGTGAGCATAGGCTTGACAATACTCTCGGTATACCTAGTTGTGTCCATGAGCAACGGTTACCATTTACCATGAGGTGGGCCGTGGCTCGTCAGCCAACATAATCAATAAAAAAAAAATATCCGACTTGTTAATATAGTTATAAGTCATTATATATGTAGGGGTCTGCTTCCTATAATAATAATAATAATATTCACCGACATTTTCACACAACGTCCTCTGGTCCCAAACTAAGCTTAAAGCTTATGCTATGAGTACCAGATTACGAATATACCTAATACATATATTACTTTTTTTTTGTAAATACATACATAAATAGATAGAAAACACCCAGACGCAGTACAAATATCTGTGTACATCACACAAATAATTGTCCTGAGTGGGAATCGAGCCCACGACCTCGTGCACGGATGTCGGTTACACTACCGACTACGCCACGAGGCCCGTCGATTTATTGATATGATGTACTATGTCGAACTTCTTATCACCTACAATTTATTACATCAGCGAAGCGACTATCAATCCTACTGTATCGTCTAAGATTTTGATAGGTTATTGAATGAAACTTGCTTGTAATGCTAACTGATGAAATAATGACAGCAGCTGTCATCAGTCGTCTTATAGCCAAATACCCATACAAAGTTACAATATTGAACTTTTAAAATTTTCCCTTTTTTTTAACTTTTAGGCCACCCCTGTGTTAGAAGAGCGAACAAAACAACAATTATTCAAATCGGTCAAGCCAGTTTTGAGTTTTAGCGAGACTAACGAACAGCAATTGATTTATAAACATATATAGATAATAATAAATGTTGTACATAGACAATTACTACTTAAGATGCTAATCCCACAAAGGGTCTACTACACAATGGATGTCCCTGCCGTACAATTGGTAAGTTCTTTGTGATGCGTCATCTGTAAGCCTCCTTGGGAACATCAGATACGATAGACCCGTTGCCTATTAATGTTATATGAACCACTCAAGCTGTTGTGGTGTATATAGTATAAAAACAAGTCAAATAATAAAACTTGAGATCTTGGATCTTAGTAGAATACAAACATCCGGGATCTCATGTTTATATATTTATTATCACCTTATATTACGTTTAAGTACCTATTTCTGACTTGTCGTAATGATCTATTCATTTATGTATGAATCATAAATTACTTTATAGAGTATCATCGTGAAGAAACTATATTTTAAGAATAATTGGACACAGTTATGCCAAAAGACATTGCTCTGCGTCCATACATAGTCCGCCCTGAAAAAACCTCAAAACAAAATCATGTGTTGTATTAAAACATATTACTGAATTCCCATACAATTATAATTTAATAGCGGACTAGCTATGGAAAAAGCTTACTATTACAAAAACTGTCTCTGATTTTGAGGTCATGAGCTGGGCGTATTAAACTTATGTCCTAAGACAGTACACTGGATCACTTTAGGTATGACAGTAGATTGGTATTTCACTATCTCTTTTAATAGTTTTCAATTCAACTAGATTATAATCCTAGAGTTGCGTATTTTCGACGCTAGATGGTGCTCTATTAAATCTTTACGTGTTTCAAAAAATATTTTAATTAAGCCGCACAGGCTTATGGCACTCTTTTGGGGAGGCCGTGCCCAGAAGTGAACGATGGAAGGCTGATGGTTGAATGGATGAATCAACGCGCATGAACTTATAGAAACTCAAATATTATACTCCATTCTCTCATTAATAATTATTATTTTCTATAAATGATAAATTCAAAGAAATACCAACAGACTACATTTTACAAATGAGTAATTACTACATAATATACTCGTATTGTTACTGATGAAATGCTAAGCACTAATTACTGACGCGGCTCCTTATTTGAGAACAATAATTCCACAGACAATAATAGGTACTTTATTCTGGTACTACGTTTAATTTTATACCTACATTATTTCAACTGGAATAGATAAAACTCCAAATTGGTTTATTCTTTGTGAAAAGACTTTAACATAAAGTAGGTGGCCTTCTTTAGGTCGGCGATTCTATCTGATGAAACCTCAGCCGTTTTCTTTGCTAAAGTATTATTTCTTAATATGCAACTACAAGCTATTGTCATGTGAAATCTATTTAACCATTGGATTGCAAACTCACACGGATATATTCACAAAATCTTGCACAAATAATATAGGCGTGTCGGTCCACATTAGTATATAATAATTATTTTTGTCCGTATTTCAATGTTAGCGTGTGTGTAGAGGCGGCTGCGCCCGCCAATATGTAGGTACTTACTACAACGGAGTCGCGAATATACTCTAATGACAAGACAGCTCATGTGACTCGCTCACCTTGCCTTCTGATTAAGACTAGTACCCGACCAGTTCACATAGTTTTTATAGGCGCGATTATTTTATTTTCAACTAGTCCATTCTGCGCGGCTTAGTCAGCGTAAACTTTTCAAATCCATTACATAGGTCGTTTAGACGTATCTCGAGGAACTCCTTATCGGGATAAAAATGTTCTATTTGTGTATTCAGGCTATAATTTCTTTATTGCTTAGTAAAACATTTTGAAATAAAACTAAGTTTACGGAATCTATCGCGTTTACTTGATTTTACTACTATCCTGACGTTTCGAATACTTTACAGCATTCATGATCACGGGTGGACTTAGATGATAGACGTCCAAGGTTGATATGAGTATGTTACTTAGTAAAAGTTGTGAAAATAATTTAGTTGTGAGGTTCATATGACAAAAATAACTAAACTACAGAAACTATTAAGTTTTTTGAGATAAAAAGTATCCTTTATTATGCTTATGGAAAGTCTCATATATATTATATCTACCAACCAAATTTCATCCAACTCCGTCATCAGTCGTTTAGGTGTGAGTAATGAACAAACTTTCAACCATTTTCACAAACTTTCGCATTCATAATATTAATACCTAACGGTAAGTGGCAATGGTAAATCTAATAACTAATAACATATTTGAGTTACATCTAATAATTTAGGTAATATCAATAATGATACACCTTTCGTTGGATAATTAAAAAGAATAAGTTCACCATGAAAAATAATAAGATCACAGCGAGTTCTCTTGAAATGTGCACTTCAACTTCCGTATAAATATTCAACTGACCTTCTGTACCAGGAGTCTCTCAGTACTTAGAGTGAGGCAGTTGTATGTCATGTCTGTTGCTATGCGTTTCCACAGGAGTAGCCTTTTTACATGTAATATACCATTACGTTCTAATCGACTACCTCGGTGGGACACAATTAGATGTTATAAATCTATTGGCCAGAAGTCATTCCTATTTATGGGACCCTATATCTACAATAAGCTAGAAAGAACTCTAAAAATAGCAAAGCTACGGAAAAAACATGCAGAAACAAGATTTTTTCATGGCTAATAAGTTTGGATTACACAAGCACTGAAGAATTACTAAAAATACCCAAATAGCACTTAAGACACATTTACACTTTTAACAATACACGCATACCATAGTTATATAAACCCCATTTCATAAACCAAACACCTCCATGCCACATATACCATACATAAATACACACACACACACACACACACACAGAGACCCACACACACACACACACACACAGAGACCCACACACACACACACACTATTATTTTAAATCAAATATTATGTATGATATGTCTCTAATACTGCCAAGCCTCTTGGATTGTTAAGAGACTAGATCCCACGACACAGGGCATCCTAGTGTGGGGTCTAGTGTTATATTTAAATATTATCATTGTATTTTTGGCATAAAAAGACTTATTATTGTTTTCTTTATTTACATTTCTTATACTACTAAATACATTTTTAAATATTATAAAAAATAACAAAATATTTAAAAATATAAAAAGTGTACAGGCCCACCGGCAGCGGGCACAAGGGCCAAGCTGCGAGTGGTTATGGTTCCAACGACAGGAACTTCCTCACGATGCGTGCCGTATCCAGAAGTACCGCTTTCTGTATAAAACCCTTGATCCAACCACCCAACGTGAGCCTCTCAAGGTGTTGATCGAGGCTCTTGGCTATGAGTCCGTTAACTGAAACTACTATCGGCACAATGATCGCCGAATCCACATCCCACATGTCAACAATCTCGTGAGCTAAGTCCAGATAATTCATCTGTTTATCTTTCTCGGCCTTCACAAGATTCTCGTCACGTGGGATAGTGATATCAACGATCATTGCTCGGCGCTCAGATCGATCAACCAACACAATATCAGGTTTGTTGGCGACAACAGTCCTGTCCGTGATGATTGATCGATCCCAGTACAGTGTAATACGACCGTTTTCGAGAACTGGCTCAGCTACATACCTGTAGTAAGGCACTTCTACGTCCACAAGTCTGTATTTCAGAGCAAACTGTTGATGGATAATCCTGGCTACTTGGTTATGTCTGTGCAAGTGCTCACCGTTAGCAAGACGAGGACAACCAGAGACAATATGCCTAAGGGACTCACCAGGACGGTGGCAGGCACGGCATATGTCAGCCGTACCATCCCTTAGGATATGCCTCCGGTAGTTGTTCGTCATGATAACTTCGTCAGCAATTGCACAGACAAAACCTTCGGTTTCCCCAAAGAGGTTACCGAAACGTAGCCAGGCCACGGAAGCTGAAAAGTCAACGTCGGGCCCATGTGTAGCCCGGTAAAATCTTCCGTGCAGCTCCTTGCTCTGCCATACACCCCTGCAGTCGTCAGTGCTAAGTACCACAGGTCTCCTTAGCCAAGGAGTGAGTCCGGAATCGGTGTTATTATTATTATTATTAGCATTGTCTTCTTTTTTGTTCATTGTGTTCCTAATTTCCAATATAATAATTTAAATATTGTTTCACGTAATTTAGTAAACTATTTTGAGGAAACCGTTGTGGATTATGTTGTGTTTTGTAACGTATATTAAATAAAAAATTATATTAGTGTAATTTAATTATCAAATTAATAATTTTGCGTAATTTATGACTTTCATGGCACATGGAAATGACTATGACAAGAATTAGAAAGCTTATATGGATTTTTAAAATATTGCGTCATGTGACAGATAAGAAAACTTAATGCCAAGTATACACCCCGCTAGCCCAATCAATCCTGACTTATTGCATACCCGTTTGGGGTGGTGCTACCAAAATAAAGTTTCTTGAACTTGAACGTGCTCAAAGGTCTTTACTAAAAGTAATATATTTCAAACCATATAGATTTCCTACTAATGAACTATACACACTGGGTGGCCTACTTTCAGTTAGATAATTATACGTTCTTAAAGTCATTTTAAAACTGCATAAAACATTGCCCTATAACCTAATGTACCTAAAAAAATAAGAAATCATATAGTAGCTCCACTCATCACCGTTTATTCTACTTATGCAAAAAGGCAAAACACTAGACAATCAGCTTTTCTTTATAATTTAATAAATAAGCAATTACAGATTCACAATTTGACCTACCACAAATGTAAAATAACTTTAATAAACTGGTTAAAACCAAAAACCTACGAGGAAATTGAGACTCTCTTACACAGTATATATTAGTACACAGTAGTAGATGTGGATAATGAAATAAATTATTATTATGAATAATAACTGCGTAAAATAATGAACATATCAGAGGTCTCTTTGAAGGTACGAGTGATATTGACTAGCGACATAGATAGTCACCAAAGGTATAAAATCCCATCGATATTTTTAAAATTCGTATATTAATTATGTTAATTCTATATATTTCTCATTACCGCAACACATGTATTCAAATAAAAAATAAAAAATATTCAACATAAAATTATTACACAAGGGGCCTGAAGCTTCGCAAGAACTGATGTGACGTTAATAACATTATTTTTTCATACATAAGTCTCCATGTATATGATGGTAAATATACTTTAAGCAGTTGTTATAATTTTTTGCATCGGTTTTTTAGAATACCAAATAAGTATAATATGAAATACAAAGTATCAATTTTATTTATTAAAAGTAAATTAAGATAATTATTCAAATCTAGAAAGCAAAAACACTATATAAACTTGTATGTATAGTAAGATTTTAAAGCACGTTAAATTATGCTGTAACAGAAATTACGTGTAATTACAATTTACAACAATATTCCAAACATTGATGGTTAGGTATTTTACAAGTTTCAAACAAACTTTGTAATTGATTGTAATTAACAACATTGTGTCACAACACAGCAAAATTGTTCATGCGTATATAATATTAATTACATAATTAATTAATTATTCTTCTGTGACCTCGAGAATTCCGTATCCTTTTTGAGGTTATTTACGCAGTGCCGGTGTTGTAATCATGGCTTCTTAATTATCAACTTTGATGGGCAAGATTGATGTTAAATTGTATAAACATCATGATAGAGGAACAAATCATAATTGGTGAATAAGGAAAAAGAGTATTTTAGTACAGGCGGCATCGAACCTGCGTCCCTTCCTATCGGGGGAAGTGCTGTAATCCACTGAGCTACAGAACTATCTTTTAGACATACCCAATCTCCTTATCACATTTGTATAGAGGAAGTAAAATCCATCTACTGACTTTTAGCTGGATTGTTTTCAATTTTTTACAAGGATTTATTATTCTATTTCCCTCTTTATGCTATGCGGGTGTCAAACATACGGCCCACATGATGGTAGGCAGTCACTGTAGCCTATAGCTAGTAACACCATCTCCAAGGAAACGGATGACAGTTGAAGTGGAAGGATAAAAATATTAAGGAGGCAAAAAAGAAAGAAGGATTTTAAGCAAAATTTAGGAAGGATAATAAGGAGAGGATAGAAACGGGGTTTTGGCATCGGGTACTCTCACTCACCATACGACAGGAACCGACGGCAGGAATATCTACCTTTGTTTCACATTGATCTTCAGTGAAAGGGTGGTACTTCCCCGATCGAGCAGGCCCATTCATGCTGAGAAGAGTGAAATTTTGATTCAATTTATTTATTGATTTATCACGCACTATTCTATAATTTATCTGTACCCTGTTCTGAACTTCTCCACGCAAACGAAGTCGCAGACAGAAGCTAGTATAATAACATAATTCTAGAACTATGGATTGTTATTAAGAACAATGTTAGGACAGTAAATACTAAGGTTTTCTTCCAAAAAACTTATCACGCAAATCAAGCTTCGAGAAAAGATTATTTGAGATTTTAGAAAGCGCATCCGTAACAGTCAAGTGAGAGAGTAGAATGAATAAACCAAACATAAATTTCTGAAATTAATTTGTCGCGCATATAGAGTATTTTTATAACAAAATTATACTTTTTCTCAACTCGCGGAAACTGTAATACTCTTTAAAAAGATTTTGATCTGTGTTTATAACACTTGACATGCTCAACTACTTTAAAGTACAAATTATTATTTGTGAATGAGGAAAAGAGAATTTTAGTGCGAGCGGGACTTGAACCTGCGTCCCATCCAATCCGGGAAAGTGCTCTAACCCACTGAGCTACCGCACTACCTTTTGGCCATACCTAATCTCTTTTTCCTTGTTCACAAATAATAATTTGTACTTTAAAGTAGCTGAGCATGTTAAGTACTAAAATAGGTACAGAACAAAATGTTTAAAAAAATCACGCCTTCAAATAATATGAATTTTAATTGCAAAATTAAATTGACTATATTGAATAAATGCATGTAAATGCGTTCCAATAGGTGATGTTGGTTTTAAGACAAATTTTAATGTGATGAGGAGATTGGGTATGGCCGAAAGGTAGTGCGGTAGCTCAGTGGATTAGAGCACTTCCTCGGATCGGAAGCGACACAGGTTCGATTCCAGCTCGCACTAAAGTTCTCTTTTTTATCATTCACAAATAATAATTTGTACTCTTTAAAAAGGTTTGCACGCATAGTTACAATGTCAAAAACAATCCAATTTATTGAGATAAAATGTCATCTCTCGCGCGCTGTAAACCGCAGGAGAAGGGATAGGAGGTGAATCGGAAAGATGGTCGAGGATAAAAAGAGGTGGCCAGTAAGGATAATAGGGAACAGATAACAAAACAAAGAACAAGGCATTAGCACCAC
The DNA here is from genome assembly GCA_948253155.1 of Leucoma salicis. NCBI lineage: Eukaryota > Metazoa > Arthropoda > Insecta > Lepidoptera > Erebidae > Leucoma > Leucoma salicis. The sequence goes on along the minus strand of OX411808.1, from coordinate 6,667,894 downwards.
CGTGTAAAGGACATGTAAGCTGATCAACGGCAGAAATTTAATTTACATTGAAATATACTGTTTTTTTTACAATATTTTATTATGTACTAGCTGATACCCGCGACTTCGTCAGCGTTAAAGTTTTACTTTCTAAATTCGACCCCTATTTTACCCGCGATTTTATAAAACCATTGAAATGTATGTGTATCCTATCTATTATATATAATTCCAGTGTCATGATGTTTGTCCGGGGTTAACTTCGAAACTAATGAACCGATTTTAACTTTTCTTTTTTTTAAATGTGTGTTTTGTTCCAACTTAAGAGATAGGATACTTTATATCTCAATTTATAATTGCAATTTTATTCATGAAAAAACACATATATGGTGGTACGAAGTTCGCCGGGTCAGCTAGTATCAAATATAAAATGAAATTTAATATTATTAATTCAAAAAAGGTCAAATATGTGTGTTTCTATCTCCCAATTAGAAACCTACCAAACCACCCCCACATTTCCATCTTATTATTTTACCTGACCACTTCCTCATCTGCTCTATATCATCATTCCTCTTCATGTCCTATAGCTTTTCTTGGGGTGGATTACTCGCGAAGGTTGCTTTTGGTCTATAGGCTACCACGCCAACCACTCATGGGGTGGCAAACTTACCGTCTTACTCACAATCAAGCCGTACAGTCTAGTATAATTATATGTTAACATTGATGTATAAACAAAAACATAGCAACACGCCTGTATTCCCCAAAGGGGTAGGCAGAGGTGTATTACACACCCACGATTCACCAGCTATGTTTAAGTCCCACGTAATAGGGGGCGAGCCTATTGGCGTCTACCAGGCACATTTACAAACTCCGGGCGGCTACTGAGAATTTTTCTATTTACGATAAAGCTCAATAACACTGCCCGACCCGGGAATCGAACCCGAGACCTCATGATCAGCAGTCACTTACACTACCTCTGCAATACAGAGGCAGTTGAAGTATAAAACAGGGAAAATCCACAATTAGGCACTAAAAGTGTACACTATAAATTATTGCAGATTACGCTTTCCTGCACTCATTTCATTTAGTATTGTTTTCTCCAACGTATCAATATGCCTAATAATACCAAAATCTCTTCTTAAAAACTCATTGACTGTCTAGCTCTTCTTTCCCTATCAGAAGTTAATCGCATCTTTCTCTCAGAACTGCTTTCATGTGCTCGTGTAGTTGCATTATTAACGCTCATAGTATAGAGTATATATAGAGGTTAAACGATGCGCTCTTTCCTCTGACGATTCCTGAGAACACGCATTTCTCGAATTTCGAGATAAGGAAGACTATTTTTTAGGTGGCATAAAAAGAACCTAATAAGATAAATACACAAAAAGAATAAAACATTTTTTGATAAAAAAAGAAAACTGCCTTCAAGTGCACCCAGGAACTAAAAAGCAATAAATAATTGGTATTTAGATACGATTTCCGTGCTAGACACCTACTGATGTGTTTGAAGTCGGTGCCAATAATGTTTTTAATGTTATCTAAGTATTTATTATAAATTGTTTTTGTTACTTTTGGACTTGGCACCGGCTTCAAACAGATCAGTAGGTGTCTAGCACGGAAATCGTATCTAAGTACCAATTATTTATTACTTTTTAGTTCCTGGGTGCACTTGAAGGCGGTTTTCTTTTTTTATTAAAAAATGTTATATTTTGTACTTTTTAGTGATTTTTTATAAAATAGGTTAGAGTAGGTCGTACATGATAGGGAGGCCTCCCTAAACTAAAAAAAATCAGACAACGAAAAAATATCATCGATTTATACATTTTTTTTAGATTTTTGTTGATATTATAAAAACTACTGCACCGATTTCGATAAAATTTAAATGGGACGTTTTGGAATAAACCGCTTTCAAAAAAAAAAAGATTTTTGCAAATCCGTCAACATATGACGGAGTTATGCCCGAACATACATAAAAAAAATATATAAACATCCGAATTGATAATCTCCTCCTTTTTTTGAAGTCGGTTAAAAAATATATATCTACGGAATAAAAAGAACCTAATAAACACAAAAAGAAAAAATGTATACTTAATTGAAATTTATACTTAACTTTACAACGTTTAACTTGACAACTATATTACATAAAGAAAAGAAGAAACAAACAAAAACACTAAACAAACTAATTATATTATTATCTAATACCTACTTTAAACTTATATCTAAAAACTACGTACCTATCTATGTATTTTTAAAATCTAAAACGCGCTTATTCCGAGAAGAGTCAATAAGAACCACGTCCGTTCGCATTAAGAGTGACAATGTGAATGACGTCAGCTCGTTTTTTTTTGTGTGTGTGACGTTTGTTGTTAGCCTCAGATGGCTATGACAACCTTACTATCCGGGTAAGTTTGGTGAGCGCAGAGGGCTCTCAAAGCAACATTTAGGCAACGCTACCCGAGGGCACCCCCGGTGGGGTAAGGACCTCGGCTCGGGCTGTTGCTGGCAAGGTGGGATTTCCCACGTTTATGATTTGAAGTCGGCGCGTGAGCGCCCTTGCCTTTTTATAGATGCAGCGGATGGCCGTTTCGCGCGTTAAACAAAAATCAACCGTATAGCCGTACCCATACTGGCGCGGCGAGATTTGGAAGTTTTATTTCATCTATATCTTGTGTGTTTATAAACCGATTTCTATATTTTTTTTTTATAAAATAGATATTTAAGTGCTCTTTTTGAATATGCGTGTTTGATAAAGATATATCTATGTAAAATACAATATATTTATGTATTTAATGATACACTTTGAAGAAATGCCTAACGATTAAACACGTTATTTTGGCTAATTTATAAAAGATAGATATATACTATGAAGGATTTTTAAGTAGATCTTTTGAAGACCATCATCTTTGTAATACATACTTTTGATGTATGATCAACGTATGCGAGGATAAGAGCTCGAAAGCGCATTTTCATTCGACTTGCTTCAAATTTATGGTCACTGCTCAGCTCCTATGTGTCTTAGCGTTATGTTATATAGCCTATAACCTGCCCAGAAGTATGTACCACAATCGTACCAAGTTTGGTTAAAATCCCTTCAGTAGTTTTTGACCCATGCGTGCATATACAGACAGACAGACAAAAAATTTACTGATTACATTTTTGGTATCAGTATCGATCACCATTTATCTTCCAATATTAATTTTGAATATATATTCAATGTACAGAATTGACCTCTCTACAGTTTTATTATAAGTATAGATAGATAAATCTGTGTATCGTGGAGGACTTCACAAACATACAATTTCATGGACACAAAGTACACCCAGACTCAGAAGAACCATTTGTTGATCACACAAAGAGTTGTCCTGTGTGGGAATCGATCCCACAACACTCGGGCGGAAGGCCATTATCTAAAAACTCCGCCATCTGTGCAGGTTGAAACTATTGTAAGTATGTCAAACGTAATTAAATTCTATGAATATACGCTAACGGTAAAACCTTTCATATAGTTGTGTAAATATTTTAGTTACTGAGTCATGCTAAATGAAGTAACGCATTATAAATATCTGTACCTATATTATTTATTTAAAAAAATTAAAACAAAAGTAAATATTATTAACATTCACAAAAAGTCTACCCATGTTCAAAAGTCTGTATTCAACGACGACCATGTCTAGAAATACATCGTAAAATAGTAGATTTTATTATATTAAACCCAACTTTATTTTACTCAATAAGCATTATTTCGCATACTAAAATGTATTTTTATGCTCGTACATCTGAATCTACGTAAAGTAGTAAGGTTCAATATGTATTTTTTTTGCAGAATAATAGTTAAATCAGTCCATTTAAAAATAAATAAATTCGAGAAATGTAAGACATACCTATTTGCATTTTGCCTTGTGAGAATTAAAGCCATAATTATGAGATCAGCCTATCATGTCTTCTTCAAATTTCACTCTCTCTCTCTCTCTCTCTCTCTCTCAGTCTCTTTAGTATGCAGGTAGCATACTAAAAGAAATGAAGATAAATTTATCTTCGGAAACATGTAATATGAGGATCCATAGCTTAAAAGATAATGGGCAGGCCACGTCACTCACTACAGAAGACATGTTTACCAGTCCTAGTGACCCGTTAGTACAAGCGGAAAGACAGCAAACGGCAAGTTTAATTAGTGGATGAGGGCCTTACATTACCCTATTCGTTGGCGCGGACGGGGTGTGTGGTTAGGTTATTTTTTCCCGCCTTAACAAAAAAAGGCCACGTCACTCAATCAACCAATAAAATAATGATAGGACTACTTAAATGTTAATAACCTAATCAGAATAATTAGATGTGTGATTGTATCGGACTGCTACAATACACGCAGATATTCTGTGAGATGGCAGTACTGCCCTGAAACAAAGATCATTTCCTTACCATAAAACAGAGGCATAATATTATGTTATGCATATATTGCTACGGAAAATAACAATACTAAGCTAGACGATACACGTGCAGCTATTTTTCCTATGACCTAGTTCCTGGAGCGAGTATTTCAAGAATTTAAACTCCATATTTTACTGCTATTATTTTGCCCTGGTAATACTTATATTGCTTCATTTTATGGTTTAATATATATTTTAAGTTATAAATTCACTTAAGGTTTTGGTGAGATAGAATATAAAGTTTATTAGTAAGCACTTTACATATACATAAAAGTTTATATTAGTAAATAATTGGATATTCACAAATATAAACTTTTAGTTCAAGCATTGGAAAACATATTTCCAGAAATCGTGGATTAGATGCATATCCTTGCTATTCTTTTGTTTTATATTATAAAGAACTGTGATTAATATTTAGTGATACTTTCATTGAACAGTGCAGAAACGATTAGGCTATTTTTGCTTAGAAATATTTAATGATGAGTCAGCGTCGATTTGTTACGAGCATCTTCACATGCTTTTTTTTTCTATTTTATGTCCAACCATAACCTGTTGCATTGTTTGTTGCAATAAACTTTTCTTTCTTTCTTTCTAATGAGATGAGAAATTATTTAATAATTATTTTAGCATTTACAGTTTCTGTAGCGTTTTTTTAGGCGGTTGGTAAACAAGCATACGGCCAACTGTTGGTAAGCGGCTATCGTGAACTAACAATACCACAAGTATCGCTTCTTTTATTGCCTATACTAGAAAGGACATAGGAAGTTAGAAGATGCAGAGGAAATGTTATACAAACGACAATGGTAGGATTCCAGTGCTCATCGCTCTTTGATACCTACGAGTACCTTTACTACACAGTCACTGATATTCTGTGAGACGGTTATACGTACTGTCAAGCCAGCTTATTATCTCTCAGTACTACTCTGAGACTCACCTACCTCGACCAAATCGGTCATGTATTGAAGGAAGGTGGAGTCAGGAGTCTCCGAAATCGGCGAACGTGTATGACGAGAATTATGAATGTTGAAAAAGCGAGAGATTTATCCGTGTGGTGACGGATTAAGAATACAAGTGTCACCACCCCATTCTTTCCCACGAGTGTCGTAACAGGCGACTAAGGGAAGTAAGCAATTATCATCCATTGCATGACTGGTGGTAGGGCTGGGTACCAAGTGGGAGTACTCACTTGGTATCGGGCCCGAGCGGGTTGGTACCACCATCTCCCGCGTGAGCGGCCATGAAGCACATTGTTGCGTTTTGGCTGTAGCAGGAGATAGCCGTTTATTCTTTCATTTTATATCTGTGAAATGAAATGGTGGGCAGTGGCTTGACAATACTCTCGGTATAGTTGAGTCCATGAGCGATGGTTACCATTTACCATCAGATGGGCCGTGGCTCGTCTGCCACTATACGCACAAAAAAAAATATGTATGCAAGAATAGACCCTCTTGGCACTCGGTTCTCTCTGCCTACCCTGCAAGGGAAATGGCGTGATATTAAATAATAAGTAGAAGTAATACATGACTAAAAACAATAGCACAACGGGTCCATCCTCACACAGAAGCTACTCAATAAGGAAAGGCTTAAAATAATGACGACAACACACAATTGATAAGACCCAATTTCCTTGTAAAGGGGAAGAGGGGTCAAAATGTCCCCAGAGAGAGATATATCGTTACAGACGCCATCACTCTTGTTTATACAAGTAGCGTGCGACAAATTTATATCATTTCCCTTCCACCGCTGGTAACAGCACTATTGTTTAATCGACGGTAACATGTACGGCCTATTTTATTACCAAATTTTTTATTATTATTACACCTGCGATATACATGTTTGGGAGGAATTTATAGTCAATGTAAGTGGATAGTTTAATCTTTATCTTTAGCCTCAGTGACATCACATTTATTATCAAACTTAGCTTATTAAAAAAGTGATAGTGTGTGCTCATTATTGCGGAAGCAGATTGCTGGTACATAAATACCTTCATGTATTTGTATGAATATAGACCTAGAGGTCGACAAGTTAACGTTAGAAATATACAAAAGCATTTAATGCTATCTCCTTTTTATATTAGATGGGCTTAATAAGATTAATGGAATAGTGTATTGATAGCCTTCTTGTACCTAACGAACAGAGTAGTGTAGAGACTTTAATCTCTAAATAAACCCGCTGTGTACCGTCTCTCCACTTGTATTAGCGGACCACTGGAAGTGACTACAAGCTAAAGTCTAAGGTGTACTGTACTGTAAAATGCTTAAAATTACACCTGTAATTTTTATTATTGCTTACGGTGGCAGATGATTCACGGCCCACCTGATTGTAAGTGGTAATCAGCATGGTCTCAACAATACTAAAAATACTGCAAGTTACTCACCTCATCATTCCATTTCACGGGTAGGAAATGAATAAATGGACAGGTAACTCCTATTACAATCGAAATAAAAATTACACCGAGGTGCGTCACGGACGGCAGACGATAGTACCATAGTAAAAGGAAAGAAGTAAGTTATCTTCACACAAATGAACCAAGCGCCGTTTGCATGTGTGCGTGCTAGTACCTACGAGTCGCCGCACACACACAATGCCAAAATTTAAAATTGCTAAAGGTCATTGCCATCATGCTGCGCCGTCGTTTCGTGCGCATTGACTTGCACCCAGGCTTCGTTGATCGCCGCTACTGCTCGATATTTATTTATACAAGCTCAAAGATGGCTACACATCGGAAAATAAAATACTGTATTGAATTTGAATGACATATAGATCTAGCATCTTCTCAAATTACAACACTAAAAATGAAAATAAAATATGCTCAGCTCCCGGTCTATGCATAAAAACATATAATTAAGAAACTTTGTAGTATGGATCCCTGATGTTCGGCCTAAGTTTCAAGAGAATTTGTTTTAAATTTGTTTATAAAAACTAGCTCTGTATTTATGACGATTGAATAAACTAAAAGTGTCCAACCCTGCGTGCGTAGGTAATTATCACGCGCACGGGGTCTGAGTTAGCGTACTTCTTTCCTTTTACTATGGTAGTATTTACCAGTTCGGGCCGATAACAAGTAACTACTCCAGTACTCCTACTTGGTACTCAACCTCACCACCAATTGAACTGTTATAATTTTGGATTTTAATTTGTTAATATTTACTTTATATCAATTGGATGTTTAAGTTTTACCTACTGTTTACTTACCATATTTATCTTTTACAAGACATGCGGTAAGGAATGGGCTGGAAAACTAGCTTTTGCATTGCTTTTTCAGCACCAAGGATTAGGTTTTGTCCTGCTTTAAGAACGCACGTTGCAGTTGAGGGGTTAATTTTCCGCTATACAAAATATTTCTTATTCAGGTGATAAGCTTTCTATGCGCCAATTTTATGCAAATTGATTCATTGATGATCAATTAAACTTATCCTATGATATAATCATAAATCATAATAATATCCCATTCAATCATCAAAAGTATCGGAAACGATAAGCACGCTCCGTATTTATACACTTTATGAGTTTTATTGACTGACTGAGTTTAGAAATTATTATAACAGACTCGGGTTATTCAAAAGTTTATTGACGTACTTTAGAAACTTTAAACGCCTTATTGATCAAGTGCCAGTTCCGTAATCAACAGTAATTAAATGGCAGTGAAAATTGATTTAATATTTGTATATTTCAAAAGCGTCTTAATTTTGAAATCATTGGTTTCGTTTGTTTGGTGTCGCAAACGGGAAAATTAAGGGAAGGAGAATAAAAATATTTGCGATTAATTTTAACAAGATAATAAATAAATAATTATATAACAAGATAATTTATTTGAATCTCATATTTGTAGTTTACAATATTATGAAGCGGCCCCAGTAAGTTGTAAAAATACTTGTATTGGGGCTGCCTCGCTACTTCCCAGGTTACAATTTTTTACATATAATATTAAAAAATACAAAAAATTGTTTTTAAACATAAACAATAAAAAGAAATAGAAAATAAATCTAGGATACAAGTATTATTAGCACGTGTGTGTGTGTGTTTTCGTATACGTCTATATGTGCATATTCTTGTGTTTGTTTGTGTGATATGTTCGTATGTGCATTTTGAGGTGTTTTTGTGTGCTATGTGTTGTTATATTTAGCAAATTCTAAGCAAGATCAATTCTGTTTCTTCGTACGTTAGAGATCTTAACCAATCTGTGATGATTTTTTTGGAGTCATGGAGTTTCATGGGATAAACATTTAATTTTGAATTTATTTTATTGTAGATGTACGTTGACTGCGTAGTGTATTGACGTCTGCTAAAAACAGTGTGAATTCTGGGTGAATCAGTCACATTACGTTTACGTCGTTTATTCTGATATTCTGGATTGTAAGATATGCTTTTATGTACAAGAACAACATTAGTGCACCGATAACAGTATAAATGATATTAAAAATATTAGAAAAAGAACTTTGTAGTTAGAGCTCCTGAATGACATGTGAAGCTGTCACTTGGACTCCAGATAACAGACTGAGTGCTGTTGAACTTTGATTTTTAATATGAAATATTATTAATTTCGACTGTCGCATAAAGAAATACACTATTGTGTACTTAAGTAGTGTTAGTTGAGATGAATATCTATTTACTCACACTGACTTGAAACCAAGCCTTTTTTTAGCATCCTTTTTTTTCCTTTAGATCTCGTCATTCTTTAAACTGAGTTAAAATCTAGCCGGATCATACTTTATTTACTACTGGTTATACCTGCGACTCCATCAGCATGGCCTTCAGTACATAAATACGTGACTCTACGGCACATTACATTTTATTTTAAGCTTGATATGCTTGGTCACATAAAAATGAAGGGGATTAAGAAGTTAATGCCCTATCATATCATAAAACTATACTGCCCCTTGGAATAAAAACGAAACGTTAGACGAACTTTCGTTTCGCTTCATTGTGATTGATCGCCTCAATCACGCGTCGAAATCTCGACTAATCAGGAATCACGCGTCGGACTGTTGATCAATCACATTGGCTCGAAATGAAAGTTCAAATAACGTTTCGTTTTTAATTCTAAGAGGGCTGGCTCTTTATAGGAACGCAAACTTCATAAACGAACTCAAAATGACCTCACTCCTTCCTCACAATGTTTTTCTTCCTTCGTACTTTTCGTGCAACACGGTGCCTAGATATAAGAAGGTCGTAGCCTAGTTGTGCACTTGCAGTTTAAACGATCAGAATGGTTAAGAATCTTTGCTCGGCTAGTAGTCAGATGGGTGACCAAAAATTGACATCTATTTGTGGACACCTGACGTCCTCCTTGCTTTGGAAGGCAAGTTAAGTGGATCCTGGCTATCGATACAGGTTGTTCTGAATAAAAACTCAGACTCCGGTCTTGTTCTAAGGTCGCCAGTTGTCTCCTTAGTTGGGTCGTGGAGGTCAGATAGGTAGCCGCTCCGTGTAAATATTGGTGGTTCACCTAAAACCGAAAATATGGATGCCGATCCCAACAAAAAAAATGGGCTATGGTTGGCGAGGAAATGATAACGGTATTTAGATATATAGCAACAGCGATGCCAGATAATAACAACGATAAAACAACAAAAGCTAACCCCAGTAAAATAGTACTCTTGAGAAATATACGCCAGCGTTAATATTCAGAAATCAGAAGTGAAAATTTGTCTTATTTAAAATTTCCCTTGAGTATCGTAAAGTAAAAGGACTATAAAATGTTGCACCTCAGAGTAACGCTGATCTTGAGGTAGATAACTGAGTCTCAATAAATAAGGTCTGTAGGACCGTACAATTCGCGTATTATTAGATCACGTTAAAAAAACTAAAAAATACGCTTTATAACAACAACAGAAAATTGTTATTTTTACTATAGTTATCTCAATAATCAGTTTATTGTCAAGCACCCCACACTTTTTTACGATCGTTTTTTTATCATAATGTAGGCTCATACACATTTTTATTATTTTATATAAAATTACATGTTTAAACATGTATTTACACTTTCTATATTTACATGATATAATCTATGTACATATTTATAACTATTTACACATATTATATACACATTTTCATCAACACATATCTGCTAGTCAATGTATCGACCGACTACTTATCGATTATGTTAGCTATCGACGTACGGCCCGCCGAACGATAGATATGGCACGATCATACGATGCCTGCGAACGCGCAGCAGGAGGTCTAACCAGTCGAATCCTCGATACGACGCAAGACGTATGCCCGGCTATCTCGCTATGTGCTTACGCAAATAGTATTGTTATTGCTTACTCTCGAATATTTCTATGTTCCTCATAACTGTCTGCCTGTTACTATAAACTGTCTGTGCTTGTGCTACTCTAATTCTTACGTGCCTTCTGACTGTTCTGTGGCTATTTATCTACTTGTGTGTGCTGGAACAATATACAATTGAACCGTAAGTGTTTACTTATTTACAACACTCACTACCGAACAAGGAGTACCCTCAAGCCACTATATACTGATGATACCCACACTGGTAGCCCCCACAAAAATATTATTTTATACTTTTTAGGCCAATTATCTATTTAAAAATTAGGGTGATCATAGTACGGAGCGTGCTCGTCGCGATCTCTGCCAGCCTGTAATCCACAGGCTGCAATCCGGCTCGAATGCGTACCGCAAAGCGGGTAGGGGCGTGCCCCAGAGGCGACGCGTACCGACCCGCCTCCGTCGATACGAACAACGACAGATGCGGCGATGGGGGCCGCCACCCATCACGCCTTGGCCAGTTTGGCGAGTCGAGGAGAGCAGAGTGTTGAGTAGGCACGTAGAATGTAAGAGGTGGTGTGGAAGATAAGTCACACGAGCTGCTAACCGTCATGTCGGACAGACAGCTTGATGTGCTCTGTGTAACAGAGACCAAGCGAAAGGGTAGCGACGCCTGTGATCTTCCTGGTGGCGGGTTAGCTCTGTGGTCTGCTGTACCGCAGAGCGATCGGGCCAGCATGGGAGTGGGGGTGTTGCTGTCCGCTCGCTTGGCCTCAGGTGTGAAAGACTACGGAATGTTTGATCCCAGACTTCTATGGGTCCGAATAAAACTAGGTGTCACCAGTGTCTTCATGGTCGCAGCTTATGGTCCCGTAGGCTCTTCGGTGGCATCGGATCTAGAGAAGTTCTGGGATAATGTTAGGGAAGTTCTGAATTTGGCAGAAGCTAATAACGCGTGATCGTATGCGGAGACTTGAATGGATGGGTTGGGACCAAGCGTCCAGACTTCGAGGACGTGCTTGGATCATTTGGTGATAAGAGAGTGAATGATGCAGGTAGGCTCATTGCCGATGTATGTATGGAGAGAAACCTTATTATGTCAAACACATTTTTCAACATAAGGACATCCATATATATACATGGAGAAGGAATGAACAGAGAAGTATGATAGATTTAATTCTGGTAAACAGTCGCCTCCGAAGAAAAATTCTGGATACAAAAGCCTACAGGGGTCCCACTGTCGACACGGACCACTATCTCGTTATTGCGAGATTTAGTGGTCTATGACATAAGTATGGATGAAGTAGAATGGGCGATTAGAAGTTTGAAAAATGGTAAGGCAGCGGGTATTGATATGGTGTCTACTGAGATGATCAAGCTTGGAGGCTCATGTCTCTGGAAATCCTTCCTGATGCTTCTTAATTTATGTTGGAGCTCATGAATGGTTCCCAAGGACTGGAGAAGCGCAGTCATCGTGCCCTTGTTTAAAAACAAGGGTTCACGTTATGACTGTGCAAACTACAGAGCCATAAGCTTGACCAGTTTGGCAGCTAAAGTGTATGGTAAGATTATTGAAAGGAGAATGAGGATGATATTTAATGAATTTTTGTGTGAGGCACAAGGAGGTTTCAGGTGTGAAAGAGGATGCATGGATCAAGTGTTTTCTCTGCGCAACATTGTAGAGAAGCATCTGGCTGTAGGCCAGAGGGTTCTCTGCAGTGGTGCAGTCCAACTACATGGACTGCAGAGCTTGTGGGCGGCTGGATGATAAAATGTCACCCTGGTTTGATGTCAATATCGGCGTTAAACAGGGCTGCGTTCTATCAGCTAGACTGTTTATCATATATCTGGATAAATGTCTACAAAGGTTGAAAGAAATGAATGTGGGAGTTCAGATGGGCGACTCAGTGGTTAACTCGCTGCTATATGCAGACGATGCGGTCCTATTAGCGCAGTCTGCGACTGACCTGCAAACCCTAGTCGACGTAATGGCAGAAGATTGTAAGAAAAGGGGCCTACGTGTGAATGTGAGCAAAACCAAAATAATGGTTTTTGAAAGAGAAGAAGCCAGAACAGATTTTAGAGTAGCAATAGGAAATGGTGTGCTAGAACAAGTGGATGAATTTGTATATCTTGGATGTGGATTCAGTCGGGATGGAAGGTACACCACTGATGTAGAGAGAAGAGTGAATGCGGGAAATAGAGTGAACGGAGCATTGGGACAACTTCTTGGCAGTCATCACCTCAGCCAGAAGGCACGTGTCGCAATACACAACGCAGTGCTTGTCCCAACGTTATTGTATGGAAGCGAGAGTTGGGTATGCCAAAAGGAGCATGAGAGTAAAATCAATGCGGTCGAAATGCGATCTCTGCGGAGAATCTGTGGAGTGAGGCTGACTGACCGCATTCGTAATGATGACGTAAGAGAGCGAGTAGGTATGAAAGAGAGTATTGGTGTAAAGATGCGAAAGGGAATGCTCCGATGGTTCGGACATGTGGAAAGTATGCCGGACGAGTGACTGTTTAAGAAGATATACAATGCGAAAGTGGAAGGATGTAGGTACAGGGGGAGACCGAGACTCACCTACCTAGACCAAATCGGTCCTGTATTGGAGGAATGTGGAGTCAGGAGTCTCCGAAACCGGCAGGCGTGTATGAAGAGAGTTATGAATGTTGAGGAAGCGAGAGATGTATGCAAGAATAGAACCTCTTGGCACTCTGTTCTCTCTGCCTACCCCGCAAGGGAAATGGCGTGATGATGAGTAAGTAAGTAAGTAATACCTATTTTCTAACTTCCTTTTGCACGCCTCATAAGCAAAGCGTTGAGGTGGGTACTATTCTCGTTTTACGTAGAACAACTGATTTTTCAAACTTAAAATGTCTCTATTTATCATACTGCACTTGTAAAATAATATATACACACACATATCAAGAAAAAACACTATTTTTAATACTCATAATATTTTTTATGCCATTTTTGTTATTCAAACTAGTTAAAAAACTGTTTAAAAAAGTTCTGTCTTGGACGTCCGTGTGTTGTAGGTGATGTATGCACGATAAAAACTGAAATACTTTACTAATCGAGTCTTTTTTTTTCTTTTTATCTTGAGTATAATTACCAATAGAGCCCTATTACTTTTCACGGTCTGATTCAATGTGGTTTAATTGTAATTAAATAAACAAAAAAATATTGAATACTTACGCTCCACTTGATGGCACAGTAATACACTAAAACCAGCGCTATAGCCTATACCTTATTTCGTAGAACTACTTCTATAGACCAATATATAAGTACTTCTTAAAATAAGCGCTAGATGGCGTCACATTAGCATTTTTTGAAATTAGCGCTATCTATGTGATTTATTGAAAATAGCTTAGTAAGACCAATACATTACTAGTTACTTATCAAATAATCAATTTTATTGTGAAAAATGAAGATTATGAGGCGTGCAGTTTTGGATTTTCCAAAGTATTTTATTATTATTTTTGTATAATATAAACAAACATTTCATTAAATTTCATTTAGCTACACAACGATAAGCCTCAAAGACAGTGTTTTTCAAAATCTTCTCGGCTTTGTAGGCACGGGTAAATTTTGACATAGGAAGATAAATTTTTGTGTTTGAATAAGTCGTCTAGGTAAAAAAAAAAATTTCGCCCATATAAGGGACACCCTAATATACATAATTATATATCTAAGTTCGTGAAAAATACGAAAAAAGTATTATATACAAAAGCCTGCTTATATAATTGCATAACAGTACTATTGTCATTCGTCAGTGATGACTTACGAATTATATATTTTTGAGACAGTCTTTTATGGAGCTTTCCCGTAGCGTAGTGGACTACATGCTAAGCTTACACTGAGGGGAGACCCATCTAAAACGGACAGTGTTGGGTTGAAAAAAAAAATAATGCGGTAACTTAGCAACATCTTGTTTATCGCAATCATGTAACCAGTAATGATATTTATCTGTGAAAGTCTTTCTTCTTTCTTCTTATTTATATATATTTTTAGCATTTGACATGCTTAGCACTATACATTAAACACAAAGTGAAAAATGTGAAATCGAAAATAACAGTCAGGAGCAGGATTTGAACCTGCATCTTCTGGATACCGTCCAGATGCTTTACCAATTCAGCCATCCTGACAATTGCTCCTGACTGCTAATTTCAATAACACATCATACTTAACGTCTTTGGGTGACGCCTGCGCCATCTGTCGGACGTATTTTCATACATTATACCGACCAGGTAAACTTAATTTTACAATTAAGATTTTTACCTAATAATGACGCAAACCCTATAAATATTTATATATATTTTTAGCATTTGACATGCTTAGCACTATACATTAAACACAAAGTGAAAAATGTGAAATCGTATATACATTAACAATATACGACAACATATAATTCTGATAACGTATTATATACGTACACAAGATTTATTAAATGACACAAATAACAAATGGTTTCACAATCAAAAATTAGTTACTATTTAAAAAAGAAACAAATTAAGGAAAAACATTACAAAATTACAATGCCACTGAAATGTTTTAATAAGTTTAGCTTAAAATTATGCAAGGTCAAATATTGATTTCAGTTGAGTTACTAGAAAAATGAAGGCAATCTATCAAATCACGACGGTTTTAGTAGGAACAAAATGGATCGTACAGCTTGTTAGTTTAAGTGTAAAAGTTCTCCCCGATGCAAACGGCACCATCGACGTATTACATAATTTAACCAACCATAACGCATTTTGGTGTGTTATGATCCGTAGAGAAAAACATTCGATCCTATACCCATTCATTTCAAGAGGGCAATAGCGAGTCTTGCATTGCTTGCCTTTGCCCCTCGAAATGATTAATTATTCACCATTGAGTGGCAATCTACAATGTTATTTTTTTAAATATAAAATTTTAGATTGCTACTATTTCATATAAATATTTTTTATTGCATGTAGTGACAGACGAGCCATGGTCCATCTGATGGCAAATGGTAACCGTCGCCCATGGACTCGACTATACCTACTGAGAGTATTGTCAAGCCACTGCTCACCAATTCATTTCACATATATGAAATGAAATATAAACGGCTATCTCCTGCTACAGCCAAAACGCAACGATGTGCTTCATGGCCGGTCACACGGGAGATGGTGGTACCAACCCGCTCGGGCCCGATACCAAGTGAGTACTCCCACTTGGTACCCAGCCCTACCATCAGTCATGCAATGGATGATAATTGCTTACTTCTCTTAGTTATTTTTTTTATTGCCAACGGTGGTAGACGATCAAGCGGCCCACCTGATTGTAAGTGGTAACCGCCGCTCGTGGACTTTAGCAACACCATTGGTACAGCCAAGCAGCCGCCTACCGCAACTTAAGTGCTCCTCTCAAACCTCGTTTAAAGAGGGACATGTTGTAGCACCGGGGAAACACCGTAGCAGGTAGTTCATTCCAGAGCTTACAAGTACGAGGTAGAAAAGAACGCTGAAAACGAACTGTCTTTGATGAAATCGTTTCCAGATGGTGTGGATGAACCCTACCGGGATGACTCGTGGTTCAGTGGTAAAATGGTGATGTTGGTACCACCTCAAACAGCTCCTCCGAGCACTCCCCATTGTAGGCCGATAGAGCACACAGAGGGACCCGAAGTCTCTCCGCAACTCTAACGAGTCTAGACCCTCCGTGAGATCGTGGTCATCGACAATTCGAACAGCATGCCTTTGCAAGGAGTCAAGTGGGTCGAGTTGGTACTTAGGCGCACCTGCCCAGAGATGTGAGCGGTACTCCATATGAGGGCGGACCTGTGCTTTATATAACACAAGTCATTGCCTCGGCGTGAAGTACCGCTTACCTTAGTTGCCTCATACGACAGCCGTGGGAAAGAATGGGGTGATCACACTTGTATTCATAGTCCCTCACCAAAAAATGAAGCCTCTGATATGGCTAGCGTCTATTTGCTGCGGTAGCCGCTTATCGTCAGGTGGGCAGTATGCTACCATCCGCGTATTATTTCTTTTTCAACTCTTTTTCTGTCCCACTATTGGGCACGGGTCTTCTCTCAGAGTTAGAGGGATTAGACCATAGTCCACCACGCTGGCCCAATTGCAGGTTGGCAGAATTCACAATCCATCGAGAAAATCTCTCAGCCGGTTTCCTCACTATGATTTCCTTTAGCAGTGATAAATTGTAAACAAATACACACATAATTTTGAAATATCTCGAAAAGTCTGAGCTGTTACCGTACGAGGTATAAGCCTTGGACTCGGAATCGAACTCGATACCACTATCTTTGCAGTCCTTGGTTTTACCGCTAGCTATCACTGCTTATTCGCACGTAGTAAATTATTTTAAAATATTTATACTATATGAGCTAATTATGAAGACAAAGTTGCAGGCAGGATTTAGGCGAATTAACTGTCTCTGTGCAGGCCTCGGATTCGATCCCCGGGTCGGGCAGTGTTACTGTCATTTTTCGTAAAAAAGAAAAATTCTCAGTAGCAGCCCGGAGTTTGGAAATGTGCCCGATAGACGTCAATAGGCTCGCCCCCTATTACGTGGGACTTAAACATAGCTGGCGAGTCTTGGGTGTATAATACACCTCTGCCTACCCCTTCGGGGAATACAGGCGTGATGCTATGTATGTATTAGTGAGTTATTTCATTTGAGAAATCCCTAAATAAAAAATAATAATATTAGACATGTACCCAAAAGTACCCCGTAGATTGAAATGGTCTGCAATAGTAAAAAAGCTTGTTAAGCCTTGAAGCTCTATACCGAGCTTGGGAACGTTTACACTTTACTAGCACACAATAAAAAAAACTCAGTTCATTTTACACGTATTTTTAGAAGCCTCTAAAGGTAAGGGCTGCTGAAGTTATTAGCGCGTTCTTTGTTCCAGGAGCGATGACCTCTCGCCTCGGGGAGCGGTGAGAGATGGCGCGTGCTACCACCGTCTGCCTATTCACAGCTCATTTCCTCTCTTGCATTATTGGTAAGTTTCTTTACGGTGTGTCTGGTGGTATTTTTGTAGATAGCTGTAACAAATTTGTTATAAATATTATTGTTGTATGATGTGTTAATTTTACACAGATAGTTGAGATCCTGCCGTGAACATTGTATTCTCAAAGTCTCAATACAAACAATTAAGATGCATTTCAGTATAATATCTATATTATTATTATATTAATATAAAACAATTTCAATTTTGGGTTGATTACACCATTTATCAAAAAGAACTCAAGAACTGGACCGATTTTTATGATCTTTAATTTGTAGGATTTGGCTCCACCCGGAATAGCAGAATAATAAAACAATGGAATCATTCCCAAAAAAATATCATGAATAAAATTTATTTTGTCATATATTTTAGACTTCAGGTAATTTAAAACAAAATTTATTTATTCTGGGGCGGTAGGTACAAAGTTCGCCAGTACAGAGATAATAATAATATACTAAGTTAACAAAAATCTAAATGAAACTGTGAGTAATTATTGAGTACCGATTTCAACTTAAGAGCTAGCTATTTCCTTAGTAATTCTTAAAAATAATGAATGTTATAAGAGTATTCCTACGCTTTTAATTGATAATTTTAATCGTTTTAACCTCCTAATTTTAATAGCATCAATTACTACTTTGTCGATATTTTAATGTTAGTAAACTTCTAAATGAAAAATGATATTAAAATAATATAGCTTGCAGAGTAATCATGAAATACAATATCTTTAGAAAAAAAACAATGTACAGACTATGAAGGTTCTTATTTAAAGACTTAATAAGGTTTTACCAAGAACTGGATCCAGCAGAAATAATGGTTATAAGTCCACGTTACTCGTTATACAACCAAGGAATTGAACACCTACCAACGTTATAGTTTTATTAAATAGCACCTTCCTCATTTCCAGTTGACTTAGTAATTGGTTTCTCAAGACTGTAAACCGAAACCAACAATTTTCTACCGACAAGATCGTATCATTTAATTTAACAACAAAACACGCAATGCAGGTGCGATCTATCTTTGGGCGACAGACGTTCAGAATAAATTTTTCATGTTCTTAATAGAATAGGTAAGAGATCGTGTGAGAGTGGAATCGTTACGCAACCACCGAGACTCTATTGTAATAAACTGAGCGGCAAATTCCTCATCGACACACAAAATTGTGGGATCATAATTTAAATTTTAACACTTAATCAAGCTTCGACTGACAATCGTGATTTACGTCTCCTCAGTGGACGTTTCATTTTCAGCTAGATTACTTTCCTCAGATCGTTAATGCGATTAATTTTTAATCTTATCAGACAGTTCCATTAATCTGATGGTATCATGGCAGGCCGTAGGTAAATTAATGAAGTTATCGTTTGTTTATTGTATGTGCGCGTGAATACTCATAATTAAATTTGATTTACGATTTCATTTGCGTGCCACGTTTTGTTACCTAATTATGTTGAAAATTCTTTGCATCGACGCCCTCTGTTATGCCTCGATGAGTTGCGAGTTTCAATTTAATATAGAAATAATTATAAGTTTATTTTGTATAAGGTTTTATTTTCTCTCTAGTAAAATATTACATAATGTTATAATTAAATTAGTGTAGTATAACGTCTCATAAACAAAAACGTTAATACATACTAAACTTATTCAGTTGTATTACTCGCGTCTTTTGCATGGACTATAGTTTTATCTTAGAGTTTAAATGATGATACTTTTTTTATCAAAAATAAATGTTCTATTAACCTATGAAAATGGCATTCAATTTTTTCCGCTAACAAAGTAACAAACAGACAGACAGCAAAAAAAAACTCTGTTTTGTTTCAGAGACAATAGTCTCTGAAGGTTTCTTAATTTATCATACAAATCTTTAATATACACCGTGCTCTAGTGTGTTATATGTATTGTGTCGTATCCTGATCATATAATTGGCCACTTAGTTATGAGATGAGATGCTGAAATGGTAGGCATTTCACGAAACCCAATCTAACAAAAACTAACCATTTCACGACATGTTCGGCCACGACATGAAATGACCAATTCCAAAATATGGCCATGACATATGGATAAGGTAATAAAAGCAAGAATAGCCTAGTGGTATAAGCAAGGAGTACAAAGATAAGGGTATCGAGTTCGAACCCCAGTTCGATGTCGAGAATATACCAGGCTCACACCACTAACATTTCGAAATTATGTTCACAAATGTCTCTACCCAGTATAGGAAGACAAACCTCAGGAAACTAATATTTCTGAGAGATTTTATAGACACTTTGATAAGTTTTCCATCCCGTAATAGGCCAGTGTCGTGAACTATGGCCTTAAACCTCTCACACTGAGACCCTTGCTTCATAGTAAATGGTTAAGAAAAAATAAAAGGGACCATCTGTTCAATGACTAACTAAATACGGTTCGGTTAAAGATTTATATATCGCGGTTGATTAATACTATAACCAAATATTAAACACAAAGTGAAAAATGTGAAATCGAAAATAACAGTCACGAGCAGGATTTGAACCTGCATCTCCTGGATACCGTCCAGATGCTTTGCCAATTCAGCCATCGTGATAATTGCTCCAGACTGCTAATTTCGATAACACATTCATACTTAACGTCTTTGGGTGACGCCTGCGCCATCTGTCGGAAGTATTTTCATACATTATACCGACCAGGTAAACTTAATTTTACAATTAAGATTTTACCTAATAATGACGCAAACCCTATAAATATTTGGATATTTTTATATATATTTTTAGCATTTTACATGCTTAGCACTATACATTAAACACAAAGTGAAAAATGTGAAATCGAAAATAACTGTCACGAGCAGGATTTGAAACTGCATCTCCTGGATACCGGCCAGATGCTTTGCCAATTCAGCCATCGTGACAATTGCTCCTGACTGCTAATTTCGATAACACATTCATACTTAACGTCTTTGGGTGACGCCGGAGATGCAGGTTCAAATCCTTCTAGTGACTGTTATAATCGAATTCACATTTTTCACTTTGTGTTTAATGTATAGTGCTAAGCATGTAAAATGCTTAAAATAATTATATTTAAAAATATCTAAATATAACCAAATATGTTTTAAAATGGCATAGTAATAGTGTGCATATATTTAGTTAGTAATTGAATAAAAAATATGCAGCTTAATGAAAGTTTATTTTCTACGACCTACTTTTTTATACAGATAAAAAAAACATAGCATCACGCCTGTATTCCCCGAAGCGGTAGGCAGAGGTGTATTACACACCCACGACTCGCCAGCTATGTTTAAGTCCCACGTAATAGGGGGTGAGCCTATTGACGTCTACCGGCCACATTTCCAAACTCCGGGCTGCTACTGAGAATTTTCCTTTTTAGGTAAAAGCTCAGTAACATTGCCCGACCCGGTGATCGAACCCGAGACCTCATGATTAGCAGTCGCATACACTACCGCTACACCACCGAGGCAGTTTTTATTCAGCCTAAATATTTAAGTGAAATGTACTTTCGACTTCAATATATCAAAGAAATGTCTTTATTAATCTAAATTGTAAAGCATTTAGATTAATTGTAACATTCGAAAGACTTGGCTATGTGTTCTATGTTAAAAAATATTTTTATGCTGATAAACTTGGTAGAACTGTTGCTATCAAAAATAATTACCTATATATTTAGACCAGCCCACTAAATGGATCTATTGAACGCCCTTTGGCATTTGGGCAGGGCATGTCACTCGACAAACCGAGAACCATTTGGAAAGAAAGGTTTTTGGGTGATGACCATGTATAGTATATTGCATATAAATAGTAGTAGGTAGGTCTAGTATATGTAAGGCTGAAAAACGTCTTGTTCTTTTGAGGAGTATTATACCCAACTATAGACGCTAAAAGATTGGGTTGAGAATAAAAAATATTATACAGTACTCTTTTTTAATTTTTGATGATAATAATCTATAAGCCATGTCCTACTAAAAGCCAGCTATACGAGGTATATTAAAGTTTTATCTTAATCCATTTTAGAAGCTATTTTGTGTCTCAAATTTCATCTAAATCCGTTCGATCTATTTTGCTGGATTGAGTAACAAAATATCCAAACACGTACTTAAACATAAACCTTCACATTTATGATATTAAGAAACAAGTTGTTTAATTTTTGATGATAACATCAAATATTGATCTCTATTCTTACACTTTTGTATTTTGTCATCGACATAATAACGATTTCGTTCACGGCCGCTAGTGTCAGCAGGCACTAGCACCTTGCTAGTACCACGCAGGACCTACGCAGTATATAATACAGTACACGAAAGTGTGCACTATATTATATTCTGCGTAGTGCAATACAAGTGTCACCACCCCATCCTTTCCCACGGGTGTCGTACAAGGTGACTAAGGGAAAAAAATAAGCAATTATCACCCATTGCACTGGTTGTATGGCTGGGTACCAAGTGAGAGTACTCACTTGCTATCGGGCCCGAACGGGTCGGTATCACCGTCTTCCGTGCGATCGGTCATGAAGCACGTCAGTGTGTTTTGGCTGTAGCAGATATAGCATGAAGCACGTCAGTGTGTTTTGGCTGTAGCAGATAGAGCAGGATGTAGTAGCCTTTTATTCTTTCATTTCATATCTGAGAAATGAAATGGTGCGCAGTGACTTGACAATACCCTTGGTAGAGTCCATGAGTGACGGTTACCATTTACCATAACATGGGCCGTGGCACGTCTGCCATCATTAGCAATAAAAAATAACTCTCACATTTATAGTCAGATGGAACGGTATTCTTACACGACTGTGGGCTTAGACAAGTTGCATTCTATGATCGCTGACGCTAATAGAAAACTATTTAAATGTCTGGGAATTTGACATCTTTAACTCTAGTTAAAGATAGTTTATAGTTAAAGATCCTATATATTTTATCTAAGTCTTTAACAATATCTATAACGCTAAGTCACGACACGAGTCGACTTAACGTTAGAGATGTCAAATTTCCATACATTTCAATAATTTTCTATTAGCGTTAGCGATCATAGAATGCAACTTGGCTAGACCCGCTGGATAGAGGTCAGGCGAAGGGCCAAAGACTTTAAATGCTTTCCGAGGTACGAGGGTGAAACACTTCCCAACTAACTTTTCTAGTGGTAGACCCTTGCTTATCCCAGCACGAATGGGCCGGCTCGACCGGGGAAGTACCACGCTCTCACATAAAATCAGCGTGTAACAACAGTAGTTTTTTCTACCGTTGTGTTTCGTATGGTGAGTGAGAACGCCGGAGGCCCAAACCCCCTCCTCCTCCTCTCCTATCCTCTCATTATTATCTTTCCTATATTCTCCTTAGTATCCTACCTATCCTCTCCTAATTATTCTTCCAATCCACCTACTATCCTTTTACTTGGAGATGGCAACGCGCGAGTGATGCTTCGTTGTTGGTTGCGTCTTTAGCCTACAGTAACCACTTACCTACCTACCATCTTAGCCAACCATGTAGTATAAAAAAAAAACATCGGGTTGCTATTCAGAATTTCTTAATTAAATAATCCAATAACTTTTATTCTAATCGAACCCCAGACCTTATAATCTGCAGACGCTATATGGCGTATAACACGCCAGCCACTTAAACGTAATAAATAATTATAAAAACATGAAAACACATGATATTTTAATAATTATCTTTTATTTAGTATGTCGGCAAGATAACAGTAACAGCCGGCCGAGGGACCAAAGCACGGTATCAGAATCATCAAGAAGATTTAGGACAGAGTTCTTAGAAGACTGGCCGCAGACTCCGGGAGCACCATACTTCGACGCCAGCACACCTGACAACGTGACCGGTCTAGTTGGACATCCGGTCACTTTACTTTGTAAAGTAAAGAATTTACAAAATAGAACGGTGAGTATATTATTTCTCACTGTAATAATTTGAGGAAAAAACATTTATTTGAATAATTAATTGAATGAGGCGACACTTGGCGGAAGTCCATTGTTACTATTATAGAATGTTTATTTAGGAGGAGAGCCCACCACTCACCCACGGATTGTCAATACCGGTGAGTGGTGGGCTCTCCTCCTAAATATCTATTCTATAATAGTAATTTATTTGAATATTTATCGTGTAGAGTCAGCAGAAAATTCTCACGCTGTAGGAATGGGCTGGCTTGATTGGGAAAGTACCACCCTCGTACAGGATACTGTTTACTGCTGCTGGGTTTTATTTGGTAAGTGAGAGTATCGGAGGGCTAAACCCTCCTCAGCCCCTCTCAAATATCTATACTTTAATGCTAGCAACATGCCAGCGATACAAAATTACTATTCGATCACTTTGGACATGTATTACGCTTATCGCGAAAACGTTAGTATTTTTTTATTAATCCTTATGGTGGCAAACAGTGACCATCTGACGGTAAGTGATAACAATTGCTAATAGACTCAACCATAATAAGAATACTGTCAAGACGTTTACCATTTCATTTCACATATATGAAAGAATGAATAACTGTCCCCACCACAACTAAAACACAACGAGGTGTTTCATGGTCGGTCACTCGGATGATCCCCAATCCACTCGGGACTGATAAAAAAATTAAATACTGGGAGTATTTTTTGGGTACCCAATCCTACTACTAGTAGTAATACAATGTATATTTCCTCTGGTCGCCTTGTACGATAACCGCAGGAAAGAGTGAGACACATATATGTCCATCATTTGTATAGTATCGTACAAATGTTGAATTAGTGAAAACATGATTACGTTAACTGAATTAATATAGTTTGCTTAGCTATATAAATTTCTAGAAATGTACCGTTCAGGAACAGGTGTCAGAGAATTCCCGTTTGTATAGAAACTGTGATATTAAGCTCGGATAGATTTCAGTTCAAGTGAACAAAGTCTTCCGGCTCACATTGTTCGACTAACAATAGGCAATTTCCTATGTGTGGAATTCAATTCCACAACTGATGTCACGGTGCTTTTAAAAGTGGAAATGATATCGTGGAACCTTTAAGAGAAGTTGTCAGAAATATTAAGTGGTATCGAATAAATAAAGTCTTTGATAACTCACTTGAGTTCCCAGACTTGCTATAGAAGTCGTAAGATTGTGCAATTGTTATTAAATTCTAATGATTATTCGTATAATTCCCTTCAATTATACTTGTTTAAATTTCAACATTTTTATATCCAAACAGTGTTGCTGCCTGTACTTTATTACAATATATTATTATATTTTAGTCAATTATCCTATATTAATACAGATAAAAGTAGTTTAATAGTACATTTACATTATTATTACTAACTTAAACATGACTATACATGAAAAAAAGTTACCGCTACAAAAATATCAATATATTGTATTGAAAGGAAATTTTTGCGGTTTGTTTTTTTGAAAATAGATTTATTTTATGATGACAATGTGATTGAACCAAGCTTTATTAAATTAGATACCTACTCCTTGCTTTATATTTTTTTCATTAATAGTAAATATAAAAAGTTTATAAATCGACTTTTTTGGGTAGTATAGTGTACGTCAGAGCTTAATGTTGTGGAAATACATAAAAGTTTAATGTGCCCAAGCCGAGGCACTTCTCGAGGCATTGTTTATACATTTCAAAAAAAGTCCCTTAAAATTACAGATTTAGTTAAATAATTTAAAACACATTCGTAAATACAAAGTACTTTGCATATTGATATACCTATTCGCAGAAGTTATATTCAATATAAACCTTTACCCATCATCACGATACGCGTAAATTAAGTTGTTCTAAAATTGTGAGAGCGGCTATTTTCTTGCTATCCTAGTGCGACCCTCCTCAAATAAGTTAGACAAGCCAATCTAGTAGATTAGTTACCGTTGATAGCATTTTCATTACTGGATTGAATGCAAATCGTACACTTTCATAGTTGGCTGCACTTATTATTTCACTAAGGGTTAAGTTTTGGTGGGGCAAGTTAATTTAAATTAAGAATACGAGGTTTTTTTTGTGACCACACAAATAATGTTTTCTTTCTGAAGTATTGTGAACTGAAATATTGATTTCTGGTGGTTAATGAGCAAACAATGTATGTCAATACTGTTAGATACATTCGTTTTATTTATGTTAACAGGGGGGTTAGACGGAATCTCATATCTTACAATCGACATCGTATCGTCTCGCTTCTGATTGGTAGAGAAACCGACGCGTGACGTCACAATAATCCGTTGGCCAATCACGGCGGCCTCCCAACCAATCACAGTGATCACGATATGATGTCGATTGTGAGATATGAGATTCCGTCTAATCCCCGTGGTTGGTATAAAGTATCGTGATGAGTTTAGTGCACCTATAAAAGAATAGACAATCCTTTTCCCATTACTCTGAGCATCAATATCGAACGTCTAATAATTGTCTATGATAATGAAAAGCGTGGGGTTCATCATAAAATTCTCAATATCCCAAGAATCACATCTAGTTCTATATCCCAAGGATGATACTTTTTTTTTTGTCCCCAACCATCAAAGTTATGTATCAAACCACTCATAGCATGACAGTTACTGTTTTATAAAATTAAAATAACTGTATAATATATTAACAATAATAATATTTAAGTATTAATAAAAATTATATGGCATTGACCAGGTCTCATGGGTACGTCATCGAGATATACATTTGCTGACGGTTGGTCGGTACACATACACCTCCGACCAGCGCTTCGAAGCACAACACAAGCCGCGCTCCGAAGAGTGGGCGTTGCGTATACGCAGTCCACAGCGGCGTGACTCTGGACAGTACGAGTGCCAGATATCTACCACACCGCCTATTGGACATGCTGTACACCTTAATATTGTAGGTCAGTAAAAAACAGCTTTATTATTTATGGTCTCATTTATTTTATTTAATTCAATTTATGAGAAACACAGTCACGACCAGTATTTAAACATGCATCTCCTGGAATACAGTCACGAGGAGGATTTGAACCCGCATCTCCTGGAATACCGTCCCAGGTGCTTTGTCAATTCAGCCATCGTGACAATTGCTTGGGACTGCGCATTTCGATAACACATAGGTACATTCCTAATATCTTGGGTGAGGCCTACGCCATCTGTGCCCTAAAATATCAAAATATTATAGGGATGCGTCATTATTTGGTATAAATCTTAATTCTAAAATTAAGTTTACCTGGTCGGAATAATGTATGCAAATACTTCCGACAGATGGCGCAGACGTCACCCATCCACATAAATACTCATTTTCTGGATAACTCTATTGACGCCAAGTTAATGTTATACATTACTATTCAGGAATCCAAGATCTGTTCATATTTGTCATAAAGAGCATTTGTATGAACCAACCTATATGTACGGATCACGTATATAAAACTCAAACTTAATACGCCAGTTTCTTGAAATGCTTTCTATTTAGGTGGTACGTTATGGCATTACTACGATTATATAACCTACTAGCCTAAGTTTTAGCCAGTTTTTAAGTCTAATCAAGAGCTCTCAAATAAAAAAAAGATACATCTAAATCCGTTCAGTAGTTTTGGCGTGATGCGTGAACGGATAAACAGACAAACAGATAACCAGACAAACAGACAAAATATCTAAAAAATTTCAGACACACCTATATAGCTTAATACAGTATTTTTTTCTCAGATATTACACAGCTCTTTTACAGCTTTATAATATATATATAGATATATTGCTATAATCACAGGGCTTTATTCTATTTATAGATGGTCGTATATTTATGTATGAGGTGTCGTATAACCACTATCGTGAACCCATTTTATTCCACGAATGTACCTAAAAACGCCTAAGGATACACTATTACTGCAAGAAAAGGAAAGCGCAATCCCTTTACCCCTTTACCAATCCGCTTGACTGCATGGCAAAGTCCATCAATTCTTTGTCGCAGAAGAGACTACGCTTACACATTGAATGAATATGAACAAGGATTAGAAATATTTAGATATTTTTTTATATATATTTTTAGCATTTGACATGCTTAGCACTATACATTAAACACAAAACATTTTTCGCTTTGTGTTTAAGGATTACAAAATTTAAATTAATTGATGGTATATTGATATTATACGATCAATTTCCACATTATCTCGGAGTCATTGTGGTATTAATCTCCCGTTATAGAGGACGCTTATATCCAAAATTGCGGCCAATTGCCACATAAATACCTAATATAAGATGATTTTAAAACTATCAGCTGTTTAAAATTTGCTTACATAATAATACGACCTTATTACAGATTTGTACTATATTACCAAAAAGCCAAACTCGGATATAAAGCACCCTAAATTACACAACGAGTTTACATTCCGGAATGCAGGCTTTACACAAGCATTTGTAACATGAACGCCATTCCCAACTACTTCTAAATTGCTTGCATTGTATTTGGAAACGTTCCAGTTACTTTGACTCCATTCAGAGCGTGGAATGGAACGCCGAGTCTTAGAAACTAGGAACGATTTAAAATACATAAAACTACTTTATCATTTTTAGTTGCTTTTCACAACCAGCTAGATCATATTGGCCACGCTCAATACAAGTTAGTGATTTGAAGCAATTCTTGGCAAAGAATTCGGATGCGACACAAATAGCTTGATGTCATGTTAGATAGAAAACAGAGGCTGTAGAGAATTGAAAGGAAGTAGAATACCTTAACAGAGAATTCGACCCAAAGTTAAATAAGACTATTGTTTGTTTGGTTTGTGTTTTGCTCAACTATCGTCAGAAAACATTGTGTTTATTCTGTTAGTTTGTTATTCTTTTGTTGTGTAAATCATTTATTAGTTATGGAACAGTGAAATTTGTAAACTTATGTTAAATTTAATTTTACTACATTAATATTCTAACTAACTTATGAAAGATTTTAGGAATGAATATAATTCGAGTACCAATCTTTGTTTGAAGGTCACATTGTGTTGATTTAAAAGTAAAATTAATATAATAATTATTTTTATTTTTTTTTGCCGTGTGGGTTTTCTTTGCCGTGTGGGGCCGGCTTTAGAATTGTCCCACCCCTCTCCACCCATGGGAGTCGTAAGAGCCGACTGAGGGAATACCGAGGGAGTGGGCAGCAGCACTCGCTCGAGTATTAACAACATCTACTGCGATCGCCAACCCGCCTGCCAAGCGCGGCGATTACGGCACTATTCCCCATATGAGCGAAACACAAGTTGTGGCGTTCTATTGGGGAGGCCTATGTCCAGCAGTGGACTTCGAAAGGCTGATGAATGAATAGATGGAATAATTCTTACTTTAAATATTATTACCATAGCAATTACCTCTGATTACCTTTTATTATTCAGGTGTAATATTATTCTCAGAATATTATTAAATTACTTACCTACTGTTAATTTTCTTACCCGACCTATATCAAGTAAGTCCCGAAAAAGTTACCACAGGATTAGCAAAAGTTGCTCTTTCGTCATTTGTTAGACCACCAATATTAGAGACAATATCAGGACGTCGGAAATAGTGATGAGTGAGTGGGTCTGATCTTCATTTACCACTGTCTCGTTACTTCCGTGTCACAATTTCTCGAGATAAGTAATTTAATAATATATTTCAGTCTAATATTTTGGAAGGAAGCGTAGGGTAGCGTTCTCTATATTTATCTCCAAATTACAGTTTCGTGTTCATGTGTTAATTCATTAAATTTATTCCGAAAAACATAACGTAACATATTGTTTTATTAGGCCTGTGAGGCCGACGGACCTTTCTTTGTAACATAATGCCAAGTAATGATTCCAGCCGAATGGATCAGTAAGCATTAAGCAAATGTCTAGTGGCTGGCTCTGGCTGTACATGAGTATTCAGACTATAATATAATTGATTATGATATACTTTGTCTTTTCTTTGGGTCGAACCGGTTTTATATGTCACGTACTCCTTTCCCTATTACTTAAATATCCATTACGAGCTCTAATCTTCTTTTTTATAGTTAAAAATACTTTAAAATTAAATTCTGTTATTACTTATCAAATTTTGTTATCTATGAATTTAATTTTATTTTGAGAAACTTGCAAACATACGGTGTAAGAGTTTGTCATTTTCGAGATACATGTAAATAATAAGTTTTTTTATCAATCACGTTTTATCTTTAATTTTTTTTTAAGAAAATGACTAATGAATTATTAACGTTGATAAAGGGGTTAGGACCTAGGAAGCAAAGAAATGTAATACTAGTTGATGGAGGTACTTACCTACAGTTTCTACTTGTTTTACTACAAATATAGGTACTTTGTTCTCTTATGTAACTGCGAGCACTTTGAATAATAGCATAGGTAATAAAGACTAATTCCCTTTTCGACTGTTATAAACTCTTTATAATACCCTCTTTATTATACATAGGATATATTACGAGGAGTGATCAAAAAGTAGTGAGAATGAGATAGAATATAATGGCTGTTGAATACTTAATAATTTATTTTTCTACAAAGTCTCCGAGTCTCTTTGCACACCGAGTCCAGCGCCTTTCTAAGCTTTCAATCCCTTTTAAAAAAAAAGTTTTGTCTTGCTCCTGCAAAAAGCTTTCCACGGCATCCATCACCTCGTTATCGTCTTCGTACCTGTTTCCCTTTAAGTATTCTTTCAATTTGGGGAACAGATAAAAATCGCTAGGTGCCAGATCTGGTAAATAAGGGGGTTGGTCAACCAATTCGAAGCCAGCTTGCTGAATGGCAGCCATCGCAACTGCTGACCTGTGCGCGAGTGCGTTGTCGTGATGAAACAGCACGTCACTTCGAAGTTTCCCTCTGCTTTTCTCTTTGATGGCATTCCTCAACTTGGGAACTAAAGCTGCATAATATTGGCCTGTAATAGTGGTTCCACGCTCCAGGTAATCAATCAACAATATCCCTTCTGAGTCCCAAAATATTGAGGCCATAACCTTGCCAGCCGATGCCACGGCACGAAACTTCTTCGGGGTCGGTCATGATGGCCGTTTCCATTGCGAAGATTGCTGTTTTGTCTCGGTATCAAAATGATGGACCCATGTTTCGTCCATTCTTACGACACGAGACAAAAAGTTTTCAGAATCCTCTTGAAACTTGTCCAACAGTATCTTAAAAATGTCAAGTCGATTTTGTTTCTAACTCTCGGTTAACATTCTCGGCACCCATCTTGCGGAGACTTTTCTCATATTCAAAGATTGTTTCAATTTGGTTTGAATACTTCCATATGAAATGCCCGTTTCTTGAATTAAGTATCGTATGGTAACTCTTCGATAGCTCAATACAATTTTCTTGACTTTCGCAACATTTTCTTGGGTGACTGACGTCGATGGACGGCCGCAACGAAGTTCGTCTTCCATGCTCATTCTCCCTACTCGAAATTGAGAAGCCCATCTTGCAACAGTAGAATACGGCGGAGCAGATTCTCCTAATGTTGCCTCCAAATCGCAATGAATCTCTTGCGTCGTTAACTTTTTTAAACAGAGGTATTTAATAACGGCTCGCACTTAGTTTTTCTCCATTTTCAAAAACACGTTCCGACACGAAGCAAACAAATGACTACATTCAGAAAAAAACAAAAGAGAATCGAATTTTTTTTCTTTTTTAATATTACTAATATGTATCTGAGCTATGCCTGCCAGTATTTTTTTTTTTTACATAGTATATCGTTCTCACTACTTTTTGATCCTTCCTCGTATAACTGGTTATTGCTGTGCAAATTATTTGTGAATAAGGAAAAAGATATTTTTTGTACTAGCGGGAAGTCTTTAAGACAAATGTGATAAGGAGATACGGATGATCGAAAGATCTGCACTATAGCTCAATGGCTTTGAGCACTACCCCGGATTGGAAAAGACGCGGGTTAGTTTCCCGCTAGTACAAAAAATCTCTTTTTCCTTATTTACAAATAATTTGCACTTTAAAAAGTGGCGCGGCATGTCAAATGCTAAGAAATATAGATTAAAAAATGGTTATTGCTGTATAATAATAAACCTTTTTGTTCACAGAACCTGAAACCGAGATAATGGGAGGTCCTGATTTGTTCATATACGCAGGCTCTACCATAAACTTAACGTGTATCGTCCGACATACGCCGGAGCCACCCAACACTATTAATTGGACGCATAGAGGGAAGGTAACTAAAACTTTATTAGCTAACTATTATACTAACTATTATAAAAAGAGATACCTTTCGTAGTTTGAAAAGTAGAGGATCCTACGATAAAGTTTTAATGCACGAATGATACCTTTTTTGTACATGAGTTCCGTTTTATTTTTTATGCAATATTATCCTGAATGATTACCACATTTATGAAGATAAGTGGATTTAAAAGATAATATCATGTATTTTCTATTATATGTTGTGGTTTCTAAATACCAGGTATTTTTAAGGCGGTGGTAATATACTAAATGCGTCTCGCAAAGAATTAGACGTATATTGTGTACATGTACCTACATTGCTTTTAACGTATACAAGAATATTGTTACCACATCTGTATCTGTATACTATTATAAAGTTTTAACAGTATGTCTGTATATTGAAGATATTTGAAGAGAAATGGCTTTATTAAGCTATTTAGGCGTTATTCTGAACACAAAAAAAATGTTAAATTTTTTGTCTGTTTGTTTTACACATCACGCAAAAACTACTGAACGGATTTTGTTTGATAACTCTAGATTAAACTTAAAAACTGGTATATGTTTTATCTCGCTACTATATCGGTAAACTGAGATATAACCTAAAAACTAGCTTTTACGTGCAACGGAGTCACAGGTAAAGGCTAGTACTATGTATATGACTTCACGATTCTTCCCTTCTTTCGCGTGGAATTTCGAATGTAGATGCCTCCCTCTACAGCGTTATCTTTTTGCAAAAACAGGTATCTTACAGAAACCATACATTTTATCAGGATAAACTGGCAATCGTTTTCGTAACAATTGGTGCATCAACCTTTTATTCCACTGTATAAATATATTACGTGTCAGTGTGGTGAAGGACTAATAATACCACTGTCAACACTTCATTCTTTCTCACGGGTGTCGTACGAGGCTACTAAGGGAAGTAAGCAATTATCACCAATTGTATTACTGGTGGTAAGGCTGGGTACTAAATGAGAGTACTCACTTGCTATCCGGCCCAAACGGGTTGGTACCACCATCTCCCGTGTGACCAGCCATGAAGTACATCAGTGTGTTTTGATATTAGCAGGAGATAGCCGTTTATTCTTTTATTTCATATCTGTGAAATGAAATAGTTAGCAGAAGCATTCCAATACTCCCGGTATAGTTGAGTCCATGCGCGGCGGTTACCATTTGCCATCAGGTGGGCCGCGGCTCGTCTCCCATTATAACAATAAAAAAAAATCTGGAAAACGGTTGACCCCATCCCTGCAACTTCCCGATAAGAAAAACGCGGTAAAACCAATAATTTACCAACTTTTGAAAATTTTAAATTTTCTTAGCGGGAAGTTAAAAATTAATAATTAAAAATAGCTACATGAGTGTGTCTTGGTCAGGATGTTCAGACAACAAGACAAGGAAAATATTCAGTCAAGAAAGTGATCGATAGGTACACACTGACGTCAATGCAATATCTGAGTTTCTGGAAATTAACCCAAGGTAGTCGAGCTCGAATGTTAAATAAAAATTTATTAAAACAGTATTTTTTGAATATTTAAATTGAAATAACTTTTTAATGAATGAACCGATTTTCTCGTTGAAGAATCTTAAAGCTCGAACTGGTCAGACTGAAAATTTTATAGAAATTCTGAAAAAAAACATTTTTTAATTTCTTCTCGACAACGATATCTCACGAACGAATCAACCAATATTGACGAAACTGGCCGCAATCGACGTGGTTTATTGATGTTAAAAGCTGAATTGTTTTTTGAATCGAACGATAAAACCGTTTAAAAGTTATTCCAAAAAAACTACATTAGAAAAAAAACATTGTAGTTTTTTTAAGATTTCTCAAGATCTATACCGGTTTGCATCGGTCCTAATTGTATTCAAAATCTATTTTTAGCCAAATCCTTTCGAATGACGTCAACCGCGATGAAATCGGTCAAGCTGTTCAAAAGTTATGAGAGGACTACATACGCCACACACACACACACATACACACACACACACACACACACCCGGGGCTGAGGTGATACCGCTACCGGGCGCGTCTCTACCAGCGGATAGGAGAATGCTCGCCGCTCACAAGAGTGGAGGGTAGGAGTAAAATAAAATAGCTCCCGCGGACAAAACATCCCAAGTTAAGACGTTACGATACTGTGTCGAGGACTGCATGGCGCTAGGGAAGTGTTTCCCTGGGGCACCGCGTCTAACCCCAGGTGTATTTAGTGGTCTTACCCCAGCAACCGGGGCTCTGCTGGAGTGGACGGAAATTTCCCTAGGTACTTGTGGGAACAAAATGATCAAAGAAGTACAGTGGCCAAGAGGCCCAACAAGCAACTGTAGACGCAAGTGCAGACATGAAAAGGACGCAAGCGTGGGACCATTTTAAGAAGTTAATTAGCGAGCTCAGAGAGTTTGTCCAACCTAAAATAAACGTCCATAAGGAGATAAAAACCAAGGTGGCCAGTATTGGCAGTGCCTTCAAGAGACCAAAAACGTTGGAAGATGCCCGACTCACAGGCCAGGCCCGAACTAATTTGACGAAAATAGTCTCATGTACACCACCAACACCTCGTGTGCGGAGCGTCACTGAGACGACTATGACGATAGACAGTGAATTCGAAACCAATGTTGAGTCTGTCACTGGAAAAAAACGTGATGTTCGCAAGGCTAAACGAAAAGAGCGGACATCACCAGAATCGGGGAGCAAGAACGCGAAGAAAATGAAGGGAACAGGAAAACCCGCTGTAAATACAACACAAGCACCCGACAAGAATATATTAGAGTGGCAGACAGTCAAATCCAAAAAAGAGAAGAAGCAGTCTCAAAAGAAAAGGCCAAGACAATCAGTGGAGAGGCCCAAAGCACTGATTGTTCGGCCTAAAGAAAAAGAAAAGTATGCGGATATACTCAGTCGGGTCAAGAAAGATGTTCCCGATGAGCAAGTCCGCTCAACGGTAGATAAAATTCGCAGAACAGCGACTGGTGATCTGTTGATCATCCTTACCAAAGAGAGCACATACAAAGGTCACGGGCTTCAAAAAACCATTGCTAAGCTCCTTGGGAAGCTGAAGTTATAAGCATGGGGCCGCAAGAGGAAATCGAAATACGAGATCTCGATGACACGACGACTAAACAAGATGTTCTCGAAGCCCTACAGAAAGCTGCTGAAGTAGATGATGAACTGATTCTGGATGTCATCAGATCACTGCGCAAAGCCTATGGCGGTACACAGACTGCATCAGTGACACTTGCAGCGACAGCGAAGAAGGTCTTGGGGAAGCACGGCAAAATCAGAATTGGCTGGGTCAACTGCCGAATAAGAATTGTGGAGAGACCATTCAAGTGTTTTTAGTGCTGGCACTATGGAGAACTTGCCGCTAAGTGTAAGAGCAACGTGGACTGGTCCAATCTCTACACCAGCTGCGGTGAAGAGGGACATAAAGCTGCCACCTGTAAAAAAGATGCCCGATGTGCCTTGTGTCTCGAAGGCAACACGAAAAATTGTGCCCACATTGCTGGTAGCAGCAGATGCCCAGTCTTTAAAGTGGCACTCCAGAAGGTGAGAAAAAAGAAACGCTTATGAAGATACTGCAACTAAACCTTAATCATTGTGAGGCTGCACACGATTTGCTCATGCAGACCGTGCGAGAACTGCATCCAGACCTTGTTCTGATTTTGGAGCCATATATACACCTCACAACTCAACCATGGGAAATAGATAGTACCACTAAAGCTTGGCTTTATGATTTGGGCCTGTGGCGGATGTACCTTTCAAAGTTCTGCTAATAGCAATGAAGCCGGTTTTGTCGTAGCAAAACTTAACTTCTACAGCTGCTATGCCCCCCACCCAGCCTTTCACTCAACGAGTTCAAGAACTTTGTAGATCGGCTGACCGAAGATGCGAACCAACATTCCCCGATTGCAATCGCAGGGGATTTTAACTCCTGGGCAGTCGACTGGAGTATAAGGAGACAAACGCACGAGGAAAGATACTACTGGAGGCAATATTCAGCCTGGATGTAGTATTGCTAAACAGTGGAGATAAACCTACGTTTGTCCGAGGAGAAGCGAATTCCATCGTTGATCTAACATTCGTCTCTAGCAGTCTAGTTAAGGGAAATTGCTCTTGGGAGGTGATGGACACTTACACAGCCAGTGATCACTGTGTACTATTATGGGAAGTATCCTCCGAACAAAGCACTAGAAGAGTGCACAGGAAAACTAAGACAATTGGTTGGAAGATAAGTGCCTTCGACTTTAAAGTTTTCATGGTGGCTCTAAATAGTGAATCAATCAGTGATGGAAATGCTGAAAATATGGAAAAATATTTGATGAAGAGAATTATAGAAGCCTGCGACACCGCCATGCCTAGGAAACGTGCAATGAGCTGGCTCTCTTCGATACATTGGTGGAACGAGGACATCAGTAACCTCCGTAAAAAGTGTCTTAAGGCGAGAAGAGCAGCACAACGCTGTAGGAAAAGACCAAACTATGAGGAACTGGTCGCAGTATATAAAAAAACTCGCCAAAGATTAAACAAAGCCATCAAAGGCAGCAAAAGATGATGTTGGAATGAGCGGATTCTTGAGGTAGAAGATGACCCATGGGGCAGACCATATAAGGTAGCCATGACTCATCTGAAAAGCCAGCCAATGCCCACTTGTCCCAAACTCTTAGACAAGATCGTTGCCACGCTGTTTCCTCACCAAATGCATCTACATCATCAGATAGAGCAATATGAAGCAGAGGAAATTCCACCCATTACAGAAGACCAGCTATTCGAAGCATGTTCTAGAGTAGGAAATACGAAAGCTCCAGGCCTAAATGGAATTCCAAATATTGCACTAAAAGCTGCCATTAAGACAGCGCCTGCAATATTCCTTAACGTTTATAATAATTGCCTCAAAGAAGGTACGTTCCCATCGATGTGGAAACAGCAGAGGTTAGTCCTCCTCCCCAAAGGAAAGAAACTTCCGGAAGAACCGACATCCTATCGTTCGCTCTGCATGTTGGATACAGTTGGCAAAATACTCGAACGTATAATACACAGGAGGATCGAAGCAGCAGTCGAACCGCTTCTTGCCAGCAACCAATAAGGCTTTCGGAAAGGACGCTCTACCTTGGATGCAATTAATGTTGTCGTTAATACAGCTAAGGACGCAATCGCCGGAACCAGATGGAAGGGAGGTACGAAGAAGTACTGCCTGGTAGCAACGTTAGACATAGAAAATGCCTTCAATTCCGCCAAATGGGATTGCATTATGAAAGCTCTTTATGAAATGAGGGTACCAGGATACTTACGAAGGATAGTTGCAAGCTACTTTTCTGACAGGATCCTAAAATATGACACAAACACTGGCCCGAAAACATACAAAGTTACTGGAGGAGTACTCCAGGGCTCAGTTCAAGGCCCACTTTTGTGGAATATAATTTATGATGGATTATTAAAACTAGAACTTCCAAAAGAAGTCAAACTCGTCGCATATGCAGATGATGTGGCCGTAGTGGTCGTTGCAAAGCATCTCGAAGAAATTACCTTCGCCTTTGACGCTACCATCGAAAAGATTAGCTACTGAATGAACACAGTTGGACTGCGGTTGGCAGAGCACGAGACTGAGGCAGTACTCATTACTAGCAGGAAGCGGTTGGAAACCATCACACTGCAAGTCGGAGCACATGACATCGCATCCCAGCCGTTTCTTCGCTATTTGGGCGTTATGATTGACGCCTGACTCAACTTTAAGCAGCAGGCACAGCACGTGGGGGTCAAAGCGTCGATGGTCAGAGCGACTCTATCTAGGCTGATGCCTAACATAGGACGCCCAAAGCAGAGAAGGACGTTACTGATGTCTGTAGTAACATCCGTACTCACCTACGGAATCTCCATCTGGGCCAATGCGCTTAAAATACAGGAAGCAATTGGAAGGAAAAAATGCACCAGTATATCGGCTGAGTGCTTTAAGAATTGCCAGTGCTCTTCGCACAGTATCTGACGACGCTGTGAACGTTATTGCCGGGATGCTGCCAATTGAAGTACTAGCCAAAGAACGGAAAGCCCTTTACCACCGTAAAGTAACGACCACGCCCTGGAGAACTTGGCAAGGAGGAACGGCTAAATAGTATACGACGATGGCAATCGAAGTGGGATACCAGTACAAAAGGCAGATGAACCTACCGTCTTATTCCACAAGTTGATGTCTGGTTAAACCGTAATCATAGTGAGGTCAATTACTACCTGACACAAATGATCTCAGGACATGGGTGCTATCGGGCATACCTCTATAAATATAAGCACGAGGTATCCCCAATGTGCCCATCCTGCTCAGGAGTTAGCGAAGATGCAGAACACGTGTTCTTTTCGTGTCCTCGTTTCGACCTGTTACGCAGTACCTGGGCAGAGGCCCTTACGAAGAAAATTTAGCCAGAGTCTTTAATAGAAGCTATGCTTTCATCGGAGGCAGCATGGCAGGCGACAAGCGCTTTTGCGACGGAAGTTCTTCAGGAACTCCGTCGGTTGGAAAGAAAGCGTTCGGAAAACAAAATCCGTGACATTAGCACGACGGAAGAGCAGTAGCTAGAGCCTCCCTAGCGGCGGTTCCGTGGGGGAAGAGGAGGTTGACACCAGAGGAGGTTTTTAGTCGGTATGGGTGTAGTCATAACATCGAGTCCGACATACCCAGGTTAGACCCTGATGATACGTAAGAGTATTTATGTCCAAACCTGCGGAAAAAAAAAACACACACACGCACATACATACAGATGCTTCCTAGGAAACGTCAACATCTGTTGAAAACTCGATTTTCGAAAAACGGGGTAAAACCAATAACTTCCCAACGTTTGAAAATTTTCAATTTTCTCACGCGGAAGTTAAAATAAGTGTATCAGGAATGATAATATATTTTCAAGGCTTACGATTAGTAAATTTTAAGTTTTGTAATTCAATAAAAAGAAACTACATAAACTAGCCCCTAGCTATTGTTGATCAAACATGAACAATACTTAAATATATAACAATGCATCATGGCTTTTATTCAATAAAATCAACAATGGAAGAGCTCAAGTCAGGTCTATAAGTTACCCTATTGTGTGTTTTGGTTTATTAAATGCATATATGTATATGCTTGAAGGCGATACACGGCTCCAGGAATCGCAATTAAACAGAATCTTTGTGTCTGTAAACTTTGCAGGGTATTCAAGTGACTTTACATTGCACTTATGAAATGGAGAAACTTGGTATTAACAGGTTATGATGCTAAAATTCATGCGTGCACTGAATGCTGACCGTGTTTTTTTTTATAAACACGTATAAAAAACACAAGCAGAAGGTCACTACCGAATGCAATATTTACTTGGAAATAATATTTTAATAAAGGTGGAAAGCTTGAAAATAATATTTTAAAGTAATCTCTGACAACCCTAAAATAATTACGCTCAATCTGACCCATAAAATTTTAAGTTCTTCCAAAATGAAATTTCGTAGTAGCTTAAAGTCAAACGAGTACATATTTCCTAGAAATGCTTGTATAAAATAACGTCAAAGATTTTCTCAACCCGGTAATTGTTTCAACGACTTGCCTGCTTTCCAAGATACGTCAGTACGATGCAGTCTCTATAATAAAACTTTGGACGTATAGAATATTATTCAAAAGTATTTTTTTAGTATTATATTTTTTTTATTGCCTATGGTGGCAGACGAACCGCGGCCCACCTGATGGTAAATGGCAACCGTCGCTCATGGACGCAACTATACCGAGAGTATTGTCAAGCCGCTGGTCACCACTTAATTTCACAGATATGACATGAAAGAATAAACGGCTATACCTAGCTACAACTAAACACACAGATGTGGTTTTTGGTCGGTCAAACGGGAGATGTATATTTTTTGGCTATATTGTACTAATATTATGAACTAACTCCGCCGTAGTTAAAAGCTAGTTTTCAGGTTGTATCTCAGAAGATGCAGGTTCAAATCCTGCCCGTGACTGTTATTTTCGATGTCACATTTTCACACTTTGTGTTTAATGTAGGTATATGGCTAATATAAGCATGTCAAATGCTAAAAATATGTATAAAAATATCTAAATATTTATAGGGCTGCGTCATTATTAGGCAAAAATCTTAATTGTAAAATAAGTTTACCTGGTCGGTATAATGTATGAAAATACTTCTGACAGATGGTGCAGGCCAAGGCCCAAGACGTTAAGTATGAATGTGTTATTGAGCTTAGCAGTCGAGAGCAGTTGTCACGATGGCTAAATTGGCCAAGCGTCTGGACGGTATCCAGGAGATGCAGGTTCAAATCCTGCTCGTGATTGTTATTTTCGATTTCACATTTTCCACTTTGTGTTTAATATACAAATGTGCTGTTGAAATTAGCAGTCAGGAACAATTGTCACGATGGCTGAATTGGCCATGCATCTGGGCGGTATCCAGGAAATGCAGGATCAAATCTTGCTCGTGACTGTTATTATCGATATATATATAATCATTATATATATAATCATCACACTTTATATATATAATCATATATTATTAGTAATTTATTGCAAAATAAATTATTACAGTATTATATATTTTAATATAATTATTGAACGAAGTGTGCCACAGCATTGCATGGCCGGGTCTACTAGTATGATACCACTGATGTAATGTCATACAGTTCCAGTGGTCTGCCAATACAGGCGGAGAAACGGAACACAACGAGTTTATTCAGTGAGGGCCCCAGACTACCCCGTTCATTGCCTCGAACGATGGGGTGTACGGTTAGGTTCCTTTCGTCATTCGCTGCTGGACATAGGCCTCCCCAATATACCTATTAATATTATCAGGAGATGTTATTATTATATATTAATTAAATAGTCAATTCACCATAGTAGCTCACCACTGTACCCAGTCACGTAGCGCAAATTTCCAATGCACTTCCCCAATATTGGAGAGCGTTAACAATATAAAATATCTTGGCGTTCTTGTTGATCACAATCTAAGTTTCTGTGATCACATAAACCTAATTAATATACGTTTGCGCAAAATTGTGTATGTTTTTAAGAGCCTGATAGGGGTGGTTAAAAAGATACGATTAAAACGGTATATAAAACTCTTGGCCAAGCACTAATAATATACTGTACCACAGTCTGGAGAGGCACTTATAAAACCTCACTATTGAAATTAGAAAGAGCACAAAGAACAGTACTGAAAATGGCATTCCATCCATCAGCCTTTCAAAGTCCACTGCTGGACATAGGCCTCCCCAAGAGAACGCCACAACATGTGTTTCGCTTATATGGGGGATAGTGCCGTAATCGCCACGCTTGGCAGGCGGGTTGGCGATCGCAGTAGATGTTTTCAATATTCGAGGGAGTGCTGCTGCCCACTCCCCCGGTAATCCCTAAGTCGGCTTTTATGACTCCCATGGGTGGAGAGGGGTGGGACAATTCTAAAGCCGGCCCCACACGGCCTAATGACGAAAATGGCATTATCTTTTCCTTTTCGATTCACTACGGTAGAACTCTATAAATTTTGCTCCTTGCCCACGGTTCGTCAGCTTTATGTGCTATACTTAGTTCTAAAGCAGTATTCTACACTATCTTATACTCCCCGTTTATTCTTAAAAAGACGCAAATATAATGTATGTCAGATTTTAACCTGTACACATTTTTCCCATAGATCTTTCTCTTTTCTAGGCCCAAATTTATATAATAAATTAAATTAAATTTTGAATATCTATCCAAATCGGTCAGCGTTAAAAGGATTGTGTCTGAGATTACTTAATCTGAACTATGATGAAACAGAATGTCTACTAAAGATAGAAAAGTAAATCACGTTAATATCATACGAACCATAAATACACATATAATGAAATACACACAAAAACACACACACATACATTTATACATCTTTTTTTTAATTTATTTATCGGTGAAATATTGTGGTAGGTAGGTGAAGGCTGTTATTACTGGCTGTCAAGTACGTCGCGCCAAATCTTTAATTTGGCGTGTCTACTGTACGTATCTAAAAAGAGAGTTTTGGCACCCATAGCACAAGTGATATCTTAATTTGTGTGTCAGAGATAAAATAAATGTAATGCAATTACAAATTACAGTTTTTGATTGTGATTCATTAAATTAGTATAGAAAGGTATTTTCCTGAATATTTGGAAATGTGTTAATGTGTTTTGAATGTTATCCTTCAACTATTAGCCATTAAGTTACCTTTGTGAAAGAAACAAATAAATTATTTTTATTATTGATACATTTGATTCCACATTTTATTTCACTCAGTTTACGACTATGTAGGTTTATTACTTACACATAATATATATATAATCAAAATTGAAAAAGTGTTTTCAAGTCAGGTCAGGCACATTTTTTTATGATACGCGGGTGGCATGTCAATTTGCCACGGCACACCTTATGGTAAACAGTTAGCGCAGCTTACAGACGTTAGCAACACCAGAGGCATCACTTGCGTGTCTTTATTTCCAAGGAAAGGGATAGGAAGTGGAGCGGAAGGCTAATAAGGAGAGGGTAGAAAAGATAATAAAGAAACGGTGGGAAGGATAACAACGGCCTTCGGCTTGCAGCGCTTTCTCTTACCATACGAAACACAACGATAGGAATATCGAGTCAGCCCATTCAGGCTGGGGTAAACAAGATTCTACCACAAATAATTTGAGCTATACTCGTAAAACATTCACGAAAGATTGACGAATTCAAGTACACACTTTAGACTACACAATGCAATTGCTTAATGACAATTTAATCAGACTGATGCAGGCGTTATACTAGTTAAGACCAATTTGCATGTTGCATATTTCATGCTGCTTGTGAATTTCCATATAATTATCATGAATCATTTTGTGAATTTATTCACGTTGTTGAATGAACTCGGTGAAATATCGAATTGTCGTCTTAATTGTAATCAGTTAGGAATAAATAGGTTGATATCAAGTTTTTAAGCTTATAAATTCTAGTAAATCCGCCCCAATTCTCGGATATTTAATTAATTATAGCTACTGTCGCGATATTTGCCTTGCTTTTGAAGCTGATAGACTTAGATGGCTTCTTTAGTAACTTTGCTTTGATGAGCATAGAAAGCTTATAACTAAAACAAATATATACACAGACAACAAAAACACTCATACTTTTGAGTTACTTATTGACCTAAGCTAGGGGCGATGCCGGCTAAAGAGAAATACCTTTTTTTTTTGTTAAGAGGGTAAAAATATATCTAAAACCACACACCTCGTCGTTCGGGGTAATGAACAACAAGGGGTAGTGTGGGACCCTCACTCTCTGTTACTAGCGGACCACTGGAACCGTGTTGCATTACTTCAGTGGTCCGCTGAAGGATTACCCTTTCGGGTACCCTCTACTGAGCGACGCATCCGCACACGGAACGTCGCACATTCGCGGGAGGCCTTGCGGGTGGTGAATGTTCCC
Source organism: Leucoma salicis (assembly GCA_948253155.1). Lineage (NCBI taxonomy): Eukaryota > Metazoa > Arthropoda > Insecta > Lepidoptera > Erebidae > Leucoma > Leucoma salicis. The sequence continues at coordinate 6,624,780 of OX411808.1, read as the reverse complement.
CGGTCCATCTACCCATAGCCTCAGCTAGGACGACATCAGGCCCAGATATTCGCGCCTGTGCCACCCCAGTCGCTGGCGGCGGTTCAGGTCAGCGGTAGGATCGTTTTCCCTGGATAAAATCCAAAAAGTACGATTTCTGTTCAGATAATTATGCCTAAATGGACTTATACAGTTTTTTTTCAAATAATTTATATTTACAGACATATCTCTATTACAACTAATGGTTAAGATATAAAAACAGGACCGTGGGCTAAGTATTTTAACTGCTAACTAGCAGTTAAAATAACTTTTTTAACAGTTAACTTTTTTTTAGTTTTTTTTATTGCATGTCTTGGCAGACGAGCCACGGCCCATCTGATGGTAAATGGTAACCGTCGCTCATGAACTCAACTATACCGAGAGTATTGTCAAGTCGCTTCTCACCATTTAATTTCACAATAAACGGCTATCTTCTGCTACAGTCAAAACGCAACGATGCGATTCATGGCCGGTTACACGGGAGATGGTGGTACCAAACCGCTTGGGCCCGATACCAAGTGTACTCCCACTTACCCAGCCCTACCACCAGTCATGCAATGGATGATAATTGCTTACTTCCCTTAGTCGCCTCATACGACACCCGTGGGAAAGAATGGGGTGGTGACACTTGTATTCTTAGTACGTCACCACACGGACAAATACCAATGATTTTAAATTCTTTGGTTTTTAAAAACAACAACAAAAAGTTTGCAAAAACTCACAACTGTAAACCATCCTGTTAACTAGTGGTTAATGTGTACGTTTTATTCTACAGACGATAAACTTCGATTCAACACGAGGTGGTATATCCTTAGTTACGGAAAAAGGTGTACACAGTAGCAGTAGGTTGCTGGTGCAGTCAGCGCGAACATCAGACGCGGGGGCATATCAGTGTGCCCCAGACAATGCTCAAGCGGCTTCAGCGAGGGTCCATGTATTAACTGGTAAGTTAAACAAACTTCATCGATTGCGTATAATAAAAATCTTTTATAATTCTCTCTTTCTTTGTGGAATCACACAAACTATCTCACATTGTACACTAAATAGAACTTGTATCCGTTACTAAGCCGCAGGTGTTCTAATTTTGAAATTTAAAGTAAAACAAAACTTCAGATTTTTGTCTAGATTTATTTAATGTAACTTATAGATAATATTAGAACCGATCTTGATTTTTCATTATGACATTTTACACACAATTTCTTAAACAATTCCTACAGCGTAATTCAGATTTAAAAATAACCTAACAATAATTTAAGAAACAAAAGAACGATTATATTGACTTCAGGTAAACATGGCAGGCGCATTGGATGTACAAGAGTCCCTTCGAATACTTTTTTCTTCATTGTGACATGCAGCTAGTCCGTCTTAAGCGGAAATTATGCAATTTATGTTTTAAAAAATACTAATAATTATCATAGTCCCAATGCTACTATCGTACAGGGCGAAAAATGTCAATGTCCATTCGATAATACTTTCAATTTCTTGGGTGACGCCTGCGCTTGCCCAAGCATCTGGGATGGTATGCCAGAAGATGCAGGTACAAATTCTACTCATGACTGTTATTTTCCACTTCACATTTTCGCACTTTATGTTATCTAAGCATGTCAAATGCTTAAAACATAATAATAAAAAAGCATCAAAAAGGAGCACTTAATCACAATCTTACCAAACCTTTTTTTGTTGTTGTTGTTGTTGCGGGAAAAATGTACCTAACCGCGCACCCCGTGGTTCGGGGCAACGAACAGGGCAGTGTGGGGCCCTCACCCACTAAATAAACCCGCCATGTGCTATCTCTCCGCCTATGTTGGCGGGCCACTGGAACTATGTTACATTACTGTGTGGCCCAATCTTACCAAACGTAAAACATTCAATTTGTATCTTTTGAAACAGCGTAGGTAATGAAAACGTGATTCTGAGAGTGAAAAGGGGTATAAAAACCTTCCTAATTATTCTCAGTAGAAAGATCGGCAATAAATCAGCCCCGTCCTTGATGTAATTAACTGGAGCACGGTTGGAACGTCTAGAAGTTCTAATTAGTTGACCGGGATGTTCGTCAACCGACAATCGTCAGATGTCTCAAGCATGAAATTGTCGGAGTTAATTTAGTAAGAAAGAGTAAAAGGTATTTCAAGTGTTTCGTTAGCAGGAGACACTGCTTATCTGTGATTTTATATTCTCTCGCACTGGATAAAATTACAGTTACATTTTAATTACAAATTTAAATGTTCAGATCTCGAGTTATAATAAGACAGATCCATCCCATCCATCCATCAGCCTTTCAACGTCCACTGCTGGACATATGCCTCCAAGAGAACGCCACAACGAGCGGTCCCGTCATGGGGGATAATGCCGTAATTACCACGCTTGACAGGCGGATTGGCGATCGCAGAGGAATGTTGTTAATACTCGAGGGAGTACTGCTGCCCACTCCGCCGGCATTCCCTTAGTCGGCTCTTACGACTCCCGTGGGAAGAGAGGGGTGGGATAATTCCAAAGCCGGCCCTACACGGCCATAATATGTCAGATATAAAAAAAAATGTATCATGGGTAGGGATTCCATAAAACAATTGGAAGCAAATCTCTAACGATAGATATTTTGCACCCTTATACTTCGCGTAATGGTTAACATAAAGAAGTACTTGTAATAAAATGCCTGGCTTGCTAATATTTGGGTGAAGGCCCCACACTACCCTGTTCGTTGCCCCGAACGACGGGGTGTGCGGGTGGGAACATTTTTTCCAGCCTAAACAAAAAAAACTACCACCCTCTCACAAAAGATCAGGATAAAACAACCGTTGTTACTCCTACAGTTGTGTTTCATACGGTGATTGAGAGCACTGGAGGACTAAAACCCATTCTTATCATCCATCCTCACCTTATTATCCTTCCTCTCTACCTGATATCCCTTTCCCTGAAGTTGTCGATGCGCAAGTTACTTTTGATGTTACAAGCGTCAATAGGCAACGGTAACCAGTTACCATCAGGTGGGTACGCTTGTTTTCCACCCGCGTAGTATAAAGAAACGAAAATGCGTTTGTTGCCTTATTACACTTGCACGCCATAACTACTTAACCGGTCATTATAAAATGTAGGATAGGTACGTATATTGTTCAGAACCCTGATAGGATTTTTGCACTGAGAATATTAGTGTGCCTTGTCAAATACATTGACCAGATTAGAAAAATATTTTGTAGTAGGTTAGATTTCGGATGAAAGGCAGAGTTTACTTTTAAGCCATTAAAGCAACAGCAGTAAATAAAAGTTTATATACTGAACCCGTGTGGGGCCGGCACCAAGAATAGCTCCACCCCGTCTCTTCCTATGGGAGTCGTAAAAGCCGACTAAGGGATTACCGGGGACCGGGCAGCACCGTTTCTCTGTATACTAAAAACATCCACTGCGATCGCCAACCCGCCTGCTAAGCGTGGCGATAATGGTAAAACCCCCATTTTGGGGAGGCCTATGTCCAGCAGTGGGCGATGAAAGGCTGATGTATGGATGAATATCATCTAAACAAGCTCCAGCTAACGTGATACGACAGTATCATGATATACAATCATTTAAAAACGAGGTTTTTAACTGTTAAATTTTATTTGTTATCCTTTCGACAGAATAATTTAAAATTATATAGAAATTAGATATTAAATACAAAGTTATTTAATTTCTCACTTTTTGGATCGTATTGGATAGAAATTAATAATTTAATCTGTCAGTCCCTTCTGGGTTCGGAATCCCCGTTAATTTATTTTTTATTTTATCAAGTTAAATATCTAATTACTATGGAGTTTTTATACTTTTGTATTCTTTTTACACTCTAAGAGTGGCAAACAATCAGGGGCCTCCTGATGGTAAGTGGTTACTGTTGCCTATAGAAGATAGCAAACACCAGAAACATTACTCGCGCGTCGCCAACTCCAAGCTAAGGGATAGGAGCAGAGGAAGGATATTAAGGATAGGTTTGAAGATAAGGAGGAAAATCGTTTTCGAAAATTTTATCCGTGTGATGACGGATTAAGAATACAAGTGTCACCACCCCATTCTTTCCCACGGGTGTCATATGAGGCGACTAAGGAAAGTAAGCAATTATCATCCATTGCATGACTGGTGGTAGGGCTAGGTACCAAGTGGGAGTACTCTCTTGGTATCCGGCCCGAGCGGGTTGGTACCACCATCTCCCGTGTGACCGGCCATGAAGCACATCGTTACGTTTTGGCTGTAGCAGGAGATAGCCGTTTATATTTAATTTCATCTGTGAAATGAATTGGTGAGCAGCGGCTTGACAATACTCTCGGTATAGTCGAGTCCATTGGGCGACGGTTACCATTTAACATCAGATGGACCGTGGCTCTGCCACTAATTGCAATAAAAAAAAAAAAGAAATCAGGCACCAGTGCTTTCAGTCACTATAAAAATGCAACAGTAGGATTACCTACCGTTGTTTCCGCTGATCTTCTGTGAGAGGGTGGTACTTCTCTGATCGAGGGAGCCCATTCATGGTGGGACAAGAAAGGCTCTACCACTGCCGTACTGGTATTTTAATACTAATTAATACCATGTAAAAATAATTGATATGCCATCGTTAATCTAATATAATTATAAAATTCTCGTGTCGCAGTGTTTGTTACCAAACTCCTCCGAAACGGCTGGATCGATTTGCATGAAAAAATCGGCTTGCATCTATTTTTCATACCCCTAAACGATAAGGGTGACCTACCCACCTCTAAATATTCTATTTTTATTTTTTGGACAACATTTTTTATTTTTATTTTACCTACTATGATTCGGCATTAAAAAAATACATACTACCCTAAGTTTTCACTCTTCTAATAATTTATATAGCAAATAACGTTTGCTGGGTCAGCTAGTCGTGGGGTGCGGGTCGGGATACCTCCGCGTTGGTGCACCCCGGGCAACGTCGGCACTCTGGTGCCGGCGGCTGATTCCCGGCAGGGGACGGATCTCTGCGTGTCCCTCTGACTAGCAGAGGGCACAGCTGATAGGCCAGACGTCCGCCGTGGAGGGTCAATGGGGCCATAGTGCATAACGCGTCCGGAGAATCCCTCACAGGGCCGAGTACCAAGACCGGCCCTATCAGCCCCGCGAATGGGAGGGGGGCAACCAATGCCTCTAATGAGAAAAAGAAGGAGACGAAGAAGGGGAAGACCCGCGGGAGGAAATCTACACCCGCGGGGAGTCCTGTGGATAGCGGCTCGGCAGTCGAAGGCACGTCGGGAATGGAGACAGATGGCGGTGACGGCGGCGCAAAGGCCGCAGGCGCGACACCAGCAACGGAGTCTCAGTGGACGGCAGATAGATCAACGGAGCGGCCCTCACGACTTTTGAAGCGCTCGATAGCGCGGTCGGGAGGTGTGTCGGAGTCGGAGGGCAGCTCCACTGAGATGCCTCCGCCAGTGACCCCGGGAAGACCAGTGAAGAGGGGCCGTGGCGCCACCAGGCGCACGGTTCTGCGGGCCTTGTCTGAAGCGGACAGAGCTACGAATGAGGACCTAGGAACAGGGCTCTCAATGGAGGAGCGGGTGACCCTCCTCACATCAAGGCTTCAGGAGGAGTCTCCGGAGGGGGCTGCCCATTTAACAGCGGACGAGGTTGCCCGGAGGGTTTCCGACGCCCAGGCCATCGTTTCCACGGTGGCTAATGGGTCTCGGGGCCTTCAGGGCAGCCTCGCTGATGCACTAAATAAGACCACCAAGGTAGCCTATGGAGCAGTAGAGTCTCTCCGGCGTCATCCTGTGCCGGGGGGACCGGGAAACTGGAGGCGTATTGTCGCTGCAAGGCGGAGGTGGCGGAGCTCCGGAAGGAGCTCGCCAGCCTGCGAGCCAATTCAGGGCTCGCCTCTACCTGAACAGCGGGCGCGGAGCCTCTGGCCCCAGGACTCCTCACAGAGGAGCAGATGCTCCAAATAATGGACCGCGTCAACTCGATCTACAACCCGCGCATCGGCTCCCTAAACACTAGGGTGCCGCCAGAGCCGCGACTCCGACCGCCGCTAGCCGCGGACAGAAATAAGGACGCGCCACCTTCAGGCCCAACGCCGCTGCCCTGTCAGGGCGGCCGCGTGGCCACTTACTCCGCGACCGCGGCTGCATCACCCAAGGGGCCGGGAAAAGCTGCGAAGGCGAAAGCGGCGCAAAGAACCGGGCAGCGCCCCAAGGGCCAGCCCAGGGAGGAGTTCCCTCCACTCTCGCGTGCTGGCCAGCCATCGCGAGCCCCAGCAACCATTTCCCAGGATTCTCGAATCCCAACTCCCGTACGGTCCGGCCCTGCGCCCTCTGAAGAGGGTTGGCAGACAGTGGAAGGCGGGAGGAAGAAATCCTGGGGCAAGAGGAAGAAGGGGACCGCGTCTGTGGCTGCGGAACCCACTGCGTCGAGGAGCAAGCCCAGCCCTAAGAAGCCGCGCAAGCTTCAGACGCCAAAAACGGCAGCAGTAGTCATTACCATGCTGCCGGAGGCGGGCCTGTCGTACCAGGCCATCTTGAGGAAGGCCCGGGAGAAAATCGACGTCTCCGATATCGGAGTCGTCGCCGCCTGGACCCGCCTAGCCCGCACAGGGGCTCGAATTCTCGAGTTCCCTGGGGCGGAGGGCCCTAGGATGGCCGACACGGTGGCCGAAAGGCTCAAGGGTCTGTTTGGTGAGGGGAGTGGAGTCCGCGTCACCAGACCGGTAAAGTGCGCTGAGCTGCGCATTTCCGATCTGGATGACTCGGTGACGGCGGATGACGTCCGGGAGGCTATTGCCTCGAAAACCGGGTGCTCGAATGCTGGTAGAGTGGGCTCCATTCGGACCGATCCTGGCGGTGTAGGTGCCGTCTGGGCGAGTTGCCCTGTCGCGGCGGCCAAAACCTTGGCCGACGCAAGCAGGCTCCTCGTGGGCTGGAGTTCCGCGCGGGTCACCGTGCTGGAGCCTCGGCTCGCGAGGTGCTTTAAGTGCATGGCGGTCGGACACACCCGGCCGACGTGCACTAACTGTTTTGACTGCAGCGGTTTTTGTTTCCACTGCGGTCAGGCAGGGCACCGGGCGGCTACCTGCACCGCCGCCCCTCACTGCCCCGCGTGTGCGGCAGGCAATAGGCCTGCCAAGCACTGCATGGGGTGGGAGGGATGCAGACCCTCGACGACAGGCCCAAAAAAGGGGGGGATCAGCCAATTGGCCCAGGCTGCCGCACCTAGCGTGGCTTCACCACTGTCTCGGGTGGAGGAGGATATGGTTACGGCTTAAAATTCAATCGTGACACTATATATATCCTCCTTCAGGCGAATTTCAACCACTCCGCCAGGGCGCAGGATCTTCTCCTGCAAACCATGGTGGAGCGGTTGATTGGTATAGCCGTAGCTGCGGACCCTTATTGCGTTCCTGACCACCCACTTTTCCTTTTTTTTTTTTTTTATTCCGAACATTTCTTGTTCGGCCTACGGTCTCCTGTGACAGGGTCACAGCTCTTCTCTGACTATTTGGAAACGTGTTCTATATAGTACCTGTTTAGAAAAAAAAAATACCGGATTTGTTTATTATACCATATTATTATTTATTGTTATGTTTCTTACACAAGTCGTATCAAATTTATATTATTCATGTTATTATATTCTAATTACTTATTATATTTTCCCATTTTAACTTTTGTTCTTTTCTATTTTACGCAAAATTCTTGCATATTTTGATGTATAATTTGTATAATTTATTATATAATTTGATTTGCGTATATTTTGTTATGTTTCTTACACCAGATATCAAAGGACATGTACCATTTACGGCCTGCGGCGGCCATAATGTTTTCAATATTTAAAATTAAAGTAATAATTTATAAAATCCGCCAGTGGTTTTCTTTTCTTGACAGAACTTCAGAAAAAGATTATAGTTTAAAAAGCTATTATTTTGAATTTGTACTTTATCGTAATGGTTATTGGCGAATTATTGTTATCTGTTTACAATTAAATAGAATATTGCCACTACGCTGAATTGATAACATTAAAAACTTTGGTACTATTATATTACAAAACAATATTACGTAGTTATTTCTTAAATAATTTCGTGAGAACAGTAATATGACTATTTAAGAAAATATTTTTATAATTATTTGGTAAAAACTGATATTATTTCTAATCAAGAGTAGTAATTATGATTCAAAATATTATCAAAACATTTTACATCTGTCATGTCATGACATTCTATTCGTCTACTGTTGTTATTGTGTATTGTGTATCGTGAACATTGTATTGTGATTTTATGAGTATAAGCTATATATTTAGTGATTTTAAGCCTCATTATTTGTTTATACATGTAGATATTGTTTTATTTATTTATAATTATGGTATTATTTTTGATCAAATATTCGATTTTGAGGTATTTCAATTTCAAAATTATATCCATCTTAGATGTCTTTTATCTCATCATCTAAAAGATTTAGTGTGAATAGAAATACACATGGCAATAGGATAGTCATTTACCTTCAAAAACTTATTGTTTTATGCATGTCCTTTCCAGGCCGAGAATGTATGGGCATTTGGTACATCTCCTTTCTATTTTATGTAATTTATTCCAATTTGTTGTTATATTTCCTATTTATAATTTACCGTCTTCTTTACTTCTACGTAGAATTCTTGAATATATTACTTTGTCTTACTTTTATTGTTATAGTGCTATTTTTTATTATTTTGTTTTAATTCTTTACTGTGTTGTATTTATACTTTGTGTATGTTTTATATACTAATTTTAGATGGTATGATTTTAATATTATACATTTTAAATATTTGTCTAGTTTTTTATATCCGGTTAAATTTATTTATTTAATTACTTTATTATTTACTATATGTATATATGATATCAATTATTTTGAATGCGTTTGGTATTCTATTTCATATTAAGTTATTATATCATGTCTATTTGATTAATTATAAGTTATGAATGTTTTGTGCTGGTGACTTGAGTGTATATGTTTGTTTTGTACATTAATATGGATATATGTGTATGTTTTATTAAACCCACATTTTCATATTATTGTCAGTGTTTTTGTTTTCCTGTTGTATTATCGGTGTCAATTTGTATGTGTGTGTATGTTTTGTATCTTTTGAATTTTTATTAATGCTTATTTGTTTACCAATTCTGTGTTAATATTTTGTTACCCTATTCATATGTTTAACATATGTTTTATGCCAATATTTTTAAAGTGTGTGTGTGTGTTATATGAATATATAAATGTGTTATTAGTTTATATTATTTGTTTTATATAACTATATTATATGTATGACTTTGCTTTATTATTGTGATGTATTAGTATTTTTAAAATGTCTCATTTTATGTGCGTTGTGTGTAAACTGTTATGAGTATTAATTTTTATGTGAATATTTGTATGTGTGTTTATTTATGCTTATTTTTTTGCCAATTATGTGTTATGATTTAGTTAGCCATTCATATGTTTAACATATGTTTTATGCCAATATTTTGATGTATGTATGTAGAATGAATATAATTATAAATGTATTGTTAATATATTTTACTTGTATTATTTAACTATATTGTATATATGCCATCCCTTATTTTGTTATTGTGATGTATTTGTATTTTAAAAATGAGGAATTTCGTATGTGATGTGTGTGAACTGTTATGAATATTAATGTTTATGTAAATGTTTGTATGTGTGTTTTGTGTAACTGATTTATTTATATGTTGGATTCAAATATGCACATATATGTATATACCCATTATACACATTATACATATACGTAGCATCTATCCGTATTTACATTTTCCTGTTGTTTATTTATGTGTAATGCTTATATATTTGTTAGTGTTGTGTATTATATGTATTATATTGTTATATTGCTCACCGCATACGGTCTAGTTTATTTATTGCATTTAACTTTCGAGGTGCTAATACTAAATGGGCGCTAGCGACTGCCTCAGCTATATGCTGTAGCGGCCCGTGCCAGCGCATCCCATTTCTTCCGCACAGAACTCCTCGCTGTATGCCGTGTGGCCTGGCGTGTCATTCTTAGCTTTTATACAATTCGCGCACGTAGGTGCCCGTCCCCCGGCCACCCGCGGGCACTCCGCCCTATAGTGAGGCCCACCGCAATAATTGCGTAGATCCTCACTTTCGGTGCAGAGCTTCCGCCCGTGCCCGAAGGCTAGGCATCTCGTGCACTGTACCAGAGGCGACTGGTCGAACACCTTCACACGCTAGAGACCACCAACATTGGGCGGGCAGCCGCGATGGCTCCTTGGCAATCATCAGCTCTGCGGCGCTTCGTTCTTCGCCCTTGTCGATCAGAGACAAGGGCATGGGATACGTCGCGGTCGATTGGGTCACGCTATATGGCGTGTATTTCTCCCCTAACCGGAGTCTGGCTGATATTGTGGTCTGGCTTAATAGCCTGGAGACCTCGATACGGCGACTGGCGCCTAGCCACGTCCTAGTCGTGGGGGACTTCAACGCCAAATCCACGGTGTGGGGGTCCCCTGCGACAGACGCCCGTGGAGCGGCGGTGGTAGAGTGGGCGGCGTTGACGGGTCTCTGTTTGCTAAATAGAGGCTCCGTCAACACGTGCGTGCGGCGACGGGGCTAATCGATTGTGGACCTTTCGTTCGCTAGCCCCGACGTCGCAGCACGAGTGCGGAACTGGTGTGTCCTGGAGGAGGTTGAGACCTTGTCCGATCATCGGTATATCCGGATTGAGGTCTCCCGGTCCCTTCAGGGCCCCAGTAGGGGTCACGCGGCGCGCAGAACTTCCGCGTTCCCGCGGTGGGCTGTGGGCAGGCTGGATAGGGACCTACTGGTGGAGGCAGCCATCGTTGAATCGTGGCTGTCCTCACCAGCCCTGATCGAGGGGGTGGATGTTGAGGCTGGCCGATTTCGCGCTGCGATTACGCAGGTGTGCGACTCGGCCATGCCCAATGTGCGATGTCCTTCTCTGAGGAAGGGGCTCTACTGGTGGTCCCAGGAGCTGGTAGACCTCCGTGCGGCGTGTATTTGTGCCCGGAGGTCCTACACCCGCAGTCGAAGGTGCAAACGCGATGGGGAGCGGGAGGGCCGGCTGTACGAGGCGTACCGCTACACGCGGGCCGCGTTCAAGTTGGCCATCTGCCGCGCCAAAGCTGAGAAAAGGCAGGAGATGCTGGACGGTCTCAACCGTGACCCCTGGGGTCGCCCATACCGTGCGGCGCTTAACAAGCTCCGCACTCAGCCCCCTAGCTAAGAGAGCCGCATAGGGGACTTTGTGAGGAGACCTATGTCGTGCGGTGTCCCGCAGGGTTCAGTTCTAAGGCTGCTCCTGTGGAACATCGGTTATGACTGGGTGCTACGCTGTTGGCTCCCCCCCCGGGCTGGCGGTCATCTGCTATGCGGATGACACGCTGGTCGTGGCCCGGGGTGGAAACTTCGAGGAAGCGGCGTTCCTGGCCCCCTTAGGGACCTCGGAGGTGGTCAGGAGGATCGGGGCGCTGGGGTTAGGGTGGCCCTGGACAACTCCGAGCCCGGATTAAGTATCTGGGCCTGGTGCTGGACGGGCAGTGGCGCTTTCGCGAGCACTTCCGTCAACTGTCTCCGAGGCTCGTCGGTACGGCGTCCGCCCTTGCACGGCTCATGCCGAATATGGGCGGACCCAACAATGCGTGTTGACGGCTTTACGCAGGGGTGGTCCGGTCGATGGCGCTGTACGGCGCACCCGTGTGGGTGGAGTCTCAGGACGCACTAAACAGGGCTCTTCTGTGGAGGCCACAGAGAGTCGTCGCGTCCAGGGTCATACGTGGATACCGCACGGTGTCGACGGAGGCGGCCTGCGTGTAGTCTGGAACCCTTCCGTGGGACTTGGAGGCGGAGGTGCTCGCTGAGGTGTATCGGCGGGCGTCGCAAGAGCGGGAGGGGGGTAGACGTCCCCCACCCAGCGTGGTGGCCAGATGGCAGGGCGACGACCGCCTAGCTGCCACGGGCAACTGGAAGGTGCGGCTGGAGGCGCCCCTTAACTTCCGACTGGTGCAGGTGCTGTCGGGGCACGGTTGCTTCGGCAGATATCTGCACATTGTCGCAAGGTGGGAAGCGACTCCGGGCTGTCACCATTGCGGCTGCGACGAGGACACGGCACAGCACACGCTCGAGTCGTGCCCGGCTTGGGCCGAGCAGCGTCGTAAACTCGTCGCGGCAATAGGGAGGGACCTCTCGCTGCCGAGCGTCGTCAGAGCGATGCTTGGCAGCGACAGGAATTGGGCCGCGGTCGCTGCCTTCTGCGAGGAGGTCATCTCGCGGAAGGAAGCGGCGGTGAGGGCCAGGGAGGCTGATCCTTCCGCAGACCCGAACTGCCGCCAGGAACTGGGGCAGCGCAGGCGTGAAAAAAAAATATTTGCGCCTTATGCCGCCCTAGCTGGGGCTGCGGGTGGATGGACCGGGGAACGTCGCCACCCGCAAGGCCTCCCGCGAAGGTGCGACACTCCGTGTGCGGATGCGTTGCTCAGATGAGGGTACCCGAAAGGGTAAGCCGCCGGCGAACCACCGAAGGAATGTAACATAGTTCCAGTGGCCCGCCAATAAAGGCGGAGAGACGGCACACGGCGGGTTTCTTTAGTGGGTGAAGGCCCCACACTACCCTGTTCGTTGCCCCGAGCGATAGGGTGTGCTGTTAGGAACATTTTTTCCCGCCTAAACAAAAAAAAAGAGTCAGCTAGTCGTCGTATATAATTATAATGATAAATATTTGCAGTAGCGTAGTAACTTTGTCTATGAGTTTAATAGACAAGAGAAACAAGTACCCATTAGTTCCTACTACATTTAAAGTACCTATTTTATAGAACAAATTATTTGTGAATGTGGAAACAGGGAAGTGCGAGTGGGATTCAAACCTGTGTCTCTTCAAATCCGGGGAAGTGCTCTAGAACGCTAAGTTCCCAATCTCCATATCACACTAAACTTCCCTTTAACTACTACACACTAACTTTCCCTTTTTTCACATTCACATATAATTTGTTATATAAAGTAGCCGAACATATCAAATGCTTAAATAAAGATCAAAATACCTATTTTATTTCAAAATATGCAGTCAAATATACTTCATGCCGTGAATAATTATTTACGTCATAGAAGCTTAGTGTACCTACCATCAGGAGTTCTGTACCCAGTATACCGTATAAATGACTATTGTGATTCAGTGAACAAATTTTCCGCTATTTAGCTGTTGCAGTGCACTGAATTTAAAGCCAGCTACCAGAACACAATTGCAGATCGATAAGCTGAATTTTTAAAACAAAACTGTCCTATCTGCATTGCATTAAGTAGTAAGCTGTTTCATGTTTATGTTTTATAAAAATAATCATAGACACGCATGATTTTCAAAAGTGTAGACAGCGACAGTAGATTTCCACTTGTCACAATTCTTGCTCACTAAACGAAAATGTGAAATAAAAAAATGATAGACATTTGCAGGGATTGAACCCGCGTCTTCTGAACGCCTTTTAGACCCTTTGCCAACTAAGCTATCGTGGCATTCAATTGGGGCCATCAATTTCCTTAACAACTTCTTAATGTTTGGGGTTGTTGGCAGAGCGTATCAGCGGTATTGAAGGCGCGGGCACGAACGCCGGTAGTTTTTATCATTTTCTATTTTACATTATTTCACTTTGTTCTGGTGAACGTCTAGCAATTAAATGGATTAAAAATACTTATATATACAAAAACACAATGACACAGTACTCAAATTTGTGTCCTTGAAACATCCACTTATATTGACAGATATCTTCAAGCACATGTTTCGACGAGAGAACGCGATATCGTCAAGCGCTTGTTTCAGTAAATAAAAACAAAACAAAAAATATTCGAAAACCATATAGAATTGAATAATAGCCTTATTTAATTCTTTATGGTTTTGGAATTGAACGAGGATAACGTATTTTTTTTAATTTACGCAGTAACTAAACGGCTGCAAACAAATAAACATTTAACTGACACTACGTGTTGATTCAAATGGATTTAAAGTCAATACTGAAGTACTGACAAAAATAAATAACCCTATAACCGCTATTTCGTACTACGTAATGACTGCTGTGGAATTCAAATTAAGTTTACTTTCCCGAGAAAACTCTGCGGCTTAGTTCCTAGTCGTTTATTTGAGTCCATCAACGCTGATAACTTAATGAATGTTGCATGTCAGATTGTTATATTATTTTACAGTACTATTTTAGTAACTATTCTTGTACTCCGTGTACTCGTAATACACAATAACACATTTGCTTTGCTTATACTAGCACGAATGGGCCGGCTAGATCGGGAAAGTACCACCCTCTCACAAAGGATCAGCATCTAGCAACGGTAGTTACTCCTATCGTTGTGCTTCGTATGGTAAGTGAGAGTGCCGGAGACTTAAACCTTCTATCCTGTCCTTATTATCCTTCCTACCCTCTCCTTATTATCCTACCTATACTCTCCTTATTATCCTACCTATACTCTCCTTATTATCCTTCCTATCCACCCTCCTATGCCTGTCCTTGGAGATGGCGATGCGCGAGTGATGCCTCTGGTATTGCTACCGTCTATAGACTCAGGTCTATACAAGACCTTACCATCAGGTGGGCCATATACTTGTTCGCTCATTTGTAGCCGAGCGTTCTTGAGAATGCCTCGTTTAGAGGTGAAACACGTGTCGAATTTATGTTCGGATTTTTGCGGAATATTGCAATATTGTGGTTCTGAGAGTTCTACCGTATCGCATGGTTGTGTCGCGTTGGTGAGTTTTTTGTCATTATCGTGCATGCTACTTTGCTATTATCACATTCTCCTCTATCTGTGAAAGTGCGGAATGGTAATCTTAGGATATTCTCTCCAAAGATAACCGGGATCGACAATCCGTGGGTGAGTGGTGGGCTCTCCTCCTAAAATCCATTCTATAATAGTACCAATGTAGTATAAAAAATGTGCACTATGATTTCCTCTTTAAATAAAATGTTGCCAGATTATAAAACCACTACACTAGCTGACTAGCCTAATGTGAATAAGTAAACAAATACTACAAATACTTTTCGTTCCAAGTTTCCATCATTGGTTTGTTCAATATAAAAATCATTAGTGGTAGGGGTAAAATACGCAAAGAAGAGTCAAAGTAATCAAAATTAAATTGCCTTGACTTCAGCCAGGGGACTGAACTCGATATCTTTGTCTTGGCGAGGTACTATCACTAAGGCTACTGTTGAATAAAATACACTTTTCCACGAAATTTGATTTACCTACTCAAGTTTTCTTTGAAAGCTTCCGTCTTTGTTTGAGTTTTTATAAAGTATCTAAGAAACGTATCTGAAAAAAAAAACTTGTATTTTCAGTTATGAAAAAATGTTAAGATACATTCTTACTATCCGAAACTAAGGGATCAAACAAAATAATCAGAGATACTTAATACAGTTGGATGTTTTGATGTATATAAGTATTAACCTCAAAAAAATAATGGTTTCTTGGATTGCCCATACAAATATTTGTACAAAAATTTCCATAGTCAGTAGGAATTTGTTTGTTTGAATAACATTGGAATTATTATAACGGTATTATCAATAGCACCAAGTACAACCATACTATGATGAATAAAAGTAACAGATTCCCTAGATAGTTAAGTTCGTGCATCAAAGAGATTGGTAAATAGATATAAAACTTTCCTTATTGTATTTATTCTGTCACAGGTGAAACACCCGCCGCGATGCAGGGAAGCGCGCAGTGGGCAAGTCGTTTCGACGCACGTACTTTATTGTACTTCGTCAGTGTTGTTTATTTCTATACAATTATATAATCAATACAACCGTTAAAAGGACTACAAGTGTTAATATTTACTAAGTGAAGGAGGTAAATTGAATTAAACTTGAAAGTTTTGTCAAGAAATCGTTTGATTTTGAACTTGATTGGAACAGTGTTTGAGACTTTGAAATTTTAAGGCAAGATGTGTTTGTAAAATATTTATAACCGAAACGTTGTTGAGTGAGATAAATGAACTTGTTCTTACCAGAGAATACAGATTATGATTGTTAGGCGTTGACCCGATCTTTAATGATGTAGTACCGTTTACTTATATATCAAATAGCCTGTGATTGTTTTTTCATGATTAGTATGTTTTTTTATTAAATTATTTTTAATATTTTTTATGTTTGAAGAATTTATTAATGTGTACTGTATGACAATTATGCATTTCGTTGTTTCATGTGTGATAATGTATCATGTAAAGGAATCATTTTTACAGTTTAAATAATTATTTATGCTTGAAGGAAATCTGTGCCAATGATGCATAGAATATATCCTAAGTATCAGGGTAATATTAAAAATAATTATAATCTATTAGTAATAACATTTGAAAATTAATTCCGTTTTAATGTTTAACTTCATAACCTTAATGTGCAACAAGACGGTTGCCAATCTCGATTGATACATTTGGATCGTTATCGACTCTATAAGCCATTAAGCAAACGGGATTAAATAATCCGTTTATCCACTTATTGTAGTTATAAATAATAGAAATAGAATTATTGTTTTTGAAAAAAGAACTTCAGTTCAATAAAAGACCATTTTTAAATAAGGTATTTGTTTTTCACTTTACGTAATTAATATAACACACTAGGTATTTATTTTCAAAAATTACCCAGAGTTTGGGACAAATTTAAAATATGGTATTTTAAAGCTGGTAATTAGCTCACGTTTAGAATCGTTTATGTCGACACGAGTTTCTAGCGTACATGCCCAGCATAAATCCTATCCGAAAGAAAAATATTTTATCTAGGGAAATGAAAAAACACCTGGAACCAATGCTTACGCATTTCAAAAATGACTTAGGACAGACGCCCATGTAAAACATACGATTCTTGGCAAAGATGGGTAAGCTTTTTAACAACACAATTTTCCAAAACGAAACAGTACTTGTAGCAAGACAGCAGTCAGCACCGGGTCATAAAGCTCGATCCACACAAGCGTGGTTGGAAACGAACGTTTCTGACTTCCTCAGAGCTGAAGGCAGGTCCGTAATCTAGTCTTGTCTTATTCAACTCGATTATTATTTCTAGTCATATTTAGAGAATATATGTCGTACTCTTTACACCACTATAATTTGAAGTCCGTAAAGCAATTCATAAGATTGGCAGTTAAGAATTTATCATGGAGAAAGTGCGTATTTCAAATGAAAACTTTATTCAACGTTTAAATGATTGTATTGGATAATGGGGATTATTTTAAGTGAGCTGCATATTTTTTTAATTGTATTAATGTATAAGCTAACGCACACTATAATAATAAATGTTTTATGCATTATAAAAAAAAATATATTTTCCTTGTAACTAAATTTATACGAAAGTGGAAGTATGTAGGTACAGGGGGAGACCGAGATTCATCTACCTAGACCAAGTCGGTCAATGTATTGAATGAAGGTGGAGTGAGGAGTCTCCGAAACCGGCGAGCGTGTATGAAGAGAATTATGAATGTTGAGGAAGCGAGCGTTTGGTACTCTGTTCTCTCTGCCTATCCTGAAAGGGAGATGACGTGATGATAAGTAAGTAAGTAAATATATTTACGGCACGACTAGGTATAATCACTTACCTACTACTAGGTAGACTATAGCATATGCTAAAAAAGTAATTTTTAATCCCGATCAAGTTTTAACTTTCAAGTGAAAACAACTTCATTCTCATTAGCCATTCACTGAGACTCGTTGGTGTTTTGTTTGAGGCCTTTCATGTGGACGAATGTAGTCGACAGTCTAACAAAAGGGAGAGCGCCTAAGGCATAAACGGTTCAACAGACCGAATTGAAAGCAAGGCTAATAAAAAACGTTCTGGCTGCTATCGTTGTGTAAAAGTTGTAAGCGTAAGTGACTATGGAAAAACAGAATATAACTACTAGATTCTGCCAGCCACTTTGTATGTTTGAACTTCAGTATTAGGTCAAATAATTTAAGCACTTCACATTATTTTTATCTTCATAATAAAAATTGCTATCCCATAGAAAACATATATTTCTGGAATAAAAAGTAGGCAGGTAGAATTGAGCCATCGCAATAAAATAAGAACAAACGAATAAACAAACTCATTTTTACAATTTATTTTATATATAATTTACAATACTCATTTTTTTTCTTATGTGTGTCATTTTGTATTAATATTCCTTTATTTACAATTCTTTTTTCACTTAATACATTTTTAAATATAAATATATTATAAAAAATAACATAATATTTAAAAATATAAAAAGTGCGTAGACCCACCGGCAGCGAGTACAAGGGCCAAACTGCCAGTGGTTAGGGATCCAGAGACAGGAACTTCCTCACGATGCGTGCCGTGTCCAGAAGTACCGCCTTCTGTATCAGACCCTTAACCCAGCCACCTAACGCGAGCCTCTTCAGATGTTGATCGAGGCTCTTGGCTATAAGTCCGTTAACTGTAACAACTATCGGTACAATGATAGCCGAATCCACGTTCCACACGTCAACAATCTCGTGCGCCAGGTCCAGATACTTCATCTGTTTACCTTTTTCGGCCTTCACGAGATTCTCGTCATGCGGAATGGTGATATCAACAATCATTGCTCGGCGCTCAGATCGATCAATCACCACAATATCAGGTTTGTTGGCCACAACAGTCCTGTCTGTGATGATTGATCGATCCCAGTACAGCGTGATACGACCGTTTTCGAGAACTGGCTCAGCTGTATACCTGTAGTAAGGTACCTCGACGTCCACAAGCCCGTAATTCAGAGCAAGTTGTTGGTGGATGATCCTGGCTATTTGGTTATGTCTGTGCAAATACTCGCCGTTAGCAAGACGAGAACAACCCGAGAATATACGCCTAAGGGACTCACCTGTACGGTGGCAGGCACGGCAGATATCGGCAGTACCGTCCCTAAGGATATGCCTCCGATAGTTGTTCGTCATGATAACTTCGTCAGCAATTGCACAGACAAAACCTTCGGTTTCCCCAAAGAGGTTACCAAAACGTAGCCAGGACACAGAAGCTAAGAAGTCTACATCAGGCCCATGTAGGGCCCGGTAGAATCTTCCGTGGAGCTCCTTGCTCTGCCATACGGCCCTGCGTTTATCAGTACTCAGCACTACTGGTCTGCGCCAGTTCTCCTTAGCCAAGGAGAGTGGAGTGAGTCCGGAATCTACAGTGACCACATCACGATGCATATCCCTATCAGTATGCAGGAAATATTCCCTAAGGTTTCACACCTCACGATTGTGCAAGGTCTTGGCATTTAAGAAACCTCGACCTCCACACTTTCGTGGGATGTCCCATCTATCCATCCATCAGCCTTTTGACGTCCACTGCTGGACATAGGCCTGCCCAAGAGAACTGTGTGCTCATTATGGGGGATAATGCCGTAATCGCCACGCTTGGCAGACGGGTTGGCGATCGCAGTGGATGTTGTTAATACTCGAGGGAGTGCTGCTGCCCACTCCCCGGGTATTCCCTCAGTCGGCTCTTACGACTCCCGTGGGTAGAGAGGGGTGGGACAATTTTAAAGCCGGCGCTATACGGCAAATGGATGGGATGTACAACCTCATAACTGATGAACGAGGATGATGCATACGATTTGCGGTCAAGAAACTGTGGACCCTTCTATCCAAGGTGTCAAGTTCAGTCTGAATCCACTTGAGTATGCCGAAAGAGTACATAAGAAGTGGCATGACCCAGCAGTTGCAGGCGCGCACCTTGTTTCCACCTGATAGAAGACTACTAAGTACTTTCTTCAGGCGGCCAAAGAAGCGCTCCCGCAACGATTGTTTCATGTCCAACTCACTAATGCCTAAAGCTTGCCACATACCCAAGTATTTATAGGTATCAGTAACGAGAAGAAGTCGTAAATAAGTAGAATCCGAGAGTTGAATTCCCTCGGATTCCACTACTCTTCCCCGTTTTACATGCATGACCGCACATTTGTCTACACCAAATTCCATCCCAATTGAATTACTAAAGGATTTGGTTAACTTTAGTAACTCTATTAGTTGAAATCTGGTGAAGGCATACAACTTAAGGTCATCCATGTAATACAGGTGGGATATTTCACGACCATCACCTCGCAACCTGTAGCCTAGCTCTGAACACTCTAATAGTGTACTGAGAGGTTCATGGCTAGACAAAACCATAAAGGACTCAGACTGTCACCCTGGAATATACCCCGCTCAATCCTTATAAGCTCACCGCAGCGAACCAGAGTCTGCCGACACGTTGGATAGCTAAGAGCTGTTCTCCAGTGCCCCATACATGGTTCTAGGAAGGTGCATAAAGTAGGATGAACTTTATATAATTTCAGCACCCTCAAGAGCCATGTATGTGGCACAGAATCAAAAGCTTTTTTATAGTCTATCCAGCATGTCACCAAATCCTTTTTCTTACGGCAAGCATGTTGGATAATTGCCGTATCAATAAGGAGGAGCTCCTTAGTACCACGGCCCCCACTCCTACATCCATTCTGAGAGAAAGACATGACCGAATTTGTTTCAATATGATTAGAAATTTTTGTTCTCAGAATAGATGAAAGGAGCTTATAGAGTGTCGGTAAACACGTAATTGGTCTATAATTACATGGTTCCGTGGTACTGCCTGATTTATGGAGCAAATGAGTGATGCCAGTAGTCATAAAATCCGGCAACGACCCCGATTCCACAGCCGATTGAAACTGAGAAGCCAAACGAGCGTGTGAACTTTGTAGCCACTTAAGCCAAAAATTGTGCAGTCCGTCCGGTCCCGGAGACTTCCAATTTACCAAAGAACGGACTGCACAGGCTATGTCTTGTTGTTCTATTTTGATTTGTTCCATCGCTGGGATTTGTTCACAAGCTCGTTCAACATTCTCAATCCAATCGCCCTCAGTATGTATGATGGGCACCGACCAGATGTTGCGCCAAAATTTATTTGTTGTTTCAGCATCCGGCAGCTGTACATCACACACACCTTCACGAGGCCGCTCCCAGCTTCTATAAACTGACTTCTCATTTTTTTGAAACATGCGATTCACAGTATAGCGTTCCATACGTTTTTTGTATCTGCGAATCCGATTAGCCCATGCATGTAGTTTTTGTTTCAGGAGGTCGATGCGCTCCGTAGCACGGGATAAAATCTTGAGGCCTAATTCCAGTCCCCAAGAATGCCCGTTTTACGAAACGCATCACTCGTGGACGTGTATTGCCCATCCTGAAACAATTCAGTTTACCAATTAGCACCCTTGTCTCGGCGATACGGCACTCAATCCTGCACTGCCATACAGGTTTCGCATACAGCAGCCGCATAGTGGACTCCTTTTTTAAAATAGCGAGTCCAGCCATACGGCACGCCGCAACGGCTGTACAGTACAAGATGGAGTGTGTATCGGCAAGATTTTCACTAGTGTCTAAATAACTATGCAAAAGCGAATCAAGGGTACTAACCAGCAACATGTTCCTCCTATGCATGGGTAATCGAGGCAGTTAGGGCCTAAATTCTATTGGTTTGAATCTATACTCACAAATCGCATATTTCAATGTATTAATATAATTATTATTATTATTAGTCAATAAAAAATCACTCTTTGTTACATACAAAGAGTGATTTTTTACAAGAAAAATGTTTCTGATACGTATAGGTACATTGTAATAGGGTGGTAACAGGTATGATTATTTAATTTTTCATAATTCCACTATTTATGGCTTAACAATGTAGTGTTATAGGTATATTACACGTGTGTCATGATTTTCTTTTGTATTTCGCTTCAAGGACGTATCGTTGTAATTTGCAAGAATTATTCGCTAGCTTTATGTAAAATCTTTCGCCATGCTTGTTGCTGATGGCAGCTAGATTTTTAGGAAAATAATTCAAACCAAAATTCAGGACGTGTACCTATTTTTAAGGACATATGATTACCCAAAGCGTCATAGCTAGTTAAAAGCTTCTGAACAACATTTTATAGTCATCTGATAAATGGTTCACAGATTATATCCAAATTATAAGAATTTCGAATGGCATAGATAGACATATTTTTGTCCATCTACACATACGATGCCGACACAAGTAATACAACAGACAATGGGGGCCTATATTTTAGGCCCCCATTGTATATGTTTTTTTTCTCTCAAGTAAATCAAAATAACAAATGTAACATGACCATGACTTATGACATTTCCGGACCACACTTTTCCTTTCATCTTAGACTCTATAAAAACGTTCATACTAGTAATCGTATATGGCACATTAGTGTTTTATTTAAGCCTTTAATTGAAACATATGTAGTTGACAGTTGGTCTTATTTAAGCTTGACTGTTTCAACTACAATCGTTTCAGTGGGAATTATCAAAATACATTCTAATTGAAACATTTAGTGCTTAAAATAGTGTTTATTGATAAAATATATATATTAAATACTGTGGACTAAGTCCAGTAAAAAAGGTGAATCAATATTATATTAATATTTTTCAGTGTGGACTTGAACATGCCAAACCTCGCATCAACTGTGAATTATCTCAAAAATCTAAGCTACTTACATAATATGCCTGTTTCCAAGAGGGTAGACAGAACGTACAAATTGCAACTTATCATAAAACTACCCACTTTTCGAGCTCATAGGAACAAGGCGGCGACATCTAATTGGAAGATTGTTACCAAAACTCCTTTGCGATCCCACGAAATTATATTACTGCTTATAAACAGTCTGTAAAGTTGGTTTACGGACGATAATTTTACGTGATAACGTCATATATGTTTTCTGAGAGTTTCACAAACAATGCATCGGTCGCCATACATTTTTCGGAACGTTACACTGTTTTCGTGTGTGCGGCCGGCGTTCATCGATTTATAAGACGTTATCACGTCAAAATAAAATAAATTTATAAAGATATCTAAGTTTCCTTAAAATAATTAAAAAATGCTTTTTCAAATTTCATTAATAAAAACTAAATATTCTTACAAATATTTCAATGGATATTAAAAGTAAACATATATTTAACGGCTATCATAATATACTATGTTTTATAAAAACTCATAAGCTATTACTACTAATGCAATGCCTTGCAGCTGTTTCGAAGCCAAGACAGCTGAAAGGAAGTGAAGATTAAGTATATACCGTTGAAAACTCATTTAAGTATTCAACCAGCGATCGTGGTAAAACAAATCCTTAGTTGTCTTGTAAAGCTGAGAAGATAACAGTTTTCAAAGCTTCGGGTTTTCTTTATGAGCAAATTTTAGGAAGCCTTCTTTATAATGACTTGGTATGAAGCCTCAATTGTAAACCTCTGCCTCTGTAATAAAAAACGTTAAGATGTCCTTGTAGATGTTGGTTGTATCTTAACACATAATACATAATTAAACATACATTAAAACATATCAATAAAGAACCAAGTTTAAATAAGCATCAAATATCTCGAAACCGTTGAAAATGGAGATTTCGCAAAAAAATATGTTTTATATGTTTTGAGCATTTCACATACTAAAATAATATAAATAAACCCAAAGTATGAAAATGCGTAATTTAAAATATTTATTTTCGTCACTGCGTTCAAAAAAGCCATACAATTTTAAATAAAATTGCCGAAAAGAAAATAAACTACCAAAGTTAAACTATGAACCACTTCATTCGTTATGATCTTGTGAAGGAGGCTTCCGGTTATTAGTGTGATCTATATGGACAGTAAAGAAAAAAAGTTCATACAACTATAATATAGCATTAGCATCATCTTCTATTACGTGAGCCTAATTTAAATAGGTGAAAGCAATGCCTTTCCTTACCCTTTGAGACTAAAAGCGTAATACTATAAAATATATGCTGAGTTAGAAGTCACACTTCACGATGATATTTCAACTTACACAAAAATATTAGAACGAACCAGTTTCAAGGGAAAGTCAAATATTGATTGTCCGTAAAAGGAAAGGGTGCGGATAGGGTGCTAAATGTCTTTTCCAACTCATAAATCCTCGATTAAAATCAAGGGTAGTACTCATTGAACATGCGATTTATGGTTCATTCCCATCAGACACCGTTATGAATATGTATAATTGTGTTAGTAATGCTAACGTCTAAATATATTTTATTATCTTCATAACATAATAAAATCATCAGGCATTACTAAATCATTAGGATTTAGATAGATTTATTTAATTTATAATTATATCTTTTTAATTGCGAATGATCGCAGATAAGCCATTGCCTACCTGATGGTAAGTGGCGCTGCTCATAAACTCAACAACACTAAAGGTCCGCATCCATTTATCCGCGCCGTACGCAACGCAGGCACGCTTTTTTGTCCGCTTTGTATGAATTTGTATAGCACTGCGTACACTCATCAGCAAGTACGCACCACACGCGGGCATATATTAGCCGTCTGGTTAAATGTGGATGATGTGATCTGCATTTTTCGCTTAGGTTCACCTAGGTTTGTCGTTATTCTGATATCCGTTGTCGTTGATCGGATTTTTTTAAATTTATTTATCTTAATGACATAGTACATATTGTAAGCTTCAATGTACTCGCCAAACTTTAACGTTAATTGATGACACGTGCACAAAAACTTAATAATTAGTTTATAATCTAGAGTTAAGGCGGAAAAAAATGTTCCTAACTGCACACCCCGTCGTTCGGGCCAACGAACAGGGTAGTTTGGGGCCCTCAATAAACCCGCCGTGTGCCGTCTCTACGCCTTATTGGCAGGCCGCAAGAACTATTTTACATTCCCTCAATGGTGGGATTTTTGAGCCTGAAGTTAATAAATATTCTTTAAAAAATTTGCAATATTTTTCTAATATAAAATTCAAAAAACTATCTCAATATTTAGATATTTTTATATATATATTTTTAGCATTTGACATGCTTAGCAATATTATATACATTAAACATAAAGTGAAAAATGTGAAATTGAAAATAACAGTCACAAGCAGGAACTATCTCATTTTACAATCTAGAAATCGATAAAACATTAAAAAAGAAGTGATGTAGGAAATCGATTACTTTAGTCGATTCACAGTATAATTAATGCTCATTTGGATTGATAAATAAAATTAAAACTAAATGTTTAGTTTCATTATTAATCATTTATTCAAAAGAATGAATTAATAAAAAAAAATATTCAAGGAAAAATAATATAAAACATTTTTATATCAGTATATCGATTGATTTTATTTGAATTGATACACAAATGAATCCTCTTTTTTGAACGCTACCACGGCAACACTACATTTGGCAGTATAACTTTTTCATTTCCAGCTTTACTAACGTTATTTATTATACTGTTTTGCTTATTTTATTGACCCTTGCTTCGTTACTGGACACTGAGAACTTGTCTACACGATGGTCCTGGCCTTGTTATTTTCGAATAATATATCTGCTTGACGACGGTACTTTTACTTGAAATTCAAAGAAGCTTGTGCCCATCAGTGGGATAGTTTATTAAATAACTCTTAGTGTTATTTGAGTAGATAACACTACTTACCTTAAATACTTAATTATTTAGTAAATAAGTAGTACACCTTTTTTATACTACGTGGGTGGCAAACGAGTATACGGCCCAGCTGATAAGCGGTCCATCTGGTATGCGGTTACCGTGGTTTACAAACGCTAGCAACACCAGAGTCATCGCTCGCGCGTCGCCATTTCCAACAAAACGGGTAGGAGGTGCAGAGGAACGATAATAGGAAGAGTATTCTTTTAAAGGATACTGACAGGTTAGGAAAGATAATTAAGAGTAACAAAGAGAGTATACGGTGGGAGTTTGTGCCTCCAGCGCTGTCAGTCACCTAGCGAAATGAACGATGTGTATAACTACTGTAGCTATGATCTTCTGTAAGAAGGTTGTACCAAATTCCCGTTTGAATCGGCCCCTTCATATTGGGATAACTAAAGCTCTAACACGTATGTACCTATCAAACACGAAGTAAATAGATCAATTTACTTATCTATTTAAATACTTTTAACTATCATATGTATAGTATTTTGCAATAACATTTTGCTCGTATTCTGCGAGATTATCAATAACGTTTTTCTGGGCCTTTAAATGTTATGATGAGACTTAGTGGGTGTAATTTGATACTTAACCTCACTTTTATATAATCTTCTATATCTCGGTTCCTAGATTGCCAAATATAACAAAATTTTAGATTATGAAATCTTTCAATGTAAGCTTCCAAATGGTGCAGCTTCCAACGTGGCAACTTTTATCTTGTTACCACTTAGGCCCAAAAATGTATGAAAGCGTTTCTCCTTTGAAATTTAAAAAAGGGGCTCATGAGTTTCTCGCCGGGCTCTTCTCATGCGGATCCACCTGCCTCAAGCTCTCGTGTTAGACGATTTGAAGTGCTATATAATAAGCCTATGATATAAAGGTATTTTTTAATTTAAATTTAAATTTATGGAGATTAATGACCTTGGGTGGATTCAGCTGGCGCGTTTCTATAACTTAAGTACAGGACCCGAGCGAGAGAGAAATTAAAAAGTAATAGTCAAGCAGTCTGATTTGATAACAAGTGTTGGTTAGATAGCTCTGCACTTACTTGGTAGATCAGGGCTGAGGAGTGAGGAGAGGAGACGTCCCTGGTCTCTGCTGGCTGGTGTGTCTTCTAAAATGGCGGCCTCCAGGAACGTGATCACGTTTCCCAAGTGTTGTAGTCACGGATGCAGGCGGAGGAAAGAAGAATACCGCGATCCATCCCATCTATTTATGACGCCGCAGGAGGGGTGGGCACAGTGTGCAGTGTATGCTATCTGTTTTTACTGTTCAGAAATCACTCGAGCCTATTCAATTTTAAAAATAGGGCTGCAATACCAATTACTGAAGATTCGATACCGAGTAAGTATCGCAAGATTAATTCGTGTTGTTCATATTATAATATTTTAAAAATAGCTATAAAATAAAACAAGTTAAAAGAAGGATCGATTTTGGAAGATCGCCTTTTTAAACTCGATTTTTTGGGGTATCCAACCTTATTTAATAATTTCTACAAAAACCAATCTTTCGCCAGAAGAATGGCCAACCCTAAACCAGACAAACTCGACGTAAGCCATCCAGTGTTGCCATTGACATGAAAATTGCCGTATTATACGGTATTTGGTGCCCTTTGGAAAAAACACGGTACAAGGCATTATAATCGTCAATCAGGGGACCCTCACAAAGCGCATTAAGTCGCGGAATACAGCTACTCAATAACGTAATTTAATACAACCTATAGCACCATTGGACTTCACACTTTAGTTGATTATTGAATTCACATCGCTAGTATGATAAGTTAATAATGGACATGGCACTAGTAGAGAATTCCCCGGAAGATTAGATGTTCTCCAATCGATCGTATTTCGTTCTTTCATACGTACTTACGATATTCATTCCACTGTTACGAGACTTACAAGCATGAACGAAAATAGTGAAAGAAGATTGTAATATAATAATATGCAGAGGAAAAACAGTGACACCTAACAGCATACTACCCCTAAAAATCTGTCTGTTAATCTGAAATATTTTTATGAATTTTGTATGGATATTACATATTTAATATCCTTTAATCACAATAACTATAAGAACAATATCCAATTGTGTGTTTAAGTCTACATTTTGATTAAATTTGTATGAGACACGGCAATTTTTCAGGTTTTACCACAAAACACGGCAATCAATTTTTAATTAATGGCAACCTCATCAGCAAAACTTTGACATCGGCATAATGCTGAAGTCAATGGACGTACCCTTTCGACAAATGCGTTCAATGCGATGCGTGCGGCGCGTGCGTGCTGATTAATGGACGTTCACCATAAGAATACTGTCAATCTGCTGCTCACTATTTTAAAACGCAGATGGCAAATCAAAGAATGAACGGCTATATCTCGCTACAACCAAAAAAAAGGATTGGCCAGACGGAAAACGGCGTTACTAACCCTCTCCGATAATAAGTGAGTACTCCCACTTGGTACGAAACCCTTTACAAGTCAATTTAATGAAGAGTATAAGTAAACATTTATTTCCATAAAAAAGTGGCTGTTGTAAAGAAACAGATAAGATATCATTTTGAATGATATCTATATTTTAAACGAAAAATATTAGGTATTGTACGTGATATAAAATGGAACTTCATTAATTACCTCTTCTTCAACTTCATTAAAAACCTGTTGTTTAAAGAAACTGGAGTTGCTTCTCCGTGAGGTCAAGTAAAAAGTAGAATGTATACAAAAATATGAAAATAGAAGCGGATGTAGGCAATAATATAAAGAATACGATGAGGATACAAAAGGGAAAGATCAAATAAAAGGATATAATATATTATATTTATGTAGGCATGTGTGCAGCATAAAATAATGTCAAATGGACATATAGAAAAAGAAAAAAAAACCCTCATCTCCAAATATTGCTTAATTATGTAGAGCGATTCGTCGACGCTTGAGCGGTTAACATGGTATACTCTACTTCCTACTAGTCCTACCAATAATAGGTCTTTACCTATGAAATTGCCGTTCTACAGTACTGGCCATTTCAAATCAAAATAATTTTTGTTTGGCTAAAAATTCTCATTTGAAGTTAATTTTATTTAAAAAACAGGGAATTATTTTTCCAAAAGTAGTAATTTGTTTATTGATTGATTATTTTGTTTAATGGAAATAAAAATATAGAAAAAAAAATCGTTTGATTTTTTTTCATATGAAACGATAATTTCACAAGTAAATACTTATATTATATATGTAAAAGTTTACGATGATATTTAAATATTTAGATGTTTATCCGTCAATCACGCTTAAATGACAGTGATTTGGTTGAAATTTGGTTTATAGGTGATGCACTGGAGTCACATATAGGATAATTTAGTCCTGAAATAAATAATATTATTAATATATTAATTTCAGGACAAAATTTAGATCCTGATATCTTATAATATTATTTATTTCGGTACAAAATATAAATCATGATAACTTGCACAGAGATTGTTACGGGGAAAACCGCTAACAATTTAATGAAAGATATAAAACACAAAGTGAAAAATGTGAAATCGAAAATAACAGTCACGAGCAGGATTCGAACCTGCATCTCCTGGATACCGTCCAGATGCTTTGCCAATTCAGCCATCGTGACCCTTGCTCCTGACTGCTAATTTCGATAACACATTCATACTTAACGTCTTTGGGTGACGCCTGCACCATCTGTCGGAAGTATTTTCATGCATTATACCGACCAGGTAAACTTAATTTTACAATTAAGATTTTACCTAATAATGACGCAAACCCTATAAATATTTAGATATTTTTATATATATTTTTAGCATTTGACATGCTTAGCAACATACATAAAACACAAAGTGAAAAATGTGAAATCGAAAATAACAGTCACGAGCAGGATTCGAACCTGCATCTCCTGGATACCGTCCAGATGCTTTGCCAATTCAGCCATCGTGACCCTTGCTCCTGACTGCTAATTTCAATAACACATTCATACTTAACGTCTTTGGGTGACGCCTGCACCATCTGTCGGAAAGAAAGATATAATTTAAAACTAACCATTTAATATCCAGATAAAATAAATTAAAAAATATATATTATTCAAAATTAAATATTTTAAATATGGAAAGTTTATTAGTATATAAATAGAGGTGAGAAATCAGGGGAAGGTTCGCAATTCAAAGTAATTCCCTACCATCACCAAGGGGGCAATCAACTTCGAGGTCCCAGTTTTCGGGCAGCCGGTCCTCGTAGGCACGATCTGCTGGCCGGCATGGTCTGATCTGGAGAGTAGGTCCCCGTAGCGCTGGAGCCTCCACTTCCGGAACTTGGAAGATGTAGTGGCAGATTGAACCCGGTAGCCTCGAAGGGTACCAGGAATCAGGAATCTTCGAAGTAGATCAGGAACAGGAAACCGGAAAAACTCCAGGAGCTCTTATTAGTTCTCTTTTTTTTATTTGGTGTGAACGCGGTATCTACGGAACATCCTCTACTCGTAGTGCTATTCTCTGGAGTTTTCCTGGACACTTTAACAAATGCTAATCGTCACTTTAAACTATCAACACATATAGTGTTTTTTTTTACTAGAATGATTAAATCTTTAAGGTATATGTTTATATTATTATATTGAGTGATGTCACGGAGGTCGAGCAAACAAAAGCTTGTCGTGGTTCTTTTGTTTACTATAAAAAAATAACAGATCTAAATTAGGCAGTTTATTGTGTAAATTGTGTTACGTATCTTTAGGCCAGACGGCAATTTATCGTTAGCCAGTGTTTCTAGTGCAGTGCATAGGAATAACCACAAAAAAACATAGGCAACTAAATCAGTGACTATAAATTTAATTTAAATTTACCTTAAATTGGCTAATTATCAATCTCTTTTGTATATACAAACAGCAGTACAACTAATCAGTATAGTGTGAGCTTTCCTGTTCTGGTTGACTGACTAGTTAGGTGGTTCTTATGGTGTTTATAATCAGCATCCCTCTAAAATCCCCATAGCAAACCATAATAACGAACTCCTAGCGCCATCTAGCGGTATTAATACAAACATCAATTGCACCTTAATATCGTTTACATTATGCCTGTAAATAAGTGTGGTGGGTGTGCAAAATTTTTGTCACCTATGGAAGGTGCTACGTGCAGCATTTGTGATGCAGTATACCATCGGGCATGTGTTGGTGTACCGAAAGGATCTGTGGCGCCATCTTGGCGCTGCCCTGAATGTACCAAGAATAAACGGAGAGATAATAAAGCTGAGACTCCTGTACGAGGTAGGGCTGATTTAACTATGGGACATAGCTCAGAGAGCCAGGACAGTCCAAGACGATCTGATTGTGCAACTGTAAATGCCGCCATGGCACCTTCCGAGTTGTTAGCAGAGGTGCGCTTGCTTAAGGATGAGCTGTGTTCTGAATTTCGGTTAATGCGCTTGGAAGTTCAGAAATTACGCACAGAAATGACTGAGTTGAGAGAGTCATTGAAGTCTTGTACCGAAAATATGAACAACCTAGATGCGAGAGTAAGCATTATAGAATCCAAATTGGACCAAAAACCTCCCGAGAATGGCTCCGTGGAGACTATTGTTGCTGAGCTGAAATTACAGCTAAACGAGCGGGACCAGAACTTCCTGCTTAACGACTTGGAAGTGAACGGTATACCGGAGGAAAAAGGAGAGAACCCTCTGCACCTTATTAAGCTGTTGGGTAATAAGCTTGATGTTCCTCTCGCGGACCATGACGTCGTACACGCTGAACGCACTGGACCTAGACGTAGGAATGGGTTGGAATCACAGGAGAGTTCTGAAAACCGTGATGCAGCGCGCCCTCAAAGTTTTTCTATCCGCTTTGTGCGCCGCGATACTCGTGAAACTGTACTTCAGGCTGCAAGGGTGCGCCGCGGTCTTACCTCGAATGAACTTGGAATTGGTGGTCTACCCAAGACGGCACTTCGTGTCTATCTTAACGAAAGATTGACCAAAATTAATAGGCACATATTTTATAAAGCTCGTTAGGCATGCAGTCTTAACAACTGGAAGTATGTGTGGACTCGAGAAGGAAAGATACTCGCTCGCAAAATGGATGGTCAGAGAGCACACCGTATTAGGTGCGTGGAGGACATAGACCGATTTTTTGGGTAGGGTTAAGTTGGTCCTCTAGCACCATTAACCAAAATGTTATTATGCCTTTTACATCTTGTTCGAATTTAGTTTTATTTTTACTAGCTTGTGTACTTATTATCTCATTGTATCACACTATGCAACTTTATACATACAGCTTTCTTACATATTATATACATATAATTAATATCATTACACCGTCCAGCATTATGCTAATCAACTTAATTATATATAAACGAATTTTACATTTATTGATAATCCCTACACACACACATATTTTTAGCTATTTACAAATAATATAATATCATAGGTATACATTTCTCCTATCACTATTTTATCTGATACAACTCATTTTATTGACACTTTTTTTCCACCCTACATCTTCCAATCAAGAATTTACTGTAATTGCTGGGAAATTTAATAATAGAATAGTATTTTATATTTATTATGTTGATACAATATATTTAGGTAAGCATTTTATACTATTATTAACAATTTAAACACTATACATTTTAAAGTACTACTTTAAATCACTAACAACCTATTATTTAACACTGTTTCAATTTAATAATAAAATAGTAAATCATATTTATTATGTTGGTACAATATATTTAAGGAACCATTTTATACTATTGTTAACAACTTACACACTATACATTTTAAAGTATTTCAAATTACAAACAACTTGTTATTTAATACAGTTTCTCTACAACTTTTGTACTTTTATAGATAATATGGTGGCTGAATTAGGGGCTCTGATCCTTATTAGTACTTTTGGGCTATTTGCTTGGTGTCAGGTTATTACCTTAAAACTTATTATTAGTATTTTTAATGATTAATTACCACTTAAATATTGGTTTGTTAAACGCCGGTTCCCTTGCTACGAATCATGATAATTTTGTAGCTGCTGTGTCCATAAATAATATTGACATACTCGCCATTAATGAAACTTGGCTTAAAGATGGGGAGGATGGTCGTGCCCCTGCCCTACCCGGATATCGTTTGAGGCATACTCCGAGACCACGTGGAGTGCGCTCGCGCGGAGGAGTGGGGTTCTACTTTAGAAGAAATATAAGCCTTCGTACTTTACCCCATCCAATTGATCCAAAGCACTTCTTAGTGGAACAAATATGGCTTAGCGTGACTCTCAACGGAAAGAAGCTAGTGATTGGTACAGCTTATCGTCCGCTGTGGATGGATATTGATTTATTTTTTGATACTTTAACAGATTCTATTGGTTCATTCCCCTGCTATGACTATTTGATTTTATTAGGCGATTTTAATATTAATTTCTTTAATAAACATGACATAAAAACAGTAAAATTAATGACTTTCTTATCATGTCTCGGTCTGTCGCAGATGGTCACAGAAGCAACTCACTTTACGGATACTAGCCAGACACTTATTGACATTGTCTGCTCTAATCTTGGCACTAGAAAAGTATCTGTACAAAATGTGGGGTCCCTTTTTGACCACTGTCTTGTAATCTCTGAATTTCTCATAAAATGTGACAAACCTTTGCCTTTCAGGATCTCATATAGATCTTAGAATAATATTAATGTGGATGCTTTTAACTTGGACCGGAAATCCATAAAATGGGACTTTATTTCTACACTTGAGGATGTCAATGAAATTGTAAATACACTTAACTATAATATATTGACTCTATTTGATTTGCACGCACTTTTACAATCAATTACTATTAAGGACCGTTCCTATCCTTGGATCACTGACACTGTGAAGTTAATGATGCGGTTGCGCGGTAAGGCCTCATTAGACTATAATAAAAGCAAATGTGACAAGAAAAAGGAATATTATAAAAGCTTAAAATCAGTTGTTAACAAGGCACTCTTTCATGAGAAATTTGCTTACTTTAGGCATAATATTAATAACAAAATAAACAATCCTCGCTTATTATGGAAAAATTTAAAGTACACTTTACTACCACGAAATAATATAGAGTTACCTTGTTTTTTAAATGACCCGAATGCTATAAATAAGCATTTCTTAGATATGTCTCGATTATCTAATGTTAGCATTTCCACGCTTACATATTTTGAGTTTAATCGTTACTCTGAAGCTGTTTTCCATTTGAAGGAGGTTAGCTTGGACTTCATAATTAAAATATTTAACAGTCTTAAATCTAACTCTGAAGGTTGTGATCTCATTAGTTTGGATATGATTACAATGACTTTTCCCTACACCGTAGATATTATTAGAGACTTAATAAATATGTTAATAACTACTTCTACATTCCCTGATGTCTGGAAAATGGCAATAGTTAACCCGTTGCCCAAACAAACAAATCCCACAGAAGTTATGGATTTAAGGCCTATTAGCATTCTGCCTTGTCTGTTGAAGGTTATGGAGAAGGTGGTCTGCAGACAGGTAGTGGATTACATTGAATCTAATAATATTCTACCTGGGACACAATCTGGTTACAGAAAAGGCGCAGTACGATTACGGCTATGCTAGATGTTACCGACAATATACTTTGCTCCCAATATGAAGGGCTTTGCACACTACTAGTATTGCTTGATTTCTCTAGAGCTTTCGATTCTATAAATACAAATTTATTGATATCTAAATTGAGCTTCTACAGTTTTGACTCTAGAACAGTTGGCTGGTTTAATAGTTATTTAAGTAATTGTTTTCAGTCTGTAAAACTTAAATGTAATGATGGTACCTCTTTATCTTCCTCTAAAATGCCAGTGACTGGTGGGGTTCCCCAGGGCTCGATATTAGGGCCAATCCTTTTCATTTTATATACTGCTGACATAAGCAAGCACATTAAACACTGTAAATTTCACATTTATGCAGATGATATACAAATATACATTTCTTTCAAACCATCTGAAATGAACAGTGCAATAACTAAATTGAATGAGGATCTGTCAAACATTGCTGTATGGTCTACCAGTAACAGTCTACTGCTTAGTCCAAACAAAACCAAATATTTACTTTTTGGTAGGAACCACCAACTTTCTAGATTGTGTCCATCTGTTTGTGTTACTCTTTTAGGAAAACCCATAGAGCAGGTTAATGATTCACGAAATCTAGGTCTAAACATGGATAGGAACCTGCGCTTTGATAAGCATGTGACGGATTCTGTGAGAAATTGCTTTTACAAGCTTAAAGTACTGTACCGTATTAGGCCTTTTCTACAGGAAAGCCTGCGTATTAAATTAGTTGAGTCCCTGATCTTATCCAGGCTAAATTACATGGACACAGTCATTGGCCCACGCTTATTAGTCAGAACACAAAAAATTATCCAACGAGTGCAAAATACTTGTGCTTGTTTCTGCTTTGACATTCCGTTGAGGGCTCATGTAACTCCATATTTGAATAGACACACTATGCTTAAGATGAAGCATAGGCATAAACTTCACCTGGCTTGTCTTTTATTTGGAGTGCTGAAATATAAATCACCGGGCTACCTTTATGAGAGGTTGTCTTGGTTGTCATCAAATAGATCCTATGGGCCTCGACATTGTGCTGGACCGCTTTCCATGCCATGCCATCGTTCAGCTACTTTTAAGGTAGCTTCCGGTATGCAGCTACTAAATGTTGGAATAACATTCCTCCGCCAATAAGAAGCCTACAAAATATACACACTTTTAGAAAAAAGTTGAAAATATTTATATTTGATCACCAAAAACGTGAAGAGCTTCTAATATAGGATACTGATGCTATTTAAGATTGTAAGTATTTATATATATATATATATATATATATATATATATATATAATATAAGACAATTTATACTTAGATGTTATTTATATATTCCTCACTTACCCTATATCCACTTTTATATTCATATATTTATCAAAATTTCTCAACAATTCTTAGTAACTATCTTGTTAACCTGCATGTTGGAAATAGCTGGTTGTCATTATTTTTGATTCAGATATTAGTCTTTCCTAATTTGAAAACCATTTGTGATACTTTTATACCTACTTTTATGATAAAGTTTTTTTACATAATACATTTCTATAAAAAAACACGTTGTATTTTGTATTGTTTAATTTTTAGGTTATATGTGCAGAATGCTGACGTGTCAATCTGTAATGGTTTGACTTTATATACCTAGTTTATATGTCTATGTCTGCATTGTCTGTGTCAAAATTGATTGTCTATTGTACTTGCTCTGAGATCAATTCTTTTTGTAATAAGGTGAATAATTTACACACATTCATTTTATAATTGTATCTGTGTTATTTTATTGTTTTATTTTATGTCTTTATTTTCTTATTTTTGTTTTGTTTATATCTAATTGTTTGTCATCCGTGACGTCACAACGGCGGCCTGACGGAAGATCAGCGCAGGTTTTCAGAGCCTGCAAATGCTGAGTTAGGGTCGTTTTGTAACAAGCATTTTCGTCATGTTTTTTTTTATGTTTAACCATAACCTGCTGTATTGTTTCATTGCAATAAACTTATCTTTCTTTCTTTCATATTATACACGCACAGCGCGAAATATTCGCACGGCGCTGGCGCAATGTAAAAATGAAAGTGAAAGTTCTGATCTCCGCCTTCTTGGCTATTATTATCTAATGCTATCTTTGTCGCCTAGCCGCTCATAAACGCTACTATTGGCTGTGCCATGGAAGTCTCTGGAACCCCAGCTGTTTGCTAAGCGCGTCCGGTCTTGTTTGCTTACCATATAGTAATGAAAGGTCAATTTTTGCTTTTATGGGAGCGTAATCATGCGACCGAGCGACAAATATTCGTATGAGTAGGGACCTAATACAAAGCGGGCGCTTTTTAAAAATAAGAATATAGTATTCGGTGCTCAGAAATATAAGCAACTTTACTATTAATTTTATTTGTCGAGGTATATATCGTAACAAGATCATAAGTGTGTCGTAGAGTAATGTATTTATATTCTGAAGTCCAGGCAGACAACGTAAACCACTAATTTTTTCCCGCCCCATAAAAAAGGCGGACAAAGTTGAGGACAGAATATAATATTTAATAAAAGCAATTAATATTTTATTACACAATACTGTAAGTAACACATTAATTCTGAGATTTAATTAGTTAATAATAAATGAGTTATACGCCCTATGAGAATGATCGTTAATTAAGTCTTACATAGTAAATAACTAAGCCCCAAACAGTCATTTAAAAATAAAGTTATGGTTATATAAAAGTCAACGAATATATTACACAACCTTTTTTTATTTAACACTCATTGTGAAGGATGTTTTTTATAATAATTGAAAATCTACTTGTACAAATATCGATGAAATTAATACCTTCTTGTATACATATATACATTATATTAGAGTAAGTATTACATTTTTGAGATACTTTAGATAGCATATTCATTAAAAAATCGGTGAATAGTATTTTTATCTGTTACTTTTGATATAAAAGTAATTTATAGAACCGAAAATTCCGTAAGATATAATTATTTTCGTCAAATAAAAAAAAAATAGATGATAACTTAAGACTTGTTATTGGATATCGCAAATTGAAATATTTTGTGATGTAATATTTATTAAAATACAAAAACTCTACAAATGTCATTCGCAAACAAACGTAAAGAAATAAAATACTGTGTATTCGTTTTGTATACTGAGAGCCTTTAAATCTGAATTAAATGAAAATATTAAAAGTAAATAATTTATTTATAAAATGGAAATATATCGGTAATATTAAAATTTATTTACTACTTTTTATTTTTCTATACTAATTTTGTAATGAAAATTTCAGTCGACACTAAAAGTATTAAATAAATAAAGATAACGTTTGAAACGTTGTAATGAACTCCAGCTGCCAATGTAAGTTACAAGGAAGGCCTCATTATTTATTCAGGCTAAATCGAAATACATTATATCTAAGTAGCCCCAAAGTAATGGGGACGAAGTTTTTGTGGCGTTTGATACCAACCTGCGTACTGTTACTTATATGAAAAACATTACCTTACAAGTTCACTCTTTTAAATTAAAAAAAAAAAACAATAATTGTCAATTTTTTATCTGTATTTTAGCACTTAACATGCTCATCTACTTTAAAGAACCAATTGTTTGTGAAATGTTGAGAATGAGAACCTTTTTTCCTGCTCGCACTAAAGTTCTCTTTTTCCACATTTCACAAACAATTTATTCTTTAATAATTAATAAAATAATTTTAAAATCACTGATAGTTCCAAATACAACGAACTAATCACACAGACCTCTAAATTATTTAAAACATATTCCTAACCAAATCAGTAAACCTAACAATGAATATATTTAGACTTACCCCAAAAGGGATCATCAATTGATTGGTCCCAAACAAGAAGGTTCGATTGTCAGCTTTTTACGAAGAATGTCACAGTGGGATTCCGTTGCATATGTAATATGGAATCGAATATCTTTATTATTAGAGTAAGAGCCCAGACTCGCCAGTCCTTACTTATTTTCTAAGTAATAAAATACATTGGACATACTATTAGTTTTTAATACTTTGAAGGTATACATACCTGCAAGCTGGGACCGAGGGCCAATTAGCGGGAACCAGGTGCTAAAGGTACATAAAAACGGTATTTATGGCAGTATTCATTATATATATTTAGGGTGATCATAGTCCAGAGCATGCTCGTCGCGATCCCTGCCAGCCTGCAATCCGGCTCGAATGCAGCCTGCAATCCACAGGCTGCAATCCGGCTCGAATGCGTACCGCAGTGCGGGTTAGGGCGTGCCCCAGAGGCGACGCGTACCGACCCGCCCCCGTCGGTACGAACAATGGCAGATGCGATGATGGGGGTCGCACCCATCACGCCTTGCCCAGTTTGGCAAGTCGAGGAGAGCAGAGTGTCGAGTAGACACGTGGAATGTAAGAGGTGGTGTGGAAGGTAAGTTACACGAGCTGATAACCGTCATGTCGGATAGACAGATTGATGTGCTCTGTGTAACATAGACCAAGCGAAAGGGCAGTGACACCTGTGATCTTCCTGGTAGAGGGATAGCTCTGTGGTCTGGTGTACTGTAGAGCGATCGGGTCAGTATGGGAGTGGGGTGTTGTGTCCGCTCGCTTGGCCTCAGGTGTGAAAGACTACGGAATGTTTGATCCCACACTTTTATGGGTCTGAATAAAACTAGGTGTCACCTTCATGGTCGCAGCTTATGCTCCCGTAGTCTCTTCGGTGGCATCGCATCTAGAGAAGTTCTGGGATAATATTAGGGAAGTTCTGGATTTGAGAGAAGCTAGTAAACGTATGATAGTATGCGGAGATTTGAATGGATGGGTTGGAACCAATCGTCCAGACGTGCTTAGTTCATTTGGTGAAAAGAGAGTGAACGATGCAGTTAGGTTCATTGCGGATGTATGTATGGAGATAAACCTTATTGTGTCAAACACATTTTTTCAACATAAGGACATCCATATGTATACATGGAGAAGAAATGAACAGAGAAGTATGATAGATCTATTTCTGGTAGACAGTCGCCTCCGAAGTAAAATTCTGGATACAAGAGCCTACAGGGGTCCCGCTGTCGACACAGACCACTATCTCGTTATTGCGAGATTTTGTGGTCTGTTCAGAAAGTGGAGACACTGGCGAGAGCGTGTCCACTTCGGAGGGCTTGAAAAAATAAAGATTGAAAAGTTGCAAGAAGAGAGTGTAAGAGCAAAGTATGCAGAGGGTGTCCATGAACGGCTGACAATGGCAACTTGACATAGAAGAATGCTGGAGAGTATTGAAAGAAAGTATGGTAGATACAGCGAAATAAGTATGTGGATGCTCAAAGAAGCATAGGAAAGTGAAAGTTGATGTATGGTGGGATACAGAAGTAGCGGCTTCCGTAGACCAAAAGAAGAAAGCATGGCTGGACTATGTATCTTCTTTATTTATTTTTGGAAAACTTACATCTAGAAGATGTAGTATAGATAGAAATGATTATAAATGGAGAAGGCCAATTACAAGTTTCCACTTATAACACTTATAAAAATACAAACACGCACATATTTTTGATTAAGGCAATTAAGATAAGTAGATCTTATAATATATATATATATATATATATATAAGTATATAAGTAGATATATAACAGTGAAGAGTAAAATTAAGATAAGTAGATATTATAATCAATATAAAAATATAAATTACTATATTACTTAAAAAAGATTGCACTCAGCTGACGCTTTGGTTGTGTTGCTGACGTTACAAAAAGATCTAAATTACATTCTGTAGCTATTTCATTGTAACACTTGCTTGCACTTAAAAAGATGAATTTCGCCTATAGTTTGTACTAGCCATTGAAACATGTAAGAGTCTAGGTATCCGTACAGAAAAGGCTGACACTCTTATCACTTCTCTCTTTGAACCGGAGTGCAAGTATGAAAGAACAGAGGAAAGAAATATGCCAAGAACGTAAGAATGACACCAAAGCCTTAGTGAAAGAGAAGCGTGATAGATCAAATATGATTGCAGAAGAAAGGCTGACCAAAAACTTCGAGAGCAACACCAAACTTTTCTGGAGAGAGGTGAAAAAATCTCGGAGTGGTTGGTCAGCTTCCAGAATGAATAAAATAAGGTCTAAAGGTGGAGACATTCTTACGCAAACACAAGATGTGTTTAGCCGATGGAGTGAATATTTTAGAGATATGTATGCGGATGTTCAGGGTGATGCCGGTGCCACATGTGGTCTATCAGATTAGCATTCGGTATCGGCATCCTCTGATGACATTAGTATGGATGAAGTTGAATGGGCGATTCGAAGTTTGAAAAATGGTAAGGCAGCGGGTATTGATATGGTGTCTGCTGAGATGATCAAGCTTGGAGGCTCATGTGTCTGTTGGGGAGAAGCGCAGTCATTGTGCCCTTGTTTAAAAACAAGGGTTCACATGACTGTGCAAACTACAGAGCCATAAGCTTGACCAGTTTGGCAGCCAAAGTGTATGGTAAGATTATTGAAAGGAGAATGAGGATGGTGTCTGATGAATTTTTGTGTGAGGCACAAGGAGGTTTCAGGTGTGGAAGGGGATGCATGGATCAAGTGTTTCCTCTGCGCAACATTGTAGAGAAGCATCTGGCTGTAGGCCAGAGGGTTTTCTGCAGTTTTGTGGATTTCGATAAAGCATTTAACACGGTTGTACGAAAGGAACTTTGGGACATTTTGCCGGAATATGGTATTAAAGGTGGACTGCTACAAGCGGTGCAGTCCCAAAGCTTGTGTGCGGCTGGATGATGGAATGTCACCCTGGTTTGATGTCAATATCGGCGATAAACAGGGCTGCGTTCTATCAGCCAGACTGTTTATCATATATCTGGATAAATGTCTACAAAGGTTGAATGAAATGAATGTGGGAGTTCAGATGGGTGACTCAGTGGTTAGGTCTCTACTATATGCAGACGATGCGGTTTTATTAGCGCAGTCCGCGGCTGACCTGCAAACCCTAGTCGACGTAATGGCAGAAGATTGTAAGAAAAGGTGCCTACGTATGAATGTGAGCAAAACCAAAATAATGGTTTTTGAAAGAGAAGAAGCCAGAACAGATGTTAGAGTAGCAATAGGAAATGGTGTGCTAGAGCAAGTGGATGAATTTGTATATCTTAGATGTGGATTCAGTCGGGATGGAAGGTACACCACTGATGTAGAGAGAAGAGTGAATGCGGGAAATAGAGTGAACGGAGCATTGGGACAACTTCTCAGCAGTCATCACCTCAGCCAGAGGGCACGTGTCGCAATACACAATGCAGTGCTTGTCCCAACGTAATTGTATGGAAGCGAGAGATGGGTATGCAAAAAGGAGCATGAGAGCAAAATCAATGCGGTCGAAATGCGATCTCTGCGGAGAATCTGGGGAGTGAGGCTGACTGACCGCATTCGTAACGACGACGTAAGAGACCAAGTAGGTATGAAAGAGAGTATTGGTGTAAAGATGCGAAAGGGAATGCTCCGATGGTTCGGACATGTGGAAAGAATGCCAGACGAGCGACTGGTTAAGAAGATAATGTACAATGCGAAAGTGGAAGGATGTTGGTACAGGGGGAGACCGAGACTCACCTACTTAGACCAAATCGGATATGTATTGAAGGAAGGTGGAGTCAGGAGTCTCCGAAACCGGCGAGCGTGTATGAAGAGATTTATGAATGTTGAGGAAGCGAGAGATGTATGCAAGAATAGAACCTCTTGGCACTCTGATCTCTCTGCCTACCCCGCATGGGAAATGGCGTAATGATAAGTAAGTATTATTGTGATATTCATACATAAAAATACATACATAAAAATCAGCCCTCAAACTTTAAAAAAAGTGAGTTATGTTTTTATCTACTACTTTGTCTAACATATTCCGTTACTCAGAAAATAATTAAGGTCTGGAGGTCCCGGGCTCTTAGTCCATGTCGGTTTTTACAGTCGTATTGTCAATAAATTATTTGCAAAAAGGGACTATACAGTGCTTCGTAGATACACATTCAGGAACATGCTTTAGTAACAATCCAACTTTATAATATAGGTCCTAGTTGATAGGATGAATTTTATTGCTGAAATAAATTTAGTTTACTATTAAATGAATACTCAAAATGAATAGGCGTGTCTTTGTTATTTTTTTTATTGCATGTAGTGGCAGACGATCCACGGCCCATCCGGTGGTAAAGCGTAACCGTCGCTCATGGACTCAACTATACTGAGAGTATTGTCAAGCCGCTGCTCACCATTTCATTTCACCGATATGAAACGAAAGAATAAACGGCTATCTCCTGCTACAGCCAAAACGCAGACGGTGGTACCAACCCGCTGGGGCTCGATACCAAGTGAACACTCCCATTTGGTACCCAGCCCTACCACCAGTCATACAATGGATGATAATTGCTTAATTCCCTTAGTCGCCTCATACGACACCCCTGGGAAAGAATGGGGTGGTGACACTTTTATTCTTAGTCCTTCACCACAAGGAACATTTTCAAAACACAATTTTGTGTGGTACTTACTTACCTATCATCACGCAATCTTCCTTGCGGGGTAGGCAAGTCGGTTTTAGAGACTTCTGACTCCACCTTCCTTCAATACATGACCGATTTGGTCTAGGTTAGTGAGTCTCGGACTCCCCCTGTTCCTACATTCTTCCACTTTCGCGTTGTTTAACTACTTAAACAGTCGCTCGTCCGGCATATTTACAGATGTCCGTGAAAAAAAAATTAAAATGGGAAAAAGTATTATCAAAATGGGTTTTTTTACGCTAGCTATATAATAACCCTACCAAAGATCCACTTTTTCAAGGCTTTTCGATTTAATAATTCTTAGCAGATAAAAGGTATTTTTAGAGCGAGAAGTTATCTATGTGATATTGTGATGTAAATGCAAATTTTCCACAAACATCACATTTTTATCATATTTTTTGGTGTACGTGGAATATTTTATAAAAAATGTGGCTTGTTTAGTTTCCTATTTTTTTTTCTTTTAATAAACATTGTATTAGTACATACAAGTATTTTTTTAGATATCTAAGGTTATTAATATCAACCAAAACGGTTAAGTCGATTAAACCGGTACTTATATTAGCAAT
Source organism: Leucoma salicis (assembly GCA_948253155.1). Lineage (NCBI taxonomy): Eukaryota > Metazoa > Arthropoda > Insecta > Lepidoptera > Erebidae > Leucoma > Leucoma salicis. The sequence goes on along the minus strand of OX411808.1, from coordinate 6,581,755 downwards.
TAATCGTTTTGTTACCTTCAATAAAATCTATATCTTTGTTTATTAATGCCTGTTTTTGTATTTTAATACAAAAACAGGCCAATAATAAGATATAACAAATTAATTTTACCAAACCGCATTTTGTTTACCCGTCACTAAATATAACATAAACATTAAATTACTAAGTGCCCAAAGGGATAGTAATATTAAATTTAATATATATTTTGACTGCCTGACCGTGTTTGTCCATAGATTATCCCAGCTTATATCTAAGTGGTGGTCATTTAACCGGCATCAACGCTGTCAGCATCACTTATGTACATTAGTAGCCACAAATTATCCTGAGTAACCTTATGGTGTCTCAATGTTCTGATAAAGTATTTAAAGTTACACTAAAAATATAATATTTGGGGGGAAACATACAAACTGCCTCATAGCAAGTGGATACCATAACCTAAAGACGCTATAGAATGCTCCGGGAGGGACAGAGGGGCAGACAGGAATAACGAGATTGAGAGAAAGGATGATAAAGAGGGGATGGAGAGGCAGATTGGGTCTTATTTAATGGAAGAACAATAACAATAACAATTTGGTCATAATTGGCAACCTCCAGTCATGAAGCACTTCTTGTCACTTTCATCAATATATAAATCTGTTTATATTGTTCATAATTACGTAGTTGAAAGTGAAATAAAAGCGGTCTAACTCAGATATTCCTCTAATGTGTGAACATTAGCAGGAGCTCTGTTCCGTTCGACAGATCGAGCATAACTCAGCTCCGTAACTACTGTGTATACAAATGTGAAACGTGCGTGAATATTTATTTATTTATTACAATTATTTGTGAATGTGGAAAATGAAAACTTTAATGCGAGCGGGATTCGAACCTGCGTCCATTCCAATCCGAGCAAGTGCTCTAGACCGCTAAGCCATCGCAGTGACTAAGTTACAAGCGTATATACTCGTAAATCACTTTACAGGCGTTGTGGTACGCAATGCGTGGTCTGTTAGTGTAAGTAGATATATTATATTTACATAATATATCGCACATTTATATGTCCTATCTGTGTCCGTTTGCTTTTTATAGACGCACAATTATACTATTTAAGATGAAGGTAATTAAAAATATTTTATGTTAAAAATATAAAAATAAATTATTTTCATATCTATCATATATAATCCACCTTTGGAATAACTTATAACTTTGAAATAGGTAGTTTATTCTTTTAATCGTTTGTTTCTTGATATATATAAATACAATTTCACCCATTTCGTTTTCAAGTTGTTGTAAGGTGTTAGAAACGAGAGTACACGTCAGCTATTCAACGGGAATGATTTGTGTTTTATTTAAAACCTTTCCTTTAGGAGAATGTAGTTGAATGTTTTACAAAAGTCTGAGAGCGCCTGAGGTACATAAACGCTTCAGTGAAGGTAGTCCGTCTTGTGTTTCTTATTCAAAAACAGATTTATATCAGTACTGTTGTAATATGGAAAATAATTCTGATATTAATTTAAACGTTAACACTAGCAAAAAAGAACTAAGAATATTTTCTATTAGTGTTTAAATGTCAAATTATATATATAAAAGACAAACTATATTGGCCCTTATACTTTTATACTTTACTTACCTACTACTTAACAGAATTTAATTAGGACTAAGGTACTCGTATATAACTTAAAGATTTTTCTAATATAAATTTTTTTATTTTTAGCTTATAACTTTTAGTGATATTTACTCAATTTCTTTGTAAAGGTGAAAAGATTGCAGAACATGAACTTACATCCTTGCTAATCCGGAGGAATGCTTTACACCACTAAACTATCACAAACGCCGTAGACTTTGTCTTTGACCATTCCCGCCATCTTCTAAATATATTTTCATATTTTTCTTGTGTAATAAGCTTAATTATTACCATAAAGAATCATAATCAATCGTGAACTATACTAAATAACGAAGCAACATAATATTATGCAATTTTTAGCATTAACTAACTTTGCTCAGCCATTATTATAAAGCAAATATTATAAGCAATATATATGGCTACGGGTGTCGATGCACTGAAAAAAAATTTTTAGACTTTTTGTCCATTTGTTTGTTTGCACATCACCCAAAACTACTGAACGGTTTTTTTTATAAAACTTTGTTTGTTTGATGGCTCTAGATTAGATTTAAAACTAGTACATTTTTATCTGGCTACTATATCGGAAACCGAAGATATACCTAACTACTAGCTTTTATTTGTGGCGGAACGGGAAAAGGCTAATTTTATATAAAACCGTAATTCTTTTTATTAATAATATAATATAATTTTCATCAATCATCACAAGTACAAATCGCGCTTAAGATAGTGATTATATTATTATAGGTATATCACTATATTATACACGCTGTAGTACCAAGGTAATTTAAAATTGTTTAAAACATATTCCTAATCAAGTCAGTAAGATACTTATACAATTAATATTCAAGCTTGTCCCAAAAGGAATCAACTATTGATTGCATCTGAAGGTCTAAACAAGAGGGTCTGATTGTCGGGTCACAAACAATGCTTCGGTAAGATATAAACATTGCATATGTAATAAGAACCCAGAGACTTTATTATAGGGTTTGATAGTTGTATTATATTGACAGCAACACTGGTAAATCTTTGTTTCATTGGTAAAGAATAAAGTTGTTGGGGATCGTTGACGATAATGACTCAATAATTTTATTTTACTATAAAACAATATAGTCATTTATGTTGTAATACATAACGGATTACGGACAGTTTGATTTATTTCTGCAATATCTATTATTTACGGTAACTTTTGTAATTTTGCTTATGACCTGAAAATCGTTTGCTTCGATAGTGAAAGTTAGTAGGTAGGTACTCTTTGGAAACTAACGTACGTTTCCAAAAGGATCTATATAAAATTCATTATTTAAAATTAGTAGGGTCGGGTCAAATAGAATATTTATTAAGAAATGACTACTGGTTTAATATATTTAATGTATAACATTTAAAAAAAAAGCGGTTTGCAGCTTTCCGATACGGCATAAAGATAACTAGTTATCAAGATACCGTCACAACGCTTATCATTCGTGGAATTATTTAACTTAGAAATGGAAAAACTTTTAATTTAACCCGCTTCGAAATGGAGTTAAGTGAGATTTGTAGGTTATTTCTGCCATTGGCAGCTTTGCGTAATTTTTATTGGTAAATAACTTAATATTTTTTACAAAAGTTTTAAGTTATGATTAAGTACATATTGAATTTTTTTAGAACACTAAAAATGAAAGTTGCTTGAAGAAAGAAGCCCGTAAGTTCTTGCAAGCGGTGCTCGCGAGCGGTGTACCCTATTTTACTAAGCGTGAGATTGACGGCAACTATATTAGTTATTAATCCTCATTGGTTGAAGCACACTCGAAGATAAAGTATTTGGAATTGCAAAACAGTAAGTAAAAGTTACAAATTATTCATAAAAGTTGTGAATGTTTTAATACTAATACTAATTAAATTAACTTTTTTGAGTTATAGAGACAAATTCTTGAGATTTGGCGTAGGACGGTCTCAGTGAGAGTCTATCATACGCCTAAATGAACTAAATATATTATAAAAAGTCATTGGAAAACCCAAACTACTACTTGTTTTCCGTTCAATATAAAACCTACGAATTTATGGAGTTATAGTTTTAATTGTGTGTGAATGTGAGCAAAACCAAAATAATGGTTTCTGAAAGAGAAGCGAGAACAGATGTTAGATTAGAGTATCAATAGGCAATGGCATGCTGAAACAAGTGGATGAATTACCACTGATATAGAGATAAGAGTAAATGCTGTAAATAAGAAGCAAGAGGTGAATGGAGCATTGGGACTTCTCGGCAGCCATCACCTCAGCCCGCAGTGCTTATCCTAACGTTATTATAATTATGGAAGCGAGAGTTAGGTATGCAAGAAGGAGCCTGAGAGTAAAATCAATGCGGTCGAAACGCGATCTCTGTATTGGTGTAAATATGTGAAAGGGAATGCTCCGATGGTTCAGACATATGGAAAGAATGCCGGACGAGCGACTGTTTAGGAAGATATACAATGCGAAAGTGGAAGGATCTAGGTACAGAGGGAGATCGAGACACCTACCTAGACCAAATCAGTCTTGTATTGAAGGAAGGTGGTGTCAGGAGTCTCCCAAACAAGTGAGCGTGTATGAAGAGAACTATGAATGTTGAGGAAGCGTGAGATGTATGCAAGAATAGAGTCTTTTGGCACTCTCTTCTCTCTACCTACCTCGCAAGCACGATAGCGTGATGATAAGAAAGCAAGTTTTAATTATTAAAGTTCTAATGAAAGCTTTTAAAATAATAATATGATTGTTAGCTAGTGCATCCACTGCTTTGTATGTTATTTGCTAATATTATACTTTAGTACGTGATATAAACCTTGTATACCTAATCATAAATCTTTCATAAACCTTACACTAAGGACTTGAGTACGCATTAAACTAGGGGCCACCTATAAAAGCATTTTCTTGTTTGACACCTCACGAAAAACGTGTTTGAAAGGTTTCAACAAAATAGTGTTTACGTGACACTTTGAAAAAACTTATTAGATAGAGTTCTAAGTAAAGAGATTAGTGTATAGGCACATTGGAAGCTGATTTTTCATCGGAAAGTAGCGAGACCACGCAGAGAATATTTTTCATGCTAGCAACACCAGAGGCATCATTCACGCGGCCCCATCTTTATAGAAGGGAAAGCAGGAGGAGAGGAAGGATAATTAGGGAGAGGATAGGAAGGATACTAAGGAGAGGGCAGGAAGGATAATGAGAAGAGGATAGGGTTTAGGCCTCCGGCACTCTTACTCACCATACTAAACACAACAGTAGGAGTTCCTACTGTTGTGTCACGCCAATCATCTGTGAGGAATAGTAATAGGTAGTTACCCTTTCGAGCCAGCCCATTCATGCTGTGATATACAAGGCTCTACCACTAATGATATTATGTAATTATATTCATCAAGTTCTTCAAAGCTTAGGGAAGACTAGAGATAGTTGATGCCATTGTTTATCTTATTAGTGTAAATGCAAAAAATATATTTAAAAAAGAATTTATTGTTGTTCTTGTCATTTAGACTCGTCAATTTTATTAAGCTCATTATATTTGATTCGTTTTCTCTGCTCCAAAAGCCTTTTTTTTTACAACGCGATGGAGATAAAAAGGGCGTTTTGACACTGACTTTGATTTTGGAATGCTACCAAGCAAGAAGCACGTTTTGTACGTCTCAACATTTTCTAAAACATCGCCGATGCCAGTCGGAAAATGACTAACTGATTAAAGTTAGAAAAATGAATATAAAATTACTTTACAATAGGGAATATATAAGATATACTATACAACCGCCTATTGGATATATTATATTATTATTATCAAGCCCACTGGCAAGCATAGTAACAGAGCCAAAATCTTTTGACAATTAATTCGATCGTACCTATCCAGAATGGCTTCTAATGAATCGGTCTTGTAAATGTAAATGCCGTAACATGTTAGGTCTATATACACAGGGTGTAGAGAAAATTTAATGAATTTCAAATAAAATGTCAAATACTGGTGATAGGTATGGTTTAATTAAATTAAGAAAGTTACAAGTAAGTACTGTATATATTTCAGTATATTTAAGGTTATGTTCATACATACTGTTTAGAAAAAAAACACATATATTTGTTTATATGCCTAAGGTTGTTGTGATTGCCTTCAGGTTTTAAAAATTTACATTGTTTTATGTGTGAATAGTACACAAAGATTTTGTATGTTAGTGTGTGTTGAGAAAAAGTAGTATGTAAACCGTAATACATTGTAATTAAATCAGATGTGAATTTTATATTCTTGTCTCGTTACCTCTCACAATGGCCAACACACCTTTAGCCATCTCTGATCAGCCTCGTGAGTCTGCGGGACTGGCAGTAAATGTACTCTTCCTAAGCTTGATTATCCTGTCTACTATCCCTCTGTAACGTTAGGTCGCATGTTGCAGACATCCTAAACATATTTATATATTTATTTATCACGTACTATATGATAGGTTAGAGCCGTAGGGACTGTTAGGCTTGTAGGTCGTAATAGAGTTCTTTAACTTATTATATAGTAACATGTACAGCCACACCGTTATACATTACTGTGGACTTACGTGTCGTTAGTTAGCGGGTGACAGTACAACTTAAATTAAATAACAGTTCTTAAATTTATCATGCATTTTTGTACCCAATTAATGTAGAATAATTGCTAATATTATACTTTAGTGCGTGATATATACCTGGTATAATCATAAATCTTTCATTAACCCTACACTAAGCCCTCGTGGCGTAGTCGGTAGTGTAACCGATTTCCGTGCACGAGGTCGTGGGTTCGATTCCCACTCAGAACAAATATTTGTGTGATGAATTTGTACTACGTCTGGGTGTTCTCTATCTATTATATGTATGTATTTACATAAAAAAGTAATGTAATGTATTATATCCGTAATCTGGTACCCATAGCACAAGCATTAAGCTTAGTTTGGGACCAGAGGACGTTGTGTGAAAAATGTCCGTGAATATTTATTTATAATATTAAACATATTATGACTGTGCGCCATCCCAATACTTATTGCACTTATCAAACTGTAGGATTAAATGCCAGGAGCCACAAAAGTGCGACGCTCCGTGTGCGGAAGCATCGCACAATAGAGGGTTCCAAAAAGCCGCCGGCGAACCGCTCAAGTAGTGTTCACTACCCTAAATGACGGGTTGTGCGGTTAGGTACATTTTTACCGCCTTAATAAAAACAAAGGATTCAATGTATTATGCTCATTCAGGTATTACGCTCCTTTCATTTTTTATATTTATTATTTGTTTCAAATGTAGAATTAGGTACCTAATGTATAATAATACATTTATCAAAATTAGGTAACACAGCTAATAGAAAAAAAATATAGGAAGTCATGAGGACAGCCAACAGAAGTGAAAACTTAAAAGAAAAAAACAATTTTGTTCTCGTGACGGTTTAAATCAATGCAAAATATGAACGAAATCCGCGTGAGGCCGGCTTTAGAATTGTCCCACCCCTCTCTACCCACGGGAGTTGTAAGAGACGACTGAGGCAATACCGGGGGAGCGAGCAGCAGCACTCCCTCGAGTATTAACAACATCCACTGCGATCGCCAACCCGCCTGCCAAGCGTGGCGATTACGGCATTATCCTCCCTTTGGAGAGGCCTATGTCCAGCAGTGGACGTTAAAAGGCTGATGGATGTATGGATGGAAACTTTTAAATTGGTCAATATAACTTCACATACTGCTATAACAGCATGTCGGTGACGCGAATCACAAGATTTTACCTTTTTAAAAAGTCAAAACACGTCAAAGTCAGCAGTCTATTATTGCTGTCTGTTGTTTTTTACCAACTACTGAAGGGATGTGTTTAATTAAGTATATAATTATGTAAGGTATGTAGGCATGATTTTATGCCTCCTAATTATTTTGACCGACTTTAGCAAATGGTGTTTCAATATGGAAGAAATCTTTATGCTTCCCTACCACAACATTGATCTTAAATGAAAGTTTTCATGATGAGGACTTCGAAAATACGATACAACCTCCAAGTACCACGAGGGGGTTCCTCTATCATCACTGTGTGGTATCCGCGTATGACCTTGTACGCCACGACTTTTTGTATTCTCCACATGAGATATACAGGATAAACGTCTTGGGACAACCCAATGATTTTTCTGGGCGCAAATCTCGATTTAGACCCTGTTCACCGTGATTGAGGCGCCAGCAGGTGACCGATAACGAGGCCCATGGAATAGTAAGGCCTCCGACTTATCCAGGGCCACCTTAAGCCAAAGAGCCTCGATAGTAAACTAAATGTATACTCTCGTACTAAATGTTGAAAAAAAGCTGGTATTTAAAAAAAGCTGGTATTTAAACATTACAAACAAACAGACACTTCAATTTTATTTCTGTGTATAGATTAGATAGGTGAAGTCAATAATTCTACAATCTGTAAAAAACAGTTATTCCATTATACCGTAAACTCATTTATCGATATCGATAAACGAATGTCACCATAATACAATATCACTAGTGTGTTTTGTAACTGACTTTGTCAACTTCGAGTTGTCTTTGAACAATCCAAATGATCCAATAAAATCTAGCCTACCTCCCCCGCACCCCGCCACATATTGGCGGTTTTGTTTTCTTACTAGAATTTATGAAAGCGTGGTCTATTAGTAGGTTGACTAGTCTGTGCATATATACGACATGTACACTGGCCGCTATACTAAGTAATACGTCACGAGCATGTCAAGGTTATCGATGACGCGAACCCATACATTTTTTTCGCACCAAAAATCGCTCAACGCGGCTAAAGAAATTTTCACTACAAAAAATCGATGATTTTGCAAGTTTGCTAACCTGCATCAACAAAGTACTTGAATGAAAATGGAAAAGTTAGATTCTTAACTTATCTAATGAAAAACGATTATACTAAAAATAATTATCTGTAAAAAGTTTGAAATTATTTCATCTTCAACTTGGAGTTACGTGAGAGTTTTGCCCTATCTACCATGAGTAGACTTTATAAGTCGACCGGATAATTTTTAAAAGCTATTTCCTAACATGTCAGATATCATTACGTTTATAAAGAGAATTGGGACTGGTGTCTACCGTTTCCAGGCGATTGTATATCTAGCTATACCTATAATACCCTCATTTTCAATAACTTTATTATTATGTTGTCAAAGAAGTTTCCTGAGTAATGGCGCGTTTAGCCCGGCAAGCAGCTCGGAAATCAGCTCAGCGCGCGGCCCGCCATTCACCACAATTGTCCGTTCACACGCTAGCATTCAAAGCGCATTCAAAGCGGCATTCAACGGGCACGCGCACGAGCACAACCGTGTGAACGGCTGCCCGTGACTACCCGGCTGCTTGTGCGACGCTCCGCGCACTTGGGCGTCACACCTTCGCGGTAGGCTTCCGCGGACGGCAGGGTACTCCCCGTCCCCACCGTTCGCAGCCTCGGTTAGGGCAGCCCCGCGCGCCGGCGGCGAATCGGGTCTGCGAAGGAGGATTCCTCCCGGGCCCTCTCCGCCACCTCCTTCCGCGAGATGACAGCCTCGTAAAAGGTGGCGACCGCGGTCCAGGCCCTGTCACTGCCAACCATCGCTCGCGCAACGGCCGGCAGCGACAGGTCCACACCTAGGAATGCAGCGAGTTGCCGGCGCTGCACATCCCAGGCCGGGCACGACTCGAGCGTGTGCTGCGCCGAGTCCTCGCCGCAGTCGCAGTGTTGACAGCCTGGGGTCGTCTCCTTCCTAGCGATCGTGTGCAGGTATTTGCCGAAGCAACCATGCCCCGAGAAAACCTGCACCGACCGGAAGGTGAGGACCTCGTGCTGCCGCCCTGCTCATTCTTCCAAGATCAGCTGGAGCGCCCCCACGGTCCAGAGACCAGCCCGGGGCGTCTCCAGCCGAGATCTCCACTTTAGAATGGTGGCGCGGCGGGCATCTTCCCGCCACGATGAGATTGCGCTCGGCGAGGGGCGGGCGGGGCCCGCGCCGTCGACGCCCGCCGATAAACGTTGGCGAGCACTTCCGCCTCCAGGTCCCACGGGGGAGTTCCGGCCAACGCGCAGGCTACATCGGGCGAGACCGTGCGGTACCTGCGTATTGCCCTGACCACTACGACCCTCTGTGGGTGCCACAGAAGGGCCCTATTGCGAGCAGCCAGGGACTCCGCCCACACGGGCGCGCCGTACAGTGCCATTGACCGTACTACCCCCGCGTAGAGTCGTCGACACGCGAGACTCGGTCCACCCAGATTCGGCATCAAACGCCCGAGGGCGGACGCCGTGCCAACGAGTCTTGGCGCAAGACGGCGAAAGTGCTCGTCGAAGTGCCACTGTCCATCCAATACCAGGCCCGGATATTTAATATGGGCCTAGATCGGAACACCCACACCATTAATCATTATCGAGGCGCTGGCACGTGGGCCACGTCGGGGCCCATGAAAAAGCAGGGCCTCCGACTTTTCAAGGGCCACCCTAAGCCCCAGCGCCTCGATCCGCCTGACCACCTCCGCGGTACCTGAGGTGGCCAGCGTTGCCGCCTCCTCGAGGGTCCCGCCCCGGGCTGTGACGAGCGTGTCGTCGGCGTAGCAAATTACGCCCAGCCCGGGGGGGAGCCGGCCACGGAGGACCCAGTCGTAGCTAACAGCTATCTCCTGTTACAACCAAAACACACCGATGTGCTTCATGGCCAGTCACAAGGAGATGGTGGTACCAACCCGCTCGGGCCCAATAGCAAGTAAGTACTCCTACTTGGTAGCGAGCCCTACCACCAGTAATGCAATGGGGGATAATTGCTAACTTGCCTCGTACAATACCCGCGGGAAAGAATGGGGTGGTGACACTTGTATTCTTAATCCGTCACCACACGAAACGAATATGTCCACAAAGTCATGGATGAAGATTAGAAGACATCACCAATGCATATCATTTCACGATTTACCAAATCAACTAAACATAGCATCACGCCTGTATTCCCCGAAGGGGTAGGCAGAGGTGTATTACACACCTACGACGACTCGCCAGCTATGTTTAAGTCCCACGTAATAGGGGCGAGCCTATTGACGTCTACCGGGCATATTTCCAAACTCCGGGCTGCTACTGAGAATTTTTCTTTGCACGTGGCTCAGATCAAAAAACTTTTATTTCTTGGTATAACATTTTTATATTATTCTGTTCCCTGTAAGTATTGAGACAAACTGTTTCCTAAATAGGTTATAGTTCAGTATTCCCTAGCCTCTTATCGTAACTTCATTAGTGTTCCGATATCCGTGTAATTAATCGATGTTCTACTTATCGGCAAAATATATTGTATTGCCTAGGGGTTTGTTTGTAGATAATGTTGGTAGGTAGTAGGAAGGTTTGCCTTCAGACTTAGATTTTTTTAAATATTATTAAAATACTTGAATATGAACATTATTAAAATCAATTACTGTTCGCTAGTCTTGCTAATACTCAAAAATGGTTTGACCAATATGAATAATTGTTTTTTTTTTTTTTTTGTTCTAATACAGGGGGTTCAAAAGAAAAAAATAATAATTAAACAATCTAAATCGGCAATTTTGTATGGGAATCACCTCTTTGGATTACGGACCTAACAGTAGGTGATAAAATGACAGCTACTGTCAATCTTTCTAATTCATTTTAATTGCATGTAAGTTTTAACCTATCTAAATTTATACCTCAGACGAAGCAGATTGATTAGGACTGCTGATGAAATAAGTTGGTAGGTGACACGAAGTTCACCGGGTCCTAGGACAAATACTTGATACGAAATTCACCGGGTTCTAGGACGAGTATTGTAATTTTTTAATCCTTTACCATAAAAAAATATATTAAACCATGGTGAAATAGTACATTGTTATCCTAGGGGTGAAAGTCCCTATGGTTCGAGGGACTAAATAAGTCTTTAACCCGAGGTAAACACTGTGCTTTTCATTACGAATACACACAAAGTAAAAATAAAAACATGCAAAAATGAGTGAATTTTAATGTACATCAACTGCTGAGATAATTATTTATTTAAAGTTTGTTTTTTTTTGTGGCCGGCCAGCATAACAGCCATTATTTTTCATTTTCAACATTAAAAAGATGGTAAAATATTTTACCCAAATATATATTATTTTAAAGAAATATTTGAAAGTAAGAAAATTATATTTCAATTAAACATCGCGCCGTGATTGAGTGGCTGTAGTAAGTTAGAATAAGGTTCAATAGAAATGTGAAAATAGAACTAGTTTTTTTCTTTTAATAATTTGACAGCTGTCAGTTGAAAACGATTCTCCCTAGGGCTGAAAAGTATTACTTTCAACCCGCTCCTCAGGCAACTTCAAACCTACTTTCCGAGTATGAGTAATGAAAAAGAACTTTTTAACTATTCAACGCGAATATATATATTTTTTTAAATCTTCAACGGGGATATCAAATCCATTGCTTATCCGCAACCAAACGTCGTAAATTTGAATTAAAAAATAATAGTCATAAGCAGGATTTGAACCTGCATTTCCTGAAAAACCGTCCAAGATGCTTGCATCACCCAAGACGTTAAGAAGGAATGTGTTTTGATCTATATTTTAGCACTATGATAAAGTAAACTTACTATATTTGATCAATGCATATAAATGCATTCTATAGATAGCTTGTAAAGATAAAATGTGATGTGGAGATTGGGAATGGCTATCAGTCAGCGCGATGGCTAAGCAGTAAGAGCACTTCCCCGGATTGGATGGGACGCAGGTTTGAATCCCGTTCGCACTAAACTTCTCTTTTGCCACATTCACAAATCATTTGTTGTTTGAAGGAACTGCTCAGGACTACGTAGTCCTGAGCAGTTGTGATGATTGCTGAGTTTTCCAGGAGATTCAGGTTCAAATCTTGCTCGTGACTATAATTTTTAATTTCACATTTTTAAACATTGTTTTTTTTATTGCTGACGATGACAGACTAGCATACGTCCTACCTGATGGTAACTGGTAGCCACCGCTCGTGGACTTTGGCAACACCAGGGGCACAACCAAGCTGCCACCTACCGTGAAACATGTATATTGAATTTTATACACCATTCATCACGTGTTTATGTGTATATTGAAATTCATACACCATTCACCATGATTAAGGACAGAAATTGTAAATAATTATGCTAATGGCACAAATCTAGCAGTACTCCTTACAAACATTAAAAATAAGTTAATAAGTAGCAATGATATTTGATCATAATTATATTCGTTCAGAAAATTAAGAATGAAAATAAATTACACTGTTATAACGCTTCTTGAGATTAGAATTTCTTGAAGCGGTGGTGAAGTAATCTTTGACAAATATGGTGACTAGATATTACACGATTTTTAGGACAATTAATATAAATGTACCTAATCACTATTACAATATGTTTTCATTTATGGCATAACATTTACTAAGCCAAAATTAAGTTCCTACCTGTGTACAGTTAAGATATTGAAAAAAAAAAATATATTTTTGGCGTCTCTGAACAATATTTGTTTTTAATTTTTGTTTGTTCGTTCGCACATCACACAGAGACTACTGAACAGATTTTGATGATTTATTTGTGTGATAAGTTTTAATTGGCTTAGAAAATCAGTAGGTATACGTTTTATTTTGCTACTATGCAAAAAATCTAAGGTAATATAACCATATACTGCAATTTTGAAAGATATTTACATTTTTTTTTGTAATTTATTTAAACTACTTCCTTACTTACTCTATGAATAGTCGTACAAACTTTCTGTTACATCCCTAGCATAAATGATTATTCATTAGCTAGGCTAACGGCACAAGCTCCTTTACATTATCCTCTTCAGTTTGGGTCAGACAATCGTAAAAGTTGCTTATCGATTTTTTTTTTCATTTATCCTATTATTAATTTAGTGAAAATAAATAGCTTTTTTTTTAATCCGGCCTTTTCCATTTTAACAGTTCACATTTATAGGTTATAGTAGCATAACTTTTAATTAAACAATAGTAGCATTTTTTGTACTACGCGGGTGGCAAATAAGCATACAACATCCTATAGATTCTAGCAACACCAGGAGTGAATAGGGAAGAGGTTTGGGTCTCTGGTGCTCTCACTCACTATACGAAACATAACTGCATGAGTACCTACTGTTGTTTTAGTTTAATATTTTGTGAGAGGGTGGTACTTCCCCAATCGACCCGGCCGATTCATGCTGGGATAAGTAAGGCTCTACTAGGAGCATAACTTTAATTAGCTAACAATTGATTTTACGAAAATAAAATAAAAGTTCCATCCATCCATCCATCAGCCTTTCGAAGTCCACTGCTGGGCATAGGCCTCCCCAAGAGAACGCCACAACATGTGTTTCGCTCATATGGGGGATAGTGCCGTAATCGTCACGCTTGGCAGGCGGGTTGGCGATCGCAGTGGATGTTGTTAATACTCGAGGGAGTGCTGCTGCCCACTCCCCGGGTATTCCTTTAGTCGGCTCTTACGACTCCCATTGGTGGAGAGGGGTGAGACAATTCTAAAGCCGGCCCCACACGGCCAAAATAAAAGTTATAGTAATTAAAAGACCTTTGTAAATTTTCATGGTCACCCCAACGCGAATTCGAATGTCAACGCCCTTCTCCAGGGATATTGGATTTTCAAGTTCTTAATTTATTGATTGACTCCACAGGCGAAATTGACAGTATTCTTGTTAAACAAAATTGCTCGACTTAGGGCGGATTCGACCAAACAAGAATACATTTTATTCCTAGAATAAGTCGCTACTTACTCGAGAATAAATTAATTTTACATTTTACCAACAACAATTCGAAGAATAGCGAGCCTAATTTGGGAATAGTCACTATACCACCGATAAGCATCGAATAAGGAGTTAATCCAAGAATAAAAAAATGGCGTCATCTTTTTTGTGCTGTCATTTTTCGAAACCAATATCGGTTTCGGGCGCGTGACAGCTACTTTCTCACGCTATAATACGACAAATAAGAGTTGAGATGAGTTAAGCTATACACTGTCCCGTTTGTAGAACAATTTCTTTTTGCTGGGTATTACATTCATTTCGCTATTCGCGAATAGCTATTCCAAGTATAAGCGATACGTCAGATGGCGTGGAAAAACGACTGTTGATTATCTAAGAAAATAAAATCGTGGAGTAGATTATTCTCGGTATAGTTATTCTTGTATATATTCGAGTTTGGTCGAATCCACTCTTATTGTTATTACTTTATACGTAATTATATTTCGAATATTATCTTCTGATCTGATTAAGTTGTCATATAAGTTAACTAATAGCTGTGCCCACAACTTTATTGATTTCAGTTTCAGGTAAATATACACATACCGTAATTTACAGCACATTAATAAATCTCTATGCAAAAATTCCTATTTATTAAGGACCACGATTTGATTTTGTATCCAAGCAAAATGTGCTGTAAATTACAGTCTTATTATATACAATTGTCACCACCCCATCCTTTCCCACGGGTGTCATAAGAGGCGACTAAGGGAAGTAAGCAATTATCATCCATTGCATGACTGGTGGTAGGGCTGGGTACCAACTGGGAGTACCAACTTGGTATCAGGCCCGAGCGGGTTGGTACCACCATCTCCCGTGTGACCGGTCATGGAGCACACAGTTGCGTTTTGGTTGTAGCAGGAGATAGCCGTTTATGCTTTCATTTCATATCTGTGAAATGAAATGGTGAGCAGCGGCTTGACAATACTCAAGGTATAGTTGAGTCCATGAGCGACGGTTACCATTTACCATCAGATGGGCCGTGGCTCATCTGCCACTACATGCAATAAAAAAAAAAAACTAGACGTCACAGGACGTCTAGCAGATGTGAACACATCGGAATTATTTTGTAGAAATAAAATTATCATAACTTGACAAAGTACTCCTCAAGACGAATCAAACGAGAATAAACTCGAATGGTTGCGTCGTTTCATTACAGATTACTGTGGCCACCTTCCAGCTCCATCGTCAGGCTCTGGATATCATCTAGAGATAAAGTACTCATCAAGACAAATCATACGAGCCCAAATTCCATGGAGTTATGTCGTTTTATAACGGAGTTCCTATGGCCACCTTCTAGCTCCATCATCAGACCCTGAATACCATCTAAAGACAAAGTACTCGTCAAGATGAATCAAATGATTCCAAACTCGATTGGGTTACGTCGTTTCATTATAGAGCTCCTATGTGTGTTTTATACACATAGGATACCAAACACATAGGATACCAAACAATTGCATTGTACTTAATAATAATACCTGAGTTGTTATTAGAAATAAATGAAGAGGTACCTACCTAGCAGGTATTAAAACAGTACGAAAAAATAAATTCGAAATCCGGTAGATCAGGCTGAGATCAGGTAAGTGGGCAAGTTATTAAAGTCCGTAGAAAAATGCATGGGTCGTTCGTCAAAGTAATAACCATCAGAATCTTTTTGACGTTTTCATAATGAAAACAACAAAATTATCCACAAGCGCAAGGTCAAGCTAAACGAAATGAATGACTTGACGTCTGACGTGACAATTTGACATTATTCACTTTGTTGCCTGTTTAAAAAAATGCAATTATCGATTTTTCTGATCGATTTTTGGATCAATGTTTTACAACTTTTTAAAAAAACTTAAATATTCCTTTAATAATTAAATTGCCTTAAAAAAGCTACTATTATGTACTTTTAAAGTAAAGTATGTTCCGGACTTCTTTATATACTAAAAATAAGTGTATCACTATGAAAAAATATAAAATCATTTTAAAAATGGTTTTCGACAAATCGATTAACTTATTTCATTTGGCAACATTATAAAACTGGAAATGAAGGAAATCATTAATCTTTTTAATTATCATTTTATTTTTTATCCCATGTTTTTACGATTGAATATTTCGCAATTGACAACAAAAAATATAGAAAGAAATATTGATGAACTTTTCATTTGTGTAACGTTTAGGCCCAGATTCGCCCACTTCCTTTAACTTGCAAAATTTCAACGGGACTAGTAAAATAAAAGCGTCGCCACGCTAACATCCGATTTTACCCTCCCTCCGCATTAGATGTTTCACATCAAAAATGTCCTTTTCTGGGTTACGGACAACGGTACAATATATGTTACATGTTGTACAAAATACGTGTTTTATTGATGAAGATGGCGTTTGTTTATGTTTCCTAAATTATTATGTAACCAGTTCACAGCAGACAACTGGAATTATGATTTTTGTTATTGCATATGGTAGCAGACGAGCCACAGTCCATCTGATGGTAAGTGGTAACCGTCGCCCATGGACCGAACTATACCGAGAGTATAGTCAAGCCACTGCTTACCATTTCATTTCATAGATATATATGAAATGAAAGAATTAACGGCTATCTCCCGCTACAACCAATACACTCCGACGTGCTTCATGGCCGGTCACACGGAAGATGATGGTAGCAAACCGCTCAGGCCCGATAGCAAGTGAGTACTCCCACTTGGTACCCAGCCTTACCAGGAGTAATGCAAAGGGTGATAATTGCTTACCACCGAAGGAATGTAACATGGTTCCAGTGGCCCGCCAATAAAGGCGGAGAGTCGGCACACGGCGGGTTTCTTTAGTGGGTGAGGGCCCCACACTACCCTGTTCGTTGCCCCGAACGACGGGGTGGGCGGTTAGGAACATTTTTTCCCGCCTTAACAAAAAAAAAAGGGTGATAATTTCTTACTTCCCTTAGTCGCCTCATACGACACCCGTGGGAAAGAATGGGGAGGTGATACATGTATTCTTAGTCCGTCACCACACGGATAAACACATTGTGTCATTACTCTGTGGTAATAATTACATTTTGTCTTATATATCTGAAATACAGAAGCTCTGTTACAGATTATATGATTCATTCATTTATATATTTAGTTCGTTTATTACTAATTCTGGTCACAATGTCGTTAACCACAGCAAAGCATTTGTGAGCTCTGATTAGTAGACAACGTTTCGTTGAATTTTAGACCAGAGTGGTCTATTGTTTTAAGTATGTAAAATTTACGGTACAATCTCATGCAATCAACAAATTAGTTGTACCACCTTTGTAGGAATAAAACTACAGATTAAGAGTAAATCCTTTCAACCTTCTTAATTCGTTATTATGATTAAAGGCTAACTGGAAAATAAGAAGTAATAAAAATATTTTGACAATACTCAGTATCACAGATAACAGCGCGTCTGGACTATAGGAACGTAGAAATAAGTTAGTAACTTATTAAAAAACTGTGTGTGTGACTTAAATATCATCTATGGAGCCATTTACAATTTTACATTTAATTTTGTAGGTTGTGTTTTACGAGGTATGGTTCTCTCTGCATTTTTGCTCGTCGCTGAAATAGCAGTACGTACATACATTTTAACTTTGAGAAATTCTTATTTTAAAATTAACATCATTGCTCTTACTAATATATTAAATACGAAAGTGAGTTTGCTGGTTTGTTACGCTTTCCTGCCGTAGTTACTGTACCAATCATCATGAAATTTTGTATACATACAGTTTAAAGCCCAAAAACGACTTTTTTTGTTCTTGTTCCTGTGCGATACTTATTTTCCATCGAAATAATTTATGTGCCTTTGAGTGATGTAATTATATCTTACAGTCCACGCGCACAGTGTCGCGGACATAATCTCGTAAAGTTATAAATCTTAACTTAAATAAAAAAAACCTTACTTTTACAATGTTCTTACAATATTTAGATATTTTTATATATATTTTTAGCATTTGACATGCTTAGCACTATACATTAAACACAAAGTGAAAAATGTGAAATCGAAAATAACAGTCAAGAGCAGGATTTGAACCTGCATCTCCTGGACCGTCCAGATGCTTTGCCAATTCAGCCATCCTGACAATTGCTCCTGACTGCTAATTTCGATAACACATCATACTTAACGTCTTTGGGTGACGCCTGCGCCATCTGTCGGAAGTATTTTCATACATTATACCGACCAGGTAAACTTAATTTTAAAATTAAGATTTTTACCTAAGAATGACGCAAACCCTATAAATATTTAGATATTTTTATATATATTTTTAGCATTTGACATGCTTAGCACTATACATTAAACACAAAGTGAAAAATGTGAAATCTAAAATAACAGTCAGGAGCAGGATTTGAACCTGCATCTCCTGGACCGTCCAGATGCTTTGCCAATTCAGCCATCCTGACAATTGCTCCTGACTGCTAATTTCGATAACACTTCATACTTAACGTCTTTGGGTGACGCCTGCGCCATCTGTCGGAAGTATTTTCATACATTATACCGACCAGGTAAACTTAATTTTACAATTAAGATTTTTACCTAATAATGACGCAAACCCTATAAATATTTAGATATTTTTATATATATTTTTAGCATTTGACATTTTTCACTTTGTGTTTAATGTTCTTACAATTTAAATTTGCACTTGTGGGCATGGTGTGGTCGTTAAGCTTGCCGCTATCCTCTTTAATCATAGTAGTACTTTGTATGAAATCAGGAGTTTACAAGTTAAAAGATAATTTGAACGACTTTTTTCATTAGTTCTGAATGACACGGAAATCAGGTAAGTCTCAGAATCTAAGCTTATCAGTCACGAATGAGATGCTTATTAATTGACACGGAGAAAGAGAAAAGTGATCATATTTATTGTAAACATTGTCATCAAAAAATTTAATCAATTTGGTTCTATTTTTTAATGTCAAATACATTTTATCTGATAGTCAGGGATTTTGTCCGTGTGGTGACGGACTAAGAATACAAGTGTCACCACCCCATTCTTTCCCACGGGTGTCGTATGAGGCGACTAAGGGAAGTATGCAATCATCATCCATTGCATGAGTGCGGGTAGGGCTGGGTACCAAGTGGGAGTATTCACTTGGTCCGATACCAAGCCCGAGCGGGTTGGTACCACCATCTCTTGTGCGACCGGCCATGAAGCACATCGTTACCTTTTCGCTGTAGCAGGAGATAGCCGTTTATTCTTTCATTTCATATCGGTGAAATGAAATGGTGAGCAGCGGCTTGATAATACTCTCAGTATAGTTGAGTCCAAGAGTGACGGTTACCATTTACCATCAGATGGGCCGTGACTCGTCTGCCACTAAATGCAAAAAAAAAATTTCAAGCTTTTTTGATACTTTTAATTTATACCTAATATCAGCCTTGGACGTCTACCATCTGAGTCCACCCGTGATCATGAATGTTGTAAAGTATTTGAAACGTTGGGATAGTAGAAATTTAATAAACGTGATAGATTCCGTAAACGTAGTTTTATTTCATAATACTACAGTTAATCCAAATAAGCGTAGCACGATTCTCAAGATATTTTTTAGATCGTAATTTTTAGGCTTACTGAAATTGTTCTTAAGACACTGGAAAAATAGCGAAAAAATCATAATTCGGAATATCTGGTTTTCCCTTACTTCCTACATAAATAATTTTACTTATCAACAATTACGTACTTTATGTAGAAAATAGAATGAACATTTTGTAACACTAAGACTGAAGTCTTTAATATAAAGTAATTAGACTTGTTTTACGTTCTAATGCCTTAAATATTTTCAATAGAATTTAATTATTTGACATAGCTTTATACTTGTAATGTAATGCTATAAATAGGTACATGACCAAACAATAATAGGTGATCAACAACAACGTTTTTTTAGAAAATAAAAAAGTTAAAGTTGTAAAATCATAATAACGAGTATAACCTCTTACCAAAATCACATTTCACGTCCTTGGGCATACTTCCTACGATATTTTTAATAATGTCATGTAGAATACGTACCCACTCTTCTTTAGCTCCCTGATGTTTTGTGGAACATGCTACAACGATCTTACCCGCCTCTTTACAACACCCCAGACATACTCAATAGATTTGAGGTCAGGACTTCGAGATGGCTAATATAAACGTCGGATCCCAACTTCTTGCATATACGCTTCCACTACGCAAGAATAGTGAGCGAGAGCATTGTCGTCCATAAAAATGGAATCTTCTTCATCAGGAGTTAAGCATCCGCTGCAAGGAGTATCATTGCATACATTTTCTTGTTTCTTTTTTATTTTTCTTTTTTCTGGTGTACAATAAAGAGTTAATATTATTATTATTACTATTTTTTTGAAGAACTGTTCCTAAATATCACAAATATTTCTTATTTGAAATATTATCTCAAAATACTACAGTAGTATCATTGAATGGTAAAAATATTATCTGAAATTATTAATAAAATTTATATTAATAAATAATATTTCAAAATTATCAATGTGACGGAAGCTAGCATCTTGTGACATACAGTTCTTTTTTTATCATAATTTTGACCCGCTTACAACCTAATTGTTTTAGTCCATATATGCTGCTTTTTGTTAACACTGTTCTTTTATTGGAATATATTTCATTAAAATCATGTTTTTAGCTGCCATTAATCCACCGGCCTTGGGTACCTTTTGCCATCACTTCACTTCAGGATTGACCAAGTCTCACTCCTCATCTTTCTCGAATGTGCAAAACTTGCCATATTGTTTTAAATCTAAACAATGATTATATAAATAGAAATTGCCTGAGACTTGAATATTTCTGGAAAACAATTTCGAATTTGTATTCTCGGGATTTCTGGTTTTATTTTTTGTTACATAACCGGCTCTCAAGACTCGCGTTGCCTTTCTATATGGATCGTTTTTACTGGTTTTTCCCTCGGTTCTGTTAATACAGTCAAGCAAGATTATTATCCGGAAAATTAATACGCATTAGGGGACTCATTCTGGCAACCGCATTGTTTAGTATTAAGTTTTGTAAGCGAATAGTTTTAGGGGCAAACTGTGTTGAAGCTCTTTTGAAGTAAGTTTTAAATGGTGTTTTTTTTTCCTTTTAAATATATAATTAAAATTAAATTATTGCATAAACAGAAAAGATGAAAAAATAGCGTATGCAAATGCAGAAAAATAAAAATGATGAGTATTTAAAAATATCACTAAAAGTCCACCACTAAAAGGTAATTAAAGGGGTAAAAGGAGCCCTAAATCAAATCATGAAAATCATTTTGAATTTTTTTCTGCCCGCAAAACCTACTGCATGGATTTCAGTGTATAAAGACAGAAGACTCTTTGGTACAGGAACTTTCAATTTTTCCGGGTTAAGATTATATGTCCCTTTCTGCGCTCCAGACTATGTATACAAATTTCATGATTATTGATTCAATAGTTACGTGCAAAGAGCTTGCTCGCAAATAAACTAACTCGCTTTCGCATTATTCTACGTAATTAGTCAACACATAAATTATCGACATCTTACATATTTTTTCTTAAACAATCAGATTGGGAAACAAACTAGGCTATCACTAATATGTTAAAACATGTAATGTTATTGTAAGGGGACTACAGTTTGGACAATCTTAGGTTCAGTGAATTACGTGAAAGTTTATAGTTTGTACTTATGCTGTAAAACCATTATGTATGAGAAACTTATAAGGGGCATATTTTGAATTGTATTTTAGCATTTGATATGCTCAGCAACTTTAAATAATAAATAGCATCTGGGATGGTATTCCAGGAGATACAGGTTCAAATCCTGCTCGTGACTGTAATTTCCGGTTTCACATTTTCGTACTTTGTGTTAACGTATGCACACCTCCCAAACAAAAGGACTCTGAGTTTAATCGTAAGCGTCAGATGAACCGTAGCCACAAATAGCTTCTAAAATTGATTGGTCTTCTTATAAAACAAATAAAAAGTAATTTAATTTGTATTTCTTTATTTATCAAATTAATAACACCCTTACAGTCTTAATCAATACGACGTGAGAACTACAGAACGTTCTATAAAGACAGATCCTTTTAAATACCAATTAGGTGCCTACAAGTTAAAAATATGTATCCCTACATAGTCTATTAGAGATATATCAATGACATCTTTCAATAAACTATCCACAAACTCCTCCAAGCTACAGCTGGAAACGTCAGCTTTGTCAGATGTCACATTTATCAGTCCCGTAGGTCGAGACAAAGGCGAAACCTTTAAGAGATTAGTTCTGGCGATTGGGATGTTACCTAAGTATATACTTAACAATTCAAAGATAGTTGATAGACTTTTTAGATAAATGAGGTATAGATATATTACTCAAAAGTACACGCAAATACTCATAATTGTATAATATCTTTATTATTAGAAGAAATTAAAAAAAGTAAATAAATGCAGAATGAATAGGTGACAAAAATGTGGGAAATGTTACACTAATAACATAAAATATGCACCTAAATAGCTACATGCTATAATATTATTTTACGATTTTGTTTAAAATTATTTAATTGTTTTATTTTTCTTAACATTTAACATTTTCCCGGTCTAAGATTTATATTGTTTACCTACTTTTTAAATACTAAATGAATGAATTATTCTACCAATATTGACGAAATAATATTTAGGTAGGTAATTTGAGATCTATATTACAGGGCTTCAGTTATAAAGTGCGATATCGTGTGACACGCTGCATGAGATTTATGTAGATTATTTATGAAGCTCAGAAATTCATCAATATGTATTCATAGCAATAAGAAACGTATTTGCCATATCAAGGAGCACATCCAATGAAACCACATAACTCCGGTAATTCAGACGGTATATTAATTAAGAGAATGCTTCGTGTTTTATGTATACTTATGGAGCTGTTGCCTCATTTACTCATGAAATAATTCCCAGTTGCTATAATAAATCATATCCTACGCGTGGATTATGAGATAGCTAATTAAGTAGGTTTCGAATTGGACCATTAGGAAATTGGAAAGGTTTGCGATAAGCATCGGCTCTATTATATCTCTAATTTGGTGAGTTTATGAGTAGCTGTTATTATTTTTATCAGATAGTAGTAGTAAGCATCAGTTCAGCGGCTACTAAGGACCACTATTCTTCATCATTGTTCTAAATCATTCACTCTTGACAGCAAGTCTTGCGCAAGTGGGGGCGCCTTCCACATGTTACGACCATCGTCGTTACCTACGGGAACCTTGAAAAGTATTACTTATATGAGGTCTGTCCAATATGTAAGCAAACAACCTGGTAACCATTTGTCTTCCACTTACTTCGTGGAGTTTTGATTTTTTTAATGTTTACGAGGTATTTGAGAAAATAGAGATAGAAAGAACAATAGCAAGTTTTTACCTGAATGTTTAAAGAGTCGTCTTAGATTAAGACATATATGTAAAACTTAATTATTTAATTGCCATTGTTCTTTTATTTGGACAGTCAACGATAATGAAGACTATAACTCTCCTACTATTGTACTCAGAGTGAGGGTGATGTAGTCCACCAAAGACCGCACTACATAGTCTGTTGCATTAAGGAACTCTTTGATCAAATTGTGACTATAAATTTAATCATTATATAGTTTACTTGTTCGCGCTTTATAGTAAACACAACGCATTAATTACATACAAGGCCAAATGTAATTACTATTATACCTAATTACGTTGAATATATAGTAAAAGTGGTCATAACTGTTATATACTTAAACTTTATATTATGGCACACGCATGCATAAAGTTTAAGAAGCTACTTCAGTTACAACAATAAAACTAGTAGGTAATACCGTACTTACCTTTTAGACGACATATACAAGTATAAAGCTAGGTATTTAATTTTTCTATATTAATTATTTTTATCAAAACAGTTTCTAGAATTTTGTATCATTCATCTATTCTATATACTATTATACAGTTGTAACAGAGTTGTGTCTGTACATTTAAGATATTTGAGAAAAAAAACACTGTAATAGGCTATATAGACGTGTCTGAAAACAAAACAATTTTTTATAGATTTTTTTCTGTTTGTTTGTTCGCGCATAATGCAAAAGCTACTGAACGGATTTTGATGTAACTTTTTCTATTTGATAGATCTCGATTAGACTTAACAACTGGTATACATTTTATCCCGCTACTATATCGAGAACCTGAGATACAACCTAAAAACTAGCTTTTGGTTGCGGCGGAACCGCAAGCAAAGGCTAGTATGTACTATTATAAAGCTGTAACAGAGCTATGTCTGCACATTTAAGATATTTGAGAAAAATTACTGTATTAGGCTATATAGACGAGTCTAAACACAAAACGATTTTTTTTAGAATTTTTGTCTATTTGTCTATCTGTTTTTCTGTTTGTTTGTTCGCGCATCACGCAAAAACTACTGAACGGATTTTGATACAATTTTTTTTATTTGGTAGCTCTTGAATAGACTTAACAACTGGTATACATTTTATCCCGTTACTATATCGGGGATTTGAAATATAACCGAACCGAAGGAGTACCAAGGACACCTTATCATTGAAGGCCAGCTGCGGAAGGAGACTCGGCCATTTTTCCTTTCGGATACATATTAATGGTTATCTGCTCCCAATAAAGCCATCTTGTGATGTCCGCAGATAGCCATAGCGGTGAAGGCCATAATCACGCCACTGGCAGGCACCTGCCTTAGTCTCTCCAAGCCAAGGCGCTGACAGAAGTGTACTTGCTTCGTACCGCGGCGTAAGCGAGGGTGAGGAAATCTCCATAAGGAGTCTAGGCAGAATTTATTAAGTGACCAGAAGGGCGATAATCTGGCGGTGGAAAGAAGAACTCCCCCGGTGAAGGACGCGGGACTGTGCGAAATTCTTGCGAACGATTATTCATAGTGACCACTTACAAGTTTATACACAATCATGTAGTCCATCCATTCATCAGCCTTTCGATGTCCACTGCTGGACATAGGCCTCCCCGAGAGAACGCTACAACATGTGTTTCGCTCATATGGCGGATAGTGCCGTAATCGCTACGCTTGGCAGGCGGGTTGGTGATCGCAGTGGATGTTGTTAATATTCGAGGGAGTGCTGCTGCCCACTCCCACGGTATACCCTCAGTTGGCTCTTACGGCTCCCGTGGGTGGAGAGGTGTGGAACAATTCTAAAGCCGACCCCATACGGCACACAATCATGTAGGTAAGTGTCAAAAACTGAAACATTCTATTCAATTAAGTAACGCGATAGGTTCGCGTGAAATTCATAATTTATTAAATACAATCTTCACTGCGAAACTTATCAAAAATAGCTATCCCATATGAACTTTTTCCGAGATAAATTTTTTTCTGAGCTCCGGACTATATAGTAAGCAAAATTTCATGATGATTAGTTACTTAGTTAGGTTGCGAAAAACCAACGAACAACTCACTTAGAATTAATTATAATAAATATTAGGTACTTGGCCCTTTGCTAGGTTTTATTTAAATTGTTAGATTTCCCATATAGTATCGTGACAAAATCTATACTAGTTTTCAAGTCTAGCCAAGAAAGGTGTATAAAAGCCAATTCAATAGCTTTTGCGTAATGCGCAAATAAACAAACCTAAATCAGACACGCCTAAATAGTCTAATACAGTAATTTTTGCTCAAATATCTCTAATGTACATACACTTAACGACACAATAACCAATAATAATGTAATGTTGACTTTATATAAAACTATCTTTAGAAACTCGTTCTATCGTAAATTGAAATGATTTCAAAAATAATTGGAAATCCCCTGCCTCAGTGGACATGCATTATGACGTGATTTTAATTGAATTTTAATTGTTCGTTAACAGTAACTTTTATGAAGTACTATCGACAGTGTAAAGATTGATGTTTAAATCTTTTATTTACCCATCCCTATTATAAGTAATTGTGTTTATTTTAATAAAAGCTTTTCTTTGCAAAACATAATATGAAATAAAATATAATTTATAAAATTGGGGCATGGAGTTTAGAATTTATATTTTGAATTAATTATTTACTTTGGTTTATGCGTAATTGCCATCTGTAAGGTTTGTAAGTCAATATCTCTACTGATTAAACTTGTTATAAAATTGGACTCCACGATTTTTTTTTTTTTGAGAATGTGCAAACAGATTCATTTTCTACCAGCAGGAATTGCGACTATCCGTATCCGGGGGACTCATTTAAGCCCGTAAGCTCTCGTAGAACATTACTAACAATCTCACCAATCTCCACCACAGTCTAGTATAATTTTCCACTTTCTCAAAAAATTGTTTAAGTAAAATAGCTGATTATAACAAATGCTAAAAATCACAGTGTAAATTAAATTGGATTCTAAATAGTACATTTAGAGCATGCAGCATGCAGGCAAATGAATAATACAAAAATCTTTTCTCTTTTATTACAGTAATTATATATTACATTTTTTTCTTATCACTATAACTAAGAACAACTTAAACTCTATAATTTATATTGCTGTTTTTAGAAGGTGCAACACTGGTAGTTTGCGCAATTTTACGAATATAAATAAGTGATGTTATTCCTTTGCTAGTCACAATTTTTTGATAACGACTGTTGGAGGTTATATTAAGTATTTGGAAAATTTTTCAGCATAATAATAAATAAATAAGTAACACATGAATGTGTTACTACACTAACAGTAGGCTTTTGACTACCTTTCGCGGCTGAATTTCAGTGTACATTTTGATTCACTGTTTTTTTAGCTTGGTCAAGATATTAAGCACGTGCCCTTAGAAAATATAAAAAAATAGCATTATATTATAAAAAATATCATTACTGAATCAATGAGAGTTCATTACACTCATAATTACACGCATTTATAAAGATCTATTGTTATTACACGCATTTCTAAAGATCTATTGCATATAACTGGTGTTCAGAATTCAGATTCATTCACAAAATATGAAATAAAAAGTCAGATCAGTATCAAAATTAAAATTACATACATAGCATCACGCCTTATTTCCCGGAAGGGGTAGGCAGACTACTACACACCCACATTTCGCCAGCTATGTTTAAATCTCACGTAACCGGGGACGAGCTTATTGTCGTTAAAATTGGAAAAAAATAAATTGACCTAAACAAATAATATTACAGATAGCAGATGGCGTAGGTAAATTATGCAGAAAACACTACACTAATCTCTGTACCGACCGAAAAATCAAAGATAATTGCGAACTTCTAAATTGTAAAATTATGGTCTATCTTACTACAATGATAATATTGAAGTTTTGCCTAGGACTACCCGGAGGTGGTCAAAGAAAATCTGATTGATCGTCAACCCGTCAAAAATTAAAAGGTGACTTCAATGGGCTCGACAAAACCAGTATACAACTAGGTATAACGTGTATACAATGTTTTTAAATAGTACTATTTACGAACAACATTATTACAAGTATACTTATTCCACGAACCAAATTTTAACATTTTGGTCGACAAAAGCCCATTCATATATGACGACTTCTGGAAGCATTTCCTTCTAGACTGTCTTGTAGAGATGTTTAAATATATGATCAGTGTCATGTAAATATTTTTAGCTAGGTACACAGATATCTAAATTTGGCCAAGAACCAAATTCTCAATATAAATCTCACAAATGCACAAGAAGATTTCGGTGAGAGACTACGTTAAGCAGAATTCCATTTTTTCTGTTCAGAGCATCTAGCAATGTAGATTTCGCATTATTTATGAGAATAATAACCATGCATACAATGGCTATGTCTCACAATGAATGGGCGTAATCATCGCTCAACAAATGAAAATCACTTTGGCCCTCGCGGCGTTAAATATTAAAGAAAAATGTAGAACATTCATACACTAGCATTTTGATGGAACTGTTATTTTGTATTGTATATTAAAATAAGATTTGTAATATTCGGAACGTTTGCGCAATAAAAACATATTCTATAGTGCCGCATTGTCATGCATGAAAACTGAACTTTTATTTTTATAACCTCGCAGATACGATCTCGGAGCTTGCAACTGACAAATTAGTTCATTATTTTTTATTACAGTTTCTCTTTAAAATTTCTTTTACTTAACTATTAAATACGCTAACTGCTCTTCTCAGAAAATATAGTTTGTGGTAATTTTGCCATAAATACTTATTATTAAATTTGCAAGTGAAATTAATGTTCTATAAAAATAATTGATCCGTTTTTTCCGTGCGTCACGCAAGTGCTAGTCCCGTGATTAAACTCCATTTAGATCAGTCCGTTTTCCTCTTTAAGGTAATTTTATTACGAGAAAATTTGCCGAAAGATGGATGTTATTATAAAATCCTTTCCCATCAAGGTTGACTTTGTGTCCATGACATTATATGTTTGTAAAGTCCCCCGCGATACAAGGATTATACCTTGGTGATGGGTGTTGTTTAAAAAAAAAAGAAATCCCTTTAGGAAACATGCTCGAGTGTTGTATAAATATTATTGCTTATTAATATAGCAAAACTGCTACACTATATTCTTGCCTAGTTCTATGTTACATACTTTTTCTATTGCAAGCATTACCTGCTTATTTTGCGATGGTATTTTCTACGAGCTACTCTAACGCTAACCTTATACGCGCGCTAACCTTATACAAGACACACCCACCAAGAATTACACTTGGGTCAAGAATTTCATAACCAACAATGTGGACAGAACATTCAATTAAATACTCTATAGATTTAACAGCAAAAGTTACGCATCATTCATTATCCATTAATCTTTTGACGCCCACTGCTGCTGGATATAGAACTTCCCAAGAGAGCCACAAAGAGCGACTTTTTTTTTATTGTAATCATTATTATTGCAAATTACGCATACTGATTCAAGTTCCGTGTTTACGCAATTAATATTATTGTGATAAACATAAACAGCTGACACGATAAGACTACATAAATTTACATTAAAATCAGCTGAACTAACATTTACTTTGCCTCCCTTTGTTATTGGGAACAATCCTAATTCACTATTTATCGACTTTGTGTATACATTAATTTGTACAACATCATATATTTTTGAAATGTTGGTTTTCAATAAGTAATTAAATTCCGTAAACTTTACTTAGTGAAAATTGCAGCGCTAGTGAAACGTGGCTATGTTTTTTCGTAATCAAAAAGCTTGGTCGAAAGTCGTTATACATTTTAAGGCAGTACAGTTTTATGCTGCTGTAATAGTAGATATTTCTTACTAATATTAAACATGCGAATGTGACTGTGAGTTTTTTCGCCAACCGATCGTCTTGTAGGTATACATAGTTCGGAATCCAAAAAAAAAGAAATCCCGGAATTTATTCCGGAAAAATGGTGTGGGGTAGCAATTTTTGTATAGAGATCATTAGTGCGTTTTAGAGTAACCTATTTATATTCTGAAGATCCACGCGGGCATAACCTAGTAATAATATAACACGACAGTGAGTTTGTTTGTTTCTTTATTTACGCTTTTGTCTCATAAATACTAAGCCAATCGTAATGACAAAATAGATACATTTCAAGATAATTAATTGAGTAGTTATATGTGGAAGCGTGACAAACAAATATAGAAAAGCACTACTTTTTTTTAAATATTATAAATTATATTCTGCCCGCAACTTCTTCCTCGTGGACTTTTGAATATAAATACGTCAAAGGACACGATATTACTTCCATCCATCCATCCATCAACCTTCCAACGTATTTCACCTTGAATACT
Source organism: Leucoma salicis (assembly GCA_948253155.1). NCBI lineage: Eukaryota > Metazoa > Arthropoda > Insecta > Lepidoptera > Erebidae > Leucoma > Leucoma salicis. The sequence goes on along the minus strand of OX411808.1, from coordinate 6,551,752 downwards.
AATTCTTGTACAACTGTTAGTTTCCGACTAACAGGACAGTTATTTTTTCCCAAATGAAGGGAATTCAATACCACCCATCAATTTGGCTCAATACAAGTTAAATTTGGTAAACTTAATAAGCCATCGAGATAACCTCTCGGACAAGCACGCTTACTCACAAGGTTTTCTTTTACCGGACAGATAATTTCGCTTAAATACTCAAATAAACGTCATAGGCAATGTTTAGATATTAGACTGGAAAATAAAATTAAAATCTTGGTCTTTTATTGCTATAACAGACGAGCCACGGCCCATCCAGCAATACTTAGAACAAATCTGTACGCAGATATCTATTCTTACAGATAGCTGCGTATAATTTTTTCACTTCATCTCCATCCACCCATCCATCACCCTTTTATCGTCTACTGCTGGACATAGGCCTCCCCAAAAGAGGGGTATTACCATAATCGCCACGCTTGACAGGCGGGTTGGCGATCGCAGTGGTTGTTTTTAGTACACAGGGGAACGCTGCTGCCCGGTCCCCCGGTAATCCCTTAGTCGGTTTGTACGACTCCCATCGGAAGAGACGGGGTGGAGCTATTCTTGGTGCCGGCCCCACATGGCAGACTACTTCATCTCACAGATGATAAATTGATGAATGGATGGCCATCTTCTGCTTCCACCAAAACAAATTGAGGTGTTTCACGGTCGGTCACATGGAAGACGGTGGTACCGACCCAGTTAGCTCGGATGCCAATTGGGAACTCCTACACCCAAGTGGGAATCCCCACATGTTAATGGTAACACAAACTAATCCTACCACCACAAAAACGCAATGGTGATAAACTCTAATTGGTGATAACTTCCTAGTCATTTTCTAGGACACCCTCGGAAAATATTGGGATGGTGCCACGTGTATTCAGTCCAGCAATCAACGATCTTATTTCTGATATAATTATATTAAAGTTTGTCAATGCATGCTATTAACGATGTTTCTAACAATCAAACTGAAAGTCTTTATGAATATTCCTGGAATATTATTTATAAAACTTTTAGTATCTAGTACATAAAAACATGTGACCCGCCTCCTCATTACATTATTTTTGTGAGAGATGATAAAGCAATATACTAGAGAAAAAAATATGTATTTTACTTTGACATGAGAGCTTTATGTGTACTTGTACGAGAATTACTGATATTATAAATCGTTAAAGAATTTGTTTGTTGCGCTTTCGCGTTCTAACTACTGAACCAATCATTATGAAATCCATGAGATTATGTATATATATATATTGAAGCATAATAAAATAATAAATAAAATAAATAAATTTTCACAGACATTTTTCACACAACGTCCTCTGGTCCCAAACTAAGCTTAACGCTTGTGCTATGGGTACCAGATTACGGATATAATATAGAAACTACTTTTTTTTTTGTAATTACATACATATAATAGATAGAAAACACCTAGATGCAGTACAAATATCTGTGTTCATCACACAAATAATTGTCCTGGGTAGGAAATGAATGGTTCCTATGGGATATCTATTTTTGCAGTTAAATAGAAACAGTAAAGATAGTTAACGTGCTGTAGAGAGGCGCATTTACAATCCCAAGTCCACGCGGACGTAGTCGTGAAAAGAACCTAGTACATAATATAAATACGTACCGTACATACCGCGCGATCGCCAACCCATCTACCAAGCGTGGCGATTACGACATTACCCCCATGACGGGACCGCTCGTTGTCACTGTTGGTTGCTGTGCACACGTTATGTCCATTGTGTGGTTTTTATCTTGGGCTCGCCACCAGGATAATATCGAACCATCTGCATCTTTCTTAGATGAGGTATTATTATTGAGAGACGATTTCGCAAATGAAGATTATTAATATAATAACAGCTTTTGTTTATTGGACTACGTGTATTTGTTTATCCTTCCATGATTCCAATAATAATTAATGTAATAAATATTAATTATCATATAATAATAATATTATATTATTGAGAGGGGTAGACCACGTCGAACGTTCTCTGACCAAATCAGAGAAGTTCTCGAGAAAGGTCAGGTAAGAAGTACCCTTAACCGACGTGCATGTATGACGAATATAATGGCAGTGAATGAGGAAAAAAGATGAGCAAAGGATCGTGGCAAGTGGAAATCCGTGGTCTCTGCTTACCTCTCTGGAAAAAAGGCGTGAATATATGTATGTAAATATCAGGATAACAGATTCCCTAGTAGACCAGGCAATCTCTATTTAGAATAATACGAATTCTCAATGCCTAAAAAAACATCACTTGAACAGTAAAGCACATTTCTGTTATAGGTTCGACATTTTTTTAAGTGTAAAATAATAGTATTCGGTTCGATTCCTAATTAAATCAAAACCGATTGTACTTTTTAAATACGTATAAAAAAATACATTTGATTTAAATATCATTGTGGATGCAAATATAACAAACCAAAGAGTTTCATGTTTATAGTTTCTCTTAGGTTTCAATTAATATCTCAATAATCCGGTTAGAGTTTAAAAAGATAATATTACTACTTATCTAGGGAGTCTAAGGAAGGATTTGATATATAATACATTAATAAACGTTACAAATTGTAGTCGGCCCATTCCTCATACAAAAATAAATTGACTCCTTTAAGAATGCCAAATAGCTATCATAATTATATTTCGCAATCTTTAGTTTTATCTTCGAGGCGGTCATAAGCTCATGTAGAAAATCCTAAAAATACAAAATGTGTACGCCGAATTCTATTGTCGCTAGGGGAAATAAACCAGAATGTAAGCAAAGAGAGAACCAACTTATTAGTTTGTTATACCAATATTTTTTTTGGACCGAGAAAATTAAGTTCGGTCCGTTTGGTAACCAACTAAGAGTAGGTATCAAAATAACCACCAGGATTTGTGACTTATGTGGCGTATATAACATGATTACTGTGAGATGATCAGACATGATTACTATGTACACAATACCTGTGGCCATGAGTTAGATACTACAACACAAACATAAAGCTTGTGAGTTTCATCACTGTCTTCCCCTTATAATGAGACACGTAATAGCTCTAGTTATACTCGTATGTAGTTAAAAGAAGTCTTTATAGCCTTCACTTGGAAATTACAACTATATTAACATTACTCCCAAGAGAAAAATGTAGAATTTGTTAATTTTTTTTTTTTATAATTAATCTCGCTAGTAAATCTTTACAAAAATTAACAAATTACGAATGTTGTATGTTTGTCACCTGAACAGTCACCCAGAAATTTTAATAAAATATATTATACGATTTTTATCGACCGACTGCAAAACAGGAGGGAGTTCTCAATTCGACTTTTTTACGTTTGTTACCTCAGAACTTTCGACTGGGCGAACCGATTTTGATGATTATTTTTTTATTTGAGCTGGTGCTTCCCGTGTGGTCCCATTTCAATTTGGTCCAGTTCTGATAATGGCATCCATGAGAAAACCATATAAGTCTTAACTTGAAGTCGGTTTTTTTGTGATCTTATGATCAAAGATTTTATTTCTCAAAAAAGAATACAATTCACTTAAATATTGAGAAATCACAAGTAGGTAACTTAATAATAAAGTATTTTAACTATGAGCATGCAGGCGGTACATACATTTTTATTTTATTTTCTGTTTCGAACGAGTATTATAATGTGGGTAGCATGAAAACTAAATGCAGTATTACGTATTGGTTAGCTGATAGCATCTATATAGAAATCAAATGCAAGTATTACGTGAAATTATTACTCTTTTGTGTTTGAAATTATAACAGATAAGGCAATATATTAGATAAGACAATATATTAGTATTTTTTTATTTTTATACGTTGAAGATAATGTTATTAGTGTCTGGTAAAGTCTTTCAAAACATGATTTTTAAGTGTTTTTTTGGAATAAAGAAAAATATTGTATTTCCTTAATAATATTAGGTAGACTATTATATAGTCGTCGTTATATTGATCTTTACATAAAAATTATAGAATAAAATAAATAAATAAATATTCACGGTAATTTTTCACACAACGCCCTCTGGTCCCAAACTAAGCTTAACGCTTGTGCTATGGGTACCAAGATTACGGATATAACACATACCTATATTACTTTTTTTTTGTAAATACATACATATAATATAGATAGATAACACCCAGACGCAGTACAAATATATGTGTTCATCACACAAATAATTGTCCTGAGTGGGAATCGAATCGACCTCGTGCACGGAAGTCGGTTACACTACCAACGACGCCACGAGGCCCTTCAATACCATCTATACTCGTCATCTCACTAGCCTTATACCAACCTTTTGCCGGGGTCGTATTGCGATCTATTCGGTTTTAGGTGATCCACTAGTATTTACACTGAGCGACTGTTTATCTGACCTCCACGACCCAACTTAGGAAACAACCTTAGAACAAGACCGGAATCTAATTTTTTTATTCAGTACTGAGAATCTATAACAACTCCCAGGATGTTATTTGACGCAAGCAAGATCAGATGTATCACTCACACGTCACTAACTCCAAAGAAAGGGATAAGAAGTGAATCGGAAGGATAATAATAAAGGACTGGAGGATACGCCAGAACTCCGGCACTATCAGTCACCATTCGAAACGCAACTGTAGAAGTACATGTCGTTGTTTCACACTAATCTTCTGTGAGAGGGTGGTACCTCCGCGATCAAGCCCGTTACTTACTTCCACTACATTCTTTAGTTTCGGATAAAAAAAAAATCTCGTCATATGTTGCCTTTTCTTGTGGTTTTATTTTAAATATAAACATCTAGTCATGGTGCCCGTAGGAATGAATGCGATCGTGACATATTGTATTTCATCGTGGCATAATAAAGATTAACAATATTTTTTCTTCCATTGTTGTTAATGTATACACAAAACACTTTTTCTGATGGTGTAAAAATGATATGTCATTTTAAATAAACGCATAATATTTGTCTTTATTAAGTACGATGATTACTGAGGATAGACAAAATATTATTTAGATTTGTAATATTCAATATAAGCGTAGCTCCATCCATCATCATTTTAATGTCGACTGCTGGCCATAAGGCCTTCTCAAGAGAGCGCCATAATGAGCGATCTTATGCAGACTGCATCCACTGGTCCTCCGCTACTTTGCCCAACTCGTTTATTGGACTGGTGGAGAGCCTCACAGTGCTGCGTTGTCCTCTTATACGTGGTTTCAAGAATCTATCTTCTCAAATGGTTGTCGATTTGTCAGGCAATGTAGGCTGTCCATGGTCCCTTTAGCGTGCCAATCTCGAAGGCTATGGCGGTTAGTCTTACTTTTCTTTTGAAAGTATATGATAAATATTTGGAGATTTTTTGAAGCCTAAGCATATCAAATGCTTAAAAAGGCAAATAAATCTGACAGATGGTGCAGGCGTCACCAAAGACATAAAAAAGGGATGTGTCATCGAAATTCGCAGTTCTGAGGAATTGTTAAGGTGTTTGAATTGGCAAAGATCTGGGATGGTTATGCTTTTGTTCTCCAGGAATGCACGTTGAAAACCTGGCCGTGACTTTTATCTTCTATTTAAAATTTTCACACTGTGTGTTAATTTTTTATGGCTGAGCATCTCAAATGCTTAAATTAAGTACGATTATATCAAAATAAGTAAATTAAGTACAATTGAATTTTCAAAAGACTCGAAAGCCTCTGTATAACACCGCTGAAATACGTGACACAAGGCATGTGAAAACAAGAATAAATACGTACAATATTATTATTTATAATTATGTATAGTAACCCCCTTTTTTTTTTTTGTTTAGGCGGGAAAAAATGTACCTAACCGCACACCCCGTTGTTCGGGGCAACAAACGGGGTAGTGTGGGGCCCTCACCCACTAAAAAAAACCCGCCGTGTGCCGTCTCTCCGCCTTTATTGGCGGACCACTGGAACTATGTTACATTCCTTCGGTGGTCCGCCGGATGTATAGTAACCCCTAGGTATAAACATATTTTATGTATGTCCTACAATTTGATTGTATAGTTATTTTTGTTTTTATTTCAGCACTGTCGAGTATTAACATTATGAAACATTTGAAAGATATTTTATTATGTTTTAAAATACCATTTTATTCACAACACGCAATTTTACGGACGGGCCTAGTGGCGTAGTCGGTAGTGTAACCGACTTCCGTGCACGAGGTTGTGGGTTCGATTCCTACTCAGGACAACTACTTGTGTGATGAACACAGATATTTGTACTGCGTCTGGGTGTTTTCTATCTATTATATGTATGTATCTACAAAAAAAGTAATATATGTATTATATCCGTAATCTGGTACCCATAGCACAAGCATTAAGCTTAGTTTGGGAGCAGAGGACGTTGTGTAAAAATGTCTGTGAATATTTATTTATTTATTATTTATTTATTACAAGCTAAAATACTTTCTAATATTGTATAAAGAATTTTACTTTAACATACATACATAGGCTCAGGCCTGTTTACCAGAGAGATGGGCAGAGACAATGGATTGCCAGTTGCCATAACACAGCCTTCCGCCTTTTACTTCACGTGCTAACGAGACGTGGCGGATTGTGAGTCTCGTCACCACCAATTGGATGATGGTTACTGAAAAATTCTATTACGTTCTAACGGTATGTAGCATGATTACAGTTGAGGATATAGGATGCAAATGTACGTGATTATGTATAATTTATAAAAAAAACCTAGTTTGTTTTATAAATTGAAAGTCAAAAATGAAAATAATTAAAAATGGAGAGGGTTGATAAAATAAAGGTTTGCTTATCTGTCTGGGTAATTTTTGCGCACATCTCTAAAATTACTATTTGGATTTAAATGCAGTTTTCATGGGTAGATAGGGCTTACCTCTATTTCATTCAAATGGGGTATTAACGCTATAACTACTGTACCGATCATCATAAAATTTACATACATATAGTCCGGTACTCAGCCCCCTTAGAATGAACAACGAAACGTTAGACAAACCTTCGTTGTGTGAAATGTCTGTGAACATTTATTTATATATCGAAAACTATATGAGTAAGTTTAGAATTACTAACCTACCTACATCAAAAACAAAATGAAGTAGTTTAAATTTAAATAATCTTTTACTAATTTCAAAAACTGGCCGTGTGGGGCTGGCTTTAGAATTGTCCCACCCCTCTCCACCCATGGGAGTCGTAAGAGCCGACTGAGAGAATACCGGGGGAGTGGGCAGCAGCACTCCCTCTAGTATTAACAACATCCACTGCGATCGCCAACCCGCCTGCCAAGCGTGGCGATTACGGCATTATCCCCCATGACGGGGCCGCTCGTTGTAGCGTTCTCTTGGGGAGGCCTATGTCCAGCAGTGGACGTTGAAAAGCTGATGGATGGATGGATGGATGGAATTTTAAAAGCAAAAGTTTTTGTTACATGAAATGGCTTTTCGTATCTCAAAGGGCACACAACACTAAATCGTACAATATTGTTGCTTGAGGTATTATATCTTAGACAATGAAAAATGTAGCGGAAAAATAATGAGCCGACGTCCCCTGTAGACGTCTCTGTAGTATCTACTTATGTCCGCTTATGTGGGTTAATGGCAAAGCTAGGGATTACGTTGTGATAAAAAAGGACACACAAAAAGAATAAATATGAATTATTTGTGAATAAAGAAAAAGAGATTCATACTATTTGATGGCGTGATTTTTTCAAACATTTTAAATCTATTTCTTTAAGCAATTGACATGAGCATGAATTTTAATTGCAAAATTAAACTTACTATATTTGATGCATGTAATGCTTGCCGGTAGATGGCGTTAGTCGTAAGACAAATGTGATTAAGAATTTGGGATGATCGAAGGATCAGTAGGGTAGCTCAGTGGTTTAGAGCACTCCCCCGGATTGGAAAAGATGCGTGGTTCGATTCCCGCCCCTACTAAAAATCTCTTTTTCTTTATTCACAAATAATTTGTACTTTAAAAAGTAGCGGAGCATATCAATTGCTAAAAGAAATAGATCTAAAATGTTTGAAAAAATCGCGCCATCAAATAGTATGAATTTTAATTGCAAAATTAAACTTATGAGATGTTTGAAGGATCAGTAGGGTAACTCAGTTTAGAGCACTTCCCCGGATTGGAAAAGATGCGTGGTTCGATTCCCACCCTTACTAAAAATCTCTTTTTCTTTATTCACAAATAATTTGTACTTTAAAAAGTAGCGGAGCATGTCAATTGCTAAAAGAAATAGATCTAAAAAGAATAAATATGTTTTTTTTAATATATATAACATTACATTGATTTTTTATACTATATTGGTGGCAAACAAGCGTACGGCCCACCTAATGGTAAGCGGTTACCGTAGCCTATAAACGCTAGCAACACCAGAGGCATCGCCGTCGCCTTATTTAAGGAAAGGAATAGAGGGTGGATAGGAAGGATATTAAGGAGATGATAGGAAGGATAATAAGGAGATTATAGGAAGGATAATAAGGAGAGGATTTGGGCCTTCAGCGTTCTCACTCACCATACGAAACCCAACGGTAGGAGTACCGTTTCAAGGTGATCTTATGTGAGAGGGTGGTGCTTCCCCGATCTTGCCGTCTATTCATGCTGGGATAACAAGTCTCTACCACTAGAGAATGATGTCCGGCAGTCTTACTAATATTTTATATGCGAAATTTTGTAAAGATGTCTAGATGTTTGCATATTTAGATGTCTGTACGTCAATTATGCCTTAGCAACTGATCAACTTTAGATGAAATTAGATAGATAGGCATATTGGAGAGATACGTTACATTGGATAGTTTTTATCCTGAAAAAGTAAATTCTCGCAAGATAGCGTTATGTCACGATCAGAACTAAATATAACTTTTTAACTGCCTCTGTGGTGCAGCGGTAGTGTAAGCGACTGCTGGTCTCGGGTTCGATCCCCGGGTCGGGCAGTGTTATTGAGATTTTTCGTAAAATAAAAAGGAAAATTCTCAGTAGCAGCCCGGAGTTTGGAAATGTGCCCGGTAGACGTCAATAGGCTCGCCCCCTATTACGTGGGACTTAAACATAGCTGACGAGTCGTGGGTGTGTAATACACCTCTGCCTACCCCTTCGGGGAATACAGGCGTGATGCTATGTTAGAACTAAATATAAGAAGGCACATACAAGAATTATTTATAAATTTAATAAAGATATGTACTTAATCAGTTTCAAAATCTACATAGACAAAAACATGCGCAAAAGCTAGTTTCAAATACGTAAGATTAGAAACTGAAAATAAATACGATATACTCATTGATATTAAACCCTAGATGCACAGTTTCAAAGAAAAGAAACGTCCAAAACTGTCGCCAGTTGTACATAAGTAGTTATAGTTATGATATAAATGCATTATTTCCAAAATTCAACCTTACACGTATGGTTTAAAGTTGTATTTACAAAGCATTATGCAAAAATAAATTTGCGGGCAGGACAAGGACAGAGTGGAGACGAATATTTTTTTATAATTTTCATGTATGAACATTTACTTAGTTTATTAAATTTGTTTAATTTATAAATGTGTTCCAAACTCATATTAATACTTTTATCTGATCGTATTAATATGCTTTTAGGTAGAATATTTATTTATATAAATAAAATAAATATAAATATTCACGGACGTCACACAACGTCCTCTGGTCCCAAACTAAGCTTTAATGCTTGTGCTATGGATACCAGATTACGGTTGTAATACATATATAAACTTTTTTTTTGTAAATACATACATAAAATAGATAGAAAACACCCAGACGCAGTACAAATATCTGTGTTCATCACATCAAACATTTGTCCTGAGTGGGATCGAACCCACGACCTCGTGCGCAGAAGTCGGTTACACTACCGACTACCCCACGAGGCCCGTCAATATATAAATAAAATAAAACTCGTAAATATGGTAAATATGAATTTTAGTTTTTATTCCCAATATAGTAATTCTAATATTAAGTAGTATTCCCAATATAGTAATATAGTAATTCTACCCAGATCTATTCTAGTCTAGATGAATGGCGTCATAATAAACATTGATAATACAGTAGTTAGTAAATCAATTTCCTTGAAATAAATGAAGCTTATTGTAGAGTTGTCTTTTTGAATTAGATTTCAGCTTTTCTGTTGATTTTTTTTGCGATATAATGTAAACTAACATCTATATTTTTTTCTATAATAGCTTTTATGAGACTAATTTTATGATTAAAAAGAGCAGGTTGTTGAAGGGAATGTGTAACAATACCAGAAAATATATTTAAATTTAATGTACATTTTAAAACTAAGGAACACAAATAGGCCTTGGTTGTGTTTTTTGACCACATATGCGCTGTTATCTCCTTGGTTTTATTACATACAGTATATTCATCTTCACTAGCGTAACATCTATCCATCTATCCATCAGCCTTTTAACGTCCACTGCTGGACATAGGCCTCCCCGAGAGAACGCCACAACGAGCGGTCCTGTGCCGACCGCATCCAACGGCTCCCCGCAGCTTTGACCAGATCATCGGTCCATCTGGTGGGGGGCCGTCCTACGCTGAGCGTAACATAGACCACCAAAAAATTTTAAATCTATTAGTATGTGAAACCATAATTTATACATAATACAACATTTCAACATTCATTATTGAAGCATAAAAGCCATAAATTACACAATTTAAATGATAATTTTATAAAATACTAGTTTTGCCCTGCGAATTCGCTCGCCGTTTAATTAAAAAAAAAAGAATACATATTTATAAATAATTTAGAGCAAGCTTTATCATCTGATTAGGTCCCTAAGAAAACTAAAATACAAATCATCATATAAATGACAATGTTATTGATATTGAAACTTTGTAAATAAAACAATGTCAACTAATTACTTAATATATATAAAAAAAATACATTCAACAAGGTGACTCTATTCATTTTTAGAACCGAGAACGTCGTATTATGCGATCAAAGTGAGCAAAATGCATTGAAGTATGAGCATAGTTCGAGACTGCCTTTGTTTTAATATATACTCTATTTGACTGGTTCATACAGGGCCATCGTCGATAATTTGAAACAAAATATATTGAAAAATTAAAAAATGCGACTCTAAAGCAACAAAATATGTATGAAATATAAATACTGTCTATTAATAATTACCGAAAAAAAGAAACGCCATCATTTTTTTATACTTTTAATGCACTATTTCGGCATTTATTCATCGAACAATTAGACATTTTGACACGCTTCGTCTACTCGCGCGCCGTAATAATACTAAACGAAAAAAGTGCAGGAAAGCGTAATCTGCACTCATTTATAGTGGACACTTTTCGTGCCTGATTGTGTATCTTCTCTTTTTTATAATGGATATACTAGACCATAAAATATCGTTGACAATCCTACTAATACATTCTCGTACATTACATATATAAACTCATACTTATTTCCCATAGGGGTAGGCAAAGACAAAGCAAGCGGCCTTTCACTGCTCTTTTTTGCCTCCATCGAAACGAGACGTGACGGGTGGCGAACCACGTCACCGCCATCTGTCTGATCATTGTTATTAAAAATCTTCTACCTATGCATTCCTACGGGATAATGATATAATATAAATACAGTAATTGTCTGAATTGGTTTAGATGTTTGGATATTTGTCCTTTAACTGCCTCGGTGGTGTAGCGGTAGTGTATGCGACTGCTAATCATGAGGTCTCGGGTTCGATCCCCGGGGCGGGCAATGTTATTGAGCTTTTTCCTAAAAAAAGGAAAATTCTCAGTAGCAGCTCGGAGTTTAGAAATGGGCCCGGTAGACGTCAATTGGCTCGCCCCCTATTACGTGGGACTTAAACATAGCTGGCGAGTCGTGGGTGTGTAATACACCTCTGCCTACCCCTTCGGGGAATACAGGCGTATGTTGTTGTTGTATTCCCTTAGGATAACTATGTTCCACAAAATGATCTAAAAACTAAATGGATTTGGTGCATTAAATTTGGTATACAAATAAATTACAGCTTGGATAAACACATAGAATATTGTTTATACCTATAAAGAGTTCATGTGGGATATGCCTAAATAACTCTAGGGCTCAAATTTTGAATTTTAAGCAGACGAAGTCACGGGTAAAATCTAGTACTTGTTATAAAGAACTGCTATATGCTATGTGACACTCAAAGCTGTCTCTGCTAAATATTTACTCAGCTGCTGCTCATGTCATATGTTTCAGTTCATAACTAGATGGATGTAAACTTAATTTCACATTAATTTACACAAAACTTTATGTAAATTATTTACAAGACTGGCTGTGCAAAGGGGGGTGCTGGTCCCTACACGTATGGTAGTAAATGTTGGGCATGTCAGAATAAGCATGAGAGTATAATAAATGCTGTGGAGATGAGATGCCTGAGAAGCATAGCCGGAGTGACTGTGATGGATAAAGTGATAAATAGTGTGATACGAGAATGCACGGCACACGTATACAGAATGGATGAAAGAAGATTAACGAAACAGATAATTTATACAAGATGACTGTGAATGAGCAAGTTGGTAGAGGTCGCCCTAGGCGAACGTATTTTGACCAAATCGGGGACGTTATTAAGGAAGGCCAGGTTAAGAGTACTCGAAACCAACGAGCATGCATGAAAGCGCTGATGAAAGTAGATGAAGCGAAAGATGTGTATCAGGATCGTAGCAAGTGGAGAGAAGTGGTCTCTGCCTACCCCTGCAGTAAAAAGGCGTGATAATATATAGGTATGTATCTCTATGCATAAAGCATATAACACATTTTTAAGCAAAATAGAAATGAAGAAAGGAATATTTTGTAAGTGCGCCAATTTAGCAGATATGTCACGTTTCAAGTTTTTAAGTTACCTCAATAGGGAGCCCCCTTTGTATTACCCGTCACGTAGCAACCTTTACAATACATTTGCAAACCTAGCAAAATGTAGCGTGGTTTATAGTGTTATTATATTTTTTAATAATACGCTCTAAGTTTAATGGCCCATAAAGTATGTGGTTAAATTATAAACGCTTATTTATAGTAAGTATTATTACTGTGATTTTCATACCAGGCAACATTTGAAATGCCATGTTTATGGTAAACATTAGCATACATATAATTGAATATTACGTATTGTTATAATGAGTAGTTGCTTCTTGTAGGGTAAATATTTAAATAATAGCATAATTAATGTTGCGGGATACAGTTGGGTTTCTGTATAACTTGGACATTGAGGGTAAAATTAATTTGCGTACTGTTTTGAAAATGTGGTAAGCATGTTAAATATGTATCATAATAATACGTTTTAATACAAATCAGAGAAGTAATCTATATTATTATAAAGCTGTAACAAAACTGTGTCTGTACATTTTAAGATCTTTGAAATTTTTTGTCTGTTTGTCTGTTCATCTTTATGTCTGTTTGTTTCTTCGCACATGATGCAAAAACTACTAAACGGATTTAAATACATTATTTTTTGATAGATCTTGATTAGACTTAAAAACTGGTATACATTTCATCCCACTAATATATCGGTAATCCGAGATATAACCTAAAAACTAGCTTTTGGCTGCAGGGGAGCCGCGGGCAAAAGCTAGTTTGTTATAAAGTACTAGTGGCTAATTATACTGATTTCCATTTAAATCGTTCTACAATACGTTAGCTCTGTAGGGTACAAATGTTCAGGAGGGTCTTTAAGTGAGCAATTGACTACACCAAGACTGAAAGAGTCAAACTTCTCGCTGCATCGGGGGCCATACTCACTGTTGCAGTCGTAGCACAGGATTGTTGATGCTGTAAAGAGAAAAGAGCATAGCTTAATACGAGGGCTCCGTTTGGTATTCGTTCGTCATAAAGTAGACATTTTAATAAAACTATATTTTTATCTGGTATAGCATGCATCGTGAGCTTTTTTGTTATTAAATATCACCATTGTTTTAAGCCATATAAGACGCAATAAGTACTTGGGCTTGTTTTTAGTATAGGCTTTGTACTAGCAATAGTAAAGCTTCAGGAGATCATTAACTCCAACAGAGTGTGAAAGTGTGCTTACCTACCCCCGTCAAACCTTCCGTGGATACGAAATGTTACTGTAGGATACCTTTTGGATATCACTAAAAATACTGTGATGGCTGTTTTAATGCATGACCAGTTTCACTCAGCAGTAGGCAGTAATGATTTTACATTCCTTTCCGTGAACAGCCAACACTTGCGTTATCTCTCCTCATGGACAGTCAGTTAGGTGGTTGACATGCACACTAAGAGAATCATAACGATAACGATTTAATCTATACTATTATAAAGTTGGAACAGAGCTTAAGATATTTGAGAAAAAAGAGAGCATTTAAGATATTTGAGAAAAAATGACTTTATTAGGCTATATAGGCGTGTCTAAACACAAAACCATTTTTTTAGATTTTTTGTCTGTTTGTCTGTTTATCTGTTTGTTTGTTCGCGCATTACGGAAAAACTACTGAACAGATTTTGATGCAACTTTTTTATTTGGTAGCTTTTGATTAGACTTAACAACTGGTAAACATTTTATCCCGCTACTATATCGGGAACCTGAGATATAACCTAAAAACTAGCTTTTGGCTGCGGCGAAGCTGCGGGCAAAGGCTAGTAAACCATAAATTTAAGAATTAGTGACTTTTCAGAATTGAATTTTGTATTGATACAAATGTGATTATGAGTAGGATTCATTCCCATATTTGTGTTGATCTTGCGGATTAACATTATATCCCTCCCAAGATTACTAGGTACATTCTTATGTTACTCCGTTTTACGTGTCATAACAATTTCTTATATCTTTATGAATAAAAAAGAAAAATTAAAACATTTAAAATCCAAAGCATCTTGGCAAGAGGTTTTGCAAAAAAGTTTCGTCGACGTAGTAACGCGATCCCCCCCTTTTTTTTTTTTTTTTTTTTTTTTTTTTTTTTTTTTTTTTTTTTTTTTTTGTTTAGGCGGGAAAAAATGTACCTAACCGCACACCCCGTTGTTCGGGGCAACAAACAGGGTAGTGTGGGGCCCTCACCCACTAAATAAACCCGCCGTGTGCCGTCTCTCCGCCTTTATTGGCGGGCCACTGGAACCATATTACATTCCTTCATTGGTGGAACATAGTTATCCTAAAAGAATAGGTAATATTTTTTGAGATAATAATCATCCTGTCTTTTAATCCAATCTCTCATCGGCTTAGACGTTTAAGCATAATTAATGGACAAATATCCAAACATCTAAACCTATTCAGACAATTACTGTAATATTTATATTATAACATTATCCCGTGGGAATGCATAGGTAGAAGATTTTTTCCGCATACATATCTCCAAAATATTCACTGAACGTCAATATGTCAATATTTTGTCAATATATTGAAGATCTCTCACAGTCTTCTGTCTCATTCACTCACTCACTTTTCATATTATGATTTTGTTTTTACCACCATATGGAACACAAAAAAGAAGAATTATCCAATTTGGTGCAGTCGTTCGGAAGTGCGCGTACATACATTTCACCGCTTCATTTATATTTATATAGATTTTCCAAAAGCGAATGAAGTCGAGAATAGGAACTCGTATTTGCGTAGCGAGGCTTATTATCTACATTCAACGATCGTGTTGCAAATGAACCCAAGTGTCACATAATTTACGACCACATCCGCATTATGCGATCGTTATGGAGATACTAATATGGTTAATATACCTAAACGTTTATTAGTTACATCTGTTGGCGCTTATCGCACCAGCACTTAGCAACGGATATGCGCAGTTACAACATTTTCACTTATTTTACTCCAGCTTTGTGATAAACATGATTTGTTTTAATTAACTCTTATTCGGTAACAGCGATGCAAAGGCAACGGCACAGCGTCAGCTTTCGATAATTTTGGTAAATAACCATATTTTTTAGGGTTCCGTAGCCAAATGGCAAAAAACGGAACCCTTATGGATTCGTCATGTCTGTCTGTCCGTCCGTATGTCACAGCCACTTTTTTGCGAAACTATAAGAACTATGCTGTTGAAACAAGTTTCAAGAATACATCTACTTACCAAGGTAAGTAGATGTATTCTGTGAACCGCATTAAGATTTTCACACAAAAATAGAAAAAGCAATAAATTTTGGGGGTTCCCTATACTTAGAACTGAAACTCAACATTCTTTTTTTTCATCAACCCCATATGAGTATCATGGATAGGTCTTTAAAATGATATTGAGGTTTCTAATATCATTTTTTTCTAAACTGAATAGTTTGCGCGAGAGACACTTCCAAAGTGGTAAAATGTGTGACACCCCCCCCCCTGTAACTTCTAAAATAAGAGAATGTTAAAACTAAAAAAATATATGATGTACATGTATATATGTAAAGTTCCATCGAAAATTGGTTTGAACGAGATCTAGTAAGTAGGTTTTTTTAATACGTCATAAATCGTAAACCGCTATTTACCTTTCATACACTATTATTAAAACATCGATCAAAGTTCAAACGAACTACAAGAACTTTTATATTATGTTACTTGCTGCTACGGAACCCTTCATGGACGAGTCCGACTCGCACTTTTTGTAATTTTTTTTATTTACTTCTAAATATAAAAAATATAGTATAGACATAATTATATCTGACTATCTTATTAAAATCCCTACTAGGCCCACCTGAGTAAGTGGTTACTAAGCCTTTAGACGCTAGCAACACTAGAAACATCACTCGCACGTCGGAGGGATAGGGTAGTAGGTGGAAAGGAAGTATAAATATATAATAAAGAGAGGATAAGGGGAAGGGATTATTTGGGCCATCTCGCACTCTCACCATACGAAACACAACTATAGAATTATCTACGATAGTTTCATACTGATCTTCTGTGAAAGAGTGGTACTTCCTAAGCATAGCTCCACCACTAGGCTCA
The DNA here is from genome assembly GCA_948253155.1 of Leucoma salicis. NCBI lineage: Eukaryota > Metazoa > Arthropoda > Insecta > Lepidoptera > Erebidae > Leucoma > Leucoma salicis. Next base: position 6,534,900 of record OX411808.1, on the reverse strand, counting down.
CTACGAGTATAGAGAAAACGTGTTAGATAGTCCCTCCTCCTCCTCTGTTAAACATTACCTAAGTAATGGATCGAGGTGATATTTTTCACAACAATAGCATCGTATTTTGAAGGTGGACTATGAAAATGTCCACATCCGTATCATTAAAAAGTCCATGCAAGTGACAGTGAAACATAATTTTGTTTTGTAATTAAAACTTTTATAGCTCTGTTGTTTATGTAATTATAAATCTGTGAAATAATGATAGTCTAGTAAAGATTTCGAAGACTTCCCCAGTCCAAGGTCTCAGCACACACCTTTGACATTTAGAAATGTTTCGAGAATATATGTGTATATTTGTTTATAAATCCTATCACTGTTTGGGAAAACATCGTGAGGAAATCTTTTTTTAGACAGTGGGTCTTTTCGTTATTAATAACAAGGCTTAAAATGAGGGTTAAATTATGGAATTTGATAAAGGAATAAGGAAGATCTTGCGGGCCGACAGAAAAACAGGCTAGAGAAATAATATACAAATTAAATACTATAGCGACAATATGAGCATTTTAAAATGAATTAGCATAGCATCATGCCTGTTTTCCCCGAAGGGGTAGGCAGAAATGTATCACACACCCACGGTTTGCCAGTTATGTTTAAGTCCCACTACATAGGGGCGAGCCTATTGCCGTCTACCGGGCACATTTCCAAACTCCGGAATGCTACTGAGATTTTTCTTTTTACGAAAAAGCTCAGTAACATTGCTCGACCCGGGGCTCGAACCCGACACTTCATGATCAGCAGTCAGACACTTTGAGATAGGAAGGAAATGAAGGGTTAAACAGTACATTATATAGTAAAAAAAGAATATGAGTATTCCGGCGAAGTCGTATAGGTAACCACTTAAGCAGACATAGAAATTGTGAAACACGATCATACTTGCGAAAACCAAATATGAACCTTGTATAGAAATTTTGGAGGCACTCAAGTTTATCTAGTTGGCTTACGGTGACATCAGAATAGCTGTTATCAGCGAAGTCAAGGATAGGCAGAAGCAGTAAAGTTGCAAACGTAATTTTGCTGGATGTATGGAGAAAATTGCGTTGTCTCTTAAGAGACCGTACAGATGCAAATCATTTTCAACTAACCTCTTGCAGCTGTGCATTCCAAGTAAAATTGGAGTCAGTTGTTAGACCCAAGTTCTTAATTCTACCACTAAAAGGAATTTTACCACTTTCAAAAATGTCCTGTGGTAACGGTGCCCAAGCAATTCTTGAGATATTTCTAGAGCTGCCTACAAAATTGTCACCTGTGTTTTTAAAGGATTCACAGTAAGGCCATGAGATTTACTTCACGCACTAATTTTGTCAAAATCGTCATTGAGTAGTTGCATAGTTTTCAGCATTTATGTTAATGGTACTTGTAAGTAAATTTGTAGATCATCTGCAAAAAGGTGGTAGGAAGAAAGTAGGTTATTTGAGATGGAATTAATAAAAATTGCGAAATGTAGCGGGGATAAAAAGCCACCCTGGAGTACGGCATTCATGGGTTTTATTGTTTTTGCGCGGAACCTTAATTAAATTTCCAAAATTAAAGTAACCTAAGTTACTCCTTGTAACAACAGCTATCTGTTAGTGAAGTCCCGTCCAAATCGGTCCACCCATTCCGGAGATTTTATTCATTCACGATTTCATGGTTTTTTTTTCACGGAACCCTAATTGTTTTTCCAAAATAAAAGTATCCTTACTTACGCGCTGTAACAACAGCTATCTGATAGTGAAAGGCCCGTCCAAATCGGTGCAGCCGTTCCGGAGATTAGCCGGAACAAACAGACGGACAGACAGACAGACAAAAACTTTAAGAGTCTACCTACAAATTCCGTGCTAGAAAGAGCTGTTTGAATTAACTCCGCGTATTTTTATTTCTTTAAATAGTTTTTGTCAGTATTTTGTAACTTTCATACATCAATTAAAGTGCCTAAGTTTGTCTAGTAATTAGTGTAAAGTTCGGTGGTGGAAAATAAAGTGATTTAGTGAAGTTTTTCAATTTATTAAACGAACCATAAAAGATTTGATGCATCATGATACAAGAACGCTTAAGCCCTTTTAGTCGCGGCCCTCGCTTGCAACGACACTATCTGTTTGCGTTCGTTATCTTCGCTGACTAACATACAAAAAATCGACTACCTACTGTGTTTATTTATATATAATAAGACAAAATGAATAAGCGTAAATGCGCTGGATGTCCAAATGTATTAAAAGGGACATCTTTTCATCATTGCTGCCGATGTTAGGATAATTTTCACTATAGCTGCGTCAATTTTAGCAAGGAGGCATTCATCAGTTTCACTAAGGAGTTTAAAGACACATGGGTATGCCCCGTGTGTCGCTGTAGAGCACCTAAGAGTGGCGATAATTCAAATACGACGGTGTGTTCTCCAATTATTACTAAGAACTTGGGCGGACCGTTGGACGATAACGTCACACTGCGCACGAAGCCTCGCAGCCCAGTAAACTGCGGCTGTCTCTCCGCCGACATTATCCGGGAGATCATTAGGGAAGAGTTGGATAGGAAGTTCAATACTCAGATTACGGATATACAATCGAAAGTAACTCTCCTAGAAGAATCTGTTGCACTTTTTAATTTAGAGTACGACCTAATAAAAAGTGAATGCTAATCAAAAACCAAACTCTTAACACAGCTCCAAAACGTCAACAACCAACTGCGCGCAGATACTGAACTGCTAGCGTATCGTTTGCACCAGATGGAGCAGCTATCCCGCTCAACCAACACCGAAGTACAATGTGTTCCAGAATACAATAGTGAAAACCTGTACAGTACGGTTTTACAACTGGCAAACACCATTAAATGTCCTTTATCAGAGTCTGACATTCACTACTGCAGTCGCATCGCAAAGCTCAACAACCAGAGCCTCCGCCCTCGGTCCATTTTGGTCAAATTCAGTGGCCGTCGTTTACGCGACACCTTCCTTGCTGGAGTAATCAAGTTTAACCGTAACAACTCAACTGACAAACTGAATACGAGCCACCTAGGGCACGGCGGCAACAAGAAGACTCATGTGTTCGTAACTGAATACCTTATCCCAGAGATGAAATCACTGCATGCTGCCGCGCGCCTGAAAGCCAAGGAGCTGAGATATCGCTTTTGCTGGGTGCGTGACGACAAAGTATACCTTCGAAAGACTGAAAGCAGTAATTACATTTTTATCAAAAATACTGCTTCGTTAGATAACTTGTCCTAGCTCCGTTTTTGAACTTTATGGCACTTTTTTAAATAGATAATTATATTATTTTTATTTTTACAACGGTTATATATTATTATTTCTATTATTTACTAAAATATTGTTGTTTTTAGTTAATATCTAATTCTATTTATTCAATACAATTATACTATCAAAATGTTAGAGGTTTGCTTACCAAAACTTTAGACTTTTTTGCTAATATCTGCTGTAATAATTATGATGTTGTAATACTCACCGAGACATGGCTTAACAGCAGCATCTACGATTCTGAATTATTCGACAGTCGCTATGTTGTTTATAGGAGGGATAGGGAAACTAGCGGATTCCATAGTAGTAAAAATGGCGGAGGTGTATTGATTGCAGTATCAAAACGGTTTAACTCCAGACGATTACAAAACATTGAATCTAATTGTGAAGACCTTTGGGTACAAATTGGCTGCAGTGAGGATAACGGTAATTCCGAACAACTCTTATTATGCGCTGTATATCTACCACCACCTTTACAGAAACATATTCTTGACCATTTTCTATCGAATATAAATCAAAATTTGGACCAAAACGTCACATTAAACATATTGATAGTCGGCGACTTTAATATAGGATCGATTCCTTGGAGCTTTACAAATAATAACCAACCTATCTTAGATTGTTCGGGCAGTACGTACTCTACAATGCTTTTGGACTTTATTGTTTTCCATGATCTTACGCAATATAATCACGTTAGAAACAACAAACATAGAATATTAGATTTGGTTTTAAGTAACATCAAAATTATAGACCTCCTCCATTGCAATTTCGCACAACTTTTAACTTTAACCAAATTCTCTCACGCAATAATAATGAACATTTTTGTTTTCACAAGGCTGATTACAATAAAATCATGATGCAGTTGAACGAAGTGCGATGGATTCAGGAATTTGAGAACTGCAATACTGCAGATGAGATGCTATCTATATTCTACCGTCATATAATCCGAGAAGCAATTCGCAAATTTGTCCCTAAATCCGCGACGAAGTCAAAACAGTTCCCTGTATGGTTTACACAAAATTAATAAATCGTTTACGTGAAAAATTTAAATATCGAAATATGTTTCGTAAATTTAATAATCCGCTTGATAAATTGTGTTTCGAGTTACTCAAAAAGCGTACTGAACATTTGATGACTATTTGTTACAATAATTACATCACCCGATTAAAACATAACCTCAAATCGAATACGAAGCTACTTTGGATATTTATTAATAATAAAAAGAATGGTCATAGCCACTACTACCCAGCTCTTATGTCTCTTAACGATAATACAGCTACAAAAGGGGTTGATATTTGTAACCTCTTTGCTAAAAACTTCTCTGCCGCCTATCACAATGGAAACAATGGTTTATTAGACACCTCGCCTGTTTCTAACTATAATTTTGCTATGTTGACGAATAACTATCTTACTTCAATTAAGTTCAAAGACAATCAAGTTCTTAAAGTGTTAAAAAGACTTGATCATCATAAGGGTGCCGGCTCTGATAGAATTTCCACCATTTTTGTAGCTAAAGCTGATTCAGCCCTTGCTTTACCTTTGTACTTCATATACAATAAATCGCTTAACTCTGGTAGATTTAATCACCAAGTTTTATTGTACAAGCTTTCCAGTATTGGTATATCCGAACCCTTGCTCAGTTGGTGCGGATCATATCTGTCAGACAGAAAATCTTTTGGTGTGGTAAATGGTTATAGATCCGACCCATTTTTAGCTCACTCAAGTGTTCCTCAAGGTTCCCATCTGGGACCTTTATTCTTCAATATCTTCGTAAATGATATTGGCAGTTGCTTCCTTCATTCAAACTTTTATCTGTTTGCCGACGATCTAAAGTTTTTCAAAGTTGTCGATACGCTTTCCGACTCGTTTCTCTTGCAGGAGGACTTGGATCGTTTAATAGCATGGTGTGATGTGAATGGTATGATTTTGAATGCAACCAAGTGTTTTTCGATTAGATTTACGAGGAAAAAACAAAGTGTTAGTTATAAATATAATATTAAAAAAGATAATTTAGTTGAAGTTGATTGTATCAAGGATCTAGGAGTTTTACTCGAGAGTAAGCTACGATTTAATAGGCACATAGACACCATATGCTCTAAAGCTTTCAAAAGTCTCGGTTTCATGCTACGCAATTGTAAAGATTTCAAAAATACAAAATATACATATGTCAAACTTAGCTTTCAGAATGAATAAAATAAGGTCTAAAGGTGGAGATATTCTTACGCAAATACAAGATGTGTTAAGCCGATGCAGTGAATATTTTGGAGATATGTATGCGGAAAAAATCTTCTACCTATGCATTCCCACGGGATAATGTTATAATATAAATATTACAGTAATTGTCTGAATAGGTTTAGATGTTTGGATATTTGTCCATTAATTATGCTTAAACGTCTAAGCCGATGAGAGATTGGATTAAAAGACAGGATGATTATTATCTCAAAAAATATTACCTATTCTTTTAGGATAACTATGTTCCACCAATGAAGGAATGTAATATGGTTCCAGTGACCCGCCAATAAAGGCGGAGAGACGGCACACGGCGGGTTTTTTTAGTGGGTGAGGGCCCCATACTACCCTGTTCATTGCCCCGAAGGACGGGGAGTGCGGTTAGGAAAATTCTTCCGCTTTAAAAAAAAAGAAAAAAGAAAAAAGGATAACTATGTTACCACAAATGATCTAAAAACTAAATGGATTTGTATGAAATTTGATATACAGATAAATTACAGCTTGGATAAACACATGAAATATTGTTTGTACCGATAAAGAGTTCCTGTGGGATATGCCTAGGTAGTTACTTAGGCAAGAAAGAAGGCCCTAGAGTTCTAGGGCTCAAATTTTGAATTTTAAGCAGACAAAGTCACGGGTAAGTTCTAGTACTTGTTGTAAAGAACTGCTATATGCTATGTAAAACTCAAAGCTGTCTCTGCAAAATATTTACTCAGCTGCTGCTCATGTCATATGTTTCAGTTCGAAACTAGATGGATGTAAACTTTATTTCACATTAATTTACACACATCTCTATGTAAATTATTTACAAGGCTGGCTGTGCATAGGGGGGTGCTGGTCCCTACATGCATGGTAGTGAATGTTAGGCATGACCGAATAAGCATGAGAGTATAATAAATGCTGTGGAGATGAGAAGCCTGAGAAGCATAGCCGGCGGCCATATAAGGCGGCGGTTTGGGTCAGCGGAAGAATCCTCCTCCCTAGCCCTCTCCGCCGCTTCCTTCCGCGAGATAACCTCCTCGCAGAAGCCAGCTACCGCGGCCCAATTCCTGTCGCTGCCAAGCATCGCTCTGACGACGCTTGGCAGCGAGAGGTCCCCCCCTATTTCCGCGACGAGTTCACGGCGCTGCTCGGCCCAAGCCGGGCACGACTCGAGCGTGTGCCGCGCCTTGTCCTCGCCACAGCCGCAGTGGTGACAGCCCGGAGTCACTTCCCTCCTTGCAACTATGTGCAGATATCTGCCGAAGCAACCGTGCCCCGACAGCACCTGCACCAGTCGGAAGGTAAGGACTCCGTGCCGTCGCCCCGCCCACTCCTCCAGCACCGGCTGGAGCGCCCCTACGGTCCAAAGACCGGCCCGAGGCGCCTCCAACCGCGCCCTCCATCTGGCCATGGCAGTTCGGCGTGCGTCACCCTGCCACCTGGCCACCTCCCTGGGTAGGGGGCGTCCGCCCCCCTCCCGCTCTTGCGACGCCCGCCGATACACCTCGGCGAGCACCTCCGCCTCCAAGTCCCACGGGGGGATTCCAGCCAACGCGCAGGCCGCCTCCGTCGACACCGTGCGGTATCCACGTATGACCCTGGACGCAACGACTCTTTGTGGTCTCCACAGAAGAGCCCTGTTCAGTGCGTCCAGGGACCCCGCCCACACGGGTGCGCCATACAACGCCATCGACCGGACCACCCCCGCGTAGAGCCGTCGGCACGCATTGTTGGTTCCGCCCATATTCGGCATGAGCCGTGCAAGGGCAGACGCTGCGCCGACTAGCCTCGGGGACAGTTGGCGGAAGTGCTCGCGAAAGCGCCACCGCCCATCCAGCATCAGATTAAGTATCTGGGCCTGCACCCCAATCTGGACCCCGTCCACTGTGATCGAGGCGCCAGCAGGTGGCCGACGTCGGGGCCCATGGAATAGTAGGGCTTCCGACTTTTCCAGGGCCACCCTAAGCCCCAGCGCCCCGATCCTCCTGACCACCTCCGAGGTCCCTAAGGTGGCCAGGAACGCCGCTTCCTCGAAGTTTCCACCCCGGGCCACGACCAGCGTGTCGTCCGCATAGCAGATGACCGCCAGCCCGGGGGGGAGCCGACAGCGCAACACCCAGTCGTAACCGATGTCCCACAGGAGCGGCCCCAGGACCGAACCCTGCGGGACACCGCACGACATTGGTCTCCTCACAACGTCGCCCATGCGGCTCTCATAGACGACGCTGCGGCCCTCTAGATAGTCCGCCACCAGCCGCCTCAGGTATACAGGCACCCCGTGATACCGGAGCGCCTCCCGGATGCAGCTGAATGGCAGACTATTAAACGCGTTGGCGATGTCAAGCGACACCGCCAACAGCATTTCCCCGCTGGTAACGACCGCCGCGGCCGCGGCCCTCAGACGCACGATCGCACCGACTGTCGAACGACCAGCTCGAAAACCGAACTGGGCGTCCGACAAGTCGGGCCCGACGTCGCGCAGGTGCTGGACAATGCGGGCAGCGAGGATTCTCTCCAGCAGCTTACCCACCTCATCCAGCAGCACGATGGGCCTGAAGGCCCCGACCGAATCCAATCCGTTCGTCTCGGCTTCGGCAGGAGTACCAGCCTCCCCTCCTTCCAGCAGTGAGGGCTGGCTAGCACTTAGAAGTGGAGGGAATTGCTCCTTGGGCTGGCCCTTGGGGCGCTGCCCAGCCTTCTGCGCCGTCTTTGGCTTGTTAGCCTTGGGGGCAACTTTGCCCTGTCCCTTGGGCGGCGTAGCAGCCGCGGCCGCGGAATAAGTTCCCACGCGGCCACCCTGGCAGGGTAGTGGCGTTAGGGCCGAAGGCGGCGCGGCCTTCTTATCCGCGGCCAGAGCTGGACGGAGTCTTGGCTCCGGCGGCACCCTGGTGCTCAAGGAGTCGATGCGCGGGTCATAGATAGCACTAATACGATCGATGACCTGGCGCATCTGCTCCTCTGTAAGGAGACCAGGGGCCGGAGGCCCCGCACCCGTCTTTGAGGCAGAGGTTTCCGGCCCGGCCTCGGCGAGGCTTGGCTTGACTCGCCGGCTAGCGAGCTCCTTACGGGGCTCTGCCACCTCCGCCTCGAGGCGCCTGCAGCGACAGGGTGCCTCCAGCTTCCCAGTCCCCCCCGGGACCGAGTACCACCGGAGAGACTCCATTGCCCCCTATGCTACCTTGGTAGCGTTGTTGAGGGCCTCCGCGAGGTTGCCCCGAAGGTTCCGTTACCCATTAGCCACCGTAGAAACGACGGCCAAGGCATCGGAAACCTTCTGGGCAATCTGGTCCATCGTGGGTGGACCGTCCATGTCCGGAGGCTCCTCACGGAGCTTCGATGAGAGGAGGGTTACCCTCTCCTCCACCGAAAGCCCCACTGCCAGATCTTTTGGTATGGCCTCGTCCGCCAGGGCTGAGGCTCGTGTAGTCATCCGCCTACTGGTTCTACGGCCTCTCTTAGCCGTGGTCTTTCCTGGCTGTGGCATCTCCGTGGAGCTACCCTCTTACTCCGATATGTTGCCTCTTCGCTCAATAGAGTGCTTTAAAGGCCGCAAAGACTGGTCCGTTAAATAGCCCGCTTCCTGCCGGGACCCCGACGGTTTCAGAGACTTGGTTCTTACAGCCGCAGTGGAACTACCGCCACCATCTGTCTCCGTCTCCATCTGTACTTCTGCAGCAGAGCTGCCACTGCCCACGGGCGTCGGTTTCCTGCCGCGGGTCTTTTTCTTACTCCTCTTCGTCTCGGCGTAAGTTGTCCCCCCCATATACGTGGGACTGACAGGGCCGGTTTTGGGACTCGGCCCTGTGAGGGATTCCCCAGTTGCATGGCACCCGGGACCCTCCTGGGGATTCGTTGTATTGTTACTGTCCGCCATTTTGGTTAGTTTATAGTCCATCGACTGTAGTTGTGCCACCCTCGCGACTGGATACCCTCCAGCCATTCATCCCTCGCTGGGTGGCAGAGCTTGGATTGGGGTAATTTTTTATAGGGGTTTTCTTCCCCGTGGTCCGAAGACCCCCGGTCCTGTCCGTTCAGGATTACGGTTCGGGCCGAACGGTGGTCTGCATCAGACCATGCCCACCGATCGCAAAGCAAGTGGTGAGCCCGTCGCCCCTCAGGCTAAAAGCCCCGTCTCCGTTTCCCAGGGCCTGGAGGGCCATTATGGCCCCGCTGGCCTTCCACGGCCGACGTTCGGCCCACTGCAAGCAGTGAGCCCGTCGCCACTCGGGCTGAAAGCCCCGCCTCCGGGGACGGGGGGTCACTGTGACCCCGCTGTCCCCACCCCAAGGTCGGGGAGGCCACTGTGGCCCCGCCGACCCTCCACGGCGGACGTACGGCCCACTGTGCCCTCTGCTAATCAGAGGGACATGCGGAGACCCGTCCCCTGCCGGGATTCAGCCGCCGGCACTAGTGCCGACGTTGCCCGGGGTGCACCAACGCGGAGGTATCCCGACCCGCACCCCGGTAGAGGTCGCCCTAGGCGAACGTATTTTGACCATATCGGGGACGTTCTTAAGGAAGGCCAGGTTAAGAGTACTCGAAACCAACGAGCATGCATGAAAGCGCTGATGAAAGTAGATGAAGCGAAAGATGTGTATCAGGATCGTAGCAAGTGGAGAGAAGTGGTCTCTGCCTACCCCTGCAGTAAAAAAGCGTGATAATACAAAGGTATGTATCTCTATGCATAAAGCATATAACACATTTTTAAGCAAAATAGAAATGAAGAAAGGAATATTTTGTAAGTGCGCCAATTTAGCAGATATGTCACGTTTCAAGTTTTTAAGTTACCTCAATAGGGAGCCCCCTTTGTATTACCCGTCACGTAGCAACCTTTACAATACATTTGCAAACCTAGCAAAATGAAGCGTGGTTTATAGTGTTATTATATTTTTTAATAATACGCTCTAAGTTTAATGGTCCATAAAGTATGTGGTTAAATTATAAACGCTTATTTATAGTATTATTACTGTGATTTTCATACCAGGCAACATTTGAAATGCCATGTTTATGGTAAACATTAGCATACATATAATTGAATATTACGTATTGTTATAATGAGTAGTTGCTTCTTGTAGGGTAAATATTTAAATAATAGCATAATTAATGTTGCGGGATACAGTTGGGTTTCTGTATAACTTGGCCATTGAGGGTAAAATTAATTTGCGTACTGTTTTGAAAATGTGGTAAGCATGTTAAATATGTATCATAATAATACGTTTTAATACAAATCAGAGAAGTAATCTATATTATTATAAAGCTGTAACAAAACTGTATCTGTACATTTTAAGATCTTTGAAATTTTTTGTCTGTTTGTCTGTTCATCTTTATGTCTGTTTGTTTCTTCGCACATGATGCAAAAACTACTAAACGGATTTAAATACATTTTTTTTTGATAGATCTTGATTAGACTTAAAAACTGGTATACATTTCATCCCACTAATATATCGGGAATCCGAGATATAACCTAAAAACTAGCTTTTGGCTGCAGGGGAGCCGCGGGCAAAAGCTAGTTTGTTATAAAGTACTAGTGGCTAATTGTACTGATTTCCATTTAAATCGTTCTACAATACGTTAGCTCTGTAGGGTACAAATGTTCAGGAGGGTCTTTAAGTGAGCAATTGACTACACCAAGACTGAAAGAGTCAAACTTCTCGCTGCATCGGGGGCCATACTCACTGTTGCAGTCGTAGCACAGGATTGTTGATGCTGTAAAGAGAAAAGAGCATAGCTTAATACGAGGGCTCCGTTTGGTATTCGTTCGTCATAAAGTAGACATTTTAATAAAACTATATTTTTATCTGGTATAGCATGCATCGTGAGCTTTTTTGTTATTAAATATCACCATTGTTTTAAGCCATATAAGACGCAATAAGTACTTGGGCTTGTTTTTAGTATAGGCTTTGTACTAGCAATAGTAAAGCTTCAGGAGATCATTAACTCCAACAGAGTGTGAAAGTGTGCTTACCTACCCCCGTCAAACCTTCCGTGGATACGAAATGTTACTGTAGGATACCTTTTGGATATCACTAAAAATACTGTGATGGCTGTTTTAATGCATGACCAGTTTCACTCAGCAGTAGGCAGTAATGATTTTACATTCCTTTCCGTGAACAGCCAACACTTGCGTTATCTCTCCTCATGGACAGTCAGTTAGGTGGTTGACATGTACACTAAGAGAATCATAACGATAACGATTTAATCTATACTATTATAAAGTTGGAACAGAGCTTAAGATATTTGAGAAAAAAGAGAGCATTTAAGATATTTGAGAAAAAATTACTTTATTAGGCTATATAGGCGTGTCTAAACACAAAACCATTTTTTTAGATTTTTTGTCTGTTTGTCTGTTTATCTGTTTGTTTGTTCGCGCATTACGGAAAAACTACTGAACAGATTTTGATGCAACTTTTTTATTTGGTAGCTTTTGATTAGACTTAACAACTGGTAAACATTTTATCCCGCTACTATATCGGGAACCTGAGATATAACCTAAAAACTAGATTTTGGCTGCGGTGAAGCTGCGGGCAAAGGCTAGTAAACCATAAATTTAAGAATTAGTGACTTTTCAGAATTGAATTTTGTATTGATACAAATGTGATTATGAGTAGGATTCATTCCCATATTTGTGTTGATCTTGCGGATTAACATTATATCCCTCCCAAGATTACTAGGTACATTCTTATGTTACTCCGTTTTACGTGTCATAACAATTTCTTATATCTTTATGAATAAAAAAGAAAAATTAAAACATTTAAAATCCAAAGCATCTTGGCAAGAGGTTTTGCAAAAAAGTTTCGTCGACGTAGTAACGCGATCCCCTGGGAAAGACGTTGTCGCTTCACAACGCAGCGTTGTTGAGCACAAGATTAATAAATTTTCTTTTATTTTAAAAATGCATCTTTCAGTGAATTTTCTTTTGTATAAGACGAAAATAATGTTACACAATACATAATTACGATAACAAGTGAGCACTTCCACCTGGTGCCCAACCCTACCACCAGTGATATCCATCCATCCATCCATCAGCCGTAATCGCCACGCTTGGCAGGCGGGTTGGCGATCGCAGTGGATGTTGTTAATACTCGAGGGAGTGCTGCTGCCCACTCCTCCGGTATTCCCTCAGTCGGCTCTTACGACTCCCATGGGTAGAGAGGGGTGGGACAATTCTAAAGCCGGCCCCAAACGGCCAACCAGTGATATAGAAGAAGTAAATTGAGAAACTTATGTGCAGATAATTTAGTATGAGCGTTTTGTACCTACTAGATTTTAGATCAAAATAGATTTGAAAGAAACATTTGCAAACCATTTTACGTTTATGAGAATGAGGTCTGAGGCTCGTATGAGTCATACGACAGTAAAGTTCTTCAACTGTGAGTTTAAGGTTTGCCTTTTCGCAAATTAGTCCCTTTGGAGTTATGCGAAAGATTTACTGTGCATACATTATAATAATATTAATATTTTACTAGGCACGTTAATTTACTTACATAAAAGAGCACGTTAATTTTTAAGTATTTAAATAATTTAAATACAAGTAAATACTTTGAAAATATATTATACTAGCTGACCCGGCGAACTTCGTACCACCATATTTCTTTTTCATGAATACTTAGATTCTAAAATCCTGAAAGATGTGTTTTGGCTTCGGCTGGCTTAACAACTGAACGTCAATATGTCAATATTTTGTCAATATATTGATCTCTCACAGTCTTCTGTCTCATTCACTCACTCACTTTTGATATTATGATTTTGTTTTTAATTTTCTTTTCATTTTTTTAATTTTCTTTTACACAAACTTTGTCCTGACCATATGGAACACAAAAAAGAAGAATTATCCAATTTGGTGCAGTCGTTCGGAAGTGCGCGTACATACATTTCACCGCTTCATTTATATTTATATAGATTTTCAAAAAGCGAATGAACCCAAGTGTCACATAATTTACGACCACATCCGCATTATGCGATCGTTATGGAGATACTAATATGGTTAATATACCTAAACGTTTATTAGTTACATCTGTTGGCGCTTATCGCAACAGCACTTAGCAACGGATATGCGCAGTTACAACATTTTCACTTATTTTACTCCGGCTTTGTGATAAACATGATTTGTTTTTACTAACTCTTATTCGGTAACAGCGATGCAAAGGCAACGGCACAGCGTCAGCTTTCGATAAGTTAGGTAAATAACTATATTTTTTAGGGTTCCGTAGCCAAATGGCAAAAAACGGTACCCTTATGGATTCGTCATGTCTGTCTGTCCGTCCGTATGTCTCAGTCACTTTTTTCCGAAACTATAAGAACTATGCTGTTGAAACTTGATAAGTAGATGTATTCTGTGAACCGCATTAAGATTTTCACACAAAAATAGAAAAAAACAATAAATTTCGGGGGTTCCCCATACTTAGAACTGAAATTCAACATTTCTTTTTTTCATCAACCCCATATGAGTATCATGGATAGGTCTTCAAAAATGATATTGAGGTTTCTAATATATTTTTTTTCTAAACTGAATAGTTTGCGCGAGAGACACTTCCAAAGTGGTAAAATGTGTGCCCCCCCCTGTAACTTCTAAAATAAGAGAATGTTAAAACTAAAAAATATATGATGTACATGTATATATGTAAAGTTCCATCGAAAATTGGTTTGAACGAGATCTAGTAAGTAGTTTTTTTTTAATACGTCATAAATCGTAAACCGCTATTTACCTTTCATACACTATTATTAAAACATCGATCAAAGTTCAAACGAACTACAAGAACTTTTATATTATGTTACTTGCTGCTACGGAACCCTTCATGGGCGAATCCGACTCGCACTTTTTGTATTTTTTTTTGTTATTTACTTCTAAATATAAAAAATATAGTTTAGACATAATTATATCTGACTATCTTATTAAAATCCCTACTAGGCCCACCTGAGTAAGTGGTTACCTAAGCCTTTAGACGCTAGCAACACTAGAAACATCACTCGCACGTCGGAGGGATAGGGTAGTAGGTGGAAAGGAAGTATAAATATATAATAAAGAGAGGATAAGGGGAAGGAATTATTTGGGCCGTCTCGCACTCTCACCATACGAAACACAACTATAGAATTATCTACGGTAGTTTCATACTGATCTTCTGTGAAAGAGTGGTACTTCCTAAGCATAGCTCCACCACTAGGCTCACTATAGAGAAAACGTGTTAGTTAGTTCCTCCTCCTCCTCTGTTAAACATTACCTAAGTAATGGATCGAGTTGATATTTTGCACAACAATAGCATCGTATTTTGAAGGTGGACTATTAAAATGTCCACATCCGTATCATTAAAAACTCCATGCAAGTGACAGTGAAACTGTATTAGTACCGGGATTTTGTTTTGTAAATAAAACTTTTATAGCTCTGTTGTTTATGTTATTATAAATCTGTGAAAAATAATGATAGTCTAGTAAAGATTTCGAAGACTTCTCCAGTCCAAGGTCTCAGCACACACCTTTGACATTTAGAAATGTTTCGAGAATATATGTGTATATTTGTTTATAAATCCTATCACTGTTTGGGAAAACATCGTGAGGAAATCCTTTTTTAGACCGTGGGTCTTTTCGTTATTAATAACAAGCTTTAAAAGCAGGCTAGAGAAATAATATACAAATTAAATACTATAGCGACAATATGAGCATTTTAAAATGAATTAGCATAGCATCACGCCTGTTTTCCCCGAAGGGGTAGGCAGAGGTGTATCACACACCCACGGTTTGCCAGTTTTGTTTAAGTCCCACTTCATAGGGGCGAGCCTATTGCCGTCTACCGGGCACATTTCCAAACTCCGCAATGCTACTGAGATTTTTCTTTTTACGAAAAAGCTCATTAACATTGCTCGACCCGGGGCTCGAACCCGACACCTCATGATCAGCAGTCAGACACACTACCGCTGCTCCACCGAGGCAGTAACTTGAATTATATTTTTTACTTATTCAGCAAATCTTAACCTTATTTTATTTACTTGAATACGATTCTCCTAAACTAATTCTTTCTAAAATGAAGTCCAATGTAGTACTAAAAATAAATATTGAAATTCTTTTTACTTTTACAATGAGTTGAAATCTTCGGACACAGAATTGTGAAAACATTTCAAGTATGATCTTTATTTCTATTCACCTGGCACTAATAGGCTGGCACTGGATTTCTCTAGTCATCCCTTTTTAAAATTCATTGTATTTTTTTGTCTGAAAATTTTGTTTTTGTTTTCTTTTCATTGCTTTTAAATATCGTATAGTTACCTATACTTATTTGTATTGAGTAACCACTCGATTTTTTTGTTTTGTTTTTCGTTGATTTTTTTTTCAATTGATATTATATTTAATCCATACTTATAAACTAAAAATGTTATTAAAAGTTTTAAGTGATAATTCATTCTCATTAACTGACTTCAAAAATGGAAGAATGTATTTGAAGATTTTTTTTCTTTAATGTTTCTGGACCGGTTTACGCACTTCTTTGTATGTCTGATTATAGTGCATACCTACTATCCAGATGGTCCAATAGAGATATGTTGATGATCTGATGATGGATTTCTGAGAGTTGAATATTCTGTCAAAGTTAGTGCCAGCAGCAATTGAAAAAAGGTTATTGAATAAACAATATATTCAACAGCCCTTTTTTTATTACTACTTCATCCATATAAAGAAACAATGAGTTATTAATACACAAAAAGCAACGCATTATATTACCAGAATAAATAGGAAACCTGAAAACTGCAAAACAATTCAAAATATTCCAACAATAACGGTCGTGCCAATGTTTGTGTAGATATTTATGAAACGCAAGAAAACTAGAATAAAAATGATTGTTTGGAAATATTTTCTAGACAATCTGAAAGTGTGTCAAAGCGAACTACAGAGTAACAACTTTGGAAGCGTTCCAAGTAAAATTCCGATATAATTAAACGGTGCTTTTAATGATAAGTTGCCCATTAGTGTTTATGCATTGAAATTAATTACAGAGTCCAGACAAAAACAACAAAATAATTAAATCATTGTATATAGTAATAACAGCAGTGATAGCTTAGCGCTAAAACCAAGGACTGAAAAAACAGTAGTATTGATTTCGATTCCGAGTCCAAGTTTAAGACCTCCTACGGCACACATCCCTGAATTTTTGAGATTTTTTGAAATTATGTGTTAAAAGCAACCTTATGGGCTAATATGTTAATCCAGTTTATTTATATATATATCAAATTAAATTATGTGTGTATTTATTTATCACTGCTTGGTAAAGCAAAACATCGTGAGGAAACCTGGATACCTGAGAGATTTTCTCCACGGCTTGTGAAGTATGCCAACCCGCCATAGGCCAGTGTGGACTATGGCCTAATCCTTCTCACACTGAGCAGAGAACCGTGTCCATAAGTAGGACAGAAAATATATATTTTTTTATACAATGTGGGTGGCAAACAACCTTACGGCCCGCCTGGTTACGGTTACCGTAGTAATACCAGAGGCATTACTCGCATGTCACCATCTCCAAGTAAAGGGATAGGAGGTGGATAGGAAGGATAATAAGGAGAGGCCTGGGCCTGCGGTGCTCTCACTCGCCCCACCAAACAACGGCAGAAGTATCTACCATTGTTTCACGCTGATATTTTGTGAGAGGATGGTATATTATCGGGTAGGTGTGAAAAAGTTACGCATTAATCTCTTTACAATTATTCGATATATTTACATGAAACTTAATTTGAATGTCATCTTTATAATATTTTCTAGTGTTGTGTTATAAAATTTATCAGCACAAATGTTTGTAGTGCTTTATATGTGATAACAAATAATCTACAGCAAAAACCACCCGCCAGGTATTTACGTGTGTGTTACCATTGCAATCTTTTGTCTAACATTCTCTGGTCCAATTTTGTGAGCAATGTCACAACTAGCCGATATCGAATTAGCTCAAAGAAATTTGGAAGACTGTTTTTCGAAACGAATGGCGGAACTCGAAGCACAAATTCAGTGTTGTGTTCCAGTGAAGGAGACTGTGGCAAGGGTAGCGGAGGAGTTCCGCACCTTTAGAGAGCTAGTATTTAAGATGCTCGGTTTACTCCGTCAGCAAATACAAGAGTGCACTAAAGCGCTGGATACTATGGAGGCTAGGAAGAGGAGGAAATCTCTCCTCCTTATAGGAATTCCGGAAACTGAGCGTGAGGACAGCACAAAGGTCGTCTTGGAAATTTTAAATGGAAAATTGGCCCTCAAAGATGTTACGACGACCTCTATAAAATACTGTCATCGTCTTGGCAACCTAAAAAAGGACCGTAACAGGCCTATAGTCGTTCATTTCACTAGCACCACTTGGAGAACAGCTGTATGGAAGGCCAAATCAGGACTTAAGGGGTCCTCAATCAACATCAGAGAATTCCTGACCAAATCTCGTCAGTGTGTATTTACAAAGGCCCGTCTGCACTTCGGCATACACTCGTGCTGGTCTCAGTACGGTGATATAATTGTGAAGACGTCTGACGGCAAACGTGTAAAAACCACTTCCATGGATGAACTGGAGTCGCTAATGTTAAAGTATCGACAAGCCACAGGAACATCTCGAGCATCTTCAAAGTGAGACCGATAGTGGATTGACGTTATCGTCAATTACCAAGAATCATCACAGAGTGTAATGTTATATTTTATAAACAACCGACTGTGTTCTGGTAGATATTATTATAGGTACTTTTTCATACAGTCTGTGAATTACAGTGGGAATCTTGGTGTGACAACTCCTACATAACGACCCACTTAGATATTGTTTTTAGATTACTTTTTTACTCTGAAGTTACATATATAGGTATGCTTTTACTATTGTAAGGTTAGAATATTAACAAACTTATTGCGGGCCTAAGCAAAGATAGCTCTCATCTATTTTATATAATTGCACGTACCTATTTAATTGTATTCGCCCTAGTAATATCTAAATAGGTTTATTGTATAACATGGGGCCTATATTATGGCGCATAACATAGGTACGCATAGCTAAATTTAAATTCCTCTAACCCGACAATATAATGTAGATATGTATAATAAATTATCTGTACCTACAGTTTGTAAATCTTTAAAAGTCATTATAATACATATCTTTTTTTTTTTTTTTGATCTGTTAGCACATAATTATTAATACAATATTGTTATTTATTATACTTTGGATAGTTTTGATATGGACATTACGTTCTGCTCTTGTACAGCATTGTTATTTATGTGCCTAGTTTAGTTTTTGTACCTACTTTAACTGGATGATCATGTGCCAGTCGGCGGGTGGTGTTGAGTCTAAGAACTTACCTAATAACTTTGACATAATAAGTATTACTTGTCATTATATATTATAGAAAAATTATAATTTAGTCTATACCTATTCTATTTATAATATATATATATATATATTGTTGTATTGTTTTATATATATATATATATATATATATATATATATTGTTTGTTTATATACCTAATATAGCTATTTATTATCTTAATATACCTATTGCAGTTTAATAAATATGATATCAGAAAATGATTTATCCTTTAAGTCTGCTAATGAGTCTTTAACGTCATTTTCTGACGAAAGTTTCACCTCTGCGCCGGAAACCCTTGGAGATTTTGTACGTAGTAATTTTGATAAAAATGCTCCTCGCTTATTGAATGTGTGCCACATAAACGCCCAAAGCCTACCTAGTCACTACAATGAATTTTGTGATGTTTTTGCCGACGCTAATGTACATGCCATTCTAATTTCCGAGACCTGGCTTAAACCTTCGCTTCTATCTGCTAGTTATACTCTTCCGGGTTTTATACTCATCAGGAACGATCGGGTTGGGAGAAGAGGGGGTGGCGTTGCTATATACTTACGGAGTGATCTTACATATAGAACTATAGCCATTTCTACCATTATCTCGGTGCCTTGTGCTGAATTTCTGTTTCTCGAGGTTTGCGTCAAGGGTATTAAAATTAATCTTGGTGTGATTTACTGTCCCCCTACTATCGATTACTTCACCGATATCGAATTGGTTTTGGAATCCTTAGGGTCTGAGTATGGACATCACATCATCATGGGAGATTTTAACACTAATCTTCTTGACGGCAGTTCCCCTCGGACTCGTAAACTCTTTAATATCCTAGATTCAACCAAGATCAGTGTCTTACCTTTACAACCCACTCACATCAATATTAACGGAGAAGACACTTGGTTAGACTTGATTCTCACATCTAACCCTTCCCGTGTCTCGTCACATGGTCAACATCCTGCACCTGGGTTTTCCCATCACGACCTCATCTTCCTGTCATACGCCCTTAAACCTCCTAAACCAACTCCTAAAGTACTGCACAGGCGTTGTTTCTCTCGTATCAATATTGATGCCCTTCGGGCGGATGCTTCGAGGATTGATTGGAAGCCGTTGATCACAGCTGATACAATTGATGATAAGGTACATATTTTCAATGATGTCATTATCAAACTTTATGATTTACATGCCCCGATTAGAAAAATCAAATTAAAGCATTCCCCAGCTCCCTGGATGTCGGAGGAAACTCGAATAGCGATGAAACAGAGAGATCGAGCTTTCAGAAAATATAAAAGAAACCGGTGCGAAGATAACTGGGTTATGTTTAAAAAAGCTAGAAATAAGTGTAATCAGGTTGTGCGAAACGCTAAACGCCGTTTTATTTTCAAGAACCGTTCTACTTCTTCTCCAACTGTTACCTGGAACTTCCTCAAAAGGTTAGGGGTTGGTAAGGTGTATGGTTGGAACATGACAAAGGTTGCCGACCTAGATGAAATCAACCAGCATTTTACCACCTCATCTCCGGTCAATGGCGAAATTATAAATCAAACGGTGTATAGTATAGCAGATCTGCCTGCGCCTAGCTACATTCCATTTCAATTTTCGCCAGTGTTAACAGACGAGATTAAAGATTCAATTCTAGCCATAAGATCTAAAGCCGTAGGATCTGACGGCATAAGTCGACCTATGGTGCTTAATATTCTTGACCAAATTTTATTTCCTATTACTCATATCATATACTATTCTATTCACTCAGGCCGTTTTCCAATCCAATGGCGCAAAGCATATATACGTCCTCTACCTAAAGTTCATAATCCTTCTCTTGCTTCTCATTTTCGTCCTATTTCTATTCTCCCTTTCTTATCCAAAGTTCTCGAATCCTGCGTGCATAGGCAATTAATGGGGTATATTCAGCAAAACCAAATTTTGGATCCATTGCAGTCTGGATTCCGAGCTGGACACAGTACTGTATCTGCATTGCTAAACGTGATGGAGGACGTCAGGACAGGTGTGGAAGAAACCAAGATCACTGTGCTGGTATTGATTGACTTTAAAAACGCTTTCGGTGACGTGTGCCATGAAATCTTACTTTCTATCCTTTCCCACCTTTTAATCTCATCTGTACCACTCGAATGGATTACTTCATATCTTCAAGAACGTTAACAGTCAGTTTTCTTTGAAGATTCCTTTTCAAATTGGCGTGACCTTAACTCTGGCGTTCCACAAGGTGGAGTTCTTTCACCCCTTCTATTTTCCTTGTTCATTAATCTTATAAGTCATGATATTAAGTTTTGTGCGTATCACTTGTATGCTGACGATCTGCAAATTTATTCGCAGGCTAGGCCGGAAAATATATCTGTCGCAATCGATGAAGTGAACCGTGATCTAAATAACATATACAACTGGTCATCGCGTTATGGGCTGCGGATCAATCCTGCAAAGTGTCAAGCCATATTCATAGGAAGTCCACGAATGATGAGTCGACTAGATACGACTATTCTGCCTGCAATCGTATTTGATGGAACTACTATACCTGTTAGCTCATCTGTAAGAAATCTCGGTCTGTACATTGATTCTACACTTAGTTGGCAGAAGCAGGTTACCGAAGTCTCGCGAAAAGCAACTGGAGCTCTACGGTCTCTCTATCGCTTGAAGAATTTTTTACCCATAGACATTAAGAAAACGCTTGTGCAGGCTTTGATTGTTCCAATTATTGACTATGGTGATGTGTGTTATCTCGACCTGAATGCAGATCTCCTCAATAAACTTGACAGACTTCTCAATAATTGCATTCGATTCGTCTTTAATTTGCGAAAATATGACCATATTTCTTATTCGCGTACTCAGATTGGATGGCTACCAATACGACAACGACGGAGCTTACATGCATTGCTTACTCTCTTCTCTCTTCTTCACTCTCCCACTGCACCTACATATCTTACTTCTAACCTTCAATATCTTTGTTCTATGCACTCCAAAAACCTACGATCTTCTAATAATCGCCTTTTACACTGCCCGTCTCATAGCTCTGACACTGTTCACTCTTCATTTGCTATTCAATCTGTTCTGCTTTGGAATGCGCTCCCTTTGAAAATAAGGATGATCAATAGTCGAAAGAAATTCAAGGCTAAGGTGCGTCAACTTTACAGTGATAAATTATAACAGGCACTATTTAAAATTTCATTATTTTAGGCAGAGGATTGGTTCAGTAATTTAATCATAATGAACTCTAATTAAACTTACATTATTATTATTTTTTTTTAGTATATATATATATATATATATATTATGTATGTATTTATTATTAAGTATTTATATACCTAAGTATATTTATGTAATTATTTGCCTACCTAAATATTACTACTTACTTAAATATTTAGATATTGTTTTTACACCCACCTACCTTAATATTTTCTTCACTGCCCTAAGGTTGGCTGGTAGAAAATGCCTTTGGCATTAAGTCCGCCTTTGCATACAAATTGCATGAAGTGTAAAAATAAATAAATAAAATAAATACTTTCCATCCATCAAGCCATTATTTTTTAACTCTTCTCTCTTCATAAGTATATTTTTAACATAGGTAATAATAATTCGGAGTATCCTAGTGATTGATTATCCCGAGACTGTTCACCTATTCAGTTAGTATCATACCCACTAGCCTCTCATGTTTTTGCCAATATACGGTTATGTGGCTCGTCTGATGACGTCACTGTTAAGACAAAAGTAGTTTCATTTCTGGTCTCGTCAATTCGATTTAATCAATGACTAATCCAGTTTTAAAGATTGTAAAAACACCAAGTCTCTAACAAGAATCTTTCGACAGGAATTAAGATTACATTGAATAGTTTGTTAGTTTCAACCTGCAATCCTGGAAGAAGTAATTAGTTTATACATAAGTACCCAAATTTCTTTACAATTTACTCACACATCACCTATGTTATATAATTTATTATAAGTCTAGGAAGACCTGTGCCACCTACAAGGTACAGTTTTATGCAAAGAACAGTGCTGAAAATTTTCTGGCCAAAAAATTCAATACCTAGCAGCAAAGAGAAAACAATCTGCTGAAAAACTGTTGTGTATGTAACTTAGCTATTTAATTTTTCTAGTATCTACAAATGAAATCAAAAATAAACACTGAACTTCCAACTAAGGACCTCACAGTTATCTGCTTATTCCACAACATCACAGGGGCACTTGGGTAACAAAAATAATTTATTCCAAACCCATTCCGCTACATTCCCACTGGCGTTGTGTTAACTAGATTACGTTGAACATCTACGTGATTTTCACTAGAATTATGATTTTTGGCCCAGTACTTTATAACACAGAACTATTTATTTGTAAAAAAAAATGGTATTTATTATTTAAAATGTTATCATTAAAACCGCATTATATGTAATTAGGAAATTAATAGAATAAAATTGCCTTACCAATAAACGTTGTACTCGTATAAACTCTGAATAATTATTCAGTGTTTTCTTTTTGTCACTAATATGATAGTTTGACGTTGAAAGAACGGAACAAAACACTGAATAACTGTTCGGAGTTTATACAATGTTTATTAGTAAGGGGGTAGAACTAATACTGCAGCAAACGCACATATGCAACAACCTCAAAAAGCTGACATACAACCATACCAAAACAGGGCCTATTTGACACGTACGTTAAGAAAAAAATACTTCTATAATCTCCTTGACCTTCACGAAAGTGTACACTACGACTACACACCGCTTAAAGCAGATCGCAGGTCCTATCAATGTGGTGCTGTATTTGTGTAGAAGAATGTCCTTTCTTTCCCACTCTTACTTGTTCTTACTTCACTATAACTAACTCCCTATGCCGTGTGGGATATTTTCCGTGTGGGGCCGGCTATAGAATTGTCCCACCCCTCTCCACCCGTGGGAGTTGTAAGAGCCGACTGAGGGAATACTAGGGGAGTGAACAGCAGCACTCCCTCGAGTATTAACAACATCCACTGCAATAGCCAACCCGCCTGCCAATCGTGGCGATTACGGCACTAGCCCTCATATGAGCGAAGTTCCCTTGGGGAGGCCTATGTCCAGCAGTGGACGTCAAAAGGCTGATGGATGAATGAAACTCCCTATGGCTTACAAAAAATATAAATTCTGTCCTGAGCAAACATCATAAAGCTATGATCCAAAGATATTAATATTTTCATAATATAACCCGAAGTATCTAAGTAGGTAGAAATGGAACACAGAAATATTTTAAACTTATACCTATATTCAACACAATATTATGACATCTAAAATAATAGTAAATACCCACAAATAATTCATAATATCAAGTATCCCATCTATATTTTATACCAATGCTACGTAGGTATCTGGTAACTAATATATTATAATAATAATACGCAAAGTGACGACCCAGTGGTGCCCTACCAGGTATAGTTGCAGACACGTACTGAGAATTACAAGTCAAAAATTGAAATTATTTTATGCAAAAGAATTATTTAATACTAGTTTCTGCCCATGACTCCGTCCACATGGACTTAAGAATATAAATACTTCACTTTACGGCATATACGTTAAAATAGCTATCTCATGGATGCGTAGCATTCTTTTTTGGCTTCTACACCATTATTTAATCTTATTTGGCTTAGTTAGTAACTTTTCTTTAAAAATATTGTAGAAACCAAAATAAGTATTTTTTCCTTTCGTTCGTTCGTTCGTTTTTTCTTTCTGTCTTTCTTTCTTTCTTTCCATAGAAACAATTGGTTTCTCCGGGTTCAAAAGGGCCCTAGGTCCTTTTGTGGGTTCCAGACTATAAATGTATGCAAAATTTCATGATGATTGGTTCTCAAGTTAAAGTCAGGAGATGCAAGTTCAAAAATCCTATACGTGACTATTATTTTCGATTTCACATTTTCGCACGTTATGTTCTGGTAAATGGTCTAGCACATGTCAAGTGCTTAAAATATAGACACACAAAATATTTATAGGGCTGTATCATTATTTGGTATATAATAATTAAGTTTACCTGGTCGAAACAATGTATGAAAATATATCCAACATATGGCACAGGCGTGACCCAAGCTATAAAGAAGGAATATGTTATCGAAATTCACAGTACCGAGCGGATGTCACGATGACTAAATTGGCAAAGCATCTGGGACGGTTTTCCAGGTGATGCAGGTTTAAATGCTGCTTAGGACTATTATTTTAGATTTAACATTTTCACACGTTGTGTTCATCAAACCAATTCATAAGCAACTTAACCAATTAGCGTAAGTGCCTTAAGCCTATCGTTAGAAATAAGAAATGTTCTTATTACCCATTGCTATTGCTTGAAAAAAGGTAACCACGCTGATAAAAACCATATCATTAAAATTAATAAGGCCGAGACTATTTTCACTTACTCGAGGTGTAAACAACTTGACTAATGATGGGGTGCACCACAAAAAGCAATACCAAACAACTCTACATAGTACAGTGGCAGGAAAAATGAGGGCTCTTTTCAAATTTAATTACACGACTCTATGGTTCTTGCCAGCATAATAACAGTACAATGAGAATGAAGTATCTGTTGAAAAATATAATAAGTGTAAAGTAAATAAATTATGTGTACAGAGTGGGTTTTCTTGCAACATTACGATGAATCGTAATTTGTAAATTAATCGTAAATTGAAATTTCATTCTGAATAACAAAGCATGGTTTTTATAGTGAATTTAATCGAAATCCTACTTGTAAATATTATTGAATGACTTATTAAAGGAGATGTGCCAAATGCCCATACATTCTCGGCCTGGAAAGGACATGCATAAAACAATATGTTTTTTTAAATAAATGACTAACCTATTATAATACTTTCTGATATATACGCGAATGTTACACATTTTGAAATAAAACTACGTTTACGGAATCTATCGCGTTTACTTGATTTTACTCCTATCCCGACGTTTCAAATACTAATTATTTATTAATAATCCATAACAGTTGTTGCCTACTGAGTTTTCTGGCCGGATCTTTCTCAGTCAGGCCGCGTTCCGATCCGGTGGTAGCTTCTTAGTCTTAGCTTTTGGCAAAATCAATATATTTAATAATATAAACTAATAACCAAGATTGTCTTCTTACTGGTAGTAATTGGTAGTTTGTGGTAGAATTTTTGAGCACTAAATAAAAACAAAAATTTTACAATTTAAAGAGGAGTATTATACTCATTTTAATATACTAACTTAAAGTCTCATACATTTTAAGCATAAAAATTTGAAGCAGATATTTTCACTGTGTTTCTAAACGAATATTAGGTGGGTAAATAAACCAAAAATTTTGTAAAATCATATACTGTGAGTAGATGAAACCGTTGAAATAACATATCAGCCTTGGACGTCTATCATCTAAGTCCACCCGTGATCACGAATGCTGTAAAGTATTCGAAACGTCGGGATAGTAGTAAAATCAAGTAAATGCGATAGATTCCGTAAACGTAGTTTTATTTCAAAATGACTAACCTATTGCTCTGTGTATTTCTTTTCACACTAAAACTTTTGGATGATGAGATAAAAGACATCTAAGATAGATATAATTTTGAATTTGAAATACCTCAAAATCGAATATTTGATCAAAAATAACATTATAAATAAATAAAATAATATCTACATATATTATATACAACAAATAATGAGGCTCAATATCACTAAATATATAACTTACACTCATAAAATCACGATACATAACAACAACGGAGTAGAATGATATGACATGACAGATGTAAAATGTTTTGTAAATATTTTGAATCATAATTGCTACTTTTGATTACAAGTAATATCAGTTATCACCAAATAATTATAAAAAATATTTTATTAACTAGGCATATTACTGTTCTCAGGAAATTATTTAAGAAATAACTACGTAATATTGTATTTGTAATATAATAGTACCAAAGTTTTTAATGGTGTCAATTCAACAACAGATAACAATCATCCACCGGTTACGATAAAGTACAAATTCAAAATAATAGTTTTTTAAACTATAATCTTTTTCTAAAGTTCTATCAAGAAAAGAAAACCACTGACGGATTCTAAACATTATTACTTTAATTTTAAATATTGAAAATATTACGTCCACCACAGGCCGTAAATGGCACATGTCCTTTGCGACTTGATATATTATGTTAAAGTGCATTATGTTAGTTATGTATTGTTTATAGTTGTAGTATTTCCATTTGCGGATACAACGCAAGGCTGGTATTTAGACTGCCATAAATATGTTCAGTGTTGAATTACAACTAATTACTATTAAATGTATCTAAATTAGTTTCTTTAAATCACTTGTATATGTAAGTATGAACCTTTTTCTTCGGTATTATTACTGAAGATTGTACCCATCTCCCTGAGCAGCAACTAATTTTTTCTATCCAAAGCCGATTGAAGAACATCCAAGTGCGAGTGATGGCAAGCAGTGGTTTGCACTTACGAGATCGGATGGGCCGTAGCTTATCTACAAGCAATAAAAAATAAGACTAGAAAGTCCATAATATTGATTCACTTAACAACGAGTAGCTAGTCTTTTGAAGACTTGTGCGAGTACTTCGCACGTACACACGTTCGCACTTTAGCAAGTCATATCGTAGTGCTTATAGTTACAGTTGATAAGTAGTTGCTACGTAGTTGTTAACACTTGACATATTAAGGAATAAAAGTTTATTACTTAAGCTTTATTTTGTAATTCGATTCTGGCCTCGACTCCGTCCTTAAGAGAGTACCCGAAAGGGTAGGCCACCGGCGGACCACTGAAGTAACTCAACATAGTACCAGTGGTCCGTCAACACAGGCGGAGAGACGGCACACGGCGGGTTTCTTTAGTGGATGAGAACCCCACACTACCCTGTGCGTTGCCCCGAACGATGGGGTGTGCGCTAGCTACATTTTTTCCCGCCTAAACAAAAAAATAGAGGGTGAGTGTTTTATTTATTCTGTTGCGTAGGCAAAATTTGTTTATTTGTACCACAATATATTAGGAACTAGTTTGTGTTTCATTGTTGCAGGCGAATTTTTCTACTTTTTCGGAGTGTTTCATCTTCGCGGGAAAACTCTTACCCCTAATGATTTCAATTATATCTATTTTCCGACCATAAGTATACAGGGTATTTTTTAACCAGTGCGCAAATTTTGAGAAACTTAAGCAAATTTAAATAAACACGTATTTTTTATTTTGATATGTCTTAGTACTAAAAAATAAAGTTATCGCTAACGAAAGGTGCTTACTTTTGACACAGATTTTATTGTCACAAGACCCGCCCGCTTCTGTAAATACCTACGTCGACGCTCAATGCACCGACGCGTAGGTCTCTATGCGGATATACTGATCGCTAATTTTATTAGGTTTGAACTAAACTTTTTAAGTTTAGGTCGTGACCTGAAGTTATTTGGAAGAGTAGTTCCAATTTCTCCTTCATACTTTCATGGGCTTAGGACCATCAAAACGCAGAAAATAAAGCTTTGATTTGCTCGTAAGATTGGTGTCCATATGGAAATGTGTTCTAATACTGATATAGAACCACCAAAAAAAAAATTGCGGAGTGGTTAAAAAATTACCCTGTAAGACTAGCGAAGGGAATTAAGACTGCTACACCCACTTTGGGGACTACACCACACAGCAATCCACAGTGGCAGCTCAAAATATAAATTGCTTGCTCAGGGTCACCACCGGATGCCCGCTACTAAAAATACCATACAATACCTCTATCCAGGGCCCGTAGAATATAACTCACTAAGTCATGTCGACATCGTATCGTCTATCGTCGTTATGATTGGTAGAGAAACCGACGCAAGATGACGCAATAATCTCTCGGCCAATCACGGTGATCTCTCAACCAATCACAATGACATGATGCGATGTCGATACGATTTAATAAGGTACATTCTAACCCCCCAGAAGTAAACTAGACGGTGCTAATTGTCAACAAAATATCCTACAAATTATTTGTGAATAAGGAAAAAGAGATTTTTTGTACTAGCGGGAAACGAACCCGCGCCTTTTCCAGTCCAGGGAAGTGCTCTGAACCGCTGAGC
The DNA here is from genome assembly GCA_948253155.1 of Leucoma salicis. Taxonomy (NCBI): domain Eukaryota; kingdom Metazoa; phylum Arthropoda; class Insecta; order Lepidoptera; family Erebidae; genus Leucoma; species Leucoma salicis. Next base: position 6,506,098 of record OX411808.1, on the reverse strand, counting down.
TATAGTACAGATCTTTCGATCATCCCAACCTACTTATCACATTTTGTCTTTTTTTGGAATTTCCCGGAAAGGAAGGGACGCAGGTTCGATTCCCGCTCGTACTAAAAAATACTCGTTTTCCTTATTCACAAATTATAATTTGTACTTTAAGAGTAGCTGAGCATGTCAAGTGATAAAATATAGATCAAAATGTTTGAAAAATCACGCCATCAAATAGTATGAATTTTAATTGCAAAATTAAACTTACTACATTGGATGAATGCATGTAAATGCATTGCCGATAGAGGGTGCTGGTCGTTAAGACAAATGTGATGAGGCAATTCGGTATTTCTAGAAATGGCACGATAGCTCAATGGATTAGAGCACTTCCCCGGAAAGAAAGGGACGCAGGTTCGATTCCCGCTCGTACTAAAGTACTCTTTTTCCTTATTCACAAATTAAAATCACGCCATCAAATAGTATGAATTTTAATTGCAAAATTAAACTTACTACATTGGATGAATGCATGTAAATGCATTGCCGATAGAGGGCGTTGGTCGTTAAGACAAATGTGATGAGGAAATTCGGTATTTCTAGAAATGGTACGATAGCTCAATGGATTAGAGCACTTCCCTGGAAAGGAAAGGACGCAGGTACGATTCCCGCTCGTACTAAAAAATACTCTTTTTCCTTATTCACAAATTATAATTTGTACTTTAAGAGTAGCTGAGCATGTCAAGTGCTAAAATATAGATCAAAATGTCTGACAAGATTATTTTAAATAAATACATTCAAATTAGAAATTCTTGAGTGAATAATGTTTCAGTTCTGGTCTGAACTAGAATACACGGTTCATGAATTTTATAAATCTGTATTTACTTAATTTAATTTTCGCTTTTAACATTTTCTGCCTCACTGTATGGTCAATACCAAAGATGGGCTACGAAAATAGCGATTTCATCCTAGTAAAACAATATTATAAATGTGAAACTTTGAGAAGATGCTTATGTGTTTGTATGTTTATCCGTCAACTATAGTTAGCGATTTTGAATGAAATTTAGTAAGAGTTAACATAAATATAAGATACTTTTTATTCCGAAAAAATACTAGTTCATGTTGAAAGCTATTATTTACAAAAGAACGAATAAATAAACGGATTTGTACGAAATTTGGTACACAGATATATAACGGGTAAACACATAGAATACTTTTATCCCGATAAGAAATTCCTTGCGATATGCTTAAACGACTTTATGGACCAAATTGTATAATCCACGCAAAAGAAATTCCGGACAGAACAGAATATATAATAGCTATAATGTAGGTAGTATTCTTTGGTTTTATTTAGAAATCACTGAAACATTTTGAAAAAGAAAGTAGAAAATAATTTAATCATTTATAAAAATAATAACCGAAGGATCTATCTAATGATTTAGTAGATAAAGGTTGCATTTGCGATTCTTAGAGGATACTTAACTCAATTTCGTATTTTTGTGTGTTGTGACACTGTAGTTGCCGATGTGCGAAATATAGGTACAACATTACATGAAAATAACAAGAAAAGTACCTACTTGTTAAAGATGAACATCATGTTATTAAAATATAAAAAATAAAGTTCTACTCGTAATGTAGACTATAAAATATTATTATATTCTATTTCAAGATCGAAATTAAGATGAAAAACCACTAATATAGTTTCTCATTTTGTTTAGCTGCTAGATTCTACCCGCGACTTCGTCCGCGTATAATTCAGAATATAAATACGCCACTCTAAGGCACAGTAAGGACCTTTATAAAAAAATTGCTAACCCACAGGAATATCCATGTATCCGAGATAAACAGTAGCCCATGTGGGCTACTGTTTATCCCGTCCTATACTATAAGTTGAGTAGTTATGATGTGAAAATGTAACAAGCAAACTACTAATAAACAAACTCGCTTTCGCATTATAATGTTATGTATAAGGATTGTATTGAAAATATCAAACACAAACCTTTTTTGGGATTACTTAGTTCGTAAAAAGCCTCAAGCAATCATAAAAACATTGACATCTAATTTGACTAATAACTAGCTCATACCCGTGACTTCGTCAGCGTAAGCAACGCATTATATTAACAGAAAACACACATCACTGTATACGCTTGTAGTGTTTATAAAAATCGTTGTTTCATAAAACTTTATATCAAATGAAGATGTCGCGATGTTTTTTGAGCTGAGTGCTAAGTGTCTAAGAAATACTCAGAAACCTAAAAAACTTATTTGAAATATATCCACTAACTGTTCCGTGACGCGGGCCCAACGACAGACTTCTATCATTTTATTTATATAGGTAGATACTAGAATGTGCCTCCAATTTCGTTTTCGTATATCAGAATTGGGCCTATAAACTACACTATCATTTATTATTTATTTGTAACACATTATTTATTTGCAAAAGTGTCTCAGAAAACACATATTTTTTCGGGATAAAATTGTAGTTTTTGTTCTTTTCTGGATTTCGTATTATATTTATGCTAAATGTCATGATAATAGACTAGTTTTAAAAAAGCGTAACAAAACCGACATTTTATTTATTTTTAAATATAATATTAAGCGTACTTATTTAACTGTGAAGTAGTCTGTAATTTCAAATTGTTTTATGACGAAAATATAACTAGTGGTTAGTTATTAAAATACATATATTGGTAGGCACTGATAACTACAATGCTTTGTACGGACTCGGATCTAGACAATTCAAACCACAGAAGCCTTTAATTTTCAGATACATAAAATATAGCTATACAAAATATGCTACTAAAAAAAAGGTTATAAGATGTCAAACGTTCCAACAGAAAAAAAAAATATGCCAATTGCAGGCGCGCACTCATTTTTTTCTATTTATGGTATTACAAAAAGAAAACATTATTTACGATATAAAAAGGTTTAACGTGTTGCTTAAAGTCTCTTTTTTAAATAACTAACTATATAAATCAAATAATAATGTTTCTATTAGAAGCAATAGCCGCTTATTTAAAAGGTGCAACCTAAGTGGTAGATTCAAGAGCGTCGAGTGGTTTTCTAAGTGAAAACAAATGCTTGCAACCCGCCCGCGAACCGAGCAATTTATTCAAATAAAACAAAATTACGACCTTCTCTTTACCACAGGACATTAAACATGAATTGTACTTTAAATTCTGTTCATATTTTAAATTTAATATATTTAAAGTAAAGTATTCTTATTTTAAAAATGAACGTTATTGCAAAAGGATTTCTATATTTATGTTTGTTGTCTAAACTTTGGTACAGACAATAAATATTACATTAATAACCGTTTTATTATCCACGTGAATAGTATTTTGTTAACTAAACAGTATAATATCAAATTCTACTTGTTTTATGAAATTGAAACTAACGCCATCATCATTTCAATTTTATTTACGTTTAGACACATACATAGGTATGTATTTCTTAATATCTGAATATAGGTAAATAATTAGATATGACATCAGCTTACCCCAAGGTAACAAGTACATAATTTTGTACAGGTATACCTGTTCTTTGGCCCGAACGACGGGGTGTGCGGTTAGGCACACTTTTCCCGCCTTAACAAAAAAAGGTATTTAATTTTGTACATTTTCCTATTTGAATATAAATATAAAATGACAATTAAACACAAAGTGAAAAATGTGAAATCGAAAATAACAGTCAGGAGCAGGATTTGAACCTGCATCTTCTGGATACCGTCCAGATGCTTTACCAATTCAGCCATCCTGACAATTGCTCCTGACTGCTAATTTCGATAACACATCATACCTAACGTCTTTGGGTGACGCCTGCGCCATCTGTCGGACGTATTTTCATACATTATACCGACCAGGTAAACTTAATTTTACAATTAAGATTTTACCTAATAATGACGCAAACCCTTTAAATATTTAGATATTTTTATATATATTTTTAGCATTTGACATGCTTAGCACTATACATTCAGCAGTCAGGAGCAATTGTCAGGATGGCTGAATTGGTAAAGCATCTGGACGGTATCCAGAAGATGCAGGTTCAAATCCTGCTCCTGACTGTTATTTTCGATTTCACATTTTTCACTTTGTGTTTAATGTATAGTGCTAAGCATGTCAAATGCTAAAAATATATATAAAAATATCTAAATATAAAATGACAAAATAAGTTGGTAAACAAAACAGTTTAAAAATTAAACACGGTTGATCGTACTTGTAGTGTCGTGAATATTTACAGTAATTTGCAGAAGCTATCTGTTCCCACGAAGAGATATGAGATGTGTCGTGTCGTTAATTACAATGGATGTTTGATTATAACATTATTATAAAAGACAATATGTTATTATTTTTATATTTTTCTAGTGGTAGATAGAGCCTTGCTTATCCCAGCACGAATGCTCCGGCTCGATAGGGGAAGTACCACCCTCTCACAAACCATCAGCGTGTAACAATGGTAGTTACGCCTAGCATTGTATTTTGTATGGTGAGTGAGAGCACCGGAGGGTCAAAACCCCCTCTCTATCCTCTCCTTGTAATCCTCCTATCCCTTTCCTTAGACATGTGTGTGTGTATGATGTGTGTGTGTGTGTGTCTGTGTGTGTGTGTGTGTGACTCGCGAGTGATGCCTCTGGTGTTGCTAGCGTCTATAGGCTACGGTAACTGCTTACCATCAGGTGGGCCGTTGCGTTTTAGCCCATTTATATAAAAAAAAAACATTTTAAGTACTTGACATGCTTGGCTATAAGGCCAATGAGTCTGGCATAACTCGTGGCATTATTTTTCTACAATATCTGTCTATTCATTACCATATAGAAGTAAACAAAAACAAAAGAATTGCACTCATTCCTTTAATCTCCATAATCATATATAGGTGATAATCAATCAAAGCAAGTCATTTTAGCAATAGGTAAGCGTGGCATGGGACTGTGCATACTAGGGATGTATGTCATATAGTTTTAATATTGTAGGGTTGATGCAAGGAAAGATAGGCTTAAGAAAAGACGCATGGATTATATGTATGAGGACTTTGTTATATAAACCACGAGGTTGCCAAATAAGCTTACAACCCGCCTGTTGGTAAGCGGTTACCATTGCCTATATACACTAGCAATGCCAAAGAATAAGCTAAGGGATAGGAGGCGGATAGAGAGGATGTGATTAGGTGGGCAGTAAGGAGAATAAGGAGGGCTATTTTGCTCTTCCAGCACTGTCTCGGTAGGTATATGAAATACAAAAGTAGGAATATTTGTCCTTTCATGAAAATCTTCTGGAAGCAAGTAGTACTTCCATTGTCGAGCCGATTGAGAATAAAGGTTAAAGAATGCAATAGAAGAGCACAACATGTCGTGCTAACCTAACGTAGAAAGAGTAAAGGTCAGGAAATAAGAAATAATTATATAAACTTGCTTTGGTACAATACAATTTTAACGAATACTCTAGAAAAATACTGAAATATATAATAGGTAAAAAAGAAAAAATAGGTAAATAAACGTTTAGGGAATTAGTAATACGTTTGACGCTTTAATTTGATTGATTGGATATGTGCTTTAAATAAAAATCTGCCTCCTGAATTCACTGTATTCCTGGTAGCTCTCACAGAGCGTTTCTGCTCTGAATCCTGTATTTTTTATTCATAATGGTTGCACACAAGCTTTGTTACGTTCAGCTTGCGTGTGATCAAAGCCCTAGTAACATTTCACGGAACACTCTTTGTGGTTAGTATCAAACTTTTAACCTTTCAACCGACGTTCATGACTATTTATGTTCGCTGATTCTGCGCATAGGACATTAAATATGAAGTAATCGGCGCGGCCATTGTTTTTACTTGTTGATAACTGAGTTTTACATGGATGAATTAATAAATAATATCTACTGTAATATACACCACGATCTACCCCACAAGTTACAATAAAAATTCAATCACCACACCTCTTCTATCCTCCTGCGGCTACAACTGCTGCAACGCAGTTGGACCTTTGATTATTAAGATAAAGACGTAATAGACTCTATATCAAGGACGCAAACCAATTTCAAACAGATGTAATTTTGAATGGCTGAATTTGGGGCTTGTACTTTAGACTGGCAGTGCTTGTTACGCTCTAAGTCATCTATCGAGAGTGGCAAATGTAAATGATTGTTTCGTACCAGCACATAAAGCGGGTCATCCCACAGTCTCTTACTTATTTAAATACCTACAATATGCTATAAATATAAACTTGAAACTTAGGTCACCACGGTAATACGTCACTCATGATGTTATTTTTCTTTCACCGTATCGAAAGACATTACACGATACAGTGCAACGAACATGCTTAGTTGATACTTGTTTGTTTTGCCATGGCTCACAATATTTTGTTTTGTGTTGTCCAGAACTACTTACTTACGTTAACGAAAAATATATAATCGAAAATAACAGTCGCGAGCAGTATTTGAACCCGAATTTCCTGGAATACCGTCCCAGATACTTTGCCAATTCAGCCATCATTGACAATTTTATAGTTCGGGATTACTTATTTCGATAATATATTCCTGACGCCTGCGCCATCTGCTATTGCCATCTCTTTAAAAGAAAATAATAATAAAAATAATAATATCAAAATACTTAATAATATCAAAATACTTACTTACTTTTTAATAGTGCTTATGAAATATTCTCTGAAATTATATATTATATTTTTACTATATTTATACACAATACTCCACACTCTTTCTTGTTCACTTTTGGTGGAGAACAGTGTTCACGTATGCCTTTAAATTGATGAAACGTAAAACTTTACCAAGCGTGCGTATTGATTTATTTTATTTTTTACTTGTTGTAAAACAATACTATATTAAACTTGATTGTGGGTTAAACTTCAAAAATATGCTTTTATTTAAAATACTGAGCACCTGTTTTGAATCACTGGACGCTGAACTATAAACATATTAGATTCTTTTATTTTTCCTGTAACATTTGATTGATTGATCACGCCATTTCCCTTATGGGGTAGGCAGAGAGAACACAGTGCCAAGAGGCTCTATTCTTGCATACATCTCTCGCTTCCTCAACATTCATAACTCTCTTCATACACGCTCGCCGGTTTCGGAGACTCCTGACTCCACCTTCCTTCAATACATGACCAATTTGGTCTAGGTAGGTAAGTCTCAGTCTCCCCCTGTACCTACATCCTTCCACTTTCACATTGTATATATTCTTAGCCAGTCGCTCGTCCGGCATTCTTTCCACATGTCCGAACCATCGGAGCAGTTTTTTAACTAGTTTAAATAACAAAAATGGCATCAAAAATATCATGAGTGTTAAAAATAGTGTTTTTTCTTGATATGTGTGTGTATATATTATTTTACAAGTGCAATATACGATAAATAGATACATTTTAAGTTTTAAATATCAGTTGTTCTGTGTGAAGCGAGAGTAATACCCACCTCAATGCTTCGCTTATGAGGCGTGCAATACTCAATTGATGAAATTGCGATCTTATTTCAATATTTTTTTATTCTTTTATAATACAAATACTAGATTGATCCTGCCCACGACTTCGTCCACATGGACTGCAGAATATAATTACCTTATTCTACGTCACAATAATGACACATAGGTGTGCCAAAATTGCCGTAGGCACTATTTATTTTTACGAAATATAAAAACTATGCCCATTTTTGGGTGATTAACTATAATTATATACTAAATTTCGTAATCATTGATTGAATAGTTATGGTGTGAGAGCGTAATAACAATTTCGCAAACAGTCTCGTTTTTACAATATTAGAAAGGATGGCTTACATAAAACAGTGTTTGTTTATCAAAAACACAATCTTTTGTATCCCATTGAGCTCCAAATCAAATAGAAGTCACAGGTGTGGTGTATTGCGAACAAGTAATGTTTACTTCAGTTTTTGTGACGTGCGAAATAAAAGGGCAGAACAAAACACTGTCACTGTGTTGATGTGTTATTTTACTACGTAACATTATATCTACGAGATAATCCTTATACATATATTTTATGTTTTGTAAAATAGCTTATTATAAACAAATATTCACGGAGATTTAAACACAACGTCCTCTGGTCCCAAACTAAGCTTAATGCTTGTGCTATGGGTACCAGATTACGGATATAATACATATAACATTAATTTTTTTTTGTAAATGCATACATATGTATAATAGATAAATAACACCCAGACGCAGTACAAATATCTGTGTATATCACACAAATAATTGTCCTAAGTGGGAATTGAACCCACGGCCTCGTGCACGAAAGTCGGTTACTTGCTTACTTGACTAAGCCACGAGGCCCGTCAAAATAAAAAAAAATTAATAGATATATTTGTAAAATAGCTCATTGTGCAGATAGTATAAGATTATTATGCGCTTCTCGAAGATGTGGACCTCCATGTCTACCTAGGACAAACAGTCAAATTAGGTAAGCACAACTTCGAGAAAGAGGTCAATCGAAAAAATCTAACAAACAGCTTTCGGTAAGCTATGGAAGATTTTCTCGTCAAATATTCCGCAGTGTCTAAAACGAAGATCTACGACTAATGGGTGTTACCAGTGATGATATATGAAACAGAGACGTGGTCTCTAAATGTTGCCCTTATGATGATCCTTGTAGGATCAAAGTCGCTCAGCGTGCCATGAACCGGGCTATGCTCGGTAATTCTACATGATCGAATCCGTAGGATAACGCGAGTACCTGTCCACTGAAGGAATGTAATATAGTTCCGGTGGGCCGACAATAAAGGCGGAGAGACGGCACTCGGAAGGTTTCTTTAGTGGGTGAAGGCCCGATACTACCCTGTTCGTTGCCCCGAACGACGGGTTGTGCGGTTAGGAATTTTTTTCCGGCTTAACAAAAAAAAAAGGATTGATTGTTTTGGTAGTTATGGATTGAAAGCTTAAACAAAAAATAAACAATTCTCACTAATATAATATATCACTAAAATACACAATTCTCACTAATATTATAAGTAAAGATTATCATTTTCTGTAATAACGGAGAGGTTAAACTATTATATCAAAAAATAGATTAGCTGAAAATGTAAGAAGTCTCACAGAACACCACTTTGGTAAATGTAATATTAGGTTTTGGGCGAGAAAACCGTCTGTAAATTTCATAAAAGCCGCATTTTCGTGGGTTAATTTCTCCCGTTACACTTTCTGCTTCGTTGCACGGTCAATACAACGTTGAGCTACTAAAATAGCGGCCTTAATTAAATTCGTTAGGCAATTCAATATCATCGGCTTTCTTTATAAGTCTACAAGAAATTGTATTATACCATCTTTAATTACACGACGAGAAAGGTGCGTAATGTTTTAGGGTTTATTTTTTACATTTGGTAACTGTATGCGAATTTTATTTTTCACTATAATTTTTAAATGCTAGAACAGATTTCGATATATGAGAAGTCGTTATAGCCCTTACATCTTAACCTATCACAGCAATAAGATTGATATATGTATTACTAGAGCATTATCCTCCGCTTTGCTCGCGTCATATTCTTATATAAAAAATCATTATTTCTAAGTCAAAAAAATATTGGTTCCGGATAAGTAATTACCAACATATTACATACTAAAACCTTCTATGAAACGTGCTGCAACTTATGGTATAAGTATTATTCCGATCGGTTCAGTAGTTTTTGCAGTATAACCGAACAAAAAAAACGGCTCTCCATTTATTAGTATAGATTGTGTATGGAGGTTCTAATGTCTTACGGTAAAGTTTTTATATGTTATTACCTTTGTGGTACACACTAATAAATATTTAGGTACTCATAAATTACTAAAATATAAAGAGATCTTTTCCTAACAACAAAAATTTAATTATTTCTATCTTATGTTAAGGCCGCAAATTTAGCGGTAAATTTGTTAAAACCTCGAGTGGTTTTCTAAGTGAAAACAAATGCCTACCCGACTAGTAAAGAGAGCAATTTATTAAGATGTATACGAGTAAAATACAATAAACATCCTCTTTTTATATCTAGATGTAGTATACACAAATACTCATTATATAGATAGATTCGTAGTTATAATACAACTGGTATTTTACCTGTCTCTCATAATGAATTAGACGAATATTTTTAAGATAAAGCTTTACATACATAACATTAACGGACACAACGAACAGCGAGATATTTTGTTGAATTTTATTTGATAAAGAGAGTTAGGGTCAAGTAATATTATCGTTAAGTTTTTCACCTGAAACCCTTTGATATACGTAAACAATATAATTTTAGAGCATCAGTCAGTAGTCTATAAATAATATAAAAGTAAAGCATAATTTATAACAATTATAAATGTTTATTTGTCAATAAAGTAGTTACATCATAGAAGGCTTAATATAAGTACAATACAATCATAATAGTGCAAGACAGTGCTCAGTCAAAACATTAAACACAGTGCCGTCAACTGTGGCAACATTACCATATTTTTTTACTTTTATGTAATTTACTTCAACATAGAGCTAATTGTTTGAGTATTTATATATTTATTTTGTAACAAAGGTGTCTCTCTTTTGGTTGAACCATTGAATTCTACTAAATCTCTCATAGATTCGCTATATTAACTAAGAATATGAGCAGGGTAAAATTGACACATTTTTGGCAACTTTACCTAGCCTACAGTTTGCATTGAATAGTTATACCAGAGAGCACGTGATGTAAAGCTACCAATACTCCTGACGATAGAAAAGCGATGTATTTATTTTTCAAGCTATTATCTTCGTATCAGTAAGCATTATTAATACATAGGTAAAGTTGCCCCAAGAATTTCAAAATATTTATAGAAATAGGTGGATTTCATCAGGGTTGTCAAAAAATAATAATACGTTAAATATTTATTTATAGACTCACGCTTTTTTTCCCATAGGCGTAGGCAGAGACAACGGATTTCCACTTGCCACGATCTTTGCTCGCCTTTTTTGCCTCATTCACTGTCATTATATTGTCTAAAAATAATAAACAATAGCTATAGGTACTTAGCATAATTATACTCAAAAATATTAGTTTTTCACTCTTTTTCTATGGTCCGTAGCGGTATGCCAAACTACTTCTCAGCTTTGTAAGAAGTTGTTTTTTTTTTTCTAACTAAATCAACAGCCCATTACAGCATGTCTTCAGAGTACCTAGATTTTGTAACGTCGCGCTCCCAAACGTCTTCTATTTCTTTGTTTGACACGCCTTTTTAGAGGCATTTTGAATACAACTTTCTGAAATAGGTAGGTAATCAGACAAATTTGTTACTCGTGTAATTCTTTCACACCATAATATGTCTTAAACGAATAGAGATCTATAGATATTTAGTATTTAAACAGATCTTTTCTAAATAACTAAATGAAATCTTAAAACGGTTCCAACATAAAACCAGATTACTTAGGAATTTGTATGATAAATTTGACAACCCTAGTCATAGGTAAAGTTGCCTTCGTACTAAGTAAGGTAACTTTACCTAACCACAAGCAACATTACCTTTTCCAAAAAGTCAAGAAATAAAGGATTAATGTGATTAAATCATTGTGATACGCCTTAATAACAATATGTCATATACTATTTAATATAACCCACTTACCTGCACTTTATTTTCTGTATGAAATACCAATCATTATGCGATCACGTAGCAAATATAATTGACCACATAGAATGAAAAAGCTCAATATTTTGACAATTATCGAAGTTACTAGCTGAAAAAATTTTTTGGGATACCGCAATTTATTACAAAATCTATCAATATGTCTTAAATTGCGTCAAATGCCACAGATAAAAAAATATTGATTGCTAACTAGTATAGGGTATGCTTAGGTCAAGATGACCACGGAAAGTAAAGATACCACAGATGACGGTGGTTTTTTTCTGATTTATCCTGATATGCCTTGCTTATCCCTCAGCAGGAAAGGGCCAGGTCAATCGGGGAAGTACCACCTTTTCACAAAAGTTCAGCGTGAAACAACGATAGGTACTCCTACTGTTGTGCTTCGTAAGGCGAGTGAGAGCGCAGGAGACCTCTACCCACTCATTATTATCCTTTGTATGATGTCCTTAGTTAGTAGTTTTCTATCCACCTCCTATTTCATATACAGTATATAATAAAAAAGTATTTAATGTCATAATAGATTTAAATTTTGAAGTCTATACGGACGAAGGCGAAGTTACGGGCGGAAACTATTTGTAAATATAGCTTTATTATATAGAAATGTTTTAAATGACACGTACGAAGCAAAAGCGGTTTACTAGTGTAACATGGATTATTATTTTTTTAATTAATTTGTCAGCAAACAGTAATTGTTGAAAAGTTATCATAATAATATATTCTATACTTTAATACCAATTTTTATATCATAATTTTTAATATTATAATATAAATGTTTGACCAATAGTACCTAGAAAAATAAATATTTATAAAGAAAATTATAACATTGGTTAAAGTTAAAAAAAATTAACATGTTTCTCGTTCAATATCTGTATAGTTCTAAAACAACAGAGTTTATGTTTCATATTTATATTGGAATATAATATAAATACATGCTGTGGACACTATATTATTATTCACTTAAGTCTAAATTCAGTCCACAGCAAACATATATTATCAACTATTTACAATTGCCTCTGAGCAATATTTTATGTGGTTAAAGTGTGGTTCAAGTCATAGACTGTGCAAGTACAATATGAAAGACTAGCAATCCAGCCACACTTTACTGTGGTGCATTTGTAGCAGGCCGGATAATAACTTTAATAACTAGCTAGCTTTACTAACTATTTACCTTACTAGGCGTGAAATTTTCAAAAATCCGTTCTAAGTCTTACAATAAAAAAACATCAACTACCAAAATTTCAAGTTTGTAAATCCAGCAGTTTTAGATAGCGATAATGTAATAAAAGTGAATTATTTTATTATGTTATAATATTGTACAAGACAAAGTTATATTTTTAAATAAATATACATTTTCGGCTATAGCAGGCAAAGGCATACTTTTTGATTCAGATTTCATATCCAAACTACATTAGCTTATGGATTTTAACTAACCGGTGGATTATTATGTTATTTTTATATCAATTTTCTATAATACTTGACATGCTCGGTTATTTACTAGAACACAAATTACGAAAATGTGAATTTTTTCGATAGCCAGGAGCAGGATTTCACTTGTTTCTCCTAGATAACAGTTTTAGGCAATTTGCCAGTTAAATTATCGTGACATGGGTGTGTGAAAAAAAGGTAGTCATTGAAATGAAAAGTCATGTACCTAATTGCCTGCAATTTAATATATTACTTACATCAGCGCATGCCAGAAGCTCGCAGATGCCGCTGCAAGCTCGTCCAGTTGATGAGCATCGGATATGCTTGAAACCGGGGATGACTTAACCAATCCCCAATGTGAGTTGCTTTTCGGTTTAAGAGATTTAATAGATTTAATACTTACATAGGAAATGCTAATAATGCCTCTTATATTGCTGGATTATGAAATCCCTGATCAATTTGTTTGATGGAAAGTAACGGGTTGTTTGTACTTTCGCCAGTATTTCGCAAGCCATCATTATCAGGTCCACCTGTAGATGAGCCTACTGTCCACAGTAGGCTCATCTACCATCAAATGGTCCTAAGATAATTATCAAAGCAGCTAGGATACAACGTGTTCATAAAAATATGCAGATACTCGCTAATGCTTAAAACATAAACTCATGCAAATATCGGCTTTCAGAAGTAGCTTAGGGTATAATAATGATTGATGTTCCCATTACCATATCTGGCCCCTATTTATCTCCGTGTAAACAGCAATTGACTTTATGTTATCCATTAATGGCGTAATATGCAGTGAAAGTATTAAATATTATGATGTGTTAGTACGAGTAAATATTATATTTTCTAGAGCACATAGTGCGAAAATGTGAAATTGAAAATAATAGTCACGAGCAGAATTTGATTGCATTTCCTGAAAACCGATCATGGTGCTTTGCCAATTCAGCCATTGTGATATCTGTATGGGACTATGAATTTTGGTAACACATTACTTCTTACTTACATTGATGTATTGGGTGACACCTGCGCTATCTTTCGGAAGATGAGCCTAAACCAACTGAAGTGGCGCGCGTACAATGTGCCTCTATGCGGGTGATTGCTGCTTTAACATGCTCAGCTATTAGGCCTCGGTCACGAACTCAGCGGGCGCGGGGACTGTACCCGGTCCTGAAGCTAGCGGGCAGATCGCACGGCGATAGAACGGCGTACTGTTGTGTTACGAAAAATTAGTATTTTTGAACGAAATGTGATGAAAAAATATTTTTGATTCTAATTCCTTCCTAAAGTTTGACTTATTGTAGGCAAAAGAAGATGTAAATTCTACTACGCCACTACGTCATTGCAGACGCGCGGGTGCCGCTAGATCGGTACGCACCGCTCGTTCGCCGCTCGCCGCCCGCTCCCCACGCCACTGCCTTCCAAGACAGTATGCATTGGAACGCCCGCTCACCGCGCCGCCGCCCCCGCCGCCGCCCTCTGCCGCTGAGTTCGTGACCGAGGCCTAAAGATGAGTCGTTTTTTTTTTTATTGCTAATGATGGCAGATGAGCCACAGCCTACCTGATGGTAAGTGGTAACCGTCGCTCATGGACTCAACTATACCGAGAGTATTGTCAAACCACTGCGCACCATTTCATTTCTCATATATGAAATGAAAGAATAAACAACTATCTTCTGCTACAGCCAAAACACACTGACGTGCTTCATGACCGGTCACACAGGAAGTGTTGGTACTGACCCGTTCGGGCCCGATATCAAGTGAGTACTCTCACTTGGTATCCAGCCCTTCTACCTGTACAGGTATTACAGGTGTAATAATAATGGTGATAATTGCTTACTTCTCTTAGTCGCCTTGTCCGACACCCGCGGGAAAGGATGGGGTGGTGATAGTTGTATTCTTCGTTTGCAGATTAGGATATTTTTAACAAATTACAATAAATTTTGAAATAAAACTACGTTTACGGATTTTTATGCAATCTCGACGTTTCGAATACTTTACAGCATTCATGATCACGGGTGGACTTAGATGGTAGATGTCCAAAGCTGATATGTTGTTTCAACGGTTTCATCTACCTACAGTAATATGATTTTACAAATTTTTGGTTTATTTATTTCAACCCACATAATATTCGTTTAGAAACACAATTAACCACCCACCACCTCCACCCATGGGAGTCGTAAGAGCCGACTGAGGGAATACTAGGGGAGTGGGCAGCAGCACTCCCTCGAGTATTAACAACATCCACTGCGATCGCCAACCCGCTTGCCAAGCGTGGCGATTACGGCACTATCCCCCATTCTTTGGGAGGCCTATGTCCAGCAGTGGACGTTAAAAGGCTGATGGATGGATGGATAGTTTCTATTATTAAATAAATTGATTTTAATAGAAGCTAAGACTAAAAAGCTACCACTGGATCGGAACGCGGCCTGACTGAGAAAGATCCGGCCAGAAAACTCAGTAGGCAACAACTTGTTATAGATTATTAAATTTATGCGGAAAATACTAACTAATCACTACTGTGGGTTTTATCTACACAATAAGCGCTAACTGTGTCTTGCAATCTTGTGGTGTGCCTTCTTGTATTATGTTTGGTGAGCTTTGGACATCTACCATCTAAGTCCACCCGTGATCATGAATGCTGTAAAGTATTCGAAACGTCGGGATAGCATAAAAATCAAGTAAACGCGATAGATTCCGTAAACGTAGTTTTATTTCGAAATGTGTGAAATTTGCTTAAAAGTTAGAAAGTATTAAATTAGAATAAAGATTGTGACCTGACATGACGTGATGTGTTAAGAGTATTCTAACGATAATGACGATTATAATACACAAAGCGTATATTTGACACATTTATGGGCAAATATACGCTTTGTACTATATTTGAAAGAAATCTATAATTTTCTATCACAGATCTGGGTCATTTATTACATTTTGTATTTTTATATTACAATTTATTAGTAGGTACTCATTTATTTAATTTAATGAGTAGTCTTTTTCGTGGTATAGTTACATCGCACATTTTTTTTAAATATATTAAAATAAATTGTAATACGGATATTACTTAAGCTTTATCAGTTACGTTATTTTTTATAAACATAATTTTTGGTAAAACCAACCAACAAGATACGACTTTACTCGTTGGATCCAACATAACATGGTTTCTTGTCAGAAACGATACCAATTTTGAAGCCTGCAAGAATATGTTCATAAAACTATATAACCCCTAAAGGTTTTCTGCTCCAAAATACTGTTATTTTTATATTTACAAAACGACCAACGAGGTTATAGCCTCTATATATCGTAAAAGTTATCGCAACAAACGACATTTTATGACATGTTTCCGTCAGATGTCAGACACTGTATAGATGACTGGGAACCGTTAACAAAGTTAGAATATTAATAGAAAATAACTATTATATTACAAAAATAACTAGTGTGCTTTACTGTAAAATGTTTATGATCCTATATGGTTTAACTCTTCACAAATGAATGTCACATTATTTTATTAATCCATCAGATGCCAATCGGTCGAAAGTTGCTTGACTATCCTTTGAGCAGCAATTACTCGACTAGGCTACGACGCTAGGCTACATTATATATTCATTCATACATCCATTCTTAGACTGAGCAGAATTTCTCAACTAGTTTGTCTGTAACTATATATGTATAAGATGTAAGTCACGTATAATACGTCATATCTGTACTAGTCGTAATTTAACGAAAATCTACTGGAGTACTGTAGTAGGTAACTGAAAGCCTAAAAAATGTGTACTTTTATAGTTTTCAAGTACTATTAATTTGAAAAATACAACAGAAAAAACATTTGATTGTGTATTTTTCTATCAATACACTGATATGAGGAATACAATTTCTTCCTAAAAGAATACAGAAACAACGGACTACAGCAGTAAAAATATTTTAAAATATAGGTTCGCTTCTGTCACAATAAAAACAAAAAGCAATATCACTTAATACGAGTAAGTCCCCCGTAAACGGTAGATCGCAATGAATTCATTAAAAGGAATAAAACTGGTGCTATAAATTCACTTTATAAGTAGACCAAGAAAGTTTTTTTTGGCCTCCTCCTTGGGAGGAGTTGTTTTTTTGCCTCCAGTGTTCTCACTTACCATACGAAACAAAACTATAGAAGTATCTACTTACCACTTGTTTCACTCTGATATTCTGTGACAATGAATGTGCCGTATTCTGAATATTCCATAATAAGTCCATGCGAATGGAGTTGCAGGTAGATACTAGTTCTATATAAATTCATAACAATGATAACATAAGTGGTAGGGATAGGGTTTGTTGTCAAGTGAAACTACACACGACTAGTAGCACATAGTCGATTAGGTAATTAGTGAGGGCTCCATACTACCCTGTTCGTTACCCCGAACGACGGGGCGTGCGGTTAGGAACCTTTTTCCCGCCTTAACAAAAAAAATAGCTAATCTTGTTTTTACCCCTCTCAAGCGTAGGTAGTAGTAGAATGAGCAGGGAATATAAAACCAAAGACGGTATCAAATATATTTAAAAGCGTTGTGAATTATAGAAAAATATACACATCTATTTTTACGGCTATTTTAAATTTATCCATAGCGAGCAACGCCGAGTTAATTAAAGAAACAGTACTAAAGTAAGTCAAAGCTTTGAAATATTGTAGATTTGTAAACGGGGAAATATACGATATTTCGATTAACTAAACATTTTCTTTGATGTGATGTGTTTAATGAATATACAATAAACAATTTAAAATACGTAAATACTCCTTTATGAAAAACGTAACTCTTCGTGAACTAAACCTATAGCACTGTTTAATCATGATCCCGATAGAGGAAAACCTCAAGGGTTTCACAGATCTAAGGGAATCGTAGACGATCAAATACCGTACCCACTTGACTCTTTGGTCAACATTGAAGGCTATAAATAAATTTTATGTAGGTTACCCATAGGATCGCAGTTATTTAAAAAACCAAGGCGTCGTTTATGATCAAATCAAATCGAAACAAATCTTTATTTGCCAAACTAAGGTACAAATTAGGTCTTAAATTTTAAATTTATTGTTAGTTTCAGCTTAGTTGCCCTCTTCGAACGCAGCAAATTGTGGTGTCTTAATCCATCCATCCATCAGCCTTTCATCGTCCACTGCTGGACATAGGCCTCCCCAAGAGAACGCCACAGCGAACGGTCCTGTGCCGCCTGCATCCAACGGCTGCCTGCGACTTTGACCAGGTCATCGGTCCACCTGGTGGGAGGCCGTCCTACACTGCGCCGTCCGTTACGCGGTCGCCACTCGAGAACCTTTCTTCCCCAACGGTTGTCGGTTCGTCGAGTGATGTGGCCTGCCCATTGCCACTTCAGCATGCTGACCCGGCGGGCTATGTCGGTCACTCCCGTTCTCCTACGGATTTCCGTATTACGGATCTTATCACGTAGAGAGATCCCAAGCATAGCCCGCTCCATAGCACGCTGAGCGACTTTAAGCCTTGACATAAGGCCAACATTCAGTGACCACGCCTCTGTGCCGTAAGTCATCACTGGTAACACACACTGGTCGTAGACCTTCGTCTTCAGACACTGTGGAATATTGGACAAGAAGATCTCCCTCAGCTTCCCGAACGCTGCCCAGCCGAGCTGGATTCGTCGATCGACCTCTTTCTCGAAGTTGTGTCTACCTAACTGGACAGTTTGTCCCAGGTATACATAGTGGTCGACAACTTCGAGAAGCGAGCTCCCGACCAGAACCGGTGCTGAAATGACATGGACATTAGACATGACTTTCGTCTTGTCCATGTTCATTTTTAGACTCACTAGTCGGGAGGCACGGCTGAGGTCGTTGAGCATGGTACCAAGGTCCTCCAACGATTCTGCCATGACCACGATATCATCTGCAAATCGAAGGTGAGTGATGTATTCGCCATTTATGTTTATGCGTAATCCGGTCCAGTCCAAGAGCTTGAAAACATCTTCCAATGCAGTGGTGAAGAGTTTCGGGGACATGACGTCTCCCTGTCTAACACCTTTCTGCAGTTGGATCGGTTTCGTGCTCTTGTCCTGAACTCGGACAGATATAGCGGCGTTTCTATACAAACACTTCAACACTTCGATGTATCGATAGTCAATTTGGCACCGCTGAAGGGATTGCAGCACCGCCCAAGTTTCGATCGAATCGAAGGCTTTCTCGTAGTCCACAAACACTAGACACAGAGGCCGATTATATTCCTCGGTCTTCTGTATAATCTGGCGCAGCGTATGTATGTGGTCTACGGTACTATAGCCTTTTCGGAAACCGGCTTGTTCGGGAGGCTGGAAGTCGTCGAGCCTGCACGTGAGTTGATTTGTAATGACCCTCGAGAACAACTTATAGACATGGCTCAAGAGCGAGATGGGTCTGTAATTCTTCAAGAGGGTTCTGTCACCTTTCTTGAAGAACAGCACCACCAAGCTCCTGGTCCACGATTCTGGAACGTCACCCCCGAGAACGACGGAATTGAATAGCCTCTGAAGGGCTTTGAGGACCGGCTTTCCGCCTGCCCTCAGAAGCTCTATAGTAATTCCGTCGTCTCCCGGTGCCTTTCCGTCCTTTAGTTGTTTGAGAGCCATTCTGATCTCGTACAGGCTGACGTCCGGGATATCTTCGGTATAGTGCCGAGTTAGCTTGGATCTGGGCTCATGGACCAAGCTGACAACAGGGTTCTGGGATCTGTATAACTGTGCATAGAACTCGTGGACCTCTCTTAATATCTCATCTTTGGAAGAAACAACAGTACCATCATTGGTCTTCAGCTTGGTCAACTGGCTTTTCCCAACAGACAGATCTCTTGCGAACACTTTGGAACCTTGGTTCCGCTCTATCGCCTCTTTAATACGCAAGGTATTAAATCGGCGAATGTCTCGTCGCATAGACTTGGAGATCTGTCTGTTTAGTCGCCTCTGATTGGACCAATCAGCCGAAGACTGCACCGTCATTTCTGTCCGTGTCGCTATGAGCGTAAGAGTTTGGTCCGAAAGCTTTTGAGTCCTATTGACGCGACTGGTCTTAAAAAGGGTCGACCCGACCGCTTGGACAGTTTCCACGAACCTGTTGTTCATATCGTTCACTGAATCGCACTCGTCTAGGCATTGAAAGCGATTTTGTAGTTCGAGCTGAAAGTTTTCGGGGTTCTGGTATTGAGCACGTGTTGGTTGGAGCGTAGACCTCATCAAGCGTGACCTTTCGACTTTCATATTTAGATTCAATATGCCTCTAACTAAGCGGTGATCACTCCCAGTTTTAATCCTGCTGATCACTGAGACATCATTGAATATGTGTCGTTTGTCCGTTAAGATGAAGTCGATCTCATTTTTCACTGAACCATCAGGGCTAATCCAGGTCCATTTTCGCTGGGGCTGTTTCCTGAAGAAGGAATTCATCGTAAAGAGGCCTTCCTTCTCCAGAAAATCCTGTGGTTCCTCTGCCCAAATCCATATTGCCCCACCTTCAGCTCATCGTCTCTCCTTATGCCTAGTTTTGCGTTGAAATCTCCCATAACCACCGTGAAGTGACTTTTAGACGCGTGAATAGCTTTCGAGATGTCCTCGTAAAGGGCCTCCACTTCGTCGTCGGAATGTGTCGAGGTCGGTGCGTAAACCTGTATGACCTTCAGCGAATACCTTTTGGTTATTCTGAGTATAAGGTACGCTACCCTACTCGACACACTCTCAATCTTCTCCACGTTACCTATGAGAGACTTGCGAACGATAAACCCGACACCACCCTGGGACTGTTGGTCGCCCTCCCGGTGGAAGAGCAAGTTTCCGGACTGGAGGATTATCGTGCCCTCACCCTGTCTTCGCACTTCTGATAATCCTACAACGTCCCATCGGATCTTGCTCAGTTCCTCTTCCAGCGCGGTGATCCTCTCGTCAGTCCTCAGTGTCCTGACGTTGTGTGTTACCAGGGCCAGAAGTCGTTTCTGGTAGCCGGATCGCGACCGGAGATTCTTAGCACACCCCGCTCCACCGTTACCGGGCCCGCTACCGTTAGGCCACGGAATAGCGGAGCTGCCGTGACTGGGGGCCGATGTGTGTGTGTGTGCACTCATATGGGGGGATATTGCCATAATCGCCACGCTTGGCAGGCGGGTTGGCGATCGCAGTGGATGCTTTTAGTACACAGGAAAACGCTGCTGCCCGGTCCCCCGGTAATCCTTCAGTCGGCTTTTACGACTCCCATAGAAAGAGACGGGGTGGAGCTATTCTTGGTGCCGGCCCCACACGGCATGTGTATAGGTTTACCAATTTGTCAAAGTGGCAATGTATTGAGGTAATATTATTATATAAATGTTAATAAACAAAAAACATAGCAGCACACCTGTGTATTCCCCGAAGGGGTAGGCAGAGGTGTATTACACGGTTCGCCAGCTATGCCTAAGTCCCACGTAATAGAGGGCGAGCCTATTGCCGTCTACCGAGCACATTTCCAAACTCCGGGCTGCTACTGAGATTTTTTCTTTACGAAAAAGCTCGATACTCCCCGACCCGGATATCAAATCCGAGACCTCATGATCAGCAGTCGCTCACACTACCCCTGAACCACAGAGGCAGTTAATGTTAATTTATACTTATAATAAATTTGTAGACTACGCATTTTTGCTCATGAAAAATAGTTGATGAAATCAGTGCCTGTCTAAAGCATAGACGTAGAATGGAAAAAAACCTACGCCAATCCCACATAAGACCTGGTAAATTTATTTTGTAGAGATAATTATGTTCTGCCGTTGCTTATGAGCAGGAACTCATTTCTTCTGTGTACTGTAATTCCACCATAGACTTTTGAGCGTAGCGAAAACTTTCCTACGTCAATGGATTCCTCCAATAGCAGAAACTAATATAGTGAAGTTATGTCATAGCTTCCTGGCTACGCAAAAATTGACCCTTCGTAATGATCAAGTGGTATACATCAACTCCCAAATATAGTCTTAAATTGTATTCTCTAAGAAATTAAGGAATACATCCATAAATAGCTTTACAAGAAGAGAAGATTTTAGACTTCCTAAACACAATCAATCTTACAACACATACAATTTATTTAAAAGTCAGAGTGTTTATAACCTACCCTACAACTCACGGACGTCCAAGCCAGATTTTCTTCAAACAGTTTTTTAACTAGTTTGAACAACAAAAATGGCATCAAAAATATCATGAGTGTTAAAAATAGTGTTTGTTCTTTATATGTGTGTGTAGATATTATTTTAAAAGTGCAATATATGATAAATAGAGACATTTTAAGTTTGAAAAATCAGCTGTGCCTTGTAAACCGGGAGTAGAATACACCTCAACGCTTCGCGTATGAGGCGTGCAAAAATAATAACACTCAATTATTTTTTTACTTTTCGCTAAGAAAAATGAAAAATTTCAAAATTTGGGAAGTTATTGGTTTTACCCCGTTTTTCGAAAATCGAGTTTTCAACGGATGTTGACGTTTTGAGGTCCAAGGAAGCTTCCTCCAATGTTTCCGCGATGATGTCTGTATGTATATGTGCGTGTGTGTGTGTGTGTGTGTGGCCGTATGTAAACCTCTCATAACTTTTGAAGGGCTTGACCGATTTCATCGGGATTGGCGTCATTCAAAAGGACTTGACCAAACTTAGATTTTGAATACAATTAGGACTGATTCGAAACGGTAGATCTTGAGAAATCTCAAAAAAACTTCATAAAAAAAATTTTCATATGTGGTTTTTTTTTTAATAACTTTTAAACGGTTTTACCGATCGATTCCAAAAACTAATCATCTCTTAACATCAAATAACCACGTTGATCACTAAAGCGGTTGTTTTGTACGTGAGATATCGTTGTCGAAAAAAATTGAAAAGGCTTTTAAAGTATAAATTATTTGAGAATAAGGAAAAAGAGATTTTTTGTACTAGCGGGTCGTAAAGACAAATGTAATAAGGAGATTGGGATGGTCGAAGTACCTGTACTATAGCTCAGTGGCTTAGAGCACTTCCCCGGATTGGAAAAGACGCGGGTTCGTTTCCCGCTAGTACAAAAAAATCTCTTTTTCCTTATTCTCAAATAATTTATACTTTAAAAGTGGCGGAGCATGTCAAATGCTAAAAAATATAGATCAAAAATGTTGAAAAGGCTTTTTTCGGAATTTCTATGAAATTTTCAGTCTGACCAGTTCGAGCTTCAAAAAGTTCTAAAAGTTATTGCGATTTGAAAATTCCACGAATAGTGTTTTTTAAATCTCTATCAGACTTTAGAGCTCGAAGAGCCCAAAAGCATAGAACAGTTATCTCTTTGAGCACGGAAAGCTCAAAATGACACGAAAATTATGCTTTTGTACTCTTCGAGCACAAAAGTCGTTTTTGATCTCGAATAGCTCAAAAACGTAATAAGTGCAATTTTAACACGATAACGACCTAAATATTTAATTAATCGAGTCTTTTTTTTTTCGTTTACGAATTATTATGACTAGGAATAGAGCCCTATTAGTTTTCACGTTCTGATTCGATGTGGTTTAATTGTTATTAAATAAACAAAAAATACTGAATATTTACGGCATTTACGCTCGACGCGACACTAAAACCAGCGCCTTTCATGAGAACTACCTTTTTACGTACGTTCGCCCGGCCGGTACATTGTTTTTTGTTAAAAGAAAAAAAGAAAGTTATTACCTTTGCTTGACGAGCTGATGATGATTTGTCAAGTATAATAAACTATTTTATCCATAACAATAATTAAAATCACTAAACACACGTAAATAATAACACACCAACGTTCTAAAACACGAAAAAAACATATTTTACATTCCAAAATTTTTTTGCGTGGCCTTGGCGTCATGGTGTTTTCACTTAGAACAACAAAGTATAAAATTATAAGGCATCCAAGTTAGGAAGATAAATGGTTAAATGGTTTAGAGATTTCTTGTTGA
Organism: Leucoma salicis; assembly: GCA_948253155.1. Taxonomy (NCBI): domain Eukaryota; kingdom Metazoa; phylum Arthropoda; class Insecta; order Lepidoptera; family Erebidae; genus Leucoma; species Leucoma salicis. Next base: position 6,482,193 of record OX411808.1, on the reverse strand, counting down.
ACTCATTGATTTTTAAATAAGTCGTATAATATTGTCCAAAGTTGCAATTGTCTATTGATAGATGTCGCTGTTTAAAAGTAAAAGAGATATTTACAAATGCAGCCCTAGATGTCGCTAGTGGCAATTTTATATGTCGATATCATTGTATTCAGTTGCTGTTGTATATATAGAGCCACAATATTGCTTTTATTGTAAGGAAACTAGCGATATCTTTTTGTTTTCTTAAATTGATTTGTTTACAGTTTAATAAATTATTCAATTTTATATGTTTATATATATGCACTTATGCAGGTATATACGAAAACTCATGGATTGTTGTTCTTACTAATTGCCAGATGGCGCCTTGCAAAATGACTGAGAGGTAGACCAATATAGAAGTACTTCTTAAAATTAGTTCTTAATACATTATTAGTTACTTATCAAATAATCTATTTTATTGTGAAAAATGAAGATTATGAGGCGTGCAGTTTTGGATTTTCCAAAGTATTTTATTTACAAGTTCTAAGATACTTCCTTTAGCATAGCTGCGCACTAGAAGAAATCGCCAGATCTGGCCACAGGCTTCTTTTATCTCTGTTTTAACGTTAGAGGATGTGCACCTCTAACCGACACATTGTTGTTTTCCGCACACGCAAGCAAAGTTAAGGGCACGGCTGTGTATATAATTAAAATTAACTTTTCTGCCTGTTTATTTTCATATGAGTTTCATAAATTATTTTTTAATTTATGGCTATGATATCCTGGCCTGGTTAATATATAAATAGGTATGTTGTACAGACACTCCAACTTACTTATTCGGAAAAAAGACTTTTGGAGTGCTCACATATGTACTCACAGATCAAATTTGATAGTTACTAATTAGTAACTATTAGATAAAAAACACTTAAGCAATAATGCGGTAGTTTATGCGACCGGAGCCGCGGGTATAGCTACATAATAAATAAATAAATGTTACCTTAGTTTAATTATAGCAACAGATGTAGGTACCTGTTTTATTTATACCTACATGACTAAAAAGCTTCAATGATTAAATTCTGGAACAAGCGACACATCTCTCAAAGGCTCGGGTTGCTAGGCACCTAGGTGCTCCAGATTAATTACGATCTAACGTTTTGTTGCGAATAAAAATGTGCTCGTCGGTCGCAATATTTGATTTTTAAAACTAGTAATTTTCGTTGTAAGTTCTTGTGTTCTTCATGATTGTTGTATATTAGTATTTTGTTGTGAATTTATCAAATGTTCCATAATTTCATAGTCGTTTGATAAAATATGTAGGTAAAGGAGCAAAACGAGGTCGAAAGATAATGTTTTTGCGTGATGGGCTGATGGAGCAGTGTAACGTTAATTCAGTGGTCAGCCGATAGCTTATCTTTTTGGGTACTCTCTCTAAATGACGCTTCCATATACCAGAGTGCATCTTTGCCCCTTGTGGGTAGCGGACGTCCCCTGGTCTGTTCCCTTGCGTCCTCGACTAGGCCATCATCAGATGCATGTACTAGTGCCTGCACGGCCTTAGTCGCTGGCGTCGTCCGAGAATATATAGTATAAGTGTCTTTACCCCATCCTTTCATGTGAGTGTCGTACGATTGCGGACTAAGGAAAATAAGCAATTATCACCCATTGCATTACTGATAATAGGGTTTAGTTAGTATCATGCCTCGTTCTTTCTTTCTCACACACGCCAGACCTTCAGTCCTATACAATAAGTTAACATAATGAAATTGTGTGAATTAAATAAACGAATAAATCGTTTTGAAATAAAACTACGTTTACGGAATCTTGAACACCTTTTATCGGATGAATCTACTTATGAAAAGGTCAGAACCGACCTAACCAACTGTACACTAAATAACATGAAAAAGTTACTCAACCAGCATTCCGAAGCATTAAATCTAGATGTAAAAACCCTGATACCACCTTGTGCAAAGCCACCTAAATTGTATGGGTTGCCTAAGATACACAAACCGAACGCACCACTACGACCTATTGTAAGTCAGATCGACTCACCTACTTATAAAGTCGCTCAGCTACTGGCCAAAGTTCTCTCACAACTCCGAGGACACACAGATGCGTTCATAAAGGACTCATACCATTTTGTAAGTGAGATTAAACACCTTCATCTCGCTAACAATGAAACTATGGTGAGTTTTGATGTCCAGTCACTTTTTACCTGCTTACCCGTGGAAGACTGCATCAGAATTGTATCTAAGAAACTGTCAGAGAACAACATACCTATGGAATACGCTGAACTGTTAAAGTACTGCTTCACATCTGGCTACATTATGTGGAATGATGGCTTCTACAAGCAAGTGGACGGAGTGGCCATGGGTTCGCCAGTCTCTCCCGTTGTTGCCGACATATTTATGGAAGACTTCGAGGAGACTGCCCTAAAAACTTCACCTGTGGTCCCCCGTTTCTACAAGCGGTACGTAGATGACACTTTTACTATATTACCATCTGATAAAGTAACCATATTTCTAAACCATCTGAACTCCATTAATCCTAAAATTCAATTCACTATGGAACTGGAGTCAAATAACTCTTTAGCTTTCTTAGATGTTATGGTAATCCGTAACCCCAACAACACCTTGAGTCATACAGTGTATCGAAAGAAAACCCATACTGATAAGTACCTGAATGGAGAGTCTCACCACCATCCTTCACAGTTGGCTACCGTGTCTAAATCTTTGTTTCAGAGAGCACAAGGAATCTGTGATGAAGAACACCTGGCTGGAGAGTTGCAGCATGTAAAGAAAGTTTTACATGCAAATAAGCTGCAGGTTCCACGCCGCCGTCACAGAAACCGAGTGAAGCCACCCACAGTTGAGCGCCTCCCTGCAGTCCTGCCCTATGTTAAAGGAGTCACTGACAAGATTGGCTACATTCTTAAAACAGCTTCAATTAAAACCTACTATAAGCCACTCAAAAGAATTAGTCAATTTTTACCACCAGTCAAGTGCCATATACCCTTACAGGATGCAGGAGTATACAAGCTGGATTGTGATTGTGGTCTCTCCTACATTGGGCAAACAAAGAGATCCATAACAACTCGGATCAAAGAACACATAGCTGACGTGAAGCACAGTCGCTATACAAAGTCTGCAATTTGTGAGCACACACAGGACCACACCCGCCATTACATTAGGTTTGACAAACCTCAGGCGGATTGAGGCGCTGGGGCTTAGGGTGGCCCTTGAAAAGTCGGAGGCCCTACTGTTCCATGGGCGCCGACGGGGCCCGCCCTCCAGCGCCTCGATAACGGTCAATGGGGTGGGCTTGCCAATCCAGGCCCACATCAAATATCTGGGCCTGGTATTGGATGGACGGTGGCACTTTGCCGATCTTGGAAGAATGGGCAGGGCGGCAGCACGGGATCCTCACCTTCCGGTTGGTGCAGGTTTTGTCGGGGCATGGTTGCTTCGGCAAATACCTGCACACGATCGCAAGGAGGGAGACGACCCCAGGCTGTCACCACTGCGACTGCGACGAGGACTCGGCGCAGCACACGCTCGAGTCGTGCCCGGCATGGGATGTGCAGCGCCGGGAACTCGTTGCAGTCATAGGCGTGGATCTGTCGCTGCCGGCAACGGCCGGCGCAACGGCGCGAGCGATGGTTGGCAGTGACAGGGCCTGGACCGCGGTCGCCGCCTTCTGCGAGGCTGTCATCTCGCGGAAGGAGGTGGCGGAGAGGGCCCGTGAGGAATCCTCCTTCTCGGACCCGATTCGCCGCCGGCGCGAGGGGCGGCGTGCGCGCGCTTACTTGCGCCTTATGCCGCCCTAGCCGAGGCTGCGGACGGTGGGGTCGGGGAGTACCCTGCCGTCCGCGGAAGCCTACCGCGAAGGTGCGACGCCCAAGTGCGCGAGGCGTCGCTCAAGAGAGGGTGCCCGTAGGGGCTGCCGCCTGCGGATCGCGGTCGTAACGACGCGGTACCCGTGATCCGCCGTAGCAAGGGCGGGTGGAGGCGCACGGTGGGTTTTTAGTGGGTGAGAGCCCCATTCACCCCGTTGTCTCCCCGGGCAGCGGGGTGTGCGGTAGGACATTTTTGCCCACCTAAAATAAAATAAAAAAAAAAAAAAAAAAAGGTTTGACAAACCTCAAATCCTCGCTAAAGAAAATCGATATCGCCCTAGAATGATACGTGAGGCTATTGAAATTAAGAAACATCCCAATTTCAATAGAGAAGATGGCTGGGTCTTACCATCAAGCTGGAATCCTGTAATAGGCCTCACCAAACAGAATACAAGAAGGCACACCACAAGATTGCAAGACACAGTTAGCGCTTATTGTATAGATAAAACCCACAGTAGTGATTAGTCTTTGACTTTTGTAAAAAAATTTAAAATTTAAACCTTATTAGATCTCTGTAATTCCGTACAAATTTTAATAATCCATAACAGTTGTTGCCTACTGAGTTTTCTGGCCGGATCTTTCTCAGTCAGGCCGCGTTCCGATCCGGTGGTAGCTTCTTAGTCTTAGCTTTTGGCAAAATAAATATATTTAATAATATAAACTAATAACCAAGATTGTCTTCTTACTGGTAGTAATTGGTAGTTTGTGGTAGAATTTCTGAGCACTAAATAAAAACAAAAATTTTACAATTTAAAGAGGAGTATTATACTCATTTTAATATACTAATTTAAAGTCTCATACATTGTTAGCATAAACATTTGAAGTAGATATTTTCACTGTGTTTCCAAACGAATATTAGGTGGGTTAAAATAAATAAACCAAAAATTTTGTAAAATCATATACTGTGGGTAGATGAAACCGTTGAAATAACATATCAACCTTGGACGTCTATCATCTAAGTCCACCCGTGATCATGAATGCTGTAAAGTATTCGAAACGTCGGGATAGGAGTAAAATCAAGTAAACGCGATAGATTCCGTAAACGTAGTTTTATTTCAAAATGTGTAACATTCGCGTAAACATCAGAAAGTATCGAATAAATCGTGTTTATTTCCAGTTTCATGCATGCATTTTTTTTTTCAAAGCTTTCAAGGGAGACTTAGGTGTGACCAGCCTTGAAACACTTCGGTGTACACGTATTATCCGCGACTTGGCACTATTATTGATATTGCTGAGTCTAAAAGCGGTAGTTACCGCTTACCAACAGGCCACGACCCGGCTTGTCTCCCACCATAAGTAATAAAAAAATAGTCAAATAAATACATAAAAACATAACATCACGCCTGTATTCCCCGAAGGGGTAGGCAGAGGCATATTACACACTCACGATTCGCCAGCTATGTTTAAGTCCCACGTAACAAAGGGCAAGCCTATTGCCGTCTACCGGGCACATTTCCAAACTCCGGGCTGCTACTGAGAATTTTTCTTTTTACGAAAAAGCTCAATAATCCTGTCCGACCTACATACATAATAAATAAATTCTTAATAGTTTTAGATGCCATTTTAATCGCATTTACAAAATACAATCTAGCTAAGCAAGCCAAATATGTAACATATCCATATCACATAAATGATATTTCAGTAACTTTGGTAGCTCCGAACAGCTTTTCCCGAACAATTGTAACTAGTTAGTATAACTTTCAACAGCGAGTGTCTGCAGTAACGTTACAGCCACTTTAAGCAAATACTGGTCAGTGGCTATTTTAAGTTCCAGTTGTTTCACACCAAATACCCTCTGTAAATGCTTTCATATATATTCCATGTAATATGAAACTAGTCGCTGTTTGGTTATTTCGCTTTTCTTTATTGCATATTGGTAATGGTAGAATTTCCAGTTTAAAACTGAACGCTTTGTCAATGTTTTACGTATATAAGTTATATTCAAATGAAGGGTAAAGATGTAATATTAGAAATCTGTGTATGTTCAATGTCATTTGATATGTAAGAAAAGGTTTAAAATATTTTTTTTATTTTGACACATTAAATAACTACGTCCCGTATTGTTTTACTAAAGCTTCACAAATATTTTTACTTTGCTATTTTTATCTTTCACAGATGTAAATATATAATAAATCTACAGATCATATATATTATTATTTTCGTATCAGTGAGCACAACTGATCATGCACTACACAAAATATGGCTAAGATAAAGTAAAATAAAAAGAAACGGAATAGGTAAATCGTAGTTTGTCGTATCGTATCTTATGTCTGTATGTCGGGTGATCGAGCTCCGAGTCTCAAACGAATTGATCTCAGAAGGGATTGAGTAAATACGGCATGTTTGCCAAAAGCTTTGAGGAATAGGATTATTCAGACAACCTGCCTTAAAGTGTTAGAGTGCAGATTGTGTAAAATTGAATAGATTTTAGTATTTTGTTTTATTTATATGTACCTATAGATATAAAAGCAGGGTTGTAAATGCAGTAATTTTAAGATGCAATAGAATTTTTAGGTTGTAATAGAATGGGTTGTGCATCCACGTTGGTGCGTGCACGTGGGTCTGCGCGTGTCTCTCTGACTTACTAGAGGGCACAGTGGACAAGCCAGACGTCCTCCGTTGAGGGCCAGCGAGGCCACAGTCCCAAAAAAAGAAAAAATTAGATAAGATGAGAGTATAGCGCAGTATTTAACAAAACTGAATAAAATCGAGATGTTATGATTTCGGTAGCAACATGGAGGAAAGTAATGAGAGTAATCACTATGCAATAGTTACTCCCAGAATGCAAACAGACCTCAAAAAGACTTAAAATCTTTCATTGCCAATCTTGAATATATTATAGGTACTCAATTTACATATTTAAGCACCTATACTAATCTACATGCCAAGCGAATTCCCCTTTTTATTATTTTATCGGAGCTATTATTTAAAATAGATATGGTATAACAAACTTTTTCAATCGGACAGGGTAAAATAATATATTCTATATTCAGATTACAATATGTTTTAAATTTTTCATTTACAATATTTGTGATTCTAATCTATTGATATGTATAATAATGACGAATATTTTAAAACACGCTTTCAAATATTAATTTAATCTAAGCACATAAAAAATATGTTGTTCGTGAGTGTCAATTTGGGGTTACGTGATTACCACCAAAACCTTAAAATTAATTTACTATGCTCTAAAGCACGTTTCATATGAAATCTGCATATGGCTTTACTAGGTGGGTGGTAGTTAAATTGCACCAGTGGCCTTCCACCTCACATTGAGTAGATTTGCGCAAGGTCAAAAACCTAATCTCTTTGTCACCTTGCCCGCAGAACAAAGTAAGCGGGGCGGTATTCTTAGCCCTTGACAACTTGGTCAAAATTCATGACAAATAATAACAGTATCTACTTTTTAGATATTTTTCCACTTGATGGTAAGCGGTTATCTTAACCTTTAGACGCAACACTAGAGGCAACCCTTTTTTTTGTTTTTAATTTTAGGTGGGCAAAAATGTCCTGCCACACACCCCGCTGCCCGGGGAGACAACGGGGTGAATGGGGCTCTCACCCACTAAAAACCCACCGTGCGCCTCCACCCGCCCTTGCTACGGCGGATCACGGGTACCGCGTCGTTACAACCGCGATCCGCAGGCGGCAGCCCCTTCGGGCACCCTCTCTTGAGCGACGCCTCGCGCACTTGGGCGTCGCACCTTCGCGGTAGGCTTCCGCGGACGGCAGGGTACTCCCCGACCCCACCGTCCGCAGCCTCGGCTAGAGCGGCATCAGGTGCAGATAAGCGCGCGCACGCCGCCCCTCGCGCCGGCGGCGAATCGGGTCCGCAAAGAAGGATTCCTCACGGGCCCTCTCCGCCACCTCCTTCCGCGAGATGACAGCCTCGCAGAAGACGGCGACCGCGGTCCAGGCCCTGTCACTGCCAACCATCGCTCGCGCAACGGCCAGCAGCGACAGGTCCACGCCTATGACTGCAACGAGTTCCCGGCGCTGCACATCCCAGGCCGGGCACGACTCGAGCGTGTGCTGCGCCGAGTCCTCGTCGCAGTCGCAGTGGTGACAGCCTGGGGTCGTCTCCCTCCTTGCGATCGTGTGCAGGTATTTGCCGAAGCAACCATGCCCCGACAAAACCTGCACCAACCGGAAGGTGAGGACCCCTTGCTGCCGCCCTGCCCATTCTTCCAAGATCGGCCGGAGCGCCCCCACGGTCGAGAGACCGGCTCGGGGCGTCTCCAGCCGAGATTTCCACTTTAGGACGGTGGCGCGGCGGGCATCTTCCCGCCACGATGACATTGCGCTCGGCGAGGGGCGGCTGCCCCCCGCCCGCACCGTCGACGCCCGCCGATAGACGTCGGCGAGCACCTCCGCCTCCAGATCTCACGGGGGGGTTCCGGCCAACGCGCAGGCTGCATCGGCTTTATTCAGTTAATGAAATAAAAAAAAAATCGCTTATGACTCATACTATATTAGAAATGCATTGTGATATTAATATATTATCTTTAATGTTTAATTGTACTTAATGAATTATTATCTATTGTAATTTGGTTTATTATTCTATATTTGATGTTGCCTGAATATAATTAATAATTGTCAATTTGTATGCCATGATAACATGACATAATGTGTCTTGTTCTTTTAAAATTATCTATGTCATATTTGTACCTACCACATTATAAGCAAATAAATAAACGAACTTTAGACCAAGAGGTCTAAAATCATACAAGTGACAAATTATTAGCGAAATTGTGGAAAAAGAAAATTTTATTGCAAGTGGGATTCGAACCTGCGTCCCTTCCTCTGCTGGTAACGTGCCCAAAATACTGCGTTACAGAACCGATATACTTGTATTCAGCAAAAATCTTCTTAATATACGTATTTTCGTATTACATTCATATTATTGTATGTAGTTAGCTAAAACTATCTATTCACGGTCAGTTGTTTCGAAGTTACAAATCAAGTGTGACCGTTTATCATTTGTTAGGTTATCCTTTGACAGAATTGATTTGTGTGTTTAACCCCAATCATCGCTCTGTTGTGTGTGGGTTGGTATTGATGTGTAATTCCAAATTTTAGTGAAAATATTTTATATGAAAAGAAGCAAATGCTGACAGCAGTTCACAAAACATTACTATCGCTTCTTTAAACACGCCTACTAATACTTAGGAAATTCACTGATGTAACCTCCACAATATCGTTAAAACTTACCCCAAGCCCGCCAATCCTCCGCATACAGAGTTTAGTTTTAAGGTGGTATATCTCATGTTCCCAATACATTAGCGGAAAAAACTTATACCAGTTTTTTATTCTAATCAAGAGCTATCAAATGAAAAAAAGTTTCATGAAAATTAAGTTCAGTATTTTTCGGCGTAATGAGCATACATACAAAAAATAATCTAATAAAAATGTTTTATGATTACAGACCTGTAAATAGCCTAATACGAGTATATTTGTTTTTCTCAAATATCTTATATTTGAAGACACAACTTTTTACAGCTTTATAATAGTACTAGTTTCTGCTCCAGACTCCGTCCGCGTGACTTCTGAATATAAATACATCAAGCTACAGTTCATCTATCTAATAATATCTTTAAACGATCAATTCTTGTATATATATAATTATGTATATATATAATCTGAATCTCGGAAACGGCTCCAACAATTTTTATGAAATTTAGTATGCAGGGGGTTTCAAGGGCGATAAATCGATCATTTTTAGAAAACGTCTTGTTATCCGTGTTTTCAGGCAATGAAAAAATAACCACGAACCATTTTTATTATTATGTCGGTAAGATCATAAAATATTATTCATATTTCATCAGTATGTAATTCGTATTTAAATATAATTTCCAAAAAACACAATTTATCAAAAAAAAAAAAAATACCGAGCGAAGCTCGATCATCCAGGTACTTAATAATTATCGCTATACAAAAACAACTATTCCTCGGAAACCATTATTTTTTTTCGGGATAAAAAGCCTATATATTTTCTGGGCTCCAACTGTATGAATGCAACATTTTATGATTGTTAGTTTAGTAGTTGCGTCGTGAAAGAGTAAAAAACAAACAAACTCATACACCATTTAGCCCAGAGAAGGACATAGGCTAAATTTCAACCCAAAAAAAATGGATCCCATGGTATAGTTATTTTTACGATAGTAAAATACAGTATTAATACAGTTCGCCGTGTGGGGCCGGCTTTAGAATTGCCCCACCCCTCTCCACCCATGGGAGTCGTAGGAGCCGACTGAGGGAATACCGGAGGAGTGGGCAGCAGCACTCTCTCGAGTATTAACAACATCCACTGCGATCGCCAACCCGCCTGCCAAGCGTGGCGATTATGGCACTATCCCCCATATGAGCGAAACACATGTTGTGGCGTTCTCTTGGGGAGGCCTATGTCCAGCAGTGGACTTCGAAAGGATGGATGATGATGATGGATGAAAATACAGTTGCGTTGTATTTACCTATATTTGAAATTTCTCGCGAATAGAGTCACGGGCAGTATCTAGTGTCCTAATAAAAGTCTTGTAATCTGTGTTTTCGCCCGTTTCATTGTTATCTCCATGGTTAGGGTACGACACGCTGAAATTATTATCTATTCTCCTTTGAATGCAGAAATTTTATCTAACTGAGGCACCTAAAATATTATTAGAACTTGAAGATGAAGCTGCTTAATCCTTGCTAATATTATAAATGCGAAAGTGAGTTTATTTATTTAGATATTTTTATATATATTTTTAGCATTTGACATGCTTAACAACATACATTAAACACAAAGTGAAAAATGTGATATCGAAAATAACAGTCACGTGCAGGATTCGAACCTGCATCTCCTGGATACCGTCCAGATGCTTTGCCAATTCAGCCATCGTGACCCTTGCGCTCCTGACTGCTAATTTCGATAACACATTCATACTTAACGTCTTTGGGTCGTCACCCAAAGACGTTAAGTATCATCTGCACCATCTGTCGGAAGTATTTTCATACATCAGATATGTAAGCAGTTGTCACCCATTGCGTTAATGGTAGTGGGGCTGGGTGCCAAGTGGGAGTACTCACTTGCTATCGGCCTCGAGCGGGTTAGTACTACCATCTCCCGTGTGACTGGCCATGAAGCACATCATTGCGTTTTGGCTGTAGCAGGAGATAGACGTTTATTCTTTCATTTCATATCTGCGAAATGAAATGGTGAGCAGCGGCTTGACAATAGTATCGGTATAGTTGAGTTCATGAGCAACGGTTACCATTTACCATCAGATGGGCCGTGGCCCGTCTGCCACTACAAGCAATAAAAAAAATATTTATCATATTTAGCCACTTACACATATATGGCTGTGAGACATGGACACTGAAGAAAAGAGATAGAGAGAGATTGAAGGCATTTGAAATGTGGCATTGGAGAAGAATGATGAAGATTAGTTGTACGGAAAAGAAAACGAATGAGGAAGTGTTAAGAATGGCAGATGAGAAGAGATCGATACTAAGAACCATAGAAAACAGAAGGGGAAAGATGTTAGGACATTTGATACGACATGACTATTTTATAAAAAACATAACTGAAGGCAAAATAGAGGCAAGAAGAGGACGTGGAAGACCTAGAAGGACCTGCATGGACCAAATAAAAGAAAAAGTTAATGTCATGTCGTATCAAGAAGTCAAAGCGCTTGCTGAAAATCGAGACGACTGGAAGAATGTCTACAAACAAGAGCATAGTTCTTAAATAAGAGAGAACCACTTACAGCTATTGTTTATTCAATAGTTAGTATATTTAAACAAAACGCATGATTTGGTAGAAATAATTACTAGATGAGAGTGCGCGCGATATCACAAATGAGTCCTGATGCGGTGTCAAGTGATATATGAGGTGAATTAATCCACGCATATTAATGCCTTCGTTTTGCTTCAGAGAGTCTTACCCGTAATATATTGACCCAATTCAAACACGTTGCTATGTATTTGTTCAATTATGTTAATTTTGATAAAAAGTGTCTGAATTATAATATATTTTTTGGATATTAATAACATTTTTTGTATCGTCACAAGTTCTACAGCAAATTTCCACGAAGTAGTATTAGGAATTCGGATGAAACATTTTACCCAAAAGGTTTACATTCCATCAGGTTTTGGCGTACTTTGAGCTTGTAATTCGGATGTTTTAACATAACAGAATGCCATAGATATTTAAAAAAAAAAAATCGTTAATAGCCCTTACTAATATTATAAATGCGAAAATGCCTTTGTTTGTTACGCTGTAAGGACTTAACCGAATATTAGGTTCTTTTTAGCTAGGTACTTGTATCCCGGTAGAAAAAAAACATGTAGCTTTTTATATGAAAATATTATTAATGTGCCGTAGAGTGACGTATTTATATAATACTAGCCTTTGCCCGTGGCTCTGGGGCAGCCAAAACCTAGTTTTCAGGTTATATCTCAGGTTTCCGATGCAGTAGTGAGATAAAATGTATCATCTATCCATCAGCGTTTCATCGTCCACTGCTGAACATAGGCTTCCCCAAGAGAACGCCACAGCGAACGGTCCTGTGCCGCCTGCATCCAACTAAAAAATAAAAAAATGTATACTAACCAGTTTTTAAGTCTAATCAAGAGTTACATATTAAAAAAGTTGTATCAAAATCCGTTCAGTAGTTTGTGCGTGATACGCAAACGAACAAACAGATAAACAGACAAATAGACAAAAATCTAAAAAAATGTTTTGTGTTTACACATTCCTAATGCAGTCATTTTTTCTCAAATATCCCAGCTGTGTTAGTATATATATTGACTCAATTCAATTTCACATGGATGAAGTCTAAAAGAATCAGTTAAATATATAACAAATCTCTTGCACTTATAATTTTTATCCTCTGAGACGACGTATAATGCCTTCTGTTTCTATGTGCAAAAGGAAAAAGAGCAACACTACAAATACAGTAAAAGAACATAATATGTTTCAGCAAATTTAAACAAACTTATTCCGGTAAAAACTTTAGCAATTTGAAATTCCAGCAAACCAGTTTATAATTTTATTTAGTTGTACAACCTCAGTTAGCGAAGTCCCAATTTGTTTGCGGTATGACCAGGTGCAGCTACCAGCTTACTAACTATATTAACTTCCTCGACAATCAACTGTGTGTAACTTTGTAACCTTTCGATAAATACACTTAAACAGCTAAGTTATAAGACTCAGATATCGATAAAGCTTTTATAGAGTATATATTATACGTGCACTTGCATTATAAACTATCCCAGTTTAAAATAAAAAAAAATCGAACTATTTAAAAAAAGAAAAATAATTGTGGATCATAAAATTGTATTGTATTGTGGTAAGGACGCTTAGAGCCAAGTTTGGTCATTCAAATTTATGTTTAGAATTTTGCTTAAAGTTGATTTTAAAAGTTAATAAATATTTCTTAAAAGTGACAGACGTTTAAATAAATATGATGATCTAAAGCTTGTGTAAATTTTAGGACAAACAGACAATAAAGAATAATAGTTAAGGCGTTCCGGCTTCGGATATTAATTTTTAGAAAGCGATCCAAAACTTCATTGAATTTTTGAATCTTTTCCTCTATGAAAGAACAATTGGCGTCTTATAGAATGGGAGATCCAAGGAGGCGAAAAGAGCTACTTTCTATAACATAGATATTTATTTTTGTCCTTCTTTTTTCTTTGTTATAAAGACAACACCCTGCACTAAGGAATAATCCTTGTATCGCGGGGGACTTTACAAACATACAATGTTATGGACACAAAGTACACCCAGACTCAGAAACCATTTGTGGATCACAAAAAGTTCTCTATGAGAATCTCACTCACAACACTCGGACGAGACGCCGGTATTTAAATCACTCCGCCATCTAAGCAATCAAATCATCTGGAAAGAGTTGAATTTCTTTATTATCATTAAGAAACATTATTTATTAAGTATTTATTTCCAAACCATACCTATTTTTTTCTAAAAAATATTGTAGAACTGTTTCTACTTGACGCCTAAGAGTCCAATCTTCTAAATACCAGACAATAAATGTGTAATTTAGCTGGCTATAATAAAGGTGTATTGCCAAACTGAAAATGACAGGCCTAAGAGGGTCCCGACCCGATTGACAACCAACTGCTGATTCTAATAATTTTTCCTTTTATGTAATAATTTTGATGGATATCTATAATATTGTCAAATATAATTATAACTTCATATTTTAGGAATTTCTTACTCATTTTTCCTGAGTCAGCTTTATCTTTATCTTTGTTCACTAAAATAATAATATAATGTTTAAATGTCAAATTGTTGGAATGAGAGTATTTCATATAGGTAATCCATCCATCCATCCATCAGCCTTTTAACGTCCACTGCTGGACATAGGCCTCCCCAAGAATGGGGGATAGTGCCGTAATCGCCACGCTTGGCAGGGGGGGTTGGCGATCGCAGTAGATGTTGTTAGTACTCGAAGGAGTGCTGCTGCCCACTCCCCCGGTATTACCTCAGTCGGCTCTTACGACTCCCATTGGAGAGGGGTGGGACAATTCTAAAGCCGGCCCCACACGGTAATAGTAACGCAAAACGAAAACAATGTTGCGGTTTTCCTATTGCTTAAGTAAATTATTGTAGTCAAGTAGTCATCATCTACTAGCATTTGATAGTTGCTTTTAGGATTATATAAATTAATATTTTTGCTTCACAGTACAGAGAGAGATATATATTATATAGTTGAATATTAAACTGAATACACTAACGATATTATCAAAATTGTATGCTTGGCGTAATATTCATATGTCAAATTTCCATACATTTTAAAAGTTTTCTATAGCGTTAGCGATCATATAATGAAACTTGGCTAGACCCACAGGTTTTGGTTGCGTTCGAGCAGAGATGTTTTATTGCACATTGTAAGCACTGGATATTTTCAGCCATTTACCTGTAATTTTAATTTTATTGCTCATTGTTTTTGTTTTGATAGAACATCGTTTTTTTTTTGTCTATTTCATAGAGCACGTAGGTATACAATTACTGGACGATTTTTTTTAAGTGCAAGTTTCACAGGTAACTTTAAATATATTACTATTATATGTAGGCTATATTCACTTTAAATCGGATACCAGGAATACGGGTAAATTGGTGGACACTTAGTCCACGCAGGCGAAGTTGCGGGTGTCAGCTAGTATAAAACAAAATACTTATAGGTAACTACTGTTTTGGACGGGCCTTGTGGCGTAGTCGGTAATGTAACCGACTTCCGTGCATAAGGTCGTGGTTTCGATTCCCACTCAGGACAATTATTTGTGTGATGAACACAGATAATTTGTACTGCATCTGGGTGTTTTCTATCTATTATATGTACGTAATTACAAAAAAAAAGTAATACATGTATTATATCCGTAATCTGGTACCCATAGTACAAGCTTTAAGCTTAGTTTGGGACCAGAGGACATTGTGTGAAAATGTCCGTGAATATTATTATATCTGTAAAACGATTGTTCTGTAAAACGATTGGAGGAAATGCAAGTTGCCTTCATATTTTATTTAAAATGGAAAATTTAATTTTACGAAACATCTACACCTAAACTTTGAACATTTAAACTGTTTCTAAGTTTCTTACAAAATGTGCTTTATGTAAAAAGTTAAAAGATTTACACAAAGCATTTTGTGGCACTTTGAAAAGTGAATATAATTTTTTTTTCATAGTATAGTAGTCTTTTGATCTGTATTTTTAGCACTTGACATGCTCGGCTACTTTAAAAAATAAATTATTTGTGAAAATATGGAAAAAGAGAATTTTGAGAAAGGACACAGGTTCGTATCCCGCTCGCAGTAAAATACTCTTTTTCCAAATATTCACAAATAATCTGTTCTTTAAAGTATAGTAGTCGCTTAGCAACATTGTGTAACGTACTAGTTAATACCCTTAAAATAAATAGATAATAAATATTCATGGACATTTCACACAACTTCTTTTCGTCCCAAATTAAGCTTAACGCTTGTGTTATGGGATCCAGATTATGGATATAATACAAATATTACTTTTTTTTTTTGTAAATATGAAATATAATAAATAGAAAATACCCAGATGCAGTACAAATGTCTGTGTTATAATTGTAAATAATTGTCCTGAGTGGGAATCGAACCCCTGACCTCGTGCACGGAAGTCAGTTACACTACTAACTACGCCACGAAGCCCGTGCCTCAAACGTGCTCAAAAGTATATTATACATATCAAACGGTGCACTGACTGCTTTTATATATATTGAGGTGGAGTAAATTACTTAAAATGCTATAAGCATGAGGAAAACGACACATCTTATAAGTAATTCGCACTTATCTTCAAACATCACAGGTGTGTGCTGTGGGTATCGTCGTCTGTATCACAGTAATTAACTGACGCAGAGTGACGCAGACATATGTATATATTTACTATACAAATTAGTTATTGCCCGGCAAAAGATAGACGTCTATAAATAATTTCTTCCGATAATAATTGTACTACAAGAACCTAAATGTTTTCTCTGATAAAAAGTATCGTGGCAAATATCATTCAAATGTATTAAGCCGTTATTGCCTGATTTAATAACGAACATTCATAGTTATAATATTAATAGGATATACTCATGAATATTACTTCCATTGTAAAGGAAATTGTGAGGCATCGTTATAAAGATACCAATTAAAAATATGATTGATGATGGAGTTTAATTTTATAGGAAAAACTTATTTCCCTTGAGCAATATGAATAGTAATTACATTTATGTTAAACACCAAAAACCATAAAATTTAATTATGAACGTCCTCTATATCTCCATAAAGTTTCTATGTCATATCATATATCTGATTTAGCCAAGTTGTATATAGGGCAGAAATATTATTATATTATCCTCGAATATAACGACGAAATCGTAAACGGTTTACGACTAAACCCTGAACATGTGTTCAATTAAAATAAGCCTGACCTGTTTAGTATTAATGTTTATATACGAACAACGCCAGTATTTTTTGTGCATATAAAAATAGTCAACAATACTTTGGAAAATCCAAAATTGCACGCCTCATAATCTTCATTTTTCACAATAAAATTGATTAATTGATAAGTAACTAATAATGTATTGGTCTTACTAAGTAGTTTTCAATAAATCACATAGATAGCGCTATTTTTAAAAAGTACCTTATCATGTCTTATACGCCACATAGCGCTAATTTTAAGAAGTACTTCTACATTGGTCAATAGAAATAGTTCTCACGAAATAAGGATATTACTGGTTTTGGAGTCGCGTCGAGTGTAAATATTCACTATTTTTTTTGTTTATTTAATAATAATTAAACCACATCGAATCAGACCGTGAAAGTGATAGCTCTATTCGCAATCATAATAATTCCTAAACGAAAAAAAAAAGACTCGATTAGTAAAGAACTTTGGTCATTACCGTGTTAACATACATTGCCTACGACAAACGGATGTCCAAGACATAACTTTTTTAAACAGTTTTTTAACTAGTTTAAATAACAAAAATGGCACAAAAAATATCATGAGTGTTAAAAATTGTGTTTTTACTTGATATGTGTGTGTACATATTATTTTAAAAGTGCAATATATGATAAATAGAGACATTTTAAGTTTGAAAAATCAGTTGTTCTACGTAAAACGAGAGCAGTACCCACCTCAACGCAAAAATAAAATGTACAGTACATAATTTCAATAAATAAGAATTATATAAACTATCCGGTTAGTTATCGGGCAGTAAACATATTTTTTCCAGACGGCTTGGCAGATAATAAATTAAAATTTTGCTTTTTCTTGCAATAGTAGATAATATCTGGAGGTACCAAATATTCAATAAAAAAAAACAAACAATAATACTATGTTAGTCATACAAACGATTATATCATCTATGAGCTACAATTTCTCCATATAATTTTGTAGTGGAAGAGTACTTCTTTCAGCATAAATGCTCCCGCTCTTCCGACATGAATCATCCTATCATAAAAGATGGACCTAGGAGTAGAAAAGAAATAATAAGCTTAAAATTGTACTGCAATAATAATTATTAAACTTTATAAAGTTTATTGTATTATTTTATTAGCAATTTTAGCGACTGCTGATCATGAGGTCTCGGGTTCGATTCCCGTGACAGGCAGTGTTATTGAGCTTTTTCGTAAATTAAAAAAATAAAAATTCTCAGTAGCAACGCGGAGCTTGGAAATGTGACCGGTAGACGGCAATAGACTCGCTCCCTATTACATGGGACTTAAGCATAGCTGGCGAACCGTGGGTATGCAATACCTACACCTCTGCTGGATAGGCTTCAGTGAATATAGGCGTGATGCTATTTATTAACTGTAGCTTTTTTTATACTAGGTGGATGGCAAATAAGCATACAGCCACCTGATAGTTAGGGGTTACCGTAGCCTATAGGTGCAACCTGTAGCCTATCGCCGTCTCCAAGGAAAGTGATTGAAAATATACTAATAAAAGGATATGTAGGATACTAAGGAGAGGATAGGGAGGGGGTTTGGGCTCTCACTCATCATTTGAAAACAAACGATAGGAGTAAAATTACCATTGTTTTGAGAAGGTGGTACTTTTTTTGATGCTGAGATAAGTAAGGCTTTACCACTAGATTTTTATGACTTTTACTGTTCCTACGAGTACAGATAATTTTTTATGCAACGTATCCGAATGAAGCGTCGCACATTCGCGATCATAAGGAAACCTGACAGACTTTGAAGCTTGCTGGTAACTAGCACAGCTACCAACGCGCACTGGCCCAACATGTTAGACTACATCCTAAATCCCTCTCTCACTCTGCGAGGAGACAGACGCCCAAAAGTAGCACAGTAATGGCTAGAAAGAAAAACCTAAAAACACTTATGATTAATCCGCGGTTAAAAGTTAAGCACTTACACCACTTAAAACAACGATTACAGTTAGGTAACGTGGTTCAAAAATATAACAATGTAATGTCACGATTAAGAAGCTTCCAATGTATCGTGTAACAAACCTCTAAAAGAAGTTACGAAGCATTTACGGTTATAGCAGCTGATGGCACCAAGTATCGATTACTAGAGTCATTTCCGTATATCGCGTTCATTCTGTTATGTTTTCGTTATGATTACTAAGGATCGAAGGGAGTTGTTGCGCAATTGCGTTTTATATGCCGTATAACATATCCGTTTTGTTACGCAAAAAGGATCTTTTCCTTAGTTATAGTTTTCAGTGAAATAGATATCTATAAAAATGCAGTAAACTCCGTGTATGTCCGCACATTCAATGTATTTATCGAAAATATAGAGGGAACGATAACAGAATAATAATAGAACGCAAGACAACGATTAAAAATAACATAGACATAGCATCACGCCATTATTCCCCGAAGGTGTAGGCAGAGGTGTACTGCACACCCACGATTCGCCAGCTGTTAAGTCCACGTGTTTAAGTCCCATGTAATAGGGGGCGAGCCTAATGTCGTCTCCGACATTTTCAAGCTCCGGGCTGCTAATGAGAATTTTTCTTTTTATGAAAAATCTCAATAACATTGCCCGACCCAGGGATCGAACCCGAGACCTCATGATCAGCAGTCGCTCACACTACCGCAGCACCACCGAGGCAGTTAAAATTAAAAATATTTTAAAATATGATACATCAGCCTTTGCCTGTGGTGCCACCGTGTATTTAAGATAGTTTTTAGGTTTATAGCTCAGGTTTCCAATATAGTAGTGGGATTAAGCTTATACTAGTTTTTAAGTCGAATCAATAGCTATCATTAAAAAATCATTAAAATCACTTCAGTATTTTGTGCATGATGTGCCAACAAACAACCAGACAAACCGACAAAGAGGCAAAAATTCTAAAAAAATTGTTCAGAGACGCTTTAATAGCCAATACGCAATAATACTACAGTCGCTTTCCTCAACAATCTTAAATGTAGTCACAGCTTAGTTACAGTTTTATAATAGGACAAATATTACATAATTAGGGTACATACAGTTACCATTCAGTGACAGATATAGATAGAAAATCTTCTAATCTATACATAGCATCACGCCTGTATTCCCCGAAGGGGTAGGCAGAGGTATATTACACACCCACGACTCGCCAGCTATGTTTAAGTCCCACGTAATAGGGGACGAGCCTATTGACGTCTACTGGGCACATTTCCAAACTCCGGGCTGCTACTGAGAATTTTTCTTTTTAGGAAAAAGCTCATTAACATTATAAAGCTGTAACAGAGCTATGTCTGTACTTTTAAGATATTTGAGAAAAAATTACTGAATTAGACTATATAGGCCTGTCTAAACACAAAACGATTTTTTTTAGATTTTTTGTCTGTTTGTCTGTTTGTTTGTTCGCGCATCACGCAAAAACTACTGAACAGATTTTGATGCATTTTTTTTTGTTTAATAGCTCTTGATTAGACTTAACAACTGGTATACATTTTATCCCGCTACTACTATATCGGGAACCTGAGATATAACCTAAAAACTAGCTTTTGGTTGCGGCCGAGCCGCGGGCAAAGGCTAGTACCTATATCAAATTCTCGTGTCACAGTGTTTGTCGACATTCCCCTCCAAAACGGCTTGGTCGATTCTTATTAAATTTTGTGTGTATATTCAGTAGGTCTGAGAATAGGATGTAAACTATTTCTCATAACCCTTAGTAATAAGGGTGGTCAACACCAAAAAAATATTTTTAATTTTTTGGACATCATTTTTTGTTTTATTTTTTTTATGATGCGGCGTATAAGTTAGTATTTTTTTTCTACGCTAGAAATTCCCTAAAAAATCTTTTGAAATAATTTATATGGCAAAATAACGTTTGCCAGGTGAACTAGTGTTCTATAAGAATTAATTTAGATAGTACATTATTTATACTAATTTAAACATATTTGAGTAAATTATTTTAAATGAAATGCAGATGAGGTAACGGGCAACAGCGGTTATTGATACAGTTTTGCAAACAGTGATTTAATATAATCTATACTATCTATACTATTATTACAAAGAGGTAACTTTTGTGAGTTTATGACGTTGTAAGGGGTAATCTCTGGATCTACTGAACTGATTTTCAAAATTATTAGCTACGTTATTGTGGAGTGTCATAGGCTATAAAAATTCCAAAATTTATTACGCATCTTTACTTAAACTTGAATAATGTAATCCAAGTTGTAAAAAAATTGCTTTCATCGCGTGCGCTGCAGAAACTATTGGGGATAGAACAAAACAATATACTACAATATTAAATAATGTATCAAAATCTGTAAAAAAGTCCGCAATAGCATATGCCTATCTCCTACGGATAACTCACAATAACTGCTTTTACTGTTTAAATTGTGGATTAAAAATATTTTTTGTGAAGCTTATTTAGCCCATATGGTATTATTTTTATATCTTTATAAATATGTTTTTAGAACGTAAATTCAATGTAGAAAATTTGTGCGCTTTACTCTATACAGTTTAAACAAATATCTTAAAATATATTAGCAAAATAAAAACGTGCGGTGCGCGCCGCCCCGGCCGTTGCGTGGCGATATAGGCAGTATCATACATCAGTCATCAGTATACATCTACTACTTTTGTTTGTGCGGGCGATTTTCGGCAAACGCTGCCAGTAATAACAAAAGGAATATGCGCCGATATCATCAGCTTAAAATCATCATGCTTGTAGAGTTTGATACAGTGCACTATCCTCAAGAATTTTTATATTCTTTGAGTCCTTCTGGCTTACCTACCCACGAGCTCGTCAAGTAATAAAAATAACAATAAAAAACAGTAACATAAAAAACAAAAAACCAATAAAAAAAAACAAAAAACAATAAAAAAAAACAAAAAACCTAAATAACAAAAAAAAATCTTCATCGTCATACTTTTTATTTATCCGAACTTTTAACCTGTAGTATTACGTGGGACAAACGGGCCAGGGCAAAAATATTTCTAACGCGGAACGGAGTCCGCGGGGACTGCTAGTATTATATAAGCCTTATTATATATTTTCACAGTTTATTACCTTATAACATATAACTGCCTCTGTGGTGCAGCTGTAGTGTGAATGACTGCTGATCATGAGGTCTCGGGCTCAATCCCTGGGTTGGGCAGCGGTATTGAGCATTTTCGTAAAAAAAAAATCTTATTAGCAGCCCCCAGTTTGGAAATGTGCCCTCTACCGGCAAAAGGCTCGCCCCCTATTACGTGGGACTTAAATATATATACATAGCTGGCGAACCGTGGGTGTGTAATACACCTCTGCCTATCCCTTCCGGGAATACAGGCGTGATGATATGTGTGTTGTTTTACCAAAACATGAATGTTAAATTAACCAATGTCTTCCTGGTGAATATATATTACACGTATATAAAATAACATTATAACAACAAAACAGTTATATTTGAAACAATAAACATTTTATATAAAGGTCAGTTACAAAAACAAAACAAGCAACTTATTTGTTTTTAGAAGCCCTGCTTTGTTATTTATCGTATTCCCAATTAGCTCAGTCTGATTAGGAATTGCATAAATCTTGCCTAATACGAAAAAATGTTTAATGTTTTATAATAGATACTACCGTGTGGGGCCGGCTTTAGAATTGTCCCACTCCTCTCCACCCATGGGAGTCGTAAGAGCTGACTGAGGGAATACCAGGGGAGTGGGCAGCAGCACTCCTTCGAGTATTAACAACATCCACTGCGATCGCCAACCCGCCTGCCAAGCGTGGCGATTACGGCACTATCCCCCATTCTTGGGGAGGCCTATGTCCAGCAGTGGACGTTGAAAGGCTGATGGATGGATGGATGGATGGAATAGATACTAAATAGCCTTTGTTCCGCTGCAGCCAAAATCTAGTTTTTAGGTTATTGGGTGGATAAAATGTATACCAGTTTTAAGTCAAATAAAAAATGTATCGTTGCATCAAAATCCGTTCAATAGTTTTTGCGTTATGCGCGAACGAACAAATAGACAAAAACAGAAAAATAATCTAAAAAATATTGTTTTGTGTTACACGCCTATATAGCCTAATAAAGTAGTTTTTTCTCAAATATCTTTAAATGTACAGACACAGCTCTTTGCTGCTGGTGGTTTTATTTAGTGGGTGAGACCCCTCACTACCATGTTCGTTGCTCCGAACGACGGAGAGTGCGGGTACGTACATATTTCTCAAAAAAAAAGTTTTGGGTACGAACTGGAACTACCTACTCACTCGTTATCGGACCTGAGCGGGTCTACAAGTACCATCCTTTCCCGTGTAACCGGTCATGGAGCACGTCGGTGCGTTTTAATTTTAGTGGGAGATTAGGAGAGCCATTCTTTTAATTTCTTTCCCATGCCTTTAGTGACCTTGCCAAACAATTTCGGATTATCTTAAACATGGGCTTGAGCTGCTCTGCAATAAAAAAAAGAGATTTTTTTAAAACAGAATTTTGAATATAAGTGTTCTGTTTTTGAAACAAATTGCCACATTTAACAATGAACTTGTAAGTTTCCAATGATTTATATATCCACATATAGGATACAAATCAGGTAATTTCAATTTACAACATTTAACAAATAATGAAGGGGAAATAATAATAAAATTAAATCACTATAGATAAGACGCTCGAACGAACTTTAGACCAAATAGACTAAAGTTCGTTCAAGCGGTATATATATGTATATACTTATAAGATTATTAAATTGTATACAGTAAGGGCATTTCATGAGTGTACGCTGCAGGCTTAGGTCCTGTTTACTTCGCCGGCATCTTGAGTGCTTGTGTGGTTGGATCTGTCATGGTTAGCTTAAAAGTTATTACTTGTGGTGGCTTCATAGTTCAGCTCATCCCTTTCTCTCTAAGAAGGTGAAGAGGGTGATGGCTGGGTCAACAACGTTCGTTGCGGGCGGCGACTGGTCTCCCCGTATTCTAATCATGTGACACCATTGTTGATTATGTAGCAAATAATACTGAATGCCCCCACTACTCATGCAACTACGAGTTAGAGTGACTAATTTAAAATGGGCACATGTACATTTTATTTTCATAATTAAGTATATATGCCGTTATAGATGGATCACTTTGCATCCTACTTTAATCATAATGAACAGTATAAAACTGTAATAATTTGGTGATGTAAAAAGTGGTTCATAAGTTTCTTGCTGGATTCTTCTCATGAAAAGCCTTACTACGAAATCCGGCTACTTGTGACTATTACAAACGCGATTTTACGCTGTAGGTACACTTGAGAGTACTTGTTATAGTTATTATCAAATTTGAAGATTTTAAGTACTATATAATTGGCGATGGGCCTCGCGGCGTAGTCGGTAGTGGAACCGGCTTCCATGCATGAGGTCGTGGGTTCGATTCCCACTCAGGACAATTATTTGTGTGATGAACATAGATATTTGTACTGCGTCTGGGTATTTTCTATCTATTATATGTATGTATTTACAAAAAAAGTGATATATTTATGTATGTATTTCTGTAATCTGGTAGGTACCCATAGCACAAGCGTTAAGCTTAGTTTGGGACAGGACCACGTTGTGTGAAAATGTCCATGTATGTTTTATTTATTTATTTTTTATATAATATGATAACGAAACAAAGCTTTTTCTAATTTGATTTAAAATGGAATACGAGAAATGAAATGTTAAGGAGTAGCAGTATTCTTAGTATTGCAGAGTGACGGTTACTACTTACCATCATGCAGGCCATGGCTCGTCTGTCGCCAAAAACAAATCACATATAAAGAAATGATTAACTCTTTATTAAAATAGAAGGCCTACACTTTTGTAATATATAAAGTATCTATAAAAAATCATCTGTGGCCTGGAAATATTGCAGAAGTTTTTGCAATTTATACTTGCGGCACTAATATTTATACTTGCGGCACTAATATTTTGGTGGCATTCTAGCAATAAAGTTTAAAAGTTTTAAGTGGGCTGTCGTAGGCTGCTCTGGCGTACGCGTATGTTGGACTTGGCGAGTGCACAAAGTTACCCATAGTTACATTAAATTACTTAAATTTTCATAAATATGCTAGTGCGTAGTGCTCTGTTTATGAATTACACAGTCACAATGACCTGATATACCTATTGTGCAAGATAAATAACATTATAATATACAAATTATATACATAATTATATTATTATTAAATTATATACATAATTTGTACTTTAAGAGTAGCTGAGCATGTCAAGTGCTAAAATATAGATCAAAATATTAATATACATTTATAGCCTTGTGGAGGTCAAGGACTGCAAATACAGTGGTGTTGAGGTCGATCCCGAGTCCCAAGGTTGAGACCTCGTATAGCACACATTTTTCTAAATTATGTGTGTATTTGTTTACATTGAGGATTTAAGTGAGGAGCCTGCAGGTTGCCTTACTCAACGGCTTGTGAAGTCTGCCAACCCGCATTGGGCCAGTGTGGTGGACTATGTCCTAATCACTCTTACCATGAGAGGAAGCCTGTGCCCAATAGTGGGACAAAAAAAGTATTGAAAAAAAAATGATAAAACATAATTATTGTTGTTGACGCAAATAATTAGTCTTAATGATATTTAATTTAGGCGTAGGTTGTGTGAAAATAGTTTAAAAATATTGTACAATAGTTTATGTGTACAATTTGAGGATATTTTGTAGAACCATCCTTATTAAACACAAAGTGGAAAATGTGAAATTGAAAATAACAGTCACGAGCAGGATGTTACTTTCGATTTCATATTTTCCGCTTTGTGTTAAATGTATATGGCTAAGCATGTCAAATGCTAAAAATATATACATATAAAAATTTTCTGAATATGAATCTTCCTTATCCCAGCACGAATGGGCTGGCTTGATCAGGGAAGTACCATCCTCTTACAAAAGATCAGCGCGAAACGACGTTAGGTACTCCTACCATTGGGTTTCGTATGATGAGTGAGAGCGCTGGAGGCCCAAATCTGCTCACAATCCTGTCCTTGTTATCCTTCCTATCCTCTCCTTAGATACTAGCTACCATCTCTTTAATATCCTTCCTATCCATACCTCTATCCCTTTCCTTGCAGATGGCGACGCACAAGTGATGCCTCTGGTGTTGCTGCTAGGATCATCTATAGAATACGGCAACCACTTACCATCAGGTGGGCCGTATGATTGTTTACCAGGTGGTAAAGGCTTAGGTAAGTAGTATAAAAAAAATACTAGGTTCTGTTAATGATTTCGTCCGTGCGGATTTCATAATTGGGACTTTATAATTAATTATATGACTCTATACGCCATAATTGTTTCTATGCAAGAAAATCTATCTCAGAGATTTTCCCGAAATAAAAAGTATAAATATAGCCCCTTTTCCCTTAAAAAATCACTCTCTTTAGGTTTTACACTATACGTATGCCAAATTTCGTAATGATCGGCTTGTAATTACGTCAAGAAAGCTTGATAAAAAAAAAACAATAAATTCACAATCTATATATAATTATATGTATAAATATATTCCATCCATCCATCAGCCTTTCAAAGTCCACTGCTGGACATAGGCCTCCCCAAGAGAACGTCACGACATGCGTTTCGCTTATATGGGGGATAGTGCCGTAATCAAAAAAATAATAAAATTAAAATATAAATACTATCTACTCGCGACTTCGTTCGCGTGGGCTTCAGGACATAAATACCTCACTCTGTGGCTCGTTAATAGTCTCTATGCAAATATAACTACCCCACAGGAACCATCCATTTTCGGGATATAACGTAACCTATGTCCCTTTCTGGGCTCCAGACTATGTATATTCAAAATTTCATGATGTTTGGTTAAATAATTTCGACGTGAAAGTATAACAAACAAACAAATTTAGATACAAACTCCCTTCCACGTTTATAATATGGATGATTGATTCTATAAAAGATGAATATTGGCTTTTTTATGGATAAATACACGTGTGTGACCACCGTTTTTCCAGCCATTAAGCTTAAGTGCAAGCTTATTCCCTATACTATTCCGAAAATTGTGATAAATTTTAATGGGAAGTAATTTATGTGTGTCCTTGACAGTCCTTAAATGATGGTTATAACGAACTTATAATTACGTAGATTGTAACATGTCTGCCAAAGTTGACAATAAAAAAAGTTATTGTGCTGACTACAAATTCGTAACCTTGATTGATTATTATTAAATACGAGTACGTATAGCGAGACGATAAAACATTATCATTCGCCTAAGTATCTGCTATAATAATCACAAATAAAGTTGATTGAACGGTTACTCTTTTAATTAATGGGCCAACTTAAGATTTAAAAACAACCAAATAAAGCTAGCTATAAAACTGAGAGATGCCAACATAAATCTGACTTAAAAAATATTTGTTTTTGCTCTGTACATAGCCAAATAAATTTATCACAAAATAACTTCAGTAGGCAAACTAAAATTTTGTCTATTTATATATATTTGTAGCATTTGACATGCTTAGCACTATACATTAAACACAAAGTGAAAAATGTGAAATCGAAAATAACAGTCAGAAGCAGGATTTGAACCTGCATCTTCTGGATACCGTCCAGATGCTTTACCAATTCAGCCATCCTGACAATTGCTCCTGACTGCTAATTTCGATAACACATCATACTTAACGTCTTTTGGGTGACGCCTGCGCCATCTGTCGGACGTATTTTCATACATTATACCGACCAGGTAAACTTAATTTTACAATTAAGATTTTTACAATTAAGATTTTTACCTAATAATGACGCAAACCCTATATTTATAGGGTTTGCGTCATTATTAGGTAAAAATCTTAATTGTAAAATTAAGTTTACCTGGTCGGTATAATGTATGAAAATACGTCCGACAGATGGCGCAGGCGTCACCCAAAAGACGTTAAGTATGATGTGTTATCGAAATTAGCAGTCAGGAGCAATTGTCAGGATGGCTGAATTGGTAAAGCATCTGGACGGTATCCAGAAGATGCAGGTTCAAATCCTGCTTCTGACTGTTATTTTCGATTTCACATTTTTCACTTTGTGTTTAATAAAATTTTGTCATTTATTTTTAAAAATTCTGTTGTCACGAGAATTTCTAGGTATTTTACAAAACTCTAGCAAAGACAAAAATATTTTAACTTCAACATATATTATGGTGTACTTCTTTTTAGAACAATCGCTTTGAGTCATCATCGACATCTTAGTCTTATCCCAATCTTTTTATTGGATTCATCTGCTGATATGATAGGTTTTAGCTGATCGTCCAGTATTTTCGTGAAGCGACAGCCTCCTGCGACCATATTAAGGGGACAACTGGCGACCTTTGAACAAGACCGGACTCAGATTTTTATTCAGGACTTGACCTTGTAACAACTGCCAGGGACCCACTGCTTAACGTGCCTTCCGAAGTACGGAGGTTAAACAATTGTTCACAAATAGATGTCACTTTCCAGCCAAGCGAAAGTTGCTTAACCTTGCCGATTGCTCGAATTGCAAGCTTGTACAGAAATACGACCTCCTGAAGCTGCTCAGCTTTGAGTAATACAGTAAAATATATTGTAAAATGTTATAATCTCTAGACAAAATATAACTGAAGTATTTTAAGTCAGTTTCTTGCCTCTTTCATTAGTTTCGCAATGCAAGTACCATATCAAAAATCAAATTTTGCAATTCGAAATTCGGCTTTTAAGTTAAAAAATAAGTATTTAATTACACACACATTATTATTTAATTAATTACACTTAAAATTACTTTTATAAGATGTAGAAGATATAGTAACTTTTATAACATAGAAATAGTAAAATCGCGGAGTAACTTTGTAGCTACGTAATGCGAGTATCGAGATTGAAGTTTGACTGCCTGCCCTCTGGGATAGGCTCCTTATATATTATAATATACTGCTGACACATCAGGGGTTTGTAATGGTTAGCCTGTCTACTAACAAGGGGTGTACCTATATAACAGATCGAATCAGTTTACGTTGTAATCTACGCACAAAAAAGTGATACAGTAAAGTTTTTTTTTAAATTACGCGGGTGGCAAACAAGCATACGCCCCATCTGACATGCTTAGCCATATATATTAAACACAAAGTGGAACATTGGAATTGAGGGGAATGAAAGGGCCGACCACCTGGCCAAAGAAGCTGCACTACACATTAAGACCAGCCCTCATTACGACAAATGCCCGATCTCGTATGTGAAGAAGTGGATCCGGAAGGATACAGTCAAGGATTGGAATCAAAGGTACCAAGATGGAGAAACTGCTGAAATAACGAAAATGTTTTTTCCTGATGCTATTAAGGCGCATAAAATTGTACTAAAAATGGAACCCAGCAACGTACTAACACAAGTACTAACAGGACATGGTGGGTTCTCTCAATACTTGCATCGTTTTAAGTGTAAGGAGAGCCCAATATGTATATGTGATGAAAACCATGAGGAGTCAGTACCGCATATCCTCTTTGATTGCCCAATTTTCTGTAGACAACATTTCGACTCGGAACAAAATCTCCAAGTAAATTTAACCAGAGAAAGAGTTAGCGAGATCCTAGAAGATGACAAAAAGAGAAATAAATTAATAAAATACTGATGCAAAATAGCTGCTGAAGTAATAAAAAGGAATAAAAATTAATTAATAAAACATACACAAAAAATTAAGCAAATTAATAAATAGTATAGGTAACAGAATATTGATATAAGCGTAAGTGAATAATGGAAAATGGTTTTAAGGCAAATTAATAAATAATATAAATATAAATGAATAATAGAATAATGACATTAACGTAAATAAATAATAGAATAATGATATCTGTAGCGAATTAATAATGGAATATTGAAATTAATGTATTATTTAAACACTTATTACTAAGAAATAATAATAAGACAAAATATGATAAATATGCAAAAGCTATAAACATAGCAGTAAAATTTTTAATAGGGTCATAAAAATGTTGATTAAATAAAATCACCTCACAATCCTAGTCTAAAAAAGGTCTTTGACTATGTCAAGGGTTAACTCGCGTGTCGGGCCATCAGTGCCTGTCTAATAAAAAAAAAAAAGAAAAGTGTAAAATGTGAAATTGAAAATAAGAGTCACGAGCAGGATTTGAACCTGCATCTCCTGGATACCGCCCAGATGCTTTGCCAATTCAGACATCGTTTCAATTTCACATTTTCCACTTTGTGTTTAATGTATATGGCTAAGCCATGGATATATTACACTCTAGATCCACAGTGTCGAAGAAACGAAACGTCCAAAACTGTCACCAGTTGTACATAAGTAGTTATAGTTATGATATAAATGCATTCTTTCCAAAATTCAACCTTACACTTATGGTTTAAAGTTGTATTTACAAAGCATTATGCAAAAAGCAATAAAATTTTACGACCAAAATTTTTGGACAGGACAAGGACGGAGTGGAGACGAATATTTTTTTATAATTTTCATGTATGAACATTTACTTAGGTTAGTAATTTGTTTAATTTATAAATGTGTTCCAAACTCATATTTATACTTTTATCTGATCGTATTAATATGCTTTTAGGTAGAATATTTATTTAAAAATCGTAAATATAAATTTTAGTTTTTATTTATAAATATGGTAATTCTAATATTAAGTAGTATTCCCAATATAGTAATTCTAATATTATTAGTAGTACCCAGGTCTATTCTAGTCTAGATGAATGGCGTCATAATAAACATTGATAATATAGTAGTTAGTAAATCAATTTCCTTGAAATAAATGAAGCTTGTTGTGGAGTTGTGTTTTTGAATTAGATTTCAGCTTTTCTGTTGTTTTTTTTTGCGATATAATGTAAACTAACATCTATAATTTTTTCTATAATAGCATTTATAAGACTAATTTTATGATTAAAAAGAGCAGGTTGTTGAAGGGAGTGTGTATCAATACCAGAAAATATATTTAAATTTAATGTACATTTTAAAACTAAGGAAGACAAATAGGTCTTGGTTGTGTTTTTTGACCACATATGCGCTGTTCTCGTCTTATTATCTCCTCAGTTTTATTACATACAGTATATTCATCTTCACTAGCGTAACATAGACCACCAAAAACTTAAAACTATTAGTACGTGAAACCATAATTTATACATAATACAACATTTCAACATTCATTATTGAAGCAAAAATGGTATAAATTCAACAATTTAAATGATCATTTTATAAAATACTAGTTGTGCCCTACAAATTCGCTCGCCGGTTATTTAAAAAAAAAGAATACATATTTATAAATAATTTAGAGTAAGCTTTATCATCTGATTGGGTCCCTAGGAAAACTAAAATAAAAATCATCATATAAATGACAATGTTATTGATATTAAAACTTTGTAAATAAAACAATGTCAACTAATTACTTAATATATATATAAAAAATACATTCAACAAGGTGATTCTATTCGTTTTTAGAACCGATAACGTCGTATTACACAGACTAGTTGGTCGTATTATGCGATCAAAGTGAGCAAAATGCGTTGAAGTATGAGCATAGTTCGAGACTGCCTTTGTTTTAATACATACTCTATTTGACTGGTTCATACAGGGCCATCGTCGATAATTTGAAACAAAATATATTGAAAAATTAAAAAATGCGACTCTAAAGCAACAAACTATGTATGAAATAGAAATACTGTCTATTAATACTTACCGAAAATAAGAAACGTCATCCTTTTTTTGTACTTTTAATGCACTATTTCGGCATTTATTCATCGAACAATTAGACATTTTGACACGCTTTGTCTACTCGCGCGTCGAAATAATACTAAAGGTAAGGAGTGCAGGAAAGATTAATCTGCACTCTTTGATAGTGGACTCTGTTAACGCCTGATAGAAAAGTAACGCGCAACAGCGTTAACTCTTAATATTTTTTAAATTGTACGGCGTTTAGCTATAAGAATTAGATTAATCATATGTTCACTCATTCTATTCACTGTTACTTTGACTGTCACCGTATAAACATATCATTTCCAAAGTCGCCTTTTTTTATCTACTCCAACTGGACCCATATACGCCTATACATGGTCCTATCGAACCTGGATTGTTCAAAATATTACGGATTAGCGGCAACCCGGTTCAGACCTGGGAATTTACTTAATACAGGTAATTGCTGTATGTGTAAAAACCGGCTGGAGTGCACGTGGGACTTTGGATTGAATTCGTGGTGTAAAGTCTGATCTGGTAAAAATTAATAATAGTAACCCAACACTCTTAAAGGTAATGTTAAGAACGATACATATTTAATAAGGTTAGTACATAAATTACTAAGTATATTGTTCAATTAAGTACGCCATCTTTGCATTGTGAGCGACTTGTTTACGCGCCGGTCGGGTTAAAAATTATATATACTTATTTAAATGTATTGTTAGCAGATAGCTACACTCATTTGCTCGATTGATGTGTAAGCCTGATTTTGTGTCTATCACGGTGTTTAAATATTGTATTGTACACAAGGAGAAATATATGGTAAAAGTGTTGTTAATTAGACTATTCCATTAAGTAATAGATAGATATTAATTAGCACAAAAGGCCTATTTATTTATATTTGTATGGATTAGTGAAAGTAATTGATTAGTTATTCAATTATTTATGTGCCTAATAGTTAAAGTACAAATTATTGTAGTATGTGCATTATTACATTACATACATAACTACATCTACTAAATATATTTTCCCGTATTTGTTCACTGTTAACAAAACTTAATTATCGGTAGGTATTGCTATAATACTAATTGTAATATGGACTCATTTGCCTAAGTACGCATATTATAGCATTAGTTAGTGTGTAGGTAGTTCATTAATAAAGTGATTACTTGAGTTAGATATATTCAACTTTATATAATATACGTACTCAACTTTCTTTATTTCAGACATTGAAATATATAGCTACTGAATTGTTATTTAAATAAGATCTATATATTAATTCCAGGGGGGTTACACTCGCTTCCACGATGTCTACCTCTGAACAATTGAAAGAGTTAAATAAGAAAAGGGGCAGCTATAAAGGTCAATTAACCAACTTCATAAATTATGTAAGGAACTAAAAAAGCCACTGTCTTCTGCCAATGCCAAACAATTGAAATTACGGTTAGGTAAGTTCGAGATGCTGTACGACCGATTTGACGAGGTACAGTTAAAAATTGAATGTTTAGTGGATGATGTTCACGCCCAATATGGAGATCGTGCGGAATTTGATTCCCAATATTATCAAGCGTTAGCTAATGCACAAGAAATGCTGGATACATTTAGTACACCGCAGACCAGTGGCGTTGCAAGCCATCGGCAACTCGTTAAGTTTCCAACAATTCAATTACCAAAGTTCAATGGTTCGTATGAAAATGACACCTTTGCCAGTTTAATTCACTCTAATGATGACATAGACTATATAAATAAATATCATTATCTGCGGTCTTGTTTGGAATCTTCTGCCGCGGTAGTGATCCAGTCACCGGAGTTTTCGGCCAGTAAATATGCCGTAGTATGGAAGATGTTGTGCGATCGCTATGACAATAAAAGGTTATTGATTCAGAATCACGTGTCTAGCTTATTTAACATTGACAGTCTAGCTAAGGAGTCCTTTGTTAATTTAAAACGCCTAATTGATCATATCCAGAAAAACCTAAGAGCACTAGAGGCTTTAGGTGAACCTGTCCAACATTGGGATACATTATTAATATTAACTATTACCAAAAAATTAGATTCTAAAACATACCAGGCTTGGGAAGAATACAAAGGTAATTTAGATGAGGATAAAACAAACAATTTTAGCGAATTTATTAAATTTTTGCGTGCTAGGGCTGACCTACTAGAAACTTTAGAACTATCCCAACCCAGTCCCAAGATTTAATCCATGGTTTCTATACAACAAAACGACAAAATTAATGTGTCGGTAGGTGCTGAAGCTTCAAGCAAGATGTGCCCTAAGTGTAAGGGTGACCACTCGTTATCTAATTGCTCACAGTTTCTTTCGCTTAGCAATGAGGCACGACTTAAGTTGATACCGAGTCTTAAGATGTGTTTTAATTGCTTCAAATCTGGTCATTACGCGAATCTTTGCAAAAAACCTGGTTGTAGTATTTGTAAACGCCGGCACAATAGTCTCATACATGTAGTGGAATTGAAGCCTTCAACAATTAAAAACGCACTGAATGACATTAGTAACTTTCCTGTAAATATAACTTCTGCTTCGTCAAACTCAGTACCTTCTAACACTAGTCATAGTGGTCAAACATTGTCAGCCAATGTTATTTCTTCAGAGCAGCCCGATGTACTCTTGTCTACTGCATTAGTTAAACTGTGTGATAGTAATAATCGCGAGCATATCGTGCGGGCGGTTTTAGATAGTGGCAGTACGTCATGCATGATTACGGAAAGCTTATGTTCGCAGTTAAATTTAACACTGTATCAGATAAACAGGTCAATATTATCGTTAGGAAATAAGAAACCTATGCTCTGTGAAACAAAATTAGGGTGGATTATATCAGCCCCGATTTCTAGTAGTCATATTTTCTAATGTCAACTGATGTAAGGTGTCATTTGGTTAAAATGTCAAATGGTACGAATGTAATAGCAACGTTGACTTAACTCAATTTTGGCAAGTAGAAGAAATTAATTCGTTGTCTTCTCAATACTCGTGTGAAGAAAAATGTTGCGAGGAACATTTTATCAAAAATACATTCCGTCTTGAGGACGAACGTTTTTGTGTTCGTATTCCCTTAAAGCAGGATCCAGGACTTTTAGGGGACTCTTTTGATAGGGCTTCTCAATGCCTTCTCTCGCTGGAGCGTAGATTAAAAGGTAAACACGAACTAAAAAAAATGTACTATGATTTTATGACAGAGTATGAATTTTTGGGTCACATGTCTAAGAGTCACCAACTTGATTCAAATAAACATAATTATTTCATACCACATCATGGAGTTTACCGCAATCATAGTACAACTACAAAGTTAAGAGTGGTCTATAATGCAAGTTGTCCTACTACATCCGGAGTTTCATTTAATGACATTCAGATGGTGGGGCCTACTGTTCAGGACGATCTATTATCCATATTGCTTCGCTTTCGACAGCACAAATACATTTTATGGGCTGACGTCGAGAAAATGTTTAGGCAGATAGTAGTGCATCCCGCTGACAGACACTTGCAGCAAATTTTCTGGCATAAAAACACCCAATTTTACTACAGTCCTCTCACATTTTTACAAAATTAATGTTTAGTTTTGAGCATCGGAGACTAATGCACGCTGGTCCTCAGCTGCTACTTGCTTCTATTCAGGAAACCTATTGGCCAATAGGCGGTCGCAATTTAGCGCGAGCATGCTATCGTAAGTGTATACGATGTTGTCGAATGGCTGGTAAAACCACTACTGCAATGATGGGTAATTTGCCGCGCCAGAAAATACTTTCTAGTGGTTTTTCTTTTGAAAACGTAGGCGTGGATTACGCGGGGCCTATGGCATATGCTAGTCGTCAGGGCCGAGGATGTAGGCTGGTAAAGGTGTACTTTACGATTTTTGTCCGTTTTAGTACCAAGGCAATTCACTTAGAACTTGTTGGTGACTTGACGAGCAATACGTTTTTAATGGCATTATATCGATTTATCTCTCTGAGAGGTAAGCCCCTCAACTTATATTCCGACAACGGTACCTCGTTTGTCGGTGCTTGTAATGACATAGGTAAATTTTTAAAGGAAAATTGCAATTCTTTAGGCGAAAGCACTGCGAATGACGGTATTGCCTTTAATTTTATTCCGGCTTACAGTCCTCAAATGGGAGACCTCTGGGAAGCGGGTGTAAAATTCACTAAGTACCATTTAAACAGAGTGTTGGGCAATTGTAAGTTGACTTATGAAGAATTTAACACCACGTTAATACAAATTGAAGCTGTTTTGAACTCCCGACCGTTAACTCCGCTGTCTTCCGATCCTGCGGATTGCACTCCATTAACACCGGGACATTTCATCATTGGAAGACCTTTATCCTCTTTACCACAGCTAGATTATGAAAAGCGGTGCAGTAACCAGTTGTCGCGATTCCAACGAATCGAGCAACTTCAGCAACATTTTTGGGCAAGGTGGTCTAAAGAGTATATTGCGGAGCTGCAGCTCAGAGTCAAGTGGCGATCTAACCAAAACAACCTACAGATTAATACATTGGCTGGAAGGAGGAAGATCACTTGCCGCCACTCAAATGGAAATTGGGAAGAGTCATAGCGTTGCATCCTGGAGCTGACGGCGTGTCACGAGTGGCTGACATTTTAACTTCCACAGGGGTCATTCGACGCTGCTTTAGCAAAATTTGCCCGCTGCCCATCTCATCCGACTCTGGGTGAAACCAAAGTTTCACCGCCCGGGGGAATGTTAACGCCTGATAGAAAAGTAACGCGCAACAGCGTTAACTCTTAATATTTTTTAAACTGTACGGCGTTTAGCTATAAGAATTAGATTAATCATATGTTCACTCATTCTATTCACTGTTACTTTGACTGTCACCGTATAAACATATTATTTCCAAAGTCGCCTTTTTTTATCTACTCCAACTGGACCTGGATACGCCTATACAGACACTTTTCGTGCCTGATTGTGTATCTTCCCTTTTTTATAAATCAATGGGCTAAGCATGTCAAATGCTAAAAATATAATATATGAAAATATCTAAATATTTATAGGGCTGCGTCATTATAAGGTAAAAATCTTAATTGTAAAATTAAGTTTACCTGGTCGGTATAATGTATGAAAATACTTCCGACAGATGGCGCAGGTGTCACCCAAGACGTTAAGTATGAATGTGCTATCGAAATTAGCAGTCAGGAGCAATTGTCACGATGTCTGAATTGGCAAAGCATCTGGACGGTATCCAGGAGATGTAGGTTCAAATCCTGCTCCTGACTGTTATTTTCAATTTCACATTTTCCACTTTGTGTTTAATGGATGATAATTGCATACTTCCCTTAGTCGCCTCATACGACACCCGTGGGAAAGAATGGGGTGGTGACACTTGTATTCTTAGTCCGTCACCACACAGCCCCTCTGATGGCAAGTGGTTACTGTAGCCAATGGACACTAGCAACACCAGCCTTGTGACGTTTTCTTGTCCAGCAGTGAGCGGAGATTATGCACTGAAAAATGCTGTAAGCTAAATACATAATTTATTGATTATCTCGTAAATATAATTTAAAATCTATCTAAACTGTTTAGTAAAATTTTAAGATATTAATAGTGTTCCTCTTTAACGAATGTTCTGTATTGTATTTCAACTTAAAACATTTTTTTTTGTGATATTTGATCAGTCTGGGTGTATTTTGTGTGGCATACATAATTATTAAGTTTTGTCTTAAAGAAGAACTATACATAGGATTTTGAGCATGTTTAGTTACTTAAACGTTTTATATTGAAAAAAGTAATGTGCTAAAAATAATAATGCGTCTGTGAACGCCTTGTACGCAATCCTGAACTTTTTTCATAAAAACTCTTTGTGAAAACTTGCCTGACTGTTGAGTATAAAATAAAAGTCGCGTAAAAATTTAAGCTTCTTTTAAGAGTTCTCAGACTTATATGTCAGCTATACTATACTTGCAAATATACGTAGCACTTATCGTAATAATAATAAAAGTGTTCATACATCTAGAATGTTTCAAATATCGAATTACTGATAAAAATATGTTAGTCTCCCTGGGAAAATAAAAATATATTTTGCTGACTAGCACCTCCAGTAATTGGGCGCACTCAATCCAATAAAAAAAAACAAAAGTTCTAAGATAAGATAGAAAACTTAAACTCTAGAATACATGACATATTGTGTTATTTCTAGAAAATAAATAAATACATTTTTCACATTAAACTCGGCTTTATCTGTATTCATTGTATATGTAGAGTGTGTTCCCATATAATGCAAATACATGACTACAAATAGTTTAAGCATCTAAAGTCTCCAAATTTAGTGTTACGATGTATAATAAACGATAAACACGTCCACGATAAGCATAAAACTGAAATAAAGCAGTAAAATGAGACTTATCACATTCCAGATACGTGTATCTCGGCGAGTAAACTGTTTTGAACCAAGTTTACGTTTATCTGAACTATGCGAAGAGCTTAAACAGACACAATTGTTGAACCAAACTTCCTAGATTTACAGTATTTTAAAAGAAAAGCGAAGAAAAACAACATCAAAATTTAAAAATCTACGCATTGTTTTTAGCTCAACCTACATAATCTATATATCTATATACTTATAATAAAACTGTAGAGAGGTCAATTCTGTACATTGAGTATATATTCAAAATTAATATTGGAGGATGAATGGTGATCGATACTGATGCCAAAAATGTAATCAGTAAATTTTTTGTCTGTCTCTCTGTCTGTCTGCCTGTCTGTATATGCACGCATGGGTTAAAAACTACCAACGGGATTTTAACCAAAATAAGTACGATTGTAGTCCATACTCCTGGGCAGGTTATAGGCTATATAACATAACGCTAAGACACATAGGAGCTGAGCAGTGACGATAAATTTGAAGCAAGTCGGATGAAAATACGCTTTCGAGCTCTTATCCTCGCATACGTTAGTCATACACCAAAAGCATGTATTACAAAGATGATGGTATTTAAAAGATCTACAAAAAAGTCCTCAATAGTATATATCTATCTTTTATAAATTAGCCACAATAACGTGTTTAATCGTGCATTTCTTCAAAGTGTATTATTAAATACATAAATATATTGTATTTCACATAGATATATCTTTATCAAACTCCCGTATTCAAACGCAATTTAATATCAATTTTATAAAAAAAAAAATATAGAAATCGGTTTATAAACACACAAGATATAGATGAAATAAAACTCCCAAATCTCGGCGCGCTAGTATGGGTATGGCTATACGGTTGATTTTATTTAACGCGCGAAACGGCCATCCGCTGCATCTATAAAAAGGCGAGGGCGCTCACGCGCCGACTTCAAATCATAAACGTGAGAAATCCCACTTTGCCAGCAACAGCCCGAGCCGAGGTCCTTACCCCACAGGGGGTGCCCTCGGGTAGCGTTGCCTCAATGTTGGTTTGAGAGCCCTCTGCGCTCACCAATTGTCCGGGTAAGGTTGTCATAGCCATCTGAGACTAACAACAAACGTCACAAATACAAAAAAAAACGCGCCGACTTCACTCACATTCTAATTCTTAATGCGAACGGACGTGGTTCTTATTGACTCTTCTCGGAATAAGCGCGTTTTAGATTTAAAAAATGCATAGATAGGTAAGTAGTTTTTAGATATAAGTTTAAAGTAGGTATTAGATAATAATATAATTAGTTTGTTTAGTGTTTTTGTTTGTTTCTCCTTCTTTTCTTTATATAATATAGTTGTTAAGTTAAAACGTTGTAAAGTTAAGTATAAATTTCAATTAAGTAAGTATACATTTTTTCTTTTTGTGTTTTTATCTTATTAGGTTCTTTTTATTTCGTAGATATATATTTTTTTCTTTTTGTGTATTTATCTTATTAGGTTATTTTTATTCCACCTACGACGCCACCTAAAAAATGGTCTTCCTTATCTCAAAATCCGAGAAATGCCAAAAGAATGAGAGATGCGCGTTCTCAGGAATCGTCAGAGGAAAGAGCGCATCGTTTAAACTCTATGAGAGTTAATAATGCAACTGCACGAGCACATGAACGCAGTTACGAGGGAGAGATGCGATCAATGCTTAGAACATATAATTATACTAGGCTGTACGGCTTGATGGTGAGTAAGACGGTAAGTTTGCCACCCTATGAGTGGTTGGCGTGGCAGTCTATAGACCAAAAGCAACCTTCGCGAGTAATCCACCCCAAGAAAAGCTATAGCACATGAAGAGGAATGATGATATAGAGGAGATGAGAAAGTGGTCAGGTAAAATAATAAGAAGGAAATGTGGGGGTAGTTTGGTAGGTTTCTAATTGGGAGATAGAAACACACATATTTGACCTTTTTTGAATTAAGAATGTTAAATTTCATTTTATATTTGATACTAGCTGACGCGGCGAACTTCGTACCACCATATATGTATTTTTTCATGAATAAATATTGCAATTATAAATTGAGATATAAAGTATCCTATCTCATAAGTTGGAACAAAACACACATTTTAAAAAAATCGGTTCAGTAGTTTCGAAGTTCATCCCGGATAAACATCATGACACTGGTATTATATATAATAGATGGAATACACATACATTTCAATGGTTTTATAAAATCGGGGTCGAATTTGAAAGTAAAACTTTAACGCTGACGAAGTCGAGGGTATCAGCTAGTACTTATAATAAATCGCTTGTACCCCCGAGTTAATTTGTGTAAATTTCATTGAATAGAGGCTAAATAGACATAAAAATATGTAAGTAAAGATAAAATTAAGTCTTTCGTGGTATGGCTAACTTTATAAAAATATAGCATCTCGCCTGTATTCCCCGAAGTGGTAGGTAGAGGTGTATTACACACATATGGTTTGCCAGCTATGTTTATGTCCCACGTAATAGTAAGCGAGCCTATTGCCGTCTACCGGGCTCATTTACAAACTAAAACCTTTTTATTTGTACGTAAAAGCTCAATAACACTGCCCAATCGAACCCTAGAAATCATGATCAGCAGTCGCTCACGTAGTGTGACCACAGAGGCAGTTGAAATATAATTGCAGTATAAGATCCTAACTTGGTCGAATGTTGTATTCAGTGCTTAATCCGAAATTTTAACGTAAATAATTTGTTAACAAACAGTAAGTAAGCCACGTAATATCACGGGATAAGAAGTAATTTATGTGTTAATTCAAGTTGTAAGTTATCTGTGTAGCAGCCGATATTATCTGATGGAGTGAATAGCATCCAAACACTTAAACATCTATTGTTATACATTTATAAATATTGGTATTATTATGATTATATTTCTCACATTTTCCTTACAGATTTTTAGATAAAATTCTCCTTCACGGTAAAAGAAAACTTCCTTACACATTGCCTAGTTAGGCAACCAGTTGATTGAGAAACACAATTAGCCCGAGTACTTTTTAAAGTTTCACGTTTTATATTACTCGTCTCAATATTGCGGGTTTAGGTGATTATTACTCTATGTTAGATGTAGTTAGTGTAATGTAATTTATTGCAATTAAACAAAAACTGTAGTACACCATTGATATTCAGCGTGATTATATTTTTTTAAGCACACCCTTTTTGTTGAGGTCGAAAAAAAATTAATCTAAACGCACAGCGCGTTGTTCGGGGCAACGAAAAGGGTAGTGTGGGGCCCTCCATCCATCCATCAGCCCTTCGACGTCCACTGCTGGGCATAGGCCTCCCCAAGAGAACTGTGTGCTCATTATGGGGAATAATGCCGTAATCGCCACGCTTGGCAGGCAGGTTGGCGATCGCAGTGGATGTTGTTAATACTCGAGGGTGTGCTGCTGCCCACTCCCCCGGTATTTCCTCAGTCGGCTCTTACGACTCCCGTGGGTAGAGAGGGGTGCGAAAATTCTAAAGCCGGCCCTACACACTAAATAAGCCCGCCATGTGCCGTCAGACCACCGGAACTATGTGACATTACTTCAGTGGACAAAGAAGACATCACCCTGCACTAGGGAATAATCCCTGTATCGCGAGAGACTTTACGAACATACAATTGTACATAGATACATGCATTACACCGAGACTCAGAACAACCATTTGTAGGCCTAATAAAAAAATGTCCTGTATCGGAATTAAACCCATACAGGCATCGGAGGTTAGTATTTAAACAACTCCACAATCTGTGCAGTATTTGAAATTTTATAGATTATTTCCGATGAGGAACCGAAGCAAAATTATATATGTACACGATTTATCCCATTATGTTCATCAATGTAACATATAAACTTAACTTTAGAAACGTCCTAGAACACCAAGCATGACACTTAGTGATCACAAGGAAAGCTTAACTGTCTTGAGCTCGCAGCAAATTTAATCAAACGAAACCTAGAACTTTAAAATGTATTTAATAATCTACTTGTCTCCTTAACAAAGCGGAGTGAAGCTTTACTTTGAGTATTGAGTCTTATAACGTCTGCATAAAATGTCACTGTATTATAGAAACTAGTATATGTAGAGAGATTGAATACTACAATGCAAGCATACATTACTTTTACGTGTACGTGTGTTATAAAGTAAGTTTGCCGTGTGGGGCCGGCTTTAGAATTGTCCCACCCCTCTCTACCCACGGGAGTCGTAAGAGCCGACTGCCCTTAGTCGGTACCATGGGAGTGGGCAGCAGCACTCCCTCGAGTATTAACAACATCCACTGCGATCGCCAACCCGCCTGCCAAGCGTGGCGATTATGGCACTATCTCCCATTTCCTGAGGAGGCCTATGTCCAGCAGTGGACGTTGAAAGGCTGATGGAAGGTTGGATGGATGGATGGAAAGTAAGTACAGAGTAATTGAAAATTGAAAACGAAGGTTTATGTGGTGAGCTATATAAGGGATTACATATAGTAGTCTGTAGTTTAGTAAAATCTATATAAATAAAAACCAATTACTGTTCGTTAGTCTCGATAAAACTCAAAAATGGCTTGACCGAGTTGAAAAATAGTTTTTGAAGTGAAAACTTCTTTAGGCGCGTTGAACACTTTTTATGTGAACAAAAATCATGGAACTCGCGTCATCGTCACCGAAAACTCCGATATCCTTTAGGCGTGTTGAGTACTTTTTGGGTGAACAAAAATTATGGAACTCGTGTCATCGTCACCGAACGCTCCGATAGAAGTGAAAACTAAGTAACTTGTGAATTGTATCGACCAATTTTGGTCATTAACACTTCTTTATAAACCTAAAATAATTCAAAAATATTAATCTAATAGCTCGACGATACAATTATATAGTTTTCACGTCTATCGGCAGTCCTCAAAAATTGCCCTGCATTTGTTTTTTGTATGTTCGCTTTATTACAGGGGTGATTTAAAAAATAAAAAATTAAATAGGAAAAATCCATAAAAACAGTTGAAAAAATTTAAAACTCTAAATTGGTAGTGTTTTAATCGCCTTTTTGAATTATGGAACTGACAACAGACGACAAAATGACACATACTGTAATTTTTTCTAATTCATTTGAATTCCAATTCAAACCTTAGACGATTGATATTGATAATCGCTGAAAAAATTGTAGGTGATACGAAGTTTACTAGGTTATTTACTGTATAATAAACTTCGTATCACCTACAATTTATTTTATCGGCGATTATCAAGCCATAATCAATCTGCATCGTCTAAGTTTTTGATTTTGATAGATTATTAAGTGAAACTTGCTTGTAATGCAATGAATTAGAAATAATGACAGTAGCTATCATTTTGTATGTTAGCCAAATTTTACCAATCTTTATTTTTTTAATTTCTCTACCGTTTTATAGGCTTTCCTGTTTTTTTTACTGTTAAACCACCCCTGTATTAGAGCGAGCTAAATAAAAAAATAATGATTCAAATCGATCAAGCCAGTTTTGAGTTTTAGCGAGACTAACGGGCAGCAATTGATTTTTATATATATAAGATAAATTTACAATGGTGAATTTTAGCACAAAAATATTTAGTTTGTCTATTGGTATCATCTGGTCAAAATATTGCACACTACGCATAAGTTCATAAGAACAATTCTTGTACATTGTTTTCTTTATTTACAATGTTACAACAGGGAAGAGACGTCACAATCCTAAGAATTACCACAATAAAGTACATCCAACAACACTATTTATACGTCCACAGGGAATCGACTGACGTACCAATAACCTTTCCATATCTTGTTATACCAGAGAGAGATTTTAACTTACATAATATATTTACATGAGTAACATCATGCACAAACGTGTTATGCACACTTCCAAGCAGTTCATATCCCCATTATTTTTATAAGCGGTTACCGTAGCCTATAGATGCTAGCAACACCAGAGACATCACTCGCACATCGCCAGCTCCAAGGAAAGGGAATCTACATCGAGTTTGGGCTAATTTAATCTACCTTGAAAAGTTAATTATGTATTTTATAAAAAAAACTAGGGATGGGCCGAAGTTCGTTTAACATTCGGTTTAACTGAATTTCGGTGGATTGAATCGAACTGCGGCATTCGGCCGAAGTTCGGTTTTAAATGCCGAACACTCGATATAATAAAAGGTAAGGTTTATACTATCTGTCATAGCTGCAAAATAAGAGATATACCGCTACTCGAAAGTCATTTAGCATGTTCAGTTGTTTGTAAAACAACAAAACACTATCTGTTTTTTTTATTGCTTTACCTACGGCCGTTGTCTTTCACTCCCGAGAATGCACACATCGAAGTTTGGCCGAACTTCGGTCGAATTTTGTATATTTACCGAATGTTCGGCCGAAATTCGTATTCGGTTAAAATCACATTCGGGTGATGTATTTTATTTTTGTGGTTGAAATATAAGAAAAATCACTCTCATTGTATGCGCAAAGCTTAAATTTACAAAAATTGTTTCATTTTGCTATAAATTCTTTTGTTATCAATTTTAGAAAACATTTAATTAGAATAAAATATTGCATTGGGTGATATTTTCAGCCGAGGAAAAACTAAAGTCTATATAAAAGTTTGCTTATTAAATCGCTTTTTAAATGCAGCAATAATACATGCAGTTTCCAAATTGTACATTACACATTATATTACAATTCAAACAATAGACAGAGTTTACTTTTGAACAGCTTGATTCAAGTAAACGTAACTAATCTTTTCGTTCGAAATATTAATCTTGGATAACCAAAAATTTTAAATATGTATTTACATTTGATATCCTATTTAATACCACTAAACCGCAGTTGTGGACCCTAATCTCAAGAATATTATGTGGCTTGACGTACTTAGTGTATCATCGAGGAAGTGTAACATTGCGGTCGGAGAAACAGACTTGAGTGTATGACTGAACTTCTGAATGTACTCTACAATGCTCAGAGTTAGTTACGGCGTTGAAATAGTAATACTTCACCGTCAAATATAACAGCATAGCCTTAACTTTGAACATATTCACGGAATAGTTTGTTAATACTAAGACTTCAAATACACAA
This sequence comes from Leucoma salicis, assembly GCA_948253155.1. Lineage (NCBI taxonomy): Eukaryota > Metazoa > Arthropoda > Insecta > Lepidoptera > Erebidae > Leucoma > Leucoma salicis. The sequence continues at coordinate 6,437,361 of OX411808.1, read as the reverse complement.
ACAATTGTTTGCCTTTTTGAGTTTAATCCTCTTCGAAGTCTGCCAAAACAAAGAAGTAAGGATGTTTTGGTGAAGGAAAACATCATGCTGGCATTTTTTTTTGTTAAAGCTGGAAAAAATGTTCCTAAACACACACCCCCTCGTTCGGGGCAACGTACAGGGTAGTGTGGGGCCCTCACGCACTAAAGAAACCCGCCGTGTTCCGTCTCTCCGCCTTTATTGGCGGGCCACCGGAACCATATTACATTCCTGCAGTGCTCACATCATGCTGGCCTATATAAATTAGTCATTATTGTAAATATATCTCTGTAATTAAGGACATATTATAATTGTATCACGAAAAATAAGAGATTTTGCGGATTATATTAAGGGCAAGTGTTGCGTGTATTAGTGTGTTACAACTACTTGTCATCTTTTTTAGCAGTTGACATGCTCGGGCACTTACTAAAATTAATGCAAATTACAGATGGCGGAGTCGTTATTTTGTGAATTCGATACCCTACGCAAGACTACTTTATGTGATTTACCAATGGTTGTTCTGAGTCTGCAAATACTTTGTGTCCCCCGCAATACAGGGATTACGTCCTAGCGTACCCTGCACTCATCTCTTCTTTAAAACGGAAAAAATTGATAATTGTGAACAGGATCCTGCTATCCACGAAATGCCACAAATGTTAGATTGAGACTTTGATAGACATCATTATCAAGAACTGCTTTAGACCAAAGTGAATGGCTAATTGAAATTTGGGAGAAAATGTCGTTAGCAGTACGTACTTTAGCGCTCGCTCAACCTAGGCCCAATTTGTTTGCGGTTAGACCAGGTGAGGCTGCTAACGCCAAATTGCACTAACAATATTAACTTACGTTCCCGTCGCATTAATGAACCTACCGATACTAAATTTCTAGTCGGTTCTAATTCTTTTCGTCACTTGTTAGGATGCCAGGTGAGCTGTGCTATTTAGTTGCCAAATGTAGTCATAATAATTACTGTAGAATATAAAATATAAATGGAGGTGACCACTGAAGCAATGAAACATAGTTCCAGTGGCCCGCCAATAAAGGCGCATAGACGGCACACAGCGGGTTTATTTAGTGGGTGAGGGCCCTACACTACCCTGCTTATTGCCCCAAACGACGGGGTGTGCGGTTAGGATTTTTTTCCCGCCTTATGAAAAAGCAAAATGGAGGTCAGATAAGTCACTTCGTGTAAAAAATTAATCATCTCCCTCGCTTTATCCCAAACGTATTCGGCTTCCGATATGTTCGATTTTACCTGAACATAGCATAGCATCACGCCTGTATTCCCCGAAGGGGTAGGCAGAGGTGTATTACACACCCACTACAACTACTACTACTACTTACTACTTTCTTTAGCTGAACCACCAGCACTATTATTTGGTATCTATCCTAATTGTAATAACTAAGCTTACCATTGGAGTAAAGTATGCAAATACGTCCGACAGACGGCAAAGTGTCCCTCAAAACATTAAGAAGGAATCTGTTATCAAAATTCGCAGTCCCTAGCAACTGTCACGATGGCTGAATTGGTAAAGCATCTGGGATGGCTTTCCAGGATATGCAAGTTCAAATCCTGCTCGTGACTGTTTTCATTTCACATTTTTGCACTTTGTGTTCATTTTAACATAATATTGTTTGGCCATTTCATTTATGCGGAACCCAGAGATAGAAACAGGCCTCTCTGATCTTCTGTCCACATTTTTATTATTAAAAGGGGATAGTTCCTTTGGCATAGTAATCGTGCGTAAAAGCGTAGAGGTAATTAGTGCCTGAGAATAAGGTATTTATATTTTGAAGTCCATGTGGATGAAGTAGCGGGCAGAATCCTGTACATACATACATGCACTTTCAAAATGATGATGAGCTCTCGTAACCGACGAGCATGCATAAAAGTGCTGATGAAAGTACATGAAGCGAAAGATGTTTTCAGGATCGTGGCAAGTGGAGAGAAGTGGTCTCTATCTACGGTAAAAGACGTGACAATATTTATGAATGTATGTTTCAAAATGATTTACACACATTTTTTTTCCTCTTTTCTTTTATATAACATATCTACTTAATGACATTAAGTTATCTTTAAGTATCTTTACACAGTGGTTTTTATAAAGAGTTATATATTTCTAAGAAAAAAAATCACTTCTGTTATAAAACTTTCCTGCTACAAAGCTACAAACTTGTTGTGTTTACTCTCTCCAAGTCATGAAAATACATTTTCACTCTGTGAGCGTAACGAGAATCTTTTATAATTAAAATTAGTAAAGCACTTTGCTGAGCCACTTGAGTGCGTTGTCTTTTTTCTTTGAAATTTGTTTTGTTTTTATAGATAACCTTTGAGACTGAAACTTGCTGGAGTATACAGTACAGTAATTATAGCATTTTGTGATTGTTTGACGTTTTGATTTTTTCCTTTCTTATTTCTCTTTTCTTTTTTACCTACCTAATTGCAATTTTCGTGTCTATCTTGTCAATTTTATGATGTGTGGTGTAATTTTCATGTAATATATTGTCTACTTAGTCACGGTTATTGTACTACTCTGTCAAGAAAAAAGATCAATAATAAACAAAATTTTTGTTATTCATCCAAATTTATTTTATCACCTTCAAAGTAGGTATGATCCTTCAGAAACGATAGACTTACGCCAACGAATAATCCAATCATCAAAACATTTTTTAAAGACTGTTTTCGGAATTGAGTTCAGTTCTCGCCGCGAATTCTCCTTTATGTCTTCTACCGATTGAAAACGGGAGCCACGAAGTGGTAATTTGAGATTAGGAAAAAGAAAGAAGTCGGCTGGAGCCATATCTGATGAATATGGTGGTTGCTCGATGGTATTTGTTGAGTGTTTGGACAAACATTCATTCACAATGATTTTTCGTCGAATTTGCACTCTTAAACGCCGCATAACGCTCAAATAATATTTTTTATTTACTGTTTGACCTTCTGGCAAGAATTCCGAGTGCACAACACCGCGATAGTCAAAGAAAACAGTCAACATGACTTTGAGTTTTGATCGACATTGGCGTGGTTTTTTCGGTTTCGGTTCAGTTGGAAGTCGCCACTTCGAAGCTTGTTTACTAGTTTGCATGTCAAACTCGTAAACCCACGTCTCGTCACCAGTAACAATGTGTTTCATGAATGTTTGGTCGGAATTGGCTCGTTCTAGCATGTCCTCAGCGACTCTCATGCGATTGAGTTTTTGAAGGATATTCAGGCATTTTGGGACTAGCCGAGCGGAAACATGTTTCCAAGTGATTATTTAAAATGGTACGGAATGACTCGTGAGACACAGAAAGTTCGGTGGCTATCTCTCTCAAAGTTGAATGAGGATTTTCAGTCAATATTTCCTTCACTTTTGCAATGTTAACTTCAGTTGCAGACGTTGATGACCTACCAGAGCAAGGCAAATCTTCCATCACATCTCGACCGCTTTTAAACGCTTTGTACCACTCATAGGTATATGTTTTTGATAAAGTCGATTCACCGTAAGCCTTCTGTAACATTTTCAGTGCCTCCGAACACGAAATTCCATTGGCGATGCAAAATTTAAGACAAACTCTTTGTTCGATGTTTTTGTCCATTATGAAATTCGCAATACACACTAGATATGATATAACTAAAAACAGCACTGTATTTAATATAAATAACAGATGCAACTCAAACTCCGCGCCAAAATGGATAACTGTTGTGCCAATCTAACAACAACAAAAAAAAAACAAAAATTGGATTTGGAACCATAAATAAATCATCCATTCCCGGTACTTTCTTGACAGAGTAGTCGTAGTCGTTATTATTATTTTTGTTAAATATTGCGTTTCTTGTATCCTTGATGTCAACAAAATGAACCAACGAAAGACCAGCTCAGTTTATTATAACCTGCATTATGCTGATTTGTTGCCGTTTTATGAGGAACAGTTTCTATGTTTACATTTTTTCTTTAGTTTTGTAATAATGTTGATAATAAAACATGACTTTCTTTCTCTCTTTAATTCTAATGTTATTTATCACACATGATTGCGTTAATCAAACTAGCGCATATTATTCCATTCTACAATTGCTATTAAATACAATAAATGAGTAACATCAGAAACAATGCTTGAATTGGATGTGAATGTAAGAAATTTTTATATTCATACTAATATTTTGCAAACATTTTCTGATTTAATAGCAACTTTATAAACGTCACTAAAAGTAAAAGCTATAATAAGTAAGTAAGACTGAGTTCAAACTAATACGTTGAAATCATTTTGTTCATGGAATATAATATAGGTATATGGATCCTAACTGAACAACCTTCATTTACAAAGTGCAACATTATTAATAAGGAAATTAAAAGGGCCTTGCCCTCAAGATTAGATAAGCTGAAAATGTGACAAAACATCTATTAATAAGAAATTATCTGAAATCTTATAGTCTTATTCTTTAAAAACATTAATCTGTCTATCCATTAGCTTCTTAACATCCAAAGAAAAAGAATGCTACAATAAACGTTTCAATTTATCTCATGGGAAAAACGTTCTAACAGATTTTAAATCGACTAAAACAAAAAGTCTTTGTTTTAAAAATTCAGAAGCAACGTAAGCATTTTTACCCTTTATTCTAGTCCATGTGCTGTGATGCGATTCACAGTTCAACAGGCGCTACTTCTTCTTTATACTGATAAAATTAACAAAATGCACCATCCATCCATCCATCAGCCTTTCAACGTCCACTGCTGGACATAGGCCTCCCCAAGAGAACGCCACAACGAGCGATCCTGTGCTGACCGCATCCAACGGCTCCCCGCGGCTTTGACCAGATCGTCGGTTCACCTTGTGGGGGGCCGTCCTACGTCCTAAAATGCACACATACATGATATTATATCAATTCTTAAATATGTGACATGGTCGGCCCACAACACAAAATGCGAAAATGTGGAATAGAAAATGATAGCCGCGAGTGGGGTTTGAATCCACGTCTTCTAAATTACTGAGGTCACTGGAACTATGTTACATTCCTTCGATGGTCCGCCGACGGCTTACCCTTTCGGGTACCCTCTACTGAGCGACGCATCCGCACACGAAGCGTCGCACCTGCGCGGGAGGCCTTGCGGGTGGCGGACGTTCCCCGGTCCATCCACCCGCAGCCTCAGCTAGGGCGGCATGAGGCGCAAGTACCTGCGCCTGCGCCGCCCCGGCAGGGTTTCTACCTAAAATAGGGGAATCGATATCGATCAGCGGTATCTCTTTGTATATATTTACACTTCAATTCGTTGTTTCATTATCAAATAATATATTATCTTATTATTTATATTATTAATAATCTGTTATCCATCTTTCAGCCTATCAACGTCCACTGCTGGACGTAGGCTTCCCCAAGAAATGGTGGTAGTGCCATAATCGCCACGCTTGGCAGGCGGGTTGGCGATCGCAGTGGATGTTGTAAATACTTGAGGAAGTGCTGCTCCCCGCTCTCCCGGTATTCCCTCAGTCGGCTCTCACGACTCCCGTGGGTAAAACAGGTGGGACAATTCTAAAGCCAGTCCCACACGGCATATCATCGGCAATCTGTTATATTCTATCTAAAATTGGAGAATTCATGTCTTGTATATTTACAGATACTCCAGTTCTGTATTTTATTATTTTAATAATCTGTTCTATTAATAGTACGAGTATATTATGTTTTATTTTTGTGAATGCCTCTGTCAAACTCATGTGGGTACACTTCGATACCTTAATGTAATGACATCAATTTAAAACCTAACCTTTGAATCGGAGAGAGTTCGATTATTTGTTGCTAATGTGTGCCATCTATCATATGAATCGACGATATTGGAATTCCTTGAACCGAAAAACGGCTGATATTACACGGGATGGTGTAAACACAGAATATTTTTGTGATACCCTTAAATATTTATATAAAGACCTTTTGTTATATCTTTTGTACTTATATTATTAGTTATTAAATAATTGTTTGTATTTACTTTTACGGCTGGGATTAAAACTAATGAAAAGCAATTTTATTTTAAAAATTGTTATTCATGATTATAATTGAGTACTTTCCTATTATGGCTTTGTGGGGCCGGCTTTAGAATTGTCCTACCCCTCTGCACCCATGGGAGTCGTAATAGCCGATTGAGGGAATCAGCACAACCTCAAATATTAACAACATCTACTACGATCGCCAACCCGCCTGCCAAGCGTGGCGATTACGGCACTATACCCCCAATTTGGGGAGGGCTATGTCCAGCAGTGGACGTCGAAAGGCTGATGGATGGATGACTTTCCTATTAATCGGAGCATCATCACAATGAACATATTGGTGTTTGCATTCGCTGAATATGATTTAACAGTTTATTACTTAAACGTTTATCTCGTAGCGAGTAGGTATGAAAGAAAGTATTGGTGTAAAGATGCGAAAGGGAATGCTCCGATGGTTCGGACATGTGGAAAGCATGCCGGCCCAGCGACTGGTTAAGAAGATATACAATGCGAAAGTGGAAGGATGTAGGAGACCGAGACTCATCTACCTAAACCAAATAGGTCATGTATTGAAAGAAGGTGGAGTCAGAAGTCTCCGAAACTGGCGAGCATGTATGAAGAGAGTTATGAATGTTGAGGAAGCGAGAGATGTATGCAAGAATAGAGCCTCTTGGCACTCTGTTCTCTCTGCTTACCCCGCAAGGGAAATGGCGTGATGATAAGTAAGTAAGTTTATCTCGTTGTATTATCACATGACTAATTTCTATAAATCAGGAACCCAAAGTGCGAAAATTTGAAATCGAAGATTTTAAATCGTTTTTTGCAATCAGAAACTAAAAAATAAACTAAGCTTATAAAATAATTTAGCACACCAATAATAATAATATATGTACTATGTGACTGCACAGATGGCGGAGTAGTTTAGATACCGGCCTCCCGCCCGAGTGTTGTGGGTTCGATTCCTACACAGGACAACTCTTTATGTGATCCACAAATGGTTGTTCTGAGTCTGGGTATACTTTGTGTCCGTGAAGTTATATGTTTGTAAAGTCCCCCGCGATACAAGGATTATTCCTTAGTGCATGGCATCATGTCTTTAAAAAAAAGTAGGTATAATAATAATAAAAAATAAAAAAATAAAAACTATATTATAAGAAGAGAATCTTTTGTAAAAACTTCATTTACAAAAACAAGTGCCTGTTTTTTTTATTCACATTTATTTTTCATCTCTGTTTTAATCATCTTCAAGGAATACGTTCCCAGTAGCAATGCACTCGGACACATCGTAGATCACGGGGACGATAGCATCAGGAGTTGTATTGACTAAACTTCACTACAAATTATCAGTTGCTTGACAACTGCAAACTTTCAATTTTAAATTTGCTGACGTCCCCATATTTGCGTCATTATTGCCACCTGTGATTTTAAAAAGAGCTTACGCCGCGCGCTGTATTTCAATGTAACTCGACTACGTGACGGACACCTAAGGCTCTCGCCCCTATGATCAAGCATAGTATTTTTGAACTAACTCTCCTGAATGGATCACGTAGTATGGGTACGTTCCCTTATTTTACACAAAAGGTAGTTATCTTATTTTTTTGGCATGTTATATGTAATTTCCTTTTCCTAATAGAAATCTGGTCGTCTGCAGTTAGAGCCTTTTTTTTTTTTTTTTGTTTAGGCGGGAAAAAATGTACCTAACCGCACACCCCGTTGTTCGGGGCAACAAACAGGGTAGTGTGGGGCCCTCACCCACTAAATAAACCCGCCGTGTGCCGTCTCTCCGCCTTTATTGGCGGACCACTGGAACTATGTTACATTCCTTCGGTGGAAAGATATAATAAAATAAAATAAATATTCAAGAAAAATTTTCACATAACGTCCTCTGGTCCCAAACTAAGCTTAATGCTTTTGTTATGGGTACCAGATTACAGATATAATACATATATTACTTTTTTTTTGTAAATACAATGGAATCCGTTTATAATGACATCGCAGGGACATAACAAACACGTCATACTAAGCGGACGTCATACAAAGCATTTTGTAGAAAATAAACAATCTCCTATTTTTGTTAGTATGTATTTATTTTAATAGAGAGAAATAAAATCAATTACCCACCGAGACTCAAAAGTTCAAAACAAAAAAAGCCATGCACGCGCCTAACGTCGTCGGGTATCACGTGACTCTCCCGAATACTGTCGAAGGTGTTATGAATCATGCCGGTCACTATAACTGGACGCAATTTATTAAAACTGGGTCACATTAAGCGACATGTCACTGTAAGCGAAGTCATTATATCCGACTTAGTCATAAAGAATTTTATATGAAAACCAAACTTCGCTGTGTAATTACGTCATAATTAGCGGTTGGTCAATATAGGCGGAGTCATAATAAACGGATTTTACTGTACATACATAATTATAATAGATAGAAAACACCCAGACGCAGTAGGTACAAATGTCTGTGTTCATCACACAAATAATTGTCCTGAGTGGGAATCGAACCCACGACCTCGTGCACGGAAGTCGGTTACACTATCGACTACGCCACGAGGCCCGTCCATTGCCCGAGAACAGATAATTTTTTATTACCATTTAATTGCTACAATTCTTACAGTTGGAAGGGGTGATGACGTAATGTATTATTTTTATCATAATACCAAAATAAAAATACTTCCAGCTATTGAAGGAGCAATTCGGAGAAGCTGGTCACTAGATTTATGATCGTCCAAAAGTAAAGATTCCGAATTCAAATTACGGCGTTCCAGGATATAATCTCACTTTAACCGATATATAAGACCGGTAACTTCGCAACACAAATAAAGTCGCCGTTCTCAATAATGTAAATATATTGCTGTACTGATCAGTCATAAATATTTTGAAGTGGAAGAGCCTTGCCCACTATGAATGGGTCGGTTCGATCAGGGAAGTACCACCCTCTCACAAAAGATCAGCGTGAATCAATAGTAGTAGTACCTACCGTTGTGTTTCGTATGGTGAGTGAGAGTGACGGAGGCTCGAACACCCTTTCTATTCTATCCGTGTTATCCTTCCTATTCTCTCCTTAGTATCCTACCTATTTGCTCCTTAATATACTTCCTATCCACCTCCTATCCCTTTCCTTGGAGATGGCGACGCGCGAGTGATGCCTTTAGTGATGCTAGCGTCTATTTGCTATGCTAACCACTTAGCATCAGGTGGACCGTATAATTGCTACCCAAGTAGCATAAAAAAAAAATGCGTTTTAAAAAATACGCCCTGCATATCCTAAGAAAACTTCTTAGCTTTATATGCACTTAACATAGAAACATAATAAATAATTCACGAGAAATTTCACTCCACACAACATAACATCGTTCGAAGTTTGAATTTCATATAAACGTACGAGCATTGAAGTGGTGGGAAGTGTTTCCTGAGTTAATATTGACAATAATGAATGTGCCAAGCAAATATAGCAGGTATGTGTCGCGAGTAGAACGGAACCGTGAACGGTTTCCAAGTGTAAATATATTTGGGTACTGGTGGCGGAATTCAATATACTTATTGTACGTTTTGTTGTATCCTTGTGAAGATAGACCAATAGAAAAATAAGTTACGATCTCATTCGATTTCGCTGGTATCGTTGACCATAGTATTTTGAATTAAGCCAATAGTAGGTAGGTACCAAAAGAGAAAAATAAACTTGAAATAATCACTTTTTGAGGAGGATGTCATAGTTTAGTTAGCAGTTTGAACGATCGGATAGGTTAAGTAACTTTTCCTTGGCTGGCAATTAGATGGGTGACCAAAAAGTGACCTATTTGTTGACACCTTACCTCCTCCGTATTTCGGAAGGCATGTATATAGTCCCGACTGACAAATAAGGTGCTGGCAGTCGTTATAAATTATCAGAGTCCTGAAGAAAAAATCTGTCTCTGGTCTTGTGCTAAGGTCGCCAGTTACCAGTTGTACTTTTAGTTGTGTTGTTTTGGGCAATCCCGACAAAATTGGGTATAAAATAAATAATTATTCAGGTTAGGGTGGTGACGAATTGCTTATTTTAAGGGGGGAAAATGTATCTAGCACACCCTTTTTTTTTTTTTTTTTTTTGTTAAGGCGGGAAAAAATGTTCCTAACCACACACCCCGTCGTTCGGGGCAACGAACAGGGTAGTGTGGGGCCTTCACCCACTAAAGAAACCCGCCGTGTGCCGTCTCTCCGCCTTTCTTGGCGGGCCACTGGAACTATGTCACATTCCTTCGGTGGTTATCTAGCACACCCTAATGTCCTGGAATGTAATGAGCTTAGTTTCACCCATTAAATAGCCTCTTCGTTCGTACTCGGTAGATTCCCTGTATTAGGGATGTTATTCATTACAGAGGCCCGTAAGCTCGCCCTGTAGGGCACTCTCACTCGAGCGACTTCCCAATGTACTATGGGACAACACACATTCATGGTAGTATAACTATTTGTTTTTCGTATTGAAACTATCGTAAGATTGATAATAATTGATTGTGTCGACCCGGATTTCGAGCATATTCGATGTTCATCATCAGGGCGAGCGCGCAGCGGTGTCAACGAGTTCCCGGCGGGCCTGGAATCGATCCACAACGTTATTTCCGGCTATATATTTCTAACTATTTGGTTACTTATCATTATGGCAGATCTTGTACACAACAACTCATATCTGTAAAGAAGGTTGTGTGCTGTTAAGTTGTAACATAATCTTTAATCAAAACATGCTGAAAGTTTTCAATGCCGAACATGAAACGTCTCGTGTTATGAACGTTACATGTTTGAGCAATTACTACACAGATCGTAATATAAAGGGAAAGTAATAAAATTAATTCTGTATCACGAGTAACAGATTTTATATTGCATTTTTCAGGGTTCACAGCATTCGTATATATTGTTCACAATATAACAATGTTCCTCACGTGTCATACCTTATTTTATTTTTTTTGTTAAAGCGGATATAAATATTTGCTGTGTGGGACCAGCTTCAGAATTGCCCCACCCCTCTCTACCCACGGGAGTCGTAAAAGCCGACTGAGCAATGCCAGGGGAGGGGGCAGCAGCACTCCCTCGAGTATTAACAACATCCATTGCGATCGCCAACCCACCTGCCAAGCGTGGCTATTACGACATTATCCCCCATTTCTTGGGGAGGCCTATGTCCAGCAGTGGACGTTGAAAGGCTGATGGATGGATAGGAAAAATATTTCCTAACCGCACATTTCGTCGATTTGGGGAACACGGTAGTGTGGGGCTCTCACTCACTAAATAAACCTGCTGTGTGCCGTCTCTCCACCTGTACTGGCCACTGGAATTGTATTATATTACTTCAGTAGTTCTTGAGTCATACCTGAGCATGAGAGGGATTTATGCCGCAGACCACCATTGTTAATTCCTTCTCCTCCTATTCATCCTCCTCCGTGCTCTGTGAGGTCGATGCCTTTAGAAATTCTACTAAATCGGAAAGTTTGTAGATACTTTATTTCCATTTCCCCTCTATGTAGGATACTTTTTATCCCAGAAAAATGTTGTGTTTAATGAGATAACAATTTTTGCATTACCTCATTAACTTACGTTATTATAATACCTCTATCTGGGTTGGCAACAGTAGTGTCATCAACCCGTTACGCAAAATAGGACCTACAACGTGTACGAGTAGTTGCGGAAAATAACCACGCCCTGCGTCTACATAATCTAATACCTCTAAATTAAAGTTTTATGCAGAAACGTACTTTTAAATTGACCCAACTCTGAGGTCTACTCAGGCAAAATTGCTGGTTGCCGCTTATCCATACACATAAATAAAATTGAAGTGTATGTTTGTAATATCTAAATAAAAGCTTTCTACTAATTGCATAATTATTATGAAATTAAACAAAAAACATAAACGTTAACATTAACAAATTTTTGTTTGTCTGTCTGAATGTTTGTCCCAGCTAATCTCCGGAAAGACTGAACGAATTTAGACAAGACTTCCATTGTCAGATAGCTATGTTATAAGAAATAATATGCTATTTTTTGCTAGGGTTCCGCACAAAGAAAAGAAAATAACCATATTTCACGCGAACGATTTCGCGGGTGGCAGCTAGTAGTTAGTATACATGCGTAGATCACAAAAATGATGTAGTGCACATTGGAATGAAACGCAGCAAAAATATCTGTATGCCTTAGAAATTCTATCAAGGATTTCTGAAGCCTGCCAAAGCCTAGGCCAGTGTTCTGGTCTATGGTAGGCCATCCCTTATATTCAGGAATTTTAAGAAATATAATACACTATTGTTTGCCGTGTGGGGCCGGCTTTAGAATTGTCCTACCCCCCTCCACCCATGGGAGTCGTAGGAGCCGACTGAGGGAGTGCCGGGGGAGTGGGCAGCAGCACTCCGTCGAGTATTAACAACATCCACTGCGATCGTCAACCCGCCTGCCAAGCGTGGCGATTACGGCACTGTCCCCCATTCTTGGGGAGGCCTTAGTCCAGCAGTGGACTTTAAAAGGCTGATGGATGGATGGATGGATAAATAAATAAATATAAATATATTCGCGGTCATTTTTTCACACAACGTCCTCTGGTCCTAAACTAAGCTTAACGCTTGGGCTATGGGTACCAGATTACGGATATAATACATATACTACTTTTTTTTGTAAGTACATACATATAATACATAGAAAACACCCAGACGCAGTGCAAATATCTGTGTTCATCACATAAATAATTGTCCTGAGTGGGAATCGAACCCACGACCTCGTGCACGGAAGTCGGTTACACTACCGACTACGCCACGAGGCCCGATGGATTGTTGCTACATATATATATGATTGCTCAGATAGTAAAGGGGTTTAAATACCGGCCTCCCAAATAAGTCCTGTAAGTCCAACTCCAACGCAGAGAAATTTTTGTGTGTTTATGCTTATTCTTTAAAAATAAAATAAATTAAGTTGTGATGCTTAATTCCTTTAAAATTAAAATAAATTAAGTTGCGAGTATATTTTTACCGCAGACTTGAGTTGTCTGTTATTTTACCCACAAAGTATCCTAGATCTAATAAAAATGGCATTTTTTTATCGTAATATTAAAATTAATAATATTGTTATATACATCATTTTAATAATTCGAACATACTCCTTTATTTTTTCAAATATACTCATATATGCTAATTTCAAAACGTTAATAAGCAGTTACGTTCCCTTAAGCACTTGAAGTGGATAAGGAGCGTCGTATCCACTCGTACTTGAGTGAGAGATAAGCTTTCAAACGAAATGAATGAAACGTTCACGTATATTTATGAGTTGTAAAAAGTTTTATGTTGAACGAAAAAAGTAGTTAAATAAATAATGTAGCATAATTATTTTTGAAAAATTTATAAATAACTAGCTGACGAGGCAAATTTCGTACCGCCAAATTTATTTTTCCGAAATTCTATCCTGGCGCTACCTACCGGGTCCAAATGTGAATCTAAGCCATCCCGGTACTTACAATAAATTGAAGAAAAAATACTGAAATTCTATCGTGGCGCCACCTGCCGTGTCCAAATGTGAATCTAAACCATTCCGGTACTTACACAAACATACACAAAAAAATTCGTCAAGTTCGGTCCAGCCGTTTAGGAGGAGTTCAATGACATACACACGTACGAGTACAGTAGAATTATATAATTATATAAAGATGTGTAGCATTAGCGTAGCATGTGTGTAATGCTATAGGTTCCTGACATAAATTACAAAAAAAAGTATAAAAAGATGTTTTTTTGCAAATGAGATGGGACTCACGACGGAGATGTATAACATATCTTTATAAAGCCAACCATGAAGCACCTCAGTGTGTTTTGGTTGAAGCGAGAGATGTCATAAATTATTTAATTTTACGAACGTGAAATGAAATTATCAGCAACGGCTTGAAATTACTCTTTTTCTAGGGTAAGAGCCTTGCTTATCTCTCCATGAATGGGTTAACTCAATCAAGGAATTACCACCCTCTCACAAAGTAACTGCGTGAAACAACTATAGATATTACTACCATTGTATTTAGTATGGTGAGTGAATGCGTCGGAGGCCCAAATCCCCTCCCTGTACTCTCTTTATTACTCTTCTTGTCTTATCCTTACTATTCTTCCTATCCTCTCCTTTTTATCCTGTCTATCCCATCTTTAGTATTCATCCTATTATATCCTTATTATCCTTTCTCTCCAACTCCTATGCCTTTTCTTGGCGATGGTAAAGTGCGAGTGATGCCTTTTGGTGTTGCTAGCGTCTATATGTCACGGTAGCCGCTTACCATCAGGTTGGCTGTATGCTTGTTTGCCACCCAAGTAGAATAAAAATCTCTTAGTATGCTTGAGTCCATGTGTAGTGATTACCATTTACTATCATGGTGGGCCGTGACCCATCTATCTGCTAACGTAAGCAATAAAATATCAATCCTTGCGTGAGTCTGAATTGCTGAAATTTATTAGACACAAAGTGGAAAATGTGAAATCGAAAATAACAGTCACGAGCAGGATTATTTATTTTCGATTTCACATTTTCCACTTTGTGTTTACTATATATGGCTAAGCAAGTCAAATGCTAAAAATATATATAAAAAAAACTAAAAAATTGCTGAAATTTATTGAATATCTAAATTCATTTAAATATAATGTGACATTACAAAATTAGGTAATGCCAAATATGTGTGACTAATTCAGAAAAAAAATGGCGGATGTTTTTCAATATCTACAAAAAATAAATTGCTATTTATTTACAATGCTATCAAAAATAATTGAATTGTAATTCAAGGTCGCACAGAAATTTTATATTGTATGCTAATGACTAACCATGATAAAATTATGTTGTTTGACAGGCCTCGTGGCGATAGTGTAACCGACTTCCGTGCAAGAGGTCGTGGGTTCGATTCCCACTCAGGACAATTATTTGTGTGATGAACACAGATATTTGTACTGCGTCTGGGTGTTTTCTATCTATTATATGTATGTATTTACAAAAAAAAAAAGTAATATAATATATGTATTACATCCGTAATCTGGTACCCATAGCACAAGCGTTAACCTTAGTTTGGGACCAGAGGACGTTGTGTGAAAAATGTCCGTGAATATTTATTTATCTATGTGTGAAAGTGGAGAAAGAGAACTTTCAATATTTTGATTTTTTTCCACATTCACAAATAATTTGTTCTTTAAAATAGCTGAGCATGTCAATGGCAAATACATATCAAGATATACATTATTTCTCTTGCCTATTTTTCTCTCGGTCTGCGAGATCTTCCTCATGCCTTTATTAAATTCTATGATTTACCACTCATTTTAAAGCTTATCGTGCCGACTAATGATGAAACATAGACCTACAGTCTAAAAATATACCACTTCACTTAAATTTGAGATTTAAATTCGTCTAAGGAGAAGTCCTTTAATGGCTGCAGAATTTCGCACGGGTCCACTAGTTCAGGCCTATTTCGGTTATGAGAGTCTAATACTATTGTTGTGCAAGAGTGTGCGCTCCCTGTTCCCTCACTCTGGTAGTCAGATGGGGAATTCCAATACGACTGAAAAGGTGAACAGGTGCAAGGCCAACAGTTTTACATGCCTTTCAAGGTACGGGGCTGAAACATTGCCAACACGGAGCTGCTATTGAGAATTTCTCTATTGAAAAATACTAATATTTTTTAGCTGGTCTAACCCCAGATTTTAACCTGTGACCTCGATATCTGCAGTCGTATACATTACCTCTTTGCTATAACAACTATAATGACTGACAAAATTTACTCATAAAAACTTGGCACACTAAAAACACGGTACTATCTGACATTTTAGTTGCTTCACGTATTTTGTGAATGCATACAGCAATGATTATAAAATCAGGCATGCTTCTGGTAGGGTAAGTACATGGGCCAAACGCTGGTATATCGCGTGTTCTCCGCGCGTGACTACTGCCTCATTCTAGTCACGATCTCCTCATCAGTTTCAGCCGAGCAAACCTGGTCCTGTACATTTAAATTATACACTTCATGCAGCCAGAACTTAAATAAGTTTCCCATGAAAAATACTAACTTTTACTAACATAGTAGGTATACCCGGAGATAGCCCAAGCTTAAAGCTTAATCAGTCACATATTTTTCATTTCTATTATGTAGCCAATTTTGAAATCAATGCGGACGGATTTACTGACAGTAGCCAATCAAAATATTTTTTTGGTCATACTAATGAATATAATCAACAAACAAATATTATTGTTTTATTTCACAAAAGGCAAAAGAAACCTTATTTATTATTCTGCTCACCATTAAATTTATTTTATATTCTGTATCAACTTCAAAACATGGATGCAAAATTAAACAGACGTGATATAAAAATTGGTTGCCTGTAAAGTCGGTATAAGGGCGAAAGTTTTACGTGACAACGACTTTGAGTGGTAAAATAATTTTAATGTGAATATTCATTCGTATAGTAGGAAGAAGGATGAAATAATAGTAACAATTTAAAACATTTATTTATACAAAGAATTATATTTAAAACATTAATTTATACAAAGAATCTCGCACTGAATTTCATATTAACAAAATTTTATTTCTTCGTCTCTCTCGCTCTTAGGCGGGCTAACCATGCCCGAGTGGAAGGGACGCGTGCCTCTCACTCGCTCTCATTGTGAGCGCATAACGTGAGCGGAGCGTAACGCAGTTTCTTGAAGTGTCACCCGGCAAACCAATTTATAAGACGTTGTCACGTCAAAAAAAGGAAACAAAATGTTATGAATAAGTACATAATTTTATAGGCTATTATTATAATACCGACAATGAGAGTAATAGGAGAACGTAGCTGATAAGTGCTGGTTGTACCATGTCTGCTAATCTATACTGAGCCCAAATTCTCACCACACATTTTGTTTTTTGGTATAACTTAGCAGTTGAATTATTTTTAATGAATCATCATCAATATTATACTTTCTGATATTTACGCGAATGTAACACATTTTGAAATAAAACTACGTTTACGGATTCTATCTATCATCTAAGTCCACCCGTGATCATGAATGCTGTAAAGTATTCGAAACGTCGGGATAGTATAAAAATCAAGTAAACGCGATAGATTCCGTAAACGTAGTTTTATTTCAAAATCATCAATATTTTTATCTGTATTTTAGCACTTGACATGCTCAGCTACTTTAAATAACAAATATAATTTGTGAATATAGATAAAGATAACTTACTGCGAGCGGGATTTGAACATGAGTCCCTTCCAATCCGGGGAAGTGCTCTAAACCGCCAAGCTTTAGCCTTAGCCAGCTTTCTAGCCGCTTTTTAGTCACTACGATGGGTTAGCAGTCTAGAGCACTTCCCCAGATTGCAGTAAAGTTCTCTTTTTCCACATTCACAAATAATTTGAATCATCATCAATCATAATATATGTAACTAATGACAGTTTATGTTGGCTGGCTACAAGTTTAGTTTTAAATAGTATACTATTTATCTGTATTCTGGCAAAATAAATTGTTTAAATGTTAAAAAAAGATAGACGTCTTAAATAGAGCAATAGAGTTGTTACTCGTATCCCAAGTGGAATTTGTTGCTGAAGATCTCAACAAGTCTCAATTAATATCCACTGCAATTTGAAGAGGAAAATAAAATACTTGTAATATTATTTATATCATTTTATGTAGAAATCTCAATTTATTCACAAATTGCCGGCTTCTTTCTTTGTGTCATTGATTTAAAACACTTTGGCTCTTATTTAAAACGTACATTGTAAATTATAATATAGTTATAAGTAATCGGTATCTATACTATTATAATGCTGTAGCAGAGATATGTCTGTGCATTTAAGATATTTGAAAAAAAAATATTAGGTTCTCTGAATACAAAATATTTTTTTCTTTAGAATATTTATATGTTTGTTTGCTTTCGGTAAAGTGATGAAACAGTAGCTACTTCCCGTTCTTCAATAACTTATTTTTACAAACCACTATTAATGCATTGTCGGGCGTGGGTCTCAGAATGAAAGGGACATTATCACAGTCTACCACGCTGGCTTGCTAGTCCCAGCATGAATGGGCTAGCTCGATCAGTGAGGTACCACCCTCTCACAAAAGATTAAGGGAAATACAACAGTAGGTAACAGGCCGGCTCGATCGGGAAAATAGGTAGGCACCACCCGCTCATAGAATCAGCGTAAAACAACAGTAGATACTACTGTAATGTTTTGTAAGGTGAGTGAGAGCGCCGGAGGCCCAAACACTTTCCTTCCAGCATAATTACAACAGTTAAAGAAATACCCAATTTAATTCTTGGAAAATTTTGCGTGCCTAGTGCGTGAGTCCTAAAAAAATTAAGCCATGTGCGAGTCGGACTCGCCCATTAAGGGTTCCGTAGCAGCAAGTAACATAATAATAATTATTATTTACTTAGGCACCTATTACAGATTTATTATTAGAAAATAATGGTTCACGGTTTATGCATAAGGTTTATGTTTATGAAATTAAATGTTTTTTTTATTTTCATATTTGAGTTGATTGAATGAAAGGTATAGCCGTTTATATTTCATTTCATATCTGTGAAGTGAATTGGTGAGCAGCGGCTTGACAATACTCTCGGTATAGTTGAGTCCATGGGCGACGGTTGCCATTTACCATCAGATGGACCGTGGCTCGTCTGCCACTACAAGCAATAAAAAAAAATTTAAAAAGAACTACTTCACCTCGTTCAAACCAATTTTCGGTGGAAGTTTACATTATAATGTACATCATATATTTTTTTAAGTTTTATATTTATCTTATTAAAGAAGTTACATGGACACATTTTACCACTCTGGAAGTGTCTCTCGCGCAAACTATTCAGTTTATAAAAAAAATGATATTAAAAACCTCAATATAATTTTTAAAGACCTATCCATAGATACCCACAACAACCCTACACGTAAGGGTTTGATGAAAAAAAAAATGATTTTCAGTGTAAGTATGGGGAACCTCCAAAATTTATTGTTTGTTTCCTATTTTTGTGTGAATATCTTAATGCGGTTCACAGAATACATCTACTTACCAATTTTTCAACAGCATAGTTCTTATAGTTTCGGAAAAAAGCGGCTGTGACATACGGACGGACAGACATGACAAATCCATAAGGGTTCAGTTTATTTATTTATATATATACTTTATTGTACACCATTATTAAAGTAGACAAAGAAGTACAGAAACAAATATCTTATATTATGTGGTACAATGGGCGGCCTTATTACTAAAAGTAATTTCTACCAGGCAACTTTCAGTTTTTTGCCATTTGGCTATGGAACCCTAAAAACCCATCCTTATCGTATGATTTTTATCCTTTCGTTGGCGACGCGCAAGCGCCTTTGGTGTTGCCAGCATCTATTTATGCTACGGTATATTTTAATATTATTATAATAAGTGCTGCATTTTCTCCATGTACCAACAGTAAAGCATTATCTTTTTATATTAAGTTAGTTGCAGCTGCCAAAAAAATTATAAATGATTCATCTCCTTTTCAATTTAAAATCAGGAAAGCGTAAATTCTCTCAAAGCGCGTCACTCGTTAAATATTAGGGGTATTCAAGCAAAACCAATGTTATTTAATTTTAGCGTAGGTACTTTAGGCTTCTGTGAGGGTAATGACGTCACATGCTCATTTCCTGGCCCTGAATGTTATGACTTCATTCTGTTATCATACCCTGGCAGGCAGGCAATTCTATTCCTTTTTATTAGCCACCATCGTTTGCTAGCTAAGTTAGAGCTTTATAATGTAAAATCACATTAATAAAGAACATTTTGCAGACAATAAATATCTCATTTTCAAAAATTATAAATGTCTTTCTATATCATGCTTAAAAAATAAAAACGCGTTCGCCATAGATGTTCCCGAAGCTCTTAGTCAGGAAATTCTTTATAGAAGCATGGAATCTGCAACGGCTAACGTCAACAAACTCTTCCCCTACTACTTTAGTATGTGTGAAACCTTACTACTTCTACTAAATATTAATCTGAGCAATTCTTGTATTAATAAATTTATTTTGCATATATCTCAGAAACTGCTATAACGATCTGTATCAAATTTTGTATTCCTATAAAATTTTAGTTATGAAATTTGTTTGCATAGATGTATCCTGAAGAAACGCAATTTTTTTTACCAAAAAAAAGTAAATTACATTTATTTATAGCCATTTCGTGGATATTTAAGGCTTTCTATGGTGTTAAGGTATTATTAGATGCTAGTACACTAGAACCTGAAAACTTTACGAGATGGTATTAAAAATATTTTTGTAAACATTTTGGTTTTTAAGTTTGTCTAAATTAGCAACTACCTCGGTGGTGTAGCGGTAGTCTATGCGACTGCTAATCATGAGGTCTCGGGTTCGATCCCTGGGTCGCGCAACGTTATTGAGCTTTTTCCTAAAAAGAAAAAAATTCTCAGTAACAGTCCGGAGATTGGAAATGTGCCCGGTCGACGTCAATAGGCTCGCCCCCTATTACGTGGGACTTAAACATAGCTGGCAAGTCGTGGGTGTGTAATACACCTCTGCCTACCCCTTCGGGGAATACAGGCGTGAAGCTATGTTTTTTTTAAGTAACATTGTCGACAAAAAACATAAAAATAGATGACCGAGTGAAGCTTGGTCGCCGAGGTACTCTGATTATAATAAAACGTGTGACAATTTACTGTGTAATTTTTACCTTGACTTTGAAGCCATTATAAAAGTAAACAAGTCTAAATACATATACAATATGTATATAAAAATGATCATGATGTCATAGTACAATAAAATGCGATAATTTTCTGGTGTTTAGCGGTTCAAATTGTTATATAGGTTCAGAGTTGGTGTTCACATATAAATAACAGGAAAAGACGTCTTTGATCATAATAAAATGTTTTTCACACCTGTGATCATGTATCAGATAATATTATTTGTTGTATTTTTCATTGGAGTATCGGTAAGTTTAGAATTGTAAATTTTACAAAATAATAAAACATATAACTATTGTAATAATTTCTGATATTAGCATGAATACTATATATTATAAAACACAAACTTCTCATGTTCCATAATACACATAGTATTGATATACTATATTATTATTACTTCAGAAGCAAGTAAATACGTCGAACTAGTCTAGTAACAATTAGAGTGCCACGTCAGGTCTAGTTCAGTATTTTATGATACGAGTATGTAACGATAAAAATCTGTGGAGTTATGCTGACTAACCGCATTCGTAACGACGAAGTAAGAGAAAGAAAGTATTGGTGTAAAAATGCGAAAAGGAATGCTGCGATGTTTCAGACATGTGGAAAGAATGCTGGAAGAGCGACTGGTTATAAATATTCAATACGAAAGTGGAAGGCTGTAGGTGCAGGGGAAGACTGAGACCCATCTACCTAGACCAAATCGGTCATGTATTGAAGGAAGATGGAATCAGGAGTCTCTGAAACCGGCGAGCGTGTATGAAGAAAATTGATTGAGAGATGTATGACCCTAATGGCACTGTCTCTCCTGACACCGCTATAATACTGATTTAAATAATATTGTATATCACAAAACAGTTATCATAAAAAAAATATGGGGTCCGATAATTGCCAAGTATTAAATACATACTAATAATATTAAAATCCGGTAATGGTAATAATTTATCTAATTTAATAAAGTATTAATGAAGATAGTAGTTTAAAATTTTGCATGTTACTCTACATCAATACATTTGTATTTCAGGCTGACAATCAGTTAGAAGAATGTCAAAAACTTCTTCAACCAGTAAGTTGAATACCATTTGTATTTACACCCAGCACTAAGGAATAACCTTCTATAGCGGGGCACTTTACAAACATACAATTTTACGGATACAAATTACACAAAGACTCGGAGCAACCATTTGTGGATTACAAAAAGAATTGTTCTAAGTGGGAATCAAACCCACAGCACTCGAGCAGGACATCTATATTTAATCGGCTCCGCCATCTGTGCACTCATATAATATCTGCGAAAACTTATTGTATTGGTTTCCTCTACTTTGGCATCCGTGTATTAATTAGCAATAAAATCAACGCTAAAATGTTAAAATTTCCAAAACACACCAACGCGGAGCTGGGTGGAGTGGAGCGGAAAGGAGTAGTGAAAAGTGGCAAGTGTTTCCATTAAGGCGGAGCGTGGTAAAGTGGAGCTAACCAGAGCTGCATTAAACTAAAATGCAGCACACGAGTTAAATACTTAAAAAGAATCGTCCCGATACCCTCCGCTTCGTGCCCTCCGCTCGGCACCGCTCGACTCCGTTTTGCCCGGCTCGGAGCCGCGTGTTCATATATGGTATTTAAAGTGGAGTGAAGATTTCGAGTACTGTGATTGGCCAATTAACGGCCCGCTCCTCTCCACTCCACCCAGCTTCGCATCAGTGGAAACATACCCTTGTATTTAGTTAATTAAAATATTAGTATCTTTCATTGTGGAGTATGCTCCATGTTTCTTAATCCACTTTTAGCTATAGTCAGTCAGTCTGCACTCACAACAAAGGGGTAAAATCTAGGCCATAGCCTGGGCTGATTCCTAAGGTGAATATGCTTGGGTTGTATTATTTTTCATATTTGACATTCAGGAGAATATTCACTGCTGTGCAATGGGAGAGGTTCATCATGTCCTAGAAGATTCTGGTAAAATGATGGAAGATTTCAAAGAATGCTGGCACTTACCAATGAAGCCACCTTCCGTGAGTATTTAATTATGAATATGTTTTAACACGAAATTACATAAATGAATTATTGTTATGTTTTTATTACTCTTAACGGTTTTAGATCTCATCGCACGATCTTTACGCTCGTGTGTTTTTGTATAACAGAAAAATATATTTTCCTACATATATAATACTTTTCCGGTCGTTATTAAATTAGGTATTTAAATGTCACGCAGGATTTTTACTGTTACGTCGCACATACTTTTAATATTCTTAATTACCTACATTGAAAATTTATGATTTTACTTGAACTTTAGTAACAAATTGAATTATAATGAAAAATTAATTCTGGCCGTACATTATCTCCGAAAAAAAACCCGTCTGTATCGTGGGGGTCTGTACAACGTACAATTTGACGGACGAACAATTACACCCAGACTTAGAATAACCATTTGTAGGTCACGAAAAGAATCGTCTGCGTGGTAATCGAACCCATAGAACCAAGTTGGTATTCAGATATTAAATACCTACCATCAGATATTTAATACTACCAGACCTATTATACATTTACACACATTAGTAAATAAACCCTGACTTCACAGGAAAACACTTATTAAAAAAAAACAGAATTAGTAAAAGATAATTATGTATTTTTAAATTGAAATATTTATGCCTGAAGTGCATAACTTAACTCTAAGCTATAACAGGAAATTGATCACGATACCCACAGATAACATAACATTATCCTTTTTATTTCACAAATTTTATTCTATTAAGTGTAAACCAAGTGCTATAAAAAATTAAAAATTATGATTATGTTAAAACAATTGCAGTGTGAACGAGAAGAGTGCATTGCCAAGAAAGAAGGATTTTACACAGATGGAAGTATAGACCTAGAAGCGTTTCAAAATATTGTTGAGAAAAAAGTAGACAAACACCCTGAACTTCTGGCTCTCATAAAAGAGAAATGCCTCAGTGATATTGATGATTTATCCAAATATGGCATGCCAGATATGTGTGATCTCGTGAAGATTAGGCTCTGTTTACATGCACAGATACTCAAGGTAAATGTTTGTCCGTGTGGTGACGGACTAAGAATACAAGTGTCACCACCCCATTCGTTCCCGCGGGTGTCGTATGAGGCGACTTAGGGAAGTAAGCAATTATCATCTATTGCATGACTGGTGGAAAGGCTGGGTAACAAGTGGGAGTACTCACTTGGTATCGGGCCCGAGCGGGTTGGTACCACCATCTCCCGTGTGAACGGCCATGAAGTACATCGTTGCGGTTTGGCTGTAGCAGGAGATAGCCGTTTGTATTTCATTTCATATCTGTGAAATGAATTGGTGAGCAGCGGCTTGACAATACTCTCGGTATAGTCGAGTCCATGGGCAACGGTTACCATTTACCATCAGATGGACCGTGGCTCGTCTGCCACTACAGGCAATAAAAAAAAAATAGAAATATATAATTTTTTAAATTGTATCCCCGTTAGTATTCTTCTGGTGGGCATGAGTTTCCTCTCAGAGTGTGAAATTTAGGCCGTAGTTCAACAACTCTGATACAGTTCCGGTTAAAAAATGAAAAAGTCTCTCAACCATGCAGAATGTTTTTCTTTACCAGGCATTGATAGTTAATACCTATACAAATACAAAAATCATTTATATAACTCATAAGTCAACATCTGATTGGGGATCGAACCTTGGTCTCATCACTACGGTATCATTGCTAAATGACAAATTTTTATTTTGTATAACAGAAATGTACGGAGTGGAAAGACAAGGACAACTGTCAAGAAATGAAGGAGTTAAGCAAAAAATGCGAAACAGTTCTATGATTTACCAAATTTTCTTCTTACCCAGAGAAAACAAAACCAGAATGTATAATATAATATGTAGTCTTAAGACATGTGTGCGCAATTATTTCTTTCAACTTAATAAAATATATTATATACCAAAAACCTGAAAATAAAACGCGAAAATGTAAAGTGGAACTATCAGGATTTAAATCTGCATGCTCATGTTCATGTCGTAGCTATCATTTATTATTACACATTTTCACACTTTGTATTCTGGTAAATGGCTGCGTACATATCAAGTGGCAGACTTATCAAGTGCTTAAAATATAAATATTTTAAAAGTAACAGCATAATATCTAGAATATTATAAATGCTCAACATAATGGAGAATGATTTTACCATTACTGCAATAACTTCACATAATAAAATATTTTCACACTGAAACAACCTTTTTAATGCCTTATAGAAACTATTAAAAACATATAAATCTAGATCTTTTTGTACACAAGCATAACAGCGTAAGTATCATGAGATAAGACCTACAAAGTCTGTGAACTGACAAAGTTGTAACATGTTTGCTAAATTTGTAATATTAAACATACGATTCAGGACCGCACACCTCGTGTGGGAACTCGGTACTTGTGTCCGGATGGCCTCAAACGAGCTAAGTTCGCGGTAGTGTTCTATTGACGACTATTTGTGCAGCTTGGGGTGTGGTATTATTGTTAGAGATAATGTTTATATTTACCTCTTATTAGGTATAGTAATAAATCATTATGTTGATCGCCAATTATCACTACTACACTAAAAATATCCTAAAAAGAAAATAAGTAAAACTACTTACTGACTAAAGGGAATCCTACGCATCTAGCCATTGTGGTAATCCAATACTTTCCTCTCCTCTTTATCACTCTTCCTATCCAACTGTTCAACAGCTCTTTATATATAACACGCGAGTGATGCCCCTGTACTTACTAGCGTATATAGGCCACATTAACCAATTACTATTTGAACACTAGCTGACCCGACAGACGTTATCCTGTCTTAGCTATGACCATTCAATTACTTGCGAACTGTCAAACGTGCTAAGTTAAAATAGTCGTTAAGTTTCCTGCAATTTTCCAATTATATGTGCAATTTTCTTAATTTTTCCTTCATAAGAACCTTTTCCTGACATAATCCGTTAACGCGTGATGCGGGGCGGCGATACCAAGGGAAATAGAGATTCATTTATATATATATAGATTAGGCCATTTGATTGTCACCCTTGTAATATGTAAAAGATCCCTAACTCTGCGGGCAGATTGAAGACTTCCAAAAGAAAAATCTAGACATTTATATGATGACTGTTCTAAAACCATTGGTACTAGTTTGCTAAGTCTGTGGCAATAGCACTCTACCTTTTGCGTTTATTATGAGTACGTGAACTTCCTTCATTAAGGGTTTTGTCTTGACACGACATTTTAACTTAGATGATTATGTTGGGGACCCTTCTCTGTATATAAAGTAAGGATTTTAACGCGACTCAGGTAAGAGCATTTCATTTTACTGCAATTTAATATTAAATTAATTAAAATTCTACATGTTACACTCCGTAAAGTTAGCTGAGATTAAAAGCAGCGGTATATTTAATAATGTTGTGACAAATCTACTCGTTACAATTTCAAAATTATAATAAAAATGTGCAAGGCTTCCAAACAAGTGATGGTAGCCGAAAGGGTAAGCCGCCAGCGGACCACTGAAGTAATGTAACATAATTTCAGTGGCCCGCCAACACAGGCGGAGAGACGGCACACGGCGGGTTTATTTAGTGGGTGACGGGCCCTCACACTACACTATTCCTTGCCCCAAACGACGGGGTGTGCGATTAGGCACATTTTTTCCGCCTTAACAAAAAAAAAAGGTCCAACAATTTATTCAATTGTTCTTATATGTAAAAAAACCAGTTAAGTACCATTTATTCTTTATTGGTCAATCGATCTTCTTTTTTTTAGTGGGCTATTGTTGAGCTTTTCTATTTGTTGGGTATCAATATTTGTTTTTGTGAAATATTAATTAAATTGGAATAAGAAAATTAATATTACAAAAACAATATTACCGCATTTAGACCAACGCGCAAACACGGATGAGAAAATTATGAAATAAAAATTATAAAAAAGTTTTCTTTTAAAATAACCCTAATAAAATAATAACTAAAAAAAATTTATGTACAAGTAGGTATATAAATATCTCATCACACAGACACACAGATCACCGTTCCGATTCCATTATCAGATCAGCTCCATACCAGGCATCCCAGGGAAGTGGTTTAAAATTATTAACTTAGATTCCATAACACACAGACCGACACCGGGACGAGTGAAATTAAATAAAAAATGTATTAAAAAAATATGAGTTTCAACTGCCCATGATACGTTAAAAAAAACAAAAAGAATTGTATTGTAACCAGGGATTGTTCCGTGGTACATTTTTTAATCTTAGAGGTCCTCCACTATGGCAGTCGCGTATTAATTAACCATACCATTACTTATAATTGAATGGCACATACATATTATTTGCATAATGTTTAAAAAGTGACTTATAGAAAAAAAAAACATTTTTAAAGGCTTATATTTAGTAGACATTAATTTGCGTAGCAGAGATTGTTGAATGAAAACTATGCACAAAGCATCAGCTTATATTATTTAACACCTGAATTATATTAAATGTGGGAACCAGCAATTTATTGTTTGCAGATGGCCTCAGGATATTTTCTAGCGAAAAAACTTTAGCTTTGTTCATTTAATCACCCTATTAACACAACAGAGGGCGTTGTTCAAAACTTATTGTTTGCCAGTTCATTAAAGTGATTATTTAATTTGCTGTAGCCTTTGTGTTTAAATGAGTTTTCAAAAATATTCACTGCTAACACAGAGATAGTATACAGTTAATTTTACCTGCTTTTAACGTCGTACCTATAAAATCTTATTTCCATCCATCAGCCTGTTATCGTCCACTGCTAGACATAGGCCTCCCCAAAAGAGGGGGTTTTACCATAATCGCCACGCTTGCCAGGCGGGTTGGCGATCGCAGTGGATGTTTTTAGTATATAGGGGAACGCTGCTGCCCGGTTTCCCGGTAATCCCTTAGTCGGCTTTTACGACTCCCATAGGAAGAGACGGGGTGGAGCTATTCTTAGTGCCGGCTCCACACGGCAAATCTTATTTATAGATACATAATTATTCAATTAACACTAGTAAATTTCAAGGCGTTTAAAAATTTAGGCGGCTATTAAAATTCCCAAATATCTATCTCAATCATATTCATTTTAACTACTTGTACAATATGAGTCAACAAAAATATTAAGAACTTGTCTTTGCCCATGGCTTTTTAGGCTATATCTCAGGTTTTCTATGTACAGGGATAGTCTAAGTCTCTCTTTTTAAATCTAAATAAAAGCTATCAAATACAAAAAAAAAAAACACTAAAATCCGTTCCATAGTTTATGCATAATGCATGAACAAAAAAACAGGCAGCAATTCTAAAAATATATTTTGTGTTCAGAGACGCCTAAATAGTCTAATACAGCATTTTTTCTCAAATATCTTAAATGTACAGACTTAGCTTTGTTACACCTTTATATTAGTTGATAGAAAACCAAGATGTTTTACATCTGCCAGGCGTCCCATGAATATCCCATGTTTTCCTATTATTATAATCTAAGACCTTTATTTTTGAAGGGCCACATGGAGCTTTGTGAACCCCCAAATTCTGGAGAGAAATAAACATTTAGAAAACAAACGTTGTCCAAAAAACAGTATAATTTAGCTTTTATTTATTTTTGACCTTGAAATGATGAAATAGTGTATTCATTTTGTAGCTTAGCCAACACATTGATAATATTAACTACCGACAGATGGCGCAGGCGTCATCCGAGACGTTAAGAATGAATGTGTTATCGAAATTCGCAGTCCCGTACAATTGTAACGATGGCTGAATTAGCAAAGCATATGGGACGGTATTCGAAGAGATGCAGGTTCAAATCTTGCTTGTGACTGTTATTTTCGATTTCACATTTTCACACTTTGTATTAAGTAAATTGATGAAAAATTTACTTAACATTATAGGGTACTTTTTAATCAAAAGATATAAATAGTTTCCTTAGGCCCATAGACCTAACGACTCTACGGATTTGAATGGGTATAAAGTTAAATAATTATCAGTCGAATAAACACATAAAATATGATTTCCTGTGGGATACGCCTAAATGATTTAATAATAGTTTTCAATTTTATGGCCCACGCAGGCGAATTTACAATGAATTTCCATTCATCCATCCATCAGCCTTTCATGGTCCACTGCTGGACATAGGCCTCTCCAAAATGGGGTTTTGCCATAATCGCCACGCTTGGCAGGCGGGTTGGCGATCGCAGTGGATGTTTTTAGTACACAGGGTAACGCTGCTGCCCGGTCCCCCGGTAATCCCTTAGTCGGATTTTACGACTCCCATAGGAAGAGACGGGGTGGAGCTATTCTTGATGCCGGCCCCACACAGCAGACACAATGAATTTAGTATACTTTATTTTGAAATCAATTCTTAATTGAAAAAAAATTAAGTTATTTTCAAGTTAGAAATGAATAACACAAAAGCAAACCTGAACTTTATGAGAATATTTTGCCATTTTTCATTAAATTTTAAAAGTTGCCATCATTTCGCCCCCGTGGAAATAAAACGTGACTGGTGGGGAACCACGCTGGCAGCATTCCGATGATTACAAAAAATCCTTAGCATTCCCACTAAAACTAAAGCACTAGTAATTTGCTACATCAATTACAAAACTTTGCATAGAACACAGTGTTTTTAACCGGAAAACGGCGAAGTCAAAGAAAAGGGATATGATTTAACAGTCTATGTATGTATGTGTGTATGTTTCTATTTACGTATGTTTTTCCGTAGCACCTAAACTAATCATCCGATTTTGAAGGTGTCAATCGATTCGTTATTATGGTCCGGGTAACATTGGCTACATTTTAGCCAACTTCAATAATAATAATTTTTAGCGCGAGTTTTAAATATTTTTTTTTATCACGAGGACAATTGTTATTTAGGAAATGCTGGCCCTTTCCGAAAATCATTATTCAATCATTTACATTGTCATAACGTTTATCAAGCGTTAAAAAGAAAAAGCATAAAGTGAAGTATGAGCTATATACTGGGTGACTTTTTCTCTGTCTTGAAAAATGGAGGGGATGATAGGTAAGTGATATAGAAACCTATGGCATAGTTATTTTTTTTATTTTTATTTTTTACTGACTTCGCCTGAAATTAATCTACCAATATAAACTCCTAATTTACATTATCTTTTTCATATTTAAACGTTAAACACATAAATAAAGAAAAACAAAAAAATAAAATAAAAATCGTAAGCATTGTCACATTAGCAAACGCGCACGCAATAATGAATAATTTCAACAATTAACTTCGATTACATTATTCAAGTTTAAGTAAAGATGCGTAATTAATTTTGGAAATTATTATAGCCTACGACACTCCACAATAACATAGCTTTCTATTGGTGAAATAATTTTGAAAATCGGTTCAGTAGATCCAGAGATTACCCCTTACAACGTCACAAACGTTACCTCTTTATAATAATAGTATAGAAGTATAGATATGGGTACGCCAACTAAACGCACTACTTCAATAAGACAGCGAGGTTTCAGAGTAAACGAAAAAATATCGTCGATGTATACATTTTTTTAGATTTATGTAGATTTTTTCAAAATCGCTACACTGATTTCGATAAAATTTAATCGGAACATTTGGGAATAAACCCCTTTTGAACCAAAAAAAATTTGCAAATCCGTCTATATAATGACGGAGTTATGCCCGAACATACAATATATATATATATATATATAAACATCCGAATTTACAACCTTCAAACCTCCGTGCGAATGTAACCTCCGGTTACAAACTTCTACTTTTTTGAAGTAGGTTAAAAATGACATGTGATCGAAAAAGTATAAAACAAGAAAATCATTTAGACAGAAATCAATAAGTGCCTAGGTACAAAAATGGTCAAGGTAGAGCCGTGTTCGCCTGTTTTTAACCTTATTTTTTATTTAGGTACAGTTATGATTTATAACAAAGCTCCTCTACGATATCACTTCTAGATTCTTGTTTAAGATTTGTATAACGCATTGAGATGAGACGCCCGGGCCAGTCAATTTAACGCAAAAAGGCACTCGTGTGTAAACTCGCTTAGGTGCTTTCATAGAAATAGATGGAATATTTCAATGAAATTTCTCTTATACAAAATATACGATGAAAAATATGTTTGGCAGCTCAATAGGAGGTACGAGTTTTTCAAATAATTTATTGTAGGTACCTGTAAAAATATGGTCAAAAAATCTCTTCTGACTGCATAAATGATGCAGCGATTTACATACTGACCTCCCTTCCTGAGTGTCGGGGGTTCCATTTCCAGGGAATTATTTCCACAAATTTAATTTCAGTTCTGAATTTGGGTATATTTGGTGTTTGTTAAATAGGAAAAAATTTTTAAACTCCTCGCAATGCAGGGTCAATTCCCTAGTGCACAGTGATATATTTAAAAAGTTCATTATATCCCTGTATTATTGTTGATAGGTTACAATAATTTTGTCTGTTTACAAGTTACATAAGTGTGCAACTTGAAAAACGAGGTTTCGTGTTTTAGTTCTGGATTTTTCTGACAGCAAAAAAACCCTAGTCAAAAACGGTAGCAGTGTGGCGCCATCACACTGCATAACACATAAATTCCTCCTGGGCCTGATATATTTGCGATCGTCATTGATTGTCTTTTTAGTGGATTAAAAAATGAGGAAATCATCTCCAAACAGTAATCTCTATCATCATTACTCAGTGTTTCTTGTCACTGATAAAAATCTCATTTGTATTCAAAAGCTCTCAATATAAATCAATTTTTTTTCGCTTTTCATGAATTTTGAACTTGTAGGTAATTTTTTTTATTGCAGCGGGCCAACTGATGTTAAGTGCAAACTACTACTCATGGATTCAGCAAAACCAGAGGCACAGCCAGACTGCTGCCAACTTGAAAGATAGTGCTCCCCTTAAAACCCTTTTAAAAAAGGACATCTCACAGCTCTCAGGGGAAACCGCAGCAGGTAGTTCATTCCAGATCTTGTAGGTACGTGGAATAAATGAACGCACAGTGCACGATACCGCTTCCAGGCTATCTAGACAGAATGCCAGAAATTTTGCCTGTAGATCACTATCACAGTCACCTAACGGTGACATCGAATCTCCACTTCTTACTTTGAAAAAGCAAAAAATTATATCACTCGATGATTCGACTTCGATCTTCTGAAGAAGTTATCACTATTTCAATAATTAATTCATAAAACTCTAATCTAATTGCTGGCGTACCAGCATAGCTTAATTAAGGCAAGCCGGAAACAACTTACGGTTTTATTCCTTGTAATCTTGTTCCGGTATACATAAATTTCTTCTAAAACCATTTGGCTTTGTGTGTTGTGTATTTGGCTGGTGTGCCAAAGGGTGCTAGCAAGCTTCCAAATAAGCTATGAATCTTTACTGTTAACGTCCTAATTAAATTTAGACAGTTTGAAAGAAACTTGTATGCTAAAGTTTTAAGTTATTCTTTATTATATATTGAAAAATGTAATCATAGTTTACTTTTTTATAGCTTATCACAGTGGCTTTAGTGAGAGTAAAACTATTTTACGTACTTGCAAGACTATATTTTTCGAGTACACTATTTCTATAATGTTTTAGTTACAATTTTTATCCCAATTAATAATAATAATAATAAATATCCATGAACATTTTTCACACAACGCCCTCTGGTCCCAAACTAAGCTTAACGCTTGTGCTATGGGTACCAGATTACGGATATAATACATATATTACTTTTTTTTTGTAAATACATACATATAATAGATAGAAGACACCCAGACGCAGTACAAATATCTGTGTTCATCACACAAATAATTGTCCTGAGTGGGAATCGAACCCACAACCTCGTGCATGGCAGTTGGTTACACTACCGACCACGCCACGAGGCCCGTCATAAATCTCAAATTTACCATAGAATTGGGATAAATTTTACTTCTCGCTGTTCATTTATTATTTTTGAAGGCAGATACAACCGTGCACTGGTAATTGTGACATAATTTGCCAATCATTAAGAAACTGGGACATACTAAAACAATTTATATTAAGTGATATATTGCTTTTCATAACTACTTTGTTAGTTAAACACAAAGTGAAAAATGTGAAATCGAAAATAACAGTCAGGAGCAGGATTTGAACCTACATCTTCTGGATACCGTCCAGATGCTTTACCAATTCAGCCATCCTGACAATTGATACTGACTGCTAATTTCGATAACACATCATACTTAACGTCCTTGGGTGACGCCTGCGCTGCTGCGCCTGCTATGTTATCGAAATTAGCAGTCAGGAGCAATTGTCAGGATGGCTGAATTGGTAAAGCATCTGGACGGTATCCAGAAGATGCAGGTTCAAATCCTGCTACTGACTGTTATTTTCGATTTCACATTTTTCGTCGATACAGGTTCATGCCTAGGCATGAACCTGTATCTCGGAATGTAGCTGGTCCCCTCACAGAATTAGGAATAATCATAGAGCCAAAATTACAGATACATATTATATAGTAATTTTCTATTTGCTTGTATGTTTTATCTTATTTTAATTATGCCAACCATTTTTAAATAAAGTTTTAAAATAAGTTTTGTGATTGATAATGATTAGACTTGTGTTGTAGGTGCAAGCGTCTTTGAATAAATGTGCTTGTGTCAAGTGGAGAATGTGTTGAGTGTAAAGTTGAAAGTGTAATATATATATAATATTGAATGTATATGATTGGTTGGTGTTATGAACTGGGTGTGATGTGCTATAAACTGAATGTGAGGTGTTACCTAGTAACTGAGTGTGATGTGCTATGAAATGGATGTGATGTCTGCTATGCTATGAACTGAGTGTGAGGTTTTAGGAGCTGTGTGTGATGTGTAATGAACTGGGTGTGATGTGCTATGAGCTAAGTGTGATATGCTACGAACTGGGTGTGAGGTATTAGGAACCGAGTCTGAGGTGCTGTGCACTGAAAGTGATGTGCTATGAACTGAGTGTGTTGAAGTTGGAGTGTTATGAAATGAATGTAACGTATTATGGAAACTGAGTGTAAGGTGTTAGGAGATAGATGACAGACAACCCATGTCAAGTTGTTAAATCTGAATGTTTAATAAATTTTCAATCTCTTCATAGGATAGGCCCTGAAGATATTCGTGAATTCTTTGTTTACAAGTGAGTCTATTTAGAGAGTGTATATTCAGTGTCTTGTTAATCCTGTTATATAAATATGGTCCAATGAATACGTAAAAGCGTTTGATAAAAGAAGATTTTGGTATATAATGTAATTAAACATTATGCCTACGTTTTAATAATATGTTTTTATTATAAGGTGTGTCACGGTGATGCCTGAGCAGTGAACTCTGAATGTATAGTGGTCAGAACTTTACATAACTGGTATAATTGCGCAGTTGGGAATATAATGGGCCTGAAAGTCATTATTTTAAGAACTGCACGTTGAGCTATTTCTGAATTCTTCATATAAGACTTTGGTGCTCCTCCCCAAATCGATATGCAATACATTAGTATTGATTGACAAAGCGTAATATATATTTGTTTCAATAGTGTAAAATCAGCTACGTGTCTCAGCTTTTTAAATACGAAGATGAGTTTCCGCACTCTGGAACATAGTTGTATTATATGCTCTTTAAAGTTTAGGTGGTTATCTATTATAACGCCGAGATATTTGACACTCTCAACGCACTCAACACTTTTGCATGAGCAGTTTCTGTTAATTGCACAATCATGAGAAATAAGTTTAATCTTGTCTCTGTTTTCCAGAGTATGGCGAGCACTAAATGCTATGTATTTGGTTTTATCCGTATTTAATGTCAGTAAATTGTGACTCAACCATTTCCTAGCAATGCCAAAATCAAATTGGGCATTTGTGTAGACCTCACTCCATGTGTTGACCGAAAAGGGGAGAGCAGTGTCATCGGCATAGGATAGTACTTTACCCTGGGGGAGGTTAAGATTTCCGAGGTCATTGATATAGGCTAGAAAGAGTGTCAGGCCTAATATGCTACCCTGCGGTACGCCATAATTCACTGGCAGGTCTTCACTTATGTATTTCTCTATTCCTATACACTGCTTCCGTTCTGAAAGTCAACTCTGGAAGATTTTCAGTGATATGCCTCTAATCCCCAATCTTTCTAGTTAATTCAATAACAAACGAAACGATATTGAATTGAAGGCCTTACTTAGATGAGGAAAAATAGATAAGCATTTATTTCCTTTATCAATCAATTATCAAATATACATAATCGACCAGTCTATGCACCGCATCCTCCGTGCACCTACCTTTACGGAAGCCAAATTGGTTCTCGGACAGTAAATTTTTGCTCTCAAGGTAATTCAACAGAATAACAGTTTATATGATATACCACTGTTGATTTACGGCCACCATCTATACATACAATACAATTATAATAGGGCGCTGTCTGTACAATGCAGATATTAAAAAAATATATGAGGTGTAAGGGAGGTGGTAAAGATACTAAAGCAGGTCTATTGAGGTTTTTCGTAAAAAGAAAAAATCTCAATAGCGGCCCGGAGTTTGGAAATGTGCCCGGTAGACGGCAATAGGCTCCCCCCTTATTACGTGGGATTGAAAGATTGCTGGTGAACCATGAGTGTGTAATACACCTCTGCCT
Organism: Leucoma salicis; assembly: GCA_948253155.1. Lineage (NCBI taxonomy): Eukaryota > Metazoa > Arthropoda > Insecta > Lepidoptera > Erebidae > Leucoma > Leucoma salicis. Next base: position 6,402,132 of record OX411808.1, on the reverse strand, counting down.
CCCCCTTCAGGGAAAACAAGCGTTAGTTATGCAAAAACTTCTAAACGGGTTTTGATATTGTTTATGTTCGTAGCTCTTGATTAGACTTAAACTTGGTATACGTTTGATCCTACTACCTATATAGCTAGCTACGGATAGCAGTACTTGCAAGATAACTACATTTAATTATAAAAATGTGAAGCGCTCAGTGGAAGATATCAGGTACTATGTAAGTGCATTGATATAATTGCACTCCAGGAGACCTGGCTTCTCGATGAGGAGCAAGCTTTTCTGGACAGTATTAGCACCGAATTTTGTTCCACGGGTACATCGGGAATGGATTCATCGATGGGATTGGTACATGGTAGGCCTTACGGCGGTGTTGCTATTCTGTGGCGAAAGAGTATGTTTTGCGATGTGTCTGTGATAAAGTGCCATAACTCGCGCATTTGTGCGGTAAAAATTACGTTAAGTAACAAATCTATCGTGGTGATAAGTGTGTATACCCACCGATGACGTCACTAACTTGGTGGACTTCACGAACTGTCTTGGCTCGGTAAGTGCGATTTTTGACAGTTGCGATTCAGAATGTTGTTACATACTGGGAGACTTTAATGCGCACCCCACAGTACTATTTTATAAAGAACTAATAAACTTCAGTGATGAAATGGAGTGGTCATATATTGACACTGAGTTATTAGGACTTAACTCGAAAACTCATACCTTTGTGAGTGATGCTCATGGGTCTAAAATATGGTTAGACCATTGTTTAATTACCAAAGTGGCTGTCCCCTCCGTGACTAATGCCTGTGTAAGATATGACGTACTTTGGTCTGACCACTTTCCTTTGATGATTACATGTTATATGGACTGTATTCAGATTAAACAACCAAATACTACTGTAGAAATAAATGGAGTGATCTGGGGAGAAAGAAGTCAAGAACAGACATATAGTTATAATCAGAAATGTCAAGAAAAATTACGATTGATTGACTTCCCAGATGACTTCAAAAATGTTGTGATCATACTTGTAATGATCCAAATCACAACAAACTCATTGACAAAATATATAATTCTGTTGTGACTATATTAAGCGAGGCGGCCATTGAGACATCATTTGTGAAAATTTGTAAGAAACGGGGAACGGTGGTAGGCTGGAGTATGTGAGCAGCGCGCACAGGTATGCTAGAGAAAAAAATTTGTTATGGCTTCACTATGGTAAACCTTTAACTGGACACATTTACCAGGATATGTGTGAAGCTAGAAAAATCTTCAAGTCTCGGTTAAAGTGGTGTCAGGATCACGAGACCCAAATCAGAATGGACATTCTGGCTTCACAACATTCTAAAAATAACTTTTCATTACTCATACTCGGAAAGTAGGTTTGAAGTTGCCTGAGGAGCGGGTGGAAAGTAATACTTTTCAGCCTTAGGGAGAATCGTTTTGAACTGACAGCTGTCAAATTATTTAAAAAAGAAACTAGTTCTATTTTCACATTTCTATTGAACCTTATTCTAACTTACTACAGCCACTCAATCACAGCGCGAAGTTTAATTGAAATAACAAAGTTAAGTATTAAATAACAATTTTTTTTAATGACCACCTATTATAATTTACTTACTCTCAAATATTTCTTTAAAATAATATAGATTTGGGTAAAATATTTTACCATTTTTTCAATGTTAAAAATGAAAAATAACTGTTATGCTGGCCAGCCACAAAAAAAAATTGCGAGAAAGCGGCAATTCGATCTTCATTTAATAATTATCTCAGCAGTTGATGTAAATTAAAATTCACTCATTTTTGCATGTTTTTATTTTTAATTTCCTTGTATTCATAATGAAAAGCACAGTGTTTACCTCGGGTTAAAGACTTATTTAGTCCCGAGGCAGGGATTGGCGCCCTCGCTGCGCTCGGGCGCCTATAGTTTGAGGGTGCTTTCACCCCTAGGGTAACAATGTACTATTAGATCCTTTTGGAAACATACTAATAGTATGAAGAGTAAACCTAGCATTCCTGTCTGCGTGGATGGCGTGACGGATTCGAAGGAAATAGCAAATACCTTTGTAGACCACTTTAGTGTGGGGGCCTCACCTTTGGGCCCTTCGGAACTGGTGCTTAATGTTGAGGCACAAAAAAGGTTAAATATTGTAATTACAGCTAAAAATATTGCAACCATTATACAAGGCATGTGCAAAGGAAAGTCTCCTGGCCGTGACAGCCTCAGCATTAAGCACCTTCGATTCGCTGGGTCTCATCTGCCTAGAGTGTTATCTATGCTGTTTTCGTTCTGCCTGAGTCATGCCTACATGCCGAGTGATATGATTAGAACAATTGTAGTACCTATCACCAAAAATAAAACAGGTGACATACACAGGTCAAATAAAAATAATTATAGAACGATATATCTTGCCACAATCATATCTAAAGTATTTGACAGTGTGATTAACACTCACCTTAACATGTTCTTGCAAATCCATGATAATCAATTCGGGTTCCGTGCAGGATTGTCTACAGAGAGTGCAATACTGAGTGTTAAGGATACTGTGAAATCTTACTCGGATCGCCTGACTCCAGTTTACGCCTGATTCCTAGATCTAAGTAAAGCTTTTGACTTGGTGTCCTACGACATTTTATGGAAAAAGTTGGAAGAAGCAAATTTACCTTCAGAACTAACCAACATTCTAAAGTTTTGGTATGGGCACTAAGTCAACAGCGTGAAGTGGGCAGGTGCCTTGTCTAGACCATATAGGTTGGAGTGCGGGGTGAGGCAGGGGGGATTATGCTCACCCACACTCTTCAACTTTTATATTAATAAAATGATTGGCATGCTCAGCAGCATGCATGTCGGGTGTCATATTGACGGCGTATGTATCAATAACATCAGCTACGCTGATGTCATGATGCTGCTGAGTGCATCAGTATGTGGAATTCGAAAACTCGTCGCCACTTGTGAAGAGTATGCCAGGCTACATGGTCTGGTATACAATGCCAAAAAGAGTGTGATCATGACCTTCGGGGCTGGCGGGAAAAGTCCGGAGATGGTGCCCCGGGTTTATTTGAATGGTGTACCTCTAACTAGAGTGCACCAGTTCACGTATCTGGGACACGAACTAACCGCCGACCTCAGGGATGATGACGACATTGACAGGGAGCGGGGGGCGCTGTGTGTTAGAGCAAACATGATTTCCCGCAGATTTGCTCGAGCCTCTAAGGAGGTTAAACATACATTATTTAGAGCTTACTGCACCTCTTTTTACACCTGCAGTCTGTGGGCTCATTTTACTCAAAAAGCATACAGCGCCCTTCGAGTCCAATACAATGATGCCTTTAGAATGCTGATGGGGCTGCCCCGGTACTGCAGCGCTTCGGGGATGTAGGGAAACCTGAAATATAACCTAAAAACTAGATTGGTCGGCGCTGGAATCATGAGCAAAGGCTATTAAATAGTACAAAAGATATCACGAATCTATTTATTTATGATATTTTTTATTACAAAATTATACAGGTACTTCAAAGTACCTACATTAATTTTGTAAGCCACAGCTATTTGTGTATACGTATATACATAAAATTTAAAGTCCTCTCCTCCTGACTAATTCACTAACTGATATATATCAACGAAATTGACAGTCCGGAGCAAACGTAATGATGGCTTACTTGGCAAAGCATCTGGAACGGTTATCCTCGAGACAGGTTCAAATCCTGCTCGTGGCTATGATTACCGAATTTTCATTTTCGCACTTTGTGTTAAAGGATAGTATTTATTTTTAAAACGGTGCTTTTAATAAATCAATCCTTACATCAATATTTGAAACTAGACACGATCGTGTTAAGTTTGCGTTATAATAACTTATTTATAAATCTCATGAACAGTAATAAACACTTAAAAACAAATAAACATTTATTATCTACCAGCTTCTGTCCGTGGCTCTTCTTCTGATCTACACCAGGAAACTCATTTATATTGCAAACGTAGTATAATGTGACAATGAGTGGCGTCTGTTAGCCCACTTACTTAAAATAAAACAGCACAGAAAACAACTTACTACGCTTCGCTTAGAAATTGTTAAGGAAATGGAACAAAGTATTCTTGGAGGAAGCGACGATTTTTATTATTACTTTCCTCGAGATCATACCGATGATATTCTGAATATAATTTGAATAAAAATCATTGTAACAGCTCTTATTAACTTTTAAATCTCTAAGCAGTGGCATAGAGTTTCATGGGAGCGTTCCTCCCCAGGCGGCACTTTTTGAGGACGAAAATTTCACAATAAATACTAACAGTATCTTGTTATTTAGAATAATACATTGAACAATTTTGTTTTATTGTAGCACTGTGATATACATATTCACTTACACGATTGCTTTATCGTAATCTGTGCTGCTTGCCGATTGTTGTATCGTTGGTATATTTTTTAGAAGGTCTACTTAACCACTAAGAAAATCAGAATATTTTACAAAACCACTACAAAACCACAATTTGCATATACATTCATGAATAATTAATACGTATATAGTGTGCATACTGGAGTACCATTCCTGCATTTGCACGTAGTCATTAAATGTAGCATTACCACAAACTCGGCACAATTGTGGCGATGCTGTTACAAGTAGCAAGTTTCCACATGACGAGTACTTTAATTTGAACAGCATAATTCAAACAGTACTATGGAGAAAATATAATGAGAATAGATATCAAAAATCAAAGCATTAAAACAAATAATGGTATACATAGGTGATTTCAAACACATATCTTCCAATAAAAAACAAATTATTTGTGAAAGTGGGAAAAGAGCAGGCCGTGTGGGGCCGGCTTTAGAAATGTCCCACCCCTCTCTACCCACGGGAGTCATAAGAGCCGACTGAGGGAATACCGGGGGAGTGGGCAGCAGCACTCCCTCGAGTATTAACAACATCCACTGCGATCGCCAACCCGCCTGCCAAGCGTGGCGATTACGGCATTATCCCCCCATGACGAGACCGCTTGTTATGGCGTTCTCTTAGAGAGGCCTAGGTCCAGCAGTGGACGTTGAAACGCTGATGGATGAATGGATGGATGGAAAAAGAGCAGTATTAGAGCCAGCATTCCATCTAATCCGGGGAAATGCTCTGTACCGCGCAGTCACCCAGCGGTGACACCCCTTCTCCACTTCACATTTGTTTTAGATGGACCCAAGCCCCCACACCCCACACTCCGCAAGCCAATGATAATGTTTTTTTAAGGTTAGATACCTATTAGACCCAACACGTACGTGATAAAAAAGATCGCTGAAAGCGGACCGTCTTGGACTCTAAGCCTTGGTCGATAAATTAATTAACCGCATAATGAAAAGGACTCTCGCCCATATGAAATAAAGGTTATATTATAAAATAATATTATATCAAATCTTACGCAACCATTTAATTGTCGTATTCCTAATTATGTAAATAACCATAGGCGTGTTGGTGCCAACGTAAACATATGCTAATGCAACCAAAGCCACGGCAGCGACTCTCGCTGTTAAATAGTACCTATTCTATTGCTGGGATATATGAGACCACGTAATAGCGAAAGCCGTACTTAAAGTGATATCGTGGTACTAGGGTTAAAAGCTGTTTATGCATATCACAAGGTTAATATGGGTCTAAGTTGTAACGAGCATATTAAGAAATGCCATGGGGGAAATGTACTGTAGCTGAGTTACTCGATTTCAGGAAAATACGTTTCCATGGGGATGGTGATGTCACATAATAATTTCTGTGACAACAGTGATAGTGTAGTCAGTTTAGTGACTTTCATTGTTAATAAAAAAATCCTTTTAAAATCAATTATAAAAACTAGGCCAGTACGTAGATGCGTAGTACGGAGTATCACCAAAATTGTTTATTATTCTTTCTTTTGTTATATGGCGTAAGTAAAAACGAAAATCGAAATAAAAGTATATTACATTTTTCAATTTAATTGTAACAGATGTTACTGGCAGGTTTCACACCACTTAAAAAAAATGACATTTCGTTATTTTTTTTTATACTAGAGATACGATGATAATCGGTTACATACAAGTATTTGTTCTTAAGTTTTTTTTATTATTGTATTGACTAATTAATATATTGCATACCTAATATTTTGGAACCCAAATAACTACTCGTAAAATTCTAAATAGAACAACTTTCTTAAGTAGATTTCTTATGATTCATATACATATATGGAATACAAGGTTTGTTGAAAATAGCTAACTGTTGTTGTAAAATCCACGAAAAAGGAACTTGTCTATGTCTAGAAGGGCTGGCCATAAAAGGTTAATTCACAATAATGTTGACTCGTAGAGTTTACTGTTTAAGCACATGGTGGTACCGCTCGGGCCAGATAACAAATAAATAATTCCACTTGATAAGTAACCCTACCACCAATACTGAAATGGGTCGTAACATAACTGATTCGTTTCCTTGGTCACCTCGTACGACAACTTATTTTTTGTTAAGGCGGGAAAAAAATTACCTAACCATCATTCGATTCCCGTCAGGATAGTGTGGGGCCCTCACTCACTGAATATAACCGCCGTGTGCCATCTCTCCGTCTATAATAGCGGACCACTGGAACTGTGCGACATTACTTCAGTAGTACCTCGTACAACACCTGCGGGAAAGATTTGTGGATGAATTTTTATCTACGTTTTATTTTTGTTTAAATTATATTAACAGTAAAACAAAATTATATAAAGTCCATAAGCTTCTCTGATGAGAATTGATGAGATATAACATTCTGACTTGTTTAGCAAACAGTTTTCCGTTATACAAACCAGGATTACGTATTACAATGGCCATGAAGAGGGGTACATATTAGCATACAAATAGACCTGTGATCTACTCTAGGCCACTCGGAACCTGAATGCTATCAGTTGTAATTAAGCTGTCCTCGCTTGTCTAGCCGAAGGTTAATTTTCACGAAGCAAGTAAATTATCGCAACTTGATTAAGCTTTTTTCGGGACTATTTCCGACACAATTAATAGTTTAGCGAGATAGCTTTGAGGATTACAGAGTAAACGTTACGTTGTTGAGCGCTTAGGGAAACCACGTGAAAAGGTGCAATTAAAGTTCTTGAGATTTTTATGAAGAAGTTTTTGTTAGTGCAAATACACAATCATTGTTTTGATATGTGTTTTAGCACTAGACCTGCTCAGCTACCTTAAAGAATAAATTATTTGTAAAAGTGCCCAAAAGCCATTATGAGGTGGAGATTGGGCATCACTGGCACCATGACTGCGAGGGCTTAGTGGCCAGACCGCTTCCCTGGATTGAAAGGGACGGTTCGAATCCCGCTCGCAGTATAGCTGTCTTTTTTTTTATTTATTTTTTTATTTCATGTAGTGGCAGACGAGCTACGGTCCATCTGATGGTAAATGGTAACCGTCGCCCATGGACTCGACTATACCGAGAGTATTGTCAAGCCGCTGCTCACCAATTAATTTCACAGATATGAAACGAAATATAAACGGCTATCTCCTGCTACAGCCAAAACGCAACGATGTGCTTCATGGCCGGTCACACGGGAGATGGTGGTACCAACCCGCTCAGGCCCGATACTAAGTGAGTACTCCCACTTGGTACCCAACCCTACCACCAGTCATATAATGGATGATAATTGCTTACTTCCCTTAGTCGCCTCATACGACACCCGTGGGAAAGAATGGGGTGGTGACACTTGTGTTCTTAGTCCGTCACCACGCGGACATTTTCCGCTTTCACAAATAATTTGTTCTACATTTGAAATTTTAAAAATTGATTCAAATTATAGAAAAAAGGAAAAGTATATAATGTTTAAGAGATGTGGGCTAAATTGTAACTGTTTGTCTAAGAGGGGTTTTGAAGGAGAATTTAATTGATTTTCATAATATATATGTATATACGAGTAAACGATTTACTCGTACAAAAGATGTTCGGAGAAGAAAGGAGAATTTCTGAAAAGTAATTGATGTGACGATTATAGATTTGTTATAGCATTCATTCGCATAAACGTCACTTGTCTTAATATTGATTAAATAATGATTTAAAAAAAAGGCTTAGGTATTCTTTAGTCGGGGTGCGGGTCGGGATACCTCCGCGTAGGTGCACCCCGGGCAACGTCGGCACACTAGTGCCGGCGGCTGAATCCCGGCAGGGGACGGGTCTCCGCGTGTCCCTCTGATTAGCAGAGGGCACAGTGGATAGGCCGGACGTCCGCCGTGGAGGGTCAGCGGGGTCACAGTGGGCCCCCGTTCCTGGGGTGGGGACAGCGGGGTCACAATGACCCCCCCGTCCCTGGAGGCGGGGCTTTCAGCCCAAGCGGCGACGGGCTCATCGCTTGCTTCGCGAGCGGTGGACACGGTCTGATAAAGACCACCGCTCGGCCCGACCCGTAATCCTGAATGGACAGGACCGGGGGTCTTTGGACCGCGGGGAAGAAAACCCCTATAAAAAATTACCCCAATCCCGTGCTCTGCCGCCCGGCCAGGGGATGCATGGCTGAGGGGAGCTCAGTCGCGAGGGTGGCCCGTCGGAGGACGTTAAATTTAAATATCATGGCGAAAGTTAAAAACGTAAAGAGTCCCCAAGCACACGCGCCCGTTCATGGCAACGCCAGGTAGCGACCGGGAGGCTGACCTCAGTGTACCGCCCGTCACCGCGTCGGAAATGGGGGCGGCTGTTTCGCGGATTCGTTCCAAGAACACCGCCCCCAGCCCGGACGGGATACCCGCCCGGGTGCTTGCCCTGGCTCTGGACCACCTGGAGCCCCACCTTAGGGGACTGTTCGACGCGTGCATGGCGTCCGTACGGTTTCCTGGCTGCTAGAAGGAGCGGAGGCTGGTACTCCTGCAGAAGCCGGGGCGAACGCCGAATTCGGTCGGGGCCTTCAGGCCCATTGTGCTGCTGGACGAGGCGGGTAAGCTGCTGGAGAGAATCCTCGCTGCCCGCATGATCCAGCACCTACGCGACGTCGGACCCGACTTGTTGGATGCCCAGTTTGGCTTTCGGACTGGCTTTCTGCTGTTGGCGGTGTCGCTCGACATCGCCAACGCATTTAATTGTCTACTATTCAGCTGCATCAGGGAGGCACTCCAGTATCACGGGGTGCCTGCATACCTGAGGCGGCTGGTGGGGGACTATCTGGAGGGCTGCAGCGTTCTCTATGAGAGCCGCATAGGGGACGTTGTGAGGAGACTCATGTCGTGCGGTGTCCCACAGGGTTCAGTTTTAGGGCCGCTCCTGTGGTACATCGGTTACGACTGGGTGTTACGCTGTCGGCTCCCCCCCGGGCTGGCGGTCATATGCTATGCGGATGACACGCTGGTCGTGTCCCGGGGCGGAAACTTCGAGGAAGCGGCGTTCCTGGCCACCTTAGGGACCTCGGAGGTGGTCAGGAGGATCGGGGTGCTGGGACATAGGGTGGCTCTGCACAAGTCGTAGGCCCTACTTTTCCATGAGCCCCGACGTCGGCCACCTGCTGGCGCCTCAATCACGGTGAACGGGGTCCAAATTGGGGTGAAGGCCCAGATACTTGATCTGGATGGCTGGATGGGCGGTGGCGCTTACGCGAGCACTTCCGCCAACTGTCTCCGATGCTTGTCAGCGCAGCGTCCGCCCTTGCACGGCTTTTGCCGAATATAGGCGGACCCAACAATGCGTGCCGACGGCTTTATGCGGGGGTAGTCCGGTCAATGGCGCTGTACGGTACACCTGTATGGGCAGGGTGCCTGAACGCGCCGAACAGGGCTCTTCTGTGGAGACCACAAAGAGTCGTCGCGTCCAAGCTCATACGCGGATACCGCACGGTGTCGAAGGAAGTGGCCTGCGCGCTGGCAGGAACCCCCCCGTGGGACTTCGAGGCGGAGGTGCTCGCCGAACTGTATCGGCGGGCGTCGCAAGAGCAAGAGGTGGGCAGTCGTCCCCCACCCAGAGAGGTGGCCAGGTGGCAGGGCGATGCCCGCCGAGCTGGCATGGCCAGATGAAGGACACGGCTGGAAGCGCCCCGAGCCGGTCTCTGGACCGTAGGGGCGCTCCAGCCTGTTCTGGAGGAGTGGGCGGGGCGACGGCACGGAGTCCTTACCTTCCGACTGGTGCAGGTGCTGTCGGGGCACGGTTGCTTCGGCAGATATCTGCACATAGTCACAACGAGGGAAGCGACTCCGGGCTGTCACCACTGTGGCTGCGACGAGGACACGGCGCAGCACACGCTCGAGTCGTAACCGGCTTGGGGCGGGCAGTGCCGTGAACTCGTCACGGCAATAGGGGGGACCTCTCGCTGCCGAGCGTCGTTAGAGCGATGCTTGGCAGTGACAGGAATTGGGCCGCGGAGAGGGCCAGGGAGGCTGATCCTTCCGCAGACCCGAACCGCTGCCAGCGACTGGGGCGGCGCAGGCGTGAGTATTTGCGCCCAATGCCGCCCTAGCTGAGGCTGTGGGTGAATGGACTGGGGAACATCCGCCACCCACAAGGCGTCCCGCGAATCTGCGACGCTCTGTGTGCGGGTGCGTCGCTCATTAGAGGGTACCCGAAAGGGTAAGCCGCCGGCGGACCACCCAAGGAATGTAACATAATTCCAGTGGTCCGCCAATAAAGGAGAGACGGCACACGGCGGGTTTATTTAGTGGGTGGGGGCCCCACACTACCCTGTTCGTTGCCCCGAACGACGGGGTGTTCGGTTAGGTATATTTTTTCCCGCCTAAACAAAAAAAAAGGTACTCTTTAGTCGATATTACTAATACTTATACATAATTAACATAATAGGGTTACGGTTATTAGTTATAAGAAATAAAATTTGTAAGCTATGTTACTAAGTGATAATTGCTGAATTCATAGTCAGGTCATAAATTAATTCACTAACATTATTTACGATACAGTGGTGCATTTGCTTCTCTGAAACAATAATAATTAACTCTATGTTCTGAAATGTACAATGCATTGTGCTCACGGGTGTGAACATGAATACTATAAACTAGGTATTCAAAACGTCTGGATAATAGAAAAAACAATTAAACGCGATATATTCCTTAAAATTAGTTATATTTTATAATGTGTGATATTTGCGTAAATATCACACATTATTTACTTAAATATTTATTACTTATTCTATACTATTAAAAAGCTGTAACAGAGCTGTGTCTTTACATTGAAGATATTTTGAGAAAAAAATGTTTGTATTAGCGTATTTGAACACAAAACATTTTGTTTTAGATTTTTTGTCTGTTTGTCTGTTTGTTCTTTCATCATCACAATCACGCAAAAACTACTGAACGGATTTTGATGCTACTTTTTTATTTGATATCTCTTAATTAGACTTAAAAATTGGTATATATTTTATCCCGCTACTATATCGGAAACCCGCACTATAACCTAAAAACTAGCTTTTGGCTGCGGCGGAGCCGCGTGCAAAGGCTGGTATACTATAAAATTGAAGTTTCGTGTAAAGTGCTTATCTCCTCTTGCTTACATAAATTTCCCGCATCCAGTAGTTAGTTCACATCCGTCATTGCCAAGTTACGTATATTCGTCGAGAATAATAATAAAATAATAATAATAAAACTTTATTAAATTCCATTTATTAGCCTATTACAATACGTTCTGATTCCGATTAATAAATATGAAAAATAAAATTCTTTTAAAATAATTTCAATTAAATTGTGACCAGATTAAATTAATTAATTTTAGTTAATAATTTGTCGTGGCTTATATGGACCCCTTTCTGGTAAAAGCCTCCTCCTAGGACATCCATCTTTCTTTGTGTCTAGCCAAGGGTATCCAATTTTTTCCAGCTACCTTTACTAGTTCATCTGTCCATCTAGCGCATGGGCGGCCTCTATACCTGCGACCTCTAGGGCCTTGCCAGTTCACCACTCTAAAGGTCCACCTGTCGTCGTCATAACGGGCTACGTGTCCCGCCCATCTCCATTTCATTTTCAGCGAGAATGTTAAGGCGTTGGTTAATTTAGTTTTGTTGCGAATGTGCTTATTTTTAATCTTGTCCTTTAATTTTACACCTAATAAGCTTCTTTCCATTCTTCTTTGTGTAGTTTGTATTTTGTTTCTGGTTTTCAAGTCGAAAGTCCAATTAAACACAAAGTGAAAAATGTGAAATCGAAAATAACAGTCAGGAGCAGGATTTGAATCTGCATCTTCTGGATACCGTCCAGATGCTTTACCAATTCAGCCATCCTGACAATTGCTCCTGACTGCTAATTTCGATAACACATCATACTTAACGTCTTTGGGTGACGCCGTTTTCACTTTGTGTTTAATGTATAGTGCTAAGCATGTCAAATGCTAAAAATATATATAAAAATATCTAAATATCGAAAGTCCAAGTTTGAGAACTGTAGGTGAGACATGGTAAAACCACTGAATCCATAACTATTTTCTTAATTGACAGTTTGAGTTGTGATTTGAGTATTTCTTTGTGTGCCCAGTATTTCTTCCAGGTTATTGATATTCTGCGATCTATTTCGTCCCTGTTTCTATCTTTTCTAAAAGAAATCTGTTTGCCCAAGTAAATGTAACTTTCTACAAACTATAGAGGCATGTTATTTACGAAGATGGACGCGGTGTGGTGATTAGTCATTATTATCGTTTTATCGAGATTCATTTCTAGACCGACCATGATGCTAGCTTCGTGGAGATCGCTAATAAAATATTAATCAGTTGTGCAGAGCTCTCGGAGAATAAAATTTTATCGTCGGCGAAGCGGAGATGGCTTAGATATTCGCCGTTTATGTTAAATCCCTTCCTAGACCATTGTAAGTTTTTCATTAGGTGTTGTAGTACAGCTATGAATAGTTTTGTTGAGAGCGGGTCGCCCTGTCTCACGCCTCTGTTTATATTAATTTTCGTACCCATTGTGCCCAGTTTTATTCTACTTGTACTTTCCACATATGAGTTTTTCAAAATGTTTATGTACTTATCTTAAATGTTTATTGACTCTAAAGCTTCCCAGATACTACCGTGTGATATAGTGTCGAAAGCTTGTTTGTAGTCAATAAATACTACATATAGAGGTCTATGGAATTCTTCATACTTTTCGATTACCTGGTCTAGAACTTGGATGTGGTCATGTGTGCTGAAGCCTGATCTGAAGCCGGCTTGTTCTATCGGCTGATGGGCGTCGATCGCTGGTAGGCTTATTGGACGATAATAAGAATGTGTAAATATCTTCCTGCGATGAGCCTTCAGTAGGTGCATGCGCTTGTACCTATAATGGCAAAAGGCAGATTTTCCAGAATAATTTCTAATATACACACTCTATCTGATATACCGATGAAGGTTGTAATGTATGTTTTTTAAAGCTGCTTTTAACTCTATCAGTTTTGTTGCAGACGAGAGCGATCGAACATTGAAGGTGCAAATGTTGTATTTGTTTATATTTCTTACTTTCCTTGGAGGGTTTTGGTCGTATTCTCCCGCGGTGACCAATTCCATTCGTCGAGAATACCCATTATTATTAATACAATAAATCAAAGCATATCAAAATTTTCAGATTTTTTGACAGCCCTGAATCTCGTTGCTGTCAGTCTAACGCTTATTGTGTAAGTAATATTGGCAGTACGTATTTCAATGCTCATGAAAATCGAACATAATACATCTACATATCTATACTAAAATATTATAAAGCTGTAACAGAGATGTGTCTGTACATTTAAGATATCTGAGAAAAAAAAAACTGAATTAGGCTATACTGGCGTGTCTAAGCACAAAAGGATTTTTTGGTTTATCTGTTTGTTCGTTCGCGCATCACGCAAAAACAACTGAACAGATATTAATGCAACCATTTTTATTTGATAGCTCTTGATTAGACTTAAAAACTGGTATACCTACATGTTATCCCGCTACTATATCGGGAACACAAGATATATTATAAACTTTTCTCTGAAGCATACATATTTTCATCTCTGATGCAACAGTTAGTTACTCATTTGAAACTTAAAAGCCAGTGAACACAAGACCGTAGAATTAGGAGTAGTTTTATGTTAAAAGTTTTTACTGGGTAATCCCGGGTAAAAACTTTTACAACCTCGAATAAAGGTACTAGTCGTGACATTGTATAAGTGTTTTGCTGTTTAACTAAAGCATTACTATGTACGTGTATGTAAAAAGGTAAAATCTAGTTTATAGGTTATATCTCAGGATTCCAATAAAGTAGCGGGATTAACGTATACCAGTTCTTCCGTAACATGCATACAAACAAACAGAAAAACCGATAAACAGACAAAAAATCTAAAAAAAAAGATATTTTGTGTTCTGAGATGCCTAAATAGCATAATCAATTTTTCTCATATATCTTAAAGGTAGTATAGACATACTCTTTTATAGCTTTATATTATTACACAGAAGCTTCCACAAAATAAATTTTAATTGTAAATCAATTCAAAAATTACTATTAATGGCTAAAAGTTGAGAAAATCTGGTATCAAATAAATAATAATACGTTTCAACGGATTACATACAATATGGCTTTAATTTGAATAATATGGAGCTTAGATAGATATATTATACTTATAATAAAATGTGTGTGGCGCCGGCACCAAGAATAGCTCCTCCCCGTCTCTTCCTATGGGAGTCGTAGAAGCCGACTAAGGGATTACCGGGGGACCGGGCAGCAGCGTTCCCCTGTGTACTAAAAACATCCACTGCGATCGCCAACCCGCCTACCAAGCGTGGCGATTATGGTAAAACCCCCATTTTGGGGAGGCCTATGTCCAGCAGTGGACGATAAAAGGCTGATGGATGGATGGATGATTAATTTTAAAATTAATACTACGCCGTGACGTACTTACCTAATTTCCAGCTTCTTATATAGGTGCATACGCACTACACTGACATATTTAATGGTAAAAGCAACAAAGGAAATACTTTTGGTTTATCCGTTTTCTATTTATATTAACTAAACAGTACCTATCAGCAATGACCGCTCGTAGACTTTGATTTGTAGAAAGGATATACTTAAACGCATACCCTGTCCGGGACAGAGTAGCAGGGACTGCCAGGGGAAACAGCATGGTATTGTGAGAAAGTCACCACTGAATAGTCTCTACTTAGTAGACTAGTGATATAGTATTACTATTTACTTTGAGGTGAACATGTCCAATATTACTCTAATTTTAAGGAAAGATCCGTACCCTCAAGGAGACACAGTTTGTGTTTGTGTTTGTGTGGTGACGGACCAAGAATACAAGTGTCACCACTCCATCCTTTCCCGTGGGTGTATCACAAAGCGACTAAGGGAACTAAGCAATTATCACCCATTGCATTACTGGTGGTAGGGCTTGGTACCAAGTGAGAGTACTTACTTGCTGTCGGGCCCGAACGGGTCGGTACCACCATCTCCTGGGTGACCGGTCATGAAGCACGTCAGTGTGTTTTGGCTATAACAGAAGAGAGCCGTTTATTCTTTCATTTCATATCTGAGAAATGAAATGGTGTGCAGCGGCTTGACAATACTCTTGGTATAGTTGAGTCCATGAGCAATGGTTACCACTTACCATCAGGTGAGCTGTGGCTCGTCTGACATCATTAACAATAAAAACTAGCAGATGTAAATACACATGCATGTAAAATTTCAGCTCAATCGGAAACCGGGAAGTGTGTCAAATTTAACTTGCAAGATTTGAACGGGGCAAGTACAATAAAAGCGTCGCCACGCTAACAGCTGATTTTACCCTCCTTCCGCATTAGATGTTTTACATCAAAAAATAAAAAGATACGCAATTAGTTGTTAAAATGAAACCGTATTATAATAAACAATAGCTTTTGTAAGATGAAGAATATTGTTCTCAAACTGTATAGTTTCGGAATCCCTCTCCGTCGTTCTTGTGTTTACAAGAATGTAGTAAAATATCCAAAGCTTGAGGTATAATACAGGTAATTATAATAAGACCTTTAGATAAGGATCTGACAGCTTAAACCCGTTAGCCGTTTTCATACGGATGGCTCCGCTAAAACATTAAGTCTCGTAACCCTTGGATCGATTGATAAAGCGATTAATATGATCCGACCAGATTACCGGACTATCAGCTATTAGTCAGACAACCAGTGTTTAGTTTTCAAACAGAGATTAAGCTTCTACTAAATAGTTATTATATTTCTTCCTTCAGTTTTATATAGTTTTTTTGGTTGGATAGAATTCCTTTCCAAATAAAAAACCGCCAAAAGATTTTTTTTTCAAAATTAAACGCATTCTATTATTATTATTTACTAGCCTTTGCGCTGCGGCTTCGCCGCAGCCAAAACCTAGTTTTTCGGTTATATCTCAAGTTACCGATACAGTAGCGAGATACATTGTATACCAGTTTTTAATTCTAATCAAGGTCTTTCAAATAAAAAAAGTTTCATTAAAATCCGTCTAGTAGTTTTTTTTAAATATATTCTAAAAAAATCTAGTTTAAATAATTTTCTAGTTTGTCGGTTATATCTCAGGTTCCCGATATAATAGCGGGATAAAACGTATACCAGTTTTTAAGTCTAATCAAGGCCTTTCAAATAAATAAAGTTGCATCAAAATCCGTTCAGTAGTTTCTGCGTGATGCGCGAACAAACAAACAGACAAACAGACAAAAATTCTAAAAAAAATTGTTTTGTGTTTAGACACGCCTATATAGCCTATTACAGTAATTTTTTCTCAAATATCTTGAATGTATAGACACAGCTCTGTTACAGTTTTATAATAGTAATAGCCTATTACAGCCATTTTTTCTCAAATATCTTGAATGTACAGACACAGCTCTGTTACAGTTTTATAATAGTAATAGCCTATTACAGCCATTTTTTCTCAAATATCTTGAATGTACAGACACAGCTCTGTTACAGTTTTATAATAGTAATAGCCTATTACAGCCATTTTTTCTCAAATATCTTGAATGTACAGACACAGCTCTGTTACAGTTTTATAATAGTATAGACTAGACACTCAGGTTTTTCTTATACAGTAATTTACCGATACTGAAAAAATATTCCATTCAATTGCCGTTCGTAATACAAAGTGAAGTTATATTTCCAGGCTTTATTTATGGTTTATATTTTATGTATTATGGTTAACATTATTTTTTTAATTAAAATATTCCAGAGTCTTAACTAAATAAATTTATTATTTTCCTAGCCTAAAAATAAAATTTCCCTATCTGCTGCGCCGATTCTGAAGACTCATCATGCCTGAAATATAAGTGTAACTAGCTGTTTCCCGCGGCTTCGCTCGCGTAAATAAATGACTATAACATTATTTTTTTTAAAAAGAAAACGGCCTCACGTCCCACTACAACTACTATTACTTATCATCGCGCCATCTCCCTTGCGGGATAGGCAGGGAAAACAGAGTGCCACGAGGCTCTATCCTTTCATACATCTCTCGCTTCGTCAACATTCATAATTCTCTTTAAACACACATAGCTGTTACCCGCGACTTCATCCGTGAGTAATTTCATAAAAATAAATAAAGCAACCCTTGAAATTGTCGGTAATACAGTGCAACGGTATTACAGTACTCGGGGTTGGAACTTCATTACTGAAATGCTAGATGGCGTTGAAGTTGCTAGATTTTGAGATTTTGTGACAAACAATTTTTTTTATTTTTCGTATTTTTTTAATAAAAAGTATCCTATGTTACTTCTAATACCTCCGAGAATATGTGTACAAAGTTTCATGATGATCGGTTAAGTAGTTTTCACGTGAAAGCGTAACAAACAAACTTACATTCACATTTATAATATTATAGTATAGTATGATAAATTTTAACTATCTTTATATAGCCTTTTTTTTTGTTTATGCGGGAAAAAATGTACCTAACCTCACACCCCGTCGTTCAAGGTAACGAACAGGGTAGTGTGGGGCCCGCACCCACTAAAGAAACCCGCCGTGTGCCGTCTCTCCGCCAGTGTTGACGGACCACTGGTACTGTGTTGGATTACTTCAGTGGCCCGCTGGCGGCTTACCCTTTCGGGTACCCTCTACTGAGCGAAGCATCCGCATATGGAGCGTCGCAGCTTCGCGGGAGGCCTTGCGGGTGGCGGACGTTCCCCGGTCCATCCACCCGCAGCCTCAGCTAGGGCAGCATGAGGCGCAAGTACTCACGCCTGCGCCGCCTCAGTCGCTTCCCTCCTTGCGACTATGTGCAGATATCTGCCCCGAAGCAACCGTGCCCCGACAGCACCTGCACCAGTCGGAAGGTAAGGACTCTGCTGTTACGCACTTCTCCAGCACAGGCTGGAGCGCCCCTACGGTCCAGAGACCGGCCGGGGCGTCTCCAGCCGCACCCTCCAACTGGCCATGGCAGCACGGCGGGCGTCGCTCTGCCACCTGGCCACCTCGCTGAGCATGAGGCGACCACCCCTAGCCCGCTCTTGCGACGCCCGCCAATACACCTCGGCGAGCACCTCTGCCTCCAAGTCCCACGGAGGGGTTCCGGCCAACGCGCAAGCCGCCTCGGTCGACACCGTGCGGTACCCGCGTATGAGCCTGGACGCGACGACTCTTTGTGGTCTCCACAGAAGAGCCCTATTCGTCGCATCCAGGGACTCCGCCCACACAGTACCACACACACCCAGCACCGTACAGCGCCATCGACCGGACCACCCCCGCGTAAAGCCGTCGGCACGCATTGTTGGGTCCACCCATATTCGGCATGAGCCGTGCAAGGGTGGACGCTGCGTCGACGAGCCTCGGGGACATTTGACGAAAGTGCTCGCGAAAGCGCCACCGCCCGTCCAGCACCAGGCCCAGATACTTGATCTGGGCCTGGTGCTGGACGGTCCTAAGGTCCTTCGAAAGGTTTGAACGCGCCTAAGGTCAAGGAAGAAATTTGAAATTTACCGTTAGCGACAGCCTCTTTGAGATACATCTGCTTCAAGATATCTTCACCGGCAAGCTACGGGTGTTTCTGGCAGCGTATACGACTCAACATACTATATTCTACATACGGAAATTGGATATTTAAGGAGTGACTTCTTCAAACGTATGTTAAAGCAAAAGGTCTTCACATCAGTGCCTTTCTTAACATCAACGAGCTTCAGAAACTCCTCTTCATTAATATCATCCGTGCAACGGCAGTCGAGAAGTGTGTTAATGGTCACCGTGAGAAAAAGCAAACATACCTACTGGAATTGGAATTTGAATTTCAACGAACGTTACCAACGGACGAGCAACAAACTGTGAGATCTTTCCAATAACCACTCATTCATCCATCACATCTTATCACAACCATAATATTCACACCATTCCATGCCTTATTCATGCAAAATTCATATTGCTTTGCCTCTTCTCATAGTCATATATCTTCATAGTCATTTATTAACATAGTAATTTTACAATTATTTAGTTTTCATTTGTAGTTTAGACATACTTGTAGTGTCATATTACATAATATCACAATACATCAACTCATTTCATATCATAAAATCATATTTTCATTAGAATAATTTAAATTTTTTCAGTTAATTCATATGCTTTAAATTTTAAATAATTTTATCATATTGTTTACTTACAATAGTGAATCAATAATTTCTTTCAAGGAAACTCTAAAGCAACATTTCTGGAATCGATTTTCTAATGAGTATGTGTCCTCCCTTCAGCAGAGAGCAAAATGGCATCACTCTAGAGGACAACTAAAGGAGGGAGCTCTGGTCATCGTGAAGGAAAAGGGTCTTCCACCATTGATGTGGCTTCTCGGCCGCGTCCTTCGTGTGCATCCTGGGAGAGACGGCGTCGCCAGAGTCGCCGACATCAAGACCAAGAAGGGAGTTCTTCGCAGGGCATTCAACGTGCTCTGCCCTCTTAATAATTTTGAAGATAACTCTTCAACCCCGGGAGTTATGGTCGCATCGTAAGCGACCGGTTCTCCAGCGCAGGCCAACGAGGTGCAGGGGTGGGGACGAGGGGGCCGCGGCCGCTGGCCGCGGCGCTGGCGCGTCTTGCCCCCACCCGAGTCATTCGCCGAAGAGACAGAGCAACGCAGTAGTCGCGCGCGCCTAATATTTTTACCTTGTACCTTTCATTGAACATTACAGTTATTTTAAAGACGTCTAAAGTCTATCATTACCGTCCTAGTCAGCATAGATCGGCCTAGTGACGAAATACACAACCATAAGGTCACACCTTCGAAGGGCTTAATTTGGACCCCGTGCACCGCGATTGAAGCACCAGCAGGTGGCCGACGTCGAGGCCCATGGAAAAGTAGGGCCTCCTATTTATCCAGGGCCACCCCTTAGGGCTTACCCTAGCGCCCCGATCCTCCTGACCACCTCCGAGGTCCCTAAGGTGGCCAGGAACGCCGCTTCCTCTAAGTTTTCACCCTGGGCCACGAACAGCGTGTAATCCGCATAGCAGATGACCGCCAGCCCGGGGGAGAGCCGACAGCGTAGCACCCTGTCGTTACCGATGTCCCACAGGTGTAGCCATAGAACTGAACCCTGTGCGACACCGCACGACATAGGTCTTCTCACAACGTCCCCTATGCGACTTCATAGAGAACGCTGCGGCCCTCAAGATAGTCCGCCACTAGCCACCTCAGGTATGCAGGCACCCCGTCGCCTCCCTGATGCAGCTGAATGGCAGACTATTGAATGCGTTGGCGATGTCAAGCGACACCGCCAACAGCACTCCACCGCCGGCGACGACCGCCGCAGCCGCGGCCCTCCGGCGCATAATCGCGCCGACCGTCGAAAGACCGGCTCGAAAACCGAACTGGGCGTCCGACAAGTCGGGTCCGACGTCGCGCAGGTGTTGGACGATGCGGGAAGCGAGGATTCTCTCCAGCAGCTTACCCGCCTCGTCCAGTAGTACGATGGGCTTGAAGGCCCCGACCGAATCCGGTGTTCGCCCCGGCTTCGGCAGGAGTACCAGCCTCCCCTCCTTCCAGCAGTCAGGGAACCGTCTGGATGCCAGGCACGCGTCGAATTGTCCCCTGAGGCGGGGCTTAAGATGGTCCAGAGCCAGGGCCAGTACCCGGGCGGGTATACCGTCTGGGCCGGGGGCGATGTTCTTGGAACGAATCCGTGAGACAGCCGCCCCCATTTCCGACGCGGTGACGGGCGGTACACTGAGGTCGACCTCGCGGTCGCTACCTGGCGGTGCCACGGCCGGGGGCGTGTGCTCCACCCGCCATGGGAATAGGCCCTCGACCTGAAGGGTCTCTGTGAGGGGGGGTGTCTCCCTGAGTGCGGAGCTTGTTCAGCGCCGCACGGTACGGTCGACCCCAGGGGTCACGGTTGAGACCATCCATTATCTCCTGCCTTTTCTCTGTTTTGGCGCGGCAGATGGCCAACTTGAACGCGGCCCGCGAAGTGCGGTACGCCTCGAACAGCTGGCCCTCCCGCTCCCCATCGCGATTGCGCCGCCGACTGCGGGTGTAGGACCTCCGGGCTCAAATGCACGCCGCACGGAGGTCCGCCATCTCCTGGGACCACCAGTAGAGCCTTTCCTCGGAGGAGGATGCCGCACACGGGGCATGGCCGAGTCACACACCTGCGTAATCGCTGCGCGAAATCGGCCAGCCTCGACGTCCGGTCCGTCTCGGACGGGGCTGGTGAGGCCAGCCACGATTGAACGATGGCTGCCTCCGCCAGTAGGTCCCTATCCAGCCTGCCTACAGCCCACCGCGGGAACGTGGGAGTTCTCCGCGCCGTGTGACCCCTACTGGGAATCTTTATATAGCCTAGCTTTGCCAAGGGTGGAAAATCAAGGTGATACAAATATTTTAGTTTAGATTTATGGAAAAAATTGCAATGTCTATATCTACATATTTTCCGTGAAATTCTCTTTTTTCTTTATTCCTTTTTTTTATTGCATGTAGCGACAGATGAGCCACGGCCCATCTGGTGGTAAATGGTAACCGTTGCTCATAGACTCAACTATACCGAGAGTATTGTCAAGCCGCTGCTCACTATTTCATTTCACTGATATGAAATGAAAGAATAAACAGCTATGTCCTGCTACAGCCAAAACGCAAAGATGTGCTTCATGGCCGGTCACACGGGAGATGATGGTACCAGCCCGCTCGAGCCCGATACCAAGTGAGTACTCCCACTTGGTACCTAGCCTACCTAGTCATGCAATGGATGATAATTGCTTACCGCCCTTAGTCGCCTCATACGACACCCGTGGGAAAGAATGGGGTGGTGACACTTGTATTCTTAGTCCGTCACTACACGGACAATTCTTATCCAATGATACAAAAGGACGGCTGATTCCTCTTTTTAAAGTGCATCTTTATTACATTCCTTTTCAAAGATCAAATTCCATTCCTTGACTAAGATATCAAAATGTAATACACAAACAAAGTGTTTATATAATATATTTTTGTTTATAAAATGTTTCTTCTAAATTAATCTATAACAACTTTCTTACTATATTCTTGTTATATAGACAACTTTCTTATGTCTTGAAAATTTGTGAATATTGCTATTGAATACTAGTAACTAGTGTATAGACTATGATATACGACTGCATAGATGGTGGAGTGGTTTAGATACTGGCCTCCGGCCCGAGTGTTTTGGGGTCGATTCCCACAACGACAACTCTTTATGTGATCCACAAACGGTTGTTCTGAGTCTGGGTGTACTTTGTGTCCATGAAATTCTATATTTTTTAAAAATATCTCCCGCAATACCACTATTATTCCTAAAACTAGGGTGTGACCTTTTATTAAAAAAAATATCTCTAACTCACTAGAGTTACTAAACGCTCGTGCGGTGGAAAAAAAATTAATATACTTGCTACTAAAAAAATATATTTTTACATATTTGACCCGTGTTGCGCCTCTACACACGAGGCATCCTCAGGACCACTAGGACACAAATGAGCCAAATTAATATAAAAAAATTTAGATAAATAAATGTAAAAAATACCGCCTTTGTGCGAATGATAATTAAGAAAACTTGCTAATACAAACGCGGTATACACAGTGCTACTATAAGCGCCTAATTGTCTAAGAACGGCAAAGTAATCAGGGGACTGTTTTATTAAATTAGTTTTAATCTTTCGCGCAGAAACTTTTAGAGGAAACAAAGAACAAATTCCGGATAAAACTGGCTAATCATTAATTAGAAGGTTTCTCGTAATTTGATTAGTCAAATTGGTTGGAGGTTTTCAAATGTTATCTCAAAGGTACTAAAATATTTTGGCTAGATTTGCCAGAGACCAAAAATTTGTTTGTATGCGGCGCACATGTTTTGCGAGCGGGTTATGAAGAAGGACAAACCGAACCAGAACAAGAGGTGGCTAAAGTCTGCCAGAGGTTGACGAACACCACACCTCTGACTAACGCGTGTCGCCATCTCCAAGGAAAGAGATAGGAGGTGTATAGGAGAGATAGTAAAAAAGAGGATAGGTAGGTACCAAGTAGAGAATAGGAAGGATAATAAGAAGAGTATAGGGAAGGGTTTAGGCCTTCGGTACTTTCACTGAACATAGGAAACACAACGATAGGAGTAGTTACCGTTATTTCACGCTCTCTTTCTCTGAGAGGACTTTTGTTTCCGCAAAAAATATCTCTCACAGAAGAAGAGTGCGGTACTTCCGCGTTTGAGCTGGCCTATTCATGCTGGGATAAGCAGAGCTTAAAAATTTTAGCTGGTGTACGGTCATTTTATCAAGAGTCCATCAGAACTCTTCACCCACATATTTTCTCTATAAAAGATTTACTCGCATAAAAGAGTGGTTTTCTATGATTTATGGTTGCATTAGAACATTTCGATAGATTTATCAATTTGCTACTTCACTATTTTTTTTTTATTGCTAGTAGTGGCAGGCGAGTCACGACGCCTCTGATGGTAAATGGTAACCGTCGCTTATGGACCCAACTATACCGAGAGTATTGTCAAGCTGCTGCTCACCATTTCATTTCACAAATATGAAATGATAAAATAAACGGCTATCTCCTGCTACAACCAAAACACACCGATGTGCTTCATGGCCGGTCACACGGGATATGGTGGTACCAACCCGCTCGGGCCCGATACCCAGTGAGTACTCCCACTTGATACCCAGCCCAACCACCTGTCATGCAATTGATGATAATTGCTTACTTCCCTTAGTCGCCTCATACGACACCCGTGGGAAAGAATGGGGTGGTGACAATTGTATATTTAGTCCGTCACCACACGGACTAATAAATCTTCCCAATCGCTACCTCTTTGCTGAGGATGTGAACCGGCTTTAGCTTGTCAACAGCTAATCAAAACAGGTTATGATCAGTTGCCTGGTGGAATACGGTGCTGATTGGTTGGTTGATCGGCTCTGAGATTTGGTCAGACCAAAGTTTTGAACTCCGGCCTCTGGGTCTTTCAATCTTAACTGTTCATATTACTACCAGGCTTTCCATATTGGTAGGACCTCTGCGAGCAATGTGTCTTATGTACAGTTGCAGGTTTATATTCAACAGTCACTGAGCACGACCCAATAATAATAATTAACAATTTAACCTTAACATACATACATATTGTCACGCCTTTTTCCCGTAGCCTACCGAGGCAGAGACCACTTTTCTCCACTACGATCCTGACACACATCTTTTGCTTCATCTACTTTCATCAGCGCTTTGATGCATGCTCGTCGGTTACGAGTACCTACTTTTGACCTGGCCTTTCTTAAGGACGTCTCTGATCTGGTCAAAATACGTTCGCCTAGGTCGACCTCTACCAAATTGCCCATTCAAAGTCGCTTTATATAATTCAACATATAAATAAACACAAGTTGAGTTATATTCACACATCCAAAAACACGAATAAAATAATACAAGGGATAACGGCAGCAAAAAGATAACAAAGATAATTAAAACGGATCCATCTATCCCGACAACAACAATTTGACAACGCGGACCTCACAGTTGAATAAATTGCAATGGGTCCAAGGGCTCTTGATACAAAAAAAAAGCTTGATTGTATTTTATTATATTTATGAGATGCTTATTGGAAATAACATGGACAGTCTAAAGTATATATGATATCTAAAATATATGACATAAAGTACACCCAGACTCAGAACAACCACTTTTTAGATCACACAAAGAGTAATTGTCCTGTGTGGGAATCGAACCTACAACACTCAGATGAGAGGCTGGTATTTAAACCACTCCGCCATCTATGCAGTCGATGATCGATGTGCATAATGAGCTTTTACAGTAACGATAGCTGAGTAACTTGACAAACAAATAGCTGAAAGGTCTTTCAAAAACTTGGATGGAGCAGTATATTTGCTACTAACGTTAAAAGTTTAGAGCATCGGAATCACCTTGGGTCATAAAGACCAGACGACATTCACTTTTCACAATATCTATAATTTTGATGAGTGACTTGTGACATAATATTAAAAATTCCATTCAAATACACAAAAAGCAATTTCACCTTTTTCACTTTGTGTTTAATGTATAGTGCTAAGCATGTCAAATGCTAAAAATATATATAAAATATCTAAATATTTATAGGGTTTGCGTCATTATTAGGCAAATCTTAATTGTAAAATTAAGTTTACCTGGTCGGTATAATGTATGAAAATACTGCCAACAGGTGGCGCAGGCGTCACCCAAAGACGTTGTATGAATGTGTTATCGAAATTAGCAATCAGGAGCAATTGTCACGATGGCTGAATTGGCAAAGCATCTGGACGGTATCCAGGAGATGCAGGTTCAAATCCTGCTCGTGACTGTTAATTTTGATTTCACATTTTCACTTTGTGTTTAATGTAATAATTACTAGCGTAAGCTCGACTTCGTCTGCGTGAAATTTTGTTATTTTCATTTTTTGAGTAAAACACTAATTATTTTTCAAAATATTAGTAGTCTAAGTTACTCCTTATAACATCAGTTATCTGGCAAGTATTATCCAAATCGGTCCAGCCATGTTTTAACAAAACAAATATAAAAACAGCATACAGCAAATTTTAAAATTAGTATTGTGTTATAAGTAAAATGTTTAAATCGAACAGTATGAATTTTAATTGCAAAATTAAACTTAGTAACATTTGGAATTTGGAATAATATATATAAAGGCGAGGATAGGTGGCGTAGGTCATAAAGACCTCTAAAGTAAATGTGAAGTGGAGATTTGGGGTCACCATTAGATGACTGCGATTCAGCAGTCCAGAGCAATTCCGCGGATTTGACGGGACTTAGGGTCAAATCCATCGGGCAGTAAAGCTCTTTTTTCCGCTTTCACAATTTTTTTTCTTTACAGTAGCTGAGCAAGTCAAGTGCCAAAATACAGATCACACAACACACAATTTCGCAAAATAATTAAACTGTAGTATAATAGTACGTATCAGATGTTTGAGCAGTTAATACTAGCTAATAGAAATAATAAAAATAATTTAACAATCTCTGTTCCAAATTTGAAATATTAAAAGGCAGTATAATTTTATTTTTCTAGAACAATGTTATGACGAACAAGTTTTATTACAACAATCTGTTTCTATAATTAATCTTTCGCAAAATTAAATGTGATTTCTCTCATTCAGTTTTCAAAATCCTGTCCACGTGCAGACAGTTACTTCTTAACTTCAAGGGCTTTCAAAGTTATTGCACGAAGTGTTGCCGACATTTGTATTTAAGAATCATGTTAAAAAGATGTTCTTGTGCTTAAATTAATAAAACGTTTCTTTTTTTATGAACTATGTTTTTTTACCGCCACATTACCTAAACATATTATATATAAGACATTAGTTAAACTTTCTCATTAAACATATTTTTTAACTAAAAAAAAACGTTTTTACTTTTAAGTAACACTTACATAAATATTTTTGTTGCTTTTATACAGAAGAATCCATAAAAGCACCATCTGTCCTTTCAGTATTTTTTATACTCTGACTCCTAATCGAAGATCGTCTTACACTGCAAACTTTTTCTTCTCAAAAGATTGCTAGTTGGTTAAGCCGTCTGCGCATATAATAAAAGAAAAGACAGTTAGTGAACTATATTTTGATATCACTTCTTATAAAAATTATAGTTATACATAAAAACCGGCTAAACTACGACAATATAATCTTATAGAAACTTATTGTTGCTTACAAAGTTAGCAGTCATAATTGTCTAGTATACACATTCAATATCTTAACAAACATTATATGCAAGAGAAATAGCGCCAGCTTTTGTTAACTATTCACAAATAGATATAGTAAATCATAAACAGTTAACACAACACTTGCCACAGCTTGCCAATACATTGTTGACCTACATCAAAATTGCCACGTCACCGCCGCATCAACAATCGGAAATTCTAACAACATAAATTACAATTCCAAATTTCGAATTATTCATAACCTATTTTGGCAAATGGCGGGCATCCCTATTCTAATAATTCAGGTTTATTGTATTGTTATTTTGTGTTACATAAATAAATATACTTAGTCACCGTCAGAGGAATATGAGTATTTCGTGGCGGTTACGGCACTATCCCCCATTCTTGGGGAGGCTTACGTCCAGCAGTGGACGTTAAAAGGCTGATGGATGGATGGATGATATACGAAGAGGTAGAAAATTAAAAAAATTATAAAAAAATACTACATGTGAACGTGAAATACAATTTCACCTACCAAAAAAAAGTACTATTAAACAAATGCAAAATGAGCAATTTACTTTATATCGGTTTTTTAGGTCGTAAGAGCTAACTGAGGGAATACCGGGAGAGTGGGTAGTAGAGCTCTGAAGTATTAAAAATATCCAGTGCGATCGCCAACCCCTGCCAAGTGGGGCGATCTCCCAAAAACAGAAACTAAAAAAATGCAACTAAAAACATACTTTCATACCTACTCGCTCTCTTACGTCATCGTGACGAATGCGGTCAGTCAGCCTTACTCTACAGATTTACCGTGGAGATCGCATTTCAACCGCATTTATTTTACTCACAGGCTATTGTGGCACGTGCCATCTGGCTGAGATGGTGGCTGCCCAGGTGTTGTCCCGATTCTCCGTTTACTCTATTTTCCATATTTACTCTTCTCTTTACATTAGTGGTGTACCTTTATCTCGACTGAATCCACATCCAAAGATATAAATACTCATCCACTTGTTCTAGCACATCATTGCTTGTTGGTATTATTATTTAGCGATATGGTGCCTTCGATAGAAGGGCCTTATGCCAGATTCTGTCATCGTGATATCTAGGCTAAATGTCAAAGCCTCAGCCCCACCCTCCAAGGCCTCTGCCCAACGATAAGTGAGCTACACAAGAAGATCACCTAGCAGACCGACCTCAACGAAAGCCGTATTAGCGATTTTTGATCAGCTGGTGAGAAGCATACTAAACTCCAGTACCTTGGAGATCAAGGATATCATCACGATTGGCCTGTAATTCGGCGGGTCCGACCGATCACTAGTATTTAGTTCGGACTGATGGAATTTCTACAACATGTGGATGCAAGCCTGCCGTTCATCTGGTCTTCCAATGGTGGAATGGGGTTGGTATCAAATCATACAATCTCTACGCACGCTCTCCAAAGTGCATCCTATAGAATACCGTGAAGCTGGCTACTTTACACCTGTATTCAATGTTCTGATGGCCTCTCTTTCTGCCTGTACTCCTTATTAGCTAGTAATGCACAACATTCACACACCTAGGACCGACGAGATAATCACCAAGCTGGAAGAGGAATTGGGCACATATTCAATAATGTCTCAGCGATCCAAACATGATTTGGATTAAAACAGGGAGTGATCACCAACTATCAAGGGTATCTTTAATATTAGAACAAAAGTGGAAAGGTCACGCTTGATAAAATCTACACTCCAACCAACACCTGCCCGATACCAGAACATGGACAAGACGAAAGAGATGTCTAATGGCCATGACATTTCAATCGGGAATGTGCTTCTCGAAATAGTCAACACAAGCAGGCCACATCACTAGACGACCCGACAATCGTTGGAAAAAAAAGGTTCTCGAATGGCCACTACGTATCCGATGGTGCAGCGTAGGACAGCCACCCACTAGATGGATCAACGATCTGGTCAAAGTCGCAGGGCGCCGTTGTATGCAGTCAGCACAATACTGCTCGTTGTGGCGCTCTCTTGGGGAAGCCTATATTCTACTCGTACAGGATGATGACATTTTAGATTAGGGTCATTCTTTCATCGAGTCTTTTTATTTCGTTTACGAATTATTATGATTACAAATAGAACCCTATCACTTTTCACGGTCAGATTCGATGTGGATTAATTGTTATTAAATTAACAAAAAAATTGTGAATATTTACGCTCAACGCGACACTAAAATCAGTGCTATCCTTATTTCGTGAGAATTATTTCTATAGACCAATGTACGTCTTAAAATTAGCGCTAGATGGCGTATAAGACATGAGAAGGTACTTTTTGAAAATAGCACTATCTATGTGATTTATTGAAAACTACTTAGTAAGACCAATACATTATTAGTTACTTATCAAATAATCGATTTTATTGTGAAAAATGAAGATTATGAGGCGTGCACTTTTGGATTTTCCAAAGTATGTAGTAAATATACACTTTCTCTAGTACAGATACACTAATATTATTTTTCTTGAAATATCCAAATATAGAGATCCTTTAAAATAACGAATATCGAACCAACACAATTACAGAATTAAATTTGTACCATTCAATTTTAATATAATAGCTGTCTGGATACTAAATACTCTTAATAGCAGTCAACTAACTAATTGCTGATAGACTTGAATCTAAATGGCTCGTAATAATTGCGTTACCAATAGATTTGGAGGCTATAAGAATTAATGCGGGCTTTTGTGGATTGTTTATTGTGATTGTTATCTGAAATCTTGAAATTATATAACTCCCACAAAATGTATTTTGTTTGTCCAGCAATACTTGGATACCGCGAATTAGTAAACGTGAGGAGATATTATAGTAAAGGTTAACAATCATCAAGCAATAACACCAGCCTCATTAATATGTCCAAAATTTGCATTTGACTTCAAACAGACAAAAATTAAATTTATCAATACGAAGGAAAATTATTCCTGATTACTTAGATAGATAGAATTATATTCTTAGATTGGATATTATATTAAGTTTTAGACTAATGGCAATGGCACAACATACTATTCTGTCTGTTGCACCAAAATCCAAAATTCAAAAATAACTTTATTCATAGGCTTATTATAATAGCACTTAAAATCGTCAAAGTTACATATTAATAATTAATACAAGCGCTTGAGGCAAGTCCGCAATGTCGCGATTGCAATCACCACAAGCAGCCGGATTCCGTAGTAGGGCTTTTCATGAGAAGAACCCGGCAAGAAACTAATGAACCACTTTTTTAAATCTTAAATTTCTTACATTGTTTAAATTAATACTTAACTAAAGTAGGTGCTCACCAGAGCACACAATATTGTGGAAAATACATTATAATAAAATAAAAATGAAAACCTATGTGCTTATTTAAAACAATATTTTAAAATGAGGAGCAGTTCAAACGTATTTTGTTTTATCTTCCAGATAATCCGAAATTGTATAATAATCTTTACTAATTAGTCTGTTACTGTTTTCTTAAACTTATTTAAAGGCATGTTTCGGATATTTTTGGGAATTTTATTAAAGAAGCGTATACATTGCCCCATAAAGTACTGTGTGCCTTTGTTCCTAGTACTAAACGATGGAGGATAAGGTTGCCGTTGTTCCTAGTACTAAACGATGGAGTCTATAGTTAGGTGCATTTTTACCGCCTTAATATAAAAAAACCTTTATTTATACATAATTATTATCTACTACAGCCACACGTCAACATAAATCTTTTAGAATTAGTATCTTAATTAATTAAGCAATTACTTACGAATGCGAGGCACCGCACATTTAGAATATGATTCCAGAATATTCCTTTACAAGTCATGCAACTTATACGGTTCTGAATTATGTAAGTACCGAATGTCTCGATGACTAATCGATATGTCCAGACATTTCCATCGATCATCAGAACATGATGTGTCATAGTCGGGCATAGATTCGGTATTCTCAATTGAGAGCCTATGAATCACTGATTATTGGTATCGGTTTGGTACATTCTACTGAATATTTCTGGTATATTGAGGAATTCATTATATAAAAGTAGGTAGGTATATACTGGTGTTCGGCGTTGGGATAAGATTGATAAACAAGATTAATAATGTCTAACCATTTATTATTCTAATTGTTTATTGTTCTTTTTTCTTTTCGTTTAAAGTTAGTTAAGTTTTTTTTTAAGTATATTATACTTATTATGCCGTGTGAGGCCGGCTTCAGAATTGTCCCACCCCTTTCTAACCACGGGAGTCGTAAGAGCCGACTGAGGGTATACCGGGAGAGTGGGCAGCAGCACTCCCTCGAGTATTAACAACACCCACTGTGATCGCCAACCCGCCTGCCAAGCGTGGCGATTACGGCACTATCCCTCATTTCTTGGGGAGGCCTATGTCCAGCAGTGGACGTTGATGGGCTGATGGATGGATGGATGGATGGATATTATAAAAATGATTAGATGAGATAAATATGAGACGCGTATCACACCACTGAAGGAATGTAATATGGTTCCGGTGGCCCGCCAATAAAGGTCGAGAGACGGCACACGGCAAGTTTCTTTAGTGGGTGAGGGCCCACACTACTCAGTTCGTTGGCCCGAACGACAGGGTGTGCAGTTAGGAACATCTTTTCCCGTCTTAACAAAAAAAAGGTACTCGCATCACGTATTGCAGCTAAATGAATATATTATACAAATATAAAAGGTTCTGCTATGCAACACAATGTCGTAAATATGATGAGTTGTGAAATACTTATTCTACGGCTATTGACCGGTACAACTGGTGTTTAATAAATTCTGTTCTTACAACGAATCATTATAGTTATAGTAAAATAAGTTCAAAATATGAAGTCCTACTCACCTTCGGGTAGTAATAATAATGGTCTCCATACCGATTTCGGCCATGGCCGCCAGTGTCAACAGACACAAGCCATGTATGTAAGATATATTATTGCACGAGTATGAACGCAAACACTAGCGTACTACTCTCTGTTCCCTCACCGTCATAGTTCGATGGCACTTGTAAATTATATTTGCCAATAAATTGATTATGATTATAATGTCTTTCATACTGGAGAGAAATTAGGCGCAGAGCTTGTAACAGCTTTACCGTCGCGTCGCTAAATGTGGGTGGTCGGGGGACGAGGTACAGCGATACCCCTAGATCAAAATCCATCTAGCGGTGAAATCATTTTATAGCGTAATAGAGCAAATTTTTCATTAATTTAGTTTGTCTTTTTACCAAGACGTTACAAGCAAAACAATTTGTTCGAGAAAAGCTGGACCACATTGTTTATATATAGATAATCAGTATTATTATCTTCCCGTACTCTGTGGGCTTAACGCATTTTCTGAAGTACTGGGGTGAAATACCGTTAACTTCCCAACTTTGAGTTGCTATAGAGAATTTTTGACCCGAACCTCATGATCCGCAGTCGCATACACTTCCTCTTATGTGTCACCTTCGGGTATCTACTGGTATAACATATCTCTAAAGTATTATGTTATAAAGGAAAAGTTTAATGAGTTTTGAAATGAACTAATTATATTTAGCGTTTGTGTTTATGACAGCTGATGCAAAAAGGTTTAACATATCATATGAGATAAATCTTTCGCTCCAAAACCAGCATGTCAATATTTTTTATCCACAAAATGTTTGTCATATAAGTATAATCATATTTAAATCTGACACATGGAGTGGTAGTGGTACCCCAGGGATTATTACAGCGGCCGTACTCGCCTCGCTGACTTATTTTTGATATTACAACAAAATTTTAATCAGAAAAAGGCATAATATTGTGATTACTGTGTATTCAATTTTATTATTTATTTCAATTATTATAAAAGTGTTATAGAGCTGTGTCTGTACCTTCTAGATCGAAAACCAGGGGTACAACCAAATCTGAGTTATAGTAGATCAATAGTTATAATGAATAAGTAATGGAATTTCAACTAACTAATTCATAGCCATTTTTATAATGTCTACACGATACTTTTAGAAGATTATTGGTTTGTCTTGTCTCGTTGTTCAAGTCTATTTAGCAAGAACTAGGATATGTAGAATATTACCAACCTAGGAATTTTGAATAGAATTTTGTGTGTGGATTGTTGTAAAATCTGGTAATACCTCTAAATATTTGGGTAGCATGAGGCTTTAAAAAAAACTACTTTTAATGAAAAATTCGAGTAGGTAACTACGAATCAACATTTTCGCATATACGAGAATATTTAAGAAAACAAAGTTATATTTATAATACTTACAACTAAGAACTGAAACACTACAGGCTACCAGGGCCACCGTACGTGCTACGTAATAATTGTGAACCTCGTAAAATGCCTGTTTTTAATAACCGCACGTAAAATCTTTATATGCATATTTGCAGACCCTGTGCGTGTTTGAGATCGTGTTTAAGATTGAGCTTACTGTGTCTATGTATAAAAAAAGTAAAACCTTTTCTAAAAAATATTTGGTTACAGAGACAAAGAACTAGTCGTACACCATAAACAGTACTATCTTTAGACAATATAGGAATCCGGAGTGAGATAAATTCGATTTGACGCCTTAATGTGTCGACTGAAGGGATAGTATTTGATTTGAGGACCAAATATGGCAATACACAATTAGGCCAAAACTTTTCAAGGTTTAACTCTATGATAGAAAAAAAACCGGCCAAGTGCGAGTCAGACTCGCGCACGAAGGGTTCCGTACAATTATATCAGGAACGAGAAAAAAAATGGGAAAAAATCACATTTGTTGTATCCGAGCCCCCCTTAAATATTATCATTTTTTTGTTTTTAGTATTTGTTGTTATAGCGGCAAAAGAAATACATAATTTCTGAAAATTTCAACTGTCTAGCTATCGCCGTTTATGAGATACAGCCTGGTGAAGAAAAAAAATGGAAAAAGTCACGTTTGTTGTATGGGCCCCCCTTAAATATTGTTATTTTTTCAATTTTAGTAATTTTTGTTATAGCGGCAACAGAAATACATCATTTCTGAAAATTTCAACTGTCTAGCTATCGCCGTTCTTGAGATAACAACAGACGGACGGACAGACAGACAGACAGCGAAATCTCAGTAATAGGGTCCCGTTTTGACCCTTCGGGTACGGAACCCTAAAAACAACTCATTAGGAAATTTCCCATTCAACCATCGATATCAGCTATTCCTTACTAAAAGTACGTGTGTTTGAAGTGCAGTGATAGTCTTGTGGTAAAATCCAGGAACCCAAAAAAGACAGTGGTTTCAATAAACTTCCGACGTTTTCATTTGAGAGTATTAGCAACGTACCTACGTGTTTTTTTTTCGAAAAGACATTGCTCTGCGTCCATACATAATTCGCTCTGAAAAAACTTCAAAAGAAAATCATGTGTTGTATTAAAACATATTACTGAATTCCCATACAATTATGATTTAATAGTGGACTAGCTGGAAAAAGCGTACTATTACAAATACTGTCTCTGATTTTGAGGTCATGAGCTGGGCGTTTTAAACTTATAATAATGAAGCTGGTATGTAAATGGATCAGTTTACGTATGACAGTAGATTGGTGTTTCACTACCTCTTGTAATATTTTTCAATTCAACTGGATTATAATCCTAGAGTTGCGTATTTCTGACGCTAGATGGTGCTCAATTAAATTTTTACGTGTTTCAAAAAATATTTTATCTATTCATTTTGTATATGAACAGTAAAGATTAGATTACTTTATTACTTTAATCCAGAATGACATTTTAAGATTGGCTTATATAAATATTAAAAATAAGTCTAATAAAAGCAGTGACATCTATTAACAAAATCTATTGACAACATCAATTGTGAGATCAAAAAGCTTTTAATAAAACAAAACCTGATTTGTGTCTAGATTTATTATAATGTAACTTATAAAATTAGAACTGATCTTGATTTTTCATTGTGAAATTTTACATATAATTTCTAAATCAATCCCAAAAGTGTAATTCAGATTTAAGCCTAACAATGCTTTAAAAAATAAAAGAACGATTGTATTGACTGCAGGTAAACATGATAGGCGCGTCGGATGTACAATTAAGTCCCTTCAAATACTTTTTTCTTCATTATGACATGGGGCTAGTCCATGTTAAACGAAAATATGCAATTTGTATTATATAAAATACTAATAATTATCATAGCCCCGATGCTACTATCGTACAGGGCGAAAAATGGCAATGTCCTTTGCGAAAAAATGTACAAGTACGAGTATGTAATCTCTGTTACAAATTATCACTGGTTAATGAAGGAAAATATTGTGAGAGAATCTGCACGCCTGAGATATTTTATAGACAATTAATGAAGCAAACCCACATTAGGCTAGCGTGTTGGACTATAGGCTTGATTCCCCTCCTCCGAGAGGAGACCCATGCCTAAAATAGGTTGTGGATAGGTGGCAATTGAACTATATATTCTACACCAAAAATTGATTTCAGCCATTAGTCTAAAACTTAATATAATATCCAATCTAAAAATATAATTCTATCTATCTAAGTAATCAGGAATAATTTTCCTTCGTACTGATAAATTTAATTTTTGTCTGTTTGAAGTCAAATGCAAATTTTGGACATATTAATGAGGCTGGTGTTATTGCTTGATGATTGTTACCTTTACTATTATATCTCCTCGCTTTGTATAAATTAACACAAAGTGTGAAAATGTGATATCTATATTTGTTTTTTTTTTAGTCCGTGTAGTGACGGACTATAGCAGTTATCATTTCATATCTGTGAAATGAAATGGTGAGCAGTGGCTTGACAATTTTCCTGGTATAGTTGAGTCAATGAGCGACGGCTACCATTTACCACCAGGTGGGCTATGACTCGTCTACCACCATACGCAATAAAAAAACAGTCACGAGTAGGATTTGAACCTACATATCCTGGAATACCTTCCTAGATGTCTTGCCAATTCAGCCATCGTGACAATTTCTCGGGCCCGCGAATTCCGATAATACATTTATTCTTAATGTCTTGGTTGACGTATATGGCTAAGCATGTTAAATGCAAAAAATATCCCTTATTATCTAACTATTAATATATAGTTATCCTATAAATAATATAAAAATAAGTAGTTATTTTTTAAAAATAATTGAGATGTTTGTTGCTACTTTTACCAGTCGCTTTGCCATCGTTTTTTTTATACTTCGAAAGAGATTATTTCTTGAAATTTTCTTTTTAACATTATCATTCTTATGATAATTTGAAAATATACTTTTCATAAAATTTCTGTATACCCATAAGTTTAATAACGGGATATAATATAGGGTTGTCTATAAGGGTACCAGTAAAAACAGATCGCTTATCTAACATATTACTTAATTTCCGTCACACAAAGAAGAAAGAGACATGTTTTTGATAATATCAAAATCAGGCCATATAAAAATAAGTTGTCGATTTTAAAGTTCCGACTATACGTCCTCATACGTTATTAGAGTATTGCAATGCATTTTAATGATCGGCTTGATAATTACTAGCCACATGCCCGCTGGTTACCACTTACCATCAGGTATGTAGTGGTTAGTCTCCCACCACTAGAAATAAAAAATATATCTGAAACTTTTTAGGTTACATATTAACCTCCTTTGTTAGAAACAAGGCGTTTCTAATTTTCACTAAAAACTCCACAGTTTACATTCTAATACTAAGTCCGATTTTTTCACAGTAGGCGTAACATAATCTCCTATTTCGTTGGATTTTCACTTAATAGCCTAGAAAATTTCAGATGTAATTTTACTAAGTCCATTTGCCCTAAATATACATATAAATTTAGGCTTAGGCTCTTTAACTGGTTATTTCTACTAAAATTTGAATTTTGTTAAAGCTTAACTAAGAAAATGTTTCTAGAATTTCTATTCTAGAAATAGATTTCATCTCGTAACTTTTACAGTATAAACCAACTAGTGACCCGCCATCGTTTTACTTTTTAAGGTTTTTGAAGA
This sequence comes from Leucoma salicis, assembly GCA_948253155.1. NCBI lineage: Eukaryota > Metazoa > Arthropoda > Insecta > Lepidoptera > Erebidae > Leucoma > Leucoma salicis. Next base: position 6,365,233 of record OX411808.1, on the reverse strand, counting down.
ACTCTAAGTTTATATAATATTACCTATTTTAAGCATATATTGAAAGCACCTTTATTTTATAAAAGAGACCCGCCCAGCTTTGCACGGGTAGCACTAATTCTTTTTTATGAATTTGTAGGTAAAATATTACACTAATAAACATAAAAAAATATCTGCGGATTCGATCGCTACCAAACTTCTCCGAATCACCTGCTGGACTAATATGTAGATTGTCTGGTATTTTTCATCAATATTTCTCGTATTTGTTTTGCGAGTCCAAAGGGAACATTCAATAAAAAAAAGATTTTTATATAATGTCGTAGCCAGATATTATAGAATTTCTTAATCATATCATGATGTGGCCGAATATTTCATGGCATTGTATTTATTTTCACTATTATTTAGGTATCCATTCGAAACTATGTATAATCAAAATATTAAAAATTTAAGCGTCAACTGCTTAAATAAATAACCAGACTAAAGTTACCAAAAATATATATAAATTCAGTCTTTTATTGAGTTCCCAATAAAAATAAAATAAGAAAGCTTATAGATTAACATAGAAAAAGACACCCTAAAAGTATATTTATTACATTGTTCTGTATATTTTATTAAAACTAAACGTTGTGGAACTGCGTAAATATAAAAGCGATGAGAATGGAATGCAAAGCTAAAAGTCTTTAGAGGCTTACAAGCGGACATTTTCCATTATTTTTTAGAAAAATCGTTTGTTTCATTTCTTAATATAAGAATATCGTTTTTCAACCTGCTTTTTTTGTTGTTATTTATGTCGTAAGTACAATAAATAATATTTTAAAGAATAGATAATATTTTTATGTTTAATTTTAATCATTCTTGGACTATTCAATCTTTTACTTAAAGAAACAGTGATTTTTAATTTCCATCTATGATGTGACATTATATCGCAATATCTATTTTAATCATAGATTTAAAGTATATATTAAATCTATGGTTTTAATAAAAATAAAATATCAATTAGTAACATTAATTTATTATTTCAAAGCTAATGAATCTATGTTGACTTTGCAATAAGCTATTACTAAATTTTAGACTAAAGTAGTTCTAGTTATTAAAGCAAATATCAATTTGGAGAAAATCCGAGCAATTTAAATAGTCTTTTCATTATTTTGTCTGTACCTATTTATTATTTGAGTTATTACGACTATTCTTTAAACCACAAAGAGCTTTGCTTTAAGTCTTTTCGTAGATATGAAAATATTTGAAATATACCTACTCCAAAATAGCACAACAACTTAAACTAGATGAATATACGTCATAAATATAATACATTAAGGCTCTAGAATGCAAAGACAGTGGTATCAAGTTTGATCTCCCGTCTGATTTCACTAGTCACACAGCTCTAGACCCTAGGTCATGCAAAAATCGTGAATAGATTTTCTGTGAAGATTTTTTTATTTGCAGTTAACTAGCTGATACCCGCGACTTCGTCAGCGTTAAAGTTTTACTTTACAAATTCGACCCCGATTTTATAAAACCATTGAAATGTATGTGTATTCCATCTATTATATATAATACCAGTGTCACGATGTTTGTCCGGGATGAACTTCGAAACTAGTGAACCGATTTTTTTAAAATGTGTATTTTGTTCCAACTAGAGATAGGATACTTTATATCTCAATTTATAATTGCAATATTTATTCATGAAAAAATACATATATGGTGGTACGAAGTTCGCCGGGTCAGCTAGTATCAAATATAAAATGAAATTTAACATTCTTAATTCAAAAAAGGTCAAATATATGTGTTTCTATCTCCCAATTAGAAACCTACCAAACTACCCCCACATTTCCTTCTTATTATTTTACCTGACCACTTTCTCATCTCCTCTATATAATCATTTCTCTTCATGTCCTATAGCTTTTCTTGGGGTGGATTACTCGCGAAGGTTGCTTTTGGTCTATAGACTGCCACGCCAACCACTCATAGGGTGGCAAACTTACCGTCTTACTCACCATCAATCCGTACAGCCTAGTATAATTATATGTTATAAACATTGATGTATAAACAAAAACATAGCAACACGCCTGTATTCCCCAAAGGGGTAGGCAGAGGTGTATTACACACCCACGATTCACCAGCTATGCTTAAGTCCCACGCAATAGGGGGCGAGCTGATTGCCGTCTACCAGGCATATTTACAAACTCCGGGCGGCTACTGAGAATTTTTCTTTTTACGAAAAAGCTTATTAACACTGCCCGACCCGGGAATCGAACCCGAGACCTCATGATCAGCAGTCACTTACACTACCTCTGCACTACAGAGGCAGTTGAAGTATAAAACAGAGAAAATCCACAATTAGGCACTAAAAGTGTACACTATAAGTTAGTGCAAATTACGCTTTCCTGCACTCATTTCATTTAGTATTGTTTTCTGCAACGTATCAATATGCCTAATAATACAAAAATCTTTTCTTAAAAACTCATTGACTGTCTAGCTCTTCTTTCCCTATCAGAAGTTAATCGCATCTCTCCCTCGTAACTGCGTTCATGTGCTCGTGCAGTTGCATTATTAACTCTCATAGAGTTTAAACGATGCGCTCTTTCCTCTGACGATTCCTGAGAACGCGCATCTCTCATTCTTTTGGCATTTCTCGGATTTCGAGATAAGGAGGACCATTTTTTAGGTGCCATCGTAGGTGGAATAAAAATAACCTAATAAGATAAATACACAAAAAGAAAAAATATATATCTACGGAATAAAAAGAACCTAATAAAATAAAAAATACAAAAAGAAAAAATGTATACTTACTTAATTGAAATTTATACTTAACTTTACAACGTTTAACTTAACAACTATATTATATAAAGAAAAGAAGGAGAAACAAACAAAAACACTAAACAAACTAATTATATTATTATCTAATACCTACTTTAAACTTATATCTAAAAACTACTTACCTATCTATGTATTTTTTAAATCTAAAACGCGCTTATTCCGAGAAGAGTCAATAAGAACCACGTCCGTTCGCATTAAGAGTGACAATGTGAGTGAAGTAGGCGCATTTTTTTTGTGTTTGTGACGTTTGTTGTTAGCCTCAGATGGCTATGACAACCTTACCCGGACAATTGGTGAGCGCAGAGGGCTCTCAAACCAATATTTAGGAAACGCTACCCGAGGGCACAACCTGAGCGGTAAGGACTTCGCCTCGGGCTGTTGCTGGCAAAGTGGGATTTCCCACGTTTATGATTTGAAGTCGGCGCGTGAGCGCCCTCGCCTTTTTATAGATGTAGCGGATGGCCGTTTCGCGCGTTAAACAAAAATCAACCGTATAACCATACCCATACTGGCGCGGCGAGATTTGGGAGTTTTATTTCGTCTTCTTGTGTGTTTATAAACCGATTTCTATATTTTTTTTTATAAAAATGATATTAAAGTGCGCTTGAATATGGGAGTTTGATAAAGATATATCTATGTGAAATACAATATATTTATGTATTTAATAATACACTTTGAAGAAAAGAAGAAGGAAGAACAAGAAGAAGGCACGTGCCACAATACACAACGCAGTGCTTGTCCCAACGTTATTATATGGAAGCGAGAGTTGGGTATGTAAAAAGGAGCATGAGATCAAAATCAATGCGGTCGAAATGCGATCTCTGCGGAGAATCTGTGGAGTGAGGCTGACTGACCGCATTCGTAACAAAGACGTAAGAGAGCGAGTAGGTATGAAAGAGAGTATTGGTGTAAAGATGCGAAAGGGAATGCTCCGATGGTTCGGACATGTGGAAAGCATGCCGGCCGAGCGACTGGCTAAGAAGATATACAATGCGAAAGTTGAAGGATGTAGGTACAGGGGGAGACCAAGACTTACCTACCTAGACCAAATTGGTCATGTATTGAAGGAAGGTGGAGTCAGGAGTCTCCGAAACCGGCGAGCGTGTATGAAGAGAGTTATGAATATTGAGGAAGCGAGAGATGTATGCAAGAATATAGCCTCTTGGCACTCTGTTCTCTCTGCCTACCCTGCAAGGGTAATGGCGTGATGATAAGTAAGTAAGTACTTTGAAGAAATGCCTGACGATTAAACACGTTATTGTGGCTAATTTATAAAAGATAGATATATACTATTGAGGACTTTTTTGTAGATCTTTTGAAAACCATCATCTTTGTACATGCTTTTGGTGTATGATCAACGTATGCGAGGATAAGAGCTCGAAAGCGTATTTTCATCCGACTTGCTTCAAATTTATCGTCACTGCTCAGCTCCTATGTGTCTTAGCGTTATGTTATATAGCCTATAACCTGCCCAGGAGTATGGACTACAATCGTATCAAGTTTGGTTAAAATCCCGTCAGTAGTTTTTAACCCATGCGTGCATATACAGAGAGACAGATAGACAGACAAAAAAATTGCTGATTTCATTTTTGGCATCAGTATCGATCACCATTCATCCTCCGATATTAATTTTGAATATATATTCAATGTACAGAATTGACCTCTCTACAGTTTTATTATAAGTATATAGATTACTGCTACTGTTTGGATCTGTACCCAATAAATTCCTTCAGGGAATAAAGGCTGAGACTAAAAATTATTGATTTACTATAGTAAAAAGTTTAAAATAATTTATATACCGTACGTCTTTTATCAAGGAATATAATCAGCCCCTTTGTCGAACATTCGTTCATGAAGACCAGAGTACGACTAAATATAACTGCAGAGAGGTGTTAGACAAGGATACGTTATGTCCCCGAAACTCTTCACGACTGCACTGGGACTGGACTGTTATAAATGAATCATTGAAGGTCCTTAGCGCCATATTCAATGATCTCCCGACTAGTCGATCTTAAAATAAAGATGAACAAGATTAAAGTTATGTCTGTTCAATTCATATCATTTATTATCAGCACCAGTCCTAGTTGGGAATGCGCTCCTCGAAGTTATCGACAATGTCTACCTGAGACAAACAGTTCAGTAAGGACGCAAAACTTCGAGAAAGAGGTCAGTTGTCGAATCCATCTTTTTGCAGTATCTGAAAATGAAGGTGTATGATCAGTGTGCGGTACCAGTGATGACAACCGGAACAGAGACATGGTCGTTGGAACTATATCAAGGCTTAAAGTCATTCAGCGTACCATGGAGCAGGCTATGCTTGATATTTGTATACGTGATCAAATCCGTAATACAGAGGAGAACGGGAGTGATCAACATAGCCCACCAGCTTGGCATGTATGCTTGCTGAAGTGGCAATGTAAGGGCACAATGTTCTATGAATCGACAACCATTGAGGAAAGAAGATTTTCGAGTGGCGACCGCGTATTAGACGGTCCAGCGTAGAACGGCCTCCCGCTAAATGGACCATCCATCTCCGCAGAGAGCCGTTGGATGAAATCAGAACAGGACTGCTCGTTGTGGAGACTTACGTCAGTAGTGGACGCCGAAAGGTTAATGGATGGATGGATGGATGTATCTACTTACATCTTTAAAATTCACTCAAAACTTCAAATTTTCACTTTGTCTTTAAAATTCTTTACTATAAATTCTAGGTTTGTTTAAGGGAACCACAATATGCTGGTAAGCTCCTTCAAGGATGCTTGTTAAATGTTATGCCTATAGTGTTCTCTCACGTGTAAGCGTGCAAAAGTTTGGTCACGTAACACGCAGATATTTTGTATTCAGTATAATTTATGCTGTTTGCTCAATAACATGTGAAATTTAGTAGTGAATCGTGCTCTAATAACATTATCGGAAATATAATCTAGTCAGTTTTGCTTGGATTTCCGACATAATTATTAATAGTTTGTTGTCGCTAATATGACAGTTTTACGTTGAAAGAACGGAACAAAACACTGAATAACTATTCGGAGCTTATACAATGTTTATAAATAAGGGGGCAAGTGTTTAGAAAAGGGCGTCGGGTCGAAACCAAACTCTTCCAAATATATAAGACCAATACGTTTATATATTTATATGAGCTGTTACAGCTCAGACTCCTACAAAACAAGACAATATTCTCATAATATTATTTTACTAAACCAATTATATTCGTTATTATCATTATAAATAAATCAAAATTTACGGTACAAATTAGAAAATTATATCCTGAATAATTAATGAACGTCAACGTTTCACATTGCTATACATCCTGAAAAAATCCTAACGTTTTTAGATTCTGATCGCTTTGATTTATTAACAAATTATCCTCCCCAATATTTGAAGTTACGGCAGCCAATCCCAAATAATAAAAATAAATATAACGACATCATAAATTTACGGTGATTGACGTTATTTCGTTTTGTTTACTGTTTGTAAAAAGTAGCAAAAAAGCACTCACTTCACTTTTTTGTTTCTAATTAGTTGAAAATGGCGCAATGTCGTCTAAATATACTTCCGTCAGATGTCCATGTTCACTTTATACCCATATCATATTCAGTTGTCCTCTGCCCCTAAAGGCGATATTGGTACTTATAACTTTGCACATGAACAGTCAATCTCAAATAAAAAGTTATACTCTCCATAAGATATAAAAAAAGTTGTCAATTACATACGGTCTTTACTTTTCAAAAATTTCGACAGTTATAAACGTAATAGGAATGCGGAAAACGAATATCAAACAGTTCTGTAGCTATGTTCTTTGATTTAAATTGAAAATTCTCAGCGGAATAGATTAAAACCATCGACACAAAACATAAAACGTAGCAATAGACCTGTTCAAGTGAAATCATTTGAAAGGAAACGGAAGATTTTTAAGAAATGACTATATTTTTTATCGGCTATCAAAGAGAAAGGTAAGGTTTCAGTTGTACAGATAAATTCTCAAATGAAAACGGAATGATTAAAAACTCAATCATATTTCCTCATGGTATTTTCATCCATTCGTCGCGTGAATGATATCGCTTTATTACTGAAACTAATAAGAATATTAGAATAATAACTCTAGTAGGTACCAGAATAGTAATTATATAAATCATAAATAAAATATTTAATAATCACTTCGTTGTCAATCAGTGTTCATGTGGCTTAAAATATCAGATTACATTGCCAAAAGTGAATGCCCATAATTATATTATTGTTCAATTTTGTATCAGACTCAAATTAGTATAATTTTTTTTTTATATCTATAATACCGTTTTAAATATCAAGTTCAAATTTCGACGGATAAAAATCTGCTAATTAAAAGTACTACCATGTAATAGTGGACGCGCCTATTCCCATCTACCTCACATATCTAGAAATAGCAATAATTGACAATTAATACATCCAAAAACATTCTAATTATATTGCTTTTCTTTAAAGTTATCACATCTAATACCTATCTTTAAGTAAAAACTTGATGAAAACGCAAAATATTTGTATGATTGTAGGTACCTAAGTAGGTAGTAAGTAAACACGTAAAATATAACCTAATTGATAAACTTCATTAGCCTTTTTCTCAAAAATCCAGCGAAGTAGGTATATTGTATTATTTGTAATTGTATGTACACTTAAAGCACTATAAATTAGGATTAGTTTCATTAATGTACAACATGGTACAATATGAAACTCAAGCCCGTACTTTCGTGGGCCTCCTCCTTTATATACACTAGGCTTAGGAAGTGATGTTCAGAATTTTAGCCAACTGCGTCCATTTGCGAGCCCTCAACCCAACGATGACTGTAAAAAGAAGTCTACGAGTAGGTACAATCACTCCATCTTTCTATTAATAAGCTATCTATCAAAAAGTTTACCTTTTCAATTAGTTTACAAAAGATAGGAATTATAGGGTTTTTATGGATATATGATTATAAAGCCATCTTCATACTCTTATTGTCGAGCCCCATACCTCGACCCATGCGTGTTCTGTAGTTAAATAATACGATGAACTCTGCTTTGTTAATATTAGGTATTCATGGAAATCACAACATATGATAATTCACTATTAATATAGATAATACACTTTATCACCATACAAGATAATTGACTTATCAACACAACAAACTGACTATAAGAAACTGAAATACTTAGATATTTGGACGTTAAGGGTCGCTAGAGAAGATCAGGTGCTTCCCTTCTAAAATACTGAGCAAAAATGAAAAAGAGTTTTTGTTGACCTATATTTACATAACGAGGTGGAGTGGGAAATACTATTATTCCCACAGATTCAAAAGATGGCGAACAAGTGATTGTCGATGTATTGCTCGGTAATCGCTCTGCCTCTAACAGTTTAGCGTGACTTTAGATAACCTTTAGCTTTTTTAGATTAATAAGCTTAGAATTTAAGAATCATTCAGAACCGATACTTAATTCTTTCTAGTACCCTAATAGATATTTTGACTGTTTTCCTCGCTTCTTGTTTGTGAGTACTCCATTAATTTACCACAAATTCCTACAGTACTTTTATGGTGGACGTCCATTAGTCCGCACGCACGCGCCGTACGCATCGCATTGAACGCATTTGTCGAAAGGGTGCGTCCATTGCATCCGCATTTTGCTGATGTCAAAGTTTTGCTGATGAGGTTGCCATTAACTAAAAATTGGTTGCCGTGTTTTGTGGTAAAACCTGACAAATTGCCGTGTCTCATACAAATTCAATCACAATGTAGACTTAAACACATAATTAGATATTGTTCTTATAGTTATAGTGATTAAAGGATGTTAAATACAAAGAAGATATAAAATACAAATATGTAATATCCATACAAAATTCATAAAAATATTTCAAATTAACAGACAGATTTTAGGGTTAGTAGGCTGTTAGCTGTCACTGTTTTCCTCTGCATATTATGTTGTAATCTTCTTTCGCTATTTTCGTTCATGCTTGTAAGTCTCGTAACAGTAGAATGAATATCGTAAGTACGTATGAAAGAACGAAAACGATCGATTGAAGAACATCTAATCTTCCGGGGAATTCTCCACTAGTGCCATGTCCATTATTAACTTATCATACTAGTATCGCTAGCGATGTGAATTCAATAATCAACTAAAGTGTGAAGTCCAATGGTGCTATAGGTTGTATTAAATTACGTTATTGAGTAGCTGTATCCCGCGACTTAATGCATTTTGTGAGGGTCCCCTGATTGACGATTATAATGCCTTGTACCGTGTTTTTTCAAATGGCACCAAATACCGTATAATACGGCAATTGTCATGTCAATAGCAACACTAGATGGTATACGTTTAGTTTGTATGGTTTAGGCTTGGCGATTCTTCTGGCGAAAGATTGATTTTTGTATAAAATATTAAATAAAGTCGGATACCCAAAAAATTGTGTTTAAAAAGGCGATCTTCCAAAATCGATCCATCTTTTACCTTGTTTTATTTTATAGCTATTTTAAAAAATTATAATATGAACAACACGAATTAAGTACTTGGTATCAAATCAGACTACGTGACTATTAGTTTTTAATTTCTCTCTCGCTCGGTTCCTGTACTTAAATTATAGAAACGCGCCAGCTGAACCCGCTTGAGGTCATTAATCTCCATAAATTTAAATTCAAATTAAAAAATACCTTTATTTCATAGGCTTATTATATAGGTAGCACTTAAAATCGTCAAAGTTACTAAAACCTAACACGAGAGCTTGCGGCAAGTGTATCCGCAATATCACGATTACAAACGTCACAAGTGGACGGATTCCGTAGTAAGGCTTTTCTTGAGAAGAGCCCGGCAAGATACTTATGAGCCAATGCCTCATGAAAATGAAATTTTAATGGAGGTGGAAACGCTTCCATACATTTTTGGGCCCAGGTGGTAACAAGATGAAAGTTGCATCATTTGGAAGTTTACATCGAAACGTTTCATAATATAAAATTTTGTTGCGAATGTCGCGTAGTTCCAGTGGCCTGCCAATAAGGCGTAGAGACGGCACACAGCGGGTTTATTTAGTGGGTGAGGGACTACCCTAACCGTTGCCCCGAATGACGGGGTGTGTGGTAAGGAACATTTTTTCCCGCCTTAACAAAAAAAAAGAAAGGCTCAAAAATCCCATTCTCCTTTCTTATAATGTTTAAATTGTTATGGTACTTAATTGTAATGGGAAACCAGCTTAATATGCCAATAAACCCTTGCTATAAAAAAATATTACTTATAACGAATTTAACCAGATAGCTAATATATGCCTGACTGCGGCGCGTGCTTGCGGAACAGTGAACGCAGTTGCAACAAAAATGCCTGCCTGCATTGCGTACGGCGCGGATAAATGGACGCGTAGCTTTATATGGAAAAAGATAAAATACTATTTGTCTGACCGTACGTGTAGCGTATATTATCGTACGATATTTATTTAATTATATGTTTTTTTTATTATTATTACCCAATTTTGAAGTCCATACAGGTGAAATTTCGGATTTATTAAGCGAACAATGAAATGCAGATTGCTTACTGAATGTACCAACCAAACTGTTAAAATAAATTTACGGATATAGGTTCTAATCCGTATACCCACAAATATTTCTAAGTGATATGAATGTTTAAATGCAAACAGTTTCAAGCCCCGGATTTTCCCAGCAGTTATGCAAATAAAATGTACAGGCCAACTGGGGATTTGCTAACCTCATGCTAATCAAATCTGGAAATGCGAGTGCATATATGACTTACTGCTTTTGCATTTAATTTTAGAATAGCTGTGATTTAAGTTTATTTACATACATGAAATTTAGTTGCCTATTAAATAACTTATTACGCTTTACACAACAGTCAGGGCCCGACACCAAATAAAAAAAAATCTTACTGACTCTTTGCTTTAGCAATTGTTGACTATAAAGAATAAATTGTCAAGGATCGTTTCTACTGAATAGTGGACGGGTATCAGAGAGACTTATGCTATCTTTCTGTACATTACCGACTACAGTGGTATATGTTATGTGTAACTGTTTGATATGGCATAATAATTTTCATTCAACCATCGTATTAGACGCTGTGGAAAAGTTTATCCAAGTCACCTGGAAATGATTAATGAAACTATTGTCTCATTGCAGAAGCAGGAAAATTTGAAACAAATGCAAATCGTGGTAGGTTTTACATGATTGTTGAGAAGCCTATAGTAAATAAGCCTTAGTTATTTACTACCATTTTCTCTGTTTTTAGGCATTTGAATATGTTTCGTTTGTAGAGAAAGATAGCCAGTTTTATCTCCGTTCATCATTTGAGTGTTGTTGTATATCTTCATAGTGTTACAAATTAAGAAAATAATATATTGAACAATAATATTGGAACGCATCTTGGTGTTTAGAGCTGTCAACTGTGAGTTGTACTTGTCAAAAATTCACAGCAGACAGCCCGCCCTTTTACCATACTTTTGTCTACTATAACAACCACGCTCTGCTAATGGTGTTAAATGGTGTTCTGATATTTATATATATTTTTAGCATTTGACATGCTTAGCACTATACATTAAACACAAAGTGAAAAATGTGAAATCGAAAATAACAGTCAGGAGCAGGATTTGAACCTGCATCTCCTGGATACCGTCCAGATGCTTTACCAATTCAGCCATCCTGACAATTGCTCCTGACTGCTAATTTCGATAACACATTCATACTTAACGTCTTTGGGTGACGCCTGCACCATCTGTCGGAAGTATTTTCATACATTATACCGACCAGGTAAACTTAATTTTACAATTAAGATTTTACCTAATAATGACGCAAACCCTATAAATAAACCAGTAAAGCATCTGGACGGTATCCAGGAGATGCAGGTTCAAATCCTGCTCCTGACTGTTATTTTCGATTTCACATTTTTCACTTTGTGTTTAATGTATAGTGCTAAGCATGTCAAATGCTAAAAATATATATAAATATTTATAGGGTTTGCGTCATTATTAGGTAAAATCTTAATTGTAAAATTAAGTTTACCTGGTCGGTATAATGTATGAAAATACTTCCGACAGATGGTGCAGGCGTCACCCAAAGACGTTAAGTATGAATGTGTTATCGAAATTAGCAGTCAGGAGCAATTGTCAGGATGGCTGAATTGGTAAAGCATCTGGACGGTATCCAGGAGATGCAGGTTCAAATCCTGCTCCTGACTGTTATTTTCGATTTCACATTTTTCACTTTGTGTTTAATGGTGTTCTGATATTGTATTTTATTCCATTACACAGTTGATTTACTTTGGAATTCGTCTTTTCTTTAAATACGGCCTAACCGACAAGAGGTTATGGGCCCAGACATCGAGATCACATAGAAGTAAGACACCAACAGACGACAGAAGAAAGCGCCGCGTACCTACTAGGATTACCGGTATCGAGCAAGCACTCCAGAACAGAAGAAGTCGACCGCTTCCGGGTCATTACAGACGGGAATAACTAATAGATGAAATCTACAGAAAATAAACTATATAGGTGATGGAAAGAAAAGACGGTGCATTAGTTCTAAACGACACCAATTGGGCGCTATGGAGGTTCCAAATCATGATCGTACTAAGGTCCAAGGGGTGGTACGACGCGTTACTCAAAGAGCCGTTTTCCACTGAAGACAAAGAAGTAGTTAGAAAAGCGCAAGAAATAATAGTTACAAGAATAGAAGAGAAGATACTTTTAGATATTTTTATATATATTTTTAGCATTTGACATGCTTAGCACTATACATTAAACACAAAGTGAAAAATGTGAAATCGAAAATAACAGTCAGGAGCAGGATTTGAACCGGCATCTTATGGACACCGTCCTGATGCTTTGTTATTTTCGATTTCACATTTTTCACTTTGTGTTTAATGTATAGTGCTAAGCATGTCAAATGCTAAAAATATATATAAAAATATCTAAATATTTAAAGGGTTTGCGTCATTATTAGGTAAAATCTTAATTGTAAAATTAAGTTTACCTGATCGGTATAATGTATGAAAATACTTCCGACAGATGGCGCAGGCGTCACCCAAAGACGTGAGTATGATGTGTTATCGAAATTAGCAGTCAGGAGCAATTGTCAGGATGGCTGAATTGGTAAAGCATCTGGACGGTATCCAGAAGATGCAGGTTCAAATCCTGCTCCTGACTGTTATTTTCGATTTCACATTTTTCACTTTGTGTTTAAAGAAGATACTTTCATATTTATTGGCATGCACATATACTTGTCAAATGTGGGAGAAATTGAACACAATTTATGAAGCAAAATCTAAGGTCGGAGTACGCCTTATTCAACAGAAGTTTTATAGCATGGAGTTTGAGGAACCAATGGCAGCATTCTTATCCAAAGTTGAGGAACTTGTCAATCAGTTAAGAAATAGTGGAAAGAATCTTTCTGAGAAGATGGTAGTCACAAAGATTGTCATGAGCCTACCCGATAAATACCGATACTTCATCTCGGCATGGGAATCAGTACCTGAAAGTGAACAAAATATGAAGAATTTGACAGCAAGATTACTTGTGGAAGAGGAGCGTAAAGGAAAGGAAACTTGGTCATTATCAGCCATTATGGCAAAAAGAAACAACAACAGAAAATTACAAGTCAATAAAACTGAACTGAAGTGTTATATCTGTGGTAAAGTTGGACACTTTAAGAAAGACTGCAAAGTGCGCAAGTGTAACTTTTGCGGGAAATTAGGTCATATATACAAAGACTGCAGAAGCAGGCAAGGACAAAATAAAGGTAACCACAATGCTTTTATCCTGAATACTTTATACAAAGTATACATAAAGATACCAAATGGAATTGAGAAATATGATGGAAAAATACCAAAATTACAGAAGTCACTTTACGGTTTGAAGAAGTCACCAAGGAACTGGAACGATAGATTCAATAATTATATGAAAGAGGAAGGGTTTAGTCGAAGCAAGTTAGACTACTGCATGTACTACAAAACAAATAAAAAATTCTACATACTCTTATATGTCGACGATTTAATAATTATAGCAGAGAAAAAAGGAAGAAGTTGAGAAATTGAAACAATCACTGAGGAAAAACTTTGAAATGACTGAAATGGGTAATAAGAACATGAAATATTTAGGAATTAATATAACAGAAGAAGAAGACATGTTTGAACTAGATCAGAGACAGTATTTAGAAGACATACTTAAAAAGTATGGAATGGAAGAATGTAACCCGGTATATAGAGACAGGCTTGATACTATCAACAGAACCAGCCAAAGAAAATGATATAGTGAAAAGATGCAGACAGATAGTCGGAAGCCTTATGTATGCTATGTTAGGCACAAGGCCAGACATCTGTTTTGCTGTTAGTTATCTGAGTAGATATCAAGTTTATGCAGATGTAAACTTATGGAAGGCGTTAAAAATAAATACTGAGATACATCAAAGGAACAATGGAAATCAAACTTACTAACTACAAAAACTTGTCTAGACTACAAATTAATTTACAGAAGAAATTCTAAGGATGAACGAGTTGCATGGATATACAGATGCAGATTGGGCTGGAGATAAGCTTGAAAGAAAATCTACTTCAGGGTACATCATGAAACTGTTTGGTTGCACAGTATCTTGGTGTAGCTCAAAGCAACAATGTACTGCTCTATTATCAACAGAGTCAGAATATGTGGCATTAGCAAAAGGGGTAGCTGAAGGTTGTTGGATTTACAATTTAATAAAAGAATTTGGTGTAGGTTGTAATAATTTTATTATTTACATTGACAATCAGTCAGCCATTCATGTTGAAAAAAATCCTGAAAAACAACGAAGATTAAAACACATGGATTTGAAATATCATTTTGTTAGAGATAAGGTGGAAAATAATATTGTAGAGTTAAGATATGTAGCAGGAAACAAATAGCTGATATGTTTACTAAAGGTTTAAATAAAGAAGTATTTAACAAGTTATGTAGTATGTTAAATAATTAATTTCACGGATAGATAAATAGTATTAGTTAATATATTATGTATGTTGTAATTTCCTAAGATAGAACAATAGAAGATATAAATAAATATAAGTATTGCAAGTGTAAAGAATGCATTCCAATTTTATTGAGGAAGGGTGTTACGAATTAAGAAAATAATGTATTGAACAATAATATTGGAACGCATCTTGGTGTTTAGAGCTGTCAACGGTGAGTTGTGCTTGTCAAAAATTGGAGTTGACAGCCCGCCCTTTTACTATACTTTTCTCTACTGCTCTGCTAATGGTGTTAAATGGTGTTCTGATATTGTATTTTATTCCATTACACAGTTGATTTACTTTGAATCCGTCTTTTCTTTTAATACGGCCTAACCGACAAGACATAGTACGTTCTGGCATAGGTGTTTAGTATTGTTATATCCATAATCCACTCAATATCAGGTGGGTTTCACTGTAGGTCACCTAAAAATATCAATTAGGAACTTATAACTCATCTAAATAACAAACCTAACTTTAATTTTAGAAACGTTCATGTACTGCTATCGCCCCTTAATTAGATTATAAGTGCTAACGAGCTAGCTAAGAAGCTTAATTAAGCCGCATAAATCAATTATAAACAACGTAATTAATTTTGGGTTCTAAAATATGCCACCCTTCGTACGTATATAGGTTTAACGCATTAACCTAAATCTGTTGTGTGTATAAAGAGAAATTATTAAATATTTAATGTGAGTTTCAAGGGCACAAATAAAATTTAATCCTTTTATTCTAATATAAGATAAGATTAAGAATTCCATCAGGTGAGCTGTATGACTGTTTCACGTCCTTATAAATTTAAGAATTATGTTATTTTTATTAATAAAAGATAAAACAGGGTCTCTAGGCCAGGCATTCGGTGTCCAATGACATAGTTAATTTGATGTATTCTCTAAACTGAAGGATGTAACCTATTTTCATCAACTTTTTTAACACTGGCCAAGCTCTGCGTGGTAGCGAGATTATAATATATTATAATAATGTAGATAATAAGTATAAATTTCACGCGTGTTGCCTCTTGTAAAACTTTAGCAACGCTATTTCAATACGTTCTATTTTAGTCTAATTAGTACATAATGATGCTGTTCGACATTGAAAATACAATACCTAATTACTAAAAGGAAAATTATGGAATAAAATCCTCTAAATATCTACCATTATTACCGAAATATTTATGTAATATTGCTGGTCAAAAATATGCTGAAACCATAAGTAACCATATAACCATGTAAAAAGCATTTTGCGTAAGTTCCGGTTAAATATTTATCGTAAAACTTCGCTCTAAAAACGGACTGATTAATTTACATCGTTGATCATAAATTTGGTAAGGAAACTTGTGAATTTTACAAAAAATATTACAAATAGGTATAACTTACAGTAAATTATACTAATACAGAAAACAAACTTTTTGGTCGGCCGATAGTTTTTGAATTATCAACTAAGCCATGATAAAGTATGCGCGAGTAGGCAAGCGTCGCCCTTGTCATCAGTTCGAGTTTGGAAATAGTCAATCCAAAGCAGCCGCAATTTTCCAATCGCTCCATCAATATACGTACTCTCTTATAATTTCGCACTAAGTGCTTATCCAAAGTATAGGTAAAATCTTTTTCCGTACTCCGTGGTAAAATCTCTGGTCTGCGAAATAAAGAATTATAGATTTGCAATAAGGGCTTACGATGTTTCAAAAAAATCATCGTTTGTTTGAAATATTTGTGTGATAGCGATTTGGGTCAACAGCTTACTTAAATTTTATTCTACTTGTCATGTTTTTACAGCTGTCGTCCTTTGTCATATTTGTTGGGACGGAAGAAATTAGAGGTGGTTTTGTTGGCAATTGAGTTGTAGAACGTTGATGAATGAGCGCTGTTTATTATTTGTGTTCGTCGGTAATACCGTGCTTACTAATGTGATAAAATGTGAAAGTGAGTTAGTTTGTCTGTTATTTCTTGACGCCATAATTATTTAACCAATCATTATGAAATTTGGCATACTTATTATCCAAAAAAATAAATAAAAAAAGGGAAGGATACAGACTTTATATCCTCTAAAATTGGCGGGTTACTGCAAGATGAATATTTATGTAAAGAAATTATCTATTTTTGTGGGTGCTAGCTTTTTTGGTTAAACTAGCATATTATGTTATGACCTGAGCTAGTTTAATTATAACAGGACCCTTTCCGATCACTGTAGGAATAGTTTGAGTGATTTTACTATAGAATAACCCCAGTATCGCGGGGGATTCTACAAACTCACAATTTCACAGATACAAAGCACACCCATACTCAAAACATATGTGGTTCACACAAATAATCGTCTGAATGAATCGAACCTAACAACACAGGCTTTGAAGGACAGTCTCTAAACGACGCGGCCATTTTTGCAGTTATTACATGTGTGTCACCTTTTCATTTTCGCAGCAACATATTTCCATTTGTAATCCAACTGTAGCGGAAATTGTTGGTCTTGACAAACCCACTAGTTGTATAGAATAGCTTTTTCGTATATTCTGTTAGCTTTTGATGACAAAAATGGAATTGGCTTTTCCTGATCATTTATTTTATTTTCTCTGCTCCTTGTTGAACATAAACTAACATTATATTTTCTATGTTAACACAGTGGATTTTTTTTCCATTAGTAATTCTTCCATTAGTAGTAAAACCCCCATTTTGGGGAGACCTATGTCCAGCAGTGGACGATGAAAGGTTGATGGATGGATGGATGGATTAATGCAATAAATTTGTGGCTATTATTTTCTAAGTAATGGGAAACTCTCTTGTATTTTAAAGTAGTGGTTACTTTACATTAAATATGTGCATATCAGAAATCTAATACTACACGTACATACTGCATTAGCATAAAATACGAAAAGTTATGTAACTTCATATAATACAATTCCCATGAGGTCTACACAAGGCTCCATCTATGGAGGCTAATGTATCGCTTTGACAAAGGAATGCACAATATGTGGTACAGCCACGATTTATGTTAGGTAATCCAACCAAAAATATTTTGAAGGGAATTTCTTATATCATATACTAAATTATTTCCTCAACTATACTTTATTAAATACTGATGTTGATTTACGTGTATATATATATATATATATATATATAATAATTTAGTAGTATATATATATATATATAGGAATAACAGATTTTTGACTAAAGAACATTTTTGATTAAAGAAAATTTTTACTTCATATCTCAGTTTCATGGACTAATCAAGAGGCAAAGCAAATCTGATTCGTGGCTTATAATGACCTTCTTTTATAGCTATTGATAAACGAGAAAAAATGTACCCAACCGCACACCCCGTTGTTCGAGGCAACGAACACGGTAGTGTAGGGCCCTCACCCACTAAATAAACCCGCCATGTGCCGTCTCTCCGCCTTATTGGCAGGCTACTGGCACTATGTTACATTGCTTCAGTGGTGAGACGAGCCACAGCCCACCTGATGCTAGTTAGTAACCGCTACTAATGGACTCAGCAATTCTAAGAATAGGTACTGCCCAGAAGGTAGTACCAAAATAAAGTTATTCTTTATGGATGCCTATTATTTGAGTTTGTTCTTCTTATCGGCAACTACCACCTCAGCCAGAAGCCATGTGTCACATTCACAATGCAGTGCTTATCCGAATATTATTACATGGAAGCGAGAGTTGAGTATGTAAAAACGAACATGAGAATAAAATGAATATGGTAGAATTGGGACCACTGCAGAAAATCTGTTGAGTTAGACTGACTGACCGCATTCGTAACGACGACCTAGAGCGAGTATGAAAGAGAGCATTGATGTAAAGATGCGAAAGGGAATGCTCCGATGGTTCGAAGATGGGGAAAGAATGCCAGACCAAAAATTGGTTGAAAAGATATACAATGCGAAAGTGGCATGATAGAGGAGGAGACCAAGCCTGACCTTTTTCTTTGTTAAGGCGGGAAAAAAATCT
The DNA here is from genome assembly GCA_948253155.1 of Leucoma salicis. NCBI lineage: Eukaryota > Metazoa > Arthropoda > Insecta > Lepidoptera > Erebidae > Leucoma > Leucoma salicis. Next base: position 6,346,520 of record OX411808.1, on the reverse strand, counting down.
ACCTAACAGCACCTAGACCAAATCGGTCATGTATCGAAGGATGGTGGAGTCTGGAGTCTCCGAAACTGGTGAGCGTGTGTGAAGAGAGTTATGAATGTTGAGGAAACGAGAGATGTATGCAAGAATTAGGAGTGTTCGTTATATTAAATAACTAATAAAATCACTTGCTATTTATAAATAATCTATAGCCCCGTTATTTATTACACTAGGCATGCGTTATTTTTGTTGAGCGACTATTTTTATTACATAAGCGCTACCACAACCGCTATGCCACAACGTCGACGACACACTACACTAACAAAACATCACAGTCACATGCACACTTGAACAGTCAGTCACTTCAGTCAGTCATACCGCGAAAGAAAGGGACAGAACGGAATGACCCTGACCCGTTCATATCATTGTCACATGCGAAATTATGCTCTAACTTTACCACTTATGAACTATATTTCTGTCAATTGTAAAAAATAACGTGCAAAATAATCTAAGTATCTAAAACATCGTTTAGTTACAAATTATAATTAGATAGATCAAAATCGTTTAGTTACTTGATTTCTATTTCGTTATATTTTTGAACGATTATATAATCAATCAGTACGGATAACTCGCTTTAGCTGGAACCATCCATCAACCTTTTAAAGTCCACTGCTGGACATAGGCCTCCCCAAAAATGGGGCATAATGCCGTAATCGCCACGCTTGGCAGGCGGGTAGGCGATCGCGGTAGATGTTGTTAATACTCGAAGGAGTGCTGCTGCCCACTCCCCCGGTATTCCCTCAGTCGGCTCTTACGACTCCCATGGGTGGAGAGGGGTGGGACAATTCTAAAGCCGGCCCCACACAGCATACTGTAAATAAAATGTTGTTGTAGTAGTGAAAATAATTTTCGGCAAGATAAGTAATATCTTTAAAAGTCTCCATCCATCCATCCATCAGCCCTTCAACGTCCACTGCTGGACATAGGCCTCCCCAAGAGAACGCCACAAGCGGGCCCGTCATGGGGGATAATGCCGTAATCGCCACGCTTGGCAGGTGGGTTGGCGATCGCAGTGGATGTTGTTAATACTCGAGGGAGTGCTGCTGCCCACTCCCGCGGTATTCCCTTAGTAGAGAGGGGTGGGACAATTCTAAAGCCGGCCCCACACGGTCAAAAAATTTAATCAAAAATGTCATTAAAAATAAAGTCTACTTAACTTTAATCGAAAAAGTCATTGGGTCAGTAGTTATGGCGTAAATTCATAACACATATTTTAGTGTATAAAGTTTATTAGTAAAGATTGACCCGATTCTGAAGTCCACGCAGACAAAGCCGCGGGCAAAATATAAATATATCTTAGATCACAATTTCAATTCACTTAGTAGATAGTAATCTATTGTTAAGATTGTTAATTGCTCAACGCGCGTACATAGCTATATTAAATAACGTAACCTCAAATAGCGCACGATGTGCTATACGATGATAATCAAAACATATGGTTAATAACATATATTAAAGCGTAAAAAATAATAGGCGTTTTAAATTATTAGTATCTAATAAAGCGTATCGTTATTTAACGTTTTTAATAAATAGCCGTTGCGAACACTCCTAGCAAGAATAGAGCCATTTGGCACTCTTTTCTCTCTGTCTACCTCACAAGGGAGATGGCGCTATAATAAGTTTTTTTTTCAATTTGCAACAAATATATATAAATCCGCTAATCTGTTAAGGTGTGATTGACGTACCAACATCCATCCATCCATTTTCACAAACTTTCACTTTTATGAATTTAAATTCAAATTAAAAAGAAACTTTATTTCATAGGCCTATAATTTTTAGTAGGAAGTATTATTTGCATTGTATATAGAATAAGCACTAGTTCATTCCTGTAGGATAGTCGCACTCATATATATTATGTCGACCGATGAAATATTAGACCGACAATGTTATAGCGCAATAAGGAAAACTCATAAGAAATCCTTGTGGCAACCTAATTGGCTAGCATGTAATAGAAATAATCCCTATCGTAATCGAAGGCACACATATAATACAAATATTATCAGCATGGAAAAAAAAGATAAACTAAAAGTTTTCAGCACGATTATAATTTATATGACGGAGCACAGGGGCAGGGTAGTCTTGAAATCACACTACGTCATTGTTCAGTACACTGACCTTTATGGATTGCTCAGTTTAGGTAACAAAATAACAAGTGATGCTCACAATATTTTAGGATTTAACTCTCAAAATAATTACATGGAATGCAGTGAGGTTAGTTGTATCGCGACCACGACCGACTGTACGCGCTCTTGCTAATCGAATGAATAATCACGCGTAACAGGATAACAGCTAGTCAATATAATAGAGGACAGACCTCTTTTATATTGACTAGCTGTTATCTTTCAGCTGTCAGCCGCCAATTGACACTGTCAGCTGTCACCTACCGCACTAAACATACTCAAGCAATAATCAAAAATTACATCAAATAGTCTAGTAATGAAAATAAAAGTAGTGTTATTGATTGCTTGACATTCTATTAATTGCCATCTTCAAATATCACGCTCTGCGACGTATAATTAATTAATAACTAACATAAAATTAAAACATAAACGACATCTGTGGCTTAAGGTCGTGTATTCTTTAAAATACTTAAATGATATCGCTCATCAAATACCTACTTGGTATAATGCAATGAAGCTGAAGCATTTCTTTATTTATATTTACCTAATAACTACATGTATTTCGACTTTTTTCAGAAACTAATTTGTTTCTCAAAGAACAAAAGCTTTCAAAGTTTTTACTTATTCTTTCTCAAAATATTTTATGATTTGAAATATACAAAGAGTAAAATGTAGGTATTTAGATCAGACAACTTCACGAACATTTGTGAAACTTGTATTAGATATTTCATAAAATAAAACAGCGAACTACCACACATACAATCTCACAGATTACGGTAAGGCTGGCGCACACAAATTTTATTTTTAGTGCATATTTGATAATATTATTGAATAGGTTACTATTCAAAAAAATTTAAGTTACATATTACACATAATAGTTATATACACATTTAGTTATATTATGTGTAATATGTAACTTACATTTTTAAATATTTTGATCAGTATTTTAGCACTTGACATGCTCAGCTACTTTAAAGAAAAAATTATCTGTGAAAGTGGACAAAGAGAGCTTTACTGCGAGCGGGATTCGAACCTGCGCCTCTTCCACTCCGGGCTAGTACTGTAGATATAATGTCATAACAGAGCTGCGTCTGTACATTTAAAATATTTCAGAAAAAAAGATGGTATTAAGCTATGTAGAGGCGTGTGTGAAAACATTTTCTTTTTTACATTTTTTGACTGTTTGTCTGTTTGTTTCTTTGCGCATCAGGCAAAAACTAATAAACGGGTTTTGATGCAATTTTTATATGATAGCTTTTGACTTATTAGACTTAAAAATCTGGTACGTTTTATCCCGCTACTATATCGGCGACCTGAAATATAACCTAAAAATTTGCTTTTTTTGGCTGGCTCTAAGCTGCGGGCAAAGGCTAGTTTATAATATTAGTAAGACTTTAGTTATTATTAAAGATAGACTATAACTCACTCATCCGTTTCTATTTAAAGCTGCATATGTGTAGTCACCCTAAATTGTGCCTTAACAGCATAAAGTTTCCTTAACACCAAGCTGCCTTTATTAACCGTATGAGATTATCCTTGCCATTGTGGAAGGACCATTAGCCATTGCGTATCCTTCCCGTTATTCTTGTTAACCCTTATTTCTTATCCACTTGGGGGAAAGATGGAGTTTACCCATATGGCATACGTAGTTATAATATATTAAAACTTCAAACGGTAAATCTCTCAATCTGTAATATATCATCATATTATAGGTATAATGAGTGAAAGGTAAAAAACAAACTTTAAACGATATTTTAAGAATATTAAAAACATTTCGTGTAAAGATGTATATTTCTTAAAATTTGTTTTAAAAATATTTTTTCTTTTTAGGCGGGAAAAAATGTACCTAACCGCACACCCCGTCGTTCGGGGCAACGAACAGGGTAGTTTGTGGCCCATACACACTAAAGAAACCCGCCGTGTGCCGTCTTTCTGCCTGTGTTGACGGATCACTGGTACTGTGTTGGATTACTGCAGTGGTCCGCTGGCGGTTACCCTTTCGATTACCCTCTACTGAGCGACGCATCTGCACACGGAGCAACGCACCTTCGCGGAAGGCCTTGCGGGTGGCGGACGTTCCCCGGTCCATCCACCCGCAGCCTCAACCTACTGTAACCTACTTGTATTTAATTGTTATAATTAAGTATCTTTGCAGAAATAATTTCCTTATGATATTATGGTAAAATTGTTTTTAAAAATACTGCTTGAGGTTCAAATGTCGCTTCTGCGGATCACTGAAATAAGTCACACAGATCCAAAAAACTACCAGCACAGCAGAGAGATGGTACACGGCTGGTTTATTTTCTGGGTGAGGGCTTCACAATACCCCTGTTCATTGCCCCGAACGACATTTAACACCATATATTTTTTTACCCGCCGTAAGAAATAAAAGCAAAATCATTTAAGCACTGCTAATTTAATAGAAAGCAAAATTATTTAATCAATCTTACTCATTGATAACATAGGAAGGGGCTGTTTTATTTAACTAGAAATTGGGAATTATTGTAGCGAAATAGGCCAGTTTACTTAGCGAGTTAGTGTAGCGAAATAAACCAGTTTACTTAAACAACAATGAAAATGAGTAGTTTAATCTCATGTTTGGCATAAAACTTGATTGTTAAGACAAAATAATAACGTATTAGTGAGAGAGAATTTCTTTTATGAGTAAATATTTTACGTACACAGCTTTTCAATATTTGAAATATTATTATGCCTTTCAAAATTAATAATCTCTTTAGGGTTCAGAAAAAAAAATATTGTTTGTAATTCCAAACTAAATGAAAAAGGTGCAGCAAAATTTGTTGACCTTTTCTTTAATGATTTTGGCTGAAACAGGTTGGTCAAAGTGACATTGCATTGTGTTACTAGAGGTAAGCAAGCAAGTGTACCAAAAGACATCATCAAAACTTATCTGTTACGAAAAATATTGTATCTGCCATCGAACCGCATTTTTCATAAGATAAAAAAACAACAGTAGCTTTATTACTTTGACACTTTGACATAAAAAGATACTCTTTTTGAAAAAAAACTAATTCTTAAATATAATTCGTAAATAGTAAATTTTATATCAGACTGGCCTTTGCCAGCGGCTTCGCCGCAGCCAAAAGCTAGTTTTTCGGTTAATCTCAGGTTCCCGATATAGTAGCGGGATAAAATTTTTAAGTCAAATCAAGGTCTTTCAAATAAAAAAGTTGCATCAAAATCCATCTAGTAGTTCTTTTAAATAAATTCTAAAAAAAACTAGTTTAAATAATTTTCTAGTTTTTCGGTTATATCTCAGGTTCCCTATATAGTAGCGGGATAAAATGTATACCAGTTTTTAAGTCTAATCAAGGCCTTTCAAATAAAAACAGTTGCATCAAAATCCCTTTAGTAGTTCTTTTGTGATGCGCGAACAAACAAACAGATAAACAGACAAACAGACAATAATTCTAAAATAAATGTTTTGACACGCTTATATAGCCTATTCCAGTATTTTTTTCTGAAATATCTTAAATGTACAGACACAACTCTGTTACAGCTTTATAATAGATTTATTTAGAGCTAGATAGCTTTATATAGATTATAAACAGTCTATAACATAAAAGAAGGTTGTTTTATGTGCCAAAAAGTGCTCCCATTTGAATCAAAACCAGTCTATATCACCGGAGAAAAATTCCCGAATTTTTAAACACATACCGACGTTGGCTCAAATGTTACATAAGATGTTACATTTCACTCTTCGATACTATACATTTGAAACACAAGCAAGTTATAAAGGATGATATCCTTTATGTGCTAATTAAAAATGGAGGCATCAATTGTTCGTTTCCAATTCTAGAGGAAGCGGAGAGTACAGATAAAATTTTGTTAAGGCGGGAAAAAAATTACCTTCGGGGCAACGAACAGAGTATTGTAGGGCCCTCACTCACTAAATAAACCCGTCGTGTGCCATCTCTCCGCCTGTACTGGCGGGCCACTGGAACCATGTAACATTACTTCAGTGGTAAGTAGGTCCGGTCCTGGATTCAAAATACCTATCCATTTGACATTTCAATAGAAGTCAAGAATTAAAAGCCTCAGCTGACTCTAATACTTTGACATAATCACGAAGCTCATATCTAGCCATTTATATAACGTACGTTACATTTACCTGCAAAGAGGCCTATGAAAAAGTCTAAACCATTTTCAGGGGCCATAAAAGATGTGTAGCTACTAAAATATGCCTTTAATAATAAAACCTTCGTTTCGGCTATTAATCTCGGGCTATATGTTCTGGGCAATGAAAAAAAAATGCATGTATACTCGCTGTAAAATATGATATCATGTTACGTGGCGTTCGTTTCTCATTCAAGTTTATCACGACATTAATGTCATCGCGGACATTTTTAATAACACAAGTCCATTTCTTTATGTTTTAATATTAGATATGTGTACTGTTACTAAGTTCATGGAAATTGTGCTACTGTATACATTAATGTAATTTTATTTATATACACGATTATTATTATTAATGAAATAAAGGCAATTTTACGGATGGCAATTGTGGAGTCTCAGAAAATAATGTAAGGAATCTCAAGATCGCACTCTGGGACAGCGAAAAGGTTAAGCAGATATGATAAAGTAGTTGTAACTAGTTTTATTTTAACAAACCTTTTTTTTTGTTTACTTTATAACAACAGTCAAAGTACTTTTATTCGGTATTTAATATAAATAAAATGACTGGCTACTAAGACCACTAATTATAGTTATCACGGATATAGCTAAACGAACAGATTTACATTGCATGCTACTTAAGTATAAGACTTTTAAAATAAAAAGTAAACAGTGAAGAATTTGTATAATTATGATATAAATACAAAAATAAAAATAATGTTAACTACCCTCAATCCAACTATTTAAGTTCGAATCCGCGCATTGAGCGCTTGCTCCGAGCCGGTTACTTGGATTGGAAGTGAAATGGTATGTAATTGTTACGACAACACTTAGTTATTATAAATATAAAAACAATATTTTTATACATTGCGTAATTTTGTATTTGTTGGATGACTTATCTTATGTTAATAGACCTTAGTTTAAATGCAGCAAAGTTAAACCTTGATTGATTGTATAGATACAAAAAAATCTACAAACAGTCTTGAATTCGACACGTCGCTCGTTGCAAATTAAAACCAGTTTCGCAATAAAAATAACGAAAAGACAAATGTAATTATAGTCGAAATTATATTTACCTTTGTTACTCAGCTATAATTAATTTCTTCTTCAAATAAAAACAAGCTATTTTACTAACAGCAGAAACGTGATTGTTTACTGCAACTGACAGATGAGTGTAGTCATTTTGCAACGGTTCAAGGGTTTAACAGCACCACTGCCTCGTTAGAATAGAAATTAGATAAACAAAACGAAAACTCAGCTCAGAAAATTACATTTCATAATATGATGTACCTATATAATGTGTCTTTTACAACCATATTTGTTATGGACGCGAATGATATATGATGCGAACGTTGATCTCACTCCTAGTTCTAAGTTTGAGTGGTATGAAAATATTAAGGAAAAAGTTATTTCATGGATCAGTGGTATGCGCAGACATTTTAGACGGGATATGCAAACAACAAAAGCCGCACATATATTTATTAAGCTTTTGTGTAAATATAAAATGTTATTTTCATATTTATTTTAGCTGTGATGTCATTTAAATAAATTTATTTAATCTAAGCTGAAAAAACATACACACGTGGGTGTAGTGACTCGAGGTCGTGTTGTATGGAGGAAATGGGAAGGTATATTTGTGTAGCTATAGAACACTGATAATAAAAGCTAGTTTTTAGGTTATATCAGGTTTCCGATATAGTAGCGGGATTAAATGTATTATCAATTTTTACCAGTGGTAGAGAGCCTTGCTTGGCCTGGTATGAATGGGATTTGATCAGGGAAGTACCACTCTCTCGCAGCTAAATTTGCGTGAAACAACGGTAGGTACTTTTGCCACTATTTTCTTTGTTAAATGATAACGCCGTAGGCCCAAACTCCTTCCCTATCCTCTCCATAGCATCCTTCCTTTCCACCGCCCTTTCTTGAAGTAGGCGTCGCGCTAGTGATGTCTCTGGTGTTGCTAGCGTCTACGGTAACTGTATGCTTGCTTGCCACCCTCGTAATATATAATATATTATAATATATATAATAGTTTCATTGAAATCTGTTAGTAGCTTTATTGAACTTTATTAAGAAGGATCGTGTGAAATTTAATGAACTATAAATAAAGAAATGACTTTACTTACGTATTATACAGTTTATATTCAGTAGCGTCATTTCTTTTTAATTTACTATCACTAACGCTTACAATGTAATATTATTCAAAGCTTAACCATCCCGTTCAAAACTATCAGTCCTTCCCAATTAATTATCACTAGGCCGGTAATTTAACTAGGTCGATTTAATTGCTTTATTAATAGAATCAAAGGTTTTGGGTGCAAATAGCGACATTGGAAAATTTGCTTGCGGGAAAATTGCTTCGTAATCTAGTTTAAAACAATGAGAAGATTTTTAATATTATTATTATTATTATTCATTGTGTTGGGCCACTGAAAAATGTAATACAGTTTCCAATAGTCTGTAATACAGGCGGAAAGACGACACGTGGCGCTCTATTTTGATGGGTGAGTTTCCATACTCGATTCTGAATACCCAGTTGGTGGAATACATTGGTTTTTCATGAAAATTGCAATTTATTTTTCATTTTTTTAAATTGAATCTGAGTTAAAATCGTTATATTGTTCTATCTAAATTCAATTTTAGGTAATAAGCCCATTCATTACTGATTTACTCAAAAACCACAATAGATTGAAATCTTCGTCATGTTTTTAGTGATATTGCTAATGATTCGATGGCGGCTAAAATATTGCTAATTTTGAAAACCATCGTTGGCGACGAAAATGTTATGGGGCATATTATTACAGCTATTTGGTGACATAGTAGGAGCCTGGAGTTTGGAAATGTACCCGGTAGACGTCAATAGGCTCGCCCCCTATTACGTGGGACTTAAACATAGCTGGCGAGTCATGGGTGTGTAATACACCTCTGCCTACCCCTTCAGGGAATATAGGGGTGATGCTATGTTATTTGGTGACATCTTTGCCCAGAGTTATGGTAAATAACAAAAAAACATGCTTTTTTTAACCAAAATTAATTAGAAGATCATTTATGTGCAGAATTTTAATTTACTACTCTGTCAAGAAAGTACCGGGAAAAGATCAATAATACACAAAATTTTTGTTATTTATTCAAATTTATTTTATTACCTTCAAAGTATGCTCCTTCAGAAACGATAGAATTACGCCAACAAATAACCCAATCATCAAAACATTTTTTAAACGCTGTTTCCGGAATTGATTTCAGTTCTCGCCGCGAATTCTCCTTTATGTCTTCTACCGATTGAAAACGGGTGCTACGAAGTGGTAATTTGAGTTTAGGAAAAAGAAAGAAGTCGGCTGGAGCCATATCTGGTGAATATGGTGGTTGCTCGATGGTATTTGTTGAGTGTTTGGACCAAAATTCATTCACAATGATGGCCTTGTGCGAAGGCGCATTATCGTGGTGCAAAATCCAAGAATTTTCTTTCCACGAATCTGGCCTTTTTCGTCGAATTTGCTCTCTTAAACAACGCATAATGCTCAAATAATATTATTTATTTACTGTTTGACCTTCTGGCAAGAATTCCGAGAGCACAACACCGCGATAGTCAAAGAAAACAGTCAACATGACTGACTTGTTGATCGACTTTGGCGTGGTTTTTTCGGTTTCGGTTCAGTTGGAAATCGCCACTCCGAAGCTTGTTGACTAGTTTAGATGTCAAACTCGTAAACCCACGTCTCGTCACCAGTAACAATGCGTTTCATTAATGTTGGGTCGGAATTGACTCTTTCTAGCATGTCCTTAGCGACTCTCATGCGATTGATTTTTTGGAGAAAATTCAGGTCTTTTGGGACTAGCCGAGCGGAAACATGTTTCATACCCAAATGATTATTAAAAATGGTACGGATCGACTCGTGAGACACAGAAAGTTCAGCGGCTATCTCTCTCAAAGTTGAATGAAAATTTTCAATCACTATTTCATTCACTTTTGCAATATTAACTACAGTTGCAGACGTTGATGGCCTACCAGAGCGAGGCAAATCTTCCATCACATCTCGACCGCTTTTAAAAGCTTTGTACCATTCGTAAGCACGTGTTTTTGATAAAGTTGATTCACCGTAAGCCTTCTGTAACATTTTCAGTGACTCCGAACACGAATTTCCATTAGCGATGCAAAATTTAAGACAAACTCTTTGTTCGATGTTTTTGTCCATTATGAAATTCGCAATACACACTAGATATGATATAACTAAAAACAGCACTGTATTTAATATAAATAATAGATGCAACTCAAACTCCGCGCCGATAATAGTCGTGCCAATCTAACAACAACAAAAAAACAAAAACTTTAATTGGGAACCATATCCAAATCCTCCATTCCCAATACTTTCTTGACTGAATGTATATCATTATTAATATAGTGTATCGTCTATCTGTCTAGCAAATTTCGTTCAAAATCTGATCTATTATTTAGCCATGATTGACGGCTAAACATACAAACATGAAATATTCATCACATCTACACAAACTTTAACATATATTATAACATTATTATGATAAGGTATAGAACTGAACAACACATAGAAACAAACACATCATGAAAGCCAATTTTATTGTAAGTTACCACAGATATAATTGAAATAAAAATTTGAAATAGACAAAATATACAGTATAAAATTGTAGTATACATGCGGAAGAATTATATTTACTAAATTATCATCCCATACTTCTATAACATTTAGCACTAAATGAATTGTAGTTAGGCAGTCCCTAAATTGAGCTGGTGTTAAGTATCTAATAAAACGATGAAGAGAGTGCCGTAATTTCACTATACAATTTATTACGGGAACCTATTAAAAATATTGTTATACTTAACGTGAATAATTAAACTCGTAAATTCTTATTTTAATTAGGCGAAGATAATTTAGAAATTTAATACAAATACATTAAAGCTTTTATTTTAATAAGGTTCAACTTACATTAGCTAACAATACATGTGCCCCTTAGAGAAACATTGAACTTTATCTTAATAGTTTGTTTTATAGTATATCTATGACTTATACCGACCTCTAGCTTATTCAGCCTTATAGAACAAACTATTTGTGAAAGTGGTAACAGTGAGTTTTACTACGCGCAGGGCTTCCATTTAATCTCTTTCCCGGATCAGATGGTACGCAGGTTCGAAACCTAAACCTAACCTAAGCAGTAAAGAAAAAAAAATTGTGACAGTAGAAAAAATACCTTTGCTGCGAGCAGGATTCCCATTCAATCTCTTCCCCAGCTTGGATAGGACGCAGATTCGAATCCTGTTCGCAATAAAGTCAGCTCTTACAGACTCCCGTGGGTAGAGAGGGGTGGGGCAATTGTAAAGTCGGCCCCACACGGCCAGCTGAGCATATCAAGTGCTAAATACAGAACGAAATATTATTCGGCCTTCTTTTTGATGGAAAAGAAATGGTTTTACTATACCATGCTTACCAAATGATTTGTTATTTATACATAAAATCTGTAGAAAATTCTATCATAGATAACCGTAAAAAATTTTGCCTCTTTGTAAAATCTAAATCTTCTGGCATCCCCAGTACAATTAAATACGGTGAAACTATAGCAAGTAACGGTGATGATATATGTAATGTGTTTTCCAATTATTTATTTTCCACTTTCCTGCAACCCATGGGAACTACAAACCCCAAGCATTATACCTAATATAAATAAATCAATAGCAGATATAGGCAACGTAAATATTGATCAAACATAAATAGTCAAATTATTGAAAACCTTAGATCTGAACAAATCTGCAGGACCAGACAAAATTCCTCCTATATTTCTTGTTAATTGCGCAAATTCTATCTCAATACCTATCTCTTTATTATTTAGGAAATCTTTGTCAAAGTGCGAAATACCTTCAATATGGAAATCAGTTTTTATTACTCCGATAATTGTCTAATTGCCAAAATATTTGAAAAGATTATACACACCCAGGTTTAATCCATACTAAAACATACTATTAATCAGTCACAACACGGATTTGTCAAAGGACGATCTATTGCTTCTAATCTCATCCTTTCAGATGACTATATTACTTATAACATGATGCAAAGGTAAGCAGGTTGATGTCACATATAATGACTACAGTAAGTGTTTCGGTAGAATAGATTATAATACGCTAATTCACAAAATAGAACTATCGGGCATTAAAGGTGACCTCCTAAGATAGTTCTCTTTCTATATTGCTAATAGATCCCAAGCGGTAGCCTTTAAATAATTACGTTTCGAGTTGGGTAACTGTACCCAGCGGTATACCACAAGGTTAATTTCTTGGTTCTCTTCTTTTCGTTATCTTCGTGAATGATGTCAGCGATTGTTTTCAGTCTGCCCGTCTTCTCTGCTTTGCAGAAGATATGAAAATTTATATGTCTATATCGTCTCTCTCTGATGCTCAAGCCCTTCAGGGAGATTTGTCAAGATTTGATGATTAATAAACTGGATTTAAACCCATCTAAATGTTCGGTTATCACCTACACTAGAAAATTAAACAACATACGTACTGTATACACCTTAAAAGGGCAGATAATACCAAGATGTTAGGAAGTGCGTGATCTTGGTATCATTTACGATTCTTAACAAATTTTCGATAAACATATTAATAACATTGTAAAGATATCTGAAACGCTTGGTTTTATCATGCGCATGTCTACTAGTTTCACTGAAGCCAAAACTTTAAAAACTTTACATTTGTTAGAAGTATTTTAGAGTACGGAGCTCAGGTCTGGAATCCTCGATATGGTATTTCATCATCATCATCATCATCATCATCAGCCTTTTAACGTCCACTGCTGGACACAGACCTCCCCAAGAATGGGGGATAGTGCCGTAATCGCCACGCTTGGCAGGCGGGTTGGCGATCGCAGTGGATGTTGTTAATACTCGAAGGAGAGCTGCTGCCCACTCCCCCGGTATTCCCTCAGTCGGCTCTTACGACTCCCATGGGTGGAGAGGGGTGGGAAAATTCTAAAGCCGGACCCACACGGCGAATATGCGATATGGTATTTACGCTAAGCGAATAGAGAACATTAAAAAACAATTGTTAATTATCTATGTTATCGTATTAATCATTTTTATAATTCTGACGACTATTATATATAGGTACTATATTCCAAATTTCATATACTGCCTTTAGCAAAACGCAGAGAAATAGCAGATATAGTTTACCTATATTTTAAAAATTATAGTTTAGTTGATAGTTCCGAATTGCTTTCCAAAATTAATTTTAATGCCCCAGCCAAAGTTATGCGACTAAATGCACCAGTTTATGTTCAACAAGTAAGAACAAACTAAATACAAAATTATTTTCTATGACGAGCACCTAAATCTTTAAATTTGGCGTGCAAATTACACAAAAATATGGATATATACAGCGCGAATGTGGCTACAGTGAGGAAATTGCTAAGTCAAGACTTTTTTGATGCATATGTTACTAACATCTCCTAATTTTGACGTTTACCTCAAAACGTACCACTATGCTGTTACTTATAAGCGAGGACCTATAATTGTATAATTGGCCTTTAGTAATGTATACATGTTAACTACTTTTCTAATAGCTGTTGCTGTTGGTATTCCAAACATAAATTAAATAAAAGTTATATGGTTTTATTATCTTAGCCACGACACAAGATCGCAAGCACCGTAGTATATTAACTCTAACAAGGTAAATATAATGATGTATATTTTCAAATATAAATTTTTAAATCTATTGCATGGATGAATAAATGTAAATTAGGAAGGTTGTGAATGGATCATCATTATTATTTGAAGATAATAATATGATAGTGAGTGAATAAAGATTTTGTAAATACCAATCGACAATTGGACGTCAAACACCTAAATCCAGCAGTAACGTAGGTATAGTATCAAGTAAACGTGATAGAACCCGTAAAAGTAAAACTACTTCATAAAATTTACATTTCCATGGAAATTCTATAAAATCGTATATACATAAATTACTTTAAATATAATATAAATAACTTTGTTGAATATTTATGAGCAAAATTACAAAATTCAATAAATTAACTATTTGAAAAAGGAATAAGTTTTGTGAATACACTCAAGTCAACACTTGTGCCATCGTAAAACTTCTAAAATAAATTGAAAACTTGTTACGCTTGACTTTAGAGAATAATAATCTTGAAGAAGTCTTGATGAATGAGTCTTTACTATTAGCATTTTGAGTTCGGAGAGTTAGGTTTAGGCCAGTTTACTCGTTACTTTAAAACAGGAATATGAATTAATTATCCGACCACGGTAAGGTCATGAAGAAGGTTATGATTTTGATCTGTGTGACCTTTACTATTATAAAGTTGTAACAGGGTTGCCTGTACATTTAAGATATTTGAGAAAAAATGAATGAAATGAATGCTATTTAGGCGTCTCTGAACACAAAACTTTTATTTTTTTAAAACTTTGTCTGTTTGTCTGATTGTTTATTCGTGTAACACGAAAAACGTACTGAACGGATATTCATATTTTTTTTGTTTAATAGGTTTTGACTAGACTTAAAAAATTCTACATTTTATTCCGCTACTATATCGGGAACGTGAGATATAACCTAAAAATGTTTTTTTTTTTCGGTAGCTGCGGAGTCGCGGGTAAATACAAGTAGGTACAATTTATATACAAGAATTATGTGTGTTTTCATAACTTTTAAACTGCTTATCATTTCTAGACCAATGGAGTTTTGAAAGTGTCTTAATTATTTGCTGGTTGTAGATGTGATGTCACACCTAATTTAGTATAGTGCCCTCTGGATTTTTGAATTAGGATTCTTTTATCTTTTGTAAGGTGCCTTATTGGATATGAAAAAAGGTAATATCTAGCTCATTTCAAATATATACGGAGACGAGTTTTATTATTTTAACTTATATTATTTATTCATCTATAACTAAAAAAGTTTTTGAGATATATTTGTCTTTTGTAACTCAGACATGATTTTCCTTTTAAAGAAAAATATAATAATGTTTTAATTCCAAGTTGCGGGAACAACAATGCCATAATGTCAGTGCTTAATTGTTATAAAGTGAGCGTATCGTATATTCAAATTTATGCAAAAAGCCACTGCTCCATAGGATATATATCGTTTACGAGCTCGGCGAGCTCGCGCAAGGAAAGGATATGTCATTTTCAGGCAACTCCAATTTGAACTCTATTGTGGAAATGTCAAAAGGAAAATCAATTTTTGTTATCTGTTACTGTTGTAATTGATAGATTTACTGATTTAACATTCGTTTTTGATTAAAATCATTAATTATGAATTATATCTTATTATATTTTAAATATGCCTCGATAAGATAGTGATAGTATATGCGACTGTGGATCATCTAAGGTTCGATTTCCGGGTTGTGAAAAAGTTTTTGGGCTTTTCTGTCAAGAAATTCTTAATAGCAGCCTGGAGATAGGAACTTGGCGGTGTTTCACCTCCATATATTGGAAAGCACTCAAAGTCTAGTCGGAACGCTGTCCCATGTTGAGTTTAGTTTCTTGCTTTATTGGCTCAAATTTCCTGATTATCTCTCTCTTTCTTCTTAAACTTCTGATCAAAAAAAGCGCAAATGACACCTCTGGGTTCGCTCTAACATGCTATTCCCGCAGTGAAACTCTCTTTTTTCACTTTCACAAATAACTTGTTAAAGTACAAATTATTTGTGAATGAGCAAAAAAAGAACTTTAGTGAGAGCGGGAATCGAACCTGCGTCCCTGCCAATCCGGGGAAGTAGTCTAAGCTACCGCACTGACCTTTTGGCCATGTCCAATCTCCTCATCACATTTGTCTTTAAGAACAACGCCACCTATCGGTTGGGTTTAAATGCATTAATCCAATATAGTATGGCCGTCGGCCATGTGGGGCCGGCATAAAGAATAGCTCCACCCCATCTCTTCCTATGGGGGTCATAAAAACCGACTAAGGGATTACCGGGGGACCGGGCAGCAGCGTTCCCCTGTGTACTAAAAACATCCACTGCGATCGCCAACCCGCCTGCCAAACGTGGCGATTATGGCAATACGGGGGGCCTATGGCCAGCAGTGGGCGATCAAGGGCTGATGGATGGATGGATGGAGTAAGTTTAATTTAGCAATTAAAATTCAAATTATTTGATGGCGCGATTCTCTTTTTCCTAACTAACTAATTTATCATCACGCCATTTCCCTTGCGGGGTAGGCAGAGAGAACAGAGTGCCAAGAGGCTCTATTCTCGCATACATCTCTCGCTTCCTCAACATTCATAACTCTCTTCATACACGCTCGCCGGTTTCGGAGACTCCTGACTCCACCTTCCTTCAATACATGACCAATTTGGTCTAGGTAGGTAAGTCTCGGTCTCTCCCTGTACCTACATCCTTCCACTTTCGCATTGTATATCTTCTTAGCCAGTCGCTCGTCCGGCATTCTTTCCACATGTCCGAACCATCGGAGCATTCCTTTCGCATCTTTACACCAATACACTCTTTCATACCTACTCGCTCTCTTACGTCATTCTTACGAATGCTGTCAGTCAGCCTCACTCCACAGATTCTCCGCATAGATCGCATTTCGACCGCATTGATTTTACTCTCATGCTCTTTTTTACATACCCAACTCTCGCTTCCATATAATAACGTTGGGACAAGCACTGCGTTGTTGTGTATTGCGACACGTGCCTTCTGGCTGAGGTGGTGGCTGCCGAGAAGTTGTCCCAATGCTCCGTTCACTATATTTCCCGCATTCACTCTTCTTTCTACATCAGTGGTATACCTTCCATTCCAACTGAATCCACATCCAAGATATACAAATTCATCCACTTGTTCTTTGTTGTATGCTAATACTCTTTTTCCTCATTCACAAATAATTTGTAGTTTAAAGTAGCTGAGCATGTCAAGTGCTAAAATACAGATCAAAGCAATTAACCATTTTATTAATTTATCTCTGTCAAGCATTTCTGATAATATGTATTAGACAATGGTAATAAGTATTATACGTAACTATAAGAAAGTATGTACCTACCAATAAAGGAGAAAGCCATTTTTCGCCCTGTACGATAGTAGCATAATTATTAGTATTTTTTATAATACAAATTGCATATTTCCATTTAACACGGACAAGCTCCATGTCACAATAAAGAAAAAAGTATTCGAAGGGACTATTTGTAGGTACATCCAATGCGCTGCCATGTTTACCTGAAGTATAATAATCAATCGATACAATAGTTCTTTATTTTTTTTTAATCACTGTTAGGTTATTTTTAAATCTGAATTACACTTGTGGAATTTATTTAGAAATTATGTGTAAAATTAATATATCTAAACAAAAATCAGAAGTTTTGTTTTATAAGCTTTTGGATCTCACAATTTGTTTAGTCAATAGATTTTGTTAATAGATGTCCCTGCTTTTATAAGACTTATTCTTATTATCAATATTAGAGTTTGTTAATAGATGTCACTGCTTTTAATAGACTTATTTTTATTATTAATATAAGACAAACATAAAATATAATTCTGAATTAAAATAATAAAGTAATCTAATTTTTATTGTATATAGAAAATGAATAGTTAAAATATTTTTTGAAACACGTAAACTCCATCTAGCGTTGGAAATACGCAACTCTAGAATTATAATCCAACTGAATTGAAAACTATTACAAGCTCGTTACAAGAGATAGTGAAACACCAATCTACTGTCATACGTAAACTGGTCCATTTACCACAGAGTACTTTTTAATATAGGGAACCATCTACATTCCAGCTTCATTGTTAATCAGACAATATTTGTAATAGAATTATTTTCCAGCTAGTCTGCTATTAAATTATAATTTTATGGGAACTCAATAATATGTTTTAATACAACACATGATCTAGTTTTGCAGTTTTTTTAGGGCAAACTATGTATGGATGCAGAGCAATGTCTTTTAGATGTTTATAATGTGACCGAAGCAATATTACGTGAAAATTATGAAGACTCCGGACGAAATACACCTACGTACCTAGCCTAGCATCATATTTTGAAACCTAATAGGTGTTAAAGCCCTGCTAAAGAACGGCTTATTTTCAATACCTATATAAGACCAGTGCCGCTAGTACTCGTAAGTGCACCTTTGATGCTTTAAAAATATTTTATTTAAAGATTTTCACAACATCAGAGTGAACCTAGACGACATTGAAAAGGCAGCAATTATGATTACAACGTTCAGACTGATTTATTATGATTGGCGGAATATGTTATGACACCTATAAAAATAATAATAAATAAATATTTACGGACATTTCACACAACGTCCACTGGTCCCAAACTAAGCTTAAACGCTTGTGCTATGGTAACCAGATTACGGATATAATACACATACAACTATTTTTTGTAAATACATACATGTAATAGATAGAAAACACCCAGACGCAGTACAAATATCTGTGTTTATCACACAAATATTTTTTGGAATCGAACCCACGACCTCGTGCATGGAAGTCGGTTACACTACCGACTACGCCACGAGGCCCATATCGTAAGTATAAAGCTGTAACAGACTGCTATATATATTTTATTTACATTTAAGATATTTGAGAAAAAAAATACTGTAATAGGCTATTTAGGCGTGTCTTAACACAAAACAATTTCTTTTAGATTATTTTGTCTGTTTATATATTTGTCTGTTTGTTCGTTTGCGCATCACGCGAAAACTGCTGAACAGATTTTGATGCAATTTTATAAACTGCTAGTTTATACATATACTTATAATAAAACACTATGACTAGTGTGTGTATGTATCAAAAATGAAGAGGGGATGATAAATAAAGGTAAAAGTAGTGAGGGAAGTGTTGATGGTAACGAGAATTACAAAAGAGCGTTTTTGTTATTCGTCTATATGTCTGTCTGTTAGATCACATCTATGAAACTACTGAACAGATTTTAATTCAATTTCACTAGTAGATAGAACTAGGCTCGGAGCAGAATATAGGCATAACTTTATTTTAATCGGTTGTCAGGAAACCAATATCCTAATTCAAATGTCCATGCAGGCATTAATAAATTACCGACAAAAGCATTGTATTTAACGGGTACACTTAGGAAATAGAGCAATATTTCAAGAATTATGGGAGGTGTAATATGAGTACGTAATATCCTTTCTAAGAGAAAATAGTTTAAATATGAAAAAAATATAAATACATCACTTTCTGATATTAACGCGAATGTTACACATTTTGAAATAAAACTACGTTTACGGATTCTATCGCGTTTACTTGATTTTCTACTATCCCGACGTTTCGAATACTTTACAGCATTCATGATCACGGGTGGATTTAGATGGTAGATGTCCAAGGCTGATATGTTGCACACACATTTGTGTTTCTAAATGAATATTAGGTGGAGTGAAAAATGTGAAATCGAAAATAACAGTCAGGAGCAGGATTTGAACCTGCATCTTCTGGATACCGTCCAGATGCTTTACCAATTCAGCCATCCTGACAATTGCTCCTGACTGCTAATTTCGATAACACATCATACTTAACGTCTTTGGGTGACGCCTGCGCCATCTGTCGGAAGTATTTTCATACATTACACCGACCAGGTAAACTTAATTTTACAATTAAGATTTTACCTAATAATGACGCAAACCCTTCAAATATTTAGATATTTTTATATATATTTTTAGCATTTGACATGCTTAGCACTATACATTAAACACAAAGTGAAAAATGTGAAATCGAAAATAACAGTCAGGAGCAGGATTTGAACCTGCATCTTCTGGATACCGTCCAGATGCTTTACCAATTCAGCCAGTTGTCACCCAAAGACGTTAAGTATGATGTGTTATCGAAATTAGCAGTCAGGAGCAATTGTCAGGATGGCTGAATTGGTAAAGCATCTGGACGGTATCCAGAAGATGCAGGTTCAAATCCTGCTCCTGACTGTTATTTTCGATTTCACATTTTTCACTTTGTGTTTAATGTATAGTGCTAAGCATGTCAAATGCTAAAAATATATATAAAAATATCTAAATATTTAAAGGGTTTGCGTCATTATTAGGTAAAATCTTAATTGTAAAATTAAGTTTACCTGGTCGGTGTAATGTATGAAAATACTTCCGACAGATGGCGCAGGCGTCACCCAAAGACGTTAAGTATGATGTGTTATCGAAATTAGCAGTCAGGAGCAATTGTCAGGATGGCTGAATTGGTAAAGCATCTGGACGGTATCCAGAAGATGCAGGTTCAAATCCTGCTCCTGACTGTTATTTTCGATTTCACATTTTTCACTTTGTGTTTAATGTATAGTGCTAAGCATGTCAAATGCTAAAAATATATATAAAAATATCTAAATATTTGAAGGGTTTGCGTCATTATTAGGTAAAATCTTAATTGTAAAATTAAGTTTACCTGGTCGGTGTAATGTATGAAAATACTTCCGACAGATGGCGCAGGCGTCACCCAAAGACGTTAAGTATGATGTGTTATCGAAATTAGCAGTCAGGAGCAATTGTCAGGATGGCTGAATTGGTAAAGCATCTGGACGGTATCCAGAAGATGCAGGTTCAAATCCTGCTCCTGACTGTTATTTTCGATTTCACATTTTTCACTTTGTGTTTAATGTATAGTGCTAAGCATGTCAAATGCTAAAAATATATATAAAAATATCTGAATATTAGGTGGGTTAAAATAAAAAAAACAAAAATTTTGTAAAATCTTATACTGTGGGTAGATGAAACCGTTGAGAGAAAGCTAAAAGTTTTTATTTCTCAACATTTTATAACCTTTGTAAAAGATTATTTAGTTTTATTTTTGTTTGTGCTTTTTGGTATGTTGTTCACTCAATCTGTGCAAAGCACTTCTAAATAAGTATTTATTATGCTTATTTACTCTTAGAAGCAGAAGTACCTATTAAGTTAAATATTATAAAATAGAAAAAATAATGTCAGTAAAAAAAGAGAAATTTTTAATCAGAATTCGAACATGCGTCCTCCTCTTTTTGCGAGGATACTTTACACCGCTAAGCTCTCATAATAAAACTCCCTAGTTTCATCTTCACATTATAGTTTTATAAGACCCGCGCCATTTAACAGATATTTGCATATATATCTTTGTTCCGATATAGTAAGCTTATATTATCCTATTGGTAGAGCCTTACTTATCGTCGTCATAAAATTAAAAGGGCAAATTCTAATTTATAAAATTAGTAAGGCTGTTAAGACTGGAAATATTCCACTAATATTCCATTTAGATTAAACCTTTTTTTTTTTGTTATGGCGGGAAAAATGTATCTAACCGCACTACCCGTCGTTTGGGGCAAAGAACAGGATAGTGTGAGGCACTCACCCACAAAAGAAACTAGTTGTTTGCCGTCTCTTCGCCTGTATTGGCTGGCTGGAACTGTGTTACATTACTTCAGTGGTACCATTTAGTATGACCTAAAAATAAAAATTGGCATTACTGCAATAAAGCCGACGTGTAGTATAGATTTTTAATATATGCAACGATACCTATAAAATTCATAAGCAAAATTATTAATCGACGATCGCGCGGTTCGCGAATAAGCCGAAACAGATATAAAAAACCTTGGCATACTCTATCATTTTATCAAATTTAATAAATAGGTCTCTATTAATTAGTTTTTGTGAACTAAGCTAGAATTCTGATAGCTATTTAGATAACAACTTGTAACTAGTAAGTAGTACAGAGACTAAACAAAGCATCATGCCTGTATTCCCCGAAGGGGTAAGCAGAGGTGCATTACACACCCACGATTCGCCAGCTATGTTTAGGTCCCACGTAATAGGGGGCGAGCCTATCGCCATCTACCGGGCACGTTTCCAACCCCGGGCTGCTACTGAGAATTTTTCTTTTTACGAAAAAGCTCAATAACATTGCCTGACCCGGGTATCGAAACCGAGACCTCATAATCAGCAGTCACACACACTACCGCTGCACCACCGAGGCAGTTAGTACAGAGACTTAATTCTCTAATACATACTAGTTAAAATAAAGTACAGTGGAAACGACTACCATCTCGCGACGCGACGTCGTAAATAAAATGTTTTAGGGCATGTAAGCAATGCAAATAGTTGCCAGAGCTTAATAATTGGCTATGAAAAATACTGAAACTGACAAATCCGCGCATTGCAAATCTAATAATGAGTGTCTCCCCTATTCCATTCCACGGGTGACTTTAGACGTAACTGAAGAAGTAATAATAAATCAGACTGTTTAACTGTAGTCGGTTATAGCTCATTGGTTATACCTAGGACTACATAGAAAGTGGTATCGAGCTCGATGCTGAGTCCAAGGTTCATTATTCATCACCTTCATTTTGATTATTCATAAATAAAGATTGACTGAAATTATAATACAACGCAACCACTTTCTCCATTTTACTTCGTACGAATATTGGCCCGAACACGAGGTATTATCTGCAATAGTTTAGCGGTAAAGAAAATAGAATTACACAGGTCATGATCTCAAAACTTACTCGCGTTATCTTAGTGATAAAAAATAATAATAAAGATTTTTTTAGTTAATCTTTTTCCTGCAAATATAATGTAGATAAAGGTAAATATTGTTATTCTTACATTATTGATGAATATTTTATGTATAAAATACTTCTGCACTCGACTTCGTCTGTTTGAATTTCAGGATATCATATCTTACTTATCGGTACTATTTAAATTACAAGACTGTACTACTCTGTCAAAAAAGTACCGGGAAAAGATCAATACACAACATTTTTGTTATTCATCCAAATTTATTTTATCACCTTCAATGTATGCTCCTTCAGAAACGATAGACTTACGCCAACGAATAATCCAACCATCAAAACATTTTTTAAGCGCTGTTTCCGGAATTAAGTTCAGTTCTCGCCGCGAATTCTCCTTTATGTCTTCCACCGATTGAAAACGGGTGCCATGAAGTGGTAATTTGAGTTTAGGAGAAAGAAAGAAGGCGGCTGGAGCCATATCTGGTGAATATGGTGGTTGCTCGATGGTATTTGTTGAGTGTTTGGAGAAAAAATTATTCACAATGATGGCCATGTGCGGAGGCGCAATATGGTGCAAAATCCAAGAATTTTCTTTCTACAAATCTGGCTTTTTCGTCGAATTTGCTCTCTTAAACGCCGCATTACGCTCAAATAATATTCTTTATTTACCGTTTGACCTTCTGGCATTAATTACAAGTGCACAACACCGCGATAGTCAAAGAAAACAGTCAACATGACTTTGACTTTTGATCGACTTTAGCATGGTTTTTTCGGTTTCGGTTCAGTTGGATGTCGCCAAAAGCTTGTTGACTAGTTTGCATGTCAAACTCGTAAACCCACATCTCGTCACCAGTAAAAATGCCTTTTTATGAACGTTGGGTCGGAATTGACTCGTATCTAGCATGTCCTCAGCGACTCTCATGCGATTGAGTTTTTGGAGAAAATTTAGGTCTTTTGGGACTAGCCGAGCGGAAACATGTTTCATACCCAAGTGATTATTTAAAATGGTACGGATCGACTTGTGAGACACAGAAAGTTTGGCGGCTATCTCTCTCAAAGTTGAATGAGGATTTTCGCTTTGTGTTAATGAGGATTTTCAGTCACTATTTCCTTCACTTTTGCAATGTTAACTTCAGTTGCAGACGTTGATGGCCTATCAGAGCGAGGCAACTCTTCCATCACATCTCGACCGCTTTTAAGCGCTTTGTACATAAGCACGTGTTTTTGATAAAGTCGATTCACCGTAAGCCTTCTGTGACATTTTCAGTGTTTCCGAACACGAAATTCCATTGGCGATGCAAAATTTGAGACAAACTCTATGTTCGATGTTTTTGTCCATTATGAAATTCGCAATACACACTAGATATGATATAACTAAAAACAACACTATTTAATATAAATAACAGATGCAACTCAAACTCCACGCCAAAATAGATAACAGTTGTGCCAATATAACAACAACAAAAAAACAAAAATTTGAATTTGGAACCATAAACAAATCATCCATTCCCAATACTTTCTTGAGCATAATAACAAAAAAATAACATAAACAAATAAGGACGAAAATGAGCGAACGCATTTTAATGAAACTTTTTTATTGAATAAGTAGCTCATGATATACAGCCAAAAACTACCTTTTTCCTATTTATGTTTATTTATTTGATACTACATGAGTGGCGAACAAACATACGGCCCATATGATGATAAGCGGTTACTAACACCAGAGATATCACTCGCGCGTCGCGATCTCCAAGGAAAGGGAGGATAACAAGGAGAGGATAGGATACTAAGGAGAGGATATGATGGATAATATTGAGAGGATAAGGAAGGGGTTTGGGCCTCTGGCGCTCTCACTCACCATACGAAACACAACGGTAGGCATAACTACCGTTGTTACACGTTGATCGTTTGTGAGAGGGTGGTACTTCACCGGGGTGCTAATTTGTCCGGTTTACCTCCTAGTAGTGCACCCCGGGCAACGTCGGCAGTCGCCGGCGGCTAAAATTCCGGACAGGACGGGTCTCCGCGTGTCCCTCTGACTCAGCAGAGGGCACAGCGGATAGACCAGGCGTCGGAGTCGGTGGGGCCAGACTGGCTCACCGGGCTCTGGAGAGGGGGGACAGTGGGGCCACAGCGGCCCCCCCGTCCCAAATCGTAAACCTGAGCGCGTGCCTGTGGTTACGTCTCGCGGGCATACAGGAACGAGGGTCTTGGCTTAATCGCCCGGACCACGAGGAAGACAACCTCTATAAAAAATTACCCCGAATCTCAAGCTCTGGCGCGCGGCGAGGAGATGCATGGCTGATGGGTAGTTCAGTCTCGAGCGCGGCCCCAGCCAGGGTACCTGCGGACCCCCTGTGTTGGGTTACAAATGTACGCTTACCCGGGTACAGGGAGCTCTGCCCGGGTGGACCTCCTTTCTCCCATACTCGTGGGAACAACATGGAAAAATTGTTAAAATGCGGCCCCTACTAGTGCAGCTGCGCGTAAAACGCGCGGCGGCAAAAAGTCCCGCAAGGGCAAGAAGACGTCCAAGGGAACGCCCCAGTCTTCGAGGGACGGCTCGATGACGGGCAGCTCGGCCTGCACATCAGCTGCCGAGATGTCTGCCGCTGAGGAGGGTGGCCTATCTGAGGCTGCTGAGAGTCGGCAATCGCGACCGGCAGAGGTTGTGTCGGAGTCGCGCTTCTGGCGCAAGCGCACCCTGTCTCAGGGGGGCGCTGCCTCGGAGTCCGACCTGAGCTCCACTGAGATGCCTCCCCCTAAAATACCCGCAGCGGCTAGGGGTCGAGGTATCAGCCGTCCCGGGACGCCGATACCGCGTGTCGCCTCAGCGAAAGAGGCAGAGACGCGATGTCTGAAGCGGGCGGAGACGGTGCAACATGCAGAGGAGCGCTTGGCGCTCCTGTCTGAGAAACTCCGTCTCCCCATAGACGACAATGGGCCGCCTACTGCGGCCAAATTTGCCGAGAGAGCCGCGGACAGCGTGGCCATAATTTCGACGGTGGCCCTGGGCTCGAGGAACCTCAAGAGTAGCTTCGTCCGGGGTCTTAAAATCGCCGCCACGGAGCTGTCCAACGTGGTGGAGCGGCTTGTGGCGGAGGTAGCCGACCTTGGGGCGCGAAATGAGCGCCTAGAGACAACGGTCGAGGAGCTGCACCGAGGGATGGCCAATATGAGAGCCGAACTTGGGCTCCCAGAGGCCATCCCGAGTGCTTCGGATTCCGTAATGCGGTCGAGCCTAGTCTCCCCGCGACCGCCTCGCCGTCGCCGCCGCGCCTCCGCCCCGCCTCGGCGACCGCCTCGGCTCCGTCTGCCGCTCAGTCGGGCCCTGTAACCGTGCTGGAGGATGAAATGCTCCGCGCGGTTATCGATCGCATGGATGCGGTCTTTGGCCCGAGATTTGAGGCCCTAGCCGCAAGATTGCCGCCGGAGCCCCGACTTCGGCCGCCGCTTGCGGCTGATAAAAGAAGTGTCGCACCGTCCTCGGCACCGACACCCCTGCCGTGCCAGGGAGGGCATGTCTCTTTTGCCGCGACGGCGGCCAAACAACCGGCGGCCAAACCACCAGCGGCAAAACCTTCGCCGGCTCCTGTAGGCCAAGGAAAGGGGCAAAAGAAAGCTAAGAAAAAGGACAAGGCGGGACAAGCCCCGAGGGGTCAGCCCCGAGAGGAGTTCCCGCCTCTGCCAAGCGCCGCTGCGCCTCCACGTCCTGCTGCGCCGAGACGAACGGTCGCACCCTCACGGGCTGCGGCGGTCGCGCCCCGTGCTCCTGCCCCCGCCCCTGCCACTGCTACGTCCTCAGACGGGGACTGACAGGTGGTTGGGCCCCGGCGATCCCGGGCCAAGGGTCGCGGCGCTGCCTCGGAGCGTGAGGCGGCGCCAATAAATCAGATAAGGGAAGCCCCGAAGCCGCGGAAGAGGAAGTCGCGGAAACTGAAGGTCCCGAAGGCAGCTGCGGTGGTGACACCGTACTGCCTGAGGGAAGAGAAAAGGGCCCGACTTACGAGGCCGTCTTGAAGCGTGCTCGGCGGGAGATAAACGTCTCCGATCTCGGGGACGTTTCCGCTCGCTCCCGCCAAGCCCGGACAGGTGCTCGGATCTTCGAGTACCTGGGGCCAGAGGGCGCCAAGACGGCCGACGCAATGGCTGCGAGGCTGCTGGGCCTGTTCCCAGAGGAGAGTGGTGTTCGAGTCGCCAGACCCGTGAAGTGCGCCGAACTGCGCATTTCCGGGCTGGACGATTCCGTGACGGCGGAAGAGATCCGGGAGGCGATTGTCTCGAAAACCGGGTCTCCCAGCAGCGCCGTCCAGGTGGGCACCATTCGCCCAGGTCCAGGTGGTGTGGGTGCCGTCTGGGTCTCGTGCCCTGTCGCGGCGGCCAAGGATTTGGTCGCCGCCGGTAGACTTCTGGTGGGCTGGAGCGCCGCGCGGGTAATCGCGCTGGAGCCCCGGCCTGCCAGGTGTTACAAGTGCATGGCGGTCGGTCACACCCGGCCGCTGTGCACAAACTGCTTCGACTGCAGCGGGCTTTGTTTCCGCTGCGGTCAGGCAGGGCACCAGGCGGCTGCCTGTTCTGCCACCCCACACTGCCCCGCGTGCGCGGCGGGCAATCGCCCCACCAACCACTGTATGGGGCGGGTGGGGTGCAGGCCTCCGGCCAAGTCAGGCCCTAAGAGGGGGGTGGGCAGCCAATCGGCCCCGGCTGCCCAACCCGGCGCGGCTGGACCGCCGCAGCGCATGGAGGGGGATATCGTGGTCCACTAACGGATCACGACGCTATCCTCCTCCAGGGGAATCTCGGCCGTTCCGCCAGGGCGCAGGACCTCTTCCTGCAATCCATGGCGGAGCGGTCGATCGGTGTTGCCGTAGCCGCGGAGCCCTACATAGTCCCGGATCGCCCCAATTGGGCGGGTAGCGGGGATGGCTCCGTGGCGGTCGTCGGCTCGGCGGCGCCGCATTCCCCGCCCTTGTCACTCAAAGACCAGGGCACGGGATATGAGGCGGCCGAATGGGGAGGGGTCACGCTGTATGGCGTGTACTTCTCCCCTAGTCGTAGTCTGGCGGCTTTCGAGGTCTTCCTGCACAACCTGGAGACCTCGATACGGCGTATAGCACCGAGCCCTGTACTCGTGCAGGGGGACTTCAACGCCAAATCAACGGCGTGGGGGTCCTACAGGACGGACCCCCGAGGTGCGGCGGTCCAAGAGTGGGCGGCAGCGGCGGACCTCGTGTTGCTCAACCGAGGGTCCACCCAAACGTGCGTGCGACCCTGGGGCGGGTCGATAGTGGACCTTTCGTTCGCTAGCCCCGGTGTCGCCGCACGCGTAAGGAGCTGGCGGGTCCTGGAGGAGGTCGAGACCTTATCTGACCACAGATATATTCAGATAGAGGTCTCCCGGAACCTTCAGGGCGCCAGCAGGGGTCACGCGGCCGACAGAACTCCCGCTTTTCCGCGATGGGCTGTGGGTAGGCTCGACCGGGACCTGCTAGTCGAGGCGGCCATTTTTCAATCTTGGCTGCCTCCCCCCCTGACGGAAGACGTGGACGCCGAGGCTGGCCGCATTCGCGGCATGCTTACGCAGATCTGCGATGCAGTCATGCCCCGTGTGCGGCGCCCGCCTCGACGGAAGGGGGTCTACTGGTGGTCCCCGGAGCTGGCGGACCTCCGTGCGGCCTGTATTCGTGCCCGGAGGTCCTACACCCGCAGCCGCCGTCGCCGAATCCGCGACGAAGAGCGGGAGGGCCGGCTGCATGCGGCGTACAGCAGTGCGCGCGCCGCGTTAAAGCTGGCCATCTGTCGCGCCAAAGATGCGAAAAGGCAGGAGATGCTGGAGGGTCTCGAGCGTGACCCCTGGGGACACCCGTACCGCGCGGCGCTTAACAAGCTCCGCGCCCAGGGCCCCCCCCTTACGGAGACCCTCCAGCCGGGCTTCCTCTCTGAGGTGATCGAGGGACTTTTCCCTTCACGGGCGGTGCACACGCCCCCGGTCATGGCTCCGCCAGATGATGACCGGGAGGCCCATGACGTGGAGGTACCGCCCGTGACGACGACGGAAATGGGGGCGGCGGTAGCGCGTATGCGGAGAGACGCCGCCCCCGGGCCGGACGGGGTTCCCGCCCGAGTGCTGGCCCTGGTCCTCGACCATCTCGAGCCCCGCCTCGGGGGACTGTTCGGCGCTTGCCTGGTGTCCGGACGGTTCCCTGACTGCTGGAAGGAGGGGAAGCTCGTGCTCCTGCCGAAGCCGGGACGGCCTCCGAACACAGTCTCGGCCTTCAGGCCCATCGTGTTGCTGGACGAGGTGGGCAAACTCCTCGAGCGGGTAGTCGCTGCCCGCATCGTCCGGCACCTAGGAGCGGTCGGCCCCGACCTGTCCGACGCCCAGTTTGGATTTCGGGCGGGTCGGTCTACGGTCGACGCCATTCTGCGCCTGAAGGCTGCGGCTGCGGAGGCCGTCACCTCGAGGGATGTGCTGTTGGCGGTGTCGCTTGACATCGCCAACGCCTTCAATAGTCTGCCATTCGGCTGCATCAAGGAGGCACTCCGGTACCATGGAGTGCCCCTCTACCTAAGGCGGCTGGTGGCGGACTAGTGTCCTCTTCGTGGACAAGGAAGGGGACGTTGTAAGGAGGGCTATGTCGTGCGGCGTCCCGCAGGGTTCGGTTCTTGGGCCGCTCCTGTGGGATATCGGCTACGACTGGGTCCTCCGTGGCCGGCTCCCCCCCGGGCTGGGCGTAATTTGCTACGCAGACGACACGCTCGTCACAGCCCGGGGTTGGACCCTCGAGGAGGCGGCAACGCTGGCCACCTCAGGTACCGCGGAGGTGGTCAGGCGGATTGAGGCGCTGGGGCTTAGGGTGGCCCTTGAAAAGTCGGAGGCCCTACTGTTCCATGGGCGCCGACGGGGCCCGCCCTCCAGCGCCTCGATAACGGTCAATGGGGTGGGCTTGCCAATCCAGGCCCACATCAAATATCTGGGCCTGGTATTGGATGGACGGTGGCACTTTGACGAGCACTTCCGCCGTCTTGCGCCAAGGCTCGTCAACACGGCGTCCGCCCTCGGGCGACTTATGCCGAATTTGGGCATTTGGGGTAGTACGGTCGATGGCGCTGTACGGCGCGCCCGTGTGGGCGGAGTCCCTGGCCGCTCGTAATAGGGCCCTTCTGTGGCGTCCACAGAGGGTCGTAGCGGTCAGGGCAATACGCGGGTACCGCACGGTCTCGACCGATGCAGCCTGCGCGTTGGCCGGAACCCCCCCGTGGGATCTGGAGGCGGAGGTGCTCGCCGACGTCTATCGGCGGGCGTCGACGGTGCGGGCGGGGGGCAGCCGCCCCTCGCCGAGCGTAATGTCATCGTGGCGGGAAGATGCCCGCCGCGCCACCATCCTAAAGTGGAAGTCTCGGCTGGAGACGCCCCGGGCCGGTCTCTGGACCGTGGGGGCGCTCCGGCCGATCTTGGAAGAATGGGCAGGGCGGCAGCACGGGATCCTCACCTTCCGGTTGGTGCAGGTTTTGTCGGGGCATGGTTGCTTCGGCAAATACCTGCACACGATCGCAAGGAGGGAGACGACCCCAGGCTGTCACCACTGCGACTGCGACGAGGACTCGGCGCAGCACACGCTCGAGTCGTGCCCGGCATGGGATGTGCAGCGCCGGGAACTCGTTGCAGTCATAGGCGTGGACCTGTCGCTGCCGGCCGTTGCGCGAGCGATGGTTGGCAGTGACAGGGCCTGGACCGCGGTCGCCGCCTTCTGCGAGGCTGTCATCTCGCGGAAGGAGGTGGCGGAGAGGGCCCGTGAGGAATCCTCCTTCGCGGACCCGATTCGCCGCCGGCGCGAGGGGCGGCGTGCGCGCGCTTACTTGCGCCTGATTCCGCCCTAGCCGAGGCTGCGGACAGTGGGGTCGGGGAGTACCCTGCCGTCCGCGGAAGCCTACCGCGAAGGTGCGACGCCCAAGTGTGCGAGGCGTCGCTCAAGAGAGGGTGCCCGTAGGGGCTGCCGCCTGCGGATCGCGGTCGTAACGACGCGGTACCCGTGATCCGCCGTAGCAAGGGCGGGTGGAGGTGCACGGTGGGTTTTTAGTGGGTGAGAGCCCCATTCACCCCGTTGTCTCCCCGGGCAGCGGGGTGTGCGGTAGGACATTTTTGCCCACCTAAAATAAAAAATAAAATAAAAAGGGTGGTACTTCACCGATCGAACTGGCCCATTCGTGCTGAGATAAGTAAGGCTCTACCACTAGGAAATTATGTAAAAAATTATGTATAGTGTCTCTGTGGTGATGGACTAAGAATACAAGTGTCACCACCCCATCCTTTCCAGCGGGTGTCGTACAAGGCGACTAAAGGAAGTAAGCAATCATCACCCATTACTTTACTACTTTCGATATACATGAGTTCATGAGCGATGGTTACCACATACCATAAAGTGGGCAGCGACTCGTCTGCCATCATAGGAAATAAAAAAATGCTTTGGAAAATCCAAAAGTGCACGCGTCATAATCTTCATTTTTCACAATAAAATTGATTATAAATATTCTATAAATATTCACGGACATTTTCACACAACGTCCTCTGGTCCCAAACTAAGCTTAACGCTTGTGCTATGGGTACCAGATTAGGGATATAATACATATACTACTTTTTTTTTGTACATACATACATATAATAAATAAAAGACACCCAGACGCAGTACAAATATCTGTGTTCATCACACAAATAATTGTCCTGAGTGGGAATCGAACCCACAACCTCGTGCACGGAAGTCGGTTACACTACCGACTACGCCACGAGGCCCGTCAAATTTGTAAGTAATTAATAATGTATTGGTCTTACTAAGTAGTTTTTAATAAATCACAAAGATAGCGCTAATTTCAAAAAGTACTGTGGTTTTCATGTCTTATTCGCCACATAGCGCTAATTTTAAGAAGTACTTCTATATTGGTCTATAGAAGTAGTTCTCACGATATAAGGATAGCGCTGGTTTTAGTGTCGTGTCGAGCGTAAATATTCACTATATTTTTGTTTATTTAATAACAATTAAACCACATCGAATCAGACCGTGAGAAGTAGTATAGGGCTCTGTTCGTAGTTATACTGAATAGTAAAAAAAAATACTCGATTAGTAAAGTATTTGGGTCGTGTTAACATACATTATCCAACAATACACGGACGTTCAAGACAGAACTTTTTTAAACAGTTTTTTAACTAGTTTAAATAACAAAATAGCATCAAAAATATCATGAGTATTAAAAGTTGTGTTTTTTATTGATATGTGTGTATATATATTATTTTACAAGTGCATTATATGATAAATAGAGACATTTTAGGTTTGAAAAATCTGTTGTTCGGGGTGAAATGAGAGTAATACCCACCTCAACGCTTCGCTTATGAGGCGAGCAAAATGGACTATACGTAAATTGGAAAAGGTATATACCTACTAAAAAGTGCATGACCTTTTATCATCGTCTAACAAACTCACATTTACAATGATAATATTAGTTAGAACGACGCGATATACTTTATCATCACCAGCCATCTTAAATAGCAGGTGGATCCCTGTGCAACCCTATTATGTCATACAAGTTTATGTAAATGTGTAGGCCGCTGTATCTCTTGGGAAATCTGTAAAAACCTTTATGTACTATCGATGTTCCATACAGGAGTGAAGCCATCCCTACATCAATATACGCTCAGATTCTTATTTAAAATATACTTATGTTTACTGATATGTTATTAAGAAGAAAACACCCTACAATAAGTTATATTGCTTGTAACTTTGTATAATCCTTGTATATGTATAGACTTTACAAACATACAATTTCACGGAAACAACGTACGCCTAGACTCAGAAGAACCATTTGTGGATCACACAGTGTTTTCCTGTGTGGGAATCCAACCCACAACACTCGGGCTGGTATCTAAACCATTTCGCCATCTTTGCAGATATGTACATTAACATAATATGTTATATGTTTAACTAGCTTCTGCTTGTGAGTGCATCTGCGTGGACTTAGAATTGGATGCAGAGGAAATGAGAACTGTATAAATAAAGTGTAAATAAATAAAATAGCCAGAATCAACAAGCAACTCTCAATCAAATTTTAAGTCAGTGGAATTTTTACTTACCGAAAAATTTCAAGGCCGTCACAGAATATTGAATTTGAAGATGTTAGAGTAAATACTGAGGTCACGTTACTTGTATACTAAGCTGTGAAGACAGCTTTCAAAGAGTTGTTACTTTGTTCCTGAGAAGTACGTTTTCAAATAAGTATCCTATATGAAGGAGTATTGGGAAGATAACCTAACATAATATGTCACAGTAATGGGCTGCCTATGTCCAATATTTTGGGTTTAATGGTTGATTTCATGACGCAAGAGAATTTTAGTCGGTAACAACACTATCATGACTCGCATATTTAGAATGGCATTTGAACTAGGTTTTGTGTTTAATTCGCAAATTATATTTATGGCGCTTAGTGCAATTATTTTTTCTGAAGTAATGAAATATACTAAATTACGAAATATTCATGTTTCAGAATAAATTATTTGTGAAAATAAGAATGTAAATAAATAAATATTTACGGACATTTTCACACAACGTCCTCTGGTCCCAAACTAAGCTTAACGCTTGTACTATGGGTACGGATATAATTATACATATCCTACTTTTTTTTTGTAAATACATACATATAATAGAACACACCCAGACGCAGTACAAATATCTGTGTTCATCACACAAATAATTGTCCTGAGTGGGAATCGAACCCAAGACCTCGTGCACGGAAGTCGGTTAAGAAAAAATGAGAGAGATTTACTAAATGAGTTAAAAATGTGGGAAAAATGAGAGATTAACTGTAAGCAGGATTCGATGTGATCGGAGCACTTTCCCGGATTTGAAGAGACGTAGGTTCAAATACCGCTCGCACTACACTTATCTTTTTCTACGTTCACAAATAATTTGTTATTTCCAAAAAGTAATAGGTATATTCCCAGGAAGTAGTTCAAAATGAATTCACAGTTTTTGGAGCTCAGGTTTACAAATTTTTATAGGAAAGGTTTGAATAATATTCCTATTAGGTGGCAGAAACGTATAGGCAACGACAGTTGATACCTTATTAATATGTTGAATAATACAAAACAAATATTTCATTACGAATCGGCCATTTCATACAACCTGTAATATTTAAATTAATAAATAATAAATATTCACGGACAAATTTGAATCCAATTAATTGTCTCATGCATTAATTTGGTGATGATGAAAGTAGATAGTAGTAGTAGTATAAACGATTAGCCAAAAAAGGTTAGTTAGTTTTCAAAGCAACAATTACTCACATTGTGAATGATTGATTCATGAGGCTTAATTAAGCGTCTTAGCTGGCTCGTTAACTCCTTTAATTCGATCTGCACGCCTTTAAAGCGAAGGTGTTCTAAGTGAATAAAATTTATGTTCTGTTCATTAGTAGTATTAATTTCTATTCTATTTATTATTACGTTTAATTATTTTTTGAATATCATTAAAAATAGTCTATTTAGGTACTATTATTGTGGAGGATGAGCCTCCAGCAAATTGGTCTAGTTTGGTTGTTTTATTTCTTTCCGTTCAAACGAACCACGGGTCGCTTGTTGGTAAGTGATAATCGCCGCTTATCTGCAAGTATTGTAGAGTTCACAAGCGGTGGTTAGCAGCAGTTAAGAGGTGGTTAGCAGCAGTTAAGCGGCTGTTAAGTGGCGGTTAAGCGCCAGTAATTAAAAATATGTGGTCTATAGTGACAGCCTAGCGGTAAAACCAAGAACTGCAAAGACAGTGATATCGAGTTCGATACCCAGTCCAAGGTATTGATTTTACGAGATTTTTCGAAACTTTGTATTTATTTGTTTACAATTTATCACTGCTCGGTGGAGGAAAACATTGTGAAGAAATATGCATGACTGAAAGATTTACTCGATGGCTTGTGAAGTCTGCCAGCCCACTTTGCGCCAGTGTGGTGGACCATGGCCAAATCCCACGAAAAAGGGTAAAATAAAGTAAGGAGTACTGTCAAGCCCTTGCTCACCATAGAGATCAAACTCTACGTTTGAGATTACTGGGAATAGTATGAGCTATGTATGCTATGTATCTTTCTCTTCCATCCATATTTTTTGTTAATAATGGGGCATCGAATAGAATAGTGTGAGGCCCTCACTCTCTACATAAACCCGCCGTGTTCAATATTTATTTGAAGAACACTGGAAATGTTCATGTGGTGACAGACTAAGAATACAGTGTCACCACCCCATTCTTTCCCACGGGTGTCGTATGAGGCGACTAAGGGAAGTATTCAATTATCATCCATTGCATGACTGGTGGTAGGGCTGGGTACTAAGTTAGAGTACTCACTTGGTATCGGGCCCGAGTGGGTTGGTACCACCATCTCCCATGTGACCGGCCATGAAACACATCGTTGCGTTTTGGCTGTAGCAGGAGATAGCCGTTTATTCTTTCGTTTCATATCGGTGAAGTGAAATGGTGAGCAGCAGCTTGACAATACTCTCAGTATAATTGTCCATGAGTGGCGGTTACCATTTATTCAGATGGGCCGTGGCTCGTCTGCCACTACATGAAGTAAAAAAAATAAAAAAATGTGTAACATTACTTTTGTGGTCCATCGAAATACACCTAGAGAGTTTTCGGCTGTTTAAACAATGAAGACGGTAGTCGCCACCACTTCACTCGTTCAACTCTAACGATAATTGAGAGCTGTCTGTTATTGCTAAGTGAAACTTTACCACCTGTGTGTTCCAAGTTTATTTTCTTTCGCAATAGTATTATAGTTACCTTAAAAGTCATTTCGCGGAATAAGAGTATCATAGTTGTTTATCCAGCTTTTTTATACTATATGGATGGCAAACGAGCGTACACCCCATGCAATGGCAAGTGGTCCGTACCGTAGTCTATAAATAGACGCCAGCAACACCAGTGGCATCATCTCCAAGGTAGAGGAAGTGGAGAGGAAGGATACTAAGGCAGGTAGGAAGGATACTAAGGCAAGGATAGGAAGGGAGTTTGTACCCCAAATATTCTCACTCACTGCTGTTATTTTACGCTGATCTTCTGTAAGACGGTGGTACTTCCCCGATCGAGCCGGCTTATTAATTAATTATCTGCCTCGGTGGTGTAGCGGTAGTGTATGCGACTGCTAATCATGAGGTCTCGGGTTCGATCCCCGGGTCGAGCAATGTTATTTAGCTTTTTCCTAAAAATAAAAATTCTCAGTAGGCGCCAAGAGTTTGGAAATGTGCCCGGTAGACGTCAATAGGCTCGCCCCCTTTTACGTGGGACTTAAACATAGCTAGCGAATTGTGGGTGTGTAATACACCTCTGCCTACCCCTTCGGGGAATACAGGCGTGATGCTGTTGTCTTTTTTTTTATTCATGCTGGGATTTATTTACGATAGTGTAACCGAATTCCGTGCACGAGGTTGTGGGTTCGATTCCCACTCAGGACAACTATTTGTGTGATGAACACAAATATTTGTACTGCATCTGGGTGTTCTCTATCTATTATATGTATGTAATTACAAAAAAAAAAGTAGTTTCTATATTATATCCGTAATCTGGTACCCATAGCACAAGCGTTAAGCTTAGTTTGGGAACAGAGGATGTTGTGTGAAAAATTTTGTGTTATTTATTTATTTTTATAGTAGTAAAGTCTTGCTTCTCTCAGCACAAAAGGGCTGGAGCGCGACCGGTAACATAGGTACTCCCTCACAGAAGATCGTCGTAGTTAATCGGGTAATCCTACTGTTGTGTTTAGTATGGTAAGTGAGAGTGCCAGGGCACAAACCACCTTATTGCCTCCCTATTATCCTCACTGGCAACTTTCTTATCACCTCTGTATTATACTTCCTCATTACACTATATCCCTTTCTCCAGCAACGCGAGTATGATACCTCTGGTGTTGCTAGCATCGTGTAAGTATGTAGCATGGTAAATGGTTACCATAAGGCCGGCCAGATGCTTGATACTCTCATATTATAAAAATAAAAAAACATAATTTATCTTTTTATATTTTTTGAAACTTCAAACTATTTTGCAAACGATGCGAGGACATTTGACAGAAATCATGTTAGTTCCACTTCATATATCTTGTCACGTAGATATTTCCTGCCCATGATTTCGCAGTTGACCTTTTTCTTCGGTATGTCACCGCCTAGGTTACTTAAATTCCTTGTGCGGAGCCTTTTACCATTTATATCGCTTCGTTCATCTTCTTTCATCAATTTTTCCACGTTACTAAATCTGCAGCCACAGATCTTTTGGAGTCTATATGCTAATTCAATGAGTATTTCAATATATTGATACTGGTAGCAGTATATGATATTTAAATTACGGACCTTTGTTTTTCATGCCTTTAATGAGATAATATTATGAAAAACTGTTACCAAATTCAAACCTATAAGAATATGTAGTCGGTTTACAGTTACTTGTTTGTTTGTTCACGCCCCACGCTAAAAATTATTGTAGACATTGGGACGATTTTTTTTGTTTAATAACATAGATTTCAAAACAAGTTTATATATTTGCTCAGTGGTGGTAGATGATTTAATGTTATTAAAATATAACAGAACAGAAGAGATATCGATTTGAAGACAACAACACAATTTATATAATACTAGGTGAAACAAATCTGTTTTAATACCAAAAAAAAATTATTCCTGCACTTTTTAATAACGTATTTTTTTTAAGTTTTTCATAACGCGCATTTTTTATTTCTTATTTCATTAGTTTTATATTCCTCGCAGATGAAGTCGCGAAAAGAAGCTAGTTTTTCATTATCCATATTATTTTTAATATGTAAAACTATTAACTACTAATCGAGATCCAAAAGTTTTTAAGATTTTTTTTTGTTGATGTAGTGTCATGCGAGCCACGGTCCATCTGATGGTAAATGGTAACCGTCGCCCATGGACTCTACTATACCGAGAGTATTGTCAAGCCGCTGCCCACCAATTCATTTCACAGATATGAAGTGAAATATAAACGGCTATCTCCTGCTACAGCCAAAACGCAACGATGTACTTCATGGCCGGTCACACGGGAGATGGTAGTACCAACCCGCTCGGGCCGATACTAAGTGAGTACTCCCACTTGGTACCCAGCCCTCCCACCAGTCATGCAATGGATGATAATTGCTTACTTCCCTTAGCCGCCTCATACGACACCCGTGCGAAATAATGGGGTGGTGACACTTGTATTCTTAGTCCGTCACTACACGGACAAGATTCCATGAAACTTAAAGTTCCAAATTCATTGAAACCACTTTGTGTTTATCAGACGTTTTCAATAATCTCGGCTTAAGTCCGGATCGATTGATAAAGCGATTATTATGACCCGACCAGATTACCGGACTTTGTAGCAATTAGTTAAGCGACCGCTGGTGTTTAGTTTTCCAAACTGAAATTACGCTTCTACTAGATTGCGATTGTTAAGTTATTTTATCAGGTTTCTGTTCTATTGTGAAGGGTAACAAACGACCTATACATAGTAGGTCACCCGTTTGTATTGCAAGTACTTTCGTATATATATTAAAAAAAAATATTATGATGGACTAACATAAATAAACTATATTTTTTTGTTTATATATGTAAATTTTAATCACTTAGCATGCCGTTTACGACAACCATCCATCCATCCATCCATTAACCTTTCATCGTCCACTGTTGGACATAGTCCTCCCCGAAATGGGGTCTTACCATAACCGCCACGCTTGCCAGGCGGGTTGGCGATCGCAGTGGATGTTTTTAGTACACAGGGGAACGCTGCTGCCCGGTCCCCCGGTAATCCTTTAGTCGGCTTTTACGACTCCCATAGGAAGAGACGGGGTGGAGCTATTCTTGGTGCCGGCCCCACACGGGAAACGGTTTACGAGAACACAATGTGTGAAGATGCGAATAGAAAAACGATAAAAAAAAAACTAGACGTCGCGGGACGTCATTTCATTATAGAGTTACTGTGGCCACCTTCCAGCTTCATCACCAGCCCCTGGATACCATCTAGACACAAAGTACTCGGCAAGACAAATCATACGAGCCCAAACTTGATGGGGTTGCGCCGTTTCATTATAGAGTTCCTATGTCCACCTTCCAGCTCCATCATCAGATCAGCTCCATGTCATCATAATATTGCATTGTCACGTTATATACACATGCGTGTAAAATTTCAGCTCAATCGGAAACCGCGAAGTGTGAAATTTTACTTGCAAGATTTGAACGGGACAAGTACTTACAATAAAAGCGTCGCCACGCTAACAGCCGATTATACCCTCCCTCCGCATTAGATGTTTCACATCAATAATGTCATATTGAAATTGCAAGCTCCAAGAACCTGCCATGATATCTGTTTTGGCAGAGCTTTTGGAACGGTGATCAGAATCACTGTTAGATGCAGGTTCAATCCCCGCTCTTGGCTCTCATTATCAATTTATATTTAAGCACTTTGTGTTTTAGTAAAGACCGCGCATGTACACAATATATCAAAAGTTTTATATACTGAAAACTTATAACACTTTCTTTCATAATTATTACTTATCAACAGAGAAAATTTGCTGTAAATACTTACGAGACAGATACGAGTTGAGGAAGTGATAAATTCGTGGTAAAATCTTAGCACTAAAACTTCATGGTAGCAAGTTTCAGATACTGTCGACTCAAAACTCTGAAAATTCATGAGCTTATGAAATTTTAGTTATGACTCTCATACTTACAAAGTGGCCTACAAACTACGAGATTTTATAGCGAATACTCACGCATTCATAAAACGACATCAGTAGAGCCAATTTATTTGGAGATTTTAGCGCTAAAGTATGTTAAAGCAATATAATAAATATTTATAAAAAACTAGCTGACCCGCGCCCACTTCGTTGGACGGTAAACATTAGAAAAAACCCGTCTAATAGAAATATCACTCAGTAGATTACTTACGACACGGTCGCGGTTCCATACCTATGTCGTATTATCTCTTTAACCATTCGTCCAAATTATATGCAGTAAAAGGGAGTCTTGTTTTAAACACATGAGACGATAAATTTACTTATTTTGATAAGAATTCATAATTATTGATATGACCAATAAACATGACCTACACGATTTAATATTTTTTTTAATATAAAAAGCTATTTTTTCGACTTAAATATAAAAGTTAGACATATACTGTCGCCGGCTTTTTTGTAGGCATTATTAAGCTCTACAACTTTTCCCTAGAATTCAATAATATATTATATCTCTCATTGTTAAGGCAGCGTTCGTAAGAAACGTTTTCGTTCGACCGTTTTTTCTCTGACTTACTTTGAAAATCCGACTACCATGGAAAAGTCTTTTCATTTTTCCGGTTAATATATAGCATATGACACTCACAAATAACGTCGATTTCTATTGGAGAAAAAAATTTCAAAATTGCTTTAGTAGATTCAGAGATTACCGCCTACAACCTCACAAACTTTACCTCTTTATAATATTAGTATAGATATTTTGTAAGAATAAATTGACTGCACATATAGTGAAGTAGTGTAAGTACCTATAGTGATTTGATTTCGATTCCCAATCAAAAAAAATCCTCCAGTATCTAGTAAGCCTTCTATCAAGTATTGTGTGTCTATAATATATATTATAGTAGTATTATTTTTATATGCACCTACCGCTACATTTCTGCTCCGCCCCAGGTAGACTGGTAGAGAATGCCTAAGGCATTAAGTCCGCCTTGTACTCAGCATGTGCAAAAGTTTTAAAATAAATAAATAAAATAAAAATTCATTGTGGTGATCCGTAAATGTATGTGTTCAGTTTATCACAACTGACTATATAGAATATCTACCCGGTGATGTTCCATTATTTCTGAAGCATAAATTAATGTTCAAATATTACTAAACATCTTTACATTTATATCTTGCCTTGATTCTGCCCGTGACTCCATCCGCGTGGACCTTAGAATATAATCCGTGTGGTGATGGACTACGGACTAATACAAGTATCACCACCACATCTCTTCCCGCGGGTGTCGTACAAGGCGAATAAGAGAAGTAAGTAATTATACCCATTGCATTACTGGTGGTAGGGCTAGGTACCAAGTGAGAGTACTCACTTGCTATCGGGCCCGAACGGGTCGGTACCACCGTCTCCTGTGTGACCGGTCATGAAGCACGTCAGTGTGTTTTGGCTGTAGCAGAATATAGCCGTTTATTCTTTCATTTCATAGATTCAGATTATATATATATATATATATATATACATGAATTGCTTGTTACAAGATATTATATATATATATATATATTATAAATTCGGATGGTGGATGTTACTCAATCATGCCATAACACCACAAATCTGGATGGAATTCGGTATAGAGGCTTTTATATCAAAAAAATACGTTTACCATAACCCGTGCGATAGATTACCATCACTACCACCGATCATGATGAATTTAGCATACATATATAGTCTACAACTCAGAAAATAATATAGGCTATCTTTATCCCGGAAAATGAATGGGTTCTGTGGGATAACTATTTTCCTTAGAGTTAATTAATGTGCCCTAGATACTTTTTTTTTTATAGATATAATATACTTTCCACGCGGATGAATTCACGGCAGCATCTAGTAAACAAATGCCGCGGCTTTGCCGCAGCCAAAAGCCAGTTTTTAATTGATATCTCAGGTTCTCGATGTAGTAGCGGAATAAAATGTATGCCAGTTGTTAAGTCT
Organism: Leucoma salicis; assembly: GCA_948253155.1. Lineage (NCBI taxonomy): Eukaryota > Metazoa > Arthropoda > Insecta > Lepidoptera > Erebidae > Leucoma > Leucoma salicis. The sequence goes on along the minus strand of OX411808.1, from coordinate 6,305,027 downwards.
AATCAAGAGCTATCAAATAAAAAAAGTTGCATTGAAATCCGTTCAGTAGTTTTTGCGTGATGCGCGCACAAACAAACCGATAAACAGACGAAAATTCTCAAAAAATGTTTTGTGTTTAGACACACCTATATAGCCTATTACAGTATTTTTTTATCAAATATCTTAAATGTACAGACACAGCTCTATCACAGTTTTATAATAGTATAGATAGATATGAAACATGTAAAACAAGTGACTATTTTATTAAGTAACAATAAACACAGCCATTTTACAGAATTATAATATTTCTACAATTTTATTTGGCCACAGATATCAGATTAAGTTTCACAAGAGCACTCTGCTCAAGCAATGAAGTTTTCGTCGAATTTGGGAATATTAAATTCAAAATCCCGTAGTCAGTTGGCAAGTTCGTCTGCGAATATCAACGTCTTAATTTCAATGAACCAATCGTAAAAATCCGTTTGTAAAATATCCGTAACATTTCTGGTTTAATCTTTTTCTGAAATCCTATGATAATCTGGTTTAAGTTTAATAAAAAATCAATTATCTCCTTACTAAGTTATGTTCATTATTGAAATAGGCAGTATTCTGAGTGCTATCAATCTTCTACTTAACGTAAAGAGCCATCCAAAAAGCAGGCGGGAATAGGATCGACTTTTTTACTTTACATACTGAAGCACACATAGACGTTTCATAGACAGTTAAAACGAACAAAACCAGGGTACGTATCACAATCAATAAAAAACAATATAGGAACTCGCGCAGAATGAAAGCAGCTTTTTAGTTCAGCTTTATAGTTCTTTTGAGTGTTGCTTCAGTTGCTTACTTATGTTAGAGAAGTAGTTAGTAAGTAGTTAGTTGAATTGTTACTTAATATATGCTGGAACAAGTGGATGAATTTGTTTAAGTTAAACGTCGATTAAGTCGGGATGGAAATACGCCACTGATATAGAGAGAAAAGTAAATGCGGGAAATATAGTGAACGGAGCATTGTGACAAATTCTCAGCAGCCACCACCTCAGACATAAGGCACATGTCGCAATACACAACGCAGTACTTGTCCCAACGTTATTATACTCATTTTTGATCTATATTTTTTAGCATTTGACATGCTCCACCACTTTTTAAAGAACAAATTATTTATGAATAAGGAAAAAGAGATTTTTTGTACTAACGGGAATCGAACCCGCGCCTTCTCCAATCCGGGGAAGTGCTCTGAACCACTGAGCTATAGTACAGATCTTTCGATCATCCCAATTTACTTATCACATTTTGTCTTCACGACCAACGCCATCTATCGGAAGCATTTACATGCATTATACCAATATAGTAAGTTTAATTTTGCAATTAAAATTCATACTATTTGATGGCGCGATTTTCTAAACATTTTTGATCTATATTTTTTAGAATTGACATGCTCCGCCACTTTTTAAAGAACAAATTATTTGTGAATAAGGAAAAAGAGATTTTTTGTACTAGCGGGAATCGAACCCGCGCCTTTTCCAATCGGAGTTCCGGGAATCCGGGTTAATTCCCCTCAATCGTCCTTGCCCCCAACTCTTATTCCTTAACTTCGCATAGACAACGTGAGTGACGTATTACGGGGAGTCCCCTATGATACCTATTAGAAAAAAATAACGAATCATCATTTCATCTTACTCAGAGGATAAAGTATATCTTAAATATTGAGACAACTGTATATATAAGAATTAAAAAAATACTTGAAGAATAGCTCCTCCGCTTACCGCGACAAAACATACCTGAAAGAAGAAAGAAAGAAAAATATTTTATTGTATACCAACAGAAGACACAACAAAAAGAAAACAGGTTACAGACAACTAGGAAGAAAAAAATAGCGAGATACATTACATAATGAGGCTGTTCGTAACTAATATAGGTAATAAAGATTGTATGTCTCTGGACCAATGAGGTCTCCTTTCAGCAATATGAGGCCACACATAGTGGACAGCCGCGCTGGTTTTCAGTAGAGCCCTCTACTTACATTGTAATATATAAAAGAATATGACCATTTCCGTATAGAGTTAAACGTCACCAAAAGCTGTTTTTTTATTGCTAATTATGTCAAACGAACCACGGCCCACCTGATGATAGCCAGCCCTTTTTTTTGTTAAGGCGAGAGAAAATGTACCTAACCACACACTCTATCGTTCGGGGCAATGAACAGAGTAGTGTGAGGCCCTCACCCACTAAAAAAACCCGTCGTGTGTCGTCTCTCCACCTGGCGGACCACTGAAACTATGTTACATTACTTCAGCGGCCTATGGTACCTAGCCCTACCACCATTAAGTAAAAATGATGTAACCAAATGTTGCATGAATGTAAAATTCACAAAACCTAGATTTTACATTTAATCCTACTTTTTCATATAAAGCAAAATATTTTTGTACATTTTAAGTTCAAATCCTGCTTGTGGGTGTTCTTTTCAATTTCACATTTTTGCACTTTAGTTTTCTTTTATAGTACAGTATCATATTCCTTCTATTTTCGTAATAATCCAGCTATATTAAATGTCACATTTCATGAGTGTAATGCTATGACATTATGTACATATTCTATCAGAGCGAATAATAGATCAAAGATCGTAAGAGTGGAATAATTTTATGAGGGGAATGTGGTTTGGAACAGGGCAACTTTTCTTGGCGTTATTTGTAATATATCATTGTACAAACTTATATCCCATACCATATACATCATACTTGACATATGGAATTTATTTTGTTTAACCTGATGTTGTACAATAAATAAAGTGATTTAAGTTTTCATACTCAACCCTATGGCCAATAGCATGATAATTTTTAAGTTTGCTATATATTAGGTGTTTTGGCCATTATATATTCAGTCAAGAAAGTATTGGGAATGGATGATTTGTTTATGGTTCCAAATTCAAATTTATGTTTTTCTTGTTGTTGTTAGATTGGCACAACTGTTATCCATTTTGGCGCGGAGTTTGAGTTGCATCTATTATTTATATTAAATACAGTGCTGTTTTTAGTTATATCATATCTAGTGTGTACCTATTGCGAATTTCATAATGGACAAAAACATCGAACAAAGAGTTTGTCTTAAATTTTGCTTCGCCAATTGAATTTCGTGTTCGAAGTCACTGAAAATGTTACAGAAGGCTTACGGTGAATCGACTTTATCAAAAACACGTGCTTATGAATGGTACAAAGCGTTTAAAAGCGGTCGAGATGTGATGGGAGATTTGCCTCGCTCTGGTAGGACATCAACGTCTGCAACTGAAGTTAATATTGCAAAAGTGAAGGAGATAGTGGCTGAAAATCCTCATTCAACTTTGAGAGAGATAACCGCCGAACTTTTTGTGTCTCACGAGTCATTCCGTACCATTTTAAATAATCACTTGGAAACATGTTTCCGCTCGGCTAGTCCCAAAAGACCTCAAATTTCTTCAAAAACTCAATCGCATGAGAGTCGCTGAGGACATGCTAGAACGAGTCAATTCCGACCGAACATTTATGAAACGCATTGTTACTGGTGACGAGACGTTTTGCATGTCAAACTCGTAAACCCTTACGAGTTTGACATGCAAACTATTCAACAAGCTTCGGAGTGGCGACTTCCAACTGAACCGAAACCGAAAAAACCACGCCAAAGTCGATCAAAAGTCAAAGTCATGTTGACTGTTTTCTTTGACTATCACGGTGTTGTGCACTCGGGATTCTTGCCAGAAGGTCAAACGGTAAATAAAGAATATTATTTGAGCGTTACGCAGCGTTTAAGAGACCAAATTCGACGAAAAAGGCCAGATTTGTAGAAAGAAAATTCTTGGATTTTGCACAACGATAATGCGCCTTCGCAATTGTGAATGATTTTTTATCCAAACACTCGACAAATACCATCGAGCAACCACCACATGCACCAGATATGGCTCCGGCCGACTTCTTTCTTTTCTTAAACTCAAATTACCACTTCGTGGCACCCGTTTTCAACCGGTAGAAGACATAAAGGAAGATTCGCGGCGAGAACTGCACTCAATTCTGGAAACAGCGTTTTAAAAATGTTTTGATGATTGGATTATTCGTTGGCGTAAGTCTATTATTTCTGAATGAGCATACTTTGAAGGTGATAAAATAAATTTGGATCAATATCAAACATTTTGTGTATTATTGATCTTTTCCTGGTACTTTCTTGTCAGAGTATTACGTGGTCGTTACAAAATCATCATATAGGTACTCATACTCATATACATTAATACTATGTGTTTTTGAGTTTGCTGTTGCTACCAATTATTAAAATAAAATCTGATAAATTATACTTCTTCCAAATCCGATAAAGTAAATATATCTAATATCCTTACATTAAAATATTACATTAAAATTTACGTGCACCTTTTTAGACGGTAACTCTTTAGAAGATGAAATATCTGAGTACCAAGATTTGTAGCTATTGAATATGTGGAATGTTACTAAGCTAGTGCTTGCTTCAACGTAAAAAAAAACTTACATTAGATTGACGTTGCGAACAAGCGAATTGGCTTTACAATTTATGTTGAATGTATTTTGACTAAAACGTTTTAAATTATAATATACACGTTTTTATCCATAAACGCATAGAAAAGCAACGGGATTTCAAAAGCAAAATTAGTTACTGCCTGCGGAATTAATTTTATGAGGCTTTATTGTGTCTTTTACTTATTAGCGAGTTTATTAAATTAGGTTAGTACGTGACGCGAAAAAGCAGAAACTTATAATTTATAATCGTCAGTTGAAGCTTTTATTGGTTTTTTATTTTACTAGGACTTCTAATCTGTGGTAATTATTAAAAAATCTTTGACGAAAAACAACAAATTATTTTAATTAAAGAGGTAAGATAATCGTTAAAGAACAGAAGTAACAAATATGATAGAAAAAAATACGAAAACACAAAACCAAAGGGTTTGTATTTTCAGTGGGAATCAGCCTGCCACATTGCCATGAAACCAAACCAAATATGACAAATAAAGAAAGTCGTCCCTCTAGATAAACTGATAACCAAGTCAAACCTGCCATGCAGGCAACCTAAGACTATGGTGTAGCACTGGATAAAATAAAAATATTCAATATTTAGATTTGTATTTTAACAATTGACATTTAAAGAACAAATTATTTCTGAAAGTGGAAAAAGGTAACTTTACTGCAAGCAGGATTCGAACCTGCGTCCCATCGTGGATGGTTCCCTTTGTCACATTCACAAATAATTTGTTTATTAAATATTTTATATATTTACAAGTATTATATATATATGTAGAAGGAAAATCATTTTGCCAATATATTCAGGCGTTAGTAGGCGTTTTAATTAAGGAATTAATTTAAAAGCAAAACAAGGTATTAAGTATTTCATATGGTTTAGTCTAGAATAACTAGCATATCCACAACTACTGAAAAGTTCAATTTTGAATAATGACGTTCAAGCACTCCAATCAACTTAGTTCTATAGAAAAACTCAATAACCACAAGATCCAAAAGATTTATCATTAAATTGCCTTGATCCCACTCGAGGCTTGACCTCTGCTCTGATTGTACGTAGTTTACAATATACAGACTTTTAAATACAATGACTGCTTAGACGTTATATAATTTAAATTAAACTAAAATCAATGAGATGAGACCTTAACAAATAATTTCTAATGACAAACCATATTCCGCATCAAATAATTAATAATCAACGTTAGTGAACGAGATTTAAACCTTGAAACTAGAAGCAGCAGTGGACTGCGATTCGCTGATTGATTGATTAATAAAGAACAGTTATAAATTACTGCAATGTTGTATAGTAAAATTTAAAAAATCACTCTACCTATACACTTACACGGTATTAGGATAAACCAGGGGATAAATACCTAACTATTAAACATCTTATGGGTTTTTTAATGAGATACATACAAGAATATTTTAAATAAAATCCAGTCTATTGCATATACAAGAGCTTATATTACAACTGTTGCATACAGTAATTATGCAGTAATTATGTTTCAACTTTGTTTGCCACAAATATTTCTAAATGAACAAGTTTTACAGAAATAATTTACTCTGGCAATAAAGATTTTCAACATTTCAGAAATTAAATGCTTAAATCCCTTAGACACTCGTCGAAATTCCGTCCACCTGCAGGCAGTTTATTCTTAACTTTAAGATTTATCAACATCAAAGTTATTGTTTAAAAGCGTCGTATAATTTCTGATTAAAAATCTCATCATTGAATCGCTTCCATCTCCAATTTGATTAAAACTTGTAGTTAAAATTGTAATTATTAATTATTCATTGAAACAATCAGTATTTTTCTGCGTTGGATATTATTTGGGAGTGATGCGTTGAATGACACGATTGCAGTAATGAAATAATTAAAAATTCAACGAGTAATTTTCTGCAACGAATGCCTTTTATTAAAACTTACTTTGCTGTTGATACTGGTATTTTGCGTATGGTTTAATATTATAGATACGTTTTATTAATTATTAGAACAATTTTTTTTTCAACCCTTCTTCTGTCCCACTATTGGGCACGTGTATCCTCTTATGGTGAGAAGGATTAGGCCATAGCCCACCACGCTAGCCTAATGCGGGTTGCCAGACTTCACAAGCCGTTGAGAGAATCTCTCAGGCATGCAGGTTTCCTCTATATCACTGTCTTTGCAGTCCTTGCTTTTACTGCTAGGCTATCAATGCTCATAATAAAAAATATAATATAATACACATTTAGATATTTTTATATATATCTTTAGCATTTGACATGCTTAACACTACTCACTTTGTATTTAATGTATAATATAATACATTTAAATATGGAAATAACATCAAGTTAAAGGCAATAAATAATAATAAATGGAAATTATTTGATTTAATGAAGAAGTAGATTTAAAAAAAAATGTATATACGCACGTGAGAAGTTATACTTCTTTAGCATCGTTAATAAATAAAGTAATTATTAAATTCGTAACTGCAAAACTTGTCACAGTTATGTTTTTAAATACCTTATTCGATAAAGTAATTATGTCTAATGTCACTAGATGGCGTTAGTAAAATTTAGAAATTTCTTATAAGTCGATGTTAAGAGTTTAGGTGTTTGATGTAACCGCGCCGGAAGGTTCGCCGGCGACCGGAAGTATAAGTTCAATATAACTTCAATAAATATTTTGCTGTAAAAATAAATTTTAGTATATTTATATCTATTATTTTATTGATTAAGATTTTACTTTATACTTAGGGCGATAAACAATTTTGGTATATAATTAATGTCAAAAACCGTCAAAGGCTTCTTGTAACAAGAAAATACTAAAGGGGTCAATTTTTTTCTGGGCCCATTAGAAAACGTTGCGTTGAATGATGGCAAAAAATTGTAATAGTATTGATTTTAAATAAACTAATCGTGGGCCTACATGTTACTTCCATGAAACTAATCTTCCATATAAAAGGTTACACGCATAAATAATTAGTGGAAAGGAAATTCGGGGTAGTTCATATTGAAAAAAAATCATATTCAAATACGCATGTAGTAAATAAATAATATTGCCACTAAAGATTATTTAATATGTAAATTTATATTCTCATTTGTTACGGAGTGAAGGGTATGTTTTTAATCAAGTTCATTATATTAGTATTAATATAAAAAATGTTAATAAGTATAATTCAAGGTAAATACAAAATTCGATTCGATTCCTTAGATCCGTTTTCAAGATACGCCAAATATACTCATAGATATCAAATTTAAAATACAGAGAATGTAAAATTTAATTTCCTGGACAACTAACCACATTTAAATTACCATTGGAAACAATTTTAACTCGACTATCCTTACAGTAGTAACTTTAAAAAAGTACACTAGAGTAGTAAAGATTTGTGAATTGTACACATATTTCAAGTAACATAAACGGGTCTTTTTCGAGTTTAAACAACTGCAACGTAGTTGAAGCTTCGGACTAAAGGTATTCAAAATTTGACCTAATTTATACGCGAAAAAAGACCTGCTTATGTTACTTTAAATAACCTTACAGTAACTGGTACTAAAAACCATTAGCTTACAATCAATAACAGGTGCTGTGGTTAGGTTAAGTTTTTTTTCATTGCGTATGGTGGCAGACGAGCCACTGCCCATGTGATGGTAAATGGTAACCGTCGCTCATGAATTCAAATATAGGTACTGGGAATATTGTCAAGCCACTGCTCATAATTTCACTTCAGAGAATAAACGGTTATCTCCTGCTACAACCAAAATAAACCAATGTGCTTCTTGGCAGCTCATACGGGAGATGGCGGTACCAACCCGCTCGGGCCTGATAGTAAGTGAGTACTCACACTTGGTACCCAGCGCTGCCATCAGTAATGTTATGGGTGATAATTGCTTACCTCACTAAGTCACCTCGTACGACACCTGTGGGAAAGAATAGGATGGAGACACTTGTAATCTTAGTCCGTCACCACACGGACTAAATTTATTTGGCTTTGGCTCTTTTAAAATTGCTATAGTATCTATATACTGCCTTACTAATAATCGTTGTATAACCTCTGAATAGTTATTCAGTGATTTATCTTTGTCACTAATATTAACACTAATAGAATATGATGTTGAAAGGATGGAACGAATACTGAATAACTATTCGGAGCTTAAATAATGTTTATTAGTAAGGGGGATAAAATATAAAGACTCTATCCATGCCTGTCTGTTTCCCCGTTTTCTTCTTCTATCGCCACCACGTAAACGTGTTCGATTGCATTTTTACTTCAAGTTACGAATAGTTTATGCTCATTTATATAGGCGATTTAGCATGGAGTACGGAATAAGAGATAATTATTTTCAAAAATTAATCCATTTTTTAGATTGCCAATGATTAAACTTAGTATTTAAGGTTAATCAACATTTTCAGATACATCGTGAAATCTGGATATCAAACTTGAACGTAAATTTCGTACCCACAATAGTGCTTGATTATTATTGGTATTCAAGACATACACTATTCAATGATACTTAGCATTATGCTAGCATATTACGCTCTCTAATGCATTACGCTCTATAATAATTTAACAGAGAATTATGATGATCGCAAATCTATAGTACAAATAAATTAAATAATAATAACAATAAATTTTCATAATTTAAAATATAGGTACATATTATATTTCCTTATTATAAATGTGAAAGCGAGTTTGTACGCTGTCACGCCTTCCATCCATCCATCCATCAGCCTTTCGAAGTCCACTGCTGGACATAGGCCTCCCCAAGAGAACGCCACATGTGTTTCGCTCATATGGGGGATAGTGCCGTAATCGCCACGCTTGGCAGGCGGGTTGGCGATCGCAGTGGATGACGCACGCCTTAACTACTGAAAATTACACACTGACATACTGGAATTATAAAGCTTAGAAAAGACTGTAGGCTATTTTTTATCCAGGAAAAATAGATGACTCTTGTGGGGTTAGCTAATTTTGCAGATAAATAATTAAAGTGTCGTTGATTCGTTGACGTATTTGTATTCTGAAGTCTATGCGGATGAAGTCGTGAGAAAAATATAATATTTAATATTAAGAAAAACCGAATCGGGACGTCGCGGTAGGATTCATCCTCACCATTTTTTTTTTGTTAAGGCAGAAAAAAAAATTGCTACCCGCACACCCCGTCGCTAGGGGCAACGAACAGGGTAGTGCGGGGCCCTCACCCACTAAATAAACCCGCTGTGTACCGTCTCTCCGCCTGTATTGGCGGGCCACTGGGACCGTGTTACATAATACTTCAGTGGTCCGCTAGCGGTCATCCACACCACTCTGAAGTGATTTTGTCGAAGACAGCTCGGTTACAGCTCTTTTTTTCTACGACGCACTCGTAGGCTCTGGAATGATCTACCTGCTACGGTGTCAATATTTTGTTTATTATTTATTTATATACTTTTGAATTTGTAATTATTACAAATTTAAGGATTTTGAAAAAGCCGTTTTATATTTTGGTTTTAATAGCTAAATGAAGCCTAAGCTATAGATTGTTCTGTAAGTCACATAATTGATAATCACAAAAGAATCACTGTCTAGTGACCATTAGAACGAGCACAGAATGTCGCACGCTCGGTTATTGGAAAACCCTAAGAGAAGTCCAACAATATTATCTCCAAAATGTTTAGGCATATTAAAATTAACTATCCGAATAAAGCTGACTAATATTGTACAAATGCTCGAATTCACTAATTGTTATAGCAACTGTCACGAAAACTAATCTGGCTTATTCAAATGTAGATTTTAACTGGCAAAGCTACGATAATGGACCGATGGCAGATTTGCAATGATTACCAGAAGGGTTGGGCCTCCGCTATATAATTTTATTGTTGTGATAAACTAGATTTGGTGGACCCTGTAGTAACACTGCCACAATTGCTATGATTAGTATCTTAGAAATTGTGGAGTTTTTGTAACCCTTTGTTGAAGTAAATACTTCTTTACGCACACATGACTTAGGGAGTAAGCTGGTAAATGCGTGACGTAAGCGTTACAAAAAGTGTGATCGTGTGAGGCGAACGGAAGTTGATAGGGAGATATAAGTTAGTGAAGATAGAAAGAGAGAGAGTTACGTTTCGTATATTACTGTAGGGGCAAGAGGGAGAGACGCGAGCATACATTTTCTTTCTCACTTTGTCATTATTAATAGATATCAACATTATTAATAACATATATATTTATTGTTAAGTTTTACTTCAATCGTGTGGTCTAAAGGACACTCGTTTTTTTCTTTACTATTTTTTTAAAGCCTTGCGCTAAGCAATAATCCTTGTATAGCGGGGGACTTTACAAACATATAATTTCACAGACACAAAGTACACCCAGACTCAGAACAACCATTTGTGCATCACACAAAGAGTTGTCCAGAGTATCTAAACCACTCTGCCTCTCGCCATCTGTGCAGTCAAACTATGCTATATGATGCTATATGATACATGAACTATGATACTACATTCAGTCAAGAAAGTATTGGTAGTGGATGATTTGTTTATGGTTCCAAATTCAAATTTTTGTTTTTTTTTTGTTGTTGTTAGATTGGCACAACTGTTATCCATTTTGGCGAAGAGTTTGAGTTGCATCTGTTATTTATATTAAATAAAGTGCTGTTTTTAGTTATATCATATCTAGTGTGTATTACGAATTTCATAATGGACAGAAACATCGAACAAAGAGTTTGTCTTAAATTTTGCATCGCCAATGGAATTTCGTGTTCGGAGTCACTGAAAATGTTACAGAAGGCTTACGGCTTTATCAAAAACACGTGCTTATGAGAGGTACAACGCGTTTAAAAGCGGTCGAGATGTGTTGGAAGATTTGCCTCGCTCTGGTAGGCCATCAACGTCTGCAACTGAAGTTAACATTGCAAAAGTGAAGGAAATAGTGTCTAAAAATTCTCATTCAACTTTGAAAGAGATAGCCGCCAAAATTTCTGTGTCTCACGAGTCGATCCGTACCATTTTAAATAATCACTTGGGTATGAAACATGTTTCCGCTCGGCTAGTCCCAAAAGACCTGAATTTTCTCCAAAAACTCAATCGCATGAGAGTCGCTGAGGACATGCTAGAACGAGTCAATTCCGACCCAACATTCGTGAAACGCATTTTTACTGGTGACGAGACGTGGGTTTACTAGTTTGACATGCAAACTGGACAACAAGCTTCGGAGTGGCGACTTCCAACTGAACCGAAACCAAAAAAACCACGACAAAGTCGATCAAAAGTCAAAGTCATGTTGATTGTTTTCTTTGACTATCGCGGTGTTGTGCACTCAGAATTCTTGCCAGAAGGTCAAACGGTAAATAAAGAATATTTATTATTTGAGCTTTATGCGGCGTTTAAGAGAGCAAATTCGACGAAAAAGGCCAGATTTGTGGAAAGAAAATTCCTGGATATTGCACCACGATAATGCGCCTTCGCACAAGGCCATCATTGTGAATGAATTTTTGTCCAAACACTCAACAAATACCATCGAGAAACCACCATATTCACCAGATATGGCTCCAGCCGACTTCTTCCTTTTTCCTAAACTCAAATTACTACTTCGTGGCACCCGTTTTCAATCGGTAGAAGACATAAAGGAGAATTCGCGGCGAGAACTGAACTCAATTCCGGAAACAGCGCTTAAAAAATGTTTTGATGATTGGGTTATTCGTTGGCGTAAGTTTATCGTTTCTGAAGGAGCTGCTTACTTTGAAGGTGATAAAATAAATTTGGATGAATAACAAAAATGATGTGTATTATTGATCTTTTCCCGGTACTTTCTTGACAGAGTAGTATACAGTAAATAATTATTTAAATAAAAAAAAAATATTACATCAACTTGTTTAAAGGATTAAATCGTTTAGTGAGACTGCTTTAGTGAGGCAATGAAAAGGAATTAGAAGTCATCATAATTTTTTTGTTCCCTGTCGTTTGGGGCAATGAACAGGGTAGTGTGGGGCCCTCAGCCACTGAATAAACCTGCCGCGTGCCGTCTCTCCGCCTGTATTGGCGGGGTACTGGAATTGTGCGTTACATTACTCCAGTGTTAGTCATCACACTCTTAGCCGAAATTCCTATTGTAGTTGATTTCTGATCTGTATGTAGCTGTTTTAGCTAATCACTAGTATTTACGCGGAACTTTGAAGAGGTCAGAAAAGTGTCCGACTTAATATTGATATAAATAGATGAATAAATATTCACGGACATTTTCACACAACGTCCTCTGGTCCCAAACTAAGCTTAACGCTTGTGCTATGGGTACCAGATTACGGATATAATACATATATTACTTTTTTTGTAAATACATACATATTATAGATAGAAAACACCCAGACTCAGTACAAATATCTATGTTCATCACACAAAAATTGTCCTGAGTGGGAATCAAACCCACGACGTCGTGCACGAAAGTCGGTTACATCATCGACTACGCCACGAGGCCCATCCAAATATAGATTATTAAGGCCGATAATCGGGTCCGGAAACTTGATACCGTGTGCGGCTAACCACTAATGATCCCAAATCGGGTTTTTCGTATTCAATCATACCCTCGGAAATCGTACACCCCATTTTATCAACTTCAATTAAAAAAGATAAATTTAATATCCAATCACTACTTAAAAATCACTGTGATGCTATATTGTAATCGTGCATATAATAATAATTCAACGGACTTTAAAAAAGGAGGAATATTTTTTATGTTTGTTACCTCAGAACTTTCGACTGGGTGAACCGATTTTGATGATTCTTTTTTTATTTGAGCTGGTGCTTCCCGTGTGAAAAGAGAATCGAATATTTTTTTCTTTTTTTATATTACAAATATGTATCTGAGCTATGCCTGCCAGTATTTATTTTTTTTCTTACCAAGGAGTATGTCGTTCTCACTACTTTTTGATCCCTCCTCGTATATATATTAGATTGTAAAACTGTAATATAGCTGTGTCTGTACATTTAAGATATTTGAAAAAAAAGACTGTAATAGGCTATATAGGCTGGCTAAACACAAAACGACTTTTTTAGATTTTTTGTCTGTTTATCTGTTTGTCTGTTTGTTTGCTCGCGCATCACGCAAAAACTACACAACAGATTTTGATGCAACTTTTTTTATTTGATAGCTCTTTATTAGACTTTACAACTGGTATACATTTTATCCCACTACTATGCCGGGAAGAGATATAACCCAAAAACTAGCTTTTGGCTGCGGTGAATCTGCTGGCAAAGGCTAGTTTATTTATATAGATATAGATTTATCACTAATAGAGGTGGAGAGGTGATCCGCTTAAACTAAAACATTATAAAACTACTTTACGGTTTCTTTGATCATGGGTACATCCAAAACTTAATACAATTTCTGAATCAAAAATATGATTCCATCTAACAAAGTGAAACGGGATTGTTTTACTCTGGCACCGGCAGATTTGATTTTCATCTCGCTGAAGTCAAATGAAAATTTTGGACGTCTGAGTTTCGGTTCGGCAATATTACTTGACATTGCTATTACATTTCTAGCACAATCTTTTAATCAAAGGAACTAATTGCTTTCAATTTAAAAGACTAGGGGTTGGATAGAGATGGATGTTGCCTGTGTTTCGTGAAATACAGTGAATATGTTCCATTAAATTTCGGCGTTGTAGCGTGTTGAGCTTGGCTTTTAAACGTCAGACTTTATCAGGCAGCAAACACGTTGCTGAAAATTTAATTAGTGAGATAATATTGAGAGAATGTTAAAGTAATTATACTGCTTAAAATCGTTGTTTTCTATTTTGTATTAGCATGCTTATTATGTTCACTATACTTATCTTTTCTAGTAGTAAAACCTTGCTGAGATACCAGCATGAATGGGTTGGCTCGATCGGGGAAGTACCAAGGTCAGTGTGAAACAATGACAGGTACTCCTGCCGTTGTGTTTCGTATGATGATTGAGAGTGGACTGGAGGCCCAAACCCGCTCCCCGTCCTCTCATTTTTATCCCTCCTATCCTCTCTTTCCTATCTCTGCTATTCTGCCTTATTATCCTTCCTATCCTTCGACGGGCCTCGTGGCGTAGTCGGTAGTGTAACTGACATCCATGCACGAGGTCGCGGGTTCGATTCCCACTCAGGACAAATATTTGTGTGATGAACACAGATATTTGTACTGCGTCTGAGTGTTTTCTATCTATTATATGTATGTAATTACAAAAAATAATAATATATGTATTATATCCGTAATCTGGTACCCATAGCACAAGCATTAAGCTTAGTTTGGGACCAGAGGACGTTGTGAGCAAAAAAAAAATAATGTCCGTGAAATGTCATTATTATCCTTTCTCTCCAACTTCTATCCCCTCTTCAGAGATGGTGACGCGCTATTTATGGATCTGTTGTTACTAATAACATTTGTAGGCTACGTGGTATAAATAAATTGTTTATTTTTCTCTCCTGTTTAGTCCTATTTCCATCCACCCATCAGCCCTTAAACGTCCACTGCTGGACATAGGCCTCCCCAAGACAACGCCACAACATGTGTTTCGTTCATATGGGGGATAGTGCCGTAATCGCCACGCTTGGCAGGCGGATTGGCAATCGCAGTGGATGTTGTTAATACTCGAGGGAGTGCTGCTGCCCACTCCCTTGGTATTCCCTCAGTCGGCTCTTCTCATGGGAGTCCCCATGGATGGAGAGGGATGGGACAATTCTAAAGCCGGCCCGAGACGGCAGTAGTCCTATTTAGCGTAAAAAAATATACTTATGTTAATTGAAAAAAAATATTATACCTGTTGCAGAACACACTCAGCCAAAAAACCTTACATGAGGTAAGAAGAAATACAGTGAACTCAACGCGAAGACAATAACATAGATATAAGTGGCCTGCAATCTGTTAAAAATATTTATACAAACAGTAACGACGTTGTACAAGGGACTCCGTATCTTGTTTCCAAGACCCAAGAGATTAAAATACTTTGGAAAATCCAAAGCTGCACGCCTCATAATCTTCATGTTTCACAATAAAATTGATTATTTGATAAGTAACTAATAATGTATTGGTTTTACTAAGTAGTTTTCAATAAATCACATAGATAGCGCTAATTTCAAAAAGTACTAATGTGGGTTTCATGTTTTATACGCCATCTAGCGCTAATTTTAAGAAGTACTTCTATATTGGTCTACCTCTGTCATTTTGCAAGGCCATCTGGCAATTAGTAAGAACAACAATCCACGAGTTTACATATATACCTGCATAAGTGCATATAATATATATAAACATGTTAAATTGAATAATTTATTAAACTGTAAACAAAAACAATTTAAGAAAACAAAAAGACATCGCTAGTTTCCTTACAAAAATAAAGCAATATTGTTGTTCTATATATACAACAGCAACTGAATACATCTAAAATTGCCACTTGCGACATCTAGGGCTGCATTTGTCAATATCTCTTTTACTTTAAAACACCAACATCTATCAATAGAAAATTGCAACTTTGGACAATATTATACGACTTATTTAAAAACGCTTCGCTTATGAGGCGTGCAATATATACCTACATTAAACAATAGTTAAACACAGTAGTTTATGTTAAATCAGATTTTCTTTATATATTTTCAAATATTATTTGAATAATTGTAATTTTAGTTTATTTTTTTGTTTTTATTGCGTGTAGTGGCAGGCGAGCCACGGTCCATCTGATGGTAAATGGTAACCGTCGCCCATGGACTCGACTATACCGAGAGTATTGTCAAGCCACTGCTCACCAATTCATTTCAGATATGAAATGAAATATAAACGACTATCTCCTGCTACAGCAAAAACGCAACGATTTGCTTCATGGCCGGTCACACGGGAGATGGTGGTACCAAACCTCTCGGGCCCGATACCAAGTGAGTACTCCCACTCGGTACCCAGCCCTACCACCCGTCATGCAATGGATGATAATTGCTTACTTCTCTTAGTCGCCTCATACGACACCCGCGGTAAAGAATGGGATGGCGACACTTGTATTCTTAGTCCGTGGGTGAATATACAAAAGTTGGGTAACTTTTAGGGATATTTTGTTTACGATATTTTTTAAATAGTATTGCCACAAATTTCGCCATATAAGATAGCTAATATAATGAATATATTGTTCGTGTTTGGGCCAGTCACTTTTTCAAGTAGATTCTGAGATATTTAGATTTTTCTGAATTTGACTGCCAGGGGACTGACGAGGCTGACATAGTACTGATAAAAACACATTTTCATGAGATATGTATGTACTTTATTACAAATTAGAAGAAATCTTTTAGAATCTAATAATGGCACATATTTTGAGTCTTAATTAACTTAAGTAACAATTAAAAACTATGAATATGTAATACTGTAACAAAAAAATATCTCCACCTTTAAAACAGCTTTTTAACATTTTTGATAATGTATGTGTGATATATTACTTAACTAAGTATTAGTATTAAGTACTTTGAGGTAAATTAAATGTCCTCCTTTTAACGTTATACATCTTCTAAGTAATCAACAAACAATTGAAACTAAAATACGACTTTTTCTGCCTTTAAAGATACCAATTAACATGGAATTTATAAAAAAATACTTAACTATTTCAGTCTTCAAAACAGCCTTCTGACATTTTAAATATTGTTATGTTGCTAAACTTATTTATATTGATTTAGTATTACTTAACACATATACATTTTCTAAGAAATTAACAAGTAGTAATAACTAAAACTTTGTCAATCTACACCTTAAAGGCAAGTAATATACATGAGATCTTTTTCTGCACAAAAAATTAATACATCAAAATAGTTTAACACTACAATATTACTTACTTTTCAAAAACATCAATCTCTTCTTTAAATTGGTTAAAACACTCTATTATCTTTTGTAATGAGTTTTGGCACAGCTATTTTTTTATTACTTGATCCATCGGAACATCTGATAAGTCTCTTTCATTCAATTTAAACTGAGTGCCATTCTGTTTACAGATTTTGAGGAAAGGCTCTCAATTCACCGTCTTCATCATCAACAGAAGAGCATCGCAGATTGCTGCATAACGATATTCCGTATTCCTTGTGACATATTTGACCAATATTTAATGACCACTGTTAAGACTTTGCTGTTGTGAACCACTCCTGGTGTTGATAGATTGATATCTATTTTAGAGTGGTCAGTAATGTCTCTAGTGTCAGTAATGACTGTCTGTCTAGTGGATAGTTCAAAATCATCTTCAGAGTCTGTAAATACAATAGCAGTATCACACGTGTACCATGTTCAGGCGATATTTCTGTCTGATAATGAATAGATCCTAGCTTGAAATGATCACATGCGTTAGCGTCGCAGAAACGACTTAGAGACTTCATTGTAAGATGGTTGGGAATGTAAGCTGAGCCGGTCACCTGATGCACCAATAGTGTCCCTCTAAAGGCGATCATTTGAGATGACTTATCGTTAATCAAGGTGTTCAGCTGCTCGATTTCATAGCCTTCAATCACATCCACTTGTATACCTGGACATCTCTCGCGGACAACGGAAGCTAACTCCTTGAAGTTAGTTTTATCACCTGCTGTAGCAATCACTCGATCTGCTGTTTGTTTACATGTAATCCTACATCATCCGGTGCCCCTTTTCCGTGCCCAGCTTCATGAAAGTTCCAGGCATATTGCATAATATTAGGTTACATGTCTTGCAGTTTACAGCCCATTACATAAAACATAGATTTGTTCCTGTATTGAGTTACAGGACCATCGCTGAGAAAGTGAATATTTTGAATATTTGATGACAGTGATGTCAGCATAGGTTTTAGATGGGCCCAAATTGCTCCAATGTTATGATACAAATTAGATGATATAGTGCAGTGTGAAACTGTAGACTCTGTTAGGTAAACGACCACAGTATTTAATGAAATTGGGTGCGCGAACCGCCAAAATGAAAATTTTGGATTTCCTGGTTGTATTTAGTACTTAAAAAAGTTTTCTGAGAAATCCACGTGCACCACGGTTTCGTTTTCAGATAATGACTCTTTCAGTTGTTTAAGGATACTGGTGTACTATGTTAAAAGACCCTTCTCCTGTTTTTTAAAGTACTGCAACCTTTGTTTCTCCTTGTATTCGGCTTATTTAATACGGTTGCGTTTGATTCTAGCTAAGCGAACCTTTTCGCCTTTTCTTTTATTTTTTAATATATCTTCTCTATCCTTTGACATATTTTGTTGTTTTTTTTAGGCATAAGGCATCTAAAATAAGTAAAAAAGGGGGTTACACACGCTAAATATCAGTACTCTGGAAATACGTCAGTCCTCTGGCACGATATCAGACAAAGGACTGACGCCAACGGACTGACGAACAAGACATGAATTTAAGGTTATCTTTAGAACCAACATAAATTTAGATATTTTTTAATAGTAACAAGCTACATTTAAAACAATCAAAGCAAGTTATGTATAAATTAAAATATAACACAGGATTATACGAAAATAACGACTCACCATAGGACTGAAATTTTGACTGGATCGGCACGTGTTTCGGTGACAAACACAACGGCACAATAATGGCGGCCGTAAAATGGCGCTTCCTGCAGCTACCTTCACTACCAATGTTGAAATTTATCAAGGATTTTAATTCGAGTCGACAATATTTAGCGGAAAATTCAAATTCGAAAATCACACAGCGGACTGACGAATAAAAGTGATGACAAAGTTTTTTATTGTTTTTACAACAACGGTAAGAATACTATATTATAAAAGTTGTAATATACATCGTTAACTACTTCATAGACTGTAGTGAAACAGTAAGTTTGCTCAAATTCATGGTAATATTTGATACACAGCCACTTCACTGCGCGTTTTTGGGATTGTGACATGCCAAAGTACTGACATTTAAAGTTCTCTCACAACTCCGAGGACACACAGATGCGTTCATAAAAGACTCAAATCATTTTGTAAGTGAGATTAAACACCTTCATTTCGCTAAAAATGAAACTATGGTCAGTTTTAATGTCCAGTCACTTTTTACCTGCTTACCTGTGGAAGACTGCATCAGAATTGTATCTAAGAAACTATCAGAGAACAACATACCTATGGAATACGCTGAACTGTTAAAGTACTGCCTCACATCTGGCTACATTATGTGGAATGAGTGGCCATGGGTTCGCCAGTCTCTCCCGTTGTTGCTGACATATTCATGGAAGATTTCGAAGAGACTGCCCTTAAAACCTCACCTGTGGTCCCCCGTTTCTACAAGCGGTACGTAGATGACACTTTCACTATATCACCATCTGATAAAGTAACCGTATTTCTCAACCATCTGAACTCCATCAATCCTAAAATTCAATTCACTATGGAACTGGAGTCAAATAACTCTTTAGATTTCTTAGATGTTATGGTAATCTGTAACCCCAACAACACCTTGAGTCATACAGTGTATCGAAAGAAAACCCATACTGATAAGTACCTGAATGGAGAGTATCACCACCATCATTCACAGTTGGCTACCGTGTCTAAATCTTTGTTTGAGAGAGCTCAAGGAATCTGTGATGAAGCACCTGGCTGGAGAGTTGCAGCATGTAAAGAAAGTTTTACATGCAAATAAGCTGCAGGTTCCACGCCGCCGTCACAGAAACCGAGTGAAGCCACCCACAGTTGAGTGCCTCCCTGCAGTCCTGCCCTATGTTAAAGGAGTCACTGACAAGATTGGCTACATTCTCAAAAAAGCTTCAATTAAAACCTACTATAAGCCAAGCAAAAGAATTAGTCAATTTTTACCACCAGTCAAGTGCCATATACCCTTACAGGATGCAGGAGTATACAAGCTAGATTGTGATTGTGGTCTCTCCTGCATTGGACAAACAAAGAGATCCATAACAACTCGGATCAAAAAACACATAGCTGATGTGAAGCACCGTCGCTATACAAAGTCTGCAATTTGTGAGCACACACAGGACCACGCCCGCCATTACAATAGGTTTGACAAACCTCAAATCCTCGCAAAAGAACATTGATATCGCCCTAGAATGATACGTGAGGCTATTGAAATTAAGAAACATCCCAATTTCAATAGAGAAGACGGCTGGGTCTTACCATCAAGCTGGAATCCTGTGATAGGCCTCACCAAACAGAACACAAGAAGGCACACCACAAGATTGCAAGACACAGCTAGCGCTTATTGTGTAGATAAAACCCAGAGTAGTGATAAGTCTTTTTGCCCTTTAAAAATTTTAAACTTAATTCAGCTTAAGTAATTCCGTACAAAATTTAATAACCCATAACAGTTGTTGCCTACTGAGTTTTCTGGCCGGAACTTTCGCAGTCAGGTCGCCTTCCGATCCGGTGGTAGCTTTTTAGTCTTAGCTTTTAGGCAAAATCAATATATTTAATAATATGAACTAATAACCAAGATTGTCTTCTTACTGGTAGTAATTGGTAGTTTGTGGTAGAATTTTTGAGCACTAAATAAAAACAAAATTTTATAGTTTAAAGAGGAGTATTATACTCATTTTAATATACTAACTTAAAGTCTCATACATTGTAAGCATAAAAAATTTGAAGTAGATAATTTCACTGTGTTTCTAAACGAATATTAGGTGGGTTAAAACAAATAAACCAAAAAGTTTGTAAAATCATATACTGTGGGTAGATGAAACCATTGAAATAACATAATAGCCTTGGACATCTATCATCTAAGTCCACCCGTGATCATGAATGCTGTAAAGTATTCGAAACGTCGGGATAGTATAAAAATCAAGTAAACGCGATAGATTCTGTAAACGTAGTTTTTTCTTTGTGAAATTGTATTTTCGTAAACACAAAGTGGAAAATGTGAAATCGAAAATAACAGTCACGAGCAGGATTTGAACCTGCATCTCCTGGATACCGTCCAGATGCTTTGCCAATTCAGCCATCGTGACAACTGCTCTCGACTGCTAATTTCGATAACACATTCATACTTAACGTCCTGGGTAACGCCTGCGACATCTGTCGGAATCCTGCTCGTGACTGTTATTTTGGATTTCGCATTTTCCACTTTGTATTTAATGTATACAGCTAAGCATGTCAAATGCTAAAAATATATATAAACATTTCTAAATATTTGTATTTTCTTATTATAAGAGGTAAGCCTGCCTAGACAGTCTCTGTCTTGACAGAGGTATCGAATCTAATCCTCATTCTGTAAACGAGGCATTTCAAGGCCACGTCTTGACGTTAGCAGTTCTAGACGTATATTATATTAAATCGCAAATTATTAATGAACGAGAAAAATATCGTGAAGAAGTTTACCTGAAAAATTTTGTAGACGACTACAAAAAACACCCAACTCTAATTAGACCAGCGTTATGATTTATTGCCTAAAGAACTCGTATTATAACGTGATATAGTAATGTGTAGTGATTGTATAAGTACATACATTAAAGCTAAGTTATGAAAGAACATTTCTGGACAAACTTTAGAATTTATTCAAATAAAAGGAATTGCTGAGAGACAATACAAATATATATTTGCGAGATCTAAAGCTAAGGTGGAATGTTACCATGCGAGATCGTTCAAGTAAAGTTTTCCTATTCACACAGAAGAATTTCTAAAGTTTTACGACCACCGAGATATCCGTCTGCAGAATAGCTCTTTAAATTTACTCAAATATGTTTGAATTACGTTTTCTTTTTTAAATAAAACATTTAAATAAACTGCGTACATTCAAAACTGTTATATTTCTCATTTTTGAGAAATAAGAAAGTCAGAAATTATTTTCAATTGCTACATTGTTACGTTTGTACGGCTTATGCCGAATATGGACGAAACCAACAATGCGTGCCGACGGCTTTACATGGGGGTGGTCCGGTCGATGGCGTTGTATGGCGCACCTATATGGGCGGAGTCCCTGGACACACTGACAGGGCTCTTCTGTGGAGACCACAGAGAGTCGTCGCGTCCAGGGTCATACGTGGATACCGCACGGTGTCGACCGATGCAGCCTTGAAGGAGTGGGCGGGGCGACGGCAGAAAGTAAGGGGTCCTTACATTCTGATTGGTGCGGGTGCTGTCGGGCATGGTTGCTTCGGCAGATATCTGCACATAGTCGCAAGGAGGGAAAAAACTCCGGGCTGTCACCACTGCAGCTGTGACGAGGACTCGTGGAGTCGTGCCCGGTTTGGACCGAGTAGCGCCGTGTACTTGGCCGAGCGTGGGACTGTGTACGTTCATAGTCTCTTATATTTTTCATTGCATACTTGGGGAAATGAACAGGCGAGGGCTATAATCCAAAGCTAACACTAAAAATACATGAGTTATGTACGAAATACAGAAAAGCGTAGAGAAAAAGTAAGAAATGTATGCTAAAATAGAACTGTGAAGCATTCTTATTTCTAAACGGATGCAATTAGTTCGTCTCTAAGGAGTTTCGACACAAAACTACTCCAACACGCCGCTTCAAACTTCAGACACACTCGTATTCTTTGTAACAAAAGGCCAGTTCTTTTGACGATATGAAGACACTTAGTAAGTTGTGCGTCAGCAAAGGAACTGTGACAACGAACAAAGTGACAGAATGACGAATAAAATGGAACAGTGTCACCAAAAATATGAAGAAAGTTTTTATGCATAGTAAGCCTCTTCTTCACATTTAAGGCATTTTTCTGAAATACAAGGGTTTTTGTTTGATAGAATGCCGCTGCCTCTTTCTACGAGGAAGTGATTTATATAAATAAAATAACTAAATTCGGCAATAGCTATCAATAACCAGTCCGATGATATAGAGGCCTTGAGGCTCCAGTGTGCTAGCCAAAACCTGCTGAAAAAAAGGGGATTTATGTTTAGCACATAAAATTATAGCCCTTTCTCTTAGACTCAATTGTCAGTCGTAGTAATGTATTGAGTTGCATGACGTAAATAAATGACTTAAATAAATTGTTAGCTATTCGTAAAAGTTTGCCTACTAGAAACAAATATTCCACTAATCAAATCAAATTATTTTTATTGCATAACTCAGGTATACAAAGATAGGTATATCTATAGACTTCCAGCTTATAAGAGAGGCAAAGACCATTACTTAAATGTTTTTCATCATCATGAGTCCTACCTAGTCTTATCTTAGACTTTGTTGGGTTTGGCTTTCGGTCTGTTCGGTTTTAGATCACCCATCAGTAGGTCTATATACATGGAGTGACTGCCTATCTGCCCTCCACCATCCAACTAAAAGGATATCTGGCCACTTTAGAACAAGGCCGGAGTCAGATTATATTTTCAGCCCTTCCGAAGCACGGAAGAGATCAATTGAAAAGGTGTAACTTTTTGATCATCGATCTGAGACAAGTTTTGCGCAAGTTACTTAATCTTGTCGATCGTTTCAACTGCAAGCGCATAACAAGACTACGAGATCTTCATACATGTGTAAATTATCTATTTTACTTAGCAAATTATTATTTGCTATAATCTATACTAATAAATAGAGAACGGGTTTTATTGTTCGGTTATACTGTGAAAACTACTAAAGCGATCGGAATAATACTTTCACCATAAGATTCAGCGTGTTTCGGAGAAGGTTTTAATATATGATATATTTATTGGTGATTACTTATCCCGAACCTATATTATCACGTAAGACATTTAATACGGAGGGAGGGTAAAACCGGCTGTTAGCGTGGCGAAGTTTATAACTAAGTAAATCCCCGCGGACGAAGTAGCGGTTACATAACTAGTATATAATATTTTGCAATATAATAGTTATCATGATGATGGTTGCAATAAAATATTTAAGATTATGTTACACATTTCTCTAAATTTTCATAAATATACGTGATAGTTAATTGGAATAGTAAATCCGTTACTTACGCCATAAATGTTTAATGGCCGCATTAAGCCAATACAATTTGTTTAGGGATGTATTACATCGTTTATTTGACATTAATAATTATTTATGTTATACTTACTTACTTATCACCACGCCATCTCCCTTGTGGGGTAAGCAGAGAGAAAACAGTGCCATAAGTCTTTATTCTTGCAAATATCTCTCGCTTCCTCAAGATTCATAATTCTCTTCATACACGCTTGCCGGTTTCGGAGACTCCTGACTCCACCTTACTTCAACGCTATTATAAAAAAATATTTAAAACAGGATTTGTTATAAAAATTATTACCAAAATAAATATACATAAAATAAATTCTTGTACAGACATGCCCTTCATTCTTTTATATTAATATTTTTAACATTAAAAACATTAATTAAACACAAAGTGAAAAATGTGAAATCGAAAATAACAGTCACGAGCAGGATTCGAACCTACATCTCCTGGATACCGTCCAGATGCTTTGCCAATTCAGCCATCGTGACCCTAGCTCCTGACTGCTAATTTCGATAATACATTCATACTTAACGTCTTTGGTTGACGCCTGAATTGTAAAATTAAGTTTACCTGGTCGGTGTAATGTATGAAAATATTTCCGACGGATGGTGCAGGCGTCCCAAAGACGTTAAGTATGAATGTGTTATCGAAATTAGCAGTCACGAGCAAGGGTCACGATGGCTAAATTGGCAAAGCATCTGGACGGTATCCAGGAGATGCAGGTTCGAATCCTGCTCGTGACTGTTATTTTCGATTTCACATTTTTCACTTTGTGTTTTTATGTATGTTGCTAAGCATGTCCAATTCCAAAAATATATATAAAAATATCTAAATATTAAAAACATTTCATTTACCGGGATTAACGCTTTCAAATTTATTTCACCGGGATTATCTCATTGAAATTACCGTCAATAGCCAATTTTTGCTTAAATGAGGAACATTATATACACCTGATTGAACACCCGGTTGTCCGGAGAAATAATGAAATATCAATAGATATTTTTTAACAAAATTTCGCACTAATGAGTTGGTGATGTCAAACGGTTTAGCGA
The DNA here is from genome assembly GCA_948253155.1 of Leucoma salicis. Classification (NCBI taxonomy): domain Eukaryota; kingdom Metazoa; phylum Arthropoda; class Insecta; order Lepidoptera; family Erebidae; genus Leucoma; species Leucoma salicis. The sequence goes on along the minus strand of OX411808.1, from coordinate 6,279,699 downwards.
ATTTGAATAAATAAAATAAAAGCCTATCTGTACAGTCAAATTACTCATCAAGTTTTTGCTTAGCTAGCTCTACCTTCTTGCAACGTTCCAGGTTTCCTTGTAACATAACCGCTTTAGCCAAAAAAAAAGGATGTTAATATGTATTTTTTTTCAAACCATACCATCCTCCATTTCTAATGGCACCTTTCCGCCGCTTTGGAAATAAGCCCTAATTGTGCCATTAGCAAAAAAAGTTAATCCTAGCTCCTTCTCCGACTATCGCCGTATTTATATTTTACCATTCCTATCTAAGATTCCTGAACGGCTAGTCTTTAATCAATTAAATTTCTTCGTTTCTCAACACAACCTCCTCAATCCCATCGAATCTGGCTTTCATTCCGGTCACAGTACTGTTACTGCTCTTGTCAAAATCACTGACGATATACGTCTAGGGATGGACAGGTGCCAGCTAACCATTCTAACGCTTCTGGACTTCAGCAGCGCCTTAAATTCTGTTGATTTCGATATTCTTTTAGGTTTTCTTCTCTGGTCGGTGGCAGAGGGTGCGCCTTGAGGATGATTATTCCTCATGGTGTACCTCAGGGTGGCGTCTTATCTCCTCTTATCTTCGCTATATTTATTAACTCCATCTCAAATAATCTCACTTCAACCTGCCACCTCTATGCGGACAATTTGCAACTGTACTGTCTAGCTCCTGTAAGCTGGTTATCGGAAGCAGTTGATGAGATGAACCAGGATTTATGTCGTGTCTCTCAGTGGAGCAAGGCCTATGGCCTAAAGGTTAATCCCGAAAAAACAAAAGTTATCATTACGGGCAGTTCACGATTAATATGCCAAATAGACTGGGACATGCTCCCTAAAGTAGTGTTCGACGGCATTACTATCCCGTTTAGTGAGACCTTCAATGACCTTGGCCTCACTTTAGATCGATGTTAATCGTGGGGTCCTCAGCTGGCAAAAACCAGTAGTAAAATATTTGCATCCGCGGGGTCACTGCGTAGGCTACGTAATTTTCTCCCAATTACCACTAAAATTGCGCTTGTCCAATCTCTCTTACTTCCTATCCTGGACTATGCTGACGTCTGCTACTTTGACCTTACCCAAGACCAGTTTGATAAACTTGAGTGCCTTCAAAATTTTTGTATCAGGTTCATATTTGGCTTGCGCAAGTATGACCATGTTTCCGAATTTCGCACAAAACTGGCTTCCTATTCGTCGTCGCCGGGATGCTCATATTCTCTCTCTCCTTTACACTATCCTCTTCAATCCTTCCTATCCTCCATATCTCCGGGAACGTTTCCATTTCTTACATTCAACACATTCATGTTTTCTCTCTTTAAGGTCTTCAAATAATCTGAGACTAGAGATACCTCAACATGAAACTACTTTCTATGGTTCTTCCTTTACAGTTAAAGCTGCCATACTTTGGAATAGTCTGCCAGAAGAAATAAGACATTCCCCTAGACTGGATATTTTTAAAAATCGTGTAAAATCTTATTGTCTGTCTGAAATCGCTACTACATCGCATTAATTTCTATATTGTTTTATTATTTATGTAATTAAGTAATTATATTGAATGCTTTATTTATATACCTATATGCTTCATTTTTATTTATGTTTTTATTTATTTATATTGTATGTTTATTCTATGTTTGCTATCGTTAATTCATCGTTTTTGGTAGATCCTGTACATAATTTATATTTATAAGACCTTCTGTTTGTGTTAATCTTAATTCTTTCCGTGCATGGTTGCCTGGAAGAGATCGCTTTAAGCGATAAGGCCGCCAATTAAAAGCCTGTTAACATTAAGTTATCTTTAAGTATCTTTATACAATGGTTTTTAATAAAGAGTTATCTATCTATCTACCTATCATGGAAATTTTGAATTTATATTAACTACTACTAAATCCAGCCACGGATAACTGAGCCATAGCAATTATGGCTCAGTTATCCCACAGAAAACATCAATTTCTCAGGATGCAAAGTACATTATGTCCTTTTCTATAGAGAGGATCATACATAATTACATAAAACTAGCCTATACCCGCGGCTCCGCCCCAGCCAAAAGCTTGTTTTTTTATTTCAAGGTCACGATATAGTAGTGGGATAAAATGTATACTAGTTTTTAAGTCTAATCATGAGCTATCAAATAAAAAAACCCTTTAATTATTTTTCGCGAGATGCGCGAACGAACAAACAGACAAAAAATCTGAATTTTTTTTTTCTGTGACACGCCTGTACCTATAGCTTAATACAGTTATTTTTTCTAATACAGTCTCAAATATCTTAAATGTACAGAAACAGCTCTGTTACAGCTCTAAAATAGTTTCCACGATGGATTCTGTGATGATAGGATGAACGGTAAGGTATACCAGTTTTTAAGTCTAATCAAGAGCTATCATATAAAAAAGTTGCATCAAAATCCAATCAGTAGTTTTCACGTGATACGCGAACGAATAAACGGACAAAAAGACAAAAAAAATTGTTTTGTGTTTAGACGCGCCTATCTACTACCCTAATAGAGTAATTTTTTTCTCAAATATCTTAAATGTACAGACACAGCTCTGTTACAGTTTTATAATAGTATACCTAGATAACAAGAGCATTCACTTATGATTTGAGACTGTGCTCTTACCTTAAAATTACTCGCATTTACTCATTGTTAATTTATCTTTTACATCCCAGATGAGATATATATTAATGTTTTAAGCAAAATAAGGATCATAACTATTACTACAAACTAAGCTACTACAAAGCTACAAATAATTGCATAAATGTGGAATTAAATATAGGAATTACACTTCGTGAAAATTAGATCCTCATTTAATAACCCTTTGTAAAATACGAAGAATAACACAATATTTAATAAAAGTACAGTTAACAGTAATTAATCAGGTAATTAAGTGACTATGGAATCCTACAAAACAAAAATAACGAGCTCTCGTAAAACGACGCTCATAAAGGGACTCGCTGAAGCTGTATACATTTTAATGTATGGCTCTATATCCCTTTTTTGTTAATTAATGTAGGAATGTAAAATGCCATTAATGAAAGAAAACAATACAAAACATAACATTTTAATTAAATATGATATGGATATTAAGAAAAAATATTGAACATCTATACGAGTGACATATTCGTTTTCAACTAGTTGAGTAGGTTTAATAAAATTCTTAATTGGAATAATTGTGATATTAAGGAAAAAGATTGAACATCTATGTTTAATAAACAAGTGATATCTATATTAGTTTTCAACTAGTTGAGTAGGTTTAATAAAATTCTTAATTGGAATAATTGTGATACTAAGGAAAAAGATTGAACATCTATGTTTGATAAACAAGTGATATCTATATTAGTTTTCAACTAGTGGAGTAGGTTTAATAAAATTCTTAATTGGAATAATTGTGATATTAAGGAAAAAGATTGAACATCTATGTTGAATAAACAAGTGATATCTATATTAGTTTTCAACTAGTTGAGTAGGTTTAATAAAATTCTTAATTGGAATAATTGTGATATTAAGGAAAAAGATTGAACATCTATGTTTGATAAACAAGTGATATCTATATTAGTTTTCAACTAGTTGAGTAGGTTTAATAAAATTCTTAATTGGAATAATTGTGATATTAAGGAAAAAGATTGAACATCTATGTTTGATAAACAAGTGATATCTATATTAGTCCTCAGCTAGGTGAGTAGGTTTAATAAAATTCTTAATTGGAATAATTGTGATTATGGTGTCACCACCCCATTCTTTTACGCAGATATTACACGATGATAAAGGGAACTAAGCACTTATCACCGTTTATATTACTAGTGGTAAGGTTGGGTAACAAATAAGAATATTTACTTGTTGTCGGCCCTTTTTTTGTTAAGGCGGGAAAAAATATTTTCCTATCCGCACACCCTGGGACAACAACCAAGTGGGCCATGGCTTGTAAGTAATAGAAAAAATATGTGTAATAAAAATATTTTTTGTTATGAATCTAAATGAAATAGCTATTAAAATATATTGGTGTACATTTAGTCAAATGAGCAATTAGATCCAATAGCTAACAATGCTGCAGTTAATATTTTTTATTCTAGAATTAATTTCCAGTAAACATTATGGTATATATATTTTCTGAAGTAGAACTTTTTACAAAATATAACACACCTTTTTTACATATAAGGCAATTTACAAGGATTAAGCGGTATTTTGAAACTGTTCAATGTATGAAAAATGTGTTGGTTAGTTGGTGATTGAAGCAGATGGGCTCTTCTAATATGCTAATTGTCATCGGATAATGGTTCACCTCTAGTCATCTACCGCATACAATAATCCTAGCACTCTTCTCCAGAGCTAAGAGTGACTCACTTGCTGCACAGTAGTAACATAGCACGATAATAGTTTCCTACACATGTTTTTAAAATTCAATGGCCGATATTAGTAAATGCACAATTAGGTATATTTGAAAGTAACTACAGTTATTGCAAACCCAAAAAGTATAAAGGATGAAAGCTCTAAAATGATCACACACAGACGAGTCATAGGAACGTGGTGCCGTTTACTTAACAATGTTTATTTAAAATAAGAAATAGATATAATACTTTGAATTTATAGCGATATAAAATGGTATTCAGTGTGTTATCAACCTTATCCCTTATGAAAACTATGATTTTTTTGTAGACGCTTGTAACACCAGAGGCAAAACTCGCGAGTCATTATCACCAAGGCAGGGGTTGGAGGTCAGAGGAGAGAGGATAGGCATGATAATAAGGAGAGGATAGGGAAGGGGTTCGGAGCGAAAATACCTAAAGTATTTGCACGCCGATCATCAGTGAGAGGGTAGTATTTCCCCGATCAAGCCGGCCCATTCATGCTGGGAGGCTCTATCACTAAGGTTTACGGAATCTATCGCGTTTACTTGATTTTTAAAATTATTATATAAATATTGGCATTTTGAATACTCTACAGAATTCATGGTCACGGATACTCTCGTGCCTATAAATATTTAAGTAAACGCGATAGATTGCCTAAACATAGTTTCATTCCATTAGTATTAACCTTATCTCTTAAACATATAAATACAGTTTTTATAATGATACTTTTATAAATATAATATGTATTATGTAAATTAGCTACCTACATTAGATATTTTGTCTTATCGTGTACCCTTTTTTTCGCCCAGACGGCAAAATACGCAAAATCTTTAAATCCAAATTGTGTTCCATTGGTAAACTGTCAATTTTGTTAGATCTTAGAAATCGTAGATCTTACTACTTAAATATTTTTTCTAAAAAGTGTATCGGTTACAAACCGACTGATTTTTGACATTAAAGTGATAACAGATTGGCCAAGTCATCTATGCAAATAAATAAAATTTAAGTCTGTGTTATGTTTAACTAATAGCTCTTTACTAAATGCATATTAGGTATCTACTTATAACAAAAAAAAAACATGTTTTTTAATTTTTGTCTGTCTGTCTGCTTATATGTTCCGGCTAATCTCCAAAACGGAGGCACGGGCAGACGACGGGTCTTTCACTTGCTGATAGCTGATGTTATAAGGAGAAAAATATATATTTTGTTACGCGCAGAACAAATAATTTAAGCGAATGGGGTCACGAGTAGTAGTTATATATATAGTATGTTATACGTTATTTAAAATGTAACATTATAAAATAATTGAAGCACATACTTGTTACTTGTGCTATATCTCATTGCCTCAGGTGAACGGAAAAACGCAACAAATTGGCTCAACAATTTTGTTATAAAAGAAAATCTCAAGAAATAAATAGAAACAATTCATCTTAACAGCGGCTTTAAAAAGCCGCAAGCTACGATTGAGAGTTTAATCACCAGTTTCATTTTTAAAATCTAATAAAAGGTTTTGATCTATATTTTAGCACTTGACATGCTCAGCTACTTTAAAGAACAAATTATTTGTGAAAATGTGGAAAAAGAGAACTTTAGTATGAGTGGGAATCGAACCGTTCAAATCTCGTAAAGACAAGTGAACAAATGATGTGGAGATTGGGAAGGGCCTTTGGTCAGTGCGATGCTTAGCGGTTAGAGCACTTCCCCAGATTGGAAGGGACGCAGGTTCGATTTACGCTCGCACTAAAGCTTTCTTATTCCACATTTTCACAAATAATTTGTTATCTAATTAAATGATTTTACACAGTTACTTTTTAAACATCTTAAATACGATTATTACAATTGCTTATTTCATAAAATTTTATCATGGACTATATAGGATGACAATTTGTCACTATGAAAGAAAAGAAACCTAGTATAAAATAATAGCTGGACGAATTTCACAAGAATTAGTGTGGGTCTGATACTGTTCTTAAATATTACACTTTCTTTAAACAAGGTCGCTACTAACAATTTGTTCGGGCACGGATAGCTCAATAAAATGAACACCTTGCTTAATACTCTCCTACTTACCTCACACATAACTTTATTCTAACCTTTACATTATGACCTTATAAAATATACATCAAATACCCTTGCTATCATGACACGATCCCCAACAGCTACTCGATGGAGTAACTCCATCGGATATTTATTTCAGAAACAGAGTGTTCTTCAAAATACTTCGGTTCAAGGTCTGGGAGCGTTTTATTGATATTGGCTCGACGCCTTTGCAAATGATTTGCAGTTTAGACTTGTCTCGTTTGTGTATTTTATCGCACCCGGAATCTACTGTATTCGCTAGCTTTGGAAGGGTAGATTTTTCCTATAAACCTTTCTTTGCTTAAAACTCATGCAATATACAAGTAATCTTACATGCATAGAATACAAAAAAAATGTTTGTTAGTGTATATTCGGAAAAGTAGTATATAAGCCGTAACATTTTTTATTTTATTTCTTGTAGGGGCAGAAGAGCCACGGCCCATCTGATGGTAAATGGTAACCGTCGCTCATGGACTCAACTATACTGAGAGTATTGTCAAGAGAATAAACGGCTATCTCCTGCTACAGCCAAAACACAACGACGTGCTTCATGGCCGGTCACACTGGAGATGGTGGTACCAATCCGCTCGGGCCCGACACCAAGTGAGTACTCCCATTCGGTACCCATCCCTACCACCAGCCATGCAATGGATGATAATTGCTTACTTCCCTTTGTCGCCTCATACGACACCCGTGGGAAACAATGGGGTTGTGACACTTGTATTCTTAGTCCGTCACCACACACATGATAAAACATACTGTAAATAAATTAGATTAGAATGTTATATTCTTGTTTTATTAGCTCTCATTGTGGCTAAAACACCGTTAGCTATCTCTGATCAGTCTTGTAAGTCTGCGGGACTGGTAGAGAGTGTACTGTACCTAAACCTTGAAATCCTGTCTACTACTATCCGTCTGTAACCATAGCCGCATGGTGAAGACGTCCTGAACATATTTATATATTTATTTATCACATACTATATGATAGGTTAGAACCGTAGGAACTGTTATGCTTATAGGGCGTAGAAAGGTCCTTCAATTTATTATTTAGTATTATTTAGTTAGATGTACAATCACACCGTTAACATTATTGCGTCTTTAAGTTTCTTTAGTTAAGAGTGGATGTACATTTTGATCCTTCGAGCCGGATATGAACCAGTGACCTATTGTTGACATGTCAGTTTACACAGGAGGTTAATATTTAAGCTATTATGTCATTTCTGGAGTCATACTTATAGACAAACGATCGCATGGATATGTAAATTGAAAGGAATTCTTTTACAAGGCTTTATAATTAAAAAGCGGTGACTGTTGTCACTTAACTACCATCTGCATCCAAAACTGACTCTTAATGTTACCAAAACATTATTACAATTTGTTGCTACACTTTTACAGCAATTTTTATAAATATAACCTTTTATGGCTTATGGGAAAATCAACTAATGGCCCATACATAATGCTGAGGATAATCTACCGCAGTAATAAAGGCTGTTTCCTGTTAAACAAACTTTATGCTTTTACAGAGCTAGTCAGAATTGTCTAGCTTGTATCACAATGGATGTACCCAATCGCATTTTTCATTTTCGTTTTAAAGCAATTTATATCTACTTATTACATTCTTTTAGAAAGATGACACAAATGACTGTACAGAAAGCGAAGTCATTTAGACAGTTCTTATGGTAGAGCCTTGCTTAATCCAGCATGAATCCATTCATCCATCCATCAGCCTTTCGACGTCCACTGCTGAACATAGGCCTCCCCAAGACATTGCCACAACGCTCATATGGCGGATAGTGCCGTAATCGCCACGCTTGGCAGGCGGGTTGGCGATCGCAGTGGATGTTTTTAATACTCGAGGGAGTGCTGCTGCCCACTCCCCCGATATTCCCTCAGTCGGCTCTTACGACTCCCATGGGTGGAGAGGGATGAGTTAATTCTAAAGCTGGCCCCACACGGCAAATGCCAGCATGAATGGGGCTGGTCAATCGGGAAAGTACCACCTTTTCACAAAGGATCAGCGTGACACAACGGTAGGCCATCTATTTATTATCCACCTCCTATCCCTTTTCTTGGAGATGGCAACGCGCAAGTGATACCTCTGGTGTTGCTTGCGTCTATAAGCCACGGTAACCACTGGCTATATGCTTGTTTTCCATCCATGTAGTATAAAAAACACAAAACTGTTGTGCTAAGTCTGGGTACGTTAATTATATATGTTTATAAAGTCACCTTGTAGAGCTGAGTTCTCATTAGGGGTACTCACTTGTTACCTATTGGATTGATCGGATTGGAACCATCTCCTGTGTGACCGGCCACGAGGCACTTTGTTGCGTTTGGTTAGAACTAATTTCATAAAAAAATTTAATGGTGAGCAGCAGCTTAACAATATTCTTAGTATATCTGTCTGTACTTTTAAGATATTTGAGAAAAAAATATACTGTTTAGGCGTCTCTGAAAAAATGTTTTAATTTATTTTTGTCTGTTTGTTTGCATGTGACGCAAAAACTATATAGTATAATACCACTCGATTAGACTAAAACTGGTACACGTTTTATCCCGCCACATATAACCTAAAAACTAGCCTACGGCGGTACCACGGGTAAAGTGTAGTATTATATAACATGAAAATTTTAATAATGCTTAAACTAGACTACAGGCACCTATTAAGTCGATGTCGATGAGAAGATGCCGTGAATAACGAGCGATTTAAAGTTGATAAGATCCTTAAAAATAGTAAAATCGTACACTTATGGAATATATTCTAGGTGTTATAGGTACCACCGAAGGAATGTAACATAGTTCCAGTGGCCCGCCAATAAAGGTGGAGAGACGGCACACGGCGGGTTTCTTTCGAGCGTGAAGGCCCTACACTACCCTGCTCGTTGCCCTGAACGACGGGTTGTGCGGTTAGGAACATTTCTTCCCGCCTTAACAAAAAAAAACAGGTGTAGTAGGTACGTTAATGTGTCGGGGAACGTCCACCTCCCGCAAGGCCTCCCGCGAAGGTGCGACGCTCCGTGTGTGGATGCGTCGCTCAGTAGAGGGTACCCGAAAGGGTAAGCCGCCGGCGGACCACCGAAGGAATGCAATATAGTTCTAGGAACAATTTTCCCGCCTTAACAAAAAAAAAAAAAAGGTACTTTAATGTGTATAGTGCTATTACAATCGTTATTATTTTCTTAATTTTTTTTTAACACATGTATTTAAACGATGCAACTAACTTCTGTTATATATATTTTTCTAGAAGATTTAAAGTTTCTATGGCCTATTCTACAATTCATACAATACAGATAAAGCACTAGCTAGCTATACAAAAAAAATATATATACAAAAAATTATAATACTCTTTTAAAAAATCTTAAAGCGTGCTAAAAAATTATATTGCAAGGGTGCTAAAGAAATTCTTTACTTCAAGTTATGTGTATAACTTGAAGTAAAGAATTTCTTTAATAAAAAAGAAATACTTCAAGATTCAAAGCCTAAGTGAAAAGCTATGTCCAATATTTTTTTATCCCTTTTCTGTCCCACTATTGGCACAAGTGTCTCCTCGTTGGCAGACTTCACAATATCTAATTCATTAATTTTACTTTAAAATCATAACTCTTCAGCTCTGTTACTCCCTTTTTTTGTGAACAGTGAAGGAAAATATCAAATAGTGTATATATGTAGTCAACTAAGGCTTCTTTTGGTAACTGGAGAAAACGCATTAGACATTCATCAGTAATGTGCTTAGAGGCGACATATACAGGTTTCCAATCACAACTTGTTTTGTGAGGCGAGGGTCGGGTGGAAAGAGGCCATAGAGCGGAGACACCAAGCTCGATGCAAGTGCCTACACTGATTTACCTACTCCGCAAGCAATCTGGTAACATGGAAGAGGAGAGGGTATTACACGCGTCTCTGCCGTAATGAAATGTTAGTATGGAGACTGCTAATAATGCTGCTGACTACGTAATCATTGTGATAACATGGCACAATACATTAGAGAGGAAGGAGCTGCAATTATTATTATTATTACAGTTGTGACTGTATTTTTTCTTTTTTAAACAACTACATAGCATCACGCCTGTATTCCCCGAAGGGGTAGGCAGAGGTGTATTACACACCCACGACTCGCCAGCTATGTTTAAGTCCCACGTAATAAGAGGCAAGCTTAGTTCTTAGCCTTTTTTCATTGTACCTTGTTATATATTATGTTTTTTTTCTTTTATAGTACCTACTTGAATGGTGAACAAGCATACGGCCCACCTAATGGTAAGCGTTAACTGTAGCTTGTAGACGCCAGCAACACCAGAGGCATCACTCGCGCGTCGCTATCTCCAAGGAAATGTATAGGAGTTGGATAGGATGGATAATAAGGAGAGGATAGGAAGGGGGTTTGGGCCTCCGACGCTCTGATTCACCATATGAAACACAATGGTAAGATTAACTACCGTTGTTACACGCTGGTCTTTTGTGAGAGGGTGGTACTTTTCCGATCGAACCGATCCATTCATGCTGGGATAAGCAAGAGTCCACTTACTTCTTTCCAAAATACTATAATAGATGGCTTTTATTCTTGAAAGACTCTACGATAAATATAAAATTATTTTGTATATTTAGATATTTGTTACTCAATAGTGACTGCTAATCACGAGGTAGCGGGTTCGATTCCCGGGTCGGGCGGTGCTATAGATCTTTTTCGTAAAAAGAAAAAAAATCAGTAGCAGCCCGGAGTTTGGAAACGTGCCGGGTAGACGGCAATAAGCTCGCCCCCTATTACGTGGGACTTAAACATAGCTGGCGATCCGTGGGTGTGTAATACACCTCTGCCTACCCCTTCGGCGAATACAGGCGTGATGCTAAGTATGTTACTCAATTACCCAAAAACGGTTAAATAAATTTAGGTGAAATTTGGCACACAGACAGTTTATTAGCTGGATTAACTATTTTTTATCTGGAACTGATTTAGATTTCAGACAAACCAAATTATGATCAAAATAGATTTTGATATCGTTACTATTTGTCCTATTCATTTTTAAATACATTTTTCATTTCTCTCGGAACATAATTTGTAGTCTATGCAGACAAGTTGCGAGCAGAAACTAGTAATCTATAAATAGAAACATGAATTTAAATGTTGTGATAACAATTATACATTTGGATGTAAATCTTACAATTCTATCGTAGCAAGATGTCACAGTGCATAAACAAAGCGTTTTACTGCCAGAGGGGTTCAGTTCAAAGTGAAAGTAAATGATAATTGTTATAGAGTGCCTAGTGTTATTAAAATTAATATTAATTGGACTACTACGAGATCGCTATAAGGCTTAGTAATGGAATTACGTGTTAAGACTAGTATTATTGAGATAATTGCTTAGAATTGCTAATAGAATATTATATTAGCTTAGTAACGTAGTAACGTTTGGTCTCCGAGCTAGATGTAGTCAAATTTATTAAACTGGTACGACGAGAAAGTTTTTACTAGTTGTTGGATTCAAATAGGCAGACACCCTCTTTTTTATGAGACAACTAGTATTGGCTTGCGGCTCTGCCGCAACCGAAAGCTAGTTTTTAGGTTTTATCTTAGGTACTGAACTAATTTAAACTATTCAATTTCGGGAAAATAAAAATATAGGTCCCTTAATTTGGTTTCATTTGAAGTTATTATATGAATACGCAACAAAAAAAATCTGGAAATGCTGTCCCTTTTAATATTATTATAGAAAACTAAAATTTAAGCACTAGGTTAGAAGATAATTTATACATAATTAAGGTAAAACAGCCTAAGAGATTTTCACGTCATAAAGAAAATACTGTTACTGTTGCAAGCGGTGCAGTCTAACTACATGGACTGCAAAGCTTTAATGGGGCTTGATGATGGAATGTCGCCCTAGTTTGATGCAAGATATACATATATCTTGGATTTGGATTCAGTTGAGATGGAAGGTACACCGCTGATAAAGAGAGAAGAGAAATGCTGGAAACAGAGTGAACTAGGCAATGGGAAAACTTCTCGGCAGCCACCACCTCAGCCAGAAGGTACGTGTCACAATACCCAACGCAGTGCTGGTCCCAACATTATTATATGGAAGCGAGAGTTGGATATGAAAAGGAGCATGAGAACAAAATTAATGCAGTTGAAATGAGATCTTTGCGGAGAATCTGTAGAGTTAGGCTGACTGACCGCATTCGTAATGACGACGTAATAGAGAGAGTAGTGATGAAAGGGAGTATTGGTGTAAAGATGCGAAAGGGAATGCTCCAATGGTTCTGATGCAATGCCGGATGAGTGACTAGTTAACAAGACATACAATGCGAAAGTGGAAAGGTGTAAGTACAGGGGGAGATCGAGACTCACCTACCTAGACCAAATCGGTCATGTATTGAAAGAAGATGGAGTCAGGAGTCTCCAAAACCGGCGAGCGTGTGTGAAGAGAATTATGAATGTTGAGGAAGCGAGAGATGTATGCAAGAATAGTGCTGTGGCACTCTGTACTTACTTACCCCGCAAGGAAGAAGGCGTGATGATAACTACCTAAATAAGAAAGTATTTTACGAAATAAAACAGATGAAATAATTATAGTATTCATGGTCACGGATGGTAAATTATTCAAAATGTCAGGACAGTTGAAAATTAAATTGGAAAATCCAAAAGCGCAGGCCTCTTATTCTTCATTTTTCACAATAAAATTAACTAATAATGTATTGGTCTTAATAAGTAGTTTTCAATAAATCAGATAGATAGCGCTAATTTTAAAAAGTACCTACTAATGGAGCTCTCATCTCTTATACACAATCTAGCGCTAATTTTAAGAAGTATTACTATATTGGTCTATAGAAGTAGTTCTCACGAAATAAGATATAGCGCTGGTTTTAGTGTCGAGTCAAGCGTAAATATTCACTATTTTTTGAATTATTTAATAACATTTAAACCACATCGAATCAGACCGTGAAAAGTGATAGGGCTCTATTCGTAATTATACTGAATCGTAAAAGAAAAAAAAAAGACTCGATTAGTAAAGTATTGCGGTTGTTATCGTGATAACATATATTACCTACAACACACGGACATCCAAGACAGAACTTTTTTAAACAGTTTTTTAACTAGTTTAAATAACAAAACTGGCATTAAAAATATCATGAGTATTAAAAATAGTGCTTTTCTTGATATGTGTGTGTGTATATATATTATTTTACAAGTGCAATATATGATAAATAGAGACATTTTAAGTTTGAAAAATCAGTTGTTCTGCGTGAAACGAGAGTAGTACCCACCTCAACGCTTCGCTTATGAGGCGTGTAATAAAAGCCATCGCGTTTTACAGAATCCATCGATAGCGTAAAAGTAGTTTCTTTTTATATACTACGTGTGTGGCCAACAAACATACCTACAGCCCACCGCACCGATAAATGATTACCGTTGCTTATAAAAGTGAGCAACAATAGAAGCAATACGCGTTCGCCGCCATCTCCAAACAAGGGGACAGGAAGCGGAGAGGTGGGATAGTAATAAGTGGATAGGTACTGAGTAGAGCATAGAAAGAGTAATAAAGAGAGGATAAAAGGATAATAAGAAGAGGATAGGAAGCGGATTTTTGTCTCTAACCGTTGGTTCATGCTAATCTTCTGATAGAGAGTGATGCTTCCCCTACACCATTCTATTCATGCTGGGGTAAGCAAGGCTAGAGCTTATCCCACGTAACCTACGTTTTTCTCGTTATGTGTAATATTTACATAAATATCAAAAAGTATAATAGGATCACAGTATTTGACAGTGCAGTGGTTCCTGAGATTACTTACAAACTAACTCCAAAATTTGCAACCTCTCTTTTTTTGAGATTATAAAGTAAAATTAATTTTACTATTTTCTCTTATTTCCTATATTTTGAATTATTCAAACAATAACAAGGATCCCATTAATTCAGGAGTGGGAAGTACGTCTTTAAATATTTACCCGAGCAAATGTTTTAGGAACACTTACAGGGTACGTTAATTCATTCACGATTTGTGAGTGATGTTCTTTCAAAATATCTGCTTGTGTTCTCAGAACCGAGTGTCATTTTTTGTAGGTATGATTCCTATTCAGAAAAAGTGGTTCAGGTTTTGTTAAAAGGTGGAAAGCTTCTTTAAAGTTGAAAATATTTTCTTTTGTTTAAACGCGCTAATCTCTAGAACTCCCTTTTTTAAACGGGAAATATCTTTTTAGACGCACTCCCCGTCGTTTGGGGCAACGAAAATGGTAGCGTGGGCACTTATCCACTAAATAAACCCGCCATGTGCCATCTCTCCGCCTTTATTGGTCGGCCACTGGACCTATGTTACATTGCTTCAATGGTAGAACTACCTAACAGTCTATTTGTAGAAAATTTTATTGATATGCAACAAATAAATATGGACATCCAACATTTCAGCCCACCCGTGATCATTAATGCTGTAAAGAATTCGAAACGTTGGGATAGATTCCGTAAACGTAGTTTTATTTCATAAGATTAAAGTTTATGATAGTAGGATTTTTTTTTCCTTAGAAGTCCATGTATTTTTCAAATTTGGGAAGCCCCTTACCCTCGTCTTTTTTATTTTGAACACAGTCTTGTGAGGGTTCTGTTGTAGACGAAGATAATGGAACCTCAATAAACTATATTATTGAGCAAAGTGATGGATCTTCGTGATTAATAACTTAACTGTGTTATTAGTATTGCTAGGCTATGCTATGAGTGGCGAGTTATCACTTACAATTAGGAGGGTTGTAGACATTGTGCCGCCGGTAACAACACTTTCAATTCCATAATATGAAACGAACGAAGTTAATTAATGTAGTGGCCATAGACTATAAATACAAAAAAAACAATTATTTATATTTAAACATTTCAAAACCATCAACGGCAAAGTATTTAAGACAAAATAAAGACTTCTTCTCCACCTATGGGAGTCGTAAAAGCTGACTGAGGGAATGCCGAGGGAGTGGGCAGCAGCACTCCTTCGCGTATTAACAACATCCACTGCGATCGACAACCCGCCTGCCAAGCGTGGCGATTACGGCACTATCCCCCATTCTTGGGGAGGCTTATGTCCAGCAGCGGACTTTAAAAGGCTGATGGATTGGATTGGATTAGAAAGACTTCGTTCTTGAAATATTATTTGCTTAGAAAACAAAGTGTGATAGTGTCTACCTTAACAGCTTTGTTTAGTGCCCTCGTACTATACAAATAGATAATTACGGGTTGAAATTTATTTTAGAGACACAATGGAGCAATTTAGTCTATCGAGAACAGATTTTAGTTCAATTAAGTCATTCTAGACATAAATTGCTTAAAGGTCTTTAACCAAACAATAAATAAGGCTAAATGATTTAGGTTTTTATCGCTAGCTTAGCCCGTGGCTATACCAGTATTTAAGTCAGACAAACAGAAAAACATACAAACAGAGAAACAGTCAAACAGATAAGCAAACAAAGAGACAGAGAAACTAACATACAAACAGACCAAGAGGTAGTAAAACTCTAGGTAAAATACCTACAAAGTTACGAAATTTTACTGGCTTGGCTCCTTAACGTCTTTGCCAAACACCAACTTTTTAGATGAAAAGAAAAAAGAAAACAATGGAAGGTTACTAGTTATCGTACAGAATAGAAATAATGTTTACCGAGCACAATGTAAATAATAGAACCACAATTAAATGTTAGCACTACAAACTACTGGAAATCTAAATTGAGTTATTTAATATGGTAGCTTTGCACCACAGACTGTAAAGTGGGCTAATGCATGTCACACAGCAGTGGTCACTATGAAACCTCAACACAAATGATAGGGTCAGCTGTTACATATTTAGTAAAACATTTAGAATTAGATTTGGCCCGCGGCTAAAACAACTAGTTCAATATTAATAATGATGAAGTTTGATTTAGTAGAAAATATAAATTATGAATTAGCCTAGAAGTGCACTTTCTGCGTTTGTGGGGCCAAAATGTGACACCTATTTATGATTACTTTTTTTCCTTCAGGACAACGAACAGGGTGGTGTGGGGCCCTCACCCACTAAATAAACCCGCTGTATGCCGTGTCTCCGCATGTATAGGCTTACTACTGGAACACTATCACATTACTTTAGTTGTAAAAAAAATAGCTGTACCTAGTAATTTTTTATTTGATTTAGCCTTTTTTGTTTAACCTGTTACTGTCTAACTATTGGACACGGGTCTCATCTGATAGTGAGAGGGATATTAAGGCCAGAGTTCACCACGCTGGCCGAGTGCGGTTTGGCAGACTTCACAACCCGCCGAGAGAATATTTCAGGCATACAGTTTCCTTTTTCCTTCACCGAGCCATGATAATTTGTAAACAAATACACACCATATTCTCAAAAGACTGAGGGTCGAACTTGATACCATTGTTTTTACAGTCTTTGGTTTTACCACTAGGCTAGCACTGCGCATAGCGGACCTTGACATACTGAGAAAAAAGAAAACCTTTTTTTTGTACTAAGCGAAATACAAACAAGCCACAAGGCCAACCTGATATAGCGCCTGGCGATAGGAGAGACATCACTCATCCGTCACTAACTCCAAGGCAGGGGATAGGAAGTGAAGATGAAAGATATTAAGACGAGGATTTTGGGCCTCCGGCGCTCTCACTCGTCTAACAAAACACAACCTAGGAGCACATACCGATGTTTCAAGCATCTGCTGTCAGAGGATATTACTTCCCCAGTCATGCTGGGACAAACTAGTTTCTACGACTACAATCTCTTTAAATCTCATTTGAGGTTTGTTCATAAAAAATCATCAAAATCACAAAACCTTGAAGAACATGTCGCTAATGTTTCATAGAACTAATAAACTATACTAGAATATTCCTTCATGCGTATGCTTATTTCCCTCGAGATTAAACCCACGATCATGATGACATGATCACAGTCCTACGATCTGACTGCGAGCTGCGATATAAATACAATGACGAAAAAATAAGATACACACACAATAAGAACGTTTTTATTAAGTTTCAAAACCAGTCTATGTGTCATTTAAGGCTTACCGTTGAGGCTTTCAAATTGTGGCAGCCATGCGTAACAATTCAGAGCTGCAAGCACTCTTCCCCATGCCTTTTTTATAACTTTGTAGGTATTTAATACCAATCCTTCTACTTTACAGGCTGCGCAGTGGTAGGAAAAATACTAAGCCAGTGAGATTATCAAGGGGGTATGAACAGAGGATTGCAATATGCAAGGCTATATATTAATTTAGACTTAGGGGTTACTATTCGCCGCTGGCGGACCACTGAAGTAATCCAACACAGTGCCAGTGGTCCGTCAACACAGGCGGAGAGACGGCAAACCAGCGGGTTTCTTTAGTGGGTGAAGGCCCAACACTACGAGACGGGGTGTGCGGTAAGGTACATTTTTTTCCGCCTAAACAAAAAAAGGGGCGGTGTTAGTATTCGGGGGCAACTAAACTAAAGTAACCTACCCAATAGGGACCGTGTGTCCGTTTTAGCAGGGGACGCACAAGGATCTTCTTGTGACATGACTCTCTGACACGATGGCTGGCCTCTTGGGTCACGACTGACGGCTTTTCTAAGCGGCGTAAGCAGCTCATCTTCCCCTAAACTGACAACCCAGAGGGTAACCCGCCTCCCTACCCATAAGCATAAACGAGTAATCTCAGGCGAAAGGGCTACAGAGGTGTGATCCCGGCAGTTCTCCCAGCCCACTCTCCTGCCTCCCACTCCGCTGCACGCGTATACACCCGGTACAGCCTACAATGCAGCTAACGTACAGCGAATACGGTAGAGAGATGTTCCGAAACCTCCTTCTCGTTTTCCATGAACTTTGCGGCCCCTCCCACGGGGATGAGAAGTACGATCGACATAATTCTCCCGTCATCACAACACTCCTATAGTAGAGGTGGTGACAGGAGTCACCACCTCTGAGGATACGCATAGTCGTGGGTACGCATTTCCGAAGTGATGCAGTGATTTACCGGCCCTACGGCCCCTGCTCCTGGCCTCTAACTACTGATCTCTCAGCCCGGTGGCTCCTACCCTTGCCTTATTAGAACCACCTAGCCTTTTACCACTTTCCTGCGGCTTTGTACGAGGGACACACTATCACACCTCGTGATGATACGTTATTAGCTGTCATTGTGTTGACCTCAGCGCTCATGGTGACTTGGAAAAACCCCTGCCTGGGATTACCCACGGTAACTTTAAAATATCAGGTATGAAATACTTGTTTTGCTTCTATTATAGTAACTGGGTAAATAATATATATATATATATGTGTGTGTATCCCGCTTGCACCAACCTCTTTCAATTTTCACACTTGTTTATTGTAATTAGTACCTACATATTATTTATAACAACTGGTAGCAAAAGAGTAGGTCGGTTACTTACTTATCATCATACCATCTCCCTTGCAGGGTAGGCAGATAGAACAGAGTGCCAAGAGGCTTTATTCTTGCATACATCTCTCGCTTCCTCAGCATTCATAATTCAAATAATTTATTTATACACGCTCGCCCTGACTCTACCTTTCTTCTATAAATGAGCGATTTGGTCTAGGTAGGCGTGTCTCGGTATGCCCCTGTGCTTACATCCTTCCACTTTCACATCTTTACAACAATACTCTAGGTATATAAAGCCGGTCACTTGTTTTAAACGTCGCTTATGAGCTCATTAATTCCAAAAGAGCTGCTAAGCCTGCTAGTGATCGTGAATATTGACCGCTATGTTTGAACAAGATTCAATCTCGCAATATACATATTATTTTTATAGTCACTCTAATAAATTTTACTCCCATAAAAATATTCAGCTGTTCGTGACCACCGCTTGACTACCACTATCATTTAAAAATAATCTGAAGAGCAATATAATTTAAACCCAAATCATAATTTTGTCTAGAATATTTTATACTAGACATGACGGACGCTCGAGCTTTGGATGACTTTGTCATTTTTACTGCAAATAAGCAAAAAGGGTTCGCAGTATATATATTTAAAGACCGTATCTCGTCTAAATGGCCACTTACATTTTCATTTTGTTCAAAAATATTATTACAAATTCAGAAATACTGTGACAGTCTGCTATTTTTGAATATATAGTTTTAAACGAGAGTGCTTTATTATTATTATTTTATATTTCTGCACTTAGTACGAGTATGTCCAGAAAATTCATACTTTTTATTATTTTGATCTGTATTTTAGGACTTGATATGTAAGCAGCTACTTTAAAGAACAAATTATTTGTGAAAGTAGAAAAAGATAGATTTACCATGCAAAAGGAAACAAGTATGGTAACTCAGACCCCGTGCGCCCGATAATGACCTAGGTCACTGTTAGTTTATTCAATCTTCATAAATACAGAGCTAGTTTTTATAAACAAAATTAAAATAAATTATCTTGTAACTTAAGCAGAACATCAGGGATCCATAATACAAAGTTTCTTATGTTTTTATGCCTAGAAGCTGGATTGATTGGACTGATTTTATTTTTAATATGATATCATGATTTAGTGTTGTGATTAGAGGAAATCCCGTCTATATGTCATCCAAATACAATACAGTATTTTCTTTTGTGATATGTAGCCATCTTTGAACCGGTTCGATTGTATGAATATAACTTACTTCTTTCTATATGGCTTTACTACGAGCAAGATTTGAACCTGCGTCCTATCCAATCCGGGGAATTACTCTGGACCGCTAAGCTATCGCAGTCACTCAATGGTGATACCCAATCTCCACCTCACATTTATTTAGTTCTCATGTGTGATGTAAGTTGTTTCTAACTTGTACAAATATGAAAATATGTTTATTTAGTCGATTTGTCCTCCAATGACGTCGCAGTAGAGCTATGGATCAACGTTATTTATTATGGATATAGTTGAGGACATAGAGGCTGACATAAGAAAACCAAAGCGTTCCTACAGGATTTTTGAAATCCTTAATATTTTGTGGTAGAACCCTGCTTATTCCAGCATGAACGAGCCGGGTTGGTTGGGAAAGTACCACCCTCTCACAGAAGAACAGCGTGAAACAACAGTAGGTACCCGTACTGTTGCGTTTGGTACGGTGAGTGAGAGCGCCCAAGCCCCCTCCTTATACTTTCTTTATTATCTTTCCTATCCTCTCCTTAGTATCCATCCTTTATACTCTTCCCTATCAACACTCCCCTCCATTTCTTATCCCTTTCCACGGAGATGGATACCCATGAGCGTAACTGTTTTCCATCACGTGCGCCGCATCCTTGTTTGCTATTCACTTAGTATAGAAAAAAATGCATGCAGATGAAGTCGCGAGGCTAAGTTAAGATAATAAATATTCAAAACACCTTTTAAATATATTTTTTAAAACCTGTTTTTGGGAGCTAAATGTCCGTAAACTAAGCCAACTACTGTGCTGCAACATCATTATATTCTGTTATATATAATTAGACTTTGACCGCGGCCCCGCAAAGGCCAAGGTTTAGTTAAGTTATATCTCAGGTTCCCGATATAGTAGCAGTATAAAATGTGTAGCAGTTTTTGAGCCTAAGCAAGAGCTACCAAATAAGAAAGTTGCTTCAAAATCCGTTCAATCGTTTTTGCGTGATGCGTGAATGAACAAACAGATAAACAAACAGACAAAAATTCTAAAAAAAATGTTTTTGTTTTAGATACGCCTATATAGCCTACTAGCCTTTGCCCGCGGCTCCGCCGCAGCCAAAAGCTGGTGTTTAGGTTATATCTCAAGTTCCCGATATAGTAGCGGGGTAAAATGTATACCAGTTTTTAATTCTAATCAAGAGCTATCAAAAAGTAAGAGTTGCATCAAAATCTGTTCAGTACTTTTTGCATGATGAGCAATCGAACAAACAGACAAACATACAAACAGATAAACGGACAAAAATCTAGAAAACATAGTTTTGTGTTCAAACACGCTTATATAGCCTAATATATAGCATCACGCCTGTATTCCCCAAAGGGGTAGGCAGAGGTGTATTACACACCCACGGTTCGCCAGCTATGTTTAAGTCTCACGTAATAGGGGCCGAGCCTAATACAGATATCTTTTTCTCAAATATCTTTAATAAATACAAATATTCGCGGACATTTTTCACACAACGTCCTCTGGTCCCAAACTAAGCTTAACGCTTGTGCTATGGGTACCAGATTACGGATATAATACATATACTACTTATTTTTTGTAAATACATACATATAATAGATAGAAAACACCCAGACGCAGTACAAATATCTGTGTTCATCACACAAATAATTGTCCTGAGTGGGAATCGAACCCGTGCACGGAAGTCGGTTACACTACTGACTACGCCAGGAGGCCCGTCAGTAATGTGCAGACACAGCTTTGTTACAGCTTTATAATAGTATAGATTCAATATTATACCAGGCGTCCATCACTCGCAGGCCACGATTTATATGCCTACCGATTCTTGTATCGCCGGCGATTCAACCGACAGAGGGCTGCTGCACCACGCCCGCCTGCGCTCGAGCGTATTTTTCTTTTTTGTTTATGCATTTTAGGGTATTTTCGACGATAAAATTTAATAACCGAGAATTCAGAGAAGGAAATAATTTTATATATCTATACTATTATAAAACGGTAACATAGCTATGTCTGAACATTTAAGATATTTGAGAAAAAAATACTGTAATAGGCTATATAGGCGTGTCTAAACACAAAACGATTTTTTTTAGATTTTTTGTCTGTTTGTTTGTTTATCTGTTTGTCTGTTTATTTGTTCGCGCATCACACAAAAACTACTGAACGGTTTTTGATGCATCTTTTTTTATTTGAAAAGCCTTGATTAGACTTAAAAACTGGTATACATTTTATCTCGCTAATATATCGGGAACCTGGGATATAACCGAAAAACTAGAAAATTATTTAAACTAGTTTTTTTTAGAATTTATTTAAAAGAACTACTAGATGGATTTTGATGCAACTTTTTTATTTGAAAGGTCTTGATTTGACTTAAAAACTGGTAAACATTTTATCGCGTTACTATATCGGAAACTTGAGATATAACCGAAAAACTAGCTTTTGGCTGCGGCGAAGCCGCTGGCAAAGGCGTAATTTTATAAAATTCAAACATAATATAAAAAAGCAATTGCAAAAGGACCTGTGGAAAGAATGTCGGACGAGCGACTGGTTAAGAAGATATACAATGTGATATTGGAAGGATACCTACTGGATAAGTTACAGGGAGAGACCGAGACTCACCTTTGTTTTTTGTTTGTAAAGGCGGGAAAAATGTACCTAACCGCACACCTCGTCGTTCGGGGCAACAACCAGCGTAGTGTGGGGCCCTCACCCACTAAAGAAACCCGCCGTGTGCCAGCTCTCCACCTGTGTTTACGGACCACTGGTATAGGTGCAACCCTAGCGCTTTCGTCGAATAACGTGGGTGGGCAAAACATTCCCAACTGTGTTTGTGTGTCTATAAGGTACATTTCTTCACACTGCTAACAATTAGTATTATTATTAAGATTTTATGGGCTATTATAGAGAGATTTTGGACAAGTTTTAACGTAAGTGATGTTTCTATCCGTAGGACTAGTAGGTATCTATTCTGTAATTATACTAACTCGTTTCAAATCGTGAGTCCAATTGAAGTCAAGGTCAGGGTTATCTATAAGATGTTACTTTCATTAATATATTAGTGCTAAAAAGTGGAAAATACAATTCCAATCGATTGCTAGGCTAGAGTTGTGATTATTACAATAATATCAAATGAGTGATAACGTCATTGCTACAATCATTGTAACCAGATTGCTGTAGATCTATATACTATTATAAAACTGTAACAGAACAGTGTCTGAACATTTAAGATATTTGAGAAAAAATGACTGTAATAGACTATATATAGGCGTGTCTAAACGCAAAACAATTTTTTTTAGATTTTTTGTCTGTCTGTTTGGTTGTTCGCGCATCACGCAAAAACTGCTGCACGTATTTTGATGCAACTTTTTTATTTGATAGATCTTGATTAGACTTAAAAACTGGTGTACATTTAATCCAGCTACTATATCGGGAACCAGAGATATTACAAAAAAAAGAATTTTCAAGTTACCGTTGTAAGATGTTTTGCTGTACCTACCTAGGTATTGGTACTTATAATGGAACAACCTTTTCTTATAAGCAATACGGAAGTCTTAGTTACTTAGGTTATTATTCCAAATACGTACCTAAAATAGCGGTTCAATAAAAAAAGAACAAACTGGCCTAAAATCACATTAATTCCCCAAGTAGTAACATTGTATTTCATTTAGATCAGATTTACATAAATAACGTAGCCCATTTTGTTTAATATTATCAAGTTCCCGATTACAGAAACCGGATAAAACGAATACCAGTTTTTTAAGTCTAAAGCTATCGAAAAAGAAAACAGTGGTATTTAAATTGGTTCAGCGAGTTTAGACGACGCTCATGGACTCAACTATACCGAGAGTATTGTCAAGCCGCTGCTCACCATTTCATTTCACAGATATATGAAATTAAATAATAAACAGCGCCCGCTACAGCCAAAAGGCAACGATGTGCTTCAGGGCCGGTCACACGGGAGGTGGTGGTACCAATCTGCTCGGGCCTGATACCAAGTGAGTGCTCCCACTTGGTACCCAGCCCTACCACCAGTCATGCAATGGATGATAATTGCTTACTTCCCTTAGTCGCCACGCGTGTGCGCATGTCGTATGCGACACCCGTGGGAAAGAATGGGGTGGTGACACTTGTATTATTAGTCCGTCACCACACGGACGTTACTTTAATTTTGGAAAAATAATTAAGGTTCCGCGCAAAAAAACAAAAACCCGTGAGATTTGAAATTGTAAATGAATACCTACCGATTCAAATAGATACGTATATAAATCGAATATACACAATATATTCCAATTAGCTTCTGCCTGTAGTTTCATGTACGTGGCCTGCAGGCATTAAATTACATATTTTTTTAGAAACAAACATTATATGTTAGTTATACGCAGGTATTACCGATACACCTACAAATCCTACCTACTTACTAATAGGTAAATGGGGACTCCGTCGCCGTGCGTTAATTGAAAGAGCTAAAAAGAATCTTAGAAAACTTAATCCTCCATTTCACCGTATTCGAAGAGGAATTTCAAGCAACTCTTTCTTAAATAAATACCTACAAAGAACACATATTTTTTTGTTAAGGCGATTAACCGCTAACCCCGTCGTTCGGGCCAGTGGACAGGGTAGTGTGAGGCCCCACTAAAGAAACCCGCCATGTGCCATCTCTTCGCCTGAACTATGTTATATTCAGTGGTAAGCAAAGAACACACCTGCCAAACTTATTAGACCAGTGGTTTAGGCTGTGTGTTGATATATCATTCGAGTAAGGTAAATTTTAATTTTATGAATACAGATACAATTTAAATATACCTATACACCTATACCAATCAATAATTCATTTGGATTTGTAGGTGTATCTGTAATACCTATGTATAACTAATATAATAAATATATCTATTTTGTTTCTGAGAAAATATATTACTCCAGAGTTACGCAGAGGGCCATGGAGAGAGCCTTGTTCAGTGCGAGACTGAAGAATAAATGTGTGGATTAGCCGGAAAACACACGTGAGGGATGTGGTGGAAACCATCACGCAGCAAAATTGGATATGGGTCATAATGCTCGGACGAGCACAGATAGATGGGCATGGAACACTAGACAACGTGGTTACCCACCTAAGCGATGGGTAGACTGCATGCCGTGCCTGGATAAATCAAGCAGCAGACAGAGTGTCCTGGAAGAAATTGGGAGCGGCTATACCACGAATTTCCATAATGTCGCTGAATTTTCCATTTAAATTCAAAAGACTTCAATTTCTAAAGGTTGATTTATTTATTTTTATGAAATTCCACGTGGACGAAGTCGCGGGTAACAGCTAGTTATTAACTAAAATTTCAAATCCTGCTCGTGATTGTTATTTTCGATTTCACATTTTCGCACTTTGTGTGCTAAGCATGTCAAATGCTTAATATTATATATAAACATATCAAAATATTTAAAGGGCTGCGTCATTATTTGATACTAGCCTTTGCCCGCGGCTTCGCCACAGCCAAAAGCTGGTTTTTGGGTTATATCAGGTTCCCGGTATAGTAGCCAGCCCGGGATAAAATGTATACCAGTTATTAAGTTTAATCGAGAGCTATCAAATAAAAAAGTTGCATCAAAAACCATTCAGTAGTTTTTGCGTGATGCGCGAACAAATAAACAGACAAACAGATAAACAAACAAACAGGCAAAAATCTAAAAAATATCGTTTTGTATTTAGACACACCTATATAGCCTATTACAGACATATTTTATCAAATATCTTAAATGTACAGACATAGCTATGTTACAGTTTTATAATAGTATAGATGAATCTTAATTTTGATAATTAAGCTTATCCGGTCGGAATAATGTATTCAAATACATATGACAGATGGCGCAGGCGTCCACCAAGGCATTAAGAAGGAATGTGTTATCAACATTCGCAGTCCCAAGCAATTGTCACGGTGGCTAAATTGGCGTAGCAGCTGGGACGGTATTTTAGAAGATACAGTTTCAAATCATGCTCGGGCCTGGTATTTTCGATTACACTTTCGCATTTTGTGTTCGTATTAACGCCTGATAGAAAATATTAGCATAAATATAAACTTTTTCACGTGTTATAATAATATGAGTTTTATAATGGGAAAAGTGGTTTTTGATTTAATATCAGGATCTTGGGAGCTTTAAAAATACATTATATTTAATTATCATTAACAGCGGTGCAGCGGTAGTGTGAGGGACTGCTGGTCATGAGGTCTCTGGTTCGATCCCCAGGTCGGGCAGTATTATTGAGCTTTTTCGTAAAAAAAAATTCTCTGTAGCCCGGAGTTTGGAAATACCGCCTACCGTGAGTAAAGTGCTCTTCTCAAACCTCGTTTAAAGAGGGACAAGTCGTAACGCTGGGGAAACACCGCAGCAGGAAGTTCATTCCAGAGCTTACACGCACATGGTAGAAAAGAACGCTGAAAACGAACCGTCTTGGACGAGATCGTCTCCAGGTGGTATGGATGAACCCTAGCACGGCGTTTCGTGGTCCGGTGGTAAAATGGCGATGTTTGTACCACCTCAAACAGTTCCTCAGAGCACTCCCCGTTAAAGAGCCGATGGAGCACACAAAGAGCCCCAAAGTCTCTCAGCCGCCCCAACGACTCCAGCTCATCCATGAGATTGGAATCATCAACAATCCGAACAGCACGCCTTAGCAGGGAGTCAAGTGGGTCGAGCTGGTATTTTGGTACGCCTGCCCAGAGATGTGAGCAGTACTCCACGTGAGGGTGGACCTGTCGGTGCCTCGGGGTGAAGTACCGTTTGGCTCTGTTCAGGACGCCCAGTTTCTTGCTCGCCAATTTGGCTTTGTCCTTCAAATGACTCCCGATCATATCTGGCTGGATATGTCGATGCCTAGGATCCCAATACTCCACACAAGTTGGGTCCGCCTCTCCTCCAGCATATTCCGAGGGACTTTCTGATAGCCGGTATATCGCGCATCACCCGTACTGTCATCCGCAATAGCAATGCATACTCTCAATCAATAGCAAGTCATTGATATGTAGGATGAACAGCGTTGGGGAGAGCACCGAGCCTTGAAGAACGCCAGCATTAATCTCCATAGTATCAGAGCAGCATCCGTCTACAAGGACTTTGATGCTGCGACCATGGAGAAAGCCGACGATCCATTTACAGAGCCCCTCGGGGATTCCGTATGATGGTAACTTCGATAGAAGGGCCCTATGCCAAACCCTGTCGAATGCCTTCGCGATGTCCAGGCTGAATTCCAATGCCTCACCCCCACCCTCCAAGGCCTCTGCCCAGCGATGAGTGAGGTACGCAAGAAGATCACCAGTAGACCGACCTTGATGAAAGCCGTGTTGGCGATCACTGATCAGCTGGTGATCCTCAAGGTACAACAGAAGTCGGTGGTTGATAACTCTCTCCAGTACCCTAGAGAGCAGGGATGTTATTGCGATTGGCCTGTAATTCGATGGGTCCGACCGATCACCCTTTTTGGGAATAGAATAAAGTAGGAATCCTGCCGGTACTGTATGAAAGGCGGAACAGGCGCCTAAGGACGGGGGTCAGCTCAGGGGCGCACGTTCAAAGAACCACCGCAGGGATGCTATGCGGTCCACTCGACTTATGGACGTCCAGCAGCAGCAGCACCCGCCTGACCGCACGTTGCGTAATGCGGATTTCAGGCATGGAACTTTCACACCGTGGGATGGTGGGCGGTGTGGCCGCTCCGGCGTCCAAAGTCGAGTTTGAGGCAAAGAGTTGGCCCAAAAGATCGGCCTTCTCCTTGGCACTATGGGCCAAATTACCATCCAGTTTCCGCATTGGTGGGAGGCTAGACTGGCAGAAGTTACCCTGTACTACCTTGGCAAGCGACCAGACAGCTCGGCTCCTAGTGGGATAGCTTGCAAGTCGCTCGCCAATTCTGGCAACGTGTTCCGCCTTGGCTTCGGCAATAGCCTTCTTGTTGGACCTGGAAGCAGCATTAAATTTCCGCTTTATCTCCAAAGAGAGAAAAAGTCAGGATCCGATCGCCAAATCGGATCCTGACTTTTCCAGGCCCTATTCCAGGCCAGGTATGCGGATTGCTTCTGGCGTGAAGTCGTCCTACAGGCTTTGCTGAACCATGGACGGCTGCGACCGCCAACCGGTATTTTGGTGCTGGGGATGAATGATTCCATCCCCATAACCACCGTTTCCGCGACACAGTCCGCTAGTAGTCCATCCCAATCTGCTGACTTATACTGCCAAACTCTACGAGACCCAATCTTTGGAAAACGATTGGGTCTCGTACTCCCCGTTCGTCGTCGTCTCATTGTTCCCGCATCAAGGGCAGTGCAGCGGACCAGGCAGTGATCGGATGACCCTAAAGGAGCACCAACTACCACCTGGTATCCGTGTGGATTTGTAGTCAGCAGAAGGTCCAACAAGGAGGGCTCATGACCCTCAATATCTGGGACACGGGTATGCTGTGTTACCAGTTGAGAGAGGCCATAGGCCGAAGCCATATTAAAGAGTTGCCGCCCCGGGAGATAGGTACCTACTTAATGTATACAAAACAAATATTTGTAAATCTAACAAACAATTTTATTATAAGAAGAAGGTTTTACTTTCTCTGTTGTTGGTTACACACTACTTAGGAACGGCTCGCTCCGATTAATTAGAACAAAGTAACACAGTTGCAATAGTAGCCTAGTGGTAGTAGTATAGTGTAGTGGTTCGATCCCCAGTTCAAAATCCACATCTCGAATGGCACATTCCCTGACATTTTTGTAATTTTTCGAGATTATGTGCGTTTTTGTTTACAAACGAGATTATATGTGTGTGTTTATATCATAAAAAAGGTCGTATTTTTAAATATCTATTATAGGTATATATTTCTTGTGTCCGTGTTTTAGTAATTGAACTCCTCCTAAACGGTTGGACCGATTTTGATGATTTTTTTGTGTATGTTTGTGTAAGTACCGGGATGGCTCAGATTCACATTTGGACCTGGTAGGTGGCGCCACGATAGGATTTCAGGATTTTTTCTTCAATTTATTTGTGTATGTTTGAGTAAGTACCGGGATGGTTTAGATATACATTTGGATCCGGTATGTGGCGCCATGATAAGATTTTAGGATTTACTTAGTAGCTAAAATAAATTATTTCATCCAAACGAAACGCCAATGTTCGGACAGGATAACTACTGTCGGGTCCGCTAGTAAAACAAAATAAACGCGATGACGTCAAAACAAATTATTACGAGCTGTTGCAAAAAACCACTATCAGGGTTAAAAATAACTATTTCCGTTTACGCATGTTCCGGTCTGTCAGTAATAAAAGCCTTTGAATCTTTGTACTATAAAAATATAAGTGGCTGTCCAGTTTTATGGCTAACAGTCCGGTGCACTCTGACCGAAGCGTAAAATTAAGTAGCCACCCCTTATATCATCGTAGATATAGTAAAAATTGCTTCGTTGGCTCAGTAATATAAGCATGGAACTACAAACGGGTTCGAACCCAGGGTCGCGGGTGTGACACTGGGTTTCTGTCAGAAAATTTCCAGTACCAGGGAAATAAACAGACAGAAATAATGAGTCTGGGTCTCTGTTTGAGACTGCAGATCATGAAGTCTCGGGTTTGAATCCTGGGTCAAGCTAGCAAAAGGTTTTCTATGAAAGTATAGCGCGCCGTGGTACTTCTCAAAAGCAGATTGGAGTTAGGCAATTGGCGGCAGCGTCATACATAACACCGTTGGCCCTACGCGTGCAGATCTCTCTCCAGTCGCGTCGAAATGCCGTTTCATTGGACTAAGAGAATGCACTAAAAAAGAGTGTGCACTTGTATTTGATCAAACACTAGTACTTAAGTTGGTTAGTGTCTATTGACACTGGCCGCCATAAAATAAAGAAAAAAGGTAAAGATTTATTTAGCTTATAAACTTGAGGCACAAAATATACAAAACTTATATTGTTCGTCTGTTTTGTATTGTTTTGTTACTATGTCCTTACCAACATACTTTTAAGAAATCTCTGTTACTAACAATTATATTGACTAACAATGTCTGAATTAAAAATAATTTAATAATAACCAGGATTATCCATCAGCAAATTGCTCTTAAATACAATCTGGTGGAAACAGAAGTGCCGTACTATAGATATGTGCCCGACCCTGTTCTCGAAAATGACCGTGCCACGTTGTACTGGGATCGGTCTGTCATTACAGGACTATTGTTGCTAACAAGCCTGATATAGTGGTGATAGACCGATCAAAGTGCCGTGCACTAATTGTTGATGTCACTGTTCCGCATGACGAAAATCTAATGAAAGCTGAAAAAGAAAAACAAATGAATTATTTGGATTTAGCTCACGAGATTACTGACATGTGGGATGTTGATTCAACAAGAGTCTCGACCAACACCTAAAGAGACTCGTTAGACGGCTGGATCAAGGGTTTGATACAGAAGGCAGTACTCCTCGACACGGCACGTATTGTGAGGAGGTTCCTTTATCTGGAGCCCTAACCATCGGCAGCTTGGTCCCTGCACCCGATGTCGGCGGTCTACTGTTTTAAGTATTTTTAAATTTGTTATATTTAGTTGTTTGTGTTTTTGTTTGTGTTTTTGTTTGTATTTTTATAAGTATGTTTGTGCGAGTGTTTGTGTATTTTTATAATATATTTAAAAATGTTTGAAATATGATGTATAGTAAATAAAGAGAATAATAATAAGACAAACTAAGTCTAATTATAAACAATTATAATATGTCTCACGCCTTTGCTAAAATGGTTTCAAGCTCAGCGTTTTGCCAGACTAAAGTGCTAGTAGCTGGTTTTCTGCTGGAATCATAGCTGTTACACACGACTGTTAATTACATAGCATCACACTTGTATTCCCCGAAAGGATAGGCAGAGGTGTATTACATACCCACGGTACGCCAGCTATGTTTAAGTTCCACGTAAAAGGGCGCGAGCCTATTGTCTTCTACCGGTCACATTTTCAAACTACAGGCTGCTGCTGAGAATTTTTCTTTTTACGAAAAAGCTCCATAACATTGCTCAACCCAGGGATCCAACCCGAGACCTTTCATGATCAGCAGTCGCACGCACTACCGCTGTACAACCGAGCTAGTTTACAGTTAGAAAAACAAATTAAAAGGCAAAATAAAGACTGGTTAATAATTAGTTTACAGTATTATCTAATGATAGCATGAGTTACCTATATAAAAATTATAATAATTTATGTAATTATAAAAGAAAGTTACAGATATAAAACCGAGGCATAGTATTTATATATAAATAGTATTAAAAATATGTAAAGTTAATAACATTATGTAATATAGGTACGTAGCTAATCGTTTAAAAAGAGAAGCGTCTGTTATTTTTTAACACAACTTTTAGCTTTTATTTTATTTAAAAACCATCACCATATTACCATTCTAGAGTTTATTTATTTATTTTATAAGTACAACCACATCATACATATAAATACATTCATTAAACACAAAGTGAAAAATGTGAAATCGAAAATAACAGTCACACGCAGGATTCGAACCTGCATCTCCTGGATACCGTCCAGATGCTTTGCCAATTCAGCAATCGTGACCCTTGCTCCTGACTGCTAATCGCGATAACACATTCATACTTAACGTCTTTGGGTGACGCCTGCACCATCTGTCGGATATTATTATATATTTTCATAAATTATACCGACCAGGTAAACATAATTTTACAATTAAGATTTTACCTAATAATGACGCAAACCCTATAAATATTTAGATATTTTTATATATATTTTTAGCATTTGACATGCTTAGCAACATACATTAAACACAAAGTGAGCATCTGAACGGTATCCAGGAGATGCAGGTTCGAATCCTGCTGGTGACTGTTATTTTCGATTTCACATTTTTCACTTTGTGTTTAATGTATGGTGCTAAGCATGTCAAATGCTAAAAATATATATAAAAATATCTAAATATAAATACATTATTTCTTATAATACACTAAAGGTTTCATTATCTGATATGTCACATGACACTTACGGTGTACATGGCATTGGCAAAAAAAAATTTCAATACATGATCGTATTTTAAAAACCTATGAATGTAATGAAAATGAACATGTAAGTAATAAAATAAAGATATTAATTTAAAACATTATTTTGTTACACGAGACATGCAGGCTTCTTTTGAAGTTACTGAATGTATCATGAAAAATATCAATGTCTACGTTACTACTAGCTTGAATACAATTATATTCGTCAACAATTCTATTTAGGGGGGATTGAAGACCCAAATTCGTTCTGGCAAAGGATGTATGAAATATTTTTTTAATTTTATATCTAGGATAGGAATAAGGAATAGCTAGGGATATTCTATTTAATAGATGACTGCACTGTATTTGATTATTAACTAGCCTGTAAAGGAAACTTAAGTCAAGAATGCATCTTCGAGGACGAAGTGTGGTATTATTGAACTTAATCAAACGTAGGGATTCCTATGAGAAAAACCACTACATGAGAATGCTAGATGTCTAGTGAAAGTTCGTTGTAAACTCTCAATTCGTTGGGAGTGAACAGCATAGAATGGAGACCATGCCACACTAGCGTATTCGAGATTGCTGCGCACAAGAGCGTTATAAAGGAGAATCTTGGTGCCGAGATTTTTATATCCAACTGTACTTCTGCGTATGAAACCGAGCATTTGGGCTGCTTTCACTACAATTTTATCAATATGAGATACAAAGGTAAGTTTTTTATCGATTATGACGCCAAGATCTCGAATTTCATTGACTTCAGTTAATAATGTGCCGCTAATCTCGTAAGTTGGTTTTTTCTTTTTTGTATATTTAATATGGAAACATTTGTCAACATTGAGAGTCATACAGTCTAAATTACACCAGTCTTGATATTATTAAGGTCATCTTGAATCAGTATAGAGTGGCTAATCAGTTTAATTGGTCTGTAAATTTTTAAGTCATCCGCGAATTGTGATATCTCGCAGTACTTGATACGAGAGGTTAAATCATTTATAAAAATTAGGAACAGCACGGGCCCTAGGTGAGATCCTTGAGGAACACCGGATAGTGTGAAGTAAGTCAGAGATTCAAAACCACTGTTGGCCACGGTTTGTGGGCGATGGCGCAAGTAGGATCCAAACCAATTTAGCAGTGAACTACCTACCCCGAAAGCTTGTAATTTTTGCAATAGAATTTCGTGATTTACTTTGTCAAAGGCGCTGCTAAAATCAGTGTAGATTGCATCTACCTGTGTACCAGCGTCTACTTTTTGAGATATGTCAGAAACAAAAGAGACTAAATTAGTTAAAACTGAACGGCCGCTACGAAATCCATATTGTTGATTGTCAGAAATATTATTTTTAAACAAATTTGTGATGGCGGGACACAGAATCGATTCAAATAATTTTGAAAAACATGAAAATGTTGATATTGGGCGGTAATTTTTAACATTAGCTTGATCACCCTTTTTAAATAAAGGTATAATACGAGCCCTTTTCCACTCGTTGGGAAACATTCCTTCAGCAATAGAACGATTAAATATTAGTTTTAATGGCAAAACAAGTGATGTACACCAGTGTTTAACAAAGAAAGGTGGAATAGAATCAGGTCCTGCACCTTTTAATCCATCAAGTCTTTTTATTTTACGCTCAATGTTTAATTCAGAAAATTGTGGTTGAGATAAATACTTATTATTGGAGAAAAGTGGTGGGTGGTGTGTTGGCAAACTGCGTGGTGAGTGGTTGTTGGTTGTATATACAGAACTAAAATGGTCAGCTAGCAAAATGGCAATTTGATTACCATTTTGAGCAGTAGTACTATTCAAGTGCATTTTTGTAGGTAATAATGACTGACCATTACGTTTACTTTTTATGAAACTCCAAAAAAGTTTTGCATTTTTAGGAATGCTATTTAGTTAATTTTTTACTACCTATAAGGTCAGTATCAGTTTTATAAAAATTATATTTATCAAATCTTTTAGGAACAAGATACTTAATCTATACTAATTAAAAAACTAGGATGAGTTGTGTAATATTTGCTTAAGGAAATGAGACCTCTCATTCTTACAGATGACGATATCTTTACAGATGTATTCATTAAATAAATAAATATTGCTAAGAACTATATCTAATACGCGGTTGTCGCTATTTGTTAGAGAATTAAATTGAAAAAGATTATTTGATGACATAAAATCTATAAGGGGGTATAACAAACTTACATTATAATTGGTTGGAGTCGTATGTGAGCAACCATCTCCAGCATGCCATTTAATAAAACTAAGATTAAAGTCACCAAGTATGACTACATCACTAGTAATGTTGATGATTATCTATGGTATCCAATAATCGGGTGAGTTGGTTTAATTTTACAGGTGGCGGAAGGTAGACTACGCAAATTGATAATTTTCTGAGAGTATTGTTAATTGTAACCTCTATTATTGTGACCCATAAATTTTCCATATCATTTGTCTCCCAATTCTCAATTCTAACAGAAGGAAGGTCACGCGACACTGCCAGCAAAACTCCACCACCATCTCTTAGTACTTTGTGAGCACATTCTATCTTTACGGTATACAACGTTATCAAACAACTCGCTGCTGGAGATATTTTCATTCAACCATGTTTCAGTAAACGCTATGATCTTATAATTTGAGTTAGAAATATTTTGTATAATTCATCCGTCTTAGTTCTGAGCCCTTGCACGTTTTGAAAATAAATGTCAAGCATTTTTAAAACCTATATACAGTATACACTTCAAAATAGATATAATTACTTAACGAATAAGATTGAGACTTTCTAAACTTCTGATATTTATAGCTTGATGAGTTTCATCTTTGCGTGCGTAAATTCGTCCATTACGAACCCACACAAACTTGAACGACATTTCTTTTGCCTTCTTCCGGGCAGCCGCATGAAGAGACTTATTGGCAGGAGTCAGATGTTCGGCTACAAATACTGGAGATCATTTACCTCTAATGCCCAGGTTAGTAGTGCTAAGCTTGTTCTGAGAGTTACTCTTATTGAATTTTGTTACTGCAGCCAAAATTTGATCACGAGTGCGGGCATTACGAAGTTTTGCGATTATAGCGTGCGGCTTGTCATTGTCATTTGATAATTTGGCGATCCTAGTTACGTGATGAATATCATCTGGGGTTAAAGGGTATTCTACAGCCCTTGTTAATTGGACTATAGTGTCGATAAGAACTTCAGATCGATCTTCAGGAATACCATTTACTTCTATATTACATTCTCTCATATGTAACTCTACTGTATTGAGTCTTACTATTAGATTCATGACATTAGCTTTAATATTCTCATTATCTTTTTTCAGGATGTTCAAAGTATCGATAGTTTCATCCAAGCGTTAATTCATGTCTTCATATTGCTTGCTTAAAAAGTTCATACTTTCTCGATAACCTGTAATTTTCTCATTGATATTTTTAAGCTCTGTTGTCACTAGTTGATGTATTGTCGAGTTAACCGCGGTAGAAATTTCATGCTTTATGATTTCGCGCAGGAGGTCTTCAGTAACATAACATGGTGTTTGTGACAAAGATTGAGATGGTTTGTTTGCATCAACATTCCTCGAGTAAGGAGTTTTAGGTTGACCAGAAGGTTCAGGTTTCGGCTGTTTGATATGGCAATCATTGCATTTCCAGGTATTTTTGTTACGCGTTTCCATTAACGAAAAGCGCTTACGAGAGACTTTAGCGCAATCAATGTCCAAGATTATCTTGCAAGAAGAACAAGTTAAAAATCCATTTTTTAATATCGTATCACGGCACATCGAACATACAATTCCAGGCATAATGAACTCGTTTTGATTTTATTTCATAATAATTTAATAATAGGAATACTAGCCTTGTTGTGTAGAAGACTTGACGTTCAAATAATGTTCGTATTACTTATTTATCATAGTTATTATGTATTTATTTTCACAAATTCCAAGTGGTTGGATATTATGACGACTAAAGGTGTAAATTGTATTTCAAATAAAGTACAATTAACTATTTAAATTAATTTTTAACTACGGAGTAAATTACCTATAGAGTTATCTTTGCAACACCTTTATTGGTAAGTCACATTGTACTTTCCCGGCTAACACATTTTTCCTCAAGCGCCGTTTACCACAACGAAAATTGTTGGTACGAGCGAAGAAACATCGTGCCGATTGTAGATTTTCTTTTGCAAGTAAACGTGTTTTTCTTTTCCGTTTCATTAAATAATTTACAAGTTTGTTTCTTACAGTACCATATTAAGAACCGAAACAGAAAATAAATGTAAAGAATACTTTTTTATTTTTGTTCAGAGATGATTTAAAATATCGTTGACTGATTTCATAGGCAATATTACCTAATACTTTCTTTCTTGATGAGTTTTGGTCATGGAGAATATCCCTCGCCTTTTACCGCGGCTCCACCGCAGCCAAAGCTGGTTTTTAAGTTATATCTCAGGTTTCCGATTTAGTGGCGGGATAAAATGTAGACATGCAGCGTTTTTAGGTCTTATCAAAAGCTATCAAACAAACATAGTTTGCATCAAAATCCGTTCAGTACATTTTACGAGATGCGTGAACAAAAAAACAGATAGACGAACGAAAAAAACATATTTTGTGTTCAGACACGCCTATATACCACCCTTTTTTTTGTTAAGGCGGGAGAAAAATGTTCCTAACCGCACACCCTATCGTTCGGGGCAACGACCAGGGTAGTGTGGGGCCTGCACCTACTAAAGAAATCCGCCGTGTGCCGTCTCTCCGCCTTTATTGGCAGGCCACTGGAACTATGTTACATTCCTTCCGTGGTCCGACGGCGGCTTACCCTTTCGGGTACCCTCTACTGAGCGACGCATCTGCACACGGAGCGTCGCTCCTTCGCGGGAGGCCTTGCGGATGGCGGACGTTCCCCGGTCCATCCACCCGCAGCCTCAGCTAGGGCGGCACGAGGCGCAAGTACCTGCGCCTGCACCGCCTCAGTAGCTGGTGGCTGTTAGGGTCAGCGGAAGAATCCTCTTCCCTGGCCCTCTCCGCCGCTTCCTTCCGCGAGATGACCTCCTCGCAGAAAGTAGCGACTGCGGCCCAATTCCTGTCGTTGCCAAGCAACGCTCTGACGACGCTCGGCAGCGAGAGGTCCCACACTATTGCCGCGACGAGTTCACGGCGCTGCTCGGCCCAAGCCGGGCACGACTCGAGCGTGTGCTGCGTCGTGTCCTCGTCGCAGCCACAATGGTGGCAGCCCGGAGTCGCTTCCCTCCTTGCGACTATGTGCAGATATCTGCCAAAGCAACCGTAGCACCTGCACCAGACGGAAGGTAAGGACTCCGTGCCGTCGCCCCGCCCACTCCTCCAGCACAGGCTGGAGCGCCCCTACGGTCCAGAGACCGGCTCGGGGCGCTTCCAGCCGTGTCCTCCATCTGGCCATGGCAGCTCGGCGGGCATCGCCCTGCCACCTCCCTGGGTGGAGGACGACCTCCCACCTCTCGCTCTTGCGATGCCCGCCGATACACTTCGGCGAGCACCTCCGCCTCCAAGTCCCACGGGGGGGTTCCGGCCAGCACGCAGGCCGCTTCCGTCTACACCGTGCGGTATCCGCGTATGAGCCTGGACGCGACGACTCTTTGTGGTCTCCACAGAAGAGCCCTGTTCGGCGCGTCCAGGCACCCCGCCCACACAGGTGCACCGTACAGTGCCATCGACCGGACAACCCCCGCATAAAGCCGTCGGCACGCATTGTTGGGTCCGCCCATATTCGGCAAAAGCCGTGCAAGGGCGGACGCTGCGCCGACGAGCCTCGGGGACAGTTGGCGGAAGTGCTCGCGAAAGCGCCACCGCCCATCCAGCACCAGGCCCAGATACTTGATCTGGGCCTTCACCCCAATTTGGACCCCGTCCACCGTGATTGAGGCGCCAGCAGGTGGCCGACGTCGGGGCCCATGGAAAAGTAGGGCCTCCGACTTGTCCAGGGCCACCCTAAGCCCCAGCGCCCCGATCCTCCTAACCACCTCCGAGGTCCCTAAGGTGGCCAGGAACGCCGCTTCGTCGAAGTTTCCACCCCGGGCCACGACCAGCGTGTCATCCGCATAGCAGATGACCGCCAGCCCGGGGGAGAGCCGACAGCGTAGCACCCAGTCGTAACCAATGTCCCACAGGAGCGGCCCTAGAACCGAACCCTGTGGGACACCGCACGACATGGGTCTCCTCACAACGTCCCCTATGCGGCTCTCATAGAGAACGCTGCGGCCCTCAAGATAGTCCACCACCAGCCGCCTCAGGTATGCAGGCACCCCGTGATACTGGAGCGCCCCCCTGATGCAGCTGAATGGCAGACTATTGAATGCGTTGGCAATGTCGAGCGACACCGCCAACAGCACTCCACCGCCGGCGACGACCGCCGCGGCCGCGGCCCTCAGGCGCATAATCGCGCCGACCGTCGAACGACCAGCCCGAAAGCCAAACTGGGCATCCGACAAGTCGGGTCCGACGTCGCGCAGGTGCTGGACGATGCGGGCAGCGAGGATTCTCTCCAGCAGCTTACCCACCTCGTCCAGCAGCACGATGGGCCTGAAGGCCCCGTCCGAATCCGGCGCTCGCCCTGGCTTCGGCAGGAGTACCAGCTTCCCCTCCTTCCAGCAGTCAGGGAACCGTCCAGACTGAAGTCGGCCTCTCGGTCACTACCTGGCTGTGCCATGACCGCGGGCGTATGCTCCGCCCGTCGTGGGAATAGGCCCTCGACCACCTCGGTGAGGAGACTGGGCTGCAGGGTCTCTGTAAGGGGGGGGGGCGTAATGGGTGACCCCAGGGGTCACGGTTGAGACCATTCAGCATCTCCTGCCTTTTCTCTGTTTTGGCGCGGCAGATGGCCAACTTGAACGCGGCCCACGAAGTGCAGTACGCTTCGTACAGCTGGCCCTCCCGCTCCTCATCGCGGTTGCGCCGCCGACTGCGGGTGTAGGATCTCCGGGCATGAATGCATGCCGCACGGAGGTCTGCCAGCTCCTGGGACCACCAATCTCCTGGAGGAGGACGTCGCACACGGGGCATGGCCGAGTCGCACACCTGCGTAATCGCAGCGCAAAATCGGCCAGACTCAACGTCCACCTCCTCGGTCAGGACCGGTGAAGACAGCCACGATTGATCGATGGCTGCCTCCGCCAGTAGGTCCCTATCTAGCCTGCCCACAGCCCACCGCGAGAACGCGGGTGTTCTGCACGCCGCGTGACCCCTACGAAGGGACCGAGAGACCTCAATCCAGATGTACCGATGATAGGACAAGGTCTCAACCTCCTCCAGGACACACCAGTTCCTCACTCGTGCTGCGACGTCGGGGCTAGCGAACTAAAGGTCCACTATCGACCCACCCCGTCGCCGCACGCACGTGTTGACGGAGCCTCTGTTAAGCAGACAGAGGCCCGTCGACGCCGCCCACTCTACCACTGCCGCTACACGGCCGTTCGTCTCAGGTGACCACACGCCGTGGATTTGGCCAGAACGTGGCTCGGTGCCAGTCGCCGTATCGAGGTCTCTAGGCTGTTAAGCCAGACCCCGAAATCAGCCAGCCTCCGGTTAGGGGAGAAATACACGCCATACAGCGTAACTCCCCCCCAGTCGGCCGCAACGTATCTCGTGCCCCTGTCTCTGATCAACAAGGGCGGGGAACGAAGCGCCGTAGAGCTGACGATTGCCACGGAGCCATCGCAGCTGCCCGCCCAATGAGGGCGGTCAGGAATGCAATAAGGCTCCGCGGCTACGGCTACACCAATCAACCGCTCCACCATGGTTTGCAGGAGTAAATCCTGCGCTCTGGCGGCGTGGTTGAGATTCGCCTGAAGGAGGATAGTGTCACGGTTGAATTTTAAGCCGTAACCATATCCTCCTCCACCCGCGACGGTGGCGAAGCCACGCTAAGGGGGCCCGCCTGGGCCGATTGGCTGATCCCTCCCTTTTTTGGGCCTGTCGTTGGGGGTCTGCATCCCTCCCGCCCCATGCAGTGCTTGGCAGGCCTGTTGGCTGCAACGCACGCGGGGCAGTGAGGGGCGGCGGTGCAGGTTGCCGCCCGTTGCCCTGCCTGACCGCAGCGGAAACAAAGACCGCTGCAATCAAAGCAGTTAGTGCACCTTAGCCGGGTGTGTCCAACCGCCATGCACTTAAAGCACCTCGCGGGCCGAAGCTCCAGCACGGTGACCCGCGCGGAACTCCAGCCCACGAGGAGCCTGCCTGCGTCGGCCAAGGTTTTGGCCGCCGCGACAGGGCTACTCGCCCAGACGGCACCTACACCAAAGGGACCGGTCCGAATGGAGCCAACACTGACGGTATTCGAGCATCCGATTTTCGAGGCAATAGCCTCCCGGACGTCGTCCGCTGTCACTGAGTCATCCAGACCCTAAATGCGCAGTTCAGCGCACTTTACCGGTCTGGTGACACGTACTCTACTCCCTCGCCAAACAGACTCGTCAGCCTTTCGGCCACCGTGTCGGCCATCTTGGGGCCCTCCGCCCCAGGGAACTCGAGAATTCGAGCCCCTGTGCGGGCTAGGAGGGTCCGGGCGGCGACGTATCCGATGTCGGAGACGTCGATTTTCTCCCGGGCCTTCCTCAAGATGGCCTGGTACGTCAGGCCCGCTTCCGCCTCCGGCAGCATGGTGATTACCACCACTGCCGTTTTCGGCGCTTGAAGCTTGCGCGGCTTCTTAGGGCCGGGCTTGCTCCCTGGCGCAGCGGGATTCGCAGCTTGGACAGCAGCCCCAGTCGTGGCTCCCTTTTCCCTCTTGCCTCGGGATTTCTTCCTCCCCCAGCTTACCACATGCCAGCCCTCATCAGAGGGTGCAGGACCGGATGGCGCGGGAGGTGGGAAACGTGGAACCCGGGTATTGGTCGCTGGGGCCCACGAGGGCCGGCCAGCACATGGAAGAGGAGGGAACTCCTCCCTGGACTGGCCCTTGGGGCGCTGCCCAGCCTTCTGCGCTGCCTTCGCCTTAGGGGTTTTGCCTTGCCCCTTGGGCGGCGCGGCCGCGGTCGCGGAGTAAGTGGCAACGCGGCCACCCTGACAGGGCAGTGGCGCCAAGCCTGAAAGCAGCGCGGCCTCATTTTTCTCCGCGGCGAGCGGCGGTCGGAGTCGCGGATCCGGTGCCACTCTGGCGCTTAGGGAGTCTATGCGTGGGTCATAGATCGCACCAATGCGATCGATGACCTGGCGCATCTGCTCCTCGCTGAGGAGTTCAGGGGCCAGAGATACCGCGCCCACCGTTGAGGCTGAGGCTTCCGGCATGGCCTTGGCGAGCCTTGGTTTGGCTCGCGTGCCACTGCGCTCCTTGCGGAGTTCTGCCACCTCATCCTCGAGGCGCCTGCAGCGTGCCTACAGCCTCCTATTCTCCTCAGTCACCTAGTGGCGCCGGAGGGACTCCAATTCTTCAAAGACCACCTTAGTGGCCTTCTTGAGGGCTTCGAAGAGGTGCCCTGAAGGTCCCGTGACCCATCCGCCACCGTAAACACGAGGGCCAGGGCATCGGAGACCTTCTGGGCAATCTGATCCGCTGACATCAGATCGTCCTTCTCCAGAGGCTCCACTTGGAGCCTCAATGTGAGGAACTTTAGCCACTCCTCCACCTAGAGCCCCACTTCCAAATGCTTAATAAGCGCCTCGTCCGCCTTGGACAAGGCGCGTGGCACTGTGCGCCTGTTGGCACCTCAGCAACTTTTTGGCGGCCTTCCTGGCCTTTCTGGTAGGGGCATCTCGGTACCCTCCGACTCCGTCACATCCCGTTCTAGTGCTATTGAGCATTTCAGGAGCCGTGAGGACCGCTCCAACGAGCCAGCCATCCCTGGCTGAGACCCCGATGGGTTCGGGGCGAGCGCGCTTGCGGCCGTTATGCCGCCGCCACCGCCGTCCGTCTCCATCCCTGACGTGACAGCTGATCCACTTCCTGCGGTAGGACTTCCAGCAGGTGTGGGTTTCCTCCCAAGGGTCCTCCTCTTCCTTCCTCTCTTCGTTTTTTTTTCAGACATGGTGTTGATTGCTCCCCCCATATACATGTAGCTGACAGAGCCGGTTTTTACACTCGGCTCTGTGAGGGATTCCCCAGGTGCGTTGCACCCGGGACCCTCCTGGAGCCCGTCGCCCTTCAGGCTAAGAGCCCGTCTCCGCCTCCCAGGGCCAGGGAGACCACTATGGCCCCGCTGGCCCCCCACGGCAGACGTTTGGCCCACTGCGAGCAGTGGGCCCGTCGCCATTCGGGCTTAAAGGCCCCGCGCTGGGGACGGGTGGGTCACTGTGACCCCGCTGTCCCCACCCCAGGGTCGGGGGGCCATGTGGCCCCGCCGACCCTCCACGGCGGACGTACGGCCTATCCACTCTGCCCTCTGCTAATCAGAGGGACACGCGGAAATCCGTCCCCTGCCGGGATTCAGTCGCCGCCACTAGAGTGCCGGCGTTGCCCGGGGTGCCCCAACGCAGAGCTATCCCGACCCGGATCCCGCCTATATACCACCATAATATAGTCATTTTTTCTCAAATATCTTTAATCTACAGAGACAGCTCTGTTACAGCTTTATAATAGTTAGGAAGATAAGCGTTTCGTGCTACTTACTTATCTTCACGCCATCTCCCTTGCGGGGTGGGCAGAGAGGGCAGAGTGCCAAAAGGCTCTATTCTTGCATAAGCGCTTCTTAAATGTTATCATCACTGTGATATACTGTGATTAATGCATCCTTGACGGCAGGCTAACGTAAATACTTTAAATTAAATGTTTTGCTGTAAAACTTAGTATAAGTTTTTCGATACACGGGAGTGAAACATTACCACTTTGTTACTCAGAGTTTCTACTGAGAATTCCTTGAAGGTAAATCCAAAAACTTTTTGTTGATTACCGCTAGACCACTGTGGCAGTTATAAAATTAACGTGGAAACAAACCTTCACAAAACATCTTGTCGTTAATGTTAATAATGTTGCTGTGGAAAATTTTATTGGTACCATACACAAACGAAGTTTTAGTAAATATATAATTATACAGTTATATATTTACAAGGTTCACTATAGCTATAATTATATTAGTATGTGTCTATTGGATTGTGGGTTTATATATTACTAGCCTTTGCCCGCGGCTTCGCCGCAGCCAAAAGCTGGTTTTTCGGTTATATCTAAGGTTCCCGATATAATAGCGGCATAAAATCTATACCAGTTTTTAAGTCTAATCAAGGACTTTCAAATAAAAAAAGTTGCTTCAAAACCCGTCAAGTAGTTTTTTTAAATAAATTCTACTTTAAATAATTTTCTAGTTTTTCGGTTATATCTCAGGTTCCCGTTACAGTAGCGGGATAAAACGTATACCAGTTTTTAAGTCTAATCAAAACCTTTCAAATAAAAATTTGCATCAAAATCCGTCCAGTAGTTTTTGCGTGATGCGCGAACAAACAAACAGACAAAAATTCTAAAAAAAATTGTTTTGGGTTTAGACACACCTATATAGCCTATTCGGGGAATACTAATTTCTTTATACTGAGTGGGTAGCAAATAAGCATAGCCGGACCTGATGGTTAGCATTTACTGTAGCCTACAGACGCTAATAAAACCAAAGGCATCACTCATGCATCGCCAGCTCCAAGAAAAGAGATAGGAATAGAGGAAAGCTAATAAGGAGAGGATGAAGAAAGGTTTTATGCCTCCGACACTCTCACTCATCATACAAAATGCAAGGAGGATATAACGTTGTTTTGCGCTGAGAGATCTCCGATCGAGCCAGGTCATTTATGATGATGAAAAACAGTTGTTTTACACAAACAGAACAACATATAAGTCTATGGTAAAAGTAAGAACCGATGCCCTTGAATAAAACGTATCTATTAATAACTATGGTACGCTAGATTTAATTATAAACAAAAAAAATAGATGACGTACTTCAATAAAATATCGAGTTGTCTATAAAACATATATATCTACATAATAATATATGCCATGCCTTATGGAATATTTAGACCGATGTATATTATCTCATAATCCACAATAACATCCGCCCAACCTTATCACTAAATCTTCCGCCAATATTTGCCCGCGACTTAGTTCACGCAGGCTTCAGAAAATAAATGTTCGCAAACGCCACATTAATTATCTCTATGTAAAAATTGTATCAGGAGCCAACAATTTTTCAGCATAAATCTGTATATCTGTATCTGCACTTGACATGCTCAGCTACTTAGAAATAAATTATTTGTGAA
The DNA here is from genome assembly GCA_948253155.1 of Leucoma salicis. Lineage (NCBI taxonomy): Eukaryota > Metazoa > Arthropoda > Insecta > Lepidoptera > Erebidae > Leucoma > Leucoma salicis. The sequence continues at coordinate 6,235,515 of OX411808.1, read as the reverse complement.
AATGGAAAAAGAGAACTTTAGTGCGAGCAGAATTCGAACCTGTGTCCCATCAAAACCGGGGAAGTGCTCTGGACAATAATATGTTGCAACTATAATGTTATATAAACATTTTTTTTTTGCAAATTGGTTAAAAATATATGTTCATCTACAACACACTAATTATAATATTATATCTATGAAGAATAGCTATCCTAGAATAACCATCTATTTTCCGTCATAAAACGTAGGCTATGCCTGGTCTCCAAACCATAATATGTAAGCAAATTTCATGACAATTGTTTAGATATTTTTATATATACTTTTAGCATTTGACATGCTTAGAACTATACATTAAACACAAAGTGAAAAATGTGAAATCGCAAATAACAGTCAGGAGCAGGATTTGAACCTGCATCTTCTGGATACCGTCCAGATGCTTTACCAATTCAGCCATCCTGACAATTGCTCCCGACTGCTAATTTCGATAACACATCATACTTAACGTCTTTGGGTGACGCCTGTTATCGAAATTAGCAGTCAGGAGCAATTGTCAGGATGGCTGAATTGGTAAAGCATCTGGACGGTATCCAGAAGATGCAGGTTCAAATCCTGCTCCTGAATGTTATTTTCGATTTCACATTTTTCACTTTGTGTTTAATGTATAGTGCTAAGCATGTCAAATGCTAAAAATATATATAAAAATATCTAAATATTTAAAGGGTTTGCGTCATTATTAGGTAAAATCTTAATTGTAAAATTAAGTTTACCTGGTCGGTATAATGTATGAAAATACTTCCGACAGATGGCGCAGGCGTCACGCAAAGACGTTAAGTATGATGTGTTATCGAAATTAGCAGTCAGAAGCAATTGTCAGGATGGCTGAATTGGTAAAGCATCTGGACGGTATCCAGAAGATGCAGGTTCAAATCCTGCTCCTGACTGTTATTTTCGATTACACATTTTTCACTTTGTGTTTAATTCATGACAATTGGTTCAGTAGTTACAACATGAAAGCGTAACAATAGAACAAACTCACGTTTTTTTTATTATTGTAAAGATCAGTATTCAATCAAGCGATAAATATGGAAATTATATGCCTATAACCTCTAATATAAGACCTTCTTGGAGACCTCTACAAGTTCAAGTATTTTGTTTTTTTTTTATGTGGTGCTTATAATACAGTAGCTGTTACTTTCTATGGGTGTTTGGTGACAGACACAGACTCACTGCCAAGTGTGTGGACTTTACCCACTAAAATTACTCATCATCCGTCTGTCGGTCTGGCTCGCGGGGCTGCCGGTATCTTTTTCTGTTTTGCTTTTAGACAAGACAGTATGCGGCGGCGATACCTAGTTGTTGTTAACCTTCCAAGTATTGTTATAATTAATCATCCATCCATCAGCCTTTAAACGTCCACTGCTGGACATAGGCCTCCCCAAGAGAACGCCACACCGAGCGGTCCCGTCATGGGGGATAATGCCGTAATCGCCACGCTAGGCAGGCGGGTTGGCGATCGCAGTGGATGTTGTTAATACTCGAGGGAGTGCTGCTGCTCACTCCCCCGGTATTCCCTCAGTCGGCTCTTACACTCCCGTGGGTAGAGAAGGGTGGGACAATTTTAAAGCCGGCCCCACACGGCCATTATAATTAATAACAAAAACTAAATATTTTGATGTTTTTTATATTCTTTTTTAGCTTAGCGTAGCCATATCGTCTCTCTCTCTCGTAAATTAATACAAAATGCAAAAATGGGACATAGAAAATAACAATCACGAGCAAGATTTTAACCTGCTTATTCTGAAATGGCGTTCCCGACGCTTTGCCAATTCATCTATCGTGACAATTGCTCGGGACTACGAATTTCCATAACACATTCCTTCTTAATGTCTTGGGTGACGCCTGCGCCATCTATCGAATGTATTTGCATACATTAATGCACATACATAAATACTTACTTCAGAAAACTAATAGACCGCCCGTGAAATCTCTCCTTTCGTGTGTAATATAATAATATAAATGTAATTATTTCGTATACAAAGAAATTATTCAAGAACATACATAAATACTTTGGAAAATCCAAAACTGCACCCCTCATAATCTTAATTTTTCACAATTATAATGATTATTTGATAAGTAACTAATAATGTATTGGTCTTACTAAGTAGTTTTCAATAAATCACATAGATAGCGCTAATTTCAAAAAGTACTAATGTGGGTTTCATGTCTTATACGCCATCTAGCGCTAATTTTAAGAAGCACTTCTATATTGGTCTATAGGAATAGTTCTCATGAAAGGCGCTTGTTTTAGTGTCGCGTCGAGCGTAAATATTCAGTATTTTTTTCTCGTAATAACAATTAAACCACATCGAATCAGACCGTGGAAAGTAATAGGGCTCTATTCGAAGTAATACTCTAGTTAAAAAGAAAAAAAAAAGACTCGGTTAGTAAAGTATTTCGGTTGTTATCGTGTTAACATACATTACCTACAATAAACGGACGTCCAAGACAGTTTTTTTTAAACTAGTTTAAATAACAAAATGGCATAAAAAATATCATGAGTGTCAAAAATAGTGTTTTTTTTTTATATGTGTGTGTTTATATTGTTTTACAAGTGCAATATATGATAAATAGAGACATTTTAAGTTTGAAAAATCAGTTATTCTGTGTAAAACGGGAATAGTACCCTTTTTTTTATTTATTTTTTATTTTAGTTGGGCAAAAATGTCCTACCGCACACCCCGCTGCCCAGGGAGACAACGGGGTAGTGTGGGGCTCTCACCCACTAAAAACCCACACCGTGCGCCTCCACCCGCCCTTACTACGGCGGATCACGGGTACCGCGTCGTTTCGACCGCGATCCGCAAGCGGCAGCCCCTTCGGGCACCCTCTCTTGAGCGACGCCTCGCGCACTTGGGCGTCGCACCTTCGCGGTAGGCTTCCGCGGACGGCAGGGTACTCCCCGACCCCACCGTCCGCGGCCTCGGCTAGGGCGGCATCAGGCGCAGGTAAGCGCGCGCACGCCGCCCCGCGCGCCGGCGGCGAATCGGGTCCGCGAAGGAGGATTCCTCCCGGGCCCTCTCCGCCACCTCCTTCCGCGAGATGACAGCCTCGCAGAAGGCGGCGACCGCGGTCCAGGCCCTGTCACTGCCAACCATCGCTCGCGCAACGGCCGGCAGCGACAGGTCCACGCCTATGACTGCAACGAGTTCCCGGCGCTGCACATCCCAGGCCGGGCACGACTCGAGCGTGTGCTGCGCCGAGTCCTCATCGCAGCCGCAGTGGTGACAGCCTGGGGTCGTCTCCCTCCTAGCGATCATGCGCAGGTATTTGCCGAAGCAACCATGCCCCGACAAAACCTGCACCAACCGGAAGGTGAGGATCCCGTGCTGTCGCCCTGCCCATTCTTCCAAAATCGGCTGGAGCGCCCCCACGGTCCAGAGACCAGCCCGGGGCGTCTCCAGCCGAGACTTCCACTTCAGGACGGTGGCGCGGCGGGCATCTTCCCGCCACGATGACATTGCGCTCGGCGAAGGGAGGCTGCCCTAAGCCCGCGCCGTCGACGCCCGCCGATAGACGTCGGCGAGCACTTCCGCCTCCAGATCCCACGGGGGGGTTCCGGCCAACGCGCAGGCTGCATCGGTCGAGACCGTTCGGTACCCGCGTATTGCCCTGACCGCTACGACCCTCTGTGGACGCCACAGAAGGGCCCTATTGCGAGCGGCCAGGGACTCCGCCCACACGGGCGCGCCGTACAGTGCCATCGACCGTACTACCCCCGCGTAGAGTCGTCGACACGCGAGACTCGGTCCGCCTAGATTCGGCATCAGTCGCCTAAGGGCGGACGCCGTGCCGACGAGCTTTGGCGCAAGTGCTCGTCAAAGTGCCACCGTCCATCCAATACCAGGCCCAGATATTTGATGTGGGCCTGGATTGGCAAGCCCACACCGTTGACCGTTATCGAGGCGCTGGAGGGCGGGCCCCGTCGGCGCCCATGAAAGAGTAGGGCCTCCGACTTTTCAAGGGCCACCCTAAGCCCCAGCGCCTCGATCCGCCTAACCACCTCCGCGGTACCTGAGGTGGCCAGCGTTGCCGCCTCCTCGACGGTCCAGCCCCGGGCTGTGACGAGCGTATCGTCTGCGTAGCAAATTACACCCAGCCCGGGGGGGAGCCGGCCACGGAGGACCCAGTCGTAGCCGATGTCCCACAGGAGCGGCCCAAGAACCGAACCCTGCGTGACGCTGCACGACATAGCCCTCCTTACAACGTCCCCTTCCCGGTCCACGAAGAGGACGCTGCGGCCGTCGAGGTAGTCTGCCACCAGCCGCCTTAGGTAGAGGGGCACTCCATGGTACCGGAGTGCCTCCTTGATGCAGCCGAATGGCAGACTATTGAAGGCGTTGGCGATGTCGAGTGACACCGCCAACAGCACATCCCTCGAGGTGACAGCCTCCGCAGCCGCGGCCTTCAAGCGCAGAATGGCGTCGACCGTAGACCGACCCGCCCGAAATCCAAACTGGGCGTCGGACAGGTCGGGGCCGACCACTCCTAGGTGTCGGACGATGCGGGCAGCGACTACCCGCTCGAGGAGTTTGCCCACCTCGTCCAGCAACACGATGGGCCTGAAGGCCGAGACTGTGTTCGGAGGCCGTCCCGGCTTCGGCAGGAGCACGAGCTTCCCCTCCTTCCAGCAGTCAGGGAACCGTCCGGACACCAGGCAAGCGCCGAACAGTCCCCCGAGGCGGGGCTCAAGGTGGTCGAGGACCAGGGCCAGCACTCAGGCGGGAACCCCGTCCGGCCCGGGGGCGGCGCCTCTCCGCATACGCGCTACCGCCGCCCCCATTTCCGTCGTCGTCACGGGCGGTACCTCCACGTCGTTGGCCTCCCGGTCATCATCTGGCGGAGCCATGACCGGGGGCGTGTGCACCGCCCGTGAAGGGAAAAGCCCCTCGACCACCTCAGAGAGGAAGCCCGGCCGGAGGGTCTCCGTAAGGGGGGGGGCCCTGGGCGTTTAGCTTGTTAAGCGCCGCGCGGTACGGGCGTCCCCAGGGGTCACGCTCGAGACCCTCCAGCATCTCCTGCCTTTTCGCATCTTTGGCGCGACAGATGGCCAGCTTTAACGTGGCGCGCGCACTGCTGTACGCCGCATACAGCCGGCCCTCCCGCTCTTCGTCGCGGATTCGGCGACGGCGGCTGCGGGTGTAGGACCTCCGGGCACGAATACAGGCCGCACGGAGGTCCGCCAGCTCTGGGGACCACCAGTAGACCCCCTTCCGTCGAGGCGGGCGCCGCACACGGGGCATGGCCGCATCGCATATCTGCGTAAGCATGCCGCGAATGCGGCCAGCCTCAGCGTCCACGTCTTCCGTCAGGGGGGGAGGCAGCCAGGTTTGAAAAATGGCCGCCTCCACTAGCAGGTCCCGGTCGAGCCTACCCACAGCCCATCGCGGAAAAGCGGGAGTTCTGTCCGCCGCGTGACCCCTGCTGGCGCCCTGAAGGTTCCGGGAGACCTCTATCTGAATATATCTGTGGTCAGATAGGGTCTCGACCTCCTCCAGGACTCGCCAGCTCCTTATGCGTGCGGCGACACCAGGGCTAGCTAACGAAAGGTCCACTATCGACCCGCCCCAGGGCCGCACGCACGTTTGGGCGGACCCTCAGTTGAGTAACACGAGGTCCGCCGCTGCCGCCCACACGGGAATAGTACCCACCTCAACGCTTCACTTATGAGGCGTGCAAAATAGTATATATTTCAATGAAATTTAAAACATCCTGCAATACTTTGTATGCTTTATTAGTGTACCTAGTATACCTAATTAATATTATAACATGAATTTTAATTGCAAAATTAAACTTACTTAGTTGGAATAATGCATGTAAATGCATCCGATCCGATAGCGTGTGTCGTAAAGACAAATGTGACTCGTTGTCAGCTGTGTACCGTCATCTAAATATATGTAGTAAGAGACAGCTAATGGCGTCTAACAGTGACAAAGACAGGCTCACAAGCTCTCTCTGATTCTGGTTTTAATCTCGATTTATAAAACAATGTTTTTAATAATCCTAGAGATGTTGTGGCGAGCACGACTGTGGACAGCCACAGACTGCACTGAAGTTTTTCTTCAGACCGGTGCGCTTACAAGATTAAGAATAATTTTATTAGTTTACAAACAGATATCGTTATAGGTAATGGTTGAAATGGAAGTTTTTGTGCGAGTAACATCTAATTCTGTTTGCTCCATCTATTTAAATTATTTCAAGTAGTTATACAAAGTGAAAGTCATACAAGTTATAATAAACTTAAAGTACATACTATGATTATTGTAGTGTAGTGATTGTTACGTTGTTTACAGTTTTTTGTAGTATTAATTCTGTTATGTTGTTTTTAAATAACATCAACGGTACCAATTTTTAAAAAAACGCGTAAGTGACGCTTCATGCACGGCTCTTAGGCTCTTTTTCTCGCGACATAACGTTGAGGCACAGTATATTTGCTTTGAGCATTGGTTTTTTCTGCCTACATTGATTTTAACAACACCGTCTTAATAAAAAGATAATTTTCCTATCTATGAAATGAGTTCCCAAAAATGCTCTAGATGTCCTAACACGCTGCGTGGAATATCTTTCTTACTATGTTCTCGGTGCCCTGACAAGTACGACTACACTTGCATGAATCTAAATAAGAAGGAATTTGACAAATTAGATAAACAATACAAAGAAAGCTGGGTGTGTCTTTCTTGTCGCTGTAAAGAGCCTAAGCTGGGAGATAATACTAACACGCCGATACGTGCGCAAGCCACCGCTGCAGCCGCTCGACTGGTAGACGGCGACTGCGCATCTACTATCTCAAAGCCAAAGTACGATAATGTGACACCGCGTTCTAAGCCGCGCTCCCCAGATACATGCGGTTGTTTATCAGCGGATATAATAAGAGAGATTATTAGAGAGGAGCTTGATAGAAAATTCGATGCTGACATCTAAAACATACATATTAAAATAGATAAGTTGGAAGAGTCGCTAGCGTTATCAATTTCTGAACGCGATATTATTAAATTGGAATCTGACTCTCAAAAAGCCCTGATAACCCAACTACAAAGTAAAAGCCACGACTTAAGTGCCACCACCAGTGATCTTCTAATACGGCTGCGTCAGCTCGAGCAACTGTCACGCTCGGAAAATGTAGAGCTTCAGTGTGTCCCGGAGCACAGCAGTGAAAATCTTTATAGTACAGTGCAGCAACTGGGCAATACCATCAAATGCTCCATTACGGATACTGACCTACACTGTACTGCAGTCGCATAGTCAAGTTAAATACGGCCAGCCCTCGTTCGCGGTCCATTTTGGTAAGGTTCAACAGTCGCCGACTTCGCGACATGTTCTTAGCCAGCGTCATTAAATATAATAGAAACAACCCTGGTGATAAGCTAAACACTAGCCATTTGGGCTACGGCGGCAATAAGAAGACTCCTGTGTTTGTCTCGGAGCATCTAACCTCGGAGGCCAAGGCACTGCACGCTGCTGCTCGTTTGAAAGCTAAGGAACTCGATTACAGATTTGTGTGGGTACGAGACGGAAAAGTATTTCTTTGAAAAACTGAGTCTTCCGGCTTCGTACTTATCAGGGATCTGAGTGCATTAAAAAATCTTAATAATTGAGTACAATCATCAAAGAAAATTGTTGTTACTATCGTCTGTTATTTTTATTACTTTCTTATTATTGTTCTTTGTATATAATATTTATCTATAAATTTTAACATTATTATTAACTAGACATTTTATGATACACTTCTGTTATCCAAACGTCAGGGGTCTGAAAACAAAAACCACAGATTTTTTTAACAATACTGTCTGTAATAATTATGACATAATAGCGTTAAGTGAAACTTGGCTGAATGGCAGTATCTTTGATTCTGAGCTCTTTGATAGTTGTTATATCGTCCACAGTGACAAGAGTGGTGGGGGTGTTTTAATAGCTGTGTCCAAGAGGTTTAACTCCAGGCGCCAGCTAAATTTCGAATCGAAATGCGAAGATCTCTGGGTGGAAGTTGAGTACCGTACTGGCAGTGGCTCAGCTGAGCGATTACACTTATGTGCAGTTTATCTTCCTCCTCCTATTCAGAGACACATCTTAGATGAATTTATTAATACTTCTAATCGAAATATTTAGCAGGCTGGTTTAGGTAAAGTAATGTTTCTTGGTGACTTTAACTTGGGCTCAGTAGACTGGGATTTTTCCGGTTATTTAATAATTAACTCTGTCGGTGCTAGTACATACACAGGTATGCTTCTCGATTTTTGTATGTTAAATTATTTGAGACAATATAACAACATTTTGAATGCCAAAGGGAAGATTTTAGATCTAGTAATTAGTAATATCGACGTATCTGACGTCCGTGTCAATGACAACCCTCTCACGAAAGTGGATGACTTCCATCCACCCTTGCAGTTTTCCATGACCTCTTGCCTTCGTACTGGCTGAAAATATAATAATGTTGACCATTTTTGTTTCTTTAAGGCCGACTATGGTAAGATTGTTAAGGATCTCAATAATTTACATTGGGAGCAGGAATTTAATAATTGTGCTACTGTTGATGATATGCTCTCAGTTTTTTATAGTCACATACACAACATGATTTTAAAATACGTACCTAAAATTAAAAAACGATCTGGAAATTACCCAATCTGGTTCTCTCGGGATTTGATTGGCCTTCTGCGTGAGAAACTCAAATACCGTAATAAGTTACATTAATTCAATAATAACCCTTTGGACCGATTAAGTCTTGATTTAATTAAAAGACGTTCTGAACATTTGATGGTAGCATGTTATCGACAGTACATATTAAGACTTGAACAAAACCTTCGATCTAACCCTAAGCTTTTTTGGTCATTTGTCAAAAATAAAAAGAAAGGGTCCAGTTCCTATCCCGCTAAAATGTTTTTTGAAGAAAAAGTTTCCAGTGGTGGCGTAGATATTTGTAATCCCTTTGCTCAAAATTTTGTTTAAAATTTTGCCTCACATCACGTTTCTCATAAACCTATAACGCCATGTACTTCAAAAACTTCCTATTGCATTAACTATTTGACCTCGATAAAATTCAAGGACGACCATGTGCTCAAGGTTTTGAAAAGACTCGACTTATTTAAGGCATCAGGATCTGATGGTATTCCATCAGTTTTTGTTGTGAAATCCGCACCGGCTTTAGTGAAACCGCTGAATCTAATTTACAATAGATCTCTAAGCACTGGTATTTTTCCTAGTAACTGGAAGGAAGCTTTCGTTGTCCCTTTATTCAAGAGTGGCCAAAAGGAGTTAGTTAATAATTACAGACCTATTACTATTCTTCCGGTGTTTGCTAAAATATTTGAATACTTTTTGTACCCTATTCTATAGTGGCATCTCAAACAGGAAATAAGTATACGTCAGCATGGTTTTACTAAGGCTAGATCTACTGAAACGAACTTAACTTGTTTCATAAATGAAGTATCGTCATCGCTGGATAGTCGTTCTTCCGTGGATGTGTTTTACACCGATTTTAGCAGGGCTTTTGATAGAGTGAATCACCAAATCCTTCTTGAAAAGCTTTCACATTATGGCATCGCTGAGACTTTGCTGAAAAGGTGTAAGTCATACCTTTCGGATCGTGTGTTTAAGGTTGCGGTCAATGGGTACACCTCTGCTGGCTTCCCGGTGATTTCAGGCGTTCCTCAAGGGTCACATTTGGGTCCTTTACTATTTAACGTATTAATTAACGACATAGGAGACTGTTTTCATCATTCCCGCTTTTATTTATTTGCTGATGATTTGATGTTTTTTAAAACTATTGACACTCTTTCAGACGCACATCTACTGTAAGATGACTTGAATTGTTTGGTTGATTGGTGCGAATGTAATTACATGTATTTAAATTCCTCAAAATGTAATCATATGAGGTTCTGCAGAAAGAGAAATGCACTTAGTACATTATATAGGATTAAATCTGATAGCTTAAAGAAGATAAATACAATAAAAGACTTAGGGGTTCAGCTCGACTCTAAAATGCGATTCAACTTTCACATAGATCAAATTTTCTCAAAGGGATTTAAGAACTTAGGTTTCATTCTTCGTAACAATAGGGACTTCAGATCACCTGAAACCAAGCTATTTTTATTTAACTCGTTGGTCCGCAGTGGTTTGGAATACTGCAGCGTCGCCCGGAATCCTTTCTATGATGTGTACATTAAAAGATTAGAAAGTATACAAAAGAGATTTTTATGGCATTTAACGTATTCTATTAATTTGGGGAAGGTTCTGTCATCGTATAAAGAAAGATTAAAATATTTTAAAATGGCTTCACTCGCTGATCGAAGACACATGCTCGACCTAGTATTTCTTTACAAACTTGCAAACGGTATTCTAGATGTGCCTGAGCTTCTCTGTTCCGTGTTTTTTTCCACGTCATCACGGCTTCCACGAGCATCACGCCTTCAGTTGTTCAAAGGTTACATAAATAAGTCGAACTTGGGCCAAAACGCTCCACTTAATAGAGTGATAAGACAGTTCAACTTATTTGCGAAATCAAACGACATCGACCTTTTTGCGGATACCATTTGCAAGTTTGAAATATATATATATATGTGATAAGGCATATAGTTAAGTTAGCAGTTTACTGTTTGTTTGTGGTTATTAATCGGTATGATTTTACTTTTGGGAACGGTGCATGTAATTTTAATCGTTAATGTCTTTTTATGTTTTTATTTTCGGATAGTGTTGTTATTATGTATAAGCTGTAAACGTTTCTTTAAATCAAGGCATTGTCAGTTTAGACCTTTACTTATTTGTTTAAACTTTTACATTTTACATAACAGTGTGCTTAACCTCATTATTCAGAATCAAATAAGAATAGAAAATAAAATAGTTTAAATTTGTGCAACTCTTAATATCCTGCTCGCATGACCACATTATAAGCAGTCTTCGCCTATAACTGCAATGGCATTAAGCAATAAATTTGTGACAAATGTATTATTATTTGAACTGTAACAATGTACATTGTGTTGGCGATCAATAAATAAATAAATATTAAACACAAAGTGAAAAATGTGAAATCGAAAATAACAGTCACGAGCAGGATTTGAACGTGCATCTCCTGGATACCGTCCAGATGCTTTGCCAATTCAGCCATCGTGACAATTGTTCCTGACTGCTAATTTCGATATCACATTCATACTTAACGTCTTTGGGTGACGCCTGTGCCATCCGTCGGAAGTATTTTCATACATTATACCGACCAGGTAAACTTAATTTTACAATAAAGACTTTTAAACTTTCGCGATTTGTACACATTATACACAAATATTCATATATCGGGTCTTAATCGCGTACACGCGATTAAGACCCGATATATAAATATTAATTTTACAATTAAAATTTTACCTAATAATGACGCATACCCTATAATTATTTAGATATTTTTATATATATTTTTAGCATTTGACATGCTTAGCACTATGAATTAAACACAAAGTGAAAAATGTGAAATCGAAATTAACAGTCACGAGCCGGATTTGAACCTGCATCTCCTGGATACCGTCCAGATGCTTTGCCAATTCAGCCATCGTGACAATTGCTCCTGACTGCTACTACTATCTAAATAATTATAGGGTATGCGTCATTATTAGGTAAAATCTTAATTGTAAAATTAAGTTTACCTGGTCGGTATAATGTATGAAAATACTTCCGACGGATGGCGCAGGCGTCACCCAAAGACGTTCAGTATGAATGTGATATCGAAATTAGCAGTCAGGACCAATTGTCACGATGGCTGAATTGGCAAAGCATCTGGACGTTATCCAGGAGATGCAGGTTCAAATTCTGCTCGTGACTGTTATTTTCGATTTCACATTTTTCACATTTTTTGTGTTTAATGCATAGTGCTAAGCATATCAAATGCTAAAAATATATATAAAAATATCTAAATAATAAATAAATAAATAACGAGTTTGGGTTATTACGAACCACATCCTTTTAATGATGACTATTACCCGTTCTCCCGTGATATCCCTCACGGAAGTCAGATTTATGCTTGTGTAATTAATTTGTATAGGCCGTGTGGGGCCGGCTTTAGAATTGTCCCACCCCTCTCTACCCACGGGAGTCGTAAGAGCAGATTGAGGGAATACCGGGGTAGTGGGTAGCAGCACTCCCTCGAGTATTAACAACATCCACTGCGATCGCCAACCCGCCTGTCAAGCGTGGCGATTACGGCATTATCCCCACTTTGGGGAGGCCTATGTCCAGCAGTGGACGTTAAAAGGCTGATGGATGGATGGATGGATGTGTCAGTTTCTGCACGAGTTGCGTTAAAGTTGAAAGTAATTTCACCGGTTTAATACAATGTTTACAATCAAATAACGCGAACTCTCGACAGAGTAAACGGAGCGTTTCATGTGAAAGTGAATTATTTAACGTGTGAATACTTTGATTATATTTCAATTTTAAAATCCTGTCGGCCAGTACCAGCTAAATATTAAATATTCACCGTTCGTTGTGAATGGACGAAGAATATTCCATGACTTAATACCTTTTTAATATACTACATGGGTGGCGAACAAGCATACGGCCCACCTGATGGTAAGCGGTTGCCATAGCCTATAGACGATAGCAACATCAAGGTATCGCTCACGCGTTGCCATCTCCAAGGAATTGGGAAAGGAGTGGGTAGGAAGGATAATAAGGAGAGAATAGTGAGGGGGTTTGGGCTCTCACTCCCATATGAACGTACGGTAGACGTAACTAGAAAGAAAGAAAGATATATTTTTTATTTTATTTCAAACCACTTATAAGTTAGTAAAACTACCGTCGATACACACTGATATTTTGTGAGAGAGTGGTACTTCCCCGATCGAGCCGGCCCATTCGTGCTGGTATAAGCAATTCTCTCCCACTAAAAAAACCTGCATCTAAGTAAGGTTTTAGGCACATACTTTTCACGCGGAAGGTTGTGAATTCAAGTCACACACAAGACAAAAAGTTATGCGATTTACAAATTACCGTTTTTAGTCAAGATGTTTTTCTGTTTTAAATATCAACAAACTCGAAATTTACCGGGTATGACATTACAGCCAACCAACGAAGGGTTTCTTAAAAACGTTTCCTTGTACATGCCAATACCTTTAATTAAATAAATCATCCTTTGTCATTTTGTAAATTTAAAAGATCTCAATTCCTGTACCTTACGCTTAAAGGTCAGAGTATCATATGGGGGCAAAGCTCTTTGAGTGAAAGTGACTTTGTATGAATTATAAAATAATAAAATATTTTATCTGTTAATATTTTTAACACTTTTCTGCAATCTATAAATCAACTAGCGCATTACACACGGCTTCGCTCACATCATAGTGAAAAATCCATTTTGAATAAGATTTCGATACAATCCTTTCGTAAGGTGTAATAGAGCTATGTCTATACATCTAAGACATTTGAGAAAAATGAATATTGTTAGGTTGTTTAAGCGTCTCTGAACACAAAAAAAACGTAATTTTTATTTATCTGTTCTTTTGTTGGGACATCATACAAAAACTACTTAATGAATTCAAATATAACTTTTTATTGATAGCTTTTGGTTGACCTCAAAACTGTTATACATCATATTGGGCTACTATATCGGAAACCTGATTTATAACCTAAAAACTAGCTTTTGGTTGCGACGGAGCCGCTGGAAAAGGCTAGTTAAAATATTTGTGTTTTTTTCAAAAATCAAAAAGTCTAAGTTATTACTTGTCCATCCGTGACCATGAAGGCTGTAAAGTATTCGAAACTTTGGGTTAGTAGAAAATCAAGTAAATGCAATAGATTACGTAAACATAGTTTTATTTCATAATACATTTCATCACAATCAGTTAAGTAATTACTACGTGAAAGCGTAACAAACAAATAAACAAGCAAACGTACTTTCGCGTCCATGATACCTTTTTTTTTGTTTAGGCGGGAAAAAATGTTCCTAACCGCACACCCCATCGTTTGAGGCAACGAACAGGGTAGTGTGGGGCCCTCGCCCACTAAAGAAACCCGCCGTGTGCTGTCTCTCCGCCTTTATTGGCGGGCGACTGGAACTATGTTACATTCCTTCGGTGGTAGCATTCATGATGAGTAATGATTTATTCTTACTATGTCTTATGTAGTGTTGGGCTTTTTTCACATTGTGAGAGTTAAATTAACCAGAAATACTCATCTAATTATATAAAACCCCCTTTCTAATACGTCCGTGTGGTAACTGACTAAGAATACAAGTGTCACCGCTCCATCTTTTCCCGCGGGTGTCGAACAAGGCGACTAAGGGAAGTAAACAATGATCACCTATTGCATTACTGGTGGTAGGGCTGGGTACCAAGTGAGAGTACTCACTTGATATCTGGTCCCGTCGGTCTGCACCGTCTCCTGTGTGACCGGTCATGAAGCACGTCGGTGTGTTTTGGCTGTAGCAGTTGATAGCCGTTTATTCTTTCATTTCATATCTGAGAAATGGTGCGCAGCGGCTTGACAATACTCTGAGTATAGTTGAATCCATGAGCGACGATTACCACTTACCATCGGGTGGACCGTGGCTCATCTGCCATCATCAGTAATAAAAAAAAAATGTGTGAGCACCGAATAGTTATTCAGTGTTTTGTTTCGTTCTTTCAACGTCAAACTGTCATATTAGTGACAAATACAAAACACTGAAACTATTAATTATTCAAAGGTTATAAAACATTTATTAGTAAGGCAGTTAGTGTAGTAATAGCCTGATGTTAAAACTGAGGACCACAATAACAGACTCCGATCCCAAGTCCGAGGTCGTGACCTCGAAAGGCACTCACATCTGAGTTTTCGAAATTACATAACATGTTGTGGGTATTTAAAGAAATATCATCACTATCTGGTGATGGAAGGCATCGTGAGTAGACTTACATGCCTAATTGAAAGAAATAAAGACACCCCATTCTTTCCCACGGGTGTCGTACAAGGCATTGCATTACTGGTGGTAGGGCTGGGTACCAAGTGATAGTGCGCACTTGCTATCGGGCCCGAACTGGTTGGTACCATCGTCTCCTGTGTGACCGGTCATGAAGCACGTCGGTGTGTTTTGGCGGTAGCAGTAGATAGCCGTTTATTCTTTCATTTCATATATGAAATAGTACGCAGCGGATTGACATTAATCTCGGCATAATTGAGTTTATGAGCGACGGTTACCACTTGCCATCGGGTGGGTCGAGGCTTGTCTGCCATCTTTAGCAATAAAAAAAATCCTAACATACTTTACACCTAACCCACAGAACTTTTTTTGTAAAGTGTTATGGTACTATTCGAGTGTGTCCTATCGTTATGGCGAGACTCATAGCTAAAAGTATATAAATATGCTATGTAGGTATAACCTCATTATTTTTTTAAATATTTTAAAGATATTTTTAACACGCTTTATTAGCTTTGCCAGTATCTATGTATGCTATGTAACGGAATATTTGATCGATCGAAATAAATTCTGAAGTCCATACGGACGGAGTCGCGGCCATAACCTAGTATAACATATGCGTGGGAGGATAACAAACCCACAAAAGCACTGCCGCATTATAAATGCAAGAAAGGTTTTTTTTTTTTTCCAACGGTGGCAGACGAGTAAGCGGCCCACCTGATGGTAAGTGGTAACCGCCGCTCATGGACTTTAGTAACACCAGGGGCACAGCCAAGCCACCGTCTACCGCAACTTAAGTGCTCCTTTCAAACCTCGTTTAAAAAGGGACATGTCGTAGTACCGGGGAAACACCCTAGGAATATTTTGTTTTGTTTTTTAATGCTTGATGACACAGAGCCACGGCCCATCTGATGGTAAGTGGTATCCATCGCTCATGGACTCAAATATATTATTGTCAAGCCGCTGCTCACCATTTCGTTTTTCATATGAAATGAAATATTAAACGGCTATCTCCTGCTACAGCCAAAACGCAACGATGTGCTTCATGGCCGATCACACGGGAGATGGTAGTATCAACCCGCTCGGGCCCGATACCAAGTGAGTACTCCCACTTGGTACCCAGCCGTCCCACCAGTCATGCAATGGATGATAATTGCTTACTTCCCTTAGTGGCATCATACGACACCCATGGGAAAGAATGGGGTGGTGACACTTGTATTCTTAATCCCTCACCACATGGACAAGTACTAAAAGATTTCTATAGTACGTACAAAGTAAATATCTTAAGATAATGACGTAAACATTCTACGTAAGGTAAGTAGATGCATTATCGATGTCAATGTAGAATTAATTTAAAATCCATTATTACATTATCTTATTCATTGAGTATTATTTCTTATATTTAATCATGGCATTGAGGAAGTTGTATTATCTGAAGATATTGAATTTTAAAACGTTTCTTTATTGCTTAAGGTAGCAAACAAGCCACGGCCCATCTGATGATAATGTAAATTGCCAGTCATACTAGAAATCCTGAAAACCGTGTGTCCGTGTGGTGACGGACTAAGAATATAAGTATCACCACCCCATTCTTTCCCACGGGTGTCGTACGAGGCGACTAAGGGAAGTAAGCAATTATCACCCATTGCATTACTGGTGGTAGGGCTAGGTACCAAGTGAGAGTACTCACTTGCTATCGGGCCCGAATGGGACGGTACCACCGTCTCCTGTGTGACCGGTCATGAAGCACGTCGGTGTGTTTTGGCTGTAGCAGTAGACAGCCGTTTATTCTTTCATTTCATATCTGAGAAATGGTGCGCAGCGGCTTGACAATACTCTGAGTATAGTTGAGTCCATGAGCGACGGTTACCACTTACCATCGGGTGGACCGTGGTACGTCTGCCATCATCAGTAATAAAAAAAAAATGTGTGAGCTCCGAATAGTTATTCAGTGTTTTGTTTCGTTCTTTCAACGTCAAACTGTCATATTAGTGACAAATACAAAACACTGAAACTATTAACTATTCAAAGGTTATAAAACATTTATTAGTAAGGCAGTTAGTGTAGTGATAGCCTGATGTTAAAACTGAGGACCACAATAACAGACTCCGATCCCAAGTCCAAGGTCGTGACCTCGAAAGGCACTCACATCTGAGTTTTCGAAATTACATGACATGTTGTGTGTATTTAAAGAAATATCATCACTATCTGGTGATGGAAGGCATCGTGAGTAGACTTACATGCCTAATTGAAAGAAATGAAGACACCCCATTCTTTCCCACGGGTGTCGTACAAGGCGACTAAGGGAAGTAAGCAATTATCACCCATTGCATTACTGGTGGTAGGGCTGGGTACCAAGTGGGAGTAATCACTTGTTATTGGGCCCAAGCGGGTTGGTACCACCATGTCCCGTGTGACAGGCCATGAAGCACATCATGAGACAGCCGTTAATTCTTTCATTTCATATCTGTGAAATGAAGTGGTGAGCAGCGACTTGACAATACTCTCGGTATAGTTGAGTCCGTTAGCGGCGGTTAACATTTAACATCAGGTGGGCCGTGGTACGTCTGCAATAACAAGGACTAAAAAAAAACACACTACCAAGTTCACCATTTAATTTCACGTAGTCATGTGAAATTAACGAATCAAAAGGACAGCTATTTTATTTCTGATAACCGTATCTGAAACCGGTATAATATTATTACCTATATACGTATATCCGATATATCATATCCATAACATCCCTGTTTCGTACCCAACCCTACTACCAGCAAGGCAATAGGTGATAACTGCCTACTTTCCTTATTCGATTCGTACGACACTCGTAACAAAGGTTGGGGTACCTAGTGACAATTATTGTATTGTTAGTCCATGGAACGAACTTGTTTAACGATTAATATATTTTTTTACAAAGATTCCTAATCCAATGGCTTTTTTTATAAGAATCTGGTTGTTATGAGTAAATAACGTATACAAAGGATGAAACATGGTTATAAATTATAATATATTATTAATTAATATTAAATATAAAATTGTGCCGTCTTTAGAATTGTCCCACCCCTCTCTACTCACGGGATTCGTAAGAGCCGACTGAGGGAATACCGGGGAGTGGGCAGCAGCACTCCCTCGAGTATGAACAACATCCACTGCGATCGCCAACCCGCCTGCCAAGCGTGGCGATTACGGCATTATCCCCCATGATGGGACCGCTCGTTGTAGCGTTCTCTTGGGGAGGCCTATTTCCAGCAGTGGACGTTAAAAGGCTGATGGATCGATGGATAGATGGATTAATAGATTCAAGGGTTTGAAAAAAACATTAGGTTTAAAAAAACAAATCTATCGCTTTCATTTTGTTTGCATGTAATCGAAAGAGATGTAACAAAATTAATCATCTTTGGGACCTTAGCGTCATACCAAATATATGATAATTAACAACCTTAACCGCAAATTACACGTTAGAGATCAACAGGAAAAAGTATACTAAAATATCCATAACGATTAATTAAATTAATCTTAATTGATACGTATTTATGTCACATCACTAAGTTATCGATTAAAAGTCTCTTAGCGGCTCATCATATCCAACGTAATCATATTATATCATAATATAGGCATCATAGTAGTGTTAAGTTAATACATCGTTTTAGCTCTTAGTAGTGCCGTGGCATTGCTGTGAGACGCACGCGGAAACTACATAGCGACTCTAGCGCAGCGGTAGCGTTCCATACGATATTGATATTTAATTCGATCTATCATGAATATTTATTCCATTAATTAAAATTCATTCAAATGTATTAGGTGTAAATATATGCTTATAAATTTGAATAATTAAGGCGTAATATAGAGTGATATTTGTGTCTGAATTAGGTACATGACAACAAAGTGTCATCACATCAACATGTCAAATGCACATAATGTTCCGTTGGTACGAAAAGCCATAGCCGGTGCAGCTTTGGCTAATGTTAACTGTTCAGCTCATCCTAATCCTGTTGTTTTGGAAGAGGGACAAGAAAATCATTGGACTCCTGCCGCTTTGGAACGAGCGGGATCTACTTTAAAAGCTTTGAATCGTATGGCAAAGCGGCCGCCGGTGCACATTCTATTTGAAGATGTCAGCTCACAAAGAGGTAACAATTAATGGATTATATTGAATACATACTTAAATAAAACACCTAGGTATTTTATCATATTATATAATATACCTTAACTAGCGACCCGCCATAACTTCGCATGACGCAAATTACTATTGAAGAAAATCTTCAGGATTTTTGAAAAACTACATCTCTCTGGTATATTTTTTTATGAACCTCTTCGATCTTTTTTTTGTTAAAGCGGGAATAAGTGTATCTAAGTGCACACACCATCGTTGGGCAATGAATAGGGTAGTGTGAGGCCTTCACCCACTAAATAAAGCCACCGTGCCGTCTCTCCGTCTGTATTGGCGGATAAGTAAAATTAATTTAAGGCATACCTACGTACAAATATTTTTTTACGATATACCTATAACACAATATAAACAATATGTACTTAATTATATTTGTAAGCATTTGACACGCTTAGCCATATAAATGAACAAAAAGTGCTAAAAGAGTGAAATTATAGCCACGAGCAGGATTTGAATAATGTTTCCTGAATAACCGTTCCAAAGATGCTCCTTCCGTGATATATGCTCAGAACCATCAATTTAGATGACTTATTCCTTCTTAATGTCTTGACTTGGTTAAAAAAAAGTATTTTCGAGTGTATTTATTACATAGATTATTAAGCCTTTGATAAAATATTTAAACGACCGGGAAACAAACGTTTTTTAAATTCAACGGAATGGCTTTAAAGAAATAAGCCGATCAAAATACAGATGAAAATTGCGGCTTCATTTTCTACTGTTTATAGATAAGGCATATCAGATTTTTTTAGCATTCCATGAATATCGTAATGCTTCCTATATTACACTGTATTGTGGATATCTAATAAACAATGTTATCGAACATATGCCCATAAATATAATATAAGAATTTTAAAGAATTGAAATAAATATGAAGTGGAGACTGGGGTGTCATATCAGGTGACCGCGATAGCTTAGTGGTCTAGAGCACTTCCCCTGGTTGGATGGCAGGATCAAATCCTGCTTGCAGTAAAGCTTTCTTTTTCCACTCTCACAAATAATTTGTTCTTTGTAATATAAGATTTAAACTGCATAATATTATGATATACTAGCCTTTGCCCGCGGCTCCGCCGCAGCCAAATGCTGGTTTTTGGGTTATATCTCAGGTTACCGATATAATAGCGGGATAAAATGTATACCAGTATTTAAGTCTAAGAGCTATCTAATAAAAAAGTTGCTTCAAAATCCGTTCAATAGTTTTTGCATTTGTGCGAACAAACAGACAGACAAACAGGTAAACAGACAGACAAAAAAATCTAAAAAAAATAGTTTTTTTATAGCTTGTGGTGTCAGACGAGCCACGGCCCATCTGATGGTAAATGGTAACCGTCGCTCATGGACTCAACTATACCGAGAGTATTGTCAAGCCGGTGCCCACCATTTCATTTCACAGCTATATGAAATGAAAGAATAAACGGCAATCTCCTGCTATAACCAAAACGCAACGATGTATGGCCGATCACACGGGAGATGGTGGTACCAACCCGCTTGGGCCCGATAGCAAGTGAGTACTCCCACTTGGTACCCAGCCCTATCACCAGTAATGCAATGGGTGATCATTGCTTACTTCCCTTAGTCGCCCATTAGTCGTCGTCGTCATACGACACCCATGGGAAAGATGGGGTGGTGACTTACACTTGTATTCTTAGTCCGTCACCAACACAGACAAAACTTTTGTGTTTAAACACGTCTATAAAGCCTAATACAGTCACTTTTTCTCAAATGTATGAATAGAGCCTCTTTGCACTCTGTTCTCTCTGCCTACCCCGAAAGGGAAATGGCGTGATGATAAGTAAGTAAGTAAGTATCTTAAATGTAAAGACATAGCTCTGTTTACAAACCACCGAAATTTTAAACACGACACGCGGCACTACTCGTCTCGCCCGGGACAGCTAAAACTTTATGAGGTTTTCCATTAAGAAATTCTCAATAGCAGCACGATGTTAGGAAGTTGGTGGTAATTCACCCCCAAACCATAATTCTAGCGCCTGATGTCTCCCTGGTCGTCTCGGAGTACCGTCCCACTGGATTATGAGAGAGAGAGGGGGATAAAGAGTGCAGCCCTCTTAGAATGAAATACAAAACGTTAGACGAACTTTCGTTTCGAATCATTGCGATTGATCAACAGTCTGACGCGTGATTCCTGATTAGTCGAGATTTCGACGCGTGATTTAGGTCAACTTTTCTAAGGGGGCTGTTGTGTTTGCGCATACACACTTGCATTACAATACTTCTTACGTAGTTGGCTAGTTACTGGCCGATGCGAATAAAATCAACCCTTTTTTTTGTTAATGCGGGAAGAAATGTAGCAACGAACAGGGTAGTGTACGACCTTCACCCACTAAAGAAACCCACCGTGTGCCATCTCTCCGCCTTTTGATGGCGGGCCACTGCAGCTATGTTATATTCCTTTTTTTTTGTTAAGGCGGGAAAAAATGTTCCTAACCGCACACCCTATCGTTTGGGGCAACGAACAGGGTAGTGTGGGGCCTGCACCCACTAAAGAAACCCGCCGTGTGCCGTCTCTCCGCCTTTATTGGCGGGTCACTGGAACTATGTTACATTCCTTCGGTGGTACCATGTTACATTCCTTCGGTGGCGAATGAAATTAACCCTGTGATATTATTATTGTTGTTTTTATAACTATATATAACCAGTGGTAGTCCAGTGATCAACATTCGACCACACACCGACTGTACATACATACACATTGTACATCAATCCTAAAAAAATATTTTTTATTGAATTAACTAGCTCACCATACTTCGTACCGCCATATTTTATCAGATCAGATTTTTTATCAGACTATATGTATGAAAATTGTATCATTGTCGGTTAAGTGATATGGCGTGCAGTTGTGTAAAACAAAAAATCAAACTCACTTTCATAAGCATTGATATTATATACCTACTATGTTCTTATAATTAATAAAAAACTTATACATAGGTACTAATACAAAATCAGTATTTTGTTTTTTCTTGTGAAATAATATTACCTACATTGTTCACCGAGGGGAGAATAGGAAAGTTTACCGCATGAGGGCGCTTTACGGCTCGGGCTTTAAAAGCACTCTAGAATCGCACTTTCTCTCAAGTGTTACATAGCACTACTTCCTCTTTGTTAAGGTAGGGTAAATTTGCCTTGCCGTGCATTCGGGGGCAACGAAAAGGATAGCGTGAGGCCTTGACCCATTTAATAAGCCCGCCGGCACTGGTCCGCCGGCGGCTTACCCTTTCGGGTACCCTCTACTGAGCAACGCTCATCACCAGCACACTAGAGCGTCGGACCTTCGCGGGAGGCCTTGCGGGTGGCAAACGTTCTCCGGTGCATCCAGTCGTAGCCTCAGCTACTACGTACGCCCCAGTCGCTGGAGGCGTTTCGGGCCAGTGGAAGGACCGACCGACCCTTGCGTCACAATTTATATAAACACGGAAAACAAACGGTACAAAAAATCGCGGAAGTATAAATAGGTACTATTTAATTACGATATAATATAGTCTATATACGAAAACATTGCAATGTGCTATACGTAAATAATAGATATGTAGGTATATAACTATATATGAAATAAAACTAAGTTTACGGAATCTTTTTAGATCTATATTTTTTAGCAATTAACATGCTCCGCTTCCTTTAAAAGTATACTATACATTATTTTTGAATAAGGAAAAAGAGTTAATAATAATAATAATTTATACTTTGAAAGGTAGCGGAGCATGTCAATTGCTAAAAAATATAGATCTAAAATATTTAAAAAATCGCGCCATCAAATAGTATGAATTTTAATTGCAAAATTAAATTTACTATATTGGATGCATGTAAATGCTTGCCGATGGAGGGCGTTGGTCGTAAGATAAGTGTGATAGGGAGATTGGGATGATCGAAAGATCGGTGGGATAGCTCAGTGGCTTAGAGCACTTCCCCGGATTGGAGGAGACGCAGGTTCGCTTCGCGCTCCTACTAAAATCTCTTTTTCCTTATTCACAAATAATTTATACTTTGAAAGGTTTACGGAATCTATCACGTTTACTTGATTTTCTACTATCCCGACGTTTCGAATACTTTTAAGTTTACAGCATTCATGATCACGGGTGAACTTAGATGTTAAACGTCCAAGGTATATTGTTTCCACAGTTTCATCTATCTTATATGTATATCTATACTATTATAAAACTGTAACAGAGCTGTGTCTCTACATTTAAGATATTTGAGAAAAAATGTCTGTAATAGGCTATATATGCGTGTCTAAACACAAAACAATTTTTTTTAGAATTTTTGTCTGTCTGTTTATCTGTTTGTTTGTTCACGCATCACACAAAAACTACTGAACATATTTTGATGCAACTTTTTTATTTGAAAGGCCTTGATTAGCCTTAAAAACAGGTATACATTTTATCCCGCTACTACATCGGGAACCTGACATATAACCCAAAAACTAGAAAATTATTTATACTAGATTTTATTTTAGAATTTATTTAAAAGAACTGCTGGATGGATTTTGATGCAACTTTTTTATTTGAAAGGCCTTGATTAGACTAAAAAACTGGTAGACATTTTATCCCGCTACTATATCGGGAACCTGAGATATAAGCGAAAAACTAGCTTTTGGCTGCGGCGACGCCGCTGGCAAAGGCTAGTACTATTATAAAACTGTAACATAGCTATGTCTGTACATTTAAGATTATTGAGAAAAAATGACTGTAATACGCTATATAGGCGTGTCTAAACACAAAACGATCTTTTTCGGTTTTTTGTGTGTTTGTCTGTTTTTTTGTTCGCGCATCACGTAAAAACTACTGAACGGATTTTGATGCAACTTTTTTATTTGATAGCTCTTGATTAGCCTTAAAAATTTGTATACATTTTATCCCGCTACTATATCGGGAACCTGAGATACAACCTAAAAACCAGCTTTTAGCTGCGGCGAAGCCGCGGGCAAAGGCTAGTATTCAATAATAATATAAACTAATAATTAATACTCAATATGAATAATTATAATGTTATCTTCTTATTGGTAATTATTTTGTTTACTAATTTTAATTGGTAGTTCGTGGTAGAATTTTTGAGCACTAAATAAAATCATTTTTTTTTCAATATAAAAAGGAGTAGGTATTATATTATACTCATTTTAATATACCAGCTTAAAATCTTATACATTGTAAGTCAAAAAAAATAAAGTAGATATTTTAATTGTGTTTCTAAGCGAATATTAGGTAGCTTACAATAAATAAATAAACTTTTCTAAACACGTATAACTGTGGGTAGATGAAACCGTTGAAACAATACAGCCTTGGACGTCTAACATCTAAGTCCACCCGTGATCATGCATGCTGTAAAGTATTCGAAGCGTCGGTATAGTAGAAAATTAAGTAAACGCGATAGATTCCGTAAGCGTAGTTTTATTTCATAATGTGTAACATTCGCGTAAATATCAGAAATATTGTATATAACTATACCATTGTACTTAAATTTTTTCAAAACATATTACATTTAAATACACCCTTGTACACGTGATCTAGTAGATTAGATGAATGTAAATATGTAAGCATATTTGCTTTCTGCTGTGTCACGATATGGATCTACTTACTTATTGCTTCACTATCATAAGAATAATAATTATTTTCAAATATGATAGTACAAGATGTGTTATATACTTACCTGCACATTAATTGCATGACGCATGAAGAGATGTGATATCTATACATACAAATAAATAAAATTGAAGTGTCTGTTTATAATGTCTAAATAAAAGTTTTTAATTAATAAATGTATATGATAGGAAACGATGATTTTAATTTAACTGATCTTATAAAGAAGTAACTTTGGCTTCTTTTATATTGTATAAAATGGAAGTTTTTGAAGTGAAAACTTCTTTAGGCGCGTTGAGCACTTTTTGGGTGAACAAAAATCATGGAACTCGCGTCATCTTCACCGAACGCTCCGATAGAAGTGAAAACTAAGTAACTTGTGAATGTATCGCCGAGCTATTAGATTATTATTTTTTAATTATTTTTGGTTTGTAAATAAGAAGTTATTTGACAAAAAAAAACAATTAATTAGTCTATACAATTCACAAATTACTTAGTTTTTACTTCTATCGGCAGTGCCCAAAGACTGCCCCGCATGTTTTTTTTTATATATTACGTGGGTGACAAATAATCATACGGCTCACCTGGTTGAAAAGCCTATAGACGCTAGCAACACCAAAGGCATCGCTTGCGCGTCGCCATCTCCAAGGAAAGAGATAGGAGGTGGACAGGAAGTATGCTAAGGCGAGGATAGGAAGGATAACAAGGACAGGATAAGGGGTTAACTGCCTCGGTGGTGTAGCGGTAGTGTATGCGACTGCTAATCATGAGGTCTCGGGTTCAATCTCCGGGTCGGGCAATGTTATTGAGCTTTTTCCTAAAAAGAAAAATTCTCAGTAGCAGCCCGGAGTTTGGAAATGTGCCCGGTAGACGTCAATAGGCTCGCCCCCTATTACGTGGGACTTAAACATAGCTGGCGAGTCGTAGGGTGTGTAATACACCTCTGCCTACCCCTTCGGGGAATACAGGCGTGATGCTATGATAAGGGGTTCGGGCCTCCGGCACTCTCACTCACCATACGAAACACAACGGTGGGTACCACTATTGATGCTGGGATAGTCAAGGCTGTTCCCAAAAAAAAGCGGACGTCGGCCATCTTACAATGACATTGACACTTCTACTCGCCTCGTATCAACGCGTTTGCGACGCAATTTGTTAAATTACTTTTCAATATTTTTTGTCTATATTGTATTAGTTTGATCCCGTCGCGAAAAATAATCCACTGTAATCTCAACAACCAAAGTATTTAAACAAAAATCAAGTTGTATCAATTCACGAGAATATTATGTAGAATATAAAAAATAAACTAAATCTCAATCTGTTAGGAGAGTAAACTTACAAAATAATTCTTATCTGACTTGCAGAATATTGTCTGGCCGCCAAATTGGTAAGTAATCACCTACTAATTTAGCGGCCTTGAGATTACGTAGGTGCTTGAGACAAGGATCTTATTTTTTTTTTTTATTGCATGTATAGGCAGACGAGCCACGGTCCACTATACCAAGAGTATTGTCAAGCCGCTGCTCACCAATTCATTTCATAGATATGAAATTAAATATAAACGGCTATCTCCTGCTACAGCCAAAACGCAACAATGTGCTTCATGGCCGGTCACACGGGAGATGGTGGTACCAACCCGCTCGGGCCCGCTACCAAGTGAGTACTCCCACTTGGTACCCAGCCCTACCACCAGTCATGCAATGGATAATAATTGCTTACTTCCCTTAGTCGCCTCATACGACACCCGTGGGAAAGAATGGGGTGGTGACACTTGTATTCTTAGTCCGTCACCACACCGACAGAGTTTATGTGGTATATTTTTTGGTAAAAATGTAAATATCTTATTTTTATTATTTATTGATAGTAAAAGAAAAAAATGTTTTATAGTCATTGTATTTATTATACCGATCAATACATTAACTAAGTTGGTACTTACTTTAATAGTACTACAAACCTTATAGTATGTTTTTGAAATATTTCTGGTTAGATATAGAGACATTTGGAGATTTATAATGTAAGTACTGTCTTTTGTTCACGGCCCCGCCGCATACAAAAACTAGTTTTTAGGTCATATCTCAGATTCACGATATACGGATACCAGTTTTAAATCCAATAAAGATCTAATAAAAATCATTAAAATAATTTCAGAA
This sequence comes from Leucoma salicis, assembly GCA_948253155.1. Classification (NCBI taxonomy): domain Eukaryota; kingdom Metazoa; phylum Arthropoda; class Insecta; order Lepidoptera; family Erebidae; genus Leucoma; species Leucoma salicis. The sequence goes on along the minus strand of OX411808.1, from coordinate 6,208,713 downwards.
GCTATGGCATGATGTGGGAACAATCAAATAGACAAACAGACGAAAATTATAGTTTTATGAGAAATACCGAGACCGTATACAGTTTTTTTTACAAATATACACATTTTACAGCCGTAGTTCTCACACAGCTTTATTAGGTACTAGTTTTTGCTCGCGGCTCTGCCACAGACAAAGGCTAGTTTTTAGGTTATAAATCTCAGCTTCCGGATATAGTAGCGAGATAAAACGTATACCTATTAGTTTTGAAGTCTAATCAAGTCACATTTTCTGTTCGAAAACGGGTGTTTTACAGAGCCTATACAGTTATTTTTCTCAATTATCTTAAATGTTGACACAGCTCCGATACAGCAGCTTATGATAATACAGATAAGTAACTCACCCTGGCTTCGCACGGGTAGATAGAAAGCTATCGTACTACTTCTAGAAATACCGAATTTCCTCATGACATTTGTCTTAACGACCAACGCCAATAGCTCAATGGATTAGAGCACTTCCCCGGAAAGGAAGGGACGCAGGTTCGATTCCCGCTGGTACTAAAATACTCTTTTTCCTTATTCACAAATTATAATTTGTACTTTAAGAGCAGCTGAGCATGTCAAGTGCTTAAATATAAATCAAAATATTATATCTTACTTAAAAATGCATATATGCATGTATAATGTAAGTACTCATACTTACAAAAAAATTGTAGAATTCACAAAAAAATATCGCATGAAAGTAATAAATCATTGTTGTTCAGCCAATGAACTCTACGATGACGAAGCAATATCTTATTTGTACATACCTAACTATAATAAACTAATACTTCATAAGCATTATTTTAATATTCACATACTTACAGCATAATGATTTATGTACTGAGTGCTATGAATTCGATAACTTCACATCACAAACATTTATTATGGTCTACAAATAGTTTTTTTCTATTGTTAAGGCGGGAAAAAATATTCCTAACCGCACACCCCGTCGTTCGGAGCAACGAACTGTGTAGTATGGGGCCTTCACCCACCAAAGAAACCCGCCGTGTGCCGTCTCTTCGCCTTTATAGGCGGGCCACTGGAACTATGTTACATTCCTTCAGTGGTCCGCCGGCGGCTTACTCTTTCGGGTACCCTCTGGCAGTTTGGATCAGCGGAAGAATCCTCCTCCATGGCACTCTCCGCCGCTTCCTTCCGCGAGTTAACCTCCTCGCAGAAGGCAACGACCGCGGCCTAATTCCTGTCGCAGCCAAGCATCGCTATGACGACGCTCGGCAGCGAGAGGTAGTGGTGAAGTTGCTGCAATAGAAACATTATTTTGCAGCGCAGACTTTTGTTTTACAAAATATTTAAAATTTTGAATCTTCTCAATTTAATTTATTCAAAAACAGTAATATATTATTTAAGTAATTATATTACTATTAATATGTGAGGCACGTAATATTCTAATGAATTATTTGGCATACAATATTCTATGCTAATTTCTGAATGAAAATAAACCCAATTTAGATCTGTGACCACGTATGGATCAAAGAATATTTTTCATGTAAGGGACCCAGAATACTACGAGTATGCGTCTCACATACATAATTTTATTACGTTGTTTTTTTTTATTGCTTGTAGTGGCAGACGAGCCACGGCCCATCTGATGGTAAATGGTAACTGTCGCTCATGGACTCAACTATACTGAGAGTCAAGCCGCTGCTCACCATTTCATTTCACGAATATGAAATGAAAGTATAAACGGCTATCTTCTGCTACAACCAAAACGTAACGATGTGCTTCATGGCCGGTCACACGGGAGATGATGGTACCAACCCGTTCGGGCCCGATAGCAAGTGCTCCCACTTGCTATCCAGCCCTACCACCAGTAATGCAATGGGTGATCATTGCTTATTTCCCTTAGTCGCCTCATACGACACCCATGGGAAAGAATGGGGTGGTGACACTTTTATTCTTAGTCCGTCACCACACGGATAAAATTACTATCTATTAATACAAAATTGTGTAAAACTATAGTCTTAAAGAAAAGAAAGTTGTCTATTTAAAAAATTTAAATCATTCGAATCTGGAGTTAATTTGAATCTCTTGAATCTGAAATATCAAGCCCCGAGAGCTGGGTAAAAATACCCCTTGGAGCTGTGTGGGCAATGATTCTGTATTGGTCTTCATACTGTAAAGACACTCATTTATTAATCAGTTTCTCGAAACACCTAGATGGTTTTCTATATTCATAGGTAGCCATTAAAAAGAGAAAAGTAATAAACTACTTCAATAATTTCACTTTACGCTTTCATTTATATTTACTTGATTCTTATAATTAGCATGAAAAGAAATACTCAACGAAAGTGACAAGCCTGTTACGCTTGCATACCTAAATCGATAGTGGTCACACTTTTTGCTTGGATAGTTCACGGACATGGTAGGAAAATATAACTAAATAGACACAGGCTATTCAGAAGATAGGAATCTGTAGTGAGACAATAAAAAAGTGTGATATTTGATTCTCTGCAATATTGAACGTTAAACACATCTAGTGCTATATAAACATAACTTTTTCTAACTGTGCTAATCATGATTAATCTAACTCTGTTTACTCTTGAGAATGAAACATCAATGTTTGTCTTTAGATAAGTTCAACTCCATCTCAGATTGCTATACCTGAGTCATGTATATCTACAAAAATACCCCAAAGGGTCCTGTCTTCTCACGTTCTTTAATAAAAACGGTAGAAGTATTCCAGAGTCCACGTACCTCTATTACACCCTTGCGTGAGATTCATAAGGAAAGTTCTCGCACCGTACTACAAACTTTTTTAATATTAATGTTTACTTGGATTTATAGAGACAACAATTTATTGAAGTTTTCACTAGTTTTACTGGTTGTTACCATGGAAGGTGTAGATAATTTACTGCATAGTTCGGTTCTTTACTTTCCATAAAGCGGGGCGAATATTGAAATACTATTCAACTTTGTTCGTGTTACATATAACTCATGGCACCGATCGCTTGATTTATACATATTTTTCTGTAAGGTTGTATATTTGAAGCAGTAATAGCCTTTCGTTTTTTTTGTTATGGCGGGAAAAAATGTTCCTAACCGCACACCCTATCGTTCGGGGCAACGACCAGGGTAATGTGGGGCCTGCACCCACTAAAGAAACCCGCCGTGTGCCGTCTCTCCGCCTTTATTGGCGGGCCACTGGAACCATGTTACATTCCTTTGATAGTCCGCCGGCGGCTTATCCTTTCGGGTACCCTCTACTGAGCGACGCATCCACACGCGGAGCGTCGCACCTTCGCGAGAGGCCTTGCGGGTAGCGGACGTTCCCCGGTCCATCCACCCGCAGCCTCAGCTAGGGCGGCATGAGGCGCAAGTAACTGCGCCTGCGCCGCCCCGGTCGCTGGTGGCGGTTTGGGTCAGCGGAAGAATCCTCCTCCCTGGCCCTCTCCGCCGCTTCCTTCCGCAAGATGACATCCTCGCAGAAGACAGCGACCGCGGCCTAATTCCTGTCGCTGCCAAGCATCGCTCTGACGACGCTCGGCAGCGAGAGGTCCCCCCCTATTGCCGCGACGAGTTCACGGCGCTGCTCGGCCCAAGCCGGGCACGACTCGAGCGTGTGCTGCGCCGTGTCTTCGCCGCAGCCGCAATGGTGACAGCCCGGAGTCGCATCCCCCATTGCGACAATGTGCAGATATCTGCCGAAGCAACCGTGCCCCGACACCTGCACCAGTCGGAAGGTAAGGACTCCGTGCCGTCGCCCTGCCCACTCTTCCAGCACCGGCTGGAGCGCTCCTATGGTCCGAAGACCGGCCCGGGACGCCTCCAGCCACGCCCTCCAGCTGGCCATGGCAGCTCGGCGGGCGTCGCCCTGCCATCTGGCCACCACGCTGGGTGGGGGACGACCACCCCCTTCCCGCTCTTGCGACGCCCGCCGATACACCTCGGTGAGCACCTCCTCCTCCAAGTCTCACGGAGGGGTTCCGGCCAACGCGCAGGCCGCCTCCGTCGAGACCGTGCGGTATCCGCGTATGACCCTGGACGCGACGACTCTCTGTGGCCTCCACAGAAGAGCCCTATTTAGTGCGTCCAGGGCCTCCGCCCACACAGGGGCGCCGTACAGCGCCATCGACCGGACCACCCCCGCGAAAAGCCGTCGGCACGCATTGTTGGGTCCGCATGGGCGGACCCAACAATATAATAATATGGATTCCGCATGAGCCGTGCAAGAGCGGACGCCGCACCGACGAGCCTTGGGGACAATTGACGGAAGTGCTCGCGAAAGCGTCACCGCCCGTCCAGCACTAGACCCAGATACTTTATCTGGGCCTGCATCCCAATTTGGACCCCGTCCACAGTGATCGAGGCACCAGTAGGGGGCCAACGTCGGGCCCCATGGAAAAGCAGGGCCTCCGACTTGTCCAGGGCCACCGTAAGCCCCAGCGCCCCGTTCCTCCTGACTACCTCCGAGGTTCCTAAGGTGGCCAGGAACGCCGCTTCCTTGAAGTTTCCACCCCAGGCCACGATCAGCGCGTCATCCGCATAGCAGATGATCGCCAACCCGGGGGGGAGCCGACAGCGTAGCACCCAGTCATAACCGATGTCCCACAGGAGCGGCCCTAGAACCGAACCTTGTGGGACACCGCACGACATGGGTCTCCTCACAATGTCCCCTATTCGGCTCTCATAGAGAACGCTGCGGCCCTCAAGATAGTATGCCACTAGCCACCGCGACAAGGCAACTCGCCCAGACGGCTCCTACACTGCCGGGACCGGTCCGAATGGAGCCCACTCTGACGGAATTCGAGCATCCGGTTTTCGAGGCAATAGCCTCCCGGACGTCGTCCGCCGTCACTGAGTCATCCAGACCGGAAATGTACAGTTCAGCGCACTTTACCGGTCTGGTGACACGGACTCCACTCCAAACAGAAAACAGACTCGCCAAACAGACCCATCAGCCTTTCGGCCACCGTGTCGGCCATCCTAGGGCCCTCCGCCCAGGTTTTCGAGGCAATAGCCTCCCGGACGTCGTCCGCCGTCACTGAGTCATCCAGATCGGAAATGTACAGTTCACCGCACTTTACCGGTCTGATGACACGGACTCCACTCCAAACAGAAAACAGACTCGCCAAACAGACCCGTCAGCCTTTCGGCCACTGTGTCGGCCATCCTAGGGCCCTCAGCCCCAGGGAACTCGAGAATTCGAGCCCCTGTGCAGGCTAGGCGGGTCCGGGTGACCTGGCGCATCTGCTCATCGCTGAGGAGTTCAGGGGCCGGAGACCCCGTGCCCGCCACTGAAGATGAGGCTTTCGGCGCGGCCTTGGCGAGCCCTGGTTTGGCTCGCGGGTCGCTGCGCTCCTTGCGGAGTTCTGCCACCTCATACTCGAGGCGCCTGCAGCGCGCCTCCAGCCTCCTATTCTCCTCAAACGCCGAGTGGCGCCGGAGGGACTCCAAACCTTCAAAGGCCACCTTGGTGGTCTTCTTGAGGGCCTCGGAGAAGGTGCCCCGAAGGCCAACCCATCCGCCACCGTAAACATGATGGTCAATGCATCAGAGACCTTCTGCGCAATCTGGTCTACTGACTGCAGATCGTCCCTCTCCGGAGGCTCCTCTTGGAGCCTCGATGTGAGGAACGTTAGCCGCTCCTCCACCGAGCCAAATCCTTGATTGCCGCCTCGTCCACATTGGACAAGGCGCGTGGCACTGTGCGCCTGTTGGCACCTCGGCCTCTCTTTGCCGATATTCCGGGCTTCTCCGGCGGAGGCATCTCAGTGGAGCTGCCCTCCAACTCCGACGCATCCCCTTCTAGTGCAATTGAGCGCTTCAGGAGTCGTGAGGGCCGCTCCAACGAGCCAGCCATCCCCGGCTGAGACCCTGATGGGTTCGGGGCAAGCGCGCTTGCGGCTGTTACATCGCCGCCATCGCCGTTCGTCTCCATCCCCGGCGTGGCAGCTGATCCGCTTCCTACAGTAGGACTGCCCGCGGGTGTGGATTTCCTCCCACGGGTTGCCCTCCTCTTCTTATTCCTCCCAGTCTTCCTCGCCTCTTCTTTCTCTTTAGCGTCAGTTGCTCCCCCCAAATACGTGAAGCTGACAGGGCCAGTATTGTTACTCGGCCCTGTGAGGGATTCTCCGGGGGCGTCGCTCCCGGTACGCTCTTGGGGAATCTTAGTGTTTTTACTTTTCGCCATTGTTGATGAAGTTTTACGTCCTCTGACGTGCCAACCCTCGCGATTGAGCTCCCCTCAGCCATGCATCCCCTGGCCGGGCGGTAGAGCACGGGATTGGCGTAATTTTTTGTAGGGGTTTTCTTCCCCGCGGTCCGAAGACCCCCGGTCCTGTCCGTTCAGGATGGGTCGGGCCGAACGGTGGTCTGCATCAGACCGTGCCCACCGCTCGCAAAGCAAACGGCGAGCCCGTCGGCCCTCGGGCTAAAAGCCCCGTCTCAGTCTCCCAGGGCCGGGGGCGCCACTATGGCCCCGCTGGCCCTCCACGGCAGACGTTTGGCCCACTGCAAGCAGTAATCCCGTCGCCACTCGGGCTGAAAGCCCCGCCTCCAGGGACGGGGGGGGCACTGTGGTTCCGCCGACCCTCCACGTCGGACGTACGGCCTATCCACTGTGCCCTCTGCTAACCAGAGGGATACGCGGAGACCCGTCCCCTGCCAAGATTCAGCCGCCGGCACCAGAGTTCCGACGTTGCCCGGGGTGCATCCCAAGCAGTAATAGCCTAGCAATAAAAGTTAAGGCTGCAAGACAGTGGTAGTAAGCTTGTTCTACAGTCAGTCTCATTTCGAAACCTCACAAGGATGTGAGTCGATACGTTCTGGATGGGTGAAAAAAAAAATTACGAATCATGCTTTTAACTGTTACTTTTTTATTTTTTATTAATCAGTCTCGAGAGGTCTTTTTCTTCTCAAAGAGGACTTTTATTGTTTCTCTAGTACCAGGAAAAAATATTTAACACTATAATATCAAATAATTAAGCCGCACTGCTAATAATACTCAACAACTAACCAAATATCAGCTGCAATAATCAAAAGCCCTAATAAATAATCGAATCTAGAGCCTATGGTCATGAATGCATTGACATAGATGCTCTCATTTTTTTTAAATATTAGGTAATCATCATATAAATCAGCAGCTAAGCAATTCAGCTCTTGTTTTTCTCTCAATGGTATCAATTAAAACAAGAGTTACACATATTTCAAAACCAACTTACATATCTAAACGGCTTTTGAAAATTAAAAAAAAACTTATAATATTTTCTGGCTAGGTTCGGATTTTAATTTTTCTTTTTTGAATCTTGTGTTGTATGGATTAATAACATTATTGACTATTATTTTAGATATTTTTATATATATTTTTAGCATTTGACATGCTTAGCACTATACATTAAACACAAAGTGAAAAATGTGAAATCGAAAATAACAGTCAATAGCAGGATTTGAACCTGCATCTTCTGGAACCGTCCAGATGCTTAACCAATTCAGCCATCCTGACAATTGCTCCTGACTGCTAATTTCACTTTGTGTTTAATGTATAGTGCTAAGCATGTCAAATGCTAAAAATATATATAAAAATATCTAAATATTTATAGGGTTTGCGTCATTATTAGGTAAAATCTTAATTGTAAAATTAAGTTTACCTGGTCGGTATAATGTATGAAAATACGTCCGACAGATGGCGCAGGCGTCACCCAAAGACGTTAAGTATGATGTGTTATCGAAATTAGCAGTCAGGAGCAATTGTCAGGATGGCTGAATTGGTAAAGCATCTGGACGGTATCCAGAAGATGCAGGTTCAAATCCTGCTCCTGACTGTTATTTTCGATTTCACATTTTTCACTTTGTGTTTAATGTATAGTGCTAAGCATGTCAAATGCTAAAAATATATATAAAAATATCTAAAATATTTAAAGGGTTTGCGTCATTATTAGGTAAAATCTTAATTGTAAAATTAAGTTTACCTGGTCGGTATAATGTTGAAAATACGTCCGACAGATGGCGCAGGCGTCACCCAAAGACGTTAAGTATGATGTGTTATCGAAATTAGCAGTCAGGAGCAATTGTCAGGATGGCTGAATTGGTAAAGCATCTGGACGGTATCCAGAAGATGCAGGTTCAAATCCTGCTCCTGACTGTTATTTTAGATTTCACATTTTTCACTTTGTGTTTAATGTATAGTGCTAAGCATGTCAAATGCTAAAAATATATATAAAAATATCTAAAATATTTAAAGGGTTTGCGTCATTATTAGGTAAAATCTTAATTGTAAAATTAAGTTTACCTGGTCGGTATAATGTATGAAAATACGTCCGACAGATGGCGCAGGCGTCACCCAAAGACATTAAGTATGATGTGTTATCGAAATTAGCAGTCAGGAGCAATTGTCAGGATGGCTGAATTGGTAAAGCATCTGGACGGTTCCAGAAGATGCAGGTTCAAATCCTGCTCCTGACTGTTATTTTCGATTTCACATTTTTCACTTTGTGTTTAATAAATTATTGACTATTGTCACGTGTATGATTATATTATCACGAGTAGCCTCTTGCTCCCTAGGTACTAATTTCACAGAAATAGTCCGGAAATAATTATTTCACTCACGATAGTCAGCCAAGCGCACCCAGGCATTAAACAGCATTAAGTATGAGATTGCAAATTGATACATATCAAATCAAAATTAATGCCATTGTACCTAGTTTCTGATAAGCAATGTAATTATATTTTTTACTTACTTAATTATAGTTATGTGATCGATATATTGCCGTGTGGGGCCAGCTTTAGAATTGTTCCACCCTACTCCATGGGAGTCGTAAGAACCGACTGAGGGAATACCGGAGGAGTGGGCAGCAGCACTTCTTCAAGTATTAACAACATCCACTGCGATCGCCAACCCGCCTGCCAAGCGTGGCGATTACGGCACTATCCCCCATACTCGGGGAGGCCTATGTCCAGCAGTGGACGTTAAAAGGCTGATGGATGGATGGATCGATATATCTGACCATTTAAGTCGGAGATACATTTTTAAGGAGAAAGAATATAACTGCACCTATGTTTAACTAATTACTCAATTTTACCTTCGTGTAATTAGATCTGCCTAGACTGCCTCTGTGGTGCAGCGGTAGTTTGAGCGACTGCTGATCATGAGGTCTTGGGTTCGATCCTTGGGTCGGGCAGTGTTATTGAACTTTCGCGTAAAAAGAAACAATCTCAGTAGCAGCCCGGAGTTTGAAAATGTGCCCGGTAGACGGCACTAGGTTTACCCCCTATTACGTGGGACTTACCTAAACAGCTGGCGAACCATAGGTGTGTAATACACCTCTGCCTAACCCCTTCGGGGAATACAGGCGTGATGCTATGTTTATGTATATGTGTGTGTAATTAGATTGTGAATCAAGTTTTTTTATGGTGGCAGACGATCCACCGCCCACCTGATGGTAAGCGTTAACCGTCACTCACCTTAGCCAAACCGAAAGTATTATCAAGCTGCTGCTTATCATTTCATTTCGCAGATATATGAAATTAAAGAATAAATGGCTGTCTCCTGCTACACTGATGTGGTTCATGGCCGGTCACTCAGAATACTGTGGTATCAACCCACTTGAGTCCGATAGCAAATGACTACTTACACTTGGTACACAGCTCTACCACCAGTAATGCAACAAAACTGCTTAGATGGTGGTGGTTTAGATACTGGCCTCCCACCCGAGTGTTGTGGGTTCGATTCCCACACAAGACAATTCTTTGTGTGATCTACAAACGGTTGTCTGGGTCTGTCTGGTTATACTTTGTGTCCGTAAAATTATGTTTGTAAAGTCCCCTGTGATACAAGGATTATTATTTAGTATATTAGAGTTGTCTTAAGAGAAAAAAAATCAAAGCAGTTATGAGGACTGCCGATGGAAGCGAAAACATAAAACTATAAACTAACAGTTTTATTTTTGGATATCCAAATTAATTGCTTGATCTCAAATTAAAACTTGTAAATCAAAAATATTCATACATTCATTAAAAATAAAATTGTATTTAAAATTATTCATTTCTTCATTTACTGTTGACCCGGCGCAATAAGTTATACTAATAGGAACAGATATAGTGATATTGTTAACACGTCACGTGATCATGTCGATGACCACTTACATGAATTTACTCCCTATCCAAACCTTCCTATAGAGGTTTTCACTTCAAAAAAAGGAAGATAATTACTTGTTTTCCTTCGCCTCGTACGACACCCGCGAGAAAGAATAGCGTGGTGACACTTATATTCTTAGTTTATCACTGCAAAGTACATAATTATGTAAAATATAGAGTGTAGCTGTTTTAAGACCCAAAATAATTACATAAAAGTTAATAAGGCCCACATACGATCTCAGTACCTTGTTGTATTATTTTGACAAATTCATTACCCCTTATATCCAATCCTGACGTTAACCAGAGCTATTTTGCAGGTAAAAACTTTATAGAAGCTATGAAATTATTATCTGATAGATTTATGAGGAAAATCTTGGTGTTAATTATTATTTCCACCATATTTTCCTTGACGACTCTATCAAGAGTAACAAAGAACCCCTTTTAATACCCGTACCGTTAGAAACAATAGCTTGCAGCTATTTGTGCGTTCAACTAAAAGCACTTGACGATAACTAATGAATAAAGTTTCTTAGTGCCTCACAATTTATTTGTTCAGTGTTCGCTTTCATTAGACTAATACTCTGTGTATTTTTAGTAGAGTTTGGTAATTAAAGCTGTAAGCAATATGCTTAGTAAGTAATTCATAAGTTTGATTTTGCTAAGTCTAACTGAAATCAGACACTGTCATATCGATGACCTCATGATAAGTAATGTATAATATTTGTATAGTCTTAGCCAGTTGATGAATTTAGTATATAAAATTCACGTGTCACATTGTTTGTCGCCATTCTCCTCCGAAACGAATTGACCGATTCTTATGAAATTGTGTGTGTATATTCAGTAGGTCTGAGAATAAAATGATAATTTTCATATAATATTTTGGACGAAATTTTTATTTTTATTTTTTTATGATTTGGCATTAAAATATACATACAACCCTAATTTTTCACCCTTCTACTACTAACCCTATTTTTTATTTGTACTTTAATCATTTTCTACTCTCGGGGGTCGATCATTGATCAGTTATTCCCACCAGGACGTCTACCAGTGTCATTTCTGAAGCCGTAAACAGCACCTGGGGGGTTAGGCAGAATCTCGTATCTCACATGTCGATCGTATCGTGATCACTGTGATTGGTTGAAAGATCTCCGTGATTGGCCATCGGATTATTGCGACATCACACGTCGGTTTCTCAATCAATCACAGTTGTCACTATACGACCGACATGGTGAGGTATGAGATTCTGCCTAACTCCCCTGAGTAGGGATGAGAACAAAGCCGTTCTTCAATAGCTGTCTGATGTGGCTTCTTTCGAATTCATTTGCATTACAAGCAAGTTTCATTTAATAACCTATCAAAATCCAAATCTTAGACAATGCAGATTGATTTATTAATTAGCATTGCTGATAAAATAAATTTTAGGTGATACGAAGTTCCCGGGGTCTTCTAGTAAGTAGACTCAACACTTAACCAATTACTGACTTGGCCAATGGAAAAGCTATCCAATGAGCCATCTTATGTGGCATATTGCCGACTGTGGATTGTCGCATGAACGAAGCTAAGTCCACTTGGTGTTAAGTTCGTTCATATGTTAATATCTATAAAGTTTATTTATGCTAGATACTGCCACCGACCTCGTCTGCGTAAACTCCAGAATTGTTTATTTTGATTACGTATGGTGGCAAGACGAACCATGGTCCACCTGATGGTAAATGGTAACCGTCGTTCATGGACTCAACTAAACCGTGAGTATTGTCAAGCCGCTGCTAACCATTTTATTCTCGTATATGAAATGATGGAGTTAACGGCTATCTTCTGCTACAACCAAAACACACCGATGTGCTCCATGGTTGGACACACAGGAGATGGGGGTACCAAACCGTTCGGGTCCGATAGCAAGTGAGTTCTCCCACTAGGTACCCAGTCCTCCCACCAGTAATCTGGACTAACCCACTCATATCTTCTTCTCTCATGGACCCATTGCATTAGCAATGGGTGATAATTGCTTACTTCCCTTAGTCACCTCGTACGGTACCCTTGGGAAAGAATGGGGTTGTGACACTTGTATTCTTAGTCCGTCACCACACGAACAATTATTGTAATATAAATACTTTGGAAAATCCAAAACTGTACGCCTCATAATCTTCATTTTTCACAATAAAATTGATTATTTGATAAGTGACTAATAATGTATTAGTCTTACTAATTAGTTTTCAATAAATCACATAGATAGCGCTAATTTCAAAAAGTACTAATGTGGGTTTCATGTCTTATACGCCATCTAGCGCTAATTTTAAGAAGTACTTCTATAATACTTTCTGATATTTACGCGAATGTTACACATTTTGAAATAAAACTTCGTTTACGGAATCTATCGCGTTTACTTGATTTTACTACTATCCCGACGTTTCGAATACTTTACAGCATTCATGATCGGGTGAGCATACACATTTGAAGTAGATATTTTCACTGTGTTTCTAAACGAATATTAGGTGGGTTAAAATAAATAAACCAAAATTTTACACAAAGTGAAAAATGTGAAATCGAAATGTGTGTTTAATGTATAGTGCTAAGCATTTGACATGCTTAGCACTATACATTAAACACACAATTTCACATTTTTCACTTTGTGTTTAATGTATGTTGCTAAGCATGTCAAATGCTAAAAATATATATAAAAATATCTAAATATTTATAGGGATTGCGTCATTATTAGGTAAAATCGTAATTGTAAAATTAAGTTTACCTGGTCGGTATAATGTATGAAAATACTTCCGACAGATGGTGCAGGCGTCACCCAAAGACGTTAAGTATGAATGTGCTATCGAAATTAGCAGTCAGGAGCAAGGGTCACGATGGCTGAATTGGCAAAGCATCTGGACGGTATCCAGAAGATGTAGGTTCGAATCCTGCTCGTGACTGTTATTTTCGATATCACATTTTTCACTTTGTGTTTAAAATAAAATAATATTCACGGACATTACACACAACGTCCTCTGGTCCCAAACTAAGCTTAACGCTTGTGTTGTGGGTACGAGATTACGGATATAATACATAATATTACATTTTTTTTGTAAATACATACATTATAATAGATAAAAATACCCAGACGCAGTATAAATATCTATGTTCATCACACAAATAATTGTCCAGAATGGGAATCAAACCAACGACCTTTTGCACGGAAGTCTGTTACACTACCGACTACACCACGAAGCCGTGATTTGTGTTTAGAGACGCCGATATACACTATTTTTTTCTCAAATGTCTTAAATATACTAGATAGCTGTTACAATTTTATAATAGTTAAGATAATCAAGGAAATCGTTGAAAATCAATCAAGTGAATGGTCTAAACTAGGAGTAATTACATTTATAAAAGACGCCACAAAGTTAAAAGGTAAATAATAATAAATTAAAGCATGAACATAGATCGGATCATATTTAAAGGTCATTAAACTCGATAATTAGTTAAGATAGGTAGGTCCTAGCGCAAAGGTGACCACACGGCACGAGATTGTCACAATTGTTTTTAACGGATTTATTCTCTCTTTTTCCTTATTCACAAATAATTTATACTTTAAAAAGTATGCGGAGCATGTCAAATGCTAAAAAATGTAGATCTAAAATGTTTAAATGGATTCATTGTTTATTTATAAGTATTTTTGTTCGTTTATATTTTTATTAGGTACATATAATCATGAGTTACTGTGCGATGAATATATCACTCGTCTAAACTAAAACGCAGTATAAGTTTTATAACAAAACTATTTTATAATAATTTTTTTCGGTATAATTTATACATTATAATTTCATACAATTTATAAAGGCAACACCTTGCATTAAGGAATAGTTCATGTATCGCGGGGAACTTCACAAACATACAATTTCACGGACACAAAGTACACCCAGACTCAGAACAACCATTTGTGGATCACACAAAAAGCTGTCCTATGTGGGAATCGAACCCACAACACTCGTGCGGAAGACAGATATCTAAACCACTCCATCAGTCTGCAATTGAAAATATATTTTTTAATCTAATTCTGAAAACGCGCTGACGATTCCCAAACCAACCCAAGCGCGTGTGACGTCACAGTGTTAATTTCTACTCATTGTATCACATACGATTATATCAGCTATGAGCAATGTCTTGACTGTTAACCGATTAAATGTTGTTATTATCGTCAATATATCGGTTACTATTATGAAGAATGTCGAATCTTAAAGTTAGCTTACTTTCTGCATACCGTTATGTACGAATACTACAAAAACAATTCCCAAAAAAGTTTTTAAAGAAAATTATGCTAATGCATGTTTTCCACCATCTGTATATCAAATATAAATATATAAAAGATTATTATTTCAAAATATTAAACAAGTTATTGTTTTTATTAAAGTATTTTTTTTTTACTGCTGAAGCTGAACTTCTTTTTAATATTAAACGTCTTGAACTTTTTTAATATTTCGTTAATTGTTATAGTAATTAAGTAAGCTTTACTCCTAACTTCATGTTCCGGACATATACATCATGGACTCTGCAAATACCATTCTTAGAGTTTAATCGGATATAACCTATAGCCTTGTCACCGTAACGCTCACGTGATACTCTAAAAATAATCCATCCATCAGCCTTTCGACGTCCACTTCTGGACATAGGCCTCCCCAAATTGGGGGTATAGTGCCGTAATTGCCACGCTTGGCAGGCGAGTTGGCATCGGCTCTTCGACTCCCATGGGTGGAGAGGGGTGGAACAATTCTAAAGCCGGCCCCACACGGCTCTAAAATAAACTAATTATTATGTTTAATGAAGAATAGATAATTTAATATTTTAATTTATATTTATTATTGTAGACAGAGCACTTCGAATTTCAGCTGAATAATATATATAATATATTTTTTAGAAAATCTCTTATCATAAATATATCCACATTAGGTGAGCATTATCCAAATTAGCCTTTAAAAATCATTTATTACCCATGAGTAGATAAAATTACGTGATTTTTTTTGCACTAAATTTGGTATATTTTTAGTCGATTGAAGTCGTTGACACTGTTCACCATACATATAGTAACGTATAGATCACCTGACAGCTCGATAACGCGTAACTAATTTTAATTTGTCAATGTGTGCGTTGGATAGTGATGTAAGTTTTAAGAGTTAGACTGACTATCGATAAAATGATAAAACAAATCAGTTTCTTTAACGAACTTGCTCATTCAAATAATCATCTTCAACTAATGAAACAAAACAGACATAATAAATTAAAACAAACATAATTAATTCGTTTTTATTTATTTCACCAGCAACGATATTATGCATTTTATAAGGAAATTATACTCTCAGCTTTTAGCAACATAAACCTACTTATAATTTTTAAATTTACTAAATCGAATTGACTGAGAATATCTTAGAATGTATTAGGAGAAAATGTTCTAAGCATTTAGGATAAATATCGACAATATACCTTGTCGATAAAGTCAAGCCCTAGCGTATATGTACCTAAAAACTTTTCAACTAAAATCTTTCAAATATGTAACAATGCGACATATTTCTATGTAAAATATAAACAGTAAAAGTGAAATTGAAATTAATCTGTAACTGAAACAGAAAATATCAGTAATTATGAGCTAAAATAAAAGCATTTAAGTTGTGATAACATCCTGAGAACTTACCTGTGAAACATGCTATTATCAGGATTGTTTGCATGATTCACATCACAGGCACTCACGGAACAAACAACTATTGTATTTAATAGTTATAATCATATAATAAACAAGATTTATAACACAAATAAATCAAAACCGCGTAGCTAATTTCAAGCTAGAAGACTTTAGAATACCTGTCATTCAAATGGGTTACAATGACATTAGATTTGCTTTCCTCTTCCATCTTGCTATGTTGCCGTATAAGTTTTTCTTCTCGCTCACACGCTTTGGTGATCTATACGTTATACTACATCTATGCTGTACACTGTCCTTTGACATTTTTACGTCACAAACACACATCGTGGCGCGTTCATAGTTACATAATTATTTTTAAAATTGTATCATTTTTTAATTATGTATCATAATGAATTGATATACCTATATATTTATATATATTAAGAGTATTTCGCATCGTTTTATTTATGTAATTTTAGAAGAAAAATACAGGTTTTTTTAAACTAATTTGTCACAATGGCACAAATTAGTTTAAAAAAACCCGTTGGCAAAGCATTTGGGATGGTATTCCAGGAGATGAAGTTTCAAATCCAAATCCTGCTCGTTTGCGCATTTTGTGTTAATCTTATATATTTACTCGTCTCTTAACACAAAGTGTGAAAATGTGAAAATCGAAAATAACATTCACGAGCAGGATTTGAACCTGCATCTCCTGGATATCATCCAGATGATTTGCCAATTCAGCCATCGTGACAATTGCTCGTGACTGCTAATTTCGATAACACATTCATTGTTAATGTCTTGGGTGACGACGGCTTCATTAATTTATATGCCTAAGCATGTCAATGCTAACAAAATATATCAAAATACTTGTATCTTGACATAATATACCAACATCACATTAAGTGCATATTATATTCTTGTTTTTCTGCACAGGTAAATCTCGTGACAAGTTTTTGCAACAAATAAATTGTATACATGTGATAAATTGATAATTTTATCTACATATTTTTTTTGTATTTTTAGAGTATTTAAATAAAATTTTGTGTAAATGTTTTTTAATCGTAAAAAAACACTTATTTTTTATTTATCTCTGGTAATCTGTTTAAGTCGTAATAATAAAGAAATAAATAGCTTTTATTTCGTGGGTTATTTAGTTACAGTGTCGTTTTTCGTCGTCGTTTATATCGTTGCCATTAGCTGACCCTTGACATTTGTTCCAGCACCACCAAACTGTCCATAAACTTTGCCAAGTTAAAACTTTTTTATAGTGACCATTTTATTTTCTCCTTAAACCTCTTACTTTGATATCAATATCATGGGGGCGCATAAAACAAATAGTCTACAATCTTTTGGAATTTGGAGTGACGTTTTTTTGTTTTTCGTATTCTTCTCAGCAAATTATTTGATACTAGCCTTTGCCTAAGCTGGTTTTTAGGTTATATTTCAGGTTCCTGATATAGTAGCGTGTAGTAGCAAAACGCATCAACAAACTATGGAGTGCATATTGCCTCTCTTGTGATATAGATATTTTTAAACCATATCAACGTAAGGTAGTCCATAATAAACAGTGAATTAAATAATTTCATTTGTGTTATTTACATCAAAGTAACCTTTTAATTAATAAGGAACGCTGGACATTCTGTAGACAGCATCAGATACTACATTGGCGACGAGGATGGGATCAATGAATACTTAATGAATACCAGTTTTTGAGTCTAATCGAGAGCTATCATAAACAGATAAACAGACAAACAGACACAAAATCTAAAAAAAAATGTTGCCTATATAGACCATTTCAGTTATTTTTTCTCAAATATCTTATAAATGTACAGACACAGCTCTGTTACAGCCTTATAATAATAAAGATGGATTTTAGAATTAAAGAAGCCGTTACACACGACCAACCATGCGTAGCCATATTACGAACACCTTTTTACGTATGCTAAAATTAATACAGTCTTACTACCTGGCAAACTGGTACCGCCGCATCACTCACATTGTTCATTGAAGTAGTAAAACTAGACTTGGCTCTGCACTTCTGAGTAGGTATGTACCTGTATAAAAATAGTCTGTAAGTAGGTATCCATTTGGCAAATGTAAGAGGTAGGGTACTCAGCGGCTGATGAATCGATGATCTAATTATGGTGCTTGAAGTACAAACTGAAGGCGTAGGAACATTTTATGTATTACGGATAATATATATATTGAGGGGCGTATAACTGATTTCTAACTAGAACAATGTAAGATTGATCGAGTAAAATATTTGTATCAATGCACTTTATTATATAATTTTTACGTTTTTTTACAGATTTTTAAGAATCGTATCCTAAATATTATAAAGCTGTGTGATATTTGAGAAAAAATTACTGATTGAAAAGAAATACTGACTGAGAAAAAAAAAATTGATTTTTTGTCTGTTTATCTAATTGTTTGTTCGCGCATCACGCAAAAAATACCAGATGGATTCTGATGCAACTTTTTTATTTGATAGCTAACTATTAGACTTAAAAATAGGTACACTATCCCTAGTTTAACTGGTGGGCAATCGCCTCTTTTTAGAGTAAATGTGACGTGATTTGATTTTGGAATTTGCCACTTGTTAAGCCGTTTAGTTGTGTCATCTAATAAGAGTTGAAGTTTTTTACTAGCCTCTGTTGGGTATTTATCACCAGCAAGGAAGGCTAATAACAAAAACAATAAAAAAATCAATTTTCGATATGTTATCAGGCTGCTGCTATATATCTGCTACCTACAATGTAGGTACCATTATTTTTGGTATATCCAGTTTGCATATCGATATGGACTATTCAAAGATATGCAATTTGGCAGTTTCGCACAGGAATATGCGATTTTCGTCGAAGCCACTAGTAGGATATATACAGCGGACGTGATGTGGTTTCCGTCTGTTGGTACTGATACAAGTCGTATTTTATACTGTTTATGTTTATTCGTTTATGTGAATATGTAGAGTAAAGGTGATTTGTTGTCTTTCGTGGAACTAAGACCTGAATGCAAATGGTACAACATAATAGGTATAACGTTTTAAATATTTTTCGTGTTTTACTTTAACAACATTGAGCTACAAAATGTCTAGAAATAGCTAGAGTATATACTTATTTACTTATACTTTGATGAAGTGACTAACATAGAGTGTAAATACCTCTTCTAAAATCCTGGATACATAAGCATGACTTTTAAGTCCCGAGATTTAAATTTAATTTTGTACGGAATCCAAAAGTTATAAATATGATATTTTAAATCAATAAATAATTTGAAATTAAGAATAAGATTAAGAATAATCTTTCCTTCCTTAAAGTTTAGGTAAATATGCTCTACCTATTCCGATCATGAATAACACCCATATTCTAAGACGGTTCCTCGAAAATTTCTCGACTCCACTCAAGCGCACTCAAGGAGTTTGGTATTCTTTGTTGCAAAAAATCTCCTCCACTTGACGCCTTTCCTCACTCGAGGTGAGGAAACAACTGTCAATCTCAAGGTACGTCGGGACCAACCTTAAGGAATACTCAAGGAAGTTTTTGTTCTATAAACAATTTACTGAAGTTTATTATTTCATGTGAATATTGTTTTCTAGTGTTTATAATGTATTTCCAGCGGTTTTTGAATTAGTATTATTAAGTATGATTATCTCATAAGATGTTACTTGCGAGATGCTGCAAACTCAACTTTTACGATACCGTAGAATTCCAAAGACGTAGGTAAGCATATTTTTTTTCCAGCAGGTTTACCGGCACCTAAAGTAGCCGTCGAATTTATTTTATATTTAATTATGAGTTCCTGTAGGCATAACTTTACCGACCGATATTCAGTAAGAATATCTTCCCGACATATTACAAAATAAATGATATCTAAACAATTTATACTATGTAGCTATAAAAACACACCCAGCAAAAAAACAATGTTGACGCGACGACGCTATGTAGGTACATTCTGGTTATACGATATACGTAAGTATTACTTTTTGCTATGTAGGTACCTGAGTTTTACTCCTTTTGGCGATCCTTGTATAATACCTATCGTCCTATCTAAACATTTACATGTCAAATGACAAACATCTGTTAACTTTTGAGTGACCACAGATGTAAAATCAAAGCATTTTTGCCCAAAACAATGTTCTATCTACAATACAATGACGTAATTAATGACGTATTACCTCGACTCAACCTCATTCGAGGTTCCTCGCGCTTATTCCGAGAAGAGTCAATAAGAACCACGTCCGTTCGCATTAAGAGTGACAATGTGAGTGATGTCGGCGCGTTTTTTTTTTGTGTGTGATGTTTGTTGTTAGCCTCAGATGGCTATGACAACCTTACCCGGATAATTGGTGAGCGCAGAGGGCTCTCAAACCAACATTTAGGCAGCGCTACCCGAGGGCACCCCCTGTGGGGTAAGGACCTCGGCTCGGGCTGTTGCTGGCAAAGTGGGATTTCCCACGTTTATGATTTGAAGTCGGCGCGTGAGTGCCCTCGCCTTTTTATAGATGCAGCGGATGGCCGTTTCGCGCGTTAAACAAAAATCAACCGTATAGCTGTACCCATACAGGCGCGGCGAGATTTGGAAGTTTTATTTCATCTACATCTTGTGTGTTTATAAACCGATTTCTATATTTTTTTTTTATAAAATAGATATTAAAGTGTACTTTTTGAATATGGGAGTTTGATAAAGATATATCTATGTGAAATACAATATATTTATGTATTTAATAATACACTTTGAAGAAATGCCTAACGATTAAACACGTTATTGTGGCTAATTTATAAAAGATAGATATATACTATTCATGACTTTTTTGTAGATCTTTTCAAGACCATTATTTTTGTAATACATACTTTTGGTGTATGATCAACGTATGCGAGGATAAGAGCTCGAAAGCGCATTTTCATCCGACTTGCTTCAAATTTATCATCACTGCTCAGCTCCTATGTGTCTTAGCGTTATGTTATATAGCCTATAACCTGCCCAGAAGTATGGACTACAATTGTACTACGTTTGGTTAAAATCCTTTTAGTAGTTTTTGACCCATGCGTGCATATACAGACAGACATACAAAAAATTTACTGATTACATTTTTGGCATCAGTATCGATCACCATTCATCCTCCAATATTAATTTTAAATATATATTCAATGTACAGAATTGACCTCTCTACAGTTTTGTTATAAGTATAGATTATGATGCGAAATTTTCTAGCTTCCATTTTTAACCAGTTTTGTGAGAATAAAGTACCTTGGCATCGTGCATAGTTATACTAAATACATAGTTCCTATAGTGAACAAAATCGTCTATACACAAATGACACATTTTTCATGAGGAAGTTGTACTCGCCGCTCGAAGCAAGTTTCTCCCAGTTGGATAACTTGACCTTCTTCGTGCTTCAGAAGGTACACTAAACAGTGGATCCCAGCTATCAAATAAGAACCTGGCATTCGTTGCAGGTTGTTGGAATCCTGCATAAAAATCTAAATGTGTCCCAATGTAAATTATAGTTTAAAAAAATTAAAAGGGGCACTCCGGGAGTGGGGATAGAAGTGAAAACTAAAACAATTACGCGTGTATTTGAATCGTCACGAAACAATTTTAAATTAAGTGTTTTTTATTCATTTTTTAACAGGTTCCCTGTCCCATGAATCATATATGATACATAACAACTAAATTTCTATTGTGTCTACAAAAGGACAGGGAATGGGTAAAACTACTACTACTACAATATTACAATAATAAATATTAGTACGAAAACTATATTACAATTTTCTTAATGATATATGAAATTGAATTAATTGATATTTTTTGAAATGAATACCAATTAAACTTGTGAATTTTCATCCACAATTTCAACATCGTCCATCATCATCATTATATTCCAAAACTGATACAATAAGTTTATAAACTGTAACTGAAGTAGGAAACAAATAATTTTGATTGAAATCTATTTTTTTTTGTTCTTTTTTTTTTAGAAAAAAAAAAACAGCTTCACGGGTACATTCCTCAAAGAGGTAGGCAGAGGTGTATTTTACACACCCACAATTCACCAGCTATGTTGTACGTATATACACAAACATGTTTAAATTATATAATATCTAGATTATCAATGTATTTCAACCCAAACTCAACTCTCGTGTAAACAGGGCCAATATATGTAGATACTTATATACAGAGGTGTCGGTTACGGTAACAGCGTCGCGAGTACAATGGTTTTTCCCCATCTCAAAAAATGCCTAACACGCCTGAAGAAGTTTTCACTTCAAAAACTAAAAAACAAACCATTTTTAATAGTTTGTTGTAACAAAGGGGTCTATGTCCAGCAGTGGACAATAAAAGTCATATGGATAAAATAAACATAAAAGGACCAACAATTTTATAATTTATGCGTTTAAAGCCAGTGGTATTAGATTAATAATACTATCGTTTCTTGATTGAAATTGCCTTTTTTTGTAACATATTGTTACTATATTAAGCAAAAACGGTATCATATTACATACTATATGTAGGTATAAAGAATGTAAATTAGTGATTGTACGTCACTACCAGCATTAAAGCCTTATACCGGTTTTTCTAATGATACGAATAATAGTTTTATCCATGAACCTTGGAACAGGTTAGGTACTATTAAATATTTAGATCTGTATTTTAGCACTTGACATGCTCAGCTACTTTAAAAAACAAATTGTTAGTCAAAGTGGAAGATAACTTTACTGCAGGATTTGAACCTGTGTTCCATTCAATCCGGGGAAGTGCTCTAAACCGCTAAGCTATTGCAGTTGCCCAACGACGATTCCGGTGAAGTGGAGAATCGTTGTTGGGTGACTGCAATAGCTTAGCCGTCTAGAGCACTTCGCTGGATTGGATGGGACGCAGGAATTGTGAAAGTGGAAAAAGAGAGCTTTCCTGCGTGCAAGATTTTTACCTACGTCCCATCCAATCCGGGGAAAAAGTAGTTAGTAAAATCGCAACTAGCGATTACTGGTGGCACTACATACGAGGTTTTTCAACATGCTACGATTACGATTTTATTCGAGTAAAAACAGTAAACTCATATTCTAGTAAAGTATTGTAACAATATTATTCCTAACTAAGTTTTATGCTCTCATAATAAAAAACGAATCATAAAATTAATGAGGTCGTAATAAGCAAGAATGGTCTGATAACAAAAACAAAATACTCAAAAATAGCGGCCAATCTTAAGAAGGTGCACGATCAAAGACACACTATGCTGCTAAAACTGTTGGTCCTTTATGCTCATACAAAAAGAATTGTGGAATAACATTTTCTATGTAGGAACGGCAGGAGATATTTGACAGTTTTTATAGAGGAAGATCATGAACTCCATTGGTAATATATTGTGAGACACGTTAAAGCAGAGCCTGTAGAAACGTAATACGTTGGAAATAAATAATAACAGGGTACAGAGAATCAAATATTATTTCAAGCAGGGCCAGAATTCTATTCAGTTTGCAGTGGTTTTTTTTAAATACTCTGTGAATTTCAGTACAGGCAGTTTTTACAGCTTTGGAAAGATTTAATCAGGACGCGAGTTTAAATAGTTTTAAAGATAACAGAGGAACTCATTGCAATAGGCCTCATAGGATGTCCTCCAGTACAAAAAGAAGTATAATGACACGTATTGGGCTATTTCCATTTCTCGAATCGCACTATATACACAAGAAATCCACCCGCCAATATTTGTCTGATCAACTAGAAATTTCTAAAATGTATCGACTATACACACTGTGGTTTACAAATCAAGAGTACACGATTATAAGGATATAGAAGAACTTTCCTCAAAACGCCAATACACATCATTTAGTTCAGTATTTAATTTAGAATATAATTACTCCTTTTTCAAACCCAATAAAGATCTATGTGGAATAATATGCTCTATATATGAGCAAGCTGATGACACTAAAAAGCTTTATATTGGAAGAAAAATATCAAAAACATT
This sequence comes from Leucoma salicis, assembly GCA_948253155.1. Lineage (NCBI taxonomy): Eukaryota > Metazoa > Arthropoda > Insecta > Lepidoptera > Erebidae > Leucoma > Leucoma salicis. The sequence continues at coordinate 6,184,979 of OX411808.1, read as the reverse complement.
TACTACAGAAGACTAAAGTACGTCAATTAAAAGAAGACAAAAAAATGTTACGACTATAGCAATTTTTGATTTAGAGAAAGTTCTGAATGTTCCTCAATCAGTAGTTTGGAATTTTCCACTATAAGAGAAAATAACTGATCTATAATTTTACTATATAATATGGTTCTTTGAATAAATTTGGTCATTGCTATGTGTGGCACCTTACTATAGCTAAGGGCTTTATTAAAATAGGAAGCTGTTTACTAAAGTTTATAAATAAGGAAGGACAACGAGGAATTAAAAACATATAATATCTGGATGAAAAAAAACCGTTTTATTTTTACACTTTATCAATATGCTATAAAAATGTTACTTGGGAACCATATCCCATCGTTTCTTTGAAACAAGCCACAGTCAAAACTAAGGTGGCAGTATGCATTCGTTGATTAAACGGCCTATGATAAATAAAGTGTTGTATACACCTGATCAAGTGTATAGTGTTATGATGAATACTAAAATGACTGGAAATAAATACAATTTGACCGAAATGGAAGGTTTTCAGCTAAAGCAAGCATACACTGAACCAATTGCTATAATCAGTTTTACTCAGCTTATGCAGAACAGAAGCAATACCAGCTCACTATCGTTCGTTTTATAATTTACTCCGAAGCTGCGACAATTCAGAACAACTGTTATCGGATTCTAATAATAATGATGAAACAGAGTAAATTACTTACCTAATTTACTCTGTTTCATTATTATTATTATTATATAGATTTGTTTAGGTTTAAGGTTTACTTTGTTTTAATTACAGTTTTCTTTCTTCACTAAATACCATAGTTTTATTGAGATTTATATCAAATAACTATATTTTATAACATTATTATTTATAATCCAGGTAATGAGTTATCTATGCGCCAAATTTTATCCAAATCCATTCGGTCACTTTTGCGTAAAAGAGTAACAAGCAACCATCCAGCCAGGGCAGCCAGAATAATCTTTACAACAGTAGTAAGATATAATAGTAGTAATAACCTTTCTGACAGTAGTAGGAATGAAAAATAATGTGGTATGTTTACAATACCTTAAGAAATAACATGCATTGTATCGGCGAAAAAACCAGCTATAGCTTATTACTGTTCGTTCATGTTTGTCAGTTTTTTTTTTTCGTTGTAATATACTATTATTTTAACGCTGTTTTTTTGTTTTTACACGAATAATATCGTAATGTTATGTAACCAAAAATTACAAGTCTACTGTTTTTGGTAAATAATATTTTCTTTAATAACTTAATTCCATGACAAGATAGAATAAATCAATTTATATAGTATAATGCCATAAAAAATAGCTTTCATTTGATATATAGATTATCCGTTAAAGCTGGACAGAGCTTAAGATAATCGCAAAAAAACATTGTTTGGCTTCTCCTGTAAAATTTGAAAAAATCGATTACGCTATTAATCGGTGAGGGGAGCGATTTTTTTATATGGTTTACAACGTTACAAACAAACAAACGCACTTATGTATTTATAATATTAGTAACGATTACTTACTTGGCTGCACATTTTTGATGCATTTTAAGTGCCCAATTAAAGTCTTGTTAAATACATTTGTTATGTTGTTTATTGTAATAATATTATGCAAATTGAATCGATTTATTTAAAAGTGAATAAATAAGTACTTAAATTTTTTATTAATGCATGTTTTTCATTTTAATATATTCAACTAGTCGCCGTGTAAACATAATAGAGGTTATTAATATGTTCTTAAGAAATGTAGTATTTAGCGGGTCGTTAGAAAAACAAAGATTTTATTCATTTAATATTAAATTCAAAGGGTCAGTCGGCTTTTCGATATATGTAGATGTTATTTAATAAGAGATATGGATATTAGTTTTATAAATATAGAAACGTAGAATTTATTTATTGTAGTAATTATATTAAAAGCCAAATTGTATAGACAAAAATGCAGCTCAGCAGTTTGGTACATAAAATAAAAGTACATATATTTTATATATAAAATACGTTACTATATGTATCTATGTATAAAACATTGGTGACTTATTATAAAACAAAATTGCAATTAAATTACAAGGTCGATGTTAATTAGTTATTTTCATGTTCACTCTAACCTCAACAGTTAATATGTTACTGAATTCCTAACCAACAATATTTTAAGGGTAAATATTCGCCGTGGTTTTACTTGATAAATAGATATCGTATACCCACATAAGTAACACATCATCAATCGTACAAATGGCGAAACGAAGACGTAAAAACTCTGCAGAATGGAAATTGGTGTAATTTGTTGTGCCCAGGGCCGTGAAACACGGTTTCCTTTTGGCTATCTGTGATATCGACTCCTCAATATAGTTTATATTATACAACATTTTTGGCAAGAAACAAATCTGGGTGATTGATTTTAGTTATATTTCTTGTTATGATATTTATGATTTTCCTTATTCAATCTATTACTATACTATATTTTATTTATTTACAATTGCAGAAAGTACAGAAATAGAAAGAAGACATTTTAATGTGAAAATGAATGCAGTGAGAACTTTTACTAGTAGTAATTATAAATGTACTCGTAAACGTCTCCTAGAGAATGACGAGAATCTTCTTCAACAAGAAAGCTGGCAAGGCAGTTCATTGTTAATGGTTCTTTCCAGAACAAAGAGAGTCTGTGTGGTGACGGACTGAAAATACAAGTATCACCAATCTTTTCTTTCCCACGGGTGTCATACGAGGCGACTAAGAATTAGAAGTAAGCAATTATCACCCATTGAATTACTGGTGGTAGGGCTGGGTACTAACTGGGGATACTTACTCACTTGCTATCGGGCCCGAGCGGGTTGGTACCACCATCTCCTGTATGACCAGCCATGAAGCACATCGGCGTGTTTTGGTTGTAGCAGAGATAGCCGTTAATTCTTTTATTATATATATATGAGAGATGAAATGGTGAGCAGGCTTAACAATACTCTCGGTATAGTTGAGTCCATGTGTGACGGTTACCATTTACCATTAGGTGCACCGTGGCTCGCCAGCCCCCAAACGCAATAATAATAAAAAATACTTTGGAAAATCCAAAACTGCACGCCTCATAATCTTCATTTTTCACAATATTTTTTTTTATTTGGTAAGTAACATGCCGTGTGGGGCCGGCTTTAGAATTGTCCCACCTCTCTCTACCCACGGGAGTCGTAAAAGCCGACTGAGGGAATACCGAGGGAGTGGGCAGCAGCACTCCCTCGAGTATTAACAACATCCACTGCGATCGCCAACCCGCCTGCCAAGCGTGGCGATTACGGCATTATCCCCCATAATGAGCACGCAACAAAAAATGGGATCGATGACCTGGTCAAAGCCGCGGGGGCCGTTGGATGCGGTCGGCGCAGGACCGCTCTTTGTGGCGTTCACTTGGGGAGGCACATAGATAGCGCTAATTTCAAAAAGTACTTATGTGGGTTTCGTGTCTTATACGCCATCTAGCGCTAGTTTTATTTTTTTAGGGCTCTATTCGTAGTAATACTCAAGTTAAAAAGAAAAAAAAGAGTCGATTAGTAAAGTATTTCGGTTGTTGTCGTGTTAACATACATTACCTACAACAAACGGACGTCCAAGACAGAACTTTTTCAAACAATTTTTTAACTAGTTTAAATAACAAAAATGGCATAAAAAAATATCATGGGTGTCAAAAATAGTATTTTTTCTTGATATGTGTGTGTATATATTGTTTTACAAATGTAAAATATGATAAATAGAGATATTTTAAGTTTGAAAAATCAGTTGTTATGTGTAAAACGAGAATAGTACCCACCTCAACGCTTCGCTTATGAGGCGTGCTAAAGATTAAGGCTCTTCAGGAGTTGTGACAATTTCTTTAGAACACAGTCCAATTATGTGTGTGTGTGTGTTGTGTTTGGACAATTAAATAAAAAAAAATACCATATATCCCAACTGCACAGATGATAGAGTGGTTTAGATATGGCCTCCCGCCCGAGTGTTGCTTGTTCTATTTCCACACAGGACTACTCTATGTTAAGTTTTTATGCATCATATTATATCCTTACCATTTTTAAGTAGAGTTAACGTATCCATGCGAAGCTAGGGCGAGTCACTAGTATGACATACGCAAATTATAGCCTTGAGTAGTTTTTCTAGTAATTTTATCCTATTGGCTTTCATAAGATCATGTAAACGCGAAAACGGAATATTCACCCACATAGTGGAATTTAAAAACGTAATTTCGAAAATATATATTTGTAACAAGCTATGTACCTATTGAATAAAAAACATTCTGTTCAGTAAATAAAAACTATGATCCCTTTTTATTTTATCCCTAAAGCTGTAACATCGCAAAAGCACAATAAAAAAGTAGGAATGTAATAAAGATCGCATGTAAAAACAATAAAATACGTATCTTTGGTACAGTGATTGATTCTGGTGTTTTTATACTCAACTTACAGGATTTGACACTACGAATAATGTAACATTTCATCGATAAGGATTCGATAGACGATAGAACAAGAGACAATCTTATAAATAACAAATGAGATCACTATTTAAAGCATGTATACACATGACGTCAGAGCTAAGTTCATTTGTTTATCTACTTTGTTGATTTATCTAAAGCGAAGAGTTAACTCCCTCTGTGGTGCAGCAGTAGTTTGAGCGACTGCTGATCATGAGGTCTCAGGTTTAATCCGCGGGTCGTGCGGTGCTATTGAGCTTTTTCGTAAAAAGAAAAATTCTCAGTAGCAGCCTGGAGATTGGAAATGTGCACAGTAGATGGTAATAGGCTCGCCCCCTATTACGTGGGACTCAAACAACACCGTGAGTGTATAATACACCTCTTCCTACCCCGTTGGGAATACAGGCGGGATGCTATGTTTTATAATTTTCTATTAAATTGCCAATTGCCACCACTGCCTGACCCGGGGATCGAAACTGAGACTTCATGATCAGCAGTCGTTCACAATACCGCTGGGAATAAAGGCGGGATGCTATGTTTTATAATTTTCTATTAAATTGCCAATTGCCACCACTGCTTGACCCGGGGATCGAAACTGAGACTTCATGATCAGCAGTCGTTCACACTACCGCTATACCACAGAAGCAGTTCATAATGTAAACTACCACAGTATAAAATTATAGAAAATATAAATAATTATAAATTAATTTAATTTATGAAAACAAATATAAATTATGGTATAATTATTGTTAAATTAAACGTGGATGAAACCACGTGACACAGCTAGTGACTAACAAAATAACAACAATGACAATTGTTCATTTATTAAGAACATTCATTTATTATGGAGCAAAAATGATAAAAAGATAATGTATTTATTTATTGTATAATTGCGGCACTATTTAAGCACCGTTTCTTTCCAGATTTCTCCAATTATTTTTAGGAATTCGGTAAAAGAAATCAACGAGTTAAGACGTATTTCAATACAATTATAAATAATGTTATAACTAACACTGATAGTTTCAACTTACGCAAATGTCTTTAAACATGTTTTTATCGTGAATGGAACGCCATATCATATTGTCTTATGTTTTCCTTGTCAAACAAAAAAAACATGATATATTTTAATTATTATTGATTAGTTCATAAAAGTTCTAGGAGAATAACAAAACCGTTATAATTAATTAATGAATATTTAAATTTGACAAGCTAGTGAAAAAAATCGGTGCTATAACCTTTTGTGGGCTTTGGCCTTCTCAAAGATTTTCTTCCATTTCAATCTGTCTCTCAAGCAAAGGGTTGCCAATATAAATGCATTCCGATAGATGGCGTTGGTCGTTACGACAAATGTGATGAGAAAATTGGGTATGACCGCCAGGTAGTACGATAGCTCAGTGGATTAGAGCACTTCCCCGGATAGGAAGGGACGCAGGTTCGTTTCCCGCTCGTACTAATGTTCTCTTTTTCCTCATTCACAAATAATAATTTGTACTCTAAAAAGTAGCTGAGCATGTCAAGTGCTAAAAATATTGATCAAAATGGTTGCCAATATGTTCTCTTGCCTAGTCTATTTAACTCTTTTAGAACACCATATATTTTGGTTTCTATTTTTCTGTTGCGGAAGCATCACCCTATCACAGAAGATCGGCGTGAAGCAGCTGTCGTTACTCCTACTTTTGTGTCATATGGTGAGTGAAAGCACGAGAGCCAAAAAAACTAAACCCGCATCTTCATACACTTTTTGTTATCCTTACTAACCATTTTCTCTTTTTCATCCTTCCTCCCTACCTGCTATCCCATTTTTTTAAGGCGGGAAAAATGTTCCTAACCGCACACCCCGTCGTTCGGGGCAATGAACGGGGTAGTGTGGGGCCCTCACCCACTAAAGAAACCCGCTGCGCGTCGTCTCTCCGCCTTTATTGGCGGGCCACCGGAACTATATTACATTCCTTCAGTGGTTTACCTGCTATCCCTAGGGTAAGCAATGAGCTAGTTACACCTCTGGCTGTCCTCGCTTTCTCTCTATTGCTAGCGTCTTTAAGCTCTTTGCCCCCTTCATATAATAAAAATATTATCTCCATTTATAGCTTTTTTGTCAGCTCCATTATAGAATAAAAATAAAAAAAATAAACATTTTACAAAATTCCTATCGTGTAACATAATACTAAAAAACGAAATCTATTTGGAGACTAAAACTGTCTAAGGTACCAGGTAGATAGTCGTAAGTCTTGTGAAGGGACCGGTAATGTGGGCCGTACATCTTTGTGAATCGCAGCGACTATTACTGCAAATAATATGCTCTGTTCAGTTAAAGCTGGTTTTGTACTAATGAAACCAAGCTATACTTTTATCAATGGGTATTTAAAAACCAAATAATTAATACGACGCCATGTTCTTGTCACACCTTTGTATACAAATCAATTATCGATGCTACGCTCAATTTATAAATTGGCTTAACCTCGTGACTTCCTAATTTTGGACTTTAGAATTGACTTCATCCATTAAAAAATAATGGAGTGATTAACTTTTAGTAAAGGTTATTATACAATTTTCGATTATTTTAAAGATAAAACAAAATGGACTTGAGCTTCTTCTCATTTTAAACTACAATTTGAAATAAGCACATACCTCCTTATATTATACTAGCCTATGCCTGCGGCTCCGCCGCAGCCGAAAGTTAGTTTTTGGGTTATATATCAGGTTTCCGATTTAGTAGTGGAATATCATGTTTTTAAGTCTAATCAAGAGCTATCAAATAAAAAAAGTTGTATCAAAATCCGTTGAGTAGTTTTTGCGTAATGCACGAACAAACAAACAGACAAAAAACTTAAAAAAATCGTTTTGCGTTTAGACGCGCCTTTATAGCCTATTACAGTATTTTTTTCTCAAATATCTTAAATGTACCGACATAGCTATGTTACAGTTTTATAATAGTACTAGCTGACCCGGCGAACTTCGTACCGCCATATATTTTTTCATGAATAAATATTGCAATTATAAATTGAGATATAAAGTATCATATCTCTTAAGTTGGAACAAAACACACTTTTAAATAAAATAAAAGTTAAAATCGGTTCAGTAGTTTCGGAGTTCATCCCGGACAAACATCGTGACACTGGAATTATAATATAATAGATAGACTAGCCTTTGCCTGCAGCTCCGCCGCACCCGAAAGGTATTTTTTAGGTCATATCTCAGGTTTCCGATATAGTAGCAGGAAAAAATATATACCAGTTTTTAAGTCTAATCAAGAGCTGTCAAATAAAAAATGTTGCATCAAAATCTGTTCAGTAGTTTTTGCGTGATGTGCAAATGAAGAAATAAACAGACAAAAATATAGTAAAAAATGTTTTGTGTTTAGACACGCCTATATAGCCTATTACAGTCATTTTTTTCTAAAATATCTTAAATGTATAGACACAGCTCTGTTACAGCTTTTTAATGATATATGAGTTTTTTTATTAATATTGTATGTACTTTATTGCAGTACTTACTTAAGTTAAAATGAATGGTATAAATATGTAAACGCTGTAAAAAATTGGTGATTTAAAACAGTGATCATAAATTTTATGCCAGGTACTTCTCATGAAAAGCCTTAAATGGAATCAGGCCACTTGTCGTGATTGCAATCACGACATTAGACGTGTATGCGCTTGCCTAAAGCGCTCGTGCTCGTTCTTAGTAAAGTTCAGAGGAAACTATTACCCACTAGTTAGTTAGTAGGTTGGTACTACCAACTCAGTAGTAAAATCTACTAACTAAAAAGTATAAATTACAAATTTAGCCACCACGTGACCCTTTGACCTCCCCTTTTACTCCATCATGACGGGCCTCGTGGCGTAGTCGGTAGTGTAACTGTGACTTCCGTGCACGAGGTCGTGGGTTTAATTCCCACTCAGGACAATTATTTAATTTTGTGTGATGAACACAGATGTTTGTGCGTCTGGGTATTTTCTATCTATTATATGTATGTATTTACAAAAAAGGTAGTATATGTATTGTATCCGTAATCTGGTACCCATAGCACAAGCGTTAAGCTTAGTTTGGGAGCAGAGGACGTTGTGTGAAAAATGTCCGTGAATATTTATTTATTTATTATTATCAGATGCTGGTTACCGTATATCTAAGACCTATTAATTTATAATAATGAGTTCAAACACAGCAATAAAGACTACTAGCCTTTGCCAGTTTCTCAACCGCAGTGAAAATCTAGATTTTAGGTTATATCTGAGGTTCCTGATACCAGTTTTTGAGTCATGAAAACCATTTAGTACTTAGTTTTGCGTGGCGTGTGAACAAACATACTCAAAATCATATACCCGAACAAATAAACAGATAAAAAGACAAGATGTTCAGAGACTCATAAATAGCCCTAATACAATCATTTTTTATCAAAAATCTTAAATGTACAGACACAGTTCTGATACAGCATTACCATAATGTACTCTATAATTCGCTGTGTGGGGCCGGCACCAAGAATAGCTCCACCCCGTCTCTTCCTATGGGAGTCGTAAAAGCCGACTAAGAGATTACCGGGGGACCGGGCAACAGCGTTCACCTGTGTACTAAAAACATCCACTGCGATCGCCAACCCACCTGCCAAGCGTGGCGATTATGGTAAAACCCCCATTTTGGGGAGGCCTATATCCAGCAGTGGACGATGAAAGGCTGATGGACTCTGTAATATGGTTTAAAAGCTGATAGTTTTTAAACTGCATTAACACATCATTTTAATCATATATAGAAGGCTCTCGGTCACTTTTAAATAAAAATAAGCTCCTATCACTTCTCCGTTTAAATCGGGGGTTAATTAATTACATCGTATTGTATAGCTTTTACTAGAATATGTACCCTTATGAATTTAGGAAACAATTGTACTTAGACCTCGTTGCTTATACTTTGAAAGCCATTTTCGCATGAAATGTAACACAGTTATAAAATGTAATTTCCTTTATAATTTTGGTTAAAAGCTTCCTGTTGAATTTATAAAATTTAAACAAGATTCTCTTTTAATTATCTTTCATGATTATCAAAATTCACTTAATATTTGAATGCATAATTAGTATTTAGATATTTTTATATATATTTTTAGCATTTGACATGCTTAGCACTATACATTAAACACAAAGTGAAAAATGTGAAAATCGAAAATAACAGTCACGAGCAGGATTTGAACCTGCATCTCCTGGATACCGTCCAGATGCTTTTTTGCTTTTTCACTTTGTGTTTAATGCATAATTAGTTTTTCCATTTAGTCTATTTAACCCACCCGCAATCGTAAGTTACCGATTATTATGATTAATTAAAATTTGGAAATATACAAACATTTTTATCCTGGTGGACCAGCACACCACTGGCTTGCTAACGTAGATAGTAGGTAGTCGTGATTCGTCAACACAAATAAATTTTTACCACTATGCTCAGACGTAGATATAATGGAATATTACATTCTGAAAATTGGAACACACCTGAATTCTAAATGCTTTAAACACATACACAGGTGTATTACACACCCACGACTCGCCAGCTATGTTTAAGTCCCATGTAATAGGGGGCGAGCCTATTGACGTCTACCGGGCACGTTTCCAAACTCCGGGCTGTTACTGAGAATTTTTCTTTTTAGGAAAAAGATCAATAACATTGCCTGACCCGGGGATTGAACCCGAGACCTCATGATTAGCAGTCGCATACACTACCGCTACACCACCGAGCCAGTTAAATGTTTTACTATGCTGGTAAAACGGATGAAACAGTCGTACCTATCTGTCTAAGGAATCAGCAAACCGATAGGTATTGGGTTACTTGAGGTCTGTGGATGTTCAATGGATCGCCGAGCCTTAGATATATACGCAATGCGTGTATTTAAATGTAATAAAACAGGGTAAACACGACTTTCTACACCTGTAATCTAGTTTGTTTATTTTATTCAACTTTCTGGCGCAATTTGTATCCAAAATTTTACCTGTATTTTGAATCATAATAATTTCTTAAAATTTCCTCACATTGTTAGCTTCGTTAAGCCGCTTTCAACGGGCGAATAAAGAAGAGACAGCCAATTTAAAGTTTAAGCGCGTTGATAATGGTGATAATACTTTTATTGTCATTGTTATAAGTAATTGGGAAAGCTTTTAGAATATTATTTTAGGACAAGCCTTCTTAAGAGATATCTTATTGAAGATAACATGTCACTAAAAAAACTAATCCATATAGGTATTATAGTAGACTGATAAAATAATAGACACAAAAACGTAGAACCAGGGCAATTTTGACTGTGGATCTTACAATATTTTGAGTGTGAATTGAACTCGCAATATCAATGTCGTTCGGTATCTGTACCATTGCTTGTGTAATTGGCCCAACGTATATATTTGTTTTGGAATATATGTAATTTTGCATTTGATTCCAACATCATTTAAAACAAGTTTTTAGCCGAAACACATCAAAGAACAAATTCGTCATAATCTATACAAATAAATAAAATTGAAGTGTCTGTTTGTACAGTCTAAATAACAACTTTTTAGTTAATGTGTTCGAGAGTATTATACTATATACGTTACCTATAACAAATTACCAATTTTTAATGTTTTTGTCTGGCTGTCTGTCTGTCCGTATGTTTGTTCCGGCTAATTTCCGGAATGGCTGGACCGATTTGGACGAGACTTTCACTAGCATATAGCTGTTGTTATAAGGATAACTTAGGTTACTTAAATTTAGGAAAAATAATTAGGGTTCCGCGCAAAAAAAATAAAACCCATGAAATTTCAAAGATTCAAATAGAATAACTATATACATCGAATATAAGTACATCCAATATACACATAACTAGCTGCTATACACATAACTAGCTGCTCGTCCTGGCTACATAGCCAGGACGAGCAGCTAGTTGTGGATAGACATTTATTTTTTTTAAACATTTTGGGATAAACGTAGAGTAAATATATTTGATGCAAGACATCTACATATTTATAGAAATAAATATAGCCTATGTTATTTTTATACTTACACAAATATAAATCTTTCCTCTTTATAATATTAGTTTGTACCGGCGTTACTATTGCATATTTTAATATGAAAAATAGTTATTGTAGCATAACTGTTATAGTTAGACGTATGGTATCCAGGACTTTTTTGTAGATTGATGTCTTCTATAAAACTGTGTGTGTGTGTGTACATCATTTCGTTCTATTGTCAGTAATTTACGGGGCGATCGCGATATAAGGATTTTTTTGGGATTTTTTTTTACACGTTGGATTACATTATCGAGGTTTCCATACGGATCTCTAACTTCTTTGAAAATATGTATAATATTTATCATCTATGTTTATAAGGGATAAATATGAATTATATTGGTGAAATAATTTTTCAAATCAGTCCAGTAGTTTCAGAGGCTATTCAATTCAAACAAACAATCAAATCTTTCCTCTTTAGAATATATATATACAGGTAGATTGCGACATAACTGCTATACATAGACGAATAGTATTCAGGACGTTTTTGTAGATATTGATGTCCTTTATAAAACTGTAGCAACAACATTACTGCTCTATTGCCAATAATTTAGGCAGAGTATCCATCCATCCATCAGCCTTTTAACGTCCACTGCTGGACATAGGCCTCCCCAAGAATGGGGGATACTGCCGTAATAGCCACGTTTGGCAGGCGGGTTGGCGATCACAGTGGATGTTATTAATACACGAAGGAGTGCTGCTGCCCACTCCCCCGGTATTCCCTCAATCGGCTCTTACAACTCCCATGGGGGGAGAGGGGTGGGACAATTCTAAAGCCGGCCCCACACGGCAAGTTTAGGCAGCGTATGTTATATAGGGATTTTTTTGGTATTTTTTCACACATTGTATAACATTATCGAAATTTTCATACAGATCCCTAACTTTTTGAAAATATTGTATTTATGTTCATCAGAGATAATGTAGAATTCTGGTGGTGAAAGAGTTTTTCAAATCGGCTTAGTAGTTTCGGAGCCTATTCAATGCAAACATACAATCAAATCTTTCTATAATATTATTATACCTATATCATTCTAACTACGAGCAACTTCTGCCCGCGTTTTCACCTACTTGGCATGTAAGCAATAAATGACATATTTTTTCAGACACAAACATTATATATGTTAGTTATGCATAGGTATTACCGATACAACTACAAATCCTACATTCGGTTCGAGGTTCGAGTAAATACTGCCTCGCGCTGCGATTAATGCGTGCGTTAATCGAAGAGCTAAAAATAATCATAGAAAACTCAACCCTCCATTTCACCGTCTTCGGGGAGGAATTTCGAGAAACTCGTTCTTAAATGGATACCCACACTAAGCAAAGAACACACCTTTTTTTGTTAAAGCGGGAAAAAATGTATCTAACCTAAAACACAAAGTGAAAATGTGAAATCGAAAATAACAGTCACGAGCAGGATTTCAACTGCCTCTGTGGTGCAACGGTAGTGTAAGCGACTGCTTATCATGAGGTCTCGGGTTCGATCCCCGGGTCGGGCATTTATTTTTTGGACATGCAAGGAGACCCCGAGCATGGCTCTCGCCATGGCCCTCTGCGCAACTATGAATTGATATATTTTTCTCAGAAACAAACAATAGATATATATTACGTTAGTTATACAGAGGTATTACAGATAGGTACAGGTGTACATGTGTGTATTTGTAGGTACAAATCCAAATGAATTATTCATTAGTATAACATAGCATCACGCCTGTATTCCCCAAAGGGGTAGGCAGAGGTGTATAACACACCCACGATTCGCCAGCTATGTTTAAATCCCTATTATATAGCCTATTGACGTCTACCGGTATATGTATCTATTTTTTATAACTTCGGCTATCTGCCGGGTTTCCTCTCATGGGGAAAGGGAGTCCCCCACTCTGGCCCAATGCGGGCTGCCAAACTTCACAAGCCACCGAGAGAATCTCTCAGGCATGCAAGTTTCCTCACGATGTGTTCCTTCACCGAGCTGTGATAATTTGTAAACAAACATAATATCGGAAAATCTCAAAAAGTCAGAGGTGTGTGCGGTGAGGTCTCTTCCTTGGACTCGGGATTGAACTCGATGCTCTTTGCTGTCCTTGGTTTTACCGTTAGGCTATCACTGCTATTATATTTTTATTTACATGTAGTAAAAAGTTGTAATTTAAACATTATAAACAGACACTTAATTAAACACAAAGTGAAAAATGTGAAATCGATAATAACAGTCACGAGCAGGATTTGAACCTGCATCTTCTGGATACCGTCCAGATGCTTTGCCAATTCATTATTCTTTTCACTTTGTGTTTAATGTATAGTACTAAGCATGTCAAGTGCTAAAAATATATATAAAAATATCTAAATAGACATTTAATTTTTATTTATTTGCTTAAATTAATTATTTAACGTAGGTAACTAAAGTAGTGTATAAACTTTCTGGTGAATCACAAACATATCTTTCCATCAATTCAGTTTGCAATCTGGATGAAGCTATTAATTATCCAAAAGGATTTTAAACACTATAAATGTACCTGATCTACCCCCTCACAAACTAGAACTTAAGATTGGCGTACCCATCATACTACTCCGTAATTAAAGCCCACCGAAACTTTGCAATGGTACTAGATTACGAGTTGTATCATTACAAGGAAACGTTCTAAAAGGACTTTTAATATCCGGATGCGAAAAACGTGAGACGGTATTTATAACATGAATTCCCATAATTCCGTCTAATCTTCTCTTTCAATTCAAAAGACTTAAATTTCAAGGGTTTCCCTATTTATTTTTATGAAATTCCTCGCGGGCGAAGTCGCGGGTAACAGCTAGTAATATATAATTATACGAAGGCATGTGCCAGCTCATGGCACTAGAAAATCTGATATACCAATCTAAAACGCGCTTCGATGCATTTTTTCCGTAAAAATATTTTTGAGACAATACGAAATTTATCGAATGTTTCAGTTTTCTTTGGAGCGTAGGTTTATGGCTTGCATGCAAAATCTATATTCGCCAGTACTTCTATATTTTCAGAATAAATATATAGTAGCGTTCAGAATAAAAATATGGCACTCTAGGGTACATTAGTAATCTCTTTGAAAAAGTAGCTATCACAGAAACCATGTCACATTTCACGATGATTGGTACAGTGGTTACGCCTTGAAAGCGTAACAACAAACTCACTTTCGCATTTATAATATCAGTACGGATTATTGAATTTTGTACTGCGTTAGGTGGCTCTCAAGTAGAATACTGATATATTATCCTCACTCATGAAAATTATTAATGGCATCAAGACATAGTATAACTAAATCTACTTATTTTTCCTTTCTACTAACGTATGTACGTTTTCATTGCCTTCCAAATCAGAACAAAGACGAAGTTATTTATACAATATTTTTGGTTTTATTTCGGAAAAAAAAAACTTATTTTGCAATAATACTAATTAACTAGTCTTTCATATGAAGTAAATATAATAAAGAACAATGCCGTTCTTTATAAAAATACCGAACATCATGATATATTTTAACTTCTTAGAAACTGTTGTCCGATAAAAAGTGCGACGTATATTTAGCATATTTGATTTGAAACATCTATTTTAATACTTTAATATAAATTTATAAAATTTCATACTACGGGTATATGGTGTCTGCTGAGATGATCAAGCTTGGAGGCTCATGTGTCTGGGAATCCTTCCTGATACTTCTCAATCTATGTTGGAGCTCAGAAATGGTTCCCAAGGACTGGAGAAGCGCAGTCATCGTGCCTTTGTTTAAAAACAAGGGTTCATGTTATGGCTGTGCAAACTATAGAGCCATAAGCTTGACCAGTTTGGCAGCCAAAGTGTATGGTAAGGTAATTGAAAGGAGAATGAGGATGGTGTCTGATGAATTTTTGTGTAAGGCACAAGGAGGTTTTAGGTGTGGACGAGGATGCATGGATCGAGTGTTTTCTCTGCGCAACATTGTGGAGAAGCAGCAGGCTATAGGCCAGAGGGTTTTCTGCAGTTTTGTAGATTTGGAGAAAGCATTTGACACTGTTGTACGAAAGGAACTTTGGGACATTTTGCCGGATTATGGTATTAACGGTAGACTGCTACAAGCGGTGCAGTCCAACTACATGGACTGCAGAGCTTGTGTGCGGCTGGATGATGGAATTTCACCCTGGTTTTATGTCAATATCGGCGTTAAACAGGGCTGTGGCATTGCGCAGGTTTATCTCACGTACGTACCAATAAACATTTTGAATGGAGTCGTTAGAAGAGCCTGGAGCAAGATTTGCCCACTTCCAGAGGATGATTCTCGTTGAAAGGCATCCTTTCAACACCGGGGGGCATGTTCCGAAACGCCTACTCATCAACTTACAGCAACCCGCTAAGCGTTTGAATTTAATAGATGTACATAGGCATAAACATTATGTTCCTTGCACCCCACTCCCTCGATACTTGTACTTTTTGCATACTGGTTATGCAAATTAGAATTGATACGTTGCTAATGAAGGTCTTTTTATTTGCTACCTCAATTTCTAAACAAAGGTCGAATGAAATGAATGTGGTTCAGAGTGAGTTCAGATGGGCGACTCAGTGGTTAACTCACTGCTATATGCAGACGATGCGGTCCTATTAGCGCAGTCTGCGACTGACCTGCAAACCCTAGTCGACGTAATGGCAGAAGATTGTAAGAAAAGGGACCTACGTGTGAATGTCAGCAAAACCAAAGTAATGGTTTTTTAAAGAGAAAAAGCCAGAACAGATGTTAGAGTAGCAATAAGAAACGGTGTGCTAGAACAAGTGCATGAATTTGTATATCTTGGATGTGGATTCAGTCGGGATGGAAGGTACACCACTGATGTAGAAAGAAGAGTGAATGCGGGAAATAGAGTGAACGGAGCATTGGGACAACTTCTCGGCAGCCACCACCTCAGCCAGAAGGCACGTGTCGCAATACACAACGCAGTGCTTGTCCCAACGTTATTATATGGAAGCGAGAGTTGGGTATGTAAAAAGGAGCATGAGAGCAAAATCAATGCGGTCGAAATGCGATCTCTGCGGAGAATCTGTGGAGTGAGGCTGACTGACCGCATTCGTAACAATGACGCAAGAGAGCGAGTAGGTATGAAAGAGAGTATTGGTGTAAAGATGCGAATGGGAATGCTCCGATGGTTCGGACATGTGGAAAGAATGCCGGACGAGTGACTGGCTAAGAAGATATACAATGCGAACGAGGAAGGATGTAGGTACAGGGGGAGATCAAGACTCACCTTCCTAGACTAAATCGGTCATGTATTGAAGGAAGGTGGAGTCAGGAGTCTCTGAAACCGGCGAGCGTGTATGAAGAGAGTTATGAATGTTGAGGAAGCAAGAGATATATGCAAGAATAGAGCCTCTTGGCACTCTGTTCTCTCTGCCTACCCCGCAAGGGAAATGACGTGATGATAAGTAAGTAAGTAAGTAAGTTCATACTGTAATCTTATATTATTTACAACAAACAAACTAGCTTAAACATTAAATACGATTGTATAATCACCATTGTGCAAAGTCTTAGCATTTTAAAATTCTCTACTCTCCTCTATGCTCTATTTTTTGAGATGCACTGCAACCTCATTATTGATAAACAAGGATACGATATTGATGGATATTGATCTATCTATAAGAAATCTATTATGATGATGTATGAGTTTCATGCCGGGTTCTTCTCATGGAAACCTTCCTACGGAATCCGGCCCATTGTGGCGATTGCAATCGCGACATTGCGGATGCACTTGCCTCAAGCGCTCGTGTTAGTTATTAGTAAGTAACTCTGACGATTTTAAGTGCTATTATAATAATCCTAAGAAATAAAATTATTGAATTTTCAATTTGAACTTTTGAATTATTATTACGAGCATTATTTCAAAAGAAAACAAAGGCGTTTTAGTTACACGATTTATAACTCATGAATGGCCGGACTGATTATTATAACTTTGATTTTTTGGATTTGTGGTAGATCCTTGTTTATCCCAGAATGACTGGGCTGGCTCGATCGAGGAATTAGTACCCTCTTGCAAAAGATTAGCGTGCCGTCAACGCAACGGTAGGCGCTTCTACCGTTGCGTTTCGTGTGGTGAGTGAGAGCACCGTTATTATCCTTCCTATCCTCTCCTTATTATCCTTTATTTACACCTTGTATCCTTTTCCTCTGACATTGCTAGTGTCTATAGGCTACAGTAACCGCTTACCATCTACTGTATGATGTCACCCACTTAGTATAAAAAACTCGAAATAGCATAATAATACCCATTAAATAAGGAAGGATTCATTCAATTTAAAATATATCTTTTTTCTTTCATTTAAACAAAAATATGAACAAAATTAATTTTCTCAGACTGAACTAATAAGTTAAAAAAAAAATTATTGATTATGAGATGGTACGAGGTTCGCCGGGTCCGTTAGTGAATTCATTAAATATATAAAATATAGGCACTAAAGAATGCCAAAAATCCATGCAATAGGCTGTTAATATTTTCATTTAATAATTGAATCAAATAGGCGGCACTAAAAAAGTTCAAAGGAATCCATTTCCATTTTAAATTAATTTACCTTTTCGTTTTGTTTAGGTGAAAAAAAGATTCTTCACGGCGTGTCGGGAGAGTTCCGGTCAGGGGAATTGACATGTATTTTGGGCCCTTCTGGATCTGGAAAAACTACCCTACTGAATGTTTTAGCGGGATATAAGTAAGTACATACTTCTTTCTACTTTACCTTTTTTGTAATATTCACTTGTAAAGGCTTCTAAAGGAATTCACTAGTCCAATTAACAATGTGAAGTGGTAAAGCCTTGCTTGCCCTTGCATGAATGGGCCAGCTCGACTAGTGACGTACAGAAGATTAGCGTGAAACAACTGATATATACCTACTGCTACTGTTGTGTTTCGTATGGTGAGTGTGAGTGCCAGAGGCCCAAAGCTCTTCCTCATCCTTTCCTTATTTTCAGTTTTTTCTACCTCCTATAACTTTCCTTTGAGTTGTTGGCGAGTTATGTCTTTGGTGTTACTAGCATCTATAGGCTACGGTAATCGCTTACCAAAAATTTACCGTATGATTATTTGCTATCCTCGTAGTGTTAAATGTTTAAATAATTAACTCCTTTTATACAGTTAATTAAATCTTTATATTTCCTCAGTCTCAGTCCTTGTGTAAGAATATTAATGAGCATAATATTAATTATATAATGCATGCATAATATTTATATATTAGTATATTCTATAATAGTTTTAATGGAGCAGAAATTAAAAACATCTTAACTGAGTGTCTCGATCAATTTCCAAATAACGCAGCGGTATAAGCAAATAAAAATAGGATGCCTTTTCACTTCCTATTGAATTCCCATTGAATCTGAAGATAATTCAAATTGAATTGGAAATCTAATAAAGACTTGTTTAGCTCAATGGGGAAAATAATAACTATTCCAGAAAATTGTGATTTCCATACCATAAAAAACATAGCATCACGCCTGTATTCCCTGAAGTGGTAGGAAGAGGTGTATTACACACCCACAATTCGCCAGCTGTGTTTAGGTCCCAAGTAATAGGGCGCGAGCCTATTGCCGCCGTCTGCCGGGCACATTTCCAAACTCCGGGCTGCTACTGAGAATTTTTCTTTTTACGAAAAAGCTCAATAGCATTGCACGACTAGGGGATCGAACCCGATAGTAATGATAATATATCGAATAATGACTTATCGTTATAAAATTACTTTAACATGACATGTGGTAACAGAGTTACACATAAGTCATCTCCCCATTTTTTCACACGGAGACCCATATTCAAAGGCGGTAAGACGTTATCACCTTTTGCATTAGGTGGTAGGATTGTGTACCAAGTGAGCGTATTCACCGTGTAACCCATGCGGATACGGAGAATACGTGAGTAAGTGGAGAAGAGCCCTTTTTTTTGTTAAGGCGGGAAAAAATATTCCTAACCGCACACACCATCGTTCGGGGCAACGACCAGGGTAGTGTGGGGCCTGCACCCACTAAAGAAACCCGCCGTATGCCGTCTCTCCGCCTTTATTGGCGGGCCACTGGAACTATGTTACATTCCTTCGGAGGTCCGCCGGCGGCTTATCCTTTTGGGTATCCTCTACTGAGCGACGCATCCACACACGGGGCGTCGCACCTTCTCGGGAGGCCTTGCAGGTGGCGGACGTTCCCCGGTCCATCCACCCGCAGCCTCAGCTAGGGCGGCATGAGGCGCAAGTAACTGCGCCTGCGCCGCCTCTGTCGCTGGCGGCAGTTTGAGTCAGCGGAAGAATCCACCTCCCTGGCCCTCTCCGCCGCTTCCTTCCGCGAGATGACCTCCTCGCAGAAGGCAGCGACCGCGGCCCAATTCCTGTCACTGCCAAGCATCGCGCCTCATCCTCCTAACCACGTCCGAGGTCCCTAAGGTGGCCAGGAACGCCGCTTCCTCGAAGTTTCCACCCTGGGCTACGACCAGCGTGTCATCCGCATAGCAGATGACCGCAAGCCCGGGGGGAGCCGACAGCATAGCACCGATGTCCCACAGGAGCGGCTCTAGAACCAAACCCTGTGGGACACCGCACGACATGGGTCTCCTCACAACGTCCCCTATGCGGCTCTCATAGAGAATGCTGCGGCCCTCAAGATAGTCTGCCACTAGCCGCCTCAGGTATGCAGGCACTCCGATATACCGGAGCGCCTCCCTGATGCAGTTGAATGGCAGACTGTTGAATGCATTGGCGATGTCAAGTGACACCGCCAACAGCACTCCACCGGCGATGACGACCGCCGCGGCCGCGGCCCTCAGGCGCATGATCGCGCCGACCGTCGAACAACCAGCTCGAAAACCAAACTTGGCATCCGACAAGTCGGGTCCGACTCCGCGCAGGTGCTGGACGATGTGAGCAGCGAGTATTCTCTCCAGCAGATTACCCGCCTCGTCCGGCAGCACGATGGGCCTGAAGGCCCCGACCGAATCCGGCGTTCGCCCTGGCTTCGGCAGGAGTACCAGCCTCCCCTCCTTCTAGCAGTCAGGGAACCGTCCGGACGCCAGGCACGCGTCGAACAGTCCCCTGAGGTGAGCTCCAGGTGGTCTAGAGCCAGGGCCAGCACCCGAACGGGTATCCCATCAAGGCCGGGGGCGGTGTTTTTGGAACGAATCCGCGTAACAGCCGCCCCCACTTCTGACGCGGTAATGGGCGGTACACTGAGGTCGGCCTCCCGGTCGCTACCTGGCTGTGCCATGACCGGAGGCGTGTGCTCCGCCCGTCGTGGGAATAGGCCCTCGACCACCTCGGTGAGGAGGCTGGGCTGAAAGGTCTCTGTGAGGGGGGGAGCCTGATTGCGGAGCTTGTTCAGTGCCGCACGATACGGGTGACCCCAGGGGTCATGATTGAGACCGTCCAGCATCTCCTGCCTTTTTTCCGTTTTGGCGCAGCAAATGGCCAACTTGAACGCGGCCCGCGAAGTGCGGTACTCCTCGTACAGCTGGCCCTCCCGCTCCCCATCACGGTTGCGCCGCCACGTAGGACCTCCGGGCACGAATACACGCCGCACGGAGGTCCGCCAGCTCCTGGGACCACCAGTAGAGCCCCTTCCTTGGAGGAGGACGTCGCACACGGGGCATGGCTGAGTCGCACACCTGCGTAATTGCAGCGCAAAATCGGCCAGCCTCAACGTCAACCCCGTCGGTCAGGGCCGGTGAGGACAACCACTATTGGACGATGGCTGCTCTCGCCAGTAGGTCCCTATCTAGCCTGCCCACAGCCCACCGCAGGAATGCGGAGGCTCTGCGCGCCGCGTGACCCCTACTGGGGCCCTGAAGGGACCGGGAGACCTCAATCCAGATGTACCGATGATCGGACAAGGTCTCAACCTCCTCCAGGACACGCCAGTTCCTCACTCCCGCTGCGACGTCGGGGCTAGCGAACGAAAATTTCACTATCGACCCGCCCCGTCGCCGCACGCACGTGTTGACGGAGCCTCTGTTAAGCAGAGAGAGGCCTGTCGACGCTGCCCACTCTATCACCGCCGCTCCACGGGCGTTCGTCGCAGGGGACCCCCACGCCGTGGATTTGGCGTTGAAGTTCCCCACGACCAGGACGTGGCTAGCTGCCAGTCGCCGTATCGAGGTCTTTAGGCTGTTAAGCCAGACCCCGAAATCAGCCAGCCTCCAGTTGGGGGAGAAGAATACGCCATACAGCGTAACTCCCCCCTAGTCGGCCGCGACGTATCCCGTGCCCCTGTCTCTTATTGATAAGGGCGGGGAACGAAGCGCCGCAGAGCTGACGATTGCCACGGAGCAATCGCGGCTGCCCGCCCAATGACGGCGGTCAGAACCGCAATAAGGCTCCGCAGCTACGGCTACACCAATCAATCGCTCCATCATGGTTTGCAGGAATAAATCCTGCGCCCTGGCGGAGCGGTTGAGATTCGCCTGGAGGAGGATAGTGTCACGGTTGAATTTTAAGCCGTAACCATATCCTCCTCCACCCGAGACGGTGGCGAAGCCGCACTAGGGGGGGTAACCTGGGCCGATTGGCTGGTCCCCCCCTTTTTTGGGCCTGTCGTCGGGGGTCTGCATGACTAATACTTTAACATCACTTATAGAAATTCACATCTTTTTTTACTATACGCTAGACGGCTAGATTAGACTCAAAAATCAATTATGAATATAAAGGCTCTTTATATCGTATCTTCCATATAATTTTCCAAAATGTATTAACTTTTGCATTATACTATTATAAGAATCCATTTTATTAATTCCAATGTCTTGCCCATTGAATTAGGTTGTCCTTATTACAGAGGGAACAATAGGTATTGAATAGGATTCGCTCAAAATCCATTCTCAGTGGGTGCCTTCGTTTAGAAAAGAATAAAATAATACGACAAATTTCAAATCCATAGGGTGTGTGGTTTTGGAGTTCTTGTGGTAACAAAAATGTGAGTGGTATGTTGCTTATGTACTTATATTAAGACTTAAGATATGTATGTACTAGTTTTAGCCCGTGACTTCGTACGTGGACTTAAAGTCAATATAAGTACTTTAGCCTTTGCCAGCGGCCCCACCGCAGCTAAAAACTTGTTTTTAGGTTATAATTATCTCTGGTTCCCGATATAGTAGCGGGATAAAATGTATACCAGTTTAAAGTCTAATCGAGAGATATCAAATAAAAAAGTTGCAACAAAATCCGTTCAGTACTTATTGCGTGATACGCGAACGAACAAACAGACAGACAAAAAAATATAAAAAAAATCGTTCTGTGTTTAGATATGCCTATATAGCCTAATACAGTCGTTTTTGCTCAAATATCTTAAATGTACAGACACAGCTCTGTTACAGCTTTATAATAGTATAGATAGATAGATTAGTCTACGTTACATTTATTTTCTCTGTGCAAAAACAGCTAGCCCGAAGGAATTTGATTTTGGCTATAGGTATGTATGAAAAATTGAAAATGATCGCTAAAGTTGTTATGGCAACAATTAAAAACAATTCACTTTTATCTTATTCCATCCATCAGCCTTTCAACGTCCACTGCTGGACATAGGCCTCCCCAAGAGAACGCCACAACGAGCGGTCCCGTCATGGGGGATAATGCCGTAATCGCCACGCTTGGCAGGCGAGTTGGCGATCGCAGTGGATGTTGTTAATACTCGAGGGAGTGCTGCTGCCCACTCCTCTGGTATTCCCTCAGTCGGCTCTTACGACTCCCGTGGGTAGAGAGGGGTGGGACAATTCTAAAGCCGGCTCCACACGGCAATATAAAAAATAATTTATCTTATTAGTAAGGATCAAAACGCTAATTTTCGAGCATACTAATGAATTTCGCGATTTCATATGTGTATATCACTCATACTTTCTGGCTTTTAGATAATATGACTTACACATAGTTAAAGAATTGACTTTTTGTGTGATCCGCAAATGGTTTTTCCAAGTCTGGGTGAAATTTGTGTTCATTAAAATTGTTTTTAAGCTCCCCGATGATACAAGGTTATTATTTAGTACAGGATATTGTATACAAAAATAAAAAATAAAATGAGTCAGTTCAGAGTTTATCAATTTGATCTAACAAAATACCAAAATATGATTGTGTAAGGTATAAAAAGATCGTCAGAGGTTGAATTTTCGATCGCTCGGATAACTTTCATTTCGCGATGTAGGATACGTCAGTTATTAGTTCGTATGTGGCGAGATAGATGTCGCTACAGGCCTTCCTTAGTAAGTAGCTGTCTACAATGAAGAATAATCTCCTGGACACCATCCAGATGCTTTGCCAATTCAGCCATCGTGACAATTGCTCCGGACTGGTAATGTCGATACCACATTCATACTTAATGTCTTGGGTGACGCCTGCGCCACCAGAAAAAAATGTTCTAAACTCCACTCTTTTATTTTTTGCTACGGCGGGAAAATATGATAATTTTCCTGAGTGGGAATCGAACTCATGACCTCGTGCATGGAAGTCGGTTTGTACGAGTCATGTATCGTACATGGCACGTGTCCCGTGTCAGCAGTTTTCCCTCACCTCGCGAATTGTAATATTTCAAACCAGTACGCAATCAACGTTCATAAGTAGTAGTGCTCATCAACACATTATATAAGCAATAGTTACTAGTTAGTTAAGTGTACAATAAATAGCATTTCAGTTAACTATCAGTGGCTAAATCATTTAAACACCCAAGTTGTGTGCGACACATCATAAGCAGCGCATACGCGGTTACACTACCAACTACGCTACGAGGCCCGTCTATATATGTATATTGGATGTATATTCGATGTATATACCTATCTATTTGAATCTGTATGCATTCACAATTTCACATGTCATGTGTTTTATGTTTTTTTGCGCGGAACCCTAATTATTTTACAAATATTAAAGTAACTTAAGTTACGCCTTGTAACAACAGCTATCTGTAAGTGAAAGTCCCGTTCAAATCAGTCCAGACGTTCCGGAGATTAGCCTAGGGTTAGCTAGGAACAACCAGCCTGACAGACAGGCAAACAAAAACTTTAAAATTTTTGGTATTTTGTTATAGGTAGCGTATATACTCTCGTTTACATTTTGTAAAAAGCTGTTATTTAGACATTACAACGAGACACTTCAATTTTATAAATTATATATCCATAAACGCCGGCCGCACGCACGAAAAAGTCTCACGTTCCGAATAATGTATGGCGACCGATGCATTGTTTGTGAAACTCTCAGAAAACATATATGACGTTATCACGTAAAATTATTGTCCGTAAACCGACTTTACAGACAACCATATAGTTTTTATATGTAAAAGATTGAGTGATTGATTGTATGTACATAAGTGATGATTATCTATAATTGGATAACATAAAACAAAATACTTAATTTTATTGAACAACTACAGTTAATTACAAACGGTGCTATAATAACAATTATTTATTATAATGTGCTCGTAATATTAAACATTTTTTATGGAGCAATATTAATTTATTTTTAGTTTAATTGTTATTAATATTTGTTATAATTAATGTCATTTTTATCGTTTACCTTGATTTCAGATATTTGTGATCAGAGCGGTATTGTTTTTATTGTTTATTTAATAAGCAGTGCTGTTAATTATTTTAAAGAGAAGATTGGGTATGGATTAAGTCAGTGCGGTAGTTCAGTGGCTTAGAGCACTTCCCCGGATTGGAAGGGACGCAGGTTCGATTACCGCTCGTACTAAAGTTATCTTTTTCTTTTCTTTCTTGAATTTACATTTATAGTGGTGTCGTGTTTTAGCTCATAGGAAAAGTCTCAATAAATAAGTTATAAATAGACGGTGATCTGGGTCTGATGGTAATAAAGAGTAAGGTTAAGGGTTGGATGACCACCGAAGTAATGTTACACAGTTCCGGTGATCTGCCAGTACAGGCGGAGAGACGATACACGGCGGGTTTATTTAGTGGGGAGAGCCCCACACTACCCTGTTCGTTGCCCCGAAGGACAGGGTGTATGGTTAGGTACATTTTTTCCCGCCTTACCAAAAACAGTGAGGTTGGAAGAGTTTTTAAAATTGTACTTAATATTATTTTTTTCATATTTACTGACGCAACTTATAAAACGTGGTTTTAATATTAATGAAATTATAAGTGCGAATGCGGTAAGGATTACGCAAAGAACAATGGCAGCTTTCTATACAACGTTTTACCTGATATCCATTTGTAGCGTCTTAAAATGAAAAAATGCTAAAACGATAGTGATTACATGACATAAGTTTAACCATAAAGAGATTTTTTTATTAGAAAGCCACAAAAAAATGTACATATTATGATAGCTGTCAATAGTTAGTTACATAATTATAAACATAAACTAAATAAGTATATACCGTACTCAATTAATCTTGCAGCTTATAATAACATACAATGGAAAAAAAAATATATTTCATTATTTTATTATCTACAGGTACGTAGTTCTAAAGTATAACTCATATTATTAATTATTTATACCACATTAAAAAAAAAACCGCAATTTATATTCTTCTGTGGCAACAGATTTCACACCATCCTTTACGAATGGCTAAACTGGAAGTACTAATAACTAATTAGTAGCTTAATATGTAAATATTTTATCGTGGCCATGTAAAACTTCATCATGGGTGGATTCATCAGCCTTTCGACGTCCACTGCTGGACATAGGCCTCCCCAAGAGAACGCCACAATGTGTATTTCGCTCATATGGGGGACAGTGCCGTAATCGCCACGCTTGGCAGGCGGGTTGGCGATCGCAGTGGATGTTGTTAATACTCGAGGGAGTGCTGCTGCCCACTCTGCCGGTATTCCCGCAGTCGGCTCTTACGACTCCCATGGTTGGAGAGGGGTAGGACAATTCTTAAGCCGGCCCCACACGGCCTACCCCATCCCCATCCAAGGACAAGGACCATCTAAGTCCACCCCCTGATCATGAATACTGTAAAGTATTCGAAATGTCGGGATAGTAGAAAATCAAATAAACGCGATAGATTCCGTAGACGTTAGTTTTATTTCAAAAAAATATAGTTTACTTGCCCAGCATGAATAGGCTGGCTTGACCGAGGAAGTACCATCCGCTTACAGAAGATCAGTGTGAAACAACTCTAGGTACTCCTACAGTTGCGTTTCATACGGTGAGTGAGAGCGCTGGAGGCCCAAACCCCATCTTTATCCTCCGTCTTCAACTATCATTTTTCTTGGAATAAGCAACGCGCAGCTGATACATCTGGTGAGGCTACGACAACAGCTTACCATCAGTCGTATGCTTGTTTGCCACCCGCGAGGTATAAAAAAAACTAATTTATTTTTGGTTTCTGGATTTTCTCGAAAGATTATGTGGTCCACGATCCCAGACTTGGCCAGCGTGATGGAATATAGATTAAATTCCTCTCGGTGTGAGGCTCTCATTAGTGGAACAGTTATGTGTTGGGGAGAAAAAGTGTTAATCCGAAAGCCACCATACATAGCATGGTCATAAAATTTAGTAAGGTCTTCGATATTGATTTTTTAAGTACATAATGGGGCCTCCGGCTATGGTACGGGTCTCTTCTCAAAGGGAAAGGAGGCCTTATGAATTTCTTCTATCAGTTTATATAAAGAAACAGACTTCATTTATCCCTTATATGAAGGTTGAATACGAAAATTCCCTAACCAGAATGTTTTTATTTTTTGATTTTCCTACGTTTTAGCTCAAACGGAGTCACTGGGAGTATTCAAGTCAACGGTCATTCGCGAGATATGGGTTTATTCAGGAAGCTGAGCACATATATAATGCAAGATGACCTGCTTCAACCAAGACTCACAGTATTAGAATCGATGAGAATCGCTGCCAACCTGAAGCTTGGAAAAGAGTTAGGTAAAGCGGAAAAGGAACTCATTGTAAGTATTTTCTGGTATTTTTTTTTAATTTGAGAGAAATTATATACTTCACGGAATACCTACCAAGCGGTAATTAAACCAAACCAGATTTTGAATTTGACACCAAGATAAGTAATAACTTTCAATTTCGAGCGTACCTTTACACCTTTTTAAAATTTATGCGCACATAAATTTAATAATAAATTATATTGTATTTTTAATTTAAGATAACTCATTGAATGAGGCGACACTTGTCGGAAGTCGATTGTTATTATTAGAGAATGGATATTTTAGCTTGCCGTATGGGGCCGGCTTTAGAATTGTTCCACCCCTCTCCACCCATGGGAGTTGTAAGAGCCGACTGAGGGAATACCGGGGGAGTGGACAGTAGCACTCTCTCGAGTATTAACAACATCCACTGCGATCGCCAACCCACATGCCAAGCGTGGCGATTACGGCACTATCCCCCATATGAGCGAAACACATGTTGTGGCGTTCTCTTGGGGAGGCCTATAACCAGCAGTGGACTTCGAAGGGCTGATGGATGGACTATACCGAACTCTACTACGACTATAACTCGGCACTATACTGAAGATATCCCGGACGTCAGCCTGTACGAGATCAGAATGGCTCTCAAACAACTAAAGGACGGAAAGGCACCGGGAGACGACGGAATTACTAGAGAGCTTCTGAGAGCAGGCGGAAACCCGGTCCTCAAAGCCCTCCAGAGGCTATACAATTCCGTTGTTCTCGGGGGCGACGTTCCAGAGTCGTGGACCAGGATCGTGGTGGTGCTGTTCTTCAAGAAAGGTGACAGAACCCTCTTGAAGAATTACAGACCCATCTCGCTCTTGAGCCATGTCTATAAGTTATTCTCGAGGGTCATTTCAAATCGACTCACGCGCAGGCTCGCCGACTTCCAGCCTCCCGAACAAGCCGGTTCCCGAAAAGGCTATAGTACCGTAGACCACATACATACGCTGCGCCAGATTATACAGAAGACCGAGGAGTATAATCGGCCTATGTGTCTAGCGTTTGTGGACTACGAGAAAGCCTTCGATTCGATCGAAACTTGGGCGGTGCTGCAGTCCCTTCAGCGGTGCCAAATTGACTATCGATACATCGAAGTGTTGAAGTGTTTGTACAGAAACGCCACTATGTCTGTCCGAGTTCAGGGCAAAAGCACAAAACCGATCCAACTACAGAAAGGTGTTAGACAGGGAGACGTATGTCCCCGAAACTCTTCACCACTGCATTAGAAGATGTTTTCAAGCTCTTGGACTGGACCGGATTCAGCATTTTTTTATTTTTTTTTTATTTTTTGCAGTGGCAGACGAGCCACGGCCCATCTGATGGTAAATAGTAACCGTCGCTCATGGACTCAACTATACCGAGAGTATTGTCAAGCCGCTGCTCACCATTTCATTTCACAGATATGAAATGAAAGAATAAACATGAATGGCGAATACATCACTCACCTTCGATTTGCAGATGATATCGTGGTCATGGCAGAATCGCTGGAGGACCTTGGTACCATGCTCAACGACCTCAGCCGTGTCTCCCGACTAGTGGGTCTAAAAATGAACATGGACAAGACGAAAGTCATGTCCAATGTACATGTCATTTCAGCACCGGTCCTGGTCGGGAGTGCGCTTCTCGAAGTTGTCGACCACTATGTATACCTGGGACAAACTGTTCAGTTAGGTGGACACAACTTCAAGAAAGAGGTCGATTGAAGAATCCAGCGCGGCTGGGCAGCGTTCGGTAAGCTGAGGGAGATCTTCTTGTCCAATATTCCACAGTGTCTGAAGACGAAGGTCTACGACCAGTGTGTGTTACCAGTGATGACTTACAGCACAGAGGCGTGGTCTCTGAATGTTGGCCTTATATCAAGGCTTAAAGTCGCTCAGCGCGCTATGGAGTGAGCTATGCTTGGGATCTCTCTACGTGATAAGATCCGTAATACGGAAATCCATAGGAGAACGGGAGTGACCGACATAGCCCGCCGGGTCAGCATGCTGAAATGGCAATGGGCAGGCCATATCGCTCGACGAACCGACAACCGTTGGGGAAGAAAGGTTCTCGAGTGGCGACCGCGTAACGGACGGCGCAGTGAAGGACGGCCTCCCACCAGGTGGACCGATGACCTGGTCAAAGTCGCAGGCAGTCGTTGGATGCAGGCGGCACAGGACCGTTCGCTGTGGCGTTCTCTTGGGGAGGCTTATGTCCAGATGGATGGATGGATGGAATAATAATAATGGACTTCCGCCAAGTGTCACCTCATTCAAACAATTTTAATAATTTTTATTTATTTCAAACACTTGACATGTTCAGTTACTTTAGAACAAATTATATGAAATAGAACAAGATCCTTATCTTGTATGCCCTTGCACGCGGGGATCGGATTTGTGTTCCTATACTGAAAGAAGGGCAAGAAATAATTTGACATAAAAAATGTCTTCTAAATAGCTAAAATTAAAAGTGCCTTGTCGATATACGCCGCTTTATTTTCCTGCCACCATAAAATAATTATCTTAACATGTGAAGTCTGTTAACTCGTTTTGTTTACTCAAAGTGATATCATTGCTCGAATTCTATCGAAGTCGAAAGTTACTTACAGGTATTATTCACCGTTTAGTTGAAATTAAATCGTTTGATGTCTTCACTGTCGTCTTAATACCTGAGCGGTCTACATTTCTTCTGGGCTAAACTTGCTTGGTACCTACTAATTAGACTAAAAAGTAAATTATTTTTATTAAAATTCAAATGGATTTAGCACTTATATTCGTGTTATTTATTATTATCTAAATTAAAGCTAATGCTACCCGTGATAATGATAAAAAATAAGATTATAATAAAAAAATATAAATAATCCTCCTACTTATAGTATAATTCAACAAGATACATAATATAGGCGTTATATTGCTTATTATATAATACACAAAATACTTATATACCTATATTGTCTATTCGCACTTACTAATTAGCGGCGATAAATATTTTTTATGAATTTTATTTTCAACAAAATATTTAAATGAATTGTTATAATAATTTGATGAAGGTAGGACTTCAAATTAACGCACGAAATAATTGGCAGCGAAATAGGAAGTTTTTTTTTGCTCATGGACTAAATTGGTTGCGAAAGAAAACTATTCTAAAGAGCTAGGGTGGCAATAGGCCAGCGGCGCAACCGCGTTGGGGAGCGGTAGGGCCAGCTGTACGAGGCATACCGCACTTCGGGGGCCGCGTTCAAGTTGGCCATCTGCCGCGCCAAAACGGAGAAAAGGCAGGCGATGCTGGACGGTCTCAACCGTGACCCCTGGAGTCGCCCGTATCGTGTGGCGCTGAACAAGCTCCGCACTCATGCCCCATCACAGAGACCCTTCAGCCCAGCCTCCTCACCGAGGTGGTCGAGGGCCTATTCCCACGACGGGCGGAGCACACGCCCCCGGTCATGGCACAGCCAGTTAGCGACCGGGAGGCCGACCTCAGTGTGCCACCCGTCACCGCGTCGGAAATGGGGGCGGCTGTTTCGCGGATTCGTTCCAAGAACACCGCCCCCAGCCCGGACGAGATAACCACCCGGGTGCTGGCCCTCAGGAACCACCTGAGGCCCCGCCTGAGGGGACTGTTTGACGCGTGCCTGGCGTCCGGACGGTTCCTTGACTGCTGGAAGGAGGGGAGGCTGGTACTCCTGCCGAAGCCGGGGTGAACGCCGGATTCGGTCGGGGCCTTCAGGCCCATCGAGCTGCTGGACAAGGCGGGTAAGCTGTTGGAGAGAATCCTCGCTGCCCGCATCGTCCAGCACCTGCGCGACGTCGGACTCGACTTGTCGAACGCCCAGTTTGGTTTTCGAGCTGGACGTTCGACGGTCAGTGCGATTATGCGCCTGAGGGCCGCAGCCGCGGCGGTCGTCGCCGGCGGTGGAGTGCTGTTGGCGGTGTCGCTTGATATCGCCAAGCATTCAACAGTCTGCCATTCAGCTGCATCAGGGAGGCGCTCCGCTATCACGGGGTGCCTGTATACCTGAGGCGGCTAGTGGCAGACTATCTTGAGGGCCGCAGCGTTCTCTATGAAAGCCGCATAGGGGACCTTGCACGACTCATGCCGAATATGGGCGGACCCAACAATGCGTGCCAACGGCTTTACGTGAGGGTGGTCCGGTCGATGGCGCTGTACGACGCCCCTGTTTGGGTGGAGGCCCTGGATGCACTAAACAGGGCTCTTCTGTGGAGGCCGCAGAGAGTCGTCGCGTCCAGGGTGATACGCGGATACCGCAAGGTGTCGACGGAGGCGGCCTGCGCGTTGGCCGGAACCCCTCCTTGGGACTTGGAGGCGGAGGTGCTCGCCGTGGTGTATCGGCGGGCGTCGCAAGAGCGGGAGGGGGGTGGTCGTCCCCCACCCAGCGTGGTGGCCAGATGGCAGGGCGACGCCCGCCGCGCTGCCATGGCCAGCTGGAGGACGCGGCTGGAGGCGCCCCGGGCCGGTCTTCGGACCATAGGAGCACTCCAGCTGGTGCTGGAAGAGTGGGCAGGGCGACGGCACGGAGTCCTTACCTTCCGACTGGTGCAGGTGCTGTCGGGGCACGGTTGCTTCGGCAGATATCTGCACATTGTCGCAAGGAGGGAAGCGACTCCGGGCTGTCACCATTGCGGCTGCGGCGAAGACACGGCGCAGCACACTCAAGAGTCATGCCCGGCTTGGGCCGAGCAGCGCCGTGAACTCGTCGCGGCAATGGGGGAGGACCTCTCGCTGCCGAGCGTCGTCAGAGCGAAGCTTGTCGGCGACAGGAATTGGGCCGCGGTTGCTGCCTTCTGCGAGGAAGTCATCTCGCGGAAAGAAGCGGCGGAGAGGGCCAGGGAGGAGGATTCTTCCGCTGACCAAAACCGCCGCCAGCGACCGGGGCGGCGCAGGCGCAGATACTTGCGCCTCATGCTGCGTTAGCTGAGGCTGCGGGTGGATGGACCGGGGAACGTCCGTCACCCGCAAGGCCTCTCGCGAAGGTGCGACGCTCCGCGTGTGGATGCGTCGCTCAGTAGAGGGTACCCGAAAGGGTAAGCCACCGGCGGACCACCGAAGGAATGTAACATGGTTCCAGTGGCCCGCCAATAAAGGCGGAGAGACGGCACACGGCGGGTTTCTTTAGTGAGTGCAGGCCCCACATTACCCTGGTCATTGCCCCGAACGATAGGGTGTGCGGTTAGGAACATTTTTTCAAACAAAAAAAAAAAAAAACAAAAAAAAAGCGTGGCTATAGGCCTGGCCCGGGGTGGAAACTTCGAAGGAGCGGCGTTCCTGGCCACTGGGACCTCGGAGGTGGTCAGGAAGACCGGGGCGCTGGGGCTTAGGGTGGCCCAGGACAAGTCTGAGGCCCTACTTTTTCATGGGCTCCGATGTCGGACACCTGCTGGCGCCTTGAACACAGTGGACGGGGTCCAAATCGGGGTGCAGGCCCAGATTAGATATCTGGGCTTGGTACTGGACCAGGGGCAGGTGACCAGGTGGCAGAGCGACGCCCGCCGAGCTCCCTGGCCAGATGAAGGGCACTGCTGGAAGCGCCCCGGGCTGGTCTTTGGACCGTAGGGGCGCTCCAGCCTGTGCTGGAGGAGTGGGCGGGGCGACAACATGGAGTCATTACCTTCCGACTGGAGCAGGTGCTGTCGGAGCACCGTTGCTTTGGCAAATATCTGCACATAGTCCCAAGGAGGGAAGCGACTCCGGGCTGTCACCATTGCGGCTGCGACAAGGACACAGTGCGGCACACGCTCGTGTCGTGCGCGGCTTGGGCCGAGCAGTGCCTTGAATTTGTCGTGGCAATAGGGGGGGACATCACGCAGCCGAGCGTCATCAGAGCAATGCTCGCGGAAGAAAGCGGCGGAGAGGGCCAGGGGGAGTGATCCTTCCGTAAACCCGAACCACCGCCTGCGACAGACGACCCGCGAAGGTGCGACGCTCCGTTTGCGAATGCGTCGCTCAGTAACCCTCTACTGAAACCCCGAAAGGGTAAGCCGCCGGCGGACTACTGAAGTAATCCAACACAGTACCAGTGGTCCGTCAATACAGGCGGAGAGACGGCATACGGTGGGTTTATTTAGTGGGTAAGAGCCTCACACTACCCTGTTAGTTGCCCCGAACGATGGGGTGTGTGGGTAGGTACATTTTCTCCCGCCTAAATAAAAAAAAAAGATACGGGTGGCATTAGGCTTAGATAGTCGCTCTGACTGGTGACTGCTCAGCCTCAGGACACAAAACCGCCTTCAAAGATTTGATTGATTCTCGCTCCCACAATTTTTTCAGCAAAGGAATCAGATAAATGCAAAAATAATAATGATACATACCTTGATTGATTAATTTCATTTAAAAATAATCGTTTTGTTTTTTCCAATAACGCCAATTTCAGATGTAAATGTTTCATATGTACCTATTATTTGACGGGCCTCTTGGCGTGGTCGGTAGTGTAAGCGACTTCCGTGCACGAGGTCGTGGGTTCGATTCCCACTCAGGACATTATTTGTCTGATGAACACAGATATTTGTACTATGTCTGTGTGTTTTCTTTCTAGTATTACGTATGTATTTATAAATAAAACTAATATGTTATGTATTATATCCTTACGGATATTTACCCTGGTACCCATAGCACAAAATATGTTAATCTTAGTTTGGGACCAGAGGACGTTGTGTGAAATGTCCGTGAATATTTATTCATTTATTTGTATTTATTATTAACTTTAACAATAAAGTTTTTACAAGTACATCAGTCTGGGCGTAAATATTTGTTATTATAATAAACTATCGCGTTTCATTACAATGTATTTAAACTGTTATAAATAAACTTAACGCATATCTGTTTATTAGTACAATATCTTTTTATTCCCAACAATGTAACACACATACACAATATTTTGTTATTTGTCTAACTAAATCAAAGAGTAAAGTTATATTAAATTAGAAGTCTTATATCCCTTTTTAATGTTTATTTTTCACTCTAGAATGAAAAATAAGCTAGCTTTTTGTATTTTACATTAGAAAAATATGGTAAAGTTTTTAAAGGATATTTCAAACGATTATTATTAGGTATTGTCCTTTAGATGGCTTTGGTCATAAAGACAAATTTGACGAGGAGATTGGGATGACCGAATAGGTCAGTACTATATAGCTCAGTGGCTTAGAGAATAGGATTTTTGGGCCTGAAGTTAACAAGTTGAAATATTTTTGATCTATATTTTTTTAGCATTTGACATGCTCCGTTACTTTGTAAAGTACAAATTATTTGTGAATAAGGAAAAAGAGATTTTTAGTACGAGCGGTAATCGAACCCGCATCTTTTCCAATCCGGGGAAGTGCTCTAGAACGCCATCGCAGTCACCGACGGTGATTCCCGATTTCCACTTCGCAATTGTTTTAGACGTCTTTACGAACCGATGGCACCACATTTGAAATTATAAAGCTTTATGTGATTTAGTTTATGTTTATTAACCTTTGAAAACACATTTTATCATTATGTTAAAATTCTATTTATTGATCAGGAAATATAAAAAATAGCGTACACGGATGTATATAAAAGTCATAACAATAATTGTAAAAATTGTTCTCGCAAATTATAAACACCATTTTTAAATACATGGGAGGGTTTAAATGCCAAACATGCTTTTAAATATGACTGGCCTTTTACAAATAATTCAATGGAAGGTGAATCTTAAAAACGTAGGTAAAAGTATATTTTAAATACATCCTTCCTTTTCCTTAAAGCGGGAAAAATGTACAATTAGTCGCATACCCCGTTGTTCGAAGCAACGAACAAGGTAGTGTGGGCCCCACGTCTACTGGAACTGTGTGATATTACTTCAGTGGCTCTTAGGATACAATATGACATCCTAATTGGATTTTAATTAAAAAAGTATTATTAATATTTTCTAATATTGACTTATGTAATAACACCATGTGTTATTGTCCCGATTACTACTCCAGTCATTGCACATGGGTGTTCCATTCGGTACTATCACATTGTAGCTATAGTTATTATATTAAGATGAATATCAAGTATTATCGCTTACGTTTATTCAGTTGCGAGTATATTCAAGATTCACTAAAGCTCGGTCTTGATTAAAAAATAATTAATTTTTGTCTTATCTTTAATTTTACCTTTGACTTAATGACCTTCAGTGATTTTGTAAAATGTGCCAAAGGCAATAGAGAGAGCAGAATAGAGATTCAAAATTAGAAAATTAACGCTAAAGAGGTCGTAGGTAAAATTCGATTGTGACTTAAATCATTTCAATCAGATCATTTAATCCTTAAATTCTAAGTTAAAAAAAAATTAAAAGCAAGATAAAAAAAATATTTTCCATGGAGAAATATTTGACGCTTAATATGGTAGGTCTCCATTGTATGTATAGGTATAGCCGATTATAAAATATGACGCAACATATTTGGATGTATCTTGAGTTAGATGTATCAAGATTGATACGTGAACAAAATATTTCCTTGTTTGGTCGTTAACCTTGTGAAATAATATTTGAACCCAACTAAGCAGTTTCAGTACTTAAATTAAAATCTTATGTAGCTAAGAGAACATAGGTTTAATTCTGCACAGAAAATTCCAAGGTAAAATTCAGTTTATCAACAAATTTTCCTTTCAGGGTCCTTTCAAAGTAGATTAAATCACGTTTACTTTATATGTAGGCTTAAAGGGACTTTCGGAAATACCGTATATTAGTGAATACAAACGTAATAATAGGTACCTACTCATACAATCTGTAGTGAATGTGTTTTCTGTATTCAGTACTTAGTTCTTACAAACATTTTATCATTCAAATAGCAAAAAATTACTAACCAAAAATTACTTTGCACTTTATGTGCTGATATTTATATTAGTTTTACTAATCTTTATCATACATAGTATGCTACCTAGGAGAGAGGATGTTGTTGTACCTTGTGGGCACGCTAATAGAATACAACATCACGCTTATGGGAAGCGGGTGTAGGTACAGTTTTGTAATAGTTACAGAAAATATAAATAATTCATATCGAAAATAACTGGCTGGCGCGATCGATATCTGTCTGGAGAACATTACTACTAGGTATAGTTTCAGATTCCTGATGGAGAAAAATAATAACATTCACGCGACCCAAAATTATAAGTTGAAACTTAAGTAACTAAATTCATGTTCAAATAATAATATTGTAATTTCTGTTTTTAGGTCGATGAAATCCTTCAAACATTAGGTCTTTGGAATCACAGGGATACGCTCGCCGAATGTTTGTCGGGTGGGCAGCAAAAGCGTTTATCTATTGCCCTGGAACTTGTCAACAATCCACCGGTTATATTTCTGGATGAACCTACTACGTAAGTCTTCGATCCCATTTTTATTTTGAACTGAAGAAATTAAGATATATTTTTTATTTCCTGTGATGGCAGACAAGCCATCTTCTGATCGTTAGTAGTTAATGCCAGTCATCTATTCAGACACTGTTCTGAATTTACTGTGCTCAATTAATCTCGTCCTCCTAACGAATAGTCTTCGAAATATTATCAGTTCTAATACGGCTTATCGATTTATTGTAAAGTCTACGAGCGACGCCTACCGCTTATATCAGGTGACCGTCCCTTCTGTGTTGTAAATTTACGTTAGAGACATTTTTGAGGTGAACCAAAATGCAAAAATGAAAATACTTTGGAAAATCCAAAACTGCACGCCTCATAATCTTCATTTTTCACAATAAAATTTATTATTTGATAAGTACCTAATAATGTATTGGTTTTACTAAGTAGTTTTCAATAAATCACACAAAAAGTACTAATGTGGGTTTCATGTCTTATACGCCATCTAGCGCTAATTTTAAGAAGTAGTTCTATATTGGTCTAGCTCTGTCATTTTGCAAGGCGCCATCTGGCAATTAGTAAAAACAACAATCTATGAGTTTACATATATACCTGCATAAGTGCATATAATATATATAAACATGTAAAATTTAATAATTGATTAAGCTGTAAACAAAAACAATTTAAGAAAACAAAAAGACATCGCTAGTTTCCTTACAAAAAAAGCAATATTGTGGTTCTATATATAAAAAAGCAACTGAATACATCTAAAATTGCCACTTGCGACCGTTTATCTCCCTAACTTGGTTGCTTTATAATTTTATACTTTGTTCTAAGTGAAAACACCGTGACGACGATTTTCTTCAAACAGTTTTTTAGCTAGTTTAAATAACAAAAATGGCATCAAAAATATCATGAGTGTAAAAATAGTGTTTGTTCTTTATATGTGTGTGTAGATATTATTTTATAAGTGCAATATATGATAAATAGAGACATATTAAGTTTGAAAAATCAGCTGTGCCGTGTCAACTGGGAGTAGAACCCACCTCAACGCTTCGCTTATGAGGTGTGCAATAGCTATTACTTCATGCTGTATAAAATATAAATAGGTGTAACAATACGGACTTTGATGTATTTTTTTGACTGGATTAAAAAATTGGTATACCTTTTATCCCGTTACTGTACCGGAAAAAAAGTTAAAACTTACCTTTTTTCTGCGGCAGAGCCGCGGGCAAAGGCTTGTTGGCTTATAAAATACAAAAATGTTTTGCTAGCCTACTAACATTTTCTACAGAGATCATGTTAAACAATTAGACCCGACCGCTGTAGGCATAACCCTCGTCGAGACAAAGTGTAATCCGCGGATTAAATATGAGGAATTGTAATCGTTATATTAATTGTTAGTATGATAAAAATACAGAATTTTTATAGATGGTTTGAGAAAAAAATTAAAAAGGGCTCATTTAACGTCTTGTTGAATGCGTTGACGTAGTTACGACTCCAAATGGTATGGACGAAAAGTTGAATTCAAATTGTCAGATTGATAAGGCTCCTGGGTAAAAATTAAGTGCAGATTAAAATAAATTGAATTGCTTGAAGGGATTTAAACACTTTTTGTTGAATGCAACTGGAAATCTTTCGAATGTTTCATTATGTTTATTGTCAAAAAGGTCGACTGCTAATCCAAATAAGCTAAACATAGTACAATATATAAAAGGTTTTCTTAATCACCGCGTACTGCCATAACCTTTCATTGGACGTTAAACTTGAAACGTGTTTACGAAAGGTCTTTCCATCCGCAGGGTCCAATTTACTCAAAAAATGTAGCTGGAACGTAGAGTACTAATGTGAGGAACCTTTTTGGACTAATCACTTACAGAATACATTAATTGATGCAAGGATTATTTGTCTATAATGTTTTATTTCGCTACATGTGGGATTTATTGTACACCCGTCTGATAAGAATTTAGTAAACCAAAATAAGAGTGATCGATTTTATAAAATATGTAGATAATTATGCTTTTAAGATAAGGTCACTTCAGTCTCCAGTCAACCCGTGACCACGGCCGATGCAATACGGTCGAAACGTCGGGAAATTAAGGTATTCAACCTCAACATTATATACGCGATTAAGACCCGATATATTAATATTTGTGTATAAGGTCACTTCAAATAAATTATTATCCAATTTAGTATTAATACTGAATAGTGTAACCAGACTTAAAGCAAAAGGTAAAGCGGTAAGTATTGCCTCAGACCCGCGGTCGCTGCCTTCTGCGAGTAGGTTATCTCGCGGAAGGAAGCAGCGGTGAGGGCCAGGGAGGAGGATTCTTCCGCTGACCCAAACCGCCAGCGACTGGGGTGGCGCAGGCGCGAGTACTTGCGCCTCATGCCGCCCTAGCTGAGGCTGCGGGTGGATGGACCGGGGATCGTCCGTCACCCACAAGGCCTCCCGCGAAGTTGCGGCGCTCCGTGTGCGGATGCGTCGCTCTGTAGAGGGTACCCGAAAGGGTAAGCCGCCGGCGGACCACCGAAGGAATGTAACATAGTTCCAGTGGCCCGCCAATAAAGGCGGAGAGATGGCACACGGCGGGCTTCTTTAGTGGGTGAAGGCCCCACACTACCCTGTTCGTTGCCCCGAACGACGGGGTGTGCGTTTAGGAACATTTTTTCACGCCTTAACAAAAAAAAAAGTTTTGCCTCAGACCAAGAAAAGAATATAGACGGATCATTACGAACAATCCAGTGAAGCCATATAAAATCATGCC
This sequence comes from Leucoma salicis, assembly GCA_948253155.1. Classification (NCBI taxonomy): domain Eukaryota; kingdom Metazoa; phylum Arthropoda; class Insecta; order Lepidoptera; family Erebidae; genus Leucoma; species Leucoma salicis. The sequence goes on along the minus strand of OX411808.1, from coordinate 6,145,606 downwards.
AAACTAGTAATTACACGCCCTCACGCACACAAATACAAACAAAACCATGCCAAAAAAGTGATATAAAACACGAGTGTTACCAAAGTATGGCTTTCTCGTAGTAATCCCCAAATGTAATCTTCCATCACATTCTCGTTGTACTGCCCTTGGTAACGCCATTCAAAGTCCATCACATATTGGTGAAAACGCTCTCCCTGCTCCTCTGAATAGGCACCTATATTATCTTTAAATTTGTCTAGGTGAGCATGTAGCATATGGAGTTTATGGGACATTCTGCACCCTACTACTGCTATTTTGAGGTCAAGGTCCAGTCAAGCATTAGAACAGAAACCCAAAAAATAATATTTGTAGACCTTTGTAATTATTTTAATTACAAAGGTCTGCTTGTTATAACATAATTACCAATATAATAGCCATAATTGCTCAACTCTTGAGTATAAAGGAATTAGAACCTGAGATATAACGTATACCAGTTTTTAAGTCTAATTGAGAGCTACAAAAAAGTTCTATCAAAATCCGTAAAGAAGGCGTCACCCAAAGACGTTAAGTATGATGTGTTATCGAAATTAGCAGTCAGGAGCAATTGACGGGATGGCTGAATTGGCAAAGCATCTGGACGGTATCCAGGAGATGCAGGTTCAAATCCTGCTCCTGACTGTTATTTTCGATTTCACATTTTTCACTTTGTGTTTACCGTAAAGAAGATTTTGCGTGATGTAACAAAGAAAAAAGACAATAATGCTAATAAATTATAGTTTAAAAAACACGCTTTAAATATTTAATTGAACTAAAATGTAGTAAATAATATTACAATAAATTAAAAAATATTTCAATGTATTTATATATTTTTAAACATTTAACATCCTACTTAGCCATTTAAATGGATATAAAATGCGAAAGTGTGAAATCGAAAATAACAGTCACGAGTACAATTTGAACCTGCATCTTCTGGAAAACCGTCCCAAAATATAGATGATCCCTGTGGTATAGCTATTTATACATACAGACAATTACATTCTTAAGCGCTATCCACACATTTCCGGGTACCCAGCCCTGCCATGTTCCGTCAGGGACGGGGAAAAAATCGGTTACGTACAAATTGTACGAACTTGTTCACATAGCTCCGTGTCAGGCGCGTCCGGATCGTCAGTGTCCCGGAGCACGCTCGGACGCACGGACGCTCTGGCAGTGCTATCCGATTTTTTTTCTAGGTACGTTGACGACATACCCTAATACGTTTTGCCTGCTGACAGTCTTCTTGGTGATCTGCTTCTTCTTCATCTAGCGCTATTGCAATAATTGCTAATTCTACATCGTTAAATAAGGACATCGTGCTGTGTGTATCAGCTAAAGAAACAGATTACACTGATACCCGATTTCCCTGATATGTGTGAACACGGGTGACGGATGGCACGTCCCTGACGCGAACACTGAAACAAACAACTCGGAACACGGATAGCCCTGACCCGGAAATGTGTGGATAGCGCTTTAAACCCACGCGGACAAAGTCGCGGTCGGAATCTAGTTATCAATACATGCATATATAGAGTCACGCCTTTTTCTCAGAAGGGTAGGCAAAGACAACGAGTTTCCACTTGCCACGATCCTTGCTCCTTTTTTTGCCTCATTCACTGTCATTATATTCCTCATACATGCACGTTCGTTAAGGGTACTTCTGACCTGACCTTTCTAGATAACTTCTCTGATTCGGTCAGATAACGTTCGACGAAAACCCCTCCCAACTGCACTATTTACAGTCGCCATGTGTATCTTTTTTGTTATCCTGCTTTCATCCATCTTCTCTACGTGCCTAAACAATCTTAAAATTCATTTCTCAATCTTTATCACTATATCTTCTTTTACACCACATCGTTCTCTCACTACACTGTTTCTTACTCTTTCTTTCAAATTTATACCACACATACTTCTTAGAGCTCTCATTTCCACTGCATTTATTCTGCTAGCGTTGTTCTTCTGCCACATCCAACTTTCACTTCCGTACATTAGAGTTGGTACTAACACTCAATTGTGCATCTCGAGTCTTACTTTTTCAGACACTTTCCAAATTGTAAAGGAGTGTAGTGCCCCATTCACCTGATTACCTGCATTCACTCTCCTTTCAATGTCCTTTTCATACTTCCTATCTCTCGTAAACAATTTTCACAAATGTGTATTTGTGACTGTTTTACTTGCTGTTTGTCTAAAACCATTACTTTCGTCTTCTCAGCATTCACTTTCATTCCTTTCTTTTTTCAAGAATTCATTCATTAATGTTACCATCTCCTGTAACTCAGCAGCCGATGACGCAGGTATAACTTGATCATCAGCGTAGAAAAGACATTTGATGAGTAACCCATTCATCTCTAACGCGTATTCAATTTCTTTCATAAATATATTATACAGCCACGGAGACGCTACACATCCCTGTCTAACACCCTTTCCGATGTTAAACCATTCAGTTTATGTCCCGTTTATCCTTACACAAGCTCTGGGATCTCTGTACAGAGATTTTAGATCCTGAATCATTTACCATCCAAGCCATACATGGATCGTACCGACCATCATTCATTCCTCATCACTCTGTCATAGGCCTTCTGTAGGTCTAGAAAGGCACAATAGACCTTCTGGTTTTTTCATAAGTTATTTTCAGCTATTCCTCGAAAAGAGAAGACCTGATCCGTATATCCCATTACTTTTCGAAAACCTGCCTGAACATCCCACATTTTCTCATCGGTTTCTTTCACAAGTCTTTCAATCAACACTTTCGCATATAACTTGCCAAAAAAACTAAGTAGGCTATTGCCTCTATAGTTTTTACAGTTTTATTGTGAGCCTTTCCTTTTGTAGATGGGTATAATGACGACCTTACACATATTTTTTTTTATTGCATATAGTGGCAGGCGAGCCAAGGCCCATCTGATGGTAAATGATAACCGTCACTCATGGACTCAACTATACCGAGAGTATTATCAAGCTACTGCTCAACATTTCATTTCATCGATATGAAATGAAAGAATAAACGGCTATCTCCTGCCAAAACGCAACAATGTGCTTCATGGCCGGTTACACGGGAGATGGTGGTACCAACCCGCTCGGGCCTGATACCAAGTGATTACTCCCACTTGGTACCCAGCCCTACCACCAGTCATGCAATGGATGATAATTGCTTACTTCCCTTAGTCGGAAGGATTTTCATTTTCTGTTACAAGTTCTTGCATGTCGCGCATAGAGAACAGAAATACACCATTTGCTCATTAACACACTTTTATTAGCTTCGCCTGTACCTATGTAACGAAATCTTTGAACGTAATTTGACCCACTTCGTCTCTTAAATAGGTGTACTTTTGATGCTGTTTTGAGACTAATAAGGAAGAAAATAAATTATACTTTAAAAAGGCTATCATCTAACAATACGACAAGATTCCATGCCATAAAATAAAACAGTAGGTACCATTTTGTTACATTTTCAATAGGACTGCATTCGTTACAATCAAAACATTAAACCTCTTTAGATGCTTACAGAAGAAAAAAACAGTAAAGAAATTGCATAAAACCTTTAAAATCTTTCAGCTACATAAAATTCTGCAATGAACATTAATTTAAACGGAGTTTAACTTTATAGGATCATAATTAAATTTTGTTTGTTTAGGTGCGTCAACAAACCATAAACTTTAATCATGAAAAACATTGCCGAAGTACTAACTTAGACACGTTTGACTATATAATATAATAACGATTACCGTTGTAATCGTTAATTATGTCCGTGTGGTGACGGACTAAGAATACAAGTGTCACTACCCCATTCTTTCCCACGGGTGTCGTATGAGGCGACTAAGGGAAGTAAGCAACTATCATCCATCGACTGACTGGTAGTAGGGCTGGTTACCAAGTGGGAGTACTCACTTGGTATCGGGCCCGAGCGGGTTGGTACCACCATCTCCCGTGTGACCGGCCATGAAGCACATCGTAGCGTTTTGGCTGTAGCAGGAGATTGCCGTTTATATTTCATTTCATATCTGTGAAATGAATTGGTGGGCAGCGGCTTGACAATACTCTCAGTATAGTCGAGTCCATGGGCGACGGTTACCGTTTACCATCAGATGGACCGTGGCTCGTAATGACCGTGGCGCATACATGCAAGAAAAAATAAATAAAAAAGAAAAATAATGTACTTATGTGAGGGTTGTTCAATTTGTGCCCGAAAACGTGACCAGATCACTGAAACTACCTCGGCGGTCCAGCAGTAATATATATACGACTGCGGGTCACAAATTCTCGAGTTCGATTCCCGGGTTGAGCTAACAAAAAGTTTGTGGGTTTTACCGTCAAGCACGTGAAGCCCATGTCCTACGCCTGATCTCTCTTCGGTACATTTGTGTGGTGCACATACTCATGTACGATAATATTTCGTGTGTACATGGCTAGTGTCTGTTAACATTGACAGTTGTGACCGAATTTACAGTCTGGATATCCTTATTATTATTATATTTTGTAATACAGTCACGATAAATCAGGTCGACCATAATTCGAATATATTTAAAAACTGCCTCGGTGGTGCAGCGGTAGTGTGTGCGACTGCTGATCATGAGGTCTCGTGGGGTACGAAATACGACTTAATCCCTCATACTCTAACAGGAGAGTTGTTTCTAACAATGGGATAGTAACAGGGGTCCCTCAAGAGACTAAAAATAGGACATGTGTTATTAATCATAATTTAAAGAACAAATTATTTTTAGTCAAGCATGTCAAGTCCTAAAATACAGATCAAAAATATTTTAAAAAATTACGCCATCAAATAATATGAATTTAAATTGCAAAATTAAACTTACTATATTTGATTAATGCATGTAAATGCATCCGATAGGTGGCGTGGGTCGTAAAGACAAATGTGATGTGGAGATTGGGAATGACCGTTGGTCAGTGCGATAGCTTAACGGTTATAGCACTTACTACACTGATTGGAAGGGACGCAGGTTCGTATCCACTCGCATTAAAGTTCTCTTTTTCCACATTTCACAAATAATTTGTTCTTTAAAGTAGCTGAGCATGTCGTGCTAAAATTCAGATAAAAAAAAAACATTATTTAATTTTACAGTGGCCTGGACGTCGTATCAATTCGTCAGCTGGTAGTACTTCTGCGTCTCCTCGCTCGTCAGGGGAGAACCATAATCTGCATTATACATCAGCCATCGGCCTCACTGTTCACATTATTTGATCGGATATTTGTGTTGGCGAGAGGGTTATGCTGTTATCAGGTAAACGTTATTCTCCTTTATATAACAGTAGTTTTAGGTTAAATCTCACTGTTAATTAACAAAAATATATCATGATTTAAATGACTATTCTAAACTTATATTATTTTGTTGTACCAAAAAACGAAATCGCAATTTTATAAAAAATTCATGGCACCTATCTAATGTAACTTTTAACAGAATTAAATCAAAAATACTGTCGTATTGTGATAACTTCAATAGGTACCCCAACCCGTTATACAATATCAATAAAAATCTGTTCATTAATTCTATACTTTATAATGGTTGTTACACCAGAAAAATATTACCTACCTATATTATACCTATAATTTCATCCATCCATCCATCAGCCTTTTAACGTCCACTGCTGGACATAGGCCTCCCCAAGAACGGGGGATAGTGCCGTAATCGCCACGCTTGGCAGGCGGGTTGGCGATCGCAGTGGATGTTGTTAATACTCGAAGGAGTGCTGCTGCCCACTCCCCCGGTATTCCCTCAGTCGGCTCTTACGACTCCCATGGGTGGAGAGGAGTGGGACAATTCTAAAGCCGGCCCCACACGGCAAGCAACCTATAATTTATATTAGAAAAATAAGAAATTCTTTGTGAAAGTGTAGTAATTTCTATATAAACATCACAAAAAACGACTTCAAGTTAAGACTTATATGGTTTTCTCATGGATGCCATTGATGCCAAAATCGGTTCACGCAGCCGAAAGTTCTGAGATAACAAACATAAAAAAATACAGTCGAATTGAGAACCTCTTCCTTTTTTGAAGTCGATTGAAAAGAGAGATTTACTGCGAGCAGGATTCGAAGCTGTATCCCTTCCAATCCGGGAAAGTGCTTTGAACCGCTAAGCTATACAGTCACCAAATAGTGAGACCCAATCTCCTACAAAGAATTTGTTCTTTAATATAGTTGAGCATGTCAAGTGCTAAAATACAAATCGCATAGATAATTTATATTAGGTTTATAAAATCTTTGTAGAAACAGATAAAAATAACTTCCTAGTCTCTGGTACTAGAATAAACCTCTAACCTAAAAATGCGCCTGATGCTGCCTTAATGAGGCTGCGGACGGTTGGGTCGGGGATTGCCCGCCGTCCTCTGAAGCCTACCAGCCACCGTTTTTTTTTAGGCGGCAGAAAATGTACCTAACCGCACACCCCGTCGCTCGGGGCAACGAACAGGGTAGTGTGGGGCCTTCACCCACTAAAGCAACCCGCCGTGTGCCGTCCTCCGCCTTTATTGGCGGGCCACTGGAACAATGTGACATTTTCTTCGGTGGTCCACCGGCAGCTTACCCTTTCGGGTACCTTCTACTGAGCGACGCATCCGCACACGTAGCGTCGCACCTTCGCGGGAGGCCTTGCGGGTGGCGGACGTTCCCCGGTCCATCCACCCGCATCCTCAGCTAGGGCGGCATGAGGCGCAAGTACTCGCGCCTGCACTGCCCCAGTCGCTGGCGGCGGTTGTTGGGTCAGCGGAAGAATCCTCCTCCCTGGCCCTCTCCGCCGCTTCCTTCCGCGAGATAACCTCCTCGCAGAAGGCAGCGACCGCGGCCCAATTCCTGTCGCTGCCAAGCATCGCTCTGACGACGCTCGGCAGCGAGAGGTCCCCCCTATTTCCACGACGAGTTCACGGCCATGCTCAGCCCAAGCCGGGCATGACTCGAGCGTGTGCCGCGCCGTGTCCTCGTCACAGTCGCAGTGGTGACAGCCCGGAGTCGCTTCCCTCCTTGCGACTATGTGCAGATATCTGCCGAAGCAACCGTGCCCGACAGCACCTGCACCAGTCGGAAGGTAAGGACTCTGTGCCGTCGCCCCTCCCACTACTCCAGCACCAGCTGGAGCGCCCCTACGGTCCAAAGACTAGCCCGGGGCGCCTCCAGCCGCGCCCTCCATCTGGCCATTGCAGCACGGTGGGTGTCGCCCTGCCACCTGGCCACCTCCCTGGGTAGGGAGCGACCACCCCCCTCCCGCTCTTGTGATGCCCACCAATACACCTCGGCGAGCACCTCCGCCTTCAAGTCCCACGGGGGGATTCCAGCCAACGCGCAGGCTGCCTCCGTCGACACCGTGCGGTATCCACGTATGACCCTAGACGCAACGACTCTGTGGTCTCCACAGAAGAGACCTGTTTGGCGCGTCCAGGGCCCCCGCCCACACGGGTGCGCCGTAAAGCGCTATCAACCGGACCACCCCGCGTAAAGCCGTCGGCACGCATTGTTGTGTCCGCCCATATTCGGCATGAGCCGGTTAAGGATGGACGCCGTGCCGACGAGCCTCGGGGACAGTTGGCGGAAGTGCTCGCGAAAGCACCACCGCCCGTCCAGCACCAGGCACTGATATTTGATCCGGGCCTTCACCTCAATTTGGACCCCGTCCACCGTGATAGAGGCGCCAGTAGGTGGCCGACGTCGGGGCCCATGGAATAGTAGGGCCTCCGACTTATCCACGGCCACCCTAAGCCCCAGCGCCCCGATCCTCCTGACCATTTCCGAGGTCCCTAAGGTGGCCAGGAACGCCGCTTCCTCGAAGTTTTCGCCCCGGGCCTCGACCAGCGTGTCATCCGCATAGTAGATGACCACCAGCCCGGCGGGGAGCTGACAGCGTAGCACCCAGTCGTAACCGATGTCCCACAGGAGCGGCCCTAGAAACGAACCCTGTGGGACACCGCACGACATGGGTCTCCTCAAAACGCTGTGGCCCTCAAGATAGTCCGCCACCATCCGCCTCAGGTATGCAAGCACCCTGTGATATCAGAGCGCCTCCCTGATGCAGCTAAATGGCAGACTATTGAATGCGTTGGCGATGTAAAGCGACACCGCCAACAGCACTCCACCGCCAGCGACGACCGCCGCGGCTGCGGCCCTCAGGCGCATGATCGTGCTGACCGTCCAACGACCAACTCGAACACCGAACTGGGCATTCGACAAGTCGGGTCCGACGTCACGCAGGTGCTGGACGATGCGGGCAGCAAGGATTCTCTCCAGCAGCTTACCCGCCTCGTCCAGCAGCACGATGGGCCTGAAGGCCCCGACCGAATCCGGCGTTCACCCTGGCTTCGGCAGGAGTACCAGCCTTCCCTCCTTCCAGCAGTCACGGAACCATCCGGACGCCAGGCACGCGTTGAACAGTCCCCTGAGGTGGGGCTCCAGGTGGTCCAGAGAGCCTACCAGCCACCTGGGAATCGCGGTCGATATCACGCGGTACCCGTGATCCGCTGTAACAAGGGCGGTTGAGAGCCCCACACTACCAACGGTGTCGCGGACAGCGGGATGTGCGTTAGGACATTATTGCCCACCTTAAAAAAAACAAAAACAAAAAATTTATTAAGAAATCAGGCTGACATTATCGTTCCAAATACTTCACAGCACCTCATGACTACAAATAGCCTTAAACCACTAACAAAGTTTGATTGTCTCTCAAACTAATTATCCAACTTGCTATCACCAAAGATGTCAATCACTAGAAAGTTCTCGTAAGCTTAAAATCAAATGGTTTATTCATTAAAATGTTCGCGACTTGATTTACGTCACAAGTTAATTGGTTTGCCCTCGACTCGAAGATATCTGGTTTAGATTTGAATGAGGTGATATCTATAAGGAGTTTTAATACGATATGGGTTCAGTAGCTACTAGTTTTAGTTATATTTGTGCTAGTAATTCTTCAGAACAAATTAAGATTTGGCTTAAATACATAATGTTAGATCCTTATTAATATTTTCAATGCGAAAGTGAGTTTCTTTGTTACTATTTCACTCTGAAACTATTGAACCAATCTTCATGGAATTTTTGCACACGTTTATTCTGGAGTTCAGAAAAGGACAAACTTTTTATCCCGGAAAAATTAATGGTTGCTATGGGATAGCCATTTTTGGATTTACATAAATTTGCCGTAGAGTGATATATTATTTATATACTGAAGTCCACGCGGAAAAAATATCGCAACCAGAATCTAGTATTATAATAATTTTATGCTTTAGTGTTTACACGACATTGCTTACTCACTTAACACAATATGTTAATATATAGATATTTTATATATATTTTTTTAGCATTTGACATGCTTAGCACTATACATTAAACACAAAGTGAAAAATGTGAAATCGAAAATAACAGTCAGGAGCAGGATTTGAACCTGCATCTTCTGGATACCGTCCGGATGCTTTACCAATTCAGCCATCCTGACAATTGCTCCTGACTGCTAATTTCGATAACACATCATACTTAACGTCTTTGGGTGACGCCTGCGCCATCTGTCGGACGTATTTTCATACATTATACCGACCAGGTAAACTTAATTTTACAATTAAGATTTTACCTAATAATGACGCAAACCCTTTAAATATATAGATATTTTATATATATTTTTAGCATTTGACATGCTTAGCACTATACATTAAACACAAAGTGAAAAATGTGAAATCGAAAATAACAGTCAGGAGCAGGATTTGAACCTGCATCTTCTGGATACCGTCCAGATGCTTTACCAATTCAGCCATCCTGACAATTGCTCCTGACTGCTAATTTCGATAACACATCATACTTAACGTCTTTGGGTGACGCCTGCGCCATCTGTCGGACGTATTTTCATACATTATACCGACCAGGTAAACTTAATTTTACAATTAAGATTTTACCTAATAATGACGCAAACCCTTTAAATATATTCACTTGATTGATTTCACATTTTTCACTTTGTGTTTAATGTATAGTGCTAAGCATGTCAAATGCTAAAAATATATATAAAATATCTATATATTTAAAGGGTTTGCGTCATTATTAGGTAAAATCTTAATTGTAAAATTAAGTTTACCTGGTCGGTATAATGTATGAAAATACGTCCGACAGATGGCGCAGGCGTCACCCAAAGACGTTAAGTATGATGTGTTATCGAAATTAGCAGTCAGGAGCAATTGTCAGGATGGCTGAATTGGTAAAGCATCTGGACGGTATCCAGAAGATGCAGGTTCAAATCCTGCTCCTGACTGTTATTTTCGATTTCACATTTTTCACTTTGTGTTTAATGTATAGTGCTAAGCATGTCAAATGCTAAAAATATATATAAAATATCTATATATTTAAAGGGTTTGCGTCATTATTAGGTAAAATCTTAATTGTAAAATTAAGTTTACCTGATCGGTATAATGTATGAAAATACGTCCGACAGATGGCGCAGGCGTCACCCAAAGACGTTAAGTATGATGTGTTATCGAAATTAGCAGTCAGGAGCAATTGTCAGGATGGCTGAATTGGTAAAGCATCTGGACGGTATCCAGAAGATGCAGGTTCAAATCCTGCTCCTGACTGTTATTTTCGATTTCACATTTTTCACTTTGTGTTTAACAATATGTTAATATAGTTTTGATGAAACTCATAATTTATAAATGAAATAAACAACATTTAAAGTAAATAAACAAAAACTAGTCCCGTTAAAAAAAGGCTTTATTTAACATAATTTTTGCAATGGTAAAGCCTTGCTTGAACAGCATGAATAGGCGGTTGGATCGGGGACGTACTCATAGAAGATCGATCTCTCATAGAAGATTGGCATGAAACAACGATAGGTACTGCTATTGTTGTTTCGTATAGTGTGTGAGAGTGCCGATGGCCCAAATCCTCTCATTATCCTGTACTTATTATCCTTCCCGCCACCTTCTATCCCTTTACTTGGAGTCGGCGACGCGCTAATGATGCCTCTGGTGTTGCTACTGCCTATAGGTTACGGTAACCGTTTACCATCAGGTGGGCCGTGCAACTTGTTTGCCATCCGTGTGGTGCAAATACAAACTTAATTATTAATAGTATATATTAACCCTTTACTTAGTAGCGATAGTGGCTGAACTGCATAAGTCATTCTTACGATTATCACAAATTTTTTTAACAATAAACAAAGGATGAATATCTGAAGCGGAAAATAGAAACAAGCACTCAAGTTGTCCCCTAAATATACTTGGAATATTTTGCACTAATTCTGGAACATTCCATCGCTGAAACTCGCAACGTTTACATGGTAATATAATTTCTTACCGATATGGCTTTTTGTTTTGTCGTTTGCTCTTAAGAAAGAACATTTTATTCAATAGTTACTGCTTCCGTATATAGAAATTATAAGAGCATTTTAATGTAAGTGCTTTTTTGATTCAAGTTGTTTGTGAAAACTTGAACTAAGAGAGATATTCACTATGTACCAGAAACATATGCGTGTATCTGAGACTAACTAAAAAATATAGACGGAGCATTACGAACAATCCAGTGAAGCCATATGAAACCAAACTTGTAATCAAACGCACTCACGCACAAAAAAACAAACAAAACCATGCCCAAAACAAGTGTCATAAACCACGTGTGTTACCAGAGTATGACATTCCGGGCAACGCGCAAGCCGCCTCGGTCGACACCGTGCGGTATCCCCGTATGAGCCTGGACGAGACGACTCTTTGTGGTCTCCACAGAAGCGCCCTGTTCGGCGCGTCCAGGGATTCCGCCCACACAGGGCACCGTACAGCGCCATCGATTGGACTTGGTACCCAGCCCTACCACCAGTAGTGCAATGGGTGATAATTGCTTACTTTCTTTAATCGCCTTGTATGACAGCCCTGGGAAAGGATGAGGCGGTGACACTTGTATTCTTAGTCCGTCACTACAAGGATAAAACGTAATAACTTCCCCGGATTGGAAGGAACGCAGGTTCGAATCCCGCCCTCACTAAACTTATCTATTTCCACATTTATAAAAATTTTTCTTTAAAGTAGCTGAGCATATCAAGTTAATTTACCGATCAAAATTGGTATTTTGTATCTATACTTTCATACACATTTAATAAAAAGCTGTTATTTAGACATTACAAAAGGACACTTTAACTTTATTTATTTGTATAGGTAAACAGCAAAAAGTCCGCTGCGATACCATAATTTGGTTTGTCACTGGCTTAAATGCTTATTAAAAATAATGTACAATTTTATTGGATATTAAAAAGCACTAAAATATCTCATTTATAAGGTCAACCCAAATCTTAACCGCTATTTACTTGGTATCATAATGAGTTTTGCCACTCATAAAGTTTATAGCGAAGATATGTATTTAACCCTAAAACGTTGTCTGGGTAATAGACTGTCATAACTTCTCAGTGTTTCATTTAACCTGAGAATGTATAATAGACATAAAACGCTTTAAGAGCGATTATTTTAATGTCTCTTTAATTTAGTTGGTTTATCGTCAGTTTTAAAATGATACCTTTATATATCTTTAGGAATAGTCTTTATTAACCTTCTGCGTCTTAGTCGAAGAATTAACATACTTGATGAGCGCAACGTGAGAAAAACCTTATTTTTAATCTTGTGTAGTACTTATAGTAATGGTGCGAAATATTTAACCAGCATCGGTATTTTCATCTAAAGTACAATATTTTTACAACTAAGGTGAATACCCTTTTAATAAACCTATGCGCTAACCACCTAATATTGCATTAGCTACTGTCAATTAAACTACAGTGAGGCACTTGCTTTCAGTAGATAACAAAATAAAATTAGATGTATAACATTCTACCACGCGCGTGCTGGCCCTGGAATGAACTTCCTGCTGCGGTGTTTCCCCAGCGCTACGACATGTCCTTCTTTAAACGAGGTTTGAGAAGATCACTTTAGTCATGGTAGGCGGCGACTTGGCTGTGCCCCTGGTGTTGCCTAAATCTGTGAGTGACGGTTACCACTTACCATCATGTGGGCCATTTGCTCGTCTGCCACCGTTGGCAATAAAAAAAACAAATTAAGGTTCTATGTAATTACTCCTGCTTATAATTTTAACCTAAAAATATATATAATTAGCATATTTTGATAACTTTATATATTTTTCAAGCATTTAACATAAACTTTGTGAATATGTTATGTGACTAACATTTTCGATTTCACATTTTCGTGTTTTGTGTTTATTTATGTAATAGTCGTTAACTTAAACGCTGTGACAAGATGTCAAGTGACGTGAATGTTTCTTTAACTTGTATAGTGTGGATGAACTCAAGATGAAAGAAAGAAAGAATACATTTGTAAACAATTTTACAAATATATTTTTTATGGTACAAATTATTGGTGAAAGTGAAAAAAGAGTGTTTTACTGCGAGCAGTATTCGAAACTGCGTCCTATTCAAATCGGGGAAGTGCTCTGGACCGCTAAGCTATCGCAGTCACCTAGCGGTATCACCCAATCTCCACTTCACAGTTTTGTTATTTTACAAATAATTTGTTTTTTAAAGTAGCTGAGCCAATTGCTAAAATAGGGATCAATATATTTTTTTATATTGCTACGAGACAATTATGCATGTTGCAGGGAGCTCCACAACTTCTAGTCTCATATTTGGCTGAAGTCGGCCTGATGTGTCCTACAACACACAACCCAGCTGACTTCGTGATTGAAACACTTGCAATGAACGTGGAGTCGACCGCACAATTATCAGAACTGTGTCAAAATGGAAAGTTGTCTAGAAAATTGGATAGAATGATCACCAGAGGAGGGAGGTGAGTGTTAACTGACTGACGTTTTTGTACGCAAAGTTTATTTTAGACTTGTTAAAAATAAATTGAATGTCTAAGCCATAATGTAATAGAAGCATAAACATAATCATAATCACCATAACCCAAACTTAGTTGATGTCGGCTTTCAGTCTATGCATTTTAGCTCATCCACCAGTGTTTACATGTAGTGACTGCCTACCTGACCTCCACAACCCAACTAAGAGGACTACGGGTCACCTTAGAACAAAAACTAGTCAGACAATAAAGGCGGAGAGACGGCACACGGCGAGTTTCTTTAGTGGGTGAGGGCCCTACACTACCCTTATCGTTGCCCCGAACGACGGGGTGTGCGGTAAGGAACATTTTTTCCCGCCTTAACAAAAAAAAAGTATGTTATTTAACAGTCACGCAATGATTAACGTGCCTTCTGAAGTACGGAGGTGTTCAATCAATTGCTAGCCAAGTGAAAGTTGCTTAACCTTTCCGAACGTTTGAACTGCAAGTGCACAACTAGACACATATATCAAAAATATCTTTATACTTCGCACTTATATTTTTTAACTTAAACCAAACAAGAAAACTGTATTGGAAAACTGATACTCGAATTTTATGGTCAGAAACGTTTTCAGAAACTATCTCATCGAGAAGAAATATTTATGATATGAGTCATCTTTCACATGACAGCTGAATTGCTAAAGAGCACACTCGTACAAATCATATAAATACACAGTCGTAAAAAAGAGGAATCAGCTATTCTAGTGTAAAATGTATTTACACAGTAAAATTCATAATTTTACAAACTGAGATATAAATATGATACTGTAGTATTGCAGTGATGACTGTAAAAAAACTGGTATCCAATTCGATTCCGAGTCCAATGTTCTGACCTCGTACGACACACACTTCTGATTTCGAGATTTTTCGAAATTATGTGTATATTTGTTTACAATTTATCACTGGACGGTGAAGGAAAATATCCAATCCTGAAAGATTTTCTCGACGGCTTGTGAAGTCTGCCAACACGCATTGGGCCAGCGTCGTAGACTATGGCCTCATCCCGCTCACTATGAGAGGAGACCTGTGCCTAATAGTGGGACAAAAAAAGGATTGCAAAAAATAACAAAAAAATAATTCAACCTATTTCACGAAATAGGTTTACTTACAAAAAAACATGCGCGGCAGTCTTTGGGGACTGCCGATAGAAGTGAAAACTAAGTAAGTTGTGAATTGTATCGTCGAGCTTTATTTAGTAAAGAAGTGTTAAATACCTATTAATTGGTAATTAACACTTCTTACTTACAAGCCAAAAATAATTCTAAAATAATAATCTCGAAAATAGCTCGACGATACAATTCACAAGTTACTTAGTTTTCACTTCTATAGAAGCGTTCAGTGACGATGATGCGAGTTCCATGATTTTTGTTCACCCAAAAAATACTCAACGCACCTTTTTTTTTTTTTTGTTTAGGCGGGAAAAAATGTACCTAACCGCACACCCCGTTGTTCGGGGCAACAAACAGGGTAGTGTGGGGCCCTCACCCACTAAATAAACCCGCTGTGTGCCGTCTCTCCGCCTTTATTGGCGGACCACTGGAACTATGTTACATTCTTTCGGTGGTCCGCCGGCGGCTTACCCTTTCGGATACCCGCTACTGAGCGACGCACGCGCACACAGTGCGTCGCACCTTCGCGGGAGGCCTTGCGGGTGGCGGACGTTCCCCGTTCCATCCACCCGCAGCCTCAGCTAGGGCGGCATTAGGCGCAAATACTCACGCCTGCGCCGCCCTAGTCGCTGGCGGCGGTTCGGGTCTGCGGAAGGATCAGCCTCCCTGGCCCTCTCCGCCGCAAGCATCGCTCTAACGACGCTCGGCAGCGACAGCGTAGCACCCAGTCGTAACCAATGACCCACAGGAGCGGCCCTAGAACCGAACCATGTGGGACACCGCACGACATGGGTCTCCTCACAACGTCCCCTATGCGGCTCTCATAAAGAACGCTGCGGCCCTCAAGATAGTCCACCACCAGCCGCCTCAGGTATGCAGGCACCCCGTGATACTGGAGCGCCTCCCTGATGCAGCTGAATGGCAAACTATTGAATGCGTTGGCAATGTCGAGCGACACCGCCAACAGCACTCCACCACCGGCGACGACCGCTGCGGCCGCGGCCCTCAGGCGCATAATCGCGCCGACCGTCGAACGACCAGCCCGAAAGCCAAACTGGGCATCCGACAAGTCGGGTCCGACGTCGCGCAGTTGCTGGACGATGCGGGCAGCGAGGATTCTCTCCAGCAGCTTACCCGCCTCGTCCAGCAGCACGATGGGCCTGAAGGCCCCGACCGAATCCGGCGTACGCCCCGGCTTCGGCAGGAGTACCAGCCTCCCCTCCTTCCAGCAGCCAGGAAACCGTCCGGACGCCAGGCACGCGTCGAACAGTCCCCTGAGGCGGGGCTCCAGGTGGTCCAGAGCCAGGGCAAGCACTCGGGCGGGTATCCCGTCCGGGCCGGGGGCGGTGTTCTTGGAACGAATCCGCGAAACAGCCGCCCCCATTTCCGACGCGTTGACGGGCGGTACACTGAGGTCGGCCTCCCGGTCGCTACCTGGCATTGCCATGACCGGGGGCGTGTGCTCCGCCCGTCTAGGGAATAGGCCCTCGACCACCTCGGTGAGGAGGCTGGGCTGAAGGGTCTCTGTGAGGGGGGGGGGGCCTGAGTGCGGAGCTTGTTCAGCGCCGCACGATATGGGCGACCCCAGGGGTCACAGTTGAGACCATCCAGCATCTCCTGCCTTTTCTCTGTTTTGGCGCGGCAGATGGCCAGCTTAAACGCGGCCCGCGATGTGCGGTACGCCTCGTACAGCTGGCCCTCCCGTTCCCGATCGCGGTTGCGCCGCCGACTGCGGGTGTAGGACCTCCGGGCACGAATGCACGCCGCACAGAGGTCCGCCAGCTCCTGGGATACTCAACGCACCTAAAGAAGATCGGAGCGTTCGGTGATGATAACGCAAGTTCCATGATTTTTGTTCACCCAAAAAGTGCTCAACGCGCCTAAAGAAGTTTTTACTTCAAAAGATAGTTATAAAAAATTAGGCTCTTTAACTCATTCTTTTATAAATAGCTTTACACAGTAGGTACCTAGATATAAATATCATTTGTAAATCATACATAAAATTTGTATCAATTGTGAATTATTTGTAAAAGTGGAAAACGAGAGATTTATTGCGAGCAGGATTTGAACCCATGTCCCTTCCAATCCTCTCAAAGACATCTATATATATAAAAGAAAGTCGTGTTAGTTACACTATTTATAACTCAAGAACGGCTGAACCGATTTGGCTGAAAATTGGTAGGGAGGTAGAGACGGACATAGGATACTTTTTTTCTTCTTTTTTATCCCGTTCCCGTGGAACGTGACATAAAACGTGATATAACAAAACGCAACTGACATGTGCGTGGGCCAACGTCATTTGAGTCACTACGGATTGTTAATGGTACAATATTCCCAACATGTCGTGCTGCATGTGATGAACTCAATTTACTAGAAAACGATACTCGATCAAACCCTAGATGGGTTTGATGGAACCTGTGGCACAAATACAAGGATTATCCTTGTCAGAAGACATATTCGAATTCGTGTCAGTTTAAGAAATCCTGATCTTGAGAGGAATACATAATCGGCCTTTGCTCTTGATCGAACACATGTGTTACCTCATGTGAGGTAGTTTATTAGTCAGGTTAGGTATGCCAGCGCCAAATAGTGAAATTAATGACGCATTTAATCGAGAATCGGAACGGGAACATGAATATGATCATCAGGAATTAGATTTAGTGTTTCAAACGAATATACCCCTGTTTAATCCCCAACAAAAGGAAGTTTAAGATACATTAATGAAGGAAATTGATGATGGAAATGGTGATTTATATTTTCTGTATGCCCCTGGTGGAAGAAAGAAAAAGTCTGCTGGAGCCATATCTGGTGAATATGGTGGTTGCTCGATGGTATTTGTTGAGTGTTTGGAGAAAAATTCATTCAAAATGATGGCCTTGTGCAAAGGCGCATTATCGTAGTGCAAAATCCAAGAATTTTCTTTCCAAAAATCTGGCCTTTTTCGTCGAATTTGCTCTCTTAAACGCCGCATAACGCTCAAATAATATTCTTTACTTCCTACCTTCTAGCAAGAATTCCTAGTGCATAACACCACGATAGTCAAAGAAAACAGTCAACGTAACTTTGACTTTTGATCGACTTTGGCGTGGTTTTTTCGGTTTCGGTTCAGTCGGAAGTCGCCACTCCGAAGCTTGTTGACTAGTTTGCATGTCAAACTTGTATACCCACGTCTTGTCACAATGCGTTTCATGAATGTTGGGTCGGAATTGATTCGTTCTAGCATGTCCTCAGCGACTCTCATGCGATTGAGTTTTTGGGGATGATTCAGGTCTTTTGGGACTAGCCGAGCGGAAACATGTTTCATACCCAAATGATTATTAAAAATGGTATGGATCGACTCGTGAGACACAGAAAGTTCGGCGGCTATCTCTCTCAAAGTTGAATGAGGATTTTCAGTCACTATTTCCTTCCCTTTTGCAATGTTAACTTCAGTTGCAGACGTTGATGACCTACCAGATCTTCTATCACATCTCGACGGCTTTTAAACGCTTTGTATAAGCACGTGTTTTTGATAAAATCGATTCACCGTAAGCCTTTTGTAACATTTTCAGTGGCGATGCAAAATTTAAGACAAACTCTTTGTTCAATGTTTTTGTCCATTATGAAATTCGCAATACACACTAGATATAACTAAAAACAGCACTGTATTTAATATAAATAACAGATGCAACTCAAACTCCGTGCCTAAATGGATAACAGTTGTGGCAATCTAACAACAACAAAAAAAATCAAAAATTTGAATTTGGAACCAATAAAATAACCAATACAAACAATAAAATAATAATATTTAAGGGGGGCTCCCACACAACGTCTGTCTGTCCGTCCGTCTGTCACCAGGCTGTATCTCAAGGACGGCGATAGCTAGACAGTTGAAATTTTCACAAATGATGTATTTCTGTTGCCGCTATAACAACAAATACTAAAAACAAAAATAATTCAATATTTAAGGGGTCTCCCATACAACAAACCTGATTTTATTGCCCTTTAACGCTTGAAATGTTTACAGAATATTTAGTTATACCTATATTAACTTCAAAATAAATAATTAAATGAAAATAAAATTAATGTTTAAGGAGGGGCTCCCATACAACAAAATAGTGCAATGTTGTTTACCTAGTCAATGACCCTTCGTGCACGAGTCTGACTCGCACTTGGCCGGTTATTCGATTATATTAAGTGCTCCAAAAACGAATTAAATTAATATAATTTGACTACTAGTAGTAATTTAAGTTGGGGTAGGGGATTTATTGATTTTCACATGCAACATTTTAAAGTTTTTCTTTTTTATAGAAAACCAGTCCTACATTCAGATGAGTCTATTCAGAGAATCTACGTGGAACATGTTGCTAAAGAAAACATGGCGAAGATGGAATTTCCTAATAATTTTTGGGTTCAATTCTCCATTATTAGCAAGAGGATGTATCTACAAAATTTAAGGAATAAAGTAAGTAAAACGACCTATTTACCAAAAAGTAGATGAATGGAGGGATTGATAGATTATTTCAATAGCTTCAACTATACACAAACTATGGAAATGTGAAATTGAAACTAACAGTCACGAGTAGCATTTGAACCTGCATCTCTTGGAATACCGTCCCACTTTGTGATATATTCAAATATAATAATTTTCGTAATTTTTTACTTTTTTTTTTTACTTTTTATGTTGCAATTGTTTTAACCAATGGCTGGTGTTGTACTTTTGTTTTACTTTTTTTTTTGTATTATTAATATCTTTCTAAGGTAATTTCTCACAAATAGTGATATAATCTTTTGACCTATTTGTCTTTGATGCTAAACTTTTGCGGCTTGAATGTATCAATTTATGAAATCTCTGCTACTAAACTGGCGAGTTGGTATTTTAAATAAAACTAGAATTAATAGAACATTGAATAATATATAGAATTTGTATACCTAAATTTATCTTATTAATATATATTTATTTAATAACTAAGTATATTATATCATTTGTATTTTACATACCCACCATGGACGATCATATCGATTTCGATGAAAGTTTTTTCTCCTGCTCTTCCTCATAAGATAGTTTTGCCAGCATTGGAAATGACTCCACAGAAAGTCTCACTTTACAAGAACGCATTTCTCCAATTACATCAGCATTCCCCAGGAGCCTTAATTTAGCCCATATTAACACACAGAGTATACCTGGTCACTATTCAGACTTTTTGGCTACGTTCAATAATACCAATATTGATGCTATACTCATTTCAGAATCTTTCCTAAAGCTCTCTCTTCCGTCTACCCACTTTCCATTGCCTAGATTTACTCTGGTCAGAAACGATAGAACGGGAAAGGGAGGCGGTGGCGTAGCAATCTATTTACGCGCTGACATCACTTTCAAAATAGTCAGTGCATCACCTTTTTTGGACTCTCAGTCGGCGGAACACTTATTTATTGAAATAACACTGTTATTCACTAAAATACTACTAGGCGTATTCTACAGTCCGAATCTTCACATTGATTATTTTTCTTCTCTAGATTATCTTTTACATGAGGTCTGTTCAACTTATGATCATATTGTCTTAATGGGTGATTTTAACACATGTCTTATTAAAAACGATCTACGTTCTCATAAGCTGATGTCGTTACTGTCTTCTTACAATCTCCAAACACTCCCTTTATCTGCTACACATCAATCTCCGAATACGCTTCTATCACTTTTAGATCTTATGATCGTCTCTGCTACTGATAAAATTAATGCATTTGGGCAAATATCTGCTCCTTTCTCCTATCATGATCTTATTTATCTTTCTTTTCGTGTACGCCCACCTAAGCATAAACCTCAATTTTGCCTTCTTCGTAATTTTAAGGCTTTAGATTTAGAAGCGCTGTGCCGTGATGCGAGCGAAATTGATTGAAGCTATGTATTTGAAGCTAATTCTATTGATGATATGCTTGAATATTTTAGTGATAAGGTGGTTGGGCTCTTTGATAGGCATGCTCCGATCCGGCGAGTTAAAATCAGGTGCAAGCCAGCTCCCTGGTTAACAGAAGATATCAGGAATACTATGACGTGCAGGGACAAAGCTAAGCGTAGATATAAAAGAAATCCAACAGAACACACTCTCCAGGCTTTTAAAAACCTGCGCAATCGCTGCAACAAGATGTGCCGAGACGCTAAAAGGCTTTTTCATGCATCCCTTGTCAATCGTAGTTTATCTCAAATTTGGAAATTTTTGAAAACACTTGGTATCGGTAAGTCTCTGTTGACTTCTCTTAATAACATTAATACCGATACTTTAAATGCGCATTTTTCTAATGCCCCTCTTCCTTTTGATTTGATTTGGTTGCAACCAAGGCCAATACTCTACTCTCAATCTCAGAACAACCAAGTCTACAGATCCCACTTTTTGTACTGAGTACTGTATCAGATGCTGATGTCTTAAACTCTATAAAATCTATATCTTCTACTGCTGTTGTGGCTTAATCATTTTTGAGCATATATAATTGCAATGATTATATATGCTCAAAAATGGTTAAGCCCATTCTTGAAGTGGTATTACCTGTTCTTACTTTTGTTTTCAATTTTTCTATGTCGTCGTGTGTTTTCCCTACCTCATGGAAACGTGCTCATATAATTCCTATTTCTAAAATTTCTAATCCTACTATGCCTTTGCACTTCCGTCCTATTTCTATACTTTCTTTTCTATCAAAAGTCCTCGAGCATATTGTTCACCGACAACTCTCCATCTTTCTAAATGAGTATAACCTTCTTAGCTCATTCCAGTCCAGTTTTCACCCTGGGCATAGCACTGTTACAGCCCTCATCAAAGTTATGGATGATATACGTTGGGCTATGGAGAATAAACTCCTAACAATTCTTGTATTGTTGGACTTAAGCAGTGCTTTGTATTCTGTAGATTTTTACATACTGCTGGTGATACTGAAATCTCTTAACATCTCTCCCTTGGATATTTCCTGGTTTAACTCCTATCTCCGAGGGCGATCACAATGTGTTAGATTTGATGATGCCTTTTCCGATTGGAGTAACGTCAATGTCGGCGTACCTCAAGGCGGCGTACCTCAAGGGGGCGTACTCTCGCTTCTACTTTTTCTATCTTCATAAATTCTGTCTCAATGCATATCTCTTCTCATTTTCACCTCTACGCTGACGATCTGCAATTATACTTGCATTTCAAGGAAGCCGACATTAATTCAACACTGGCTGCTATTAATAATGATTTGGATAGCATTAGTAAGTGGGCCAAATGTCATGGTTTGCTTTTAAATCCTGATAAATCCCAGGCCATAATCATAGGTAGTCGATATTTTCGCAATAAGCTACAAGTTTATTCATTAAGTCCCATTTCACTTTCTGGGACATCGATCCCATTCTCTGACACAGTTAAGAATCTTGGAGTCCTCTTTGATACCACCTTATCCTGGAGTAAACATATTAATGAGGTCAGTAAGAAGGTTCACTACACCTTTCACTCCTTGAAATGTCTTCAGAATTTCCTGCCTTTGAAAACTAAAATCACCCTTGCCCAGACTCTCATTCAACCTATTATTGAATATGCGGATGCTTGCTATGTAGATACTACTGAAGAGCTTCTAAATAAGCTTGAAAGGCTGCAAAATTTATGTATACGTTTTGTATTTAATCTCAGAAAGTACGACCACGTTTCACTGTTTCGAAATGAGCTCCAGTGGCTCCCAATTAGACTTAGTAGAAATTCTAGATTATTATCATTTTTCTTGACATATTTGACAGTGTATTTACCATTATATGATTGCTTACTCTTCAACATATCTGATATTATGCGTATTATATAACATCCTGCATAATCAGGCTGCACCATCTTATCTCAGGGAGCGGTTCTCTTTAGCCCGTACCAATGATGCACCCTGTAGGACCAATCTTCGTACCATGCTAAAAGTTCCATCTCATAAAACTGATTTCTATGCATACTCTTTTACTGTGCATGCAGACTATGGAATTCACTTCCAGCGGATATCAGGGATTCTCCCACTTCCGTATCATTCAAGCGCAGGGTTCGTCAATACTACCTGTCTACTGTTGCCTAATAAATCATGTGCGTTCGTGATGGTATGTATACATAATATTATTATATTGTGGGTATTTAATATAATTTATGTATCTAGTACATATGTAGTTATTTATTTGTGTACATGTATGTATATATGTAAGTATAGGTATGGATGTATATATAAATAATGGATACATCTTATATGTGTAAGTATACGATTATTATTATATAATAATGTCTAAATTTAAATATTTATCTCGATAAAATTATAGTGTATGTATGTTTATGTCATATGTAAGAGTATGTGTGTTAATGAAGTAAATTGTGTGTAGGGGACACACAATTTACTTCATTTAGTACAAACTTTACTCTCGCAGGTCTGCTGGAAGAGATTTCTTAAGAAATAAGCAGCACCTTTGTACAAATATTTATAAATAATTTAGTTTATATGTGTTACTATGTGTGTACATAAATAAATAAATAAAATAAATAATAAATAAAATATTATTAATAAAATATTACGCTACCTCTGTGGTGCAGCGGTAATGTAAGCGACTGCTGATCACGAGGTCTCGGGTTCCATTCCCGGGTCGGGCAGAATTATTGAGATTTTTCGTAAAAAAAAAACAAAAAATTCTCAGTTGCAGCTAGGGCTTGCATTCGTATATTCGAATTATTCGAATATTGAGCTTTTTCGGATATTCTAATATAAAAATTTAATGTTCGAATAATATTTTCGAATAATATTTTCTAGTAATATTGTCTTTCTATCACCCCATTAACTAATATTGTATTCTGTATGAAGTAACGTCTTTTCGTATAATATTCAGCAGTGTCTGAAAAGGAAGTTCTACGACCAGTGTGCGTTACCAGTGATGACAAAAGGAAACAGAGACGTGGTCTTGTAGCAAGGCTCAAAGTCGCTCAGAACTCAGCGTGCCATGGAGCGGGCTATGCTCGGTATTTCCCTACGTGTTTGAATTCTTAATACGGAGATCCGTAGGAGAACAGGATTGACCGGCATAGCCTGCCGGGTTGGCATACTTAAGTGGTAATGAGCAGACCACATAACTCGACGAACCGACAACCGTTGGGGGAAAAGGTTTTCGAGTGGCGACCACGTATTGGACGTAACGCACCGTAGGATGGCGCCCCACCATATGGACCGACGATCTTGTCAAAGCCGTGGGGAGCCGTTGGCGCAGGACCGCTCCTTGTGGCGCTCACTTGGGGTTGGCCTATGTTCAGCAGTTTACGTGGAAAGGTTGATGGATAGAAAGAATGGACAATTAAAGCATTTGCTTATTCGAATAATTCGAATATTATTCAAAAATAAAACGAATATTCGAATACCAATATTTTCGAATATTTGCAAGCTCTAGTTGCAGCCCGGAGTTTGGAAATGTGCCCGGTAGGCGTCAATAGGTTTGCCCCCTTAATAGGCACGTAATCGTGGGACTTAAAAATAGCTGGCGATCGTGGGTGTGTGATACACCTCTGCCTACCCCTTCGGGGAATACAAGCGTGATGCTATGTGTTTGTTTGTTTAAAATATTATGTCGGTACGGTACTGTGCCAAGTGATTAAGGGTCTTAGATTTGTCTCGTCAGTATCTTAAACATAACTACATCAGCGAAGTTATCAGCTAACATGTAAATTCGTGATGAACCAAGCTTAGGGCATCAAAACGACGGGCCTCGTGGTGTAGTCGGTAGTATAACCGCTTTCCGTGCATGAGGTCATGGGTTCGATTCCCACTCAGGACAACTATTTGTGTGATGAACATAGATATTTATACTGCGTCTGAGTATTTTCTTTCTATTATATGTATGTATTTACAAAAGTAAAGCTGTATATGTAAAGACTCGCCTAACGGGCACACATAATGCTAAAAGCCTTGATAAGTTAATAAAAATTATACGCTTCTTTAGTAAGGAAATATTGAGATAAGTTGTTAGTGCTAAAACCAGAATAGACGCCGAGAATTCACAGTATAAGGACCCGAGTCGCGTGAGTGTTAATGCCTACCACACTCATAGTTCAGTCACCTTTTGCGCTCTCAGCTGTAAGTTTTACCGCGAAATACCTATTCCTATATAAAATCACGTATTCCGGGAATACTATCGGGTGGGATTTACCGCATCGATTAAGTTTATTTAAATTACACTATCCATCAAATAGTATGAATTTTAATTGCAAAATTAAATTTACTATATTGAATGCATGTAATGCTTGCCGATAGATGGCGTTGGTCGTAAGACAAATGTGATTAGGAAATTGAGATGATCGAAAGATCAGTAGGATAACTCAGTGGCTTAGAGCACTTCCCCAGATTGGAAAAGACGCGGGTTCGATTCCCGCTCCTACTAAAAATCTCTTTTTCCTTATTCACAAATAATTTATACTTTAAAAAGTAGCGGAGCAATTGACATAATTGCTAAAAAAATAGATCTAAAATGTTTAATATTAACTATGTATTATATCTGTAATCTCGTACCCATAGCACAAGCGTTATGCTTAGTTTGGGACCAGAGGTTTAAATATATATATATATAGATTCATAACAATAATAAGTATGCCGCTTTCTAATGCACCCAGGATGTCGGTGCTAAGTCCAAAAGTAACAATAAATATAAATGTTTAAATATAAATACTTAGATAACATTAACAACATTTTTGGCACCGACTTCAAACACATCAGTAGGTGTCTAGCACGGAAATCGTATCTAAATACCAATTATTTATTGCTTTTTAGTTCCTGTGTGCATTTGAAGGCGGTTTTCTTATTTTTTTTTAAATGTTTATAAATAAAAGCAACCGTTCTTCGGGTTCTTCGTTTCGTGTTAAATCATACGTGGTTCATGTATGATTATCTTTCGACTATATCCAACCGATCCTATCTTTCATCCTTAAGTTTGCTCTTAAGCGTACGGTGAATCTTCACGATTGGCAGACACTTGACTACGCTGGTAGTGCCTTGAGTAGCAGTTACTAATCAGGAATATGAGCAGTTGGGCAGCGGCTCATGTGTACATAAAAACATAAAAAAAACATAACATCAATCCTGTATTCCCCGAAGGGGTAGGCAGAGGTGTATTACTCATCCATGATTCGCCAGCCATGTTTAGGTTTCACGTAATAGGGGGCGAGCCTATTGCTCATTTCCAAATACCGGGCTGCTACTTAGAAGTTTTCTTTATACGAAAAAGCTCAATAACATTGCCCGACCCGGGGATCGAACCCGAGATCTCATCAGCAGTCGCACACACTACCGCTGCATCGCCGAGGCAGTTACATGTGTACATAAGCAATAAAATAATATTTTAAAAAGATTATCTGCCTTTTTTTCAGACTTCTCTATGCATCTATTTAGTACATCATCTTACATCAGCATTACTACTTGGCAGTATATTTTTCAATATTGGAAACGACGCAGGATTACCGGTGGTCAATTTCAAGTTTTGCCTCAGCTGTCTAGTGTTCTTCGTGTACACATATTCTATGACACCGGTATTATTGTGTTAGTATATGATTACTACCTAATCTTTTCTACATTGAGTAAAGCGAATATAATATAAGTGAATATATGTAAAATGAATAATTCTATACTCTTTAAAGTACAATTATTTGTGAATAAGGAAAAAAAAATCTTAGTACGAGTGGGAATCGAAACCGCGTCTTTGCCCCCGCGTTTTTTCTAAATACAAATATGGTGAGGAGATTGGGATGATCGGATAGGTCAGTACGATAGCTCAGTGGCTTAGAGCACTTCCCCGGATTGGAATAGATGTGGGTTCGATTCCAGCTCGTACGAAAAATCTCTCTTTCCTTATTCACAAATAATTTGTACTTTAAAAAGTAGCAAAACAATGACACCAAAGCCTTAGTGAAAGAGAAGCGTGATAGAACAAATATGATTGCAGAAGAAAGGCTGACTAAAAACTTCGAGAGGTACGCCAAACTTTTCTGGAGGGAGGTGAATTAATCTCGGAGTGGTTGGTCAGCTTTAGAATGAATAAAATAAGGTCTAAAGGTAGAGAAATTCTTACGCAAATACAAGATGTGTTAAGCCGATGGAGTGAATATTTTGGAGATATGTATGCGGATGTTCAGGGTGATGCTGGTACCACATGTGGTCTAACAGATCAGCATTCGGTACCGGCATCGTCTGATGACATTAGTATGGATGAAGTTGAATGGGCGATTAGAAGTTTGAAAAATGCTAAGGCAGCGGGTATTGATATGGTGTCCGCTGAGATGATTAAGCTTGGAGGCTCATGTGACTGAGAATTCTTCCTGACGCTTCTCAATTTATGTTGGAGCTCATGAATGGTTCCCAAGGCCTGGAGAAGCGCAGTCATCGTGCCCTTGTTTAAAAACAAGGGTTCACGTATTTAGATATTTTTATATATATTTTTAGCATTTGACATACACGTTATGACTGTGCAAACTACAGAGCCATAAGCTTGACCAGTTTGGCAGCCAAGGTGTATGGTAAGATTATTGAAAGGAGAATGAGGATGGTGTCTAATGAATTTTTGTGTGAGGCATAAGGAGGTCTCAGGTGTGGAAGGGGATGCATTGATCAAGTGTTTTCTCTGCGCAACATTGTAGAAAAGCATCTGGCTCTAGGCCAGAGGGTTTTCTGCAGTTTTGTGGATTTGGAGAAAGTATTTGAGACGGTTATACGAAAGGAACTTTGGGACATTTTGCCGGAGTATGATATTAACGGTAGACTGCTACAAGCGGTGCAGTCCGCATTCGTAACGACGACGTAAGAGAGCGAGTAGGTTTGAAAGAGAGTATTGGTATAAAGATGTGAAAGGGAATGCTCCGATGGTTCGGACATGTGGAAAGAATGCCGGACGAGCGACTGGTTAAGAAGATATACAATGCGAAAGTGGAAGGATGTAGGTACAGGGGGAGACCAAGACTCACCTACCTAGACCAAATCGGTCATGTACTGAAGGAAGGTGGATTCAGGAGGCTCCGAAACTGGCGAGCGTGTATGAAGAGAGTTATAAATGTGGAGGAAGCGAGAGATGTATGCAAGAATAGAACCTCTTGGTACTCTGTTCTCTCTGCCTACCCCGCAAGGGAAATGGCGTAATGATAAGTTTCTTTTTTATTTTTAAAAAGTAGCGGAGCATGTCAAATGTTATAAAATATAGATCAAAAATTACTATTAAATAGCAAGAAACAAGAACCAACGCACAGGCTAATCTCCAAAATGGCTGAATCAATATCGCCTGGACATTTATTATCAGATCGGATATAAGAATTGGTACTAAATGTTAAAATAAAATAATATATTACCTTTCAGTTCCCACGCAAGTACGCCTACTACGACGGGAATATTTTAATCGTTGGTACAGCTTGAAAGCCTACTACACTGCCTTGACATTGGCAAATTTGCCTTCACTGGTAATTATTTTTATATTTATCAATATTTATTCTAATAAAGTCTGAAGAAGAGTTAAACTTTTTAGCATGAAGACTTCAGCAAGACGATCAGCATTTAGTACCAGCATCCTCTGTTGACATCAGTATGGACGAAGTTAAATGGGCGATTAGAAGTTTGAAAAAATCTTGGTTCTTACATGAACTGCAGAGCTTGTGTAGGTGTGGATGATGGATTTATGCTCTGGTTTAATGTAAATATCAGCGTTAAAAAGAGCTGCGTTCTATCAACCAGACTGTTCATCACATATCTGGATCTCTGTCTTCAAAGATCTAACGAAGTGGTGTAACGAAGTGTAATGTGTCCGTAATACTATCTCTGCGAAAAATCTGTGGAATTAGGCTGAACGATATTCGCATTCGTAACGACAACGTACGAGAGCGAGTAGGTCTGGTAGAGAGTATTGGTGTTAAGATGCGAAAGGAAATGCTCCAGTGGTCGGGTATGTGGAAGGATTGCCGGATGAGCTTACGAAGATATCCCATTCAAAAGTATACTAATAGTAGTAAGGATGTAAAAAAAGAGACTATCCTACATAGACCAAAACGGTCATGTACTTTGAAGGAAGCTGAAGTCAAGAGTCAGCGAGCGTGTATGAAAAGAGTTTTGAATGTTGAGGAATCAAGAGATGTATGAAATTAAAGTCGGTTGACTCTCTGTTTTCTCTGCCTACCCTGTATGGAAGATGGCGTGATGAGAAGTAGACCATTAGCCTTTCAACGTACACTGCTGGACATAGGCCTCCCCTATAGACAACGCCACAACGAGCGGTCCCGTCATGGGGGATAATGCCGTAATCGCCACGCTTGGCAGGCGCGTTGGCGATCGCAGTGAAAAAAAAAAACATAGCATCACGCCTGTATTCCCCGAAGGGGTAGGCAGAGGAGTATTACACACCCACGATTCGCCAGCTATGTTTAAGTCCTACGTAATAGGGGGCGAGCCTATTGACGTCTACAGGGCACATTTCCAAACTCCGGGTTGCTACTGAGAATGTTTCTTTTTAGGAAAAAGCTCAATAACATTGCCCGACCCGGAGATCGAACCCGAGACCTCATGATTAGCAGTTGCGTACACTACCGCTACACCACCGAGGTAGTTCGATCAGTTGCGATCGCAGTGGATGTTGTTAAATAGTTTGTTTACACTATTTATTATACTATGTTTCAGATTATTTTCGGTGTCCTGTTCCTTGTAATTACATACCTGATGTCTGGACAGTTGTTGGAATGGAACCGATTCCTCCTTTTCACAGTTATCGGTATACTGGTAGGACTGTGTTCAGACGCTTTTGGTATGGTTATCGGATCGGCTTTTAATGCTACTGTAAGTATTTTTGCAAAATTTTCTGTGTTAGACTTACTTACTAATAGTACACAACTATAGAGTCTCCTTTCAAAAGCGCTTATTTCATTAAGAGTGTTTACTGAATAGACAAAACACAATAAAATGTCATTGACGCGGAACTGAATGAAAATTTGATTATACATTTACAATAGAGATCAATCAAGTGGATATAATATAGTAAACACTTAATTGGCATATTGATTAAAAGAACACGCCTAACTGCCTCGGTGGTGTAGCGGTAGTGTATGCGACTGCTAATTATGAGGTCTCGGGTTCGATCCCCGGGTCGCGCATTGTTATCGAGCTTTTTCCTAAAAAGGAAAATCCTCAGTAGCAGCCCGGAGTTTGGAAATGTGCCTGGTAGACGTCAATAGGCTCGCCCCCTATTACGTGGACTTAAACGTAGCTGGCGAATCGTGGGGTGTGTATACACCTCTGCCTACCCCTTCGGGGAATACAGGCGTGATACTATGTTTTTTTTTTTTATTAATAGAAAACAGTCTAGAATAGTAAATCAACTTTTATATCCCTTCGTAAAAGTACAAACTAATTTTACGTGCACTTTGTCTTACTTTGGTGACTTATCAGATAGATTACAAAAAGGCACTGAGACTTAGGCCTAAGAAAACACCTAAAAATCTTTGTAACACACCTATTATATTGAAAAATGCGTAAAATCCAGTGTATATAAATTAAAACGTCAAATGTGTCATAATATTTACATACGACAAACGGGCCGTAATATTTAAACTCGTTATAAGGTACACATAGCTGCATATATGCATAATTACCCCGAAAGACCTTTTGGGGTAATTATGTAGTGTAGATTGTGTGTCACCGTAGGGTGTCTGCGATAGCTTAGTGATCCAGTGCACTTCCCCGGATTGAATGGGACGCATGTTCGAACCTGCTCGCAGTAAAGTTCTCTTCATCCACTTGCACAAATAATTATTTTTTTTAAAGTAGCTAAGCATATTAAGTGCTAAAATGCAGATCAAAACATACCTAATGCCCTACTATATAACATAATATATATACAAAACGAATAATTATGGATTGGCACTAAATAACCTTTTAATAAGATACTCCTCAATAGTCAAACGGGTTTTGTAACAGTACCTGCGGCAAATCTTTTTTGTTTTTCTTCTCAAACTGTGGTACTTTTTTACTTTGTAGTCAACCCTTGCTATACTTATGGAAGGGAATAGTGAGTATGAGTTATTAAATGGTCATCGAAGAACTGTCTTAATAAAATATATTTCTTTTTATAGAATGGCTCAATAGTGGCTCCAGCGACAGTGGCGCCTCTCCTTGCTCTGTCGTGTTACGGCATGGGCTTCGGTCCTTCTATCGAAGCGATAATGAAAATATTAATGTCAATATCTTACTTACGCTATGGTGTCACAGGATTTGCTCTAGCTTTATACAAAAACCGGGATTTTATGGAATGCCATCAAGATTTTTGTTTGTATTCAGACTCAAGGCTTATTCTAAGAGATTTAGGTATGGAAGAAGATATATATGGCATTCAAATTGTAGGGCTTTTGGCATTTACTTTATTTAATAGATTATTGGGCTATTTTATATTAAGATACCGACTAACTGCTGAGTTCTCGAATAGGTTTATGTTATATGTCAGTAAAGTTTTGAAGTATAGATAGGAGTTCACAGATAATTCAATACTTGAAGGCGCCTATTTTCACTATTACAAAACACTGATAGGAATTCTTTGTAGGTAAGAGCATTTTGCATTGATTTAATATCAATTTAGAACGACTTGAATGTATAGCTATAAATACTTATTTTAGTGTTATTATGATAATTGTAATTTCAATTTCAAGTCACTCGATTTAAATTAAAAAAACCGCCCAATTGCGAGTCGGACTCGAGCACCGAGGGTTCCGTACAAACCTGTAGGTATATGATGTAACTAAAAATTTAAGGTTTTTCGGAATTTTTGCTTTGTGTTGTTACGGGTAAAATCCCTAACCTAATTGAAATAAAATTAACGAATTTAAATTTAACAATTTAATACAACAAAAAATTTAATTAAATTAATATTGAAAGTAAAATTGAAGAAGAGCGATGACAAATCAGGGGGATTCACAACTCAGGGGCTTCCCAGAATGGGGTAGTAAGTTTAAAATTATTAAAAATATTTTTATTATTTGATGTAACTAAAAATTTATGCTTTTCGCAATTTTTCCCTTATCTGTGCTAAAAGACGTTGCTTTGTACCAAATTTCAAGATTCTACGTTCACGGGAAGTACCCTGTAGGTTTTGATTCCCTTGCGAGTGTCGAAAATTTGCGGCATAAACGGCTGTATGTTTGGATTGCGTTGGCTTAGAAGTTTGATTTTTTCACAGCTCTAAGGGACAGTAGATCTGAATTTTTGATATGAATTTCAGCTTGATACCTCCACGCGTTCCTGAGAAAAAAGGTCTTGACAGACAGACAGACGGACAACAAAGAGATCCTATAAGGTTCCATTTTTTCAAAATGAATGTTGTGACATTTGAATACATCTGTTCCTTATCTATGGTTGTAAAGCACAATTATTGCAATGAGTCTATAAATTGTCGGGAAAAAACGTAATAATATTTTGATTTTTTTAAAATTAACTATAGCCTTTTACTAGGATGTTGTTTTATGCATAAAGAAATAAGTATGTATACTCTTAGAACATTAATTTGTAAAAAATCTTACTACTAGATCTAGATAAAATGACGAATCTCAGTAAGTAAAGATGTGTGCGGAGAAATTTGGATATTAGAGAAATTCTGCGTATAATCTCAAGTAATTTTGATTCTATTCCATTTAATAATTGTTTTTAGTTTTATATTTAGTATTGGTTATTTTTTAGAGGAGCTTGAACCCCAGTCATGCACATGCCGTTTGAAAGACCAGCAAGGTTAAGCAGTGGGTCGCAAAAATGGCTTTCAAATAACATCCTGACAGTTGTTACACGTTTTTAGTCCTGAATAAAAAATCTGACTCTGATATTGTTCTAAAATCGCCAGTTAGGATCGTGGAGTGACTGCTGATCTGACCGATCAGCAGTCACTCGGACCCCAACACAAGTTCTGGTTAAAACTAGAGAAATCATGATGATGTTATTGGTTATTATTGCTATGAAAAATTATTTATATTTAATTTGAGGATTATCTATCTATTAGTTTTAAGCTTAGATAAAGGATTTAAGTCATCTGTGATAGCTTTACCTAATAATTAAAAGAAAACGGTTCTTGAATTGTATTAATTAATACTATTACTGAAGCTTGTATATTCACAGAATCGTAAATAAATATTGTCCTGATGTCGCTAATTGTACTCGTTGTGTTGTAAAGATAAGATAGGCAGTTGCTTCGTTTAAGGTATTTACACTATTAAATTACTGGTAATTAGATCAGGTAAAACTCCGTGGGTCTCAAAAACCCGCTCCTAACTGTAAAAAAGGTCTTCTGTTCTCTTCTTTGATTGCTTGCCTAGATTCGGATAATATCAACCATACACATGTCAAAATACGTCTGGTCTTATAACTGCCTCAGCTGTTTATCGGTAGTGTATACGACTGCAGATCATCTCGGTTTAGATTCTCGGGTCAGTCCAGTAAAGATTCATTGGATTGTTCTCTTCTTTGGACCTTCGGACTCTCTCCGGTCGTGTCAGAATGCCATCCCATCGGACTTTGAGAGTGTGGATCGGAGAGTGTGCACTTGTTTTTATACTCACACTCATGCACCAAAATATCTTCTACCTACTTGGCTAGTATCTGTTGACACTGGCTGTTGGGCCAAAATTACGCCCAGATTTAATGCTTTAGGGGTCTGGAGATCATTAGTACGGAATAAGCCTGCCAACTACACTGGGATATTTAGTCTACCTTCCAGTCTCAAAAATTCCGTACATACAGCAATGTATATAGGTATAGGGGCCTCGTGGTGTAGTCGGTAGTGTAACTGACTTCCGTGCACGAAGTCGTGGGTTCGATTCCCACTGAAGATAATTATTTGTGTGAGGAACACAGATATTTGTACTGCGTCTGGGTGTTTTCTATAACTATTATATACGTGTGTATTTATAAAAAAAGTAATTATGTATTATATCCGTAATCTGGTACCCATATCACAAGCGTTAAGCTTAGTTTGGGACTAGAGGACGTTGTGTAAAAATGTCCGTGAATATTTATTTATTTATTTATAGACCCAAGCGTGTAAGGGGGCCTACCGTACTGCATCACGGGGCAGATACAAAGTATTTGTTCCATGGTTCTTCATAAAACCTTAATGTGTGAAGCTTATTCATAAGCTTTCAAAACAGGCTAGTAATTTACATAAGCATATGCTTTCGCAACGACCAATTTCTTGAATACATGGAGCCTACGATAGATTCTGATTTCTTAAACTGTGTTATTAAAGGGTAGTTTAAGTACCTATTAAATTAAATGATTACTATTATTTACCGCAATATCTATGAAATTAATACGTGGTAAGGATATATGTATACCTATATCATAATGTATGTGTGTTCTTTCGACCCAAGAACACGGGGAAGAATATTGACGGATTTATTGAATATATTTGTAATAATATTAAATATTAGACTATTGTAAAATAAAATTATTTTTATATAGTTTATCGAGTAATATTAATTTACTGCAATATTTTGAATTCCTTACAATTACAGCATCCATGATCACGAATGGTTTCACCAATTATTGGTCAAACCATTCGTTCTTCTATTATAGAAGATCAGTTGTTCCAAAAGATTCATCTACCCTAAATTATAATGATTTCGAAAACCGTTAAATTTTGTGATATTAAGCCAAATCATATTTGGTGGATTATTTTTTTATAGTACGTGGGTGGCAACAATCATACGGCCCATCGCGGGTACCGTAATGTATAAGCGGTTACCGTAGGCAGTAACACCAGAGGCATCACTCGCACGTCGCTATCTTCAAGGAAATGATAGACCGTGAAGGGGAAGGATAATAAGGAGAGTATAGTAAGGATAATATTGCGAGGGTAGGGGAGAGATTTGGGCCTCCGGCGCTGTCACTTACCATACGAAACACTACGGTAGAAGTACCTACCGTTGTCTCATACCGATCTTCTGTGAGAGGGTGGTACTTCCCCCTACTTCATATCTTTTTGCATTACATATTAAATGCAAATCCTGATCATACATACAAACATTCAATAAACATTAATTAGTAAGATGAAACAAACGACACTATTCACGTTTAATATTTTAATAAAATCTAGTTACACTACACTTATTGTTAAAGACACATATAAAGACAATGACCAATTTGATTATTTATACGAACAAATTAAATACAAATAAACTAAATACTATACACATACCACCCAAAACAAACCGTTGATTATTCAAATTAATTGGACGCCTCTTTGCAAAACCAATTTAACCAGATAATTGAACTGTTACTATAATAAACCTATTTTTAATCATATAGCCTATTGAGTGGTATACGGTTACATCACCAAGGTCATTACTTCTGCCGCATATTCACTGTGTTCACCGGAGCCGGAGCCAGCTAACCCGTTTGTTCCTTACAAGACATCATGGAGCAGGTCACTGTGGCAGTTTTAGTTCGTAGATCCTTTGATGAGAATCCAACATAAGCACTCTAATAAGTCCTTACTGATAGGTATGATTACCATTAATTGCTCGTTGGTAAATGATAATGGCCGTGTGTGGCCGGCTATAGAATTGTCACACCCCTCTCTACCCACGGGAGTCGTAAGATCCGACTGAGGAAATACCGGGGGAGTGGGCAGCAGCACTCCCTCGATTATTAACAACATCCACTACGATCGCCAACCCGCCTGCCGAGCGTGGCGATTACGGCATTATCCCCCATGACGGGACCGTTCGTTGTGGCGTTCTCTTGGGGAGACCTATGTCCAGCAGTGGATGTTGTAAGGCTGATGGATGGATGGAAATAAAAATTGAAAATTCCTTGGAGGAGGAAAGGATAGGACTGGATGAGGAACTAGAGACACAAGGTGACAGAGAAAGTAAAGAGCGAAGCTTGAGCCTCCGGCACTTTCATTTACCCCTTGAAACTCTACAGTTGCTTTACGCCAATAAAATTTTAAAACAAAGTTGTTTAACATTCATGAAATATCAGCTTAAATGCAACGCATTTGAAATTACCGCCTAATGATAATATATTTTAACTACCTACTTAGTAACCTTGTCAACTTAAAAATGAGTACTGGGTTTTTCGGCTGATCGACGTTTAGATAATCTTCGCTCTATTGTATAATCATCAATTGCCTTTTTGTCTGGGATATCATTTTCTGCAACTTTCTTAATGCCTGTTAATAAATAAAACAACATTATTAATGAAATGTAAGTTGTATAATATTTTTAACGTGTGGTGAGGGACCTAATATAAGTCTCACCACCCCTTTCTTTCCTACGCGTGCCGTACGAGGCAACTAAGGAAAGTAGTCAATTTTCACCCATTGAATTTCTGGTGGTAGAATTGAGTACCAAGTAGGATAAATTGCTTGTTATCAAGCCTGAGCGGATTGCTATTACCATATTTCGTGTGAGCAACCATGAAACACCTCAGTCTCTTTAGGTTGTAAAGAAAGATAGTCGAATAGCTCTTAATATTACTGAGGCTATAAGCGGTGGTTACGACTTACTAACAGATGGTAAGTGACTCGTCTACTATCATAACCAACAAAGAAACGATATTGTTCCAATATTAAGCATAGGTCACCTCTTATTTTGATGGACGCCAGGGTAAACCAGTACCCTACCGAAGGAATGTAATATAGTTCCAGTGGCCTGCCAATAAAGGCGGAGAGACGGCACACGGCGGGTTTCTTTAGTGGGTGAAGGCGCCACACTACCCTGTTCGTTACCCCGAATGACGGGGTGTGCGGGTAGGAATATTTTTAACCGCCTTAATAAAAAAAAATGGTAAACCAATACTGAACAAATAATAAACATCACTAGCCGAAAAATTCTCACGCATGCAGGTTGAGTCACGACGTTTTCCATCAGCACAGAATTCGCTTTTTATAGTTTTGTTATTATTGGTAGTGGTTGGTTGGTTGGCTAACTAAGAGTATTACTCATTTATTTCTGATTAGCGAAATTAAATCGCGAATAGCGGCTTTACAGTAGGTAGCCGTAGTATTGTTGAGTCTATGAGCAACGGTTACCACTTACAATTAGGTGCGCCGTGTCTCGTCTGCCACCAAAAGCAATAAAAAGACTATGGGCATTTTTTCTTCTTACTATTACTCAGTAGTGGCATACTGCCATCTAGTGACACATGACTGCTCGCTGTAACGTTTTCGGGAATGCTTATGTCGAACGGATGACCATGAATAGTTAATAGATGAACACGAAGTGCGAATATGTGGAATTGAAAATAACAGTCACGATAATCATTGAACCTGTATCTCCTGGAAAACCCTACATCACTTTGTGTTCAATTAAATGGCTAAGCATATCAAATGCTTAAAAATATAATTAATTATATAAAAATATCAATATATTTATAGGGCTGCGTCATTATAATTTGGTATCTATAAATCTTAATTGTAATAATTAAGCTTACCTGATGCAAATACATCCGACAGATGGCGCTGGCGTCACCCAAGATATTAAGAAGAATGTGTTATCGAAATTCGCAGTCCCGAAAAGTTGTAACGATAGCTAAATCGGCAAAACATTGAATAAGCAGGTGCAGTCCTGCTCGTGACTGTTATTATCAATATAAAATTTTCGCACTTTATATATTTATATGACGAGGTATATCAAATGCTTAAATATCAAAAGTTAATATATATCATTTTTACTTACCGCCACCCATGAAGTTTTTTATGAGAACTGAACAAGGTAAATCCACCAAGACGGTTATGATAAATGCAACAATCACTGCTAAGGAGAAATCACTCAGGAATTTCAACAACTGCAACAGAAATTTTTTATCACCTGTTGGAAATAACTTATAAAGGTACACTTAAAAAGGCATAAACACAGTGACTAATGGTTCCTATTGCCTATTCGTCTGCTAATACAGACATGTCGCATTTGTATCTACTGCTTCGCTAACATTCCTGACTTGAAATTGCGTGACATGAGCTTTTGCCAACAAAGCGTTTCCGAACCTCACAGTCTCAGATACCGAATGATTATGATCCGAAATGCATTACCCGATTATTTGTTTTAAAACGCTGTAACATTGGGACGCTAACGGGTAGGAGTTAGCGTCTATATGTGCTGTCTAACTCAGAACCTATTACCATAATTTTATTATGGTGACAATAAATGTACCTACGTACCCCGTAGGCCGGGGCAACGAATAAGGTACCGAGTGTGTGGCCCTCACTTATTAAATAAACCTGCCGTGTGCCGTCTCTCCGCCTGTATTGGCAAGAGGCAGTGGTGTAGGTACCTATGTACCCTTTTTTTATCTATCCTAGACCTAATATTGCTCCATATTAACCTAATAACGCATAATAATAGGCACAATTATTGTGACTAATATAATATCTACTAACATAATTTCATTAGATTTGTTATTTTACAAAGAGCAAGCATCAGTGAAGGTCTGTACAAAGAGCAAGCATCAGTGAAGGTTTATGTAAGCGACATCTATGTGAAAGTTGTATTACTATTATCACTGTGAGTAAACAGCCATTGTAACACATATTGCACTCTTAAAGTTTCACAGTGGAATCAACAGATGTCCTAGCAATCAATTTAAAGAATATATAATTTCACGTCACTGTCTGTGAAAAGGGTAAGCCAAGTACACAGACAACTGAACCTAACAAGTACCTACCTATAATTTTTGTTTACCTGTTTCTTTGGAGATGCTAGTCGCCCAAATTCTATTTTTTACAATAACATTGGGTAGGTAACTTTGTAAATCTACTCGCGCATAACCATTGGTAACTGAATAGTGTTAAAAGATTTTACACATTTTTTTGTGTTATTTATGCTAAGAGATGAACCACGGCCCAGTGGTAAATGGTAACCAGCGCTCATGGGCTCAAAAATACTAAGAATACTACTGAGTCTCTGCACACCATTATCACCATTTCATTTGGCGGATGGGGAATCAATCTATGGGCAGCTATCTCCCGCTACAAACAGAACGTGTGGTGACTGGTTAAGAATACAAGTGTCACCACCCCATTCTTTTCCACGGGTGTAAGCAATTACCATCCATTGCATGACTGGTGGTAGGGCTGGGTACCAAGTGGGAGTAGGTACTCACTTGGTATCGGGCCCGTGCGGGTTGGCACCACCATCTCCCGTGTGACCGGCTATTAAGCACATCGTTGCATTTTGGCTGTAGCAGAAGATAGCCTTTCTTTCATTTCATAGGTATCTGTGAAATGAATTTATGAGCAGCGCCTTAACAATACTTTCGGTAGGCATAGTAGGGTCCATGAGCGATGGTTATCATTTACCATCAGATGGGCCGTGGCTAGTCTGCCACTATATGCCATAAAAAAAATACACACGGAGGTAATGAACGGACGGGCATACGGGAGACGGTGATACCGATCTGCAAGTCCTTGGACTTAACACTAGAGTTCAACTGAAGTGAAACCTATAATTCACATCAAGCTGTTTCTTCTACTGTTTCTTTATTATATGAGAAGTGCTCTATATTACTTACTCAGGCTTCCTAAAAATATAGAGGGAGCATTATGAACAATCCAGTGAAGTCATATAAAACCATGGCAAACTTATAATTACCCGCGCTCACGCACACAAATACAAACAAAACCAAGTCAAAACGAAGTGTCATAAACCACGAATGTTACCAGAGTATGATTTAAAATTACCCCAAATGACTCAACGATTTCGCACGTACGTTACTACCATGAATACATCGTCAGCGCCATAAAATTTCCTGTATGATTTGCTGTAATCTTACTTTATACTTTTACTTCCTTTATGTTTTTAATATAAAACTTTTAAAAGACAGCTGAAAACCAGGCTATTTTGTGCCCGTCGTGCGTCTTAACTATCCAAACATAAAAAATCGTCTTTTGAATAATGATGTTATTTGTATTTATTTTAGTCATTAGCGAAGTGGGGTTTCAAAGTAATACAAAAAAAGATATACATATTATTAAATTCGATATAAGCGGAACTGCCATATTTATTGGAAGGCTTGGATAGTCAATGTCGCCAGTTTATTACTATACCCATTTTTAAAGCCAAATAGTAAGAATATTGATTTAAAATAAATAAAAGAAAATCCACATGAGCTCCTATTATAATACTTAGTATTAGTCGAAGATTATTTTATGAAATAATAATTATGATGTTTTGTTTTTAAATTAAAAATATAATAACATTTATTATCTATTTCTAAAAATATTTTAGGATATATATTGTTATTTTACTAGCAACCCTTATTGATTTGAATTTGATTGACAATTTGTCATGATTTTACATTTGTATTGCCGATAACGTGTTGATTGCTTCATTTGTGAAAAAGCAGTGGTTTTTTAATTATTGTTCAGTGTTTACTTTAACGTTGAGTTGAGCAATTCTCCGTTGAGTAATTAAAAAAAAGAGCGTGACGTCGTGTGAGATAGACTTTTTAGTGGTACTAAGACCAGGACTCTTAGAATGTAATCTAGATCCAGAGTAGTTAGCCGTAGCATTATATCCTATCTATATTTC
This sequence comes from Leucoma salicis, assembly GCA_948253155.1. NCBI lineage: Eukaryota > Metazoa > Arthropoda > Insecta > Lepidoptera > Erebidae > Leucoma > Leucoma salicis. The sequence goes on along the minus strand of OX411808.1, from coordinate 6,105,154 downwards.
TTACGGACGGCCTCCCACCAGATGGACCGATGATCTGGTCAAAGTCGCGGGGAGCCGTTAGATGCGGTCGGCACAGGACCGCTCGTTGTGGCATTCTCTTGGGGAGGCCTATGTCCAGCAGAGGACGTCAAAAGGCTGATGGATGGATGGATATTTCTTACATAGGTACTCTAAAATACTATTGATTACATTTTATACTATAACAGAATAAAAGATATGGATTTCAAAGCATAATATATAACCTATATACTAAAAATTAAAAGTCAGATTTCTCTAAACTCCCATTGATATCTCAATGGTATTTTTATTTAAAGACCCTGAGTACATTTACAATGTTCTACAGTTAATTTGGTTAAGACGCAACAATAGCCCAACTCTCATAGAAAAATCGGCATTGTCCTTTACCCAAGTTATAGAGATTATTTCTTGCCGGGGAGAACACTTTCACGCACACATCTTTCAAAAAGTGGCTTCACCTTTTAGTTGACAATGCCTTTATTTTTTAGTTAGTGTTTTCCTACTATATATTTTCTCTTTCTGAAGTGTATCCTTGTTAATCTATTAAAACATTCCTCTTACTGGAGTCTCATTCTTCCGTAGACATTTTGTGGGTAATACCAAATTATTATTCTAGCCTAGGCAATCTCCACACTTTTCACATTCTTACAAATAGCGCTTTTTGTATCTGCGTTTAGCGCGTCCCTCGTCCCCATTTTGTACCCTCACTTTAATAGCACAAACAGACTTCATCTAAACATTTACCGCTTCTTAGTGAATTTCCCCCATATCGGAAATAGTAATTCATCCCAAAATAATATAATAATAGAATATATAATAATAGATATGTTATGAGTGAGGCTGACTAACCGCATACGTAACGACAATGTTTTCTTACATCGAGTAGGTATGAAAGAGAATATTGGTGTAAAGATGCGAAAGGGAATGCTCCGATGGTTCGGACATGTGGAAAGAATGCCAGACGTGCGACTATTATTAAGAAAATATACAATATGAAAGTGGAAGAATGTAGGTACAGGAAGAGACCGAGACTCACCTACCTAGACCAAATCGGTCATATATTGAAAGCAAGGTGGTCTCCGAAACCAGCGAGCGTGTATGAAGAGAATTATGAATGTCGCTTGATCTTCGATGTTAACTTAACTTACCGAAAAAGGTACATTAAAGAGCACTGGTGCCACTGGCATGGCATTCACCATGAATATAAGAGGGTAGTGTGTGATGTACATGGCGTAAGATAAACGACCTAGTACCTTCCACATTCTCAGAGATAGAAGCCAGTTGATAGGACCTGGAATAAAATTTATTTATTTTTTAATCTTACTATAGGTATCGGTAACGCATTAGGAAAAGGTATATTGATACGTTTTATGAACAATACTGGATGATATAACACCTAGATTTATAAGCCCCTTAATTATTATTATTGTGGGACAGAAAAGGGGTTGAAAAAAATTATGCAGCATTTAATGCCCAATGACAAAGCATGTTGATGTGTCCAACCCACGATTAAGATTGCACTTACAATATAATAAATAATAACATAAGTTAAATTTTTAGATTTTTTTATTTATATTTTTAGCACTATACATTAGACGCAAAGTGAAAAATGTGAAATCGAAAGTCCATCCATCCATCAGCCTTTCAACGTCCACTGCTGGACATAGGCCTCCCCAAGAGAACGCCACAAAAAGCGGTCCCGCGCCGACCGCATCCAACGCCCCCCGCGACTTTGACCAGATCATCGGTCCGATTTTTTGTTGCGTGCTCATTATGGGGGATAGTGCCGTAATCGCCACGCTTGGCAGGCGGGTTGGCGATCGCAGTGGATGTTATTAATACTCGATGGAGTGCTGCTGCCCACTCCCCCGGTATTCCCTCAGTCGGCTCTTACGACTCCCGTGGGTAGAGAGGGGTGGGGCAATTCTAAAGCCGGCCCCACACGGCGGAAATCAAATCAAAAGTAACTGCTCTAAAATAATGCTCGTGACTGTTATTTTCGATTTCACATTTTTCACTTTGTGTTTAATAAATTAAATTGTTTTAATTTTATCTCTCACAAAGGATTTTTATACAAATTTTCATCATTAAAATCAATACATAAATACAATAGCATGCCTTACGATACAAATTATCTTATCTAATCTGAAGATAAGCTACGCTAAGAAAATCAATAGATCTTATTGTAGCACACAACCTTAGTTTACAAACTTGGCGCATAAATAATTCAGGATGGCCAGGGCGATACGTGCCCTAATTCAGAAAGACCACAGCTTGAAAACTTTTGTCTAGTTAAGTATTTACCTATGTAATGATTATTTTATGAAATAAAATACGTACCGCTATATCCATGTACGCAGGCAAATATGAGCCAACCCATAGACATAGCCCAGGCTGGTCTCATAAATGAGTTGATCATATCATCAGCGGTTTGATTGTCCCAATCCAATTGCATTATTGGGTATGAAGAGTATACTGTTAAGCTACTAATTGTTATAGCACCTAACCACAAAATAGCAACAGATATCTAAAAAAGAAACAAAATGCGAATTAACTTGCTCATTAAATAACTCGGCGTATAATTTTACTTAAATGAATCTATTGCCGTGTGGGGCCGGCACCAAGTATAGCTCCTCCCCGTCTTTTCCTATGGGAGTCGTAAAAGCCGACTAAGGGATTACCGGGGGACCGGGCAGCAACGTTCCCCTGTGTACTAAAAACATCCACTGCGATCGCCAACCCGCCTGCCAAGCGTGGCGATTATGGTAAAACCCCCATTTTGGAGAGGTTTATGTCCAGCAGTGGACGATGAAAGGCTGATGAATGCATGGATGGATGGATGGAATCTATTAAAATTCAAATTCATAAATATTTTTATTTCATACTCCTGTTGTACTTACAATCGACAAGAATTCACTGATTATTAACACGAGCGCCTGAGGCAAGTGCATCGGCAACAATAAAGTTGCGATTGCAATTGCCACAAGCAGCCAGATTCCGTAGTAAAGCCTTTCATGAGAAGAACCCGGCAATCAATTCATGGGCTACTATGAAAGCAGGAAAATTACATTATGCCGGTTAATCTGTAGTACTTTTAATCCCCACTAAAAATAAGAAAATAATAAATATAAAATATAAGGTACCTTGGGCAATATCAATCTCTGTCCACGATAGATCGACAGAAGGTATCCAAATATGAGTCCAACGAAGAATGGTGAACCCCTTGTCAACGTATTCACATAGTATCGGGTTAAATAATACGGCTGTTCACTGAGACGACTAAAACAATTAAAACATTTATGCTACATGCCGAAGACATACTTATATAAAGCATAAGCCATAAATTACATTATTGTATTATGTTTTAGTCTAGTAAAGTTACATAACAACTATAAAAATAAACAAAATTAAAGTGTCTGTTTACAAATATAGAAGTATGAAATTCATAAGACGGGCCTCGTGGCGTAGTCGGTAGTGTAACCGACTTCCGTGCACGAGGTCGTGGGTTCGATTCCCACCCAGGACAATTATTTGTGTGATGAACTCAGATATTTGTACTGCGTCTGGGTGTTTTCTATCTATTATATGTATGTATTTACAAAAAAAAAGTAGTATATGTATTATATCCGTAATCTGGTACCCATAGCACAAGCGTTAAGCTTAGTTTGGGACCAGAGGCGTTTAAAAATATATTTGAATACTTACGTAGGTATTATAGGTCCTGAAGGGAAAGCTTTAATAACGTTAAAGGTTGTAGAAGCAATAAGTATCGCTACAAGACCGGCGAACAGAGATATCCATGCCCAACGTCGTTTGCCACTCAGCACCCACACTAGTATGATTGGAGACACAATGTGGAGGTGGACATCTATGGCCAAGTACCATGAGTGAGCGAGACACTGAAATTGATAAAGTTATTCGTTTAAGATACCTTTTTTAGATGTTTTTTTATAGGTACTTTTTTAGCATTTGACATGCTCTAGCCATACTCGTATAAATAAACACAAAGTGTGAAAATGTGAAATCGAAAATAACAGTCACGAGCAGGATTTGAACCTGCATCTCCTGGATACCGTCCAGATGCTTTGCCAATTAAGCCATCGTGACATGCGCCGCCCAAGACGTTAAGAATAGACGATAAATCTCGAAATTAGCAGTCAGGAGCAATTGTCACGATGGCTGAATTTATTATTATTTATTAAACACACTTTGTGTTTACGTATAAGATACCTTCAATTATCCGTGTGGTGACGGACTAAGAATACAAGTGTCACCACCCCATCCTTTCCCGCGGGTCTCGTACAAGGCGACTAAGGCAAGTAAGTAATTCATCACCCATTGCATTACTGGCGGTAGGGCTGGGTACTAAGTGAGAGTACTCACTTTCTATCGGGCCCGAAGGGGTCGGTACCACCGTCTTCTGTGTGACCGGTCATGAGGCACGTCAATGTGTTTTGGTTGTACTAGAAGATAGCATATATATGAGAAATAAAATGGTGCGAACCGGCTTGACAATACTCTCGGTATAGTTGAGTCCATGAGCGACGGTTACCACTTACCATCAGGTGAGCCGTGGCTCATCTGCCATCAACAGCAATAAAAAAATTGGTTAACTGGTAGTAAAATTCTCTGGCAGTAAGAAAGAAAGAAAAAAGTTATAAAGGATATTTAAAATAATAGCTAGCACATTACTGTTGTCGTTAGTCTAATAGTGCAATGTAATACTTTTAAGAATCGAGTTTATTTTATACTTCGAGGCGGCAAATAAGCATGTGGTTCTATACCTGATGGTAAGCGTTTAGATATTTTTATATATATTTTTAGCATTTGACATGCTTAGCACTATACATTAAACACAAAGTGAAAAATGTGAAATCGAAAATAACAGTCAGGAGCAGGATTTGAACCTGCATCTCCTGGATACCGTCCAGATGCTTTACCAATTCAGCCATCCTGACAATTGCTCCTGACTGCTAATTTCGATAACACATCACGCTTAACGTCTTTGGGTGACGCCTGCGCCATCTGTCGGAAGTATTTTCATACATTATACCGACCAGGTAAACTTAATTTTACAATTAAGATTTTTATGTAATAATGACGCAAACCCTTTAAAATTTTCGATTTCACATTTTTCACTTTGTGTTTAATGTATAGTGCTAAGCATGTCAAATGCTAAAAATATATATAAAAATATCTAAATATTTATAGGGTTTGCGTCATTATTAGGTAAAAATCTTAATTGTAAAATTAAGTTTACCTGGTCGGTATAATGTATGAAAATACTTCCGACAGATGGCGCAGGCGTCACCCAAAGACGTTAAGCGTGATGTGTTATCGAAATTAGCAGTCAGGAGCAATTGTCAGGATGGCTGAATTGGTAAAGCATCTGGACGGTATCCAGGAGATGCAGGTTCAAATCCTGCTCCTGACTGTTATTTTCGATTTCACATTTTTCACTTTGTGTTTAATGATGGTAAGCGGTTACCGTAGCCTTTTTTTTTTGTTTGTTTAGGCTTGAAAAAATGTTCCTAGCCGCACAACCCGTTGTTCAGGGCAACGAACAGGGTAGTGTGGGGCCCGCACCCACTAAAGAAACCCGCCGTATGCCATCTCTCCACCTATGTTGACGGCCCACTGGTACTGTGTTGGATTACTTCAGTGGTCCAGGACGTTAGCAACACCAAAGGCTTCAGTACGCGTCGTCAACTCGAAAGAAAGATATTGTAGATGGAGAGGAAGGATAATAAAGAGAGGATGAGGATAGGGTGGGCGGATCAGGAAGACGCTTTTGGCGCTCTCACTCACCATACGTAACACAACAATAGGAATACTTACCGTAGTTTCAAGCTGATCTTCTGTGAAATAGTAGTAATTACCCAGTCAAGCCAACCCATTCAATGTATAGTGCTAAGCATGTCAAATGCTAAAAATATATATAAATACCATTCCTTTTTTTTTAGTTGGTTGAACATTATTAAACATTAGTCCGTGTGGTGACGAATTAAGAATACAAGTGTCACCACCCCGTTCCTTACCATGGTTGTCGTACGAGGTGACAAAGGGAAGTAAGCACCCATTGCATTACTGGTGGCAGGGCTGGGTACCAAGTGCGAGTGCTCACTTGCCATCGGGGCTGAGCGAGTTGGTACCACGACCTCCCGATATATCTAGGATACCGTATTATATGGTATTGAAATTGGAAAGAGCTGAAAATATATAATAATAATTTAGTAACCATGCCACTAGGGTTGAGAAAGTTCTGTATATGCAGCAGTGTAGACCACCAATACACTCGGCATCGATGTGTGTGAGTCATCGCCACTTGCCAATAAGGCCCGTCCACTATCCAGTTCAAGAAGGAAGCTTGAATCAACACCATTGCAGCCAGTACGGGGAACATTCTTAAAAGTCGATTCAGGTAAAACAGGTGGAGATTCTTGAGGAGTTTCACTTAAAAGTTAAAAAAAAACATACAATCAAGAATTTAATTTGTAAGCATAAACATTTTAATGAGTTTTTCTACAGCTGGTTTGTAAATAGAGTGTCCAGTAACATCTTTATTGCTGTTTATAATTTATACTCCATCATGAAGTATATGTCACTAAGGTCATAGTTTAGAAGATAAATTTTATTGTTAGCATTGCAATTTAAATAGTCATAGTTAGTTTCAAAACTAAAGAAAAACTTATAAATTGGTGAAATTCGAAGAACCAAATTTTTATTTAAATACAGTTGACGCTAAGAAACACGTAATGCTAAGAAATACATGTTAGACAGCTATAACAATTTCTGAACTATTAAGTTATAAATAAAAAATAATATTTTCTACTTTAAGGCTAATTTTAGTTTTCGCTTTCCCGATATAGTTGTGGGATAAAACGTAGATATACTTACCAGTTTTTAATTCTAGTCAAGAGCTATCAAATAAAAAAATATTCATTAAGATCCGTTTAGTAGTTTTAGCATAGCATCACGCCTGTATTTCCCGATGGTAAGCAGAGGTGTATTATACACCCACAGTTTACCGTTTACCAGGCACATTTCCAAACCTCAGGCTTCTAGTGAGAATTTTTCTTTTTAGAAATAAGCTCAATAACACTGCCGAGCCCGGGAATCTGGGGTAGTTTTTGCGTGATATGTGAATAAATAAACATAGATTCCAAAACGAAAATTAAAAAAAAAATCATAGCATCATGCCTGTATTCTCCGAAGGGGTAGGCAGAGGTGTATTACACACCCACGATTCGCCAGCTATGTTTAAGTCCCACGTAATAGGGGGTAAGCCTATTGCCGTCTACCGGGCACATTTCCAAACTCCGGGCTGCTACTGAGAATTTTTCTTTTTATGAAAAAGCTCAATAGCACTACGCGACCCGGGGATCGAACCCAAGACCTCATGATCAGCAGTCGCTTACACTACCGCTGCACCACAGAGGCAGTTAAAATTAAATGAAATAGCCTAAAGCAGTAATTTTTATCATATATTTACGTGTACTTACTGGGCTTCAATTTTCCATATGTCGTATAAACCAGTAAAAGGCCACTGAGCATAAAAAAAGTATCCACGGTTATTGGACCCGCTGTAATCCATATTGAACTCAAAGACATGATCCACTGTAATTATACAAAATATCATTAAAGTACAAATTATTTAAGAATGAGGAAAAAGAGATTTTTTGTACGAGCGGGAAACGAACCCGCGTCTTTTCCAATCCGGGGAAGTGCTCTAAGCCACTGAGCTATCGTACAGACCAATTTGGTCATCCCAATTTCCTCATCACATTTGTTATTACAACCAAAAAAAAAATCTCTTTTTCCTTATTCACAAATAATTTGTACTTTAAAAAGTAGCAGAACATGTGAAATGCTAAAAAATATAGATCAAAAAATGTCATTAGTTTAAAGGTCTAAGTGGGCGAAAGCAGGTAATTATTACGTAATGGTCAGCCTACAATCTGCAGTGATAGCCAAGCAGTAAAACTAATGACTGTAAATTGGTATCAAGTTCGATCCTCAGTCCTAGGTTCAGACCTTGTTGTACACCTCTGACATTTAGATATTTTTTTTGAAATTTTTGTGTTTTTGTTTACAATAATACCACTACTTGGTGAAGAAAAACTCCATGAGGAAACCTGCATGCCTGAGAGATTTACTCGACGGCTTGTGAAGTCTGCTAACCTGCACTGGGCCAGCGTGCTGGACTAATCCCTCTTACGATCAGGGGACCCGTACCTTATTGTGGGACGAAAAAAACTCTACAATATCCGATAGTAAGATCCTGCGCAAGTTAAAATTAGTTGTTAGGTACTTAGGCCCATGAGCGACAGCAACCTTTAAGCATTTTGTGGGTCGAGAGGCATATGTCACAACCAGGATACCTTGACAGTTAAGGAGACTTTCGAGTAAAATCATTGTAAATGAACGCCACCTAACATTTGTAATTGATTTAGTATCAAAAATTAATAGTTATCAATGTGAACGACATTATAATAATATGTAATCAACCAAAACTAAACATTATTTAGAATACATAGCATGCTATTTAGCATGGATTAGGAGACCTAGATCCACTTCCATCCATCAGCTTTTTAACGTCCACTGTTGGACATAAGCCTCCCCAAGAATGGGGGATAGTGCCGTAATCGCCACGCTTGGCAGACGGGTTGGCGATCGCAGTGGATGTTGTTAATACTCAAAGTAGTGCTGCTGCCCACTCCCTCGGTATGCTGTCAGTCGGTCCTTACGACTCCCATGGGTGGAGAGGGAGTGGGATGATTCTAAAGCCGGCACCACACGGCTAAGATTCACCTACCTAGACCAAATCGGTCATGTATTGAAGGAAGGTGGATTCAGGAGTCTCCGAAACCGGCAAACGTGTATTAAGAGAATATTGAATGTTAGAATAGAGCCTTTTGGCACTCTGTTCTCTCTGCCTACTCCACAAGGGAGATGGCGTGATGATAAGTAGTACTTAGCATAAAAAGTTACCTGCAGAGTATCCAAAGGATTAGCCATGAGTCCGCTTGAAATTTGGTTTACGAACGTGTGTCCAAGAATGACCCACATCATTGCGAATGCTCGTATACCGTCCAAGCATTCTATAACCCCTGGGGATGGTTTGTATGTCACAAAGTTACGAGTATTCGTATACACTGAGAAAGCTAGGTACAGTTTATTTATTTTCTTCGGATCTGTTGAAATAAAGTAAATTTATTTATAGACTAGCTGCTACCCGCAACTTCATCTGGTGAAATTTCGTTATTTTCTTTTTTAGGGCGGAATCCTAATTATTTTTCCAAAATAAATTTGTGATCCCCGTCCCGTGAGTCCCATCCAAATCGGTCCAGCCATTAAGGAGAATAGCCATGGATATGTATTCCGCGTATGTAGGTACTTATCTATTTGAATAAGTTTTTATTGCGCGGATGCCTAATTCTTTTTTCAAAATAAAAGTAGCCTAATTTACTCCTTGTAACAACAGCTATCTGCTAGTAAATTTCCCGTGCAAATTGGTCCAATCATTCCGGAGTGGTATTCATACACAATTTTATAGGCTTTATTTATTTACGCGGAACCCTAATATTAAAAAAAAAAGTTACAGCACTGGCGGTCATCGATGCGCAATTTTTGGCACACGGAACACCCCGCGCCCGCCGACCGCTGCCAACCGGGACTAAACGTACGGCCCGCTAGCTGCTGTGCCTCCCCCTTTTAAATCTCTGATATCTTCGAAGATCCATGTTAATGAAATCTTGTTTCAGGGCAGTTTTCATCTACATGAAATGTACAACGTATGTAATGTATTTAAATGGAAAAGAATTAATCTTTAGAGAGTGTATTTTCTTTTTTTATCCTTTAGAGGAAACATATTCCTTTACATAATTATTGTATAGAAGAGAATAATAGTTTCCTTCTTTATCTACAAATCATGCAGATTAAATCAAACATTACAAGATTAAATAAAAATTATGCCTAATTATGATTATTATAATATAATATTCAAAACTATTTCCTTAATTATCTTTTCTGACGCATTAAGTTATTTATCAAGGGCTTTAACAAGAGCGTAGACGATGTTTATCGCTTTGTAAATAACGATAAATCAAAACATGGTATTTTGTGATATCAAGCTGATACACCAGTAATAACTAGTGATTTAATTATAGTTTATTAAGACGAATAATTTTACAGACAAGTTTTTTTATATGGCGAACAGACATAGTCCACTTCATGGTAAGCGATTACCGTAGCCTATAGACGCTAGCATTTGCAATAATAGAGAAAACATTTGTGCGTTGACAATCCTAAGGAAAGAGATGGGAGGTGGAGCGAAAGGGTAAATGATGACGCGAGGGTTTCGGTTTCTGTCGCCCTCACTCACCGAACGAGACGCAGCAGTCTGAATATGGAACATCACTACATGCCGGTAAGTCATACAAGGGTCAGATAATTAAACTAATCCTCGAAAATCCCTTTAAGCCAATGATCCCGATGTCATGAACGCCTATGACAGTCGACAGGGGAAATCAGTCCTCTTAAATAACATCTTCTGGTTTGTCAATATTATAGTTATAATTTTAAGATGCTTCTTCCGTGGAAAAAAAAATATGTAGGATATCTGGTTCTCAGTTACAATAGGAAGGCAAATATTTACAACGGGCTCTTAGAAAAAGTTTGAGTAGAAACTATTAACATATATTTCTATAATAAACTTAGCCTGGTATATCTATAACGTTAGCTATCTACTAGTGAAAGTCCCGTCAAAATCAGTCTAATATTATTGACGAAACCAAACTTCTCTCTTGAACGTAAAGCTTCGAATATAATCATGATAATTTTAAATTTATATGTTACTAGCTTTTCCTTTGGAGAATGTTCTTTGTGTTTTTAATGTGAAACATCTAATGCGGAGGGAGGGTAAAATCGGCTGTTAGCGTGGCGACGCTTTTATTTAACTTGTCCCGTTCAAATCTTGCAAGTTAAATTTTACACGCTTCCCGGTTTCCGAGTGAGCTGAAATTTTACACGCATGTATCACGTGACAATTCAATATTATGATAACATGGAGCTGATCTGATGATGGAGCTGAAAGGTGGACATAGGAACTCTATAATGAAATGACGCAACCCCGTCGAGTTTGGACACGTTTGATTTATCTTGATGAGTACTTTGTCTTTAGATGGTATCCAGGGTCTGATGATGGAGCTGGAATGTGGCCATGCGAAACTCTGTAATTAAATGGTGCAACTCCATCGAGTTAGGGCTCGTTTGAAATGTCTTGACTAGAACTTCAGTCCTAGATGATATCCAGGGTCTGATGATAGAGCTGGAATATGACCACAGTAACTCTGTAATAAAACGACGCAACCTCATCGAGTTGGAATCATTTGATTCGTCTTGACGAGTACTTTGTCTTTAGATGGTATCAAGGGTCTGATGATGGAGCTAGAAGCTAGCCATAGGAACTCAGTTATAAAACGATATAACTCCATCGAGTTTGGGCTCGTATGATTTGTCTTGACGAGTACTATGTTCTCAAAATAATTCAGATGTTTTCACATTTGCTAGACGTGCCGCGACGTCTAGTTTTTTTTTTTTGAGAATATTCACTTAAGCATGTGTACATTTAAAATAATACTATAATCGAAAGCGCTTATCAAGATATACCAAGAAAGAATACCATGTTGTTGTTGTTAAAAATGATTAACGTATATAATAGGCTAATAAGCCTAACATACTCCTTATAACAATCACTTTCTTCTGGTGAAAGTCCCGTCCAAAATGGGTCAGCCGTGATTATCGGAATAAGCAGTCAGATAGCCAAATATTTTAAAAATTTTATGCTTGTTGTAAGTTCCGTACGTACTTGAATATAAGCATTTATGGTCTTATTCATAATAACTGATCGGAGGTTTAAAAGCTCGCGCGAAAAGTAGATTGTCAAAAAGTGTTAATCATAAACGTTCGATAACGCTAAAACGTTCTTTAACTCTCCGATATATTTTCTTTGATTTATACAAGCTAGTAGTCTACTATAAACCTTCGATAAGCGTATATTAGCAAAAAAACATGTCTGATTTTGGTCAGCTGATTATGATGTTTGAAATGACAATTTATTGTGTATTGACATTGATTTCTAATAGGATCCGACACGTATAATCTCATTTTTATTGTTATAAGCTTAGAATAAGTTATAAGAAGTTTACGTTTACGATTTACGTTAATTTTCTTAAATATGCAAGCTTTACAAACCCTGCAAAGTGTTGCGGTGATTGAAAATCATGTCATCAATCGGCACAGAAAAGTGTATCGGAAAAGAGACAATCATTTTTCTTTAGGGGATGAGAAATCCTAAAGGGTACCCGAAAGGGTAAGCCGCCGGCGGACCATCGCAGGAATATAACATAGTTCCAGTGGCCCGCCAATAAAGGCGGAGAGACGGCACACAGCGGGTTTCTTTAGTGGGTGCAGACCCCACCCTACCCTGTTCGTTGCCCCGAACGACGGGGTGTGTAGATAGGAACATTATTTCCCGCCTTAACAAAAAAAAAAAGTTCACGAAGACTTGCAGCTGAACGCTAAAGGTTGTGGTACCTCACCAGAGTTGCAAGTATTGACGGCAATACGGGACGGGACGTCGTGAGGTATGCGAACTTATACATAATGTTCATCCTTTTCGTCATTAATGTTGATTTATTCTTTTTAATAAATGCTTTTTTTAAGGTTCCAGAAGATGCTGGAGACCTTCATGGGTTGTCACAAGCCACTACTAGCCAAATATGTAATAGAGAAGCCCGTGCGCTAGCAAGTCATTCATCAGTTTTTATAAAGATGCCTACGTCTCTTGCAGAAAAACAGAAACTGATAATGGAATTCTGCCAAATTAGGAACTTCCCATCAGTAATTGGCTGCATCTTCTTATCTTCTTGTTTAATGGCTTTTGTTGTGGCAGTGTGAGCACAATTTCGCCGTTGTTTATGTAATCATTTTATTATTTTTGTTAATGTGACACAATCAAAAATTAAACCGTTTGACAATGACAAGTAACAATCCATAGATAAACTTATGAAAATATTTTTCTACCATTGACATTTCACCATTTTTTCTACGAATACTAATTGAAACATTATGTACATTAAAGACATTTTAGTTATCGGAGGTTTGTCAAACGATTATGAATACCTAAAGATTTTTATCGAACGTTTGAATGGCTTAAAAGTCGTTTTAACTAATATAGGTTTATACCTTCGATAAGCATTTTGTTATGAATAAGATTTTAAGCCTATCAAACGTTCGATAAAAATCTTTATTCATAATCTTTTGATAAACCTTCGATAACTAAAATGTCTTTAATGTACATAATGTTGCAATTTCGTAGAAAAAATGGTGAAATGTGAATAGTAGAAAAATATTTTCATAAGTTTGTACTGTCATTGTCAAACGTTTTAATTTTCGATTGTGTCACATTAACAAAAATAATAAAATTATTACATAAACAACAGCGAAATTGTGCTCACACTGCCAAAATTAAAGCCATTGAACAAGAAGATAAGAAGATACATAAACAACTAACAAGAAGATAAAATTATTACGATTTATTATTTAAAATTATATTAAAATAAATGATAATATTAAAAGCTGCAAGTCTTTGCGAACTAAATTAAACCGCACACCCCGTCGTTCGGGGCAACTAACAGGGTAGTGTGGGGCCCGCACCCACTAAAGAAACCCGCCGTGTGCCGTCTCTCCGCCCGTGTTGACGGACCACTGGTACTGTGTTGGATTACTTCAGTGGCCCGCCGGCGGCTTACCCTTTCTGGTACCCTCTACTGAGCGACAAAGGTGCGACGCATCCGCACACGGAGCGCCGCACCTTCGCGGGAGGCCTTGCGGGTGACTTCCATCCACGAGATAACCTCCTCGCAGAAGGCACATTTGCCGCGACGAATTCACAGCGCTGCCCGGGGTGCCCCAACGCGGAGGTATCCTGACCCGCACCCCGGAATTTCTCAAAAAAAAAGGATTGCTTCTTTGCCGATAAACTTTTCTGCGCCGATTGATGACATGATTTTCAATCACCGCAATACTTTGCAGGGTTTGTAAAGCTTGCATATTTAAGAAAATTAACGTAAAATCGTAAACGTAAACTTCTTATAACAATAAAAATGAAATTATGCGTGTCGGATGTACTTATTAGAAATCAATGTCAATACACAATAAATTGAAATTTCAAACATCATATAATCAGCTGACCAAAATCAGCCATGTTTTTTGCTAATATATGCTTATCGAAGGTTTATAGTAGGCTACTAGCTTGTATAAATCAAAGAGACTATATCGGAGAGTTAATGAACGTTTTAGCGTTATCGAACGATTATGAATAACACTTTTTGACAATCTACTTTTAGCGAGCTTTTAAACCTCCGATAAGTTATTATGAATAAGACCATTAGTATTTAACTGTTATCTAGACTACAAACAGACACTCCAATTTTTACCCAACTTCCAAAAAGGTAGAGGTGCTATGTTCATCTGTATATTATATATTTTTTGTGTATGTTCATCGATATTTTCGCCAGTAAATTGTGAACCGATTAAAAAATAACTTTTTTAGTCCAAAGGGTATACTCCCGATGTGGTCGCATTATCATCAAGTCAGGATATAATAATCGATCTGGACATCGAGGAAAAACTAACTAGCTAACAATGTAATCAAATTTTATCAGTTAATTTTGACCCACTTCCCAGTTTCCGATTGAGCTGAAATTTTGCATACTTATGTCAGTTTAGTAACAATGCAATAATCTGTTATCCCTTGTTTCTGCAAGTCTGGTAGCGCTTATAATAATTATATTAATTTATTTTTCGCTTTTGAGTGCCTATTTTTGATTTTGAAGTCGGTTTAATCATTTTTTTTTATATAATTTATATTTATTTGTACTCGTATGTGCAGACGACACGTAGAAGGTCGTAGTTGTTACTGAACAGGTGTTCATTATCTTAAAATTATTAATACTCTGTTAAATTTATGAGTAATGTATTTTTATCATTAGATTATGACAAAAATATATTACTCATAAATTTCATTACTAAACCGGATTTATTGCCTGTTCTAGAGGTAGGTACTGATTTAATGTAACATAGTTTCAGTGGTCTGCCAATAAAGGTGGAAAGATAGTATACGGCGGTTTTATATAGTGAGTGAGGGGCCCACACTCCCGTCGTTGTCACAAACGACGGGGTGTGTGGGTAGTACAGTTGTACTGATTTCATATAACAAGAGTTATCCATATCAACTTACCCTTTTCAAGGAAGACATTGTGACGAAGATCGTAGGCTGTACTCATTATCGCCAGTATAATGATCACGGAAAATATTGCACTGAAAGAAACAATACTGGTGTTATATTTGTCTTTAAGCATTAAAATAACGAAATAACAAGCCTTAAAAGAACAACTAAATACTCCGTTGCAATTAGTGGAGCAGAATATAAATTAATATTATAAAATAATAAAGTTGATATTCAAAAAAAATATATTTAGACAAAAAGTAATACATCAATTAACATCGCTCAACTCTGTGTGCTCCTAATTAAACTACATTGCTATAAACAAAAACAATCGAAGTTTACAAAAACTATCGAGATTAAAACAAAATATATAATTATATTATTTCATTCATTGTTTTTGTAAACCTGCCCCCCGTGCTCTGGTTTCCAACCCTATGGGCATACTGCATATTTTGTTCTCTATTGTTTCTTGAGAAAAATACTGTCGCTCTTTAAGTAACGCATTTCGCAGTTCATCCAGATTGTCGGGACTAGCATCCTGAAATTCATCCTTTTCTTTAACAATTCCTAAACATGCTCTATCATATCCAAATACGAGGATGTTGCTGGCCACTGTTATATCGTGGATCTTGATGGCTTAAGACCTTTTAGCCATTTTTTTAAAGACAACGACCCTGTTCTAAAGAATAATCTTTGTATCGCGGGGGACTTGACAAACATACAATTTCACGGACACAAAGTACACCCAGGCTCAGAACCACCATTTGTGGATCACACAAAGAGTTTTCCTGTGTGGGAATCGAACCCACAATACTCGGGCGGGAGGCCGGTATCTAAACCACTCCGCCATCTGTGCAGTAATTTGTTTGAACACGTTTCATAACAAATACTTACATAGCAACATAATCAGCAGGCACCCACGGCTTATCATTAGGCAACCTGCAAAATTTCTCATCATATTGTAAGCCAACATCGGATATATTCACAAACGTGTTAAATAATTTTTCTGTTGAACATACTTTAGGTAAGCAAACGGCCACGCGTAACGACAGGCCTGACAGTGGATTTTCTTCTGAGATCCTAAAACCAATAAAATTGCTTAACTCCAAAATATTTTTAGTTTCACTGTTTAATGGGGCTTAACCATAATAAATTATTTTGATATCTATACTGTTATAAAGCTGTAACAGAACTGTGTCAATACATTTAAGATATGAATGGATTTTGATACAACTTTTATATTTGATAGCTCTTGATTAAACTTAAAAACTTGTATACATTTTATCCCGGTATATTTTTATTTGAGACACAACCTAAAAACTAGCTTTTGGCTGCGGCGCCCGGGAACTGCGGGAAAAAGCTGGTTTTTATATATTTTTAAAGCAGTTGACATGCTTAGCCATATACTCGTAAATGAACACAAAGTGTAAAAATATGAATTAATTATGTTGTAGGCAGCAAAAATTGTAGTAGGTACTTACTTTTTTTACTTAGTAAGTGTTCAACCCTTTCTACACCCATGGGAGTCGTAAGAACTGACTGAGGGAATATCGGGGGAGTGGGTAGCAGCACTCCCTCGAGTATTAACAACATCCACTGTGATCGCCAACCCGCCTGCCAAGCGTGGCGATTACGACACTATATGAGCGAAACAGCACAGGACCGCTCGTTGTGGCGTTCTCTTGGGGAGGCCTATGTACAGCAGTGGACGTCGAAAGGCTGTTGGGTGGATGAAGTGTTCAACGGCAACAGGGAATCTTTATGGTTCAGTCAATGACCCAGATAGTAATGGGATTTTCCGCAATTACAAGGGAGTACTTATGTATGTTCAAATGAGAAACGGGTGCCCACAATAGAACATTGAAATATACAATTAGTTTCACATCTACTAATGGTTGATTTCATTAATTTGAACAAAATCATGAAAATCTAAAATCAAAAATAATAGTCACAAGCAGGATTTGAACCTGCATCTCCTAGAAAATCATTCTAGATGCCATTCTGATGTCACGGGTGACCCCACCTAAGACAATTAAGAAGGAATGTGTTATCGAAAAAGTACTGAGCGGAAGTCACTATATAGTAGCGAAATAAACCAGTTTTACAGTTGAATAAAGTTCAATCGTCTTGTTTTTGTGCCGTGTGGGGCCGGCTTTAGAATTGTCCCACCCCTCTCCACCCATGGGAGTCGTAAGAGCCGACTGAGGGAATACCGAGGGAGTGGGCAGCAGCACTTCCTCGAGTATTAATAACATCCACTGCGATCCCCCGCCTGCCAAGCGTGTTACGGCAATATCCCCCAAAAAAATGAGCACCCAACAAAAAACGGCCCTAAGTCACGGCAGCTCCGCTATTCCGTTGCCTAACGGTAGCGGGCCCGGTAACGGCGGAGCAGGGGGTGCGAAGAATCTCCGGTCGCGGATAGGCTACCATAAACAACGACCTCTGGCCCTGGTAACGCACAACGTTCGGACACTTCGGACCGACGAGAGAATCACCGAGCTGGAAGAGGAATTGAGCAAGATCCACTGGGACATTATAGGGTTGTCAGAAGTCCGAAGAGAGGGTGAGGGCACGACAACCCTCCAGTCCGGGAACTTGCTCTTCCACCGGGAGGGCAACCACCAGTCCCAAGGGGGTGACGGGCTTATCGTTCGCAGGTCTCTCGTAGGCAACGTGGAGAGGATTGAAAGTGTGTCGAGTAGGGTAGCGTACCTTATACTCAGAATAACCAAACCTATTTCACGGTGGTTATGAGAGACTTTAACGCGAAACTAGGCAAAAGGACAGACGATGAGCTGTAGGTGGGGCACTATGGATTTGGGCAGAGGAACCACAGGGGCCAGATACTGGCTGATTTTCTGGAGAAGGAAGGCCTCTTCATGATGGATTCCTTCTTCAGGAAGCAGCCCCAGCGAAAATGGACCTGAATTAGCCCTGATGGTTCAGTGAAAAACGAGATTGACTTTATCCTGTCGGACAAACGACACATATTCAATGATGTCTCAGTGATCAGCAGGATTAAAACTGGGAGTGATCACCGACTAGTCAGGGGCATCTTGAATATTAGAACAAAAGTCAAGAGGTCGCGTTTGATGAAGTCTACGCTCCGACCAACACCTGCCCAATACCAGAACCCCGAGAGCTTTCAGCTCGAACTACAAAATCGCTTCCAATGTCTAGATGAGTGTGAATCAGCGAGCGATATGAACAGCAGGTTCGTGCAAACTGTCCACGCGGCCGGGTCGACTTACTTCAAGGCCCGTCGCGTCAGTAGGAATCGTAAACTCTCGGACCATACTCCCAAACTCATGGAGAGGAGAAAAGAAATTATAGTCCAGTCCTCAGCCGATTGGTCCTGCCTAAGGCGGTTAAACAGACAGATCTCCAAGGCTGTGCAGCACGATATTCACCAATTTAATACTACCCGTATTAAAGAGGCGATAGAGCGGAACCAAGGCTCGAAAGTGTTCGCAAGAGATCTGTCTGTTGGCCAAATTCAGTTGACTAAACTGAGGACCAACAACGGCAATATTATTTCTTCTCGAGATGAGATCTTGGGAGAGGTCCAGCAGTTCTATGGACAGTTGTACAGATCGCAGAGCCCTGCTGTTGGCTTGGTCCAAGACTCCAGATCCAAGCTAACTCGGCAGATTACTGAAGATAACCCGGACGTCAGCCTGTACGAGATCAGAATGGCTCTCAAACAACTACAGAACGGAAAGGCACCGGGAGACGACGGAATCACCATAGAGCTTCTGAGAGCAGGCGGAAAGCCGGTCTTAAAAGCTCTTCAGAGGCTGTTCAATTCCGTCGTTCTCGGGGGCGACGTTCCAGAATCGTGGACCAGAAGCGTGGTGGTGCTGTTCTTCAAGAAAGGTGACGGAACCCTCTTGAAGGACTATAGACCTATCTCGCTCTAGAGCCACGTCTATAAGTTGTTATCGAGGGTCATTACAAATCGACTCACGTGCAGGCTTGACGACTTCCAGCCTCCCGAACAAGCCGGTTTCCGAAAAGGCTATAGTACCATAGACCACATTCACACGCTACGCCAGATTATACAGAAAACCGAGGAATACAATCGGCCTCTGTGTCTGGCGTTTGTGGACTATGAGAAAGCCTTCGATTCGATCGAAACTTGGGCGGTGCTGCAGTCCCTTCAGCGGTGCCAAATTGACAATCAGTACATCGAAGTGCTGAAGTGCTTGTATAGAAACGCCACCATGTCAGTCCGTGTTCAGGACAAGAGTACGGGACCAATCCAACTGCAGAGAGGTGTTAGACAGGGAGATGTTATGTCCCCGAAACTCTTCACCGCTGCATTGGAAGATGTCTTCAAGCCCTTGGACTGGACCGGATTCGGCATCAACATCAATGGCGAATACATCATTCACCTTCGATATGCCGACGACATTGTAGTCATGGCAGAATCTCTGGAGGACCTTGGCACCATGCTCAATGTTCTCAGCAGGGTTTCCCGACTAGTGGGTCTCAAAATGAACATGGACAAGACGTAAGTCATGTCTAATGTCCATGTCATTTCAGCACCGGTCCTAGTCGGGAGTGCGCTTCTCGAAGTTGTCGACAATTATGTCTACCTGGGACAAACAGTCGAGTTAGGTAGGTACAACTTCGAGAAAGAGGTCAATCGACGAATCCAACTCGCCTGGGCTGCGTTCGGGAAGCTAAGGAAGATCTTGTCGTCCAATATTCCGCAGTGTCTGAAAACGAAGGTCTACGACCAGTGTGTGTTACTAGTGATGACATACGGAACAGAGACGTGGTCTCTGAATGTTGGCCTCATATCAAGGCTCAAAGTCGCTCAGCGGGCCATGAAGCGGACTATGCTTGGTATTTCCCTACGTGATCGAATCCCTAATACGGAGATCCGTAGGAGAACGAGAGTGACCGACATAGCCCGCCGGGTTGCCATGCTGAAGTGGCAATGGGCAGGCCACATCGCTCGACGAACCGATAACCGTTGGGGACGAAAGGTTCTCGAGTGGCGACCACGTATCGGACGGCGCAGCGTAGGGCGGCCCCTCACCAGATGGACCGATGATCTGGTCAAAGCTGCGGGGAGCTGTTGGATGCGGTCGGCACAGGACCGCTCGTTGTGGCGTTCTCTTGGGGAGGCCTATGTCCAGCAGTGGACGTTAAAAGGCTGATGGAGTAAAGTTTAATCAAGATCAGTTCAGTAATTTTTGTGTAATGTGCCAACGATCAAATAGACGAAAATTTTAAGTTTTAGGTACAGAGTGTGGTGACGGACTAAGATTACAAGTGTCACCATCCCATTCCTTCCCACGGGTGTCGTACGAGGCGACTAAGGGAATTAACCAATTGCTTGGTGACAATTGTCACCCATTGCATTGCTGGTGGTAGGGCTGGGTATCAAGTGAGTACTTCACTTGCTATCGGGCCCGATTGGGTCGGTACCTCCATCTCCTGTGTGACCGGTCATAAAGCACGTCAGTGTCTTTTGGTTGTAGCAGCGGATAGCCGTTAATTGTTTGGTGAGCAGCAGCTTGACAATACTTTCGATATTGTTGAGTCCATGAGCGATAGTTACCATTTACCATCAGGTGGGCCGTGGCTCATCTGCAACCATAGGCAATAAAAAAATACCTAAAAGCCTTTCAAAGTATTTGTATATATCAAATACCTTTACTGTACCTATACATGTACTCTGTTACAGTTCTAGAATATGATGTACCTGCTAATTCTTTCATCAACCTTTCCTCCAATGAATGCATCTACTTCTGCTTTTACTATATTATATTGCCGTAATCCTTTAACTACTTTATCGCTAAGTCTAGTTGTACTCTGATTTAATTCTGGCCATGGCAACTCAGGCCAAGGTATATCAGGCCATTCGGGAAATTCCGGTAGGGTTGGCAATTCTGGCCAGTTAATATTCTGGTGAAGTGGGATTTCTAGCATGCAATATTTGCCTTCAACGACGGAGTTTGGAATTTCTTTGTGGATCCCTAAACATTGGTAATAGTTTCCGAGATCTATAGTGTTTCCAGTTAGAATTCCCCTTGGAGTTCGAATTCCTGCGTCTAGGACTGTAACAGAAAATAGTAGGATTATTATATGACTATATATAACCTTTTTTTTTTTAGGCGGGAAAAAATTTACCTAACCGCACACCCCGTTGTTCGGGGCAACAAACAGGGTAGTGTGGGGCCCTCACCCACTAAATAAACCCACCGTGTGCCGTCTCTCCGCCTTTATTGGCGGACCACTGGAACTATGTTACATTCCTTCGGTGGGACTATATATAACCTAACTACGATATAGTGCGATGTTAATTTCGAAATGATTGTGTATATACAAATGGCAAGGTCATACACTGTTTATTTTCTTGTAGATAAAAGGATTTCATTTTATATTTTAAATCAATAACTCAATCTGTTCTTATCTTGTCAACTTAATATGAGGTTGTAATTATTGTGAAACGTGCCATTTTATCAAACTAATAATATTGGAAGTGCGCTGTATAATTACCATATGTCATTTAGCAATAAACATTTTTTTTAATCTGCTTTGCAGCATTAAATCCAACTAATATTAAAAATGCGAAAAATTATACAGATATAATATAAGACTTGTATGTTTGTCAATCAATCACGCCTAAATGACTTAGTGGATTTGGATGAAATTTGGGAGGTATATAAATGAGACTCTGGATTTACATATAAACTAGACATATAATCTTTTATCCAAAAAAATTAATAACTCCAGTAGGAAAGATTTTTTGGATATAGACCTAACGACTAGGATTAAAATGTAATTTCATATACAGAAAATTAAAGACTAGATAAACTTACAATAATTTTTTATCCCGACAAACTGTTTATATTAGATACGTAAAAAAAAACATAGCATTATGCCTGTATTCCCCGAAGGGGTGAGCAGAGGTGTATTACACACCCACGATTCGCCAGCTATGTTTAAGTCCCACGTAATAGGGGGCGAGCCTATTGACGTCTACAGGGCACATTTCCAAACTTCGGACCGCTACTGAGAATTTTTCTCTTTAGGAAAAAGCACAATAACATTGCCCGACCCGGGGATCGAACCCGAGAACTCATGATTAGCAGTCACATACACTACCACTACACCACCGAGGCAGTTAAAAGATAGGTAATTAATTACAATTTTGATGCCCACACAGATGAATTTATGGTTAAAAAATAAGTTTTATAAACTAACTTATCAAAAACTACCCTTAATATATTTCATCATCATTTGGCACGTAAATAATCGCTGAACAAAAATAGCTACAAATATGTTGTTATGTAACAATTGAATTTTCCGAAATAAATAAGTCTATGTCCTTATCTGTATTCTGAACTATATGTATGCCAAAGATCATGATGATAGCTGTAGTGGTTACGGCATTAAAGGTAACAGATGAATAAGGAAATTCACTTTCCTTTTTATAATATTACTAGCTGACCTAGCAAACGTTGTTTTGCCATATAAACTATTTCTACGTTGGCAGAAGAAGGGTGAAAATTTGAAGTTGTATATAAACAATATTTAGGAGTTGGTCACCCTTATCATTTAGAGGTATGAAAAATAGATGTTGGCCGATTCTCAGACCTACCCGATATGCACACAAAATGTCATACAAATCGGTCCAGCCAGAAGGAGTTTAGTAACAAACACCGTGACACGAGAATTTTATATATTAGATATGGTAAGGTAAGGATACATTGTAAGTACATATACATCAATATACACACAAAGGCACGTTTAAAAACAAAAAAAAACAAAAGCTATGCTTTTTTTTTCTTTTTACTCTATCTTAGATATTTTTTATACTACGTGGGTTATTTGCCATAAGCATAAGGCCCACCTGATGGTAAGCGATTCCCATAGCCTATATACGCTAGCAACACCAGAGGCATCACTAGCAAGTCACCATTTCCAAGGAATGCTATTTATAAATTGTATATTGCCGTGTAGGGCCGGCTTAAGAATTGTCCCACCCCTCTCCATCCATGGGAGTCGTAAGAGCCAACTGAGGGAATACCGGAGCAGTGGGCAACAGCACTCCCTCGAGTATTAATAACATCCACTGCGATCGCCAACCCGTCTGCCAAGCGTGGCGATTACGGCACTATCCCCCACTCTTAGGGAGGCAGTTTATGTCCAGCAGTGGACTTTAAAAGGCTGATGGATTGATGGATGGATGGATGAAAGCATATACACATATTATATTGTGCGACACCTATATTCTTACTATTTAAATCATTATAATCTACTTACAAGCGATCAGGAGTTCCGTATCATTGTTTACTATATATCTGATCTGTTCATCACACAACTCAGGATCCAACGCATCTTCAAAGAGATTCAAATCTAAAGCATATTTGTTATCAGGTACTATCATATCAACGTACGCGTTCGTAACGAAAACGCCTGTAGTTATTAATAACAATAAAAATATAAACTTCATATTTATTCTTTCGACTTACACAGACTGACCGCTAGTTACAACTAAGCGTTTGGTTAATTTGTTGATTTATTAATTGATTTACAATTTAATCAATTTATTGTGTCACTTTGATAAAAGATTAAATTATTATCACACAAATATAATATCAAGTTTTAGATTATTGGTAATACTGATTTAATGTAAGTAGGTATATACGGTTTCACACGGCTTTTATCTATAGGTACTATTATTAAGCTGTAACAGAGTTTCGTCCGCACATTTAAAATATTTGAGAAAAAAGTAATGTGTAATTTAGTGTGTAGGCGTCTCTGTACACAAAAAAAAATATCTGTTTGTTTGTTCGGGCATCACGCAAAAATTACTGAACGGATTTTGACGATTTTTTTTGTTTGATAGCTCGTACTTAACAACTGGTCTACATTTTACCCCGCAACTATGTCGGAAACATGAGATATAACCTAAAAACTAGCTAGTTTTCAAATAAAATGAGTCTTCTCTCATGTAGAACAAGAATTCTATTAACACCGTGAATTGACACTAAAAATTCAGAACTAATCAATCAGTCAATATTTTGAATTTGAGTGAACAATTAAGTCGTACCTTTTTTTTTTGTTAAGCGGGGAAAAAATGTTCCTAACCGCACACCCCATCGTTCGGGGCAACAACCAGGGGTAGTGTGGGGCCTGCACCCACTAAAGAAACCCGCCGTGTGCCGTCTCTCCGCCTTTATAGGCGGGCCACTAGAACTATGTTACATTCCTTCGGTGGTAATTAAGTCGTACCTCCGTTATAATTATAAGGTACTCCTACTATGAGGTAGCTAACCTTTATTTATCAGGCAATCACCTAACGATCGATCGCAGTGGATGTTGTTAATACTCGAGGGAGTGCTGCTGCCCACTCTCCCGGTATTCCATCAGTCGGCTCTTACGACTCCCGTGGGTAGAGAGGGGTGGGACAATTCTAAAGCCGGCCCCACACGGCCTTATCCTATAGACTTGTATATTATATAAGACTGCTTAAGTATTTAATGATCTTGTCGTTATAAGAGATTATATTTAGTGGTAGAGCTTTCGTGGGCTATAAGCTTGTTTGCCACCCACGTAGACTAAAAGCTCCTTTCCAATACTCCGGACTATATGTGTGCAAAATTTCGTGTTTATTGATTCAGTAGTTACGGCGTGAAAGCGTAACAAATAAACATACAAACTCACTTTCGTATCTATAATAATATGGATGATCAACAGTTTTCTATTTGGACGGGACCAAATATGAACTAACCATTCGTGCAACAAACGCATTAACAATCTCTTTATTAAATTTAAACGTCCAAAAACTGCAAAATAGTTTACTAATTTAGTTAAAAAATATTAAAACAAACCTTCGAAAACCAATTAATAACAGGTTCTGTACAAGCAGTAATATGTTGAAGGCAGCAAATCCTATAGCCTGGTAATTATCGGCAGCATTACTCTGGAGTATAATGTCTCATTGTTAATTGTTAGCCAGAGGATATCTACGGCGGATCTCTTTGGGCTTGTCGGTTTTATCTCTGTGAGAGGACGCTGGGCCCGCTCCTAGTAAGGTGGGCTGTTCAAGTTGTGAAGTTACCGTCGCCAAGGAAAGTGGACTGATTAAAATAGGTGCATATACATGAATTCCAAAGTCTTAATTGGCATTAACACAAAGTGTGAATCGAAAATAACAGTCACGAGCATGATCCTGCACGTGACTGTTATTTTCGATTTTACATTTTCATACTTTGTGTTAATTTATATGGCTAAGCATGTCAAATGCTAAAAATATATATAAAAATATCTAAATATCTTAATGGGTATTTCCCCAGTGGCGAAAAATTTAATAAATTCTGATATTTTATTAAAACTAATCTAACGAATGCAATTTATTTTTCAATTAAAATATGCCATAGTGCAGTAGCATAGTTTTTATTTTTACAATTACATTTATTTATGTTCAACTATAGCATAAACGGTAAAACACGGGCTGCGGTTCGAACCCCGCTCGCAGATTTCTTTTTCTTTTTCACATAATTTGTCATAGGATAACTAATTACACTAACAAAGATATTCATAACATAAAATTTTGCAATTGTGTATAATATTTTGACTACAAATTAGGACGAATATTAGCTATTTTCTTACCTTAGCTTCACTTTGAGTGGGCTGCTTTGTGTGGATATTTTACTCGCAATTAGCACTCCATGTATTTAGTAAATTTCTAAAGAATATCAGTGTTATAAAAGGCCGAAGGCACGCTCAAGTATAGTAGAATTATCATATAGACTTGGATACTATATAAGCCTGCTTAAGTATTCAGTTTAAAACGATTGGTACCTTATTACAGTTGTTCATGTGATTGTGAAAAATATTCACTATTACCTGATGGTACTAATGTCATAAAAAACGTAATTATAATTCTATCATTGTATACAGGGGTAATTATAATTATATCATTGCATTATTTGTCTGCGACTGACCTGCAAACCCTAGTCGACGTAATGGCAGAAGATTGTAAGAAAAGAGGCCTACGTGTGAATGTGAGCAAAACCAAAGTAATGGTTTTTGAAAGGGAAGAAGCCAGAACAGATGTTAGAGTAGCAATAGGAAATTGTGTGCTAAAACAAGTGGATGAATTTGTATATCTTGGATGTGGATTATGCTCCGATGGTTCGGACATGTGGAAAGAATGCCGGACGTGCGACTGGCTAAGAAGATACACAATGCGAAAGTGAAAGGATGTAGGTACAGGCGGAGACCGAGACTCACCTACCTAGACCAAATTGGTCATGTATTGAAGGAAGGTGGAGTCAGGAGTCTCCGAAACCGGCAAGCGTGTATGAAGACAGTTATGAATGTTGAGGAAGCGAGAGATGTATGCAAGAATAGAGCCTCTTGGCACTCTGTTCTCTCTGCCTACCCCGCAAGGGAAATGGCGTGATGATAAGTTAGTTAGTTAGTTATTGTATTATTTTTGACGTGATAACGTTTTATAAATCGATGAACGCTGGCTGCACGCACGAAAAATGCATGCATTGTTTGTGAAACTCTCAGAAAACACATATGACGTTATCACGTAAAATTGTCGTCCGTAAACCGACTTTACAGACAACCATATAGTTTTTTATTGCTAATGACGGCAGACAAGCCACGGCCCACCTGTATCGACCCGCTCGGGCCCGATATCAAGTGAACACTCTCACTTGGTACCCAGCCCTACCACCACCAGCAACGCAATAGGTGATAACTGCTTACTTCCCTTAGTCGCCTTGTACGACACCCGCGGGAAAGGATGAGGTGGTGACACTTGTATTCTTAGTCCGTCATGTGGACAGTGATATGAACCCTTTTTTTTTGTTAAGGCGGGAAAAAATGTTCCTAACCGCACACCCCGTCGTTCGGGGCAACGAACAGGGTAGTGTGGGGCCTTCACCCACTAAAGAAAACCGCCGTGTGCCGTCTCTCCGCCTTTATTGGTGGACCACTGGAACTATGTTACATTCCTTCGGTGGTACAGTGATGTGACCTACTTATAGTAATTAGATAATCGTGTCTGATATTTGATTTAAGAATTGAAATATACTAAATGACACTTCTATGTATGATACATTAATGTCGTTGACACACCTTGCTTTTTATTTTGTATAGGCGCTACCGTTGTTTAATTATAAGGAATCTCTACGGGATATACAAGCATCACTCTGCTTAAAAATAAACATCACTAGCAAGACTTATGAGTGAAGTCTGCCAATCCGCAAAAAGCCAGTGTAGTGGACTATAGCCTAAATCTCTCTTAATCTAAACGGACCTGTGTTCAACAATGCGTTGAGGAAAACTTATCATATAAATAGGATTTCGTTTTGAGTGGGTATAACCTTTTTTCTGAGTTTTTACTTGTTTCCCGATACTGTCCTGCATTTATCAAACTGTACCGAAACAACTACAGTTTTATCCAATCTTGGACACAACAGTACCTACCCTTGCTAAACTGGGGCCATGGTCACCAGTTTTCATTTAGCCACATATGGACATAGTTATTTGTTTTCTAACACTAATAAAAGCCTTTTTATCTAAATAACATCGTAGACATAAAATAATCATCGTACCGAACAAAGAATACAATCGAATTCAGTTAATCGTTATTGATTGTCGTTTTGCTACACGCATCAAAATTTATTCGCAACGCCCAGTTTTAAAACTGCATAATCAAATTCATTCTTTTAAACGAATCTGATTGCCTGTTACGAATAGAGATGGGCAATTTGGCTAACTTAAATGTTCGAATCGATTTGATTTTCATGCGTGTCTTAATATCGTAAGTCATTGCGAATATTATTTTTGGTATAATATTATGTTTTATATTTGCATTTAATCCATTCTCAGATTATTATTATGACTTTAATTCTGTTTTTATAGGTATAGAATTAGAATAGTTGCGAATCTTTGCAAACAAATTATTTTGACGTTTGTAATAAATTTCAAAATCTTATAGTTATCTATTATTATTTTACCTTGTAGGTACTCGTATGAAAACATAATATTGTATAAATATTGTAAGTTTAACCTACTTTTCTTTATAGTATACTCCAGGTATAATAGGCAATTTTAATTTTATTTTTGTGTAGTGGGGAGACATTTTTCAAGATATTGACAAAATTACTATAAACGTGTTTGAATTCTTACTCATGATGGGAGTATATATACTTTGGCATAGCAATCAGTATCTGATCGATTATAATCGATTCTAATTTATTTATCTTTCCCATCTCTATGTATTTGATAAGTTTGGCAATTATTTAAACAGTAGTCATCATGGTATTGCTAAATGTTAGCTGCTATTTGCCTCACCGTAGGCGGTATAAAATTGCAAACGAACTTAATATTCATTTGGGAACACACAACAGGAAATAAAATTCTGTAAACGTTAGAATGAAAAAGAGCTGCACTTTTAGGGTTTAGAAATTTCATTAGAAAACTCAACTGTTTTAAATGAAATCCTTGTGCCCATCCAATCTATATATTTCTATTGGTCCCAGAAATATTTACAAAACACGTTTGCTTTTCTTAAAATTGTTTTAATTCCAATATCACAGAATAGAGTCTATTTGTAAAGTTACAAAGTTTTAGTATACTCCTTGCCGGTTAAACTACGATAAATCATTTTTATTATCGTATTAATCTCATACGGATAAAAAATATTCAAGTTAAATTAAATTGTATTCATATATTTTATTATTTAGCAAACTAGGTTTGTTTTACAAACTAGCCATAAAAAATATGACAATTTGTAATGCAATATGTTTGCATAATTTCATGATGATTGGTTAAGCAGTAACGGCATGAAACCTTACATAAAATAAAACCAACGCTCTTTCGCATTTGGTAAATTAATTAATTTAGTAATTTACATTATACCTACTAAGGATAAAGATTAAAAGAGGCACTTAATTTGTATTGTGTTATATCCTACAAAATGCAGTGTTGATGGATGTTGCAGAATATCAATATCGTGGTAATGTACTACATCATCATCGTATAGGTACGTCATGACAAGCTGAGTGGCGATCTCTATGCTTCAGAAATATACACAATATATTATCTTTAAGTGCACTTACTTTTGCTTTTCAAAACTTTGTTTGGATTTAGTTGTAAGAGTGGGTAAGAGCAATAAAATCTTTTGTGTCTTTTATTTAAAATTCTCATTTTAAAATATATACGAAATAAATAAATAAATTCAATCTACAAAATTGGTGGTATCCATTTTCTCATACTCTTCAAGGTATAGCTCTAGAATGAACACCAATTATGAACCCAGCCGCTAGCTAAAAATATTTGCATTCTGTTTTTCGACTCAAAACCATTAATTTTGATTCACAGAAATATAAATTTTTGGCCCTAATGTATTTCCTTTGGCTACCAACAGATTAGTGCGTGATATTGGCGGGAACTTTATACATAAGTAGTAATCGCTATTCGATGAAATTATGAATAAAATTAATTTATTATGAGAGGAATTTGGTCCATAATCTATCAAACTAGTATGGCAGTAGACTTTACAAACGGTCGAGAAATTTTCTCAAGCATATATATTTCCTCATGATGTTTTCTTTTACCGCAGTGATAGTTTCTAAACAAGTAAACGCATAGCTTCAAAAAATCTCGAATTGATTTTTGGATTGATGAGAAACCAAATTTTGAAGTCGAGCGGCGAGCAGAAGTTAGTTAAACTTAATAAAATGGTGAAGATGCAAATAAAACAATATTTGAAAGTTTACAATACTTGTTCTCCTCTATTTGTTTACATTCATTATTTCCTTTATTCATTTTTAATAAGAGGTTACAGAGCAATATGGCTTGAATAGGCTCAGTTAATGTAACAATTAATCTAAGAAAATTTGCTGTAGGCACTTTTACGAATAATATTATGTTACTTTAAATTCTTGCTACTAGCGAGGTGAACGAACTTGAAAGTCAATTGCGTTTTAAATGTTGTGATTATAAAATAAAAGTTGTGATCGTAAATTAGGGTATGATGTGTATAGTCTAAGCATTAATTGATTGTAACTAAATTAAGATTGGCTTGTCTAGATAAGCATTTATTTATTAAATATTTAAAAAAATAATTGCTCTAGATCACTTTAGCGGTGTTGGCAATATATTATAATAATATTTAATTTATTATTAAATTAAACAGAAGCTAGTGATTTTTCATAGGCTACCAATGTATCATGCGCACAAAAAATCTATGGTTAGATTAATCTAGTTTATCGAGTAATCAAATCAATTAAAAAACCAATCTTACGATATTTATTACCGTTTTTTGAAAAATAGCTGTTTTGACAGTTCATAAGCACATTCGCCCACATGGAGATGTAAATGTAGGTACCTACTTACTTGTATATTACGTGTAGAAAATTGTCTTGCTTGAGCTCAATGGTTATATTGTACTCTTTTAAGTTTCTTGAAAAAGCAAGATTCTTGGTAAACAGATGAAAAATTCATTGGACTTTTAGCAATTACTTGTGTATGGCATAAATAATTGTTTTGTTTGGGAATCAAACGCACTAATACATTTCAATTCTAAGTCCAAGTTAATAAACTATGTACATAACTACGATTGTAGTATTGCTTCTAGGTTATACTCATTACCGGTAAATTTTATTAGCTACACCAGTCACAGCCCTTGACACCGCTAAATGAAGTTCAAAGCTAAAATTAACTCAAAGTACTTATTAATTTTAGTGTGCTCTAAAGCATCGTACCCTTTTATGATACACCTACACGCCACAAACCATAACTGAACTCAAATCTCCATTGCCCTCGGAGAGGCTACCATTAATGAATTTATAATTTGCGCCGCCGTCAACAATTATACTGCAACCGCATCGCCTCAGGAACATATTTAAATGTTAAATCAGCCGTCATTCACGGGAACAACCCACAGGCCGCTATGGTTTTTGTGAAAAGACCGTTTAGTTAGTACGTATACATAAACATAGTATGATGTTCTTAACGACCAACGTTGTTCTAAATTGAGGTTCCCTTCCGGCAATTAGGTGGCAAGGTTTAATTATATAATTCTGAACTAGTAATAGAAGTATTTCTAAGTAGGCAGAGCATTTCAGTAATCGGTTTTTAACCGACAATTCCTTGTACCGACTGACTAAATAGATATAATGTTCTTGAGCTTTTAAAATCCCAACGTGCTCTATTACGATATAAATAATTATTTGAATTATAATAATAATGCATTTAAAAGTTTAAATTCAAGAAAGTAATACAATAAATATTCCCAATGATCTGTGAAGTCTTTCAACCCACACTGGGCCAGGGTAGTAGACTAATCAAGTGCTGATCTTACTCTGAGAGGAGATCCATCTCGAACAGTAAGATAATAATTAAAGAGGTATAAAAGTACTAAATAATAGAACGATTAACATTGATAAGCATACAAACATACAATAAGTTCGAAATTTCAACGTATATTCTACTAAAATCGCTATAGCGTGATGGAATGCAAGGACGATATGCCTCAGGCCCGGAAGAAAGGCCCAAATTATGTGGAGTCAATCGCACGCATGCAAAATGTCTGCGTAATGGTAGGAGCTGCTGTCGCTTTTATGAATTCTTTTGTGGGATATAACGCTATATCTATACTTATATATCAATATTTATGTACCTAATAAGACAGTTAGCCTAGTTTCGTTTGTTCAGTCTACTCCATGATTAGAATGCTGCACTTCATTCAGTGAATCATTGCTAACATTTTGTTTTTCTTATTACATGTAATGGCAGACGAGCCACGGCCCATCTGATGGTAAATGGTAACCGTCGCTCATGGACTCAACCATACCGAGAGTATTGTTTGAGCCGCTTCTCATGGTTTCATTTCACAGATACCTATGGAATGAAAGAATAAACAGCTATCTCCTGCTACAGCCAAAACGCATCGATGTGCTTCATGGCCGGTCATACGGAAGATGGTGGTACTAACTCGCTCAGGCCCGATACCAAGTGAATACTCCTACTTGGTATCCAGCCTTACCACCAGTCATGCAGTGGATGATAATTGCTTACTTCCGTTAGTCGCCTCATACGACGCCCATGCGAAAGAATGGGGTGTCGACACTTGTATTCTTAGTCCGTCACCACACAGCCAAAATACTTTTAGAACACCAACTGTGAAAATAGAGCATGCTTTAAAACATTATAAAAATGGCTAGTTTTTGCTCCACCGCAGACAAAAGCTAGTTTTTAGGTTATATAGGTTTCCGATAAAGTAGCGTGATAAAACGTACTCGTATATCAGCTTTAAAGTCTCATCATGAGCTATCAAACAAAAAAGTATAAATAAAATCTGTTTAGTAGCTCTTGCGTGATATGCGAACAAACAAAAATATAAACAAACATAAGTTCTAAAAAAATGGTTAAGTGTTTAGAGACGCCTGAGTCTACGATATTTTTTTTTCTGAAATAACTTAAATGTAGCTATGTTACAGCTTTATTAGTACAGCCAATATAGCTTATTTTAGGAGACAGGTTAGAATCCTGCTCCCAGTAAAGCTTTCTTTTTCCACTTTCACAAATAATTTGTTCTTAAACATTTTAGATCTATATATTTTTTAGCATTTGACATGCTCCGCTACTTTTTAAAGAATAAATTATTTGTGAATAAGGAAAAAGAGATTTTTAGTAGGAGCGGGAATCGAACCCGCGTCTTTTCCAGTCCGAGGAAGTGCTCTAAGCCACTGAGCTATCCTACCGATCTTTCGATCATCCCAATCTAACGCCATCTATCGGAAAGCATTTACATGCATTAATCCAATATAGTAAGTTTAATTTGTTCTTTAAAGTAGCTGAGCATGTCAAGTGCTAAAATACAGACCAAAGTATTTTTTATATTGCAAACATGGCATACAAGCATACTGTTCGCCTGATGGTAATCGGTTACGGTAGCCTAGAGACGCTTGCAATATTAGAGGCAGAGGCAACAGTCACGAGTAACCTACCCCAGGGGTAGTAAGTAGGTATTATAGCTTGTACCTAAAGGAGTGACGTCGTCACGTTGACAAAGCTCCTCAAATAAGAATAAAAAAATGTTACATAAAAATCATTGGCCATTATATAAGTAAGTGTGAAAAGTAAATATTATAAGAAATTACCATAATCGTGAGCTACGCAGCAATATTGGGGAAAAATACTATTCTCGGACCCCACTGAAGTACCTAATGTCAAATGTCATACAGATCCAGTGATCTGCCATTACAAGCCGAGAGATGGCACTTGGCTTGTTTATTTAGGAGTTCACATTCCCTGTTCGTTGCCCCAAACCCTTGACTGCACAGATTGCGGAGTGGTTTAGATACCAGCCTCCCATGCGAGTGTTGTTGGTTCGATTCCCTGTGTGATCCACAAATGGTTGTTCTGAGTCTGGATGTACTTTGTGTCCGTGACGTTGTATGTTTGTAAAGTCTCCCGCGATACTATAGGATTCATCCTTAGTGCAGGGTGTTGTCTTAAAAAAAACCTAAAATGTTATGTGTGGAACAAAACTAAAATGAAAGACTAGTGTAGCTTCAACGTTTGCACCAGCGGAGCTATGGGTACGGTTGCTGACAAATAAATATGATACGTTACTATAACTAGATACTACTTCACCGCACTAAGTAAGTGTAAATTACACGTCTGCATACTTTAATTGATTAATTCCCACTGAACATTATGTGACAAAGATATCAGAGAAATTTGACACTAGACGAAACATTGAATGAGCATTACTTTAAGTCAAATTTAAACTTTACTGTTACATATATTTGATGTCAATTGTAAACCACAAAAGCTCAGTGAATACGTCAAAAAATTAAGACGTAGGTATCTTGTGATGCATTAAAATAAAAATCGAACAGATTGATAAATAGGGTAACCATAATTTGGTTGTAAAATTGGGTTGAGGCTCGATAGTATTTTAAACACAGAATTGGTTACTCTATGTTAGTCATCAACCATTTTATGATGCTTACATCTATAGACTACTATGGTGCATATAATTATCATATTTTTTATAAATAACTAGCTTCTAGCTCTAGCCACATAGGTACGGTAGACCCTACCTATGTATGGAATCCAGAATATTTTGTTAGGTTATGGTGGCAGATGAGCCTCGGTCTACCTGGTGGTAAGTGGTGATCGCCACTCATGGACTCCACTGTACCAAGAGTACAATCGAGCTGCTGCTCACCATTTCATTTCATGTATGTGAAATGAAAAAATGAATGGCTATTTCCCGCTACAACCAAAACACAACGAGGAATTTCACGGTCAGTCAAAAGAGAGATTATACTCACCCTTAGGGCCCGATAAAATGTGAGTACTTCCACTTGGTAGTATTTCTTAATTAGGTTAAAGAAAATCGAGAACATTAATTAAAAAATATTATAAAATTGCCAGTTTTTAAGTCTACCAAAACATATCAAAAGAAATTAAGTTTCAAAATTTTAGACAGAGCAAACATACAGAAATTCTAATAAATAGTTGTTTGATTCTAGATAGTTACTCCTAAATAGCTTAAAACAGTATATTTTCTCAAACGTCGTCAATGCTTAGACACTAGTTTTCGGTAGGTACCTACTGTAATTTTATGTTTGAAATAAAACGACAGCCCTGAAAACAAATTTATAATTATTTCTCATAATGAGCATAATTTGGTTACCCTATTTATTCAAGTTGGTATGTCAACGTAGTCTTTAGTTAAGATTAGGGACAATCCGATTGGCGGCGTCACTTATTTAGACACGACACTTTGATATTTCATATGTTTTTTTCAATTGATTTTTTGGCCTTTCAAGTTGGGTAAGATGACATATTGGTTACCAATTCGATAAAGGTATCTATTGATTTTTAGGGAATTAATTTTATTGATATAAAGAAATGGATTTCTGGATTTGTTATACGTAAGAAGACAGACTACATTTGAGTGCAAGGATTCTTATTATTTTCATTGTTTTTTTTTATGGATTAATAGGTACCTATAACTGTCTTAATGAGTAGGTACTTCTTCATAATATCCGATCTCTAACTAACTACAAGTGCTCACATTTTAGTTTATTTTAGAAATTAACATATTATTTAATTTACTAAACTAATTTCATAAGTCTCAAGAATAAAATACAAACTTTTCTGTTGAATAGACACTAACACAACATTAAAAAAAATAATGAGATGTATAAACAGATTTATATGAGAATGTTTAACGATTAAACACAAAGTGAAAAAATGTGAAATCGAAAATAACAGTCAGGAGCAATGCAGCATTGGTAAAGCATCTGGACGGTATCCAGAAGATGCAGGTTCAAATCCTGCTCCTGACTGTTATTTTCGATTTCACATTTTTCACTTTGTGTTTAATGTATAGTGCTAAGCATGTCAAATGCTAAAAATATATATAAAAATATCTAAATAATGTTTAACGAATTATCAAAGAAGTGTAGCAGCGAGATCGAACTGGTATTACTTAAAATGCTGATGCATTTTTGATAACCGAAAAAAATCGTTAACATAAAAATTTTATCTTTACGAATAAATAAAATTGAAGTGTCTATTTGTAATGTCTAATTGTTACAATTCATACCAAATAATGACGCAGCCCTATAAATATTTAGATATTTTCATATATTTTAAGCATTTGTCTGTCTGTTTATCTGTATGCTGTATCTCTGTTTGATCCATCTAATATCCGCTCTGGACCGATTTGGAAGTAACTTTTACTGGTAGAGAGCTGATGATATAAGGAGAAACTTTACTTTATTTAAAAAAAAATATATCTAAGGGTGCTCAAAAAAAAAACAATAGCTAAATTCCACAGGAACAAAGTTGCGAGTAGCAGCTAGTTTAATAATAAAATCGTTTAATAATGACACTGAGAGTAAATGATATTAAAGAAATACCTTTAGTTTTTTCAGTAAATAAAATGTTGGTAGGATTTAATATAGCCAAGCCAGCGGACCACTTTAGTAAGTGTCACACAGTTTCAGTGGTCCGCCAATACATTCAGAGAGTCGTCCCAAGCTACAAACAAGGTACTAAGTTAACCCACCGTGTGTCTTTCCGCTTGTATTTCCAGACCACTGGAACTATGTGACAGTACTTCAGTGGTACAATGTAGCATAGGATTTATGGTCTTACGATAGAATTTGTATATCATATGTTCTTATACACCTACAATATTATAATGGCATATTTATTATAAACAACCGCCTGTAACTCTACCTTCACCATTCTTGTACCAATGCATGTCATGATTTCTGACTAAATTATTTTATTGCTTCGTACTTTTTTAGATAACTTTTATGTTTCCATAATCGGGATACAGTTTTTAAACGTTATTTTTTATTTTATAGATACTTTTCTATTTTAACTTTTCTATTTTTTTATTTTTTTATTTTATATCTTGTGAGTATTATGCCGCCGGTATTGAGTTCGTAGATTGAAGGGATTCTCTGAAAGAGTCAACATTTCAAAGGTGAATGGCCTCGTGATGGGTAAAAATATAATTACAAGCACACACTGAACTGACAGTAATGTGTCCGCAGCTTTATGTTCAAACCTTTACTGCAACGTAGGTAATTTATGACAATCGCAATCTTTACCCATAATATTATGTTATGGACACACAAATCACCTTCAAATTTTAAAACACTAATGCTCTTTATACGAAGTAAACATTGTTAATAATACGTAGGTACAATATCATATAA
This sequence comes from Leucoma salicis, assembly GCA_948253155.1. Lineage (NCBI taxonomy): Eukaryota > Metazoa > Arthropoda > Insecta > Lepidoptera > Erebidae > Leucoma > Leucoma salicis. The sequence continues at coordinate 6,068,098 of OX411808.1, read as the reverse complement.
ATCGACGTTTTACATTTTATCCGCATTTGAGCACAAATTGAGTTGAATATAATGACAATTATACCACAGGTACGTGATGGGTTAAGCCCGCTTAATGTCTGTCTCATTCGGGATCATCGTTTTGGAATATACGACAACAAAATTGTAGTGTGTGCGCTGAGTTTTCTTGTTCACTTAAGATGTAGTTATTATTCGTAGGTAACGCATTATCGGTTATGAAGAAAATATAATTAATCTAGATACAGTGGTACAGCTTGCTTATCTCAGCATGAATGATCACCCTCACATTGGTAGGTACTCTTATAGTTGTGTTCCGTATGGTGAGTGAGAGTGCTGAAGGCCCAAATCCCTCCTATCCTCTTCTTTACGAGTATATCCTTTTCTCCGACCTCGTATCGCGTTTCTTGGAGATAGCGACGCGCGAGTGATGCCTTTGCGTTGCTAGTATAGGTGTTATACGGTAACCGCTTGCCATCTAGTGGACTGTATGGTTGTTTGCCACCCACTTTTGTATAAAAAAATATTAATATAATAGTTATGCCAACAATTTCCAGAAATTTATATTAAAAGTTCGGGTTTTCTGCTTAGTCCATACATGGGCGTTGTTTTTATAATACCTATTGTGTTTATGATGTTTATATTTTTATATCAAACGTGACTGGTTTTGCTGAATGGTAGGTATGTAGGTACTACATCCTAATGAATATGGTATCAATAACTGATTTTAGAATGACTTGTGGGTTAAGTAAATTTTGGCATAACTCGTAACTAACAAGCATCGCTCTTTTTTATACATCAATGCTAACAAGCCTATGGTTTACGTTTAATAAACGTTCGCATAGTGGCTTAACTGTGCCTCTAGTCACAATATAAATTGGTATAGTATAGCGTCATTGGCAATATAACGAATCTCTTCATTTATGAACAGACTATGGCACCGTATGTCTTCACAAGTAGTCTGACAGCTTAGGTAACAATAAAATGATGAATACAAATACTTTTTTATTTCAATGGTAGATAATAATAATTATGTACGTACTACGTATAAACTTTATAAGTTATGTTTATATGAACATATCACACATATCTATTTTGATATTTTTATATATTTTTTAGCACTTGACATGCTTAGCCATAAATTGCTTTGCCAATTGAGCATCTGGGGCGGTATTCTAGGAGATGCAGGTTCAAATCCTGCTGGTGACTGTTATTTGCGATTTCTTATTTTCACACTTAGTGTTAACACACACACACACATCTTTTTTACCTATGTATGTATGTAGATAGGAAAATTCGTTAAAAATTTCCATCAAATTTTAAAATTTTACCTTCGCTAAATAATAAACCGTAGTAATTGATAATCAGTGTTAAGGTCATTAACTATCAAAATATAAGTACCTAGTTCAATCTCAAATCTGAGAAGTATAATTTGAACCCAAATCAAACTTTAGATAACAAATTATTTGTGAAATGTAGAAAAAGAGAACTTTTAGAGCGAGCGGGAATCGAACCTGCGTCCTTTCCAATCCGGGGAAGAGGAGAAAGAGAGCACTTCCCCGGATCGGAAGTGACGCAGGTTCGATTCCCGCTCGTTCTAAAAGTTCTATTTTTCAACATTTCACAAATAATTTGGTATTTAAAGTAGCTGAGCATGTCAAGTGCTAAAATACAGATCAAAAATGTCAAACACTAACTTTTATCTAAAACTTGTTTTCCCCGTGACTTCGCGTAGATTTCAGAATATAAATACATCAATCTACTGCACACAAATTATCTCTAGGTATGTAATCATATTGTTATCCCATAGGAACTATTATTTTATCCGGGATAAAAATTAGCCTATGTCCTTTTCAAGGTTCTACACTACGTGTATGCTAAATTTAAAGATGATCGGTGGAGTAGTTAGCTTAAAACAGTAACAAACAAACAAATGCTATCCGTGTGGATTAAGAATACAAGTTTCACCACCCTGTTCTTTTCCACGGGTGTCGTATGAGGCGACTAAGGGAAGTAAACAATTATCACCCATTGCATGACTGGTGGTAGCGCTGGATACCAAGTGGGAGTGCTCACTTGGTAACGGGCCCAAGCGGGTTGGTACCACTATCTCTCGTGTGACCGGGCATGAAGCACATTGTTGCGTTTCGGCTGTAGCAGGAGATAGCCGTTTATTCTTTCATGTCATATTTATGTGAAATGAAATGGTGAACAGCGGCTTGACAATACTCTCGGTATAGGTAGTTGAGTCCATGAGTGACGGTTACCATTTACCATCAGATGAGCCTTAGCCCGTCTGCCACTACATGCAATAAAAAAAAATAGAAACAATCCATTTCCACATTTATAATATTCGTAAATACACTGGTAAAGACGATATACTCAAAAATGATTACTAAATATATTTAAAAGTTCTATTCACAGTAATTCTCTTCTTTTCGAAGCCTGTAAACCTCATCGATATTTTAATGCATTGTGAACTTCTAAAGCAATCCATTAGGTTAGCATTATGGTGTGAATTTCTTACCTACCTAGTACCTATTATTTTAAGAGGAGATATTTTCGAGTACCTAATGGCAGAACAAACTAAATAGGTAGGTACATATCTAAAGTCTGACTTGAGTCCCTAAAGCGAGTTTTATATAGTAACAGTGTAGAAACATCAATAACTGTAATAATTAGGTACACTTTAATTAATACTTTAATTAATTTAAAAGAATTCACGATATACATTCGAAAAAACTTGATTTAAATTCATGATGATCGTCTTATGATTTATATTTATGGTTTATATCGAGCATAGTCTTGTTGTTCGTTTTGAATATTACAGAAGCACTCCGGAATTAGTAATGCGCTGTTGTATTAGATGTTGCAGTAGAAAGATTCATCCGGGAAACATGTTTACACAGATAGGAAATAGAAGTAATAAAATTAACATTGATGTGTAGAAATGGCTGCATGCATGTAATGTAGCGTGATATAAAATGCAGATAGGCAAGTATCTATTAGGTATGCCCAAAGATTACTAACGAAGCTGTTTGATAAGTCTTTCTGATATTTATATACAGAATATTTGAAATACCAGATTATTTAACTAGATCAGATCTATCGTATTAGATTCTTCTTTTGAAAGGCCAACTTTTTTGGAAGAGGAGTCAAATTTAAATTCAAAAATATCTTTAGTTCATAGGCTTATTATACCTATAGCACTTAAAATTGTCAAAGTTACTAATAACTAACTAGAGAGCTTGAGCCAAGTGCACCCGCACGATTGCAATCGCCACAAGTGGCAATAAGACTGTGGTTTATTGATTCCAGTGCCAACAAATATATTAAGGCTTTAATTACATATTATCTATCAAATTCCGCCGATCTTCGAATATGAGTCAATATTATTTAAATACGCCACTTACAGAAATAAGGACGAGGTCGTAACTTAGTTTTGCACTTGAAGTTTAAACGATCGGCGAAGTTGCAATTTTCGTTCGGCTGGCATCAGATGAGCGACCAAAAAGTGACTCATATCTGGGACAACTGTCCTTCTCCATGCTTCTGATAGCTCATAACAATAATGTTAAATAACATCCTAGCAATCTTTATAGGTTGTTAGAATCATTAATGAAAAATCTGGCTCCGGTCTTGTTCTTATTTTTTTTTTGTCAAGGCGGGAAGAAATGTACCTAACCCCACACCCCGTCCTTCGGGGCAACAAACAGGGTAGTGTGGGACCCTCACCTACCGTGTGCCGTCTCTCCGCCTATATTGGCAGGCCACCGGAACCGTGTTACATTCCGTCAGTGGCTAGAATAATAAATAAACTTATTATTTACTGATTCATTTAATTTATTTATTTATTTTGTTCGGTCGTGGTAGTTAGATAGGTTGTCGATCTATATAAATAGGTGGCCTGATGGATCAGCTTAGATTGAACAGTTTGGAACCCCAATAATCTTTAGGATAAAGCTAGGACGATTATGACTTAGGTACATAAGTAATCTCTACGCAAAATGTACTATGGCGTTGAAACCCTTCACATTTCCGGGATAAACAGTAGGTAGCTATTCTTTTCCTGTTCAAACTATAGGCAGTATCTATTCAAATTAGTTATGTAGCTACGCCGTAAAAACGTAACAAAGAAAACACTTTCCTGTTATATTATTAGTAAGGACTTTAATACTGAATCTTGCTACTACACCTATTAATTATTACCTAGATAGTAAGTAATTAGAATAACTATCTATTATTAGTCTTGAAAGGTCCCGTCGATAAATCTTAAGATTACGTTTTAGGATTTTTTATTATAAGTAGGTAAATTTAAAAAAGAAAATTAGGTGTCACACATACTACCTTATATCACCATTTTTGTTTTTTTTTTGTTGAGGTGGGAACAAAATGGCTTAACCGCACACCCTGTCGTTCGGGGTAACACGGTAGTGTGGGTCCCTCACCCAGTAAAGAATCCCGCCGTGTGCCGTCTCTCCGTATTCTACACGTATAAAAGCAGCAATCATTTTAAAAAGTGAACTAAATATATCCATACGTCAAATCCGTACGGTATGTCAATAATATTGAAAACAGACGCACTCACGTGAGTACACAAAACAAACGTACACGCAAACAAAACACAGTACACTGTAGTACACTACAAAATAGACTGTGTATATAACACTATCTGAGTAGGCGTATAGGTACACCTACCAAAGAATTATCCAAAAGACATTCACTGACAAATAAAATGCGATTCACGCTAACAATAGCTCGCTCACCGGTAACGCACCATGAGGGGCCGCACCATACAGACCACGCCTCAAACTCCTCCCACCGTGCGTATGCGCAGCTCAAGTCCAAATTCGTTCATAAATTCGCCAGTTTTATATCCAGTGGTCATTTCTATGGTAATTTTGTTGTGAATGTATTTTAATTGGTTATAAGAGAAATTTCCAAGATTTATACCTATACATATAACTTAATACTTCCTCTAGTGAAAAACTAATGAATATGTACCTACGTACCTATAGCTTATATTATTATATTGGATAACCATATTTGATAAAACGAGCAGTGTCAGCCTAACGGTAAAACCAAGGACTGCAAAGTTAGTGGTATCGAGTTCGAGCCACAGTCCAAGGTCCAGACTTCGTACGACACACAAATCTGACTTTTCGTATTTTTTTAAAATTACATGTGTTTTTATTTGTTTACAATTTATTATTGCTCGTTGAAGGAAAATATCGTAAAGAAACCTGCATGCCTAAGAGACTTTCTCGACAGCTGTCAGTTTGCTAACTTACACTGGGCCAGCGTTGTGGACTATGACCTAATTTCACCTTAAGAGGAGATCCTTGCCCAATAGTGGGACAGAAAAAGTTTTTTTTTTTATTTATCAGATCTATATTTTAATTTATTCGAATTTAAGTACTTGGGGTTTGTATTACCTACTACTTGTTTCATCCAAAAAATTTCAAGGCACCTTACATAAAAAGTCCATAACTGTACTGATATTATTAAATCTAATAAATAAAACTCAGACATTTGCTAAAATTAAGGTCTTGTTTCGTCTAGTGGTTTTAAAAAAATCATCCTGATACAATATCTAAGTGAAAACCTTACATAATATTATAGTCTTCCCCCACTTTACGAATATAAAATTAAAGCTCACAGAGTATACCTAGTGCGTCCAAGTATAGTATACTTGCTCTTAATAGTCTAGAGCACAACTATAGGTATGTGGTAATTGTAATAACAGAAGTTAATATGTATGGAATCGAACCCACTACACTTTAAATGAGAGGTTGGTAACTGCTATGCCATATACATATGTGAGTTCAAATATTCAGCAGTCACGTTGCTTGAAAGTAGCTTTTTAAATTCCTATATCTACCTAATATAGTTCAAGTGGGATTGCGGTTGACGGCAGGTGTGTTCAGGTCGTCGACATTTCGTATCATGTGTTGACATAAACGAAAGCATATACTCAGCCCTGGTGTTCAACAAATAAGGTTGCAATTAGCGTGGTAAGTAAGTAATTTCAGTGTTAAGGCTGCGGTCTGAACACAGAGAATCCGATATCATAACACTACGTTTGTGAGCAATATAGATCAGTTTTATTTGATTATTTTCCTCTAAGACCACAGATTCTTTATTCATTAAACTTCGTAGCGTAAAGGATATCTTTCACGCTTCATCTAAATTATTATATGGTTTTAATATTTTATATATTTTTAAGCATTGCTTCTTATAAATGAGCACAAAGTGCGAAAAGGAGAAATCGAAAATAGCAGTCAGGAAAACCATCCCAGATGCTTTGCCAATTCAGTTATCATGACAATTGCTCGGGACTGCGAATTTCGATAACACATTCCTTCTCAATGCCTTGGGTGACGTCGATTGCGAGGTACCTACACGTACCTGGGATGATTTTCCAGGAGATTCAGATTTAAATTCTGCCCGTGACTGCTAGTTTCACACTTTTTGTTCACTAATATATTGTTATTAACTTAATAATATTTTAATGTTTACAATCATCCTTACTATAAACATTTTTGATCTATATTTGTAGCATGTGACATGCTCAGCTACTTTTAAAGTACAAATTATTTGTGAATGAGGAAAACCTTACTATAAATACGAAAATGCGTTTGTTTGTTTAAGTTATATTACGTTTTAACTACTGAATCAATAATCATGAAACCAGGCAAACACACGCCCGAAAAATAGAAAAGGACATTATCCTGGCAAGACTGACGTATGTTATATTGGCCCAATTCTAAATCTACGCGGACGAAGGGCGAAAATCTGCAGAATCTAGTACAAAATATAATAAAGTTACTAATTTTACAGATGAAGCTTATGAAATAACCGATTAATAGTAATAATCTTTTACCTCCCGTGACCATATATATTTTAAAAGTAGGCACGTTGAACGTCGGTATAGTAGCATATCGATTTAACGCTATGTATCTACTGCAAAAAGAGTCCTGCTAATCCTGAAAAAGTCCTGAGAATCCTGCTCCTGACTGTTATTTTCGATTTCACATTTTTCACTTTGTGTTTAATGCAAAAAGAGTTTTATTTAAGAACTAACTCTATATTTTTTTTTGCTAGATAATCATAGGCATGTACCTACATATAGTAGATAGAAGAATAAATAATATATATTCACGGAAATTCTCACACAACGTCCTCTGGTCCCAAACTAAGCTTAACGCTTGTGCTATGGGTACCAGATTACGGATATAATACATATACTACTTTTTTTTTGTAAATACATAAGAATGTAATATGCCCAGATTAAAAAATAAAGTTATTATAAATAAATATATATTCACGGACATTTTCACACAACGTTATCTGGTCCCAAACTAAGCTTAACGCTTATGCTATTTGTACCAGATTACGGATATACCTAATACATATAATACTTTTTTTTGTAAATACATACATATAATAGATAGAAAACACCCAGACGCAGTACAAATATCTGTGTTCATCACATAAATAATTGTCCTGAGTGGGAATCGAACCCACGACCTCGTGCACGGAAGCCGGTTGCACTACCGACTACGCCACGAGGCCCGTCAAATTTATTCTATTTACATTCCATAAAATACATGAGGACTTACATGTGAGAATGGAAATCATAGCACTTGCATGATAGGTAAGCCAAATACAACCAATCTTTATAGCAAGTAGATACCTACCTATATTTATATAAAACAAATAAATTAAGTACAAAATTATATACATAGTTAAGTTTTAATATTAATTTGTTTAAAAATCTAAAAATAATTGTGTAGGTATTTTAACTGGCCAGGAAGGTTCTCCCTATCATTCAGGGACCTATGTCCATCACTGGGACAACATTAGGTGTGTAAATTTTTTAGCTTAAATCCTTCATCTGCATGGACCTCAATATTCAAATCCATCAGAAATATAAAGCGTATCCCTCACGAACTCCTCAGTCAGCAATGATTTATCTCCATAACATTATTTTTTTTGCAATCCATAAGTCGGTGGGTCTAACATACTTATGCTAAATAATATACTTACGGTTTTCTTTTTGCAATAAAAACTAGGTATTCTGTGTGTTACCAGCCAGCCAGGGTCTCATCTATTTATTAACTTACTAAATTTCTTAAAAAATCGATAAGGCATGATTGAGGGACAAACTATTCAAATAACCTAACATCCGAACGCCTTCACCAACTTTATATAGGTATAGAATATTAGTAGTATAAAAGATATTGGTACATACCTAGCGTAACCAGGTACGTACCACGGAGCAAGTGGTTGAACTGTAGTACGTACATATATATAATCTTAATGCAAAATGTTAACAATGCAAAGAGCAAGCGTGTGAAAGGTAAGTACCTAGCGTTTTTTCACAACTTTCTGTGATATCATCTAGAAACATTACGTAGAACGGATTTATTGAGGTTTGTTTATATATCGTAATGAATTTTTCCTATTTTTTCTTAATTTTGAAGTCCTTACTTAATATTATAAATGCGAACGTGAGTTTATTTGTTTTTTTTTTGTTATGTGTTCACGCAATAATTATGAACGAATCATCATAAAGTAACGTATCAGTCATGAGTCGCGGGCAAAATCTATTAGATAATATTTTTTAAAACAGTTTCAAAAGAAAAATAAAGAGGATATTTTTTATTTGACGGGCCTCTTGGCGTAGACGGTAGTGTAACCGACTTCCGTGCACGAGGTCGTGGGTTCGACTCCCACTCAGGACAATTATTTGTGTGACGAACACAGATATTTGTACTGCGTCTGGGTGTTTTCTATCCATTTCTATGTATGTATTTACAAAAAAAAAGTAGTATATGTATTATATCCGTAATCTGGTACCCATAGCACAAGCGTTACGCTTAGTTTGGGACCAGAGGACATTGTGTGAAATGTCCGTGAATATTTATTTATTTATTTGTTTATATTTTTGGACGTGCATTTAGAAATTGGGCTGCTCATACATTTTTTTTTTAATATCCTGCGGTATTAGTAATAATTGATTATTAAACACAAAGTGAAAAATGTGAAATCGAAAATAACAGTCATGAGCAGGATTTTTGATTTCACATTTTTCACTTTGTGTTTAATGTAGGTATAGTGTTAAGTATGTCAAATGCTAAAAATATATATAAAAATATCTAAATATTTATTATTAGACAAACTTTTACTAACGGCTCTTATCAAATAAACTAGTTGAATTTTTAAAACTCTTATTTTTTTGCAAGGCGTATATCAGTGAAGCTCCCAGCCAATATATATTTTTATTACAACTTCCACAATCATCATCCTAATTCAGCTAATTTACACGAAACGTTAATGAACTATACACCTAAACGTTCCTCATGAGTCACCCCATCCATTGGTAAAAATCGTGTGATTATCCGTTCGGTAGTATTGCGGTTAGATAGACAGGCACAACGAGGGCACGAATCTTTTTTTTCTAATACTCATATCTATAAATATTGTATTAAAAATGATATAATTTATGTATAAGCCAGTATATATTAATTAACAAAAAGTTATAAATTATTAGCACACAATAAATATCTTCAAACAAAATTATATTCAGAAAAACTTCCGCTTGAGTAACGCACCGGTATTATTAGTGACGCAACTAATATCGATGTCGTTAAAGAAGTAAAAAAGATAAGGGTCAAAAAAATCGTGTTCATGCTGGTAAAGGTACAGGTGTTTTGGTGCGGCTAAACACCGCAGCGTTCTATGCTGCTCTGACGGGCGGCGCACGAGCGGGCAGGTGCCGCCTTTGGAGGGGAGCACCTTACTATACACCTTACAAAAATAAACCTGTACCCGAGTTTGCCTTATTACTAAGGACATGAGGTTGAAAATCACGCAGATTATTTACATTGATACTTGTAGGGCTCTACTCCTCTCCTTTTTATCGAACAAAAAATGAACTGTAAACGCGATCACGGCCGCGGCTAAGGTCAATGTTAGCGCTTCCTTCAGTGCACGTTCAGAGAAGAGCGCGTGCGCATCCTACCGCGCATGCGCCGTGCTGTACCCGCCCAGAGCATCGTCATGTAATATTGTACCGAATTACCGGACCCACAAACAATATTTCACGTGTGCGCTTTTTTTTATGTTTAAAACTTGGACATGATTAAAAAGAAGTGTAACAAAAATAACTCGCGCGCATTGATTAATATATAACGACATTTCACCAGACGATCGATCACGCACCGCCGATACTTCGTTGGCGACATCGCTAACCGATAATCGAAACGACGTCCCGGCTTTTTTTTTCGTTTACTAATTTATTTATCCCTATTATCTGTGATGGACGAGACCGGTCACATTTTAAACTACATCTCATATTTGACGTGACTGTGGGTGGAACTTTTGTAAGACTGAAGTGGTTTTGAAAATGGAGACATTGGTGCTTATCCCTCAAGACTTGAGCTTGGCTTTGAGGCCGGGTGGAGCGAGGGGGCGCGAGGCTTCTGTGAGCGTTTGGACGTCTGCAGAACTTCCAAGAGGGTCGTTGCTGTATCCATTCCAGGGTACCATCAGGATTGATAAGCTGCATGTTTATACATATGTTCCTGATCATGATGTAAGTATTTAAGGTTTCTAGCTTTATGGTTATTCTAATTACCTACGAGTATATGTAGAGGCATTGCATCACATTTGCTTATAATCTTGTTTGATTTCCCCGGACGGTTAATATGAAAGTAGAGCTATAATAGGGGCGATTTTATATGTTGATACTGAACATATAATCAACAGTATTTTAAAGCATGTTACTGATGCATTATACACAGACAAATCATAATAGTTTTATTGTTTTAATTCCAAAAAGTAACTCTTTGCTAGTATCTTACAATAAATTATGATATATACACATGAATTAAAAAAAAATATCATATTGAAATTTTAATTAGCTTATGTATTATAATAAAATTCGCTCTGTTAGGTAAGATTAATTTATCTATTTTGTAATTCAAGTAACTATTTGATCAAATATTAGCAAATTAAGATGGCAGATCTTCCAATTAATGCATTTTATTGTCGTGATAATATTTATGTTTAAATAAGAACTCCAACTAAACTATTATAAGAGGTTTTACATGAGTTTTATTGTAGTTTTTAAAAGAAGAACAATATTTTAATAAACGAGAATAAACTAACCGAAATTGATATATCTATGAATGTTTTTGAATAATAATTTTAAATGATGATAATGATATTTATTAAGGTAAACAAGTTCGTCATGGTATCATGGCCGTTAATTATTAGATATTATTATGATTTAATTATGATGAAAAGATAAATATGTTTTATTCAACCATTTATTCATATTTTATGGGAAAATGTTATCGAATACGGACAATAGGTACATACTCAAGAATGCGTTTTTTTTTGTTTAAATTACGTCAATGTTGTCTTATGAGAATCTTAAACTAAGATAGAGTTATAAAATTATCGTTGTCATCTATTGTTATGTTAATTCTTTAGTTTTTCACGTTGAGGATAAAATCAGTGAAGTGTGAATTTAATCTTTAAATTTCAGGTTCATATCTGTATAGGTATTTAAAGCTCTTTAACAATTCAGTTGAGGCTTGTATGTATTGATAATTAAATATAGAACATAGCATCACGCCTGTATATGGGGTAGGCATAGGTGTATTACACGCCCACGATTCGCCAGCTATGTTTAAGTCCCACGTAATAGGGGTCGAGCCTATTGCCGTCTACCGGGCATATTTCCAAACTCTGGGCTGCTACTACGAATTTCTCTTTTTACAAAAAAGCTCAATAACACTGCTCGACCGGCGGGACCAAACCCGAGACCTCATGATCAGCAGTCGCTCATACTACCGCTGCACCACAGAGGCAGTTAGTTCAAATATGAAAATTTCTAAATTATTTAATATTTAATATATTCTATTAGAATTATAAATCTACACGATCGAACATCTACATCATCAAATAACTTACTTGAACACAAAAATTAACTAAGTTGGTACTTAGAAGAATTATAATAAGTAATAAATATTACGAATAAAAAATGATAACCTCGATAAGACCGAGAATGATTAAGATAGGGATATTAAATTCGATCCAGATTTCTATACATATAATAAGCAATTTTATATAATACATACGTTGTTATGCACGTGGCACTGTAGGTACTTCTCGTAAGCAGCTGGACCGGGCCGATTTTGATTAATTATTTAGTATGTCTAAGTGTGTCTATGCATGGAACATTAGGCGCCGGGATAAGGTTTCTAAACTTATTTATTTTAATTCATTGACGCCTTTTTTAATTATTGTATGATTATCGCATATCAGTACACATACCTCAAAACTTTGGAATAAATCTAAAGCATTATCAAAACAATAAAAAACGAAATAATTTTCCCTGGCAGCTGATAGCGGGCAAGCCAACATTCACGTAGGACATCGACAGCTGAGTCCATAAATTATCACTGCTTAGTAAATGAAAAACATCGTGAAGAAACCAATGAGCTAGGCATTGATGTATATGTACTACGTACCTACCTCAATGGAGCTGGGAGATTTTCTCACTCGTCCGTGTGGTGACGGACTAAGAATACAAGTGTCACCACTCCATTCTTTCCCACGGCTGTCGTATGAGGCGACTAAGGGAAGTAATCAATTATCATCCATTGCATGACTGGTGGTAGGGCTGGGTACCAAGTGAGAGTACTCTACTTGGTATCGGACCCGAGTGGGTCAGTACCACCATCTCCCATGTGACCGGCCATGAAGCACATCGTTGTATTTTGGCTGTAGCAGGAGATAACCGTTTATTCTTTCATTTCATATCGGTGAAATAAAATGGTGAGCAGCGGCTTGACTATATAGTCTTGGTATAGTTGAGTCCATTAGCGACGGTTACCATTTACCAACAGATGGGTCGTGGCTCGTCTACCAATACATGCAATAAAAAAAAAACCTTTAAGACGAGAATGCGTCTCCTGCCAGTGTCAACATTATGACAAAAATGGATAGCGAAAATAAGTAATTATGAATATTCCTGAACTGTTATTAGAAGACTGATGGAGTAATATGCCTATAGATAGATATATATACAAATATAGCATACATGTCAGTGAGCACAGCGTGTGGGAGATGTTATAGTGATTAATTTTTAATTAATCCAAAACGTCAATCAATTACCATAAAAAAAACTAACGTTATAAATCGTCAGCTATGACGAATTCCAAAATAAACACACACACAGTAGGATATATAAATAAAATATCGTTATCAGTGATTCCAACGAAATTGGCACGTTAATGGTTTATAACAGCGATACGGCTTTTCCTTAATAGTTATTTCCATATTTGGGTGCACGGTGTCACCGGGCTACCGGTGGGTCTATACAGACTCATAGCTTAACTAATTAAGAGATTAAACGTAGTGTGATTACTTTAAAGAAATTAATTCAATAATAATGACGCTGGTCGCAGTCTGGAAGGTTGCTTGTTTATAGATCACAATTTTTTTACTTGAAGAACTCTTATATTTGAGATACAAATATCATAATTCCACTTTTATCAACTAGTGCTATATCTGAGAGAGGTCCCCACTGGAAGCATCAAGATAATCTATAATAAATTTTGTGGCAAGATTTTACCTTTACACGAGAAAGCGGGAATATGGGAGCATGCTAAATCCTATATAAATAACTCATCTGCATCATAGCAGCATCAATCCGTCAGCAAGGTTATAATCTCAGTCTATTTTTAGTAAGTGGGACCAGGTTTTAAGGAAATTAGCGCATTTTTTCATCATAAAATGGTTTTTCCTAGCTTGTATTATTCTACAATGCATTGGGGTCAGTTGTAACTACGTGTAAAACCTATTAAAATTATCATAATTTGTTTATAAAATAAAATTAGTATGTAGTAGTCCTGTTGTGGCTGAAAACGTTTATTTTTATAGTACCTCTAGTATCTCACCACAACTCATTCTGATATATTGTTGTGTGTAGGGGATATTGTGGTTTGTTGTCTAAAGTTATTGTTAGGTACTTAGTAGCTATCAGATAGCAAAAATAAAATAATTAATTACATATTTTACTAGCAAAAAGTATATTGTAGGTTCATTTCTATTTTGACTTCTTACAAAAACATACTCTTTTTTGGCAAATTCATAATCCGGCTGTCATATTTTCGCCCATAACATTGCAGTCGTGAATTTCAATTGATTATCATTATTTTCCGTATCGAAGTGTCACTACAGAACTAAATCTATTGACTCACCAAGCCTTCATGGCTCACTGCATGACATAAATTGCATAAAGAAACGTCTACCGCCATCTTATTTTCTAAAAATATATTATTAAGAAACCAACGCACTTCTAAGCCATAATAAATTAATGACATTCTCAAATTGGTAATGTTACCTGGTCTAAACAGAAATAATAGAGTACATATTTAAAAGAGTAATTGTGTGTGTGATGTAACGGCTATACATTTGTTTTACACTAAACGGGGTACAAACAAGCATACCTACGGCCCACCTAACGGTAAGCGGTTACCGTCACATTTAGACAGGACAGGTAAGTATACGAGGTGGACAGGAAGGATAATATAGACAGAATAAGGAAGAAATGGCCGTGTGGGGCCGGCTTTAGAATTGTCCCATCCCTCTCTACCCACGGGAGTCGTAAGAGCTGACTGAGGGAATACCGAGGGAGTGGGCAGCAGCACTCCCTCGAGTATTATGAACATCCACTGCGATCGCCAACCCGCCTGCCAAGCGTGGTGATTACGCCATTATCCCCCATGACGGGACCGCTCGTTGTGGCGTTCTCTTGGGGAGGCCTATGTCCAGCAGTGGACGTTGAAAGGCTGATGGATGGATGGATGGAAGGAAGAAATTGGGGTCCGATGCTCTCACTCGCCATACGAATCACAACAGTAGGAGAAGATACAGTTGTTTCACACTGATCTTCTTTGAGAGGGTGGTACTTCCCTGATCGACTGCTGGTGCAATCAAGGCTAAATGTCAGAATATTGATATGAGAGACTCTACATAACGACTCTCATGGATGATTATGAATAGTTAATAAATCTACTGATCATGAGGTCTCGGGTTCGATCGCCGGGTCGAGCAATGTTATTGAGCTTTTTCGTTAAAAGAAAAATTCTCAGTTACTCAATCTGGAAATGTGCCCAATAGACGGCAATAGGCTCGCCCCCTATTACGTGGGACTCAAACATAGCTGGCGAATCGTGGGTGTGTAATACACCTCTGCCTACCCCTTCGGGGAATACAGACGTGATGCTATGTCGTGTTAAAAATCCGCATGTCATAATAATATCTCCACCCGTGTTGCCGTGGCGGACCACTGGAACTGTGTGACATTAATTCAGTGAACCGCCGGCGGCTTATCCATTCGGGTACCCTCTTTGAGCAACGTTTCCACACATTGGAGCTTCGCACTTTCTCGGGAGGCCTTATGGATGGAGGACGCACCCCGACTTCTCCACACGCGCCTCGGCTATCAGGCATCAGGCGCAGGCATTTGCGCCTGCGCCACCCCAATCACAAGATATTTGCATTACTTACAAGAGGTCAGAACATGGACTAAACCATTCTATACTATATACTTTATTTTCTATAGGTACTAGGTATTATAAAGCTGTGTCTGTGCTTAACATTTATGATATTTGAGAAAGAAATACTGTATTAGGCTATACATATAGGTGTGTCTGAACAAAAACAATTTTTTAACATAAAGTGTCTGAACAAAAAGAATACTTCTTTAAGCGCGTTGAGCACTTTTTGGGTGAACAAAAATCATGGGACTCGCGTCATCGTCACCGAACGCTCGGATCTTCTTTAGGTGCGTTGAGTACTTTTTGGGGGAACAAAAATCATGGAACTCGCGTCATCGTCACCGAACGCTCCAATGGAAGTGAAAACTAAGTATTTAGTTTTTACGTAGTATTTTTGAATTATTTTTGGTTTGTAAAGAAGTGTTAATGACCAAAAGTTCTCGACGATACAATTTAGAAGTTACTTAATTTTCACTTCTAGCGGCAGTCCCCAAAGACTGTCCCACATGTTTCTTTTTTAGATTATTTGTCTCTTTGTTCGTTCGCGCGTCACATTTAAACTTTGAAACGGATTTTGATGCAACTTTTTTTTATTTGATAGCTCTTGATTAGCCTTACAGACTGGTATACATTTTATCCCGCTACTATATCGGGAACCTTAAATATAACCTAAAAAGTAGCTTTTGGCTGCGGCGGATTACAAATAGGGTACATATCTATATTGGCTACTAAATATTCAATCTCAATAAACAAGTACAAAACAATATAGTTATAAAACCACTGTCCAGTTAGAGGCAATACCGGATAGTCACGACCCTCGGTTACGAATAATATAGTTTTTACAAAAGCGCCACGTAAAAACTATATCATAACACTAACCGCATGATTGTGAGCTTTCTATAGGGCTACGTGATAAACCTTCTGTAGTTAGAAACCGTTTGTTATAAATTTCTTTGTAGATAATATATTATATTATTAACTAGGATTGTATTGGTAAAATGTGGTTGACGTACTGTTGGTTTTAATATAATAATATGACTTTTTTATACTACGAGGGGAGCAAAAAAGTATACGGGCTACCTGATTGAAAACAGTTGCCGTAGCCTATAAACGTTAGCAACACCAGAAGCCTCAATTGCGCGTCGCCAACGCCAACAAAACGGACAGGAGTTGGGGAGTATGTATATAGGGAGGGGATGAAAAGGAGGGTATAAGCTTCTGGTGCTCTCACTCACCATATAAAACACAACAACACAGTAGGAGAAGCTACCGTTGTTTTACGCTGATCTTCTTTGAGAGGGATCTTCTTGGGGGGGGAGCTCTTTTTTTCTTGGATTTTTGTCTGTTTGTTAGTTTGGACAGATTTAATAGGCCTTGATTATACTTAAAAACTGGTACTTATATATTTTAATCCGCTACTACATCGGAAACTTGAGGTATAACCTCTATAGTAGTTGATATTTTGCTAAATTAAAATGAGTAGGTATAAATATGTCATGCCCCACACTACCCTGGTCGTTGTCCCGAACGATAGGGTGTGCGGTTAGGAATTTTTTTTCCCGCCTTAACAAAAAAAAAGAAAAAAAAAGGCATAAATATATCATATCACTGAAGTGACATAACATAGTTTCAGTGGCCCGCTAATACAGGCGGAGAGATCGCACACGGCGGGTTTCTTTAGTGGGTGAAGGCCCCACACTATCCTGTTCGTTGCCCCGAACGACGGGGTGTACGGTTAGGAATATTTTTCCCCGCCTTAGCAAAAAAAAAAGTATAAATATATCATGACAATTTTTTTTTTGTAAATTTTCTTTTGATACTTTTTCTTTAATTGATTTTATTTTATACTTTTCAGTAGGCAGGTATTTTATTAGTATAATACCCATAATAACTCAATTTTCATTCGTTGAATATGTTGTGCATTCCGTTGGTAAGGAGTAACCTACCTACTGTTTTATATTCATAGTGTAAAGCCGCCTGGAGACCAACAAATTATTTGGCAAATTTTACGTGTTGGTCAAATTTATTTGATAGTCTGAGGCTTTGCTTGACGTGTTTGTTAAATAAAATACACTCGTTATTTGTTGAAAATGTGAAATTTGACAAACACCTTGGTCAAACAAATTTGATCGTTTACTAGGCGCTTTAATTAATGTATTTTGTTTAACAAACACGTTAAGCAAAGCCTCAGACTATCAAATAAATTTGACCAATACGTAAAATTTGACAAATAATTTGTTGGTCTCCAGGCAGCTTTACTATAATCATCTACAACGGTTCTTAAACAAAGAAGTTATGCGCAAAAAATATAAATAAACATTTTAGTATATATATATAGGTAACTATTTCAGGTACTTTTTGTCTGATGTCGAAACAAACAAACAGATAAAAAATAGACAACTCTATCACAGCTTTATAATAGTTAAGATTAAAATTGCATTAAGAACCCCTTCTGTTTTTTAAGTTGGTAAAAATTGAAAATGCACATTATTATAGTCTCACACTTTCTGATACGTTGAAATTCGCCCACATTTATAATTTAGTCCCAATATAAGGTAGGGTGGGACTAATGGGAACAGTTTAAGTCTCTGTATTGATTTCTTTCTGTAAAAAACTGATTTCATTTTTTACATGACACTAGGTTAATACCTATAAACTCACGATTAGAAGTTGCACTCTTATGCCACTAGGACAATAAGACAGTTACATTTGTATACCTAATTATATACATTAGTTTAATACGTACTTATAATATTTTATTACAAGTTTATCGTTTAAATACCCGTGAATTGTAAGCCTGGATCATTATTTCGTACCGAGCAACTAACAATTTCCTGGCAATAAATTAGAGTAACACTTTACCCGATTTTTAACGAGCTAGTCAAATAACTTTTTAATTCAAATGGTTTAACTGAAATATAAATCGACGAGGACCGGCGTAGTGTGACTAAAATATGCATGACGATATCTCAATACAACTGTCCAACATCATTAGGACATACTCCGGATTACACCATAACTAGGCCCTTCGAAATCCAAAACAAGACCAATTAACACTATAATTTATCACCATTCTGGCATTATTCAATAGAAATTTCATTATATGTAATTATATAGAAAAACAACACCTTCGGGCTTTTGGCCGGAAGCTTTCGCACTTAAGCTTAGTTCAGGTGTTGTGTAAACTTTCACTGTGAACTGGTTTGGTACGAGCGATGCCGGGTGCGTCTCATTGTATAAAAGCGAGATCGCAATGTTGTTATCTACTTGGGACTAATGTTAATGTTGTGTACCTACTTTTTATTGACTTATAATTGACGCTTGCGCATGTGCTTCATAAATGTAAACAGTTATTGATAAAATACAGCCTAATAATAACCAATAAGTACACTAATTAATGCATAGTTTTTTCTTTATTTCTGATAGTATAGAATAAACTTTTATTAATACTCTTACATTAATTCCTCTGAACTTAGAACCTTCATACCTTATCAAAATGTTTTAATCATCTATGCCTACTACTAGCTATTGTCTGCAGCGGAGCTAAAAAAAGGTAGTTTTTAAGTTATATCTCAGGTTCCGATATAACACGGGATAAAACGTATTTTTGAGTCTAATTAAGAGCTATCAACCCATGATAACATGGCATAATGTGCCTTGTTCTTTTAAAATTATCTATGTCATCTTTGTACCTACAACATTAAAAGCAAATAAATAAATACACAAATAAAATAAAACAAACGGCTCAAATATCATAATATGTAAGTTGTTTTTTTTTATTTTATAACTGATAATAGTTTCCTTTAATATAGTGATTATTTGAAAAGGCATTGATTTACAGATAATTTATTAATCGAAGTTATATAGTTATAATAAAATTGATTAATCGAGCAAGACCGTTAATATATTTTAGGTGCAACTTTCATGAGCCCTTACTTACATATAAGAACATATTCACACTACTCCAACTAAATATATATCTCTATTTATGACGGGCACATTAAAATTGAACGGAAACAAACAAGGCATTAAATATTGATAAAATATTACCAACGGTTTTTAGTGAAGCTAATAAACGTCTACCGGAATTATCAAGTGACACCGGTGATGATATCTTTACAGAAAATACCACTTTTTTAGTATTGCATTTAATTGATTGGATTGTCATCTGTCAAAACTAGCCTTTGCCCGCGGTTCAGTTAGTTTTTAGGTTATATATCAGGTTCCCGATATAATAGGGGGATAAAATGTATACCAGTTTATAAGTCTAATTAAGACCTACCAAATAAAAAAAATTGCATCAAAATCTGTTCAGTAGTTTTTGCGTGATGCGCGAACGAACAAACAGACAAAAAATCAAAATAAAATTGTTTTGTGTTTAGTCACGCCTATATAGCCTAATCCAGTCATTTTATCTCAAATATCTTAAATGTACAGACACAGCTCTATTACAGTTTTATAATAGTATAGATAGATAACCGTTCATAGCTTGCACCACACAAACTAGTAGCTTTTTGTGTCTTTCAACGCACGCGCAGCATTCATTACCAACCACTTTTGTTCGGACAAGAGTCTAATTACAATTGTTTCGTATATTTTGACAAGAGCAATTTATAATAACATTTATACTTTATAACTTATTGGAGCATAAAACTCTCAAATTATTCTAAATCGACTTCTAACAAACACCATGCTAGATGATTGCTCTGATGGAGTGACTTAATTGTGTAGTAACGGGTTGTAATTATCAGTAAAGGAAAGTAAACTCTGCATCGGTATGAGGAAAAATTGGCATGTGTCAGTTAATTGGAATGTTTTTATGAGTTGATAAATTTAGATCATTTTAGTCACGGAATATCGATGATGATGATTACATTACAATTTGTATCAATTTCTGTATTGGCAATAACTTATTTGAATGTCTTAAGCTTAACGAATGGTTTTATTTCTCTACTTATATGTATAGCTTTAACTTTATATTTTGTTTTTTTTTTGTTTAGTTTAGTTTACCTTTTTAGTGTCAATGTACTGTGAAATAAAAAAACTCTGTCTGTTAGTTTTCATTACGCATACTAGTTGGAGGAAGTGCTAAGCAACCGATAGAAGGTACATCGCGATACATCTCAAAATGATACGGATATAAAAACTGGTCACTATGTATATAGTACAATGTGCAAGTCAGCTGTGGTAGCTATCATCATACATAAAGTATTGGAACAGATTTCCAAACGAAATTTAAAACCATCGCGGCTCTAAATTTTAGCTGTAGTCACTTTTATTTCATAGCGTAATTTAATGCTGCCCGTGCGACATCGATATATTTTTAGTTTTCATTTGTTAAAAATCATGCACATTGATCAGGTTTTGTTTATATTTTGTATCATATAAACAAAAACCTGATCAATAGTTATAATAATTTATCAATATATATTAAAATCCATTTAAAATAATGATTTGTATCTATCTTTATACGGCAGATGTAAATTTGTTGTGATTTTTAATTTATCGTTTGCCATTACTATCAGCCTTCAAACGTTCCGTTAAAAACATTACTTTTTGAAAATTTACTAGTTAATAGGTATTCAGTTAAAATAACTATTCTTAAGAATACTGAGTATTTTTACATTTTATTGTGTTTGTTATTTGGGAAATAATAATAAGTAGAATTTAGATTTAGCTACATTTGACCTCCGTGGACCCCAAAAAGACCAAAACAAAGAAAATTAACTAAGTATCATCATAATACTCATAATCCAAGGAAATGAATTGGATTCGCCTCAAACAATGAAAAGACAAAAGATGGCACCGTGGGAGCGAGCAGTATTCACATAAGCTAAGCGGCAAAAATGAAGCAATATTGTGCACGGCCGTTGACATTGCACGATGTGAAGATCTTAATATACTATGGATTTCATAAAAAGTTAACTTAACTTTTTGCTTATTATCATGACGATAAAAACTCAAAAAAAAAATTAATGTGTCAAACATAGAAATATCATCATATACCTATATGGTGGTTCTATTAAAATACCTTTTATTATATCGATCAAACTAAAATGTGTTTGTAAGTGCTGTGTGATCCTGAAATTACGGGCTATCCATGAATAATTTTGAGGATCCTAAACAGCACAGATAGTTACTGTGTCGACGACATATAAAATATTTATTTGCCAATTTATTTACTTTATATTTTCAATAAATGATTATTCAAATAATTAACCTACCTATATATATATAAAATCGCGCGTGTCGCCCAATGCACAGCAACAGCTCAAGTGTCGCTTAGGTTTACTTCTCGCTAGTGTATAAAACTGGTGACATATATGAACTCAGCCATCGTGACAATTGCTCGGGACCGCTAATTTCGAGAACACGTTCATTCTTAACGTTTAGGGTGACGTATTGATGCATGGTGACTAATTTAGAATCTTTGGAAAATCAGCAGTATAAATAACAGATTCACTGATTTCTTTTTCAAAGAACTTTTTTATTGAAAGAAATTTATCTTTATTTCTTTCTTTGTTATTTTTTTTTGATAAGCTTTCAAGAGTTTACATTAGGTACACCATTTTACCATGAGGTGAAAACGCAGTTATATTTTTTTTTAAGAATTCCATTTCTTAAATTAGACTAATTATCTAATCCTTGCCGTTTAATGGGAGTCATAAGAGTCGACTGAGGGAATACCGGGGGAGTGGGCAGCAGTACTCCTTCGAGTATTAACAACATCCACTGCGATCGCCAACCCGCCTGCCAAGCGTGGCGATTACGGCACTATCCCCCATTCTTGGGGAGGCCTATGTCCACCAGTGGACGTTAAAAGGCTGATAGATAGATAGATCTAATCATTCAAAATTTATAATTTTACAGAAAGAATATCTATTTTCTTCATTAAATAGTAAAGTTCATTCCTCCTAGTCTACACGTAAAATGAGATAGAAAATTATCAATCAAATAATTTTTAAATGACATTCTACCTGTCAACACTTATTTACCATTTATTTGAAAGAAAAAAGAAAAAATACTTCACGACAAATCACCAAACAATAGCACGTGTGTATCTTATTACAAGTTCACCGTCCAAACAATTGGTGAAAAACTTCATGTGATGCAATAAGGTGAAACACCTAATTATCTCATAACGAATGAATGAGTGAACTTTCGCTTTTGTGTTTGAACAATGCCAGCACTCTCTTCTAGTGTGGCAACATCGTCTTTTTACGTTATATTATGAAGTATGTAAAACATACTCTGATTGTGTTTTGGCTGCTTTCCGCATTTGACAGACTTATAAAGGATTTACTAAGAGTGTTTTTAATACTCTGACAGATAAGTCAAATTTAGTCCTTTGAATTTCCTGTGACATTGTTTAAGATTATCAATGCCTCTTTCTATTATAGTATCATAAATAGTACAATTAATTATCTAATTGTGCTAATTTTTTGTCCGTGTGGTGACGGACTAAGAAGAAAAGTGTCACCACCCCATTCTTTCCCACGGGTGTCGTATGAGGTGACTAAGGGAAGTAATCTCGCTCGCTCTGATCGCCAACCCGCCTGCCAAGCGTGGCGATTATGGCACTATCCCCCATACTTTGGGAGGCCTATGTCCAGCAGTGGACGTTAAAAGGCTGATGGATGGATGGAAGGGAAGTAAGCAATTATCATCCATTGCATGACTGGTGGTAGGGTTAGGTACCAAGTGGGAGTACTCACTTGGTATCGGGCCCGAGCGGGTTGGTACCACCATCTCCCGTGTGACCGGCCATGAAGCACATCATTGCGTTTTGGCTGTAGCAGGAGATAGCCGTTTATTCTTTCATTTCATATCGGTTAAATGAAATGGTGAGCAGCGGCTTGACAATACTTTCGGTATAGTTGAGTCCATGAGCGACGGTTACCTTTTACCATCAGATGGGCCGTGGCTCGTCTGCCACTACAAGCAATAAAAAAAAATGCTGAACACACTATTTTAGTAAAGACCACATATAATAATAATGACAGAAAATATACTTATCAAATTTTAAATTGACGAACTATCAACTTTTCAATAATTGCCAACAGTTTTATATAATTACTTCTATTTCTCTATCTTGTAACGGAAATGATCAAAATTAGTCGATCACTATATTTATAAACAAGTTTAATAACTGTATTAATAAAGAGTTTCCGCCCATTTGAGAGCTGATGTAGGTATGCCACAGGGGTCTTACCTTGGATCGACACTTCACTTCATATATTTTATTTATACCAAAATTTTATTTCTGGTAAAATGAAAAATGGTGTCAAATGATTATTAGTATTTATTTTATAATCTTTATACTATAGATAGTGTTCCAACATAAAAATTACTTCTACATCTAAAATGTTATCTAGATTCTTTCACAAAATTACTGCAAATACGTTGTTGTAATTGTATTTAAATCTTTATATTAAATATTGCCCTTAACTTAAGTACGAAAAATATTAACACGTCAATCATCTTCATACATTACACTCTCAAATAGTTTCTACTACTTATACGAACATCTGTAACTATTTTCATTACAAATTCATATTCATATTATAATTAAAAGTGCCCATAAACACTGGCATGTAATTATTGACGTATATTTAATTGATTGACCACGGCAAACCGATTTGTTACAAACATATTTGTTATGAATGGTTTTGAGTACAGACGCACATCGTATTCAAATACTAATATTAAGATTGTGAAAGTATATTTGCTTGTTTCGTATTCTGTCACGACTTATCTTCTTCATCGATATTTTAAGAGATACTTTATTGTTACTTACCCATTTGCGTTTTGCATTCAGATCTACATTTGTAATTGCATTTGAAAACCTAATCAAAGAACCAATATTATTGTTTAAGGTGACATTGAATTAATGAAATTATTGAAAGATAGCTAATGACTTGAAATTTTATTGCTTGAGAAGCGCTTGACATAAAAATACATTATTATGAATCTTATGCTAAATAAAAGAACAGATAATCATTCAATGACATTAAATGAGAATTGGAATGATATACAAATGTAATACAATTGCAGAACACACATTTTATGGTCCTATAAAATTCACTGGATTGTTCAATTTACTTTAGTTTGATCCATTTTAAATGAAAATAGGGTCGAAAGGAGCTTAGGTACCAATCAACGAGACCCAGGTAATTTATGTGTTAATGCTCTGTACAATATAATAAAGAGTAAATAGAAATGAGTACTCTTTCAGTAAAGATCATAATGTTTTTGAAGTTTATAACTTAATCAAAATACTTGTATCTCTTAACATATCTTCAAAAGCATTATATTAGAAAATAACTTGTATTACTTCATAAATTGAACTGATATTACTTTAGCGATCTTCAACAGTAGCTGGCCACTCCTAGTGATTTCTTCAAGTAGCCTATTGTCAACGTTTGACTGATTTATGTTCCGATCAGGATTCATTTCATTCACGTTTATTTAAATGTCTTGTGAATTTACGTTGTACCGGTAAAATCTCAATATTACAATGAGACTGTGATAACGAATGACTAGACGCTTGACAGGTTTTAGTCAATGAAATATTGTAATAAATGTTAAGTTAAGCCTCAGGTCTAACTTACCTTTGAGCGTGCACTAGGAAAGACATACTTATTTATTTTTATAAGAAAAAACTGCCTGTTTTAGCTATTAATGTAAAGAGAATACGAACGCACAATATACGGGTAGAAAATCATCCATCCATTGGCCTTTTAACGTCCACTGCTAGACAAAGGCCTCCCGAAGAGAGCTTCATGGCGAGCTTTCCTATGCTGACGGCATCCAACGGGTTCCTGCGGCTTTGACCAGATCGTCAGTACATCTGGAGGGAGGGTCCATCAGCCGGGTCATGGCTGGTTTGCCTCTATATCTAGACTGTCGTTTAGGGTTTAACTAAATGCATACAAAAATATACATCACCGAAACGGCTGGAACGATTTAGACGAAAATTTCACTGTTAGATAGCCGGTGCTACTTACAGTAATTTAGGCTACATCTATTAATAAGAAAAAGGGGATCCGCGCATAATAAATAAAAACGAAATCACAGGCGTAGTCGTGGGTAGCACCTAGTAATCTTTAAGCCAAGAAATAAGAAAATCTATTAAATTATTCAAGCTGCAGGCGTTAAATTTTAATCATAAAATCAACTACCTGATATATTTAAAATTGTAATACTGCAAAATTTGTATACTAGAAACTATAAACAACTCTCAATTTGCATATTACAATAACACTTCAAACTATGTTTATTGCAAGCTTACAAAATTAGACTGCTAACTGCTGAGGTATGGACGCACTTACTTTAATATACCTAATATAGATTCTGGAAAAATGACTTGATTATGTTCGTTTTCACAAAGGACTCTGAAATTTATGACATAATAGCGACCGCGCGTAGTTACGCTTGTAATGTTATCCTAAAGCATATTCTTTTTATACTACGTGGGTGGCAAAAAAACATACGGCCTACCTGATGGTAAGCGGTTACCGTAGTTGCGCGGGTTAGCGGGTTCCGTTGTTTCACGCCAATCTTCTGTGAGAGTGTACTTTACCGATTGAGCCAGCCTATTCATGCTGGGATAAGCAAGGCCACTAATATAATGGTTTCTTCATAAAATGTCTACATAACACATAATTCCTCTGGTTCAAAATGTCATAATTATGTCAAAAATAACTAAAAATGTTTATGTAAAATTAATATTTTATACGGAAATTATAAACGATATTCCGTTTAAGTAAGCGACGAATTATAAAAAAATTCAAGTGAAATTCCTGGTGACCTGTGACACAAGTTTCTTTTCAGAAACTTACTTCAGGCATCAGTCTCTCACGAAGAATCAGTAAGGATTTGGACTTGCAACTTTACATATTATTTGAACTCTTCCATAGTTTGCTTCCTATGTTCTTACATCAAATCTTTTAATAATAATATATCTACAGTGTACTATACTGTTAAGTCATACTTTAACTTAAAAAAACACTTAAATCTATATCATATCCTAACGACAATATATACATATTAATAATGTTACTATTTTTAATTGACTGTTTAAAACCCTTCGGGTTATAAAAATACATAAATGCCCATTAAAAAAAAAATACTAAAAAAACATATAGTTAAATTACGTGGGACATAAATATAGCAGGCGAACCGTAGGTGCGTAATACACCCCTTCGGGGAATACAGGCGTGATGCTATGTTTAATAATTTTACATGATCGATGTCTCACATTAATTATTTAGCCCAAATCACCTTCCTATCCTCTCCTTATTAGCCTTCCTTTCCACCCCTATCCATTTCCTTGGAGATGGCGAAGTGTGAGTGATGCCTCTGGTGTTGTTATCGTCTATAAGCTATGGTAGCCGCTTACCATCAGGTCAGCCGTATACCTGTTTGCCACCTACGTTGTATAAAAAAAACTCCTGGTAGGTGGCAGCTTGCATCTACCCTTGATGTTGAGAAACTCCATGAGTGGCGGTTACCACTTACCATCAGGTGGGCCGTTTACTTGCCTGCCAACGTTGGCAATAAACAAGTTTATAGATATCTTTATTAATATGACTTTCCAAGAATTCTACAAAATTATTCAGCGCTACTATCAGAATTATGTACCAAAGTTATTAGTATATTTTAAGATTGTAATTACAACTAGAAGTAGTTTATTTGTAACTTAATATTAAAAGAAGCCAGAAGCGATGCAAGTGTCCACTACTTGATATACATGAGGATAGCGTTATGTTAGACGTAACCATTAACATCTAGATCACGCGAGATGAATAAAATTTAAATTAATACGGAACCTTACATATTCATAGTCTGGTAATCTCGAATCAAATACGTTTATAGAGAACTTCGATTATTCGTGGGAATTGTCGTTCGGATACAAATCGATGTTTCTGACATCGTTTATCTTTTCAAGATTCTTGTGTGTTAATTTATTCAAATGAATTCATAAGTCACGTTGGGAAGATATTCGTTACAAAAACTATCGGAAGCTCACTCTCTATTTATTACTATAATTGCATATATTTTGACGTTTTAAATAGCGGGTTACTATCATAGAATATTTTTGAGCAATTTTCGGTTCAATTTAAATTTTATTGAATTATATTATTGAATAAGCCCCTGTGTTAGCAATTATCTTCGCGTGTTTAAATGTAATAATATAGAGTAGCTAAGAAATTTATTCAACTTTTATAGCTTAATAGACTGTTGGCACGTAGTATCGATATGAAATAAATCAATATCCGATCAATATTAGGATATTATCGCGTATTGAATTAATCGATAATAGTGAGTTTTTTGTTTGTCTACACAATTACATATACATTATAGTTTTTATAAAATGAGATTTCTTATATTTAAAACATTCGTGGTTATTCTTAGACGTATTAAAGTGTAGTTAAGTGTATACAGAGTACACGCGTCTTTACAACATTAAGTACCTTAACTATTTCTATATGTATTTAGTCTGAGATAAAAATTGATATTTTATATTTTTCTTTCACGTACACAATCACGGCAGTCCTTTTTGAGAGAGAAGGATTAAACCATAGTTCACCACGCTAGCCCAGTGCGGATTGGTAGACTTCACAAGCTGTCGAGAAGATCTCTTAGGCTTGCAGGTTTGCCGACGGATCACTGAAGCAAAGTCACACAGTTACAGTGGCCCGCCATTACAGGCGAAGAGACAGCACAGTGAGTGAGGGCTCGTTGCCCCAAACGATGGTGTGTGCGGTTAGGTCACGGAGTACTTCTGTACTCCGTGGGTTAGGTACATTTTTCCCGCTTTAACCAAAAAAGGGCTTGCAGGTTTCCTCACAATGTTCTCCTTCACCAAGCACCAATAATTCGTTAACAAACTCACATCATTTCAAAAATTTTGAAAATTATGTGGTGGCTTGCGGTCTTCTACCTAATCTGGGTGGGGGTTGAACTCGATCCCACTGTGTTGGAAGTCCTTGCTTTTACCACAAGACTATCACTGCGTTTAATAAATAATTTTTATTGCTATTTAATACAGTAATTTGTCTCTTTGTACATCTTAATTACGGTTCAACAGTATTTCTGACTTATTGAAGTCATACTGGAGATAAATATTATATATCTATAATAATATAATAAACCTAAAAAGTTTATTAATTTAAGCGCGCTAATCTTAGCAATTACCAGTTGGATTTAAAAAATGTACAATTATTGAGGAATGTTCTGTAACATTACGCTACGAGTCTTAAATACCAGGCAGAAAAACAAATATAATTGCCATCTTATGTCACAAAATTAAAACTGGACTGCGATATGTTATTATCGATAATCAGATTTCTTTTTAAATTAATTAGCGGGTGAAACTATAGGCCACAGTTAGTAGTATAATGTATGTACCTATAAGAGAATAAATTATGTTCGTATACATATATCTGTCAATGTTAGTTGATCTTTACATAAATTTAATTGATCAAGAACACATCTGTTAAGCATTTCTACTTTCAATAATACTTACCATTAAACTTACCTTTTATTCCGATTTTAATTAATTGAAAACAGATGGCCCCTTGTTAGGACGTATTATTATCAATAGTTTAATTGAAAAGATTGTGGATCGATATCTTTGATGCCGTCGCACAAATACAATGATCTCCCCGTGGTGCCACCCGCTTTCTACAATGAATTATAATCACCTATTGTTCGTTCAGACAGAAAAATGGACAATTATATCTTAGCCCGTGTGTTGGTTGATTCTGTAAGATTTACTTAGGTGTTAGTAGAAAATATACAAGTATAATAGGTACGTTATGTCATGGCAGTGCGATTTTTTTCTCCTGCGATGGACTAACAAAGCACGTAATCAATACTTCATCTCATCCAAGGTTATATAAGTAGGAGTCGGAACAATAATTAAATTCCAAAACAAAATATCATTACTAAAAATACTAAGAAAAAACTATTTGTGAAATGTGACAGAAGCTAACAGAACGAGACTTAAAGCACTTCCCCGGATTGAAAGGGACGCAGGTTTGATTCCCGCTCGCAGTAAAGTTCACTTTTTCCACATTTCACAAATAATTTGTTAGGAGCTGAGCATGTCAAGTGCTAAAATACAGATCAAAAATGCTAAAAATACTACAAAATAAGTGCCTATTTATCTGTCCTTTGGTGGACCACAGGTTCCACAATGTTATTTGCGTTATGATTCAGTGGTCCATGCGACGGCTTGCCTCGTTGAGAAAACTCTTTCGAGCGTTGTCACCTCATACTTAGGACGGCACACCTTTGCGTTAGGTTCCAGTGTCCGTCCACCTGTGACCTCAGCTAAGGTCTTCAGGATATCACCGCAGAAATCGGTTACCGTGGTCTAATTCCTGCAGTTGATCATAGCTTTGAGTAAGGTCAACAGCGACACGTCGATGAGGACATTTTTTTGCTGTTTAAGTCAGGTCAGACTCGGGCCTATGATGTGCCGTGCCTGCAATTGCTATAGTAACATCGACGCAACTCCTTCCTATACACCAAGTGCTAGTGTTTGTCAAAGCAGTCGTGTATCGACTGTGCTGCCACACCGTCCGTTCCTTTAGCGAACAGATTACAATAATAACGTCACCCTATAAAACCCTTTGCCAACCAATCATGGCAAGTTGGTTCCCGCCAAGGTAATGCCGAGGTTGGACATAAACCTTAATTTAGCTTCTAGAACATTAAGACCTTCTTCAATAAAATTACATAACGACGCATATTTATTTTTTAAATTTAAAAAATAACAATGTATTTCACGTGTTATTCTTTTTGGTAATAAATAAAATATAATAGAGCATTCTGTTTAGCTGTGAGCGACTCCATAGTTGCCTAATATTCGTGTTTAACTATATAAAGTTCCCACGCACGGCTTAAGCTGTTGTTTTACTACTTTCTCATTAATAATAGAAACGAGTTATTTGCAATAGATAATTAATAGAAAAAAAAACTGCCAAAAGGCAATTCTATATAACGAGAACGACATTTTACGCTATAGTATAACATTTATTACGTGATTTATGTGAATTTTGATTACTTTTAACGGTCTCAAATCCTTTTTTGGCGGTCGGTTTTTAAGATCTGACTGGCTGGATATCATTTTGAAATGTCAACTAAGTGATTTTATGAACAGAATATATTTTTGGTAATATGACTAAAGGCAGCTAAGTGCTACCTAATTAAAATTTATTTTCGGAATAGCTTTTTTGGCGACGCCTTTCTCACAATTAAAATCTCTTTATAAGAGCAAATTGTAACTAATTACGTCTAAACGTGCGTTTCTTATAAAAAAATATAACTTTATAATCAGAGTATCGAATTTTTTGAAGACAAGATCACGATTCGTATTTAGTTAAAAATCATGATTACACAATATATTTTACAAGAACTAATAATGAATTGTTGCACTCGATTTTAATGAGGTAGCTACCTAGCCATAACTATATCCTCAATAAGTTACTAAACGTTTTAATCAATTTTGCGAAATGAGGGTTTTTCAGCACTGCTAGTGGCAGAGTTTTGTTTGTAGAATGAATGAAAGGGCCCGCTCGATCAGGGAAATACCACCCCCTCACAGTAGATCAGTATGAAACAATGGTAGATACTCCTACTGTTGTGTTTCGTATAATGAGTGAGAACGCCGAAAACCCACATCCCTTTCCTATCTTCTCCTTATTATCCTTCCTGTCCTCTGTTTATTATCCTGTCTTCTACTTATTATCCTTCCTGTCTTCTGTTTATGATCCTGTCTTCTCCTTATTATCCTTCCTGTCCTCTGTTTATTATCCTGTCTTCTACTTATTATCCTTCCTGTCTTCTGTTTATGATCCTGTCTTCTCCCTATTATCCTTCCGGTCCTCTATTTATTATCCTGTCTTCTCCTCATTATCCTTCCTGTCTTCTGTTTATTATCCTGTCTTCTCCGTAGTATCCTTCCTATCCACATCCTTTCTTTTTTCTTGGAAATAGCAACGCGCAAGGTTTTGGTGTTGCTAGCATCTATAGGCTTCGATAACCATCAGGATGTATGCTTCTTTGATACCCACGTAGTATAAAATAGAATACTATCCTTTATATAATTAAAATTTTAATAATAATTACACTTAAGAGGGTGGTAAAACTTTAGTGAATAAGTATAATACTCACAATACACACTTAAGATAACGTACAAGAGAATTATTAATTATTTTTAGATGGCTTTTCTTCTGCTGCAGATGTCCATCGAATGATTTAAATTTTTGCATAGGTACAACTCATAGTCGTTGACCATACAGTATTTAGCCTTTTTAAAAATTTCTTTAGTATCTACACACTTTTAAATTGAAAATAATATATCGGTACGCCTAGTTTATTAAAAAGTTAATATTTTGTGTAAATGGCTGTACCAAGTATTAATAAAAAAATCATATAAGCATGGTACACGTGTTAGAATATCACAGGGTACAAATGTAAATAATCCCAAACGCTCTGAGTCAATAACATACATCTTATATATAAAATTCTCGTGTCACAGTATTTGTCACCATACTCCTCCAAAACGGCTGGACCGATTCTTATGAAATTGTGTGTATATTCAGTAGGTCAAGGAATAGGATGTAAACTATTCATACCCCTAAGTGATAAGGGTGGTCCACACCAAACATTTTTTTTGTGGACAATATTTTTTATTTTATTTTTTTTATGATTCGGCATTAAAAAATACATACAACCCTTATTTCCACCCTTATGCTGCCAACCCATATTAAAATATGGCGGTACAAAGTTCGCCAGGTGAGCTAGTAAACTTCAATAATTACACAACGCGTAGAACCTCAGTTGTTCGTATATAAATTCTGACAGTTTTTAAAGACTAATCAAGAGCTAAAAAATAAAAACAGTTTAAGAAGTTGCATCAATTTTACCCTTTAGTAGTTTTTGCGTGATGCGCGAACAAGTACCTAAACAGACCATAAATCTAAAAAAATGATTTTGTGTTCAGACACGCATATATGCATAATACAGTATTTTTTTCTCAAATATCTTAAATGTTAAACAGCTCTATTACAGCTTTATATTAGAGTTGTACATAATTAGCGAGACACGCTAAAGAATTAAAAAAGCATATTACTAACATTCGCTCTTCTACCGTTGCAATTACAACTTGTTCCATATTTAA
The DNA here is from genome assembly GCA_948253155.1 of Leucoma salicis. NCBI lineage: Eukaryota > Metazoa > Arthropoda > Insecta > Lepidoptera > Erebidae > Leucoma > Leucoma salicis. The sequence goes on along the minus strand of OX411808.1, from coordinate 6,035,326 downwards.
ATACTATTTTCCATAAATCACTTACAGTCAATCTGGGTAACTTTGATTCATTCGGGTAACATTAACAGTGTGACTATGAGAATGTTTTAATTCGTTTTCCCTATGAAATCAATACTTTTGAGTTCGTGAAACAGTAAATAACTTTTTTGAAATTTTGTGATTGTATGGCACTCCATACACTTACTATATAGATGACAATTTATTCTATATGTAGTAGGGCGAATAGATACTTCAAACCCAAGTGTTTACATATTTTTTGTTTATTTAATTGTTTTAGTATGTCTTCATTTTAATATGCTTAACGGTTTGTTCATTATAGGATTTAAACGAAGTTTTGATGCGAATTAAAAAAATATATCCTTGTAACTGCTAAATTTTTATTAATGGACATTTTTTTCAAATACATTATATAGATACTACTACAAATTTCTGTTTTTTATCGCCACAGCCACATCCCTAATTTGAGAATAATATAAACCAATGCTACACGAAGTAATTTAATAATCAAATATTACCTCATTTACGTGACGGATTTAAAGTGTGTCAAAGTTACACTTTTGTGGGTGGTAACTTTGACATACTATAAAAATATTTTTTTCTCTATAATTAATGGATATTATAGTCTTTTACTATTCATCTATGGATAAAAAATATTCTGAGGACACTAAGAAAGTATAATATTGTCATTTAAATGTTAAAACATTTAAAATACCGTGAAAAATATCGCTGTAATCTGTCAGTTAATGAAAATGACTGTATCAAATCAAAATTACTTATAAACTCACTACGCTACCTTTCTTGTAACTTGAAATGAATTTAACAATAAACAAACAAAGACACATGTTCGTTCTCTCGTTAGACTAGTTAGCCCAGAGTTATGTTCCTGTGTTATCGTTAGGAACCTTCGCAATAAAATATAATTATTTGCTAGAAACCAATTTGTACCTTGCACTATTGAAATTGTGATTTGTAGTCCTCACAGTTCTGTTGGTACATTTGTTATAAATACTATAAAATGTTGCTTGTTATATTATTACTATTTTAAAACTTCTCCGGAAGATATTAATGTTGATTATAAGTTGATTTTGTAGCGGAATGACACTAAAATCGATTAAATCTGATACTGAACATTATCAATATTGTTAATCTCCTAGATTATTTCTTTATTTAGAATTGATTTGATTTAACTTTTGAAGACAGCATTCCAGTTGCGTGGGACTTCGAGTAGTTATTCCTGATAATCTAAAAGAGCTACTTGAAATTATTCTAATAAAAGGTGATAATGGTCATCGCGATTGCTGAGTCGATAAACCAATTTTTGTATTCACTGTAAGTTGTATTCTTACCTTTGTTGATCATGTTTTGTTTAGCAATTTAGTGTAATACAAATATTGACATGTCAATTGCATAAAAAAGAATAACAAACTTGAGGATTAAAACAAATATTTGGTATCTACTAGCTGCAACCCACGACTTCACCTGCATGGAATTTAGCTATTTTATTTTTTGCACATCTCTAATCTACTTGGTATTTATTATTTTCTTATTTAATATCAAGATATATTGACTCAGATTTTACATAAAATACTAATGTCAAATTGTTAAATATAAATGTTGATAATCACATTAAAGGTTAAAAAACATATATATTAACAAAAAATTGTTTTCAAAAATGTTTATATAAGTAGGTACAATTATGACAACTTAAATGTTTTTTTAATTTTGCAGTAGCTTTATAGGTATAATACATAATGCTTATTGTTATACTTGCTACAAAAATCTAAATTGGTTCATAAGCAAAAAAGTTATGCACCAACATACATAAAAATAAATATTTAGAATTGAATTCAATACACTTTTTTAAGTCATATAAACACATTTATTTTGCATACCCGCACTGGGTTAAACAACACAGAACAACGTCCTAAGATTCCTCTTACTATGAGATGAGACCCGTGCCTAATAAACTGTCAGTAAAAAAGTTGAAAAAAAAATGCGAATGGAGTACAAGCATAAACTTAAGTACTAAGTTAAAACAACAGAACTATAACAGCCATACCTGTTTACTCGTAACATGTGCAGTTAAAAAAACTTAAACAGGTTCTTAAGGTGTCCGGAAGTTAACAATCAGATGGATTGTTAGTGGAATTGCGTTAAAGCTATAAAAAGGTACATTATGAGAAGGTGCAAATTTGAAAAAAGTCATTCCTACCTGTAAAAAAATATCTATGGTATTATTGACATGTGGTCTTAAGGACCCTGCTAATGTGAGACGTAGATCGATGTGAGGTTTTTTGTGTACCTTTTGTGTATTGACAAATAGAAATTATTAATGGTTATTGAATTAATTAAAATTACTTTTTAACTATCGTTTCTAATTAAATTTTCCACATAATTAGAGATTCATATTTGTAAAAAACAAATACGTCTATTCTCGCATAAAGTATGTTTTTATTATTAACTATTTTCGGCATGCGAATTCTTCTGGGTAGACTTCTTAATTCAAATATATTGTTTATGCGTAACCCACAGGAAAATAATCAATTTATCCAAGCCACAATTTATCTGTATACATATAGTTCCGTTTAGTCTATGGAGATATAAAAATATGTACGTCAAAACTAGCAATCCTACAACGGATACTATTCTTTTGTTTTTTTGGGATAAAAATAGGTAGTCTAATATGTTAGTGCATTTGTACTTCATAGATAAACTTACAAACATTTAAACATACAAACAAGTTTATAAGCTTTCGCTTCTACGAGATTAGTCGTATTTTCATGACCTTCCAATATACTTGGCTAGCACTCCATCACCGCTACATAGCCCGCGCCCACTTATATTTACTTATCGCATGCTTTTGTACAGTGTAATATATGATTTACTCAAAAATGTAATTTAAAAAGATTAGCACAAAGAATAAAAGGCTAAAAGAATAGTATAGAAAAATAATAAATTACAATCGGATCAAAGATTAACCATATTATTGTCCGTAAATAATTAAACAATATTTCAATGCAGTCTTTTTAAAATATCAATTTTACGAGTAGAACACTTCGTATTCTTTAGCACGTCGTAACTTGTTACAAGATTCTTAACAGAAGTTGCTTAGCTTGTCTTTCTACTCGCACCTATCCACGAGTTTCAGATAAAGATCAAATCTCTTCGAATGATAATCATTCACGACACGACTGATTCCACTCAAAAATGTTAGTTATTAAATGTTATTGAGTACGTTAGCCTTTTTGAAATCCACAAATCTATATCTATACTATTATAAAGTTGTGGTAGAGCCTATGTCTGTACATCTTTACTCTTAATATAAAAAAATGAAGCTTTTTCTTATAATATTAGTAAAGATGTACAGACTCACTTTGAGTTTGTTTGTTTATTTGTTCCGCTTTCACGCCGTCACTACTGAGCCAAATTTTAATTCCAGAGAAGGACATAGGCTACGTTTTATTCCTGAACAATGCATGGTTCCTATGGGATTATTATGTGACGTAGGTGTATGACGTATTTTGAAATCCAAAGCAAAGACGTGGACAAAATTTAGTTAATAGATATTTGTGAGAAATATCTACATTAGGGTATTTAATCGTGTCTTAACTCATAATTTTTTTAAATATTTGTCTGTATGTTATTTGCGCATTACGTAAACATATAGTCGTTTTAGAATCTATTACCTTTCTATTATCATACCCTCTCATAAAAACAAGCGGCCGTTGAAATTTTTCCACCATTCCAAGACCGTTGAAGCGTGTTTACAACATACACTGAATATCATACTGTTCTATTCACTGGCCACTTGTTACTCAGCAATATGATCTGAATATTGACACCCGCGATGGGAAAGTTATGGGAGGTTGACCGTGACGACTTCGGTTACAGTCTCGAGAATATCGAATCACATATCTGTATGGGAGAATACTTTATGAGACAATTGGATTAAAACAAACATGGGCATACCTTTGGGGTGTCTCAGATACACAGGGGCGATAACACTATATTATATTACTTTATTAAAACTAGATAAACTATATAGGTTACTGATCAGATTAATGTATAATTCCTTATTTATTATTTTATTTGAAGTCATAAATGAGGTTGTCCAATTAGATATTAAGCAGCTTATATTCTATGAGATAACTGCCTCGGTGGTGTAGCGGTAGTGTATGCGACTGCTAATCATGAGGTCTCGGGTTCGATCCCCGGGTCGGGCAAAGCTATTGAGCTTTTTCCTAAAAAGAAAAAATCTCAGTAGCAGCCCGGAATTTGTAAATGTGCCCGGTAGACGTCAATAGGCTCGCCCCCTATTACGTGGGACTCAAACATAGCTGGCGAGTCGTGGGTGTGTAATACACCTCTGCCTACCCCTTCGGGGAATACAGGCGTGATGCTATGTTTGTTTGTTTGTTTTTATATTCTATGAGCATGTACCTATTTACACATTGCTATTTTGCGTATTGATGTTTCTTTTTAGTTACCATTTAGCAAGCATACCTGAATACACTTAGTCCTGACAAGCATAACGCAACCTTAATTGTAAGAACAGATGTTATGCAAAACATTTATATTTATTGACTAACAAGAATAAAATAATTATAAGTATTCTTCATTGCCTGTTTTTCTATAATCTGGACAGATGGTGTAATTTTGTTTATTAATTCTTACATTATAAATATGTTCTGGGTTCCCACATATTAAAATGAGTAAAATCCATTGTTACTTATATTTATCCCAGTTCTTGTAAGTCCCCATGATATAAATATATAATATTATTCGTCATACAGGTGATCTTTAAAAAAAACAATTAATTTTTACTTCAAATCTCTGATTGTGATTAACAAAACTATTATTTTAGATATATGAATCATTTGGCAGCTTACAGCCTTCTTGTAATGAATCTCAAACGATGCTACTGACTTAGGGTAATGAGGGGATAAACACATTTTACGAGTATTTTTAGTTTATAACTACATTCATAATACTTTTGTGTCCACGAGTGATACTCGATTTGATATGACGAAATAATGTGGTCAAACATTGTATTATTAATTAATTACAATACTCGAACTCTACGCCGACAGTAATAAAATATCATTATTAAATAGATCGTTGTAAAGATCACAGCTAACATTTATCTTACATTCATTAATAATGAAACGAGAACAGTTAATTAACAATTTTAGAACTATCTTTATCGATTTTTATCAAGACAAGACACGTATGTATATTCAGTGACACAATAAACCAAGGAAACTATGAAACTAAAAATATCTAAAAACCAATTAAAGTATCTTTATGACTGTCATACCAAAAACCATTAAACGATCCAACTTAATCTGTCTATAAGCAATATGCAAATATGTTCATATAAATTATATATTTTGTAATTAATGTTAATTTCACCTAAAGACTAATAGAGGACGTCCGTTCTGATCGCTATACAACAAGAAATAACTGAATTTCTAAATGCTATGGGAACATTTTCCATGTCACATTTGGAGCACCGTTTATCAAAAGTTTTTGTTATTATTTTTATGTGTATCATCGACTGGTTATTGCTATAATTATAAAATATGACTTTGGATGTAAATCACACAGTGCTATATCTATTTGTGCGTAGTTCCTTTGTTAGTTTTCCATTTCAAATATAAAAAAAATACAAATTGATAAAAACTCAGCACATATCGAGCTACTAAAAATCGTAATTTTGTGTATTTTATTTAGTCTAGCAGCAAATAATAAATAAATAAATATTCACGGACATTTGCACACAACGTCCTCTGGTCCCAAACTAAGCTTTACGCTTGTGCTATGCCATAGGTATCAGATTACGTATATAATACATATATTATTATTTTTTGTAAATACATACTTATAATAGATAGAAAACACCCAGACGCAGTACAAATATCTGTGGTCATCACACAAATAATTGTCCTGATTGGGAATCTAACCTACGACTTCGTGCACGGAAGTCGTTTACACTATCGACTACGCCACGAGGCCCGTCTATAATGATGATGTCTTAGCATGAATGGGCTGGCTCGACCTGGAAAGTAGGTACAACCTACTCAAGGAGATCAGTATGAAATAACGGTAGATACTCCTACAGTTGTGTTTCGTATGTTAAGTGACAGCACCAGAGCCCTAAACTAACTCCTTCTCCTTTTCTTAATAGCCTTCATCTGCACCTCCTTTATCTTTCCTTGGAGTTAGCGACGTGCAAGTGATACCTCCTATCTCGTTGTGGACAACGATGTTTTTATTAAAAACTAATACTTATCTACTCATTTAGATGGAATTTTATGTAGACTTTTTTTAACTGCCCACTCAGAAAAGAGAAAATTTTCAAAATTTTGATTACAATTAGGACCAATTCGAACCGGTAGATCTTGAGAAATCTCAAAAAACTACATTTTTTTTCAAATGTGTTTTTTTTGGAATAACTTTTAAACGGTTTTACCGATCGATTCCAAAAAACTCTTAACATCAATAAACCACGTCGATCGCCGCAAGTCCGGTCAAAATCGGTTGATTCGATCGTGAGAAATCGTTGTCGGAAAAAAATTAAAAAATGTTTTTTTCAGAATTTCTATGAAGTTTTCAGTCTGACCAATTTGAGCTTTAAGATTCTTCAAAAAACTCGAAAAGCTGCGTTAAATTCCGTAAACTACGAGAAATCGATTCATTCATTCAGAAGTTATTGCGATTTGAAAATTCAACGAATAGTGTTTTATTAAATCTCTATATATTTTGCCGTGTGGGGCCGGCTTTAGAATTGTCCCATCCCTCTCTACCCACGGGAGTCGTAAGAGCCGACTAAGGGAACACCGGGGGAGTGGGCAGCAGCACTCCTTCGAGTAATAATAACATCCACTGCGATCGCCAACCCGCCTGCCAAGCGTGGCGATTACGGCATTATCCCCCATGACGGGACCGCTTGTTGTGGCGTTCTCCTAGGGAGGCCTATGTCCAGCAGTGAACTTTGAAAGGCTGATGAATGGATGGATGGAAATCTCTATCAGCCTTTCGAGCTCGAAGAGCTCGCTTTTGAGCTCTTCGAGCTCAAAAACGTAATAAGTGCAACTTTGAGCGTTTAAGTATCAGGCAGGCAGGGATGGCCTTTAGGGTCAACCGTATTACAGATGTTTTTTCTTATTGCCGTTGATGGCATAAGAGCAACGGCCCACCTGATGGTAAGTGGTAACCGTCGCTCATGGACTCAACTATACCGAAAGTATTGTTAAACCACTGCGCACCATTTCATTTCTCAGATATGAAATTAAAGAATAAACGGCTATCTTCTGCTACAGCCAAAACATACTGACATGCTTCATGACCGGTCACACAGGAGACGGTGGTACCGACGCGTTCGGGCCCGACAGCAAGTGACTACTTTCATTTGGTACCCAGCCCTACCACCAGTAATGCAATGGGTGATAATTGCATACTTCCCTTAGTCGCCTTGTACGATACCCGCGGGAAAGGATGTGATGATGACACGTGTATTCTTAGTCCGTCACCACTCGGACACAATTTTTTATTGAAATAAAGTTATCACATATATTTTATCATATCATTCATTACCTACAGTAGGTACAAGCCTCAACAATAATATATCAACAGTGAACAGACAAATCTACATCAGTTCGGCTTAACTTAAAACATAATCATATAAATTTAATAATAAACGATAGACCACCTCTAAGCCTAGCAAATATGAATTTTATAGCGACGATTTATATCTGAGCAGCCGTTTGACAGCTACAGCGAGTGAATTGGGCCACGACTCCCGACGTTTCACAGCCATTACGCTTCATCTTTCATAGATCATCCACCACTTCCATTAATTATATTAGCACCATCGTTTATAAATACATAGATTTATGTTGGATCTATATAAATATGACGCAAATATATTCAGGTATAGCTTGTTAATTATGAAGGAACAAACGATATTAAAGACAGCAGCGTATATATCACACATTTATACCAACAACTCATTACGATTAAATATAAATTTTAGTTACTAATGCTGTTTCTTAAGCAGTTCAACCTTGCCTTTCTCGAGCAAAACACGTGATGGATGTTGTGCGCAATGAAAAATACTTATGTCAATTGATAGATAGCTGTTAATTTTAATACGATTTGTCGTGACTCTGGCTGATAGGTGATGGGAAAGGTTCAGAGGTGATTTGTATAAGCATTAGGAGTTCAAATGCTAACACACGAGTATGTGGGGTCAAACGCATTAGCCACCTAGCGGGTTTAAGTACGTTTTAGTAAAACCTTATTAATCAAACGTTTGTTTTTATTGGCCAACTTTCTTTTTACTCGAAATAGATTTTAATAATTTAAAAATAAGAGCCTTACGTTATGATTCCTGATGATAAGTAATTAGTTAATTTAATATTTTGGTTGTGTAAATTAGAAGCGCTTGTCATTTAAAGTTTATGGAATTAATTAATGTAGTCTCGAATCTCGTTTGTCATAAAAATATTGCGTAGCTTGAAAATATCTAATGGTAGTCGATCTGTATTGGCACATAACTAAGATTTTTTGAATATAACTTTAAACTTAGCAAAATAAATTAATAAATTATTTGTCGACAGTACTCAAAATATTCTTTTCTTTAATTAGAATGAGAAATAATACAAGATAGGTACCTTCGTGTTCAAAGGCGGGATACGTAGGTAGAGAATATTGGTGAATAAATAATAATATTTTATTTATTTATTTATTTATTTAAAACTTTTGCACTTATATAAGATACAAGGCGGACTTAATGCCTTAGGCATTCTCTTACAGTCGACCTGAGGTGGAGCAGAAATTAACAATGGTAGGTGCAATAGACAAATAAATATCAATACATAATAATATATACATATATACCAATACATATAACTAATACTATGATAAACCTACACAATGTACACACCTAAAATAATATAAGAAACATATATATGATAAATATACTTACATAAATATATAATAAGTATCGAGTTGATAAGAAGTATCATTAAGGGGACTCTGCCAAACGACGGAGATACAGTTCACGTACACGGGATTTAAATATGTCACGACTTGTAGCCATCCTGATCTCCAGAGGCAGCACATTCCAAAGAAGGATAGCCTGTACATTAAAAGAAGAATGCACAAGACTTGAAGAATGAGATGGACAGTGTAGAAGAAGGTTATTAGAGGAACGAAGATTTCGGTCATGGGTGGTAGATAGAAATTCAAAATGAGGCTTTAAGTAAGTAGGAGCGTTAGGGGAGTATAAGAGGGAATATAAAAGTGAGAGCACCCGATAACTACGTCTTTGCCGGATGGGCAACCAATTTAGTTGAGAGCGAAATTTGGAAATATGATCGAATTTACGAAGACTAAAAACGAATCGAATGCAATTGTTGAGAAGTCGGTCAAGTTTATTGAGCAGATCTGCATTCAGGTCGAGGTAGCACACATCAGCATAGTCGATGATAGGGAAAACCAAGGTCTGAATCAGCATTGCCTTGGTCTCAATGGGAAGAAAGTCCTTAAGTCGATAAAGAGAGCGAAGAATACCCGTAACTCTCTGACTGATAATTGTAATTTGAGTCCTCCACTCTAGCGTACTGTCCACAAATAGACCAAGGTTCTTGACGACTTTACTGTATGGAATGATAGATCCATTGTAGAAAATTGGTGGCAGACTGGTAACATTAGATCTACTGAGTATACGAGAGCTACCGATTAATATGGACTGGCATTTGTGCGGATTTATATTCAAGCCAAACCTTACGGTCCAATCCTTAATCGCTGCAAGGTCACGGTTAATTGCAGCAATTGCCAGGTGGAGATCTCCTGACTTGGCTTGAGTGTATATTTGCAAGTCATCGGCATACAAATGATACGAGCATTGAAGATCATGGGTTATAAGATTGATAAAAAAAAAAAAAGAAATATTTCTGATTTTTTACCATATTTTATTTTGCTCTTAGGAAACATCAAAAATCAAATAATATATTTTTTATCCGTGTTTCAATAATGAGCAATTGATAATGACATTTTTTTGAAGCAAAATTTAATAAGGTAATTTTAAATATAAAAAAAAATAGATAAGAAATCAAAAGAATTAAACAATTTAAATACACAGGGGGCAAAATTGTTTATCAACCTCCGTATCGAGTGTTTTGGGTTCGACCTCCATAATACAGCAGACAGTAACTAGCTCAGTAGACTAAGTGCAAAAAGAACAAATAAGCATAGTTGTAACTAAAATTGTTTGATATGCGATAAACTTATCTGTGGATCTAGGTATGAATGTAGGTACTTTATTCGCGTTAGTTGACAGTAACTTCGTATGCAAAGTATCTGGAATCATATAATAATGATATCCCAGAGTATGATAATGATATCGCAGACAGAGTACGATTTAGCCTTCCTAAAAAAATTAGAAAAACAATAAAAAAAAATTTGCCGCAAAATAGCGTGTTTCAAATGTCTACACTCTAATAGAAAATTATTAATATTACCGTAAGAAAATATAAAAATAAAACGTTACTTTGTCGCCATTTAATGTGCCTATAAACATTACCATACTTTTACTTTTTACATAAAATATATTCTCAATACGGAAGCGAACTTGTTTAAGTTTGATAAATGTGTGAGATCATGCGTTTTACTTTAAAAGATGTGTTAAATGACGAGTTTGAAGTTATAAATGTAATGTACCGCTTTGCATTATGATAACATAGCATCACGCCTGTATTCCCCGAAGGGGTAGGCAGAGGTGTATTACACACCCACGACTCGCCAGCTATGTTTAAGTCCCACGTAATAGGGGGCGAGCCTATTATTGACGTCTACCTTGCACATTTCCAAACTCCGGGCTGCTACTGATAATTTTTCTTTTTAGGAAAAGTTCAATAACATTGCCCGACCTGGAAATCGAACCCGAGACCTCATGATTAGTATACACTACCGCTACACCAAAAGATACGGTAGTAGCTTTTATTAACATATTCGGAGGACAAATTGCATGTATAAGACATATTTCAGGGGTAGTGTGGATAGAACATAATAATCGGTGATAACATACCAAAGTTCTCGTACAACAGAGCGTGATTTATATGTCTACCTATCGCGCGCGTTTTGTGTTTATAATGTCAATATGCGCTGGTTGTAAATAAAGACTAGCTATAGTTGAAGACAACCGTATCACTTAACATAATTAATAATCACAGTGAGGCAGGCAAAATTTATCTAACGTGCACCCCGGGGAGATAACAGGATAACATGGGATCTTACCGGCTAAACAACCCGCCGTGCGCCGTCAACCACCTGCGCTCGAAGGACCACTGGTACCACCTATATTATTTACAATGGTCCGCAGTGATCTGAATGTTATCACCAAAATTATTTCAACGGAATGTATTCAGGTACGAGTCTATTGACCCATTAAAAAGTTGTCCAATGTTATTTTTTCCAATATAACACGCTGCTGTACTTGTTTTAATGCTCATCGCTGTTGTAATCATATAGTTTTCATATCATACCACAACGCTACTTGAATTTCACCACAGAATTTATATCATACGAGACGTCTTTGTAATTTATAGGGAGAAGCCCTTAGTTTGTACAATTCATCAATACTGTATGTAGCATTGGATTTTTGTTCAGCCCTGTTTCTGTCCTACTATTGTATCACAGCATTTATATAAATAAGTAAGAATGTTAAACTTACAATCTTCGATCATAAATTGATCGAAGCTTACAAAAGACTTATTAAGATTTTATATAAGTCTTTCACGATGATATTTCGGAACGGCAGGTAAATGTTTAACAGATACAATTTTAAAAACCGTTATTTTTAAAACAAATTAAAGTTTGAAACTGTGCGAAAAAACGTGTGCGCGTTTATGACCGCCCCTTGTTGGGCAATTTTTAATCGTTTATTTTATGCGTGATAAACTATTTACGAATATTATATTTTAGTTTTTATAAAACGTTTCTGAAGCGAACGTTGATCTATAGTATTAAGACTTTTTATGTATAATAAACAGTGCTTTTTTTTTTTTACAGCTACGTGATATGTTAGTAATCTCTTTAAAAAGTACACATTATAAAATTATTATGACTTTTGTTTTGAAGGATTGAGCATAATAAAAGATCTTACGAAAAACAAAGGAGAATTTTTGAAGTTATACTTCTTCTGGCGCGATAGGGAAAAATTATGAGAGTAAATTTTTACGATGCGCGCGCACACGTCGCGAGAAACCGACACCCTGAAGTTAGACACCCTGAAGTTAGCTATAGTCAACATTTTAGTTTTTTTGTGATATTTAAATAAACTTTATTTAACTAGATAATGCGTTATAATAAAACTTTCAATGTATTAAATACCTTTTTGATCTATATTTTTTAGCATTTGACATGCTCCGCCACTTTTTTTTCTAGTCGTAAAGACAAATGTGATAAGGAAATTGGGATGATCGAAAGATCTGTACGATAGCCCAGTGGCTTAGAGCATTTCCCCGGATTGGAAAAGATGCGGGTTCGATTCCCGCTCGTACAAAAAAATCTCTTTTTACTCACAAATAATTTGTACTATTAAATACCTTTTTTCTACTGTTAGTGTCGTTTTTTCTACAAACGTAGAATACGACGAAAGATAAAATTTTTGAAAAGATTTTTATCTTGTTACGCCAAAGAAGTATAACTTCTAACGCGTGTACATAAGTACACACACACTTTTTTTTTACTGGGACCCTAAGATGATGTAGGGTAATGTTAAATGATACTGCATTATACAAACAAGCAAACATAGCATCACGCCTGTATTACACGAAGGGGTAGGCAGAAGTGTATTACACACCCACGGTTTGCCACCTATGTTTAAGTCCCACGTAAATAGGGGGCGAGCCTATTGCACATTTCCAAACTTCAGGCTGCTACTGCATTAGGTATACAAAAACTAAAATATCATACCTAACCAATAAACTATTTATTATTCAATTCTATATGTACCTCTATAATAAGAGAGAGATCATAAAAAAATAAAATAAAAATTTAATTTTAATTTGTTAATTAAATATTCTGTGTGAATAATTTTAAAAAACAACACAGGCGGTCTTTTGTCGTGACGTGCACATATCTAACAATAAAAACATAAGGATAGATTTATTTCTTAGTGTTTAACGGTCGAATGCTGAAATGCTGTTCGATTTTAAATTGCTGCTAATCTATTCAACTATTTTAATAAGTTATTTAAATTTTGTATCTAGAAGGCCTTTAAATTTCTAGTAGCAAATAGGTGATTATTTATGTCTAAAAACACCGGGAGTGCTGTTTATTTCAGTTGTTATTGTCAACAGTCTTAATGTTTTGCAAAAAGAAAAGATGATATTTTATAGATTATCTAGATCCTTTTTACGAAGTGTTCAGCTAGACCCGAATACACAGCTTATATCATCTTGTCCACCTAAAATCTGCTAATATTATGAACGCGAAAGTTTGAATGAAAATTTATGGATGTTTGAATATTTGGATATTTGTCCATCAATCACGCCAAACGATTGCATGAATTTATATAAAATTATGATACACTGGTAAGTTAAAACAGTGTATCATATTTATTTATTTTTCTGAAAAACTGAAGTAATAGTGCCTATTTATTGGATAGTCGATATGTATTGGCATATAACTTACTTTAATTGCCTATTTATTGGATTTTAGAATATTTATTTTCGGCATACTTCTATACCTTAAAACTAAATAAACAAACTAGAACGAGTGTTAATATACCAATACATTTTGCCGATATAAACACATAGAAGATTTTTATCAACCCTAGGAACCGAATTTCAAATTTCAAGTCATATAAAATTTACCATTGTGCGCTTCAGTTTAAGAGAAATATGATTGTATAACATAAGCGTAGTGTTAGATACCGGAATAGACAGAAGCTTTCTTATGCCGTTAGTATTACTAACTCCATATCAAAAATTCAAACATTCAATTCTATTTCACATTAGTGAAACAAATGCGAGTTTACAAAAAAGCACTCTATTGACAGGAAGCTCTTATCAAAAGGCTTATTAACCGGTAGTTGGCCGCTGCAAGTTCGATTACCAGCCAAGAATTTACGGGCAAACCCGTCACGAGCTAACGTCGAATGAAAATTACAAGTTTTTAAATGCAATTTTATTGCTGTTTCGATATTCAGTAAGCAGATTTTGTTTAGAGCTTATACTTTTGTTTTGTTATTGATATTTTGCTCTGACCATTTCAAATGGGGAAACGGCTTACATACTGATTAATCTCTCAACTGTTGTGGATTTAAATTCTACACCGTAGTAGGTACTTGTGCAAGCAATAGTCGATATTCGTTCCGAGTTACGGTGTAATTTGTGTCTGTCAATGTTGAGATTGCAAAGGCCCTCGGCAGTCAAAGATTTTCCACAATGCTAGGTATTATCTTTCTTTACGTAGGTAATTGTATGCATATCTACATACATATATTATGGATATGTCATCTAATAATAACAAAAAAAAAGTTAAAAATAGTGTGCACAGATTGAGTAATAATTGTCAGTCTCCAAGTAGGTACCTACTACTAACCAATATTCACTTAATGCCTGAACGTTTACTTATCTAATAATAACGGATCGCTATTTGGATTATTGGTCGTGTGGGGCCGGCTTTAGAATAGTCCCACCTCTTCTCCACCCATGGGAGTCGTAAGAGTCGACTGAGGGAATACCGGGGGGAGTGGGCAGCAGCACTCCCTCGAGTAATAACAACATCCACTGCGATCGCCACCCCGCCTGCCAAGCGTGGCGATTACGGCATTATACCCCCAATTTGGGGAGACCTATGTCCAGCAGTGGACGTCAAAAGGCTGATGGATGGATTTGGATTATAGGTAATGGCGTTGGTGCCCACTGATTCTAGATGGGGTGAGGTTTTGTGGTCAGAAATATTATTTCTGTTGGGCGACTGCGATAGCTTAGCGGTCCGGAGCACTTCCCCGGATTAAATATTGGGGCGCAGGTTCGAATAGTGCTTTCAGTAAAGCTTGCTTTTCCACTTTTACAAATAATTTGTTCTTTAAAGTAGCTAAGCATGTTAAGTGCTAAATACAGTTCAAAATATTTAAAAAAATCGCACCTTCAAATAGTATCCATAAATTTTAGTTGCAAAATTAAACTTACTATATTGGAATAATGTATGTAAATGCATTCGATAGGTAACGTGGGTCGTAAAAACATCTAAAAGACATGTGAAGTGGAGATTTAGAGTGGCCGTTGGACGACTGCGATAGCTTAGAGATCAAGAGCACTTCCGTTGATTGGATGGGACGCAGGTACAAATCCTGCTCGCATTAAAACTCTCTTTTTCCACTTTCACGGAATTAAAAATATATACTTACGTCAGAAACGTAAATGTAAATCCTGGAAAATTATAGTAGCGCCAGTAAAGAAACCATATTATGCTACTTCTTTGCGAATAAAGCTCACTGTATCAATCAGCCGCTCCACGTGTATAAAACACATCCAATTTAGCAATGTTGTTATTTCTTTTCAAATAAATGACATCGTAAATTTTGACTAAGAAATTGGACACCAATAATCGGCGGTGACATGAAAGATTTTATTGCCATTATACAAATAAGAACCAGAAATCACAGTGGGAAATGTCTTTTAATCAACTAGCATAAAAACTTACAAAATTCTTTTGGCAGTAATCAGTAGTCAAACAGGTATTAGGCTGACTTAAAACTACACATAATATATTACTCATTTAGCAAAAATACCTCACATTAGTTATCCCTCTTCGTTGAACACAAATTATGTACATACAATTCTGGAACATGGTCAATATAATATCTTAATAAGTCACTGTTTCACTCAAACAAGCATAAAATGTACTAATAAATGAGAAATTTTTGTTGGTTGTAAAAGAGGGTTTGTTCCTATACTGTCAAGAACTTTGTGTAAATACCAATTCTTAGAGATCCTTATTAAAGTGGAACATTGCAGAAGTGTATGTATAAGTTATAGAAACAATACCGTACGAAAAGTTAAAACAGAAATATTAAGATATTTTTATATATATTTTTTGCATTTGACATGCTTAGCACTATACATTAAATACAAAAAAAAACACTGCTCGTGACTGCTATTTTCGATTTCACATTTTTCACTTTGTGTTTAAAACAAAAAGTCAAATAGTGTATGCATTACTGATTCGTCTTTTCTGGATCACAAATTATAACTTAGAGATGCGACAGTGGACTAAATGAAGCCAGGTTCGATACCAAGTTACATGGCATAGCGGAAGATGTGCTAAAGGAGGGACGGAACGGAATGGTGATTGAGAGATAGGACTTGACAATATCATACTAATATTATTAATGTGAATGTAAGTTTGCGTAACAAACGCTTTCACACGAAAATACTTAACCGATCATCATGAAACTTTGTACACATATTCTTGGAGGTATTAGAAGTAACATAGGATACTTTTTATTAAAAAAAATCTTACTTTTACTTACGAAAGATAAAAAAAATTGTTTGTCATTTCAAGGGTTGCTTTATTTATTTTTATGAAAGAAATAATTTTATGTAACAAAAGTTACAACACGAACATTTTTTTACAAATATCTACCTGATAAAATCTGAATCGTCTCAAAAATTTCATCTGTCACTAAGTCTTGTGGATCTCATTTTTTATTTTAATGTTATCCACTTATCGCTATTAAATAAATATCCATAAATACTCTATCTAATGGCTATCTGGTTCACTCCGGAAGAACGTTAAAGAGTGCCGTTTTTATATGAATAAAAGAAGTATTTGCCTCTTTCCTGCCTAGTTGATACACTTAAGTCACATTCACGATATTAATTAAACGATTTAATTTATTACCCAGTCTAATTTCAAAATTTAAAAAGTTGACTTACTGCTTTATTATCTGTGTCGTGGGCGAAGATAAAATAATTTATCTGTTTCCACCGTGTTTTATCGTTAAGTAAGGCGGTGAACTTTATATTGTAACTTTATCACATATTTTATTAATTATTTTCTAGTTTTGATACGACAGTATAAACGCCTTTGTAGTTTCAATAAAATATAGACGGAAATTTATAATAGAATGTGTTATTTTTTTTGGTTATTTATTTCGTGTGAAAGCTTTAGAAAGAGTATATAGTAAAATTTTACGACTATTCGAGGATTATTGATTACTCTCTATAGACTGAAGTCGTTTTGTACTCTTTAGTATATCAATAAATCAAGTAATGAACACGTTTTAATGTATAGTTTTGGCTTCCACAATTATAAAAGAATTAGAATAAGCAGCTTCCTAGTAATGACCAGTTGTCTTTATGATTCGAGTAGAGATAAATTTATATTTTTCATCGTTCGGTACTTTCTGGAAGTTTATTAAATGATAGAAGCACATAACTTGTGTCTGAAGTTAAGCACTCTCTAGGGCGGGCCTCAGAATTGGGAGAAATGAACTTAGATCAGTTTAACCCTACGAAGACACAGGGTTGCGCATTCATTCCAAAGAAGGACGCATTTGTCGTGGCGACCCAAATCTAAGAGGTAACTCCCCCGGTCTCCAAGAGTATTGGGATCTTCAGCATCAACATATCCAGCAAAGTCCAGTTCGGGAGTCATTTGGAAGGCAAAGCCAAATTGGCGAGCAAAAACCTGAGCGTCCTGGACAGAGCTAAGCGGTACTTCACACCGATGCAGTGTCTTGTGCTGAATAAAGAACAAGTCCGCCCTCATGTTGAGTACTGCTCACATCTCTGGGCAGGCCCACCAAAATACTAGCTCGAACCACTTGACTCCCTGCAAAAGCGTGGTGTTCGAATTGTTGATGATCCCAATCTCACGGATGAACTGGAGTCGTCGGGGCGGCGGAGAGACTTTGGGGCTCTCTGTGTGCTCTATCGACTCTTCAACGGGGAGAGCTCTGTGGAATTATTTGAGGTGGTACTAACATCGTCGTTTTACCACCGGACCACGAGACGCCATACTAGGGTCCATCCATACCACCTGGAGTCGATCTCTTCCGAGACGGTTCGTTTTCACCATTCCTTTCTACATCGTACGTATAAAATCTGGAATAAACTACTGGCTGCGGTGTTTCCTACAATAAATCTTTTCATAAATCACGAAAAGAAAAAGACTGCAGGGCCCTGTAGACAAGTGGCATTTAGAAACATTAAATTATTTTATATAAAAACCAAATCAGCTGCAAAGAGTTGAAAAACTAAAGCCAAGCCTTGCCTATTTTGCTAATATTTAGTTAATAACCTGCATATTTTTTGCTACGCCAAGTACAAAATTGGGGGAACTTTGAGCATTACACAAGTGATTTATAAGCATAATTTTCAGCAGAATAATTTAGTTCATGTGGCAACGGACTAAGAATTTCAGCAACCCATTCATTGCCGTGGGTGTAGTAAGAGACGATTAAGGGTAGTAAGCAATTATTACCCATTACATTACTGGTAGTTTGTTACTAAGACGGAGTACTCACTTGTTATATAGCCAGAGGTATCACCGCCTTCCACGTGACCGACCATGAACCACCTCGATGTGATTTGATTGTAGTGGGAGATTCTTTGACCCATCTGAGAAATTAAATAGTTAACTGATTTGTACTACCGAGTCCATTAGCAACAGTTGCCATTTACCATCAGGTGGACCAACATAAGCAATTATTAAACGTACCCTGCGTTTCGAGTTGGACGGAGGGGAGCGGAGAAGAGCAGTGAAAAGTGGCAAGTGTTTCCATTGATGCGGAGCGGTGTAAAGGGGGTGCTGAGCAGACCAGAGCTGCACTAAACTAAAATGCAGCGCACGATTCAAATGCTTAAAATGCACCGAGGGTTTCGGCCAGCTTGGCGTCACGTGTTCATATATTTTGATGCGGAATCGAGATTCCGCTCCGCTCCACTCCAGTTCCGCGTCAGTAGAAACGCACCGTAAAATAAGAATGAATGTATAAAGATGGACCACATATATATAGTACTAGTATATATACCAATTACGGAAATTCTAAAAGCGAGCAGAAAGTGATCAGCGTAGGGAAATGTTGACAATTGTAGGTATTATTGAAAATATGTTGTCACCCCAATGTAAGGTTATAATGATAACTTTTTTTAATAATATAACCGTTTTGAAATAAAACTACGTTTACGGAATCTATCGCGTTTACTTGATTTTACTACAATCCCGTTACGAATACGTTTCGAATACTTTACGGCATTCATGATGTCCAAAGCTGATATGTATAAGTATTCGAAACGTCGGGATAGTAGTAAAATCAAGTAAACGCGATAGATTCCGTAAACATAGTTTTATTTCAAAATGTGTAACATTCGCGTAAATATCAGAAAGTATAATATAACCGTAATCACGAAGTTCGAAAAAATAACGTTATTCTTCCTATATTTCGTGTCATTTTTTTAGCTAAATTAAACTACCGCGAGAATGTTTATTGTTATAAAAAAACACCAGCCTCTTTTATCTTAGTGATTGAAAACTGGATTTCACATTATGTTGTACACATACTATAAACATTTGTTAATTTTGTGGTTTTCACATTAGTTTATCAACTTAACATAACTATATTATACAAAGAATTATTTTTCATAATAACGATCGTAGTGCTAACATCATAACGGCTAAGCGTGAGAACTGATATCTTATTAAAAATAAATAAAACTACGAAGATTTTTGCATATTCAATATGTTTTTTTTTGCCGTTATAAATGGTGCTAACTGCTTATATTTTAGATTATGTTACTTATTAAAAGGTAACTTATATATATGGCAGATAAAACAAAAACACGCTTACTACGAACTAAAAAAAATATAAAAGATGCTTAGTTAATAAAAATGCATGAAAAAAGTTATTATCAAATTGATTGTTTACATTATTGATTAAAAGCATTTTTTTTTTCGTTTTAAAACTATAATTTATTTTCGCCTTTTTAGTGTCAAAACAGTATCAAAAGTTCTTATATTTATTAAACCAAATAAATTCTTTTTCTATCGTAGGTGTAATAAAAAAAATATGGACAAATTTCTCTAATTAGGTATTGTATTGTCGTCGATCCTTGACAAGTATGCAGTTTCAATTCAATCTGACATTTGGGAGTGGGTCAAGCTCACGTTAAAGGATTAAATGAATACAGGTGAAGCTAATAAAAGGGTGTTATAAAGAAAATACACTATAATTTGTTTCTCGCCTTTGATGCTATATTCATAATGAATTATGTTTATGGTAGTCCCTAATTAAGGATGAAATGTGTTGAAAATAGCAATCAGAATTTCCATATCACATTCATTCTTATTCTCTTTTTCCCGCCTAAACAAAAAAAAAAAAAAAAAAAAGGGGTGGGCATCACTTAAGACGGTATAGCTATCTATCATTTTCATGTTCTAGTAAACAGCCGAGCGTGTCCAGTGCTTGAAATATATAAAATTAACAACATAATAACACGTACCTGTATATTAAAGCTAATGTTTTTAGGTTAGATTGTCTGTACTCATAATATTTTGAATTATATTGACGTCGAAACGATATTTACGAATGGGATTTAAATCGCAAAGCTAATGCAGTAGTTAAAGTTTATGATATCGTTTTCAGTTATCACGTTTTGTTTCTCCTAAGATTTATTATTCTCATTGTATAGGGATTGGTTTCTTGTACAACAATAATACGTAGAATTTTATATTTTGTAGAGCGGCTATCGTTTGGCAATTGCAATCTGTAAGAAAAACGACATGTAAAATTAAGACGCATATAAATACTCTTGATATCAGCACTATTTAACTCTGAATGACAGATTATTAGTCTGTCCACTAGGCTACTTACGGCTACTACCGAAAACTTCCCACTATAAACAAAATAGATGAAATTAATCATTGTTTTGATATAATTCAGAACCCTGTTAATCAGCCACTGACATCTTAGGCACCGCATTTCTGTGTTACTTTGGACAATTTATTGGTACAGTCGATGTAAAAAATCGTTTTAACATTTTCAAATTACTACATGAACTATTTATGTAGATATATTTTTACTAACAATAATTGCTTAGATACAATAGTAACCACTTGCCTGAATACGCTTATGTTATTGCAAAGTACTTGAGTATATTATATGAAAGCGGGCCCGCCCCTTATCTTATATAATAAGCTGTAAAATAGACCATTAATATCTTAAAATGTCTGATTCTAAGATAAGATGTTTATTATATATACCAATGAAGTTGTGCAATGAATATTTAAATTGAAATTATACTCGTATAAAATATGGCGAGAATTTCTCTTGAAAATACTCGTTACCTTTTAAGCAGTATGTTTTGATATATAAAGTGAACCTGCTGAGTTATATTTTATAAAATATAGAAGATCGTTGTAAAAATAATGTTTTATGGAAGCTCTAACGAGAATGTTTATATATCAGTTTTAGTTGAATACAAATCATTATTCTTATATATTGTGAGAAAGTCCTACATATTAACTAGTTTCTATATAATTATATTATTCTAGGTAGTTTTACAGTAACTGGAGGCACAAAAAATAAAACCTTAACAAAAGAAAACAGTTAATAAAAAAATATAAAGTTAAAAAAATTATATAGACAAAAACTAAGTGATCGAACTTTGGTCTCGTTCTTTCTCAAACTATTTGCAATTTTCGAAAGCGTGTTATCTCTTTACAAGAAGATTTGAAACTATTACCTACTACTATCTAGTACGTCAGAAAGTAAATTTTCGTACTGTTTCCACAGAACAAATTTTATTCTCGGGCCTTGGCTATCATTTGATTGATCTTTGATGAAAAGCATTTAAGACGATTCACGAATACAATTCCTATTTAGAATTTAAAAAATATAGCGCCTAATACTTTATTTATTGTATTTTGTGTTGTAATTGGTAATTTCAGAATTTGACATGCTGAGCCCCTTAAACAAATTGGATTTTGCGAAGGTTCTTCCATGGCATAGTGATCAAACCACTTGAGGCAGATCGCGAAAAGGCGCACGTTCAATATTCTCGCTCTCAGATATTAATATTACAAAAAATATTTTATTAAGTGGCTAAACGTTCCAATTTCAAAAACTGTTTAAATTTTCAGAATATTCAATCTCAATATCTTCGATAGTAGCAGTAGTTTATAACCTGCTGCTTCTAGTTCATAATTTAGTTACAAGGAACGTTCGCTAAAAAATAAACCTCTGATTGATGATTTTGCGTAACAATTGATACAGATGGCCACGCAATTCAGTTCGAATTTTAAAATATGTCTACAAAGACTTTTCTTCTTGACTGTTTTGGCGCTATCAAAATTATTTGTTGTTTCACATTAACCGACTGTCACTATACCTTAACTGAATCGGTAGCTTAATCGCCAGTTAATTTGTTAGATCCAAGACCAAAAGTGCCGCTTTCAAAAATTTATGGCTTCATCTTGGTCACCTTGTTCGTTTTAACTCTTTTTAAAATACCGTTTAGACTCCTTCAGTGCAATGATAACAACGCATTAAAGCGGCATTGTTTATCTTGAGATTATTTTATTGACATTTCAGACTAATGGTTGATGCATGACTGTTTATTTTTTTATGAATATTCCTTAAACTTAGTACCTATGGTTTTAAGGTATTCAAGTATAACGCACTTTTGGAATATCGAAAAATCAAAGTACAATAAAGATCAATGTATATGTTTCACAGTTATTCTGTTTCAAAATACATTCAAAATGGTAGATCATTACCTTCCTAAGCAATTGCGACATCTGCATTTAAATTACAATACAGAGAAAGTAAAGAATTAAACTCATTCCTTGTTTAAGTTCGCTGTAAATTGCGATCGAATAATCAGCCATTTTACTATCGCATAGACTCTTTTAGGCATGTGCTCACTATTTATAGGGTTGTCCCTACCAAGATACTACAACTTATAATTAAGAAAGTGCATCATGTGGTGAATGACTAAGAATGCACCACCCCAATCTCTCCCGCGAGTGTCACAAGGGAAGAAATCAATTATAAATATTGCATTACTGAGTTGGGTAAGGATTGGGTGGCGAGCGACTCTGAGGATGCCTTGTGGAGAGGCAAAACACGTATTGAATTTCTGCTTCATTGTTGTGCATGCTACCTTCCTTTTATCTCATTCCCCTCTATCTGTGATCTTGGCAATTTTTGAATATTATGTGTGTGCATGATAGCCGGGATTGACAATCTGTGGGCGTACAGTGAGTCGCTTGATTTAATTAATCATCTAAATAAAAAGTAGTGCACCTACCAACCCTATTATATGATAAACTTTGCTCGCGGTACCAATCGTATTAGCATATGTGCATACCGTTATCCGTTACAAATTCCTTGTCGGTCATATTAATAAGTAAATCTATGAAACTTGTCTCGGTACAGGCTAGTTTTATCTTATTTGTATTCCATATATGGAAAGGTGTCGAGTGCATCGATCTTTTGCATATTATTGATTACGTAATTGAAAACAAAAATCGTGCAATCTGTCCGGAAAAGGTTGGTAGCACTGTCTTCCGTGTGACGGACTGTAGAACAGCTCGGCGCCTTTATTGTAGCGTGTCTCCTGTGACAATGGGTACTATAGGTGTATATACGAAATATCAGATAGCATTGCCGTGGGACTTAATTTCATTTGCTGCACCAAAATAAATAGTTAAATGACCAAAACTTAGGAAGATCTTTGATGAATGCTTTTTCTCGATCATAACAAACAACGTTTTCAAATATAATATTCTTCGCACTTCTAATAGCTCTCAAAACTGTTACAATGATATTTTACATTAAATATGATATACATACAGACATATGCACATTTTTCATTATTTTCACAGTAATCAATTGAATAATATTTTATATACAAATGTGCAGTAAAATTTTGTATGGACTTAACATCAGTTCTTATCTGGACAAAGATAGAACAATAAAACCCCACTCTTAATTCGTAAACACCTGTATTTATCGATGTTAAACGTCACTTACATTATCTAATGACTGCCACAAAATGCACATTTAATGCTTGTATACGGATGGTAGTCGGAGGTTCATGCTTGGATTTTAACTGGTATGCTTCGTAGCGGACAAACTACATTCATACTGTGAATTATTAGTATAAACAATTCTGATGTCCATGCGGACTTCGTCCAGATCTTTGTGAATATAATATAAACTACTCTATCTAATCCATATAAATAATAATATAACAGAGGTCTATCCAATATTATAAAGCTGAAAAGCATAATTATGTTTTTTTAATTAATACGTGCTCGAATATCAAAATACCGGTCAGATTCGATAAAATGTAATATCAAGATTTAACCCTTAAAAGATAAGCACTAATTGAGTGAATACAGGTGGAATGGAAATTAATTCTCATGCTCATATTGTATACCAGTAATTTAATCTAAATTTAATAAAATGATAGGGAACTGCCGTTGTCCGTGCATTACGGAAAAACCACTGCATAGATTTTAATAAAGTTTTCTAAGGCCCTTTTCTAAAAAAATATATTACAATATGTTTATTTAACATAAAGTTACCTATTAAGGTTTTAAGAAACAATAATTTTCAATAGCACTGCATGTTCAGCGATCTGTTTCCTTGCCGCGAAGAAATGAGAGAGAAGGCAAGACTCTTCTACCGCTGCCTCATGATCTTAATATAATAAGCAGACGTTTTACCTAGTATTTGAATATAGAATCGCAAAACTTAATAAAATTCAAAGTTAGAACGCAAGTTCGATTTTTGTAAAAATATATTGATAATAATAAGCGGTGTGTAGAGACGAGCGCCAAGCCATATAATTACTTCTTGTAATGTCTATATTGTTTATTAAAAAGTAACGGAACATAGACTACGGCTCTAGTTTTTATGTGCATCTGAACTTGATGGCTGATAAACTATTTTGTAATATTTACTGTTGTTTTTTTCTGCTTCAAAAGTAAAAGGAACAATATGATTAGCTATTTTTATCAACATCATTATACATTACGAAATCATTTATTAATATTAATGTATTTATAATGCTTTAAAACGTATTCGAGCTAATTTGCTTATAACTTATATATCCCTGTTAGACAAGCATTAATTTCAGGGTAGAATCATAATATATCAGCTACCGGCCCTCAACGGCCACCAATCACGAAATAATTATAAATCCGCAGCCTGGAGGGAATTAAAATACCCTTTTGTTGTATGTTTTTTGCTGAATGTTAAACGATATTGCGTTCTTTAGTGTAGCCATATAACACGGTTGGTATGTAAAACGTGCTCATTGTAATTACTATGTAAACTTGAAATGTTTTATAACCATTAAACACAAAGTGAAAAATGTGAAATCGAAAATAACAGTCACGAGCAGGATCCTTCATCCTCGTACATTTTTCACTTTGTGTTTAATGTATAGTGCTAAGCATGTAAAATGCTAAAAATATAGGTATATATAAAAATATCTAAATGTTTTATATCTTTTGTGAGTATTTATTTTTGCTCATTGCCGTGGAATTGTCCAGAGAGTACGGAGTAATGAATATTCTCTATAGCCTCCTAGATCTCTGTTGTGTTGAGTAGTAATAATGACAGTCAGGAAGAAAATCATATGATTGGAGATCGTCTAGTAATGCGGATACGACCACAAAGAAACAGTGCTTAGTTCAATAATATCAATCTGCTAAAGTGTTTAAATTGTCTTTAATATTACAATCTAAACAGTTTTTATAAGTAATTATCATTTAAAGAAATGCTTTACTTTTATAACCTGACTATTACATGATTGTCTGTGAAAGCAAATAGCAACGATTTAAATTCTAAAACTGTTATAATTTATCTCATTCAAGATTCTGCCCGCTGTTAAAGTGATCTGTTCAGTTCTTAAGCCGACCTCGACAAAGGTTAAAATAAGGCTAGAAGATGATGATTGGAGAATCTTCTCACGGCTTGATCCACGTGGACCTCAGAACATAAATAGGTCGTAATTTACGGCACCTTGATTATCTCTATGCAAAAATAGCTATCCACAGAATCCTTCCATTTTTCTGGTGTAAGAAGTACCCTATGACCCTTTCTGGGCTTCAGACTATTTGCATGCATTTCCGAATTTATTTCCTTTTTTATGTTATTTTACATTTTTTGTAAGCCTTTTTTATATTTATTTCTTTTTATTTTGTGCCAATGTTCTAATTTTAAATTAATATAAAATTTGGTAAGTTTTGTGATTCACATTCCTATTTCAAAATTCGATAAAGGTATATTTCCTTCAAACGAAATGCTATTTTAACTGGAATCAAACCCCAGTGATTTTGTGCAATTATAATGTCAGGAGAGAATACAAAAGTGAAAAAAGCGATAGAATTCGGCAAGGCTTTGATTAAAATTGTGACAGCTTGATTGTTCGGCTTCTGCATCCGACTTTTTTTCCTTGAAATGCTTCCAGTAGTTAAGATACGATCAAATTGGGCCATACTTTACTGTTTGGTGTTTGTACCTTTTTGGACTACGTAGAAGTATGTTGGCAATAAATTTATCTTTCGAAGTAGGTACTTTTCGCGTGAAAGACTAAATATTATGCTTAAGGCAAATTGATACTTATATATATCTATCTAGAATAATGTACCATGTGGTGGCGGACTAAGAATACAAGTGTCACCATCCCATCCTCTTCTGCGGGTGTCTTACGAGGCGACTAAGGGAAGTAAGTAATTATCATCCATTGCATTACTGGTGGTAGGGCTGGGTACCAAGTGGGAGTACTCACTTGCTATCGGGCCCGAACGGGTGAGTACCACCGTGTCCTGTGTGACTGGTCATGAAGCACGTCAGTATGTTTTGGCTGTAGCAAAAGATAGCCGTTTATTTTTCATTTCATATTTGAGAAATGAAATAGTGCGCAGCGGCTTGACAATAATTTCGGTATAGTCGAGTCCATGAGCGACAGTTACCACTTACCATCAGGTGGGCCGTCTGCCATCATAAGCAATAAAAAAAAACATTCAAACCATTTTTGCATTCGATATAAAGTTTCATATATTAGGTACTCCCTGTAAACAAGTCATGTTTTTATTATTTGTATACATAAATATTAATCTTCTGACTATGTCTGGATACTACAATTGAATTTCAAGATTTTATAATTGTTTGCTATTATTAAGCACTTATTGCAAAGAAAGCCTTTGACATTTTCGATAAACGGTATTTTATAAATGGTTTAGCACCAGGTCACCCATTGAGAAGGGGACGCTATAATAGCTTTACAAATAGCTTTGTTATCAGCCAATAAAGTAAACCGTTTCACGACGGCTTTAATTAAATTCCAACAAGAGTCCAACTCGTTTTTGTGAATGGGCACCCCGACAAAATCACGACTTGATCGCTGTAAAACGTGAGCGTGGAATGCACGATACTAATAGATTTACTTGTAACACAATTTTAATGGTCTTCAACTATATAACGTTCTGAAACTTTATTATAAGTCTCAAACCTTGGTTTTTTTAAATCTGTTAGCCTACTGACATGTTTTATTATTTTTATAGCACTTGAGATGCCTTATAGAAAAACACAAAGTGCGAAAACTTTTCAGACGCTCTGCTAGCTAAGCCATCGTGACGTTCACTCGGGGCCATTAATTTTTATAATGCATTCCTTCTTAATGTGTATGGTGACGCCCGCGTCATCTACCGGATCAGAGTGCGGGTTCAAACACCGCTATTAGCTATAATTTTTGTATCACATTTCCGCACTTTATGTTCTACTACTGGCATGTGTTGTAATCTGTATAAAATTTATTATTTTAATATTTAAATAATTAAAGTGGCAATGGGCAGGCTACACCACTCGATAAACCGACAAACATTGGGAAAAAAACATAAACATTGCGCAATATTCGAAGATTGCCGGTTTGCACTCCTTAATACACTTTAAATATGTATGTATAATATATTTTGACTAAAAATGTACAGGAAGAAGAAGTTCAGATTCAGGATTTTGGGTGTACTACCCCATCGCATATTGCATCGCATTATGTAAAGATTTTTCTATTTTGTTAGCCATTTTTGCTATGCAAATTGTATTCTATGCACATATTGACAATATTTGGTTGTGTTTGTTAAGATAGCTATAATTGGCTATATATTTTATTTATTGCTTATGGTGGCAGACAGAGGCGGCTCGTGACTTTTTTTATGGGTGTTCACAAAAAAATATTAACAGAAAGAAAGTCTATGTATAAATATATCTATGCTGAGATTAATATTACCTATGTTATTACTCTAAGGTTCTATGCTTATTATACAAAATGCATTTAGGCGATCTTGCGCCATAGTGCACGAAAACGTTTTTATTTTTTTAACTGTATTGTTCCCTTGAGATATTATTAATCTACGATTGTTTCATTTAAATACGAAACAACAGTACAACAGACACAAACTGATTTTTGTAACATTTAAAATAAGATTGACTAATTACCGATCAAGTTAGCGCAAAGCGTAATCGTAGATTAAATATAAAATAATAAATTTAAAGGCGTAATGTTTGTTTACATAAAATTGGCAACAGGGCATGCACGCGACGCACAGATACGAGAACAGTAGTCTTTGCTTGCAACGTTGTGGCAGGAGCGGCGCTCCAGAATTACCTAATTTCTCATACATTTTTTTTTGTTTCACGCGCCGGCCTGTAGCAGGTTCTCTCTTTCGCACTCATTGAATTCAGTACTGGTATTTGTACTGAACTATATCCCATAGGAGCGCAATTGCAAGCGCTCCACGGTTTAAATTGACTAATATCAAGTACAAAATAATATATTTCTAGTGAACTGTTATGTTAAAAATAGAGTGAAGGGTAATCACGTTTGTGATAATATGATGTACATACAGATCAAAAAACATTTTTTTTTATTATAGGTACCTATAATTATTGTGGGTGTTAAATGCACCAGCGCTCTTTAGGGCGAGCCACCTCTGGTGGCAGACGAGCCATGGCACACCTGATGGTAAGCGGTAACCGTCACTCATGGACTCCGAGAGTATTGTCTAACCACTGCATACCATTTCATTTCTCAGATATGAAATGAAAGAATAAACGGTTATCTTCCGTTACAGCCAAAACACACTGACGTGCTTCATGACTGGTCACACAGAAGACGGTGGTACTGACTCGTTTGGGCCCGATAGCAAGTGAGTACTCTCCCTTGGTACACAGCCCTACCACCAGTAATGCAATAGATCATAATTACTTACTTCCCTTAGTCGCCTCATACGACACCCGGGTGGTGACACTTGTATTCTTAGTCCGTCACCACACGTACAAATGTGAGTATAACGTGAGTAGCCCAGCGGTAAAACCAAGGGCTGCAGACAGAGTATAGAGTTCGATCCCGAGTCTAAGGTTCAGACCTCGTAAGGCAACACACCTCTGACTTTTCGAGATCTTTCGAAATTATGTGTGTATTTGGAACCCGCATTGGGCCAGCGTAGTGGACAATGATCTAATCTCTCTCATCATGAGAGGAAACTTCTACCCAATAGTGAAACAGAAAAAAAAGTAGCACTTTACATTTTCTCAAAATAAAAATAAGTTATATTTAGTAAATTTCTTTCTCTAACAACCACCCTAATATTTTAATGATATATAAACAAATTACCACATATGGTGTAATTTTCTGCCACTTGTCTCGCAAACAGGTGCGATATGGTCTGCTGGTCACCCTCAATAGTAAAGCACGTGGTATATCAGACCGCGACTAAAGATTGCCGTTTAGTAACGGTACGACACACACGTCATGTTTGCTATTAATTGGTTTATTTAATTCAACGATTTGCTGGTTGGGTAAGTTTATTGTATTTTTAACTGAAAGTGATTAATATCGCAGATTGTAATTTGTTTTATTTGGTGCTATATTATACTAATTCTTGAGCTTTATTACTTAAAACCCGTAACTTGTGGATGGACAGACTTTTATGATTTAACTCGCTATTGCAGTTTGTACTAGTAAAGAACAATTTATGTGACAAATAATAAATATATTACTTCACTCGTAGTCATGTTAGTCAATCATCTTCGTTTTAGGTATAAGTGTAATTCATATTTTATATCTTCCTAAAGACATCAATCGTCATTACGAAAAAAACCTGTATTGTAGAGGTACAAATATAGGTATTAAGTAGGTACGCCCAGACTAGAAAAGCCATTTAATTTGTGAATCACATTCATAATTGTTCTGTGTTGGACTCGAACCCATGACACGGAACGGAAGATCTGTATCACCACTACGCCATGAGGGATTAGCCGGCTATATAACGATGGGTTGATGGGTTGACATATTACGTTAACGAAGAATAAAGTAACCTTCTCTTGTTAACTCTTGTAAATAAAACAAAAAAATCAACTCATAAATTATTTGGTTTTCGTTAAAATAAGGGATTAATTTTAAAAAGGCTTCAAATTACACAAATACCTGACTTTCAAAACAAATTCTTAACACTAATTCTAAAATTCAAGGTGGTGAAGTACCTTTTTTGATAAGGCGAAAAAAAATTACACACTGCACACCCCGTTGTCCAGGGAGGCAACGAAGTATGGGGCTCTCACCCGCCATCGGTCCATCCATCCATCAGCCTTTCAACGTCCACGGCTGGACATAGGCCTCCCCAAGAGAACGCCACAACGAGCGGTCCCGTCATGGGGGATAATGCCGTAATCGCCACGCTTGGCAGGCGGGTTGGCGATCGCAGTGGATATTATTAATACTCGAGGGAGTGCTGCTGCCCACTCCCACGGTATTCCCTCAGTCGGCTCTTACGACTCCCGTGGGTAGAGAGGGGTAGGACAATTCTAAAGCCGACCCCATACGGCCCACAACCCGCCATGCACCTTTAATCGATTGTATTCGGCGGATCCCTGCTACCGCGTATAGTCATTTCAATGGTAAACTATCAAATAAACATAACAGCACTTTTTTTTCTTATTTTCAACCTAGGACTTTGAGAATAAAAATACTGTAATACTATGTCCTTATAAACTTTAAGCTAAAAGGTGATTAATTACGAGGTAATTATCAGAGGTACAAAGTTATATTAATTAACACAATGACAACAATGACATGCTTCGTCGCGTACCCCGGTATTGTACCGTGACGGGTGCGATACGCTTCCGTCACGCTCGGTATTGCACGCGATTACCATGTAAACGCGTGTTAACAGCTATTTGCATGGTTTATAGCGTATTAATTGAATAAATAGCGTGTAAATTCAGTTAGCGTGACGTAGGTGTTTGATTTTGATTTAAAAGAATAAATAGTTTTTTAATTTCTATTAGACAAATTATTCTATGTTTGGTTGGTATAAATTATAATACTTAAACTTAGGAAGGCATGGAATTTTGTATTACTCTAAGGAAATACCTATTCCCGCTGTTATAATAATTAACCTAATAAAAGAACTAATTGAATCTACCATAGATAATTTAGTTGTTTATATGTATTTGATATACTCCTCACTATGTTTACCATTATAGGACATTGATGACAGGTGTACACATTGCAGGGTCTCAACCTCTGACTTATTGATCGAACTGGATACCTCAGTCCTTGCAGTATATGATCTAACAGTAGGTATAAATATAGAATTTAAAATTGAGAGTGTCATCAAGGTACATTACGGCGATACTCAAGAGTAAGCAGCAGCTCAGGTAGTTGGTATCTGTTGAAAGTTGTACAATCGTTGTGGCAAATACACAATCACTGCCGAAGGTAGTACGTACAAAATGAGGTGTAATTTCAGATCATGACTAACATTTGGGTCTCGGCCCGAGTCCTCTAGCTATATCTTAGACAAGTCATAAGCATATAGCGGATATAGTTTGACGTTAAGCTAACTTTTTATTGGGAAAGGTTATATTTTTTGCCTTTGCCCACAACTCCGCTGCAGACATAATCTAGTTTTTAGGTTATGTCTCAGGTTCCCCATATAATAGTGGGATATAATACATATCAGTTTTTAAGTCTAATCAAGAGCTATCAAACAAAAATGTTTGTCAAAATTTTTTCTTATTATTTTTCACGTGAAGCTCGAACAAACGGAGAAAGAAATGTATTGTGTTTAGAAATGCCTAACTATACATTTATTTTTTCTCAAATATCTTAATTGTACAGACATATCTCTGTAACAGCTTTATATTTGTGTAGATTAAGTAAGAAAAATTAGACACGGCGCTGTATTTTTACAAATAAATATACGGCCACCGTTTTAGATATATTCAAACAGGAATGTATAAAGAAGTATTTTGTTTTTACGTGTGGTGATGGTGACAACTGTCGCCGCGGGTATCGTACAGGGTGACTAAGGGATGTAAGCAGTTATCCTCCATTGCGTTACTGGAGGTAGGGTGGATACCAAGTGATACTGCTCTCTGTTATGGAGCCCGAATGGGTCTGTACCACCGTCTGCCCTGTAAATAACCACGAAACACCTCAGTGTGTTTTGGTTGTCCATTAATTCTTATCATATCTGCAAAGTTAAAAAAAAGTAAGCTACGAATTGGAAGCATTGTCTATATTATGTTACACAAACTGCATATTTTGCACAATAAATAAACTCCCTGTTATCCGGATCTTCTGTCTATATAATTATAAAAGAATAACTGACTGACTGACTGAAATATCAACGCACAGTCAAAAATACTGTAGGCGAGTACTAAGAAAGGATTTTACGCAAATCCTATACAAATTGGAATTATTACTATAACATAAGCAAAGTCGCGGGTAATGCGCCAATTGCTTCTAAGGGAAGAAGAAATCCATTTTTTAATGATATTGACTATAAACAGTTAAGTACCCTGCAAGCAAATAAAATAATCACACAAAACTGACCAAGATTCATAAAAAACAATTAAAACATTTTTGCATCCTGTTCGGCTGTACTAGCCGCGTGGAGCACTAGATCATAAATCGATAACCACAATATATTTGCGACTGTAAGCCTGCAATCGCAATATAACATTAATTATAGTACTTTAACAGCGTTAAATCAATGCTTTAGCTATGCTACACCAGCAGTGCAACTTCAATCTACATAACCTTAAAAATTTTGCTGTAAATTAACATCATATTTACTACAGGCCTTTGATATATGCTGGTTTTTATGAAATCACAGTTCTTACATGATGCTGTAACTTTATCAGTTGGAAGCACAGTTGGAACGAGCTTCCAAAACCTTGAGTCTCACCTTTTAGGAGCTTCTCCCGCTCCTTGCTTTATTAAGTAATTTCTAGACATTTACGTGTCGTGTGGGACCGGCTTTAGAATTGTCGCATCCCTATCTACCCACGGGAGTCGTAAGAGCCGACTGAGGGAATACCAGGGGAGTGGGCAGCAGCACTCCCTTGAGTATTAACAACATCCACTGCGATCGCACACCCGCCTGCCAATCGTGGCGATTACGGTATTATTCCCCATTTCTTGGGGAGGCTTATTTTCAGCAGTGGACGTTGAAAGACTGATGGATGGATGGATGGATAGACATTTATCACGGGTCTTAATTAATTGAGTACCAAGTCGGCGTTGTTATCTGGCCCGAGTGGGTATACCATCTTCCGAGTGACCCATTGTGAAATCTTGGCGCGTTTTGATTGTAGCGGGTGATAGCTGTCTTCTCATTGATTTCCTATTGGCGAAATGGTAATCAGTAGCTTGGGAGTATTCTTAGTATTGCCTAGTCTATGGTTGGTGGTTGTCACTTGTAACTCATCTGCTGCCATAAGCAATGAAAAAAAAAATTGGGCCTAGTTATTCAACTTATGACTTGTACTCAACAGCGTTCACTGTATGCAGTTGCAGTAATGGCTCTACATTATTGCACCCGCGGCCTTCACGAACATGTGCCGTTTCCAACAAATTGTTTCTAACGTGCACCACGTGCGGTATCGATAGTAAATTGTCGTTTCCGAAGCTGCTCAACAGCTTGTTCGATATATAGTTGTCAGTTTTGGTAGAAATCCACCTAAATGTTATAACTAGCTTCATTTGCAAAAAAGGTTTATTAACAGTTCTCTATATACCCTCTCTATATAGCTACATCCAATCGTTGGTAGAAGCTGAGTGGTTAAATCCTAAGTAGGTAAAGTCACCAGCCCATTATATATAAGGGTCATGACATAAACTAAGGAGAAAGAAACACTGAAAGAAACAATAAAAATTTTCAACCAATGTAGTATACATACAAATGTGGTCTAGTCTATATCAACAAGCAAATTTTACATTGATTGTGAAGGAGAGAGGATTCACAGGGAGAGTATAAAATATGTATAAAAGAAGAACTTATTTTTTGAATCAGTTATGTGTTATATAATAGCGATTGATTCCCTGTAAATACTCTCCTTTTGTAATGTGAATAGTTTAGTGTTTAATTATATGATCCAATTTATTTTGCGTATACACTAAAATATATTGGAAACGATATGCCTAAATTCGTACCATCATTTATTCTACTTCTTAACATATATTTTTTTTCGAAACCGATAGCTCTATTATAGCTGTAATTTTATTCAATACCAGCTTTTATTAATGTTTTTCTTAAAGAATAAGTTAAGCGTGTCTCAAGTGTCAGGCAAAACCTTTGAAAATATATTGTAAATGAAAGCGATTTGGAATAATAATAAAGTAAAATTGATCTAGATTTTATTGTTAATAAGTAATTGATGTTATTGTCAAGAATATTAAATTTAAACTAAATAACCATCTAGCAACAAATAGTGTACATAATTTTAATAAGACGTGAATGAAGCACCTCATTGTGTTTCAATCTATCAAAAAGATTATTATAAAACTGTGTCAAACTAAGCGTAGATGATAATCTTCATGGCAGGCAGAAGTCGAACTAAAATCCAGTAGGATCAAAAGAACTTAATGGTCGGGATACCTTAAATTCATGATACACATCATTTGATCTAACAAGTTTTTGTACATAAATTCTTTATTTAATGACTGCTGCACACGAATGCACAGAGGCGCAATTTTGCCAGCGTGCAGCAAATAATCCCTACGGGCGAGCCGAGTGCAATCATACATTTAGTTAAAGGTTTGGTTTCATTACGCGAGCAGTGATACACAAAACTATAGTAGACAATTTTTTTTAAATAATATGAAACTTATATAAATATTAATACATATTATTCCTAAGCTGAAATACATTTTTTATAAAATTGATATATTGTCCCTCTCAACTTATTAAAAAACTTAACCACGTTCCAGGTCGTTTAATGATCTTTTATATTAATCAATCATTAAATGCATCTAGCTAATATAAAATAAACATGGTGGTTACATAATAATTTACGTATCTTCAATGAATACAATGACCTTAGTTAATTATAACATCGTACATCTCGACAATAACCACATCAAATCGAAAATATTATCCTTTCTGAATATCGATCCAGAACTGCTTTAGGGGTTTTTGTGAAAATGATGTCCGATGACTGTGGTCAGGTACACATAAGTGTAAACATAAGTAGGTACTTCGAACATTCGGTTAGCGGAACGCAACCGAATAACCAACTGGCGGACATGTGATGCCTGAATGCACCCCTGAGGCGCGGACGCGCGTTTTGGCTTCTGTTTAAGAACTCTTTTTGAAATTAGGGTATTATTTTTTTATTGGTATTATTTTGCACGGGGCAGAAATATGACGGTTTTTGAAGCATATAGAAGGTTCTTTGCATACTTGTAATTGCTTGTAAAATGTAGAGACCGCAGTCACCAGGAGTTAAATTATAGTTATACTTCACGAAGGTTACATTTAATTCAGTTGTGACAGACCCTTATAGATTTTATTTAAAATCTAATACGATGCTGACTAATAATATAATGGTCAGTATCATATTAGCTTCTGAGTAATAAAAATAAAAACCATTATAATTACATTAAACACAAAGTGAAAAATGTGAATGTGATGTCATGTCAAATGCTAAAAATATATAAATACCATTATAATTTGATAATATTATATCTGATTAGTCGGTCGGTTGGTCCTGTGCCTCCTGTATATAAAAAATAAAATAGGTAATAATGACTATTAAAAAGGTTTTCCTGTAATTCTAAATTTAAATGTTTATAACGAAAACGCTTCTGCTTCCGGTGAGTGCCAACGGCACACACACGAAGCGTGAGTGCACCGATTTGACGCCTCCGGCCTGCTTCTGTAGATCCGTAAATCGTGATCGCTCGAGGTGCGCAAGAGCTGCCGTGCGCCAACTGAGAATGCTGCTCACGGTAATGTGACAGCAAAATTATGAGATTGCTTAGGCGTTAATCTGCTATTGTCTTAGCGGAACTTTTGAGTTTTGTTCACATATTAATTAAACCTTTCTGTTATTTTGTACTTACTATTTTGTTTTTATCCCTAAATAATTAACGGTTCCTATGGGTTTACCTGGTTTTGCTTGTTATATTGACCTGATTTCAAAGTTCATGTGGGCGAAGTCGCAGGCAGAATTATATCAATAGTATTTTATAAATAGTTTTTTTTTACGATTATACTCGTTATCAATAAAATATTTAAAGAAATCTCAGTCATCTAAAAATTACATGTGTGATTTTCAACGTCAAAGATAGACTATCAGCACGATTTATTTATGTAGATGAATACAAGTTTAATATTTTGAAATGAATAAAATACTGTGTGTAAAGATGTCACGTTAACACGTTGTGTATTAGCAAAATTTTAACGAAAACTAATATTAGAAGACTAGAATTTTGTTAACGTAATATACATAAGAATGAGATCTATACCATATAATATATGACACAAATTATCTATCTGTATACTGTAACAGAGCTGTCTGTACATTTGAGATTTGAGGAAAATATTACTGTATTTGGGCTAGTTAGGCGGCTCTGAATACAACAATTTTTTTAGAATTTTTGTTCGCATCCCACATAAACTACTGAACGCATTTAAATGTAACTTTTTATTTGATAGCTCTTGATTAGACTTGAAACTGCGATACATTTTTTCTCGCTACTATACCTATTGAAAACCTCAGATATAACCTAAAAACTAGCTCTTATGCGACCGAGCCGGGGGCATGTTATGTATCGGACCTCTAATAAAACCAAAAAAATAATTTGTACTGTTAGAATCCAGAATCTATTAACCTTGGTGGTCTTGGTTGGACAACATTATGCCTTTAATATTCTGAGTCTTACACAATTCGTTTCAGTTTCGAGCATCACATTTTATATGTGAATTCGATTACCACCAACTCGGCATGTCACCAAACATAACAATCTGTGCGTCCTCGTTACTTTCCCAAAGATATCGTTCCAGATCATTCGATCAATAAATAAACGCTTTTTAACTCCCTCACGATTGACGTCAATTAAATTTGATAGAGACCATTTAGGAGATTGATTAAAAATCGATACAGAAATCGATTGCGGCAATCAGTAATGAATTCGGATCGATTCGACGACGTATGGAATTTTAAGCTTACTTTATAACGAACCATAGGGCGCAGTATTTTATTTTTATTAATATAATTTTATTACCATAACGAGGTTATATAATACCATAAGCAACTAACAGTTATTTATCGTAACTTCTGAACTGAAAATTTTATTAATCTCTAATTGATAAAGTGAAGATATTTATTGACTGGTCATTTTTAATTAATTGGATATATTGATTATGAGTAGTGTTTCCGTATTCAGTAGCCATTATTCATAAAATAAATAGGATGATGGAGGAAGAAGCGGCAGACGGCGCTGGTCAAACGATTAATAGTTATTGTGAAAGATGTGAATAATCCAACCAACCACACAAACAACCAAAGAAAGATATTTGTAATATGGAGAGTATTATACAAACTTATTTAAAATAGATTTATACAATCAAAATAAATATTTAGACCTTTTTAACTGAGTCACAGATTAGTTGCCAAAATATAGTCCCGACTGCGTGTTCTCCTTAAACAGTGAGTTAGGTGATCGTTGCATAGAAAAAAGCTGACGTCACAAAAGGACTGCGAGACGGGGCAATTTATTTGAAATAACGGGATCAAAGATTTATACGGACTATTCAACGTGGTGCAAAAAAGGGATAACTGACATTTTGGTCTTGATGATCTCAAACTGTAACAGTCTCTGGTGTCACTCATCACTACGATAGCTAAGTTTTATAAAATCCCTATTGATATTGTCTCTCCTATTGAGAGTCAAAATATTTATTCGTGGACCACGAAGATATTGTAGTTTACATTGTTTCCCCATTACTTAGGAGGTTAAGAAGATTTACTAACTAACTTATCATCACGCCATTTCCCTTGCGAGGTAGGCAGAGAGAAGCTTGTGCTCTCTAATCTTACGTACACATATATTACTATAACATGTTATGTTGCTTACAATGTTTAATGTTCTATTTAAAATTAATATTATTATTTATTGTAACCGCCTCTGTGGTGCAACGGTATGGAAGCGACTACTGATGACTGGATCACTACTACTGTCTCCAGTGGAAGCAGATAATTATGACGCACTTAGGTGTGTTTTAGTTATTTTATTTCAAATCCGCAAAATGAAATGGTTAGCAGCGGCTTAACAGTATTCTTAGAATAACTAGTTCAATTACAACTTACCATCAGGTGGGCCATGGCTCGTGTGCCATCATGTACAATATAAAAAAAAATCAACACACATTGAATGTTCTCATGTGAATCTATAAATTTTACTCAGACATCATACTTTTACACATGCGTGGGTCGGAAATAATAAACACATCAATTTATAGTTTTATAACGAATTTCAATAAAAAAGTCAACACCTATATTACTTTTGATATATACAATTAATTCCTATCAAATGTTATTGATTTAACTTAAATTTATAATAGATCCCATATATTAAATATTAGGCGAATGATATGCACGCATTATTAGCATAAATTTACATATTTATTATATTTTAGCATGATCATTATGCGTTCATATCTAATTTTAGTACCTATGTATTGATTTTGAATATTCATATAGGGTCATAAATGCTTATCAAAGTAAAATTAAATGCATGAAAATAAATATAAAATTTGTGACATGTCAGAGCTCTAATAAAAATCTGATGATATTTTATCTCTATTTAAAGCTTTTTATTTGAAACCATTAAGCAAATTAACAAGTAGCTACCCACCTTAACTTAGCATGGGTACAATTTAACTGCCTCCGTGGTGCAGCGGTAGTGTAAGCGACTGCTGATCATGAGGTCTCGGGATCGATCCCCGTCGGCCAAAGCTATTGAGATTTTTCGTAAAAAAAAAATAAGAAAAATTCTCAGTAGCAGCCCGGAGTTTGGAAATGTGCCCGGTATACGTCAATAAGCTCGCCCCCTATTACGTGGGACTTAAACATAGCTGGCGAGTCGTGGGTGTATAATACACCTCTGCCTACCCCTTCGGGGAATACAGGCGTGATGCTATGCTACAATTTTGAAATGAAGTGCTTATTCCAGCATGAACCCGGCTCAGCTCGATTGGGGAAGTACCACCTTCTCACAAAAGGTCAGCCTGGAACAATGGTAGGTACCGTTTTGTTTTGTATGGTGAGTGAGACCGCCGGGTGCCCAAACCTTCTACCTATCCTCTCCTTAGTATCCAACTCCTATACTTTGAGTTGGAGATGGTGACGCGCGAGTGATGCCTCTGCAGCTTCTATAGGTATAGCTTCTACGGGTGGTAATTGCTTAATATCAGGTCCATATGCTTGTTTGACACTCAAGTAGTATAAAAAAATTAAATAAAATCTTTTAGACGACTCCTTTTTAATTGCTTATGATGGCAGACGAGCCACGGCCCACCTGATGGTAAGTGGTAACCGTCGCTCATGGACTCAACTATACCGAGAGTGTAGTTAAGCCGTTGCGCACCATTTCATTTCTCAAGTGTGAAATTAAAGAATAAACGGCTATCTTCTGCTACAGCCAAAACACACTGACGCGCTTCATGACCGGTCACACAGGAGATGGTGGTACAGACCTGTTCGGGCCTGATACCAAGTGAGTACTCTCACTTAGTACCCAGCTCTACCACCAGTAATGCAATGGGTGATAATCGCTTACTTCCCTTAGTCGCCTTATACGACTCCCGCGGGAAAGGATGGGGTGGTGACACTTGTATTCTTAGTCCGTCACCACACGATAAAACTTGTTTATAAGACATTGAATTTCTGTCTGATGACATTCTGAACCAATAAAGGCGGAGAGAATCACACGGTGGGTTTCTTTAGTGGGTGAGGGCCCCACACTAACCTGTTCGTTGCCCCAAATGACGGTGTGCGGTTAAGAACATTTTTTCACGCCTTAACAAAATAAAAAAAAAAGTATCGCTCGAAAACGTCAAAAGCCTGATGGATGGATATATGGTACAAACTTCAAATCCTTATTTCCTTACTAATGTTATAAATACGAAAATGTTTTTGTCTGTTTGTTTTAACTTCACTAACTAACTTTGGTAGAGCTACAGCGTGAAAGCATAACAGCGGGAGCGGGAGCGTTATAGCGGGCGATAGCCATTCATTCATTCATTTCCTTTCCACGAAATACAATGGTGAGCAATGGCTTGACATTACTCTTAGTATAGTTGAGTCCATGAGTAACTGTTACCCACTTACCATCAGGCTGGCTGTGGCCTGTGCAATAAAAATCATGTAGTTCTACCGTGTAACATAAAAACAATAAATAAATTTACACGGTAATTTCACACAACGTTCTCTGGTCCCAAACTAAGCTTAACGCTTGTGCTATGGATACCAGATTACGGATCCATTCATGCATCCATCAGCCTTTCAACGTCCACTGCTGGACATAGGCCTCCCCAAGAGAACGCTACAACGAGCGGTCCCGTCATGGGGGATAATGCCGTAATCGCCACGCTTGGCAAGCGGGTTGGCGATCGCAGTGGATGTTGTTAATATTCGAGGCAGTGTTGCTGCCCACTCCCCTGGTATTCCCTCAGTCGGCTTTTACGACTCCCGTGGGTAGAGAGGGGTGAGACAATTCTAAAGCCGGCCTCACACGGGCAGATTATGGATATAATACGCATATTACTTTTTTTTTGTAAATACATACATATAATGGATAGAAAACACCCAGACGCAGTACAAATATCTGTGTTCATCACACAAATAATTGTCCTGAGTGGGAATCGAACCCATGACCTCGTGCACGGAAGTCGGTTACACCACGAGGCCCGTCTACCCCCGTAATTAATTAATTTTGTATACCACACTGCATCTATCTCATTGAGTCTGGTCTGTTAATTATAATATGGCAGATTGAATCTTGCGGCTCAGCGCATGCGCCGAGTACATATTTGTTGTAATTTTCACGTCATTACGCATAACCTAGCTATGGCGGCTGTTGAAAGTGACCACAGAATAAATGGAGCAGATAAGATAACATGAAAGCTTATTATCTGTACTAAACTTGATTTTGTACTAAACCTTATTAAACTTAACTACAGTTTCAATTCGTACCGCGAAAGGTATATATGTATTTACTGTTTTTTTTATACGACAATGTGGCAAATAAACGTTTCAGTATCTTAGAGGCTAGTAACACGAAGAATACTGCTGTATGTTGGCATTTTTTTGTTAAGGCGGGATAAAAATACCTAACCGCACACCCCGTCACTCGGGCAACGGACAGAGTAGTATGGATTTTGCTAACACTTATAAAAGAAAAAAAAAGGTAATAGGGGATAGAATTTTATAATGTTCTCCTACCCCGCAAGGAAGATGGTGTGATGATAAGTAAGTGAGCTAGAATTTTATACCTAATGTAAGCAGCCACTAAGAAAGTGTTTTTGGAAATTAATAACATTTATTAGGTATATTTTGTTGGTTCCAACGTGAGTGTGAAGCTGCTTACACCAGCTTGTAATTACATAAATATCTAAACGTGTCTGCCTATGGATTAACTATTTACACTTTCGTAGATATTAAGAAGCATAAACTATAACAATTTTATAGATCATTTAATATTTAATTGCCTTTATCATCTCAGTTATAGATTTCAAATAACCTTGTAAACAATAACTAGTACATTCCCCGCAGCTTCGCTAGCGTCATTGTATTGTCAAAATCAATTTCGGATAGGATTCCTATTATTAGGTAGGTATAAGCGTTATCACGCTAACAGCCGATTTTACCCTTCCTCGGCATTAGATGTTTCACATCAAAAATATAGGTTCCGGATAAGTAATCACCAATATATATACTAAAACCTTCTCCGAAACACGCTGCATTTTATGGTGTAAGTATAATACCGATCGGTTCAGTAATTTTTGTAGTATAACCGAACAAAAATACCAGCTCCCCATTTATTATTATAGATAGATAGATAGATGTTTAATTTTTAAAAAGAGAATAAATAATAAATAAGTTGGTTGAATATTCGATAAAGATTCTTTCGTTGTGCGATAATTTTAAATAATGAGACACAAATATTAACTCAATTTATTTATTTATTTTTAAATTTTTCAACTTTCATGCATACAATAACATGTACATAGGCGGAATTAATGCTAAAATCATTCTATACCAGCCAACCTTTAGGTCATACTAATGCATACAATATATTAATGTTAGTTCCGAAAGGGCCATAAGCTTTTTTTTTCCTTCCCATCACACTTCTCCATCGTTTATTTCTTTAAATAGGTTTGTAACGTGCGAGCGATGTTCCCAGTACTTGCCATCATCATGTAGGCATATGCGTGTTTGCAATCTTAGTATTATGTAAAAATAATGTTATTCTGTGTTAAATGTAAACCCTCCCTTACCTATCCCCAACAGAAGCTTTTAATCTTTGCCGCTTCAGATTAGAGAAATGCACGAGCAATTTTCATCGCGTTTATGATAATGCAGTTACGAGTATTGCGCTCAGAACATTTTACTACTAAATGCCTTCAGATGTGAATGACTGTTATCTTTAATTGAAATCCGGCTTGTACGGAGTTTAATGTGGTGTTGTAGATCCTTTTTCGTTCGAGCTTCTGAAATAGGATCATATTTCTGAATCAATTCTAGTCTTTGAGTTTAATAGTTCTATTTTAAGTATTTATTGTCTTCGAAGGCTTATAAATTTTACACTTCATGGTAAATATTGTTGATTTTGATTCCATTAGAAAGCCAATCTTAATAGCCCTCACTAATGGAGTTTAGAATTATGAAATTGATGAAGTTTACTTCAGTTTTCCGTATCCTATTTGTTTTTCAACACTTTTATTGTACCTTTAATTGGCACGGGTGTCCTATCATTGTGAGAGAGGTAATCCTAAATAGATAACTGTACACGCTGTCTAATTTCGGCATTGTTGAATAGTATTAAATAGTT
The DNA here is from genome assembly GCA_948253155.1 of Leucoma salicis. Taxonomy (NCBI): domain Eukaryota; kingdom Metazoa; phylum Arthropoda; class Insecta; order Lepidoptera; family Erebidae; genus Leucoma; species Leucoma salicis. The sequence continues at coordinate 5,991,887 of OX411808.1, read as the reverse complement.
ACTGCTTCGGTGGTGTAGCGGTAGTGTATGCGACTGCTAATCATGAGGTCTCGGGTTCGATCCCCGGGTCTGGCAATGTTATTGAGCTATTTCCTAAAAAGAAAAATTCTCAGTAGCAGCCCGGAGTTTGGAAATGTGCCCGGTAGACGTCAATAGACTCGCCCCCTATTACGTGGGACTTAAACATAGCTGGCGAGTCATTGGTGTGTAATACACCTCTGCCTACCCCTTCGGGGAATACAGGCGTGATGCTATGTTTTTGTTGTTGTTAAATAGTATATAACTATCACAATGTAGGTACACCCAGAGCCAGAAAAAACATTTTGTAGTTCACATATTATAGAATTGTTTTGTGTGTAAATACAACTCACAAAACTCAGCCGCCCGATCCCAACTCTGACATACTAAGACTACCAGTTTTAATCTTTTTTTTTTTGGTTAGGCGGGAAAAAATGTTCCTAACCGCACACCCCGTCGTTCGGGGTAACGAACAGGGTAGTGTGAGCCCTTCACCCACTAAAGAAACCCGCCATGTGCCGTCTCTCCGCCTTTTTTGGCGGGTCACTGAAACTATGTTACATTCCTTCGGTGGTACGCCGGTGGCAGTTGACCTTTACCTAATAAATAAAAAAAATACTAAATTATTATGTGCTATATTTATTTTTTTAACATTCTTTTTAAAATAATTTGAATTACATAGGCAATACGCTGGTGAATATATACTCGCGAATACAACTCCGAAAATCAGGTTTAATGAGGTATACGAAATACGAAACTAATTCGGTGATCTTTGAACTACTAATATAGGTAGAAATGGCTGCGCGGTATCTTTTGTCTGCCGAAAAGCCGTATTAATTTCACTTTGATATACCGCGTTTACACAGTTTGGCACGTGAAAACAAGCCCTTTGTGATGCCGGCCAGACGGTATTGTACATTGATTTAACTTTAACGTTGCCGACATTATTTATAAACCTATAGAACAATTCTTTTTTGTGTAAGTTTAATACATTATTTATTCAGTCGTGTTGGTCTGAGTATGTGTGGCTAACATTAACATAAAGTTGTATGTTTTTTCTATTTTATAACCCGGACAACTATTATATATATACGAGTATATATGATTAAAATATAATCATAGTTACTAGAATACTTAGAGTGAACTGTGGGAACTGAAAAAACTATCGGTAGTGAGGGGCCCTCAACCACTAAAATAATATACCCGTTGTGTGCTGTCTCTCCGCCTGTTCTGGTAGACCAATGGATCTGAAATGTTACAAAGTAGAAACGATTTTTCCCGTCTTAAAAAAGAGTTTTAGTTGTAGAAATCTACGACTTATGATGGACAACATAGTAACGATAACAGAATTAATTAGTAAGGTGTGGACCGATGATGTGTTGTTAAGTTATTAAATTGTAATAGTAAACTTTCCTTGTCAACAGATCCGACACCGGTTTGGCCTCTTTGATGAAGTATGCACATCTGGTGGAGTACAAGTACGTCATTGCAACTGGGTTCGATTCTTGCGTGTGTCTGATAACTATGGACCACAGGTTGGTGCTTTTAGTGGGTTATTTTAAAAGTATTTATTAATTAATAGGGTTAAGGTTAAACAGCTTATTATGGTGTTGATGAACTAAGAATATTATATTATACTTAAAATAAACATTACATTACATATAATTTAAAAAAAAAGGTATATTTTATGTATATTTTAAGCACTGCTAGAAACCTAAAGATTAAACCAAAAGACTTTCGCACTTTGTGTTCAGGTAAAAGTGCTCAAAATAGACACATACCACAACCAATTTCTCAAAAAAATAAAACGTAACATATACAAGTCAGTGGAATAGGCTACTTTTCATCCATCCATCCATAAGCCTTTTGACGTCCACTTCTGGACATAGGCCTCTCTAAACGAGCCACATCGAGAGGTCCTGTGCTGAATGTATCCAACGGCTCCCTGCAGCTTTAAACAGTTCGTGGGTCCTTTTGATGGGAGGCCATGCTACACTGTGCCGTTCACTACGTGGTTGCCACTTGAAAACCCTTATCCTCCCCGTATGCTAAAGGAGATGAGGGTTCCAAAGCACTCACTGTGCTTGGGTCTTCTATCTAACGCATGCAGTTGTTACGTCTTTATTATTTCCAAACATGACAGTTTTACTAAAAATCTTTCTACTCCAGGTAAACCTAGTCTGCACAAAAGTAAAAGGCGAGCCGGTCTACGAGGCAGTGAAGCCTGTGTCAGCACATACAGAACTAGTAGTATACTATCTTCCTGAAAGACCTGAGGAGATGTTCTTTGTGAAAATGAGGAACAACTTATACAGACAAACTATGGACTCGATATTAGAAGGTAAGTTATTTTACCATAAGTTTGTTTAGTGCGAGTAAAATCTGCGATAGCTTAGTAATACAACAAAAAACATAATTATTTATAAGCATTTAGGACGATTTTCTAGAAACTCGCGCGTTTTACTTTAGTTATTTTTATTATGTTACTGTTTAACCTTCTTGTTATTTAATTCAAACTAACTGACATGACTTACTTCATACAGTCTCAGAATCAATAAATTTTGTTTTAGTTTATTAGCTGAATTAAATTCAGCTTATTCAACAAAATATCCGTTCAATACAAAATGTATGAGAAAATTTATTTTCTTCACAACTTCTTTTTCGTGAATTGCTTCATTATTTAAATAGTTATCTGTTCTGCTATTCCGGGTGTAGACAAATCCTACAAATTATAGATCATAAATATCGGTCAGGCCGTTCTTAATTATTAAATGGTATATAAATAACTAACCCGATTTTGTTTTATATAAATGTAGATACATCGTAGTCATGTATGACTTGCGTATGGAAACTAGTCGCCACATATGGTGAAAGTGGATCATCATTACGCCCAATATACATACCTGCAATTTTGTTAAAATGTGTATCGAGTTTCGTGTACAAAGTATCAAAAACAAGCTTGCATCCGCTCGCGTAACAAGTCTGGTTTAATTTCTTGTATATGATATTTTGACGATTTTTTTTTGTAAAGGAACTAGAAACAGGTTAAAACGCAGATTTAAATATTTATGTTTAGGTTTCAACTAGATATTTAGGATTATTTAACTCTTTTACTATGCCGATGTAGGGAAAAGGTCTCTTTTTATTATATATAGCGAAAGGGATTTAGACCGTAGTCCACCTTGCTGGTCCAGTATGGGTTGGCAGACTTCACAAGCTGTCGAGAAAATCTCTGAGTCATGTAGGTTTCCTCACGATGTTTTCCGTAAGCAGTAAGCAGACCTTCTTGTTCTGCCTAGACCTTTTCCCATTTATTTGGGATCGGCCCTTCTGATCCATCTTTTCCATTCAGCGCGATTTAGCACTGTGTTTGCGACAAGGTTGACTTTTTTTAGGTCCTTTTGAACCGTCGTCAGTCAAGTGGCTGGTGGTCTTCCACGTGAGCGTTTCGTTGTTGGCAGATCTAAGGCTAGTTTTACCATATGGTCTTTTGGGCGTTTTTGAATGTGTTCATACCACAGCAAACGCTTCTCTGTGACTTTTTCAACGATTGGGCCAATCTCAAAGCTTCCTTTTATGTACTCATTACGGATTTTGTCCAGTAGTGACACACCCGCTGACTAGCGTAACATGTGCATTTTAGTCGTGTGCAGTTTATTCACATATTCTTTGTTCGTTGCCCAGCACTCAGTCATGTACAAAACCACAGGTCTGGTGGGGTGTCTTGTACAAATATCCTTTGACTTTGGGGGGCATATTTCTGTCACACATAACACAGTGAGTTGTCTCCACTTCGTAATTTGTAAACAGATATTATTAGGAATATTAGTATGATTTATTTTGTGTAGTAATAACTTATTTAAATACATATTTAGATATTTTTATAAATATTTTTAGCATTTTACATGCTTAGCACTATACATTAAACACAAAGTGAAAAATGCGAAAACGAAAATAACAGTCACGAGCAGGATTTGAACCTGCATCTCCTGGATACCGTCCAGATGCTTTGGCAATTCAGCCATCGTGACAATTGCTCCTGACTGCTAATTTCGATAACACATTCATACCTAACGTCTTTGGGTGACGTCTGCGCCATCTGTCGGAAGTATTTTCATACATTATACCGATCAGGTAAACTTAATTTTACAATTAAGATTTTACATAATAATGACGCAAACCCTATAAATATTTAGATATTTTTATATATATTTTTAGCATTTTACATGCTTAGCACTATACATTAAACACAAAGTCAAAAATGTGAAATCGAAAATAACAGTCACGAGCAGGATTTGAACCTGCATCTCCTGGATACCGTCCAGATGCTTTGCCAATTGATGATGTGTTTATATAACTATATCAAGATTAATTGATTTTAAAACTAGTATTGATATATAAAATGAAGTTATCTATGATTAGATTTCAATAATGTTATATTATCTTTAGCTAATCTGATAGTATTCCTCGGCTCTAGTTAAAATTTTTAGTTCTCATAACATCAGCAACTCTGTAAGCTAGATTACCATTGCAACTGTTGTGATAATAATGTCTGTAGGTATTAAATTCTCATAAAATCTAAATGTTTATAGGTTCGATAATGGTATCAAGGAGACAGTAAAATATAATTGCATTGGTTAATAGGGCTGACTCAATTTTGTACTTAACGTGGGCTTATTACTGATACTAAGTAGACAAGTTTGTTAAAACGTGTACTTACATAAAGGCTTAAGGCTATCACATTAAAAAAGCTGTACTTATTTGTTTGTGGTTGTGATTGAGGATACCACCTTCGTAGAACATCAACGTAATATGTAGGTAACGGTAGGTAATCTTACTGTCATGTTTTTTTTCGAGCGCTGCGAAGGGGCAGGCAGCGGTGTGTTACACACCCACAGTTCACCAACTATGTTTAAGTCTCACACAATAGGGGTGAGCCTCTTGCCGACTACCGGACATTTTTCCAAACTCCAGGCTCATACTGGGAATTTTTCTTTTTACGAAAATGATCAATAACACTGCCCGACCCTGGGATCGAACCCGAGACATAAGATAATACAGATAAGACATCTTGAGGATAACACGCGATAATTCTGCAACTCTAACACCTAAAGACTATATTGTAGCTTTCGATGAATCAGGCTGTTTGTCGTTTGATCGGCTAACCTAATAAATAAAACTTTCCATGTCCCCTGTAAGTAATGGTGATTCGATACACATAATAAATCAATGTAAGAGTATTTAACATAGTCAATCAATATAACTCCAAGAGAATTGCTCAGTTTAAATTAATTAAGTAATAATACTAAATTAAGTGGTGATTTTCACACGATTGTAAATGAATCGTCGACAATATCATCGCAAATGATGTTATAACTACATAAGTATAATATATAACTTATATAAAAAAATTGTTGCTTTAAATAAAATTAACCATTTTATCAAATAATTTTGTTTTTAAAACTGTTTTTTTTTTATAGTACGTTGGGAGATAAAACATATTATATTATAATAAATTATTTATCTCAATTAGCCAAGTCTCGTATGTTAGTAACAATATTACTAATTATATATTATGTTAGTTTCTTTTATAAAAAATTAGGTAAGCGCAAATATAAATTATTTTCAGAATTTAAACTTAAACTTTTACTCATTGAATACATTTTTTTAATAATTAGGTATTAATAGATGTAAAAAAATATAATTATATTAAAATAATTATGACAGGATAAGAAGGGGGCTTTGACCTCTGGTGCTCTCATTCACCATACAAAACACCATAGTACCTACTGTCCTTTTACACTGATCTTCTGTGAGAGGGAGGTAATTCCCCGATCGTGCTGACTCATTCATGCTAGGACAAACAAAGTCACTAAAAACGATATATACCACTTACCTACTATTAGGTAGTGACGCTATTCTGTGCTAGTAACGAAATATAAGAAATTAATTAGCCTGAAATAAAAAAAGTTAATGTTTTTAATAAATCAATTTATTTAAAATAACATTGCAGCAGGTGTTTCAAATTATTACATTCAAATTCACACCTTATTAAGACTGTGAAGAGAGCATAAACACAAAGTGCATAATAGTTACATACACACACACACACACTAGGCTGCTTTGCGATAATATACAGTCGGCACATCAAAGTGCATTCCGACTTCGAGCATATCGCGGTTCGGTACTCGACTTCTGATCGCTTTTTTTTTATAAAGCCGTGGACATTGTTTTATAGTATGTATGAGCATTTTGGGGAACAAATCATCTTTCTTGATGAATTTAATAATCTAAGAAAGAATAAAATAAAGATAAAGCCTTGCTTATCCCAGCATGAATGGAGCAACTCAATCGGAGAAATCCCTCTGATAGCAGAGCGTGAAACAATGATAGGTATTTCTACAATATTATTTCATATGGCGAGTGGCCCACTTCTAATTTTCCTTGAAGGTGACGACGTGCGAGTTATGTCTCTAGTGTTGCTACCGTCTAGAATCTATGGTGACCGCTTACCATCAGGTGAGCCGTATGTTTATTTGCCACCCGCGTATACCTATAGTTAAAAAAAATATATTCGGGTTACATGCACCATGAAAGAAATATCTGCATGATCCTCAAGATGTTTCCAAGCTAAAAGCTCAGCCGACATAGTCACCAATAACGTATATATCATTTAACAAACTAAAAAATATGTATTAGTCTTGCTCCTTAAATTATTGTCTTAGATAAAATAAAGATAAGCATTAAACACAAAGTGAAAAATGTGAAATCGAAAATAACAGTCAGGAGCAGGATTTGAACCTGCATCTTCTGGATACCGTCCAGATGCTTTACCAATTCAGCCATCCTGACAATTGCTCATGACTGCTAACTTCGATAACACATCATACTTAACGTCTTTGGGTGACGCCTGCGCCATCTGTCGGAAGTATTTTCATACATTATACCGACCAGGTAAACTTAATTTTACAATTAAGATTTTACCTAATAATGACGCAAACCCTTTAAATATTTAGATATATTTATATATATTTTTAGCATTTGACATGCTTAGCACTATACATTAAACACAAAGTGAAAAATGTGAAATCGAAAATAACAGTCAGGAGCAGGATTTGAACAGAATTTTATAAAAATATCTAAATATTTAAAGGGTTTGCGTCATTATTAGGTAAAATCTTAATTGTAAAATTAAGTTTACCTGGTCGGTATAATGTATGAAAATACTTCCGACAGATGGCGCAGGCGTCACCCAAAGACGTTAAGTATAATGTGTTATCGAAGTTAGCAGTCAGGAGCAATTGTCAGGATGGCTGAATTGGTAAAGCATCTGGACGGTATCCAGAAGATGCAGGTTCAAATCCTGCTCCTGACTGTTATTTTCGATTTCACATTTTTCACTTTGTGTTTAATGTATAGTGCTAAGCATGTCAAATGCTAAAAATATACATAAAAATATCTAAATATTTAAAGGGTTTGCGTCATTATTAGGTAAAATCTTAATTGTAAAATTAAGTTTACCTGGTCGGTATAATGTATGAAAATACTTCCGACAGATGGCGCAGGCGTCACCCAAAGACGTTAAGTATGATGTGTTATCGAAGTTAGCAGTCAGGAGCAATTGTCAGGATGGCTGAATTGGTAAAGCATCTGGACGGTATCCAGAAGATGCAGGTTCAAATCCTGCTGCTGACTGTTATTTTCGATTTCACATTTTTCACTTTGTGTTTAATGTAGTGCTAAGCATGTCAAATGCTAAAAATATATATAAAAATATCTAAATAAAGATAAGCATTGAAAACATGAGTTCTATGAAATATAAAGCTGTTCATTATGAATTGTATGTCAAATATGTGCAATTTCTCTACACTCAGGATTGTACAGACATGTAGAACGCGATCTCATTTATTCTAAGATTAACGTGCTCATTGACTCCTTCTGCATCGCCTGGAATTGATTCTCATATTTTTATTCATAATATCCGCTCTTTAGTGATTATTATTTAAAACGCGCTGGTATTCCTATGAATATTTCCATTATGTACTGAGCCTAACAGTTCAAGTTGATAACGCGAGCGGCTTCGTTTGTTCTTCTATATTGATCAGATTACGAACGTTGATCTAGGTATCATATAAAATATTTAAGTTATATTACAGAGTGCACTTTCATTGCGAATAGAAATGCATTTTATTTTTTAATTTTCACAAACTAGATCTGTTATAAATAGGTTAATTTATTTCGCTGATTAAAATTCTGGTCTAATAGAATCGTCAAAAATAAAATAAAAAAAAGTTTGTTTTTTCAGTCAGTAATTACCTAACAGAAAATTTAATTAGAGTTGCAGATGATATGCCTAGCACCATACAAAATCGTTTTTTTTTTTATTTAAAATCATTAATTGCACAAGAAACTTAAGATCAACGATAGTCGCAAGTTATCGTCGCTCTGGCAAGTTCCTCCTTATCTCAAACAGAAAGGTTAAAAAATGTATTTCTATCTCATAAATACCTATATAAATAGATTAAAATTCTGAACGCTCATACATCACTACGCAAATAAAGTAGGCAAAACAGCGTAGACAGCCGACTAGTAGTATCATCTTCCCATCTGTCCAGTTGCCGCTCCATATCGGAAATTTTCTTCCCAACAATCTTGAAATAAACCTAGACTATGAACGGATAAAGAAATACAGCTATCCATAATCTAGAATACAAACATGCCGCTAATTAGTCCATGTCAACTAACGTCATTGACCCAAGATTTATTGCAAGCGAATAATCGATTGTCGAAAGAATATTATTGAAAAAATACTCGATCGCTTTTCATTACCGATCAATATTTTGACTTAATTTTTAAATTTAAAAGCCATTTAACTTGTGTCTTCACATACATATATAAACTGATGCCTATTTTCCAATGGTAGATGTAGTTGAAATAACGGATTGGCTTTTCTCATATTATGACCTTCCGCTGGACACTTCTCACTCTTGAGAGAACGAGACGGGACGAGTGTTGAACCACGTTATCACTATTCAGAAGATAAATCTCCATTGTATTAGTTTTGATGTGTTTCAGTATCAGTATTATGGCTTTTTAAATTCAAAAAATATTTAAAGAACAAATTATTTGTGATATGTGGAAAAAGAGAACTTTAGTGCGAGCGGGAATCGAACCTGTGTCCCTTTAATCCGGGGAAATGCTCGACCACCGGATTCCCACTCGCAATAAAGCTCGTTTTCCACATATCACAACTGATCTGTTCTTTAAAGTAGCTGAGCATGTCAAGTACTAAATATAGATAAAAAAATGTCAAAAAATATTTGATAAAATAATTCCTTACTAAAGACAAATGCAGCCTGAAAATTGTGTTAGTATTTGGTTGCATATTATTATGAAGAACAAATTCATCAGTTAAAGTCAGAATTGGGAAGGTCTATTAATTGGTATCAAAGAAATTGAAAGACGCGCAATAAATTTAAACCGTCTACATTCCGTAGCGAAATTTACGGTTGTCAATAAAATTGGTTCATTATAATTTTGCTTGATTGAGATTGTATAAAGATTTGATCTAATTGTAAAGCGCGCTCTGATCGTATAATCACTGTAAAATAAGTCTGGTATGTCTAATACTAAATAATTCATGAGAAGTAAGTATGAAAATCCTAAAATTATCGGTTTTCAAAATCATAGATGATGTTTAATGAAATGCGTGTATATAAATGAATGTGAAGTTGTAAAAAACCATAAATCACTGTAAAATGGTATAAGGAAGCCCTATTATGAAATATGTATCTTGTTAGTATATTTGAGTATCTGATAATGAAGTCTGATTGAGCGATATCAATAAAATACTGTAGACGTTACAAATCATTTAACTTTTTATTAAACAGGATCATTTGTGTCTCTTCACACTGTGAGCAATATGGAGCGGAATTTATTAATTTGTATTGATTTAAATCCTTTTTGACAGATTCACCGCTAGACTTATCGACATCCCTCCTTTCAAGAGTTCTTCTACCGATATCACCTCCGTCTGGGGCAGAAGATGAACACAAATCAATATCGGGAGACTCTTTAACATCATCATCAGCGGGTTCGTCAAACGAATTACTAGATATGACGCCTAAAATCCAAAGAAGACCAGCCAAATCTGAGCGAGCATTACTGCCTTGTGAAGTTTGCGGGAAAGCGTTTGATAGGCCCTCATTATTAAAACGTCATATGAGGACGCATACCGGTAAGTGTTAACTATAATTTTCCTTTTGTACACATTAAGCTATACACTCATTTATTTATACGATAGACTTAAAATACACTGGCTGAAATTTGAAAAAAATAAGTATTAAAAAAAAATTATTAAATCTATTATTATTGCAAGGTTATTTTATTTGTTTGTGCCTTCTGCATGATATGTTTTACTAATTATTATTATTATACTCGTAAGTACTGATTTCTTAGTCTTAATAAATTATAATTTCTAGAACGAAACTAAAGTACCTAACGCTAAATCATATTTTAGTAAACCTATATATATTTAATATATTCGTTATGTTTACAAGTACAGCTAAGTAAGATTACCATTTTACTTATAGTACAAAATATAATAACAAAAAATATATAACTCCTCAGTATTCGGCAGTACTACCTAACTATACATAACAATTTTGTAGTTGTAGAGCCTTGCTTATTCCAGAACGAATAGGCCAGCTTTATTGGGGTACCAGTACCCTCTCATAGAAGATCAGCGTGAAAGAATGGTAGGTTTACGGTACTTTCCACTTTTTCTTACTTTGTTTTGTTTTGTATGGTGAGTGACAGTGCCAGAGATCCAAATTCCCTTTTTATTCTCCATCCTTTCCTTACTATCCTTCCTAATCTCTCATTATTATTCTTCCTATCATCTCTTTATTATCCTTAAGTTGAGAATAGACCTTATTATGCTTCTTCCTCAATCTCTTTCTTTGGAAATGGCGAAGCGCTAATGAAGCCTCCGATGTTGCCAGCGTCTATAGGTTACAGTAACCACTTACCCTTAGGTGGGTCGTATACTTATGTGATATAAAAATATTTTAATCTATAATTTGAAAAAAATAATCAACTCTGGTAACATTTACAGAGGGCAACTGCATAGACAACTATAATGATATATCCACTTTATACACATCTAGACTTAATAGTCTATAAAATCTAGATTTCTTTACTTTTACAGCATTGAGACTTAATTTATAAGCATATATATTTGAAATTTTATTGCTCTTTCAAATACTAACACGGAACTGTAGATATTCTATTTTGCATTAAGCACAGACCCAATCAATCAATTTTAGTCTAATGAATGACGTAATCCAACATGTATCTATTAATAATAGTCATTGCTCTTAGTTTAATAAAGTAATAAATATTCTAAGTCTGTGAAATATATCTGTATTAGTGTATATATATATTTCTATATTATATTAAAACTCACAATTACCTATGTCCCTATAGATATTTCTTCAATAAGAATTGTTGACAGTATATTAATATGACTAATACTATTCACACATCATGTGTACTCATTATAAAACGATAGAAACATATTTCTCTGCATTATAGTTGCATATTGGAGTGCGCATAAATATCTATTTTTGAAAAAGTTTTATTGTGGGATAATCTTGACTATTGATATTTATTTGTTTTCAGGGTAATGTTACCTGAAATAATATGCAATATTGTTGCAGGTGAAAAACCTCACATTTGCATGGTATGCAATAAAGGATTTAGCACGTCAAGTAGTTTGAATACTCACAGAAGAATCCACTCTGGTGAGAAGCCACATCAGTGTCAGCATTGTGGAAAGAGATTCACCGCCAGCTCAAATCTGTATTACCATCGAATGACGCATATAAAGGTCAGTGAGATTTTAGTTTTTCTTTTATTCATAGAAATACTTACATACAAGTCAATCAACTTCGGAAATCAAATCAGCACTTCATTGTAAGAATAACGCAATAAAACCGATGATTAAAATATGAATGAGCTAGCTTCCTTGTACTTTAACTGGTGGGTAAATGGATTTTATAATAATTTGCCAGAACACAAAGATTGAAATTGTGACATAGATAATAATAGCCAAGCTCCTGAAAAAATTACCAAATAAACAATAAAATTAATGAATTGTTTGAAATTTGGATTTAAAATACATATTTTATTACGTAGATTAAGATGAATTATACTATAGCGGAATAATAGGTAACGTTAAACGGTAACTTTAAGTCACGTGACTTAGCGTTACAGATACTGTTAAAGACTTAGATAAATATAGGTTCTGTATCTATGCTTAAAGATGTCAAATTCCCATACATTTAACTTAGCGTTTATAGTTTTCTATTAGCGTTAGCGATCATAGAATGCAACTTGGCTAGGCCCACAGATTATATAAAGAAAAAAAACCATCTGGAGAAATAGATAGTAGGAAAATCTATACTATTATAAAGCTGTAACAGAGCACATTTAAGATATTTGAGAAAAAATGACTGTAATAGGCTATATTTTTTTGTCTGTTTATCTGTTTGTTTGTTCGCGCATCACGCAAAAACTACTGAACGGATTTTGATGCAACTTTTTTTATTTGAAAGTTCTTGATTAGACTTAAAAACTGGTATACATTTTATTCCGGTACTATATCGGGAACTTGAGATATAACTGAAAAACTAGCTGCAGCGAAGCCGCGTGCAAAGGCTAGTGTTTATTATAAAAACTATATAATGAGAAATGAAATTCGAAAGGTTTCAAATTTCAGTTAAAAGTGCAATGTCTGGAATAATCTGGATGGCAAAATAAGTACTATAGATGAAGTAGACGTATGATAAAAAACAATAAGAAATAAACGGATAAGACAGATTCTGTGAGTCACGGATACAAATCTAGCATTATTTTTTTAAATTATTTTAGTAAGTTCATCTAGCTAGAACTTGTAAAATTTTTGCTTTATAAAGATGAGGTATTTTTCATAAGTTGAATCAATGCAACCTACGACCCGTTCCCATGGGCATGGTCCGGTGGGCATGACTTGTACGGACCGCTGAACACATAGAATTAATCTGTGTGTGAACAATATGTGTTGTGTGCCTAATAAATGTTAAGTTATGATTTAGGATTATAATCCATGATTACGTGTACTTACAAGTAGTTACTATATTTCGAGAAAATTGCAATAATCTATGACATCATCTAAAAATATTATTGCACTCGACAATACAGAGGATGCAGAGTACATACATACATATACATGATTTCTGCCCCTCATTTATTTTAATCATAATGGAAATGCGAATGTTTGTAGAGATGTTTGGATGTTTGTCCGAGAATCACGCCTAAACGACTGGATTTTGGATAGTATTTTTTCTAATCTCAAAAAAAATAATAGATAGAAGATTTTTTTGGCAAAAAGACCTTGCGACTATTTAGTCTTCTATTTAGATTTCAAGTCAAAGTTAGATGTCAAGTTCAAGTCTCCAGACTTGCTTATCCCAGCATGAATCCGACCGACCGACTCACAAAAGATCAGCGTAAAACAACGATAGGTACTCCTAATGTTGTATTTCGTATGGTGAGTGAGAGCGCCGGATGCTCAGATCCCCTCCCTATTTTCTCCTTAATTATACTTCCTATCTATCTCCGATTCCTTTCCTTGGAGAAGGCATTAGCGTCTATAGGCTACGGTAATCGCTTACCATCGGGTGAGCCGTATGATAATTTGCCACGTTGTAAATAAAAATAGACAAATAAATGTATGATGATTGGAATAAACACCTTTGGGTTCCTGTGGGGTATGCCATAAGCGATTGATAGGAATTTGTAGTTCATGCAGACAAAATTTCAGGCAGAACCTAGGATGAATATAAAATAGAAATAAATTCTTATAATAGTTCCTCTTAAAATAAATTCTAATAATTAATTCTAAACAATGTAGATGTAAGTTGAGCGATTTGATTGTTTAAATGTCCATTATATTTTTCTTATACTCACAGTAAAAACATTATTTTCAATTTATAATTGTAATTTTTTATTCAGTTGGTCGTCATCTCTCGTTTTAAATTTTACATTGTGAAGTATTTAAAATTTTCGTTTAATTTTAGTCACCACTTTAGTAAATACGATTACATAATATTATTATTTCTAATGAGTCGCACAGTTTTATGTAAATGTTTGGCATCTTATTATATTTTTATACAGCTTTTTACTGTCTCACTGTTTGTCTCAAGTCTCAAAGTCAAAGTTAGAGGAATTGTTACACCTTTTTAGTTGCAGACTTTGTTTACAGACAAGCGTTGAAAAAAATTTAGGTTTCCATAAAATTTGATATTTTGTGCAAAAGTATAGGTGAAATATTCTTACTAATATTATAAATGTGAAATGCATTTGATTTTGATCTATATTTTTAGCACTTGACATGCTCAGCTACTTTTAGAGTACAAATTATTATTTGTGAATGAGGAAAAAGAGAACATTAGTACGAGCGGGAATTGGACCTGCGTCCCTTCTTATCCGGGGAAGTGCTCTAATCCACTGAGTTACCGTACTACCTGGTGGTCATACCCAAACTCCTCATCACATTTGTCTTAACGACCAACGCCATCTATCGGAATGCATTTATATGCATTAATGCGTTTGATTGTTACGCTTTCACGCCATAACTACTTAAAAGATCATCGTGAAAATTAGCATAAATAGTTCAGAAACTAGAAAAGGCTACTTTATTATCCTGGATCTACTATTATGCCGGAAAAATGAATAGTTCTTGTGATTTTTTTTTACATAGACATAGTGTACTGAAGAGTCATATTTATATTCTCAAGTCTACGCCGATGAAATCAGGGTCATAATCTATTGTTTATATATAAAAGAGAATGTAGGTATCTTTACTTAAATTCGAGAGTCGTTAGTCCAATTGTTATAAAACTGCATAAAGTTTGACATGACCACCCCGACGAGCGTAGTTACGTTAGGAAAAAAAATCATATGTTTATGATTTTATTGTTATAAAAAAGTGTTTTTTATTCACGTATTCGATTTTTTAGGTGAAGCGAAAGCTAGTAATGTATAATAATTGCATATTAATATTCAAAATTATTAGAATAATGTGACTTCATGATTTTTTTATTATACAAGAAATCTATTTATTCTCCGCTCACAAGTCCTCGTGTGTAATGCTATAATTATCAAAGCTTATTAAATATGTATTGAAAATTCATTTGCAAAATTATAAAGGACTTATCCTTCAAGAACAATGAGTGCTATTATAGTTTTTCTTGTCATACACACGTTTCTCACAAACGCATCCTTTTCAGCGTTGCTCATCATTAATTACAGTTTAATTTACATCAATAACTAGTAATTTCTTACATGCAATGTATATTCTGTAGTTCCGTGATCAAGTCTCGTAATAATCTACAATAGATGTTGTAATATTATTGAATATTCATAGAAAATGTTGTTTCTGTTCAATGTAAACATTATTTATTTTTATCAACAACATTATTTTGTAATTAAAGATGTGTAATAGATGATTGTATTGGTGAAAAAAGTGCTCTCTAATATGTAATTAGACTTTTGTAATTGGGATCGTTTTTGGCGCTTCTCAACGCCTGATTACTGGTACTACGTATATAAAAGAAACAGTAACATTGGCCCAATTAAATATTTTATATAAAAATCTAATATTTGCCCAATATAGGTAACGAACCTTTCTTTTAAATTATTACCCTTAATATGGAATTAGATTTTTATATTAAAACCGACACAAAATTTTTGTATAGGTAAAATTTTAATGCAGAAATAAATTATCTTTCTAACATAATATTTGCAATCAGGAATATCTATGGTATAGGTACCACACTTAGTTTAGTATTGATCATCAAGTAAGAAAGCTTCATATCATATGCATGAATATGCATATTATTATTAAGTGAAGAATATTTTTACACGCTTTTTATTAGCTTCACCTGTATGTTTGTTTGTATGTTTGTAACCGACTCCTTTGGGCGCGATTTTGACCCACTTTAAACTGCCAGATTTCGTTCAAACTTTGTAGATTTATCGAGGATTGGTCCTCGATACACTAATTTGATAAAATTATTTAAGTAATCTGTATTTTAGCATTTGACATGCTCAGATTTAAAGATTAAATTATTTGTGAATGTGGAAAAAGAGAACTTACTGCGAGCGGGATTCGAACCTGCGTCCCTTCCTACCCGGGGATTTGACATTTGTTTTTAAGACTCACGCCACCTATCGGATGCATTTGCATGCAATAATCCAATATACGAGTAGTAAGTTTAATTTTGCAATTAAAATTCATAGGATTCGAGGGCGCGATTTTCTTTTTATATTTTTGATCTGTATAGTTTGTCTAGAACACTTCCCAGTATAGTTCCCTCTATCCATATTCACAAATAATGTGTTATTTAAAGTGAAGAACAATTAAAACGTAGAAAAGAGCCAATCGTCTAGAATTTTATTTAACAATTACAAGCCTAATTAATTTGCTACATATATGATGTTACACCAAAGTGCCATATTACGGTTCGGTAAAACTTGGCGCATTACTATGTTACCGTGCTCAGCTCCCATAACGCCCCTCCTTAAGTTTTTACTTATTTAACTATGACCTCATGTGTCCGCGACTTAAGAAAATCACACAAGTGTATACGGTCAGTGAGCACAGGGCTGTCCCTTATTGAGAAAATATTGTGGACATATTTTTTATTTCTAAAATAAGTATATTAGAAATATAAATGTGATTTTGTACTAGTTAACCTGGGGTACATCCTCAGAATCAATAAATTTTATTTTAACTTATTAGGTGAATTAATTAAAAGATAATCTAAATTAGTCACTCTGTTCGCGAGATATCACCAAAAAAGAAATTACATACAAAATGTATGAGAAATATGATTTTCTTCATTTATTTTAGTGGTTTTTAAATTTTTTAATAGTTATTCTGTTGTTTCGGATGAAGTAAAATCCAACAAATTAAAGATCATAAAAATTGGTCCAGCACTACACCGGGCGGATACAAATCCAATAAATCAAAGATCATTCAAATCGATCCAGCCGCTCTTGATTTGTAAATGGTGAAACTAACCTAAATTTGTTTTATACTATACTAGCTTTTGGCTGCGGCGGAGCCGCGGGTAGTTTTTAGGTTATATCTCAGGTTCCCGATATACCAGTTGTTAAGTCTAATTGAGAGCTATCAAACAAAAAAAGTTACATCAAATCCGTTTAGCAGTTTTTGCGTGATGTGCGAACAAACAAACAGATAAACAGACAAACAGACAAAAATTCTAAAAAAAATATTTTGTGTTCAGACACGCCTATATAGCCTAATACAGTCATTTTTTCTCAAATATCTTAAATGTACAGACATAGCTCTGTTACAGTTTTATAATAGTATAGAAATGTACTTAAATTTTCTAATAGTTCATATCTGTGTGATTTGTATATTTAATTTTTTCTCAACCATTTAGAGTCGCACACAATTCACAAGCCGCTGCGAAATCCAGAATATATTTTTCCAATGTTTTCCATTGATAGTGATCGAGCAGTGATAATTGCGAAAAAAATATAATACACATAATTTGAAAAATATTAAAACTTAGAGCATCCATGCTAGGTCTCTAATTTAGTCTATAAATTACAGTACTTGTTTAATTTACTATTCATTTGTTTAATTAAAATACAATTAGTACCTACTGCGAATTTCTCATTTATTTTTACGAAAATACTAACAAATGTTTAATCTACAGATGTATAAATATATTTTATGTCAGGTATTATAGAGAAATTAACAAAACAATTGAAACCAATTGCATTGGTAGATTATGTAGCTTAATGTCACAATATCGCACCTGACCAATAAAAACTAGATCACATTGCAAAACAAAAAAAAGCAACGGTGTCATCCCTCATTCCTTAAGACGCAGGTGCGGCCACAGGTAGTTACAGTTAAGTAAGGGCCAATAAATTGCCAGGGTTGCCAGGTCATCGTGGGAACAGTTGCGGTCAGTCATTGTGACGCATCGATAGTGATGTATCGTTGATGTTTCACTTAGACAATGGTTGGAAATCATGATCTTATAAACAGACTTTAACATAAATAGTGTTTTTTAAGGTTACGGATCCCCATATATGTTTAAACTGCCAACGAAAAATTTTAAAGCCTCCTAAATTTTAATCACTGTGCTGCCCAAACATTGGTTTTACGTCTATATGGAGTACTTTATTATGTTTTTATATTACAATAGATTGAATAAAAAATCCTACCTACCGGGCCCCAATTAGTAAAATCATCAAAATGGGTTCAACCGCTTAGGAGGATAGATATTAAAACCTAGCTGACCCGGCAGAACTCGTTCTGTCAAAAGCTATTGGTAGCAGTCCAATAGCTTGCGCAGCAGACTCGATTACTTACTTACAGAGATCTAGAATAAGTATTTCAGCTTTAATAAAACTAAAAAAATAAATGAATTTGAGTCTTACAACAAGATTGCAGTCAGATTTTTATTAACGATCGATTTAGTGAAATAAGAAGCACTTTTTAAGACACACCTCATTCCTAAAGGTACGAGTCGATTATACATTATCGATTTGCCTTTGATATAATTTTATTTCTGGCCTGCTATAAAAACAAAATAAGAATTGCCAAATTATTATGTATACATAATTATAATGTTTAGGATTAGAAACGGATTTTTAAATTTTCAATCCACAATCTCACTAGTCCCTGCTATTCTAACTCTCAATCAGTTGACTAATTTATGCGAGTAGTTTGAATTCAAGAGTTTTTATATACGTATTTAGATTAACATATTATAGTGTTATTGTAACGCTTTAATATCAAAATTAAAATAATTTATTACTTAATTTAGTGTTGAGTATATAGTTTGCTTTGAATAAATCTAATATATTACACTATAAACATTCTTAAGATCAATATTTTGATTTTAAAACATACAAAAAAGAATTCACTAGTGGGAGTCTTACTGACCTAGCATGAATGGGGTATGGAGAAAGCTTGATCGAACTGCTCTCTCTTAGAATATCGTAAAATAACATAAGATATCCTTGCTGGTATTTTTCTTCCAGTGAAACAGATCATTTGAGTACCTCGTCTTCTCTATAGTTGGGCAACGTGCGAGGACTCCGCTGGTATTGCTATCGCCTATAGGACATGGCATCTTAATATCTCATCGGCCTTATGTGTGTTTGCAGTATAAAAATATATTTAACCAATGTTATTTTCTTAAGAGATTTTATGAAAATAACATAGTAATTAATTTCGTAGGAGATAAAGATCAGGTTGATCACAAGTTTATTCGTAAACAAAGGACGGGTAGTGTTCGGACGCATCGTAGGCACAAAATATTCACATACGATCGTGTGAACGATCCACGGTCTGGTGATCGTGGCGTCTTCGACAACGTCTTTTGTACGATACGGTTTGTGAACTCATGGGAACTTGAATTTTGGTTATTGTAGCGTTTATATATTCTGTTTAATGCCTTATTAAGGTAACAATTAAATATACATATTATGGATAATTCAGTAAAAATAAACAATACATTGAGGTAAATTTATATAAAAAGGTGATACAGTGATATAGCTAATTATATATATTTAGCCTTTAGCTACCTAGTCTCGTTAAATTATGAAAGACTTTTATTACTGTTTTCATTACTAAAACATAAACATGTTTCAAAAATATAATTTGAAACTAGGAACTATTTATTACCCATGCAAGTTAATGAGAAAACAATATATACATATTTATTATAGTTTTGGAAAACATCTCCGGCAGTTGTCACTAAGAAATGATGTGCTGAAGAAATTGACAGCACCGAGCGAATGTTACCACAGTGCAGTTGGCGGAGCTTCTGAAACGGTAATCCAGAAGACGTGGGTTCAAACCTCACTCGTTGGTGTCATTTTCTATTTCACAAATCCATAATTTGTGTTCTGGTAAAATTATGTACTTAGGTATGTAAAGCAAACACGCGCCGCTGCCTACTGTATTACTTACCAAGGCTGGTGAATAATTATGAAAATACGATCGATAATGTTAATCTACAACGGAAATACCCAAAGAGTTTTCTCGGAAGGTTTAATAGCTTCTCCATTTTCCATTTTCTATTAATACTCCATTCCAACTACAGAAAACTCTCGTTTGTTCCCAAAAGCTAGCAGCAGTAAGGTTTTGCGCACGATTTACTAATGATGCTATTTTCTATTAAAATAATATAATGATGATAGCCGTTCCATCAAAGGAGTTCAAACGTTTTCATCAAATTTAATATTACGTACGTAACTGTATAAGTACTTTTATGCACAAAGAATGAGAATCGCTCCTTTATTCTGATCTTTGATCGATCGCCCATTCTGCCTTGTAAAATGGACCTTTTCAACTGTCAAACCGCTGAATTAAACTGGACAGTATTGGACGGCTAGTTAAGTGCAGAAAAGCTAAACAATAATGCAGCGCTTACAATAGCTTGATGGAAGGGAGTGATGCACAATAGCCATGACTTAGGTGGGTAGATACTTTATGGTCTAGTTATGTGATGGTACGTACAATTTTGCAGTTTGAAAAGAGATTAAGCTAAAATCCAACCAGCTTAAGAAACTCCTTACAGTGCATAGTAGTATCGTAACTTTGTTTAAAAGAATACAAGTAATAGAATAAGGCTGAAGAAATTAATTACCTACTTACAATTTCTTTTTTCATTTGACAGTCCTATTCTGGAGATTATACTCTTCGTATAGAATTTTTAACATCATAATATGATCCTTTGGATTAAACGCAGGGCGATATCTCAACACCGCTAGCAATTTGTAAAATTATTTGGTAACTAGCCTTTGCCCGCGGCTTCGCCGTAGCCAAAAGCTAGTTTTTCGGTTATATCTCAGGTCACCGATATAGTAGCGAGATTAAATGTATACCAGTTTTAAGTCTCATTAAGAACTCTCAAATAAAAAAGTTGCATTAAAATCTGTTCAGTAGTTTTTGAGTGATGCGCGAACAAACAAACAAACAAAAATTAAAAAAAAAATTGTTTTGTGTTTAGACACGAATTACGTTTGCTGCCGCCGGAGGATCGAAAAAAAAACCAAATTTACTTAAAATTACTTTAATTATTAGAAATTACAATATGATTATTAACTACCGAATCCTATCGATATTAGAATAGAATTCGGTAGTTAATAATCATATTGTAATTTCTAATAATTAAAGTAATTTTAAGTAAATTTGGTTTTTTTTCGATCCTCCGGCGGCAGCAAACGTAATTGGCGCAGTCGGTAGGATACTCGCGGGTCGGTTCGCGAGACTTAGAATCATCTCATATCGATATTCGCGTTCGCGAGTCGCCCGGGTGGCTATCAAGTCCCGTCAAGAGTATCCAGAATCTACGAGAGCTGCGCAGGTGGAGAATCCGAACTTCGATTCACGGAGAAGAACCAGATGATGAAATATTTTATGTAAGTACACTTGAATCATTCTCGTGTTGCTTCCTTTCTGTACCTCCTAAGTTCCAATCATTTTTCGTCGCGAAAAATTTTATTCCCGGGAACCTGCATCACGTCAGGCTCGCCGGCACACAGTAGATATTAATAGAGACTTAGATAGTGATTTATTAGATTTTAATTTATCCAATTTATTTTCAATTAATATGGCTCAACAACCCGACGTTATTTTTAAGGCCTTACGCCTTGTGCCAGACTTTGACGGAAATCCTAATATATTAACTAGGTTTATTAATATTTGTGACCACATGGTATCCCAATATGCGAGCGCCGAGCCAGGTAGCGAGCTAGGCAATTTATGTCTATTAAATGGTATTTTAAATAAGATCACGGGACCCGCAGCATCCACTATTAATTCTAATGGGATTCCTGAAACTTGGGCAGGAATTAGATCGGCTCTCATAAATAATTTTTCAGACCAGCGAGACGAAACGGCTCTGTACAATGACCTCTCATTAGCTACACAGGGTAATAAGACACCGCAGGAATTTTATGACCATTGCCAAACGTTATTTAGTACCATCATGACTTATGTGACGTTACATGAAACTTTACAGACAACTATTGACGCTAAACGGACTCTTTATAAAAAAGTTACCATGCAGGCTTATGTACGCGGACTGAAGGAACCTTTAGGTTCTCGTATACGGTGTATGAGACCGGAATCAATTGAAAAGGCTCTCGAGTACGTGCAGGAAGAACTTAATATAATGTACCTGCAACAGCGTAATGATCACTCAAAACCCAGAGCGTCCCTAAGATGTTCATGCCTCCTACCATGCAGCCTATGTCTCACAGTAACTTAGCTATCCCGCGACCACCAGTGCCGAACTGGCCTACACCGTTAGGACAACGTGGCTATCAGCCTCAACCTCAACCTTTCAGATTTAATATGCATAACCAAAATCAAAACCGCATGCCGAATAGAACTCAACAGATGTTCCGTGCACCGCCACCGAACTACCACCCACAAAGTAATGTATTTAGATTGCCACCTAGGAATATTCCACCACAAGGTATGGGACCTAAACCTATGAGTGGAGTTCAGCATTTTACACCTAAACATTTACCCACTATGTCTGGACACGACTGGCGTAAATCCGGTAACCCTCCGCCGAGTAACTATTTAAAATCGCGCGAAATGAACTTTAACGAATTTGTTTCACCAGACTACGACTCATACTATCCCGTTGACTATTGTGAACCTGATTATGACTATACTGACTATAAAGACTACTATAACTCTTATGACTATGACTACGACACGCATACAACTTACAACGAATTAACTTACGACAATCCGATACCGAGCGAGACAGAATCACAACCAGAATCTAGCCGCAACATTCAGGACCAGGATTTTCAGTTAAACAGGACGTCAAAAGGGCAAAGATAGATATTAACTTACAGACACAAAGACAATTACCGTACATTGAGTTTGCAAACCCTCCGTTAAAATTCCTAATAGATACAGGGGCCAACCAATCATTTGTTAGTCCTAAAATAATAGAAAAATACTTCTCTAACCATAACCTTAACTACGACCCCTTTGAGATAACTAATGTAACCGGTATCGTAAGAAACGACTATTCTATAACATTACCATGTTTCAACGAATTTAATGAAAACCTTAATATTAAATTATTCATATACCATTTTCATGATTATTTTGATGGATTAATCGGATTGGATTTATTATCTAGATTAGAAGCTAAAATTGACTTAAAAGATTTTAAATTAATAACGCGTGCAGCTACTAACCAGATTAAAGTATATAACTCCCGTAATGTTAATTTATATGAGGACATTATACCAGCTAACAGTTCAAAATTAGTTAGATTACCTATTGACGCCCCGGATGGCGAAGTCTTAATAAACCAACAAGTCTTTTGCAATTGCATAATTAGCGAATGCTTGACTACCGTAGTTAACGGCCGTGGATATGTAGAATTAGAAAATCCAACATCTAACGACATCATATTTTATTTGAACCAACCGGCCAGTGCTGAAATATTCAATCTTAAATGCACGCAGCCTGCACAACACAATCGTGTTAACGATGTACTCTCCCGCCTACATACAGACCATCTTAACGAAGAGGAAAAAGCCAACTTACTGAGACTTTGTTCTAACTACACAGACGTATTTTATATAGACGGAGAACCTTTAACATTCACAAACAAAATCAAACACCGCATAAGAACGACTGACGAAATCCCTGTCCACACTAAAAGCTATAGATACCCCTTCGTACACCGACAAGAAGTTAGGGACCAAATTTCAAAAATGCTTCAACAAGGTATCATCAGACCTTCCGATTCTGCATGGAGCTCACCCATCTGGGTCGTGCCCAAAAAGATCGATGCCTCTGGCAAGCAGAAATGGCGCCTTGTAGTTGACTTTAGAAAACTAAATGACAAGACAATTGACGACAAATACCCAATACCCAATATCAGCGACGTACTTGACAAATTAGGAAAATGCCAATACTTCACAACCCTAGATTTAGCGAGCGGCTTCTATCAGGTCGAGATGGACCCCCAGGATATACCCAAAACAGCCTTCAATGTGGAACATGGCCATTTTGAATTTTTAAGAATGCCCATGGGTCTTAAGAACTCACCTTCCACTTTTCAGAGGGTAATGGACAATGTTCTTAGAGGTCTGCAAAATAACATCTGCTTAGTTTATCTAGATGACATTATTGTCTACAGCACCTCCCTTCAGGAGCACATGAATAATCTCGAGAAGGTATTTCAAAGACTTCGAGAGTCTAACTTCAAAATCCAAATGGATAAATCCGAATTTTTAAAGCTCGAAACAGCATACCTCGGGCACATCATTAGTAGAGAAGGTATTAAGCCTAACCCCGATAAAATTTCAGCAGTACAGAAGTACCCCATTCCTAACACCCCTAAAGAGATCAAACAATTTCTAGGCCTTCTAGGCTATTATCGAAAATTCATCCCCGACTTCGCTCGTATCACTAAACCTCTTACACTTTGTCTAAAGAAAGGCAGTAAAGTTACCCATAGCCCTGAATACTTACAAGCATTTGAAAAATGCAAGACTCTTCTGACTAACGACCCCATACTACAATACCCTGACTTCACTAAAGATTTCAACCTCACCACAGACGCATCTAACGTTGCTATTGGTGCCGTTTTATCTCAAGGACCAATAGGATCTGACAAACCAGTATGTTACGCCTCACGTACACTTAACGACAGTGAATTAAATTACAGCACTATCGAAAAGGAATTGCTTGCCATAGTCTGGGCCACAAAATATTTTAGACCCTATTTGTTCGGAAGAAAATTTAAAATACTAACTGACCACAAACCCTTACAGTGGATGATGAATTTAAAGGAACCCAACTCACGACTGACACGATGGAGACTTAAACTGAGCGAATATGACTTTACTGTAATGTATAAAAAAGGTAAATGTAATACAAACGCCGATGCTCTTTCACGTGTAGAAATTCATAATGAGGAAATAGATGAAATTAATTCAGTTATCCAAAGCATCATGGAGCTCGGTTCCATGGCTAATAATCCATCAGAAACCCAACTTCAACAGCCCAACTCTTCAACTCAAACCATTCATACAAGCAACGAACATCCTATATTAGAAATCCCCATAACAGACGAACCCCTTAATAAATTTCATCGACAAATACACTTTACCATAGTTAATGACGTAAAACGCAGACCCGTAGTCACTAAACCTTTTGAAAATCATACGCGGATTGCAATTCAACTTTCAGAGTCAAATTTAGAAAGCGACGTTATTAATGCCATTAAGGAATACGTTAACCCAAAAGTAAAGACAGCTATGTTAATAAACCCACCTTTAGCTATGTATTCCATCATTCCAATTATACAGGATAAATTCAAAAGTTCCTCCCTTAACTTAGTACTCACCAAAACTGAACTTGAAAACGTTAAAGAATATCTTCAACAACAAGAATTTATACGTCATTACCATGACGGTAAGACAAACCATCGCGGAACTACAGAATGTTACCTAGCCCTCTCCCGAAAATTCTATTGGCCTAAGATGAAAGATCAGATAGCTAAATTCATCAATGAATGTACTATTTGCGGTCAAGCCAAGTATGACAGAAATCCAATAAGACCTCGATTCAATTTGGTTCCACCAGCTACCAAACCACTCGAAATTGTTCACATAGATTTATTTACTGTTCAGAACGAAAAATATGTAACTTTCATCGACGTTTTCACAAAATACGGCCAAGCATATCACCTGCGTGACGGTACTGCAATTAGTATTTTACAGGCTCTACTTCATTTCTGTACTCATCATGGATTACCCATGACTATCATTACCGATAACGGCACCGAGTTCACCAACCAACTATTTTCTGAATTTACACGTTTACATAAAATAAATCACCATAAAACCTTACCACATAGTCCAAACGACAACGGCAATATAGAACGTTTTCATTCGACCCTTTTGGAACATATTAGAATCCTTAAACTAAAACATAAAGACGAACCAATTGTTAACCTCATACCATACGCCATCATAGCTTATAACAGTTCCATTCATAGTTTCACTAAATGTAGACCTTTTGATTTATTAAATGGACATTTTGACCCCAGGGACCCAATAAACGTAGACTTTACTGAGCAAATCCTACAACAATACGCACAGAATCATAAGCAACGGATGAAGCAAGTCTATGATATAGTTAATGAAACATCCCTTGCAACCCGTACATCTTTAATCAAAAACCGAAATAGAACTCGCGATCCCGAAATAGAATATGCACCTCAGCAACAAGTTTTTATTAAAAATCCTTTAGCTAGTCGTCAAAAAGCCGCACCACGCTACATACAAGACACAGTCTTAGCCGATTTGCCCATCCATATATATACATCTAAAAAACGCGGCCCTATAGCTAAATCACGGCTGAAAAGAGTTCCTCAAAGCAGCCGCTTGTTACAGGATCCTGCTGCTACTGACAATAACGACAACGCATCCGCCAGAGATAAAACTTGAGACCTTAGCCGATGGACCTGGACTACTACCTTATAAACTGGGACCGACCAGACTAACTTCACATTACCATTCTTTTATTCAATTTATAGAACTAACTGACATTGAAGACAAAATCCACTCAGTACAGACGCAAATTAACGATTTCAGGAATAGACTTGATAATGAGACATACACCCTTTATGAATACC
Organism: Leucoma salicis; assembly: GCA_948253155.1. Taxonomy (NCBI): domain Eukaryota; kingdom Metazoa; phylum Arthropoda; class Insecta; order Lepidoptera; family Erebidae; genus Leucoma; species Leucoma salicis. The sequence continues at coordinate 5,965,086 of OX411808.1, read as the reverse complement.
AATTTGATCATCTTTCTAGTAAACTTACAAACGTTCTCAATCAACTTAAATCACTACAACCTGTTAGAGTTAAAAGAGGTCTTGTAGATAGCCTTGGGTCGGTAATCAAAAGTGTTACTGGCAATTTAGACTATCTAGATGCGTTAAAGTATGATGAAGCCATAAAAACCTTGCAAAATAATGAAAATAAATTAGTTTCTGAGTTCAATAACCATATCAGTCTTAATAAAGAATGGATGTCTCAACATACTAGTATATTAAAGCAGCTAGTAGAAAATCAAGCAAAAATCAACGCTACATTAGAATTAATTTTAACTAAAGACGTATACATAGACTACAGTTTATTAAAGTATGCCAAATTTGGCCAAATATTAGGTATAATAACTAATAATGTAGAGGATCTAACATTAGAAATAACTAGATTAGAAAATATATTAGCTTTTATTCGTGCCTCTAGCACTCATCATTCTATGATAGATATGAATATATTAAAATTTATGATTGATAAATTAGTATCTATATATAAGCAAGATCAAACCCTTAATTTAGAATTACGAGAATATTATGATTTAATAAAACCAGGATCTTATTTCAGTGAAAATAGAATAGTTATAATATATAGTTTTCCGATAGTCTCTAAAAGCAGTTATGATTTATATAAATTATCAATAGTACCTAACAAAAAACAACTAGCCCTTATTCCTCCCACTCCCTTCATAGCAACAAACGAGAAAGCATTCGTGTACATAGAGGCTGAATGCCCGAAGTACAGCAGCATCTACCTCTGTGAAAGTATGGCGAATCATCAGCTCCGAACAAAACCTGACTGCGTTCAAGAATTAATAACCAATCAACGACTAGACAACACCTGCCAATTTACTGAAGTTTCTCTTTCGATAGAAGCAGTGGAAAAACTGGACAGTCAACACTACGTACTATCTCTACCTCTACAAACCAAAGTTCAATTATCATGCAGTGGAAAAGACTTCAGCACACTACAAGGAAGTTATCTTGTCACGATACCCCTTAATTGCTACCTGCGGACGTCACACTTTACCATCATAAATGATGACAATGAAATCAAAGGCCAACCCTTGAAGATATCCAAGGTACCATACAACGAGAAGAATCAAACAATCGCACCTACTCAGATTACTCTCAACACTATAAACCTACAAGAACTTCATAGTATCCACCACAAAGTCCTGCTAGAAAAACCAATAGCCATCGACAATCCTGGATCAACTACGCTATATCACACAACGGTACCTCTCTACATCCTGATTACTGGTATTACAATCGCAATCTTTATACTGATAGGCCGAAGACACAATTGCTGGCAACTGAAGAAAGATAAGGATGTAAAACCTCAACCAACCAAGATCCAGATCTATGAAGACGTGACAAGCAAGAAAAGGAACAGTCCACCAGCAACATTTTCCATCAACATGGCCAAATAGTTGCTGAACCGAGGGGGGAGGTGTTACGTACGGAACCACAAGGTATATCGCCGACGCCGCATGAACCCCAATACACGTAAATTGAGGTCGTCAACGTCCGGTTAGCCACGAGCCGCCGACGAAGCATATTTCGCAACATTTACTTTATGCAGTTTTGTGTAACATTATATCAATTCTATTCTAATATCGATAGGATTCGGTAGTTAATAATCGTATTGTAATTTCTAATAATTAAAGTAATTTGAAGTAAATTTGGTTTTTTTTCGATCCTCCGGCGGCAGCAAACGTAATTCACGTCTATATAGCCTATTACAGTATTTTTTGCTCAAATATCTTAAATGTACAGACATTGCTCTGTTACAGCTTTATAAATAGTATAGATAACATAAAAATAAGCTTTCACAATTCGACTTTTGTGTAAGTGCGATCTTAATAACTAATTATTCAGCTTTTGCGGCATTATTCACGGTTGTCTTTTAAAATAGATAAGCTATAAATTGCAATAACATTGCAATCACAAGATTATACATAATTATGTCGCTTGTCGCAAAATACATTCATACTTAAAACTATTTTATTTGTAGATCGTAAAAATAATTTGGATGTAGGTATATTGAATCCCCAATACATGGGGAAAGATACTTCAATTTCTACTACACCACTTGTCCATCTATCCATCCATCAGCCTTTCAACGTCCACTGCTGGACATAGGCCTCCCAAAGAGAACGCCACAACGAGCGGTCCCGTCTTGGGGGATAATACCGTAATCGCCACGCTTGGCAGGCGGGTTGGCGATCGCAGTGGATGTTGTTAATACTCGAGGGAGTGCTGCTGCCCCCTCGGTATTCCCTCAGTCGGCTCTTACAACTCCCGTGGATAGAGAGGGGTGGGACAATTCTAAAGCCGGCCCCACACGGGGTGATTCTTCGGAACGTAGACATGTATTACAACGCGAAACAGCTAAGAGACAATCATATTATGTAAGGCCATTGCACGTTTATAAAAGATTATTCCGTACCAGCTCAGAAAGTGGCTTGTCCCACTGCTTTTATGAGGACGGGTCCTTGGGTAGGCAACCATCTGGGCAGGCTATTCTCCATTTATGAGTCGATTTAGAAAATATTGATCCACATTTAATAGATTCTAGTGATGAATAGTTGAACATTTTTGAATTTTTATACTTTTATGACTCTAACTTATACTCTAGAATTTCACATTAAAAGTCCCTATTGCAGAATTAAGTCTCTTCTTTTATTAAAGAGTTAGGTAGAGTTTTATTTTTTAATTTAAATTGTTTAAGATTTTTATAATTTTTTCGATTTCTGTTATTGTTTAAAGATTTTTTTTAATTTTATTAGAAAACTATCTGTGCCAATACGTGATCTTAGCTATTCTATAAAATATTATAATTTTAATATGTTTGCTTATACGACTGTTTATTTTATAGCAATAAAGTTACTTCATTACGCAATTTAGTTAAATAACGTTGATTAAACATAATATTGTTCTCATTTATTTACCTGATTCTAATTAATATGATGCATAATCTCATTCTTCTACCTTGATCATTATTAATCTGCTTCATCAATTAATCTGCATAGTTTTAATCCTGAACTACTGGGTAGAAATCAGTGCCTTTGATATATGTTGTAATATGTGTAGACCATGATGTACTAGACATACCACTATCAATCTGAACTTAAAAAAAAATTGAGCCACACCAATGAGTCAAAAATCATCGGTTTCGAAGAATGACCCACGGCCACTTGTAGTTAACACAAAATTAGCGTATTCAACGCTGTACTGGGTGAACGAACAAAAGATATTCGTCACGCTGCTCAGTAAATCATGAGTTCCTTGCAATACAAGTGACCGCTGTAATCTGCGCTTGGAACACTTGACACTTTTCACTTGTTAGAGGCTCGTTATTTGTTTGTTGTCAGTCGTCTGTCTGTTTGTCCGTCTGGAGTAGCGTTCGTACAATTGCTCGCCGCACAAAGATACATATTTTGGTCTAAAGTATAAACGGAAAGCGGGTACTTAAAATATTATACCATACCACAATTTCTTTTATAAATTTCACAGCTTATGACCAACTTAGTATAGTTTGCCTACAAGCAACAGTGAGTGGTGATTTATTAAGCAAACATTGTACATATAATAAACCACTTCGCTATTAAAACAATCAAATATAAGGTGCAACGTTTTATAATATTAAATCCAATTAGATTACTTTACTCATTTTTCAATAAAACTAAAATTAATTATCTTCAAAGCAATTTTTATAAATAAGAATACACATCATTTACCCCATTAACCAGGATTTTTACAAATGTTTGACTTTCACAGATCGGAATAAATATTTAGTGTACCAAATTTGCAGGTGACGAATGCGGAAGTTGAATGAAAAAGTTATGTCCCTTAACTTGGACCATACAATTAAAATAACAAGAATCGAGTAAGATTGGTGGCAGTCTCAAATCAGAATGTGATTTGCGTCAATTCTTCCACTTAGTACTCGTCTCTTAAAGTACTCCTTATTTTCATTACAATACTAGCTTAAGCAAAATCTGGCGACCTCTAATATATTTTTTTTTCTACTAGTGGTGGCAAAGCGATTACCGTATCCTATAGAGTACTATAGACGCTAGCAACACCAGAGGTATCACTCGCGCGTCGCCATCTGCAAGGAAAAGGATAGGAGGTGAATAGGAAGGATAACAAGGAAATAATAGGTATAATACTAAGGACAGGATAGGAAGGATAATAAAGAAAGGACAGGGACGGGGTTTGGTCCTCCGGCGCTCTTACTCACCATACGAAACACAACGGTAGGCGTAACTACCGTTGTTACACGCTGATCTTTTGTGAGAGGGTGGTACGTCCCCGATCTAGCCGGCCTATACGTAAAACACACCCAATCAGTAAAAACCCATGAGGCTGACATGGTCAATAAAGGTGTACCTAAGCCTCCAAAAAAAAAGAAACAAAAAAAAAATTGCCATTACACAGGAATCCTCCATATTTTTTTTTTGAGATAAACAGTAGATTATATCCTTTTCTGTACTCCGGATATAGTCCAGAGTATAGAAAATTTAGCATACATGTAATGTATGATGGTAAATGGTAACCGTCGCTCATGGACTCAACTATACCAAGAGTATTGTCAAGCCGCTGCTCACGGTTTCATTTCACCGATATGAAATGAAAGAATAAACGGCTATCTCCTGCTACAGCCTAAACGTACTAATGTGCTTCATAACCAGCCACACGGGAGATGGTGGTACCAACCTACTCGGGCCGGATACCAAGTAAGTACTCCCACTTGGTACCCAGCCCTACCACCAGTAATGCAATGGGTGATCATTGCTTACTTCCCTTAGTCGCCTCATACGACACCCGTGGGAAAGAATGGGGTGGTGTCATTTGTATTCTTAGTCCGTCACCACACGGACACAAGGCTTTCACATTTGTTATAAGGCATGTATATTTTTTGAAGCTGGTATAATATATTATAATATTTGGGCTAATTAGTATCTGAATATATATAATACATTTTACATTTACCATTATTAATAATATTAAAATTATTGAAACTTTTTGTATGCTTTTTTGCACCATTATTAATAATATTAAAATTATTGAAACATACATATGCATATATTTTGTATAGCATACAAAAAGTATGCTGCTAAGCCGCAGCATTCCATTTTACGAAGAAGAAAGGTATGAATGGACGGCTATTTCCCGTATTCGTGTGTTCGATTAAAAAGTTAATTGCATTTTGGTAAAATTATGAAGAAATGTACAGGCTATTATCACGCTAAGACCCTTAGGGACCGAGTTAATACATAAAAAGTCATAAAGAACACAAATCAAAGACGAAAAGTGATGGTGAAAATCAGTATATAACAATATTGTCTAAGCCAAATCATTTAAAATTAGAGTTCATTTAGAAGGCGAGTGAAATGATGGGGTAAATTGCTTTTCTATGTACAAAAGTACCTTTTTCACTAGTTGAAGTTGTTAAGGCTCAAGAAGTCACTCAGTCCGTAGACATCCTTTTTTATAATTACCCGCATTAGCTATAAAAAAAATGTAAATAAAACAACTGCCAACCAACTACTATGCCTTTTGTAATTGCAAAGAGAACGATTTTAACCGATTTTGAGCCCTTATTAGGGCAGGTGCAGGCAACAGGCACACACCCGCCTTCTATACTTTTTTAATGATAATATAAAGGCAATATGGCATCGTAAAACTTGTATCGATTTATTTCGGATAAAGGCTATTTATTTCATTACAGTGGTGTGGTATTGTTGAATTAATTTATAGTAGAGTCACTATTTCCATCTAATGCACCTGCGTTTCGTCGTTACATCGTAAAGAATAGTTGAACAAATTGAACGTTAAAAGGTTTCGTTTTTTAAATTATTTATTTTTTCTTATATTTAATCATAAAAGAAGCTAAGATTTATAATATTTACTACAAGGCTCATACTTACTACACGTAAGCGAACTGAAAGACTTTCCTATGAAGAATCGGATACTATTCGACGGCTTAAAGTTTTTGTATCGCAAGAAACATAGATGGGCATCATTAATACAAAGTGGTTGACATTTATTTAAACGATGAACAAGTCTTTTTTCGCGTATAAAATAGGTAATTTTTAACTACCTTTGGCCCGACGTTTCAACTGTGTTGCAGCAGCCGTGGTCACGGGACGGGTTATTAGTTTTTTTTTATTATTAACAACTAAGATTATTCTTTAGGTACGTATAAGGGAGCCCGTTTGACAGACGAGCTAGTGCCCCACTGATAGATAGAGATTTTTTTTATACTACTCAGGTGGCAAACAAGCATGCAGCCTACCTAATGGTAAGTGGTTGACGCTAGTAACACCAGAGACTCCACTCACGCTTTGCAAACTCCAAAGAAGAGATAGGAGGTGGATAAGAAGGATAAAGAGGAGAGGATTAAAAGGAATTCTGGTACTCCGGATTTCTCACTCACTATACGGAAAAATGCCGTGCGGGGCCGGCTTTAGAATTGTACGGGAGTTGTAAGAGCCGACTGAGGGAATACCGTGGAAGTGAGCAGCAGCACTCCCTCGAGTATTAACAACATCCACTGCGATCGCCAACCCGCCTGCCAAGCGTGGCGATTACGGCATTATCTCCCATTACGGGACCGCTCGTTGTGGCGTTCTCTTGAGGAGGCCTATGTCCAGCAGTGGACGTTGAAAGGCTGATGGATGGATGGATGGATGGATGATACGGAAAAACCAGTAGGGCTGCGTTTTGTTTCACACTAATCTTCTGTGAGTGTTAATTAATGATGGTACTTGGTGGGACAAGCAGGGCTCTAACACTAGAAAGTCTAGCATTATGAAGTACAGAGTTAAACTTTTTTCTTTCGTTAAGATCTACCGCATGCTCAAAAAAGGAGTAGGGAAATAATAAGCTGCTTCACCGTAGTATTCAAAAAGATGGTGGTATCTACTCGTTTGGGTCCAGCGTTAAATACAATCTCTCACTTGTAACCAAAATTTACTATAAAAATATTTCGTATATATATATATATATATATATATATATTTCGTATATTACAATGATTTTATCAAAAATACATAAACACATGAAAATAACATAACATATAATGCCAGTTTTATCAGATAAAACGGTAAAAAATCTTATAAAAGGCATAGTTTTTTGTTAATTGAAATAAGAAACATGTTACATTAATTTGACGAGAGTCGCATTCCATACAACATAATTAGCTCTACATAATACGCAAGTGTCAATATAATACCACTTGTTTTAACAGGAAGTCGGTTTAATGATTTCTTATTGGTCGCAGCAGACCTTCCATTAATGAAATAAGGCGTTATATGTTGGCTAGTATATGTTATGTGTCCTGTTTGATGTTTACTGTCTGATCATCCTCACTAATATCAAAATTGCGAAAGTCCGTGTAGTTATTCGTTTGTTCGTTACACTTTTACGCCCAAGCTATTTCACTGATCATAATAAAATTTGCATATGATATAGTTCACAACACAGAAACGAATATAAGCTACGTTTTATTCTGTAAATATTTATAGCTTCAATGGGATAACTATTTTTGCATAAAGATAATTAATGTGTTGTAGATTGGCGAATTTATATACGAATGGAGTCGCGGGTAGAATCAAGTTAATCACAAATGTGAAAGTGTGTTTGTTTGTTTATTACGCTTTCACGCTAAAACTTTTTTTTTTATTGCATGTGGTGGCAGAGGCGCCTCGGCCCATCTGATGGTAGATGGTAACCGTCGCTCATGGACTCAACTATATTTTATTCCGGATAATTATGTATCTATGGATAGTTCCTGTGGTATAGCAACCTTTAATTGACGTATTTATCTAAAGTCCATGCGGGCGAAGTCGCAAGCAGAACCTATATTTTTATATAAATAATAAACAGCCTTGGCTGATGATGAGTACAATATTTAAAAACAGTTGGACCAATTTAGCTACTATTTTTTTAATATTCATGCATAATAGTGCTTTATCTGTATAATTTTCCGGTATGCGTGACACCTTCAAGACATTCAGGATTCAAACGATTAAAATCTTGTAAAATTTCAAAAGCCAAACAAAAATCTTACACTGCACAAATTTTGATCAAAATTGCCTCTTTGAAGGATATGTTTGGTGGATACATTTTTGAAATGATAAGGCCAAAAATTAATCATACCTATCTAGTAATGTATAAACATTGTTGTCAATATTATGAACATGTTCGTTTTTAAATGAGCAATTAATTTGTTTTAACAGAGGAAAACACAAATTAATAACACGTTTGCAATTTTTATTCTTAATTTGTCTAACATAAACATTTTTTATCTCTCAAGAATATATTTATTTGTATTTAAACTAGAGCACAATATACACTTAGGTATTGAATTGTATCGTCACAGCAATACTTGGAAGCGGCAGGGATTGGGTCGCGCTCGAAACTTTCTCCTAGGACGTCATCTCTTAGAAAGAGTTGATGAAGAAGGCTACAGAAAGAGGCGATGGAGAAGGCTAGGGAGGATTCTATCGCCCCAAACTCGCACCGCAGGTAGATAGACCCGGGAATGTCTGCCACCCGCAAGGCCTTCCGCGAAGGTGCGACGCTCCGATGTGCGGAAACGTCACTCAGTAGATGGTAGAGGATAGCAGATACTAAAAAAAATATCTGATTGGAAATAAAAACATTTTCTTTCTATGTAGTAATATAATCTATCTAAACAACGCAAACAAACTAATTTCTACTTTTGTAATAATAATAATATAAACATATTAAACCTCTAATTGTGAACCTCAAACCCTTAATTTTGAAAAGATATTTTATGACGAAAGACATTACGTTGATATAAAAATTTCCTGTTCACTACTCCTTTGGCTCCCAGTCAAAAAAATCAATTGATTATCAATAACATGTTTTTTCATCTCACCGTCTACGTCTGTAGTGCCTAATTAACAAGACAACAAGATGACAATTTAAACTGGTACATTTTTTATGTGCTTGAAATTGGACTCCAATCGTTTGTCCGTACATATAAACATGTTCGGAAACTAACCGTTAGAGTAAACGTCTTAATAAAATTCGTTTTAAATCGTAACTCTATCAAATCTATGGTTTTTATTTGACGGAAGATTGAAATGTTAAATACAGTATCATGTTTTATTTTGTGAAAATGTGACATTAAGAACAGGTTTTTTAGAAGTGAATGATTTTAAGAGCAAATAATTGCGTTTTGAATTTCGAAAGTTGATTTTAGTAGATTAGCGCTTGTTTTTGATTAAAGCCGCGTCAATGTTCTATTAAAACTTGATATTTTAGGGAAGAAAATATAACAGTATTTATTGTATCAAGATGTCGAATATTTTAAGGCTAATCGACATTTTTAGAGCTGGTGTCTTTCCTGATGGCAAGAGCTACCCACCATTTATAGGCTTTAGCAACACCAGATGTAGATACAGCCATTACTACTTGAAAAGGTTATTTCAAAATTAGCAGTCGGATAAAATGTACCGCACACCCTGTCTTTCGGAGCAATGAATAGGATAGTATGGGACTGACCAACGAAATAAATCCGCCGCGTGCCGTCCCTCAGCCTGCATTGACGGACTACTGTATGCCTAATTTTATTTTTTTGCAGACGGGATTCTAAAGGATGATTTGCGAGGATCATGAATTTTGTTGTTATAGGCGATTTTACTACATTATACATCCATTATACAATAGACATTAGATTCTCTAGCTAAACTTTATTTAAAAATATATAATAACTCTCAGTTTATCATAAACCACGTCTTATCGGCAAGAACGAAGAACATAACATTTAGTTTATGCGTTCTCTTGTCAAGATATTTTTATGGATTTCCTTACTGAAACATCAAAATCTTAACTCATCCTATATGAAGTCGAACATAATGAAACGTTCAAATTGTTTATGGACCTAAATGTATGAGAAAGTTCGAGTTTATGAATAACTGCCTATTGGTACGTGATTTGTTGATTACAACGATCGGAAATCACGAGGATGCCGATTATATCTCATAATACAGTGCAGAAATAAATTTTATCATCGATAAAATTAAGTAGATCAGGGATGGCACACCGTTATTACATAATGGCCTGCTATAAACTAACTTTTTTTTCTCAATCTTTTTTCTCACACTTATTGGCCACGAGTCTCCTCTCATAGTGAGAGGGATCAGGCCATAGTCCACCATGCTGGCCCAGTGCAATACGGCAACTCAAAAACGAGGTTTGGACCTTGAAGATTATAAAGTCAAGACTTTGGAGGAACGACGGGCCTTGTTGCATAGTCCGTAGTGTAACCGACTTCCGTGCACGAGGTCATGGGTTCGATTCCAACTCAGGACAATTATTTGTGTGATGAACACAGATATTTGTACTGCGTCTGGGTGTTTTCTATCTATGTATTTACAAAAAAAAAGTAGTATATGTATTATATCTCTAATCTGGTACCCATAATACAAGCATTAAGCCAGAGGACGTTGTGTGAAAAATGTCCGTGAATATTTATTTATTTATTATTATTATTTGAACTTTTATATTCGAAGGTTTTTATTATAGTAAGTAAGTGCAATACTGGCACAGGAAAAGTAATTATAATAAACATTGTAGTAATCCCAACCCTTACTTCTATACTATTATAAAACTGTAACATAGCTATGTCTGTACATTCAAGATATTTGAGAAAAAAATGACTTTAATAGGCTATATAGGCGTGTCTAAACAAAAAACATTTTTTTTAGAATTTTTGTCAGTTTGTCTTTTTATCTGTTTGTTTGTTCGCGCATCACACAAAAACTACTGAATGGATTTTGATGCAACTTTTTTTAATTAAAAGGCCTTGATTATACTTAAAAACTGGTATACATTTTATCCCGCTACTATATCGGGATCCTGCGATATAACCGAAAGACTATAAAATTATTTAAAATAGTGTTTTTTTGTAGAATTTATTTAAAAGAACTACGAGATGGATTTTGATGCATTTTTTTTATTTGAAAGGCCTTAATTTGACTTAAAAACTGGTATACATTTTATCCTGCTACTATATCGGGAACCGGAGATATAACCGAAAAACTAGCTTTTGGCTGCGGCGAAGCAAAGGCTAGTATTTACTAATATTATAAATTTGAAGGTGCATTTGTTTGTTACGCTTTCACTCATTAAGTACAAAACCGATCATCATGATTATTTTAATATTAGATATATGGTTTGGTACCCAGAAAAGGACATAGGTATTTTTATGCCAAATAAATGTATAATGCCTGAGTGATAGGAATTTTCATACAGAGATCATTAATAACCATAGAGTGTCGTATTTATATTCAAAAGTCAATGCAGACTAAATCGCGTTTTTTTTTTATTGCTATCTATGGCAGACGAGCCACGACCCACCTGATGGTAAATGGTAACCGTCGCTCATGGAATCAACTACCGAGAGTATTGTCAAGCCGCTGCGTGCCATTTTATTTCTCAGATATGAAATTAAAGAATAAACGGCTATCTTCTGCTACAGCCAAAACACACTGACGTGCTTCATGACCGGTCACACAAGAGACGGTGATACCGACCCATTTGGGCCCGATATCAAGTGAGTACTCTAACTTGGTACCTAGCCTTACCGCCAGTAATGCAATAGGTGATAAATTGCTTACTTCCCTTAGTCTCATTGTACGACACTCGCGGGAAAAGATGGGGTGGTGACACTTGTATTCTTAGTCCGTCACCACACAGATGTCTACTATCTAGTCGAGTAGGTCATAATTTGTAATGAAAAAATCGAAGTACGTAAGTAATTTCACCCGCGGGTCATCAGTAGCAGATTTCATTTACATTGTAATTGTAATAAATACGATCCGGGCGTTTTTATGTGCTTTGGTGTACTACATCGCGTGACAATAGACAGTACCTTGATTTACAAATAATGAGTCATGTTGTAACAAACAATCATAATCCATTTTAATCAACCACAACGCGTGCTGCCATCTTTGATAGGTTTTTTATACTATGAAGAAATGCGTGCAGTTAATATTTTCTGCATTAATTCAATCTTCTGGTTAAGTATTGTGTAAAATTACTTTTTGCTGGTCTGACCATCACTGAGTTCCTTTTAGGCATTTTTCTCTTCTACCCTTTTACTGTACCGATCTCCTCTAAGAGTATAGATATATGCCGTAGTCCACCACGCTGACCCATTGCGGGTTGGCAGACTTCACAAGCTGTCAACAAAATCTCTCAGGTATGCAGGTTGCCTCAAGAAGTAATAATTTACACACATAATTTCATAAATCTCGCAAAGTCAGAGGTGTGCTATGCGGGGACCTCGAACTACAAATCCATACCATTGTCTTTACAGTCCTAGGTCTTACTAGGCTTTAATTGTCTTATGTTAAGTTATATGTATGCCGTGTGGGGCCGGCTTTAGAATTGTCCCACCCCTCTCCACCCATGGGAATCGTAAGAGCCGATTGAGGGAATATCGGAGGAGTGGGCAGCAGCACTCCTTCGAGTATTAACAACATCCACTGCGATCGCCAACCCGCCTGCCAAGCGTGGCGTTTACGGCACTATCCCTCATTCTTGGGGAGGCCTATGTCCAGCATGGACGTTAAAAGGCTGATGGATGGATGGAAGTTATATGTGATGACAACAAGATTACAAAATACAAAATCAAAAACATTGAATACCACAAATTATTTGTGAATGTGGAAAAAGATAACTTTACTGCGAGCGAGTTCTCTTTTTCCTCATTCACAAATAATTTGTTGTTTACTGAGCATGTCAAGTGCTAAAATACAGATCAAAATACACTAAATACTATGTCAATGTACTTATACCTAATAATTATGGTTTTACACAGTGACAGAGGATGTCTATTCTACGTATACAAATGGAGATTAAAAAAAAGCTTTAAAATAATATAAACGGATCAAGCGTGTATAATTAATCGAAGGAATCAAGCTATCAAATCTAGTACCTACTCATGTTGAACGTTTCATGAACATAACGTGCTGTTTTGCCCGTAAGGTTTAATAAATCTATCCGTTAATAAAGCTTTCAAATGTTAAAATACCGAAAGGCGCACTAAAGTTCAAAACAGTTCTCTACTTGAAGTCGTAATACCTGTATACATAGCGGCATATTAGACCCTTCGATAAAGTATAAATGCATCTATTTTGTATTTAACAATTGACATGCTCAGCTATGATAAAGAACAAATTATTTGTGAAAGTGGTTTCTAAAATATTTCATTAATAGAACTTAATATAAATGCATTTATAATTATTCGACCCTCAAGCATGATTAGTGCACAAGGGTCATATTAGCTAAATCGGCTATAGTCTCAATTACCTATTCGATGATTATATGCCAATTTTTTGTTATATTATACAATAATTATTGCTACTACGACCTAATACTTAACCGAAAATCTATATTTTAATATCCTTAATTGTCTCATCGCTCCCATAAAAAAGTCAAAAAATAAATAAATTGATAAGTAAGCTCCTTTCAAAATGTCACACCTGTGAATCAAAAAGGTATACAGTAGTTACCTCATTCAAAACTCGTTTCTAAAGCTAAGTGGTAAGGTTTAACTTACTTAAAACTTGAAAATTTCAGCCCTTATCAGTCGCCCACAAACGACTTGTTTCTTGTTTGATACCTATATTTGAGGTTGTAATTATGGATAAAGCATTTGATATTAATTTACTGGTGTGTTTTTAGCGAAACGTGTTTTAACAGGTAGCTAAAAGTACAGCAATATATCAAAGTCACACTATACATATCTGTTTTAAATTTATTAAATCGCTTTCGAAAAACGTTTTGTTTACATAAAATTAACATCGAAATTAATAGCTAGTAAGTTTCTAATATATTTTATGCTTAATAGGCCCTCTGGGATATTATCAGTAAAATTATTTTTTAATCAAATCAAATCCCAGTGAATTTTTAGTCCTTAGTCCGTATTCTAAATGGTTCAAGGTCCAAATATTTCAATTACATAATAAAAGTTTAGTATCAATTTGTTTTTTAATTTTTTAAGGCATTTTGACGTAAGCACGACTATGCAAACACACATTAACAAATTTATAGCACATCGAATTCCCATAAGACTGTACTAATTTCTCTTTCTACCTACCCCAACTCGTTCATACATGAAGATAAACAAGTCCATTCATTCCTGAGATTAAACGCTGATGTTTAAAAAGAAAAATAACACTGAGTCCGACGCGGCGGCAGATTGCATCTGTACGACGGCCACACTATCAATCATGTTTTATCGTATTTTGCTGGACGAAACTGATTAAATTATTCTATGGAGGTGACTTAATGAAATAGTCAGGGATAGTATGCACTGCAATTTTTATAAGTACCTACAATCAGTGGATAAATGTATAAAAAAATATAGAATAATTGCTTAAATGCAACTGTAATAAACAGAAAAGTATAATAAGATGAGGCCCTTTGTTTCTAATAGTCCAATTTTTATTATATTTTATTATTTTATAAATAAATAAAATAAATTATTATTAATTTTACATAATATTAATATTAATCCTTCTTTTTTAATAATTATATTGATTACCTGTAGTCAAATAAATAAATTTATTAAAAAACTGATACTTACTGTTTACTAATAATGGAATAGAAATGATAAACTATGTAATAAAAATAGGTTAGATGTTATTTATTTTTTGTATCACTGTGTACGCTCGAGAGGTTAGCAATATTCTCTGAAACGATAAAATAATTAATCTAAAAATTAATACTTACTTACTTGTTATCACACCATCTACCTTGCTATATAGGCAGAGAGAACAGAGTGCCAAAAGGCTCTATTGTTGCATACATCTCTCGCTTCCTCAATATTCATAATTCTTTCCATACCCACTGGTCAGTTTCAGAGACTCCTAACTCTACCTTCTTTCAATACATTAAAAGTAATAATTATATTAGTTATAAATTCCAACTACACGCGCAAATTTGTATTTTATCTGAATTGTCTTATACATATTGGAGCTCCAAAGTATCGCCGTATCGTATTTAGTAGAACGAATCATTTTAGAATGATTCATTTTTTATGATACAGGGCATTCGTAATATTGTTATATAGCTGGTAATTAAGGTAGTGGTAAAAGTTGCACGGTGCCTTTGCATAACAGTGGTTTAATTATAATACTGCTCATTATAGAATTTTCGTGGAACTCATTTATTTCTTGTGAAGGTCTATATGGTATCTATTTAGCGCCCTCACCTTTAAAACATTCGTATTCTACGATAACAGTTTCCTAGCGAAAAAGTTAAAAGTACTTTTACCCATACCGGTTTGAATTAGAGATTCCCCGTTTATAGCAACTTGGCCAAAGAGGCTAACTTTTGATACCTACCTCTATCGTCACGCGGCATAATTGTTTGTACGGTGTAGAGATTTATCCTTCAATATATTCCTAAAGATTACACACAAAGATTTAATTGCTAAAAATGTGGCTCGAAATTCATTGAATAACGGTCAACTAGCCAAGTCTTACCACAAATCACTGTATTGCAAAGCTTATTACAACAACTTACGTACATGCAACCTTACAATTATTGTAGGCAAGATCACACATCACATCGTCAGACTAATAAATACGACATACATTGTCAATTCGTAGCTTATGTTATATCAATGGATGGTTAAAGGTGATATTAAACGTAATTTTAACAATATATTCGCATGGGTGAATTGATCCCTTGAATTACTCTACTTAAAAATGATTAATTAGGAGGTTTTGTACATAACTACAATATAACAAAATTCGTAACGTAGTTTAGAGACAGACTTATATGCGAAAAGTGACTTTAACTTTATATTATACTATGTTTATTATTATTATTTTTATATATATAAATAAATAAAATTTAAGTGTGTGTTTTGTGTTCTTTTATCTAAAACTAGCCTTTGACCGCGGCTTCACCGCAGCCAAAAGCTAGTTTTTCGGTTATATCTCAGGTTTCCGATATAGTAGCGGCATAAAATGTATACTAGTTGTTAAGACTAATTGAGAGCTATCAAATAAAAAAAGTTGCAACAAAATCCGTTCAGTAGTTTTTGCGTGATGCGCGAACAAACAAACAGATAAACAGACAAAGAGACAAAAATCTAAAAAAAATCGTTTTGTGTTTAGACACGCCTATATATCCCAATACATTTATTTTTTCTAAAATATCTTAAATCCACATACATAGCTCTGTTACAGCTTTATAATAGTATATATGTTTAAAGCTTCTTCTGTCCTTGTTCAAGCTAATTTCTGAAATCACTGAACCGATTTGAAACTACTTTTAATTAGTAGATAGCTGATGTTATATGAAGTTTCTTAAGGTACTCATACTTTTATTTAGTACAATTAAAACATATTGCCATGCGGACGGAGTCGCGGGTAGCAACCTAGTAATAAACACCTAAAGCAATAAATAAGAAAAAGTATAACATTATTTTGAAAAAATTCGGAGTTTGGAAATTTGCCCGTTAGACGTCAATAGGCTCGCCCCCTATTACGTGGGACTTAAACATAGCTGGCGAATCGTGGGTGTGTAATACACCTCTGCCTACCCCTGCGATGGCAAAAAAAAAAGGCAATATAACTATAACATCTTCTAGTCGCGGGAAGCAGCTAGTTTAAAAATAATAATATAGGTAACGACCCGACGATATATGCAGTGATAGTCTAGCGGTAAAACCAAGGACTGCAAAGACAGTGGTATCGAGTTCAATCCCCAGCACAAGCTTCAGACCTCGTACGGTACACACCTCTGACTTTTCGAGAGTTTTTGAAATCATGTGTATATTTGTTTACAATTTATCACTGCTCGATGAAGAAAACCATCGTGAGAATACCTGCATGCCTGAGAGATTCACTCGACGGCTGTGAAGTCTGTCAGCCCGTATTGGGTCATCGTTGTGGTCTATGGCTTAATCCCTCTCACAACAAACAAAAATAAAGGGCTAAAATGGATAGACTATCTATTTATAAAGACTACAGTTTCTTACTATCATACTTTATTGTTAATGTATATTATACATATTAATGTATATTATATTTAAAAATGTATATTATACATATTACGGCAACCAAGAGCTGCTTTGTTTAGAAAGAAAGTTTAAAAATCCGAGTAGTTTAGTAGCAGTACAAGCTTTGAGATTATGCCCGACAGATGATTATGGGTATACCAATGGAACTAAGATATTTATACAAAACTAACAAACATACATTTCTACTGAACTCTTCGAGATGATCTTGGTGATCTCACTGAGACTATAATATTTATATATTTAGCAGAGTAAATTTTATGAGAGCGCCTGCAAGGTTTCCAATGACCTAGCTGGAGCCATCACTAATCTCGGATAAGGGATTCATCACACATGCCTTTGATGTTCTATGTACCAATTAGTACGCTTCTCGTGTTGCCAGCGTGTCGGTCGACACAGCACCATCGATGAACTCCACCTCTAAATAATTGGCTGCAGTAATTAATTAGTTCTCTTTGAATATATTAATATTTATGAGTTACTTTAGTGATAGTAGAAATGCTTTTGAAAACTAGTTACGGTTTGGAAAGAAATAAAGAAGAAAAATATGATTATGTTGATTAAGTACGTATATAAGTACATATGTAACTGCATTGATAGAAGTATGCCTTTAAAACTACATCTGATATTTGTCAAAGAAGAAACCGTTTTTTGTTAAGTGGGGGAAAAAATGTACATCCCATCGTTCGGGGCAACGAACATGATAGTGTAGGTCTCTCATATAATTACTTGTACTGCGTCTTCTATCTATTATATGAATGTATTTACAAAAAAAAGTAATATATGTATTCTATCCGTAATCTGGTACCCATAGCACAAGCGTTAAGCTTAGTTTGGGACTAGAGGACATTGTGTGAAAATGTCCGTGAATATTTATTTATTATTTATTTTATTTATTATTTATTTAGAATCACCTAATCTATGTACTATGAGTATAATAGGTAAGGTTTAAATTATACTTAATTATGCACTATTTTGGTATATGTTTCTTTTCTTTAGATAGGGATTAAAATTGTAAAACTGTTAAAAACTTAATAGTATATATATATAATTGACAGTGTGACCGTAATTTCTCGATTAGATTGATATTACAATAATAAATGTCACAGAACTTTAGTAACAATTAACTATACTATTACCGAGTGGAATTCATGGAAGTAACTCAGCGAAAAATTTGCATATTGTAGGGAAAATTGTCACTACCAGATTAACTCAAGAAACTATCAGAGGAAATGCTAGTTATGTATTACAAACAACAGTCACAATTTCACTCAAACTGTGTTTTAATATTCCATTTCAACTATAGACTTTTATCAGAGAAGGTACCTAATACATTAAAACTAAGTAACTATTAAAAGTGTAAAACATTTTTATCAAAATGATATCAGATTATTATCAAATCACGATATCGAAATCTTAGATATTTTATTTATCAATGATAAGGGCTCGAACATAAAGTTAGGAACTTAATTAAATTACTATCATCAAAGAGAAAGTTACCGTTTCCCCATTATACTTTTATCTCGACACGCAAACAGTGATATCAAAATAATCATTATCTTATCACACGCACATCCTGATTGCATTGAAAAACTTAACGAGAGCAGCATCGAAGTATCCCTTTAGGATATTCCAGGTCAATTTATTTAGCTAAATTAACCAAAGCACATCGCATTTGCATTCGATTTCCATAACGCGGCGCGGGCGTATCGTCTGGTCATACGTCACTGTACACGGGAGATATAGCCACATGATCGATTGTGAGATTCAGATGCCGAGAAAGAAACTACATTAAAACGATAATGAAACGTTATATGATTACATTATTTTTATTCAGGTAAACAGTAATATAATATGTGTATAATATGTCTTTAAAATACAAAATCGAAATACCTAAAAATGTTACAAATACTCAAGTTACAATAATTATTTCAGTGACATTTTTATTTACTGAAAAAAAAAATCTATTGTATTGCTGCCTACTAAGTGCAAAGGTATCGTTGTTATACAGACTAAATCAGCTACATTTAATGATATTCTTTTCATACAAAAGACACATAAAATAATTATTTCTACAACAATATTTGTTAAGCTAATTAGATCTAACAATTAAAATTGAATGATCTTATACTCGTAATTCAAGTTTAATTAATGATCTAATAACTGACAGTGCGTTAAACTCGCGTGGGGAGTGTTCCTCTGTGTGCTTCTCATTTTTTTTTAAATCTGACCCAAAGGAGAAAAGCCATTAAATTAGGGGATTTTTGCCCAATAAAAAAATTTATGAGCCTTCTTGATTTAATAGGAAAAATTGTCTAGTTTCATAATCTGTACAGAATTTTCATATCTGTGGCCAAGTTTAAAAGAAATTTGTGTTTTTTGTTTCATAAAATGAGGTTATAAATTGCCTTAAATTTAATTTATTTAAATATTGCCATGTGCGGCTGGCTTTAGAATTGTCCCACCCCTCTCTACCCACCGGATTCGTAAGAGCCGAATGAGGGAATACCGAGGGAGTGGGCAGTAGCACTACCTCGAGTATTAACAACATCCACTGCGATCACCAACCCGCCTGCCAAGCGTGGCGATTACGGCATTATCCCCCATGACGAGACCGCTCGTTGTGGCGTTCTCTTGGGGAGGCCTATGCCCAGCAGTGGACGTTAAAAGTCTGATGGAAATATTAGTATTGATAATTTATTAATCAGAATACTAATTTATACCAGGAAACTAATCAGTAACAGCTCGGAGTCTGATAGAAATCACCACGCATATTTGTACTTAACTTGTTTCCGTACTTAGGTACCTATGTTTTATAGGGATTTATTATCTCAGTTGTCAGCAACTACTCTATACTTAGAATGGTTAGAATATCATTATCAATAGGGGTAGGGCGACCCCTATAAACGACTGTTCCTTTAGTAGCCGTGTGTGGTATAATGTTAGGTACTACCTACTCGTATACCAAGTCATCACAGGCCGTTCGCTGCATTTTAAACGGAATATGCGCGTAGACAACTGCGTAAATGTTTGCTTGCAGTTATAGGTGTTATTATTTTTTATTGGGTGGTATGAAAAGATTTAATTTTAATTCTTTGACAATAAAAAAATGGTATTAATTAAGGATCCCAATAATTAATTTGCTCATTCTTGTCTTTTTTGTGCCCAAAAAAGGGGATTCTCCATTGTTTGTTTGCTATGTTACTTTAAATATCATAATCCTGACTTTTCCTGTTATCTGCAGGTAAAGAAAGTTATTAACTGTATTCATTTCAAACTTTTAGCCTAGTAGTTTTGGAGATTAGGGAAAATGGTCAATATTCATCTATTTTCTGAAACTTACATCAAAACTATTTTTATCAATTATAAAAAAAAAATATTTGTATTGGAGTATCTTTCTCACATAATAAAATATTTAAGAAGTCACAGGATATAGGTTGCATTTTTTTATTATATTCTAAATTACAACCCAAAAGTGGCCCCCATGTTTATAATTCATTTATTTGTGTTGCATATTCTTATTTGAGTCACCAAGTTACATACGTGTACCGAATTTCAAGTCCATCGGTGCAGTACTTTCGGAGCAAATTGCCTGTGACAGAGAGACGGATAGACAGACATACACATGAGGACATATAAGGGTTCTACTTTTTCATGTACGGAACCCTAAAAAGGCTATGAGATAGCAATAATAATTGTAAAATAAAATGCTATATTTTCTCAATAAACTATTGATCTGAAGCACTAACGCATCAATATCTTTGTGCCATAAATAAATAACCCGTGCCTCCTTCATTATCGAAGTACAGATGAGACCATACATTTTTTGCCAACATCGTGATTTATCCAAAGGAAATTGTCAGACAACTAATGGCTCTTTGTTTATTGATTTATATGTTGCAATATTCGGTAGCGAGAACGGTCGGTTTAATATCGGCCCTTGTTTTTTTCCCAGGCTGATTGAGCTACTGCTCAACCCGCCCATGAATAGATGACTTTTTTAATCTCTCATAAGGTATCTTATATCGTTCATTTTAATACAGTCGCTTTATCAAAATTATAGGGTTCGTAGATTGGTGTGAATTAGCGAGTATAGTTTGATGGGAATGGTTTCTAGGATGTAACTTTATTAAGATTTTTTTATCATGATATAAGATCATTTTGAGCAGGAAATTGTTTTAGGATTTAATTAAATTTTAATGTGTTATTTTGAACAGTGCAATTCATAAATAACAATAGAACATAATATGGTTTTTAAAGGTAGATCACTGTTTATTTGAATCCAAGCAGAGATATCTCCAGCACTGTTGCAGGGCGGTCTCTTTATGGTCTTCTCTTATCATCATCTTCTTTACAGCCTTATCCCAAGCTTTGTTGGGATGTGGGTCTGTTCGGTTTTAGCTGATCTTTCAGTATTATCGGGCTTCCATGATCCATCTAGGGAGACAACTGGTGACCTCAGAACTAGACCAGTGTCAGATATTTTATTCAGGCCTCTGAAAACCTTTAACGACTGCCAGGCTCGTGCCTTCCAAAGCATGGAGTACGTCAGGTAAATAAGTGCCACTGTTTTGGTCACCCATCTGTTGTTGGCTGAGTGAAATTTGGTTAACCTAGGAGATTGTTGTGATACTATAATTAATGATGATTTGTTCAGTAGTTACGCCATAAAAGCTTAACAAACAATATCACTTTCGCATTTATAATATTTGTTATTCTTACATAAGTACTAGTATAATATCGTCGCTAAGTGTTTCTACTAGTAATTTAATAGTAATACGCTGTTGCATACATAATGATCTGTTAATTGCACTAGTTTAAATGACTCCAGAATTATATAACACTGATTTCTCTACAAATATGTATCTACGTATGGCTATAAATAGTAGTACATTATTATTAAGTATTTTATTATACCTACTCAACTATTAATTAGCAATAAAATCTAGACGTATACCTAATAAAACATTAGAGCTCGTTGTGTCTGTATATTGAAGGTTTTCTATCAAAACTAAATAGGGGACTATAAGAGAATAACTTCATTTTCAATAAAAAAAAATCGCCTTCAAAAGACACCCAGGAACTCAAAAGTAAAAAGTAATTGGTATTTAATCACGATTTCCGTGCTAGACAACTACTGATGTGTTTGAAGTCGGTGCCAAAAATGATGTTATGTTATTAATTTATATAAGTAAGTATGGTATACGAGTACATATTTTTTTTTGGTATTATATAAATAAAAAGCGCAATAATGTTGCCCGATCCGGGTTCGATCCCCGGGTCGGGCAACGTTATTGAGCTTTATCCTAAAAAGAGAAATTCTCAGTAGCAGCCCGGAGTTTGGAAATGTGCCCGGTAGATGTCAATAGGCTCACCCCCTATTATGTGGGACTTAAACATAGCTGGCGAATCGTGGGTGTGTAGTACACCTCTGCCTACCCCTTCGGGGAATACAGGCGTGATGCTATGTTTTTATATGAGTATAAGTATTATTTATATAATTTTCTTTTCTTTATATTTTTATTTATTTTGTAAAAAGATCTCGACCGATTTTGATCAATTTTAAATGGGACTACCTCTGAAATAGCACCTACTAAACAAAAAAAGAATCATTGAAATCAATTCATAATTGGCGGAATGGTCGTGTAACAAACACACAAAAAAAAACATACAGTCGAATTGAGAACCTCCTCCTTTTGGAAGTCGGTTGAAAATCCTACGATAACATATTCTATTTATTTGTTGGTTATCGTATTTATATATCTAAAACTGCTGAGTGGATTTTAATGTTGTTGTCTACGGTTAGATACATCTTTGAGCAGGTTAAAGGTTTTGCTTATTAAAAGATTACTACACTAATGGTAGAGCCTTGCTTATGCCAGCACGAATGGGCTGGCTCGATCGGGGAAGTACCGCCCTCTCACAAAAGATCAGCGTGTAACAACGGTAGTTACACCTACCTTGTGAGTGAGAGCAACAGAGTCCCAAACCCTCCCTATCTTCTCCTTATTACCATTCCTATCCTCTCCTTAGTATCCATCCTATCCTCTCCTTGTTATCCTTCCTATCCACCTCCTATCCCTTTCCTTGGAGATAGCGACGCGCGTGGGATACCTCTGGTGTTGCTAGTGTCTTTAGGCTACCGCTAACCGCTTACAATCATGTGGGCCGTATGCTTGCTCGCCAGCCATATAGTAAAAAAAGTAAAAAAATAAGATAATAATCAATATCACCCAAATGAAACCGTGATCCATATTTAGTATTCGATATGTTTGGATAACCAATCGCATGAAGGCATAGTAGTTAGAATTGCATCTCTCGTAGCTAATAAATCCGAGTTATAATCACGTAGATTATCAAGCTACCAGCTAACCATTACATGTGGTATATAATATGTACAATGCTTTTAGGTATGGTACAGAACATTACCCTACAAACCAGAAATGTCTTCGTTTCTTTAATGACGGTCAATGGTAGCTATAAAAACCTCTAACACACGATATAAAACATTTTGTACATTTAAATTGAATGTGTGACCACAAATTGTTTTAACATTCCCAAGAAAGAAACAAATGGTCATTTAGTTACATACTATAGATAGGAATGACGACCGTAGTCTACCGTTTGTTCTTCACGCTTACTATTTAACCGGTCATCAGCAGTTGTGTGCTTCTTTTTGCTTGCGGCAGACATAAATGAAAGAATTTTGATGTGTGGATGCACCGCGAGTTAATAGATCTATTAATTTCTAAGTACCCACACATAAATTCGTGATATATTTTAATAACATCCTAAAATTAAAAGTGTAATAGTACATTGTTAACCTAGGGATGAAAGCAACTTATTTAGTGCCGAGACGGCGTAGCGAGGGCTCCAATAGTTCGAGGGATTAAATAAGTCTTTATCTCGAGGTAAATACTGTGCTTTTCATTACAAATACGAGGAAACTAAAAATAAAAATCATGAATTAGCTAAAGAAAAACGGGAGGAATTTAATTTGGAATCGCCGTTTTCCCGCCGGTTTTGTTTTTTTTTTCTGTGGCCTGTCAGCTATTCAGCCATTATTTTTCATTTTAATCATTGAAAAAATATAAATCTTCGTTATTTTAAAGATATTTAGTTGCAACTATATTAAAATAAAGTCGTATAAAAACAAATTCTTTAATAAATATTTAACTTTATGTTATTTCAATTTTACATCGCGCTGTAATTTACTGGCTGTACAGAAAATAGAACTATTTTATTTTTTATAATTACTCAGCTGTCAATTGAAAGTAATTCTCGCTAGGGCTGAAAAGTATTACTTTCAACCCGCTCCTCAGACAACTTCAGACCTACTTTCAGAGTATGAGTAATGAAAATACTTTTAATTTTTGATGGAAAAAGATTGTTCAATTTGTCAAAATATTTTTGCGATAATAGGGTAAACTATAGTATTGCTGACACCCCCTTAGTCATTTGCACTTTGGATTTTAAATGCAAATATTAAGAACTGGTATAGCAAAAAACATTTGTTCTATTTTTTTCATAATCTGCAATAGTAACATTGTTTGCAGAAAAAAGTAGGTTTTGTAATATTATAGCTGGCAGCACTAAAGAAAATAAATATATACCGGCGCCTTGCAGAAATGTTAAAACATCACTTTCTAATAAGGGTCATCAATTATTATGCTTAGTTTTTAGGTAAATAATGGCTACGAGTGCTTTATTTGACCAATTTTCTGTTATAATCTTACTTTATTAGGTGCTAATGACTAACTTAATAACAGTAACTGTACATGGTGCCAATGACTGTAATTTCAAATATATTTTTTGTTTTTATTTGTTTTTCTATTAAAAATCTCTAATTAGATTGACTAATGCATTTTCATTTGAAAATATAGGCACATACCAGAGAACCCTTTATCAATGTTTGCTGACTTTTTAAACACCCATCAACATCAATAAAAAATATATATATATCAATCTTAAATATGCTTAGAGTGCCAATCATTATAGGTATAGTTTACCCTATGTTGGGGGATTATCCTTAATCGATCCACGCCAACTACCTCGATCTACCGGTAGATCTCAAAGTGCTTGAGGAGTCCATGTCAATTGATATGATCGTAAAGACACATGTGATGGGGAGATTGGGAATGACCGTTGGTCAGTGGGATGGCTTAACGGTTGGAGCCCTTCCCCAGAATGGGAGCAAAGTAGGTTCGATTCTTGCTTGCACTAAAGTTCTCTTTTTCCACATTTCGCAAATAATTTGATATGATTAATTCAGGAAGTAGGTAGGTATCTTACGGGTGGAAAGAAGATTGGTATATAGAGTAGGATACATAATCACACTTACGTTCCGAGTACGTACTACAAAAACAATTCCCATATAAAATACAATATCAGTGCGACCAAGTAATAGTTCTTTAATATATTTTCTTATACCATAATAAAACTGTAACGCAGCTATGTCTGTACATTTTGAGAACAAAATACTATATTAGGATATTTAGGCATCTCTGAACTCGAAACAATTATTTTTATAATTTTTGTTTGCACAAACACATCAAGCAAAAGCTACTGGACGGATTTTGATGCAACTTTGGTTGAAAAGTCTTGATTAGATTATTCCGCTGCTATACAACCTCGTGCCCAATAGTGGGACAGAAAAATGGTTGAAAAAAAAATATTGGGTACCTGAGATGTAACCTAAAAACTAGCTTTTGCCTGAGGCAGAGCCGCGGGTAAAGACTAGTATTGAGATTACAATACACTGACTGTGACAAATCTTCTCGCTCCTGCGCACGTTAGTAGCCGACTTAATGTCGTATATTGCTGTGCATAGCGTGATAGGTAGTCCACATACTCACGACTAACACAATCATTGACAAGCGTGCAACATGATAAAAACTATTTTAATTTCAGATGATTTGAGTAGGGGGAGGAGGACTTTTTATTAGTATTACGAATATGATTTAAGATCTACTATTAATAATAATATACCTACCTATAACTTGCCTCTATTATATCACGTCGAAAGAGCAATAAAATATTGAATTTTATTTTACAAATAGCAACATTCTAAAAGCACGATGTTACAATTTTGATAAAAAATTAATGTGTGTTGCATGAATGTTTTAAAATGAAGGCTTTCGATTCGTCAAAGGAACTCTTTATAGCATACTTTTTTTGCACTTAGAATGCAAGTAGGTACAACACTAAGCCCAAACAGGTTTTGCCATCCTTCCATCCTTCATTATAAATTCATTTGCGTTCAATATGCGATGTCATGGTTTTGATTATATTGATTCTGCTGATAGCTCATTTATTATTAGCATAATTCTAAGCTAAATTAAAATTACAAGAAAATTGATTAAAATCTCAACCTCATCTGTTAGGCTAAAAGTAAGTAATATCATAGAGAGCGTCAATAAATGCAACGTCGTCATGTTTGTCCGTGTGGTGACGGACTAAGAATACAAGAGTCACCACCCCATCCTTTCCCACGGGTGTCGTACAAGGCGACTAAGGGAAGTAAGCAATTATCACCCATTGCATGACTGTTGGTAGGGCTGGGTACCAAGTGGGAGTACTCACTTGGTATTGGGCCCGAGCGGGTTGGTACTACCATCTCCCGTGTGACCGGCCATGATGCACATCGTTGCGTTTTGGCTGTAGCAGGAGATAGCCGTTTATTCTTTCATTTCATATCTGTGAAATGAAATGGTGAGCAGCGGCTTGACAATGCTTTTGATATAGTTGAGTCCATGAGCGACGGTTGCCATTTACCATCAGATGGGCTGTGCTTGTCTGCCACTAAATGCAATAAAAAAAACTGAGAATCTAAAACATATAGTCATACTTAATTATATTTTTGAAGTGAATATTTTTTTAGCACGCGAAAGGCGATTATCTTTATGACTTGATAGCGAGAGATTTAGATGAAATACTGATATAGTGTTTTCAATTATCCAAGACATAAAAAAAGGAATATGTTCTCGAAATTCGCATTCCCGAGCAATTGTCACGATGGCTGAATGTCACTACAGACCTTAGGCTTCAATATATTATACTAAGTTATGAAAAGAAATTATATTTTAAGTTTTTATAAAATATTTAATGTTATTATAATTAGATTTTAGGACGACTGAACTTGGCACCCATTTAGATCTCACTTCTTCTGTCGTTGAGGTCAACAACCAAGGCATTATCATAATATTGAACTTGGCTCTCATTTCACATTTATGTGTTTGATGGGATTGCGATGTTTTATACGAGGAGGGAGATTTCTTTAAAATTCTGAAGCTTAATAGATATAAAGTGCGAAAATGTGATATTGAAAAAGCTAGCCATGCGAACCTTCTGAATATCGTACAGATGCTCTACCAACTGAGCTATCGTGACATTCACTTGGGACCATCAATTTCCATTACACATTCTTTGTTAAAGTATTGGGTGATGCCTACGCCATCTGTTATGTATTTACATAGATTGTATAATATATTAAAATAACATATACAAAAGTAATAACATATGTATTTATAGAGCTCGTATCATCATTTAGTATGATTCTTAATTGTAATAATTAGTCTTGTGCTTGCAATATATATATACCTATAAAATTAATAGTATACATAAATAGAATATTATATTATCACTAAATAATACCTAGTCTAAATGAAATGAACTAAGAATACAAGTGTCACCAACCCATTCTTTCCCACGGGTGTCATATGAGGCGACTAAGGGATGTAAGCAATTATCATCCATTGCATGACTGGTGGTAGGGTAGGGTACCAAGTGGGAGTACTCACTTGGTATCGGGCCCGAGCGGGTTGGTACCACCATCTCCCGTGTGACCGGCTATGAAGCACATCGTTTCGTTTTGGCTGTAGCAGGAGATAGCCGTTTATATTTCATTTCATATCTGTGAAATGAATTGGTGAACAGCGGCTTGACTATACCAATAGTCGAGTCCATGGGCGACAGTTACCATTTACCATCAGATGGACGGTGGCTCGTCTGCCACTACATGAAAAAAAATTCTTGTATAGATGAACTTGTATCTAGTTTGATATATTTCTTAAGAAACTCTTCACTATGCGTAGTTTGATACGCAATTGGCTACTTTTAAATTTATTTATGCAAGTAATATGTAGATTTAATATAAGATATCACTATATTTACGCAACAGCGCCGGCGCCTAGTTTACTTCAATTTGTTATATAACCTAACACTAGTTAGATAATACTATTAAATAAACTACTAATTTTTAATTAGAATAACTGATATTAAGATTAAAATTATTATTCTATTATTACTGTTTGTAGGTATTCAATTGACTGCACAGATGGCGGAGTGGTTTAGATACCGGCCTCCCGCACGTGTA
Organism: Leucoma salicis; assembly: GCA_948253155.1. NCBI lineage: Eukaryota > Metazoa > Arthropoda > Insecta > Lepidoptera > Erebidae > Leucoma > Leucoma salicis. Next base: position 5,936,602 of record OX411808.1, on the reverse strand, counting down.
TTGTGGGTTCGATTCCTATACAGGATAACTATTTGTGTGATCCACAAATGGTTGTTCTGAGTATAGGTGTACTTTGTGTTCGTGAACTTGTATGTTTGTAAAGCGCTCTCCCAATAATTTCCCTAGGCAATACCTAATCCTTGCAGCGCAAGGATTATTGGTTAGCGCAAGGAGTACTCTTTAAAAAAAAATATTATTGAGCGCGGAATGAACCTGCGCCTTCTGCAGTACTGATAGCTAGATGTTTCGCAACTTGAGCTATGGTAGCCATTACTTGGCTACTAATTTTTATAGGTGACTCCTTCACCATGTGTCAGATTCAATTGTACGAGTAGACACGGTGTTACATTACATAAACACCACACATCTTTAAAATAATTAATTACCAGAAAAACATTATCGATGAATTAAGAAACTCCTTCTTAGTGAAGCTGATATTTATTGACTACACAAACAGTGGCGATCCATAGATTTTCCACATTAGATTTTTTTGTGCTTATTAGTGGCCTAATATTGTACATGTCCTATAGAACAGAGAGAAATCTCCCAGGCAACAGGCTTCCTGAAATTTATTCTAAGTTTTGCTTTTGTTTCCACAGGAAAAACCGCATAAGTGCAACCTTTGCTCGAAGTCGTTTCCAACGCCAGGAGATCTCAAGTCCCACATGTACGTCCATAGCGGCTCGTGGCCTTACAAGTGTCACATATGCTCAAGAGGATTCTCCAAGCACACTAACTTGAAGAACCATTTGTTTTTGCATACTGGTAATTATCGTCATTTTTAAATCTATATCTACTATTATAAAGCTGAGCTGTGTCTGTACATTTATTTGAGAAGAAATTACTTTATGAGGCTGTATAGGCGTGTCTAAACACAATACAATTTTTTTAGATTTTTTATCTGTATGTCTGTTTGTTTGTTCACGCATCACGCAAAAACTACCGAACGGATTTTGATTCATCTTTTTTATTTAGTAGCTCTTGATTAGACTTAAAAATTGGTATACATTTTATGTCGCTACTATATCGGGAACCTGAGATATAACCCAAAAACTAGCTTTTGGCTGCGGCGAAGCCGCGGGCAAAGGCTAGTGCAAAATAAAAAGTTAAGACTTTTTAAAAATCAAAATTAGTTATATTGGTCAAAAAATTAATTCAAATTTTAGAATTATTTTAGTATACAAACAATGTTATTATATATAATTTTGATTTTAATTATTGCAAATTTTGTAATAATTTAATAGCGCAGCCATTTTTTTTTTATAAAATAAAAAGAAACTTGTTTGAACAGTCAACCATACATCATAATTAAATTTGAGGACGATAAAGATATTTCAAAAAATAGTTACTTTTCTAATAAGATATTTTTTTGTAACGTTATTTGGATAAACAATTTACATTTAAATTTAGACTATATTAATTTTTTTTTTTTCATTTGTTACAGCTAAGCATCAAAGAAACAGCGCACGAGATGCCACCTGAAATGTAAATAACTTATATTTTAATATCATTTTCATTTACGAGTATTGGTGACAATACGTCAGACAAATTACAAAAAGTGTGATATTAGCATAATTTAGTGATAAGTGTTATTATCTTATACAACCATATTTATATATAATTATGAAAACAAATCCCGGATTTTCTGCTCGAAATGAATAAAGTAGAATACTATGCGGAATAGTATTTTAGTGGTATTAATTTTTTAATTATGAATACGTGTAAATGATTTCAAGTACTAAGTAATATCGATATTGGGGATTAAGTATTTTGTAAAATAGCAGTAATTTTTATTATTGTTTGGATTAGTAAGCATATTTTCTAATTTGGTTGTCATTTTACGTTAACATTTTATTTAACAACATTGCCAAAAACTTATAACAATTTCTTGGTCTAATAAGACCCCAAAAATATTGGATATGTTGCCAGTTTGTAACATGGTTTATCACTTATCATTAAAACATAGTTGGTAAAAGGTATCAAATCAGTTACATAATGTTATGTAGCGTAATTTAGTATTTGTAAATATAATCTAAGACTTACAATAGTATACCTACATTACGTAAGTATATTGTGATTATGCATCTCCGTCCAATTTACTGTAATATTATCATAGATAAATAACTTATGCGCAACGAATTATTAAGTTATTAATAATATTTATACTATATAAATAAGTATTTTATTAAATAAATAATTATAACTTAAAACTGTATTTTGATTTCACACTATATACCAAATTTGCGACATACTTATCGCAAAATTATTTATTTATTTATTATAATGTTTTCATTAGCTAATGCCCAAGACATCGCCTGCGTGAACTTCAATTTTTTTTTTGCTTATGGTGGGATACGAGCTGCAGCTCACCTGATGGTAAGTGATAGCCACCGCTCATGGACTCAGAAATAATAAGAATACTGCCAAGACACTGCTAACCATTTTTATTTCACGCAAAATGAATGAATGGATGGGTATCGCCCGCTACAAACAAAACACACGAGGTATTTCACGTTCAGTCACAATGGAAGATTATGGTAGCGACCGGTTCGAGCCAGGACCCGTAGAAGATAACTCAGTTAATCGTATCGACATCGCATCGTGACATTGTCATTAGTTGAGAGATCTTGAAAGATCATCGTGATTGGTTGAGTGATTATTGCGACATCACGCTTCTATGTCTCTACCAATCACAGATAAGACGATACAATGCCCATGCGATTTTGGGCGTCACATTCTAAAAGGGCAGATTACAAATGAGTACCTTCTCTTGGCACCCAACTTTACCCCTCAAACTGCTTACCTTTCTTAGTCAACTCGTACGACACCCTGGGGGAAAGTATGGGGTGGTGACACCAATATTTTTGTTCATTAACATATGGACAATTTTGGAGTAAATTTAGATGTCGAGGAAATGCTGAAACGATGAATAGATTTTTAATCAGATGGACTGCTACTAGCCATCCAATTTAAAAAAAAATATTTTCACAAATATTTAGAACGGACTTTGAAGAGTGTATAAATACTAAATAGATACTAACTCACCCGGCGAACTTCGTACCGCCATTTTTTTTCGTGAACTATTTGCAATTAATATTATTTGTACTAATATCGCTATTAAACAATAGGAATGGGCAGGAGAAGGGTGAAAATTTAGGGTTATTATAATACTTTCTAACATTTACGCGAATTTTACATATTTTGAAATAAAACTACGTTTACGGAATCTATCGCGTTTACTTGATATTTATGCCATCCCGACGTTTCGAATACTTTACAGCATTCATGATCACGGGTGGCCTTAGATGGTAGATGTCAAAAGCTGTATGTTGTTTCAACGGTTTCATCTACCAACAGTAATATGATTTTACAAATTTTTGGTTTATTTATTTCAACCCACATAATATTCGTTTAGAAAACACACACAAGATTCTGCTCTAAGTTTTATGCTTACAATGTATGAGATTTTAAGCTAGTATAATAAATTAAACACAAAGTGAAAAATGTGAAATCGAAAATAACAGTCAGGAGCAGGATTTGAACCTGCATCTTCTGGATACCGTCCAGATGCTTTACCAATTCAGCCATCCTGACAATTGCTCCTGACTGCTAATTTCGATAACACACCATACTTAACGTCTTTGGGTGACGCCTGCGCCATCTGTCAGAAGTATTTTCATACATTATACCGACCAGGTAAACTTAATTTTACAATTAAGATTTTACCTAATAATGACGCAAATCCTTTAAATATTTAGATATTTTTATATATATTTTTAGCATTTGACATGCTTAGCACTATACATTAAACACAAAGTGAAAAATGTGAAATCGAAAATAACAGTCAGGAGCAGGATTTGAACCTGCATCTTCTGGATACCGTCCAGATGCTTTACCAATTCAGCCATCCTGACAATTGCTCCTGACTGCTAATTTCGATAACACATCATACTTAACGTCTTTGGGTGACGCCTGCGCCATCTGTCAGAAGTATTTTCATACATTATACCGACCAGGTAAACTTAATTTTACAATTAAGATTTTACCTAATAATGACGCAAACCCTTTAAATATTTAGATATTTTTATATATATTTTTAGCATTTGACATGCTTAGCACTATACATTAAACACAAAGTGAAAATTTTACATTTTCACATTCGATTTCACATTTTATATTTCATATTCCTTTAAGTTTTAAATTTTTTTGTTTAGGTATATTTAGTGCTTAAAAATTCTACCACAAACTACCATCTAAGTCCACCCGTGATCATGAATGCTGTAAAGTATTCAAAACGTCGGGATAGCATAAAAATCAAGTAAACGCGATAGATACCGTAAACGTAGTTTTAAGGTTACTTTTTATTAAAAAAAAAAATTTTGTTCAAATAATTAAAAATAAAAATTTTGGGGTTCACTTGGAAATATATACACACAAAATTTTATACGAATCGGTCAAGCCGTTTCGGAGGAGAATGGCCACAAACATTGACTCACACGAGAATTTTATATGTTAGATATACCTTTTATATACATATACTATAAATTAAATTAAATAATTTATTGTGGCGGAGGGGCTGGCACAGATAGTAAGTCAAATAATAGTGTATACCAATAAAAAAAAATACTAACGCTAAGAAAACATATTTGAATTTCGTATGGAAAGTACACTTAAATGATTTGTATAGAAAATTATACATTATATTTGACTAAACACCAAACACACAGATTCAGTTACCAGTTGGTTATAAAATCAATCAAAAGAAGTCACTGTTGAAGAAACAATACAGTTTGGTTTATTTTGAAACTGTTTTCCTTTTTGCAAAGGTGGAAACGATCACTACTTCAAACCGTTGTTTCTGAGGTCCTGAATTTAAATCTTGGGTCAGTCAAGCGTAATTGGGTTTTTATGCAATCGGTCAACGGTCATAGGGTTGGCAAGAAAATGGTATATCGAACCAAATAATGGTAGTAGCATCATCTAAAATTTCCTTATTGCATATATCTAATGCAGAGCACTATCAACCAATAGTACCTATAGCAGACCAATATTTTAGGTAGGCACTAGTATATTATTTCAGCATATAAAATACAATTTTTGGAAGTCTAACATTTAAACCAATGCTACAACATTAAGAATGACACTGACAGACTCGGGATTATATTAGAATAGGGTTGGTGCACTATGCCGTTTTTATTCCGTGCTCGATAGTTAAATAACGGAAAGATGATAAAAAAATTAACGTTTAGTATTTGGGGAAAATATAATACCAACGTTTTCCACTTCTTTACTTTTCGTAACATAGTTTCTTGCATCCAAGCATTGGCCTACCAACAAATGGACCTCGTGTGCGCGCTCAAAAGTGTCCGAACCAAAATTATTTTGCTTAAAAATAGAAAATAAATGTTTTTAAATTTAGAATATTTATAAAAATAAATCATCAAAACTTACTAAATATTCACTAGAAGCTGCATAAGGTGATCATAGTGCAGCCTATTGGTAGAAACTACAGAAGCTAAACAAATATTGCAAAAAAAAAAACAAAGCTATTGTAATGGTACAATGTTAAATTAAAATGTTGAAGTTTGTATGTATTAATATAGACTGTCTATTGACTAGCGACATTTTTTCCGTGAATATTGTACTAGACCCAACGTCCATTTTTATTTTGGTCAATGCATTCGAATAACTATTTTTCTATTGTACGCTTGTCTATATTGTAAACAATAAAATAAAAAAAGCATATAAATTGTAAGTTTTCTCTAAAGTTCTACGCGCTAGACTATGATACCAGATTATAATAAATACAGACCATATTACGCAGATAACTTAACGCCTATAAGAAAAAGACTAGTTTGCTTACGGTCACTTAATATTATAATCAACCCAATGAATCCTGTTATTTATTTGTCTTCAAATAAAGTTGCTTGCAATAAAACCTAACAATAAATAACACCGAACATTTCCACCCAGTGAAATGTTGGTACGACTTTTATCGAGCATGTCCCATCCCACAGACGAAGCAGCAGCAACAATTAAATCTTAATACACTCCAGTGAAGTTGTTTTATGCAAATCAGTGCAAGGCTTGCGTGTATCCGCCTACGAACCTTCTAAATATAAATAGTTTTAAATTGCTATTAGTCTTACTTCCACGCTGTTTGGTTTGGCATTTGCGATATATGGAATATGCCCTTATGGAGTATGTTGTAGTTTACTTCTTTTATTTTAATTTTAATATATATTTAAATGTTTTAAAAACGTATTATAATATAGATGATATCGTTGCTCTAAATTATTTATTTTGGGTATGGTTGATGAATTGATAATGCGATATTCTGTGTCTGTATACAATATAGTTTTGTGCATAAATCACCGAAGTAACTGAGGGATATTCAAATATTTGTATAAAGATTATATACTATAACATTTATTATTAAAATAAACAGTTCCCGTAATTATCTTAAGCGCTATATCATACTGATTTTATTTTCTCTCTTGCAGTTTTATTTAATAAAGTACTTTCATATTTCTTAATTTCCTATGCACCATCCAATTTTTGTTAAATATAAATAATAATATAAATAATTTAAAATAAGTCCTACTTTAGATTTTTAGGTAACAACTTGCAATAAATTCTTTCTTCTTGGTCGCGTTAATTTGTTCAAATACTAAAGCGATACTGAATTATCATTTCAGAGAGGTAAGAAAAACAATATTGTGACAGCCTAGTAGTAAACAGAGAAATGAGTAGGAGAAGAGAGGGCGTCCCTGCCTTTTCTTGATTTTATTGAGAGAAGATGATGCCAGATATCACGAAATGGTAAATGGTAATTGCTGATCATGGGTTTAGGTTACAATGTTCCCTTAACATCGAGACACATCAATCGCTGGAGCGGGCTATGCTCGGTACTTGTCTATGTGATCGAATCCTTAATACGGAGATCTGTAAGAAAACGAGAATGACCAACATAGCCCATCGAGTTAGCATGCTGAAGTGATCTATTTGGTTTTATTTAGATATACACGATTGGATTTACGAAAGAGTTAACTATTTGGCCGTGTGGGGCCGGCTTTAGATTTGTCCCACTCCTCTCCACCCATGGGAGTCATAAGAGCTGACTGAGGGAATACCGCGGGGAGTGGGCAGCAGCACTCCCTCGAGTATTAACAACATCCACTGCGATCGCCAACCCACCTGCCAAGCGTGGCGATTACGGCACTATACCCCCAATTTGGGGAGGCCTATGTCCAGCAGTGGACATCGAAAGGTTGATGGATGGATGGATGGATAACTATTTGAGAAAATCTTAATATGTATGTGTATCGTGATGTGTATGCTATTTGAAAAGGACGCTGAACGCATGTAACGGGTGATAAATACCGTGTAGGTAATAGCTTATTCTTAGTCATAAAAGTCAGCATAATATAATTTTATTAAAACATATCGACGCTTGAAAGGCAATAATTACCAAGCGAAGTTTTGGGCGATATTGAGTTATATACATCATTGAATTCAGAAAAAAAATCTGAGTCGATTAGCCCTACACTCATCCCGATAGGACAAGTTTTAATGTCGCTTGGTAACTTAAAAAATATCACATTTTCATAGTTTTCGGTGACCAAGCAACTAAAATTTTACCGATTTTTGATTAACTTTCACTTAGTAAATATTTGATTGTAACTTTTTACACTTGGTAATTTTTGGCTTGACTCGAATTAATGCGTTTAAACATAAAGTATTTTTTCTTCCTTACGGTATCTGGGGTAAGAATATTGCTTAAGAAAATTTACACAATTGAAAATGTTTATTATTCGTCATTTAAGACTTTTTAACACACCTTAATTATGTATTCATTTTCATTTAGTATTTTTTTCCTAAATGCAATGTATTTAAAAACGTAATATAGTAATGTTTTTCCTACCTAAAAAGTATATTATTTTGTCGCTTGGTAATATTTTCCCTGCCGTTTTTTTACTGATTTTATTAAAGTACAAATTATAATTTGTACTTTAAGAGTAGCTGAGCATGTCAAATGCTAAAATATAGATCAAAATGTTTGAAAAATCACGCCATTAAATAGTATGAAGTTTAATTGCAAAATTAAACTTACTACATTGGATGAATGCATGTAAATGCATTGCCGATAGAGGGCGTTGGTCGTTAAGACAAATGTGATGAGGAAATTCGGTATTTCTAGAAATGGTACGCTCAATGGATTAGAGCACTTCCCCGGAAAGGAAGGGACGCAGGTTCGTTTCCCGCTCATACTAAAATACTCTTTTTCCTTATTCACAAATTATAATTTGTACTTTAAGAGTAGCTGAGCATGTCAAATGCTAAAATATAGATCAAAATGTTTTTATTACTTAGATAACTGTTACTGATATAAAATTAGTATAAACATTAGCTTTTTCCTGTTGCACTTATTCCGTTTAGTCGCTCAGACGAGCTGTTTTTTATTTTTAAATCCTGCTTGGCACAGGGATCTGTTTATCACATTTAGCTACTAATATTGCTGATCAGAGTCTGAGTATGTCATTTAGCTGTATGGATGGTCCATTGACCTCTCTCACTACAATATGGTGAATCGATTTTGAAGGTAGGGAAGACTATTCCTCCCCAGTCTTGAGTATATAATACTACCACTGCCTGTAAGGTTTGTTGCTAAAGCATTAACATGTTTCGATAGCTTGTTCTGGTATTTGTGACTTCTTATGGATATTTCTTGCTTTACAGATGTCAGATTTAGATCCTGTAGAATGTATTTATTACTGATACATTTTGGGATATTGAACATGGATCTCATGGTTTTTGTTTGAAATCTTTGCAAGATCTCTATGTTGCTGTTGGGGGCTGTGCCCCGCAGCTCAGAATGCCATATGTTCAAACCGGTTTTAGTATTGTCTTGTAGATTGCGATTTTGCTGCCATTAGATAAGTGTGATTTCCACCCAATCAGCCAGTACAAACTTCTTATCTTTGTATCTAGTTGTTTCCGCTTATTCCAAATGTGTTTTTGCCACGTTAATCTCCTGTCCAAATGCATACCTATGTATTTGGCACAATTAGATTACGGTATTTGATCACCGTTTAGTATGACAGATGGGCAGTCACCTTTTCTTAGAGTGAATGTGACGTGCACAGATTTACTGTTGTTCACTTTTATCCTCCATGATCCAAGCCAAGCTTCAATTTCATTAAGGTGTCTTTGAAGGGCTGCGGAAGCGGACGCTGCGTCGGAATTTACTGCCATTATAGCTGTATCATCAGCATATATAGCTATCATTGTAGCATCAGTTTTAGGGATATCAGCTGTGAAGATGAGATATAGCACTGGCCCTAAAATGCTGCCCTGTGGTACGCCTGAATGGATTTCATAGAGTTTCGAAGTTTCCCCGTTGTGTTTGACTTCAAAACATCTTTTATCTAGGTAGCTCTTTAAAATAAAGTAGAATGAGTACGATAGATACCTTTTTATTTTAAATAGGAGACCCGTGTGCCATACTCTGTCAAAAGCTTGACTTACGTCTAAGAAAACGGCTGAGCAATACTGTTTGTTTTCTAGTGTTTGGCTTATGGAGTTTGATAATCTATGTATTTGTTCAATAGTACCGTGTTTTTGCCTGAAGCCAAATTGGTGCCCAGGGAGTATCTCATTCAAATAGGACTGCATTCTGTTAAGTATTATTTTTTCAAATAATTTACCAACTAAAGGTAGTAGGCCAATGTTCTTTGTGATATAAAAATCTAAAAGATCAGGTATTTTATTTTGGTCTGTTGGCCAATATGTTCGTTCCCCATGGGATATGCATTCAAAGTTGAGATCTAGTGGGGCTCTGTAGAGTTGCCTACCCTTTGGGTTGATCAGTCTTGATCCCCAATGAGTGTGTTTTGAATTCCAATCACCTTCACAAATAAAAGTTGGGCCAAGTTCATTAAAGATTTTTTTAAATTCATCCACATTGATTGAGTGTCTGGGTGGGCAATATACTGCGGAGACAGTCGTTTCGGAGTTTTTATGATGGACTTTAATTGACGTTGCCTGGATTTTATCTGTTTTGTAGAAGTTGAGATCATGATGTTTGATATTATTTTTCAGTATTACGGCAGTTCCTCCTTGAGATCTGCCTGAAGGATGATCAGTCCGATAGGTTGTATAGTTTTGAAATGTTATGTGCGAGCGCTGGGTTAATCTAGTTTTTAATCCATTGGCGTTCCAGGTGAGTATACGGATGTTTAGGGTCTCTGTGATACCAGTCCTGTGATTAATTGGATCATCCGATCCATCATGCTGTTCATCATGTTTGTCATGATTGTTTGGAATCTGTTGAACATAACATCCAATAGATTGGTTACGTTTTGTCCTTGATCTATCGTGAGGTCTTGTAGTTGATTTTCTGGGCCAAGGTGTAAAGGTCGATCTGGTATGATATTTAGTTCTGTTTTTTAACGCATCTGAGTAGCTTCTTGGATGGTGAGTTGAATTAGGGTCATCTGAGTTTTCTTGTGGTGGATTGACCATTGTGCCTGTCGGTTTTACCTGATTACTGTCTGGTTTTGGTTTCATTTTAAGGATCCTCTCCTTATATTCTTTATACTTCAGACATCCCCTATAGCTCGTTGGGTGTTTACCTTGACAGTTTGCGCATAACGCATCTGTTTCAGGAGGCTTAGTGCACATGGCTGTTGGGTGGTCATTCCCGCACTTGACACATCTAAATGGGCGGAAGCATTGGTTTTTAGAGTGTCCGAATCTTTGACACCTCTTGCATTGTAGGACAACGAGCATGCATGAAAGCGCTGATGAAAGTAGATGAAGCGAAAGATGTGTGCCAGGATCGTAGCAGGAAAGAGAAAAGGAGTCTTTGCCTAACGCTACGGGAAAAGGCGTGACAATATGTATGTATGTAATATAGTTCAAAGTTTCTTATGTGCTATTACATTGTGTTGTGTTAAAATGTTATTGATAAGCTTACCTAATATGCCTTATAACTAATAGTATTATAAGACTGCTGAAAATGGCTGATCTGAAACTAAGACATAATGTTAATAGGTAGTTGAAATTGTGTGCTACCTATTTGTACTGATTTTGAAATTACAAATAAATATTAACGGATATTCACGGACATTTTTTACACAACGTTCTCTGGTCCTAAACTAAGTTTAACGCTTGTGCTATGAGTACCACATTACGGATATAATACATATACTACTTCTTTTTGTAAATACATTCATATAATAGATAACAAATACCCAGACGCATTACAAATATCTGTGTTCATCACACAAATAATTGTCCCAAATGGGAATCGAACCCACGACCTCGTGCATGGAAGTCGATTACAATACCGACTACACCACGAGGCCCGTCGAAAAATAACTAAAAAAATCAATGGTTTATTTGTTAAAAATTGTTTCTGGGAACAATTGATTTCAGCTATCGTAAGTATTCAACGACAGTCCACATTCTTTGTAAGATCAGCTATCCACGTTGTGAGAGACTTGACTGCAATATTCCTATAATAGAGGTCTAGAGACGTCCTTAACATAGGGTTAGTCACTGGTCTAAAACCTCCATCAACCCACAGCATGGTCGAGTATGCTAAATTACTACAAGGGCATTAATAATGCTAATGATGACGGTATCCGTCGAAAACCTTTATCCGAAAGTCTTTGATTTTTTGTACCAAACATAAAGTTTATTGCTACTTGTTCAAAACAATCATACATTGATCTTATTTAATTTGAGCTATGTTTAAAATTGGCTGGCAGAAAAGTTTTTTTGTTTTATATTTAGATAATTTTACACGTGTGTGAAAAATGCGCTCCTTCCGGAAGCGTCATTTTACTTCATACAAAATTATAAAATAGTGACGTTTAGTTAATATTACTTGTTTTATAATTAAAATTTGTTATCGGTAAGGAACTTCTACCTGTTTGTGTTTTTAATGAAATTATTGCTAACCGACACTATTTCATAAGATATAAAAAAATACATCATTTTTAAATGCCATGTTATTATTAGGCGTTAAAATTGCATTAAAAATTCGTTGGAATCAAGTAGTTATAACAATTAATAGATTTTATACGATTTTTTCCGAAAAATGATACTTTAAGATGCTCTAGTGTAAAGTTCACTATATGTCGCTTGGTAATTATTGCCTTTCAAGCGTCGATATGTTGCGTTAGGGTATAATTTCTGTGGGGTGCTAATTTGTCCGGTTTACCTCCTAGTGGTGCACCCCGGGCAACGTCGGCAGTCGCCGGCGGCTAAAATTCCGGACAGGACGGGTCTCCGCGTGTCCCTCTGACTCAGCAGAGGGCACAGCGGATAGACCAGGCGTCGGAGTCGGTGGGGCCAGACTGGCTCACCGGGCTCTGGAGAGGGGGGACAGTGGGGCCACAGCGGCCCCCCCCGTCCCAAATCGTAAACCTGAGCGCGTGCCTGTGGTTACGTCTTGCGGGCATACAGGAACGAGGGTCTTGGCTTAATCGCCCGGACCGCGAGGAAGACAACCTCTATAAAAAATTACCCCGAATCTCAAGCTCTGGCGCGCGGCGAGGAGATGCATGGCTGATGGGTAGTTCAGTCTCGAGCGCGACCCCAGCCAGGGTACCTGCGGACCCCCTGTGTTGGGTTACAAATGTACGCTTACCCGGGTATTGGGAGCTCTGCCCGGGTGGACCTCCTTTCTCCCACACTCGTGGGAATACTATGGAATTAGATAATTTGAACAAAAACACTTCGACGGAGTCGGGTAATACACCTGACGCCTCAGCCGTAAGGGGTCCGGCTGTAAATGCGGCCCCTACTAGTGCAGCTGCGCGTAAAACGCGCGGCGGCAAAAAGTCCCGCAAGGGCAAGAAGAAGATGACCAAGGGAGCGTCCCAGTCTTCAAGGGACGGCTCGATGACGGGCAGCTCGGCCTGCACATCAGCTGCCGAGGCGTCTGCCGCTGAGGAAGGTGGCCTGTCTGAGGCTGCCGAAGGTCAGCTATCGCGGCCGGCGGTGGTGTTGGAGTCGCGTTTCTGGCGCAAGCGCACCCTGTCTCAGGGGGGCGCTGCCTCAGAATCCGACCTGAGCTCGACAGAGATGCCTCCCCCAAAAATACCCGCGGCGGCTAGGGGTCGAGGTATCAGCCGACCCGGGACGCCGATACCGCGTGCCGCCTCAGCGCAAGAGGCCGAGACGCGGTGCCTAAAACGAGCGGAGACGGTGCAACACGCAGAGGAGCGCTTGGCGCTCCTGTCTGAGAAGCTCCGTCTTCCTATTGACAACAATGGGCCGCCTACTGCGGCCAAATTTGCCGAGAGAGCCGCGGACAGCGTGGCCATAATTTCGACGGTGGCCATGGGCTCGAGAAACCTCAAAAGTAGTTTCGTCCGGGGTCTTAAGATCGCCGCCACGGAACTGTCCAACGTGGTGGAGCGGCTTGTGGCGGAGGTAGCCGACCTTGGGGCGCGTAACGAGCGCCTAGAGACAACGGTCGAGGAGCTGCACCGAGGGATGGCCAATATGAGAGCCGAACTTGGGCTCCCTGAGGCCATCCCGAGTGTCTCGGATATCGCAATGCGGGTCGAGCCTGGTCTCCCCGCGACCGCCTCGCCGCCACCGCCGCGACCCCGCCCTGCCTCGGTGACCGCCTCGGCTCCATCGGCCGCTCAGTCGGGCCCTGTAACTGCGCTGGAGGACGAAATGCTCCGCGCGGTTATCGACCGCATGGATGCGGTCTTTGGCCCGAGATTCGAGGCCCTAGCCGCAAGATTGCCGCCAGAGCCCCGACTTCGGCCGCCGCTTGCGGCTGATAAAAGAAGGGCTGCAGCGTCCTCGGCATCGACACCTCTGCCGTGCCAAGGAGGGCATGTGTCTTTTGCCGTGACGGCGGCTAAACCACCGGCGGCCAAACCACCAGCGGCAAAACCTTCGCCGGCCCCTGTGCAGGGAAAGGGCCAAAAAAAAGGCCAAAAAAAGGAAAAGGCGGGACAAGCCCCGAGGGGTCAGCCCCGAGAGGAGTTCCCGCCTCTACCAAGCGCCGCTGCGCCTCCGCGTCCTACTATGCCGAGACGAATGGTCGCACCCTCACGGGCTGCGGCGGTCGCGCCCCGTGCTCCTGCCCCCGCCCCTGCCACTGCTACGTCCTCAGACGGGGACTGGCAGGTGGTTGGGCCCCGGCGATCCCGGGCCAAGGGTCGCGGCGCTGCCTCGGAGCGTGAGGCGGCGCCAATAAATCAGAGAGGGGAAGCCCCGAAGCCGCGGAAGAGGAAGTTGCGGAAATTGAAGGTCCCGAAGGCAGCTGCGGTGGTGATCACCGTGCTGCCTGAGGGAAAAGAAAAGGGCCTGACCTACGAGGCCGTCTTGAAGCGTGCCCGGCGGGAGATAAACGTCTCCGATCTCGGGGACGTTTCCGCTCGCTCCCGCCAAGCCCGGACAGGTGCTCGGATCTTCGAGTACCTGGGGCCAGAGGGCGCCAAGACGGCCGACGCAATGGCCGAGAGGCTGCTGGGCCTGTTCCCAGAGGAGAGTGGTGTCCGGGTCGCCAGACCCGTGAAGTGCGCCGAACTGCGCATTTCCGGGCTGGACGATTCCGTGACGGCGGAAGAGATCCGGGAGGCGATCGTCTCGAAAACCGGATCTCCCAGCAGCGCTGTCCGGGTGGGCACCATTCGCCCAGGTCCAGGTGGTGTGGGTGCCGTCTGGGTCTCGTGCCCTGTCGCGGCGGCCAAGGATCTGGTCGCCGCCGGTAGACTTCTGGTGGGCTGGAGCGCCGCGCGGGTAATCGCGCTGGAGCCCCGGCCTGCCAGGTGCTACAAGTGCATGGCGGTCGGTCACACCCGGCCGCTGTGCACAAACTGCTTCGACTGCAGCGGGCTTTGTTTCCGCTGCGGTCAGGCAGGGCACCAGGCGGCTGCCTGTTCTGCCACCCCACACTGCCCCGCGTGCGCGGCGGGCAATCGCCCTGCCAACCACTGTATGGGGCGAGTGGGGTGCAGGCCTCCGGCCAAGTCAGGCCCTAAGAGGGGGGTGGGCAGCCAATCGGCCCCGGCTGCCCAATCCGGCGCGGCTGGACCGCCGCAGCGCATGGAGGAGGATATCGTGGTCCAATAACGGATCACGACGCTATCCTCCTCCAGGGGAATCTCGGCCATTCCGCCAGGGCGCAGGACCTCTTCCTGCAATCCATGGCGGAGCGGTCGATCGGTGTTGCCGTAGCCGCGGAGCCCTACATAGTCCCGGACCGCCCCAATTGGGCGGGTAGCGGGGATGGCTCCGTGGCGGTCGTCGGCTCGGCGGCGCCGCATTCCCCGCCCTTGTCACTCAAAGACCAGGGCACGGGATATGTGGCGGCCGAATGGGGAGGGGTCACGCTGTATGGCGTGTACTTCTCCCCTAGTCGAAGTCTGGCGGCTTTCGAGGTCTTCCTGCACAACCTGGAGACCTCGATACGGCGTATAGCACCGAGCCCTGTGCTCGTGCTGGGGGACTTCAACGCCAAATCAACGGCGTGGGGGTCCCCCAGGACGGACCCCCGAGGTGCGGCGGTCCAAGAGTGGGCGGCAGCGGCGGACCTCGTGTTACTCAACCGAGGGTCCGCCCAAACGTGCGTGCGGCCCTGGGGCGGGTCGATAGTGGACCTTTCGTTCGCTAGCCCTGGTGTCGCCGCACGCGTAAGGAGCTGGCGAGTCCTGGAGGAGGTCGAGACCCTATCTGACCACAGATATATTCAGATAGAGGTCTCCCGGAACCTTCAGGGCGCCAGCAGGGGTCACGCGGCGGACAGAACTCCCGCTTTTCCGCGATGGGCTGTGGGTAGGCTCGACCGGGACCTGCTAGTGGAGGCGGCCATTTTTCAATCTTGGCTGCCGCCCCCCCTGACGGAAGACGTGGACGCCGAGGCTGGCCGCATTCGCGGCATGCTTACGCAGATATGCGATGCGGCCATGCCCCGTGTGCGGCGCCCGCCTCGACGGAAGGGGGTCTACTGGTGGTCCCCGGAGCTGGCGGACCTCCGTGCGGCCTGTATTCGTGCCCGGAGGTCCTACACCCGCAGCCGCCGTCGCCGAATCCGCGACGAAGAGCGGGAGGGCCGGCTGTATGCGGAGTACAGCAGTGCGCGCGCCGCGTTAAAGCTGGCCATCTGTCGCGCCAAAGATGCGAAAAGGCAGGAGATGCTGGAGGGTCTCGAGCGTGACCCCTGGGGACGCCCGTACCGCGCGGCGCTTAACAAGCTCCGCGCCCAGGGCCCCCCCCTTACGGAGACCCTCCAGCCGGGCTTCCTCTCTGAGGTGGTCGAGGGGCTTTTCCCTTCACGGGCGGTGCACACGCCCCCGGTCATGGCTCCGCCAGATGATGACCGGGAGGCCGACGACGTGGAGGTACCGCCCGTGACGACGACGGAAATGGGGGCGGCGGTAGCGCGTATGCGGAGAGGTGCTGCCCCCGGGCCGGACGGGGTTCCCGCCCGAGTGCTGGCCCTGGTCCTCGACCACCTTGAGCCCCGCCTCGGGGGACTGTTCGGCGCTTGCCTGGTGTCCGGACGGTTCCCTGACTGCTGGAAGGAGGGGAGGCTCGTGCTCCTGCCGAAGCCGGGACGGCCTCCGAACACAGTCTCGGCCTTCAGGCCCATCGTGTTGCTGGACGAGGTGGGCAAACTCCTCGAGCGGGTGGTCGCTGCCCGCATCGTCCGGCACCTAGGAGCGGTCGGCCCCGACCTGTCCGACGCCCAGTTTGGATTTCGGGCGGGTCGGTCTACGGTCGACGCCATTCTGCGCCTGAAGGCCGCGGCTGCGGAGGCCGTCACCTCGAGGGATGTGCTGTTGGCGGTGTCGCTTGACATCGCCAACGCCTTCAATAGTCTGCCATTCGGCTGCATCAAGGAGGCACTCCGGTACCATGGAGTGCCCCTCTACCTAAGGCGGCTGGTGGCAGACTACCTCGACGGCCGCAGCGTCCTCTTCGTGGACCGGGAAGGGGACGTTGTAAGGAGGGCTATGTCGTGCGGCGTCCCGCAGGGTTCGGTTCTTGGGCCGCTCCTGTGGGACATCGGCTACGACTGGGTCCTCCGTGGCCGGCTCCCCCCCGGGCTGGGCGTAATTTGCTACGCAGACGACACGCTCGTCACAGCCCGGGGCTGGACCCTCGAGGAGGCGGCAACGCTGGCCACCTCAGGTACCGCGGAGGTGGTCAGGCGGATTGAGGCGCTGGGGCTTAGGGTGGCCCTTGAAAAGTCGGAGGCCCTACTGTTCCATGGGCGCCGACGGGGCCCGCCCTCCAGCGCCTCGATAACGGTCAATGGGGTGGGCTTGCCAATCCAGGCCCACATCAAATATCTGGGCCTGGTATTGGATGGACGGTGGCACTTTGACGAGCACTTCCGCCGTCTTGCGCCAAGGCTCGTCAACACGGCGTCCGCCCTCGGGCGACTTATGCCGAATTTGGGCGGACCGAGTCTTGCGTGTCGACGACTCTACGCGGGGGTAGTACGGTCAATGGCACTGTACGGCGCGCCCGTGTGGGCGGAGTCCCTGGCCGCTCGCAATAGGGCCCTTCTGTGGCGTCCACAGAGGGTCGTAGCGGTCAGGGCAATACGCGGGTACCGCACGGTCTCGACCGATGCAGCCTGCGCGTTGGCCGGAACCCCCCCGTGGGATCTGGAGGCGGAGGTGCTCGCCGACGTCTATCGGCGGGCGTCGACGGCGCGGGCGGGGGGCAGCCGCCCCTCGCCGAGCGTAATGTCATCGTGGCGGGAAGATGCCCGCCGCGCCACCGTTCTAAAGTGGAAGTCTCGGCTGGAGACGCCCCGAGCCGGTCTCTGGACCGTGGGGTCGCTCCGGCCGATCTTGGAAGAATGGGCAGGGCGGCAGCACGGGATCCTCACCTTCCGGTTGGTGCAGGTTTTGTCGGGGCATGGTTGCTTCGGCAAATACCTGCACACGATCGCAAGGAGGGAGACGACCCCAGGCTGTCACCACTGCGACTGCGACGAGGACTCGGCGCAGCACACGCTCGAGTCGTGCCCGGCATGGGATGTGCAGCGCCGGGAACTCGTTGCAGTCATAGGCGTGGACCTGTCGCTGCCGGCCGTTGCGCGAGCGATGGTTGGCAGTGACAGGGCCTGGACCGCGGTCGCCGCCTTCTGCGAGGCTGTCATCTCGCGGAAGGAGGTGGCGGAGAGGGCCCGTGAGGAATCCTCCTTCGCGGACCCGATTCGCCGCCGGCGCGAGGGGCGGCGTGCGCGCGCTTACTTGCGCCTTATGCCGCCCTAGCCGAGGCTGCGGACGGTGGGGTCGGGGAGTACCCTGCCGTCCGCGGAAGCCTACCGCGAAGGTGCGACGCCCAAGTGCGCGAGGCGTCGCTCAAGAGAGGGTGCCCGTAGGGGCTGCCGCCTGCGGATCGCGGTCGTAACGACGCGGTACCCGTGATCCGCCGTAGCAAGGGCGGGTGGAAGCGCACGGTGGGTTTTTAGTGGGTGAGAGCCCCATTCACCCCGTTGTCTCCCCGGGCAGCGGGGTGTGCGGTAGGACATTTTTGCCCACCTAAAATAAAAAAAAAAAAAAAAAAAAAGGGTATAATTTCTGTATCACGGGGAATTTCAAGCATGTCAAATGCTAAAAATATATATAAAAATATCTAAATATTTAAAGGGTTTGCGTCATTATTAGGTAAAATCTTAATTGTAAAATTAAGTTTACCAGGTCGGTATAATGTATGAAAATACTTCTGACAGATGGCGCAGGCGTCACCCAAAGACGTTAAGTATGATGTGTTATCGAAATTAGCAGTCAGGAGCAATTGTCAGGATGGCTGAATTGGTAAAGCATCTGGACGGTATCCAGAAGATGCAGGTTCAAATCCTGCTCCTGACTGTTATTTTCGATTTCCCATTTTTCACTTTGTGTTTAATGACCTCATTGTTTTGCATAGGTTCTGTATGAAAGACGTAACTTAAAACAAATTTATACTGACGAGGGCCCCTACAATGTAACTCACTAAATCGTATCGACATCGCATCGTGTCCCTGTCATTGGTTGAGAGCTCATCGTGATTGGCTGAGAAATTATTGCGACATCATGCGTCGGTGTCTCTACAAATCACAAGCGACAAGATGTCGATACGATTTTCTATTATCTAATTTCAGATGACACCTTTTTTCTGATATGAGGAAATACTTATGTTGTCGCTGGATGCGCTTTTTTGGCTGATGGCTCTCCTTAGAAGTACCTAGCCTTTTTTTTTGTTTTTTTTTTAATGTTTAGGCGGGTAATAATGTACCTAACTGCACACCCTGTCTTTCGAGGCAACGAACAGGGTAGTGTGGGGCCCGCACCCACTAAGCAAACCCACCGTGTGCCGTCTCTCTGCCTGTGTTGACGGACCACTGGTACTGTGTTGGATTATTTCAGTGGCCCGCCGGCGGCTTACCCTTTCGGGTACCCTCTACTGAGTGACGCATACGCACACGGAGCGTCGCACCTTCGCGGGAGGTCTTGCGGGTGGCGGACGTTCCCCGGTACATCCACCCGTAGCGTCAGCTAGGGCGGCATGAGGCGCAAGTACTCACGCCTGCGCCACCCCAGTCGCTGGCGGCGGCTTGGGCCAGCGGAAGAATCCTCCTTCCTGGTCCTCTCCGCCACCCCCTTCCACGAGATGACCTCCTCGCAGAAGGCAGCGACCGCGGCCCAATTCCTGTCGCTGCCGAGCATCGCTCTGACGTCGCTCCGCAGCGAGAGTTCCCCCCCTTTTGCCGTGACGAATTCACGGCGTTGACCGTCCCATGCCGGGCACGACTCGAGCGTGTGCCGTGCCGTGTCCTCGTCGCAGCCGCAATGGTGACAGCCCGGAGTCGCTTCCCTCCATGCGACTATATGCAGATATTTGCCGAAGCAACCGTGCCCCGACAGCACCTGCACCAGTAGGAAGGTAAGGACTCCGTGTTGTCGCCCCACCCACTCCTCCAGCACAGGCTGGAGCGCCCCTATGGTCCAGAGACCGGACCGGGGCGGGTCCACCCATATTTGGTATGAGCCGTGCAAGGGCGGACGCTGCGCCGACGAGCCTCGGGGACAGTTGGCGGAAGTGCTCGCGAAAGCGCCACCGCCCGTCCAGAACCAGGCCCAGATACTTGATCTGGGCCTTCACCTCCATTTGGACCCCGTCCACCGTGATCGAGGTGGCAGCAGGTGGCCGACGTCAAGGCCCATGGAAAAGTAGGGCCTCCGATTTATCCAGGGCCACCCTAAGCCCCAGCGCCCCGGTCCTCCTGACAACCTCCGAGGTCCCTAAGGTGGCCAGGAACTCCGCTTCCTCGAAGTTTCCACCCCAGGCCACGACCAGCGTGTCATCCGCATAGCAGATGACCGCCAGCCCGGGGGAGAGCCGACAGCGTAGCACCCAGTCGTAACCGATGTCCCACAGGAGCGGCCCTAGGACTGAACCCTATGGGACACCGCACGACATGGGTCTTCTCACAAAGTTCCCTATGCGACTCTCATAGAGAACACTGCGGCCCTCAAGATAGTCCGCCACTAGCCACCTCAGGTATGCAGGCACCCCGTGATACCGGTGCGCCTCCCTGATGCACCTGAATGGCAGACTATTGAATGCTTTGGCGATGTCAAGCGACACCGCCAACAGCACTACACCGCCAGCGACGACCGCCACCGACGTGGCTCTCAGGCGCATGATCGCGCCGACCGTCAAACGACCGGCTCGAAAACCGAACTGGGCGTCCGACAAGTCGGGTCCGACGTCGCGCAGGTGTTGGATGATGCGGGCGGCGAGGATTCTCTCCAGCAGCTTACCCGCCTCGTTCAGCAGCACGATGGGTCTGAAGGCCCCGACCGAATCCGGTGTTCACCCCGGCTTCGGCAGGAGTACCAGCCTCCCCTCCTTCCAGCAGTCAGGGAACAGTCCGGACGCCAGGCACGCATCGAACAGTCCCCTGAGGCGGGGCTCAAGATGGTCCAGAGCCAGGGCCAATACCCGGGCGGTTATACCGTCTGGCCCGGGGGCGGTGTTCTTGGAACGAATCCGTGAAACAGCTGCCCCCATTTCCGATGCGGTGATGGGCGGTACACTGAGGTCGGCCTCCCGGTCGCTACCTGGCGGTGTCATGACCGGGGGCGTGTGCTCTGCCCGCCGTGGGAATAATAGGCCCTCGATCACCTCGGTGGGGAGGCCGGGCTGAAGGGTCTCCGTGAGGGGGGGCCCTGAGTCCGGAGCTTGTTCAACGCCGCACGGTAACGGGCGACCCCAGGGGTCACGGTTGAGACCGTCCAGCATCTCCTGCCTTTTCTCTGTTTTGGCGCGGCAGAGAACCAACTTAAATGCAGCCCGCGAAGTGCGGTACGCCTCGTACAGCTGGCCCTCCCGCTCCCCATCGCGATTGCGCTGCCGACTGCGGGTGTTGGACCCCGAGCTCAAATGCACGCCGCTCGTAGGTCCGCCAGCTCCTGGGACCACCAGTAGAGCCCCTTCCTCGGAGGAGGATGCCCCACACGGGGCATGGCCGAGTCGCACACCTGCCTAATCGCAGCGCGAAATTGGCCAGCGTCGACGTCCACCCCCTCGGACGGGGCTGGTGAGGACAGCCACGATTGAACGATGGCTGCCTCCACCAGTAGGTCCCTATCCAGCCTTCCCACAGCCCACCGCGGGAACGTCGGAGTTCTCCGCGCTGTGTGACCCTTACTGCGGCCCTAAAGGGACCAGGATACCTCAATCCGGGTGTACCGATGGTCGGACAAGGTCTCAACCTCCTCCAGGACACACCAGTTCCTCACTCGTGCTGCGACGTTGGAGCTAGCCAACGAAAGGTCCACTATCGTTCTGCCCCGTTGCCGCACGCACGTGTTGATGAAGCCTCTGTTTAGCAAACAGAGGCCCGTCGACGCCGCCCACTCTACCACCGCCCTTCCACGGGCGTCCGTCGCAGGGGACCCCCACACCGTGGATTTGGCGTTGAATTCCCCCATGACTAGGACGTGGCTAGGTGCCAGTCGCCGTATTGAAGTCTCTAGGCCGTTAAGCCAGACCTCGAAATCAGCCAGACTCCGGTTAGGGGAGAAGTACACGCCATACAGCGTAACTCCCCCCAGTTAGCCGCGACTTATCCCGTGCCCTTGTCTCTGATCGACAAGGGCGGGGAGCGAAGCGCCGCAGAGCTGACGATTGCCACGGTGCCATCGCAGCTGAGCTATTAAGTATCTCGGAGAGTAGGGATAAAGAGCGCGGCACTACACCCATGTACGGCCTATCCGTACTTCGGCCCCTTTTGGCCGCTCTTCCTGGTCTTCCCGGCGATGGCATCGAGGTCGAGCAACCCTGAGACTCCGAAGCGTCGCTCTCCCGCGCAATCGACTGCTTTAAGAGTTATGAGGGCTGCCTTTGCGCAACGGTAGCACTCTCACGGGACCCTGACGGCCTCGGCGAACAGGCACCTCTGGCAGCATTGTGGGTTTTGCCACCGTCCTCCGCCTCCATTATTTCAGTAGCAGAGCCACTGTCCACTGTTGGACTACCCGCAGGAGTGCTTTTTCTCCCACGGGTCCTCCTCTTCCTCTGCACCTCCTCCTTTTTTCCACCTTGGCGTTAGTTGCTCCCCCCAAATACGTGGAGCTGACAGGGCCGGTATTGCTACTCGGCCCTGTAAGGGATTCTCCGGGGACGTCGCTCCCGGTACCCTCTTGGGGAATCTTTGTATTTTTAACCATCACCATTTTTGTTTGAGTTTAACGTCCTCTGACGTGCCACCCTCGCGGCTAAGCTCCTCTCAGCCATGCATCCCCTGGCCAGGTGGCAGAGCACGGGATTGGGGTAATTTTTTATAGGGGTTTTCTTCCCCGCAGTCCGAAGACCCCCAGTCCTGTCCATTCAAGATTACGGGTCGGGCCGAACGGTGGTCTGCATCAGACCGTGCCCACCACTCGCAAAGCAAGCGGTGTGCCCGTCACCCCTCAGGCTAAAAGCCCCGTCTCCGTCTCCTAGGGCCAGGGGGGCCACTATGGCCCCGCTGGCCCTCCACGGCCGACGTTCGACCCACTGCAAACAGCGAGCTCGTCGCCACTCGGGTTGAGAGCCCCGCCTCTGGGGACGGGGGGTCACTGTGACCCCGCTGTCTCCACCCCAGTCTCCACGGCGGACGTCTGGCCTATCCACTGTGCCCTCTGCAAACAGAGTGGCATGTGGAGACCCGTCCCCTGCCGGGATTCAGCCGCCGGCACTAGAGTGCCGATGTTGCCCGGGGGCACCAACGCGAAAGTATCCCGACTCGCACCCCAGAAGTGTCTAGCCTGCCTCCCTTGTCGAGAATCTCTTAAACCTGCTTTTGTAGATGAAATTATACTGAGTTTGTGTTATGATCTTCTTCTTCTGTTTGGACAGGAGGACAAAATAAATAGTAACTACTTGTTCTTCAATTGTATATTTAAAATATACGTTTTTATGCCAATATTTTAGTTTGATAACTTATTTCCTATCAGTTAAATATAGAATACTAGAGAAAAAAAGTAAAAATAAGCTAATTATTTTTTGTTCAGACCATTCAATGTAATAACTAAGTGTAATGTATTATCTCAATGACGATGTATTAAATAGTTCTAATACAATGTAGTTACAATTATACTTAAATCTACTGAATTATTTCACTTTATATAACGGCATGCGCAATATTGCAGTTTATCTTTGAATGCTGCTGCAAGTGCCTTAAAATTATAGCATTTAAATCATCACGCTTTGTTGAGAATCCTCCGATAGCACAAAACGCTATTTCTTCTAAAGTAACTATGATTTTACTCAGTTGTGTGTATTGTATACTAATAATTAAAACAGTGTATAATTAATTTTTATATTATTTAAATTGTTATATAGAATCTTTTTATTAAATAGGTTTGGTTTACCTCGCCTGCTACGAAATATATATGTAATTACTAATATAGTTTTTAAATATTGCCTTTAAAATTTTTTCTTAAACATCTATAAAACATTATCTTTAGTTAAAGTTCAGAGAATTTTATCTGTATTGATGAAAGTACAACAAAAAAGGCTTAAATCTGGAATTATATCTGACAACATTAACCCTTAATTGGGCGCGCCTTAAAAGTAGCATCAGTGGTCGCGTTGGGTTAGGGATATCCCTAAAAAAATACGTTATGTATTGAATTATATTAATAATTATGATATGCATAACACGATTGTACTAATGGAGCAGCATTCTTTCTTCTAATTATTAAAATTTTGGTGGTGTTGTTTTTATAAAATTCAATATTTTTGATATTTAAAATGATTGTAGCAAATACCAATATTCTACCTATTTGAATACACTAAATTAGTATAGAGCTTCAAATAATTTAATTGCAAAATAATTGATAGGAATATTTTAAATACCTTCTTTTGAAGGCGGTTTTTTTAATAATTTATTTTTTGCTTTTTAGTGTTTTTTTTTATAAAATAAGTGCATAAGTTAAAGTAAGTGGTACATGATGGGGAAGCCTTCCTTGGGTGCACCTTGTATGAGAAAACGCGGAACACAGGAGTCTGAAAATGACAAAAATGAGCGCCTAAAGCGCATTAGAGAAAGAAATGGAGCTCAGCGGCTCGGAGAGTCTTCCGAAGACCGTGAAGAAAGTTTGACATATCCATATATAATATGGGTCATACACGCCTCATAAGCGAAGCGTTGATGTGTGTTCTACTCCCGGTTGACACGGCACAGCTGAATTTTCAAACTTAAAATGTCTCTATTTATCATATATTGCACTTGTAAAATAATATCTACACACACACATATAAAGAACAAACACTATTTTTTACACTCATGATATTTTTGATGCCATTTTTGTTATTTAAACTAGTTCAAAAACTGTTTGAAAAACATCTGGCTTGGACGTCCGTGAGTTGTAGGTAATGTATGTTAACACGATAACGACCAAAATACTTAATTAATCGAGTCTTTTTTTTTCGTTTACGTATTATTATTACTAGGAATCGAGCCCTCTTACTTTTCACATTCTGATTCGATGTGGTTTAATTGTTATTAAATAAACAAAAAAATACTGAATATTTACGGCATTAACGCTCGATGCCACACTAAAACCAGCGCCATTCATGAGAACTACCTAGCTTTTTACGTACGCATAGCCACCAGTGGTTTTACTATCGTCAACAGAACGGCGTTCACCCGGCCGGTACACTGTTTTTTGGAAAGTTTTTACCTTTGCTTGACGAACTGATGATATTTGTCAAGTATAATAACTATTTTATCCATAAAAATAAGTAAAAATACTAAACACACGTAAATAATAACACACCAACGTTATAAACCACGAAAAAAACATATTTTACATTCCACCATTTTTTTGCGTGGCCTTGGCGTCACGGTGTTTTCACTTAGAACAACAAAGTATAAAATTATAAGGCAACCAAGTTAGGAACATAAATGGTTTAGAGATTTTTTGTTGAACTCATTGATTTTAAAACAAGTCGTATAATATTGTCCAAAGTGGCAATTTTCTATTGATGGATGTCGCTGTTTTAAAGTAAAAGAGATATTGACAAATGCAGCCCTAGATGTCGCAAGTGGCAAATTTAGATGTATTCAGTTGCTGTTGTATATATATAGAACACCAATATTGCTTTTTTGTGAGGAAACTAGCGATGTGTTTTTGTTTTCTTACTTACTTACTTATCATCACGGCATTTCCCTTGCGGCGTAGGCAGAGAGAACAGAGTGCCTAGAGGCTCTATTCTTGCATACATTTCTTGCTTCCTCAACATTCATAACTCTTATTACACGCTCGCCGGTTTCGGAGACTCCTGACTCCACCTTCCTTCAATACATGACCAATTTGGTCTAGGTATGTAAGCCTCGGTCTCCCCCTGTACCTACATCCTTGCACTTTCGCATTGTATATCTTCTTAGCCAGTCACTCGTCCGGCATTCTTTCCACATGTCCGATCCATCGGAGCATTTCCATTCGCATCTTTACACCAATACTCTCTTTCATACATACACGCTCTCATACGTCATTGTTACGAATGCGGTCAGTCAGCCTCACTCCACAGATTCTCAGCAGAGATCGCATTTCGACCGCATTGATTTTACTCTCATGCTCCTTTTTACATACCCAACTCTCGCTTCCATATAATAACGTTGGGACAAGCACTGCGTTGTGTATTGCGAAACGTGCCTTCTGGCTGAGGTGGTGGCTGCCGAGAAGTTGTCCCAATGCTTCGTTCACTCTATTTCCCGCATTCACTCTTCTTTCTACATCAGTGGTGTACCTTCCATCCCGACTGAATCCACATCCAAGATATACAAATTCATCCACTTGTTCTAGCACACCATTTCCTATTGCTACTCTAACATCTGTTCTGGCTTCTTCTCTTTCAAAAACCATTACTTTGGTTTTGCTCACATTCACACGTAGGCCCCTTTTCTTACAATCTTCTTCCATTACGTCGACCAGGGTTTGCAGGTCAGTCGCAGACTGCGCTAATAGGACCGCATCGTCTGCATATAGCAGCGAGTTAACCACTGAGTCGCCCATCTGAACACCCACATTCATTTCATTCAACCTTTGTAGACATTTATCCAGATCATCAAACCAGGGTGACATTCCATCATCCAGCCGCACACAAGCTCTGCAGTCCATGTAGTTGGACTGCACCGCTTGTAGCAGTCTACCGTTAATACCATAAAATCCAGCAAAATGTCCCAAAGTTCCTTTCGTACAACAGTGACAAATGCTTTCTCCAAATCCACAAAACTGCAGAAAACCCTCTGGCCTACAGCCAGATGCTTCTGCACAATGTTGCGCAGAGAAAACACTTGATCCATGCATCCTCGTCCACACCTGAAACCTCCTTGTGCCTCACACAAAAATTCATCAGACACTATCCTCATTCTCCTTTCAATAATCTTTCCATACACTTTGGCTGCCAAACTGGTCAAGCTTATGGTCCTGTAGTTTACACAGTCATAACGTGAACCCTTGTTTTTAAACAAATGCATGATGACTGCGCTGCGATTTTTTTTTTTTTGATTCAGTTAGGCTCATTACGGATGTATGTATGGAGAGAAACCTTATTGTGTTAAACACATTTTTTCAACATAAGGATATCCATATGTATACATGGAGAAGGATTGAACAGAGAAGTCCATCGGCCTTTCATCGTCCACTGCTGGACTTAGGCCTCCCAAGAGAACGCCACAACGAGTGGTCTCGTCATGGGGGATAATGCCGTAATCGCCACGCTTGGCAGGCGGGTTGGCGATCGCAGTGGATGTTGTTATTACTCGAGGAAGTGCTGCTGCCCACTCCCCCGGTATTCCCTCAGTCGGCTCTTACGACTCCCGTGGGTAGAAAGGGGTGGGACAATTCTTAAGCCGGCCCTACACGGCCACGAACCTGAGTGCAAGTATGAAAGAATATAAGAAAGAAATATACCGGAAACGTAAGAATGACACCAAAACCTTAGTGAAAGAGAAGCGTGATAGAGGAAATACGATTGCAGAAGAAAGGCTGACCAAAAACTTCGAGAGCAACACCAAACTTTTCTGGAGGGAGGTGAAGAAATCTCGGAGTGGTTGGTCAGCTTTCAGAATGAATAAAATAAGGTCTAATGGTGGAGACATTCTAACGCAAACACAAGATGTGTTAAGCCGATGGAGTGAATATTTTGGAGATATGTATGCGGATGTACAGGGTGATGCTGGTGCCACATGTGGTCTAACAGATCTGCATTCGGTACCGGCATCCTCTGATGACATTAGTATGGATGAAGTTGAATGGGCGATTAGAAGTTTGAAAAATGGTAAGGCAGCGGGTATTGATATGGTGTCTGCTGAGATGATCAAGCTTGGAGGCTCGTGTGTCTGGGAATCCTTCCTGATGCTTCTCAATTTATGTTGGAACAGAGAAGTATGATAGGTTTAATTCTGGTAGACAGTCGCCTCCGAAGTAAAATTCTGGATACAAGAGCCTACAGGGGTCCCACTGTCGACACGGACCACTATTTCGTTATTGCGAGATTTAGTGGTCTGTTCAGAAAGTGGAGATACTGGCGGGAGCGTGTCCACTTCGGAGGACTTGAAAGAATAAAGAATGAAAAGTTGCAAGAAGAGAGTGTAAGATTAAAGTATGTAGAGGGTGTCCGTGAATGGCTGACAATGGCAAGACAGCCGGGATCTGACATAGAAGAATGCTGGAGTGTATTGAAAGATAGTATGGTAAATACAGCGAAAAAAGTATGTGGATGCTCAAAGAAGCATAGGAAAGTGAAAGGTGATGCATGGTGGGATACGGAAGTAGCAGCTTCCGTAGACCAAAAGAAGAAAGCGTGGCTGGACTATGTATCTTCTTTGAACCAGAGTGCAAGTATGAAAGAACAGAAGAAAGAAATATACCGGCAACGTAAGAATGACACCAAAACCTTAGTGAAAGAGAAGCGTGATAGAGGAAATACGATTGCAGAAGAAAGGCTGACCAAAAACTTCGAGAGCAACACCAAACTTTTCTGGAGGGAGGTGAAGAAATCTCGGAGTGGTTGGTCAGCTTTCAGAATGAATAAAATAAGGTCTAAAGGTGGAGACATTCTTACGCAAACACAAGATGTGTTAAGCCGATGGAGTGAATATTTTGGAGATATGTATGCGGATGTACAGGGTGGTGCTGGTGCCACATGTGGTCTAACAGATCTGCATTCGGTACCGGCATCCTCTGATAACATTAGTATGGATGAAGTTGAATGGGCGATTAGAAGTTTGAAAAGTGGTAAGGCAGCGGGTATTGATATGGTGTCTGCTGAGATGATCAAGCTTGGAGGCTCATGTGTCTGGGAATCCTTTCTGATGCTTCTCAATTTATGTTGGAGCTCAGGAATGATTTGTTTTCTTAAATTGTTTTTGTTTACAGTCTAAGAAATTATTCAATTTTTCATGTTTATATATATATTACATGCACTTATATATGTAAACTCATGGATTGTTGTTCTTACTAATTGCCAGATGGCGCCTTGCAAAATGACAGAGGTAGACCAATATAGAAGTGCTTCTTAAAATTAGCGCTAGATGGCGTATAAGACATGAAATCCACATTAGTACTTTTTGAAATTAGCGCTATTTATGTGATTTATTGAAAACTACTTAGTAAAACCAATACATTATTAGTTACTTATCAAATAATCAATTTTATTGTGAAAAATGAAGATTATGAGGCGTGCAATTTTGGATTTCCCAAAGTATTTTTTTTATATTTTTGTTGTATTTTTAAAAACCGCTCAACCGATTTTGATATTTGATAATTGGAATCACCTCTGAAGTAGAACCTACCAAACAAAGAAAGAATCATGGAAATTCAAATCATAATATTAATTTCTCTCTGCCTACCCACAAGGGAAATGGCGTGAGGATAAGTTAGTTTTTTAAGTTAGTTCAAATCATAATTGGTGGAATAATCACGTAACAAACATACAAAAAAAAGACAGGTAGGTAGGTCCAGTCGAATTGAGAACCTCCTCCTTTTTTAAGTCGGTTGAAGATCTCAGCTATTGAGAAGTACCTCGATAACTAATTATATAAATAAATTGGTAAGAATGTTTTACATAACTAGTGTTGTAAATAGTCACTGATATAATCGTACTTTCACTGTATCAACTAATAAATTATTTTTATTGATTTATATGTAACGATTTTGTAATGACGATGATTAATGTTATCACTGTCCTTAGTACTTTGGGGTAACGGATACGGAGTGTTTAGAAATAAAAACTTGTGTTTGCTAAGCGTGATCGTGTTGCCAAATTGTAGTTAAGTTGTAATGGATTATTTAATGTTATGAGAATAGCTCTTATTTTTTTTAAATCTCATTACAAATGATAAATCTCGGTCATAGAATTTTTTTTTTATTTGGGACAAGAAAATATTATAAATATATGATTACATTTACAATATTGTAACAATACCACAACATTCTTGTTGGGACCCAGTTGATTGGGTCCCAACAAGAATGTTGTGTTTTATTTAATTAACGCATACGCGAAAAGGATAAAAAACTTATACATGTGTCTCGCTCACTCTTGCTATGACCTAATATGTGCATCCTTTTCTTCATCCTTAGTATTAAAATAGTAGCTTGCTCTTAGACGAAGAATAATATAGACTCGCTACTATTATGACATTAAGGATGAAGAAAAGGATGCACATACTAGGTTTTACCAAGAGTGAGAGAGACACAGGTATAAGTATATTTATCCTTTTCGCGTATGCGTCAATAAAATTGTATTTGGACCCAATGAACTGGGTCCAAACAATAAGGTGGCCAACCGTCCCCATCATCAGTATGTAAGCTTGTTTTTGTATTGACGTAAAAAAAACCTTAATTAATCACGTTATATACGCTAATATTAGATGTTCTAATACATTTTAAACAAAATATAAGCATAACTGCAATTTCTTTTGTCCTGTCATTCTTTTATCCGTCTAAAACAGGTAGTACATTTTTAGTCAACAAAGTTATAATCATAGTTATCTTTTAAAATTATTCCGGTTATCTATTGCTATCTCGACACTGCATACGCTGATAGCTTGTCTATAATATCCTGTGTCTAAGAGCTTGCTACTATTTTATATACTTAGTCCATGAGCAATTATGACGTTTGAATTTCTCACCAGTATAACGTATCGTTCTAAAAAAACTATAAGTTATATCGACCTCATTTTCATCAATGGTTAACCCAAAGCATACTGCTCCTATTAATCATACCAGAAACATAAAATGATTAGGCTTTCAAATTACGCAGTTTCTTATAGTTAATAACAATTCAATATAATCGTGATCATTTAGAGCCACGATCAAAAATGGTTGGAGATGGTCGACGGTGGTCATAGAGACCACCCAATATAACGTCTTTATAATTGTATCGCGTTAGATTTATAATACATTATAACGATTTTAATTGATTAAGTTCGATAGTTTCCCTCTCCATAGTCTTAGAAACTGTTATGAATAGTTCATACTTCATAAAAACTTACTTACCACATTCTGTTGAAATTAAATAATAGCTCAATTAGTAATCATGGCTTTTAGTGCCATTTTTTAAATATATTTTATGTCAAATAATATTTGCAGTTCCTATTTATCATTTGGTGATTTAAACACATAATAAACAAAATATGATCAGAAAGTTGTTCTGAGTTTAGGTGTTTAATCCAGTACAGACGAAGAGACGACACAGCGCGGGCTTATTTAGTGGGAGAGGGCCCCACACTACCCTATTCGTTGTCCCGATCGGCGGTTAGGTAAAATCCATGCGCAGGTCAAGCGATTTGTTCTCCAGTGCTGTGGGAAATATAGGTAACTATATTTTTTTTAATACTTACTATAAGCAACAGTGCTTTCATTACACTCTATAATTTTGTTATGGGCAAATGGGGATGTAATTTTGATTACAGCAGCTCGATCATTTAGTGAAAACATATTCAACCTTGCCTTAAAGAGATCCACATTACAACAGGACGGGAGATCGCCGTTAGTACATTATTTTCTTCCTACTATTAGCTGTAGTATAACAGTACAAAACATTTTGTTCAAAAAGTGGTAATGTATCCCGTATGAATGTAAGCCTGATGTTCTTCTTGTAATGCGTTGACAATAAGGAGTGACCTAATTTAGTAGCGTATTTATGCAATTTAAACAAAATGGTGTTTTCAAACAGCTAGAGAATGTTTTCTTCTTTGTACATAATATGCTTAATGCAATATGCTAGCTCTTATTCGCATCTCAGCTGCGATCGATTCTTCCGTAACTCTGTTAGTTTACGCAGCGCATACCAGCAAAGCTGCTGCGATCATCATCACCCTTCAGCCAAATTGACACAAATCCTTATGAATAATGTACCTATATAAAATCTTTCTCATGAGCCACTTCATCCATTAGTGAACCTAATGAAAATCCTTTCGGCAGTTTTTGAGTTTATTATTTTAGTACGGTCAGACAAACAGAAGCGCTGGGGGATTTTTGAAGTGTCTGTGAGATGATTTCTAACGAAATTTCTTTTCTTTACTTCCAAAAAAGCTGATCATTATAGGTATTGCATTGATTATTCAAACGGTGATCATAAAAAGATCGATTAAACTAACAATTGAGATAGGCGCGGCTACACAATACCATAGTTCGCGCTACGGGAGTCGATGTACCTATAACCAGAAAGAACCAATACAGTAAGGTCTTATTTTCACAGGAACCGTTTCGTTGTAGAGATCATGAAGCACTGGGCGTTTACTCAACACTATCAGTGGAACAAAAAATCTAATAAAGCTAAAGCAAAATAGACGAACTGTTTGGATCAATATGGAGTGTTGTTCGGAACAAACTGCGTTGTCATAGAGCGTAATCGAGGCGAGACGGTGGCGCCTTTGTATTCGGCCGTCAACGACTTTTTATAACGCTATCTGATGAGTATTGCTCCCATTTTGGTCGATAAAAAACTGATCAGTTGCCGGTACAATCACCGAGTTATGCATCCATTCGGGTACGGTAGTGTCCTGATGTTTGATGTCCTCAAACGAGCTTTCAAAAATATTTTTATCATGTGATATCATTATTAATTTTAGAACCTATAGTATCGTACAATTGGGCATGGGCCAGACTAAGAGGAATTTAGGCCAAAGTCGATAGCGATAGCTTAGCGCAGATTTATTGGTAAATAATTGTTTCATCGAGAATATCTTTTGGGCACGCAAATTTCTTCACCAGGTTTTCCTTCTCCAGGCATAAATTGTGAACAAACAACTTCGAAAATGCAAAGGCCTATTTTTTGACTTTCACTTTAGACTGGGTATCGAACTACATATCATTGTCTTTGCCGTCCTTGGTCTTCTACTAGGCTATCCTTACTAATTACCAACCGTAATACTAACCAACCGTAAAAAAAAAGGCCTGGTTGTAAGGTGTTACCGTAACCTATAGTGCAACCAGAGCTATCATTTGCGCGTTATCAATAGAGTCTCATTGCATTTCGTTGTGTAGCTGAAGACAGATTTTATTCTCGATGCTCAAGAAAACTAAGTAATGTGTTTTCTAGATGGATAGCGAATTGGCTGTTCCAAAAGATTCACAAATCAGAGAAGTAATTAACTGACGCTTTTCTGGAAAGAATAATTTACAGCTACATAATATTTATAAAATAAACATTGGCCGTGTGTGGCTGGCTTTAGAATTATCCCACCCCACTCTACCCATAAGAGTCGTAAGACCCTCAGTTGGCTATACCGGGGGAGTGGGCAGCAGCACTCCCTCGAGTATTAACAACATCCACTGCGATCGCCAACCCGCCTGCCAAGCGTGGCGATTACGGCATTATCCCCCATGACGGGACCGCTCATTGTGGCATTCTCTTGGGGAGGCCTATATCTAGCAGTGGACGTTGAAAGGCTGATGGATGGATGGATGGAAATATTCATTTACTTACGATGACGGGTCCACTTCCACATACGTTCTTTGACTTTACCTAAGGAAACTATCTCCTTTGTTTGAAACGACCAACGTGGGAAACCGATTTCATTAAAGTACATAAACCTATATTGTTAGTAACAATGCTGTTATTAATAGTGTTTCAGAAATGCGTAAAAATGGCACCGACTTCAAACACATCAGTAGGTGTCTAGCACGGAAATCGTAAGTACCGCAACCAATTATTTTTTGCTTTTTAGTTGGTGATTGTTTGGAAAATTTATAATATATAGGTATCGATACCATTGAACGAAACCATTAAGAGTTATCACATATCCATAATTGATCAAAACTTAAGCGTTTGGATATATTTTAATCATAGGGAAATGATTAAAATATATCTAAATATGTTATATATCTATACAAAATGATTACCACGCGTTAACTTGCCAACACATTAAAGAAGCACCACTATTTAAGTTCTGTCATTTTGCTCATTCGAATCGAGGCCTTAATAATCTCGATTAAACTTACGATCGCTGCTTGAATTAATCGATAATTGTTCATAAATCATCGATGTTCGATTTGCACAAAGCAGCATCGGGGTGCGAAGATTTGAATTTATAGTACTTGTATAGTATTCTGGATAGCGTGCTTAAGGTACATAACTTGGAAATGGGATCCAATCTTTGTTTATGATGACGGTGGCGTGAACGTTCGAGCTGGTACGGTAGGCAATTGGCAACTATTTGTGTGACTTATTCACGCGGTGAGATACGTTTTTTTTGTTAAGGCGGGAACAAATGTACATAACCATACACCCCATCCTTTGGAGCAACGAACACGGTAGTGAGGCCCTAATCTACAAAAAAAAAACCCGCCGTGTGTCGTCTCTCCGCCTGTATTGGCAGACCACTGCAACAGTGTGACATTACTTCATTGATACGCGGTGAGATAACTGTTCATGCAATTCCATTAGACCTCATTGTGATTGATATTAAGTTACTGGAGTTTCAGATTTTTTTTATAATAAAATACCGTATTTTCCTGCAATAATAATAACTATTGTATTATACCTACGTACAGACCTTTGAATAATTAGCTAAACGACAATGAAAATTGTTTCAAAATTAATTACTTATACAATTAATTTTCTTTCTTACTTCTTCTAAACCAAGTAAGCTGAGACACAGACATTTATTAGAAGCATTACGACTGCACAGACAGCGGGGTGGTTCAGACGACGACTTTTAGTGTTCTGGGGTCGATTTTCACACAACAAAATTCTTTGTATGATACACCAAATATTTGTTCTGAGTCTGGGTACACTTTGTGTCCGTCAACTGTACATTTGTAAAAATACAGGGATTTACCTGTTGATTTCATAAAAAAAACAATAGAAGCATCACAGACATGACTGTACAACTTTTAGCTAACTAACAATTACTCGATAAAAAACAAAATGCAGCAGTGCAGGCTATATTTGCTTAAAATTCTCAATATGATTACTAAGTAACCAAAACTAGTACATTGTTGAGGTATTATTAAGGTACTGATCAATAATATTGGAACCGCAAGAAAATATACATTGGAGGTGTAATTTTGACTTATACTAGAACAAAAACTGATTGGACATCGCCTCACCGCGCAAATCATTGCCTGATGCTTAGGGATGCGATCGGCACTTGTTACACTTGACTAACGACCGAATACTCAATCATTTCTCAGTTACAAGCATTTTATCATCTATAGAAATAAATGCTTTTTTTATGTTTCTGTTTGTAATGCCTAAATAAAAGCTTTTTACTAAATGCATATGAAAGTTTAATACGTTACCTATAACAAAATAATATTTTTTTAATATTTATCTGTCTGTCTTTATGTCTGTCTATTTATTGGAGTAATTTGGACGGGATTTTCACTGGCAGACTTCTAGTGTTATTTGAAACTACTTTTATTTTGGAAAAATAAATAGGGCAGCACAAAAAAAAGAAAATAGCTAAAATTCCACGCGGCCGAAGTCGCGGGTAGTAGCTCGTTAATTATATATACAATAATAATTCTTATGGATGGACTGGCGTGGTTGGGGCGGTGGCGGCGGAGAGACTATGGAGCTCCGTGTATGCTCTATCGACTCTCCAATGTTGAGTGCTCTGAGGAACTGTTGGAGGTAGTACCAACATCGCCTTTTTATTACCAAACTACGAGACGTTATAGTATGGTTCATTCATAACACTTAAAAACGATCTCGTCCAAGGCTGTCCGTTTTTCTCCCACGTAAGTGTTGGCCCTGTAATAGACTTGCTGCTGCGCTGATTCCTTAGCGCTACGAATTGTCCTGCCTCAAACGAGGTTTGAGAAGAGCAATTTACTCATGGTAGGCAGCAGCCTGGCTGTGCCCTTGGTGTTGTCAAAGCCTCATGAGAGCGGCAGTTACAACTAACCAGCAGGTGGGAAATTTTCTTTCCCATTCACCGTAATCAACAAAAAAAAAAGCCTTATTTTTTGCATTTCAAATGCTGTAGAGCAAGCAACCGAATTAAAAACCTAACATAATTAGTTATTGGTGTACTACATTATAAAATTAAATTAAATCAATTAAATATAAAAAAAAAAAAAAAGTATTTGAAGCAATGCTTAACATTCATTTTTTATTTGCTTCAAAAATACGTAGTTACAATAATTTCCCAAAAGATCTTACAAAACCACCACCATTATTCGGCTATATTATTTGAAGATATATAATTAAATGATTTTTTCACACGCTTTAACTTATACCAAAATAAAACACTATATTAAAAAAGTATATGAAAAATAAATAGTTCATTTAAATCTTACGATATCGTATCAAAAGGCGATAACAAAAGGAACACACCGTTTCTAATTTTACCAACTAGTGAAACAAAATACACCATGAAGATGAAGTCTCAAAAGCCAATAGTCACGATTCCATATAGATTAAAAAATAACAAAGAAAACGGAACAGCCCTATCAACTGATCACCCTGAAGTGGTCTAGAAGACGCGTGCCGAAGCAAAAACAATTTCACTGATATTATACAAATTTAGTCTTGCAGGCTAGAAAATTTTATGAGGGTAGCTTAAGGTTCAGTTTTGTTAAATATAATGGAAATATAGATAGCTTAAAAGATAGCTCACGTTCGTATTGTTGTTTGTACTGCTGATTATTTTACAAGTGGTGTTTGTTGTTCAGTATTATATTATTTGTGTTTAGTTCTGGTGTTATGATATACTGATTGTTGGTATATTATTGTATCTACTGTTTAAAATTGTTATTTTTTTACTTTATTTAGCCAAAGTTCCAACACCGCAATTCAAACATAATAAAAACTGTGGCATAAACTAATGTTTTTAATAAGCAATTACCTACGATATAATGTGTTTATGATTGTAAAACTGAAGAGTACTACGGAAAGATATCGAGTTAAATCCTAAGTAGGAAGTCTAAACTTCGTGAAATACCTCAAATTTTTACAGCATCTGTTGTAAATACAACTGACGCAATATTAAATAAACATATTTATTAACCGGATACATTTTTGAACAGAACAAATTGGAGATATGTACGTTAAAAGTAAAAGATTCTTCAATGGCAACCAAAAAGCGGACGACTCATTTATTTGTCCTCCCACTAGAAAAAATAAGAAAAATTTGGACACATTACAGAACTGCTTGTCAAGACTTTTTTCGGAAAACTTATTTAGACAAAGTCGTATTCGTCCTCCACAGTCAAAACTATGAATGCTTTAAGCGAACATTCGCCAATTACCGAACACCCTTTTCACGATTTAATAACATGTTACTCCAGTGTATCCGAATTACTTAACGGTCGCGGGGGAGAGACATGCGGGGTATGCGTCCGCGCAACAGGTGACCACGCACCTGCCAACCGTCGCTTCCTTTATGCGCTTGACATTACGATCGGTAGATTAGACTTATGGATCTCTACAGCGAAATAGTGGATTCCTTGAGTATTTAGTTTTTTAAGTTTATTATTCTCCAATGCCATTATTTCTAGCTGTGAAATAAATTTTGTTGGGGAAATGAAACGCAATGTATCTTTATATAAACTACCTATTCATCATATGTAAGCATGCACGGTTATCAAAGTCGAAACTGTATGAATTAATAACATTTTAAATAATCCTTGTCATAATTATAATTACTTATTTATTTATTTTATTTATAATAATCTGCATACTGATGTCGGTCATGGCAGCTAATGACAAACGTTTAGAGGCCAACTGAGCAGGGAGATAATATAGAGCACGAATGTTGGCGATTACTAACCATACTATAAATTATGAAATAAGGAATACCAACGTTGTTTTATCAATACACAAAAAGCTATATTTTGATAGACAATGATTACCTACTTCTAAAACTTAAACTATAAAATATTAGAATAAACTACAACATTGAACTCGTATATTACCTAGTCGTATTTCAATGATTAATTCTTATCCATCGTAAAAGAGAGTATCAACTCACATAATCTACTGCAAGTCGACAAGATCATTACAGTTTCTGAGCAATGCCACTGATGCACTCTGTACAGAAATAGCCTCATTAGGTCACCTGCTTTTTTGCAGCTCCTCTTTATGCATATGCATGAAATTTTTGCAATGCGTCTCCGCAATTAACTTTGTCAGCAATTTCTAGTATGACGATGGATCACAACATTCTCATAGATTCAAATGCGCCAATAATAAATATTATTTAACATCCACTACGCATCTAACAAAAGGCAAATAAAAAACATTGTGCTGCAACAGACTCCCAAAACGATATAAAAGTTGTTTTTCAACACAGTAGTGACAGCTACCTTAAAGTATCCATCACGACTTAGAGCTTTCTAACAGTCGTGAACTGTAAAATCGAATCAGTCCCCAAATAGTTTCTCTTTTAAATTAAATTTGACCAATAAAAAATAAATTTTAGGCTTTCAGAAACTTTAAATGGCAATATTAGATTGCTATTTTGCAGTCGTTAAATAGTCCCGTGAAATGGAGATTGAACTGTAAATTGGATTAAACTACATTAGATCTACAGTCAAAGGTCATTTCAATTTTGGTATCAATACATCATTTTGATTGAATCTATTTCTTATTGTTGCCAAATAAATGTTCGCATTGCACTAAAGATTACAATTGATCTTATACTTTATTTATACTTACTATAATTCAAAACCGTCTGCCAAAAATAATGTTCTAGAAAATCACTATAAATTACCTCTAGAGTGGCTCAGTTCAAAGGGCAATCACGAATTTCATAATTGATTTCAAAAAGATAACGGGTTTCATACAGTAAATACACCATTACAATTAGATTAAACTATAGATACTAGTGGTCGTCCAGTGGTCAACATTCGACCTTACACTGACCGTACATACCTACAACCAATCCTATAAAATGTATTTTTATTGAATTAATTTATATCAAATGCATGTTATACAAAATATTATATCTAATGCATATTATACAAAAATATAACGTTTCTGCATTCCTTCTCTTCACTTTAACTGTGTCAAATCTCACACTTCCCGGTGCGTGCAATGTGCTAAAAAAGGGGTCACAGTTTTTTCTTCACGTACCTATTAAAATATAGATAATAATTGTATCATAGTCGAGTATAAATAATAAGGAGTATCTTTTCATAAAGTCTTATTTAATACTGTTCG
Source organism: Leucoma salicis (assembly GCA_948253155.1). NCBI lineage: Eukaryota > Metazoa > Arthropoda > Insecta > Lepidoptera > Erebidae > Leucoma > Leucoma salicis. The sequence goes on along the minus strand of OX411808.1, from coordinate 5,897,452 downwards.
CGTGCCAAAACTGCCATAACTACATACATTATTTTGTAGGTCCATTTGTAAAAATGAGATGTGTCCACATAATGTATTGATTCTTATCTATAAGAATTTATTTCCGTTAAAGGATTTGCAATCCGTCACATCTCAGGGCTAAAAGTGTGCAACGTATAGCCGTTTTATTACAAGTGGCAATCCGTTTTCTATGCTTATCCCTTTGGGAAGCAAGCGTTTGTTTATAAACCTATGTATACTTTATGGTGCAATAAAAAGTAAATGTAATTAAAAACTTTAACGCAAGAAAGCTCTGTATCAAGTATTATTAATGAAAAGCTTGTACTAAATTGGTATTGCCTTTATTTGACACTACGTGGATGGCAAACAAGCATACGGCTCACCTGATCGTAAGCTATTGTCATAGCCTATAAATGTAAACAACACCAGAGGCATCACTATTATTATAACCGTCTATCATGGACTAGTAGCTTCCTCACTAAGATATGGGTTAATATTCTGGGGGCAATCAACTGACAGGGAACTTATATTTAAAATGCAAAAAAGATGTATAAGATCGATGTGTGATCTGAAAATTAAGGATAGCTGTTTACCTTATTTTAAAACTTTACAAATATTAAATCTCCCCGGAATGTATGTATAAAGGAAACTGCGATTTTGGTTAAGATGAATCCGAATTTGTTCCAAAAGGTGACGGAGGACGTTATGTAAGAAAAGGTCCAACGCGCACCCAATATGCTGATCAATTATGTAATAAAAAATGCAATACAGCTTTAATGCAAAAGAGTGTATATGGTACAGCTCCTAAAGTATTTAATAAAATACCTAGTGAAATAAAAATAATGCCTCTAATTAGTTTTAAAAAATCTTCACATAATCTGTTAATAAATAAATGTTATTACTACCTGCATGAATATTTTAGTGATATTTTATTATGATACTTTTTTTTAATTATTATTATTATTTAATATTTATTGACATTGGTGTTATGTTCATTTAATTGTATATTATGTTTAATTTAATGAATTAATTCTATTATTTTCAATTAATTAATTAAATTTATTATTATATTTGTATGTCCTAGTGACAAGGCATAGTGAACTACACATTACTTAAGATCTATATTTTACCTATGTTGTACAAATAAATAAATTCTGATTCTGATTCTGATTCACTAGTACGTCGCCATCTCCAAAGAAAGTGATAGGTCATAGGGGATGTAGAGGAAGAATAATAAGGAGATTAGATAGGATAGAGAGCCAGAGCTAAGAAGAGGATAGAGAGGTAACTTAGGCCTGGAATGGACAAATTTGCGAGCATCAATAAAATTGGGGAATAACCTATCGATGTTTTGCGAATCCCTGAATGCAAAATTTCAAGGTCTTTAACAGTGGAATAACAACAAACAGTAAAGAAACTGAGGAAGAAAAACCACTAGAATCTTTAGTTACCTAATGTTGTTTGTCCAAAACTGTATCTGTAATAAGCTAAATTAAAATGCTCACTCCGCTCAACCACATTCACTCATCAACAGCTATATATTCGACACTTAATAAAAGCCTCAATACTAGGTAGTGGCGCAAACATAATGCAACCACACTAGCTGGGGTCGCGGGACAGGTGCCTTGCGCACGCGCCGACCGTTAGCAATAGAAAGTGCGCGACCGCGTTGGCACGCGAATAGTATGACTATGATGTTCGGAAAAAATATACCTGATTAAAACAACTTGCCAAAATTATTTTACGTGTGCAATGTTTTTTCTTTTCTTACTATATGTAGAGTTATTGTCTGCGGAAAATTTACTAGTGCATCTTTGTTTTCATCAGTAAAAAAAAAACTAAGAAAAACATTGCAGGGTTGCTTCAAGATGATGGATGTCAAATGATTATTTATATGCTCCATTTTGGGCGAGTTTATTAGCAAGATCAGGAAGGAAGACATATTAACAATCTGTGGCGCTAAACCTTTCATATAATAGGTCATTTCATATATATGTCGGTACTTAGGTCACAATAAATAAAGAAGGAAAATAATTATAATATGGATTTCCATAATAATATTTCTTTCTATTACGTATTGATGAGATATGAAGGCAGTCAGTAAGAATTACAGTTATATGGTGCTTGAATGTGGTAATAACCCATGATTTTTTTTTATTATAAAGGCATAGATTACTTTTATCCTCAGTTTGTTTTTTTTTTCCTTATTTTACATGGGTGCCAAGCATACAGCCCACCTGATGATAAGCGGTTATCATAAGTCTTTAGAAGTTTAGACGCTAGCAACGCTAGTGGCATCATTCACCCGTCGCCAGCTCCAAGAAAATGTATAGGAGGCGGAGTAGGTGAAAAAAAGGTGGAATAAGAATGGAGTATAAGGAGAGGGTTTGGTCCTTCGGCGCTCTCACTCACCATACAAGACACAACTTTAGGGTTACCCACCCTTGTTTCACGCTGATTTTCTGTGAGAGAGTGGTACTTCTCTGATAAAACCGGCCCTAGGTCAAGCAAGGCCACTGACAAACGTAACGTACACACTAATATATATACCGGTCATATCTCGAAGTTACATCCTTTGAAACATATGAAATTGACACCGGTTCTTGTCAAAATAATCTAGTCGCTTAACATGCAAGAGGCTTTCAAACATCGCATAAATCAGATCCGACAAGAGACAACCGGCCAAACAAAAATGTCTCATCGTATCCAAATATCATAGACACATGACCGGCTTACCGAACTCGCTAGTGTGATTAATGTCTGAAGAAAATTTGACGGGTGCTGTTGTTTTATCTACTTACCCGCACGCCCGCGCGTTTTTTGTACTATCCAACAAATGTGAAGCAGTCGTTAATGTTGCTCACATTATGAAGTCTAAAGGAGATTAAGCTGAATGCAGATGTGATGTTTGCATATTTTTATTGCACTAGGTCTCAAAGCTACATTCTTACTTCTATCTTTTTGTAGTATACTCGTACATTACTTATATATCATTAAAGGTGTCAAGTAGGCATTAGTAGGTAGAATGTACACCTACATATTATTTTATTTGATCTGTTCCTCATAGTATAATAATAAAACGTATCTAAAAAGCTATTAATTCGGATAAACTCGAAAAATAAATAAACCTTGGTCTGCATTTATCATTATGATAGTTTATTTTTGATAATTTAATTTCTTAATTTTGTAATTAAAATTATATAAAGTACTAAAAGAAGTGTTTTTTTAATCAAGTATTCTATCAGCAGTCCTTTCATCCATCCTTTCCAGCCTTTCGACATCCACTGCTGGACATAGGCCTCCCTAAGAGAACGCCACAAAGAGAGGTCTTGTGCCGACCGCATCCAACGTCTCCCCACGGCTTTGACCAGATCGTCAGTCCATCTGATGGTGGGTCATCCTACGCTGCGCCGTTCGATACGTGGTCGCCACTCGAGAACCTTTCTTCCCCAATGGTTATCGGTTCGTCGAGCTATGTGGCCTGTCCATTGCCATGTCGGTCACACTCGTTCTCCTACGGATCTCCGTATTACGGATTCGATGACGTAGGGAAATACCAAGCATAGCCCGCTCCATGGTCCGCTGAGCGACTTTGAGCCTTGATACAAGGCCAACATTCACAGACCACGTCTCTGTTCCATATGTCATCACTGGTAACACACACTGGTCGTAGATCTTCGTTTAGATATATACAATTACGTAGTTGGTGTCGCGTATTTTGCGTAAAATTTAACAAATATTTGATTCAGGAAAAATATTTTTGTGATTGCAACTTTATATTTTACTCCAGAATTAGCTTTTCTTTAATTATTCTGCCTATTCATGCTCTTCATTTTTGAAGACTGCGCCCGTTTTCGTCAGATTTCGTCTGATTTAATATCGCACAATCGCGAATTTATTGTTTTCGCCCATATTGATAAGAGTGTGCTACGATAGTGGGCCACTGAAGTAATATTACATAGTTCCAGTGGTGGATACGTGCGGAGAACTCATTTCGAAAAATTTGTGGAGTGTGCGCTGTGAGCTTTTGAACGTGAGATCGAACTCAGTGCCAGTCTTTACAGTTTGGTGTTACCATTATAATATCATAATGATGTAGATGGCTAAAATTTCCAAATATTTAGATATTACGAAAGTACACAATCGCTTCTTTTGATATGGTTACTCTATGATAAAATTATTCAAACTAACCTGATGGCCACTTGTAACGGAGTCTGAAATTAAAATACTATTTCTATGTGCAAATATTCGCTACCTATCATTTTAAGCGCTATGTCATTATTTGTCCATTCGGTTGGTAATAAAATAGCTTTCATGATCTATGTAATCATAATTTACTGATACCATAGTTAAGACGAAGACATGATTATTTTAAAAGCTCTTTGAATTTCAATGGATCTAGAGACAAAGTTATTTATATGCGTAAGGCCCTCATTGAAAATCAGCGTTGCAGTGCATCTTGACTGCGGCACTGCGACATCGTAGCTGAATGGGGGCCTTATTGTCACTTTAAATTAAGGTCATCAACATATAAGTTTATTTTTTGGCTGTCAAATTTTACAAAGTAGCAATTAAAGACAGTTTTCTTTCTTTTCTTTTTTTCTAGATGTGCTCGTACTGCGGTACAAAAGCGGACGCAGGAAGGTTTGATAAATTAAAGGAATATAAGAATATTTTAAAATCAGAAAATTCGTTCAATATTTTCCAAGACTAACAACGAGACAACTACACACTACAAATACCTTTTTTTTACTATTATTTCATACTGATATTCGGTAAAAGGCTGGTTTTTTTTGGTGGAGGCAGTGGAATAGAAACATTCTCGCAGAAACCATCAAGGCTCTACAACCACAATATTTTGATTGAGGTACCTGAGTAATCTATACATACAAATAAATACAATAGCTGAAGTGTCCGTTTGTCCGTTGCCGTGTGGGGCTGGCACCAAGAATAGCTCCGCTCGACTTCCTATGGCAGTCGTAAACGCCGACTAAGGGATTACCGGGAGACCGGACTGCTGTCCGGTCTCCCGTTCCCCTGTGTACTAAAAACATCCACTGCAATCGCCAACCCGCCTGCCAAGCGTGGCGATTATGGTAAATCCCCCAATTTGGGGAGGCCTATGCCCAGCAGTGGACGATGAAAAACTGATGGACCACTGCGATCGCCAACCCACCTGCCAAGCGTGGCCATTTCGGCACTATCCCTCATTTCTTGGGGAGGCCTATGTACAGCAGTGGATGTTGAAAGGTTGATGGATGGATGGTAGATAACTATAGCAAAAAAAATGTTTCAAATTTTTGTCTGTCTCTATTTTGATTCCAGCTAATCTCCAAAATAACTACACCTTTACATAGTATAATCAAAAATTGTTTCTATCTGTCTGCTTTCTTCATCTACTCCACGCAACGTATATTAAAACAGTTTTCACTGGGGATAATTTTGTAAAGGGAAATTTATATGTATTATCCTAATTAGTAGATATTTTTCAAGGACTATACCCTGCACGCTAACCCAAATATAATTTATCGTCGAGAAACCAACATAATATGCCAATATAGGGGGGTTTTGACTGAATTAATGAATATTGTCGTCGCTCTACATTATTATCTAAAACTTGTATTACTTCAAGTATCTAATGTGTAATAGTGGTGCTATTTTACTAATTAATTATTTAACTATTTGTATAGGTATATGCATAAGTATTGGCAAGTGAGGCAGCAGCGTGTTTTTTGGTGTTGCCTGCAAAACTCCATAGAAGCTTCTCAGTAAAGTCGCCATTAATTTACTGAGGCATGACTTTGACTTGACTAGCTACTACTATACCCTAAATAAGTAATTGGAATATACTCAAACCGTAATTATTTAAACAAAATGCTTATAAGTATGTATAGCAATTCCAATTTAAGGGGTAATGACACTAAGACTCAGAACTACTAAGAACTCTTATTTGTGGTTCACACAAATAATTGTCCTGTTTGAGAATCGAACACTCAGGGTGAGAGATTGGTACCACCGAAGGATTGTAACATAGTTCCAGTGGCCCGCTAATAAGGGCGGAGAGACGGCACACGGCGGGCTTCTTTAGTGAGTGAAGGCCTCACACTACCCTGTTCATTGCCCCGAAGGACGGGGTGTGCGGTTAGGAAAATTTTATCCCGCCTTAAAAAAAAAGAAAAGGGCGAGAGGTCGGTATATAGGTAAAGCACTCCCTGTTAAATTTCTTTTAGTAAAAATACATAATAAAACATAGCATCGCGCCTGTATTCCTCAAAGGGCCTACCCCTTTGAGGAATACGTGAGGGGAGGTGTATTACACACCCACGATTCGCCAGCTATGTTTAAGTCCCACGTAATAGGGAGCGAGTCTATTGACGTCTACCAGGCACATTTCCAAACTCCGGGCTGCTACTGAGAATTTTTATTTTTAGGAAAATAAATCAATAACATTGCGCGACCCGGGGATCGAACCCGACTTTTTTAATAAAGTTAATAATATAATTATATATAGGTCAAAAATTGCAGACAATATATTTTAAGTCTTTAACTTATGTTTCAGTTTACTTAATATCAATTCTTATGCTCATAGTAATAAGGAACCTAACTAACATTTTTTGATAACCCATAAATTAAAAATCATAATGTTTAAAGGTTGCAAAGAGACCACAGCAAATTAATAAACAATGTCAAAATTGAAACACAATACCAAAAACTCGATCTGGACTATAAACCGTTCAAGTTTGTAGCTATTTAGAATATTTACTGTTAACTTCTGGAATTAAACTGAAGCCTTGTGCTAGGTTTTTTTTTTATAATTTGAGACCTACGACTAAGTATTGAATTCGACAAAAATCAAATTAAATCGTAACCACGATCTTTTTGGTGTTCAGAATACGGCGTAACGATTTTTTTCTTGTAATTTACGTCGCTCGTGCCAGGACCACAAAATTTCCGTTCGTCACCGTCCATTGGGTGATCTTTAGGGGTCCGTCGTAAACTCCTACTAAAGTATTATACTAATATTTTTTAAGTTATAATTATTGTTTAAAACACATACATAGCATCACGCCTGTATTCCCCGAAGAGGTAGGCAGAGGTGTATTACACCCACGACTCGCCAGCTATGTTTAAGTCTCACGTAATAGGGGGCGAGCCTATTGACGTTAAAGCAAACAAAAAACAGCCTATTGTTTAAAACATGATATATATATATATATATATATTTTAAACAATAGGTAACTATTATAACTTAGAAAATATTGAAAATAGGCTAGTTAACTTTAAAAAAAAAGCCGAGACGCTATGGAACTCCGTAGCTGTAACCACAACTACCGGATATCCGAAGTAAATATAAAACCTAAACCGATATAAAAGTTTCGGATAATTTCGGATATATTATGACAGATTTTTGTTTTTGCGCGGCCGAGCAGATACACAAGCCGCACGTGTCTCTAGCATTTTTTTTTATTGCTAAGGATGGATGGCGGGAGACCAGCCACGGCCCACCTGATGGTAAGTAGTAACCGTCGCCCATAGGCTCAACTATTGTCAAGCCGCTGCGCACCCGTTCAATTCTCGGATATGAAATGAAATAATAAATGGCTATCTTCTGCTACAGCCAAAACATACTGACGTGCTTCATGACCGGTCACCCAGGAGACGGTAGTAGCGACCCGTTCGGGTCCGATAACAATTGAGTACTCTCGCTTGGTATCCAGCCCTACCACCAGTAATGCAATGGGTGATAATTGCCTATATCCCTTAGTCGCCTTATACGACACCCGCGAAAAAGGATGGGGTGGTGACACTTGTATTCTTAGTCCGTCACCACACGGATACCCTTGCCCCGGGCCTTGTTTATTATTTCTATTGCCTAGTCATATTGGGATTCCATTACATTTATAATATATATTTTTTTAAATCTAATAACCGTAATCGAAATTATCCGATAATCCGAAATAATTTAAAATGCGTAGCTGTATCCGAAACCGGTATAGTATTATTCCTATATCCGTATCCGTATCCAGATCCGAAATTTCATACCCATAACATTCATTCCTTAAAGATAGAGCAAAAAGTCAAAGAAGTAGACTAAGCAAGAAGTAATATCGCGGGAGGTCTAAAATATTATTTAAGCCTAAATAAACTAAATTGCTTTTAAATAATTAGTTATAAATTTTGAGGAAGCGAGAGATGTATGCAAGAATAGAGCCTCTTGGCACTCTGTTCTCTCTACCTACCCCGCAAGGGAAATGGCGTGATGATAAGTAATAATTAAATTTATTTTAATTTAAACGATGTGTTAAATTGAGCTACCCGTGTGGTTCATAAATATTCATAAAAGCTATGAACTATCAAAACATAATCATACTACTCATAAGATCGTATTAAGAAGTGAATAAGTGCGGGTGCACAGAAATGTAATACAAATTTGAGGTTGTACTTATCTATAATAAATAAAAAAAGTAAGGCAGCCGCTAGTCTTTGATCCTAGTACGAGTATTGCTAACTCAATGAACGGTGTAGGCACCGTTTATCATCATTTCCCATCGCTAGTTCTTGACCTTTATACTAAAAAAGAAAGAAATAAAATTCAAAACATTCTTGCTCACTTGACACTTCGTTTCATTATCAGGGCGTATATTATTGTTTTGAATATTTTCTCTTGCTGAACTAAAAGTTTTCTATGCTAAATACACACGTATACAGAACCATAAAGATCCCTCACCGATATTACTTAGTTTACAAAAAAGACAATCTCAGCAAGGTGCGGCGGATGAGCACGAGTCTCCGTGACGACGAGCAACGCGGCCGGGGTGCGCACGCAGACCAGAAAAAACCAATCTCAAATTACATAGGCAGGGATAATAGCATAGAATACAAGGGTTGACTGCACTAACGTCTTCTGAAAAAAGGGAGGTGGAATATTGGTAAAATGAACCGATGGTACTTTTATATTCTTTTTATAAACATACACTTGTTGAATATGAGCCACTTTCCAATAACCCAGAGTAGAAGAGCCCATAGCAAAGATTTATGTTAAAATTATAATTACTGACTGCCTCTGTGGTGCAGCGGTAGTGTAAGCGACTGCTGATCATGAGGTCTCGGGTTCGATCCCCGGGTCGGGCAGTGTTATTGATATTTCGTAAAAAAAAGAAAAAAGGAAAAATTCTCAGTAGCAGTCCGGAGTTTGGAAATGTGCCCGGTAGACGTCAATAGGCTCGCCCCCTCTTACGTGGGACTTAAACATAGCTGGCGAGTCGTGGGTGTATAATACACCTCTGCCTACCCCTTCGGGGAATACAGGCGTGATGGTATGTTTTTTTATGTTTTTGTTAAGTATAATTATGTCGTTCAGCGGTATTGACTGCTTTTTTTTCTCTTCCCAATCGACTCTGATGAGATCTGTGAAGCATAATGGGGAACACTTTGTATTTTAATCAATTTTTTTTAAATAACCCTACCTTGTCTCTTTGCAGAACAAAATGCACTTTATATACCTACATAGGTAATGTCTATAAATAATATTTTTAATGATGATGATGCTGATATCTGGACCGATTTCAATCACGGTGTCAACTGACATTAGCCAACTATGCAGGAGTTATTATATTGCATGATTGTATATACAAGCACATCTGCACTATCTGTTCCCCTGTTAGCTTAGTCCAATGATAGCATTCCTTCACAGCCAAAGAGAGATCAGGTGCAGAGCCAACGGCTTTACATCCACGAGGCACGGTGGTGAAACACTGCCAATTTCCTGACTCCGAGCTGTAAAATTTCTTGAAGGAAAATCTCAATACATTTTTGCTAGCCCAACCCAGGATTTGAATTTGAGTTCCTGTGATATTCCACCGCGAAACTTTATTTAATATAACATTAAACATTACAATTTTGCCGTGTTGGGCCGGCTTTAGAATTGTCCCACCCCTCTCCACCCATGGGAGTCGTAAGAGCCGACTGAGGGAATACCGAAGGAGTGGGCAGCAGCACTCCTTCGAGTATTAACAACATCCACTGCGATCGCCAACCCACCTGCCAAGCGTGGCGATTATGGCACTATCCCCCATTCTTGGGGAGGCCTATGTCCAGCAGTGGACTTTAAAAGGCTGATGGATGAATGGATTTAAACATTACAAATGTCTATGAAATAAAAGTTCATAATGTATATGTTTTGCTATCATAACGTTCTTTAGCAATATGTTTCAAACCATACAATAAAATTAAAGGTAGAATGACCAATTCACCTGTTTCATTTCTAATTACTGCAACATAATTTCACCTGCCATTTATGGTAGTAACGGCATAACTTCAAGGTGGTTCCTGCCTTGATACATAGCGAGCAGTTAACCAATAAATCCTAAACAAACAGTTGCCGTAGCTTAAAAAAAACATTTATATTTAATCCAAAAACATTCCTACTATCTTTATCACGCGATGAATAAATGAAGTATCGAAGACACCTTATGGTCCATTGGCCATGTGTTCGACACATGTTGCGGTAATAACCCATACATACATATTAATATCATGTAATTTTTACTGGATAATATCTTTTGTTAAGTTTTTTATTTCACCCTTTTATTCTCGTAGTTTTAGAATGGTAGCGTGGTAGTTCAATTAGAGCTATTGTGGAGCAAGATGGATTAGTGTCGGTGTTTTTGTTGTATTATTTTTAGTTATGAATGGTGTATTCTATGGTGATGAAGCGAGAAAGTGTTGCTTTGAGCGTACAGGTGATTTTTAAAACAGTTTCGTATTTTGTGAATACGTCATGGATTACTGGTAGATATAAAAGTTTATTTATTTTGACTATCGTATATATAGGTATATAGTAAACACAAAGTGAAAAATGTGAAATCGAAAATAACAGTCACGAGCAGGATTCGAACCTGCATCTCCTGGATACCGTCCAGATGCTTTGCCAATTCAGCCATCGTGACCCTTGCTCCTGACTTCTAATTTCGATAACACATTCATACTTAAAGTCTTTGGGTGATGTCTGCACCATCTGTCGGAAATATTTTCATACATTATACCGACCAGGTAAACTTAATTTTACAATTAAGATTTTACCTAATAATGACGCAATCCCTATAAATATTTAGATATATATATATATATTTTTTTTTTTTCTTTTTTTTTAGCATTTAACATGCTTAGCAACATACAGTAAACACAAAGTGAAAAATAATAAATATAAATAAAAATATCTAAATATTTATAGGGTTTGCGTCGTTATTAGGTAAAATCTTAATTGTAAAATTAAGTTTACCTGGTCGGTATAATGTATGAAAATACTTCCGACAGATGGTGCAGGCGTCACCCAAAGACGTTAAGTATGAATGTGTTATCGAAATTAGCAGTCAGGAGCAAGGGTCACGATGGCTGAATTGGCAAAGCATCTGGACGGTATCCAGGAGATGCAGGTTCGAATCCTGCTCGTGACTGTTATTTTCGATTTCACATTTTTCACTTTGTGTTTACTGTATGTTGCTAAGCATGTCAAAAGTTAAAAATATATATAAAAATATCTAAATATTTATAGGTATATACATCCACTGCGATCGCCAACCCGACTGCCAAGCGTGGCGATTACGGAACTATCCCCCATTCTTGGGGAGGCCTATGTCCAGCAGTGGACGTTAAAAGGCTGATGGATGGATGGATATATATGGATGGAAGTAAGACTGCAAAAACCAAAATGGTATACGACTTCAATCCCCAGTGTGGTAATGCCCTCTGAAAAAGAGAAACATTTGAACAAGCCGCGAAGAGCCTTTTTTTTTTGTTAAGGCGGGAAAAAATGTTCCTAACCGCACACCCCGCCGATCGGGGCAACGAACAGGGTAGTTTGGGGCCTGCACCCACTAAAGAAACCCGCCGTGTGCCGTCTCTCCGCCTCTGTTGGCGGGCCACTGGAACTATGTTACATTCCTTCGGTGGTTCGCCGGCTGCTTACCCTTTCGGGTACCCTCTACTGAACGAGGCATCCGCACACGGAGCGTCGCACCTTTGCAGGAGGCCTTGTGGGTGCCGGACATTCCCCGTTCCATCCACCCGCAGCCTCAGCTAGGGCGGCATGAGGCGCAAGTACCTGCGCCTGCGCCGGCCCGGTCGCTGGCGGCGGTTTGGGTCAGCGGAGAATTGCTCCTCCCTGGCCCTCTCCACCGCTTCCTTCCGCGAGATAAGCTCCTCGCAGAAGGCAGCAACCGCGGCCCAATCCCTGTCACTGCCAAGCATCGCTCTGACGACGCTCTACGCCCCTATTTCAGCGACGAGTTCACGGCGCTGCTTGACCCAAGCCGGGCACGACTCGAGCGTGTGCCGCGCCGTGTCCTCGTCACAGCTGCAGTGGTGACAGCCCGGAGTCGCTTCCCTCCTTGCGACTATGTGCAGGTATCTGCCGAAGCAACCGTGCCCCGATAGCACCTGCACCAGTCGGAAACTAAGGACTACGTGCCGTCGCCCTGCCCACTCCTCCAGCACCGGCTGGAGCGCCCCTGTGGTCCAAAGACCGGCCCGGGGCTCCTCCAACCATGCCCTCCATCTGGCTATGGCAGTTCGGCGAGCATCGCCCTACCACCTGGCCACCTCCCTGAGTAGGGGGCGTCCGACCCCTCCCGCTCTCGCGACGCCCGCCGATACACTTCGGCGAGCACCTCTGCCTCCAAGTCCCACGGCCAACGCGCAGGCCGCCTCCGTCAACACCGTGCGGTGGATACCGCACGGTGTTGACGGAGGACGGAGGTATGACCCTGGACGCAACGACTCTCTGTGGTCTCCACAGAAGAGCTGCCCTGTTCAGTGCGTCCAGAGACCCCACCCACACGCGAGTTGGAATATGACCTACATACCTCTCACTCTCAGAAGAAACCTGTGTCTGATATGAGGACACTAATATAAAAAAATAAAGCTATGTTTGAGGTATCTATTCCGTTTACATGATTGAAGTTAGACTGTGACGGACATTGGAGTAGGACTGGGTGGGGTGTGTACCACCCAGTTGACCCGTGACTATGTTTGCGAAACGTCGGGGTAGTAGTAAAAGAAATAAATGTTATAGATTCCGTACACGTAGTTTTGTTTCATAATGAGATATATTTGAATAATAAATAACAATTCAGAATGACGACGAACTCTCGCAAAGCACTCTACGTTAACTATTCCGATGAAGATTTTAAAAAAAGTTTCAATAAAATTAGTTCAGTAGTTTTTGCGTCATGCGACTTACGACCAGACAAACAGACAAAAATTACAAAAATAATTGTTTTAAGTTCAGGCATTCCCATAATAGCCTAGACTATTTATTTTTAGATACAGTTCTGTTACAATTTTATTATTTATGTATAGGAACTATAAAATATAGAAGATATATGTATAGGTATTTGCCCTGAACAGTTACATGCTAGTAATGAAATTATAGACATAGCATCACGCTTGTATCTCCAAAGGGGTAGGCAGAAGTATATTACACACCCGATTCGCCAGCTATGTTTAAGTTCCACGTAATAGGGGACGAGCCTATTGCCATCTATCGGGCACATTTCCAAACTCCGGGCTGCTACTGAGAATTTTTCTTTTTACGAAAAAGTTCAATAGCTCCGCCCGGCCCGGTGATCGAACCCAAAACCTCATGATCAGCAGTCGCTCACACTACCGCTGCACAACCGAGGCATTTATATGAAATTATAGTTGCTCAAGATTACTGTGCATTGGTTTACAAAATGAACGATTTACAATATCTTTATTTCATTCTGACCGGAAATTGTTTCTTAGCAAAAAACGAATAACATTTTGAGCGCTGCTATCTCAGTAGAGATTGTAGCAGTATTGTCCCTAAATATGATGATTTGAATTCCATAACATTTATAGTACATTGTGTAGTTGCATAAGTTTTTTCATATATTTTAATTATGTAAACTGTTAATGTATAACATCCATATGATAAAGATTGCTACTAGTCATCAGGTATACAAGTGAAGTCAAAAGCAACATAAATCGTATGTTCGTGTGAACTGGCCACGCCTGCCAAATGATACATTCGAAGCAATCAGTAGGCAGACGATAATTATTTTATTAGTATACAACACCTTTTCGCCTATTTCCACCAAATGATTTAGTGTTTACTCGTATTTGTAATTAATATCTCATAAAGCTGTGTGCCTACTAGATGTAATATCCTTGGACTAAGTATATTAAACATATCTATACTTAAAAATTTGCAATTGAAGATAGAAATAATTAGTTTGATGACGAACCATTTTGTCTATGTGGTCACAGACTAAGAATACAAGTGTCACCACCCCATTCTTTCCCACGGGTGCCGTACGAGAGAAGTATGCAATTATCACCCATTGAGCTATTGGTGGTAGGGCTGGGTACCAAGTGGGAGTACTCACTTGCTATCGGACCCGAACGGGTTGGTACCACCATCTCCCGTGTGACCGGCCATGGAGCACATCAGTGTGTTTTGGTTGTAGCAAGAGATAGCCGTTTATACTTTCATTTCATATCTGTTAAATGAAATGGTGAGCAGCGGCTTGACAATACTCCAGGTATAGTTGAGCCCATTAGCGACGGTTACCATTTACCATCAGGTGGGCCGTGGCTCGTATGCTACCATACGCAATAAAAAAATGTCCATGTCATTGTTCTAAGTTGAAGATATTATAAGAATCATCATGGAACACAGCCAAATAAGTGTTGGAATAAATTTTTTAAAATACCCTGACACTCTGAACTGCCTTTTCCTTACTCAATTACTAGACCTTGACCGTAGTTTACTTTCAGACCTTTCAAATGAGAAACATTTCTGGTGTGAGTTAGGCCATAAGTTGGTATCCTGCAGATTTGCAGATTAATTTTAGGGTTACTGAGTACTTAACATCTTTGAAGTAACAAATGCTCCAGTCCACTCTTCACCTAGAAAATATCTGATAGTCCAAACTACTGAATATATATATATATAGTGGTAGAGCCTTGCCTTATCCCATCTTCTGGATGGACTCGATCGGGGAAGTACCAACCTCTCACAAAAGATCGGCATAGAACAACGATGGATACTGTTGTTCTACCGTTGTGAGAGCGCCGGAAGCCTAGACCCCTACCTGCCCTCTCCTTGTTATCCTTCCTATCCATTTCCTTGGAGATTGGGACGCGCGAGTGATGCCTGTGATGGTATTGCTAGCGTTCTATAGGCTACGGTAACCGCTTACCATCAAGTGGGCCGTATGATTGCCACCCATCCATCCATCCATCCATCAGCCTTTTAACGTCCACTGTTGGACATAGGCCTCCCCAAGAATGGGGGATAGTGCCGTAATCGCCACGCTTGGCAGGCGGGTTGGCGATCGCAGTGGATGTTGTTAATACTCGAGGTAGTGCTGCTGCCCACTCCCCCGGTATTCCCTTAGTCGGCTCTTACGACTCCCATGGGTGGAGAGGGGTGGGACAATTCTAAAGCCGGCCCCACACGGCAATTTTTGCCACCCACGTCGTATAAAAAAAAATAATAGCTAAGAAGCCATAATGCCACAGTCAAACACAGAAAAAAATAAACTTTTAACACTGCACCCTTTCCGTCGATGGTTAATAAAAGTCAAGTGTAAATATAATACTAGCAATCAGTTAGCTCAATTTAATGTAATTTTAACTATGATTGTAGTAATATTAATTGGCCAATTACAGAATTCAAAGAAAGGCTTCAGACTGAAATATACTCATGTTTTTCGTTTGATACGGTGAGGTCAATGACACCACTAAGTGAATACACAGCTTAAAGAGTTTTGATATTGCTCTTAATTACTCTTTCTGATCTAGATTCTTAACTATACAAGTATTCATTTATAATAAGAATCAGCTACGCGCGAATGATATATCATATTTTAACTAATAATTACACCGAATCAGTAGTATCGCTATGATTAAGATTTATAACTAGTTCTAAATTTTGTAGGATTATATTATATATTTTAATACTGCCTAGCAAAATTGGGTTCACTGAAAAATATCTGAGAATGATTTAAAATATACATTCAATATTTGGATATTTGTCGGTGAATCACGCCTAAAGAACTGAACGAGTTTGGATTACATCTGATTAATTGTATATCATTATACATTTTATTCTGTAAAAATACATATAACGGATTTGAAAGAAATTTGGTCCACAAATAAATTATGTCTTGGTTAAATACTTAAAATATTTTTATTCCAAAAAGCCTGTAGATTTTAATTTTAAAAAGTGAAATAAAAGTACGAACGGCGTCATCTTCGGCTATGCTATAGCCAAAACTATGAGGTATGCCATTGTCGGTTACACGAGAAACTTTGGTGCCTATCCACGCGGGCCTGATAATATAAAGAAAGTGATAAATAATTGTTTTTATATCATGACAGAAATTGATTTCATATATATGACAAAAATTTTTCGAAAGCAAAGACAAAACAAGCCCGACGTCACAGTGATCGATTTCTTATAACGTTTTCTTTAATTACGTTGTGCGCCTACGCACATAACCGGTATGTGTACGCTCCGATTATCTTACTAGATGTATTGATTTATTACTTTGCATTAACTAGAGTATTAAAATGTTAGCGTCAACGTAATGTTTTATCTTTATACTTGATTTCCTTTGGGGAATGAGGAAGTGAGTACAATAAAGTATTAAATAGTAGCACGATAAAGTATTAATTAAGTAGTAAGCACATTTCGAAGTTTTAGAGTCACACCATGTTGTATTACTTGAAACGCAATCTTTGAGTTCTTTTAGATCGAGATCTATACAAAACGGATTTTTTTTTCTAATAAGTAAAAGATTGTCATAGTACCTTTTAGGTATTAAATTTTATCATCCATCTACCTAATAGTATCATTTTTTGGTCCTATCAATAAATAAATAATAAATTAATATTGACGGACATTTCACACAACGTCCTCTGGTCGCATTTACATGCATCCAATATAGTAAGTTTAATTTTGGAATTCAAATTCATACTATTTGATGCCGTGATTTTTTTAAACATTGTGATCTATATTTTAGCATTTGACATGCTCAGCTACTCTTAAAGTACAAATTATAATTTATGAATAAGGAAAAAGAGTATTTTAGTACAGGCGGGAATCGAACCTGCGTGTTCGATTCCCGCCTGTACCAAAATAGTGGTTTAGAGCACTTCCCCGGATTGGAAAAGATGCGGGTTCGATTCCTGCTCCTACTAAAAATCTCTTTTTCTTTATTCACAAATAATTTGTACTTTAAAAAGTAGCGGAGCATGTCAATTGCTAAAAGAAATAGATTTAAAATGTTTAAATTGATACATTACCTTTACACAAAAAAAACTGTTTTAACCCTTAACCACCTACCACCGGTCTCAAAGACCGCATCAGATACTTCAATTAAAATTTTTCGAAATGTATATATTAGCCTTTTTCCTGGGAAGATTTAAAAAAGATCCTTTAGGGGCAGCACCAGTTTATTACCATTTTTATTACCTGACACGGTTAAGCCATGACATGCAAGCCATCGTTTTAAGTCCCGGACAAGATGATCTTGCACTTTTGCAAATTTTAATTTCGCTCCAGGTACATCATTTTCCGTTAGTTCCATTATAATTCTATACGTTTGACGTTGTTGTCAATAGAGAATTCAAAACATATGTACCCCGCACTGATGCTGCCCCTAGCGGATCTTTTTTAAATCTTCCCAGAAAAAAGGCTAATTGTGCGGCAGAGCGCGTCCGTGTACCTTTCCGCATATTTATATAGTATCGCGCTTACGCTCGGTGATCGTATATGTGCACGCGTCTGGTAAGTAAAAGTATTTCGCCAGCGGTCTCAGAGACCACACGTAGGTGGTTGTGTAATTTTATTTACTTTCATTGTTTTAGTGTAAAAATGAATAAAAACGATTAAAATATTGAAAGATAGCTGCAGTATGAGATGTCAGATGAATAAGATACCACGGACAAGGCCTGCAGTGACATGAAACCCAATGTTACCGAAGATCTTGTGCAAGTTGAAGAAAAAATAGGTGTGGATCTACTCGAAAAAAGATTCTCAAACTACTCCACTTTTCGTCAGATGCGATGACTGATGGTGGATTTAGTTATATTTAACAGAATGTTAGACATCTCAGCTACGAATGGTTATGTAATCTATTGCAGTAAGCCGACACTGAAAGCTAAAAGCCGATTAAAATTCCTAAAAATATGTCAGAGCAGCTTACAAGACTGCACACGGAATGCCGCGAAAATAATATCACATTCAAGGGCATCAAGAATTCTGTTCGCCATATTCTGCAGATCAATGAAGATTTACCTTGGTAAATCTTCCCTGATTTGAAGTGCTTGCAGTTCTAATACAGAAAAATAGGTGTATGAAAAAAAATGTGCTGTCACTGCCGCGAAAAACTGTAAATGTTTAGGCATTGCAATTTAGTAAAAACTTTTTATTTATGTTTTTTTTTGTTTCATTTCATTGTTAGTTTACTCAATTTATAAGTAAGAAAAAAACTGCATCGGTGGTGTAGCGGTAGTGTATGTGACTGCTAATCATGAGATCTCGGGTTCGATCCCCGGGTACGGCAATGTTATTGAGCTTTTTCCTAAAAAGAAAAATTCTCAGTAGCAGCCCGGAGTTTGGAAATGTGCCCGGTAGACGTCAATAGGCTCGCCCCCTATTACGTGGGACTTAAAGATAGCTGGCGAGTCGTGGGTGTGTAATACACCTCTGCCTACCCCTTCGGGGAATACAGGCGTAATGCTATGTTTTTTTTGTTTTATAAGTAAGAAATTAAAAATGTGGAAATTTTAAGTTTCGGAGCTACAGATCTCACTTTCTTATCACAGTGATTTTTTTTTGCCATAAATGAATTCTATTTTTATAAAGAATTTAAGATTATTGCGTGATTTTTATATGAAGCTTATTATTTGTGATTTCAATAATAAAGCAAGTATAAACGATAAATTATTTCATTTAAATGAGATGTTTCGTTATTTCCCTAGATTCGAAATAAAAGGTAAAATATCATCAGTGGTCTCTAAGACCGCACGTGGGTGGTTAAATGAAAAATTTTATGGTAGATGGTTAAGGGTTAAATACATAATTTTTGTCCTTAATCAAAATATGATATAGTAGGCACTTACTGTAACTTTCATTTTCTACTAATTAATAATTCGTGATCTTTAAACTTCTCACTTAAAGCAATATTAATAAAAATACGTACAGTTTTGTAAATTACGTATATAAACCAATCAACGCAAACGTTCAATATGACTGAATTGTTTTTTACAAATAAACGAAAGTAGATCAAAACGTTTATGTAATCACTCTGGTTCTAATTGAAATCGCCCATAATATTAATTTTACGCGAAACCAATTTATTTATATCTATAATTTAATCATCAAAGACGGCCCGCAGGCTATAACCAATTAAATAAATTTCTGTTTAATTACACAAATGTTTGACGATAAAGTACAGACGATATGTAAATTTGACTAGCCTATAAAATTAGACTGTTTATGGTAATTTATATCAAAATTAAAGTAAAATGTGGACATTACACAATTTCTGACTAAACTTACCTTAAGTGACATAATTATAGTATACAGACTTCAAAATATAACCTGACCTCTAGACGGAGCTGCAGATATCCAAGGATTAGAGACGTATATAGTAATAGAGAAAAAATAAATAAAAAAAATTCTTACAGCTTATTCTAATCTTAAAAATATCTACTATACTACATAATACAGCATGTTGAAATCATTAATAAATCTGAGTTGATGAAATTTTTGTAACAACTGATCGATCAGTTTAACCTCTAGTCCAAGCGTGACTAGGGATCCTGTAAAAATCAGATAATTCAAGATACAGCATGAAAGTCCACCTACTGAATGTACTTGTGACGTTACACACACCTGCACGCTGCATTCATGTAAACTATTATTATTTATTTAACTGTTTAAAAGAAAAAGAAAATGTGAAAGTGGAAAAAGTTTACTGCGAGCAAGATTCGAACTTGCGTCCCTTCCAATTCAAGGAAGTGCTTTAAACTGCTAAGCCATGGCAGTCACCGACGGTGAGACCTAATCTCCACTTCACAATTGCTTTTTTTGCTTAGATGTCTTTACGACTCACGCCATCTATCGCATCATCTATCCATCCATCCATTAGCCTTTCACTGCTGGACATCGGCCTCCCCAAGTGATGTAATGCGGCATAACTTATATTTTCGGGACTGCGATGACTTTGCATTCTAGAGCACTTCCTCGGATTGGAAAGGACGCAGGTTCGAAGCCCTCTCGCAGTAAAGCTTTCTTTTTCCACGTTCACAATAACTTATTCTTTAAAGTAGCTGAGCATGTCAGGTGCTAAAATACAGATCAAAATATGTTTGTTTATTTGCTAAAATATTTCTTAAGATATTTGTAACTAACATAAAGTATGGATAATGTAAAATAATGAATTTTTTTTTTCATAATCTATACTATTATAAAGCTGTTACAGAACTGTGTCTGTACGTTTAACATACTTGAGAAAAAATAAAACTGTATTAGGTTATTTAGGCGTGTCTAAACACAAAACATTTTTTTTTTAGTTTTTTTTGTCTTTTTCTCTGTTTATCTGTTTGTTTCATTCGCGCCTCACGCAAAAACTACTGAACGAATTTTAATGCAACTTTTTTATAGCTGATGATTGGACTCAACAACTGGTATACATTGAATCCCGCTACTATGAACCTGAGATATAACTTAAAAACTAGCTTTTGGCTGTGGCGGAGATGCGGTTTTGTAAGCACCTTCACCATTATACATTATTTTTTCACCGTAAATTGTAATGCTCCAATGCGAAACTAAAGGTATTGTCAAAATAAATAGTTCTACTAATATTTTGATACTCTTATATATTTTTGGTGGTTTCATATGTCCACCCCATTCTCTCCCACAGGTGTCGTACGAGGCGACTAAGGAAAGTAAGCAAGTAGCACCCATTGCATTATGGTAGGGCTGGGTATCAAGGCCGGACCGGGAGCCTCCGCTTCAGTGGCCGGCGCGGAGCCACCGGCCCCTGGTCTCCAGACGGAGGAGCAGCTGCGCCAAGTCATGGATCGCGTCAACGCGGTCTATGACACGCGCATGGACTCCTTAAGCGCTAGGCTGCCGCCGGAGCCTAGGCTCCGCCCAGCATTGGCCACGGACAGGAAGGTCGCGCCGTCTTCGGGCCCAACGCCGCTGCCCTGCCAGGGCGGCCGCGTGGCCAGTTACTCCGCGGCCGCGGCTGCTGCTGCGCCGCCCAAGATGCCGGGCAAAGCTGTGAAGACGAAAGCGGTGCAGAAGGCTGGGCAGCGCCCCAAGGGCTGGCCCAGGGAGGAGTTTCCTCCTCTCTCGCGTGCTGGCCAGCCATCGCGTGCCCCAGCAACTGTGCCCCGGAATACTCAAGACCCACCTCCCGCACTGTCCGGCCCTGCGCCCTCTGAAGAGGGTTGGCAGACAGTGGACGGCGGGAGGAAGAAATCCCGGGCAAGAGGAAGAAAGGGGCCGCGTCCGAGGCTGCTGCCCAGGCTGCGGAGTCCGCTGCGTCGAGGAGCAAGCCCGGCCCCAAGAAGCCGCGCAGGCTACAGACGCCAAAAACGGCAGCGGTGGTAATTACCATGCTGCCGGACGCGGAAGTGGGCCTGTCATATCAGGCCATCCTGAGGAAGGCTCGGGAGGAAATCGACGTCTCTGACATTGGAGTCGTCGCCGCCCGGACTCGCCTAGCCCGCACAGGGGCTCGAATTCTAGAGTTCCCTGGGGCGGAGGGCCCCAGGATGGCCAACACGGTGGCCGAAAGGCTACAGGGTCTGTTTGGTGAAGGGAGTGGAGTCCGCGTCACCAGACCGGTAAAGTGCGCTGAATTGCGCATTTCCGGTCTGGATGACTCAGTGACGGCGGACGACGTCCGGGAGGCTATTGCCTCGAAAACCGGATGCTCGAATGCCGTCAGAGTGGGGTCCATTCGGACCGGTCCCGGCGGTGTAGGTGCCGTCTGGGCGAGTTGCCCCGTCGCGGCGGCTAAAACCTTGGCCGACGCAGGCAGGCTCCTCGTGGGCTGGAGCTCCGCGCGGGTCACCGTGCTGGAGCCTCGGCCCGCGAGGTGTTTTAAGTGCATGGCGGTCGGACACACCCGGCCGACGTGCACTAACTGTTTTGATTGCAGCGGTCTTTGTTTCCGCTGCGGTCAGGCAGGGCACCGGGCGGCAACCTGCACCGCCGCCCCTCACTGCCCCGCGTGCGCGGCAGGCAACAGGCCTGCCAAGCACTTCATGGGGCGGGAGGGATGCAGACCCCCGACGACAGGCCAAAATAAGGGAGGGACCAGCCAATCGGCCCAGGCTGCCCCCCCTAGCGTGGCTTCGCCACCGTCGCGGGTGAAGGAGGATATGGTTACGGCTTAAAATTCAATCGTGACACTATCCTCCTTCAGGCGAATCTCAACCACGCCGCCGGGGCGCAGGATTTACTCCTGCAAACCATGGTGGAGCGGTTGATTGGTGTAGCCGTAGCCGCGGAGCCTTACTGCGTTCCTAACCGCCCTCATTGGGCGGGCAGCTGTGATGGCTCCGTGGCAATCGTCAGCTCTACGGCGCTTCGTTCCCCGCCCTTATTGATCAGAGACAGGGGCACGGGATACGTCGCGGCCGACTGAGGGGGAGTTACGCTGTATGGCGTATACTTCTCCGCTAACCGGGGGCTGGCTGATTTCGGGGTCTGGCTTAACAGCCTAGAGACCTCGATACGGCGACTGCAACCTAGCCACGTTCTGGTCGTGGGGGACTTCAACGCCAAATCCACGGCGTGGGGGTCCCCTGCGACGAACGCCCGTGGAGGGGCGGTGGTAGAGTGGGCGGCGTCGACGGGCCTCTGTCTGCTTAACAGAGGCTCCGTCAACACGTGCGTGCGGGTCGGGTAGTCGATAGTGGACCTTTCGTTCGCTAGCCCTGACGTCGCAGCGCGAGTAAGGAACTGGTGTGTCCTGGAGGAGGTTGAGACCTTGTCCGATCATCGGTACATCCGGATTGAGGTCTCCCGGTCCCTTCAGGGCCCCAGTAGGGGTCACGCGGCGCGCAGAACTCCCGCGTTCCCGCGGTGGGCTGTGGGCAGGCTAGATAGGGACCTACTGGCGGAGGCAGCCATCGTTCAATCGTGGCTGTCGTCACCGGCCCTGACCGAGGGGGTGGACGTTGAGGCTGGCCGATTTCGCGCTGCGATTACGCAGGTGTGCGACTCGGCCATGCCCCGTGTGCGACGTCCTCCTCCAAGGAAGGGGCTCTACTGGTGGTCCCAGGAGCTGGCGGACCTCCGTGCGGCGTGCATTCGCGCCCGGAGGTCCTACACCCGCAGTCGGCGGCGCAACCGCAA
This sequence comes from Leucoma salicis, assembly GCA_948253155.1. Lineage (NCBI taxonomy): Eukaryota > Metazoa > Arthropoda > Insecta > Lepidoptera > Erebidae > Leucoma > Leucoma salicis. Next base: position 5,874,039 of record OX411808.1, on the reverse strand, counting down.
TGGGGAGCGGGAGGGCCAGCTGTGCGAGGCGTACCGCACTTCGCGGGCCGCGTTCAAGTTGGCCATCTGCCGCGCCAAAACGGAGAAAAGGCAGGAGATGCTGGACGGTGACCCCTGGGGTCGCCCGTATCGTGTGGCGCTGAACAAGATCCGCACTCAGGGCCCCCCCCCTCACAGAGACCCTTCAGCCCAGCCTCCTCACCGAGGTGGTTGAGGGCCTATTCCCACGACGGGCGGAGCACACGCCCCCGGTCATGGCACAGCCGGGCAGCGACCGGGAGGCTGACCTCAGTGTACCGCCCGTCACTGCGTCGTAAATGGGGGCGGCTGTTACGCGGATTCGTTCCAAGAACACCGCCCCCGGTCCGGACGGGTTACCCGCCCGGGTTCTGGCCCTGGCTCTGGACCACCTGGAGCCCCGCCTCAGGGGACTGTTCGACGTGTGCCTGGCGTCCGGACGGTTCCCTGACTGCTGGAAGGAGGGGAGGCTGGTACTCCTCCCGAAGCCGGGGCGAACGGATACGGTCGGGGCCTTCAGGCCCATCGTGCTGCTGGATGAGGCGGGTAAGCTGTTGGAGAGAATCCTCGCTGCCCGCATCGCCTAGCACCTGCGCGACGTTGGACCCGACTTGTCGAACGCCCAGTTCGGTTTTCGTGCTGGTCGTTCGACGGTCGGCGCGATTATGCGCCTGAGGGCCGCGGCCGCGACAGTCGTCGCCGGTGGTGGAGTGTTGTTGGCGGTGTCGATTGACATAGCCAACGCATTCAACAGTCTGCCATTCAGCTGCATCAGGGAGGCGCTCCGGTATCACGGGGTGCCTGCATACCTGAGGCGACTAGAGGCAGACTATCTTGAGGGCCGCAGCGTTCTTTATGAGAGCCGCATAGGGGACGTTGTGAGGAGACCCATATCGTGCGGTGTCCCGCAGGGTTCGGTTCTTGGGCCGCTCCTGTGGGACATCGGTTACGACTGGGTGCTACGCTGTCGGCTCCCCCCTGGGCTTGCGGTCATCTGCTATGCGGATGACACGCTGGTCGTGGCCCGGGGTGGAAACTTCGAGGAAGCGGCGTTCCTGGCCACCTTAGGGACCTCGGAGGTGGTCAGGAGGATCGGGGCGCTGGGGCTTAGGGTGGCCCTGGACAAGTCGGAGGCCCTGCTTTTCCATGGGCCCCGACGTCGGCCACCTGCTGGCGCCACGATCACTGTGGACGGGGTCCAAATTGGGGTGCAGACCCAGATTAAGTATCTGGGCCTGGTGCTGGACGGGCGGTGGCGCTTTCGCGAGCACTTCCGTCAACTGTCCCCGAGGCTCGTTGGTGCGGCGTCCGCGCTTGCACGGCTCATGCCGAATATGGGCGGACCCAACAATGCGTGCCGACGGCTTTACGCGGGGGTGGTCCGGTCGATGGCTCTTTACGGCGCACCTGTGTGGGCGGAGTCCCTAGACGCACTGAACAGAGCTCTTCTGTGGAGGCCACAGAGAGTCGTCGCGTCCAGGGTCATACGAGGGTACCGCACGGTATCGACGGAGGCAGCCTGCGCGTTGGCTGGAATCCCTCCGTGGGACTTAGAGGCGGAGGTGCTCGCCGAGGTGTATCAGCGGGCGTCGCAAGAGCGAGAGGGGGGCGGACGCCCCCTGCTCAGGGAGGGGGCCAGGTGGCAGGGCGACGCCCGCCGAGCTGCCATGGTCAAATGGAGGGCACGGTTGGAGGCGCCCCAGGCCGGTCTTTGGACTGTAGGGGCACTCCAGCCGGTGCTGGAGGAGTGGGTGGGGCGACAGCACGGAGTCCTTACCTTCCGACTGGTGCAGGTGCTGTCGGGCACGGTTGCTTCGGCAGATATCTGCACAAAGTCGCAAGGAGGGAAGCGACTCCGGGCTGTCACCACTGCGGCTGTGACGAGGACACGGCGCGCCACACGCTCGAGTCGTGCCCGGCTTGGGCCGAGCAGCGCCGTGAACTCGTCGCGGAAATAGGGGGGGACCTCTTGCTGCCAAGCGTCGTCAGAGCGATGCTTGGCAGCGACAGGAATTGGGCCGCGGTCGCTGCCTTCTGCGAGGAGGTTATCTCGCGGAAGGAAGCGGCGGAGAGGGCCAGGGAGGAGGATTCTTCCGCTGACCCAAGCCGCCGCCAGCGACCGGGGCGGCGTAGGCGCAGGTACTTGCGCCTCATGCCGCCCTAGCTGAGGCTGCGGGTGGATGGACCGGGGAACGTCCGCCACCCGCAAGGCCTCCCGCGAAGGTGTGACGCTCCTCTGCGGATGCGTCGCTCAGTAGAGGGTACCCGAAAGGGTAAACCGCCGGCGGACCACCGAAGAAATGTAACACAGTTCCAGTGGCCCGCCAACAAAGGCGGAGAGACGGCACACGGCGGGTTTCTTTAGTGGGTGCAGGCCCCACACTACCCTGTTCGTTGCCCCGAACGACGGGGTGTGCGGTTAGGAACATTTTTTCCCGCCTTACAAAAAAAAAAAAACAAAAAAGGGCTGGGTATCAAGTGGGAGTACTCACTTGACATCAGGCCTGAGCGGGTTAGTACCACCATCTCCCGTGTGACCGGCCATGAAGCACATCGGTGTGTTTTCGGTTTTGGTTTGGTTGTAGCAGGAGATAGCCATTAATACGTTCATTTCATATAATATATATGTGAAATGAAATGGTGAGTAGCGGTTTGACAATACTCTCGGTATATTTGACTCCATGAATAACGGTTACCATTTTCCATCAGTTCGGCTGTGGCTCGTCTGCCACCATATTCAACAAAATAAACCTCAATATCGAAAGCTTCTCAATTAGTCAGCAGAGTACATGGGCATAATTCAACTTCAGTGATGGTTTGGTTAAGGAGTGACTAAACCATATTTTTGTGAAAAGGGTGTCATAACATCGGCTAGGTGTAGCTAGATACACCACAGAAGGAATGTAACATAGTTCCAGTGGCCCGCCAATAAAGGCAGAGTGACGGCACACGGCGGGTTTCTTTAGTGGGTGCAGGCCCCACACTACCCTGTTCGTTGCCCCGAACGACGGGGTGTGCGGTTAGGAACATTTTTCACCTATATTTTTGCCTAAACAAAAAAAAAGGTGTAGCTAGATACGATCTTTGGGAAGTTGGTGTCATGTTTCATAATCAAGAATGGTACTTTCAGAAAGACTCAGTACCAGATCATAAAGCTCCGATCCACACACTTTGGAAAGGTACGATTCTGACTTGATCAGAGTTGAAGACTGGCCGTCATCTAGTCCTGATCTTAATTCGCTGAATTGTCAGTTTTAAATAGTATTTTCAAGGAGAAAGTGCGTGTTTCAATTATCTGACCTTAAAATTAAAAGGCTACAACCCTTAAGGCCCAAGTCGTTAATTTTGAATGGACTGCAATTTTTTAAATGTTATTTATTATATATTGCTAACGCACCCTACAGTAATAAATGTTTTATGCAAATAGAAAAATAAAAGATATTTTCCTTGCAACGATATTTACTTGGCATGATCGGCGAAAGTTTGAAATATAAAATGATAGTCTCGAGTAAGATTTGAACTTGTGTCCTTTCGAGCCATTACCATTCGACCCGCTCTGCCAACAAGGGTTAACGTAAATTAAAAAGCCTGAACTCGATGGCCATTCGTCGTTTTGCTATGGAATTCCGGTCGACGCCTTATGTAGGTTCATCACTTTGTATATTATCTATAATCAAATTACCTAAGTACCTACTTGTCAATACAAATGATAACTGGACTTTTCCGGTTTCATCATTGAGATTTGAGAGGCTTAGGGTTAAATTTTGAAATTTTAAGCCAAACAGTAAAATAGGAAACCTATTTAAAACTTGTAATATAAAGCAACGCTACTCCGTTTTATAGTTTAGCAGAAAACTCAAACAGTATTTCTCTGTTTATTACAACTGAAATAAAAACAATACCAATATATTTTCAATAGATCATCGTCGAAATTATACTGTTTGTTGAATAATTATACGTACACAGCAATAAATTCACGTATATATACATAAATCCGATGACAGTGTGGGCATCGTAAACCGTAACTAGCAATATTTTAGCTAAGAATTACAAATACATTCTTCCATATGGACGGGCGTGGTGGTCACTGTAAGGTAGGATCTCACCTGCCATTCGGTTAAGAAAGCACGTAAGTTAGAAGTGACGAGCGGCTTATTAATGATGTTCACCCTGCATTTGAGTCATGGAATACCTACTTGTACACCAAAATAGTTGCACTTAAAGTTATTGTGCTTTAGGCTTAGAAAATGTAAATTTTTTTCAAATTATTCTTTCTACCTCTAAGTGTATTTCGTACTTGTTAGGTGTACGCGTGTAGTCCTTATATTATGAATACATTCTGGATTATTTCCTTACAAATTGATTTATTACCAGTTAAGAAATTTGCAACGTTTAAGCCAGACAGATCTTGAGAATCCTGAAGTCAAATTTACTTATCACATTAATCATCATAATTATCATTTACCGGTTATTTCCCTCTCTTATCCTCGCGAGATCAAAGCAAGCTAGCCTCTGTCTTCAATCGTGATATCCCAGACTTGTACTTCGGCCATATTCCTTTAAACAGTCTTTCAAGATCATAAATAAAAGTTAATAAGGTAGAAGTGAGGTGATGTTGACACCAGCTACAAGCTTGGTTATCTCTGTCAGCCCTTAACTTGTGCCACACAATAAGCCCGCAGGCAGACAACACCTGAGTTGATCTATAGCCACAACGGTACTGCGGGCCAAATTCTTACTTGCAATAGTGATGTAGTTTAACTAAATCACTAGTCATACCTCGCGGCTGCATTCGTCACTGGACGAATGCACTGGACTTTTGTCATAGAGTACCTACTGAGGTACTCTATGACAAAAGTGCTCTATGCTACCTAAAAGTTTTATTGATAATTCAATATAGGTTCGAATCTGAAGTATCAGGAGTGGAAGTAGGACATTTCGTAACAAATTAGTACCTTCTTCAGGTTATGTTCTTTAATAATTAGTGCACTAGAGATTAATCCCTATATCGCAAGGGCCTTTACAAACATACAATTTAGGTAATGAACACAAAGTACACCGAACCTCAAAACAAATATTTATGGACAAGTCCTGTGTAGGAATTGAAGACGGGACGGGTCAGTATCAAAACCACATCTCATATTTACATACATTTTAAGGCTATTCGTAATCAATAACGTCTCAAGATTCGTTCATGAAATCTCACCGGCTACCCTTTCATCCTACCAAATCAGCGAGATTTTATGAAAGATAGTTTTAACACTAACATGCAGTATTTGGGGCTCGGCTACATAATTTTAGATGGTGAATCGCAGTGTCAATGCACTCTTTTATCAAACACTTGACACACAGACAGATTTAATTCCTTATAATGCTAAGTTATGCATAATTTTAAGTTATATTTATACTCTTCATATCTCATAAAACTTTCTCTAAAATCACTTAACTCATCACTTTCAAGACAATACATTTTTGGAACTTGACTAAATAAACGATTTCTATTTAATGTATTCAAAAATCAATATCTCTAATATTACTTTTGCCTCCATATTTATATAATAAATATGCGTGAAACAACGGTAGATACTCCTACCGTTATGTTTCGTATGGTGAGTGAGAGCGCGGGAAACCCAAGCCCTCTCCCTATCATCTTTTTATTACCCTACCTATCCTTACTATCTACTCCTCTACCTACCTATCCTCTCCTCGATATTCTTCCTATCTAAGGAAAGGGTCCTTGGAAATGGCGACGCACGAGTTGTACCACTTACCATCAGGTGGGCCGTATGCTTGTTTGCCATTCATGTATTATAAACAAAATCAAGTATATTATTTAAGAAAGTAGCATAATTAAGAAAGAAAAATGATTATAATAATAGATAGAAAACACCCAGACGTAGTACAAATATTTCATCATCATCACAGAAATAATTGTCCTGAGTGGGAATCGAACCCACGACCTCGTGCACGGAAGTCGGTTACACTGCCGAGTACACCACGAGGCCTGTCATATGTATTATATATGTTACTAGCTATTCTGGTAACATTAAGAAGTTTCGTTAAAGCCAGCAGTTTTATTGAATTATATTTAAGGCTCCTGATATAGTAGCGGAACAAAACTTATACTTATGTTTTTAAATTTAATTAAAAATCCGGTTTTTAATTTTTACTTTTTTTTTAAATAATCAGACAGGAATTCTATAAAAAATTGTTAATAGTAATCAGGGACGCCCAAGTAGGTAGTCTAATACACTTTTTATCTTAAATATCAGAAATGTACAGACATAGTTCTATTATAGCTTTATAATAGTAACTGCTTCTGTAGTGCAACGGTAGTGTAAGCGACTGTGCCCGACCTGGGAATCGAACCCGAGACCTCATGATCAGCATAAGGTCAGGGGTTCGATTCCCGAGTCAGGCAGCGTTATTAAGCTTTTTCGTAAAAAGAAAAATTCGTATTAGCACGGAGTTGGAAATATACCCGGTAGACGGCAATAGGCTCGCCCTCTATTACGTGGGACTCAAACATAGCTAGAGAACCGTGGGTGTGTAATACACATCTCAGCCTACCCCTTCGGGGAATATAGGCTATAGGCGTGGTGATATGTAATAGTACAGATTTAGGGCATGGTAGTCTGCACTCCTCATACTCTCAGTCCATAATGGACAATAATAAATTTTTCATTTTACGTAATTTATTAGATGGTTAATTAGATGGATTAATAGATCAATAAACATACAACTTTTTGTTTTGACCGATAGGTTGACTGTCCAAAAGTAATTTCAGAGTTTAACTCGTCTTACGTCTCTTTATCCAAGGAGTCTATAATAAATTAAAGCTTTTCGATGTTTATCTATATATCTAAAAATGAATCCTTATTTCCTTTAGACACGCCATCACTTGAAAACGACTCTACCATTCCATTCATCTTTTTTCAAAGTTTTTTATCACCTTGTAGCAAGTTTTTACGGAAAGAAAAAATAAGGAAATTGCGCAGAAAATTAGAAAATTTCAGTAAACTTTACGAATATTTTAACTTCGCGTGTTTGACAGTTCACAAGTAATTGAATATTCATAGCAAGACAACGTCTGTCGCGCTAGCGAGATATGAATAAATAGTCACATAAAAATCAAATGATATACCTATCGTGAAACGTGCCTTGAAGCCCATATTAATTTATTATATAAGGATAAAGACCACGCTCCGTAACAATTTCGATATCTTACGCCTACATACAACCATATGGCCAAACCGATAGTTAAGTATAAAACAACGAAAACTAATAAATAGACGCCGAAATAAGCTCCTAGCTATTACAGTTAACTAGTAATGCGGAGATACGAATTTTTTATTATCTACAATGAATAGTTATTATGAAAGATGAAAGCCGATACTTGGGCACGCGCCATACAAAGTAAAAATTACTCAGGAATGTTGCGCCAGATGGTTATCTTGTTATAAAGGTTAGAGTTTGGTACTTGATTTGTGATATATATTTTAAGATCTTATTAATACTTACATATCATCACACCATCTCCCTTGAGGGGTAGGCCGATAGAACAGAGCGTTAAAAGGCTCTATTCTTGCATACTTACATTTCTCTCTTCCTCAACATTCATAGTTCTCTTCATACACGCTCGTCGGTTTCAGAGACTCCTGACTCCACCTTTCTTCAATACTTGACTAATTTGGTCTAGGTAGGTGAATCTCGGTCTCCCCTATGCCCTAGATCCTTCCACTTTCGCATTGTGTATATTCTAACCAGTCGCTCATCTAGCATTCTTTCCACATGTCCGAACCATCGGAGCATCCCCTTTCGCATCTTTACACCAATACTCTCATTCGTACCTACTCGCTCTCTTACGTCGTCGTTACGTCATATCTTATTATTATACATTACACTTTATACTTACAATACATAAATGAATAATTATAAATTCAACTCAGCATCAGCTGTTATGAAAGTTTCTGACAGATTTTGCAAATCTTTGGTTTGAAATTATCGTATCGCCTTACTGTAATTGGTAAAGACATCGATGCGCTGTCACAATAATACTACTTCTGCCAATCATGGTGTTTCTTCAATCAATATTAATGCAACAATGCGATGTCCATATGAATTATTATTTTACATTCTAAGCCCCCTGCTAAGGCCTGATGTTAGAAAATCGATATTTGCGGAATTCAGACAGCAATCACACTGAAGAAAAAAATTGTAATTAGTTGTCTCTCTCTCTCTCTGTTTCTGATTTGACCCAAAAGCCGAATCCAATACAGTTATTGAAAGACCCAATACAATTATTGAAATACTCTATTGGGGAATAGCGAATAAATGAGAACTCGCATAAGTATAGCGCCGAACATTAGTGATAGGAATTTGTACGCGGTCATGCCGGTCATGGCAAAGAAGCATCGGTCCCACCTGGTTTTAAGTAGGCGATACACGTGTCACAACTGCAACAAAACTGATAGGAGGTAGAAATGATGCGTAATAAGGAGAGGATAAGGGGGTTTAGACCTCTAGTGGTGTCGATTACCATACGAAAGAAAACAGTAGGACTTACTACCGTAGTTTCACATTGATCTCTTCTGAGAGGGTACTTCGCCAGTCAAGCCGGCCCAATTATTCTGGGATAACCAACGCTCTAGTACTACCAACTATGGACACTATCTCCGAGGGATGCGATAGAGAATGTTACGAAGCACAGATTTGATCTGTGTTGACGACGCACAGAAATGTGACATCCTTTTTTAATAGTAGGAATAAATAAGGTACTCCACCTGCACATACATGTAAATACGGATTACGACGTTTGATTGATTTATGTAGTTAAATGATGATTTAGTAGTGGACGCAAGTTAAAGTATCACGAATTATGACCATCCAGCATATTGTGTAACGTTAGGCTGTCATTTTAACTGCACAGGAGAGCGTTCATGGAAGGATCATCGTAAGAGCAATCAATGAATCACAGAAGAAGACTAACCACGAAGTACTGTTGGTCAGCTAAATCAACAGACAGAAACCGGTGGGTGAAAGCCTCTGGATGTCTGCATGTAGGCAGACGAAACAGCAGCCCACATGATTCTTGAATCTCCGAGAGTGTCAGAATACCGGGCACTATACATCGGGTCTCCGAGTTCTCTACCAGAAGTCGCTGGCAACGTCAAGGGTCTGCTAGGCTTTCTGGGGACACTGGGTTGGCAAGAGTAGTGCCATCAACCCATCACGCAAAATAGGCGCATCTATGACGTCGAGTTGCGGAAAATCAGCCAGCGTCTACATACATACATACCCTACTGTCTCCACGATTCCTTCGACTTAACATAGATTTAAATAAACTTTGATAGCCTTATGAAACAAAATGCTTGTAATCAAAAAAGTCGCTATAATAAGAAAGGCTGACGATATATTATATGATATGTTCGTAGATCGTAGCTTAGCTGTGCACTTGCAATTCGAAAGGTTGTCAAGGTTAAGCAACTTTCACTCGGCTGATCTGAGTCAGATGGGTGACCAAAAAGTTATAACAATTTGTTGAAACCTGACTTCCACCGTACGGCTGTCAGATGATATCCTGGTCAACTGCATCAGGTTATAAGTCCTAAATAAAAAATCTGACTCCGGTCTTGTTCTAAGGTTGCCAGGTCTCCACTTAGTTGGGTCGTGGAGCTCAGATAATAGGCAGTTGCTCCGTGTAAGTACGTGGATCAGCTCATCATCAGATCTGAAGCCGACACCAACAAGAGGATTAGGATAAGGCTAGGGATATGGTGATATTTATGATGATACATCACATTATATTTTTATTTATTTTTTTATTGCTTATGATGGCAGACGAGCCAAGGCCCACCTGATGGTAAGTGTTAACCGTCACTCATGGACTATGTCTGTATGTCTGTAACTATACCGAAAGTATAGTCAAGCCATGTGAAATGAAAGAATAAACGGCTATCTTCTGCTACAGCCAAAACACACTGATGTGCTTCATGAACGGTCACACAGGAGACGGTACCGTGGTGGGCACGATAGCAAGTGAGTACTCTCACTTAGTACCCAGCCCTACCACCAGTAATGCAATGGGTGATAATTACTTACTTCCCTTAGTTGTCTTATACGACACCCGTGGGAGAGAATGGGGTGGTGACACTTGTATTCTTAGTCCGTCACCACACACACATTTTACACATATGTAAATATAACATTCTAAATTAATGACTTATCACCATATTCGTGTAGATATTTTCAATTTTGTTGAAACATTTTGTAAGATAATATATTTTATTATAAGTGGTATTTGTGCATATTTTATTTAGTTAAATAATTTATAAATTTGTGCTAATGTGTTATACAAACGAGACCACACAGTAAGAGTTTGTAAAACATAAATTCTTACACATTTTGAAACAAATTGATAGAAGTAGTGTATTAGGTAATGTATATAGATACACGATCTCATTGACGTATAAAAATGTTTATTATCCAACAGTTGTGAGCAGTGATTAATAGAACTTTCAAAAGAAATTGTTGTACTCACCTAAAGTTAAAATAGCTTTTTTAATGATAGCTTTGGCCGTGTGGGGCCGGCATCAAGAATAGCTCCACCCTGTCTCTTCCTATGGAAGTTGTAAAAGCCGACTAAGGGATTACCGGGGGACCGGGCAGCAGCGTTCCCCTGTGTACTAAAAACATCCACTGCGATCGCCAACCCGCGTGTCAAGCGTGGCGATTATGGTAAAACCCCCATTTTGGGGAGGCCTATGTCCAGCAGTGGACGATGAAAGGCTGATGGATGGATGGATGGAATGATAGCTTAGCGGTAAAACCAAGGACTAAAAAGACAGTGGAATCAAGTCCGATCCCCAGACCTCGCGTGTCACACACCTCTGATCTTTAGGATTTTTCGAAACTCTTTAGGAATGAAAAAGAATGGAGAAGATCAGTTGGACAGATATGATATATATATACGAATGAGGACGTATTGGAAAGAGTAAAGAAAAAAATAAATTTAATAGAAACAATACAAAACAGAAGAGGCAGAATGATAGGCTATCTCATACGACATGACACCTTTATGAAAAATATCTTAGAGGGAAATACAGAAGCTACATGAACCAAATAAAAGAAAAGGTTGGTGTCATGTCGTAAAAGGAGGTGAAAGAGGCTATCTCAATAGATAGGTGGAAAGAATTTTATCATCTGCACCGTAAAGGGCTAACTGCCTCGGTGGTGTAGCGGTAGTGTATGCGACTGCTAATCATGAGGTCCCGGGTTCGATCCCCGGGTCGGGCAATGTTATTGAGATTTTTCCTTAAAAGAAAAATTCTCAGTAGCAGTCCGGAGTTTGGAAATGTGCCCGGTAGACGTCAATAGGCTCGCCCCCTATTACGTGGGACTTAAACATAGGTGGCGAGTCGTGGGTGTGTGCCTACCCCTTCGGGGAATACAGGCGTGATGCTATGTTGTCAAGGGTCTAATCTTTAATTCAATATTTATTTACAAATTAGCACTGCTCAGTGAAAAAAACATCGTGAGATGTACCTGGCAGATTTTCTCATGGCACATATCGATAAATGATCGCCACGATCACTAATATCAGCAATGAATTAGGCTGATGGATATGTGATATTTTTTGTTGATATCTATTAGGTTTGTTTCATCATCATCCATCCATCAGCCTTTCAACGTCCACTGCTGGACATAGGCCTCCCCAAGAGAACGCCACAACGAGCGGTCCTGTGCCGACTGCATCCAACGGCTCCCCACGGCTTTGACCAGATCGTCGGTCCATCTGGTGGGGGGCCGTCCTACGCTGCGCCGTCCGATACGTGGTCGCCACTCAAGAACCTTTCTTCCCCAACGGTTGTCGGTTCGTCGAGCGATGTGGCCTGCCCATTGCCATTTCAGCATGGCAACCCGGCGGGCTATGTCAGTCACTCTCGTATTAGGTTTGTTTATAATCAAGTAAATATATGGTATTGGCTGTGCTACCAATATTTCTATAATTATTTGGTGATTACAATGGTTTATTTTACGCATAAAATAAAATCGAAAAATATTCATAAATAAAAACCTAAAGTGAAAGCGTTACGTTAAAAAACACCGTATGCTCATAACAAATCAAAACTCAAATATAATTTATGAAATCTCCCTATAGTTTATGGAAGAAAAAATAACATAAATATTGTACGTCTTAATAATGCGCCGTGAGTACATCAGAAGGAATGAAGACCGTAGTGAAACTTCGACGTACCTGTGTCTAATTTTTGTGCCATCAAAAAGTGGCTATAACAACATTAATAAATTACTGCCTCTAGCCAAACTCTGTGACCGGATAACGTACCTTATACATTTCTTAATTTTCAAAATCATATCTTATATCAGTTATAGGTTAAGGTACAATTTTGCTTGGGGGTTTAATGATTTGCATTTCACAAGCTCACTGACCAAAATTAAAGCAGTTTCCGATTAATATAAGCTATAACAATTTCGCCTCGAGCTTTATGCTTCTTGGTCATTATTAAATACTTCCTCCCAGTATTTTATTATATTTTTATGGCTAGTCTAAGACAGAGCATAACTGCATTGATTGCTAAATGCTTTGACATTATAAGACGGCCATCTTAGACCGTTGCACATAAATTATTTGGATGATTAACAAGGAGTTTGATTAAGTAAGACGTATTTAATTTTAGAATTATAATTGGAAGGATGATAAACTTGTGTCGTTTTATGAATTTTAATTTTGGACAGGAAACGTAACTTAAAAGTTATTGTTTCAAGTTTTGTCTAGCTCAGTCAAGTGATAAAATATGTATTTAGATATTTTTATATATATTTTTAGCATTTGACATGCTTAGCAACATATATTAAACACAAAGTGAAAAATGTGAAACCGAAAATAACAGTCACGGGCAGGATTCGAACCTGCATCTCCTGGATACCGTCCAGATGCTTTGCCAATTCAACCATCGTGACCCTTGCTCCTGACTGCTAACTTCGATAGCACATTCATACTTAACGTCTTTGGGTGACGCCTGCATCATCTGTCGGAAGAATTTTCATACATTATACCGACCAGGTAAACTTAATTTTACAATTAAGATTTTACCTAATAATGAGGCAAACCCTATAAATATTTCCCTAAAAGTCAGAAATAGTCAAATCGTAAATTTTTATAATTAATAATAATATAATAAATAATAATAATAAATATTCACGGACATTTCACACAACGTCCTCTGGTCCGAAACTAAGTTTAGGTAACGTTTGTGCTATGGGTACCAGATTACGGATATAATACATATATTACTTTTTTTTTTGTAAATACATACATATAATAGATAGAAAATACTCAGACACAGTACAAATATCTGTGTTCATCACACAAATAATTGTAATGAGTGGGAATCGAACCCACGACCTCATGCACAGAAGTCGGTTATACTACTGACTACGCCATGAGGCCCTTTTAATCTAAAATAATCTCTCTAGGCCTGTAAAACTGGACCACTGAAGTATTGTCTACAAGTTCCAGTGGTCCACCAGTACAGATTGAGAGACGGCAGACATCGGGTTTATTTAGTTGGTGAGAGCCTCACATTTCCCTATTCGTTAACCCGAATGATGGGGTGTGTGGTTAGGTACATTTTTCCCGCTTTAACAATAAAAAGGACTGTAAAACTGCAAACAGCAACATCATTTAGTTCTTGAGGCCCCAAGCTACCTTGTTCGTTGCTCTGGACAACGGGATGTGCGGTTAAGTGCATTTTTTCTACCATAAAAAAAGAGCTATAAAACTAGTCAAATGCTTAGAAATACACGAAACTTAAATACCTCTTAATCTGTGAAAGTACCAGATGGTTTCTAAAAACAGTGTTTATTGGCAGACTAGCCAAGGCCCACCTGATAGTAGGTAGTAACCGACGCTCATAGACTCAACAATACCAACATTTTTGCCAAGCCGCTGCTCAGAATTTCATTTCTCTCCCGGTGCAATCAAAAGACAATGATCCTGCTCGGGCCTGATAACAAATGAGTACCTACTCCTACTTGGCACTACTCCATTACTAGAAATGCAATGGATGATGACTGCTTACTTCCCTTAGTTGGCTCATATACTATATTATATACTAACTGGGTGAAAAGCAAGCATACGGCCCACCAGATGACACCACAGGACCACACCACAGGTATCACTCGACTGGCGTCGCCAACTCCAAGGAAAAGTACAGTAAGTGGAGGAGAGGATAAGGAGGGAACTTAGGCTTACAACACTCGCACTCACCACACTAATCACAAGAGTGGGAGAGAAAAGCCTACTGTTGTTTCACGCTTGTCTTCTATGAAAAGGTGGTACTATCCCGATCGAACCAGTCCTTTCATGGGAGAAGCAATGCTCTACCACTAGAACAAAATGTATTATTAATCCGCTCCACACTGACCAAAATGTAAAAAAAAATAAAAATGCGAGTACTTATATACGCGCGTAAGAAGATATACTTCTTTGGCATCATTAATAAAGTAATTATTAAGTTCGTAACTCCTCTTCCACCTCCTCCTTGTGGCCTCCAGTGCTAATAGCCCCGTCTGGTTTGGAGGGCCTAGCCTTCCCTCCTCGAGAGGCGCTCGCGGAACACCACCATCGCCACCACCTTGGGCCTGCTTCTGCTAGAGTGGTGGACTGATCATCATCAGGCCCTGGATATCACCTAGGACCGGGGTACTTGTCAAAAAGAATCAGACGATTCCAAAATGGATGGGATTACAGCGTTTTATAGCAAAGTGCCTATTGCCACCTTCCAGCTCCATTATCAGGCCCTGGATACTATCTAGAGACAAAATACTCGTCAAGAGGAATCAAACGAGTCCAAGCTCGATGGGGTTACGTCGTTTCATTACAGAGTTACTGTGTCCATCTTCCAGCTCCATCATCAGACCCTGGATACCAACTAGATACAAAGTACTCGTCAATACGAATAATACTGCATGGGGTTATGTCGTTTAATATTGGAGTTCCTATGACCACCTTCTAGCTCTGTCATCAGACCTTGGGTACCATCTTAAGACAAAGTACTCGTCAAGACAAATCAAACGAGTCCAAACTCGATGAAGTTGCGCCATTTCATCATAGAGTTCCTATGGCCACCTTTTAGCTCCATCATCAGATCAGCTCTATGTCATCATAATATTACATTGTCCCGCAATGCACATGTTGCGTGTTAAATTTCAGTTCAATCGGAAATAGGAAAGTGTGTCAAATTTAACTTAAAGGGACAAGTTAAATAAAAGCTTGAAAATTATCCTTAAAGACATAAACAACTTAATTCGAGAATTTAGTCTTGTAACTCATATTAAAAAAAAAACATACGTGATTGAATCCGTAATACGGAGATCCGTAGGACAACGAGAGTGACCGACATAGCCCGCCGGGTTGCCATGCTGAAGTGGCAATGGGCAGGCCACATCGCTCGACGAACCGACAACCGTTGGGGAAGAAAGGTTCTCAAGTGGCGACCACGTATCGGACGGCGCAGCGTAGGACGGCCCCCCACCAGATGGACCGACGATCTGGTCAAAGCCGCGGGGAGCCGTTAGATGCAGTCGGCACAGGACCGCTCGTTGTGGCGTTCTCTAGGGGAGTCCAATGTCCAGCAGTGGACGTTGAAAGGCTGATGGATGGATGGATGGATGGATGCGCGCGCATCTTAAAATTTCACTCTCATCATTTTTTCATAACGCGCCTAAAGAAGTATAACTTCAAAAATCCACATAATAATAAAATTCTAATAGAACATTAGATGCGTCCATATATCAGCGAAGAATCGCATGTACTTCTGGTCGAATCTCGATAGTTTTATCCAAACTAAACTATGCTGACTCAGTTATTGGACCAATAATCTTGGCGCGCACCGAAAAGCTGTAACGTATTCAGAATGCTTGAGTTAGATTCTGTTTTACAATTCCGCCAAGAACTCATGTTACATTTTTTATGCAAATAAGAATGTCATGTTGAAAGTGAAACTACGTAGAAAATTGCACCTGGCCTGTCTCCTATATGGTGTGATGACAACTAAATGCCCTTCGTATCTATATAGTAAATTAGCTCCTGTGGCATAGGCATTGTTAGGTTTCGAGTCGTCGATGCGCTCTGCTATTAGCTATTCCTCAGCATAAATCTGCAGCATTTTATGGTAGTTTCAAGTATGCATATTCCAATATTATTATAAGGAATACTATCCCTCCTCCCATCAGAGATCAAAACACAATTCATAGTTTCACCATTTCGATGAAGAAACACCTTCTTACAACCCAAATTTTGTATGAATCAGTTAATTATAATTTATCAATCATCTAATAATTCATCATCCGTTAAAATTGGCAAAATGGTAGTTGCAATTTTGCGTGAATGCTTTAATATGCACACTCAATTTTGTCTCGGCATAGCATCACTACCCAACTCCATGACAGCGTTGTCTTACATTTGCCTTCCATTTCTTATTTTTAATGTGAAACATCTAATGCGGAGGGAGGGTAAAATGGGCTGTTAGTGTGACGACGCTTTTATTTTACTTGACCCGTTAAAATCTAGCAAGTTAAATTTGACACACTTCCCGGTTTCCGATTAAGCTGAAATTTTACAAGCATGTGTATATCGCGTGACAATGCAATATTATGATGACATGGAGCTGATCAGATGATGGAGCTGGAAGGTGGACATAGGAACTCTATAATGAAACGGCGCAACCCCATCGAGTTTGGGCTCGTATGATTCGTCTTGCCGAGTACCAAAGTACTCGGCAAGACGAATATAATAATAATATAATATAATATCGACAAATGTCTAGATGGTATCCAGGGCCTGATGATGAAGCTGGTAGGTGGCTACAGTAACTCTATAATGAAACGACGCAATCCCGTCGAGTTTGGACACGTTTGTTCATCTTGATGAGTACTTTGTCTTTAGATGGGATCCAGGGTCTGATGATGGAGCTAAAAGGTGGCCATGGGAACTCCGTTATAAAACGACATAACTCCATCTAGTTTGGGCTCGTATGATTTGTCTTGACGAGTACTTTGTCTCTAGATGGTATGCAGGGTCTGACAATAGAGCTGGAAGGTGGCCACAGTAACTCTGTAATGCACGACGTAGCCCTATTGAGTGTATATCGTTTGATTCGTCTTGGGGAGTACTTTGTCATATTATGATAATTTTATTTCTACAAAATAATTTCGATGTTTTCACATCTGCTAGACGTCCCGCGACGTCTAGTTTTTTTTTTACTATTTACTTGTTTCTGTCCACGAACTGACCGCAGAGGTCTTTTAACTGCGCTAGTTCATATATTTGTTATCCAGTTTAGATTACTTTTTATTATGCTTTTTATTTACATAATTTTTAATTTATTTATCTTTTAAGTAATTATTTGTCCAAGTATATCTTTATATATTTTTGTTTAACTATTTTTTTTATTAAGTATATTTTTTTGTACGGGTTGCCAACTAATGACCAGCGCTGGACCTCATCCAGCTTATGCTGAGTTGGCGACCCTTTCCAGTGGGGCACTTCACTTGTGTGTATTATCATTTAGTTGTTTATACTTTTAATTTTCCCATTTGTGAATAAAGCATTTTATTTCTTTCTTTCTTTCACTTAATAATTACCCAAACTTACTTATAATTTCAGTCATCTCCTTATTAAAACCTTCAACAACAACACTTAATGAATGTTTTTTTTTTACTGTCACAGCCAATTTCGTTAAGCTATAAGACAGCTAAGAGCTTCGAGATAATCTTTGCGTTATACTCTTTTATCGTCAATGTCAACTATATATATTGCCTACCATCAAAGCTCAGAGTATATGGTCTTAGCACTGTCTATCATATAATTTAATGTTCTCAGTAAATTGCATAAGATGATGAAATGTACCTACCTCAGTGGCTGTCACGTAAAGTCATAATGAATCCCTCCCAATAATAATAGACGGGTAACATCCAGTACAGTGATGGATTTGGGGTTATACAATGGGTAAGTATAACTTACCAGATATTAAATGGTATTTTCTGCAATATAAGTAATGTTATTATTAAAATTAATTGAGATGGCATAGTGGTTTATATACCGACTTCCTCTGCCAATTGTTGCTGGTTCGATTCTCACAAAGGAAAATTCTTTGTGTCATGCACAAACGGTTGTTTTGAGTATAGGTATTTGTTGCGTCAGTTGCACGTCGCATAAAAAAAATGCGAATCAGCAAGCAATATGAATAACAGGTTTGTGGAAATCGAGAATGCGGTTGGATCGGCCTCACTACGTATCAATAGGAATCGTAAACTTTCGGACTATACTCACAAGCCCATGAAAAATAGAAAAGAAATGACAGTCCATTACTCAGCCGACTTTTCCTATTTAAGGTGTTTAACACAACAGACTCAAACTCCAAGGCTGTGCGACAAGATATTTGCATAGGGAGTGAGAGAGCGATAGAGCTTAACGAAAGCTCTTAAGTGTTTTATATCTAGTAGTATATTTTTGACGAAGCTGAAGACCAACGACGGCAATACTCGACAGAATAATCGGCCTCTGTATTTGGCGTTTGCGGTTTATGTGAAAACCTTCGATTCGATCGAAACTTGGACGGTGTTTCAGTTCCTTCAGCGGTGCCAAATGGACTATTACATTTGACAAGTATATCGAAGAACTTCTATAGAAACGCCACCATGTCAGTCCGAGTTCAGGACAAGAGTGTAAAATAATTCAATAACTAACTTTTTATAATAAACTAGCTGACCAGGTGAACTTCGTATCGCCATATTTATTTTTCCGAAATACTATCGTGGCGCCACCTACCGGGCCCAAACTAAATCTAAAGCATCCCGGTACTTCCACAAACATACACAAAAAATTTCGTCAAGATCAGTCCAGCCGTTCAGGAGGAGTTCAATGACATACACACGTACAGTAGAATTATATATATAAAGATTAGTAAAATTAGGTTGGCAATATTTACCTATTATCACTGTTAGTATAATAAAATACAGTAAGTACCTATACGAGTATCTATCTATCTATACTATTATAAAGCTGTAACAGAGCTAAGATATTTGAGAAAAAATTACTGTATTAGGCTCTAAACACAAAACGATTTTTCGTCTGTTTGTTCGTTTGCACATCACGCCAAAATTACAGAACGGACTTTGATGCTACTTCTTTTATTTGATAGCTCTTGATTAGGCTTAAAAACTGACATACATTTTATCTCGCTACTATATCAGGAACCTGGGAGATATAATCTAACAACTACCTTTTGGCTGCGGCGGAACCGCGGGCAAAGGCTAGTTATGCTATAAGTGCAAGAAAGCAATATGCTAAAAACGCTTAATTTAACAATTAATTATGTTAATTTAGATAATCTTAATTTAATCTTGGACGCGCAGTTCATAATCCTTTTTATCCAAATCCATCCCTGCTTCCTCACCAGAAACCTGTTCAGTCTCAGTGATTCTCTTATTCATATCAAGTTAATAAAGTTCTCGCCTACTGTATACTCGTATTACAGATAATATCATGAGCCCTTCTCTAGATATGAATGAAGGTAAGTGTTCATATAGCGTTATTGACCAATGCGTACTTTGTAATGTAATATTCGTTGTTAACAAAAATCATTTAAAATGGAACATTAATTTCAGTAATACTGCGCATCTTCCTCACAGATGGTGAATTGGCTTAGATACCTATCTACCATGCTAAGTGTTATGGGTTCGATTTCCACATACAACAAATATTTTTGTGCTCCGCAAATAATTGTTCTAAGTCTGAGTATAATTTGTGTTCGTTAAATTGTATGTTTGTAGAGTTCCCCACGCTGCAAAAATAATTTTAAGTGCGGGGCGTTGTTTTCTTTTTTAATTAAATAAGTAACAATATTTTAAAACTGTATCTGTACAATGGAAATACACATTTATGAGATTGTAACTATATTAGGTTATTTTGGGCGTATCTGAAACACAAAACACTTTTCATATTATTATGTTTGTTGGCGCATCACGCAAAAGCTACTAAACAGATTATGACGACTTTTCCGTTTGATGGTTCTGTATTAAACATAAAAACTGGTATCTCGCTACTATATCGGGTAAGAAGATATACAATGTGAAAGTGGAAGGATGTAGGTACAGGGGCAGACTCACCTACCTAAAACAAATCAGTCTTGTATTGAAGGAAGGTGGAGTCATGAGTCTCCGAAACCAGCAAGCGTGAATAAAGAAAATTATGAATGTTGAGGAAGCGACAGATGTATGCAAGAATAGAGCCTTTTGGTACTCTGTTCTCTCTACCTACCCCGCAAGGGCGATATCGTGATGATAAATAGGTAAGTATATCGGGAACCTGAAATATTATCGGTAATCTAAAAGCTAGTATTTAGTGTAACGCGAATCAGGCAACGGTGAGACGGTTGCTAAGCCAAGACTTTTTGTAAACAATAATTTTTGAGTGTTAAATTCTAGTGTTTTTTTATCACCATAAATAGGTTTACAAAAAAAAATATACGATGTTTACTTTACTTATTATTAATTTAACTTCAGTCAGTGGTGCAGCGGTAGTGTAAGCAACTGCTGATCATGAGGTCTCGGGTTCGATTCCCAGGTCAGCAGTGTTATTGAACTTTTTGTAAAATGAAAAATTCTCAGTAGCAGCACGGAGTTTGGAATGTGCCGGGCCCATAGGCTCACCCCCTATTATGTGGGACTTAAACATACTGGCGAACCGTGGGTGTGCGCTTCTGCCTTTTTTTTATTAAGGCGGAAAAAAAAGTTTCTAACCGCACACCGTCATTCCGGGGACCGTCGTTCGGGGGTTTGTCACGAACAGGGTAGTGTGAGGCCCTCACCCACTAAAGAAACCCGCCGTGTGCCGTCTCTCCGCCTTTACTGGCGGGCCACCGGAACCATATTACATTCCTTCAGTGGGATACACCTCTGCCTACACCTTCGGGGAATACAGGCGTGATGCTATGTTTAATATATTGATTTGACATTATATAGATAGTTATTAATCTTGTATTCGAAGTGGATATTGACTAAAACATAAAATGAAACCTTTAATATACAAATGCTGGTTTTAAATCTAAAAAAGTCGACCAAGAATGAATTGTCTTTTTCATCCGATCCGTCATATTTACTGCTATTATTAGGCTTAGCTTTCAGCCTCAGGCAGTTTATAGGCAACTACGAGTAGTTATTAGTGATCACAAACCGCAAAAAAATATTGTTCTTAAATCAACATTAAACGTATATTATTTATTACTATGACGAGCCTTTTGGCGTAGTCGGTAGTGTAACCGACTTCCGTGCACGAGGTCGTGGGTTTGATCCCCACTCAGGCCAATTACGAGTACTTGTGTGATGAACACAGATATTTGTACTGCATCTGGGTGTTTTCTATCTATTGTATTATATTTACAAAAAAAAAGTAGTATAATTATGTATTATATCCGTAATCTGGTACCCATAGCACAAGCGTTAAGCTTAGTTTGGGATCAGGGGACGTTGTGTGAAAATGTCCGTGAATATTTATTATTTTATTTATTTACTATTTTGATTTTAAATTTTATCTTTGTCGATACTCATGATGAATTTTTTTTTATACTACGTGGGTGGTAAACGGCTCATCTGATGGTAAGCGGTCACTGTAGTATATAGACGCTAGCAACACTAGAGACATCACTCGCGTGTCGCCATCTCCTAAACTGTAGGAGTAACTACCGTTGTTACACGCTGATCTTCTGTGAGAGGGTGGTACTTCCCCGATCGAGCCGGCCCATTCATGTTATGATAAGCAACACAATAACGTTACAAATTTATTATTTTAAATATTTAAATTTTAAACACTACTATGATGTGTCTGACTTCATACATAAAATATTATAACGCTTCAGGCTCGTTCTTGAGCACACACTTGATAAAACATCTCAAAATCATCTTTAAGGTTTAATACCTACCATTATTTTATTTTAACATATTCATACAAATTGTCTTATTATTCATAACGTACACAAATTCGGGTACATTATGATAATGACGTAATAATGCGCTGACGATTTACTGAATCCTTAGCCAATGGTAAATTGGAGCCCGTTGAAGATGATTTTGTATACTTGTTCTTATTATAGATTTTGAAAAATTAGTTTTAAAACCAAACTTTTAACAAAAAAGCTAAAATGCTGTTCAATTTTTATGTGTGGAGCGGTAGACGTTTTTTTATGGTGAACCGTAGCCAAACCATAATCATAGAAAACTAGTTAAAATGTAAAAATAAGACATCGTGAAGAAACCTGCATCAAGAAACAGATTTTTACAAAGGCTTGTCAACAAGCATTTGGCATGCATAACAGAATGTTATCTCTTTTTTAAGGTGGGAAAAATGTACCTAGCCTTGCAACCCGCTGTTCGGGGCAACGAACAGGATAGTGTGGGGTCCTCACTTACCAAATAAACCCGCTGCGTGCCGTCTCTCCGCCTGTCTTGGCGGGCCACTGGAACTATGTTATATTACTTCAGTGGTCGACAGAATATTACCTTAATATCTAATTTGTACGAAAACTCGTACCTGGCAGTGGAAGTTATAAAAATATCAAAAAAACCTTTGTAAGCTTGATTGATATATCTCGTATGCCAATAGTCAAGAATTAATTTCACAAATTCAGCAAAATATATAGGTAAGTATCTATCATAAATACAAATGTGATGTGGAGGTTGGGTCGTTTGTTACTGAGATAGCATAGCGGTCTAGAACACTTCCCCGAATTCCCGCTTTGAACTCCGCTCGCAGTAATGTTCTCTTTTTCAACATTCACAAATAAGTTGTTCATATAAGTAACTACCTTTTTTTTTTTTTTTTTTATTTTAGGTGGGCAAAAATGTCCTACCGCACACCCCGCTGCCCGGGGAGACAACGGGGTAGTGTGAGGCTCTCACCCACTAAAAACCCACCGTGCGCCCTCACCCGCCCTTGCTACGGCGGATCACGGGAACCGCGTCGTTTCTCCGCAATCCGCAGGCGGCAGCCCCTTCGGGCACCCTCTCTTGTGCGACGCCCCGCGCACTTGGGCGTCACACCTTCGCGGTAGGCTTCCGCGGACGGCAGGGTACTCCCCGACCCCACCGTCCGCAGCCTCGGCAAGGGCGGCATCAGGCGCAGGTAAGCGCGCGCACGCCGCCCCGCGCGCCGGCGGCGAATCGGGTCCGCGAAGGAGGATTCCTCCCGGGCCCTCTCCGCCGCCTCCTTCCGCGAGGTGACAGCCTCGCAGAAGGCGGCGACCGCGGTCCAGGCGCTGTCACTGCCAACCATCGCTCGCGCAACGGCCGGCAGCGACAGGTCCACGCCTTTGACTGCAGCGAGTTCCCGGCGCTGCACATCCCAGGCCGGGCACGACTCAAGCGTGTGCTGGTCCTGGTCCTCGACCACCTAGAGCCCCGCCTCAGGGGACTGTTCGACGCTTGCCTGGTGTCCGGACGGTTCCCTGACTGCTGGAAGGAGGGGAAGCTCGTGCTCCTGCCGAAGCCGGGACGGTCTCCGAATACAGTCGCGGCCTTCAGGCCCATCGTGTTGCTGGACGAGGTGGGCAAACTGCTCGAGCCGGGTAGTCGCTGCCCGCATCGTCCGGCACCTAGGTGCGGTCGGCCCCGACCTGTCCGATGCCCAGTTCAGATTTCGGGCGGGTCGGTCTACGGTCGACGCCATCCTGCGCTTGAAGGCCGCGGCTGCGGAGGCCGTCACCTCGAGGGAAGTGCTGTTGGCGGTGTAGCTCGACATCGCCAACGCCTTCAATAGTCTGCCATTCGGCTGCATCAAGGAGGCACTCCGGTACCATGGAGTGCCCCTCTACCTAAGGCGGCTGGTGGCGGACTACCTCGACGGCCGCAACGTCCTCTTCGTGGACCGGGAAGGGGACGTTGTAAGGAGGGCTACGTCGTGCGGCGTCCCGCAGGGTTCGGTTCTAGGGCCGCTCCTGTGGGACATCGGCTACGACTGGGTCCTCCGTGGTGGTGGTTAGGGCGGACCCTCGGTTTAGCAACACGAGGTCCGCCGCTTCCGCCCACTCTTGGACCGCCGCACCTCGGGCGTCCATCCTGGGGGACCCCCACGCCTTTGATTTGGCGTTGAAGTCCCCCAGCACCAGCACAGGGCTCGGTGCCATACGCCGTATCGAGGTCTCCAGGTTGTGCAGGAAGACCTCGAAAGCCGCCAGGCTACGATTGGGGGAGAAGTACACGCCATACAGCGTGACCCCTTCCCATTCAGCCGCCACATATCCCGTGCCCTTGTCTTTAACTGACAAGGGCGGGGAATGCGGCGCCGCCGACCCTACGACCGCCACGGACCATCCCCGCTACCCGCCCAATTGGGGCGATCGGGGACTATGTAGGGCTCCGCAGCTACGGCAACACCGTACGACCGCTCCGCCATAGATTGCAGGAAGAGGTCCTGCGCCCTGGTGGAACGGCCGAGATTCCCTTGGAGGAGGATAGAGTCGTGGTCCATAAACTAGACCACGACATCCTCCTCCATGCGCTGCGGCGGTCCAGCCGCGCTGGGCTGGGCAGCCGAGGCTGATAGGCTGCCCTCCCCCCTCTTAGGGCCTGACTTGGCCGGAGGCCTGCACCCCACTCGCCCCATGCAGTGGCTGGCGGGGCGGTTGCCCGCCGCGCATGCGGGGCAGTGTGGAGTGGCAGTACAGGTCGCCGCCTGGTGCCCTGCCTGACCGCAGCGTAAGCAAAGCCCGCTGCAGTCGAAGCAGTTGGTGCGCAGCGGCTGGGTGTGACCGACCGCCATGCACTTGTAACACCTGGCAGGCCGGGGCTCCAACGCGGTTACCCGCGTGGCGCTCCAGCCCACCAGAAGTCTACCGGCGGCGACCAAATCTTTGGCCGCCGCGACAGGGCACGATACCCAGACGGCACCCACACCACCTGGACCTGGGCGAATGGTGCCCACCCGGACAGCGCTGCTGGGAGACCCGGTTTTCGAGGCGATTGCCTCCCGGATCTCTTTCGCCGTCACGGAATCATCCAGCCCGGAAATGCGCAGTACGGCGCACTTCACGGGTCTGGCGACCCGGACACCACTCTCAGCCGGGAACAGGCCCAGCAGCCTCGCGGCCATCGCGTCGGCCGTCTTAGCACCTTCTGGCCCCAGGTACTCGAAAATTCGAGCACCTGTCCGGGCTTGGCGGGAGCGAACGGAGACGTCCCCGAGATCGGAGACGTTTATCTCCCGCCGGGCACGCTTCAAGACGGCCTCATACGTCAGGCCCTTTTCCTTTCCCTCAGGCAGCACGGTGATCACCACCGCTGCTGCCTTGAGCACCTTTAATTTGCGCGACCTCTTCTTTTTATTCCGGGACGCCTTTGGAGCCTCCCCCCTCTGAGATATGGGCGCCGCCTCGCGCTCCGCAGCAACGCCGCGACGTTTGGCCCGGGATCGCCGGGGCTCCACCACCTGCCAGTCTCCAACTGAGGACGTAGCAACGGCAGGCCCGGGAGCAGAAACCCGGGGCGTGATCACCGCAGCCCGCGAGGGTTCGGCAGTCTGTCGCGGCACAGCAGCGCGCGGAGGCGCAGCGGTGCTTGATAGAGGCGGGAACTCCTCTCGGGGCTGACCCCTCGAGGCTTGTCCCGCCTTTCCTTTCTTTCTGTCCCGTTTTTGTTGGACTGCAGTAGTCGGTGCTCCTGGTGCTGGTGGCTTTGCCGCTGCTGCAGTGAAAGACACATGGCCCTCTTGGCACGGCAGGGCTGTTGGTGCCGAGGCCATTGTGCCGTTCCTCTTATCTGCCGCTAGCGGTGGCCGCAGTCGTGGCTCCGGTGGCAGCCTCGCGGCTAAAGCGTCGAACCGCGGACCAAAGACCGCAGCAACGCGGTCAATGATCACGCGGACCGCCTCATCCTCTAGCTCCGGTCCGACGCTTGGCTGGGCGGTGGACGGACTTGGGGCAGCCGCTGGGAGCCCAAGCTCAACCCGCAGTCCGGCCTGTCCCTGCTCCAACTCCGCCATCCGTGCCTTGAGGCAGCGGTTAGCTTCGTCGAGGCGCTGATTCTGCGCCTCAAGACGAGCGTTCTGAGCCTCAAGGCGCTTATTTTGTTCCGCCAAGCGCTGGACCGACAGCGTGATCTCGTGCGCAGCGTCCTTAAGGCCACGCACGAAGTTCCCTTTAAGGTTTCGCGAACCAGCCGCCACCGTCTCCTCTATGGCCACACTGTTCAGGGCCCTCTCCTCAGCCTGGGCCGTCCCAATATGGCCCTCGTCTGGGAGGCGGAGCTTCTCCGTTAGGAGCGCCAGGCGCTCCTCGGCGTTCTGCTCCGCCACCAGTCTTTTAAGGCCTAAGGCCTCTGCCCTGCTGGCAGATAGGGCACGCAGAGGAAGTGCCACAGGTCGACTGACGTCTCGACCCCTAGCGCTATACTGCGCTTTCAGGGGAGGCGTCTCGGCAGAGCAGCCCTCCAACTCTGGCGCCCCGCCACCCCGGGACATGGTGCGCTTTCGAGACGGTTGGTGCACCTCCATCTGCCCTGCACCGATGTCCATAGCAGCCAAGGATGTCGAGCTGCCCGTCTTTCTACTATTTGCCCTGCTTAGGGCACCATCACCTTCTTCAGCAGCGGACATCTCGGAAGCCGAATTAGCAGCCGAGCTATCCGTCGCTGAAGTTCCCTCCTTTTTGTTCCCACGTCCCTTGCGGGACCGAAACTTTCCTCTAGCGTCACGCAATGGTGGTTGTGGCGCGACCAATGACCTTGCTGATGATGTGGGGGCCGTATTTACAGCCGGTCCCCCATCGGCTGAGGCATCGGGTGTTGCACCCGACTCCGTCGATTGTAAATTATTTTTAGACGTTTCCATTCTGTTCCCACGAGTATGGGAGAAAGGAGGTCCACCCGGGCAGAGCTCCCAATACCCGGGCAAGCGTACATTTGTAACCCAACACAGGGGGTCCGCAGGTACCCTGGCTGGGGGTGCGCTAGAGACTGAACTACCCATCAGCCATGCATCTCCTCGCCGCGCGCCAGAGCTTGAGATTCGGGGTAATTTTTTGTAGAGGTTGTCTTCCTCGCGGTCCGGGCGATTAAGCCAAGACCCTCGTTCCTGTATGCCCGCGAGACGTAACCACAGGCACGCGCTCAGGTTTACGATTTGGGACAGGGGGGGCCGCTGTGGCCCCACTGGTCCCCCCTCTCCAGAGCCCGGTGAGCCAGTCTGGCCCCACCGACTCCGACGCCTGGTCTATCCGCCGTGCCCTCTGCTGAGTCAGAGGGACACGCGGAGACCCGTCCTGTCCGGAATTTTAGCCGCCGGCGACTGCCGACGTTGCCCGGGGTGCACCACTAGGAGGTAAACCGGACAAATTAGCACCCCATATATATAAGTAGGTACCTATCTACTTTATCCTGCACAACTAATAAAAATAACTAACCTAAGGAACGTAATTTCAAAGAACGCGTATAACATATTTGAATCTATATACTTTACATTCTCTATAAGCTGTACTCAATTCAAAACAACACAATCACGGTGTCCTTTACGACACAAAACAAACTCCTATTCAACTAATTGGCGTTTAAATTAATAATGATTGAAACAAAAAATGTTCGGAGAACATTTGAATCCCCAATTAGACCATAAAGGCCTTATCATGGAGTCATTAACCGACTGTGAGACACAGGGAGGTTTATACGTTTTACTACAGAAAATGGTTCGGCGCCATTTTGAACAATCCGATTGCTTTATAACCAATTAGCTAAGTAAATACAGGCCTTCGATGTTGGAGTTAGATAGGTATTTATATTTATAACTACGCTTACTAATATAATAAATATTTTTGATCCTTTCTATATCTATTTAAGCAGTCTATCTAAATGCCGGACGAGAAATATAAGACGTGTTTCTTTAAAAATTTTCATTTCTGAAAAGTCTCAAATCAAGAATATGACAGTGCACAAAATATGGAGCGATAAAAACGCAACTAAATTACAACCTTCAACTAAGTGTGAATGAGCTTTAAAGAGGTAATATTCTTATATAGATCCATGGATACTCATGAGTAAAATATCAACGTAAATGCTGCTTGTGTCGGAGAGCTCAAAGCAATGAAAAATTGACGCATTTCTCGGCGGCGACTTAACTTTAAGGAGAGAAGTCGCCTCTAAAACGTGGTTAGATAAAATACCAAGTGATTGATGGACGTCCAACGGTAGCATTTACCTCAACTATTAACATGTAAAAGCTTTCCGGTTTTATGTACCAATAATATTTAATTGCTGCTAAGATAATGCCGTCTTTCATGTTGGCGACCAACCTCAAATCAAAATTATTTTTAATAAGTCTATAAAAAGTTAAATACATGACTTTTTCGTAACATGTTGTGTCAACGGACGTAGGATACTATTAGGTTAATTTAAATTTAATTTAATGTGGTATATTTGAAGGGGATAGATTTCTAGATAATAATTTGTAGAGATAAGTGGCAATTGAATGAACATGTCTGCTGGAGAGTCGAAACGATGACTGTCTCTTGTTACACAGGATTCATTTTGTAGTTGACGTATCATGGTAAACAGGCTGGAGTATCTGTCAGCCTTTTATTTTTCTTACGCGGGGAAACCTTTGTGGATCCTTCAGCGACAAAAAGTTTATATGCTTTTCGAATTGTGTTCTGGTGTTCTTTCATATAATTTTCAGTCAGAGGTGGAAAACTCATGGTATATCTCCGTTTCCTTTCCTGGAGGCCTCGTTTTGAAATGCTAATCTTACGTTACCTATAGGCACTCGCGCAGCACTCATGGTAGGGTAATAAATTACTCTCAGGTTGCTTCTGAGGACTCAAGTATATAAATACATTATAGCTCTCAGTGCGTTTTCTGCTGGACTGGAAATTGCTGCTCACTTCATTATCTCGCTCTACTTCTGTACTTTATGGGAGAGATTACAAAATGTATCAATATCATAGTTCTTTTAGCAATAAAACTGTCAAATAATACAAGTTATTTGTAAAATTACATCGTTAAAAACAGTTACTTTGAGCAATAAATGTCGCATACAATCATTACAGAAAATGGTTTTTATTCTAGAACAACACTATGAAATATAATAATTAGTTTTCCCATCTTTGTATACAGAGTTTAATTCCCAAAAAAACATTTCGTCTAGAGTTAAAACACGAATAGAACACATTTCTTTCTTAATTATGCAGTGACGAATGCGCGATTTTGTATTGGTAGCATTATAAAGGTTAGGACATTGTCATGAGTGAAAGCGATTTAAAAGTATATTGTTATCATTCTTGTTAATTCTTACCTGGTCAGAATAATGAATACGAATACACATACTAAATAGTACGGGCGTTGTCCAAGACGATAACAAATAATGCGAATTGTAAATTGATAGCCCCGAACAAATGTCACAATAGCTCAATTGGAAGATGGCCCGGAACAGTAATCCAGACGGTGTAGAATAAAAATCTTTCTGGTGGCTTTAATTTCATATTTCAGCACTTGTGTTTCGTTTTAAAAGTAATTTGTTTAAATACTGGAATATTATTTACCTTATATTTTTTTACTATGACACTGATACTTATATGAGTAGCTAGGGAAAAATGTTAAATCTCTATTACTAAATGGTGATTTCGCTGTGACTGATTTATTTAAACTGGAAGAGTAAGTATCTAAATAGATTAAAATTTTTAGAAGTTTAATTAATACTTGATATAACTATACTGAGCCAAAGTTATCCTAATACAAGATCGAATTTATTCAACTCAGTTTTTTAAATGTATATTTTTTTGTAAGAAACCCGCTATTCTATAATAATGAATCATTACCATAAATGGTACGCGCAATAATACCGAAACGCGTGCGTGATGCTGATGATCCAAATAGAACAGATGTTGATGAATGTGGACGACAATTATTATTGTTTAAAGAAATGTCTGTTATTACCCACTGCCACGGTTTTGTTCACCACTGTGGGTTCCGTCCTCAACCCCATATTTGTTTTTATATTACGTGAGTGGCGAACAAGCTTACGGCCAACCTGATGATAAGCGATTACCGTAGCCTATAGACGCTAGCAGCATCAAAGGCATCACTCGCACGTTGCCATCTCCAAGGAAAGAGATAGGAGGTGGATAGGATGGATAATAAGGAGAGGATAGGTAGGATACTAAGGATAATAAGGAGAGGATAAGGGAGGGGTTCTGGACCTCCGGCGCTCTCACTTTGTTTCGTTACAAGTTGGTCTTTTGTGAGAGGGTGGTTCTTTCCCGATCGAACCGGCCCATTCATGATGGGACAAGCAAGGATCTACCCTTCGATCAAAAATGCAATAGAATTCGTGTCGACCTGAAAAATACGTCTTAGTAAATAAGAGCGCACGTGAGCTCTTATATTATATTTTTTAAAAATTAAACAGATGTAGCTTTATATGTATATATTCACACGGACAGTTTTTAGCTTGATTTTGTTCGGGACACTGTATCTTTATAGTATTGATGATCGAAAGCTCTACCACTAGAAACTACTAGCAGTATTATTTTTATTGTTAGTGACAGCAGACAAGCCAGTCCTCTAGTAGTAAGTAGTTACTGCCGTCGCTCATGAGTTTCGTAATACTAAGACTTATGAGCACACCTATTAATACCCATCACTATGCATAAAATAGTATCCAGAAGAAAATAATATAGAGAGGATAAAAAGGATTCTGATGAGAGGACAGGAAGTCATAAGGAGAATATAGGAATGATAATAAATAAAGAGAGTCTCCTCTCGGACAGGGAGGGGTGTTTCGGCTGACTGAAAAGTCTTACTTGAAACCAAACTCTATTCTATCTCTATTTATGTGGTCTCTGTCTTTTAACATTGTACGATTTCCGAAGAAATGAATTATTTTAGTCCGTCATTAGAGTTAAGTAAAGTTTTGCCTTAAAATCCTGTTTAGATCAATAAAACGATAAAAATTATTTTGAAAAAATATTATACAAGTTTACCAGTACTACGTTTAGAAATTATGAGGGTTTCTCTCCAAAGGATTAACTCTTAAACTATTTTTTAATCGTTGAATATTTTTCACAGTTTGTTCACTATTTACGTATATTTATACGATAGTATTTGAAAAAACTATCAAATGTTCTTAATGGAACCCTAAAAACCAGTGGCTCATTGTAGTACCAACTGTGATTACCATAATTTCATCGCCACCACGTGTCCGAGGAGCATACAAAAACTGGTAGTAATCACAGCACAATGTAGTACTGGTTCATACTAAAGTGCTGTTATATTGGATTTCTTTTAATTTTCTCTTACTAACTATTACCAATGGGAGCTTTATTCTAACACAAAGGATCGGTTTTAGATTTTCTATTTTTAACTTATTTGAAAATTAATTAAACACCAACATATTGATAAAATAAAAATAAATAAATATTCTTGAAAAAAATGTGTGTTATGTTAGTCTTCGTCTTTAAAGATCCTGGCCTTATAATTTTAAGTTTGACAATTTCAGAGCCCAAACTAGATAGTAAAGCCGTTGGTCCTGCACCTGATCTATCTTCAGTACAACAACAACAACAACATAGCATCACGTCTGTATTCCCTGAAGGGGTAAGCAAAGGTGTACTTATTACCGATTCCGCGCGAATTGCCGCGATTCGCCAGCTTTGTTTGAGTCCCACGTAATAGGCGGTAAACCTATAGCCGTCTACCGGGCACATTTCCAAACTCCGGGCTGCTACTGAGAAATTTTCTTTTTACGAATAAGCTCAATAATCTCTCAATGATATCTCTTCAGTCGTATAGGAATGCCGTGCCATCAGATTAACGGACATAATATTTCTTACCAACAAATATACCTTTTATAGAGATAGTGTCGAACAATTTTCGCCACGCCGATACTCTAGTTCAATACAACCTCCTCAGGGCGAACGGCTTCTGTAAGAAATAACAGATTTTTTCTTGCTTTTCAACTCGCTTTTTATATCGGTTGTCATATTTTGTTACGATTGCGAATATCACCAGCTATTACCAAAGAGATTTCGTTAATTCAACGGGCCTCATGACGTAGTCGGTAGTGTAACCGATTTCCGTGCACGAGGTCGTGGGTTCGATTCCCACTCAGGACAATTATTTGTGTGATGAACACAGATATTTGTACTGCGTCTGGGTGTTTTCTATCTATTATATGTATGTATTTACAAAAAAAAAGTAGTATATGTATTATATCCGTAATCTGGTACCCATAGTACAAGCGTTAAGCTTAGTTTGGGAACAGAGGACGATGTGTGAAATGTCCGTGGATATTTAGTATTTATTTATTCATTTTTGGCTTAGTAACGTAAATTGGCCAACGCGATCAGCGATAGCTTTGTTTTGCTCAGATTATAATTCATTATTATTATTTTACTGTTTTTAAGAATCAGTTTAGAATAAAAGACGTACTTTCGTACTTTTTCTTGAAAGGTTGGTTTCTGTGAGATAGCTATTTTACATAGTGATTTAATGTACCTTAGAGTGAATTATTCTGTCTTGTAGTTGTGACGTAAAAGCATAACAAACAAACTCACTTTAACATTTATAATGTTATAATGAATTGAATTAAATATAAATAAAAAAGCTCCTGGGACTAGACTGTGACAATTTACATATATTATAGGTTGCTTTGATACTGTAGGTGACCACTAATCTTATCCTAAATAGAATTATCACGTGAGCTTAGTTGCGATTAATGCGCTCATTCTGAAATAAACATAAACCAAAAGATATCCATTTTAAAAGAGAACCTCATAATTTTCTTTGATCGTTTTTGTTATGGAAATTTTCATTAGGGAATTTCACCATTATAGTAATGAGGTTAAAATTCTCCTCCGTATTGAAGTCCTTAAACTGCCTCTGTAGTGCAGCGGTAGCGTCAGCGACTGCTGATCATGAGGTCTCGGGTTTGATTCCCGTTCGGGCAGTGTTATTGAGCTTTTTCGAAAACGGAAAATTCTCAGTAGCAGCCCGGAGTTTGGAAATGTGCCCGGTAGACGGCTATAGGTTTACCCCCTATTACGTGGGACTCAAACGTAGCTGGCGAATCGTGGCTGTGTAATACACCCCTGCTTACCCCTTCAGTAAAGTACCTAAATTTTTTATTTTGATTTTATTTGTACAGTGTAGCAATCAACAATGAAACTATCAAAATCGACCTTCAATTATTATAAAAACTACATAGCACAATTCTTTTAAGTAGACACATCAGAGCCTCAAATACGTACCATATAATGGGACGTCCCTCGAAGCGCCATACAGATGGCTACTGATAGCGAGGGCGCCCGGGGCTCGTCATTAGCGCACGTCCCAGCTTCCAGTTATTATTATTACAGATGGGGTAACCATGATCGTACAACTTCATACACTTTGATTTATGAATGGTAATTGGTATATCATTGGGAAAATTTTATATGGAAATAAGGACGAACTACACCTTAGTGATATATATAGACACAAAGTGCCAAAATGTGAAATCAAAAATAATAGTCACGGGCAGGATTTGAAACTACATCTCCTGGAATACCGTCCCCGATGGTTTGCCTATTCAGCTATCGTGACAATTACTCGGGACTGCGAATTTCGATAACATATTCCTTCTTAATGTCTTGCATACATTATTCCTATCAAAAAATAAAATTCATACCAAATAATGATGTAGCAATATAAATATTTTATTTCTTGTTGAATGAAGTCATCACGAGGAGGATGGTGGTGGAAACAGGTTCAAATCTTGCTCGTGAATGTTATTTTCAATTTCCCATTTTCGTACTTTGTGTTAATTTTTATGTTTAAACATGTGAAATGTTTAAAAAATTTATAGAAACATTCAAACATTTGATTTTAGGAACATGCCATGTCGCGTTGAATAATTAGAAGAGATATCAAGATAACGGTAAATTCAAAGATTATTAATAAACTACCTGCCCCCTTAGAATGAAAAACGAAACGTTAGACGAACTTTCGTTTCTAGTCATTGTGATTGATCAACAGTCCGACGCGTGATTCCTGAGTAGTCGAGATTTCGACGCGTGATTCAGGCGACCAATCACAATGAAGCGAAACGAAAGTTCGTTCTGTGGAGTGAGGCTGACTGACCGCATTCGTAACGACGACGTAAGAGAGCGAGTAGGTATGAAAGAGAGTATTGGTGTAAAGATGCGAAAGGGAATGCTCCGGCGGTTAGGACATATGGAATGAATGCCGGACGAGCGACTGGTTAAGAAGATATACAATGCGAAAGTAGAAGGATGTAGGTACAGGGGGAGACCGAGACTCACCTACCTAGACCAAATCGGTCATGTATTGAAGGAAGGTGGAGTCAGGAGTCTCCGAAACCGGCGAGCGTGTCTGAAGAGAGTTATGAATGTTGAGGTAGCGAGAGATATATGCAAGAATAGAGCCTCTTGGCACTCTGTTCTCTCTGCTTACCCCACAAGGGAAATGGCGTGATGATAAGTTAGTTACGAAAGTTCGTCTAACGTTTCGTTTTTCATTCTAAGGGGGCAGCTGCTTGTAATTTTGCCTTTTTTTCTTATTTGGAAATCAAAATCAGATCACTATAATAATAAGTACCTCACTCTAATGTACGTTAATTAACTCTATGCAAAAATAGTCATCCTATGGGAACCAAACGTTTTTGCTATGTGTTAATTCAGGAACTAAACTCAGATAGTTTTTAGTTGTACAAATTATCATACAAAACTGTTCAGACATTTTTGCGTAGTTGAGCAACAAACATTCCAACATACAAACTTTTTTTAGGCAACCTGCACTAAGAAATAATCCTTGTATCGCGGGAGACTTTTAGAAACATACATTTTCACGGACACAAATTACACCCAGACTCAGAACAACCATTTTCGGATCACACAATAAATTGTCCTGTGTGGGAATCGAACCCACAATAGGTACTCTGCTACTGGTATCTAAACTCTCTTCGCCATCCGTGCAGTCTTCATTTATAATTTAAGAAGGATATTAAAAAGAATACTGTGGCTGACTGATTGATCTATCAACGCAAAGCTATAACCACAGAAAGGATTGGATTGAGGCGCATAGTTAGTAAATATGACGTAGACATACGGTAAGAACAGATTTTTGAAAAATCAACCTAATGTGCAAAACGGGGGATCCGCATTTATACGGAGAAATCTAGAAGAGATGTATCAATTCGGAAATTCGCAATACTAGCTACTTCTATCAATTTAAAAAATAAACACGGGTTTTGTGCTTTATAAAATCAATTTTTAAAAGTGGCTGAAAAGAGTCAAGTATTAACATGGCTTGTAAGGGCGTTGATGACATAAATGTCATACATTTAGAAATTTACCACAAATTAAAACGAACCGTGGGGGTTTAATACACCTATGCATACCCCTTCCCCACAGGCGTGATGCAATTTTTTTTTTTTTACAGTTGTACTTATTTTGAATATTTATGAAGAGTATTATCCAGATCCCTATTACCGCATTCGCAACGACGCCGTAAGAGAGCGAGATGGTATATGATAGAGACTTTTTTTTATACTAGGTACGTAGGTAGGAAACAAGGTAATAGTAGTTACCGTAGCTTATATACGCTAGCAACACCAGCGGCATTACTCGTGCGTCGCCATCTCCAAGGAAAGGTAGGAGGTGGATAAGAAGGATATTAAGTAGACGATAGGGGTACTAAGGAGATGATAGGAGGGATAATAAGAAGAGGATAAGGAGGGAGACTGAGCTTTGGGCGCTCTCACTCACTAGGGGGGTTCTTCCCCGATCGAGCCAGCCCATTACTGCCGTGAGAGACTTAAGGCTCTACCACTACTTACCCTTAACTTTTGTTGGGATCTGTATAGTTTTAGTTTATCCACCATATTAACATGGAGCGACTATATTCTGACCTTCACGCCACAACTAAGAGGATAACTGGCCACCATGGAACAAGAAAGGAGTCAGATTTTTTATTCAGGACTATGACAACTTGTAACAATGTGAGGATGTCATTTGACAGCCGGGACCCACCATGTCACTTTTTGGTCAGCCATCTGATGCCAGCCGAGTGTGAGGTACTTAACCTTGCCGATCGTTCACACTGCAAGAGCACCCCAACTCCTACACTTATGTAGTTACTTTATAACGAGTCCTATGTATGCTCAAGTAATATGCACGTACGTAGAAGAGTTGATTTCTTTTTTTACTTACTTATTATCACGCGATCTCCCCTGCGGGCAGCCAGAGAGAACAGGGTGCCTCGCTTCCTCAACATTCATAATCCTCTTCCTACACGCTCGCCGGTTTCGGAGACTTCAAACTCCACCTTCTTCAAATACATGACCGATTTGATCTAGGTAGGTGAGTCTCAGTCTCCCCCCGTACCTACATCCTTCCACTTTTGCATTGTACATATTCTTAACCAGTCGCTCGTCCGGCATTCTTTCCACATTTAAGAATCATTGGAGCATTCCCTTTCGCATCTTCACACCAATACTCTCTTTCATAACTTACCACATTCTTACGACGTCGTTGCGAATGCGGACAGTCAGATTAACTACACATTTTGTTTTCCTTTGGTTACGTGGTTCACGTGTAATAAATAGTTTATATTCGGGTAATATTACGCCAGTTTGCTTTAGTTGATATTACCAGATTCTCGTAACGAATATGTCTGGAAAAACATACTGTTTCTGTAGAGATTCAATAATATTCGCTGTAATCTTAAGAAAGATCTGTATGAACTCATTTGCATAAATGAATAACTACGAATACCTACTGGAAGATTACTAGACTTCAAATATACGAGTATGTTCTGCTGTTGGAGGCCATTAAACTGTCAAATAATTTGCTTGTAATTATTTTTACAAGTTATGTGTGCAGTTGTTCCTAAATTATTACTGCCCAGTGACTTGGAATGACTCATTTCCTCAACAGTATCTATCTTAGTTAAATTTAAATATGTACTTAAAAATCAATACAATACCAGTTCACGCCTGACAACCTCTAATTGTTACCTGGGCCCGTAGAATGTAACTAACTAAATCGTATCGATATCATGTCGTCTCGCTTGTAGTGATTGGTAGAGAAAACGACGCGTGATGTCGCAATAATCCCTCGGCCAATCACAGTGATCTCTCAACCAATCACAACGACACGATGTGATGTCGATATGATTGAGTGAGATACATTCTAACCCCCCTGGTGTAAGAGGTTGGTCATTCTAGCTGTCTAATTCTTGTCTCATAATTTAAAACACATATAATTTTGATCTGTATTTTTAGCACTTGACATGTTCAGCTACTTTAAATAACAAATTATTTGTGAAAGTGGAAAAAGGGAACTTTACTGAGAGCAGGATTCGAACCTGCGTTCCATCCAAGTGCGTTCCCTTTTTCCACTTTCACAAATAATTTGTCAATTATTTTTTAAAACAAAAGATCCTGATCTTGGGATATATAGCGAGACAGGCGCACAAATGCAACGTAACATCACCTTAGAATATAATTATTTGTCCGATATACGCTTATATTTTAACGAATTTTGATCTAAAAATATAAAAAGTTGTAAGTACTTTTTTATCATTGCATTTGCATAATTCGTTCAGATAATGTGCAAAAAATCGCTAGTTTCTTGGCCGCATATTAATCTCATCCAGTTTGTACAAAGTAATCAGGCGTCAGGTCTTTGGATGTTACTCGGCACGTATGATACGAGCATATCTTCAATTATCGTGCCATACTTAAAACACACCGCAAGCGAGCTTACTGGTTTTACATCTATAGAATAGTTTAATTGCAGAAGTTACTTTAGGCACTAATGTTAAGTATGCCTTTATAAAATTACAAAATTGCTTACAAATGCTTCTATTGCTCAGCATGCAATATAACATAATATAATTATATAAATTCACCTCGTATAAACATACAGAGATTGGGAATGGCCGTCGGTCAGCGCGAAGACTTAGCAGTCTACGAGTAGAGCACTTCCCCGGATTCATCATGCTCGTGCTAAACTTCTCTTTATCTACATTCACAAATCATTTGTTCTTCATTAAACAACTATCTCCTGCTACAGCCAATATACACTGACGTGCTTCATGATCTGTCACGCAGGAGACGGTGGTACCGACCCGTTCGGGCTCAATAGCAAGTGAGTACTCTCACCCGGTACCCAGCCCCACCACCAGTAATGGAATGGGTGATAATTGCTTACTTTGGTAAATTGAACCTATCTACAAAACATTCTCTAAATAATCTGTGATTACACTTTTTACGGGCACTCAACCATCAGTGATCAATGTGCACTAGATGTGATATCTGATTGGTGATCGGCGATCGCTAATCACCGCTTCACTGACGGCGTAAGAAGTCATTTCCTGTGGAACCGTCTAATTTAAAGATCACTTCAACATAGCTGGTACGGTTTAATTTTGATCCAATCGTTTTTCGTTCTATTGAATATTTTAATTATTTGGTTAAAGTTGAATACTTATAATGTAAAATAAAAACATCAGTTAAGTATTTTTATTAATAATAAAGATACACATAATTTTGTGATTTATGAAGCCTATATATTTGAATATTTTAATATGTTTTGATTTTGACTGTTTGGAATGAATTGGTCTTCAGTGTATCTGACGGCAAGGCAAAAAAAAACCTGAAATTTATAAATAAGTGCTTTACCTTACAAATAAACTAATAAAAATATGTAATAAAAAATATAAATGTATGTATGTAACGGTGGTACGTCGGTACCGCCGTTTCTCACTTAATACCCAACCCTACCACCAGTAATGCAATGGGTGATAATTGTTTACTTCCCTTAGTTGCCGTTATATGCGACACCCGTGGGAAAGGATGGAGTGGTGACACTTGTATTCTTAGTCCGTCACCGCACGGATTATTAAAATTACCTTTGCTAGTGGTAGAGCCTTGCTTCTCCCAGCATGAATGGCCCAGGTCGACCCAAGAAACATGCTCTAACAGAAATTAGGCGTGAAGCAACAATAGATAAGTACTTACTGCTGTTCCTCATGTTAAGTGAGAGCGCTCCAGCGCACTCCTTTAAGGCCCAAATCCCCTAAGAAGCCCCATCCTATTATTCTTCTCATCCCTTTTATCCAATTAATGCTATGCATGTGCACAACTAATATATTGGACTACGCAGATGGCGGAGCAGTTTAGATAGTTTATGTGGGTTTGATTTCCATAGATTGACAACTGGTGGTTCAATGGTTGTTCTGAGTCTGGGTGTACTTTGTGTCCGTGACATTGTATGTTTGTAAAGTCCCCCGCGATACAAAGATATTCCTAAGTGTTATTGTCCTTTCAAAAAAAACTATATGGTTGTCTGTAAAGTCGGTTTACGGACTATAATTTTACGTGATAACGTCATATATGTCGATAGATGCATCACAAGCCGTACGCTTAGGCCGATCGTGCCGCTCTATCGCTTGTTCCGCGCTCTCGCTTGCACGCTCGGCTCAGGCAGAACGTGACACTTTTTCAGCCAGCGTTCATCGATTTAATAAGACGTTATCACGTCAAAAATATAATGCAAACATTTTTGAATACATTTAGACGTTTATTGGTCATTCACGTCTAACTTGATTAAATTAGCTACATAGCTATATTATCTCATCCCGAAAAATTTGACTATTTTTGACATATATACCTAAAAGCAAAAAACATTTTAACGAATTTCGTATCTCATGTCATGGACATCTTCGAATTGGTCACTTCAGTTCGTGAAATGTTTAGGTTTTGTAAATTTAGGTATCATGAAATGGTTCTACACATACTTTATTGGCCAATTTTAA
Source organism: Leucoma salicis (assembly GCA_948253155.1). Classification (NCBI taxonomy): domain Eukaryota; kingdom Metazoa; phylum Arthropoda; class Insecta; order Lepidoptera; family Erebidae; genus Leucoma; species Leucoma salicis. The sequence goes on along the minus strand of OX411808.1, from coordinate 5,834,145 downwards.
GAGATATCTATACATATAAAAAGTTACCTAGTTATATACAAAAAAGTTCACCTAAGCGATCAATAAGATAATATTGTCTCAATAACATATTTAATAGACGAATTCACGGGCAAAATCTATGGTAATAAATTCAGAAATCGTTTAATTTAATTTAAAAGCTCGTTAAACCACTGCGCAAAGCTAGTATGTCATAAAAAAATATTAATGAATAATAATCCTAGACTGTACTGATCATAAAATACTTGTAAATTCGATATAGTTCAGGCCGCCATCTTCTATTAACATTTATAAACAAGTTTCCTTCAATAATTATCTCACAAGTTGTGGGACAACTTCCTGATCCATTTTAAACTGTCATTGATTCTATTAACGGGGAAAATATTTGTTGTGATTTATATTGAAGACAGGTATTTATACTATACTAGCTAAAGCCCGTGACTTCGTGTGCGTAGACCTTAGAATTGGGTCTATATAATATATTCACATCACTGTATGACACATTAATCTTTATGCAAAAACAGCTATCCCATTGCAACCTTACATTATGTCCAAGATAAAAATCTTATGTATTAATCCAGGTAATTAAATATCTGTGCGCCAAATTTCACTCATATCTATTTATCTTTTTTTGCGTGATTGAGTAACAAACATACAAGTTTGATACAAAATATAGTGACAATCATTGAATAAGGAATATTAAGATGGTTTGGGCACGTCGAGAGGATGGACGAAAGAAAGATGACAAAACATATATTTGGCTAGTGTAATGGTGCAGTTGGGAGGAAAAGACCTCGTCGGAAATTCTCTTACCAAATTGGAGAAAGGCCAGGTCAGGGAGATAGACGGAATTTCATGTCTCACAATCGACATCGTAGGTATCGTCTCGCTTGTGATTGGTTGAGAGCAATAATCCCTCTGCCAATCACGGTGATCTCTCAACCAATCAGAGTGATCACGATACGTTGTCGATTGGCCTTTCTCCAATTTGGTCCCCTTTATTTTTTTTTGTTTAGGCGGGAAAAAATATTCCTCACCCCGTCGCTCGGGGTATTGAACAGGGTAGTGTGGGGTTTCTTTAGTGGGTGAGGGACCCACTAAAGAAACCCGCCGTGTGCCGTCTCTCCGCCTTTTTTTTGGCGGGCCACCGGAACCATATTACATTCCTTCAGTGGTCCGCCGGTGGCTTACCCTTACGGGTACCCTCAACTGTGACGTTCGGCGGTCCATCCACCCGCAGCCTCAGCTAGGGTGGCATTAGGCGCAAATTTGGTCCCCCTTGGAGTACCCTTAATCGAAATACATGTATGACGAATATAGTCAAAGCGAATGAGACAAGGTGAGGTGAGGGTGAGCGAGGATCGGACCAAGTGGACAGCCGTTATCTCTGCCTACGTTTCTGGGGATAAACTTTTACATTTATGATTTTAGAAAGATGAATACGATGAATACAAAGTACATCTGAACTCTTCGTTTTTAGAAGTGCTAGTGTGCTATAAGTGCAAGAATATTCTCAAGGTCGCCTCATCCACTCGCTTTACTAAGCGTGTATAACATTAGAGACATGATTTAATAGTACACTCACCAGTGGAATAATTGCTCAGATGGTATTAGTGCCGCGTGTTGTGGGGTTCGGTTCCCACACAGCATAATTCTTTGTGTGATCCATACATGTTTGTTCAGAGAGGATATAATTTGTTTTCGTGTACCATGTGTTTACATTGGCAAACATCGGTTGCCTTTAAAAATACTGTTTATTTTATCTTTACTATGAAGGAAAGGGGTGATAATATACACCCCCGGTGTGACGATGCGTTTACGCAAAATGAAGAGATTTTAATTAATTCAGAAACCACGTCTAGTAAAAGGCATTCTATCACAGTTATTTCTGATTCAAATAGCTCAGTTGGTAGTTAAATTATGTGTAATAACAAATTAAAAATACATTTAATTAATTAAAAGTTAGTACGTTGATTATTATTTATTATAATTATATCAATGGCACATATAACTGCCTCGGTGGTGTAGCGGTAGTGTATGCGACTGCTAATCATGAGGTCTCGGGTTCGATCCCTGGGTCGAGCAATGTTATAGAGCTTTTTCCTAAAAAGAAAAATTCTCAGTAGCAGCTCGGAGTTTGGAAATGTGCCCGGTAGACGGCAACGGTATTAACAACATCCACTGCGATCGCCAAACCTCCTGCCAAGCGTGGCGATTACGGCATTATCCCCCCATGACGGGACCGTTCCGTTGTGGCGTTCTCTTGGGGAGGCCTATGTCCAGCAGTGGACGTTGAAAGGCTGATGGATGGATGGATCGACGGCAATAGGTTCGCCCCCTATTATGTGGGACTCAAACATAGCTATGTTTGAGTGGGTGTGTAAAATACACCTCTACGTACCTCTTCGGAGAATACAAGCGTGATGCTATGTTAAAACGGTTTTCACTTTTATATCCGATTTGCCCCTTGTGGTGAAAGAATAAGAATATAAGAATCACCAACCATTATTTTTCGTGAATGTCGTATTAGGCGACTTAGGCAAGTTACTTAAATTAAATACTCACTTGTTTTCGGAGCGGCATTATACCACCGTCTTTTGTGTTAATGAACGCGAAACAGGTGTTTCACGGTCGGTAACACGAAAGATGGTGGTATAATGCCGCTTTGATAATGCCACACTGAGGTCAGTGTGTTTTTGGTTGCCTGTTGCATCCGCCAAATGAATTGGTGAGCCGCTCTTATAATATTTCTTTTCGCGGTTGCTTCACTTTTCATCAGGGGGCCGTCTCTCATCTGTCATTTATGAAATAAAAAAACTGTTGTTTAGATATTTTGTCAAGGAAGATTGTGCTCTAAGTAGAGAAATTAAATACGCTTAAGTCGCGAAAAAAGTAATTTCATAATTTGCTATACACACTGATTAAAAGTTACATCAAAATAATGTACTTCTTCAAGGACTTCTCCTTGGAAAATCTCTATATAGGAGTCGCTACCTTCTGAGAGGTCGTCAACTTGCTGAAGAGGTTATTGGAAAGGACGATCCTTCCGCCAAATGGGGCAGCGTAGGCGCGAGCACCTGCCACCTCTAGTCGAGGCCGCACTAAGTAATAATATTATGTTGAAAGAGTCAGGTACCTGGCATTATTAAAAAAAACCTTTGGATGCTACATCCGAATACCTTATTATATTATGAAATGTAGATATTAATTTTCATTAATCTAGGAAATAAAGTCACAGTACCTACCTTAATTATAAAATTGAATGTACTATGTAATTTAACAGCTACTAAACTTAGAATTCATCCATACGTCGTAGGTACGGTAGCCGGTTCGGAACCCGTGGGTGATTATAGTAATTTCTGTCGAGGCCAGAGTGCTTATTTGGTTGATATTGTGTTAGTATCGATTTCATTAGATGGACTGAGATTTTTATAATAAAACGAATGTACCGGACGGATGCATGTAAACTTTTTATCGTAACTAGAAAGGTAATTACTTTGAGTAGGCGTTGTATGTCTTAATGTGGCCACTAAGTCAGACATAAAGAAAGCGATTAGCGTCGTGAATAACAGGGATAATTATTTCTACGTATATATTATTGCATTGTTTTTCCTTACTGGCAATATTGTCAGTTGAAGCATCAAACTAGTGGTAGAGACGAATGGGCTGGCTGGATCAGAGAAGTACCACCCTCTCAAAGAAGATCAGCGTGAAACAACGGTGGGTACTGCTACCGTTGTTTTGTATGGTGAGTGAGAGTGCCGGAGGCCTAAAACCCTTCCTTATCGTCTCCTTATTTTCCTTTCTATCCTCAGTGAGGCCACCGCGTGAGTGATGACTCTGGTGTTGCTAGCGTCTATAAGCTACGGTAACCACTTACCATCAGTTGGGTAGACATACTTATGTGCCATCCAAGAAAAAAAACTTACTTATTTCATATTGCGTGGCAAACTTCGTACAGCATGGGATTCAAAATAACAGAAATACCATGAAAATCACTGCATTATAGTGTTTTAACATCCGACAATTTTCCCACGTATTATATTATGTAATAACAATAGCAAATGTCTTATATTTAATATGATAGTTCAAAATATTATTGATCTCAAAACTTCTGCAATTAAATTAATAAAAAATAATTTATGGTTATAGATTAGCGTGCCACCATCAAGTCTGCTCGGTCTAGGCCTCCCGTCGAGCGACATACGATTAACTAATGAGCTTAATAGCTACACGGATGTAGGTATTTCGTAAAAGCCTGCCGGAATTAACAAGTCTGACGAGTAAATATTATTTTAACGGTATTCATAATCAATTTATTAATTAACTAGCTTCTACACGCTACTTTATCTGCGCTTACGAGTACTATAAGAATATCCAACTGGAACTATTTATCAGGATAAAAATATTTATTTCGTTTATCCAGACTTTAAATTAAATATCTGTATTTACTCAATTTCATGCGAATCCGTTTAGTTTGGGGCTTTGGGACGGCCTCGTGGCGTAGTCGGTTGGGTAACCGACTTCCGTGCACGAGGTCGTGGTCTCGATTCCCACTCAAGACAATTATTTATGTGATGAACAATGAAACAGATATTTGTACTGCATCTGGGTGATTTCTATCTATTCCATCCATCAGCCTTTCGATGTCCACTACTGGACATAGGCCTCTCCAAGACGGAAATATTGCCGTAATCGCCACGCTTGGCAGGCGAGTTGGCGATAGCAGTGGATGTTGTTAATACTCGAGGGAGTGCTGCAGCCCACTCCCCTGGTATTCCCTTAGCCGGCTCTTACGATTCCCATGGGTGGAGAGGGGTGAGACAATTCTAAAGCCGGCCCCGCACGGCAAATTCTATCTATTACATGTATGTAATTAAAAAAAAGTAATATATGTATTATATCCATAATCTGGTGCCCATAGCATAAGCGTTAAGCTTAGTGTGGGACCATAGGGTCCGTGAATATTTATTATATTTATTACTATTTGTTATGTTTCTATGCTAAAACTATTTATACTATGGGAACAATTCATTTTTTGGGATAGAAATCCTAATCTTTGTTAGTCCAGTGACTCACGTATCTTCCGTACAAAAATTTATTCGAAACTGAAGAATAAACATCCATACATTCTAATAATATAACATCAAAATATCTTCACAAACTTTTACATTCGTAATATCAGTAGGATGTTTTGATTAAAGCGGTTTTATCTATTAAATATGTCTTCTTTTTATCATTAATCAATTTGGCTGTAGTCATTAAATAGGCAAATTTGAGAATTATCGAAGGGTTAATAATTTCAAACTACAATGCTCACAAGTTTGTAACCAGTTCTCGATTTTAAGTAATAAGGAAGCGTGTGATCATTTAGCATGAAACTTAATTACAAATATTATACTTGTCTTATCGAAACAAAGTATGAAAATACATTCTATACTCGTAGATAGTATGAGCCATTCCAATGAGAAAGTAAATTGTTATATAAAATTTGAGAATTACAAATACAATTTACGGTAACTTTTCAGGTATAAACATAAAAAAAAAATTACTCACAGTATCTCATTCTATTTTTAGGAAAAGGTTCTATAAAGTAATCAAAAGTAATGATAGCTTAAAAAAGGGGATTTTAGTTTTTCTGTTGGCGTATTATTGGCTGTATAGTACTGTGTAGATTCTCTGCAGAGATCGCATTTCGACCGCATTGATTTTGCTCTCATGCTCCTTTTTACATACCCAACTCTCGCTTCCATATAATAACGTTGGGACTGGCACTGCATTGTGTATTGCGACACGTGCCTTCTGGTTGAGGTGGTAGCTGCCGAGAAGATGTCCCAATGCTCCGTTCACTCTATTTCCCGCTTTCACTCTTCTTTCTACATTTGAATCCACATCCAAGATATACAAATTCATCCACTTGTTCTAGCACACCATTTCCTATTGCTACTCTAACATCTGTTCTGGCTTCTTCTCTTTCAAAAACCATTACTTTGGTTTTGCTCACATTCACACGTAGGCCCCTTTTCTTACAATCTTCTTCCATTACGTCGACTAGGGTTTGCAGGTCAGTCGCAGGCTGCGCTAATAGGACAGCATCATCTGCATATAGCAGCGATTAAACACAAAGGGAAAAATGTGAAATCGAAAATAACAGTCACGAGCAGGATTCGAACCTGCATCTCCTGGTTACCGTCCAGATGCTTTGTCGAAAATAACAGTCACGAGCAGGATTCGAACCTGCATCTCCTGGATACCGTCAAGATGCTTTGTCGAAAATAACAGTCACGAGCAGGATTCGAACCTGCATCTCCTGAATACCGTCCAGATGCTTTGATGATTGATGATTTTCAATTTCACATTTTTCACTTTGTGTTTAATGTATGTTGCTAAGCATGTCAAATGCTAAAAATATACATAAAAATATCTAAATATTTATAGGGGTTGCGTCATTTTTAGGTAAAATCTTACTTGTAAAATTAAGTTTACCTGGTCGGTATAATGTATGAAAATACTTCCGATAGATGGTGCAGGCGTCACTCAAAGACGTTAAGTATGAATGTGTTATCGAGATTAGCAGTCAGGAGCAAGGGTCACGATGGCTGAATTGTCAAAGCATCTGGACGGTATCCAGGAGATGCAGGTTCGAATCCTGCTCGTGACTGTTATTTTCGATTTCACATTTTTCACTTTGTGTTTAATATATGTTGCTAAGCATGTCAAATGCTAATAATGTATATAAAAATATCTAAATATATTTAGCAGCGAGTTAACCACTGAGTCGCCCATCTGAACTCCCACATTCATTTAATTCAACTTTGTAGACATTTATCCAGATATATGATAAACAGTCTGGCTGATAGAACGCAGCCCTGTTTAACACCGATATTGACGTCAAACCAGGGTGACATTCCATCATCCAGCCGCACACAAGCTCTGCAGTCCATGTAGTTGGACTGCACCGCTTGTAGCAGTCTACCGCTAATACCATACTCCGGCTTTTTTACTTTCGTACAACAGTGTCAAATGCTTTCTCAAAATCCACAAAACTGCAGAAAACCCTCTGGACTACAGCAAGATGCTTTTCTACAATGATGCGCAGAGAAAACACTTGATCCATGCATCCTCGTCCACACCTGAAACCTCCTTGTGCCTCACACAAAAATTCATCAGACACCATCCTCATTCTTCTTTGAACAATCTTACCATAAGCATCAGCCATAAGCTTGACCACTTTGGCTGCCAAACTAGTCAAGCTTATGGCTCTGTAGTTTGCACAGTCATAACGTGAACCCTTGTTTTTAAACAAGGGCACGATGACTTTGCTTCTCCAGTCCTTGGGAACCATTTCTGAGCTCCAACATAAATTTAAAAGCATCAGGAAGGATTCCCAGACACATGAGCCTCCAAGCTTGATCATCTCAGCAGACACCATATCAATACCCGCTGCCTTACCATTTTTCAAACTTCTAATCACCCATTCAACTTCATCCAAACTAATGTCATCAGATGATGCCGGTACCTAATGCTGATCTGTTAGATCACATGTGGCACCAGCATCACCCTGAACATTCGCATACATATCTCCAAAATATTCACTTCATCGGCTTAACACATCTTGTGTTTGCGTAAGAATGTCTCCACCTTTAGACCTTATTTTATTCATTCTGAAAGCTGACCAACCACTCCGAGATTTCTTCACCTCCCTCCAGAAAAGTTTGGTGTTGCTCTCGAAGTTTTTGTTCAGCCTTATTTCTGCCATCATATTTGCTCTATCACGCTTCTCTTTCACTAAGGCTTTGTTGTCATTCTTACGTTGCCGGTATATTTCTTTATTCTGTTCTTTCATACTTGCACTCAAGTTCAAAGAAGATACATAGTCCAGCCACGTTTTCTTCTTTTGGTCTACGGAAGCTGCTACTTCCGTATCCCACCATGCATCACCCTTCACTTTCATATGCTTCTTTGAATATCCACGTACTTCTTTCGCTGTATCTAACATACTATCTTTCAATACTCTCCAGCATTCTTCTTTGTCAGATCCCGGCTGATTTGCCATTGTCAGCCGTTCACGGACACCCTCTACATACTTTGCTCTTACACTTTCTTCTTGCAACTTTTCAATCTTTATTCTTTCAAGCCCTCCGAATTGGACACGCTCTCGCCAGTGTCTCCACTTTTTGAACAGACCACTAAATCTCGCAATAACGAGATAGTGGTCCGTGTCGACAGTGGGACCCCTGTAGGCTCTTGTATCCAGAATTTTACTTCGGAGGCGACTGTCTACCAGAATTAAATCTATCATACTTCTCTGTTCATTCCTTCTCCATGTATTTATATGGATGTCCTTATGTTGAAAAAATTTGTTTGACACAATAAGGTTTCTCTCCATACATACATACCCTACCAGCATCGTTCACTCTCTTATCACCAAATGAACCAAGCACGTCCTCGAAGTCTGGACACTTGGTTCCAACCCATCCATTCAAGTCTCCGCATACGATCACGCGTTTACTAGCTTCTGCCAAATCCAAAACTTCCCTAACATAATCCCAGAACTTCTCTAGATCCGATGCCACCGAAGAGCCTACGGGAGCATAAGCTGCGACCATGAAAACCCTGGTGACACCTAGTTTTATTCGGACCCATAGAAGTCTGGGATCAAACATTCCGTAGTCTTTCACACCTGAGGCCAAGCGAGCGGACAGCAACACCCCCACTCCCATGCTGGCCCGATCGCTTTGCGGTACACCAGACCACAGAGCTAACCCGCCACCAGGAAGATCACAGGCGTCGCTACCCTTTCGCTTGGTCTCTGTTACACAGAGCACATCAAGTTGTCTCTCCGACATGACGGTTACCAGCTCGTGTAACTTATCTTCCACATCATCTCTTACATTCCACGTGCCAACTCGATACTCTGCTTCCCTAGACTCGCCAAACTGGGCAGGGCGTGATGGGTGGCGGCCCCCATCGCCGCATCTGCCGTTGTTCGTACCAACGGGGCGGGTTGGTACACGTCGCCTCTGGGGCACGCCCTAACCCGCACTGCGGTACGCATTCGAGCCGGATTGCAGCCTGTGGATTACAGGCTGGCAGGGATCGCGACGAGCACGCTCCGTACTATGATCACCCAAGGCTCTATAGTAAATTTGTAATATATAGGCGTCAGATTAAAGTATTACTTTTCGTATTGAATCTATCGTGAAGTTGATACATATTAGAAATATATAACTGGAAATAACTCACATTGTGGTGAGCGCGCAGCGGTGCCAAAGAGTTCATGCAGTGCTGCCGGGAACTCGTTGACACCGCTGTACGCACGCCCTGTATTGAATATGCTCTAAACCCGGATCGACAAAATCGATCCACAACGTGAGTTATTTCCGATTATATATTTCTAATAAAGCATTACTATTTCAGCCGTCTGGGGCCGGTTTTAGAATTGTCCCACCCCTCTCTACCCACGGGAGTCATAAGAGCTGACTGAGGGTATACCAGGGGAGTGGGCAGCAGCACTCCCTCGAGTATTAACAACATCCACTGCGATCGCCAACCCGCCTGCCAAGCGTGGCGATTACACCACTATCCCCCATAATGAGCACGCAGCAAAAAATGGGACCGATGATCTAGTCAAAGCCGCGGGGGGCGTTGGATACGGTCGGCGCAGGACCACTCGTTGTGGCGTTCACTTGGGGAGTCCTATGTCCAGCAGTGGACGTTGAAAGGCTGATGGATGGATGGATGGATGATTACTATTTCATACAGTGACTACGATATAGTATGGATATAACCATAGGCTGAGTACATCGGAATAGGTAAATGATATAAACTACGCGATTCTTATGGCCCCAATGTTAGCACAAAGTACGCGCCTCAAATAATCACATGCGCGGACATTAGATTGATTGATTGAGCGTTTTATTGGAGTTCGATCCGATCCGTCTCTATATGATTATCGGGAGTACATTTTATCGGAACTATAATAATGTGCTAATAATAATTTCGGTTTATGCCATATATTATAAAAGTTAGAAATATTGTTCCCCAATGATGATTTTCTTAGGATAAAGTAGCTCATAGTAGGTAGGTTGCAGCGTCCTCATCGTGGACCGGAAAATGGACGCTGTAAGGAGGTACATGTCTTGCGGTGTCCCACAGGGATGTCCTGAAGCCGTTCCTGGTGACATCAGGTACGACTGCAACCTGCGCGGCTGGCTACTTCTCGGGCTGAACGTTATCTGTTACACTGACGATATCATCGTCATAGGGACCTTCGCAAATGCGGTGTTCCTGGCTACTTCAGGTACCACGGAGGTAATAAGATGTACAGAGCCGCTGGGGCTTAGGGTGGCCCTCAACAAGTTGGAGACCCTACTCTTCCACAGGCTCTGGTCATTAAATATTAATACTGTAACTGTTCGTGTCCAGGCTCATCTTAAATATATGAGTCTGGTCTTAGACGGGTAGTGGTAAAAATGCGCTTCTGTCAGTTTGCACCGAGGCTCGTGAGCATGGCGTCGACTATCGGGCGATTGATGCCGTACCTGAGTGGACCCGGCATCACGTGCTGACGGCTCTATGCCAAGGTGGTGAGGTCATTGGCCCTGTATAGCACTCCCGTGTGGGTGAAGACTGGGCTAGCTTTTAAGGAGACCGCAGAGAGTATTGGCGATCAGAGTCTGCGGATACAGCATGATGTCGTACAAGGCCACGTACGCATTGACCGTAAACCTTCGCGGGACTTGTAGTTTGAAGTGGTCGCCGAATTTATCGGCGGGCGTCAGCAGCACGTACGGGGATTCACTTTTCACCCAACCAAGTAAGTAGGTGGCAGAGCGTGGGTTGGCGTGGGCGCTTACCTAGCTGAGACCACGGTCAGTTGGATCTGATATCGTCCCCCACCCGCGTAGAGCCTATAGCGAACGTGTAACATCCTAAATACCTATGCAGCGACGTTGACTACAACTTCGTCATCCTCTTATGACGGCGCCTGGTCCGGTCGCTCCGCCCGTATCGCCCTAGGACTGTAACAGGACGACATTACCATAATTAAGCTTATTTATTTATTTATTCAATACTTTAATTGTACACAGAAACTTATTATAAACTTAATATTAAAACATATATATACAATAGGGCGAACTTAACTCAAATTTGAGTTCTCTACCAGCTAACCCATAAAAATCGGAGCTTTTAAAAATTGAATGAACAATTGTACAGCAACAAGATAGGAGGATATTATTACCTATTAATAAAATATATATTTAACATTATGATATAATACATACTTATATATCTAATTTAACAAAACAAGAAATATACAATACAATACATATTATACTTATATATTTATTAATGATTAGAGAGAAAGTGCTATTTTATCATTCTCTTGAAGACACGCAATGAGCAGCTATTTCTTATTAAATGAGGAAGAGTGTTGCAGCCTTCACTGTGAAAGAACTATCATAGCGTGAAGATGTGTGGTTCGGAATTAAAAGAAGAAGAGAAGAATTAGTACGGTAAGGTTTGTCCCTACGAAAGAGAAAGTTAAAACGTTCACGAAGATATATAGGAAAATTTTTATTGTTAAGGATAGAAAAAAGTAAAATTAAAATATGAGTATCCCGACGCTGCCGAATGGGTAACCACTTCAATTGAGTCCTGAAATCAGAGACGTGGTCATATTTTCAGAGTCCGAAAATGAAGCGAATGCACAAGTTCGGAGAGTTTATTCAAAAGTTCTTCAGAAGCATCAAGGAAACAGACATCGGCATAGTCTAATAGAGGTAATAAAAGAGTCTGTGCAAGAGTGATTTTAGTATGGATTGGAAGAAAATTATGGAGACGCTTAAGAGATTGAAATGACCAATTTACCTTCCTACTTACCTCAGAAATATGAGTATTCCATGACAAATTACAATCTATATAAATGCCTAAATTTTTAACCACTTTTGAGGATGGAATAGTAATTGAATCATATATGATATTAGGTAATGTCTGGTCAGATAAAATATTAAAAAAATATTTACTGCCTACAATAAGAGACTGTGACTTTAGTGGATTTACAAGCAAGCCAAAAGATTTGGCCCATTTAGAGATGGCAAGGAGATCATTATTGATGGCAAATATCGCCTCATTTAATTCTTCTACTTAGCTTAATTCAAAAGTTAAGATAACTGCACACTAACTGCCATTAAATTCAAAGCAAATACATTTAAAAATATAGGTACACAGTTCTTATTTTCATAACAGTTTTTAATAATTTATTCGGGGTGGTATATATACCTACATACCTAAAATCCAAGTTAGAAATGCTCAAAAAAAGTTAGTACAAAATTCTGTATAGCCAGTCCTTAGACAACGTTATTTCTCACACCACAATTACTTACACGGTACCATACTTACTTATAATTAATACCAATGAAAAAATAACAGCTCTTTCGTAAACTCTTGAGATTCAATTACGATATCCACCGTTTTATTTCGCCCCGGACGGGAGCCAATCATTACAATAATAATTGTATCACGACCGATTAATTTATTAAACTAAGCCCAACCCTATTGATATGTCTCGATAGATTTATGGTCTATGGTCGAAGAAGAAGTGACCAAATTTGGATAAATTTAATTAGATTGAAATAGATTTTAAATTGTTTGTTCGGTGTTCTGATAGGTCGATGCTACATGTAGTTGCTATTATTGTAACGGGTTTAAAATGGTGTGATTATCCATGGTTACTGTAAGACCATTCTCGATTGACCATAGACGGTAAAGTCCTAAACATATGAAAAAGTTTCAATGCCTAATGCTGTTAATAGTATTGTAGACATATCTACTTAAGGTACCTATGTCTACAGTTTCATTCAGGGTTTAAGAGTACGGGAGACCCTAACCTCTTCTCATTACCTCTCTACTTTTACTCCACCTATAGGATCTTCAGTGCTTCAGAATATTGTTAGCAGCTATAAGCTACGGTAACGATTAGACAGGTTATATGCTGTTTGCGACACAGGTAATGTATAAAACAAAAAAAATGCGTCCGTTTTTAATAGGTACAAAATTAAATATTGGGCCCCCTAGCTAAGTGGCAGAAACGCTAGTAGAATAGAATAGAGTAGAATAATCAATGTATGAGATTGACATAAGGCTACGACAATGTAAGCCTAATCGGCTGTAAATCCCATAAATTAATTATTCTATTATATTCTATTCTACAACGTTTATGCAACTATATTACTTTCGCTAGGGGGGCAGTTGTCCCGCCAATTTCCGGTGGCCCGCCAATAAAGGCGGAGAGACGGCACATGGCGGGTTTCTTTAGTGGGTGAGGGCTCCACACTACCCTGTTAGTTGCCCCGAACAACGGGGTGTGCGGTTAGGAAGATTTCTTCCCGACTTAAAAAAAATCAGTTGTCTGAATGATAATAAAGTTAGTAACGCGAAAATGAGCTATCAAATACACAATCAGCTCGAACATGCTCGATGATCCGTATACTTTATAAAATCAAAATAGGACTTACATAGTTACAGATATTTGAGCGTTTGTGTTTTTTGAATTTCTAACAGTTATAAACGAGCCTCTGTCACAGAAAATTCAGTTGAGTTGTCTGTCGCCTCTGGGGGGTTAGAATGTATCTCACTGAATCGTATCGACATCGCATCGTGTCATTGTGATTGGTTGATAGATCACCGTGATTGGCGGTGCAATTATTGCGACATCATCGGTTTCTCTACCAATCACAAGCGAGACGATACGATGTAGATACGATTCAGTGAGTTACATTCTACGAAACCTGCACTTTAAGAAAGTGGTAATTGTCTACATAGTTCAAGTAATACCAGGAGCACAGCTAAACCACTGCCACCAAGATTTAGCAAAGTTTGGAGTGGAGTAAGGAAGGGTCAGCTAGGTATAAGTATATCTATACAGCCAAGACCCTCAGATGTTTTAAGACTACTTAAAGGACGTATACGAGTACATGCAATTACTCTAGGATGTGTATATAGAGCGTATATGAGTAATTCCAGTGCGTAAAACGGGACGTTGAGAGTAAGTGTAATAGAAGGATACGAGTGAGAATAATAAATATGAATTTTGGAATTTTGACACTGAAGTAAAGACATTATTTAAGTATACAGTATTTCAAAGTTACTATGAGAGGGGCCTTCTCGTAGTAGCTCCAAAAGCTTAATTATTATTACTGAGTAGTAGCAATGATCCAATGCAGGTTTTCTCGCAGTGAAAACCTTCACCGGGCAATGATAATTAATAAATAAATACAATATATTTTTTTATTTTCTTTATTACCTACTTAATAGTTAATTGAAAACAAAATCTATAGAAAATTAAAAATAGTTCAGCTATTTTATGCAAACAAAACCGGCTCAAGGGTCTAGTTATGGTAAAAGATTCCAAATTCTTTTGTGGTTTGCCGCCCGAACAGTAGCTACATTGAATACAATACAACACTTATTTATAGTCAAAACTGTCTTCGCCATACCGTCCCGGTGAAACCTGTTGGAAGGATTGCACACTGGCGATGGGATTTTATTATTCCGATACATTCTGATCGAGGCTTGATCTGTTTAAAAACTAGTTCTGATTTTTTTTTTATTGTTAATGGTTTAAGTACACAATAGTTCTTTTACCTGAATCAAATTTAAGATTAAAATTACCATAATGAACCAATTGCCAATCTTTAGATATATTATTATATATATATATATATATATATATATATATTTTGCACGCCTCGTAAGCGAAGCTTTGAGGTGTGTTCTACTCCCGTTTCACACGGAACAACTGATTTTTCAAATTTAAAATGCCTCTATTATATTGCACTTGTAAAATAATATCTACATACACATATAAAGAACAAACACTATTTTTAACACTCATGATATTTTTGATGCCATTTTTGTTATTTAAACTAGTTAAAAAACTGTTTGAAAAAAATCTGGCTTGGACGTCCGTGAGTTGTAGGTAATGTATGTTAACACGATAACGACCAAAATACTTTACTAATCGAGTATTTTTTTTTCGTTTACGAATTATTATGATCAGGAATAGAGCCCTATTACTTTTCACGTTCTGATTCGATGTGGTTTAATTGTTATTAAATAAACAAAAAATACTAAATATTTACGCTCGACGCGACACCAATACCAGTGCCTTTCATGAGAACTACCTTTTTACGTACGCATAGCCACCGGTAGTTTTACTATCGTCAACAGAACGCCGTTCGCCTGGCCGGTACATTGTTTTTTGTTAAAAGAAAGTTCTAACCTTTGCTTGACGAACTGATGATATTTGTCAAGTATAATAACTATTTTATCCATAACAATAATTACAAACACTAAACACAGGTAAATAATAACACACCAACGTCATAAAACACGAAAAAAACATATTTTACATTCCACAATTTTTTTGCGTGGACTTGGCTTGCGCTCGGCCCGGAACTGAGAGGTAGAACAATATAGAAGTACTTCTTAAAATTAGCGCTATATGACGTATAAGACATAAAACACACATTAGTACTTTTTAAAATTAGCGCTATCTATGTGATTTATTGAAAACTACATAGTAATACACACCAATACATTATTAGTTACTTATCAAATAATCAATTTTATTGTGAAAAATGAAGATTATGAGGCGTGCAGTTTTGGATTTTCCAAAGTATTTAGCATTTGATATGCTTAACACTATACATTAAACAAAAAGTGAAAAATGTGAAATCGAAAATAACAGTCACGAGCAGGATTTGAACCTGCTATCACGGGGTGCCTGCATATATCACGGGGTGCCTGCATACCTGAGACGGCTAGTGGCGGACTATCTTGAGGGCCGCAGCGTTCTCTATGAGATCCGCATAGGGGACGTTGTGAGAAGACCCATGTCGTGCGGTGTCCCACAGGGTTCGGTTCCAAGGCTGCTTGCTTCTGTGGGACATCGGTTACGACTGGGTGCTACGGTGTCGGAAGTGTATTGGCGGGCGTGGCAAGAGCGGGTTAGGGGCGGTCGCCTCCTGCCTAGCGAGGTGGCTAGGTGGCAGGGCGACGCCCGCCGTGCTGCCATATCCAGTTGGAGGGTGCGGCTGGAGATGCCCCGGGCCGGTTTCTGGACCGTAGGGGCGCTCCAGCCTGTGCTGGAGGAGTGGGTGGGGCGACAGCACGGAGTCCTTCCCTTCCGACTGGTGCAGGTGCTGTCGGGGCATGGTTGCTTCGGCAGATATCTGCACATAGTCGCAAGGAGGGAAGCGACTCCGGGCTGTCACCATTGCGGCTGCGACGAGGACACGGCGCGGCACACGCTTGAATCGTGCCCGGCTTGGGACGGGCAGCGCCGTGAACTCGTCGGGGCAACAGGGGGGGACCTCTCGCTGCCGAGCGTCGTCAGAGCGATGCTAGGCAGCGACAGGAATTGGGCCGCTGTCGCTGCCTACTTAACGTCTTTGGGTGACGCTTGCTTCATCTGTTGGAAGTATTTTCATACATTACGGTATATAAATAAACTTAATTTTACAATTAAGATTTTTACCTAATAATGAGGCAAACCCTATAAATATTTAGATATTTATATATATATTTAGCGTTTGACATGCTTAGCACTATACATTAAACACAAAGTGAAAAATGTGAAATCGAAAATAACAGTCATGAGCAGGATTTGAACCTGCATCTCCTGGAAGTATTTTAATACATTATACCGACCAGTGCATTGGCTTAGCGATCTGAGCACTTCCACGGATTGGATGGGACGCAGGTTCGAATCCTTCTCGCAGTAAAGTTCTCTTTTACCACTTGGACAAATAATTTATTCTTTTGTTTGTTCACTTATCATTGCACTTAAATAATGTTCTGCAACTTATTATTCTGCGTAGTTAAGCTAGTCTCCGTTGACATTGGTCACTGTAAAATAAATTCGAATAAGAGGGCATTATATTATCAAAGGCAAAATTTTTCTCAACTAATGGGTCAGTTAAGTTCCTGTACTAACTACCATGAAGAAGTCCTTTGAGGCTTTATTTAAAGAACAAGAACTTACTTGTAGAACTATTTGTATAGTACATCTAATCATATAATTAAATAGCAATAATGTAAAAGTACCAAACTAGTGTGGTTGGTCCACAATAGTCTATATCATTCGGTCCTTTTGCGTATAAAAGATCAGAGGAATAGCTGCGCCCTGTGGTTTTTGTAACAAAAAAGGGTCTCAAATAACGGTCCCACAGACCGCAAGGTCAGGACTAACGATTTTTGCATTTTTATTTTGAAGCTTTACCGTGGTGCTGCTTGATTGATATATTTATATCTATATGTCTTTCTCGTTAATCTATACTATTATAAAGCTGTAACATAGCTATGTCTGTACATTTAAGATATTTGAGAAAAAATACTGTAATAGGCTATATAGGCGTGTCTAAACACAAAAAGATTGTTTTAGATTTTTTGTCTATTCATCTGTTTATCTTTATGTTTGTTCGCGCATCACGCAAAAACTACTGAACGGATTTTAATGCACCTTTTTTATTTGATAGCTCTTGATCAGACTTAAAAACTGGTATACATTTTATCCCGCTACTATATCGAGAACTTGAGATACAATCTAAAACTAGCTTTTGGTTGCGGCGGAGCCGCAAGCAAAGGCTAGTTGAATACATAAAATTATAGTTTATTTATTTATAAAAAATAATAAAATAAATATATTGCCCTTAAATTAAATATTATAATATGATTAAAACATTAATATTTCTAATCAATCTTTCAAGCATTGATTCAAAAATATCCTTGAATGAATAAAGTGGTTATGTTAAGTGGTAGTTATTGCTATAAGCTTAGAACTTGCTCACAAACATATTACAATAGTTACATTTTCACCCAAAAAGCATCATAGATTTACTTTTTACAAAAAGCATCATAGATTTATCATTAGAATTCACCCAAAAAGCATCATAGAGTTTTCAATCTGAAAATTCTCAGCAACAGGAGTCTACAAATATTGGCTTATTGAGGCCTGCCCGCTATTATATTTGGACTAAATTATATATACACAATGTGGATCTATTGAGATGTCTTTGAGGGTAAGGACGTGAAAGTACAAAAAAAAATAAAAAGTAGGTTATATCCTTGTAGCGATACATTTATAGCCAAAAGCTAGTTTTTCGGTTATATCTCCGGTTCTCGATTTAGTAGCGGGATAAAATGTATACCAGTTGTTAAGTCTAATCAAGGGCTATCAATCAAAAAAAGTTGAATCAAAATCCAAAAATCCAAATATCAAAAGTTTTTATGTGATGCGCGTACAAACAAACAGACAAACAGATAAACAGACAAACAGACAAAAATTCTATAAAAAAATATTTTGTGTTTAGACACGCCTATATATATTATCACATATATAGCCTATCACAGTATTTTTTTCTCAAATATCTTAAATGTACATACACAGCTATGTTACAGTTTTTCGGGCAAAAGCTAGTTTTTCGGTTATATCTCAGGTTCTCGATATAGTAGCGGGATAAAATGTTTACTAGTTTTTAAGTCAAATCAAGGCTTTTCAAATAAAAAAAGTTACATCAAAATCCATTTAGTCCATCCATCCATCAGCCCTTCATCGTCCACTGCTGGACATAGGCCTCCCCAAGAGAACGCCACAGCGAACGGTCCTGTGCCGCCTGCATCCAACGACTGCCTGCGACCTTGACCAGGTCATTGGTCCACCTGGTGGGAGGCCGTCCTACACTGCGCCGTCCGTTACGCGGTCGCCACTCGAGAACCTTTCTTCCCCAACGGTTGTCGGTTCGTCGAGCGATGTGGCCTGCCCATTGTCACTTCAGCATGCTGACCCGGCGGGCTATGTCGGTCACTCCCGTTCTCCTACGGATATCCGTATTACGGATCTTATCACGCGGAGAGTCTATCTAGTAGTTCTTTTAAATAAATTCTAAAAAAAAGCGTTATAATAGTATAGATGTACAGACACAGCTCTGTTAGAGCTTTATAATAGTATAGATAGACTAGCTGATCCGGCGAATTTCGTACCCCATATATTTTTTCATGAATAAATATTGCAATTATATCGAGGCGCTGAGATGTCTGTATGACCGTTCAGCTCCAAGACCAAAAGACCCGATCGAGCTGCGTCGAGGGGTGAGACAGGGGGATGTAATATCCCCCAAGCTCTTCACCAATGCACTCGAAGACGTCTTCAAGACACTGGACTGGACTGGGCGGGGCATAAACATCAACGGCGAATACATCTCACACCTTCAGTTTGTGGATGATATCGTTATCGTTGCGGAGTCACTGGAACAGTTAAGCGGAATGCTGCATAGCCTAAATGGAGCCTCTAGAGACGTCGGCCTCGGCATGAACTTGGATAAAACCAAGATCATGTTTAATGAACATGTCGCGCCGGGACCGATCTACGACGATGGTTCGATGCTCGAAGTTGTTCAGGAGTATGTCTACCTTGGACAAGTTTTCCAATTTGGTAGAAACAACTTCGAGAAAGAAATCAACCGCAGGATCCAATTGGGTTGGGCAGCATTTGGTAAACTACGCCACGTCTTCCCTTCGCCTTTACCGCAATGCCTGAAGACTAAAGTCTACAACCAATGCGTCCTACCTGTCATGACTTACGGGGCCAAGACGTAGACACTCACAGTGGGACTAGTCCACAAATTGAAAGTCACGCAGCGGGCTATGGAGCGGGCTATGCTCAGCGTCTCTTTGAAGGATAAAATTCGTAATGAGGTAATCCGACAAAGAACCAAAGTTACCGACATAGCTCGCAGGCTCAGTAAGCTTAAGTGGCAATGGGCTGGTCACATCTGCAGAAGGACCGACGGACGATAGAGCAAGCGTGTCCTAGAGTGGAGACTGCGACTTGGTAAGCGTAAGGTAGGACGGCCCCCAGCTAGGTGGACCGACGACCTCAAAAAGGTCGCTGGGACAGACTGGATGCGGAAGGCGAAGGACCGTGTGCAATGGCGCGTGTTAGCCAAGTCGGTATTCAGACTTACACTTCATTTGCCAAATTATTGGGTCTATCGTGGTGTAGCGGTAGTGCATTTGATTAGACATTAGCGGATTTGCGGGTCATGAGGTCTCGAGTTCGAATCCCGGGTCGAGGTAGCAAAAAGTAGGTTTTTTTTGTTTTTCTCAATAACTGTGCCTGATCTCTCTCCGGTCGTAGTCAGAATACCATCCCATAGGACTAAGAATGATTGAGGGAACTGAGAGTGTACTTATGTTAGCGGACCCACGTGTGCACATAACTCTTATATAGTCGGCTACTGTCCGTGTGCACTTGCCGAGACTGAAATCAGTCTGGAGATTATTATTATTGTTGTTATATTATATAAGTACAATTATTTATTTTGAATCTACGACATAATATGCATTTACCGCATCTTTAAATATAAAAAAAAATGGAACTTGTTATTTGTCCGCGATGAACTTCGGAACTAATGAACCGATTTTAATGAGATTTTGCACACTGTATTCTGTTTGATCCAAGAAGGAGGTTTTATACCAATTATTTCGCGATTCCGCAGGAATCATCCATCCATCCATCAGCTTTTCGACGTCCACTGCTGGACATAGGCCTCCCCAAGAGAACGCCACAACATGTTTCGCTCATATGGGGGTAGTGCCGTAATCGCCACGCTTGGCAGCCGGGTTGGCGATCGCAGTGGATGTTGTTAATACTCGAGGGAGTGCTGCTGCCCACTCCCTCGTTATTCCCTCAGTCGGCTCTTACGACTCCCATGGATGGAGAGGGGTGGGACAATTCTAAAGCCGGCCCCACACGGCATGAATATTAAGTATCTACTTATTATAAAACAAAGTCGATTTAGTTCAACTATTACCCAAGAATGACTGAACTGATTTTTATGATATCTGATTTGTAGAGTTCGTCTCCACCCGGAATAGCAGAATAACTATTAAAACGATAGAAAAATTCATATAAAAATATATGAAAAATATTTAATTTTTCATGCATTTTGTATATAATGCCTATTTTGATGAAAAAAGTTACCTAATTTAAAAAAAAGTATTGATTCTGAGGCAATACGAAGTTCGCCAACTCAGCTGTTCACAAAAATTACAATAGGTAGGTACCTAAATTCTTCAAGTATCAGGTACATATATCTATGCCTGCATATTAAGCTAATGATAGCGATAAGGTACCTGGTCAAAGTAACCCCTGTTTATAGCCGTTAATGATGGTAACGAGGTTCTTTACGAGAATGTTGGTCACAAAAAATTGTGGCGTAAAATTATATGTCTAGGAGTTTTGAACTAGATGCCGAATGATACGTAATCGATTGACAAATTACTCAGCCGGTGATTTCAAGATTTATAACTTGTTGTATTTAATTTAAGTTATACTGATAGTTCATATCGGGTGTATGCCAAACCACCAGATACCACATATAAAACTCCGAGAGGTTTTCTTAGCGTTGTTTGAAGTTTAACCTATAATCAACGGTTTGAGAGTAGGATAATGCATAAAATTATGAAGAATTATGTTATGATATGCGTACTCATCAATTTAGGGCATGAGCCAATTTGTATTAGGAAAAACATTTAAAATAACAAACATTTTGTTTCTCAGTAGGTTTGTATGTAGCCCACCGAAGGAATGTTACATAGTTCCAGTGGCTCGCCAATAAAGGCGGAGAGACGGCACACGGCGGGTTTCTTTAATGGGCGAAGGCCCCACACTATTCTGTTCGTTGCCCCGAACGACGGGGTGTGCGGTTAGAAACAATTTTTCCCGCCTTAACAAAAAATAGTTTGTATGTAGTAGTAATGTAGTAGTCTGATTATTGTGAATAGTAATTGGCAACATTAATAACCGTGTGGGGCCGGCTTTAGAAATGTCCCACCCCTCTCTACCCACGGGAGTCGTAAGAGCCGACTGAGGGAATACCGGGGGAGTGGGCAGCAGCACTCCCTCGAGGATTAACAACATCCACTGCGATCGCCAACCCGCCTGCTAAGCGTGGCGATTACGGCATTATCCCCCATGACGGGACCGCTTATTGTGGCGTTTTCTTGGGGAGGCCTATGTCCAGCAGTGGACGTTGAAAGGCTGATGGATCGATGATGGAACATTAATAATAACATTGAGAATATTGCTTGCTTTTAAAAACAAACTCACGAGTGCTGCCAGTAAGTAATAAAGGTGCTATATTACTAAACACCTAATATAATATCACGGAATTGCTGGACCGGTTTTTACGATCTCTGAAATGCAACTATGCATTTATCTCCACGCGAAATAACAGAATAAGCAATAAAAAAAGGAAACTTAAAAAAAAAAACATTTTTATATTAATTCTTCACGTACCTACATGCGTAAAAACATATATGTTCGCATTATAAAAATCCTTTTTTTACTGAAACCTTCGCAATCGGTTCATAATTAATAAAACATTCAAATAGATAACTTTTTGGATCACAGTGAGAGATCGATCAGTAGTCTATAGATCTTTTGTTAACCGGAATCGATCTGGATTTTTGATTACATCGTAAATGGCAGTCACATTTTATAAATGTGATTTTTTACTGATCCAGGGGTCAGATGGTGTGATTAGATCTTTTATAATTCTGATATCAAAGGGTTTTTCGGTATGACATTTTTTGGGTGCCATCGAGACTTACCTATATTTTTTAATGATTTTTTTTATTTATTATTAGTGTTAAATATCGTCAGCTTAGAATTTACTACCTACCTTATCTCTACTGCTAAAAAAAAAAAAATCAGAGCCATCATCCCAATCAGAGCTCCACTCCTCCAGACCTTTCGTAGTTGATAGGAAATACATATTGACTAGCTGTTGTAGAACTAGGATTCTCAACAATCAGGGGGCGATATAGAAGATGAAAATCATGAGGTGGCATGATTTTAGTAAACAACAAAATACAAAGTGGTAGACCCTTGCTTGTCTCAGTATGAATAGGCCGACTCGTCTGGGGAAATAACATCCTCTCACAAAAGATCAGCGTTAAGCAATGGTTATCTACTATTGTGTTTTGTATGGTGAGTAAGAGTGCAGAAGGCCCAAAACTTATTCTCTGCTAATTATTCTTGCACTGCACTTCCTATATCTTTCCTTGGAGTTGGCTACACGCGAGTGATGCCTCTGGTGTTGCTAGCGTCTATAGGCTACGGTAACCGGTGAGCCGTATGCTGGTTAACTACTCTTCTAGTATAAAACAATACATGCCAGTAGCAATATGTTCTTAGACAAAAGCGTAAACATTCCTCTACGAAGCTAACTTGAGATAACTCGATACCTATTATTAATATAAGTTAACAATTAACCTTGTCGTTTAACATTTGTTTCACAAATAGATTTGAGTAATGACTCAGCCTTCTTTATCAAGATTTTTGAACCAATAGGGTTGTCAAGTTGTAGCCCGCAAACGTCATAGTGCTAACACAATATCAAAATACCAATATTGTAACAAACTATGTACTTAACGAGTAGTGTACAGGTATCAGCGATATGGCCAGGTGGCGGGGCTACATCTGACAATCACTGAAGTAATCCAACACAGTACCAGTGGTCCGTCAACACAGGCGGAGAGACGGCACACGGCGGGTTTCTTTAGTGGGTGAAGGCCCCACACTACTCTGTTCGTTGCCCCGAACGATGGGTGTGCGGTTAGGTACATTATTTTCCACATAAAAAAAAGGGCTACATCTGACAAGCTGCCAGGGCCCATTGAAAGGTGCGGCTAGAGACTCCCGGGACGTTCTTTGCACCATAGGGGCACTCTAGTTACCACTGAAGGAATGTAATATAGTTCCGGTGGCCCGCCAATAAAGGCCGAGAGACGGCACACGGCAGGTTTCTTTAGTGGGTGAAGACCCCACACTACATTGTTCGTTGCCCCGAACGACGGTTAGGAACATTTTGTCGCGCCTTAAAAAAAAAGGGGGCGCTCTAGTTGGTGTTGAAGGAGTGGGAAAAGTGACAGCATGAGAGGTTATCTCGCAGGAGGACGCTTCGGAAAGAGCTAGGTAGGACCAGGCCTCCACTGACCTGAGCCGCTAACAGCGACTGGGGCCACGGCGCAGGCGCGAGTACTTGTGCCTAATGCCGCCCTATCTGAGGCTGCGGGTGTATGGACCGGGGAACCTCCACTACCCGCAATGCTTCCCGCGAGGGTGCGACGCTTCGGTATACGGCATTGTTGATCAACGATGGACACAGTGGTTTATTTAGTGGTTGAGCGCCCCATACTACCTCATTCCTTGCCCCGAACGACGGGGTATACGGTTGGATACATTTATTCACCCCTTGCCAAAAAAAAGGGCAATAGAGGTATTAGGTATATTTTTGAACTTTCAAGTACAGCAACACTTGTAACAATCGGTACGTAAATAATTTAAGCTGTACAAAAATGTATTTGGGTCTTTAAAAAATAATATATTTTGTTCTAATATATATTGAGATCTTTTTATTTTGAATTTTATTTTATAGTTACGCTTTTGTCTGCTTTCGTTCCTTATTCTTAAAACAACTCTCGAATAGTTATTAATATACATTTTCATGTTATTTTTATCGATATAAAATTCTGAGACAACCCTATCGCTAAGTGAGTGCGCTTAACTTAGATGGATGACAGAAACGATAAATTACTAAACAACAAAATCGATATTTTAATTTAGACCTAAAGACAATGAAACCGACGTTGATTCATCAACAAAGTCAATCCAGTCGAGATTGACTTTGTTTATGAATCAACATCGGCTATTTACTAACTGGCTTACTAATAAACGTTATATAGTTACCTATACAGAGGTTATACAACGTTACATAATAAGTAATTATTCAGTATTTTGTCTTTGTCACTAATATGACCAGTTTGACATTGAAAGAACGAAACAAAATACTCAATAACTATTCGGAGCTTATACAATGTTTATTAATAAGGGGGTAACTTATTTTTATAGAATACTTATAGCTGCTACCCACGATTTCGCCCGCGCAAAATTTAGAGTATTAAGTATATTTATTTTTGTACAGAATTATTAATCCATTTTTTTTCCATCCATCCATCCATCCATCAGCCTTTTAAAGTCCACTCCATCATCAGATCAGCTCCATGTCATCATAATATTGCATTGTCACGCGATATACACATACGTGTAAGACTTCAGCTCAGTCGGAAACCGACAAGTGTGTCAAATTTAACTTGCAAAATTTGAACGGGGCAAGTTAAATAAAAGCGTCGCCACGCTAACAGCCGATTTTATCCTCCCTCCGCATTAAATGTTTCACATCAAAAAAAAAAAGGCTATATAGACGCCAGCAACACACGAGGAATCACTTGCAAAGGGATAGGAGGTGGATATGAAGGATAATACTAAGGAGAGGATGGGGCCTCCGGTGCTCTCACTCACCATACGAAACACAACGGTATGAATACCTACCGTTGTTTCACGCCTATCTTCTGTAAGAGAATGGTATCTACCTAACTTCCCTGATCGAGGTGGCCAATTCATGCTGTGATAAGCATGGCAACCTAAGTTAGTCCTTATAACATCATCTATCTGTCAGTGAAAAGCCCGCCCAAATCGGTCCAGTATCATGAGTCGCACTGAATTAGAAGTCAAGGTAACTCAGAATGAAACGATTAACGGTGACTCTTGTGACCATAATGGGAAAGGAGATTATATCTTAAAAAAAATACCTGTCTAATTCTAGGTAATACAACATGGTTTACAAAGGATTTAAGAGAGAACAAAAGTAAAATAAATTATTCACATTGCACAATCACTTAGGTACAGATAAAAAGAAATATTATTTCCTGAAATAATAGTTTCGTTACCTGCTACTGACCGGAGTGCTGTAAGACCATCGACGAAGTTGCGGACTAACGACGAACCTAGAAAACTAGGAACCTAGGTACGAATCTAGGGTACGTAACTACGGAACCACCGAAGGAATGTAACATAGTTCCAGTGGCCTGCTAAGAAAGGCGGAGAGACGGCACACGGCGGGTTTCTTTAGAGGGTGAGGGCCCCACACTACCCTGTTCGTTGCCCCGTTGACGGGGTGTGCGGTTAGAAATATTTAAAAAGAAAAGGCACGTACTTACAAGTAGGGAAAGTACGTCCAAAATGACATAGTGTTTTATTAATTATCAATAACTTTTAAATTATTCATAATAGGAACTTATTTTTTTCTTACAACTCTGCTTATATTAATTGGTTATAAGAAATCATAAAAGATTTCTCAGAAAAATCAACACTAACAAAAATATTTAGTATTGAATGAAGATCAAGATAAATCCGTTTTGTCCATACCGTATGGACAAAACGACACGAGCCGTATGGACAAAACGACACGAGCCGTATGGACTAAATGACATACAAACCATCAACATGA
The DNA here is from genome assembly GCA_948253155.1 of Leucoma salicis. Lineage (NCBI taxonomy): Eukaryota > Metazoa > Arthropoda > Insecta > Lepidoptera > Erebidae > Leucoma > Leucoma salicis. The sequence continues at coordinate 5,807,728 of OX411808.1, read as the reverse complement.
ATAAAATAAAAAAAATTAATTGCACAATTCGCAAACAATTGTTTTGGTACGCTTTGGCAAATCAGCACAGGCCGCGTAATCCCAACGACTGCACCTCAACCAGCCCTCACCAGGCTATAACGTGAGTAGTCCGGTCGATGGCGCTGTACGGCGCACCTGTGTGGGTGGAGTCCCTGGACGCGCCGAACAGGGCTCTTCTGTGGAGACCACAAAGAGTCGTTGCGTCCAAGATCATATGCGGATACCGCACGGTGTCAACCGAGGCGGCCTGCGCATTGGCTGGAACTCCCCCATGGGACTTAGAGGCGTGAGTATTTGCGCCTAATGCCGCCCTAGCTGAGGTGGATGGATCGGGGAACGTCCGCCACCCGCAAGGCGGACCATCGAAGTAATGTAACATAGTGGCCCGCCAACAAAGGCGGAGAGACGGCACACGGCGGGCTTATTTATAATAGTGGGTGAAGGCCCCACACTACCCTGTTCTTTGCCCCGAACGACGGGGTGTGTGGTTAGGGACGTTTTTCCCGCCTTAACAGAAAAAAAGGGCTATAACGTGAGCAGAGATCGTTGCAGTAAATACAGGCAAAATCGTCTTCTTCGTCTTCTTGATCCAGGCAATCTTCATCTGAGTCATCATTAATATATAAAGATTATTTAGTAACTGCCTGTCTTCTTTTACGAGTTGTTTTTTCAGCTTCGGTCTCTTGTTTAAAAATAATATATTCTGCCATATTTGGCGATGACGTAAGTAGAAATTTTGTCGTTCGTTTCTTTGGCTTTCGTTTACCCTGTTCAGTTCACTTACAAATTTACCACTGGGAACTGTAGAAATGACATTAACTGGAACTGCTAAAGAACAGTAAGTAGTGGGTATCTACATAATTAGCTCATTGAGCTCTTATGGACGAAACGACATACCTATGTCATTATGTCCATTACGTATATATGTCATTTTGTCCATATAGTATTATAAAAAATCAAAATTCAACAATATATGCAAAATAAATATTATTTAAAGAAAATTATATTCAAATGTAAGAATAAATACTTAAGAGTGCAATAGATATAGACACAAAGTAAAACCGTGAAAAATATAACGTTAAAACATAAAAATCCCTGCAATGAAAAAAAACTCATAATTTGCCAATATTTGTCGTCGTCCATGACAGCCAAACGAAAGACTAGAACGAGATCACGTTTTGACAGGTTGGTATAAGTCAATAAGGTCACGTGATGCAGTTGTCAGTGCCGGGCTAGAAGCGGTAGAATTTGAAATATCATGCCTGTGTCATTTTGTCCGTCTATGTCATTTTGTACGTATTTCCCCTAATTTATTCCTATTTGTATATAGGTACCTACCTAATATCATAAACAGTAAGATACTGTATTTTTCCCCTCTATCATAAAAACTAACACAGCTAGGTATATTGCACTGATTTAATTAAAATACTGCTTTGTTTTTTTCAACAAAGTACAAAATTAATTTGGTGTATATCAGTGTTTATGTAATACATTATAAATAAGGAGCTATACTCTTAACCGCCACATAGCGACATTCCTAAGAACTACAAACTAAAGCTAAATTGAAGCTCTGCGAGTAATAATCAAGACAACTTCCACTCAACTAAGCTACAAGCTTAGAAAGAAATTCCCTAGATGGCGTTGTACACAAAACTTTCAACTAGTTTCCTTAGTATGTCACAGATGGCATTACAATCAATTCATTACATGGAAAGTCAAATTTTATTTTAATCACTCTCATGACTGAGTTATAAAAAATATAGAAAGATATTTCAGTGAATATTTTTTTCGCGGTTAGCGTATTGTCAGTATTACAAGCTACAAGCAGGGTCCGATTCTAAGGAAGAGAATATCCACTAGCTTCTACCAGCGATTTATAGGTAAAACTTTCTTATTAGGATAGAAAATAACAAAATATTCTTAATTCAAAGGTTACCAAAAGTAGCTTTACTACTTTACAGAAATATTTATTTTTATTTAACTTGTTTCCAAATTTTTAAAACGTAGGTACCTAATTAATATTATATATTTATATATATATCTATAAACGTGCCGTGTGGGGCCGGATTTAGAATTATCCCACCCCTCTCTACCCACGGGAGTCGTAAGAACCGACTGAGGGAATACCACGGGAGTGGGCAGCAGCACTCCCTCGAGTATTAACAACATCCACTACGATCGCCAACCCGCCTGCCAAGCGTGGCGATTACGGCACTATCCCCCATTTCTTGGGGAGGCCTATGTCCAGCAGTGGACGTTCATAGGCTGATGGATGGATGGATGGATGAATCTATAAACTACTGTAATCTATAATTTAACCTTGCCGATCATTCTAACGGTCTAGTCTATGACCTCGTCATAATAGTATGTTAGGTATGATGTAGAGGAGGAACATTTCGATGATTGATACTTACTAAATTACATATCTTATAATAAAATAATATATTTTTATATAATATAAATATAATCCATAAAAACGCGTGTAATAACAAAACATTAATAAAAAAAGAAATTTTTACAACAAAAATAATTCAATAGCTTTCAAATACACCCTTTTTTTTTGTTAAGGCGGGAAAAAAATGTTGCTAACCGCACACCCCGTCGTCCGGGGCAACGAACAGGGTAGTGTGGGGCCTTCACCCACTAAAGAAACCCGCCATGTGCCATCTCTCCGCCTTTATTGGCGAGCCACTGGAACTATGTTACATTCCTTCGGTGGTTATCAAATACACCCTGTTTGAAATGGGACTCCAAAATTTACGAGCATAAGACCCACAGCGAAACAGTACTCGGTTAGAACAAGTAAAAGTAATAATAAATAAAACTATTCGCTTCATAAGCGAAGCGTTGAGGTGGGTACTACTCTCCCTTTACTATGAACAACTGATTTTATTTTCGATTACACATTTTTCACTTTGTGTTTAATGTATGTAGCTGCATGTCAAATGCTAAAAATATATATAAAAATATCTAAATATTTATAGGGTTTGCGTCATTATTAGGTAAAATCTTAATTGTAAAATTAAGTTTACCTGGTCGGTATAATGTATGAAAATACTTCCGACAGATGGTGCAAGCGTCACCCAAAGACGTGAAGTATGAATGTGTTATCGAAATTAGCAGTCAGGAGCAAGGGTCACGATGGCTGAATTGGCAAAACATCTGGACGGTATCCAGGAGACGCAAGTTCGAATCCTGCTCGTGACTGTTATTTTCGATTTCACATTTTTCACTTTGTGTTTAACAAAAATAGTGAATATTTATGCTCGATTCGACACTAAATCCAGCGCTATACCTTATTTCATGAGGACTACTTCTATAGACCAATATAGCAGTACTTCTTAAAATTTGCGCTAGATGGCGTATAAGACATAAGAACCACATTAGTCCTTTTTGAAATTAGCGCTATCTATGTGATTTATTGAAAACTACTTAGTAAGACCAATACATTAATAGTTACTTATCAAATAATCAATTTTATTGTGAAAACGGCAGGGTACTCTCCGACCCCACCGTCCGCAGCCTCGGCTAGGGCGGCATCAGGCGCAGGTAAGCGCGGGCACGCCACCCCGCGCGCCGGCGGCAAATCGGGTTCGCGAAGGAGGATTCCTCCCGGGCCCTCTCAGCCACCGACTCACCGCGAGATGACAGCCTCGCAGAAGGCGGCGACCGCGGTCCAGGCCCTGTCACTGCCAACCATCGCTCGCGCAACGGCCGGTAGCGACAGGTCCACGCCTATGACTGCAACGAGTTCCCGGCGCTGCACATCCCTGGCCGGGTACGACTCGAGCGTGTGCTGCGCCGAGTACTCGTCGCAGCCGCAGTGGTGACAGCCTGGGGTCGTCACCCTCCTAGCGATCATGTGCAGGTATTTGCCGAAGCAACCATGCCCCGACAAAACCTGCACCAACCGGAAGGTGAGGACCCCGTGCTGCCGCCCTGCCCATTCTTCCAAGATCGGCTGGAGCGCCCCCACGGTCCAGAGACCGGCCCGGGGCAAAAGTGTAACGTCTAACATGTATACTAGGTGTCAATCGTATCACACACTTCGTACTTTCCGATATAAACATAGCATAGCTTCACGCCTGTATTCCCCGAAGGGGTAGGCAGAGGTGTATTACACACCCACGACTCGCTGGCTATGTTTAAGTCCCATGTAATAGGGGGCGAGCCTATTGACGTCTACCGGGCACATTTCCAAAATCCGGGCTGCTACTGAGAATTTATCTTTTTAGGAACAAGCTCAATAACATTGCCCGACCCGGGGATCGAACCTGAGACCTCATGATTAGCAGTCGCATACACTACCGCTACACCACCGAGGCAGTTCCAACTGAACCGAAACCGAAAAAACCATGCCAAATAAAGAATATTATTTGAGCGTTATGCGGCGTTTAAGAGAGCAAATTCGACGAAAAAGGCCAGATTTGTGGAAAGAAAATTCTTGGATTTTGCACCACGATAATGCGCCTTCGCACAAGGCCATCATTGTGAATGAATTTTTGTCCAAACACTCAACAAATACCATCGAGCAACCACCATATTCACCAGATATGGCTCCAGCCGACTTCTTTCTTTTTCCTAAACTCAAATTACCACTTCGTGGCACCGGTTTTCAATCAGTAGAAGACATAAAGGAGAATTTGCGGCGAGAACTGAACTCAAATCCGGAAACAGCGTTTAAAAAATGTTTTGATGATTAGTTTATTCGTTGGCGTAAGTATATCGTTTCTGAAGGAGCATACTTTGAAGGTGATAAAATAAATTTGGATGAATAACAAAATTTTTGTGTATTATTGATCTTTTCCCGGTACTTTCTTGACAGAGCAGTAAGTAAGTACTTCTACTTTATACCAACAATATCAGTAATGCAATGTGTTACTTACTATCCTTTGCCTCGTATTACATACGCGGGAAATAATGGCGCGGTGAGTCTTATACTGTTGCCACCACTTGAATAAAACAAAAATATAAAAAAATCGCATAAAAATATCGTAAATACTCATACTTTCTAAAATTTTTGAGGATCAATATGTATATACAGTCTGGCCATAAACACCGTTATAATTTGAAAAAAAAAATAACTATAATATTACATTTGAATTTAGAAGCTGTAATTCTTAAATAAATACTCTTCGTGTTTCTCATTTTCGCGCAAATCTGTGTTAAATATTTTGTTGTACTAAAATGGACTGGGGTGATAAAAAGAACCGAGTCACTGTTACAGCTTTACACAAAGTAGGTATCGAGCCAAATGCAATTTTTGAAACTCTCCATCCGCTTGGTATTAGTCGAATGCTTGTATACCGGGCCAGCAATAGCTAAGTACAATGAAACGTTTTCTGCTTGTGCTGGCAAAATATTTGGCCATCCACATAGTATTCGGACTAAAACGGCGATCCAATCAGTTAAGGAAAGATTTCAAAGAAATCCTGTCCAAAAGCAAAAGATTTTGTCTAGGGAAATGAATAAAGCACCTAGAATAATGTTACGTATACGAATTTCAGCTTAGAATAGACGCACTGGTTATTGTTTAACTGATAATTTAAAAGTGAATATGGTAGTAAAATCAAAACAACTTCAAAATCAGTACGGAAAGGAAGGACACAGAAAAAATAAATCACGAGAGAATGACCGAGGTTATGCTTAAAGCTCTATAGCAGCTTCTTAATTAGTCATCAGAGTACAACTTGGGCATCCGACATCAGTGATGGTCTGGTGGGGTTAGCTATCAAGGAGTGACGAAGCCACATTATTACTAAGCTATCAGCACAGGTGTATTTAGAAACTATTCATAAGAAGGTGCTTCAACCTTTTTACAAAACCATGTTCCAAAACCAAGGATGGTACTTTTAGCATGACATAGCACCGGGTCATAAAGCTCAATCCATATAAGCGTGGTTGTTCATGTACCTTTTTTTTTGTATAAAAATGTTCCTAATCGCACACCTCCTTCGGGGCAACGAACAGGCTAGTGTGGAGCCCTCACCCACTAAGGAATCCCACCGTGTGCCGTCTCTCCGCCTTTATTGGCGGGCCACCGGAACCATATTACATTCAGTGGAACATGTAGATATACCTTACTTAACACAATTTTTCTAAAATCATTCCCTAACAGAGTTAAATTTATTTCTGAAAAATATGTAATTTGTACATACGGGCGAGTTTGCAGGCAGAAATAGTCATTAACTCACCAACCACACCTCATAAAATAGAATTAAAATAATATTTGGGTTAAATTTGTATAATATAAAGATATTTAGGCAAGACCGTTGCTATGCAGCATTTTGATGCAGTGTCGCCACGTCACAACAGTTTCTTGCTTGTCCAAAGTTACCTACTATAGCAGTCATTAAACCCAGTACTATAAACTACTGAATTTAATGACACAAACATTTCAATGCATTTATCAAAAGTCCGTTATAGCAAACTAAACTATTTTTATATCTTTTTAAAAGAACGTTAAATATTTTGATATTTTTATATATATATTTAGCATTTGACATGCTTAGCCATATACATTAAACACAAAGTGTGTAAATGTGAAATCGATAATAACAGTCACGAGCAGGATTTGAACCTGCATCTCGTGGATACCGTCCAGATGGTCGGTATAATGCATGTAAAGACTTCCGACAGATGGCGCGGGCGTCACCCAAGACGTTAAGTATGAATGTGTTATCGAAATTAGCAGTCGAGAGCAGTTGTCACGATTGCTGAATTGGCAAAGCCGGTAACCAGGAGATGCAGGTTCAAATCCTGCTCGTGACTGTTATTTTCGATTTCACATTTTCACACTGTGTTTAATAAGAACGTTAAGTGTAAAAATGTGTTCTTTTAAATGGCCAAGTATGTTAATTGCTTAAAAATATATAAAACTACTAAATATTTTAGATCTTTTGGTTTATAATGTCATATATGAAGAGTATAATAAAAATGAAAGAGGCTTAAGAGGTGAGGAAGGATTGTAGTAAGTCGCTACTTACCCCTTTAGGAAGCAGGCGTGACTCTATGTATATATTTATGTTGAATTACAAAGGACTAAAATTTTGCTTGCGACTTCATTCGCGTGGACTTAATAATTGGCTCCCATTATAAAACATTAATCCTACAGGAACAGTCCATTTTTTCGGGATAAAAGTAGCTAATGCGTTTTTCTGGGATCTTCATGATGATCAGCTTAGTTGATGTCAAAGTGTAACAAATAAACAAACAATGAAACAAACAAATTAGCGCACTTTCGCATTAGTAAACTATGGGAATAGGTACTCTAAATTATGATTTCCTGGTACTTTTCAACAAAATGTATATAATTATACATAATAAATATTTTAATCATACATAATTAACGTCTATATGAATATACTATTGAATTTTGCATCATTTGTTGTATTATATAGGATGTATAATCAGAAAATTGATATCTTTCTTTTTCTTTTCAACCCTTTTTCTGTCCCACTATAAGCACGGGTCTCCTCTCATGGTGCGAGGGATTAGGCAATAGTCCACCCCACGCTGGCCCAATGCGGGTTGGCAGACTTCACAAGCCGTCGAGAATGTCTCTCAGGAATGCAGGTTTCCTCACGATGTTTTCCTTCATAGAGCAGTGATAAATTATAAACAAATATTTTCGAATAATCTCGAATTGTCAGAGGTATGTGTCTTACGAGGTTTGAACTTTTGACTCAGGATCGAACTCAATACCACTGTTTTGAAAAAAAAGTTTTATCGTCTCTACCAGTTTATATTTCAACATGCATTTCCAGTATATTTATCACACTGAAATGAAATATGTAATTATTAATTAGCAATATATTAAATGCAAACAATACACCTCAGACATTCATTTAAGTTTTACAAGTTGACCTCTTCATTTTTTCTAATTTTTTTTTTATTGCTTTTAGTGGCAGACTAGCCGCGGCCCATCTGATGGTAAATGGTAACGTTAACTTGTGTAACATTAGATATAATAAATGCATAAAGATTCCGTGATTGTTTATATTAGAGCGTTATAATTAAATATAATACACAATTACTTTTAATTACACATAATATCATCGCCACATTGCTAAGTTCAATGCCATATTGTAAATACAGCCTCTTACTTCTTATACCATGCTTTACCGTAGGCGACCCACTTCGTGATTCATGCGTCAAGCAAGCAGTGTTAAACGAAACTTCATCGCGGTTGAACGCAACATGTTTTTCGAAAGTTGGCTCTTGAACATTTCGGTACTCATCGTATTGCTATTCGCGCTTATATTTGACTATGTAACGAAGTTCTTCAGCTACTGGTATGTCCGTCATATATCTTACGAGACATCTATTCCGTTCTTTGGTAGTGACTATTTTCGAGTTTTGGGAATTAGAAACAGTACCCAAGATGTAAATAGCCTCTATATGAAGTACCCAAAAGACAAATTTATTGGACGCGTCAAAAGCAGGATACCAGATCTTATAGTAAAGGATCCAGATTCAATAAAGACAATGTTGTCATCGGATTTCGAGTATTTCCATACCAGAGGTATCTGCTTGGACAAATCTCAGGATGTTTGTTTACGAAACAATTTGTTTTATGCTGACGGCGAAAAGTGGACTGTGTTGAGAAAGAGTTACGAGTCATTGTTGAATAACATGAGCTACGAATTTCAGAGTTCTAGTGACTATTTACCGGGAATAAACGGTGATACTAACGTTCAAAAGATATTGTCGAAGGTATTGGATAAACTCTTCGAAGATTTGCTTATTGGCAGTGTGGATGGACAACTAATTAAAAAATATAGATCAATTGCACAAAAACTTACATTTGTAGAGAGATTTAAGACTTATTTAATGAATATTTTCCCTTCGTTGTACGTCATGTTTGGATTTACTACTTTACCTGGAGAGCTTTCTTCTGGAACAAAAAGCGTAGTTGAACAATCGGTTCTGTTTAGTAAATTAAAAGACCTTGGTTACGTTCATCAATCTGAAGTTAAAGAAAATAATAAAAAGGACGTGGAATTTACATTTTCAATGTTGGCTTCCTTTGTTACTGAGGGGTACATACCATGCTTAAACACTTTGACTGCAGTTCTTTACGAACTGGCTTTAAATCCCAAAGCGCAGGAAAAATCTAGAAATTCAACATTGAAAGATAATCAAGAGGATTATTTGGACATTGCTATTAAAGAAGCTTTGAGACTGTATCCAGCATATTCAATAATTGCAAGAGCATGTATTAAAACTTACCATCCAGATGGAGGTATACTTATTGATAAGAAAGTAACGATAAATGTGCCTGTAGAGGCTCTACAAAGAGATACCGAATATTACGCCGACCCCAATGTTTTTAATCCTGATAGATTTTTGGGTGACGAAGGGGCCTCTAAACATGGTTACACTTATTTACCGTTTGGAGTAGGACCTAGGAAATGCATTGGTAAGACTGTTTTTTTTTTTCTCAAACCTTTACTCTTGTTGAGCAACCTCTCTGTTGTTGGGCTTGGTCTTCTCTCACAGTGAAGCGATTTAGACCATAGTCCACCACCACGGCTGGCAGACTCCATAATAAAATTTCCCTTATGAAGATTTCCCTTACACACATAGTTTTGAAAAGTAATTGGTGTATGCCACAAAATCGTCTTGATCTTTGAGCTGGTATCGAACTTTATACATCTATCTTTGCTCTCCTTGGTCTTACCACTTAACTATCACTGCTATATTTATTTTATTCTTCAGATATTAAATTACAATTTCTTAATCTAAATTTCATTAAAAATAATAAAGAATATAACATTTTGATCTGTATTTTAGTACTTGACATGCTCAGCTACTTTAAAGAACAAATTATTTGTAAAAATATGGAAAAAAGAACTTAAGTGCGAGCGGGAATCGAACCTGCGTCCCTTCCAATCCGGGGAAGTGCGATCAACATTTTCTTAGTAATTTGCCTCCGAATAACTATATGAGAATTTTCTGATACTCGAAAACACTCGGGGCTTTCCACTAGAATGTACATCATTTTTAGGCAATTCCAAAAAGTATTTAATTATGTTGTTTCTCCAAATCTTGTTTACGTATTATCTTTTATTGGAATTTATTCTTTATTTTGCTTTTCGTAAACTGGGAAGCCCGAACGTTTTAAGAATCAATAGCCCAATTTGCATAATGTATAAATTATTCCATTACATTAATAGTTCCCAAGAAGCATTCCTTGAAGCTGGTTTATATGAGATAACATTTTAATAACCTGTTTGATTGTATTTTATAACAAGATACTAATGAGAATGACGTTTAAATGCGGCATATATATTATATAGGATATTATATAAAAATCAATTGCTGTTCGTTAGTCACGCTAAAACCGAAAAATAGCTTTTTGAATAATCGTGTTTTTGTTTCGTTTGCTCCAATAAAGGGGTGGTTTAATAACAAAAAGTGGTTTGATAAACCCATAAAAATAGTAGAAAAGTTAGAACATTCAAAATTGGTAATTTTTTGTGGGAATTTTAGCACAAACTGCTACTATCATTCTTTCTCATTCACTTGAATAACATGCAAGTTTCATTTAATAACCAATTCAATTCAAACCTTAGACGATGTAGATTTATTAGCATTGATAAACACTGATAAAATAATTGTAGGCGATAAAAGTTTAGGGTCATCTAGTCAGAAGATAAAATTATTTTTATGATCTGTTAAAACACAAACTTAGTATCAGACTTTGAGCTACCTTAGTATTTAAACCACTCAGTCAACAATGCAGTTTATATATGTATTACTAGCCTTTGCCTGCGGTTCCGTCTCAGTCAAAAGCTAGTTTTTAGGTTATATCTCAGGTTTCCGATATAGTCTGGTCCATGTGGTGACGGACTAAGAATACAAGTGTCACCACCTCATTTTTTCCCACGGGTGTCGTATGAGGTGACTAAGGGAAGTAAGCAATTATCATTTATTGCATGACTGGTGGTAGGGCTGGGTACCAAGTGGGAGTACTCACTTGGTATCGGGCCCGAGCGTGTTGATACCACCATCTCCCGCGTGACCGGCCATGAAGCACATTGTTGTGTTTTGGCTGTAGCAGGATATAGCCGTATTCATTCATTTCATATTGGTGAAATGAAATGGTGAGCAGCGGCTTGACAATACTCTCGGTATAGTTGAGTCCATGAGCGACGGTTATCATTTACCATCCGATGGGCTGTGGCTCGTCTGCCACTGCATGCAATAAACAAACAAAAAATAGTAGCGGCATAAATGTATACCTGTTTTTAAGTCTAATCAAGAGCTATAAAATAAAAAAAGTTGCATTGAAATCCGTTCAGTAGTTTTTGCGTGATGCACAAACGAACAAACAGATAAATAGACAAACAGACAAAAATTCTAAAAAAATTGTTTTGTGTTTAGACACGCCTATATAGCCTATAACAGTATTTTTTTCTCAAATGTCTTGAATGATGTACAGACATAGCTCCGTTACAGCTTTATAATAGTATAGAAGATTAGCCTATGTTCATATAATGCATGAATGATAAGTTTAAAACTTATTTAAACATTTTCCCACACTCTTTATATATAAGTACCTACGTCTGACGTCTAGAAATTATCTGTATATATATAGTCATGACTAGTTTTTTAATGAATGTCGTAGGAGCGGAACAAGTTAATGTAAACCTCATATTAAACCTCTACTGTATTGCGTTAGCAGCGGATTCTAACAATTAATATTTAACTACACAACCGAAAATAACTGTATCGTAGGTGAGATGCGTGCATCGTTACGTAGAAAGATGGGCCTAATAATAATATTTTTTCGGACAGGCGAACATTAACCCCGAAATATTGTATTATTTGGAATAAATTAATGCGCTGAATAATTTGTGTTAAAGACGCCATCTGACGTATCGCTTATACTTGGAATAGCTATTCGCGAATAGCGAAGTGAATGTTATACCCAGCAAAAAGAAATTATTCTACAAACGGGGCAGTGTATAGCTTAACTCATCTCAACTCTTATTTGTCGTATTATAGCGTGAGAAAGTAGCTGTCACGCGCCCGAAACCGATACTGGTTTCGAAAAATGACAGCACAAAAAAGATGACGCCATTTTTTTTTATTCTTGGATTAACTGCTTATGCGATGCTTATCGGTGGTATAGTGACTATTCCCAAATAGGCTCGCTATTCTTCGAATTGTTGTTGGTAAAATGTAAAATTTATTTATTCTCGAGTAAGTAGCGATTTATTCTAGGAATAAAATGTATCATTGTTTGGTCGAATCCGCCCTAAGAGAATAAAATCGTGGAATAGATTATTCTCGGTATAGTTATTCTTGTATATATTCGAGTTTGGTCGAATTATAAGTCTTATGGGAGACTTACAAGGTAGAATACGTGAAGAGATTTTAAATTCTATTTGTATATAGTTCGGGTAGTATAAATAGTGATACGGCAATGTGAGCTATATCATGAGTTTCATTATTTCTTATATTACTAGCCTTTGCCCGTGGCTCCGCCACAGCCAAAAGCTAGTTTTTACGTAACATCTCAGGTTCCCGACATAGTAGCGGAATAATATGTATACCAGTTGTGAAGTATAATCAAGAGCTATCAAATAAAAAAAGTTGCATTAATATCCGTTCAGTAGTTTTTGCGTGATGCGAGAACAAACAAACAGACAAAAATCTAAAAATAAATGTTTTGTATTTAGACACGCCTATAAAATGACTGAAGTAAGCTATTTACTTCAGTCATTTTTTCTCAAATATCTTAAATGTACAGACACAGTTCTGTTACAGCTTTATAATAGTATAGATAGATTAGATTTTGCTCGTAACTTCGTTCAGAATTGGGTCAATATCCCTCTGTGGTGTATTAATAATGGGCAATGTCTTTTTAAAAGGGTTATTTCTTATTTTGGATAGTTCCTAACGGCACATTCTCAATGATATTATGGAGTTTTTTTCTAGTGGTAGAACCTTGCTTATCCCAACATGAATGTGCCGGCTCGATCGGTGAAGTACCACCCCTTTTTTTGTTAAGGCGAGAAAAAATGTTCCTAACCGCACACCCCGTCGTTAGGGGCAACGAACAGGGTAGTGTAGGGCCTGCACCCACTAAAGAAACCTGCTGTGTGCCGTCTCTCCGCCTTAATTGGCGGGCCACTGGAACTATGTTACATTCCTTCGGTGGTGGGAAGTACTACCCTCTCAAAAAAGACTAGCGTTTAACAACGGTAGTTAATCTTACCATTGTGTTTCGTATGATGACTGAGAGTGCCGGAAGCCTAAACCCCCTCCCTATCCTATCCTTATTATTCTTCCTATCCTCTTCTTGGTATCCACTCTATCCACCTCCTATTCCTTTCGTTGGAGATGGTGACACGCGAGTGATGTCTCTGGTTACCGTAGCCTATAGACGCTACCAACGTAGCGTCTATAGGCTACGGTAACCCACTTGCCATCAGGTGGCCCGTATTTTTGCTCACCGCCTCCGTACTATATAAAAAAAGAGAAACAGCTTATTTCCTCTACTTACATCTAATCCACCTAATCATGAAGAAAGAAGCTCTTATGAAAGGACACTTTGTAAAGGTTCTCTATGTCCTTTTTAGGCTTCGAACTTTATACCTACATGCAAAGTTACAGCGTAAAAATATAAGAAACAAACTCAATTATTCACATTCATAATATTAGTAAAGGTTGCATATTAGTATCATGAATAGAGCTGAGCTAATTAAAAATTAAATTCAATAGACTTTTAATGCCCGGTTCCTATAATAATGAAACGGATCGTTTTACTTACGATTGGTAGAATATTCTACCAGGCGTAAGTATAATCTGTTCCTATAAAATACGAGTCGTAAGTGAATTGACTGACATTTAGCATCTAACGGATGGGTAGCTGTTAACAATGACGATTCGTTGAATATAGGAACCGGGCATAAGTGACTTGAAAGTGACATACGGAGGTTGGTACTAAAAGTTATAAAATTACATAAAATATTTTCATATACTGCAATTAAGACTACACTATTTTGGATAGATTAGATATAGAAATGCCTAGATATTATATCTATTGTGTTTTAACTATACAGAAATAGGGAAAAATTCAGGAGGTGCCTACATAGCGTGGCAAGCGGTTGATAGTTCTGTCAATTGGTAGTGCATATTAAAACAACTAGTTTTGTTTCAGAATATGCAGGAATTATTTGTGAAACCCTGAATTTAATAATGATTGCTACAATGAAATTAATTGTATATCGTATGTCCATCCTATCGGCAGTCCCTTATTAACATTCAGGATAGGTAGTATTTATTTATTTATTTTATAATCGCTTGGCTATGGCCCTGGTATTTCCAACAACATGTACAGTAGTTACTAGTTACTACTTATATGAAACGGACTCGTCATCAATGTAAGTTAAAGAATATACGTTGCTTTCCGAAATACCCAGCCACATACTCGTATTATGCACATTCCATTATTCCAATATAGATAGTTGCGAATTACAGTTAATACGAGAGCTTCTTAATCAACTTGCATTCAAGTGGAAGGCTTTCACTACTTACGTACATAGCTATCGAGGTCAGTAAAGACTTATAATGGGACAATGTTTATATGAGTATTTACGAACTTGTCTCTTGAAATATACAATAGAATAGAAAGTGATTGAGAACACTTAGATGATAGATGTATAAATTGTGATTTCTCGCAAAACACCCCTTTATTAGGCCACCACTGATATAATGTCACAGAGCCCTCGTGGGGAGGTTTATTTAGTGGTTGAGGGCTCCACCATAACAGTCTATCCTGTTTGGTCTCTTGAACGACGGGATATACGGCTAGTCAGATATATTCCATCCTTAACAAAACTAATTTTAATGAATCTCTGTAGTAAAAAAAATTGCTGTTTATAATAGCAACTATTTTTTTTAAGTGAGGGAAATCTTCTATACACATTGATTCCTTTGAATCTACATCCATGCCAACACATTTGTCCAACGTGGAAAAATGCCAGATCCCTCTCCTTTTTGAAAAATAAAATTGACACCCAATATTGACACCTATTAAAAATTCGCGAATTGTACACATATTTTAGTAATATAAACGGGTCTTTTTTTTGCGTGACCACGGTTGCTGCAACACAGGTAGTTAAAATTTATCTATTGTATATGCGAAAAAGAAAGTCCCGTTTATATTATTTTAAATATTTGGCAGACCGTATATAAATAAAGTTTAAGTATATTATGTATAACACTTTAGGTACGAGGTTGGATTTAATAAAAGCAATTAATTTCCGTGACTACTTTCGAATTTGTCGGCATTGGTTTGATTTTGTAAAAACAAATATATTAACAATAGGTATAGTAAAAATGTTGTTAAATATTAACTTCCGTTTAATAAATTGACATAGGAACTGCTTCCTATTACATGTAATAACTGTTTTGGTAAAATTCAAATTACAATTAAGATTTTTAAGAGAAGAATATTAACGCTACTTTTACTAAAATGCACCATAAGCTTGGCTGTGCGTATGATAGCATCTTTATAAAAATTATATTTTTTTTATGGTATTTTTTAGCATTTGACAATGATCAGCATTTTATTTGAAACAAACTTTTGTGATAGTGGAAAAAGAGAAATTTTCTACAAGCAGGTTTCAAACTTGCATATTCGCCTATCCAGGCAGCGGCTTTAGACCGCTAAGCCAAGTAGAAACCTGCCAAAAAAACTCCCAACTTCCACCTCGCACTATGCATTTCTATTTTCAAAAAATATTTAGGCGCGTTGAGCACTTTTTGTGTGTGAACAAAAATCATGGAACTCGCGTCATCGTCACCGAGCCTTTTGGTCACGCGACGTGTTAAATATATACCTATTAGTATAACTATAACTTATTGCGCTGGGCCAGCTGAGAATGAAGAAATGTATAATTTAAATCATAATGTTTAGATATTTTTATATTATTATATATTTTAGCATATGACATGCTTAGCCGTACACAGTAAACACAAAGTGTGAAAATGTGAAATCGAACATAAAATCAAAGTGTGAAAATGTGAAATCGAAAATAAATCATGCTCGTGACTTGTTATTTTCGATTTTACATTTTCACACTTTGTGTTTACTTAAATAATATTTTTTTTTATGAATTAATGAATAATTTGGCTTTACAAGTTTTAATTAAAGAGCAAACAATTAATTTGAACATCCAAAAATAACAACTGTTTGTTTATAGTTTTAAGTTTTCACTTCTGTAGGCACTCCTCATGACTGCTTTGAATTATTTTTTTGTGTTTCTAATATCATTAAAGTTTCTGTCGACGCTTTTATCTAAATATGGGACACAATAAAATTTGGTTATTAATACCATTTCTTTTTTCAGGTGAACAACTGGCCTTAGGAATAATAAAGAGCGTATGCAAAGCAATTCTGGAGAAATATCACATTGAACCTTGTGAGAGGACCTCGGTTTTGAAGATGACTGACCACAACTTTGGTAGAGTCGTGGATAGAGATATTTGGTTAAGATTCAATCCGCGGGACTAAAAATATGTCAGTTAAATATCTAATGATTATGTTAAAGTATCATTAAAAACCTAAATATTGAATAAAATAGTTTTAAGTGGGCTACAAAAATTATTTAACTTATTAAATAATTTTATTACTTACAGAATTTAAACATTATTTTGGATTAAGGTTATTATTATATTTAGTTTTTATTACTTAATTCCTAAGGACATTAAATGCCGGACACAAATAGTTATTTCATTGAAATATTCCTCGTTTGCAACCCTGAATATGTTTTTGTTAAGCTTTAAAATTGTATTCTTGGAGCTGACATTTTCAGTCATAAAACTAATATTTTTCTAAGTTCGAGCTAGATATATAATATTTATTAATATACATTGCAATTAACGTTTTTAGAATGATAGTTTATATGTAAGTTCTGTTATAGATTAGCTGTTACTCGTATATAGGCAAGGATTGACGCCTCCACTTCTCTATAGTGTCTAGCTTAAGAATCTTCTTTGTATGTAGTGACTGCATTTCTGGTACTGTAACGAACATACGGCATTTACAACTTACATCAGATGACCCGTTAGTTCGTTTGTCACTTTTATAAGCATATGCCATGCAATTTTCTCAACAATGGGGCTCACTGTTTAGGTGATGCCATCGTGTACAGAGATTCGACTCGCCGACGGCAATGAATGGATTGCAGATGTGAGATGTGTATAAAATATATAAATAGATATATACTCGGTGTTTTTATAACGGACGTATGTCTGTGTGGCGATGAACATCGTTTCACTCCATTCTATTCGTGAGAATCATTTACTACAAATAATAATGCGATTTGCTAGAAACCGTGTGGGGCCGGCTTGAGAATTGTCCCACCCCTCTCTACCCACGGGAGTCGTAAAAGCCGACTGAGGGAATGCCGGTGGAGTGGGCAGCAGCACTCCCTCGAGTATTAACAACATCCACTGCGATCGCCAACCCGCCTGCCAAGCGTGGCGATTACGGCATTATCCCCCATGACGGGACCGCTCGTTATGGCGTTCTCTTCGGGAGGCCTATGTCCAGCAGTGGACGTTGAAAGGCTGATGGATGGATGGATTGCTAGAAAAGGTGAAGAAAAATTTAACCATCTAAGTATTTGCTCGTGAGGTTAAAAAATTTGCATATTTTTATACTATATTTATCTACTTTTAAAAGCTGTTGCTGCATATTTACCTTTAAATATGAATAACTATTTTCTTACCTACAGTTTTACAACAGTAAACAACATAAGATTTTTCTTATAAACCTGTTTTTGGAGTAGGAAAATATTTATGTATTACTTATAATTTCTTTTTTATTGTATGAAATTGTGATCTATGTTCTTTTTTCAAACATAGTATCTATGGTATTCGTATTATTTTGGCGTAGAGAATTTACTTGACGTACTGTTTAATTTTTATGATCAGTTTGTCTGCTCAATTATATGTCTATGTAAAAATGTAATGAAATAAAATAATATAAAATATAATGTACATTTTATTATCTCTTTTAAACTATAACTTTTTAAATAAATACGACCATAACAGGTTTTTTGTGATTATAGACCACACCGGAATTACATAGCGAAGGAAAAAATTGTAATTAACTTGTGCCTATTTAATTAATACAGTTTCAAACGTATGTTATAATTTTAATTATACGAGTATATAGTATATAAAACGAGTATTTCTGAATTAACTTTAATTATTATAATGCGATAGTAACTTTGTGTGTTTATTATACTTTTAAATAATACCTAAAACATCCCTTATTAATATTACTACCATTTATTCTGCTCAGAAATTTCATCTTTTTTTTATACTACATGGGTACAAGCGTACCCACGGCCCACCTGATGGTAAGTGGTTATCGTAGCCTATAGACGCTAGCAACACCAGAGGTGCTTTTATTCACTCGTGCATCGCCATCCTTAAGGGAAGAGATAGCAGGTGGATAGGAAGGATAATAAGGAGAGGATAGGAAGGGAGTTTGGCCTCCGGCGCTCTCACTCACCATACGTAACACAACGGTAGGCATAACTACCGTTGATACACGCTAATCTTTTGGGAAAGGGTTGTACTTCCCTAATCAAGCCGGCCCTTTCGTGCTGGGATAAGCAAGGATCCACCATTAGTAAAATCTCTGTACGTTTCTGAAAATATTAAAGTGGTTATGAAATATATTTGAAAACGAGGACGTGTAATACTAAACTATCTTGAAGAATTCAATTATTAGGTCCATTTTAGAGCAACAATATCTAAACTGTTCGTTAGAATGACTTTTATAGTAGTTCATCACTTGGTTGTGAAAACCATAATCATATTTTTATATTTTTAAAATTGCTTAGTGACCATACTCTACCAAAAATAGTAAGCTTCATGCACCATACAATTCAATATCCAACTTTTAAACTCACTGAAGAGTGGCTCACAAAAATCAATACGGTTGACAATGACAAAGGGATATCCAAAATGGACGGAGTCCAAAGGGTTTTGAAAGGGAAATATTTTCCGTGGCCCATCGGCGTTGATAATGGAGAATGTCACTGGAAAGTGTTGTGTGACAATGTATTTGTATTATCTAGTATAAAATATGATACGGATAACCAAGTTTTAGTTCCATTTCGTGACATAAATTTATACTCATTTTGATAGCGGACTCGTGCTCAACATTAGGACAATATTGGAATGTGAAAAAATTACTTATACACAATAGATTTTGTCAGACCATAGCTTTAGCTAGTGTTAAAAGCGATTCTTGTCGCAATAAAATCTTTCTTTATTTCATTTTTTTCAATTAATGTTTCGTCTCGCAGATCTGCTGGAAGAGTATTCTTAAGAAATAAGCAGTACAGCCGTGTGTGGCCGGCCTTAGAATTGTCCCACCCCTCTCCACCCATGGAAGTCGTAAGAGCCGACTGAGGGAACACCGAGGGAGTGAGCAGTAGCACTCCCTCGAGTATTAACAACATCCACTGCGATCGCCAACCTGCCTGCCAAGCGTGGCGATTACGACACTATCCCCCATATGAGCGAAACACATGTTGTTGCGTTCTCTTGGGGATAGGCCTCCCCAGTTGTGGACTTCGAAAGGCTGATGGATGGATGGATGGAAGCAGTACCTTTGTACAGATATTTCTAAATAATTTAGTTGTGTTGCTACGTGTGTGTACATAAATAAAAATAAAATAAATAAATTGATTGGAGTTAGAACCATGAAAATTTGAAAGATATTCTTAATATGTGTTAAATAAAATAGTTACATTGCTATTACTTGCAAAAAACTGCATTTTGTATGAATTATATATAATTTTCCATTATTAATGTGAATTCTATTTGTGTTTATCTTGACAAAGATATTACACTTTTTATTGGTTTTCTAAAGTTTACGTCTACATAGGTTGCTAATTTTGTAGAGAAGCTTAAAAATGTTAACGTTTAACGTTCGACTGTCACATCAATGGTAAGTTTAAACCTTTTACTTTTAACCGGGTTATAAAAAGTTGGTCACTGTCTTCAACACTCGACGCCAATGCTCATTATATTTTAAAAGCTCTGCTTATAAAAAAGACAAAGATTTTTTTTTGTTTTACTTTGCCTGATTTTCGTGACGTTTGTAATGATAAATCTATTGTCTGGAATATTATTAAGAAGAGCTGACTGAGGGAATACCAGGGGAGTGGGCAGCAGCACTCCCTCGAGTATTAACAACATCCACTGCGATCGCCAAACCGCCTGCCAAGCGTGGCGATTACGGTATTATACCCCATGACGGGACCGCTCGTTGTGGCGTTCTCTTGGGGTGGCCTATGTCCAGCAGTGGACGTTGAAAGGCTGATGGATGGATGTCTGTTCTTATAGATTTATAATTGATTATTTTGAAATAGATATATTTGTTAAAAAAGAGTTGACAATAAAAGCTTGTAATAATGATGCCCATCAGATTTAAGTCTTCTAATGTAGCAAATAATAAGCTTTTAGGTAAAACTTTAACTTTTCCATATGGTGACGGACTAAGAATACACGTGTCACCACCACATTATTTCCCACGGGTGTCATATGAGGCGACTAAGGGAAATAAGCAATTATCACCAATTCCATTACTGGTGGTAGGGCTGGGTACCAAGTGGGAGCACTCACTTGCTATCGAGCCCGAGCGGGTTGGTACCACCATCTCCTGTGTGACCTGTTCTGAAGCACATCGGTATGTTTTGGTTGTAGCAAGAGATAGCCGTAAATTCATTCATTTCACAACTGTGAAATGAAATGGTGAAAAACATCTTGACTATATTCCTCTCGATATAGTGGAGTCCATGAGCGATGGTTACTACTTACTATCAGGTGGGCTGCCACCAAACGCAGTAAAATAAACTTATCTAAGTTGCATCCATCCATCCATCCATCCATCAGCCTTTTAACGTCCACTGCTAAACATAGGCCTCCCCAAAGGGGGGATAATGCTGTAACCGCCACGCTTGCCAGGCGGGTTGGCGATCGCAGTGGATGTTGTTAATACTCGAGGGAATGCTGCTGCCCACTCCCCCGGTATTGCCTCAGTCGGCTCCTACGACTCCCGTGGGTAGAGAGGGGTGGGACAATTCTAAAGCTGGCCCCACACGACCAAGTAACATATTAGAGATAAATTATAATCGATTATTGGCTTAAGAAACTTATGCATAAAAACTATCTTTAATAATACATATAAAATACTTTCTGATATTTACGCGAATGTTACACATTTTGAAATAAAACTACGTTTACGGAATCTATCGCGTTTACTTGAAAATACATATCAGCCTTGGACGTCTATCATCTAAGTCCACCCGTGACCATGAATGCTGTAAAGTATTCGAAACGTCGGGATAGTAGTAAAATCAAGTAAACGCGATAGATTCCGTAAACGTAGTTTTATTTCAAAATACATATAAAATTAAAAAGTCCAAAAGAATATCCGTAGTACTCTTTGTTATTATGGATACTGTATGCAAACATGTACTTATTGATTTATAACACGCTCTATGGAATGTCCCACTTCCTATAGGTATAATGTTATGGATCGATGACTGATGCGTTTGCCGAGAATGTTATATATCAATGTGTGTTGTATGAAGTAGGTAACTATGTATATTAAATTTATAATCAACTGCGGTGCTGCGTTACATCGACCAACCACATTTAATGATGACGTATTAGTTAGTACTGTTATTTGAGGTTCTATTCCAGATAATTTACTGTTTCATTTTTTTGTGCTTAATAGACGTGGAGTGAAGGTAATTTTCACAAAACAAACAAGCGGTCAAACAAAATGTCAATATAACGTTATAAGTTCACATGCCTAAACAGCCTGATACAATATTTCCCTCAAAAATATTTTTATACATTTATTTTTAGATACACATTAAATGTTACATTAACGAACGATATATATACCATACAAACCATCCAGAGCTTAACATAGTGTCATAAGTACACTTAGAACAAAACTCAGAATAAGTTGTGGGTACAAAGCTTTATTATAGTTTTAAAATAGTACTAGCTGATATCCTTTTTTTTGTTAAGGCGGAAAGAATGTAGCTAACCGCACACCCCGTAATTTTGGGCAACGAACAGGCTAGTGTGGGGCCCTCACCCACTAAATAAACCCTCCGAGTGCCGTCTCTCCGCCTATACTGGCGGAATATTGGAACTGTGTGACATAATTCAGTGGTACTAGCGGATACCCTGATGGGTAGTTCTATTCTTTTTTTCTCCAAAAAAGCCAACATTCTGCACTAAGGAATAGTCCTTGTATCGCGGGGGACTAACAAACATACAGTTTCACGGACACAAAGTACATCCCGCCTAAGAAAAACCATTTGTATATCATACAAAGAGTTGTCCTGTGTGGGAATCGAACCTCCAACATTCAGGCTCCCACCTGAGTGTTGTAGGTTACGTACCTGAGCATTCCATTTAGGCCGATATCTAAACCACTCCGCCATTTGTGCACTCAAGTTATTATAGGTATTACCATCATGAGGCAAAGTATAAGAGACTTCACCTCCCTCCCACTTCTCCGCAGCAAGAAAACACACATCATTAAATACGTAGAGCTTATAAAAATCATTGTTTCTTAACACTTTAATAACTTTATTTTAAATGAAGATAAGAATTAAGATTATTTTAGATAAAAATTAAGATAACTTAAATAAAACCTTGTTTTGCTGCTGATTTCTAAGATTTTATTATTATAGATAGATGACACCGTTTTAAATATTTGAAGCAAAATCTACCTAATACTTTCTAATATTTACGCGAAACATTCGCGAAAATAAACACATTTTGAAATAAAACTACGTTTACGGAATCTATCGCGTTTACTTGATTTTCTACTATCCCGACGCTTAGAATACTTACAGCATTCATGATCACTGGTGGACTTAGAAGTTAGACGTGATATCAGCCTTGGACGTCACAATTTACATATACATCAATATTTTTTAATAAGTCAAAAACCACTTATTTACAGATCCCTACTATATTTTTATAAGTAAAATAGGTATCCTACTGTGGCGCCAGTGGACCACTGATGTTACGCAGTTCCAATGGTCCGCCACTACAGGCGGAGAGACGGCACACGGTGGGTTTATTTAGTGAGTGAGGCCCCTGTTCGTTGCCCTGAAGGTCGGGGCGTGGGTTAGATAAATTTTTTCTCGTCTTAACAAAAGACATAAATCTATAGCCTTTAGTAATTAATAAATTAATGTTTGCTTGACCAATGCATTCGCTGTTTACGATTTCTACGCAAGTCTCCCATGACCAAATACGAGTCATGCAGCTAGTACTAAAATATACAATGGCTATTAATAGGTGACGTCACAATCATTGCACACACAATACTAAACAAGTTTTTGTGTATTTTAACGGTTCATTGCACTATTGTTGCGTTTAATAAATGGTGACCTGAATGCAGCATAGAAGCCTGATTCGGCTTGCAATTTCCAGGGTCAGCAGTTCAAATCTCT
The DNA here is from genome assembly GCA_948253155.1 of Leucoma salicis. Taxonomy (NCBI): domain Eukaryota; kingdom Metazoa; phylum Arthropoda; class Insecta; order Lepidoptera; family Erebidae; genus Leucoma; species Leucoma salicis. The sequence continues at coordinate 5,784,176 of OX411808.1, read as the reverse complement.
CCAAACCGAGCCTAGTATCATTCACGCTATTATTTTTTTATTATAAATTGTATAGATTGTGTAGAAACCTGCATGCCTGAGAGATGTTCTCGACAGCTTAACAAGCCTGCAAACCCGCACTGGGTCAGCGTGGTGGCTATGGCCTAATTCTTCTCACCATGAGAGGAGACCTGGGGGGTTAGGCAGAATCTCATATCTCACATGTCGATCGTATCGTGATGACTGTGATTGGTTGAGAACTCACCGTGATTGGCCTACGGATTATTATGACATCACGCGTCGGTTTCTCAACCAATCACAGTGATCACGATACGATCGACATGTGAGATATGAGATTCTGCCTAACCCCCCTGTGCTCCAAAAAATGTTAATCGACTTCAGAATGATTTGATGTATGTAAAAAAACCACATAGCATTACATCTGTACTCCTGAAGGGGTAGGCAGAGGTGTATAACCGGGTGTGTAACCCACGGTTCGCCAGCTATGTTTAAGTCCCACGTAATAGGGGGAGAGCCTATTTCCGGCACATTTTCAAACTCTGGACTGCTACTAAGAATTTTTCTTTTTACGAAAAAGCTCAATAACACTGCTCTTGCCCGGGGATCGAGCCTGAGACCTCATGATCAGCAGTCGCCTACACTACTGCTTCACCATCCATCCATCCATCCATCAGCGTTTCAACGTCCACTGCTGGACATAGACCTCCCCAAGAGAACGCCACAACGAGCGGTCCCGTCATGGAGGATAATGCCGTAATCGCCACGCTTGGCAGGCGGGTTAGCGATACTGCTTCACCACCGAGGTAGTAAATGATGTATAACACATTTATGTTTGAAGTTGAAGAGTTTCTTCGTATAAATTATTTTCTAAGGTTCAAAAACAAAATATTAACGTTGGATGCGTAGGAAAAGATTAAATACATAATAATAAAGAAGTGCTAGAGCCAGGCGTACATCACTCGCTCAAGGCCCCGAGTTAAATGCCTACCACTTCGCGTACCGACCACGGTACAACCGAGCGAAGAGTGTCGCACGCGCGCCTAAGCGCTGGCGCTTGTAGTATTGATTAAAATAAAATTATTTACGCGATTTAAGGTATTTCGACAGTAAAATTTAATAACCGAAAATTCAGAGCTAAAACTCTAAACGTATATGATCAACAAAAAAATAACAATTTATAAAAAAATAATCCGACTTGAAAATAACATTTAAAACGAAACAAAAAGTAATCAAATAGAATCAACTAGAAATATACATTTTTAAGTTTTATAAATGACAGCTTTGTTGCTGTTGGTGGAGTCAGGAGTCTCCGGAACCAGCGAGCGGAAAGAATCATGAACGTATGAAGAGAATTATGAACGTTGAGGAAGTGAGAGATGTGTGTACAAGAATAGAGCCTTTTGTCACTATGTTCTCTCTGCCTACCCCGCAAGGGAGATAGCGTGATGATATGTAAGTAAATAAACTCGTCATAGGTGCAACCCTAGCGCATTCGTTGAATGACGCGGTTGCCCGAGGATCACGCGGCGGGCAAAACAATCTCAACTGTATTTCTGTGTACATAAGGTACATTTCTTCTCGCTACGAACAATTGGTATTATTATTAAGATTTTGTAGGCTATTATAGAGAGACTTCGGACAAGTTTTAATGGAAGTGAGGTTTCTGTCCGTAGGACTAGTACTTATTCTGTGCTAGAGCCTTGTTTGTCCGAACATGAATAGGTCTAACACAAAGTGAAAAATGTGAAATCGAAAATACTAGTCACGAGCAGGATTTGAAATCTGCATCTCCTGGATACCGTCCAGATGCTTTGCCAATTCAGCAATCGTGACAATTGCTCCTGACTGCTAATTTCGATAACACATTCATACTTAACGTCTTTAGGTGACGCCTGCGCCATCTGTCGGCAGTATTTTCATACATTGTACCGAGAGCAGGTAAACTTAATTTTATAATTAAGATTTTTACCTAATAATGACGCAAACCCTATAAATATTTAAATATTTTTAGCATTTGACATGCCCTTAGTACTATACATTAAACAAAAAAAGTGAAAAGTTAGCAGTCAGGAGCAATTGTCACGATTGCTGAATTGGCAAAGCATCTGGACGGTTTCCAGGAGATACAGGTTCAAATCCTGCTCGTGACTAGTATTTTCGATTTCGCATTTTTCACTTTGTGTTTAATGTATAGTGCTAAGCATGTCAAATGCTAAAAATATCTAAATATGAATAGGTCTGCTAAGCTACTACCACCCTTTTTTTTTTTTTGGTGGGCAAAAATGTCCTACCGCACACCCCACTGCCCGGGGAGACAACAGGGTAGTGTGGGGCTCTCACCCACTAAAAACCCACCGTGCACCCTCACCCGCCCTTGCTACGGCGGATCACGAGTACAGGTACGAGTGCAGGGTACTCCCCGACCCCACCGTCCGCGGAAGCCTACCGCGAAGGTGTGACGCCCAAGTGCGCGGGGCGTCGCTCAAGAAAGGGTGCCCGAAGGGGCTGCCGCCTGCGAATCGCGGTCGTAACGAGCCGGTACTCGTGATCCGCCGTAGCAAGGGCGGGTGAGGGTGCACGGTGGGTTTTTAGTGGGTGAGAGCCCCACACTACCCTGTTGTCTCCCCGGGCAGTGGGGTATGCGGTAGGACATTTTTGCCCACCAAAAAAAAAAAAGGGTGGTAGTAGCTTAGCAGACCTATTCATATTTAGATATTTTTAGCATTTGACATGCTTAGCACTATACATTAAACACAAAGTGAAAAATGTGAAATCGAAAATACTAGTCACGAGCAGGATTTGAACCTGTATCTCCTGGAAACCGTCCAGATGCTTTGCCAATTCAGCAATCGTGACAATTGCTCCTGACTGCTAACTTTTCACTTTTTTTGTTTAATGTATAGTACTAAGGGCATGTCAAATGCTAAAAATATTTAAATATTTATAGGGTTTGCGTCATTATTAGGTAAAAATCTTAATTATAAAATTAAGTTTACCTGCTCTCGGTACAATGTATGAAAATACTGCCGACAGATGGCGCAGGCGTCACCTAAAGACGTTAAGTATGAATGTGTTATCGAAATTAGCAGTCAGGAGCAATTGTCACGATTGCTGAATTGGCAAAGCATCTGGACGGTATCCAGGAGATGCAGATTTCAAATCCTGCTCGTGACTAGTATTTTCGATTTCACATTTTTCACTTTGTGTTAGACCTATTCATGTTCGGACAAACAAGGCTCTAGCACAGAATAAGTACTAGTCCTACGGACAGAAACCTCACTTCCATTAAAACTTGTCCAAAGTCTCTCTATAATAGCCTACAAAATCTTAATAATAATACCAATTGTTCGTAGCGAGAAGAAATGTACCTTATGGACACAGAAATACAGTTGAGATTGTTTTGCCCGCCGCGTGATCCTCGGGCAACCGCGTCATTCAACGAATGCGCTAGGGTTGCACCTATGACGAGTTTATTTACTTACATATCATCACGCTATCTCCCTTGCGGGGTAGGCAGAGAGAACAGAGTGACAAAAGGCTCTATTCTTGTACACACATCTCTCACTTCCTCAACGTTCATAATTCTCTTCATACGTTCATGATTCTTTCCGCTCGCTGGTTCCGGAAACTCCTGACTCCACCAACAGCAACAAAGCTGTCATTTATAAAACTTAAAAATGTATATTTCTAGTTGATTCTATTTGATTACTTTTTGTTTCGTTTTAAATGTTATTTTCAAGTCGGATTATTTTTTTATAAATTGTTATTTTTTTGTTGATCATATACGTTTAGAGTTTTAGCTCTGAATTTTCGGTTATTAAATTTTATTGTCGAAATACCTTAAATCGCGTAAATAATTTTATTTTAATCAATACTACAAGCGCCAGCGCTTAGGCGCGCGTGCGACACTCTTCGCTCGGTTGTACCGTGGTCGGTACGCGAAGTGGTAGGCATTTAACTCGGGGCCTTGAGCGAGTGATGTACGCCTGGCTCTAGCACTTCTTTATTATTATGTATTTAATCTTTTCCTACGCATCCAACGTTAATATTTTGTTTTTGAACCTTAGAAAATAATTTATACGAAGAAACTCTTCAACTTCAAACATAAATGTGTTATACATCATTTACTACCTCGGTGGTGAAACAGTATCGCTAACCCGCCTGCCAAGCGTGGCGATTACGGCATTATCCTCCATGACGGGACCGCTTGTTGTGGCGTTCTCTTGGGGAGGTCTATGTCCAGCAGTGGACGTTGAAACGCTGATGGATGGATGGATGGATGGTGAAGCAGTAGTGTAGGCGACTGCTGATCATGAGGTCTCAGGCTCGATCCGAGCTCGACCGCGATTCGCAGGCGGCAGCCCCTTCGGGCACCCTCTCTTGAGCGACGCCCCGCGCACTTGGGCGTCACACCTTCGCGGTAGGTTTCCGCGGACGGCAGGGTACTCCCCGACCCCACCGTCCGCAGCCTCGGCTAGGGCGGCATGAGGCGCAGGTAAGCACGCGCACGCCGCCCCGCGCGCCGTCGGCGAATCGTGTCTCTCCGCCACCTCCTTCCGCGAGATGACAGCCTCGCAGAAGGCGGCGACCGCGGTCCAGGCCCTGTCACTGCCAACCATCGCTCGCGCAACGGCCGGCAGCGACAGGTCCACGCCTATGACTGCAACGAGTTCTCGGCGCTGTACATCCCAGGCCGGGCACGACTCGAGCGTGTGCTGCGCCGAGTCCTCGTCGCAGTCGCAGTGGTGACAGCCTGGGGTCGTGTCCCTCCTAGCGATCATGTGCAGGTATTTGCCGAAGCAACCATGCCCCGACAAAACCTGCACCAACCGAAAGGTGAGGACCCCGTGCTGCCGCCCTGCCCATCCTTCTAAGATCGGCTGGAGCGCCCCCACGGTCCTGAGACCAACCAGAGGCGTCTACAGCCGAGACTTTCACTCTAGGACGGTGGCGCGGCAGGCATCTTCCCGCCACGATGAGATGCTCTCGGCGAGGGGCGACTGCCCTCGGCCCGCGCCGTTGACGCCCGCCGATCGGTCGAGACCGTGCGGTACCCGCGTATTGCCCTGACCGCTACGACCTACTGTGGACGCCACAGAAGGGGCTATTGCGAGCGGCTAGGGACTCCGCCTACACGGGCGCGCCGTACAGTGCCATCGACCGTACTACCCCCGCGAAGAGTCGTCGGCACGCGAGACTCGGTCCGCCTAAATTCGACATCAGTCGCCCGAGGGCGGACGCCGTGCCGACGAGCTTTGGCTCAAGACGGCGGAAGTGCTCGTCAAAGTGCCACCGTCCATACAAAACCAGGCCCAGATATTTAATGTGGGCCTGGATCGGAAGTCCCACACCATTAACCGTTATCGAGGCGCTGGTGGGTGGGCCACGTCAGCGCCCATGGAAGAGTAGGGCCTCCGACTTTTCAAGGGCCACCCTAAGCCCCAGCACCTCAATCCGCCTGACCACCTCCGCGGTACCTGAGGTGGCCAGCGTTGCCGCCTCCTCGTGGGTCCTACCCCGGGCTGTGACGAGCGTATCGTCTGCGTAGCAAATTACGCCCAGCCCGGGGGGGAGCCCAGGCATAGCCCTCCTTACAACGTCCCCTTCCTGGTCCACGAAGAGGACGCTGCGGCCGTCGAGGTAGTCCGACACCAGCCGCCTTAGGTAGAGGGGCACTTCATGGTACCGGAGTGCCTCCTTGATGCAGCCGAATGGCAGTCTATTGAAGGCGTTGGCGATGTCGAGCGACACCGCCAGCAGCACTTCCCTCGAGGTGACGACCTCCGCAGCCGCAGCCTTCAAGCACAGAATAGCGTCGACCGTGGACCGACTCGCCCGAAATCTGAACTGGGCGTCAGACAGGTCGGGGCCGACCGCTCCTAGTTGCCGGACGATGCGGGCTGCAACTACCCGCTCGAGAAGTTTGCCCGCCTCGTCCAGCAACACGATGGGCCTGAAGGCCGCGACTGTATTCGGAGACCGTCCCAGGTTCGTCATGAGCACGAGCTTCCCCTCCTTCCAGCAGTCAGGGAATCGTCTGGACACCAGGCAAGCGCCGTACAGTCCCCTGAGGCGGGACTCAAGGTGGTTAAGGATCAGGACCAGCACTCGGGCGGAAACCCCGTCCGGTCCGGGGGCGCCGCCTCTCCGCATACGTGCTGCCACCGCCCCCATTTCCGTCGTCGTCACGAGTGGTACCTCCCCGTCGTCAGCCTCCCGGTCATCTGGCGAAGCCATGACCGGGGCGTGTGTACCGCCCGTGAAGGGAAAAGTCCCTCGACCACTTCAGAGAGGAAGCCCGGCTGGAGGGTCTCCGTAAGGGGGGGCGCGGAGCTTGGTACGGGCGTCCCCAGGGGTCACGCTCGAGACCCTCCAGCATCTCCTGCCTTTTCGCGTCTTTGGCGTGACAGATGGCTAGCTTAAACGCGGCGCGCGCACTCGGCACCCCGAGATCGGGGACGTTTATCTCCCACCGAGCACGCTTCAAAATGGCCTCGTAGGTCAGGCCCTTTTCTTTACCCTCAGGCAGCACGGTGATCACCACCGCAGCTGCCTTCGGGACCTTCAGTTTCCGCGACTTTTTCCTCCGCGGCTTCGGGGCTTCCTCTCTCTGATTGATTGGCGCCGCGTCGCGCTCCGAGGCAGCGCCACGACCCTTGGCCCGGGATCGCCGATCAAACCGCGCGGTCGAACCGCGGACCAAAGACCGCAGCAATGCGGTCAATGATGACGCGGAACGATTCGTCCTCCAGTTCGGGTCCAGCGCCTGACTGGGCAGTGGACGAAGCCTGGGCAGCCGCAGGGAGCCCAAGCTCAACCCGCAACCCAGCCTGTCCCTGCTCCAAATCCGCCATCCGCGCCTCGAGGCAGCGGTTAGCCTCGTCGAGGCGATGATTCTGCGCCTCCAGACGAGCGTACTGAGCCTCGAGGCGCTTATTTTGTTCCGCTAAGCGCTGGACCGATAGCGTGATCTTGTGCGCGGCTTCTTTGAAGTCACGCGCGAAGCTACTTTTGAGGTTCCGCGAACCAGCAGCGACCATCTCGACTATGGCTACACTGGGCCCTCTCCTCAACCTGGGCCGTCCCTATATGACCCTCGTCTTGGAGGCGGAGCTATTCCGTTAGGAGCGCCAAGCGCTCCTCTGCGTTTTGCACCACCTCCGCCCGTCTAAAATCGCGCGTCTCGGCCTTGTTCGCTGAGGCGGCACGCGGTACCGGTGTCCCGAGTCGGCTGATGCCTCGACCCCTAACCGCTGCGGGTATTTTTGGCAGAGGCATCTCTGTCGAGCTCAGGTTGGACTCCGAGTTAGCGCGCAAGCGCACAATATCACATATTGTGCGCCGCTTGCACCAAAAACACGACTCCGACACCACCTCTGCCGGCCGCGATGGCTGACTCTCGGCAGCCTTAGTCAGGCCACCTTCCTCAGCGGCATACATCTCAGCGGCTGAAGTGCCGGCCGAGCTACCCGTCATCGAGCTGTCCCTTGACGACTGGGACGCTCCCTTGGTCGTCTTTTTGCCCTTGCGGGACTTTTTGCTGCCGCGCGTTTTACGCGCAGCTGCACTAGTAGGGGCCGCATTTACAGCCGGACCCCTTACGGCTGAGGCGTCAGGTGCCTTAACCGACTCCGTCAAAGTTGTTTTTTTTATATTTTTCAAATCCATATGATTCCCATGAGTGTGGGAGAAAAGAGGTCCACCCGGGCAGAGCTCCCATTACCCGGGTAAGCGTACATTTGTAACCCAACACAGGGGGACCGCAGGAACCCTGGCCGGGGCCGCGCTCGAGACTGAACTACCCTACAGCCATGCATCTCCTCGCCGCGCGCCGGAGCTTGAGATTCGGGGTAATTTTTTATTGCCGCCGGCAACTGCTGACGTTGCCCAGGGTGCACCACTAGGAGGTAAACCGGCACCACACCCCAGCTTGTACCACCCTCTCACAGAAGATCAGCATGAAACAAAAGCAGGTAGGTACTGTTGTTTTTCATACGATTAGTGAGAGCGCTGGAGGCACTTACTACTGCCCCCTCTCCTTATTATCCTTTTTACTTTCTTTGGAGTTTGTGACGCACAAATAATGCCTATAGGTTACAGTACCCACTTACTATCAGATGGGCCATAGGTAAGCTTATTTCCCATCCAAGTAGTATAAACAAAATGCTTTATGATTTTTACCCAAACCTAAGGTATTATGAAACAGGGAAATGAAGAAATATTGATAAATATTTACTTAATGCAAAATAAATAATAAATGTCACTGTGCTATACCAAAGTTTCTGCCGTGTTTTATGTGTCCAAGGTGAAAAGTACTATTATTGATTCATAAACTTGTAGAGAGATTCACAAACATATAAGGTATATAAAATATAATTTACAGAGGCTAGATAAAACTATTAAATCACAACGGACATTCAAAATTTGTATAAACTGAAGTACTTGAAGATGAATAACACTGTGTCACGTATTGCGTGATTTAGTAACAAATATACAAAGTTTCGCATTTATAATATTAGTATATAGTAGAGTATAAAAACTTATTGAGAATTGGTGTAAAAATGAGAAAGGGAATGCAACCAATGGCGAATTGAGACCAAATCAATGAATAAACCATCGGAGGTTCGGACATGACTGGAAAGAATGCCGGACAAACATTTGGTTAAGAAAATATACACTGCGCAAGTGGAAAATGCCTACCTACCTAGACAAAATCAGTCATGTATTGAAGGAAGGTGGAGTCAGAATTCTCCGAAAGCAGCTTGTATGAATAGAATTATGATTGTTAACGAAGCGAGAGATGTATGCAATAATAAAGCCTTTTGGCACTCTGTCCCCTCTGCCTACTCCGCAAGAGAGATTGCATGATGGCAAGTAATTTAAAAAAATATCCTCACTGTTTAGATGGTTTCCCCTCAGTCAGAATGATAGATACATACATCAGTAATCTATCATCCTTCCCAAAATTGGTTGATAAAGCAAAGTCGTGACTATATAGATCAAAATTAGGATTAGACTAGAGTCTGACTAGACTGATTAGACTAGAACTGAGCACATATTTAAAGTAGCATAAATGGGTCTTTTTTCGCGTATAAAATAGGTGAAATTATTAACTACCTTTTACCCGACGTTTCAACTGCGTTGCAGCAGCCGTGGTCACGGGACACGAAACGTCGGGTAAAAGGTAGTTAATAATTTCACCTTTTTATACGCGAAAAAAGACCCGTTTATGCTACTTTAAATATGTGTACAATTCGCGAATCTTTAAAAGTTACTAGAACTGAGCAGTTCTCATCTTTACTGAAATTATGTAACTTAGATTTACATTGAAACAATTATTTTTAGGTAAAGTATCTTAAATGTCATGAAACCTAAAAAAAACTTAATAATCTGTTAAGTTGCGTAATGAAACAAATAAACAGACAAAAATCTCAGAATTTGTTTTTGAATGACGACCAATTTGCCTGGTAAAATATGTTTTATCAGGTAGTAAAGTATCTTAAATGTACAGACATATCTCTGTTATAGCTTTATAATAATATGGAAAAGAATTGTAGAACCCATTATGCAAATTAAAAAAAAATACATTGAAGTAAGTTGTTATATAGCTAGGCACTCAATCGTTTTTTAATTTTGCTTTATACATTTAAATAATGCAGTGCACAGACTGATGCCCAAGTTCCCTGGCCGATGCCCTTTTCTCAGATAATTAAGTATCTTAAATGTACAGACATATCTCTCTTACATCTTTACAAAAGTGTAGATATGAATTGTAGATGATCCTAATCCATTAAACAAATTAAAAAATAAAGAAAACATTGTATTGAGTTGTTATATCGCTAAGCACTCATGCGTTTTTTTATTTTGTTTACAAAACGTAAAACATGAACAGTTTACGTCGACACTTCAGACGCTACTTTATAAATTACGTTTGCATTAAACTAAATAATGCAGTGCACAGGCGTGCGGCTTATAAATGTTAAAGTATGGTGAATTGCGCGTGTAGGATGAGCCTAATCAAATATTTTTATGATCGACGGCACTTTATGGCTCTGCTGTGCGTTGGTGTAACTCAAAAGCAAAATTTACTCAGATTATTATCAGTTACATTACGTCTTATAAAGTGAAGCTTTTTGCAAATTTTGAAATCTCTTGTCATGTGTATCGTGACCCCATCATTGATTATATTTATTTTCGCCCGGACTAACTTTATCCAGGAATTTTGTTCCAGTAACACTGCATCATGAATAGGCTTGCCTATATTGTGTCTGCCACACGGTCTGTACTGTCCTTAATCTTCCCGCAAAGGATAGACCTTTCCAGGCTATCAGGTACTCTACGAGCCACCAGACCAAAATACTGCGATATTCTTCAATTTACAGTAGATGATAAAAACGAGACGTAGTAAATATTAGCTGTATTAGTTGTTTCTCGTGTAGATGAGATACGAGTCTCATGGTCAGTTGTGACAATGGAAAACGTCGAAAAAGATTGCACTATGGCGTGCTTTATTTAATCTGGTCCTTTTATATAATAATGAGGAACATGGCACAAATCATGCAATACGTTCCGACCCATTCCATGCTGAAGTATTAGCTGCGTTTAGTCTGCCATCTATATTGCTGTCACTAATGCACATGTATATTACCTATATGATTTCGTAACAAGTAGCTTACTCCTTCGTTGAGAACTATAATGTGACCTAAAACAGAAAATAATATTCAATATTTAATTTTAATGTTGGGTTTGACGCGCAGTATTTTCATGTTGTTCAACGTCAAATTTACTGTACTGTTATGCTACATAAAATATTTTTATAAAGTTTATTGTTGTTGCGTGATAGAGCAAATATGATTGCAGAAGAAAGGCTGACCAAAAACTTCGAGAGCAACACCAAACTTTTCTGGAGGGAGGTGAAGAAATCTCGGAGTGGTTGGTCAGCTTTCAGAATGAATAAAATAAGGTCTAAAGGTGGAGACATTCTTACGCAAACACAAGATGTGTTAAGCCGATGGAGTGAATATTTTGGAGATGTGTATGTGGATGTTCAGGGTGATGCTGGTGCCACAAGTGGTCTAACAGATCAGCATTCGGTACCGGCATCCTCTGATGATATTAGTATGGATAAAGTTGAATGGGCGATTAGAAGTTTGAAAAATGGTAAGGCAGCGGGTATTGATATGGTGTCTGCTGAGATGATCAAGCTTAAAGGCTCATGTGTCTGGTAATCCTTCCTGATGCTTCTCAATTTATGTTGGAGCTCAGGAATGGTTCCCAAGGACTGGAGAAGCGCAGTCATAGTGCCCTTGTTTAAAAACAAGGGTTCACGTTATGACTGTGCAAACTACAGAGCCATAAGATTGACCAGTTTGGCAGCCAAAGTGTATGGTAAGATTATTGAAAGGAGAATGAGGATGGTGTCTGATGATTTTTTGTGTGAGGCACAAGGAGGTTTCAGGTGTGGAAGAGGATGCATGGATCAAGTGTTTTCTCTGCGCAACATTGTGGAGAAGCATCTGGCTGTAGGCCACAAGGTTTTCAGCAGTTTTGTGGATTTGGAGAAAGCATTTGACACTGTTGTACGAAAGGAACTTTGGGACATTTTACCGGAGTATGGTATTAACGGTAGACTGCTACAAGCGGTGCAGTCCAACTACATGGACTGCAGAGCTTGTGTGCGGCTGGATGATGGAATGTCACCCTGGTTTAATGTCAATATCGGCATTAAACAGGGCTGCGTTTTATTAGGCAGACTATTTATCATATATCTGGATAAATATCGACAAAGGTTGAATGAAATAAATGGGAGAGTTCAGATGTGCGACTCAGTGGTTAACTCTCTGCTAAATGCAGACGATGCGGTCCTATGAGCGCAGTCTGCGACTGACCTGCAAACCTTAGTCGACATAATGGCAGAAGATTGTAAGAAAAGGGGCCTACGTGTGAATGTGAACAAAACTAAAATAATGGTTTTTGAAAGAGAAGAAGCCAGAACAGATGTAAGAGTAGCAATAGGAAATGGTGTGTTAGAACAAGTGGATGAATTTGTATATCTTGGATGTGGATTCAGTCGGGATGGAAGGTACACCGCTGATGTAGAGAGAAGAGTGAATGCGGGAAATAGAGTGAAGGGAGCATTGGGCAGCCACCACCTCAGCCAGAAGGCACGTGTCGCAATACACAACGCAGTGCTTGTCCCAACGTTATTATATGGAAGCGAGAGTTGGGTATGAAAAAAGGAGCATGAGAGTAAAATCAATTCGGCCAAAATGCGATCTCTGCGGAGAATCTGTGGAGTGAGGCTGACTGACCGCATTCGTAACAACGGCGTAAGAGAGCGAGTAGGTATCAAAGAGAGTATTGGTGTAAAGATGCGAAAGGGAATGCTCCGATGGTTCGGACATGTGGAAAGAATGCCGGACGAGCGATTGGTTAAGAAGATATACAATGCGAAAGTGGAAGGATGTAGGTACAGGGGGAGACCAAGACTTACCTACCTAGACCAAATCGGTCATGTATTGAAGGAAGGTGGAGTCAGGAGTCTCCGAAACTGGCGAGCGTGTATGAAGAGAGTTATGAATGTTGAGGAAGCGAGAGATATATGCAAGAATAGAGCCTTTTGGTACTCTGTTCTCTCTGCCTACCCCGCAAGGGAAATGGCGTGATGATAAGTAAGTAAGTTATTGTTGTTATGCATTTCACTTTATGATTTACCATCGTAATTTGGTAAATATAACAGAATGATAAATTCTATAAAAAGGCGTTACCATCTCTATTCTGTATTACAACATATTTGTTAATCATCATACAACATTGTAGCTTTACATGTTTACACTCCTGGAGAAGGGAATAGAAGTACAAAAAATAGGTACTTATTGTTGTATATATGTAAAACGATGAACTTATACGTAAAACTTTGAAAAATCTAGGTGTATTTCAGTGGAAAACAGCCGGTTCTGCTTTCACACTTCTCCTGAATGGAGTAAAGGATCGTCACTATAAGAGAATCATATCGTAGTCTTTGTCAACGCTACAGTTTAATGGCTATCATACCCACAATTTCTTACACGGATTCAAGCAGATCTAAAGCTTCTTATTATCTGATTGCCTGATTCAAAAAGGGCTTTTAGTTCTAAAATTACACTAAACTCTCATAACTTGCGCCTGTATTGTACATACAAGAGCTCCTCACAGCGATTGCTCGTTTGTATACATAGGTAATTTGTGTAAGCAAATAAAACATACATCATTTAAAAAGCGATGGCCCTTTGTCAAGATTTTAATTTTGTGAAGCACCTTTTAACCACACTAAACATTTTGACCCTGCTATGCTAATCTTAAACTTGTACTTATTTAGTATTTTTTTCTTATACTGGAATTTAGTTTTGCAGAGAACTTTACAAACATGCAATTCACGGATACAAATTAAGGTCTAATCAATTATTTGTAACTCGAACTAACATTTTTTCGGAGTGGGAATTGCGCCTACAACACTCTGTACTCAGCACAAGAGATCAGCATTTATACAACTACGCTATTTACATATATGATAAATACTCATTAATGAAACAAAAGACTTATTTTTTCCGATTCAGAGTTCGAAAATAACTTGCATCACGCCTGTATCTCCAAGGGGTTATGAGAGATGTATTACACACCCACGGTTCGCCTGCTATGTTTAAGTCCCACATAAAAGGGGGCATGTAATTGCCATCTACCGGGCACATTTCTAAACTCCGGGCTCCTACTGAGAATTTTTCTTTTTACGGAAAATCTCAATAAAATTGCCCGACACGGGGATTGAACCCTCATGATCAGCAGTCGCACACACTACCGCTGCACCACCGGGTCAGTTAAAATGCTCCCACATTACTCACTAGTACAAATGTTCTTTGTTTCGTAACACGAGATTCGTGGCAAATGTGAATAAAAAGCTGGAAAAGTTGAGCACTGTCATCCTTTATCGGCGGGATACACAATATTTAAACCCTATAATGTTTGTGGGCATACCCTACACTGAGGAAATAGTAATAGTTCAATAGGGGAATTTATCCCCTATAACAGTTACACAAGAATTCTGTTGTTGTTATGGTAAATGGCCGAGCATATCAAGTCCTGAAAAAGGTACATGAAAATATTAAATTTATTTGTGGTAAAATAACGGTTAATATTAATGAGCTCAGAGAGCTAACATCTTGAGGTGTTTCACAAAGTTCGGAGCGAGTTTCTAAAGAAATACATTACCTTCTAAAAGCCTTTAGAAGTATCAGTCTCAGCTAGAATCAAAATTAATATCTAATTCTCTCTTAACAGTCCATAGGATTACCTAGAATATACCACCGAAGGAATGTAACATAGTTCCAGTGGCCCGCCAACAAAGGTGGAGAGACGGCGCACGGTGGGTTTCTTTAGTGGGCGAGGGCCCCACACTACCCTGTTCGTTGCCCCGAACGACGGGGTGTGCGGTTAGGAACATTTTTTCCTGCCTTAACAAAAAAAAAAGGATTACCTAGAATATAATTCTTTAATTTGCATAATCTAACTGTACCGAATAAAATGAAAAACAAAACAAAACCTCAGATGAAACACGGATATTAAATGCAGCGCTATACGTATATGGTGTGATTGCACTGAATATCATTGATAACTTTATTGCAATGAAAACAAAAACAATTACGTATCTACATACAACCTAAGCACCAAACTGATCCATCAGCTGTCTTAAAAACGCGAAACTATTTCAGCTACACAATAAATTATATTCAAGGAAGGATACCTACTTTTTTTTTTTTTTTTTTTATTTTTTTATTTTAGGTGGGCAAAAATGTCCTACCGCACACCCCGCTGCCCGGGGAGACAACGGGGTGAATGGGGCTCTCACCCACTAAAAACCCACCGTGCGCCTCCACCCGCCCTTGCTACGGCGGATCACGGGTACCGCGTCAGTTACGACCGCGATCCGCAGGCGGCAGCCCCTACGGGCACCCTCTCTTGAGCGACGCCTCGCGCACTTGGGCGTCGCACCTTCGCGGTAGGCTTCCGCGGACGGCAGGGTACTCCCCGACCCCACCGTCCGCAGCCTCGGCTAGGGCGGCATCAGGCGCAGATAAGCGCGCGCACGCCGCCCCTCGCGCCGGCGGCGAATCGGGTCCGCGAAGGAGGATTCCTCACGGGTCCTCTCCGCCACCTCCTTCCGCGAGATGACAGCCTCGCAGAAGGTGGCGACCGCGGTCCAGGCCCTGTCACTGCCAACCATCGCTCGCGCAACGGCCGGCAGCGACAGGTCCACGCCTATGACTGCAACGAGTTCCCGGCGCTGCACATCCCAGGCCGGGCACGACTCGAGCGTGTGCTGCGCCGAGTCCTCGTCGCAGTCGCAGTGGTGACAGCCTGGGGTCGTCTCCCTCCTTGCGATCGTGTGCAGGTATTTGCCGAAGCAACCATGCCCCGACAAAACCCGCACCAACCGGAAGGTGAGGACCCCGTGCTGCCGCCCTGCCCATTCTTCCAAGATCGGTCGGAGCGCCCCCACGGTCCAGAGACCGGCCCGGGGCGTCTCCAGCCGAGACTTCCACTTTAGGACGGTGGCGCGGCGGGCATCTTCCCGCCACGATGACATTGCGCTCGGCGAGGGGCGGCTGCCCCCCGCCCGCGCCGTCGACGCCCGCCGATAGACGTCGGCGAGCACCTCCGCCTCCAGATCCCACGGGGGGGTTCCGGCCAACGCGCAGGCTGCATCGGTCGAGACCGTGCGGTACCCGCGTATTGCCCTGACCGCTACGACCCTCTGTGGACGCCACAGAAGGGCCCTATTGCGAGCGGCCAGGGACTCCGCCCACACGGGCGCGCCGTACAGCGCCATCGACCGTACTACCCCCGCGTAGAGTCGTCGACACGCAAGACTCGGTCCGCCCAAATTCGGCATAAGTCGCCCGAGGGCGGACGCCGTGTTGACGAGCCTTGGCGCAAGACGGCGGAAGTGCTCGTCAAAGTGCCACCGTCCATCCAATACCAGGCCCAGATATTTGATGTGGGCCTGGATTGGGAAGCCCACACCGTTGACCGTTATCGAGGCGCTGGCGGGCGGGCCCCGTCGGCGCCCATGGAAGAGTAGGGCCTCCGACTTTTCAAGGGCCACCCTAAGCCCCAGCGCCTCGATCCGCCTGACCACCTCCGCGGTACCTGAGGTGGCCAGCGTTGCCGCCTCCTCGAGGGTCCTGCCCCGGGCTGTGACGAGCGTATCGTCTGCGTAGCAAATTACGCCCAGCCCGGGGGGGAGCCGGCCACGGAGGACCCAGTCGTAGCCGATGTCCCACAGGAGCGGCCCAAGAACCGAACCCTGCGGGACGCCGCACGACATAGCCCTCCTTACAACGTCCCCTTCCCGGTCCACGAAGAGGACGCTGCGGCCGTCCAGGTAGTCTGCCACCAGCCGCCTTAGGTAGAGGGGCACTCCATGGTACCGGAGTGCCTCCTTGATGCAGCCGAATGGCAGACTATTGAAGGCGTTGGCGACGTCGAGTGACACCGCCAACAGCACTTCCCTCGAGGCGACGGCCTCCGCAGCCGCGGCCTTCAGGCGCAGAATGGCGTCGACCGTAGACCGACCCGCCCGATATCCAAACTGGGCGTCGGACAGGTCGGGGCCGACCGCTCCTAGGTGCCGGACGATGCGGGCAGCGACTACCCGCTCGAGAAGTTTTCCCGCCTCGTCCAGCAACACGATGGGCCTGAAGGCCGAGACCGTATTCGGAGGCCGTCCCGGCTTCGGCAGGAGCACGAGCTTCCCCTCCTTCCAGCAGTCAGGGAACCGTCCGGACACCATGCAAGCGCCGAACAGCTCCCCGAGGCGGGGCTCAAGGTGGTCGAGGACCAGGGCCAGCACTCGGGCGGGAACCCCGTCCGGCCCGGGGGCGGCGCCTCTCCGCATACGCGCAGCCGCCGCCCCCATTTCCGTTGTCGTCACGGGCGGTACCTCCCCATCGTCGGCCTCCCGGTCACCATCTGGCGGAGCCATGACCGGGGGCGTGTGCACCGCCCGTGAGGGGAAAAGTCCCTCGACCACCTCAGAGAGGAAGCCCGGCTGGAGGGTCTCCGTAAGGGGGGGGCCCTGGGCGCGGAGCTTGTTGAGCGCCGCGCGGTACGGGCGTCCCCAGGGGTCACGCTCGAGACCCTCCAGCATCTCCTGCCTTTTTGCGTCTTTGGCGCGACAGATGGCCAGCTTTAACGCGGCGCGCGCACTGCTATACGCCGCATACAGCTGGTCCTCCCGCTCTTCGTCGCGGATTCGGCGACGTCTGCTGCGGGTGTAGGACCTCCGGGCACGAATACAGGCCGCACGGAGGTCCGCCAGCTCCGGGGACCACCAGTAAACCCCCTTCCGTCGAGGCGGGCGCCGCACGCGGGGCATGGCCGCATCGCAGATCTGCGTAAGCATGCCGCGAATGCGGCCAGCCTCGGCGCCCACGTCTTCCGTCAGGGGGGGAGGCAGCCAGGATTGAAAAATGGCCGCCTCCACTAGCAGGTCCCGGTCGAGCCTACCCACAGCCCATCGCGGAAAAGCGGGAGTTCTGTCCGCCGCGTGACCCCTGCTGGCGCCCTGAAGGGTCCGGGAGACCTCTATCTGAATGTATCTGTGGTCAGATAGGGTCTCGACCTCCTCCAGAACTCGCCAGCTCCTTACGCGTGCGGCGACACCGGGGCTAGCGAACGAAAGGTCCACTATCGACCCGCCCCCGCGCCGCACGCACGTTAGGGCGGACCCTCGGTTTAGCAACACGAGGTCCGCCGCTGCCGCCCACTCTTCGACCGCCGCACCTCGGGCGTCCGTCCCGGGGGACCCCCACGCCGTTGATTTGGCGTTGAAGTCCCCCAGCACGAGCACAGGGCTCGGTGCTATACGCCGTATCGAGGTCTCCAGATTGTGCAGAAGGACCTCGAAAGCCGCCAGACTACGACTAGGGGAGAAGTACACGCCATACAGCGTGACCCCTCCCCATTCAGCCGCCACATATCCCGTGCCCTGGTCTTTGAGTGACAAGGGCGGGGAATGCGGCGCCGCCGAACCGACGACCGCCACGGAGCCATCCCCGCTACCCGCCCAATTGGGGCGATCCGGGACTATGTAGGGCTCCGCGGCTACGGCAACACCGATCGACCGCTCCGCCATGGATTGCAGGAAGAGGTCCTGCGCCCTGGCGGAACGGCCGAGATTCCCTTGGAGGAGGATAGCGTCGTGATCCGTTATTGGACCACGATATCCTCCTCCATGCGCTGCGGCGGTCCAGCCGCGCCGGGTTGGGCAGCCGGGGCCGATTGGCTGCCCACCCCCCTCTTAGGGCCTGACTTGGCCGGAGGCCTGCACCCCACCCGCCCCATACAGTGGTTGGCGGGGCGATTGCCCGCCGCGCACGCGGGGCAGTGTGGGGTGGCAGAACAGGCAGCCGCCTGGTGCCCTGCCTGACCGCAGCGGAAACAGAGCCCGCTGCAGTCGAAGCAGTTAGTGCACAGCGGCCGGGTGTGACCGACCGCCATGCACTTATAGCACCTGGCAGGCCGGGGCTCCAGCGCGATTACCCGCGCGGCGCTCCAGCCCACCAGAAGTCTACCAGCGGCGACCAAATCCTTGGCCGCCGCGACAGGGCACGAGACCCAGACGGCACCCACACCACCTGGACCTGGGCGAATGGTGCCCACCCGGACGGCGCTGCTGGGAGACCCGGTTTTCGAGACGATCGCCTCCCGGATCTCTTCCGCCGTCACGGAATCGTCCAGCCCGGAAATGCGCAGTTCGGCGCATTTCACGGGTCTGGCGACCCGGACACCACTCTCCTCTGGGAACAGGCCCAGCAGCCTCGCGGCCATTGCGTCGGCCGTCTTGTTGCCCTCTGGCCCCAGGTACTCGAAAATTCGAGCACCTGTCCGGGCTTGGCGGGAGCGAGCGGAAACGTCCCCGAGGTCGGAGACGTTTATTTCCCGCCGGGCACGTTTTAAGACGGCCTCATAAGTCAGGCCCTTTTCCTTGGCCTCGGGCAGCAGGGTGATGACCACCGCTGCTGCCTTCGGCACTTTTAGCTTGCGCGACCTCTTCCGCTTGTTTTGCGGCGCCTTCGGGGCCTCTCCCCTTTGAGATACAGGCGCCGCCTCACGCTCCGAGGCAGCGCCGCGACCCTTGGCCCGGGATCGCCGGGGCCCAACCACCTGCCAGTCCCCGTCTGAGGACGTAGCAGTGGCAGGGGCGGGGGCAGGAGCTCGGGGTGCGACCGCCGCAGCCCGTGAGGGTGCGACCGTTTGTCTCGGCGCAGCAGGACGCGGAGGCGCAGCGGCGCTTGGCAGAGGCGGGAACTCCTCTCGGGGCTGACCCCTCGGGGCTTGTCCCGCCTTGTCCTTTTTCCTGGACTTTGTTTTTTGGCCCTTTCCTTGGTCTAAAGGAGCCGGCGAAGGTTTCGCCGCCGGTGGTTTGGCCGCCGTCGCGGCAAAAGAAACATGCCCTCCCTGGCACGGCAGAGGTGTCGGTGCCGAGGACGATGCGGCACTTCTTTTATCAGCCGCAAGCGGCGGCCGAAGTCGGGGCTCCGGCGGCAATCTTGCGGCTAGGGCCTCAAACCGCGGGCCAAAGACCGCATCCATGCGGTCGATAACCGCGCGCAGCATTCTGTCGTCGAGCCCAGTGACAGGGCTCGACTGAGCGGCAGACGGAGCCGAGGCGGTCGCCGAGGTGGGGCGGAGGCGCGGCTGCTGCGGCGAGGCGGTCGCGGGGAGAGCAGGCTCGACCCGCACCACGGAAGCCGATGCACTTGGGGTGGCCTCAGGGAGCCCAAGCTCGACCCTCATATTGGCCATGCCCCGGTGCAGCTCCTCGACCGTTGCCTCCAGGCGCTGGTTTCTTGCTCCGAGGTCGGCCACCTCCGACACAAGCCGCTCCACCACGTCGGACAGTTCCGTGGCGGCGATTTTGAGGCCCCGGACGAAGCTACCTTTTAGGTTCTTCGAGCCCATGGCCACCGTCGTGATTATGGCCACGCTGTCCGCGGCTCTTTCTGCGAATTTTGCCGCAGTGGGCGGCCCGCCGCTGTCGATAGGGAGACGGAGCTTCTCAGACAGGAGCGCCAAGCGCTCCTCTGAGTGTTGCACCGTCTCAACCCTCTTCAAGCATCGCGTCTCAGCCGCTGAGGCGGCACGCGGGATCGGTGTCCCAGGTCGGCTGATGCCTCGACCCCTAACCGCTGCGGGTATTTTTGGGGGAGGCATCTCAGCCGAGCTCAGGTCGGAGTCTGAGGCAGCGCCCCCCTGAGATAGGGTGCGCTTGCGCCAGAACCGCGACTCCGACACCACCTCTGTCGACCGCGATGGCTGAATCTCAGGAGCCTCAGTCGGGCCACCCTCTTCAGCGGCGGACATCTCGGCGGCTGAAGTGCCGGCCGAGCTGCTCGTTATCGAGCCGTCCCTTGACGACTGGGACGCTCCCTCCGTCGTCTCCTTCTTGCCCTTGCGGGACTTTTTGGCGCCGCGAGTTTTACGCGCAGCTGCACTAGTAGGGGCCGCTTTTGCAGCCGGACCCCTTACAGCTGGGGCGTCAGGTGACTTACCCGACTCCGTCGAAGTGGTTGGTTTTAAATTTAACAAATCCATATGATTCCCACGAGTGTGGGAGAAAAGAGGTCCGCCCGGGCAGAGCTCCCATTACCTGGGTAAGCGTACATTTTTAACCCAACACAGGGGGTCCGCAGGTACCCTGGCTGGGGCCGCGCTCGAGACTGAACTACCCATCAGCCATGCATCTCCTCGCCGCGCGCCAGAGCTTGAGATTCGGGGTAATTTTTTATAGAGGTTGTCTTCCTCGCGGTCCGGGCGATTAAGCCAAGACCCTCGTTCCTGTATGCCCGCGAGACGTAACCACAGACACGCACTCAGGTTTACGATTTGGGGTGGAGGGGGCCGCTGTGGCCCCACTGTCCCCCCTCTCCAGAGCCCGGTGAGCCAGTCTGGCCCCACCGACTCCGACGCCTGGTCTATCCGCTGTGCCCTCTGCTCAGTCAGAGGGACACGCGGAGACCCGTCCTGTCCGGAATTTTAGCCGCCGGCGACTGCCGACGTTGCCCGGGGTGCACCACTAGGAGGTAAACCGGACAAATTAGCACCCCAGGAAGGATACCTACTTAGTTATCATCACGCCATCTCCCTTGTTGAGAAGCTCTATTCTTGCATACATCTCTCGCTTCAAACATTCATCATATATCTTCTTGAACAATCGCTCGTCCGGTATTCTTTCTACATATCCGAACCATCGGAGTATTCCCTTTCGCATATTTACACCAGAACTCTCTTTCGTATCTACTCACTCTCTTCCGTTGTCGTTACGAATGCGGTCAGTCAGCCTCACTCCACAGATTTTCCGAAGAGATCGCATTTCGACCGCCTTGATTTTACTCTTTTGCTCCTTTTTGCATACCCAACTCGCGCTTTCATATAATAATGTTGGAACAAACCCGGCGTTGTGTATTGCACGTGCATTCTGGCAAAGATGGTGGCTGCCGAGAAGTTTTCCCAACGCTCCGTTCACTCTATTTCCCACATTTACTCTTCTCTATAATAATAGGGGTTAAACTATGAAATTGCTGTTTTATTGTAATAGGTACTTCGAATTGACATAGAACCTTTATGATTTGAGATTTTTGAGTGAAACTTTTATCAAATGGTACCTATGAGATTCTTCTTTTAAAAAATGTGCAACATTCAATTATCGTCTTTCAGTTGTTTTTTTTTATTCAGCTAAGACAAGAAAGATGGATGCTTCGAAAATTCGAGTGATTTTTGAATACGAGTTCTGATGCGAAACTAAAGCTGGAGAAACAGCTCGCAATATGAATGTTGCGTTTGGAGAGGGGACTGCTAATAAACGCACCGTGCGATTTTGGTTTAAACGCTTTCGTGATGGAAATTTTGATTTGGAGAAAGAACCACGTGTAAGACCGCCCACACATGTGAATTACAATAAATTGAAAGAGATGGTGGAAGCCGATCCATGGTTTAACGTTACTTTACCAATAATATTTACTCATTTGCGTCAAATGAATAAAATAAAAAAATATGAAAAATGGGTGCCTCATGATTTGACTGATCTGCAGAAAGAAACGCGTTTTGAAACTTGTCGCACCTTTAATAAAAAAAAGAATTCATGTTTAACGAGATTTTATCATAAAGTGAAATAACGTAGCAAGGAGAATACTTTCAGTACAACAGCCATTTCAATACTAAAAAGTTGAGCTAAATAAAAGGATACCCATCTCTTTATTATAAACGCGGCCTGATAAATCGATACTGGTAGAGTGATCGATTCAGTGATGCGCTGGCTCTGTTTAAGGTAAGATCGTTGATAATTGAAACAATACTGAAATAAAACAAAGAAATTTGGTGTACCACTAACAGCCAGTTATTATTAATTTTTGTTATATATTCAAAAAGTGCTATCATTTAGACTTATTCCAAAGTAACAGAAAAAAAATTGTTTCGTAACATTTACGACTTAGTTTAGTTAACTGGAAATTATTTTGTATGTTGTTACCATAGATGTAGTATATAGATAGATCGGTGATGCAAAAGAGTAAGAACATAGTATACGCGTATGTTGTGACACCACACCGGTCTGTCTTGGGTCACCCTCCTTATCTGATCTGGCACCGTGTGAGTTCTTTTTATTCCCTAAAATAAAATATACAAAAAAAAAAAAAAAAAGGAAAGGGATACAGTTTTCATCGCCGGAAGATAAACAGCGCTCGAGAAAGCCGTGGAAGATGTATCTGCCGTGGACTAGAAAAATTTTTTGTAAATTGGTTCAGACGCATGAAACTTTGTAAAGAGGCTGGTGGAGAGTACTTTGAAAAAAATTAATTAAAATATTTTATCCATAGAAGTTATTTTTTTAGTTTCTCAAAACTTTATGAACGTCCCACGTATTAATAAACCATGTTTTATTTCAGTTATATTTCTATTCCCTTGAATATAAAATTTATTTGAATTCACTTTGCACTTCGTGACACTAAAATAACACAATGTCAATAGTCGCGTTTAGTGAACGTCCCAGCACTATTTGAAGTGCACACATGCACATGACACGCACACTGGTACGTGTCAGTTTTGGTCTCGTCATAATTACTCTATAGCCGATCTATCTATATACTATATCTATGGTTGTTACTTATCATTTCATCTTATTACCCTTTAATTTTAAATATTTAACAGATTATTGAAGTTTAATAAGAATTGTGTCGCTTTTGTCCTATATTTTTATTATTAATGTTTTAGACTTTGGAGTTGATTCTATTTACTTTTAAATTCATTGCCTGTCTTTCATTTTTATTTAAAATTTTAATTTACTACTGAATAAAATGTTACCGTCGAGCTATTTACAATATTGTTTAAATTACTGGTTTATTAACAATTACTTTCTTTCGAGATTATATCATTTTTAATATGGCGTCATCGTCTAGGGCAACGAAATATTAGGTTTAGTAATTGAACAAAACATTACATCACCATAATATATTTTTAAATAAAGTATTTCAAAAATGTGTAACTTTCGCGTAAATATCAGAAAGTATCACATATCATATATGACAACGACAATTAAAATGTCGATTATAACGATAACTACAAAGTGATAATTAATTAACTAATTATTTACCATTAAAATAATACTTGTATGTGTGTTATCACTCTTTTTTAAATGAGACAAATAAAATAATAATATAGATTGTTGCAATAACCACAACAATTTAAAATATTGATGATTCGTATCGATTGGTGGATTCATATTTACTGTTTTGCATTTTTAGTGATTTCGATCCGATTGAATTAATAAATTTAGTATGATTAAACCAGCAATTCTTGTATATAAATATATAACATAAATATATTTAATGGGGTCATTTAATGAGCAATTATAAATAATAATCTGTGTCTAGATTTTAGAATAGCTTCGAGGGTGCAAATAATAGTCTCCCCGTATATCATGGGACCTAACATAGCTGGCGAAACATGGGTATAATAATAGTAAATATTTATCATTGATTAGATCAAGAGTGTAAATGCATTCGTTAAATATAACTTTCATATTCATATTGAAAAAAAAAGGATTTGCGTGTTTCTGGCGCTGAATACTTTTTGTGACGACAATGTGTGCTATGTGGGATATCTTATCTCCCAGTAAAGCAGTGTTCTAACAAATAGATTACTTGTGCATGTTACAAAAAAGCTTGTCCGCGGTGACGTTTGTGGTCGTTCTATTATTTGCTGTGCCTTTGCTGCCCTAAAATAAACTCGGTGTCCATTTTTCATATGCAGCTAAATTAACCACGATGGGTTTCCTTCTCTTTGCTTTTGACAGAATTGTGCCACATAACATTGCTAAACATCATCGCTGATAGAGAGCCTTTATTTACAATATCAATTATATGGCTGCCTTTCCCGATATAGGTACCTACTTAAGTACAAATTATTTGTGTGACTTGGCAAAATTGCAGTGGAGAATATGCGCTTTAAATGTATTTGAATGTATTTGTAATCCTATACAAAAACATACAACAGTAATACTTTATTTTATTTTTCAGTATCAGTGTTCAACAGCAATACCTTATTTTGTTCCGTTATACTCTGCAGAAGTTATTTCGCATCTATACATGATAGAGGGATAACCGTTTACTTGTAATCGTGATGTTTTATAAACCACACAGATAACGTACGCATCTTTGACGTTGATTACCTGTTACAATCGCCACACCGTCGGTAAGCAATATTCTTCACTTCGTTCGTCATCTATATTTCATATAAATCTGGATGTTATGGAATTAGGGTATTCTGCACAAATAATGGTATCGATCTTGCATGGCAATTCCCGGTTGTAATCGTCACACTATCGGTTAGGAAAGTATGTGCAGACAATGGCGTCAATTTATACGAAATTTTTTCATCCACAGTAGAATATGCACATGAGGTTGACCACTTTTGTTATTCGACCAAGAATCTAACAGCGCACTTCTCTATAAATAAGATGCATCAAACGAATTCCATGAGCACTTTAAGTCCCTGCTGGATTAGGTACTCACATCACGATGTTATGGTAATCGTTAGAAATGATTTCTTAAGATAGATTTCACTTCTTTAGTATAAAACTATTTTCGTCATTCGTTGTTCATTATATTTTGCAGATTTCTAAATTTACTGGAATTTGTGCCAGAATTTCAACTGTTCATCGTGATGTCCAGTCAAAAATTTCTGATAGACGGTTGACAGCGTAGTACAGCTGCGCGGTTGAATTTTAGATATGCCTGTAAAACTGATGGGCAGCGTTCGGTAAGCTGAGGAAGATCTTTTTGTCCAATATTCCACAGTGTCTGAAGATGAAGGTCTACGACCAGTGTGTATTACCGGTGATGACTTACGGAACGGAGGCGTGGTCTCTAAATGTTGGCCTTATATCAAGGCTCAAAGTCGCTCAGCGTGCCAGTGGAGTGGGCTATGCTTGGGATCTCTCTACGTTATAAGATCTATAATACAGAAATCCGTAGGACAACGGGAGTAACCGACATAGCCCGCCGGGTCAGTATGCTGAAGTGGCAATGGGCAGGCCACATCGCTCGACAAACCGACAACCGTTGGGAAAGAAACGTTCTCGACTGGTGGCCGCGTATAGGAAGGCGTAGTGTAGGATGGCCTCCCACAGGTGGACCGATGACCTAGTCAAAGTTGCAGGCATTCATTGGATGCAGGCGGCACAGGACCGTTCGCTGTGGCGTTCCCTTGGGGAGGCCTATGTCCAGCAGTGGACGATGAAAGACTGATGGATGGATGGAAGTAAAACTGATATTTAAATCTAGTTAGACGTACACGTAGGTACTTAATCCTTTTGTAAACACCAAATTAATATTTTATAGTAGGTACATCGGGAATACACTGAAATATAAATATTTTAATGCGAAATTTGTTGTTGCTATATATAAATAAGTCAAAGCAGTCAACCTGAAAGTAACAATTTGTATTGAAATTATCAAACTAAAAACCATTCACATTTTCCAGTTTTCCGGATGATAACTAGAAAAACTTGCCTTAAACGTTCTCTCATTGATAATCAGGAATAAATCAAAACAAAAATCAGCGAAATTGGTGTAGCCGTTCTCAATTTATGATCCATTATATATGTGGCATTTGACTTTTCTTTTATAACCGTAATAATTTAGTTATATTTATTACGATTTTTTTTTTAAATAACTATTTAAAAACCATCCTATTATAAAAAAAATATATTTTTGATGACAATCTAATAGCTTATTAATTACTCTATCTATCTCTTCTTTTGGAATCGACCTAAGCTATTTACTTTGTTTGTAACGACAAATTGAAGTGGTCCATGTAAACACGTAAAACTTTAAATGTGTTTTCCCACAAAATTAAAATGTTGAGTTATTTCTTTATTTTATTAAAGGTGCGTTGTGTAGCCTTGTTGAATCGATACAGAAATGAAGGAATATTGGATCAAATTGTGACATGTGATGAAAAGTGGATTCTTTACGATAACCGTAAGCGAAACATGCAATGGTTGGCACCAGGTCAAACGCCCCAACAGTGTCCTAAAATAAAGCTTACCAATAAAAAGGTAATGGTAACTGTTTGGTGGTCTCAGCATGATGTCATTCACTATAGCTTTCTCCGATCTGGTCAAGCAATAACGGCAGATGTCTACTGTGCCAAACTCCGATCAATGATATCAAAACTTGCAGTGAAACAGCCCCGACTCATGAATCGATCTTCACCATTATTGCTCCATGATAACGCGAGACCTCATACAGCACAAGAAACCATTTTAAGTCTACAGGAACTGCAATTAAAAACCATTCGTCACACTCCGTATTCGCCAGACCGTGCTCCAACGAACTACCATCTTTTTCGTGATTTGGACAATTTTCAACGTGATAAAAAGTTTTCTTCCCAGGAGGCATTACAAAATGCTTTCACACAGTTTGTAGAATCTAGATCACCAGAGTTTTATCGCAAAGGCATAAATGACCTTCCTATTATATGGCAGCAACGTATAGATAATAATGGTAGATATTTAGATTAAATAAATATGTTAAATGAAAAAAAAACTTATATCAATTTTTCAGTACAAATCGGCAATTTCATACTTTACCCCTAATATATCAGTGGTGTACCTTCCATCCCGACTGAATCCACATTGAAGATATACATATTCACCTACTTGTTCTAGCATGCCTATTGTTAGGTACTCTAACATCTGTTCTGGCTTTTCCTCTTTCAAAGACCATTATTTTGGTTTTGCTTACATTCACACGTAGTTATATTTTCTAAAAAAAAATATGGAGTTTTCTTTTTTGAAAACATATATTCTTTCATGTATGTTCACCGAATTCTACATAAATAGTGGACAGATTTTGGAAACTTTTTTTATATCGACGTAGTCGGTAGTGTAACCGACTTCCTTGCACAAGGTCATGGGTTCGATTCACACAAAGGAAATTATTTGTGTAATGAACACAGATATTTGTACTATGTCTGGGTGTTTTCTATCTATTATATGTATTTACAAAAAAAGTGTAATATATGTATTATATCCGTAATCTGGTACCCATAGCACAAGCGTTAAGCTTAGTTTGGGACCAGAGGACGTTGTGTGAAATATCCGTGAATATTTCTTATTATTATATTATTTATTGTTATTTATACTTCTTAAATATATATTTTCTATTCCTCGGAGTTTAATATTTAAACATTCTATGCCACTGAAATTAAGTTAGGACTAGCCCAGAGCTAAACTGACCCTCACTGAATCATTAAAATCATTCAAAAACATATCGGTTTCAAAATCGGTTCAGTCATCCTGACAAGCATAACGAATTAAAAACTGGTTTTAGTCATTAAAAATTTCAACTGAACCGATGCTGTAGTTTATATGGTATTTTTGGACAGGATTGAACGATCACTTAATCATATTATTCATAAACACAAGTAGATATTGTCTCAACAACTAAGTTCCGTAATTCCATACAATGCCCCCGAGGCCAAGTTTGGTAAACTTAGATGGCGCGGCTACAAGGACGATTTATGGCTACAACTTGTCGCGATATTTACAACTGCTTGTTCTATTTTCTTTTATGTTTTCTGAGTACTTACGAGTATGATACAAATAATTTTAAATTGATGATTGAGAGCTGATATTGAATATTGTGTCATTTATGACCAGAAAAGATTTGCTGCCTACAAAATAAGAACTGCCTCGGTGGTGTAGCGGTAGTGTATGCGACTGCTAATCATGAGTTCTAGGGTTCGATCCCCGGGTCGGGCAATAATATTGAGCTTTTTCCTAAAAAGAGAAATTCTCACTAGCAGCCCGGAGTTTGGAAATGTGCCCGGTAGACGTCAATATGCTCGCCCCCTATTACGTGGGACTCAAACATAGCTGGCGAGTCGTGGGGGTGTAATACACCTCTGCCTACCCCTTTGGGGAATACAGGCGTGATGCTATGTTTCTTGTTTTGTAAAATGGTAGCGTACCACTTAATGTCAATACAATATTGACTATCAAAAAATTGTAAAGCTAAGAGTTACATAAAAATCCATATCTCTTAGGACTACAGAGTAGATATGATATGTTTCATTATTTTATTAAAATTAAAAGAGAAATTTAAATTACATTGATATCATAGAAAAGATTTCCCACGCGTGCGCACATAACTTGAAAATCTACAACTGCTCTGCTAATTGAGTCATTGTGATTATTCCTGTCATTGATCCATTACTATCTCGCTATTATCATAGAACTTATAAATGGCTTTTTAAAAAACTTTACCTAGGTACGGTTTATATTTTTTTATTATCTATGTAGCTCCCTACGGCTACTTAAATCAAGAAACAAAACAACATCAGCACACTAAACTACATAAGATTAAACTAGCTTCGCATAAACAGGAGAAGCTATACGAGTATAGTGGATTTTACAACACATTCGGGAATAAACAAAGCACCGTAGTCTAGGCTTAAACCACAAAATAGAACTCCAGCATATACAATGAATATTAGGACTAGACAAAAACAGGAATATATTGTAACAAGTACAGTACCGGTTCGTTAAACAGTACATGGGAGTATATACTGTGTAATATAAAACATAAGTATTTCAGTTTTATAACTAAACCGATTTGCATTCCAAATCCCTGGGCTAGCTTAACACAACTATCTCGAACACGATAACTATACTCGTTAATGTTATTTGATTCAACGCAGTTTTATGAAACCTAGCGGTATAACTTAAGGACTACAAAGCCAGTAGTGCAGAGTTCGATACGCAGTCCAGAGTCACGTAATACACTCAACTCAGATTTTTTTTAAATATTTGATATTAATTGCGTATTGTTCACAAATTATCCCTACTTGGTGAAGGATGCCACAATGTTGGTTAAGAAATATTCAAGATCATTTGTTTTTTTTTATATACTACATGGGTGGTATACAAGCATGCAGACTACCTGATGGTAGGTAAGCGGTTACCGCCTATAGACACTAGCAACACCAGAGGAATAACTTGCGCGGCGTCATTTACAAGGAAAGGGATAGAAGGTGGATAGGAAGGATGCTAAGGAAAGGATAATAAGTAGATGATAGGTAGCATAAAGGAGAGGATAAGAAGGATAATAAGGAGAGGATGTTTGGGCCTCCAGTAGTTTTTACTAACGATACGAAACACAATGGTAGGAATACCTACAATTGCTTCACGCTGATTTTTTATGATACTTCCCCGATCGAGCCGGTAGATTCATGCGGTAGATTCATGGGATAAGCAAGGCTCTCTTAATAGAATTTCCCGACAGCTTGTGGAGGCCAATCTGCAAGGCTAGCGTGGCCAAACTGACTGAACTCTGACATAAAGTCACACCGAGAGAAGATCCACGTCCTTCAGTTAGTGGCTTTTGAAAAAAAACTACAGTAAAATTTTGTGTGGAAATGTTTCTACTTCTCTTAAGAAATCGAATCGAATGCGTTATCAATAACAAGACTTAGCTCAGACCTTCAACTGGTTTATATACGTGGAACACCGATACGAACAAATATCGGAAAAGTAGTTAACTAGTGATGCAGTTCTGGGCACTTAGCTGTATTAGTTGGAAACTACTATTTGAACTTATAGTGGGGATTATGGTGTTTTAGCCTTGTAACAGAGAAAAACTTAGAAGTAAACGGACAATAGATACCAAACTTTAAAGAAAAGAAAAAAATTTGTGAATGTGGAAAAAGAGAGCTTTACTGCGAGCAGAATTTGAACCTGCGTCCCAAACAATCCGGGGAAGTGCTCTGGACCGCTAAGCTATCGCAGTCACCAACGGTCTAGAACATATATGTGAGTGGAGATTTGGAGTCATCAGGTTCGGCGGGTAGATTCGAATCCTGCTCGCAGTAAATCTCTCTTTTTCCACTTTCACAAATAATTTGTCCTTTAATATAGTTGAGCATGTCAATGTTTTGACGGGCCTCGTGGCGTAGTCGGTACTGTAACCGACTTCCGTGCACGAAGTCGTGGGTTTCCCACACAGGACAATTATTTGTGTGTTGAACACAGATATTTGTACTGCGTCTGGGTGTATTCTATCTATTATATGTATGTATTTACAAGAAAAAAGTAATATAATGTATTATATCCGTAATCTGGTACCCATAGCACAAACGTTAAGCTTAGTTTGAGATCAGAGGACGTTGTGTGAAATGTCCTTAAATATTATTATTAAGTGCTAAAATACAGATCAAAATACCAATCTTTCCTTCATCATCTTGCTAGACTTATCCCTAAATAGATTGGGGTCAGCTTCCGATCTGTTTACTGTTAGCTAATCCTTTGGTATGTACACGGAGCGACTACCTGACTGACCTCTACGCCCCAATAAAAACAACTGGCGACCTTAAAACAAAACCGACGAATCCGACTCGATTTTTTTATTCTGGACTCTGTAAACTTGTAACGATTGTCAGGATGTTATTCGACATCCGGAGGTGGGCTCCGCTTAACATGCTTTCTGAAGCACAGAGATCAGGTGTCCACAGATAGATGTCACTTTTATGTTCAAACATCTGATGTGACCCGAGCGAACGTTACTTAACCTTGTCGTCGTTCAAACTGCAAGGGCACAACTAGACTATATTTTTTTGTTCTATGTAATCAACAATCTTCAGGACATTAACGCAAGTATACATAAAGATTAGGAAATACAAGCGAACAGTCCAGTCACATTGCAAAAAAAATCTCAGAATAAAATACTATATATCTGTATTAAAAAAAAAAGATGTTGAGCATTTAAAAACTACGGTTTTCGAGTTCAGTCTGTTTTTAAGGCCCGGTTAGGACCTGAACTTATATGCTATATCGATTACTCCGTTTCATTATGTGAAATGATAATGATTAAAGCCCGGTTAGGACCTTTTTTTTAGGCGGGAAAATATGTGCCTAACTGCACACTCCGTCGTTCGGGGCAGTGAACAGGGGGGTTAGGCAGAATGTCATATTTCACGTGTCGACCGTATCGAGATCACTGTGATTGGTTGAGAAACCGACGCGTGATGTCACAATAATCCGTTGGCCAATCACGGTGATCTCTCAACCAATCACAGTGATCTCGATACGATCGACATGTGAGATATGACATTCTGCCTAACTCCCCTGGGTAGTGTGGGGCCCTCACCCACTAAAGAAACCCGCCGTGTGCCGTCTCTCCGCTTGTGTTGACAGACCACTGGTACTGTGTTAGATTACTTTAGTGGGGCCCGGTTAGGACCTAAGCTTATGGTAATCATCCATGTACATAATGTTTTTTCATTGAGAATTTCAAAAGATTATTTTTATCTTGACTTATCGCAAGATGAACCATAAGTACTACGAGTATATTCTAGATTATGGTTTTTTGCCGTAATCGACAACAGAGTATAACTATGTTCTGGGTTTCACTAGTTTAGTACTGAAACAAATCTCTTAATTAGGCCGTTGCTCTCATACAATAAATCTCATATTTAGGCCGTAGCGGGCTGGCAGCCCAGTGTGGTTTGGTATTAAAAAAAAACGTAGTCTTACGTCTGTATCCGCGAAGGAGTAGGCAGAAGTGTATTAAATACCATCGGTTCGTCAACTATGTTTAAGTCCCACGTAATAGGGGGCGATCCTATTGTCGTCTACCGGGCACATTTCCAAACTCCGGGCTGCTAATGAGAATTTTTTAATTGACGATAAGGCTCAACAAATCTGCCCGACGTATTGATCGAACCGAGACCTCATGATCAGTAGTCACTCACACTACCGCTGCACCACCAAGACTTGGTTTTCATAATTTTAGAAATGAAAAATAACTGCTTTTTTCTTACGATATACGTATAATGTTGTAGATTAGATACTTATACGAGTGTCAACCACTGAAATAATGTCACACAGTTCCAGTGGTCTGCTAATACAAGCGGAGAGATGGCACACGGCGGGTTTATTAAGTGAGTGAAAGCCCCACACACTACCCTATTCGTTGCCCCGGACGATAGGGTGTGCGGTTAGGAACATTTAAACCCACTTTAACAAAACAAATAAAAGAAAGGTCTATCATATCTATGTAAATAAAATGATAGAGTTCTGCCGTTGGGAGAACATCATGGAAAATTTTGTTTCTTTATTTTTAACTTCTTGAGACTTGGCCCTTATCAACAAAAATATTGCAGAATCTTCATCTATTATAAAGTCATTAAAGTTTAAAAAAAAACAATTATTTTATAAGCACTACGTGTTCAATGCTATGTGTTTTTTGTTAATATGACAAGCAACGTAATTGAAGTAACGGATATCAGCTAGTTGTCAATAAAAAAAAAACATTTGTCATTGTAGGAATAGATAGATGACAATACTCAAACAAATTTTCAAATTACGTTATTTAACTATTCTTTCATCTTGATAAGCAAAGGTTTACAGATCATATAAACCAAACGACATTAAGTGACGCGGCAATGGGGCTAAGTAAATGTACTCAGTCAGATCCGGTCGGATGAGTGCCTGGCGTTACCAATGTTGACGCAGATTTGTATGGTACACAAAACAAGAAGATCGAGGGTAGCATGAGCGATGTCAATATTATATTATTAAAGCATTACCCTCAGCTTTGCTTACGTCATACTGATGTCCTATGGCCTATTTGATGGTAGATAGGAAACTATTTTGATCCAAACCTGTATATGTAAATTTTTACTGACCTAGAAACCAGGAGTTTGGGCTGTGCATTGATATATCAGTTAGTTATTATTTTATACATATATGTCTAATTGTCTATGTAAAAAAGGTTTGAGAAATCAGTAAAGGTGTCGGTAGGTCTACAAGCCGCCAGCACAAACCTAATTTACCCACATCTATGCTAGAATAATCATGAGAAATCCGTATTAGTTGCTTGTGTGGTACCCTCGGACTAACTAAAAAATGAAGACTAAAAAAACAAGCTAAGCATTGTCAACTAAAAAGTAAAGTCACTTTTTGAAAGATGTGTACGTGAAAATGTTGTTACCGGAAATAAAATAATCTCTATAATTTTGGCAAATTTTTTAGTTTTATTTTTAAAACATAAAGGAAGTAAAATTATAAAGAAAGTTTACAGCAAATCATATAGGGAATATTATGGCGCTGACGATGTATTCATGTACGTAACGTACGTACATTTGGGGTAATTATAAATCATACTCTGGTAACACTCGTGGTTTTGTATTTGTGTGCGCTTCACTGGATTGTTGGTAATGCTCCGTCTATATTTTTTAGTTAGTCTGAGGTGGTACCAAACATTTTTGGTACATTTCTCTTGAGAACTATCGTACAAATCACATAGTTTATCATAGGTACATCTTATATATAAAATTCTCGTGTCGCAGTGTTTGTCGCCAATCTCCTCCGAAACAGCTTGGCCGATTCCTATTAAATTTTGTGTGTATATTCAGTAGGTCTGAGAATAGGATATAAACTATTTTTCATACCCCTCAGTGATAAGGATGGCCAAACTCAAAAAAAAAATTTGGAACAGGTTTTTCATTTTTTTTTTTATGATTCGACATTTAAGTTAGTTATTTTTTTCTATGTTAGAAATTCCCTAAAAAATCTCTAGAAATATCTTATATGTCAAAAAAACGTTTGCCGGGTCAGCTAGTAGCGTTACAAAATTTGTGCTTCGAGTTTGTTTTAGTTTTTCCGTTTTAATTTTATCTATTACCTATTACCTCATGGTATTCCTATTAATTTTTTTTGTGTGGGCATAGCTCATATGTACAATTTTGTCAATACATGGAAATTCCCATACACTAAACAAAAAAGTTTATACCTATAATCAATTTTCATATGCAAAAAAACGACGGGAAAATTTCATATACGTGGCCGCTTGTCCATTGAGGTTGAAGGCATATAAACGGCTTCTTGGAACTGCATGTAACACGAGTCGTCAACATTGCATGGGTTTTCCTTGTTCACATAACTTTATTTACTAATGTACCCATAGCATAGATCTAAAAACTGCACTTACTTGTAAACATTGGCTATACCATCTATCCATCTATCAGCCTTCTATTGTCCACTGCTGGATGTAGGCCTCCCCAAGACAGTATGATAAAGAGCTCGCAGCTTTGACCAGATCATCGGTCTAACTTATGGGAGGCTGTTTTACGCTGCGCTATACAATGTTTGTTAGTTCGTGCGATATGTCCTGCCCTTACTTTGCCTCTTCAGCGTACTAACAGAGTCATTCTAGTTTTTCTGTAAATTTCCATATTGCGGATTTTATTTAATCATGTAGGTAAATAGCTAGCATATATATAGGCCCTTTCCAATGCTCACTGCATGACGTTTACCTTTTTTATGAGGTAAACATTTAAATATAATTTTAAATATTGGAAACTAACTAACTAACTTATCATCACGCCATTTCCCTTGCAGGGTAGGCAGAGAGAACAGAGTGCCAAGCAGCTCTATTCTTGCATACATCTCTCGCTTCCTCAACATTCATAACTCTCTTCGTACACGCTCGCCGGTTTCGGAGACTCCTGACTTCACCTTCCTTCAATACATGACCGATTTGGTCTAGGTAGGTGAGTCTCGGTCTCCCCCTGTACCTACATACTTCCAATTTTGCATTATATATTTTCTAAACCAGTCGCTCGTCCGGCATTCTTTCCACATGTCCGAACCATCGGAGCATTCCCTTTCGCATCTTTACACCAATACTCTCTTTGATACCTACTCGCTCTCTTACGTCGTCGTTATAAATGCGGTAAATAAGCCTCACTCCATAGATTCTCCGCAGAGATCGCATTTCGACCGCATTGATTTTACTCTCACACTCCTTTTTGCATACCCAACTCTCGCTTCCATATAATAACTTTGGGACAAGCACTGCGTTGTGATGACTGAATTCACATCCAAGATCTACAAATTCATCCACTTGTTCTAGCACACCATTTCCTATTGCTACTCTAACATCTGTTTTGGCTTCTTCTCTTTAAATAACCATTATTTTGGTTTTGCTCACATTTACACGTAGGCCCCTTTTCTTACAATCTTCTGCCATTACGTCGACTAGGGTTTGCAGGTCAGTCGCGGACTGCGCTAATAAAACTGCATCGTCTGCATATAGCAGGCAGTTAACCACTGAGTCGCCCATCTGAACTCCCACATTCACTTCTTTCAACCTTTGTAGACATTTATCCAGATATATGATAAACAGTCTGGCTGATAGATCGCAGCCCTGTTTAACGCCGATATTGACATGAAACCAGGGTGACATTCCATCATCCAGCCGCACACAAGCTCTGCAGTCCATGTAGTTGGACTGCACCACTGCAGAGAACCCTCTGGCCTACAGCCAGATGCTTCTCTACAATGTTGCGCAGAGAAAACACTTGATCCATGCATCCTCTTCCACACCTGAAAACTCCTTGTGCCTCACACAAAAATTCATTAAACACCATCCTCATTCTCCTTTCAATAATCTTACCATACACTTTGGCTGCCAAACTGGTCAAGCTTATGGCTCTGTAGTTTGCACAGTCATAACGTGAACCCTTGTTTTTAAATAAGGGCACGATGACTGCGCTTCTCCAGTCCTTGGGAACCATTCATGAGCTCCAACATAAATTAAGAAGCATCAGGAAGAATTTCCAGAGACATGAGCCTCCAAGCTTGATCATC
This sequence comes from Leucoma salicis, assembly GCA_948253155.1. Lineage (NCBI taxonomy): Eukaryota > Metazoa > Arthropoda > Insecta > Lepidoptera > Erebidae > Leucoma > Leucoma salicis. Next base: position 5,747,932 of record OX411808.1, on the reverse strand, counting down.
TCAGCAGACACCATATCAATACCCGCCACCTTACCATTTTTCAAACTTCTAATCGCCCATTCAACTTCATCCATACTAATATCATCAGAGGATGCCGGTACCGAATGCTGATCTATTAGACCACATGTGGCACCAGCATCACCCTGAACATCCGCATATATATCTCCAAAATATTCACTCCATCGGCTTAACACATCTTGTGTTTGCGTAAGAATGTCTCCACCTTTAGACCTTATTTTATTCATTCTGAAAGCTGACCAACCACTCAGAGATTTTTTCACCTCCCTCCTGAAAAGTTTGGTGTTACTCTCGAAGTTTTTGGTCAGCCCTTCTTCTGCAATCATATTTGCTCTATCACACTTTTCTTTCACTGAGGCCTTGGTGTCATTCTTACGTTACCGGCATATTTCTTTCCTCTGTTCTTTCATACTTGCACTCAGGTTCAAAGAAGATACGTAGTCCAGCCACGCTTTCTTCTTTTGGTCTACGGAAGCTGCTACTTCCGTATCCCACCATGCATCACCTTTCACTTTCCTATGATTCTTTGAGCATTCACATACTTCTTTCGCTGTATCTACCATACTATATTTCAATACTCTCCAGCATTCTACAATGTCAGATTCCGGCTGACTTATCATTTTCAGCCGTTCACGGACACCCTCTGCATACTTTGCTCTTACACTCTCTTCTTGAAACTTTTCAATCTTTATTCTTTCAAGCCCTCCGAAGTGGACACGCTCTCACTAGTGTCTCCATCTTCTGAACAGACCACTAAATCTCGCAATAACGAGATAGTGGTCCGTGTCGATAGTGGGACCCCTATAGGCTCTTGTATCCAGAACTTTACTTCGGAGGCGACTGTCTGCCAGAATTATATCTATCATACTTCTCTGTTCATTCCTTCTCCATGTATACATATATGGATATCCTTATGTTGAAAAAATGTGTTTGACACAATGAGGTTTTTCTCCATACATACATCCGCAACGAGCCTACCTGCACCGTTCACTCTCTTATCACCAAATAAACCAAGCACGTCCTCGAAGTCTGGATGCTTGGTCCCAACCCATCCATTCAAGTCTCCGCATACGATCACATGTTCGCTAGCTTCTGCCAAATCCAGAACTTCTCTAACATTATCCCAGAACTTCTCTAGACCAGATGCCACCGAAGAGCCTACGGGAGCATAAGCTGCGACCATGAAGACCCTGGTGACACCTAGTTTTATTCGGACCCATAGAAGTCTGGGATCGAACATTCCGTAGTCTTTCACACCTGAGGCCAAGCGAGCGGACAGCAACACCCCCACTCCCATGCTGACCCGATCGCTCTGCGGTACACCAGATTACAGAGCTATTCCGCCACCAGAAAGATCACAGGTATCGCTGCCCTTTCGCTTGGTCTCTGTCACACAGAACACATCAAGCTGTCTGTCCGACATGACGGTTACCAGCTCTTGTAACTTACCTTCCACACCACCTCTTACATTCCACGTGCCTACTCGACACTCTGCTCCCCTTGACTCGCCAAACTGGGCAAGGCGTGATGGGTGGCGGCCCCCATTGCCGCATCTGCCGTTGTTCGTACCGACGGGGCGGGTCGGTACGCGTCGCCTCTGGGGCACGCCCTAATCCGCGCTGCGGTACGCATTCGAGCCGGATTGCAGCCTGTGGATTGCAGGCTGGCAGGGATCGCGACGAGCACGCTCCGGACTATGATCACCCCAAATAAATAAAAAAAAATAAAAATATTGGAAATTATGCATTTTATGCAGAAATCAGAAGTATTTAGAGTAGAGGTATACAATAAATCTCGGCTGGTCCAGGATCCGCAGATTCACTTACGTACCGTAGCTATTAATTAACTACCTACTTATTTAATTATCATCTTACCATCTCACTTGCGGGGTAGTCAGAGAGAACAACTACTTACACTACAAAATATAATATAATTAGTCAAATATCTACAATGCACGTCAATTTCAAAATGTACGCCTAGCAAGAGGATAAGATCTTTCGCAACTTTTCTTCATTAAGTGAGATCACCTTTCTAAATTATTTATAGAGTTATCATTGTTCAAAGGTCAGCTCGTCCACCCGCTCATAGCTCGTTATGATTATTATTATCATTATTTAAACCTAAACTTGAGGCCTGGACTATTAAAGATCACTTCAGAAAACGAATAGAAGCCATTAAAATGTGGGCCTACAAAATATATATTGGCTATTAGCTGGATACATAGACTGACCAACGAAGAAGTTTTCCGTCGAGCTGGTCAGAAAGTCGAAGTTGTCGACCACTATGTCTACCTGGGACAAACAATCCAGTTAGGTAGGCACAACTTCGAGAAAGAGGTCGATCGACGGATCTAATTCAGCTGGGCAGCGTTCGGGAAGCTAAGGAAGATCTTCTCGTCCAATATATTCCGTAGTGTCTGAAAACGAAAGACTACGACCATTGTGTGTTACCAGTGATGACATATGGAACAGAGACGTGGTCTCTGAATGTTGGCCTCGTATCAAGGCTCAAAGTCGCTCAGCAGGCCATGGAGCAGGCTATGCTTGCTATTTCCCTACGTGATCGAATCCGTAATATGGAGATCCGTAGGAGAACGAGAGTGACTGACATAGCCCGCCGGGTTAAATTGCCATGCTGAAGTGGCAATGGGCAAGCCACATTGCTCGAGGAACCGACAACCGTTGGGGAAGAAAGGTTCTCGAGTGGCGACCACGTATCGGAAGGTGCAGCGTAGGACGGCCCCTCATCAGATGGACCGACGATCTGGTCAAAGCTACGGGCAGCCGTTGGATGCAGTCGGCACACGACCGTTCATAATGGCGTTCTCTTGTGAAGCCTATGTCCAGCAGTGGACGTTGAAAGGTTGATGGATGGATGGATGGTCAGAAACGCCAAATTATGCGAACCGTCAAACAGAGAAAAGTTAGTTATATGTGCCATATTATGCGACATGACAGACACGAACTGCTACAACTTATAATGACGGGCAAAATGGCTGGGTGACGATCAGTAGGCCGAAGAAAAAAGTCATGGCTGTGCAATATTTGCGAGTGGACTGGCATCAACAGCGCCGCTGAACTGTTTCGTCTCGCGTAGGACAGGCAAAAGCTTACCGAACTGACGGCCAGCCTTCACTAGTTGGAGAGGCACTACAAGAATAAGAAGATCCTAAACGTCCTCAGAAAAGATTGGAGTAACTCGCAGGTAATCTAGAAGACGCGAATCCAAACATAACTAACTCGAATTAGTTAATTTAATATATTTTCGCACTTTGTGTTCTGGTGAACGGCCAAGCATCCCAATAGCTAAAAATTTATTATGTAAAAATAATAATACATATTTATTATATCATATAATCATTTACTGTAGATAACACTTACCTCTTTGTTAGACATAATAACCAATTTGTTATTGGAAATCTATCTCAATGAATGAATATCGAAAACAAAGGTTGACCTTCGAAAGGAGAGTCTCTCCCACCGAAGGTCAAATTTTCAGACAAAAGTTATTTCCTTTGTAAAGTTATATCAACAGACTGAAATTGAGTTCGATAAATGGCTATAAGTTTATTGTCTATGATATTGAGATCTAATATCCCCTAAACTTTAAGAGTCTTTGGAGCAAATTCAAAGATAGTGTCAAAACAATAATATATATATATATCTTACTTAAGTTCTCTAATCCTAGGTTAAGTTTGTTTCGTCTAGCTATATTATATTGCCTAATGTTTATAAAACAAAAATATTATCAGAACGAACTATATTAGAAAGGTCAATCTAGACCTGAGAGCAACAACTTATGTACCTGTGTATCGCAATAAATAAATAAATAAAAAAGTTTCGGATTATCTTGAAGCTGAAATAAAATTAATTTGACCTCCCCATTCATTCAATTTCAAATTTTGTTTATGTGATGTATAGTATCATATCTTAGTTGTAGCATTTTTTGATGTCATTTTAGTTATAAGAATTTTAAAGTCAGAGGTGTAGCTTCCGAGGTTTCGACCGTGGACTGGGGATCGAACTCGATACCATTGTCTTTGCTGTCTTCGGTCTTATTCCAAGACCATCGTAGTGATGGTCTATATACTCATAGCTAGATAAATATACCAAGATTTAATATTAAGCTGCGTTAAAGAAGGCATCTTATCAATCTTGTGAGACAAGTGATATCTTTGCTAAGATGGATTACGGTCGGTATTTAGGGTATGGTATGGATCCATATTATATACGCTTATACTATTGTAAAGTCATTTCACAAATGGCATTGCTAGTGATTTTAGTAGTGAACTCCAGAGCAACCGCTTTTTAAAAAATTCAAATCACTGGTCAACTAGGGGTTCGGAGGTTATTACGTACTTTGTGTTTTTATTAAACTAAATTAATTTTCAATCTAAATATTTTTCTTTTAAAAATACTTCACTTTCTACTACGCGTCGTCCGCTAATTAATTTTCACAGTATAATAAAATATAAATTATCATTCTATTATCCTGTGGGGCCGGCTTTAGAATTGTCCCACCCCTTCTCCACCCATGGGAATCGTAAGAGCCGACTGAGGAAATACCGAGGGAGTGGACAGCAGTACTCCCTCGAGTATTAACAACGTCCACTGCGATCGCCAACCCGCCTGCTAAGCGTGGCAATTACGGCACTATCCCCCTATATGAGCGCACAGAACCGCTCGTTGTGGCGTTCTCTTAGGGAGGCCTATGTCCAGCAGTGGACGTCGAAAGGCTGATGGATGGATGGATTATCCTGTTCTTTTTGTTATTTCCTATGATGGCAGATGGACCATGGTCCATCTGATGGTTAGCGGTAACCTTTGTTTATGGACTCGCACCGTTATCTGAAGAAATGTGATTATCTTTGAATAGTATACAAATAATTTACAGTTCTTCATTATGGAATTTGTTTATACCTACTAAATTGTTCTATTTTTTTTTTGTTGTTGCTCGGCTCCAAAGGTTATAGCGTAGCCATATAAGCCTTTAATGAATAAATACCAATTTACTGCGAGACAGGTATTGCTGGGTCATCGTAAGGCAAAACCGCTTTTGCATTTTTTATTGCAATGACTTTCTCAAAGTAGAAAAATTGCAAAGTCCAATTTGTTTAGCTACAATCTTTTCAGAATTTGAATAATTTATGCTCAAATATTAATATACAACATTTTAATATCATAGTTTTTGTAACAGAGCTTAAAATATAATTTATAAAAAACTTATAAAAACCCGTAACAAAAATATTAAATAATATCACAGCATAGTTTTTGGCGAGGTTTTAGTGCTTTCCGTGGTGGAAGCCCCAATCCTTGTGGTCCTTATGACCTCCTTTCTTGCCATGGTCATGATGATGATGATGATGCTCCTCATGGCCATGATGACCCTTGTGTCCATGATGATCTTCATCGTGATGATGCTTGTCATGATGGCCGTGTTTGCCATGATGATGCTCATGATGCCCGTGTTCGTGATGCCCACCTTTCTTGTGATCACCCCCTTTATGTTCATGGTGTCCGTGATGTTTACCGTGCTTATGGTGCTTGCCTTCCTTGTGGTGGTCATCATAGAAGTGATGGTCCTTGTGGAATTCGTCCTTATGGTATTTCTTGTGGTATCCATCAGTTTTCTCACCTTTATCGTGATGTTTGTGACCGCCGTGTTTGCCTCCTTTGTGATGATGTCCATGTTCATGATGATGCCCGTGATGATCATGTCCATCCCAATGCTTCTTATGACCACCACCGTGCTCATGATGATGTCCTTCATGATGATGTTTACCGTGATCACCGTGTTCCCCTTTGTGATGGTGATGATGTCCTTTATGACCTTTATGCCCTTTTTCACCATGCTCATGATGGTGGTCAGCATGGTGTTCATGTCCACCGCCTTCTTCGTGATGGTGATGTTTACCGCTTGCTGCGGCTACAAGGTCTTTTTGTTCCTCACCAAGCTCCCTAGCGTACGCTGACGCTAGGCAGACAGCTGCCAATGCTATTAACAGCTTCATGTTGTGAAGTTGACTGTATTGTTGTATTATTATTCAGACTATTTATAGTTTGCTTGTTGATGAGGAAAGTCTTGGGTAATGTATGCTGAGCAACAGTTTCAGGGACAAGATCTCAGAAGGCGGTGAACCGTTAAACTGATTGCTGGGAGCAAATTATCTTTCATTGTAATTTGCTACACTAGCTGGGTTGGTCCAGTAATTGTGTTCATAATTATTAATCTATTTACATGTGACAGACTAAATAATAAACCATCAAGTTATCGAATCTGGGTGACGATGGACCAATTTAACCTTGATTCTAAAGTTATCCGAGCGGAAAGATATTTTTTATTTCAGTTTTGCTTTCTTTTATCGGAATTGTATATCGTGATTGACTTGCAACAGAGGAATGGTTCAATAAAGGTATGTAACATAATTTTGTTTATGTATTTAACTTTTCTTATTCCTATATATTAGTAATGGGCCCTGTGGGGCCGGCTTTAGAATTGTCCCACTCCTCTCCACCCATGGGAGTCGTAAGAGCCGACTGAGGGAATACCGGGGGAGTGGGCAGCAGCACTCCTTCGATTATTAACAACATCCACTGCGATCGCCAACCCGCCTGCCAAGCGTGGCGATTACGGCACTATCCCCCATTCTTGGGGAGGCCTATGTCCAGCAGTGGACGTTAAAAGGCTGATGGATGGATGGCTGGATATATTAGTAATATATGTTTAAGTTTTCTGTTTCATTTCATTGAATTATAAGTTGAAATATAGAAGAAAGAAAAGAAAGAAATACTTTATTGATCCTTCACAGAAGGGAACACACAATTAATATCCCACGTACACACTAAGAATTACAACTAAAACAAAAATGAAAAAAAAATGTTAGAAAAAATAATTAAATAAGTACAATAAACAATAAAATATTTACTGAGGTACTCCACAGTGAGAAGTAATCAAAGGGTTCACTGTGCTTAGTTCGTCGTGATGGTCATACCTACCACTATCATGAGGCATGCCATCACGATACTGATATTCTGTAGTGACCCGTTCATACAACGCTAGGCACCTGATCCTACCTATCATATCATATCAGTGACAATGTTTGTGAGAATTGTGAAATATGTAGAAAAAGATATAAACATAAAGCTGATTTTATTATTATTACGGGACATGCGACAGGAGGGATAAAGTTTTATTTAAGCTTTGACGGCGACAATTGATTTAATCCAAGTTCTTACTTAGTAAATAAGTAAGTCTTAAGTAAGATATTTATTTGCAACAATCATGATACAGGTTAAGGCGTTACATTGTTATAAAGTACCAGTTACAAGGTTTTCAAGTTGGAATGCGTTATTATTATTATTTAGAATAAATTCTGATTTTTTTACATACACTACCCTACACTAAGGAACAGTCCTTGTATCTCGAAAGACTTTATAAACAAACAATTTACAAAGTAGTAAGTACACTTTGTGTCCGTCAAATTGTTTGTGTATAAAGTCTGGATGTACCCAGACTCTGTAAATTCAAATGTTTTTAATTACAGTACCCTGCAGTGAGGAATGGTCCTTGTATCACGGAGGACTACAAACAAACAATTTGATGGACACAAAGTACACCCAGACTCAAGAACGACCGTTTATGGATGCTATCTAACACTCGGGCTGGTATCTAAACCTCTCATAATTTTTTTTCTCTTATATTTCAACCCTTTTTCCGCTCCACTATTGGACACCTCTCATGGTGAGAGGGATTAGGCCATATTCCAATACACTGGCCCAATGAGAGTTAAGGGAATAAAGTCTATATTTTGTTCCAAGACAAGCGTTTTCTATCTGTGGTTTTCGATTTAAAACTCGTTCAGTAATTACAGAGATAAACAAACATAGCATCACGCCTGTATTCCCCGAAGGGGTAGGCAGAGGTGTATTACACACCCACGACTCGCCAGCTATGTTTAAGTCCCACGTAATAGGGGCCAGCCTATTGACGTCTACCGGGCACATTTCCAAATTCCGGGCTGCTACTGAGAATTTTTATTTTTAGGAAAAAGCTCAATACCATTGCCCGACCCGGGGATCGAACCCGAGACCTCATGATTAGCAGTCGCATACACTACCGCTACACCACCGAGGCAGAGATGTGCTGTAATAAACAGTATTTTGTATAATAAAAATCATTGTTTTCTGTTTCTCTTATTATACCTTCACCAATTTTGTTACATTTTGCCGTGTGTTGACGGACTAAGAATACAAGTGTCACCACTCCATTCTTTTCCATGGGTGTCATATGAGGCGACTAAGGGAAGTAAGCAATTATCATCCATTGCATAAGTGGTTAGGGCTGGATACTGAGTGGAAGTACTCACTTGGTATCGAGCCCGAGCGGGTTGGTACACCATCTCCAGTGTGACCGGCCATAAAGCACGTCGTTGCGTTTTGGCCGTAGCAGGAGATAACTGTTTATTCTTTCATTTCATTTTGGTGAAATGAAATGGTGAGCAGTAGCTTGACAATACACTCAGTATAGTTGAGTCCATGAGCTACGATTACCATTTATTATCAGATGGACCGTGGCTCGTCTGCCACTACAAGCAATAAAAAAATATATCTTCAATATACCGGGGTCTACTAAGAAAACATAGTCTCATGCCCGTATCCCCAAAGGGGGTACACAGCAACCCGCGGTTAGCCGACTAAGTTTAACTTAAGCCTAATATGGGGCAAATTAATATTATCGTCTACCAGGCACATTTCCAAGCTCCGGGGTTCTGGGAATTATTCTTCTGAGATCTGAGATTCTACTGAGAATTATTCTTTTACGTAAAAGCTCTATAACGCTGACCGACACAGGGACCGAAGCTGAGACCTCATGATCAGACTCGGTCGCACTAACTGCACCACCAAGGGTTCTACTATTTTTATTATAATATTATGTTTACATATTTATTCTAAAAATATATCTAGAGAGTCCTGTCCAATTTTTTTCCATAGTGCATAAAAGCAACAGTCTGCATTGGTATGTTGAAATTTAATCAAAATAGCAATACGGACTGTCCCATGCCGCCCCTTGTTTCAGGAGTATTCTGTAAATTTTTGCAGCAATTTTTTGTTGAATATTTTGTGCATGATTTAGCTAAAGTGTGATAAACATGTGTGTCGCTTATTTTCAGCTCACTTCTAATTTTTACGCTAATATAGTATATATAGTATATAGTACTTAAATTGATAAAAAATATATTTTTTACTAAAATCGTATCTACATTTTGTAAGGTAATAATTACATAATAAGGTAGGTATATCTTTAATCTTCAAAATATAACTTCAACTAGAAAATCATGTTGAAATCATTCAAGTCTAAAATTAATTATTTCTCAATATATTTCACTTATTATAAACTTCAAGAGTACTCAGAGATTCAGCACACTAAAATTACCTATCAGCTATATCACAATTATAGCATATATTATATCAAGAAAAAATATTTGTGAACTGCTCGCAATAAAACTCTCTTTTTCCAATGGCTATATTGATTAATAAACAAATAGTTTCTGCCCACAACTATATCTGTGTGGATATACCTATATTTAGCTGTAGTAGTCGGTTCAGAGATGTGCACTAACAAATAAAACAGACGAAAGAAAAAAATAATAGTCGTTTTCTGATTTTTTTAATATTCCCTTCTGCAGCCTTGACTTTTAATGTATCACACAGGTATATATGTATAATGTTTTGTAATTACTGACAATGTTATATAAAAGACATAAAAATTAGTAATCTGACTAGTTAAATTATAGTGAGTAATGTCTTTATCTAAGTTTAGCAGCTTATACCTATTTTGATCTGTATTTTAGCACTTGACATGCTCAGCTATTTTATAGGACAAATTATTTGTGAATGTGGAAGGAGAAAACTTTACTGCGTGCGGGATTCGAACCTGCATCCCTTCTAATCCGAGGAAGTGCTCTAGACTGCTAAACATGCATATAAATGCATGCATAGGTGGCGTAGGTCGTAAAGACAAAATAATGTGATGTGGATGTATTGTGGAGATTGCTAATGGCCGTCGGTCACTGCGATGGCATCGAATTTTTGTTCGAATCCTGCTCGTAGTAAAGTTTTCTTCCGTATTCACAAATAATTTGTTCTATAAAGGAGTTTATACCTACCTAGTTTGGTCATTCACCAAAGCAAATATTCGTAAGTACCAGTACATATTAACACTGATTCTAATATTTTGTTACTCAGAAAATAAGGATTAGGTGCGACGTAGCTTTGACACCTTAATCCTATTAGTCATTGAAGTTGGTGAAGAAACTTATCCATAATGCGCTTACGACGCCATATTAGTTCATTAACTATATTATACCTATCCGCGGGAAGAGACTTTAATCCATTTTCTAAGTGCCGTGTTTTAGTCTCGCAAAAATTCGAATACAACTGGACTAGGGGGGTTAGGCAGAATCTCATATCTCAAATTTCGATCGTATCGCGATCACTGTGATTGGTTGAGAGATCACCGTGATTGGCCAAAGGATTATTGCGACATCACGGGTCGTATTCTCAACCAATCAAAGTAATCACGATACGATCGACATGTGAGATATGAGATTATGCCTAAACCCCCTTTTTTTTTTTGTTAAGGCGGGAAAAAATGTTCCTATCCGCACACCCCGTCGTTCGGGGCAACGAACAGGGTAGTGTGGGGCCCTCACCCACTAAAGAAACCCGCCGTGTGCCGTCTCTCCGCCTTTATTGGCGGGCCACCGGAACTATATTACATTCCTTCAGTGGTTGCCTAACCTCCCTGAGGGTTAGAATGTATCTCACTAAATCGTATCGACATCGCATCATGTCATTGTGATTGGTTGAGAGATTACCGTGATTAGCCGAGATATTAATCACAAGCGAGACGATAGCACGATGTCGCGTCGAGATGTACGATTTAGTGAGTTGCATTATACGGGCCCAGCATGCTTACCATGAACTCTTAGCTAGCGATTCAATTCCGACGCAATTCAAAATAGGTGTGTTGTTGTATTTCGTACCATGATGTCTAATTGAGCGATCTTGTTTAGGTTGTCAAGTAAGTTCATGGTACGAATTTCAATACAAAGATGTCAATGTTGTGATTCAGATTATGTGCTGATTCGGCATAAAACAAAAGATTGCGTCTTTGACATGTCATGGTACAAAATTGCGATTCAGTTCAGTTTGGGTTCTAAACTGGAGTCGGTAGTGTAACCGACTTCCGTGGACGAGGTCGTGGATTCGATTCCCACTCAGGACAATTATTTGTGTAATTAACACAGATATTTGTACTGCGTCTGCGTGTTTTCTATCTATTATATGTATGTATTTACAAAAAAAGTAATATATGTATTATATCCGTAATCTGGTACCCATAGCACAAGTGTTAAGCTTAGTTTGGGACCAGAAGATATTGTGTGAAAATGTCCGTGAATATTTATTTATTTTTTTATAAATTACATAGGTAGGCTACTATATCCCGAAAAAAATACAGTCCCTGAGGGATAACGGTTTTTACAAAAAGAATAAGCCATCGTAGAGTGACGCGTTAAATATATGTATATATACCTATTTATATTTTATTGATCTAATTCTGAGATCCACGCCGACGTTGCGGATTGAATCTAGTAAGTAGTAAATTATTTTAAAAATACAATTAGATATCTGCCCGCGTTTCCGTCTGCGTTGACTTGAGAATGTAATAACGTCAGTCTATGACACATTTATTATCCTATCAGAAATTAGCTAGCCCTCAAACTAATTAAACTATACATTTATTGGGATAAAATATCTATGTTTTTTTCTGATCTCGTGACTATATATGTATGCAAAATTTCATGATAATTGTTTCAGTAGTTACAGCGTGAAAGCGTAAGAAACAAAAAAGAATAGTAAGGATTATCTCAAATCAATGATCTTTTACTGTTTCACTGTTGGGTAGAGATTTCATCTTAGCATGGGAAAGTTCATCGGGGTGTATGGTTAGGTACATTTTCTCCGGCCTTAACAAATAAAAGCCTCCCCACGATACCTTCATTTACAATCTATACCTATTAATATAAAGTTAAATATTTTGTTTATATAACCGCGTAAATCTTTGGAACCGCCAAGTAGAAGAAAAAGATTATGTGGTTATAAATTAAATCTCATACTTCAGCTGTGTCTGTACATTTAAGATATTTGAGAAAAAAATACTGTATTGGGCTATATTTGTGTAGGCGTGTCTGAACACAAAATATTTTTTTAGGTATTTTGTCTGTTTGTTTGTTCGCGCATCTCGCAAAAACTACTGAACGGATTTTAATGCAACTGTTTTATTTGATAGCTCTTGATTATGAGACTTAAAAACTGGTATACATTTTATTTCGCTACTATATCGGTAACTTAAGATATAAGCTAAAACTAGCTTTTGGCTGCGGCGGAGCCGTGGCCAAAGACTAGTTAATTAATAAGTGACTAACTAATTTATCAAAACATCATCCATATAAATAAAGCATATTTGCGGTTCCGCTACTTTGTGTTCTCCAGAATAAGGCCGGGGTACCACAAGGCCTTCGCAGAATGGTCCTCGAGGGACTAGGGGCTGGTACAAGCAACGCAAATATTTTTCAACCCTTATATTGTTTGTGCTCTTAACTAGCACTAGAAGTAAGGTAAAGTGTGTTGCCTTTTTCGAATGTGTAAGCAAATAATTGCTTTATTTATGAGCTTCAAAAGACTTTGATGTTTCATGTCAATGTATAACTGTCCATATATTCATAGTTTTAATTATATCCAGTGAATCGTATCATTAAGTGGCTGACATAAGAGTTTATTTTGATACTTGATTGCAGATGACGGAGTGGTGTAAACACTGACCTGTGGGTTCCCACGGCCGTGTGGGGCCGGCTTTAGAATTGCCCCACCCCTCTCTACCCATGGGAGTCGTAAGAGCCGACTGAGGGAATACCGATGGAGTGGGCAGCAGCACTCCTTCGAGTATTAACAACATCCACTGCGGTCGCCAACCCGCCTGCCAAGCGTGGCGATTACGGCACTATCCCCCATTCATGGGAAGGCCTATGTCCGGCAGTGGACTTTAAAAGGCTGATGGATGGATGGATGGGTTCCCACGTAGGACAATTACGTGTGTGACCTGCAAATGGTTGTTCTGAGTCTGAGTGCACGTATGCTCGTTATATAATAATAAAATATAAGTGTATGAATATAATGTTTGTGAACTATCGCGTACAGGGATTGCTGCCTATTGCATATTGTGGGCCACCCACACAATACCCAGAGTTGCGGACCACTTCAATACTCAGAACAACCTGTAGAATACAGCAATAATAATTGTCCTGTTTGAGGATCGAACGCATAATACTCAGCACTGGAGCCTAGTATCTTAATTGCTACGCTATTAAGCAGATGTAAGTACCTACTTACTTAGTTATCCTCACGCTACCTTCCTTGCGGGGCAGGCAAAAAAAAAATACTGTACTACAGGTATATAGGCGTGTCTGAATACAAAACATTTATTTTTAGATATTTTTGTCTGTTTGTTTGTTCATGCATCACGCAAGAACTACTGAACAGATTTTGTTTTTTGAAAACTCTTGATTAGATTAAAAAACTGGTATATAACTATATGTTATCCCGCTATATTGCATTTAAATGTATCCGATAGGTGGCGTGGGTCGTAAAGACAAATGTGATGTGGAGATTGAGCAAGGCCGTCGGCCACTGTGATGGCTTCATGGTCTACAGCACTTTCCCGGATTGGAAGGGACGTAGATTCGATTCTCGCTCGCAGTAAATTTCTCTTTTTTCACATTCAGAAATAATTTGATAAATATCTCATGAATACAGAATACCTTGATTTGTGCTCGCATTAAACGCCCACTTACAAATGAGAATATCGAGCAAAATGATCTTCTTCTCCTATTAGGTATAAAGCTATAACAGAGCTATATCTGTGTATTTAAGATATTTGAGAAAGATTGACTGTATTTCTTTAGGCGTCACTGAACACAACAAACAAATAAAGAACTGCAGGCTTACCACGAACTCTTATTGCGATCCAGTTTAGGACCCAAACTGAATTGGGGGGTTAGGCAGAATCTCATATCTCACATGTCGATCGTATCGTGATCACTGTGATTGGTTGAGAAACCGACACGTGATGTCGCAGTAATCCGTTGGCCAATCACGGTGATCTCTCAACTAATTACAGTGATCACGATACGATAGACATGTGAAATATGAGATTCTGCCTAGCCCCCTGAATCCCAATTTCGTGCCATGACGACGAAGTCAAAGACGCAATCTTTTGTTTTTTACCGAATCAGCACATAATCTGAATCGCAAACATGACATCTTTGTATTGAAATTCATACATGAACTTACTTGACAACCTAAATAAGATCACTGAATTAGACATCATGGTACGAAATACAACAACACACCTATTTTGAATTGCGTCGGAATTGAATCGCTAGCTAAGAGTTCATGGTAGGCCTGCTGGTATACATTTTATCCCACTAAGCCTACTATATCAAGAACCTAAAACGAGTCGTGGGCCAAGACTAGTTTTTTTTTTTTATTGCATGTAGAGGCAGACGAGCCACGTCCATCTGATGGTAAATGGTAACCGTCGCCCATGGACTCGACTATACCGAGAGTATTGTCAAGCCGCAGCTCACCAATTCATTTCACAGATGAAATCAAATATAAACAGCTATCTCTTGCTCTTGCAAAACGCAACGATGTGCTTCATGGCCGGTCACATGGGAGATGGTGGTACCAACCCGCTCGGGCCGGATACCAAGTGAGTACTCCCACTTGGTACCCAGCCCTACCACCAGTAGTTTTAGTATACAATGGCCCTCCATTAATTATAAAACCTTTACTTAAGATATAATTAGAATTAGATATTTATATGTTGGAATACCCGTGTAATAATATAGTATAGTTTGTTAAAGTCGTGTTTCGACAGGTGGCTGCAGGTGCAGTTATTTATTAATTCAAACAATCTGTTTTAAAAAATAATGACCGCTTATTAATTAATTTATCTTCAAAATATAGATTTTGCTAAGAATAATCTGAGGGAAATTTATCAGAGTAAAGACTTTATGTTACGAGGAAAAGTGAAATTCGGTATAGTTGAGTTTGATCGCCTATAAAATGGTCATAAAAGTGTCTGTTTCGATTTATAGAAATAATAAAACCGTTACGTTCAAAATGTTTTATCTTTCTGTAAATCGTTTTCAAGTAATATGAGTCCTGAAAACCTGGTAACAATATAAAAGCGGCGTGACGAAAATTGAAATAAACGTTCTTCAAACCTATATAGCTTTATTGAAGGTCAAGGAGTATAATAGCTATTGCCAAATTAATCAAATCATGAAATTGTATTATTCAGCCTTAAAACAGTGTCTTACGGGTATGGCAGAGGTAATCAGATCGTATTCTGCTGTCCCTTCTGAGTTTTGTAGTGTATATTCACAAGTGGCGTATTTGTTGTGAGATGAGTCTTACATACTTTCATTTCATATCCGCAAAAATGGATGCTGTTCGTGACTGTTATTTTCGATTTCACTTTTTCACACTTTGTGTTGATTTATATGGCTAAGCATGTCAAATGCTAAAAATATATATCCATCCATCCATCAGCCTTTCATCGTCCACTGCTCCATAGACATAGGCCTCCCCAAAATGGGGGTTTTACCATAATCGTCCCGCTTGGCAGGCGGGTTGGCGATCGCAGTGGATGTTTTTAGTACACAGGGAAACGCTGCTGCCCGGTCCCCCGGTAATCCTTTAGTCGGCTTTTACGACTCCTATAGGAAGAGACAGGGTGGAGCTATTCTTGGTGCCGGCCCCACACGGCCTTTAAAATATATATAAAATATCTAAAAAGTGTTTTGTGTTCAGACTTGTTTAAATAGGAAAAAAAATATCTTAAATGTACAGCTTACTCGCCAGCTCGCAGCTTACTTCGCCGTGTGGGGCCGGCTTTAGAATTGTCCCACCCCTCTCCACCCACGGGAGTCGTAGGAGCCGACTGAGGGAATACCGGGGGAGTGGGCAGCAGCACTCCCTCGAGTATTAACAACATCCACTGCGATCGCCAACCCGCCTGCCAAGCGTGGCGATTATGGCACTATCCCCCATATGAGCGAAACACATGTTGTGGCGTTCTCTTGGGGAGGCCTATGTCCAGCAGTGGACTTCGAAGGGCTGATGGATGGATGACAGCTTACTGTTCTATAATAGTAAAGATATCTGTTACTTTTACAATATTAAAAAGACAAAATTTTAATAAGCTACTATATTGCCATTAATAAAACACTGTATCCTACCAGAATTATCTCCTTTATCTTGCTTTTTCTATTCTTACGTCATCGTCGCCGAATAATCCAGGAGGAAAAACTATGCAATGATAAATAAAGACATCCGTAAGTACAATTTATCACGACCTCTTGTCTCCCAGTTCCACAGATCTTGTGTGATGTATTATTTGGACGATTCTTGTCGAATTGGATTTGTCACGCGCCTTTGTGAGGTTGAAGTCAAAGAATTTGGTATTTTTTCTCAAATGTGATTTACTAAATTTGCCGACTTAATTCTACCATTTTCTAAACTTTTGTATGTTTGCACACCCTTTTACATCGGTCGGGATCGGGTGGGCCGATCTATATGAAAATCAGTATTTAGCAAGCGTCATTGGATCATGATTGTCTAAGTATATAATTATATAAATCTTATGGTCCTAGTGGGATCTAGCCAGACCTTACTTATTCAGCTGAGTATCATTTATTTTTGTGATTGAGTAGTGTTAAGAATATAAAAGCTCACATACCCGCTAACCTAGATCGATAGTTACTTACATAAAACATTACTCACTATATATCATTTGCTACTGATAAAGGGTTACAAAGTCAATTACAAAAAAAAAAACATACAGCCGAATAGAGAACCTCCTTCTTTTCGAAGTCGGTTGATAAAATAACTCGTCACTGGCATCACTTTCCCTTTCTCTCTCTCTCTCTCTCTCTCTCTCTCTCTCTCTCTTGGTACATGCTGCTTACAGGGTGTTAGGACCATGGTGCATAAATTGCCTTTCACGTATCAGATCGCACCTAAGTACTTTTGTGGTTTCTATGGATCTGAGTAGAGGAAGTGTTCTAATTATGAAGTCGTGAATACTATCATCTATCACATCGGAAACAATACCCGAATCCAAATCGTTCAGAATTCTTAATAGCCCAAAGTTTTAAAGTAAATCTTTGTAAATTAATGCTAGTAAGTCCTCCCGCAGCTCAGAAATACTGGGGTCCTGAAATGTGGAAGGTTTACTACAAACGCGCGCGACACTGCTGACGACCAACTTGAGTTTATTCTTTATTATGTGTAGTAACGTTAGTTATTTTGTTATTGTTATAATTATGCTTTCATGGATAAATACATCAGTGACTTTGAGAAACATTGGTGTAATTGCAAATACATAAATACATACATATAATAGATAGAAAACACCCAGACGCAGTACAAATATCTGTGTTCATCACACAAATAATTGTCCTGAGTGGGAATCGAACCCAGGACCTCATGCACGGAAGTCGGTTACACTATCGACTACGCCACGAGACCCGTCGAATTTTTTACATTATGTCTCATGCTAAAGTGAATTGATTACCAATCCATTCATCCATCCATCCATCAGCCTTTTAAAGTCTACTGCTGGACATAGGCCTCCCCAAGAATGGGGGACCCACGTAATCGCCACGCTTGGCAGGCGGGTTGGTGATCGCAGTGGATGTTGTTAATACTCGAAGAAGTGCTGCTCCCCACTCCCTCTGTATTCCCTCAGTCGGCTCTTACGACTCCCATGGGTGGAGAGGGGTGTGACAATTCTAAAGCCTGTCCCACACGGCAAATTGATTACCAATATTAATATTTTATTATTATATTTCACATTTTGGTATACAAAGCTGTCATTAGGGAGTGTCATGTATGAATTCACCAGGCTCTAGTGATTATGAATGTACACAGTCATATCTACTAGCCAAAGTCGACACCTTATTTTCAGGTATGAGGTTAAAAAATATACATAAGCACAGTCACGTGTTTCATTTAGATGACAAACAAGTTTACTGGTTCTATGGAATTTCTTGGTCTGTTTTCTCTTTTATAGGCCACGTGACCGAACCCACGAGGCCAGCATTTTGCCGAACACGTTGTCAAGTTTTGAAATAAATTCGAGAGCAACTTTAAGACACGTTTATTTGAAGGAGCACTTCTAGTGTATGGAGAGGACGTGCTTCTCTTTGTGAATTATTTTAGTGCATTTTGTTCTCTAAATCATAAATAACTTTTCGTTTACTGTGCTTTTAGATAGAATGCTGCATAGAATAATGGATGATAAGGAGAGGGTTTTTGGTCCACTGGCGCTCTAATAACATTTTGGAATTATGTGATTACCTGCTTGAAACACAATCATATTTTTGGTAACTTCCACAGAAATGTGGATGGGTGGAACTGTTCTCTATTTATATGTCCAGACTGGATGCTTTCATAAAAATAATAATCTATGCTTATACCCGCAAAGTTTTTTTTTATTGCATGTAGTGGCAGACGAGCCATGGTCCATCTGATGGTAAATGGTAACCGTCGCCCATGGACTCGACTATACCGAGAGTATTGTCTAGCCACTGCTCACCAATTCATTTCACAGATACGAAATGAAATATAAACGGCTATGTCCTGCTACAGCCAAAACCCAACGATGTGCTTCATGGCCGGTCACACGGGAGATGGTGTTACCAACCCGCTCGGGCCAGATACCAAGTGAGTACTCCCACTTGTTACTCAGACAGACCACCAGTCGTGCAATGGATGATAATTGCTTACTTCCCTTAGTCGCCTCATACGACACCCGTGGGAAAGAATGGGGTGGTGACACTTGTATTCTTAATCCGTCACCACACAGACAGAAAAAAGTGCTGTATAAACTATATCTTACGTATGTTGACCTTCTAGACCTGCAATATTGCAAATGGCTAATTAGTCGTGGGTGTGTAATACACCTCTGCCTACCCCTTCGGGGAATACAGGCGTGATGCTGTTTTTGTTCTTTTTTTTTGCTAATTACTCCAAAAGTAAACCATCCATCCATCCTTTTCTTTTTATCAACTGCTGGACAAGGAATGCCCACTAGAGCACAAATAACGTTCCTCTGTCATTGTGGGCTCACTTGGTGGCCATCACGTAAATCTTTCTTCTGCAACGGTCATTGGTTCATCTAGCAAAGTTCCTTTCCATTGTCACTTCAGTATGGAAACTTTTCGGAATGTGTCCCTATATATCGGCCATAGAGCATGGCACGCACCTTTGAGTCACTTTATTAGGCGGCCAATATTAACAGTTACAGTTAAAGACCACGTCTCTGTTCCATAAGTCATTATTGGTAACACACACTAGAAACATTAGTTTGCAGATACTCTTGAATATTGGACGAGAAGATCTTTTTCAAGTTTCTTTGCCTATCCATGCACAAGAAAACAAAGACGCTTATTTTATGAATTGAAATGGTAATTTTTAGCAAGAATATATTTACCGTAATATTTTCAGTTGTGAATATTTCAACCATAACGTAGTACAGTTCCAGAATGGCGCCTCTGAATGACGTTTAATAAATTAAGTTACATGTCCAGTTATATAATATACTAGCTATGCCCGCGGCTCCGCCGCAGACAAAACTACTTTTTAGGTTATATCTCAGTTTCCCGATATAGTAACGGGATAAAATGTATACCAGTTTTTAAGTCTAATCAAGGGCTACCAAATAAAAATAAGTTGCATTAAAATCCGTTCAGTAGTTTTTGCGTGATGCGCCAACGAAAAAACAGATAAACAGACAAAAAATCTAAAAAAAATTGTTTTGTGTTTAGACACGCCTATTATAGCCTAATAAAGTAATTTTTTCTCATATAATATCTTAAATGTAAAGACACAGCTCTGTTACAGCTTTTTAATACTATAGAAGTCATTAGTAAGGCAGCCTTTAGTTTTGGATTTATGTATACGTATCTTAAAGTTTCCTAAGAAACAAAGGCGTAAAATATCGATAGATGGTAGCACAATAAATTTCGCCAAATCCTTAGAGAGAAAAAAATAGTTTGGTGAGGCTTGCCCATGGTACCGTCAAGCCAAACCGTAATGGTTTACGTCTTAACATAATATGAGCGCTTAGCTAAACTGCCTCTTTGATGCAGCGGTAGTGTAAGCTATTGTTTATCATGTGGTATCGGGTTCGAACCCCGGGTCGGGCAGTGTTATTGACCTTTTTCGTAAAAATAAAAATTCTCAGTAGCAGCCTGGAGTTTGGAAATGTGCCCAGTAGACGGCAATAGGCTCGCTCCCTATTACGTGGGACTTAAACATAGCTGGCGAACCGTAGGTGTGTAATACACCTCTGCCAACCCCTTCAGGGAATACAGGTGTTATGTGTTTTTTTTGGCTCTTAGAGGAAAATTTATATCATCATAATTACAACAACAAAAATTAGGTACTAGTTAGAATAGGGTCGGAAAATGATTATTATCTTGTTTCGATAGGGTGTTTTTTTATATATAGGTACGTACCGTACTAGAGTATGTTGACCTTACTTATGGTGTGCTTACCTTAACTGCGACAATAACCAAGATAAGCACCCTAAAAATTTAACACTCCGTATAATTGATCTCGGGTCGTTCAAATTTAGTAAACAAAGTTGATAAAAACACCTCGATGCAAAAACTTTGACTCATGATACCCGAACCCCTTTTTTCCACGCCATAAAACTTTTATATAAAAGGTGACGTCCCGGTTGTGTAGTTTGGTGAAAAAGATAAGAAAACCTTTATTTTTTAAATGGTTTTGAGATGTGATAATATTATGCGTATATTTTTTGTAAGTAGCAGTACGCGATGATTAAACACAAAGTGTTAAAATGTGAAATCGAAAATAACAGTCACGAGCAGGATTTGAACCTGCATCTCCTGGATACCGTCCAGATGCTTTGTCAATTATCACGATGGCTAATTCAAGAGCTATCAAATAAAAAAAGTTGCGTCAAAATCCGTTTAATAGTTTTTGTGTGATGTGCGAACGAAAAAACAGACAAAAAGTCTAAAAAATCATTTGAGGCTGAGGTTGTACATAACATGAAAGAAAACACAACATATAAAAATAAGTCGTTGCATTATGCAACACATAAAAATGTGAATTGGCTATAATTAGATGTGCATAGGAGACCCCTATCACTTCTCGTTATACACACATATTTAACTAACTAATCCAGTAGTTGAATCAATAGAAAACAAACTAAAAAATACCGTTACGTTTTTCATGTCTTTGTGAACGAAAGAAAATACTTAACGCTTGTCATTTTTCAAACCATTCCTCAAATGTGTCTTTTTCTGTATTGAAACTTGTTTACGCACTAAATAAACTAAGTAAAATATTTGGATGGGTGCGAGATATAAAATAAATTGCTGACTTTTCTATTTAAACAACACCCGACATATTGTCTGATATTACTGGCTTCATAAAAATCTCTATTATTCTTTATTATTCGCTAAAACCAGTCATAAACATTATATCAATCTTAGGTAGGACTTACTCTACTGTCACACACACAATAAATAAGATATTTACGACCAAATTCTCTTGAAATAATGAAAGTCACGTCTATATACTTACTTCGTTCAGTAAATAACCATAACTACTTATTTATTCATAACTTTTTAAAGTTTAAAGTAAATAATGTAATATAAACGTTCACATTATTATTTCATAGCGAACTTGAAAGAGAGTTTTAAGTTTGTTTGAATGTAAATTATTTATCAAATAAATGTTGTCTTAATTTGCCTAAAAATATCAATATTGTATATTCTATAAGCACTCAATGATATGAGCATACAACAACCACTTTTCAACAACATAAACACATAGCATCACGCCTGTATTCCCCGAAGGGGTAGGCAGAGGTGTATTACACACCCACGACTCGCCAGCTATATGTTTAAGTCCCACGTAATAGGGGGCGAGCCTATTGACGTCTACCGGGCACGTTTCTAAACTCCGGGCTGTTACTGAGAATTTTTCTTTTTAGGAAAAACCTCAATAACATTCATCATTCTCTACAGAAATATACTATCTGCTAACTGCGACTTGTGGCTGTGTGTTTGCCGTGTGGGGCCGGCTTCAGAATTGTTCCACCCCTTTCTACCCACGGGAGTCGTAAGAGCCGACTGAGGGAATACCGGGAGAGTGGGCAGCAGCACTCCCTCGAGTATTAACAATACCCACTGCGATCACCAACCCGCCTACCAAGCGTGGCGATTACGGCACTATCCCCCATTTCTTGGGGAGGCCTATGTCCAGCAGTGGACGTTGATAGGCTGATGGATGGATGGACAACTGTGACTTCGGCCGCGTGGAATTCAGGTTTTATCTTGGACTTTTAGGACCTTAATTATTACACACAAAAAACACACATATACACATACAAAAACGGTATTACATAATAAAATAACGTAACAACTACATTATTATGTAATTATATCACAACGTCATTGTAAAAATAACAAAAGGCTCTCAACAAATAATATGTTTTTTTAATGAAAAGCTCGCAACTCTTTGTGGACAGAAAAAGCTCTTTATTAAGTTAGGTTGAGTAAATGAAAATAAAGGCAAAAGAATTTTTAAAGAATGCTGGGCGAGTAAAACACGAGACAGAGATTTTATTAGTTTAAATAAGGTCTGTTTTGGTCAGCGGGCTTGTATTCCAGCTTGCGTCAAAAGTATTTGTTAAGATGGGAATTGCTTCAGCCGGCTAATAATTTTACATGACATGACCTATAATAAAAATTGATAAAAAAACAGTAGGTACAGCTAGTTTATACACTCGTCATGTTCGAAACTTGTCAGTCTAGCGTTATTCATCTTTTTCCATCCTTTACCTACTCTTTTTATCTCTTTAAGTCTCTGTAAGTTTTATAAACAATTTATAGTTAAAACTTGTCGTTTGTGAGCTTAACAACTAGTGTACGTGTTATCCTGTTACTATATTAGGAGCTAAGATATATATATATATATTATATTTTTTATACTACGGGTGGCGAATAAGCATACAGCCCACCTGATAGTAAGCGGTTACCGTAGCCTATAGACGCTAGCAACACCAGAGATAGGTACCTCTATAAGTATTTTCTTTCAAAAGAAAAACGTAACGGTATTTTTTGGTTTGTTTTTTATTGCTTCAACAACTGGATTAGTTATTTAAATATGTGTGTATAACGAGAAGTGATAGGGGTGTCCTATGAACATCTAATTATAGCCAATTCACATTTTTATGTGTTGCATAATGCAACGGACCTATTTTTACATGTTGTGTTTTCTTTCATGTTATGCACAACCTCAGTCACAAATGTTTTTTTTTAGATTTTTCGTCTGTTTGTCTGTTTTTTCGTTCGCACATCACACAAAAACTATTGAACGGATTTTGATGCAACTTTTTTTATTTGATAGCTCTTGATTTAGCCATCGTGACAATTGGTAAAGCATCTAAGCAGTGATAGGTATCACTCGCATGTCATCGTCATCTCCAAGAATAGGGATAGGAGGTGGATAGGAAGGATAATTAGGAGAGGATAGGGAGGGGGTTTTTGGCCTCCGTTACGAAATAAAACGGTAGGCGTAACTACGGTTGTTACACGCTGATCTTTTGTGAGAGGGTAGTACTTCCCCGATCGAGCCGGCCCATTCATGCTTGATAAGCTTCTATAGGATATATGCATGTAAATGGTCTACCGCTAGTTTTTCAGGCAAAGGCTAGTTTGGTATTTTACATATGTCTATGTTTTTGGTCTCAACCGACTTAAACAACAAACCTGCATTGAATCACTTGTAAATAATAAAAGACTTACTGCCTTACTAATAAACGTTGTATAACCTCTGAATAGTTATTCAGTGTTTTGTCTTTGTCACTAATATGACAGTTTGAGGTTGAAAGAACGGAACAAAACACTGAATTACTATTCGGAGCTTAAATAGTGTTTATTAGTAAGGGGGTACATATTTTACTTTATTTCCTGTTGTAATAAAAATTAAAAACAACACATTGCAAGGGCACTCTCAACCCGCAAACGATGGGGTATATTATCATTCGTCAAACATAATCGCTTGGTATACCCACACTTGATGTAATGGCCCATTTGGCAGTAAAAGTGTTCGTGGATTTGACGTGGAGCGATAACAACGCATCGTTTGTTTTTCACCTGTCGTGTTGGCAGTAATAGAATGTTTATGTTCTGTAAATGATAGGTTCTCACTCTTGTAGGTAATATCACGAATTTATAGCTGACAGACAATATTAGGATCGAATTGTTTTGACTATTATGTAAAAGCAGAGAACTTTAAGCAGCGTTTATATTTAGACGTGTTCTGAAGCACTTACCTTTGGCGTACCAAATGTTGTGTCAAGCACTTACTTTACTGTAAGCGATATTAGTCCGAAGGCTAGTAGATATTTTGGAGTAGATATTTGAAAAACGTAGCGAACCCTTTCCTAGCCATAGGAGGAAATGCTTTTGGGAAATGTCGACGACGACCGACGACCCAAAAATTTGCTTAGAGTACAAAACTACTAAAACCATCTATAAAAATAATAATATTTTTTATAAAAATACCTAATATAATAATACCTGAAGTGATCATTTATTATAGTCCAAAGAGACTTGACCCCCTTCTCATTCTCTTCTTATTATCCCCACCTTTATCTCCCATACCTTCCCTTGGAGTTAACGACGCGTGTCCGATGTCTCTAATATTACTAACAGTAGGCTACTGTAACCACTTACCATCAAATGAGCTGTATGCTTGATTGCCACGGGCAAAAGCTTCAATCTCAATATGTCATCCTCCGGCATGAAAACCCCACCTCTACAAAAATAGCTATCCAAAATTTAAGGAATCCTCCATGTTTTCGGGATACTCTTTGAACTATATGCCAAAGAAACTCTGTGCCAAATTTCGTGATGTTCGGTTAAGTAATTTCGGCGTAATGAGGTTACAAACAAAGAAATTTTCACAAATACATATTATATTCTAAGGATTAATTTCTGCTTTTATTTATATATCTAGTTTTCAGTATAATAATGAGATAAAACATAATAATATACCAGATTTTAAGTCTAATCAAGAGCTATCAAAAGTAAAATGACATCAAAATTGGTTTAGTATTTTTGTACAATGCACTACCAGACTGAAATTCTAAAAATATTTAAGAATTAGACAGTCCACGAAAACGAGATTATGGACAAGAGTTGCTGAAGAATGGCAAACTAAATTGCAAAGAATTAGGTAAGTATATTATTGAATCCATACTACCATACCAACACAAGAAAATTAAGCTTAGCGTTATTAGGCACTAATGTAAGGTTTTTGGATAAATGACCTGTCATTTAATCAGGAAATTAGAAAGTCCGAGTTTCACAACTTAAACTTCTTACCGTTCCAAGTAGTTTACGTAATAGACATTTTTCGTCTAAAAACATCAAACACACAAAATAGATATGTTTGAATAAGTATGGTTTGATGGGCCTCATGGCGTAGTCGGTAATGTAACTGACTTCCGTGCACAAGGTCGTGGGTTCGATTCCCACTCAGGACAATTATTTGTGTGATGACAACAGATATTTGTACTGCGTCTGGGTGTTTTCTATCTATTCTCTTTCTCTTCTTCTCAATTGGAAGTGTTTTTCGATTTTATTTTTATTACAGTCTAATAAGGTAAAAAAATTTACCATTTGTTCGTATACAGGTAAGCTTAAATAGTATATTATCATATTTATATAATGTCTTTTTCTTTACAGTCATAAATTGCTGTAATTATGAAAGACCTCTAGTTGTAATCTTTTATCAATATTATCTATTATCAGTGTTTAAAACCGAGACATCATTGTCATCAAACTATCAACTAACTTTTTAAAAGTAATTTTGCATTAGGTATATAGTTTGGTTACTACGTTGAACATTTGAACTAACATAGAATTTTGTTAGCCGTGTGGGCCCGGCTTTAGAATTGACCCACCCCTCTCCACCCATGGGAGTCGTAAGAGCCGACTAAGGGGGGAGTGGGAAGCAGCACTCCTTCGAGTATTAACAAAATCCACTGCGATCGCCAACCCGCCTGCCAAGCGTGGCGATTACGGCACTATCCCCCATTCTGAGGGAGGCCTATGTCTAGCAGTGGACGTTAAAAGGCTGATGGATGGATGGATGGAGAATTTTGTTTCATCTTTCTTTATGAACTTGTTTATAGCTAGTATAACTACAAGTTTGTTGTTGAAAAGGATTCACTAAAAAGTTTTAAGTTTATTTATAGACTTTCTTTAGAGTGTTCAGTAAGAAACAAGTGTCGCCAGGGCACTTACTCGAAAAATTCTCAAAGACTAGTGACAAAAAACTTTTGCAAGTACTTAGTTACTTTTTTTAGCATTTGATATGCTTAGCCATATAAATTTACACAAAGTGACGCCTGCGCCATTTGTCGGAAATATTCGCATACATTATACCGACCAGGTAAACTTGATTTTTATTTGGTAAAAATCTTAATTCAATAAATAATAAATATTCACGGACATTTTCACACAACGTCCTCTGGTCCCAAACTAAGCTTAATGCTTGTGCTATGTGTACCAGATTACGGATATAATACATATTATGTTACTTTTTTTTTGTAAATACATACATATAATAGATAGATAACACCCAGACGCAGTATAAATATCTGTGTTCATCACACAAATAATTGTCCTGAGTGGGAATCAAACCCACGACCTCGTGCACGGAAGTCGGTTTTTTCATTATTTATGAACTTGTTTATAGCTAGGAAACCTACAAGTTTGTTGTTGAAAAGGTTTCACTAAAAAGTTTTAAGTTTATTTTTAGACTTATTTTAGAGTGTTTAGTAAGAAACAAGTATCACCAGGGCACATACTCGAAAAATCTTCAGACTAGTGACTTAAAACTTTTGCAGGTATGTTAAAATCAGGAAATTTCTTCGTACCATAACGAATGTTCACGATACTATGTTTAAATAATGGTCTCCAGAGCGTAATTTCAGCCAGCGTCAACAGACACTTACTAGCCGCAGAAGATATAGTTCACGAATGTGTACTCAAACAAAAGTACACTCTCTATTCCCTACATCACATAGTCCAATGGAACGACATTTCGACACGACCTTAGTTGAGATCATGCGTAGGACCAACGGATTTACGTGTTAAACGAGGTACAGGGGTGAAACACCGCCAATTTCTTAACCCGAGCTGCTATTGAAGATTTCTTGACAGAAACTAACTTTGCAGACAACAGAGTTCAATAGGAGATTTTTTTTCAAATAAACATAAGATACTACAGTAAGTTAAGTTTACGGTATTCTTAGCCTTTATTTGATTTACTAATATCCTAAAATTTCATATACTTTATAGAGATATTGATCAAAAATTCACAAACTAGTTCTTCAAGTAAACACAATAGATTCCGTAAACGTAGCTTATTTGACAACTAACTGCTGCCCGTGACTGCATCCGCTTGGCTATAAATATATATAATTTTTTATCTCTATGCAAAAATGACATCCTACAGGAACTATGCGTATCATCAATTTGCCATAGAATGACATATTTATATTCTCGAACCTACACGGACGAAGTCGCGTGCAAAATCTAATGAACATTAATTGCTAACAGTTGTCTTTAAAATTATTTGCACATTAAGGCGATTGATCTTATGCTTGCACCTTGGTCTCTTGGTTATTCCGCCCGCTGCACCGTTTGTTCCGTATTGTTCCGCCGCTCGAGTCTAATTAACTAGCAGTCAATTGCAGGACGCCTTCAGACATTACCCAGTCGGGCGGGGCCAATTATACGCCAATTAATTTTGCAATAACAACAGGGTTGATAATGGTAGAACCACATGTAAGACTTGTAGGGGTGAAATAATTTAAGATTTTTTGCGGACAATACAATAGATGATGTATTAAGATTTAACTTCTTGTTATTAATAATGTTCTTGAGACTAAAACTGTATGATTTTTAAATAATAATAAATATTCACGGACATTTCGCACAACGTCCTTTGGTCCCAAACTAAGCTTAATGCTTGTGCTATGGGTACCAGATTACGGATATAATACATGTATTACTTATTAACGACTGCTGATCATGAGGTCTTGGGTTCGATCCCCGGGTCGGGTAGGGTTATTGAGATTTTTTGTAAAAAAAAAAGGTAAAATTCTCAGTAGCAGCCCGGAGTTTGGAAATGTGCCCGGTAGACGTCAATAGGCTCGCCCCCTATTACGTGGGACTTAAACATAGCTGGCGAATCGTGGGTGTGTAATGCACCTCTGCCTACCCCTTCTGGGAATACAGGCGTGATGCTATGTATGTATTACTTATTTTTTTTGTAAATAAATACATATAAAACACCCAGACACAGTACAAATATCCGTGTTCATCACCCTGAGTGGGAATCGAACCCACAAACTCGTGTACGGAAGTCGGTTACACTACCGACTCCACCACGATAAGTGAAGTATAATTGCTATATGGACATAATATGTAAACCTAAAAACAATATTATCCTATTTTGATCTGTATTTTAGCACTTAACATGCGCAGATACTTTAAAGAATAAATTATTTGTGAAAGTGGAAAAGAGAGCTTTACTGCGAGCAGGATTCCAACCTGCGTCCCATCCAATCCGGAGAAGTACTCTGAACTCCTAAGCTAAGGCAGTCACCTAAAGGCGACACCCCCAATCCCCACCACTCCCCCACAATAATCCCCACACATCAAATCCCCACTTCACAATGTGTCTTAAAAACAAGTGTAGTAGTCTCATTTTCGCTTTCACAAATAATTTGTTCTTGAAAGTTATCCAATTCAAATAGTTACTTGGGCGATAAAGACTAGCTCACCCGCGGCGAACTTCACGAGAATTTCTTATATTAGATTTTATGTACAAAATCTTAACTGCTTTGGTGGTGTAGCGGTAGTGTATGCGACTGCTAATCATGAGGTCTCGGGTTCGATCCCCGGGTCAAGCAATGTTATTGAGCTTTTTCCTAAAAAGAAAAATTCTCAGTAACAGCCTGGAGATTGGAAATGTGCCCGGTAGACGTCAATAGGCTCGCCCCCTATTACGTGGGACTTAAACATAGCTGGCGAGTCGTGGGTGTCTAATACACCTCTGCCTACCCCTTCGGGGAATGCAGGCGTGGTGCTATGTATATGTTGTGTTTATGTACAAAATCAACGTGGTATCGTTTCTCGAACTTTCAGTCACATAACGGAACAACTCGATGGAAACGCAGTTTAACGAGTATCTGGATATTTCAACTATGAACCAGATATAGCTGATAATGACAATGACGCAATTAAGCTAATAGTTTAATTGCAGCCATTTCCAATTACATAGACCAGTTGCTGTTGAATGTACATGTAATATTAATATGCAAATTGAGACGTCGATGTAGTAGGTATGGTTACAATTAGTATAATATATCTTTATTTTATTTAATATTTTATTTAAGTTAATATGATTTAGCTTTATTTTGACATTCTGACATATTCCAGCCAACACTTAGTTATTTTTAAACTTTCGCTTTTTATATTCATTATAACATTAAAGGGTCTACACGCGCATTAAAAAATACTTTTTTTGACTAAAGAAGTACCAAAATCTCAATCGAAGAGACGCTTTTAGAACAATAGAATCGGAAATAACTCACGTTGTGGATAAATTTTTTCGACCCGGGTTTCGAGAATATTCGATGCTCATCATCAGGGCGAGCGCGCAGCGGTGTCAACGAGTTAGGGAACTCGTGATGATGAACTTGAAACCCGGGTCGACAAAATCAACCCACAACGTGAGTTATTTCCGATTATATATTTCTAATAATTGTATCAATCTCACGATAGTTTCAATACGAAGACGGTTTTAGGTTGCTATCATCGTGGAACCCCGTGGTCACGAAGTGGATTCGCGGTTTGTCTCATAAGAACGGTCAATACTCTTAGGTGTAGCGACCTTAATACTCTGCATGCATGTTCAAGAGTAGAAGGTGAGGGTAGCTGAAGATCCCATCCATCCACCAACCTTTCAACGTCCACTGGTGGACATATGCCTTCCCAAGAGAACGCCACAACGAGCGGTCCCGTCATGGGGGATAATGCCGTAATCGCTACGCTTGGTAGGCGGGTTGGCGATCGCAGTGGGTGTTGTTAATACTCAATAGAATGCTGCTGCCCACTCCCGCGGTATTCCCTCTCCTACGATTCCCGTGGGTAGAGAGGTGTGGGACAATTTTAAAGCTGGCCCCACACGGCCATAGCTGAAGATAGGTACTCTCACAAAATATAACTGACTAACACATACTTACACCCGTCTATTCGTGACCATGCTTTTTTTATTGCTTGTAGTGGCAGACGAGCCACGGCCCATCTGATGGTAAATGGGAACCGTCTCTCATGGACTCAACTATACCGAGAGTTTTGTCAAGCCGCTCCTCACCATTTCATTTCACCGATATGAATTAAAAGGATAAACAGCTATCTCCTGCTACAACCAAAACGCAACGATGTGACTAAGAATACAAGTGTCACCACCCCATTCTTTCTCACGGGTGTCGTATGAGGCGACTAATGGAAGTAAGCAATTGTCATCCATTGCATGACTGGTGGTAGGGCTGGGTACCGGGTGGGAGTACTCACTTGGTATCGGGCCCGAGCGGGTTGGTACCACCATCTCCCTTGTGACCGGCCATGAAGCACATCGTTGCGTTTTGGCTGTAGCAGGAGACAGCCGTTTATATTTAATTTCATATCTGTGAAATGAATTAGTGAGCAGCGGCTTGACAATACTCTCGGTATAGTCGAGTCCATGGGCGACGGTTACCATTTACCATCAGATGGACCGTGGCTCGTATGCCACTACATGCAATAAAAAAAAATATGTGATTCATGACCGGTCACATAGGAGATGGTGGTACCAACCCGCTCGGGCCCGATAGCAAGTGAGTCCTCCCACTTGGTACCCAGCCCTACCATCAGTCATCCAATGGATTATTATTGCTTACTTCCCTTAGTCGCCTCATACGATACCAGTGGGAAAGAATGGGGTGGTGACACTTGTATTCTTAGTCCATCACCACACGGATAGATGGCTGGTGCAACTCAGGTGAAATGGCGAGGTTAGTTAAAATAATAGTATTTGAAGTAGTTTATTGCGCGTATAGGCCCGTTAATAAATGTGTTACAATAATCCAGTCAAGTTTAAAGTACATAGAGTAATAACATCTTTAGTAAACTTTAATTTATATATTTTATTATAAGAAGAATAATAATTTCTTTGTCCCTTATTTCCGTAAGCCCAACCCCTAAATCCCATAAAATGTGACCTATACAATTTAAACGTAGTGATATATTGGTCAATTTAAAGCCTACGCCTGGTGTTTGAAACAGTAAGAAAACTCGCATAAAGTTATAGGCCGTTTACCCAATTTACAAGAAAAAGGGTCTTGTTAGTAATCGTGGCTAACTGCAAACTGGATCAGGTAAACGTATAGAATTAATCTCACGAACGGCCGTGTGATCGGACTAGTCAGCATTTTGTTGTGTAGGGCCACGAAAACTAATTTTATAAACACGACTAATACTGAAAACAGACCAGCAAGAAAAATCAAATAATAATTAATATTTCATTTTATTTTCCCTGTTACGATACCAGGGTAAAGAAATGAAGTGACAATTACATTTTTAAACGCAAAATGATTAAATTTACGTCTCTAGCTATCTTTGTTTTTAATATCTTAGAATTATTATTTATAGCCTTCTAATTATGGCCGTGTGGGGCCGGCTTTAGAATTGTCCCACCCCTCTCTACCCACGGGAGTCGTAAGAGCCGACTGAGGGAATACCAGGGGAGTGGGCAGCAGCACTCCCTCGAGTATTAACAACATCCACTGCGATCGCCAACCCGCCTGCCAAGCGTGGCGATTACGGCATTATCCCCCATGACTTGACCACTCGTTGAGTCGTTTTCATGGGGAGGCCTATGTTCAGCAGTGGACGTTGAAAGGCTGATGGATCGATGGATGGACTTCTATTATATATAAATTAGTATAAAGTCCGTTTTGACAGCGTCTGATTTTTTATTTTTTATACTAAGGAAGTTTTAATAAGGCTGTGAGTATTTCTATAGTAATTAATTATGAAAAATAAAATTTAATCATTTTGAAGTTCAATATATTTATGTTAATATGTGTAGTGTATGTTATATTAGTGGCGAAAAAAACCTCTATTACACAATCAGGGAGCTAACTACACTGATATTTACCAGGTTACTTTACAAATACAGAGCTGCCAAAATAGCAATTTAAGAGAAGAAGAGTGACAATGAGTTGGAAATATCATCTTGCCTTTGCCATAAAATAGTCTACTCTAAAGCATAGATTGGCAACCTTTTAACCGCCAGGGGGGTTATATATAGGAAAGTCGGCTGCATTTGTCATATTATTTAAAATTTAAAGACATTTTATTTTAATTTTATGAGATATGACGAAAAATAACAAAAAACTAGAACAAATTAAAAAATATATTTACGTTATAGTTACTCATATTATTATTATTTATTTAGGTATATATTAAACTGCTAAAAAATACAATCCCTGGCCGCAAGAGTGTAGCTCGCGAGCCACATGTTGCCGACCGCTGATCCAAAGGAATATACTTCATGGTTTCATGTTTAGTTATTTTGAATTCAATTAATATTATCTAACCGGTAGGAATATGTGGCAAGAATTGTTTAGAAAAGCAAAATGCCTTATTACGTTTTTCCAGAAAGACTTAGAAACTTACTTTGCAAAATAAATAATTCCTTTTTGACTTCATTTTAAAGATGTTTTTTTTTTATTGCGTGTAGTGGCAGGCGGGCCATGGTCCATCTGATATGACTAATAATACAAGTGTCACCACCCCATTCTTTCCCACGGGTGTCGTATGAGGCGACTGAGGGAAGTAAGCAATTGTCATCCATTGCATGACTGGTGGTATAAGGTAAATGGTAAATGGTAACCGTCGCCCATGGACTAAACTATACCAAGAGTATTGTCAAGCCGCTGCTTACCAATTCATTTCACAGATATGAAATGAAATATAAACGGCTATCTCCTGCTACAGCCAAAACGCAACGATGTGCTTTATGGCCGGTCACACGGGAGATGGTGGCACCAACCCGCTCGGGCCCAATACCAAATGAGTACTTCCACTTGGTACCCAGCCAAACCAGTCATGCAATGGATGATAATTGCTTACCTCCCTTAGTCGCCTCATACGACACCCGTGGGAAAGAATGGGATAGTGACACTTGTATTCTTAGTCCGTCACCACACGGTGTAAACGATATGAGTATACAAAAGCAATAACAATAAGCCGCTGTTTTTATGGCTCCATCTTTACTCACTCGCGTCAGAACTTTTCTCAGTCACAATAGATTCTCATTCAATTATCTAAATGAAATCCGGATAAAGCTTGTGATCTCACAACGCTAACACAATTGGAAAGAATGGGGTGGTGACATTTGTATTCTTAGTCCGCCACCACACGGTGTAAATGATATGAGTATACAAAAGCAATAACAATAAGCCGCTGTTTTTATGGCTCCATCTTTACTCACTCACGTCAGACCTTTTCTCAGTCAGAATAGATTCTCATTCAATTATCTAAATGAAATCCGGATAAAGCTTGTGATCTCACAACGCTAACACAATTTGCGCTGGTCCAACGCTGAAGGAATTAAGAATCAAAGTTTTAGGACGTTGTAATCTAATAAATGGCTTTGAAGCGTGACTTACAGTTGTTTCGTTAGACAACTCAAGGACTTGTTATTACTTAAAATAGTTTATTTTGATTGCACAGATTGCGTGTTGGCTTCAGTGGCAATCTCCTAAGATAAGTGTGATGGTTTTGAATCCCACACGACGATTCACAATTGTTCTGAATTTAAGCAGGAACGAGTTCTCCTTATTTTATTTATAGCTCCACTGAAAAAAAGCTAGTTTTTTGGTAATATCTTATATTTCCAATATAGTAGTGAGATAAGACACATACCAGTTTTTAAATCAAATTAAGAGCTATAAAAAAAAAGTATCAAGATAATCAGTTCGGCAGTCGTTGTGTGATGGCTTCGTTTCTGCAAAAGATAGTATAATATAAATTATTCCAAAACAACTCCCACAGGATTTTCTTTTTTCTGGGATAACAGTAGTATTATGTCCTTTTGTATACTCCAGAATATAGTACAGTATGGAAAGAAAACCTTTTCCTTAAGGCAGAAATAAATGTAGCAACCGCACACCCCGTCTTTCGGGGTAACGAACAGGGTAGCGTGGGGCCCTGAACAACTAAATAAACCCGCCGTTTGCCGTCTCTCCGCCTGTACTGGTGAACCACTGGAACTATGTGACATTAGTTCAGTGGTCTTTTAAAGAAAACTCTGTCCGATCATTTACGGGTAAGTATCCTATGTAATTAAATTTATTATCTATATTTTGTTGAAGACAAATAAAACAATTATTATTATTATTATATAAATGTGGCTCAATCCAATTGAACCTGATTTTATATAATTATACAAATTTGGGTGATTAAGTATTTATTTATAAATATTTCAAGACTATGAAGTAATCGGACTAATAAGACAGTTACTCGTGATTAACATGGTGAAGATAGAATATTTCTGCTTTCATTTTTATGCCAATTAGAATATGTTTTTTTGTCTGTGACCACACCCTATTCTTTCCCACGGGTGTCGTATGAGGCGACTAAGGAAAGTAAACAATTATCATGCATTGCATGACTGGTGGTAGGGCTGGGTACCAAGTGGAAGTATTCACTTGATATCGGGCCCGAGCGGGTTGGTACCACCATCTCCCGTGTCGGTCATGAAGCACATCTTTGCGTTTTGGCTGTAGCAGGAGATAGCCGTTTATTCTTTAATTTCATATCTGTGGAATGAAATAGTGAGCAGTGGCTTGACAATACTCTCGGTATAGTTGAGTCCATGAGGGACGGTTACCATTTAACATCAGATGGGCCGTGGCTCGTCTGTCACTACAAGCAATAAAAAAATAACATATTATTTTAATCATAAATTATATTCAATAGAGCGGAAGATTTTCGGCAAAAATAAATATAACATGATGACGTCATCACCTCACGCCTTGAAACGCTTTACGCCGGATGTAGAACACACATCAGCGGAAGCTGCCGCTACACACCGGATATGATGTACAAATTCCTGATATCCGCTTCTTCACCGTTCACGTTTATGTACAGTTTTATATGTGGGTTCAAACTATGCCAGCAAAATGGTTCCCTAGTTAGTTACCGTCACAATAACGAAGTTGAATTATTACTAATATAAAAATAAACTAAAAGAACACTTCATACCTAAACTAGGCAAAGCATAATTAGCTTCTTTGTAGTATTTTAATTTTCAGTAATATTTATCTGTTGTACCATTTTCTTTTCTTTTTTGTTTTATAATTTAATGGTTTATTTCATTATGATGTCCTGTATAACCGAAGACATTAGACTACTTTTATTCTTTGGTGAATCTTCTCGTAGAAAATTTCTCGTTGAAATTTGTTTCTAGTAACATAGCTGATCATGTCAAATGCTAAAAATCACAATAAAATTATCTGTAATACACATAAGAGTACATATTACTTCATCAATACTGAAAAAAATCAAAACGGATATAAATTAATATATTTCAAATTTATTAAAAACATTTTTTACTACATGTTTCCATCATGTAAATTTTGATTAGCTACTTGCACGTTGACAGAGGTACAAAATGGCCGGGCGGCCAATAACCGTGCGCAGCGTGCTTTCTGCCGTTACCGAGGAAGGAGTGCCCGCGACGACGTCCTGGAGGGCCAGCTGCAGGCAGAATATCGCAGAAGGAAAAAGGAGTTGCAGCTGGCCATCAGCCGGGCAAAGGAGAGGGCCCGAGAGGAGCTGTTGACAGGCCTAGATGGGGATCCATACATGCGCGCGCGGAATGGGCTCTGCGCCCATGGCGCCCCCGTCATCGAGTCGATGGACCGAGATCTTCTGTCGAGTTAGCTAGTGGGGGGTCTGTTCCAGCGGTCCGTGGGACATGTCCCCC
The DNA here is from genome assembly GCA_948253155.1 of Leucoma salicis. Taxonomy (NCBI): domain Eukaryota; kingdom Metazoa; phylum Arthropoda; class Insecta; order Lepidoptera; family Erebidae; genus Leucoma; species Leucoma salicis. The sequence goes on along the minus strand of OX411808.1, from coordinate 5,711,624 downwards.
CAGCGATGGCTCCGCCGTCGGTGGCGGAAGAGGGAGCACCAATTCCTCCCGTCACCAACACCGAGCTGGAGGTGGCCCTCTCCCGCCTTCGAGGTCGGAGGAAGGCGCCCGGTCCGAATGGCGTTCCGGGGCTGGTGCTTAGCGTTGCCGCAGAATACATAAAGGATGGGCTCCGGGAACTGCTCAACGCATGTTTGAGGTCCGGGCGGTTCCCGGAGCAAACCCGGAGATCGTTCTGGCACTCCCGCTCGACATAGAAAACGCCTTCAACAGTCTCCCTCACGAAACGTTGAAGGAGGCGCTCCGGTTTCATAGAGTGCCTCCGTACCTGCAGGGGCTGTTGGAGGCATACCTTGAGGGGAGGCACGTGCTCTGGGAGGGGGGCGACGGGCGCTTATGCCGCCATCGGCTAGAGAGCGGCGTTCCACAGGGATCCGTTCTTGGCCCGATCCCGTGGAACGTCGGATTCGATTGGGTCCTGCGAGGCCGGCTCGTTCCCGGGATGAGGGTGATTTGTTATGCGGACGACACCCTTGTCACCGTGAGGAGGGCCAGCTTCCAGGAAGCCGCCCGATCGGCGGAGGTCGGAGTCGCACTCGTCGTCGACCGGATCGGTATGCTGGGCCTGAGGGTCTCATTGCCCAAAACCAAGGCCCTCCTTTTTCATGGCCCCCGCCGAGGTCCCCCCCGAGGAGCACGCCTGGTTGTGCAGGGGGTTGCCGTGCCTGTGCAGGCCCATATGAGATATCTGGGCCTGCACATCGATAGTAAGTGGGGATTCGGGCCGCACTTTGCCCAGCATAGGGGCGAGCTCATCAAAACTGCCGCAGCCCTGAGTTGGCTTCTGCCAAATATTGGAGGTCCGGGGTCGTCCTGCCGCCGCCTCTACGGTGGTGTGTTGCAGTCTATGGCGATGTATGGTACCCCAATCTGGGCGGACGCCCTCACCGCTCCCAATAAGGCCCTGTTGCGACGTCCGCAGAGGGCCATAGCGGTGAGAGTCATAAAGGTGTACCGTACGGTGTCATGGGCCACGGCGACGCTATTGGCGGGTGACCCACCTTAGCATCTCCACCGAGGCGCTGGCAGAAGCCTACTGGTTCCGTGCTGCGGTGCGGGCCAGGGGCGAGGAAGTCTACGCAAGGAACCTGGGCGGAGCTCACGAAGCGGCCCGAAGGGCGATGATTCGGCGATGGAGGGAAGAGCTAGAGTCCTCCGGAGCAGGACGGGGGACTGTAGAGGCGGTTGCACCTCATCTCCATCGCTTGTTACATCAAAGGCACGGTAACCTCAGCTTCAGGTTGACGCAGGTACTTACTGGCCACGGGTGCTTCGGTAAGTACCTGCATCGTATTGGTAGAGAAGGGGCCCCCGGATGCCACGAGTGTAGCGCGCAAGTCGATGACGCGTGCCACACTCTGGAGGAATGCCCCGCTGGGAGCCCCAGCGCCGCACCCTGTCGGCGATAATTGGAAGAGACCTGTCGCTGCCAGCTGTAATCTTACAGATGCTTGGCAGTGGCAGGTGCTGGTCGTCCATGGCCTCCTTCTGTGAGGATGTAATTTCGCTGAAGGAGGCCGCGGAGCGGGAACGCGAGGCATCAGCCCCACGCGGACTCGCTCCGCCGGCGGCGGCCAGGGGGGAGAAAGCGTCGCTACGCCCACCTCCTCCCACCACCTTGATGACGACAGGGCGTGGCCAGTAGGCCATCCGCCGGAGTAGAATGTCTTATATGATGACCCTCTGGCGCCTCGCTAAAAGGCGTGGAAGGGGCCGCTGTGGTTTTAGTGGGTATTCCAGGTGCAACCAAGATCTGAGCGCCCGGCGAGTCCTACATACCCCTCCGTCTGTCACCAGTGAGGGGGGATGCATAAATACATTTCCACAGAGTTAACAAAAAAAAAAAGGCACAAAATGCTACTCAACCACTTTGTTTTAATTAATTTAGATATAGGATCTTAGATTGAAGATCGAACTAGCTACATAACGTATTCTTTCGCGTTAACATCACTAAATAAGTAAGTAAAATATACGATTTATTTTTATTTTAATAGTCAATTTTGTAAAGAAATTTCTAATTTCCTCCGTGAGTTTCCTTTCGTTTGTTAAAAGGAAATATTTGATACTAGCCTTTGCCTGCGGCTCCGACGCAGCCAAAGCCACTTGTTTTTAGAATATATCTCAAGTTCCCGATATAGTAGCGAGATAAAATGCATACCAGTTTTTAAGACTAATCAAGAGCTATCAAATAAAGAATTGTATCAAAATCCGCTCAGTAATTTTTGCGTGATGCGTGAACGAACAAACAGAGAAACAGACAAACAGACAAAAAATCTACAAAAAATCGGTTTGTGTTTAAACGCGCCTATATAGCCTTTTACAGTTATTTTTTCTCAAATATCTTAAATGTACAGATGGCTCTCTTACAGCTTTAAAAGTACAGGCCTTTGCCCGCGGTTCCCCGCAGCCAAAGCTAGTTTTTCGGTTATATCTCAGGTTCCCGATATAGTAGCGAGATAAAATTTATACAAGTTTTTAATTATAATCCATCCATCCATCCATCCATCAGCCTTTCGACGTCCACTGATGGACAAAGGCCTCCCCAAATTGGGGGTGTAGTGCCGTAATCGCCACGCTTGGCAGGAGGGTTGGCGATCGCAGCGGATGTTGTTAATACTTGAAGGAGTGCTGCTGCCCACCCCCTCGGTATTACCTCAGTCGGCTCTTACGACTCCCATGGGTGGAGAGGGATGGGACAATTCTAAAGGCGGCCCCACACGGATTAAGTACACTAGTACTATGTATAATCATGGCCGAAAAAACGCATCATAATCCGTCAAGTAGTTTTTTTAATAAATTCTAAAAAAAACTAGTTAAAATAATTTTCTAGTTTTTCGGTTATATCTCAGGTTCCCGATATAGTAGCGGGATAAAATGTATACCAGTTTTTAAGTATAATCAAGGCCTTTCAAATAAAAGAAAGATTCATTAAAATCCGTCCAGTAGTTTTTGCGTGATGCACGAACAAACTAACAGACAAACAGACAAAAATTAAAAAAAAAATGTTTTGTGTTTAGACACGCCTATATAACCTATTACAGCTATTTTTTCTCAAATATCTTGAATGTACAGACACAGCTCTGTTACAGCTTTATAATAGTATTGATAGATAGACAAATTTTATTTTAGATTGAAGGTCAAACTAGCTACATTACTAACATATTAAAAAAAAAAAAAAAATATACGATTTGTTTTTATTTTATTTTGTTTTTATTTTAATATTCAATTTCGTAAAGAAATTTCTAATTTCCTCAGTCAGTTTCCTTTCGTTTGTTAAAAGGAAATATTTCATAAACATGTAAATAGCAGGCGTGTCTGGTGTTCTATTTGAGAACGTTTCTCAAACCAAAGTTATCTCCCCTCGATGCCTTATCATAAGCTTTTTAGACAAAAACTAATATTTATTGACAAATTACAGAATATTTACGCATTTAAGTACAGTTTGGACTTCTTGAACTTCAGCTTGAAAATGATGATGAGATTAAGAGGGCGAACGGTAAATCAGCACTAATGTTATATTTTAGTTTTACGATACATGGTTTACATCATTAAGCTGCTGTGTGGTTAAAGCTAGTTACACATGCAATACTTAGGTCTTGTTACAGGGAAAGAACGTGTGAGCTATCAATTCCCTTAGTAGCTTTTACAGCACCTGCAAGAGAAAAATGTGATCAGAATTAGATTTTCTGATTATAACACAACTAACTATAACATATATTTTTGTCTCAATCCACGGAGTACAGTGTCTCAAACACATTAGCAGGCGGAGAGACGCAACACGGAGGGCTCTTTTTAAATGTGTTTCAGAAGACAACTATTCGCTAACAAGAATTATTTGTTTTGGATCTGTATTTTAGCACTACCGGGCAAGTGCTGGGTGTGTAGTGAAGTGGGTTGTAAAGACAAATATTATGTGGAGATTGGGAATGGCCGTTGGTCAGTTCGATTGCTTAACGGTTAGAATACCCCCGGATTGGAAGGGACGCAGGTTCGATTTCCGCTCGGACTAAAGTTCTCTTTTTTCCACATTTCACAAATAATTTGTTCTTTAAAGAATTATTAGCTCAATATATAGAAGTTAAATGTATTAAATTTTAGTTAATATTATTCAAATTGAATCCTCAGAGCAAAGAAAGGAGACGAGTGTTAATTAAACCTTTGAGCTGTCTAAGAGGATAAATGCAAAAAAGTGGCGTTTAAAGTGAACATCGTTATATAGACGGCGACTAATTACTCTGGGATTAAGACTTCTTTAGAATAATTAGAGTCGAGCATAGTTAAAGTTTAATTTCTTATTGGTAGAAGTGAAATGTATTCAGTAAAGTGTAAATGATTCAAAGCATATTTTCAATTTCTGATTAAAGCCTTCTATCTTATGAATAATCTAATTTTATAAATGTAAGAGTTTGTTCGTTTATTTGCTTACTTAGTCTTCCGTAAATATTGATCTAATCATCGTGAATTATATTATATACGAGTATGCATATACAATATTGTTCAGAGTAAAGATAAGTATTATAGGCTACTGCTTAGAAAAATGGACGCGGTTCCTGTGTGTTAACTATATTTAACTGCCTTGGTTATCAAGTGGTAGTTTATGAAACTACGAATTGCAAGGTCTTGAGTTTGAATCCCGGGTTTGCCTAACAAAATATTATTGGGCTTTTCTGAGAAGAAACTCTCAATAGCAACTCGCAGTTAGGAAGTTAGCGATGTACTACCCTCATACATTGGAAAGCACGTAAAGCTGGTTCTACGACTGATCCCTCTCCAGAAGTGTCGGAATGACGTCTTATCGGACTATGACTAGTGAGGGAACAAAGAGTGCGCTTGTATTTACACACACACTGTGAACTGTAATACCTCCCGCAAACATCGCTGGTGTTAAGACACCAGTGATGTATCATAAGTGACACCGGCTTTTTTTCACAAGGCCGTGGTATTTGTTAGCAGTATCATTTCGACAAGTCAAGGACTTGTCGAAATGATACTGACTACTGACTACTACGTGAAAACTGACTACTGACTACTACGTGAAAAGTATGTACTCGTGCCTGTACCTTGTAAAATTTCAACCTCAGGCTAAGGGTCATTGCCACTGAAGTAATGTAACACAGTTCCAGTGACTCGCCAACACAGGCAGAGAGACGGCACTCAGCTCTATTTAGCGAGTGAGGGCCTCACACTACCCTGTGCCGTGCCCCGAATGACGGGTTGTGCAGTTAGGCACATTTTTTACGCCTTAACAAAAAAAAAGGCTAAGGGTCGTTTCGATTCCTCATTTTTGACAATTTTTGGTATTTCCAAAACTAAAAATTCACCTATTTTATATTCAAATTCATTTCTCGTTTATAGTTTGTTATCTTCTAGATATATTTTATATCACCTGTGAGATAGGTATGATGGTAAAACCTTTAGTCTTCACTAATAAATGAAACTTCAAAGTAAACATAACAAAATTTTGTATTCGAAATGGGCAGTATGCTATATATCTCTCTTCTCTATAATATGATTTACTTTAGTACAATTTATCATGGATAACTGTCACGCACAAACTACTGCCAACGCAATATATGATACGAATGCCGGTACAATGAAATATATTTAAAAAGTTATGATTTTTTTGTATTATTGCCTACTAGCTACTGCCCGACTTCGTCTACACAGTCAATAAAATCCAGGGAGGACAACGTAAAACATATTCTTAATTAGAAAATAATGAGATCATATCCTCGTCATATCGCTAGCAATAGAAAAAATAGCAGCAGTATAGGTATATTGTCATAAAATTAGAACATAAATTGATAGGTAAGTCAGTAAATCATTCAAGTTCTAAAAATATCTGTGTACCAAATTTCACCCAATTCATTCAGACCTTTTCCACTTTCATCTAAAGGTATAAACTAATATATCAGTTTCTATGTTTAGATATATAAATATATCGATATTATCGATATAATTAAGATATAATTAAGTTATAATGTACGAGTTATTTTATATCAAAGCTTTCTTATTTCAATATATTATTTCCCATGTTATCTTGAACAATATCGTAAGAAATAGAGTTAATTTTCATAATATATTGTCTCTCAGAGAAACAAATTGCTTTTTTATAAGATATATGGCAACCATTTTATAGAACCTTACCTTAAGTAACACATTTTAAAACTAATTTCAAATATTACAGACATTAATTTTATACAAAAGGCGCTCAATTATTATATCGTACCTTTTTTTGATTTTGTAGAGTAATGTAAGTTACAAATGAGCTAAATTTCATATAATCTTCTGTTGTATAATCCAGAGAATTGTAGCGTGATTTTAGCTTGAATGTAGCTTTTCCCAAGATAAGCTGTCAATTGCAACAAGAATTTACGAATAGACAAGTACTTTCAAAGAAGCACGTTTAACTGGTTTTGTTAACCTTGCTAAATTTGATTCCTGTTTATTTAATAGTAGCCTTAAAAAGATCACTACCTATATACCGATTGACAACTTTCTGCAAGCTATTTACATATACATCATATTGTTATAAAGACTTTTAAACTTTCGCGATTTGTAAACATCAGACAATAATATTACGTTTCGGGTCTTAATCGCGTGTATAACGGGGAGTCAATCCGTGACCACGACCGATACAATACGGTCGAAACGTTGGCAAATAAAGGTTTTTTTTTTATTGCAAGTAGTGGCAGACGAGCCACGGTCCATCTGATGGTAAATGGTAACCGTCGCCCATGGACTCGAATATACCGAGAGTATTGTCAAGCCGCTGCTCACCAATTCATTTCACAGATGAAATGAAATATAAACGGCTATCTCCTGCTACAGCCAAAACGCAACAATGTGCTTTATAGCAGGTCCCACGGGAGATGGTGGTACCAACCCGCTCGGGCTGGATACCAAGTGAGTACTCCCACTTGGTACCCAGCCCTACCACCAGTCATGTAATGAATGATAATTGCTTACTTCCCTTAGTCGCCTCATACGACACCCGTGGGAAAGAATGGGGTGGTGACACTTGTATTCTTAATCCGTCACCACACGGATAAAAGGTATTTAACTTCAACATTATATACGCAATTAAGACCCGAAACGTAATATTTGTGTAGGATATATACATATATTATTGTTATTTATGCCTGCGATTTCATCCACGTAGACTTCGGAATAGAAATAAAAATAACTCTTCGGCACATTCATTATATGTGTAAAAACATAGCTATCCCACACAAAACATATTTTTTTCCAGTATAAAAGGTATAGTTTCAATATAAAAAGTGTCTTTATTCTGAAAAAGTATATACATCCCGTAGGATAGGAGACCTACCTTATTATCCTTTCTATCCTCTCCATGTTACTGTACTGTACCTACTTGTGATCTATCCTGTCTTATCCCTAGTATACTTCTTATCCTTTCCTTATTACCCTTCTTCTCCCCCGTCCTATCCTTTTCCTTGAAGACGGCGACGCACTAATAATGCCTCTATTATTGCTAAAAAAAACTAAAAATTATAGCCCAAATATATTCAACTAAGTCATATTTATGTAGCTAAATCTTAGAGAAGCACCAATTTGCGGTAAATAAATTGGCATATTACTATTTCAAGTTACACCACAGTGACCGCTTATAACAAACGATCATGAACTTAGTACCGAACACTCGTATTGCAAAGTTAACGAACCACGAATGGGTGCACGCGAATATACCAAAACGGTGGAATGTAACGATCGTTTATAAAACGCATTCGTGGCGACCGACTTCCGTGCACGAGGTCGTGGGTTCGATTCCCACTCAGAACAAATATTTGTGTGGTGAACACAGATATTTGCACTGCGTCTGGGTGTTTTCTATCTATTACCTATATGTAGGTATTTACAAAAAAAAAGTAATATATGTATTATATCCGTAATCTGGTACCCATAGTACAAGCATTAAGCTTAGTTTGGGACCAGAGAACGTTATGGGAAAATTACCATGAATATTTATTATTTAAAGGAGCAAGCCAAAACAGGTGACGAGCTTTTGCGAATGTCGATTTTTTATATTATTATGACTGAATTACGAAAATGCCATATAAAAAATATACAAACAACGATCATTTCATATCATTACATCACAGATTGTTGATACTTGCAATTAATTATAATTTTTAAATTAAAGAAAGTTATGACTTCTTTTTATCGAACTCATTTTTCTTTTACTTTTCTCCAGAAATAACGTTGAAAGCAATACGTAGTGGAGGCTAGACTACTACTACTAGCTAATTGTGATGAGTGGTGCTTCTGCGTGGGTTTTTGATTATATTTAAACCATATTCTAGCCGCGATGTCATCTGCGTGGGTTTCCGTTTTTTTTTCTAAATAATATAAATACGTCACTTTACGCCATACACACGAATACGTGAATATGAAGAATAATAACTAAAGGAAAAGGGTTTGGGCCAGCGGTCCCACTTACCACACGAAACACAACACTAGCACTTACCGTTGATCTGGATCTGTAAGAGGGCGGTACTTCCCCGATCTAACCGCCCCGAACGTGCTGGAACAAGCAAGGCTCTACCATGCTAGAGTATGATGACTGCAGTGATCATTGATGCATATTGCCGTTAGTTATTTTATTTTCGCCATTTCTTACAACCTTTAGGCGACTTTTAAAGTATCCGTCTTACTTCGCCTGCTTCATTTAAGCAAACAAATGCATACTTTAGTCCGTAGTTTTTTCTTGTAACTTGAACGCTTTGTCAAATACTAGCGATCTCAAATTTATACAAAGTTCTGCGGTATAACTTTGAGAGAATTACTCATTGCTATGCCGGATGAAACAACTGTGACAACGGCGCGGTTAAACTATTCTAATGAATCTTATAAGTTTAATGTATTATGAATTATAAATTTTAATATAATATAAATTGCATAGATGGCGTAATAGTTTGATACTAACCACTCAATCTGAGTATTAAGGTTTTATTTCCTACATAGGACTAATGGTTTTTAATAATAATTATGTTTACTAAGTGTTTAATAAATTATTTAGTTTTTTGAGTTCATCAGACTAATTGTTGAATTTAAAACAAATATATAAGAGACTGGGGTTCTGAGAGACTTTAATTTGGAGTTTACGACATGTTTCCAACTTCTATGATAAAATAGATGGTAATTTATTTATCGATGATATTATATAGTGTGTAAAACTATTTCTTATACTAGGTACTAGGGCGGAAAATAAGCGTACGGCAGGCCCGGCTGAAGCTGTTACCGTCCTGTAATCGTAATGAACATCAAGGCATTCACTCGTGGGCTGCCTACTTCAATAGGATAGGGGGATAGGAGACGGAAAGATAGAGAGGAGGAGATTTGGCCTACGGCATTTTTACTCACTATACGAAATATAACAGTAGGAGTATCCATTGTTGCTTTATGAAGATCTTCTCTAAGAGGGTGGTCCTTCTCCGGTCGAGTCGACTTATTCATGCTGGGAGATGCGAGAGCTTACCACTACAGAAGGAATGTTTCCGTACAAGGATTCATTCGCAACCGTAAAATGTTTAAACAATGACTAAATTAAATTACTTCAATACCAAAACAAAATATTCAAAATACTCCCAACAGTTTATTTCGGTGTATAAATATGTCGTAGCCATATCATAGAATTGTTCACTTTATGATGTGGCCAAACGTTTCATGAAATGGTTCTCTTTCATGATAAAACATAGCATCACGCCTGTATTCCCCTTAGGGGTAGGCAGAGGTGTATTGCACACCCACGACTCGTCAGCTATGTTTAAGTCCCACGTAATAGGGGGCGAGCTTATTGACGTCTACCGGGCACATTTTCAAACTCCGGGCTGCTACTGAGAATTTTTCTTTTTAGGAAAAAGCTCTATAAAATTGTTCGACCCGGGGATCGAACCGAGTCCTCATGATTAGCAGTCGCATACACTACCGCTATACCACCGAGGCAGTTCACGATATGGCCAGCTAAAACTGGACATATCGTTTAAAATGCCAACGTTGGATGAAATATCAATCCACATTTACACCAAGTCGAGACATTGGTTTATAATATTTCATAGTGAAGTACTTATCTATCCAGCTTCAAGAGAAACATCAGGGGAAAGATTCAATTCAGATAGCTGCCCATATAAATTAATACGTGATATTAATACTACCGCAGTATATTTCTACGAGTTTCGAACCACATAACAGTTTGTGCTCACTATCAGCGGCGTTACCAAGTTACCGTATCTCCCCGGAGTCGCCTCAAGCAATTCTATACACAAGCGCGCATTATGCAAGTTACATCGTATAAGTTTACAAGACTAAGTATTTGTATTAACATGATAATGCTATAAGGAAACCCGGTGGGATTCCATGTCTAGATACTCGTATAGTGTGTGCTCTAATAGCCTCAGGGTTTGTATTAGTTATTTGCTAAAACAATATGTTTCACATTATATAAAACATGTACTGAAAGTAGCTTTAAGAATACGATAAGTAATAGTCACCATTTTGGTTAGTTGAGTAATACTTTTAAAAAGTTTTCTGAATTTTGTATATTAACAAGTTAAAGATGCTCTGCCAATATTACTACCTAACATTATAACAATGCTTCTTAATTTTGTAGAATTACTTATTTTATCAAAACGTTTAGTTTGCATCCATCCATCCATCAGCCTTTTAAAGTCCACTGCTGAACATAGGCCTCCCCAAGAATGGGGCATAGTGCCGTAATCGCCACGCTGGGCAGGCGGGTTGGAGATTGCAGTGGATGTTGTTAATACTCGAAGGAGTGCTGCTGCCCACTTCCTCGGTATTCCTTCAGTCGGCTCTTACGACTCCCATCGGTGGAGAGGGATGGGACAATTCTAAAGCTGGCCACACACGGCAAAAAAATTAGTTTCACGTTGGTGTATTACAAGATAATTATGGTAATGAGATGTAACATAAACACATATTCGATTCAATCACATGCAGCATCTCTACAAAAAAGGTATCCCTACTATATAGTATGATACTGGAAGGTTTATACTCTAGTGGCCTACATGTACACACCATAATCCTGGTGAGTAGATCAGATTAGCGTTCATATGCTTAAGCAACAGCATTACACAAGCGAATAAAAAAGATTATTAAACTACTTGAAAATTTGTAAATAAATTAACAAAACAGCATCAAAAGTAGGTACTTCTATTTAAAAGACAATTTCTTTTTTTATGCCATATAAGTAACGATATAACCAGTTAAAAAAAATAACATTAAACGAACTTCTTAAATTAAGCATTCTAATATTCAATCAAACGAATAAAAAGATTATTAAACTTTTTTGATCTATATTTTTTTGTATTTGACATGCACCACCACTTTTTAAAGTACAAATTATATGTGAATAAGGAAAAAGATATTTTTTGTACGAGCGGGAAATGAACCCGCGTCTTTTCCAATCCGGGGAAGTGCTCTAAGCCACTGAGCTATCGTCCAGATCTTTCGATCATCCCAAATTCTTAATCACATTTGTCTTACGACTAACGCCATCTACCGGCAAGCATTACATGCATCCAATATAGTAAGTTTAATTTTGCATATTATTTTAGAAATATATCTAAAATGTTTGAAAAAATCGCGCCATCAAATAGTATGAATTTTAATTGCAAAATTAAACTTACTATATTGGATGCATGTAATGCTTGCCGGTAGATGGCGTTAGTCGTAAGACAAATGTGATTAAGAATTTGGGATGATCGAAAGCTCAGTAGGGTAGCTCAGTGGCTTAGAGCACTTCCCCGGATTGGAAAAGATGCGTGGTTCGTTTCCCGCCCCTACTAAAAATCTCTTTTTCTTTATTCACAAATAATTTGTACTTTAAAAAGTAGCGGAGCATGTCAATTGCTAAAAGAAATATATCTAAAATCTCTTAACTACATTTTCCATATCATTAACATATGCGAGGTAGTGTAGTGGACCTAGCACTGATCCCTGGGCTGTTCCTTCGGTCACTTGAACTGGTTTACTGAATGATTCTCCCACTTTGACACGAAACTCCCTATTGAGAAGGTAATCTTCACACCACTTGAGTATTGGTCTACGGACACCAGAGGTATGTAATTTTTTAACCAATGTATCATGCCATAAAGTATCGAACGCCTTGCTAAAATCAATAAAAAGTAGAATCAAGTGTTCTTTTTTATCCAAATACTCATTCACTTTTTGTGGTGAAAGTCAACAGCAGCTTAGACGTTGATTTTTTTGGCTAAAATCCATATTGTACCTTTGATAATATATCATTCTTCGTATAAAAAGTTAGGATTTTACTAGCTATATATTTTTCAATATTTTTATTAATTATTGGAAGTATGGTTATTGGTCTATAATTTTCGTAGAATTTATGATTTCCTTTTTTGTATATAGGCCTACAATTCCTGTTTTTAAGTATTTTGGACAATTTCCTTTTGTTATACTCGCGTTAATTAATTTACTAATTATATCGGCCATTTCACTACAAATAGATTTAATATCTACACATCGTATAGAATCCACTCCTGGGCCTTTATTAATATCTAATTGTTTTATTATACTTAGGACCTTTTCATTATTAGCTTTATGAAAAAGCATAGACTTATTTTCTGGGAATGTGATTCGTTTAAAATAGGCTTTGTACATTTGTAGATAATTTTCTAAACACTTTTTTGAAATTCGTTTGCGAAATTATTCGCTATTGTTTTAACATCCATTTTATCTTTATTGAATGCCTTAATAATAACTTCGTCAATTGAGTTTTTGTGTCTAACGGACATCTCTTTTAAAATTTGCCAGAGCTTCCTTTGGTTCATTTTATTTGTTAAATACAACAACAACAAATATTAGTATTGAAATAACTATTTCTCGATTTCTCTATAATTTTATGAGTTTTATTTCTTATTACATTGTATTCTAATCTGAGAACCTTATTGTTAGTATCTTTTTTCCATTTACTAAATAATGCATCTCTCTTAGAACACATCATTTATTTTTGGGGTTATCCATGAGTCCTTATTTCTTTTACTATTTATGTTAACTTTTTTTGTGTATTTAGCATTATCGTAGCAATAAGTAAAGCTTTTCTTTATATGATTATATATTTTATATGGACAACCTGTATTTATGCCTTCATTCCATCGTGTATCTTGCATAAGTATTTGTAATTTTTTGTTATCTATATATTCTAATGTTTTTATATATTTTTTTTACTATACCTGCACACGATACTATTACGATTCGGTGATCCGCCATAACAGTATCGAGTGCGGCCGAGTGCAGATCTAATGAACGAGTCTTAGTTAGAATAATATATGATCAATACAACTTCTTGTGATTAAGTTCCCGGAGTTTTTCTATTCTTGTGTTATCCGATATAATATTCGTTAGACCGCACTCAGACATGCAAATCAGATATAATGGCATCATTGGACTTTAAGTATATATTAATGTCCCCCTATGATATAGGTGTCCGATCGTGCTAGTGAAGAGTTCGTTATAAATAACTGCTTTATTTCCTTAATGAATAAGTATTTACTATTACTCGGTGGTCTATAAATAGCAAGAATATAAGCTGAATAGCCATATTTTGTTATTAACTTTCCAAGAATGAGCTCGGAGTGTGAATGTGTGTGTTGCAAGTTTTGATTACATATACAATTACACCACCACCACGTCTATTTTTGCGCAAATGCTTATACATTGTATATTCATTAATCATAAACATGTATGAAAGATTCAATATTTAAAGTGTCTGTCAGTTTTGTACAAATTTGATTAAGATCTTCACACATTTTTGGTACTCCTACTATCTCAATGACATTATCAATGCTGTTCTGTTCCATATTGTTTAGGCGTTGCTCCAGAGATCCTATTTTTAACTCTAGGTGGCTGGTTTTGTTCAAGAGATGGGCATTTTTACCTTCCAATTCTTTTATTTTAATTTTTTGCAATTCTAAAGTGTGGCTTAGAACGTCCATTTTTTCACAGCAAAACTTTACAGATGATTCTATCGGTTGCAATTCACGTTTAAGTATATTTTTCATCTCAACAGTTATATCGCGCAAAAACTTCTTTACATCCACTGTACAGTTTTCCTCTAAATTACCAGGCAGTAATCCATCATACTCTTCCTCCTCTTCTCCAGGTATTATAAATGATGATTTTCTTTTCGGTGAGCTATGTTGACACTCATCACAACTCCAGTCTAGGCTGTCAGTATTTCACAGAGCAGTCAGTTGTTTAGCTGATAAACCCGTGCAGACTTGATTAGCATAAACAATCTTTCCACATTTCGTGCATTCTAGACCAGTACTTCTTTTTTTAATGATCTTCTCGCAATTATCACACTTGGGCATTGTAAGTTAATATCAAATAACTCCCGGTTCCGATTTTAGTACACGTGCGCACTGTGTCGAGCTACCGACCGACTGGAACTGGCTCCGTTACAGCTTTATAATAGTATAGATAAGTAACAACCTAACCAGTTTAAAAAAAAACAACATAATCATTTTATTGGTGGTGTATATCCGTAATAACCCATAGCACAATCATGATCAATCTTCGCCCCGGACCTCTGTTGTGTACAGACGCATTTTAAGTGCCTGTTTGTATTTTATTTATTGTTGCAATTTTAAACAAAAACACTAAAATTCTAAATTAAATGTTGGTGAAATAATAGGAGTGCATAAGTGAAAGAGGTTTGCTGCAATCAACACATTGGTACAGTCAATCACAGTGAGTAGACAACTCCACAATCTATACAGAGATAGACTATCGCACATGACTATTGATAGCGAAAAAGACAATTAACTACAAGCCCGCACATACTCATATAAAAAAGAGACAACATAATTACGGCAACTCCTAACGCAACAGCGTGAATCACACGCACATTGTCTTGATAAATAGATCCTCCTTAGCTGGACAGTAAGTAAAAATATACGTGTTGCTCGATCTCGACCATATAAAGTTGACCCCTGGGATAGATAGATTCGCTACAATAATCTTTGAGTTTCTGCTGTCCTAGTACTTTGTCCCAAAGCAATATTATGCCTTTAAAACGTACACCCCCCGCCTCGCCGCTGACTTCACTGCCTATAGTGGCGTCGCAGGCGGTGGGAAATAAACGGAGCGCGAGTACGCAAGCGATTGCTAAAGGATTAATTGAACCAACTATACATCATTGCGAGTCGGCACCAGACCTCTATACGATTACGGCGAACGTTACAGAACGTAAAAAGAGGAAATTTGACGATGACAACTCTTGTATTGCTACATTAATGAAAGATATGTTTGCTGAGTTTTCATAAGATCAAGACAGACGTTTCCTTGAACTACAAAACACAATCTCTAAGGTAACCGAGCAGAATATAGAACTCAGTAAGAGCGTAGAAATGATGTCCGCCAAATATGACGAGTTTTTGTCAAAAATATCATGTCTCGAAAAGGAAAGATTACTTGATAAAAAAATTATTCAACAACTTGAAGAAAAAATGGAGTCCATGGAGCGAAAATCCAGAGCAACTGCCATTGAAATCAGAAACTTACCGAAAACACAGGGCGAATCGAAGGACACTCTCTGCAAATCAATTGTATCCCTGGGAAAAACCATGGATGTTAATATTCAATACAGCGACATACGAGATATCTACCGCCTAAACTCGAAAGATAACTCCAACCCGGTTACAATCGATTTAACCACCGTTCTCCTAAAAGAAAAAATTTTGAAAGGAGTTAAAACTTTCAACAACAATAAGAATAAGGGACAAAAACTTAACACCACTCACATTAACTCTCAATTAAATAAAAAACTACTGTTTGTCTCCGAAATTCTGACCCATAATACTCAAAAGCTATTTTACTTAGCAAGGCGTTTCCAAAAGGGTAACGACTACTCTTTTTGCTGGACTTCGCATGGAATAGTTTATTTGCGAAAAGAAGTTGGTTCTCCTCAAATCCGAGTCGTGAGCGAAGCTGTTCTTGAGGCGCTTAGGAAAAATGCATGACTATTATTAAGTTTTTTTAGTTTTTATTTCTATGGTCTAATATGTGTAATCAATTATATAGCTTTATTGTTAAAAAGTATCTTATATTTTACATTACAAATTAATTTTATCATATATTACTATATATATCTACATAAACACACAATACTATATACAAACATATTATACATATACTTCGTAGATTCACGTAAAGATAGAGTTACAGTATTTTTTAAATATAATGAATTTCCAATGCCTCAACTTTTACTGCTTCTATTTTATAGTATTAATAATAAAAAAATGGTCAAGGGTAAAATCACTATAATATTTATATTTTATTTCTTCCGATTAATATTATCTGAAACACAAAATAACAACTGTATCCATGGCTAACAATGTAAGCAACTTAATAAACAATATCGACAGCTATGCGGTTTCAAATGCACTCTCATGCGAAGTTGATGAGTGTAGCGATTTTTTTCCAACTCATCCATCTTTATCGCTTATTTCTCAAAATATCCGTAGCATCAACTGTAACTTCTCGGATTTTCAGGTTCTATTAACAAGAATGAAAATTGATTTTGATGTCATAATACTAACGGAATGTTGGCTCTCGTGTGCTCCCTCTCTTCCCACCATTATTGGCTACAGCGCTTTTGCAACTACAATGAATCCATTACAGAATGATGGCGTTGTTGTATTTATAAGGACCGAATTAAGTTTTTCTATTGAGGAAGCTAATTTACAAAACTCCAACTGTCTTTTAATCAAAATCGGTAATACAGACACGGCTATATTAGCTATTTATCGATCACCATCCTATTCCAACTTAGATCCTTTTTTAACATCGCTAAATGTAACTCTACAGAAACTTTCAAATTTCAAAAATATAGTTATCATGGGTGATTTGAACATTGACATTAACTCGGAAAGCTCAACACCTAACATAGATCAATATCTCTCAATAACTAGTTATAATGGCTTGCTTCCTGCCCATTATCTTGTTACTCGTGACGCTGATGGCACTTGCATTGATCACGTACTCCTAAAAACCAAGATACCTTCTACCACCATAGTATCACAATCTACTGTCACAGACCATAAATCAATTATACTATGTCTTAAGAAAAATCAAGTTCGTGATTTTGCAATATTAACACAAACTAAAATTGATCAGGAGAGTTTACGTAACGATATTCGCAAAATTAACTTCAGCCCAATCTATTCAACTAATGACTCTAACATAGCTATGGACTATTTCATTGGAGAGTTAAAGACAGCTGTAGATCGAAACTCTACAACAGTTACCCTATCACGCCGTAAGAAAATTATTAAACCCTGGATCACACCGGGACTATTGCGTTGTTTGCGAAATAGGGACAAATTACATAAAAAATCAAATGCCAACCCCGATAATTTAATACTAAAAACTACCTACATTCGGTATAGAAATTTTGTTGCTCAGTTTTAAAAAAAGTTAAAAGAAACTATAATTGTAACCTTATACAAAAAGCCGGTAAAGATAGCAGAAAGTTATGGCAAACTATAAAAGATATTGCAAACACATCAAAGGATATGACTTATCCTAAAGAACTACTCCAAATATCAAGCACTCCACAAGATTCTGTTAACGACATAAACAAGTACTTTGTTTACGTGGGTAAATTATTATCAGAAAAAATTATTCAGTCGCAATCTAGTTCTATAGTGGGGTCAAATACTTTAAAAAATAATCCACATTCATTTGTACTTTTAAATACAGATGAAAAAGAGGTAGCCGGTCTCATTACTGCACTCAAAAATGAGTGCTCTGTGGGTTGGGATAACTTATCAAATAAGTTTCTTAAAGAAAATAAGGACGATCTTGTTCCTCATCTAACCCACATTTTAAACATGTGCCTCTCTAACGGGGTCTTTCCCAAATACTTAAAAAGGTCAGAAATTCGTCCAATGTATAAGGGTGGTGACAGAGATTGTATCGAGAATTATAGGCCTATATCAATCTTACCTTCTATTTCAAAAGTCTTAGAAAAAATCATTAATAACAGGTTAATTGATTATTTAGAAGAAAAACATATGTTATCGGAACATCAATTTGGTTTTCGTAGAGGTAAGTCTACTGACGATGCAGTTAGCAACCTTATTAATTATTTAACCTCAAATTTAGACAAAGGTAATAAATGTCACTCTATATTTCTGGACCTATCCAAGGCTTTCGATACGGTTTCTGTCCCCATCATTTTACAAAAGTTGGAAAAAATAGGGAAGAGGCATACAGTCGTAGGTGTAGTAGTCGGATGTCAAGTTAGCGGCTGTGCTCTGCTTTTATATTTTAAATAAAAATTGTCTTAGCTTAAATATTCGGTTAGTTTATGACCAGAACGTGTGTATCGGTGTTTTAAACAAAGTGCTTTATTAAACAACACAAATTATAAGTGCTATTTAAAATAAACAGTACTATTTGCACTATTGTGGATATGAACTACCCGATGTGTAAAAAGTGAGTAATAAATCAATAAACAATTAATATTCGCCTGCTTTGTGTGTACCTCAAGTCTAAGTGCATATAGAGAACGAACTCCATCCTCTGTGTTTCTACATTTATGGTGCCTAGATCACACAAAGAACACCATAACATTATTATTTAAGAATAGCGCCATCTATCCTTCGTTCAGTACATTTTTCAACGTGATCGATTGCTCAGCACATAATTATATAAATTGTTCTTAGAATAATGCCGCCTCAGTGTAACAGTTGTGGTAAGTTCGTCTCGTCAACAGAGGCCGTTAGGTGTACGAAGTGTAAGGCATCTTATCATAAGGCTTGTGTCATATCTGCTAATATTGCTATTAGCCCTAACTGGAAATGTGCCGAATGTAAGAAGCGGTCTACGAAAGTTAAACCTATGCCTGAGGTGAGGGTGAATGTTACCCCTAGAAATGACCTGCAGGATGAGATCCGTTCCGACGAGTTTCTTGATACCGGTGGTATAATCAGCCCGCTATCCGCTGGCCAGTGTTCCACTGTAGACGTAGCGCTGGAAATTAGGCAGTTTAGAAGCGAGTTGCGGGAGATGCGAGACGAGCTAAGAGAGTATCGACGTGAAATAAACGATCTCCACAAAGCGATGGACACCTACCAGAAAAGGGCCGATTGCATAGAAAGTAGACTGGATGCCCTAGAAAACCGTCAATTTTCCACTACGTCGGACAGTGAGGTGGGGCGCCTTGAACGCAAGATTGAGGAGTTAAAGCTGGATCTCAACGAGAAAGAACAAGAAACCCTTAATTCTGACCTCGAGATCGCCAATCTCCCTGAAGATAAAGGCGAAAATATAATTCATATCGTGGGCCTCATCGCTACCAAACTAGGCACACAGCTTCAAGAGCACGATATTATATTTGCGCAGCGTGTGGGCTTCCGAGCTGAAGGCCCGGACGGTGGTGCGGGCGGTACGCGCTCGCGGCGTGTCGTGGTGCGCGTGGCGCGGCGCGCACTGCGCGACGAGCTGCTGCGGGCCGCGCGCGTGCGGCGTGGCGCCACCTCCGAGGGGCTAGGGCTCACTGCACCTCCACGACGTTTCTATTTGAACGAAAGGCTCACTCGCACGAACAAGCACTTATCGCATCGAGTGCGCGAGGCTGCCGCAGGTGCCGGTTGGAAGTATACCTGGATAAAGCGAGGTCGTATACTCACGAAAAAATGTGATGGAGATAAAACGCTGTGGATCCGAACGGAAAACGATATCGAGCGGGTTTTTGGGCAGGATAATACGCTTAATCAAAATATATAAACTCTATTCATTTGTAAATAATTTTGTGCTACAATGGCTATTTAAAAAAGGACTTGGTTTTGTCTCCTGTTTTATGTTTAGCTTTTATTTTTTGCATTCAATAGTTAGCATAGGATTAGTATATGGATGGATGCAGCCATTTATAATGAGTCTAATTAGATACGTAGTCCAAGTATTGAAATGTAGGCTGGCCTGTTTAAATATATATCATTTTATTAAGATATTATATTTCCTTTTTCACAGTATGTTCGTAAGTTTACTAAGCCATAATGATGTATACAATTATATTAATCAGATCAAATATATATTATTTAAATTGTACATAATAATTAATTGTCATATTATGAATACCTATCAATTATTGTCAAACAACGCTTATTTTTCTGCAAAAATGCTATTTATTAATCTATTAAAATTATTACATTATTCCATTATACGCACTAGTGACATTTTACATAAAATTTATTTATACTTATTTATATCTTACATTACATTACTTATTTATATTTACAATTTAATACAAATATTATTATTATACATAATTATATCCTATTTATTACTGGTTCGTTGTTTTGCTTATTTGATTGCATGCTATGAACTACAATATTATATTTGCAATGATTAAAAACAAAAAAATTAGATTGGGATTATTTAACGCTGGATCTTTAGGATCGCGACATGAGGAGTTTATTATGGCCATGGAGGAACTGAACATCGATATAATCGCAATAAATGAAACTTGGATCCGCGCTGGTGAAGAGGGCCGGGCACCGACAGTACCCAATTACCGTTTACGTCATATTCCCCGGCCACAGGTTGTACGAGGGGGTCGAGGCGGTGGTGTTGGGTTCTACGTACGGCGGGACCTTAGAGTTCTCACTAAGCCTCACCCCCTCTCGCCTCAAGTCGAGCAAATGTGGCTAGAATTTAGAATAAATTCTTTAATGGTCATTATAGGAACCGCATACAGACCACCATGGCTCGACGTGAATGTTTTCATAGATGCGATTTCAGACTCGGTGTCTTCATTTAGCAGAGCTGATAAAATAATACTTTTGGGTGACTTTAACATAAATATGCTCAACGGCTCAGACAACAAAACAAAGTTGCTTAACACCTTTTTACAGTGTTGTAACCTAAAGCAAGTTATCAACGTGCCAACTCACTTTACTGAATGCAGTGAGACTTTAATTGATGTGATATGTACTGATGCCCCAGTCGATAATATTTCTGTACAACATAAGCCCGACCTTGGCCAACACGCAGTGATATCTTTAGATTTGCACCTCAAGGTTAATAAGTTGATTCCTAGATATATATATTACTGGCCTTTTAATCATATATTACTAGATATTTTTTGTACCGATACCGCTAATCTTAACTGGCCGTTAATATTGCGACAGGGTGATGTAAACAATATGGTGTCAATATTTAACTCGCTTTTAACAACCTTGTTCGACTTGCATGCCCCGATAAGAAAGATCATTATCAAGGAAAAATCACATCCGTGGATCACGGACACTGTCAAAGAAATGATAAAATTGCGAGATAAGTACTTCAAAAGATTCAAATTAAGTAAACTAGATATTCACAAAGAGAGTTATAAAAAAATGAAGTGCTTTGTTGCTGCGGCGATGGAGAGTGAAAAAAGAGCTTATTTCAATACTTTTATCAACAGAAACATAAATAATCCTAAGAGACTTTGGAAAAATCTTAAATCTACAGTTGCAGTAACTAACCAAAGTAAACTTGATTTACCCCCATCATGCAGTAACCCAGAAATTCTTAACAGGCATTTCCTGTCTATTCCTGGTGATGAATCTGTTGTTATTTCAACTCTTACATACTTCGAGTTTCATAGATTTCACGATAGCACTTTTACACTTGAGACAATTAATGAAGACTTAGTACTGGAGGCCTTTAATAGTTTAAAATCAAATGCCTTAGGTTCCGATGATATTTCTCTGGAGATGCTTAAGAGGACTCTACCGCAAAGTCTCCCTGCAATTACTGCAATTATAAATAGGTCTATAACATCTTCAACCTTCCCAGACCTGTGGAAAACTGCTATAGTGAAACCTATACCCAAGCTTCCTAATCCTATGTATGCTAAAGACCTTAGACCAATCAATATTCTTCCTTGTCTTTCAAAGATTCTGGAGAGGATTATTTATAATCAGCTGAGGAGTTACCTTGAAAAATATAATATTTTACCTCCAATGCAGTCCGGATTTAGACAAGGCCATAGTACCACTACTGCGCTTTTAGATATAGTAGATGACATATTAGAGGCTAGGGACCATGGTATGGGTACCATCCTGGTTCTACTTGATTTTTCACGTGCTTTTGAGTCTCTTAATATTCCTCTCCTTCTTTCCAAACTCTCTTACTATGGTTTCGACTCCGCCACAGTAAAGTGGTTTCACAGTTATTTATGCAACAGACTTCAATATGTACAATTAGACAATATTGGTTCTAGGTCATCCAACAGGGAAGTAACCAGGGGAGTTCCTCAGGGATCCATACTCGGCCCTCTCCTCTTTATTTTATATAGTGCTGATCTCATAAAGCATATACACAACTCTAAATTTCACCTCTATGCAGACGATCTCCAAGTTTATACCTCTTTTAAACCTTACGACTGCCATCAATCTGTTAATAAATTAAATGAAGATCTGGACAGTATCGCCGGTTGGGCTAAGTTAAACTCATTGGTAATAAACCCGGATAAATCTAAATTCTTAATATTAGGATCAAAAACTTGTACAAATATAATAGTTACTTTGAATCCATCGATAAGTATACAGGGCTGCCTAATTGAGCAGGTATCGGAGGCTCGTAACCTGGGCGTAATTTTCGACAGTCAACTGCACTTTGAGACGCATGTGCTGGAATCCGTGCGAAACTGTTTTTACCGTCTCAAACTTTTATATCGAATACGGCCATATCTTTCTGTAGATTTGCGTTTAATGTTGTGTGAATCGCTCGTTTTGTCTAAACTGAATTATGCTGACAGTGTTTACGGTTCGTGTATATTAGGTAGAACAGAGAAGATTGTGCAACGGGTGCAGAATGCATGTGCTCGGTTTTGTTATGACGTCTCTCCACGGTCACATGTTACCCCTTTTTTAAATGCTGGCAATCTCTTAAAGATGTCTGCTCGCAGAAAGCTCCACCTGACGACTTTGTTGTTTGGTATTATAAGAGATGAGAAACCAAGCTATCTCTACAACAAATTGTCGTGGTCTCGGGAGAGACATCAATACAAAACCAGGGCATCCTCTTACCTTCTGCTTACTAATAAACACCGCACAGCTGCTTTTCGGGGAAGTTTCAAGTTTGCTGCCACACGGTGCTGGAATGTACTTAAACCCCCTCTGCTTTCTTTGAAAACATCGCGTACATTTAAAATTAAATTAAAAGAAATGTTGTTAAGTGAACAAAAACTCATACCATAGCATTACTCGTATTTGTGCCTCTTATAATGTGTGTTACAGTATTGCAGTCTACTACCGGTACGTAAGTGCTCATAATCTACTCCTCGGTCTTCCTTGTAGCAATATAGAATATTGTAATTTATAATTAATTTCAGTTTCGCTATTTTCTAATCAGATTAGCCTATTAGTTGCATTTCTATGTTCATATGCCACCTGTGATTGTCGTTTTCTGTTTCACGCTGTGTTTGTGTAAATGGCCCAGCGTGTCTAATGTTGTGGATGTTTATATGACATATTTATTGCTCTTGCTTGACTGCTATTTTCTGTTGTTCTTACTAAGTACCTACTTATATTCCTATTATGTACCTACCTATATATTTACATTATTTCGTAAGTATATATTTACATTATTTCTTACTACTCATTTATTTTATTTATATATATTTTGATTCATTTTATGTTAATATACATTATAATTAGATTTAATTGATGTAAGAATATAAATCCTGTATAGGTACATACTTGGGTATTGGCTAAGGCATAGCTACGTGCTTGGCATTCGTTACCCTATCGTGGGCCCATCAGAATATCAGCGCTGGAGCATCAAGGTGTTGCAGCACAAGCTGAGATGGGTACCTTATTTTTGTCCTCACACATTTACTAATTGATTTGTTCTGCTTACATAGTTTTACATAACTTGTCGTGTGTGATCAAAAATAAAATTTATTTTCTTTCTTTTCTTTCTTTCTTTCTTTCAAATCTTCTCACCAGCTACCTGACTGACAGATTTCAATATGTCAAGGTTGGTGCTTATACCAGTATGGATCTTCCAGTATGTTTTGGTATACCCCAAGGAAGTATTTTGGGTCCAACTCTTTTCCTAGTTTATATTAATGACCTTCTATCTCTTGACTCTTTTCACGGGAAAATTATTTCATACGCCGACGATACTGCTCTCATCTTTACATCAAAAACGTGGGCTGATGCGTATAAATCAGCTCAAAAAGGTTTTAATATGGTCAAACAGTGGCTACACAAAAATGTACTCACATTGAATGTTGACAAAACTAAGTATCTTACTTTTTCAATTCGTAGTTCTCCCCTAATTAATGTGGAGCTGATTGCACATAGTTGTAATCGAACATCATTGACTCACCTTACTTGTTCATGCAAGCCCCTAGAGCGTACGTGTCTTTGATTACATATTGCATATCATCTTGGGGAGGTGCACCGAAATCGATACTTAAACCACTTGAAGTCGCACAAAGGACGATTTTGAAATTGTGTAGTTTTAAACCTTTCTTATATCCCACTAAACTTCTTTACGAATATTGTGAAGTTTTGACCGTGCGGCAGCTTTTCTTACTTAACGTTGTCCTGAAACAACATTCTATTTCTGACTTTGACATTGCAGTACTTTCTAGGCGAAGAAATTATGCAGTCTGCAATCGTAAAATAAAACCACACACCTCCTTTATCAGGAGGTTTTTTCCCTTCCTTGGCCCATACATCTACAATAAAATAAATAAAATGCTTAAAATTTTCACTTTAAATAAATCAACCATCAAAAAACACTTATCTGCTTGGCTTAGTAAACAATCATATGAAGAAACAGAACAAATATTAATAATCATCCAGTGACTTTAAGGGCATTGATATATCATTGTATAAATATCATAACATCTATACAAATTATATTATATTTATATTTATATATATATATATATATTACAGATAATTAAAACATTGTAAGTATATGAATCTACTACCTTAATCTATTATAAGTACCTACATTTGTAAAACACGTCCTCTCTCACTTCACCACAAACACATACACATTCACTTACACATATACATTATAAACATAATTAAGAAATATCATAAGCATAACTCTGAAAGAAAATCATTTAATTTAATTTAATTCTGTTAACGAATCTAGACTTTGTTATGTAATGCTTTTTCCAAATTTACGTGTTGGCTTATTATATATTTTATTTCACATCAGAGCCCGAGGTTTGGCGGCGCTGTGTGCTGAAATACAGGCTATAAAACCTAGCTCAGCACCAGATGCACATCAGACACAATGTTAATATTATAATAAGTTCACGATTGTACACCATAAGAGTTAATTGTGTAAAATATGCTTTTTCTGTTTAAATAAATATTATTATTATTATTCTCTTTATTTATTTTATATCATATTATATACACTTTTAAATATATTATGAAAAAGAAACAAACACTCACACAAACATACTAACATACTTATAAAAATACAAACAAAAACACAAACGAGTAAACATAACAAATTTAAAAATGTATAAAATAGATAGACTACCGACATCGGGTGCTGGGACCAAGTTGCCGGTGGTTAGGGCTCCAGAGTAAGGAACCTCCTCACAATACGTGCCGTGTCGAGGAGTACTGCCTTTTGCATCAAGCCCTTAAGCCAGC
The DNA here is from genome assembly GCA_948253155.1 of Leucoma salicis. Classification (NCBI taxonomy): domain Eukaryota; kingdom Metazoa; phylum Arthropoda; class Insecta; order Lepidoptera; family Erebidae; genus Leucoma; species Leucoma salicis. The sequence continues at coordinate 5,685,876 of OX411808.1, read as the reverse complement.
CGTCCAACGAGAGTCTCAATAGGTGTTGGTCGAGACTATTGGCAATCAGTCCATTAACCGATATGACTATCGGAACAATAATTGTTGAATCAACATCCCACATGTCGGTAATCTCGTGAGCTAAATCCAAATATTTCATTTGCTTTTCTTTTTCAGCTTTCACGAGATTCTCGTCATGCGGAATAGTGACGTCAACAATTATTGCACGGCGCTCTGATCGGTCTATCACCACTATATCAGGCTTGTTAGCAACAACAGTCCTGTCAGTAATGACAGACCGATCCCAGTACAACGTGGCACGGTCATTTTCGAGAACTGGGTCGGGCACATATTTATAGTATGGCACTTCAATTTCCACCAGATTGTATTTAAGAGCAAGTTGCTGATGAACAATCCTGATTACCTGGTTATGTCTGTGCAAATAATCGTCGTTGGCAAGACGAGTACAACCGGAAACAATATGCCTGAGTGATTCTCCGGGACGGTGGCATGCCCGACAGATGTCAACCGTACCATCTTTCAGGATATATTTTCGGTAGTTATTCGTCATCACAACTTCATCCATTATTGCAAAGACAAAACCTTCAGTTTCTCCGAAGAGATCACTGAATTGCAGCCAGGAAACAGATGCTGCAAAATCAACATCCGGCCCATGTAAGGCCCGGTAAAAACGTCCATGCAGCTCCTTGCTCCTCCATACCTCCCGGCGGTCTTCAATGCCAAGCACTATAGGCTTGTGCCAGTTCTCTTTAGCCAAAGCAAGCGGGGTAAATCCTTGATCCACTCTAACTACATCACGATGCACGTCCATGTCAGTATTGAGAAAATATTCTCGGAGGTTGTATACCTCGCGGTTATGAAGGGTTTTGATGTTTAAAAAACCACGACCCCCACATCTCCGCGGGATATACAACCTCATTACCGATGAGCGCGGGTGGTGCATTCGGTATGCAGTCAGAAGTGAGCGGACCTTTCTATCAAGGGTATCAAGTTCAGCCTGAGTCCATCTGAGTATGCCAAAGGAATACATCAAGACAGGCATGACCCAACTATTACAGGCACGCACCTTGTTGCCGCCAGAAAGTAGACTATTAAGTACTTTTCTTAAGCGGCAAAAGAAGCGCTCCTGCAACTTTTGTTTCATGACTGCCTCAGAGATGCATAACGCCTGTGACATACCCAGATATTTGTAGGTCTCGGTAGCAGACAGAGACCGGAGTTGTGTGAAATCTGAAAGTTGCATTCCTTCAGATTCCACAACGACACCTCGCTTTACATGTAAGACTGCACATTTATCCACACCAAACTCCATTCTGATAGACTTACTGAAGGTTTCAGTTACCTTAAGTAACGCCATCAGTTGGGGTCTGGTGGGGGCAAATAACTTTAAGTCATCCATGTAAAGGAGGTGGGATAGACCGACGACTCTCTCTCCGCAACCGATAGCCTAGGCCTGAATTCTCTAGTAAAGTACTAAGAGGATTCAGGGCCAGGCAAAACCACAATGGACTGAGGCTGTCCCCCTGGAATATACCCCGCTCAATTTTTATTGGTGCGTCATGTACCTGAAGCCAGCGACGATCTGGATAGCAAAGGGCCGTTCTCCATGGCCCCATACACGTCTTCAAGAAGGCACGTAGAGTTGCATCAATTTTATACAACTCCAGTACCCTCAAGAGCCATGTATGGGGAACAGAGTCATAGGCTTTCTTATAGTCTATCCAGGCCATCACCAACTCTTTCCGGCCGCGACGAACCTGTTGGCTTATGACCGTGTCAATAATAAGGAGCTCTTTAGTTCCACGTGCCCTGCTCCTACATCCATTTTGAGATTTGGCCAAAATAGAATTTTTCACAATATGTGAAGAAATTTTTACTGTCAAAATGTATGTAAGGAGCTTATATATTGTAGGCAGGCAAGTAATGGGCCTGTAATTTTTGGGGTCCGCGGAACTACCACTCTTATAGAGAAGGAAGGTCGTACCGACAGTTAAAAAACGTGGTAACGACCTAGATGTCAAACACAACTGAAATTGAGATGCCAAACGAGCATGTGAACTGCGTAACCATTTGAGCCAAAAATTGTGCAGTCCGTCCATTCCCGCGGTTTTCCAATTAGGTAACGAACGGACTGCACTGGTTACATCACTTGTTGTTATTAGTACTGCTTCCATATCAGTAATATGTTCACATGATCGTTTGACATCTCGCATCCAGCCACATTCCTCATGAATGACAGGCCTCGACCAGATGTTTTGCCAAAACGTAGTAGTGGCATAAACATCTGGAAGATCCCTGACATTCAGATCTACATCGGGCCGTTCCCAATTACGGTAGACCTGCCTCTCGTCTCTCTGGAATGTACGGTTCACAGTGCATCGACCTACTCTCCGTTTGTAGCGCCTAACGCGATTTGCCCACGCATAAATTTTCTGCTTCAGGAAGTCTATGCGTTCTGTGACGTGGGACATATATTCTCGGGGATTTATTTCAGTCCCCGAGAAAGCCCGGATCACAAAACGCATGACTTTCGGACGGGTGTTGCCTGACCTGAAGCAGATAAGCTTACCGATGATTACCCTGGTTTCGGCTATACGTCGCTCAATCCTGGATTGCCAAGCCGGTAGGGCTGTACGTGGTCGAGTAACAGGACCTTCTTCAGAGATTTTAATTCCTGCTACTCGACATGCCGCAACGGCTGCACAATACAGAATTGAGTGTGTATCCGCCAAATTTTCGCTGCTATCTATATAAACAGATAACAGCGAATCCAGGGTCTTCACCAGCGCTATATTCTTTTTATGAGTAGGCAAACGCGGTAAACGTGGTCTACATTCAGGGGACATAGTTCGATACTTCTGTAAAGCGCATTCCAAAGCGCTCCTTAATTGATCATTGTACTGGGTACTTACGGTTAAGGTTCCATTGTCCTCCACTTCCTCAGCTGGGTTCAGCTGCGGTATATCTCTGGATATATGCTCCACAGTTTGCGAGAAAATGGGGGATCCAATGTTACCCCGCACGTCCGAGCGAATCCGTTCAAGTACGGTTTCATTCAACAATTGACAACGTTGAATAGCCCGTACTTGATCCGACAATCTCTGTGCCGTGACGTTGACAGCCGGCTCAAGCACCTGAAACAAAGGCAGCATACGATCACGATACGCTGTAAGGTTGCTTCCTCCCTCTGTAGCCACATAATATGCCCGCATGACATTTTCGTTCATCTGTTGAGACCATCTCATGCGGTGCACATCACCACCGGCAGCGGGGGCCCTATTTGAGACCTGTTGGTCTCGAGGTCCCAAGCGTGTCGGTGGCCGGCCTCCTGCGTACTGGTGGCGGCGACGTAGGTGGGGAGAAGTACTCGTCGCTTGATGTTGAACTCAACACCTCAGCAGTAACCGCTGTCACTGAAACTGGATTAGGTAGTTGCGAGGTGGAGCTGAGCGACGAGTCCGGGGTTGTTCCTAGTGCAGCAGCGAGTCTGGCTTTTGCCCGAGTTAACATTTTCTTTCCGTTTATATAATTTTCATATTACACAGAAAATGTTTCATGACATCTGTCATTTTTCACATATAGGTAGATATTGTATTTACGAATTCATTGTGGTTGCGTTATTTAATTTTTCCATTTTTCATGGTTTTCTATTGCACAGTTTGTAAATATTGTTGTAAAATGATTATCAAAAGCAATATAAACTGATATTTCAATTAATTTTGGGAAGTGTAAGAAAATGTGACTCTTGGCGTGTAGTGTTGCCAGTTTTTTTTATTATTTTATTTTTTATTATTATTATTATTATGAAGCTTAGTTTGGGACCAGAGAACTTTGTGTGAAATGTCCGTGAATATTTATTATATTTTATTTTATATTTCTACCTCGTAGTTCTAAGTTTCTACCTAACTTTAATGTAATTATTGTTTATATTGTTACGTGTACGGTAATAGCGATAGTTTAGGTATTAACAATTGACCCTCAGTCGTCATTCACGGCGTCATGGGAAGTTGCGTTACTAATTGCAAATTATAAACCTACGTTAAATATATCTATTTATTCATTTGTGATGACTATATAAGGTAAATACAATTAATGTGTGTCTAAGGTAAATATATATAAATAATATTTGTGTTTTTCCATATTAAAAACGTGTACGCTTTTTAACACACTCATTATCTATAGGTATATGCGTATCAAGTCATATTATGTAACGGAAATTGCTACTACGTCGCACTAAGTTTAAGTTTGTATGTGTATGTGTGCGTGTGTGTGTGTGTGGGATGGGGGGGATTTCAATTGTTTATGTATTGTATGTAATTGTATAGGTATTAATTAGTCCTAGTTGAGTAGATAAAAACAAACTTATATATTATGTTTATGTTTATAGATGTTAGTATTGTACACAAATAACTGTAAGGCATGTTATGTCTTAATCCCTGTCCATGCATGGTTGCCTGGAAGAGATCGCTCTGAGCGATAAGGCCGCCAATTGAAACACTTGTACAGAAGCCTTTAAACTTTGTTTGTAACACTATTGGTTTCAATAAAGAGTTATCTATCTATCTATCTATATGTGACGGAATCTCTGAACATGATTTTCACCCACTTTGGACTAAATTGAAACTGCACATTTATCAAGGCCAATAGAATACTTCATGTAGCGGCAGCGGTGAGGGGTTGATGAACCCAAGATGATGGATGAAAGGTGATGATGAGTTTCGAAGATATTGTTGGTTGAGAAATAAAAGATGCGTTAAGTTCACAATCAAAATTGCATGTAATGTCCGTTAAGTAAAATGTACATAGCTCAAGGAGAGGGGGTGCGGGTACAATTATTTAAACTTAACCAATCGCGACCGATAGAAAAAGATATGGCGTTACGTTTAGTTTAATTTCTTGTCGCGAGATGTCGAAAGCGTATTGAATATATGTTGATGGAGTGAGAAGTATGAACATGCCCCCGGCCTTGGAAGCAGTGGCTTTCAATGGTCTTCCGCCGGTGTATCAGTGTCGACCACATCTTGGAGAAGAGGACAAATCTTGGCGAATGCGCGCCTCACTACGCCCGATGACGTCTGTATATCGGCCACCCGGGATATGCCATCCTTTCCTGGGATCGTGTGAAGGACACGACCCAAATGCCACTTCAACGGTGGGAGGTTATTGTCCTTAATAATCACTAAGGAGTTTGGCTTGAGCTCGTCCTTATTCGTCGTCCACTTTGTCCGTACCTGCAGCTCTGAGATGTATTCCTTCGCCCATCGGTTCCAAAAATGTTGGCGAAGTTGTTCCACCCTCTGGTACCGCTGGAGACGACTCGCTGGAACATCACGCAGGTCATCGCAGGCTGGGGCAGTTAGTGATCGGCCAATTAAGAAATGACCTGGAGTGAGCGGGGAAAAGTCCTGTGGATCGGAAGAAAGAGGGGACAGAGGTCGGGAATTTAATACGGCTTCTATTTGAGCCAGTACTGTGCTGTACTCTTCAAACGTAAGGTGCGCGTTCCCTATCACACGACGGATATGGTATTTACTCGACTTTACTCCCGCCTCCCACAGACCACCAAAATGCGGGGAATAAGGGGGAATAAAATGAAATTTAATATTTTCACTAGTTGCGAATTCTAAAATATCTAAACTACAAGTATTTAAAAATTTTGAAAATTCCTTCATAAGTCCCACAAAGTTGCGACCGTTATCCGAATAAATCTCTGCAGGTTTACCGCGGCGTGAAATGAATCTTTTTAAAGTTAATAAATATGCTTCACTGGAGAGGTCACTGACTAGTTCCAAGTGTATCGCGCGTGTCACGAAGCAAACAAATAAACAGATGTAGCTTTTAATAAGTCTAGCTCCCCTACCCTTGCGGTTCAGAATGAGCACTGGCCCAGCATAGTCCACCCCACACCTAATAAATGGAAGACTAGGTGTAACTCTTTCTCTAGGTAAGTTACCCATCATAGGAGTAAGCGTCTTACCTCTAAAGCGTGTACAGGTAACACAACTGTGTACTACCTGGCGAGCTAAGTTCCTGCCTCCCACAGGCCACCATGATTCGCGTAAATGAAAAAGTAATGCCTGTGGAGCAGCATGGAGAAGCTGAGTGTGCTCATGGCGAAATAATAAAGTAGCAAAATAATGTTTACTTGAAATTAAAATAGGATGTTTTTTACCGTAAATGAATTCATTGGAATTAACTAAACGGCCACCCACGCGCATTAATTTGTAGTCATCTAGGAATAAATTTAATTTAGATAAACAACCTTTATTTTTAATAGTCCCGTTATCAGACAACGCCTTATATTCAGTCGGATAAGATTCGATTTGGCATAATCGGGTTAATGTTTTATTAGCGTAGTCTAACTCATCCACACTAAGGCCGCCTGTACGCTTATTTGTTTTGTATCGACTATTATGAATGAAACGCAACATAAAGGCAGCTGCACGCCTTATACGCTTAAATTGGGAAAACCGATGGAATGGGAACAAAGACAATTCACTATAATCTTTAGCTATGACCGCTGTGACGCATGACTTAATCTCAGGTAACTCGCGATGTTTGAATGAGTCTGAACTTCTGTGATCGTCTATTGAAAAATTAGGGTTTCGAAGGAATTCAGGACCCTCCCACCACAAGGTAGAAGATGAAAGTTCTTCTAAACGAACACCCCGTGATGCTAGGTCAGCGGGATTATTTTCACCACTGACGTGACGCCACAGAACCTCAGGTGTCAGATCATGTATTTCCGCAACTCTATTTTGGACAAACGTTTTAAGTTGGTTCGGCCTCATGTGTAGCCAGCCTAAGACTATCGTGGAATCGGTCCAAAATACGACGTTATTAAACTTACAGCGTAATGAGTTACGTACCTTGTCATACAGACGAGCTCCTAATAACCCCCCACAAAGTTCAAGACGTGGGATACTTACGGGTTTCAAAGGCGCGACCTTTGTTTTTGAAAATAGTAATCTAACCGATACCGTTAGATCAGTGTTAACTGTGCGAACATAAATGCACGCGCCGTACGCCGACTGAGAGGCATCGCTAAAAACATGCAGTTCGATATACATAGGCTGCGTACCTATAACATGGCGTGGAATACGTACTGTGTTCAGCGCTTGCAATGATATAACAAACTGGTTCCACGCGCGCGCCGTGCTATCATGTACATTGTCATCCCAACCTAGTTTTAATAACCATAATTGTTGTAAAAGTACTTTGACTACAATTATGACGGGACTTAACAAGCCGAGAGGGTCAAAAATTTGCGAAATGCTTGATAAAATAGACCTCTTAGTAATTGGTTTGTTTTTATCAATATTAATATGTGAATTAAAATAAAAGTTGTCGTTTGCATTGTGCCAGCTTATACCTAAGGTTTTAGAACTAACATTTTGATCTAAACTTAATGGTTTAAATTGACTAAAACAATGACTGTCATCATCGCGTTTAAAATTAAATATCCATTTTCTGAGTGGAAAACAGCCTGATTGTAACGTTTTCTGGGTTTCATCACATAAATCTAATAATTTAATTTTATCATCTAAACCCGTAATGTAGTCGTCAACGTAAAAGTCCTCGTTTATGGCCCGAGAAACATCAGGATTAGGAGATTCAGACGCTAATTGTTTTAGGCACCTAACACTAAGAAAAGGCGCGGAAGCCGTTCCGTACGTCACAGTATTTAATTTATAAATACCTAACGGCTTTGACGGATGATTACGCCACAGAATCATTTGCAAGCTACGCTGACCCTCATCTACTAAGCATTGCCGGTACATCTTCTCCACGTCTGCGCATGCTACGTACTTGTGCTGCCTAAAGCGGAGAAGAATGGCAACGAGATCACCCTGTATAGGAGGGCCAACTAGTTGCAAATCATTAAGTGACTTACCGGAGCTCGATGGTGCGCTTGCATCAAATACCACGCGCAACTTGGTGGTGGTGCTGAGCTCGCGGAACACGCCATGATGCGGCATAAAATAGCACGGGGATTGAAAAGAATCTACCTGTGTCATATGGCCTAGACTAATGTACTCTTGCATAAAATTAACATAAAGACGATTATATTCTGGCGAACGTTGCAATCGTTTTTCTAATGCAAAAAATCGACGTTCTGCCTGGGTATAAGAATCTCCCAGTGTCAGGTGACTGACGAAGTGGAATGTGCACGCAAAATCGTCCCTCACTATTGCGTGTACTGGTGCGAATAAAATGATCCTCGCATGCACGTTCTTCCTCAGTCTGCGCGTCTCTGACCTTAGGCAGCTCCTCAATCTCCCAGAACAGTTGAAGTTGCGTATCCAATGAATTAATAATATTACAATGAATCGGCGTATTTTTGCATGAATAATTAACAATAGGTCCGGAAATAATCCAGCCTAGTTTTGTGTTTTGTAGATATGGACCACTAGACAAACGAATCTTTCCGTCTTCTAACAGATCCCAGAACCTATCTGCGCCAATTAAAATGTCGATGGTTTTATATTCTAAAAATTCCGGATCGGCCAGCCGTATGTTGTCTGGAATATAGACTTGCGCGCTTAGTTTACATACAGCAGGCATCGAAGCCGTGATCTTAGATAGAACATAACAATAAATGCGCGTAGAGAATGAATTATTGGTGTAGGATTTGATATCGATGTTACAAGCTTGCAAACAATGTACTACCGAATCACCTACGCCTCGAACTTCGTTTGTGGACTGTAATAATGGTACTTTTAATAATTGACATAGTGATTTAGAGATGAAACAGCGCTGGCTTCCATTATCAAGGAGCGCACGCGCTTTATGATATGTACCGTTTACATCGGCTACCTCAATTATAGCTGTTGACAATAACACGGATTGCACAGCTATAGATCTAGTAGACTGTGTTTGCATGTGTGCCTTGTTTACCTGGATAGGAAGGGCGGATCCCGAGGAGGTTGGTACGGCCGCGGGGAGAGGTGCAAGCGCATCACTCGCATTCGCACTCAACACCTCAGTGTTTGTTGTAGAATGGCATGCGACTGAACTATTTGCGTTATCATTATGTAGTAATGAGTTATGTTTTTGACTACAACGTCTACACGGCCCATACCTACAGTTACTTACCGAGTGTCCCGATTGTAAACAATTCTCACATAAGTTGTGCTCGCGTACAAGTTTAAGCTTTAAATCTAAATCACTATCGATAAACTTTTTGCACGTATACAGTGGGTGATTTGCATTGCATTTTACACATGATAACTTACCGCGTTGTTGTTTATCGTTCGTTTTACTCGGCCCGCTGGATACATTGCAGTGTGATATGTTGCGAGATTTTGTGTGTTGTTTTTGATTATTAGTGTTTTGTGCGTCTTTACAATATGAACGCTGCAATGCCTCCAGCATGTCCGCTCGGTTACGAAGAAAATTAATTAAATCTTCCACAGTTAATCGCGTGGGATTGTTATCAATCGGGTTAGGGAACAATGTGCATTTATGAGTCTCCCATTCCCTTTCAGTAACTTTATCTAGCTTCGACACTATAATAAAAATAATCAGAGTATCCCAGGTATCCGTAGGCTCACCTAGGATCTTAAGTGCACGTACATTCTTTAGAAATGTGTCAATTAATGTTCTGATCAAAGAAGGTGACTCTTTAGTTAATGCGGGTACAGTAAACAAAGCTTTTACGTGATTGTGGACTAAAAGTCTGCAATTATTATATCGGTTGAGCAACAACTCCCATGCAACCTGATAGTTATTAGACGAAAATTCTATGGAATGTATGACTAGTTCGGCATTACCTTTTAGGGACGATTTGAGATAGTGGAACTTTTGAATGTTAGAAATGTCTTTAGAATTATGAACGAGTGAGGTAAATGAGTCTCTGAACTCCAGCCATTGCTCATACGATCCATCAAACGTAGGCATAGATATGGTAGGTAGTTTAATATTAGTATGACTATGACATGACTTGGAGCAATCGGTAACCTCATCAGCATTGAGCATAAATTCGGCACGAGATATTAAACTATAATAATTATCTTCAAATAGTTCTCGCTGATTTAACTGTTCACCTAACTCACTATCGGAAACCCTTTCCTCTATTTTCGTTTGAATGTCGTTAAATTCAGAAAATAAACTAGAACATCCTTGAATTCTTAACTTTAAATCAATGCGTTTTTGATTGGGAAAATGTTGATCATCCTTTATAGACTCTAAATAATTATTAAATTTGGTAAGCCTGCCCTTAATTATACCACGTTTCCTAACCAAATCACGAACTACCTCACTACTTTCTACACCTAGCAAAATGGGAGATTTATCCCGTGATTTAGCGGATTCAATAGGCATTTTAGTGGTCAGTGAAAAGAGGAGTACTCACGGTTTTATGATCCAATCAGACCACACTGATGCTAGCAACGTCACCAGATTTGTAAGACTGGAAATTGCGATATTCCGATAATACGATGCAGCAATTCACTGAAATTGAAAGCACAGGCACAATATAGCACCAATAGAACAGGAGGTGATGGAAAAGAGAAGGATTGGCCCCACCGATTTGCGTGTAATTTTCGATGAAACGCCAACAAACTTCAGTTCCAGTGCGCTTGGCCTCCGTTGGTTCGTTTGGCAGCTTATTTCTTCGAAACTCGTCCGAATATATGCGATATTTGCGTTTTCTTCTCAAACCGCCGCGTGCAAAGATCCACGATCCACAGGTCGCTCGTCGACTTTGTTCAATTATTTGGCGAAGAAGGCCCAAAATGTAGCGGCAGCGGTGAGGGGTTGATGAACCCAAGATGATGGATGAAAGGTGATGATGAGTTTCGAAGATATTGTTGGTTGAGAAATAAAAGATGCGTTAAGTTCACAATCAAAATTGCATGTAATGTCCGTTAAGTAAAATGTACATAGCTCAAGGAGAGGGGGTGCGGGTACAATTATTTAAACTTAACCAATCGCGACCGATAGAAAAAGATATGGCGTTACGTTTAGTTTAATTTCTTGTCGCGAGATGTCGAAAGCGTATTGAATATATGTTGATGGAGTGAGAAGTATGAACACTTCATTTGGGTCATTCTTCGAAAACGAGGATTTTTGACTCATTGGTAGGTATGGCTCATTTATTTTTTAAATTCAGGTTGATAGTATTTAATACATCCTGGTCTACACATATTACAACATATATCAAAGGCACTGATTTCTACCCAGTAGTTCAGGATTAAAACTATGCAGATTAATTGATGAACCAGATTAATAATGATCAAGGCAGAAGAATGAGATTATGCAACATATTAACCCCTCAGAATCAGGCAAATAAATGAGAAAAATATTATGTTTAATCAACTTCATTGGGAAATATCTGGCAAATGTAAAAAAGTGTATTTTTTGGTTCAAGTAACGTAATCTTGTATTAGATTTTAATTACTTACAACGTTGACACACCTCAGTAAATTGCGTAATAAAGTAACTTTATTACTATAAAATAAACATTAGTATAAGCAAACATAATTAAAATTACAATATCTTATAGAATAGCTAAGATCACGTATTGGCACAGATAATTTTCTTTTAAAATTAAAAAACAAAATCTAAAAACAATAACAGAAATCAAAAAATTATAAAAATCTTAAACAATTTAAATTTAAAATAAAACTAGCTAACTCTTAAATAAAAGAAGAAAATCAGACTTAATTCTGCAACAGGGACTTTGAATGTGAAATTGTAGGGTATAATTAATGTCATAAAAGTATAAAAAATCAAAAATGTTCAACTGTTCATCACTAGAATTTATTAAATGTGGATCAACATTTTCTAAATCGACTCATAAATGGAGAATAGCCTGCCCAGATGGTTGCCTACCCAAGGACCCGTCCTCACAAGAGCAGTGGGATGAGCCACTTTCTAAGCTGGTGCTGAATAATCTTTTACAAACGTGCTTTGGCGTTACATAGTGTGATTGTCTCTTAGCTGTTTCGCTTTGGGAGTCCGGTCTTTGGTTAAAAGCTCTACCATCAAATGCATTAGGCACGCCTTTAAGCAACAACACATTCCGTGTAGCCATTTCACGTCATATCGGTGCTCGGTGCGTCGTTCCATACCCATGCACATGCAAAGATAATGTAGAAGCTTTACGACCATGAGTAGGGGATGCCACCTGTGCGGATACCTTGTCTTCGTCTCATCTTGCACAGTCTTCTCGGAGTGTGGCTATAACGACTGAATCACACAAATGGCCCAAATATCTAACCTCGGCAGAGGTTACTTATTTGTGCCGTTATGGATAGAGACAATAAGCCCCTGGGGACCTACATAAAAATCATCACGCCATTTCCCTTGCGAGGTAGGCAGAGAGAACAGAGTGCCAAGAGGCTCTATTCTTGCATACATCTCTCGCTTCCTCAACATTCATAATTCTCTTTATACACGCTCACCGGTTTTGGAGACTCCTGTCTCCACCCTCCTTCAATACATGACCGATTTGGTCTAGGTAGGTGAGTCTTGGTCTCCCCCTGTACCTACATCCTTCCACTTTCACATTGTATATCTTCTTAACCAGTCGCTTATCCGGCATTCTTTCCACATGTCCGAACCATCGGAGCATTCCCTTTCGCATCTTTACACCAATACTCTCTTTCATACCTACTCGCTCTCTTACGTCGTTGTTACGAATGCGGTCAGTTACCCTTACTCCACAGATTCTTCGCAGAGATCGCATTTCGACTGCATTGATTTTACTCTCATACTCCTTTTTGCATACCCAACTCTCACTTCCATATAGCAACGTTGGGACAAGCACTGCCTTGTGTATTGCGACCCGTGCCTTCAGGCTGAGATGGTGGCTGCCGAGAAGTCGTCCCAATGTTCCGTTCACTCTATTTCCCGCATTTACTCTTTTCTCTATATCAGTGGTGTATCTTCCATCCCCAATGAATCCACATTCAAGATATATAAATTCATTCAATTGTTCTAGCACACTATTGCCAAGCGATACTCTGACATTTGTTATGACTTCACTTCTTCGCTGTTTTCTTCCCCTGGGGATCTAGGGCTTTTAAATAAATAAATAATAATTAAAAAAAGGAAGAGAAAGAGTTACACTCTTGGTCTTGCATGGTATATGAGAATCCTTTTCTCTGTCTAGAGGCTAGAATGTTGACTCGATAATATTGTTTAGGAAAGCTATTGGTTCAGCCTGCAATAAAATTTTAAATAGATTGTTTTTTTCTATAGTAATATAACTTATAATTCTTTCTCCATCTTTTTATTTCATTTAGTTTATTAATATTTGTTTTTTTTTCTGCGTATGTAAGTCTTGTCGATATTTTTCTGATATTTTTCTTGTTTTTCCTTCCATAATTTCTCATTATTTTACATTTTTTATATCTCTTTTTATCCGCGAGTCTTGTCTTTTACTAGTTTTTCTTCTTTTGCTTGTTTCTTTGGATTTGCTTGTTTTAAAATAGTAAAGCTAAAAGCAGAAAGTAAGAAGAACCTAATTAGTATGTTACCTTCAAATTTATCAGATAAATCCAGATTAATGCGACCCAGATAAATTAGAAATTTGAAGTTAAGTAAGCCTAGCTTCGTTATTTATTAAAATTTGAAATAAAAGATATAATTACCATGAATACATATCAATATTATAGACCCTGGTTAGTTTCTTAAAACCAAGCAAAACACTTAAGTCGGAATTGAAAGTCAAAAAATTGAAGTCGGATTAATTATGCAACTTACGTGACAAACACCAGATGACAACTTTCAATCGTAACTTTTTACCAAATTAAACCATGTTTTGGAGCACTTCGTTTAACAGGGCGATATTAACTGACGCGGCCAATCACGAGTCAATATTATTTTATCGAATACGTTATGCTTACATAAAAAAAACGGCTGATGAAATTAAATAAATAAATAAATATTCACGGACATTTTCACACAACGTCCTCTGGTCCCAAACTAAGCTTAACGCTTGTGCTATGGGTACCAGATAACGGATATAATACATATATTACTTTTTTTTGTAAATACATACATATAATAGATAGAAAACACCCAGACGCAGTACAAATATCTGTGTTCATCACACAAATATTTGTCCTGAGTGGGAATCGAACCCACGACCTCGTGCACGGAAGTCGATCGTTACCACAGTTTTTAACTACCGGTATGACCTGCCTTATCTACAAGTGTGGTAGTTCTGCGGACCCCAAAAATTACAGACCTATAACATGTTTGCCAACACTGTATAAGCTTCTCACATCCATTTTGACAGTAAAAATTTCTTTACATATTAAAAATAACTCAATTTTGGCCATATATCAAAATGGATGTAGGAGCGGGGCACGTGGAACTAAAGAGCTCCTTATTATTGACACGGTCATTAGCCAACAGGTTCGTCGCGGCCGGAAAGAACTGGTGACTGCCTGGATAGACTACAAGAAAGCCTATGACTCTGTTCCTCATACATGGCTCTTGAGGGTGCTGGAGTTGTATAAAATAGATACAACTCTATGTGCTTTCTTGGAGGCATGTATGAAGCAATGGAGAACGGCCCTTTACTATCCAGGCAGTCCCCGGGGCCACGTTGACGGCATACCGTTAAAAGTTGAGCGGGGCATATTTCAGGGGGACAGTTTGAGTCCATTGTGGTTTTGCCTGGCCCTGAATCCTCTTAGTACTTTACTGGAGAATTCAGGCCTAGGCTATCAGTTGCGGAGAGAAAGTCGGGGTCTGTCCCATCTCCTTTACATGGATGACTTAAAGCTATTTGCCCCCACCAGGCCTCAACTGATGGCATTACTTAAGGTAACTAAAACCTTTAGTAAGTCTATCAGAATGGAGTTTGGTGTGGATAAATGTGCAGTTTTACATGTGAAACGGGGTGGGATAGTGGAATCTGAAGGAATACAACTTTCAGATTTCACACATATCCGATCTCTGTCTGCTACTGAGACCTACAAATATCTGGGTATGTCACAGGCGTTATGCATCGCTGAGGCAGGCATGAAGCAAAAGTTGCAGGATCGCTTCTTTTGCCGTTTAAGAAAAGTGCTGAATAGCTTACTTTCTGGCGGCAACAAGGTGCGTGCCTGTAACAGTTGGGTCATGCCTGTCTTGATGTATTCCTTTGGCATACTCAGATGGACTCAGACTGAACTTGCTATCCTTGATAGAAAGGTTCGTACACTCCTGACTACATATCGAATGCACCACCCGCGTTCGTCGGTAATGAGGCTGTATATCCCGCGGAAATGTGGGGGTCGTGGTTTTTTAAACACCAAAACCCTTCACAACTGCGAGGTATACAACCTCCGAGAATATTTTCTCAATGCTGACACGGACGTGCATCGAGATGTGGTCGGAGTGGATCAAGGACTTACCCCGCTTGCTTTGGCTAAAGAGAACTGGCACAAACCTATAATACTTAGCATTGAGGACCGCCGGGAGGTATGGAAGAACAAGGAGCTGCATGGACGTTTTTATCGGGCCTTATACGGGCCCGATATTAACTTTGCAGCATCTGTTTCCTGGCTGCAATTCAGTGATCTCTTCGGAGAAACTGAAGGTTTTGTCTTTGCAATAATGGATGAAGTTGTAATGACGAATAACTACCGAAAATATATCCTGAAAGATGGTACGGTTGACATCTGTCGGGCATGCCACCGACCCGGAGAATCTCTCAGGCATATTATTTCCGGCTGCACTCGTCTTGCAAACGGCGATTATTTGCATAGGCACAACCAAGTAGCCAGGATTGTCCATCAGCAACTTGCTCTTAAATACAATCTGATGGAAGTAGAAGTACCGTACTATAGATATGTGCCCGACCCAGTTCTCGAAAATGACCGTGCAACGTTGTACTGGGATCGGTCTATCATTACTGACAGGACTATTGCTGCTAATAAGCCTGATATAGTGGTGATAGACCGATCAGAGCGCCGTGCACTAATTGTCGATGTCACTATTCCGCATGACGAGAATCTCGTGAAAGCTGAAAAAGAAAAACAAATTAAATATTTGGATTTGGCTCACGAAATTGCCGACATGTGGGATGTTGACTCGACAATTATTGTCCCGATAGTCTTATCAGTCAATGGGCTGATCGCCAAGAGTCTCGACCAACATCTAAAGAGACTCTCGTTAGATAGCTGGATCAAGGGCTTGATGCAGAAAGCAGTACTCCTCGACACGGCACGCATTGTGAGGAGGTTCCTGTCTCTGGAGCCCTAACCACCGGCAGCTTGGTCCCTGCACCCGATGTCGGTGGCCTACTATTTTATTCATTTTTAAATTTATTATGCTGATTGTATTTTTGTTTGTGTGAGTGTTTGTGTATTTTTATAATATCTTTAAAAATGTGTAAAATATGCTGTAAAATAAATATAGAGAATAATAATAATATTTAGTTAAACAAAAAAGCATATTTTACACAATTAACTCTTATGGTATACAATCGTGAACTTATTATAATATTAACATTGTGTCTGATGTGCATCTGGTGCTGAGCTAGGTTTTATAGCCTGTATTTCAGCACACAGCGCCGCCAAACCTCGGGCTCTGATGTGAAATAAAATATATAATAAGCCAACACGTAAAGTTGTCGGCTAACTTAATTTATTACTGTTTTAATTAACGATAATTCGGTATAGAGGCCTCGATAGACATCATAATTTACTACAAAACCTGAAAACGATATCTAAATTGGAGTTTATCTTCATATGTTCTTCGGCGAAAAACACTCTAAAACTACGTTCCGAAGAAGCACCCATTTAGGAAGTTCGTTTTTGTTTTGTTTTTGACGTGATAACGTCTATAAATCGATGAACGCCGGCTGCACGCACGAAAAATCATGACTCATTGTCACGTTCCGCCTCAGCCGAGCGTGCAAGCGAGAGCGCGGAACAAGCGATAGAAATGCACGATCAGCCTAAGCGTTCGGCTTGTGACGCATCTATCAACATAAATATGACGTTACCACGTAAAATTATCGTCCGTAAACCGACGTTACAGACAACTATATTTTTTATTTTTATGAAAAATCACACACGTCACACACGATAAAAAAGAAAAAGGGTAGGTATTTTAAATAGTAGTATCTACTTTTGCTGCTGTTTTGTTTTTTACAAATTATCAAGTAAATAGTTCATTCGCTTGTGTACTGTTGCTAATGCATACAAACACTAATTGCATCTACACACCAATATTATGGTGCGTCCGTGTAGGCCACTAAGGCCACAAGATTCTAAACCTTCCAGTAGCGTACTATACCTACATACCTATTGCGAGAATACCTTTTTTGTAAAATATATAAAATACGAGTAGGTAAGTAAACTGTATATTTAAGAGTGATAAATATATTTTTTAAATTGATAGATGATTAAAAAGTCAGCAAACATTGATAAAGGGTTCTCTGGTATGTATATTTTCAAATGAAAATGCATTAGTCAATCTAATTAGAGATTTTTAATAGAACAACAAAAAATCAAAAAATATATTTGAAATTATAGTCATTGGCACTATGTATAGTTACTGTTATTAAGTCAGTCATTGGCACCTAATAAAGTAAGATTATAACAGAAAATTGGTCAAAAAAGCACTCGTTGCCATTATTTACCTAAAAACTAAGTATAATAATAAATAATCTATGTTACAGTCGTTAATTGATGATCCTTATTAGAAAGTGATGTTTTAACAGTTCTGCATGGCGCCGGTATAATATTTATTTTCTTTAGTGTTGCCAGCTATAATATTATAAAACCTTTTTTTTCTGCAAATAATGTTACTATTGCAGATTATGAAAAAAAGTAGAACAAATGTTTTTTGCTATACCAGTTCTTAATATTTGCATTTAAAATCCAAAGTACCAATGACTAAGGGGGTGCCAGCAATACTATAGTTTACCATATATGCTTTATTATTATTATGATACCATCTTATTTTCACTGGGGACACCTGGAGTGATATGATGAGAGACCTATGATGCAGTCCAAGGATGTCATCACTAAACAATTAAAAAATCAATTTTTATCTCTAAACGTTAACAAAACAAAGTACATATGCTTTACGTTCCGGAATGTAGATGACTCACACAACCCTTAATCTAATTGCACATTCCTGCCCCAATCTGAAAATACTGGTGGCTGTTCATGTACAACCCTGGAAAAAACTACTCATACTAAATATTTAGGAATATAATTTGATAGAAACCTTACGTTAATATTACACATTACTTCTCTTGCTCATAGAATTCGGAGGCTACTTGTAATATTCAAACAACTACGACATGTTCTAGACAACAAAGAATCAAGAATCGAACCCACAACACTCGAATGGGAGGCCGGTATCTAAACCACTACACCATGTGTGTATTTAGATATTTTTATATATATTTTTAGCATTTGACATGCTTAGCACTATACATTAAACACAAAGTGAAAAATGTGAAATCGAAAATAACAGTCAGGAGCAGGATTTGAACCTGCATCTCCTGGATACCGTCCAGATGCTTTACCAATTCAGCCATCCTGACAATTGCTCCTGACTGCTAATTTCGATAACACATTCATACTTAACGTCTTTGGGTGACGCCTGCACCATTTGTCGGTAGTATTTTCATACATTATACCGACCAGGTAAACTTAATTTTACAATTAAGATTTTATCTAATAATGACGCAAACCCTATAAATATTTAGATATTTTTATATATATTTTTAGCATTTGACATGCTTAGCACTATACATTAAACACAAAGTGAAAAATGTGAAATCAAAAATAACAGTCAGGAGCAGGATTTGAACCTGCATCTCCTGGATACCGTCCAGATGCTTTACGAATTCAGCCATCCTGACAATTGCTCCTGACTGCTAATTTCGATAACACATTCATACTTAACGTCTTTGGGTGACGCCTGCACCATTTGTCGGTAGTATTTTCATACATTATACCGATCAGGTAAACTTAATTTTACAATTAAGATTTTACCTAATAATGACGCAAACCCTATAAATATTTAGATATTTTTATATATATTTTTAGCATTTGACATGCTTAGCACTACACATTAAACATAAAGTGAAAAATGTGAAATCGAAAATAACAGTCAGGAGCAGGATTTGAACCTGCATCTCCTGGACTTAAACTTAATTTTACAATTAAGATTTTACCATTAGGTAATTTTACCTAATGGTAAAATTTACCTGGTCGGTATAATGTATGAAAATACTACCGACAAATGGTGCAGGCGTCACCCAAAGACGTTAAGTATGAATGTGTTATCGAAATTAGCAGTCAGGAGCAATTGTCAGGATGGCTGAATTGGTAAAGCATCTGGACGGTATCCAGGAGATGCAGGTTCAAATCCTGCTCCTGACTGTTATTTTCGATTTCACATTTTTCACTTTGTGTTTAACATGTGTGTATTGTTATTTAGAAGGCGAATATGCTCATGTCCTAAAAACACGCCAATAATTTAGTGTTTTGGGCTTAAACTCATTTTTGGCAATCGGTCTTAGAACTACGTTTATGTGAATATGTACCTACTGCAATTTAAAATATCTTCTTCATAAACTTATAATTTCACATAACAGCATAATCGAATTGATCATAAAGTTTCGTACAAAATGATCTCAATATACAGAACGCAATTATGTTACACGAGACCCTGGTTCATAGTTGTATAAATTACCTCGCTAGTACCGGACTAACTTTAATAAGACGCCACCTGTCGGCTACGCTCGGATTTACTCTTAATTGCTGTTCAACATTTTACTTGCAATGTGGTAAGTTTGTGCCTAACTTGGCAATAACATGAACCAAAGTCTGTGAGCAAGAAAACTCTAAGGATTATCAAGTAAAAAGTTTTAGTCTTCAAAGCGTTAGAACAAATTACCTAATTTCATTAATGTGTATTTATTATAAACTTTAGAATATGACGTTCGAGTAAAAATATGTAGATTTATGGAGACGACAAAATGATATATTAATTATATATATTATTATACACTATGAATGAGTCGAGATATATTTCGTATATAGGTGTGCTGTAAAGTGTTGGGACTATAAATATTTAATTTAATGTATTTCTTTTTTTTATACGAGTACTACGTAGGTGGCAAACAAGCATACGGCCTACCTAATGGTAAGCGGTTACTGTAGCCTATAGACGCTAGCAACACCAGCGGCATTACTCGCACGCCTACTACTACTCGCCATCTTCATGGAAAGGGAAAGGAGGTGGATAGAAAGGATAGATAGGATACTAAGAAGAGGATAGGAAGGATAATAAGAAGAGAATAGAGACGGAGTTGGATCTCCGGTGCTCTCAGTTTAAAATTTGTTTTATCTTCGGAAACTATTATTGGTATATCACCATGAAATTATTTATATATAATCACATTGTTTCTTAAAGTGCCTACTATATAACTTGGAGTACTATTTCTTATTTCAGACGTAGATTACGCTTAGTTGTGCCAAATCGGACATCTGTGGGGTTTTACAAAAAGCAACCCTAGTACAGCACTTGGATAAAAAGTAGGCGGCCAAAGAGGTCCTGGGATATTAATAGCGGTTAATAACAATCTCTTATTAGGCGGGCCTAAAATGTCGCTATTTTTATAAAGAAACCTGCCTTCTATCCGCGTTTGGCTATCGTGGTAATACTAAAGCGTAACTCTTCTTCATTCTGAAACCCATGTCCGATAATGAAAAAAAAAGAGATCAAAACAAAAGCATTGATATACATTCAATATAGAGAAGAACTTCGAAAATCAAACGAACAAGATTCAATTTTTTTGTTTTAGAACATCTCTTGTCTAATTCTTTTTTGTATATTGCTTATTAGATTCTGCCGGCGATCTTGTATGTGGTCCTCAGAGTTAGTACGCTTAGGAGAGGTGGGAATTGGAACATCTTCCTGTGTAACTAAATCCTATCAAAATTATCAAGGCTTTTTAAACATAGAAGACACTGATCCAGTCAGGTTTAACAATAAGTTAAAGCTTTTACTTGCTACCAAACTCTACCACTAGCGTAAAAATAAGTATCTTAGCTTCAATGTCCCACCACTGAAGTAATGTCTTCCAGTGCCAGTGGTCCACCAGTACAGCAGAGAGACGGAAAATGGCGGGTTTATTTAGTTGGCCCCACACTACCCTGGCCGCAGGACAGGGTGTGCAGTTAATTACATTTATTCCCGCCTTAACAAAAAATGTTTCTATGTCCCGAGCCTTATGTGCCTAATACCGTAATTCAAAATTAGATCAGTAGAGACTTACTTATCCCAGCATTAATGAGCCGTCTCGATCGGGGAAGTACCACCCTCTCACAAAAGATCAGAGTGTAATAGCGGTAGTTACTCTTACCGTTGTATTTTTATATGGTGAGGAAGAGAGAGTCTTTTGTTGTTTCACTTTGTGTTTAAGAGAGAGTCTTTTTTATTCTCTTCTTAGTATCCAAACAAATCTCTCTTTATTATCCTACCTATCGTCTCCTTATTATCTTTCCTATCTACCTCCTATTCCTTTCCTTAGAGATGGCGACGCGTGAGTGAGCTTCTGGTGTTGATGATGCTAATGTCTATAGGCTATAGTAACCGATTACCATCAGTTAGGCCGTATGCCTGTTTCCCATCGATGTAGTAAAAAAAAAATCTAATTATTTCGACTTGCTGTAGTAGTAAGTTTAGTTAAGCGCAATTTTAGCGGCCTTACTATCAGATATGCCAGGTCAAATGGCAGCGACAAATAAGGTTGTAATTCACATTGTTGGCCTCCAGAGATTTCGTGTACCCTACTTATTAGGAACATCACCTTCCTACGTAATGGACGGTGGTAGAGGGTAATTGCTGCAGTATTTTAAGTTTTGAGCTATATTGTTACTACAACTTTAATCTCAATTGTTTTAATTTGATTGATATACTTTATTATTGATATATATTAACGTTTTGCTTACTAAATTTTATTCATAATGTTCGATCATTGTAAAAAAACAATCAGTTTAATAGGTCGTAAAACTTTGTTTTATAAAATATCGTTATAAGCTATTAATATTGAATGAAAAAAATAATACTCATAATCATTTTTCCTCGCGATGTTTTACTTCATCGAACAGTGATAAATTGTAAACCAATAACAATACAATCATAATTTTGAAAAATCTGGAAACGTCAGAGGTGACTGCCTTATGAGGTCTGGACCTTGGAATGGGAAACATGCGCAGTCTCATTAATCTCAAAGTTAACTCACATATTAATTCTTAACTATATAGCGTTGGTATAAATGATATATTTATACCAACGCTTTTAAAAAGGCTATTTTCTTTTTAATGTTATAGAGTGAACGGATAAAAACATGAAAAAGTAGAGCGTTTCTTTTATTGTAGATAAGTTTCTAGAGGATTATGAGCTATTGTAAAACACAATTATATATCATTAAAACTATTGAAAATGTGGAGTTGGGACAAATAATACTTTGTGATAAGTTCTTTTTAAAAGAAACTCCTTAATTATATGTATTTTCATAAGTTACCTGTTCACAAAAAAGTACTACTTAATTTTATTAGAATACTGCCCAATATATCGAATCTGAAAATCGTTATTTCCAATTGGGAGATCGGTGTAAGAAATAGCCCAGTCGTTATCTCTGGACATCTATCTTGCTCCGGACGTTGGAAAGCGATTTTTCCCTATACCCCCGACATAGAACAAATTATCATTCAATTTATATCAGTCCGTCTTTTATTGAGTCCCATTCATGACGTTAATAAGAAATTGCCGGTAAATATTTGATAAGATCGTGGTTCTTATATTTAGAGGCAAAAGAATAATCGATAAAAAACACCTACGTTAAGTTCCAATAAATATAATCAATGCATAATGTATTACCTACTTACGTATTTCGTCCTATATTTTGTAGGATTACCACCAGTAATAACGAACAAAGGACTTTTTTTTATTGTTAATGATGGCAGATGAGCCACGGCCCACCTGATGGTAAGTGGTAACCGTCGCTCATGGACTCAACTATACCGAGATTATTATTGTCAAGCCACTGCGCACCATTTCATTTCTCAGATATGAAATGAACGGCTATCTTCTGCTACAGCCAAAATACACTGACGTTCTTCATGACCGGTCACACCGGAGACGGTGGTACCGATCCGTTCGGGCCCGATAGCAAGTGAGTACACTCATTTGGTACCCAGCCCTGCCACCAGTAATGCAATGGGTAATAATTGCTTGCTTCCCTTAGTCGCCTCGTACGACACCCGTGGGAAAGAATGCGGTGGTGACACTTGTATTCTTAGTCGTTACCACACGGAAAGAGAAAGTTTAGTTGGCGTACCCATGTTATATGTATATGGGTACGCCAATCTTTCTTCACGGTCTTAGGACTCTCGCTGTTTTCTATTTCTTTCTCTACTGTGCTTTAAGAGCTCATATTTATCATTTTATGTTTGTATGTACACATGCAATTTTTTAGATTTTTGTTGTTTTTTTAAAAACCGCTGGACCGATTTTTATAACATTTTAATGGGACCTCTGATGTAGAACCTACCAAACAAAAAAAGAATTATTGAAATCGATTCATAATTGGCGAAATAATCGCGTAACAAACACACAAAAAAAAACATACAGCCGAATTGAAAACCTCCTCCTTTTTGGAAGTCGATTGAAAAATAATGAACTAAAATGTGTTTTTCGAAGTAGATAACAAAGCGGTACCGATGGTCGTTTGAGTACGACCGGAGAAACGGCTCACGATTCGGGCCTTACAGTACACAATATCCTATTCTTCCCCGTGCTGAGAGCTGTGTGGTTAGGTACATAATTCACTCCAAAAAAATATATCAAACACAAATTTATAAATCTATTTTGATCTGCATTTTACCACTTGACATGCCCAGCTAGTATGAAGACATCTAAAACAAATCTGAAGTGGAGATTGAGTATCACCATTAGGTGACTGCGATAGCTAAGCGGTCCAGAGCACTTTCCCAGACTAGATGGGATGCAAGTTCGAATCCTACTCGCAGAAAAAGTTTCTTTTACCACTTTCACAAAATTATAATGAATAAAAATATTTCTCTACTCTTGTGCCCTACTACATTAAAATATTAAATCGATTATTTTTGCTTGTTTCTCATTCCATCACCTGACTAAACTTTGTACGTACAGTTAATTGAATCAATTTTGTTTAAAATATGGCTCCAGGAATGATAGTAGATTGTGATTAAGTAACCATAATTCGTCACCAGCTGTGCTCGAGGGCTGCTATCAAATAAATCTTCATTTACGTTCTGCAAGATATGAAAAATTTTAGGCATCTGGTAGTGTGTCCCTTAACTTTACATAATTTGTTTCAGCAACACCATATTTCAGCTGTGTTTTTGATATATATTTTCCATAATTATTCTAATCGATTCATCTCACTAAACTGCCTCTGTGGTGCAGCGGTAGTATGAGCGACTACTAATCATGAAGTCTCAGAACACAAAACAATGTCATTAAGATTTATTGTCTGTTTGTTCGTTCGCGCATCACGCAAAAACTGCTGAACGGATTTGATGCAACTTTTTTATTTGATAGCTCTTAATTAGACTTAAAAACCGGTATACATTTTATCCCACTACTATATTGGGAACCTTAGGTATGACCTAAAAACCAGCTTTTGGCTGCGGCGGAGCTGCGGGCAAAGGCTAGTTTCCCTATTTATAAAAAGTGATAGAGGTCTGCCATTAGGCACGCATAACGGAAAAACTATTGGATACTTTTCAATTAAATTTTCTTAGGTTTATTTCTGAGACACATCATAGCTAAATAAAAATATTTCGATTTCTTCATTGAATATAAGGTTATTGAAGTTTCAAGAAACAACGATTTTTAAGTATACCTTACTACACGTGTTAAGTGATATGTTCTTTTTTGCCGCGCAGAAATGGGGGAGGGAAGAAGGCTTTTCTACCTTTGCCTCATGAATAAAATAAGAAAAGCACACGATGTCGCGGGTATCAGCTAGTCCACTGCTGGACATAGGCCTCCCCAAGGAATGGGGGATAGTGCCGTAATCGCCACGCTTGGCAGGCGGGTTGGCGATCGCAGTGGATGTTGTTAATACTCGAGGGAGTGCTGCTGCCCACTCCCCCGATATTTCCTCAGTCGGCTCTTACGACTCCCATGGGTGGAGAGGGGTGGGACAATTCTACAGCCGGCCCCACACGGCTATATATATATAAAAGTGTTATATTTGTTAATCAAGTATTCAGGTAGTCTGGGTGCTAAAATTTAATCTAAATGTGTAGTGCGCTCTAGGGCTGTGAGTGTATGATGTGTCTTTAGTCTTTCTATCTTTGCAAACATTCACATTTCACATTTATAATATTAGTAGGCTTTAATCAGTATTGATGATCGAAGTTAGCAGGGTATTCACTAACATTAATATCTCGATATAATATGATATCGATAATCCCAAACAGGTATATTAATATCTCTCAGATAACATTATTACCTATTTCCATAACAACACCAGCGATGTAAATGGGGTGGGTGTTGAGTTAATTAATACCTTTGGGAATAATAGTAATCGATATACCATAATTTCTGATATTTACGCAATTAATAAATCAAACTATTCTATCCCGTTTGCTTGATGTACTATCCCCAATTTCGAAGACTACAGCATTCCTGATCATGGGTGGACCACAGTTTTATTACGTAAGTATACATTATTCAAGTTTATATTTTTATGAAAATGTTCACATCATTTGGACATATCCCATCGAAGCACATTGAAACAAAATATAATTCTAGTTGTATATTCAGGCCATAATATATTTGTAAGTATTCCAAATTTTATTCAAACTCTTTTAGTCGTTCGGTCTATATGCCAAATATTCCATGGAATATATCCATTCGAGGATCGCCCCAGACCAATATTAGTCCCAGCGGCCAGTGTAAATAAACAGATATTAGCGAAGCACTAACGAACTATTATAGTACTCGAGTATGAACACAAACACAACTGCACTGTTCCCTCACTCTTTTAGATAAAGATAGATCAGACCAGAGATCAAATCCAAGGATCAAATAGTCTCTTCATCCATGCGAACTGCTCACATCTTATCGTAGCATAGATATGAAACACCGCCAACTTTTTAACTCTGAAATGTTATTAAGAATTTCTTGAAGGCAAACCTCAATAATTTTTTACTGGTCTGACCCTCTGATCTAGGACCTCGTAATCAGCAGTCGAATATACTACCGTTAGACTACTTTGCTGTAGTATCTAGTTTAGCTACTTATAACATATGTGATAGAGAAAACCAGAAACTTACATGACACAATTTTATAAAATAAACAGCAGATTTTTGTATATTTGAGATAAAAAAAACACTTTTCCTAACATTAAACATATTTATCACAACGTCAAAAAGTTGCTACAATTTTTTTTTCAGGCGTTATATATCTAGTTCACAATAATATTGGCAAGAGTTTATATGAGTATTAGTGTCAAATGAACAACAATGTTGTAATTACAATCAGTATTTCTGGATTACTATAGTTTATCCACAAGATATAGTGATTTAGCACAGGAACAGGCTCTTTTGAATGTTTTGGAATAGTTTTTTTTACATATTCCAAAAATATTGGGTTATGATTATAGGTTTTTTCATTATAAAGTTCATATAACCTTAGTCTACTTTTATAAACACCACAGGTAGCCCATTCACTAAAGCCCGCGCGAGCGCCAATAGTTACAATTTTAGGTTTAAAATTCTTGCTGAATTCATTACTGATCAACTGGAATAGAGCAGTATATAAATCGTTAGGGTTGTCATGAAAAGGCAACCGTGGTACTTTTTCAGATAGATTACATTTAAAAAGCTCTAAGCGGCTAGAGTTCATTGGAACAAAGGTAACTTTATCTTTATGGACCCTACTAGTTCCAGGAAATACCACAAGTTGTCCACAGTGATCAGATTCCAGTTTATTTATGATAGATTTATTAATTGGTTTTGCATTTGTAAATATATTATCTATACAAGTTCGAAAGAAGTAATCCTAGTATAATAGGTTCCAGAAAAACATTGTACATGTTATAAGATTTCATTATAGTTATAAATTTTTGAGTAATAGTACTATTTTCAAGTAAATTTATATTAAAATCTCCTCAGATCACAATTGTTTTATTTGAACAGGAAGTTTTAAATAAAATATCCTCTAAGTGTCTCTCAAAATTATCATGGCCAAAGTCTATAAACACAAGCGACAATAAACTGCTCAGACTCAATACAAGCAATTTCAATAACCCGTTCAACAGAGAGGCTCATAATATCATTACGTACTTTATATTTAATTTTATTATCTATAATAATTAGGGCACCACCCCGTATACTAAGTCTCTGTTGAATGAGCAAGCAACCTGGTGATTGGGAAAATTGAAAATGAATTGATTGTTTTTGAGCCAATGTTCTGTAATACAAAGAATATCTAATTCACAATCATTAATAAATAATTCAATTTCCAATTCTTTACCAAACATACCTTGAATATTTTGATGTACCAGGTTGATAGGCTTTAATTTATTATTATTACACAATATACTATTACTAGAGCAAGAGGATGTCTCTTTTGTCTTTATTACATTATAATTGGTTGATAAACTATTTTTAAAGCAAGAGGATATCTCTATTGTCTCATATTGTAATTTAAAATAGTACATGAAATGTCATTATTTTTATTACTATAAATGTCATCATTTAAATTACAAATGTCAACATCAGATTGCTCAATAAAAGCAAAGTTGTTAGCCAAGTTCTTGGCTGATGTATAAAAAAAATATGATAAGAAAGCAGCTACCTGTTGTTTAAAATATTTACAAAGATAATATCTATCTTCTGTCAAATAATAATAATGCTTATTAACATAATTGTTAATGTCAATGACATGCATTTTGTCACTTATAACATAATTGGAATGAGTTTTTATATTATCCAATGTCATATTCAAACTGTAAGTATATTCATTTTCCAACTTCGTCAATTTTCTTTTATAAGGAAATGTGAACATAACTATTTTCTTCACATTTAGATTAGAAAGTTTCTTACTATATTGCAATAACTGTCTCTTGCTCACATTCTCCCTATTTCCTATAAATATTAAAAGTATATTATCAGGGACAAAATTATAATCGAATATTTTTAGTATTTAGATATTTTTTATATATATTTTTAGCATTTGACATGCTTAGCACTATACATTAAACACAAAGTGAAAAATGTGAAATCGAAAATAACAGTCAGGAGCAGGATTTGAACCTGCATCTTCTGGATACCGTCCAGATGCTTTACCAATTCAGCCATCCTGACAATTGCTCCTGACTGCTAATTTCGATAACACATCATACTTAACGTCTTTGGGTGACGCCTGCGCCATCTGTCGGTCGTATTTTCATACATTATACCGACCAGGTAAACTTAATTTTACAATTAAGATTTTACCTAATAATGACGCAAACCCTTTAAATATTTAGATATTTTTTATATATATTTTTAGCATTTGACATGCTTAGCACTATACATTAAACACAAAGTGAAAAATGTGAAATCGAAAATAACAGTCAGGAGCAGGATTTGAACCTGCATCTTCTGGATACCGTCCAGATGCTTTACCAATTCAGCCATCCTGACAATTGCTCCTGACTGCTAATTTCGATAACACATCATACTTAACGTCTTTGGGTGACGCCTGCGCCATCTGTCGGACGTATTTTCATACATTATACCGACCAGGTAAACTTAATTTTACAATTAAGATTTTACCTAATAATGACGCAAACCCTTTAAATATTTAGATATTTTTTATATATATTTTTAGCATTTGACATGCTTAGCACTATAAATTAAACACAAAGTGAAAAATGTGAAATCGAAAATAACAGTCAGGAGCAGGATTTGAACCTGCATCTTCTGGATACCGTCCAGATGCTTTACCAATTCAGCCATCCTGACAATTGCTCCTGACTGCTAATTTCGATAACACATCATACTTAACGTCTTTGGGTGACGCCTGCGCCATCTGTCGGACGTATTTTCATACATTATACCGACCAGGTAAACTTAATTTTACAATTAAGATTTTACCTAATAATGACGCAAACCCTTTAAATATTTAGATATTTTTTATATATATTTTTAGCATTTGACATGCTTAGCACTATACATTAAACACAAAGTGAAAAATGTGAAATCGAAAATAACAGTCAGGAGCAGGATTTGAACCTGCATCTTCTGGATACCGTCCAGATGCTTTACCAATTCAGCCATCCTGACAATTGCTCCTGCCTGCTAATTTCGATAACACATCATACTTAACGTCTTTCGGTGACGCCTGCGCCATCTGTAGGACGTATTTTCATACATTATACCGACCAGGTAAACTTAATTTTACAATTAAGATTTTACCTAATAATGACGCAAACCCTTTAAATATTTAGATATTTTTTATATATATTTTTAGCATTTGACATGCTTAGCACTATACATTAAACACAAAGTGAAAAATGTGAAATCGAAAATAACAGTCAGGAGCAGGATTTGAACCTGCATCTTCTGGATACCGTCCAGATGCTTTACCAATTCAGCCATCCTGACAATTGCTCCTGACTGCTAATTTCGATAACACATCATACTTAACGTCTTTGGGTGACGCCTGCGCCATCTGTCGGACGTATTTTCATACATTATACCGACCAGGTAAACTTAATTTTACAATTAAGATTTTACCCAATAATGACGCAAACCGCGTCACCCAAAGACGTTAAGTATGATGTGTTATCGAAATTAGCAGTCAGGAGCAATTGTCAGGATGGCTGAATTGGTAAAGCATCTGGACGGTATCCAGAAGATGCAGGTTCAAATCCTGCTCCTGACTGTTATTTTCGATTTCACATTTTTCACTTTGTGTTTAATGTATAGTGCTAAGCATGTCAAATGCTAAAAATATATATAAAAAATATCTAAATATTTAAAGGGTTTGCGTCATTATTAGGTAAAATCTTAATTGTAAAATTAAGTTTACCTGGTCGGTATAATGTATGAAAATACGTCCGACAGATGGCGCAGGCGTCACCCAAAGACGTTAAGTATGATGTGTTATCGAAATTAGCAGTCAGGAGCAATTGTCAGGATGGCTGAATTGGTAAAGCATCTGGACGGTATCCAGAAGATGCAGGTTCAAATCCTGCTCCTGGCTGTTATTTTCGATTTCACATTTTTCACTTTGTGTTTAATGTATAGTGCTAAGCATGTCAAATGCTAAAAATATATATAAAAAATATCTAAATATTTAAAGGGTTTGCGTCATTATTAGGTAAAATCTTAATTGTAAAATTAAGTTTACCTGGTCGGTATAATGTATGAAAATACGTCCGACAGATGGCGCAGGCGTCACCCAAAGACGTTAAGTATGATGTGTTATCTAAATTAGCAGTCAGGAGCAATTGTCAGGATGGCTGAATTGGTAAAGCATCTGGACGGTATCCAGAAGATGCAGGTTCAAATCCTGCTCCTGACTGTTATTTTCGATTTCACATTTTTCACTTTGTGTTTAATGTATAGTGCTAAGCATGTCAAATGCTAAAAATATATATAAAAAATATCTAAATATTTAAAGGGTCTGCGTCATTATTAGGTAAAATCTTAATTGTAAAATTAAGTTTACCTGGTCGGTATAATGTATGAAAATACGTCCGACAGATGGCGCAGGCGTCACCCAAAGACGTTAAGTATGATGTGTTATCGAAATTAGCAGTCAGGAGCAATTGTCAGGATGGCTGAATTGGTAAAGCATCTGGACAGTATCCAGAAGATGCAGGTTCAAATCCTGCTCCTGGCTGTTATTTTCGATTTCACATTTTTCACTTTGTGTTTAATGAATATTTTTAGTATAATAATTAATTATTATTATTATTAACTTCGGCTTTGATTAGTTCTAGACCATTTTTAGAAATCTAATTTGAATTAAAGAAAAAATACATTTGAAATTATGAATTTACTGGACTAAGGGCATAAATGAACATCCTCCTTTACCATAACCTTTTAAACATCCAATTATCTTCACAAACTTTCCCCTTGAAATAGTAAGTAGTAAGAATAGTAGAATTATAATATACTTACTACTAGATTTTGGGTTATATTTCAGGTTCCCGGTATAGGCCATCCATCCATCCATCAACCTTTTATCGTCCACTGCTGGACATGGGCCTCCCAAAAAAGGGGGCTTTACCATAATCGCCACGCTTGGCAGGCGGGTTGGCGATCGCAGTGGATGTTTTTAGTTCACAGGGGAGCGCTGCTGCCCGGTCCCCCGCTAATCCCTTAGTCGACTTTTACGACTCCCATAGGAAGAGACGGGATGGAGCTATTCTTGGTGCTGGCCCCACACGGCACGGTATAGTAGCAGGATAAAATGTATAGATACCACTTTATTGGTGAACGTCAGGCCTGGTGTTTTGTGATGTCTCCTCCTTCTCCTTTGTATGATGTGTAACTCAATAGGTTTCGCTTAAAATTTGTTAAATATGCTCATTTTTTATCTATTTCTAATACTTTTATTTTTAACTTTAGGATATTATATAACTGCTCACATAGACGTCTTATTCATAATTTAATAATTTTGCTTTTTTTTAAAGGTACAGTACGTGATTGCTTACGTCCTGTCGAATGTTCGTAACGCAGGTTACAGATTTAGGTGTCACTTAAAAATATTTAGAAAGATTTTATGTAATTATTAAATTATTTTATTAATAAAGCACAAGTAGCAAACAAGCATCCGCAATATTTAATAAATATTATTACGATATTATAAACTTTATTAAATATTCTAAAATGTTCGTAAAAAATAATCACGCGTGTAGAAATAAACTGCACAAATAGTAATATTTTATTTTTTAAGTTGTCACCCTATTTTCTATCTCCGGGCAACCCTTTACCATATTGTGTCAGCGTTAGGTGTCAGCTATATTTCACCAATTACAGACAGTTCGGAGAAAAATAGTTTTTAAACAGCGTTCTACAACGGTGTCAAAGTTGAATCATCACCTCTGTACTTAATAAAACAAAATAAGTAAGTGATTTATAAATATAATTTACTTATGGCGTGATTAACTGGTTTATTAGTAACGTCAAGTAAATTTAGTTCTCATAACCTCAAAATTTGTGCAGGTTATGTGTTTTTATGTTAAGTCATTTCTGTAGAACTCACTTCTGTCGATATAGTTTTCTACGGGTGTGATGTGTTTCGAAAAAAGTGATGAAATGCTTGCTATGCTTATTAAATTTAACTTATTGTAAGATATATACACTCACAATATAACCTAACTACATAAATTGCTGTTTATTATTATGATTTGATGGTTCTATGCACTATGTCGCATTTTAATTACCTATATCGACAGATGTGACTTGTTGTCTACACAAGCGATTACTCGCAGGTATAGCGGGTAAAAGCGATAGGAAAAAGGAAAAAAAGATCTATTAAGAGAGCAAAAGTAGGCATGGATACGGATGAAAAAAAAAAAAATTACTGAAGCTGAACTGGATGTAAGACGTCGAAAAGACAGAGAGAGAGGTACAACAAAAGAAAGAAGCTGATAAAATAAAATCAATCAAAGAATATAGCGTGCATTTTCAAAGTAATTGTCCTTCATCGCAATATAGAGAAAATATGTTTCTTATCCGTAGGGTGATGGACTAAAAATACAAGTGTTACCACCACATCCTTTCCCGCGGCTGTCGTATAAGACGATCAAGGAAAGTAAGCAATTATCACCCATTGCATTACTGTGTGACCAGTCATGAAGCAAGTCAGTGTGTTTCGGCTGTATCGGAAGATAGCCGTTTATTCTTTCATATTATATCTGAAAAATGAAATGGTGCGCACCAGCTTGACAATACTTTCCGTATAGTCGAGTACATGGGCGACGGTTACCACTTACCATCAAGTGGGTCATGGCTCGTCTGCCATCATAAGAAATATAAAAAATCACAATATATTATAAGCAGAGAACTTGGTGTTGTTAATATTATATAGCACTCTAGTGAAACCGTACATGGAAAGGGGGCTCCTGATGACATTGGATGATGCGTTAAAAGAACAGCTGATGCATTTTTAATAATCGGTGGAGATATCCTAGACTTTGAAGCGTTGATAAATTTGTTTACAAGAGAAATGTAAGGGTATTCTAATTTGCCAATTGAATTAATATCTCTAATATACTGAGTAGGTACTAATACTACAAGACCATTCAATGGTACTCTAGCAATTCATCAACTTACGTGTAATATATGACTAATCCTGATATCTTGCATGCCAGAAGATTAAGCTGCAATGTTTGTTGAATCACGCCACATTTGCTCACATCATGACATTGGGCTTATTTACTAAACTTACAAAGGACCACAAACTGATTCCATACCAGTTTTACTATTTGCATTAGACATAATTGAGAATTATTCACCAAAAGAAGTTTCTTCTGTTTATTAGTTTTATTTGATTCTCTAAATTCATTAGTTTTCTGAAACTTTTTGTCACTTATGTTGAAATTAAAATCACTTCTGTCGACGTGGTAAAATCAAAAGGTGCAATTATTTCGTAAAATTGTTACGACCGATCTCTGATTATATTTTTTAGATACTTATGAGTTAATTTCTCTTTATAATAATTCATTAAACATCTGTTTTTGTAAAATTTAAAAAGTTTTTTATTTTTTTGTCACTCGGTAGAATGACCCAATAATGAATACTTAGGAATTTTCAATGCGTGTATTACGTTGTAACAAGGAAAATTACAGAGACAGTTAAATCTTAGCTTTAGTCGTCACCACAGTAGTTGACAGAATTTGAATTTTTATATAAAGAAAAACGGTTTCCGATGGGAGGTAAAAGCTAAAGTGAGAACGAATGAATGAAAGCTCCCTCTCGCTCGAAGTTTGGTTTTGCTTCGCTCCTCTTGTGCAAGATCGGCGTCGAGGTGGAGGCGTGAATCGATGCCGTTAACACACTTTTTAATCGAGATGTATCAAATAAAAGTTGCATCAAAATCCGTTCAGTAGTTTCTGCGTGATGCGCGAACAAACAAACAGACAAACAGACAAAGAATCTTTAAAATTCTCGTTTTGCATTTAGACACGCCTATATAGCCTTTATCTATCTATTACTATTATAAAGCTGTAACAGAGCTATGTCTGTACATTCAAGATATTTGAGAAAAAATAGCTGTAATGGGCTATATAGGCGTGTCTAAACTCAAAACGATTTTTTTTAGAATTTTTGTCTGTTTGACTGTTTGTTTGTTCGCGCATCATGCAAAAGCTACTGGACGGATTTTGATGCAACTTTTTTTATTTGTAAAGCCTTGATTAGACTTAAAAACTGGTATACATTTTATCCGGCTACTATATCGGAAACATGAGATATAACCGAAAAACTAGCTTTTGGCTGCGGTGAAGCTGCTGGCAAAGGCTAGTATTAATATAAATATCTTAAATGTACAGACATAGGTCTGTTACAGTTTTATAAAAGTATAGATAGATATAACCTTTTCATTAATTCCCGCGGAGCGCGGCGTATTTATTTATTTATAATACTAGATTATAAAAAATATATAATAATAAATAAATATTCACGGACACTTCACACAACGTCCTCTGGTCCCAAACTAAGTTTAAAGCTTGTGCTATGGGTACCAGATTACGGATATAATACATAATTATTACTTTTTTTTATAAATACATACATATAATAGACAGAAAACACAACACCCAAACGCAGTACAAATATCTGTGTTCATCACACAAATAATTTGTCCTGAGTGGGAATCGAACCCACGACCTAGTGCACGGAAGTCGGTTGCACTACCGACTATGCCACGAGGCCCGTCGTATTATACCTACATGGCGAAGTAAGCTAAGTTAACCATGTATTTCAGCTGAACTAACACAAATCATGTATTATAATGGCTAAACATGTCTAATGCTAACAAAATAATATATAAAAATATTTCAGCAGAAATTAAAGAGACCAACTCTAACAAGTACCACTATAGTAATCTTTATTATTATCACTAAGACCAGACACATTATTTAAATTAAATTTTAAAATAATGCTCTAGACGTGACCTGTCATTAAAATTTTATTGCTAATTTAGATGAACCTTTTAGAACTACACATACACGTATGACACTGCATTTGTGACAGCTCCGTGGTAAGCTCACTGTTGCTAATGTTGTGATATCTCATTAGATCTTAGAGTTTACCTGTGTTAGTTATTATGTCCGCAATAATCTTAGAAATTAAGTTATGTTTTCATTATAATAATTTCTGATATTTACGCGAATGTTACACATTTTAAATAAATACATGCAAATAAGCTGCAGGTTCCATGCCGCCGTCACAGAAACTGAGTGAAGCTACCCACAGTTGAGCGCCTCCCTGCAGTCCTGCCCTATGTTAAAGTAAACACTGACAAGGTTAGCTACATTCTCAAAAACGCTTCAATTAAAACCTATTTGACAGCCACTCAAAAGAATTAGTCAATTTTTACCACCAGTCAAGTGCCATATATCCTTAAAGGATGCAGGAGTATACAAGCTGGATTGTGATTGTGGTCTCTCCTACGTTGGGCAAACAAAGATATCCATAAGAACTCGGATCAAAGAACACATAGCTGATGTGAAGCACCATCGCTATACAAAGTCTGCAATTTTCGAGCACACACAGGACCACATCCGCCATTACATTAGGTTTGAAAAACCTCGAATTCTCGCAAAAGAACATCAATATCCCCCTAGGATGATACGTGAGGCTATTGAAATTAAGAAACATCCCAATTTCAATAGAGAAGACGGCTGGGTCTTACCATCAAGCTGGAATACTGTGATATACCTCACCAAACATAATACAAGAAGGCACACCACAAGATTGCAAGACACAGTTAGCGCTTATTGTGTAGATAAAACCCACAGTAGCAATTAGTAAAAGCTTTTGCTTCTAAAAAATAAATTAATTAATTAGCTTTCAGTAGTTCCACATAAAATTTAATAATCCATAACAGTTGTTGTCTACTGAGTTTTCTGAGCGGATCTTTCTCAGTCAGGCCGCGTTCCGATCCGGTGGTAGCTTTTTAGTCTTAGTTTCTGGTAAAATCAATATAATCTATACTATTATAAAGCTGTAACAGAGCTGTGTCTGTACATTCAAGATATTTGAAAAAAAATAGTTGTAATAGGCTATATAGACGTGTCTAAACCCAAAACAATTTTTTTTAGAACTTTCGTCTGTTTGTCAGTTTATCTGTTTGTTTGTTCGCACATCACGCAAAAACTACTAAACGGATTTTGATGAAACTTTTTTATTTGATAGATCTCGATTAGACTTAAAAACTGGTATACATTCTATCCCGCTACTGTATCGGGAACCTGAGATACAACCTCAAAACCAGCTTTTGGTTGTGGCGGAGCCGCAAGCAAAGGCTAGTTAATAAAATAAACTAATAAACAATATTGTCTTCTTACTGGTAGTTATTTTGCTCACTAAATTCTAATTGGTAGTTTGTAGTAAAATTTTTGAGCACTAAATACAAACAAAAATGTTGTCAATATAAAGAGGAGTATTATACTCATTTTAATATATTAGCTTAAAATCTCATACATTGTAAGTATAAAATTTAAAGTAACTACTTTAATTTTTTATATCTACTTTAAAATATTTTATATCTTTTTTATCTACTTTAAAATATCTATTTTAATTGTGTTTCCAAACGAATATTAGGTGGGTTAAAATAAATAAACCAACTTTTGTAAAATCATAACCTGTACGGTAGATGAAACCGTTGAAACAGCCTTGGACGTCTACCATCTAAGTCCACCTGTGATCATGAATGCTGTAAAGTATTCAGAACGTCGGGATAGTAGAAAATCAAGTGAACGCCATAGATTCCGTAAACGTAGTTTTATTTCAAAATTATGTTTTCATTGCTGAAGTATGCTGTCATGTCATATAATTTTCCAGCTCATAGTGTTATTTCTAGATTGAGCCATACGTGTATCATATCATACTCGTCAAATTATGTATCTCACATAATTGAAGAGTAGAACATCATATGAAGGTTATTTGCAATAACTACCTATTCTCGACTTTAAAAATTATACTCCATTGCTCATAATATGGGACTTGGTCTGCTCACCAATAGAAAAAATGGGTTTCTCTAACATTACTCAAGTTAGAGCAGTTTTCTGTGGAGACTTATACGACTACTAGCATTTGGACTTAAATTGATTGTTTTCAAGAACGCTATCAAATGGTGAGAATGTTACAGTTTGGAAATATTTAAGTCATATGTTTCCATTATTTTCATGAAAAATTTTCTTAATGCCGTACAAAAATTTCAACAAAGCGCCATTGCAAAATTTATCTCGAATGTACACGAAACAAAAATTACTTACAATCACTTACGCCAGAAAACCTTGTAAACATAAAATTTATACATACTTCAAGTAGCTTAGTTCTAACCGAGGGATTCACAAGTAATACTTTCATACTTTTTGTCCGAGATTTATGTTAAAAAGTTCGCCCATTTCTCATTTTCCCCCCATGCCCTTTCCACTGTGTGAACGATTATCATTTCTTTTTCTTGGCCCAAAAAAGTTTCTTTTGTCAGTTACGCCCGCGTGGTTCTTTTCAAAATAGGAACAATGAAACGTTATTTAACATTTGGATGCTATGTTTATTTAAATTCATGTTCAGTTATATTTTCAACTGATTTATTTTTCATATAATATTTTAATACCTTTACCACTTGCCGTATTTTTACCAATCACTCTCTTCAATAAATTGCCTTGGATATTTTAAAAATGTGTGAAATATGACCATGAATTTATTTATTTATTAATTTTTTTTATTTTTTTTTTAATTTATATTTTGTAACTTTGCGGAATGAAAGCATATGAATTTGTATTTTATACTAAGCGTGTTATTTGTATATTATAATTTATACAATTTTTTGTTCAAGATCAAAATGGCAATATTCTCTTGCCTGTCATTTCTCACTTTATCTGGAGTTTGAACAAAAAGAAGATCGTTTTCCAATCCTCTCTCACATATTTTACGAGCATTCACTCCTTTGTCATGTCTTCATTCACACAGTTTATCTACTTTTTTTTATATTAGCTCAAAAAAATACCACCCTTTTTGAAAGGAATACTAGGGGTTGTTTTTATATGGAGTAAACTACAAGCTGACCCAGCAAACGTTGTTTTACCATATAAATTATTTTTACGTTGGCAGTAGAAGGGTGAAAATTTAGAGCTGTATGTATTTTTTAATGCCGAATCATGAAACAAAAATTTAGTCCACAAAATTTAATAAATAAATTGTTTTGGGGTGGACCACCCTTATCACTTAGGGGTATACCAAATAGTTTACATCCTATTCTCAGACCTACGTGACACGAGAATTTTATATATTAGATATAGTAGGTAAGTACTAAGACTTTGTTAAGCACTTATTTTATGGACGGGAAGAATGCACCAGGCCTCACACTCCCTTGTCTTTGGAAATAGCGGGATAGTGTGCACTAAAAATTACGGGCCACTAATCGGTCTTAGCATCATATCATAGTATAGGGTCATAGATAGTGAAATAAAGGAAACGACAGAAAACAATTTTAAAATTATATAATAGGTATATTTTTCAATATGACTCACATTGCAATATTGATGATCCCATAAAACATTTGTTCTAATTAATAAATAAATCGACTAGTTTACATCGTTGTACGTAACTACAAACTGGTTGTCACCTCACTATGTTTCAGCTCTGGAACATTGAGTGTAAAGTGCCTATTACATTTACAATCTACAGGACCCCCTAGTTTACCCTTTGCTATACATATATTAGGCGAACGGTATTTATCTTCTATACTCTTTTTTCTACTTCTAGGTATCGAATGAGAACCATACACAAATTCTATGCCTCCATGTGCGTTATTATTATTAATTATATTATCATTTTTATTACAAATAGAATAAGTCTTGTGATTAAGGTCGTTTCTTTGTAAATCTTCTTTAATTTTCTTTTCTATATTATTATCTTTGTTTAACATTATTGAGGAATAGTTGTTTGGTTCGGAGACGGTTTCGTTGCTCGTGCTTAAGGCTTCATTGATATAACGTTGTGACATCCACACGTATCTTGCCATTGGTTCTTCGGGTCCCCATAATCGGGATGGGCGGAAGGCAGATGATATTTTCTGTACAGGTAAAATATTATTTTTCGATTTCTAAAGTTTATGTTAGGGGTTTAAAACCTATTATTCTCATACTGTTCGGCATGGATCTCTCATCACAGTGAAGAGGATTACGACCATGATCCACTACATGTCCATTGTGGGTTGATCAATTTTTACAAGCAATTTTTACGTTAGGAAATTTCTCAGGCATGCCAATTTCCTCAAGATGATTTTATTCATAGGAAGTATATTAAAAAAAATGACAAATTATTTATAATACAAACCGTTAACAAATTGAATTGCTCTTCTTTCGCCACAGCTACGGCTGCCATTACAACCATGATCACCAAAATAGCCACAAAAACTCCAAGAAGCGGCCACAGGACCTCTCCTTGACCCCAAGATACTTGCAGTAAGGCCCGAAGCCACCATGCCGAAACTCCGACGAGGAGGGCAGGAGTAACCCACCATGTGGCTATCCAGAAGTATGGCAGTTTTACGCCCGTGAGGAATGCTATATCCACAGTCAGATAACACCATCCTGCAAATAAATACAGAAATATAAATTAATAGTGGTAGCTTAGCTCATTTTAAGATGAATTGATTTGACATGGAAACTAGGTACCGTTTTGTCACTGAATATCAGTTTAAGTTTTTTTTTTATACTATATAGTTGTCGATCAAGCTTTTTGCCCATCTGATGGTAAGCGGTAACCGTAGCCTACAGACGCTAGTAACACCAGAGGCATCACTCGCGCGTCGCCATCTGCAAGGAAAGGGATTGGAGGTGGATAATAAGCTGAGGATAGGTAGAATACTAAGGAGAGGATAGGAAGGACAATAAGGAGACGATAGAGAGGGGGTTTGCACCTCCGGTGCTCTCACTCGCAACGTTGGAGTAACTATCATTGTTAGACGCTATTTCTCCTCTACTTCTTAACTCTTCTTCTAGGATTGGCAACGTACAAGTATCGCCCTTGATAGTGCTAGCCTCCAAGCTACTGAGAATGCATACCATTAGACGGGACATAAATATGACTGTTTACCAGCCTTGTAGTAACTATATTTTGTTTTATTACTAACAATGTCAATTGACTCTCTAAGGCACTAGGTTATATAGGTACGCTTTATTGCGGGGTACTTTACACACATATCACTAAAGACCAAAAATTGTTAAGCTTTGTCAAATTCGCGTAAGACTTTAGTTTTACCAAATGAATACGATTTAATATATTTGTTTCAACCCACTATTAGTCACAGGTCTCCTTTCAACGTGAGAGATATAGGGGCCTAAGTCCACCGCGCTGGCCTGGCGCGGGTTGGCAGACTTCACAAGCCGTTGAGAAAAACTCTTAGGCATGCAGGTTGCCTCACGATATTTTCTTTCACCGAGCAGTGATAAATTGTAAACAAATACAAAATTAGATATTCTCGGAAAATCCCGAAAAGTCTGAGGTGTGTGCCATGACCTTGGACTGGGGATCGAAATCGATACCACCATACAGTCTTGGTTTTACCAGTTTGCTCATTTTAGAAATCAGAATGAGCAAAGGCTATCACTACTCACCTAAACAATACCTATAAGCATTAAATTGGAACTCACCATAAATGAAAACGAATCCAACTATCTCCAGTGCACATGTGAACACGGCCAATATTGGAACAACCAGATCATCTAATATTGTTGCTACTTCTTGTCCTCGTGTTAACACAGCTACTGAGAATGCAGTGCCTAATGCTGATAATGCACAAGCGAATAAACGCCAGTTGTCACCTACACGACGATGGAGCTTGTCGAATACTGGATATAGAAGTAACAACTACAATAATAATATAAGAATAAA
This sequence comes from Leucoma salicis, assembly GCA_948253155.1. NCBI lineage: Eukaryota > Metazoa > Arthropoda > Insecta > Lepidoptera > Erebidae > Leucoma > Leucoma salicis. The sequence continues at coordinate 5,644,774 of OX411808.1, read as the reverse complement.
TTACGTCTTCGTATGATATTTTAAAAATAATAATTCATGGAAATTTGATTAACAAGTTTTAATTTAAGATCAAACAATTAATTTTGATATTCAAAAATAACAACTGTTTGTTTATAGTTTTACGTTTTCACTTTTGTCGGCAGTCCTCATGACTGCTTTGGATTTTTTTTTAAGTGAATACTTCTATAGTAATGTTTGGATAGGGAGTCAATTGATGTAAGTCGTTATTGAGATGGTCACGTGACGTGCTAACGATAACACTATATCTGTTCCTATAAGTATAACTTATTGCGCTAGGCCAGCTGTGAATGAAATACCTTTTTTTTTGTTAAGGCGGGAAAAAATGTTCCTAATCGCACACCCCATCGTTCGGGGCAACGACCAGGGTAGTGTGGGGCTAGCACCCACTAAAAAAACCCGCCGTGTGCCATCTCTCCGCCTTTATTGGCGGGCCACTGGAACTATGTTACATTCCTTCGGTGGTATGAATGAAGTACCTAATGAATAATTTTAAATAATATGTTTTTTTTATATTTTATCTGTATTTTATAGAAGAAATTACTTTCGAAAGTGGAAAAAGCGAGCTTTACTGCGAGCAGGATTTGAACCTAGATCCTATCCAATCCAGGGACGTGCTCCGGACCGCTAAGCTATCGCAATCACCTAACGGTTTCTCCAAATCTCCACTTCACATTTGTTTAAGCTCTCTTTTTTCGCTTTCACAAATAATATGTAGTGTAATTTTCAAAATGTTCTATTACATAAAGCAGAATACCGGTCAGTATGTCGTAAGATTATTTGTGACCGATAGGTAGGACATTATCTAATACGGGAACTTAATATATTCTAGCAGTGATCTAAGTTGTCTTATTTTTTGCCCTTGAAGACTAACAGTTTGTTTTACAAATAATAACAGTTAGTTATTAATAACAGTTAGATATTCTTTATGATTACATATTAATAAGAATACGCTACATTACTGTCAAAATCATTCTTGCATAAGACAAACTAAGTAAGAGCATAATATCACTGCAAGAGAACTAGAAATCCTTACCTGATATGAAAGGCAGAATTCCTTTCTCATTCTAAAGCATCTCCGCGAGTTTCTCGTGTAAAGGAAAACAACCGATCCTATCTCTACTCTTCTCTTAAGGTCGAGAGAACATCACCCCTCACACCATGGATGATGAATTGTCATGATGGGCAACAGCTTGGATATGATTTTGATAATGCTGGACCCATAAGTGGCAGTACTTAGCATTAAGTGAGCATTGGCTTGTGTGTTAGCGCTTATAAAACTCTGTCGTCTAAATACAGTACCTCATTATTTGAATACTATTTTTTACCGTAACCCTACCTTATTCTTAAAAACACAAAATAGTAACAAAATAGATTGACTACAATAAAAACAGTTAAAAAAATCAAAGTAAATAATAAACATGGGGTACAAAATAAAATATGAAATATAAAAACACTAAAATTATTTGATATTTTTTTTTAAGTAGGCACGTTTAAAACAATATATTTTAGATAAAATACTATTATTCATCGATTAAACATAGATTTACATGAAATTGTAACTATTGTTAAGTCAGTGTCCGTATTAGATCATAATTAAGCAGGATTTTTCATTTCCTTTTTAACCTATAAAAAGGTTTGCTTTTTTTTCTTATCTATTAATTTATATTTTTCATGTATTTCATTTAATTTTTACTTTTTAGTGTCTAATTTTTTTATTTTGTTTATCAGTACAATATAATCCTATCATAAGATAAAACAATTTAATACGGCGAAAGATAATGTATATTTCAGTGGCTAAAACATGAAGGTGTGATCAAAAACAATAAGGGTGTGTTATACAAATCTGTTTAACCACAAAAATAGTACAATCCTTATGTTATGTTATGGAATGGTGAATACAATAAATAGCCATGCGTTCACAACAATCGTGGTTCATTTGCTGATTGTAATTGAAGAGTTTCATTATGTATCTTAGAAGATCTGACATCCTTATTATAACAAATAGTATACTAAAACTTTCCCTAAAAATATTAACTTCTAATAACGAAAACCCCATCCAAATCGTAGATTTTGAAAAAACCACGTACTTATAAACATACATAATACAGAGCCTCATTTTTTGAAGTCGGTTAAACATTCGGACGTCGACCTGTACACTACCCTGTTCGTTGCCCCGAACGACGGGGTGTGTTATTAAGAACATTTTTTCCCGCTTAAACCAAAAAAAAAGGAATCTATGTTTAACCGACCGACAGAACATTTTTTTAAATCGGTTAAAATATTAAAACTTACCACACTGACAACACCAGAAACTAATATCACGCTAAAAGCGAGCAGAGGCCAAATTTTGTCTCTCCTCTCGGATACCGAAGATTGATATATCAAGACTAGAATTGATATGAAGCTTTTATCTTTTGGTCCCTCTCCGCCAATGGATTCCCACATTAGCACCCAGAGCCAGCCAGCGAATATATTTGACATTATAACCAGCGCTGATGTCCTGGAAAAAATTTAATAGACTCGTATAATAAAACACTGTTTCAACGAGTCCAAACTATAAAGCTGTAATAGAGCTGTGTCTGTACATTTAAGATATGTGAGAAAAAAAATACTGTATTTAGGCTATATAGGCGTGTCTGAACACAAAACATTTTTCATTTTTGTCTGTTTGTCTATTTGTTAGTTCACGGTTTACGTAAAAACTACTGAACTGATTTTGATAGAACTTTAAATGTTTGATAGCTCTTGATTAGACTTAAAAACTGGTATACATTTTATCCCGTTACTTTATCGGGAACCTGAGACATAACCTAAAAACTAGCTTTTGGCTGCAGCGGATTTCATCAAAATAGCTATGCATAAAATAGATTCACACAATCTATAAAGAATATTCAAGAGACCAAATAGTATTTAATTTTTATAGAATTTAATTTATAAACCATCAACAGACAAAATTAATTTGTCGCAAAATTTGGCATACTTTTGAAACGTTACAAAATTGTCGTCAGCAGCAGTTTGGTTAATCGTAAGGAATTATCTGTGTCGAAGCTTTTGACAACGTCGACAAGCTTAGTGACGTAAGCATCTGGGAACACTCACGTCACTCTCAGTCAGTTCAGGGTATATTTTCCACTTATTATCTGACCCGAATCACATAAGTTGACCTAAATATCAATGTCTAATAACAATTTAACGAACAGACTTCTACCTAAAAACGTTTTGGGCAAAGTTCTTTAGATATTATAAGACATAGTTAGGAACCCTGCATGCCTGACATATTTTACAGACCGCTACTGACCCACACTGGATCAGCATCCTTTTTTTTTTGTTTAGGCGGGAAAAAATGTTCCTCACCACACACCCCGTCGTTCGGGTCAACGAAGAGGGTAGTGTGGGGCTCTCACCCACTAAATAAACCCGCCATGTGCCGTCTCTCCGCCTTTATTGGCGGGCCACTGGAACTATGTTACATTACTTCAGTGGCATTGGATCAGCATTCTAAGTAATGCCTAAAACTCTGGCCTTATAATGGGATAGAAATCAGTTGTCAAAAATGTATAATGCCCAATTGGACAGGGATTTTTACCCCTTGTACCTATATCATGAAGACTAACCTTTCGGGTGACGTATAAGGTTTTAGTACCTGCCCTGCTACAATAATGCTTAAAGTCAGGGATAGATAGATTTGCTTACAAAAAGGATGTGCCTATTACGGCCTGTTATAGCAGACATGATGTTTACAATAGTTAAAATTAAACTAATTATATGTAAAACCTGTCAGTGGTTTTCTTTTCTTAATAAAATTTGGCAAAACTTTTATATTTAAAAAAAAAACTTTTATTTGGGTCTTGTAATTTCCGATAATGGTTAAAGGTGGATGATTGTTATCTGTTAACAACCAAAGAGGATATAACCGCTACTACGCTGAGTTGAAAACATTAAAAACTTTGGTAAGTAGGTACTAAAACAATATTACGTAGTTATTCTTTAAATAATTTCGTAAGAACATTAATGCACATTTAATAAAAACAAAATATAATTATTTTGTGAAAATCCATATTACTTATTTGTAATCAAGAGTGGAAATTATGATTCAAAATATTGTCAAACATTTTACATCTATCATGTCAAAACATTTTATATCTGTCATGTCTACTGTAATAGCAGGCGTACATCGCTCGCTCAAGGCCACGAGTTATACGCCTACCGTTTCGCGTACCGACCACGGTACAACCGACTCAAGACTGTCGCACGCGAGCCTTTGCGCTCGCGCTTGTTGTATTGATTAAAATAAAATTATTTACGCAATTTAGGGTATTTCGACAATCCATCCATCCATCCATCAGCCTTTTAACGTCCACTGCTGGACATAGGCCTCCCCAAGAGAACGCCACAACGAGCGGTCCTGTGCTGACCGCATCCAACGGCTCCCCGCAGCTTTGACCAGATCATCGGTCCATCTGGTAGGGGGCCGTCCTACGCTGCGCCGTCCGATACGTGGTCGCCACTCGAGAACCTTTCGTCCCCAACGGTTATCGGTTCGTCGAACGATGTGGCCTAACCATTGCCACTTCAGCATGGCAACCCGGCGGGCTTTGTCGGTCACTCTCGTTCTCCTACGGATCTCCGTATTACGGATTCGATCACGTAGGGAAATACCAAGCATAGTCCGCTCCATGGCCCGCTGAGTGACTTTGAGCCTTGATATGAGGCCAACATTCAGAGACCACGTCTCTGTTCCGTATGTCATCACTTATTATTAACTTATTTCGACAATAAAATTTAATAACCGAAAATTCAGAGCTAAAACTCTAAATACATATGATCAACAAAAAAAAAACAATGTATAAAAAAATAATTCGACTTGAAAATATCATTTAAAATAATATAAAAAGTAATCAAGTAGAATCTACTAGAAAAATATTTTTTTAATTTTTATTAACGACAGCTTGGCTGCTGTCGGTGGAGTCAGGAGTATACGAAACCGGCGAGCGGAAACCGGAGAGTGTATGAAGAGAATTATGAATGTTGAGGAAGCGAGAGATGTATGCAAGAACAGAGCCTTTTGGCACTCTGTTCCCTCTGCCTACCCCGCAAGGGAGATAGCGTGATGTAGTAAAATCATCATAGGTGCAACCCTAGCGCATTTGTTGAATGACGCGGTTGCCCGAAGATCATGCGGCGGGCAAAACAATCTCAACTGTATTTCTGTGTACATAAGGTACATTTATTCTCGTTACGAACAATTAGTATTATTATTAAGATTATGAAGGCTATTATAGAGAGATTTTGGACAAGTTTTAATGGAAGTGAGGTTTCTGTCCGTAGGACTAGTATCTATTCTGTGGTAATAGTAAGTGGCTTGTAGTTGTGTATTGTTTTCTGGTTATACGCATTAGGTACTCTTTGTGTATTGTGAATGTTTTTTTTTTGTTTTTATTAATATTGTATTGTGTATTAGTGATTTTAAGCTTTATTTTTTGTTTATAGGCAGGGCAATAGAGTAGTCAATTATCTTCAAAAACACATATTATTGTTTCGTGTACTTATATCCTTTCCAGACCAAGAGTGTCGTAACGGGCAATTTGCACATCTCATTACCATTTAGCTAACATATTATCTCTAGTGAAAAATATGGCATAGTAGAAACGTACTTACTGCTTTATAACCTTGTTGTAAATAAAATATAAAATAAATTTAAAAAAATATTTATTTTTTTAAGGCTGTTTCCCATAATATACCTCTTTGTAACCCTAACTGTTATAAAGCTGTAACAAAGCTGGTCCATAAAAACTAGTTAGGGTCTCTGAACATAAAACATTTTTTTTACAATTATTGTCTGTTTGTCGGTTGGTCGTATAGGTTTTATCCCGCTCCTACATCAGGATCCCTTAATTTAACCCGTAAAATAAATGACCTTATCAATTAAAATTTGTTGAGGTCTACCTACTAACTATATGATTTAGATAACAAACAAACTCTATTAGATTTAAAATTAGATTTATTTTAATGTAAGTTCACACGGTCTGATGAATATTTTGAACATTTGAATATGTGGTGGTTATGTGAGCTGATCTTAATTTCAAATTGTTCTTATTCGTTTTGTAATCTGAACGAAGTTATAATAATGGTGACCAAAGTCAAGGTTAAAAGTAACATTATACAATAGTATTAATTTACACGAGATTTATGTTCTTGGTACCTATAATAAGTATATAAATATAATGTTACTAGATACGTAAAATTTTAATCAAATTGGAAATTATACAATAAAAGCGAAATACAGATTAAAAAAAAATTTATGCAAATTTTTACACCTAAAATTTCACATTTGTTTCCACAATATTTTAACGAAAAACAGTGGTAACTTTCATTTGTCATTATTTCTCCATGATTATGTATGTTGTAAAAGTTTCAAAAAATGCTTTCAAAAATACTTACCACCGAACATCTGAATACTTGTAAATTGATCCACCAGCGCTAACGAAGTATCCGCTCATTATTTGCGTAGACAAAAGCGCCTGTACCAATGCACTGTGCCAAATGTATGGGTGCGACAGTGGTGACCATTGCTCGCATGATTCGAACATAGCATCCAGAACTTCCACGTTTGACAAAAATGTGCATAGTATTACAGCTATAGCCACAATTACAGTTGAGAGAACACTTAACGCTATTTTCAAGGTTTTGTGAAGACGGAATAAACTGTAAAAAATATATTTTGATTAGGCATTAATTAATATGACATTATATAGTATACTAAATCATGTGTAATATGTGTTTGAAAAAAAATGTAATAAATAAGTATGAGGTGACGAAGAGAGGTAAGCAATCACCCATTGTATTACTGGTGGTAGGGTTGGGTACCAAGTGGGAGTACTTACTTGTTATCTAGCCCAAGAGGATCGCTGGTCTTCCATGCAACCGACTGATAAACACTTCGATGTGTTTTGGTTGTTGCGGGAGATAACCGCCCATTCAACAACAACTACATAGCATCACGCCTGTATTCCGCAAAGAGGTAATCAGAGGTGTATTACACACCCACGGTTCGCCAGCTATGTCTAAGTTCTACGTAATAGGAGCGTGCCTATTGCCGTCTACTGGGCGCATTTACAAACTCCGGGATGCTACTGAGAAATTTTCTTTTTTTACGAAAGCCAATATTATTCACTCATTCGAAATTTCTCTAACCTGAATTTTTTTGGAAATTATTGCAACGATATAGCAGTATTCTTAGTACATTAGCGGTTACCACTTACCAATCAGGAGAACCGTGGCCCATCTGCTAATATTAGCAATGAAAAATAAAAACAGCATAGCGCTAGAAGAAAAGATATTTTAAAAGCTGAAAATTAAGGATTAAAATTAAAAAAAAAACAAGACCTTTAAGTTCTGTATGAAATATCAGAGATATATTTATTCATCACACTAGTATATTATATACCTACCTATATTATAAACGTTGTAATCCTATTTTGGTGGTAAAACTTCGACCGGTTAGTCATCACAAATTCATAGAATATTGGTGTAAAGCCAATGTTAGATATTCGATGTTAGCATCTATAGGCTACGATGACTGCTTAGTGTTAGGCGGGACATAAGCGAGCTGGCGGACCTCCGTGCGGCCTGTTTTTGTGCCCGGAGGTCCTACACCCGCAGCCGACGTCGCCGAATCCACGACGAAGAGCGGGAGGGCCGGCTGTATGCGGCGTACAGCAGTGCGCGCGCCGCGTTTAAGCTGGCCATCTGTCGCGCCGAAGATGCAAAAAGGCAGGAGATGGATTTAGGGTCTCGAGCGTGACCCCTGGGGACGCCCGTACTGCGCGGCGCTTAACAAGCTCCGCGCCCAGGCCCCCCCCCCCCTTACGGAGACCCTCCGGTCGGGCTTCCTCTCTGAGGTGGTCGAGGGACTTTTCCCTTCACGGGCGGTGCACACGCCCCCGGTCATGGCTCCGCCAGATGATGACCGGGAGGCCAACGGCGGGGAGGTACCGCCTGTGACGACGACGGAAATGGGGGCGGCGGCAGCGCGTATGCGGAGAGGCGCCATCCCCAGGCCGGACAGGGTTCCCGCCCGAGTGCTGGCCCTGGTCCTCAACCACCTTGAGCCCCGCCTCAGGGGACTGTTCGGCGCTTGCCTGGTGTCCGGACGGTTCCCTGACTGCTGGAAGGAGAGGAAGCTCGTGCTCCTGCCGAAGCCGGGACGGCCTCCGAATACAGTCTCGGCCTTCAGGCCCATCGTGTTGCTGGACGAGGTGGGCAAACTCCTCGAGCGGGTAATTGCTGCCTGCATCATCCGGCACCTAGGAGCGGTCGGCCCCGACCTGTCCGACGCCCAGTTTGGTTTTCGGGCGGGTCGGTCTACGGTTGACGCCATTTTGCGCCTGAAGGCCGCGGCTGCGGAGGCCGTCACCTCAAGGGATGTGCTGTTGGCGGTGTCGTTCGACATCGCCAACGCCTTCAGTAGCCATTCGGCTGCATCAAGGAGGCACTCCGGTACGATGGAGTGCCCCTCTACCTAAGGCAGTTGGCGGACTACCTCGACGGCCGCAGCGTCCTCTTCGTGGACCGGGAAGGGGACGTTGTAAGGAGGGCTATGTCGTGCGTCGTCCCGCAGGGTTCGGTTCTAGAGCCACTCCTGTGGGATATCGGCTACGACTGGGTCCTCCGTGGCCGGCTCCCCCCCCGGGCCGGGCGTAATTTGCTACGCAGACGATGCGCTCGTCACAGCCCGGGGCTGGATCCTCGAGGAGGTGGCAACGCTGGCCACCTCAGGTACGGCGGAGGTGGTCAGGCGGATCGAGGCGCTGGGGCTTAGGGTGGCCCTTGAAAAGTCGGAGGCCCTACTCTTCCATGGGCGCCGACGGGGCCCGCCCGCCAGCGCCTCGATAACGGTCAACGGTGTGGGCTTGCCAATCCAGGCCCACATCAAATATCTGGGCCTGGTATTGGATGGACGGTGGCACTTTGACGAGCATTTCCGCCGTCTTGCGCCAAAGCTCGTCGGCACGGCGTCCGCCCTCGGGCGACTGATGCCGAATTTAGGCGGACCGAGGCTCGCGTGTCGACGACTCTACGCGGGGGTAGTACGGTCGATGACACTGTACGGCGCGCCCGTGTGGGCGGAGTCCATGGCCGCTCGCAATAAGGCCCTTCTGTGGCGTCCACAGAGGGTCGTAGTGGTCAGGGCAATACGCGGGTACCGCACGGTCTCGACCGATGCAGCCTGTGCGTTGGCCGGAACCCTCCCGTGAGATCTGGAGGCGGAAGTGCTCGCCGACGTCTATCGGCGGGCGTCGACGGCACGGGCGGGGGGCAGCTGTCCCTCGCCGAGCGCAATGTCATCGTGGCGGGAAGATGCCCGCCGCGCCACCGTCCTAAAGTGGAAGTATCGGCTGGATACGCCCCGGGCTGGTCTCTGGACCGTGGGAGCGCTCCAGCCGATTTTGGAAGAATGGGCGGGGCGGCAGCACGGGGTCCTCACCTTCCGGTTGGTGCAGGTTTTGTCGGGGCATGGTTGCTTCGGCAAATACCTGCACATGATCGCTAGGAGGGAGACAACCCCAGGCTGTCACCACTGCGGCTGCGACGAGGACTCGGCGCAGCACACGCTCGAGTCGTGCCCGGCCTGGGATATGCAGCGCCGGAAACTCGTTGCAGTCATAGGCGTGGACCTGTCGCTGCCGGCCGTTGCGCGAGCGATGGTTGGCAGTGACAGGGCCTGGACCGCCTTCTGCGAGGCTGTCATCTCGCGGAAGGAGGTGGCGGAGAGTGCCCGGGAGGAATCCTCCTTCGCGGACCCGATTCGCCGCCGGCGCGTGGGGCGGCGTGCGCGCTCTTACATGCGCCTGATGCCGCCTTAGCCGAGGTTGCGGACGGTGGGGTCGGGGAGTACCCTGCCGTCCGCGGAAGCCTACCGCGAAAGTGCGACGCCCAAGTGCGCGAGGCGTCGCTCAAGGGAGGGTGCCCGAAGGGGCTGCTGCCTGCGGATCGCGGTCGAAACGACGCGGTACTCGTGATCCGCCGTAGCAAGGGCGGGTGGAGGCGCACGGTGGGTTTTTAGTGGGTGAGAGCCCTACACTACCCCGTTGTCTCCCCGGGCAGCGGGGTGTGCGGTAGGTCATTTTTGCCCACCTAAAATAAAAAAGCAAAAAGGCGGGACATAAGCTTATGACATTTATTAAAATATATAATTTATAGTGTTTAGCGCTTTCAAGAAGTATGAATACAAATTATGATATTTTGGTACCATTCACAGCACTAATTCATAACAAGACAACACACTTACCTATGGCGTTTCTAAGACGCACTTAGATGTAATAAATGTAATAAGCAAACAAGCAAAAAACATAGCTTTGTTACCGTAAAAAAAAAAAATATATTATAATTCCTCTGGCCTATAATTTTCATAATATTATGTTTCACGTCCTTTAATTTGAACAATTATACCAATTCCGCTAATGAGTATCTGCGTTGGATAATACTTACGTTCCTATGGAATATTATGTAGGTAATTTATTTAAAGTAATAGATGGTGGAGTGGTTTAGATCCGAGTGTTGTGGGTTCGATTCCGGGTGTATGTTTGTAAAGTCTCCCGCGATATAAGGATTATTCCTTAGTGCAGTGTTGGATTAAAAAAAAATGGAATATTTATCTACTGTATTGTACTGGCCTGTCAATGATAGACAATTTTATTTCAAGTGTGTTTTCTTTTGAAGTGAAACGGTTGGCTTAATTTTATTTCCTTGACCATCTTAGGGCACGCGTTTTTGTGGTAGGCAATGGCTTAGGGTTGCTAAAGACAGGCGGCTACCACTGATCATCAAGTAGGTGGTTGTTAATAAAAGAAAGCACGTGGATTATTATATTAATTAGGTATATTCATGTGTAATTAATCTTGCTATAACTAATACTAAACGTAATATACTATGTAATAAGAGTATTATTACTTACGAAATGGGCACGAAGAACCACAACAGAAATATCAAAATCGCCATTATGCCGAGATACTGTGGATATTCCGTGAATGGCGCCAGAAAAGTGGAACTGAAATGGTAATCGTGGAGTTAAACATTATTATGGATGGCTATTATACTGTAGGGGTTAAGTAAGTGTATTACAATATGTTTATTTTGTTTTGTGTGATAATGATCCCATCAAAAACAAAAATGTGTAATGAGAGCAAAGTTCGATGTTGTGATATATGCTTTGGTTGTTGACTTCAACGACAAAAGAAGTGAGATCTAAATGGGTGCCAAGTTCAATGGTCAGTCCTGAAATTTATTTATAACAACATATAATATTTTATCAATTTAAAATGTAATTTCTTCTTATAACTTAGGATAATATAATGAAGCCTAATGTCTGACTTGACTAGTTTTCATACATGAAATTTATCTGTTTATGTGGAAAAATATTTGAGTTATGAGGGGGTCAAAAGTGACTCCAAATGGTTCGTGTAATATTACACACGGTACTGCTCGCCAATTATTTAGCTTGAACTTGGCTTGATACGCTACCACGTGTCTAGATTAGATATTATTTTTAAAATATATAACTTTATTCCATGAGAAAAAAACATGAAAATATCAATTATATTAACACACGATATTCTACATGTCTGAAACATAAAGCATACTACAGATGCGTTTCGAAGGTATTAAAAATATGACGCATGTAGTAAACCATTTGTTTTTAAATTTGGAGCCTCCACATTCCAGGTTAATTGGCTTATCATACCAAACTGGCCAAAAGGGTGACATATGGTTTTGTTTCTAGGTATACAAAGGAACAGAAGGGCTTCATATAGTTTTGTTTTAAGTATTCCAAATGACCAGATTGGTTACACATGGTTTTGTTTTTTTAATAACATTCTACTTCCGTGTTTATCCTATTTTATACCTTATTTTCTTTTCAAATCCTACAATATTCCACGAAGAGCAACGGGACTATTATGTATTCCTTTTACACCACGAAATCATTTTAAACGAATAAAAGGAAACAAATACTCACTTAAAACATTCTGATGCGTTCATTTTGTTTTCGTAACCATTCTGTAACATAAAATAAATATTTTTTTAACATATTTCTAATATTTTAATGAAGCTACAGTTATCTACTAAGTCTTAGACTAGCTCTATTACATGTACAAAAACATTAGCATTGTAAAGATACTGACTGCTTAGATGGCGGAGTGGTTTAGATACCGGACTCCTGCCCCAGTGTAGTGAGTTCGATTTCCATACAGGACAACTCTTTGTGTGATCCACAAATGGTTGTTATGAATCTGGATGAACTTTGTGTCCGTGAAATTGTATGTTTGTAAAGTATTCCGCGGTACAAGGATTATTCTATAGTGCAGAATGTAGTTTTTTTTTAAATAAAAGATAAAAGTAATGTCACTATAACTATAGAATCCGATCGATATTCGACTAATCGGTTGGTTCTTGTAGTATAAATTATTTACGGTATGCAGTGACTAATACTAGATACATAATCGTCTCTCGCGTTCGTTAAGTCCATGAAAAGTGGATACTACTTAACAACATGTGGCCGTCTGTTACACTTAGTAATAAAGTACAAAAAACATTATTAATAAACCTCCACCTAACCCCGCTCATAAATACAAGCACAAATATCGCATTTAGTAGGATTTTCATGAACACCGAGTCGGAACCAAGTTACACTCATAAACTATGGGACCATTTATCATCATAAGCTGGAATATTTTCCTGAGTTGTTGTGTTTGGCTTCCAGTCCCAGCCGCGCGGTTGATTTCCGGATTTGCACTAAGTGAGTGCCGGCTGACCTTTACAACCCAACTAAATGTACTTCCTTCTGTTGTGTTTCTTTTAGAATTTGGTTTTAAGATTTATTGGTTTATTACCATACATGTATTTTTTAATGTTTAGAACATCTATATTTCTGTTATCTATCAAAAGTATTTTTGTGTCTTTGAAGGGAGGGGTATATTTTTATGATAAATCAAATTCACAAAATAAACAAAATATCTTGTCAGTTCTCAGTCATAAAATGAAAATAATATTTTAATAGAAAAATGTTATACGTGGGACACTCAGAAAGTTTTGAGAAACTAAAAAACTAACCCCTATGGATAAAATATTTTAATTAAATCTTTTCAAAGAACTCTCCACCAGCCTCTATACAAAGTTTCATGCGTCTGAACCAATTTCAAAACATTTTTTCCAGTCCGCCGCAGACACCTATTCCATGGCCTTCTCGAACGCTGCTAGCGTGTCTTCCTGCGATAAAAACTGTATCCCTTTCAGCTGATTTTTTATTTTAGGGAATAAAAAGAAGTCACACGGTGCTAGATCAGGACTATAAGGAGGGTGACCCAAGACTCTGACAGATGTGGTGTCCAGGAAGTCCCTTGTTTTGAGCGCTGAGTGCGCGGGTGTGTTGTCATGGTGAAGCAATACCCCGCGGCGCCCGGTGTTCGGTCGCTTGTTGCTCATTGCTGATAAAACTTCTGGCAGGTATTTTGTGGCTTTGGTGAGGTTGTGCGGCACCCAGCGAGAAACTATCCTCCTCATGCGAAGGTGCTCGTGTAGAATCTTGTGAACGCTTCCCGAACCAATCAGTTCTTTTGAATTAAATGTTTTACTGCCAGCACTTTCTTCCGTGACAGCCGGCGTAGGACGAGCACTCCTTTGTTCATCGCCCAAAGTAAGGCTACCATGCTTGAACTCGCTATGCCAACGGCAGATGGTTGCTTTTGAAGGGTTCGTAAAGCCATTTGAAGTCGATCAAATGACTCATCAGGTTTTAGGCCACATTTAAAATCGTAGAAAATTATGGCACGAAAATGTTCTCGATGCAGATCCATTTTTAAATGAGACATGATCCGCCTTATTACAAAACATAGTCTAACTCTTAAACCAGGTATATAGCATCTATATCAGACCACGATTTAACAAAATTCTTGTTACAAAATCAGTTTTAAGCGTTAAACCATGTACTAAAAGATAAACTACCGGGAAACGTAGTTTAAGTAGTTTAGGCTGGTCTAAGTCTAAATGTCAAAGTAATGTCAAATATTTTTGTTGGAAGTTATGTTTAATATTAAATTATGATTTTATGTTTTTTATGTGAAAAGTGAATAATAATATGTTTGATTTAATTTATGTGAAAGATATTTAAGTGGCCGCTCTCTCAGAAATGCCATGCCAAGCCAATATACCTACCTACGAATAAATTCTGTTAGTTACAGAATTTTCTCCTGTAGAATTGGATTCAATCAAGATAACAAAGAAGATACAAAATGGAAAAGGTGGGGCAGGACTTTGCCAAAGGACAAACAGAGAGGAGAAATAAAATACAACAATGCAATATGACATTATACATATACCTTCTACATAACAACTATCACATTTGAATAAAAAATCCAATGGCGGCAACTAAGGACCAATAGATGAAAATCAGCTAGCAATCTTAAGATATTAAAGTTTATATTTTATATAATGAGTGAATTTGTATTAGGATAAATAAAATGTTACATCTATTTTTCTTGTCTAATCAATTAATTCTATCTATCTAGTTAATATAACGGTAAAGCATTGTATTGTTGCAGTCGAATCATGCTCGAATGGGTACCTATACCTGAAAATCAGTGCTGCAGCAGCCAAATATTGGTTGGCTGAAGTAGGACCTTTTTAGCTTCTACAAGTTGTATAATATTGCATAAGTATAGTGTATGGGATTCGAATGTTGTAGAAACTAAATGAATAGATATTTATCTTTCTTTTCTTTGTTTTCCTAATAGGTTACTTTCATTTCACTCAAAGGATTAAACTCTTCACATACCTATAGGTACATCTTGCACAGTGATTAGGTATTAATACCCTGGTAAATAACTTTTAATGCCAATAATATATTTTATATAGAAAAATAAAACGGTATTAAATGATGTACTAAGTATTATTTTAATAATAATAAAATTTTAGTCTTACAATTATATTTATAAAAAAATGTTTCCATGGTATTCAGTATTACCTACATATTCGCAACAGTTTTGTTTAATATTAATTTTATAAGATTCGTATTGTATCCTGAAGTTTTAAGTAAGTAATAATAATTCACTATAAAATAATAGCATGGTCCAGTGCATTCCAGATGTCTACTTCAATTTGCGTACCATATATAACTTCGCTCGTTAGAGAACTGAGACATTTATTTAATAGGTACCTACTAGGGACTACGAAAACACAAACATACATAGAAGTAATTCCGAACCTAAAAAAGCTGAAAAGTTAACTAAATTATGTTGCGATGAAATAGTTTTGTTTGTTTATTATTCAAGGTTTCACAAATTAGTGTTTTATTGTCATTATGACATATCCTAGCGCAACAACTTTATTCCGTTTTACGTCCACAAAGATTAAACCGGGTAATCGTTTAATAAAGTACCAGCATTAATTTATGTATCAGAATAAATGGTAATCAAAAGAAAAGTGATAACTGATATAAAATATTCTAATTTCTACTTAATTTCTTCGTTTCTAAATAAATCGCCAATATTTTTCTTTAAAACACGTTCCTTTCTAAGAGTGCGTAATGAATGCTGACGCACTGAACGAACAATATTATTTAGAAAGACCTGGACCAACTAGTTCAGGTTTAAACCGCGACATAGTCCGTGTTTTTAATAAGACGGGATAAGTTTTAATATGGCTCTCGAAAAAATGTGGAACGAAATTCGAAATTCGAACAATGGTATTTTTACTTTTAAATAACCAAATTTTTCTAAATAATTACATATGGCCAGTGCCTTATATAAAAAAAACCTGTTCTTCGCAAAACTTTTTGCGTGGCCTGGTATATGTAAATAGGTTTAAGACAAATCTTAATAAACATCGTTATTAGGTTGCGGGGTTGTATTTAACAAACTGTTGCTAAGATACCGAATTACTCTGCAGTCGTCAATCTGCGTGAGCTAAATTAATCAATGTAATTATACGTACTAATTTCTATAAAAAAATTAGATTTTTGAAAAAATCACATGGTTATCGTAAAATCAGCAAGCAGCTACTTACTAATCGTAACTATGAGCGCTAAGATACTATGACTGGATGACCCATTCAAAATATCGCATTTTGAGTCTGGGTGTACTTTGTGTTCGTCAATTATATGTGTGTTAAGTCCCTGCGATACAAAATCGCAGGGAATTGGCTTAAAAAAGTAAAAAGGAGGTATCCTGGTCGCCCTACTTGCAAAGACCTAACCAACAAACAGGTATCATGGACCAGCTTTCTCAAGTAAAACTGACTAAAATTATGGTATTTATATAAGATACACTATAATCTAATAATTATTTTCCAACGGTTTAAACACATAAAGAACTAATACTTACGGGTGTTATGTGCAATTTAGTGCAATCCTTCAAGGGGAAAGTTCCCTTTCCAATCCATACAAGGTATGCGCACGATAAGGCCACGTATATAGCATAGTATATGCAGCACAGGTATGACGTCAGGATTTTCAAGTGACCAACACCTGTAATGAAATATTACCAAAATTAAAATAGGTACAAAATTATATTCATATCTCGTTTATATGGACCAACCACCTTGAAAGGCGGACCTGGCTGTTATCAACAGAGAATCGCATGTTTCAATGAAATGAGAAGTCAGTCTAAAGAAGCTGGGACCGATCTCGGGAAGTTGTGTGTGTTGTGCAGCTACCGGATGCTGAAGCTACATATACATTTTGGCGCAGCATTAGGTCAGTGCCCATCATACACTCTGAGTGTGATTGGATCGGGGATGTTAAACGAGCATGTGAAAAAATTACCCCAATGGATAATATTTTAATAGTCCATAAAGACGTAGCATGTGCAGTCCGTTCGTTATCAAATTGGAAATCTCTATGGCCGGACGGGCTGCACAATTTTTGGCTTAAATGGCTACGCAGTTCACATGCTCGTTTGGCTTCTCAGTTCCAATTGGCCGTAGATTCGGGTACGTTGCCAGATTTTATGACGACTGGCATTACTTATTTGCTCCATAAGTCGGGAAGTACCACGGAATCAAGTAATAATAGACCGATTACGTGTTTACCGTCGGTCTATAAGCTATTTACATCTATTCTGAGATCCAAAATTATTAAACATATTGAAACAAATTCGATCTTATCTATGTCTCAGAATGGATGTAGGAGCGCAAGCCGTGGTACAAAGGAGGTCCTTCTTATTGATACGGCCAATAGCCAACATGCTCGCCGTAACAAGAAGGATCTGATGACATGTTGGATAGACTATAAAAAAGCTTTTGATTCTGTGCCACATACGTGGCTCTTGAGGGTGCTGGAATGCTACGTTATGCACCTTCTTGCAGTCATGTATGGGGCACTGGAGAATAGCTCTTAGCTATCCAATATGTCGGCATACACCGGGTAGTTTCGGTGAGCTTATAAGGATTGAGCGAGGTATATTTCAGGGTGACAGTCTGAGTCCTTTATGGTTTTGTCTAGCCATAAATCCTCTTAGTACATTGTTAGAGGGTTCAGTGCATGGCTACAGGTTACGAAGAGGTGGTCGGGAAATATCCCACCTGTACTACATGGATGATCTTAAGCTATTTGCCTCCACCAGATTGCAACTGATAGAGTTAGTGAAGGTAACTGAATCCTTTAGTAATTCTATCGGTATGCAGTTTGGTGCAGACAAATGTGCGGTCATGCAAGTAAAACGGGGAAGGATAGTGGAATTCGAGGGAATTTAGCTCACGGATTCTACTAATTTACGACCACTTCTTGTAACTGGCACCTATAAATATATATGTCGCAAGCCTTAGGCATACATGAGGTAGATATGAAACAATTGCTGCGGGAACGTTTCTTTGGCCGCCTGAAAAATATTTTCTCTATGCTGATGGGGTTATGCATTGTGATGTGGTCGCAGTAGATTCCGGACTTAACCCACTCTCCTTGGCTAAGGAGAACTGGCGCAGACCTGTAGTACTCAGTACTGACGACCGCAAGAGTGTATGGCAGAGCAAGGAGTTCCACGGAAGGTTCTCAGTAGCTTCCGTGGCCTGGCTACATTTCGGCAACCTCTTTAAGGATACCGAAGGTTTTGTCTATGCAATTACTGATAAAGTTGTCATGACGAACAACTACTGGAGACATACCCTAAGGGACGGGACAGCAGACATCTGTCTTGCTTGTCACCGTCCAGGTGAGTCCCTTAGGCATATAGTCTCGGGTTGTTCTCGTCTGGCTAACGGCGAGTATTTGCACAGACATAATCAAGTAGCTAGGATTATTCACCAAAAGCTTGCTCTGAAATACAAGCTTGTGGAAGTCGAGGTCCCGTACTATAGGTATGTATCTGAACCAGTTCTCGAAAATGGCCCTATCACACTGTACTGGGATCGATCAATCATCACAGACAGAACTGTCGTGTGTCGTGTCGTGTGACGAACAAACCTGATATTGTGGTGGTTGATCGATTTGTGACATGTGAGATGTGGATTCGGCAATCATTGTACCCATAGTCGTTTTAGTCAATGGACTGATAGCCAAGAGCCTCGATCAACATCTTAAGAGGCTCACGTTGGATGGCTGGGTCAAGGGTTTGATGCAGAAAGCGGTACTTCTGGACACGGCACATATTGTGCGGAGGTTCCTGTCTCTGGGACCCTAGCCACTGGCAGTTTGGCCCCTGTACCCGTTGCCAGTGTGTCTAGACACTTTAATATATTTTTAAATTTTGTATTATGTTTTATAATATATTATTTAAAAATGTATTTAGTGATATTATGTGAATAAATGATTATAATAATAATTAAAGGCATTATTTCTATTAGCGTAATAAAAATTAAATTTCAAAATTGTTTTAGTGTAACAAAGAGTAAATAATATCTTGTATGCGTGTTCACCGTATTATTGGGTAAATCCCAAGCTGCTTACGGACAATATGTATTTATAACTACGAGTACGAGTCCCGGCGAACTTTCTACCGCCTCAACAAATATTGTTTTAACTCATAAGTTGAAATACATGAGAAGATTAATTTACTTCATAATATTTATATTTCTCAAGCCCGCTACTATATCGAGAACCTGAGATATATCCTAAAAACTAGTTTTTCACAGAGCCGCGAGCAAAGGCTAGTCTTATTATAGGTTTACCTGGATACATTACAATAGCTTATTTTACTGAGTAGGTGTAATAAAAACACTTAAATATGTTGTTGTGCATTACTTAATTCATTATACGTTACAAGCAAAAAAAATCGCAACTATTGCTGCAATTGCTACAATACTGCGATTTAAACCGCAACCTACGTATATAACTATAAAAAGCACTTTACACATAAACACATGGAAATTGGTATAACATTTTGTTATGAACTTAATTTGGTTATTAGAAATACCTTTTAATATCGGTACGGCCCTCCAAACCCCAACAGGATCCTGTTGACTTAACTGTCCCATAGCCAGCTGCAGTAGTGTAGTCGGGAGGCCTGCAGTCAGCAGCCAAAACGTGTAGACCACCAAGTATGGTACTGCTCCATAGCGAAACGCCTCCCGAGGGAGACGTACCGAGTTGAAGAGGCTCAAAGATATAGCTATTGTACATAGCTGTGTTTTTATAAACTCGCATGTTGATTTTAGTGCCTGAAACAAAAGAAAAAAATAGTACATTATAGACCAAATGATTGTGACAGTCGAAAAAGACCGCTCTACTGCCAGCGGGATCATGTCAAGTGCTAAAATACAGATCAAATATAGTACACTCAAAATATTCATTATTTATTGTGGTAACGGGGTAAAGGAGCCATTGCCCACCTTTTTGTAAACGTTAACTGCCGTTTATGGACCAATAATCTTCAATCAACACGTGATCAGAATATTACTAAGCCATATCTCACTATTTCATATCGCGGATCTATAATATTAGTGATGTTTTTCTAATCTTTACTTTATCAGTTATCATTTAGGATGCTCTATGATATACGATGGTTAAATAGGTAATGCAGTGCCTATCCTTTGACGAGAGGATTGAAGTTATAAAGTATAACTTGAAGTTATAAAGTATTTTTACAGAGATTTTTTCATTTAATATTTGTGAAATGAAATGGTGAGCAGCGGCTTGACAATAATACCGAGAGGTATAGTTGAGTCCATGAGCGACGGTTACCATTTACCATCAGATGGGTCGTGGCGCGTCTGCCACTAAACGCAATAAAAAAAAAGATAAGAATGATGCAGTTGTTAATTAATATGACAGGCTAGCATTACAAGTCAAAAAAAAGACATAATATGTTTGATATTGTTGGTAAAAGAGAAAACAAAGTGCGATATGGTAAAGTAGAAATGATAGTCAAGAGTGGGCGCTCTGTGAACTGAGCTAGCATGACATTCAGCCGGGGCCATCAACTTCCATAACACAGTCATTCTTTTTTACCGTTTTGGGTGGTATTCAAACCAACTTCGGGAAATTCTCTCCTTCCTGGTGGAGGAATTGGTTGGGTGAAATGGGTGAATTGACTCCCCAAAGTGGTCCCCATATTTTAAATTCATTTATTTACGTTACACGTCCATGTTAGTGTCACCGACTTACCACTGAAGGAATATAATATAGTTCCGGTGGCCCGCCAATAAAGGCGGAGAGACGCCACACGGCGAGTTTTTTTAGTGGGTGAGGGCCCCGCACTACCCTGTTCAGTGCCCCAAACGACGGGGTGTGCCGTTAGGAACATTTTTTTAACGCTTTAACAAAAAAAAGGATCACTGACTTACATACATATACCGAAATACAATTAAATACAATTATTTAATAGGTCTAATAGTTTCGGAGTAAATTGGCTGTAACATACAGATGGACAGATACCCGAGTGATCCTATAAGGGTCCTTTTTTCCTTTTGAAGTATGGGACCCTAAAAAACCGGTCAATATATTTTCAACAAGCGTTAAAGTTTAACTATTCATTTAACTCCTTGAACTCTAAAAGAACAATAGTGATCATTGTTACTACATTTCCTAAACTACCTTAACTGTGAATTTAACCTGTTCTTTTAATAGGTCCGTTATACAGGTTTTTATACAGGATGTGAAAATTCAAATATTGTGATGTCTAATGAATACTAGCTTAAGAACTTATATATTCAGAACATCAGCAGTCGAAGTATTTTACACGTACATAATTAGTTCGTTTTTATAGATGTTACGTCTTTGTCCTCGAAAAGATGATCCCATGAGGATAAATTACATCCTGAGGAAGTAGGGACTATGGTTTGGATCATACGAGTAAATTTGTAGCATGTGGCGACATAGGCAATGGAAGTTTGTAGCACTAAATTATGAACCTATTTGGTATAACTTTATAATTTATTTAGTAATTTGATCGGTTACATCGTAACATGGTCTTACTAAATAGTTTTCAATAAAACACATAGATAGCGCTGATTTCAAAAAGTACCTTCTCATGTCTTGTACGCCATCTAGCGCTAATTTTAAGAGGTACTTCTACATTATTCTATAGAAATAGTTCTCATGAAATAAGGATAGCCCTGATTTAAGTGTCGTGTCGAGCGTAAATATTCACTATTTTTTTGTTTATTTACTAACAATTAAACCACATCGAATCAGACCGTGAAAAGTGATAGAGCTCTATTCGTAATCATACTAATTCGTATAAGAAAAAAAAAGACTCGATTAGTAAAAAAATTTGGTCGTTATCGTGTTAACATACATTACCTACAACAAACGGACGTCCAAGACAGAACATTTTGAAACAGTTTTTAACTAGTTTAAATAACAAAAACGGCATCAAAAATATCATGAGTGTTAAAAATTGTGTTTTTTCTTGAGACGTGTGTGTATATATTATTTCACAAGTGTAATATATGATAAATAGAAATATTTTAAGTTTGAAAAATCTGTTGTAAAGCGTGAAGTGACAGTATTACCCACCTCAACGCTTCGCTTATGAGGCGTGCAATATATACTCCTAGTTATAATTTATTGCTTAGTTATTCTGGAGGCTTTAGATTATCAGAGTAAGCGTGGGTGGACTGATAAAATACAACACTTTTTTTTTAAATCAAATGTGTATCAAAACCACTTCATATTCAATTTTGCAATAAGATTCAGATTGGCGTTATGGATTGTTTTTACATAAGAGTTCAGCGTTTACGGTAATTAAATTGAGTACATGCCTTCTAAAAAAATACTATCCAACTTCGTACTATAGTGTTTGTGAACTTCTTAGTGAAACGATAGATTAATCAGAGTGGAACGAATTACTGTGACATATCCAACATGTACGTCTTTCTAATAAGACTAATAAATATAATGTTTGATTATGGTATTTGAATGTAACAGTTATTTTTTAACATAAATTATGTATATTTCTTATACTGAAATACCCTGTTAGTAAATGGTTACTGCCGTATGTGAAGTTATTAAGAGTAGAGGTACAGTTAAATCATTGCTTATTATTAATAATCACAATTAAGACCAAAGTAAGTACAATATAGCCCGCGGCATGGATAAGGCCCACAGTATCCTGTTCGTTGAACGACGTGGTGTGCAGTTAGGTAATTTTTTGACAACCTTAAAACTGAAATTAATTTCCCAAACTATTTTTTGTATAAAGCATCAGTATTTTCTATCCAGTATTTAGTTATTGTTTTAAGTAAAAATAACTTTATTTATTCATGACAATTACGTATTATGAAATTTTATGTCGTTTATTTTTTTCTCTCCATTCATTGCTTGTCCGATAAATATCTGCAATCAAACTGCTACTTGTACTGATAGCTATATTATTTTGTATTATAAAGCTGTAACAGAACTGTACACTTGAGATTTTGAAAAAAATACTGTAATAGGCTATTTAGGCGTCACTGAACTCAATGTATCTGTTTGTTTCTTCGCATCATGCAAAACTCTACACGAATTTTGATGAAACCTATTTTGTTGATAGCTCTTGATTAGTCTTAAAACTGGTTTGCATTTTATCTTGTACTATATCGGAAACCTAAGATATAATCCTGAAACTAGTCCTAGTAGTAGTAGTTTTGTCCGTGTGGTGACGTACTAAGAATACAAGTGTCACCACCCCATTCTTTCCCACGGGTGTCGTATGAGGCGACTAAGGGAAGTAAGCAATTATCAGCCATTGCATGACTGGTGGTAGGGCTGGGTACCAAGTGGGAGTACTCACTTGCTATCGGGCCCGAGCGGGTTGGTACCACCATCTTCCGTGTGACCGGCCATGAAGCACATCGTTGCGTTTTGGCTGTAGCAGGAGATAGCTGTTTATTCTTTCATTTCATACCGGTGAAATGAAATGATGAGCAGCGGCTTGACAATACTCTCGGTATAGTTGAGTCCATGAGCGACGGTTACCATTTACCATCAGAAGGGCCGTAGCTCGTCTGCTACTACATGCAATAAAAAAAAGCTTTTATCGGCAAATTTCAATAACACATTCCTTTATTGCGCATCTTGCGCGTTGTCTCGGTATTCTAGGAGGTACAGGATCAAATACTGTTATTTTCGATTTCACATGTTCACGCTTTGTATTAATTTATATTTTAAATATTTACAGGAAAAATCATGACAAGATAATAACACCAAACACTAACGTTAGTATTACCCAATATTCTATTGTAATGTGCAGTACCTCACTTCCTTCTTACGTCAGGCGATTCTCCAGTCCAATGGTTTAGATCAACTAGTCGATTTGTTATAAATATTTCATCACAGATTCCCAAAATGACAAGTTGTTACGTGAACTTATTTACTTTACCATTAATTCATTACTTCTTCTAAAAAAATCATGTCAGATTTGTTTTGTTTTGTTGCATAATATTTTTCTAGAAGTTGTCAGTAATAAAACTAATTTATATTTAAAACTAACTGCTGCTGAACTTACAAATTTTATTGATATTAAGCATTACTCCTTGTCTTGTTATTTATATTGTTAGATGTATGTCACTCCCATCATATTCAGTCCAGCTGTTCCGGAGATTATCCAGAACAAATAGACATTCTGACAGCCAGACAGATATATAGAAAGACACGGACAAAACCTTTTAAAGTTGGTATTTTGTTATCGGTAACATAGATATATACTCTCATATGCATTAAGCAGAAAGCTTGTATTAGAAATCACAAACACTTTAATTTTATTAATTTGTATAGACACATAACAGAACTTGCACAAAAATAATTAATGAACACAATGTGTTGTTATAAACTAATGAATATTGGTAACAGTAAATTTCACTCTACTTGCAACCTAGATACTTATTGCGTTGTTTTTAGTTGACTAATATTTTATTTACATCATTGTATTAATAGATTTTTTACTGGTGGTAAGAATACTAACTAATTATCGGGCCCGAATGAGTCGGTATCCCCTGTGACCGACCGTGAAGCAGGTCTTTAAGTTTTGGTTGTAGCGGAAGAAAACCGTGCATTCTTTCAATGAAATGGTGAGCTGCGACTTGAACATTATTGCTCTTAGTATAGTTGTGTCTATGACCAAATGTTACCAGTGGTGGTTCGTCTGCTAGGTACCAGCAATAAAAAAAATAAGTGACGACTCAAAAGGCGTATTAATTTCAATAATTTTGCTTTCAAATGTTCTAGGTTCTCCACGTACCTGGTACAAAATAATATATTTGTGCTTATTCCATTTGTATTTATAAAGTACCTACCTAAACAATGAACCGAGATTCGTGTGTGTATTCACCACAGATTTGCAAAATAGTGAAGCCAAGATTGTGTGTCATATAATATTGTTCGATTTTTACATATTTTTTTATCAGCAACACCTAAAATATTTAGCGGAAACATACCTATTACCACCTATATCAAACTATCAAATATCCTAATTTATATAATTTGTCAAAATGGTAAGTAATTTATTCCGAGTTTGAGTTAGATACTCAATTATTATTACGCTACCCCTTGTGGAATAAAATTCCAGAGAAAATAGAATGTCAAAAGTATTTTCTTGGATACATTTCTCTCTTCCTCAATATTTATAACTCTCTTCATACATGCTCGCCGGTTTCGGAGACTCTTTACTTTGACCGATCTGGTTGGAGGTAGGTTAGTCTCAGTTTCTCCTGTACCTACATCCTTCTACTTTCGCATTGTAATCTTCTCAACCAATCGCTCATCCAGCATTCTCTCCACATGTATGAACCATAATTCTCTCTTACTTACGTCGTCGTTACGAATGCAGTTAGTCAGCCTTTTTTTTTGTTTAGGTGGGAAAAAATGTACCTAACCGGACACCCCATCGTTCGGGGCAATGAACAGGGTAGTGTGGGGGCGTTTAGCCAGCCTAACTCCACAGATTAGATACTAGAGGCTCATTTTTATAGTTCAAATATGCAGTTGATGTAATGTTCACATCCTTTTACTTATAACGGTCTTGGAAATAATTACTAAACCGTTATTTTATACGAAATTTCGCCAATATTACAAATTCGTAAATGTGTTGTTGTTATTGTAATCTCAATTAGTGCGTATTTTGTATTTTTTGTACTAATAGATACTGTATAAAAGGTATAATTTTGATACAATATTTGATAGTGTATATTATAACAAATATGTGATACTGTTATCAATCCCACGGAAATAATAAGTGCGACGAATTAACTGAGCTGGAACACGCATTATTGTAAGCAACAGCTTTAAACATGAAACAAAACTCGATAGGTAAGTGTACTAGCCCATCGTCATCTAGCTAGTAAATATCAGTGGGGGGGGCTACTCTTGCATTCAGTTTGAATTCCAATTCATTTCGAATATGAACCAATCCCAACCTCATCGAAATGAAAGTTGGTACCTACTCCTGAACAAAAAAGGCATTGAAGTTGAAGTAGAGAACACCATTAACGCAACTCCATAGAAATATTTAGAACTATACTACACGTACCACCCTCTCACAGAAGATCAGCGTGAAACGACGGTACGTGAAACAACGGTGAGTGCGAGCGCCGGAGGCCCAAACCCCTCCCTAAACTCTCCTTATGATCTTTCCTACTTAATCTGGCTCTGAGCCGGATTAATATTGTTTGAGCCCTTAGGCAATGCACGTCGCAGGGCTCGGGTGGCCTACCCCTTTACCATTTTGGTTAATTGCTCAGTCGACATTATATGGGTGACCAAATGTGACATTTATTTGTAAACATCTTCCTCTGTTGGCATGTTAAGCAATGGCTCCTGGCTGTTAAATAATACCTACCTTGGTAGTCGTTTCAGGTTATTAGAAACTGGAATATAAATCTGACTCTGATATTATTCTGGTGATCTCAGAGTTGTCACTATGGATCGCAAAGGTCAGATAAACAGATTCTCCGTGTACAGACTAGAAAAATAAAACTCATAACAAAGTTTGGGATAAGGCTATGAAGATGGCATGATGAACTAAATCATTACAAATTTTGAAATAATTATCAATATCATTTCATTTAGCCAGTTGTATCTCAGTGGATTTAAGTTACGAAAGGCACAAACAAAATAGTATATAATTTCAAGACTTCCTTAGACAAAAGCAGATAAGTGTTCTTAAAACAATTATTTATTTCTTTTCTATACCAACAATAAAATTCCCTAAAGAAATTCCAAGGCATTAAGGTCAATCGTAATTCATAAGTATATACGAGTAAGTTCAATTGTTAATTAAATTCTATAAAGATTCTTCTCAATAATAGCAGTTATTATATTTGTCATCATTACCTATTGTTCCTGGTAATCTGCTTTACACAAAGCGAATGATGTATTGTGCGAATTCTTAAAAAAAACATGTATCAAGTCATCCAAGTGGTACGATATCGCGTTTTTTTGTGTTTTTCTTTTCAACTGAAGTATTTTGTAGCTTGTTACAGCTAACGGGATTGTTTTCATTATCATTTATTTTCTGGTGTGCTGCTTGTGGCATATCATGACATCCATGAGACAATGAATTTTAATGGTAGCGTTTTACTTCCACGAATAATATTTTTAAAGAGAAAGAAAACATAGCGAGGAAACTTAGATACCTTTATACACAAATATTAATATATCGGGTCTTAATCGCGTATATAATGTTGAGGTTGAATACCTTAATTTCCCGACGTTTCGACCGTATTGCATCGGACGTGGTCACGGGTTGACTCAACCCATGACCATTATATACGCGACTAAGACCCGATATATTAATATTTGTGTATAATGTGTACAAATCGCGAAAGTTTATAAATAGATACCTTTATTTATGTTAAGGCGAGAGAAAAATGTTCCACCCGGGGGTGCAGTTTGGGGAATTCGGGATTGTTGTGGGCAATATATAGTCTTTAGTCATATAGTCTGGGGCCCTCATCCACTAAATAAACCCACAGTTCCGTCTTTCTGACGGACCACTGAAACTGTATCACATTCTTTTGATTCTTTTAGAGGTACGCTCGCCACCTGGCCACGTTGCACCTTCAAGTCCCACGTGGGAGTTGCGGCCAATACGCAGGCCGCCTCGGTCAACACACGTCGTCCACTGTGGCCCTGGATTGGTAGTCTTCCACTAGCCGCCTCAGGTATTCAAGCATTACATGATACCAGAGAGCCTCCCTGATGCAGATTATTAAATGTGTTGGTGATGTCATGTGATACTGCCAACAGTACTCCCCTACCTGCGCCGACCAATGCAGCTGCGGCCTTCAAGCGTATGATTGCACCTACCGTTTAACGACTAGCCTGAAAACCGAACTGGGCATCTAACAAGTCGGGCCTAACAACGCATAGGTGTTCGACGATGTAGGCATCGAGAGTCCTCTTTAGCAGTTTACCCGCGTCGTCCAGTAGCAAGATGGGGCTGAAGGCCCGGACTGAATCCGGCGCTCGTCGTAAATCACTCAGTCTAAGGCGAGACCCATACCTAGTAGTGAGATAGTAAAGGTTTGAGGTAAAAAAATAACATTTTATTGGTACCTATATATCTTTGAGCATTTGAAATGCTTAGCTTATTGGAACATTTTTTTGTGGGAAAATTGGTGTACCACGGTAAATTGGAACCCACGGTTCGCCAACTATGTTTAAATCCTACGTAGATATATCCTAGGGGGCGAACCTATTGTCGTCTACCGGGCACATTTCCAAACTCCGGGCTGCTACTGAGAATTTTTCTTTTTTACGAAAAAGCTCAATAACACTGCCCGACCCGGGAATTGAACGCGAGACCTCATGATCAGTAGTCACTCACACTACTGCGCTGCACCACAGAGAATTTGAATGTTGCACTTGGATGTTACGATAATTAAGATAACTTTGCATATATTATACGTAATTTTGAAGACCACCAGAAGTTATATATAAAAAGATAAACTCATGTTTACAATCCATTTTTATTTTGTAAATTAGACTTCTAGAAAATATAAATAGAGTATAATAATATATTATTCTAAATCTTTTTTAGACTGAGCTATAGACAATATAAAAACAAAATCTGTTGTCTGGTACACGTTCAATTGTATAATTTCGTCACCGTATTACCAAGTACGAGCAACGAAACATATGTTTACGTGGGTCAAATCGACGTCAACCTACAATCAAATGATAAGTAACAAACCTAACAATAAGCCATCTAAGTAATGAATGGTTCATCGTTGTTTAATGTTATGAAAACTACAGGTACTTTCGAGACTTGGATTCCACTGCAAGAAAAACAAACATGATACATACAGTCATTTTGTGTTTAGTTACACAAATATTGACATTGTTGAGTAGTGTTAAAAGTGTTACTGATTCACACTAAGTATCAAATATTACTACCATATAATATTTTTTTCTTTTTGTTTCATCCATCATTTCGACGTCCACTGCTGGACATAGGCCTCCCCAAGAGAACGCCACAACGAGCGGTACTGTGCTGTTTTGCACATATGGGGGATAGTGCCTTAATCACCACGCTTGGCAAGCGGGTTGGCGAACACAGTGGATGTTGTTAATACTCGAGGGAGTGATGCTGCCCACTACTCCGGTATTCCCTCAGTCGGCACTTACGACTCCCATGGGTGGAGAAGGGGTGGGACAATTCTAACGCCGGCCCCACACGGCCAACGGCTTCTTTTTGTTTAGAGCCCATAATTATATTCTTTAAAAAAATACCTTTATTAGCAAGGTATTTTGTTCAAAACTTATATTATTTTGCATTAGTATTTAGTCCTAGTAGCAACTTAGACAGACCATACCCTGCCCAGAAATACCTAGTTTATAGGATAGAACAACAGGTTTAATCAACATTGTCTATTTGACAAATCCTGCGGTTAGATAAACAAAAATTATGCTTACGATGTCGCTCTATTATTGTAGACTAGACGCTTCCCACGACTTCATCCGCGTGGACATCTTAACTAGGTGTACCTATATAAAAATATGTCATGCTACGCACCACAATTATCTTTATGTAAAAACTGCTACTGTACAGGTTGCATTTTATAGTATAAAATTCTCTTTGTCCTTTAATGGTAAAACCAAGGACTGCAAAGACAGTGACTCCATTCCAAAGTTCCGCCATGACACATATGAAATTTCAAGATTTTTAGAAATTATTTATTTAAAGTACAAATTATAATTTGTGAATAAGGAAAAAGAGTATTTTAGTACGAGTGGGAATCGAAACTGCGTCCCTTCCTTTCCGGGGAAGTGCTCTAATCCATTGAGCTATCGTACCATTTCTAGAAATACCGAATTTCCTTATCACATTTGTCTTAATGACCAACGCCATCTATCGGCAATTCATTTACATGCATTCATCCAATGTAGTAAGTTTAATTTTGCAATTAAAATTCATACTATTTGATGGCACGCAAGGGGAGCATTTTGGAACGGACGCAGGTTCGATTCCCGCTCGTACTAAAATACTCTTTTTCCTTATTCACAAATTATAATTTGTACTTTCAGAGTAGCTGAGCCTGTCAAATGCTAAAATATATATCAAAAATGTTTGAAAAATCACGCCATCAAATAGTACGAATTTTAATTGCAAAATTAAACTTACTACATTGGATGAAGGCATGTAAATGTATTGCCGATAAATGGCGTTGGTCATTAAGACAAATTTGATAAGGAAATTCGGTATTTCTAGAAATGGTACGATAGCTATTGAGCTATGGATGGGATTAGAGCACTTCCCCGGAAAGGAAGGGACGCAGGTTCGATTCCCGCTCGTACTAAAATACTCTTTTTCCTTATTCACAAATTATAATTTGTACTTTAAGAGTAGCTGAGCATGTCAAGTGCTAAAATATAGAACAAAAATGTTTGAAAAATCACGCCATCAAATAGTATGAATTTTAATTGCATAATTAAACTTACTACATTGGATGAATGCATGTAAATACATTGCCGATAGTTGGCGTTGGTCATTAAGACAAATGCGATAAGGAAATTCGGTATTTCTAGAAATGGTACGATAGCTCAATGGATTAGAGCACTTCCCCGGAAAGGAAGGGACGCAGGTTCGATTCCCGCTCGTACTAAAATACTCTTTTTCCTTATTCACAAATTATAATTTGTACTTTAAGAGTAGCTGAGCATGTCAAGTGCTAAAATATAGATCAAAAATTATTTATTTATTTAATTTGTAAATAAAATCACTGCTCGGTGAAGGAAAATATCGTAAAAACACCTGCATGCCTGAGAAATTTTCTCGATGGCTTGTGAGGTCTGCTAACCCTTTTTTTTGTTAAGGCGGTAATATATGTACCTAGCCGTGTGCGACGGGGTGTGCCCCACCATTCGGGGCATCGAACAGGGTAGTCTGGGGCCCTCACACACTACATAAACCCGCCGCGTGCCGTCTCTTTGCCTATATTGACGGACTACTGGAACTGTGTTACATTGCTTCAGTGGTACTTAGGTGCTAACCTTAGACCAGTGTGTTAGACTACATCCTAAACCCCTCTCATTCTTAGACTCAACATACTAACTTAGTGAGGATAAACTTTAATAGATCTGTAAACAAATGTAGTACATAGTATCATGCCTGTATTCCCCGAAGGGGTAGGCAGAGGTGTACTACACGCCCAAGGTTTGCGAGCTATGTTTAAGTCCCACGTAATAAGGGGTGAGCCTATTGCCGTCTACCCGGCACATTTCCAAACTCCGGGCTGCTACTGAGAATTTTTCTTTTTACGAAAAAGCTCAATAACGCTGCCCAACCCGGGAATCGAATCTGAGACCTCATGATCAGCATTCGCTCACACTGCCGTTGCACCACAGAGGCTGTTTTGTAAACAAATGTCGTAGTAGTTTAGATAGCAAACTCCCGTGTCAACTATTGTTGGTTTGATTGTCCATAAAGTATTTATTGTACGTCAATTGTATATTTGTAAAATTGTTAGTGATATTATTATCTAGTGTATCATCCAATAGTAAAGTACCTATGAAATATTTACTATTTCCTACCGTACCTTCAATAACTTATACTGAAAGTGGTGTATGACTATAATGAGACTGTGAATGATTGTTGAACGATCGCGTGTTCTATCATTTCACTGTCTAACTACTCAAGCATTCTTGTTTTTATTACAGACAGGGGTGTACTAACTAATGATTCACTCGATGTTAAGTACTATTCATAGTACTTAGGGGCCAAATGTAATTTAAACTGCTATTTGGCCGCCTATTTAGGGTTTGGAAATGACGATCAGAACTTTCATCAATTGCTATTTCACTGTTGATAATTAGGACATGTTGTAGTCAGTAGTTCAAATGTCACAAATCCAATAACAAAGCTTTTTTCTTGTGTACAGTGGCAGATGAGCCACAGTCCACCTGATATTAAGTGGTAATGCTTCTCATGCACTCAACAATACTAAAAATATCGCCATGCCGCTACTATTAAATTTCGCGTATGGAATGAATGGATCTTGGTCTTTCTCCCACTACAACTCTTGTCCCAAATCACACCGTGATGCTTCGTGGTTGGTCATACTGTAGACAGTACTGTAGTACTGATCCACTTGACTTGATACCCAACAATACCACCAATAAAGCACTGGGTGAGTAATGAAATGACACACACAGGAAAGAACGGGGTGGTGACACTTGTGCTCCGTCACCACACGGATGAAGTACAATGTATATATTTATTGCGTTGACGTACTTATAAACTTATTCTATAAATGCTAGAACTCCAAAAATATGTCTGTTTCTTTAAATTGAAAATACGTGATAAAAAATACTGTATTAGGCTATTTAAGTGTCTCTAAACTCACACAACAAACATTTTAATTCTAATCTGTTTGTTAAAACTACTGAACTAATTTTGATGAAACATTTCTGCTTGATAATTTTTGGTTATACTCACCTACTACTCTCACTACTATGTCAGTAAATTGAGATATAAGCATAAACAATAAGATTTTGCCTGTGGTGGAGCGATGAATAAAGGCTAGCTTTCATATAAAATTATAATGATTTGTTCTTAACATTATAATGTTGGTCACATGTAAATATACAATTAACAAAAATAGCTAATGTGTTAAAAACTCGTAAGTATGTCAGCTGTTACGGTGACATACTAATTAAGAGATAAAATGAATTCTAGGTTATTTTTAAAGCGGCAAATATATGGGTATTTGTAACAAGTGTTTGTAGGCAAGTATTGCCGGAAACCATTTTTATGACCTCTAAAATGGATGGCTACTGGAGGAAGTAACGAACAGTACTTATCCGTGACCACTAAATTTAACGTCCGTACTTAGGAATATGCAACATAAATAACTTTTAAACTACAAGTTAATGCACCATTGTATTTAAAATCATGGATCTGTTCCATATAATTTTAACAGATAACCTCGTGATGCCCGTAAACAAACTTAATAAAAAATACATTAAATAGTCACAGCCTAATAGGAAGACCAAGAATTGCAATGACTCCTCATTGTATGGGGTATGCGATGGTATTGAATTCGATCTTTAACCGCAATTTTTCCAAGGCACACTGATTAATTTAAATTACCCGTGTAATTATTCGCAAATTAACTCTGCACTGTGGAGTATATAGAATTATTTTTGAAGTTATACTTCTTTTGGCGCGCTAGGGATAAATGTTGAGAGTAAATTTTTACGATGCGCGCGCACTTCGTCACGAAAAACCGACACCCTGAAGTTAGACCCCCTTTTTTTTGTTACGGCGGGAAAAAATGTTCCTAACCGCACACCCAGTTGATCGGGGCAACGACCAGAGTAGTGTGGGGCCTGCACCCACTAAAGAAACCCACCCCGAGTGCCGTTTCTCCGCCTTTATTGGCGGGTCACTGAAACTATGTTACATTCCTTCGGTGATCCGCCGGCGGCTTACCCTTTCTACTGAGCGACGCATCAACACACGGAGCGTCGCACCTTCACGGGAGGCCTTGCGGGTGGCAGACGTTCCCCGGTCCATCCACCCGCAGCCTTAGCTGGGCGGCATGAGGCGCAAGTACCTGCGCCTGCGCCGCCCCGGTCGCTGGCGGTGGTTTGGGTCAGCGGAAGAATCCTCCACCCTAGCCCTCTCCGCTGCTTCCTTCCGCCAGATAACCTCCTCGCAGAAGGCAGCGACCGCAGCCCAATTCCTGCCGCTGCCAAGCATCGCTCTGACGACGCTCGGCAGCGAGAGGTCCCCCCCTATTTCCGCGACGAGTTCACGGCGCTGCTCGGCCCAAGCCGGGCACGACTCGAGCGTGTGCCGCGAAGACACGGTGTCCTCGTCACAGCTGCAGTGGTGACAGCCCGGAGTCGCTTCCCTCCTTGCGACTATGTGCAGATATCTGCCGAAGCAACCGTACCCGACAGCACCTGCACCAGTCGGAAGGTAAGGACTCCGTGCCATCGCCCCACCCACTCCTCCAGCATCGGCTGGAGCGCCCCTACGGTCCAAAGACCGGCCCGGGGCGCCTCCAATCGTGCCCTCCATCTGGCTATGGCAGTTCGGCGGGCGTCGCCCTGCCACCTGGCCACCTCCCTGGGTAGGGGGCGTCCGCCCCCCTCCGGTTCTCGCGACGCCCGCCGATACACCTCGGCGAGCACCACCGCCTCCAAGTCCCACGGGGGGATTCCGGCCAACGCGCAGGCCGCCTCCGTCGACACCGTGCGGTATCCACATATGACCCTGGACGCGACCTATAGTCAACATTTTAGTTTTTTTGAACTTACTTACTTATCATCACGCCATTTCCCTTGCGGGGTAGGCAGAGAGAACAGAATGCCAAGAGGCTCTATTCTTGCATACATCTCTCGCTTCCTCAACATTAATAACTCTCTTCATACACGCTCGTCGGTTTCGGAGACTCCTGACTTCACTTTCCTTCAATACATGACCGATTTGGTCTAGGTAGGTGAGACACGGTCTCCCCCTGTACCTACAACCTTCCACTACATTTTAACTAGATAATGCGTTATAATAAAACTTTCAATGTATTAAATCCCTTTTGTCTATTGTTAGTGCCGTTTTTTCTACACACGTAGAATAAGGCGAAAGATAAAATTTTTGAAAAGATTTTTATCTTGTTACGCCAAAGAAGTATAACTTCTAACGCGTGTACATAAGTACACACACACTTTTTTTTTATAGAACATGTTAGGCTGAGAGATTTTCTTGCCAGCTTGTGAAGTATGCTAATCTGTAGCCAAAATTATGGTCTATGGTCGGATATAACTCTAATAAGATACCTACACCTACCCAATAGTGACAAAATAATTGGTTGCCAAAGAAATAAAAAACCTAAGTTGCAACAGTTTTTAAGTGCTTATTGTAAATATATATTATACTACATATTTATGTACTAACAGACTTTATATAGAATATTAAATATTTATTTAAGTATGTTGTGTTCAATTACTTACAGATTTTTTATGCTTTAGTAAAATTTGATTTAAATACCTGCTACGAGAGACCATAAAGTTATATTACTTATAAAAAAACACTTTTTTAACCTCACATTTTAATAATATCATGCTTAACTCCGCGTTTATTATGCACTGAAATGGGTTCAAACATATTAAATCCATTAATAAAATACACACAATATATTTCCTTAGTTACGATATTTACTAACAATGAATAAAATAACAATTTTAATGTTACAGAAATCGTGCATTGGTGTAACACTTTCTGTAATGAAAATTAAAATATATGCATTAACTAATTACTACTCAATT
Source organism: Leucoma salicis (assembly GCA_948253155.1). NCBI lineage: Eukaryota > Metazoa > Arthropoda > Insecta > Lepidoptera > Erebidae > Leucoma > Leucoma salicis. The sequence continues at coordinate 5,609,580 of OX411808.1, read as the reverse complement.
TGGTCGAACGTAGATCTCATCAAAAGAAAAATAAAAACTGATAAAGGCGTCAATTGAGGATGATCCGAAGGTTAAAACGATCTTAATGTAGGAAAAATATGTTGTGTAAGTTTTTAGTACTTAATTATTGTTTCATAGCTGCGAAGCGTCGTTAAATGACAAACCTTGACGGAGTCAGAGCGCTATGAGGGATCTAGAATTACGTACGTAATATCTTACTCGTTCTTATCACCCGAGGTTAATATACATTGAGGTAACAATCTTGTTTTCTGTTAAATTCAAGATGCATTCCTAGTTGACTGAAAATTGGCCGTAACAGTTGAATGAGTTGTTTTAAGAGCGCTTAGGAAACAATAACACAAGTTTATTTCTTTACAAGAAGAAGCTTAAAGATTATAGTTAATTATAATGTAACTTGTATACGCTTCATGAACGCGTAATTTGTTCATCCAAATAGGTGATTAATCACAGTATTATTGCTTAGTTTATGAACAATAGCTATTAAGTATTTACATTTACTTTATATCATTATTTACACATGTATTACTGCAAAATAAAGCTAGATAATAACTTTTTGTATGGTCAGTTAAGTAATATTTAATCTTTACCTCTAAAGTAATATTTTTTTATTGCACCATCTCGTACTTATATTGCAAAATTAAGAATTACAATTACGTTTTATCGTAGATACGAAACATTTAGTAATATGTTTATTTTAAAACTATCTAGATTTATTTCAGCTACTCTTCTCATTGATTTTGTTTAAAGAGTTGTTATAAAATATATATCTTTATAGCATTTAAGTTAATGATAGCTAAATGGAGATTTTTTAATCGTGCAATTTCAGATAACCAGACTTCTTTATAAGTCTTGATTTATTCTTAAAATAAAAATTTGAAAAGATTATAAAAATCGTGAAAATTATTTTCCTCGCAAATTAACCTATGATGTCTAACCAATCAATTCTATCCAACAAAAACCTATAGGTTTTCGTTTTTCATTTACTATGTAAACATTAAAGGTCATTATAATTTATATAGTAAATATTACCCAGCCATGTTTAGAAGTCCTCCACGTGCATTGTTTACTTCTAATACAATGGAAATCACTACACGGTCGTGTCACCACTGCCATATAAAATTCAATTTGACTATTATTACACGAAAATTAAAAACACGATCGTGCGCATGCGCCTTGCACGTAACACTGGCTGAACTATAGGAAGGTCCGCACGAGTGCTGCGCGTTAATAGTGTCGATGTTTGTTTAATTGCTATGTTTGTTACGTGTTTATTCGTGAGCGTGTAATATAAACTGCTCTATAAAATATGAAAAGAAATCAGGAAACTCAGTCATTGTTAACTTGTGTTATTATTTTTTTAATGACGGGTAGAGATTACGATATCGAGCAATTTGTAACGTATTAAGGTGAAAATACTTCCCCTTGTAACAGTTGAACTACATAAAAAAAAACAATAATGATTTATTACGAATGCACGCTTATATTTGTTTGAAAATATACGATGCTAATTATAAGATAGTATTTTCCTAAAGACTAAAATCAAATCGATATCCTTAATGGCTTATTTAAAATAAGATGTTTGATGTCCAATTGACGGTTAGTTAAGGAGAAGTTCCATAATACAATACGCAAATACAGGGTAATTTTTAACCAATGCAAAAATTTTGTGAAAATAAACTTAAGGTAATTTTAATAAACACGTATTTTTATTTTGATATGTCTTAGTACTAAAAAATAAAGTTATCGCTAACAAAAGGTGTTTACTTATGAAACAGATTGTATGGTCACATATGTAGATTTATTTCCTCATGTGTAGTATTTTTGTATTTTTATTTATTCATAAAGTACTAATAATCGACAGCCTCGTGGCGTATTCGATAGTGTAACTGACTTCCGTGCATCTCCGTGGGTTCGATTCCCACTCAGGACAATTATTTGTGTGATGAACACAGAAATTTGTACTGCGTCTGGGTGTTTTCTATCTAATTTAGTATGTATTTACAAAAAATAAGTAATATTTGTACCCATAGCACAAGCGTTATGCTTAGTTTGGGACCAGAGGACGTTATGTGATTTGTCCGTGAATTTTTTTTTATTGCATGTAGTGGCAGAGGAGACATGGCCGCGAAAACTGTTTAAAAATCGCGCCATCAAATAGTATAGATACATTTTAATTGCAAAATTAAACTTACTATTTTGGCTTTGCATGTAAATGCATTTCGATAGATGGCGTTGGTCGTAAAGACAAATGTGATGAGGAAATTGGGATTACCGAATAGGTCAGTACGATAGCTCAGTGGCTTAGAGCACTTCCCCGGATTGAAAAAGATGCGGGTTCGATTCCCGCTCGTACTTAAAATCTCTTTTTCCTTATTAACAAATAATTTGTACTTTGAAAAGAATATTTATTGATTTATGTAATTACACAAATTAATTTTGTTATGTTACCAAAATATACAAGTACAATTATTATCGATATTCTAAATATTCAAATTTTTATTAGTTCTATAATTCATTCCGTTTTACGGTTATCATTACAGGTTCATAAATAGTATTTCACTTCCTTTGAACTCACCTCTTCTGAATAATTAAGAGAGTAGTTGTTAATAATTTATCGTATTATCACAACACTAGTAAGTCTGAGCATGCCACGGTACAGTGCGTAGCACTACTCAGTAATGGAAATTAACTTTGGATGGGTAAAAATAAAAACACAGAGTAATTACCATCGATATGGTCACTGATCATCACTATCTTGGAAGGGTCTTTAAAAGCTAAATTTTCAATATTTAAAAACTTTCTATTGTTATTAATTTTTTTAAGGAAGTTTATTAAAACGTCGAACTAAATTCCTAGCTGAGCTATGTTTTATATTGAAAAGGCTAAAATAAACAATTTAGTCAGAATATTCCAGTCCCATAATATTACGTAGTACATAATGTCCTACATTGCTATTTTAGGCTAACAGCGCATTATTACACAACGTTTTCCAACGTGTTATATTTTTATTTTTTTCTATTTGGCTTGATGGTAAAGCCATTTGCTCCGACAATCCTCAAATTCGTGCCTGAGAGATTTTATCAATGGTTTTGTGAAGTGTACCACCGTGGTGATCTTTGGGTCAAACCTTTAATTATAAGAGGACACCTATTTCTAAGAATAATAAGTTCTAAAACAGTTAAATGAGTCGTACGAGTACAGGTATTATAAGTAATGCGTATACATATACTTGGTTGGTGAAATACCTTATTTATTCCTGACGTTTCATCTGAGTTGCATCGGTCGTGGTCACGATAAGTCTATGCGTTAAGACCTGTATATTTACTTACTCAACATCCCCTATAGCTATTTTACAGGTTATAAAACCAATACAATACCTGGGTCATTTTTTAAATCAATGAATTAACATTTTGATGTGTATTTTAGCACTTGACATGCTCAGCTACTTTTAAAGAACAAATTATTTCTTAATGTGGAAAAAGAGAACTTTAGTGCGAGCGGGATTCGAACCTGCATCCCTTACAATCCGGGGAAGTGCTCTAACCGCTTAGCTGGCTTAAAGAAAAATATGATGTGGAGATTGGGAATGGCCATCGGTCAGTGCGATGGCTTAGTGGTTAGAATACTTCCCCGGATTGGAAGGGATGCAGGTTCAAATCCCGCTCGCACTAAAGTTCTGTTTTTCCACATTGACAAATACTTTATTCTCAATTAATGAAGACTAAATAACTAAACTTGCTTAATACGATTATGAACTTTTAATAATAATATATTTAATGTAGATTCATAACATACAATAAACATTAAATAACAATTAATGTATTTGCATATTCACCGTAATGTGTAGCTAAAATGACAAATTTTTCGTGTATTAAAAGTATTTTCCATGTGCGAGTGAGAAGAGATTTTTAGTAGGTTAGTTCTGACAGATGGTACCAACAATAATAGCGGATTATATAGCGGATATGTAGTTGCGAAACGTGATAAATCTTACACATTAGATTTTTATCATAGTAAAAATGGATTCAAAATGACAGAATTCAATTAATGCCTATCGCCTCTCCTTTAAACAGTTGTTTAAGTGGCAATATTGTCAAAAATGCGAATTTTTTTCTGAAATCTAACCCTTGCTAAGTGTTCCCTTAGGAGGATTGTCGCTAAGTTAGACTCAAAGTTACACAAATTTCTAAGGAAACTTTTTATGTAAAGAGGAATATAACGCCCGAATTGCTCCTATATAAAAGAAATCAAGGGCAGGTGAATTTAAATTATTTTATGCACTATTTAACAAGATACGCTTGCTTAAATTTAATGTAAGAGCAATTAGATATGAATGATTATGATAATGATAATGGACATAACGTTATAGCAATATAATAAATTTCTTTGGCAATGTAACACATTTGTATAGTATAAAATATTATTTAATCACTCTGTTAACGAAATACTGAATGTAAATTATGTTAATGGATAACTTTTGAAAACAATGAGGTTTTCCAGACATAAAATTACTTTAACATACTTATTAAGATATATTTTAGACTTCTTCAGTTCAATAGATTAAGTCACAGAAATATTCTAATTTTATACCAGTTATGCATCCAGAACTTAGTTGTTGTTTTATAAAAACGCAGTCACGGCAGTAAATCTCCCACACATTTCGTGTGGTGACGGACTACAATGTCACCACTCCATCCTTTCCTGGGGGTATCGTAAGCCACTAAGGGAAGTGAGGAATTATCAATTGGTGTTTGGATACCAAGTGGGAGTACCAACTTTTTATCGGCCACTAACGGGTTGGTACCATCGTCTTCCGTGTAACCAGCCCTGAAACGTCTCGGTGTTTGGTTGTAGCGAGAGATAGCCATTGTGCAGCAGCTTGGCAGTATTCTTAGATACATAGCATTATGCCTGTATTCCCCAAAGAGATAGACAGAGGTGTATTACCCACCCACGATTCGTCAACTATGTTAAAGTCCTCCGTAAAGGTGGAATCAAACTGTCGGCCGCGTCCGTAAGCCGCGGCTGACAGCCGCGAATGATAAGTGAACAAAAACGACCAGGCCAGATTCCTATTGGACGTCCGAACGCTCAAGGACGGCGTAAGGTTACGTCCGCGACTTACATCTGATGGTTTGCGCAGTTCAGTGTACATTAATTGTCCAGATACATACAAGTCGCGACTGTCAGCCGCGGCTTACGGACGCGTCGGACAGTTTGATTCTAGCTTAATAGGGACGAGCCTATTGCCGTCTACCGGGCACATTTCCAAACTCCGGGCTTTTTCTTTTTACGAAAAAGCTCAATAACATTGTACGACCCAGGGATCGAACCCGATCGAGACCTCATGATCAGCAGTCGCTTACACTACCGCTGCACCACAGAGGCAGTTAAGTATTGTTATTAGTTTTCTCAGTATGGCTGATTTTATGAGTGACGTTCACTATTTATGATCGGGTGGATGGATCTACAGGAATCCTCGCCATACTTCAAAAAAGTTACTAAAATACATCTAAAAATATGTTCAGTATTTTTTTTATTTATTACGTTCCTACAGAGAGAAGCTGCGTATGACCCTATTCTGACACGACAGCGGCGAAGCCAAAAAAAGGAGTATTATATAATACTCCTCTGTATAGATATTTAAGAACGATTCAATATTATTTTTATCATATTATGATAAAAAAAAATAACTGCCTCGGTTGTGCAGCAATTGTGTATGCGACTGCTGATCATGAGGTCTCGGGTTCGATCCCCAGTGTTATTGAGACTTTTCGTAAAATGAAAAATTCTCAGTAGCAGCCCGGACTTTGTGTTTAGTGTATAGCAGCCCGGAGTTTGGAAATGTGCCCGATAGACGGCAATAGGCTCGTCCCCTATTACGTGGGACTTAAACATAGCTGGCGAATCGTGGGTGTGTAATACACCTCTGCCTACCCCTTCGGGGAATACAGGCGTGGTGCTATGTGTTATAACGTAACTGTTAGGTGACGTGGCGTTCTTATGAACGATGCCTTGACAGTAATTAAAATATATTTTGAATTTTGTATAGAAAAAAAATAATTCAAAAAGATCTATAGATAAATCTGTTGTCCACGCGGAGGGAGCGGCGCACGGCGGCCATAGCTAGATCGTATATATTTCTGTTAAACATGTTTTTTGTCTTTAGTTTTTACAACGTTGACGTAATTTGTTGCATTTGTGGGAACATTAACTATAAAATAGAGGTTTTTTGCTCAGAAAGCCTTTTTTTTTTTGTTATGGCGGGAAAGAATGTTTCTTACCGCACACCTTATCGTTCGAGGCAACGACCAGGGTAGTGTGGGGCCTGCACCCACTAAAGAAACAAGCCTTGTACCGTCTCTCCGCCTTTATTGGCAGGCCACTGGAACTATGTTACATTCCTTCGGTGGTCCGCCAGCGGCTTACCCTTTCGGGTACCCTCTACTGAGCGACGCATCCACACACGGAGCGTCGCGCCTTCGCGAAAGGCCTTGCGGGTGGCGGACGTTCCCCGGTCCATCCAACCGCAGCCTCAGCTAGGGCAGTATTAGGCGCAAGTATCTGCGCCTGCGCCGCTCCGGTCGCTGGCGGCGGTTTGGGTCAGCGGAATAATCCTCCTCCCTGGCCCTCTCCGCGGTTTCCTTCCGCGAGATGACCTCCTCACAGAAGGCAGCGACCGTGGCCCAATTCCTGTCGCTGCCAAGCATCGCTCTGACGACGCTCGGCAGCGAGAGGTCCCCCCATATTGCCGCGACGAGTTCACGGCGCTGCTCGGCCCAAGCTGGGCACGACTCGAGCGTGTGCTGCGCCGTGTCTTCACCGGAGCCGTAATGGTGACAGCCCGGAGTCGCTTCCCTCCTTGCGACAATGTGCAGATATCTGCCGAAGCAACCGTGCCCCGACAGCACCTGCAACAGTCGGAAGGTAAGGACTCCATGCCGTCGCCCTGCCCACTATTCCAGCACCGGCTGGAGCGCTCCTATGGTCCGAAGACCGGCCCGGGGCGCCTCCAGCCGCGGCCTATAGCTGGCCATGGCAGCTCGGCGGGCGTCGCCCTGCCATCTGGCCACAACGCTGGGTGGGGGACGACCACCCTCCTCCCGCTCTTGCGACGCCCGCCGATACACCTCGGCGTGCACCTCCGCCTCCAAGTCCCACGGAGGGGTTCCGGCTAACGCGCAGGCCGCCTCCGTCGACACCATGCGGTATCCGCGTATGACCCTGGACGCAACGACTCTCTGTGGCCTCCAAAGAAAAGACCTGTTTAGCGCGTCCAGGGCCTCGTCCCACACAGGGGCGCCGTACAGCGCCATCGACCGGACCACCCCCGCGTAAAGCCGTTGGCACGCATTGTTGGGTCCGCCTATATTCGATATGAGCCGTGCAAGGGCGGACGCCGCACTGACGATCCTTGGGGACAGTTGACGGAAGTGCTCGCGAAAGCGCCACCGCCCGTCCAGCACTAGACCCAGATACTTTATCTGGGCCTGCACCTTAATTTGGACCCCGTCCACAGTGATCGAGGCGCCTGCAGGTGGCCGACATCGGGGCCCGTGGAAAAGCAGGGCCTCCGACTTGTCCAGGGCCACCCTAAGCCCTAGCGCCGCGATCCTCCTGATCACCTCCGAGGTCCCTAAGGTGGCCAGGAACGCCGCTTCCTCGAAGTTTCCACCCCGGGCCACGACTAGCGTGTCATCCGCATAGCAGATGACCACCAGCCCGGGGGGGAGCCGACAGCGTAGCACCCAGTCGTAACCGATGTACCACAGGAGTGGTCCTAGAATCGAACCCTGTGGGACACCGCACGACATGGGTCTCCTCACAACGTCCCCTATGCGGCTCTCATAGAGAGAGCCCTCTAGATAGTCTGCCACTAGCCGCTTCAGGTATACAGGCACCCCGTGATACCGGAGCGCCTCCCTGATGCAGCTGAATGGCAGACTGCTGAATGCGTTGGTGCTGTCAAGCGACACCGCCAACAGTACTCCACCGCCGGCGACGCCCGCCGCGGCCGCGGCCCTCAGGCACATAATCGTGCCGACCGTCGAACGACCAGCTCGAAAACCAAACTGAGCATTCGGCAAGTCGGGTCCGACGTTGCGCGGGTGCTGGACGATGCGGGCAGCGAGGATTCTCTCCAACAGCTTACCCGCCTCGTCCAGCAGCAGGATGGGCCTGAAGGCCCTGACCGAATCCAGCGTTCGCTCCGGCTTCGGCAGGCCCCTCCTTCCAGCAGTCAGGGAACCGTCCGGACGCCAGGCACGCGTCGAACAGTCCCCTGAGGCGGGGCTCCAGGTGTTCCAGAGCCAGGACCAGCACCCGGGCGGTTATTCCGTCCTGGCCAGGGGCGGTGTTCTTGGAACGAATCCGCGAAACAGCCGCCTCCATTTCCGACGCGGTGACGGGTGGCACACTGAGGTCAGCCTCCCGGTCGCTAACTGGTACGCCTCGTACAGCTGGCCCTCCCACTCCCCATCACGGTTGCGCCGCCGACTGCGGGTGTAGGACCTCCAGGCACGAATGCACGCCGCACGAAGGTCCGCCAGCGCCAAGGACTACCAGTAAAGCCCCTTCCTTGGAGGAGGACGTCGCACACAGGGCATGGCCGAGTCGCACACCTGCGTAATCGCAGCGCGAAATTGGCCAGCCTCAACGTCCAGCCCCTCGGTCAGGGCCGGTGAGGACAGCCACAATTGAACGATGGCTGCCTCCGCCAGTAGGTCCCTATCTAGCCTGCCCACAGCCCACCGCGGGAACGCGGTAGTTCTGCGCGTCGCGTGACCCCTACTGGGGCCCTGAAGGGACCGGGAGACATCAATCCGGATTTACCGATGATCGGACAAGGTCTCAACCTCCTCCAGGACACACCAGTTCCTCACTCGCGCTGCAACGTCGGGGGGCTAGCGAACGAAAGGTCCACTATCGACCCGCGCCGTCGCAACACGTACGTGCGTTCGTCTAAGGGGACCCCCACGCCGTGGATTTGGCGTTGAAGTCCCCCACGACCAGAACGTAGTTAGGTGCCAGTCGCCGTATCGAAGTCTCTAAGCTGTTAAGCCAGACCCCGAAATCTACAATACAGCGTAACTCCCCCCAGTCAGCCGCGACGTATCCCGTACCCCTGTCTCTGATCAACAAGGGCGGGGAACGAAGCGCCGTAGAGCTGACGATTGCCACGGAGCTATCGCAGCTGCCCGCCCAATGAGGGCAATAAGGCTCCGTGGCCACGGCTTTTCCCGTGTTTCTACATTCAAGTTGCCACATATTATATAGGTATATACAATTATTCTCCATATTCTGTTATCATTATCTGAAATAATCATCGCAATTCCTCTATTTACATATTTCCCCATCATTTTCATGTACATCATATATAATAATATATTGAAGAATATATGTCTTCCTGATTTCCAATCCTAGATTATTTTATCACCAGTGATGATCGATAAGACTGTAGTCATTTCCAGACACTGCAATATTTTCATTTCATTCTGCATTATGACAGTGTGATGCATTCAATCTTAGTCGAGTTATAAGTTAGGTGTCAGAAATAGCGTGTATATACTTATTATTTGTGAGTCAAGATAGGCCTTTGTAATTAGATGATTGGTGTTAATGAATTATATTTACAGAGATTTCATTTGGCGTGACCACCAGAAGAGTTGTAAAGGGAAACCTCGTGAGGAAATGGATTCTTAGAAAAGTAAATTAGACCCGTTGACTTTAGTTGTCATAATTATGTATGACAATCAATATGTACCTGTTACAAATATTCAAATAATAAGTCATACCATAACTTTTTTTAGAGTTGCTATTGAAACTGTATCTTCTGCCCCATTTTGTTAAACAGCGTGCTCTATGTACAATCAAGAATAATAATTTGACGGCCCTCGTGGCGTAGTCGGTAGTGTAAGCGACTTCCGTGCACGAGGTCGTGGGTTCGATTATCACTCAGGACAATTATTTGTGTGATGAACACAGATATTTGTATTGCGTCTGGGTATTTTTTAACTATTATAATATAATGTATGTAATAGTAACTTTTAAAGATTCGCGAATTGTACACATATTTAAAGTAATGCTAAAATGAAGGATATGCTTGAGGATACCTTATACTTATAAGGCAGTGTCGTACAATCCTACTGCTCGAATTACACGTAAGGTAAGAAAATTAATCAAGAACTACCATGATATTTTCGATGACAGAGAGTTCGATAAGTTATTTAAGCCTAAAAATGTGCAATCACCTAAAGTATACGGCCTACCTAAAGTACACAAAGCCAATGTGCCACTGCGTCCTATTGTGAGTCAAATTAACTCACCAACGTATGACTTAGCAAAACATTTAGCTTCTGTATTGCAGCCGCTATTAGGTAAGACTTCTGCACATGTAAAGGATTCTCGTCATTCTGTAGCCACGATTGGCAATTTTAAACTGGAAGCTGAGGACATAATGGTCAGCTAAGAAATTGAGTCAATATTCACCAATATTCCAGTGAAAGATTGTATACATCTGATCGAACAAAAACTGAGGGAAGATGGTATGTCAGGATACCGTGTTGCTCTGCTAAAATCATGCATAGAGTGTAGTTACACTCTCACCTCTTATACCGAAACCAATACTACCTGCAGATAGATGGCGTTGCAATGGGCAGCCCATTGGCACCTGTTATGGCTAATATCTGGATGGAGTATTTTGAAGAATGGGCACTAAGAACTGGGCCTTTTAAAGTGAGGTTTTGGAAACGGTACGTAGACCATATCTTCTGCATCATATCCGGAGGAATTCCTCAAGTGGAACAATATCAGAACCACCTTAATTCTCTTCACCCAAAAATAAAATTCACATGTGAGGTGGAGACTGACAGATCAATTTATTTTCTTGACGTGAAGTTCATGGCGAAACCTGACGGCACCCATGGCCATACCGTCTATCGAAAACCGACACAAACAAATAAATATCTGCACGCCTCATCGTACCACCATCCGCGTCCCCTACATTCAGTCATAACTTCATTGACCACCAGAGCCATTGATATTTGTGACCCTGAACATCTACAACAGGAACTGCATAATGTTCAGGAGGTACTAAAACGAAATGGGTACAAAACTGGTCGTAGGCTTCAGCAGCGAACGAAAAGGGAAAGATATCCTGAAGTCAATAGACAACCGGCTTTCCTGCCATATATACGAGGAGTGACGGACAAAATTGGAACAGTACTTAGTAAATACTCCATGAAGACTGTATACATTCCGCACTGTAAGTTATCGAGTCAATTGCGTACACCGAAGGATATTATTTGCAATCAGCGGGAGTTTACAAAATAAACTGTAGCTGTGGGAGCGCTTATATCAGCCAAATCAAGCGATCGATTGCTGAAAGGGTTAAGGAGCACATAACTGCAGTCAAGAAAAGACAGATAAATAAATCTGCCATCGCTGAACATCTCTTAGAAGCAGGTACTAATCACTGGATTGAGCTTCACCAACCCATAATCCTATCTCAGGGGAGTTAGGCAGAATGTCATATTTCACCTGTCGACCGTATCGAGATCACTGTGATTGGTTGAGAAACCGACGCGTGATGTTACAATAATCCGTTGGCCAATCACGGTGATCTCTCAACCAATCACAGTAATCACGATACGATCGACATGAGCGATATGAGATTCTGCCTAATCCCCCAGGACCGCCACTACTACAAATGGTTAGTGCGCGAAGCTATAGAAATCAAAAAGCACAGAAATTTCATTAGAGGAGACGGATTTAATCTATCATCAGCGTGGAATCCAGTGATTAATAAGTGCAAACTACCTAATATATCTTCACATTCTTCTTGTGATATAGTGAGTGTTGTGCGTCGGACAAACATCGGTGTAGATCAATCTACCCTACAAACTGTCGAGGAAAATAAAGTAGCTCGCCTCTCCAGTTATCCCGTGACCACCGGCTGCTGCAACGCAGTTGAAACGTTGGGTAAAAGGTAGTTAAGAATTTCACCTAATTTATACGCGAAAAAAGACCCGTTTGTGTTACTTTAAATAATGTATGTATTTACAAAAACAAAGTAATAAATGTATTATATCCGTAATCTGGTACCCATAGCACAAGCGTTTAGCTTAGTTTGGGACCAGAGGAATATTTATAGCTAGGTAATAGTTAATCACGAGACGTGGTCTCTGAATGTTGGCCTAGTCACTCAGCGGACCATGAAGCGGGCTTGGTATTGATGCTTGGTATTTCCCTACGTGATCGAATCCGTAATACGTAGATCCGTAGGAGAATGAGAGTGACTGACATAGCCTACCGGGTGGCCATGCTGAAGTGGTACCTAATGGGCAGGCCACATCACTCAACGAACCGACAACCGTCGGGAAAGAAAGGTTCGCGAGTGGCGACCATGTATGGGACGGTGCAGCATAGGTCGGCCACCCACCAGATGGACCGATGATCTGGTCAAAGCCGCGGGGAGCCATTGGATGCGGTCGGCATAGGACCGCTCGTTGTGGCGTTCTCTTGGGGAGGCCTATGTTCAGCAGTGGACGTCGAAAGGCTGATGGATGGATGGATGGAATAGTTAATCAAACCATTACACCATCTGTATTATCTTTGTTTCTGAACTAGTTGTTAACCGCCACTTCGTCCGCGAGAAATTAAAAAAAATAATAGTTCTGCTCGCAGAATTTAAAAAAATAAATGTTCATAATTATTATCTCTCCTTGTAAAGAAATATACCAAAGTTTAATCACATTCATCTTCTTTGCGAATCGATGCTACGCATTTTTTTTTGTTATATAATATATTAAAAAAAAATGTTTTTATTCTTTTTGTCTTTTCGTATTAACTCTCTTTAAAAATATTTATATAAACATATTATTTTTCTATAGTAAAAGTAGCTTAAGCTACGTCCTGTAACCACAGCTATCTGCTAGTGAAAGTTCTGTTCAAATCGGTCCAGCCGTTCCGAAGATTATCCGGAACAAATACAGGCAAAAACTTTAAAACTTGGTGTTTGGTTACAGGTAGCTTATATACTCTCGTATACATTTAGTTAAAAGCTGTTACTTAGACATTCAAAACAGACACTTCATTTTTATTATATGTATAGACGTGAGTTGACCAAAAATATTTCTTGCTTACTTAAGACCATAAAAATATTGCTAAGCTTGCTATACTAATAATTTACGTGCAGTTGCACAGAATGTTTCATAGTTAAGTAACATGCAGAACAGATTATGCGTTATTATGTTAACAGTATCGTAATGTTCATATCTTTCTATCGTAATGCTACTAAATCACATCCTCGTATGAGGACCGCCAGCAATTTATACTTTTTCAGCATCTTAGAAGCGAGAAATTGTTTACTTCTGGTAATTAATATCTTAATTATTTACAATGATTGCTGGTATCATACTCAGAATTCACTACTTTAGGATATCATAAAGAATATTATTCAATGGTTACTTACTCTTAGTGTTATACCATTACGGAATCAGGAACAGGGCTCTCGAGCTTTTGACTTCTTATTTGAGCAATAGAATTCAAAGGGTCGATGTTAATGGCACGTTATCACATGGGTCTGTCATGACAATGGGTGTGCCGCAGGGGTCCATCTTGGGTGCGGATGCGTCGCTCAGATGAGGGTACCCAAAAGGGTAAGCCGCCGGCGGACCACCGAAGGAATGCAACATAGTTCCAGTGGCCTGTCAATAAAGGCGGAGAGACGGCACACGGCGGGTTTCTTTAGTGGGTGAGGGCCCCACACTACCCTGTTCGTTGCCCCGAGCGACAGGGTGTGCGGTTAGGAACATTTTTTCCCGCCTAAACAAAAAAAAAAAAAAAAAAAAAAAAAAAAAAAAAAAAAAAAAAAAAAAAAGGGGTCCATCTTGGGGCCATTTATGTTCTTAGTCTATATTAATGACCTACCATACTACGTAGGAGATAATCGAAATATTGTGTTGTTCGCAGATGATACATCTTTATTATTTAAAATAAGAAGGCAACAACTTAATTATGACGATGTGAACAACACACTATCTAAAGTTGTTCATTGGTTCAATACTAATAACCTAGTTTTAAGTGAAAATAAAACTAAATGTATAAAATTTACTACACCCAATGTAAAGCATGTAGAAACCAATGTACAATTGAATGATGTCGAACTGGACCTTGTGGAGTCCACGGTTTTCCTAGGTATCACTATAGATAACAAACTCCAATGGGGCCCCCATATTAAAAAATTGTCAGGTAGGCTTAGCTCAGCGGCATATGCGGTAAAAAAAATTAGATTATTGACTGATGTTGAAACGGCTAGAATAGTTTATTTCAGTTACTTTCATAGTATTATGTCCTATGGCATACTGCTATGGGGATGCTCCGCCGATTTAAATTCTATATTTGTACTTCAGAAAAGGGCCGTTCGTGCAATCTATAATCTGGGCCCGAGAGTTTCCCTTAGACAGAAATTTAAAGAAATAAATATTCTAACTGTCGTGTCTCTATTTATATATGAAAATCTGTTGTATGTCAAGAAAAACATCAGAAGCTGTGATAAGTATAGCGACGTTCATCACATTAATACAAGGAACAAAGGCAATCTTGTTGCTCACAGTACTCGTCTCCACAGAATCAGTAGATCTTTCATGGGGCAATGTATATGCTTCTACAATAAAATTCCTGAAAATGTCCGAAACATGCCACTAAATAAGTTTAAGAAAGCCGTAAAAATTAGACTTTGTAATCAAGGTTATTACACTGTTTCGGATTATCTTGAGGATAAAACTAAATGGGCTTGAGCTGCTCCTCATTCATTAATTTTCAAAATTGTTTTATAAGATATAATGTAATTTTAGTTATAAAGATTATATTAAATTGTAATAAATTGGCAATTTAAAAAAGTGGCCCATGAGTTTCTTGCCGGGTTCTTCTCATGAAAGGCTTTACTACGGAATCCGGCCGCTTGTGGCGATTGCAATCGCCACTTTGTTATTGCGGTTGCACTCGCCTCAGGCGCTCGTGTTAATTATTTTAATTATTAGTGTATTATTGACGATTTTAAGTGCTACTTAATAGGCCTATGAAATAAAGATATTTTTGAATTTGAATTTGAATTTGAGTGTTTACCTTCCAACAAAAGGAATGAAAAAAAAAACAACACTGCCAGCTTATGGATTGCTTTAAAGACTCCAAATTATCATGGCGTTTAGAGCATGCCATACTCTTTAAAACTGACAACAAATCATAAAAAAAATCCAACTGGTGCTCCAGTAATGGGCCATAGTTCTCCCGGTAACGCAATATGGGTAGGCAGACATTACAAACTTGAAGAATATTTAGATATTTTTATATTTATTTTGAGCATTAGACATGCTTAGCAACATACATTAAACACAAAGTGAAAAATGTGAAATCGAAAATAACAGTCACAAGCAGGATTCGAACCTGCATCTCCTGGATACCGTCCAGATGCTTTGCCAATTCAGCATCGTGACCCTTGCTCCTGACTTGGCAAAGCATCTGGACGGTATCCAGGAGATGCAGGTTCAAATCCTGCTCGTGACTGTTATTTTCGATTTCACATTTTTCACTTTGTGTTTAAACTTGAAGAATATATCTTAAACACAAGATTTCTAAGTTTCAAAATGTTTTCTAAAATTCATAATTTATAAAACAAGTAGCCTTATTAATAATTTGTTAACAACCTAATACAGTAATCTTGAATGACAACAAAAGTTGAGATCCTCGAGTGTGCACAGTAAATATAGGTATAATACCTACTTTAAGATATCCACAACATGAACGTTTGCGTTGTAATATTTTACAAGCGAAGACAAAGTAATAATATCTACAAACCAGTAACCGCGTGAGTCACAAACTAAACAAACGAAATCATGGTGTTTTATAACGTTAATCATCTGTGCAAATATTTGTGAATAATATGAGTCGTCCCTGAAATGATTTTTATATTAAAGACTTTGTGGCTCTATGATTTAGTAGGTATTTAATTATATTCCTATGTACCTAATTGTCTTGGGGCATAAATATGCAACTTCCAATTTTGAGGTCCCAAGTAGTCACTGAAATAATGTCACACAGTTACAGTGGTCCGTCAGTACAGACGGAGAGACGGCACACGGCGGGTTTATTTCGTGGACGAGGGCCCTACATTACCCTGTTCATTGCCCCAAACGACGAGGTGTGCGGTTAAGTACATTATTTGCTTTAACAAAAATGTCAAGTCATCTATTATGTTTTTCTGTTTCTGTTAATATTAATTCATATTTATAACATTGGTGCTGCAGTTCCCCTGTATCTTTGCAGCCTCTGCACTATCGGTTCTTCACAGAGAACGAAATTACATACAATAGTTATACAGGCGGACATCAATACGGAAGACACTTTGTTATCTAACAAAATATATTTTCCTCGTTGGTGCCACGGGTACTAAGCTGAAATTTGAATAACAAAAATATAAAAACGACATTACATGTACAATTTAAAAGGCCTTTAATGTCACGCCATGTCATGATCACGGTCGCACGCTCAATTCCTTACGTAAATATCTATTGTTTGACATAAAAATTACCGACTTAGGATTTGAATATTTTATCGCATTACCTAACTTCTATATAATGTTTAGTTTTAACTTTATTTACACGCACAAGTTTATCTTTTTTATATGTTTCTTGTCTTAAGAATTCTTTTATATAAGTAATCGCTTCTTGGTCTGTAACAAAACAAAGAATGTCTAGATTCCAGAGTGAATTCTAGACTTCAGAATGCTCAGTTTTTTATATTACTTGATTTTTTTTTCTCGCAAATTATCACTGCCTGATGTAATAAAACATGGTGTTATCCACCTACAAACCTGAAATAAAAAAATGACGACTTGTCACTTTTTTTTTGCAACACCCTGCACTGAGGAAAAATCCTTGTATCGCGGGGATTTTCACACAATTTCACGGACACAAATGATACCCAGACTCAGAACAACAATTTGTGGCTCACACAAAGAGTGTGTCCTGTGTGAGAATCGAACCCACAACACTCCAGCTGGAAGTCGGTATCTAAACCACTCCGCCATCTGTGCAGTCGATCGTCATATTTGAACTGTAGCCTAAATTCATCTCAATCTAAGCGAAGAAGACTCATGCCCTTTTTACTCTTGAATCAATTCAAGGACCATACTCTATGTAAATAGAAACGGATTCCGCATTTGATTGAAAAACGGAATAAATAATTTGTATTATTTCTGCGTAATACTAAATCTCATGTCACGTTATCTGATCCCATACTCTCATTCAATAATATTTGGATTTCAGAATATGGATCAAGTCATACCAAGACTATTTTATTAACCGTAACGAAAACTACATTTTTCTCGTATATAATTTCATTGTCATTTTGGTTACGATGACTTTGTCAAATGACTACCTCCAAAGTTAAATAACTTATAAAGAGTGACGTCAGCGTCTTTGTAGTTTCCGCATGAAGTGTGTTAAATTTATAGTCTTCTGCATAGAATTTAGATTTTAAAAATACGTGTTTTCTAGTTTACTCTTTTTGGGGGACGATTATGCAGAAATACCAAATGATTCTTGATTTATTATTAAAATTTTATTAAATTTCTTCCTATCCTTAATAAGTTTACTTTAAAACGATTTTTAATGAAGCTTTTTTGTTTCACACCTTGTAGATTATTGGCACTAGAAAGGTAGTATAAGCTTCTGAGGACATCTATATAAGGCTTCTTATTGTTTATTAATAACCTAAATCTATACATATAATAAAATTATAACAATCTAATGTAAGATGCCGTCTGTACATTGCAAATAATAAAGAAAAAATAATATGAGGATCTTTATTAGAACAACACAAGCCCAATCTTTTGTCTGTCTTCTGTACGTTTGTTCACGCATCATGCAAAAACTACTGTATGGAATTTAATGATACCTTTTTTTGATTGGTTGCTCTTGATTAGACTTAAAATCTGTGGTATAAGTTTTATCCGGCAACTATATCAGGAACCCGAGATATAACCTAAATAACAAATAGCATACAAACTATTGGTCCGTGTGGTGACGGACTAAGAATACAAGTGTCACCACCCCATTATTTCCCACGGGTGTCGTATGAGGCGACTAAGGGAAGTAAGTAATGATCACCCATTGCATTACTGGTGCTAGGGCTGGGTACCAAGTGGGAGTATTCACTTGCTAGCGGGCCCAAGTGGCTTGGTACCATCTCCCGTGTGACCGGCCATGAAGCACATATTGCGTTTTGGTTGTAGCAGGAGATAGCCGTTTATTCTTTCATTTCATATCTGTGAAATGAAATAGTGAGCAGCGGCTTGACAATACTCTTGGTATAGTTAAGTCCATGAGCGCCGGTTACCATTTACCATCAGATGGGCCGTGGCTCATCTGCCACCAAATGCTATAAAAAACCAGGTATTGATGAAACTATTTTTAATTGATTGCTCTCGATAAGATTTAAAATCTGATATAGGTACGCGTTCGAAGTTGCAGGCAAAATCTAATACTCATTAAAAAGCTATCTAAAAGTACTCGTCTACAGCGTGGACACATATTTTTATCTATAATTTTACTCGTATATGGCTACCACCAGCTACCATTTGGAAAAAAATACTTACTTAAATGTTGTTTTTGCCAGTTACAAGTGTGTTACCATTTTTACAATGAAAAATAAAAAGTGTGACACATTTTTATATTGTAAAAACGTTTCAATTCGACATTAAAAGGCTTTCAGCGTTAGCGAGTGCATTTGAATAAATTATATAAACTGTATTGTGTTCTTTGCATGACGTTTCCAGGTAGTCTTAAAAGCAATCCATTGTATTAGTTAATAAATAGTTTTACTTAAGTTAAAATAACTTAAAGTATTACAATTTATATACCTATCATAAAAATATTATGACATTATTCGTCGTGCTCTTGGCGCCGCCACCAGCGTACCAGCTGTGCTTGAACCTAAACCTGGCTTGGTGCGTGACGATGGCAAAAGACCAGATGGTATATGTCTTCTACTTTGTAAATTGGGTAGGTCTCTGGTGTGGGACGCCACAGGTGTAGACACCCTAGCGCCTTCGCTTCTTCCTAGTACCTACCCGCCTTTCACCCATATATATATATACCTATTCTCATATATGTATTACCCGAATATGCCAAAAAGCCAAAGCGTGTTCTTATTTATTAAATATACATACTCACAACTCTATTTCAAATTCCCATGTTGCTATCTACTTAGAAAGCTCCTCCAATATCCTCCCCTTAAATTTGAAATTTCCCAAAATCTTCTTCATCCATCATCCATCCATCAGCCTTTCAACGTCCACTGCTGAACATAGGCCTCCCCAAGATAACTGTGTGCTCATTGTGGGGGATAATGTAATAATCGCCAAGCTTGCCAGGCGGGTTGGCGTTAATACTCGAGGGAGTGCTGCTGCTCATTCCCCCGTTATTCCCTCAGTCGGCTCTTACAACTCCCGTGGGTAGAGAGGGGTGGGAAAATTCTAAAGCCGGACCCACAGGGCGTAAAATCTTTTTATGGCGGATATTTACTCATTCCAGCTTTATCATCAGATCTTGCGAAATATTCTAAAATCAGTGTACCTAATTGTCATGTCAAATAAAACAAGCCCAAAGTTTATAGGGTTGCGTCGTCATGATTAAGTTCCTTCCGGCTCCCATCATAGAAATTTCGAAGTGGTGCAAGAGTGCCGGGGGCCCGAACCCCTTCCTATTTTCTCCTTGTTACCCTTCCTGTCCTCCACTTAGTATCTACGTATCCTTTCTTTAATATACTTCCTATCGAACTCCTATCCCTTTCCATGGAGATGGCGACGCGCGAGTGATGGCTCTGGTGTTACAATCGTATATAGGCTACGGTAACCGCTTACTATCTGATGTAGTATAAATAACATACACATACGAGTATTAACAAAATATACCAAAAAATAAGCACAATATATAAACTTTTAAAAACAAAGCGCTAGATTCAGTAAACTCCTCTTAAACAGCTGGGCTGATTTTGATGACATTTTGTGTGCCCCCCTCTTAAATACATTAATGTCCCGAAAGATATCATAGAATCGACATTGGACCGTAAGTGTACGAGAGCACGAAGCTCCAAGATTCTTCTTTTCAACTTCTTACGAAATTTGTTTTATTTTTATTATTTTAATCATTTATGGCATTAGTACAAAATTGCACCCTAAAACTCCACCTAATGTGTGGTAATCGACTAAGAATACAAGTGTTACCAGCCTCTTTCTTTACTGCAGATGTTGTACAGGCCAACTAAGGTAAGTCAACAATTATCACCTTGAATTACTGGTGGTAAAGTTATAAATAAATAAATATTCACGGACATTTTCACACAACGTCCTCTGGTCCCAAACTAAGCTTAACGATTTACTTTGGGTACCAGATTACGTATACAATACATATATTACTTTTTTTTTATAAATACAAATATAATAATAGATAGAAATCACCCAGACACAGTACAAATATCTGTGTTCATCACACTAATAATTGTCCTGAGTGGGAATCGAACCCACGACCTCATGCACGGAAGTCGGTTACACTACCGATTACGCAACGAAGCCGTTAGTTACCAAGTGAGAGTACTCAATTATAATTATATCTAGACATTAATTTACATCTGCGAAATTAAATGGTGAACAGCAGCTTTGGCATCAGGTAGCCCATGGCTTCTTTGCCACTATAAGCAATGATTTATTGCAAATTACAAATTATTATTTGTGAATGAGTAAAAAGAGAACTTTAGTGCGAGCGGGAATCGAACCTGCGTCCTTTCCAATCCAGGGAAGTGCTCTGATCCACTGAGCTACCGCACCAACTTTCGGCCATACCTATTCTCCTCATTTTATTTTATCTTAACGAGCAACGCCATCTATCGGAACGAATTTATATACATTAATCCAATATAGTAAGTTTAATTTTGCAATTAAAATTCATACTATTTGATGGCGTGATTTTTTAAACATTTTGATCTATATTTTTAGCACTTGACATGCTCAGCTACTTTAAAGTACAAATTATTTAAAAACAATACTAAGAATACAGCCAAGCCACTAATACCATTTCTTAGATTGTAGTTTAATGAACAAGAAATATTCGGACGTGACAAAAGTCTATCGGATCTGCTAGTATAATCATATTCCTAATTGCAAATATTATGTAAGTGATAAAGGATAGTTTTGCCGTGTGGGGCCGGCTTTAGAATTGTCCCACCCCTCTCCACCCATAGGAGTCGTAAGAGCCGACGATCGCCAACCCGCCTGCCAAGCGTGGCGATTACAGCCCCATTCTTGGGGAGGCCTATGTCCAGCAGTGGACTTTAAAAGGCTGATGGATGGATGGATGGAAAGGATAGTTTAGTGGTAAGTTCAAACAGTGCCAAGACAGAGTATTGTGTGCGATCCCCGCTGAGCTTAAGACTGAGGCACGGCAGACTTTTTGAAATTATCTGTGTGCTTGATCCAAAATTATCAATGCTTTGTGAAGGAAAACATTATGATATAAAAAGTAATGGACGGGTAATGAATATTGTCAAGCTGACCCTTAATGACCTCGTCACGGTTGGAATCAAAGTTTGACCTCGCTCGAAGCTCTGCGTCGTTAACCGTGACAGTTGGATCACTACATCCACAAAATGTGCCCAATAGTTTTACTTGATAATAATATAAAAACGTCTCTATTAAAGAGCTGTGGGTATCCACTAATTGAAGATATTGAAGAAAAAGTAATTGTAATTGTTTCTCAAGTTCATAGAATTTGTTCTATATTCTTGGCCCATCTGATGGTAAGCGGTTACCGCAGCGTATAGACGCCAGCAACACCAGAGGCATCACTCGTGCGTCGCCAACTCCTAGGAAAGCGATAGGAGGTGGATAGGGAGTATATTAAGGAGAGGATAGGTAGGATACTAAGGAGAGGATAGGAAGGATAAAAAGGAGAGGATATGAAGGGGTTTCGGGCCTCCGGCACTCTCACTTGCCATACAAAACACAACGGCACTACAACTGTTGGTTCACGCTGATCTTTTGTGAGAGGGGGGTACATTCCCGATCGAGCCGGCCCATTTATGCTGGGATAAGCAAGGTTCTACCACTTATTTCTGTATAGATTTTTAGTGAGAGTCATCAGAATAGCGGCGACGTGGTTCGCCACCCGACACGTCTCGTTCCCACGAGGTGTTTATTTGATCGCTTTTCATTCGTATTAAACTGATTTTGATGAAGCTTTTTTGCTGCATAATTCAGACTAAAACTGGTATGGTGTACATTTTATGTCACTAATAGTAGCTAGACATAGATAGTTCAAGATAACTAAAAAAATGTTAGTCAGATGGTATGTATTTATTTATAATTTTGTAACTATTTATCAGTCGTTATGGTCAACTGTTTGACTTAAATGTATTTATAAAATGGGTACCTAATTACAAAAATAATTATAATAATTAACTTCCGATTCCTGGCACATCCAATAAATCCTTCAGATATTGGAGCGGGCAAAACTTGGAACCATTTTAAAAATCCCCCTCAACTAGTCGTCCAGAGAAAGTAAGCCACATTGCTACCTGAATACAAATTTTATAACGTTGATCCCCGACAAGCGTTGCTCTCAATCCAATCGGAAACTTTTCTTAGGGGGATAACCCTTGGATTTAATCCATTGGTAATACGAAAATTGATGTAAAAGCCGTCGCCGCACCGTGTACGCTCCGTTCCTTCCATACAAAGTGTACAAGCATAGAAAGATTTTTAGATTTTCTGGGAGAATCACTGCATCGACACGGCCCGTGCCAAAATGTGGCGTGTTACAAACCGAAAAAGGTTTCAATTCAATTGATGTACGAGATTATTGGAAGCAATTCCGTTCAGAAAGAAGTATGGTACGTGAACAGCATTTTGAGCGCGGGGACCAACGTGGACGCTGGGGAAGCTCTATCGTCACTTTATTTACTTTATTTTTGGAAGTTTTGAGTTTAATTACCGGTTTTTTAATATATTAAATTAAATTTAATTGAATATATTAAAAACTACCAGTATTTACAAGTAGCAACTGTCTGTCTAACCTCCACGACCCAACTCAGGGAACAACTGGAAATCATAGAACAAAACAGTCAGGACGTTATTTGACAGCCGGGACCACACATTTTCCTCACCCATCTGTGTGTCAGCCGAGGGACTGTTAGTTAAAAAACCTTGCCTATCGTTTGAACTGCAGGTGCACAAGTAGGCAACTAACGAATAAACTCCTATTTAAATAATATAGCATAAATTAATGGATAATCTGTGTAGTACATGACATGTAAAATTTCAACAATTTAAATTAAAATGAATTTTTATAATGCGATTATTTATAAACCAAATTATAACATCAAAGCCTCCATGAAATTCTTACCAATTTAATCTCAGAGACAAAAGCCACCGTCTAAATATCCAAACAACTAAACTCCGGGGCAATTCCTATTTGATTTATCATTGTTCTTCACCGATAAATCAGGGCACAATAGGGTTCGAGGCGTACGTTGAAACTTCTATTAATTCTCTTAAGAACAATCCGGAGTTACCGCACAAAGGTACGGGACAATACGTCTGAGACGTGAGATTTTATCACCTGATAACATGTTCTGTTTTGGAATTGATAATCGATAGAACAATTGGTTTTTGTGGTGAATTCAGATAAAAGTTTAATTTAAAGTAAATACTTCAATCCTACTAATTATACCAGTTTTCACTGTTATATGTACATACTCGTTGCGGAATTCATTAAAAAGAAATTTATCGAAGAAAGAAAGAACTCACTCCAAATCTTACTGAGCAACTTCTAATTTGTGAACGTGCCCTACCTGTGCATTCATGTTTAAGTACTATAAGGTATGTGGCACATTTGTATGAAACATTCGTTCTAGTCTTTTGTCTATAGAAATTATGGTGTAGGTGACTAGGACAAGAAATTTCCATTGGCTTCTATTGTCAATGTTTCATCTATTCATCTAAATAATCTGAACTATGCAAACTTATTGTAATAACTTCAACTATTGATTGATATTATATTATTGATCTGGAAATGATACGTGACAATATTCACTATCAGGGATATTGCTCTGCGTCCATAAATAGTTCGCCCTGAAACCAACAGCAACACAAAATAATGTGTTGTATTAAAACATATTACTGAATTCCCATACAATCATCATTTTATAGCGGATCAGCTCGAGAATCGTACTATTACAAAAAAAAACAATGTCTCCAATTTTGAGTTCAAGATTTTTATTTATATCCTTAAAATTCAAATTTAGGTCCTATCTGAAATGCATGTTGTTCAAATTTAATGATGTCTCACTGGCGGATAGAGAACCTGTACTGTGGAACTAAGGGACATTACTGCAG
Source organism: Leucoma salicis (assembly GCA_948253155.1). Taxonomy (NCBI): domain Eukaryota; kingdom Metazoa; phylum Arthropoda; class Insecta; order Lepidoptera; family Erebidae; genus Leucoma; species Leucoma salicis. Next base: position 5,585,111 of record OX411808.1, on the reverse strand, counting down.
GTATCACACCGTGTGGTATCCGCGTATGAACCTAGATGCCACGACTCTTAGTGATCTCCGCAAGAGAGCCCCATTCAGGGTGCCCAGGGACTTCACTCAAACGGAGTATAGCTCCATGAAAATTAGCAAGCTTGACATATTTTTTCAACAGTGTGTCGGAGTACACATTAGACGTAAAATTATTCACAAAATTACCGGTACCTCGCCTGGAAATGTTTAGAAAGAGTTGTGTATATATGGCGCCGCTATATAATTGTTCTATACCTAATAATATAGTTAAGCTGCCTTTTAATCAGTTCTGCCCTACTTTCCATAAATAGTTAGGTTAGAAAATCAGAGCTTGTATTCGGTAAGGATTTAATTTTAAATTTGCGTCTAAGTCATATTTTATTACAAGTGCATTGTGACATTAATATCTATACTATTATAAAGCTGTAACAGAGCTATGTCTGAACATTTAAGATTTTTAAGATATTTGAGAAAAAGGTAATGTATTAGGCTATATAGGCATGTCTAAACACAAAACGATTTTTTTTAGATATCTTACTGTTTGTCTGTTTATCTGTTTGTCTCTTTGTTCATTCACGCATCACGCATAAACTACTGAATGGATTTTGATGCAACTTTTATATTTCATAGCTCTCGATTAGACTTAAAAACTGGTATACATTTTATCCCGCTACTATATCGGGAACCTGAGATATCGCCTAAAAACTAGATTTTGACTGTGGCGGAGCCGCGGGCAAAGGCTAGTTATGAAATAAAACTATGTATAAGGGATCTTAGTATAGTAGAAAATCATCAAAATATTTCTAATATTCTGACGTTTCGAATACTTTCCACCCGTGACCATGAATGCTGCAAAGTATTCAAAACACCTCGTGATCGCGAAAATCAAGTAAACGTGATAGATTCCGTAAACGTAGTTTTATTTCATAATGCAATTGATTAATATGCAATTGTAACTAATGTTCTATAGAGAGTCAAAAATTCTAATAATAACATTGCCTATTTCATCTAAATCAATTATTAAATTAAAATCTAAATATCCTATAAGAGCAATATGGCGTTGCAATGGGGATTCTCGGTATGAAGAAATAAAGTATCCAATTAAATACAATTGTATTTATATAAAACATAAAATTTTAATTACAGATGCAACAGACAGACTCTACGACCGAACTTCCGGCATTCGGATATCCGGTCCAAACTAAAATCCGGTGTGCTTAATTAATTTTACACCAGGAGCATTTCCTGAACTGTGGTCGTTTTATAAACTGTAATATGTTTATTCTGTTTATGAAGTGGAAAGCGGCAGCAGATTTTGGTAACTGAAGGAATATTTATTAAAGTATAAATAACTACGAGTATATAAGAATATTATTATATATTATAGTATTGGAGTACAGATAATTGAAAAGAATAATAGTGTGATGTATACATAAAATATGTTTATTGTTCAATCCTAATATTAAATTAACCACTAACCTGCTTAAAAATAAGGATGTATTGGTAGCTAGTTATCTAAAACTTTTATTAGCTTTTGAATCTTGCTCTAAAAATGTCAATAATAACTATAAAAATAACTAATAATAGTTTATTGGCAATATAAAAGATATATTACAATGAAAATGAAATAGTAGGTATCTATAATAGAACAGAGATGGAGTGATATATCTTCACACTCAAAAGATTATACGCATGTCTATTTTCAGCTCACTGAACTATAATGCGTTTATACTTAAACTTCATTATAAGGGTTAACGCTAAAAGAATGTTTTCTAGTTGATCTAGGTCGAAGCCATTAACAGATTGGACGCGGAGCACATCAATCACTGCTTAGTATTGACCGCACTTAGTGATTTATTGAATAGAGTGCATTTTAAAACCTTAAAGCCACAATGACAGCTGGTTTAGAAATATTTCAAAACAAATGTGGCACTATGACGAACTATATTTCAAACTAGCATTATGTAAAATTTATGCTTATAATATTTTCTGATACACTTTATAAAATTAAATTACTTTTACTCTCTGAATCTGTGATAGATCAGATTGCTTGTTAATTAGTTAATCTAATAGTCAATCAGTTGTTACAAAAGCTCCATCTATTCACTATTGTAGTGATTTTAACAAAATTATATATTATTAATTCTGATTCTGTTTTTTTATAATATTTCTTTCTAATATTTTCGCGAATGTTACACATTTTGAAATAAAACTTCGTCTACGGAATCTATCGCGTTTACTTGATTTTACTACTATCCCGACGTTTCGAATACTTTACAGCATTCATGAACACGGGTGGACTTAGATGATAGACGTCCAAGGCTGATATGTTATTTCAACGGTCTCATCTACCTACAGTATATGGTTTTACAAAATTTTTGGTTTATTTATTTTAACCCACCTAATATTCGTTTAGAAACACAATTAAAATATTTACTTCAAATTTTTTATGCTTACAATGTATGAGACTTTAAGTTAGTATATTAAAATGAGTATAATACTCCTCTTTAAACTAAATTTTTTTGTTTTTATTTAGTGCTCAAAATTCTACCATAAACTACCAATTACTACCAGTAAGAAGACAATCTTGGTTATTAGTTTGGTTATTCGAAACGTCGGGATAGTAGTAAAATCAAGTAAACGCGATAGATTCCGTAAACTAAGTTTTATTTCAAAATCTATTTTTTTATTTTATTATTATTTTTTATATATATTGCTCAGGCTTAATTCTAAACATATCGGAACGTAATTTCTAATGTCACGAGTCACCAATGAACGTCTTGTATCGCGTATCATTCGCCAATCATAATCTTGTTTCCCCTGTTTACTTAACAACTGTAACTTTTTAAGCTCACGATTAAACGCAATTTTGTACTGATCACAGCAAGTTTTATTTTGAATAAAACTTATAATTAACAAGCAAAGCCTAATTAAAACCTACAAATGTACCTAAAGCAATTGTATACATATATTTTTATTTGATTAAACTCCCAGCATATCCAGAAAATAGATTGCAAATACTACATTTTTTACACTACCCGGGTGGCAAACGAACATACGACCCACCTAATAGTAAGGGGTTATCGTTAGCTTATAGACGCAAGTAACATATGAGGCACCACCCGCGCGTCGCAAACTCCAATGAAAGGGATGGAAGATGAATAGAAAGAATAATAAAGAGAGGATAATAAGCCGTTTTTCACGCTAATCTTCTGTGAAAGAGTGGTACTTTCCAGATCGAGCCGGTCCATTCATGCTGGGACAAGCAAGGCTCTATCGAGTACCGATACGATTAGTTAAGAATTACATTTACAATGTATGATTTTTAAATTTAAGGTATTCATTTTTGTATCGTAATAAAGTATTCAATATTTTTCAGGCTCATTTAAAAAAAAAAAATTTTTTTAAGGTCTGTCAACACGGAATCATCGAGGACAAATCCTAGACTGACTGAGGTAATTGGCAAGGCCAAGCTTTGACGACTGATAGTATTGGCAAGGCCAAGCTCTAACGACATTGTCTACGTATTTATTTTCATATAATCACTGAAAAAATTAAAGAAAACATCATGAGGAGAGACTCATGATGTTTTCTTTAATTTTTTCAGGTGTTTGTTCTCCGGCACAATCACTCACCATATATGACTACTGCCTCCTGGCAGTTGTACCTGTTTCATAAGTTATTGATGTGTTACTTGTGTACCATCTATGGACTCTTTAATTTATTAACACCCTATTATAGGACATTATTTCTCTCTTATAACCAATAGATATCTCTTATAATAACTAATAAACAATAGACGGAAATTAAAAAAAAAACTTTGGAGACATCTTTGAAGAAATTAAAAAAAAAAATCTATGAAGATTCTTATTATAAATTTTTACATTGTAAGAAATTTTCTAAAATGACAATGTATAAATTTGCCTATGTAAGTCAGCCTGTCTTATTTTCCACTTGTCTCTTGAGAAATTTGACAGAATTGCTTAATTATAATATTCTTAATTCCCCAAGCAACTCAATCAAAATATTTTTGCCAACAAAACAGCGGTAGGGTCCTGTCTTAATTCTAAAATTGAAATTTTAGTATGAAATCAACCACTAATATATTCTGGATCACCAATCTTTTGGGTAGGTAACTCTCTTGAATGTGGCCCTAGCCAAGTCGGAGGCACTACTTTTTCATGGGCCCCGACGTCGGCCACCTGCTGGCGCCTTGATCACGGTGGACGGGTCCAGATTGGATTGCAGGCCCGGATTAAGTATCTGGGCCTGGTGCTGGACGGGCGGTGGTGCTTTCGCGAGCACTTCCGTCAACTGTCCCCGAGGTTCGTCAGCGCGGCGTCCGCCCTTGCAAGGCTCGTGCCGAATATGGGCGGACCTAACAATGCGTGCCGATTGCTTTAAGCGGGGGTGGCCCGGTCGAAGGGTGTACGGCGCACCCGTGTGGGCGGAGTCCCTGGACGCACTGAACAGGACTCTTCTATAGAGGCCACAGATAGTGTTATACCTGGATACCGCACGGTGTCGTCGGAGGCGGACTGCGCGTTGGCCGGAACCCCTCCGTGGGACTTGGAGGCGGAAGTGCTCGCCGAGGTGTACCGGCGGGCGTCGCAAGAGCGGGAGGAGTGGTCTTCCCCCACCCAGCGTGGTGGCCAGATGGCAGGGCGACACCCACCAAGCTGCCATGGCCAGCTGGAGGGCGCGGCTGGACGTGCCCCGGGCCGGTCTCTGGACCGTAGGGGCGCTCCAGCCGGTGCTGAAAGAGTGGGCGGGGCAACAGCATGGAGTCCTTACTTTCCGACTGGTGCAGGTGCTGTCGGGGCACGGTTGCTTCGGCAGATATCTGCACATAGTCGCAAGGAGGGAAGCGATGCCGGGCTGTCGCCATTGCGACGAAGACACGGTGCAGCGCCGTGAACTCGTCAAGGTAAAAGGGGGGACCTCTCACTGCCAAGCGTCGTCAGAGCGTTGCTTGGCAGCGACAGGAATTGGGCTGCGGTCGCTGCCTTCTGCGAGAAGGTCATCTCGCGGAAGGAAGTGGCGTGGAGGACCAGGGAGGCTAATCCTTCCGCAGAACTGAACCGCAGCCAGCGACTGGGGTGGCGTAGGCGCAAGTATTTGCGCCTGATACCGCCCTAGCTGAGGCTGCGGGTGGATGGACCGGGGAACGTCCACCACCTGCAAGGCCTCCCGTGAAGGTGCGATGCTCCGTGTGCGGATGCGTCGCTCAGTGGAGGGTACCCAAAAGGGTAAGCCGCCGACGAACCACTGAAGTAATGTAATATAGTTCCGTTGGCCCGCCAATAAAGGCGGAGAGACGGCACACGGTGGGTTTCTATAGTGGGTGAGAGCCCCACATTACCCTGTTCTTTGCCCCTAACGACGGGGTGTGCATTTAGGAACGCAAAGGTGAAATAATTCATCAATTAGGCAATCTTTATTTGCCTATTTTTAAGACAGCCAACACTGCACTCCTTGGTATAGAAATCCAGGCGAAATATAAAATGAAGTATTGACTTTATCTCATATTAATAATATCGAAATGTTCAACACGCTTTGTCTACTGGTAGAACCTTGTTTATCCAAGCATAAATAGACAGACTTGAACGGGGAAGTATTACCCTCTCATAGAATATCAGCCGTGAAATAACAGTAGGTACGTCTGCCGATGTGTTTCGTATGGTGAGTGATTGTGACGGAAGAAGGAACGACCTCCATATCCTCTCCTTAATATACTTCCTATTCTCTTGTTATTGTTCTTCCACTACACCTCCTTTCCCTTTCCCCTGGAGATGGTGTCACGCGAGTCTCTGCTGTCATCATCAGGTGTACCGTATGCATATTTTCCATATAGTATAAAAAAACATGTTTTAGACATCCTAGATCAAACTTAAAAATATGTTTCTATTTTGCCAGTTAGTTTCTTTAGCTTCATAACTATGTCATTTTAAAACCATGAGGTTCCGCATTCAAAATCTTTATATAAAACTACCCAAGTAACACAAAAGGCTATATATAGCCTTGACCCGCGGCTTCCCCGCAGCCAAAAGCTAGTTTTTGGGTTATATCTCAGGTTCCCGGTATAGTAGCGGGATAAAATGTATACCAGTTGTTAAGTTTAATCGAGAGCTATCAAATAAAAAAGGTGGCATCAAAATCCGCTCAGTAGTTTTTTCGTTATGCGCGAACAAACAACAGATAAACAGACAAAAAATCTAAAAAAAAAAGTTTTGTGTTTAGACCCGCCTATATAGCCTATTACAGTCATTTATTTTTAAATATCTTAAATGTACAGACAGCTATGTTACAGTTTTATAATAGTCTAGATGAACCAAGAAATTCTCAATAGTATTTATGCATAATTTTGAACTCTGAACACAGGAGATGGCGGTGAATTGGCTAAAAGTAATACTGGCAAAATGTATTTGTATCACCCCTCTTCTTACCTCTATAACAAAGCGTGAGACTATAAGGTCCATAGATATAATTATATACTGCCGTAATAAGGACTATATAACTGTTGAAATAAGGTAAAATAAAGCTTCCAATATAGGAGGCTGTCATTAGAACATTATGTTATGACATCACACTGTTAATACTGATTAATGTTTCGTTTCTGCAGACTGATGACGTCAATGATAACAGCTGATAACAGTAGTATAGTAATGTAGTGATGGTCTGTATTGTGCTGATTAATTTCTTTGTAGAATACGAAGAAACATAGATATTATTATTTCTTTATTACTTTATCCCACAAAATATTTTTGTAAAATATAAAATAACAAAATATTCAAAATTATAAAAAGCGAGTAGGCCCACTGGCAGCAGGAACATGAACCAAAGTGCTAGTGGTTAAGGTTACAGAGGCAGGAGTTTACTCTTTATACTCGCCATATCCAAAATAACCACCTTCTGTATTTTTGTAGATCCACCAGGGGCGGGGCCTAGATAAGTGGCTATTTTTCTTTAAAACTGAAACATAATGGTGTTTAACTGGTGTTAAAATTAACTTGGTGGTTTCTCTAGCTCCAAAAATGAGATACAATCGACATAGAATAATAGGACTTTCAAATTTTACTAAGCCCAGGCAATTTTGTGTGAAAGTGTCCTTGGTGGCCAGTAAAAATGCACAGGTAGGTGACCGAGCATTAAAAGAAGTAAAACGCCTATTATCATTTAACTGCAAAGAGTTTATATCTTTTGTAATTTGATATTCTTGAAAATTAAAACTAGATACAAAGTACAATATTAATTTAATCCGGCATTTTTTATGATTCCATGAGTCTATATTATACTCAGTATTCAATTAATTAATGGACTACAATTGAATGATGTGAAATTAAGGTTCATTTAATTAAAAATCCCAGTTGCAGCTTGACAGCTGCTACTGACGTAGCATACTTAAAAAACCAGGTTCCTTTAAATATTTGGGTCCCCATTTCATTAAAAAATGTCTAACATACGACCGTGATACCGTCCTCCTTCAGGCAAATCTCAACGACTATAACTCCGGTGCGCAGAATCTTCTCCTGCAAACCACAGTGGAGCGGTTGATAGTTGTAGATGTAGGTGCGGAACCTTATTGCATTCTTCATCCCCCTTTTGAGGTGCAGGCACTATGGCTCCTTGGCAATTATGCTTTGTTTCTCGCCTTTGTCTATGTGAGACAAGGGCACAGGATGCGTTGCAACTGACTGGGGAGAGTAGTTACGTACCGCGTGTACTTCTCCCCTAACCAGATTCTGGCATATTTTGGGGTCAACATCAAGAATACCTCGATTTGGTGATTGGCACCTAGACACAACCTAGTTCTGTAGTATTTCAACGCCATATCCACGGCATGTGGAAACACTATGGATGGATGGCCGCGTAGCGGTGGTTGTAGAGCAAAGGCTTCCTTAATATGTGCGTGTGGCTACGGAGCGAGTCGATAGTTGACCTTTCCTTCCGTCTTCGCTAGCCCTAGTGTCGCAGTGCAGGTAAGAAACTAGTGCATCCTGGGGGAGGTTGATATCATGGGGATATACGATCATGGGTATATCTGGACTGAGGACTCCTGCTGCTGCTGGATAGAGACCTACTGGCACAGGCAGTGGTCGTTCAGTCGTGACTGTCCTCAACGTCCCTGACCGATGTGTTAAGCGATTCCACATTGCGATGACGCAGGGTTACGACTCCATAATTTTCAGGTTTTGATTACAAAATCCTTACTTTTTATATTTCTAGTAAAATATTGAATTGAAACAGTTTGAGTTTCTAAAGTGTTAAAAAGTTTATTCTGTATCGTATTTGTTACAATTTAATTAAAATGTTGCTTAGAGTTGAAACAAAATTGGCTGCAGAAACTTGCGCTTACAAGAGATACTTAAGAACACGTTTGAGATACTTAGCTAACTCGAGTAACACTTTGAACAAACTCATTATTTAAGCATAGATCAATGATGGTCTAATCCTCAACAAAGCTAACGATTTAATACAAAGGTTCAGATGGCAAGGCGCGAGCATTATGAGACAAAAAGCAGTCGTGTGTGAGGCTTATCTTATGCGAACATTCGCACTTCAACGTTGTCACAGATCTGTTTTTTAATGGAAATGACAACAACAGAGGGCACTGTCTTATTTTGACTAAGATGTATATGAGTGGTGCCTGAATTATGCGTCATACTCGTGAACGGGTGCTACTAGTGATGATTGGTAGGTCATGCTATCGTTGTGCTTATTTTATTTTCATCCTTGTTGTCTAGTACCTACATTAATTTCTTTAATTTAAGTACCATATTCTAGTCACAAACGCCTTTGCTAAATATGTGGTATACTTTAATAAATTTGTAGTACCAATGTTATATTATAGTATGTAATCTTAGTTGCAACATTTTTTTATGCAATTTTAGTTATAAGAATTATATCAAACTGTAATAAACTGGCGAATTGAAAAAGTCTTGGCGAGTCCTTCTCATGAAAGGCTTTTTTACTACGGAATCCAGCCCTTGTGACGATTGCTATCGCCACTTTGTTATTGCGGATGCACTTGCCTCAGGCGCTAATGTTAAATTACTTGCGAATTTTTGAGGATTTTAAGTGCTATATAATACACCTATGAAATAAAGTTATTTCAGTAATTGAATTACTATAAATGTGAGTAAATCAATATGATAACTGACTACGCTAATAGCTACGCCGTAGCCGCGTATTATCATTTTTCTCAAAAAGATACCTGAAATATGTTAAGCATTAGAATTCAATCATAATAAGACATGCATCAATTACAAATCATCCTTATACTGAGAATTCTGTAAAATTCCTACTGTTATTCCAATGAACTATCGTGGAAGCCCCGCCAATGATGATTTGTTATCTCAATAGCCTTTTTAGATATTTCATGCCATTTGTTTGGGACATTGGTAAACTTATTTATTTATTTATTTAATATACAATTGGCACAACATTTGACATTAAATATTGTCTCACAAAATTGGTTTAGTGGTTTGACTGTGGGTAAGTCACATTATTTACATATATTATGTATATAAATATACTTAGATTAATTATATATCTAGATGGACTGTCACTCTTATAAACGTCATAAAAATCGGGCGGGAATTATTATGCTAGTTTGCGTGACAGCTGTCATTACGGTTGTGCAGTTTGTGTTTGTGTGCTTGCGTAATGATACCAGTTTCAGTGGTAGTATTAAATTATGGGAAAATTATACTATCATAGAGTCAAGACATTCTTATATCCAAGAAATAGCTGTCACTATTGATTGTATTCTATTGAAAACTAAAGATTTTGCCACATCAAATATATAAGCTACAGGCGCCGTACAAGACCCCACTATTTTAATATCACTTTGAATTAAATAAATAGAGGAGTTTGGTAAACAACTGGTTTAAATATACAATTTTCCTTTCTTTCTTCTTTCTTTCTTTCTTTCAAAAATGTACCAATATTTTTCAAAATAGTCAATGCGCCAGCTTATGAACCTATTAGCACAATATAGCCTATAATTAATGAATGGGTATTTATGTAGTATCAAGACCAGCAATTATTTTTCTTTAGACAATTAATTCAAAATACACTTTTATTTAAGACTTATTTATTCAAGTTAATTAATAACTCTTGGGGCTTCTTAAGTCTATAGATATTAGAAATGTCTTTAAAACAAAAAAAAACAACACTTAAACTAATATTGACATACATTTAAAACTACTGAATATTATTTTTACATAATTTATTACGTTCCAAATGTAGTTTACAGTAGTCTAAAGATGGTTCGGGCCTTCATTGGTGGTCATTGTACTGGGCCATCTTAAGGGACTTTGCCCTAAAGTAGTATACATATCATGTACATTTTAGTTAAACAAAATAAAATATTGTACTTACAACTTACCTTGAATTACCGTGTTTTAACGCTTAAATACTGTTAGTAATAAGATTCATCAAGAATTTTTCATTTATTACTGTATTTTGCTTTAAAAAATAAATAATATATTTACGTGAATGATACAGTTATAAAACGTGCACTGCTTTGAGACGCCACTGATAACTATTGGTTGTTTTCAAGAAGCTCGCGCGCGATTGATGTGATGAAGTTTGCTTTACGTTTAAAAACAAAGTGACAAACTTGCAAAATTAAAAAAAAAACTGTCCATCGAAACTTATAATTATATTTTTAAGGCAGGCTATGATAGGACTTTGGCCATTTTCGGGCACTATACATTATAATAATTATTTTCTATATCTTTTACATACGATTCTTTGACATCATTTAATAACTTGTAATATATTCTTGTCTCTTCAATAACATGTATATGCGTGGCTTCGTTTTTACTCGAAGGGGTATTTCGCCTAATTAATCTTAGCTTAAGTACGCCAGTTACACATGAACTTTAAAGTAGGGTTTAAAGTTTATAATTGCTGAATATACATATATCAATTTGAAATGTTTTTATTTGAACGTAAGAATTAACATGTGGGATTGATTGGTTAGAGTTTGCAATTATTATCCTATATAAATAAATAAATAAATATTCACGGACATTTCACACAACGTTCTCTGGTCCTAAACTAAGCTTAACGCTTGTGCTATGGGTACCAGACTATGTATATAAAACATATGTATATTACTTTTTTTTGTAAATATATATATAATAGATAGAAAACACCAAGGCGCAGTACAAATATCTGTGTTCATCACACAAATAATTGTCCTGAGTGGGAATCGAACCCACGACCTCGTGCACGGTAGTAGGTTACATTACCAACTACGCCACTAGGCCCGTCGATATAATATAATGAGTTTTGATTATACTTTCTACGAATTCCCAAACAATCCCTTATCATATAAAAGTACGGAATGATAACGGAAATCTGTTTATATAAAATAACTTTTTGGTTTATACCGACCTTTAACCATTCACCATGGATGGTACGTTCATAACCTTCTATGTCTTTTGCCATGGATATGGCCTTGTTGCTGTCCTAGTAACTTAACAGTAGAATGCGTTGCAATGCATCTTTTGAGAACCATGCAACCTATTGTCATTAAAATCTCTGCTTTCCTATTAATATTATAAATGTGAAGGCGAGTTTTGTTTGTTACGCTTTTACGGCGTAACTACTAAGTCAATAGTCATGAAATTTTGCATACATTTAGACTGGATTCCAAAAAAGGACATATTCCTTAAAAAAATATGGTTCATGTGTTCACAGGAAATACTCTGAGATCAAATAATAATTAAAAAATTAAAAATCAAGACTGCCGTGTTCATGAGAGCGAACTAAAAAGTTACACATCTTCTTCTCTTCTTTTCTTCTTACCTTCTCCTTCTTCAAAGTCAAAGTCAAATCTGTTTATTCAAAATTGGAATACAATATTGTCTCTTTGACGTAATCTTTTTTTCTGCTGAAACTACATCTATTTCACTGCCTGTGAAGCCGAGAAGAAAAAATGGTAAGAAACCTAACGGCACAGGGCCCTACGTATTTTATGCTTCTTTTTATCTTTCTTTTTTATTCAATCTTCTTTTTCCTCATCATCTTTTTCTTCGTCTTCTTCATTTGAGTCCACTAAAGCATCCTTAACTTTATTGTTTTCTTTCAAATGCTCGTATTCTGCAGCATACCTTGCAGGAATAATTTTTTTTTCGACTAGACTTTTCAAATCTTTATATTTTTTGGAGATATGCCTAATTCTACTGTATATAATTGTTCTTTTACTTACTTACTTATCATCACGCCATTTCTCTTGGCGGAAGAGAGAACAGAGTGCCAAGAGGCTCTATTCTTGCATTCATCTCTCTCTTCCTCAACAGTCATAACTCTCTTCATACACGCTCGCCGGTTTCGGAAACACCTGACTCCACCTTCCTTCAATACATGACCGATTTGGTCTAGGTAGGTGAGTCTCGGTCTCCCCCTGTACCTACATCCTTCCACTTTCGCATTGTATGTCTTCTTAACCAGTTGCTCGTCCGGTATTCTTTCCACATGTCCGAACCATTGGAGCATTCCCTTTCGCATCTTTACACCAATACTCTCTTTCATACCTACTCGCTCTCTTACGTCGTTGTTACGAATGCGCTCAGTCAGTCTCACTCCACAGATCCTCCGCAGAGATCGCATTTAAACCACATTTATTTTACTCTCCTTTTTGCATACCCAACTCTCGCTTCCATATAATAACGTTGGGACAAGCACTGCGTTGTGTATTGCAACACCTGCCCTGTGGCTGAGGTGATAACTGCCGAGAAGTTGTCCCAATGCTCCGTTCACTCTATTTCCCGCATTCACTCTTCTCTCTATATCAGTGGTGTACCTTTCATCTCGACTGAATCCACATCCAAGATATACAGATTCATCCACTTGTTCTACACACACTTTTTGTTCTGCACACCATTTACTATTGCTACTCTAACATCTGTTCTGGCTTCTTCTCTTTCAAAAACCATTATTTTCGTCTTGCTCACACTCACACGTAGGCACCCTTTTCTTACAATCTTCTGCCATTACGTTGACTAGGGTTTGCAGGTCAGTCGCAGACTGGGCTAATAGGACCGCATCGTCTGCATATACTGAGTCGCCCATCTGAACTCCCACATTCATTTCATTGAACCTTTGTAGACATTTATCCAGATATATGACAAACAGTCTGGCTGATAGAACGCAGCCCTGTTTAACGCCGATATTGACATCAAACCAGTGTGACATTCCATTATCCAGCCGCACATAAGCTCTACAGTCCATGTAGTTGGACTGCACCGCTTGCAGCAGTCTACCGTTAATATCATACTCCGGAAAAAGGTCCCAAAGGTCCTTTCGTACAACTGTGTCAAATGCTTTCTCCAAATCCACAAAACTGCAGAAAACCCTCTGGCCTACAGCCAGATGCTTGCATCCCCTTCCACACCTAAAACCTCCTTGTGCTTCACACAAAAATTCATCAGACACCATCCTCATTCTCCTTTCAATAATCTTACCATACACTTTGGCTGCCAAACTGGTCAAGCTTATGGCTCTGTAGTTTGCACAGTCATAACGTGAACCCTTGTTTATAAACAAGGGCACGATGACTGCTTTTCTCCAGTCCTTGGGAACCACTCCTGAGCTCCAACATAAATTGAGAAGCATCAGGAAGAATTCCCAGACACATGAGCTTCCAAGCTTGATCATGTCAGCAGACACCATATCAATACCCGCTGCCTTACCATTTTTCAAACTTCTAATCGCCCATTCAACTTCATCCATACTAATGTCATCAGAGGATGCCGGTACCGAATCCTCATCTGTTAGACCACATGTGGCACCGACATCACCCTGAACATCCACATACATATCTCCAAAATATTCACTGCATCGGCTTAACACATCTTGTGTTTGCGTAATAATGTCTCCACCTTTAGACCTGATTTTATTCATTCTAAAAGCTGACCAACCACTTAGAGATTTCTTTACCTCCCTCCAGAAAAGTTCGGTGTTGCTCTCTAAGTTTTTGGTCAGCCTTTCTTCTGCAATCATATTTGGTCTATCATGCTTCTCTTTCACTAAGGCTTTGGTGTCATTCCTACGTTGCCGGTATATTTCTTTCTTCTGCTCTTTCATACTTGCACTCAGGTTCAAAGAAGATACATAGTACAGCCACGCTTTTTTCGTTTGGTCTACGGAAGCTGCTACTTTCGTATCCCACCATGCATCACTTTTCACTTTCCTATCCTTCTTTGAGCATCCACATACTTCTTTCGCTGTATCTATCATACTATCTTTCAATACTCTCCAGCATTCTTCTATGTCAGATTCCGACTGACTTGCCATTGTCAGCCGTTCACGGACACCCTCTGCATACTTTGCTCTTACACTCTCTTCTTGCAATTTTTCAATCTTTTTTCTTTCAAGCCCTCCGAAGTGGACACGCTCTCGCCAGTGTCTCCACTTTCTGAACAGACCACTAAATCTCGCAATAACGAGATAGTGGTCCGTGTCGACAGTGGGACCCCTGTAGGCTCTTGTATCCAGAATTTTACTTCGGAGGCGACTGTCTACCAGAATTAGATCTATCATACTTCTCTGTTCATTCCTTCTCCATGTATACATATGGATGTCCTTATGTTGTAAAATGTATTTGACACAATAAGGTTTCTCTCCATACATACATCCGCAATGAGCCTACCTGCATCGTTCACTCTCTTATCACCAAATGAACCAAGCATTTTTCTTTTAATCTAGTCATATTTTTTATAGAAAGCAAAGAAATCTGTATGACTTGAGCATCAGTTAACATCGACTTTTTAATATAAATTACGTTAGGTTTCAGGTTCTTAAAGTTGGCAATATTTAATTTTGCAAATGGATATTTTTTTTTTATTTTTTGTTTGGTAACGAAACACGGTTAAAACAAACATGACACACGTTCCCGAATGTCGTGGAGTAACTGAGCAACGCGGTCAACCGCGGTCGAATAGGCGCGAGCGCGTGTTCTAATGGCGGTAAATGCGCATCATCAACAGACAACTTTTTTTTTTTTTTTATTTTAGGTGGGCAAAAATGTCCTACCGCACACCCCGCTGCCCGGGGAGACAACGGGGTGAATGGGGCTCTCACCCACTAAAAACCCACCGTGCGCCTCCACCCGCCCTTGCTACGGCGGATCACGACCGTTACGACCGCGATCCGCAGGCGGCAGCCCCTACGGGCACCCTCTCTTGAGCGACGCCTCGCGCACTTGGGCGTCGCACCTTCGCGGTAGGCTTCCGCGGACGACAGGGTACTCCCCGACCCCACCGTCCGCAGCCTCGGCTAGGGCGGCATCAGGCGCAAGTAAGCGCGCGCACGCCGCCCCTCGCGCCGGCGGCGAATCGGGTCCGCGAAGGAGGATTCCTCACGGGCCCTCTCCGCCACCTCCTTCCGCGAGATGACAGCCTCGCAGAAGGTGGCGACCGCGGTCCAGGCCCTGTCACTGCCAACCATCGCTCGCGCAACGGCCGGCAGCGACAGGTCCACGCCTATGACTGCAACGAGTTCCCGGCGCTGCACATCCCAGGCCGGACACGACTCGAGCGTGTGCTGCGCCAAGTCCTCGTCGCAGTCGCAGTGGTGACAGCCTGGGGTCGTCTCCCTCCTTGCGATCGTGTGCAGGTATTTGCCGAAGCAACCATGCCCCGACAAAACCTGCACCAACCAGAAGGTGAGGATCCCGTGCTGCCGCCCTGCCCATTCTTCCAAGATCGGCCGGAGCGCTCCCACGGTCCAGAGACCGGCTCGGGCCGTCTCCAGCCGAGACTTCCACTTTAGAACGGTGGCGCGGCGGGCATCTTCCCGCCACGATGACATTGCGCTCGGCGAGGGGCGGCTGCCCCCCGCCCGCGCCATCGACGCCCGCCGATAGACGTCGGCGAGCACCTCCGCCTCCAGATCCCACGGGGGGGCTCCGGCCAACGCGCAGGCTGCATCGGTCGAGACCGTGCGGTACCCGCGTATTGCCCTGACCGCTACGACCCTTTGTGGACGCCACAGAAGGGCCCTATTGCGAGCGGCCAGGGACTCCGCCCACACGGGCGCGCCGTACAGTGTTATTGACCGTACTACCCCCGCGTAGAGCCGTCGACACGCAAGACTCGGTCCGCCCAAATTCGGCATAAGTCGCCCGAGGGCGGACGCCGTGTTGACGAGCCTTGGCGCAAGACGGCGGAAGTGCTCGTCAAAGTGCCACCGTCCATCCAATACCAGGCCCAGATATTTGATGTTGGCCTGGATTGGGAAGCCCACACCGTTGACCGTTATCGAGGCGCTGGCGGGCGGGCCCCGTCGGCGCCCATGGAAGAGTAGGGCCTCCGACTTTTCAAGGGCCACCCTAAGCCCCAGCGCCTCGATCCACCTGACCACCTCCGCGGTACCTGAGGTGGCCAGCGTTGCCGCCTCCTCGAGGGTCCTGCCCCGGGCTGTGACGAGCGTATCGTCTGCGTAGCAAATTACGCCCAGCCCGGGGGGGAGCCGGCCACGGAGGACCCAGTCGTAGCCGATGTCCCACAGGAGCGGCCCAAGAACCGAACCCTGCGGGACGCCGCACGACATAGCCGTCCTTACAACGTCCCCTTCCCGGTCCACGAAGAGGACGCTGCGGCCGTCCAGGTAGTCTGCCACCAGCCGCCTTAGGTAGAGGGGCACTCCATGGTACCGGAGTGCCTCCTTGATGCAGCCGAATGGCAGACTATTGAAGGCGTTGGCGACGTCGAGCGACACCGCCAACAGCACTTCCCTCGAGGCGACGGCCTCTGCAGCCGCGGCCTTCAGGCGCAGAATGGCGTCGACCGTAGACCGACCCGCCCGATATCCAAACTGGGCGTCGGACAGGTCGGGGCCGACCGCTCCTAGGTGCCGGACGATGCGGGCAGCGACTACCCGCTCGAGAAGTTTGCCCGCCTCGTCCAGCAACACGATGGGCCTGAAGGCCGAGACCGTATTCGGAGGCCGTCCCGGCTTCGGCAGGAGCACGAGCTTCCCCTCCTTCCAGCAGTCAGGGAACCGTCCGGACACCAGGCAAGCGCCGAACAGTTCCCCGAGGCGGGGCTCAAGGTGGTCGAGGACCAGGGCCAGCACTCGGGCGGGAACCCCGTCCGGCCCGGGGGCGGCGCCTCTCCGCATACGCGCAGCCGCCGCCCCCATTTCCGTCGTCGTCACGGGCGGTACCTCCCCGTCGGCGGCCTCCCGGTCACCATCTGGCGGAGCCATGACCGGGGGCGTGTGCACCGCCCGTGAGGGGAAAAGTCCCTCGACCACCTCAGAGCGGAAGCCCGGCTGGAGGGTCTCCGTAAGGGGGGGGGCCTGGGCGCGGAGCTTGTTAAGCGCCGCGCGGTACGGGCGTCCCCAGGGGTCACGCTCGAGACCCTCCAGCATCTCCTGCCTTTTTGCGTCCTTGGCGCGACAGATGGCCAGCTTTAACGCGGCGCGCGCACTGCTTTACGCCGCATACAGCTGGCCCTCCCGCTCTTCGTCGCGGATTCGGCGACGTCGGCTGCGGGTGTAGGACCTCCGGGCACGAATACAGGCCGCACGGAGGTCCGCAAGCTCCGGGGACCACCAGTAGACCCCCTTCCGTCGAGGCGGGCGCCGCACGCGGGGCATGGCCGCATCGCAGATCTGCGTAAGCATGCCGCGAATGCGGCCAGCCTCGGCGCCCACGTCTTCCGTCAGGGGGGGAGGCAGCCAAGATTGAAAAATGGCCGCCTCCACTAGCAGGTCCCGGTCGAGCCTACCCACAGCCCATCGCGGAAAAGCGGGAGTTCTGTCCGCCGCGTGACCCCTGCTGGCGCCCTGAAGGGTCCGGGAGACCTCTATCTGAATGTATCTGTGGTCAGATAGGGTCTCGACCTCCTCCAGGACTCGCCAGCTCCTTACGCGTGCGGCGACACCGGGGCTAGCGAACGAAAAGTCCACTATCGACCCGCCCCCGCGCCGCACGCACGTTAGGGCGGACCCTCGGTTTAGCAACACGAGGTCCGCCGCTGCCGCCCACTCTTCGACCGCCGCACCTCGGGCGTCCGTCCCGGGGGACCCCCACGCCGTTGATTTGGCGTTGAAGTCCCCCAGCACGAGCACAGGGCTCGGTGCTATACGCCGTATCGAGGTCTCCAGATTGTGCAGGAGGACCTCGAAAGCCGCCAGACTACGACTAGGGGAGAAGTACACGCCATACAGCGTGACCCCTCCCCATTCAGCCGCCACATATTCCGTGCCCTGGTCTTTGAGTGACAAGGGCGGGGAATGCGGCGCCGCCGAACCGACGACCGCCACGGAGCCATCCCCGCTACCCGCCCAATTGGGGCGATCCGGGACTATGTAGGGCTCCGCGGCTACGGCAACACCGATCGACCGCTCCGCCATGGATTGCAGGAAGAGGTCCTGCGCCCTGGCGGAACGGCCGAGATTCCCTTGGAGGAGGATAGCGTCGTGATCCGTTATTGGACCACGTCAACAGACAACTACCCTATCGAAAAGGGCATAAAGAACAAAATTCAAATAACTTATTGTTCTTAAATTGGCATAACTAGTCATTGTCTATAATACCATCGTTTAAAATGTAGTAAACAACGCCGATCAACAGTTTATTATCTAATAAATGTAGTAAACACGGTAGGTTACCTATATGTTTTAAGCAATTATGTTGTAACCCGTATTACTCAACATTCAATAGTGCTGTAACTACGAGTACAAAGGTCACATTAATTTAAAAAAGTGAAATTGCTGTAAATGTCAAATAATAGAAAAATGCTGTTTTTTTATTCTATTTACAGAAAGTATTCAGTTGTCTATTTGGAAAAATAGGATTAATTCCAATGCTGTACAAAAATTTATAGAGGTCGGAGAGCCACGGGAATAGGTTCATTCAACGCAGATGTTTTTTCTAATTCTAAATTTGAAATAAAATTTTTTTACGAATGGTGCGGTTTACAGCAGGATTGCTTTTTACCGTCGATATATTCTCTAGTTTTCAATCTATGTTGCAAGATAGATATTGTTATAAAATGTAAAGTTATGATAATGTAAACTATGTGAAAATGCTAGATACTAAAAGTAATGCTAAGAATTACGTAAATTTCATGTATCTCAATGCAGGAATACTGTTTTGTGAAGCAACACTATCAATGTATAAAATGTCTTTAACAATGTAATGTGTTAAGTAGGCGTCTTCACAACACAAGTTCGTTAGAAAACGCTATTCAACTTAAATTTTTATAGCCGTATAGTGATTTTCCTCAGTTTTAAATTAAGAAAGTTTACTAAGTGACGTATTTGAGTGGCATTTCAGCTTGAACGTCTAGAAGACCATTACGGGAATTCTGATTTCTACTCCTCTCTGTCTCCGTTATAAAACGGCATAACCCTATCGAGTTTATACTCGTTTGGTGGGTCTTGACAAGTACTTTGTATCTAGATGGTAACCAGGGTCTGACGATGGAGCTGGAAGGTGGCCATGGGTACTCGGCAATTAAAGGTAACAAACGCAACCCATCGATTTAGGGCTATTTTGAGTTATCTTGAATAGTATCACAGTCGTAGATGATATCCCGTGTGGGGCCGGCTTTAGAATTATCCCACGCCTCTCTACCCACGGGAGTCGTAAGAGCCGACTGAGGGAATACCGGGGGAGTGGGCAGCAGCTCTCCCTCGAGTATTCATCAACAACACAACACATATAACATTCACCGCGATCGCCAACCCGCCGGCCAAGCGTGGCGATTACGGCATTATCCCCCATGACGGGACCGCTCGTTGTAGCGTTCTCCTAGGAGGCCTATGTCCAGCAGTGGACGTTGAAAAACGGATGGATGGATGGATGGAGATGATATCTAGGATCTGATAATGGAGCCGGATGGCCATGGGCACTATGCTATAAAACGCCGCAATCCCATCAACTTTGGAATCGTTTGACTCGTTTTGACAAGTATTCCGGTCTTAGATGATCCAGGATCCAGGGCCTAATGATGATGATTTATGTCAATTTCCGTTATTTTACACGCGTCATAATTTTATACAAGCACACATTGGAAAATCTATGGTCATTTTATTTCTATTCATTATTTCTACAAAATAATTTCGATGTTTTCACATCTGGCAGACGTCCCGCGAGGTCTAGTTTTGAATATTTCTTGAACTTTGGACTACAATAAGTATTTTAACTTAACTTGACGTGTGGAGCCGGCACCAAGAAAAGCTCCACCCCGTCTCTTCCTATGTGAGTCGTAAAAGCCAACTAAGGGATTACCTGGGGACCGGGCAGCAGCGTTCCCCTGTGTACTAAAAACATCCACTGCGATCACCGATACGCTTGTCAAGCGTGGTTATTATGGTAAAATCCCCATTTTGGGGAGGCCTATGTCCAGCAGTGGAAGATGAAAGGCTGATGGCTGGATGGATGGATGGAAGTATTTTAGAGTAAGTAAATACCTAATATGTTTTTGAACCATAACTTCACACAAACAACATAGCATCACGCCTGTATTCCCCGAAGGGGTAGGCAGAGGTGTATTACACACCCACGACTCGCCAGCTATGTTTAAGTCCCACGTAATAGGGGGCGAGCCTATTGACGTCTACCGGGCACATTTCCAGACTCCGGACTGTTACAGAGAATTTTTCTTTTTAGGAAAAAGCTCAATAACATTGCTCGACCCGGGGATCGAACCCGAGACCTCATGAATAGCAGTCTCATACACTATCGCTACACCACCGAGGCAGTTAACACCATTGAACCATAACTTCATACATTTATATTCTGTTTCTGATTGAGCATTAGTATTAGAAAACTACTTGCAACCTCCTTTTAGCATGTTAATAGTAGATAGAAAATAAAGCACGATTGAAATCTTTCACTAAGTACATTTTTTTAAAGACAAAACCCTGCACTATTGTATCATCCTTATATTGCAGGGACTTTATAAAAATACAATATCTCAGACACAAAAGTAAACCTAGACTCAAAACAACCAGTTGTGGATCTGTGTGATGAGAATTGTCCTGGGTGGGAATCGAACCCACTACACTCGAACGGGAGGCCGGTATCTAAACCACTCCGCCATCTGTGCAGTATTTAATGGGATGAACATAACAGGAGAACCTTAACCGCTGTTATTGTATGGTTGTTCACTTGCACAAAGAGATTTAATTGTATAATTATGTTCTATAACCACCACTACTGTGTATTCTATAGTCTGTACTGTATTTATCATAGATATGGTATATACTGTACGTCAGTATATACTATATCTATGGTATTTATCATGCTACCATCCTCCCACACATGTATTTTTAAAGCCAGAAAAATCCTAAGCAAATAATTCGAATTGCGAAACGCCAAATCAACCCAAACCAATATTTATGTGAAACGTTTATTATAATAGAATCGATTTTTAATTGAAAATGCTGTATTTTGTACTACGAGATATTTCTTCAAGGGTGACTTAAATTGCCGTTTGGACTGCCATATTAACTATGTTTGAAGAAAAATTGTTTTGTATTATTGTAAAATATATCAAAGTTTTGGAAAATGTTATATAAAGAAAGAACTCTAGCCATAAATCCACATTGAAAGTCTAAACACTGACTCACATGTATCATACAGGACACGTTTTGTTATATACTCGTAGTTACAGGGTAGCATTGCGGTTACTACTGACGTAATGTCATACACTTCGAGTGATCCGCCAATGCAAGTGGAGAGATGGTGGATGGTGGGTTATTTAAGTGGGTGGGGGCTCCACACGACCCCACTCGTTACCACAACAACAAAAAATATATGTGGTAACAGAGGTCCGCTGAGTAAGGGCGGGTAAGGGCGCATGATGGGTGAAAGCCCCATACTAACACCGTTGTCTCCCCGGACAGTGGGATGTGCGGTAGGTACATTTATGCCCACCTAAAAAAAAGGTATGTAAGGTAGATAGGTGTTTCAAAAACGGTTAGTGGTCGATTAAAACAGATGAGTTTGGCTAGTGTTTGAGAGGACTGTTTTAGTGTCTTGCTTGCCTAATCTATACTATGCTAGCAGATCTACTTGTATCATTTATACTATTACGAGCTGTCTCAGCGAACTTCGTACCACCATATTTATTTTCGTAAATACTTTGCAGTTAATTCATAAAAATACGTGGTAAATACTATCCTATCGTAGGCACGCCAGCAAAACTAACATTTTAAAAAAAAAGTAAAAATCTAAATAGTTTCGGAGTTCATCGTGAGCAATAACGTGACACGAGAATTATATACCTATAACAGATAAAGCTGTAACAGAGCTGTGTCTATACATTTAAGATGTTTGAGAAAAATTTACTGTATTAAGCTATAGGTATAGGCGTGTCTAAACACAAAACATTTGTTTATAGATTTTTTGTCTGTCTGTTTTGTATCGGGAACCTGAGATATAACCTAAAAATAGCTTTTAGCTGCGGCAGAGCCGCGGGCAAAGGCTAGTTTCTAATATAAAAGGTAAAATACAAGTTAGCCTGAATAAATAGCTGAGTACGTATTACTACGCTAAATGTGCTTCACATACCTATATAGTTAGTACAGACTAATGATTTATATGCCTCGATGTACGCCGTTCATTTATTGATTCCAAATATCCCCTCGTGAAGGGGTGATATAATGATGAGCAAGGGGAGTCATTGAGATATTCGAGAGCTTCTATTTTTGGGGCTCTCTATAATGAATGAGAGTCCTTATAAGTTATTTGAAATTCTTATTTTTATATTGCAAGTTGCACTTATTTAGTTAATTGTATATAGATATTTAAGTAAAATTTAGGTTATCTGACCTATGTCTGATTTGTCCCTCAATCTCTCCAAGACGCTAGAATAACATAGATAAAAATTAAACCTTGATAATCTAATACGTAAAATACTATTGTGTTGTTTATGATGGTATGGCCGACCTGATGTTAGACCTGATATAGAAACAATACAAATAATATTAATTAATATCACCTAAATAACATCACTGAGTGCAACCACATTATGCCATGCAACGGCAACCCTCTTTAATTAGTTTTAATATCTAGAGAAGGTGAATTCATATAATTTCTACTGTGTTTGTTAGAAACCTTGTTAAGAGAGCGCGCCGCAAGGTAGATGGTGTAAATTTCACCAACTACATTCTGCCGTGTGGCCATGAAATGCAAACTACAATGAAACTTTGAGATTTATATGAACGATATAGGGGTGAGATGCATGCACTGAAAAATTTCATAATGGAAATGAATGAAGTTAAGTGTAACTTAAAGTATTCTAAATCTGATAATATTGACGACAATATAGAAATATAGAATCTATTTTGTTTAAAGAAGTGCCAGTATAAATTTGCCTTCCTTTAACTCTTACAGAACTTATTATGTTAGGGTTAAGCGCTAACTAATATGTTACTGGCAACCATAAAAAAAACGGTTAACGCCTCTAACTCACTGAACAAAAACTCTACTCAATATTTATCTACTGTTGCTTCATATCGGTATTCTGTGAGACGATAGTACGTTCAATCCGGTCATGCATATTCGCATTTGAAAACTTAGGGAAGCTACAAATATTTCATTTTTATATTGCCCGCGGCTTCGCCGCAGCAAAAAGCTAGTTTTTAGCTTATATCTCAGGTTTCCGATATAGTAGCGGGATAAAATGTATACCACTTTTAAGTCTAGTCAAGAGCTACCAAACAAAAGAAGTTTCATTAAAATCGATTCAGTAGTTTTTGCGTGATGCGCGAACAAACAAACAGACAAACAGAAAAAATCTAAAAAAAATTGTTTTGTGTTTAGACACGCCTATATAGCCTAATAAAGTTATTTTTTCTCAAATATCTTAAATATGCAGACACAGCACTGTTAGGCTTTATAAAAGTATATATATAACTTGAGACTAAAGGGTATGAAGCCCACGATCAGATTGAGCAACCATGTCACAACAGCAAGAAGGCATGTACAATCGTCCTTCATTTAAGTTGTCTCAGTCAAAATTCGCTAAAGCACATATGCTTTCAGCTATTTTCGTAGGCCGACTATCTTTAAGCGCTGTCTAATAAATTAGCTGTACGCTATTGTGTGGGCTCACTTACTGGCAGACTTATTTACCTGACTGCTGTGGGCTCCAGAATTCAGACGACATCATTCCGCTCGGCATCAGTCCAAGAACTTGGTGTTTTGCCTTAATTTTCTTACAGCGGTGATTCTGTATTTATACATAAATTATGTGGTATCATGAATTCAAAATACGCTTGTTGGAGCATTAGCATTTGCGGGAAAATAAATTTGCCGCGGCCCGGGGTAACAATGGAATAGCGTTGAGCACTTATTTACTAAATAAAACATAGTATATTATATAAGGGATACACTTCAGTAAGTGGTTCACGCGTCACTAAAGTCTAAGAATAAATGTGCGTGAATTATATCATATATTTCAAGATAAAGGCGTATAATACGAGTATATAGAAATATGAGTGAGCCAGCATTTCCTAGCAAAATGGCCTTCGTCTCCTCAAAATTGGATAAATAGTTTAGGCGGTACGGAGAAACATACGTAAATACTAACATATATACATGCATTGACTTTAGCAGTCTATAGACTGCTAAAGTCAATGCATACCTGCATGAACCCTTCCTTTTGGCTTCGCCGTAGGCGCATAAAAATATTCGAGCATTATAAAATAATGCACAATTAAAATAGTTTAAGTATAAATATTTTAACATTTAAATTATTAATATTATAGCATGCTATGACGTAAAAATAATTTAGCATAAATGCACCTTAAAGATATTATATCTATTTTCAATGAGGTCTTGAAATTCTACATAATTACGTAAAAGTTTTAAACTACACCATTGAGGTCTATGTAAGTTATATAGCGATAAAGTTTAGATATAGTACTAAATTCACTGCGAAAGCTAAATTGGCTGTAAACGGGGAAAGAAACTACGCTCGAATAGTTACGATAATAAGCTAGTGTTTGTTGCAGAAATATACGATTCTATAATAATGAAATATAGACTTACTGAACCGCTTGTTAGGCGAAATTTATAGATGTTTTTATAAAAGTAACAATTAAAATTGCTTTATAATAAGAATTCAGTCTCAAACTATATATTTAGACATTGTACAACCAAAATTATGGTCTTTGAAAGAGGTGAAGCTAGAACAAATGTCAGAATATCGGTTGGTAATAGTGTGCTAGAACAAGTGGATGAATTTGTATATCTTGGATGTGGATTCAGTCGGGATGGAAGATACACCACTGATGTAGAGAGAAAAGTAAATGCAGGAAATAGAGTGAAGGGAGAATTGGGTTGTCCCAATTCCTCGGCAGCTACCACCTCAGCCAGAAGGCACGGGTCGCAATACACAATGCAGTGCTTGTCCCAACTTTACTATATGAAAGCGAGAGTTGGGTATGTAAAAAGGAGTATGAGAGCAAAATCAATGCGGTCGAAATGCGATCTCTGCGGAGAATCTGTGGAGTAAGGCTGACTGACCGCATTCGTAACGACGACGTAAGAGAGCGAGTAGGTACGAAAGAGAGTATTGGTGTAAAGATGCGAAAGGGAACGCTCCGATGGTTTGGACATGTGGAAAGAATGCCGGACGAGCGACTGCTTAAGAAGATATACAATGCGTAAGTAAAAGGATGTAGGTACATGGGGAGACTGAGACTCACCTACCTAGACCAAATCGGTCATGTATTGAAGGAAGTTGGAGTCAGGAGTCTCTGAACCCGCCGAGCGTGTATGAAGAGAATTATGAATGTTAAGGAAGCGAGAGATGTATGCAAGAATAGAGCTTCTTGGCACTCTGTTCTATCTGCCTACCCCGTAAGGGAAATGGTATGATAATAAGTTAGTTAAGTTAGTTATTAAAACAAAATTTAGACAAAAAAGTATCAGCGTAGAGTTACCAATTGGTAAGTAATGTCACACAGTTCCAGTGGTCCGCCAATACAGACGAAAAGATGGCACACGGCGGGTTTATTTCTTGGGTGAGGCCCTTGCACTAATCTATTCGTTGCCCCAAACGACGGGGTGTGTGGATAAATACATTTCTCTCGCCTTAACAAAAATAAATTGTTGCCAGCTGGGAGTACTCACTTCCTGTCTGGCCTGAGTAGGTTTGTACCACCATAAAACACCTCAGTGTGTTTTGCTTGTAGTGGGAGTTTACAATCAATTCATTCATTTCCCATACGTGAAATGATATTATGAGTAGCGGCTTAGCAGTATTCTTGGCATTGTTGTGTCTGGTTGCCACTGGGCCGTGGCTCGTCTGCCACCATAAGCAATAAAAAAAACACAAATATGCTAACGAAATGCATGTTAAAATGTAAATTAATCTAACATCTATTTATGTGGAAAAAAGTGATGTTTAGGTTACTCCATATAAAATCCATTCAATTCAGATAAAAAGAATATCCTATTCTGAGCTCCAGCCTATTATGTATGCAAAATTCCTTGATTATCCGTTAAGTAGTTACGGTGGGAAAGTGTAACAAACAAATTAACGCACTTTCGCGTTTATTATATGAGTAGATAAGGATCCTTATAAAGTCCTTAATCATTATTCTTTTTTATTTTTTCAGCCTGAGATTAAAATTGGCTAACTCAGCTTTTGTGACTGTAGATAGTTTAGCTCGCGTTATGCATTAAGTTTTTTCGAATTATTGACTACTTATTTATTTAGACTTACATATCTTGGGATATATTAGGGACTAGAGTCATCACCATACAGATATCGTAATTACTATACAATCTATACTATCATAAAGCTGTAACAGAGCTATGTCGTTACATTTAAGATATTTACATTTTATCCCGCTACTATATCAGGAACATGAGATATAGCCTAAAAGCTAGCTTTTAGCTGCGGTAAAGCCGCGGGCAATGGCTAGTATATTATAATAATATATTTGATTTAAGACTACTGAAGGATATTATGGTTTTCCCACAGAAGTGATAAAATATTTATTCGTAGCCTCGTATCCCATACAAGTAAGTAAAGGTAATTTTACCTGGCAACAATAAAATTTTATTATATACTCGTAAAATTTAGCGTATGCATTGCCCCGGATATTGCGTTGCACAAAGGTATTTGAGAACACATAAAGTCACGGTTTGACAAGCATCTAGGTAAGATTAAACATTTTCGCAGGTATTAGATAACTATATGGAATACTGCTGCATGAAAAAAAAAACAGGCAAAATTTTATATTACTAATCAGAGTAATTTATCATGATATATAATTATAAACACAAAGTGAAAAATGTGAAATCGAAAATAACAGTCAGGAGCAGGATGGCTGAATTGGTAAAGCATCTGGACGGTATCCAGAAGATGCAGATCCTGCTCCTGACTGTTATTTTCGATTTCACATTTTGCACTTTGTGTTTATAGTATAGTGCTAAGCATGTCAAATGCTAAAAATATATATAAAAATATCTAAATATGATATATAATTATCTGACAATTAATTAAATTGTGATTAAGTTAGTTAATTATTTATAACATATTAGCTGCTGTTCGCGGCTGCGTTCGTCTGCGTGGATTTTAGAATTTGTTCACTATAATATACTTCACGCTATAATATATTAATTATCTCTATGAAAAATAGCTATCCTAAAGGAACCTAACATTATTCTGAAATAAAAATCCTATGTATCGGCGGTATCTACTGGTGGTAGGGCTAGGTAACAAGTGGGAGTACTCACTTGGTATCGGGCCCGAGCGGGTTGGTACCACCATCTCCCGTGTGACCGGCCATGAAGCACATCGTTGCGTTTTGGCTGTAGCAGGAGATAGCCGTTTATTCTTTCATTTCATATCGGTGAAATGAAATGATGAGCAGCGCCTTGACAATACTTTCGGTATAGTTGAGTCCATGAGCTACGGTTACCATTTACCATCAGATGGGCCGTGGCTCGTCTGCCACTACATGCAATAAAAAAAAAATGTGTTTACAAACTCTGTTAAGACGTTTTTGCGTGATTGAACAAACATACAAATATTAACATTTGTAATATTAGTAAGATTAACCACTAAAGTAATGTCGTACGGTTCTAGTGGCCCGCCAATACAGGTGGAGAGATGGCACATGACAGCTTTATTTAGTTGGTGCCCTCACCACACTAGCCTATTCGTTACCTCGTACGACGGGGTGTGCGATTATGAACATTTCTTCCCGCCGTAAGAAAAAAAAAGGATTAAACGCACACTTTGGCAAACTAAAATGGTAGGCCAATTCTATATAATTGCATTTTTTGACGGGCCTCGTGGCGTAGTCAGTAGTGTAACCGACTTCCGTGCACGAGATCGTGGGTTCGATTCCCACTCAGGACAATTATTTGTGTGATGAACATAGATATTTGTACTGCGTCTGGGTGTTTTCTATCTAATATATGTATGTACCTATTTACAAAAAAAAAGTAATATATGTATTATATCCGTAATCTGGTACCCATAGCACAAGCTTTAAGGTTAGTTTGGGACCAGAGGACGTTGTGTTGAAATTTCCATGAAAATTTATTATTTATTTATTTATTTTTCTTTGCCTACTACGAAGTGCCCATAGACCAGTTATATAAAGAGTAAAAATAAAAAAAAACCGTTCAAATCCGTTTTTATACTTAGAATAACACAACTTGGGTTTGTCTTAGATATTGAGCTGCGACGATGTAACTTACTGGCAGTTTCTCATTGGCTGACGTCATCACCCAATTTCAATAAAAAAACTTACTAAATACTACCAAAAATAAATAACTTCTAGAAGCAATAATTTTTGAAGTAGTTCCAGCGACATTTACCCTCATTAAACACTAACCCCCTTACTAATAAACATTGTATAAGCTCCGCATAGTTATTCAGTGTTTTGTGCCGTTCTTACAACGCCAAACTGTCATATTAGTGACAAAGACAAAACACTGAATAACTATTCAGAGGTTATACAACGTTTATTAGTAAGGCAGTATGTGAAAAATGTGAAATCGAAAATATCCTGCTCGTGACTGTTATTTTCGATTTCACATTTTTCACTTTGTGTTTAATGTATAGTGCTAAGCATGTCAAATGCTAAAAATATATATAAATACTAGTGGACCCAACAGACGTTGTCCTGTCCAAATATTGGCCTTTTACATTAGAAAAAATTTAAGAAAAAAAAACCTGAAATCCTATCGTGGCGCCATCTACCGGGTCCAAATGTGAATCTAAACCATCCCGGTACTTAGGCAAACATTCACAAATAAATAGAAGAAAAGGTCCTGAAATCCTATTGTGGCGCCACCTACCGGGTCCAAATGTGAATCTAAACCATCCTCGAATCCCCTTGAACTCACACATACAAAAAATTTCATCAAAATCGGTCCAACCGTCTAGGAGGAGTTCAGTGACATACACACGCACACAAGAAATATATATATATAAAGATTTATAGGGTTCGCGTCATTATTAGGTAAAAATCTTAATTGTAAAATTAAGTTTACCTGGTCGGTATAATGTATGAAAATACTTCCGACAGATGGCGCAGGCGTCACCCAAAGACGATGAGTATGAATGTGTTATCGAAATTAGCAGTCAGGAGCAATTGTCACGATGGCTGAATTGGCAAAGCATCTGGACGGTATCCAGGAGATGCAGGTTCATATCCTGCTCGTAAGTGTTATTTTCGATTTCACATTTTTCACTTTTTGTTTAATGTATAGTGCTTAGTATGTCAAATGCTAAAAATATATATAAATATTTACCCTCAATTATAATTTTTTATCGTTTTGTCTTTTGTCATTGTATTCTTACCAATAAGCTATAATATATTTATAACGTGAGCCCTTTTTCTGTTTTTTTTTTAAGTAGTAGGTACTAGTAGGTACTACAGCCCTTTTCCTGTTTTTTTTAGTAGTAGGTTTAAGTACGTTTTTTTTTTAGTTTTTTTTTAATACCTACTACGTGGTTTTCAAGCAAGCATACGGCCCCACCTGATTGAAAGTGGTTAACGTAGCCTATAGACGTTAGCAACACCAGAGGCAACGGTAGGAGTAATGATGCTGATCGTTTGTGAGAGTGTGGTACTTCTCTGATCGAGCCAGCCCATTCATGCTAGGAAATATCTATCTATACTATTACAAAACTGTAACAGAGCTGTGTCTGTCTGTACATTCAAGATATTTGAGAAAAAATGACTGTAATAGGGTGTCTAAACACAAAACAATTTTTTTTAGAATTTTTGTCTGTTTGTCTGTTTATCTGTTTGTTTGTTCGCGCATCACACAAAAACTACTGAACGGATTTTGATGCAACTTTTTTTATTTGAAAGGCCTTGATTGGATTTAAAAACTGGTATACATTTTATCCCGCTACTATATCGGGAACCTGAGATATAACCGAAAAACTAGAAAATTCTTAAAACTAGATTTTTTTGTAGAAATTATTTAAAAGAACTACTAGATGGATTTTGATCCAACTTTTTTTATTTGAAAGGTCTTGATTTGACTTAAGAACTGGTAAACATTTTATCCCACTACTATATCGGGAACCTGAGATATAACCGAGAAACTAGCTTTTGGCTGCGGCGAAGCCGCTGGCAAAGGCTAGTACTTACTATTATAAAACTGTAACAGAGCTGTGTCTGTACATTCAAGATATTTGAGAAAAAATGGCTGTAATAGGCTATATAGGCATGTCTAAACCCAAAACATTTTTTTTTAGAATTTTTGTCTGTTTGTCTGTTTATCTGTTTGTTTGTTCACGCATCACGCAGAAACTACTGGACGGATTTTGATGCAACTTTTTTTGTTTGAAAGTGTTGGTAATTGAGAACGCAATCTTAGTAATTTATGTTGGCTCAACGCTAACTTGGCAACATTTTTTTCTGTTACTCTTTCCTTTTTACTTGTGATTGTGATCTAATTAAATACGTTACACATTCTCAGTTCTTTAATATTATTTGCTTTATCAACCCTTGATTTATCAACATGGTAGCAGAGCGTGGTTGATTAAAGTCGTTAAAGTAAACAAAGACTCGGTAAGAACTTGTAAAACCGGCCGACGTATTTAATTCCGCCATACATTTTGAGGTTACCGGCGTTGTCGCAATAACCTGGAGCAGCGTGTTAGTCAGATTTTTGCAAAAAATTAAAGTAAGTAATTACACGAAGAAGATGTCTAGCACAGGCCACAATCCGTTTCATATTGACAGACTCATCGGCAGAGATAACTATGCCAGCTGGAAATTCGCAGTTGAGGCTTATTTTAAGCTCGAAGAATTATGGTGCTGTATTAAGGGAACTAATGATGACGAAAAGAAGGAAACAAAGGCAAAATCTAAACTGATATTATTGCTAGATCCTATCAATTATGTACATGTACTGAGTGCAACTACATGTAAAGAGGTCTGGGATAATTTGCGACAAGCTTTTGATGACAGTGGTTTATATAGAAAAGTAGCCTTGTTAAGAGACCTCATAACTACCACATTGGACAGCTCACGGAATGTAGATGACTATGTGAACAAGATTATGTCTACCGCTCACAAACTTAGGAACATTAACTTTGATATAAATGATGAATGGCTCGGAACACTAATGCTAGCTGGCTTACCCGAAACTTATAAGCCTATGATAATGGGTTTAGAGAGCTCAGGTATTAAGATTAGTGCAGACTCTATAAAAACAAAACTCCTGCAGGAAGTTCAATGCTCGGAGAGTACAGCATTGTTCACTAGGAAAGCAGCCATTAATGGGAATCATAGTACTGGAAAGATCCTGAGTCACAAAGGGCCCCGTTGTTACAATTGTAACAAGCATGGACACTTCGCCAAGAACTGTCGTGCACCAAGGAAGAAAAGCACAGAAAAAGTAGAAATAAACAAAAGTTTTGTTGCAGCATTCTCAGCATCGTCACAGATAATGAATCCGGACCTTTGGTATGTGGACTCCGGTGCATCTATGCACATGACTAATAGAAGTGACTGGATGTATGATGTTACGAGTCCACCAATACCCTCCATAACCGTAGCTAGTAAGACACCACTACCTGTGAATGGTATGGGAAAGGTTAATTTATTAATGAATGGGAATGAACAAATTAAAATTCAGGTAAGAGATGTTCTATACATACCGAAACTTGCTGCCAATCTCTTATCAGTAAGTGCAATGGTGAAAAATGGCTGTAAAGTTAATGTCCCTAGTAAATAATTTATACCAGTTAAACACTCACAGAGAAGTTTTTTCAAACCTAACATGCTCAAATCACTTAAATGATGTTGTCCTATGGCATGGACGCATGTGGCATCTGAATTTTTCTGATCTTAGCAAGTTACTAGAGTGCGCAGAGGGAGTCGATTCATTTCCGGATCAAACTAAAGGTGGTTCTGTTACATGTACCACATATCTAGAAGGTAAACAGAGCGGATTGCTTTTTAACAATGTTGGCAATAGAGCTGCACAGCTACTGCAGCTTATCCACACCGACTTATGTGGACCGATGGAACAAGCATCACTGGGAGGTATGAAATATTTTATTACCTTATTCGATGACTTTACAAGAAAAGTTAATGTCTATTTATTAAAAGAAAAATTAAATATTCTTGAAGTGTTTAAAGATTATAAAAGCAAAGTTGAAAATAAACTTGGGAGCAAGATAAAGACTTCAATCAGACAATGGAAAAGAATATTGTAATAAAGAATTTGATAGTTTCTTACGTAGGCATGGAATTGAACACCAGACAAGCACCCCATATTCACCTCAGTAGAACGGCCTTGCAGAAAGGATGAACAGGACATTGGTGGAAAGGGCTAAATGCATGATGTTTGATGCTCATTTGTCAAAACAATTTTGGGGTGAGGCATTAGCAACAGCAGTTTCCATTATTAATAGATCTCCGACAAGAGCTATTGGGGGCAAAACTCCTATGGAGATGTGGTCGGGAAAGAAACCTAACCTATCAAATATAAAAATTTTTGGTTCTGAAGTTATGGCTCAGGTGCCAAAAGCAAAGCGTCAAAAATGGGATTCTAAATCTAGAAAATTGATATTTGTTGGTTATTGTGAATCTAGCAAGGGGTGTAGGTTACTTGATCCAAATACTAATAAAATTATTAAGAGTCGAGATGTAGTATTTTTAGAAAATGTTCAAAGTGTTAATCCTACTGTGTACTTTTGTCCTACTCGTATAGTTGATTTGAATGATCCTCAAACTCTTGAGGAAGCTCTTTCATCCTCACATGCTGACCAGTGGAAAAGGGCCATGCAAGAGGAATATGAGTCCATAATAAAGAATAAAACTTGGTCACTGGTAGATTTGCCATCGGGTAAAAGAGTATTACCATGTAAATGGATATTACCATGTAAATGGATATTTAAGAATAAGACTAATGAGAAAGGAGACATATTTCGTTTTAAAGCAAGATTGGTCATTAAGGGGTGTGCTCAAAGGAAAGGAAATGATTATGATGAGGTATATGCTCCTGTGATTAGATATACCTCAGTTAGATTTTTGTTTGCTCTAGCTGCTAAGTATGACCTGGAAATGGTTCAGATGGATGCCATGAGTACATTTCTTCAAGGTGATATAGATACAGAGATCTTTATGTCACAGCCAAAAGGTTATGAAGAAAATGCTCAGGTATGTCACCTGCACAAATCAATCTATGGACTCAAGCAAGCTAGCCGTCAGTGGAATCTTAAATTGAATAACATTCTATTTAAAATTGGATTAGAAATATCAAAAATTGATCCATGCATCTATTATTCAGTAAATGAATTTAATATGATATTCATTGCAGTGTGGGTGGATGATTTTCTAATTTTTACAAACAATAAGAAAACAGCAACAGATATTAGAGAAAAAATAAAAGCAGAACTATGTATGAGAGACCTTGGTGAAATACAGCAGTGTATTGGTATAAATATAAATAGGAATCGCGAGGCAGGTGAGATAATGATAGACCAAGAAAAATACATTCGACTACTTCTGGAACGTTTTGGGCACGTCTGAATGTAAACCGGTACGTACTCCTATAGAAGTAAATACAAAATTTTATAGGAAATCTGAGAGTGAAAATAGCAATTTTCCATACCGGGAAGCAGTTGGTTGTCTTGTATATCTCGCACAAGTTACTCGACCTGATATTATGTATGCCGTGAATAAGCTGAGTCAGTACTGTAATGACCCAGCGATTCAGCATTGGCTTGGAGTTAAAAGGGTGATGAGATATCTTCAAGGGACTAAGAGCCTAAGGTTATGCTATATCAAAGAAGACTCTGCAAACATAACTGGGTATTGCAATGCAGACTGGGCTAGTGACCCATTGGATTGGAGATCCAGTACCGGCTATACCTTTATTTTTCAGAATGCTAGCATTTCTTGGAGTTCCTGTAAACAACAGACTGTAGCCCTATCTACAGTAGAGGCCGAATACATGGCGATGGCAATGGCGACCCAGGAGGCCTTGTGGCTCCGGCAATTGCAACAAGAACTTGTCCAAGGTTTGGGCAGTGTGTTAGTTATTTATAATGATAATCAAAGTGCGATAAAATTAGCATTGACAGACTGTTATAAACCTAAGACTAAACATAAAGATATTAGATTACATTTTCTTAGGTAAAACATTGTTAAGCCTTTTTATTTTTTTGTTTAGGCGGGAAAAATGTTCCTAACCGCACACCCCGTCGCTCGGGGCAACGAACAGGGTCGTGTGGGGCTTCACCCACTAAAGAAACCGCCGTGTGCCGTTTCTCCGCCTTTATTAGCGGGCCACTGGAAGTATGTTACATTCCTTCGGTGGTCCACCGGCGGCTTACCCTTTCGGGTACCCACATCTGAACGATGCATCCGCACACGGAGCGTCGCACCTTCACGGGAGGCCTTGCGGGTGGCGGACGTTCCCCAGTCCATCCACCCACGGCCCCAGCTAGGGTGGCATTAGGCGCAAATATTCACGCCTGCGCCGCCCCAGTCGCTGCCGGCGGTTCGGGTCTGCGGAAGGATCAGCCTCCCTGGCCCTCTCCGCCGCTTCCTTCCACGAGATGACCTCCTCGCAGAAGGCAGCGACCGCGGCCCAATTCCTGTCGCTGCCAAGCATCGCTCTGACAACGCTCGGCAGCGAGAGGTCCCCCCCTATTACCGCGACGAGTTCACGGCGCTGCTCGGCCCAAGCCGGGCACGACTCGAGCGTGTTCTGCGCCGCGTCCTCGTCGCAGCCGCAATGGTGACCGCCCGGAGTCGCTTCCCTCCTTGCGACAATGTGCGGATATCTGCCGAAGCAATCATGCCCCGACAGCACCTGCACCAGTCGGAAGGTAAGGACTCCGTGCCGTCGCCCTGCCCACTCTTCCAGCAGCGGCTGGAGCGCCCCTACGGTCCGAAGACCGGCCCGGGGCGCCTCCAGCCGCGCCCTCCAGTTGGCCATGGCAGCTCGGCGGGCGTCGCCCTGCCATCTGGCCACCACGATGGGTGGGGGACGTCCACCCCACTCCCGCTCTAGCGACGCCCGCCGATACACCTCGGCGAGCACCTCCGCCTCCAAGTCCCAGGGAGTAGTTCCGGCCAACACGCAGGCCACCTCCGTCGACGCCGTGCGGTATCCACGTATGACCCTGGACGCGACGACTCTCTGTGGCCTCCACAGAAGAGCCCTGTTCAGTGCTTTCAGGGACCCCGCCCACACGGGTGCGCCGTACAGTGCCATCGACTGGACCACCCCCGCGTAAAGCCGTCGACACGCATTGTTGGGTCCACCCATATTCGGCATGAGCCGTGCAAGGGCGGACGCCGCACCGACGAGCCTCGGAGACAGTTGACGGAAGTGCTCGCGAAAGCGCCACCGCCCGTCCAGAACCAGGCCCAGATACTTAATCCGGGCCTGCACTCCAATTTAGACCCCGTCCACCGTGATCGAGGCGCCAGCAGGTGGCCGACGTCGGGGCCCATGGAAAAGCAGGGCCTCCGACTTGTCCAAGGCCACCCTAAGCCCTAGCGCCCCGATCCTCCTGACCTCCTCCGAGGTCCCTAAGGTTGCCAGGAACGCCGCTTCCTCGAAGTTTCCGCCCTGGGCCACGACCAGCGTGTCATCCGCATAGCAGATGACCGCCAGCCCCGGGAGGAGCCGACAGCGTAGCACCCAGTCGTAACCGATGTCCTACAGGAGCGGCCCTAGAACCGAACCCTGCGGGACACCGCACGACATGGGTCTCTTCACAACGTCCCCTACGTGGCTCTCATAGAGAACGCTGCGGCCCTCAAGATAGTCTGCCACTAGCTGCCTCAGGTATGCAAGGCACCCCGTGATACCGGAGCGCCTCCCCGATGCAGCTGAATGGCAGACTATTGAATGCGTTGGCGATATCAAGCGACACCGCCAACAGCACTCCACCACCGGTGACGACTGCCGTGGCCGCGGCCCTCAGGCGCATGATTGCGACGACCGTCGAACGACCAGTCCGAAAACCGAACTGGGCCTCCGACAAGTCAGGTTCGACGTCGCGCAGGTGCCGGACGATGCGGGCAGTGAGGATTCTCTCCAGCAACTTACCCACCTCGTCCAGCAGCACGATGGGCCTGAAGGCCCCGACCGAATCCAGCGTTCGCCCTGGTTTCAGCAAGAGTACCAACTTCCCCTCCTTCCAGCAGTCAGGGAACCGTCCGGACGCCAGGCACGTGTCGAACAGTCCCCTGAGGCGGGGCTCCAGGTGGTCAAGAGCCAGGGCCAGTACCCGGGCGGGTATCCTGTCTGGGCCGGGGGCGGTGTTCTTGGAACGAATCCGTGAAACTGCCACCCCCATTTCCGACGCGGTGACGGGCGGTACACTGAGATCGGCCTCCCGGTCGCTACCTGGCGGTGCCATGACCGGGGGCATGTGCTCCGCCCGTCGTGGGAATAGACCCTCAACCACCTCGGTGAGGAGGCTGGGCTGAAGGGTCTCTGTGAGGGGGGGGGCCTGAGTGCGGAGCTTGTTAAGCGCTGCACGGTATGGGCGACCCCAGGGGTCACGGTTGAGACCATCCAGCATCTCCTGCCTTTTCTCAGCTTTGGCGCGGCAGATGGGCAACTTGAACGCGGCCTGCGAGGTGCGGTACGCCTCGTACAGCTGGCCCTCCCGCTCTCCATCGCGGTTGCGCCGCCGACTGTGGGTGTAGGACCTCCGGGCACGAATGCATGCCGCACGGAGGTCTGCCAGCTCCTGGGACCACCAGTAGAGCCCCTTCCTCAGAGGAGGACGTAGCACACGGGGCATGGCCGAGTCGCACACCTGCATAATCGCAGCGCGAAATCGGCCAGCCTCAACGCCCACCCCCTTGGTTAGGGCTGGTGAGGACAGCCACGATTTAACGATGGCTGCCTCCGCCAGTAGGTCCCTATCCAGCCTGCCCACAGCCCATCGTGGGAACGCGGGAGTTCTGCACACCGCGTGACCCCTACTGGGGCCCGGAAGGGACCGGGAGACCTCAATCCGGATATACCGATGATCCGACAAGGTCTCAACCTCCTCCAGGACACGCCAGTTGCTCACTCGTGCTGCAACGTCGGGGCTAGCGAACGAAAGGTCCACTATCGACCCGCCCCGTTGCCGCACGCACGTGTTGACGGAGCCTTTATTTAGCAAACAGAGGCCCATCAACGCCGCCCACTCTACCACCGCCGCTCCACGGGCGTCTGTCGCAGGGGACCCCCGCGCCGTGGATTTGGTGTTGAAGTCCCCCACGACTAGGACGTGGCTAGGTGCCAGTCACCGTATCGAGGTCTCCAGGCTATTAAGCCAGACCTCGAAATCAGCCAGACTCCGGTTGGGGGAGAAATACACGCCATACTGCGTGACTCCCCCCCAATCGGCCGCGACGTATCCCATGCCCTTGTCTCTGATCGACAAGGGCGGAGAACGAAGCGCCGCAGAGCTGACGATTGCCACGGAGCCATCGCGGCTGCCCACCCAATGTGGGTGGTCAGGAACGCAATAAGGCTCCGCAGCTACGGCCACACCAATCGACCGCTCCACCATGGTTTGCAGGAGAAGATCCTGCGCCCTGGCGGAGTGGTTGAGATTCGCCTGAAGGAGGATAGTGTCACGGTTGAATTTTAAGCCGCAACCATATCCTCTTCCACCCGAGACGGTGGTGAAGCCACGCTAGGGTGGGGCAGCCTGGGCCGATTGGCTGATCCCCCCCCTTTTTTGGTCCTGTCCTCGGGGGTCTGCATCCCTCCCGCCCCATGCAGTGCTTGGCAGGCCTGTTGCCTGCCGCGCACGCGGGGCAGTGAGGGACGGCGGTCCAGGTAGCCGCCCGGTGCCCTGCCTGACCGCAGCGGAAACAAAGACCGCTGCAGTCAAAACAGTTAGTGCACGTCGGCCGGGTGTGCCCGACCGCCATGCACTTAAAGCACCTCGCGGGCCGAGGATCCAGCACGGTGACCCGCGCGGCACTCCAGCCCACGAGGAGCCTGCCTGCGTCGGCCAACGTTTTGGCCGCCGCGACAGGGCAACTCGCCCAGACGGCACCTACACCGCCGGGACCGGTCCGAATGGAGCCCACTCTGACGGCATTCGAGCATCCGGTTTTCGAGGCAATAGCTTCCTGGTCGTCGTCTGCCGTCACCGAGTCATCCAGACCTAAAATACGCAGCTCAGCGCCCTTTACCAGTCTGGTGACGCGGACTCCACTCTCCTCACCAAACAGACCCTTGAGCCTTTCGGCCACCGTATCGGCCATCCTAGGGCCCTCCGCCCCAGGGATCTCGAGAATTCGAGCCCCTGTGCGGGCTAGGCGGGTCCGGGTGGCGACGACTCCGCTTTCGGGGACGTCGATTTTCTTCCGGGCCTTCCTCAAGATGGCCTGGTACGACAGGACCGCTTCCGCCTCCGGCAGCATGGTAATAACCACCGCTGCCGTTTTTGGCATCTGAAGCTTGCGCGGCTTCTTGGGGCCGGGCTTGCTCCTCGACGCAGTGGGTTCCGCAGCCCGGACAGCAGCCACAGACGCGGTCCCCTTCTTCCACTTGCCCCGAGATTTCTTCCTCCCGACGTCCACTGTCTGCCAACCCTCTTCATAGGGCGCAGGGCCGGAGGGTACGGGAGTTGGGATTCGAGAATCCCGGGGACTGGTTGCTGGGGCCCGCGATGGCTGGCCAGCACGCGAAGGTGGAGGGAACTCCTCCCTGGGCTGGCCCTTGGGGTGCTGCCCGGTTCTTTGAGCCACTTTCGCCTTCAACCAACCTCAACCGCAACCTCTTCCGCTGTTAAATGGGCAGCCCCCTCCAGAGACTCCTCCTGGAACCTTGATGTGAGGACAGTGGGTGACTGTGCTCCTCCATTGAAAGCCCTGTTCCCAGATCCTCATTCGTAGCTCTGTCCACTTCGGACAAGGCGCGCGGAACCGTGCGCCTGGTGGCGCCACGGCCCCTCTTCGCCGGTCTTCCCGGCTTCGCTGGCGGAGGCATCTCAGTGGAGCTACCCTCCGACTCCGACACACCTCCCGACCACGCTATCGAGCGCTTCAAAAGTCGTGAGGACCGCTCCGTTGATCTTTCTGCCGTCCGCTGAGACTCCGTTGCCATTGTTGCGCCTATGGCCTTTGCGCCGCCGTCACCGCCATCTGTCTCCATTCCCGACGTGCCTTCGACTGCCGAGCCACTATCCACAGGACTCCCCGCGGGTGTAGGTTTCCTCCCGCGGGTCCTCGCCTTCTTCGTCTCCTTCTTCTTCTCGTTAGAGGCGTTGGTTGCCCCCCTCCGATACGCGGGGCTGACAGGGCCGGTCTTGGTACTCGGCCCTGTGAGGGATTCTCCGGACGCGTTGGGCCCGGTACCCTCCGGAGGTATACATAAGTTTTTAACATCCGCCATTTTAGAGTTTAAAGTCCTTCGACTGTGGTGGTGCCGCCCTCGCGACTGGATACCCTCCAGCCATTCATCCCTCGCCGGGCGACAGAGCTTGGATTAGGGTTATTTTTTATAGGGGTTTTCTTCCCCGCGGTCTGAAGATCCCCGGTCCTGTTCTGCGGGATTACGGGTCGGGCCGAACGGCGGTCTGCATCAGACCGTGCCCATCACTCGCAAGGCAAGTGGTGAGCCCGTCGCCCCTCAGGCTCAAAAGCCCCGTCTCCGTCTCCCAGGGCCGGGGGGGCCACTATGGCCCCGCTGGCCCTCTACGGCAGACGTTCGGCCCACTGCAACCAGTGAGCCCGTCGCCACTCGGGCTGAAAGCCCTGTCTCCGGGGACGGGGAGGCCACTGTGACCTCGCTGTCCCCACCCAGAGTCGGGGGGGGGGCACTATGGCCCCGCTGACCCTCCACGGCGGACTTCTGGCCTATCCGCTGTGCCCTCTGCTAGTCAGAGGGACACGCAGAGACCCGTCCCCTGCCGAGATTCAGCCGCTGGCACCAGAGTGCCGACGTTGCCCGGGGTGCACCAACGCGGAGGTATCCCGACCCGCACCCCAAAAAAAAAAGACATTGTTAAGCCTAGAGTAATTTTTTTATTTATTAATGGTTGTAACATGGTAGCCGACAATTTAACCAAGGGTGTCATTTGAAAAACATTTGTATTGTACTAGAAAAATGGGCTTGCGTTCTGGAGGGAGTGTTGGTAATTGAGAACGCAACCTTAGTTTATGATGGCTCAACGCTAACTTTATTATATGTATGTTCGCAACATTTTTCTCTGTTACTCTTTCCTTTTTACTTGTGATTGTAATCTAATTAAATACGTTACACATTTTCAGTTCTTTAATATTATTTGCTTTATCAATTCTTGATTTATCAACAGAAAGGCCTTGATTAGACTTAAATACTGGTATACATTTTATCCCGCTATTATATCGGGAACCTGAGATATAAACGAAAAACTAGAAAATTATTTATACTATATTTTTTTAGAATATATTTAAAAAAATACTAGACGGATTTTGATGAAATTTTTTTTATTTGAAAGAACTTGAATAGAATTAAAAACTGGTATACATTTTATCCCGCTACTATATCGGTAACTTGAGATATAACCGAAGAACTAGTTTTTGGTTGCGGCGAAGCCGCGGCGCAAAGGCTAGTACTATTATAAAGCTATAACAGAGCTGTGTCTGTACATTTAAGATATTTGAAAAAAAAATACTGTAATAGGCTATATAGGCATAATTTTTGTCTGTCTGTTTGTCTGTTTGTTTGTTCACGCATCATACAAAAACTACTGAACGGATTTTGATGCAACTTTTTTTATTTGAAACACCTTGATTAGACTTAAAAACTGGTATACATTTTATCCCGCTACTATATCGGGAACCTGAGATATAAACTAGAAAAACTAGATTTTTATTTAAACTAGATTTTTTTAGAATTTATTTAAAAGAACTACTAGATGGATTTTGATGCAACTTTTTTATTTGAAAGGCCTCGATTTGACTTAAAAACTGGTAGACATTTTAACTGAAAAACTAGCTTTTGGCTGCGGTGAAGCCGCTGGCTAGTATTGTTATAAATATTCTATCTCTACACACATATACGGGTGTATATGACGTCATACCGATAACTCCGGAAAAAGATGTCACCAAATAACTGTATTAATATGTATGTAATATAAGGACGGATTACAAAGATAGCAATTTTAGCCGCCATCCACCCATCAACAATACGACCAAAAAACTTGACGAAACTTTCAATCTATTATATTTTTTGGAGTAAATCAAAAGTAAAGTTTATTACGTAAAATCGATTCGATCTCGATGTATCGATATCGATTTATCTCGCATTCAATTTAAAAAAATCAAAAAGTGATTTCAATTTTCATTCACAAGACTGATACAAATTTCCACCACCTGGGTGTTCAGATTCGAGTACTGAACCCATGATATCATTTATCGGTGTACGTTGCAACTTTACATCTTTCATAATAATCAATATTTTGTAAGCCATGCATCAATTCGCGTCATTTAGTTAATTTATTCTTTAGTTCACGTTTTTACCTATTACGCGGTAGATACGTACTCATTATCAATATCAATCGTCTTAATTCTACAACTTATCATACTCGTATCAATAAATTTATCATAAGTGTATCAAGTCTACTTATTATCAAGGTAAAGTTTGGGGTTAACCAATTAATCGGTAGGATATCATTTACACCCTGTATATACATATATGTATATACTGAGACAGGAAGACCTATATTTACATATGTTTCATTAAATATCTACATTATAATGTTAAAACGGTTGATACAAAACAACCAAAACAATTTGCTAACCGCTTCAAATGAGAGCTTTTCATAATTATGTACAAACAAGTCACTGTGAACTTCATCTCATTTCGGCAAACTTAGTCAGCGTTTGGAAATTTAAGCAATTTGATATTTCTAGAAAGAAAGTTTG
The DNA here is from genome assembly GCA_948253155.1 of Leucoma salicis. Lineage (NCBI taxonomy): Eukaryota > Metazoa > Arthropoda > Insecta > Lepidoptera > Erebidae > Leucoma > Leucoma salicis. The sequence goes on along the minus strand of OX411808.1, from coordinate 5,542,742 downwards.
GATTTCAAAGCAAACAGAAATTGCTGTATGATTTTAATCGCAGCAAAGGGTTATTTAATTATAATATTGATTGATGGTGTTTGATGTTTGCCTGAATTGTTGTATTGTATTGAATATTTTGTATAAATTATATTGAGAGTTATACTGAAAAAGCGCTTACGAAGGCCTCAGTGAAAGGGTTACTAATCTGCAGAAAGGTTATACGTACAGGCTTACAAAAATATATTGAAAATAAATCTATTACTACAGTTAGATATGTAAAAAGGCTTAAAAAACGACAAGATTTCAAATAATAAGTATTAAATCATAACTAGCCTTTGCCCCTTTCTTTTTTTTTTAGATGGAGTGAATATATTGGAGATATTTATGCGGATGTTCAGGGTAATGCTGGTGCCACATGTGGTATAACAGATCAGCATTCGGTACCGGCATCCTCTGATGACATTAGTATGGATGAAGTTGAATGGGCGATTAGAAGTTTGAAAAATGGTAAGACAGCGGGTATTCATATGGTGTCTGCTGAGATGATCAAGCTTGGAGGCTCATATGTCTGGGAATCCTTCCTGATGCTTCTCAATTTATGTTGGAGCTCAGGAATGGTTCCCAAGGACTGGAGAAGCGCAGTCATCGTGCCCTTGTTTAAAAACAAGAGTTCACGTTATGACTGTGCAAACTACAGAGCCATAAGCTTGACCAGTTTGGCAGCCAAAGTGTATGGTAAGATTATTGAAAGGAGAATCAGGATGGTGTATGATTAATTTTTGTGTGAGGCACTAGGAGGTTTCAGGTGTGGACGAGGATGCATGGATCAAGTATTTTCTCTGCGCAACATTGTGGAGAAGCAGCTGGCTGTAGGCCAGAGGGTTTTCTGCAGTTTTGTGGATTTGGAGAAAGCATTTGACACTGTTTTACGAAAGGAACTTTGGGACATTTTGCCGGTGTATGGTATTAAGGGTAGGCTGCTACAAGCGGTGCAGTGCAACTACATGGACTGCAGAGCTTGCGTGCGGCTAGATGATGGAATGTCACCCTGGTTTGATGTCAATATCGGCGTTAAACAGGGCTGCGTTCTATCAGCCAGACTGTTTATCATATATCTGGATAAATGTCTACAAAGGTTGAATAAAAGGAATGTGGGAGTTCAGATGGGCGACTCAGTAGTTAACTCACTGCTATATTCAGACAATGTGGTCCTATTAGCGCAGTCTGCGACTGACCTGCAAACCCTAGTCGACGTAATGGAAGAAGATTGTAAGAAAAGGGGCCTACGAGTGAATGTGAGCAAAACCAAAAGTAATGGTTTTTGAAAGAGAAGAAGCCAGAAAAGATGTTGGAGTAGCAATAGGAAATGGTGTGCTAGAACTAATGGATGAATTTGTATATCTTGGATGTGGATTCAGTTGGGATGGAAGGTACACCACTGATGTAGAGAGAAGAGTGAATGCGGGAAATAGAGTGAACGGAGCATTGGGACAACTACTCGGCAGCCACCACCTTAGCCAGAAGGCACGTGTCGCAATACACAACGCAGTGCTTGTCCCAACGTTATTATATGGAAGCGAGAGTTGGGTATGTAAAAAGGAGCATGAGAGTAAAATCAATGCGGTCGAAATGCGATCTCTGCGGAGAATCTGTGAAGTGAGGCTGACTGACCGCATTCGTAACAATGACGTAAGAGAGCGAGTAGGTATGAAAGAGAGTATTTGTGTAAAGATGCGAAAGGGAATGCTCCGATGGTTTGGATATGTGGAAAGAATGCCGGACGAGCGACTGGCTAAGAAGATATACAATGCGAAAGTGGAAGGATGTAGGTAAAGGGGGAGACCCAGACTTAGAGTCTAATCAAGAGCTATCAAATAAAAAAGTTGCATCAAAATCTGCTCAGTAGTTTTTGCGTAATGCGTGAACGAACAAACAGATAAACAGACAAAAAATCTAAGAAATACTATTTGTTAGACACGTCTTTATGAGTACATAGTCTAATAAAGTGTATTTTTTCTCAAATATCGTAAATGTACAGAAACAGCTCTGTTAAAGCTTTATAATAGTATATATAGATTTAAAACTACAGAGTTTCATGATTTTAGTAACTTCAAAATAAAATAGCAAAATGATATAATTTTAGTAATTACTTTGAAAATAAAATGGCAACATTAATAACGACTGTCTTCTGGCATAGGCTGTAGTAGGCAGGGGAGGCAATCGTAAATAAGAAACCGAGGTCTCAGAAAACGACACAGTCGGACTGGACGGCCTGTGGAGTTAAATCGCATGGATAAGATCTAGTTGCTCTTGCTATGTTGGATATCGAGCAGACCGTAGCTATAGTACTCAAATATTATAAGTAGTAAGTTATAAAAGTCAGGCAAATATACCAACGTAGATGGGATTTTTATTATAATCAAATAACTCAGGTAAGTAGTTATTTAATAAATAGCTATGAACCTTCTTTTGTTTAAAGAAGCCTTATTAAAATTAAACTTGAACATCGACATAAATTGTTGGTTAAAGTACTGAAAGCAGCCCGTAACGGTTAACTTATTTTTAAAGATGCAATACAATTTGAATACAACCTGAAATTTTATTAATCAAAAACATAGTAACATTTGCACTGTAATTTATTTTTGATATACATATAGCATCACGCCTGTGTTCTCCGAAGGGGTAGGCAGAGGTGTATTACACACCCACGACTTGCCAGCTATGTTTGAGTCCCACGTAATAGGGGGCGAGCCTATTGACGTCTACCGGGCACATTTCCAAACTCCAGGCTGCTACTGAGAATTTTTCTTTTTAGGAAAAAGCTCAATAACATTGCCCGACCCGGGGATCGAACCCGAGACCCCATGATTAGCAGTCGCATACACTATCGCTACACCACCGAGGCAGTATATAACAAGCTACTCAACATATTCTTGAGGTTATAATTTGGATTAGCTCATAGAATAATAATCTCCCTGAATCTATCATTGCCATCAACAATGATCTTGAAAATATTAGTAAGTGGGCCATATCCTTCGGACTGCTGGTTAACCTTGCTAAGTCACAAGCTCTCATTGTTGGTGGGAGATACATGATTAACAATTTAGATTTTCAGGCTCTTCCTCTAATCACTTACGACTCGGTACCTATAGTTCCTTCAAAAAGTGTTAAAAACTTGGGCGTTCTTTTTGATCAATACCTTTCCTGGGATAATTACATTGCAGAGGGTAGCAGAAGAATGTTCTGCTCGTTTCAGTCACTCAAGCGCCTCCAGAAATTTCTGCCTTTTCAAACCAAAGTTATTCTTGCACAGTCCCTCTTTCTACCACTGCTAGATTATGCTGATATCTGTTTCCTGGATGCTAAGGAGGAACATCTTAATAAACTCGAACGTCTGCAAAATTTAGGCATCCGCTTCATTTTCGGTCTCCGTAAACATGATCACGTCACTGTGTATCGTATGAAGTTAAAGTGGCTGCCTATTCGGCAGCGACGGGAATCTCACATTCTCTCTTTCGTGGCGTAACCGCTTCGAGTATCTTGTCCCTCGGGGTAAGCCCAACTGCACTTCTTCTTCTATTTTATTACGCACTTCTATTCACAATTTTAGTCGGTACGATGGCTCTTTTACTGTACAAGCAGTTCGGCTCTGGAATAATCTTCCTCAGAATATACGCAGAAGTACGTCTGTGTGCGTTTTCAAGACGAAATTTAAGGACATTTTCTATCGCTTGTTAGTCAATAAGTATGTATTTAGTATATTTATATATATTTACATCATTATAAATCTATATATTATGTATATATATTTATGTATATATTAAATTTTATGTTTATTTATTTATTTGTATTTACCTATGTATTTTAGAATAAATCAAATATTACTTTTCTTGTGTTGTACACTTCTTTACTCTTTGTGTGTTAAATATAATCCTCTACTACTCTAAGGGTTTGCTGGTAGAAAATTCAGTATTGAATTAAGATCGCCTTTGTACATCATTTATATTTATTATATTTTATGAATTTACTCATGTGTGTACAATAAAAGAATTAAAGAATCGTTTTGATATTTATCTCTAGATGGCGTTGTTTTATACTGCTGCATTTTTATTACAATGCACAATTGTGTATTTTACAGTACAGTGTACAATTCAAAAATATTCCTCTCTAGACCTAATTCTGAAGTGCATGCAGGGAAAACCGAGGTAGAAACTAGTAATAAAACATATATTTGGTATTATATAACTGGCACTGCCATCTAAAACTTACCCAAAATGTAAACAAATCCACTCTAAAGCCCGTAGCTACAAAAATATGTAGATTAACTCAACTCCAAAAAAATAAAAAAGGCAATTGTGAGACGAAAATTTCAAGGGAGGGTGAGGAAAAATCCCCTATGTGACCACTCGGCGGGATATAACCCGGGAATAAACCCTAAAATATACCCCGAAATACACGGTAGCGATACTCTATATCCCAGGATTAAATTTTGCAGAGGACCGGGTTTGTCGCGTTGTACCGACTAGGATATAAAATGGCTTGAATGAGCTCGACTAATCTTGTAGAGAATTTTTTTCTTAGTACGAATTATAGGATTTCGAATGTTTTATAAATAAATCCTGCGACTCTAGTTTATCTTTATTATTTAATTACTAGCTCTGCCTCGGTGGTGCAGCGGTAGTATGTGCGACTGCTGATCATGAGGTCTCGGGTTCGGTCCCCGGATCGGGCATGTTATTGAGCTTTTTCGTAAAAAGACAAATTCTCAGTAGCAGCCCGGAGTTTGGAAATGTGCCTGGTAGACGGCAATTGGCTCGCCCCCTATTACGTGGGACCTAAACATAGCTGGCGAATCGTGGGTGTGTAATCTACCTCTGCCTACCCCTTCGGGGAATACAGGCGTGATGCTATGTTTAATTACTAGCGGTTACCCGCGACTTCGTTTGCGTGGAATTTAATTATTTTCTTTTTAGTGCGGAGCTATAATTATTAAAATAATTTGTCATTATAACATCAGCTATCTGCTAGTGAAAGTCCAATCTAAATCAGTCCAGTCGTTTTGGAGATTAGGTGAAATAAACAGAGAGAAAACAAAAACTTTAAACATGTTATATACTTTCATATACATTTATTAAAAAGCTTTAACAGACACTTCAACTTTATCTTATTAACTTTAGATTGGGTTATAAGCGTTATAATTTAAAAAAACTTGAAATATTAATTAAATACAACTGAGATGATTTGGTACCAACTGAAAGCTATCATTTGTTGTTAAGCCCTGACTGGTATGTACCATCGTTCTCATAACAGCCGAGAAGCATCTCGATATGTTGTGGCTTTAAAGGAAAATAGCCAATCCTGTTTCTACTCCAATCAAGCGTGGTTGATCTTCATGGTGGGCAACTTCTTAGCTGGTCTCCTAGTATAGTTGGCTCCATGAGCGGTGGCTGTCACTTACCATCAGGAGACCCATAGCTTGACTGCCACCGTAAGCAATAAAAAATGATTGGTATCGAAGTAAGAATAATAAATTTTGTCGAAAACAAGTTAAGTGTTGTCGAAAACTTAGCTGGATTTAAAGCCAATGTCTCGTAGATTGTCGGTGTATGGTCTTTACTCTCCACTTACTACCCCTTTCTCTATAGTTCTGAGTACACCTCTAGTACTGCTAGTGTGTTATGATTACGATAGTCTTTTACTATCAGGCCATTCGTATGCTTATTTACTACCTTTTTTTTCTTTTTCTTTTCACACACCCCGTCGTTCGGGGCAACGAACAGGAATGTGTGGGGCCCTCACCCTCTAAAAAAACCCGCCATGTGCCGTCTCTCTGCCTTTATTGGCGGGCCACCGGAACCATATTACATTCAATCATGTTACAACAAATATAATCGTTTTTTTATTTTTTTTTTATTTATTGTACTTAACAGATTATCACAATATGTTACGTACATATAGTCTATAAGCCAGAATAAGACATAGGCTACTTTTACTTTTTGAAATGGGTACTGACAGCAAAGCATATGGCAATAGGGTTGATTATGATGAAGAACTGACACAGACAAGATAATATCTTTAATAAAACTTTAACCTAACCCTGCTGTAATGAGGTTTATCATCTTAATTATCAACGAGCATGTCATACACGTAATAGGGTTGTATCATAACAATATTTCAGTATTCTTATTTTGATTTATGATATTCGTAGTCTTAATCATTGTATTTAAGCTAAATAAATATATTAAGGTTTCATTTATATTAAACTTCTTTTTTTTTAAGTAATGTATAACTCCGCTGCAAAGTTTTTTAATACAATGCCTCATAGATCAGTGTCATTAGTATTAAGTACGGGAATATTTCAAATGCAGCTATGTGCCAGTGCCAATTAATCAGTCACGTCATTGACTCCCGGTTTACGTTAGAAAGTCCAATCTTTACATACCACACCTAGTCTATTTCAACCGCTGTTTTCAGGTTATCAGATGGTCTAGTAGATGGGCGTTGTGATAAATTACGTTTATCGGTTTGTCATATTCACTTTAGGAGCTTTCTCCTGCAGTAGTTTAATATAATTTTTCGTTAAAATTATTTTGTTTTTATTAGTTTAATCCTATGATTAGGATTTCCTAACTATTATACTTAAAGCTGTAACAGCACTGTGTCTGTACATTAAAATATTTGAGAACAAAATTCTGTTTGTTCGTTCGCGCATCACGCACAAATAGAAACTGGTATACATTTAATCCCACTACTATATCGGTAACCTGAGATATAACCTAAAAACTAGCTTGGCTGCTGCGGCACCGCGGGCAAAGGCTAGTTATTATATATAAATAATTAAAGTGCCGTAGAGTGATATATTTATATTCTGTAGTCCAAGTGGACGAAGTCGCGAGCAAAATCTAGTAATATTATAAATGCAAAAGTGCGTTTGATTGTTTTCACGCCATAACTACTGAATGGATCATTAAGAAATTTCGCATGCCTATAGTCTGAAATCCAGAAAGGACTTATATATTTTCAGACCAAAATTAAATTTATTTGGCGTTGTTGCAACCCTAAAACGGTAACACATTAAGGTATGAATTATATTTAACTGATAGTATACATCTGAATATGAGCGTCATAATAAAGTGTCTAGTAGAGTTGACTAGAATCACGTAACCTAATTGCAAAATTTGTATTCCTTTGTAAGTTTAGTAAATTTTGAATGTCAAATACATTTTCACGACTTTATAAATAACATCGTTTGCCCTTGAGGCTACTTGTTAAGAAGGAGATATATAAAAGCCTACAAAAGTTAAAAGACCACCCAAAAAATATAATTGAAGTTTATTTTGACTACCCTGGGCCCGTAGAATGTAACTCACTAAATCATATCGACATCGTATCGTCTCGCTTGTGATTGGTAGAGAAACCGACGCGTGATATCGCAATAACCCCTTTGGCCAATCACGGCGATCTCTCAACCAATCACAATGATACAATGCGATGTCGATACAATTTAGTGAGCTTTCCTGAAAACGATGAACAAATTTGTATTAAATAATGACATGCAATCGAAGCATTTGTTCATTTGAGACTCGGGCCGTTAGGGTCTACCTGAATCATAAATTCATTGTAACACAAATCGTTTTCGCTCGGTGCTCCTTCGAAAATGGTCTTTAACGTCTACTGGGCTTTGTGTAAATAATGTTCTTTAAAATTTATCGCCGCAATAAATGGCCGGTACCCCTTTTTAGGGTTCCATAGCCATATGGTAAAAACCTTATAATATCGTTTTATTTATCTCTCTTTATGTGACATCCATTTTCTTTGGAGAATATTGGCAATATAAACATCTTTTGAAAGGAAGACATTTTGTTTTACCCTCTATATGTAAGGTTATTTCAGGAATTCTCTCTTGTGCGATGGATCTCTGGATTTACTTTGTCAGTTAACTTGTATATTGGTACAGTCAGTGAAAAAAAGAGAACGGAATGCCTAAGCATTCCGTTCTCTTTTTGCTTCGCACACGTAGGGAGGATGGATGAAGGAAGATTAACGAAACAGATACACAAGGCGACTGCGAATGGGCAAGTTGGTAGAGGTCGACCTGGGCGAACGTATTTTAACCAGATCGGGGACGTTCTTAAGGAAGGCCAGTTTAAGAGTACTCGTAGTCGACGAGCATGCATGAAAGAGCTGACGAAAGTAGATGAAGTGAAATATGTGTGCAACCTTTTAAAAAGATTTTATTTCTGGACTTGGCCTCTTCAATAGAGTGCCACACTGAACGGTTCCTATAATTAGTTATAGTATTTTTACCTTTACGGAACCCATTCACTGCGCACATTTCGCTATGCACTAAACTATTTTATTTTATGAAAATAGGTTTAATTTTACTAGCCCCACCGCTCAAGTTATGCTTATATTTTATTAGATATTTTAATAAAAACGAACTTGTTTGTTGCCCGTTGTTTGAAAATGTGCGTGGTTGACGGTAATACGCTCGTCCCCTTTTACGTTAGAATTAAACATAGTCGTTGAACTGTGGGTGTGTCATACATCTCTGCCTACCCCTTCAGGGATACAAGCGTGATGCTATGTTTATATTTGTTTGTTTTAATTTCTTGAAGTAAAGTAGGTAATTTTGTTTAAGTAGATAGCAGGTAATAATGTTACAGATATTTCTAGCAAAATCTTAACCCAATGCAATAACATCAGATCACTATAATATATCTATGAGACCAACTTGTTAACAACTTGTAACTCTATACTATCAATCTTAGAGAATTTGGTGGAGTTAATAGAAAAAAAACGAATTTGCATCGAATACATCACCTCTTCATTTTTTGAAGTCGTTTAAAAAAGAATCACGTACACAATGCTTTGTATAAAGCAAAAGATGGACAACGTGAAAAAGTGAAGACACAGATGGTACAAGATCCTTCAAGAAAAGTTATACAGAGCAGGATTTACAACACTCAGCAATGTAGGATTCTACTCAAGAAGAAGAATGGTATTCATAAAATATCCAGAATAAAATAATATTTAAAATAATAGTACTTTACTACTACCAAGAATTTTATTTAACACCAAACATTAAATTCGAGGTATTTTGTGGTGTGATTATCCTCTTGTGACTGCTGATTTAAATTGTTCCTTTCCCTTCCTTTCCATTTAATGGTCATTTATAGCAATTTTCTTCTTCAAGAAAAATGTGGAGTATAATAATTGCATTGTAAAAAGGCTTCCTGGGTCCAACTACAATATTATATAGGTACTATAAGTGTTTGATGATTGTGGAGTGAGTTCGCAAAAGGGCTTGTTTTGTCAAGAGTTTTAGGTGGATTAAACATTATAGGCGCAACATTTTTTTCGCTATAAACACATGCAGTTTAAAGTGAGAATCTATAATAACCAACATAATATTATTGAAAATTTTAGCCACTTTCCTTATTATGGTACACCGTCCCAATTAAAATCGCCTAATAGCCAAAACAAACAGAGAGACATTAATTATGTAATGTAATGTCAGAATTAGTTTTATTCTGGTACGAGTACCTTGTGTTTAAACAATCAAGCAAGCAAAAAGTTTTTATTATGAAATACAAACAGACATGTACGAAATAAAGTAACCCTGCAGTAAACTGGTCCAGTTTTTCGCTTAGCAACACATTTAGCTATTCATTTTTATTTATATAGGTTATTAGTGTTATGTGCATTTAAATTTTCTTTTCATTACTCATACTCAGAAAGTAGGCCTGAAGTTGCCTGAGGAGCGGGTTGAAAGTAATACTTTTGAGCCCTAGGGAGAATTACTTTCAACTGACAGCTGAGTAATTATAAAAAAAAACATTATCGTCTTTTCATCTATGTAAATAATATCTGAGAATTACATAAAATTCAGCTAATCATTGTCAACAATTTGCGGTGTTCTATTAAAATGCTGTACAATAATTCTAGTTGACCAGAGCAGTGTGCACTTTCGTCACTCATTCGCAATCGAATGTTATCATTTGGCTGTCAGCCAAACCTAGTGAGATACAAATCACAGCGTTTGCAGATAAAAATTATTACGCATAGCTAGGATCAACTTTCCATAATTTTGCAGCAAACATTTTTGTCCACGTGGTGATAGACTGAAAATATAATATTTGTCATCACTTTAACAGATGCTATGATCATTATCATGACTAATTAAGTGCATGATACAGTTGCAATAATGGAAAACTGAAAACAAAACTAGGCAGTCGGTAGTAGGGCGGTGGGTTTTCTCCTCCGGGACCCTAGTACCATGTGGAAGCACTCCTGCGTTCCCGCGGTGGTCTGTGGGCAGGCTGGATAGAGACCTATTGGCGGAGGCAGCCATCGTTCAGTCGTATAATACAATAATACATCACTCTACGTCACATAAATTATCTCAATGAAAGTATCCCATGGGAAACATTAATTTCCTTCGTCCTTTTTTGGGCTGCAGATTATATGTATGTAAAATTTCATGATGATTGGTTCTAATGACGTGAAAATATAACTAACAAACAAACAAACTTACGTTAATATTAAACACAAAGTGAAAACGTTGGCAACTCACACGTTGATATTTAAATTATTAGTTTAATTTGTTACGTAAAATGCATAACTTCTTATGCTGTCACTTGTTTTTAATTATTTTTTTAAGACAACACCCTGCACTGGCGATACTCCCTCATAATGCGTAGAATTTTAGACACATACAATTATATATTAACAGACACCAAGTATAGCCAGACCCAGAATAACAATTTGTTGATTACACACAGAAACGCTATTATTGTCCCGTGTGGAAATCAACCTTTAACACTCGCTACGGGAGGTCAGAATGGGATCTATGCAAAAAGCTATCTATGCAAAATATTTTATCGATGTTTCCGCTTGACTAAAGCAGGAATGATAAAAACAAACAAAACTAAGTCGCAATAAAATATCTAGTCGAGAATCAAACTAAAGATAGACAAATAATATATTTGTTTGAATGTTTATGGTTTTATTCCGATAAACCAGAAAAATATGCCAATTCAATCTAGACTACATTAATTTAACTGCTTTGGTGGTCCAGCCTTAGTATCAGTAACTAAACAGAACTTGATCTCGGGGTCGGCCCAGATCCTGATGTTTACAGAATTTCAAATCAATGTCAAGCGAGTTCGGTTGCGAAGTAAGCTTTGTCACTCAGGTGAAGCTCGGTATCCAATTGTGTTTTTAGAGAATAGCATTACTGATCTTATTAGGTTTTTGGTCAAGAAGTTTTCAAAAATAACTTGAAGGTAGTTGTCGGTGTTCCACTCCCGTGCGTCGGCAAAGATGTAAGCGCGAATGATCTATCATTGGTTGTGTCGGATAAAATGTCCCATCGGACTCTGAGATCATGCTAAAGGATATACGCAGAACAGTTTTTAGTTATAAAAGAAAGGGTTTAAAATATATAGTAAAACTAAAGACTTAAGAGAGTAAAGACAGACATTCCACTGGCTCTTGTTACGGTAAAATAATATAGTATATAAGTGAGATAGGTCACCTCGTAGCTTAGCACTAGTCTACTACCAATAAAATCAAAGAATAATAGTGAAACGCTCAGTATAATTAAGACAGCGTAGTAACAGCGTCAGGTCAGCGGATATCTCAGTGCTAGTATAAAAATATCTGATAATTTATATATCTCTTCCGACGCCTCAATAGTTTTGGTAGCGCACTCACCAGTAGGTGACACAAACACAGCATCCAAAAATCCTACATTTTAGCCTAAAATTACTTTGCTAGCTCGAGTATTTATCGATAGAAAATTGGCTATTTGCCAACAGGATGTCGTTGCCTGCTGATCACTATGTTCCGTCGCCAATCGTTTTTCAAATCACTCAGTTGTTTCCTCGACAGGAATGTAGGAAACAAAAATAGAAAACGGCATATTTTGACAATTTGATATTATCCTGTAAAGTACGAACGATACGATATGTCTGACCTCAAGAGTGTGTGTCAAGAGATGTGAGAAAGACTGACCATTGTGTATAAAGAACTAGCTTCTTTTATTTATTTTTTTATTGCATATGGTGGCAGACGAGCTACGGCAGACCTGATGGAAAATGGTAACCGTCGCCCATGGACTCATTTATACCGGGAGTATTGTCAAGCCGCTGCTCACCATTTCATTACACAGATATAAAATGAAAGAATAAATGGCTATCTCCTGCTAAAACCAAAACACACTGATGTTCTTCATGGCCAGTCACACGGGAGATGGTGTCCATTAGCAACAGTTAGGATTTACCATCAGGTAGGCCGTGGCTTATCTGCCACCATACGCAATAAAAAAAGAACTTTTTCTTAATAACAAAATAATTAAAGAATTTATCATTTTAATCTGTATTTTTAGCACTTGACATGCTCAGCTACTTTAAAGTACAAATTATTATTTGCGAATGAGGAAAAAGAGAGATTTGTACTTTAAAGAATTAATTATTTGTGATAGTAGAAAAGAGAAGATTATTGCGAGCAGAATTCGAACCTGTGTCCCTTCCAATCCGGAAGTGCTCTGGACCGCTAAGTCATCGCAATCACCGACAGTGACGCCCTATCTCCACATCACAATTGCTTTTAGATGTCTTAACGACTCTTTCTTTGTAGCTGAGCATGTCAAGTGCTAAAATAAATCAAAATATAAAATAATTCCCATTTAAATAATTTTTAACCAAAAGCTGAGAATGTTAACATCCAATTAGAGATTCGCGCTCTCTGTCACGAAACAAACCATTGTTATGCAAGCAATAACGAGGAGTTGACCGCAGTTCTTCGAACAAATTCAAAATTGAGTGCACTGCAGGCTAATTATAAAATTATTCCGTGGTTCGAGATGTAGGTACATTTAGCTGTTACATCACACAGATGCCGTGGTGGTTTTAGTAACGACTTTACTTGCGAAGTGTTCTATGTTCAGCTCCAAAATATCTAAAAATACTTATTAAGAATTCAATAAACGTATACCTAATACAGGAATTTATTGTTACATATTGGTATTTTTTTTAATAATAATAATAAAGTAGTTTTTATTTTTATTGCTATTTATCTACTTACTTATCATCACGCCATTTCCCTTGCGGGGTAGGCAGAGAGAACAGAGTGCCAGGAGGCTCTATTCTTGCATACATCTACGCTTCCTCAACATTCATAATTCTCTTTAGACATTTAGCTCGCTGGTTTCGGAGACTACTGATTCCACTTTCCTTCAATACTAGCTCGATTTGGTTTAGTTAGGTGAGTCTCGGTCTCTTCCTTTACCTACATCCTTCCACTTTCGTATTGTATATCTTCTTAACCAGTCGCTCGTCCGGCATTCTTTCCACATGTCAGTACTATTGGAGCATTCCCTTTCGCATCTTTACACCAATATTCTCTTTCATTCCTACTCGCTCTCTTACGTCACCATTACGAATACCTACTATCTATAGCACTTTTATTTTTAAAATGATTTATCTATACTATTATAAAGCTGTAACAGACATAGCTCTGTAAGCTATGTCTGTTATTTTGTCTCTGAACACAAAACAATTTGTAACCTATTTGTGCACTTGCAGTTCGAACAATCGGCAAGGCTAAGCAACTTTCCCTTGCCTGGCAATCAGATGGGTGGTAATTGTTGACTTTTGTCAACGCCTATTTGTGGATACCTGAACTTCTTCGTGGTTTGGAAGGCAAGTTAAGCAGCGTAGCCTCAGATTCTTAAATAAAAATCTAACTCCAGTCTTATTCTCACCAGTTGTACCCTTGGTTGGGTCGTAGAGTTTAGATATGCGGTGGCTTCATGTAAATACTGATGAAATAGCTTAACCCGAAAATATTGGAAGCCGACCATAACAACATTTTGAAAAAGCTAAGGATGTCCTGCAAAGACGTCCACGAATTCCTGCTGATGTATAGAACTTTGCAATGTCATACAGTATTGAATATGGATACTGTCTAAAGAAAAATTTAAGTAATCGATCCTAAGCATGATTTATTTATTTATTTAAAAACTTCATGCACTATTTGTACAAAGGCGGACTTAATGCTAAAAGCATTCTCTGCCAGTCAACCTTTAGGTCGTGCAGAAAATATCTTAGGTAGGTGCCAAATGGATCAAATGTGAAAGAAATGCTACTATAATAATAATATATATAATAAAAAGATAATATAATATATATACATACATACATACATATATACATAGAACATAGATACTATCTATATACATCTATAAATATATACATATACACTATAAATATAATACAATTAAATGAGAGTTTATATTGATTCATCAACTGTCATTTGGTCAATGTAAAAATGGAAAACCTTCGACTTAAATATGTTACGACTTCCCGACAACCTGATTTCGAGAGGGAGAGCGTTCCAAAGAAGAATAGATTGTATAAAGAATGAAGAATGTACAAGGTGTGAAGTATGCGAAGGGCATCGTAGGAGAAGATTGTGTGAGGATCGAAGATTTTTATTATGTCTGGAACAAACAAAATCAAAATGAGAAAATTTACTCTGTGCTTATAAAATATATTTTTTTCTTTATAAATATTCCAGATCTAAATTAAACTAACGTTAATGCAATTCATAATCTGTCGCATTTTTTAGAATGCCTTCAAATATTGGCGTCATTTCCGCTTGGCATTCACACATAATATATATAGTACCTAATATCCTACTCGTCGAGTATAATAAGGTTTATGGGACAACAATTATATTCTGATATTATCAACACTACTTTGATCATCCATCCATCCATCAGCCTTTTAACGTCCACTGCTGGACATAGGCCTCCCCAAGAATGGGGGATAGTGCCGTAATCGCCACGCTTGGCAGGCGGGTTGGCGATCACAGTAGATGTTGTTAATACTCGAAGGAGTGCTGCTGCCCACTCCCTTGATATTCCCTTAGTCGGCTCTTACGACTCCCATGGGTGGAGAGGGGTGGGTCAATTCTAAAGCCGTCCCCACACGGCTAACTACTACTACTACTACTTTGATAAATGCTGAATAAATGTTAGTAACATAAGAATAAGAATACCTATATCTATACTTATAATAAAACTGTTGAGAGATCAATTCTGTATATTGAATATATATTCAAAATTAATATTGGAGGATGAATGGTGATCGATACTGATGCCAAAAATGTAATCAGTAAATTTTTTGTCTGTCTGTCTGTATATGCACGCATGGGTTAAAAACTACTGACGGGGTTTTACCCAAACTTAGTACGATTGTAGTCCATACTCCTGGGCAGGTTATTGGCTATATAACATAACGATAAGACACATAGGAGCTGAGCAGTGACAATAAATTTGAAGCAAGTCGGATGAAAATACGCTTTCGAGCTTTTATCCTCGCATACGTTGATCATACACCAAAATCATGTATTACAAAGATGATGTTCTTCAAAAGATCTACAAAAAAGTCCTTAATAGTATATATCTATCTTTTATAAATTAGCCACAATAACGTGTTTAGTCGTCAGGCATTTCTTCAAAGTGTTTTATTAAATATTTAAATATATTGTATTTCGCATAGATATATCTTTATCAAACTCCCATATTCAAGCGCACTTTAATATCTATTTTATAAAAAAAAATTAGAAATCGGTTTATAAACGCACAAGATATAGATGAAATAAAACTCCCAAATCTCGCCGCGCCAGTATGGGTATGGCTATACGGTTGATTTTTGTTTAACGCGCGAAACGGCCATCCGCTGCATCTATAAAAAGGCGAGGGCGCTCACGCGCCGACTTCAAATCATAAACGTGGGACTAGCAACAGCCCGAGCCGAGGTCCTTACCCCACAGGGGGTGCCCTCGGGTAGCGTTGCCTAAATGTTGGTTTGAGAGCCCTCTGCGCTCACCAATTGTCCGTGTTATCACCTTTTTTGAATTAAAAATGTTAAATTTCATTTTATATTTGATACTAGCTGACCCGGCGAACTTCGTACCACCATATATGTATTTTTTCATGAATAAATATTGCAATTATAAATTGAGATATAAAGTATCCTATCTCTTAAGTTGGAACAAAACACACATTTAAAAAAAATCGGTTCAGTAGTTTCGAAGTTCATCCCGGACAAACATCGTGACACTGGTATTATATATAATAGATGGAATACATTTCAATGGTTTTATAAAATTTGGGTCGAATTTAGAAAGTAAAACTTTAACGCTGACGAAGTCGCGGGTATCAGCTAGTTTTAAATAATGTTGTATAGATCGTAATTTTAACTTTCAAACTCTTTTACATTTGTGTGAGCGGAGTCTCTGGATGCCTTGAACAGGGAATACAAAGAGTCGTGGAGTCCAGGGTCGTTCACGGATACCATACGGTGTCTGGGTGTTGACCAGATCTCGCCCGTGGGATTTGGAAGTGGTGGTGTTAGCCAAGGTTTATCGGTGGCAGTCTAAAGAACTTCTTTTTTTTACACATTTATAGTTTTACAAAAGGCATCAATCTTATCGTAGCAACAGTTGGCGATGCTGATTATATTACGTAAAAACTTCTCCGAACTTACTAGGTACTCTAGTACCTAACCACTATCTAGCATGCATTCACAATCAGTAATAAATATTCACGGACATTTCACACACTGGTCCCAAACTAAGCTTAACGCTTGTGCTATGGGTACCAGATTACGGATATAATACATATATTACTTTTTTTTTGTAAATACATACATATAATAGATAAAAAATACCCAGACGCACTACAAATATCTGTGTCCATAACCCAAATAATTGTCCTGAGTGGGAATCGAACCCACGACCTCATGCACGGAAGTCGGTTACACTACCGACTACACCACGAGGCCCGTCAAATCAGTGTTTCTAAGTATTTCATTATGATGTTCTTATTCCTCTTTGGATATTTTAAATAATGATATTTTTTTCCTTAAGTAAAGTTGACATTTATCTTAAGTCCAATATTGTCCATTTCCATTTTTTACAGTTACTTTCTGAGAACCCGTACAAATCTGATTAGAATAAACATTATTTTGTTGTTTAATGTATACGAGCCTTTCTTTTTTGGTAAGGTGGGGAAAAATTTACCTAACCACACACCCCGTCGTTCGGGGCAATCAAAAGGCTAGTGTGGAGCCCACTAACTAAATAAATCCTTCGTGTGACGTCTTTCCCTACACCTGTGGGCCTAGCCAAGTTGCATTCTATGAGCGCAAACGCTATAGAAAACTATTAAAATATATGGGAATTTGACATCTTGAATATCTTGAATGATATCTACAACGCCAAATCACGTGTCTTGACGTTAGAGATGTCAAATTTTCATACATTTTAATAGTTTTCTATAACGTTAGCGATCATAAAATGCAACTTGGCTAGGGCCATTGTATTGTCGTACAAAGGCTTGTATCGTTATAAAGAATTGACAATGTCGATATTACCCATCAAAAAAAAATTCTCAAAAATTAATCGCTCATGACTTTCATATTATTAAAGAATCAAGGTTACCTTTTTATTTCCAGCCGTATGATAGTTTCGAGATGCCGATAATAAAATGACTATGCACCAACATAGTGCTGGCGCACTGCCACGTTGGTGCACAGCAGAATATTCAAGCAATATAAACTTAATACTAATGAATTATTTTGAGCGTAATAATGAGTAATGACATTATCAATATGACCTTGTTAAAGACACACATATAGGTAGGTACGTCTCATAGTAGGTACGTTATTTAAGTATAGTACCTGAATGTAATTTTCTATGCTGCCTATACGTTTATTATTACTCAGAAAATAATCTAAGACACTGACGGATGCAGTTTAAGTATTTGTTATATACCACAGTTTAATTAAAAAAAAATTTTTTTGCTTATCATTATGTAGGTGCTTAGGTAATAATATATAGAATATATTATGATAAAAACTAGAGCCTGTCTGTAAAAGGATAAACTTTGAGTTTTTCTATGATCAACATTAAAGGAGCACTTATCTGTTCCATATGTCATCACCGACAACACACTAGTTACTATTTGCAACGTAATTTTAATCTTATAAAAGAATATTAATAGAGCATTCTGAATTATATCTCAGATAAGTTTCTTAGCATAAAAACTAGTTTCTCCTAGATTTCACCGGAACGCATCGACAGCACTCATTTTATATGTCAATGTATGCCCTACAAATGTACGTCCATTGGTTATCGTGCTTCATTGTTAGAAGCCCGAGGAATGTAGCTAGCGCTCCTATTTATAGAATCATCGATACGCGCCTAGCAACCCTTTGTTTTGCAGTCATTTGAAGTACCTATTGTATTTCGATGTATGCCTTTTCGAAATTACCTCTGACCTGGTCTTGTTTATTTTGAGTAGAAATAAATATGTTTATCATTTTTCCACCACTGGTTTGAAATTTAAATAATCATTTTTGTTCGGGTAACAAGGTAAACTTGCCGAGCCTTTGGATGCAAGTCGCTCGGGAACGGTGGCATTCCCTTTGGGTTGCCTATTTCAGAAGTAGACAACAAAAATAAATATATGATAAATATTTACGGCTTCATTATGGCTCCCAAACTAATAAGTTTAGGGATAGTAATCAATACATGCCGTGTGGGGCCTGCACCAAGAATAGCTCCATTCTGTCTCTTCCTATGGGAGTCGTAAAAGTCGACTAAAGGCTTACCGGGGGACTGGGCAGCAGCGTTCCCCTGTGTAGTAAAAACATCCACAGCGATCGCCAACCCGCGTGCCAAGCGTGGCGATTATGGTAAAACCTCCATTTTGGGGAGGCCTATGTCCAGCAGTGGACGATGAAAGGCTGATGGATGGATGAATGGAATCCATATATACGTTTCTTATAATATTCATAGGGATTTGAATATTGATCAATTCCTAATTGCCTTCACATCTAACTGATACTATCTATACATATATAACACAATATCTCAGTCAGAATCTTCAGTCATGATACATACCAATCTGCCTTTACCTAAAATTCGGGACATTACACTATCTATAATTATGTCTACTTTCCCCATACAATACGACAATTATTCATAATGGCTACATTCGGGATCGATAAGACTTGTAAAAGGTAAATGCGGTGTGCCATCGTCGACGTAATCAATTATTAAAGCTGTATCGATTGGTCATTTGCTTTTAACTATACTTCGTAAAGTTTGAAACACACTAGGTAATTTTGGAATAAACTTGTTCTGGAGGAGTTTCACTTTTACCTATTTATGTATTGCAATAGATTAAATCGATTGTATCACACTTCAATATTTAAAGGATATTTTGAAAATTATAACGGTTGTAGACGAGATAACGTTCTACTTGATGAGAAGCAGTAAATGTCGCTCAACAGAACTCCGAAATAATACTAACACAAAAAAACATCTTAGCGTGAATTATCTCGTATATTATAGTATGCTTATGTATACTATAGTATATTTACCTAGTAGCAATTCCGGCCACGTGTTGTTGTGACTCAATTATTGCAGGCTATCCTCCGGGAACCATCTATGTTTTCGGGATAAACGTAGCTTATGTCCTCGTATCTTTTCTGTAAACCAGATTGTATGTATGTAAAGTTTCTTGATGATAGAATGAACGCTATGACAGCGCATGACATACACAAAGAAACGTTGTTTTTTATATATTAAATGCAGGTACATATACAGGGTCTGTCGTTAAATAATGGATAACATATTAGGCTGCGCTGTCCGATACGTGGTCGCAACTCGAAAACCCTTTTTCCCCAACGGTTGTCAGTTAGTTAATTAATTGAATAAGAACTTTTTTTTATTGCATTTAGTGGCAGACGAGCCACGGCCCATCTGATGGTAAATGTCAACCGTCGCTCATGGACTCAACTATACTGAGAGTATTGTCAAGCCGCTGCTCACCATTTCATTTCACTGATATGAAATGAAAGAATAAACGGCTATCTCCTGCTACGACCAAAACGCAACGATGTGCTTGGAGAGAGAGTGTACTACAAGTGGTGAAGTTAGCTATAGAACGAATACCACGACATTATAAATTTATGTTGCTACCTACCAATTGGGGTGTGAATATATCTTAATAAAATAAATTTTGTTTTACTCCTGGAATTTATTTTGAAACCCTTAAGCCCCAGGCAGGTGTCACAAGAGAGAGAGCAAATCAGTTTCTCTGAATTCTAGATTATAACTACAGCGGTAGTCATAATCTAGAATTGAGATTTATTTACAAAGTTGAAGTACAAAGACTTTAAAAGCTATACTTACATGAACATATTCACTGGCAATGATTTTGCTCCCTACTTTACTATTTTCTTATTATGTATAATGAAACATCAACAAAATATCTTGAAACATATTTTGGGTATTTAGTGGGTTTCCTCGTTTTCCCGTAGCATCCACCCATTTCGATGTCGCATTTGGATTAGAGGAAAACCTAAAATGGTAATTTTTTATCATCATCTCATAAATTACATATAAAGGAGAATGCCCATCACCCATACAAAAAAATGGCTGAAATGAACAACAATGAAATATACGCCAAAACGTACTATAAATCTTAGAGAACCAATTCAAATATTATCAAAAAATCTAGGTAGTAATCAGTTCCAAACATTTTTTTAAACATAGGTTAAGTTATGGTAAGGATTGAATATGCAACAATAAAACAACAATAGGTAAACATTTTTGTTGTTTTATCATTAAAAAACTAATATCATCATCATCAACAAACTGAGCAGGAGGATAAATATTAAGTAATTAAGTGCCGCGCCGGTCCTAAAAAGTATAATATAAGTAATGCTTTTTTTATTTATTCTACTCTTTGATGCAATATGTCACCCACGATACGTTTTCTATTTTGAAAATAATTTGATTTTAATTTATATTCACACGAATATATTATTTTAATTAGATTTACAGTACATATAGGTTGAATTATGTCAAAATAATAATAACTGTGGATTAATTCTATCCTACTCCAAAAATCAATAAGAATGAATTAGACGGATATCAAGTTTAATATTTTAATGGGCGTTGTATTTTTGCCCTTGTCGAACAAACTTGAGAATTATTGCATTATACATATTTTATTCTAAATAAAATTAAGGACTATTAATAGTTACTGTCCATATCAGGCATTTTTTGGGTATTTCCCTTTATTAGTAAAGTGAAAACTGGGCAAATTAAATTCGCAATAAGGCAACACCGAAACAATTCTCAGTAATAGAAATTTAGCTAGAAAACGTGTTTTGCGAGTGTATCTTAGTGGCAATTATTAATTACGCGTAAAAAGTCCATTTTATATCACTTTATAGCATTCGATCATTAAATTATTTCATTTTCGACTACATATGAATGAAATGTTATACCTGTATTTTTTCACTCGCTGTAGCTTTTGTAGCATAGTAAACTATCTTACAAGCACTATTATCACGTAGTCTTTTTCTCAAAACACTGATTTAATACGTAAATATAATGTAAAACCCGATTTTTATACAAATGTTCGATTATGTCAATTGAATCGTGACAGACAAAGCATTTTGACATCGTGACAATACCGAAAACTGGCCTCGGCGGCAAAGACAAAAATCTATGACTGTCTATTTTTTGCACCAGTAAATTGTATCTTATGTTCTCGCTCATACATGTCAAAGAATTTTCTTCGCTCTGTCTAGTTCTTAGTCTGAGGGTTACTATTATTTTGATTTAATTTTCTAGTACTTGCTAGTCGCATGCAATTTCTATGAAAATAAAACAGTCCTGTGGCACAGTTAAACGTTAATTTTTATTGAATAAAATCATATTAGGACTTTCTAACATAAAGGGACGCACTTTTCATACAAACTTTGGACCCCTAATTCACCCTATTATGTTAAAACTTATTAAAATGCCGATATACGTGTTCTTTTATTTCTGACCAGAAACAGGTATTTGAAATTTCATGCTCCTTACTTTAAAACTAATAAACTTCCCATATAAACTACATACCCCTAATTGAATGTTCTATTTATACTTTTTTTTAATGAATTTAAAAAATCCATCCATCCATACATCAGCCTTTCAATGTCCACTGCTAGACATAGGCCTCCCCTAGGGAACGCCACAACGAGCGCTCCCGTCCCGTGTATGGTAATATTATGCATTGAAAAGAATTACATATAACTTATAAAACGTAATTATTATCTTACGAATATGTTTCCCTGCTTTCCTATCTTTCTATGCAGATATATATTATAATATAATAAAGATATAACATAGCATTTTCTGTATATCTCCACTAATATTATAAATGCGAAAATAAGTTTGTTTGCTTCTTTGTTTGTTACGTTTTTACGCCATAACTACCGACTGAACCAATCAACATGAAATTATGCATAGGTACATATAATCGGCCGTGTGGGGCTGGCTTTAAAATTTTACTTTTAAATTATTATTTTTTTAATTTTTTGCTGTTTTTTTTTTCGCGTATCAAGCAAACCTGCTAAATAGATTTTAGTAAAACTTTTACGTTTGATAACTCTTGATCAGATTTAAAAACTGGTATACACGTTTTATCCGGGTAACAGGAACCTAAGTCATAACCTAAAAACTAGAGCTACCATAAAAATGTTAAAGAGCTATATCTGTTGTTAAATATATGATAAATGGCGTATTAACTAGATTAAGCTATGTAAGCATCATGGAACCCAAAATATTAAAAAATATGTAATTTTGCGTTTGTTTGTTTACGATTCAAGCCAAAACTACATAATGAATTTTGATAGAACTTTTTTGCTTGATGGCTCTGTATTGTAAGTATATTACTTTAATTTTGCTACTTTATTATGAACCGTACATATAAATAAAAATAAAATACATAATAATACAAAGGTGACCGATTCGAAGAAAAACTATACTCATACCGCAACAATTTATTTAGCTGTATGCTTTAAAATTATCTTCACTACATAGAATAACTAAAATCCTATACGAGAATGTAAGCCTATAGTCGAAGCTCGAGTAACATCTCTATTAAATGTTTCTCTAGATAAAGCCATTGTTTTGTGAGCTTTATCATTCATATTGCGAGCAAACTTACCAATAATAAATGTTAATAGTGGCATCTATTGTTAATTTTATTGTACTAAACGTAATGTGAACCTTGCGTGTGAATGCGTCCTATTCAGCTACACCTTTTGTAAAGAAACACTCTTTGTGTATGGCAATTACTTTTATTGTTCTTAATGTACCAGCATTTTATATAAAATAAAGTTTACTTACAAAAACTTTTGATAAAAAATAAGCTGAAGATAATTGATACCTATTTATATTATGTTGAAATATCTACATATATTTTTTCTTAAGGAATTTATCGTAGCTACAGCTCACATCAAGATTAAAAGACGTTCTTTTTTATGTATGATGTACGTAGTTAGAAAAGCAGACATTTGTAAATGAAATACTAAAGGTTGACGTTTTTTATTTTTCAAAGTAAGTAATGCTGGTCAAACTTTATCTTAAAAATATACAGAAACCGACAGGAAATACAAATAGAAAAAATTCTTAAAATTACCCCTATTCTATAAGTGTAGGTATATCATTGAGATCCATTATCCTGTAGAGACGCGCCGCTAGTAATTCAAAATATAATCATCAAACCATTTTCTAAATCAAAAATTTCGACACGCCATACCATACATTAGTCGCATTCATACGTCTATGAAAATAATTTGTTTATATGTATATGTACAAGAAAATACGTAACGGTCAGTCAGTTGTCAGTTACTAGCGGGAAGGAGGGGCGAGTGGCGCGTCTTCGCTTCCATGAAATAAAATTGTTTTTCCCGCGTAATACGAAGCAACACGTGGCACTAAAACTTCGCAAACAATTCGGATGATTAGCGAAAGTTCACGACGAGTTTTCCGGTTAGAATAAGTGAAGTGTGTGTTCCAATTTGTAGTGATTAGTGATACCTAATTGCTTCATGTTTATTTAAATTAACCGGTAAGTACATTTTATATATAATAGTTAATCTATTTGATAATATTTAATTTAAAAAATAGCGTTGTTAGAGTCGTGCTTCATAAACTAAATAAGCTCTATTTTCTAAAAAGAGGTTTAATATCTCTTTTTTACACGTAATGTATTTTTATAGTCACTGTATTTTAATCTTTATTTTATGTAACTTGTAGTAAAGTTGTTTAAATCATACTCATAATAGCAACATGTAAATATTTTGAAAGCTTTTATACAAATAGTTTTATTAGGCAAAACCTACAAACGATACATAAATATGGTACCGTAAATATTATCAACTAATTTTTAAGAGTGAGAGTATGTACGTAATTATGTACCAGTTTTAAGTAGGCATACATGTACTGGCACATACAGGTACAATCTGGTTTAGAACTTCACCTTTTTATCATGAGGTAATTTAAAGAAAATTATGATTTAATCCAATAACATGTAATGATAAAAATCAGCCGTATATTTTTATCAGCCAAGTATATAACGTAAGGTAAACTTAAGCTCCGCTGTTAATTTGCAAGTATAACATGAATAATAAATTAGAATGTATATACCACTGGATGACCCGGTGACCTTTATGTGACCTACAATTTATTTTATTGGTAATTATCAATCCAAATCAATCTGGTCTAAAATTTGGATTTTGATATGCTATTAAATTAAATTTGTTTGAAATGAAAATGAATTAGAAAGAATGATGACAGTGGATGTAATTCTGTCATCTGTTAGCCAAATACCTATACAAAGTTACCAATGTTGAATTTTTAAATTTTTCTACTGTTTTTTATAGGATTCTCCTTTTTATTTTTACTGTTTCTGAGCGAATAAAATAAAATAAAAAAACAATTATTCAAATCGGTCAAGCCAGTTTTGAGTTTTAGTGAGACTAAAAAACAGCAATTGACTTCTATGTATAGGTTTAGATACAAAATAATAGAATGTAATTATATCATTTGAATACACTGCGGAGATCGTAGCCTATTTTTACTTGCAGTTCGAACCATCGGCAAGGTTTGGCAACTTTCGCTGGGTTGAAGGTCAGATGGGTCACCAAAACGTGAAACGTGACATCTGTTTGTGGAAACTTTTTTTTTTGTTAAAGCGGGAAAATCTGTCCCTTACCGCACACGCTGTCGTTCGGGGCAACGACCAGGGTAGGGGCCTTCACCCACTAAAGAAACCCGCCGTGTGCCGTCTCTCCGCCTTTATTGGCGGGCCACTGGAACTATGTTACATTACTTAGGTGGTTGTGGATACCTGACCTCCTCCGCGCTTTGGAAGGCACGTTAAACAGTGGGTCTAGGCTGTCTAATAACTACCTGAATAAAAAAACTGACCTCACTCTTGTTCTAAGGTCACTAGTTGTCCCATTAGTTGAGTTGTGGAGGTCAGATAGGCATTTTGCTCTTTGTAAATATTGGTGGATCAGCTAAAATGAAAAAAAAAAGATAAAGATTAACAAAAAAAGAAGATTGGGATAAGGAAATAATTATATCATTCTAATACGCTAGCACAACATAATAGAATTCATAATTCAAAGAATTAAAAAAACATTTCCTTTATGATAAGCAAAATTTGTTGTTGACGATTAAAATACGAATGTAGTACGGACGCAGTCTGGCCAAGATTCCGGCCGACATCTGTCTAATAAAATAAGACTATCACACAAAAACAATGTAATAATTTTCGCGCTCCACAGACATCATAAGTCTTTAAATTTTAAATGGAACTTGTCATCATTACCAATCATCATCATCAATCATACCAAATGGCGAACCTACATTCTATTTAAGCTTTCAGTACTTGGGCGTCCTAGATATTTTTTATTGCTAATGATGGCACATGTACCACCACCCACTTGACCGTAAGTGGTAACTGTCGCTCATGGTCTCAACCATACCGAGAGTATTGTCAGGCCACTGCGCACTATTTCATATCAGATATGAAATGAAAGAATGAGCGGCTATCTTCTGCTACAGTCAAAACACACTGACGTGCTTTATGACTGGTCACACAGGAGATGGTGGTACTGGGTTCGGGCCCGATAGTAAGTGACTACTCTTACTTGATACCCAGCCCTACCACCAGTAATGTAATGGGTGTTAATTGCTTACTTCCCTTAGTCACCTTGTACGACATCCGCGGGAAAGGATGGAGTTAGTGACACTTGTATTCTTAGTCCGTCACCACACGGACAAAACTTTACTCGCCCTTTTATTTTGGTATTTATGAAATTCAAAGGAGACACCAATTTCGAAAACTTCACTAGTGGAAGACTTGTTTATCTTAGAGTGAATAGGCTGGTATGATCGGGGAAGTACAGTATCTCACAGATATTTTTTTTACGCGAATAACAAAACAATCATTAGGCCTACCTGATGCTGAGCGGTTACTGTAGGTTATAGACGCTAGCAACACCAGAGGCATCATTAGCGCGTCGCCATCTCCAAAAGAAGGGCTTGGAGATAGAGAAGAAGGTTAATATGGTGAGGATAGAAAAAATACTAAGGAAAGGATAACTGGGAGAATATATGGAGGTTATCTGGGCCTCCGACACTCTTCCATACGAAACGAAACACGACGCTAGAAGTATCTGTCATTTTATCACGCAATTTTGTAACCACTTACCACCAGGTGGGTCGTATGCCTGTAATCGTGTAATATATAAAAAAAGAAAAACTTAAAAAGCAATATGTTTACTAGAATATTTTTCGTTGAGTTTTGAGTCTGCTACTTAAAGATCCAAAAACAACACAAATGTTTTTTTTTCACAAAAGATATACTTGCTTCGGTATAATAAACATAGTACAGAAGCCGCCGCCTATTTTTTTAAGTGATTAATAACAGTTTCAATCTTTGTGAGTAGGTTCCGTTCGACGAGACTACCCAAGTTTTTCTCTGTGAAAAATCTCGATAGAGGTAGCTAATAAAGAGCGCA
Source organism: Leucoma salicis (assembly GCA_948253155.1). Taxonomy (NCBI): domain Eukaryota; kingdom Metazoa; phylum Arthropoda; class Insecta; order Lepidoptera; family Erebidae; genus Leucoma; species Leucoma salicis. Next base: position 5,515,806 of record OX411808.1, on the reverse strand, counting down.
GGTATAAAACATTTCGATTTGGTGGGGTGACGAAATTGTCTGACTAACAGTAAGTTTAAATGTTAAGACAATTGGATAAAAAACTCGGAATAACAATTGTCCTACAAAATGGAAAGTTTGACTGGAACATGCTCCACTACAAATATAGAGAGACAAATATAAATAAAAAGCTCATTCAAATTAATAACGATCTGATTTTTTGAATGCAGCTTTGTAAATATTTTTATAATGAAATGGCCATAAAGTCCTACAAATTTAGTGGTACGTTTTCTCTGTCCCACGCTTGGAAGTTGTCGAATTCACGGATACTTAATAGCTACCTCTTACAAGATTTTTCACTGAGAAAAATTTGCGTGTCTCCTCGAACAGAACCTACTCACAAATATTTAGCCTGTTATTAATCATTAAAAAAAATAAGCAGCGGCTCCTAGACCAACACCTATGTAGCATGTGCGTGATTGTATCTATACTATTATAAAGTTGTAATAGAAAAATGTCTGTTCGTTTGAGATCCATCCATCCATCAGCCTTTTAAAGTCCACTGCTGGACATATGCCTCCCCAAGAATAGGGGAAAGTGCCGTAATCGCCACGCTTGGCAGGCGGGTTGGCGATCGCAGTGGATGTTGTTAATACTCGAAGGAGTGCTGCTGCCCACTCCTCCGGTATTCCCTCAGTCGGTTCTTACGGCTCCCAAGGGTGGAGGGGGATGGGACAATTCTAAAGCCTCTCTCGTTTGAGATATTTCAGAAAATATTTCTACTAAACTTCTGTGAACGCAAAACAGTTGTTTTTTAATATCTCTAAAAGATCTCTTTTTTCTTATTAACGAATAATTTGTACTTAAAAAAGTAGCGGAGCATGTCAAATGTAAAAAAAAAATAACATCAAATCATGTTTTTTAATATTTTGTCTATTTGTTTGTTCGTGCTTCATGCAAAAACTATTATACGAATTTAGAAAAAATTTACTATACGATTTTTTTGTTTGATACCTCTTAATTAGACTTACAAAATTATATGCATTTTATATCGCTAATATGTCGGAAACCCTCGAAGTATAAAAAGTAACTAGTCCTATTAAAATAATACTTTTAACAAATAGCTAACGCAAATAACAGCATAAAGTAATATTAAATATATATTATGTGTATACGTCAGAGGCATAACGTATGTACCTATTACGTTAATAACCGCACGTTGTGCTTTATTAATTTATTTTTGTGTTTGTGGGTCAGATCATGGCCCAATAATACAGGCCTGCTGAAATCGCGAAGTGACATACAAAATTTTGCCGTGCAAACGTCATCAACAAGGCAGCATCGGCTCTCAATTTTTTTTTCCCCACAATTTACCCACAAACCCCTTAAAGGTTAGAAGTCTGAAATAAAAAAGTATTACTGTCTATAAAAACTAAAATATATTAAACTAGACTGTACCAACAACTCCGTCCAGGTGGTTAAAAATTTGAAGATGAGTCGCGAGTTATAAACGTGACTTGGATTATAAAAATGATAGAATTTTTATTTGGCATACAAAATTATAAAAAAATATTTAAATATACTCCAATTTATCGCCATGAGCTGGTTGGATATTATAATACCTCTCTGAAAAGGCACTTTATAAATTAGCCTCAGTTTTCAAATTTCTATTTAAACGTTCTATTCTCCATTCTAACCAGCATTATTTTTTTTTATAATACCCACCACCTTATGGCAAGCGGTTACCGTAGCCTATAGACGCTACCAACACCAGATGACCAGAGGCATCACTCGCGCGACTCCTGCTCTAAGGAAAGTAATAGGTAGTGAAAAGGGGGGGATAACAAGGAGAGGATAAGGAGGGCCTCAGCGCTTTCACTCACCATACGAAACAATAGTAGGAGTATCTACAATTGTTTCACTTATAAGTTTGTATATTTTTCATGTAACATATCACCATGGTTGGAAAAGCTTTAAGATTCAATGTTAACAGAAAGATTACGAGCTAGTTTTCTCGTTGGTTTGAAAGAGAAAGGGCTAAAAGCGACAGTTGTCATGTATCTGTCATATACAACAACCACGCTATGCTGCCAGTCTAATAACTACGATTCTGCTCATATTAATAACTAAGATTCCTTTTTATAAAAATAAACCAATTTAGATTAGAATATCTGAAATTATAATTACTGTAAACAATTAAACATTCATTTTTGAAGAGTAAATGATTGGTATTATTATTTTTAAAATGCTGTTATCTGTTATTATTTACCCTAAATAATTTTATTTGGAAAACGGCAAGGAAAATGTGACGTCATTATGACGTAGTTGCGGCAATCTGTCAACGATTTGAGCAGGCCTGTATTGTTGGGCCATGGGTCAGATAATTTTATATCAGATCATATATGCAAAAGTGACATTTTTTTTTAGTTGATTGACAGCTATAGTTTTTAGGGTTCTTTACCTCAAAAGAAAAAAATGAACCCTTATAGGATCACTCGTGTGTCTGTCGGTCTGTCCATCTGTCACAGCCATTTAACTCCGAAACTATTGGACCGATTGAGTAGAAATTTATATATGGAATAGATATTATTTTTTAATTTTTAGGTATATATCATGCATGTGTAAAGCATTGAACCTAACACGGACATATGTGAACGCAGATAAATGAATTTGAAAGATAAGGGGTCACTTTTGGGGGATAAATTAGAAAATTAAAAAATAGTTTGCAAACTATGTCGTGTGGCATTTAGGAAGAAAGGGCGCGTTGTGAGAACCTTAAATATATATATTAAGACAATAGGCGGTTTATTTCCATCCATCCATCCATCCATCAGCCTTTCATCGTCCACTGCTGGACATAGGCCTCCCCAAAATGAGGGTTTTACCATAATCGCCACGCTTGGCAGGCGGGTTGGCGATCGCAGTGATGTTTTTAGTACACCGGGGAACGCTGCTGTCCGGTCCCCCGGTAATCCCTTGGTCGGCTTTTACGACTCCTATAGGAAGAGACGGGGTGGAGCTATTCCTGGTGCCGGCCCCATACGGCAACGATTTGTTTATATCCGAAAAAAAATATTAAGCTTGAAATTTTCATAAAAATATAGAATGTAGTTTTATTATTTATCTAAAGATTACAGGATAAGTACTAAAACATCTATGGTATTTAAAATAACATAGTAAAATAAACAACTTATGGAACTTAGATAATCATGTACGGACGCCTCCCCAAACAAGTTTTACTCGCACTTGTCCGGTATTTATAAATAACAAATTTAAAAAAAAAATATCCCATCCATACACTTATGAAAAGGAACAGGTTTTGTTTTTTTACAAGTGCACTCGTATGTCTCATGATCTCATAAATTTTAATCCTGTTGAAAGTACATATTAAAAGCCTTAAGTAAAAATATTCGCTGTGGTCATATAGCCCTGAACGACGATTTTACTATTTTGTCTAATTCATTGTATATCCCCATCTACCTTGCAAAAAACCGATAGCCTTCCATAATCCACTGTTTGACATAGGTATCACGGATTTTAAAAATCCGTATTACGGTCCGGTCACTTAAAGATATTAAGTCCTGTCCATAGCACGTTGCATAACTTTAAGCTTTGCTATGACGCTAACATTTAAAAACCATATCTCTGTGCAATATAATTACGTGGATTAAAATGAAGAAGTATTCTTATTCTTAGTACACTATACGAATATCATTATCGATTTTAGCGGTCTATTGTATATTAATGCTCATATTGAAGAGATTATATTTTTGTGTATATTAGCATGATATAAATAAAGTGATACTGCAGAAAATAAGCCGTTGAGCATGCTAGTAACAATCGTGTACGCTCCATTAGAGCAAGCCGGCTGACCTCCAGGTTATCGGTGTCCTGTCTTATAGGTCAACATATTTCTGCTACTCGGCTATCTTTATCGTCATTCTTTGATCGTTATATTATATAATGGGTATTGTGTGTTCAAGGAGCGCATGGGTAATTACAGAGGCATTCACTTTTGGTGCGTTTACCTATTTGGAAAAATAGTTTTTTTAAGGATTGCCATAAAGTGTGACTTTTTTATAAAAGACACTGAAATAACGTATACGATACTTTTCAGGGTATTTTTAGGATTCCGTACCCAAAGGGTGCCAACGGAACCCTATTACTAAGCCTCCGCTGTCCATCTATAATGTCGTATATATATCACGAACCGTAATAGGTAGAGGGTTGAAATTTTCACAGAATTTGTATTTCTGTTGCCGCTACAAAAATAAATAACAATAAAATAAAATTTAAAAATAAAAGAGACGGAAAACTACATATTTTTTTGGGGTGTCTCATGAACAGCATTAGGTAGATAATTGAAATTTATCAACAAATAGTTATTTAATTAATCTTCTATTTTACTTCTGCAGTGCTACGGAACCCTTGATGTGCGAGTCCTTCATACACTTGGCAGTTTTTTTATGTCCAAAATAATAATAGTTCCCTTAGTATAGGTAGCTATTATTTTGGAAATTAAACCTAACAACTAGCCAGATTTGACAAAATTTTGTATATTAATAAATTAAAGGCTGGATATATATATAAAATATTGTTATCCCTATAAAAATTTCCTGTGTGATAACGGAAATGACTTGATGGATTTCAATTTTGAAGTTCACGTAGACCAAGTAGAAAGACCAGGTAGAATCTAGTATGGTTCCGGTGGCTCGCCAATAAAGGCGGAGAGACGGCACACGGCGGGTTTCTTGAGTGGGTTAAGGCCCCACACTATCCTGTTCGTTGCCCCGAACGACGGGGTGTGCGGTTAGGAACATATTTTCCCGCCTTAAAAAAAATAAAAATGAGTCTAGTAACACTATAATATTATCATGTGTGATATGACATTTGTCATAGTCCTTTATAATGTCTACACAAATACTAGATGTTATGAAGCAGAACTTTTATAGAATTTATTCATTTTACCGATATTTTTTTTTCATACTACATGGGTAGGTGGGTCGTATACCCCACTTAATGGTAAGCGGTTACCATAGCCTATAGACGCTAGCAACACCAGAGGCATCACTTGCGTTGCGCCGTCTCGAGGGAAAGGAGGATATAAGGAGAAGATAGGTAGGATACTAAGGAGAGGATAGTAAGGATAATAACTAGGGATTTGGCCACCGGCACTCTCATTCATCATACGCAATACAACTGTAGACACCTACCGCTGTTTCACGCTGATATTTTGTGAGATGGTGGTACGTCCCCGATCGAGCCGGCCCATTCACGCTGGGATAAGCAAAGCTCTACCACTAATTATTCCAAAACTTTGGGTTCTATTAATTATCAATAATCACGCGAGGGTCAACATGTTTATTGAAACCTAGATTGAAAATCACATTTGTAAATAAAGAGTATTTAAGTCATATCTCAGGTTTCCGGTATAGTGTAACACATAGCTGTAACATGTATTTCAGTTTTTAATTCTAATTAAGAGCTATAAAACAGTCAAGAAGTTTTATCAAAATCCGTTTAGTAGTATTTGCGTGATGCGCGGCCGACGCGTTATATCGCAATAATCCGTTGGCTAATCACGGCGATTTCTCAACTAATCACAGTGATCACGATACGATCGACGTGTGAGATATGAGATTCTGCCTAACCCCACTGGACATAGATAAATAGACAAAAATACAAAAAAAAAAATGTTATGTGTAAAGATACCTACGCTTAAATAGCTTAATACAGTTTGTAACACATTTTTTCTCAAATATCTTTATACAGCCCTGTTACAGCTTTATAACAGTTAATAACACTACCTATGTACCTATTTTGTTATTTAGCTGGTAGTAGTTCTTTGATAGTAACGTTATCAAATTTCAAAATAAACAATTATAACATCACGCCTGGATTCCCCGAAGGAGTAAGCAGAGGTGTATTACACATATTACACACCCACGGTTCGCCAGCTACGCTTAAGTCCCACGTAATAGGGCTAGGCTAACTCCGGGCTGGTACTGAGAATTTTTCTTTTTACGAAAAAGCTTAGTAACACTGCCTAACCCGGGGATCGAACCCGAGACCTCATGATCAGCAGTCGCTCATACTACCTGCTGCACCACAGAGATAGTTGAAAAGTTAAAAAAGTATGATAATATAATTTATAGTAAAAATTTCTTTATTTTTTATGTCATGTTAAAATATTTTTTAAATTTCCACTTTTTATGACTGATTTATGATTTTTATGAAATTTATTTCTGGTAGTATACTACTTCGTTAGCTTAACAGCTATATATTGTACCGGATTACAAAGATCAGTCAGAGATTCTTTAAGAAAGCTTTGAGACAACAGACGTTTTGTTGCAATAAAATTATAATAAATATTATGGCCCATCTAAATATGCACGACACTTAACGCGCTACGAAATCATCTCTAGTATTTTATTTGACACAAATATTAAATTTAGTTTTATAGGAGATAAATAGATTTCGGAAAATTTTACATTCCATCCATCCATCCATCCATCAGCCTTTTAACGTCCACTGCTGGACATAGGCCTCCCCAAGTATGGGGGATGGTGCCGTAATCACCACGCTTGGCAGGCGGGTTGCCGATCGCAGTGGACGTTGTTAATACTTGAAGGAGTGCTGCTGCCCACTCCCCCGGTATTCCCTCATTCGGCTCTTATGACTCCCATGGGTGGAGAGGGGTGGGACATTTCTAAAGTCGGCCCCACACGGCAAAAAAACAAAAATTACCTTATGATCCTCTTAATATCTTGTGCCGAGTGTTTTAGGTTCTATGCAACTTATCATTTTATACAGCACACTTCTACTGTGTATAATCCACAATTACCACTTTTTGTCTGTGTGTTGACGGACTAAGAATATAAGTGTCCCCCATAATTTCCCGCGGGTGTCGTACAAGGCGACTAAGTGCAATAAGCAATTATCATCCATTCCATTACTGATAGTAGGTCTGGATACCAAGTGAGAGTACTCATTCGCTATCGGGCCCGACCGGGTCGCTACCATCGTCTCCTGTGAGATCGGTCATAAGTACGTCATTGTGTTTTGGCTGTAGCAGAAGATAGCCGTTTATTCTTTTGTGGGTGCTCCTCGTGGGGATGATAATGAAACGTCGGTGAGCACTGGTTATATTCGTATATTACTTTACATCGCGTTCTGTGGCTGACTGACCTCCTTACATACTAGCCTGCTTATATACATATGTGATTGCGATATTATAATTTGCAATTCGCATAATCACCACAGTTTCATTTCATATCTGAGAAATGAAATGGTGCGCAGCGGCTTGATATAGTTGAGTCCATGAGTACGGTTACCACTTACCAACAGGTGGAACGTGGCTCCTCTGCCACCAATAGCAATTAAAAAAAAAGACCAGTTCTGAGTATTTGTGTCTGATAATGGTTTGATGATAAAGGATCAATCGATAATGCAAGATATTCTCTTTTATAATCTTTTTGGCCATAATTAATAGTGTTTATATTTCATCATACCACTTGCCAAAACCCACAGGATTATATAAAAGAAGTCACTCTAAACTACTATGTGACCATGTGTGCATCTATCTCATTCGCACGCACAGCTACTGTCGTATAGCCTTAAATTATCACACATATGCATCGTTTGTTACGAAAATAAAAAAATTAACAGTGCAATAAATACTTTGTTGCGTTCAAAATTATTACTCTGTACACCTGCTACAATGTTTTAGTGAGTAAAATATTGTACGTGAGCTTTTCGCTGTATTGAGATTGCTCTCGCAAATCTGTAAAGTTGTAGAGGTGCATTTAATTGAAACGACTCAGTAGAACTGATAATTCTTTGGCTAAGAGCCATCGTTTGATCTTTCAGAGCAAAAGCTTTGGATTTTTTTAATATTGAATAAATAAATCCAAGAATTTATGGTTCACATATAATAATTTTATATTTTATGATAAAGTTACCGGCAACGTAAGAATGACACCAAAGCCTTAGTGAAAGAAAAGCGTGATAGAGCAAATATGATTGCAGAAATAAGGCTGACCAAAAACTTCGAGAGCAACACCAAACTTTCCTGGAGGGAGGTGAAGAAATCTCGGAGTGGTTGGTCAGCTTTCAGAATGAATAAAATAAGGTCTAAAGGTGGAGACATTCTTACGCAAACACAAGATGTGTTAATCCGATGGAGTGAATATTTTGGTGATATGTATGCGGATGTTTAGGGTGATGCTGGTGCCACATGTGATCTAACAGATCAGCATTCGGTACCGGTATCCTCTGATGACATTAGTATGGATGAAGTTGAATGGGCGATTAGAAGTTTGAAAAATGGTAAGGCATTGATATGGTGTCTGCTGAGATCATCAAGCTTGGAGGCTCATGTGTCTGGGAATCTTTCCTGATGCTTCTCAATTTATGTTGGAGCTCAGGAATGGTTCCCAAGGACTGGAGAAGTGCAGTCATCGTGCCCTTGTTTAAAAACAAGGGTTCCGTTATGACTGTGCAAACTACAGAGCCATAAGCTTGACCAGTTTGGCAGCCAAAGTGTATGGTAAGATTGTTGAAAGGAGAATGAGGATGGTGTCTGATGAATTTTTGTGTGAGGCACAAGGAGGTTTCAGGTGTGGACGAGGATGCATGGATCAAGTGTTTTCTCTGCGCAACATTGTGGAGAAGCATCTGGTTGTAGGCCAGAGGGTTTTCTGCAGTTTTGTGGATTTGGAGAAAGCATTTGACACTGTTGTACGAAAGGAATTTTGGGACATTTTGTCGGAGTATGGTATTAGCGGTAGACTGGTACAAGCGGTGCAGTCCAAGTACATGGACTGCAGAGCTTGTGTGCGGCTGGATGATGGAATGTCACCCTGGTTTGACGTTAATATCGGCGTTAAACAGGGCTGCGTTCTATCAGCCAGACTGTTTATCATATATCTGGATAAATGTCTACAAAGGTTGAATGAAATGAATGTGGGAGTTCAGATGGGCGACTCAGTGGTTAACTCGCTGCTATATGCAGACGATGCGGTCCTATTAGCGCAGTCTGCGACTGAACTGCAAACCCCAGTCGACGTAATGGCAGAAGATTGTAAGAAAAGGGGCCTACGTGTGAATGTGAGCAAAACCAATGTAATGGTTTTTGAAAGAGAAGAATCCAGAACAGATGTTAGAGTAGCAATAGGAAATGGTGTGCTAGAACGAGTAGATGAATTTGTATATCTTGGATGTGGATTCAGTCGGGATGGAAGGTACACCACTGATGCAGAAAGAAGAGTGAACGGAGCGTTGAAACAACTTCTCGGCAGCCACCACCTCAGCCAGAAGGCACGTGTCGCAATACACAACGCAGTGCTTGTCCCAACGTTATTATATGGAAGCGAGAGTTGGGTATGTAAAAAGGAGCATGAGAGCAAAATCAATGCGGTCGAAATGCGATCTCTGCGGAGAATCTGTGGAGTGAGGCTGACGGTCAGTCATTCGTAACAATGACGTAAGAGAGCGAGTAGGTATGAAAGAGAGTATTGGTGTAAAGATGCGAATGGGAATGCTCCGATGGTTTGGACATGTGGAAAGAATGCCGGACGAGCGACTGGCTAAGAAGATATACAATGCGAAAGTGGAAGGATGTAGGTACAGGGGGAGACCGAAACTTACCTACCTAGACCAAATTGGTCATGTATTGAAGGAAGGTGGAGTCAGGAGTCTCCGAAACCGGCGAGCGTGTATGAAGAGAGTTATGAATGTTGAGAAAGCGAGAGATGTATGCAAGAATAGAGCCTCTTGGCACTCTGTTCTCTCTGCCTACCCCGCAAGGGAAATGGCGTGATGATAAGTAAGTAAGTAAGTAAGTTAAATTTAATTCAGCACAGACTAGTACAAAATTTAAATTCGCAATTACAAAGTTACACATAAATCTTCCTTCATTATCTTCGCTTCGGACGTAAAAAATGTTTTTTTTGGGTATTACCGTAAAACTCTTTCACCAAAACTTGTTGGTTTAGCCATCAAAGTGTAAAAACAGAGTTATTTTCTCTTATCCATCGACCACTAATATAAATACCACCCTCTGGTTTAAGAATAATCTCTACACAAAAATAGCCATCTCAAAAGCACCTTCTGTTTTTTTCTCTATAAACAGTAGCCATGTCCTTTTCTATACTTCGGACTATATTTATGCCAAATTTCGTGATGGTCGATAAATTAGTTACGATGTCAAGAAGTAACAAACAAAAAAATCTATTTTACATTTATAATACTCGTTTTAATAAGCATATCAAGAATGTTGAAGCTATGGCAAAAATGTATAATATTCAATCACAATAATCATGCCATTTTGGCAAGCATTTTTGAAATTGATTATTATATTAACCACAAAGTTTACTTCGCTACGTTCGAAAAACAAAACAAAAGAATGCATTATATCACTGATGCAGATGAGAAAATAAAATTTATACGTAGGCGTATCCGTCTCGTATCAAATTATTTTGGTCGTATAGCGGAGCTTGCACGATTTTATCCGTCACCAACTGGTATGTACTTTGTGAGGCTGAGGACAAATTCATATAGCACATCTGGTACCAAAAGAATTCTATTTTGATGAGTACATAATCCAACAAAATCGTTTAATGCTATAAAATCCCAGTTTCAAGTCCTAGTTCATTCGAAACTTTTATGAATGCACAGTGAGGTACAATTGTGCCCGTTGGAATGGCGATAGTCTTATTGACTGTTACCTATGTTGTTATAAAGAATAATCGTTCACACTTCGTCACTAAGCACTAAGGACTTGACAAACACAATTCAACGGACACCAGATACAGCCAGATTCAGTACAAAATTTGTGGATCCCACAAATAATTGTTCTGTTTGAAAATCGATCCTGCAGCACTAGGCATGGAAGTTCAGTATTTAAACCACTCCGCCATCTTTGCAGTCAATGATTGTGTAATTGTTGTAATAATAATTATTGTGTAATAATAAAATGTATATGTTATATCAGCTTATATTTACTTACAAAATTATTACTTGATGAATTAATTTAAATTATATACAGAACGCATCATTGGATTGACCCTCCAAAATCTGCCTCGTAATCTTTGAGAAATCGGTGTACATAACATCTCTCCTCCTTTTTGATTAAATTCTCATACTGATAGGTAGCAACAAAGGATTATCACTTGTCATTAAAGGGCTTGATTTCGTTCCCATCAGATAAAAAAATATTTTTGAAGTCAGTTGAAAATGATACTGCTTACGTTTTATACACTATAAATACCTTTGTTTTGCTAATTTTTACAAAGGTGTGGCACCTGCTCACAAAAATACTGAAACTACGTCAAGCAAATCTGTTTTGTTGAGCTGAAAATAGAACGGTAGTTATACGTAGTGTATTCATATATCATTAATTAAATTTAGAAATGTGTGTTTTTCAGGGCCAGTCTAGAGGTAAATGTACTTTTATATTTTTAATTCAAAAAACAAAAATATTTTTATTTTTATTAGTAATGTGATAAGTTCCTTGTCTGTGCTTCACATAGGTTTAGTAGCCAGCCCTTTAAACAATAAGATGTGTTTTTATCTATAGAGAAAGATCAATGATGCTATTTTATCTATTATATTTAAATGTGCAATTCTTGTATCTATATCATTTTATTTTCCTTATCTCGGAAACGGGTATATCAATTTGAATAAAATTTTTATTTAGGTCTTATTTAAAGTTTTACTATTAAATTTACCTGCAGGCAGGGTTTAATATACCTACGAGTATATATTAACGAAAAAATAAACAAACATAACGCCATATTGTGGGTTTTCAAGGCTTGCTATCATATTATTAGATGTTAGCACTTCAAAACTCTGCGAGATGACGCTAAAAAATATGTTAATAAGTAGAGTTTGCTTTTAAATTTTATTGAAGTTTTTTTTTATTGCCATTGAAAGCAGACGAGCCACGGCCCACCTGATGGTAAATGGTAACCGTCGCTCATGGACTCAACTATACCGAGAGTATTGTCAAGCCGCTGCTCACCATTTCATTTCACAGATATGAAACGAAAGAATTAACGGCTATCTCCTGCTACAACCAAAACACACCGATGTGCTTCATGGCTGGTCTCACGGGAGATGGTGGTACCAAACCGTTCGGGCTCGATAATAAGTGAGTACTCCCACTTGGTACCCAGCCCTACCGCCAGTAATGAAATTGGTGATAATTGCTTACTACCCTTAGTCGCCTCATACAACACCCGTGGAAAAGGAGGGGGTGGCGACAATTATGTTCTTAGTCCGTCACCACACGGATAAGTTGGTATCTTCTTAATCAAAACAGAAAAATGAAAGGCAATCGAAGTCGCCACCCAGGAACTATATTACTTTTTAAATAATTTAGTTAAACATTTAACATGCTCTGCTATTTACAAGAACACCAAAACCACATACAAGACGGTATGTTATAATGTGATATGGAAATTAAAGGCCGCGATAACTCATTTGGCAGAGTGTCTGGAATGATAATCCAGAAGACTTGGGTTTAAAACACACACATGGCTATAATTTCCATGTCAATATTGGATTTTCACGACACAGGCTTAGAAAAAATTGCTTTCGATATTGCTGAGAATGATAATAGTAGAAAGGGCTATTATCATGTTAAGTGTGATGTGGCTTTTTCACTAAAGTAATGTTACACAGTTCTAGTGGTCCATCAATACAGGCGTAGAGACGGCACACGGCGGGTTTATTTATTAGGTGAAGGCCCCACACTACCCTTTTTTTATTTGTTTAGGCGGGAAAAAATGTACCTAACCGCACACCCCGTCGTTCGGGCCCCACACTACCCTGCTAGTTACCCCAAGCGACACATGTTTTACCGACTTAACAAAAAATAAATGATGGTGTAGCTCGTCTGTCACAGAAAGCAATAAACGGTATTAACACAGGACACCATCGTTGCAACACATTTTAATAAATTCATTCGATTTAAAGATTAAATATCGCGTATGGGGAACTTTAAATTGCGTCACGACGACGTGTAACTTTTGTATAACTTCCTCCTTCCACACACAGACTCAAAGCAATAAAACTCTGTGCGCCTCCAGGGGATTCCTGCACAATTTGCTGTAGAATTAATCAAGACCCGCAAAGGAATACTAGAAAACATACTCTTTTTTAACTACCTTTATTATTTGAATAAAGAAAAGGAAAATAAAACAAACAAATAAACATAGCATCACGCCTGTAAGTATTCCCTGAAAGGGTAGGCAGAGGTGTATTACACACCCTCGATTCGCCAGCTATGTTAAATCCCACGTAATAGGGGGCGAGCTTATTGCCGTCTACCGGGCACATTTCCAAACTCCGGGCTACTATTGAGAATTTTTCTTTTCACGAAAAAGCTCAATAACATTGCTTGGCCCTGGGATCGAATCCGAGACCTCATGATCAGCAGTCACACACACTACAGCTGCACCATCGAGGCAGTTAAGGAAAACAATAAGAGAAATTTAAGATTTACATTGTTTTTTTATTTTTTTTGTCTCTTTGAAGGATATTCGTAATGAGGTAATCCGACAAAGAACCAAAGTTACCGACGTAGCTCGCAGACTCAGTGCGCTAAAGTGGCAATGGGCTGGTCACATCTGCAGAAGGACTGACAGCCGATAGAGCAAGCGTGTCCTAGAGTGGAGACCGCGACTTGGTAAGCGTAGGGTAGGACGGTCCCCAGCTAGGTGGACCGACGACCTGAAAAAGGTCGCTGGGAAGACTGGATGCGGAAGGCGGAGGACCGTGTGCAATGGCGCGTGTTAGGAGAGGCATATGTCCAGCAGTCGATTGCAATAGGCTGATTGATTGATTGATTGATTGAACATTTACAGAGTTTGTTAGTGGACAAAATTGTCACTTGTTTACATCAATTTCATTCATTCAACTGTTTGCAGTTTGGTCAAACTTGACAGATATGATAGTTTTTACCCCGATTTTCTTTCTTATTGCAAAATTAACAAAACGAGTGGTCGGGTCTGCTTATATGTATACAAAAAAACCCTGTTACGTCCGCGATGAACTCCGAAACTGGGATAGTATTTTTCCTATTTTTTATTACAAGATTAACGATTTTGCCATTCGGAGAGGGATGCCAGAGAGAAATCCTAAGAAACTGCTGTTAAGTATTTAAATACAAATACATAGTAATTGACCAATTCATAAATATGTCACAACAACGCGTGGTCGGGTCTACTGATATATAAAAGTTCCTCTTCACAGTGTTTGTCTTCGATGAACTCCAAAACTACTTATCTGATCTTAACGTTATCCTTTTCAAAATGTGTATTTTGTTCCAACTTACAATATATGTCAGTCTTTATACTGATTATTTCTTTTGTTTATTCCAATATTAACAAACAAATTATATGTGCCACAGCAATGCGTGGCCAGGTCTGCTAGTATATACTCTGGGCTGTCACCATTGCGGCTGCGACGAGGACACGGCGCAGAACACGCTCGAGTCGTGCCCGGCTTGGTCCGAGCAGCGCCGTGAACTCGTCGCGGCAATAGGGGGGGACCTCTCGCTGCCAAGCGTCGTCAGAGCGATGCTTGGCAGCGACAGGAATTGGGCCACGGTCGCTGCCTTTTGCGAGTAGGTCATCTCGCGGAAGGAAGCGGCGGAGAGGGCCAGGGAGGCTGATCCTTCCGCAGACCCGAACCGCTGCCAGCGACTGGTGCGGCGCAAGCGTGAATATTTGCGCCTAATGCCGCCCTAGCTGGGGCTGCGGGTGGATGGACCGGGGAACGTCCGCCACCCGCAAGGGCTCCCGCGAAGGTGCGACGCTCCGTGTGCGGATGCGTCGCTCAGATGAGGGTACCCGAAAGGCCGCCGGCGGACTACCGAAGGAATGTAACATAGTTCCAGTGGCCCGCCAATAAAGGTGGAGAGACGGCACACGGCGGGTTTCTTTAGTGGGTGAAGGCCCCACACTACCCTGTTCGTTGCCCCGATCGACGGGGAGGAACATTAAAAAAATAAAAAATAAAGGTCTGCTAGTATATGTATAAAAGATAAAAACTATAGACTACCACTACTGTATTTATACAATAGTCATATATACCGAACCTAAATCTGCGTATAGCAGATACAGGCATATTTATTTCGTTTGTTTTTTTGTCTACTACCGGCCCGAATAATCATGAAAGCTAAAAACTAAGACCAGCTGCTACCCCTACATATTACAATATAAGTTTGCGGTATAATGTTTGGGTTTGCGGTATAATGTTGTAAAAAGCCAGTTCATGGTATTTGGAGTTGGTACAGCAAGCCCCCAAAATGTTCCATCGGTTAGACTTAACGGAACACCTCTGGAGAGGGTGAACAAATTTAAATATTTGGGACATATTCTTACGCCTGACCTAAATGATAATGAGGATGTTGAGAGAGAGCGGAGATCGCTTTCAATACGAGCCAACATGATAGCTCGCAGGTTTGCTAGGTGTTCAAAGGAAATAAAAGTCACACTATTTAGAGCCTATTGCACAGAGCGATGTGCCACACCTGCAACCTGTGGGCTTATTATACAAAGAAATGCTATAGCGACCTCCGCGTTCTCTACAATAATGCATTTAGGATTGTGCTGGGGTTGCCTTGGTTCAGCAGGGCCTCGGGCATGTTCGCAGAGGCGCGTACCGCCTGCTTTCACACGACTATGCGCAGGCGGAGCATCTCGTTGGTGCGTAGAGTAAGGGCCAGCTCCAATACAATCTTGATAATGATTGCTGACAGGCTGGACTGCCCCGACATGATGCATTGCTGCAACAGACATGTGGCATGAGGCAGTGCCGTTTGTAAGGCGCTATTAATCGTTGTGATTTGTGTGTTATGTGTCTTGAATTTAGTAATATGATGTGTTTAATTTTATTGTAATTTTATAATTTAAATGTAATCTTTAAGTAATTTGAATTATTTGGTATTTTCCATGAATTTATTTATAATTACTGTAATCGAATGTTCTGTGATTGCCTCTCTATGGGTCTAGTTACCCGAAATAAATGATTTTTTATTTTATTTATTTTATTATACTATTGTAAAGCTAAAACAGAGCTACGTCTGTACATTTAAGATATTTGATAAAACTTTTTTGTTTTATAGCTCTTGATAAGACTTAAAACTAGTATTTTATTCCGAGACTATATAGGGAACCTGACATATAAGCTAAGAACTCGCTTTTGGCTGTGGCAAAGGCCAGTACGTTATAAAACAGAAACACTTCATAAATGCATCCTCCAACCGGCGAAATTTCGGGTAAGTATATATTTTGGATCGACTCCAAAACAATTAGTGCAGTTAGTGCACTGCATTGAGGGCTGTCAGATGTCCTCAGTGTTCTTAAGCTAAAACGATTGCCAGGAAAAAAATCGATATAGAAGGAAATGTGGTAAAATAAATTTTCGTGTGTTATGTTCCGTATTGGCTAACAATGGTAGAAATAGTTTATACCTAATCAAAGCGTTGATTAAAAATATTTCTTCTTCTATCTGACATACCTTTTTTACGTAATTAACTATGTGTATTTAGGGGTAATTTATTTAGGCTCTGAAAAAGATATGCATACCCAAATTCCACGGCCCATACGGTTAAATATGCAACGTTGCCCTAATTTTTGCAAATGTATTTTTTTTATATAGTTTTTTTTATGGTTTATCGTTGCAAACGAGCCAAAACCCACAATCTCAACAATAGTAAAGATACTGCGAAGTCGCTACTTACCATTCATTTTTCAGACGGAAAGTGAGTACTCCCCTTTAAGTGTCCATCCCTACCACCTGTAATGCAGGGGGAGATAACTGATTACTGTCCTTGTTAGTTCACCTCGTAAAACACTCGCGGAAATAAATGGGATGGCGACACTTGTATTCTTTCTTAGTTCGTCACCACACGCTATTTATACCAGTGTTCATGAAATTGTGAAACCAAAATAACATTTTGTTTTTCTTTAAAATTATTTATACAAAATTTGTGAAATTATTAATAGCCTATTCAGATTAGTTTTTATAGCCGAATAACTATTTTAAAAATATATACAAAGTACTTTCTTTTGTTTAAGCGAATAAAAACACAGATATTGTAAAAATAGAATTATTTTTATTGAGAAACTAGATTCTGACCGTGACGTGTAAAATTTGTAGTAGATATTTTAATTGTGTTTCTAAACGAATATTAGGTGGTTATTTTAACATAAATAAACCAACATTTTGTAAAATCATAGAACTGTGGGTAGATGAAACCGTTGAAACAATATTATATTATCAGCCTTGGACGTCTACCATCTAAGTCCACCCGTGATCATGAATACTGTAAAGTATTCGAAACGTCGGGATAGTAGACAAAGAAGTAAACGTGATAGATTCCGTAAACGTAGTTTTATTTCAAAATCTATAAAAATTTTGATCCTACCTATCGTAATTTTTTATTAGCTGGCATCTTCTTTTATAAGGTTGTCATTGTGTGGAGAGAAGGCTGTAAGTGAGAGCACAAAGAAAATAACCACAATGACTATACAGACTCAATACAATGCTCTACTGGCGTCGAGTAGGGAGGACGGTACGGAATCACTTCTACCTTCCTGCGCTATGATAAAATCAGAACGTGGATAGTGCAGTGACCTCTGGTGGATCTGCGTCGTATGCCTAAAGACCATAATAGTGGAAACAAATCATACCGCGGGGGCAACTCGGAAGTAATGCTGTACCGACATGTCCTGTATTGCTGGGAGGCTGTTCAGGACGGGAAGGAAACAGCTTTATGGAATTAGTAGGAATGTAATTTAGCTTAGCGACTTTATCACGATGCTTTTCGAAAATCAATTAAATAGATTTATAAAATAGTTTATTCTGGATGACGATCAACGTACAGCCGAACCTACTAAGGCTAGATAGAATTTGCGTAAAATCCTATCTTAGTGCTCACCTACAATATCAAAGGAAACCATATATAAATGTGCATGGTTTTAATAATAAATAAAATTTTCATTGACGATATACATATATTATATGTATAAGAGTACATTCCCCGCGGCTTTGCTCGTATAATTATTGTCGATTAAAAATCAATTCCGGATAGGATTCCTATTATAAGCGTCGCCACGCTAACAGCCGGTTTTACCCTCCCTCCGCATTAGATGTTTCACATCAAAAATATAGATTTCGGATAAGTAATCACCAATTATCATATACCTTCCCCGAAACACGCTGCATCTTATGGTAAGTATTATTCCAATCGGTTCAGTAGTTTTAGCAGTATAGCCGAACAAAAAACCGGCTCTCCATTTATTAGTATAGATGTCGGTCAATCAGTCAGTTATTCTTCTATATATTTAATCTTTTATATATTAAGGTTCTGCTAAGATAAGGTTTTGGGATATTTCAACCTTAAAAAGGGGGGCGTTAGTTATGCTTTTACACTTAACCGATTATCATAAAATTTAGCAAACGTGGGGTTCCGAATCTTTCTATTTGGGTGTCCAATTTTGCATATAGATAATTACTGTATTAGTACCATGTATTAGTACCATACAGCTAAGTAGGTATTATGTAAACAAATTCTGAAGCCCACGCCGGCGATATCGCTGGCAGAATTTAGTAATTTATAATGAAACTAGCCTTTGCCCGCGGCTTCGCCACTGCTAAAAGCTAGTTTTTCGGTTATATCTCAGGTCCCCAACATAGTAGCGGGATAAAATGTATACCCGTTGTTAAGCTCTTGATTAGAGCTATCAAACTAAAAAAGTTGTATCAAAATCCGTTTAGTAATTTTTGCATGATGCATGAACAAACAAACAGACAAAAAATCTAAAAAAGTCGTTTTATGTTTAGACACGACTATATAGCCTAATTCAGTCATTTTTTCTCAAATATCCTAAATGTAAAGACATAGCTCTGTTACAGCTTTATAATAGTATCGATTATGGTTTTATTTTATAGAAACTTAAAACTATTATATGCAAAAATGTCATTCAGCTAATCATTTCCGAACAAAATGAAGGTTGAGTCACCGGTTAAATATTTGGCACTTGCACATAGTCAA
This sequence comes from Leucoma salicis, assembly GCA_948253155.1. Classification (NCBI taxonomy): domain Eukaryota; kingdom Metazoa; phylum Arthropoda; class Insecta; order Lepidoptera; family Erebidae; genus Leucoma; species Leucoma salicis. Next base: position 5,496,761 of record OX411808.1, on the reverse strand, counting down.
CAACAAAAATTTCTAATAGTAAACAGACATATTTTTTTGGCATAATATATATTTTATTAAAATGCTGGCTTCTTATAAAATGGGTTATCTATTTGAGCCATATGTGTTATGAAAATACAGAGATGCTCTAAGTTTGGACTTTCCGTTTTCTGTGTTGTGGAATCAATATCGACGGCCTCGTGGCGTAGTCGGTAGTGTAACCGACTTCCGTGCACGAGGTCGTGGGTTCGATTCACAGTCAGGACAAATATTTGTGTGATGAACACAGATATTTGTGTGATGAACACAGATATTTGTAATGCGTCTGGATGATTTCTATCTATCATATGTATGCATTTACGAAAGAAAAATAATATATGTATTATATCCGTAATATGGTACCCATAGCTTTACGCTTAATTTGGGACCAGAGGACCTTGTGTGAAATGTCCGTGAATATTTATTTATTTAATATCAACTCGGAGCAAATATTGATGTGGTCTATATAAAGTGGTTTATTATACGAATATATTTACCTTATTTTAAATGATTTTCAAACCTATTTTCTGTGCTACTATTAGGTAAGGGTCTCCTCTCATGGTGAGAGGGATTAGACCATATTGATGGATTGGGCTGGATTAGTTCGGGTTGGTAGACTTGAAAAACCGTAAAAAAGTCTATCAAGTTGTAATTGTAAATACATACATAAATTAGAAAACCCTTAAAGTCAGTGGAGATTTTTAAGTAACAATCATGAAATGGCGGTTACGTGGCTTAGCCGCCCATCACTCCGCGATCCTATGGGGATGAAAAGTGGTAAATGGAAAGCCGTTTTAGAATAAGGGGCAATACATTGTATTTGCCTACCGCTCTGGAAAACTGGCGTGAGTCTATCTATGTATTATACAGCGGTAAAGTGTAACGAGATTTTATCACACAAAGTTACCAGCATTTGTAAGTCAGATAAGGTTAAAAACTAATTCGTTTAGCAATACTATATTTGGACAGCCCTAAAAGTCCACCTACTGTTTGGCAAATTTACGAGAACGTCTCTAAACGAATTTAGGGCAGTCTAGTTAAACATTTAGCACTTATTTTATTACAGACCTATATTTTAAATACAGCCAAAAGAGACGGTCCCACCCATTGATAAAATTAATACAGATATAACTTTTGTACATGTGGTTTATCTTTTCATTTGTCACCATTAAGCTATTGTTAGTAGCATTGAGCATTAGTTAAACTCTTTTGAATTGACACTCCTGTCTGAATTAAAACTGAAAGCTGTCCAGCGCTTTCTCCAGCCACTACTTTTGTTCAGTATCGTTCCAACGTCTTTAGGAAACATCGAGAAAATGTTATAGGCATGCTTTATATTGGACCCCTGAAGTAATCCATCCATCCAAAAGCCAGTAGCTAGTATACATTCACAAAGACAATAGAGATTTAACGTCATCTAGAGAGGTGACAGGTCGAAAAGGTCCACCAAGCATAGAATTCTAATAGGTACACTTTTGGATCACCGTCACATCAGAGGAAAGTTATATTTCCCGCATTTAACGTGTTTACTAGAATACAAAAATATTGCAATATTATTGACCTAATAGCTAATGAATGTATTTCATTGGCACCACTATACATAGAGAGCTTTAAGTGAAACTCATGAAAGCCAGCCATGGCAATAACGCCCCCGTTCCGTTAAGTGACAACTGATGTATTATTTCTATTAACCTATTCGCTTAAGCTAAATGTGCTTGCATGGAGACTTTGTTGCAATAATAGTACTTTGGGGATATGTATAGTTACAGATCCACACTCTTGAATATTTTTTTCACGTTACTCAACTTGGCACAGCGTTGGCAAATACGTAAAGCCGTTGTTCTTGCAACTGATTTCTCTCCGTTCGTCTCGAGATGCCATCGCATCGGACTAAGAGAGTAAGGGAATTGAGAGTACACTTATGATTACGCATGCACTCGTCCACTATAAAATCTCCTGCTAAATGCCTACCTATAGCTAAGCATGTAGCAGGAGACTAAAACATCGCTATATTTATCAATACATTTGTGAAAGTATCACAGTGAATTTGTTACCCTTATATATATTTATTTAACTTCCCGCTAAGAAAATTGAACACTTTCAAAAGTTGGGAAGTTTATTTATTTATTTATTATTTATTATATTCTTTATATTCCTTATTACTAATAGTAATCTCTACCAGGCAACCTTAGGATGGACATGACATGTTAGGTAGAGAGGTAGTTGTAGGTGTATATTAAATATAATAATACAAATTATACATAAATGAACATATATACAAAAAAGATATAACATAAATACCAATATACTATACATACACAATTACACACATATATACGAGGAGAGATCAAAAAGTAGTGAGAACGACATACTCCTTGGTAAAAAAAAAAATAAATATAAATAATAAAAATAGATACATATTTGTAATATTAAAAAAGGAAAACATATTCGATTCTCTTTTGTTTTTTTCTGAATGTAATTTTATGAACAAATGACTTATTTGCTTCGTGTCGGAACGTGTTCTCGAAAATGGAGAAAAACTAAGTGCGAGCAGTTATTAAATACCTCAGTTTAAAAAAGTTAACGACGCAAGAGATTCATTGCGATTTAGAAGCAACATTAGGAGAATCTGCTCCGCCGTATTCCACTGTTGCAAGGTGGGCTTCTCAATTTCGACTAGGGAGAACAAGCACGGAAGATGAACATCGTTGCGGCCGTCCATCGACGTCAGTCACCCAAGAAAATGTTGCGAAAGTCGAGAAAATTGTATTGAGCGATCGAAGAGTTGCCATACGGTACTTAATTCAAGAAACGGGCATTTCATATGGAAGTATTCAAACCATATTGAAACAATCTTTGAATATGAGAAAAGTCTCCGCAAGATGGGTGCCAAGAATGTTAACCGACAGTCAGAAACAAACTCGACTTGACATTTTGAAGATACTGTTGGACAAGTTTCAAGAAGATTCTGAAAACTTTTTGTCTCGTTTCGTAACAATGGACGAAACGTGGGTCCATCATTTTGATACCAAGACAAAACAGCAATCTTCGCAATGGAAACGGCCATCATGACCGACCCCGAAGAAGTTTCGTGCCGTGGCATCGGCTGGCAAGGTTATGGCCTCAATATTTTGGGACTCAGAAGGGATATTGTTGATTGATTACCTGGAACGTGGAACCACTATTACAGGCCAATATTATGCAGCTTTAGTTCCCAAGTTGAGGAATGCCATCAAAGAGAAAAGCAGAGGGAAACTTCGAAGTGGCGTGCTGTTTCATCACGACAACGCACTCGCGCACAGGTCAGCAGTTGCGATGGCTGCCATTCAGCAAGCTGGCTTCGAATTGGTTGACCATCCCCCTTATTTACCAGATCTGGCACCTAGCGATTTTTATCTGTTCCCCAAATTGAAAGAATACTTAAGGGGAAACAGGTACGAAGACGATAACGAGGTGATGGATGCAGTGGAGAGCTTTTTGCAGGACCAAGACAAAACTTTTTTTTAAAGGGATTGAAGCCTTAGAAAAGCGCTGGACTCGGCTGTTCTTATCATCACAAGCAGTAAAATGATTAAAGACAAACGGTGGATAGCTGGGAGTAGGAAAAGATGAAAGACGATTAATTGTATTAACCTTGATAGTCCTATCAAAATTTAACGAAGCAGAGAAATTTTGATTAATCAAATCAATGTCGAAGTCTCTGGGAATTGTTTCTTTTGATTTTCCCATTCCCAGTGTTTCGAGAAATTTCCAGACTTTTTCTGGATCTACATCTTGAACAGAACTATGAATGTGCTGGCGTTGTGCATCCCTACACACCCTATTGCAGTGATTTCTTATTGCAACGTACTTTTTGGAAGTTATTGGTAAACTAATAATAACGTTTCAACGACTTGACCGATTTCATCGGGGTTGGCGTCATTTGAAAGGACTTGAACATTTTTTTTTTTAAGGTGGGCAAAAATGTACCTACCGCACACCCCGCTGCCCGGGGAGACAGCGGGATAGTGTGGGGCTCTCACCCACTAAAAACCCACCGTGCACCGTCACCCGCCCATACTTGGCGGACCACTGGTACCGCGTATATTCACTTCAGTGGTCCGCGCGGCGGCTAGCCCTGTTGGGCTTCCTCTCTGAGCGACGTCCCCACGCACCTGGGGTGTCGCACCTTCGCGGCAGGCTCTATGCGGGCGGAGGACAATCCCCGGTCCGACCGCCCGCAGCCTCGGCTAGGGCGGCATTAGGCGCAGATATTCGCGCCCACGCCGCCCCGCGCGCCGGCGGCGAGTCGGGCCAGAGGAGAGGTCAGCCTCCCTAGCCCTCTCCGCCACCTCCTTCCGCAAGATGACATTCTCGCAGAAGATGGCGACCGCGGTCCAGTACCTATCGCCGCCGACCATCGATTGAACGACAGCCGGCAGCGACAGGTCCTCTCCGATGACTGCAACGAGATCCCGGCGCTGCTCAGCCCAAGCCGGGCACGACTCAAGCGTGTGCTGCGCCGAGTCCTCGCTGCAGTCGCAGTGGTGGCAGCAGGGAGTCTCCTCCCTCCTAGCGACCGTGTACAGGTACTTGCCGAAGCAACCATGCCCCGACAGCACCTGCACCAGCCGGAAGGTGAGGACCCCATGCCGCCGAGCCACCCATTCCTCTAAAATCGGCTGGAGCGCCCCTACGGTTCGAAGACCGGCCCGAGGCGTTTCCAGTCGAACCCTCCAACGGGCGATGATTCAACGGATTTTGATGCAACTTTTTCGTTTGATAGCTCTTGATTAGACTTAACAACTGGTATACATTTTATCGCGCTACTATATCGGGAACCTATCTCAGGTTATATAAGCAAAAAAGCAAAGGCTAGTTAAATACATAAACACAATGTGTCATAACCATAAAAGTGTGTATATAAATTTGTTACCTATTTACGGCTAAGCCGTTGGACAGATTTCGATAAAACTTTCATGAGAATCAAATTTACTCTCGAAAAAATAACATACGATAACTTTTATGTAAAAAAACTGCGAACATCTAATAGGATATAAGATTTTTGTGTTTCTATGTTTTTATAATAAACACAAAATATAGACTGCTATTAATAAAATATCTGAATCACTGACTAAGATTTAGAGTAATCTGTCATAGACGTGATTTAGAATTTTAACAGTGTTGAACGATCTAATGAAATGATCTAAATAGCGCATGACGTTTCTAATATAAATCAAAACTTATTTTTGTAGACTTTGGTATGCTTGTTTTGATTTTAAAATAATAAATTATAAAATGATGTAGACTGACAAAGTAGAACCTGTGGGCCTAGCGAAGTTGCATTCCAAATGTATGGGAATTTGATATCTTTAACAATATCCATAACGCTAAGTTACGTGACTTAACGTTAGAGATGTCAAATTTCCATACCTACATTTTAATAGTTTTATATTAGCGTTAGCGATTATAGAATGTAACTTCGCTATGCCCACTGGTGTGTTAACGTGCGAATTACATTGAATATATGTATCAAAAATGGGGAGAGTATGACACGGTAAAGATAATAGAACGGAAATCAACGATTTTTAAGTTTACTGCCTGTCAGTCTGTCTGTTTTTTAGAGCACATCTGTAAAATTACTGAACAGATTTTGTGGGTAGATAGAGCTTGCTTTGGAGCAAAATACAGGATTATTTTATTATTATTAATTGAATGTCAAGAAATATAATTACTCACATTCAATTTTACACACAGTTGAAGTCATGGGTGCTTATATTTATAAAACTAATGCTACATTTTGGTGCAAAACATACATTATTCAAAAATTATTTTTGTGTTAATTAAATCTATTGTGAACGAGATAAAACAAGGTAATTATTTTATGGCCGAACATATTCCGATCAATTTAAATTTGATGATAAATGAAAGTTTTAACTGAATAACTTTCTAATTTAATATTATCTTATTTAATTGGTACTCTCTATGTGTGATTTGGTCTTTGCAATTAATTAGTACCTTTGCAATTAATTGGTACTTTTACCACTGAAGTAATGTAACACAGTTCCGGTGGCCCGCCGATACAGGCGGAGAGACGGCACATGGCGTTTGCGGTTAGGTACATTTTACCCACCACTGAAGGAATGTAATATAGTTCCGGTGGCCCGCCAATAAAGGCGGAGAGACGGCCTACGGCGGGATTCTTTAGTGGGTGAGGGCCCCACACTACCCTGTTCGTTGATAACGACGGGGTGTGTGGTTAGGAACATTTTTTCCCGCCTAAACAAAAAATTAAAAAAGAACATTACATTTTATCTGCCTTAACAAAAAATAATATAGGTCTTATCTATGTTCATCGTGAATGTCATAACCGCACATTTTTTTTCTATTATTTTTTTTTAGAGAACACCCTGCACTTAGGTTACCGGTACTGTGCAGTCACATGGCAATATTTTGACCAATGTGTGGTATATATCGAACCATAAAATTAGTTCCGTACATTGATATAATAGGGATTTAGATATTTTTATATATATTTTTAGCATTTGACATGCTTAGCAACATACATTAAACACAAAGTGAAAAGTGTGAAATCGAAAATAACAGGCACGAGCAGGATTCGAACCTGCATCTCCTGGATACCGTCTAGATGCTTTGCCAATTCAGCCATCGTGACCCTTGCTCCCGACTGCTAATTTCGATAACACATTCATACTTAACGTCTTTGGGTGACGCCTGCACCATCTGTCGGAAGTATTTTCATACATTATACCGACCAGGTAAACTTAATTTTACAATTAAGATTTTACCTAATAATGACGCAAACCCTATAAATATTTAGATATTTTTATATATATTTTTAGCATTTGACATGCTTAGCAACATACATTAAACACAAAGTGAAAAATGTGAAATCGAAAATAACAGTCACGAGCAGGGTTCGAACCTGCATTTCCTGGATACCGTCCAGATGCTTTGCCAATTCAGCCATCGTGACCCTTGCTCCCGACTGCTAATTTCGATAACACATTCATACTTAACGTCTTTGGGTGACGCCTGCACCATCTGTCGGAAGTATTTTCATACATTATACCGACCAGGTAAACTTAATTTTACAATTAAGATTTTACCTAATAATGACGCAAACCCTATGAATATTTAGATATTTTTATATATATTTTTAGCATTTGACATGCTTAGCAACATACATTAAACACAAAGTGAAAAATGTGAAATCGAAAATAACAGTCACGAGCAGGATTCGAACCTGCATCTCCTGGATACCGTCCAGATGCTTTGCCAATTCAGCCATCGTGACCCTTGCTCCCGACTGCTAATTTCGATAACACATTCATATACTTAACTTCTTTGGGTGACGCCTGCACCATCTGTCGGAAGTATTTTCATACATTATGCATATATCTTCAAAAAGCTAGCAGGCGACGCCAAACTTGAGGATAAACTGCAGTATTTTAAAGATACGATGACGCTAGTTTGTCTGCGCATTTGGTATCCCAGACCAGAGACCTACCCAACTTGCAAGGTAGAGACATTTCTTGCCGTCGTTACGTATCAATGCTTTACGTTCAAGCGCAGCCGGCGGCGACAAGACCACGGCGATAATTTTTTCTCATCATATTGAGAATTGTTGAATTGGTAAACCTATCATTTTTTCGCAGCATGGTCTATCGGATCCGTAAAAAGTTATTTAATACCTATCAATGAATAGTTTACTTAGTTATAAGTTTTATAAAATAAAGCGTAGAGATAGTATGTATCTAGTTTTGTTTAAATATAATCATAAAAAATTGTTGATACCATTTTACATTTTTGATTAGGTAAATAATATCTACACTGATTAGGTAAATAATATTACATTGACAATTCATGAAATAAATTGATTAAAATATAAATCGGCCAACAGTTAACAACTTCGAGAAACTACTACAATTACTTATTACTTATCATCACGCCATCTCCTTTGCAGGGTAGGCAAAGAGAATATAGTGCCATAAGGCTCTATTCTTGCATACATCTCCCGCTTCCTCAACGTTCATAATTCTCTTCATACACGCTCGCCGGTTTCGGAGACTCATGACTCCACCTTCGTTCAATAAGTACATGACCGATTTGGTCTAGATAGGCGAGTCTCGGTCTCCCCCTGTACTTACATCCTTCCACTTTCGCATTGTATATATTTTTAACCAGTCGCTCGTCCGGCATTCTTTCCACATGTCTGAACCATCGAAGTATTCCCTTTCGCATCTTTACAATTTGAGAAACAATACAGAGTATAGATACTTATAACTCTATCACAACTGTGGCACGGGTTTCTTTATAAAAGAATAGATAGGAAATTAAAACTCTTTCGTGTTTCCTCGTAACACAACCAATAATACAAATTACCATAGGTAACAGACAAGCGTGTCGGTCGATACAGACCGGTCAATAGTTGATGAGGTCGCCTGTTACTTGGATACGAATACAATAATACGTATATTGACCCATACATACTACTAGTTTTGGTATCTTACAGCAGACGACACAGTCACGACACGTTATAAATAATCGTGCATTTTTTTATTACTTTTTTTGTTGCAGTTATTCTCATAGAGAAGTCATTTGGTTGATTTACCTAACTAATACTAGGTACTATCCGTATGCTGACGAACTAAGAATACAATTAGTGTCACTACCCATTCTTTCACACGGGTGTCGTATGAGGCGACTAAGGGAAGTACTGAATGATCACCCATTGCATTACTGGAGGTAGGGCTGGGTATCAAGAGGGAGTTGTTACGGGGAAAATCCCTAACAATTAAATAAAAGTAAGATTCCAAATTAACCATTTAATTAAAAAAAATATATAACAAAATTAATTAATTAAACACAAAGTGAAAAAACGTCAAATCGAAAATAACAGTCACGAGCAGGATGTTATTTTCGATTTCACATTTTTTCACTTTGTGTTTAATGTATAGTGCTAAGCATGTCAAATGCTAAAAATATATATATAAAAGTATCTAAATATTAATTAATTATTCAAAAAAATGATGATTACTAAATTAATTTAAAAAAAGAGAAGAAACCAACCAATCACAGTGATCACGATACTATCGACATGTAAGATATGAGATTCTGCCTAACCCCCCAGGATCGAATCTTCTAAAGAAGTTTCCTTTTTGCATTTATGTTTGTTTTTTTTTTAAATTAATTACATAATATACATTTTATCATTTATTTAATTTGGAATACTCAAAAACTAATAAGTAAAGCTTTTTTTTTAAATTTAAAATATAAATTAACAAATTCAAAAGTTTTGTACGTGTGGTGACGGACTAAGAATACAAGTGTCACCACCCCATTCTTTCCCATGGGTGTCGTATGAAGCGACTAAGGGAAGTAAGCAATTATCACACATTGCAAGACTGGTGGTAGGGCTGGGTACCAAATGGGAGTACTCACTTAGTATCGGGCCCGAGCGTGTTGGTACCACCATCTCCCGTGTGCCCGGCCATGAAGCACATCGTTGCGGTTTGGCTGTAGCAGGATAAATCCAATCAAATTATCATGAGTGTTAAAAATAGTGTTTGTTCTTTATATGTGTGTGTAGATATTATTTTACAAGTGCAATATATATGATAAATAGAGATATTTTAAGTTTGAAAAATCAGTTGTTCCGTGTAACACGGGAGTAGTACCCACCTCAATGCTTCGCTTATGAGGCGTGCAATATATCAGGCACATAATTCATTGCAAAGACATCCATAACAGAGGTTATATACTGTGTTATTTAAAATCTAATGTTTCATTGTAAATGTTCCTTAGGTATACAGTCCTCAGTTACTGCTGGTTACAATATTTGCATAATTTCGTTTCCTAATGACAATCCGCGGCATTCTTTATTGTAAATTACTGTTTTTATTTTATGTTTGGTGTACAGTAAATTATATTCTATTCTAACCGCGGCATTCTTTATCTAAATTTTAAAACAGTAATGAAAGAGAATAACACTTTCATCCATTTACTAAAAACAATGCGAAAAATCAGAATGACTTTTACATATGTGTTTGTACCACACACCTGTTGATAAATACAATTGTTTTTAATTCTCGCTAGTATATTTACTTTTTACATTTGTGTTCCTACGGGACTTATCCAAATTTTTCGAATTATCTTGACGTAATTTAGTTTAAAACATTTAAATATACGCGTTGCCACATTTTATAATATCAGGTCGTAAGGAAAAGATTACCCTGAACACAAAGTGTGAAAATGTAAAGTAGAAAATTATATCCACGATTGGCGTTTGAACCCATCTCTTCTAGATAACGTATACCGTTCCAAACGTTCTAGCAATTGAGATATCGTGACATTTACTCAGTGCTATCAATTTCCCTAACACATTCTTTCTTACCGTCTTGGTTTACTCTTCTTGCGCCTGAGCTAATAAATTGTTTATGCAATATTTAATAAATATTTTTTAAGAACAAATAAACATGTTAAAGATTAAAATACGTTTCATTAATAGCTTATTCTGATAAAAAAGTCATAAATTCTCAGATAAATAACCAGATTATTATGCTTAAAAGTGTATAAGCATTTCAAAGTAAGTAAATAACGTTACACGTACAATCAATTTAAGTAAGAGTGATTTTACTTAAGTGTACTGTCTCAGTGTTATTTATTCATGAACAATTTGCCATGCAATCAGGTCATATATAAAGGCACGTCCATACTAAGAACAGTGCTATAATATTTTACGAGGAACGATAACTGAAAGATTATAAAATATATGATTGAATAGAAAACAACGATTTTTTGTCTGTCTCTACATTTGTTTGTTAGCGCACATCTCTGAATTTTCTGGACATATTTCACGAGTAGCTAAAGCTTTGTTTGAAGCAAAATATAGGCTTTGGTCTATTAAATCGCATGTTAGGAAAATTAATCATCATTTAATTATAATAAAATAGTAATTATAATCCAGTCTAATCGGACAAAATCGCGGGCAATAGATATTCAATAATAGATACATAAAAGTGCTTGCAAATATGGAGCTTTTTCATTACCAAACTGAACCCTCCTCGTGAGAAAATTGGGTGTTGAGAGGATGCATTCTTAGTCCATCAAAAAGATTAAAAGCCTTATATTTATTCTGCATAAAATTGTAAGTAATATTGCACGCCTCATAAGCGAAGCGTTGAGGTGAGTATTTATAAGTTTACAAATTCTATGTTAACTAAAAAATTATATCTTTACTATTATCGAAATTAATAATAAGTGGTGATACAGTTTTTGGTAATAAAACTTCATATAAACATTTTGTATCTATTAAGTACTAAAGTCTTAGCGCCGTGACAATGTACAGGCGTCAGAAACAAATAATACTAGTAATAGCTCTTTATTGTATATTTAAGCGATCAACAAAAAGGTAGGGGAAAATACCGTTCATCCGTCAATAGCATATTCGTTAAAATCTACGCAATATTGTGAGCATATCCTAATGTCTCTTTACAAATCTAACAAGTTGACAGAATCAAAAAACATAGTGGGAATGTGGGCTTAATAACAATAGAAAATATAATAGAAAAAATTCAAATGACTATAAATCGACGATATATCGTTGGACGAATGTCTAACTGTATGAGTGCAATGACTAACGACTGTTTGTCGACATTAAACTGTTGAAATGTTTTATCGTTTAACAACTGTCGGATCTAGTCGTTCCGATTGGATCGCACTGATATTTTTATCGTGGCTACGATAGATAGTCGCAGCAATAACGTGCTAGCTGTTCCCATAGTCTCGACAATTTGTCGTCACAGAAAAAACAAGTCGTGGTCGGTAATAGTGAACCATGCCGTCCTGTATGTGAATACCTCAATTTAAATATACAAGCTACGACACTTTAACCTGCACGATTATCTGTCGTCACGACATAGTGGTCACGTGGCCTAACTCATAGTACTTACAATGTAAAATAAGGTTTGACTTTGATAAAGTAAGATTATAAACTTCATGATTCATTTTTGCATTTTTATAAAGATGAAAACGTTTCGATTTGCATTTATTAGACGAAAAGCCTCGTTATTTTTTATAAGTATAGCCTATAAACAGATATTGGAATGTATACCAGATATAAAGATAAACAAAATAAGTTTACTGTTGAAGATAAGACATTCAATTGTTTTTATCCAATTACTGTCCTACTGTTTGGGCAGCCTGGCCCAGTGCAGGTAAGTAGACTTCACAAGCTGTCGATTGAATATTTCAGGCCTGTGGGTTTCCTCGCCATATTTTTCTTTATCAAGCAGTAATCAGTTCTAAGCAGTACACACATAAAAAAAAAGAACGAAGGTCTACGACCAGTGTGTGTTACCAGTGATGACATACGGAACAGAGACGTGGTCTCTGAATGTTGGCCTCATATCAAGGCTCAAAGTTGCTCAGCGGGCCATGGAGCGGGCTATGCTTGGAATTTCCCTACGTGATCGAATCCGTAATACGGAGATCCGGAGGTAGGAGAACGAGAGTGACCGACATAGCCCGCTGGGTTGCCATGCTGAAGTGGCAATGGGCAGGCCACATCGCTCGACGAACCGATAACCGTTGGGGGCGAAAGGTTCTCGAGTGGCGACCACGTATCGGACGGCGCAGCGTAGGATGGCCCCCCACCAGATGGACCGACGATCTGGTCAAAGCTGCGGGGAGCCGTTGGATGCGGTCGGCACAGGACCGCTCGTTGTGGCGTTCTCTTGGGGAGGTCTATGTCCACCAGTGGACGTTGAAAGGCTGATGGATGGATGGATGACACACATAATTATATTCTTGAAAAATCTCGAAAAGTCAGGGGTGTGTGCTACCTTGGACTGGGTATTGAGCTCAATACCTTTGTCTTTGCAGTCCTTGGTTTTACCACTAGGCTGTCACTAGACATTTAATGCGTAGATGTAATAGATGGTATTTATCTATACTAATATTATAAAGAGATAAAGTTTGTGGGGTTGTAGGGGGTAATCTCTGAATCTACTTAACCGATTTTGTTTTTTTTCAACAATAGAAAGCCACGTTATTTGTGAGTGTCATAGGCTATATATTAACCCGAAAAATGAAAAGACTTTTTCGTAGTAGTCGGAATTACTAGGTAACTCGGAGAAAAATGGGCGAACAAAAACGTTTATTACGAACGCCGCCTGAACGATGAGAGAGATGATGATATGATTGAGTTCTAGAGAAAAGTTGTAGAGCTTAATAATGCCTACAAAAAAGTCAGCTACAGCATATGTCTCACTTTTATATTTAAGTCACAAAAAGTAGCTTTTGTATAGTTAAGAAAGTAATTTAAATAATAATAAGTTTATTGGTCATTTATTATCAACAATTATGAATTCTTATCAAAATAAGTAAATTTATCGTCTCAAGTATTTAAAATAAAAGATTTCCCTTTTACTGCATATAATTTAGACGAATAGTTAAAGAGATCATACGACATAGGTATAGAACCGCGACCATGTCGTAATCTAGTGACCGATATTTCTATTAGACGGTTTTTTTAATGTTTACCGCCTAACGAAGTGGGCACGGGTGTGCTAGTTTAAATATTTATAATTATATATATAAAATTTATTAAAGAATATCCCTTACGTTGGGGAATCATCCCTGTATCCCTGATGAGTGTAAACATATAATTAACGGACATAGAGTACAACTAGAGTCATGGACCATTAAGATAACAACTTGTTAATCACACAATGTTTCTTTATTGTGGGAATTGAACCTACAACATTGGTCCTGGGGAGTCGGTATATAAGCCAGTCTGCTAAGTGACTCACTATAAAGAGTTTTAACAGGTATTATAATTATGTTAGTGTTTTTACATAAAACCTTAACGTGTTCAAATACAGGCTGCAAACATTTTCATAGTGACAAAAAATTAAATACACTAGGCGTTTTACAAACTGTCATTTTTTGTTTTGTTGAAAGACAAATGGCCGAGCGATGTGACTAAAATTTTAGTTAAATATATTTTGTGTTGTGTGTTTTTTTATATATTTTATGTAGTCTTTTGATTTCGACTTTCATCTTTGATTTTGTACGAAATTTTTTGTGTTGATTACGGTGATTTTTTTTTGCCATACCATTCGTTGTACCGTGGCTCGATTCGTGTTTGTCCCGGATTGTGTATTCAGCATATAAAATTTACGTGAGAAAAAGGTAAGTCACTTAATTTACGATCGTTATTTATCATGAATAATCATTACAAAATAATGTCGCATTCATGTGTGATTCTTATGTGAGACAGCATTTCTAGGCTTACTGACCATAATGCACCGATTATCCACTTAACGAATGCTCATAAAAGCGTAGTGGTTTGATTTGAATGACAACTTCTCGTGTTATTATCAGTTAGATTCCAGCTTAGAATCAATATTTATACGAATTCTAAATAGTTGAGTCTATACCCACTTAGGTGCACTGGTTTTTACTGTTAACCGCAAGGTTTTATAGCAATGGAGGACATTTAAAAAGACCTATTAATACTGTACAAACTAATTAGTCCGTAGTAATTTATATATTTATCATCATTTCTTTGCTGTAATGATAGTTTACAACAATAAATACATAACAAAAAATTTGAAACCCAATTAATTTATAAACAAGAATAATTGAAAATATAGTTTCATTCCAGAGGTTCTAAGGTGAAAAGATTGATTAAAACCACAAATAATTTTACCCTCAGTGGTTAGTTGTATACTTGCACAGATTATAATCTTACTAAAGAAACGATCTTACCAGTATTTCCAATCGGTGTATTTGGAGCCTAACTAACCTAACATAGAACATTTGAGTAGAGCATCGCGAAATTATTTCTTAATTAAGATAATAATATTGTCCCTTAAAGAACAAATTAGTGGAAAAAGAGAGATTTACTGCGAGCGGGATTCGAACCTGCGCCTACTCACGCCTTAAATTTACTATATTGGAATATTATATGTAAATTCATCCGATGGGTGGTAAATACATCGTAAATACACGTGAGTCGTAAATACATCTAAAAGCAATTGTGAAGTAGAGATTGGAAGTCGCCGTCGGTGACTGCGATGGCTTAGCGGTCTGGAGCACTTTCCATTTGTTTTGGTGGGCACAAAGTGGTATCAGTAAATAAAACTTTCTCCAATCGCAATTCCTACAATTTGTGCGCACATTTTTGCATTCAACTATATAATTACAACTAGCCTTAGCACGTGGCTCCACCACAGAAAAAAACTGGTTTTAGGGCATATCTCTGGTTCCCGATATAGTGTCGGGATAAAATGTATATTATCAGTTTTTAATTCTATACCTATATAAATATTAATAAAAAATAGTTGTTGTTGCTTTTAAACAAATTAAAAGGCCAACACATTAACACAATCCAAAAACAGTGGTTTCAGTTTTGAGACAGCTCTGCTACATAGCCTAATACGGTACTTTTTTACCTGACTGCGAAAGAAGGAGGGTTATGTTTTTCGAGTGTTATGTATGTGTGTATGTATGTATATTTCTTTGGCACGCCCTAGAAACTAAACAGCTTGTCGTATTTTTATGTGTGTTGTCAATTGATTCGTCTTAGTCGTGAGAGTGACATTGGGTACCTACATCAAAATTAAAAGAAAACAAATTTAAGGATTTTTTTGGTTTTTCTTTTCCGACTGCGTTTATAAACACTGTCAACTAAGATTATTTAACACCAAAATAAAATATTTAAATTAAATTCTTGTTTCTATCTTTTCAGTTCTTCAATGAATTTATTAAAGATGGCAGATATTGACGCAGTCGGGTTTTATTTTTATATATATATATTTTTTTTTATAATTTCAATTTACAGACACAGCTCTGCAACAGCTTTATAATAGTACAGAAAATAGTATATTGTAATAAATTTTATTTATGTAGGTATACTGTGCCTATCATTTAAGCGAAACCTTCCAGTTACAGCCTCTTTGCGACATACCGTTGAGAAATTTGTAACACATTAATAAAAGTATGTGGTTTTATAAAAACAGTTATTTACTTACTAGATCCTGTCCGTGTGGACTTCAGAATTGGATCAATTGAATATAAAAACTTCAGCGTATTTCTTATATTATTTTATTTAAAAACAACTATCCCATAGGAAATATGGACATATTTCCAAGATTAAGAGTAGTCTTCCTTTGTAGACTGTTATATGTATGCAGAATTGCATGATAATTTCAACAATGCAGTTTATAAAACAATGATCTCGCAAAATTTTAACTATCAAATTCAAAAATATTGTTTCTAATCCAACTGGTAAAGGTTTAGGGCATTTCAGCAAAAGAAACAATTCTTCAGCTTTATTATAGTACGTAATAGGATTTAGATTAGGCAATATTCCATTCGTGCATATCATAAATCTGGATTACACACAAAATATTCCATACGAAATTATTTTTGGAATTCTTTACTTCTAATAAATTCGAAAAATAATCTCTTAAATCAAACTTACCACTTTGTCCTGGGTGGGAATCGAACCCACGACCTCGCGCACGGAAGTCTGTCACACTACCGACTACGCCGCGAAGCCCGTCAATAAAATGTATAAATTCAAAATTGAGTTTTTTGTTATGCTTTCATGCCTTAACTACTGAACAAATCATCATGAAATTTTGCATACATATAGGCCCAGAAAAGAACTTTTTAGTCCAGAAAAGTGAATGGTTTTCAGCTGTCGCAGATTAAAACGTAATGTTTTATCTAAATACAAATATTTTTTATACCTGCTTTAAAACACAAGCCAAGTTTGAGCCAAGTTTAAAGCAAATTTATTGAATTTATATCATTTTCGAATGAGGAGAGAATAAGTAAGTAATTTTACATATAAATTATTAAATTATGTGATTCACTACGCCAAAATCATTAGGCATATCCGTCTCGCTTCTGCAGCGCATGGGGGATGTTTGCAGACGCGCACGAAGACTGTTTCTACGCTACGATGCGTAAGAAGTGTGCATCGCTGATGCGCCGGGTGCGGGGTAGGGCTAATAGCATCCTGAACATGATAGCGAATAGGCTAGACTGCGTATATTGGTCGTTGCTGCGGTGTTTCTCGTGGAATGCCGCTGTGATGATCAATGTACGTAACTAGGCATATCTAATAGTTTGTATTGCTAACATAGATTTTAAGTTTTACTAATCAATTGAGGCCTGGAAACTTTTAATAAAAATATTATTTTTATATCATAGGATATTTAATCCGTTTGACAAGAAACCTTAAGACAGTAAGTACCTTTATAGAAATTAATGAAAATACTAATATTTGTGTATGTGATCGTCATTAAAAACTTCCATTAAGTTTCTGTAGGATTGATACAAAGTTTTCATTGTGTATAATCAAGATGTAATTAATATAATACATATATATGAATAAATAAATAAAAGGCTTTAATTTTGATTCGTTTAAGCTTTTTGTATCATGTTAGTAATATAATTAATTGAATTTTATAATTATTCTTTATAAATGTGGAGTTCCGATGTAGGTATAAAAACATTTAAATGCTATAGACACCCCACCCCACTGCTAGTAAAAGCAACATAACTTTTTTTCTATAAATGCTAACGTTTTATAAATATTCCATGCTGCGTATTCAAGAGCTGGCTTAAATTATTATGTTCGACGAACCAAATCATCGTATGTGCGCTCATATAAGTCTCATTTGGGTTTTAATCGGCTTACTGTTTCAGCGCAGCACAGCATCCACTCAAAAAAGCTCCCTACTTAAGTATTATTACTCCTAAATGATAAATTAATTCCAATAGCTTATGTTGTAGCCGTGATATTTTAAATACATCGAGGGGTTCTTGGCTCTTAGACGTAAGCTATGGTTACCGGAGACAGTCGTGACATTACTTGAAAGCAAATATACAATATTAATATAGAATAGATATTTTAGGAGGAGAGCTCACCACACACCCACGGATTGTCAATCCCGCTGTATTAGCACACGCACAATAACTGATAATGACCAAGTCGCACTTCTCACAGATAAAGGCGAATGTGACAATAGTTAGGTACGCAAGCAAACCATCGAAGGAATGTAACATAGTTCCAGTGGCCCGCCAATAAAGGTGGAGAGACGGCACACGGTGGGTTTCTTTAGTGGGTGAAGGCCCCACACTACCCAGTTCGTTGCCCCGAACGACGGCGTGTGCGGTTAGTAACATCTTTTCCCGCCTTAACAAAAAAAAAGTTACGCAAGCAAAACAATAAAAAAACGTTTAACCAGATTAAAATACTATAATTAAAAAGACAGAGGCAAGAGACCTACTTACTAGGTGTGTCATAGACTTAGATATTAATTAAAACTTAACAAAGCCACTCTACCTTTTATAAATTAAATTAGACAAGAAGAAATTTTATATAATTGAATACCTATAATTGAAATGGTTTAGGTAACTCTTAAATTTCGATTTTCATAATGAAACCGATATTTTGATCTGTATTTTAGCACTTGACATGCTCAGCTACTTTAATTAAACTACAAAATATTTGTGAATGAAGAAAAAGAGAAATTTAGGACGCAGGTTCGATTCATGCTCGCGCTAAAGTTCTCTTTTTCCTCATTCACAAATAAATTGAAACTGATATTTATTATTCTTGTTTCATATTTGAATTATTTAATACAATACTACATTTTACTCGCGGCTCCATCCGCGTGGACTCAGAATATAAATACGTTACTTAACATTAATCAGCTCTATTATACAAAAATAGATATCCTACAAGAAACACAAATTTTACAGCATATAAAGTATATGCTGTAAAATTTGTGTTTATATGTCTTTTTCTGGACTCCAGAATATATACGCAAAACTTCATGATGATTGGTTCAGTAGTAACGGCGTGAATGCGTACCAAACAAACGAAAAATCGCACTTTCACATTTATAATACAAGTAAGGATTTTACACAGATAGTTCTTACACTAACTCTTTTAGTATAAATTGTCTAAATCCCACTGAACCATACTTGAGTCCCATCCATCCATCCATCAGCGTTTAATCGTCCACTGCTGGATATAGGCCTCCCCAAAATGGGGGTTTTACCATAATCGCCACGCTTGGCAGGCGGGTTGGCGATCGCAGTGGATGTTTTTAGTACACAGGGGAACGCAGCTGCCCGGTGCCCCGGTAATACCTTAGTCGGCTTTTACGACTCCCTTAGGAAGAGACAGGGTGGAGCTATTCTTGGTGCCGGCCCCATCAGCTTACTACTACTTGAGTAGGCCAAGAGTTATATTTCATATTAATAAGATTTTTTTGTGGTAGAACCTTGCTTATCCCGGCATGAATAGGCTGGCTTGATCGGGGAAGTACCCTCTCACAGAAGATCAGTGTGAAACAACGATAGGTACTCCTGCTGTTGTTTCGTATGGTGAGTGAGAGTGCCGGAGGCCCAAACTCCCTCCCTACCCTCTCTTTATTATTCCTCCCCTCCACCTCCTATCACTCACGCATCACAATCACTAAGGAAAGGCCTTGGTGATGGTGACGCGCGTGTGATGACTGCGGTATTATTAGCGTCTATAGGCTACAGTAAACGCTTACCATCAGGTGGGCCGTATGATTGTTTGCCACCTACGTAGTTTTTTTATTCTAAAAATTAAATGAGTAGAAATTTAAGGTTTTATTTCCAGTGCAGGTTAAAACGCTTGTGACTTTTTCATGGGCCCCGACGTCGGCCACCTACTGGCGCCTCGATCACGTTGGACGGGGTCCAAATTAGAGTGAAGGCCCAGATTAAGTATCTGGGCCTAGTGCTGGATGGGCGGTGGTGCTTTCGCGGGCACTTCCGCCAACTGTCCCCGAGGCTCGTCGGCGCGGCATCCGCCTTTGCACGGCTCATGCCGAATATGGGCGGACCCAACAATGCGTGCCGACGGCTTTACGCGGGGGTGGTCCGGTCGATGGCGCTGTACGGCGCACCCATGTGGGCGGAGTCCCTGGATGCACTGAACACAGCTCTTCTGTGGAGGCCACAGAGAGTCGTCGCGTCCAGGGTCATACGCGGATACCGCACGGCGTCGATGAAGGCAGCCTGCGCGTTGGCCGGGATAAAACGGGCAACTCGAGTCTATGTATGTCTTTAATGTACTGACAACTTGTTACATTTTATAATATACTTATTAAGGTACGCAGGAGATGTAAGTTCCCAAGTGTATACGCAAACAAAAGTGAGGGAATAGACGTTCCCTCTCTCTCATAGTTCACAGATACAGAATTCCAACACGACCGAAGATGTAATTGATAATTTCTCGACAAAAAGACTCTATAAGATTTTATCAAATTCAATCCGGAGACCTGGTGATCTGCAGTTACATACACCATCTAAAACATAGAGGCAGTGCGCTTGTTTCTATTAATTATTAAAAATATGGCCGTGTGGGGCCGGCTTTAGAATTGTTCCACCCCTCTCCACCCATTGGAGTCGTAAGAGCCGACTGAGGGAATACCAGGAGAGTGGACAGCAGCACTCCCTCGAGTATTAACAACATCCACTGCAATCGCCAACCTGCCTGCCAAGCGTGGCGATTGCGGCACTATCCCCCATATGAGCGAAACACATATTGTGGCGCTGTGACCTATACCCAGCAGTGCACGTCGAAAGGCTGATGGATTAAAAAATATAATCAATTGTAATAACCACTCTAAATAATTAAACAACAATTCCTTTACATCACTGACTACTCAAAATCTCTGAGGGATCAAAAACACACTTATCAGTCTGCCAGCTCTCGAGACTCCCTGTTGTAATTACTACGATTGTTACTATACAAGTGAGGAAGAGCGTTTAAGAGGAACAACGTTTTATAATTCCTACATATATATGTGGTATGTGTAATATGCAGTTGGAAGCTTGTTCTTTTCGAGATGGATTTTATTGTTATTATAAACAAGATTGTGC
The DNA here is from genome assembly GCA_948253155.1 of Leucoma salicis. Classification (NCBI taxonomy): domain Eukaryota; kingdom Metazoa; phylum Arthropoda; class Insecta; order Lepidoptera; family Erebidae; genus Leucoma; species Leucoma salicis. The sequence continues at coordinate 5,475,797 of OX411808.1, read as the reverse complement.
TCACGATTTCTTCCACGTGGACCCAGAATTAAGTCACATCAATACGTCAATCTACGGCACAAAAGTTATCTTTATTCAAAAATAACCTTTCCTACAACCGTTCATTTTTTGGGATAAATATTTGCCTAATATCCTTTTCCAACAAACAAACGCATTTTCGCATTTATAATATGGCCATCCACGTGTACTTGAGAATAACTTAACTTTTTGACGGGCCTCGGCGTAGTCGGTAGTGCAATCGACTTCCGTGCATGAGGTAGAGGATTCGATTCCCACTCAGGACAATTATTTGTGTGATGAACTTACTTACTTACTTATCATCACGCCATTTCCCTTGCGGGGTAGGCAGAGAGAACAGAGTGCCAAGCGGTTCTATTTTTGCATACATCTCTCGCTTCCTCAACATTCATAACTCTCTTCATACACGCTCGCCGGTTTCGGAGACTCCTGACTCCACCTTCCTTCAATACATGACCAATTTGGTCTAGGTAGGTGAGTCTCGGTCTCCCCCTGTACCTACATCCTTCCACTTTCGCATTGTATATCTTCTTAACCAGTCACTCGTCCGACTTTCTTTCCACATGTCCAAACCATCGGAGCATTCCCTTTCGCATCTTCACACCAATACTCTCTTTCATACCTACTCGCTTTCTTACGTCGTCGTTACGAATGCGGTCAGTCAGCCTCACTCCACAGATTCTCCGCAGAGATCGCATTTCGACCGCATTGATTTTACTCTCATGCTCCTTTTTGCATACCCAACGCAACAATAACGTTGGGACAAGCACTGCGTTGTGTATTGCGATATGTGCCCTCTGGCTGAGGTGATGACTGCCGAGAAGTTGTCCCAATGCTCTGTTCACTTTATTTCCCGTATTCACTCTTCTCTTTACATCAGTGGTGTACCTTCAATCCCGACTGAATCCACATCCAAGATATACAAATTTATCCACTTGTTCTAGCACACCGTTTCCTATTGCTACTCTAACATCTGTTCTGGCTTCTTCTCTTTAAAAAACCATTATTTTGGTTTTGTTCACATTAACACAAATGTGTGTGTGTGTGTGTGTGTGATGAAACCAGATATTTGTACTGCGTCTGGGTGTTTTATATCTACTATATGAATGTATTTACAAAAAAAAGTAGTACCTATATGTATTATATCCGTAGTCTGGTACCCATAGCACAAGCGTTAAGCTTAGTTTGGGACCAGAGGATAATGTCCGTGAATATTTATTTATTTATTTAATATAAAATAATATAAATACGTCGCTCTATGATACAGTAATGATCTCTATGTAAAAAAAATCTGTAGGACTTGTGTATTTTTCCGGGATATAAAGTAGGCTATTTCCCTTTCCGAGTTCTGGATTACATGTAACTTACATTTGGTTGAGTAGTTAATACGTGAAAGCGTAACAAACAAAGAAAAGCACGTGCGCATTTATAAGATAATATAGTAATAGTAAAATTAAACGAGGAACAAAAGCGTGTAAGTACACCCTGCTGTCAACAGATGGCGTTAAAAACAAAAAGTTTGCGTCTCCACTCCAGTCGCTGGCGGCGGTTCGGGTCTGCGGAAGGATCAGCCTCCCTGGCCCTCTCCGCCGCTTCCTTCAGCGAGATGACCTCCTCACAAAAGGCAGCGACCGTGGCCCAATTCCGGTCGCTGCCAAGGTCCAAAGACTGGCCCGGTGCTCCTCCAGCTGTGCCCTCCCTCTGGCCATGGCAGCTTGACGGACTTCACCCTGCCACCTGGCCACCTCCCTGGGTGGGGGGCGACCAACCCCTCCCGCTTTTGCGATGCTCGCTGATACACCTCGGTGAGCACCTCCGCCTTTAAGTCCCACGGAGGGATACCGGCCAACGTGCAGGCCACCTCCGTCGACACCATGCGATATCCCCGTATGACCCTGGACGCGACGACTCTCTGTAGTCTCCACGGAAGAGCCCTGCTTGATGCGCCCAGGGCCTCCGCCCACGTGGGGTCTTTTAAAGTACATGAGCAGCATGTCATGTGGTAAAATACACATCACAATATTTAAAAAATCGCACTATCATTTAGTATTAATTTTAATTGTAATAATTAAACTTACTATATTAAATTAGAAATAAATGTACTTATCGAAATACATCCCATAGATGGCGTGGGTCTGAAAGATATCTAAAATAAATGTGAAGTGGAATTTAGGTGTCACCGTTAGGTGACGGAGATAGCTTAGCAGTCGAGAGTATTTACCCGGATTGGATGAGACGCAGGTTCGTATCCTGCTGCTATGTTAAAGAAGTTCACGTCTGCGACTCATTCTGGTAGTTTACCACCATAAAACATATCTATGAACTTTCTTTGCAATGATACATCTTAAATACAAAAACACTTTTCAAGGAAAATGCTAACATACATACATACAAACAACCTGGAACCCCAAATGCATATCCACTCGTTACGTTCTGTCCGTCGTTGGTGATAATCGAGTTTACTGAAATGTCAGTAGATACACCAAGCTTTTTAAAATGTAGTGAACATCAAATTAACAACGTATGGAGTCTATTAGTGTCAAAAACAGCATGCAACTCAATATTCTAAGCGTATAAATCAGCGGTATGAACAAAACCCGTCCATTACTGTGAACAATGGTTGGTTGGACGCTCCACAATGACGTTACATTTGGATGGGCGGCGGTTTTAATTTCACATCGGCAATTGTGCTCTAACGAGGCAGATGAACTAGAAGCGCTGACAGTCGCGAGCGCCAATTCTATATGAATGTGCTCATGGCATATTAATAAGAGTAGCGATTTAGTTTTCAAGCCAATATTTTTGAAGTAAAAATATTATCTATACAAATAAATAAGTTTAAAGTGTCTGTTTGTAATGTCTAAATAACAGCTTTTTACTAAATGCATATGAGAGTATTACCTACAACAAAAGACAATTTTTAAAGGTTTCGTATGTCTGTGTGGACTTGGATGGGATTTTTTTGACAGAGAGCTGATATTTAGATATTTTTATATATATTTTTAGCATTTGACATGCTTAGCACTATACATTAAACACAAAGTGAAAAATGTGAAATCAAAAATAACAGTCAGGAGCAGGATTTGAACCTGCATCTTCTGGATACCGTCCAGATGCTTTACCATTTCAGCAATCCTGACAATTGCTCCTGACTGCTAATTTCGATAACACATCATACTTAACGTCTTTGGGTGACGCCTGCGCCATCTGTCGGAAGTATTTTCATACATTACACCGACCAGGTAAACTTAATTTTACAATTAAGATTTTACCTAATAATGACGCAAACCCTTTAAATATTTAGATATTTTTATATATATTTTTAGCATTTGACATGCTTAGCACTATACATTAAACACAAAGTGAAAAATGTGAAATCGAAAAGGTTCAAATCCTGCTCCTGACTGTTATTTTTAAGACGTTAAGTATGATGTGTTATCGAAATTAGCAGTCAGGAACAATTGTCAGACAGCTGATGTTATAAGGAGAAGTTCAGACTACTAAAAGTAGTAGCTAGGAAAAATAATCAGGGGTCAGAACAAAAAAAAAGGAAATAAATAAATTCCAAGCGGATTTCATGTACTTATACTGGTTACGTTACAATGAAATAATTATATCCTAAAAATATTAATAATGTAATCCAACTTTTCTTAATATTACACAACATGCAAGTTCATAAAAATAGCTTTACAAAGATGAGATGAGATTACGTTGTTGGTTCAAATGTACTAAGGTTTTTTTGTCTATTATCTAATATTAGTTAAGCACTGCTTAACTGTATGCCACCTGATTTTAACAAGCAATGTGTGCAACAACGATGACAGTTGAGATTTTTATTGCGTTGTAACGAAAATACATACATAAAATATGAGTGCATAACTTATTTTATTCTTTAAACAAAAGGGTAATTAAGTAGATGGGTTCAAAACTACTCGTGGATCTTATCCATTTACCCAAATACAAAATGCGAATATTTAATATTTTCGCACATTGTGTGAATCTTATAAATGTCCGACCATGCCAGGTTCTTACATTATAACAGTAAGCATAGTACATATTGATAAGTAAAGCAATAATAAGTATTTATTCGTACAATATATAAATCGCTATTTATAACACTATGGCCATCACTCTGGAAAGTGAAGTGTGCGGTTTGGAGCGTATCAGCCAAACTCAACTTTTCTCGTTAGCAGGGGTGAAAACGCCTTATACTTGCATTTTATTCATTATTTGATCTTTGAGGATCTGTTATCGCTTTTGCTCCTACTAAACAATGCTCCGGGTGATAATTGGGAATGAGAAAGCTCAAAGACATGAATTGAGCGACAGCTTGACATATAATATCTCTCGGCAAAGTTAAACTTGTTGATGCTTCGTTGAGTTGCTTATTAAAATATTTTTGTGAGTCTTAGATAACTTTGACTGTGATGAACACGAGATGAGTCTCATTACTTCTTTTCTTAAAGCTCGTTTAATTTAAACTGTTGAACGCGAGCCTCCACAATGGGGAGAGAAATTGGCCTACATTTCCAAGCGTCAGCATTCGCAGTGATTTTTAAAATTTTAGTCATGTCTTATGACACATGCATAGTTCTTCGCTGTCAGGAATAAAGTGATTTTAGAAGGTTACGTAGAGTAGCTATAGATATTGCTTCTTCTATTGCAATTCGTTCAATGAGTGTCAGTCTTGCGCTGTAGGTTTGAACTGTTATGGTGGTCGATAAACCAATGCTTATTTGATGGTAAGTGGGACTCATCGCTCATGTATCATGCTATCAAGCTGCTGCCCACAATGAAATAAAACAATGAACAGGTATCTCCTGCTACAACTAAAATACTCCGAAGTGCTTCATGTCCTCTCACACGGATTACTCCCACTATCTCTATTAGTACCTGTATCAGCACTAAGACAATCATTGTCCTCATTCTTTCACCCCACATTTATTATCCTGGTCTTTCAACTCTTTTCCCTGGGTTTGGCAACCCGCGGTTGATAATTCTGATTGCACAGGTGTACTTAAGTGGTTTTACCATCTTGTTAACCATGCGTATTGTATAAATATTGGGAGGAAACATGTATAGAAAGAAAGAAAGAAAGAAAGAAAATAATTGAATTTCCACTAGTAATAAAGGATAAAACAAAATTTAGATACATAACGTCGAGGTGACAATAAGGCCCGCATTCAGCAACTATGTCACAGTGCATCGTATTACAACACACTACAACGCTAGTTTTCAATGCGGCCTACGTTAGTAACGTACGGACGTCAAATAAGCAGTATTTAATTAATTACTTACTTAATTAGCAGTAATTACTTACTAGTATGTATAAGGTGATACGTATTCTTAATCTGTGACCCTGTGAGCGGTGAGAGGAGTAAAGAATATTTTTTGGACAATTTTCTACCTTTTCACATTAGTCTTTACGACCACGATAAGAAGATTGGGATGATCGAAAGATCTGTACTATAGCTCAGTGGCTTAGAGCACTTTTCCGGATCAGAAAAGACGCGGGTTCGATTCCCGCTAGTACAAAAAAACTCTTTTTCCTTATTCACAAATAATTTGTACTTTAAAAAGTGGCGGATCATCTCAAATGCTAAAAAATATAGATCAAACACACACATAACTTCAAAAAACCTCTAAAAGTCCGGGGTGTACGTCGTACAAGGTCTGGAACATCGACTGGGGATCGACCACTGTCTTTGCAGTTGTTAGTTCTACCGCTAGGCTATCACTACGTTTGACAATATATTATTTTTGTTGTTGCAGGTCTACAAAAGTCGGCAAGCTGGCGCACTTAAGTAAGTCTACATCTTTTCTAATATTATAAATACGAAAGTCAGTTTTGTATATTTGTTTGTTATGCTTTCACACTGTAACTACTGAACCTATCATTATGAAAACTTTGCGTAAACATTGTCTGCAACCCAGAAAGAGATATATACTACTTTTCATCGCGTAAAAATTGATGATTCCTGCAGGATAACTATTTTTACACAGAGATGTGCTGTTGAGTAATGTATTTATTATATCCTGTGGTTCACCAAGACGGAGTCACGGGCAGAATCTAGCAGTCTATATTTCACAACTGACTTAATTTTTACTCTTAAAACAATATTATATCAACAATATTTTAGTTTTATTGTGTTTGTCTGTGTGATGACGGACTAAGAATACAAATGTCACCACCCCGTTCTTTCCCAAGGATGTCGTCCGAGGCGACTAAGGAAAGTAAACAATTATCACTTATTGCATTAATGGTGGTAGGGCTGGGTACCAAGTGGGAGTACTCACTTGGTATCGGGCCCGAGCGGCTTGGTACCACCATCTCCCGTGTGACCGGCCATGAAGCACATCGGTGTGTTTTCGTTGTTACAGGAGATAGCCGTTAATTATTTCATTTCATATCTGTGAAATTAAATTGTGAGTAGCGGCATGACAATACTCTTGGTATAGTCGAGTCCATGAATGACGGTTAAAGTTCGTAGTATGGCACCATTGATGGTAGTACTTATGACAATATGTTGCTTCTAAGCAAAAATCGAGATTTTCCTCAAAAATTACGCCACGGCACATGCTGCTCCTTTATTATGAATATATTTTATGAAAGCTATTAGACTAAAACGTTGATGTGATAAAATAATATGAAAGTAATTTACATTTATTTTGATAAAAACTCATTATTTTAGGGCCTTAAGGACTAATAGTCATTAAGATTATAAACACTAATCTGGGCCTGTAGAATGTAACTCACTAAATCGTATCGACATCGTATCGTCTCGCTTGTGATTGGTAGAGAAACCGACGCATGATGTCACAATAATCCTTCGGCCAATCACGGTGATCTCACTATCAATCACAATGACACGATGTTATGTCGATATGATCAAGCGAGATACATTCTAACCCCCTTTTTTTTTTTTTTTTTTTATTTTAGGTGGGCAAAAATGTCCTACCGCACACCCCGCTGCCCGGGGAGACAACGGGGTGAATGGGGCTCTCACCCACTAAAAACCCACCGTGCGCCTACACCCGCCCTTGCTACGGCGGATCACGGGTACCGCGTCGTTACGACCGCGATCCGCAGGCGGCAGCCCCTACGGGCACCCTCTCTTGAGCGACGCCTCGCGCACTTGGGCGTCGCACCTTCGCGGTAGGCTTCCGCGGACGGCAGGGTACTCCCCGACCCCACCGTCCGCAGCCTCGGCTAGGGCGGCATAAGGCGCAAGTAAGCGCGCGCACGCCGCCCCTCGCGCCGGCGGCGAATCGGGTCCGCGAAGGAGGATTCCTCACGGGCCCTCTCCGCCACCTCCTTCCGCGAGATGACAGCCTCGCAGAAGGCGGCGACCGCGGTCCAGGCCCTGTCACTGCCAACCATCGCTCGCGCAACGGCCGGCAGCGACAGGTCCACGCCTATGACTGCAACGAGTTCCCGGCGCTGCACATCCCATGCCGGGCATGACTCGAGCGTGTGCTGCGCCGAGTCCTCGTCGCAGTCGCAGTGGTGACAGCCTGGGGTCGTCTCCCTCCTTGCGATCGTGTGCAGGTATTTGCCGAAGCAACCATGCCCCGACAAAACCTGCACCAACCGGAAGGTGAGGATCCCGTGCTGCCGCCCTGCCCATTCTTCCAAGATCGGCCGGAGCGCCCCCACGGTCCAGAGACCGGCTCGGGGCGTCTCCAGCCGAGACTTCCACTTTAGGACGGTGGCGCGGCGGGCATCTTCCCGCCAAGATGACATTACGCTCGGCGAGGGGCGGCTGCCCCCCGCCCGCGCCGTCGACGCCCGCCGATAGACTTCGGCGAGCACCTCCGCCTCCAGATCCCACGGGGGGGTTCCGGCCAACGCGCAGGCTGCATCGGTCGAGACCGTGCGGTACCCGCGTATTGCCCTGACCGCTACGACCCTCTGTGGACGCCACAGAAGGGCCCTATTACGAGCGGCCAGGGACTCCGCCCACACGGGCGCGCCGTACAGCGCCATCGACCGTACTACCCCCGCGTAGAGTCGTCGACACGCAAGACTCAGTCCGCCCAAATTCGGCATAAGTCGCCCGAGGGCGGACGCCGTGTTGACGAGCCTTGGCGCAAGACGGCGGAAGTGCTCGTCAAAGTGCCACCGTCCATCCAATACCAGGCCCAGATATTTGATGTGGGCCTGGATTGGCAAGCCCACCCCATTGACCGTTATCGAGGCGCTGGAGGGCGGGCCCCGTCGGCGCCCATGGAACAGTAGGGCCTCCGACTTTTCAAGGGCCACCCTAAGCCCCAGCGCCTCAATCCGCCTGACCACCTCCGCGGTACCTGAGGTGGCCAGCGTTGCCGCCTCCTCGAGGGTCCAGCCCCGGGCTGTGACGAGCGTGTCGTCTGCGTAGCAAATTACGCCCAGCCCGGGGGGGAGCCGGCCACGGAGGACCCAGTCGTAGCCGATGTCCCACAGGAGCGGCCCAAGAACCGAACCCTGCGGGACGCCGCACGACATAGCCCTCCTTACAACGTCCCCTTCCCGGTCCACGAAGAGGACGCTGCGGCCGTCGAGGTAGTCTGCCACCAGCCGCCTTAGGTAGAGGGGCACTCCATGGTACCGGAGTGCCTCCTTGATGCAGCCGAATGGCAGACTATTGAAGGCGTTGGCGATGTCAAGCGACACCGCCAACAGCACATCCCTCGAGGTGACGGCCTCCGCAGCCGCGGCCTTCAGGCGCAGAATGGCGTCGACCGTAGACCGACCCGCCCGAAATCCAAACTGGGCGTCGGACAGGTCGGGGCCGACCGCTCCTAGGTGCCGGACGATGCGGGCAGCGACTACCCGCTCGAGGAGTTTGCCCACCTCGTCCAGCAACACGATGGGCCTGAAGGCCGAGACTGTGTTCGGAGGCCGTCCCGGCTTCGGCAGGAGCACGAGCCTCCCCTCCTTCCAGCAGTCAGGGAACCGTCCGGACACCAGGCAAGCGCCGAACAGTCCCCCGAGGCGGGGCTCAAGGTGGTCGAGGACCAGGGCCAGCACTCGGGCGGGAACCCCGTCCGGCCCGGGGGCAGCACCTCTCCGCATACGCGCTACCGCCGCCCCCATTTCCGTCGTCGTCACGGGCGGTACCTCCACGTCGTCGGCCTCCCGGTCATCATCTGGCGGAGCCATGACCGGGGGCGTGTGCACCGCCCGTGAAGGGAAAAGCCCCTCGACCACCTCAGAGAGGAAGCCTGGCTGGAGGGTCTCCGTAAGGGGGGGGCCCTGGGCGCGGAGCTTGTTAAGCGCCGCGCGGTACGGGCGTCCCCAGGGGTCACGCTCGAGACCCTCCAGCATCTCCTGCCTTTTCGCATCTTTGGCGCGACAGATGGCCAGCTTTAACGCGGCGCGCGCACTGCTGTACTCCGCATACAGCCGGCCCTCCCGCTCTTCGTCGCGGATTCGGCGACGGCGGCTGCGGGTGTAGGACCTCCGGGCACGAATACAGGCCGCACGGAGGTCCGCCAGCTCCGGGGACCACCAGTAGACCCCCTTCCGTCGAGGCGGGCGCCGCACACGGGGCATGGCCGCATTGCATATCTGCGTAAGCATGCCGCGAATGCGGCCAGCCTCGGCGTCCACGTCTTCCGTCAGGGGGGGCGGCAGCCAAGATTGAAAAATGGCCGCCTCCACTAGCAGGTCCCGGTCGAGCCTACCCACAGCCCATCGCGGAAAAGCGGGAGTTCTGTCCGCCGCGTGACCCCTGCTGGCGCCCTGAAGGTTCCGGGAGACCTCTATCTGAATATATCTGTGGTCAGATAGGGTCTCGACCTCCTCCAGGACTCGCCAGCTCCTTACGCGTGCGGCGACACCAGGGCTAGCGAACGAAAGGTCCACTATCGACCCGCCCCAGGGCCGCACGCACGTTTGGGCGGACCCTCGGTTGAGTAACACGAGGTCCGCCGCTGCCGCCCACTCTTGGACCGCCGCACCTCGGGGGTCCGTCCTGGGGGACCCCCATGCCGTGGATTTGGCGTTGAAGTCCCCCAGCACGAGCACAGGGCTCGGTGCTATACGCCGTATCGAGGTCTCCAGGTTGTGCAGGAGGACCTCGAAAGCCGCCAGACTACGACTAGGGGAGAAGTACACGCCATACAGCGTGACCCCTCCCCATTCGGCCGCCACATATCCCGTGCCCTGGTCTTTGAGTGACAAGGGCGGGGAATGCGGCGCCGCCGAGCCGACGACCGCCACGGAGCCATCCCCGCTACCCGCCCAATTGGGGCGATCCGGGACTATGTAGGGCTCCGCGGCTACGGCAACACCGATCGACCGCTCCGCCATGGATTGCAGGAAGAGGTCCTGCGCCCTGGCGGAATGGCCGAGATTCCCCTGGAGGAGGATAGCGTCGTGATCCGTTATTGGACCACGTTATCCTCCTCCATGCGCTGCGGCGGTCCAGCCGCGCTGGGTTGGGCAGCCGGGGCCGATTGGCTGCCCACCCCCCTCTTAGGGCCTGACTTGGCCGGAGGCCTGCACCCCACTCGCCCCATACAGTGGTTGGCAGGGCGATTGCCCGCCGCGCACGCGGGGCAGTGTGGGGTGGCAGAACAGGCAGCCGCCTGGTGCCCTGCCTGACCGCAGCGGAAACAAAGCCCGCTGCAGTCGAAGCAGTTTGTGCACAGCGGCCGGGTGTGACCGACCGCCATGCACTTGTAGCACCTGACAGGCCGGGGCTCCAGCGCGATTACTCGCGCGGCGCTCCAGCCCACCAGAAGTCTACCGGCGGCGACCAAATCCTTGGCCGCCGCGACAGGGCACGAGACCCAGACGGCACCCACACCACCTGGACCTGGGCGAATGGTGCCCACCCGGACAGCGCTGCTGGGAGATCCGGTTTTCGAGACGATCGCCTCCCGGATCTCTTCCGCCGTCACGGAATCGTCCAGCCCGGAAATGCGCAGTTCGGCGCACTTCACGGGTCTGGCGACCCGGACACCACTCTCCTCTGGGAACAGGCCCAGCAGCCTCTCGGCCATTGCGTCGGCCGTCTTGGCGCCCTCTGGCCCCAGGTACTCGAAGATCCGAGCACCTGTCCGGGCTTGGCGGGAGCGAGCGGAAACGTCCCCGAGATCGGAGACGTTTATCTCCCGCCGGGCACGCTTCAAGACGGCCTCGTAGGTCAGGCCCTTTTCTTTTCCCTCAGGCAGCACGGTGATCACCACCGCAGCTGCCTTCGGGACCTTCAATTTCCGCGACTTCCTCTTCCGCGGCTTCGGGGCTTCCCCTCTCTGATTTATTGGCGCCGCCTCACGCTCCGAGGCAGCGCCGCGACCCTTGGCCCGGGATCGCCGGGGCCCAACCACCTGCCAGTCCCCGTCTGAGGACGTAGCAGTGGCAGGGGCGGGGGCAGGAGCACGGGGCGCGACCGCCGCAGCCCGTGAGGGTGCGACCGTTCGTCTCGGCATAGTAGGACGCGGAGGCGCAGCGGCGCTTGGTAGAGGCGGGAACTCCTCTCGGGGCTGACCCCTCGGGGCTTGTCCCGCCTTTTCCTTTTTTTGGCCTTTTTTTTGGCCCTTTCCCTGCACAGGGGCCGGCGAAGGTTTTGCCGCTGGTGGTTTGGCCGCCGGTGGTTTAGCCGCCGTCGCGGCAAAAGACACATGCCCTCCCTGGCACGGCAGAGGTGTCGATGCCGAGGACGCTGCAGCCCTTCTTTTATCAGCCGCAAGCGGCGGCTGAAGTCGGGGTTCCGGCGGCAATCTTGCAGCTAGGGCCTCAATTCTCGGGCCAAAGACCGCATCCATGCGGTCGATGACCGCACGGAGCATTTCGTCGTCGAGCCCAGTGACAGGGCCCGACTGAGCGGCAGACGGAGCCGAGGCGGTCGCCGAGGTGGGGCGGGGGCACGGCGGCTGCGGCGAGGCGGTCGCGGGGAGACCAGGCTCGACCCGCATCACAGAATCCGAGGCACTCGGGATGGCCTCAGGGAGCCCAAGTTCGGCTCTCATATTGGCCATCCCTCGGTGCAGCTCCTCGACCGTTATCTCCAGGCGCTCATTGCGCGCCCCAAGGTCGGCTACCTCCGCCACAAGCCGCTCCACCACGTTGGACAGTTCCGTGGCGGCGATTTTAAGGCCCCGGACGAAACTGCTTTTTAGGTTTCTCGAGCCCATGGCCACCGTCGAAATTATGGCCACGCTGTCCGCGGCTCTTTCAGCGAATTTGGCCGCAGTAGGCGGCCCATTGTCGTCTATGGGAAGACGGAGCTTCTCAGAGAGGAGCGCCAGGCGCTCCTCTGCGTGCTGCACCGTCTCCGCCCGCTTAAGACATCGCGTCTCGGCCTCTTTCGCTGAGGCGGCACGCGGTATCGGCGTCCCGGGTCGGCTGATACCTCGACCCCTAGCCGCTGCGGGTATTTTTGGGGGAGGCATCTCTGCTGAGCTCAAATCGGACTCCGAGGCAGCGCCCCCCTGAGACAGGGTGCGCTTGCGCCAGAAACGCGACTCCGACACCACCTCTGCCGGCCGCGCTTGCTGACTCTCGGCAGCCTCAGTCAGGCCACCCTCCTCAGCAGACATCTCGGCAGCTGATGTGCAGGCCGAGCTGCCCGTCATCGAGCCGTCCCTTGAAGACTGGGGGGACGCTCCCTTGGACGTCTTTTTGCCCTTGCGGGACTTTCTGCCGCCGCGCGTTTTACGCGCAGCTGCACTAGTAGGGGCCGCATTTACAGCCGGACCCCTTACGGCTGAGGCGTCAGGTGCATTACCCGACTCCGTCGAACTTGTTTTTAAATTTTTAGAATAATCCATATGATTCCCACGAGTATGGGAGAAAGGAGGTCCACCCGGGCAGAGCTCCCTGTACCCGGGTAAGCGTACATTTGTAACCCAACACAGGGGGTCCGCAGGTACCCTGGCTGGGGCCGCGCTCGAGACTGAACTACCCATCAGCCATGCATCTCCTCGCCGCGCGCCAGAGCTTGAGATTCGGGGTAATTTTTTATAGAGGTTGTCTTCCTCGCGGTCCGGGCGATTAAGCCAAGACCCTCGTTCCTGTATGCCCGCGAGACGTAACCACAGGCACGCGCTCAGGTTTACGATTTGGGACGGGGGGGGGGCCGCTGTGGCCCCACTGTCCCCCCTCTCCAGAGCCCGGTGAGCCAGTCTGGCCCCACCGACTCCGACGCCTGGTCTATCCGCTGTGCCCTCTGCTGAGTCAGAGGGACACGCGGAGACCCGTCCTGTCCGGAATTTTAGCCGCCGGCGACTGCCGACGTTGCCCGGGGTGCACCACTAGGAGGTAAACCGGACAAATTAGCACCCCACATTCTAACCCCCTAGCTAATGGAAATGAGGAAACCCTCACGCCTCAGAGATTTTTTCGACGGATTGTAAAGTTTGCCATCCCGCAGAGGGCTAGTATGGTGGACCGTGGACAAAATCCCTTTCATTTTGACAGGTCATTGCCTGGTACATTAATTAATGGAGACATAAAGTACACGTCAAAATAATGGATAAATATAAATAACTATAAATATACTTTGGCCGTGTGGGGCCGGCTTTAGAATTGTCCCACCCCTCTCTACCCACGGGAGTCGTAAAAGCCGACTCATGTTAAATTTTTTTTTATTGCATGTAGTGGCAGTAAATGGTAATAGTTGCTCATGGACTCAACTATACCGAGAGTATTGTCAAGCCGCTGCTCACCATTTCATTTCACCGATATGAAATGAAAGAATAAACGGCTATCTCCTGCTACAGCCAAAACGCAACGATGTGCTTCATGGCCAGTCACACGGGAGATGGTGGTACCAACCCGCTCGGGCCCGATACCGAGTGAGTACTCACACTTGGTACTCAGCCCTACCACTAGTCATGCAATGGATAATATTGGCCTACTTCCCTTAGCCTCATACGACACCCGTGGGAAAGAATGGGGTGGTGACAATTGTATTCTTAGTCCGTCACCACATGGACAAAGTATACGCTGATCTTTAGTTTTAGTTTATTACTTCATCTATACTATTATAAAGCTATAACAGACCTATATTTGTACATTTAAGATCTTTGAGAAAAAAATACTATATTAGGCTATATTATAGGCGTATCTAAATAGAAAACAATTTTTATAGGTTTTTGTCTGTTTGTCTGTTTGTTCGCATCACGCAAAAACTACTGAACAGATTTTGATGTAACTTTTTTTTATTTGGTAGCTCTTGATAAGACATAAAAACTGGTATACATTTTATCCCGCTTAATTAACCTAAAAACTATCTTTTGGGTGCGGCGAAGCCCCGGGCTTTCTTCATAATTTTAGGCTGATCTTTAGGCTTAGTTTATTATTTCATGAGTACATAAAATCAACACAAAGTGTGGAAATGTGAGATGTTCGAATCTGTTTTGCCAATTCATCTGGACGGTATCCAGGAGATGCAGGCTCGTGACTGTTATTTTTGATTTCACATTTTCACACTTTGTGTTGATTTATATGGCTAAGCATGTCAAATGCTAAAACAAGTATATAAACATATCTAAGTACATAAAATATTAAATCGTCTAGGTAATATAAAGTTAAGATGGTATTTTTAACTTTTATTACAATCTAACATCGATAAAGCCCTCCTGTTGATCAAATACTTTAAAAAGTTTCAAATCATTAGAGTAAAAATTCCAAGAGCGAACGGAAAGTTTTATTTTGGGTAAAACGTCGCGAAATAATGTATAAAGCGCAATACCAACCGACCGCTGTTATTAAACTTAAATACATTTTTTGCATAAAGTTGTGAAAAAGGGCGAACCACCTGTGTATAAGCGGTGTTCGTGGGCTCCGACGAAATCAAATAGGATTCCAAGTTGCCGATTTTATCGTGAATGAAAAACAGTTCAAGCCTCACCTCACTACGAATTTTTATTTTACTGAAAAAAAAATCGAGTTGGTTTGTGATACTCGTTTTCACCAAAGCCGCAACAAAACAAAATCTATCCCTTTTTCTTAACCTTATTTTTCTACTCGTAAGTTCTATGAAGCTTAGTTGAGTGACGGTAATACACAATAGAATATAAACTGCTTTTTCAACATATTTACTCGGATTCACTTGGGATTTTCAACAATCTCATAGCATAATTTACATTTTAAAATAATGTTTATTAGCTTAATCCATGAAATTTATACAGGTGACATACAAGGCTATGACAAGCGATTACCGTAGACTATACACATTTGTAACACTCACGAGGCATCACTCGCGAGTCGCCAACTCTAACAAAAGGCCTAAGAGGTGGTGAGGAGGAATAATAAGGAGGTGGTTTGGGCAGAATATTTTACAAATATAAGTAGATAGTAGACCAACTAGGAAAATAGTAGATATAAACAACGATAGCCCTACTATTGTTTACATTGATCTTTTGTGAGAGTAAATTGGGGAATGTATTAAGAGACGGTTTCATGGCAAGACGAATGGGCCAGCTCGATCGGGGAAGTACCACCCTCTCAAAAAAGATCAACGTGTAACCATGGTAGTTACGCCTACCGTTTTTTCGTATGGTGAGTGAGAGCGCTGGAGGCCCAAATCCCCTCCCTATCTTCTCCTTCCTATCCACTTCCTTTCCCAATTGCTTGGAGATGGCGACGCGCGAGTGATAACTTGGTTTTGCTAGCGTCTTTAGGCTATGGTAATCGATTACCATCAGGTGGGCTCTATGCTTGTTTGTCACCCATATAGTATAAAAAAAAGATTAAATAGCTTAACTACCTCGGTGGTGTAGCGGTAGTGTATGCGACTGCTAATCATGAGGTCTCGGGTTCTATCCCCGGGTCGGGCAATGTTATTGAGCTTTTTCCTAAAAAGAAAAGTTCTCAGTAGCAGCCCGGAGTTTGGAAATGTGCCCGGTAGACGTCAATAGGCTCGCCCCCTATTACGTGGTACTTAAACATAGCTGGCGAATCGTGGGTGTGTAATACATCTCTGCCTACCCCTTCGGGGAATACAGGCGTGATGCTAAATAGCTTACTTCAAGTAGTTCTGATGTAAATTTAAACTGTCTCTGCCGTGTGGGGCCGGCTTTAGAATTGTCCCACCCCTCTCCACCCATGGGAGTCGTATGAGCCGACTGAGGGTTTACCGGGAGAATGGGCAGCAGCACTCCCTCGAGTATGAACAACATCCACTGCGATCGCCAACCCGCCTGCCAAGCGTGGCGATTACGGCACTATCCCCCATATGAGCGAAACACATGTTGTGGCGTTCTCTTGGGGAGGCCTATGTCCAGCAGTGGACTTCGAAGGGCTGATGGATGGATGGATGGAAATTTAAACAAAGGAAACGCGAAAGTAGATACCAAATCGCCTGGTCAGTGTAGCCTAATAGACATTTTTGTGCCCTAAATGGCTAATATTCAAATATTATTGACGCTCCTTGCGAAATAATATAGAACAGATACTTATAAAACTGTTGAGAGCGTAAAAGCTAAAAGTTAAATGTATTTCTTGTACTTCATCACTTAATCAAAACTTAGCTCCAAAAAGTATGACATCTGAGATTTCTTTTTATTTCATACTAGCAGTGCCCGCGGACTCCGTTCCGCGTTAGAAATATTTTTGTCCCGGCCCATTTGTCCCGCGTAATACTTCAAGTTAAAAGTTCGGAATAAATAAAAAATATGATGATGAAGGTTTTTTGTTGTTATTTTGGTTATTTGTTTTTTTTTTATTGTTTTTTGTTTTTTTTTATTGTTTTTTGTATTTTTTGTGTTTTTTATGTTACTGTTTTTTGATGTTATTTTTATTACTTGATGTTAATATACACTATTTACATTATTTACATCATGTTTACTTATTTTAATTGTTCAAAACTTGTCGATATACTATATTAGTACCTAGTAATGTTGTCATTTGGTACTAAAATATATCGTCTTTCAGGAGTTCCAACCCGAGATAAGCCAACATATAACTGAAAGCTAAAAGTATATGGCAGAAAAACAGTGCTTTCTCAGGTCAATGCCCACCAGAGAAAATGTTTGACCCTGGGACTTATTAATAGTGAGGGCAAAAGAGACTTTGACGGGTAACCTTTTAAACAGTATAGGTAAATCAGTCGGAATCATGGGTATCCGCGGAATATAAGCAAATTGTCCCACTGCTGGCCCTGTGAAAATGGTCGCCACGATTATATTCTCCCGCAACTCTTTTATGAGCAGCCTTGTGCCATTACACATGTTGGGGGGGTCTCAAGTTCCTTAAAAGCATGATAGGAATGCCAACTTTTAGCATAAGGTCGTGGGGAGGTAAGCCAGAAGGACTCAAAGAATTTAAACATTCTTGAGGATAGTGCACTGTATCCTCAATAATACACACCGTGTCAATGAACTTATAGTGATTGACTTGCCTGGGAATTTTTCCTAAAATTACTTTATTTATCTCATTCACTGAATCGTTTCTGGGTGAGACTATTGCCCTAGAACAAAGCCAATGATAATCTCTTTCCATTAAACTTTCAAGACCGGGATATATTGCGTCTATCAGATCTTCTAACCTGTGTAATATGTGACCTAACCGATTGTCAAGTTTAATGTCATCCCTACTGTTAGTGTTAGGACAGCAAATTTTTCCTTCTCCAAGATTCAGTAGTTGATGCGGAAAGTCGTTATCGTAGTTGTCGCTCAAGTGGGTTCTCATGTTTGTTCGTAAATTGAGAGTTTCAACGGAACTCCATAAGCATGATAATTTTAAGCATGCCCTGATGACATCGGCGCGTGTTCCTTTTGTTATTACAGGCAGCATTTGCCGAAAATCGCCCGCAAAAACAAAACTAAACGTAGTACACTACCCATATCAGCATCTGAGTTTCTGATGTCTTTTAGCGTACGGTTCACGGCATCAATATTAGCTGTATGACTCATGGTACATTCGTCCCATATAATTAAGGATGTAACTTTAAACGGCCGGGGCGGCGCGCACCGCACTTTTTTATTTTGCTAATATCTTTGAAGATATTTGTTTAAAACTGTATAAAGGTCACAGATATTCTACATTGAATTTCCGTTCTAAAAACATATTTATAAAGATATATGTATATTAATACCATATGGGCTAAATAAGCTTCACAAAAATTATTTTTAATTTACAATTTTAACAGTAAAAGCAGTTATTGTGAGTTATCCGTATGAGATAGGCATATGCTACCGTAGACTTTTTTACAGATTTTGATACGTTCTTTAATATTGTAGTACATTGTTTTGTTCTATCTTCAATAGTTTCCGCAGCGCTTGCGATGAAAGCAATTTTTTTTACAACTTGGATTACATTATTCAAGTTTAAGTAAAGATGCGTAATTAAAGCCTATGACACTCCACAATAACGTAGCTTTCTATTGGGGAAATAATTTTGAAAATCGGTTCGGTAGATCTAGAGATTACCCCTTACAACGTCACAAACTCACAAACGTTACCTCTTTATAATAATATAATATAATAATAATAAATAAATAATAAGTATAGATTAATATCACCGACGTCATAAACCTTCGTCTGATTACATATTATGATGTAATGAACTCGGTCAAGGAGATTTATGCCGAACAAAGCTCTCGTTATCTTAGAGCCAAGAGCTAAGAATATGAAAAATATGCATATCTTATAGCGCTTTGTAGGTACTTTCAACTAAGATATACCATTGCACAATCTTGCTGAATTTAAGCAGATGCTCAGTCTTCGTTAGCAAAGGAATTTGTTATTAAAATCTCTTGAACAAAATGTTTGTTATTTAAATATTAAATATTTAAATTAATTTACGAGCATTTTATGTTCAGATGTTGTTATTCTCATATTATAAATTTCAGTATTTATTAGATAACATTAAAGTATGTTTGCTTTTTTTTTTCTATGCAATAAATGGTAGAATTTTATGCACTGCTATACTGTTCAACGTATCAGCAATAAATTTTACAAACATATTGTAGAACAGGCTACAGGAAAGACAAAGGTTTAATCCCCAAAAGAGGAATGATTCCAGGATAGCCTACAGTAACTGAGTTACAGTAACGCGTGGCGGGGTTAGTTTATAATATATTATATCAAAGCTGCCTGTGGCTCTGCCAAGGGCAAAAGGTCAAAATCTGGCCTAGATAGATCTAGATACGTCACCATCTGCAACAAAAAAAAAAACTCTACACATAGCTATTCCACAGGAAACTTATTTTTTCTAGGATAAACATTATAATATACTTTCCCATATTACGGGCGAAATTTTGTGGTGATCGGTTAAGTAGTTAAGCTAACAAACAAATAAATTCACGTACTTATCTATGCTATAATAAAGCTGTAACAGAGCTGTGTCATGTACATTTAAGATATTTGAGAAAAAAATTACTGTAATAGGCTACATAGGTGTGTCTAAAACACAAAACGATTGTTTTTAAATGTTTTGTCTGTTTATCTGTTCGCGCATCATGCAAAAACTACTGAACGGATTTTGATGCAGCTTTTTTGTTTGATAGCTCTTGATTAGACTTAACAACTGGTATATATTTTATCCCGCTACTATATCGGGAACCTGAGATAATAGCCAAAACTAGCTTTTGGCTGCGGCGGAGCCGCCGGCAAAGGCTAGTTTATAATATTTGCAAATATTGCTGGGTCTACACCTAGTGCCGTGGAGTTTTTCAATCTATACTATTATAAAGCTGTAACAGAGTTGTGTCTGTACATTTAGGATATTTGAGAATATGCTATTTAAGCGTGTCTAAACACAATTTTTTTTTTTAGAATTTTTGTCTATTTATCTGTTTCTCTGTTCGTTCGTTCGCACATCACGCAAAAACTACTGAACCGATTTTTATACAACTTTTTTTATTTGAGAGCTCTTGGTTTGGCTTAAAACTGGTATATATTTTATTCTGCTACCTATACAATAAAGGCTAGTAATACAATAAAGTGATACAAATTGATTTGACTGTACCGGGAGCTAAGTTTCATATTCTTTCTTACTTATTTTCACGCCATTTACCTTGCGGGGTAGGCACAGAGAACAGAGTGCCAAAAAGCTAAATTCTTGCATACATCTCTCGCTTCCTCAACATTCATACTTCTCTTTATACCAGTTCACCAGTTTCGGAGACACCTGACTCCACCTTCCTTCAATACAACATGACCAATTTGGTCTAGGTAGGTGAGTCTCGGTCTCCCCATATACCTACATCCTTCCACTTTCGCATTTTACATCTTCTTGATCAATCGCTGTTCCCGGCATTCTTTCGTAAATATTTTCAATATATCATAATTTTCTAGTGTAGATTTTTTGTCTGTCTGTCTGTTTGTATGTTCGCGCATCACACAAAACGGATTTTGATGAATCATTTTTATTTGATAGCTCTTGATTAGACTTAACAACTAGTATACATTTTAGCCCGATACTATATTGGGAACCTGAGATATAACCCTTAAACTAGCTTTTGGCTGCGGCGGAGCCGCGGGCAAAGGCTAGTATATGCAACTCACTATATATATATATATATATATATATATAATATAATATAACTCTATTGGTCGTTTGGTCGTTGACTTAGAAGTACTGGAGGAGAGAAAAATACTAAAAATTGTATTAGAAAATAAAGACAGATTTGGGAAAAGAGTGGGCTAAAACTTTGCTCCGCAAATGTAGTGTATTGTGCATGCTTGTTATAAGTAAATCTGCCAATTGAGTCAGCTTTTTATCATTCTGAATAGAGAAAGTCTTCGCGAATTCGCGAGCACAGTTCACAAAAAAAAGTCGTAAAGTTTGAGCTACGACTGTAAACGTCAGATGAAATTCTGCACCTTTATTTATTTGCGGGTAACGTTCTCCCGACTTTGCAGACTTACCACGAGTGTCGGAGTATTATCCTTAGAATTGTATTAAGTTGAGCTTACTTTCCTGATTATGTTTTATTGCTGTTTTAGTTTATGCGATTACTTAAAATGGTATCGAAATAATTATCTTTGAGTTGGTATACTTATTATTGTAGTACAAGTCTTGGTTGTTCCTTGTTCGTTTTTTTTTTATTGCATGTAATGGCAGACGTGCCACGGTCCATCTGATGGTAAATGGTAACCGTTGCCCATGGACTCGACTATACCGAGAGTATTGACAAGCCTCTGCTCACCAATTCATTTCACAGATATGAAATGAAATATAAACGGCTATCTCCTGCTACAGCCAAAACGCAACGATGTGATTCATGGCCGGTCACACGGGAGATGGTGGTACCAACCCGCTCGGGCCCGATACCAAGTGAGTACTCCCACTTGGTACCCAGCTCTACCACCAGTCATGCAATGGATGAAAATTGCTTACTTCCCTTAGTCGCCTCATACGACACCCGTGGGAAAGAACGGGGTGGTGACACTTGTATTCTTAGTCTGTCATCACACGGACAAAAAATATATCGATTGTTTGCCGGGAATATACTTAAGTTAGGAATTAATTAATTATATGTTCAATATTCTAACAAATAGCAAAGCGGTAAAACCAAGGACTGCAAAGACAGTTTTATCGAGTTCAATCTCCAGCCCGAGGTTTTTGTACGGCATACTCCTCTGACTTTCCGAAGTTATGTGTGTATTTGTTTACAAGTTATTACTGCTCGGTGAGTGATGAGGATGAGGAGAACTGCACGCCTGAGATTTACTCCACGGCTACGTGCTTGGGAAGTCTGCTTACCCGCACTGGGCCAGCATGGTGAACTACGGCCTAAATTGCTCTCAATCTGAGTAAATAGGGTTGGAAGAATAAATTTTTCGTTTTGCTATGATAGGTATAATTAATACTTACAAATAATTTAAAAAGGGTAGGTATCATTTATTAAATTTTAAAATTATAAACTTTGACTTTTTTCTGAATTAACATACTCACATCATAGGTAGACCATTATTGACCCTTAAAGAGCGTTAATTATTATATTATATTTATATAAGTATTTTGTTGTTACGTCTATATATTTTTCCACTACTGCACGTATCAAATTAATAATATAATAGCATACATGTACCAATATTTATATTATTTAATCACCAGAATGTATGACAAAAATTGAAGAAGTTAGTAATATAACATTTTTAGGAGTTTGGATTGATAATGATATGTCATGGCAAACACATTAACAAAGTATGCAACAAGCTGAATCAGTATTCCTATGCCCTATATAATCTTGCAAAAGTTGTTGATAAACAAGTTGTGCTGACAGCTTACCCTGCATATGTATCATCAACATTAAAATATGGTATTATATTTTGGGGAAATGCCACAAATAAATACATTATTTAAAGCACAAAAGAGATGTGTGCGTGCGATAGCCAACATTCATATTCCAGACTCATGTAGACCATATTTTATACAGTTTAACATGTTGACCTTAACTTCATTATACATATATGAAGTAGTAAATTTTGTGAAGATAAATAAGTTTTTTTTGGCGAACTTAAATCCAAGAGATATGTTTGGAATATTTCTGCTATACCACACAGAACTGCCTTACTGGATAAGAGCTTCTTCGGGATGACTTCAAGAATTTATAATAAAATACCAATTGGCATTTTAAAAATAACAAATATAAATAGCTTTAAGAATAAATTGCATAAATGTTTAATAAGTAGGACATATTACACAATTGAGGAATTTTTGAATGATAATAACAAGTATGAAATTGATTAATTGTTTTAAGGTGCTTTGAATACAATTATATTAAGACATATTAGATTAAAAAAAAAAACAATATTGTATGCTTACATAGCAGGACATAGTGATACTTCAATTGAATGTATATCTTTATTTTCACCTATTTCCACAATAAAATGATTTGATTTGATTTGATTTCACCAGATTATTTATTAGACAGAAAAAATATGTTTATATAAAATTTCACTATTTAAAAAATATCGTATAAAATTAATTGCGGTACAATACTATCTCATCGTGAAGAAAAAATGACGGTTGATAGCGTGCCGGGACGACCCGCCCCGCGTGTCCCGCATACCCCTCTAAGACGCTTCTGAATTTTGCTAAAACAAGTGATTTAGTAACTAAATTCTACTTATTGATGAAATGAACTGTTATTATTCCTTTTATTTTGCTGCCGGTAATCGTTTTTACAACCTGACACTGTACATTTCACCATTTTTATCAAAAAATAAATAAAAGATTGCTCTCCTACTTAATGTGAACCGTATTGTTTTGCTACTGATTGAGCGTTCCAACGACGCGCGATACTGTTCATACTTGTGCTTACGGTTCATACTCAGTAAGGCGCGCTCTATAGTTTATATACTCTAAGAAAAAAACAAATATGCATTATTATTGATACTGTTCTTATTATAAAAGCAACGAACAA
This sequence comes from Leucoma salicis, assembly GCA_948253155.1. Taxonomy (NCBI): domain Eukaryota; kingdom Metazoa; phylum Arthropoda; class Insecta; order Lepidoptera; family Erebidae; genus Leucoma; species Leucoma salicis. Next base: position 5,452,470 of record OX411808.1, on the reverse strand, counting down.
AGTAACACCTACAGAATATCTTAGACTCTGCTAGGGCTGCAATAAAATTGCAGCTTGCAACCCCAATATCAAGGGATACCCGGGAACAATCAATCCCAGCTGGAACGTAATTTACTTTTGCCGCCTTGTAAATAAGAATCAAACATGGATGGAGCATTTGATCTTAGTGCCCCGGGGCAGGGGTGAAATGAGAGAAAATAAAAATCTCGAGATATTTCGCTATGAGAATTTTCTGTTGAAACTACTTATAAAATTAATTTGTTGTAGTACTTGCTTGAGTTTGGATAGCTTGTTTTTATTGTATAGGAGAATGCCCGCTAAAGTATGCTTTGGTTTCATATTGTATCATGTTGTACATTAATGAAACTTACCTTAACTTATAGCGTTTTAATTGTACTTTCAATTATAAAAAAATACAACAACTTTAACTTTGCCGATTTTTGAGAAAAAGGATGATGAAATGCTTCAAATTAAGTTATATTTTACACGTTAAGTACCTATAAACATACTTACATTTACGTATTCATTAAGTATTTACTTATAGGTTACCACCAATATAATTAAGTTTTTAATTTTAAATGAGTTAAATATTAATTATCTAGTGTCAAATGTGCCCGATACATGGCTAGAGGCTCGCCTAGTCAATGCCAAATTACGTGGTATTATAGTACTCGAACGATGAAAATACCTAATTAAATTACTAATTTGTCGGCAGATTTTTATCCCTCAAAGTTGATATTTGAGAAGATATTCTAAATATTAAAAACTATATTTTTGGCACTAATTTGAGTCTGATACAAAACAAAACCATGTATGGTCATTCTTCTTTAAAATAATAAATAAATAATACCCACTTGGTATCGGGCCCAAGCGCATCATTGCATTTTGGCTATAGCGGGAGATAGCCGTTTATTCTTTCATTTCAAACCGGTGAGCAGGGGCTTGACAATACTCTGGGTATAGTCGAGCCCATGAGCGACGGTTACCATTTACCATCAGATGGGCCGGGCTCGTCTGCCACCACATGTAATAAAAAAATTGTTCATGGACATTTTCACACAACGTCCTCTGGTCCCAAACTAAGCTTAATGCTTTCTGCTATGGGTACCAGAATACGGATATAATACATAATATAGTACTTTTTTTTGTAAATACATACATAAAATAGATAGAAAACACCCAGACGCAGTACAAATATCTGTGTTCATCACACAAATATTTGTCCTGAGTGTAAATGGAACCCACGACTTTGTGCACGGAACACTACTCGGTTACACTATCAACTACGCCACGACGCCCGTTACACACTACTGGTTTCGTTAATTTTTATTATAAACACTGATTGACCCGCCTTTTAATTAAATAAAATCTAATAGACTTATCATAGGCAATATTTTTAGTCATATACACCTATTATGTATTTGTGTGTTGTATATAAATAATGGTTTTCACTATAGCTCTTGGTTATCGCATGTTCTTTCAGATATTTCTTGATTAGCAGAAATCATCCCGCATTGTAATACTAGCTCATTATCTTCGGCTTGTGTTATAGTGATGTAGATAAAAAATCATTTTAGATAGGATTTGCGTAAAATCCTTTTAAATATTGACCTACAATACCAATGAAACCCATATGTAAATTTTCATGATCCTAGGCCCAGGAGATTGTGCTGTGAACTAGAAATATGTTAGTCAGACCTCTTTTTTATTTTATACCTCTACTGCGGTCGTAGCGTGATGTTTAATGCCTTCCTCAAAGATAATTATGAAATACTTAATAATATTCTAAAGATTAGCGTGTTTAAATAAACAATGCAGTGATAGCCTAGCAGTAAAACGAAGGACTGCAAAGAAAGTGGTATCAAGTTCTATAGCCAGTCCAAGGCTAAGACTGACATTTCGATATTTTTCGAAATTATCTGTGTATTTTGTTGACAATTTATCACTGCTTGTGAAGAAAACATCGTGAGGAAACCTGCATGCCTGAAAGATTTACTCGACGACTTGTGAAGTCTGTCAATCCGCATTGGGACAGCGTGGTAGACTATAGCCTAATCCCTCTCACCATGAGAGGAGACCCGTGCCCAATAGTGGGACAAAAAAAAAGGTTGAAAAAAAATAAGCTTATCAGCTTCATTATATTGATATAATTAAAAGATGGTGATGATAAAAGTAGATCATGATGAATATTGTATTCCAGATTGAATTTCAACACAGCTTATAAAGCTTACCGACCCGCAACGGGCCAGTGCGATAGATTATCGGTTAAGCTTCTCACTTTGAAATGAGACTTAGGACCGACGAAAATGCAGCACTCGTAATATAGATTATCAAAATTAGTGACTAAAATTTTGCAATTATTAAATTAGATTTATATCCTGCCTATTATCTAAGTATATTGAGTCGAGTTCATCAAATAACCATAGATAGCATTCCTTCTGACTTTATCAGAGAACTAGATTCTGTTCTCGACTTCTTCAACGTGGACGTCAAAATATAAAACGTCATTCTACGGTAAAATAACGATCTCTATGTAATAAGTAACGAAACATTTCATTACTTATTGTAAAAAAATAAACACAACTGGTGAAAATGTCATATATCCAAAATCCCACAACCGAGGTTTGAACTCGCGCCTTCTGAATACCGTTCGGATGCTTTGCCGACTTATCTGTCTTGACATAAATAATATATAGAATAAATATATAGAAAATAACAACATATTAACATATCGCCTGGAATCTAGAAAATTATAAATAAATAAATATTATAAATATTCACGAACATTTCACACAACTTCCTCTGGTCCAAAACTAAGTTTAACGCTTGTACTATGGGTACCAGATTACGGATATAATACATGTATATTACTTTTTTTTTGTAAATACATATATATAATAAATAGAAAACACCCAGACGCAGTACAAAAAAATATCTGTGTCCATCACACAAATAATTGTCCTGAGTGGGAATCGAACCCGTGTGACAACGATCTCATGCACGGAAGTCGGTTACACTACCGAATACGCCACGAGGCCCGTCAATAAAAAAGTTAACAATGACAACGAGACAATATTAATCCTTGAAAAATGGGACAGTTCCTGCGGGATACCTATTTTTGCATAGAAATAATTAATGTACCGTAGAGGGGTATTTATATTATACTGGTCAAGCGGACGCACTCACGGGCAGAAAATTATTAATTAATTTTTGTATAAAATTTTGAGAAAATATCCTATTTATAAGAAATTAAAAGTTGGTACCTACTGGCTATTGTTGTAGTATAATTTTTCTTATGAAGTCAAAAGTCGGTGAATACAAATTGTACTGGTGAACTTATAAGGCATCTTGTTGGGAAACATTTCTCGACATTTAAAAAGTTATGCTGTACTACTTTATATTATAAAAAAAAAATGTACAATTACGAAGAAAAATTGTACGTTATAAAAATTGTATTTTAATTTTTTCAGTTATAATTTTTTATATATTTTGTTAACTTTTTAATTCAATCTAGCACCTTTTATAAAACGGTTAATATATTTGAAAAAATTACTGCTATAATTAGTCATTAGCCATTTTTATTTTTCAAATACTGTCGATTTGAATGAAACTTTTTTATTTGATAGCTTTGCATTAAACTTAAAACAATATTTAAGTACGTAATTTTTCACCGCTCTAGCATGAACTTGATATTTAAGAAACCTCAACCAAAAATGTTCTGTCGCTTAAAAGCTTAACCTTGTTTTTGAGTGGCTCAGTAGCATCAAAGTTTGCCGATTAGAAACATATTTTCTCTTTATAATATTTTAGAGAGAGAATGTTCAGATAAACTGCGACTATACAACTATTATTAGCAGCCAGTGAAAGATATTGCTGTAATTACTACGGCTGACAGCTAGATTAGTATCGCAGGTGGGTGCTCTGTCCATTCATACGAGATAATAATGATATATTAATCGCGTCTTGTAATATGTTTACAGATGTGGTTTATCCTACCATTAAGCTTATTTCAATATTTTAATATTATATTATGTAAATTTGTATCATTTGAAATCACCGATTAACCCTTTTAAAAAAGTTATAATTTATAAAGTATTCCTACTTTAGTTGGTTGTGCAGATTACAAGCTACTAACGTGAGGTTCGGGTTTCAATTTACCTTCTTTTCCACTTACCTTCTCTTCCCAAAAATGCAAAATGTATGATGGAGTAATCGCCATATCTACTGGGCAGTTGTTCAGTCTTATGCCTTAGTTAGGTGGTTCGCCACCCGCCGTTGTCTTCTCCCCATAGGGGCAAAAAGTAGGCAGTGGAATGCCATTTTTTTAAGAAAATGTACTTAATCATAATAATTCTACTACATGAAGCCGAAGAAAGCCAAATTGTATAATAACATGTTTATTGTCAACGATACACCATTAACCATAGCGCGCGGATCATACAAGTAGTTGCAAAATGAATTCCACGTGGGCGAAGCCACAGATTAAGCTTGTGATAAATATAATTTACATTGTGACATTATACTTTCAAATGAATACTAAATTGTCAATTCTGTTGAAAGAAAAGTGCAATTTCTATAATAAAACTTTAAAAGGAGAAACGAAGTAAATCCCTCGCCTTCTGCGCCCGACTGTACCATAAACAAGCGGCTGCTTCATTACTTACCTAGAAGCCTTAGAACTCAGATGGGACGGGGTGAAGCCATATAGTCGCCTGCGGTAATGGCCAATAACTACGGTAAAATGTTTTTACTTAATAGTTTCAATCTTGCTGCAGGTCTTAAAGAAAATGAGGAAATGTTTTCAATCTTGATGGTATTAAAATCTACTTGCTTTATCATTGTTTATATGTCTACCAGAATCAATTATTATGTTACTGTTCGGCACGAGTCTACACTCACGATTAAGAGAGAATAAGGTGATAATCCACTACGCTGGCCTGTGCGGGTTGGTAGACTGCACACGCAAGTGAACAACATTTTTTGGTTATATCTCTGGTTTCCGTTATAGTAGGTAAGTACTATTTTTTGAGTCTAATCAAGAGCTATCGAATATAAAAAAAAATCAAAATCACCCGTTCAGAAATTCTCGCATGGTGTGCGAACACGTAATCAAGTCAACACATAAGTAAAACAATTAGTCAAATTTTCTTTTTGTTGCATAGCGATGTTCAATTCAAGATAACGTCGCTTACTGCATACAAAATATCAACAATATCATGAATTGTGTACCCTACTTGTAAAATATTTACTCTGTGAACTTATTACTTTTCGATTATTTAGAAAATGCACCGTCGACTTTGGGTGACGTAACGAATTGAGAATAATTTCATTTAGAAATAGTAGGTAAAACTGTTTATAAAGCCTAATAATTATTCAGACCATAATAATATATTGATTTTCACTAAGCTTCGTTCAAATCTGCTGTCGTAAGTTTTGCCCAGTTGTTAGGTTTTTTTGCAAAAAATAGCTAATCTACATAAAATATTAATTTTCCTTCATTTAAAGTATTGTAAGGCTAGAAAATCTCATGCATTAATAAGGTCTTTGACGATGTCAAGGGAACAGCTCGCGGGCCTGGCAAAAAACAACCGGACCATTAAAAAAAATATCTAAGCTAGTATAATTATATAAAAGAATAACTGATTGACATGTCAACTCACAGCCCAAACTTCTGGGACCAGGAGCGTGAAAATTTACAAAAAGGTTTCTTTGATACTGTATGTGAGCACTAAGAAAGGATTTTACGCAAATTCTATCCGAAATAGATGTATCACTATGACGCCAGTAAAGCTGCGAGTAATGGACTAGTCTACTTGCGAAGCATCTGAATTTGGTCAGTCGTTTAGGGATGATTGACGGACAAACAGCCAAACATCTAAACATCTTCACAATTTTTCATATTTATAATTCTCATAGGAAATATAATTTGTTACTTGTCATATTGAATAGATTGTGTTCTGCACATAGACATATCTTAATTTAACAGAACATTCCAAAGATAACGACAATGCAAACTTTCATTCTTCGACCAATTTCTATCTTGAGAATTGGGTACACGAGTAAAATTTATTCATTGTGCATTCGATGGCTGTCTTTTTGTCCAACATTCATTTCAACACAACCACCTATCTTCTTCTTTCCTTAGAAAGAGGAAGATAGGTGGTACGATCTTTGACCACCCTCCGAGAGAATATCGACGTGAAAGAATAATAGCTACTCCTGCTTTTGTATTTGGTTTGGTGAGTGAGACCACCAAAATCCCGATCCTAGCCTCTTCCCTTCTCTGTTGTCCTTCCTATATACATACTTATCCTGTCTAAATAACCTCTCTGTATGTTTTTCTCTATTTTTATATATATTTTTAGCATTTGACATGCTTAGCACTATACATTAAACACAAAGTGAAAAATGTGCAATCGAAAACAACAGTCACGAGCAGGATTTGAACCTACATCTCCTGGATACCGTCCAGATGCTTTGCCATTCTCTATTTCTCATTTCCCTGGTTAATTCCATTGCGTGAGTGCATGATGCCTCTACTAAAAGTTTATATGCTACGAAAAACCACTTATCATTAGGCCGGCCGTATATTAATTTGCCACCTTTATAGAATACAAAAATATAATCCTTACTAATATTATAAATGCGAAAGTAACTCTGTCTGTCTGTCGCGCTTTCACGCCAAAACTACTTAACCAATTAAAATGAAATTTGGTACACAGAGATTCTAGAGCCTGAGAAAGGATATACGCTATTTTTTAATGCGAAAAAGGGTTGTAAAGGTTTGAAAGGGGGGGATGAAAAGTTGTATGGAAGTATCGTCATTTTTAGAGCTAGAAGAAAACTTATATATTGAAACTTATTTTTCATTACTCATACTATAGATACTCTATACTATAGAAAGTAGGTTTGAAGTTGCCTGAGGAGCGGGTTGAAAGTAATACTTTTCAGCCCTAGGGAGAATCGTTTTCAACTGACAGCTGCAAATTATTTAAAAAAAGCTAGTTCTATTTTCACATTTCTATTAAACCTTATTCTAAAAGAGCATATAACACTACATTTACTGATTCTAACTTACTACAGCCACTCAATCACAGCGCGATGTTTAATTGAAATAACAAAGTTAAGTATTAAATAAACATTTTTTTGAACGACCACCTTACTACTTACTTTCAAATATTTCTTTAAAATAATATAGATTTGGGTAAAATATTTTACCATTTTTTCAATGTTGAAAATGAAAAAATTTGGCTGTTATGCTGGCCGGCCACAAAAAAACTTTAAATAAATAAATATCTCAGCAGTTGATGTAAATTAAAATTCACTCATATTTTCATGTTTTTGTTTTTACTTTCCTTGTATTCGTAATGAAAAGCACAGTGTTTACCTCGGGTTAAAGACTTATTTAGTCCCGAGACGGGGTTTGGCGCCCGAACGCAGCAAGGGCGCCTATAGTTCGAGGGAGAGTTACTTTCACGCCTTTTTTTTTGTTAAGGTGGGTAAAAATGTTCCTAACCGCACACCCTGTCATTCGGGGCAACGAACAGGGTAGTGTGGGGCCTTCACTCACTAAAGAGACCCGCCTTGTGCCGTCTCTCCACCTTTATTGGCGGGCTAATGGAACTATGTTACATTCCTTCGGTGGTCCGCCGGCGGCTTACCCTTTCGGGTACCCTCACCTACCCTCAGTAGAACTGAGCGACGCATCCGCAGAGGAGCGTCGCACCTTCGCCGGAGGCCTTGCGGGTGGCGGACGTTCCCCGGTCCATCCATCCACAGCCTCAGCTAGGGCGGCATGAGGCGCAAGTACCTGCGCCTGCGCCGCCCCGGTCACTAGCGGCAGCTTGGGTCAGCGGAGGAATCCTCCTCCCTAGCCCTCTCCGCCGCTTCCTTCCGCGAGATAACCTCCTCGCGGAAGGCAGCGACCGCGGCCCAATTCCTGTCACTGCCAAGCATCGCTCTGACGACGCTCGGCAGCGAGAGGTCGCCCCCTATTTCCGCGACGAGTTCACGGCGCTGTTCGGTCCAAGCCGGGCACGACTCAAGCGTGTGCCGCGCCGTGTCCTCGTCACAGCCGCAGTGGTGACAGCCGGGAGTCGCTTCCCTCCTTGCGACTATGTGCAGATATCTGCCGAAGCAACCGTGCCCCGACAGCACTTGCACCAGTCGGAAGGTAAGGACTCCGTGCCGTCGCCCCGCCCACTTCTCCAGCACTGGCTGGAGCGCCCCTACGGTCCAAAGACCGGCCCGGGGCGCCTCCAACCGCGCCCTCCATCTGGCCATGGCAGCTCGGCGGGCGTCGCCCTGCCACCTGGCCACCTCCCTGGGTAGGGGGCGCCCGCCCCACTCTCGCTCTTGCGACGCCTGCCAATACACCTCGGGAGTTACTTTCACCCCTAGGGTAACAATGTACTATTTTTGGTAGCGCGGCGTGGTATGGCGTGGCGTAGGTGGGGAAATATGCCTAAGTGTGCTTACCCGAACAAACGGGCAGACACATGAGGGCAGATGACTGTGCCACACGCATGCGAATACTGATTTTTTCCACTGCAAATAATAATAATAAATAATAATAATAAATTCTTTATTGCAACAAAATACATTTTGTAGATTATATGTAAGTCCTGATTCCCAAACTAGCGTAAGTTGTATGTTGAGAACCAGTAACTTCCCAAATTTTAATTACATAGTTTTAATATATGTTTGTTACAACTAGTCTGGTAATATTTTAGTGTTATGAACAAGTATACAAGCTGTGTATGTGCTATGTATGTATTGTGTGTGTGTGTGTGTGTGTGCCTGTGTATTTGTGCGTGTGTACTTGTGCGTGTGTATGTGTGTGTCAATGTGCGTAGTAATTTTATAGGTAATGGTCTCATTTTGTGATTACTAACAGATTTTCCACCTCGTTATAGTCCAAATCTTTAAGCCATAGTTTATCCGTATTTTTAATTTGAAAGTTAGATGTTTCGTTTTATATATTAGATTGAGTTTATTGTACAGTCTAGGTGCAACATTATGATAATGTTGTTGGGCAAATGCGCTTTGAACTCTTGGTACAGGTCACTTATCTAATCTTTTACCTGAATTATATAGAAAAGTTACAGTTTTTTTGTGATACTTACGAATACACTGTTAGATAAATAGCTTTCGCACTGTCAGAACGTTAGCCTTTTTATAAACTAAATATGTTGGATGTCAAAACCGTAGATATAGTAGTATTTTCAGCACCGTTCGCTGCGCTCTTTCGAGCTCAAGTAAATATGATTTAGCTGATGAGCCCCACGAGCAGACACAGTAGGTAATTACACATTCAGCTAAAGCTTTGTATATTTGTATGAGCAGAGTAGTGTCCCGTATTATCCGTAGTTCTTTAAAAATATAAATAAGTTTCCTAAATCGATTGCTAACGGTAGCTATATGTTTTTCCAGTTCCGTTTGTCATCTATAATTACTCCTAAATATTTGATGCCAGAAGTTCTTGTTAAGGTAGGACAATTACAACACTAGAGAAACACATTTTCAGATCGGTTACAAGAGTAACAATGTGTGCAAAGCCGGAAATTATTTGGACAGGATACTATGGTCTTGCTAAAACAAAGGAATTTAGTTTTACCGACGTTTAAAGATAGTAGACTGTCTTCGAGCCAAGCGGTAATAGATGACATGCCTTCTTCAGCTAATTTTTGTACGTTCTCCCACGTATTGCTATAAAAAAGTATAGTTGTGTCATCGGCGAACATTTGTATTTCAGCGCCTTCAATTTGGTATTTACATAGGTCGTTAATATACGCCAAAAACAGGGTGGGGGCTAGCGTACTGCCCTGCGGCACTCCATAGGAGCCCGATTTGAAGTTACTGACATGATTCTCGACTCTTACACATTGGTGCCTATCAGTTAGATAGTCCTTCAGCCACAAAAGCGCGTTCCCCCTAATTCCTAAGTTCTCTAGGCGAGTTAAAAGTATTGGTATTGATAAGGTGTCGAACGCCTTTTGTAGGTCCAGAAACACCCCTACACACTTGTCTCCTTTATCAAGATGTTCTGTGATTTTAGAGGTAAGTTTTAAGACAGCATCATCAGTGGAATGGTTTGCACGAAACCCATGTTAGTTCGGGCTAAAAAGTTTATTGCCCTCTAAGTAGTTCATTATACGTTTGTTCATAATCTTTTCGATTAATTTAGAAAGTGTACTTAATATAGAAATTGGCCTATAGTTTGTCGCAAAAGACTTGTCACATGATTTGTAGATAGGACAAACAACAGCGTATTTATATTATTATACTTTTGGGAAAATGCCATATTCAAAGCTAAGATTGATCAGGTGTGCAATAGGTTCAGCAAGGCAGGAACAGAACATTTTCAAAGTCGAAGCTGTTATTTTATCAATTCCTGGAGCACTATGCGTTTTAAGGCTGTTTATAACATTAATAACCTCTTTAGGATCCGTCAAATATAGGGACATGGAGTGTAAGGATGCATCTGTCCTTTCAGCTTTCTTGGCTAGGGAAACCTCATCTGTGTTTAGCTTTTGCAGTGTTTGATTGGCAAGGTTTGAGCCTACCGATGTGAAGAAATTATTAACTACGTCAAGTGATTCAGTGGCGGTGGCTTTTAAGTTAAGTAATTCTGTAGATGCTACGCTATTAGATTTATTCATGTTACATATTTCTTTGATCGTCTGCCAAGTTTCCTTTATAAATATTACCTTTATTTTTATTGAGTTTGTCGGTATATTAGTCCTTTTTTAGTGTTTTAATTATCTTTTTTAAAGTATTTCTGTAGACTAGATATTTATTCTCTAGGTCGTAATTGTCTGAATTTTTCTTTACATTTTTATGCATCTTGTCTCGTTTTATTATAGATTTTACAACTCCTACTGTGATCCATGGTTTTAGTGGTTTCATACGCTTAGGAATTTTTCTAACAGTTGTATTGGCATTTATGATGTTTTCAAATTTTATTATAAATATTTGAGCGGCTTCGTTCGCATAGTTGAGTATAGATCGTTCCAATTTACATTCTACAAGCATTGATTTATGCCATCTATATTAATATCAAACTTTGTAAACGACATGATCTTTTTCTGTGTACAAGTATAGTCAATATGCAATAGGATAGGAGAATGATCAGTCAGTTCATCGAACACAAAAGTTTGTGCCTTATAAGTGGTTTTCACCATAAAATAGTCCAGTAATGAACTTTGTCTAGTGGGACAGTTAATTCCTTGCTTTAGACCATAACTAGCCAATAAATTAAGGTAAGTTGAAGAATTACAGTAAAGGTTATCAGGTATAATATCCAAATTCAAATCGCCTATCAATATCAAAACTTTATATTTATTGCAGGAACTTAAAATATTATCTAGAGAATTTATATAGCTGAGTGGATTCTTAAACAAGGCGGACGATAAATACAGACAATACATATTTCATCCTTAAAATAACAACAATACAGTTTCCTTCTGAGCAAATCGGTTCGAACAAAGTCGTTTCAAATACGTCCCGCACATATACGACTATTATTCACTATTATTCACTGCAAATTGACTACAATTCGATTTGCTTCCAAATTTTGTTAAAAAATACTGTCTCGAAATGAAATTAAACTATTAATTGTCATCAAAATTTTAGGTTTAATTAATATAGTAAGTACCTCTTTGTAAACGACGTTTGCAGTGTTTCCTTTTGCGTCTAAAACTTACTCTGGAGCACGCAACATAAATCTCTCCGTGTGAAAAGCAGTCCTTACTTAAATCAATGCCAGTCATTGAAAATGCCAGTCATTTTCAATGACTGGCATTGGTAAAAGGCTTCGGTTTAGATCAATACAAAACCAATCCCAATGACATATTGATGTATATTTGCCTTAATATGGATCTGTTACATTCTGTCTTCAATCAAACATCTCTTATATTTTAAAGGAGAATCCTACAAAACTTCGCACAAGATTAACAAATACTACTGGAAAGATACAGCTCAAAAAAACTAATACTAAATATAAAAAAGGAGTTCACAGAGCTGCAGTAATTAATCATCAATAAAACCATCTACAGGTACACAAAATAGCTGTAATTAATTACCTGAATAACCACCCGGATGTTCACAAAGCAGCCGTATGTAGGGACGAAGTGAATTATCCAGAAATACGATCGAAACGGCGATTGTTTGTTGTGGATAAGATACAGCATTTTCTGGAATGGGTTCTGATATGATTCAAGGATACTTTACGAAACGTATAACCATCTAAACGCAATTAGGAGGTGGAGGTTGGTAGTTACCGTCTGTGACTGCGATGGCTTAGCGCTCTAAATCACTTCCCCAGATTGGAAGGGACGCAGGTTTGAATCCCGCTCGCAGTAAAGTTCTCTTTATCCACTTACAATTAATAATTTGTTATTAAAAGTAGTGAGCATGTCAAATGCTATAATGCAGATCAAAATACTTTACGAAAATGATAAATCCGTTTTGTAGAGCACAATGAGTTAGGAATATAATAATAGTTTTGATGAATACTAATTGTTTAATTTCATTACAGACGCTACTTTTTAACAAAATCGTTACTATTTCAATATTCATTTATTAACGCAAGCGAAGCCGCGGGGAACAGCTAGTATTGTATAATATCGAAGTAATGATAAACAGAATACATAAAAATCTTGACGTCGGAAGAACGATTTAGAAAATTATGCTATACTTACTCTTTTGTATTACCTTAAACTCAATATTGTAATACAATCTATTCTATCCATCAAGTTGTGGACTCCTCCTAAAATATACCCGTCTAAATTATATGGAAAGTGGTGGCCACCCCAAACGCGACGTCAAAATGACGGGTGGTATGATTGATTACGTAATTTTTTGTCTCACTCTTGCGTTTTATTGAAATTGATGGCTTATTTACAGCGGACGGACCATACACATCGTTCGGTAATCGTTCTAAATTTGAGTGTTATTAATGATTTTATCCTCTTGTTTAATTACATTTAGTAGGTTTTTCTTTTTTCAATAGATTAGTTTATAGCGATATCTGGTTGCTTGAGGATTTTAACGAACCTATTTTAATAAGCACTACCACATTTCGTCTATGTGATTGAGAGATTCACCCAATGCTCGATCTTCATTACGCCCGAAATAATCACTTAAACCACAACGGCTTCTTACACGCATATTATCGGGGTACCGGAGGGTCGCCTTTTGACATTCTACTCTGAGATCCCAGGCCAACTGTCTGTGACCTATCGGCCACGTACTGTCCTCATCAAGGTGGTGGAAGGAAATAAGCGTTAATGCCGCCTCCTCCTTCTTGGTCACCTTCGGTGGAGTGAGTCGGCGTAGGGTGACCTATTATCCATCCTTCAGGCTGCTTTACGATCTTTACCTAGATTTCTTGTGGAGATTTCCCCACTGCGCGGCACACAAAACGGGGTCCTCTTCCAGGGACCTTAGTCAGACTAAGGCCTTCCTTTCTCAGTCAGGACCGAGGTCTAACTCCCTGAGGCTTTCTTCAGACCCTACATGCCAATCCCTAGTCAAAAATGAGTACCACTCCAACCACCTATCTATCGGGTGGCTTCCCATAAGCTGGCCTCCACATAGTGATAAAGGTGTCATCAGCGAATCTTCCCATTCCGGCTACCTCTTCTCCGTGGTGGGGCCAGGGTTTTCAGGGCATCTATTGTGGAGTGACCCGCCCTGAACCTGAACTGCCCCAGCCTAACATCCTCGAGGTTACGACCGAGATGGACCGAGACACTTTCTCGAACAGGCCCGACCATATAAATTGGTGACCGTGGTGAAAATTGTTGGTGAGCTAAACTGCACGCCTGAGAGATTTTCTTGACGACTGTTGAAGTCTAACAACCTGCGCTGGCGTTGACCTAGTGGACTACGACCTAAACCTAGATCGCATGAGCATCATGAGTGGAGACCCGTGTTCAAAGCTTCCAAAAATCTTAAAGATAGAGACATTAGCTCTATTACAGTTTTATAATAGTATACAGCGGGTTAGAGTAAAAAACAAATGTCTACTCTGTCTAAGAAAATATATTTTTAAAATAATTTAAATACAATTTATCTAGTGGTTCTACCACTTGCTTATCTCAGCATGAATGGGCCGTCTCAATAGAGGAAGTACCACCCTCTCACATAAGATCAGCGTGTAACAACGGTAGTTTTTCCTACCATTGTGTTTCGTAACCTATCCTCTCCTTATTATCCTTCCTATCCACCTCCTATCCCTTTCCTTGGAGATGGCGACACGCGAGTGATGCCTCTGGTGTTGCTAACGTCTATAGGCTACGGTAACCGCTCATCATCTTGTTCACCACCGAAGTAGCATAAAAAAAGTGCTACAGATAATAAATTATGGTTCATTGGTGTATTTTTTTTTTCCGCCGTGTGGGGCCGTCTTTAGAATTATCCCACCCCTCTCTACCCACGGGAGTCATAAGAGCTGACTGAGGGAATACCGGGGGAGTGGGCAGCAGCACTCCCTCGAGTCTTGGGGAGGCCTATGTCCAGCAGTGGACGTAGAAAGGCTGATGGATGGATGGATGGTGTATTTTTATAACAAAATAATGAAAAGCTCGGCGGTAGACAGACAAAGAATTTCCATTTCTTATTCCGTACAACTCTACGATATAAAAAAATACTCTATTTAGCAAATGAAACAACCGAGGGTTACTAATTAGTTAAAGAAATAAACACTAATTAAAACTGTAAATTGAATATAGCCCCATGTTTTTCGTGATGGTTCTTTGCTTTTAATATAACTAAAACAAGACAGACAAAGCTTATGAAGACAGTGAAATTAAAAATATTATAAAAACGGTTTGTACAATTCTTAATTAACTAGACTATGAGACATGTATTTATTTAATACTAGCCTTTGCCCGCGGCTTCGCTGTAGTCAAAAGCTAGTTTTGAGGTTATATCTCAGGTTCCCGATATAGTAGCGGGATAAAATGTATACCAGTTTTTAAATATAACAAAGAGCTATTAAATAAAAAAAGTTGCATCTTAATCCATTCAGTAGTCTTTGCGTGATGCGCGAACAAACAAACAGACAACCAGATAGAAAAAAAATCTAAAAAAAAATGTTTTGTGTTTAGACACGCCTATATAGTCATTTTTTCTTAAATATCTTAAATGTACAGACACGGCTCTGTTACAGCTTTATACGAGTAACAGTATAGATAGACGAAGAGACTTAAAAGGAAAACAGCACGGGGATAGATTTATATCGAGCAAATATAAGAAACTAGTGACGTGCCGTCGCTCGTGTAAAATTTACAAATTAGAATAGAATGTTTGGAGAACTACAGATATTTAGTAGAAAAAGAAGAACGCCTGGTAAAAGTGGCGTGTGGGTACAGGACCCCTTATACTTGTTTTATTAAATATAACTTTTTCTTACATGTTCATGCAAATCTTTACTCTGTACAAAGCTAAGATCCGTGTGGTGACGGACTAAAAATACAAGTGTCACCACCCCATTCTTTCCCTCGGGTGTCGTACCTGCGAGGTGACGAAACGAAATAAGCAATTATCACCCATTGCATTACTGGTGGTAGAGCTGGGGTACTCAATTGCTGTCGGGCCCGAGCGGGTTGGTACCACCAACTCCCGTGTGACCGGCCATGAAGCACATCTTTAATTTAGTTTATTCTTTAATTTCATATCTGTGAAATGAAATAGTGGGCAACGGCTTGACAATACTCCCAGTATAGTTGAGTCCATAAGCGACGGTTACCATTTACCAGGTGGACCGTGGCTGGTCTGCCACCATATGCAATAAAAAAAAGAAAGCTGTAACACAGCTGTGTCTGTACATTTAAGATATTAAAAAAATACTGTATTAGACTATGCGGGTGTGTAAAACTACTAACCCGAAAACATTTTTTAGATTTTTTGTCTATTTGTGTGTTTATGTATTTGTTAGCACATGAGGCAAAAACTGCTGCACGAATTTTGATGACAATTTTTTGTGACTCTTTATTAGACAAAAACTGATACAAGTACGTTTTATCCCGCTACTATTACAAGAACCCGAAATACAACCTAATAACTAGCATGTCTGCGGCGGAGCGACGAGTAAAGTTTCCATCTATCCATCCATCAGCCTTTCAACATCCACTGCTGGACATAGGCCTCCCCAAGATAACGCCACAACGAGCGGTATTGTGCCGACCGCATCCAATGGCTCCCCGCGACTTTGACCAGATCGTCGGTCCATCTGGTGGGGGGCCGTCTTACGCTGCGCCGTCCGATAGGTGGTCGCCACTCGAGAACCTTTCTTCCCCAACGGTTGTCGGTTCATCGAGCGCTGTGGCCTGCCCATTGCCAATTCAGCATGACAACACAGCAGGCTATGTCGGTCACTCTCGTTTTCCTACGGATCTCCGTATTACGGATTCGATCACGTAGGGAAATACCAAGCATAACCCGCTCCATGGCCCGCTGAGCGACTTCGAGCGTTGATACGAGGCCAATATTCAGAGACCACGTCTCTGTTCCATATGACTGTCATCACTGGTAACACATACTGGTCATATACCTCCGTTTTCAAACACTGCGAAATATTGCACGAGAAGATCTTCCTTAGATTCCCGATCGCTGCCCAGCCGAGTTGGATTCGTCAATTGACCTCTTTCTCAAAGTTGTGCCTATCTAACTGGACTGTTTGTCCCAGGCAGACATAGTGGTCGGCAACTTCGAGAAGCGCACTCCCGACTAGGACCGGTGCTAAAATGACTTGGACATTAGACATGACTTTCGTCTTGTCCATGTTCATTTTGAGACCCACTGGTTGGGAAACCCTGCTGAGATCATTGAGCATGGTGCCAAGGTCCTCCAGCGATTCTGCCATGACTACGATGTCGTCGGCATATCAAAGGTGAGTGATGTATTACGTATGTATACGGTATGTATGTATACGCCATTGATGTTGATGCCGAATCCGGTCCAGTCCAAGAGCTTGAAGACATCTTCCAATGCAGCGGTGAAGAGTTTCGGAGAACTAACGTCTCCCTGTCTAACACCTCTATGCAGTTGGATCGGTTTCGTACGTTGTAATAGTGACAGTGCGTTTTTGTCTTCTACGCTTTCACGGTATAATTACTAGTCCGATCAAAATGAAATTTAGCATACATATAGTTAAGAACTACGAAAATGAATCCGGCTACTTTTTATTACTAATAATTACTACTATTTATTATCTCGGACAACAATATATTTTCTGTGGGATAGCAATATTTGCGTTGAGATATAGTCCGCCGTAGAGTTACGTATTTATATTCTGAAGTACACACGGACGAAGTCTCGGGCAGAATATACGTAAAAATTTTACCCTTGCGTTATTAACAATTTTTATTGTACAAATGATTATTATAATATTTAAGTATACTTTGATCTGTATTTTACCACTTCATATGCTCATCTACTAAAAAAATAAAGAAATAAGATTATTTTTCCACAATCACAAATAATTTGTTCTTTAAAATATTTAAGTATATAATAATTCTACGAAGCCAAAAAAGTATAATGATATGCTTAGGTTAAATATATGCCAAGCATTTTGATATGAATCCTCTTACAATTTTGTTTACAAAACTTTTACAGAATTTATGTATCATATTATCACTAACGCGTGTATATAATCGATATATTCATCTTCTAAACGTCTAATAGCCTGTGGAGTAACCACGGATTCAATGATTTACCTAAAAGCATCACACACGATTACCCAAAACTCCACCGCAAGGATGAGTAAAGTTGCTCGAAAAAAGCCAAATCTAAACGCCTTGCGTACCCTAACCGTTATAATATATAAGACTATACGCACGGATAGCCCACTCTATGAACCAAACACGACAACTCAAGCGAGAAATTGATTCAAAAATATACCGTCAAATTGAATAGCCGTGTAACTGAGTTACGTCCCCAAACGTTGTACCGTGTCTGTTGTTGACCCTACATTGTTTTATATTGTGGCTCTCGTGATCTTTGTATTGCTGCAGGGTTTTTAGGGAAATCAAACCTTGATGCTCATGTACTATATGTGTCGTATAGTACTTATAGAAAGGGATTATTCCACAGATTTCAAGAAGAATGCAGATATATTATTTAATTAAAACATAGTAAGATATCTCAGATAGCTATGTGTGCATTACGCACACTCGTCGCTAACAATGTAGGAATACGTGCGTCTGAAGGAGTGTATATAACTGCGTACTACGCGCGTAAACTTCTCGTGCATTTAGGTAGTATGATGCAACTTGCACTAATTATTTTTTATAAACTTTGTTATACTGTTTATATATATATGAAAAAATAACGGGGCCATAAGAAGCCTGTAAGTTTAAAACACAAGATATACCTGATCTTGAAATAACAAGCCGATGTCTGTACATTGGAGACATTGAAGAAAAACTAATATGGGAGGTCTTTATTAGAGCAACAGAAGCCAAAGATTTTGGTCTGTCTGTATGTATGTTTGTTGGCCTATCACGCAAAAACTACGTACGAATTTTGATAAAACATTTTTGGTCGATTGCTTTTGATTAGACTTAAAATCTGGTATACGTTTTATTCCGCTACTATATCGGCGGAACCCGAGAAATAAATTAAAAAATTATTAATTTATATGAATGGATTTTGATAACATTTTTTGATTGATTGCTCTTGATTAGATTTAAAATCTGTATACGCGTACGAAGTTACTGGCAAAAGCTAGTATATAAGTATTTTAAGTGAAGTGCTTCCTCAAAAATGGAAAAAGAATTGTTGAATACCACATTTTCTTGATGGTACAGGATATCTTTTAGATGTCTTTCACCTTCTATACTATTGTCCATTTCAATTTACTACGCTAGTCGGTGGAACGTGGAATTTATTTATTTACTAAACTGATCCGCTGCAATCAAAAACTAGTTTTTAGATTATATCTCAGATTCTCGATATAGTAATGGGATAAAATTTACATCGGTTTTTAGGTCTAATCCAGAGCTATCAAACATAAAAAGTTTCATCAAAATCCGTTCATTAGTTTTTACGTGATGCCTGAACAAACAAACAGGTAAAAAAATTTAAACAATTTTGTTGTGTTAAGATACGCCTCTCAAATATCTTATATGTGCTTACAAACAGCTCTGTTACAGTTTTATAATAGTATAGATTAATTACTTATCACCCCGTTAATTTACAACACGACGTCTCGTCTAGAAATAATTAACTGCAAGTACCTCGAGGTAAAGCACGTTTATAACTATATACCTGGTCAGATAGTTCTCCCTCAAAGCGCATCGTCTATTGACAACGCACCCTCAAGACTTATCCATAGAGGGTGCAAGAAATCAATACGCTTTTGGAAATTTTAAGCTTGCGTTGCCAAGGATTTTTGAAGGGTAGTAGCAACATAATAAATGGGGTGTATAACCGGCATTAACCGGTTCGAACTGCTTTAAACTTGATTAAAACGGACATTTTGTTGTTTTGACTGGCTCGTTTGTATCGATAAGTCAGGGTGAAGATGGCTTATTGAATAGTCTGTAGTACAAGCTGTATTTTATCTATAAAGTGACATCTTTACTTTTAAAAGGGGTATGTGATTTAGGGGAACAGACACAACATGGCTTGCAAAAAGGTTGGATATTTTATAGAACTATAACCCTTCTTCATTTACCTATAGGTATAAACTCTACTTTTATCCGATTTTGTTTACTAATATTTTTATTTGTTAAATATCCATAACAGATTGCTGGGTTAGTCAGTTTTTAAATGTGTAAGACAAAAAAAAACTAATCAGTTGTTAATGTTTATCACTCTTCTTCACAAGTATGTTATTAAGAGCATAACAGACAAGATAAGCGATAATTGTACTATCACAATTAACATGGTGAATTATTAAATTTTTAATAGTTGTGTGTACATAGAAAAATATGTTTTCAAAATTTACATAAATTGTCTATATTTATATAAAGCTGTAACAGAGCTATGTCTGTATATTTAAGATACTAGAGAAAAAAAAATGTATGCTATTTAGGCGTCTCTGATCACAGAACATTTTTTTAGACTTGTCTATTTATCTGTCCGGCCATCACGGAAAAACTACAAAACGAATTTCCATGAAAGTTTATGTTAAATAGTTCTTGATTAGACTTAAGAAAATTAATACAAGGACCCGTCCCTGTATTAATTTAAACGCGCCTCGTGGCGTGGTCGGTAGTGTAACCGACTGCCGTGCACGAGGTCGTGGGTTCGATTCCCACTCAGGACAATTATTTGTGTGATGAACACAGATATTTGTACTGCGTCTGGGTGTCTTTTATCTATTATATGTATGTATTTACAAAAAAAAAGTAATATATGTATTATATCCGTAATCTGATACCCATAGCACAAGCGTTAAGCTTAGTTTGGGACCAGAGGGCGTTGTGTGAAAAATGTTCATGAATCATGAATATTTATAAACTGCTATATATTTTATCCCACAATTATATAGGGAACCTTATATATAACCTAAAAACTAGCATTTGGCAGCGGCGGAGCCTTTTATTAATGACATAATCAACAACATATTATTATACTAACTTTTGCTTGCGGCTCCGCCGCAACCAAAAGCTAGTTTTCGGGTTTTATTTCAGGTTCCCGATATAGTAGCGGGATAAAATGTATACTTACCAGTTTTTAAGTCTAATCGAGATCTATCAAATAAAAAAGTTGTATTAAAATTCGTTCATAGTTTTTGTGTGATGCGCGAACAAACAAACAGATAAACAGACAAAAATTTAAAAAAAATGTTTTATGTTTAGACACTCCTATATAGCCTATTACAGTATTTTTTTCTCAAATATCTTGAATGTACAGACATAGGTCTGTTACAGTTTTATAATAGTGTAGATAAGAATGTCAAAAATAACAAGTGGTTTGCCATGGCACACATA
The DNA here is from genome assembly GCA_948253155.1 of Leucoma salicis. Taxonomy (NCBI): domain Eukaryota; kingdom Metazoa; phylum Arthropoda; class Insecta; order Lepidoptera; family Erebidae; genus Leucoma; species Leucoma salicis. Next base: position 5,431,525 of record OX411808.1, on the reverse strand, counting down.
ATAAACAGTTTTGTTAATCTAGGTCTATATAATAAAGTCTCCATCTTTTTTTTATACTACACGGGTGGCAAATAATCATACCTGTTGGTAAGCGGTTAAAGTAGCCTATAGACTCTGGCAATGTTAGAGGCGCTCGTCACTGAATCCACGGAAAGGGATTGAAGGGAGATGAAGGATAATAAAGAAAGAATAAGAAAAAAGGGCCTCCGGCGCTCTCAATCTCTCAGCTTTCTACGCTTATGATTTTTACCTACAAAGTAGCATGCTCGATCTATGCTTGAGCTAGATCTTGAATTGAACTTAATTATTACATTGAAATCTTTTAAATTTAAATACAATTAATTGCCTTACATAACACACTAGCCTTTACCCACGGTTTCGCCGCAGCCAAAAGCTAGTTATTAGGCTATATCTCAGGTGTCCGATATAGTAGTGGGATAAAATGTATACCAGTTTTTAAGGCAAAATAATATCCTGTTCGTGACTGTTATTTTCGATTTCACATTTTTCACTTTGTGTTTAATTGTTTTGTATTTAGACATGCCTATATAGTCTATTACAGTATTTTTTCTCTAATATCTTAAATGTACAGGCACAGCTCTGTTACAGCTTTATAATAGTATAGATGACATAGGTATCAGATAAAAAAAGCATATATATGATATTATTTTTATATAGTTTCCTACACAATACAATGCTGATAGATTTATGTAAAGAGATGTGACGCCGTGTGTGGCCGGCTTTAGAATTATCCCACCCCTCTCTACCCACGGGAGTCGTAAGAGCCGACTGAGAGAATACCGGGGGAGTGGGCAGCAGTACTCCCTCGAGTATTAACAACATCCACTGCGATCGCCAACCCGCCTGCCAAGCGTGGCGATTACGGCATTATCCCCCATAATGAGCACACAGTTTTCTTGGGGAGGCCTATGTCGAGCAGTGGACGTCGAAGGGCTGATGGATGGATGGAAAGAGATGTGAAATAATCAATACCCAATCATTTAAAGGAAACCTAAATGGCGAACACCAATTAATAGCTTGTCGTATATTATTGTCGACAAATTAATAATCATCCTTTACATGGCTTCACCAAGCGATGGGTCAGATTCTTTCGCTATAATATATGTGTACTGATTGCAAAAAAAAAAGATCTGAAATATCTGAACAAGGAAGAAAGAACAATCTGAATATCGTCTATCATCTAAGTCCACCCGTGATCATGAATGCTGTAAAGTATTCGAAACGCCGGGATAGTAGTAAAATCAAGTAAACGCTATAGATTCCGTAAACGTAGTTTTATTTCAAAATGTGACTGACGTAGCCCAACAGGTTGGTATATTGAAGTGGCAATGGGCAGTCTACATTGCCTTGCATTGAATTGACGGTTGTTGGGGAAAAAAGATTCTCTATCGACTGGCGAAGCACGTATCAGATGGCATAGCATAAAAAATGGCCTCCCACCAGATTGACCGACCCCTTATTTAATCTAGCGATATTCCAACTTGAAATAGGTCGCTCAACATGGGAAGTATATATATTTTATAATGTATTTTATCTCTTTAAGTGTAGATCAACGAACAACTGAGGATAGAATCTTTCAACATAGATGGTATCTGAAGAACTACATAGTAACCTATCCTTAAAAAACTATAGGAGCTCCAATAAGCGATGGAATTGTATAAATTCTTTGGTAGTTTCTTAGTAATGTATGATTTTTCCATTCAGTTTAGATCTTTTATCTGAAGTCATAGATACTTTTGGAAATCCAGCATTTGCATACAATGTTACTTATTAAAAGTGGCATACTTTCAACTAAAATTACGGATAAATTATATAAATAAATAATAATAATAAATAAATATTCACGGACATTTTCACACAACGTCCTCTGGTCCCAAACTAAGCTTAATGCTTGTGCTATGGGTATCAGATTACGGATATTATACATATTTTTTTTTTTGTAAATACATATAATAGAAAACACCTAGGCGCAGTACAAATATCTGTGTTCACCACACAAATTGTCTTGAGTGGCAATCAAACTCACGACCTCGTGCACGAAAGTAGATTACACTACCGACTCCACCACGAGGCTCGAAATTGCTTTTAAGTTACTAAAGAATCTGATGACCTGCTTTATATCCAAAAACTACAAAATATTTGTAAAATTGAATTGGAATAAGTAGGTAAGTATTATTAGTGTACTTATTCAATATTAACACAGCAGATATAAAATATGGCCTTTTTATAACAAAACATATTTTGCTATCGGTACTCACAATACAAAACATGAATAGGCCATCCCCAATAGAGCTGAATTCTATACATTCGGCCGATATTGGAATTCAACGACAAAGGCTTGGTCAACCTTTTTAGGGGCACCTACCCTCTAATATCTATGACTGAGTTTCTATAAAACTATTGTATTCCACTATATTGGTTGAGTAGATTTGGTATTATGAGTAAAAAAATTGATGGGCTCTGCAGCATTTACATTTTTTTCGTATTTACCAAAAGGTTTTTGCGTAAAAGGTTAATAGGCTAACGGTCCTTGTGAGTATTTTCTCCGAGTACGTCTTTTGTGATGACGATGAATTAGTTTCAAATAAGAGGTTTACTGTCGTTGTCGTTATGAATTATATTAATATGATTACGCACGGGCTTGTAAAAGCTAGGTCCTTTTACCTTTTACTATTTTAAGCACAATAGTTTCCCAATCGATTTGTACGCAACTGCGTATCGTTTTAGGAACTTTTCCATCATCTCGGATTAGCTTCTAATAATATCGTTATCCCTTAGGTGTGCGGCGATAACCTCGCCCATTATGGTTCTTCCTTAAAACAGTGATGTTGTACCAAAGTTGATAATACTAGAAAATTGACTGATCGGATAAAAAATATACAACATAATCCAAAAAGGATTCCGTTGATTATTACGAATAATTTTCGCAGTATTATTTATCTCTGAAGATTTCTTTAATATAAAAACGCAATGTATACAGATGTGTGAATCTTATAGTTCTCCAATACAACGTCGAATACATGTATGTCAGATCGCCTGTCGGCTGAATCACGTGATCTCATAGCTTTCTGGCGACACATCCAATTAGGAGATATTTATTACGGCTTACGCATCAGAAGGAAATTACTAATTATAATACATTACAGATCTGGACTTGGGTATCTTATCTAAAGAGTATTACAATACCATATTCACCTTAAATATCTACCAAATGATACCACTCATTATATTTGAAGGTTTCTTTATTTTTTAGTGACGTTATTAGATTACTTTACTCAGTTGCCAAGTAAATTTATGAAAGTGGTAAGATAATGTGCTTTTAGTTCATTATCACAGCACATATGTTATAGAATGGATATTTTAGGAGGTATTATAACTATTAAATTGTAGATCCTTGGAACTAACAGCTTCTAAGCATGAATAGGCTAAGGAAGTACCACCCTCTCAAAAAATATAGGTGTAATATTAAGTATTGTTACTGTTGTATTTCATTTAGTGCAGCGATAGAGGTCCAAACCCCCTTCAGGCCCGCTCTATCATCCTTCCACTTCACCTCCTGTCCCTTTCTTTGAGATTAATAACTGGAGAGCCTCTAATAATGCTGACTGTATCTACAATTGTTCGCTTAATATCGGTTGAGCTGTTGTATAATGAAAATGTAGTTATTCAATGGAGCTTCCCACAAAAATGAAAACATAAAAAAAACATTTTTATGTTATAATAGTTTTTATGTATCTAAAGAGATTTCATATGTACTGGAATATATATTTTTAGCATTTGACATGCTTAGCACTATACATTAAACACAAAGTGAAAAATGTGAAATCGAAAATAACAGTCAGGAGCAGGATTTGAACCAAATGGCAACCAAAAACCAATTCCGACAAATGGCGCAGGCGTCACCCAAAGACGTTAAGTATGATGTGTTATCGAAATTAGCAGTCAGGAGCAATTGTCAGGATGGCTGAATTGGTAAAGCATCTGGACGGTATCCAGAAGATGCAGGTTCAAATCCTGCTCCTGACTGTTATTTTCGATTTCACATTTTTCACTTTGTGTTTAATTATAATTTTATATTATGAACGGACAGTATTTAGTACAAATAGTTTGGATTAGATGATTAGATGGCGTTGCATATGTATTATAAATGAAGGTGTTAAGGATTTTGTGCACACAGCGTGGTGGCAACGCACACTTTTAAGATTGAACCCATTTCTAAAAACCTACCTATAGTTTAGCAGTTTCCACTTAAAAATCGCAATTTTAACTGAAATAATAACTATGAAAGGACATTGCTCTGCGTCCATACATAGTTTGCCCTGAAAAAACCTCAAAACTAGATCATGTGTTGTATTAAAACATATTACTGAATTTCAATAGAATTATAATTTAATAGCGGACTAGCTGGACAATCATTCTATTACAAATACTGTCTGATTAAACAATGAAGCTGGAATGTAAATGGATCAGTTTACGTATGACAGTAGATTGGTGTTTCATTACCTCTTGTAATAGTTTTCAATTCAGTTGGATTATAATCCTAGAGTTGTGTATTTCCAACGCTAGATAGAGCTCTATTAATTTTATTACGTGTTTCAAAAAATATTTTAACTATTCATTTTCTTTAAACAATAAGGGTTAGATTACTTTATTATATTAATTCAGAATGACATTTTAAGTTTGTCTTATATTAATAATAAAAATAAGTCTATTAAAAAGAGTGACATCTATTAACAAACTCTAATATTGATAATAAACATAAGTTTTATAAAAGCAGGGACATCTATTAACAAAATCTATTGACAAAACAAATTGTGAGATCCAAAAGCTTCTTAATAAAACAAAACTTCTGATTTTTGTCTAGATTTATTAATTTTACACACAATTTCTAAATCAATTCCAAAAGTGTAATTACAGATTTAAAAATAACCTAACAATGCTTTAAAAAAATGAAAGTACGATTGTATTGATTGATGATTGTACTTCAGGTAAACTTGGCAGCGCATCGGATGTACCCACAAATAGTCCCTTCGAATACTTTTTTTCTTCATTATGACATGGAGCTAGTCCATGTTAAATGGAAATATGCAATTTGTATTATAAAAATACTAATCATTATCATAGCCCCGATGCTACTATCGTACAGGGCGAAAAATAGCATTCTTCTTTTATATCATTATAGTACCTACATTTTATATCTGCAAACGATAGTGAAATATACTAAACAAACTTGAAATTATAACAATTTTCTCAAGAACCTAAAATAGTGTCGAGTCCTTTTCCCGATCTGGTATTCAGGCCACGGTGCACCGAAGCGATGATTACAGTTCGCGCCCGTCTTTATGGTAATGTAACTGTTGGAAATTCACTCGCGTTGATTTTTTTCTTCTCTGTTTTATATGAAGCTAAAATGTTTTGACTTTTCGGGTGGCTGTGGACAGACTTGAATGCTAAAATATTTGAGGTTCGATCAATATAATTCAATGCGATTGCTTTCAGAGTTCTTTAAACAGAAATATTGTTACTGAAAATCTATAGCTTTTCCTTATTAAGAGTAAAAAATAAGTTATATTATTTAAAAAAATAACCTGTTGGTTTTGTATTTTTTTTTGCTACACTACATCCAGGCAAATTCTCTTGATCCAGTAAATTGTCGAGGGTCACTAATAGCGCCGCATTAGAATTTAAATTTTTGGGACACGTACCCCGGCTGTGTACTGAATACGTAATGGAGGGGCTTGCACTTTCTCGAAGATTTGAAGGTGCCAAAAATAAACTTTGTGGAGGTGCCTAATAAGGTAACGTCGTGAAATACACTTGGGTGAGCAGGTGGCTTAGCAACGGCCATTAGACTTTGGGACCACAGTTGTGAGTTAATCTGGCAGATTTAATTTATGATTTTTAAGTGTACCGCACAAAGGCCAATTTGGGGACGATGTTGTAAAAGTAAGCTATTCAAATTCTTAATAGAAAAGTTGGCAAGTAATTGGATTTCTCTAGTATACCACGTAGGCCCCTTTTCTTACAATCTTCTGTCATTACGTCGACTAGGGTTTGCAGGTCAGTCGCAGACTGTGCTAATAAGACCGCATCGTCTGCATATAGCAGCGAGTTAACCACTGAGTCGCCCATCTGAACTTCCACATTCATTTTATTCAACCTTTGTAGACATTTATCCAGATATATGATAAACAGCCTGGCTGATAGAACGCAGCCTTGTTTAACGCCGATATTGACATCAAACCAGGGTGACATTCCATCATCCAGCCGCACACAAGCTCTGCGGTCCATGTAGTTGTGCACTGCTTGTAGCAGTCTACCGTTAATACCATACTCCGGCAAAATGTCCCAAAGTTCCTTTCGTACAACAGTGTCAAAAGCTTTCTCCAAATCCATAAAACTGCAGAAAACCCTCTGACCTACAGCCAGATGCTTCTCCACAATGTTGTGCAGAGAAAACACTTGATCCATGCATCCACGTCCACACCTGAAACCTGCTTGTGCCTCACACAAAAATTCACCAGACACCATCCTCATTCTCCTTTCAACAATCTTACCATACACTTTGGCGGCCAAACTGGTCAAGCTTATGACTCTGTAGTTCGCACAGTCATAACGCGAACCCTTGTTTTTAAACAAGGGCACGATGACTGCGTTTCTCCAGTCCTTGGGAACCATTCCTGAGCTCCAACATAAATTGAGAAGCATTAGGAAGGATTCCCAGACATATGAGCCTCCAAGCTTGATCATCTCAGCAGACACCATATCAATAACCGCTGCCTTACCATTTTTCAAACTTCTAATCGCCCATTCAACTTCATCCATACTAATGTCATCAGAGGATGCCGGTACCGAATGCTGATCTGTTAGACCACATGTGGCACCGGCATCACCCTGGACGTCCGCATACATATCTCCAAAATATTCGCTCCATCAGCTTAATACATCTTGTGTTTGCGTAAGAATGTCTCCACATTTAGACCTTATTTTATTAATTCTGAAAGCTGACCAAACACTCTTAGATTTCTTCACCTCCCTCCAGAAAAGTTTGGTGTTGCTCTCGAAGTTTTTGGTCAGCCTTTTTTCTGCAATCATATTTGCTCTATCATGCTTCTCTTGCACTAAGGCTTTGGTGTCATTCTTACGTAGCCGGTATATTTCTTTCTTCTGTTCTTTCATACTTGCACTCAGGTTCAAAGAAGATACATAATCCAGCCACGCTTTCTTCTTTCGGTCTACGGAAGCTGCTACTTCCGTATCCCACCATGCATCACCTCTCACTTTCCTATGCTTCTTTGAGCATCCACATACTTCTTTCGCTGTATCTACCATACTATCTTTCAATACTCTCCAGCATTATTCTATGTCAGATCCCGGCTGACTTGCCATTGTCAGCCGTTTACGGACACCCTCTACATACTTTGCTCTTACACTCTCTTCTTGCAACTTTGCAATCTTTATTCTTTCAAGCCCTCCGAAGTGGACACGCTCTCGCCAGTGTTTCCACTTTCTGAACAGACCACTAAATCTCGCAATAACGAGATAGTGGTCCGTGTCGACAGTGGGACCCCTGTAGGCTCTTGTATCCAGAATTTTACTTCGGAGGTGACTGTCTACCAGAATTAAATCTATCATACTTCTCTGTTCATTCCTTCTCCATGTATACATATGGATGTCCTTATATTGAAAAAATGTGTTTGACCCAATAAGGTTTCTCTCCATACATACATCCGCAATGAGCCTACCTGCATCATTCACTCTCTTATCACCAAATGAACCAAGCACGTCCTCGAAGTCTGGACGCTTGGTCCCAACCCATCCATTCAAGTCTCCGCATACGATCACGCGTTCACTAGCTTCTGCTAAATCCAGAACTTCCCTAACATTATCCCAGAACTTCTCTAGATCCGATGCCACTGAAGAGCCTACGGGAGCATAAGCTGCGACCATGAAGACACTGGTGATACCTAGTTTTATTCGGACCCATAGAAGTCTGGGATCAAACATTCCGTAGTCTTTCACACCTGAGGCCAAGCGAGCGGACAGCAACACCCCCACTCCCATGCTGGCCCGATCGCTCTGCGGTACACCAGACCACAGAGCTAACCCGGCACCAGGAAGATCACAGGCGTCGCTACCCTTTCGCTTGGTCTCTGTTACACAGAGCACATCAAGCTGTCTGTCCGACATGACGGTTACCAGCTCGTGTAACTTATCTTCCACACCAACTCTTACATTCCATGTGCCTACTCGACACTCTGCTCCCCTTGACTCACCAAACTGGGCAAGGCGTGATGGGTGGCGGCCCCCATCGCCGCATCTACCGTTGTTCGTACCGACGGGGGCGGGTCGGTACGCGTCGCCTCTGGGACACGCCCTAACCCGAACTGCGGTACGCATTCGAGCCGGATTGCAGCCTGTGGATTACAGGCTGGCAGGGATCGCGACGAGAACGCTCCGGACTATGATCACCCAAATCGCAAATCGCAATTTTTCAAATGTTATATATGTATATTTTATTAAATTATCACTGCTAAGGTAACCTTAGCGAAGGAAAACTTGTTAATGGAACGGCCACAAATAAAATGTGGGGCCCTCACCCACTAAATGAACCTGCCGTGTGTCGCACTGGTGGATCACTGGAACTCAATGACATCACTTCAATAAAGTACAAATTATAATTTGTGAATAAGGAAAAAGAGTATTTTAGTACGAGCGGGAATCGAACCTGTGTCCCTTCCTATCCGGGGAAGTGTTTTAATCCACTAAACTACCTTGCTATTTTTTAGAAATACCCCATGTGCTCATCACATTTGTCTTAACGACCAACGCCATCTATCGGAATGCATTTACATGCATTAATCCAATATAGTAAGTTTAATTTTGCAATTAAAATTCATATTATTAGATGGCGTGATTTTATAAACATTTTGATCTATATTTTAGCACTTGACATGCTCAGCTACTTTTAAAGTACAAATTATAATTTGTGAATAAGGAAAAAGAGTATTTTAGTACGAGCGGGAATTAAACCTGCGTCCCTTCCTTGTTGCATTGAGCTGAGCATGTCAAGTGCTAAAATATAGATCAAAATGATTACTTCAATAGTTTATGAAGTCTATCTACCCGTACTGGGCAGGTTGGTGACTAATAGCCTAAGCCACACTCACTCTGAGAGAGGATCGCTGCCCCACAGTTGGGATATGTATGTATGATAATGAGTTGTGAAAAAAAGAGTGTACCTATTTATATGTTTTAATTTAGTTAGTCGCTAAAAGCTTTTTTTATATATAACGTGAGTGGCAAACAAGCATACGGCCTACTACGGACGGTAAGCGATTACCGTACCCTATAGAGGCTAGCAACATTAGAAGCTTCACTTGCGCGTCGCCAACTCCTAAGGAAAGGGGCGTTTTGACTAGCAAGACACCAAACCTGGCTTTTAAGTTAACATTATGAAAAAAATTATTGCTAAAACTACAATTTTTATCCTATCTTGGAGAAAAATGTAAATGTATTGATTGTTACTGTTGATAAAAATACCATCGAAATTTAAGTTACACTATTCGTTGTTAAGTTGAGCTAGAACAGAACACAATATTTTAAACACAATCTTAAATAACATCCTGAACTGACCCTAAAATAATGCAGTCGACATAAAAAGATTAACAGCGCGCCCACTTTTGTGTTAGAGACAGGGGATTAAGAAATATAGCCAAGAAAATACGGCAAAGGTACCTTAGGGTGTGGTCACAATATACTGAATATTCAGTCGCTAAAATTTATTTAGTGAAGCAGAATATAGATATTAAACACAAAGAAAAAAATATCTAAAGAATATAGATAAATATGCGATGAGCGTGTCATTTTCGGTTTCAAATATTTAACTTAAATTTAAACTCGAGAAAGTAGTTTGAAGTGCATTAATGCAAAAAAAATGCATAAGTTGTCCCACAAGTGGGCTTATCTCTAGGTAATAAGCTAAAAATGTGCAGATTAGAAGTAGATGGCTGACAAAATTTAAACAATGCTTACAGGCTTAGCAATGAAAACTACACAATTTCATGTCATGTCATATCTTAGAATTGGTCACTTAATGTTGTTGCCGATCACTTCATAAAAGATTTGTTAGGTTAGGTTTCATAAAATGGTTGGCTACATCATTAAGTGCTCAATTATATATTATTATAGTGCCCAATTATTGTACTCGTCGCTATCCGTGTGGTGATGGACTAAGAATAGAAGTGTCACCACCCCATCCTTGCCCACGGGTGTCGTAAGAGGCGACTAAGGGTAGTAAGCAAATTTTCATCTATTGCAATACTGGTAGTAGGGTTGTGTTACCGGGTGGGATTACTCACTTTAAAAAAAAAACAACAAAAAAACCAAAAAAAAACAAAAAAAAAGAAGAAAACAATCAACCAACCCAAATACTAGCTTTTGGCTGTGGCTAAGCTGCGGGCAAAGGCTAGTTTTACATATATTTGGGATTGACAAGTTTCCACTGATAGATAAAATATGGACTAAACTGTGGCCTACAAGAGTATAGAGATCCATTGTAAAATATACATTAAGGTTCTATTGTTAAATTCTTTTATAAAATAAGTATGGTCTAAAAAGAAAGAATATATTTACTCCTTAGGTTTTTAAAGCGAAGCGAAATTTTTCACGTTATAAAACTCGCCCGCAATATTTTATATATCAATCACTGGGACTAATTAACTTAAAATATATGTATATGAAAATATATTCCAACATAATAATTATGAAATTAAATCAAATTTCACAGCTCGAAGTTGCTTCCGGCTCTTTCAATTTAAAGGTTGTCAGTATTTGCTATCGACGCGATTAGGGGAGTTCTCTAGCTGAACGCTAATTCATTAACACCGTCCACCCTCTCGAGTATATTGACAGGTACCAGCCTCTTCTAGAGAAAGGAAAACAAACGCTAAACTTTTACATTATAATTGAAAAATAGCCTTGTTCTGTTTGTATTATAAAAAATACTAGTTTCGCGTAGGTGTAATAAAGTGTGGATAGATTGTATTTATATATTTTTTATGAATTGTCCTTTGAAAAACGAGTGAGGTTTAAACTTATGACTTACTGATATCTGTTTTCCAAACGCTCTCCACGTGAATACATAATATTGTAATTTACCGTCTTATAGGAAGCCGCTCACATATATCGCGTAGAGTAATGATCAGATATGATGTTTCAAATAATTATCTTATTAAGGAGGCATATTTATTTGAATTAAAAACCTTCCAAAATCTCACTGCAACCCAATATCATAAATTTAAGCGCTTGATATATTAAAAAACATTATGAATTAGTGTTTTTTTATTAATAAGCACATCTGGTTTCAAACAACTATGAAACATACTCAACAACAAATATTAAATATACAACGCGGGCTTGAAACTCCGACAATGTACGTATGTTTTGCCAGAAACAGTCCGGCATACAATTTAATTTTTTTTCCACATGTATAGGCAGGCAAGATGACACTGTACGTACTGTGATACGAAACAGACCTTTGTGTGAATAGATGGAATCCTATTGGAAATTGGTAACACTAAAGGCTACATATTTTTTTTTATAATAATTATTATATTACTTTCCATTTTAATATTATTATCAATTCATTGGGAATTTAGCCATCATAAAAATCAATATAGGTAATGCTGAAATACCAGCGAATACTGGCGGGGAGCCAGTGTGCAAATTATTTCCTTCAAAAATTATCCCCTAAATTGTCAATTACCAATTTTTCGAGTTGACGCGAACATCGTTACAAAAGTTATCCGTGCCGTCGCTTTGCAATTTATAAAGGGGCACATTTCACTCCAGAGTAATTTCTTCCAGCAATGTGAAAAAAAAAACAATTTTGTAAAAAATGTTAGAAAGTTTTGATGCGATGGATACGCGTCTGTCGTAATTTCGCGGACTCATAGAAGGGGATGAAGTAGATACGATAAGTTATATATTTCGAACTTCTAAAGCCAATCATAAAGAAATGAATGTGTTCGAATTCAGATTTACGAGTTGTGTTGGTTTCACCAAAATGCTTTCAAATTTTTATATTGATTTCGTTCCTTGAACGATTTTTTTTATTTTAATGACAAACTAGTTAAAAAGGGACAATCTCATTTCACAAATAGTTTATGTATAATATTACTAGCTGACCCGGTGAACTTCGTACCGCCATATTTTTATCGTAAATATATTGTAATTATTTTATAAAAAATACGTGATAAAAACTATCCTATCTAAGGCACGCTAGCAAAACACATATTAAAAAAAACGTGAAAATCGGTTAGATAGTCGGAGTTCATAGTGAGCAACAACGTGACACGAGAATTATATATAATAGATTGTAAGAATGCACTACATTATCACACCACTTCCTTTTGTTTGTATCATCTAATGTGACCAAGGGAGTGGCTCTAAACACACATATCTATATCCCGATTTTTTTATATTTTTTATGTTTTAAGTACTTGCAATGGTCGGGCATTTACAAACTGCAAAGTGTGAATATTTGAGATAAAAAGTGACAGCTACGAGTGGGGTTCCAACCTGTGGTTCCTGGAACGCTGGTTCAATCAATCTGCCATTGAGATATTAGCAATTGGCTCGGAGCTACGAACTCACCATTTCATTTCACAGATATGAAATGAAATATAAACGGCTATCTCCTGCTACAGCCAAAACGCAACGATGTGCTTCATGGCCGGTCACACGGGAGATGGTGGTATCAACCCGCTCGGGCCCGATACCAAGTGAGTACTCCCACTTGATACCCAGCCCTACCACCAGTCATGCAATGGATGATATTTGCTTACTTCCCTTAGTCGCCTCATACGACACCCGTGGAAAAGAATGGGGTGGTGACACTTGTATTCTTAGCTCGTCACCACACGGACAAATATATATAAACAGACCAACAACAACGTGGAGTGCGACGGCACACCGCGAAGATCAGCGTTGTTATTAAATCAATATTCCTTAACGAAAACAGATTAGTATCTGACATTCCAATCAACCTAACAACGAGCGGAGACAAATAGTTATAAAGATTTATGTGAAGATGTTCAGTCCAACGTTTAAGTAATAACTTTATGCCGGAATTGAGCGACGAATATAAATTTTCGAAACATCATTATTCATCAGAGTTACAAGGTATGGGTAACAGATGAGTAAGATCGGAATTTAAGATAGCTATACCGATATGACTAATGAACACTTATGTAATTGAGTAAATCTAAAAGGTTTTCAATTTTTAACTTCCCGCTAAGAAAATTGAAAATTATCAAAAGTTGGGAAGTTATTGGTTTTACCCCATTTTTCGAAAATCGCGTTTTCAACGGATGTTGACGTTTTGAGAAAAATTTGTGTATTTTTTTTAATGATTCCAGTTAATAATTCGATAAAAAGATCGGTTGCTTCATTAGGGTCAGTTAAGGATGTTATAATTGTAAAATCAATTTCGTTTATTAGATTATGAGCCATATCAAAATTAAATATTTTAGAATTATTTTTATGTTTATTATGTTTACATTGTTGTACCAGAGTTACATTTAAATATAAACTGCTAAGATCAGTTACAGACGACTTACAAATTACAACCAACATTTTTGAATTTGACTTCACAAAACAATGATCATAACATTTATCAAAACGGGTAGGAAATATATGACTTGGTAAAAGACAGTGGATTGCAATTAGATCTAGGTAATCTTCAGATTTAGAGTCACTGTCATTATTACCAATATAAATATTTATGTCTCCAGTTAAATAGATGTTAGGTATACTTTTTAGCTTGATCAATAGTTCATCCAAAGAGGAAAAAAAGTTGGTTACAGAAACAAAAGATGGCGATCTATATAGGCAAATAAAGGAGATATTTTTATCTATTTCTACTACTAAACAATCGGCGTCTGCAAACTTTGGTTCATAAACTTTTACATTTCCTAAACTGCTATTCATATACATGACCACACCACTGTTCTGATTAAGATGCCTATTGGTATTATAGGTAATATATTGGTCTATTTTTGGGATTGAATATAAATTTGGTAACCAACACTCAGTTAGGATAATAATATCGTTTAACTTACTCCTTGTCATAAAACCTTTAAAATCTTCTAAATTTTTGTTAATGCTTCGAATATTTTGTACAATTACTTTAAGAAATAATTCCGTATTAAATTTATAATGCAAAAGCAATTCTGGATCCTCAACCAAAAAAGAGTCTCCAACGTTGACATTATTATCAACGTCAGTAACAACATATTGTAGATTGCGGGCCATAGTTTAAATAATGTGATGGAATAGCATAACGAGATATTTGGTTGAGGATGAAAGTTACAGAGAGCACTGATTTACTACGAATGGACGAGTTATAAATGTGATATAAAAATATTATAGTAATATGATATTATATGCATACACAAAATATACTGGATATATGAGTTATATGCTTATATATAAGAGGATTATAAATATAATAGCATAGAAATATTAATATCAAGCAATTATGAATACTAAGTATTGTAGGTGTTTGGTTTACATTAACTGAATTATCATCAACAAGTACAAAAAAATCCAAATAATAACATGGTTTGAAAAGTTTCAATAATTTAAAAGATATACCCGAAAATAGTCATGACATGTCTAGATTTTTTACCTGATTTACTGTTTTAATAACTATGGCAGGCATACCCTCTTCCTTACGTAGTAAGATATTTCCTCGTGATACCCAGCTATATTTATACTTTCCATTCCTCACTAGATCACGAGCTGCTGCCAGCAATTTTTTCGACGTAGGTGTTAGAGCTTCAGATATATAAACTTTTGAATTAATGCCACTAATTCCTAATATTTCTGAGTTTATCGGTCTTTCTTTATTTTCAAAATTATATTTCTTAGCTGCCTTTAACACTTCTTCCCTCTTCTTCTCATCCCCGTATTCCACAATAATCGGACCATTTTGCTTACCTCTTCTATATACCTTAGCTGTTTCATCAAATGGTTGTATGTTCAAAGTACTGTAAATATTTCTGACAATTTTATTAACATCTTCCTTATCCTCTCGTGGAATATTTCTAATTTCAATAGTATTCTTAACGTATTGCTTTTGTAACTCATTTATTTGAAATTCTAACTCACTTAGTTGTGCTTCATATTTAACTTCAATTGTTTCTACTCTGCCCATAATTTCCTTATAATTAGATGTATTCACCTCTAGAAGCTTTATGATCTGCGAGTTGGACTCCAGTATCTGTGTATTTTGTTGCTTTATCTCACTAATTTCAGTGTTCATCAATTGCTTGAAGGACTTCATGAGTTCATCTTTTAGATCCGCTAAGCTTTCCGGTTCAGGATTTTTCCGTTTTCTTCTATTGATATTCCGAATAATGTCATGGTCTTGTAATTCATGTGACAGATCGGGTTGCGAAGAAAACCTTACTGGTTGACCGGATGTTGGAGTACGCTGCATTTTATCTCAAAATTTTGCTTATACTACGATGTATTGCACTTACTCCAATCTTAAATAGTGCTGTTTTCAAAGAGAATTATCGCTTATTTCTTTAAGCACGAGGTCTAAAGATGGTAATCTGTATTATCGAAGCACAGTAACACGTCTAACTTCAACTAATGTCCGAGAGAGAATGATTTAGTGCCTATCCCTTTCTGTGGACTTAGTGACGTGCGAGTGACGTATCTAACATTGCTAATGTCTATAGGCTACTTTAACTGCTTGTAAAAGCTAGTGCTTACATAAAAGTGACTTAATCTTAGAAGAAATGACGATATTGTTATAAACGAATTCGTGCATTCGTATATATCCTTAACAATATTATGTGTAAGTTTATTTGTTACGCCGTATCTACGGCACAAATCACCATACATTTTTGTACAAATTTTGTCTGAAACATAGCTTAAATACAAGGGAAACATTTTATTTCAAGAAAATGGATGGTTCCCGTGGGGCAGTTATCTTAACATTGAAATAATTAATGTGATGTCTCTGTATTCTAAAGTCCATTTGGACGAAGTCGGGGCCAGAATTAATATTTTGAATAATTTGCTATAGCATTTATCAATTTCTTTTTTAAAACGACAACATTCCACAAAATATAGCTGTTGTATTTTATACAAGATTTTTAGGGCACATTATGTAAAAGTTTGCGGTAATATTGTCTAATACATAGAAATAATTTTATATTTTATTCATTTTTTAAGCATTGGACGCGCTTAGCTATATATGTTAACACAAAATGTGAATATTTTAATATTTTTTTTAGCATTTGACATGCGTAGCCCTATAAATTGACACAAAGTTTGTATAAACAAAGTGTGAAGTCAAAAATAAAAGTCACGAGCAGGATATGACCATACGTCTCCTGGAATACCATCCCAGATGCTTTGCTAATTCAGTCATCGTGACAATTGCTCGGGACTTCGAATTTGATAGCAAATTCCTTCTTAATGTCTTAGTTTACGTCATCGTGACTGTTATTTTCGATGGCACATTTTCGCACTTTGTGTTAACACAGAAATAATTTATTTGTAAATAACAACTTAAAAAGCAATAAGAAAATATAAATACTGCACTTTTGTTCCTTAAGGAAGAGTGCCAATAAGCAAAGTAACACAGCCTATTAATAAACATTGGAAATAAAAAGACTGAAAATTAAAAGTAAGTCAACACAAAAATGCCTTTATTAGGTACCTATACATTTTCTACAGCTATATATAAAAAGCCTTTTCGCCTGCCTTCTTATTTATCATTAAATTTATCAAGAGCATTCACCGTTTTCCTGAAACTTTTAAAGACGTCAAGATACGGCGATACTGAGTCAAAATTGTCGCCTGTCAACGCAACCATTAGTCATATAAAACGCAATCATTTGAAGCACCCCTTTTTAATTATGCAAAATCTGTGTCATTCATTAACTCCTCCCACTTTCCCCTCATTCCCCTGCCTCTTCTATCAGTACCTCTGAAGAATGTACAAAATTATTTACTTGGAAATTATGAAAAATATTTGAGATGGATGCTGCAACAATCTGTTACAATTTAATTCGCCTCGGTCTTGTTCAGTACCATTGCGGGCTTTGGTCAGATCCGTAGACATTATTTCTTCATTCAATAATTATTTATCAATCCCAATTACATTCTCGTGCGATATTGTTATTCACATCTAACTTTATGTTATTTAAATGCCTTTTTATTGCATAATAGAATTTAAATACTGTATCGTCACACTCATCCGAATAATTTCTGTATTTTGTCTTCAAAACTCTTGAAATATGTATTGTGATGACAAAGTGAATCGATGATAACAATTATTAAGCTAATTGAATTCATTCGCAATATTACTAAACGATTTCCACTCAGGACAATTATTTGTGTGATGAACACAGATATTTGTACTGCTTCTGAGTGTTTTCTATCTATTAATGTATGTATTTACAAAAAAAAAGTAGTATATGTTTTATATCCCTAATCCGATACCCATAGCACAAGCGATAAGCTTAGTTTCGGACCAGAGGATGTTTAAATAAAAAAAAGATTATATAAAATTCTTATTGTACTGAACCTTGCATGGCAGATTTATCTTTTAATTATTTATCTATTTACTTAAAAAAATAATTACGAATTGTCGAAATGTGAAAAAATTCAATATTGTGACTTAATCTCGATATGAGCTAACCGATAAAATAATTAAAATATACTTGTATTTAACTGCCTCAGTGGTGTAGCGGTAGTTTATGCGACTGCTAATCATGATTTATTTGAATCCACCTAATATTATTATTAAAATGTGACATTATTATTTCAAAATGTGTAACATTCGCGTAAATATTTTATTTAACTATTATAATGGATATAAGCAACTAAATACATAGCATCACGCCTGTATTCCCCGAAGGGGTAGGCAGAGGTGTATTACACACCCACGATTCGCCAGCTATGTAAGTCCCACGTAATAGGGGGCGAGCCTATTGACGTCTACCGGGCACATTTCCAAACTCCGGGCTGCTACTGAGAATTTTTGTATTTACGAAAAAGCTCAATAACATTGCCCGACCCGGGGATTGAACCCAAGACCTCATGATCAGCAGTCGCCTACACTACCGCTGCACCACAGAGGCAGCTTACACCACAACAAAGTAATAAAATTAAACTAAAATATCACATTACATCAAATCGTCAAGCTAACAGTTCTCACTTATCAATTCAAGCCGTTAGCTCGTTGGATGTCAATATTCATTTAGTGGTTCGGCCACGGTGTGCGCGTGATTTGTCGCTTACCCCCCGCCGCCGCCGTCCCGCACTCCAAAGGGAAGAGAATCGTGGTCCGAATACTAAATTGCGACGCATTTCGCAAAGGGCCACCAATTGATGTCGAAAATCGTTTTTGTTATTAATAATTCTGCATCCGTCTTGTAGATTTCGCTTTGATTTATATGTTGATGTGAAAATGGTTTATTTCCTCGTATTCGCCAAAAATATTTATTACGATTTCAAAAAAGGGAGTACCTACCTACTCAGTCAGATTCACATAATTATTACATAATAATATTTAAATGGGTTTTAGTGTGAAGTAAATAACTAAATATTGCACTGCCTGCTACCTCGGTGGTGTAGCGGTAGTGTATGCGACTGCTAATCATGAGGTCTCGGGTTCGATCCCCGGGTCGGGCAATGGTATTGAGCTTTTTCCTAAGAAGAAAAATTCTCAGTAGCAGCCCGGAGTTTGGAAATGTGCCCGGTAGACTGCAATAGGCTCGCTTCCTATTACGTGGGACTTAAACATAGCTGGCGAGTCGTGGGTGTGTAACACACCTATGCCTACCACTTCGCGGAATACAGGCGTGATGCTATGTTAAATATTGCACCGATTTCAGTCGGATCGCCTATGATATGTAATATTCGTAGGTAATAATATTTAGAACTAGCACATTATCCGTAGCTTCGCTCGCGTCATTGTGATGTTTTGTTATCCCATTTTTTCTTTGTAATACTAAAGAATCGAGATTAAACAGTCACTGACTTTTGTCAAATAAATCCATTTTGGATAGGATTTACGTAAAATCCTTTCTAAGAGAAACCTATATTTAAAATTTTCACGGCCCCAGTTCCAAACGTTTGGGCTGTGCGTTTATAATGTCAGTCAGTAAGTGAGTTATTCTTCTAAAAATATACAGAAATTTTATAATCTTTAATATTGTTTTAACTTGTTCACAGATTTTACTCAGTTTATGGGGGATATGGATATACAGGACTATAAAATGCTGACCGGTGGCACTGACAGGTAAGTTTTACTTATAACGGATTATAATTGTACACACGAGTTATTTTTAAAAATTGTTTTAAAAATTGTTAATTAGGATAAGTATTATTGTACCCGGTACCAAGTGGGAGTTCTATTGTTGCTAAGCCCAAACGAGTAGATATATCTTCGTTCGTTTTAAACAGTCGTTACGCATCTTGATTTTGTTTTGATTGTAGTTGAAGATAAAGGACGCGATTCTTACTTTAAAAAGGGATAGTAAAGTATAACGGTGGCTACTAGTTACCATCAAGGGATCTGTAATTCGATACTATCAAACAGTGTACTTGTGTAATAAATGTATGTTGACGTTTTTTATAAAAAAAAAAATTTGGATAAAAGAATATTTGGCTGACTGACTGACAATTGTAAACTCTTGGGACTTGGACCGTGAAAATTTACATGTATGGGTTTCTTTGGAATTGTAGCAAACACTAGGAAAGGAATTTATGCAAACCTTATCCAAAAAATTCTCTCTTCTGCACTCGTGTTATAGTGATTACATTTATCACTATAACGCGAGTGACGACGTGGGTAATGCCATAGATTGTAGGCATTTAATGTTAATAATATCAACATCAACAAAATAAATATAGTCTTAAAATATATAGTAAAAGAAAAATGGCAATGTCATTTTAATCAACAAGAAAGCCGTTGAAGTATACGTCAAATTTTCTATAACATATGTTTGTAAGCTCGCAAAGACCCTCCAATCTGCCTCTACGCATTCACGCGAAGTCATCCATCTTGTTTTTCTTTTTTTGCTTGAGTATCCCTAGTGTTGGGTATTCGTCAAAGTGCAATATCATCAAATCACTGTAAAAGAAGTTTCATGATTTGACGGGGTGCAGGGGGATGAAATATTACAACGAAAGGCTCGTCTTGAAAAAGACGAGTTAGTGATGCTTGTGATCTATGTAAAGCTATGCGTGGCGATTTCCATAATATGCGATTTGACTTTTAAATTAAGTTTATTTACAACCCTTTTTCGGTCGTACTGTTGGGCACGGGTATCCTCTCATGGTGAGATGGATTAGGCCAGTTAGTCTACCACGCTGGCTCAATGCGGATTGGCAGACTTCATAATCTGTCGAGAAAATCTCTCAGGCATGCGGGTTTCCTCACGATGTTAGATTAATAAAATTAGATCAATGATTTAAAAATCTTCTAAGAAACTTAAATTTAAACAGTCACGCAGGCTTTCCCGCGATGTATCCACTCATCAAATAGTGATAATTTGTATGTACTTCTTAAAGTCTATTTGGTTTAATTGACTTTCGAGTTCTACACCATTTTAAATATGTATTCCCTGGATATTTAAAAAAAAACAACATAATACCTATTTTCTAAATTTATAAATTACTCAAGATTTTGAACAAAGAGAAAAATTTATTTAATACAAAATACAAAGCTAACCAAAAGCTATATTTAATATTATATTCCTTCACTTCTGGAATACCGACCCATCGGTTTTAGTGTCGGCCTCGTTGTGCCGAGTCACTCAAGGCGTATTTCATGCTACGTCGACTCAAGAAATGATATTGTCTGGAATATGATTCGTGAATGTAACAAATGTATTATACTTTGACCTTTAAAGATGTCGGGGTGGTCTGTAAAATGGACTAACGGTTTCGTATTGGAACATTTGACGAAGTGTTGGTTTCCACTGTACACTGAGACACAAGGAACTTGCTCTTAAGGAACTTAGTATCTTTTTGAGGTTTATTTTTATGCTAATTCTGTAACTGGACTCTGGATTGTTCAGTAAATATTATTACTATCATGGGTTAGGTTTGCTTATATTCAATAATATTAGTGAAATACAAAAAAAGAATTTAGAAGAACTGACATATAAAAACAAAAATTGAAAATTTAACACTACAAAATAAAATCCACGTAAGAACGGCACAGTAATTGATATCAAATGCTTTGCTAATACGATAATTTAACAAGAGTACCTTACCACTGAATTGAATAGGTACAATTCACTTTTGAGTCTTGAACTTGTAGCTACTTGTAGCGTTTCGTAGGCGTTAAGTCTACGCTGCAGCAAGTACAAAATATTAAATCAAAAATATAAAAATCGCTGATTTAAATTAAACCAACGATTAGTACATTAGGTCATTCAACGTTAATTATGTTTGTTATGTATTGTAGATGCTATTACATTTGCCGTTGTTATATTTTAAACATTTCTAACACAATAAACAGGCATAGTACTAGACCCTTAGGAAATCGTAAAGACTCAAACACAAACTAATACTAATTTTATATTAATTTACTAATGAAAATAGTCCTTAGATCATCTTGTTTGTAAAACAGTAACACACAAAACTTACTTAACAAAACTACTCTCTCTTACTCTCTTACAAAACTTACTTATTTACTTAAAAAACAATAATCCAAATTTTGAATTATACTTTTCCATAAAAAACCTACTTTTCGTGTCTTTTCAGTGGTCCACCGGCCTTAGATATCAGCCTGACAAGTGTTGTAGGTCAATTCCCATAGAAGGCAATCCTATTATTTTTCTCTGTCTCACTAAGTTGACAAAGGAGCATACGGTCCGGAGGAATGTTAAGCGGTTACCGCAGCTTAAAGATGCTAGTAACACCAAGCACCACTTAGGCGTTGCCATCATGCTGAAAGGGACGAATAGGAGTAGGAAAATGAGATGTTAGAAAGGAGATTAAGTGAAGTGGGAAAAACAAGGATAAGATCTACCACTACTTCTTTTTGGGACCTACAAATGGTTGTTCTGAGTTTGGGTGGATTCTGTGTCCTTTAAATAGCATGTTTGTAAAGCCTATCGCAATTCACCCTGCATTTCGGGCAATTTCTTCCTCATAATAAAAAAACAAAAAACAAAAAAGAGCAAATCATTTTGATATTATTATTTTAGCATCTTACATGCTTAGCTATTTTACAAGAAACTGATTAGTGATAAAGATAATTATATCGGTTCACAGATATCTCTGTTTATACTTTCAACAACAAGTGCAGCACCCATTTGATGGAAATCGACTACTAAAGCCTACAGACACTAGATTTACCATAAACGCAGACGGAGAAATGAATGAATGGATATAGGAATTGTTACGGACGTTTGCTTTGATGCTAGGTCATAGGAAAACGCATGCGTCGTGCATAAGCAGTGGCACATAAGGGTACGGGCACTGCACGCTGGGATGGTCTACCGCACGTGTGTGTACTATGTTCTATTTTGAACTGTTGTCATTATTGGTTTAAGTCAAAAGCTTAAAGCTGATATTTCGTACTAAATATACACCGTGTAAGTAGACCACTTCCGAATACGAAGACAGATGATTCTACTAGTGACAGTTTAGATGATGGAATAGAAAAAAAAAAAATCCGATGAAAAAAAAAAACATAATTTTTTATCGTTATATTTACATTATTTACACTCTATCATGTTAGTAGAGCTAATTAAAGCGATAATTACATAAAAATAATATCATTTTAATAAAAAAAGAAAAACAGTAATGTATTGCAAAATTTAGAATCAGCTGATAGGTACATACCGCGCAGTCGCTATCTATCTGTTTTGTACTAGCGGCCACCATTTTCAAATTCTAACAAGGTTACAGTTATGATTTTTTATTTTTTTACATCGTTTAGATATGTTTAATAACATACTTTCACGCCTATCCCGCGTATCCCGAATGGGTAGGCAGAGGTGTATTTTTCTTGCCATCTCCTGTTCGCAATGTTTAAGCCCCGCATACCTAATACATTTTTTTACCTATCTACTGAGAAGTTTCTTTGGAAAAAACCCGAGACCTCGTGACTAGCAGTCTCATTACAAACCACTACGCCACTTCAGATGTAAGTATTCAGTTAGGTAGGTACCTATCTACCTATTAAAAACAATAGGGCTAAGCGTTTCAAAAAAATTTGTAGGTATGAAAAAGCTTACCGACCTAGATCCGAAATAAAATTAAAACTGTAGTTAGGTACGAGTACATGTGTCGCAAAGTAGGTTTCGCTCTGTTCGCTGTCACGGACTTTATACGGAATTTACAAACACTACTTTCAAAATGCCTACCCCTACAACACTTTACATACATACACATGTGAGTTTTAATACAATTGTTATTTCACTGTTAAACTTTAAAGCAGACAGAGACATTTTACGTACCTGTCTAATGTCTGTGCTCGAATTGTGCTCCATCCATTTCGATACAAAGCGAGGCCCGTCGCTGTGTCGACCGGTGAATACGAGGCATTAGTGTAGGATCCTCAACACATTCTGCACGTAACCTATCAAACACGCTCACTATTCTGCTACGCATTTCATCAGCACAATCACATTCCCGATCAAACACTCTTTCTTTCACATATCCCCACAAAAAGAAATCCAGTGGTGTTAAATCGGGTGAACGAGGCGGCCAGGCGCGCGGCCCCAGCCTTCCGATCCAGCGGTCATGAAAGAGCTCAGTAAGACGCTCGCGGACAGGGCGTGTAACATGCGGTGGAGTGCCATCGTGCTGGAACCATGCTCGACGATATTCAGCCAGCGATAAATTATCTAGAATATCGTCTAATTGTTCATTTATAAAATTAAGATACTCTGTTCCATTGAGGCGCTGCGGTAGAAACACTGGTCCTAAAATTTGTCCATTAAAAATACCAGCCCATACGTTGACCGACCATCGGGTCTGATGACCGGTTTCTTGAGTGGCGTGCGGGTTCACGTCTGACCATAAATGAGCATTCCGCCTGTTCCACATCCCGTTTCTCGTGAATGTAGACTCATCCGTCCAGGTTATGTGCTCAATGAACCCAGGCGTACGTTGCTGTTCATCTAGAAGCCAACGACAGTACTCACGACGACGAACGTAATCATTGGGCAGCAAAGCTTGTACCTTATGTATTTTGTAGGGCTTCATTTTATTCCGGCGCAAGACTTTGTGAACTGTCCAGTGAGAGACTGTCGGTCCGCCCCCGCGCCGCAATAATTTCGCCGCACTTCGTGTGCCCAGGCGAGGATTTTGGCGAATCACATTTAAAATACGCTCCTCAGTCTGCACATTCACCTGTTGTCCACCACCTGCCGCCATCGGAGCAATCGGTCGATTTTCTAAAACTCGCTGAAAAGCTGCCGTTATTGTGCGAGAATCGGATGGATGCCGGACGTTCGGGAATCTCTCACGGTAAATTCTCAACGCAAGAGAAGCATTGCCACGGGCTTCTCCTAAACACATCAACATGTTTCCGTATTCACGAGCACTGTACACGTATGCCGCAGGCATTGTTAAATACAAAAAATACTCAAAAATAATAAAACAGCAAAACGTAACAAAAAAACTTAACACAAAATTTAAAACTAACAAAACAGTATAAATACTACCAAGTAGTAACAATCGAAGCTAATAATATGGAACCGTAACGCGCATTTGCTCTCGAACTGAGTCGGAATGAAACTGAGTATAGGGACAGTGGGACACGAAAAAAGTAGCTTTACTTTTTGGTATCGAGTTATTTTCTTTTCGATACCGATATTTTTGTAATCGATACTTTTATTCAATGAGTACTTTTAGCAAGGTATCGTATCGAAAAAAATTTAGAGATTACCTAAATTAAACTTGGCTTCATGGCTCAAGTTTATGGCAACGCCATCTAGATCAATCTTGTCAAAACCTTCTAAAATATTTTGATACCATTCTTTCATTAAATTCCTTCAATCAATGTCTAATGGTACCAATACATTTAATGCGATACTTGGGATCGATACTTTTGAAGCGATACTGGTATCGATACTTTCGTTTAATATCAAAACTTTAAGCGCATTATACCGTAAGTAAAGTACTCGATACCTTAAAGTATCGATACTTTTGTGTATTGGTATGTATTGCTTATTGCGCACTTGATTGTTATTTTGTTTATTCAAGTATACTCTAAAAGTACTCACATTTGAAGAATTGGTGAAGCTTATTAACAAAAAGTGTTCGATTTCAAATGGTATCGATACATTTAATGCGATAGTTAACTTGGGATCGATACTTTTGAAGCGATACTGGTATCGATACTTTATCATATCATAACCTTAAGCGCATTATACCGTAAGTAAAGTACTCGATACTTTGAAGTATCGATACTTTCTATTCGATACCGTGTCCCTACTGAGTAACTGACTTGATAGTTCATAGTAGATGGATACCTACTAGTCTAGTAAAACATCAACAGACACCGCGTTTGTCGGTGACCGACAAAGTAGCATCAAAAGAAACCGCCTTTGTCGGTATCCGACAAAGTAAAGAATTTTAAAGTTTTTTTTTAATCGGCGGTGTTTTTTTAATGTGCAAATATCAACGAATAATAGAGAAAGCAGGAGGTTATTGAATCAGAAGATAGAAACCAACTAATTTTGAAGGCAAGAAAAATGTAGGTACCACGTCACGTCACACCGCACGCGTGGCTTTTGTAGGCATTTATTTTGGCGTGGGTGCGGGGGGATTCCTTATTAATTTTAATAACGCAAATTTTTGAGAGTTCAGTTGACTCAGTTGTTCAGTTCCGTATTCACGGTGTTCACTGACTTGCATGTGCGCGCGAGTGATACCTAGATACAATTGTACCTTTGATCGATTTATTAATTCTTGTAGTTATTATTTTATTTTTACGTTGTGTGTTTCTTAACAAGTTTTTTTTGTTTTTATTATTGTTTTGTATTAATAATGCCTGACGCGTACGTTTATAGTGCTCGTGAATACGGAAATACGTGAATGTGCTTTGGGGAAGCTCGTGACTTTCTTCATCTTTCGAAGAGTCGAACCCGGTACTCGACTTTGTCAACGCTGAGGAAACCTACTTTGGTCTAGGTCGGTAAGCTTTTTCATACCTACTATTTTTTTTGAAACTTAGCATTATTGTTTTTAATAGGTAGATAGGTACCTACCTAACTGAATACTTACATTGGAACTTCCAATGTTTCCAATTTGGAAGTGGCGTAGTGGTTTGTAATGCGACTGCTAGTCACGAGGTCTCGGGTTTTTTCCAAAGAAATTTCTCAGTAGATCGGTACCTGCCTAGCAGCCTGTAGTTTGCTAATCAATGTGCCCGGGAGATGGCAAATGTATTAGGTATGCGGGGCTTAAACATAGCGAACAGTGGATGGCAAGAAAAATACACCTCTGCCTACCCCTTCGGGATACAGGCGTGAAAGTATGTTATGTTATTAACCATATCTAAATGATGTATGTATTAAAAAAATAAAAAATCATAACTGTAACCTTGTTAGAATTTTATCTAAGTAAGTAAATGTGTCTAGTGAGGAATCGAACCAAGTACGTAGGTACCTACCTACTTGATTTATTCAACTACTGAATGCAAATGAAAATTGAAAATGGCGAGGTAACTACCTAGATCGCAAGTGTGTTGCCCGCTAGCACAAAACAGATAGGTAGCGACTGCGCGGTATACCTATCAGCTGATTCTAAATTTTGCAATACATTGCTGTTTTTTTGTTGTTATTAAAGTGATATTATTTTTATGAAATTATCGCTTCATTTAGCTCTACTAACATGATAGAGTGTAACTAATGTAAATATAACGATAAAAAAATATGTTTTTTTTTTCATCGTAAAAAAAAAAATCTATCCCATCATCGAAAATATCACTAGTAGAATCATCTATCTTCGTTTTCGGAAGCGGTCTCCTGATACCCGGTAGATAGTCACTTGAAATTGATATAATAAAAATCTGTTACAGTTTAGATAACCACCTCGCATGCCGAGTGTAATGGATGCGTGTCACACACAGGACAATTCTGTGCCGCTGTTTACATACTGGTTGTTCAGCGTCTGGGTGTAATTTGTGTGTGTTTTTCTAAGCGCAGTGACATGTTTTTTTTTTAAATGGGATAACGAAAAGCAATATGTATTATCCTTGCGGTGTTCAATTAAGAATACATGTGTCACCACGCCATTTTTTTGCGGGTGACATTACTGGTAATAGGCTTGGGGACCAAGTAGGATCACACCTTGTTATCGGGCCCGTGATGCTCAATACAACCATCTGCCATGTGTCCAACCACAATGCACCTTGGTTTGATTTGGTTGTAACCGGACGTAGCCGTCAACAAAAAATTGAGCATTGGCTTGATGGTACTATTAGTATAGTTGAATCCAAGATTCGCAGTAAAGATACCTACATTAAACTTTATACATTAATTTGTAGTGCAAGCTACCAAGCCTAGTGGCAAAATCAAGGACTGCAAAGTCATTTGTATCGAGTTTGATTGACAGTCTGAGGTTCAGACCGTGCATGGTACACACCTTTGCCTTTTCGATTATATCAAAATTATGTGGGTATTTATTTGCAAATTATCATTGTTCAGTGAAGGAAAACAACTTTTTAGAAAACAAGCATGCCTGATAGATTATCTCAGCGGCTTGTGAACCTTGAACGTGAACCAACTCGCACTGGGCTAGCGTACTGACGCAACAGTTTAAATCTATATCATCCTAAGAGAAGACCCTTGCCCATAATAGCGGCAATAGGGAGAAAAAAAAAAAACATTACATAATATACTTTAAATTACATTACTTTAAATAATCTTGTGAAAATCAAAATGTATATTCAGCAACTTTGTCAGAGTACATAATATATCACACCGCAACACTGATTTTCAAATAATATATAGCTTATTCATTAGACCCAACGTTGTAGTACATAAATAAACACATAATCTCACGCATGTAACCCCGAAGTGGTTAGCAGAGTGTAATACACACCCACGGTTTGCCAACTATGTTTAGCCCCACGTAATAGGGGGTGAGACTATTGTAGTCTGCTGGGCACATTTCCAAACTCCATGCTAAGAATTTTTCCTTTTACGAAAAAGCTCAATAACACTGCCCGACCCGGGGATTGAACTCGAGACCTCATGATCAGCAGTCGCGTGTAGTACCTTCATTCGTTGTAATTATTTAAGTACAAACCGCGAGCGCTTGTGCTTTCTGTCCAGTTTATTAATATTTCGCTTCGGTGTAGGTATATTCATGCGTAAGATGTTTACTGGCCTATTGATCAGATATCACGCTTCAACAAGTTTATATAAATAGTGGTGTCTCTTTAAATATACTATAGAAAATACTGATGATGTAGTTGGTTATGACACAGGCCGACTATGCCTTGTGTTGTCGGTTCGAAACCCACATAAAACAACATGTTGTGTAATCCACAAATACCTAGTTGTTTCGCATCTAGGCGCCTTCTTGGATAATTTTTTTTTTTTGTGTTCCTTGTTGTCTAATATTTAAAAGAAATCGCATAATATGAAAGTGAGTGAATGAGACAGAAGACTGTGAGTAACTTTCGATACATCAAACGTGTGAATTATTGATAATCCGACTGATTTGAATTTACCGGAAGTGTTACATTTACTTAGTTCGCGACTGTACACCACCCGTGTGAAGCCGAGGGGGTATAAATAGTAAAACACGTCTTTCAGGATTTTAGAAAATACTCACGAAAAAAAAAAATGGCGGCTAGAAGTTAGCCGGATTAGTTAGTTTAATATATTTGAGAAAGAATGAATGTATTTGAACTATTTAAGTGGTAGTGGTATAAAAAATATTTTGTGTTCAGGCGAACACAAAATATTTTTTATAGAATGTGTTGTTTATCTATTTATCTGTTTGTTTGAAAACCTACGGAATAGATTTTAATGAACTTTCTTCTAATTGAGAGCTGAGGATTAGAATTGAGACTTGGTATACATACCTACTATAATCCTGTTGCTTTATTGGGAACTTGGATTATAAGTTAAAACTTGCTTTTGTCTGCTGCACAGCAACACTGGTTGCACTTATATTAACGGGCTCAAAAAACTATTTCACGATTTCGCTTGTTTAAATTAAGAACATTTTGACATCATTAGACCCATTGGTTCCAATCACGGTTATGTGAACTATCCAGAAACCCCCAAAAACACAAAAATATTATCTAAATCGTTCCAGCGGGATACGAGGAGTTCAGTGATGTATACACACGTACAGAAGAATCATATTTAATAAAGATAGCGGACGTGGTCCTGCTCGAAGTTTTGCTTCGGGTATTGTTTAAAGGAGAACTGCATTTGTCTGCACTTTTTAGTGTGATTTTTAGTCATAGAGAGGATTTTTTTTTTGTATTTCATGCCTTCAAAGTGGTGAGAAGTGACACACTAAACTCTTTTCTTCTTTTAAAAAATATCCGTTAAGCGTTAATACTAAAGTCTATTAACATGTATACGTCAATAACAGCAAAACTATCTTCAGCAAAGGCGCCAAGACTGCAATCGGATCGATAACCAATCAGCTTCAAGCACGGCCCGGTAGAATTACCTGCGCCTTGATTAGGTACTCGCGATCTCTGTAACTACAAGTAACCAAGATCGTCAATAAACTTAAGCTAGCGTTTCTTAATATTTTCTTATTTATTATTACTTATTTTTTGTCTGTTTTGTTCAGTTTTGTACTTATAAAGACATTTAGTATCTTTTTTATATAGGTACCTACCTCATATAGCGGGTGTTCCAGTTTGTAATATTTTTAAACTGACAAGAGCAAAGTTGGAGGTTGTATTTTGTTTAATTTGACAGTGCCTTGTTAGGTAACGAATAAAAGGGTTTAGCTTATATGATTAGCCTAACTTCTAAAACAAATGTGAAAGTACTTTTCTGGTACGTATTCACTCAGTAACGACCGATAATCATGAAGTTTTGTCCTGAACCCAAGAAACTGTTTTTAACCTTTTTTTATCATGGGTTCGATTCGAATTATGTGTGTGTTGAACACAGATAATTGTACTGCGTCTGGGTGTTTTATATCTATTATATGTATGTATTTACAAAAAAAACGACGTCGCGGGACGTCTAGCAGATGTGAAAACATAGAAATTATTTTGAAGAAATAAAATGATCATAACTTGACAAAGTACTCCTCAAGACGAATCAAACGAGTATAAACTCGATAGGGTTGCGTTGTTTCATTACAGAGTTACTGTGGCCACCTTCCAGCTCCATCGTCAGACCCTGGATACCATCTAGAGACAAAGTACTTGTCAAGACATATCATACGAGCCCAAACTCGATGGAGTTGCGTCATTTAAATACAGAGTTTCACATTGCCACCTTCCAGCTCCATCATCAGACCCTGGATACCAACTAAAGATAAAGTACTCGACAAGACGAATCAAACGTGTCCAAACTCGACGGGGTTGCGTCATTTCATTATAGAGTTCCTATCTCCACCTTCCAGCTCCATCATCAGATCAGCTCCATGTCATCATAATGTTGCATTGTCACATTATATTCACATATGTGTAAAATTTCAGCTCAATCGGAAACCGGCAAGTGTGTCAAATTTAAGTTGCTAGATTTGAACGGGACAAGTACAATAAAAGCGTCGCCACGCTAACAGGCGTTTTTACCCTCCCTCCGCATTAGATGTTTCACATCAATAGTAATATATGTATTATATCCACATCATAGCACAAGCGTTAAGCTTAGTTTGGAACTAGAGGACGCTGTGTGAAATGTCCGTGAATATTTATTTATTTATTTTATTTATCCTAAAACAAATTGATGGTTGCTACAAAAATATGAGTGAAGAGAAACGAAATTCCCGCTAGTAATACATTGCGTCACCATCCAATTATAATGCCTGGCTGTCGTAGTCGAATAAGAATAGGTTGGATGAAAAAATATTTAAAAGACAATGAAAAATAATACATAGTTTAGAAAAGTCAGACGTATGTGCCTTACAAGATCTCTATCTCAGACTGGATATCGAACTCGATATCAGTGATTGTTTAAAATTATAAGTTTTCACCCACAGGTTCGTTGCAGGCATAGATAGGCTAGTTGTTTCAATATCATCCAAGTAAAACTTAACATTTTTCGGGCATCTTTTACAATTATAGTACTTTACCCAATTTATATAAAACCTTAATAAACTAAACACTTCAACAGGTTTCCTTATGAGTCCATGCATTGGTGAAAACTGCACGAAAATTCATAATACGTATAGATAACTAATTTCATAGACTTTCTCAAACTCGTATACCTACTTATACATTGAGAGAGCACAAACATAGGCGATCGAATGATGCAAAACAAAACACGAAAATGAATGTGTAGCCATGCCTTATTGTGGAGTTACAAAGTTTCGATTGAACCGTCACAGATAACGAATAACAATAGTCTGGATGTAAAGCCTCCGTTTACGTCCGGAGCGGAGTTCTCGAGAAGTTTTTGTGTCTCAATGTTTACTGTCGTTGGACTTTGTGAAGCTAAATTATGTTATTTGAATATTCGTTTTTCTATTCCATTGTTTAAATCAAACTCGTGGATTAATTTATGAAAAATTAGATTCTGCTCGCGACTTCACCCACGTGGACTTCAGAATATAAATACGTCACTCTAGGGCTATACCACATGAACCATCAATTTTTCCAGGATAAAAAGCAGTTTTTATCCTTTCCTAGATTACTAGACTACATATTAGCTTGAAGATTCTTCTTAATTCTATTCTTTTCCTCTACATGTCCTTCTTTAAATCAAGTTTAAGGGGCTTAGCATTGCTTGGTGTGACTAAAATCCATTAGTGATGGCTATATTACCATAAGGTTGGCCTCGGCTGTGTCACCATTGGCATAAAGGTGCATGGCAAACACGTCTACAGTATCCATGCCATGAATGCAAATACCACCAAGATATTCCGTGGTAAACTTTGCTGAAGCCTACGCCTAAAATTTAAACTTACTTATACTTTAAATTTGGTTTATATGCTATTGTTAGTAGTGTTGTTTGTAACTTCATGATGAGTGAAATAATATTTTTAATTCTAAGCATCAAATAAACTTATCAAAAACTAGCTTCTGCTTGCATCTTCGTCTGTGTGGATTGTGTAGCGTCCATACCATTGAAGGAATGTAATATGGTTCCGGTGGCCCGCCAATAAAGGTGGAGAGACGGCACACGGCGGGTTTATTTAGTGGGTGAGGGCCCCACACTACCCTGTTCGTTGCCCCGAACGACGGGGTGTGCGGTTAGGTACATTTTTTCCCGCATAAACAAAAAAAAAAGCTGTAGCATTTTCAGGGATAAAAGTTGCTCATATCTTTTTCTGACCTTTCTGACCATAGGTATCGCATGAAAAATAATTTCATCATGAAACCAGTCAACTAGTTACGGCATAAAAGAAAAACAAACAAAATATATACCCAAAGACGAACTTTGATACGTATAATATAAGTAAGGATTAGAGGATATATAATGCGTAAAATTCAACAATATATTTCCCAATCTATCTACGAAATGGCTTAAATCAACCTTCCTCACCCATTGTATTAGCATTATACTAAAACCAGCTTCCTAAAATATCAAATAATCTCGTAGAGGCCATCAAGTGTCCCGTAGACGTCAATATTATCTATTATTAAAATCAAGGGCCGTATACCGTTACCTAAAATGTATTACAGAGACAGTTTTCGATTATCCCAGTTACGATGTGAATGCCTGGGCAATATACAAATTTAAATAAATAGATGTTCTTGTATTCTGCTCGTTTCTTGAACAAAGGTTATGATGGAGATTTCATTAGTCGGTGTAGATCAACTACCGCTAACACATAAGACTACTTATACTACGAAAGGGAACCCATACCTATAACTTTTATCCTGGAAAAATAGACAGTTCCTGTGGGGTTAGAAAGGAGAAATCCTTTTTTTTATTGTTTGTTGAGGCAGACGAGTCATGGCCCATCTGATGGTAAAAGGTAACCGTCGCTCATGGACTCAACTATACCGAGAGTATTGTCAAGCCGCTGCTCATTATTTCATTCCACAGATATGAAATGAAAGAATAAACGGCTATCTCCTGCTACAGCCAAAATGCAACGATGTGCTTCATGGCCGATCACACGGGAGATGGTGGTACCAACCCACTCGGGCCCGATACCAAGTGAATATTTCCACTTGGTACCCTGCCCTAGTACCAGTCATGCTATGGATGATAATTGCTTACTTCCCTTAGTCGCCTCATACGACACCCGTGGGAAAGAATGGGGTGGTAACACTTGTATTCTTAGTCCGTCATCACACGGACAAACTTCCAGGAGTATTAATTTCCAGGAGTATTTAAAAGGAATCTAGATATGCACTTGCCGCCTGAACCGTCGTCAAAGTTGAGCATCCGTATTCGGTTCTGGCTGTAAATAACGCCCTTGTAGTTATTACAGATTGTA
The DNA here is from genome assembly GCA_948253155.1 of Leucoma salicis. Taxonomy (NCBI): domain Eukaryota; kingdom Metazoa; phylum Arthropoda; class Insecta; order Lepidoptera; family Erebidae; genus Leucoma; species Leucoma salicis. The sequence goes on along the minus strand of OX411808.1, from coordinate 5,397,904 downwards.
AGAATCCTGAATAAAAATCTGAAACCGAGCTATTCTTCAGGACACCAGAGAGGTCGTAGACTAATTTAGGAAGTAGAAAGTCTTATTAACTACACGGAATTTTGCGGAAATTATGTATAGATGCAGTGTAATGTTATTCAAACGTTATATTACAGCGAAATTTTAATTAAAACGCAAAACGTGTCGCTATCGTTTAATTACTAACTTTGTGTTTAGGGCTGTCACAAGACACATACTACTTGTGACTAGTCGATTACTGTTTTGTCATAAATGCAGTAGCAAAACAACTAACTTCTCATCACGCCATTTCCCTTGTGGGGTAGGCAGAGAGAACAGAGTGCCAAGAGGCACTATTCTTGCATACATCTCTCGCTTCCTCAACATTCATAACTCTCTTCATACACGCTCGCCGGTTTCGGGGACTCCTGACTCCACCTTCCTTCAATACATGACCAATTTGGTCTAGGTAGGTAAGTCTCGGTCTCCCCCTGTACCTACATCCTTCCACTTTCGCATTGTATATCTTATTAGCCAGTCGCTCATCCGGCATTCTTTTCACATGTCCGAACCATCGGAGCATTCCCTTTCGCATCTTTACACCAATACTCTCTTTCATACCTACTCGCTCTCTTACCTCATTGTTACGAATGCGGTCAGTCAGCCTCACTACACAGATTCTCCGCAGAGATCGCATTTCGCCCGCATTGATTTTACTCTCATGCTCCTTTTTACATACCCAACTCTAGCTTCCATATAATAACGTTGGGACAAGCACTGCGTTGTGTATTGCGACACTTGCCTTCTGGCTGAGGTGCTGGCTGCTGAAAAGTTGTCCCAATGCTCCGTTCACTCTATTTCCCGCATTCACTCTTCTTTCTATATCAGTGGTTCCATCCCGACTGAATCCACATCCAAGATATACAAATTCATCCACTTGTTCTAGCACACCATTTCCTATTGCTACTCTAACATCTGTTCTGGCTTCTTCTCTTTCAAAAACCATTACTTTGGTTTTGCTCACATTCATACGTAGGCCCCTTTTCTTACAATCTTCTGCCATTACGTCGACTAGGGTTTCCAGGTCAGTCGCAGACTGCGCTAATAGGACCGCATCGTCTGCATATAGCAGCGAGTTAACCACTGAGTCACCCATCTGAACTCCCACATTCATTTCATTCAACCTTTGTAGACATTTATCCAGATATATGATAAACAGTCAGTCCAGTAGCATGTGCTTGTATAATATGAAATAGAACCACGTATATGTAATACATACATATAATAATGTCTTTATATTACAATTTATGCAATCATAATATTATGCCCACGCCTTTTAATATTAAAAACTGTTTTTGCTAGCAGTTAATTACCATTTTTATTTTTAAGAAATAAATTTGTACGAACTGTTAATAATTTTAAGAGTATAATAATTTATTTCAAAATCAAAGCTGCATTATTTTACAATTATACTAGCTAACCCGGTGAACTTGGTATCGCCATATTTTCTTTTCGTGAATATTTTACATTGAAAATTATTAAAGTACTAATATCGCTATTAAAAATAGGGATTGGTAGTAGAAAGATAAATATTTAGGGTTGTTCCATTTTTTTATGACAAATCATAAAAAAAAATGTCCAAAAAATAAAATAAAATTTTTGGGGTAGACCACACTAATCACTTAGTGGTATGAAAAATATTGTACATCCTATTCTCAGATCTACTGAATATACACACAAAATTTCATAAAATCGGTCGAGCCGTTTCGGAGGAGAATGGCGACAAACATTGTGCGAGGTGACAAACACACGAGAATTTTACATATTAGATTGGTATGGTTTTAATTATAATAATTAAACTTACCTGGTCGGAACAGTATATGAGAATTATACAGCAGATGAATGTTGCATCCATCCCAAGCCATTACAAACAAATGTGTTATCGAAATTGATAGTCTCGAGTAAACGATGGCTTAGTTGGCTAAGAATTTGGAACGGTTATCCGGAAGACGCAGGATCATATTTCGCAATTTGTGTTATATATAGCTAAGCATGTCAAATGCTTAAAAATATAAAGAAATATTAAAATTTTATAGTAATAAGATAATATTTGAAATTAAACTACAAAAAGAAAAAATGTAGAATACTATACTTAACCGGCAACCCTGGTTCTGTTTGATGTTGACAGACTGTAATACATTAATTAAAATGATGTCGGCTGCGCTTCGATTTTACAGTTTTAAATATTACGTCAGACCCATGACTCCTTTTAGTGCAGCCATTGCATTTTATTATTTATAACTAGTGCGTTACCCTGGCTTTGATCGCATCATTGTGATAGATAAAAATATAAAGGAGTTACTAATGCACAGCGCATTGAAATATTACAGACAACATAAGTAATAAGGTCTAAAGGTGGAGAAATTCTTACGCAAACACAAGATGTGTTAAGCCGATGGAGTGAATATTTTGGAGATATGTATGCGGATGTTCAGGGTGATGCTGGTGCCACATGTAGTCTAACAGATCAGCATTCGGTACAGGCACCCTCTGATGACATTAGTATGGATGAAGTTGAATGGGTGATTAGAAGTTTGAAAAATGGTAAGGCAGCGGGTATTGATATTGTGTCTGCTGAGATGATCAAGCTTGGAGGCTCATGTGTCTGGGAATCCTTCCTGATGCTTCTCAATTTATGTTGGAGCTCAGGAATGGTTCCCAGGGACTGGAGAAGCGCAGTCATCGTGCCCTTGTTTAAAAACAATGGTTCACGTTATGACTGTGCAAACTACAGGGCCATAAGCTTGACCAGTTTGGCAGCCAAAGTGTATGGTAAGATTATTGAAAGGAGAATGAGGATGGTGTCTGATGAATTTTTGTGTGAGGCACAAGGAGGTTTCAGGTGTGGACGAGGATGCATGGATCAAGTGTTTTCTCTGCGCAACATTGTGGAGAAGCATCTGGCTGTAGGCCAGGGGGTTTTCTGCAGTTTTGTGGATTTGGAGAAAGCATTTGACACTGTTGTACGAAAGGAACTTTGGGACATTTTGCCGGAGTATGGTATTAACGGTAGACTGCTACAAGCGGTACAGTACTACTACATGGACTGCAGAGCTTGTGTGCGGCTGGATGATGGAATTTCACTCTGGTTTGATGTCAATATCGGCGTTAAATAGGGCTGCGTTCTATCAGCCAGTCTGTTTATCATATATCTGGATAAATGTCTACAAAGGTTGAATGAAATGAATGTGGGAGTTCAGATGGGCGACTCAGAGGTTAACTCGCTGCTATATGCAGACGATGCGGTCCTATTAGCGCAGTCTGCGACTGACCTGCAAACCCTAGTCGACGTAATGGCAGAAGATTGTAAGAAAAGGGGCCTACGTGTGAATGTGAGCAAAACCAAAGTAATGGTTTTTGAAAGAGAAGAAGCCAGAACAGATGTTAGAGTAGCAATAAGAAATGATGTGCTAGAACAAGTGGGTGCATTTTTATATCTTGGATGTGGATTCAGTCGGGATGGAAGGTACACCCCTGATGTAGAAAGAAGACTGAATGCGGGAAATAGAGTGAATAGAGCATTGGGACAACTTCTCGGCAGCCACCACCTCAGCCAGAAGGCACGTGTCGCAATACACAACGCAGTGCTTGTCCCAACGTTATTATATGGAAGCGAGAGTTGGGTATGTAAAAAGGAGCATGATGGTAAAATCAATGCTGTCGAAATGCGATCTCTGCGGAGAATCTGTGGAGTAAGGCTGACTGACCGCATTCGTAACAATGACGTAAGAGAGCGAGTAGGTATGAAAGAGAGTATTGGTGTAAAGATGCGAAAGGGAATGCTCCGATGGTTCGGACATGTGGAAAGAATGCCGGACGAGTGACTGGCTAAGAAGATATATAATGCGAAAGTGGAAGGATGTAGGTACAGGGGGAGACCGAGACTAACCTACCTAGACCAAATTGGTCATGTATTGAAGGAAGGTGGAGTCAGGAGTCTACGAAACCGGCGAGCGTATATGAAGAGAGTTATGAATGTTGAGGAAGCGAGAGATGTATGCAAGAATAGAGCCTCTTGGCACTCTGTTCTCTCTGCCTACCCTGAAAGGGAAATGGCGTGATGATAAGTTAGTTAGTTAGTTACATCAGTAAGTTAATCTGTACTATTATAAAGCTATAGCTGTGTCTGTACATTTAAGATATTTGAGAAAAGATGACTGTAATAGGCTAAATAGGCGTGTCTAAACACAAAACATTTTTTTAGAATTTTCATCTGTTTATCTGTTTGTTTTTTCGCGCATCGTGTAAAAACTACTAAATGGATTTTGATGCAACTTTTTTATTTGAAAGGCCTTGATTAGACTTAAAAACTGGTATACATTTTATCCCGCTACTAACTGAGATATTACCGAAAGAGTAAAGCGGGCAAAGGCTAGTATTTTATATAATTATAACCAGAAAAAATGAAACTGGATTAGTACCGATGGTTCAAAAGAAAACGGGTTTGACTTCATTTTGTCGGCCAAACGACAAATATTCAATGACTATCTCAGAAAGCAGCAGGATCAAAACTGGGTGTGATCACCGATTAGTCAGGGACATCTTGAATATTAGCATTAAAGTCGAGTCATCACGCTTAATGAAGTCTACGCTCCGACCAACACCTGCTCAATATCGAAACTTCGAAAGCTTTCACCTTGAACTTCCAATATCTAGACGAGAGTAATCGACGACTGATGACTCCCATTGGCCAGTTTCCGAAAAGGCTATAGCCATAGACTAGATACATACACTACGTCAAATTATACAGAAGACGGAGGAATATAATCGTCCTCTATATATGTATAGCATTTGTTGACTATAAAAATGCCTTTGATTAGAAAAAGACTTGGGCGACACTGCGGTGCTAAATTTACTTTCGATACATCAAAGTGCTGAAGTGCTTGTATAGAAACGCCACCATGTTAGTCCGAGTTCAGGATAAGAGTACCTACATTAAAGCGATTCAACTGCAGAGAGGTTAGATAGGTAGACGTTTCGTACACAAAAGTCTTTACCACTGCCACTGGAAGATGTCTTCAAGCTTTTGGACTGGACCGGATCATTCATCAATATCAATGGCGAATACATCACTCACCTTCGATATACAGACCTAGTCATGGCGGGATCACTGAAGAACCTTTTTACCAAGCTCAATAATCTCAACATGCTTTCTCGACTAGTGGGTCTAAAAATTAATATGGACAAGACGAAAGTCATGTATATTGTCCATTTTATTTTAGTACGAGCCCCACTTAGGAATGCGCTTCTTGAAATTGTCGACCATGTCTACTTGAGACAAACAGTTCAGTTAGGTAGACACAACAAGTCTACCTGCGCCTGATGCCGCCCTAGCCGAGGCTGCGGACGGTCGGGTCGGGGAGTACCCTGCCGTCCGCGGAAGCCTACAGCGAAGGTGTGACGCCCAAGTGCGCGAGGCGTCGCTCAAGAGAGGGTGCCCGAAGAGGCTGCCACCTGCGGATCGCGGTCGAAACGACGCGGTACCCGTAATCCAGCGTAGCAAGGGCGGGTGAGGGCGCATGGTAGGTACAACAAGTCTAAGAAAAGGACAATTAACCAATCCAGCTCGGCTGGACAGCGTTCGGAAAGCTAAGAAAGATTTTCTATCTTCTAGTCTTTGGCCCTAATGACGGAGTGCCGTTAGGTACCTTTTTTCCCACCATAACAAAAAAGGTCCTGTCGCTCCACCTGCCCTAGTACCTATCGCTTAAAATGAAGACTTGTATTTAGATATTTTTATATATATTTTTAGCATTTGGCATGCTTAGCACTATACATTAAATACAAAGTGAAAAATGTGAAATCGAAAATAACAGTCACGAGCAGGATTTGAACCTGCATCTCCTGGATACCGTCCAGATGCTTTGCCAAATTAGCCATCGTGACAATTGCTCCTGACTGCTAATTTCGATAACACATTCATACTGTTATTTTCGATGACTGTTATTTTCGATTTCACATTTTCCACTTTGTGTTTAATGAAGACTTGTCCTCGACCAGTCTAAAAGAAGAAAATCAAAACTGCAGATATTTACAATATGACATGATTTAGTTCAAACAACTCAATTTCCAAACAAACAATGAATCAGTAATATATTCTTTCATATTAATTATTCAGCTCTCGGCTGCATAGTTTTTAATATCTGTAATGAAAGCTGCAAATACGATGCGAAGCGCACGCGTTGAACGAGTAGGGCGTTAAGGACATAGCGAAAGGGAATAATGATTGAAGTGATATAAGTTCGTAAGTAAAAGCGTTTTGGTGTATCTTATCAAAACTATTATTTTGAGAATTTATACCCATTTGTGGGGCCAGCTTTAGAATTGTCCCATCCCTCTCAACCTATGGGAGTCGTAAGAGCCGACTGATGGAATACCGGGGAGTGGGCAGCAGCACTCCTTCGAGTATTAACAACATCCACTGCGATCGCCAACCCGTCTGCCAAGCATGGCGATTACGGCACTATACCCCATTCTTGGGGAGGCCTATGTCCAGCAGTGGACGTTAAAAGGCTGATGGATACCCGTTTGTCGGTTTGTTCGTACATCAAGCAAAAACTTTTTAGTGATAGCTCTTGATAACAGTAAAACAAATTTAAAGTTTATTCCGTTAAGGAGAACCTGCTAATTTAAAAACTAAAAACAGCTATCCCATTTACTTAATTTTGAACTATCTCAACATTTTGAATACTTTTCCTAAGTGTTTTTATCCACGACATTTTAATGACACTGATTGGTTATTATTAAGGCTTACTTCTCCCGGCCTGTTTTATACGGCAATATCTGTCTCTCCGCATATTCATTTCCCATTACAAAATGAAACTACGACGTCGGTGCATTAGTAAATTACTCACGTTCGTAAAGTCTGTACTCTGTACTTTTCCTAACTTTGAATTTTGTCGCTATATTCAAACTAATTTGTATAATTAATGTTACCAATCTACTAGCGGATTAGATTGTTTCTCTTGTTTTATTTTTCTTGTTTTAGAATGTTGTAATAATCCTCATATTATTATCTCTTTATTTATTTTATCACGTTGTATAATCCAAAGAAACGTGGAAAAAACGTGTTTGTCTAAGAGCATAGCAGTAACGGCTATGTAAAGTAAACTCCATTCATTTATTGACTTTCGATTAATGCAGCGAAGTGAGCTTCGTCTGATGCGTTGTTTTTATTTCATTTACGTGTGCGCTGTTTCAATAAAATTCTTGAAGACTTTTATTCCTTTTAGTGTGAAGTCATATTTCAAGAGCTTTATGCAATGGTTTTAAACATTCAACAATTAAAATATCAGTGAAAACTGAAGCAAGGTAATTACTAGGCACGATTGACAGATGTGTATATTCTTTTCTTTTAATGCTGATGGTGAAAAATGAGTCACAGCCCACCCCTGATAGTAAGTGATAAAAGCCACTCATGGCATCACTCACTAATAACACTGTCCAGTCTCTTCTCACCATTTTATTGAATGGATGAGATATGAATAAAGCGGCTAGCCACCTCTACAACCTAAACGCACCGGGGAGTTTTATTTATTTATTTATTTTATTTAGGACATCCAAGTAAGAGTACACAAACAAGTGCCAAATACATATAACATAGAGATTAACATGTGTATTTTCACTTATAGGTTGCCACAGCATGCAATATTATACAGATTAAACAAACAATTACACTAAGAAGTTACAATTTTAAGTAGAAATTAGCCTTTGCCAGCGGCTTCGCCGCAGCCAAAAGCTGGTTTTTCGGTTATATCTCAGGTTCCCGATATAGTAGCGGGATAAAATGTCCACCAGTTTTTAAGTCAAATCAGGGCCTTTCAAATAAAAAATGTTGCATCAAAATCCATCTAGTAGTTCTTTTAAATATATTTTTAAAAAGTTGTTTCGGTGGTGTAACGGTAGTGTATGCGACTGCCAATCATGAGGTCTCGGGTTCGATCCCCCCGGGTCGGGCAATGTTATTGAGATTTTTCCTAAAAAGAAAAATTCTCAGTAGCAGCCCGGAGTTTGGAAATGTGCCCGGTAGACGTCAATAGGCTCGCCCCCTATTACGTGGGACTTAAACATAGCTGGCGAGTCGTGGGTGTGTAATACACCTCTGCCTATGTTTTTGTTATATCTCCGGTTCCCGATATAGTAGCGAGATAAAATGTATTTCAGTTTTTAAGTCTAATCAAAGTCTTTCAAATAAAAAAAGTTGCATCAAAATCCGTCTAGTAGTTCTTTTAAATATATTTTTAAAAAGTTGTTTCGGTAGTGTAGCGATAGTGTATGCAACTGCTAATCATGAGGTCTCGGGTTCGATCCCCGGGTCTGGCAATGTTATTGAGGTTTTTCCTAAAAAGAAAAATTCCCAGTAGCAGCCCGGAGTTTGGAAATGTGCCCGGTAGACGTCAATAGGCTCGCCCCCTATTACGTGGGACTTAAACATAGCTGGCGAGTCGTGGGTGTGTAATACACCTCTGCCTATGTTTTTGTAATATATCAGGTTCCCGATATAGTAGCGAGATGAAATGTATTCCAGTTTTTAAGTCTAATCAAAGCCTTTCAAATAAAAAAGTTGCATCAAAATCCGTTCAGTAGTTTTTGTGTGATGCACGAACAAACAAACAGACAAAAATTCTAAAAAAGATTGTTTTGTGTTTAGACATGCCTATATAGCCTATTACAGTATTTTTTTCTCAAATATCTTAAATGTACAGATACAACTCTGTTACAGCTTTATAATAGTATAGATTTATTAATGATATATTAGGTAATGTATGTATGTATGTAGTTTCATGGTTGGTCATACATGACTCTAGTCAACGGTCCAAAAATAAGTGAGTACTCCCTTGGTACCCAAGCCAATCAGTAAAGCGATAGGTGACAATTGATTACATCCCTTAGACGCCTCGTAAGATTTCCTCCAAAAATAATGGGGTGGTGACACTTGTATTTTTGGTTGGTCACCATACGGATAATAGTTAATATTTTCTGAACTTGTCCAACTATATATGCTGACTAGCTGAAATTATTGTTATGTGTGTATTTGTTTACAATTTATCAGTTATCGGTGGAGGAAACCTGCGCGCCTGAGAGATTTTCTCGATGGCCTACGAAGTCTGCCAACCCACATTGGGCCAGCGTGGTGGACTATGGCCTAATCCCTCTCACCATGAGAAGAGACACGTGCCCAATAGTGGAACAGAAAAAGGTTTTTTTACGCGATGTAGTCCAGCATCAGGTTTTATTTTCAAGGCGTAACCTATCCCCTTATAAGTATACTAAGGGACTAGTAAATTGAGTAAAATGTTTTGATTTTTTTTTTGTTAATTTTGATATATTTAAGCACTTAATTATGCTCATGTACTTTTAATGGCTGACTGTATATATAGATGATTAATGAAATGAGGGAAATTTAATTAATAAAACCACTTTTTTTTATTTTGAGTCACGCAAGTATTTATTCTATGTAGGAATCAACATTATAAGCACAGGATACCGACATCTAAAACTACTACGCCAATAACTTTTAACAGATAATGCACTGAATACGAGTAATATTTAAAGCTTACTTCATAATAAAATGAATACTGTATTAACTTCTTAACGTATTTGCCTAAAACAAAGCAACGTTAGAAAAAAGAATTACCTAGGGCAATATGTTACCTTAACGATAGCCTACGGGGGAGTAAACCGGCGAGCCTATTCGCGGTGTGGCCTAAAGTAATGGAATAAAAACATAAAAAGCATTAGAGTGAGCCGTGCGAAGGACGCAAGATAATACAGTGGGTATCCGACCCTATCGACCGTGGTTAAGCGCCCAAGCGATGTTTGATAGGGTAAAAAAACCTCGGCTGAAATATTACAACCCTTTTCTCTATTTCGGCGTGTAACGAAGTTATTGACAAGACTTCTGGGTTGGTTTTTAGTGAGCCTTTTGTTCCAAATTAAATGATTAAGGCCTTTGTGCTTTTTGTTATAATTCGCAAATCGTTGTGTAAATTCGAAGGCTTTTTATATAAAAATGTTTTGTCAATATTACTTCCTAATGGTGGCAATTAAAATTAGTAACAATTGAAATAATTTTGATAAAAACTTTTCTGTGTTGGAAAGTATTTTTTTTATGGAGACAAATAGGATGTACCTACTATGATAAAAACTCCGCAATGCATAAAAATATTATTAATATCCGTATTCTAGCACTTGACATGCTCAGCTATTTTATAGAACAAAATTATAATTTTGGAAAAAGAAAGCGTTACTGCCAGTAAAGCTTTTTTTTTAACTTTCACAAATAATTTATTCCCTAACATTATTTATAAACAGGAAATTGAGTTTTTTTATTGCGCTTTTATGCCATAATAGTCCACTAATCAGCTTGAAATGTAGGTACCACACACAATATCTGGAGCCCAGATATAGGCATTATTTTTTTATCCCAGAAAATTAAACATCCTCTGAGACAGCTAATTTTAAATAAATAAATAAATATTCACGGACATTTCACACAACGTCCTATGGTCCCAAACTAAGCTTAACACTTGTACTATGGGTACCAGATTACATAGACAGATATAATACATATATTACTTTTTTTTTAAATACATACATATAATAGATAGAAAACACCCAGACGCAGGACAAATATCTGTGTTCATCACACAAATAATTGTCTTGAGTGGGAATCGAACCCACGACCTCGTGCACGCAAGTCGGTTACACTATCGACGCCACGAGGCCCGTCAATGCTAATTTATGTTCTGTAGAGTGGCGTATCTTCATTATTGTAAAGCTATAACAGATTTCATTCCAGTGTGGCATACTGCATATGCGCAGGCGTCACCCAAGATATTAAGAATAAGCGTTTTATCGAAAGTATCAGCCCCGAGCAATTGTAACGATGATTATAATATAATTCACAAGGTGTTGCTGTATAGATTTTTATTATTAACAGAAAAATATTGTGAGAAAACCTGAGATTCCTGAAAAATTCTTGACTGCTTATGAAGTCTCCCAATTCGCGTTGGGTTGGCGTGCTATTTTGTGGCAAGAATTGCTCTTATATTAACTAGAGACGTCCACAGTTGCAACAAATGAAGAGATGGAAAATTCACAACACATAAATATTATTTTTACTGCCAATAATCTGGGCAATTAAAAGTATGAACTTTTCCACGTTTTATTACCAAAACTCGCATGAAGCATAATAAAAAGACATCAAAGTTACAGACTCGGCTAGGCGGGCCTTTGTTGAAAGCTGAAACTTTTTCCAGTCTGTCTATAATATGTTATTGATGAGAACCTTATCGCAGAACTAAGAGTCAGTGAAACAAAAGTTGCCTCATTCAACCCGGTTCATTTTTGAACGTTGTTTTTTTGAGCTAAGAGAGATAGCAGACGGATAAAATAAGAAGCCGGTCAGCGTGGTTATAGTCGAGCTCCTACAAAGTGATAGGTATACAGAAATAGGTGAGAGGAGGGAAGTAATAGCCTAGTAGTAAGACTGTCTTTTTTCGAAATCACGTGTGTGTGTATTTATGGACATATGACACATAAAAATAAAATATAAAAGATTGGCATGGATATGTATGATAAGGCCATACATACTGGGATTTTTAAATTATTAATGCAAATGCTATTTTCGGACTCCCAACTTTCAAACGGCATAAGATTCCATTTGATTATGATTTCCAATCAACTCCGAATATGAGCCGGGCCGAAATAGCGATCCGTATACGGTACGATGTAATATACTCTCTATAGCCTGTCTACTTTATTTTTTCAATTCGGCCATTTTTAATCAGCTCTTGTTGGAAAATGTCCAGTTGTTGGATATTGGAGAAAGTTTTAATCAGAACTTTATCGTGTGTGTCAGCCTGTGGAGAGCTCGATAGATATTTTAAGCAAATTAAAAAGATTTGCTTGAGTGTAGGTGATTAACATATCGCTTTAGAAGCGTTTTAGCTTTAATATTGAACATGTATAATGGAAGAACGTTTGTTATGAAAATATGACAAAATATATGTAAAATTATACCTGATGCATATTTTTTTTATAATTGATTATGATGTAACCGTAGAATGATATGTAAATGTTTCGGTTTTCAATTATTTGTCTGCTCTAAATGGATGGTCAATTAGAACTAATTTGCAAAACTGGATACGTATTCCAGCCGTGATGCTTACTAAGTTAATGATTTTGTCGAAATTACGTCACAAGATATTAATGGATTACTTACAAGCCCCTGTTTCAATTTCATTTTATAAAATACACCATGAGTAAGTTGAGTTTAAATTACGCTATTTACAGCGCGAAATTAGTCATCCATTCCCTTCAGTTACAGAGAAATGAGCTTTCGCAACTCGATAATAATTCATCTGAATATCAAATTTAAGCAATTATTGATCCTTGAACCAACAGTAAATTGAAGTTACACGAAATTTTGGTACTAACGAAACAATATAATAAAATAAAAATTAGGGTAACAACTAATTACCACAAGGAATGTAATATGGTAGCCCACCAATAAAGGCGGAGAGACGGCACGCGGTGGGTTTTTTTAGTGGGTGAGGGCCCCACACTACTCTGTTCGTTGCCCCGAACAACGGGATATGCGGTTAGGTAGGTACATTTTATCCCGCCTAAACAAAAAAAAGGGTGACTACTAATTAAGATAAAAATATATTAAGTGTCTATAAAGTCTTTCTGATATTTACGCGAATGTTACACATTTTGAAATAAAACTTCGTTTACGGAATCTATCACGTTTACTTGATTTTACTACTATCCCGACGTTTCGAATACTTTACAGCATTCATGATCACGGGTGGACTTAGATGATAGACGTCCAAGGCTGATATGTTATTTCAACGGTCTCATCTACCCACAGTATATGATTTTACAAAATTTTTGGTTTATTTATTTTAACCCACCTAATATTCGTTTAGAAACACAATGAAAATATTTACTTCAATTTTTTTATGCTTACAATGTATGAGACTTTAAGGTAGTATATTAAAATGAGTATAATACTCCTCTTTAAACTAAAATTTTTTTTTTGTTGTTTTTATTTAGTGCTCAAAAAATTCTACCATAAACTACCAATTACTACCAGTAAGAAGACAATCTTGATTATTAGTTTATATTATTAAATATATTGATTTTGCCAAAAGCTAAGACTAAAAAGCTACCACCGGATCGGAACGCGGCCTGACTGAGAAAGATCCGGCCAGAAAACTCAGTAGGCAATTTTTGTACAGAATTACTGAAAGCTAATTAAGTTTAATTTTTTTAAAAAAGCAATAACTAAAGCTAATCACTCTGTCTTGCAATCTTGTGGTGTGCTTTCTTGTATTCTGTTTGGTGAGGCCTATCACAGGGTTCCAGCTTGATGGTAAGACCCAGCCGTCTTCTACTTATTGAAATTGGGATGTTTCTTAATTTCAATAGCCTCACGTATCATTCTAGGGCGATATCGATGTTCTTTTGCGAGGATTTAAGGTTTGTCAAACCTAATGTAATGGCGGGTGTGGTCCTGTGTGTGCTCACAAATTGCAGACTTTGTATAGCGATGGTGCTTCACATCAGCTATGTGTTCTTTGATCCGAGTTGTTATGGATCTCTTTGTTTGCCCAATGTTGGAGAGACCACAATCACAATCCAGCTTGTCTACTCCTGCATCCTGTAAAGGTATATGGCACTTGATAGGTGGTAAAAATTGACTAATTCTTTTGAGTGGCTTATAGTAGGTTTTGATTGAAGCTTTTTTGAGAATGTAGCCAATCTTGTCAGTGACTCCTTTAACATAGGTCAGGACTGCAGGGAGGCGCTCAACTGTGGGTGGCTTCACTTGGTTTCTGTGACGGGGGCGTGGAACCTGCAGCTTATTAGCATATAAAACTTTCTTAACATGCTGCAACTCCACAGCCAGGTGTTCTTCATCACAGATTCCTTGTGCTCTCTGAAACAAAGATTTAGACACGGTAGCCAACTGTGAAGGATGGTGATTAGACGCTCCATTCAGGTACTTATCATTCAGGTACGTATCAGTGAGTCATACAGTGTATCCAAAGAAAACCCATACTGATAAAGAATACATCGATATCGCCCTAGAATGATACGTGAGGCTATTGAAATTAAGAAACATCCCAATTTCAATAGAGAGGACGGCTGAGTCTTACCATCAAGCTGGAACCCTGTGATAGGCCTCACCAAACAGAATACAAGAAGGCACACCACAAGATTGCAAGACACAGTTAGGGCTTATTGTGTAGACAAAACCCACAGTAGTGATTAGTTTTAGTTATTGCTTTTATTAAAGAAAAAAAAAATCTTAATTAGCTTTCAGTAATTTTGTACAAAAAATTAATAATCCATAACAGTTGTTGCCTACTGAGTTTTCTGGCCGGATCTTTCTCAGTCAGGCCGCGTTCCGATCCGGTGGTAGCTTTTTAGTCTTAGCTTTTGGCAAAATCAATATATTTAATAATATAAACTAATAACCAAGATTGTCTTCTTACTGGTAGTAATTGGTAGTTTATGGTAGAATTTTTTGAGCACTAAATAAAAACAAAAAAAATTTTAGTTTAAAGAGGAGTACTCATTTTAATATACTAACTTAAAGTCTCATACATTGTAGGCATAAAAAATTTGAAGTAAATATTTTAATTGTGTTTCTAAACGAATATTAGGTGGGTTAAAATAAATAAACCAAAAATGTTGTAAAATCATATACTGTGGGTAGATGAGACCGTTGAAATAACATATCAGCCTTAGACGTCTATCAACTAAGTCCACCCGTGATCATGAATGCTGTAAAGTATTCGAAACGTCGGGATAGTAGTAAAATCAAGTAAACGCAATTTCTTTTTTACATTTTATAATTTGAGGACATTTCGGTAATATAATAATAAGTTAAATTTATCAATTATTTATAGATGTCTGTAACATGTTTATATTTTGTTGTCTCTGTTGGTATTCAATAAAACTATTTTCTTTCTTTCTTTCTTTCTATCATAATGAAATTCGTCACTGAAATTTAAAGGACCGGGTTTAATAAAACAGTTAAGTATAAATAGTTGTCTCGCAAGGTGTTCCACATCGCCAACAGTTTGAAGCCGAGCAAAACACTGCTGCTGTCAAATAACACACACTCGTAGAAAAACATATTATATTGTTCTGTAAGTAACCAGTCACATATCATCACGCCATGTCCCTTGCGGAACAGACAACGGAGACAGAACTTGAGAGAAAAGAGTGCCAAAAGGCTCTATTTTTGCATAAATCGCTCGCTTCCTCAGTATTCATAATACTCTTAAAGAAAGAAAGAAAGAAAGAAAGAATATATTTATTTCTTGCCACAAAAAACTTCTCTTCATACACGCTCGCTGGTTTTGAAGACTCCTGACTCTACCTTCCTTCAGTACATGACCGATTTGGTCTAGGTAGGTGAGTCTCGGTCTACCCCTGTATCTACATCCTTCCACTTTCGCATCTTTACACCAATACTCTATTACATACCTACTTGCTCTCTTACATCGTCGTTACGAATGCGTCAGTCAACTTCACTCCATAGATTCTCCGCAGAGATCGCATTACAACCACATTGATTTTACTCTTATACTCCTTTTTGCATATTCCACTTTCACTTCCATATAATAGTTCCAGTGTCCATATGGTGACGGACTAAGAATACAAGTGTCACCACCCCATTCTTTCTCACGGGTGTCGTATGAGGCGACTAAGGGAAGTAAGCAATTATCATCCATTGCATGACTGGTGGTAGGGCTGGGTACCAAGTGGGAGTACTCACTTGGTATCGGGCCCGAGCGGGTTGGTACCACCATCTCCCGTGTGACCGGTCATGAAGCACATTGTTGCATTTTGGCTGTAACAGGAGATAGCCATTTATTGTTTCATTTCATAGCAGTGAAATGAAATGGTGAGCAGCAGCTTGACAATACTCTCGGTATAGTTGAGTCCATGAGCGACGGTTACTATTTACCATCAGATGGGCCGTGGCTCGTCTGCCACCAAAAGCAATAAAAAAAAATAACGTTGGGACAAGTACTGCGTTGTGTATTGCGACATATGCCTTCCGGCGGCTGAGGTGACGGCTGCCGAGAAGTTGTCCCAATGCTCACTCTATTTCCTGCATTTACTCTTCTCTCTATATCAG
The DNA here is from genome assembly GCA_948253155.1 of Leucoma salicis. Taxonomy (NCBI): domain Eukaryota; kingdom Metazoa; phylum Arthropoda; class Insecta; order Lepidoptera; family Erebidae; genus Leucoma; species Leucoma salicis. Next base: position 5,381,682 of record OX411808.1, on the reverse strand, counting down.
TGGTGTACCTTCCACTAAAACCAGTTTTGCAAACATAATACTGCATCTAATGTATAATAACAAAATGAGTCAATGCCTACCTATTAGGAAAATTACAAAGTATAGACACTGACATATTTATACAGTCAGTGCTTAAACTTTGTAAACATAAAAAAAAACATTTATATCATTATGATACATGTAAAAGATCTATTATCATTTGAGAATTTATGCTTTTCTTATAATATTTTCGTCTATGCAGGAGAGCGAAGTCTTAAGTCATTATAAATGTGCTTAAAAACTTTTGAAAACCTCCTGAGCAATTTGAAAGGTTACCATATCACTAATCATTTTCCATCAAAGTTCCTGAAATTAGTTTTTCTTGTCACTAAAGACAAATAACCATATTAATGTGGTATCTGTTGTAAAATTCATAAGTCACGTAACAAAGTCAGTCTCCACCGTGTCTAATAGAAGCACCGTATTTCTGTCAAAACAGGCCTCAATCAAGGTTTGATCATATAAATTTTGATTACACTCGGTGCTTGCAGAATACAAAATAAGCGAAACGTAAGATCAAAGACTTTTTATTTTTGATTATTTCTTAGAAAAAAGTGTCTACATCATCAATATTCAGATTGGTCGTTATAAGTTGAGTCAAAGAAACATATTTTATGTGAAAAGATAATTTCATCAGCATCTTTTACTTTGGTTTATTTATTGAGTTTATTAGCAGCATTTGCTATTAAATCATTAGATGAAACATTCGCCCTTTGACAAATGCAAGTAATAATAATAATTATCTCCAGAACATAAGTGTGATAAGTGAGTGCGTAAACATTCAGTTAAGTGCACTCTCTGTTCCCTCACTTTCATAATCCGATGGAACGGTATTCCGAGACGACCGACCAGAGATCAGGCGTAGGACCAGCGGCTTTACGTGCTTTTCGAAGCACGGGGGTGAGACCAATAAATCTGGACTGCTATTGGGATTTTTTTGACAGAAAACCCCATTGAGTTTTTGTTGACCTGTCCCGAGAATTGAACCACAGACCTCGTGATCGGCAGTCGCATATACTACCAACAGATTACAGATGCAGTTAAAATGAACATCCTGAGTAAAAACAGGTGGTGCCACACCGATATCACTGTCTTGTCTATGACAGTATGTTTCTAGAGCTTTTTTACGATGAACCTATATATTTCTACTGGAACTAACTCTGCCTCCTGCGGTATTTCCCCGGCACTATGGCCTCTTTAAATGAGTTTGTTAGTTATTAAATATAAGATATTTTTATCAAAAACACGTGAGTTAATTCAACTAACAATATTGTAAATCGATCACACATCTAAACAAAATAATTAAAAATTCACACTTGTATTACGTTCCACATAAAAACAGGTAAACATTCAAATTTGCTACAAGACTGTCACGTCCATGCGGCAATCCCTGCGGGAACGCAGTCGTCCGTCGATTAAACGCTCAAATTAGTATGGAGGGGACTTGCAGCTGGGACCTATCATATTTCAATATAGAACCCCAGCGTAATGAGACATTATGTTGATTGCGCAAAGCTTGCTGTACATTGCCCCTCGAGTACGCACGTTCGTGGTGAGATTCGTAGCTCGGGTGTAGAGTGAAATTGCATTTTGTGGTATTATTCAGCTAAAAGACTATTTTTGTACTACCAGACTGGCAAACAAGCATAGCATACAGTCCGTCTGATGACAAGTAGTTACTTTCTACAACCAACAAGGAACTTCACATTCTTAAAATATTCTTAAACTAAGTATTAACATTTCATTCCGTCTCTACCTGTGACTACTCAAATTGCTCTGGTCTTAAGGACCGTAGGGTTCTTAAGACAAGAGCAATTTGAGTATGCAAATAACGGGTATTAGATAAATAAGCTATTCTGTGTTATTTTTTTTTTCAAATCATGCTTTGCTCTTTTTTTTTCTTTTTCTACATGGGTGGCAAACAAGGATAACGCCCACCTGATGATAAGCGGTCACTGTAGCCTATATACGCTAGCACCACTGCCACCAGAGCCAACACTCGCGCGTCTCTAAGGAAAGGTATAGGAAGTGGATAGGAAGGATAATAAATAAATAATAAATATTCACGGACATTTTTCACACAACGTCCTCTAGTCCCAAACTAAGCTTAACGCTTGTGCTATGGGTACCAGATTAGGGATATAATATATATACTACTTTTCTTTTGTAAATACATATATAACAGATAGAAAACACCCAGACGCAGTACAAATATCTGTGTTCATCGCTTAAATAATTATCCTGAGTGGGAATCGAACCCACGACCTCGTGCACAGAGGTCGGTTACACTACCGACTACGCCACGAGGCTCGTCATCATAATAAGCAGATGATAGGTAGGATACTAAAGAGAAGATAGAAAGGATAATAAGGAAAGGATAGGGAAGGGGTCTGGGCCTCCGGCGCTCTCACTCACCATACGAAACACAACTGTAGGAGTAACTACGGTTCTTCACACGCTTATCTTCTGTGAGAAGGTGGTACTTCTCCAAACGAGCCGGCCCATTCATGCTGAGATAAGCTAGGCTAGAGCCTAGCTTATCTCAGCACTAGAAGCTTCTAAATACTAGCTAGTGTTAAATAATAATAAAAAAACAATAAGTACAAATAAATCAGGGTTCTAAAATCAGTGTAAATATATTTTTAACTTATTTGATAGATTAATTTTTATTGGTAGAATGTATATTTTATACCACAAATCATACTATTTATAAACAACAATACGCACGTTATCAAAAACTAACCAAAACAACATGTGTGTAATTTTAAAACATTAAACTACCGCAAACAAGATCAACGTACAAAACTTACTTCGCCCCAGAACACAGAGTAAGGTAAGAATTTGAAATTAAACAAAACATCGCAAAACACAACAAAAATACCAATAACTATAGGTGTACAAATTATAATTTGTGAATAAGGAAAAAGAGTATTTTAGTACGAGCGGGAATCGAACCTGCGTCCCTTCCTTTCCGGGGAAGTGCTCTAATCCATTGAGCTATCGTACCATTTCTAGAAATACCGAATTTCCTCATCACATTTGTCTTAACGACCAACGCCCTCTATCGGCAATGCATTTACATGCATTCATCCAATGTAGTAAGTTTAATTTTGCAATTAAAATTCATACTATTTGATGGCGTGATTTTTCATACATTTTACATGCCATCAAATATTTCACATTTTTCACTTTGTGTTTAATGTATAGTGCTAAGTATGTCAAATGCTAAAAATATATATATAAATACCTAAATATTTATAGGGTTTGCGTCATTATTAGGTAAAAATCTTAATTGTAAAATTAAGTTTACCTGGTCGGTATAATGTATGAAAATACTTCCGACAGATGGCGCAGGCATCACCCAAAGACGTTAAGTATGATGTGTTATCGAAATTAGCAGTCAGGAGCAATTGTCAGGATGGCTGAATTGGCAAAGCATCTGGACGGTATCCAGGAGATGCAGGTTCAAATCCTGCTCCTGACTGTTATTTTCGATTTCACATTTTTTACTTTGTGTTTAATGCAAAATTAAACTTACTACATTGGATGAATGTATGTAAATGCATTGCCGATAGAGGGCGTTGGTCGTTAAGACAAATGTGATGAGGAAATTCGGTATTTCTAGAAATGGTACGATAGCTCAATGGATTAGAGCACTTCCCCGGAAAGGAAGGGACGCAGGTTCGATTCCCGCTCGTACTAAAATACTCTTTTTCCTTATTCACAAATTATAATTTGTACTTTAAGAGTAGCTGAGCATGTCAAATGCTAAAATATAGATCAAAACTATAGGTGTATTGAGTCGAGTAGATAATGTTGCTATTAGTATTATTAAAAATTCAATATCTCTACGGCATATACAAATGGTGCACAGTATAGGTAAATAATTTGTGTATAGCTTATTTATTTAAAATATAGGAAAATTAAGGCTATAGGTTTTCAACTACCTGGACTTGCATCTTCAAAATAGAAGACTGAAGATAAGACGATGCAGCATTATTGAAAATTTTTCGTTTTATAAATTATAATTAAAACATCTTGTGTTTGGGGCAGTACAACTATTTGAGGAATGGAGCAATAATGGACCCATTTTAATATATTCAGATATTTTTATATATATTTTTAGCATTTGACATTCTTAGCACTATACATTAAAAACAAAGTGATAAATGTGAAATCGAAAATAACAGTCATGAGCAGGATTCGAACCTGCATCTCCTGGATACCGTCCAGATGCTTTGCCAATTCAGCCATCGTGACCCTAGCTCCTGACTGCTAATCTCGACAACACATTCATACTTAACGTCTTTGGGTATAATGTATGAAAATACTTCCGACAGATGATGGTGCAGGCGTCACCCAAAGACATTAAGTATGAATGTGTTGTCACACACACTGAGGTCCGTCAGTACAGGCGGAGTGACGGCACACGACGTGTTTATTTAGTGGGTGAGGGCCCGAACTACCCTGTTCGTAGCCCCGAACGACGGGATGTGCGGTTAAGTACATTTATTCCAGCCTTAACAAAAAAAAGGAGAAATGAAGTGTCGTGAACGGTCCATCGTGATGTCTTTATAGACATTTTGAAATAAAACTTCGTTTACGGAATCTATCGCGTTATTTGTCCCCGTTGGACCAATGAGGTCCCCACTCAGCAAAATGCGGCCGCGCATAAAGCACAGCCGCACTGATTTTCAAAGCCTCCGTAGTTGGTGAGGCATGACACCAGCCGTCGGTAGATTATTGCTTAGCTTATTATACCTACTTAAATACCATAAACACTGTAATCATGTGTTCAATAAAGTGCAAGGAAATCAGAAACCAAATACAAAAAACCAAATCCAAAGGAGTCATAAATGACCGGAAACTGGTTCCTCTATGGGCCATTAACTTAACTTGAGTGTATTAAATTGTTCATTAAGTAAGTATTATTTAAATTTTTTTTTGAATGTCTTTATTGTTTTTGTATACCTTATAGGCGGTGGAATATCATTCCATGTGCGAGTGGCAGCCCATCTGAAACACCCGCGGTATGCAGTTGTACGATGATTGGATACACAGAGCGGCTTTGTATTGTAACGGATTGTGTACAGATAATGGTGGTACTTCCAACTTAATTTTGCAAACAGATAATCAGGCTGTTGTAATTTTGCAAACAGGTGTAGTTTTCTCCTAGCGGACATTTTTAGCAAATGGTGTTTATTTGGAAAAGGTGCGTGACGTGCGTTCTTGGCGGTATTTCACATATGAAACAGGCACATGCATTTTGAATGCGCTGGATTTGGCTTTCCGTTATCACCAGTATACATGGACCGTAAACAATATCACAATAATTCAGTATAGATAATACAAGAGTCTCCATTAACCTTTTGCGCATAGGGACGGTTAGGTATTGCCTGACTCTGTAAAGAACCTTTAATCTATAAAAACAGCATGATCGCACATCTAGCGCGGTTAACATCAAGAACATCAATAACGTGCGCCATATGACCGATACAGAAAGATATGTGACCAACCATGAGATTCAGACATCTTTAGGTACAAGCATGAGTCAAAAATCTGTGGTCTAGATGGATCCCACACCTTTGACTGAAGCTCAAAAACATACCGCTTTACTTGGTACAAGATTACATTGCACCAGATTTAACAAAAGGGAGACTAATTTGATGTGGGACATAATAACAAGTGTTAAAACAAGGATATATTACTGAGACCACAAAACAAACCAGCAATCGAACGTATGGAACATTTAAGTTCTTCAAAAACCAACTTAAGTGACTAAGGAGGAGTAGCCTAACTATTTTCGAAATTGGTTTATTCGTATGAAAAAGTGAATTTACGTTAACGAATATTATGAGAAAAAATAAATGGCAAATTTTTCTTATTCATTCAGGAAACTTTTAGTGCGTCTCACATATATTTGTACCTAATAGAAAAAGGAGAAATTCAAATTCAAATTATTTATTGCCAACCAAGTGTAAATGAACAAAAAAAAACGGGAAGTGCTTAAGACTTGGCAGCCTTTTTCGAGCATTGCAATTTTCTACAATAATTGTTATCATGCACAACAAATAATATTAGAATTTTGTCATTATACCTACTGCAAAGAAAAAGAAAAATAAACAAAATAATGAACAAATAACCTTATACAATGACATCAATTATACAATAAATCCATAATTACAATTTTAAAAATATTAAATAAACATTAACTAAATTAACAATATTGATTCATTTTTTTTTATTATCCCCACTGAAGTAATATCACACAGTGGCCTGCCAATACAGGTGTAGAAACAGCACATGGTGCGTTATAGTCGGTGAAGGCCCCACACTGCTACAGTTCATTCCGCTCCGAACGAAAAACAATGTTTTCCTGCCTTAGAAAAAAAAAGTAAAATATCTAGAATTTTATTGTATAATTTCACGATATTTCCATTTGGACCTAACTAAAATAAAGTAATTGATAAACACAAGAGAAAAAAGTATTGAATAGATCTTTACCCACGTATTTATTTATAAAAGAAGGTAAAAATATTCGAAATACATGGGGGAACTGGGTAAAATAATTTTAAATGTGACTTGTTGAATGTCAGATCTACATGGAAATTGAATTCCCGTAGACTCAGCCTTGAACGCTGAGTCATGATTATAATGTAGAGTACATTCTCGAGAGATTAGAATTGACGTCTTACTCGCGTGTGGCAAGATTGGGTAAGGCCTTTGATACAAAAATATTGTTTTCCTTTCCTCTTGTGCGAATAACACGACTAGGCAATATTATTTTGTTTCAGTATATTTTCATTGTTGATAAAAGCTGAAAGGGTGTAATTTATTTTTTGCAACAGAATAGGTGCCTTATTACAAACTCGATATTTAGTATGAAACGCATGTTTTAATACTTAGCGATTTATAAGTGACTTCATAAAGGACATTGCCCAAATCGGCCTATGAATCAACGAGTATATCACCCTAACAATAATTACTGGTTTATTATTTATAAGTTAGAAATCAATTATTACAATCTCACAGACACTTCAGAATCTCATAAACAATTTAAAAAGTATCAACTTGACCAATAAATATGGCTTCATTATGGGTGATCAATGTGGCAATACCCACAGTTTTAACAATAAACCTACGGGTTAAAGTAGCGGAGCATGTCAATTGCTAAAAAATATAGATCTAAGACCTACGGGTTTTTTTAAGTCACTGTTTATATATTGTTCCGTTTATTTGTTTGTATCGTTATTTAATGTAGCTAACAAGTACCTGTTTTATCAATGTAACAATAAACGCGTGCGCCTTGTTGGGCATCATTGCAGCTTTTGCTCTGATCCACGTCGGCAGTTGGCACGCATCAGAAAAATAATATTTATTAACGATAAAAATATATTTGACTTCTTTAGAAGAAAATAAATCCTAAGATAAGACAAACAAGATCATACAAAATTCCCAGTTTTCTACGGGTTTCTCTAGCGTAGAGTTGGCAACGCTAACCCAACACAGGCGGAGAGACAGCATCCGGCGGGATTCACACTACCCTGTTCGTTGCCCAGACGGGGTGTGCGGTTAGGTACATTTTTCCCGCCATAACAACAAAAGAAGGCTTAAAAGATAAGTTTAATTGTTTTTTGGACTAACAAAATACACTAATAAATATACTCCGTTTTAAATATTTTTAATAAAGAAGTAAACAAAAAGGTAATTTACCCGACGATAGTTTATTTAATAATGACCATAACAGATAAGTATTGATTCAAATGAATAATCAACTCAATTTTGTTAATTGAATTGAAATTGAAAATCTAAACAGGAATCTAATCTAAGAAGGATCAATCAAAAAAAAATGGTTCTTACCAAATATAAGAGCACACGACCACGTGAAAAATCAATGACAAAATAAAATCACAAATTCTGTTGGATTAAAAATGTCAACAAAACAAATTTTTCTTCTAAAACTGCTTACTCTATTATTTTGAATTGTTTTAAAAAAATAGTTAAATATTCATTGTAAGTCGTAGGATGTATAAAATGATTTTCCTAAATTTGTATCCATCCATCCATCCATCCACTCCTGGACATAGGCCTCCCCAAGACAACGCCATAACATGTGTTTCGCTCATATGGGGGATAGTGCCGTAATAGCCACGCTTGGCAGGCGGGTTGGCGATCGCAGAGGATGTTGTTAATACTCGAAGGAGTGCTGCTGCCCACTCCTCCGGTATTCCCTTAGTCGGCTCTTACGACTCCCATGGGTGGAGAGGGGGTAAATTTGTATAAAACGGCTTTTTTTTTGGTTCCTTTGTACTAAAAATTTAAACTAAGTATACGTATTTTTATTTGAATGTTATGTGCATATAGGTACCCAATCCGGGAGGAACTGTCTCCTGAGACACAGGTACAACCTAATTCAGGACGAGACTCCATTTTATTCATTATTTTGCTTAACTTAATAAAGACTATTATTTATTCTCTTTATTTACTAAACATCATATTTTAAACATTTTTAAATATATTATAAAAATACACAAACACACGCACAAACATACTTATAAAAATACAAAAAACCAAAATTTAACAAATTTAAAAAAGTATAAAACAGTTGACCACTGACATCGGGTGCAGGGACCAAGCTGCCGGTGGTTAGGGCTCCAGAGAAAGGATACACAATACGTGCCGTGTCGAGGAGTACTGCCTTATTATTATAAATTAAAATCAATAATTATCTAATTTATAAAGTTTTTATATTACTGACGCCAATAATTGATATATATATATATATATTTACCCCTCAATCATGAAATTAAATAATATCTATACTATTATAAAGCTGTAACAGAGCTATGTGTGTACATTTAAGATATCTGACAAAAAATGAATAATTTGGGCTATACCTATAGGCGTGTCTAAACACAAAACGTTTTTTTTTAATTTTTTGTTTGTCTTTTTGTTTGTTCGTCCACACACACAAACTATTGAACGGATTAGGATGCAACATTTTTTATTTGATAGCTCTTGATTAGATAATAGTATACATTTTATCCCGCTACAATATCGGGAACCTGAGATATAGACTAAATACTAGCTTTTGGCTGCGGCAGAGCCGCGGGCAAAGGCTAGTTGAATAATATTATTCGTGTAATAAATAATATATAGATAGTGCTAGCATGTAAATAATTTTCTTTTTATTAGAAATAATTGTGAAAATGAAAATATAAAAATAGTGAGTGATTGGGTAGTAATTTTTTATGAAAAGTTTGTTTACCTTTACCTTACAAACGTTTGAATTCAAGAATATAACTAAGTATACTCATTTTTAAAGAAAAAAAATATAGCTCGTAACGTGCTCGGAAGATACCAATCTCAATGAAACCATAACAATATAACAATATTTATCTAAGTCAAATAAAATATATTCGCTTTAACGATCTGCACGTTGACTGTCGGTGGGCAGACGAGTCTTGGCTGCGAAATTTCCATAAATCAATTTCAATACAAACACCTCTTAGTGAACTCAGTCCGCGGTCTTCATAAATTTGTGTTGCCAGAACAAGCGACCTAAAAAAGAAATTTATATAAATTATAATTATATTATGGTTAAACACAAAGTGAAAAATGTGAAATCGAAAATAACAGTCACGAGCAGGATTCGAACCTGCATGTCCTGGATACCATCCAGATGCTTTGGCAATTCAGCCATCGTGACCCTTGCTCCTGACTGCTAATCTCGATAACACATTCTTCAATGTATGAAAATACTTCTGACAGATGGTGCAGGCGTCACCCAAAGACGTTAAGTATGAATCTTTCCGTACGAAACTCTTGAAATATAATCTAGAACTAGATAGTTATTCCTCAAACCAATCAGCGTTAAATACCAAAACTGCAGAATAGACAAAAACATAATATATTGTCGCTGTCACTTGCACCGTACCAAGTCCGTGACTTGGATGGCGAGTGGGCCGCGGTTACTGGGCGACAGTTGGAATGCAGTTATACTGATCAAATTGAGTCAGTTGCTTCTGAAGTAACGTAGAATACGGGGTGCGATTTATATCACAGATGTTACTAAATTTAAGTATATTTTTTTTTTACCTATAAGTACTATAAGTACACATAGTTATTTCGTTTCATTAATCACAATAATTGATGAGTCAGCTGATATGTGTCTTAAATGATAAAATATATATTTTTTAAAAGTACCGACTTATTTATAGGGTCATGTCATCATTGGGTGTGATTATTCAATGTAAAAATTACGCTACTTTGTCGTAGCAATGTATCTATGCCAATACATTGATTTCGTATGCGTTATCCAAGACAGAAAAAAAAATATGTGATTTGAAAATTGGCAGCTCCGAGTCATAGATAACCTCTCCAGGCGGATTGATGCAAATAGCTCTGGTGACTGAGCATCTGCAACAATGTTCCAGAAGTCACAGTTTTAATCGCCGTTTGTTTTTCCTCGTATATTTTTTAGATTTTGTGTTTTTGTATCAAAAAACCTAATACATTTAAGGGTTTTTGCTAAGTAAAAATCTATCTTGGGATGTGGTAAGGTCCAGTGCCCGTGGTAAAACTAAATCCCTAAGGTGTAGATTTTTATATAAAATGGATTTTTCACTGAAAGTCACAAGATTGGAAATACGTTGGCAGATAAAATAATAGCAGCCCTATACAACCTGAAAGAAGTATATTGTTTAAGTAACTATTTTGTACCCTAGAGAGGTTTTTATAATATATATATAATATATTGTGCGTCTTTAGATGGAATAAACATAATTATCTTGTGCGGCTGGCATATGTTAGCTATAGTGTAAAATGACATACGAACCTATCATAACTCCTAAATTGATGATGATAATGTAGTCGAGAATGCATTCTAAAATAGTTCATTTTCCAGTATTTTTCCCCAAGCATGTAGAAGGCTCTGGAACGATTTTCCTCATGCTAGGTTTCCTCTTGATATGTTCTACTTTAAATGAAATCAAGAATAGCCATATTCTTATGGCCGGCATTGACTTAACTATACATTTTGTATTGCTAAGGCCTGTAAGGTACTATCATGTTCCAGGATTAAAAAAGAAAGAGAAGAGAATCTCATTCCTCCCTCAGTGAACTAAAACCTCCAGCCAGTGTTTGATTCCATCGGAGATTATTTTGTTGGATAATTAATATAAAGAGTAATTTTATATATTTTTTAGTACCTAGAACACGCTAAACTCTGCACGTATCGATCAAATTCGATTTTTTTTTATTTTAGTCTAAGCTAGTATCTATGGATAAAAATTTAACAGATATAGGTATATAAAAGATAAGATAATATAGATAAGAATAGGTCCAAAGCGTGATCAACATACGCATATGTTCTCCATTACTAAATAAAAATTATACACAGTGAAAACGGAAACAAATTAATAAAAACAAAAATATTCGTAAACCAATTTAAATACCATATTGTATTTACAATTAATTCGCAACTAATTTATTCATTACAAGCTATATATCCCTTTAGTAGAAATCTAAATGGTAACCTATTTCAATGTCCGAGGCAGACCCGAATATCTTACTTAGCCTGTCCGTCTGATGGGTACATCTGAGCACAATAAACAAAAACCGGGGATCCAATCAGAAAGTTTTACGAAATAAATTTTGGTTACGCATGAAGTTTAATGGACAAAGGGCCTATTGTTTTATATTTATGTATTGCCTTGCAAGACTAAAGGGCTCAGTAATTTAACCAACCTTTAGGGACGGCGCAAAACATTGAGGGTTGTGAGTGTACGTATAATTTACCTGCCTATTCTTACAAGTATGTGTAGTTACTTCTGGAAGAGTTAGTGTTCTTGTTTGTATGAGAAAGAGTTAGACTTTTTTTATTGTCACACTTTTAAATACATGTCTACTCATACTACCATGAGTGTCATTCTTCTAATAAAAAAAACAATATATTGCTCCAATAAAAAACTATGTTTTTTATATTCATACTGAAAATAAGTTACAATTTAGTCTTTTATAGACGCCCCAAATTTTATTTTGTATACTTAGAATAATAACGCTTAGAACGATAGTTTCATTTATAATTCCGCTCAAATTTGAAGCAATATTACGATTAATGTGTGCGTAAACGTCTCATAATTACATTCAACGACACCCACATACACGATCAAATAATGATACAAGTAAAAACATTTTCCTCAAAAAGTGAGGAAAATGGCACACTATTCCAGCTTTGCTAAACCAAGATACTTGTACCTATATAGTTTTCTGCTAAATAGTATAAAATTATTAATTATTATGATAAATTGTAATAAATAGTAGATTTGTATGGAAAAAGGACGGGATATGTAAGCAGAAACACGGAATTTAAACAAAAATTTAAATTTAATCAATCAATCAATCAGCCTATTGCAGTCCACTGCCGGACATAGGCCTCTCCTAACACGCGACATTGCACACGGTCCCCTCCGCCTTCGGCATCCAGTCTGTCCCAGCGACCTTTTTGAGGTCGTCGGTCCACCTAGCTGGGGGCCGTCCTACCTTACGCTTACTGAGTCGCGGTTTCCACTCTAGGACACGCTTGCTCCATCGTCCGTCGGTCCTTCTGCAGATATGACCAGCCCATTGCCACTTCAGCTTACTGAGCCTGCGAGCTATGTCGGTAACTTTGGTTCTTTGTCGGATTACCTCATTACGAATTTTATCCTTCAAAGAGACGCTACATCCTGTAGCGTTTTGACCACTGTGTCGGTTTTCTCGTCAACGTTGCCTTCGGTTTCCAGCAGGTCGAAAGGATTTTGAAGCTCCAGATTTTAAATTTATTAATAATGCTAAACTGTAGGTAATGGAACTTAAATTACCATTCTTCCGTGTGTGTGACAGACTAAGAATACAAGTGTCACGACCCCATCTTTTCCCGCGGTTGTGTACGATACCCGCGGGAAAGGAGGCTACTAAGGGAAGTAAGCAATTATCACCCATTGCACTGCTGGTGGTAGGGCTGGGTAGCAAGTGAAAGAACTTACTTGCTATCAAGCCCAAACGGGTCGGTGCCACCGTCTCCTCTGGATGAAGAGAAGAATGAAGCAAGTCAGTGTGTTTTGGTTGTAGCAGAAGATAGCCGTAAATATTAAATCTTTCATTTCATATCTAAGAAATGAAATGGTGCGCAGCAGCTTGACAATACCCTCTGTATAGTTGAGTCTATGAGCGATGGTTACCACTTATCATCAGGTGGGCCGTGGCTTGTCTGCCATCATAAGCAAGTAATACCATACCAAGTAATACCAAGTAGTACCATCATAAGGTAGTATACTTTTCTTTGTCACCGAAATACTCGGAACATATTTTTGTGTGTCTAGTTGGTTTCCAACATTCTTCGCTTCAATTAAGTCGGATTTGTTATATCCATCGCGCAGCAATAATCGGATTTGATGGAAATCTAAAAACGAATACAATTAAAAAGATATTTTTTGATTCGGGGTAAATATTTTTTCTAAAGCTGGCAATATTTTGATTACAATTTAGTTTTCTGTTTAGATTAATGTTTTACTGAAAATTATTAATTATTAAATAGTACTTACGAGTGAAATGTAATCTTCCTATCATTATTGTGGTTATGAGACGCGTTGTGACATCCTTTCACGGTGCAGTAAGTCATTTTTAAATAAAATTATGCGAGACATGCGAGATGTTTACAATGACACTTTATCATGGACACTGACAGAAGGGGCAACGCAGTTAGCCTTATAAAGTGCTTCACTCCGTTTGGACCTACTCTGGTTCTAAGCGTTATTATTCTTAGTTTGTATATATACAAAAAACGTAAGTAACAAACATATACCTATAACATTTTTTGTTTCATACTACGATGGTGGCAAATATACGGACTCATCTGCGGTAAGACGCTAGCAATATTTGAAGCATTACTCGCCCGTCATGTGGAGGGTTACTATAATACGGAGAGGATAGGAGGATACTAAGGAGATGATAGTAAATAGGCAGGGGGTTTGGATAAGCAAGGCTCTCCCGCATACTTGACTGTATAGATGGCGGAGTGGTTTAGATGGTGGAGGAAATCATGCGAAGAGCGTATACCTCGCCCCTGGCCACAGGAACTCTGAAGGAACACCGCGGGGTTTTAGCAGGTATACCAATTGCGAAAACTAGGACTCCGGCATAACCTCTCTGCCCGCCCGGTAGAAGGATAATAAAGGATTTCCGCGCGAAAAATAAAAAATAAAAAGGAGTGGTTTAGATATCGGCCTCCCGCCCGAGTGTGAGGATTCGATTCTCACACAAAGAGTAAAGTGCTCTTTTCAAACCAGAGCCTACACGTACATGATAGGAAAGAGCACTGAAAACAAACCATCTTGGTTGAGATCGTTTCATACCATGAATGAACCCGACCACGACGTCTCGAGGTTCGGTGGTAGCACGCCCTTGCTAGTTAATCGTGCTGGTACCTGGGCGCGCCTGTCCAGATATGTAAGCGGTTCTGAACGGATAATGCGGTTTATGCACGATAGATTGAGCTTAGCTTGGATCAAAATATTGGCTTTATTTAATTTAAATCGGATACCTACAAGTTATCCTCATTTTAAGATATTAAGACAAAACTGTGCTGATGGCAGATGAAGGAGTGGTTTAAATAACGACTTCCCGCCCGAGTGTTGTGGATTCGATTCCCACACAGGATAACTCTTGTGTGATCCATAAATGGTTGTTCTGAGTCGGGGTATACTTTGTCTCCGTGAAATTATATATTTGTAAAGTCCCCCGCGATACAAGGAGTATTCCTTAGTGCAGAGTGTATGTATTAAAAAAAACAAACATTATACATAATAATATAGGTTACAGCTATTATTATGATAACTTTGACCGACATAAAAGTTAAGTTACTTATAAATAATATCTATATATTGATAACGTCCTAATCTTAGTCCTAAAACCTCCTCCTTAACATAAACATATAACATCAGTATATAAATTAAGTAAAGTAATCAAATCAATCTAATTATAAAGATGTAAGATTAATCTGATTAATAATAATTCTATCTTGATTAACGTCCGTAACTTTGAAGTAGCTATTATCGAAATCGTTTCTCGAACTTTCTGGTTATTGTCACTGTCAAGGGATATTGTGCTAACTGTTTGCCATGACTTTGTTTAAAAGGTAATTATTGATTATAAGTTACGTTAATTGGCAAACATATTGATAAAATACGTAAATTGTCATAAGCGTTTAACAACAGGTTGTGTTGATTCAGTTTTCAATTTGTTTATTGTTTTTTAGTCCGACAAGATGATCCCAAATAGGGTAATAGATAGGTAATGCATGTATAATATTAATATTAGTTTTTATTAAGGATATTACTAATCAAAAAGAAATAAAACTTTCTATTAAAAAAACTGTAACAGTGTTGCTTATAGGAGGGACATTAAAACTATATTTGAAAAACAAAGCTTTATTAGGCTATTTAGGCGTTTCCGAACTCAAAAACAGTTTTTGGCCTTTAGGCATTTGTTTATTTGCAAATCACGCAAAAAACTACTGTACTGATTTTGATGAATTATTTGTAGTTACTTTGTTAGCCTTAAATCCTGATAATTATACATTTACCACTACTGTTTCTCGTTAATATATTAGGAACCAGAAATATAATCAAAGCAGCCATGGGCAGAAGTATAAAAATTTTATATTTACTTTAAGTTCTAAAAATATTCTTTTTATTTTTCCTCGAGTATAACAACATTCTTACCTATATATCTAAATGTTAATTTCTCTCATGAAATCTTTACACAACTATGGCATTGTAGATAGTTATTTGAATGGGTAAGCAATATTTTATTCTATATCTAAATGGTAATTTTTAATACCATTTTGATATAGGATAAAATATTTATAAAAGCCGGTACGTATTAATTTAATGCTTGAATTGCCTCTTTCATGTGTTAAATTCACGATAGAAAAGCATACTCCAAGTAATTAGCAAATAATTAGAAAGTAATTAGTTGATGCCTTTATTTTGACTTTAAAATAAACTTAGGAATTAATTTTATTGTCCTTTGTCGATGGCTGAATTGACTCTTCAGTAACTATTTAGATATTTTTATATATATTTTTAGCATTTTACATTCTTAGCACTATACATTAAACACAAAGTGAAAAATGTGAAATCGAAAATAACAGTCACGAGCAGGATTTGAACCTGCATCTCCTGGATACCGTCCAGATGCTTTGCCAATTCAGCAATTTTCGATATTAAATACCTACTTAAATTATAGTAATAATATAACCATTATTTATTGTATATTAAGTAATATACAATAATATATTATATTACTTAATAAATCTAAAAGTTTATATGATAGAAACTGTGTTACTCAATCACGTAAAAATGCTAAATAGATTAGAATGAAATTTGACACACAGATAGTTCCTGGATTAATTCATAGAATACTTTTAATCCCGGAAGGCTTTTTTTTTTTTTTTTTTTTCTGCCGTGGGTACTTTAGGAATAAGCATCTACAAAAGTTGTTCCAATTATATATTGTATTTAAAAATAGTTTAAACTTAAATTGTGCAAACATTTATATGTATTAATACTAAATAAGGGACAGTACCTGCCGGCAAGCGTTATCCATACAATCGAATCAGCCACTCACTTATCAAATAAGTTCATTTTTTTATTGCACCAAATGGAGGCTATAAAGGAATCCATGTCACAAATGAACCAAATCTTCAACCAGAAATTGGCAGAATTTGAAGAGAGGCAACAGAAGATTTCTAAAAAAGCTCCTGCATCTCCTAGTGAAGGTAATCTTGCCGAGGATTTTGCTACTTTTAAGGAATTTACCTTGCATGCTCTTCGCACATTGCAGTGTCAAGTGGACTTGTTAGCGAAACAAATAGACAACTTGGAAATGCATACTAGGCGCAAAATCTTACTATTTCATGGCATTTTAAAACTGGTCTCTGAGACTCTTAAGTTAGATTGCAGTGCCAGTGATTTAAGTCGTTGTCACAGGATGGGCAGGTCACCGGCAACAGCTCGCCCCAGGCCAATTTTATTCAAACTAAAAGATGTAGCTCTTCGTTCAAAGATATGGGCTGCAAAAAGCAGACTTAAAGGCTCTGGTATTACTTTATCCGAGTTTTTAACAAAAACCCGCCACGACACATTCATAGCAGCACGGCAGCGATTTGGTGTGGCTAAATGCTGGACCCGAGATGGCTCGGTATACGTCCTCGGTAACGACGGTTCGCGTAGCCAGGTTAGCTGTATGGCGGAGCTGGATAAGCTATGTAATGTATCAGTGGTCGCATTAGCTGCTGAGGTTGGAACATCTGCAGCCAAGGAAACTTCCACAAATGAACGGTCGAGACGCTTACAGAAAGCCAGGCCCGCCAAATAAAATCACTTTCTTTTATTTTAGTGAGTTGTAGGCTATTAGTGCACTGCATTGTTGTTTTTTACTGCATTTCAATATAGATAGCCTACTACAATAGATTTTATCACAATTTTATCTTTTTATTTATTTACCCTCAGTCTAAGTCAATCAATTTGTATAACAATAATAATAATTCTTTGGTATAAACTCTTTGATAATAATAACCAATAACCAATAATAGCAAGAATCAAATCAAACTGTCAGTCTAATATAGTAGTCTGTGCTGTCAGTGTTCCGTGAACAACAATAGTTATAATTTTCTTTGTTTAGTTATTATAGGCTTTGGCTGCACCATCAGCCTAAACGAATCTTAGACTCGTATAAAAACTATTATCAAAATAAATAAAGTTTATGAGCAATAGTTACGACAAAGAGTATAAACTAAAGAAGTTACTACTTGACGTCTTTGGCAGTCGCATTTGATCTATGAATTTGTATTTTACCCTCAGACTAAGAACATTTTACCTATTTCTTTACGACATTATGTACAATTTTTTTTCCTTTTCTGTAAATTATGTGACTTGTCATATCTTGTTTGTCTGTAGTATCTTATTGCGGCTGTCAGAGTCGTTCAATTTACATACTTGTAAAGTGATTGATTTTGGTGTAATACATTTATTTTTGTAGTTTTTAACTTTATTTTTTATTAGTATGCAATAATTGGCATAATAATAGATTTATTTTAACATTATAAATCGGCAGGTATTGTCTAGTATTATTATTAGTAGTATTTATTATATTTTTAGATTATATAGCAATATTATAAAAAATAACTGAAAACGATGTTAAATATTTTTGATGACTGTAATAGTGATAATGATGAATATGTATCTATTTCTTCTGCTCACAGTAGTAGCGACGATAGCTTTGTATCGGCTAGTACTCCAACTCTTTCCGATTCTTTAGATGCGATATTTTCTGATGTACCCAAAAACTTAAACCTAATCCACATTAACGCACAAAGTATTCCTGGCCATATTTCTGACATGCAAGCGTCCTTTGACATTAAAAATATTCATGGAATATTAGTTTCCGAAACTTGGTTAAATAATTCCTTGCCTTCAGTTTCTTTCTCTTTGCCTGGTTTCCGTCTCATTCGCAATGACCGCGTTGGGCGTGTTGGTGGAGGCGTAGCCATATATCTCAGATCTCATATACCCTTTTCCGTGGTTAGTACTTCCTCACAACCACCTCTTGATCAGACCGGTGAGCATCTATTCATTGAAATTCTACTTTCCCATACAAAAATTCTTCTTGGAGTTTTCTATAGTAATTCTTCTCATAATAACTATTTCACGTCCTTTGGCCAAATACTTGAAAATCTTATTCCTTCTTATAGCCACTCCATTATAATGGGTGACTTTAACACCTGTTTACTAAAAAATGACTATCGTTCCCTTAAATTACAAAGTCTAGCTCGCGCTTACAATATGCACATTCTTCCTTTTAATGCCACGCATCACTTTCCTAATTCTATTCCTTCTCTTCTTGATCTTGTACTAGTATCATCTCTGCCGCATATTTCTAAGCACGGGCAACTCTCCACTGATTTCTCCTATCATGATCTTGTCTATCTATCCTACAAAATCAGTACTCCAAAACCTAAGCCTACTATAATCCTACAACGCAATTTTAGTGGAATGAAAAAAGATAATTTCATCAATGATGCCAAAGCCATAGACTGGTCACCAGTTATCGGTGCTGATTCAATTGATGACCAAGTATCAATTTTTAACTCTCTCCTCATTCAGCTATATGATATCCATGCACCACTTCGGCCTATAAAAATTAAACACGTTCCTGCACCATGGCTTACGGATGATATTAGGACGTTAAAACATAAAAAGGCAGTCGCTAAAACGAAATATAAAGTCCATCCAAATGACTTCAACAAAGCACGTTATGTAAGGTTGCGGAATCGCTGCAATATGTTGTGTAGAGATGCTCAACGACGCCATATTTTCGAATCAGTTCAGGATGCAGACCCGTCAAAGGTCTGGAAATTCCTTCGGTCATTAGGAGTTGGTAAGTCACGACACGAAACTATCCCGAAATCTTTAGACATTCATTTATTAAATCAGTATTTTTCTACTTCTCCTATTATGGACGCAGATACTAAACAAAAATCTCTGCATCACCTCTTAAATTATCCAACTCCTGACCATTCTCCATTCGTCTTTCGTCAATTTACCGCTTGTGATGTTAGGAAGAGCACTCTCTCAATATCCTCAAAGGCTGTAGGGCTTGACATGATAAGCCGTAATATGATAATTCCTATTCTTGACTACCTATTACCTGTCCTCTGTCATATTTTTAACTTTTCTGTTTCCAGCGGCACCTTTCCATCATCATGGAAAGAAGCTCAAATTATCCCATTGCCTAAGAAAGCTAATCCTAACTCTTTTCCCGACTACCGCCCCATTTCTATTTTACCATTTCTCTCCAAAATTCTCGAACGCCTAATTTTTGAACAATTAAATTATTTTCTTACCAAAAATGAACTGCTCAATCCTTTTCAGTCTGGCTTTCGTTCAGGGCACAGCACGGTTACAGCACTCATTAAAATCACTGATGATATCCGTTTAGGGATGGATGATGGTCAGCTTACCGTTCTGACGCTCCTGGACTTTAGCAATGCCTTTAACTCTATTGATTTTGACATTCTCCTTGCTATTCTTCGCTCCATTAACATATCTCCAACGGTAATTGACTGGTTTCATAGTTACCTGTATGGTCGTCGGCAGAGGGTTCGCTTTGAGGAGACCTACTCTTCATGGTGTACAACATCAGCCGGCGTACCTCAGGGTGGTGTCTTATCTCCTCTTCTCTTCGCTATTTTTATCAACTCCATTTCACATAGTCTCACGTCATCCTACCACCTATATGCAGACGATCTGCAACTGTACTGTCAGGCACCTTTGGGTTGGCTAGCTGAAGCAGTTGATGAGATGAACCTGGATCTGCTCCGTATCGCCGAGTGGAGTAGAACATACGGTCTCAGAGTGAATCCACTTAAAACGCAGGCAATCATCATAGGCAGTACTCGGAAAATTATCCATATAGACTGGGGCTCACTTCCGAAAATAGTCTTTGATGGTGTCACTATCCCATTTAGTGAAACCGTCAAAAACCTTGGCATTATTTTCGACAGTAGTCTATCATGGAGCCCACAGCTTGAACAAACCAGCCGAAAGATATATGCTTCTGCGGGCTCATTGCGTAGATTAACAAACTTTCTGCCTACAACCACTAAAATTGCGCTTGTACAATCCCTCTTACTTCCTATCCTTGATTACGCGGACATCTGCTATCTCGACCTAACTCAGGAACAACTAGACAAGCTTGAGCGCCTTCAAAACTTCTGTATCAGGGTCATATTTGGACTGCGAAAATATGACCACGTCTCCGAATTTCGCACTAAGCTCAACTGGCTCCCAATACGTCGTCGGCGAGATAGTCACATTTTATCCCTTCTCTATACTATCCTCTTTAATCCTTCTTCTCCGCAATATCTTCGGCAAAGATTTAAATTTCTTCATACCACTCATACTCACCCTTTCTCATTAAAATCATCAGAAAACTTGAGATTAGAAGTTCCACAACATAAAACCAATTTTTATGGAAACTCCTTTACTGTTGAAGCGGTCATGTTGTGGAACAAACTACCTATCACAATAAGAACATCCCCTTCTTTAAACTTATTCAAACAGCGGGTCAAAACACATTACCTGTCGGAAACAACTACTGTGTCGCACCAATATTAAGTAGATACAATATTCTTTACATATAAAATTATATTTTTATACGTGTACAGTGTTATATACCTACATTTATATATTTCTCTTTGTAAAACATGTTCAATACATAAATTTATGTTACTATAAGTTATAACAAATTAGTACTTATACCTATAACTCGAAAGGCAAGTTTCTCTTCAATTCCTCTCCATGCATGGTTGCCTGGAAGAGATCGCTCTGAGCGATAAGGCCGCCAATTGGAAGACTAGTTAAGTTAAGCCTTAGCTTTACATTTCTTTCTTTTTTTGTGTTTGTTGTTACAGTTTTTTTTTTTTTAGTATTCCAATAAAGAGTTTTATTGTATTATTATTGTAACCACTGAAGTAATGGCACACATTTCCATTTCCAGTAGACTGCCAATAAAGGCGGAGAGACAGCACACGGTGGATTTATTTAGTGGGTGAGGGCCCATCACTACCGCGTTGGTTGCTTTGAACGACGTGGTGTGTGGTTAGATACATTTTTTCCCGACTTAATAAGAAAAAAAGGATTCCTATAGGAGCAATTTTTATTTAAAGGTAATTAATGTGCCCTAGACTGACGTGTACTTTATATTGACTTGATTCTGAGGTCTACGCAGACAAAGGCGAGGGCAGCAGCTAGTATTAGTATATTTATTTTAAAAAGTATATTATGTGTATATCAATCCTCCTTAGAATTAATTAATAAAGAAGAGAAGCCTACATCCAGCAGTGAACAAAATTGGCTGACTTATTCTTTATTAAAATAATTTCATGTATAAGAATATGATTAACTTTAATCATAGCATAGCACCACGCCTTTATTCCCCGAAGGGATTGGCAGAGGTATATTACAAACCCACGATTCGCCAGCTATGTTTAAGTCCCACGTAATAGGGGGCGAGCCTATTGACGTCTACTGGGAACTTAAAAAGTAACTGATTAAAATTAATTTATTAATTTATTTAATTAATTATTTAACTTTAAAAGTAAGTGATTTTACAAAAATACCAGATCTATCGAATAAAATTTATTACTGTCACACACATTCGTATAACCACCTTGGCGTCACGATTGAAATGGAATGTATACTATTTGGCAGGAGATTAATACTTTAAGATGTATGATTGTCGTCTATGCTATTACCTATTATTATAGACACAATATAGAACTGACGTATCGATGAAGTAAGTGTAAATTCATTTTTGAACCGTTAAATACCATATAAAACGTATATCACTTAGAACAGCGGTAGACGGGAAACTATTGGGGCACAGCTGAGGCTATATTACATTATGTCAAGCGGCGTTATTTACGATTCCGTTCAGTACCACGGTGGTGTTTATATCCTTTATGTGAATCTCGTGTTTAGAGCACGTATGCTGTAGGTATTATTGTTTTAAGAGCCGCTAGGTAACGCCTCTGCGGCTTTTGATAAGTAGTAAAATTAATAATCTTTAATAGTATAATTAATAGTCTTAATTTATTCACCTATCAAAAATTTAAGTTTATAGTGTTGTTAATTCATTCATTTTTGTTTTAAATTATGAATAATCATCGTTTACATATTGGGTAGGTACCCAAAACTCCCGGGGGACCGGCTTCGAGAATACGCTTCGACTAGCAGAGCTAGGGGTGAATTGTGTCCGCCGCCCGTGGAGTGCTGTTGGTGCCGCCCTAGCTGAGGCTGCAGGTGGATGGACCGGGGATGCCTCCCGCGAAGGTGCGACGCCCCGTGTGCGGATGCGACGCTCAGTAGAGGGTACCCAAAAGGGTAAGCCGCCGGCGGACCACCGAAGGAATGTAACATAGTTCCAGTGGCCCGTCAATAAAGGCAGATACATCTATCTGTGACATCTCACAGGGCGGGTTTCTTTAGTGGATGCAGGCCCCACACTACCCTGGTCGTTGCCCCGAACGATGGGGTGTGCGGTCAGGAACATTTTTTCTCGCCTTAACAAAAAAAAAAGGGGGTGAATTGTGTCATGACAGCAATCGGCCAGCTGGGCCTTAAGGTAGCGCCACACAAGACAGAGGCGCTTTGGTTCCATGGCTTACGCCGGGGTTCAGAGCCACCTAGCATGGCGATTAGAGTGGGTGATGTAGTTGTGTGGGTGGGCCAGTACATGAGGTACCTGGGTCTCACTCTAGATAACTGCCGGAAAACTGTTCGGAACCGCTGGAACTTCGAGGAGCACTTCGGGCGTCTGGCTCCCAGGGGTCGTCGAGCAGCGGGAGTATTGCAGAGATTGCTTCCGAACCTGGGAGGTCCGCGGGAGGAAGTCCGCCGTCTCTACTGTGGCGTTGTGAGATCCATGGCCATATATGGGGCGCCTGTCTGGTCTCATCGCTTGACGGGTACCTCGCGGAGCAGAGCTATCCTTAACAGCCTGCAGCGTGTAGTGGCCATACGGATCGCACGAGGATATCGTACAATATCCTTCGAGGCGGCCACACTTTTAGCTCGAGTCCCGCCTTTCGACCTCCTGGCAGAGGTGGACCTGCGAGTCTACGACGAGAGCTGATTCCACCGGGAGAGCAGCGTGGAGATAATTCAGACGCTCGCAGAATTTAGGAGGGGTGTGCGCCGGCAAGTTCTAGCAACGTGGCGTGCGCGGCTTCTAGAGCTGCGGTGTGCACGCCAGCGCATCGTCGGTGCCATCCTGCCAAACTTTGAGGCTTGGTTCGAGAGGAGGTTCGGCTGCGTCACCTACAGATTGACTCAGATACTTACCAGACATGGGTGTTTCGGTGAGTATCTCAATCGAATTGGACGAAAAGCGACGGCACAATGTCACTATTGCGGTAGCGACCTGGACTCTGCCCAACACACACTCGCTGAGTGCCCTGCATGGGAGTCTGATCGGCGAATCTTAGTCGCGTGTATCGGCCGGGATCTCTCCCCAGCGGCCTTTGTAGGGGCCATGTTAGCGGGAGAGGAAAATTGGAATACTGCGGTCTCTTTCTGCGAAGCAGTCATGCTTCATAAAGAGACCACTGAGCGGGATCGTGAACGATCTGATCCCACTCGCCGGAGCAGGCGTCGTTAGGGTGGTGGCAACGGCCGTTAAACCTATGATTCCTTGGGGTCGTGAGCAGTCAGAGAGGGCACTCTTACTGTTACCACAAGCGGCCCCGGGAGGATGGTGGGCTGTTGTGACACAGTTCCACCGTGCCAACACGACCCTTGTTGGCGAAAAAGGGAGAGCTTGCCAATTTTTGTCTTCCCCGTGTTAGTGTCCTAATAGGGACAGACGCGTCGGGGCCACCGGAGCTGCTATACCAGCGTTCCCGGTGTCCCTTACAAGGCGTCGTGAGGTAGGCCATCGTGGTGGTTTTAGTTGGTAGGCCCTTCGGGGAGAGTCCAACATAACTTCTCTGGCATGCCCTTGTCACAGAAGTATGCGTAAAGCTTTTCCCCACGTAAAAACAAAAAAAAAAACAAAAAGGTACCCGAAACTCTTTGCCAGAACCTTGAATAATACAAAAATCTATGTGTTTATCTAAGTAATGCCACACAGGTGTAATGGTCCGCCATTAACCGGTCCGCCAGTACAGACATTCAGAGATGGTACACAGTGGGATTATTTATTAGTGTGGGGGCACTACCCTATACGTTACCTCGAACGACGGTGTGTGCGGTTAGGTACATTTTCCCCTCCTTAACAAAAAAAGGAGTATAATTAATCTATATTCAACATTTAGTTCAAATATGTTTAAAAGTTAGGTTTATATGCAATAGCTATTCTTGTACAAGAACTACAGATATTTTAAGGAAATCCCTACTTAAATCTCGAGTTTCGTTTTAATTTCGTGTTAACCTATTGAAGCGTTTAGGTGTCGTTGATATCTACCTATCCGTCAGCTTTTCATCGTCCACTGCTGGGCATTGGCCTCCCCAAGAGAGCGCTACAACGAACGGTCCTGTGGTGTCGGTAACCAACAACTGCCTGCAACTTTGACCACGTCTTCGGCCTACTTGGTCAGAGGCCGACCTACACCTTTCTTCTCATTGACATACAATAATTGTTCAAATATACAAACTTTCGCATTTATAATATTAGAATAGTATAATTCAGAGACAGTTTTTCTTTGTCCCACCCCTCTCTACCCACGGCAGTCGTAAGAGCCGACTGAGGGAATATCAGGGGAGTGGGCAGCAGCACTCCCTCGAGTATTAACAACATCCACTGCGATCGCCAACCCGCCTGCCAAGCGTGGCGATTACGGCATTATCCCCCCATGACGAGACCGCTCGTTGTGGCGTTCTCTTGGGGAGGCCTCCAGCAGTGGACGTTGAAAGGCTGATGGATGGATGGATGGATTTTCTTTGGCCAGAAAGAATAAATTGAATTAAAAAATAGTTTATCTATTACTACAACCCAGAAATGATGTAAATTGTTTCATATTTAAACAAAATGATAAATTTCAAGACGTGCAGTTCCATCTCACTGGCTATGAAATAGTTAAAGGCCTTACTGTAAGGAGCTCGGAAGCCTACGCTTTTGTCTGCATACGCCTTTGTTATGTTATGACTAGTTAACGTTTGACGTATGAATTGACAGGTTTTATTATCAGCTTGTACTACGGAAACTTCGTCTGAAAAGTGACAGGCGAGAGTCTTGAAGTCATAGATATAAAGGTATAAAGCATATTTCTATAGACCACTACTCCTCGAATCCTTCGCGCGATATGTTAACCGGTTTTGTAGCGCGTCCTCATCTACCAGTAGATCCCGCGCGCTCAAGAGATTTACCGTATTTTTCCTTGATCTTAGTCATAGTGTCACGCTAATATATCAGTAAAATTTGCAAAATCTTTTTGCATTCACATCACAATTTTTGAGGAAGGTTGTTTATCATCGTTACGGTGTAACCCTTAAGGTCCAAGGAAACGTTAAAAAATAATAAAATAATTTCTTGTCTGTTTTTTATGCTACTTAGGTGGCAAACTGGCTACAAAATCTAATGGTAAGAGTTATCGTAGTTTATAATTGACGCTAGTAGCATAAGAGGCATCATAAGCGCGTTGCGAACTCCAAAGAAAGGGGTGGGCGGTGGAGAGGATGTAGGATAAGGAGGAGGTTTGTGCCTCCTGTAAGAAATAAATAGCTATATTCTAATAGATCGATTGATTAATAAATTTAATGAGCACTGTTAATAAATAATAAATAAAATAAATAAATATTCACGAACATTTTTCACACAACGTCCTCTGGTCCCAAACTAAGCTTAACGCTTGTCCTCTGGGTACCAGATTACGGATATAATACATAAATATATATCTATTTTTTTGTAAATACATACATAAAATAGAAAACACCCAGACGCAGTAAAAATATCTATGTTCATCACACAAATAATTGTCCTGAGTGGGAATCGAACCCACGAACTCGTGCACGGAAGTCGGTTACACTACCAACCACGAGGAAATAAATCTGTTTATTTGGAAATATATTATTTACAAATAAACAGATTTATTTCAAATAAAAAGGCAGGTGAACCCGCAAGGTACCGCTCGTAATAAATATAATAGCCTGTTCATATCCTTATAAAAGGATTAGGTACTTTTTGTCTAGAGACGGTATCCTTAATCGTTTTTTAATTGCCCTCGAATGCCAACAGTAAGCTCACTTGAGTATGTATTACTAAGCGATTGTCCACTCATTTCAACTTATAAATGACTTTAGTGATCACTGAACTCGATGGATACGTATTTATGTAAACCGTTGCTATATTTACGTAAATAGAAAGCATTTCTGCGATCTTGGTGAATTTTAGTATCAATTGAATATTTTATTTTGTTGCTGGAAAGATAAGTCATCTTATTAATTACAATCATGAAGGTAACGATTGTTTGTATTATAAAATAAGCTAATTTACTTTATTTGTGAATAAGGATAAAGAGATTTTTAGTACGAGCGGGAATCGAACCCGCGTCTTTTCCAATCCGGGGAAGTGCTCTAAGCTACTGAGCTATCGTACCATTCTTTCGATCATCCCAATCTCCTTATCACATTTTTTCATGACTACCAACCGTCTTTTTTCCCGCTCGTACTAAAAATCTCTTTTTCCTTATTCACAAATAATTTGTACATAAAAAGTAGCGAAGCATGTCAAATGCTAAAAAATATAGATTAAAAATGTCTAATTTACTTTGCTATGATTAATTAACTGATTAACTATTAATAAGTAGAGGCTTATCATTTTCTTTTTTATAAAGGCGGGATAAAATATTCCGAACCGCACACCCCGTCATTTGTGGCAACGAACGGGTAGAGTGGGGCCCTCACCCATTAAAGAAACCCGCCGTGTGTCGTCTCTCCGCCTTTAATGGCGGGCCACCGGAACCATAGTACATTCCTTCAGCGGTAGAGTCTCACTTATCCTAGCGTTAATCGATCGATCTCTATCAGGGAAGTACCACTCTCTCACAAAATATCTGCGTCAAACAACTGTAGGTAATTGTATGGTGAGTGAGAGCGCTGGAAGCCCGAACTCTTTCCCAATAATCTCCTTAGTATCCTCCCTATCCTCTCCTTATTATCCTTCCTATCCCTTTTCTTGGAGATGGCGACGGCGAGTGATGCCTCTGGTGTTGCTAGCCTATAAAGACTACGATAACCGCTTACTATCAAGTAGGCCTTATGATTGTTTGCCACACACGTAGTACCAATAAAAAAATACATAATACATACTATCTTTGGTTCTCTTTTCTTTCAATTTTTGACGGGCCTCGTGGCGTAGTCGGTAGTGTAACCGACTTCCGTGCACGAGGTCGTGGCTTCGATTCCCACTCGGGACAATTATTTGTGTGATGAACACAGATATTTGTGCTGCGTCTGGGTGTTTTCTATCTTTCTTTTTTTGTAAATACATACATATGTATTTTTTTTTTGTAAATACATACATATGTATGTATTTACAAAAAAAAAAAAGTAATAAGTACATGTATTATATCTGTAATCTGGTAGCCATAGCACAAGTGTTAAGCTTAATTTGGGACCAGAGGACGCTGTGTGAAATGTCCGTGAATATGTATTATTTATTTATTACAGTTTACTTAACAATTCACTTTTCTGTTGTTTGTAATCAGTAATATAGTCTATTAGTCTCTATATATACTCGTATTTATAAGCGATTTAAAGAAAGGAAGGCTCGCTAAGAAAGGATTTGACGAAACTCTTAACCAAAATATATATTTTTATCTGCTATCGTATTCAGAATTCTACACTCATTATCACAATAACACCAACTGTCACCAGTAACTTGTCAACCGTTGCTATGGTAACTATTGATGTGGTTATTAAAGTAACATCATGCTAAAAGTTGGTAAAAAAATAATTTTACTTTGGCTTATAAGTTAAATTTCTATAATATTTCAATTGGGATTAGTTTAATAGTTTTTTTTAAACTTAT
Organism: Leucoma salicis; assembly: GCA_948253155.1. Classification (NCBI taxonomy): domain Eukaryota; kingdom Metazoa; phylum Arthropoda; class Insecta; order Lepidoptera; family Erebidae; genus Leucoma; species Leucoma salicis. The sequence goes on along the minus strand of OX411808.1, from coordinate 5,353,011 downwards.
AATTTAGTATTTAGATATTTTTATATATATTTTTAGCATTTGACATGCTTAACAATCTTAATTGTAAAATTAAGTTTACCTGGTCGGTATAATGTATGAAAATACTGCCGACAGATAGCGCACACGTTACCCAAAGACGTTAAGTATGAATGTGTTATCGAAATTAGCAGTCAGGAGCAATTGTCACGATGGCTGAATTGGCAAAGCATCTTGACGGTATCCAGGAGATGCAGGTTCAAATCCTGCTCGTGACTGTTATTTTCGATTTCACATTTTTCACTTTGTGTTTAACTTATAATTTAGGTTACAAATTATTGTGAATGTGGAAAAAGAGAAATTTTGTGCGAATGGGATTCAAACTGCGTCCCTTCCAATCCGGTCACTAAGCTATCGCACTGACCAACGGCCCTACCCAATCTGCCATACCCAATCTCCACATCACAATTGTCTTTACGATCCACTCCACCTATCGGATGCAACGTATTTTGACCAGATCAGAGACGTTCTTAAGGAAGGCTAGGTTAAGAGTACTCGAAACCAACGAGCATGCATGAAAGCACTGATGAAAGAAGATGAAGCGAAAGATGCGTGTCAGGATCGTAGCAAGTGGCAGACCACTTCTGTGCCTACCCCTACGGGAAAAAGACACTATGTATGTAAAAACAATAACAACTTTTAACTGCGTGCTTGAGCTTAATGACACTATTCAGAAAGAACGAGAGAAAAAGAGACGGTCAATAAGCTTTTTAAAAGAGATTTTGGTATTATTAGGCATATTGATACGTTTTATAAAGTAACATAAACGGTCTTTTTTCGCGTATAAATTAGGTTAAATTATTAACTACCTTTAGTCCGTCGTTTCAACTGCGTTGCAGCAGCCGTAGTCACGGGACAACTTTCAACTTCACCTAATGTATACGCGAAAAAAGACCGTGTTACTTTAAATATTATGTGTAAAATTCACGAATCTTTAAAAGTTAATATTGATACATTGCGGAAAACAATACGAAATGAAATGGAAAGCGTAATCTGCACTAATTTATAGTGGACACTTTTAGTGCCTAATTGTGGATCTTCTCTGTTTTATACATCAACTGCCTCTGCGGTGCAGACATAGTGTAAGAGACTGCTGATCATAAGGTTTCGGGTTCGATACCCGGGTGGGCAGTGTTATTAAACTTTTTCGTAAAAAGAAAAATTCTCAGTAGCCGCCCGGAGTTTGGAAATGTGCCCAGTACAGCAATAGGCTCGCTCCCGTACGTGGGACTTAAACATAGCTGGTGAATTGTGGATGTGTAATACACCTCTGCCTACCTCTTCAGGGAATACAGGCGTCATGATATGTGTTTGTTTGTACATAAATGTTTATAACACATAACTGACGAGCCTCGTGGAGTAGTCGGTAGTGTAACCGACTTCCGTGCACGAGGTCATGGGTTCGATTTCCACTCAGAACAATTATTTGTGTAATGAACACAGATATTTGTACTGCGTCTGGGTGTTTTCTATCTATTTTATGTATGTATTTACAAAAAAGGCCGTGCGGGGCCAGCTTTAGAATTGCCCCACCCCTCTCTACCCACGGGAGTCGCAAGAGCCGACTAAGGGAATACCGAGGGAGTGGGCAGCAGCTCTCTCTCGAGTATTAACAACATCCACTGCAATCGCCAACCCGCCTGCCAAGCGTGGCGATTACGGCATTATACCCCCTTTGCAGAGGCCTATGTCCAGCAATGGACGTTAAAAGGCTGATGGATTTACAAAAAAAAGTAATATGTATGTATTATATCTGGTACCTATTTCACAAGCGTTAAGATTAGTTTGGGACCAGAGGACGTTGTGGGAAAATGTCAGTGAATATGTGTTTATTATACTACGGCTTGATGGTGAGTAAGACGGTAAGTCTGCCACCCTCTGAGTGGTTGGCGTGGTAGCCTATAGACCAAAGGCAACCTTCGCGAGTAATCTACTCCAAGAAAAGCTGTAGGACATGAAGAGGAATCTTGCCCGTGTGGTGACGGACTAAGAATGCAAGTTTCACCACCCCATTCTTTCCCACGGGTGTCGTATGAGGCGACTAAGGGAAGTAAGCAATTGTCATCCATTGCATGACTGGTGGTACAGTACTCACTTGGTATCGGGCCCGAGCGGGTTGGTACCACCATCTCCCGTGTGACCGGCCATGAAGCACATCGTTGCGTTTTGGCTGTAGCAGGAGATAGCCGTTTATATTTCATTTCATACCTGTGAAATGAATTGGTGAGCACCAGCTTGACAATACTCTTGGTATAGTCGAGTCCATGGGCGACGGTTACCATTTACCATCAGATGGACCGTGGCTGGTCTGTCACTACATGCAATCAAAAAAAAAGGATTGATGATATAGAGGAGGTGAGGAAGTGGTCAGTTAAATAATAAGTAGGGAAGGAAGGGGTGGTTTGGTAGGTTTTTGGTTTTTTTTATTAATTTAGATATAGAAACGAGACTTTTGAATAAAGAATGTTAAATTTCATTTTATATTTAACATAGGATTTTTTAAAATTACGGGTAAATTAGGTGTCGAATTTAGCAAATAAATTATTAACGCTGACGAAGTCGCGGGTATCAGCTAGTTACAATACATATTTACAGTTACTAAATCCTGTTCGCGACTCCCCAAATTAATGTTAATACAGCTATCGCCCCGCCCCCCCCCCCCTATATAATTAGCCTATGTCCTTTTCTGGGCTCCAGACTATACGTATTTGTTTCATAATGATTGGTTCAGCAGTTACGGCGTGAAAGCGTTACAAACAAACAAACTTTCTTTTGCATAATATTAGTAAGGACAAGGATTACTAACGTATTCTAATAAAAACTATTACAAAACATTTTTTTTTTACATGGGTACTAAGGAATAATCCTTGTATCGCGGGGTACTTTACAAACATACAATTTCACGGACACAAAGTACACCCAGGCTCAGAACAACCATTTGTGGATCACACAAAGGGTTGTCCTCAACACTCGAGAGGGGAGGCTGGTATCTAAACCACTCCATCATTTCATTGTGCAATTTATGCGTCAGTCAAATATATACATATAACTCTAGATGATTATGTTGATTGTCTACAGTACCGGCTGACTGCCTGTATATGACAGCAATTTCGCTGTAGACAAAGGTGAAGACAGAACAACTAGGTCGACAGCGTGTAACTAGGTTCGTGTACACGATGTTCTCCACCCGTGTGTTCGTACAACGACTGACGGTTTAGCATAACGCTAGTAGGCTTAAATGTTTAACCACTGAAAGAATGTAATATGGTTCCGGTGGCCGGCCAATAAAGGCGGAGAGACGCGGCGGGTTTCTTTAGTGGGTTCGGGGCCGCACACTGCCCTGTTCGTTGCCTCGAACAACGGGGTGTGCGATTAGGAACATTTTTTCCCGCCTTAACAAAAAAGGCTCAAATATTTAGAATAAATCGTTACCTCTATTTTCCATCTAAATTACTCTTTATTTTTTAATTATGGTTTATTTTTTAATTTTTTGTCCGTGTGGTGACTGCCTAAGAATACAAGTGTCACCACCCTATCCTTTCTCGCGGGTGTCGTACAAGGCGACTAAGGGAAGTAAGCAATTAACACCCATTGCAATACTGGTGGTAGGGCTGGGTACCAAGTGAGGGTACTCACTTGCTATGGGGCCCGAACGGGTCGGGACCACCGTCTCTTGTGTGACCGGTCATGAAACACGTCAGTGTCTTTTGGCTGTAGCAGAAGATAGCCGTTTAGTCTTAAATTTCTTTAATTTTTAGCTTGACAATACTCTCAGTATAGTTGAGTCCATAAGCGATGGTTACCACTTACCATTAGGTGGACCGTGGCGTAACTGCCATCATAAGCAATAAAAAAAAAACAAATTCTGCCCACGAAGTTGTCCGGGTCGATTTCAGAATGTAAATATCTACGACGCTCTATGTCCCACTAATTATCTATATGTATACAAAAATAGCATAGGAACAATCCATTTTTCCGAGATAAAAGTAGCCTATGTCGGTTGCATGATGATTGGTGCAGTAATTACAGTGTAAGTGTTACAACCACAACAAAGAAAGAAACAAACAAACTCACTTTCGCATTTATAGTATCGGTAAGTAGGTAAGTACCTACCTACTAATAAGGATTATATTATTCTTTTGTACGTGTGTGGGTTATCAGTGAATCAAATGGTTGTAAAGTGTCAATCAAAATCTTTAATGCTTGAGAATGCATGATACTTTTATATATTTTTGACGGAAATTGTTTTCCTATTCTTCTATGATTTATAATATACTAGTACATTCGCCGCGGCTTCGCTCGCGTCATAGTTTTGTCGGTGAAAAATCAATTTCGGATAGGATTCCTACTATTAGCTATTAGCGTCGCCACGCTAACAGACGGCTACCCTCCTCCCGTATTATTTGTTTCACAGCAAAAAATATAGGTTCCAGATAAGTAATCACCAACATATTATATCGTCACCGTGTGGGGCCGTCTTTAGAATCATCCCACCCCTCTTCGTAAGAGCCGACTGAGGGAATACCGGAAGATTGGGCAGCAGCACTCTCTCGAGTATTAAAAACATCCACTGCGATCGCCAACCCGCCTGCCAAGCGTGGCGATTACGGTACTATCCCCCATTTCTTGGGGAAGCCTATTTCCAGCAATGGACGTTGAAAGGCTGATGGATGGATGGATGGAACATATTATATACTCAAAGCTTCTCCAAAACACGTTGCATCTTATGGTATTATTTCGATCGGTTCAGTAGTTTTCGCAGTATAACTTAACAAAAAACCGGCTCTTCATTTATTAGTATATAGATTTAGCTAGCTAACTGAACTAGCTGGTGCCCGGTGCGGTTTGCTTCACCTAAAATATTATACCATTTTTAATAGGTATGTCTAAAATTTCATATCAATACGACCTATGGATCAAAAACTCAAAATCACTGCCACCAGCTCCACCTATCCGGCACTAACGTAACTATGCTCGTTGAAGTAGTCATATCGCCATTTATGTGTACAAAGTTTCATATCAATTAGGCTAACGGTTCTCGAGTTTTAGGCGGACATGCATTAACACATACATTCTAGCGGTGCTCAGTAGTGACCGGTATAAGACCGCAATCACTACCTTCTGCAAGGACGTTCTCTTAGAAGGCTGGCAACGGGAACGTTTACCAACCGCAAGGCTTTCTAACAAGGTGCGACGCTCCGGTGAGCAGAAGCGTCACTCAGAGAGGTTGCCCGAAATAGTAAGCCGCCAATGGACTACTGAAGTAATATCACACAGTTTTAGTAGTCCGCCAGTACAGGTGGCGACTCAGTACACGGCGGGTTCATTTAGTAGGCAAGGGCCTAGCACTACCCTATTCGTTGCCGCGAACGGCAGGGCTAAGTACAATTTTACCCACCTTAACAAAAATGCTATATCATTATTTATCTTCGTCGTTCGTTATCCTTATTACTGTGGGTTATAGTGAAGCACTGACTCGTAATAATTATAAAAGGGTTACAGCTTAGTTTTCAAGAGCAAACTTATTGTTTAACATGACATTAATATTAAACACAAAGTGAAAAATGTGAAATCATTGAATTGTGTTTAATGTATAGTGCTAAGCATGTAAAATGCTAAAAATATATAAATATGACATTAATATTTTTACTATGTAGGCTTCTAATTGGCGTGTAAGTACGCCGGCCCACGTTCCTACCTGTCTTGAATAATTAAATGTGACTGAACTCGCAATTTGAATTAATTATGAGAAGACTTACTAAGTTATGCGCCTACGCTATGCCTATTCAAAAAATAATATTAATTCTGCCACCGCACAATTTCACATTTCATATCTTAATTAGAAGATTTGAAATTAATCTTAACATAATTTAATGATGTAAGAATATTTTCAAGTTGTATGAAAGTAAAATTCTTTTTATTTTCCCAACTAATTTCAGTGTTTCATGCTTTCAATGTGGCTGTAGATTATTGGAACAGGAAATTGTAATTGTAGTCCAAACTTTACAAAACGTTAAACACCTATTTATATTGATTTAACTAGTTTTTTTACACTTGTGGTGACGGACTAAGAGTAAAAGGGTCATCTCCCCGAACTTTTCCGCGGGCGTCATATGAGGCGACTAAGGTAAGGAAGACTGAACGAAGATTTCTTTTTTGTGCGAGTTTTTTTAGTGGCAAGCCGACATTTGAGCAGGACAAATTTCGCTAGTATATAATTAAGAATAGGAATATTTATGAATTCCTCAGTTTTATTTTTAATTAAAATTAAATCGAGTTTGTAAAAGAGTTTTGTTTTTTTTTTCTTACAGAAAAAGCGTCGTTACTCGGAGACCCTCCAATGGGACATTAAATTGCAAATTGATACGTTGTGGCCCCTGCAATCCGGGGGCCCCGTAACATTGATAGTGCTACGACTGTAGCTCCGCCCTTGTTTGACGGGTTCACATATAAATTATCATATAGACATTTACGATCATACGTCGGGTATGCAGTTCGGTCGTAATCAATTTTACCTTATCAATCACGCAAGTCGCGTCGCCATTGGTTTTATTAGGGATTGTCTATTTGCTATAAAGGCAGTTTGCTATAAATATCCTGCATTAGTCATAACGCGTCCGCCGATGAGTGCTCATAATATGATAACGTTGTTTTCTATTGAACACGTCATATTTACACACACATACTATTTACACACAGCTATTTACGAGTTATTTTTTACTTATATATTATGGATTATATTTTGAATTTTATTTTATCAATTATTAAAAAATTAAGTCTAATGTAATAAATTGTGATGTTGTGTAGTTAAAAAAAACGGCGGAATTCTGCAATCCGCACTAGGACAGTCTGGTCTCACTCTGGGAAAGGTCGTGCTTATTAGAGGTCAGTAACGTTTGCACTGGACGGAACGACCATCTCTAAGCCAGTTCGCCATTGCGTGAATCGTAGCTAGTTTTGGTATAATAACTATAATTATTATGGTTTGAATAACCTAAACACATTTTTTTTGATAAGGAGTTTGTGAGGGATACACCTGAATGACTAAATGGATTTTAATTTCACAGTCCACGCAGACGAAGTCACGAGCAGAGGCTAGTAATATAATATATTGAAGATTATTTATGGCAACACCTAAATTTTTTAAAATATAAAAGGAGTATTAATTTTAATTTTATAAACCCATCCAGACCAAATCGTTAGGTACCTATTATAACAACAACCAAATCCTAAACCACCGCCTTTGAAAACAGTTACACGAAAATAATTCAGTAGAAAACGCTCAACAAAACAATTATCGCGACACAATTATTTCGTCACAAATCAATTGACGAAGATCACGGCACACGGAGATTTGTTTGAAACACGGTGCGGGGGTGACGGAAACAAAGAAAAGCCTGTAAGGGCGGGGGTGCACTGGGCGGCAATCGGCAGTGCTTGCCGAGCTATCGGCAGATACAGACGTGCGATATACTTACTATATTTTATCCTACGGCTCGCGAAAACAAGTGTTTGTGTACATTATTTATAAAATGTAATACTGTAGTATATTATTAAAATATGTAAAGTGATGAGCCATTGCAATGTTTTGTACGAGTAAGGAGTCCGTTTTTGTGTTACATACGAAAGGGCCAGCTTGATAGTTATATTAACGGTGAGTCTAATTTGTTTTCATGTTACAGTTTTATTTGGTATTGTAACCGTTCAATCAAAATACAAGACTGAAAAGGGTCAAATTGATTTCCAGGAAAATGAAAGACCTTGAAAGTCCCCGGGTCTGGGTTTCAGCCTTAAGTGAATCTCAAATTGTTGCTTTATAAACGGTAGAGTATGTATATAAATACTGCAAAACAACTAGCTATTTAAGATAGAATTTCAGGATACCAAACTGGCATTATAAATAATAATGAGATTTTGCTTACAACGAAACGGATTTTTGCATCAATCGACCGCTTATTGTAGGACACTACCATCCCTTCTTTCATCTGATGAGGACGCATAAGCTTAGAAGCTTTTATATATAATAACAATGACTTTTAATGTTTCTATTTGCAAGTAATGTTTTGAATATATTTTTTCTGCGTTCTTAAATTGAGTTCTCTGTGGTGAAGGCTCAGGATGCATAATATCATCTTCGCATTGCATCAACAGTTTTCCTAAAAAAACGTCTGAGAAAGTAATCAAGGAGATACCACTACTGAGATAGATGGAATCTCGAAAGACAAACTATATTAATGTGGGGGATATAATATCAGCGTGATTTCTCTCACTATGGGAACTGCTTTGGCCACCAGTGGGACGTGTACCTTATACGCTATAAATAAAATTCTTTGTACTTAAACATTATTATGCACTATCTGTATTTTAAAGGCATGAATAATATTTATATAGATGAAGAATATCACCAGTAAAATGTCTACGAGGAATTATTACTGACGTTGATGTTAACTGTCTCGGTGGTGTAGCGGTAGTGTATGCGACTGCTAATCATAAGGTCTCGGGTTCGATCCCCGGGTCGGGCAATGTTAATGAGATTTTTCCTAAAAAGAAAAATTCTCAGTAGCAGCCCAGAGTTTGGAAATGTGCCCGGTAGACGTCAATAGGCTCGCCACCTATAACGTGGGACTTAAACATAGCTGGCGAATCGTGGGTGTGTAATACACCTCTGCCTATCCCTTCGGGGAATACAGGCGTGATGCTATGCTATGTTAATGTTAGATGTCCCAAAAGTAAGTAATTAGAGAAGACAGTAATAAATATCTACAAATTCAAACCTAGCAACAAGTGAAAACATGCACTCAATACCAAATCCATAGAAATCATAAATACAATAGAAATGTTTAAATCATTAGTCACTAGCCGTCATTAAGTGTTTTGCTACATTGCGTCAAAAACACGCTTGTTCTCAAGTCTTACTACACGATTTTATATATTGTGAAGGTTGGTTTCGAGATGATGCAACTTCTATTATTTTATTACTAATTCTAAAGTGCCTAAACCAGTGAATTCATTTAATCATGGGAATACTTTTTAAATAGTAGAAATATTACTCTAGTAAATAGCCCTTAAATATTTCCTCTACAAAGTATTACGAATCTATAAACGCAATTTTGTTGAGAAAAGCAAAACAATATATTATTGTAAAACAATAAATCGTTAATTAACTATGTTAATAGAAATTTAATCGATATTAGGAATCGACGAGATCTAACTATGTTAATAGAAATTTAATCGATATTAGGAATCGACGAGATCATCTTACATTCACGATTCACTTCAATATGAATTGGAATATTGCGTGAATGCGTCAGATATAAAGTGCTACACGTACGTACGTGACTAAGCTTCTTTTCAAGGTGAATTACTTACTGTCTTGGAGTAGTCATATACTCCAATAGTTTTAAACGATAAAGAGAGTGACAAATAAAATAAATAGTAAATTGCAACTGTGGAAAACTGAGGCGGATAGTTATGTATGTATGTGGCTGAAAACATCGTGAGAAAACGTGCAGCCTTTGTTGAGGGGGGGGGGGGGGGGTGTTGTATTTACTTAAATCCACACCCTGTCTTTCGGGCAACCAACAGGGTAGTGAGGGGCTCTCACCCACTAAATAAACCCGCCGTCTGCAGTCTCTGCGCTTGTATTGGCAGACCACTGGAACTGTGTAACGTTACTTCAGTGGTCTGCCGGTGGCTGACCCTTCCAGGTAGCCTATTTGAATGACGCATGCGGATACCAGAGCGTTACATCTTTTTTCATTCACCCGCAGCCTCAGCTAGGGCGGCATGAGACACAGGTACTTGCACCTGGTAGCAGTTTGGGTCAGTGGAAGGATATTCCTCTTTGGCTTCCTGGTCATTGGAATGCATTATTGGATTCGCCCATATTCTACATGAGCAGTGCAAGGGCGGACGCCACGACAGCAAGCCTAAGTGAAAGCGCTACCGCCCATCCAACACCAGGCCCAAATTGGATCGAAGAATGCCAACGCATCAAAGTTTCCACTCTGAGCCGTGACCAACGTATCATCCGCATAGTAAATGACCGCCAGCCCGTGGAGGAGCCGATAACGCAGCACTCAATCGTAATCGAGGTCCCACAGAAGCGGCCCTAGAACCAAACCCTGTGGGACACTGCACGACCTTATGCCGCTCTCATAGGGGAGCTGCGGCCCTCGAGATAAACCTCAAGGAAACCTGCATGCCTAAGATATTTTCTCGGCGCCTTGTGAAGCCTGCTAACTGGACTAGCCAGGTTTAAGTTAACAAAATATATTTTTAGTTAACATATTCTGTATGTTAATCCAATATTTCAGATGATAGGTAAATATCTACCTAGGAAATTAGATTTTTTTCCCAGCATTAGAAACTGTTTACGCGTGATTAAACGGACAAACATTTATACATCTTCAGAAACTTCAGCATTTATAGTACAAGAATTCAGAAGTTACAAAGTGTGTGTAATTACTGAATTAGTTGGTAAATAAAATACAGTATTATTGTCGTAACGTGCTTCTTGAAACAACGAGGGATGCTTATTACATTTTAATTCATTTGTCTTTTGGGAGAATATACGAAATATGGACATACGAAGAGTAGCTTAGACGGGTGACTCTGGTTTAAAACTAAAGATAATTATACCTATGTTTCGAAATTAAAAACGCAAAAGTACTACGCTTAAGATCTCTATAATAGCATCGGATTGCCGTCCGATCGGACTATATTCAGGAGGCAATAATCTGGAGGCAATAATCTGGAGGCAATATAATGTGCACGTATGTAAGCGTACATGCTTGAGTATACTATCATTTGTTTGGCGCATGTGGATTTGTTGATGTTGAGAGCCTTGACTGAAATGTTCAAGGGGATACGGGGTTCATATTAATTATTAGTCCGTGTCTGGTTTTGTGTCTTAAGTATATATTGAAATTCTATATAAAGATGAAAATTACAATGTCGCTGCCCATTTTAGTCTATCTATACTATTATAAAACTATAACAGAGCTGTCTGTACATTTAAAATATTTGAGAAAAAAATACTGTAATATATAGGCGTGCCTAAACAATTTTTTTTTAGATTTTTTGTCTGTTTATCTGTTTGTCTGTTTGTTTGTTCGCGCATCACGTAAAAACTACTGAACATATTTTGATGCAACTTTTTTTATTTGATAGATCTCGATTAGACTTAAAAACTGGTATACATTTTATCCCGCTAGTATATCGGAAACCTGAGATATAAGCCCGAAAACTAGCTTTTGGTTGCCGCAAGCAAAGGCTAGTATACTATAATTTACTGATGAAAATTTTCTTAAGCAAACGTTAATAGTGAAAATGATGGGTATATATGGGTAGGTTATCATTTTTTTGAGAAATGATGGTCGTTTTTATTAAAAACAGGATTTTTACAGGAGTGATGGACGTATCCCGACAGGTCAGCATGCTGAAGTGGCAATGGGCAGGTCACATCGTTCAACGAACCGACAACCGTTCGAGAAGAAAAGTTCTCTCTCTCGAGTGGTGACCACGTATTGGACAGGGTAGTGTAGGACGGCTTCCCACCAGGTTGACCGATGACCTGGTCAAAGTCGCAGGCTGTCGTTGGATGTAGGATGCACAGGACCGTTCGCTATGGCTTTATCTTGGGGAGGCCTATATCCAGCAGTGGACGATGAAAGACTGATGGATGGAATTTTATGTTATAGAAATAAATATCAAACATTATGTACGACGAAAATAACTCACGTTGAGGATCGATTTTGTCAACCCGGGTTTCGAGCATATTTGATGCTCATCATCAGGGCGAGCGCGCAGCGGTGTCAACGTTGTCGATCTTCAACGTGAGTTATTTCCGGTGATATATTTCTATTATGTATGACGTTAAAATTTTGGCTTCTGAAATTTTGTTTTACATTGTGTCCGACTTTATTAACTCTTATTTTAAAATGTCCGTAATGTAATTACAAAACGGAGACGGAATAGTTTAAATTCTAGGGAAAATTTTAGCTGAGCAGGAATTTAAAAGACACGTTAAACTAGAAAAAAGCGTTTAAATATTACGATAGGAAAGTTAAACGTAAAACATCTTGGTTTGTTAGAAATGTATTAAGTGTTCATATTTGTACAAATTTCTTGAGTACCTACTAGCTAACCCTGAAACGTTGTCCTGTCCAAGTTTTAATATTTTCATGGTAGTTATGTGTTAGTCTTGATAAAAATTAAAAAAGTTTTGGTGAGTTAAAATAGCAACTTTTGGCATAGAGACACGCTTAATATAGCATGAGCTATGCTTGGGCTTCTCTAGGTGACACCCACCATGATCATACATGAAATTAAATTGTTTTGATTAAATTAAACGTTAATTAAATTAAAACAATACTGGTTCATCTAACAACATTCAGCAACTGCATATTAATTAAACATTTTGGTCACACTAAAATTCTAGATTCTTTCAATATTTAACTTATCAGTGTATGGGATAAATAATGTATTCTAATTTTTTTTACACTACGAAGCAAACATGAATATGGCCCGCTTGATGGTAAGTGGACACTCCAGTTTATGGATGGTAGTAACACCAGAGGTATTACTAGCACGTTGCCAACTCACGGAAAGACGTGTATAGGATGAATGACCAGAGAGAAAATGGGGAGGTAGACTTTAAGAATAAAAGGGAGGAGATGAGGAAGGGTTTGGGTCTCTGGCGATTGCTATCACCGTACGAGACACTACAATATGAGCAGATTTGCCTGTTCGTGCTGGGAGAAATAAGGCTCGGCCTTACAAGAATTATTACAATAAAATTTAATGTAAGTAGAAGAAACTAAACGTCTGACGTCTACATATATGGATACATAGACTCACGCCTATTTCCCTGAGGGGTGGGCAGAAATATCGGATTCAACTTTCCAAGACTGAGCAAGGAGCTCTTTTGCCTCATTCACTATCATTACCTATATTATTTATAGCTTTTTCTGCGGCGCTGACCCACCTAAAAGCTAGTTTTTAGGTTATATCTTAGGTTTCCGATATAGTAGCGGAATAAAATATACTATACCAGTTTTTAATGTAATATACTAGTTTTAAATCGAATCAAGAACTAGCAAATAAAAAAAGTTTCAAATAAAAGAAATCCGTTCAGTAGTTTTTGCGTGATGCGCGAACAACCAAACAGACAAATAAACAAAAAATCTAAACCAATCAATCTGTTTTGTGTTCAGAGACGCCTGATACAGTCAGGTATTCTAATATAATAATAAATGTACAGACGCAGCTCTGTTACAGCTTTATTATAGTAAGGATACATGTACGTTGGTTCAGGGTAATTTCGACCTTTCTCGAGAACCTCTCTGATTTGGTGAGAAATCTCGTAGTGCATAATTTCTAAGCTAGATAAAGCTTGTTATTACTTTGTGCCAGCTCACATTATTAAATCATAATGTTCTCGTTCCTAAGGAAACATGGCTGTTGTGCTGTTTTAAATTGTGTTGTACACCGGCTATGTATTAAAAAGGTAAAGGTATGTCACCTTTACCTTTTTGTAATATAATAATTCATTATTGATGATAAATAATAAAATTATAACAAGCCGATGTCTGTACATTGGAGGTGTTGAAGAAAAATTAATATTATTATTTAGGATGATTATCGGTTAATTTAGTTAGTTCGTTGATTCGACGCCCATTGCTTTCGTTCGTTGAATAAAGTGGTAAAATTGGACTTGATTTGTAGTAAAGAACATTAAGGGTCTTTATTAGAACAACAGAAACCAAAACAACAATTATTAGATATTTTATCTCTGTCTGTCGATATGTTTGTTCGCACATCACGCAAAAACTACTTTTAGGATTTTGATGAAACTTTTTTGATTTATGGTTCTTATTAGAATTGAAATCTAGCGTTACGTTTTATCACGTTACTATATCGGTACTCCGAGATATAACTTAAAAAACAAAAAATATTTATATATATTTTTAGCATTTGACATGCTTAGCACTATACATTAATCACAAAGTGAAAAATGTGAAATCGAAAATAACAGTCACGAGCAGGATTTGAACCTGCATCTCCTGGATACCGTCCAGATGCTTTGCCAATTCAGCCATCGTAACAATTGCTCCTGACTGCTAACCTCGATAACACATTCATACTTAACGTCTTAGGGTGACGTCTGCGCCATCTGTCGGAAGTATTTTCATACATTATACCGACCAGGTAAACTTAATTTTACAATTAATATTTTTACCTAATAATGACGCAACCCCTATAAATATTTATATATATTTTTAGCACTATACATTAATCACAAAGTGAAAAATGTGAAATCGAAAATAACAGTCACGAGCAGGATTTGAACCTGCATCTCCTGGATACCGTCCAGATGCTTTGCCAATTCAGCCATCGTAACAATTGCTCCTGACTGCTAACCTCGATAACACATTCATACTTAACGTCTTTGGGTGACGTCTGCGCCATCTGTCGGAAGTATTTTCATACATTATACCGACCAGGTAAACTTAATTTTACAATTAAGATTTTTACCTAATAATGACGCAAACCCTATAAATATTTATATATATTTTTAGTATTTGACATGCTTAGCACTATACATTAATCACAAAGTGAAAAATGTGAAATTGAAAATAACAGTCACGAGCAGGATTTGAACCTGCATCTCCTGGATACCGTCCAGATGCTTTGCCAATTCAGCCATCGTAACAATTGCTCCTGACTGCTAACCTCGATAACACATTCATACTTAACGTCTTTGGGTGACGTCTGCGCCATCTGTCGGAAGTATTTTCATACATTATACCGACCAGGTAAACTTAATTTTACAATTAAGATTTTTACCTAATAATGACGCAAACCCTATAAATATTTATATATATTTTTAGCATTTGACATGCTTAGCACTATACATTAATCACAAAGTGAAAAATGTGAAATCGAAAATAACAGTCACGAGCAGGATTTGAACCTGCATCTCCTGGATACCGTCCAGATGCTTTGCCAATTCAGCCATCACTAGCACTAAATATTAAAATATCAAAAACATATTCAACATAGGTGTTATGTAATTTTTTTTTTTATATAGAAACTATTTGTATAATTCTTGATCAAAATCTGTAACCCTTCTGTATCAAAAATCCAACATTACGCAAGTTTCAAATTGCCAAAACGTGTTCTTTTAATAATTGAGTTCGATCGGGAAAGGCTCTGCATACTATACACTCTTGGGATGCGACCTGATAAAGTCATTGCCGTAGAGATTTGAGCTACTAGTGAAATTGTGGAGATTACAGGCAAACAAAGGCATATTGATAACGGTAGTGATTAAAATGTTATGGTAAAGTATATAAATGCTTTTTGTTTATGCGCAGAAAAGGATGTTAATTTTTTTCAACCTTTTTTCTGTCCCACTATTGGGCACGCGTCTTCTCTAATGGTGAGAGGGATTAGGTCATAGTCCACCACGCAGACTCAGTTCAGGTTGGCAGACTTGCAGGTTTACTCACGATGTTTACCTTCACCGAGCAGTAATAAATTATAAACAAATACACACATAATTTCAAAAAGTCAGAGGTGTGTGCCTGCCGTATAAGGTCTTCCCCTTGGACTTGGGATCGAACTCGATACGACCAACGTCTTTGCAGTCCTTGGTTTTATTGCTAGGCTATCGCAGCATATTGTTAATATATATCTCGGAAAAAATAATACGTAGTTAATGTGGGATAGCTATAAAAGAAACAATTAGTGTGTCATATTGTGATATATTTATATACTAATGTCTAATGTCCAAGTGGATGGAATCGCGGTCAGAATTTAATAAGAAATAAATAATTTTTAAGAAATAAATATTAAACTAAAATTCCGAAGTATAATATGTGGGATAAATAAAAGTACAGGAAATATTCTGATAGACTTGAAAAAAAAATATTTCTATACATCTTTACTATTACTGTATAACTGTCTCGATGGTGCAGAGGTAGTGTGAGTGACTGAGGGCGCGGGTTCGATCCCCGGGTCGGGCGGTGCTATTGAGCTTTTCGTAAAAAGAAAAATTCTCAACAGCCCAGAGTTTCCCAACTCTGGGCCCGGTAGACGGCAATAGGCCCGCCCCCTATTACGTGGGAATTAAAAATAGTTAGCGAACCATGGTTGTGTAATACACCTCTGCCTACCTCTTCGGGGATACAGGCGTGATCCTTTCTTTTATGTTTTTTTACTATTACTTTTCTAACGGCTTTCGTTCGGGTGTCTCAAAATTATTCCATTAATTTTTATTCCTTTCGTTAACTCCATTCGCTTATGTAGACCACACACTTTAACTTTTCACTCTTACGTTCCATTTCCCATATTATAATATATTATATGAATCCCCTTCTCTTGCAATCAAGTAGCTACCTATTAACGGTTAGTTAGGAACGAAATTGAATTAATCTTATCACAAGGCTGAAAAAATGCAAACACGACAACAAACAGCCCATGTAAAACGCATGACTACATTCATTAGAGTAGGGTTGACCGTGCGGTTTTTTGTTTTGCCCCTCATTAATTGTTCTTTGATGAGGCTCTCGTTGTGGTCAAGGCACGCTTTGTGTTATTGCACCAGAACAATTTACGAAGGGCATGTTTTAAAGGCTGATTGATTAGATGTATTTAGTACACTTGCTGAAGTTAACGTTACAACTTATTAGAAATATTTAGATATTATTATATATATTTTTAGCATTTGACATGCTTAGCAACATACATTAAACACAAAGTGAAAAATGTGAAATCGAAAATAACAGTCACGAGCAGGATTCGAACCTGCATCTCCTGGATACCGTCCAGATGCTTTGCCAATTCAGCCATTGTGACCCTTGCTCCTGACTACTAATTTCGACAACACATCCATACTTAACGTCTTTCGGTGACACCTGCACCATCTGTCGGAAGTATTTTCATACATTATACCGACCAGGTAAACTTAATTTTACAATTAAGATTTTACCTAATAATGACGCAAACTCTATAAATATTTAGATATTATTATATATATTTTTAGCATTTGACATGCTTAGCAACATACATTAAACACAAAGTGAAAAATGTGAAATCGAAAATAACAGTCACGAGTAGGATTCGAACCTGCATCTCCTGGATACCGTCCAGATCTTTGCCAATTCAGCCATCGTGACCCTTGCTCCTGACTACTAATTTCGACAACACACTCATACTTAACGTCTTTCGGTGACGCCTGCACCATCTGTCGGAAGTATTTTCATACATTATACCGACCAGGTAAACTTAATTTTACAATTAAGATTTTACCTAATAATGACGCAAACCCTATAAATATTTAGATATTATTATATATATTTTTAGCATTTGACATGCTTAGCAACATACATTAAAACTTAAAACTTAATTTTACAATTAAGATTTTACCTAATAATGACGCAAAACCTATAAGTACCGTGGTCGATATAATATATGAAAATACTTCCGACAGATGATGCAGGCGTCACCGAAAGACGTTAAGTATGAATTTGTTGTCGAAATTAGTAGTCAGGAGCGAGGGTCACGATGGCTGAATTGGCAAAGCATCTGGACGGTATCCAGGAGATGCAGGTTCGAATCCTGCTCGTGACTGTTATTTTCGATTTCACATTTTTCACTTTGTGTTTAATGTATGGCCAATGTATGGCCAACTGCAGGGCGCGGCTGGAGGCGCCCCGGGCCGGTATTTGGACCGTAGGGGCGCTCCAGCCAGTGTTGGAAGAGTGGGCAGGGCAACGGCACGGTGTGTACCTTCCGACTGGTGCAGGTGCTGTCGGGGCACGGTTGCTTCGGCAGATATCTGCACATTGTCGCAAGGAGGGAAGCGACTCCGGGCTGTCACCATTGCGGCTGCGACGAGGACACGGCGCAGCACACGCTCGAGTCGTGCCCGGCTTGGGCCGAGCAGCGTCGTGATCTTGTCGCAGCGATAGGGGGGGACCTCTCGCTGCCGAGTGTCGTCAGAGCGATGCTTGGCAGCGACAGGAATTGGGCCGCGTTCGCTGCCTTCTGCGAGGAGGTCATCTCGCGGAAGGAAGTGGCGGAGAGGGCCAGGGAGGCTGATCCTTCCGCAGACCCGAACCGCCGCCAGCGACTGGGGCGGCGCAGGCGTGAATATTTGCGCCTAATGCCGCCCTAGCTGGGGCTGCGGGTGGATGGACCGGGGAACGTCCGCCACCCGCAAGGCCTCCCGCGAAGGTGCGACGCTCCGTGTGCGGATGCGTTGCTCAGATGAGGGTACCCGAAAGGGTAAGCCGCCGGCGGACCACCGAAAGAATGTAACATAGTTCCAGTGGCCCGCCTATAAAGGCGGAGAGACGGCACACGGGGGGTTTCTGGGTTTCTTTAGTGGGTGAAGGCCACACTATCCTGTTCGTTGCCCCGAGCGACGGGGTGTGCGGTTAGGAACATTTTTTCCCGCCTAAAAGAAAAGGGTGTCTTATTCTGATAGACTATGAATACCTCGTCTTATGACATTTGGTGCTGCGGATCTCGTCGTAGACTTAGAGAAGTAAGCACACACAACTTTCAGAAACCTTTTTGAACCTTTTGAACCTTTTGGATGTCGGTGTGGTTCAAACTATTTTGGCCACTCCGACATCTAAAGCAACTAAAAAGCTTTGTGATTTATATAATGGATTTTTATGTATTGTTTTATTCTGTATTTTAATTTCTCTGTAATTCGTAATATGTTTTGTGAGTTTTGTTCAGTTTAGGTTATGATGGGGCTGGCTTAATACTTAATGTTATAAGCTCCAAAACAAATAAATATCGATACAAAAAAAATCCACACTTATCATCACGCCATCTCAGTAGGCAGAGAGGACAGAGTGCCAAAAGGCTCTATTCTTGCATACATCTCTCGCTTCCTCAATATTCATAATTCTCTTCATATACGCTTGCCAGTTTCGGAGACTCCTGCCTCCACCTTTCTTCAATACATGATCGATTTGGTCTAGGTAGGTGAGCCTCGGTGTCCCCCTGTACCTACATCCTTCTACTTTTGCATTGTATATCTTCTTAACCAGTCACTTGCTTGGCATTTTTATACATGTCCGATCCATCGGAGCATTCCCTTTCGCATTTTTACACCAAATAAGTACTCTCTTTCATACCTACTCGCTCTCTTACGTCGTCGTTAAAAAATACAGAAAAAGACAAAATACAAATAAAAAGCCTGGTACCAATTCTGAGAGAGAAAACCTCCTTCAGTTACTTGTTTCGGACCCGAACATGGTAGGAGTTAACATCTCCACTCTTAACAGCTTTGAAGTATGTTGATGTCTTTCGGCTAACCATGAAAATCTCCACTTCAATGTTTTCCGTTTTGGACAAAGGAGCAACTTTTTGGAGCTTTTCATAATATTTATACATTAATGGATTGTATAGCACCCAAATGTTGACTATGAATCTATCTGTAATTAGTCTGGCCGTGCAGTATTATGTATGTATTTACAATTGTGTCGACCTTCCCTCTGGCAAGTTGGCTCTAAGATAAAGCTGTATGGTGTTATATAATTTTCATATTAGCCTATGGCTTGGCTATCGCCTTGATATAATATTGATATTATATAAGATCGTAAGTCCTAGGTATAGAGGTGGTTACCGATGACCTACAGTTAGATAGTGATTCATGTCATACCTTTTTTTTTAAATGTACCTACCTAACCGCATACCTCTAATTATAAAGTAGGTGGTTCATATATAAATAAGAAAATATGGGAGTGAAATACAAAACGACTTCTCCACAGTCCCATTAAGCATCTCATTTTACACTCAATAGACTTTATAACTAAATGGTGGGTCTAACTTTTTTTTTATATTTTACAATCCGTTAATCCGTTACATTTCCGAACGATTTCAAAACATCAAAGCGATTTATTTGGATGTCAAAATGTACATTTTGCCAACATTAATTGAAATCCAATGCTTTTGGATATTTTCTTTCTTTGTAGATTTTTAAGGTACCTATTCCATTGGTAGTGCATGCGACTGCTAATCATGAGGTCTTGGGTTCGTTCCCCGGGTTGGGCAATGTTATTGAGTTTTATCCTAAAAAGAAAAATTCTCAGTAGCAGCCCGGAGTTTGGAAATGTGCCCGGTAGACGTCAATAGGCTCGCCCCCTATTACGTGAGACTTAAACATGGCTAGCGAGTCGTGGGTGTGTAATACACCTCTGCCTACCCCTTCGGGGAATACAGGCGTGATGCTATGCTATGCTATACCTACGGGATATCGAGTTCGTCCCCCAATCAATATGATCGTCCAAGGTTAAGACAATGCAAGACCTGAATTTTCGAATTTTTCGAAATGATGTATGTAATTATCACTGAAGGAAAACATCGTAAGAAAATCTGCAAAACTAAGACATTTTCTCGACTGCCTGTGAAGTCTCTCTTTCCCACACTGGACCACTATGGCCTAACCCCTTTCAATCTTAGAGGAGACACGTGCCCAGCAGCGGGATAGTAATGGGTTGTGATAAAAAGGGATGAATGAATGTACAAGCAATGGAATCTTAAGGATAAAGAAAACAAAACAATGTGGTAAGTATAGAAATATGTATTATTGTAAATTTTAACTTAATCTCCAAACATGAGGTATTTTAACGATCGAAAGTTAAAGTTGCATAATATAGATAGCGCGATATCAAACCACATTTAAAACATACTTCAACGACTTTCTTTGTTCATAGAAACCATTGCACGATGTCACGGCATTGGTGGCAAAAAAGCTACAATATTTTCTATAGCATTAAGAAAAGATTATTTTTGTGTGAAATGGCCCTTGCACTTTTAATTGTATTTTTTTACGATGGATATCACGTAGACAGTAGTCTTTTTCTCACTGCTTTATGGTAAGTTGTGACTGTCATTAGTGAACGTATCTGTTTACTAGATTGCTCGCAACATTATCTTCGTGATCTTCTAATTCCAAGTCTATTTAGTGGTTTAGGCATATTCTATAAATTCATACAGTGATTAAAATATTATATGTGTTTAATCAAGCCATATTTTATTTGCATATGACATTTTACTTGACTCCATTTCATCATTAGATCTTAATGCCAAGAATACCTAGATCAGTGTCTTGCTGGACCTACTCATTTCTTTGGGAAGATACCAAATCCCATTTCAATCCATTTAGTCGTTTAGGTATGATCTACCAACAAATATCAGTCATCTAAATATGATCACAAACTTTCGTATTTATAATATTAGTAAGATACTGAGAGTAAGTACTGCAACTCATTTAAATACGAATAGTCTACTCGGAATTTAGTATTATGTAAACTTATAGTAGACTTAATAAAAAGGAAGAACTACAGTAATTCTGGGTAACTTTGACATATTACAGCGATATTGTTCACGGTATTTTAAATTAACATTTAAATGACAAATAATGACATTTTAATGACATTTTTATTAATTATTAACATTTAAATGACAATATTAAACTTTGTTAGTGTTGTCTGAATATTTTTTATCCATAGAAAATAATGAAAGACTATTATATCCATTAATTATAGAGAAAAATCTATTTTTGTAGTATGTCAAAGTTAACCACCCACAAAAGTGTAACTTTGACAAACATTAGATCCATCACATAAATGAGGTAATATTTTATTATTAAATTACTTTGGGTAACATTGGTTTATATTATTCTCAAATTAGGGATGTGGCTGTGGCAATAAAAACGTAAATATGTAGTAGTATCATATATTTGTAAAAAAAAGGTCCATCAATCAAAATTTAGCAGTTACAAGTATATTTTTTTTTAATTCGCATCAAAATCTCGTTTAAATCCTATAATGAACAAACTGTTAAGCATATTAAAATGAAGACAAACTAAAATAATTAAAACAAACAAAAAATGTGTAAACA
Organism: Leucoma salicis; assembly: GCA_948253155.1. Taxonomy (NCBI): domain Eukaryota; kingdom Metazoa; phylum Arthropoda; class Insecta; order Lepidoptera; family Erebidae; genus Leucoma; species Leucoma salicis. The sequence continues at coordinate 5,331,045 of OX411808.1, read as the reverse complement.
CTTGGGTTTGAAGTATTTATTCGCCCTACTCTATATAGAGTAAATTGTCATCCATACAATCACAAAATATCATAAAAGTTATTCACTGTTTCATGAATTCAAATTCGCGCGCTACTTTCGGACAAAGTTTTGATATTAAGTCTGTTTGACAACTTCGCTTTTATTTTAAGGTGTGTTTAGGGAGCTTGTTTAAAAAATAAAATCTAAAGCAAGCATTAACAAAAAATATTGATTTCATAGGGAAAAAACATTAAAACATTCTCATTCTCACTGTCAATGTTACCCGAATGAATCAAAGTTACCCAGATTGACTGTACTATAGTTATAATTTTAGATTACTTATATTTAGAAAATAAAACATATTTATATACCTATATACGTACGTAAATTTTAGTAGAATATTCAATATTAATTGACTTATAAAATATATTATCACGCCTGTATTCCCCAAAGGGGTAGACAGAGGTGTCTTACACACCCACGATTCGCCAGCTATGTTTGAGTCCCACGTAATAGGGGGCGAGCCTATTGATTTATTGCCCGGTAGACCCGGGCACATTTCCAAACTCCGGGCTGTTACTAAGAATTTTTCTCTCTACGAAAAACTCAATAACACTACCCGACCCGGGGATCGAACCCGAGACCTCGTGATCAGCAGTCACTTACACTACCGCTGCACCACCGAGGCAGGTATTATAAAAAAAAAACAGTTGACTTATAATTAAGAATGTATTTATCTCGAAATTAAAACGTCTTAGTGATAATTATTTTATAAGCCCTAGATGAAGCGTTAATTGAACATTAACAATTAAGAAAGAGTTGAATCTACAAAGTTTTTCGTCAACCATAGGTGGTATCAACATGTAATAATATTACGCTTCCATTGTCTAGCTTAATTGATGTACCTAGAGTTGAATAATTTAAATAACATCCAATATACGATAACATTCAATAAGCCTCTGCGATCCTGTATAAGTAACGAAGAGCCTGTAACTAATAATGATAATACCGGTATCTATTCACTGGCCAATTTAGTAATAAGCAATACTTTGCCTGTTCTTAGCTTAACGTGCTAGCTTTCACTTTATAAATATATTACTGGACTGTTATAACTTAGAATATTTCCTAAGTTACTGCGTTTAAGAGGTACTTAAGTATGAACTTATGTTGCATACTGGGTAAAGTGAAAAAAAAAGTAAAGTAAAATCGAAAATTTTAATTTTACTGTAATTTGGTGGTTAATTTTTTTTCTATTATTTTTTTTCGTGGTCGCAGACGAGCCAAATCCTACCTCATGTGTATGGCAACTGATACTCGTGGTCTCGACAATACTAAAAATACTGCCACACTGCTGCTCTCTATTACTTCCCGCTAATGGGAAATTAATGAAGGGCTATCTAAGATACCCCAAGGTGTTTCATGAGTCATACGGCAGACGATGATATCGACTCACTCGGGCTAGGTAACAGGTGAATTCTCTTGTGTGGTGACGGATTAAGAATACAAGTGTCACCACCCCATTCTTTCCCACGGGTGTCGTATGAGGCGACTAAGGGAAGTAAGCAATTATCATCCATTGCATGACTGGTGGTAGGGCTGGGTACCAAGTGGGAGTACTCACTTGGTATCTGGCTCGAGCGGGTTGGTACCACCATCTCCCGTGTGACCGGCCATGAAGTACATCGTTGCGTTTTGCCTGTAGCAGGAGATAGCCGTTTATATTTCATTTCATCTGTAAAATGAATTGGTGAGCAGCGGCTTGACAATACTCTCGGTATAGTCGAGTCCATGGGCGACGGTTACCATTTACCATCAGATGGACCGTGGCTCGTCTGCCACTACATGCAATAAAAAAAAATAAAAAAATTAGTACCCTATCATATGTAAAAAAAATAACAACCATCCGCAACCTGTATTGAAATCACTTTTAATTATTTGATTAGTTCATAAAAGTTCTAGGAGAATAATACAACCGTAATAATTAATTAATAAATGTTTAAATTTGACAAGCTAGTGAGAAATGTCTTTACGTTTATGCATCTCATTTACGAAACTTATTTGATTATAACAACAAGGACACTAAATGTGCATTTGGAAAAATAACCGGGTCTTGCTGAGCAGTCTCAGTTCTTTTGGCAAAGGTCTAAGATAATCATACAGTTTATTACTAAGAATATAAGTCAATATACAGTGCAAAATCAATACACCCACCCTATTACTAATTGTATTGGTAACACTGTTCGGATACCCACATAGTACTACCCACGCATGACATTAAAGATATTGTGGGCTTGATCACTCTGGATAAATACTTGTGTTCAAAAATAGATTTGTTTTAAATTTAGGTTAAGTTACCGTGAGCGATACATGGTTTTGCTCTCTGTTACTAAATGTAACATCTTTACTATTATCATTTATTGATTTAATGAACTTTAGTTACAATATCTAATATTATATTAACTAGCTGCTTCGTTTTTCTGGTTCATCATTAAATGAGTCAGTTTCTTCAAAAAAGATGTTTTACCTTTTACTGATTCTTCGTGAGGCGTATTTTTTTCATAATGTATCTCTTACTTGAACAGAATATCGTTTATAATTTACGTATAAAATATTAATTTTACATAAAAAAATTTAGTGATTTTTGACAGATGACATTTTTGTTACTAGCCTTTACTTTAATCACTTAAACTTTTACTTTTTCAACCCTTTTTCTGTGTAGTAAAGGACGCAAGGTCTCCTCTCATGGTGAGAGGGATTAGAATCATTAGACCATAGTTCACCACGCTGGCACAGTGCGGGTTAGAAATTATAAATGCAAAAATGTGTTTGTTTATTTATCTATGTATTATATGTATGTATTTACAAAAAAAGTAGTATTATGTGTTATATTTGTAATCTGGTGCCCATAGCACAAGCGTTAAGCTTAGTTTGGGACCAGAGGATGTTGTGTGAAAATGTCAGTGAATATTTATTATTTTTTTATATTTATTTATTAACCTTTCACGCCCTGACTACTGAACCAATCGACATGAAATTTTGCATACATTTAGTCTGGAGCCCAGAAATGGATATAGGTTTCATCATACTTTTTATTCCAGAAAATGGATGATTTCCGTAGGATAGCAATTTTGCATAGAGATAAGTAATTTGCCTTAGATTTAGAGCGACGTGTTTATATTCCACGTGGACGAAGTCGTAGGCAGTAGCAATATTACAAATTTAAAAGTGAGTTTGTTTGTTTGAGATGCTTTTAGGCTGTAACTACTGAACCAATCATTATATTTTCATGCCGGAATAATGGAAGGTTCCCGTGGATAGCAATATTTGTTACATAATTAATGTAAATAAAAATATTTGATATTTATTTTCTGAAGAATCTAGTTGCAAATAAAATCTTATCTTAATGTGCAAGCAGCGCTTATAAAGTGATGCCAGTCAAAACGAACTAGGTTGTGTGCTGGAGGCGCCAATCCGGTTGTGCGAGAGGCAAATATTGATGGAAAAACCGTCTGTATTTTCATACAATGAGAAACTTCCAAAAAAAGAAGGTATAGTTGCGAGGTTGGAGTTGTCCTTCCCACAGCCATCTAGTCTTACCGCCTAAGTATTTCAACACCAATCTTGGTTAGAATAGATGTTCATTGACGCCCGGGAAAGGTGTTTGAATACGTTAGCTACATAGCTTACATAAAGGATGCTAAAACATAGAGAATACTCAAGAGCTAGCCATTAGGTTAATATAAAAACTAAAATACTTGTACATATATACTTAGGTCATTGCGCAATGCTATACCTGTAGCTTGTATTTAGGTACTGAACAATGTAGCTTTCTACTGGTGAATGAATTAATAAAAAATATGAGAAGGTTTTACAATTCATTGTCGATATCTAATGTTGAATGTAATACATCTTCAATTAAAGTCTACACACAGTCCAATTAGGGCTGCCTGTAAGGATAATATTTCAGCAACGCACTGTGGTATTTTGTTTCTTTATTTTTTCGTCCATATTTGATGTTGCGTGCGGGCGTTCAAATTGTAATGAGTTTCGGGTTTCTGATCAGATTGTTTAGGCTCATTTTTGATAACGAATTCGATATTTTGGAACATTGTAATTTATAACATGGTATAATAATATAATTTATCTCGAAATAATAATAATAACAGTCAAAAAATTCAAGATTATTATGAAATATCCTCCAACACTTAATTTGTCGGCGTTGGCATCAACGTCCACTCTCATAAGTGACAGTTGGTGGTACATATTATTTGAAAGTTTGGTTCTACTTTCTGCAGTTTATAAGAGTATGTACATTATACCTATTTCTTAAAAATATATGGGGAGGTGAAACGTAAAACGCTTTAGCAACTTGGCCGATATTGAACTATGTAAATTTAAAAAACAAAAAAACATAGCATCACGCCCGTATTCTCCGAAGGGGTAGGCAGAGGTGTATTAGTACTCACCCACGACTCGCCAGCTATGTTTAAGTCCCACGTAATAGGGGGCGAGCCTATTGACGTCTACCGGGCACATTTCCAAACTCCGGGCTGCTACTGAGAATTTTTCTTTTTAGAAAAAAAAAAAGAAAAAAAAAAGCTCAATAACATTGCCCGACCCGGGGATCGAACCCGATACCTCATGATTAGCAGTCGCATATACTACCGCTACACCACTGAGACAATTGTAAATTTATTAATACATAGTCGTACAACAGCCACGTGCTTCCGCGTTGCCGATGTGATAAATTAATTAGAATTTACAAATATTATTAATAATTAAAATAAAACACCAAATATAAAAGGTACATAGCACATAAATAATTAAGGAAACAGTTTGCACTCCAAGTATTTTTAGTATTTATTTTTATTTTTCAACAGTGAGAGGGATTAGGCCATAGTTCACCACGCTGGCCCAGTGCGGGTTGGCAGACTTCGAGAAGTCATCGAGAAAATATCTCATGCAGGTTTCCTCACGATGTTTTCTTTCATCGAACAGTTTGATTCAATTGTAAACAAATGCACACATAATTTAAAAAAATGAAAGTATTATGAAAATGAATTAACTTAACTATTTCATGCAATGTTCTTATAAAACCGAGGGAATAAAGTACAGTCAGCATCGAAAGTCGGTGACCACATTCAGTATTTCAAACGTTGCATCGGAAAACTATAACTTGTCCTTGGAACATCAATTGAAAACAAAGTCATAATTCTACGCCAGTTGCTTTTGTTCCCGCGTTTATTCTGAATGACTGGCTATAAAGTGTAATTATCTTATGGGAATAGACATTTGTTTTCACCGTATTATTCGTAATTGTAGTGACACTGTATTCAAATTACTGGGTTAAGACAGTTGAGTGTATAAAATATTAACATTAATGGTCCAAGGCTTTGTTATAATATCGACATGCTATAAGACGGGCTTATAGTAAAACTGATAATTTTAGTAATCGACACTGGACAAAACTACTGTGACTATTTATTTTATTGATATCGATGCGAATAAATAAAAACGAAAAAAAGATTCGTAAATACTAATTTAAGAATCTTTTCTTGCCTTTAAAAATTATGTTTTTTTTGAAACATCTACACGTGATTACGAATCACTATCTGTTGTACGTACAACATTGATTGCTACTGCTATCTACTACTTGCTTGGAATCTTTAATATGACATTACATTTGATCTAAGGTAAAACACATTTCTATATATTAAATTTAATTTTACACTAAAACAATTTTGAGTTCTGCCTTTTTTGTGAATTCTAGAGAAATAATACTCGTTATAAATTAATACATAATATTATAAATAAATAATCTCTCGTATTTACTTGAACTTTCTTTTTCTAATGTTATAATAAATTAGAGTATTATATTTGTAAGAATATAGGTATGATACAAGTGTTAATTTCTATACCTTACCAAGAAATGGATCAGTGGTTGTATCTTATACCTACTTATATTACAATTGTACTCCCATCTTTTACGTCCACTAAATTTATAATTCAAAACAAGCTGCTTTAATTTCTATGAAAAGCTGCTCATAATTTCTTCTATAGAAGTTTCATATAAATATTTAACCGACTAAACTACTAATACTATAATCTTTATAACTTTGTAGTACAAATGTCAAAGTTTTCTCGAAATGTTTACTTAAAATGTGACATAAACAAGCCTCCAGTTTTGTATTCTTTTTAGTCAATTATATTACAAGTACTAGTAATTAGTTCTTGTATTAGTATATCAAACTTCAGCGCTCGAGTAACGTTGACGCTAATTTACTAAAATCAATCATCTCGCTAATTCAAACATTGGTACCTACTAACAAAACAAGAGAATAATGATTGCATAAGAATAATGATTGTAATAACTGTACAACTGTCCTTTAAAAATTAAACTATTCTATTATGTTTATTTTTAACATTGAAATCATATCATAAACATACCTCTAATAATCCAGTTATTTAATCAAACCAATAATATAAGTCTTTATTAACATAAAGTGCGAAAATGTGAAGTCGAAAATAACAGCCACGAACAGGATTCGAACCTGCAACTCTAGGAATACCATCCCAGATAATTTGCCAATGCAGCCATCGCATCGTGACGGTGCTCGGGACTGGGAATTTCGATAACACCAGGCAACACAAGACATTAAAAAGGAATGTGTTTGTATTATATATATATATTAAATGCGTAAAAATACCAACATATAATACTGAAAGCCTTTATTTTAGAGACCTACTTTTTTGCAACTTATGTACTAACAATTTTTTAAAGTGTCGACAACCGTATTATGTTCTGTACTGAATCATTTCTAGAATTACTGAAATGTTCACGTCAAAAATAAATAATAACATAAACTAAAGAAATAACATAAACAATTACTAGCATAAACAAGATAATTATCCAGAGTAAACTATTAACGGAAAACGGTATGACCCCGACGCGGTAGGTAAATTATTCATGAAGCCCAACTTGTACCGGAAAATCCTTGATTCCATTATGATCAATAATAATAACTTGAAATGTAATTTACAATTCCCTACTGAATATCATATAGGTACATGTTTACTATAATGCAAATTATATATTTGTATATACATTGTGTTATGTATATAGCATGGATATTACCGCATTAAGTTAAAACATACCGCTATTTTTAAACATTTTTGATCTATATTTTAAAAAGTAGCGGAGCATGTCAAAGTGCTAAAAAATATAGATCAAAAATGTTTAAAAAATCGCGCCGTCAAATAGTATGAATTTTAATTGCAAAATTAAAACTTACTATATTGGATTAATGCATGTAGGTAAATGCATTCCGATAGATGGCATTGGTCGTAAAGACAAATGTGATGAGGAGATTGGGGTGACCGAACAGGTCTGTACGATAGCTCAGTGGCTTAGAGCACTTCCCCGGATTGGAAAAGGCGCGGGTTCGTTTCCCGCTTGAACTAAAAATATCTTTTTCATTATTCACAAATAATTTGTACTTTAAAAAATACTGCTATTTTTTTTATTAAACATGGTATGTAGGTATAGCATGGTTCACACCAGATGAATTAAGTGGTAAAAGGGTTACATGATTAATTCATTATTTATATTATTTAAACTCACAATTTTTAAAATATATATTCTATTTAAATAACAATATATGTATATTTGAAAATGTTATTTATAAGCATGTAGACCCACTGATAGCGGGCAAAGTAGCCAAACGTAAGGTGGTTAAGCTGCCAGAGAGGAACGCACGTACTTTAAGTGTCTTGTTTGAAAGCACCGTCTTTGCATCAGACCCTTGACCCATCTAATGCGTCTCATAAAGGTGTTGGTCGAGGCTCTTTGCTATAAGTCCGCTATGTGAAACCACTACGACTACAATGCACTCCAAATCCACAGTATTATTTAATGTATCCGTCGTCAGACAAATGCACGAAGCCTACAGTGTAGAAGGCTGCGTACACATTACATGGTCCGGCTAGAGGAATAAATTGAAAAAGTTTAAACTGGCTGATACGTATTCGCATGAGAATTAAAAAAACGAGATCGATGTTCTCGAGGTTCATTAAATTTTGCAAACTTTTTCAATCGTTTGGTACGGTTTACGATATAGTAGTTGTTTTGGTTTTTATCGATATTAAATTAGATTGTTTGAAATATTTATGTTTTCAATTTGTTTTTTTTTATGTTATATTATTTTTAACGCTTCAAAACAATAATTTGCTGTAATATTTATGAATATAATAGAGGATCGCATAATGGTGGCCATTTTATTGAATACAAAAGTTGTTATGATCAGTAAGTAATATTTCAAATCCAAAAGATCATAACTTAAAATATAGTTGGCTACATAGCCCATTTCCTTTCGTGTAAAAGTACATCACTTTTATAAGTGTATATTCCTTTACTTATCCCCTACTCTCCTACGGACAGAGTAATTACGTGTCTATAATTAAATTGCCAAGACCAATCGATTCAAAATCGATATATCAACATTGTATCGATTGCAATTAGAAAGATGTACATCAATCTGTCAAAGCATCACGACATTGCAGTGACTGTCCTTGCATACCTGTTCGTGTTACAAAAAGATCTCTATCGGCACTACAGACAATTCTTGGCGCATTACAAAGGTGGTAATTGTGGAGTGTATCTCTAGTAAGATTTTTTTTTAATTACTTGGATTTCTGAAGGCCCATGCATAGGTGTAACAAATACTGTATCTGTACTATTATGAAGCTGAAACAGAGCACGTTACACGTGTACGTTTAAGATGTTTGAGAAAAAAAAATGTATTAAGCTATTTAGGCGTCTCTGAACACAAAACATTTTTACTAGAATTATTTGTCTGTTTGTCTTTTTGTTTGTTTGAGCTTTGCGTTAAATCCTTTCTTAGCGCTCGCTCACATACATTATCAAAGAAACCCGTATGTAAATTTTCACGGGCCTACACACACCCACACGCGCGCGCGCTCGCGCTCACACACACACACACACGCGTGCGCGCTCACATGCTCACACACGTGCACACACAAACATTTTTTAACACAACCCATTACTGTTCCCTGGTCCTGTTTAGGTCTTCTCTTATAATGAGAGAGGTTTAGGCCATAGTACTTTGGCCAATTGCGATTTGCCTGTCTTCACAAGCTATAACTCTGATATGTTTTCTCTTAGGTTTCAGGTTAAAAGTCCTTGATTTTATGATTTTATGCACTGCTCAAAAGCATTATTGAGCAAAAGACAATAGGTACTAAATAATACTCGTACATTTTCGCACCGTTTTTTTTTGCGATTTAACCAACTAACACCATTTTTCATAGAACTTCATGGAACACCGTGTCGATTATAACCTTACAACTGCTATTTATTCTACATAACCGCGTTCATAGCACTACTATTCAAAATTTATGCTAAATGCAGCAAATTATATTGGAATCGCCGCGCGATAAAACTCTAATCTGTTATGACACGGAACGTAAAAGCATATATGCTCGCTCACTATGTAAGTCATAGTGAATAATTTGTATTGACGTATTGCAAAATATACTTTCAAACCGTAAGTACTATCTGTTACCCCAGATGAATCATCAAAACAATTCCCTAAAGCGAAATTTACCCGGAGGTAAATTATGAGTACCTACTTAACTGTTTAGTGATCACTTGAGGACGTAATTCACTAGAGCTTCCTCATATCCTGTCAAACGATAACATTGATGGTGAATCTCGCTACAAAACAGGCCTGACTCGTCAATCGATCAAATCAAATTCACCATTATTGCTCCATGATAACGCCAGAGCTCACACCACTTGTGAAACTGTTTTAACAAAAAAATAACTGTAATTAAAAACCATTCGATCATATCCATCGTCCATAGATATTCTCCAGACTTTGCCTAGCACTTCGCGAGGGTAATTTTTTTCTACTGAAAAAATCTTCTTAGGAAGCAGTTTAAGATGCATTCAGACAATTTGTGGAGACTAGTATCGCAGAGTTTTATTTCTAAGATTTAAATGATCTTCCTACTAAAGTACAGAAATTTATCGACAAGAAGGTACATACTTTTATTAAAATAAATGTATAATGTTCCACGAAAAAAAGAAAATTCGTTGCGAAACGACAATATTTTTTTTTAACCCTTAATATATTATATAGACCTAATTCTGAAGTCTGCAAATGAAGTTGCGGCAGAAGATGGTTAGATAATAATTTCATAATAAAAATAATTTAGTTAATTACCAAAAATAGTAAAGAAAAGCTGATAGAAAATATTCATATCAAGTTAAAAGGTAAAAGCACCAATAAAAGCAGGATAGAGCTATAAATTGATCAAATTGCGGGCCAGGAGCCCACGCGTGGCAGACGCAACGTATTGGCATGCAGCATGCCAAGTTTCAGATACATATCTGTAACCTCTGTTAAATTTAGTGCGGTATTTTAACAGATAAAATATACTCGAACATAAAATAATTTGTGGTAAATACGTAAATATAATTTATTGGTAAGTCATTGTATTTTTGAATTGATAAGGGACGACGTACTATCCGCGGTGCACTTTTTAGTCTGTAAAAATAGAACCTATGTAATTATATGCAGTAACGCATACAACGCACAAAAAGTCCGGCAGATAAAAAATCCGCGTGATTCTTGCAGAACGCGCTGCGCCGCGCAAATAGAACATTTACTTCAACGAGCGTTATCGCAGACGGCGCACACTTTAATCTGCAATCTGCACTCGTTAAGTGGTGGAGGTAAAGTATGGTGCTAGAGATCGATGTATCGATGTTAATACAAGAAGTACAAAAGAGCCCAACAATTTATTTATGATAAATACTTTTAAGCCAGAATATCATGATAGACATTTAAAGAGAAAAATGTGGGCTGAAGTGTGCTGTAATGATCGCACGATTATTATATAAATTCACAACAATATATTTTATAAAATGGCTCCTGTAAACACTGTTGAACACAACAACATAAACTGATAGAGAGATTACTTTTGTACCAGACCAGAGGGGTCCTTACAGGAATCATAGAACATCAATTAATAATATACATCAATCGATTCACGACAATAAATATATCTATGTGAGTAGTTTGAATGGAAAATACTATTATCCCCACAACTTCAAGTATAAAATAATACATCGCGATCTCTGCATTTCCACAGCGTATACGTCCCTACAGTTCTGCCAACAAAATGATTGTAGATGCGCATCGTGTGCGTTAAGTCTGCGAAAAATCCGCAACGGACTTTTAGCGCACCATGCAGACTTTTTGTGCGCCGCAGATTCGATCGCACAAAAAGTGTGTAGTCTGCGCTACACCTAAAAGTTTAGTTGAAAAAAATTAAGTATTAGAATAGTTATGTTTTTGTTTCAGGTATTTTTTTTATATGTTCGTATATGTAATCGTTGTTATATTGTATACTAGATGAGATAATCAATTTGCATCGTCTAAGGTTTGAATTCAGAGATAGGTTATTAAATGAAACTTACTTGTATTTCAAGTAAATTAGAAAGAATGACAGTAGCTGTCACTGTTAGCCAGGAGACAGTAGGTCCATAATCCAAAAAGGCAATTCTCATACAAATATTATCAAATTTGAGATATTTCATTTTTTACGGGATTTCCCTTTTTTTTTCTTTTAATACAACATCTTTTAATTCTCTTAACACAACACAGGGGTGACCACCCGAATAAAACAAAAAAGCAATTATTTGAATCGGTCCTGCAATTTTTGAGTTTTAGCGAGATTAACGAACAACAATTGATTTTTATATATAGATAACCAATTCACTTATGTTTTAAACCACTCAAACGTGAATATCATAACAACAAAGCAATATTAACACAACTACATTCGTAACAAAATATGAAACTTAAAAAAATAGCATGATAGCTTCTTCTAAAACGCCGGTAGCTCCCATCCTGATGATGAGCATCGGATATGCTCAAAACCCAGGTTGACGTAATTGATCCTAAACGAGAGTTACTTGCCAATACGTTGTACAATGCGTTATCTAATATGTGTGTCAAAATCATCGTATGATTTCGACAAGAAAATAGCATGAAATCACCGCATACATTATGTTTGAAACAGAATTCTATGACGATAACTTGTGTTTTTTTTTATTGCATGTGGTGGCAGACGAGCCACGGTCTATCTGATGGTAAATGGTAACCGTCACTCATGGACTCAACTATACCCAGAGTATTCTCAAGCCGCTGCTCACCATTTCATTTCACCGATTTGAAATGAAAGAATAAACGGCTATCTCCCACTACAGCCAAAACGCAATGATGTGCTTCATGGCCGGTCACACGGGAGATGGTGGTACCAACCCACTCGGGCCCGATATCAAGTGGGTATTCCCACTTGGTATCCAGCCCTACCGCCAGTCATGTAATGGATGATAACTGATTACCTCCCTTAGTCGCCTTATACGACACCCGTGGGAAATAATGGGGTAGTGACATTTGTATTCTTAGTCCGTCACCACACGGGCAAAAATTCATTTAAGATGGGGCCAGCATTTCATATTCTTAATAGTACATTGTTAACCTAGGGATGAAAGCAAGCACAGTGTTTACCTCGGGATAAAGACTTATTTAGTGACGAGACGGGATTTGGCGCCCGAGCGTAGCGAGGACTGCACTGTGCTTTTCATAACAAATACGAGGAAACTAAAAATAAAAATCATGAATTAGCTAAAGAAAAAATGGGAGACTTTAAAATATTTAATTTGGAATCGCCGTTTTCCCGTCGATTTTGTTTTTTTTTTCTGTAGCCTGTCGGCTATGCCATTATTTTCCATTTTAATCATTGAAAAAATATAAATCTTCGTTATTTTAAAGATATTTAGTTGCAATTATATTAAAATAAATTCATATAAAAACAAATTCTTTAATAAATACTTAACTTTATGTTATTTCAATTTTACATCGCGCTGTAATTGACTGGCTGTACAGAAAATAGAACTGGTTTATTTTTTATAATTACTCAACTGTCAGTTGAAAGTAATTCTCCCTAGAGCTGAAAAGTATTACTTTCAACCCGCTCCTCAGGCAATTTCCTACTACTTTCAGAGTATGAGTAATGAAAAATATCTTTAATCCTTATTTATATTTCAGTAAATAAACTTAATATTATATTTTTTCGTCTCTATAAAATATAAATAAAATAAGAAAATTAATGAAAAATGATACATTAAAAATATCAATAAAGCCCTTAATCCGATTAGCTTGGCTTAAATTTATAATTACTTTTCCTATGCCTGGTACTCATCCAATGTGTACTATTTTTTTTTGTATTTCATTCTTAAAATAATCAAACAGAAGGTCTGTTTGATTATTTTACTTTGTTGGTCTGATAATCACTATATCCTTTTGCAGCTACAGACTGATTAAGTACTAACACATAAGTATGTAGAGTAGGTAAGCATATAGTGAAAAGGGCTGTCAAGGATAACTACATTGAATTGATAATAATAGACAACAGGCCGGCTCGATCGGAGAAGTACTACCCTATCACAGAAGGTCAGCGTGAAATAACCGTAGGTATGTACACCGAGTGAGATTGCCGGAAGCTCAATCCCTTATTCTACCTCCTATACCTTTTCTTTTTTTGTTGGTGATGAACGAATGATGCCTCTGATGTTGCTAGCGTCTATAAGCTACAGTTACTGCTTACTGCTTACCGTCAGGTAGACCGTATGTTTGTTTGCTGGAAGATTGTTTGTCTAGCAATAATACAAAAAGAGTACAAATAAGTAAATGGAACTCACTTTAATAATTTGAACAAAACACTTTTCTTATAAAATTCCAATAAAGTTTCATTATAAACCTAAATTTATTTTGTGAAATTGTGACATCCCTAGTGAGGGTACTTTTAAAAGTGCATCGTTTCCCGTCCAACCTTCATGACCCATTAGATGCGTCCGCGGGAAATCGTCATTTGCATAAGCGGCTTGGCTCTCTGCACATAGTAATTGGGATCACAAGAACGTGGCCAATTTGATTTGACACTTCTCCCCTCCCTGTTATGTGCCATCGTTGGGATAGCAAGGGATAAAAGGTTAACATATCAGAGGTCTTCTAAATCTGGACTGTCCAGTATAGGTTTAAGTTAGCCTGTACCAATGTTTGTCCAACACTTACGCGTTGCTCTTGGAGCTTTTAATCGAAGTGCGAAATTTGAATGTGATTTAAATTCGTTCTTGTAACAAAGTGGGGGGTGAATAAAGGATGATTAAATGGGTGTACTAAGCGAGCGTTTCGTACGAATGCTACTTGAAATTTGCATTAACTTTGGAGCGGTTCGTGTATTGTTTCTTGACTCAACATCTGGTTTAGTTTAGATTTGTGAATAAAACAGTCAAATTTATATTTGCATGTGAAGTAACGGAGCAAGAAACTGCGTCCTTGTTAGAATTGAGAGCGCTTATTTGCTTATTTTAGACTGAACGTTGAAGAAAGTTCTTAACAGATTAATGCATGTAAATGCATCCGATAGGTGGCGTGGGTCATAAAGACAAATGTGATGTGGAGATTGGATATAGCCATAGGTCATTGCGATGGCTTATCGGTTAGAGAACTACCCCGAATTGAAAGGGACGCAGGTTCGATCCCCGCTCGCACTAAAGTTCTCTTTTTCCACATTTTCACAAATAATTTATTGTTTTAAGTAGCTGAGCATGTCAAATGCTAAAATACAGATTAAAAAGTTTTGAAATGTAATTATAACTCTTAAAATACTCGTGAAATAAGATACAATCAAGTATTGTATCTTTTTTAAAATACAACACACCGCTTATTACGGGAGACTTGACGAATATACGATTTAAAAGCACAAGGTACATCTTGAACAACTATTTATAGATTATACTAAGAATTTAATATCCAATGTAGGAGATGAACCCGCAAAATGCTGTATATCTAAACCAGTCAGCCATCTCTGCATTATGTGTGTGTATGTGTATAGTGGCAGACTATATCTATATGTACAAAAATCCTTGTCACCGTGTTTGTGAACTCCGTGTTTAGATTTTTGGTCTATTTATCTGTTTGTTTGTTCGCGCATCACGCAAAAACTACTACGGATATTGATGCAACTTTTTTTATTTGGTAGCTCTTAATTATACTTAAAAACTGGTAGGTATACATTTTATCCCGCTACTATATCGCGAACCTGAGATATATCCTAAAAACTAGCTTTTGGCTGCGGCTAAGCCGTGGGCAAAGGCTAGTTAGTTTATAACTAGAATAGCTCCCCCGTTCGCTGATCTTCTAAGTGAGCGTAACAGTAGACCCTGTAATTAAAACATCAGAATTAAAATTTCAGTGTTACTCCTTTTTAGAGCCATAAAATTAAACACAAAGTGAAAAATGTGAAATCGAAAATAACAGTCACGAGCAGGATTTGAACCTGCATCTCCTGGATACCGTGCAGATGCTTTGCCAATTCAGCCATCGTGACAATTGCTCCTGACTGAGTTTTATCCTTGCCATACCATAGTAAGATCCCTTTAGTACTTTGGGCTAAGTAACATGATGCAATACGGGTATCCAATAAATAATAGAGGCTTTGTTTGTGAGTTTGAATGGCGGGAGATTACTATATTTTTCTCGTTCACTATGAGACAATACGTAATAACCATTTTCTAATTACCTGTCATACAGCGATAACGCGCCATAAACTTGGCAAGCAATCGCAAAATTTAATAAAGCCCGAAGAGGTTGGCGTGTGTAGTCATTTACATTTAAAGCACCAATTATTTGAGGTCATTAGCGCCCTCTGTCGGTCATAAAACGCACCTAACACGCGCAACCGCCCCTCTTTCGTTTATAAATTAGAAATAAAGTGGTGATTTTTAATCTGTGTCCGTCTGTAACGCTCGTTTGTCTGACATTCGTTATTTGAATTAATTTCATAAATATTTGAGTGTATTTTTTTAATTCCGTGGTTGTTGTGATAAAAACACGTTTATGAAGAACACAACCTTTATGAAGTCAAGAATAATTTATTATTGTTTCGAAGATAAGATAAATAAAAACAAATTTGATTATCAAAGTTACTTACTAATGAATTCCAATATACACATTAGATCCCTCCTGGAAGCAGGATTAATATACCATACCTATAATAATATACCTACTTATTTATTTCCTTGGCCCTATTTTCGTATGTATGTATGTTTCATGGTCACCAATAGACAATCACATAAGCTTTACTATAAGTAAAATTAAGAAACCATTTGATGAGCTTTACTATGAACAAAATTACGAAACTATTGGCAATACTGTTCGTATTTCCGTAAAAAAATTGTTAATTAAGAGGTGGTTTAGTTTCCCAGTCAATTTTCCATATAGTGGAATAAAGTCTAGCTTGTAATAAAATTAAAAATGATATACAAAATTACATTTTGAGTTAAAAACAAAAAGCCATTTAAGGAATTCCTTTTGTTTCTCTTATTTATTTGAAGATACGGCGTCTCCCGTAATTGCCTATTGTGGGCTCAATATAATACTCTTATTATTATCAACGGTACTGAGTGTTATTGCTTCAGTGATATCATAAAATTTGTGGTTAAGGGCTAATTATATAAGCAGCTGTTGCAGACTACAGATGGTATTTAGTTATATTGCTATATTTAATTGTTTAATTTATGTTTTTAATCACATAATATACGTATTGAAACATAACTTGGTATTCTTAAATCGTCTTCAAACAAAGACTCGTATGACTTTAAATGCATCTCTCCTTATTATACTTCCATTCCCCCACCTATACCTTCCCTTGGAGGTGGCGGCGCGCGAGTGATGCCTCTAATGTTGCTAGTATCTATTAGGTGTGTTCGTTATATTAAATAACTAATAAAATCACTTGCTATTTATAAATCGTGTGTTAAGAACTAGGGTAGCGTACTATAGGCTACGGTAAACCTTTACCATCAAGTGGGGCTGTATATTTGTTTGCCACCTGCTTAGTATTAAGAAAATGTAAATTATGAATATTATGAAAATAAACTATAGATAATACAGGGTGAGCCATGAATTTTTTTAAATTGAAATTTAATTTCCCGAGCAAACTAGCGGTGCGAGGTGCGGGGGAACGCCTAGTCGCTAGCTCGTTTATCGGAAATTTAGTCACAATGGATCAGTTCACGGGACCGCAGCGCGCCTTTTGCGTAAAGAATTTTTACAAGAACATTGATTTGCCCATTATTGTAAGGCGCATGTTTCGTGTCGAGTACAATTTACACGACTTAAATCAGTGTCCGAGTGCAGTTTTAATAAAGAAATGGGTGAAGAAGTTTGAGGAGACAGGATCGATATTAAATGTGAAGCAAACTGGCGGCCCATGGATTTCTCGGAGTGAAGAGAATGTGCAGAGAGTTTCAGCTTCAGTTCGACGCGAACCAGCTTTATCCACACGCAAACGTTCGGCTGAATTAGAACTATCACGGACATCGTTACGCCGTATTATGAAATTAGATTTAAAATTAGACCCATACAAGCTCCAGTTAGTGCAGGAATTACAGCCTAATGATTTAAATTTACGCAAGTCCTATGCCGAAACAATGTTGAGAAGCTTCAAAAACTTCAACAACATTTTGTTTTCCGACGAAGCACATTTTCACCTTAACGGCCACGTTAATAAACAGAACTGTAGATATTGGAGCAGCGAAAATCCTATAGCTAAACATGAAAGGCCCCATCATTCACCAAAGTTAACTGTATGGGCAGCAATTTCAACAACAGGGATCATTGGACACTATTTTTTTGAATATTTTCGCGGGCGTACCATTACCGTTAACTTTACTGAATGTGTAAAAATGTTACGTGAGTTTTTAGCCCCACAGCTACAGGAATTTGCTGGCTACAATCGAAACACGTGGTTGCAGCAAGATGGACCCACTTGCCACACCTCAAACGAGTCCCTGCTGGTAGTTAAGCAAATGTTCCCGGAAAAACTGATTTCTAGGAGAGGCGACATCATGTGGCCCCCCAGGAATTCCGATTTGACGTCAGCAGATTTCTTTTTATGGGTATATTTGAAGAATCGTGTATACGCTCACAAGCCAAAAACACTGCTTCAATTAAAACTTAAAGAAGATATCTCTTCTCTTCTCTTAATCTTAAGAGAAGAGATATCTTCCATTTCACACTCTCTTTGCCGAAGAGTTTTTGAAAATTTCCGTGTGCGTTTAGAAGAATGCCAAAGATGAGATAGCGGTCATTTAGATGATATTATTTTCAATAAGTAATTTCCCGCCTATTAGCTATATTTTAAATAAACAATATCAAAAATAACTCCTATGATTTTATTTTTATTTATTTTTAAAATGTTAAAAAATACATGGCCCACCCTGTATTTAGATATTTTTAAATATATTTTTAGCATTTGACATAATTAACCATATAGGTACATTATACACAAAATGTGAAATCGAAAATAACAGTCACGAGCAGGATTTGAACCTGCATCTCCTGGATACCGTGCAGATGCTTTGCCAATACAGCCATCGTGACAACTGCTCTCGACTGCTAATTTCGATAACACATTCATACTTAACGTCTTGGGTGACGCCTGCGCCATTAGTCTGAAGTATTTCCTAATCCTGCTTTTATTTTCAAAGCTTTTATTTTCAAATCCTGCTCGTGGCTGTTATTTTCGATTTCACATTTTCACACTTTGTGTTTAACTATAGATAAATCAATTAATATTTATTTTTTCCTTTTTCACTTAATTACCAATCACCACTAATGAGACCATTTTATGAGTAAAATTTACTGGTATTAAAAACTTGCTAATTCCTGCATATATTTGGGCTGGCTTTGAAATGACAAGCAACTAAAGATGCATACTACTTTTGCGTTTCGTTTGGCGAGTGAGAGCGCTGAAGGTCCAAACCCCGCTTCATTCATTTTCTGCCCTCATTTTTATACTCATCTTCGTCTACTATTATCTTTCCACTCCTCCGCCATCTCATCTCCTCCTAGATTTATATTTTTCCACCTAAATGTCCCATGATCTTATTATCCTTATGCTCTTGCATTGCTTATACCTTTTCTTGGGTTTTATAAAGCTTGAGTGATGCTATTTGTAGATAGCAACTTCTGTCTACGGTAACCGTTTTTTTAATGAGTGTCGCATCACTGTTAGGCCAAATCTTGTACTATAAAAAAGTTTGAAATTAATCTATAAATGTAAAGATTTAGTAAATAATCTATAGATGTAAAGATTTAGTAAAAAATATATATAGATAAAACTAGCATAATACTTGGGTAGGTTTGCTCATAACGCTATACAAAACCATTTCCGGGATGCCCTAAGGTTTAGAAAAAGTTAGTCCGCCCATGCTCAACCAACGCTATCAGATTTAGCAAAAGACGAGAGAGTCATGCAAATTTGAAAGACGGAAATTTCAAGTCAAAGATTCAAGCAAACCTTTCATCAAAAATATTTAATCTTGGAATTTCAATACAAATTTAATACCTTTATATATATTTCTATACTCTTCATTAAGTACCTACGCATTCACAAAAACGATAATCCTATCCTTAAAAACAAAGGAGCATTTCACGGTACTCATAAAATAAACATAATTAAATGCAAACAAATCAAAGCTATTCAACAATTCACGAAACACAATTGTATCAAATGTATATTAAGTAAATAAATGCTGCGGAAGATGGGATTATTTTTAATTTAATTACTAAGATTTGTCAAAAGGGGAAATTATTCGAAATACTTCTATTGTTTTCAAAAGATCCGCTCACGAGCGCTTCTTGAAGGCCTAATTAAATTGATTTCACATAAAGCGAGTACCTGTATACTGTGTAAACAATGTTGGTGGGCTGTTCTGATCGAAGGGAGTTAGTAGAAGGTATTGTTTGGAGAAGAAAAGGTGGACCTGTGCATATATGATAGTGAACTATAACTCTTCATATACACTCTGATAGTTTTGTTCTACCATATTATCTGCCTTTACCTACAGAATATGCTTACTGAAATGATCTTCTTATATATTGTTTTTCTGTCGGTCAGCGATATCTTCCTCGTTCCTTTATCGAATTCCATGATGCCTCATTTTAAAGCAGCTCCAAGAAGAGGTATTTTAATGGATCCAGAATTCCGCACGGGTCGACTAGTATATGTGAAAACAATCATCAATCATCATAAAAATTGGAAATCAAGAAATGTGATGGTGAGATGAGATTTATTAGCGTTATATTTTTATTTTGAGACAATGACCATAACAGTAACAAGATGATATATGCTACTGAAGAGATTTGCCCTCCTATTCGTGATATCCGCAAATTGATTTCAGTAGTAAATTAATAGCTAACTATTGTCATCGTAGAGCACTACGTATTTTGTATTAAGGCCTTGATGCAATATGATGCATGACAATCAACTAAACGCCTCACTAGATATAATCCCCGGCGTATAATTGCTCACACCCGACTGGTTATTCATAGGTGATTAGTATAATCACTATGCCATAACGTATCACACACGCTAGGGCTGGCGGCTCGTAAGGTTGTCAAAGGTAAAATATGTTTCTCATACTAGCTGTTTATTCTTATCTAAATAGATAGTCCCATTCTTTTAAGATAGTAGTAAAAGCCTAGTGGGACTGTATAGACAAGAGTATAAAGTTCGATTCCCAGGCAACACATAGATCGAACTTTTTTAAATTACCTAATACACATAGTATTGTGACAAATTATCACTGCTCGGTGAAGGAAAATATTTTAAGAAAACCAATGTTTCTAAGAGGTTTTTTTGGTAACTCGTAAAATTTTCTATGTCGCACAGGACCAATGAACTAAATCCTTCTCGTCTGTGAAGGACACCCTTACAGGGTGTAAGAGAAGAAATGAGATATTATAGGACGAACAAGAAGAAATGTGACACGAGAGGTACTCGATAAAATTTGTGAGGGACTAAGATTACAAGCTATCACTGCACTATGTTGTCCGAGGGGCATTGTAGTTCTTTGTTGTACAGGTAAATAGAATATAGTCCATCCATCCACCCATCCATCAGCCTTTCCAAGTCCACTGCTGGACATAGGCCTCCCCAAGAGAACGCCACAACATGTGTTTCGCTCATATAGGGGATAGTGCCGTAATCGCCACGCTTGGCAGGCGGGTTGGCGATCGCAGTGGATGTTGTCAATACTCGAGGCCCTCTCGAGACTCTCTAAAGCCGGCCCCACATAGCCAATAGAATATAGTACAATATAGTAATCTTATTTGAATTAAAAATACAATTCATAAAACACATTTTTATTCACTTTAAAACCCAACAATAGTACTTATAGTCTTACACTTTTATTTACCAAGGCAACACAATTAAGCAAGTCGTAAACCCATTTACATCAAGAAGAGTCAGTTTAAGCAAGTCAAAAACTAATTTAATGATATTTTTAGGTATCTATATTTTCGCACTTGACATGCTCAGCTAGTTTAAAGAACAAATTATTTGTGAAAGTGGAAAAAGAGAGCTTTACTGCAGAAATCGGACGTAAAGTGGAGATTTGGAGTCACCACTGGTGACTGCGATAGCTTAGCGGTCCAGAGTAAATACTCGGTTCCGGCGGCTCGGGGCAAATCCCCGGTTTGGATGGGATGCAGGTTCGAATCCTGCTCGCTCTCTTCACATTCCTCCCATTTTCACAAATAATTCTTTGTTTATTGTTATGATATCATAGTTGACAAACTAAATAAATAAGTGATTTTCTACTTAATAAAATTGAAACTGAAAATGAATTTAAACCAATAACTAAACTTTTGATTAATTTTGCTCAGAAAGTTTACTACAGCATAATTGCTATAAAAGCCTATTGGTACTTCTAACTTTAACAAACGCAATTATTTGTTTGATTAAATTACCTATACTGTAGTAAATTATATTTATAACCCATTATCTGTATCTAGAATATTGCTTAAATTTGTGTACATATTTTGAGCTACTCGACTGAAACTGAAGTCCGCTAAATACGTCATAAGACTACAGTCAGACAAAATGTCATACAATATCAGTTGCCTATTGCCGTTGCTTGTCGCTGTTGTACGCTCTGAATACTTTAATATAACTAAGAACTCTATCAATGTTTCTATTATAGATAACAACAAAAACTATTGTTATTATTATTTGTATACTACGTGAGAGGCGAAGAAGCATTCGGCCTACCTGATGGTAAGCGGTTACCGTAGCCTAAGACGCTAGCAACACCAGATACATTACTTACGCGTCGCCATCTCCAAGGAAAGAGATAGGAGGTGGATAGGGTGGATAATAAGGAGATACAAATTATTTGTGAATAAGGAAAGAGAAATTTTTATTACGAGCGGGAATCGAACTCGCGTCTTTTCCAATCCGGGGAAGTGACCTAAGCCACTGAGCTATCGTACCGATCTTTCGATCATCCCAATCTCCTCATCACATTATTTTGTCTTTACGACCAACTTTATCGGAATGCATTTACATGCATTACTAAAAATCTCTTTTTCCTTATTCAGAAATAATTTGTGCTTAAAAAGTTGTGGAGCATGTCAAACGCTAAAAAAATATAGATCAATAATGTTTAATAAGGAGATGATAGGTAGGATACTAAGGAAAAGATAGGAAGGCTAATAAAGAGAGGATAAGGAGGGGGTTTGGGCCTCCGACGTTCTCACTCACCATACGAAACACCGCCGTGCCATTTGCCGTGTGGGGCCGGCTTTAGAATTGTCCCACCCTTTTCTACCCACGGGAGTCGTAAAAGCCGACTGAGGGAATACCGAGGGAGTGGGCAGCAGCGCCTCCTCGAGCATTGACAACATCCACTGCGATCGCCAACCCGCCTGCCAAGCGTGGCGATTGCGGCATTATCCCCCATGACGGGACCGCTCGTTGTGGCGTTCTCTTGGGGAGGCCTATGTCCAGCAGTGGACGTTGAAAGGCTGGTGGATGGATGGATGGATGGATACGAAACACAACGATAAGATTAACTACCATTATTACACGCTGGTCTTTTGTGAGAGGGTGGTACTTTCCCGATCGAGCTGGCCCATTAATGCTGAAACTCATTTTTGCATATACCTATCTCTCTTAGCTACTTTTCTGGGAGTTGCCATCGCGTAAATGATACCCTATATCTATGTAGCTCTAGCGTAGCGTGTACGCTGAGCCTTTACGATCAGGCAGGATATGAAAAGCCAAATCTGAAACAATGTCTTACAAATATATATGTCAATATAAAAGTTATATGTCTATAAATTTGGGATTTGCAACCTTAACTCAGTTACGTAGAAGAAGAACGGAAGGTCGAGCACGTAACGTGACGTGGTTCGTATTCACGTAGTACTTTAACAAGATGTAGACCAATTAATTGCGTAGCTCATTATCGTCTTCCTTGTTAATGAACTTCAACGTTATGATTAAGAATAGTAAATATACTGATTACTTAAGAGTAAAAGTATGTATTTTTTTACGCGCACGAAGACACCTGATGAAAGACAAAAGTTGTAGAAGACATATCGCGCGATTGACAGTTTTAGCAGCACAAACAAGTCAAGTCAAAATGGTTTTGATTAATATAAGTGCGTATAATACGCGTATAAGCGCTTTGTATTTACCGAGGACATTAAGAAGGGGTGAATTATTGAAGTTAGCATTCCTGAGCAATTGTCACCACTGCTGAATTGGCAGAGCGTCTGGGACGGTATTCCCCGAGATGCAGGTTCAAGTCCTGCTCGTGACTCTCATTTTCAATTTCACCTTTTCGTACTTTGTGTTAATTTGATATAAAATTTCTGAAATAATGTTAATTAAATAGCATAATACCTATCTATTGTGAAATAAATTGCTGTTAAATCATAGTTAAATTAATAACTCAATGAAATTTAATTCAGCAGCCCTATAGCTGTCTTACCTATATGAACGTTATTACTATCCCCATCATTATCAAGTTTCACACAATGTCTGCTAAATTGGTTAGAGATGAAATAGCAACTTTAGTGCGGAGTCGGATAACTTGACGTATTTACTTATGTTGTGCTCTATAGAGTTAACTTGCTATTACTACCAATTTATTGTTAGAATCATAATATAAATTTTCATCCCCTATGTTGCGACAAACGTTTATAACGTTTTGTCTTCTTCCTACGACTATTTTTGTTAAATTGATTCTTTTATACGTTATTATAAGGTTAAAGTTTTTGAATTATAATAGTTCAAGTATTTGTAAATATTTTGATATTTTTAGATACTTTTTGAGCACTACTTTTTGTTATTTTTGATTTCACACTTCACACTTTGTGTTAATTTACAACATAGCATTACGCTTGTATTCCCCGAAGGGGTAGGCAGAGGTGTATTACACGCCCACGACTCGCCAGCTATGTTTAAGTCCCACGTAATAGGCGGCGAGCCTATTGACGTCTACCGGGCACATTCCCAAACTCCGGACTGTTACTGAGAATTTTTGTTTTTAGGAAAAAGCTCAATAACATTGCCTGACCCGGGGATCGAACCCAAGACCTCATGAATAGCAGTCGCATACACTACCGCTACACCACCGAGGCAGTTTTATATGTTGATATATCTATTATTTTGATATCATACCTATTATATGTTAGTTACCTGATATTAACGACTGTTGTTATATAAGTACAGCCAGAATCAAAATTCCAAATAAATTCTTGATTGTTTCTTTAAAATATATTACATTTTTTTTATTGCTTGTAGTGGCAGACGGGCCACGGTCCATCTGATGGTAAATGGTAACCGTCACCCATGGACTCTACTATACCGAGAGTATTGTCAAGCCGCTGCTCACCAATTCATTTCACAGATATGAAATAAAATATAAACGGCTATCTCCTGCTATAGTCAAAACGCAACGATGTGCTTCATGGCCGGTCACACGGGAGATGGTGGTACCAACCCGCTCGGGCCCGATAACAAGTGAGTACTCCCACTTGGTACCCAGACCTACCACAAGTCATGCAATGGATGATAATTGCTTACTTTCCTTAGTCGCCTCATACGACACCCGTGGGAAAGAATGGGGTGGTGACATTTGTATTCTTAGTCCGTCACCACACGGACAAAAAATGTTTGTAGGTTGTGTCTCATAGTTAGGATACGAGCCTCGCCTACAGTACGATAGAAAACTGGCCATAAAATTTCCTTATCATTATTCTTTCAAAATGGTAATTGTCAAAAAAAATAAAAATAAGAGAAAGTAGCGCATTAGTAGGCATTGCATTTTCTTATGCATTCAATTTGAGGTATATTCCTTACAGTAATAGTCACAAGGATGAGGTCATGCATTATCGTTGTCTAACTTATCCGTTATCGTACATTTGAATAAAGGTTCAGTGCAGCACCTTCTACTTGTAGAACTCTGACAGATCTTATTCCGTCTGTAAACAAGCTGTTCAAGCTAAAGAGAAAATGTACAACATAACTTTCTTTTTGAAATCCAAATGTCTAGTAAAGATATCGCGTTCCAGGATATGTGTACATTACATGACCATTAACATCCAGTTTACATAAAGCTATATATAGCTATATATATCACAGTAAATAAAGCTAGGGTATTTTCATGAATTGATGAAAACTGCGCAAAACTGTCTAGTGGGGCCATACTTTGATGCGTATCAAAGTGTACATGTACGCCTGCTTTGAACTGCATAATAAAGCACGTGTTTCCATCGGCAACCGTGCAAATAGCGTCGACCACGTCTACTGGATAGTTCAGCCTCACGATCACTTTAATCCGGTAAGCGTAGTAATGTTTCACATGCACAGCGCCACCTGTATACCGCTCATGTTGTATCGTAGACAAATATTTGCGGTTAATTCAGTAAGTCATTGCATACTAAAATGATGATTTTTGGTCTACAGTTTAGAATTTTCTAAGTATGATATGTCAAAAGCTAAGCACACTGACAAAAGTTAAATAAATCTAACAATAAGTATTGGTTAGGAAGCTGGGTGCCACGGAGTCCTTACCTTCCGACTGGTGCAGGTGCTGTCGGGGCACGGTTGCTTCGGCAGATATCTGCACATAGTCGCAAGGGAGGGAAGCGACTCCGGGCTGTCACCATTGCGGCTGCGACGAGGACACGCCGCAGCTCACGCTCGAGTCGTGCTCGGCTTGGGCCGAGCAGCGCCGTGAACTCGTCGCGGCAATAGGGGGGGACCTCTCGCTGCCGAGCGTCGTCAGAGCGATGCTTGGCAGCGACAGGAGTTGGGCCGCGGCCGCTGCCTTCTGCGAGGAGATCATCTCGCGGAAAGAAGCGGCGGAGAGGGCCAGGGCGGCTGATCCTTCCGGCAAACCCGAACCGCCGCCAGCGACTGGGGCGGCGCAGGCGTGACGTCACCCAGGGACGTTGGGTATGAATGTGTTATTGAAATTAGCAGTTAGGAGCAATTGTCACGATGGCTGAATTGGCAAAGCATCTGGACGGTGTCCAGGAGATGCGGGTTCGGGTCCTGCTCGTGACTGTTATTTTCGATTTCACATTTTTCACTTTGTGATTAATGTATAGTGCTAAGCATGTCAAATGCTAAAAATATATATAAATATTTATAGAGCTTGCGTCATTATTAGGTAAAATCTTAATTGTAAAATTAAGTTTGCCTGGTCGGTATAATGTATGAAAATACTTCCGACAGATGGCGCAGACGTCACCCAGGGACGTTGGGTATGAATGTGTTATCGAAATTAGCAGTCAGGAGCAATTGTCACGATGGCTGAATTGGCATAGCATCTGGACGGTGACCAGGAGATGCGAGTTCGGGTCCTGCTCGTGACTGTTATTTTCGATTTCACATTTTTCACTTTGTGATTATTGTATAGTGCTAAGCATGTCAAATGCTAAAAATATATATAAATATTTATAGGGCTTGCGTCATTATTAGGTAAAATCTTAATTGTAAAATTAAGTTTACCTGGTCGGTATAATGTATGAAAATACTTCCGACAGATGGCGCAGACGTCACCCAGGGACGTTGGGTATGAATGTGTTATCGAAATTAGCAGTCAGGAGCAATTGTCACGATGGCTGAATTGGCATAGCATCTGGACGGTGACCAGGAGATGCGAGTTCGGGTCCTGCTCGTGACTGTTATTTTCGATTTCACATTTTTCACTTTGTGATTAATTTACTGTAAAATGTAAAAAAAAATATTTTTTCGACGCTTGAAGGGCAATAATTACCAAGCGACATTTTGGGTGATATTGAGTTATATACATCATTGAATTCAGAAACAATTCTGCGTCGATTAGTCCTACACTCATGCCGCTAGGAAGAGTTTTAATGTCGCTTGGTAACTTAAAAAATATCACATTTTCATAGTTTTCGGCGACCAAGCGACTAAAATTTTACCGATTTTTGATTAACTTTCACTTAGTAAATATTTGATTTTAACTATTTACACTTGGTAATTTTTGCCTTACTCAAATTAATGAGTTAAAACATAAAGTATTTTCATCCTTACGGTATCTGGGGTAAGAATATTGCTTAAGAAAATTTACTCGATTGAAAATTTTTATTATTCGTCATTTAAGACTTTTTAACACACTTAAATTATGTATTAATTTTCATTTAGTATTTTTTTCCTAAATGCACTTAAAAACGTAGTATAGTAATATTTTTCCTACCTAAAAAGTAAATTATTTTGTCGCTTGGTAATATTTTCCCTGCCATCTTTTTACTGTTTTTATTACTTTGATAACTGTTACTGATATAAAATTAGTATAAACATTAGCTTATTCCTGTTGCACTTATTCTGTTTTGCCGCTTATACGCGCTGAAATGCAGAATTTGGGTGGCTGTTGGTAACAAAAATTGCGATTAGCCTACAACAAAGTGTCACTTAGGCAACTCGTGTGCTCGCGCGAATCGTACTTAGTATCATCGCGTAGCTTGATAATAAGTACTCGGTAAGCGTTTTCATGAATTATAAAAAAATATGAGTGTGTTATTATCAAATTTATTATTTTAAGCTAAAAAAAAATATTTTTGTTGTTATCAAATTTATTATTTTAAGTACTCAATAAATAGCAATAAGTGAGTAGATAGACGTACAAATTCTACCTTTGTGGGTTGCTCTCAATTTGGCGAATCAAAAATTATAAAACATCAGAAAGGTATTAAACCTTAGTGCTAAGCTGATAAAATGTACATTGATTATTTAGATGAAGATTACTCAACCATTATCGATTATGATGAAGCTGTAATTTAAGATAAATGCTTAGCATCTACTTTTTGTGGCGATGAAGTAGTTTAAGATTTAACAAAAACAAAAAGTTAAAAAATAAATAATCTAAAATAAAAATACAAATATAAATAACATTGATGAAAATATAATTGGAGAAATAAACATGTACATTGATTATTTAGATGAAGATTACTCAACCATTACCGATTGTAATGAAGCTGTAATTTAAGATGAATGGTTAGTATCTACTTCTTCTTCTAATGGCGATGAAGTAGTTTAAGATTTAGCAAAAACAAAAAGTTAAAAAAGAAATAATCTAAAATAAAAATACAAATATAAATAACATTAATGAAAATATAATTGGAGAAATTAAAAAGGCTTGATAAATAAAAGAATAAACTTATTAAAGGAACGGCCACAAAAAAGAATTGCTGGACAAGAATATGTGCAAAGTGATCATCGAATCTAAACCACCACTTTATCCGTTCATTAGTAAAACAATGTGGAAATAACTGGGAATATATTGATACTGAAAAAAGACCGAAGATATATAATAATTTCTGCTGACTAAACTTTCTGGAAATCTTCAAAGAGATTGATTCAAATTCAAATTCAAAAATATATTTATTTCATAGGCCTATTAAATAGCACTTAAAATCGTAAATAATACACTAAAAATCCAAAACTGCACGCCTACAATCTTCATTTTTCACAATACAATTTATTGTTTGATAAGTAACTAATAATGTATTGGTCTTACTAAGTAGTTTTCAATAAATCACATAGATAGCGCTAATTTCAAAAGTACTGATGTGGGTTTCATGAATTGTACGCCATCTAGCGCTAATTTTAAGAAGTACTTCTATATTGATCTACCTCTCAGTTCAGGGCCGCGCGCACGCCAAGGCCACGCAAAAAAAGGCCCCGCGCCGCTAAAAATATTCCCGATTAAAATTTTCTTAGAGGTCAATGTCTTTTTAAATTTTATTAGTCTGTATAAATTTTATTAGTCTGTATAAAATTACTCAAGCCAATATAAACTGTATCCTTGTAAAAACAAGTTGTAAAATCACTTGCGCCCGGCCTTCAAAATGAACCGAAACGTCATTACGTGAAAATTGACTTTTCAGTGTCGTAAAAATTGTGGAATGTAAAATATGTTTTTTTCGTATTTTATAACGTTGGTGTGTTATTATTTACGTGTTTTTAGTGTTTTCAATTATTGTTATGGATAAAATAGTTATTATATTATACTTACAAATGTCATTAGTTCTTCAAGCAAAGGTAAGAACTTTCTTTTAACAAAAAACAATGTACCGGCCGGGCGAACGGCGTTCTGTTGACGATAGTAAAACCACCGGTGGCTATATGGCTATGCGTACGTAAAAAGGTAGTTAGTTCTCATGAAAGGCGCTGGTTTTAGGGTCGCGTCGAGCGTAAATGCCGTAAATATTCAGTTTTGTTTTGTTTATTTAATAACAATTAAACCACATCGAATCAGAACGTGAAAAGTAATAGGGCTCTATTCCTAGTCATAATAATTCGTAAACGAAAAAAAGACTCGATTAATTAAGTATTTCGGTCGTTATCG
Source organism: Leucoma salicis (assembly GCA_948253155.1). Classification (NCBI taxonomy): domain Eukaryota; kingdom Metazoa; phylum Arthropoda; class Insecta; order Lepidoptera; family Erebidae; genus Leucoma; species Leucoma salicis. The sequence goes on along the minus strand of OX411808.1, from coordinate 5,301,215 downwards.
TGTTAACATAGATTACCTACAACTCACGGATGTCCAAGCCAGATATTTTTCAAACAGTTTTTTAACTAGTTTAAATAACAAAAATGGCATCAAAAATATCATGAGTGTTAAAAATAGTGTTTGTTCTTTATATGTGTGTGTAGATATTATTTTACAAGTGCAATATATGATAAATAGAGACATTTTAAGTTTGAGAAATCATTTGTTCCGTGTAAAGCGGGAGTAGAACACACCTCAACGCTTCGCTTATGAGGCCTGCAATAATTAACACGAGCGTCTGAGGCAAGTGCATTCGCAATAACAAAGTGGCGATTGCAATCGGCACAAGTGGCCGGATTCCGTAGTAAAGCCTTTCATGATAAGAACCCGGCAAGAAACTCATGGGTCACTTTTTTAAATTACCATTTTATTACAATTTAATATAATATTTATTGATTAGTAAGTATAACACAAAAAAGAGATAAAGTGGAAGGGGCTTGATTCAGGAAATCACTCGGCTAGTTCTAAGTATCATATTAATGAAGGGGAGGGCAGGAGACCAGTATGTTTATAATTTTAAGAAAATCTTATTATATCTTCTTCTTTGCCTGGCCCTATCCTATTTTATTTGGGGTCGGCCCTCCGTATCATGCGTCTCCACGCAGCTCGGTCCCAGGTCGTCACTTTGTTAACTTGGGCTTCTTTAAGGTTCTTATTTACTACGTACATCCATGTAATTCGGGGTCTTCCTCGTCCTCGGGGTTTAGTTTCGATATCTAGCACTTTTCTGGTCATGTGGTCGGATGGTCGCCTCATAACGTCTGTACAACCGCAGACGGCTCTCCTGTAGTTTATCTGGGACAGGTCTCACTTTGAAGGTGCCTCTCATGTGTGTGTTTCTGACATGATCCAGCCTAGTTACACCACCTGCCCACCTGAGCATCTTCATCTCTGCGCAGTGTAATTGATTTTCGTGCTATATTTTGAGTGGCCAGCATTGGGCTCCGTATGTCATGGGCGGTCTGACGGCTGCTCTGTATACTCGTCCCTTTATCCGCAAGGGCATTCGAAAATCTAATTATGTGATTATTAAAATCGATAAAAATCTCAATTTGTAAAGTTCGCAACCTAAATTTGCCTTGTTCATTAATACTTTGCTTTGAATTTAGTACAACTACGTTAATAAATATTTTATTGTGATAATATAGTATAAAAAAGGGATGTCAATGAATGTGAGCAAGACGAAAGTAATGGTTTTTGAAAGGGAAGATAGTATGACAAATTGCGAGATTCTGATTGCAAGAGTAAAAAGTGGAACTAGTGAAAGAATTTATATACTTTTACCTGGGTTCAAAGTTTAGGAGAGATATAAAGTATGACTGTGATATTGAACGAAGAGCAAAAGCTGGAAATAAAGTGAATGGGGGCATGGCTTTATGAACAGCCAGAAAGTGTCAAAAAAGGCACTACTGGCAGTGTATAGGGGAGTACTGGTCCCTACACTTATGTATGGTAGTGAATGTTGGGCATAGCAGAAGAAGCATGAGAGTATGATAAATGCTAGGGAGAAGTCTGAGAAGCATAGCTGGAGTGACCCTGATGGACAAAGTGAGCAATAGTATGATACAAGAAAGCTCTGGTGTGAAAAAAGATGTAATGACAAAAATAGAGAAAGGAATGATTAGGTGGTCCGGCCACGTTAAGAGGATGGATGAAAGAAGATTAACGAAACAGGATCAAAGCAGGATCCAGCTCGTGACTGTTATTTTCGATTTCACTTTGTGTTTAATGTATAGTGCTAAGCATGTAAAATGCTAAAAATATCTATAAAAATATCTAAATATTTCCCCAGTAGTTTAAAATTTTTGTCTTTTTTTTGAATTTTATTTAATTTCATAACAGACAGAAAAAAATACACTACTATCCCCTCACAGAAGATCGGCATGAAACAACGGTAGGTATTTCTTCTGGAGGCCCAAATCCCCTCTTTATCCCCTCCTTAATATCCATCCTATCCTCTCCTTATTATCTTTCTGTACATTTCATTGGAGATGGTGACATGCGAGTGATACCTGTGGTGTTGCTAGCATCTATAGGCTACAGTAAAAAAACTTATTTGTCCTAAAATCCTCATAAATATCCAAGTCTGATCTCACTACCATCTTCTAAATATAAATATTCCCAAACTCCATTAAGCGTAGTTACTTTGTGTACCACCCGTCTCCCAGGTTAAACAAATTGACCAAGCCAACCCTATAAAGTACGGTAGCGGAGAACTTTGTAAATCGCAGGAAGACAAACTATTTAGTGCTTCCTAACGATGTTGATTTAAATTAGTTTTGTAGTTTTACCATAGTATTAATTAGTTCTATACAAATAATACTCCACAAAGGAAGCCATCAGATGGTTTATTTGAAATTAAATGTTTACCTAGGTAATTATCATTTACACATTACTGTCTTACGATGGGCAGAGGTCTTTTCTCTTACCACTGAAGTAATGCAGCATATTACCAGTGGCCCGCCAACACAGGCGGAGAGACGCCATACCGCGGGTTTCTTTAATGGGTGAGGGCCCCACACTACCCTGTTCATTGCCCCGAACGACGGGGGTGTGTGATTAGGTAAATTATTAGCCGCCTTAACAAAAAAAATGCGGATTTTTCTGCTCTACTTGTTTGACTATAAACTGAAAATATATTTTGGCTTTATAGCTTCCTAACACAAAGTTTTCTTAAAATACTTTTTTTTAACAAGTTAATGTAAGTACATTGCGGTGCGAAATAAAAATGTGATTTGATGTTTGTGATGTGAATTTAATCAAGAAAGTTGAATAGTTTAACTGTTCTAAATGGAAAAATATTTTCTTTGCAAATAGTTTACAAACCGAGATTAAATAATTCTACGTTTATTGGATCTATCGCGTTTACTTGATTTTTTATCCTGAGATGTCGAATACTTTACAGACAGTAGAAAATCAAGTAAACGCGGTGGATCGTAGTTTTAAATCCTAATGTTACAACATTTGTGTAAATATCAAAAAGAATATTATGTAGTGGAGTGACTTGAAGTTATACCACAGTAATATCTATAGGCCCTTATAATTAGAATTGATAAAGCAATCTATTTATCTATCTATAAGCCTATCGATGTCCACTATTGAACATTTATATAAAAGAGGACGTCTACGAGGCAATACGTAATAGTACACACAGTTGTTACCTTAAGGATGAAAGCAACTACTACCCTCGAACTATTAAAGCCCTCGCTATGCTCGGGCGCCAAACCCCGTCTCGGGACTAAATAAGTCTTTATCTCGAGGTAAACACTGTGCTTTTCATTACGAATACGAGGAAACTAAAAATAAAAATCATGAATTAGCTTAAGAAAAAATTGGAGACTTTAAAAAAATTAATTTGGAATCGCCGTTCTCCCGCCGATTTTGTTATTTTTTTCTGTGGCCTGTCAGCTATTCATCCATTATTTTTCATTTTAATCATTGAAAAAATATAAATCATCGTTATTTTAAAGATATACTTAGTTGCAACTATATTAAAATAAAGTCATATAAAAAACAAATTCTAAAAACATCGCGCTGTAATTGACTGGCTGTACAAAAAAATAAAACTGTATTTTTTTTATAATTACTCAGCTGTCAGTTGAAAGTAATTCTCCCTAGGGCTGAAAAGTATTACTTTCAACCCGCTTCTCAGGCAACTTCAGGCCTACTTTCAGAGTATGAGTAATGAAAAAACAATTGCATTGTGTTTTCTAAATTTAAATCAACCATTACCCCACATTGTTTTCTTCAAAGGCTTTATCAAAAATAATGCTAATTTTCCGCCATACACATAATGTATGCCAGTTACCATTTAACTGACACCCCAGTGGATCTGAAACGACACGCGTGACGTGGTACTCTCAGCGGTCCGTGAAAAAAAAGTGAAATCAATTATAACGAAATGGCATGCCCGCAGCTACAGTACCGACCATTTTGACGTGAACCACCCTGGTATCCCTTCCCTTGTAGAAATGTAAAAGCAAAAGATTATATCACTCGCATACCGCAGTTCAACTAATTTTGGAAGTCACAAGAACCTTTTCAAAGAACACAATATGTTGTCTGAGCCCTTTCGAATTGATTCCTAATTAGCGTAATATGCAAATAAAAGAGAATGCCGTGAATTATTTTTGGTTTGATTGATTTTCGTCCTTATTTTTTTTTAAATAATGGAATGGGGTGATTCAATAACATTATGGTGCTGAGTGTTTATTTATTATTCCCGTTTTGTAAGCTGAAACTAATAACCAATAAAAGTTTAACTCTCCATTTAAATAGGTATCTAATGTGATCCATCACAATTGTTTTACATTTATAATTTCAATAGTGTGATCGCTGTTGTTTTGTCACGATAAAAAATGATTGTTACGAATGAGTATTCGAGTAAATAATCATCAGAATGACGGCGTTATGGTTCGCCACTGGTCACGTTCCTTTTCAACGAAGCCGAAAAGTAGACAGGAAGGCCGCTTTATGATAAGTGGCAATGTCTTGTCTCTGCCTACCGTTCTGGAGAACAGGCTTAAGTCTGTGTATGTTAAGTATCATGATGTTATACATAATATATCATGAATAGAATCGAATAGCACCCGCAGTAATCATTTATATTCTTACAAGTTTTATATAATAATCTGAGCATGTCAATTGCCTAAAAATAAAATAAAAAGGTAGTTATTTTATACCCATGTCTATTTTCAAATAAAGATGCAATTAACTGGCAACATTTTCTGCCTACAAAATATCTACAATAGTATTTCGCGTATCTGTAAATAATCAATGAAGCGCATATTGTTTTCTGGAAACAATATTTTATACACCGATCAATACAGAAACAACAAAACAACTTATAAAACCCAACGAAGCACGTACAATTTCAACCACAACAATATTAACATAAATTTTCGCGTAATTGTGCAAAATTTTACAAAATTGTATACAATCTTACCCAGTAATTTTAATAATGAAACAATTTAACAAAGTTATACTCGTATACGTTCTCACCGAGTAATGTTATTAATTCTATGTTCGAAGCTACAATCTCATATTCATTTTTATCTTACCAGCCTTTAACGTTGAAATCAGTAGAATATGTTAACCCCAATAAGATACTTTTTGATCTAATATTCTTTAGCATTTGACATGCTCCGCTACTTTTCCTATCCGGGGAAGTGTTCTAAGCCACTGAGCTATCGTACTGACTTATTCGGTCATCCCAATTTCCTCATCACGTTTGTCTTTACGACCAACGCCATCTATCGGAATGCATTTACATGCATTAATCCAACACTACTAAAAATCTCTTTTTCCTTATTCACAAATAATTTTTACCTAATAAGATATTTTACGTTAATAGATTCGGTTTGCTATCTTGTTTTTTTTATGTAGGCGACATCATGTTACCAATTGCACAGCCTATCGTCCGAGGTAATAAACAGGGTAATGTAGAATTATTAGCATTTATATCGATCTAAAAAATATACAGTTAGGTAATGGTTTTCTCGTAAAATACAGTATTAAGTAGAGCATAAATGAAACAGTAAACCGAACACTGTTCTAAAGGTGAAGACTAGTCATATAGAATCATCACATTTTCTACACGAGTACACTTGCGACCAGTTTTATGTGCACACAATTTAAAATACATCTGGAGTCGTTGGCTTACGTCAGTGGAAAAAGTAAAATTATAGAAAAATGTCATGCTAAAATGTGTGCTATGTATGAATATTTCTTTGGGTAATAATATTGTAATGTATTGCATAATCCAGCCCCCATAGCCGAGTTGCATAAACGTTGTAGAATAGAATAATCAATGCATGGGATTGACAGTCGGTTACGCTTACGTTGTCGTAGCATTATGTCAATCTCATGTATTGATTATTCTGTTCTACTAGCGTTTATGCCACTGGCTATGGGGAAAATTTACTCTTCCTACACGCTTAACGCTGAGTTTCTTTTTTCGTTTGATTTTATACCATAAATACTTAACTTGTTCAATAGATAATTATTTAAAAAATTCCAGCATTTAATACAATTATCCAATCATCTGTGTTGCATGTAGATGTATAAGTGATATGTACTATTGTGTTTAGTAAAGTTCAATAAAATACTATTGCACTGAAGCTTTGTCTAACGTAAATTTTAAACGTCGGTGAGTACATAGTAGTTGGTAACCACGTTGAACTAGACAGTGTGTACTTTTTCTCGGCCTCATGTGCGCAAACATTGTTTAGTTACCGGAGGGTGTATTTTATCTTGTTGTGCTTGTTTTGTAGCGTTGTACGGCGAGAGAGGTGAGGCACGAATGGGGGAGAGGGCACCTGTTGCCCCAAGATTCGATGTTGGGTGGTCTAATCCAGGCTGAGATGAAATAAATACAACATTGGCTCGGAGATAATGCTGCCGCGTTGTCTTTTGATGATATTCACTAAAGCCTTAGAACCGCACGATTTTTTGGAATTCAAAGGAGTTTACCTTGTTGCTTTTAGTAGTGAAATTTTGAGTAACAAGTGACAATAAATAAATATTCATGAACATTTTCACACAACGTCCTCTGGTCCCAAACTAAGCTTAACGCTTGTGCTGTGGGTACCAGATTACGGATTTAATACATATACTACTTTTTTTATACATATAATATATAGAACAAATATCTGTCTTCATCACACAAATAATTGTCCTGAGTGGGAATCGAACCCACGACCTCGTGCACGGCAGTCTGTTACACTACCAAGCACGCCACGAGGCCCGTCAAACTATGTTCATTCTATTGGCAGTATTTCCAATGGTTTGACATGGACGGACGTGAACTTCAGATTATAAATACGACACTCTACGACATCTTATATGACAAAAATATATATAAGCAAATTATAAAAAAAAAAATAAAAAAATGATTTTTTCTTAAACTATAAGAATGTTTTTTTTTAACTGCCTCTGTGGTGCAACGATAGAGTAAGCGACTGCTGATCATGAGGTCTCGGGTTTGATCCCCGGGTCGGGCAGTGTTATTGAGCTTTTTCGTAAACAGACAAATTCTCAGTACCAGCCCGGAGTTTGGAAATGTGCCCGGTAGACGGCAATAGGCTCGCCCCTTATTACGTGGGACTTAAACATAGCTGGCGAATCGTGGGTGTGTAATACACCTCTGCCTACCCCTTCGGGGAATACAGGCATGAAGCTATGTATGTGTTTTTCTTGGTTCTGAGTTATAATGTGTGCTAAATTTCATGGTGATCGGTTGAGGGAAAGCGTTACGAGTAAGCAAACAAACATACGCACTTTTTTATTTATAATATTAGTAAGGATAAGAAACAAATAATTTTCAATATTATTAGAATATGAGATAAATCATATGACACATGTGGAATACTATTTCACTGGGTCAGTTAAACAGAAAAAACTTAGTGAAAACTTTCTTTCTTCTTTTCTTTCTTTCGTTCTTAATATCCTTAAATGTATATATTTAACTCTTTCGCTTCATATTATCTATTTTTTATCTCTTTTTAAACAGGTCCATAGGTATAGATAGGCTACAACTTCCCGAAATATTAATAGTAAAGTTCCCGGTATACGTAACATACAAAGCAATTAAAACTGTATCAACCATTATAGGTATTGGTTTAATGGGGATGTCAAAATTATTGGAAAGTTTGAGTTCTCTAAAAACTTTTTTTAATTTTCTACTGACGACTAGTACTTAAGATACGAGTATATAACTAAGTGACGTGTCTTAAAACATTTTATTTTTTGTTACAGGTAATATATGAAGATGTTAAATGCCGGTATGCGTTCTAATATACAAATTCATTTATTAATCTTATACATATTAACGCAACAGATTTAAAAAAGTTTGTTATAGAGAACATGCAAGACGTGCATTCACATATATTGATTATTTTACCTTGTCGGTGTTTCATTACTTCCATTATTTTATAGCTCAGCATAGACCTCGTTGGAATACGAGTATAATGATAAATAAATAAATATTCACGGACATTTACACACAACGTCCTCTGTTCCCAAACTAAGCTTAACGCTTGTGCTATGGATACCGGATTACGGATATAATAGGTAATACTTTTTTTTCTGTAAATACCTATGTATAATAGATAGAAAATACCCAGACGCAGTTCAAATATGTGTGTTCATCACACAAATAATTGTCCTGAGTGAGAATCGAACCCAAGATCTTGTGCACGGAAGTCGGATACACTACCGACTACGCCACGAGGCCCGTATGTATGTAAATGCATCATAGGTGGCGTGGGTCTTAAAGACATTTAAAACAAATGTGAAGTGGAGGTTGGTTGTCACCATTAGGTCCAGAACACTTCCCCGGATTGGCACAGCAGGTTTGAATCCTATTACCAGTAAAGCTTTCTTTTTCCACTTTCACAAATAATTTGTTCTGTAAAGAAACCTTTTTTTTTGTTTGATAACTCTTGATTAGACTTAAAAACTGGTATATCCCGCTACGGGAACCTGAGATATAACCTAAAAACTAGCTTTTAGCTGCGGCGTAGCCGCTTGTAAAAGTATTTTTTATGTGTGTAAATGAGGGGGTTCTCGAGATCAGTCTACATGACATATATATGACATGACATATATACATGACATACATCTTCTTCCCTAGTACATCTTCCCTATTAGCCGTTGTTTAACGTTCACTAATTCTTCATGCACATATTATTATCCACAATTCATCCGCCTTTCCTAGTGTTCCTACCAAAATTACTAATTAATTTAAGGAGCGATTGAGGATAGCAAATCGTTTCGACCTGCAGCAGTTTCATCAATCTTACGAATATTAAAAGTACACAGAAAATACCTCATCGGATGAGTATTAGTACCTACTTAAGTCGGAACAGACCGGTAATGCCACTCCACCCAAGGCACACAGTGTCATCGGCAAACAGCCGGGTGCCTCGTCTTTATGCCCGACATCTCAATGCATTATTAAGTTGGAGAAGAAACGTTATGTCCAGATATAGATATTGAAGGCTAATGGATGGGTGGGTGGATGCCTGTATTCGTGCCCGGAGGTCCTACACCCGCAGCCGACGTCGCAGAATCCGCGACGAAGAGCGGGAGGGCCAGCTGTATGCGGCGTACAGCAGTGCGCGCGCCGCGTTAAAGCTGGCCATCTGTCGCGCCAAGGACGCAAAAAGGCAGGAGATGCTGGAGGGTCTCGAGCGTGACCCCTGGGGACGCCCGTACCGCGCGGCGCTTAACAAGCTCCGCGCCCAGGGCCCCCCCCTTACGGAGACCCTCCAGCCGGGCTTCCTCTCTGAGGTGGTCGAGGGACTTTTCCCCTCACGGGCGGTGCACACGCCCCCGGTCATGGCTCCGCCAGATGGTGACCGGGAGGCCGCCGACGGGGAGGTACCGCCCGTGACGACGACGGAAATGGGGGCGGCGGCTGCGCGTATGCGGAGAGGCGCCGCCCCCGGGCCGGACGGGGTTCCCGCCCGAGTGCTGGCCCTGGTCCTCGACCACCTTGAGCCCCGCCTCGGGGAGCTGTTCGGCGCTTGCCTGGTGTCCGGACGGTTCCCTGGCTGCTGGAAGGAGGGGAAGCTCGTGCTCCTGCCGAAGCCGGGACGGCCTCCGAATACGGTCTCGGCCTTCAGGCCCATCGTGTTGCTGGACGAGGCGGGCAAACTTCTCGAGCGGGTAGTCGCTGCCCGCATCGTCCGGCACCTAGGAGCGGTCGGCCCCGACCTGTCCGACGCCCAGTTTGGATATCGGGCGGGTCGGTCTACGGTCGACGCCATTCTGCGCCTGAAGGCCGCGGCTGCGGAGGCCGTCGCCTCGAGGGAAGTGCTGTTGGCGGTGTCGCTCGACGTCGCCAACGCCTTCAATAGTCTGCCATTCGGCTGCATCAAGGAGGCACTCCGGTACCATGGGGTGCCCCTCTACCTAAGGCGGCTGGTGGCAGACTACCTGGACGGCCGCAGCGTCCTCTTCGTGGACCGGGAAGGGGACGTTGTAAGGAGGGCTATGTCGTGCGGCGTCCCGCAGGGTTCGGTTCTTGGGCCGCTCCTGTGGGACATCGGCTACGACTGGGTCCTCCGTGGCCGGCTCCCCCCCGGGCTGGGCGTAATTTGCTACGCAGACGATACGCTCGTCACAGCCCGGGGCAGGACCCTCGAGGAGGCGGCAACGCTGGCCACCTCAGGTACCGCGGAGGTGGTCAGGCGTATCGAGGCGCTGGGGCTTAGGGTGGCCCTTGAAAAGTCGGAGGCCCTACTCTTCCATGGGCGCCGACGGGGCCCGCCCGCCAGCGCCTCGATAACGGTCAACGGTGTGGGCTTCCCAATCCAGGCCCACATCAAATATCTGGGCCTGGTATTGGATGGACGGTGGCACTTTGACGAGCACTTCCGCCGTCTTGCGCCAAGGCTCGTCAACACGGCGTCCGCCCTCGGGCGACTTATGCCGAATTTGGGCGGACCGAGTCTTGCGTGTCGACGGCTCTACGCGGGGGTAGTACGGTCAATGGCACTGTACAGCGCGCCCGTGTGGGCGGAGTCCCTGGCCGCTCGCAATAGGGCCCTTCTGTGGCGTCCACAGAGGGTCGTAGCGGTCAGGGCAATACGCGGGTACCGCACGGTCTCGACCGATGCAGCCTGCACGTTGGCCGGAACCCCCCCGTGGGATCTGGAGGCGGAGGTGCTCGCCGACGTCTATCGGCGGGCGTCGATGGCGCGGGCGGGGGGCAGCCGCCCCTCGCCGAGCGCAATGTCATCGTGGCGGGAAGATGCCCGCCGCGCCACCGTTCTAAAGTGGAAGTCTCGGCTGGAGACGCCCCGAGCCGGTCTCTGGACCGTGGGGGCGCTCCGGCCGATCTTGGAAGAATGGGCAGGGCGGCAGCACGGGATCCTCACCTTCCGGTTGGTGCAGGTTTTGTCGGGGCATGGTTGCTTCGGCAAATACCTGCACACGATCGCAAGGAGGGAGACGACCCCAGGCTGTCACCACTGCGACTGCGACGAGGACTCGGCGCAGCACACGCTCGAGTCGTGTCCGGCCTGGGATGTGCAGCGCCGGGAACTCGTTGCAGTCATAGGCGTGGACCTGTCGCTGCCGGCCGTTGCGCGAGCGATGGTTGGCAGTGACAGGGCCTGGACCGCGGTCGCCACCTTCTGCGAGGCTGTCATCTCGCGGAAGGAGGTGGCGGAGAGGGCCCGTGAGGAATCCTCCTTCGCGGACCCGATTCGCCGCCGGCGCGAGGGGCGGCGTGCGCGCGCTTACTTGCGCCTGATGCCGCCCTAGCCGAGGCTGCGGACGGTGGGGTCGGGGAGTACCCTGCCGTCCGCGGAAGCCTACCGCGAAGGTGCGACGCCCAAGTGCGCGAGGCGTCGCTCAAGAGAGGGTGCCCGTAGGGGCTGCCGCCTGCGGATCGCGGTCGTAACGACGCGGTACCCGTGATCCGCCGTAGCAAGGGCGGGTGTAGGCGCACGGTGGGTTTTTAGTGGGTGAGAGCCCCATTCACCCCGTTGTCTCCCCGGGCAGCGGGGTGTGCGGTAGGACATTTTTGCCCACCTAAAATAAAAAAAAAAAAAAAATGGGTGGGTGGATGCTGTAAGTATGGGCTTATCATATTATTGTACAGGATTAATATTCATTTTACTTTGAAAATTTAGCTGCGAAATAAGTTATTATTAACTTTTTTTTTATTGCATGTGGTGGCAGACGAGCACGTTCCATCTGATGGTAAATGGTAACCGTCGCTCATGGACTCAACTATACCCAGGGTATTGTCAAGACGCTGCTCACCATTTCATTTCACCGATTTGAAATGAATGAATAAACGGCTATCTCCTGCTACAGCTAAAATGCTGATGTGCTTCATGGCCGGTCACACGGGAGATGGTGGTACCAACTCGCTATTGTATTCAGCCCTAGCACCAGTCATGCAATGGATGATAATTGCTTACCTCCCTTGGTCTCCTCATACGACACCCGTGGGAAAGAATGGGGTGGTGACACCTGTATTCTTAGTCCGTCACCACACGGACAGATTTTGGCGGGTATTGTTCCTTTGCCTATCATTAGTACACATTCCTTATATAAAATATTTAAAATACATAGTAAAAGATGTGGAATTAAAAAAAAGAATTATCGAAAGCATAATGTTTACCTGATCATAACTAGTATACCCCACTTATACTGTGTCTACCGTGAGCATCGGCTACGTTTAAGTGAATCAATTATTTAAGCCTACTATATATAACCATCACGCGCGTTAAGATTTACTGTTGCAGAAAAGTTCTGCGGCTCTGGATGACTTATTTTTAACATAAATTTCGTTTAGTCCTGTGCCATCTCTCCCTTTGATATTTCGGACGACTAGTTTTATATTTATGATACAACATTTATTATTATTTTGAGATCTGAAAAGATTTAAGTTCAATTTTAACACGGTCATGGACAGTACGTCGAGAGACGTAAATTATGACCCTCATAATATATGGCACTACGGCTATAGGTAGCGATTTAAAATACACCAAAAGTAGAACTTCGTCCACGGACAACTATTTCTCATAGCATTTATAGGAAGGATATGATTCTGTGCCGTTTTAGGCTATAATACAGACAGCTAGTGCCACAGTAAACACTCCTGCGCGTGTACACAAGTTACCTCTGTCACGCACACATTGAAAAACCACGTGTTGTGACACTACGTCTGTGGCCGGACAACTTATGTACATATTCGACCGACTAAACTATCGGCACGCTGTGATGGCCGTTTTGACGTTTGTCCACTCATGAAGTTTCGTATTCATTAATAATTACATTTATAGGAGCAAATTGCTGTTCTTTATTGTCAATAGTGACGTGCAGTTAGTCATAAAATTTATCGAATGTATAATTTTAGGACACAAAATTTATTTATTACATTGATTTCTAAACTATATATATTATCTTAGGGTCACGCGAACATTTATTTTTTATTTTTGTAATATTATAATAATTAGTGTACTTATTTACCACACAACTCGGCATTTGATTTTCGAAATTAATTTTTTTTTAGATTAAATCTAATATGATCTTCACTAGGATCGCTGGCCAGCACAATTACTACCTCCGGAAAACTCGCGTCAATGCTCAATGCAAAACAAAGCAGTTTCTACTTGACGTTGCTTTGAAAAGTACAAACTGTGAGTGCACTGCGATTGTGATATAGTTTTGACAAGGCTGTGAATATAACTGTTTAATTAATAAGAGAATATTATGAAAGAGATGTGAAAATAGATAATATTTTAGAAAACGAACTTATAATTAATGTAGGTGATGATAGCAGTGACGACAGTGAAAATAGCAGTATGGACGAATCTGATTAAATATGGTCTTTTGTGGCACCTTTTTTGGTCTCTTTTCTGTATTAATTTGTATCTTGTGTGCATATTAAGTATGCATATTCATTTTCATCCCAATATTCAGTTCGTTCAAATATATTAAGTAAAAATGTATATTTTTTTTTATTAAACCTTTTTAATCAGGTACTACTTGCAATAAAAACACTATTGTAATATGTCAAAACGGCCATAATAGCGTGCCGCTACTATAGTCGCCACGTGCCACAGCGGGAGGGAGGGCGTGCGTTGTGCTCCAAGAAGGTGCGCTATAGCAATTTTTGGTGAACGGTAAGTATTAATTTAACCATAATTCAACGAAATATTTACCTTAGTTGTATTTGCCAGCTACTTCAATGTATCTTGAGTAATGTGTTTTTTAATTTGGTGCTGATAACTGCATGTGGATAAAAATTAAGTAATTATATAAACTGTCGAAATGTCTTTAAATTTTCGATTTATCAGTGTGGCATATCAAACTGTTGCTATTATTACAACTATTTCACAAATTGAAATCGTGTAAACTTATTGCAGATGGCGTCGGGTAAGAGAACAACATATCTACTTTCAACAATCGACCTCTTTGACGACGACTCCGATTCGAACAATAAAAATCAGGATCCATATAGCGACGCACGTGGTGAATATGGTTCTGATGGAAATTACGAACTTGGAAATGATGTTACCTTGAGTACTGACTCGGAGTATTACGAAATATTTAGCCGCTAGGTCGGCAATCGTCGGTTATCAAGACAGATTATCGTTTCGGAATCTGAAAGTTTGAGGACAGAGAGTGACAAGGAAGCATACGAGTAACCAATCTGAAGGTAACCATAACACTCAAAATATACAGTGGCTAGTTGCGCTTGAAGCGGAGCTTGACGAAAACCACGAGGCATCTCAGATTGTTGCATTCACGGAGAATGCAGACCACTAGTTTTTCGTTGATCTCTTTCCAGCCTCTCAAGATCTCGGTTTATTTCCTGCAGGAAGGAAAGTGAAGCTAGCTACCGTCCCTATCACGATGTAGAACCTTAAAATGTTCCACCCAATGCTGAAAACGAAACTTCTGCAGTCCAAGAAGAAACTGCTGGTTATCAGGAACAAAATAGCTCATTACTGGCCCATGATATGCAGATACGTAATACTATACGCTCCTATACACCACCGAGCCCCGTAAGTGGGGAGTGACAGATCCCTGAATTTCATTTTGATTAAACTACTTTCGGCCCTCGGGTCCACGTCGATCAAAATATGACTGTAGAAGAGGTATTTTTTGATGTTCCCATCAAATATGATTGAGTATTTGGTTACATGTACGAATGCTTATGTAAAATCTCTCACTAATCAAAACAGACCCCATACACGTAATAGTCAAAACAAAGTATTTCATGAAACGAATGCCGATGAAATGAAAAAGTTTCTCGGTCTCATTACTACAAGGCCAGATTAAAATTTCAGATCGAAGAAAAATTTTTACGCATACAGATGTTTTATACTATCACCCGATTTTCAGTCACGTTATGTCCAATTGAAGATATGAGCAAATATTGCGTTGAATTTGCTGTTCAAAACTTCATTTTTAAGGATCTGGAAAGGTAAATACATTTATCAATATGTTGATACAGAATTTTCGAAACATTTACTAGCCCAAAAAGGAATTATCGCTAGATGAATCAATAATGCTCTATAGAGGGCGCCTAGTCTTTCGTACATATACGAAAAATAAAAAAACCAAATACGGCATCAAGTTTTACATATTGGCCACTGATGATGGCTATATTCTAAATATTTTGATGTATTGTGGAACCAAATTCCGATGATGCAAGTCCGATAATAGAAAAACTAGTTTTGCGCTTGATGAGACCGTACCTACTTAAAGGGCACGAATTATATATGGATAATTTCTATAATTCAGTCACTCTTTCTGAAAAACTTCTTGATCTCAAAACACACACTAATGGAACTTTAGGTGTAAACCGCAGGGGTATCCCTAGTGGGTTAGCTAAAGCGAAATTGAAAAAGGTGAACACAAATGGCTTAGGAAGAATAAAGTTTACGTGAGTCACTGGAAAGACAAGAGGCAAGTTCTGATGATTACAACACTTGATCACCTTGAAATGGTTGGGGTGACGAATAAAAGAGGATAGAAACTCATGAAACCAAAAGAAGTAGTCCAATATAATGCTCATATATCTGGAATTGATCAAGCTGATCAAATGGTGAGTTACTTACTCTTGTTCGCGTAAGACTATTCGCTGTTACAAAAAAGTTCTACTTCACATGATGGACCTTACTACCTGGAATGCGTATTATTTCTTCAGTCATTTTGTACAAAAGAATAACAAATTCGAATACATCGATTACAGAGACAAGTTGATTAAAACCCTTCTTTTAATTAAAAAGGTTGATGAAAACAAGACAAGCAAAGACTTGGTTGTCGAACCAAAAACGAACTGGAAAAAAGTGCCGCAACCATTTCTCAACCGGGAACTTCTTCAGCACCGGCAAAAACGTGACCTCGTAAGGAAATTATGCCATAATAGACATAAAAAACAATATATTTTTTATGAAAGAAGATTGCTATGATTGATTGTAAGAGATAAATAAAGATTATGTTGATTATTACACATATTTTGAATTATACCCTGACTCGCCTGTGGCCGTTGTTAGTGCAACACATCTGTTGTGGTACGCTTGATGAGGCAGTCCGTCTGTAGACGGTCGCGCCTTTAGCCGTAATGCCACAACACGCATCTAGGGACTTACTTGATATGACAATTCGTCTCTAGGCGATTACGTATGTGACCGTTAGTGCCATAACACACCGTTTAGAATTCATTTGGTATGAATATCCGCCTATAGGCGTTTACGTCTCTGACCGTTACTGCCGCAACGCTTATCACAAATTATTGAGAAATGTTTTGTGTCCGTGAACGTGTTAAAGTGTGACTTATAACCATGTCGGCCGTCACCAGCGTTCTCTGAACAGGCATTAAAATTAAAATATTTGGGGCTAAAAGAGATGTTGGGCCGGGAGCGATGGCACACGGCAGGTTATGATAATATTAAGGCCCCATACTATTCCGTAGTCTCCCTGAGTAGCGGGGTGTGAACTAAAGGAAATTCATACCGGATAAATAATAAAAATAGCAAGTAGATTGACAGAAAAATATAAAAAAAAATATTTAATTTATTTTACATTTGAAGTCTTTGCGGTATAATGACAACTCTAAAGTAGAATGGGGAACTTAAGTTGTATAATTATAATAATAAATGCATATTCTCCATATGGACAAAATTAAGACATAAACATATAGCATCACGCCTGTATTCCCCGAAGAGGTAGGCAGAGGTGTATTACACACCCACGACTCGCCATCTATGTTTGAGTAATAGGGGGCGAGCCTATTAACGTCTACCGGGCACATTTCCAAACTCCAGGCTGCTACTGAGAATTTTTCTTTTTAGGAAAAAGCTCAATAACATTGCCCGACCCGGGGATCGAACCCGAGACCTCATGATTAGCAGTCGCATACACTACCGCTACACCACCGAGGCAGTTAATGAATTAAGACATGAATTCTTTAAATAGGCTGAGTCAATAACACGTTTTATATTAAGAGCGAAACCTACGCTAATGTGAAACACGTCACACGTTAGACTTGAAACGGATATATAGCCGGTGGCGCCCTCTCGCGGCGGATGCTGCTCGGGCGCCAGCGAGCCGCTTCCGGCCCGCCCTCGTTATGCCCGCTTTGTGTGACACACGCTACGCTACGACAACGCCACGTCGACGACCCATTGTGAAACGATATTACACTTACGATTTATTCAATGTTTAGCTGGAATTCTAGCAGGGAAATGTCGGTTCAGAAATATAATATTTATTTATGAATAGTGTAACTCCACAGAATAACTAACAGTACTGACGAAGTAACGTTACTCGTTAATATCTAATGAGAATCACGAATCATATTTACTGTTAGTAATATACAAGTATATAATATAGTATATTATATAATATAGAATATTATATAATATAGCGAGCTAGTTTTTGGATTATATCTCAGATTCCCGGTATAGTAGCGAGGTAAAATGTATACCAGTCTAATCGAGAGCTATCAAATAAAAAAGGCAATCAAAATCCGTTCAGTAGTTTTTGCATGATGCGCGAATAAATAAACAGACCATCAGATAAACAAACAAAAAAACTAAAAAATATCGTTTTGTGTCTAGACACGCCTATATAGCCTCTTACAGTAATTTTTTCTCAAATATCTTAAGTGTACAGACATAACTATGTTACAGCTTTTTTTCAGGCAAAAATTGGGCAGTGAAAAGCCGGTTATTATGTGAAAATTCATTGTCTCTGCTTACCCTGCTGAGAAACGGACATAGGTCTCTAAAATATGACACTTTAAAACAATCTTCATATTAGTCCAGTGGGAGATATGCTGTGAAGCTGGGTAGCAATTGAATCAACAAGTTTTTATTTTTGGTAATTTTGTGTCATAACTTTAAACGAGCAATTCTTGTATCTATTAATATTATAAAGCTGTAACAGAGCTGTGTCTGTACATTAACAATTTTTTTTAGAATTTTTGTCTATTTGTTTGTTTGTTCGCGCATCACGCAAAAACTAGTAAACGGATATTCATGCAACTCTTTTTATTTGAAATGCCTTGATTAGACTTAAAAACTGGTATACATTTTATCTTGCTACTATATCGGGAACCTGAGATATAACCGAAAAACTAGTAAATTATTGAAACTAGATTTTTTAGAATTTATTTAAATAAAGCTACTGGATGGATTTTGATGCAACTTTTTTATTTGAAAGGCTTTGATTATACTTAAAAAACCGGTATACGTTTTATCTCGCTACTATATCGGGAACCTGAGATATAACCGAAAAACTAGCTTTTGGCTGCGGCGAAGCCGATAAAATAAAAAAAATAAATAATAAAATAATAATAGTAATAAAATTCTTGCATTTTGCACCACGATAATGCGCCTTCGCACAAGGCCATCATTGTGAATGAATTTTTGTGCAAACACTCGACAAATAACATCGAGCAACCACCATATTCATCAGATATCGCTTCAGCCGACTTCTTTCTTATTCCTAAACTCAAATTACCCCTTCGTGGCACCCGTTTTCAATCGGTAGAAAGACAAAGGATAATTCGCGGCGAGAACTGAACTCAATTCCGGAAACAGCGTTTAAAAAATGTTTTGATGATTGGATTATTCGTTGGCGTAAGTCTATCGTTTCTGAAGGAGCATACTTTGAAGGTGATAAAATAAATTTGGATGAATAACAAAAATTTTGTGTATTATTGATCTTTTCCCGGTACTTTCTTTATAGAGTAGTATGTAGCTGCTCACTATTTAATTTCATGTATGGGAACTCGCTTCATGGGACATCTGCACGTGCGGTTGCACATGCAATTGTCTTAATTCACATTCCAAGTGTACTACTTGATTTTATTTACTTTCCATCCAGGCGAAGAGACGGCACATGGCGGGTTTATTTAGTGCCTGAGGGCTCCACATTACCCTCTTCGTTGCCCCTAACGACGGAGTGTGCGGTTAGGTACATTTTCTCCCGCCTTAACAAAACACGAGTACGATTTAAAATAGTAGTACAGTTAGTTATTCATATTTTTGGATCCATTTTATTAATTAACAAAATACGCGGCGTCCCGAAACAGATATAGCGTGTATTCAGATTGAGCTACGTATAGCAATAAATCCTTTGTATTACAAACATACGTTTTTTGATAGCAAATAAATATATCTGATTGGTTCGACTTCAAAAAGAGAAGTTTTAATGGAATTTTTTGGCGTAGACATTTTTGTTTTACATATTAAATTTTTCGTCACCTTATTATAGATTACCTACTACTTACATCGTATGATAGTATGCTTTCTTGTGAGAACTGAAGAGCTAGGTGTTTATTTTATATTTATTTGAACACGCTAATCTAGATAAGTACACGTCAGACATGATGCAATTCATTGATGAATCGCTTTTTTTAATTTATGCCTATTATCTATATAATATCTATTATATAATTCTCGTGTCACGTTGTTGCTTGCGATGAATTCTGAAACTATTTAACCGAATTTAACGTTTTATTTTTAAAATGTGTGTTTTGCTGGCGTGCTTAAGCTAGGATAGTTTTTAGCAGATATTTTTTATTAATTAATTGCAAAATGTTTACGAAAAAAAAGTGGAGATAAGAAGTTCGCTGGGTCAACTAGTCTATACTATCTATACTATAATTATAAAGCTGTAACAGAACTATGTCTGTACATTTAAGATATTTGAGAAAAAATTACTGAATTAGGCTATGTACGCGTGTCTAAACACAAAAGGTTTTTTTTTAGATTTTTGGTCTGTTTGTCTGTTTATCTGTTTGTTTGTTCGCGCATCACGCAAAAACTACTGAACGGATTTTGTTGCAACTTTTTTTGTTTGATAGGTCTTGATTAGACTTAACAACTGGTACATATGCATTGTATGCCGCTACTATATCGGGAACCTGAGATATAACCCAAAAACTAGCTTTTGGCTGCGGCGGAGCCGCGGGCAAAGGCTAGTATAATATAAAATAATGTCGTTGTCCGTGTGTGTTGAATCTCCACTTATTTCTTCTAAACCAAATAACTGATTTTAAAATTGTTTTCACAGTCATTATGACAATAAAACTTACATTAAAGATTTGAATCCTTAAATCCTTATCCTTATAAATATTTATAAATGCGCAAGTGAGTTTGTTTGGTATATGTTCGGGCCTCGTAGCGTGGTCGGTAGTGTAACCGACTTCCGTGCACGAGGTTGTGGGTTCGATTCCCACTCAGGACAATTATTTGTGTGACGGACACAAATATTTGTACTGTATGGGGGCGAGTGCCGTAATCGCCATGCTTGGCAGGCGGGTTGGCGATCGCAGCGGATGTTGTTAATACTCGAGGGAGTGCTGCTGCCCACTCCCTCGGTATTCCCTCAGTCGGCTCTTACGACTCCCATGGGTGGAGAAGGGTGGAACAATTCTAAAGCCGGCCCCACACGGCACATTTATTATTATTATTATTTGTTACGCTTTCACGCCATAACTGCTGAACCGATTGTTCATATCTATCTATACCATTATAAAGCTATAACAGAGCTATGTTTCTAAATTTCAGATATTTGAGAGATTATAAAATTAAAGGTTAGTTATCATTAAAAAGAAAGAATCTATACGCCCCATCATACAATTCTATCGTTATTCGGCATGTAATATTTTGATTCCATTGCAATATATTTTTCTTTTATTTTTTATAGAGCATCGACGCCAGTGACCTAAGCCAGTCAATTCATTTCACGATACGGCAACGAATTTGCGTGTGCGTGTATAATATTGTTTTTATTTGAAAATGAAATAGAATTGCTAGGGACTGGCGTGTGTATAGGAAAAATATGCATGATTTTTGCATTGTTATTTTTTTAATTTTGATGTTGATGTTTTTTTTGGTGATTACTTGACCGATCATTATGACATTTACCATAGATTACATGTAGTCGGGAGTAAATTATACTATTCATTAATAATATAAATAAATAATTATACTAACTAATTATACTACTCGTATTACAGTGTTATAGTAGTACGGATGAAACGTTGTGATTTAAAATCTTATAGTTATATTTAGTAACTAAATTTGCATACAAATACGTCCATTGAGCCAATAATTACACAGCTGCGAATAGGCTTTTCGATACAGGGGTATTTTTCGATTTATGCTCGTATTGATATGAAACATAAAATACGTAAAACTTTGGAAAATTTAATGTAATATAAACACATATTTTCCACTTTATGTACGCTGGCGTGTCGTAAATTATACATGCCTCGAGAATCACTACGGCATACGGGCCGGGCAAACCCTTCGAGAATTTCACATTTTTATCGTTTTACAAGGAAAACATTTCAGTGCTAACCAGTGAAAAGAGTCGTATATAACACCTATAATTTACACGAGAGGAAAGTAATAAAACTTAACGGTCCTGTGTAGACGTTGTTTGTTGAAATCTGTGAACGCGACCATATAATTTGAGCTGTCAGTTGACGAATGTTCGCGCTTTTCTACACGATTTAGAATACGTTGCGGTAAGGATGACAGGTCTTGTTGTTTGGTCGTGACAGCTTAGCATATAATGGTGTAAATACATTAGCTGAAACGGCATGAGATTCGGTTTCTTCAGATGAGGGACGACACCTGTAGGAGATCTTTGAGAGAGCTTATCTTATATATTTTAATTAAATACGTCATCGTGTTTATTTTCCATTTAAATTCTTAAAAGAGAAATTAATTCGTAAGAGCTATTCAGTTTGACTAAGCTATATCTGAATATATATAATTGGCCAATTTTGTTTTTTTTTTAAATAAGGCTGTGGCTCAAAATGTTGCCAATAATATTGATGTGAATAATGATTTAATATGTGGTAAACTAACATCAATCATATTTATCTTGTCATTGCGCTACTCCATACGAGGTTGATAAATTGTCTACCTATTCATAATTATTATTTTATATTAGAATAGTGTACTTTAAATTTTGAAAGCCGAAAAGATACATAAATACAATAACTCATTCTCATTTTGTTTCTTTACTCGTTTTTGCTCTGTCTGTCCGTCCGCCTGTCACCAGGCTGTATCTCAAGAACGGCGATATTGCGCACGCTTACCCACTGCGCACAGTTACCTCGAATGACTCTAATAGTAACATAACTCCTTACATTTAGAACTGTTTCGTTATGCGCATCCAAGTCTAAGTTGAAAACCACGAATTGAGTCGAATTTTACTTGCAAAATTTGGTAAAAAGCCAAACACCATGGTTACAGAGAGTTACAATAGTGTAATGTTGTTTTGAGCGGGAGGGCCGGCTTTACGAAGCGTATCGTAACGCACGTGCCGAGCTTAAGCTGGCCATCTGTCGCGCCAAAGAAACAAAGCGGCAGGAGATGCTGGAGGGTCTCGATCGTGACCCCTGGGGACGCCCATACCGTGCGGCGCTGAATAAGCTCCGTACTCAGGGGGTCAGGGGGGGCCCTTATTGAGACGCTCCAGCCGGGCTTCTTCACCAAGGTGGTCGAGGGTCTTTTCCCACAGCGGGCGGTGCTCACGCCGCCGGTCATGGCTCCGCCAGAGGATGACCGGGAGGCCGTCGAAGAGAGTGTGCCACCCGTCTCCGAGATGGAAATGGGGGCGGCGGTGTCGCGCATGCGGAAGAACACCGCCCCTGGGCCAGATGGGGTTCCCGCCCGAGTTCTGGCCCTTGTCATCGACCACCTAGAGCCCCACCTCAGGAGACTGTTCGACGCGAGCCTTTCGTCCGGACTTGTCGGCACGGCGTCCGTCCTGGGGCGTTTGATGCCAAACCTGGGTGGACCCAGCATCGCGTGCCGACGGTTGTACGCAGGGGTGGTTCGGTTGATGGCGCTTTACGGCGCACCCGTGTGCCTTCCCTTCCTTCCCTTCTGTGGAGACCGCAGAGAGTCGTGGCGGTCAGAGCAATCCGCGGCTACCGCACGGTGTCATGCGAGGGCGCGTGCGCATTGACCGGAACCCCTCGTGGGACCTGGAGGCGGAAGTGCTCGCCGAAGTTTATCAGCGGGCGTCAGCAGCGCGTGCGGGAGGCGTTCGCCTCCTGCCTCGTCAAATGAGCGCATGGCGGAACGACGCTCGCTGCGCTATCATCGCCCGTGGGAGAAGGGGGGGGGGGTACCCTGCTGCCACCATTGCGACTGCAGCGAGGACTCGGCGCAGCACACGCTCGAGTCGTGTCCGACCTGGGCTGGGCAGCGCCGAGATCTCGCTGCAGTCATCGGAGAGGACCTGTCGATGCCGGTTGTTGTGCAAGCTATGGTCGGTGGCGATAGGTACTGGACCGCGGTCGCTGCCTTCTGCGAGGATGTCATCTCGCGGAAGGAGGCGGCGGAAAGGGTCAGGGAGGCTGATCTCTCCTCTGGCCCGACCCGCTGCCAGCGCGCGGGGCGGCGTGTGCGCGACTATCTGCGCCTAATGCCGCCCTAACTGAGGCCGCGGGCGGTTGGATCGGGGATTATCCGCCGCCCGCATTGAGCCTACCGCGAAGGTGTGACGTCCCAGGAGCGTGAGGACGTCACTCAAAGAGGGAGCTCGACGGGGCTAGCCACCGCGCGGACCACTGAAGAGAATACACGCGGTACCAGTGGTCCACCGTGTACGGGTGGATAAGGGCGCACGGTGGGTTTTAGTGGGTGAGACTCACTACCCCGATGTTTCCCCGGATAGCGGGGTGTGCGGTAGGCACATTTAAAAAAAAAAGTGTAATGTTGTTTACCTAGTCAATGGTACGAACCCTTCGTGCGCGAGTCCGACTCGCACTTGGCCGCTTTTTTTTTTCAGATTTCTTTTCACCACATTATCGAGTCACTTGCTCGAAAATTCAATAAATCTGAATTCACAAGTCATTAAAAACAAAAAGCAATTCTTATTCCAATTGAGTATTCCCGCACCAAATCTGCATAGGGTGTAAATGTTTCACCCCTCGACAATATGGGAAAAGGAAAAATGTTAGCAATATTACAATGCAGACTAGAATTACAAAAATATTATTTAGAATTAATTAACAAACTTTTTATGTGTATGAGAATATTATATAGATAGCTTTTGCTGTAATTTCCCCTAGGACTTAAGGAACGGGCCTATAGAGAAATAGGTTTTTTTTTAATAAATAGGAAATTAATGAGGAATAAAATCTTTACATCCGTCATATCTTGTACATTACAAAAGTGAATAATAATTATAAACATTTTAGATCTATTTCTTTTTAGCAATTGACATGCTCCGCTACTTTTTAAAGTACAAATTATTTGTAAATAAAGAAAAAGAGATTTTTGGTAGGGGCGGGAATCGAACCACGCATCTTTTCCAATCCGGGGAAGTGCTCTAAGTAGTCGTAAGACAAATGTGATTAAGAATTTGGGATGATCGAAAGGTCAGTAGGGTAGCTCAGTGGCTTAGAGCACTTCCCCGGATTGGAAAAGATGCGTGGTTCGATTCCCGCCCCTACTAAAAATCTCTTTTTCTTTATTTACAAATAATTTGTACTTTAATAATTATAAAGTTAGTTAGCTATCTATCTAAAGTGTAATTAAGATGTTTGAGAAAAAATAAAATGATAAATAATAATAATTATAAAGTAAGTTAAATCTATCTATATATACTACATACAATAAAGCTGCAATTAAGATATTTGAGAAAAATAAGTACAATAGTAAATAATAATGGTAAAATAAGTTAGATTTACATTTTGATCTATATTTTAGCTCTTGTCATGCTCAGCTACTCTTAAAGTACAAATTATAATTTGTGATTAAGGAAAAAGAGTATTTTAGTACAGGTGAGAATCGAACCTGCGTCCCTTCCTATCCGGGGAAGTGCTCTAATCCACTGAGCTACACACAGAGTCGATTCCCGCCTGTACTAAAATACTCTTTTTCCTTAATCACATATTACAATTTGTACTTTAAGTTAGATTTAACTTTTTAAAGTACATATTATTTGTGAATAAGGAAAAAAAGATTTTTGTACTAGCGGGAATCGAATCCGGGGAAGTGCTCTAAGCCACTGAGCCATAGTACAGATCTTTCGATCATCCCAATCTCCCTATCACATTAATTGTCTTTACGACCAACGCCATCTATCGGAAGCATTTACATGCATTAAACCAATATAGTAAACACAAAGTGAAAAATGTGAAATCGAAAATAACAGTCAGGAGCAGGATTTGAACCTGCATCAGCCATCCTGACGTCAGGATGGCTGAATTGGTAAAGCATCTGGACGGTATCCAGAAGATGCAGGTTCAAATCCTGCTCCTGACTGTTATTTTCGATTTCACATTTTTCACTTTGTGTTTAATGTATAGTGCTAAGCATGTCAAATGCTAAAAATATATATAAAAATAACCAATATAGTAAGTTTCATTTTGCAATTAAAATTCAAACTATTTGATGGCGCGATTTTTTAAACATTTTTTATCAATATTTTTTAGCATTTGACATGCTCCGCCACTTTTTAAAGTGAAAGTTATTTGTGAATAAGGAAAAAGAGATTTTTTGTACTAGATCTTCCGATAGAGGACGTTGGTCGTAAAGACAAATGTGATAAGGAGATTTGGATGATCGAAAGATCTGTACTATAGCTCAGTGGCTTAGAGCACTTCCCCGGATTGGAAAAGACGCGGGTTCGATTCCCGCTAGTATAAAAAATCTCCTTTTCCTTATTCACAAATAATTTGTACTTTAAAAAGTGGCGGAGCATGTCAAATGCTAAAAAATATAGAATGAAACTCGAAGGAAAATTTTTAACAGACTAACGTTTATTTCATATAAAAGTTAAACCATAGATAATACCAATGACCATTATATTCCTACAATACTAGTATATGCTCTCAAGTGTATTATTTTGATAAATTAGAACAATACCACCACTTAACAAAATAATACAAAGTTCTAAATAAGTTGGTTACATATCACTCAAATTACCATACCCATTTTTTGCATAAAATTATAATGTTTAACCTTAGGTAAGCTTTTTGTGAAAATATCAGCAGGCATTTCAGAAGATTTCAAATATACAACTTTTACATATTTCTTTAAAACAGCTTCTCTTATGAAATGAAACCTAACATCTATATGTTTAGTTCTCCTGTGATACATACAGTTTTCAGAGAGTTTTTGAGCACTCTGATTGTCATTAAATATCACAATAGGCATACTGTTTCTATTAACAAGTTCAGAAAAGAGATTTTTTAAGAAAATAGCCTCTTTACTAGCTTCACATATAGCCGTGTATTCTGCCTCTGTACTAGAGAGAGCTACTGTCTGCTGCTTTCTACTCTCATGAGATATTACACATCTTGAATATATAAAACAGTATCCAGTGTAGGATCTTCTGTCAATGCTATCAGAGGCCCAGTCGGCATCTGCAAATCCAGATATATCTAAATTATTTTTGGTAAACATTAACCCAAAAGATTTTGTACACTTTAGATATTTCAAAACCCTCTTGGCATGTTTCCAATGGGTTTCAGTATTGCAGTTATTAAACTGACTTAAATAACTAATACAGTAGGATATATCAGGTCTTGTCAAGACAGAAAGATACATCAGACTACCTATAAGTTTCTGATATGGGTATCGAGAAATAGAACATATATCTTTTGTCTTTTCTAGCTTTAAATTAGGCTCCATAGGTGTATCTATATCTATACAATTCAACAAATTAAATTCCTTTACCAATTTATCTATAAAGTGCTCCTGATTAATACAAATATTATTTTAAGTTATTTTTACATTCATTCCTAAGCACTCTTTTAACTGTCCCAGATCTTTTAACTTAAACCTACTACTTAAATTAATTTTCAACTTATTTACCTCTTCAGGGCAGTTTGAGAATACAAAAAGTCATCGACAAATAGGGCTATGTATGTTTTAAAATATCCAAATGATTTTATAAATAAGCAATATTCACACACAGATTTGACATAACCTAATTGTTGTAAATAGTCAATTTTTTTTTTTATACCAGGACCTAGCGGACTGTTTAAGTCCATAAATTGCCCTATTTATCTTTAGTACCTTAAATTCACTATTCTCACATTTATAGTTAAGATGTAATTGCATATAAACTACTTCATCTAGTTTACCATTTAAAAACGCTGTAGTAATGTCCAAATGTGTTATGTCTAAGTCTAAGTTTACACTTATAGCAAATAGTAACTTTAGAGAAGAATATTTAAGTACAGGTGAGAAGGTTCTTTGTAATCAATACCCTGTCGCTGGGTAAAGCCCTTTGCCACTAACCTTGCTCTGTATCTCACTGTGTCACCACTTAATTTATTTTTGTATACCCACTTACACTGCACCACTTGAGCATCACTGGGTTTGTCCACAAGATCCCAAGCTTTGTTTTCTTGGAATGATTGCAGTTCTTCCTCCATTGCTTTGCACCACTGTTCTTGTTCTGAGCTGTTCATCACATCATCATACGAGAGGCTGTCTTCACCTACAAATTCATTAGTGACACATACATTACTGTATCCAAACCTTTCTGGTTGTTTTATCATACGTTTGTGTTGGTTAGGCTTTTCAAGTGGTCCAAGTTGTGCCAATTCATTCTGTGACATAATAGTGTATAGGGTAGCGTACCCATAGACAATATAAATATTTTTTTAAGTTTTATCTCTCTATTTGTCTAGCTGTTTGTTCCGACCAATCACCGGAACGGCTGGACGGATTTAGACGGGATTTTTAGTGGCAAAAACTAGACTACTCTAATTTTGAGAAAATAACTAGGGTTGCACACTTACCACCGAAGGAATGTAACATAGTTCCAGTGGCCCGCCAATAAAGGCGGAGAGACGGCACACGGCGGGTTTCTTTAGTGGGTGAGGGCCCCACACACTACCCTGTTCGTTGCCCCGAACGACGGGGTGTGCGGTTAGGTAAATTTTTTCCCGCCTAAACAAAAAAAAAAAAAAAAAAAAAAAAAAAAAAAAAAAAAAAAAAAGGGTTGCACACTTAACCCGGCATCAAGGGGGTGGAAAATGACTACACGGACGTGGGGGTGGCTCATAATTACCCGATATTTTGACATAAGCTATTTCAATATTTTTAAGAGAAATTGTTAATTATATTATGGTAAAGCGTTTATTGTTTTACGTTTTAGTAAATGAAACAAGAAATTGTATGATAATTCTTTTAAGTTAAATCTTTACGCCCTTAAAAAAATACGTAAAGATCAACGAAATTAGCGTTCCTTAGGCTAATCTCACATTTCTTAGCATTAATTGAATCTTTAATTTTTTATGGCACTTTTATAAACTTAACTACAACGTCTTTAGAAAAAATGCACTAGAACCTAATCAGAACCATCGTTGTTAATGCAATCACTTCACAAACGTACGACATGTTCAGGGCAAATATATTTATTGCAACTATGACCAAGTATAGGTTGTTTTGCGATCTTTCTTCTGAAACTTAAACTATACCATCTTTACCATGATAACGCTGTGAAGATTCTACCTGATGACTCGAAGAACTTTCTGAATCTGGTAATGGTTGCTTCTGCTGGGGGAGATGAAAGACTTGTATCACGACCATAGTTATAGCAGACCATATTTGAGTTCTAACAGCAGAAAATGAACATTGTCATCCACACTTTCTGAAATACCTTGCTCCGTGTCGCTAATATGACTACACATACTGACACAATCCTCTTCAACACCGGACTCGTGATCAGATGACGTGACATCCGAGTCACATTCTTCAAGAATTAATAAAATTGGTTGTTGTTTTCCTTCCTCTCGATCCATTTTTTTGACCTACTGATAAGAAAGTGAATTAATTAACAAGAAACGATAGTTCCAGCATAACACACAGACACAACAGCTAAAGCAATTATAAAAACATAAAAACCATCTATGTAAAAAATGGCACAAAATTGTTACACTGTGTGCGGGGATGGGTCATAAATATTTACTTTTTTAACTATGGGCACACTCAAGTAGTAGCTCCAAGCACGATCCTCGCACAATTGATTCTTAAACAACGCTTAGCGGTACTCATTAACTCCAGCTACAGAAAGAAGCAGATACATCGCTTGCATCTGCAAAGTAACAAAAACGTCCCGGTTAATTTTGACCCAACCCTCATGACGCCGGGTTAATAAAAAAATAACTAAATAGGTACCACGGACGAAGTCCCATAAAGGAGCTAATCATGAATAAAAACAGTTCCAGACACCGATTTCATATAATACTTTTTGCACAACCCTAAATCTAAATCCGAAACATCACTGTTAGAAATTACATTCTTTGGCCTACTCGCCAATTTGAAACAGAAAAAAATATAACCCTTAGAATAAATTAAAGGCCAACCATCGCTCGCGCCAATTGTGGGGGCAGTGAACGTAAAATTATGCTAATCTACCAAGGTCTCCTTCTCCTCTCCTTCCACACCCATGGCGTAGCTAGTTTTATTGTAATCACTTACAAAGGGACGGATCTCTTTATGCGTTACCACGTCGTCGTATCCCCTGAGGCCAGTATTTTTGACATCCGCTTTATTTATAATGTGTACACTTTTCAACGCCGCACATCCCTCTCAACATTTCGCAGGCAAAAGGCCAATATTTGTTTCGTTATTGAAGTTTTAAATGACACTATATTTTTTTTAATATTCACCAGAACTATTGTAGGGACAAGCAGCCATGTTACATATTTTATTTAATATATTATAACTGCCATGCTGAGCATGCTGAAGTGGCAATGGGCAGGCCACATCGCTCGACGAACCGACAACCGTTGGGGAAGAAAGGTTTTCGAGTGGCGACCGCGTAACGGACGGCGCAGTGTAGGACGGCCTCCCACCAGGTGGACCGATGACCTGGTCAAATTCGCAGGCAATCGTTGGATGCAGGCGGCACAGGACCGTTCGCTGTGGCGTTCTCTTGGGGAGGCCTATGTCCAACAGTGGACGATGAAAGACTGATGGATGGATGGATTATAACTGCCTCGGTGGTGTAGCGGTAGTGTATGCGACTGCTAATCATGAGGTCTCAGGTTCGATCCCCGGGTCGGGCAAAGTTATTGAGCTTTTTCCTAAAAAAAATTCTCAGTAGCAGCCCGGAGTTTGGAAATGTGCCCGGTGGACGTCAATAGGCTCGCCCCCTATTACGTGGGACTTAAACATAGCTGGCGAGTCGTGGGTGTGTACACCTCTGCCTACCCCTTCGGGGAATACAGGCGTGATGCTATGTTATTATAAACTAGCTCTACCTAACCTCTGACATTTTATTGCGTGGAATTGAAGTTTTTATCTTCTGTGTGGTGCTCAATTTCTTTTTCCGAAATAAAAGTAACTTGAGTTACTTTTTATATAAACATATACTATCTGCCAGTGAAATTCCCGTCCAAATTGGTCTAGCTATTTCTGAGATTAATCATAACAAACAGAGAGACGAAAAAAAATTTTAAAACTTAAGAATCAAAAGTCAACAAAAGTCATCGATCAAACAAAAAAAATAAAATAAATGAATTCCACGTGGACGAAGTGGCAGGTTGCAGCTAGTAAGTATAAAATAAAGTAGTTCAGCGTTTGTCTACTTCTGTATTCACATCTTCTAAACCATGCAATGGGTTTTATCAGTAAAGAAATTGAATATTTTGTAACAGTCACAAGATAAAAGGTTTCTATTGCTTACGCTGGCTTTACAATGATAGTCAGACACATTAAATAATGCACAAGTGAATTGTTGTTCAAAGATCTTGAAGATTTTCTTCAATTTACTAAAAACTGCAGTCAGGTAAAGCCGAGGTAGGTCACTAGTATATCATTATTATTCGCCTCATACGACACCCGTGGGAAATAATGGGTTGGTGACACTCAGTCATGCAATGAATGATAATTGTTTACTTCCCTTAATCGCCTCATACGACACCCGTAGGAAAGAAAGAGGTGGTGACACTTGTATTCTTAGTCCGTCACCACACGGACAATATTATATCATACGGCTAATTTCTTTTTAATAAGGTACTTACTATATAGCTTGTTAATAATGTTGTGTATAAGCTGAAGAACCAACTCAACATAGACAGTAATTTTATTCAAGGTCTTATTTTCCTAGATGTCTTATATTGCGACAGTTGGATAATAATAATATGTATACTTGAATAGAGGGAAGCCTTAACGAAGCATTCAGTTTGTGTGCGTATAAATGAACATTTGTATAGAAATTGTACGTTACTTATAAATAATTATGTTAACTATTACTACTGTTATTGGGCACTTGTCGCCCCTTTAGATAAGAGGCAATTAAACCATAGTTCGCCACGCTGACTGTGGGGCAACCCACACATACCATAAAAATATTCAATGTATATTTTTTTTTTATGAAAGCGTTCCGCAAGCGGAAAAAAGTTACCTAATAGCACACCCCATCGTTTGGGGCAACGGACAAGGTAGTGTGGGACCCTCACCCACTAAATAAACCAGCTGTGTACCGTCTCTCCGCTTGTACTGGAACTGTGTGACATTACTTCAGTGGTAAAGAAATCATTATCTCGTCCTAATATTCAGTAAAATTTGTAAATAAATTTAAAAAAATAATTTCATAAATAATTTGTTGAATTTGCAATTTTGCGTGTAGCAGGTTCGATTACCAAAGTGCTTCCGGAAATGTCCATCCATCCATCCATCAGCCTTTTAACGTCCACTGCTGGACATAGGCCTCCCCAAGAAAACGCCACAATGAGCGGTTCCGTCATGGGGGATAATGCCATAATCGCCACACTTGGCAGGCGAGTTGGCGATCACAGTGGATCTTGTTAATACTCGAGGGAGTGCTGCTGCCCACTTCCCCGGTATTCCCTCAGTCGGCTCTTACGACTCCCGTGGGTAGAGAGGGGTAGGACAATTCTAAAGCCGGTCCCACGTGGCCAAATGTAATCTAAACAAAATAATAAAATTATCATAACTGATCCCTTTTTAAACTAAAGTTTAATAATACCATTTTAATTTGCTTTTGAGTAAATTAATTTTATGCATATTTTCATCAGGGACAAATCTACAAACGGACAAAAAATCTAACAAAGAATTGTTTTGTGTTTAGACACGCCTATATATAGCCTAATACAGTATTTTTTCTCAAATATCTTAAAGGTACAGACATATCTCTGTTACAGCTTTATAATAGTTCGAAGGATGTACAAAGGGTACATAGTTATGTATAATTATATTGTCTACGTAGTGTAGCTCGCACTATCGCTGGTTTCAATTTATGACAGTAAATTACAGTAATCGTTTCAAAAACAACATAAATTCAAATCAACTATGGCTTTTGACAAGAAGTAAATTGCTTACATGTTGTAAAGTTACTACCGTATATTGTGAGACTATAATCAATTCAGTTCCACGCGTTGTTCACTATTGTTACTAGTTAAATTGCTTTCGCGCCTTGTAGGGATACGTTATAGCAATCTCAAAAGGAACAAGTATGTAAAATTAAATTATTGAATGTGGGGGTAAATATACTAAATATATTTGCAGTTCTAAATTTTGTACATAATTATTATTTGCAACATGACAAGTAATGTCACCTTACATGTTGCGATGCAACATATTTAAAGGGAAGCCTTCGCTTCCCTTTAAATATATGGAAAATGTTGTGCGTACGCTGCGTGTATTCCTAGCACGATCGTTCCTGCCAAATTGTCGGTTTTTTTTTGACGGAACACGGAGAGCCCACAATGTAATTTGGTTCCTGACGGTCTTGTGTGCCACTAACTTATATTGACCCATTTTGATAAAAGATTTAAATATAAAAATAACTCCATGGCATGCGCGCTATAGCCTGCCGGGAATGGCCGTTTGGAGGTAAGGCGCGTAGCGTGCGCGCAGACCGTCCACATTACGTTCGCGTTGCATGCTGTGTTACAAATAATCTCTACAACGCTTTAAACTAGCAAAGATGTGCCGAGTCCGTGCAGGGACAAACTTAAGAACAGTATTAGTATGAACAAAATTTATATTTGGGTGCGTTATCAAACATACACACACACACAGAGGGGCAAGCGCATGCCATTTCTATTAAAATAAACACAACTCTCGACAGATTTTTTCGAACAATAAAGAACATAACACGTGCTTTATAAAAAAATATAATATATTATATATACAAAATATGTGTGCGTATAATAATACGCGTGCTTAACAAACTGTTCCCTGTGATTTTACCCGCCGTTACATTTAAATGAAATCGAATTATGAGGAATCTGAATGACACGTATTACATTAATAGTTTTTACTCTTTTTCTATGTTCTCGGCTCTCGGTAGTTTGACCTTATACTAGAATTGGTCTATCCGTCAATCTATTCCTGTATCCATCAGCCTTTCGTTGACCTTTGCTGGGTATAGGTCAACCCAAGAGGGCACCACAACGACCATCCATCAGCTTTTCATTGCCCTTTGCTGGACATAGGCCTCCTGAAGACACAGCACAACAACTAACGATCCTGCGCCGCATTCATTTAACGGATATCTCCGACTTTGACCAGGTCATCGGTCCATCTGTTAGGACAATGTCTGAAACGTACACGCAGGCGAAGGACAAAATTGGGGTATAAAATAGTAATTTTTCAAAAAATCTTGAAATACAAACTATGACGCTGACTATACAATACTACTAGCCTTTGCCCGCGGCTCCGCCGCAGTCAAAAGCTAGTTTTAGGCTATATCTCAGGTTTCCGATATAGTAGCGGTATAAACTATATCCGACCACTATGTCTACCTAGGACAAACAGTCCAATTAGGTAGGCACAACTTCGAGAAAGAGATCAATCGACAAATCCAACTCGGCTGGGCAGCGTTCGGGAAGCTAAGGAAGATTTTCTCGTCCAATATTCCGCAGTGTCTGAAAACGAAGGTCTACGACCAGTCTGTGTTACCAGTGATGACATACGGAACAGAGACGTGGTCTCTGAATGTTGGCTTCGTATCAAGGCTCAAAGTCGCTCAGCGGGCCATGGAGCGGGCTATGCTTGGTATTTCCCTACGTGATCGAATCCGTAATACGGAGATCCGTTAGAGAACGAAAGTGACCGATATAGCCCGCCGGGTTGCCATGCTGAAGTGGCAATGAGCAGGCCACATCCCTCGATGAACTGACAACCGTTGGGGAAGAAAGGAAACAGATAAATATTGTGTATAGACACGCCTATATAGCCTAATACAATATTTTTTCTCAAATATTTTAACACACACACAGCTATGCTCACACACACGCAACAGACACAGCTTTGTTATAGCATTATAATAGCTAGGATAAAGCATATTTTTTATAGATTAAATGTCTGATATTACCTGGATATTATAACTATTATCACGAGATTTTATAATAAAGGCCATAAAATCTAAAATCGATGTTGTCAGAAACATCCGTGAAAGTTTTAAGCGGTCACCGTTGTCACGGAGGCTAGGTGTCAACGTCGGTGTCGGTTCTATTATTGCACGGTAACAGTTTTGAGTTGACTGCATACCCCCCGAGCTATGTGTTGTTGGAGCTTTTATTAACATATTTGCTGTTAAATTTATATCAATTTGTGGCAGTTTAATTACGTGGTAGTATACATTTAATGGTTATATGTGTATGTGTCACGCTGAAACCCATAAAGACTGGGTGGATATAAAAAACTAATCAAGTGCGACATCTGATGTAACAAAAATAAAACTGGACAGTGCTATATGTAGTAGGTAGGTAGTAGAAATGATTTAAATAGTGATGTTTTCTACCATTGAACAAAAGTCAGAAAGAACTTTTATTTAAAACGACGGGTTGTGCTGAAGACCAGTAGGATACAACAAGAAAATATGACTAAATATATTTCTATGAAGAGGTATTAATTTTCCTCTTACCAATAACTGTGGAACATGTTTATTTTGCTCAAAGGGGATAATGATTCAACATTTTGTGAAATAAATTTATGTAAAACGCTATGTAAAGCTCCGTACTCACAATTTACTGAATAAAATTATTACCAATAAATGTAAACATAAAGTAACTAATTAGATAGCGACATCAAAGAAACGTCAAATTTTCAAAATCCAAGACGAATGATTAAATAAGAACAAAATAAAAATGAAAACACCAACTCCACATTTAGGCTTTTCTATGTTAGCTGATAAAATTCGCGCACGGCACAGTTTTCAAAGCGAAACCAGCGACACAGCCCGCTGATTACCTTCATTTTCTTGGGGCACGCATATGCCCCTGGGGTGAGGGGGAACCCTACAATTTATTTCGCCTCATGAAAACGTCAACACGTTGACGTGTATTTTTGGGATTTTAATCGGGCGATCCCGCGCTCCAGGCGTCCTGGCCCTTTATGTAAATGCTCGGCCCATTTATACCAGTAATTGTTTTCGTTGAAAATTGACACGTATTCCGTTATATTTCGCTGTGACAAGGTGTTTCCCAGTTTGCGGTGACAAGTAACTAGAAACTCAATTTCTGGAGACTTGTGAACTTGTAAACAGTTTGACCAAGATTTCGAATGCATAATAATTGAATTCCAATATTGTTACGTGAATTTAAATACAAATCACAGTAAATGTTGGCCACATTTAAGCAATTTGGTTTCAAATATAATTTACTAAAGAAAATGATTTTTGTATTGAATTTTCATTACCATAATTCCTTTTGTAGTTTGATCTATTTTTTACATTTTAATAAGTAATTTAATATAGTGAGCAGACACTTTTATTCTCTGTTGTTAAGTCTTATTTATTAATTATACCGAAAAAATGGAATTCTACAACCTACAAAAAAAAATAGCTGTCCGCCTAATCTGACTATGAAAGTGAAATTAGGGGTTGTGTTTGTGTATACAATATAATTTAAATTATTATTTAAAAAACGTTTGCTAAAATATTTGTCCATGATTATTGTACAAATTCTTTATAGCAAATAAAAACTGTTGCGTTCATGCAAGAAACTTTCAAGATGGAGGAACTTTCCCGAAAATAAAATACAAAACATAGCAATTAACTTTCTAAAAAAAAATCTATTGTCTCATGGCAAATTTTCACAAATTAATTCTACGAACGGTTTACACGCTATGCTTTCATAAAAAGAATGTATATTAATAAAAATTACCAACAAACTTTGTAGCGTTCATCGAATTTTCTACAT
Source organism: Leucoma salicis (assembly GCA_948253155.1). Classification (NCBI taxonomy): domain Eukaryota; kingdom Metazoa; phylum Arthropoda; class Insecta; order Lepidoptera; family Erebidae; genus Leucoma; species Leucoma salicis. The sequence goes on along the minus strand of OX411808.1, from coordinate 5,265,028 downwards.
GATCACATCGCTAAAAGTTTGAAATAATTAAATAAAAACTGTATTACTGAAGTTATTTTTGTATAAAATATAATATTTATGCGCAATAACTTTTATAGACTTAGTTACAATATTTTTTTCAGTTTATATCGCAATATTTACCCCTGCAGTGTAGTACACTTATAATACATGCATTCATGAAATGTTTTTTTTTATACCTAAAGTGCTTCCATATTTCATAAAAACTGTAACGTGAACGATATTTGATAGAGCTTGTTGCAGACAGATGACGCAGCGACCTACGTGACCTTTATTCTGCGGTAAATGTTGTGTAATATTCTACAAAACTAGTCAGTCTTGATCCTTGTACAGGCTAGTTACTTATTTTTGATACTTGTCCATACAAATTTCGATATTAATTTCTTTTCAAATCTTGGGCAAAATAAAATCTTTTTTTTTATTGCTCATGGTAGCAGACGAGCCACGTTGCCCATACACACAGCCCACCAGATGGTAAATGGTAACCGTCGCTCATGGACTCAACTGTACAGAGAGTATTGTCAAGCCGCTGCTCACCATTTTATTTCACAGATATGAAATGAAAGAATAAACAGCTATCTTCTGCTATGACCAAAACACATAGATGTGCTTCATGGCCGGTTTTTCTGCCACTAACCTGTCTTGATCTTGTCTTATCATCCTAATAGCGCATAGTACACGACGGAAACGGACACAGACAGTCTTCATTATTTTCAGTTAGATACGCGATCCCCGGTGAATAAACTTTATTTTACATTGAGTATTGGACGGGCCTCGTGGTGTAGTTGGTAGTGTAACCGACTTCCGTGCACGAGGTTGTGGGTTCGATTCCCACTCAGGACAATTATTTGTGTGATGAATGAACACAGATATTTGTACTGCGTCTGGGTGTTTCCTATCTATTATATGTATGTATTTACAAAAAAACAAAGTAATTATGTATTATATCCGTAATCTGGTACCCATATCACAAGCGTTAAGCTTAGTTTGGGACCAGAGGACGTTGTATAAAAATGTCCGTGAATATTTATTTATTTATTTAATTCAGCTCAACCAATGATTATTGCGAATGGTATTCCGTAAGTCACGTGATGGAATCCTGTTTGCAGTAGATTTTTTCAATTTTCATAATAATTTATTGTATTATAACTTGTCCAACCATTTACTATATTGTTGACACATCGAGTACTGATCAATTAGCCATGCCCTCATTCGTTACCTATTCGATTCCTTGCAACAATCGACTTTATTTATGAAGAACTTTAAATTGATTTAACACATTGGTATATTATTTTTACTCATTGTTTTGTATTGTTTTACAAACATACTTACGTTATACAGAATTGCTGTTGCTTTATGAAAAAATATATTATTTTATGGAATTTAAGATAAACCAAGCAAATAGAATTAAATTCTACGACGTTAAGGAAGTTTTTTGTTACAACGAAGGACGGTAAATAGAGAATTATCAGTTACAGACTACATAATTTAAGAAAAAAGGAATTGATAAGTACATTAAATTTTAATAGATCGGTTATATACATAACGCTTGTTTCTCAGAGAGGTAGGCAGAGACGACGAGATTTGATCTTGCTCACCTCATTTGGCTCTTTCAATCCTATTACATTCTTTATACATATAAGTCGGTCTAGAGTAGAGTACTTCTGACATTTCCTTTCTCGAGAATGGCTCCAATTTAGTCAAAGAATATTCAATAATATCGCTAACCGTAGATCTAAAACAATAACAACATAAAACACTTCGCCATGACTAATTCAGAGCACTCCAAACTCGCTTCAAGTACCTAAAACCGTGCATTACTAATTCAAGAGAAGAATTCACGACTTTACAATTCCTTGCTCTGAAAATAATACCAAATTATAAATATCTTTGTGGTTAATTCACATTAGTTATTTAGCATTTTTAGTGGACCATTTCTGGTTACACTCTATATATAGCCATAGTGGCTGGAATGTAACCAGCAAAGGATCTGGCTACCAACAACGCTATATTAACCCAAGAGCCTTGTACTACAAAGATAATTCTCGTACTTTAGATATGTAAATTAATGTATATAATTTAATGTATATAGAGAGTTTCGGGTGCAATTTCAAGTTTTAGATTATTGGGTAAGTTTGTTAGAGCCGGTGGAAATTCAAATGAAACTTTAGATTGTCGATTGCTTTTATATAAGTAGTCATGTAAATTTATTTTTAAGCTACTTAGATTTTGGTAAATTTGTAACAGTAGGCAATGAAGGTACACAAGTAGTGATGTGTATGTAGTATTTGTTTTTAAGTTTATTCTTAAGAACTGGGTTGTGGTTCCATAGTACTGCAAATTTATGCGTCGTGGTTCCAAAGTTCTGGGGAATTATTAAAGTTAACTATTTCTAATTGGGTCATAATATAAATCCATATCTGGATCTTTTTACATTCTAAAAATTAGGTAATTTTTGTACTAATTTATACTTGACTAAAGAACAAATTATTTATGAATGTGGAAAACGAGAACTTTAGTGCGAGCGGGATTCGAACCTGCGTCTCTTCCAATCCGGGAAAGTGCTCTAACCGCTAAGTCATCGCACTGACCTATAGCATTCCCAATCGCCACCTCACATTTGTCTTTACGACCCAAAATTCAATTAATTGGTTCTTTAAAAGTAGCTGAGCATGTCAAGTGCTAAAATTAGATCAAAATGTATACTTGACTAGCTAAACTCGGTAGACAGACAACTGGGCGTCGACTTCGTAAGCGGTCCTAAAATTTTTATCCGATATTTTATAGCAGTGGTGATTTGGGTTAACTATTCGTATTCTATAGATATGGAAAAAAAAACATTAAAAATAAAAAAATAGACATAAAAATTCTGATGGATGAATATATATTATAACCTACTTGAAGCGAGGAAATGCTGTGTTTTCAAAACTCTGTTTGATATGTAATCGGTCACCTGTCAAAATTTACTTTACTATTAACGTTATTTACGAGTCAGTACACGCATAACTATGAGCGTCCTAATTAATGCACAATGTATTTATCAACTGAAAATAGTTTTACTATTTCTTGTGTTCCCGGGTGACAGTCCGCTAGAGTCTTGAGTATTTAACTGGATTAATCTATTCAACACTAATGACGTAATGGTGTTCTTTTGAAGAAAATGAGATTATGCTCCTAGTCGTGTTGGCTCACCAATTATGGCAATTTCTGTCTTCGGGTCTCGCGACTTGGAATTACACTACTGAATGTTGTAGGAGAATAAATGGCTTTAAGTTCGAACTTAAGTTTAACTTGTTTGGTCGTTTTCGTTGAAGTATTTCTACGCAGAAAAGTTTTCTTGTAATTTAATTAATTAATTTTTAATGATTTAATTTATTTTATAGCTTTATGTTTAGATTATTAAAGGGTTACCATATAAGCAGGTGATACATATCTATATTGTTTTCATAAGATACAGCAAGGCTTTGCTAAAAAAAAAAGCTAAAATTTCAGAATCAGTTCTGCTTGCCCTTTTTTCCATGTGAAATTTGATCGCGGTGTTAGAAATTTTCAAAAGATTTTTGTATATGCCTTTCTTTGTATGTATGTAAGGTCCTAATAACCTCTCAATTTAGTTCATTTGTGAAATTTTTATTCAATTGGATGTTAATGTACTCGGCACAGAAGCATTAGGAATATATACGACTATCCACCAAATATAGACTATACATAGTTGAATTATAGGAAAGACCAAAGCCATCGCGCAGACTGTACGTTTGCAGGCACTTCCAGAGATGCTGTAACTGTGCCATTAGCGACAGGAAATGATCTCACTAAGGTGTTATTGAGTTTTTTCTTAAAAAGAATAATTCTCAGAAACAACCCTGAGCTTGTAAATTAAATAAAAATAAGTATTATATCTCGGCCGCGTGGGGCCGGCTTTAGAATTTTCCCACCCCTCTACCCACGGGAGTCGTAAGAGCCGCCTGAGGGAATACGGGGGAGTGGGCAGCAGCACTCCCTCGAGTATTAACAACATCCACTGCGATCACCAGCCCGCCTGCCAAGCGTGGCGATTGTGGCATTATCCCCCATGACGGGACCGCTCGTTGTGGCGTCCTCTTGGGGAGGCCTATGTCTAGCAGTGGACCTTGAAAGGCTGATGAATGGATTGTATCTCACTCAGTTCTACAAAGTTATATTTGCTAAACAGCTCGATGTTCTCATAAAACACAAGCCTCTAGTGAATTAGTACAAGAATAAAGAAACTGAACATCAATTATATGTGTGTAGTGTATATTTGTGGAAAGTAAATGAGAAAGATTTCGGATATAAATTATTGTTCTCTTTAACCTGTGTAAGAATAATATGTTAAATTATCAAAGCAGAAAAAAAATATAATATCTTTAAAGTACTTTTTTAATAAGGTCGTAAGCTTTTTACAAAAAGGAAACTATTTATTTTCACTTCAAGGTGCCTGTGAATTGTTGAATGCCTGAGGAGTTGACGTGCATCCCTTTTGCCTCCCTCTACCTTTATTTGCGTACATGCCCTCACATTTCTCTTCGTTTAGAGACCGTCAAGTACGACTGAGCTTTTCGACACCCGGATATTTTAGATTTAGATTATATTTTTGCCTCGTTCTTGGGATTCTATATGTATTTTATGAAATAAACTGGTTTGAAAAGATTAATATTTATTTCTATATAAAAATTATAAATAATATTTTGATCTGTATACCTACTTGACATGCTCAGCTACATTAAAGAACAAAAAAAAAATGTGAAAAGAGAGGATTACTGCGAGCAGGATACAAACCTGGGTCCTATTCAATCCGGGGAAGTGCTCTGGACCGGTAAGCTATCGCAGTCACCCAACGGTGACACTCAATCTCCACTTTAAATATGTTTTAGATGTATTCACGACCCACACCACCACTGCTCACAGTACGCTCTTTTTTTGCACTTTCACGAATAATTTGTTCAATATAAATTATTTTTCTGCCTGCACGTACTTCTAAATTAGACCCCCCGTGTCGTTTAAGTGGAATCTATTATAAGCACTAAAAACAAAAATATTTATTTTTAATTCACATTTGTTTTTCTGTTTGTTTGTTCGCGTGTAACGTTAAGATATGTGAACGAATTTTGATCAAACATTTTGTTTAATAAATAACTCATGATTAGACTAAAAACTTACGTAAGTACATTATATCTTATTAAAAGGTGTGTAAATATGTGTGACTGCAAAGTAATCTCAAAAGTTTTGTGCTCTTATTAAGGATTCCTTTTCATTCCCAAAGATCTAACGTACTTCAGCATGTATATATACATACATTCATGCTGTAATGTATTAGTAATAATTTGATTGTCAGTACATAATAATGAAACTAAATATCTGATTTATTATTAACTCGCATATATAAACAACCACAACATTTTTATATATATATTATATCTTTGATTTCTAAATAAATTCAGTCTCAGTTGCAACAACGAGACACAATTACAATTAAAGTTTTTGTAAACGTATCATTGATCTGGGTTGATATTTTATGACAGAGGGTTGTAATTTCATCACCAAGTCAATCCATTTATGTTTATACGTTGTGTAAAATGATTTTTTCTTCACAAAAACATTTCGTATAAAATAACCACAATCGTCGCATTCAAACATAAAAAGCAAATCGCATAAAAACCACCGTCATTAGTACAGCGAGGACTGTTGGTTCAAACATCCTGGCAGGACAGTCACTAGTCGAGTTGTATAAGTATAATGAGTGCGGAGCAATCATCACAATGAATGGGGAGCGAGACGAGGAGCTCGCAGGCTGAATGCCGGCTCCTTCACTGCCTTGACGTTTCTCAGGGACACCATCTTTTAAAAATAAAACAAGACAAGACAAAACTAAAAAATATTCTAAAATAGAACGTTAAATTATTTTTCATCAAAAAACTAACTGATTATGATAATCATAATAGATATTATTTTATTTGTAAAATTGTACGTATTTAACCCTAATTTTCATACAATAAGTTAACGTTTGCTGTATATAAAATCTTGATAAAATAATTTCCAAGAAAAGTTATTACCAAGAAGGTAACTACCCGATTAGAAAACGCAATTCTCGACTTTTGCTTATAATACTAATGACATGAAATATTTCGTGACTTAGTTGCATGCAGGGCAAGTCCACTTGCACTCAAAACATTAAGTTTGGAATTAGCACAGATCTTGAATTATAATTAGCTAAACTTGCATCTTAGATCATAATTTAGTGACAAAAGAAATTATAAAATCCTTACTAATGTTCTTTTTTAATGCGAAATTGGCATTTGACAAATTTATTGTGAGTAGGATTTCAATCTGCATCATTAGCAATCTGTAGAATTGCTCTGGAAGGCTATCTCAGACACCTAACTAGCGACTTCACGTTTATTTTTTGATGATTTTTAAGACCCACGCCACATATCGGATGTATTTGCAAACATTTTGTTCAGCTATAACAACTGCTATTAACTTAACGCAGAATTCGATTCCGCTCGAAGTATCTCTCTTTTTTCACTTTCACAAATAGTGTTCTAGTGTGTTAGTTGTTCTATTAAAATGAGTATGTCAAATGCAAATCACAAAATTATGTAATGATTAAATGCAAGCTATAAAATATGATTAGATAGATACGTTACAAATTACAGTTAGGTACAACTTCCAGAAAGAGATCAATCGACGAATCCAACTCGGCTGGGCAGCGTTCGGGAAGCTAAGGAAAATCTTCTCGTACAATACGAGTATTCCGTATCTGAAAACGAAGGTTCACGACCAGTATGTGTTACCAGTTATGATTATATAGAAAAGAGATGTGGTCTCTGAATGTTGGCTTTGTATCAAGGCTCAAAGTCGCTCAGCAGGCCATGAAACGGGCTTGGTATTTTCCTACGTGAACTAATCCGTAATACGGAGATCCGTAGGAGAACGAGAGTCACTGACATAGCCCGCCAGGTTGGCATGCTGAAGTGGCAATGGGCAGGCCACATTGCTTGACGAACTTATAACCGTTGAGCAAAACAGGTTCTCGGGTGGCGACCACGTATTGGACGGTGCAGCGTAGGACAACCGCCCCGCCAGATGGACCGACAATCTGGTCAAAGCCGCGGGGAGCCATTGGATGTGGTCAGCGCAGGGCCACTCGTTGTGCCGTTCTGTTGGGGAGGCTTATCTCCAGCAGTGGACGTTGAAAGGCTGATGAATGTATGGATAGAGACATAACTATAATTTGTGAATAGATTTAAATTTAATATTCATATTGATCATATTAACAGTTTGTATAAATATATGTAAACATATAACCGTCCTTTAGTAAAACATGGTTACCCTAAAAGGACTTCTTTTTAATTTGTCCCGCACTCAACAGACTCTGAAAAGATATGACCCAACGACTGTAAGAATGCTCTGCATTTTATGTTTGTGTGTATGTACTTATGTTAGCATACAAAAGTTAAGGGATTTTGTTATAAAATATTTTTAAAGGAGCCAAGGTTTTTAGATGCAACAGCCTTTTAAAGTCCACTGCTGGACAAGGGCTTCCCAAAGAATGGGGGATAGTGCCGTAATCGCCACGCTTGGCAGCCGGGTTGGCGATCGCAGTGGATGTTGTTAATACTCGAAGGAGTGCTGCTGCCCACTCCCCCGGTATTCCCTCAGTCAGCTCTTACGACTCATATTATATTATTTATACTGAACTCTCGATCGACTAGAATACTAGATCAAACTATCATTGTTATCTGGTAATTGAAAAAGTTGCTACGAGCAGGATTCAAACCTGTGGCTAACAGAATACCATTATATACACTTTACCACGCACAACCATAAAATGTTGTATTACACCCTTTTATTTTTTATTGTGAGACTTACTATTCACGTTACTCATATCAATCTAAAACTGTACGCGTAATTACAATAATCAAATCAAATCAAATCAAATCAAATATAATTTATTTCAGATTCTAGATCCATATGACAAATTAAGTTAAATTAATTAATAAATGAAATTAAATTGTAAATTATAAATTACATTAAATTACATTAAATGGTAGAATCAAAAATAATACAAGTACGTGACACTTACTCGCATTAATCTGTATTATTATAAAGCTGAAACAGAGTTACCTCTGTACATTTAAGTTATTTGAGATATAATAATTAATGTAATAGGCTATTTAGGCGTCTTTGAACACAAAACTTTCTTAATTGTTGTTTGTTTGCGCATCACACAAAAACTACGAAACGGATTTTGATGAAAGTTTTGTTTGATAGATCTTGATTATACTAAAGCTGGTATATATTTTTATTTTATCCCGCTAATACACCGGGAACCTGAGATATAACTTAAAAGTAGCTTTTGGTTGCGGCGGAGCTGCGGGCATAGTCTAGAATGCAGTAAAATCGTGTATATATCGGTTATAATAAATTTAACATAGCGTGTTAGTTTATGCGTAAAAATAGTTTTTATTCTTTCCATACACCCCATCGCGGCTTGCTCATGCGTGTTTGTAACAATTGGACACCTACGCCGTTGGGCTTAATTTCTGTCGGCATTTTGACCTCACATGACAAAAGAAGTCCCTGCAGTAATTTCCCTAATTAGGGTAACAAACAGGGAATTTAATAGCTCCCTAGCAACTCGGAGACCAATTCTTAATTATTTACATATATCCAGAGAACTCGTCTTTATCTACACTGACCGCAATATGGAATTACTGTGGTATTTAAAATGCTTAAGGGTATTTTCTAGCTTAAATTACATTAAATAGCGTAATTAAAAAGTCATTATATTCTACTACCTTTTACCCTTTTTTCACATAAACTGGAAGCTCTCATGCATTTATGGCATACTAGTCAGAGCTCTCTTTGCAGGAATGCAATTGATTAATGCAAATATCTGTGATATTATTGGGATTTTTCAAGAACTTTTTTGAACTCTCTCTGAACTGAACATACAGTATGTTCCTACTGCCACATCGTCAAATACCTGTGCATTGCAAGCGATTAAAATAGTTTATTTTGTCCAACATAATGTGTCCCTTAGAACTCAATAAGAGTTCAGACGCTTAGCTCTCACCGATCTTGTCACTTGCAATATAATTTTACGCCATTTCCTACCTACCGTTAGAGAGAACAGAGAGACGCCAAAAGGCTCTATTCATGCATACTTGTCTCGCTTCCTCAACATTCATAATTATTTTCATACACGCTCACCACCTTCCTTCAATACATGACCAATTTGTTCTAGGTAGGTGAGTCTCGGTCTACCATCGAAGGAATGTAACATAGTTCCAGTGGCCCGCTAATAAAGGCGGAGAAAAGGCACACGGCGGGTTTCTTTAGTGGGTGAAGGCCCCACACTACCCTGTTCGTTGCCCTGAACGACGGGCTGTGCGGTTAAGAACACTTTTTCCCGCCTTAACAAAAAAAAAGATATTTTTATATATATTTTTTAGCATTTGACATGCTTAGCACTATACATTAAACACAAAGTGAAAAATTTGAAATCGAAATTATAGTGCTAAGCATGTCAAATGCTAAAAAATATATATAAAAATATCTAAATATTTAAAGGGTTTGCGTCATTATTAGGTAAAATCTTAATTGTAAAATTAAGTTTACCTGGTCGGTATAATGTATGAAAATACTTCCGACAGATGGCGCAGGCGTCACCCAAAAACGTTAAGTATGATGTGTTATCGAAATTAGCAGTCAGGAACAATTGTCAGGATGGCTGAATTCGTAAAGCATCTGGACGGTATCCAGAAGGTGCAGGTTCAAATCTTGCTCCTGACTGTTATTTTCATTTCACATTTTTCACTTTGTGTTTAAAAAAAAAAGAGTCTCGTTCTCTCCTATACCTACATCTTTTCACTTTCGCATTGTATAGCTTTTTAACCAGTCGATCGTCCGGCATTCTTTCCATATGTCTGAACCGTCGAAGCATTCCCTTTCGCATATTTACATCAATACTCTTTTTCAGACCTACTCGCTCTCTTACATCGTCGTTATGAATGTGAATGAGATCACATTTTGACCGCATTAATTTTACTTTCACGCGCTTTTTTGCATACCCAACTCTCGGTTCTATATAATAACGTTGGGACAAGCACTGCGTTGTGTACTATGACACGTGCCTTGGCTGAGATGGTTGCTGCTGAGAAGTTTCATTATTATATTTTATTATCTATATTCCTGTTGATATGTTTCAAAGTGATATTATATCAAATATATGCAAGAAAAAATAAAGGAGAACAATATTTATTTTTAGATTGAAAAATAACACAGGCTCGCTTACATAAATAACATTTAGGAGCAACGCAATCTCACGTACTAAAATATTCGCCTCCGTACCGAAACACTAACATAATCTAGTGTAGCTTTAGTGTTATCTTGGCGTGGCTTCTAAGATTATGGCCAAAGTCTGCTTGCTTGATCTTCGCAGAGGCTTAATATGACAGTGTGGGCTTTGTGTTCTTGTTGTTATGTTAGTATATTGCTTATGTTGAGACCATTGCTTCCGGAGATATACGTCACGTGGTTTGGATACCTCTGAACAGATGATGAGTCTGTTGTAGGTGTTAAGTGTGCTGAAAAGGTTTTAATGTAGAAGGATTAATTTATTACTAGTAAGTACTACATACATATTACATTGAATATTATTATTCTGTGTCAATATGAAGTATGAATTGACTGAGTTTTGTTTGCTTGGAAGCTACTAATATGTCAAATATAGGAATATTTACAGTGTCTCTTCGCAGATGAGTTATAAGCTTTATGGCTGGATGGCTAAGTTATCAGAGTCATAGTAGAAGAAGAACTCTGCTTCTCTGCGAATATGGCCGTCGACACGAAGCTTGGTGCTATCGAATATTTTGTTTGACAATGATATACGAGTATTAACTCCATCATTGGTGAGCGAGATAAGCCAGCTATTAAAAAGTCTATTTGTTCACAGAAAACTAAGGTTCGCGTTCCTGACTATTTAATAATGGTGCTTGATCACTTACCGCAATCAAGTAGACCGCCTTTAATCGATAGAAAACACTTCACTCACAATGTTTTCTCTTCCTTAGACGTTGGTTCCGAGCTAATATGTGAATTAGTAATCCAATTCATAGTAGCTGAGCATGTCAAGTGCTAAAATACAGATCAAAATGTTTAGTAATATTTTAAAGTGTAAATATTTTTGTATTCATTGATACAGTGTGAAGTCAAATGTCTCCTTTTAAATACTATGTCCACACACATTCGTCTCATGCATATGAAATAAGTAACGTACATCCGTTGACCCAGTTGTTTTGGGTGTGCCGGACGCGTACAAGGCGCTATGAAATATTTACTCGTGTATGTTCTGACTGACTTTCCATAATTTGTGGGCTGTTGTGTACTTCAATAATGTTAAGCGTGTTTTTTTGTTATTATGATGCATTTTTGGATGACGCTGACTACAACTTATTTTTTTTATGCTACGTGGGTAGCAAATACGGCCCACGTAATGGTAAGCGGTAACCATAGCTTATAATAGACAATAGCAACACCAGATGTATAACTCGCACGACGCCATCTTCAAGGAAAGAGATAGTAGGTGATAGGAAAGATAATAAGGAGAGGATAGGGAGGGTTGGTCCTCCGGCGCTCTCACTTACTATGCGAAAAAACGGTATCATTATTTCACGCTGATAATTTGTGAGAGTGTTTTACTTCCCAGATCGAGCTGGACCATTCATGCTGGGATAAGCAAGGCTCTCTCTTTTTTCAACATTTGTGTTTTACGTTCGTTACATCACACAATAAACAAGCATTAAATAAAAAAAATTACAAAGCTCGACGTTTCGGCTGAGTATAGTATTGTATTTTTCTTGCAGTGGGGTAGTGACAAGCATCATCATCCATCCATCCTTTAGCCTTTTAACGTCCACTGCTGGACATAGGCCTCCCCAAGAATGGGGGATAGTGCCGTAATCGCCACGCTTGGCAGGCGGGTTGGCGATCGCAGTAGATGTTGTTAATACTCGAAGGAGTGCTGCTGCCCACTCCCCCGGTATTGCCTTAGTGGCAAGCAGTCTGCATCAATTCACATCTCACGTTATTAGACGCTGAATATAAGCTACTGTAATCCAAATTCGTTAGCTATTCTATTGCTTATTCGTAAAGCTAGCTTAAAAACTAAGCTTCTTTAAACACAAAGTGAAAAATGTGAAATCGAAAATAACAGTCACGAGCAGGATACTGTTATTTTCGATTTCACATTTTAAGCTAAGCATGTCAAATGCTAAAAATATATATAAAAATATCTAAATAACTAAGCTTCTTATCTACTACTAAGCCCTGAAGTGTGACTCCTAATAAAACAGCTTAGAAAAGTTCCTATAAGTCAATCCTGAAGTTCATTGATATCGCTCGTTTTGATAATCTTCTTTAAAGTAGTTTTTCGACGTTTTATATTGAACTAGCCTAGTTTTTAGGACATAGTAGCGGGATAAAATATATACCAGTTTTAAGTCTAACCAAAAGCTAGCAAACAAAATAAGTTTAATTAAACGGATTTTTGTTATTGTATTCACTAGTTTTTGCGTGATGCCGGAATCGAACAAATTGACTTGTGTTCAAAGACGCCTAAATAGCTGGCGATACATAGCTCTCTTCAATGCATACCAGACAGACAATTTATATAGCTGATAACAATACAGCATGTCTCTATGCAAAAATAATTATCCAGTAGGTACCATCCATTTCTTTGAAATTAATAAAACCCTATGTCGCTATCTGGGCTCCAGAAAAATCTCCTGATGAGTAGTTCAATAGTAACGTTGTGAAAGCCAAACAAACAAACTGACTTTAATTTAAATACAAAATAAACTCACGCCCGTATTCCCGAAGGGGTAGGCAGAAGTGTAATTACCCACTGTTCGCCAGCTATGTTTAAGTCTCACGAAATAGGGGGCGAGCCTATTGCCGTCTACCAGGCGCATTTCCAAACTCCAGGCTGCTGCTGAAAATTTGTCTTTTTAGTAGTTTCAGTCGCTCGTCAGGCATTCTTTCCACATGTCCGAACCATCGGAGCATTCCCTTTCGCATCTTTACACCAATACTCTCTTTCGTACCTACTCGCTCTCTTACGTCATTGTTACGAATGCGGTCAGTCAGCCTCACTCCACAGATTCTCCGCAGAGATCGCATTTCGACCGCATTGATTTTGCTCTCATGCTCCTTTTTACATACCCAACTCTCGCTTCCATATAATAACGTTGGGACAAGCACTGCGTTGTGTATTGCGACACGTGCCTTCTGGCTGAGGTGGTGGCTGCCGAGAAGTTGTCCCAATGCTCCGTTCACTCTATTTCCCGCATTCGCTCTTCTTTCTACATCAGTGGTGTACCTTCCATCCACATCCAAGATATACAAATTCATCCACTTTTTCTAGTACACCATCTGTGTTCATCACAAGAATAATTGTCCTGAGTGGGAATCGAACCCACGACCTCGTGCACGGAAGCTGGTTACACTACCGACTACGCCACGAGGCCCGAGAAATAGTAAAAATGATGCTTCATAAAGATATCGTTAACTTGATATACCATTAATTTTTGTCTTCTCCCAAAGGCAATAATACAATCCTACTTTGGGAAATGTTTGTTGCAATATGTGTTTCTAAAATACAGGAGAAATTTGTTTGAACAAATATATGCACAAACGAATGTGTTTTTGTGTGCGCAGAACACATTCATTCACCTGCATCTCATTTTCTCCGTTTCATAAATTTTCCAATCTTTTACCCGCATGCAAAATACAATCCTATTTCCCGAATGTGTTTTTTACTACTTTTATGGAACACCAACAACTGATGCACACAGTGCCTCTCATCAGCGTCTGTTTTGCCCTCTGTTCCCATCGCCCTTATACATTTTCTATGAGATTTTCACAACCTTATAATGCGGTCCGCTCTCGTGTTTGTGGTCACTGAAACAACAATATAAATAGATTTTGTTTTGTCCATCTTTTATGTTGAATATGGCTTTTTATGAAGGTAATCAACCTTCCAACCTTATTTATATTTTATTCAATGTTTAAAAATGTATATTAATGACAAGGTCGTACCTAAAATTTTTTTACAAGTATGTGGTAATGTAATATAGTTCCAGTGGCTCGCTAACACAGGCGGAGAGACGGCACACGGTGGGCTTATTTAGTGGGTGAGGGCTCAACATTACCCTGTTCGTTTCCGCGAACGACGGGGTGTGGCGGGGGGGGGGTTGGGGGGGGGTGTTAGGTACATTTCTTCCCGCCTTAACAGAAAAAAAAAATCGTACCTAAAATATGAAAGTAGCATTTAATATACATTAAATATGGCCGTTTGCGGCCGGCTTTAGAATTGTCCCACCCCTCTCTACCCATGGGAGTCGTAAGAGCCGACTGAGGGAATACCGGGGGAGTGGGCAGCAGCACTCCCTCGAGTATTAACAATATCCACTGCGATCGCCAACCCGCCTGCCAAGCGTGGCGATTAGTGGCATTATCCCCCATGACGAGACCGTTGTGGCGTTCTCTTGGGGAGGCCTATGTCCAGCAGTGGACATTGAAAGGCTGATGGATGGATACATGGGTGGATTTAATATACAAAAATCACATTTACAAGTAATTATAAAATTTTGTATTCAAAATAATAAACAGTAAGGAACCTAACTATATGTATATATTTTTTGGGATGGAAACTGCACTTTGTCAATAATATTGGAGCAGCATTTCTTCACCTTCAAAGCCTTTCAAATGTCTCGTTAGTGGGATTTCAAATAGTGTCACTCGGCTTGTGACCAATTCAATCTATTCAACTACTATACTTAGGGAGTTAAGGGCTCTTTATAGTTGCAACAAGAAAATGTTGCTACTTTGTGATTCATTTATTTACTACAAAATATGATATTTAAGATAACATATTTCACCAGCAAGCCCCCAAATGTACAAAAATAGCAAAAAAATAAGCAGTAATTGAATACTACAATATCGGTGTTTGTTATTACAGTGTTTACTCAGTATCACTGAAAAATATAAGAACTACAATAAATTGTTGATCCCTGAAGTAATGGTCAGTTTGATCTATATTTTTTAGCATTTGACATGCTCCGTCACTTTTTAAAGTTTATCTCCATTATTTGTGAATAAGGAAAAAGATATTTTTTTATTTACGATAGCTCAGTGGCTTAGAGCACTTTCCCGAATTGGAAAAAAAACACGGGTTCGTTTACCGCTCGTACAAAAAATCTCTTTTTCTTTTCACAAATAAATTATACTTTAGAATAATGGTCAGTTGCCATAAGATTGATGCGGAATTATACATAAACAAATGTGGTATAAACGAATTTTAAGGCTTGAATATTTCAAAGCTTTAACATTAAATATATTAATTAACAGATGATACCCGCGACTTGGTGCTTATTTTGTGCTTATAAAAATAATTGTTATTTCTTTTTTAGATAAGGGAAAAGAGTCTAAGTAAGAAAACCTAGAAAACTTCATTGAAATGTATGTAATTAGGAGTTCTTCTAGCAATAGCTAAAAATAATATTGTTGACGAAAATAAAAATTACTAGTCTCTTCCCACGGTTCCGCTGAAACCAAAAGATAATTTTTAGGTTATATCATAGGTTTCTGATATTGTAGCTGCATAAAAAGTACAGCAGTTTTTAAGTCTAATCAAAAACTATCAAAACGTCCGTGTGGTGATAAACTAAGAATACAAGTGTCACCATCCCATTCTTTCCCACGGGTGTCGTACAGGGCGACTAAAGGAAGTAAGCAATTATCACCCATTGCATTACTGGTGGTAGGGCTGGGTACCAAGTGAGAGTACTCAGTATCAGGTCCGAGCGGGTTGGTCCCTCCTACCACCATCTCCTGTGTGACCGGCCATGAAGTACGTTAGTGTGTTTTGGTTGTGGCAGTTAATTTTTTCATTTCATATATGTGAAATGAAATGGTGAGCAGCGGTTTGACAGTCCTTTGTATTGTGGAGTCCATGCGCAACGGTTACCATTTACCATTACCGTGGCTCATATGCCACCATAAACAATAAAGAAAAAAACTTTCAAATTCCTGTCAATAATTTTTGCGTGATTACCGAAGAAACAGACAAGCAACAACAAATCAACAAAAAAAAAAACAAAAATTGTGTTCCGGGACGCCTCAATATATATTCATTTTTTCTCGAATATCTCTATTGTATGTACGGACATAGCTCTGTTACAGTTTTATAATATTTTTCATTCCTCATACTCGGAAAGTAGGTTTGAAGTTGCCTGAGGAGCGGGTTGAAAGTAATACTTTTCAGCCCTAGGGAGAATCGTTTTCAACTGACAGCTGTCAAATTATTTAAAAAATATTGAGTTCAATTTTTACATTTCTATTGAACCTTATTCTAACTTACTACAGCCACTCAATCACAGTGCGATGTTTAATTGAAATAATAAAGTTAAGTTATAAATAAAGTTTTTTTTTAACGATCACCTATTATAATTTACTTATTTTTAAATATTTCTTTAAAATAATATAGATTTGAGTAAAATATTTTACCATTTTTTCAATGTTGAAAATGAAAAGTAAGGGCTGTTACGCTGGCCGGCTACAAAAAAAAAATTGGTGAGAAAGCGGCAATCCGATCTTCATTTAATTTTTCGAGTTGTAGAAATTTGTTTTATATACTTCCGAATAGCAGAGATTTGTATTATTTTGTATTAACTTTCCTTGTATTCGTAATGAAAAGCAAAGTGGAGCACCTCGGGTTAAAGACTTATAAAATTCTTCTAAATAACTTACTTGTTACTTTCACCCCTAGGGTAACAATGTACTATTACATAGAGATTATAGATATTAGATACTAATCGGATTTAACAGAATAATTGACAAACATTGTATTTTATATATCTTACAGTGATAAACTATGTATATATTCTACTAACAAACACAGGCAATTTATTAGTGTCACATGACATGGATAGGTACACCTGCCTATGGACACACTTGCCCACCCTCAAAGTTGTACAAGTACCACATGAGTATTGATTATGGTGCAACGACGTTTGCAGACAATAGTGTCTCTTGGATATTAAGAAGCCTATTTATTGTGTATACAGCCTTTTTTTATCCTATAGCTGCTATATAATATAACTCACATCTTTTTTAGTTCGGTAACCAGTGAAAGTTGAACTATTTTGTTATAAACAACTATTATAGGTCTCAAGCATAACTTTGGTTGTAGACGATAGCCAATATTAAACCTTAAAATCTATACAATTATACAAAATTAAAGTCTGTTTGTAATGTTTAAATAAGAACTTTTAACTAAATATATAGGAGAGTATATACGCCCAACCTATAACAAACTAAGCATTTTTTTTTAAATTTTTGTTTATCTGTCTGTCCGATTTGGATGGGACTTTCTCTAGCAGGTAGCTGTTGTTATAAGGAGTAACTTAAATCTATTCTGCACTAAACAACGCTTAAGGCTATTCTGCACTAAACGCGGACGAAGTTGCGGGTAGCAACTAGTCTTAATTATAACGGTTTAGGTGACGCAAAACACGCGCTCAGGCGTGAAGTTGCGGAGAACAGCCCGCCGAACCAATACCAATACCAAACTATAATGGTTGGATATTCACGGTGAGCAGAATATTGGCTATACGTCTGATATTCAGTCAATAGAAAAGTTAGCATTTACCGTCAGTTGATGACAAGCAATAAAAAACATGTACATATAGAAACGTTTAACTAACATAAAGTCGTGTCACTAATTAACAGAGTTTGCTACATCCAATAATACAATAATTAAACATTTGAACATCTGCCAATGTGTGTTTACTGCGACGAGCTGGTTTGTTTTAAGTCTGCTAATTATATGCTCTCACGTTAGCACGTCGATCGTGATTTGTGGTATCAATTAGAATTCGTAATGAAACATCTGTGAATATAAAATTTTAGAGTTCAGTATTAGACATTGGTCCTTACTATTATAAAGATGTAACAGAGCTGTGTCTGTACATTTAAGATCTTTAAGAAAAAAATAATGTGTTATGCTATACCTATAGGCGTGTCGGAACACAAAACATTTTCTTATGAATTTTTTGCCTGTTTGTCGGTTTGTCTGTTTGTTCATTCGCACATCACGCAAAACTACGACTGCGCGATGCATGCGATGCTGCGAAGGCGACTCGTCTATACTTCAGCACTGTATCTACTTTTAATCAATGTATATCTATGTCTTGTCAAAATTTGTGAAAAACGTACAAATAACTAAGCGCTAATTGAATATTATCTAAAAATTAGATACATTGCAACAAAAACAAACTCTAAAGTGGAAGATTTTACAATTTTTATCGTATAATATATCGACAAGTGAAGATTGTATGTAAATGTTCGAGCATAAAGCTCAATTATATCGAGAGTCTTGAGAATCGATTGAATATGCACCAGATTGAATACCGATCTTAATCCACAATCTAGAGTGAATTGATAAGTTGAAGAACCTTATGAATATGCGATTCAGCTAACAAAGTTAATATTGAAAATTAAGTCTAAGAATTATCTCCTATCTGCATACATTTACATTTTATCCTTTAGTCCATTGACACTTCTTGGATCTCTCTAGACCTTTTCAGATCAAAATAGTGTTAAACTGTCTGTAATTTAAATCTTTGGGTTTAAATGTTATCGTGATGTTTTAGCGATCCGGAATGACTTTTTTCTGACGTATATACTTAGGTATATGTAGCTTATCAGTAGCTTAGTTGGTACTATAGTTTAATATAGAATAAAATATACATATTTCCTTCAGCACTCCTTTGAGTATTAACAACATCCACGCGATCGCCAACCAGCCTCTCAAGCGTGGCGATTACGGCACTATCCCCCATTCTTGGGAGGCCTATGTCCAGCAGTGGACTTTAAAAGGCTGATGGATGGATGGATGGATTTCCTTCTGCAGTAAAATGGACTATACAAATATATAACTTCTCGGCAACCACCACCTCAGCCAGAAGGCACGTGTCGAAATACATAACGCAGTGCTTGTCCCAACGTTATTATATGGAAGCGAGAGTTGGGTATGCAAAAAGGAGCATGAGAGTAAAATCAATGCGGTTGAAATGCGATCTCTGCGGAGAACCTGTGGAGTGAGACTGACTGACTGCATTTGTAACACCGACGTAAGAGAGCGAGTAGGTATGAAAGAGAGTATTGGTGTAAAGATGCGAAAGGGAATGCTCCGATGGTTCGGACATGTGGAAAGAATGCCGGACGAGCGACTGGTTAATATACAATGCGAAAGTGGAAGGATGTAGGTACAGGGGGAGACCGAGACTCACCTACCTAGACCAAATCGGTCATGTATTGGAGGAAGGTGGAGTCAGGAATCTCCGAAACTGGCGAGCGTGTATGAAGAGAGTTATGAATGTTGAGGAAGCGAGAGATGTATGCGGGAATAGAGCCTCTTTGGCACTCTGTTTTCTCTGCCTACCCCGCAAGGAAAATGGTGTGATGATAAGTAAGTCAGTAAATATATACATAAATTTTGTAATTACTACAAATTGTGAAAATGTGGAATCAAAAATTCTGTAAATAGCGTTTAGAGGGTCTCGTTTTGACACCCAGTAATTTATAAGATACACAAGTTGTTGTTCTGACTCTCAAGTGCATTGTGTCCTATAACTTATATGAGAAGTACACATGAACTATTATATTGTATATACTGACTAAATTCTGCCCGCGATTACGTCTGCGCGGACTTTAGAATATAAATACCGACAGTTTTTTTCGGGATAAGAAGTTGACTAGGTATATTTTATAGGTCCCAGACTATATTTATGAATTATTTTTTTATGATTATCGGTTAGTTTATATAACGTGAAAGTGCAACCAACAAAAAAAAATCATAATGACATAAATATACTACTAGATGACCCGGTGACCTTCGTATCACATATTATTTATTTTATCAGTGATTATCAATCGTATATCGCCAGATTATACAGAAAACCGAGGAATACAATCGGCCTCTGTGTCTGGCGTTTGTAGACTATGAGAAAGCCTTTGATTCGATCGAAACTTGGGCGGTGCTGCAGTCCCTTCAGCGGTGCCAAATTGACAATCGGTACATCGAAGTGCTGAAGTGCTTGTCTAGAAACGCCACCATGTCAGTCCGTGTTCAGGATAGGAGTACGAAACCGATCCAACTGCAGAGAGGTGTTAGACAGGCAGACGTTATGTCTCCGAAACTCTTCACTGCCGCATTGGAAGATGTCTTCAAGCTCTTGGACTAGACCGGATTCGGCATCAACATCAATGGCGAATACATCACTCACCTTCGATATGCCGACGACATCGTAGTCATGGCAGAATCGCTGGAGGACCTTGGCACCATGCTCAATGATCTCAGCAGGGTTTCCCAACTAGTGGTTCTCAAAATGAACATGGACAAGACGAAAGTCATGTCTAATGTCCATGTCATTTCAGCACCGGTCCTAGTCGGAAGTGCGCTTCTCGAAGTTGTCCGGGAGGAATCCTCCTTCGCGGACCCGATTCGCCGCCGGCGCGCGGGGCGGCGTGCGCGCGCTTACCTGCGCCTGATGCCGCCCTAGCCGAGGCTGCGGACGGTGGGGTCGGTGAGTACCCTGCCGTCCGCGGAAGCCTACCGCGAAGGTGTGACGCCCAAGTGCGCGGGGCGTCGCACAAGAGAGGGTGCCCGAAGGGGCTGCCGCCTGCGGATCGCGGAGAAACGACGCGGTTCCCGTGATCCGCCGTAGCAAGGGCGGGTGAGGGCGCACGGTGGGTTTTTAGTGGGTGAGAGCCCCACACTACCCCGTTGTCTCCCCGGGCAGCGGGGTGTGCGGTAGGACATTTTTGCCCACCTAAAATAAAAAAAAAATAAAAAAATAAAAAAAAGGTAGGCACAACTTCGAGAAAGAGGTCAATCGACGAATCCAACTCGGCTGGGCAGCGTTCGGGAAGCTAAGGAAGATCTTTTCGTCCAATATTCTGCAGTGTCTGAAAACGAAGGTCTACGACCAATGTGTGTTACCAGTGATGACATACGGAACAGAGATGTGGTCTCTGAATGTTGGCCTCATATCAAGGCTCAAAGTCGCTCAGCGGGCCATGGAGCATAGCCATGCTTGGTATTTCCCTACGTGATCGAATCCGTAATACGGAGATCCGTAGAAGAACGAGAGTGACCGACATAACCCGCCGGGTTGCCATGCTGAAGTGGCAATGGGCAGGCCACATCGCTCGACGAACCGATAACCGTTGGGGACGAAAGGTTGTCGAGTGGCGACCACGTATCGGACGGCGCAGCGTAGGACGGCCCCCCACCAGATGGACCGACGATCTGGTCAAAGCTGCGGGGAGCCGTTGGATGCGGTCGGCACAGGACCGCTCGTTGTGGCGTTCTCTTGGGGAGGCCTATGTCCAGCAGTGGACGTTGAAAGGCTGATGGATGGATGGATGAATTACGGAATCTATCGCGTTCACTTGATTTTACTACTATCCCGACGTTTCGAATACTTTACAGCATTCATGATCACGGGTGGACTTAGATGATAGACGTCCAAGGCTGATATGTTATTTCAACGGTTTCACCTACCCACAGTATATGATTTTGCAAAATTTTTGGTTTATTTATTTTAACCCACCTAATATTCGTTAAGAAACACAGTGAAAATATCTACTTCAAATTTTTATGCTTACAATGTATGAGACTTTAAGTTAGTATATTAAAATGTGCTAAAAATTCTACCACAAACTACCAATTACTACCAGTAAGAAGACAATCTTGGTTATTAGTTTATATTATTAAATAAATTGATTTTGCCAAAAGCTAAGACTAAGAAGCTACCACCGGATCGGAACGCGGCCTGACTAAGAAAGATCCGGCCAGAAAACTCAGTAGGCAACAACTGTTATGGATTATTAAATTTTGTACGGAATTACTGCGAGCTAATAAAGTTTAAATTTTTAAATTTTTTAAAAAGGCAAATACTAATCGCTACTGTGGGTTTTATCTACACAATAAGCGCTAACTGTGTCTTGCAATCTTGTGGTGTGCCTTCTTGTATTTTGTTTGGTGAGGCCTATCACAGGATTCCAGCTTGATGGTAAGACCCAGCCGTCTTCTACTTATTAAAATTGGGATGTTTCTTAATTTCAATAGCCTCACGTATCATTCTAGGGCGATATCGATGTTCTTTTGCGAGGATTTGAGGTTTGTCAAACCTAATGTAATGGCGGGTGTGGTCCTGTGTGTGCTCACAAATTGCAGACTTTGTATAGCGACTGTGCTTCACATCAGCTATGTGTTCTTTGATCCGAGTTGTTATGGATCTCTTTGTTTGCCCAATGTAGGAGAGACTACAATCACAATCCAGCTTGTATACTCCTGCATCCTGTAAGGGTATATGGCACTTAACTGGTGGTAAAAATTTACTAATTCTTTTGAGTGGCTTATAGTAGGTTTTAATTGAAGCTTTTTTAAGAATGTAGCCAATCTTGTCAGTGACTACTTTAACATAGGGCAGGACTGCAGGGAGGTGCTCAACTGTGGGTGGCTTCACTCGGTTTCTGTGACGGCGGCGTGAAACCTGCAGCTTATTTGCATGTAAAACTTTCTTTACATGCTGCAACTCTCCAGCCAGGTATTCTTCATCACAGATTCCTTGTGCTCCCTGAAACAAAGATTTAGACACGGTAGCCAACTGTGAAGGATGGTGGTGAGACTCTCCATTCAGGTACTTATCAGTATGGGTTTTCTTTCGATACACTGTATGACTCAAGGTGTTGTTGGGGTTACGGATTACCATAACATCTAAGAAAGCTAAAGAGTTATTTGACACCAGTTCCATAATTTAGCATTTTAGGATTGATGGAGTTCAGATGGTTTAGAAATACGGTTACTTTATCAGATGGTAATATAGTAAAAGTGTCATCTACGTACCGCTTGTAGAAACGGGGGCCCACAGGTGAGGTTTTTAGGGCAGTCTCCTCGAAGTTCCATAAATATGTCAGGAACAACGCGAGAGACTGTCGAACCCATGGCCACTCCGTCCACTTGCTTGTAGAAGCCATCATTCCACATAATGTAGCCAGATGTGAGGCAGTACTTTAACAGTTCAGCGTATTCCATAGGTATGTTGTTCTCTGATAGTTTCTTAGATACATTCGCGTAAATATCAGAAAGAATTATGAATTATTAAATTTGTCTACTTTTTTGCAAGTTTCTCCTTTTTTAATACTTTTAAACCTATTAGAACGAAAACAAAACAAAAAGACAATTATACTAATCGGTCAAGCCATATTGAGTTTTAGCGAGACTAATGAACAGCAATTGATTTTTATAGATATAGATTATTAAGCTGTAACAGAGCTGTCTGCACATTTAACATATAAAAAAAATGTATTAGACTATTTAGGTGACTCTGAACATAAAATATAATTGAATTAACAAAATATTATTATCTTTTTAGAATATTCTGTTTGTCTGTTTGTTTATTCAGGCATTACACAAAAGGAATTTTCATTAAACTTTTTTGTTTGATATTTCTAGGCTTATCAACTGGTTTATATTTTATTCCACTCCTCTACTGGGAACCTAAGATATAAAATAAAGACGAGCTTTTATTTGCGTTGAAGCCGTGGGGAAAGGCTAGTTTATAATATTAGTAAAGATTTATTAAAACGATTTGTTTAATTTTAGCCATTATATATTAATATCCTTAATTTTACCCATTAATATACCCAAATTCTGTACTTACATAAATACTGTTTGTGTTTTGACTTATATTAATAAAGTTATTATGTTTAATCATCTCTTAAGAACACTTAGCGAAATATTAGTAGTTGAGTAAATATTAGGAGCAAAACCAACCTAGACTCTGTTAAATAATTTATCACGTTACCAAGATACAGTTTACAACCAGGTAAAGTACTTAAGGACCTCTTATCGCTTTAGGTAAATACAAAACGGAGTGCCTCAATTTTAAGCGGGTGTCGAGTAGCTTAATATAATTCACTATATGAATAAAGATATCATCTGCTCTGAAAATGGATATGTTGTGTAATGCGTGAAGCATTCTTGACACTTTAGTTAGAAAACGTCTCTTTAATTTTATCATAGAATTTTGTTTAACTAAGGTATGTGGTAACATGAGAGATGTGTACAGAACTCCGGCACGTAACTTTTTAACTAATTGATAATGCTTATTTCTTATTAAAGAATGGATATTTTAGAAGGTGAACTCGCCACACACTTTGTCAATACTATCATAGCAACACAAAAAAAAAACAATCCCCATATATCACAGATACAGGAAAATGTGTAGTGTATTTAGACAACAATGACAAAATTTCAACAAATGCAATGAAATCCTGGTATGTGGCACGAACAGAACCACGACGTGCAATATTCTGCAAAATTACGAACACAAATTCGACTCGTGTTTCGCCTCTGCATGAGGCATCCTCGGGGTCATTTGGCAACAAATTTTGCGGATGGGCGCTCCTCCTAAAATACCCATTCTATAATAGCAATCAATGATCTTCCTATAAATGTCACCTAATTTAATTAATTAATTCTTATTTATAAATATTATAAACTTCGCTTTTTTTTTCTTAGTTTTGCTCAAATAATATAAATACATTACTCTACGGTACATTAATTATCTCTGTGTAAAAAAGCTATCCCTTAGGAACCAATGGAACCATACATTTTTCTTTGATAAGAAGCCTCTGTCTACTATAGTATAGTAGTACATATATATGCGTAAAATACAAGTGTATAACTAACTATAATATATATACTTTGTTATTAAGTACGTTGAGAGTGTTGATTTTCTCATCCCTTGCGAACAAACAAAAGTTATTAATAAACCGTCAGCAGAACTTGATCAATTAGCTCTTTATTAATTCAGAATATACTGGTGGATTCTTCATCGAGAAGTAACCGTTCGTACCACTGTGTTATGCGAAGTTAAACGCTCAATTTGCATAGAAATTATATTGCGTCCGCTTGTTCGTAGGAAATTTTCCTAATTAAAACGCCTTCGGTACCGGGATTTTGTTCCAATTAAAAGTTGGCGAGAGTGCGCTTTGAGCGTACCATATTGATAAATTTTGCGTGTTAAGTGATTGCGTTTGAATCATTGGTTGGTTATTGGGTTTCGGTGATCAGTGGTCGGTCAGCAACATTGAATATTAATGTATATTAATCCATATAGAGTATAATTACAGATAATGCCTTTTATATTGGAGACCTTTTAACAAATAAATAAAATTGAACTGTCTGTGTGTAATGTCTAATTAACAGCTCTTTACTAAATGCATATGAAAGTATATACGTCACCTAAAACAGTGGTAACATAATTCTTACAGGAGATGTTAATATTGATGTTCTCCCTGGTAAAATTACTAAGTTTGGTTCAGATTACTTAGACCTCATAGCTAGTCATGGATTACGAGAGGGCATAAATAGGCCAACGAGACTAGATAGCTGCCTGGATCATTTTATGGTAAAAAGCACTAAGAAGGTGCAAACACTCGTGTATGGCGCGTTAACGGATCACTGCCCAATACTGCTTTGCATGGATAATACTAACGTCCAAATCCATCCCCGAATCACCTCTAACAGCATGACAGTCGACTACAAAGCACTGGGTGAAGCACTTGAGACACTACCATGGCATACATTCTACTCTATTCAGCATGTCGATGAAGCAGCCAGGTGGTTGACGACGACTATCAGTAACAGCGTAAGAATAATAGCTTGGTTAAACCTCCCTCTAGAAAACGAACCATTAAGCCGTGGATAACACTAGGAGTACTTAAATCTATTCGTAAACGTAATAAGCTACACTGAATAAGTAAAAATCTGTAGGTGATACTCAAAACAAAGCAGACTATATTAAGTATAGAAATATCTGCAATAGAATATTAAAACAATTAAAACGAGATTATTATAAAAAACAATTTCATCATAGTAAAAATGACATCAAGAAAACGTGGATGAATATTAAGGAATTGTGTAACCTGAATAAAATAAAAACAGAGGCCTATGAACTTACCAAAATAGCACACACGTTGGAGCTGTCATTGAACATCGTCAACGAATACTTCACTGAGGTAGGACAGAACTTGGCGAAAAATACTCTAGAAATAACGGGTGAAACGGTAACAGCACTCGCCAAGAGATCTTGTCATCAAAACGGACCTTGTGAATCATTTTTCATGTCGCCAGTATCTGTCACAGAGGTTACTGACACTATCTCAAACCATAAAATCAAAAGCACTCCAGGGCCAGACAGCATCTCAAATAAGATAATTAAGATATTTTCGCATATTTTGGCCGAGCCAATAACACATTTATGTAATAAAAGCTTGCAAAAGGGTGTTTTTCCAAGTGTATTCAAAAAATCTGTAGTCATACCGATATATAAAAGTGGTGACAAGAATATCCCTAGCTACTATAGACCTATCTCTATGCTCAGTGTCATGTCGAAAATCGTAGAAAAGTTAGTTGGTAAGAGATTGGGTGAATACTTGGAAAAACACAATCAACTGTCGGCGTGTCAGTTCGGATTTAGACGGAACCTTTCAACTGAAGATTCGTTAATTAAAATTGACTTCGACTATTGTAAGCAAGTTAGATAATGGCAAAAAATGCATTGCTGTCTTCATTGACCTGCAAAAAGCATTTGACACCGTGTCAATACCTATATTATTAAGACTCCATAATCAAGGAATCCGAGGTATGGTTCTTTCCTGGTTTGAGAGTTACCTCTCCGACAGAATGCAGTATATAAAGGTGGACAGTTTGACTATCTCCACCAGGAAGTGCACTTTTGGCGTGCCTCAGGGAAGCAATCTGGGCCCAGCATTATTTCTTTGTTACATTAATGGACTTTGTAATCTGAACCTAAAAAACAGTGACATTGTGGTGTATGTGGATGATACAGCCATTATATTTTATGCTGATACTTGGGAAAAAGCTGCACAAATAGCAGAAGATGGTTTAAAAGTCATAACCAGATGGTTTGAAGATAGTTTACTTACCTTAAATATAACCAAAACTAATTACATCTGTTTCAGTAAAACAAAAGTATGTGCTCCAAGTGCAGAATTTCAGCTTGTTATGCATAGCTACCCATGTAACAGGAACTACTATAGTGATGCAGTTGGCTGTAACTGTGCAAAGATACAACGGGTCAGTAATACAAAGGATCTCGGGATAATCATAGACGAACATCTTCAGTGGAAACATCATATTGAATATGTTGCAAAAAGGGTTAGGAAATTAATATATGTTTTCAAAATCTTAGACAATTCTTGGATTCTAAATCTCTGATGTCAATATACAAAACTCTAGGTCAACCCATAGTATCCTATTGCCTGTGTTCTTGGGGCAGGGCTGGCAAAACCCACCTGTTGACTACCGAAAGAGCCCAAAGATCGGTGTTAAAAGTAATTCATTACTTACATTTCCAACTTCCTACGGAATTGGTATATGCTCAAGCACAAATGCTCACGGTTCACACCGTAAACACACACATACCCACACAGTACGTGCGCACGCTAGCATCTACTCACTAACACACTCCCGCACCACACGTACATTCATACGCACAAGTACAGTAGATTTATATTAATAAAAAAATGTATTAATGATGTTAAGTCTTAGAGATAAGGAGTAGTAAAATGAAGAATTACAATGGAATAAACCGACTCTTGAGATACAGGTAACCCTAGTTCAAGGGTCGGGGCAACACTAAATTGTAATACTTTCCTTGTGATTCAACAATAAATAAATAATACTACATTTTAATGATCGATTCTAGACTCTTTTATAGAAAAAATCCCCTTAGTAATAAGAGATTATTTAAATTTTGTAAACGTCGTAAATAAATGTTGAAAATACATAAGAAGCGAAATTACGACCTATGAGATAATTACATATCCATATAAAAACCATATAAAATAACATTTATCATAACTAATAAGCTAATAAAAAAATTGTAATAAGTGACACTAGCAATAAAACACTAATTACTGAAAGAACTACTAGTAATTTGAGGTTTACAGTTACCAATTTATTTTAATGATTCTTAGAACACTATTGACTGATCTGCGGCTATTAGAAGTGATAGGCACTTAATTGTTGCTCACATTTAAGCTGTTCTATTGTTTAGATATTTTTATATATATTTTTAGCATTTGACATGCTTAGCACTATAAATTAAACACAAAGTGACGATGGCTGAATTGGCAAAGCATCTGGACGGTATCCAAGAGATGCAGGTTCAAATCCTGCTCGTGACTGTTATTTTCGATTTCACATTTTGTTTAATGTTCTATTGTCGTTATACGAGCATATTTATTATTATCATTGTATTAATAATAAATATTGGTGATTTTTATTTAATACTAAATGATAACATTGTCTTACTAGATTTTAGTTCTGGAAGAGTGAGATGTGAGAGAAAGAATTTGATTCATATAATGGAGGAAAGAACCACTTTAAGGACCTTTTTCTGGATAAAAAGTAGCCTATGCTTTTTTCTCTACTCCGGGGAATACAGGTGTGGTGCTATGTTATGGCCATTCAATTTTGATCATTATTACAGTAGACAGATTCATTTAAAACTGTAAGCCTTGCAATAAATTAACTACAATTTCTTTTAAACAAATTTCAACTGATGAAAGCTTACCTTCGTAAAAGCAAATCAAGGCCATAATTCTTTCATTCATTAGTCTGCCTTCATAAAGAATATGAACTCGTCTTTTTGAATTTAAACAAAAGAGGCATTTTTAGAATAAAAGCCATCTAAAGTCATAACGTAAATGATAAAGGAAAGTTGTTAAATTATAATTTTTTTTAGCTCCCCCTGTGCGTTCTTACAAAACTTGTCTGTATTTGAACGAGGCTCTAGAGACAACCTTTTGAACAATAAATTAATTTGGTCGACCCTGGATCTACACGAATCACTGTTATGGAGCCCATTATGTGTTAATGTCGGTCTTTTGTAGTTCAGCTGGTTCACAATTTATCAACAACGTGAAAGTTATTGTTGGTTATTATAAGCCAATGTTATGCAGCGATGAGGTTTTATATCGTTGTTAACGATAAAGTGATCACCATCTCAATAGATTACCTCAATAACATTTTGAAGCCCATTTCTGTCCCAATATTGGGCACGGGTCTCCGCTCATATTAAAAGGGATTTAGACAGTAGTCCACCACGCTGGCCAAGTGCGAGTTGGCAGACTTTACTAGTATTTGAGAAAATCTTTCAGGTATGCAGGTCTCCTCGCGATATTTTCCTTCACAAACACATAGATATTCTCGAAAAATCTCAAAACGTCAGAGTATTTTATTATAAGTTTTTATTTTAATTAAAAATATCAAGTAATTTAAATAAGGTTTGCCACCTTTGTTGCAGTTTTAACAGAACGTATATTTTGCTCGATTTCTGCCTCGCTAAATTATCAATGATATATCTATTTTGCAAGATAAAAGATTTTCACTAAATACATGACCTTGCAAACATAATATGTGTCGCACTAGTCATAAATTATAGTATTTTTTACAAATAGAAATAAAATTTGTTATCCACGTGTCACAAGGTCGACATGTGTGTATACACACAATTAGAGACTAATGAAAATGTATGATGTCCGAAGTCTTTCAGCTCATTTTTATTATTAACGCTGCCTTGTACTCGTATTAACCTCTCTGCTAGGGATTAATGTAAAGGAAATAAATTACGTATACTTTTTTTTACGAATAAGTTTGTTAGTTTAAATAATTTTATACGATAAATGGTAAATAGCAATAGCCATGAGAGAACTCTTTAAGGTATTAAACACAAAGTGAAAAATGTGAAATCGAAAATAACAGTCAGGAGCAGGATTTGAACCTGCATCTTCTGGATACCGTCCAGATGCTTTACCAATTCAGCCATCCTGACAATTGCTCCTGACTACTAATTTCGATAACACATCATACTTAACGTCTTTGGGTGACGCCTGCGCCATCTGTCGGACGTATTTTCATACATTATACCGACCAGGTAAACTTAATTTTACAATTAAGATTTGTCAGGATGGCTGAATTGGTAAAGCATCTGGACGGTATCCAGAAGATGCAGGTTCAAATCCTGCTCCTGACTGTTATTTTCGATTTCACATTTTTCACTTTGTGTTTAATGTATAGTGTTAGAAGCATGTCAAATGCTAAAAATATATATAAAAATATCTAAATCTTTAAGGTATGTTTTATTGAAATAAAAAACTTTTGCAAACACTTTTTTTCCTGTCATGTGTCTAGGACTAGGCCACTCCTATGGGGAAGGATTCTCCTGACAAGTTCTTGGCATTCTTCGCCAGTAACTTAAACAATTCAAGCTGTTTCTTATCTTAATGTAGTTTTACCTTTTTTTGTTAAGGCGGAAAATAATATACCTACCCGCAACACCCCTCGTTGGGGGCAACGAACAGGGTATTGTGATTTTTTATAACTCTTGGCTTAAGCGGCGCACGTCAATAAAGCTTCCCAGTTGCAGAAATATACATTTATTTCCGATATGTTCAACATTCCTCGTCATACTTTCGCCAATTTATACAAAACTCTAATGAATCATTTAGCTAAACCTTCCTTATGACTGGACATACATTAGTAAAATAGACATATAGGTAATTCCATTCCTGTTTTATCTTGATTATGTTCAGAAGACCTTATTTTATCTTTATACTATTATAAAGCTGTGCTTCTTGAGATTTTTGTCTGTTTGTCTGTTTTTTTGTTCGCGCATCACGCAAAAACTGCTAAACGGAATTTGATGCAACTTTTTTTATTTGAAAGGCCTTGATTAGACTTAAAAACTGGTATACATTTTATCCCGCTAAAATATCGGGAACCTAAGATATACTCTAAAAACTAGCTTTTGGCTGCGGCGGAGCCGCGGGCAAAGGCTAGTTTTATATACTAACAATATATTATACACAATGTTCGTCTGATATAGTGAATCTCTGGATTAGTTAAAGATTTTTTTGAAACAGTACCGTGGTTATAGGGATTACTCCTTTAAAACAGATTTAATACAATGAAACAAATATAATACAAGAGTATACTCATTATATCACTCATTTGTATTTCGTGGCTGTGCGTGGTGTTTTAACTAAGCTCGATGCTACAAATTATCTGCTACGGTAACGTAGCTACTTGTTTGCATTTTTTACCGCTACGTGTTCGTAGCTAGGTTCTACAGCGCGTACGTAGGCTTTATCAATGCTACTAACATTATAAATGTGAAAGGTTTTTCTTTATTACTAAATCACACAAAAAATGGGAGAAATAAAATATTCTAAAACTTTACGACATGGATTCTAATCCTGATAAATGATATGTCATGATATAACTCCTATTAATTTATATTAAACTAGCCTTTGCCCGCGGTACCGCCGCTTCCAAAATCTAGTTTTTATGTTATATCTCAGGTTCCCAATATAGTAGCTGGATAAATGTATATCAGTTTTTAAGTCTAATTAAGAGCCTTCAAACAAAAAAGTTTCATCAAAATCCATTCAGTAGTTTTTTCGTGATGCCCAAACAGACAACATTCTCTAAAAAATGATTTTTGTATTGAGAGACATCTAATTTGCCTACTACTTTTTTTTGTCTAAATTATCTTAAATGTACAGGACATAGCTAACAGCTGCAGTAATATTTTTGTATGGTAAAGCTTAATCCACGTGACCACTTGAAATAGAAATGAAAAAGGTAAAGGTTTCAATGCAATTAATTTAAAACTTGACGAATCATCAAGTAAAATATAAGTGATAAAGTTCCACAGCGACATCATTTTAAGTCTTTGCTTTAAGAATTCTTTGGCTTTAAATATGCAAATTTACACTTTATCTCATATCTCGTGAAACTACATTAGAGTACACTAATAAAATAGTTATGCACTCGTATACAACATACGGCAACCCTATGTTGCCATTCTAAGTACTTAACATGAAAATTGAGCGTACAAGTGTTGCCGTGCTCTGAATTAAACGTATTATATCGTTTGCACTTGCATGATATTTTCTGGAGAGTCGTTTTGTGGATATAAAATGAACGTTATCCCCAGCGTTCTAAACTAGTTTATAGTAAATGTAAAAGTTTTCCTTGCAAGGTAATATTTCATAGATGCTGTTATGGATACCAAAGATACATATCGAGCGCTGTTTGTTCGATTGCTTGCAAAAATGTTACATATCTATGGAATTATTATTTATTCGTATATTTGACAGATTTTCAAAATTACATCTCCATCCATCTATCCATCAGCCTTTCTACGTCCACTGCTGGACACAGGCCTCCCCAAATTGGGGGTATAGTGCCGTAATCGCCACGCTTGGCAGGCGGTTTGGCGATCGCAGTGGATGTTGTCGACTCGAGGGAGTGCTGCTGCCCACTCCCCCCGATAATCCCTCAGATTACATCTATACTATTATAAAGCTGTAACAGACCTATGTCTGTACATTTAAGATATTTGAGAAAAAAATACTATAATAGGCTATATAGGCGTGTCTAAACGCAAAATATTTTTTTTTTATACTTATTAAAGTAAGGCTGATTTGGGCTAGCAACAGTGGAAATTTTACGAGTTCTGTGGATGAAAGTGACCATATAAAGCGTAAAAACGGTGCCCGAATATAAATGTCAAATTTAGGCACTACACAGCCTTGGTCCATTAAATGCCAAAGATGCGTGGAAGATACGAGATACTGCTATGCGACAATTTGAAAGCACTTTGGATATTTAATTGACAGCTGACAATCTACTTTTGTTATTTTATTTGGTTGGCGATATGTGATAATGGTTGTATTAAATTGACGGACTAAGGATACAAGTGTTACCACCCAATTCTTTCCGGTGTAGTACGAGGCGACTGAGGGAATTAAGCAATTATCACCCATTGCATTACTGGTGGTAGGGTTGAGTACCAAGTGGGAGTACTCAGTTGTTATCGTGACCGGGTCACAGTACAACCGTTTTCTGTATACCCGGCCGTAGAGCACTTCAAGTGTTTATATAGTTACAGCGGCAGTGTTAATTTTTTCATTCCATGTTCTGGAGATAAACAGCTTGACATTATTCTTACTATAAGTGCATGAGCGGTGGTTACCGCTTACCATCAGATAGGCCGTAGCTTGCCTGCCATCATAAGCATAAATAATTATACTTTGTATTTACTATTAAAGCTGTAACAAAGTTGTGTTAGTACTTAGGAATATATTTTTTATATTTCTTTCTGGTATCTCTAAACCGTATTTATAATTTTTGTCTGTGCAAACAGACAGTACTTGTTTGTTTGTTCGCACATCACGCAAAAACTACTGAACGAACTTAAAGTAAATACGAGTATGTGAACTCTCTTTTTAAAACTTTTATTTATGATAACAATCTCATCTCTTTTTAAAACTTTTATTTATGATAACAATCTCATCTCATTTCCAAATGCATCGCTTTACATATTCTATGCAATCCTTAATGCGATCTCAAGGATATACTTTTAATGATTCCCTTACTTACTAAGACTTGTTAGTTGAAGTACTTTGCAGAATATTCATAGACTAAGATATCCTTTTAAAAGGGAGCGTTAAGTGGTACGGCTAAGATCTACGTCGATATCGGGAATTAATTGAATAAAACCCAGAGTTGAATCGAATAATACTTCGCCGGCCATCAAGGTACTGCTTTCATGAATATGGATTCATGTTCAAAGTGTGCTCAGTGCTGTTAAAATTTGACGTTATTAAGTCAATGGTCATTAAATTGTAGGTCAAAGAACGCACAATTGCAGAACGAGGGTCTGGAACCAGGAGATTTATCGACTTCCTAATTGATAATTTATTACTTTGACTTGACTAAATTTGCAATAAAATTTGGACCTTTCAATGCTTGCTGGTGATAAATAAAAGAAAAATGATTGGATTTAATGTTCGGACTTAAATGGAAGTAACGGAAACGTTTAAAGATCAATGTTATTACAAAGATTTTTTTTTTATTTCTGAGAAAATTAATTATCTATATTTCTTCCTAAGATTAATATTTGTAATAATTCTGAATGTGTGTACATCACTGAACTCCTTCTTATATTATAATACACAGGACTGATTTTGATGAAAATTTTTGTGTGTATTTCAATGGCTCCTGGATAGATTAACAAATGTACTCGAAAGGTGCCTGCAATAGTGTGTCAAGAGTTTCTTATTTGTAAATATTGAGCCCTAAGAAAATTTACTGCACTTTTTAATTACAATTGCGTAGCCAAATAGTTTGGCCATGACAATTATGCCGCGTCCGTATGTAAATTACTATAATTTATAAAAAAATGCTTTAGATACATGTCTTACTTTGTTAGATTTTTTGCCAATAAGGCAAAAACAAAAACCACTTTTCTCATTTATATTCAAAATGTTATATATGTGTTACAGATACATATATTATATACAATACATATAGCATTGGGATATTGCCAAAAGTTATCGAATTTGTGCTGGAAATTGACGCGCGAAATGCAAGCAAAATGTGTTGCGATTCTATAAAGAAAAATTCTAAAATATGGTGTGTCGAGAAGAGGACAAAATGCAGATATACTGCATTTATTACAGTTTGAAATGTATTGTCTGCTTGCATTAATATAACATAATATAATATTTTGTCTATAAAATATAATAATTAAAATAAATTTAATAATAAATAAATAATATTCACGGACATTTTCCACACGTCCTCTGGTCCCAAACTAACGCTAAGCTTAACGCTTGTGGTATGGGCACCAGATTACGGATATAATACATTAATACTACTTTTTGTTTTTGTATACATACATGTAATAGATAGAAAACACCCAGACGTAGTACAAATATCTGAGTTCATCACACAAATAATTGTCCTGAGTGGGAATCGAACCCAGGACCTCGTGCACGGAAGTCGGTTACACCACTGACTACGCCACGAGGCCCGTCACTTTGTACTATATTGCATCATAATATATTTAGTATACTATATATTATGAACCAATACACGATTAAAATAAATTATAGTTTAAAAAACTAAAATAACACGCTTTAAATAGCTAGTTGAACTAAAAAGTAGTAAATAATATTATAATAATAATGATTGTAAAAAAGCGTGAGGTGCATAATCAAATGTTACAAATAGTACACCTATATAGTAAAAAGCACCCCACGCTTTTTTACAATCTTTATTTATTGTAATATTATTTACTACTTTTTAGTTCAACTAGGTATCAAAACTTCAAAAGTACGAAGCAAAGAGATAAGAGTAAAGTAAAAGTAATACTACATGAAAAAAGAACATACATAAATAACTATACTAAAAACTTAAATAACAGCAAAAAGATTCTTATTTCGCAAATACTCGTATCGCGATTCAGAAACATCGGACAGCGCCGGTGCACATCTTAATATCGCGATTCAGAAACTTACATATTCAACAACTACGGCACCCTAAAAACCGATAAATACCGAATAATTTTAACAAATTAGTGTATTGTCATCGGTCCTCGATAAATCTACAAAGTTTGAACGAAATCTGGCCGCTTAAAGTGGGTCAAAATCGCGTCCAAAGGAGTTACAAACATACAAATATACAAACATACAGGTGAAGCTAATAGTGTTCTTTTTTGATCTATATTTTTTAGCATTTGACATGCGCCGCCACTTTTTAAAGTACAAATTATTTGCGAATAAGGAAAAAGAGATTTTTTTGTACTAGCGGGAATCGAACCCGCATCTTTTCCAATCCGGGGAAGTGTTCTAAGCCACTGAGCTATAGTACAGGTCTTTCGACCATCCCAATCTCCTTATCACATTTGTCTTTACGACCAACGCCATCTATCGGAAGCATTTACATGCATTAAACCGATATAGTAAGTTTAATTTTGCAATTCAAATTCATACTATTTGATGGCGCGACTTTTCAAACATTTTTGATCTATATTTTTTAGCATTTGACATGCGCCGCCACTTTTTAAAGTACAATTTATTTGCGAATAAGGATAAAGAGATTTTTTGTACTAGCGGGAATCGAACCCACGTCTTTTCCAATCCGGGGAAGTGCTCTAAGCCACTGAGCTATAGTACAGGTCTTTCGATCATCCCAATCTCCTTATCACATTTGTCTTTACGACCAACGCCATCTATCGGAAGCGTTTACATGCATTAAACCGATATAGTAAGTTTAATTTTGCAATTAAAATTCATACTATTTGAAGGCGCGACTTTTTAAACATTTTTGATCTATATTTTTTAGCATTTTGTATCTGCTAAATTTAGAAGTACCTACAACAAATTATTTCTCACTCATATTGTGAGTTAAGATCCTGCTCGTGGTTATCATTTTTAATTTCATTTAATCGGACACTGTTCTTTTAAATAGCGGAGCATAATAAGTGCTTAGTATAGTTTATACAAATAACCACAAATTTACAAACTAAGAAAATATTTCATACATCTACTTATTAAGCTTGATTTTGTCCATATTAATAAAATATCTATTAAATCTTTATTGCTTTTGTATATTACTACTTCTGAAGCCGAACCCCCTTCCCTCCACCCGCCCTCCTAAATCCAAATACCCTGTTTTCATATCAGGAGTTTATTAAAATACTTAACTTTATGAATTATATTAAATACTTGGAATACCGTTATAAGTTACTTCGAAATTTAAATGCAAGGTATTTCATTTATATTCACCAGAAGAATTTTCCGTCAATCGTTGTTGTATTTATTAATATTTCAAATAGATGCTTGAGTTATGAATTTGTCTATATATAAATAGATTGGAATATGAGCTACGAGCCTCTACTCAATTTTGAAGCATGGCTTGTTTAATATTAAATATTCTTGACTTATAATTTTCGAAATTAGAAACATAAAATCAAATCAGACTAACCACAAATTGTATTCTTTATATATTAAAATATTGTTAAACACAAAGTGAAAAATGTGAAATCGAAAATAACAGTCAGGAGCAAGATTTGAACCTGCATCTTCTGGATACCGTCCAGATGCTTTACCAATTCAGCAATCCTGACAATTGCTCCTGACTGCTAATTTCGATAACACATCATACTTAACGTCTTTGGGTGACGCCTGCATCTGGACGGTATCCAGAAGATGCAGGTTCAAATCCTGCTCCTGACTGTTATTTTCGATTTCACATTTTTCACTTTGTGTTTAATGTATAGTGCTAAGCATGTCAAATGCTAAAAATATATATAAAAATATCTAAATATTAAAATATTGTGTCACGTTAGTTGTCTGCGATGAACTTCTAAACCGTGTCCGTGTCCGTGAATATTTAAATTAATGAACTGATTTTAATGATAATTTGCACATGTGTGCAGAATAGTGTTTATAGAAATTATATTATTTTTTTATTGCAAAATTAACGAAAAAATGATGTGTGACATAGGCGTGGCTGGGTCTACTAGTTTAATATAAAAACTCTCTAAAATATTACAAACCTATAAGATAAGGACACAATAGTTCACCTACGTTAAATCACAAAATTTACAGCACTAAGCAATTTATCCATATGAAAAACTTCCAAACCTTCGCTTTCCAGTTTATAGAAAGCAGCGGCTGCTTTTTTAAATTAGATATAGTAATTCATCATAATCATTGCATCACGCCTTTATTCCCCGAAGGGGTAGGCAGAGGTGTATTTTACACACCCACGACTCGCCAGCTATGTATAAGTCCCACGTAATAGGGGGCGAGCCTAATGCAGACGGCACATTTAATTAGTAATTCAGTTGTACTTATATTCATTAGGCGGTTAGATAAAGCGATGCTGTAATAAAGATATTGGCCATATCTTTCCTCGCAACGCTCTCGAATTGGAACCCCTTGTCGCGCCTTTCTACTTTAAGTTATAGGCATTTTTAGTTGTAATCTCGCTTGCTTTATGTCTAAATAAACACTAAGCCAGTATTATGAACATTAATTAATGTATAGTATTATTGTTTGAATTAGTTTATACTCGTAGTATGTATCTATATATACGATCTTTCTAACATTTACGCGAATTTTACATTATTTTTAAATAAAACTACGTTTACGGAATCTATCGCGTTTACTTGATCCCGACGTTTCGTATACTTTACAGCATTCATGATCACGGGTGGACTTAGATGGTAGGCGTCCAAAGCTGATTAAAAATCAAGTAAACGCGATAGATTCCGTAAACGTAGTTTTACTTCAAAATACATATAACTGTTTAACTTAAGGCTAATTACTAAAGGACTGATGAAAATGGAGTAGTAGGTACTCTGTAATCCCAAAAGCGATGACAAATTTGTAAAATTGTTTCGGTTTTGTTTGGGTTGGTTGGTCTGAGATCCGAACCTCGCTAACGAGAGCTGGCACTTTGTGGAGGTCGTCGTTTTTACCTGTTTTGTGGTCACAAAACCGTTGAATTTGGTCGTAATTCTCTCTAATGATTATGTAGGTAGGTATTAACAATACCTTTAAAGGGTCAAGCGTATGCTTACGGAAAAGGTTGGCAAGGGATTATTGTGGCTCATTATTGTTTTGAAAACGTTTATTTTAATTTGTCATAACCTCAAAATACGAGTATACATATTTCATAGTAAGTAGTGTATAGAAGTTCTTACTATGGCAATAAACTTAAAATATGTATAATTTTACTCATTATTCTTTTAAGGGTGTTGGAAAGACGTATTTCGTGTGGTGACGGATTAAGAATGCAAGTGTCACCGCCCCATTCTTGCCCACGGGTGTCGTATGAGGCGACTAAGGGAAGTAAGCAGTTGTTATCCATTGCATGACTGGTGGTAGGGCTGGGTACCGAGTGGGAGTACTCACTTGGTATCGGGCCCGAGCGGGTTGGTACCACCATCTCCAGTGTTACCGGCCATGAAGCACATCGTTGCGTTTTGGCTGTAGCAGGAGATAACCGTTTCTTCTTTCATTTCATATTGGTGAAATGAAATGGTGAGCAGTGGCTTGACAATACTCTCAGTATAGTTGAGTCCATGAGCGACGGTTACCATTTATCATCAGATGGGCCGTGGCTCGTCTGCCACTACAAGCAATAAAAAACGTGGTTTGTAGTACTAAATGGAGTAAAATAAAGCAAAAACAACCTCAGGCCATTCACTGGGCTGCCGTGATATACTAGGCCAATCTACCTCTAATTATTTTTTATAATTTCAATTAGTTTCCAGCTAATTAAATCTATCACTTATATTATTAACATAGAGTAGGCAAGCAGAGTATAGAGCGAAAGAAAATTAACCTGGAACGTTTTTTAAAGTACAAATTATTTGTGAATAAAATGAGAGAATGTTATTAGTCGTAAGACAAATGTGATTAAGAATTTGGGATGATCGAAGGATCAGTAGGGTAGCTTAGTGGTTTAGAGCACTTCCCCGGATTGGAAAAGGTGCGTGGTTCGATTACCGCCCCTAATAAAAATCTCTTTTTCCCTGGAACACGTTTCATTCTTTAAGAAAAATAAAAAACCAATTTCGAAAGAAACCAATCAGAGACGGTTGTGTAAAATGCGTCTTAAAAACACGAATATTTTACGGACTTTTCACACAACATCCTCTGGTCCCAAACTAGGCTTAACGCATGTGCTTTGGGTACCAGATTACGAATATAATACATATATTACTTTTTTTTGTAAATACCTATATATAATAGATAGAAAACACCCAGATGCAGTACAAATATCTGTGTTCATCACACAAATAATTATCCTGAATGGGAATCGAACCCACAACCTCGTTCACGGAAGTAGGTTACAGTACCGACTACGCCACGAGGCGCATTTAAATTAATACAGGGACGGGTCCTTGTATTAATTTTAATTTTTGTTAAATGTGATGATGACGGGTATCTATCGTGTTCCTATATAAAAAACATTGTTTTACTATCAAAATAATGCCTTGGTAGCATACTCGTAAGTCGATAGCCTCTTTTGATCCCAATTGCGACTAAATTAAATATTTTAGTTACAATTATTATGACCTAAAGAAATAGTCTATTAATTTCCTTTGCTGTAACTATGACAACTCATCTAATATTTTTTTACAAAGAGAATTGAAACTAATCAAAAGAAATATTTTTTATTTTTCTATTGCAAAAAGGAAAATAGGAACGTTCATTTAAAATGGAAACGAGGTGGCATTACAGCTGTGCGTTCCTTGAGCTAGTATTGTAAACAAACAAGAATTTATACGTAAGCTATGCTTTAGAATAACTCATTGCCATGCCAGTTATGAATGAATGTGACTTCCTGAATGCAAGTGTCATTTAAAATATTTTTTGTAGGTACTACAATCCTCATAGGTAGTGAAATTCTATCTCACTGGGTATGTGTAACTATATAATATTTTTTTTATTGCATGTAGTGGCAGATGAGCCACGGCCCATCTGATGGTAATTGGTAACCGTCGCTCATGGACTCAACTATACCGAGAGTATTGTCAAGCCGTTGCTCACCAATTCACTTCACAGATATGAAATGAAATATAAACGGCTATCTCCTGCTACAGCCAAAACGTAACGATGTACTTCGTGGCCGGTCACACCAACCCGCAGGTACCAACCCGCTCGAGCCCGATACCAAGTGAGTACTCCCACATGGTACCCAGCCCTACCACCAGTCATGCAATGGATGATAAGTGCTTACTTCCCATAGTCGCCCAATACGACACCAGTGGGAAAGAATGGGGTGGTGACACTTGATTCTTAGTCCGTCACCACACGGACATATGCATACATTATCATCTCTCTAGCCGTATCCCAAACTATTGTTGGACTAAACTTCTGATCTGTGGGTGGTGATCTTAGAACAAGACCAAAGTCTTTTTTATTTGGTATCTACTGACTGACAACATGTAACAACTGCCATAATGTTATTTGATATCCGGGACCCACTGCTGAACATGCCTTCCGAAGCACGGATGAGGTCAGATGTCCACAAATCGGTGGCACTTTTTGGTCACCCATCTCATTGCCAGCCGAGTGAAAGTTGCTTAAACTTGTCGATCGTTTGAATTACAAGGGCACCACTATGACCTCTCAATTAATTAATTGTATATGACCTAGGTAGATAGCCTAGTGAGTAGCCTTGTGGGGCTGGCTTTAGAACTGTCCCACCCCTCTCTACCCACGGGAGTCATAAGAGCCGACTGAGGGAATACCGGGGAAATGGGCAGCAGCAATCCCTCGAGTATTAAAAACATCCACTGCGATCGCCAACCCGCCTGCCAAGCGTGGCGATTACGGCATTATCCACCATGACGGGACCGCTCGTTGTGGCGTTCTCTTGGGGAGGCCTATATCCAGCAGTGGACGTAGAAAGGCTGATGGATGGATGGACCTAGGTAGATACAAATATCATGAACATTAAAGAAAAATTTTTGTATCAGTGGAATTTACAAAACATATTGGTGATGGTTACCGCTCACCATTACCTGTAAGTGCTTTCAACATCAGTAAAAAATCTCTCATAACGCTTCTTTAAGGGCCCCACATTACAGTTATGTCACGTACAGTTTGCGCCACGGGTTTACGTCTCGTCTTTAACATGACATACGTGATGTGACGTCCGTCGATACTAATTAGATGAGCTTTTAGATCCGCCGGTTTTACAGCCCGAGAATGTACACGTAATAAGTGCTTACCCTTAGTTTTAGGATTGGCAGTTTGTAGTTCATCTAACTTTTGATCTGATTAAGTGGAAGCTTGTTATTATATTGCCGGCTGACGTAATGATAAAGTTACTTCGTTTCAGATATTTTAGTCTGAAAATACACGCCTCGCCGAATTATCACTGAAGCAAAATATGAAACGAAATAGCGTTATGAATGTTGAGGAAGCGAGAGATGTATGCAAGAAATAGAGCCTGTTGGCAGTCTGTTCTGTCTGCCTACCCCACAAGGGAAATGGCATGATAATTAGTAAGTAAATAAGAAGTTTGCTGTGTGGGGCCGGCACCAAGAATGGCTCCACCCTGTCTCTTCCTATGGGGGTCGTAAGAGCCGACTAGGGGATTCCGGGGTACCGGGCAGCGGCATTCTCCTGTGTACTGAAAACATCCACTGCGATCGCCAACCCGCCTGCCAAGCGTGGCAACTATGGTAAAACGCCCATTGGGGAGGCCTATGTCCAGCAGTGGACGATGAAAGGCTGATGGATGGATGGAAGTAAGAAGAATATGAAGAAATATGAGATATTTTGATGGCTTGGAGTCCGCCAAATAACATTATTTTAGCACTTAAATCACAGCCTCAGTCTGTTTGACTTTGGGAGGAGACCCGTGGCCAATGAAGTAATTAGAAAAACGAATCGTAAAATGTGGTTGAGTTACACCGTTGCTTAATTCTTCTGTGATAAGAGCGAGACACTTCAACAGTTTTTTGAATACTGCCTATATCCTTACTAATATTCTACTTACGTGGCGGGCTTAAACTCCTTCAGGCTACGCGTATGCTGAGACGCAGGCAACGCAGACCGTTTTTTTTGCTTCGTTAATTTCTGTATATTGAACTCTTTATCTACATGTATACAAACAGCACTGGTGTATATTAATAATGATAAAGGTGTTTCCTTTACCCTGGCACTTACCGAATTCTATTGTCATAAAGATTAATTTGTACCTCCACCCCGGTAAAAGAGAGAAATACAAGAAATGACAAAGATACCAGGGGTGGAGGGGGTGCCGTCTTTGTAATGTACACGGAATTCTCAGTTATTAAGCTTAAGGAAAAATATAAAGGACACATATTATTATTCAGAACAGGGACGCACTCGGTAGTCGGAAATATCACTTGAATGTTTGTTTTTGTTTCGTTTAACATCAAGTGTACAGTTGGTCTGTAATTTGCATTATGTTCTCGTAATCTATTAGAAGCCTACGATTATTAAACTTGCAAGTCATAATAAAGTTAGGTTCCGTACATAAGGCGGGCAGTAAGTATACAATACTACAGTGTCACGGGCAGTTTTATATATTTTATATAATACCATTATTGATAAATAAATATATAAATAAATATTCACGGACATCTCTCACACAAGGTCCTCTGGTCACAAATTAAGCTTTACGCTTATGCTATGGGCACCAGATTACGGTTATAATACATATACTACTTTTTTTGTAAATACATACATTTTATAGATAGAAAACACCCAGACGCAGTACAAATATCTGAGTTCATCACACAAATAATTGTCCTGAGTGGGAATCGAACCCACGACCTCGTACATGGAAGTCGGTTACAGTACCGACTACGCCACCAGGCCCGTCCAATATATCGTTATACGCGATAGAAAGCTGCATATAAGCATATTGTTCGGAAAATTCGCTGAAACTGTTTAAATCTCTGGACTAGTGCCGATTTAACGGTAATTTTAACTTAATATATATACCGCTGGAAAAATATCACAGACATGAAAATGTTTAGAATGGTTTTGTATTCTATTGTAAAGAACCTCAACAAATAGATCAGAAAATAGTACTAAGTATTTTTAAGACGTATAAAAAGAATCCCGTTTCTCAATATTCAATTTGGCCTATATATATAGTTATTTCCATTTCATTCAAAACGTCAAATACGGCTCTGGCAGAAATGTTTGATATCTGTAATGACGAAATATTATTACATTTGTCACACGAGCTATCCATTACGACAGTTATAATGAGATGTGATACGGAGTTAAGCGTTACGTAATACCGATAACTTTGTGTTAGATATTTCCTAAAATATCATCCTCGTACCACATAGCAACGCGTACGAAATACTATATATAATCGTATATCGTATATATAATCTACTAGCGGCTTCCCGTGACTTCACCCGCGTGACATAACTAAATACAGTTATGTTCTTTTTTCGTGCAGAACCCTTATAACATCTCATCCTGATAACATATATTTGCCCGTGAAAGTCCCGTCAAAATCGGTTCAGCCGTTTCGGAGTATAATGTCCGAAATGGCTGGATTAACTAACCGGAGCAAATAGACAGACATACAAATACTTTCAAAAAATTGGTATTTTGTTATAGGTAACGGAAAAAATGTTCCTAACCGCACACCCCGTCGTTCGGGGCAACGAACAGGGTAGTGTGGGGCCCTCATTGGCGGGCCACCGGAACTATATATTATTACGTTCCTTCAGTGGTAGGTAACGTGTATACCTAGGTTCATATGCATTTAGTAAAAGGACTTTACAAACAGACACTTCAATTTTATTTATTTCTATAGATATATTGATAAAATGTATGAGAGGTAGGTTAATAAAGAGACACCACCGAAGGAATGTATAGCAATGCATAGTTCCAGTGGCCGCCAATAAAGGCGGAGAGACGGCACACGGCGGGTTTCTTTAGTGGGTGCAGGCCCCACACTACCCTGGCTGGTTGCCCCGAACGATAGGGTGTGCGGTTGGGAACACTTTTTTCGGCCTAAACAAAAAAAAAGGCTTGTAAGGAGACTGCTAATACAGGTGAAGAGACGGCACACGCTGGGTTTAGTTAGTGGGTGAGTGTCCCACACTATCCTGTTCGTTGCCCCAAACGACAGGGTGTGCGGTTAGGTACATTTATTCCCGCCTTAACAAAAAAAAGGGTAATAAGGAGAGGATAAAGCCTCTTAATTTTGTAGGATTTCCTCATGGTTAAGTTATATACATACGAATGATGCTCCAGGCATCGCCTACTCTATGGTAATTGTAGATCAAACAAGTATGGAACGCGGAGTAGTTTGATCAACAATTGG
The DNA here is from genome assembly GCA_948253155.1 of Leucoma salicis. NCBI lineage: Eukaryota > Metazoa > Arthropoda > Insecta > Lepidoptera > Erebidae > Leucoma > Leucoma salicis. The sequence continues at coordinate 5,220,123 of OX411808.1, read as the reverse complement.
ATCGGTGATTGTGATTGGATTTAACCTGTGTGGATACACAACCGGGTGAGAGAGTGAGGCACTAGTACTGGGAGTAATTCGTTTTGTAGTTCTGATTTGTAGACAAGATACTTTTTATAACATATACAAACAAAATGTAGACAGATACTCTTAAGTTCAAATTCATTTATTCACACTAAATAGAGTACATACAATAGGTGGTACAATACAATAGTCATAAGAATTAAAATCCAATCTATTTAGCCTAGGATTGGCATGTGAAATTTACAATTAGACAATTATTAATTACAATTACAACAATTACAATTTACAATTTTTTACAAGTTACATACTTTCATTGGAATAATATGAGTTTATTAATTTAAATTCAAATGTATAAATTAATTATGAAAAATGCATTATTAGGAATAATTAAAAATAATAATAATTTAATCCGTCCATAATAATTAGCATGCTATGTCAATGTAGATAGTGAAAACAAAATCAAGTCAGTCTCCTTAATATTAATCTATACTATACGAGCCCCGATGCAAAATAGTTCGTCTAGTATGGAAAGTAGAGCAAAGCGTAATATATAGAAAGTAAATATTGGTAAAATAACTAAGAACGTTTAATAAAAAGTAAACCACAATTTGAGGAACATTTTAAAGTTTATTTTAACTTAACTGAAATTCTTTCATGACTTTACATAACATAATTTTTTTTTTTAAATTTTCTAAAAAACATAACGCAAAAGTATTCGTCTACCCTTGTCACTCACGCAAAATAGCTCGTCTATCACTTAGTTGTGTCCTTTGCTCTGCTGTGCCTTTGCTCTCAATGACAGCTTTAATGCAAAGAGGCATGGTTGCAACCAAAGCTGCACACTCCTCAGTCGTAATTGACTCCCAGACAGCCAAGAGTTTAGCCTTTAAGTCGCTCTTCGAACTTGATGGATTGTTACAGAGAACTTTTTCATTTTCCACCATAGGGTTTCGATCGGCGACAAGTCCGGGCTTTTAGATGACCATTCGATTGTAGGGATGCTTTTCGCCAGTAGCCACGTCTTTGTTGTCCTTGCAGTATGGCAGGAAGCACCATCCTGTTAAAAAATGAAGGAATCTTGATGCTTAAGTGACGGAATAGAGGGCAGTAAATTATCTTCCAAAAGGTTTTGATACCTTGCAGCATTGATAGAACCATCCACAGACGACATACCACCAACACCTTGTGCAGACATGCAGACCCATATCATAAGAGACGCCGGAAACTTCACTTTGCATTTGAGACAATCAGTATGAAATGCCTCATTTTTGTTCCGAATCACTTTTTTCCTTTCATCGCCGACTGTCACTTCAAATTTGGACTCGTCACTCCAAGTGATACTACGCCACTGATCGGAAGTCCAATTTAAATGATCACGAGCAAACTTCAACCTCTTTTTTTTTGTACAGCTGTCAACAGTGGTTTCGCCTTAGCGGTGTAAAATCCGTAACCCATTCTTTTTAGGACTCTTTTGCAAGTATCAACTGAGACGTCTTTGTGAATCATATCCTTCCATTGCACCGTGCCGAGAGTTCTCCAGCTCGAGCACGACGATTATTTTTGATAATTTTCTTCAGGATGTTTTCTACTGCACTTGTGATGCGTGGTCAACCAGTTTTCTTCAAACAAGAAGTCGTTTATATGTATATTATTTTTATAGTGCTGAATGATAGATTGGACTGTAGACCTGGGAAGTATCAAGTCTTTAGATATTTGGTAACTTGATTTGCCAGCATCGGCCCCACAAACTATTCGCTTTCGAAGCTCTTCATACACGGGTTTGCCACGACCCATTGTTATTTGAAAACTAATGAAAAAAACTGAAATTTTCAGAATTTATACTGTCTCACTTGACAAATGACACAGAATTACTTTTACAAATTTAAATTATGCAGCATAATTGTACAAAGAAAGAATAATATTATTTAACTCACCGATAGACGAACTCTTATGCATCGATTAACAATTAGACGAACTATTTTGCTTATAACTTCTTCGAATTTAAAACAGGATCCGCCTTATTACAAAACATAGTCTAACTCTTAAACCGGGTCTATATCATCTTTAGACCACGGTTTAGCAAAATTCTTATTACAAAATCAGTTTTAAGCGTTAAACCATGTACTAAAAGATAAACTACCGGGAAACCTAGTTTAAGTAGACTTAGGCTGGTCTAAGTCTAAATGTCAAAGTAATGTCAAATTTTTTTATTGGTTTTAATTATGGTTAATATTAAATTATGATTTTATGTTTTTTATGTGAAAAGTGAATAATAATTATGTTTGATTTAATTTATGAGAAAGATATTTAAGTGGCCGCTCTCTCAGAAATGCCATGCCGAGCCAATATACCTACGCATAAATTCTTTTAGTTACAGAATTATCTCCTATAGAATTGGATTCAATCAAGATAACATCCAAATTGTGTATGTTTTGTGAAATATATTGAAATACAATTAGTTGGCACACATCTTTTGTGATTTACCTTTGTACATAAAAGAAGATACAAAATGGAAAAGGTGGGGCAGGACTTTTCCAAAGGACAAACAGAGAGGAGAAATAAAATACAACGATGCAATATGACATTATACCTATACCTTCTACATAACAACTATCACATTTGAATAAAAAATCCAATGGTGGAAAAGAAAATTGAAATCATAATCAAAATTCAAATCCAATCCTATAGGTATATCTTGCACAGTGATTAGGTATTAACACCCTGGTAAATAACTTTAAATGGCAATAATATAGAAAAATAAAACAGTATTAAATGATGCACTAAGTATTATTTCAATAATAATAAAGTTTTAGCCTCACAATTATATTTATACAAAAATGTTTCCATGGTATTCAGTATTACATATTCGTAACAGTTTTGTTTCATATTAATTTAATAAGATTCGTGTTGTATCCTGAGGTTTTAAGTAACTAATAATAATTCACTATGATATAATAGCATGGTCCAGTGCATTCCAGAGGTCTACTTCAATTTGCGTACCATATATAACTTCGCTCGTTAGAGAACTGAGACATTTATTAATAGGTACTAGGTACTACGAAAACACAAACATACTGAACCTAAAAAAGCTGATTCTTTATTTGTTTGAACATGGTGTGCACACAGTACGGGATATCAAATATATTTACGTACTCACATTCAGCCCCTATTGGAGCATACAAATATAAAAAAGCTTTGCAGCCGCAATTTAAACATCTATTCGTGCAAGATTCTATTCATCATAATTATATTAAATTCAATGTCAATAGGTATAATTCAATGTCAATAGGTATAATTCAATGTCAATAGGTATCATTCAATGTCAACTAATTTAGGTCTAAACAAAAATTATAAAATAATTACATCACTTGGTTATCATTCAAAAAATCATTAATAACATAATAAAATTTTTTTATTAAAAGGCTTTTTAAATTTCGCTTAAATAATTTAATATTGAGATCCTTTAATACATTAGGCAGTTTATTATATATTATAGGACCCATACAGACAATGCTTTTACTTAAAAGAGCTGTCTTAGATTGATGTATACATAATTTATAATTATCACGGCGATTGCGAATGGTTACATCTGATATTTTATGAAATAAATTTGGATTAGTTTTCATGAACACAACAACTTCATAAATATATAAAGAAGGAAGAGTTAAAATTTTATGTTTTACAAAATAAGGTTTACAGCTATCTGTAACTTGTAGTTTAAACATAGCTCTGACACACCGTTTTTGAAGCTTGAATACAACTTCCTTATCGGCCGAGTTGCCCCAAAAAATGATGCCGCATCTGAGGATTGATTCAACAAGACCATGATAAGCAGTGAGTAGTGTATCAGTATTTAATTCTTTAACGAGTCTATAGAGCGCATATGAGCGGCTACTTATTTTTTGATGAGAGAGTTGTGCAATATGTGCTTTCCAGTTAAGTTTAGCATCAATAATAAGACCTAAAAACTTGGCACTATCAACCTTATATTTTATATTGATTTGGTCACTTAGAGTTCTCGTTTTTATGTGCTTAAAATGTATTATTTGTGTTTTTTTTAAGTTTATTATTAAATTATTATTACGCATCCATGTTATTATTTGGGCTAATGAGCTATTTATGTCACTTTCATATGTTTCTAATGGTTTACACGCTACAGTTAATGTACTGTCGTCTACAAATAGTGTAATTGGTTGCTCAACAGCTTTTGGTAGGTCATTAATATATAGTGTAAATAATAAAGGGCCCAAGACGCTACCCTGTGGGACACCGAATGTTACCATCCTTTCATTGGATGAAGTGGAGACTTCTATTTTTGTTGTATAATTTATTCTAGTAACCAACGTATACTGTTTTCTATGCGATAGGTAAGAAATAAACAAATCCAGTACGTTACCCCTAATTCCATAACATTCCAGTTTATTTTTTAATATACCATGGTGTACATAGTCAAACGCCTGGGTCATGTCGCAAAAGATTGCGCATGCCGGATTTCTTTTGTCAATATTTAACATAGCTTTATATAAATAGTCGTAAACAGCCATATTTATTGTTTTATTTTGACGGAATCCTTTTTGTTCATTGCAAATTATATTATTTAACTCTAAATAATTATATAATTCTCTAAATAAGAATCTCTCTAAAATTTTGGAGAATACAGGTAAAAGTGCAATAAGTCTATAGTTTGACATAATATTTTTGCTTTCTTTTTTATGTATTGGTTTTATAACAGTTTTTTTTAGAATATCGGGAAAAACACCTTGGCAAATACACAAGTTTAATATATGGCTAAGAGGCTTGCAGATAAGATCACTTACTGATTTTATTATTTTTGTCGAAATATTGTCGTAGCCCACGCTATTGGTATTATTAAGATTTTTAATTATGGTCAAAATATCTTGAGGTATGCTTGGTGCCATAAACATAGAACCTTTTTTGTGCATTATAGTTGAGGTAACGTTAGATCCTATTTCAGGTTGTGGTACCATTTTGTCAATGTAATAATCATTAAAGCTGTTTGCTATTGATAGTGGGTCAGTAATGGTAGTATTATTAACTGATAACTTTTGAATAGACTCTTTAGGCACATTGAATTTAGTATTATTTATTATCTGCCACGTTGACTTATTCTTATTATTTGAAAGATTTATTTTGTGGTTATTTTGAGCTCTTTTGGTAAGTTTTATTTCAATTTGATAAAATCTAACTAAAAATAATATTTCAACTTTTCAACTTATTATCTACGTACTTTTATAAATCGTTTAAAGGCTCGTAAAAAGTCTGAAACATAAAATAACGATTTGGGTTTGACCTCTAAAGTAATATAAAAGTACTGGGTCTTGTGAGGTTTACGATATTCACAAACTTAGTAAGGTTATTTCATGACACTGAGCGCAGTTATTTTACGTTATAATTATTTATCATATGGTAATGGATTAAAAGGATAGCTGGGGAAAGTTCCGGTGGCGGCGGCGGTTACGAAGTAAAAAAATAAATGAAAGCAATGCCATGTCTCGTCCTGGCCCTTGTTCCAATTTTATAGGTTCATAGCAGCATTGTCCTTGATTTACAATTAATATAAAATGTAGGTAGGTAAGTACTTACTAGAAAAGCAGCACTATAAAAATGATTTTGATGACTAGTCACCGGCAGTCGGCTCGACACAAAGCTTCTTCAAATATAGTTTTTTTAGTCTATTTGGTAAGCAAACAAAAAATAATAAAGGGTAATTCAAATAATGTATAGTTAACTATTAATTTAATATATGAAACACTTAACACTAACATTTTCTAATATGTATAGTTGTTACTCAATTACGCAAAAACGGATAAACATATTTGGATGAAATTTTGTAAAAAAATACTTGGATTTATATATATATATATATATATATATATATATATAACTTTTTCTCCCGGAAAAAAAATTCTTTCATATGGGATAGCTATTTTGAATAGAGATAATAAATGTGCCATAGACTGACTTATATTATAATAACTCAATTCTGAGGTCCACGCAGACGAAGTCACGGTAGCAGCTAGTATAGTATAAATATTGAAATTCACACTATTTACAACAAGTATCCATCCATCCATCAGCCTTTCGCGGTCTACTGCTGGACATAGGCCTCCCCAAATTGTGTAGTATAGTGTATAGTGCCGTAAATCGCCACGCTTGGTAGGCGGGTTAGCGATCGCAGTGGATGTTGTTAATACTCGAGGGAGTGCTGCTGCCCACTCCGCCGGTATTCCCTCAGTCGGTTCTTACGACTCCTATGGGTGGAGAAGGGTGGGACAATTCTAAAGCCGGCCCTACACGGCGTACAAGTATAACACACAGTAAATTAGTACCATGGTTATATATATATATTGTACTTACTAGCGTATAAGTTCAAGTAATTTCTAAGGACCACTTTCTATATGCTCCCCAGCTATTCGCTTAAATAACAATATAATATTTCGGTTAGAAGTGATCTCCGATTACGATCACTCATATACATAATTCATAACTGAGTGTTTCACCAGCTTAAGGTACTAAGGCAAAATTAGATAAAACACTATTTGTACATACATATTATCAAAATATGTTCGAACTTTTAATTATTGCCTAACCGGCGACATATTCTAACGTTGACTGATCGATATCTGCAAGCGGATCAGCCGTGTTGATTGGCTTGCTACTGTAACCGGTTCAGACTGGTGTAAACCAGTTGTATTGCCATGGCTTCAATGTTCGGTTTGGATTTCGATTTCGAATTTTACCGGAAATTTTTCGAGCGTTATTTTCGATTTGAATTTATGTGCGTATGTTGTAATAACTTGTTCTTTTTCTGTTTTATTACATTTTTGAATTTCAAACCTTGAGTGTTTCTGTATGTACGTGTGTGTGATATTTTTGTGAAATAACTATTTTATTCAACTTTGTGCCAGCTTTTGCTTACGACGGAGCTTTTTGCTTATATCTTTGGTTCCGGATACAGTAGCGAGATAATAAGTATACCAGTATTTCAGCCCAATCAAGAGCTATCGAACAATTAGCGTTCTATCAAAATCCATTTGGAACTACAAATTTATATGCGTCATACACATATAGACAGACCGACATACAAAAAAATCTAAAATGATTATGGCTTTTGTTGCTGTTATAAAGACCCCTTATAACTATTACTTTAGTAGTGGTGGAGCCTTGTTTATCACCAGGAAACCACTTTTAAGGAAGTGCCACCCTCTCACAAAAGATCATTGCGTAGCAACGGCTGTTACTCTTGCCTTGCTTCGTATGGTGAACGAGCGCCGGAGGCCCAAACCCCTTCCCTATTCTCTGCTTGTTATCTTACATATCCTCTTCTTAGTATCCTGCTAATCCTCTCCTTATTACCCTTTCTAACCACCTCCTAACCCTTTCCTTGGAGATGGTGACGCGCGAGTGATGTTTCTGGTGTTGCTAGCGTGTATAGATAGACTACGGTAACCGCTTACCATCAGGTGGGCCGTATGATTGTTTGCCACACATGTATAAAAAAAAATTTAACTAATCTTTGAAATGTAACTCATGAAAATGATTTTACTGACTGATTTCCATACAATAATCTCATTTACTGCGTAACATGGATTATAACAGCGCTTTAAAATCTCCTAAATGCTTCTCACGATCGCGTTCTTCATATACAAGGATTGGTCTAATTCAAGAGCTTAGTTATTTCATATTTGTCTGATCATAGCGGTCGTAGGATGTAGGAAAGACAATAGGAAACGCTGTATATCTGTATTCTATCACATTCTTTTGCAGTCTTTTTTTTAATTTGTTATTGCATGTTGTGGCAGTCGAGCCATGGCCCATCTGATGGTAAATGGTAACCGTTGCTCATGGACTCATCTATACTGAGAGTGTTGTCAAGCCGCTGCTCACCATTTCATTTCACCGATATGAAATGAAAGAATAAACGGCTATCTCCCGCTACAGCCAAAGCGCAATGATGTGCTTCATAGCCGGTCACACAGGAGATAATGGTACCAACTCGCTTGGGCCCGATACCAAGTGAGTACCACTTAGTACCCAGCCCTACTACCAGTCATGCAATGGATGAATTGCTTACTTCTCTTAGTCGCTGTATACGACACCCATGGGAAAGAATGGGGTGGTGACTTCGAATAACTAAAAAGTCTGAATACTATAGAAGTAATTTTTTATCTCTTCATAGTGTCGCTGTTTTGTTTCACAGAATTTTGAATCACAGTGGTGCTAATAACGTTTTTACTTGAAAATAGTATCTGTGGCTACTAAAAGCAAAATATATTAGAACGTTTACCACAGAAACTCGCACTTGGTACTCCCGCGTATGCTTCGCAATTGAACCACCTTTATTTTCTCTTAAGCCTAACCTACCCTGGGGCATATTTAAACGTATTGGAGCACGCTTGCTAATTAAGAAGTCTTACGGTACGTGGTTGCTTTCTAAGAACAATATACTAATTTTGTTGAGCAGATTTTAATTTTTTTTTCTTAAATATACGAGCTAGGATCAATAATAGACGTACCCTTTGGAATAAAAACTTGTATGTAGCAAGGAGAAATCTAACCTTATATCCATATAAGGTTAGATTTTTTTTTCGGCTGTGTGGGGCCGGCTTTAGAATTGTCCCACCCCTCTCTACCCACGGGAGTCGTAAGAGCCGACTGAGGGAATGCCAGGGGAGTGGGCAGCAGCACTCCCTCGAGTATTAACAACATCCACTGCGATCACCAACCCGCCTGCTAAGCGTGGCGATTACGGCATTATCCCCCATGACGGGATCGCTCGTTGTGGCGTTCTTTTGGGGAGGCCTGTGTGTGTGGGCGTTGAAGGGCTGATGGATATCCATATAATATACTAGCCTTTGCCCGCAGTTCCACTGCAGCCAAATGCCAGTTTTTAGGTTATATCTTCGGTTCCCGATGCAGGATAAGATGTATACCAGTTTTTAAATGTAATCAAGTTATCAAATAAACTAATTGCATCAAAATCCGTTTAGTAGTTTTTGCGTGATGCGTGAACAAATAAACAGAAAAACAAAAAAAAAATGTTTTGTGTTTCATACACACCTCTTAGCCTAATATAAAATATATTAATGCAATATCACTTGCGCTGTAATATAAAATAAAATATCTGCCGTATAAACTGTGTATTGATGAAGTTCAGTAATAAATCAGTAATTTTACATTAAATTGATACACAAACAGTCAATTAATCACATTCATTTACCAGAATAATTTGTTATATTTGTCAATCCTTGACATAAATATTAATGCTAGATTCGACAGCCAGACAAATCTGTTTAACTGTAGAATAATAAAAACTATTCCACCCGCAAGTAACCTACTTCAGTTGCTTCGCGATCATGGCGCTTGCAACAGTGCCGAAATATCAGAAACTCGTAAATAAAATATATGGTAGAAATCCCTTCAATAAATATCTAGTATTATTAGTGACGACAACAGTTTAAAATCCTACATAAGACCTGTCTGTAAAACTAAATGTCAAATAAATTCGTTCAGATGATTTTTACACTATAACAAAGTAAAACATAAATAATTTCATTTATATGTATTACCTATCAGTGGACCTGTGAATTATTGAAGAAATTTTATATAAATAGCCTAATGAAATTTCGTAAAAGGCACGAGATAATTTAAAAGTCACGGTCAAGTATTATCGTCTAGAGTCCATTTGTGTCTGCTATTGTGAAAACGTAGCATGAATGTGGTATTTTTATTGAAAGTCTTGTCGGCATTTTACCGCCCACGAGGAGTATTCAAATAAAATCTACAGTTAGGCCGAATATCCAAGTCTGTACATAAATAATAAAGAAACCTCTCTACATTTACCCACATTTACTCTCAAGGACAATACATTTGACAGTTAAATAATAGAAGTATACTATACATCTACAAGTATTCTCATCGATGTGACGAAGGGACCGACAGAGAAGGGACCGATATCAAATCGCGATAAAGACATTCGGTGTCCGCATATTGAGCGACGTCCAGGGTTACGCGTTTGATTCTCATTTCAATTTGTTGGACCATTTTATGTTGGGGGCTTGAGGTCTTATCGATCCATAGAATGGTATAATTAAATTAGTTTTGTGTGGTGTTATTTTAGGGTTAATATTTTTAAGGGATTCTATTGAAAAATAAATAATATATTATAATAATGGAGAGTACATGTTGATGTGACGGATTACTGATATTTGTGTTAAGCTTTACGTCTAGACAAAATATAGAAACAAAAATATTTTATAAAGTTCTTGACTGCCATAAAATACATACATTATATTATTTGAAATTTATTTATTATTATTACGTTTACAAAGCATAGTCTTTATCCTAAAATAAGTAACGCTTAGAATTAAAACGTAATACTATATTTCAGCTTTGCAATATTTTTGTGTGTACAGAATATCATTTAAAATAAAAGCACCTAATGCCACCTAGTGTCATAACCTGTGTGTGGATGGATCCAAAGTGTATCGATGACCGAGGCTATCCATTACCTAGGTAGATTGGAGGTCACGTAAAAACAATTCATTTGCTAGAAAGTTCGATCGGGTGTCGGCGCCTGAAGATGTAATACAGAGGGATACGTTTTGTCAGGCACGTGTGAATCCACCAAAATTTCTTTAGTCACTGGAACTATGTTACATTACTTCAGTGGTACCCAGCGATAAACCTAGCTGATTAACAAAGAGTCTCAAATCCCAAGCCTTGCCCGAGTTGTAGACTAATTGCATAACAACCCGGGTATAGTAATAGCTTTAGTAATACAATTTAAACAATAAGAGTTTTTTTTTGTATGTGCCTGTAACAGTATTCAGTCTCATAGCATTGTTATATTTCAAATTCATTCCACTTAGAGTTCATGGTGTGGCACTCTCTTTGTTTAAACAATAATGTATTTCCATCCCCTCAGAGTGAAATAGGCTCATCGCCTATTGCCGTCTACCGGGCACTATTATAGACTGTTACTGAGAATTTTCTGGTTGCAAAAGCCAATAACATCTTTAGCACAAAGGCATAGGGGCCCTATAGGGAATATTTAAACCCCATTTTTATAATAAAATACACGTTAGGCCCAACACCGATAGGAACTTTGTGGGTATAATTTAATAGGCATCCACACGTTGGGAGTTATAATAGTCTAGTCCCGTCAAAGCCAAATGTGAAATGTGTGAGCCAATGTCAATCCAATGTGATGATGTCCGATACCTACTTTTGATTATTGAGTAAACATTATTATTAAAAGAAAAATGAGACAGCCACGCTAAAAGAGTCTTTTTTAATTCATTAATAGAGCAAATCATCGCATATCTCTATGGATGGTTCTCCACCCATCAGCAATAAAATGTTTAGTTTTATAGTTTTCCGACTTAAATCCCACATTATTGGATGTGCTTGGTTGTTCAATGATTTACATTATGCTTATCACTACTCGTTTTTTACGTTGGCGCAGATTCCATCGGTACAACCGACACGCGATGGCCAACTGCTAACGCTTGCCCTTACGCAATTTGGACGGTCTATACGTTGGGGGGAACAGCGTTGGGCCCAACATGTTGAGCTGGGGTTGGCTATTCCAAATTTAAAAATACTTTGTGCTCTTTTTTAAATTTTACTATGTGTGGGTAAGCCATTTCATATAAAACGTTACCACATAAATGCATACTAGAAACGGATTAATTTAATCTCAGCAAAACAAGTGCAATCGAGATACAACTGCACTACAATCAAAAAAGCAAACAAAGCTCAGAGTACGTACTGACTAATCCACCACGATTGTAAGTTGTAATGCGCCCCACCGCGTCGAAAAGTTGAGCTACTGTTTGATATTAAACCCGTTTAGTGCGGTGTATACAGGTTTATACCAGTTTATGCTCGGCTTTATTTTATTAGCTCCGCGAATTCGGCGGTTTAATTAGTGATATGAACGGTTAGGTGTGTGGAGCGCAAGCTGTGTAGGATTTGTTTAATGGCTTGCCAGTTGCCAGATAATTTGATGATGTATGTACTGATTTGGAAGTATTTATTTAGCAGAAATATTATTGAAATTCTTTGAGTTTTAGATTCCTTTCACTTAACAATACCTTCTTAAAAATGCATGAAGTACGTTATCAATAAAAACAATGAATTCTTTGAATCAATTATTTTTCACTTTTTACACAATATGAGATTTTTAATTTTTTATATGGAGTTTGATTTTTTTATGATTAGTTAGTTAAATACTAACATCACTTTAATTTCGTGATTGTTATATAAGCATTTGACAGCTAGCTATTTCACACAGAAATATTGTCAAATTGATAAACGAGATGTCCGTGAGCAAGGTTTAAAACCGCGTCCCTTCCATTCTCGGTATGAGCGCCATAAACTGCTAAAACACCGCAGCAATTAGGTTATAATAGCATACCAAAATTAAAATAAATTTTAAAATCTTAACTTTATATATATTATTTAGATATTTTTATATATATTTTTAGCATTTGACATTCTTAGCACTATACATTAAATACATTAATTGTTGTTTAATTCATATATATTATTTTTTAGGTATATGAAAATAACCATTTATGGAAACGACTTTATGTATTCTAAACAGTTTACATTAGAACGCGTTGTCTGTACATTAAAAGTATTTATCAAAGATTTATTTGTAGCTAAATATAGGACTTCATCCATCCATCCATCAGCCTTTCGACGTCCACTGCTGGACATAGGCCTCCCCAAATTGGGCGTATAGTGCCGGAATCGCCACGCTTAGCAGGCGGTTTGGCGATATAGGACTTACTTTATACGTTATTTAAATCGGATGTCGTTTTTAAAGATCCGCGCATACAAAATCACAGATGATAGATAGCTAGCAGGTAATTTATAAATATCAGCTACATAGCTATTTTAATAATCATAAATATACGAAAAATATAACTGAATCATGATATAAACGTACTTATACGAAAGTTGCGAATGGAAATCATCTCCCAAACTTTTTCACCAAAGGTTTTTCTGTATCTCTTTCGGTAGAATATTTATTTTAACTTAGCGGAAAAGCAGACAGGTGAACAGTTTCACATGGAAACCTTTTAATATGATTTACAAGTTTTAACGAAAGGTTTCTGGCTACTTAGTGCCTTGAAAGCTTTCAATGTTTTCTCTGAATGGGGAGAAAGTTGTTTCTTCTTTTACTAAAGTTTGAATTTGGAATGAGCTAGGGAATGATTTGTTACTAAGGAGTTTGTGATATTATTGCATGAAAGCAAAAAGGTCCAATTTTTCATGTAGGTATCAGCTTGAATTGTAAGGCTACACAGAAGTTTAATGTTAGCTATGTCTAAGCACACAAAGCTTTCGAAGTATTTTTCAAATCTACTGGTTCGGTTCCCTATATAATAGTTTAAAATAAAATAAAAAACTTTGCTTACTTGTCACTTTTACGCAATTGACATGCTCGGCTACTTTTAGAAAAAAATATTGTGACAATAAAAAATAATTAATGCGGTCGAACATGCACTTTCAAATGAAACAATTATGAAGCAGTGGGTGTGAAACGCAAGAAGTTTCTTATATTTTCACAATATTTCAATCTAAAATGCAATTATTGTTTTGAACTCTGTGTCACGTTTAATAAGTAGCCTAGATGGATTTTGCCGTGTGGGGCTGGCTTTAGAATTGTCCACCCATGGGAGTCGTAAGAGCTGACTAAGGGATAACCGGGGGAGTGGGCAGCAGCACTCCTTCGAGTATTAACAACATCCACTGCTATCGCCAGCCCGCCTGCCAAGCGTGGCGATTACGGCACTATCCCCTATTCTAGCGGAGGACTATGTCCAGCAGTGGACTTTAAAAGGCTAATGGATAGATAGATGAGATGGATTCTAGTTATATTTAAAGTGTAACTTAAATAATGTTTTTGATCTACTATATATTTAGCACTTGACATGCTTATTAGCTACTTTTAAAGTACAAATTATAATTTGTGAATGAGGAAAAAGAGAACTTTAATACGAACGGGAATCGAACCCCACCTCATTCACAAATAATAATTTGTACTTTGACTAATGTTATTAAATAATTACTCTGTAGCAGTTTTATCATGTCGTAGAATAATATCTTAAATCTTTTTTACTACGAACCTACATACATATTGTGCTCTTACCTACAGTACATGTTTATACAATATTTAACGAATTTGTTTTGCTTATTTCAGGTACATAAAACACTTTCAGTGCGTCTTCGTTTTTATTTACCAACAGCTTAGGGTAAAGTTTTATTCCGGCATTAATTTATATATCAAATTTAGAATCCTATAATTAATTATTAATTACTACTGGAGTTGTTAGGTGTTGGAGTTGTTGTTAGTTATTTGAGATATCACATAAATAAGAAATATAAAATATACTATTGCACGCCTCATAAGCAAAGCGTTGAGGTGGGTACTATTCTTGTTATACGCAGAACAACTGATTTTTCATACTTAAAATGTCTCTATTTATCATATATTGTACTTGTAAAACACTATTTTGACACTCATGATATTTTTTATGCCATTTTTGTAATTTAAACTAGTAAAAAATCTGTTTAAAAAAGTTCTGTTTTGGACGTCCGTTTGCTGTAGGTAATGTATGTTAACACGATAACAATCGAAATACTTTACCAATCGAGTCTTTTTTTTTCTTATTAACTTCAGTACAATTACGAATAGAGCCCTATTACTTTCACGGTCTGATTCAATGTGCTTTAATTGTTATTAAATAAACAAAAAATAGTGAATATTTACGCTCGACTCGATGGCACAGTGATACATTAATACCAGCGCTATAGCCTATACCTTATTTCGTAGAACTACTTCTATAGACCAATATATTAGTACTGCTTAAAATTTGCGCTAGATGGCGTATAAGACATGAGAAACACATTAGCATTTTGCTTGCCTCATAAGCGAAGCGTTGAGGTGGGTACTATTCCCGTTTTACACAGAACAACTGATTATTCAAACTTAAAATGTCTCTATTTATCATATATTGCACTTGTAAAACAATATATACATATCAAGAAAAAACACTATTTTTGACACTCATGATATTTTTTATGCCATTTTTGTCATTATAACTAGTTAAAAAACTGTTTAAAAAATTCTGTATTGGACGTCCGTTTGTTGTAGGTAATGTATGTTAACACGATAACAACCGAAATACTTTACTAATCGAGTCTTTTTTTTTCGTTTTAACTTGAGTATTACTACGAATAGTACTTTTTGAAATTAGCGCTATCTATGTGATTTATTGAAAACTATTTAGTAAGACCAACACTTCTTATCAAATAATCAATTTTATTGTGCACTATGAAGATTATGAGGCGTGCAGTTTTGGATTTTTCAAAGTATTTATAATTACTAGCGCATCACACGCAACTTCTCTTGCATAATGAATGTAAAATCTATTCTGGATAAGATTTTCGTAAAATCCTTTTTCAGTGCTTACTTACAGTATTAAAAAAACTCCATCCATCCATCTATCTATCAGCCGTTCAACGTCCACTGCTAGACATAGGCCTCCCCAAGAGAACGCCACAACGGGCGGTCCCGTCGTGGAGGATAATGCCGTAATCGCCACGCTTGGAAGGCGGGTTGGCGATCGCAGTGGATGTTGTTAATACTCGAGTGAGAGCTGCTGCTCACTTCCCGGTATTCCCTCAGTAGGCTCTTACGACTCCCATGGGTAGAGAGGGGTGGGACAATTCTAAAGCTGGCCCCACACGGCCGAAAAACACTCATGCTTAAATATTGGCAAAAATATTTTTTTCACGGATCTAGTCTAAGGAGTTGAGGTTGTTAAGCCGCTAGCAGACCACTGAAGTAAAGTCACACATTTTAGTGGTCCGTCAGTACAGGTGGAGAGATGGCACACGGCCAGTTTATTTAGTGAGTGCCCCGGACGATGCAATGTTAGGTACATTTTGTCCGCCTTAACAAAAAAAAGGAGTTGTTGCTGTGCCTTGATATGGATAGATAGATAACTTCAAGAAAATTGTACTTATGACGCTTATGGTTTTTTGCACGCCTCATAAGCGAAGCGTTGAGGTGGGTTCTACTCCCGCATTACACGGAACAACTGATTATTCAAACTTAAAATATCTCTATTTATCATATATTGCACTTGTAAAATAATATCTACACACACATATAAAGAACAACAACTATTTTTAACACTCATGATATTTTTGATGTTATTTTCGTTATTTAAACCAGTTAAAAAACTGTTTGAAAAAATCTGGCTTGGACGTCCGTGAGTTGTAGGTAATGTATGTTAACACGATAACGACCAAAATACTTAATTAACCGAGTTTTTTTTTTCGTTTACGAATTATTATGATTAGGAATAGAGCCCTATTACTTTTCTGTGGTTTAATTGTTATTAAATAAACAAAAAAATACTGAATATTTACGCTCGATGCAACACTAAAACCAGCGCCTTTCTTGATAACTACCTTTTACGTACGCAAAGCCACCGGTGGTTTTACTATCGTCAACAGAACGCCGTTCGCCCGGCCGGTACATTATTTTTTGTTAAAAGAAAGTTCTTGCCTTTGCTTGACGAACTGATGATATTTGTCAAGTATAATAACTATTTTATCCATAGCAGTAATTAAAAACACTAAACACACGTTAATTATAATACACCAAAGGAATATTTTTAGCGGTGCGGGGACCCTTTTTTCTACGTGGCCTTGGTGTGCGCGCGACCCAGAACTGAGAGGTAGACCAATATAGAAGTACTTCTTAAAATTAGCGCTAGATGGCTATATGCCATCTAACGCTAATATTAAGATATACTAGACATGAAACCCACATTAGTACTTTTTGAAATTAGCGCTATCTATGTGATTTATTGAAAACTACTTAGTAAGACCAATACATTATTAGTTACTTATCAAATAATTAATTTTAATGTGAAAAATGAAGATTATGAGGTTTGGACTTTCCAAAGTATCTAATAATAATCTGAGATAAATTAGTATTTCAGCTCTAACTATATTTTTTTCTAGTATTTTAAACAGTAATAAAAGTCTTAAAATCTTAAAAATTACGATAAAGTCTTACAAAGTATACAAACTCTTCAAATGTTTGCCGGTGGTCGTCTCTTATATTATCTCGCTGGGGCTAATGGCTCTTAATGTAAAGAATTACAGCAACTAATGTAAATGTGTTTGCCATTGAATGCACAGCCAGTCGTTTATAGGGGAGCTTATGTACTGACCGTACTCTGTTTTGATGTTGGACCATTCAATGATTAAAACGCATCAGCATAAATATAGGGTAACGCAATCGTGATATTTGCAAAGTATCAAGATTTCTTTTGCAAAGTGATGTCTGTTGCATGTTTGAATATGTTTTACACTTTTTGAGAAATTGTCGTATGAAAAATGAGTATAAAATTAAAAACAACGGACATATTTAATTGTTTTGTCATTAAACTTAGAATTATAAGGTGGCATAGTCTTTCCCATGGATCTCGTACGAGGCGACTGCTGCAACAATTATCAACCAATGCTATAATGGAGAGTTAAGTGCCAAGTAGGGAGTACTCACTTGTTATCAGATTTGAGTAGGTCGGTACTAACATCTTTTCTATGATCGTCTGAGAGTTCAGTGTGTTGTTGTAGCGAGAGCATTCATTCGGGAGAGTGAGGAGCTGCTTGGCAATATTCTAAGTACTTCCAAGTCCATGAGCTGTGGTTACCCCTTAACATAAGATTAACCGGGACACTTCTGCCACTATGTGCAACAAATAAAATATTTACCACCTTACTAATAACCAATGTGTAAGCTCCGGATAGTTATGTAGTGTTTTGTTCCATTATTTCAACGTCAAGCTATCATATTAGTGACAAAAACAAAACACTGAATAACTATTCAGAGGTTATATAACGTTTATTAGTAAGACAGTTATTCTATAAATAGTATAAAGTTAAGTCAGTCTTGTTGGATTTGAAACGTTTTCCACTACTATTCATTCAATGCTAACTTGTTCTAGAGTTTTTCTTTATTAAAAAACCCATTCAAAGCATGGGTGTGTCGCTAGATAGGAGATAGTCCTTAGAATTGATGTAAAGGAAAAACTATGATTGAGTGTCTGATATAAAAAAGAAACTCCGTGCCTAGATAAAATTATTAATTTCAAGAGCAGCTTATACCGAGTTACTCTTTTATAGATAAATGGTGTATACAATACTTTCTAATATTTACACGTTTTTACACATTCATAATGATATAAAAACTACGTTTGCGGAATCTATCGCGTTTATTTGATTTTCTACTATCCCGGTTCTAATACTTTACAGCACTGATGGTCAAGTCTGATGACGGAAGATTCCGTAAAAATAGTTTCCTAAAATGGTGAACATTGTATGTTGTGTATTATTCGTGTATTTTCTAGAAGTAACAAGAACAAGCCAAGCCATTTATTAATTTGTTTTCTTTTTTAATATTTGTTTCATAAAACAAGATAAGTAACGTCTAATTCTACTTATACCAATGTAAAAGCATGTGCAAAGCAAATCAATGGTTTCTATTATCGCATTAGAAGTAGGTAAGAGCCATGTGACCACTGAATGTCCGCTATTTAAGCGCATTCTGTTTCATGAGTTCTATTGTGTGATTTATTTTTGATATTAAATTAAGTAAATAACGCATGCTATTCAGGTCTACCTTATATGTTTGTAACGTGGCAATACCGTGCTAAAAATCCATTTTAGCTTAGTAGAATTTATCCTAATTGGTATTCCGAAACAAGGCACCGGGTGACGACGGAATTACTATAGAGCTTCTGAAGGCAGGTGGAAAGCCGGTCCTCAAAGCCCTTCAGAGGCTATTCAATTCCGTCGTTCTCGGGGGCGACGTTCCAGAGTCGTGGACCGGGAGCGTGGTGATGCTGTTCTTCAAGAAAGGTGACAGAACCTTCTTGAAGAATTATAGACCCATCTCGCTCTTGAGCCATGTCTATAAGTTGTTCTCGAGGGTTATTACAAATCGACTCATGCGCAGGCTTGACGACTTCCAGACTTTCGAACAAGCCGGTTTCCGAAAAGGATATAGTACCATATACCACATTCACACGCTACGCCAGATCATACAGAAAACCGAGGAGTACAATCGGCCTTTGTGTCTGGCGTTTGTGTACTATGAGAAAGCCTTCGATTCGATCGAAACTTGGGCGGTGCTGCAGTCCCTTCAGCGGTGCCAAATTGACTATCGGTATATCGAAGTGCTGAAGTGCTTGTATAGAAACGCCACCATGTCAGTCCGTGTTCAGGACAGGAGTACGAAACCGATCCAACTGCAAAGAGGTGTTAGACAGGTAGACGTTATGTCCCCGAAATTCTTCACCGCTGCATTGGAAGATGTCTTCTGGACTGGACCGGATTTGGCATCAACATCAATGGCGAATACATCACTCACATTCGATATGCCGACGACATCGTAGTCATGGCAGAATCGCTGGAGGACCTTGGCACCATGCTCAATGATCTCAGCAGGGTTTCCCGACTAGTAGGTCTCAAAATGAACATGGACAAGACGAAAGTCATGTCTAATGTCCATGCCATTTCAGCACCGGTCCTGGCCGGGAGTGCGCTTCTCGAAGTTGTTGACCACTATGTCTACCTGGGACAAACAGTCCAGTTAGGTTGGCACAACTTCGAGAAAGAGATCAATCGACGAATCCAACTCGGCTGGGCAGCGTTCGGGAAGCTAAGGAAGATCTTCTCGTCCAATATTCTGCAGTGTCTGAAAACGAAGGTCTACGACCAGTGTGTATTACCAGTGATGACATATGGAACAGAGACGTGGTCTCTGAATGTTGGCCTCATATCAAGGCTCAAAGTCGCTCAGCGGGCCATGGAGCGGGCTATGCTTGGTATTTCCCTACGTGATCAAATCCGTAATACGGAGATCCGTAGGAGAACTAGAGTGACCGACACAGCCCGCCGGGTTGCCATGCTGAAGTGGCAATGGGCAGGCCACATCGCTCGACGAACCGACAACCGTTGGGGAAGAAGGGTTCTCGAGTGACGACCACGTAAAGGACGGCGCAGCGTAGGACGGCCCCTCACTAGATGGACCGATGATCTGGTCAAAGTCGCGGGGAGCCGTTGGATGCGGTCGGCACAGGACCGCTCGTTGTGGCGTTCTCTTGGGGAGGACTATATCCAACTGTGGACGTCAAAAGGCTGATGGATGGATGGATGGATGATGGTATTCCGAAACATACTACAATGCTTTACTTCTGTTAAAATGCACAAAATTATGGTACTCCTTTTTAGTTTGAATATAATTAACAATAACAAACAACACATCATAATTCTATTACACATTTTCGCATTTTATATTCTGTAACTTATTAATAATTAATTTCTCTAAAAGCACTCCTTGAAACTAGTAAAACTGTCTTATCAGCTGCTAGCGCTAAACACGTTTCATGTATTCCGAGACAAAAATGACTTTACTTTCAGAAACTTAGGAAGTATTCACGTAAGTAAATAAACATAAAAACTAAAAGAGACCGGCAGACCTCTAGAATCTGCAGTTATTTACTCCAAGTTTTCTTCCTCTGAGATTTTGCACACCTTTTTTATTTTACCAACTTTTTCCGCTAGACATAACTTTTAAAATAACACTTAAACAAGTGTTATTTTAAAAGTTTGGTACAAAGTTGTGACCTTAAAACGGTGACTAGAAATATTATTCTATTTGTTGAGTAAAGTTTAGCTCTTAAATTTATATAAAATACTTAGGTACCTACTAAACTTCGCAAGTGTAAAAGTAAAAGCAGCAAAAAAGGAATCGAATATTTACGCGAATATTTAGACATGTTGAAATAAGATATGACGGAAGCTGATACAACGCTGGCTGGTATAATAGACAAATCAATTTAGTAAAGACGTATTTAAACTTAATAATATTAATCTGTAAAATTGAACGATGTATTATACATCGTGATATTTATCTAGGCTATTTGTGAAATAAATTACCTTATGAAATAATCGTGATAAGAGTTGCCGCCAAATAAATAACTTTATTGATCTTAGTACAAAAATGGAGAATACTATTATTATTATTTACCATTTAGTTAGAAATAATTTGGGTAGACGTGTAAAGTACGTGGACTTTACTAAAAGTGCTTTTATCAATCCAAGAATACATAATTATCCTCAATAAGAACTGACAAAAAAGTCAATAAGCAGAAAAAAAAAGTTGTTTATGGTTTAATAGGACACCAGGTAACTATTAATAGTTGTTGTTATTCTTTATTTAAAAATTGATCTAGCTCAAATTGAGCTGAGTCAATAACAAAACTTGTTTATAATCGACCTATAAAACCAATATGTTGCAGATTATTCAACGAATGTTGTAGTGTATCTCGATTGAAATACCAAAATAATGTAGAGGAAATGCTTTATACGTCTACAATATTCAACTCGCTGGATATATTGGCGATGTAGAAAGAATACTTGATGTTTACGTCACGCATAAGCTAGGTTTAAATGCTAGCGTAAGCGATAATAAGAATTAAAAGTGTTATAAATAGGTTAGGACATTATATATAGGGTTTGGAAATTATTTGCTATAACATAAATGATTTTTTAGGCAATTAATAAAGAGTTCGGTATGTATACGATTTTGCAAAACAATTCTTATATATCCCTAGCAAGTATAAATTAATGTTCTTCACAAGCTGTCAAATTTACAAAGACGCACACTAAATAGGGTATTTTTTATAATATTTCCTCATTCTGTGACCTACTCAGGAGATTACTTTTAACCTCATACCTACATCGCGGCTTGTCTTTAAGTTCAATGTGGCTATATTCCTTGGAGGTTTACATCGAGGGCTCTCTATTTCCGTACATTTTTAACATACTCACTTACACGTCAAACGTTGGATTTAGAAATCATACAATGTAGTCAATTTATACGGCAGTATAAACAATAGTACAATTATATATAAACGCAAAAAAAAAAAACAAATAGTTTTATTGAGCGTATTTATTTACAAACGTAAGTATGTTATTACATTTATTTTTATTTACTCGGGTAATAAGACATTTAATTCAACGAGAAAATATATTTATGCTGAAAAAAATCCACATGATTACATACATTTATTTATTCCACTAATAATTTATTTATTATTATAAAATATATATAAATAAAAAAAAAATATTTATTATAATAAATAATTTATTTATTATTATAAAAATCCACATTTTACATAAATTTATTTTTTTATCTTTGAAATTTCCATAAGACATGATAGCGCATTTTATAATTTATTATTACGTTTTAAAGTACAAATTATTTGTGAATAAGGAAAAAGAGATTTTTAGTACGAGCGGGAAGCGAACCCGCGTCTTTTCCAATCCGGGGAAGTGCTCTAAGCCACTGAGCTATCGTGCTGACCTATTCGGTCATCCCAATCTCCTCATCACATTTGTCTTTACGACCAAAATTTCTCTTTCCTTATTCACAAATAATTTGTATTTTAAAAAGTAGCGGAGCATGCCAAATGCTAAAAAATATAGACCAAAAATGTTATTGCTACGTGTCAAAATGCCGACCCCAATTGACCGCAATTTACGTTGAAACCTGCTTTACAGACTATAAAAACGATCCACATTTATCCTTATTTGAATTACAATAGCTTGACAATAAATTCTATCAGCGAAATTGAAACGCTTACAACAAAACCTAACCTTTACTCCCAGCGTCACTTGTAATAGATAAATGTGGTCATACTTTACGCACCGCTTTCAAGGTGCAAAGAAACGGGTGAATGTGGGTGGTTGAAATCTCCAGTCGCATACGGGATTTCCCCCACCCGGTTACATTTGAATGTGGTGTATTAGTGAATGGTTAGATTTATCGCTGTCGTAACGACAACCGTCCTACAATTTATGGTAGGGCGCGTGTATATCAAACGGTGTAGGCTGACTATGATCTCAGAAACGAGGAAGAGTAATCTTAATATGTGCATATTACAAACTGTTTCTCAAATACTTCTTGTTGTACGAGTAATGTCATGAAAGATGTTTAGGTACTTTTTTTCACGCTCCCTCCTCTCGGTCCCGTGTTTATTTTTAATCAATTTCCTGGCTGCAATTTTTTTTAATATTCATAACAATGCAGCCTGCATTGTTATATTGTCTGATCTTTTATTACATTAACTTAAAAGCCACCGCAGTTTTCTTTTATTAGCATTATTAAAATTATAGTGAGTGCAAGATAAATTTTAATGTTTCGAATAATAATGATCTTCAGATCGTAATTTCGGTCAAGGTGGCCAGTATCCGCTGATACTGTCGCTACAGTAGCCATCTTTTAAATACCTACAAAGTACCTAAGTGTAAATATAAAATAATAGCCACCAGCGAGGTTTGAACCCGGTGCGGATACCTTACAGATGCCATTCACGCGTGGATCATCAATTTCTATAAAACATGGCAGTCTTGAGTGACGCCTGCACGATCTGATGGAAGTATTTACAACATTATGTTCTAACTAGGTAAGCTTGATGCAAGTTTTTTCAATTAAGAATCGTACCAAATGCCGTCCTATAAATATTTCATTATATTTAAAACCCTCTATCACAGTATTTGTCCAAGATGAACTCTAAAATTACATATTCGATCTTAACATTATTTGTTCCAAAATGTGTTCTAACTTAAAAGATTATCCCGGTTATTTCCTTATATTCTTATTTTTTTAATTAACGATATTTATATCCGGAGAGGGATTCTGGAAAGAGAACCTGAGTATCTTAATATATAACCTAAATATTGAACGGATGATAAGTGAGCCATAGCAACGCGTGGCCGGGTCTGCTAATATTTATATAGTCCAGCTTCGACATATAAATGCAAAAAATGCTAAAATATCCAATATTTTCACCACAACCGGGATTCTGATAAATTAAACAAATGAAAAGATAGAGGGTACTAAAGAAAAGTTAGTTTAAAGTCGTTATTTTTGTTTTGAAAATTAACACACTAAAAATATTACTTATCCATTATGAATCTTTCTAATAAGTCACACGGTGGAAGTACAGTACATACTGATGAGTATATACGAGAACAGATATCACGTACACCGTTTTACGAATATGTACTTCTATTGCCTCGGTCTTAAAACGAGACCCGAGCACATTTAATGTCACCAGTGATTTATTTAACTGGATAATATTTTTTATACACCGTCTAAGAAGTTCTGTCGTGTAAGGAGGATTATTTATTACACAATTTATGTTCTCCGCTGATGAATGTCGAGTTTCAAGAAACGTAGGATATGTGATTTTTTTCTTCTGTTTACACCAATTTACAGTAGCGAATCGCAAACCTAATCTACTTGGATATTACGTTAATAAACAGTTATTTTTATGCAGACAGTTATTTGTTTGATTGTTCCTATAACAAACCTAAAATATAAGTATGGGCATTTGAAATTCTTATCTAGTTTACAAGAAAGTTTTTGAAAGTGGAAATAGGGATCTACGAGCAGGATTCGAACCCACGTCGCTCCTATTGCCGGTACGAAGGCTATAAGTTAAAGACCACTAAGCCATCGCAGCAATTAGCAAATACCCCAGTTAACACCGTCTGTTTCTAGATTTTATCTGTGGGTATGATTCCAAATTGCAATTATTAACTATACCAAAATCGGAATGAAATGTAACTTTTGATGTCTGTTCCATGAAGCCTTGTCTGGATCGTACCTATTTGCAATATTCCGAAATTCATAAAAATACAAATCTATATTATTAAAGAGACTTTACCCGCGCTTTCATTCGCGTGGACTTCAGATCAAATACTCCACTCTTAGGGTACACCAATGACGAACGTCCGCCACCCGCAAGGCCTCCCATGAAGGTACGACGCTCCATGCGCGGAAGCGTCGCTCAGTTGAGGGTACCCGAAAGGGTAAGCCGCCAGCAGACCACTAAAGGAATGTAATATGGTTCCGGTGGCCCGCCAATAAAGGCGGAGAGACGGCACACGGCGGGTTTATTTAGTGGGCGAGGACCCCACACTACCCTGTTCGCTGCCCCGAACGATGGGGTGTGCGGTTAGGTACATTTATTCCCGCCTAAACTAAAAAACAAAAAAAGGGTACATTATTCATCTCTTTGATTATTATTACATTGTGTCTGTTAAAGTCGTTGTATTTTTGTAAATTAGACTTTACTTGGTAGCGTCGCCTGGGTACTACTATCATAAAAGCCTATTCTTCCCTGTGCCAAATTTATTTCACACTGTTAATAACTGTAACATCAGAATGAATATTATTAAAATTCGAAAATGTCAACTTAATTAACCGATGGAACGAGCGGCGACAGACCTGTGGTTACACTTAATTAAATCAAAGTTATTAAGAGCACTCAACCGTAACGTCGATTTAATGTAAGCCATATGATATATTTAAATTAATTACAGAGTTAATAAATAATTGTAAAAAGGTAATCAGGCGCATCGGTTTAATTTGTATAAATCTAAAATAAATCAGATTTTTTTATACTACTCGATTGGCAAACAGGCATACGGCTCACCTATGACCTAGCCAAGTTGCATTCTATGATCGCTAACACTGGAAAACTATTAAAATGCATGGAAATTTGACATCTCTAACGTTAAGTCACGTGACTTAGCGTTACAAATATCGTTAATGTACGCCCACTGATGGTAAGCTGTAGTCTATAGACGCCAGCAACACCAGAGGCGTAGTATAAAAAGGTAGTAGTACTCGTCATCTCTTCTAATTTATTATAGCATTTATGGGGGGCATCTCACAAAAACTGCATAGACAATCCCTATATAAAAGCGGCGCATGAAATATAAGAAAAAAAAACGAAGTATATAAAAAACCATAGCATAATAAAACTGCCGCAAATAAACAGCGGTAATGTGATCCAACCTCAATCACCGTTTTGCCCACCGCTGGACAAAATTTATTAACGGTTTTATGGGGTTAAATAAATCGCTGATTTATTGCCTGCTACGCATGCGTGTTTTAACCTTTTTAGTAGGGATTAAATTTAATATTTGGTAGTTATGTTGCTCACGTTTTTAAGACAATTAGGTATACACTAGTGTATGGGAACTGTGTAGTCTAATACTACTAACTTACTTATCATCACGCCATTTACCTTGCGGGGTAGGCTGAGAGAACAGAGTGCCAAAAGGCTCTATTTTTGTATACATCGCTCACTTCCTCAACATTCATAATTCTCTTCATACACCCTCGCCGGTTTCGGAGACTCCTCATTCCACCTTCCTTCAATACATGACCGATTTGGTCTAGGTAGGTGAGTCTCGGTCTCCCCCTGTACCTACATCCTTCCACATTCACATTGTATATCTTCTTAACTAGTCGCACGTCTGGCATTCTTGCCACATGTCCGAACCATCGGAGCATTCCGTTTCGCATCTTTACACCACTACTCTATTTCATACCTGCTCGCTTTCTTACGTCGTGGTTACGAATGCGGTCGACTGACCGCAGATAGTGAGGCTGACTAGCCTCACTCCACAGAAAATACTATACAAACTGAATAACGGCCGCGAATGCTTATCTAGTGTGATGTGTGGTAAAGGAGGTGACTAAGAAAGTGAATTTAACAATGTAATATATTATGTATATCTTCTAGTGAAAACTTAAAATAAATGTTGAAAATGGGAATATACTCCAGAAAAGTTAGCTCTATAGCTTGATACCATTATACATATGCATAATAATGTAGTACACTGCTCGCCCTGACCGAAAATCGGCCTTGAGATCATAATTATTTTAATAAAATTGTCTCGTTTCATACTAAGTTTAATCAAGCATATGTGGAATCAGTAATGTGTTTGTATTTGGCTCACGTCCAAACTATCAACCATCGCGTTTCTCGCCAATATCATTAACGAGTAGTCGGTACTAAAGCCATAGGTGAGTAATTCAGGTAGAGTACCTTCCTATTACGTGCCTACTAAGAACTGTACGTACGCCTTTTAAATATATCATTGAACATTTTATTTCTATGAATGAGAAAGATGTTCAGCCGATTGCATTATTCGGTCTTTATTTATAATTATTTAGATGTTAAAAAACTTACAAAGAGGTTTTTTCCCACAACAGTTTTACGAACTTCTCAGATGAAGAATTATGGAAATACCCACAGTTATCAGAGGGCCTAATGTCTCAGCTAAATTGTAACGAACTCTCCAGAGTGAGAGTTTGATAATTAAATTTATACTGCCAACTGTTCAAGTCCTTTGTTTCATTAGACGTTTTGTTTGAAACATTTTGTTTTGAAACCAAAAGAGACGTGACACCTCCGCTACCTTGCAACTTTATTTTTGATTTGGGAGTGCTTGTAAATAAATGACGTGGAGGTTTCAGTTGCGCTCAAAGTTTTAACATTGTTTAAACCTAGGAAATTGGCTCATGAATGCGGGTTTACTAACTTAATCTTTTTTTTAGCATTGCCCTGCATTAAGTAAAAATACTAGTACCACGAGGGACTTCAGAAATATACAATATAACGACACAAATTATACTCAAAAAAAGAAATTGTGGAACACACAAAGAGTTCTTCTATGAGGTAATTTTACCCACGACACTCACGCAGGAAGTCGTTATCTATGCTTAATTATAATAACAGCATGTATCGAGTTCGTTCCCCAGTCCAAGGTCCCCGATCAGCACAAAACTCTGTAACTCTGTCTCTCGCCTGTACCGCGCACACTTGCAGCACTTAATGCTCTCCTGTGTGCCAATCCTAATTGTGATCTGTTTGCGGATACATGGCCGAAAATAATGTTAGAGTGCTTGCGGTTCTGTGAGCGTGATGCATGAATATGTTTATTTTCTTTTTTTTTATTATCTGGTGTATTATTCTGTACTAATTCTGTAATTGGTAGCTTACCGTTGAATTAATAATAAATAAATAAATATAGTTATAAAAACCTATTTTCTGTTACTTTACGTTACCAAAGTTCATGAGCAACAGTTAGCATTTGCTATTGGGTCATTTATTCGTCTAACACCGTTAAAAAAAAAATTAGACGCACAGGACGTCACGTAGATGTGAAAACATCGATTTTCTTTTTTTATAATCTTTGCTAAGCGCCCTCTCGTTATCCATAGACGAATTAAAATTGTTATTGGTATAATCATTGACATTATATTTTCTAGCTAGATGCTTTTGTCAACAGATGCCGTTAAAATCAATTAAATATCCGATTTTACCTTCCCTCCACATAAAATGTCTTCACATCAAAAACAATTGTTAATTATCGCAAAAAAAAAGTAAATAAATGTAACTTTAAGATATACGAAAATTTTAATTTTTAAGGTACACTCTTCTGATCTTGAAAGAACCTTTTGAAGCCGTTGGCTCGATAGAAAATGATAACACACGACTAAGGACAATAGAATTGCCGAAGTGATGATGGGTCTTTGTGCGAGCTTATTGGTACTTACCTACGTATATTGTACTGATATCGTTTATCTTGTCGCTTGTAAAGAATATTTTGAGAAATGAATCAAAGATTATGTAGTGTTTCCCAAATAAAAACTATTTAGTTTATTCACAAATACTTTGATAATACCGGTAGTTCTTTCAACTTGAAATGGTATTGTAGAAATATTAACTTTTTGTGGAAAGAATGCCGGACGAGCAACTGGTTAAGAAGATACATAATGCGAAATTGGATGTACAGGGGGAGACCGAGACCCACCTACCCAACCAAAACCAAATCTGTCATGTATTGAAGAAAGGTGAAGTAAGGAGTCTCCGAAACCAGCGAGCATGAATGAACAGAATTATGAATGTTGAGGAAGCGAGAGATCTATGCCAGATTAGAGTCTTTTGGCACTCTGTTCTCTCTGCCTACCCCGCGAGGGAGATGGCGTGATGATAAGTAGTAATAGTAGTATTAGTATTTAACTAAATAAGTTCAATAAATATGTTGTAACTTTAACTATAATCAATCCGTACCATCCTTACTATAATCCATTATTATTATAAATGCGAAAGGTATAATACACTTTCACGCCGTAACTACTGAACAAATAATCATGAAATTTCGCATACATATAGTCGGGAATATCCTGGAAAAATGTCTAATACCCGTGGTATAGCTATTTTTATATAGCGATAATTAATATACCTACCGTAGAGCTATGTATTTGACGGCACGTCCTAAAATATCGTGAATTTAGAGTGAAATTATCTTCACTCTTACGTAATACAGAACACTAGTGCTATATGGATGGTTGTCATTCGATTATTCGTTCACTATGTCAGGTGTGAGAAACGTCACTTTCATTTTGACGGCTGATATAAATACTGAGCGCAGGGTGGCGGTCATCATTATTAGTTTGCATCGCGCCCAAGCACCACGTGTTCTGTAGAACGTCCGTAGTTCTAAGTTACTGATCATTAGAAGTAACAGCTAGTCATCGCATTTGTGTATTCGGTAGTTGAGGAAATACATAGTGTGATTGATACGTAATTGGGTTGTTTTACCTCCTCGCCTGAATACCCACGTGTCTGTGTGTGCTAAAGTGGCGATGGGAAGCAATGAGCAAGGAGATGTCTTCCGTGCATCTACATATTTATATTCTCAAGTCCACGCGAAGGGAATTGGGGCAAACTCTAGAAATATTTTTTCATGAATACACAAACACAATTACCTTACTTGAATAATCTCTTTTTCTATGTTTTTAGTTCCTTAATATTGTATTATCAGCCAGTGCGCCTTAAAGATAATTAGCAAGAGTTTAATCCAATGATACAAAGATAATAATAAAATTAAATTTCTAACAGCAAGACGACCTATACTATAAATTCTAGTCACACCCCTGCTCGTTTAGAGGCTTGTCTAAAAGGCCCAAAATAATAAAATTGTTAGATACAAATCAGTGAGTAACTACGGAGAGGAAACAACGGTTCTATTGCCATAAAATGCGAAGGTACTGTTTTATGGTACTAAATATTTACTTGACTTGATTACACAAGGGTTATTTTGCTTTTTGCTTTAAACAAACATATCATCACGCCTGTATCCCCAAAGGGCTGGGCAGAGGTGTATTACAGACTCACGGTTCGCCAGCTATGTTTAAGTCCCACGTAACAGGGGGCGATCCTATTGCCTTCTACCGGGCACATTTCCAAAATCCGGGCTGCTACTGAGAATTTTTTTTTTACGAAATAACTCAAAAATATTGGGCGACCCGGGGATAAAACCCAAAACCTCATGATCAACAGTCGCACACACTACCGCTGCACCACCGTAGCAGTTTGTTTTATATTATAGTATTTGCAAACAGAATTTTGTATTCGTATTCTTCTTATAAATATTACAAAGTCTGACTAGTTACACCACTTATAACTCAAGAACGACTGAATCAAATTTTAATTTTCTTTAATTACTTGGATTTGTCCATCCAGAATAGCAGAATAACATTAACATTTATTTTCAGCTAATTAGTTCAAACAAATTTGATTTTGAGGCGGTACAAAGTTCGCCGGGACAGCTAGTATTATTATGAAAACTTTAATATTTTATTTTAAGAATAATAACGAAGTTTAACTTAAATTATATTTTCTTCTTATTTGACATATCGTGGAGGGTTTTTTTCAATAGCAATTCTTTTTGTAAGTTTATGTCAGCAATGTCTAGGTAATTATTCCCTATAAAATATTTAAAGTTAATTTGATTTTGTTAGATTTATGATTCTATAGATATATAGGAAATATTCAAAATGAATTACCAAACAGCAGCATAAGCAAACTAGAAACGTGGTCTGAATTGACGTCGTAAACATTGAATAAATCCTATTTTGAAATTTTTTTTTATAAATAAATATTCACGAACATTTTTCACACAACGTCCTCTGGTCCCAAACTAAGCTTAACGCTTGTGCTATGTGTACCAGATTACGGATATAATACATATATTACTTTTTTTTTGTAAATATATACTTATAATATATAGAAAATACCCTTATATTAAAATTTTCATTGTAAATTAGTATGTAAATGATTTTTAATTATCAATTTATTACACTTTTATACGAGTAGTCTGTCAGTTCACGGTTAATTTAGGCGTCTATTAACACACTATTTAAATTAATATTTGTACTTTAAGAGTAGCTGAGCATTTGAAGTGCTAAAAATTAGATCAAAATGTTTAAAAAATCACGCCATTAAATAGTATGAATTTTAATTGCAAAATTAAACTTACTACATTGGATGAATACATGTAAATGCATTGCCGATAGATGGCGTTGGTCGTTAAGACAAATGTGATAAGGAAACTCTGTATTTCTAGAAATAGTACGATAGCACAGTGGATTAGAGCACTTCCCCGGAAAGGAAGGGACGCAGGTTCGATTCCCGCTCGTACTAAAATACTCTTTTTCCTTATTCACAAATTAAAATTTGTACTTTAAGAGTAGCTGAGCATGTCAAGTGCTAAAAATTAGATCAAAATGTTTAAAAAATCACGCCATCAAATAGTATGAATTTTAATTGCAAAATTAAACTTACTACATTGGATGAATGCATGTAAATGCATTGCCGATAGATGGCGTTGGTCGTTAAGACAAATGTGATAAGGAAATTCGGTATTTCTAGAAATAGTACGATAGCTCAGTGGATTAGAGCACTTCCCCGGAAAGGAAGGGACGCAGGTTCGATTCCCGCTCGTACTAAAATACTCTTTTTCCTTATTCACAAATTAAAATTTGTACTTTAAGAGTAGCTGAGCATGTCAAGTGCTAAAAATTAGATCAAAATGTTTATATATTTGTTATTCAACTTTCATCCATCCTCTCTACGTGTCCAAGCCATAGTAACATTCCTTTCAGAATCTTTGTCACTATATCTTCTTTTACACCACATCGTTTTCTCACTACACTGTTTCTTACTCTTCATCTTTCAAAGTTATACCAAACATACTTTTTAGAGCTCTCATCTCCACTGCCTTTATTCTACTCTCGTTCTTCTTCTGCCACACCCAAATTTCACTTCCGTACATTAGAGTCAATATATTTATATATTATTATAAAGCTGTAGCAGAGATGTGTATCTGTACATTGTATTTGAAATATAATACTGTATTAGGCTATACGGGTGTCTCTGAACCGAAAACAATTATTTTATCTATTTGTCTGTTTGTCTGTTAGCGCTTCATGCAAAAACTACTTAACGGATTTTCATTAAACATTTTCTTGATTAGAAAACTGATTTAGGTATGTCTTAAATTTAAAAAAAAACAAGCTTTTCTCTGCAGTGGAACCGTGGGCAAAAGCTAGTTATGAATAGAATGTAAAATTTCTTTCAATTGAATTGAATCAAACATAAAGGCACAAAGGAAAAGAAACAATTATGTACATTTCAACTTCAATCAAATTTATTCAATACAAGACATTTAAGATTTCAGAGTTTTTTTTTCATTAACTGAACATTATATTGTGCGATGGGCATATATTTTGTTGATTGGCTAAAACACGCAACGGCTCAAGGTCGAATATCAAGTAATGGATGAATCGTAAAAAAAGTAAATAATAGCATTAGTTTTTTGGTATACAAACATCAGTATTTTGTAGCAATTTATGATGAGCATACCTTTACCATGAGACATTTATTACGGAAGAAATCAGGCTCGAGATGTATCCATGTCATTTTGAGAGATATAATTTTGCTACGTATAAATGTATGCAATCAAACAGGAAATAATTTCTGTCAAAATGTGGCTTCTATTTTCTTTTGTTCTAAAATATTCATTATAACAGAATATTTTGTACAGAAACCGAACTTATATTAAAAATACAAAAAATATATGTAGCGGTAGGTATAAAAGTAATATTTCTTAACTAGTATCAGCAAAAGTGAAACATGTCGAGGTTATTACTTAGCTATGAGAATGTCCACGATTTATCTACGAGAGCTTTCATTGTGTGTGATGAATAGCGAGAGTTGCGTTATCGCTTATGTTTTTCCTCTTTAAGAGCAGGAGGGCCCCTAAATTCAATATGGCTGAGTGTATATTTTGATAGGCTCCATAGATGAAAGAATAAAATTTGTTCAATTATTCACTTTTAAAACTCGTTGGTCTAATAGCATACTTTACAACTTCTTACCGCAAAAGCTGCAAACTTTGGATCGTGTAGGAAGAGAGCACAATCAAGTAGCCTAGTTGTGCACTTGCCACTCGAACGTACCGAACGTTCGAAACGGTAAAGCAGATGGGTAATCAAAACACCATTTGTGATCACCTTACCTTCGTGCTTCGGAAGGTTAAAGCAGTGTTCAGTCTTGTTCAGATGTTACCAGTCTGTTGTTACCCTATCTAGGCAATCGCTTCTTGTAAATACTGGTAGATCAGCTAAATCCACCCCAATGAAGCTTGAGAAAGGGCTTGGTAAATTGGGATATTTGCTCAAGTGATCCAATGCCTTAGCGTTTTAGAGCGTCCCCACCGGAGATTGGAAAAAGAGCAGCGTTAAACCCTGCTCAAAAATTTTTTTGACGTTCGTATTTTGTTGCACTCGTTCTGGAATGGGTTATTGAGGCGGCTAAAGACTCATGCGTCACTTACTTTCTATTTTTCGATTTTATCCATAGTTCTTAAATTTTAATTCTTACGCCGCCTTCACTCTTTGTGGCAGATTTTTTTTTATATTGCGTGAGTGGCAAACAAGCACTTCATGGTAAGTGGTTATCGTAGTCTATAGACGCTAGCAACACCAGAACAGGTATCACTTGTGGGGCACCATCTCCAAGGAAAGGGATAGTAGTTGGATAGGAAGAATATTAAGGAGAGGATAGGAAGGATATATTTTAGAACAAAAGAAAGTAGAAGCCACATTTTGCAGTGTGGGGCCGGCTTTAGAATTGCCCCACCCCTCTCCAACCATGGGAGTCATAAGAGCCGACTGAGGGAATACCGGGGGAGTGAGCAGCAGCACTCCCTCGAGTATTAACAACATCCACTGCGATCGCCAACCCGCCTGCCAAGCGTGGCGATTACGGCATTATCCCCCCATATGAGCGAAACACATGTTGTGCTGTTCTCTTGGGGAGGCCTATGTCCAGCAGTGGACTTCGAAAGGCTGATGGATGGATGGATGGAGGAAGGATAATAAGGAGAGGATAGGGAGGGGGTTTGGGACTCTGGTACACTCACTCACCATACAAAACACAACGGTAAGTTTTATCAGAAGACGGTACTTCCCCGATCAAGCCGGCCCATTCATGTTGGGATAATGCAAGGCTCTTAAAGCTGAGCGTACACTGATTCGCATCGACCGCACTGTACGCACGACACGAAACGGATTTTCGTTTGCTTTGTATGAATTTGTATAGTACTGTGTCCACTAACCGTAACGCCCGCAATTCCATTCCACTATTCAAATCGTTAAGTGTCGTGCGCGCGTTGCGTCCGGTGCGGACCAGTGGACGCTAAACTTTACATGACAGCGAAATAGTCTTTTTTATTTAGATTTAGTGTCAATTGGTTACAGCAGGCATAAGTGATACTAGCGAAGTATAGTATATAATATAAAACAGATATTTGAAAGGAAAACGTATTTGAAAGATTGTTGTAGATTCTTCGTGATCAGTTTTTGTTTGTGTCAAGTTTTAGAGATTACAAATCTTTTATTCTCTATCCTATTTCAAACAGTGATAACAAATTGCAACTTTGCTGGCCATATCAACAAATACTAAACATCTTTGTACTTAATTTCAGAAAGGAAAGGATACGAAAGAAAGGAATAAGATTGAGGGAAACATAGGCAATAATAATATAAAAAATAATAATAATAATAATAATATTTCCCTGTTTAGAGTCCGAATCCCCTACAAAGTATTCTAACTCTTATCTGCAAAATTTTACTGCTTAGATTTTCACAATACTCGTGAAATGGAAAGAGCTACTGATACATCATCAGTCAAACTATGCCACGCCGTTAGTCATATACTTAGCACTCAAGTACATAGGGGCAATCCAGTATGACCAAAACGGGAGCTGATTCAATACACGGTATTATTTACCAATCCAATTTCAGGAATCCTGCTCTTTTATATATCTTACCAGGAGGAACATCCTCACCATCGTACGTACAGCTACAGAAAATAAAAAAACGCTAGGACAGTGATGAAGCAATGGCGCGAGATTCTGGCAAATCCGCCGTGACGTCACAAGATTAATGTTGCCGAAACTGAAATTCTGTCGACCTACATATCGTGCATAAAATGAATACTGAAAGTGATCCCCCGGTACGGTGGACAACTTCACATCCACATAAGAACTGGTGCACATTCGAGTTAAATATTTTTAGTGTGATTGGTTTGTCTTTTAAAAAAAGAGCTGCAGTAGTTTTTTAAAAAAGAGCTAGAAAAAAAAAAGAGTAGCAGCTCTTTTTTGAATTTTTTAAAACAATCGCCACCAAAAATCTTGTACGGTACAGAACGCTTACATAATTTGTCTTTCATATTTCGTCTATTTTTTATTAACTCCTTTATAATATTAACCAGATTCTGCCCGACTCCATCCGTGTGGACTTCAGAATATAAAAACATCACTCTACAGCACCCTAATTATTTATATGTAAAAATAGCTATCCCATGGGAACCATTCATTTTTCGGGGATGACAAGTAGCCTATGTCTTTTGCTGGGCTCCAGATTACATGTATTTTATGCCAAGTTTCATGATGAATGGTTCAGTAGTTACAGCGTGAAAATGTAACAAACAATCAAATAAATTCACTAGCATTATTGGTAAGGATTTTACAGACTATATATTTGTGGATTGCAGTACACTATGTGCTAAATCTCTTTTTTTGGAATTTTTATAGTGTTTCAATATGTTTAAGTTGAAGGGGGAAATAGGCAATCCTGTCTCCACTATTCTCGAGTATAGTAGTTCTTCGCATGAATCACATCCGTAGTTTTAACTATATACCAATAACTGGAATCCGCATACGAGGTGAATTCCAGACACTAAAATCTTCAATCACTGCAGTCGCATGAAACGAATGCGACAAATAAATCGCACTTGCCCCGTTACTCTTATGAGTATACCGTCAGTTGCGGATTTAGCAACGTCACAGTGACAAAGGAAAATGCGCTTCGAGTTATGACCCTCTCGGCTCCCTTTTGTTTGGCTAATATCACCGATCTTTTTTTTTATATTACCACCCCCCGTTTCACCGTTTTATGACCTTTTTTACGAAAAATAGGTGCAGGTGTCGAGTTCTCCGACTGTCACACTTTGTTTAAAGCTGGAGTGTATCCGTCTCTATTTCACTTGAATATTTTGAATCGCTTGTTGTTATTTTTTATTTTTATATCAGAGCGTTGGCGCTTTATGAATTCTAGTCATAGTTTAATTTCTGTGTGCTCTCCAATGTCTGATTGGATGCGTTCATTGTTACCGCTTTTATCATAAACGTAGTTGAGTGTTATTTTTTGTGAGGTTAACCATCAAAGTAAATCAAAGTAAAAGTCTGTACGCGCGTTAAACTACTCCAGATACTATTATTTTGACTAACCTCGACGTTTCGGCTGAGTTGCACCAGCCGTGGTCAGGTAGGAGTAGGTACACTCGGTCTATTCGGTCGGTTGGAGTAGAGACAGTCTCCCAGTGACCACGGCTGGCAACTTAGGCAAAACGTCGCAGTTAGGCAAAATAATCCATCCATCCATCAGCCTTTTAAAGTCCACTGCTGGACATAGGCCTCCCCAAGATTGGGGGATAGTGCCGTAATCGCCACGC
This sequence comes from Leucoma salicis, assembly GCA_948253155.1. Lineage (NCBI taxonomy): Eukaryota > Metazoa > Arthropoda > Insecta > Lepidoptera > Erebidae > Leucoma > Leucoma salicis. The sequence goes on along the minus strand of OX411808.1, from coordinate 5,183,248 downwards.
TTGGCAGGCGGGTCGGCGATCGCAGTGGATGTTGTTAATACTCGAAGGAGTGCTGCTGTCCATTCTAAAGCCCGTCCCACAAGGCAAAATAATAGTATTTTTAGAAGTTTAATTACACGCATTAAACTATAATATATAGACCCGTTAAATGGGTTATAACAAAAACTGTAAAGGATTTTTTCTCTGGGTCATAGATTTTTCTTCGATAATTTATACATTACGTGTACACATTATTTCTCTATCATAAATAGCAAAGCAAGTCGTGCATAAAAACACACGTGAAACATAATATGACAGACGCTGTAACGACGCTACGGCAATTTCACATAAATATTCAGTACAAAATAGTTATACGTCGTTTAACCCATTGTCCATTCTCTGCTATCATCATTAATCTATTGTCTCGTGGTAGAGTTCAATAGAAAGCTATGGCACTTCCCTAAGGGACATAATCGATTTTCAATCCAGATACTGCACAGCTACGAAGTTTATTCGATACCAAATAGAGTGCTTCGCGTAATGTGTGTACTCTTGTACAGTTATTAAACAAATCATTATTTAACGTGGTTTTTAGGGTTCCGTAGCCAAATGGCAAAAAACGGAACCCTTATGGATTTGTCATGTCTGTCTGTCCGTCCGTATGTCATAGCCACTTTTTTCCAAAACTATAAGAACTATGCTGTTGAAACTTGGTAAGTAGATGTATTCTGTGAACCGCAATAAGATTTTCACACAAAAATATGAAAAAATATAATAAATTTTGGGAGTTACCCCATACTTAGAACTGAAACTCAAAAATTGTTTTTTCATCAAACCCATACGTATCTATGGATAGGTCTTCAAAAATGGTATTGATTTTATTTTCGAGTGTTTTTCTAATATCATTTTTTTCTGACTGACTGGTTTACGCGAGAGACACTTCCAAAGTGGTAAAATGTGTCCCGTCCCCCCCGTAACTTCTAAAATAAGAGAAAAATAAAACTAAAAAAGATATATGATGTACATTACAATGTAAACTTCCACCGAAAATTAGTTTGAACGAGATCTAATAAGTAGTTTTTTTTAATACGTCATAAATCGTAAACCGCAATTTACCTTTCAAACACAATTATTAAAATATCGATCAAAGTTACAACGAACTACAAGAACTTTTATATTATGTTACTTGCTGCTACGGAACCCTTCATGGGCGAGTCCGACTCGCACTTGTTGTAATTTTTATTGTGAAAGATCACTAATGATTATAAGCAGATAATAAATAAATAAGTTATTTGTACATCACATATAACTATAAATATTATAATAATAACATTTATAAGCAAATAGCACAGCGTTGTCGCCAACTTGTGTCTCTTCCATACAATGCGACTACTACAGAAACAAAACTTCATAGTAGGCAAGATAGTAATCTCACATATGTACGCAGACGGTGTTTTAGGAGATGAGAGAAAATAGGGCTGATTATGCAAAGACATCCAACAGATGGCGCAGGCGTCACCCAAAACATTAAAAAGGAATGTGATATCGAAATTCCGAGTCCCGAGCAATTGTCACGATGGCTTAATTGCCAATTCATCTGGAACGGCATTGCAGGAGAATTTTTGATACAAAGACACCAACATCACCTCAAACAGTTATATTATTTCTTAAATATCTTCAACGACAGACTCGACTCTGTTCCAGCTTACCTTTGTTTAACAGCACCAGTGATCGAAGAATAATACAGATTCTCTCGAAATTAATTGTATGTACTACCAACGTAGTACATTTTGGCATAACTATGATCAATAGGAATCTGTAGGTAGCGCTGCGTTTATTTCCCTGAATTATTATTTTCACTTTTCTCGTATTTTTTTTTACTTTTTTATGATTGTTAATAGTGGTAGGGCTTTGCTTGTACCCGCATGAATGGGCCGGCTCAACCTGGGAAGTACCACGCTAGATCAGCGTGAAACAGCGGTAGGTACTCTTACTGTTGTGTTACGTATGCTAAGTGAGCGCGCCGAAAGCCTAAATCTATTCTCTGTCTACTCCTTTTTATACTGCCTTTCCACCTCTTAGTCTTTCCTTGGAGTTGGCGGAGTGTGGGTGATGTTTTACGACGTGTTGCTAGCGTCTATAGTGTATGGTATCTGCTTACCATCTGATAGACCATGTGCTTGTTTGCTATCCTCGTAGTATAAAAGAATCAAAATATAATAATACGAGTATATGATAAATAAATTTGTTCCTAAATCTTCACAACCCTTTATCGAAATTTAAATAAAGTAAAAAATAGGTCTTTTTGATCTATATTTTTTTAGCATTTGACATGCTCGGCTACTATTTAAAGTACAAATTATTTTTGAATAAGGACAAAGAGATTTTTAGTACGAGCGCATCATTCATCCCAATTTCAGTCAGGTCAGTACGATAGCTCAGTGGCTTAGAGCACCTCCCCGGATTGGAAAAGATGCGGGTTCGATTCCCGCTCGTACTAAATCTCTTTTTCCTTATTCACAAATAATTTGTACTTTAAAAAATAGGTCTTATTTATTAAGTATACTTAGATACAATTTTGTTATGAACTTTTACATAAATATTTTACTATTCCCAAAAGTAAATAATTCTAGAAAAGTTTCCTTCCTGAAGCAGTTGCTGAAGCTCATCACGGCCACCTGAACAATATAACAGACGCGCCTACGTCATAGCAAGGCCCCGGGGGAAATCTGGCCAACTCCGTCATTTTACTACCTGATGAGAAACGCTTTGCAGTTTTGTTGTTATCAATTGATATTCATAAGATATAGTAATTAAAAATAAACTCGGGTTGTATTACTCGTGCATGCTCTGCATGCTCGATAAACTATATTATCAATAGAATGTTTACAATATAGAATAGCAACTTCCCATCCGTATCTTCGCCCGCATTTTGATCAATAATCACTAAAACCCTGGGAAATTCTGGAATTATATTATTTTAAAAGACGTTCATCCAATTTAATTACGATAATGGCAGTGAAAAGTGTATTCTACTAATGTTATAAATGTAAATTTTGTGAACATATTTAGACGTGACGACTAATCCAGTTCAGGTGAAATACTACATTTTATACCCCAAAATGAATAAGCTATGGAAGGAGGAATACTGTTTGGTAGATGCCTTATACTCGTATACCTACTCAAAAACAGTAATATTAAAGCCCATCATATAATATGATCTAGAACTTGCCTGCGAAAATATCGTAGGTAAAAATGCATTTTTAATTAAAATATAACTTTATTTGTATAATATAATTTCCTGTAGCAAAATAAGCTGTCAACTTCCAAATTAAAACTTCACAAACAACAATTTGAGCTGCCACAAACAACGTTATACAATTATGTAATACTAACACAACAAATTAAAATATTTCATTCTGCAAGTCCAGCTAACCTTATTATTTTCTACTATTAAAATATTCTGAGCAAAAAAATCCTTAAAACAGCACACGGAACAGGCCCCAGGGTAGTTTGTACCCAATAAATAATAATAAAGGAATGCTACTGGAATGGAATTTAATTATTTCAACATGTCGGAGGGAAGTCGGATTGAGTGAAATATACATATTTTCAGAGAACGCTGAAATGTTTAATTTAGGTAATAAACTTGTATATTGGTTTTTAGCGGGCGAGCCGCTAGCCGGTGTGTTGTAATGAATAACAACAGTTTTAGAGTTTCCTGTGGTTAGAGTAGCCTTGTTTCAACAACATTGTTCTGATTATTTGTGAACGTGGAAAAAGAGAAGTTTAGTGCGAGCGGAATCAAACCTGCGTTCTTTCCAATCCGGGGAAGTGATCTAGACCGCTAAGCCATCGCACTGACCGACGCTCATTCCCAATCACCACATCACATCTGTCTTTACGACCCACGCCACCTATCGCATGCATTTAGATGCATTAATACAATATAGTAATAGCTTAAGGCAGCAGATAAAATAATATTAATTCCTACCTCTTTGAATTTGTAATTTTTAACGACTTACATAGTAGGTACTGAGTAAAAAAGCAATGAGAGATATACTAATATAACAGTTAATACTAATATAACTCTTCAAGAATTTAAAAAAATCGTAAGAAAAAGTTAATATTCACACATTTTATGTATTACCACCGTAGACTACGTATAAGATTTTTGACTGTTGAATTTTGTATTGTTTGACAATAAAAACCAATAGGTACATACTTCAATTGCTTTCTTTTTTTTTAATCTTAATGGTTTATTTGTTTTTCATTCAATTACCATTTTAGGAATAAATAAAACAGAGATGACTGCAAAATTACGGAGAGATAACGCGAGTGCTTGAAACAGTCGGGATTGAGTACGATCTAAAATGGTGGAGCATGCAAATCCTTCACTCCATGCAATCTCTGAGGAGATGCCAATCTATCCAAGTATTTTCTAATGAAAATATTGTCTCTGCTCTGAATTACTTTGACAGCTTCGCTTAAATTTATCATACCTACACTTAGGTATCTGAGCTAACGTTTTATTACAATTTCTTAGCAAAGATACCGTATATTTTATCAGAACGTTGATAGCTAAATATTGCAATTTCAACCAATAAGCAAATATTCCCTTTGGTCTTATACGTTACAGGAGTCATGAGTTATATTACTTTAAAATCCATATTGGAGTTATGAAACGTATTTCAAGACTTACTAAAAGCAAAGTACCCTAAAGTTAGAATTAAACTTCTGGGACCTTTGATTCATTCTTCATAACGCGCACTTAACAATAAACTTCGCGAAAGTGGTATTAACCTCACTTGGCATTCTCAACCAACAAGGTTAAATGGTCCCGATCCAATCCAGGTTAATAAATATGTGTGATGTTTTTTATAGATTTGTGCGTTGACTGACTGATACTGAGGACTTAGCATACAAAATGTCACAGTAGATAGAAGAAGAAGAAGTCATCAATCATCATTCTATACCTACTTGCTTTACCGAGAAGCATCTTTGAAGTGAGTGAGTGTAGTTGTGGCAACTTTCTAGACTGATTGAACATTTCACACTTCTGAAGGAAGATATAGTTTTGATCTATATTTTTAGCACTTGACATGCTCAGCTACTTTAAGAGTACAAATTATTATTTGTGGATGAGGAAAAAGAGAACTTTAGTACGAGCGGGAATCGAACCGGAAATATCGAAAATTGAAATTGGGTATGACCGCAAGGTAGCTCGTGGATTAGAGCACTTCCCCGGATAGGAAGGGACGCAGGATCAATTCCCGCTCATACTAAAGTTCTCTTTTTCCTCATTCACAAATAGTAATTTGTACTCTATGAAGATATAGTTATTAACCGTTAGACTTGCACTTAAACTCTCTCCGGTCGTTTATAGTAGTCATATTGAACTTTGAATCTTAACATACAGGATATCCAAGTATCATCGTACGCACTTGTGAACAATAATTTATTTTGGGCAAATAGCTAGCCTTCGTTTGTCGCAGGATCATTAAGACCAATATTGTCGACGCTGCTGGAGACATAAGTTAGCGCTTACCATTTAAGCACTTACCGCTAGCTTGTATACAGTAAAAAACATATTGAGAAAGAAACTTTTTGCCCCTCGCCTTCATTTCCTACTTAAGGTCTTAGTGGAGTAGTAAAATAACTTTGCGAGGGGTACAGACTTGTGACATAATTTTGTAAGTTTGAAGTTGCTAAAGACTCGTGAATTTTATGAACTAAGGGATACTCTTATATGTCGTGATGAATTTTGAAGAGTGAAGGCATTTATGCTCGAGGCTTTATTTATCCACGTGTAATAAAAAGTTTGCCTGATAACTTTGCTGCTACATTTTTGGAAGTATAAAGTTTGGGGATTCAAGTTCTACTTTGCCCGTGTTTGGAATGTAATTTGGGTGCACATACTCGTAAAATCTGATTTGTATTACCTTTGAATTTTCTTTGAGAGGAAATTTTAAAGCGTTGTAAAATATTTTACTGGTATTTTAAATAATAGACATGCAGACATAGCTAGCTAGCTTTTCGGTTACATCTCAGGTTCCCGATATATTAGCAGGATAAAATGTATACCAGTTTACTCTAATCAAGAGCTATCAAAAAAAAGTTTCATTAAAATCCGTAATAGTAGATATTTGCGTGAAGTGCGAACAAAAAAATACAGACATATATAAACAGACAACAATTATTATAAAAAATGTGTGCGTGTTCAAAGACGCCCAAATAGCATAATACAGGCATTTTTTTCTATTCTTATCTTAAATGTACAGACATAGTTATGTTACAGCTTTATAACAGTACAGATAGATGGACAAAAACTCGATTTTAGACTTAATCGTATGATTGAACTGGCTACCACTTACAAAAGATATACCTACTATTTATTGTTTTCATTTATATGTAAAACTTATACAACCTTTACATAATATATCTGCATATTATGTAAGCAGTATTAATACGAAACTCTTACTTTATCGTTCATTTTGAATTTCTTACGGTTATTTCTGTTATTTTGCCAACAAAATTACATATACTTTTATGTTTATACATAAAACATAAGTAGTGGTAATACGCGCTGTGGCGGGTAAGTACTCTATATTTTTCTACGCGTTCTACTCTACAATGGACTAGGGTTGGCGGTAAAATAATCTGAAATGACCATAGCTTCATAAGTGAATTAGCTATCATTGTCAACGTCAAATTCTCAACATTCACAAAACTTTTTTATAACACAATACCTACTTACTTTAGGTACTAAACTTACCACTTCAACTTAAGAAGTGGTGGGGATTCGTTTCCCGTTACTTAATACTGACATTATTTATGCGACATTGTGTCCGTGTGAGTGCATGGTGTTTTGTTAATTTCTTTGAAATAATCTCACAAGGTTGGAAAATATATTTGTGATGTCCAGTTATATAAAAAAAAATGCTTTTAATGTTTTCTCCGTAGTGAATTAATACAATAATTACACCTAGTTATCTAAAAAAGTAGTAGTATGAGTGAATTAAAAAGGGAAAATGACCAATTTTGGGCAGTCATAATACCCGATAGATGGGTATTATATCCGATAGGTTTTTTGTTATTTTCTAGTCTGTAAAAATGTGATGAAAGTTACATAGAGTACTAATATTGAAAGTGACAACCATGAACAGAAGAAATATTATAACTTATAACCCTTTCCTTGAGACGACTTCTGGTGTTAATCAAAAAAGGCTATATCGCTCTTCACAACCGACAGCGGGGGATTTATTTGCTCTCATATTATATGACGTCAATGACAAATTTCAAGACATAGTCAGAGAGAATATTATACAGGGAAATATATATACGAGAATAAATACTGCACAGACGGCGGAGTGGTTTAGATACCGGCCCGTCTGAGTGTTGTGGGTTGAATTCCCACACAGGACAAACTTTTTTTGTGATCCGCAAATGGTTGTTCTCAATGTTACCTAGGTGTAATTTGTAACCGTGAAATTGTATGTTTGTCAAGTCCGCCTGCGATACAGAGTCTTTAGTAGTAAATATTTGTAAATATACCACCAACTACGCTTCTATATTCTTGGGCGTAAAATAGAACTTATAGAAATTTAACTCAAAACAAAGTCATGAAATTGTCAAACTGTATCTTTTTTTTTCAAATATTTACTATCTTATGAGAGGAATTCAGGCCATAGTCCGCCACGCTGGCTGAGTGTAGATAGGCAGACTTCACAAGCCGCTGAGAAAATCTCTCAGGCATGCAGGTTCCCTCACAATTTTTTCGTTCACCGCGCCGTCATAATTTGTAAGCAATTCTCGCCAATAAACTGTGTGTACAGTGCGTTTTTACTACTTGTTATATACTAATTGTTATATATTTAAGCGAAAAAAAAACATATCCTTGAAAAATCTCAGTAAAGTCAGAGGTGTGGGCAATGACCTTAGATTGGACATCGAACTCTATACCATTATCTTTGCAGTAATTGGTTTTACCACTAGGCACTAATCTATATCTAATCACTGTTCAATTATGTATCTTATTACTATATAATTAAGTAGTAAGTACACAATCAAATTAAAATAAATTATGAAATATATTTTAATTACAGTAATCGTGTACTTTCTGTAAAGCTTAAGTAAAGTTTTCTGCAGAGCAAGCAACCAATGTCACACAGTCGGTAATCTGCAAATACATAGATGGCACAAGGCGGGTTTATTTAGCAAGAGCCCTAAACTACCCTCCTAGTTGCCTAGGTTATTTAATAAAAAATGTATTTTTTTCTTCCTTAACAATAATAAGGTATTCCAACATACCACTGGTTTGTTTAGTGGATGGCAACCCCAAAGTACCCTGTTCGTTGCTCCCAACAACGGGCGGGCGTTTCAGTAAATAATTTCCCGCCTTAAAAAGGTAGTCCTTCTAAACCCAATATGTTGGAGCAATTTCCAAATCTTTAAAGTAGCTATTTGATTCGACCTCTATCATCATGTGTCTACCGTTTAGATGGCTTCTACAACGGAATCATCAGGGCCCAAGAGTGAAGTATGAAACGTTTATTACGCAGTGAATATTCCTTAAACAACGCAAACACGAGTAAAGCTTTCAATATAAAAAAAAATAAAGTCGTTACATATTTTTTTATTATCATCTAATATTATTGTAATACGCGAATCCAAATTCTCAAAAACCCACATATAAGCATCCATTACGTTATAAAAGCATTGAACGTTGTAACCGCACGCTCAGGGACGCGCAATCGATTCCCGATCGCAGATATAACAATATAATTCAACTGCTCAGCCGACTATCCGCTCACCCCACCTGAGCTTAACCTTCCCTCCCCTCAAGTGTGCTTCACCTCTCCGAGGTCCTCCCACGGGAGTACCGCAAGAATGTAAAAATAAAAGCGGGTAAGTGCAAATGGGCAATTTGTTGAGGTTCCCTATGTTTTGATTTAGATGATAGATGATAATTAGCGGTTCTCAATAAGATAAATATAAAAAATTTAATTAATTTTGACAATAAATCAAATTATTAACGCTCTACAATGGTATCTGCATAATAGTAAAGGTACATTATTATTACATTATTATAAAAATATTTGTGAAAAAAAAGATGTTTGGGTTCAGAGACTCCTCAATACATGGATTTTTTTTCTCAAATATCTTAAATGTACAGACATAGCTCTGTTACAGCTAACTATAAATTTATCAATGTCAATCAAACATACTTAAATCACTTTTACTTTTAAGGGTATCATCATAATCTGTTGAGTACTACACAGAAAAAAAATTATTGATATTAACAATTTTGGGGAACGGTTGCCGTGGTGAAACGGAACCCCAAAATTGGTGCAAGGGGGAAAATAGTAAAAGTTGCTTCGTACCATAACTCACTATGAGTAAGACGTAACGCCATTACCGACCGCATGCTCGATGAATTTAAATTTATATTTCTGTTGTATAATCAAAAATAACTGCATAGAGTTTATGGGCGCTGTATTTTAAATGGTTTGTAGTATTAGATACTGTTAGTCTTGTAGCTATGAGCTGGAACTAGATCCTTCATTGCTTAACTCATCTCAGGGCCACTGAGAATGGAATGAGAATATTGTTGGTTTGTCGTGGCTGAGGTTTATTTAAAATAACATAACACACATAGCACTACGCCTGTATTTCCCGAAGGGGTAGGCATAGGTGTATTTCACACCCACGACTCGCCAGCTATGTTTAAGTCCCACGTAATAGGGGGCGAGCCTACTGACTTCTACCGGGGACATTTCCAAATTCCGGGCTGTTACTGAGAATGTTTCTTTTTAGGAAAAAGCTCAATAACATTGCCCGACCCGGGGATCGAACCTGATTAGCAGTCGCATACACTACCGCTACACTACCAAGGCAGTTAAAATAACAGCCGAAGTAATGTAACACAGTTCCAGTAGCCCGCCAATAGAGGCGCAGAGATGGTACATGGCGGTGTTGTGGGTGAGAGCCCCGGGCACACTACTCTGTTTGTTGCCCCCAACGATGACGTGTGCGGTTAGGTACATTTTTTCCTGCCTTAACAGAAAAAGAATATTTATATTAAATCTTCACTAAAAAAGGCAAAAATAAATATATAGGCTATTTTTTACCCTCCATTTCGACTTATTGCAGTCGGGTGTAAGGGCTCTTTGACAACGTTGATACAGGATCCATTCCGTGCAAACTAGCCACTACGTAGAAACAGTTTACCAAAAAAAGGATGTATGAAGTGCAAAGCCCTTTACTATCAAATTAACGATCTAAAACATTTATTTAAATATGCGGAGGTGGCGTAATCATAGGTAATACTGGCGTTTTTTTTCTTAAGGCGGGAAAAATTGTTCCTAACCGTATACCCTGTCGTTCGGGGCAACGAACAGGGTAGTGTGGGACCTTCACCTACTAAAGAAACCCTACGGGTGCCGTTTCTCCGCCTTTATTGGCGGGCCACTGGAACTATGTTAAATTCCTTCGGTGGTTAGGTAATGCTGGCCTCTCATGCCAGATGTTGCGGATTTAATCAACTACATTGTCCGTGTGGTGACAGATTAAGAATACAAGTGTCACCGCCCCATTCTTAATTGCAGGTGACGTACCAAACGACTAAGGGAAGTAAGCAAATATCACTTACTGCTTTACCGGTGGTAGGGTTTGATATCAAGTGGGCGTAGAAAATTAATGTGTCTTTATTTTTTATTTATTTTTTGGGTTATATCAAGAACTATCAAATAAAAAAGTTCTAAATCCATTCAGTAGCTCTTGTGTGATGCGCGAACAAAAAAACAGACAAAATATGTACGATATTTTATATAAAAAAAATATGTACAATATCAAAAAAAATATGTACAATATCAAAAAATATATCCAATATTCTTTTATCAAATATCTTAAATGTGCAGACACAGCTCTGTTACAACTATATAACAGTTATTAGGAAAATGCCTCATGTTCAGAGACTACAAAATGCAAAAATTAATACAGAGATTTTTTAATGTGCAAACATACTCGTAGCTCTGATGCAGCTTTACAATTTCACATATTTGATTCATCTGTATAAATTGTCTTAAGCAGACATCGCAGCTATTTTTCTATATTACAGCGCAAATAACATGACAATTGATCTTTTATTACCCAATGTTTTGTCCGTATCCGACTAAGAATACAAGTGTCACCACCCCAATTTTCCCTCGGTTGTCGTACGAGGCGACTAAAGGAAGTAAGCAATTATCACCCATTGCACTACTGGTGGTAGCAGCCTTACCGTAGCAGCCGTACTAAGTGGGGGTACTCACTTACTATCGGGCCCAAACGGGTTGGTACCACTATCTCCCAAGTGACCCACCATGAAGCACTTTATTCTTTTATTTCATATCTGTGAAATGAAATGGTGAGCAGTGGCTTGACAATACTCTCGGTATAGTTGGATCCATGAGCGACGGTTATCACTTAACATCAGGTGGCTCGTCTACCACCATCCATCCATCTATCCATCCATCAGCCTTTCATCGTCCACTGCTGGACATAGGCCTCCCCGAAATGGGGGTTTTACCTTAATCGCCACGCTTGGCAGGCGGGTTGGCGATCGCAAAGGATGTTTTTAGTACGCAGGGGAACGCTGCTGCCCGGTCCTCCAGTAATCCCTTAGTCGGCTTTTACGACTCCCATAGACGGGGTGGAGCTATTCTTGGTGACGGCCCCACACGGCAAACGCAATAAAAACTGCAACCAAACGCAATAAAAAAAATATTTTTAGTTACTTCCACCTATTCTTATTTCTAATTGGAACCCATTTTGATACTTACAAAACAAGTCGAGGGCAAAAGCCAGTCATTATTAAATCGCGTACACACAATTTAAATAACAAACACTCTACACTTGATTAACATAAAATTTAATGTGCACACATATGTACACTATTCCATCCAGAGCATACACATATTTACGTTACACTTCTGAACATGACACGCTTCCCATCGTAGAACAATCAAATCAAATGAAAATTAAATCGTGTACGGCAGGAGCGAGAAGATTTAACATTAATTATTCATTAATCCGACACCGCACAGAATTGATGATAGCAAAACATGGGCGACTGGTGTCTGGTTTTGATGGATTGCAGTAATACTATTTATTGTTGTGAACACATTAGTATCCCATGATATTTAAACAGCAAATTAAATACCTTCTCATTAAATAGACAACTATCAAATTGCTCCAACTATAAAGTATTCCCAATTAGAATTTTAACACAAGTCATAAAAAATAGTTTAACCAATACTACGTGGGTGGCTTACCGTAGCCTATTGATGCTTGCAACATCAGTCATCGCTCTCGCTTTATAATAATAATAATAAGTAGTTTCACGCTGATCGTATGTTAGAGGGTGGTAACTTCCCTGATCGAGCTGACATAATATCACTTGCTAAATAAATGTTGTTTAAAATTCTCAGTGCAATAGGGAACGGTTTATCGTCTGATTTATTTTTGCGATTGAATATGCATACAGGACGGAAATTAATCATAGAGATATACAACACCATATACATAAGTACTGAAAACCCTTTTTACCCTAATCTGCAAAAAATACAGAACATTATGACTAGATTTATGCACCGTTACATTAACTTCGTTGAGCTTCTGATTTATGGGCCTATCAATTCAGTATTACCGTAAACAATAAATTGATTGCCTCGACGGCATTCATCATAAAACAATTATGAGAGTCTCGTAGGCTCCGTGTATCTCATGGGCCTCATGGCTAATTCGCTATTCGCTTGTTTGACCTGTATTGTTTTTGATAGCGTATACGTCGTTAATAAAGTAACTAATATATCTTTCTTTTGTTTCAGGTGGATTTCTTATGCAATATTAATCGAGTTACACAAGTATGATTTATTATATTACTTACCTTTAATTAGGTTGTTCAACTGACAGTATTTTCTAGACATGGTAAATTATACGCCGCATAAATTTAAATATGTTTATTACTCTTATGTTCTTTTGATTCTAAAATTGTGCTTGTAAATATTTAAATTAATAAGATAATATAGTCAAGTAAATACTTAACCTTTCAAAATGTTTTAAGAAATTTAGAGTTACAAATGTTCTTATCATTCGGCAAGCATGGTCCATTTAACTTTGCTGTACCTATGTATATATTTATTTCTTCAGTTTTGTCCTATCTGATCTTCGCTACTGTCTTATAATTTAAATTTATATGGACTGGCGGCGGCATTTCAATATAAAATGATATGTGCATGTATATGTACAATGCGCGATTTCTTCAGTTTGATGTTTTCCTTCTCTCATTATGTGAATTATATTGTTATTGCCATTAGTCGTCCCCGGTGGATATCTAATGTTATTCCGTTTTGGGGGTGAGAGGAACAGGGTGTAAAGTTCCTTATCCACCATTGAAGAGGGAGGATCCTCCGACCAGACTGGTGTTGTGTGTGGTGGGCTACTGCCCAACGGTTGTTGTCGGGTTCTTCTATATTATACTCAATCGCTCGCATAACTTTAATATCGCGATGTAGGATACGTCAGTTTTTAGTTATTCGTATGTGGCGAGATAGATGTCGCTACACCGTCATCATAAGAATTTTCCAAAATTTCCAAAATCCTATATGCCCTCCCAAAAATACTAATTACAATTATAATATAAATAATAAACAGTCATCTGTGGTAAGAATATAATTATTAAGTTATAAATCTATGGCAATTACAGTTTATTGCGTATATTTGCCACCGAAACCACACAAACAAAACAGTTATAAATGTCGTTTCAACTGCCTGATATATTTTTGTAGCTATTCCGTCATTCGAAACTCATTCTTAGCCTACTTAAAATAGGCGCGAATTTACAATATAAAGTTTTCAATTGTACATTAAAAGTGTCGTACAATGAACGAACTAATGGAGCGCCATTATGGCCAAATTAGTTTTATGTTCGCTGTAAACACGATCGAGATAATTCTGGTCATAATCCACATTGGACACCATTAAAAGTTTTCATGTACTGGTAGATATGAACTCGGGATTGTGATATAAATTAAACTATTTTAATTTTAATACTTGCGGGAACCTGCGTAAAGTATCACGTGTCGGTTTTTAGATTATCGAATTACGAGTAATATGAATTACATTGTTAAATAGATTCTGCCTGCAACTTTATTACTGTGGATTCAGAGTTGGGTCAAATAATATAAAATACGTCACTGCACTGCACATATTTATGATTACCTCTATGTAATAGATCTGGCTACCTCATAGGAACAGTGCATTTTTTTCGGTAAAAAGAGCAGAATTAATTGCCTCTGTGATGCAGCGGTAGTGTGAGCAACTGATGATCATGATGCCTTAGGTTCGATCCCCAGGTCGGGCAGTATTATTAAGCTTTTTCGTAAAAAAAAAATAACAATTCTCATTATTAGCCTAGAGTTTGGAAATGTGCCCGGTAGACAGCAATGAGCTGGCCCCCTATTACGTGGGACTTAAACATAGCTGGCGAACCGTGAATGTGTAATACACTTCTGCCTACCCCTTCGGGGACAGGCGTGATGCTATGTTTTTATGTTTAAAGAGTAGCATTAGGATCTTTTTTGGGTTACGATTTTGTTCTGTTTTTCTGTGACAAAAAATGTAACTAGGAAAATTTAAGCGTCTAATACTTGCCATAAATATTGTTACAAGCAAACTGTTTCTTTTTTTATTTAATATAAAATTTATTACTATAGTTTGCGTTAGCTTATACATTAGGTAATATAATAAGCACAAAAAATAAGCAAAATTATCTCCATAGGCCTTAATACAATCCTATAAACGTTGATGCTAGTTATAGCCAATTGAAATAAGCACTTTCTCCGTGGGAAAATTATCCACTACCTATCTTATGGATTGCCTATGAACTCCAAATTATAATGGCGTTTATAGCATGCCAAAGTCTTTAAAAACTTACCATAAATCATAATCCTACGGAGAATATCGGGACTAGATGGCGACGCGACGAACGATTATTTCCTTAACTGTCTTGATCGCCTTTTTAGCACCTACGTATATTTTAATACTAGGGCCAGATCTTTTTCTACGACAAACAGAGGATGTTTCATCATACCTATCAATAACCCAGTACACAAAAATTTGACTAATACCAAATAGATGGAGAGTTTCAATATTTGGATTTGGCTCCACACCTACTTTGTGTTAAGCCATAACAGCAATTAGTTTTTCTTTATCACCCCACTCCATTTTAATATCACAAAAATGTTTAACACTAATTTGTGCGTAAATGAAAAAAAAAATTCAATGTATATTAACCCATATACATATTTATCATTGTGGAATCTTTATTGACTACTGATCAATGATATTGTATATAAAAAAGAGGCAGATATGTTACAAGCGCTCGTTTTGTAAAGACTCGAAAACGTCCTGATTAGGATGTTTTGTGTTTACGTGTAACCAAACGACGAGTAAACTCTTGAGTTGTCATGTGCACTGAGTAACAAAAATAACAAATATGCCATCATGTGTGTTTATAAAGTGTACAAAATACGATACCAAAGTTAATAAAACAAAATGGATTTCCTATCACATGTAAGTGTATAGAAAATTATATAACTTTATTGACATATTTCAATAAAGATATTTTTGTAATATTTTTATAAATGGCTGTCAGTGTGACAGTGTGCGCGATAATAGTGCGCGTACTAGTAATGCGGGAACAGATTTTAAACGTCATATCTATGAACGTAACATATCTTGTGTAAAATATCATTGCTACTGATCAAAACAATTATAGGACCTTACACGCCAATTTAATCATTCCTTCAAGATTATACATACTCTCCTTGGAATAGAATTTCGATTGTGATAATTATATTCGTTAAGTAAATGTCCTGACAATTCTATCATTACTACAAAGACACGCCCGTTCTACCTTAGAACAACGTTAACAATTCTAACTATAACCTACAATTGGTGTCGTCCTTTCTTCTATTAGAATAATTGGCCGCACATATTTTGGTATTCTTTAATTAGGAGTATTATTTAATAGACCTAAAGTACTCTTAAATTTCAATTTGGAACGTATAATAAGAGAATATAATAATACTACTTAAAAATCCAATTTCAGAATAGTATAGCACCCCCAGATTATGACCGCAAGTGTAGGTTGCTTTCGAGTCAACGACCTGAGAATAGGGTAGTTAATTGCAAATGTTAATCATATTTTTATCGGTATTCCAATGTGGTAGAGTTGATGAACTGAGCCATCTGGTTTTGGAAATATTTTTTTTTATTTCGTTAAACTAACATATTTTTAGCTCTAGCATTGTTTTGACGTGACTTTTTTTTTATTATTCATACAGTATTATGTTTTTCTGTATAATTCACGGACATTTTACACAATGTCCTCTGGTCCCGAACTAAGCTTAGCGCTTATGCTATGAGTACCATATTACGGATATAATACATAATATTATTGTTTTTTTGTAAATACATACATATAATAGATAGAAAACACCCAGACGCAGTCAAAATATTTGTGTTCATCACACAAATAATTGTCCTGAGTGGGAATCGAATCCACGACCTGGTGCACGGAAGTCGGTTACAGTACCGACTACGCCACGAGGCCTTCATGTAATGATACTTATATGAAGTATATTTCAAATTATACGGCTGCATTGATATTACATGTTCACACTTCGCATTTGCGCTTACTCACCAACCCTCCACTCCCCACAGACGGTCCCTACTGGTGTAACATTACGCTAGGGTCCGAAAACCAACAAATTATTCCCCGCGGGCTTGGCCGGCGTAATTACAGTAATTCGTTCGCGCAGTTTGCTGTGTGCGGGATTAGCAGCCGAAGGGGGTAACTACATTGATTTAATCGAGAGAAGTGTGTATTTAGTTGAAGTAGATTTCTACTAATTGTTCTTTGCCTATATCGATTTACTTCAACATTAGTGGATATTAATAAAGTTTAGTTTTAAGTATCAATTAATTTTTTTTTATTGCTTATGATGGCAGTCGTGCTACGGCTCACCTGATGATAAGTGGTGACCGTCGCTCATGGACTCAACTATACCGCAGGTATTGTCAAGCCGCTGCGCACCATTTCATTTTTCAGATGTGAAATGAAAGAATAAACGGCTATCTTCTGCTGCAGCTAAAACACACTGACGTGCTTCATGACCGGTCACGCAGGAGACGGTGGTACCGACCCGTTCGGGCACGATAGCAAGTAAATACTACTTCGTACCCAGCCCTATCATCAGTAATGCAACGGGTGACAATTGCTTACTTCCCTTAGTCACGTTGTACGACATCCGCGGAAAAGGGTGGGATGGTGACACTAATATTCTTAGTCCGTCACCACACGGAATAGCTTCATAGTTTTATGATTAATCTCGCCATATGTGACTCGAAATGTAAACATTACATAAACCAATTTTATGGATTTTTCACATTTATTGAGAACATACAAAATACATTGCTTGAGGACCTATTGATTGCTAATATTTTCTTAGTAATACATTAAATATATGACTTTTTTTTTGTTTAGGCGGGTAAAAAATGTTCCTAACCGCACGCGCCGTTGTTTGGGGCAACGAACAGGGTAGTGTGGGGCCTGCACCCACTAAAGAAACCCGCCGTGTGCCGTCTCTGCACCTTTATTGGCGGGCCACTGGAACCATGTTACATTCCTTCGGTGGTCCGCTGGCGGCTTATCCTTTCGGGTACCCTCTGATGAGCGACGCATCCGCAGAGGAGCGTCGCACCTTCGCGGGAGGCCTTGCGGGTGGCGGACGTTCCCCGGTCCATCCACCCGCAGCCTCAGCTAGGGTGGCATGAGGCGCAAGTACCTGCGCTTGCGCCGCCCCGTTCGCTGGCGGCGGTTCGGGTCAGCGGAAGAATCCTTCTCCCTAGCCCTCTCCGCCGCTTCCTTCCGCGAGATAACCTCCTCACAGAAGGCAGCGACCGCGGCCCAATTCCTGTCGCTGCCAAGCATCGCTCTGACGACGCTCAGCAGCGAGAGGTCCTCCCCTATTTCCGCGACGAGTTCACGGCGCTGCCGCAGTGGTGACAGCCCGGAGTCGCTTCCCTCCTTGTGACTATGTGTAGATATCTGCCGAAGCAACCGTGCCCCGACAGCACCTGCACCAGTCGGAAGGTAAGGACTCCGTGCCGTCGCCCCACCCACTCCGCCAGCACCGGCTGGAACGCCCCTACGGTCCAAAGACCAGCCCGGGGCGCCTCCAACCGTGCCCTCCATCTGGCCATGGCAGCTCGGCGGGCGTCGCCCAGCCATCTGGCCACCTCCCTGGGTATAGGGCGTCCGCCCCCTTCCCGCTCTGGCGACGCTCGCTGATACACCTCGGCGAGCACCTCCGCCTCCAAGTCCCACGGGGGGATTCCAGCCAACGCGCAGGCTTCCTCCGTCGACACCGTGCGGTATCCACGTATGACCCTAGACGCGACGACTCTCTGTGGCCTCCACAGAAGAGCCCTGTTCAGTGCGTCCAGGGACTCCGCCCACACGGGTGTGCCGTACAGCGCCATCGACCGGACCACCCCCGCGTAAAGCCGTCGGCACGCATTGTTGGGTCCACCCATATTCGGCATGAGCCGTGCAAGGGTGGACGCCGCACCGACGAGCCTCGGGGACAGTTGATGGAAGTGCTCGTGAAAGCGCCACCGCCCGTCAAGCACCAGGCCCAGATACTTAACCTGGGCCTGCACCCCAATTCGGACCCCGTCCACAGTGATCGAGGCGCCAGCAGATGTCCGACGTTGGGGCCCATGGAAAAGCAGGGCCTCCGACTTGTCCAAGGCCACCGTAAGCCCCAGCGCCCCGATCCTCCTGACCACCTCCGAGGTCCCTAAGTTGGCCAGGAACGCTGCTAAATATATGTCTGCCTGAACCTCAGTATTGAGTCACTTAAAAGTACGTCACTCTTTGCAAAATAGCTATCGTATAGGAACCTAACATTTTTACGGGATGAAAATTATATCATATCAATCAAGGTAATGGAACTATCTGATTGAAAAATTTTGTCAAAATCTGTTGAGCCGTTTTTTTCGTGATCGAGTAACAAACGTACAAACTTTCACATTTATAATATTAGCAGGGTAGTTTTGATTTGTGGGCGGAGTCCCTGGACGCACTAAACAGGGCTCTTCTGTGGAGGCCACAGAGAGTCGTCGCGTCCAGGGTCATACGTGGATACCGAACGGTGTCGACGGAGGCGGCCTGCGTGTTGGCCGGAACCCCTCCGTGGGACTTGGAGGCGGAGGTGCTCGCCGAGGTGTACTGGCGGGCGTCGCAAGAGCGGGAGGGGGGTGGACGTCCCCCACCCAGCGTGGTGGCCAGATGGCAGGGCGACGCCCGCCGAGCTGCCATGGCCAACTGGAGGGCGCGGCTGGAGGCGCCCCGGGCCGGTCTTTGGACCGTAGGGGCGCTCCAGCCAGTGCTGGAAGAGGGGCAGGGCGACGGCACGGAGTCCTTACCTTCCGACTGGTGCAGGTGCTGTCGGGACACGGTTGCTTCGGCAGATATCTGCACATTGTCGCAAGGAGGAAAGCGACTCCGGGCTGTCACCATTGCGGCTGCGACGAGGACACGGCGCAGCACACGCTCGAGTCGTGCCCGGCTTGGGCCGAGCAGCGTAGTGAACTTGTCGCAGCAATAGGGGGGGACCTCTCGCTGCCGAGCGTCGTCAGAGCGATGCTTGGCAGCGACAGGAATTGGGCCGCGGTCGCTGCCTTCTGCGAGGAGGTCACCTCGCGGAAGGAAGCGGCGGAGAGGGCCAGGGAAGCTGATCCTTCCGCAGAACCAAACCAAACCGCCGCCAGCGACTGGGGTGGCGCAGGCGTGAATATTTGCGCCTAATGCCGCCCTAGCTGGGGCTGCGGGTGGATGGACCAGGGAACGTCCGCCACCCGCAAGGCCTCCCGCGAAGGTGCGACGCTCCGTGTACGGATGCGTTGCTCAGATGAGGGTACCCGAAAGGGTAAGCCGCCGGCGGACCACCGAAGGAATGTAACATAGTTCCAGTGGCCCGCCAATAAAGGCGGAGAGACGGTACACGGCGGGTTTCTTTAGTGGGTGAAGGCCCCACACTACCCTGTTCGTTGCCCAGAGCGACGGGGTGTGCGGTTAGGAACATTTTTTCCCGCCTAAACAAAAAAAAAACGGGTAGTTTTGATTATCAGAAAGTCTTACTCATTGTTCATATGTTATTAAGGGTTATGCAAATTTTGCCATTAATCAACTGTCAATTAAGAGATTTAACAACACTGATAGTTTTGCGTTGATTAAGCTATGAACACCAAACTTTCTCATTCAATTAACTCGAAAATCTGGAGTAAAAATATGTTAGAAGTATATTGGCTCTTTTAAATATTCGCCTTAGGAAAATTAACATTAATCTCCTGTGAAAATAGCTGTAAAACGATAAGTGAATTAGTTATTGGAGGAACTATAACGTTGAACAGTAATTGACATTTCTGAAGTCAAGTTAATTTTTTAAATATCGATTTGTTGAAATGTCTATCCAATATTCATGAAATAGTTCTGAATATATTTTTAAACCTATAGACGATTATCTGGAACTAAACTATATTTCTTATATAAATCCAAGAAATGTTATGCTGGACAATGTTGCAACTGATAGAAATGAAATTCCCACCGGTGCCATCCTTGGTGTTAAACCAACTATAACTAGCATTATACCGCAAACGAAAAATGTATTTCCATTTCTTTTCTATTTTAAAGTCAACGTCCTACGCTAGGGTATAATCCTTGTATCGCGGGGACTTTACATACATAAAGTACACCCAGACTCAGAACAACCATTTGTGGATCACACAAAGAGTTGTCCTGTGTCTGAATCAGTGTCTCATTATCATGGATCATCCAGCTGTCAATACTAAACGGGCCCCGTGAAATGTGATCTCGTGTCGTCAAATGTATTATTAAGGCGCAAACTAGAGCGCGCACATCGGCGCAAGTAATATTGTCGCGCATTGTCGGTGCCGTGGCTCTCTCATATTTCTTACATCATTAAGTTAACGGGATGACGTGCGGTGTTACTGACAGCGAAAGAGGATTGATAGTGAAAAAGTATGGAAGTAACTTGGATGTGAAAAAAAGCATTAAAACAAGTTCTTCAGATAAGTTTTATTTAAAAAGCTAAGCATATTGTTATCTCACAATATTTATGATGTAATATATATATATATATATATATATATGTATAAATTATCACTAACTACAAACTTTACTTAGTAATATTTTAAATAAGTTACATCACCTCTGTGTCTACTGTATTTTATTTTCATGTTTTATACTATGACCACCTGATGCTAAACGGTTACCGTATCCTATAGACACTTGCAAAACCAGAAGCAACCAATTGCGCCTCGGCAAATCCAAGGAAGGGGTATGAGGTGAAGAGGAATGATAATAAGGAGAAGATAAGGTTGAGATGAGAGCCATAATAGTCTTTTTTTAGTCAAGGCGGGTAACTGTTCCTAACCGCACACCCCGTCGTTCGGGGCAACGAACCGGGTAGTGTGGGGCCCTCGCCCACTAAAGAAAAACCCGCCGTGAGCCGTCTCTCCGCCATTACTGGCGGGCCACTGGAACTATGTTACATTCCTTCAGTGGTAAGAGCCGTAATAGCCTATCGTTAAAACCAAGGACTGCAAAGACAGTGTTATCAAGTTTGATCCCGAGTCCAAGGTTCAGATCTCGTATGGCACACACCTCTGACTTTTCGAGATTTTACAAAATTATGTGTGCTTACAAATGTATCACTGCTCTGTGAGCGAAGAGAGGATTAAAGCTTCCGGCGCTCTCACTCACTATATAAAATACAATAGTACCGTTGTTTGACGCATCAGCGAAGACTACTTCTGTGAGAGTGTGGCTCTTTTCTGATCTGAATATTCATGCTGTTACAAGTATGTTCAGTAGTGGACGTCGAAAGGCTGATGGATTAATGGATGGATGGATCAGATATTCCTAAAATGCTTAAAAAGGTTTGAATTAGATTTATTTCAAGATCTAATTAATCGCTATCAATAACACGCCGCCTTAATCCTTAGTGTAGAGTGAAGACTCTCTTTAATAATACACTGCGGGGGATGACGATGGTACGCTAAAGAAATGAATTTCCACATAAATATCACGGAAGGTCACAATTTTATCTCTTTGAGACAGAATGAGAAGCATTATTTATAAAGAAAATTTAATAAATTGCTGCATCACTCTTATTTTCTTATAAGAAAAGTTTATGATATTGCTAATAAAATAAATCTTTTACAATTAAAAATATATAAAGTAAAAGTGAGAAATTAGTAGCTTAAAGTTTTAATGGAGACTTTTAGTAACAATGATCAAGATGATGATGAGATGTGGTTCGCTATCCGTCACATCTCGTTCTGACGAGGGGGCGGAACATGGGCAAAGTGAGGCCGTTTTATAATAAAGGGCAATCCTTTGTTTCTGACAACCCTGTAAAATACAACCTTTCTGTAAAATAGGCGTAAGTCTATGTTAGTATGTAAATGACATTCGTTATAGCAAAATGATTTCCATTAATCTCTTCATTTTTCTATACAATCATTACATCAGCCAATGTTAGTCCACTGCAGATGCGGCATACCACGTTTTGTCTATTCTCATTGCCGTTTTTAGTTATCAGTCCTTTTTATGGGGGTCTTACACTAGTTTTCTAATATAAGATATTCCTATCTAAAATATTTCTAGTTCGGTGATCATTGATTTTTCAGTCAATATGGATAGCTACATTTGTGTTGTTTATAAAAAAATATACTTACATAACACCCATATAAAGGTTCTCCATTTACTCTATTAAATGTGCCCAAAACCACACATTTATCTTACGTTGGTGAATTTAAATTGTTACCTTCTCCTTTGTAGTCTCCTTTAACTCAATACCTGCGCTATCTGTGTACGCCTATCGCAGAGCAGTGTGTGTCCCGAAACAATATTTCTAAATAAAATACTTCCTTTTGGGACTTCACGTGATGTATGGTGCAAAAAGAGAGCGGTGCGATTAAGTTATCTTTATTGACGTGTTAATTGAAATATATTAGACAATCATGATTATGTTTATTTAATAATTGTTAGCTAGCCTTATAGAATAGCCTATTTTCTAAAGAAATAGCAGGTTAAATGCCCACACTAATAATAGTGACTACAAGGAACTGCGGACTACCGATACTGCGCTTTTTCACTTTGGTGGTTGAAGTGGCGATGTTCTTTAGTCAAGAGATGTGAATGTCATAGAAACGACTGTTTTTAGTAGGTTATCTTTTATCTTTACAAATACAAATACTTCAAGACTATTGTACTTATTAAATAAACCTATTTTATCTAATAAAACCGGGTTTATTTAATTAATGCCCTATTTTTTAATTTGTTTATTTTTTTGTCTTTTAATGTGCAGTTAAAAAATCGCATATTTAATCGCCATCTCTTAAGAATTAGACTGTAAAACCCGCGAATCAAAACGCTCCACCACTCTCCGTATCGCCCGCATTATATTTAAGTGGGTAGTTTGTGAGAAAAACAGTGTATTGTTGTCGGAATTGAAAATAAACTCGCACCACCAACCCTGGGATGTACGGCCCACCCCATTGTATAATGTTGCGCCAACGGCAATGTTTTCCGCGGCGTCAATGTTTAGCCCCCTACCCATATGTACCGATTATTTATCTCATTGTTTTTGGTTATCTGATACCTTTTGATTTTGTTATAATTTTTGAACTTGTAAACAAGTACATAAATAATCATCATCGATTTACATCGCATACTAATTGGGGATACCTAATCTTTTTCTAAGATCCGATTTGAATGATTATTTCATCAACCTATATTTTGCAATAAACTCTTACTACCTGTAAAAACCACACTAAATCCGTTCGGTATTTTAAGAGACGAGCTCTAACAAACAGACGGTGGACCAATGTCCAGATCAACAATTAAAAGTCGTTTATTTGCTCCTATTACGCTTATTTTATCGTCCCCTCTCCATTTTTGATATGATGTGAACCATTTAGATATTTTTATATATATTTTTAGCATTTGACATGCTTAGCACTATACATTAAATGTGTTATCGAAATTAGCAGTCAGGAGCAATTATCACGATGGCTGAATTGGCAAAGCATCTGGACGGTATCCAGGAGATACAGGTTCAAATCCTGCTCGTAACTGCTATTTTCGATTTCACATTTTTCACTTTGTGTTTAATGATGTGAACCTTTAAGGTACTTGATATCATGAAGGTACACACCGAGCGAAAACAGTAATATGCACGAGTATATCTAAAGACTAGTGGACCCGGCAAACTTCGTACTGCTTCAGAGTGAATAAATTTAAATTGATTAGCTGAAATGTTGTTTGTTTGATAGCTCTTAATTATACTTAAAACTGATATATTTTGTATCCCCCTACTTTACCGGGAACCTAAAAAGCTAGCTTTTATTGTAGCGCAAGCGCGGGTAAAGGCCAGTAGTAGTTTATAAAAAAATACTTCCAAAGGACTGAACGGAATTTGATTTGTTTTCTTCTTTGGTTGGCTTGATTTAAAGTGTTCTTAAAAACTATTTAGTTATTTGAAGACTACTCGTATATTTCCTTACTGATGAATTCTTTTTGTGAGCATTTTTTAAAAAGCTTTGTTTGGTATCCAAAGGAGATGGAATACATCGTAAGTAACCGTTTGTATCGCGGAGTGACGTCACATGCTACGATGGGTTGATATGTTCGCGAAACAGCCATCTAATGTTAACTTATTACAAAACCTTACATACTAACAGTCAAACGTATTTTAATTTCACTCCCATAAATTCAACAATTAAAAGTATAAAGGCAGTGCTGGATATGTATCAAATTAAAGTACCTATTAACCAACATATACACGCATAAACTTATTGAACTGGAATCCGGTTTTCGGTTACTTTAATCGTATTAAAAAAGATAGTAACTTTAAATTGATGATGTAACGTCACCTAGAATTTGCAACACCAAACTGGCTCACCTACTTACAGGATTGGTATCGAGTTTGAGCTCATTAAATCATCATTATTTAAGGAAAGTGTCCTTACCATTTTTAACATCGACGTGCGGACACAATTTTTAAACAAAGGCTTTCGGCTCTAGAGTGGGGATTGAACTCCTAGCCAGCAGACTTGACTGCACTCGGGCTTCATACCAGGCTGTCATTACCATCACAGGAATCTCTAAATAATAATATAAAAAGTGTTCCTTTTCGTCTCAGCTCATGTATACCTTGTTAAAACCTGAATGGTTTATTTTGCATTTACAGTTATCAATACTCATTTGGTAGATCAATAACAATCGAATCCATTCAATACAAAAATGTGTATCTGCTGAATGAAATTGGTCCCGTTCCACGCCTCAATGAGTAGGTTTGCCATAAATTCTGTTTCCGACGTTATGATATTTTAAGATTGTGTGTACCTTTTGTTTTCTATAGCGTACGCCGTTTAATTAATTTACTTAATTCACTTTATATTTTTATCGTTAAATTCTTATTCGTTAAATTAGAAAAGCCTGTATATTATTAGATGTTTTGTTAATTCTGATATAAAGTTAAAAAAATGCTTATTGCACACAATCGCCTAGGTAAGCTGGGCAACTAGTTTAGCTGAAATCACAGTTAAGGAAATTAATAGCTTTCCATCTTTTATAAATGTATAATTTATTTCTCTTAGCCTGTTTTAAAAAAAAAACAATTTTAAATCACACTGTACAAATACGAAGTTGTTTAGAGTTGAAACCATTCAAATGGTTCGGTTCTTCATTCGGTTCAAATGAGCCATGATGGTCACCCTACACTATCGGCGGCAGAGTGCCTACTCACTCAGTCTGTCAATTACCTTGCGTTACTTTGGACTGTTACATGGCATGCTTTTATGCGGCATATACGCATCAGCTCGGCACGTTATAGTCGTCATTAGCCATCTGTGCACTTCATAGAGTTATCTGTTTTATTATATCGTATCTGAAGAAAATGCTTGGTAAATCACTAGTAAATGCATTTCAATTTTATATGTTTATTTTAGATCTAGCTTTTGTCTACATCTTTGTATTTACTTCAAGATGAGCTCCAGAGATAAATGAAAAGTGTAATGTAATTAATTATTTGAAATAGATGCAGTATAAGATAACGCTATCTCCTGATAAACTTCAGTACAAAATTGCCAAGTTTACAGTAACTAAAATAATAATTAGATAAGCTATTGCAATTACGGGAATAATTTTATTCTATATTATATTAATCCAGGTTATAAATTATGTTACTCCATATTTCATTTAATGATGAATAGATATTCAACTGTTTTGTGTTACTGAGTTACAAACATCTAAACGTATAAATATTTATATTGTGCAATATTAGTAGGATTATCTACCGTTATTAGTTTTGACCGTAGATAATATGTTTAATGTTTTATTTGCCGCTATGGTATCTAGCTAAATATACCTAATAATCAGCACCCCATTGCTTTTCTTATATACTACATGGGTGGTGAACAAGCATAAGGCCCGCTTGATGGTAAGCGGTTACCGTAGCCTATAGACGCTAACAATGCCAGAGGCATCTCTCGCGCGTCGACATCTCCAAAGAAATGTATCGTTGTTATACGCTGACCTTATGTGAGAGGGTGGTATTTCCCCAATTGCGCTAGCCCATTCGTGCTGGGACAAGCAAGGCTACCACTATGCTGCTCATAACAGCAAGTAAGCGTTTGGTGCATGCGATACAGGATTTCTCGTTGTGATGCTTTCTTGAGGAATCTTTATCTCCTGCATTGAAAACTAAAAATCTTTTTAAAAGTTAAGACACGAAGATTTTACCAAAGTACCTGTAATGCTAAGTAATTTTAAAGACCCGGTTAACATTTTTGTAATACATAACTTTAAAACTAGCTGCAATAATAACCAAGTAGTTCCCGAAAACTAGAGCTATAATGACTTAGTCGAACATAACTGACGCGAAGTTTATTTTTGTGTGTAGTTGAGTTTGTACAGGGATTTGATGCCTCGAGGTAGCAAATCACGAAACTATACCAACTTAGTTCGGGATAGTTTTATACAATTTGTGCTTCTGTTTTGCCGAGTTTTGTGTTTAAATGTTAATATACTAGTGCCTCATATATTATTATGTTAGTTCAATTGCATGAGATTATTGTCAGTGGCTACCCTTAACGGAAACCTTCAAAAGGATCGTGTCAGATAAGCTTAGAAGGGTACAAAATATTGCGATTGTTAAAGATCTGAACAATTCACTAGTAAGTGTAGATAGGTAAAAACAGAAGGAATTGATACTGTGAATACTTTAATTCTCTTTTAGTAAAATAAGAATCTAATATCAGGTACAGCTACAGTAAAACATTACACACCATTCCTTACTGTCTGTGTTCTGAATAAAATAACGGAACTGTGATGTAAAGCTTACAAAATTACAATCACTGCAAGCTTAAACAATGAAACGAAATTTACATTTTAGGTAGAAATGGTATTCTTGTCGTGGAAAGGGATTTTTTAGATAAAGAACTGACATTTCTGCCTTTCCTATTCTTAAATTACGTACGAGACAGGAATTTTGATAGCACACAAATAAAGTTCTGCTAAGGAATTAATGCTGGGAAAAAAACTCAACAGGAAAAAAGCCGCTGTTTAGATTGACTTGCTGCATTATCGTTGAAAAGAAACTTATTTTAAAAATAATTCTGAAATATGTACGTATGACGTCGTTATTTTACTTTCTTTTCAAAATATTTTGGAGGTATATATCTTAATGTACATTATATAATTCTTCTGTACGTGTGTATGCCACTGAAGTCTTCCTAAACTACTGTACCGATTTTGATGATCTTTCTTTGTTTTTGTTTAAGTGGGCTTTTGGCTGGTATAGCATCACAATAATTGGACCCGATAGTTGGCACTGAAATTGTGTATCAGAAGGTTGAACCAATTTATTTTAGTTTTCTGTTTTATCTAGAAAGTTCATTGCACTAGTGTTCTTACGCGTAGCAGAGTTATCATATTAGAACTCGTTAGAATGATCCGAATAAATAGGTTTTATATAGATGATATATAAATGACGGTGGGTAGTGATGAGGATCTGATGACTAAGCAGGAAAGAATGGTCAGAGATTTTCATGATTTTAAATTTTATGCATTAACCTCTAAATAGATAGTGAAAATTTGATATAATACTAACATGCTCCTCCAATTGACCATAGAGTAAGTCCAGAATAAAAATTCTAATTCAGATCTTGTTCTTAAGTCGCCAGTTGTCCCTTAATTTTTAGATTGATAGGCAGGATTAGGCTAGATAGGCAGTTTAAATACTGATGGATTAGATAAAAACTGGAACAGATCGGAAGCCGACCCTAACAAAAAGTTTGTAATAAGAGGAGACTATATGTTGACCTAAGAGACGATATCATAAAATATACAAACACGTTGATAATCAACTCCATGTGAGCTATGCAATAATCAAACTACCGGATATACACAAACAAAACTCACACACATACACATGAAATTCACATTATCCCATATATCTCATGCTACATCCGTGGATAATTAATTCGTTTAGTTTTCTCGCGAACCTAGAGGGAGTTGGGTAGGGATGAGCGCCCATTTGTTCCATCAATTATTCGTTTAGCGTCCGCCTGATTTATGGTGGTTCACGCTTGACCTATTAATCCCGGCTAGTTGCAAATCTAGATTGTTTTTGAGTCAAAATTAATGGCTGCACTAATTAATATCTCCACGACTGATTTCATTCAAATGGGCTTGAATGCATAGTCTGGCACTACACTGACTTTGGGGTGTGTCACGTCCACAAAAGGCCTAGGTGCTATGACATAGCCCTTTGATGAACACATGGTCCTATGTGTTTCAGATCCAGTCTAGTCGAGCTGCCTTTTTAAAGTTCTAGTAAAGGCCACTACTTCAACAACAAAGACAAATATAATAGTATGTCTTTACAGGAAGTTAAGTGGATCAAGCCCGAACTTGCTCAGAGATGGGATAGTACGTTTTTTAATGCATAATTTAGAAATCTATCCAATGATTAGTATTTTTTATTTCATTAGGTACTTGACATTTTCAGGATAGCATAAAAATGAGTGGCTATCATCCAACGGCTCTCTGTGGCTTTGATCAGATCGTTGATCTATCAGTGTTGTGATGCACTATGAGATACGTGATCGCCTCTTGAGTTCCTTTTTTCCTCGACATGTTATTGATTCATAGAGCGTCGTGACCGGTACATTGCCAGTTAATGGAACATAATATTTATATTGTTTCATATCCTTATTTAATTCTACTAGAAACAGATCAAATTATTTGAAAAAATAAATTGAAATTTGATTACTACAAGTTGATGCATCCAACAATTATAGAGTGCTACTAATTATTTATCATAATGACACATCACGATTAAACTTTACTTAACTTTCTGTAACGGTCAAGCGGCCAATATAATTATTCATTTAACGTTGTGCGAACATTATTTACGACATACCATTTAACGGCCGGCTGACTTAACATCGTAGTAACGCTACGCTATTGCTGTCGTAGCTGATGAGTAGTAAACTGAATCGAGATTAACATTTTTGTAATCAGACGTTTTGAAATTGTGTGATCAAAACTTTATGCTTCTGCCTAAATTTAATTTCACAGCCGTCATTTGTAGAACAACTTTAGTAATATTAACACGGGCTTGGCGTAAAAAAACCTATGAATGTTCCAGTTGGCGAGCGCTAGACTTTTCTTAATATTTACACGAAGACTTTTCACTAATTTATCTTGAAAGGTAAAGATGTCAGATAGACGCATGAGTGAATGGTGGGCTTGATAAAAGCTTAGCTATTTATACTAAACTTGATATAGCTGTTTTGACGAGATCGTAACTATTTTTTATGGTTATTACTTTGGAGATTTCCAAAGTTTTAATACTTAGTTATAACGCTAACTTTACTGGTCACGGGTAGTAAATCTAAATAAATAGTAAAGTAAAAGTAATTTCTAATTTGAGCTTTGAGATATTCGCTGAAGTTATATTTTTGCGCTCATGATTATAAACAGTGTTAATCATAATTACGTCAGTAATTTTAAAACGTTTATAACTCTATTAGCACTTTCTAACTTAGACATTTTTGTATTCTTTAGAATTTAGTCTTGTTGTTCTTGAAACAGATATAAAATTTAAATGTTACTCAGTTTGTACGCTTTACATACAACAGGTTTAAGTATAATTACTGTAAGTATTCGAAACTTAATACTAAAACTGATTCACAAAGTACAATAGTAAAATACCTGTCTATTTAATTCAATATTATAAAAATGTGGCTACATTGCACAGTTTAAGTGATTAATACTATCTCGCGAGACCCGACAGAAATGTCAGCTGTTTCTATTTGCATAGTAACATTAATTATAGTAAGTACACAAGCTTGTGAAGTGCTTAAAAAGAAAATCGTCAGCCGCACATTGACTATTTTTGCAACACTATGACTATTTTCTATGTGAAGAGACTTGACCGAAATTACATTTCTCTGACGTGTTATGCGTGATGCTTCAGAATGGTATCAGGTTCATAAATTTCACATGGTGCGTTTATATTTATCTAACGTGACGTGTTATGATGAGCTTAGAACAACATGATATTTTCATGTCAATTATTTTACATAGTTTTATAAGACCAATATTGTTATGACATCGTAATTTGAGCTTGATTACCATACATCAATCTTATGCATTAATTTTCTGTTTCACGCAATCTTACCCGTAGAATCTCCTTGTTTATAATGTTGCCAGAGTAATTACCCCCTATCGTCATTGTTTTAAATAATCACGAATCACATATCCAATCCGATTCCGAACCCAGGAGGTAACCGATACTATTCTCACATCTCTCTTGACTTTGGTGGTAGATCTTCACGTTACTCAGTAGCTTCGTTGTGCACCTATTACTATGAACTCTATCCTCCTTACTAATAAACATATACAATGCTCTGAATAGTTATTCAGTGTTCCGTTCTTTTGACGTCAAACTGTCATATTAGTGACAAAGACAAAACACTGAATAACTATTCAGAGGTTATACAACGTTTATTAGTAAGGCAGTATGAGAGCACTGCCCACTAACCATCACATAAGCCGCGTGGATAACTACCCATGATACAGTAAAAAGTTGTTTTTCGTACATACAAAAATATAACTTAGCCTTCAAAAATATAATTTTATTATTAAAAAGAATAAATCTTATAAGTCGTTTTATATTAAGTTAGGTTTGCGTGCTCACAAATCAAAACTAAAACTATCTATCTCAGCATTCCCCCTATTAACGCCCCCGTAAAACTTTGACTGACTGATAAAAGTAAATGATTTAGAAATAAACTGGGTGTCAAAATGTGGTGTGGTGGTTTCGCTTGCGTGATTGTGATAGTTTTACTTTAAATACTTCTTATTTTGTGTTTTCGATGCAACTTTATTTTAGCGTTTACTGGAATATATTTTCTCTTTAGTAGGAATAATAAGATATAATTAAAACTTATAACGTTACAATATTAAATGCAAAATAAAACTAAGATATATACCTACCCGATAATAATACCATTTGATTATTATCTATATTTAAGATTTTGAGAAAAAAATCTGCATTAGGCTATTAAGGCCTGGGTCACAGAAGTAATGTAACATAGTTTTAGTGGCCCGCCAATACAGGCGGAGAGATGGCACACGGTGGGTTTATTTAGTGGGCGAGGGCCCCATACTACCCTGTTCGTTGCGTTGAACGACGGGGTGTGCGGTTAGCTACATATGTTCCCGCCTCAACAAAAAAATAATTATTTAGGCCACTTTTAACACAAAACATTGTTTTTTTTAGAATGTGGTCTGTCTAACTGTTTTTCTGTTTGTTTATTCGCACCTCAGATAAAAACTACTGGACGGACTTTAATGGCTCTTGATTATACTAAAAAACTGATATACGTTATCCCGCTACTATATCGAAAACACAAGACATAACCTAAAAACTAGCTTTTGTTTGCGCCGGAGCCGCGGGAAGAGGCAGAAGTATTTGGCTTTTTATTCACAAAGCGCAGCATCTGAACCTTTTGAAAGATCAAAAGCGGTTTAATTCGTAGCTTTAAGTTAGTGATGCTGAAATTCAAAGACTTGAACAGCGTAGTATACCATTTTCATTACGTCATAACCTGGTATTGTTCTAATAAAAAAAAAATTTTAAATGTCCCTTATTAAGAGATAACCGGCCGTTTGGGGCCGGCTTTAGAACTTTCCCACCCCTCTCCACCCATGGGAGTCGTAAGAACCGACTGAGGGGATACTGGCGGAGTAGGCAGCAGCACTCCTTCGAGTATTAACAACATCCACTGCGATCGCCAACCCGCCTGCCAAGCGTGGCGATTACGGCACTATCCCCCATTCTTGGGGAGGTCTATGTCGAGCAGTGGACTTTTAAAAGGCTGATGGATGGATGGATGGATGGATGGAAGAAATAACTACTATTACGGAGGACTTAAGAAGTAGGAGACCCAGAAGCAGAACATCAATTAAAAATGTCTTGTGTATAGTGGCATAGGATATTTTGCGAAGTAAAATTTGTTTTTTGTTTATTCTTTATTTAGTTTCAGGACTTTTATCTAACATAGATATGCCAGTGCCATTGTACTCTTAACTAATAACAGTCTTAACCTAATCTAATCTAAGCAGCAGGGAGGAGGCTGCTGAGAAGCAACCACCATCTCATATACACTTCTTGCAGCAACTGAAGCGGGTTCTTACAGAATGGATTGGAAAATACCCACATTGCTTCTAATTAGCCCAAACTCTCTCAGCAACGCTTCCCTATGATTCCGGGTTCTTTACTAAAAATTGAAACAAGAATCTGCAAGTCTCTCCCCTTTCTTTGTAAAACAATAAAGAAAAAATAATTCCATACTATACTATACAGTATGCATTTGTATAGATATGAATTTGGAACTCTCTGCTTGATTAGCTCCTTTTGTTGTTTTATCCCTTTGGGTAGAATGTTCCTATGCATTTTTAAATTCCACACTGATGTGAGACATAAAGGAAAATGAAATATTATTTTAAATGGTTTGTAACTTTCTCATCGTGTTCATACCTATTATTAACGCGCATAGAATATGTTATTGTTATATTTGAACTTAAGTGCGTCGGTGGTGCAGCGGTAGTGTGAGCGACTGTTGATTATGAGGTCTCGGGTTCAATCCCCAGGTCGGACGGTGCTATCGAGCTTTTTCGTAAAAAATAATTCTCAGTAGCAGCCTGGAGTTTAGAAATATGCCCAGTAGACGGCAATAGGCTCGCCACTACCCCCTATTACGTGGGTCTTAGACATAGTTGGCGAACTGTGGGTGTGTAATACACATCTGCTTACCCCTTGGAGGATATAGGCATGATGCTATGTATGTTTTAATTGTTATATTTGTCTGTAGGATATATGTATTTTATAATGATTAACTCAAAGAAATTTGAATAAACTCTGAACAATATCAACGTTTTCAACAGTAGATACCTATATTTTCATGTAGAATAATTTATATTTAAAACAGTATCTTATTCGTAAAATATTCGTGGTTTCACTGTGATGGCTGAAGATCATATCGTAGTCAAATTTATGGCTGTGGAATATAGCGAACATATTTTCGGTTTTAAAATATTCGTTCCAATCCACGATTAGCAATATGAAGAGAGTGAAAAGGTTTTCTTTCAAATATAAATAAAATATATTTAGATATTTTTATATATATTTTTAGCATTTTACATGCTTAACACTATACAGTAAACACAAAGGGAAAATTCACATTTTTCCCTTTGTGTTTACTATAAATAAATTATATTATGCGATCGAAATGCGATCTCTGCGGAGAATCTGCGGAGTGAGGCTGACTAACCGCATTCGTAACGACGACGTAAGAGAGCGAGTAGGTATGAAAGAGAGTATTGGTGTAAAGATGAGAAAGAGAATGCTCCGATGGTTCAGATATGTGAAAAGAATGCTGGACGAGTGACTGGTTAAGAAGATATACAATGCGAAAGTGGAAGGATGTAGGTACAGGGGGAGACCAAGACACCCACCTAGGCCAAATCGGTCATGTATTGAAGGAAGGTGGAGGCAGGATGCTCCGAAACCAGCGAGCGTGTATGAAGTAAATTATGAGTGTTGAAAAAGCGAGAGATATATGCAAGATTTTTTTTCCTTTAGGCACTCTGTTCTTTCTGCCTACCCTGCAACAGAAAAGACGTGATGATAAGTAAGTAAGTCATAGTTAATTTTTTGTTTAAAGTTTATGTGATTTACAAAAATGTATTTCGGTAATAATCCGGTATTTATGAGAATGCCTCTCTACTAGGTTCAATAACTCTTTCAAGTTAAATAAGTACTTATTTTTTTAAATTATATTTATTACAACTCAAGTCCATTAATTTGTTTCGTACAGCAAATCCTTATTAAAGATATATATATATATATATCTATATTATATTCTAAGTATATGTCTATTTATGTAAGTCACAAACATATTATTAGGATATTATAAGTATTCGGAAGACATCGTGAGCTTTTTTTTCTATAGTTACTGTCGCTACGGAAATGTATCTACGCATCCTCGCCGCTGTCACTGCGGATAAAAATCCGGAGCTACTTAATACAAACTAGAGCATTTGTGGCATTTATCCTTGGTGTAGTATCCTGCGTCGGATCGAGAAGGTAAAGCAAAATATTTTTTTTTTAATTTTGCCATCAGAACTTCTTTGAAGAGAAATTTTAATTTCATAACTACTACTAATAAGATACTTTATAGACAGATTGTCTACAGTAGCAATAGCTATATTTTGTTATTTTTATAAATATCTTAAGCATTTGACCTGTTTAGTAATACCTTTTTATTCCCGACGTTTTTTAATGTTTTTTTTTTTAATTTATCACTAAATAGAAACTTCTCGAGAGGAGAGAGAGAGAGAGAGAGTCGTCTCGTGGAGGTCACATTGGTGCATCTTGGGAGGCTCAGCTAAAAAGAAATAGATCGGACACCTACCCATTTTTTTTGTTAAGGCTGGAAATACTAACAATGCTGGGGATATGAAATGTGTCTATGAAGATGCTAATAAAAATATTCAAAAAAGGTCCATAAAGATTACTTGTGTCCTACTTTATAAAAACAATATAAAAATCGCCAATTAATCACATGATTGGTTTCACAAACACGTACCTTGACGATCAGTGACATTTTAATCCATTTCAATACATCTTGCCGTAAAGGCACATACATAACGGTGACGCGTAAAATCCTGGTATACACACATGTTAACGACCGGCTAAATAACTTTTTATAGAGTACTAAATAAAATAATAGCACTGTTATTTAACAATATTATTTAACCGTATGTCTACCGTTGAACAATAAATATTATAAACGTAGTTGTAAGTTTATTTAAAGTGATATAATTATTATGACATAAGATTTTGCTAATGGTTAAAATTAAATAAAACATTTATAATGTCCCTAGAATTTCCGACAGACATAGACGAGTCAGACATAGATCGAAAACATTTCTCCTAATTTTCACCTGAATTTGCTTTTTAAAAGGAAATACTCTTTTAGGTTTATAAGGAAATATTATTTTAGGTTCATATTCACATAGCATCACGTCTGTATTCTCGAAGGGGTAGGCAGAGGTGTATTACATACCCACGACTCGCCAGCTATGTTTAAGTCCCACGTAATAGGGGGCGAGCCTATTGACGTGTACCGGGCACATTTCCAAACTCCGGGCTGCTACTGAGAATTTTTCTTATTTTTTTTTACGAAAAATCTCAATAGCATTTCCCGACCCGGCGATCGAACCCGAGATCTCATGATCAGCAGTTGCATACACTATCGCTGCACCACAGAGGCAGTTATTCATTAATTTTAATGCTCGCAAGTCGATTTGTTCTGACTCTAAGCATACTCTGACTACCTTATTACCTTTTTTTTTTGTTAAGGCGGGAAAAAATGTTCCTAACCGCACACCCCGTCGTTCGGGGCAACGAACAGGGTAGTGTGGAGCCTTCACCCACTAAAGAAACCCGCCGTGTGCCGTCTCTCCGCCTTTGTTGGCGGGCCACTGGAACTATGTTACATTCCTTAGGTGGTGACAACCTTATTACCTAGTGCATCTCTTTAAAAAAATAGCAGTGAACGATGGGACTCTGATGGATTCTTAAAATTGGAAGTGAACTATTTGCTTAATTCTATTATACCCTTTGAAAGTACTGAGTGCGCTTATAACAGTTTCTAAGTAAACCTTTTCGATGAACTATTAAGATAAAATCGCCGTATTTGTGGTCTTAATTGAGCAAGTGCGTGTCGAAACAACACGTTCAAATACACCTAACATAAACTAATTCATTATTATAATGGAACAAGAAAATGCGATTCATTCTCCTCTAATAATTACACTACTATTACTCACTCACCCTTGTCGTAAGCTATATTGTTTAAACTACAAGCTCCGGCACGTGACTCTGTCTCAATAAACTTAAAAATATTTCTAAAAAAATAGCTAATAAAGAAAAAAACCTCTTTTGAAAAAAATCGTCAGATTGTTACTTTCATATATATTGATTACATTATATTTTATAACATCTAAAGGGTTATATGCGTGACATATTTAGCACTACAATCACTAACATGCTTCACATAAGTTGCCCAAGTAGAAAATAAATAATCTAATTATAAATTACTAGCTGACCCGGCGAACTTCGTACTGCCATATTATTTTTTTTTTCATGATTATTTTGCAATTATAATATTTTAGCGTTGAAGTAGCTAGATTATGAGATTTTTTTGAAAAATATTTTTTTATCTTTTGTAAAAAATATTTTTTTTAATAAAAAGTATCTTATGTTACTTCTAATACCTCCAAGAATATGTGTACAAAGTTTCATGATGACCGGTTAAGTAGTTTTCGCATGAAAGCGTAACAAAGATACTTACATTCCATCCATCCATCCATCCATCAGCCTTTCGACGTCCACTGCTGGACATAGGCCTCCCCAAGAGAACGCCACAACGAGCGGTCCTGTGCTGTTTCGCTAATATGGGGGATGGTGCCGTAATCGCCACGCTTGTCAGGCGGGTTGGCGATCGCAGTGGATGTTGTAAAAACTCGAGAGAGTGCTGCTGCCCACTCCTCCGGTATTCCCTCAGTCGGCTCTTACGACTCCCATGGGTGGAGAAGGGGATGGGACAATTCTAAAGCCGGCCCCACACGGCCAAACTTACATTCACATTTATAATATTAGTAGGATTTGTGTGCCGCCAAATTTGGTCCTAACTAGGTTTCGTGATCTATACAGAATATTTATGACGTGATAGCCTAGCTGTAAAATCAAAAAAAGAACTATAAAAACAGTGGTATCGAGTTGAATCCCCAGCTCAAGGGTCAGACCTCGTACGGCACACACTACCTTTACGAGATTTTTCAAAATGATGTGTAGATTTATTTACAATTTATCCCTGCTTGGTAAAGGAAAATATCGTGAGATTTACTTGACGACTTGCGAAGTCTACCAACCTGCATTGTATCAGCGCGGTTGACTATGAGAGGAATCACGTGCCCAACAGTGGGACAAATATGTAGAAAAAAAATACATAAAACTTTCACATTTATAATATTAGCAGGATATTTTAATAATAATAAATTATACAAAAATCTTGGCAAGTAAATAAATAACGATTAGTTGATATACCGGACACACCTTCACCATAAAATGGTGCCGGCCTTGTCACTATATATCACTTGGCTGTAAGGGCAGCATCAGCACAGCGTCGCGACTGGGAAAAACGCGTAAATTAACACGCATGATGTGCGACGTGCGCTGCCTGCGAATTTTCTACGTGTAATTTATGTGGATTTGGCGATTTGTTTCAAGCAGTACTTGACTGATGTTTAAGTGACGCATTGATTCTCTAAATCGAGTTTTGTTTAAGAATTAATTTTGTCATTATTGTGTACAATGCGGATATTTACATTTTAACGTAAAGTGGTAGTTGATAAGGCAAATTTATTTAATGAATAAAACCAGATTGGGTTTGTCTCAAATTTGAATAACAATAACGCAGATCATAGAGTATGTTTCAGACATCATCACTTGCTAAGAGGTTTGGTTGTTTGGATGATATATTCAGTGAGATTTAAGTAATTTAATTTTGATATTAGCCATTTTTTTTATTCTACATGGGTGGCGAACAGGCGAACGGCCCACCTGATGGTAAGCGGTTACCATAGCTTATAGACGCTAGCAATACCATAGAGAGACTCGCGCTGTTTTAAACTTTGTGTTGATTTAGTATAACTATAAATAAATAAAGGAGTTTTATGTTATTTTATTATTTATTTTTATTTGAAAAAAAATGAGCTATAATAATTATAACTAACATCAAATAGATTATACATAACCCAGCAAAGCTTCCATACAACAATAAGCATTAAAAATCTTAAGACGGTAAGGACTGCTAGGTAATCTTAAACAAAAACAGATACATTTTAAATATTAACTAAAAATACTATTTAAGATTTTGTTACAGACTTAAAGGTAAATACATCGAGTTTGTTTATTTGTTACGCTTTTACGCCCTAAGTGCTGGTCTAATAATCGTAAAATGTCATATGCATATAGTCTGGGGCCCAGAAAAGGGCTAAGGCTTATTTTTCCTCCGTACAAGA
The DNA here is from genome assembly GCA_948253155.1 of Leucoma salicis. NCBI lineage: Eukaryota > Metazoa > Arthropoda > Insecta > Lepidoptera > Erebidae > Leucoma > Leucoma salicis. The sequence continues at coordinate 5,144,406 of OX411808.1, read as the reverse complement.
AAAAAAGTTACCGTAAAATAGTTGTATTTTTTTTAAAATCGCCAAGGTTAAAGCACCTGATTCAAAACAGAAGCTCCTTTAGAATTATTCCTAACTTTATAACATAACATAGTGTCACGCCTATATTCCCCGAAGGGAAGGGGAAGGTAGGCAGAGGTGTATTACACACCCACGGTTCGCCAGCTATGTTTAAGTCCCACGTAATAGGAAGCGAGCCTATTGCAGTCTACCGGGCACATTTCCAAACTCCGGGCTGCTACTGAGAATTTTTCTTTTTACGAAAAAGTTGAATAGCACTGCCCGACCTGGGGATCGAACCCGAGACTACATGATCAGCAGTCGCTCACACTACACCAGATTTTTTCTTTTTTTAGCAAACAAACATTTTCTTTTTTATTTTCTTTTTAAAAATATACGTATTTTAGAAACACATATTTATATATAGAAAAACAGATTATTTACCATACGTGATTTACGCTGAAAATATGTCCGAGGCTTTGGGAGGCTTATGTGGGTAAACGGGTCTAGCACGCGTTGGCCCCTGGAGAGCTTTCCACAAAAAACAGCCATTCTATAGCTATAGTAGCTATGCTGTATTGAAAAAAATGAATATAAAATATAGATACAAAACGTGGTGCTTAGAGACCAGATTGAATATTTATACCTAAATAGAAAAGTAAATGTAAAGAGTGGGGATAATACTACTCTGAAATCCCATAAAATAATTGTTTTCATCATTGGACTTAATTAGTTATACAAGATATATAAAAAAAGGAAAACGTTTACCTGGACATCCAGCATTATCCCAGCACGAATGGGACGGCTCGATTGGGGAAGTACCTCACAAAAGACCAGCGTGGAACAACGGTAGGTACTACTACCGTTATATATCGTAGGGTAACTGAAAGCGCCGCAGGCCCTCTCCCTATCATACACAAATGTCAAAATATCATACACAACTCCCCTGCCTATCATACACAAATGTCGCGTCTAATATCGCGTATATACTCTGAGCTTAAACACCTTTATTTCCCGACGTTTCGACCGGATTGCAACGGCCGTGGTCACGGGTTGACTCGTGTGTAGACGTGAGGAATTTTTATTCCTCCCTATTGTCTCCTTATTATCGTTCCTATCATCTCCTTAGTAACTACCTTTCCTCTCCTTATTATCTTTCCTATCCACCTTCTGTCCCTTTCCTTGGTGATAGTGATGCGCGAGTGTTGCTGTCGTGAGTATGCTCTGGTGTTGCTGTGTTTCTTCTTTTTCAGGTCTATAAAAAAAGGATTTACTTATGATATTTTTTCATGATTCCTTACTCTCACGGTAAATGAAACCTTAAAGAATTAGAGGGATTTAAATAAAATATATTTCCTAAATGACGGTATAACTAAGTCATAAAAATCCATTTCATACTATTAGTATTATTTACAACATCGCGTGATGACTATACAAAGTTAATTAAATTAATGGCAGTTTAATAAAAAGGGTTACTTTACTAGCTACTGTTATATAATAATAAAGGTTTATTATAATAATGAAGGCTTTCTATATGTGACCGGTAGAAGATTTCAGCGTGATATATAATTACTACTCAATGGACTTGGTGTATTCTATTAGTGCGTGAGGTCCGTGTGGGGCCGGCTTTAGAATTGTCCCAAACCTCTACCCACGGGAGTCATAAGAGCCGACTGAGGAAATGCCGGGGGAGTGGGCAGCAGCACTCCCTCGAGTATTAACAACATCCACTGCGATCGCCAACCCACCTGCCAAGCGTGGCGATTACGGCATTATCCCCCATGACGGGACCGCTCGTTGTGGCGTTCTCTTGGGGAGGCCTATATCCAGCAGTGGACGTTGATAGGCTGATGGATGGATGGATTCGTGCGTGATGTAAGACTACACATATGACCCTTACTCCTCAATAAATAAGCTAGGAATATTAAATATGTTTTAAATATATATTACGGTGTTCTCCGATATATTAGCAAACAAACCATATCTTCCGTTAGTAGGTATATTTTTTAATATATTTATTAATACTTCCTAATATTTACGCGTATGTTACACATTATGAAATAAAACTACGTTTACAGAATCTATCGTGTTTACTTGATTTTCTACTATACCAAATTTTCGAATACTTTACAGCATTCATGATCATGGGTGGACTTAGATGTTAGACATCCAAGGCTGTTTCAACGGTTTCGTCTACCCACAGTTGATTTATATATATATAATTTTTAGCGCAAAAACTCCAAAACACTTCCCGCTATATATAATAATTATTCTGTAATAAATTGCAATAGTCGCTGTCGAGGAAACCTCATGTAAATACGGTAAGATATGATTTGCTAACGCCAAGACGTACGCGGTAAGGTCATTTGTTAGCGGTACAGTCACTAGCAAAGTGTTTACTTTAAATAATATTTAGATATTTTCATATACTTTTTTTAGCATTTGACATGCTTTAGCCGTATAAATAAACACAAAGTGTGAAAATGTGAAATTGAAAATAACCGTCACGAGCAGGACCTGCGCGGCAATTGCTCCCGACTGCTAATTTTGACGACCCATTCATTCTTAACGTCTTTGGGCGGCACCTGCGCCATCTGTCGGAAGTATTCGATTGCACATTTTCACACTTTGTGTTTACTTTAGATAATGTGATAAATACTTTGAAAAAAGTTTTATATTAACTAAAATCTAGCTTTGTCGAATGTTGCCGTTTGAAATGATGATATACTACAAAAATGCCGTAATGACCGTTAAGCACGTTATGTGACAAAGCACTAACACTACAGAGGTATCAAATTGGGCCCATAGTCTAAGACCATCAAATCGACAATCTGGATATAAATAAAATTTTGTTACATTGTAAATTGTATTGCATGCCTCATAAGTGAAGTTGAGGTGTGTACTATTCTCGCTTCACGCAGAACAACTGATTTTTCTAACTTAAAATGTCTCTATTTATCATATATTGCACTTGTAAAATAATATATACACACACATATCAAGAAAAAACACTATTTATAACACTCGTGATATTTTTGATGCCATTTTTGTGATTTAAACTAGTTAAAAACTCTTTGAAAAAGTTTCGTCTTGGACGTCCGTGTGTTGTAGGTATGTTAGGAGAATGTATGTTAACACGATAACGACTGAAATACTTTACTAATCGAGTTTTTTTTCTCTTTTACGAATTAGTATAATTACGAATAGAACCCTATCACTTTTCACGGTCTGATTCGATGTGGTTTAATTGTTATTAAATAAACAAAAAGTTGTGAATATTAACGCTCGACTCGACACTAAAACCAGCACTACGCTATACCTTATTTCGTGAGAACTACTTGAACTATTTCTATAGACCAATATAGAAGTACTTCTTAAAATTAGCGATGGCGTATAAGACATTAAAACCTCGTAAGTACTTTTTGATATTAGCGCTATCTATGTGATTTATTGAAAACTACTAGTAAGACCGATACATTATTAGTTAATTATCAAATAATCAATTTTATTGTGAAAAATGAAGTCTATGAGGCGTGCACTTTTGGATTTTCCAAAGTATTTTTAGTATTGGATATGCTCAAGTACTTTATTATAACAATTTATTTGTAAAAGTGGAAAAAGAGAGATCTTGCTTGCAATAATAACATAGCATCACGCCTGTATTCCCCGAAGAGGTAGGCAGAGGTGTATTACACACCCACGATTCGCCAGCTATGTTTAAGTCCTACGTAATAGGGGGCGAGCCTATTGACGTCTACCGGGCACATTTCCAAACTCTGGGCTGCTACTGAGAATTTTTCTTTTTAGGAAAAGGCTCAATATCATTGCCCGACCTGGGGATCGAACCCGAGACCTCATGATTAGCAGTCACATACACTACCGCTACACCACCGAGGCAGTTAAATATAAAAATAATGCTCTGTTTTACCACGTTCAACAATTTGTTCTAATAAAATTTCGTAAGATTTTACTATTCGTGTGTACCACCGCTAACTATGCACCGACACTGAGCGTAATATTGTTGTAACAAATGACCTGTCTTTTGTTTAGCGATAATATTAATAGTCTTCCATTCGCTATCCGTTCCACATTCACCGACAGAGAAGGATTTATGTGGTAATACTGAGATCGCGGAAGTAAATATTTGTATAATAAAAAATTATAAAGTTATGATCATAAAACATTTAAGAGAGTCACCTACTCGTATGACATCTTATGCCAAAAAGAGATTTACCACAGACCCAAAATAGTTCCAAGTATTCCAGCCTAAATTGTTGTGTCATCGAGGCTCACGCGTCTCGTACCTATCGCCAGCAAGGTAGATTATTAATACGATCCACTGCAAGAAAAAACAAAGAAGAAGGTTTACACAATGAGCTAATGGTCAATTTGAATTGTACTTATTGATTTTTTACAATGTTACGTCACGACTTTGTAAATATAGCGTTAGTTTAGCGGAACAAAATATATGCAATAATATCCTGTTGATGGCGTGAGTCTTAGAAGACAAAGTATGAGGTGCAGATTGAGAATTGTGAGTTTTGTACAATAGCCTACAAAAGCATTCCCCGGGTTGGAAAGAACTAATTCGAAAAAAAATTCTTTTTCCAATTTCACAATAATTTTCTCTTTAAAGTAGCTGAGCATGTCGAGCTCTGCTAAACTACAGATCAAAACCTTTACCTACGTTTATATTTGTAAATAGAAAAGAATTCTGATAAATTGGAATTATACTAATAATCCCTAAAAAGATTCATATCAAAGGTTTCTTTATGACAATTCCTAGTAATTTTGGCGGTTCATATTGGAACGGATTACTCATTCCGGTTTCAATTTACTGCCGACATTTAATAGTATATAGGGTGAAAAATTCTTCGTAAGATTTCAACAATAGGATGTAATTAAATTTTTAGACACTTTAATAAAATTGCTGACTGCACAGATGGCAGAGTGGTTTTGATATCGACCTTCCACACTGAGTGGAGTTGGTTCGATGCCCACACATGACAATTCTTTGTGTGATAAAGGAATGGTTATTCTTGGTCTGGATGCACTTTGTGTCCATTAATTTTATGTTTGTTAAGGCCCCTGTGATAAAGGGATTATTCCTTATAACATTGTTGTCTTTAAAAAATAATGAAAACAATTATTTAAATTTCTTAAGGATTATTTGGACATACTGGTATCAGTTTAATCAGTTTCAGCGCCTTTTCAGGGTCTATTACATACACAATATCGTATCATTACTAGTTATCAGCCTTTTATCATCCATTCCTAGACATAGACCTACCCAAAAGAGCACCACATTGTACCGTCCTGTGCCGCCTGCATCTAACGTCGCCCCCCGACTTTAACCAGTTTATTACTTAAGTGCCTAAAACTGCCTCGGTGGTGCAGTGGTAGTGTGAGCGACTGCTGATCATGAGACCTCATGGGTTCGATCCCCGGATCGGGTGGTGCTATTGAGCTTTCCGTAAAAAGCACCCGGAAAAAGCAGCCTGGAGTTTGGAAATGTGCCTGGTAGACGACAATAGGCTCGCCTACTATTACGTGGGTCTTAAACATAGCTGGCGAACCGTGGGTGTGTAATAACCCTGTGCCTACCCCTTCGACGATAAAGCTTTTATGTTTTATGTATGTTATTTTGGTGAGAGGCTTTATTACGCTGCGTCAGATACCGCAAAAAAACATAAATTATATTTAACAATTTTCCAGTAGCTACAATAAAAATAAAAGCTGCAGCAAAATGCTCCTGCAATAAAAGATAAATTAAGCGTGTCAATTGTAAACCAACTTCTTTGAAGTTTTAAAGTGGCTAGCTGTAAAAGAAAACTGACTATTGCTCCGGGTTTCTTTAGTAACTTTACTATAGAGAGCTGTTTCAACAAAGCAGTCTCATTGGCTTGCGGCTGTGTTAATTGGCTGGCATTTTTAACCTAAAGTATTCTTTTTGAATTCTACCTATTTAAGTTTAGCAAAGGTCGGATTTCAGACAGAAGAGAATTACATAGAAACTAGTAGAACAATGTGGATATCTTACAGTTTGATTAAAGCGTTAACAAACTTGACTGTAAGCCAATTTCTTAAGTGTTTGTTAAATTGGATTGCATGCAGTCTTAAAAACAATACTCAAATGCAGCTCTAAAGATTAAAACTTAAATTATTAAATCTTAAATATTCTAGTCAGATAGGTACTCCAGCGGTGGGGATTTTATTTTGCTGCATTGCGTTAAACAGCCCTTCCAAGTTACAAATTCATTACATATTAATTTGATACTAATTACGTTACGCAATTATAAGCTTTTTATCAAAAATATTTACCCCAAATCGCAGGCTGAAATCCTGCTGTCTGATACTTTATTATTTTCACACAATGGCGAAGGTTGTCATGTGCTTAATGGTAACAAAAAATAACAAAATTTAATTTTAAAATTATTTCTTATAACGTCACGCTTATATTCTAGGAGTTAGGACACCTATGCTTGGTGTAATATTACCAGTGTCCATTGTGTAATACATCCATTAATATTTAGTCACACCTTAATAGAAGGGGAGTCTATCGGCGTCTACTAGGCGCAGATCCAGGATGCATACGGCTATTAAAAACTGGGACCTGGGACGCCTGAATCAAAAAAACAAATATGAGACTTCTCATAATCGTTAATAGTGCCATAACTATTGCATAACTAACCATTGTCTGACGATATCCCATACAAAATTCCGCGCATTGAAATTTCCTCTTTGCATGATTGTGAGTAACCGGTAAAAAAACACTTCGCAGTATATGCTAAGTATATGCAAACAATGACTGCTTTATATTTAAAAACCCACTTGAATTGCAAACTGAACCCCATATTCATATTTACACAAACTCATTATAATGTTTGAAACTCAAAAGTGTCAGTTTATCGTACCATGCATTGAATTCGTCCGTCGCGACCTGTCGTGTTTGTCGCGTTTTGCGTAAATCACTCGAGTCTGACGCGGCTTTGAACTGACGCTGAGATTAAATGGGTACTCTGTTAAATACCCAAATATCGTATATTATATACTATTTTATTTTAAAAATATGTACTTATTATACACAAGTAATACTTTCTGATATTGATGCGAATGTTACACATTATGAAATAAAACTATCTACTTTTACGGAATCTATCACGTTTACTTGATTTTCTACTATCCCGACGTTTCGAATACTTTAGTAAGTCTGATTCCCTGATTATTTTTTGGTACTTTTCAAATCCTAACCACGAAGTCCCGAGTTCAGTTTCCTGGTCGGCTAAGATATTACTGTGTATCTATTCCATAAATACTCGAGTAGTAGTAGTAGCCCGTGTGGGCTTTAGAATTGTCCCACCCCTCTCTACCCACGGGAGTCGTAAAAACCGACTTTGGGAATATCGGGGGAGTGGGCAGCAGCACTCCGTCGAGTATTAACAACATCCACTGCGATCGCCAACCCGCTTGCCAAGCGTGGCGATTACGGCATTATCCCCCATAATGAGCACACAGTTCTCTTGGGGAGGCCTGTGTCCAGCAGTGGACTTCGAAAGGCTGATGGATGGATGGATGGAGTAGTAGCTGGACGTCCGAAAACTGAACTCTGGATCTCTGTCCTCATGCCATTATTACGCTGGAATAAAAATGAGTGAAAAGTAAGGGGGTGTTATTACGAAGTCCCAGGCAAGCTTTCCCGAATTATTTATTTTCATTGCTAAGAGAAGTGGTAATTCATATTATTTTACGTGCACTCCATGGATTCCAATATCTTTCAAATTAGATTACATTCATATTCATGGAACCATAAAATCTCTGTCCCAATTGGGACACGGCTTCGAATATATTATATTAATCAAAAAACAAAACTAATATCAATAAAATACTGCTAAGTATAACAATTGTATAGCAAAGAGTTCCAAACAAAACGGCTACTGCTAAACAGCGCCCATCGTGTTAAGTCTTAAACTTTAGCGATAGAAACTTGTGACAATCTGATTGGAATCGATAAAAGACATTGAGAAAGGAATTTTGTCTTGAAGAGCGCTAAATACAGCTCAATTTCACAAGTTAGTGATAGCAATGATTGTTTTTCAATTTAAGAGGATTGTGTATACGTTAATGTTATTTTCAGGATAATTACGCACTGTACAAATCTAATAAAATTTAAAACATATTTTGATTATAAAATCTTATCTTTGATCTATATCTTTTAGTATTTGACGTGCTCCGCCACTTTTTAAAGTACAATTTATTTGTGAATAAGGAAAAAGAGATTTTTGTACTAGCGGGAATCGAACCCGCGTCTTTTCCAATCCGGGGAAGTGCTCTAAGCCAATGAGCTATAGTACAGATCATCCCAATCTCCTTATATTTGTCTTTACGACCAACGCCATCTATCGCAAGCATTTACATGCATTCAACCAATATAGTAAGTTTAATTTTGCACTTCCCCGGATTGGAAAAGACGTGGGTTCACAAATAATTTGTACTTTATAAAAACTTAGTTTTATAACTAATATAACATTGTTTTATTCTTAACTAGATTTCGATATTCATAATAATATATATTTTGAAACAGCTAATATACTAGCTGAGCCAGCTGTGGCGCTCTCGGGGGGGCAACGCTTTGTAATGATTTGTCGCAACAACGCGCTGTGTTTAATGGTATTTCGTTGATAATAGGCGCGCAAAGTTCGGCTCCTTGCGGGCAAGTTCGGTTTTTCCTGAGCCACTCACACCATCCATTCATCCATTCATCAGCCTTTCAGCGTCCACTGCTAGAAATTGGCCTACCGCGCTACAACGGGCGGTCTTGTGCTCACCCCCGTGCACCACTTAACTCTGCCAGTGTACTTACTGGACAGGTTACATACTTCATATGAATCTTATTTAGAAGTCAGTGGTAAATTAACAGACAGCATCACTTTCACAATAGCACTTAGCATTTAAGAACCTGTAAGTAAGTATAAAGCAATGTGCTTAATGCTTTTCTTATTCTAAGACTTCTATTTTGTATTCCGTATAATACATACCGTTCAATTCGATACAAGTCATAGTGAACCGTCGTCAGTATAGCTCGACGGAATACCCAGAACAGCTTCAGAGCAACTTTAGCCATAACCATTATGACTGTCCACGCCCTTTGAACATAAAACGGTGCAAGTTGGAAGAGATACGCGTGGATTTATTGTGTTTTCGATACTGGTGTTATTTGTTGGACGAATAACTGTTTGTGTATTTTTGTTATAGGAAATAAATACTAACTGATAAAGTATTTATGTATGATCTAACTCTAAGATCAGACATAATTTAAATTTAACCAAATATGTATTTCTTATTATTATATAAGTTCAAATATAATATTAAAATAGTTTATAATAAAGTTATGCCTGAGAGCCAACAGTCTGTTCTAGATCAATTATATTCTAAACTTGTCCCATTTGCTACAAAACAGAATTAATACGACGTTGAAATACACTTGGGAATCCAAAAGTTTCGAGACGTTGTTAAACTAATAGTTTAATTTTAAAATTATTCAGGCTTTCAGAGTATAAATCTTTCAAGAGCTACATGCACTACAAATTCTTCAACCATAATTTAACTATGACTACTCATTATTATTCAAGCTATCATTCCATTTTCTGCATTAGTCTTATGATGCAAGTTCAATTATGTTTGCTCATAAAAATAAAATTAAAAGCATATTTTATTTTAATAATATAAATTTAATCTGTAAAAGGTTCCTATAAAGTCGATGTAAGCGTCTGTTTCACCGATTAGTTCATCATAACCACGTGACAGATGTTTATAAATAAGTCAAATTATTATTTCTGAAATGTGGAAAAGGGAACTTTAGTGCAAGCGGGAATCGAACCTACGTCCCTTAAGATCCGGGGAAGTGCTCAAGATTTCCTTTATCAGTAATACTCCGTACCTATAAAGCAAGGGTGGCTTGCTAGTGCAAAATTAAAATCTAACAAATAATATATTTTTGTATATTTTTTTCAATTTTAAATCACAATCTTTCTAACGTAATATGTTTGTTAATTTTTTTTTTGTATATTTTTTCAATTTAATACACATAACATGAACATAATATGATTCTGCAAAATTTCTAAAAACTAAATATTTTTCTAAGCTTTGTTACACACTTTAGCTTACTTGTATTTAGACACAGGTATTTTCTTAATTTAATACTTATAATTATGGTATTTTTTTGTGTCTACCACAGCCACCAGCCATCCACAACTTATTTTTTCTCTTTCGTTTTTATAAAGCATGGTATGTCTTGTAATCGAATAAGATGTGGTGAAAAATAAAACATTTTATTATTATTATATTATTTATTAGTGAGCATTTAAAAGTGGGATGTATGTTATGTGTGACAAGATACGTGTAATATACGTGACTATTCAATGTGAATCATTTGATATCAGCACTGTAGCAGGCGGTTCTAAGAAGTTTTATTAATTGCACAGCGCGACGTCATATTATCTTTCCTGCCAGGATTATGCTTCAGTTACAGAAAACATCCATAAGCGCCGTTTGTTGCGTATCATTAATTGGACCGCTGATTTATCTGTCAACTTAGACAACAAAAAATATTAATCCGCACTAGTTTCTTTTGTACCTAATTGACCTCCTTAAAGATAACCCATCTATCCTGTCGAACAGTAATAAATTAATGATTACCTATGGTATAAAAAGCAGTAATATAGAAAGTAGGTAGTATAAAATAATATATCGCAACAAATCAATTATAATTATATTTTATCATATTTTCCAAACATGTTCAACGTATACAAAGTTTTGTATACAAATACTACAATCCTAGATGGATTGCAACAAAAAAATTGATAATCAGTACTTGGAAATTTACCATTACAAGTTACAACAAAACCTAAGGCCTCGCCAGTGTACGACTTATTTCTTGCCGGGAACATATTGTCACATCATAAAAACCAAGTTGGTACATTAAGCCAGTCGGTCGCCTGCGCGCCAGCGACATGTTTATTGCTTGAACCAAACTTGGAAACAGTCATTCGGTTTGGCGTAGATTTTTATACAGCATCCCGTTCCGTTTATTGCTTAAATAAGTAATTTGATAGGACGAATAATGTCAATTTGAAAACAACTTGTTTTCTTTGTCTTGCGAGGAACTTTTAAATGTACGCTTTAAATATACATATATAATTAAGGGTTATTGGAACTATTAGATATTACTCATTGATAATTTACTAAGCGTATTATTACGAAATACAGGTCATTAAGGGTAAAAATTAATTAATGGAATAAGGCGACGCTTGGCAACAGCCTTTCTGAAATGGATATTAAGGAAGAGGCCTTCAATGGAGCCCCACTTCACAACCTCAGTGCACAGTCAGTAAAATTCGTTCTATAAAACTACTATCAAAAGCAAAAATGTTAATCATCATTGCAATTGAACACGATTGTAAACAGAGACAAACAAACCTGTTAAAGTAACAAACTTAATAAACAAATAAAATACAAATTCTCATTAATTTTATTGTCTCCTATTCACTGGTGTGCAAATTTGAGTCGGGTCTTTTTTATAAGGATCATCATCACAAAAGCATGAAGTGCCTGCTCAGCTATGTCTGTTACAAAATGGCGTGGATACTTAACAAGTATTTGACTAAAAAGTAAAAATCATTTTGTTCAAACCAACATGGCTGTTCATTAAATTGAAATATATTTTAATGAACAGCCAGGTAACATAAATTACATTTATCTTAATATTCAAATATAAAATTAATAATAATGAAATGATTATATTCTGATCTCTATTTTAGCACTTCACATGCTCAGCTACTTTGGGGTTGTCACTTAATCACGTGAGACTCGAAAGGGGGGGATGGTATTCCAAAAAAATCACAAAATATCATTTTGTAGTGAGATAACACGTGTATACGTGTATTTATATCGTCTTTGGACGTGCGATTTTCAAACAACCGAAAAGCGGCGGTGATATTGAATTTGATAATACTTACCTACATCTAAAAATAAACTCAGTTGAAATTAGCAGTGATTACCAGTGAGAAATATATTATTGTATAATAATGGGTATCTATTTTAAGTGACTTATATAATAATAATAATGATAATAAATAATGATAATTAATACTTATGACGACGGGCCTCGTGGCGTGGTCGGTAGTGTAATCGACTTCCGTGCACGAGGTCGTGGGTTCGATCCCCACTCAGGACAATTATTTGTGTGATGAACACATATATTTGTACTGCGTCTGGGTGTTTTCTATCTATTATATGTATTTATTTACAAAAAAAAAGTAGTACCTATATGTATTATATCCGTAATCTGGTACCCATAGCACAAGCGTTAAGCTTAGTTTGGGGCCAGAGGACGTTGTGTGAAAAATGTCCGTGAATGTCCGTGAATATTTATTTAATGATGTAACCAGTGCAGTTCGCTCGTTATCCAACTGGAAAACAGCGGGACCGGACGGACTGCACAATTTTTGGCTAAAGTGGTTACGCAGTTCACATGATCGTTTAGCATCTCAATTTCAGTTATCTTTAACATCGGGATCGTTACCACAGTTTTTATCTACCGGTATGACCTGCCTTATCTACAAGTGTGGTAGTTCTGTGGACCCCAAAAATTACAGACCTATAACATGTTCAATGCTCCAAATTTTACACGGTCGTAAGGGACGTGCTGGACAGAAACCGGTGGAGGCAGCTCATCCGCTCCAGATGCAACCCTGATGCTGATTACGATCCTCAGACATGAGGGACCGACTAATAGAGAGATAGTTGAGTCCATGAGCGACGGTTAGCACTTATCATCAGGAGGGCCGTAGTTCGTCTGCCACTACCTATATGCAATAAAACAAAATATTTTCCATAATAAATAATAATGTAAATATATGTTTAAAAAAATATCTATTTTTATCGACACATTACATTGATAGACCCCTCTATTCCTCTATAGGGAGTTGAAACATGTTAAAAGACTCGACAAACGTGTTTGTTTATGTTCCTATAACGCTCCAATAAAGGCAATAAGAATAATGTATACGTATCGCCAACGATTCCCCTTGTAGGATAAAGGGGTGTAAGACATTCTAAAACGATATTGTGATCGTATGCAATAAGGTGAAATAATAAATTTCCATTAAGGGCTGTTCATGCTTTCCGGTAGTTGTCACTGTTTGAGAGTAAAATTGCTACAGCCATACCTTATTGGTATGAAAGACGACGCCCAAGATGAAAGTATAATTCAGATGAAAATATAATTATTTTAATGCGTAGGTATATAGTAGCGATTCTCTAGAGCTATGCATTTGCAACCAATTTTTTTCTATATATTCTATACTTTCGTTTTTTTTTATAGTTAATATAAAAAAAGCATAGCATCACGCCTGTATTCCTCGAAGGGGCAGGCAGAGATGTATTACACACCCACGATTCGCCAGCTATGTTTAGGTCCCACGTAATAGGGGGCGAGCCTATTGCCGTCTACCGGGCACATTTCCAAACTCCGGGGTGCTACTGAGAATTTTTGTATTTACGAAAAAGCTCAATAACATTGCCCGACCCGGGGATCGAACCCGATACCTCATGATCAGCAGTCGCACACACTACCGCTGCACCACCGAGGCAGTTATAGTTTTATAGTTAATATATATATTCTATTTTTTTTTTCTTTTAGATTACACCTGTACTATTTAGTAACCCGTGTTTGGTGAGGAATTTAATAGACACAAATTACAATCAAACTCAGGTCAGAGATAGATACTACTGACCCACATTAATAGACGAATATGGTAGACAAGGTCACACTTTGTGTTTAATAGACAAGGTCTTTTAAAAAGGGAGTAAAATGTACATAAGACAATCGATTCATATGCATCATTAATTAATCACGCCTCTTGAACTGTTGCGTAACGACTTTTGCTTTATTATAAATGCAATTAACTCATATGTTCTCAGAAGTATAATACGATAATGATTACAAAAAATAAATTGGCGACTAGTCTTTGAACAGTATTAAACTATCGAGATAACTGCTGCTAACTTAATAGGCGCGTAACAAGACAAACAAGTCAGCCCGGGACCGTTTGAAGATACCTCTCAACTTTGCCCGGGATAGCTTCAGTACTCGTTAATCTCACAAGTAGGGATGAGAAACGAAAATTCGATTCTCAGTATCCGAACCGATTAATTTTACTAGCAACTCTCTTGAGGAATTTATCTTATTTCGTACTAAATAAGCTTTCTATTTATATGGTATAGCTAAAATGTTAGCAACTAATTATGATATATTATGTATTTTTCTTCAGGACAACACCCTGCTCCCATTTATTAGTATAGATAGATATATATATGTAGTATCTGATGCAATATCAATCAACTAGAAGCTATATAAATTTGCATCTACTGCGGTCACTATTGATTACATTTCGATTATCTCGAATCGATGCCGTTGTCCCAGACCTATGCCGGAACAGCAAACAATACGACCGGCAATTAATACTGCCATTATACTAACGAGGATCCCACTATCCAGGGATCGGACGATTAGACAACGAGAAAAACTCGGGAGCTTGAAGGAAATATAGTTAGTCTCGGGTTTGTTTGAATTTGAGATCTGTTATCGTGACACTTTTTATGAATATGCACATCTAAAAGTGAAATCAAGCTACTATGGGTCTTGTTTATATATTTCTACTGGAAGATGTGTCCTTTTTTTTCTACCTATAAGGGTCCCACTACTGGACTCGGCTCTTAGATTGAGAGGGATTCAGGCCATAATCTCAAGCTAGCCCAGTATGGGTTGGCAGACTTCACAAGCCGTCGAGAAAATCGGGCATGCAGGTTTCCACACGATGTTTTCCTTCACTGAGCAGTGATAATTTATGTAATAACTGCCTCGGTGGTGCAGCGGTAGCACGAGCGACTGCTGATCATGAGGTCTCGGGTTCGATCCCCGGGTTGGGCAGTGCTATTGAGCTTTTTCATAAAATGAAAAGTTTTCAGTAGCAGCCCGAAGTTTGGAAATGTATGCCCGGTAGACGGCAATATTACGCGGGACTTAAACATAGCTGGCGAACCATGGGTGTGTAATACACCTGTGCCTACCCCTTCGGGGATAAAGGCGTGATGCTATTTTTTTTTTTGTGTAATTATTTGTAAAAAATACACTACCATTTTTTATTATTTTAGGTACTTAGACTGGGGATCGAAGTCGATATCATTATCTTTGCAGTCCTTGATTTAACCACTAGGCTATCACTCTTTATTTTTGTATATCTTGAAGTGAATTAAACCCTTTTTACACTTACTCGTGTTCTTTTTTTTTTCAAACATAGTGTGTTCTAAAAAAATTATAATATCGTAAGGTCAATAACCTTAACCTTAGTTAGGATAAAATGGTATTAGATATAAAGATGTCAAGTATTTTTTTGTACATAATTATTATGTAAAAATATCCATCCATCCATCCATCAGCCTTTTAACGTCCACTGCTGGACATAGGCCTCCCCAAGAATGGGGTATAGTGCCGTAATCGCCACGCTTGGCAGGCGGGTTGGCGATCGCATTGGATGTTGTTAATACTCGAAGGAGTACTGCTGCCCACTCCCCAGGTATGCCCTCAGTCGGCTCTTACGACTCCCATGGGTGGAGAGGGGTGGGACAATTCTAAGGCCGGCCCCACACGGCATATATATATGTAAAAATATATCACCATGTTATTACAATAAATCAGTCTAATCTATGTATATGAAAAATCCCTACGTTAAAAAATTTTTTTATTACTCATAAAATCCATTCCATATTAAGCTGCTACAAATTTACTTAATTTTTGACATTATCTTTTTACACACTCCCCATTGCTGCTGCATATGATTACAGGATTCTGTTAGGGTGCTAATTTATAAGGGCGGCACTGTGGCATTACCTATAAATTTGTGCAGTAAAAAGGTTTTTGAAGTTATACTTTATTTTTTATTTGGTTTCAGGACTTTTATCTAACATGGATATGCCAATCACATTGTATTAACTAATAACAATCTTAACGTAATCTAATCTAAACAGCAGGCAGGAGCTGCTGAGAAGCAACCACCATCTCACATACCCTTCTAGCAGCAACTGAAGCGGGTTCTGCCACAATGGATTGGAATATACCCACATTACTTCTGATCAGCCCAATCTCTCTCAGCAACGGAAGTTATACTAATATATCTTTTGGCTTCTAATGAAATTTCTTTGCATGAAATTAGTATGCCTTACACTACTATAGATATCAAAAGGAAATTCACACTGCTAAAGGTATATTGGAATTTAGGCCGCGCTCAATATAGCCATATAGAATATTAAGCAAACTAATATGAGGATACTGATGGAATATCCTTACTCTAAACTCTAAGTCTTATTGGTTATAGGCCTGGGTACCAAGTGGAAAGGCCAAGTAGGAATTCTTGGTGGCAGATAACTGATGTTTTGAAGAGTAACTTAGGCTACTTTTCATTTTAGCTTATTACTCAGATTCCCGATATAGTAGCGGAATAAAATATATACCAGTTGTTAAGGCTAATCTAGAGCTATCAAATAAAAATTTACATCAAAATCCGTTTAGTAATTTTTACGTGATGCGCGAACGAACAAACAGACAAACAGGTAAACAGACAAACAGACAAAAAATCTAAAAAAATTGTTTTGTGTTTAGACACATCTATAATTATAGCGTAATACATTCATTTTCTTGTTAAATATCTTAAATGTACAGACACAGCTCTGTCACAGCTTTATAATAGTATAGCTATAGATAAATAATTACGATTCCGCAAAAAAAAAAAATATATACCTGGACGAAGTCATGAGTAGCAGCTAGTTTACTAATATTTTCCGCTACTCTATAGGAACTCTATAATAGTCTATACCTACTACACCGACGGTCGTTACACCAAAAATCAAGACGTCGTCCAATTAATTGTAATAAGCTTTACTCGTCTTTGTAACGCATATAATCGCACTGATCTAGTAGGGGATCGCAACTGTGAAAGATAGGGGAAACTCCCCTTAAGTATCACTAAGAAGTGAACATAAAAAAACCACCCTTAATTTTGTGTTCGAGGGACTTATTATGGAAGTGTTTAATAGTAGGTAAATATGAGATCACAAGGGCTAACAATTGTGACGTAAACGCTTTCATTCTATAAAGACAAGTAGCGGCATATTCTAATTGTTTTTATACTGTTTTTACTTTACACAGCGCACGTCATTACCCAATTTGTTTCCAACATCTTCAATTTTCCAACATCTTTAACAATTATCGTGGTACTTAAGTCAAAAAATATAAATGAATCATACTCACCTCATGTCTCTATCTATTGGAGAAAACCGCATGTAAACCCATTTTGTAGATTTTTCGTTTGTGGCGTTCTCACATACAGACAAACGTGGCGGTAGTAATTTATTTGATAAATAACTTGATTATAACAACTAGTTTTCATGATTTGTAACAATAATATCAAGTAAGATATCGTAAGCCAAAAGTAAATTTATTTTTAGATTCATTGCGTATGTATGTAAAAATGTATTTTATTATAAAATCGAGATAAAAAGCGTTTAGTATGATGCCTAATAAACACCAATAATTGATATTATAATATTTTATTAGATTATCCCTATTTATTATCTACATACAGTAGTACCCTCTGGCACTAAAATAATGTAAAGCTAAAAATAGGCATCCCACAGGATCTATATTTTTCGGGATACAGAGTAACCTTTGTCCTTCCCTGAATCCCACATTACATGTATGTCAAATTTCGTGGGTTTAGTAGATAAAGCGTCAAGAGGTAATCGACAAACAAACTTATAATATTAGTAAAGGATTAGATTCCTTTATTGATTACATACGCAACCAGCCTTTCCTGCGGCTCTGCCGCAGCCAAAAGCTAGTTTCTAGGTAATATCTCAGGTTTCCGATATAGCAGCGGGATTAAATGTATACTAACTTTTAAGTCTAATTAAGAGCTATTAAATAAAAAAAGTTGCATCAAAATCCTTTCTGTATTTTTTACGTGATGCGCGAACAAACAAACAGAAAAACGGACAAGAATTCTAAAAAATGTTTTGTGTTTAGACGCGCCTATATAACCTATTACAGTATATTTTTTCTCAAATATCTTAAATGTACAGATACAGCTCTCTTTTTTATAGATTTATGTATATATTGTTATTCCGATAGGTGGCGTTGATTGTAAAGACAAATGTGATGAAGAAATTGGGATGGCCGTAAGGTCGATACGGTAGCTCAGTGGCTTAGAGCACTTCCCCGGATTGGAAGGGACGCAGGTTCAATTCCCGCTCGCACAAAATTTCTCTTTTTCCTCATACACAAATAATTTGAGCTTTATAATAGTATAAATTTAATTGTTTTAAACAGAAGTAACTTTATTTTAAAATACACAGTTCATAGCGAACCAAGTCTGTTATTTATCAAAAATACTTTTAATGTTCCGTATGTTTCCATAACGCGGCCTGAGGGATTTAATGAAATTTAATTTTGCTGAGATATTTTTTTCTATGCCAATAAACTTTACGGCCGGAAATTTACGAGTAAGCAAATGTTTATAAATCGTCCGTTGAATAATTTTCTTATAATGACGTCATTTTTAATTACTTTTTGCTCGACTTTTTCTTAATAAAATGTCTTACGCCCATTAATAATCCTTCTTTTTCGAGTTTACATAGGACTTTGAATTTTAATGATATTGACTTATTACTACTTTAAGATAAAATCACTATTTAACTTTTAAAACACAACTTATTATTTGTGAATGAGGAAAAGAGAACTTTAGTACGAGCGGGAAACGAACCTGCGTCCCTTTCTTTCCGGGGAAGTGCTCTAATCCAATGAGCTATCGTACTCCCTTGCGGTCGTACCCAATTTCCTCATCACATTTGTCTTTACGACCAACGTCATCTATCGGAACGCATTTACATGCATTAATCCAATATAATAAGTTTAATTACGCAATTAAAATTCATACTATTTGATGGTGTGTTTTTTTTAAACATTTTGATCTATATTTGTAGCACTTGACATGCTCAGCTACTTTTAAAGTACAAATTATTATTTGTGAATGAGGAAAAAGAGAACTTTCATTAAGACAAATTGGGTACGACCGCAAGGGAGTACGATAGGTCAGTGGGTTAGAGCACTTCCCTGGAAAGGAAGGGACGCAGGTTCGGTTCCCGCTCGTACTAAAGTTCTCTTTTTCCTCATTCACAAATAATAATTTGTACTTTAAAAGTAGTTGAACATATTAAGTGCTAAAAATATAGATCTCGTATTTAACTTTTTCTGAAAGTTTGTTGTTTCTAGGAGCCAGAATAAAGTTTATGCGTAGTTCACAGGACGCATGGATACGCTTCAATTAAAAATCACTGGGAGATCACCTCACTTATCTATTTGTTGGCCGCACGAGTGACATCACTATCGTTAACAGACCAATAACCCTAACTATCTAACTGTGCCATGCCAAAACCACACCGCCGACGAAGCACTAAAAGTCGCATAGGTCGCCAAAATTGATTAGATGTCGGACCTGGGCTCCCGCACTCCAAAATTAATGAAGTTTAAAATGAAAACTTGCCTCACAGCTCACAAGTTTCCTGTTCATTCGATATAAGTACTAGGCTGCATTTTTGGTGCTTTAATGAAATTTACTCGACTATAATGCTACTCATTATGTTACTGTCATTTGGAAGATTGTTGGATCAGTAGCTAACGCGCAACAGCGTAACAAACATACAAAACTACTTTCGCATTTACAACATTAGTAAGGATTAGAGATATTATTTACTTATCACAACGCCATCTCCCTTGCGGGGTAATCAAGTTATTAAGCACATTTAATATGATGGTTAAGTGTAAACCACAGTTTTAAAAGGCAACATCGACATTTATTTGTTAACTAATCGAGTGGAGATTCTCGTATTTTTAATTTAGTTATGTTTTAATTTGTATAAAAAAGGAAAAAAAAAGGGTAGGCAGAGGAGTATTACATACCCACGGTTCGCCAGCTATGTTTTAAGTCCCACGTAATAGGGGACGAGCCTATTGCCATCTACCGGGCACAATTCCAAACTCCGGGCAGCTACTGAGAATTTTTCTTTTTATGAAAAAGCTCAATAACACTGCCTTACTCGGGGATTGAACCCGAGACCTCGTGATCAGCAGTCGCTCACACTACCGCTACACCACAAAGGCAGTTTACCTTAACAATATTCTTTATTTTTTTAAAGAATGTTATTATTTTGTGCTGTTTCTTACGAATAAATAAGAATCATCACTTCAAGATAGTATAAAACCCTTTTCATACTAGATACTCGTGTAAGTGCAAAACCAACAGAATCAAACTAGGTTGACTAGTTCCGGTCAAAGTTCCCAATCGGGAATACCGTAGAGACTTTCCGTAGTGATGTAAAAGTATCTCCAAAGTATATCACGGCTTATTGATCGCTACCAAGCGGTTGTTGAGATTATTAAATGTAACGAATATTTAAGAAGTATTAAATCTGACTATAATCTCGAATCTACTTTTATTGTAGGGAACGTGTTTCGCTCGCAGGAAAGAAAAGAAAGATAGCGTCGTTCGAGGAACAGGCTAGCCACACTACCCAGTCCCACTAAATAAACCCGCCATTTGTCGTCTCTCCGCCTATATTAACGGACCATTGGAACAGTGTGACATTACTTTAGTGGATGCTACTACGACCCCTTTTTTTTTGTTAAACTGGGGAAAAAGTACTTAACCGCACACCCTGTCGTACGGGGCAATGAACAGGTTAGTGTGGGGCCCTCACCAACTTAAGAAACTCGCCGTGTGCTATCTCATGGCCTTTACTGGCAGACCACTGGAACTGGTAAACTTTATTGCAGTGGTACTCATAGGTGACGTCATAGATGACCCTGCCTTTGTTGATATATAACGCTGGCGTGACTGCTATAGGGCTTGGTATGAAACTTTTATATTCTTATATTGTCTTAACCTTCCATTAAAAGATATAACTACAAGAAAAGAAGGAAAAGATACCTCAGGTAAAAGAGCGCTACCGACAGCCATGCGCTTCGTGCTACCGGTAGGTCGTAATGCAGTAAATAATTGGTGTGGCGTACAAACGATATTCTTATGTAAGTACTTTTACAACCTTTATTGCTTTTATCGCGTGATTACAATGCAAAACATGAACTCGAAGATATTTATTATTTGATTGAGTATGTACTAATTTGGTAAAGGCGTTTTTAGCTAATAGCCCAAGTGATAGTAGATAATGAGAATCACACAGCTACTGCAATAAATGGTAATACAATTTGGTACAGAATTTAGAAATTAATATTCTAGCGTCACATAGGTACAAGAATCCCGGTTCCGCAAACTATAGTTTACTTGTAGCCCCAGCACTATTTCGACTTCGCCCGGGACATTTTGACCGGCCCGACTATGGGAATAAAAGTTAAACAAATGGACGTCGTACCGGCAAGTTTTAATAAGATTCTTGGGAGGTTTAGTGTGGAAACTGTTCCGGGAACGTCGTGTGGCTTGAATTGCGATGCGTTTTTCTACCTTTTTCTGTATTTTTGCTCTTTCATAGCTTTTAATAACGAGTTCAAAAGTTGCGCAATAATGTTGGTGTAGTAAAAATTCAGGAATTTTCGAATCAGCGTACAAAGGCTTTTAAACATGGTTGATGTATTAATAAGTGGGTACATATTATCATAATACATATAGTTTATGGTTATCCAAAATTAGGTTTATGGTTTAACCATTACTTACTTCACTTACACGAATAACTTCTTGTTTTAAAAAATTATTCAATTTATTTTTTATATTAATTTAAAGAAAAAAATTATATTGTGAAAGTGGAAAAAGGGAACGGTTTCCCATTTTCCCAAATACTTTTGCTTCTTTCACAAATAATTTGTTCTTTAAAGTAGCTGAGCATGTCAAGTGCTAAAATACAGATCAATAAATTATTATAATTTGTCATAATTATACCAAAAGGTACCAACTGCACAAAATTAATTTCGAGAAAATTAACTTTAAAGCTTGGATTATCTTTACAAACATGTGGGTTGGTTTATACATATATTATGTCTTTACGTCAAATATGAAAAGATCTTGGGCCATTTTTTGCCTAATGTTAATGTATATTTAAGTATACCTAACTCAAACATTTTTGTGATATAACGTCGTATACGAACATCGGAAACGTTGGAATAATAGAAAGTATCTTTTAGAATGGTATACACCAAATTGAGCGCCCATGTTATGTATACGACCACTATATAATAATTTAATAATCGTTTCTAAATTATACTTTATGGGTGGATATATTATATAGGTATCTAAGTGATATTCCTTATAAAGTTAACAAAAATTATATCGGCATTAATTACTTAGAGATAGACGTTTCTCTTCGTATCATTCGCAAACTGTTAGCGACTTTTTGTAACCCCAGTCGCGTCAGCAAATCCTTGAGGAGACTACTCACTTAATCCTGAGGAGGGTTTGCGAGGATAGGGTTCGGGAGTAAACTAAAAAACTTTTCTTTAAACTTTGCGCGTACCTACTGTTGCAAGGTGTTCCAATTAAAAAAAAGAATCCATTTATTATTTAGAGAGTTAATGTTGTTTTTTTGTCAAAGCGGGATAATTTTAACTTTAAACTGTTGTTGTTTTGTATCTTAGTCTGAACATGAAATGCGACCGGATATTGAACCTGCGTCCCCAAAAATAAAAGCTCATGCTTATCTGATACTGAAACAAACACCCATTTTTGCTGTCTTAAGGCGGAAAAATAAATTTCCTATCCACACACCCCATCGTTGGGGCCAACGGTAATTTCATTTTGAAAAATTCCAATTTACGTAAAATCAAACCAGGTATTACTATTAGTAATATTCCATCCATCCATCCATCACCCTTTTAACGTCCGCTGCTGGACATAGGCCTCCCCAAGAATGGGGGATAGTGCCGTAATCGCCACGCTTGGCAGGTGGGTTGGAGATCGTAGAGGATGTTGTTAATACTTGAAGGAGTGCTGCTGCCCACTCCCCCGGTATCCTCCCTCAGTCGGCTCTTACGACTCCCATGAGTGAAGAGGGGTGGGACAATTCTAAAGCCGGCCCTATACGGCAATAGTAATATTACTGGTGTATAATGAAGTTAATGTATCATTTTTCTATTACATTTAAAACTATTTTCTAGTTTCACTATATTTTTATCATTTTTGATTGAACGTCTAAGTTTCCTCAACTTGTCTCCTATTTTACTAAGTTCTCTTTTACGAATTTTAGTTTGTTGTCCAAAGTTTTTACGAGTAATTAAAATGAATGATTATTCTTTAGACTAAGAAAGGCTATCAAAATTTTAGTGGACGCCCAGAATTTTTATAGCTGAAGTTTAATATTTACTGAGTTAATGGTTATTTTTCTTTGGAGACCCATAAGTACTTTATGGACACTTGAGATAATTAAGTTACCTTTTCTATACAAGTTCACTGTGATATTTGCAACAGTTTTACAGTTTATATGGTTCCAGTGTCTAACGGCCTTGTCGTTGACCTCATTTAAGATTTTAAAATTGTGGTTAAACAAATAGAAATTATTAAACAATATTTACATAATATATAACAAAACTTAACCTTAGGTAATATATTAATGCAATAAAATAAAAAAAAATAAAACAACATTAAATTTTATATACAATTTACTCATGCATCAAAAAATTCTTCCGCATAGTGTACCTAAGGTGCAATAAAGTGTATTTTATTTGAAACATAAAATTTAATGACACTTATTACAACTAGACTCAGAACAACCGCGTTTGTGGATCACACGAAGAGTTGTCCTTTATGGGAATCGAACCCGCATCATTTGGCATGAGAGGTCGGTATCTCAATCACTCCACTTTATATACATTATCCTAATATAGGTGATCCAGAAGCACATAATATTAAAAAAAAACCATCAAAATTGCTCTGTATATGATAAACATGTATTTAATTCATAAATCATGATTTTAAGCTACTAAAGCTAAACTCGAAACATCTGATATTATAAAATATAAATTACTCAAAAGGTAATTACGTAGTCACATTTTACACTAATCTATTTTCAAGCCATAGCCTTGCTTATCCCCACATGAATGGGCCGGCTCGTTCGGACAAGTACCATTCACTCACAAAAGATATGCGTGAACCAATTGTAGTGGTAAGTCCCTGAGCCCTCCCCTATCCCTTGTTACTATCCTTCCTATCCTCTCTTTAGTATCCTCCCTATCCTGTCCTTAATATATTTCCTATCCACCTCCTGTCCCTTTCCTTTGAGATGGCAACGCGCTAATGATGCCTCTGGTGTTGCTAGCGTCTATAGGCTACGGTGACCGCTTACCATCAGGTGGGCGTATGCTTGTTTGCCACACACGTAGTACTTATAAAACATAATGTAGGTACTAAAATTATGCTGCTATCTAAAAACAGCGAATTCATTAGTTTGTATGATTAACATTATAATGTTTATAAAAACACATATTCTGTAGCTTTAAACTATTTAAATCAAGTGCGCTTTTTCGTTCCCAAGAATCTGTGCTGCAAATTGAACCTGGCTCTAAGTTTAAACAGAAGACACTATGGCGATATTGTATTTCGTAAATCGTTTGGAATGCACTTCTTTACGGTTAAGCTTGTGAAAATACAATGGCACAGTTCGCACACTGCGCTGCCGTTCTTGGTACTTTGGATTTAAATTTTCCACCTATTTCCATTTCGTTTGAGATAGATCATGAATATATCTTAAATATATATTTTATCAGATCTTAGAATAATTTTTTTTATGAGATTATATAGCAATTAGAAAAATAAATAAATAATCACACACATATTTTAAGAAAAAGAGTTAAAATAAATTACTGTTTTAGTATACAGCCAAACGTATATAAATAAATTAATAACTTTACTAACAACTTCAGAATAAAACATTTTTTTTTGTTAAAAATTGAACACCCCTGTACTATGGGATAACTCTTGTATAGGAGAGGATTTTACAAACATACAAATTCACGGACAAAAAGTACACACAGACTCAGAACTACCCTTGGTGGATCACACAAAGAGCTGCCTATGTGCGAATCGAACCCACAACCCTCGGGCGGGAGTCCGGTATCTAAACCACTCCGCGATCATTTTATAAGAAATTATTTCTTATCAAATTGAATTTCTTAAATTGTATATATTTTTTAGTAAGCAATAAAAGTCAATTAATCTGTTGCAATACTACAGCTGAACAAGGGTTACTCCCAAATTCTATCCATCCATCAAACCTGGTCCTGCGTCATTCGTATTCAGTCTAGATGTATTTTTGAGGTCATCGGTCCAATGAGCCGATCCATCATCAATAAACACTTTTATTTTAACAATTGCCAAACAAATTCTGCGCGACCAAATAGGTTTATCTTCCCTATATTTTCAAAGGAAACCTTCCAAACCGCAGCTTGGCTTGCAGGTGTTCCAGTTGAAATTGTTTCTCCAGTCCAATGTAAATATTAGTTAATTAACTGTAAACCGAGTCGTTGGCTTTGCGCCGGCCAATGTTTAACTTGAGATCTTGAACTTTAAAATGTTTTAACACTTGACGCTACATTTACAGTGGTAGTTTTCTCCATAAAACTTTTTGAATTTAACATTCTTATATTGATCGTTACTTGATGAGGATTTTGAATATTTTATTGTAATTGTCCCATGTTACTATCATAGTTTGTAAGGAATTAGTATTAACATGATTATGGATTAATTGATTTTATGTTGATTTATATGAAATAAATAATTTATTATTATTATTTTATTATTATTATAGTGGAAAACAAGCGCAGGAAAACGAGAGTAACCAACATAGCTCACTGGGTAAGTACTATGAAGTGGTAATGGGCAGGCCACATCGCTCAGTGAACTGACAACATGGGGAAATGTTCTCGAGTGGTGACCATATATCGGATAGCTTACGATCTTGACTATACCGCGTGGAGCCGTTGGATGCATTCGGTACAAAACCACTCGTTGTGGCACTCTCTTTAGGAAATCCACGTGGATGACAAAACGTGATGGATGGATGAAAAGATTGTTTGATCAGATTTAAATATTTTTTTTTATGCGCTCTAACGAGGTTCATAGATGTTTACAATTTTTACAGCCAATTGCTTTTTGAGATTTTTTATAATATTATGTGTTCATTCACGTTTGTTTCACATTACGTTAAGTATTAAACATAATATGTTTCCTATGACTAACTTCCAACCTGTTAAAATAATTGTTTTTTTTTACTAGACAAAACAGCAAATCATCAACTTTTTATTTTTAAACAGTTCATGGGAACGCTATATAATTTCAAAAGAAAATCCACTTCAAACTGAACACGCTCTTTTAGTAGAAATCGCAGTCTTCGACGTCACGAGAATTTTATACTAACCGTAAAGTTTTACGTAATTCATTACTTCTCGGATTTGTATTTTCTTGTAGTTATTGAAGTGAAGTATCGCATGTACAAAGCTATTTTGTTTCAAAGGACTCATTTTAAACATCAGTACTATTCTTCATTTTGAATATCGGTACGGTCCTTTAACCGAAGTCAATTTTAGTGTCGCCTCCTGAACTAAATTTAAATAATAAAGACAACTTAATTACTTTTTAAAATTACGCTTATATTCACTTTAATAATAGGTACACACCTATTATTTCGTTTTCTCTTCGTTTCGCTATAATTTTATTTATACAGATATATCGTACTACATATATATCTTCTGTATAGGTATATCAATTATAAATAATTATATAAAAGGTTTCGTGTCAACCTATAAATATTTAACATATAAACAAACTATGAAATATCGCATTAATAAGTTCCAATTATTTTCTCGCGCTGTGCACAACACGATTCATTCAAGGGTCTTGCCAATTTGTACCGTATAATTGGGTGTCGGGGCAATCAATGCGTGAAATAATTTTCCCTATGAGACACAAAATAATGATATAATACAGACAAGTGTGTATCATACGCAGTAACGAGCCATATTGTTCATGGAAATAAACGTACAATCTGGAGGATATAAAAGAAACGTATAAAGTTCGTACAGCAACTTATGATTTTGTAGTAGGTAAATAGAAATCCGTTATCTAGAGGATGTTTCAAGTATGCCGCCACACAGTCCTGGAACGGGTTAGACCCACCTCTAAGATACCTGAAAACCAAAAAAACATTTAATAGTCATTTAAAAATATAGCGCATACTGTATCAAAAGTCAGACGTTGCATGACTACATTATAATATCTAAGTAAAACTAAGTAACTTACCACATTGTATTATCTATACACTAATATATACAGGACTTGCTTCCACGTGCCTGTTCTGTGTGGCGTTTTTTTAAATTGAATAGATACGACGGGCCTCGTGGCTTAGTCGGTAGTGTAACCGACTTCCGTGCACGAGGTCGTGGGTTCGATTCCCACTCAGGACAAATTATTTGTGCAATGAACACAGATATTTGTGCTGCGTCTGGGTGATTCAATCTATGTATGCCTGTAATATGTGTGTATGATTTTGTGATTGAAAGACGTGTTTAATGACGAATTAAGAATAAATAATCACTAACAAAGGAGGTATTCAATCATTCTTCTACTCTTTTACGGAAGAACGGAAATTCGAATTAAAAATTTCTGCCAAATTTGTTACAGATTCAATCTCGATTGCAATTTACAGTAATAATAAATTTAAAACGATAACGTACAAAACTATCGAATAATTTCACCAGATAATATTTTAAAACGTCCCGATGTACCGATAAGTTAACTTTCAATATGTTTATGATGTCAGTGAAAATAACGTATAAATATACGATATTGTCGGAAAATGATTTATGATTTTTTAATAATAGGTACCGTTTTGATCTGTATTTTAGCACTTGACATGCTCAGCTACTTTAAAGTACAACACAGTTATTTGAGAATGAGGAAGAGACCTTTAGTGCGAGCGGGAAACGCACGCAAGTGCACTCCCCCGATTGGAAGGGACGCAGGTTCGTTTCCCATCTCGCACTAAAGTTCTCTTTTTACTCATTCTCAAATAATAATAGGTACCGTTTAATAATATGTTTTAAAAACCGCACCTTGAAGTTCGTTACAGTGTTCATCAGTCAAACAGTATCTTCTGAATCACATCGATTAAGTAATTATGAAGTATACTGATGAAACTTACATTGAATGTTTGGGTTTGCTCTGAATATAATGAGTATTTAATGATATACTATTGTTGTATTATCCTTACTAATATTATAAATGAGTTTGTTTGTTTGCTTGTTACACTTTCAGGCCGGTAATTACTGAACCAATCATAATAAAATTACATATAGTCAGGAGCCTAAAAAGGACATACGCATTTTATCCCGAAAGAAATAATAGTTCCCGTGGAATAAATATTATGATTAGTGAACCGTAGAGTGACGTATTTATATTTTGAAGTATAAATACAATACATCAGTATCTTGAGATTGATACATATTAGAAATATATTAGAAATAACTCACGTTGTGGATCGAATGCCCGCCGGGAACTCGGTGATACCGCTGCGCGCTCGCCCTGATGGTGAGCATCGAATATGCTCGAAACCCGGGTTGACAAAATCGATCCACAACGTGAGGTATTTCCGTTAATATATTTCTAATACGTCAGTATCTATTAAATCCTAAACAATAATGTAAGTAATTACAAAAAGATAGCAACACCTATACTCAGATATTACTATTATTAAAAAAGCTTAAGAAAAATCTTGTAGTCATTACATATTCAACCAGTGAAAAGAAATACGCCTGAATAATCTTAATAGCCTCCAACTCAAATACCGCAACAAAAAGAAAGAAAAAAAATAAAATCAAATCACCGAAACACTAAAACACACCTGTAGATCCGGCAACATGAGTCAGCCGGTCGGCTCAGCAATTACTCAGCAAATTAGGGGAAACTCGTCGACCTCTTACCGACAGCGCTGTGCTATACCGGTATTCTCTAATGTACCTGTACATTTTCTATAGCAAAGCCACATAACCGCTAGAAAACGTAATTTCCTAGACGCAGTCTTTTCCTGCCTTCGCCGTCGTGTACTTTGGAAGCTATTATTATATAATACTAGCCTTTGCCCGCGGCTTCGCCGCAGCCAAAATCAAGTTTTCATGATCCCGATATAGTAGCGTGATTAAATGTATACCAGTTGTTAAAACTAATCAAAAGCTATCAAACAAAATGTTGCATCAAAATTCGTTAAGTAGTTTTTGTGTGATGCGCGAACGAACAAACAGACAAATAAAAAAACAGCCAAAAATTCTAAAAAAAATTGTTTTGTGTTCAGACGCCTATATAGGCTAATACAGTATTTTTTTCTCAAATATCTTGAATGTACAGACACAGCTCTATTACAGCTTTATAATACGAGTAGTATAGATAAAAGCCACGGATGCTTGATTGAATTTCAGTTAGATGTGGCTGAGAATCTTTAGTGATGTAGTGCATCATTGAAGTAAACAACGTATATGACTTTAGTACCTGTTTCGGTAGGTTCAATTTATTTTTGAAGAAATGTAATATTTAAAAGATATTTTACAAGATACGTAGGTATTGTATGTATGAAATCACCACTGAAGGAATGCAATATGGTTCCGGTGGCCCGCCAATAAAGGCGGAGAGACGGCACACGGCGGGTTTCTTTAGTGCGTGAGGGCCCCACACTACCCTGTTCGTTACCCCGAACGACAGGGTGTGCGGTTAGGAAAAAAATTTCCCGCCTTAAAAATAAAAAAAAATAAAAAAAATGTTCAATTTATTTTTACTTTATTTATCCTAGCCGCAGTATTTTCCTGCATTCGCCGTCGTGTAATTTGGAAGCTAGTATGTAATATTGAAGCCATAAATACTTGATTGAGTTTCAGTCTGATGTGGCTGAGAATCTTTAGTGATGTAGTGCATCATTGAAGACAACAACGTAGGTATATCACTTTAGTGCCTATAGGTGTTGGTATTTTTTTTTTTACTACCAACTAAAATAAAAACTAAATAAAAAAGGTTTCCTATAAAGACTGAAAAGCCCTTTTCTGTCCGTTGTAAGTTACGTTAATTAAATTTAACATATGTTTAATTATAATACTGAGCTAATGCTTTCAACAAAACGCAATTGTTCTGACAACTAATGCTGCAAAACAGAATATCGCATAGCAGGCATTGTTTTCGTTGCACGGATATTTTGCGCCCATATTCAGAATGTCATTAATTTCATTCGTGCCCATAGTATATATACATATAATATACTCTAGCGATATTCCGGCCTTGTCACGTCGGGTGTCGCTGCGTCCGCTCTGGGTGGTTCCGTACGCCCCCAGCATTTTTGTCGTGGATATTATTGAAATCAAAATAGCTAGTCGTGAATTCACCCATCCATTTTGCGTAGCACAGCAGGCGGGGCTTTACAATATTCATTTGCGTTTGTCGATTCTTTCAATGTTCTTTTTTTGTTATTGTTTTAAATTTTTTTACGGTTTTGGTTTGATTCGGAACTCAATATTTTTTCAAACGACCGTGTAGTTAATGGACTAAGAATACCAGTTCCCGTGTGTGTCTTACGGGGCTACTAAAGGAAGTAAGCAATTATCACCCATTGCATTACTTGCAATCGTGATAGGGCTGGGTACCAGTTTTGGTACTGGAGGTAGCCGTTTATTGTTTAATTTCATATCCGCGAAATGAAATAGTGAGCTACGACTTGATAGTACTCGGATTATAGTTGAGTTCATGAGTTACCACTTACCATAAGATAGGCCATGACTTGTCTGCCAATACAAGCATTCAAAATGTAGCCACAAATAGAAAAAGATACGTGCGAGCGGAAACTTTTTATAAAGACAAAGCTCTACAATAACTAGCTCATAATCTCTGCATAGTGGGAGACTTAAAAAACTTACAACATTATAGATACTAAGTACACTCATAGGTACGCAAATATATCTATTTGTAGACACAGAGAATTTTCCAGTGTCGTGAGAATCGAACCCACAACACTCGGCATGGGAGGCCGGTATCTTAACCACTCTGACATCTACCGGTAAACTACGTGTATTTTATTTCTATGGCATCTGACACTTCACACACAGTTTTTATATGGCATAGCATGCAGATTTATGAAATTTTGCACGGTGCTACAAATTGAAATCAATTTGTCGTGATCGATAAACTA
The DNA here is from genome assembly GCA_948253155.1 of Leucoma salicis. NCBI lineage: Eukaryota > Metazoa > Arthropoda > Insecta > Lepidoptera > Erebidae > Leucoma > Leucoma salicis. The sequence continues at coordinate 5,113,059 of OX411808.1, read as the reverse complement.
TCAGCCAGAAGAACAGGCCAACGCTCTCACCCGTGGACATAATTGCTTTGAATTTAGTCGATCGTTTAGAGTTATAAATCAATCGGTTGATCATGAATTCTGTGGGCCGCGGTATAACGTTATATATTGTTCTTATCTGGACCGTTACATAGCGCGGTTAGCGAGTGACTGCTCGCTACCGCCAACATCATGCCTAGGCTCTACATACATCGGTGTTTATTACATCATACACCTTATATCCCCACAGCTCCAAAAGTATTTTTTGAATAAAGAACATTAGAATGCTTAATGTAAGCTAAATGTCAAAGATAGGAATATATTAAACGAAGTCTTGTAGCAATTTATAATTAGCTTCACCAGAAAGAATTACATGAAGGGGCTTCGAGCTAAATATTTAATCATTTCCCTTCTCCAACCCATAAAATAAAAGCAAAAACAGCAAAAACAACATTTTAATGAATGGAATGTCCATTAATGCACTTAGTTACTTTGATAAACATCAGGCACACGAAACAGTAGTGACTCTTGGAGGGTGAAAGAGTTGAAAAGTCTGAGAGCGGATGTAAATTAATGAAATTCAACCACCACAAGCGAACCGACGGTCGGTTTACAAAGCCAGTGTCCACGGGACGAGTTTGCGACGATGAATTAGTATGAATGGAATTATTTAACTAAAATAGGTCTAGTAACTTGAAACCTTAACTATTAGTTACCCGCGGCTCCACAAATGCGAATTTTGGTTGGATACAAAAATCCTTAATAATGCAATTTAAGAACTGGCTAGCAAACAAGCATACAGGCTACCTGATTGTAATCGGTTACCGCAGCCTATAGACACTAGTAACACTGGAAGCATAATTTGCGCGTTGACAATGCCAGGGAAATGGGTAGAAGGTGGAGTGGAAGGATGATAGAGAGGAGTTGGGGATGTTCGGACTCCGCTATTCTCACTCACTATACGGAGCAATAGTACATGCAGCTACTGTTGCCTCGTACTGATCTTCTGTGAGAGGGTAGTATTTTCCCGGTTGAGTAGTTATAAAAAACAGGATATGAGGCTATAAGCTGTTATTTATTAGTTCCTTCTCTGTAAGAGATTTCAATAAAATTGATCCTGCTATTTAGCTGCCTAAATCCATCAATCAGACAGTATTTTTTCTTATTACCTGGTAGGGAGATAAAAGGAAAATTTTATGGTTCTGTAACTAGTCCACTCGCCAATATTTATTCATGATTATAGCTGACAGAATCTCCTTTAGGGCAACATAATCATTTTTCATAAAGCCCTCTCTAATAGAAATAATCCTCGTTATAACTACTAAAATTCTGAAATTATTGCTTCTTAGTTACTTTAAAGGGCCCAGCCTGCAGTGTAACATAAGATAGATAGCGAATCGATATTTTCTTTTAATGGTAATTTTATTCTAATGAGAACTTAGAGTGCTTGACGACATTATAGTAGACATAAATTATAGCTAAATATATTTACCATGTGTTTTTATATCGCATCCTTACGTGACATTTTCTTAGAGGGGTTCGACGCCAGAATATTTCGTAGTCAGGGTTGCCAAATCATTACACCATCTGTGTATATACTGAATTATTTGACTATGATGAAAATGAACAATTGTGATGTTGAATGAATATGAATTCCATAAATATTATCCTATTCTTTAATTTGACACTTCTAGATAAACTATTATAGCCAGATGACAATTCGTTTCATACTTGTTATGAACAAGTTTGTACACTACAACTTCTGTAGCACTGACCCACTGTGTAGATGCGAAAACAGCTTGAATCCTCAAATAATAATTAATGGAGACAAACTTTCGTAGAAGCTGAGTGCCACTAGGCTGTGAACTTTTTAGCCAATTTTTATTTAGGTTGCAATTTTTTCCAGCCAATTTTTATTTTGAGCTTGCAAATTTATTCAACTTTGTTTTCTGTATACTTGTAAAAATATTTGGTTTTTCATGTTAATTTTCTGAATAGTTTATACAAAATTGACTTACTTGAAAATTTAGAGGTATTATGTTCGTAAATAGCTGAGTATAAGCGATTAAAAATTATTGCCAGGCCTATGATACTGTTAAAATGTCAGGCATTGTTAAAATAAACGTTCTGCTCCTGATGAAAATTCAATTGTAAATATTTCTTGTAATAAAACCTTTGAATACTGAGTAGAGGGTTTAACTTTGGTTTCCCAATTTAATCTTGGTGCTTTTTTAAAGATACTTCACAAAGGGACATCTTTGTGACAGTAGACCTTCCAAACTTATAATTAACTGACACAAAACGCATCCGGACTCAAAACAAATATTTACGCATCGCAAAATTTTATCGTCAAGATTGGCAGCTAAATTCCTATGCAGCCACTTTATGTGTTTACTGATTTATATATTACATTATTGTATGCTTTGCCAGTATTTTTTATTACCGATGCGGCTACAGTGAACCTCTCAATATGGGGTAGAAACTCCTTAAAAAATAAATTACGCCGTGCATAGCGAGGGGGGGTCCGCACCCCATTCGTGACGTCGTCGATTTGGCGTGCACAATAAAAAAATGCCCAATTTATGTTCACGTAATAGGCACTGCGGATAATTTGCTACGGTGCCGTTGATGTACGTTCCAGTTTTTTTTTATGTAAAAGTTTGATTGACACGCTCGGCCTTCGCGGTATTATATTGTATCAGTAGTCATAAATACAAAAGCCAGAATCAAATTAGAAACTAATTCTTTTTTCGTTCTTTATTCTTCTTGATTAGAAATGTCTATAGATGTATGTTAGTGACACGCCTACACAAACGTTATCCTTTTCAATAGTGCGTTCGATTTTTATTATTAACCAAGGATGACATTGTTCACATTAATGACGATACCACAGATATCTGGAGTAAACTAAGAATAATTATATATCTTATTCGAAAACATTAAACAATCGATATGAGATCAGCGACTATTCACCACTGACTATCGAATGATCTACATCATCTTTAGTAGTAGTGTAGGGGTGTATAGAGAATAAGAAATCGAAATTCACAGATCAAGTTATTGAGACCTCGCAGTATTTCAAATTTATTTATAAGGTTATTTAATTCTAACTAAACATTCCTTTAATCCTAACACAAATTAAATTAATGTTGGCCTCAAATCACTCTAATATTCTTACTTTTACATTACAACTTCGAGGCGATGCAAATTTTGTATACAAGTTTGAAACTGCTCAGATCACTCTCAATGGCTTAATACCTCGTGCGCCTCCAATAAGTATGCAGAAAGGATTTCGAAGACAAACTTTTTACTTCGTAGAGACTATATCTAATAATCTATAAATATAGGATGTCATCTTTGAAACTAGAGTTTTTCATTTAGTCAGGAATAGTGACCTGCATCCAATCCTCGTCTTTTATGCCTTTTTTTGTTAAGGCAGGAAAATGTGTACCTAACCGCACACTCCGTCGTCCGTGACAACGAACAGGGTAATGTGGGGGACCGCACTGAACCCGTGTTCCATTACTTCAGTGGTGTCGAACATGTCCTGGACCCGTAGAATGTAACTCACTAAATCGTATCGACATTGCATAGTGACATTATCATTGGTTGAAGGATCTTGTAAGATCATCGAGATTGGTTGAGCGATTATTACGACATCACGCGTCTATGTGTCTACCAATCACAAATAAATAAATATTCACGGACATTCTCACACAACGTCCTCTGATGTCTTGTGCTATGGGTACCAGATTACGGATATAATAGGTACATATTATATTACTTTTTTTTGTAAATATATACATATAATAGATAGAAAACACCCAGATGCAGTACAAATATCTGTGTTCATCACACAAATAATTGTTCTGAGTGGGAATCGAACCCACGACCTCGTCCATGGAAGTCGGTTACACTACCGACTTCGCCACGAGGCTCGTCAAATAAGACGATACGATGTCGATACGAATTTGTGAATATCTTTCTAAGGGGGCTAATCAATAAAATTATATAAAAATTCGTAGGTACTCAAAATCTATGGATCAGATTTATATGTTTTCATCCCTTATATAAAATGGATATAAAATGTACAAGTAAATTAATAAAGCAGTTATCTTTTCCACGGAAAAAAAATAAGTTTCTGGCTCTCACCACCGAGAGTTTGAACATACAGTCACTATAATAATGGAATTAAAATAACGGAACGAAGTAGTGTGCAACGAAATAGTATATCATCCATCCATCCATCCATAAGCCTTTCAACGTCTGCCATATGTGTTTTTTGTGTAACTAAGGATAATTTCCAAGAAGTTATGAACGATAAAAGTACGTATTATAATACAATAATACATAGCATCACGCCTGTATTCCCCGAAGGGGTAGGCAGAGGTGTATTACACACCCACGACTCGCCAGCTATATTTTAAGTCCGACGTAATAGGGGGCGAGCCTATTGATGTCTACCGGGCACATTTCCAAACTCCAGGCTGTTACTGAGAATTTTTCTTTTTAGGACAAAGTTCAATAACATTGCTCGACCCGGGGATCGAACCCGAGACCTCATGATTAGCAGTCGCATATACTACCGCTACACCACCGAGGCAGATACAATAATAGGTACCTAAAAACACATCATATCAAAATGCCAGCAGCCATTTTGACTGGCTCCAAATCCTTTTAAAAAACAATTGTCATAGCGATACAGCCCCATTTACGCACATAAGTACGCTTTATTGTTGTATTTTTAAGGCATTATTGTGTTGTGTTCGATAAGTGCCCATAAAGATTGCTTGGTACGTGTTTAAGAAACGGATTTGGTATGGGAGGCCTGTTAATTGTATTAAGTTAGACATATTTCTTAGTTTTCTGTACATAACTGAAGTAGGTACTTACTTCGAGGTGGGTGACCATAATATATGTGAATATTTTAGTAAGAGCAATCTAACACATTTTGAGTAGGTATAGATATAGATATAATCATTATTTTTACTGATTTAAATATATTACCTTTTCATCCATCCATCCATCCATCAGCCTTTCATCGTCCACTGCTGGATATAGGCCTCCCCAAAATGGGAGTTTTACCATAATCGCCACGCTTGGCAGGCGGGTTGGCAATCGCAGTGGATGTTTTTATTACACAGGGGAACGCTGCTGCCCGGTCCCCCGGTAATCCCTTAGTCGGCTTTTACGACTCCCATAGGAAGAGACGGGGTAGAGCTATTCTTGGTGCCGGCCCCACACGGCAAAAATGGGAACTAAAAATTACTTTTTAGTTCCCATTTAATACCAAGTGAGAACAAGTGAGGTTTTACCACCAATGTAATAATTAATAACGTCCGTTTTCAACACTTGTGAAGCGTCTTCACATATTTTGGTTTAAGATGAAGATAACTCAGCCTATACTGATTTTAGGGGTTGTGAGCGACGGTTACCACTGAACACTAGAGTTCGGCTGTGCTCGTCGTTTAATATGGCTATCTTTCTCTACAGAGCGGAATACATCCAATGTGTTCAGGACTGCTTAAAACTACCACTGAAGTGATGTAAAGTTCCAGTGGCCTGCCAATACAGGCGGAGACGCGGCACTCGACGTGTTTTTTTAGTGGGTGAGGGCCCCACCTGTTCGTTGCCCCGAACGACGGTATGTGTGGTTAGGTACCTTCTCTTCCTCTTAACCTTCTCACAATAAAATTACTTAATAATAACATAATTGCCTCCGGGGTCTAGCGGTAGTTTATGTGACTACTAGACCTGAGATCTCGGGTTCAGTTTCCGTGATGGGCCAACAAAGGCATTTTTTTTCCAAGAAAGTCTCAATAATTGCTTGGAGTTATAAAGTTAGTGGTGTTTTACCCACGTAGTGTTAACCGTTGGTCCGTGTTCGTCGACTATGGCAAGATCGATCTGGAGTTCGTTATCATAATTTATTCGAGTTTTCTTTCTTTCTTTCTTTCTCTTACTGTCTCGGTGGTGCAGTGGTAGTGTGAGTGACTGCTGCTCATGAGGTCTCAGGTTCGATCCCCGGGTCAGGCGGTACCTACGAGTATATACTGTTGTGATTTTTCGTAAAAAGAAAAATTCTCAGTAGCAACCCGGAGGTTGGAATTGTACCCGGTAGACGGCAATAGGCTCGCCCGTAGGTGTGTAATACACCTCTGCCTGCCATCCATCATCATCCATCTGCGGATATCTGTTAGTCCGTATGCAAGCCACGTAGTGTAAAAAAGAGATCAGTTTTTACATATATCTCATCAATTAATTATAACTAAGTATGGTAAATTTAATAATATGAAACTGAATTACTTTAATTCGGATACACCATCCAGCAAATTGGCCAAAATACAAATTGGTAGCACGTTATGTTACCAATTTGTGTTTCAGTTAATTTTATTATCCACGTCCGTTGATAGTGTGTGACCCAAGCGAGAGTTTTTTCCACAAACTTACGCTCCTAGCTTGGAAATGGTGTGATTATGTGTTTTAGTGGGTGTGTTTTGGCGAAGCGCTGAACTTCGTACCTACTAGTGAGATGATTCTAATTTGCAAATTGCCTTAATCTACCACAGAAGGTTTTCTTGTAAAAGATGATGTTGCGAAACAACTTGAACTTGAGTCGTAAGTTGTTTCTTAGAGTAAGAAAAAATATAGGTATATTTCGGGAAAAATACAAAATAATTGAATCTGACTTAGAATAACAAGCTATACCTAACTTATAATTGTACATTGCGTCAACAGGCCCGTTCTTTTTTTGTTAAGGCGGGAATAAATGTACCTAACCACACAACTCGTCGTTTGGGGCAACGAACAGGGTATTGTGGGGCCCTCACCCACTAAATTAACCCGTCGTGTGCCGCGTCTCCGCCTGTATTGGCGGGCCACTGGAACTATGTGGCATTAGTTCAGTGGTTTGCCGGCAGTTTATCCTTTCGGGTACCCTCTACTGAGCGACGCTTTCCGCACACAGCGTCGCACCTTCGCGGGAGGCCTTGCGGGTAGCAAACGTTCCCCAGTCCAACTACCCACAGCCTTAGCTAGGGCGGCATCAGGCACAAAGGGAGGAGGTTCTAATAAATGAATAAAATCGAAGGAGTATCTATGTAATACTACTCGTAATACTATCTACCACCAGTAGCTATACCGAGAGTATTGTCAAGCCGCTGCTCACCAATTCATTTCACAGATGAAATGAAACATAAACGGCTATCTCCTGCTACAGCCAAAACGCAACGATGTCCTTCATGGCCGATCACACGGGAGATGGTGGTACCAACCCGCTCGGGCCTGATACCAAGTGAATACTCCCACTTGGTACCCAGCCCTACCACCAGTCATGCAATGGATGATAATTGCTTACTTCCCTTAGTCGCCTCATACGACTCGCGTGGAAAAGAATGGGGTGGTGACACTTGTATTCTTAGTCCCTTCTTAGTCATTTCAAGGGTTGCTTTATTTATTTTTATAAAATTCCTCGCGGACGAAGTCGCGGGTAACAGCTAGTTATATATAAACTCATTAGTTAACATAAATTCATTGATAGTGCCATCAGAAGTCGGAGAGTATTCCCAAACTAATAATTAATTGACATAGTGTAGTTATACCTATCGATGTCTCAATTCTGTATCCAGTTAACGAAGCGACTCTCCTCGGGGACTCGTTTGTATTGACGTGTTAGCCTAGTTAGTGGCTCTGTTTTCAAGGGACATGTAATATATAAACTAATATAGTATAATTAATATTATTATTATACTTTGTTTGTTGTATTTAAAGATAGTTTATCTATTTGTAATACAGGGGAGTTCTGAGATAAAATTATTGAGTTCCCCAGTCGGAGTGGACACTTCGCAAGACAGGCACGTATTTTGAAATAAAACTACGTTTACGGAATCTATCGCGTTTACTTGATTTTCTACTATCCCGACGTTTCGAATACTTTACAGCATTCATGATCACGGGTGGCCTTAAATGGTAAAAGTCCAAGGCTGATATGTTATTTCAACGGTTTCCTCTACCCACAGTTATGTAATTTTACAAAATTTGGTTTAATATTTTAACCCAGGTGTATTTGCTCACAAATCATTACTGCTTGGTGAAGGAAAACATTCTGAGGAAGCCTCCATACCGGAGACATTCTATTGACGACTTGTGAAGTCTGCCAATCCACATTGGGCTACTTACAATGATCTCAATCCCTCTCATTCTGGAGGTGAGTCAAGACCAACAATGAGACAATATAAATAGGCTGAAAAAAAAACAAGATGTCGCGGGACGTCTAGCAGATGTGAAAACATCGAAATTATTTTGTAGAAATAAAATGATCGTAACTTGACAATGTACTCCTTATGGCGAATCAAACGAGTATAAACTCGATAGGGTTGCGTAGTTTCATTACAGAGTTACTGTGGCCACCTTCCAGCTCCATTGTCAGACCCTGGATACCATCTAGAGACAAAGTACTCGTCAAGACAAATCATACGAGCCCAAGCTCGATGAAGTTATGTCGTTTTATAACAGAGTTTCTATGGCCACCTTCTAGCTCCATCATCAGACCCTGGATACCATCTAAAGACAAAGTACTCGTCAAAACGAATCAAATTATTCCAAACTCGATGGGGTTGCGTCGTTTCATTACAGAGTTACTGTGGTCACCTTCCAGCTCCATTATCAGGACCTGGATATCATCTATGACTGAAGTTCTAGTCAGGACATTTCGAACGAGCCCTAACTCGACGGGGTTGCGTCATTTCATTATAGAGTTCTCGTGGCCTCTTTCTCGTGGTTCCTTCCAGCTTCATCATCAGCCCCTGGATACCAGCTAGACACAAAGTACTCGGCAAGACAAATCATATGAGCCCAAACTCGATGGGGTTGCGCGGTTCATTATACGAGTTCCTATGTCCACCTTCCAGCTCCATCATCAGGTCAGCTCCATGTCATCATAACATTGCATTGTCACGTGATATACACATGCGTGTAAAATTTCAGCTCAATCAGAAACCGGGAAGTGTGTCAAATTTAACGTGCAAGATTTGAACGGGACAAGTAGGTACAATAAAAGCGTCGCCAGGCTAACAACCGATTTACCCTCCCTCCGCTTTAGATGTTTCACATCAAAAATATTAATCTTTGGACATAATTTCTTTTTAAAGATAAGGAGCTCAATATAAATTTATTCATCCTACTATTATTATATGCCACCCAAGACGTTAAGTATGAATGTGTTATCGAAATTAGCAGTCGAGAGCAGTTGTCACGATGGCTGAATTGGCAAAGCATCTGTCTGGAAGGTATCCAGGAGATGCAGGTGCAAATCCTGCTCGTGACTGTTATTTTCAATTTCACTTTTTCAACTTTGTGTTTAATAACACGTAGACTTTTTATCCCGGAAAATGTTGCGTTCCTCCATCCATCCATCCATTAGCCTTTCGATGTCCACTGCTGGACATAGGCCTTCCCAAGAATGGGGGATAGTGCCGTAATCGCCACGCTTGGCAGGCGGGTTGGCGATCGCAGTGGATGTTGTTAATACTCGAGGGAGTGCTGCTGCCCACTCCCCCGGTATATCCTCAGTCGGCTCTAACGACCCGTGGGTAGAGAGGGGTGGGACAATTCTAAAGCCGGACCCACACGGCATACGTTCCTGTAGGATAGTTATTTTTGCATAGAGATAATTAATGTGACACAAGAGTGAAGTAGGTACTTGTATAATAATAGGGACCCAATTCTGAGGTCCACGCAGACGAGGTCGCGAGACCCAACTAATATATTAACTTTCGACGTAGACTTTACCTGTTGCTTAACTGATAATGTCTGAAACTGGTAGATTATGCATTAAAATAAAATATAAAATAGTATAACCACAGCTTACCCAACAACACTTTCATTTTGTGGCGAATATATCGTGAAAAAAATAATAAAAAAGGTTTTCTCAACCGCCTGCGGTCACATATTTCATTACGACACGCGGATATATTTCTTTGCTTTTCGTTTTTATTCAGGCGTTTGTAAATCTGACACTGGGAACAATATTTTTTCAGTAATTAATCCTTAGCTATCCAAAATGAAAGTATTTTCTATCTATGTGTTTTAGCCTAAATGTGCACTTGCCACTCGAATGATCGGCAAGGTAAAGCAAGTTTCACGCAGGCGGTATTAGATGAGAGACTGAAACTGAAAAGTGTCTGTTTGTGGACACCTGACGTCTTCCGTGCTTCAGAAGGCAGGTTAAGCAGTTGGTCCCGACTGTCTAATAGTGACCTGGCAGCCGTGACAGATTGCTCCTGAATAAAAATCTGACACGTAGCTTATTCTGAGGTTACTTGTTGTCCTTTTAGTGAGGTTAGATAAGCAGTCCCTTCGTGTGAATATCGATTTTAGCTTCGAAACCGGCCACAACAAAGTTTGCCAAAAGCTGAAGATATTAAGATAAACTTTATTATCATAGTTTTTAATTTATGTTGATACCTAAGAACGTAGATGTGAAATTGAAATACTTGAAGTACCTATACCTATCGCCATTTTTAGTTTGAGGTAGAATAGCTTTGGAGATACTACTGCAATAAAACCTATAAGAATTGACTTCAGTTTTTTCTGTGTTCGCCCTTAAACCCTATTAATCAAATCTCGACGTACAAAACATTGCAATGACCACTTTAGTTTTTAACTCAATCTTAATAGTTAATAGAATTAAAAGACTGATAACAAAGTGATAAATTTGTGAGTAATCAGTGCAAAAAAACTATGAAAGTAATGAAAAAATGCCAAAATCATGTATAGAGCGGACAGGACACTGACCCAGGCAGTGATCAGCGTATAGACCAGCAAACATTAGATCGGGCGTGAGAGTGTGTGTGTGACAGTGTCAGGTGGCGATGAGGCGGGGGGCATGTGTGCCCCCGCGCCTCTTATCAGGAGATAAGGCACCGTGGCCGCCATCAAGCACCTTCGTCTCGACAAACGTGTTCGAGTTATCACCGTGACCAGGCCGCTTGGAACTAAGCGGCCGCCGCCCGCCATGCTACACACACTGAACGCACTCGCCGGCAAGATTTCGCCGGGCGGCGGCCTGGATACGAACGCGAACAGACACACGTTGCCCAACAAGAACCACAAGCAGCCCTCGTCTCCCTACAGCAAACCGAAGTAAGTGAACTTAATTTTTTTACACACAGCTCAAATTTTGATTATCTTCTAGGAAGGGTTGCAAGGATTTGCTTCCGTAAAGTTGGTCAAATGTGTTGTTCTTTATCAACTTTCACTGGCATAAATTAATTATCAATTTACCTTAATTTACTTGTTAATTTAGCTTCAATAGTTATCGTCACATGAAGTTCATAACATTGATGATCATAAAACATCTACTCTTATGACAATGTACACTTTAAAGATAAGGATATTTTGTTTTCGGTACCTGGTTTATTCCGTTATAATAATGTCTTATCAGTACCTGCGGATCTTAATCTACTTGAATCTTATTATACGCTCTTCAATCGATAGAACATCTATACTATATTTGTCTTATTATACCTATGTGTCACCTCAGGTAACCTTTTGTTTGTCTTTCATCAATACCGTGTTTTCGTTCAGGTGCTCTTCAAAAAATAGAACCTTAATAGAGCTTATATTGTGATACATAAGTATTTAATGCTAGTATTATTCTTTAACTTAGGTATCTATTCTGTTGCCTATATCAGTTTATCAATGCAGCATTTTAAGTCTAGTCATTAACTCTATAATCAAGTAGCGTGTGCTAAAGTTTTTTGATTATAGTAATGAGATCGTTATTCCATGTTTTTTTTTATTGCGTGTGGTGGCAGACGAGCCATGGCCGATCTGATGGTAAATGGTATGGTGATAATTGCTTACTTCCCTTAGTCGCCTCGTAAGACATCCGTGGGAAAGAATGGGATGGTGACACTAGTATTCTTAGTCCGTCACGTCACGGATAAATGTCTTTGATGATGATTTAAAATTGTTATACTTTTAATTTTTATAGTGATATAATATGGAGACTACATTGTTTTAGCTCACTTTATCGATGAGAACTGCTGCTTATAAACCTGGTTATAACAGGGTCAGAGCCAAACTGCTGGTTATTTGAAGTTCTATTACTATTTTTCCTCTAGAACACAGACTCATTGAAATGGCTTATGGCTGATTAAATTGAATAATACTAAGGTCTGTGGCCCCTTTGGGTACTGGAAAAATCTACTTCGCCCCAAAACCTGCCCCCTGGCGAATTTGTTTTTACTTTATTCTAAAGCTATTACCCGAAGGTTGACGGGCAAAATTAAATTGTTCGATAGTACCTACAGAGTTATTGAGCTTTTTCGTAAAAAGAAAAATTCTCAGTACCCTTTTTTTGGTTTAGGCGGGCAAATATGCACCTAACCGCACACCCCGTTGTTTGGGGCAACGAACAGGGTGATGTGGGGCCTTCACCCACTAAATAAACCCGCCGTGTGCCGTCTCTCCACCTTTATTGGCGGGCCACTGGAACTACGTTACATTGCTTCAGTGGTCCGCCGGCGGCTTACCCTTTCGGGTACCCTCTACTGAGCGATGCATCCGCACACGGAGCGTCACACTTTCGCGGGAGGCCTTGCGGGTGGTGAACGTTCCCCGGTCCATCCACCCGCAGCCTCAGCTAGGGCGGCATTAGGCGCAAATACTCACGCCTGCGCCGCCCCAGCTCAGTAGCAGCTTGGAGTTTGGAAAAGTGCCTGGTAGACGGCAATAGGCTCTCCCCCTATTACGTGGGACTTAAACATAGCTGGCGAACCGTGGGTATGTAATACACCTCTGCCTACCCCTACGGGATATACAGGCGTGATGGCTGTTTTTTTTACGATAGCAGGTACCTCTTCTAAGAAAAAAATAAATAACCTCGTAATAGTGAAAAATCTAACTTACCGTCGTTATAGATCACTGATTCGCTACTTCAAGACTATACGTATTCAAAATTTCGTGATAATTGATTCAATAGTGAAAAAGTGTAACACACTCACTTTCGCATTGATAATTATAATAGTTACTGGTAAGAATTACTTGTCCCAGTATGAATGGGCTGACTCGATTGCGGAAGACTCTCCCACAGTAGCTCAACCTGTAACCACAGTAGGTGCTCCTACAGTTATGTTTCTTATGGTGAGTGAGAGCGCCGGAAGCCCAAATGATTTCGTTATGTTTTCCTTATTATCCTTCATCTATCCCTTTCCCTTGGAGTTGGTGACGCCCGAGTGATGTCTCTGGTATTGCTACCATCTATAGGCTACGGTAACCGCTTACACCATCAGTTGGGCCCGAATGCCTGTATGCCATTCGCGTAGTATAAAAAAAATGCAACGTATTTTCTAATATTTATTGAATTGACATTTTAGTTAAATCGTAAACGTATACTGAAAGTGCTTCCACAACTCCGACAAATATTTATTAAGCTCAATTTATCTTTCAATTTAGCTGTTTTAAAGTTTCTTGCTTAATACTACTCAGCGGTAAAGTTGGAATCCCTCTTATGTATTGCAATATTCAAAGATTGCTCTGTCATTTATATTTTGGCGCAACTTTTGACAGTTTTGATGAATCACTAAGATCCCAGAGCACACTTGAAGGATTTATTACAATTTTAGTTTTCTCTGCATATCCTTTGCCAATTTTTCAACTTTTGTTTGCATATCATTGAAATATACCTTTGTAATTTGTTTTATTAACAAAACTAGCTTGCGTTTGATCATTTTAAATAGTAATTTATCGACCAAAAACCTATTTCTACCTAACATCCCTTTCCGTGCCGCTTAAATATTGGCTTGATCTTACAACCCTATTCCTTTTTAAATTAACGATTAAATAATGACCAGCGAGTCTCTTAGAACCTGAAAGTCCTGATTCAACTTTTAAAATACGTGAAATGTTTCTAGATTCTATATTCAGTTCCCGAAATAAATATAATATCTTGCTTATGGACAGGCTTTCTTCTTTTACTTAATTGCTTTGATCGATGCATTTGGCTCCATACTTATTTTGTGTAACTGCTATTAGAGCAAATCGGTTCTTTTAAACACCCCACTCTATTTTAATGCCACAGGAATATTTAACAGAGATTGGTGCGAAAATAAAAAGACCCAATGAATATTCATTTAAGAATGACTGGCTCCAAATTTTAACATTATTTTTTTCTTAAATTTTATTAGTATTCATGGCCAGACTATGTACAGTTTAATTGATACTTATTGTTACCTGTTAAGTTCTAGTTAAATACGTTATTTATTTGTATTTTTTTATTGTAGTAACTACCTTGCTACCATTAATTGACGACGTAATTTAGACCTCATTATATATTACGCGGATTCTCATACGAAAGATCTTGGGAACATTTTAACCATTTGCATTGTTTAATTAGAGTCCCGTTGAGTGTATGATTTGAAATTTCATACCGGACATGTACTACGAGTACCTAATCATATACCTATACAGCTATGTTTATGGCGCGTTTATAATAAATTAGTATAATCTGTTGTCCTTCATAAAAAATCAAGATGGTCTATTTTTACGTGTTTATACCTTGTTTGTGCAACCTTAACTATGATCACGTCATAATATGCCTTCACTCGAATACTAACCCGTCACATGTGATGAGTCAACAGAACAGATAATGTTTTGTTGACAATTACTAATTTTATCCTACTTGTCGAGTTTGAAGTTCAACAACTGCACAGCTGGCGGAATGGCTCTCGCCCGAGTGTTTTGGGTTCGATTCCGACACAAGACAACTCTTTGTGTGATCCACAAATGGCTGTTCTGAGTCTAGGTGTACTTTGTGTTCGTGAAATTCTATGTTTGTAAAGTTTCTCGCGATACAAGTATTATTCCTTAGTGTGGTCTTAAAAAAAACCATGAAATTGCATCAGCCTTAACAGTTGTCCCTAGTAATGTGTCACTGATAGTGAGTTTTTTATACTACAGAGAACAAACAATTGTACGGCTTGCCTGATATTAAGCTGTCACCATTACCTATATAGGCTAGCAACACTCTAGAGTAAGGGTGAGGAGGTGAAAATGAAGCAGAAGGAATGAGGAGTGAGTTAAGGCTCCAATGCTAGCTGTAATAAATATCATGAAGATAAAACTAGTATATTTTCGTTTTTGATAAATCGCTTTATACTAACCAACGGCCTTAACGGGTGGCGAATGTTACCCGGTCCTTCCACTGGCAGGCTCAGCTAGGGCCGCATCAGACGCAAGTATTCGCGCCTGCGCCACCCCAGTCACTGGCGGCAGTTTGGGTCAGCAGAAGGATCTTCCTCCGTGGCCCTCTCTGCCACTTCCTTCTGTGAGGAGGTCATATCGCAGCGACCACGGTCCAGTTTCTGTCGCTGCCGAGCATCGCTCTGACGATTACATTAATTATAAATTTATTATATAAATGTGAAAGTGAATTTGTTTGTTACGATTTCACGCTGTATATACTGAACCAATAGCAAGACGAAGGTCCAGTGTGTGTTATCAGTGATGACTTACGGCACAGAGGCGTGGTCTCTGAATGTTGGCCTTGTATCAAAGCTCAAAGTCGCTCAGCGTGCCATCCAGCGGGCTATGCTTGGGATCTCTACGTGATAAGATCCGTAATACGGAAATCCGTAGGAGAACGGGAGTGACCGATATAGCCCGCCGGGTCAGCATGCTGAAGTGGCAATGGGCAGGCCACATCGCTCGACGTAGTGACAACCGTTGGGGAAGAAAGGTTCTCGAGTGGCGACCGCGTATCGGACGGCGCAGTTTAGGACGGCCTCCCACCAGGTGGACCGATGACCTGGTCAAAGTCGCAGGCAGTCGTCGGATGCAGGCGGCACAGGACCGTTCGCTGTGGCGTTCTCTTGGGGAGTCCTATGTCCAGCAGTGGACGATACAAGGCTGATGGATGGATGGATACTGAACCAATTATTATTCAATTTTGCATACATCTAGTCTGGATCCCAGAAAAAGAAATAGATCACTTTCCATCCCGACAAATGGAGCCCTTGGCATTGCTATTTTTACAAAGTAATAATTAATGTATACTAGAGTAATGTATTTATATTCTACAGTCCACGTGGACAGAGTCGCGGGCTGAATCTAGTCTAGTATAATAATATACAGTTTGCCTTCAAATGAACGTATATCACAGAATGATACCAAAGATATTGTTATTCTGTGAACGTGACATAGTGGGCCTTCATCACCCTACTGTCTCCTTTGTTGTACAGCAAGAGTCAAATCACGTCAGAGGATGACACGTGTTTTAATGTTATATGAATTTTTATGCGTCACTTTGTGAGGATAGAAAAGAAATGTTTCGACGAATATTGGATATGATAATATGAACTGACTGCAACTCAAATTGCGTGTGAATGATTGACTTGACATAAAGATCTATAAGAAGAACACAAAAACCTTGTAATATGACTGCTATTAATATATAATAGTTAATATTAAATACTAAGACTTTACAAAAGTCGCCCAGATTAATTGTTATTTAACATAAAAAAACGACTTCAAATTTTCACCAAAACTATAGAACCACTTTGGTACTGAATACTTTGAAAGTGTATAACTACACCTATATAACAAAAAAAATATCACAAAAACGCCATATAAATGAAGAAAAAATCGGTGTTCATACATAACATAAAAACAAGATACACGAGGAACGCATGAACTCCTTTTTTTGAAGTCGGTTAAAAGTTGGTAGAAATGACTGTGCAAGCAAGGTTGATAAGTTCTCAACTACTGATGTAATGTCTTACACTTCCAGTGGTCCGTCAATTCTGGCGGAGAGATGGCACTCAGTAAGTCTATTTTGTGGGTGAGAGCCCACACTATCCTGTTTGTTGCTTTGAACGACAGGCTTGTATTTCCGCCTCAACAAAAAAATTGCTGATACGTTTGTAACTTTAGCGCACACTGCAGGATGCAGTTATTCAAAATACTGCATATCCCTAAATACAATAATATATTATATGTACCGTTAATCAACCCCACAACACATTTATTGTACAAACATCATAATCTCAATAGCAGCGGTCAATATTCGTTGCATACCCCATTGTAACTGTTGAGTTCTCCCCAACAGCTGTCACTGATTTGCTTACCGATAGGCGTTTATGCCAGCTTTTGCTAAAATTAAATATTCGCTTCTATTCTGACACCACAATAAAATAATTTTAATGCTACAACGTTTCATTACTTATAAAATAAAATGTTTACTGCCTTTCAACCGTCAAACACTAATTTATTTCGTTTTAATGGAAATCATATTAGGTGAAGAAATGGAAATGTTTTTCTCTATTATTTGTTTTAATGTGAAATTTATTTCTAACAAAAATAAAAATGCGGTAGACGACTAGACGATCTTAACTGGCAGTGGCGAATTAGGAGACTAAGAAGGTATGTTGTAATTATAAAGCAATATTTCCAAAGGATGCCAATACTTATGTAATAAAATCTATATTCAATATAGAATATAGCATCATGCCTGTATTCCCCGAAGGGTTTTAGGCAGAGTTTTATTACATACCCACGGTTCACCAGCTATGTTTAAGTCCCACGTAATACGGGGCGAGCCTATTGCCATCTGCCGGGCACATTTCCAATATTCAGGCTTTTCTTTTTGATGCATGTAGTGGCAGACGAGCCACGGCCCATCTGATGGTAAATGGTAACCGTCGCTCATGAACTCAACAATACCGAGAGTATTGTCAAGCCGCTGCACACCATTTCATTTCATAGATACGAAATGAAAGAATATACGGCTATCTCCTGCTACAGCCAAAACGCAACAATGTGCTTCGTGGCCGGTCACACGGGAGATGGTGGTACCAATCCGCTCGGGCCCGATACCAAGTGAGTACTCCCACTTGGTACTCAGCCCTACCACCAATCATGAAATAGATGATAATTGCTTAGTTCTCTTAGTCGCCTCATACGACACCCGTGGGAAAGAATGGGGTGGTGACAATTGCATTCTTAGTCCGTCACCACACGGAGAATATTTATTTTTACGAAAAAGTTCAATAATACCTTCCGACCCAAGGATCGAACGCAAGACCTCATGATCAGTAGTCGCTCACACTACCGCTGCATCACAGAAGTAGTTTGCACAATAAAATCAATATTCACGTAAATATTAAGATCGAGTGATGAAGGTTCTGTACCAGCGTGATACTTGATGGAATCCTAAAATGAAGCTGGTGTCCTTACCACCTGGAACCGCATGATTGCAATCATGTCATAATTGTGCATTTTACCGCTCAAGCAATCGGTTACACAACTTACTGTCGATCAACGGATAACCAAAAAGTGACTAATTTTGAAATATCTGACCTGTTCCATGCTTCGGAAGGCACATTGAGCAGTGAGCGCCAGCTGTCGAATATCACTCTGGCTGTTGTTACAGTTTGTCAAAATCTTAAACAAAAAGATTCCCTAGGTGCTCGTGGACGTCAATAGACAGCCGCAGTCGTTGATGATGAGCTAAACCCGAACCGAATGGCAGTTAGGAAGATGATGATGATGGTTTTATTACTTTGGTGAATATTGTAGGTTTGATTCCCAAATAATATTTGGAGTCTCGGTGTACTTGTCTACAGATGCCCTTTACTCATCAGGGGCCTCACACAATGAAAGGTAAACCCCTTTATCCATCACGGTACTTTATAATATTATACATAGGGTAAACTTTATAATGATTGGCACTCTAAGCATATTTTAAGATTGATATATATATTTTTGCCAACCCGCCTCCCAAGAGTGGCGATTACGGCACTATCCCCCCATATGAGCACACAGGACCGCTCGTTGTGGCGTTCTCTTGGGGAGGCCAATGTCCAGCAGTGGACGTCGAAAGGCTGATGGATGATATATATTTTTTAAATTGATAGGTGTTTAAAAAGTCAGCAAACATTAATAAAGGGTTCTCTGGTATGTATATTTTCAAATAAAAATGCATTAACCAATCTAATTAGAGATTTTTAATAAAAAAACAAATAAAATCAAAATAAATATTTAAAGTTACAGTCATTGGCACCACAAGTACAGTAACTGTTATTATCACATAGAAATCAGTCATTGGCACCTCATAAAGTAAGATTACAACAGAAAATTGGTCCAAAAAAAAGCACTTGTAGCCATTATTTACCTAAAAACGAAGCATAATAATAAATTATCTGTTACAGTAAATTATCTATGTTAAATAGTCGTTCGAAAAATTAAATAAGAAACTTTTAAACTTACCTTGTGAATTGATGGTCCTTATTAGAAAGTGATGTTTAACAGTTCTGCATGGCGCCGGTATATATTTATTTTCTTTAGTGCTGCCAGCTATAATATTATAAAACGTACTTTTTTCTGCAAGCAATGTTACTATTGCAGATTATGAAAAAAAGTAGAATAGATGTTTTTTGCTATATGATGCTATGCTATATGATGTTTTTTGCTATACCAGTTCTTAATATTTTTTTTTAAAATCCAAAATGCCAATGACTAAGGGGGTACCAACAGTACTATAGTTTACCCTATATATTATTATAATAGTTGAATTCCTACCTATCTATATGAAAATTGGTACCAATATCGTATCCAAGTATGGATAGATACGTTAATAAGTGATAACACGTTTGGCGCTTAAACAAAAGTGGAGGGGCGCATGATAAATCATATTGATGTGATAAAAGAACCCCAGTTTTGTTGTAATATTCTTTTTATTATGATATTGGTTGATAACTAATAATATGGTATGTAGGTTGTTACAATACATATAAATAAAATCTGTATTGATATTCGTTTGTAACTCAAATATTGCCTAGCAAAAGTTTGTACTTCAATCGGACATAGCTCGTAACGCTACATAGCTCGCTAATATCCGCGTCAGATTTTAAGTAAAATTTTGACATCCTGCCAGCTGTAACGACTGCCAGTGTGATATTTGACAGACGGGACCCACTGCTTAAAGTGGCTTCCGAAGCATGAAACAGGTCAGATGGGTGACAAGGTACCAGCTTCATTTTGAATTGCCTGATACCCTTTGCAACAGCAAAACCGGATTGATTTTCTTACATTCCAATGTGGTCAGTATAAGTAATATATATATATATATATATATATATATATATATATATATATATATATATATATATATATATATATATATAGTGCCTCGGTGGTGTATGCGACTGCAAATCATGAGGTCTCGGGTTCGGACCCCGGGTCGGGCAATGTTATTGAGCTTTTTCCTAAAAAAGAAAAATTCTCAGTAGCAGCCTGGAGTTTGGAAATGTGCCCGGTAGACGTCAATAGGCTCGCCCCCTATTATGTGGGACTTAAACATAGCTGTCGAGCCGTGGGTGTGTAATACACCTCTGCCTACCCCTTCGGGGAATACAGGCGTGATGCTGTCTTTTTGTTTTTTTTGTTTTGTCCGTATAAGTACGCTAGTAGGAGAGCCATATTCTTCTCCTGATGAAGGGAAAAGGGAGACCCAAAAATGCTACAAATATTATATTTAAGAGTCCAAAGAATAATTAAATATTATTACCATAATACAGAAAGTATATTAATAACATTGAAATATTACTTATTAACAATGATTAATATCATCGAATTAACCAAGATCTCAGTGTTTACACATTTGCTTTAAATATGAAGTCAAGTTTTTTTTTATTGTCAACGGTGGCAGACGAGCCAACGGCGTACCTGATGGTAAGTAGTAACCGCCTACCTGATGGTAAGAATTTCACACAACGTCCTCTGGTCCCAAACTAAGCTTAACGCTTGTACTATGGGTACCAGATTACGGATATAATACATAGATAACTTTTTTTTTGTAAATACATACATATAATAGATGGATAAAATGTAGTATTTAAGTCTAATCACGTTTCATCAAGATCCGTTCAGTAGTTTTAGCGGGAAACCCGAATAAACAAACAGAAATGGACAAAAAACCTAATAAAATGTTTTGCGCTCAGAATGCCTTTACTGCCTAATACATTTTTGGGTATTGTGGCAGACGAGCCACGGCCCACCTGATTTTAAATGGTAACCGTCGCTCATGGACTCCTATATACCGGGAATATTGTCAAGCCACTGCTCACCATTTTATTTAAGATTTGAAATGAAAAAAAAACTAGACGTTGCGGGACGTCCAGCAGATGTGAAAACATCGAAATTATTATGTAGAAATAAAATTATCATAACTTGACAAAGTACTCCTCAAGACGAATGAAACGAGTATAAACTCGATAGGGTTGCGTAGTTTCATTACAGAGTTACTATGGCCACCTTCCAGCTCCATCGTCAGACCCTGGATACCATCTAGAGACAAAGTACTCGTCAAGACAAATCATACGAGCCCAAGCTCGATGGAGTTATGTCGTTTTATAACGGAGTTCCTATGGCCACCTTCCAGCTCCATCATCAGACCCTGGATACCATCTAAAAACAAAGTACTCGTCAAGACGAATCAAATGATTCCAAACTCCATGGGGTTGCGTCGTTCCATTACAGAGTTACTGTGGTCATCTTCCAGCTCCATCATCAGACCCTGGATATCATCTATGACTGAAATTCTAGTCAGGACATTTCAAACGAGCCCTAACTCGACGGGGTTGCGTCATTTCATTATAGAGTTACTGTGGCCACCTTCCAGCTTCATCATCAGCCCCTGGATACCATCCAGACACAAAGTACTCAGCAAGATGAATCATACGAGCCCAAACTCGATGGGGTTGCGCCGTTTCATTATAGAGTTCCTATGTCCACCTTCCAGCTCCATCATCAGATCATCTTCATGTCATCATAATATTGCATTGTCACGTAATATACACATGCGTGTAAAATGTCAGCTCAATCGGAAACCGGTAAGTGTGTCAAATTTAACTTGCAATATTTGAACGGGACAAGTACAACAAAAGCGTCGCCACACTAACAGCCGATTTCACCCTCCCTCCGCATTAGATGTTTCACATCAAAAAATTAACGGCTATGGCCTACTACGACCAAAACACACCGATGTGTTTCATGGCCGGTCACACGGGAGATGGTGGTACCAACCCGCTCCGGCCCGATAGCAAGTGAGCACTCCCACTTGTTACGCAGCCCTACCACTAGTAATGCATCCATCCATCCATCCATCAGCCCTTCGACGTCCACTGATTGACATAGGCCTCCCCAAGAGAACGCCACTACGAGCGGTCCTGTACTGTTTTGCTCATATGGGGGATAGTGCCGTAATCGCCACGCTTGGCAGGCGGGTTGGCGATCGCAGTGGATGTTGTTAATACTCGAAGGAGTGCTGCTGCCCACTCCCTCGGTATTCCCTCAGTCGGCTCTTACGACTCCCATGGGTGGAGAAGGGGTGGGACAATTCTAAAACCGACCCCACGTGGCCATAATGCAATGTCTGATAATTGCTTACTTCCCTTAGTCACCTCATACGATACCCGTGAGAAAGAATGGTGTGGTGACATTGTATTCTTAGTCCGTTACCACACGGACAGAAAAATAAACGTTTACTTTTGAAATATCTTAAAAAACTGACACCGCTCTTTTACAGCTTTATAATAATATACGAAGAAATATATCTAGTAGTAGCTGCGCGCGATATGTAAATAGTTATAAAACATTTTGAGAATGCGTAATATTGATAGTCTGGCTGCAATGGACAAGCGTGCAGCAATATCACCTTAGTCCCTCGCATTCTTAAAGATATACTCCCAACAGTGGGACAATAATTGGTGACGGAAAAAGCTATAGTAGAAATCAACAATATTTCGTATTGCAACATTGAACAAAAATATATTTCAAATGTAGGGTCTCATCAATAATAAATAGATCAAATCTACCCACGTTTTGTTATAACATTCGTTTATAAGCGTCAATTTTACTCTGCAACTAGTGTTGGCTTGATCGAGTCTGATAAGAGATAACGGCCTGTAATCGAGCGATGTACGGCCTTATCAGTGATAACGTAGCAAACAAGTGCGCCGCACACACACGACAATGGAGCCATGGATACTCTAGAATACATGGGTATTATATTTCTACATAACTTTAATTATAACCATAGACATTTTACTAAAATACTACTTCTCTTTTATGTGGTGTTTTACAAGCCGATCGTATCAACCGGCTAGTGAATTGGTTTTTTTTTGTATTGTAATGCTGGTAAATGGTACCCAGTGTTCACTAGATGGTAAGTGGTAACCGTCGCTGGGCAGAGTCAGATGTTTATTTGAATTTCTTTATGGGTGGTTAATGCAGAGACATTTGATACATATGCTTAGTTATAATAGATTTGATTATTGTTGTTATTTATGTGACATACTTTTTTAGCAACTAGCCTTTGACCGCGGCTCCGTCATAGCTAAAAGTTAGTTTTCAGGTTATATCTCAGGTTCCCGATATAGTAGTGGGATACAATGTTTACCAGTTTTTAAGTCAAATCAAGAGCTATCAAATAAAAAAGTTGCATCAAAATCGGTTCAGTAGTTAACTGACAAACAGACAAAAATCAAAAAAAAAAGTTTTGTGTTCAGACACGCTTATATATAGCCTAATACAGTCATTTTTTTCTTAAATTTATAGACAGCTCTGTTACAGCTTTATATTATTTTGATCTGTATTTTTAAGCACTTGACATGCTCAGCTACTTATAGAGTACAAATTTAATTTGTGAATGAGGATTCACAAATTAAATTTGTACTCTATACCTAAGTAGCTGAGCATGTCAAGTGCTAAAAAAATACAGATTAAAAATGTTTAAAAAATCGCGCCATCAATTATTATGAATTTTAATTGCAAAATTAAGCCTACTAATATTGGATTAATGCATGTAAATGCGTCCGATAGGTGGCGTTGGTCGTAAAGACAAATGTGATGAGGAGATTGGGATGACCGAAAGGTCAGTGCGGTAGCTCGGTGGCTTAGAGCACATCGGAAGCATATTGGAAGGGACGCAGGTTCGATTCCAGCTCGCACTAAAGTTCTCTATTTCCTCATTCACAAATTAAATTTGTACTCTATCTTAATAATAGTTAGAAAGTGGAACATTATATGGCATGCTTGCTATCAAAACAGTGGTGTTTAAATTCAACATTTACTTTTTGTCGTAGTATCTACTTAGTTCTTGTAGTGTCTAAACACTTAACGCCTAGAAGAAACTTGAAGGAACGGCGCTATTATTTGTATTTCTAATTTTTTAATATCCTTCATAAAGGCTGCTAATGGCAATGCAATGATGATTGCATAACCTTCAGTGATGATAATCTGATTTGATCATGTAGTTTATACATTTATAAAAACAAGGAGGGTTGCTGTCACGCAAACCGCCAGTTTAAAATTTTAGCTCTGATGGTAAATCCGTAATGTACCTTGTTATTTGCTTCGTGATCTCTTTCTCTTGCTGTGATAGCAATCATTTTGATATAAATTACTTTGATTATTTAGATATTTTTATATATATTTTTAGCATTTGACATGCTTAGCACTATACATTAAACACAAAGTGAAAAATGTGAAATCGAAAATAACAGTCAGGAGCAGGAATTGAACCTGCATCTTCTGGATACGGTCCAGATGCTTTACCAATTCAGCCATCCTGACAATTGCTCCTGACTGCTAATTTCGATAACACATCATACTTAACGTCTTTGGGTGATGCCTGCGCCATCTGTCGGAAGTATTTTCATACATTATACCGACCAGGTAAACTTAATTTTACAATTAAGATTTTACCTAATAATGACGCAAACCCTTTAAATATTTAGATATTTTTATATATATTTTTAGCATTTGACATGCTTAGCACTATACATTAAACACAAAGTGAAAAATGTGAAATCGAAAATAACAGTCAGGAGCAGGAATTGAACCTGCATCTTCTGGATACCGTCCAGATGCTTTACCAATTCAGGAGCAATTGTCAGGATGGCTGAATTGGTAAAGCATCTGGACGGTATCCAGAAGATGCAGGTTCAATTCCTGCTCCTGACTGTTATTTTCGATTTCACATTTTTCACTTTGTGTTTAATAAATTACTTTGAGTCTAAGAACACCAAGTGATAGAGTCTTGCTTATGCAAGATCTAGTAAGTACAAAACTCTTACAGAAAGTCAGCGTGAAACAACTGTAGGTAGGCTACTGTTGTGTTTCGTATGGTGAGTGAGGGCGCCGGTTATATTAAGCTAGCGACCCACCTGATGATTAGTGTTAACCGCCGTCTATGGGTGGACATAATTATATGTAATATTAAAATATACATAAATTGATTTCTCTTATATCCATCCATCAATCCATCAGCCTTTCAACGTCCACTGCTGGACATAGGCCTCCCCAAGAGAACCCGGTCCCGTCATGGGCGGATAATGCCGTAATCGCCACGCTTGGCAGGTGGGTTGGCGATCGCAGTGGATGGTTGTTAATACTCGAGGGAGTGCTGCTGCCCACTCCCCCGGTATTCCCTCAGTCAGCTCTTACGACTCATGGTTAGAGAGGGGTAGGACTATTCTAAAGCCGGCCCCACACCACCTCCTCTTGCTCTTATATAGATATATATATGTATATATATATATCTACAATCAAAATAAAATGTCTAATGTACCAATGAATACTATCAAAAGTCATGAAAATATATAACACAAGCCTTTGTCCGCGCTCAGCCTCAGCAAAAAGCTAGTTTTTAAGTTATATCTATACCCTAGACCTATATTCGCCAATAAACTAACAAGATGATCATATTATTGTTCTTACAGTGGGATGGTGACGATGAATATCAACAACAACGTCACAAGCATAAACAATAACAATGACGAGAAGCCGGAGATGCCAGACCCTGATTACATAAAGGTACATTGATTTATTTGCACATTGATTTTATAGCTTTAGTAGCCTTTGCCCGCGGCTCCGCCGCAGCCAAAAGCTAGTTTTTAGCTAATATCTCAGGTTCCCGATATAGTAACGGGATAAAATTTATACAAGATTGTAAGAATAATCAAAAGCTATCTAATAAAAAAGGTTGCATCAAAATCTGTTCAGTAATTTTTGTGTGATGCGCGGTCGAACAAACAGACAAACAGATTCTTCTTTTTCCTCATTGACAAAATAAAATTTGTACCTTAAAAGTAGCTGAGCATGTCAAATGCTAAAAAATATAGATCAAAATAGCCTAATACAGTATTTTTTTTCTAAAATATCTTAAATGTACAGACACAGTACAGGTTTATAATAGTATAGATAATATTAGAAAGGCGAACATTCGTCTTCATCGATATGTCGTGGATATCCAAAATGTACACATGAGTCTCGCACAGTAACTACGCTTATCATTATCGCGCGGCAGATACAGCGATAGTAACCATTATTCTTAAATTGATTCAGTCTTGACTGTCTGATTTGCTCTCAAGAAAAGGGCCGTGCAAATTGTATCTTATACTATACTATAAAATGTATATTTAATGACTTAAAACCTCATGATTACAAGTCTCACTAAGCATTTATTTTTTATTGCTATTGATAGCAGACGAGCCACGGCCCATCTGATGGTAAGTAGTAACCGTCACTCATAGACTCACTTATACCAAGAGTATTGTCAAACCGCTGCACATCATATCATTTCTCAAATGAAAGAATACATGGCTGCCTTATGTTACAGCCAAAACACACTGACGTGCTTCATGACCGGTCACAAAGGAGACGATGGTACCAACCCGTTCAGGCCCGATAGCAAGTGACTACTCTCACTTTGTACCCAGCCCTACCACCAGTAATGCAATGGGTGATAATTGCTTATTTCCCTTAGTCGTCTTGTACGACACCCGCGGGAAAGGATGGGGTGGTGACACTTGTATTCTTAGTCCGTCACCACACAGACTACATCTAACTAGAACAGTTCTATTTACTTTTATACGTATCTTGTAGTAATATTATAGTTTGCTTATTTGCTTTGATATTAGCTCTGAGTTGTTAGTACTTTGGACCATTACAGTCATACGACAAAGAAATTAAATTGAAAAAAATCTCTGACCCCCTTACAAAAAACACATCCCCTATTTTTATATAACAATAAATATATTTTTGCCATCCCACCGAGTCCGTTTTAACGTCAACTCAGTTCACATTAAATCTACCTCCCGAACCTCTCTATAAAAATAACCGAAACTTTTCCGATTTATCGAAATATAAATATTACTACATAAAAAAATAATAACATTGTACAAGCTCCGATTTATTATAATATATAAGTATTCTTCTTATGCCGCGTGGGGCCGGCACCAAGAATAGCTCCACCCCGTATCTTCCTATGGGAGTCGTAAAAGCCGACTAAGGGATTACCGGGGGACCGGGCAGCAGCGTTCCCCTGTGTTCTAAAAACATCCACTGCGATCGCCAACCCGCCTGCCAAGCGTGGCGATTATGGTAAAACCCCCATTTTGGGGAGGCCTATGTCCAGCAGTGGACGATAAAAGGCTGATGGATGAATGGATAAGTATTCAGTATTTTGTTCCTTTCTTTCAACGTCAAACTGTCATATTAGTAACAAAAACAAAACACTGAATAACTATTCAGAGGTTATACGAGTACTACGTTTATTACTTAGGGAGACAGTGTTTTGTTTAATCTGTAATGTTAATCACAAGTCCGCAAACATTTCGTTTACGCGTCAATGACCTCTTTCATATGACCCACATATTACCTAACCTACATATATGTATGTACACTGGTACTTACAGATAACATATATCGTTCATAGTGAGAAAATCGCGCATTTTAAATAAGATACAGCACAACATAATGTTTCTTGCTTTTTTTGCTAACATACAAACCTTAAACTAATCTTGCTTTTATTTTGGGTTGTTTTTTTGGATAAAATAATAAAATTTAAATAAGTACCATAATTTAAAAAAAAAACTTTTTTACCAATCTATAAACTTCACCGAAACCTAGGTAGAATTCCAATTTACGTACCCCGTATTGCACAAACCATGGAAGATAGGAGGAAAAATAAAGCAGGTGCGATTTTAAAAATAAATTACTTTTAAATTAAGAACATTCTTATGTCTATAGCAAAGGTTACACATAAATATTATAAGAAGGCATAGGTATCTATCTAATATATAAAATTCTCGTGTCACAGTGTTTGTCGCCATTCTCCTACGAAACGGCTGGACCGATTCTTATGAAATTTTGTGTGTATATTTATTAGATCTGAGAATAGAATGGTAACTATTTTTCATACCCCTAAGTGATAAGGGTGGTCCACCCCAAAAATTTTTTTTATTTTTAGGACCAAATTTCTTATTATAATTTTTTTATGATTCGGCATATACCTAAGTTAGTTATTTTTTTCTACGCTAGAAATTACCTAAAAATTCTCTAGAAGTAATTTATATGGCAAAACATCGTTTGCCGGGTCAGCTAGTACTCGTATATACCTATATAAAAATGAACCCCTATTTCCCTAGTCCGGTTATAGCTTGAGAACGACTTTACTAATTTCATTAATCTCTTTTTTTTAAGTTTTATAATTCATTGTAGGAGGTTAAATAAAATAGCGCAGAAAATTGAAAAATTTCAGAAAACTTATTATTTTAACTTCGCGCATTTGACAGTAGGCTAGTAATTGAATATATTACATAGCTAAGTCAGGACAACGTATATCGGGCCAGCCAGTCTTTGAATAAAACGTGAGTAACCCGAACATTCTGTGTTAACTTGTTAATAGGAGTTGAAATTATATTATTTTACTTTAGAAAGCTTCAAATTGAAATTTTAATTTCCTTCTAAAAACGTCCGCAAGTTAGTTTCAACATTGAAAATCTTTCAATCTCTTGTCCCAGGCACAACGGTCGGTGTAGAACAAAACGCTCTCCAACTGAGTCGCGTTTAATTCATTTTGCTCCAAGAAAATTAAGTTTGAAATTCGCAAATGAAGTGACGTGCCCACCTAATTAAAAATGTTCCGAACGGATGGTCCGCGCATTCTCTGCTAGATGACGCCACCGACCCCTCTTCCAATTATGCGCCTGTGATTACTTTATGTACCGACTTTCCCAACCGTAACATATTAATTGCCCCTATTAATTTGGGATTTATGATATCATTGTAATAACTACATATTATTAAGATGTTAATTCTTTGCTCATGTAAGAATAATTAAAAAAATTAAACGTCTAGAAGCAAAAGTTGGTTGTCCGTGTGGTGACGGACTAAGAATACAATTGTCACCACCCCATTCTTTCCCGCGGGTGTCTTATGAGGCGACTAAGGGAAGTAAGCAATTATCATCCATTGCATGACTGGTGGTGGGGCTGGGTACCAAGTAGGAGTACCTACTCACTTGGTATCGGGCCCGAGCGGGTTGGTACCACCATCTCCCATGTGACCGGCCATATGAAGGACATCGTTGCGTTTTGGCTATAGCAGGAGATAGCCTTTTATTCTTTCATTTCATATATTTCGGTGAAAGGAAATGATGAGCAGCGGCTTGACAATACTCTCGGTATAGTTGAGTATATGAGGGACGGTTATTATTTACCATCAGATGGTCCGTGGCGATGTCCCCAGCACCAAGAGGATATTTTTATACTACGTGGATGGCAAACGAGCATACGGCCTGATGGGAAGTGGTTACCATAGTCTATAGACGCTAGCAACACCAAATTCTCAGGTTTCCCAGGATATGAAACAGGATCTTTTCGAGTGAAAATTGTTCCTGCGTTTTCTGTTAATACATTTTTAATAGGTGGTTTAATGATTAGATACCTTCTGTGCCGAGAGTTGTAAATTTGATTCTTTTGAGTGAGCCACTAGAGGATGTTCTGGTGAACGAAATGTATCCATACCACTTTGTATGTTATATAGTATATTTCTTAAGTCAGTGTGGATATGTAAAGGCATATATAAAAAGAAAATAGTACCCTATCGTTTACTTTAATTTTCAGATGTTCGTTGGTCAAGTCCCTCGAAGTATGGATGAGAACGATCTACGTCTGATGTTTGAGGAATTTGGCAGGGTACACCAGATCAATGTACTTCGGGACAAGATCACCGGAGCCAGCAAAGGTTTGTTTCTTTTATCAAAATATAATATGACGCATAAGGCTACTTTACATCATAAAACAACTCTGCTAATTTTATTGTAAATTATTATGATTATTTGTTGTAAAATATCATATTATTTAAAACAACTACATATTATATAATTTAAATATTGCTCGCCTAATTCTTCTGAATATTGTGTATAAGAAGTATGAGAACACTAAAGAAACGTGTGCCTTATGCCCTAAACAGTATACCAGCGGACATAAGACAGGAAAAAGATCCTTTAAAAATTGAAAAGAAACTTAAAAATTATTTGTTAAGTTGGTAAACATGTATACCTAAAGTTATAATATATCTATATATATTTATATACATAATATATGTTAATAATGTGACTTACCCACAGTCAATAACTAAACCAGTTTTGTGGGACAATATTCAATGTCAAATCTTGTACTAATTGTATAATAAATAAATAAATAAGAAAATATGTTGACTCAAGGGATATTATGTAAAAATAATATCCAAATAAAAATATAATTATTAGTAATATTACCTATTAGGATATATCGATTAAAACGAATGACAGAGTATATAAAGAAAAAAAAACATGTATTTTATAGAAATGATTGAGAAAACTATAAGCTAACGCTTGCAAGAAATGGTAGCATTTTACACAAGTAAACTTGAAAAAAAACTACGTTAACGGGGCTACGTCGGCGGGATTTGAACCTGCGTCCCTTCCAATCCGGGGAAACCGGGGACCGCTAAACGGTCTAGAGCATTTTCTCGTTTTCCACATTTTCACAAATAATTTGTTATTTAAAGTAGCTGAGCATGTCAAGTGAAATACAGATCAAAATAGCTATTTAATTATTTAAAAGTACTTAAATATTAAAAATGCAAAATTTTTACCATGCACTACTGTGGCTTTTATCTACACAATAAACGCTAATTGTGTCTGGCAATCTTGTGGTGTCATCCATCCATCCATTAGCCTTTTAAAGTCCACTGCTGGACATAGGCCTCCCCAAGAATACTTCCTGATATTTACGCGAATGTTACATGTCTATACTATTATAAAGCTGTAACAGAGCTATGTCTGTACATTTAAGATATTTGAGAAAAAGTTACTGAATTAGGCTTTATAGGCGTTCCTTAACACAAAATGATTTTTTTTAGATTTTGTGTCCGTTTGTTTGTTTGTTTGTTCGCGCATTACGCAAAAACTACTGAACGGATTTTGGTGCAACTTTTTTTGTTTGATAGCTCTTGATAAGACTTAACAACATTTTATCCCGCTGCTATATCGGGAACCTGAGATATTATCTAAAAACTTTTATTTCATAACTAGCGTTACGAAATAAAAGTACGTTTACGGAATCTATCACGTTTACTTGATATTATACTATCCCGACGTTTCGACGTTTCTTACCACCAGTCAAGTGATACCTTTACAGGATGCATTGATATTGTGGTCTTTCCTACATTGGGCAAACAAAGAAATCTATAAGATCTCGGATCAAAGAAAACATTGCTGATGTGAAGCACCGTCGCTATGCAAAGTCTGCATTTTGTGACCACACAAAGGACCACACCCGCCATTATAAAGGTTTGACAAACCTCAAATCCTCGCAAAAGAACATCAATATCGTCCTAGAATGATACGTGAGGCTATTGCAATTAAGAAACATCCAAATTTCACTAGAGAAGACGGCTGGATCTTTCCATCTTGTGCCGTGTGGGGCCGGCTTTAGAATTGTCTCACCCCTCTCCACCCATGGGAGTCGTAAGAGCCGACTGAGGGAATATTGAGGGAGTGGGCAGCAGCACTCCTTCGAGTATTAACAACATCCACTGCGATCACCAACCCGCCTGCCAAGCGTGGTGATTACGGCACTATTCCCCATTCTTAGGGAGGCCTATGTCCAGCAGTGGACGTTAAAAGGTTGATGGATGGATGGATAGATAACAGATGGTTCTACAAAGTGTTATATTGTTTGCGGATTTTGTTAGTGCTGTTTTTTCAAGTAGACCTTTATTTTGTTCCTGAGTATCCTCGTAAGTCTTATCTTTAACACATTTTTATAAGCTTTACCTGCAACTAACAATATTATGTAAACAAATTTGCGAAATTCACTAAACAATTTAAATTCCACAAGTCGATACTTGGCAAATGTACACAACTATAGGAATGAAAATTTACCTTACTTTATACTTACTTATCATCACGCCATCTCCCTTGCGGGGTAAGCAGAGAACAGAGTGCCAAAAAGCTCTATTCTTGAAAACATCTCTCGCTTCTCCTACATTTAAAGTTCTCTTTATACACTCTCGCCGGTTTCGGAGACTCCTGACTCCACCTTCCTTCAATACATGACCGATTTGGTCTAGGTAGGTGAGTCTCGCTCTTCCCCTGTACCTAAATCCTTCCACTTTCGGAATCTTCTTAATAAGTCGCCCGTCAGGCATTCTTGCCACATGTCCGAAACATCGCAGCATTCCCTTTTTTTATTGCATGTATTGGCAGACGAACCACGGCCCATCTGATGGTAAATGGTAACCGTCGCTCATGGACTGAACTATACCGAAAGTATTGTCAAGCTGCTGCTCACCATTTCATTTTACCGATATGAAATGAAAGAATCCCTTTCGCAACTTTACACCAAAACTCTGTCTTATACCCACTCGCTCTCTTATGTCGTCGTTATGAATGTGGTCAGTCAGCCTAACACAGATTTTCTGCAGAGATCGCATTTCGACTGCATTAATTTTACTATATTTACTAGACTTTATAACTTCAAGCAATAATTCTGACTACGGCCAGCCAGACGAAAATACGTATTTTCACAATTTACAAACAAACAATATATATACCTATATATATTTTAAACACAAAGTGAAAAATGTGTAATCGAAAATAATAGTCACGAGCAGGATCCTGCTAGGCTATTCCGTAAGATCTCACTAGCGAACTCACTTCTGAATTCGCAGTGAATAGTATTTATTAAGCAGGGGCCGGACAATGCCGAATTTGACGTATGGTTCCAGTTTATTACAAAGAAAACGTCGCCATCTTATAAACAACCCGCGTAAATAAAAATGCATTTGATATCCTAAACTGATGTAGAGGTCACTGTTATAAATTTTACAAGTATCAGTTTTACTATGGACGTAGTGTGTTTGATAAATGTAGGAATGGAGGATGAAAACATCAGCAAATCGGATGTATTTCGGTTGTGAAAGAGCAGAGTGTGACCGTTTGCCGATCATGTTTCTGCGCCTCAAATTTTGTGGTTCATCTTTGTAGTGAACAAGTTTCAATTGAATTGTAAAATAGAAATGAACTCACGGCCTTCAAATTTCGAGCAACTTGAAAGTATCAGTTTGAAGGAAATTTACAAATTTTAATGATTTTAAATTTGAAACTTTTGCCCAAAACTGTCTATTTTATTTTCGAAACTTTCTCGCGTTGTACTTTGGTAATTATTAAAGTTAGAGCTGTCAATCTTCATTAAGTAATTTGAGATGGGCGTTTTCTTTATACATAGTTGGAATTAGTCGTTGGACTGTATTTTAAGTTTTGTTAGTTGAGAATAGTCACTGTAATAATATTTCAATAGGCTGACCTGAACATGACCACTAAAGTAATGTAACATGGTTCTAGTGGCCAGGTGGAGAGACGGCACACGGCGGATTTATTATTAGTGAGTGAGGGTACCACACTACCCTGTTCGTTGCCCCAAACGACGGGGTGTGGTTAGGTACATTTTTTCCAGCCTTAACAAAAAATATGCTGACCTGAACCACCATTAATTGCCCTGATGCAGGCATTTTCATAAGAAATATTATATTTTTTTGATGATTTCATTATTTATTCCAGTTTATCTGTTGGAAAATAGAGGAGAATTCGTTTGCGTTTTTAAATTACTATAATTCATTTTGTAAGTCCTTTCGCTGCCAAACGTCGTCAGAGCGATGCCCAGCAGTGACAGGAGTTGGGCCACGGTCGCTACAAACATTTACATATATATGTCTCATCCTCTATCGGGGATTCAGTTTATTCAGAAAACACATATATTTTTTAATCTAAAATAGTCTTTCTGAATCGCAGCTTCTTTTGCACACCTCATAAGCGAAGCGTTGAGGTGTGTTCTACTCCCGGTTTACACGGCACCACTGATTTTTCAAACTTAAAATGTCTCTATTTATCATATATTGCACTTGTAAAATAATATCTACACACACATATAAAGAACAAACACTATTTTTAATACTCATGATATTTTGATGCCATTTTTGTTCTAAAAAATCTGGCTTGGACGTCCGTGAGTTGCAGGTAATGTATGTTAACACGATAACGACCAAAATACTTTACTAAGAGAGTTTTTTCGTTTACGAATTATTATGACTAGGAATAGAGCCCTATTTCTTTTCATGTTCTGGTTCGATGTGGTTTAATTGTTATAAAATAAACAAAAAATACTGAATATTTACGGCATTTACGCTCGACGTGATACTAAAACCAGCGCCTTTCATGAGAACTACCTTTTTACGTACGCAAAGCCACCGGTGGTTTTACTATCGTCAACAGAACGCCGTTCGCCCGGCCGCTACATTGTTTTTTGTTAAAAGATTGTTCTTACCTTTGCTTGACAAACTTATGATATTTGTCAAGTATAATAAATATTTTATCCATAACAATAATTAAAAACACTAAACACACGTAAATAATAACACACCAACGTTATAAAACACGAAAAAAACATATTTTACATTCCACATTTTTTTTTGCGTGGCCTTGGCGTCACGGTGTTTCCACTTGGAACAAAGTATAAAATTATAAGGCAACCAAGTTAGGAAGATAAATGGTTTAGAGATTTATTGTTGAACTCATTTTATTTTTAAATAAGTCGTATAATATTGTCCAAATTTGCAATTTTCTATTGATAGATGTCACTGTTTTAAAGTTAAAGCGATATTGACAAATGCAGCCTTAGATGTCGCTAGTGGCAATTTTAGATGTCGATATCATTGTATTCAGTTGCTGTTGTGTATATATAGAGCCACAATATTGCTTTTATTGTAAGGAAACTAGCGATGTCTTTTTGTTTTCTTAAATTGTTTTTGTTTACAGTTTAATAAATTATTCAATTTTTATTTTACAGTTTACATGTTTATAATTTATAATTATATGCACTTATGCAGGTATATACTATATATGTAAACTCATGGATTGTTGTTCTTACTAATTGCCAGATGGCGCCTTGCAAAATGACTGAGAGGTAGTGTTGGGCAGGACACGACATAAAAAAGAGTTTGTAAGAGTAGCCTCTTTTTTACACTGAGCCAGTACAATGTCCCACTTCAAATGAGGCGAGGCATACTGAAGCAGGAACCGTACTTGAACTTGAATTCGGGACTTGAAATTCTTGACTTGAAACCCCAGGAGCTGGAAAACACAGGGCGGAACGTCTCAACTCCTGGGGACACTGTTCTGGTTCTTCCCGCCGAGCCCCCGTACCCGAACTAGGTTCAGGTCCGAGGGTGTCGGCCGACCATTACAGTGTCCATATTAAATTATTAATAAAAACAATCCTCACAGAATTCATCCAAAATATAAACATGGAAAACTTTATAAAAAAATAAATAAATCAGAACCCCCCTACATTCTGCAGGTATAAAGCATTGATACCGAAAAAAATAGCTACCTAATAAATGATCGCCCCCTAAGGGTGGCGGTGAGATGATATAGCAACATACAACAGAATAATTGTTGACTACATTTACACAAAAAACCAGTTCCATAATAGTCTAGATGACAAGTAACATCTAATGATAAAACTGTTTTTAAAATGCCTGTCTGCCCTATAAGGGCGACAGCGTGAAGATATATAACATTTAACAAAAAATAGTTTTAAAATGCCTGTCTGCCCCATAAGGGCGGCGGCGTGATGATGTATAAAATTTAACAAAAATTAGTTTTAAAATGCCTGTCTGCCCCATAAGGGCGACAGCGTGAAGATATATAACATATAACAGAAAATAGTTTTAAAATGCCTGTCTGCCCCATAAGGGAGACGGCGTGATGTTAAGTAGTATGTAGCAAAAAGCAATATTCTTAAATTATATATATGCGAACTATTATATTTTACAAGTAGAAGCGAATAAAATTCTAAATGCAGTTGTATGTTACAATCTTAAATAATTAGTATTAACACATTTGGAATAAAAATTCTATGGAATGACAACTATGTTATGAGTATTACTAGGTATTTTGCAACAATAACAACATAGAACAGTTACACGTAAAAATCTACTTTTCATGTATGGTTATACCAATAAAGTAAACGAAGGAAAATGAGTCCTACAATAGAAATGATTATAAAACGTACCTTTGGGGTTTTCTAAGTCACACACTTTTAAATGCCCTAAACAAATATTATATTTTATGATAATTTACGCAGTGTTATCTGCCTTGACACACACGATAATTTCCGAGAGAAAAAAAACTACCTGCTGTTCCCTCTTTATATTTTTTCTCTAATAATATTCCCCCTTCTATGATTATACTTGCCATCTCTTTTTAGCGTTGTTGCCCCGACTTACTCATTGGTGGATAGTTTTTTGTTCTAGAACTTTTCCTATCCATACGCTTGCGATTGGAGTAGCCATAGAACGTTCTCGAACCCCAGCGTACTCTGCTCGCATCCGGGATCGCATGCTGGCCATATATGGTAATAATATTTGATTCTGGCCTTTGTGGGAGTGGATTCATGCGATCCATTGGCGATAATCTAACTGGGTAGGGAGTCTAGGCAACCGCGCGTATTTTAAATTTGCGGATATGGTATCCGGTATCAATTGAATATGCGACTTTATAATTTATATAGGAATTTGTTCAGTTACATCGTAACACTCAACTTACATTTTGACGTCACGTACGGGAAAAATGTACCGCCTTTTGTATGTCCTACTCAACACTACTGAGGGGTAAACCAATATAGAAGTACTTCTTAAAATTAGCGCTAGATGGCGAATAAGACATGAAACCCACATTAGTACTTTTTAAAATTAGCGCTATCTATGTGATTTATTGAAAACTACTTAGTAAGACCAATACATTATTAGTTACTTATCAAATAATCAATTTTATTGTGAAAAATGAAGATCATGAGGCGTGCAGTTTTGGATTTTCCAAAGTATTTTTTTATTCTCGCAGAGTTAAATTGATTTAGGCCATAGTCCAGCACGGTAATCCAAAGCGGTTTAGCAGACTTCACAAGCACTTCACTTTATGTACGTTATACGAAATGAAACCGCCTGTTTAAAAACCGTAGCAAGCGTAGCATGCTACGATAAATCGTAGGATGTGTAGAGCTTTATATTGACATAAGGAGTAAATAGAAAGTATAAAAATTATTTATAGTCGTTACTATACCGAAGGTGAGGTAGTAGTTTAGATACTATACCTCCATTGCTGTGAATTCAACTCCCACACAGTTTTGTTGTATGACAATATTTATATTATATTTTTTAATTCAATGTCTCATTTATTTATATACCAAATTTCATCCCAATCAGATCAGTCGCTTAGCGTGATTCATTGTCAAACATCTAAACACCCAGAAATCGTCACAAACTTTCACATTATATTGTTAGTAGTAGGAAAGAGAAAAAAAAGAGTTAGAAAAGTAAGAATAGGAATAGAAGGATAATTTTCCAACCAAAATAAGGCTTTGGATCAAAAAAAAAATTAAAAGCTTATTTCGCATTTATTCTCTAAAACATCTTGTTTCATATAAATCAATAAAATAGGTATGACTAAAAAATTTTGCGCTCGCAAAGTACATTTGATCCCTAAAACAAATAAAAATTTAAATTGACAAAAGTGTTCTCGCTTCAATATGAGTGTGTTTTAAGCGTGTTGTCCCGCTTTACATATCATTGTTCCGCGGACCAACAATAGGCGAGCTTTTCGCGCACTCATAATACATGTTGACATTTTTGTTTGTACCGTTATTAAAGTCTTTTGTGTGAAAATCCCCCCTTATTTTTTTCCCACTTGTACGTTGTCTCCTTTTGTCAGTGGGCGTACGAACAAGGCTCCCCCGTGAAGCACTGGCCGTTGTTCTGTAAAAATTTACAATAGAAGGGGTCTGTTTTACTTTTTGATGACGTCATTTAATTAATTTTTTGCGGTGTACATTGTAAAGCATCTAATAAATAAGCTGTACCCTTAGATGAGAGCTTTCGTTTACTGAATATAACCAAAATTAGTTAGTTCTTATGATTTCTGAATCTTACCAAGATTTAAATGTCTAAAGCAATTCCGCATGTCGAAATAATAATAAAATATTAGGAGCTCAAGTAATATCAGAGATTATGGAATCGATAAATGTTGTAATCTGAAATTGGTACAAATCAGCTCTAATAATTTACACTCTGTGTTTATTCAGTATCAACCGCAAACAGTCTGTATTACGTGTCGTCTGTTTAATAATGTGATGCAATTCAAATTATACATTTCGTTGTAGTATTTATTCGTATATATGTTCGGAAATATATTTAAACCATTTTTTTTATAAAGAATGGACCCTTGAATATCATTTCATTTGATTAAATTGCATTTTATGTTAAAAGTAGACATAATAACTACTCCAACTGATAGGTCGTACGCATAGAAATTGTTAACTTGGCACTAGGAATGAATTAACGCTAATTTATAGACAGAATCACTATCATCATTTCGCACACATATATAACAGATTAAAGTTTTAACTATATAATTAAAAACTTAAATTAAAGGAACAGATCCTTCCGATATAAGATTTCTAAAATTTGAGAGCTTTTTAAGGTTGGATATTGACAGCAAAATTAGGGGGGGACTATAAATATTTCGGGATAAAAACTATACTATACGTTAATCCAGTGTGTCTCGTCTATCTACTTAAAAGCCCATACAAATCTGTTCAGTCATTTAGGCGTGATTGACAGACAAACATCCAAATATATTTCTAGTCGGATTAGTAGGATAATCATATTGATTTTATTATACGTACTAATAAAAAAGCAGAATTAACCCTTAGGTATTTAAATGTCATTCGTGTCAATTAACAGGTGCGTATAATGTGAACTCGTTAGGCTTGCGTGTTAGACCTGTTCAGTGCCAGTGCTGCCAGTAAATGGTGTGTCAATCATTTTGTAGTAAGCCCACTTAGTTATAAACACGGATGAAAGTTGCATGATTGTGTTATACTCGGAACCAATTAACGTAATTTGTTTATCAATAGTTTAATTACTTACAAGAAAGACTATGTTTAAACCTCTTTTACCCAGAAAATGCTAAATACGGAATGTATATTTTTTAAACTACTTTTTTTGGGGTTAATATTTATAATAAAACGTGTATATTGACATAGATGTCACCTGTACGGTACCGGATCGCGAAATAGTATAGTCGTCTCGATGTGCCAATTTAGTTGTATTAGTCGTGCGTTGCTAAGTCCACTGAAACTAAAAGTCTAATAAACTGTTTAGCCCTAATTTGGCCACAATTACACGTTACATATACCTATATACCATAAAATGGGAGTCATGTACCGTAATGTCACTATGTACGTAACTTCAAATTTTTATTTAGATATTTTTAGCATTTGACATGCTTAGCACTATACATTAAACACAAAGTGAAAAATGTGAAATCGAAAATAACCACGTGGGCGTCACCCAAAGACGTTAAGTATGATGTGTTATCGAAATTAGCAGTCAGGAGCAATTGTCAGGATGGCTGAATTGGTAAAGCATCTGGACGGTATCCAGAAGATGCAGGTTCAAATCCTGCTCCTGACTGTTATTTTCGATTTCACATTTTTCACTTTGTGTTTAATGTATAGTGCTAAGCATGTCAAATGCTAAAAATATCTAAATATTTAAAGGGTTTGCGTCATTATTAGGTAAAATCTTAATTGTAAAATTAAGTTTACCTGGTCGGTATAATGTATGAAAATACTTCCGACAGATGGCGCAGGCGTCACCCAAAGACGTTAAGTATGATGTGTTATCGAAATTAGCAGTCAGGAGCAATTGTCAGGATGGCTGAATTGGTAAAGCATCTGGACGGTATCCAGAAGATGCAGGTTCAAATCCTGCTCCTGACTGTTATTTTCGATTTCACATTTTTCACTTTGTGTTCAAATTTTTAACTGACGTCTTTATTTAACAAATCTATAGTCAACTAACCATAGGCCCCTTGCTATATTATTATGAATATAAAATGAATATTTTTGGGGGAGAAGCCACCGCAGACCCTCAGATTATCAAATCCGGCAAACACAATAACCAAATATTACCAAACCGCACTTCTCACATAAAGAAATTAATTTGATTATAACTAGGTAACAAGCCATTAACCTAAAATCTCTTAGAAATGCGAAGCAACCAAGCACTGTGGTGGTTTTCCTCCTAAAATAACCATTTTGTTGTTCAGAAGCAGAACCTATCTCCGATTCACTTGAACGTAGTGATCGATAATCGCACCAGGCACTGCCGAGGATATGAGCATATCCTCGGCAGTTCGTATTGCTAAAAGCATAAACCTTACCACGAATCATCATCTTGCTGCAGCTATATCCCTAAATTCTACTTCCATAAAAACCATAAAGAATGCAATGTACGAGTATGTTGACGTAATTAATAGACGTGACTAATTGTTATGTGAGAATGTAACTTGTATGTTAAGCTTGTCATGAGTAAATATTTGTCCGTTTTAGCTTTTCTAGATATAAAAAATGTGTCAATGTTGAACACCTTAGTTCGTACACTACAAGTTCGTACGTACAATGTTTAAATAAAATAATTTCCTTTTCTTTTGCTTTTTGTAATATTTGTTTCGGTTTTGTTCAAATGAAATAAAGCTAATTTGAAAATTTTGTCGTTGTTATTTTTATAAAATTGGCTTTATTTTATATTGTCTAGTATTTGTGTAAACAAAAAAATATTATGATGAATAAAAATATTTTTTTGTAAGTTTGAGGTAAGGTGTGTTTTAGTAAGCCCCGTGTATGTGATGTGTGTGTGTCATGTTATGTACGTGTGCGCTTCTGTTACAGGGTGCTGTTTTGTGACGTTTTTCACTCGCAAAGCGGCGTTGAAAGCCCAAGACGCTTTGCACAATATCAAAACATTGACTGGGGTAAGTGTGTTCTTGTTTTATTTTTATGTATATCTTATTGTAATAAGTACGTATAAATTCCTTACAGTGTTATATACTTGCCTGTGAGTATTATTTGTTTACAATAAGAAATACATAATATTGTTTGGAGTTTATGCCTGTTGATATCAATGCATTTGAAAAAGGTTAAATTTTAATTTTAGATTAGATAATATATATAATTTGTTATGATAGCAATGCGATGGTGGATCAAACATTTTATGTTACTCAAATAACTTCTTAATAGACAGAAGAAAAATACTAAAGAAAATGACTCGCATAAACACACATCATAATTATCACATTATTCCAAAGAAAACACGAGATTACTATCGATAGGAATTAATAACTCCATCGCCGCATACCTGTTGCGTGGTTACAGCAGTTCTATAACAATTTTCTTTATAGGTCGGAATGGAACAGGGACGAACAAACACACAATTCGATACTCGCGATTGTTATCAAACACAATCGAATTACAGACTTTCGCTCTATCTTTGTTCCCCCTTATTTCAGGGTTGGCAACAGGAAGAAAAGGCAAAAAGTAAAATATTAGGTTAAGTTTAAGATTCATATTATTTTTATTTTTAAATAAAAGATTTTTAAGAATATTTGATTCAAAACTATCTACTTTAGTTTATTTAATAATTATGCGTAATAAGTATACGTTAAGTAACACACATAAAAGCTAAATATATTCCATCTGAAAATCGCATATACATTAAGTAAAAAAAAATTATTAAAAAAAGTTTACGCTTGTAATCTTTTTCTACATGACCAATATGGTCTAGGTAGGTAAGTCTCGTTCTCCCCCTGTACCTACATCCTTCCACTTTCGCATTGTATATCTTCTTAACCAGTCGCTCGTCCGGCATTCTTTCCACATGTCCGAACCATCGGAGCATTCCCTTTCGCATCTTTACACCAATCTCTCTTTAAACTCTCTTTCATACCTACTCGCTCTCTTAAGTCATTGTTACGAATGCGGTCAGTCAGCCTCACTTCACAGATTGTCCGCAGAGATCGCATTTCGACCGCATTGAATTTACTCTCATGTTCCTTTTTACATACCCAACTCTCGCTTCTATATAATAACGTTGGGACAAGCACTGCGTTGTGTATTGCGACACGTGCCTTCTGGCTGAGGTGGTGGCTGCCGAGAAGTTGTCCCAATGCTCCGTTCACTCTATTTTCATCCACTTGTTTTAGCACACCATTTCCTATTGCTACTCTAACATCTGTTCTGGCTTCTTCTCTTTCAAAAACCATTACTTTGGTTTTGCTCACATTCACACGTAGCCCCCTTTTCTTACAATCTTCTGCCATTACGTCGACTAGGGTTTGCAGGTCAGTCGCAGACTGCGCTAATAGGACCGCATCGACTGCATATAGCAGCGAGTTAACCACTGAGTCGCCCATGTGAACTCCTACATTCATTTCGTTCAACCTTTATAGACATTTATCCAGATATATGATAAACAGTCTGGCTGATAGAACGCAGCTGTTTAACGCCGATTTTGACATCAAACCAGGGTGACATTCCATCATCCAGCTGCACAAAAGCTCTGCAGTCCATGTAGTTGGACTGCACCGCTTGTAGCAGTCTACCGTTAATACCATACTCCGGCAAAATGTCCCAAAGTTCCTTTCGTAAAACAGTGTCAAATGCTTTCTCCAAATCCACAAAACTGCAGAAAACCCTCTGGCCAGCTGCTTCTCCACAATGTTGCGCAGAGATAACACTTGATCCATGCATCCTCGTCCACACCTGAAACCTCTTTGTGCCTCACACAAAAATTCATCAGACACCATCCTCATTCTCCTTTCAATAATCTTACCATACACTTTGACTGCCAAACTGGTCAAGCTTATGGCTCTGTAGTTTGCACAGTCATAACGTGAACCCTTGTTTTTAAACAAGGGCACGATGACTGCGCTTCTCCAGTCCTTGGGAACCATTCCTGAGCTCCAACATAAATTGAGAAGCATCAGGAAGGATTCCCAGACATATGAGCCTCCAAGCTTGATCATCTCAGCAGACACCATATCAATACCCGCTGCCTTACCATTTTTCAAACTTCTAATCGCCCATTCAATTTTATCCATACTAATGTCATCAGAGGATGCCGGTACCGAATGCTGATCTGTTATACTACATGTGGCACCAGCATCACCCTGAACATCCGCATACATATCTCCAAAATATTCACTCCATCGGCTTAACACATCTTGTGTTTGCGTAAGAATGTCTCCACCTTTAGACCTTATTTTATTCATTCTGAAAGCTGACCAACCACTCCGAGATTTCTTCACCTCCCTCCAGAAAATTTTGGTGTTGCTCTCGAAGTTTTTGGTCAGCCTTACTTCTGCAATCATATTTCCTCTATCACGCTTCTCTTTCACTAAGGCTTTGGTGTCATTCTTACGTTGCCGGAATTTTTCTTTCTTCTGTTCTTTCATACTTGCACTCAGGTTCAAAGAAGATACATAGTCCAGCCACGCTTTCTTCTTTTCGCTGTCTACGGAAGCTGCTACTTCCGTATCCCACCATGCATCACCTTTCACTTTCCTATGCTTCTTTGAGCATCCACATACTTCTTTCGCTGTATCTACCATACTATCTTTCACAACTCTCCAGCATTCTTCTATGTAAGATCCCGGCTGACTTGCCATAGTCAGCCGTTCACGGACACCCTCTACATAATTTGCTCTTACACTCTCTTCTTGCAACTTTTCAATCTTTATTCTTTAAAGCCCTCCGAAGTGGACACGCTCTCGCCAGTGTCTCCACTTTCTGAACAGACCACTAAATCTCGCAATAACGAGTGGCGATAGTGGTCCGTGTCGACAGTGGGACCTCTGTAGGCTCTTGTATCCAGAATTTTACTTCGGAGGCGACTGTCTACCAGAATTAAATCTATCTTACTTCTCTGTTCATTCCTTCTCTATGAATACATATGGATGTCCTTATGTTGAAAAAATGTGTTTGACACAATAAGGTTTTTCTCCATATATACATCCGCAATGAGCCTACCTGCATCATTCACTCTCTTATCACCAAATGAACCAAGCACGTCCTCGAAGTCTGGACGCTTGGTCCCAACCCATCCATTCAAGTCTCCGCATACGATCACGCGTTCACTAGCTTCTGCCAAATCCAGAACTTCCCTAACATTATCCCAGAACTTCTCTGGATCAGATGCCACCAAGAGCCTACGGGAGCATAAGCTGCGACCATGAAGACCCTGGTGACACCTAGTTTTATTCGGACCCATAGAAGTCTGAGATCAAACATTCCGTAGTCTTTCACACCTGAGAACAAGCGAGCGGACAGCAACACCTCCACTCCCATGCTGGCCCGATCGCTCTGTGGTACACCAGACCACAGAGCTAACCCGCCACCAGGAAGATCACAGGCGTCGCTACCCTTTCGCTTAGTTTCTGTTACACAGACCACATCAAGCTGTCTGTCCGACATGACGGTTACCAGCTCGTGTAACTTACCTTCCACACCACCCCTTACATTCCACGTGCCTACTCGACACTCTGCTCCTCTCGACTCGCCAAACTGGGCAAGGCGTGATGGGTGGCGGCCCCCATCGCCGCATCTACCGTTGTTCGTACCGACGGG
Organism: Leucoma salicis; assembly: GCA_948253155.1. Lineage (NCBI taxonomy): Eukaryota > Metazoa > Arthropoda > Insecta > Lepidoptera > Erebidae > Leucoma > Leucoma salicis. The sequence continues at coordinate 5,068,150 of OX411808.1, read as the reverse complement.
GGCGGGTCGGTACGCGTCGCCTCTGGGGCACGCCTTAACCCGCACTGCGGTACGTATATTATGATACATATATTATGATTTAAAAAAAGTTTAAGCTTTATTTACTTTTATAAAATCTAAGCCAGACCCAAATTGTTTCAAACAATCGATCAGCCCATCGCAGTCTAATTCTGGCCATAGCCAAATGGCTATCTTTTGTAATTGAGAGAACTCAATTTACGCCTCAACGTCCGATTCAAACATACGGTGTGCCTAGTTATATAATGAAATAAATTTCATTAAGCTATCCTTAAATATTTACTGACAGCCCTACGTTAGTCTCGTCTTCATCTCGGTGATAATTCAATTCGATTATATTATCGGAGAGTTTTTCTCTCTCGATTGGTTCTCGAAATGCTTTTCTTTCTATATAAATGGCAGGTGAACAACTCGACATCTTAATATAGAAAATATTTGTGTAGTGGCGATATTCGGCGTCATACAGACAACTGTTGGGTGCTTTTTATTCTGGGCTGTAAATATATTTCTTGCATTATCATTAACGCAGTATATCTTACTATTCATACAGGAAATGGTTCGGGACAGTTTTAATAATATTTACGGTGATAAAGCGTATTTGTCTTTACCTATAGGTACATTATTAATTATCTTTGTATGAAAAATGCAAAAGGTACACCACGAGGAGATAACAAACTTGCCCAAAGTATCTGAGTCTTAAATAAATGGTACTAGAACTTAGAATAATATATATAATTCGGTATCTAGTAGCGGGTCCGAGGACAAAATCGTAAATTATAGTAATCCAAAGGTATGGGTTTAATCTCGACGTAATCGGTTATTCTCGGTTTGGACCACTTTGGTGATTGCCTAAGTTAGAAGTAAATGATTTATGGCTGGGTTTAAGGATTCAGGCATATATTAGAGTTTATGGAAGGTGCTTGTGATATAGTTAATTGGATTACGTTCTTTTGGGTAATAATATAACTATTATACGAGCTTAAACATTAAAATCCAAATACATAGTCGTTTAGTCGTATCATACAAGAACTCTTCGAAACCGTTTATTTATTTAGGCATGATTTACGGACAAACATTTAAACATCTTCACAACCATTTATGATCTAAAGTAGGATTTTATAAACTTCGCATTATGTTACAGTTTCATGTCCTTGAAAAAAATCCTATTTAACGATCTACTGCGCTAATACTACGAATACATATTCTCACTAAGACCCTTTCCATCAACCCTCCATTTCACTTTCCATCCATTTCTTTAGTGATAGCAACAAACGATTGATATCCCTGTTATTTGAACCTTTTTCGACACTATGTAACTAACACTTAACATTATTAAGGTAAAACAGACATGAATTTATGCCCAATTAAAAATAATAACGCCTAACCGTAAACATAAAAATATCTACAACATTATTACGGAATTCCTACTGACTACATAATACGGTCAACTTGTGGAGACCCAAGATCGGTTGCAGTAATGCCTTGGGCAACATTTTTGACATTGTTGGACCTTACCCATTGATGTGGTTTAATTCATCGCGGGGCGAAGCCTCGGAATGATTCTGCCCAATGAATTTTAGGAATTTTTCTCATTAATATTGGGTCATATTTTATGGTAGTGGAATTTTCTGACAGGACGGTTAGCGTAATAGGATAGTGTAAATCTAATATATAACAATCATTGTTTGTTTGTTTAGATCTTATGCGCCGCCACACTGTTAATCCTATCATAATTAAATTTTGCATAAAATCCAGTCTACAGAAAATTACATAGGCTACTTATCCCGAAGAAATGGTTGGTTTCTGTGGGATGGCCAAGGATAACTGAGTCACAGCAACCCGTGGCTGAGTTCGCTAGTAATATACTTTAGTTTTTCAAACTATCACTGGCCCATTGTCAGTTTCCTCTTGGACCGAATGAAATTTAAACCAAAATCCACCAGCGCAAGTTGTCAAACTTCACAAGTCGTCAAGAAAATTTTCTAGTCTTCACCGAGCAGCGACAAATTTGTCTACAATTACATACGTAACCTTGCAAGGTCTCGACTTTGGTTGGGAAATTGAGTACAATATCACGGATTTTTGAACTAGACACAAATGTAAAAATTAAATTTCATCAATTTTCCAATCTAACACCATGCTGACTGACACGATCCACCGCGCGTGAGCGAGTCGTGTCCAAAAAATATAAAACTTTAAACTCAACTCTCAACAAATTTATTAACGAAAGAAACTTCTGAAAACTGTTCGTTGGCAGAATCAATAAGATCGACACAAAGACGAATTCATTGTTTTAACAATAACACTCATTTTTCATTCGTTTGATAGTCTCTTCGAATTATTTACGGAACTTTAGCAAAGTTGAATTGATTTGAAATAGAAAATTTTGAATAGAAATCATAAATTACGCGACACTTCATAGATAACGACTATAAAGACTTGATTTTATAAAATGGATACAATTTTACATAGAGTGACATGATGTGACACGTTGGAGAAATAAAGCTGTGAAAGTAATTTAATACTTTGCCTGCCCTCCTATATAATGTTTCCAACTAGTAACTTACTTATCGTTTGTGTGTGACTACCTAATATAGGCTAATTTTGTAACCATTATTTTGTAGTCTAGATAAAAAAGATAGAGTTTTTAGTTACTGGTGTGAATAAAATAATATTATGTGACGGTTCATTATGTGACATCATCATACATATTATGTCATACGCATACATTGTGTATATAAACATATATATATATATATATATATATATATATATTATACATGTATATCAACGGTGCATTGGTAAAATTTCATATCTTAAAAATCCGACCGGGTAGCTGACTGGTAATTCCTGAGATTAGCGCTAAATAAATAAATAAACTCTTCAGCATATTAAAAACTAGTATAGGTAAATAAAATATGTCATGAAAAATACCTGAATAAAAATCATTTGAGCTGTATGACGACACTAACCATTATTAACAACTTTTCATTACTTGACCATTAAAAGCGAGATATATCTGCGTCTATATTCCTCGTATACACTGACCTCGCCCTTTAGTATATTATTTAACCTGAAAATAACCTTTTATCGAACAAATCAATCAACTACAACACACGTCTCTGTTGGCCGACCCGCCTTTTGGCCCGTAGTCACACTTACAGCGTGCAGCAGTAAGCGTATGTATTTCTTCAATGAATATAAATAATGAATGACATAAATATTATTTTATATTCTGTTTACAAATTATTACTGCTCGGTGAAGAAAAACATCATAAGGTAAGCTGCAGCTGCTGGTTTGTGAAGTCTGCCAACCTGCACTGGGCCAACGTTGTAGTCTGTAGATTAATCCCTGGAATCACTCTGGGAACCTGTGCTCAAATGTAGCATAGTTGTCTTGTAAAAAAATGTATATTACGAGTATATAGCCTATAGTTACTATGAAGTTAAGGGTCTTGTCGTAAATTTTACTGCCATAAAATATTATTATGAGAAAAATTATTAAAATTAATTAGGCAGAATTATTCTATGGGTGTCTAAGAGCCCATACAACCTTGTTCCTTGCCCCAAACTACAGGGTGTGCGCGTGGAACATTTGTCCTATCTTCACAACAAAAAAAGTTTATCAAGGTTAAAGAATTTCTCAAACAAGCAAACCGAGTCCAAAAGCTATTTTAAGCTTATTCTGAAACTTAAATAGGAATGTGTTATGAATCGTTATATATTTATAAAAAAAAGTTGGTATACATCGTTTGTTTTTATAAGGATGAAGGAAGTATCCGCATGAGGTCACAGTTATACAGACATCCAAACTTCCGCTGCCCGCTACTAAACACCAGTAAAACAAGCGACTTACGTTATATATACGTTGGCCCGGATGTGTTTGACTGGGCCGGACACGGCCGAACTTTGATCGATAGCCCGGATTTATGATCCGGTTTCCCCCGTCTTAAGTAATTGACCAGCTCCATTAGAGAGGTGGCCTTCAGGGTTCCGTACGGAGCACAAACAATGTTTGGAGTTTTCGTGTTTGGTTTATCATATACTCGAGGTTTTATTATTAATTTTGGCTTTATTGGTGCCTGTTTAAAGAGGGTGAGCTATATACAAGTCGATTGCTTTCAATATAGTACATGAAGTAAGGTTTATTGGTATCTATATTAGCAATATGTGAAACTAGCTTCAGCCCGCAACTTATTCGTGAACTTCAAAATTGTGTCAACATAATATAAATACGGCGCTGTACAGGATATTAATAATTTATATTTAAATATACCCCAGAGAAGCTGTCTATTTTTCTGATATAAAATTAAACCATGTAATTTTTGTACTTCGGACTTATGTAGACGAAAACCGATGTTCGGTTACAAATTTATGCCTTAGATGTAACAAACAAATGCATTTTAACATTTATAATAAACAGCAGTTTAATCTGTGGTACCCCATGTGATATTATGTATGGAATTTATCCTAATATTTATAAACGAAAACAACTTTTTCTGAAGTAAAGCATAAAATATATCTAATTGCTTATCCCAGCATGAATGGGCTGGCTCGATCGGGGAAGTACCACCCTCACACAGAAAATCGGCGTGAAACAACAATAGGAACTACCATTGCGTTTCGTATAGTGAGTGAGACTACCGGAGGCCCAAACCCCTTCTCTATCCTTTCCTTAATATCCTTCCTATACTCTATTTATTACACTTCTTGTTCTTTCCTAGATACTATCCATCGTATACTTATTATCATTCCTATCCCTTTCCTTGGAGATGGTGACGCGCAAGTGGGTGTTGCTAGTGTCTATAAGCTACGGTACTTGTTTGCCACCCATATCTATACTATTATAAAGCTGTAACAGAGCTATGTCTGTACATTAAAGATATTTTAGAAAAAAATACTGTATTAGGCTATATAGGCGTGTCTAAACACAAAACGATTTTTTTAAGATTTTTTGTCTGTTTATCTGGTTGTTTGTTCGCGTATCACGCAAAAACTACTGAACGGATTTTCATGCAACTTTTTTTATTTGATAGATATTAATTAGGCTTAAAAACTTGTATACATTTTATCCCGCTACTATATCGGGAACCTGAGATATAATCCAAAAACTAGCTTTTGGCTGCGGCGGAGCCGCGGGCAAAGGCGAAAGAATAAATACGCAAAGTAGTTTAAAAAAACACTAAATAAATCTACCACATTATTTTAACCCACAGTTAAATGTCAATATAATCGTAAACATTACTTTAATTCCTTTTATTTTACACTTACCCTAACCCTTATAAAGCTATTGTGGGTTTGAATATATCACAAACATATAAATTGTGCATTTCTTGTCCGTGGCACGGAATACTAAAGCGACTAAACGTTACAATTGTTTGGGAATGACCGCAAAGGGTAACCACGCCAGAGACGACCACGGTGAACCTTTTAAAAATAATGGAAAGTTGATGCCGGATAATCTTACTGACATTTTATTGGAATTGAACAATTTTAATGCTTTCAGTTTTATTTTGTCTTATATTTCTTAAAATTTTGACTGAGTTCAAAGAGAAGATATAGAGTAATAGAATTTAAAATATGTATTTTCTTTTGCGCATTAAACTGCACTCACATGTATTTGACATTCTAAGCTCTGCATTTGATTAAGACGACGAAGATCGACGTAGCTATCAAGTATACATTTGTCAATTTCGGTACTTTTTATGGAAAAGACATCGGAATGGGTGACCAAAATTTACTAATTTGAGTCTGCCTGTGATATATTTGTTCCTTTTTAAAAGTTACATTTGCAATAGAGTCTATGGATGCAACTCTTAAGATTCCACTCGTCCTCCCATCCGCTTTTTATCATCCACTGCTAGACATACCCTCTCCAAGAGAACTCCATAACGAGTGTTCCGACGCTGCCTACATCCAATGGCAGTCTGTGACTTTAACCAGGTTATCAATGCACCTGGTGAGAGGTCGTTCTACACTAAGCCTTCCGTTTCGTGTTCACCACTCGAGAACCTTTTTTTCTCCAGAGGTTGTCATTTCGTTGATTGTCAGATGTGGCCTACTACTATAGCGTGCAGGCCTGGCAGGCTAAGTCAGTCATTCTTATTCTGCTACGGATTTGTATTGAGGATTCGTTCACTTGAAGAGATTCTGAGCATAATCCGCTCCGTGGCATACGGCAAGATTTAACCTCGTCCCTATTCTATCCTTTGTCCGATGATAATACACACTGGTCTTAGCCCTTTGTTTTGAGACACTGCGATATATCGGAATATGGAAGCGAGAGATGGGTATGCAAAAAGGAGCATGAGAGTAAAATCAATGCGGTCGAAATGCCATCTCTGCGGAGAAACTGTGGAGTGAGGCTGACTGACCGCATTCGTAACGACGATGTAAGAGAGCGAGTAGGTATGAAAGAGAGTATTGGTGTAAAGATGCGAAAGGGAATGCTCCGATGGTTCGGACATGTGGAAAGAATGCCGGACAAGCGACTGGTTAAGAAGATATACAATGCGAAAGTGGAAGGATGTAGGTACAGGGTGAGACCGAGACTCACCTACCTAGACCAAATCGGTCATGTATTGAAGGAAGGTGGAGTCAGGAGTCTCCGAAACCGGCGAGCGTGTATGAAGAGAGTTATGAATGTTGAGGAAGCGAGAGATGTATGCAAGAATAGAACCTCTTGGCACTCTGTTCTCTCTGCCTACACTGCAAGGGAAATGGCGTGATGATAAGTAAGTAGGTAAATATCGGACGGAAGGATCTTTCTCAGGTCCCTTATAATATATAATAAATAACCATACCTGAATAATGTAACTCGATATGGCGATTAACTAATGTATCACGTACGACCCCTGTAGCCATTGTGGTAGAAATTAAGCCTTTTGATGTTAGTCCATTTGGTTCTCGAATAACGATGTTACGTTGTAGAAATGGTTAAGATTGCTTGTGTAAATGTGATTAGTCTTTTTATGTATACACTAGCATTCGCGCGCGGTTCCACCGCCAAAAGCCAAAAGCTAGTTTTTGGTTTATATCTCAGGTTCCCGATATAGTAGCGGGATAAAATATATACCAGTTTTTAAATCTAATCATCCATCCATCAGCCTTTTAAAGTCCACTGCTAGACATAGGCCTCCCCAATAATGGGGGATAGTGCCGTAATCGCCACGTTTGGCAGGCGGGTTGGCGATCGCAGTGGATGTTGTTAATACTCGATGAAGTGCTGCTGCCCACTCCCCCGGTATTCTCTCAGTCGGCTCTTACGACTCTTACGACGAAATCTAATCAAGAGCTATCAAATAAAAAAGTTGCATGAAAATCCGTTAAGTAGTTTTCGCTTGATGCGCGAACGAACAAACGGAGAAACAGACAAAAAATCTAAAAAAATCTTTTTGTGTTTAGATACGCCTATATAGCCTAATTCAGTCATTTTTTCACAAATATCTTAAATGTTCAGACATAGCTCTGTTACAGTTAGTATAGATATATCGAAATACATACGGAAAAATTATACTTTGTTAAAGTTGTACCCTTTTATAGTCCATCGTGTCTTGGGATCGTTTTTATCGATGTTCCATATAATAATAGGTAAGAGACTAAATCATTCAATACCTCTTCCGCTGTAAAAAAATATTTACAAATCAAAGCTAAATTGAATATATATTTATCATTACATAGACCAAGAAACAAAAGCCTTAATTTACTCGAACAAAACCAAAATGGTTTCGCAACAATTTAATCAAAAAAAAAATATAAAGTGGGCGATTTAATACGTATAGAATATCCAATTTTCTTCTTGGAACCAGAAGAAAACTCCCATCTATTGTACAGGCATATAATTCCAAAACCAATTATCCGTATATCCAATTTCTTAAATTAATTTATCGTTGAAGCGTCGGGCTATAATTGTAATACTTGCCGAGAGTAAAACTGATCGAAATGGAGACGCTGTAAAATTTTATGATTGTAACGCCAGGCGCCGGTGGGGTGAATACAAACGCCATGACCCTGCGACAATGGCATTGTGCTCAGAGAAGGTCGAAGAATAATTTTCTGTGGATTATCAAATTATGCAAAGAATCAATAACTGCTAGCGAACCCAACGTTAGGTACATAATAAGCTCCATAGCTCTCGTATTTACAGAGACTTCTGGTTATCTTTTATATTTCGAATATTATAATCGAACAGATTTAAATACAAAATTTTTAAATATATTAAATGCGTAATATATCCTTAAGTTATATGTATCCCATCAACATGATATTGAATATCTATATATACCTGTAATGTTCTTTAGAACATCGCCAATTGGCGGTCTTTCAATGTGGAAGGGTCCCGTGATCAGAAAATGTGTACCACAGTCTTTAAGCGAAGGACGTCAAAAAATTATTACAACTAAGTATACACGACGGCCTATGCTGGCATCATACACACTTACTATGTTTTACACATTATCTATGGGACACTCATAGCTACCGACGGATTTAATGAAGACTGTGGTGGTTCCAATTGTCAAGAGTAAATCTGGTGACATAAGCGACTCGTGCGACGCGATCGGCTACTGTATTGGCGAAAGTGCTGGACAGTTTGCTTAACACTCAGATGGAGAGATGACTACCAATTTGGCTTTAAAACAGGTATTTTAACTGGCACAACTTTTTGTGTTTGTAGTGTCAAAAAAAACTGTCAAGTACTACACGCATCGAAGCACTCCTGTACCTATATGCCCTGTTTCTTTATCGTTTGGAGGCGACCTGGGCCGACCAGGTTTGTTATGAAATCTCGTGGCAGGAAATTAACATATCTATGTCTCACGAACTCAGGATTATAACTTTTAACCTAACATAAATTTCAACTAATCCATACACACTACGTCGCCACTTGGACGCCAAATATCCAATTTAAATTTTTTGTCTGTCTCTGACACTCACTGGCAGATAGCTAATTTTTGTACAAGGAATAAACTCTATTACTTTATTTTTTCAAAAAAGACACATTTCGTAAACAATAAATCTAATATAGCACAGTTAACAAAAAAAATATCACAGTTTTGTAAGCCGTGGTAGCTAATCCATAATAAATAAGTATTTCACTCGTGCGCACGAAAAACCCATCAGTCTTCAAACTTGAAATCGTTTCACACCGAATCCAAAGTAATTATTTGAAAAAAACTTCTTATCGCAAGTCATACTGATGGGATGGCTTTAAAACTTTTTTAATTTAGCTACGAAAACAGGTGCGTACGAAATATTCGGTCCATTGTCGGACGATGTGAGCAATTTTGTTGAAGTCGGCAAGAGATTAGCACGGACCCCTTAATCCGAGTATTGGGCCGGTGTGCCCCGCCATATTTCATAATACCCCCTTTAGGGTGCGTGCTCATTGTACCGAGAAGCGAAATTATTTCGATATGGTATGTACGGATGAATTGTTATTTACTTACCTATATAAAATGGAATCCGCGTTGTTATTAAAATGTAGAAAAAAAAAATATTTCATTCATTATTCCTTTGATTGGCGGGCCTCGTGGCGTAGTCGGTAATGTAACCGACTTCTGCGCACGACGACCTCGTGCACGGAAGTCGGTTCGATTCACATTCAGGACAATTATTTGTGTGATGAACACAGATATTTGTACTGCGTTTGGGTGTTTTCTATCTATTAAATGTATGTATTTACAAAAAAAAAGTAATATATATGTATTATATCCGTAATCTGGTACCCATAGCACAAGCGTTAAGCTTAGTTTGGGACCAGAGGACGTTGTGTGAAAGATCCGTGAATATTTATTTATTATTATTTATTGTTCCGTGTGAAAAATTAGTGTCATGTCATCACCCCATTGTATACCGCGGGTGTCCTCACCCACTATATAAACCCGCCGTGTGCCCTCTCTCCGTCTTTACTGGCGGGCCACTGGAACTATGTTACATTACTTCAGTGGTAATCTACTTACCACTTGAGGCCTAAGAAACGAACTTACTTTCGAATTTATAATATTGGTAGGGAAATTAGTAAGGGATGTTATTAAGCAATATTGAGAACTGTATAATAATACTCATTATTATAAATATCTTACCTATGTTTCTCAATTCAAATCATAGACAATATGCCCTTACTCCGCTCGACTGTCTTTCACGATAATAACTCTAGGGGTAGGCAGGGTGACCCCACAAAAGGTTTTGTATGCCTGACCGATTCTTGATATGTTTATTAAGGATTCTAACTTAATTATGTCATGATATAATACAGTTTGATCGAGTTTACATCGACAATATCTTTATTTTATTGATTTTGAACGTGGTTTGTTACTTTGAAGTGTGTGACTGAAATTGTTGCCGTTGGTGTTCCTATAAATATTTCGTAAACTATTTGTGAAGGTGGAAAAAGAGAACCTTAGTGCGAGCGGGATACCTTATAGGTATTCCGGGGAACCTGCGTCTCTTCTAATTCGGGGAAGTGCTCTAGACCGCTAAGCCGTCGTAGTGACCGACGACCATTCCCAATCTCCACATCACATTCACAAACTGTACTGTACTGTACAAACATAAATATAATTTCACGGACACAGAGAACATCCAGACTCAGTACAATCATTTCTTGTAAGTCACACAAAAAATGGTTGTTATGAGTAGAAATTTAACCCACAATACGGGCATGAAGACTTACCTCGATGATATTTTCAACCGACCCTCTGGCTCATTAGAACAGTGCGTTTATATAATTTAGTTTTCCACGAATACAATATTTATATCATTATAGTCATATTTATATATATTTTTAGCATTTGACATGCTTAGCACTATACATTAAACACAAAGTGAAAAAATGTTAAATCGACAATAACAGTCATGAGCAGAATTTGAACCTGCATCTCCTGGATACCGTCCAGATGCTTTGTCAACTCAGCCATCGTGTAATTGTAAAATTAAGTTTACCTGGTCGGTATAATGTATGAAAATACTTCCAACAGATGGTGCAGGCGTCACCCAAAGACGTTAAGTATGAATATGTTATCGAAATTAGCAGTCAGGAGCAATTGTCACGATGGCTGAATTGGCAAAGCATCTGGACGGTATCCAGGAGATGCAGGTTCAAATCCTGCTCGTGACTGTTATTTTCGATTTCACATTTTTCACTTTGTGTTTAATGTATAGTACTAAGCATATCAAATGCTAAAAATATATATAAATATTTATAGGGTTTGCGTCATTATTATGTAAAAATCTTAATTGTATAAAAATAAGTTTACCTGGTCGGTATAGTATATTTTTCACTTTGTGTTTAATTCATTATAGTTATATTAATTACTTATATGTTATATAACTTTATAACAGGTCTCGGGTTCGATCCCCGGGTCGGGCAATGTTATTGAGCTTTTTCGTAAAAAGAAAAATTCTCAGTAGCAGCCCGGAGTTTGTAAATGTGCCCGGTAGACGGCAATAGGCTCGCCCCCTATTACGTGGGACTTAAAAGTAGCTGGTGAATCGTGGGTGTGTAACCTCTGCCTACCCCTTCGGGGAATACAGGCGTGATGCTATGTTTATGTTTATATAACTTTTATGATCTTTTCTACAGCTTTTATGTTTTTAAGTCAATTGAATACCCAGTAACTTATATATATTTTATTGATTGCATAAAAATGGGATAAGCCTAGCTTATATTTGCTCATTCCAATAATAACAATATTATTATAACTCGTACACAGAGGATCGTATTTACTCATGAAATGGTTTTACGGTAAAGCTCGTTATTGTTTTAGAATGTATAATTGGACAATTTATTTTTGTTATTTTCGGATTTTATAGCACAATATGGGATTACAAAACAGATTTGCACAAGTGGTTTAAAGTTGAAACTTTTTTTTTGCTAAACCAATTACTTACTGTATTACTTTTGAGTATAAGTCTACGCTCAGAGAGATAGAAATTGAATCCATAGTCCACCAAGCTCAGGCCCAGTTTGGGTTGACAATCCGTCGACAATCGTCAATATCTAAGGCACGATGGTTTCCTCACGATGTTTACTTTCCATCGAGCAGTGATAATTTGTAAATAGTGGTGTGTGCCATGTAAAGTCTACCATGAACTCTTAGCTAGCGATTCAATTCCGACGCAATTTAAAATAGGTGTGTTGTTGTATTTCGTACCATGATGTCTAATTGAGCGATCTTATTTAGGTTGTCAAGTAAGTTGATGGTACGAATTTCAAAACAAAGATGTCGTGTTTGCGATGCAGAATATGTGCTGATTCAGCAAAAAACAAAAGATTGCGTCTTTGACACGATGTACGATATTGGGATTCAGTTCAGCTTGGGTCCTAAACTGGATCGCAATACGAGTTCATGGTAAGCCTGCTAGACTCAGACTTGGGCTCCAATTCGATATTAGGGTCTTTGCAGCTTTGGTTACTTGGAAAAAAATATATACTTAATTAAGATCATTATACATAGGCGACTATCTGTAGGCGTCTCTGTCCGCTGAATTTTCATTTGCTATCCTGAAAGTTGTTCGTCTCACTCATACTTAAATACTCTTCAATTAAGGGTACTCTTAACCTATCGCTTTCCCAAAAACCAAGAACACAAGCATTACTGGTGTTAAGGTTGAATACTTAATTATTATTGAAACCGAGCGTGTCGGTGCCACGGTGTCCCGTAAGGCCTCGTTCAGAGACAGGTGGGGCGTTGCGCGGCGTGTCTAGCGTTGCGTCGCGCGGCTCTTTGTGCGTTTTCTCCGTGTATAGACAAGCGAAGAAAACAAAACGTTCGTGATGACGCTTGTACTTAAACGCTCTCAAACATTCCCATAATATATATTTCATTTAAATGCATCCGACAGGTGGTGTGAGTCGCTTAGTCGTTAGTGGTTAGAAGTGGAGATTGGGAGACGCCGTCGATGACTGTGATGGCTTAGCGGTCTAGATCACTTCCCAGGATTGGAAGGGACGCCGGTTCGAATCTCGCTCGCAGTAAAGTTCTCTTTTTCCACTTTCACAAACAATTGTTCTTTAATATAGATGATAATCTCATGTACTAAAATACATATCAAAATAAGTAGTTTTTTCCATTATATATTTCAGTGTTACCTTAGGCTCAAATTAAGTTAGAAACAAATTGTTGTTATGAAAGTACTTTAATTTGATTTAACGCTACTTTTAAAAACAGCAATTCAGACACAAAGTGCTAGAGATAACGACTTTATAGCGAAGATTAGCTTCAATTAGCTTAATAGCCTTAGTGCTTACATTTATTTCAAGATTCTTTCACGAAGTTTAAATTAACAACTTAATTATGAAAGGACGTTATAAAGGAGATATGACACTATAGAAATACCAATACGCAATTGAGATCAATTGCACTTTTAATAAATATATATATTTTTTTTAAAAGCAATATTAGTATTGTTTAATCCAGCATCGATGGGCTTGCTCGATCGGGGAAGTCTCAACCTCTCACAGAACAGCGTGAAACAAGGATACCCTTTTTCTTGTTTCTTATGGTAATGAGAGCGCCATAGTCCCAAACCTTATCCCATCTACGTTTCTTTCTAGCTCATATCCCTTAAAAATACTTTATTAATATGAAAAGAAAAAAATAAAATAACATTTAGACACTAATATAGTCTCAAGCCTGTATCCCCGAAGGGGTAGCAGAGGTGTGTTTCATGCACCCACGATTTGGCAATTATGTTTAAGTCCCATGTAATAGTAAGCGAGCCAATTGCCGTCTACCGGGCACATTTCCAAACTCCGGACTGCTTACTTTCTGTATACGAAAAGCTTAATAAAGCTGCCCGACCCGGGGATCTAACCCAAAACCTTATGATCAGCAGTCACTCACACTACCGCTGCACCAAAGAGGCTGTAATACACACAAAAAATTTATTTCATATTCATAGACTATTACAATTCCACACTACGATTATTTTTTGTAACTGTTTTAAACAGTACTTGTATCCTAAGCAACTTCAAATTCACCCTAACAAGTAATAAAATGCACACACCAAACTATTTCATAGCTCCCGAACTTCCCTCTCTACAACTTTATGGAAAAAAACTGCTCGCCTCCTTTGTCACCACTTGACTGCATTGAAACGAGTCCTCATAACGCTTTGAACCCCTTGGAAAGTTTCGTGTTGACTCGCAAAAGCCTCTCATTTCCATCTTCAAGTCATACATATAAAGAATGTGGAGCAATTTTCATCTCTATTATATTACATTGATATTTGTAGCAGTTCAAAAAAGGTTCAAATGACGTGTTCTTGTATTTATTAATGTACTAGAGAACTCTTTGTGTGATCCACAAATGGTTGTTCTGAGTCTGGGTGTACTTTTTGTCCGTGGAATTGTAATTTGCCGTGTAGGGCCGGCACCAAGAACAGCTCCACTCCGTCTCTTCCTATGGGAGTCGTAAAAGCCGACTAAGGGATTACTGGGGAGCGGGCAGCAGCGTTCCCCTGAGAAAGCGTTCCCCTAAAAACATCCACTGCGATCGTCAACCCGCCTGCCAAGCGTGGCGATTATGGTAAAACCCCCATTTTGGGCAGGCAGGTTCAGCAGTGGACGATGAAAGGCTGATGGGTTGGGGAAAGTCGCCCGCGATACAAGGATTATTCCTTAGGGCATGGTGTTCTCTATTCAAAAAAAAAATAAGTTTACATTGTCAAAATTTGGGTACCCTATTAGCTCTACTTATACCCCCTCTAGATAATATTTAATTTTCCTTGCTTCTATTATGCTCAATTTCATTGGGGTCAGTTTTCTACTAAAGGTTCACCAGAATATAAATTTTTCCCTCGAGAGACAGGGACTCCGCAACCCATTGATAAGTTATTGTATACTTTGATCTGAGGAAAGTGTTTCGGCGTACTTACTCGCCTTGTCTTTGCTATCTAAATGTTCATGACAACGGCTGTCGGCAATGTGATCTACCATAGATTTAGTTTTAAATAATTAAACGATAATTATATAATATACGGTAGTATATAACTGTCTCGGTGGTGTAGCGATAGTGTATGCGACTGCTGATCATGAGGTCTCTGGTTCGATATCCGAGTCAGACAATGTTATTGAGCTTTTTCCTAAAAAGAAAAATTCTCAGTAGCAGCCCGGAGTTTGGAAATGTGCCCGCGTAAACGCCAATAGACTCGCCACCTATTACGTGGAATTTAAACATAGCTGCCGAAGCGTGGGTATGTAATACACCTCTGCCTACCCCTTCGGGGTACAGGCGTTATGCTATGTTATATTTAGTATATATTAAATCTATGTGATTTACTAAGCATGGAATTTATAATTTTTTACATACGCAAACAAATACGTACTTGCTTGTTTCCATCAGTGACTTCGTCCATTAAGTTGTTTATTCACATCCGATAAAATTATATATCGCGATAAAATTATTCTGTACGTTTATCCAAACCACAATTATATATCTGTATACCAGATTTCGTTCTATTATATATCTGTATACCAGATACGTTTAGTCTATAGATTTATATGCCAAAAATAGCTATTGTTCGGGAACTATACTATACTTTAAATTTTTTTGTATAAATAGTATCTACCCTATATAATCCATATAATAATCCGTAGGACTAGTATCTATTCTGTGTCTATATGCTAAACGAATGTCTTATTTATCTACCTATAATTTTTTGATTTACGGGTATACATACAGCCATTGTCACTTTTTTAATATTAGTAGAAAGTAGGATTAAAAAATACAAATTATTGGAGCGGAGTTCATTAGTGAAGTATATAATTTATTTATTTTTAATTGGAACAACAACAGTTTAAAACTAGTTTGAGTACAAATCAAGGTGAGAAGTTTGGAAAGCCAATTATAGTTGTCCACTTAATATACAAAGAGTGAAAATATGACTTTAAAAGTGATTACATTACTTAAAAGGCCTTAAAAGCGATTAGTTTAATATATTTTACAACACGACACATGATAACGTGACGTTATCATAAATAAAATAATTAAAAAATACTACGTACGCACGTTTATAATTATAATTCCGAAAAATCCTTAGCGTCATCAAATCTCGAGTTTACGAACATAACTGGACCTACCAACGTATTGGTTATCCGGGTGAGACGGGCAAAATGATGCATGGCCGGATAAGACAATGTAGCGGAAAGGCGCACCCGACCCGTACCCGGGTCGACCTTTCAATTTTCTTGATTGTCCGGGTAGTGGTCTTTATATCTTCATATCTGTGATGATTTCTTACGGCGTATGTGCCAATACGGGTTCATGTGTAGTGGTTTGTGCGACCGCATTGAGCTGATAAGGCTCCTTTGGATGGAATATTCGATTAACGGTACCGCAGCACTAAATTCTGGTTGCCATAATATATGTTATCCTACGTGACTCGGAACGCTATAATATCATATTATTTTAATGTTAATGTGATATATTTTGGTCTTTAGGTTCTGCTTTGGGTGTATTTAAAAAAAAACTTAGCATTACGACTTATTCCCGGAAGAGGTAGGCAGAGGTGTTTTACACATCCACGATTCGCCAGCTATGTTTAAGTCCCATGTACTCGTAATAGGAGGCGAGCTTATTGCCGTCTACCGGGCCACATACCCAAACTCCGGGCTGCTACTGAAAAATTTTTTTTTCTTACATTTTGTAAGAGAGAGCTAAATAACACTGCCCGACGCTTTTTTTTTGTGAAGGCGGGAAGAAATGTTCCTAACCGCACACCCCGTCGTTTGGAGCAACCAACAGGGTAGTATGGGGCCTTCACCCACTAAAGAAACCCGCCGTGTGCCGTCTCTCCGCCTTTATTGGCTTGCCACCGGAACCATATTACATTCCTTCAGTGGTAACACTGCTGACCCGAGGATCGAACCCGAGACCTCATGATCAGCAATCGCTCACACTACCGCTGCACCACAGAGGGTGTATCTTATGCCCGGTTCCTATAATAATAAAACCGATCGTTTTACTTACGACTGGTAGAATATTATATCTGTTCCTATAAAATACGAGTCGTACGTGAATTGACTGACATTTTGCAACTAACGGATGGGTAGCTGTTAACAATGACGATTCGTTGAATATAGTAATCGGGCATTAATCAATCTTAAAATGCACTAACCTTTCATTTTATTATTTAATTCGGTAAAGTCAATGTACCTTAAGCCCTCCACATCCCCTCAATACTTCCTTTTTACCTCCGATCCTTTCTCTGGCGAGTTGCAAGAGTGATGTTCCTGGAGTTGATAGAATCTGGAAAGCTACAGTAATAGTTTACCACCAAGTGGGCTGTATATATGTTTACCATCCTTGTATTTTAAAGATGGACATGCAGACGCAAACATGCACTCACACACGCGCTCACACATACACAAAACACACACGCGCTCACACAAATTCACAAACGCTTGCAAGCAATCTTGCACCCCCTATATGACTACACGCCACGATGTTTCTCTCTTAAATAAACCTAAATATGTTTTAGGTTAAAAAACAACAAAAGTAGAACGATCCACTCTCATCCAATAACATTTTTTATCAACTCGGCAACGGTTCTATCGAAACACTATAATATCGGGGCAATTTTATCTACGCCATTTCCCTAACGCAATGGGACCTTCGCATCAATCATACTGTATACTTTCAGGCATTGTCGCGGTATTAGAATGCGTCATCGATGATAGAGGTGTTCGTATTATTGATCCGTCACTTTGGTGTTGGTGCATTTATATATTATTCAGTTCTAGAATGAATTTAATTTTTTGCTATGTATAGGGATTTTCAACAAGAACTTTGTGTTTTAAATCAAAATAAATCAATAAATTTAGATGATAATGATTAAATTACAATGAGAAGAAGATTAAATAATAATAAATTTTTATTGTATTACAATAAGTAAGTTTAGGCAATTATGAATGACAAATAATATCTGATAAATATCCACCACGAACACGGTTACAAATGTCGATTCTTTCATCAGTTTTTAATCACTTTTTGACAAATTGGTGGGTTAAGAGTTTATTTCATTAGTTGTGAATTATCATTAAAAGTTTTCTTATTGTTCAGTTATCACTTTTTCCGGTAGACCGCCGTTAGTTAAAACAAATTTTGACTAAAACTTATTTATCAAAAACAAACTAAATCACTTCACAGTTTATATTAACATATCAGAGAATTAGGATTCTCATTTATGGCATATGATTTAAAATGTTTCTATAATATGAAAATCTAAAAATTATTGTTTTTGTAGGCATTCTCTTTCATCATTACTATTATGTCGATATCTTTATTTGTTCGGGTAATACTGATACATGACTAATTTTATTTAAAATAGATACAATAATTTATAAATAACCGACCGTTTTATTTATAAATAGGTACTTATATATTCGAAAATTATATTTACATCGACAGTATGTAAATGTGAAGCTGTTTCTTTATTAAAGACAACACCCTGCACTTGGGAATAATTTTATTGCAGGGGACTTTCACGGACGCAAAGTGTCATCCCCTTATGTCTCAACTGTTACAATTGATTGTCTGACATCAAAGCAGCGTTTTGCCGAGAATTAAATAGTTGGAAGTCAGGACCCGAAACAAACAAGTACGACACATGTAGCATGATGTTAACGAATCGTATAATCAATTAAATTTTCCAGCTAACTTACAAAACATGTAAAGTATAAAATAGCAAAATGAAATAAAAATATTTTCTGTGAGTGACTTAAACCGTTGCTGAGAACTTTCCCTTATTCGGTCTTCGTTTCTAGTAAAAAGTTAGGAAAAAGAGACATTCTAAGATAACGACAGGAGTGCCATCTGCTCAAGGCTCACAACAGTGGTGTGTTAGTTAAGCAAGCAAATATAACCAAATGGAGGTGGCTTAACTGTAGCGGTTTAGACACTATTCTGCTACTTAAAAATTTGAGAAAGTGATTGAATAAAACCAAGGATTACTTATAGGGTGCTGATTATTGACCAAACAAAAAGCTTTGTTATTTTGTTTAATCACAACACACACGGAAAATGTGCATAATAAAGTACAATTAATAAATTAGATAGGTACAATTGTAAACCGTGAGTTTGCGGGGGGCGCAAGCATAGTTTAGCGCACACGTTCTTAAAATAAGACAAACACATCCTTACTAACTGGGTCAGGCAGGCGGTGCGGGGGATGCACGTGGCTTTGCGCATAGATAGCAGACCTGGAAAGCGGCGTGGGGTAACAGGGTAAGGCAGCGAATGCGCTGTAGTTGTTACAATAGTACGGCCTGCTATTGAACTGCCAAGACAATGGTATCTAGTTCGATTCCCAGTCCGAATGCAAAGGTGGCAAACAAGCATACGGTCATCCTGATGGTAGCCGATGGACGCTAGCAACAGCAGCGGTATCACTCGTGCGAAGCCGACTCCAAGGCATACGATGTGTTGAGGAAGGATAATAAGAAGAGTATAAGAAGGGGGTTTGAGCCTCTAGCGCTCTCACTCACCATACAAAACAACAGTAGTAGTACCTACCGTTGAATTATGCTGATCTTCTGTGAGAGGATGGTATTTCCCGGATCGAGCCGGCCCACTCGTGCTGGGACAAGCTGGGCTGCGCATACATATAGTCTGAAACCAATAAAACGACATAGGCTACTTTGTATCGCAGAAAAACGGATAATTTCCGTTAGCCATTTTCGCACCACTGAAGGAGTGTAACATAGTTCCAGTGGCCCGCCAACACAGGCGGAGAGACGGCATACGGCGGGTTTATTTGGTGGGCGAGTGCCCCATACTACCCTGTTCGGTGCCCCGAATGACGGTGTGCGGTTAGGTACATTTTTTCCCCATTTAAAAGGTACCTGGGTGTGTAATATACCTCTGCCTACCCCTTCGGGAATACAGGCGTGATGCTATGTTTAAAAGGTACCAATTTTCGCAAAAAGATCATTTTTGGTGCGTTGTAATGTGACGTATTTATATTCTGAATTTAAAGCGGATGATGTCACGGGGATATCCCCGCTACTTGTATATCCAAAATTCTAATTTTACCAGTAGCACTTAGTGAAGTGTTATATTACCAAAATAAATTGTAACTCAATTTTTGTAAAATTGACAAATAGATATATTTTTCGGCACTCCAAAATATATGGATGTGCACATATGCCATCATATTCTGCACCCGGCTATGATTGATGACGGAACTAGTGTTCCAGATAAGACGATATACTGGAAAAATGACCGGGCCAGTTACGATGCACTACGCTACTCCTAAGCCAAATTATTCCGAGACATTGAATCTCTATATGGCAAAATGAGAAATATATTATACCTACTTGTATTTTTATTCCTTTCCCCAAAACATTTTAGAGCTGTAATACAACTCCTTTTATAGGCTCAACCATAGAGTTTATTATATAGATAGATCGGTGATGCAACAGAGTAAGAACGTAGTATACGCGTATGTTAGAGCGAGATAGATAGACGAAACTACTATAATACACGCTATGGACCTGTATGGACCTGACATCAATCGTCAACGATCCAAATTTCCCATATTTTAGGAAAATTGGAGAAATTATCGTTTAATTCTGTATTAATTGACGTGTCTAATCATAGTTACGTGTGCAGTGCCCGGATGCAACTCATATAAGAAAGTAAACACACAGAATTGTACATTTCACATGTAAGTAATTTGTTGTTTATATGCAAAGCTTATGAACTTACCACAAACGCTGTGCTCATACACGGATGGAGAATTTTATTGCATTAAATCATATGCATGCCCGGAATACCTTTAAATTCAATATAAAAAGATAACAAATACGTTAATTTTGTGATATAAATTTACAATGTTTCTTTTATAGAGATTGCCACTATCGGTATTTTGGTATCGATAAAATGACTTCGATGTGTCTATTATTGGGAAAGGCAAATCCTTGATTTATGTTTCAGTAAAGGTTATTTTATATATATATATATATATATATATATATATATATATATATATATATATTCCCTCGCATATAAAATTTATTTGAATTCACTTTGCACCTCGTGACACTAAAACAACACAATGTGTCGATAGTCGCGTTTAGTGAACGTCCCAGCACTATTTGAAGTGCACACATGCACATACACGCACACTGGTACGTGTCAGTTTTGGTCTCGTCATAATTACTCTATAGCCGATCTATCTATATACTACATCTATGAGCTCTACATAATAGGGGCTGTACTGTCACCCGCTAACTAACGTCACGTAAGGCCGCACTAATGTGTAACGATGTGACTCTACTATATAATAATATAATACTATATAACACTAGCCTTTGCGCGCGGCTTCGCCGCAGCCAAAAGTTAGTTTTTCCGTTATATCTCAGGTTCCCGATGTAGTAGCAGGATAAAAAAAGTGGCATCAAAATCCGTTCAGTAGTTTTTGCGTGATGCGTGAACAAACAAACAGACAAAAATTCTGAAAAATAAATGTTTTGTGATTAGACACGCCTATATAGCCTATTACAATCATTTTTTCTCAAATATCTTGAATGTACAGAGCAGACACAGCTTTGTTACAGCTTTATAATAGTATAGAAGAGAGAACCCTACTACGACCTACAAGCCTTTTTTTTTTGTTAAGGCGGGAAAAAAAATTCCTAACCGCACACCCCGTCGTTCGGGGCAACGAACAGGGTAGTGTGGGCCCTCACACACTAAAGAAACCCGCCGTGTCTCCACCTTTATTGGCGGGCTACTGGAACCATGTTACATTCCTTCGGGTGGTACGACCTACAAGCCTAATAGTCCCTACCGCCCTAACCTATCATATAGTACGTGATAAATAAATATATAAATATGTTGAGGATGTCTGCACCATGCGACCTAACGTTACAGGGGATAGTAGACAGGATAACAAGGCTTAGGAAGAGTACACTCACTGCCAGTCACGCAGACTCACGAGACTGATCAGAGATGGCTAAAGGTATCTTGGCCACAGTGAGGGGTAATCAGAGAAGAATATAAAATTCAAATATGATTTATTTATATTATGTTATTGCTTATATACTATTTTTTCTTAATACACACTAATATACCAAATCTGTGTGTAGTATGCGTGTAAGATGCAACCAAATCACTATTTTATCTGGGTCGCGCATCAGCCGGCCCGAGTGCTGAGTCAATGTCCAAAGGTAACACTGAACAGGGCCAATAACTTTTTGCCCCACGTTGGGTCACGGGTCACCTCTCAGAATGAGAAAATTTCAAGCCATTATCTACTCGTACCACACTATCCTCATTCAGATTAGTAGATTTGACAAGCTCTCGCGTAAGTCTATCAGGCAAGCATTATTATTCACAATGATTTTCTATTTATATTTACTAGGCCCAATTACAAACTCGCTTGACCCACAGCTTTCAAAGAACCTGCTTAAGGTTAGAGATTGCAAATTTTTGTAACTAGACTCAATGAGTACTTCTTTAAGCCCCACACAATACCCTATTTTATATTGCCATTTTAATATTATCGTTTTTATTTTGTATAATTTTATAAACTTAAACCTTATGACTTGAAATTATTTTAGTCTGAGTGTTATTAAAAAACGAGAATATCCTTTTATCAATCTTTACTATAAGTACTTACTATATATGTACCTCACATAAAAATTCAAAATATCTAATAAAGAAATAATTATTGAAATTCCTATCATAACTCTGAACTTCTTAAAAGTAATATATTTTTGCTTATATTTTGTAGATTATTTCTAAAGTTTTTACCAAATAGTTTTTTTCCGGAGTCTGAAAACTTTACACTTTTATTTCAGAATAACCGGTTCAGTAATAAGAATACATGTTGTCTTGTGCCTTTTTATTATATATAACTCATGTTACCTGAATATCTGAATCAAATACAAAGCAACGTCACATTCTCGTTACTACCTTGTTAAAAATGGAGAATGATGCATGCAAGCTAAAAAGGCCGTGTCTCGAATAACTCCAGCGAGACTTAAGACTTCTGTATGAAATATAATAAAACCTGCATTTTTAAATTTTTCTTGCTAAAACAACTGGAACTGGTCTTTTGGTCTTAACTCTTAGAAGTTTTATCTGATAGTCTCACTTGTTCACTCAACCATGCAGTAACTTATTACTTGTAGTTAAATGTAGGTTCTCAAGAACTCGCTGAACTGTAATGCAACCTCTCTATGTTACTTATTACCTGCTCTCCTTCCAGTCATTTCTGAAAACTTACTTGTTTTTGTTTTGGATTTTAGCCAACGTTAAAAGTTGGCCAGTTTATTGTTTGATTAGAGAATTTTACCGACAGCAAACAAGTTCACATGAAGCAAAATAAAAATTCTTGGGAAAATCTTATGCGTAAAGGAACCTATAAAGTGCTATATTTTGGCAATCGAAGCATTAACATGGCTTCTCGCATTTGATATCCTTATGCCTAATCCGTTAATAGGTTCAAACGAAATAATTGTTAAATGAAATTATTTGTTATATTATTCTTTTTTTTTGTTGTATGGTAGTTCTAATAGTATTTCATGTACGTGGTGACTCAATATCCTTTAAGCCAGCATTTTTGATAAGGCAGATAGCGAATTGGCATGACTACATGAGAGGTGCCACTTGCCGCCCCATGATGTGTCAGCTCGCAACGAACATGATAGACTCACATAGTTAGTCGGCGGCGTGTCTGTGCCACAGTTGGTAAAATAAAACAAGTATATTCCTGGGAGTACTAACTATTATAAAGCTGTAACAGAGCTGTGTTTTAACATTTAAGATATTTGAGAAAAAAAAATACTGTATTATTGGCTATATACCTATAGTATAGCCTATACATGCCTAAGTCTGAACACAAAACATGTTTTTTAGATTTTTAGTCTGTTTTTTTGTTCGCGCGACACGCAAAAACTACTAAATGGATTTGATTACAACTTTTTTTATTTGAAAGCTCTTGATTAGACTTAAAAACTTGTGTATATTTTATCCCACTACTATATCGGTAACCTAAGATATAACCAAAAACGTTTGGCTGCGGCGGAGCCGCGGGCAAACGGTAGTCTTCATTAAATTCAATAAAATTAAATTTTGGGTATTCTCAACATATTTACAAATAGATTCTGACCGCGATTACTTCCACGTTTTAAATACATCACTCGGCATATTAATCACCTCTATGTAAAATAGCTATCTCAATGAAACCAATAATTTTGGTTTTCAGGACGCAAATTTCATAAACAAACAAACTCTTATAACTTTTATAATATTAGTTAGGATTCTAAATACAAAAACGAATAAATTAAATTCTCATATCAACAAGTTACCGAAATGTCTAGTATTTGTACGGGAAAATATAACAAAAAGCCCTCGTTTTATATCTACTATACTTTTTTTAAGCTCTGTAAAATATTAGAGACATTTAAAATATAATGTTTCGTCCTCTTGAGTAAAAACTCTTTTCATTATTTACACAATGTTGTATCTTTTTATATAGATCCTGAGAACCGTTTTCAGACTTGAAGATGCTTCCAAATTTGAATGAATTTTACTAATTTACAAACTGTTAAATGCTTGTGTAGCGTTTCTATTTCTTGGGTTCATTTCAGTTAAATTTTCAACCAAAAGATTTCCAAAATCTTGAATACAAAGAAATTAGATCCTTGTACGGTGTTGAGATTTTAGATAAGGAGAGAGAGATATTCGAATCACAGTCCCGTCTATTTCTGGGAGGAAATTATTTGGATTAGGTACAGTAAAACGATCAACTTTGACCTTTAAATATCGGTGGTGATACGATTGCCAAACACCAAACAAATTACAGTAGCTTTTTAGGACTTAACTTTGTGTCCATGAAATTTTATGTTTGTAAAGTTCCTAAGTGCAGGGTGTTGTCTTTTTTTTTTGTTGTTTTTTTTTAAATATATTTTTACTATCTATAGGTACATATTATTTTCATTTTTTCTCACTGACTTCGAATCCAGTGATGCTCATAAGTGAGAGAGTCAAGTTTTTATATTTTTTTATTCAATCCTTTATGTATTATTTTTTATTCAAATAATAAGAAAAATGTTCGTTAATGACGTCCTCTATCTAAGATCAGTTATCGTTTATGTAGAGGACGTCAATCACACACGCACCAATGCACACTTCATTTTATTGTTAGGTTTCTATATTATTATAAAGCTGTAACAGAGCTATGTCTGTACATTTAAGATATTTGATAAAAAATCTGTATTGGGCTATTTAGACGTCTGAATACGAAACATGTTTTGTAGAATTTCTGTCTGTCTGCTTATATTGCCACATTAAGCGAAAACTACTGAACGGATATTGATGCAACTTTTTTGTTTGATTGCTCTTGTTTAGACTTACAACTTCTATACATTCGTTTTATCCCGCCACTATATCGGGAACCGATATAACCTTTTTTTTTAAGCCAGGAAAAAATGTTCCAAACCGCACACCCCGTCGTTCAGGGCAACAAACAGGGTAGTGTGGGGCCCTCACCCACTAAATAAACCCGCCGTGTGCCGTCTCTCCACCTTTGTTAGCGGGCCACTGGAACCATATTACATTCCTTCAGTGAAACATTTTTTATATAATACAAGTTGTTTATTAACAATTTGCTTGTAAAAAGAGTTTAATTTGCTTTGACGGTATATATTTTTTTAAATAAACTGAATATTAATAGTTATAGTGTTTAGATATTTATAGATATTTTTATATATATTTTTAGCATTGTACATGCTTAGCACTATACATTAAACACACTTTGTGTCTAAGTTTTTCACTTTGTGTTTAAGTTATAGTGTTGGTCTAATATTTACATCAGATCAATCTATGGATTTTTTTTATTTAAGATTAAGTTAAGTTGGCCGTGTGGGGCCGGCTTTAGAATTGTTCCACCCCTCTCCACCCATGGGAGTCGTAGGAGCCGACTGAGGGAATATCGGGAGGAGTGGGCAGCAGCACTCCCTCGACTATTAACAACATCTACTGCGATCGCCCCTGCCTGCCAAGCGTGGCGATTACGGCACTATACCGCTAATTTGGGGAGGCCTGTGTCCAGCAGTGGACGTAGAAAGGCTGATGGATGGATGGATGAAGATTAAGTTAACTAAATCAAAGTATACGAAAGGGCAATTTAACTAAATTAAACCATATACAAAATGACAACTCCCAAAAACTAGTTTAATTTGAAAGTTCTCACGTAACCTTCGGTGCTTACCCTCTGAAACGGAATCCGCGCCGAACTGAGCAAGCAAAGTGAGGCAAAGTTTTAGAGGAACATCATATAACTGGGAGTCGTTCCCTAAATCAAATGCCACTTAGAAAACTTCACCATGGTGACAGACGTCCTGGAGTGTATGCTCCGAACTTTTATATGAAACGGTCTTTGCATGAATTGAGTAAGAAAAATGTTCTTATTGTAACTGTAATGGAACTTAGTTTCCTTTATGATATATGAGTTACGTTCTTCGAAGATTATAAGGCGTTAGAACTGTTTCCGGCACGCATTGTAGTAAGAGAGAAAGAAATATCTATATACCTACCTACCGAAGTGTTTTGGATGTACAATATTTTTGTTTTTTTTCGTCTGGTAACTTGACAGATTCTTTTGAACTAGAGCTTTGCGAGCATAAACATACTAACTCACCAATGCTTTTTTGATCAATATTTTTTAGCATTTGACATGCTCAGCTACTTTTTAAAGTACAAATTATTTGTGAATGAGGAAAACATTTTTCCTCATTCACCAATGTTTTGTCACTATCAGAATATGTTTTTGTATACGAACAGAGACAGAGCTCCAATAAGAAGAACGAACGGACCAAGTTAACATTGGATAGATCCCTGCACACGAGTGCACAGAAAGGTGTCCAGCAGAGAGTGGCAAAGAATTATAAATGCAATAACTACTACCTCTCTGCCTATAATATTTTTGAAATTGGGCACGGTTGATAATTGTATACATGTCATAGCCACATTTTATAATTGGTCATTTCATGTTGTCATGGTCGGCCACATCATTAAGTAGCCAGTTTTATGATCTGGCTACAACATATATATCATATAAACAGTGTGAAAATGTGAAATAGAAAATTGAATAGGTCGGAACAATGTATACTATTAATTCTAACCATAGATATAGTATAACGTACAGATCACCAAAGCGTGTGAACAAGAAGAAAATCTTATACAGCAACATAGCAAGATGGAAGAGCAAAGCAAATCTAATGTCATTGTAACCCATTTGAATGACAGGTATTCTACAGTCTTCTAGCTTGAAATTAGCTTCGCGGTTTTTTGATTTATTTGTGTTATAAATCTTGTTTATTATATGATTATAACTATTAGGTAAATACAATGGTTGTTTGTTCCATGAGTGCCTGTGATGTAAATCATGCAAACTATCCTGATAATTGCATGTTTCACAGGTAAGTTCTCAAGATGTTATCACAAGTTAAATGCTTTTATTTTAGGTCATAATTATTGATATTTTCTGTTTCAGTTACAGATTAATTTCAATTTCATTGTTACTGTTTATATTTTACATAGAAATATGTCGCATTGTTACATATTTGCAAGATTTTAATAGAAAAGTTTTTAGGTACATATACACTAGGGCTTGACTTTATCGACAAGGTATATTGTCGATATTTATCCTAAATGTTTGGAACATTTTCTCCTTACACATTAATGGAAAAAATGCAATAAAAGTTCTACAGCAGATATTGCCAGTCAAGTCGATTTAGTTAATTTAAAAATTATAAGTAGGTTTATGTTGCTAAAAGTTGAGTGTATAATTCCCTTATAAAATGCATAATATCGTTGACTGACGTTGCTGGTGAAATTAATTATGTTTGTTTTAATTTATCATGTCTGTTTTGTTTCATTAGTTGAAGATGATTATTTGAATGAGCGAGTTCGTAAAGAAACTGATTTGTTTTATCGTTTTATCGATAGTCAGTCTAACTCTTAAAACTTACATCACTATCCAACGCACACATTGACAAATCAAAATTGGTTACGCGTTATCGAGCTGTCAAGTGATCTATACGTGACTATATTTATGATTCTAACAGATGGCATGAGCGTCATACAATATAATAAGAAAGAACGTGCTATAGAAATGGGCATTGACTGCTTCGATAGCTCAGTGGCAGAGCATCTGGACTGGTGTCCCAGAAGGCGCGGGTTTGATCCTCGCTCTTTGATCGCTCGTAGCAGTATCAATTTTTTACACTTTTTTTCTTTTCTATTGCTATTTTTAATCATACACATTTTTTTTACTCTTTGAGTTACAAAGTTTCTGGTCAAGGCAATTCTTGTAACTAAGAGAGGTTAATAATAAATTAAGGTTGCTCTAAAACTTATTTCACATAATGACACAGTCTCTATTTTAACGAGCTAAATCTCTTTGAACTAGTTGATATTACTCAGAGAACTGCACCAAATAAACTTCACATGAGTTCTAGGTATCATTATCCTAACGCGAGGCGAGGTAAGATGCTCAATGACTAGAAATTAAAGAGCCGTGCTTACTACAGAAATGCCCTTCCTAGTTGTAAGTTACATGAAAGAGCGGGCAGAGGAGTAGACACTAGTAAATTGGCAGGCGTGTGTAAGGTTATCTATTGCATTCAGTTGAATTGGACCGAGGTGTATCGGTTTGCAACGACGTTCCGTATAGCAGTAATAGATATTCTTATCTCTGAATCATAACTGTTATTCGTAATCGTGTTCTGAATAAAGTCTTTGAATTTATTGTTCCGGAAAATGTATCTCTAACGCTGAATGGGTTTCTACTTTGAACCGAATTAGGGTACCTCACTGTGAAACGATAGTGATCTGTTTTGTTGTATAGATTTTATCGAAATCGGATTACCTAGTAATAGATGTTACAGTATTCCCTTGTTAGTTAATCTCCTTAAAAGTAATAATTACTATTTCTGGCTTTTCTCAATTATATTCTTTAACAAAGAAATCTCGGTGTTAATAAACGTGGAAACATTTTATGCATTATTTCAATTACATAATCAATATTTCAGAAATAAATAATAATACATATTGACGGATATTTCACACAACGTCCTCTGGTTCCAAACTAAGCTTTACGCTTGTGCTATGGGTACCAGATTACGGATATAATACATATATTACTTTTTTTCTGTAAATACTACTCTGTCAACCCGGTGTACCGGGAAAAGATCAATAATACACAAAATTTTTGTTATTCATCCAAATTTATTTTATCACCTTCAAAGTATGCTCCTTCAAAAACGATAGACTTACGCCAACGAATAATCCAATCATCAAAACATTTTTTAAACGCTGTTTCCGGAATTGAATTCAGTTCTCGCCGCGAATTCTCCTTTATGTCTTCAACCGATGGAAAACGGGTGCCACGAAGTGGTAATTTAAGTTTAGGAAAAAGAAAGAAATCGGCTGGAGCCATATCTGGTGAATATGGTGGTTGCTCGATTATTTTTGTTGAGTGTTTGGACAAAAATTCATTCACAATGATGGCCTTGTGCGAAGGCGCATTATCGTGGTGCAAAATCCAAGATTTTTCTTTCCACAAATCTGGCCTTTTTCGTCGAATTTGCTCTCTTAAACGCCGCATAACACTCAAATGATATTCTTTATTTACCGTTTGACCTTCTGGCAAGAATTCCAAATGCAAACCACCGCGATAGTCAAAGAAAACAGTCAACATGACTTTGACTTTTGATCGACTTTGGCGTAGTTTTTTCGGTTTCAGTTCAGTTGGAAGTCGCCACTCCGAAGCTTGTTGACTAGTTTGTATGTCAAACTCGTAAACCTACGACTCGTCACCAGTAACAATGCGTTTCATGAATGTTGGGTCGGAATTGACTCGTTCTAGCATGTCCTCAGCGACTCTCATGCGATTGAGTTTTTGGAGAAAATTCAGGTCTTTTGGGACTAGCCGAGCGGAAACATGTTTCATACCCAAGTGATTATTTAAAATGGTACGGATTCACTCGTTAGAAACAGAAAGTTCAGCGGCTTTCTCTCTTAAAGTTGAATGAGGATTTTTAGTCACAATTTCCTTCACTTTTGCAATGTTAATTTCAGTTGCAGACGTTGATGGCCTACCAGAGCGAGGCAAATCTTCCATCACATCTCGACCGCTTTTAAACGCTTTGTACCACTCATAAGTACGTGTTTTTGATAAAGTCGATTTACTGTAAGCCTTCTGTAACATTTTCAGTGACTCCGAACACGAAATTCCATTGGCGATGCAAAATTTAAGACAAACTCTTTGCTCGATGTCTTTGTCCATTATGAAATTCGCAATACACATTAGATATGATATAACTAAAAACAGCACTGTAGTTAATATAAATAACAGATGCAACTCAAACTCCGCGCCAAAATGGATGACGCCACGAGGCCCGTCAAGTATTTTTATCATAATATGTCAATAACATTAGCCTCCTGCTTAGCATGAATTATTTTATCAATTTTCGACATTTTTAGTGATAGGGCTTTGCTCGTCCCAGCATCAATAGGCTGGCTCGATCAGGGAAATACCCCTCTCACATAAGGTCAGCGTGAACTACAGTAGGTACTTCTGCAGTTGTTTTTTTTATGGTGAGTGGGAGCACTGGAGGCCCAATATCCCTCCTTATCCACCAGCCTCCTTCTTTCTTTTCTTTTTCTTTTCTTTTCTTATCCACTATCCTCTCCTTCCTATCTACTTCCTATCCTTTTCCTTGGAAGTTGCGCCGCGTGAGTTTTGCCTCTGGTCTTGCATACGTCTATAGGCTGCTAACCGATGATCATTAGCAAGATAAACAAGCCCATGCTACTGCATGGCTAAGCTAACTTAAAGAAAGAAAGAAAGAAAGAAAACATGTTTATTAGCCAATTAAGAAAATAAAATAAATAGAACATTGTTTAAATTAAGCCAATGGCCAAATGCTTGCTAGCTCAGCATAGCGCAGGCAGAAGCATGATTGCAAACCAAAAAAAAAAATAGTTAAAAATATATCAAAATATGATTCTGATTAAACTTTTGTAAATTAATAGAGAACTTCAATGTATTAAATCGCGAAGAATCATATTTAACTCTTGGTACCTATATACGAACGTTTATATCGTTGAAATTATTTTCGCAACGTAATAAATCACACACGTTATGAAAATAGAGATTTATTTTAAAATGTCTGTCATACCTTTTTGTAAGCTATTTTTATATTTAGTTCCATCCATTCCACTCACATCATTAGCGATTCATCCTGCCTCGATAAGGTCTTTGGGGATTCTTATGTTTATTGGACGATGAAATTGTGTCTCCATATAAAAGGAATAGAGAAATAAGTGGGGTAAAATCACCTTTAGAATATTACCTTTAACGAAGAACTTTTTGTAATAAGGAAATAATCTAACGCTTTTTGATCAAGATATTCGCAATCTCAAAGGAATTCACGCAATGCATTAAAATATCAGCAACATAGACAGCACTATAGCAATTTACATAATATATAACACCATTTAAATAAACCATATAATTTTATTAAAATACCTCAGCAGATATACCAATTTTACACATACTCGTATATTCATTATCGTAGATCTCATTTCATCTCTTCAGTTATTTTTTTTTATCAGTGGATTATTGAACATTATTCCTAGTGGTTGTAGTAACAAACCTGATAGAACTCAATAATTTCTTACAGTACAAAGGTTTTGTATTCAAATTTTAATATCGAAATGCACTGTATTGTATATTATAGTAAACATTCATTTTGCTACAATACAGCGTCCATCGATTTAAAAGACGTAGTATATTTAATCTTGTACCACAATGCAGCCCCATATTACAATCCCAAGTTTGTAAGGCTTTACGCAAACATGCCTTTTATGCTGACCGTACACGTATCTGACGGCCATGGAGGTATTCTACAAAAGGTTTATACGTTAGGCATCTCGCACACTACGCTACCGTTACTGAGTGTCTGTATTCTGAACATGTAGATTTCAATACTTTAGCCCAGACATAAAGCCGACCGCATGTTATGACCATGCAAGTAGTTAACTTCTCCATGTTACAGAATTTAAAAACTGATAGGCCATTTTGACTTAATATTTGATTGATCAAATTCAAATTCAAAAATATCTTTATTTCATAGGCCTATTAAATAGCACTTAAAATCACTAAACACAAAGTGAAAAATGTGAAATCGAAAATAACAGTCAGGAGCAGGATTTGAACCTGCATCTTCTGGATACCGTCCAGATGCTTTACCAATTCAGCTATCCTGACAATTGCTCCTGACTGCTAATTTCGATAACACATCATACTTAACGTCTTTGGGTGACGCCTGCGCCATCTGTCGGACGTATTTTCATACATTATACCGACCAGGTAAACTTAATTTTACAATTAAGATTTTACCTAATAATGACGCAAACCCTTTAAATATTTAGATATTTTTATATATATTTTTAGCATTTGACATGCCCAGCACTATGCACTAAACACAAAGTGAAAAATGTGAAATCGAAAATAACAGTCAGGAGCAGGATTTGAACCTGCATCTTCTGGATACCGTCCAGATGCTTTACCAATTCAGCTATCCTGACAATTGCTCCTGACTTTTCGATTTCACATTTTTCACTTTGTGTTTAGTGCATAGTGCTGGGCATGTCAAATGCTATAAATATATATAAAAATATCTAAATATTTAAAGGGTTTGCGTCATTATTAGGTAAAATCTTAATTGTAAAATTAAGTTTACCTGGTCGGTATAATGTATGAAAATACGTCCGACAGATGGCGCAGGCGTCACCCAAAGACGTTAAGTATGATGTGTTATCGAAATTAGCAGTCAGGAGCAATTGTCAGGATAGCTGAATTGGTAAAGCATCTGGACGGTATCCAGAAGATGCAGGTTCAAATCCTGCTCCTGACTGTTATTTTCGATTTCACATTTTTCACTTTGTGTTTAGTGCATAGTGCTGGGCATGTCAAATGCTAAAAATATATATAAAAATATCTAAGCACTTAAAATCGTCAAGAATACACTAATAATCAACACGAGCGCCTGAGGCGAGTGCATCCGCAATAACAAAGTGGCGATTGCAATCGCCACAAGCGGGCGGATTCCGAAGTAAAGCCTTTCAAGAGAAGAACCCGGCAAGAAACTCATGGGCCACTTTTTTAAATTGCCAATTTATTAAAATTTAATATAATCTTTATAACTAAATTGACATTATATCATACAAAACAATTTTGAAAATTAATGAATGAGGAGCAGCTCAAGCCCATTTTGTTTTGTCCTCAAGATAATCCGAAACAGTGTAATAACCTTGATTACAAAGTCTATTTTTTATGGCTTTTTTAAACTTATTTATGGTTTCGGTAGATCATACATACATAGACTCACGCCTTTTTTTGCAGAGGGGTAGACAGAGACAACGGATTTCCACTTGCCACGATCCTTGCTCACCATTTTTGCCACATTCACTGTCATTATATTCTTCATACATGTACGTCGGTTAAGGGTACTTCTGACCTGACCTTTCTCGAGAACTTCTCTGATTTGATCAGAGAACGTTCGACGAGGTCTATACCCCTCCCAACTGCACCATTCACGCTCGCCATATATATCTTGATTGATCAATGTAATCAAAAATATTTTATGAAAGCGTTCCTTTTCAAAGGCTAGCTTAGTGAAACCATACTTCAGGCTTACTTTTTGTAGAAGACTCGAAATCTACTTCTTTAATAATACTCTTGAATCAGGTCGGATTTTTATTAGTTAAGCCTAGCATGTCACAACTTGAATGGGCTGATTCGGTTGAGGAAGTACCACTCTCTCACAGAAGATCAGCATGAAATAACGTTAAGTTACTCCTACTCTTATGTTTCGTATGGTGAGTGAGAGCGCCCGCCGGAGGCCCAAACTCTCTCCTTATCCTCTTCTTATTATCCTTCCTATCCAGCCACCGTAACTTATACCTACCGCTACGCATAAAAGAAGAATACAAATTATTAAATGATGTAACTTATAATAGTAGTTAATAGTATAATAATAATTTTGATTTACACTGGATTCCAATTTTCAAAATACTCGCTAACATCTATTTAATATAAACTTATTATTATTATTATAATATGAACTAGCTTTTGCCCGCGGCTTTGCCGCAGCCAAAAGCCAGTTTTAGGCTATATCTCAGGTTCCCGATATAGCAGCGGGATAAAATGTATAACAGTTGTTAAGTCTAATCAAGAGCTATCAAACAAAAAAGTTGCGTCAAAATCCGTTCAGTAATTTTTGCGTGATGCGCGAACAAACAAACAGATAAACAGACAAAAAATCTAAAAAAATCGTTTGGTGTTCGCCTATATAGCCTAAATCAGTATTTTTTTCTCAAATGTCTTAAATGTACAGATATAGCTCTGTTACAGCTTTATAATAGTATATACTAACCTCAAAAATGTTTAGTCTATAAAAAATAAAATAAAAAAATATGATGTTTTCTCTTTTCACAGATGGTTATCTTAAGGTTAACAAAAGTGGTATATATTTACATTACTGGTTTTTTGATATTTTACGAAGCTTTGGTTTTTGAGGTCCTGCACTATGGTAGTAGATCTGCCTCATTTATGGTATCTTCGTTTATTTACAGCAAAAGTCATTCAACTTTTTATACCCAAGTGTCTAGTTTACCCTA
Source organism: Leucoma salicis (assembly GCA_948253155.1). NCBI lineage: Eukaryota > Metazoa > Arthropoda > Insecta > Lepidoptera > Erebidae > Leucoma > Leucoma salicis. Next base: position 5,033,432 of record OX411808.1, on the reverse strand, counting down.
CCAAGGCATCCAAACAGTTCTGTTGTCTGACTGGCAATATCTTCTTCAAGTAGCGTCTCAAACATGGATATTAGAAAACGAGTCGAGTTACAAAGCCCTAGACTGTAACGGTATCTGAACGATTCGGTTCAATGGAGATGTTTTCAATAAAACTCTTGCACAATGAATTCTATCTGCGAGCTAATTATTGAAATTGTGAGTGGCGAAGTAAATTGTTTTCTCTGTGCGCATTCGGCATTTGTTGTAGGGTTGTATATTGTTATTATGTGCATTAATTATTGGGCCAAATAAAGAAAATAGATTTTAATAAGTGCTATTAGACAAGTGTTTGACAACTTGATGGGGCTTTCCCTCACTGGGAGAATTGAGTATATTGCCAGTATATAAATATAATACTGCAGTGCGCTCTCCAGCAGGACTCATACAAAGTAATGCGTTGTAGTAATGGAGGTAAGCTTTGGCTTTAGATCAGTACCGCTCACTCACCTCGTAAGGTCAAATGTTTTGACTTTATGTCGAGAAATGTAGTCTTGAAACTAGTGTTATTTATCAAATTGCTTCTTAAGTATTATCTGGCGCGAAGAAATGCAAGCTTCAGTTTTAATATAACAAGAAAAAAAATATAAAAAGAAACTGTAGTTATTTGTTTTAATACACTAACCTATTTTCAAATTGGGAAATACATGAAGGTATAGAGTTCGTAAAAAAAGAAATACGCCACGATGCTTAATATGAACTCTGTACACACCGTGTGATATTTCACGTGGAAATAATAAGAGAGAAACTCTTCAGATCCCTGTTTATTTTCGATCAAGCACAAACTTGGGATGGAGAGGCTGGCCCCGAAAGTTGAAGGGTCGGAAAAATCGGCTCACAAACTAATGGAGCGTGCGACGGGAGTGAACTTTAAAACTTGCCAACGTTCCTTTTTTTCGGAGGGATTTTTTGTTCATTGGCCGTTATTTACGTTCCATTAACTAGTAAATAATAAAAACTGTTATTGGTAATTTCGCATTATGTAGAGGTACTACACATACTTGCTTATATATTATATTATTTATACTTACGTACTTATCATCACGCCATCTCACTTGCGAGGTAGGCAGAGAGAGTTCCAGAAGGCTCTCTTCTTGCATACATCTCTGGCTTCTTCAACCTTCATAATTCTCTTATACACGCTCGCCAGTTTCGGAGACTCCTGACTCCACCTTCCTTCAATACATGACCGATTTGGTCTAGGTAGGTGAGTCTCGGTCTCCCCCTGTACTTTAATCCTTCCATTTTCGCATTGTATATCTTCTTAACCAGCCGCTCGTCCGGCATTCTTTCCACGGGTCCGAACCATCGGAGCATTCCCTTTCGCATCTTTACACCAATTGTCTCTTTCATACCTTTAAATCTCAAATTTAAGAGAAGGGGTCCATTTTTAGACCGCACAGTAAGCTTAAAATGAGGGGTTAATCGTGGAATTTGATAGAGGAATAAGGAAGATCTCGCGAGCCGACAGAAAACAGGCTACAGAAATGATATAATAAGACTAGCGGACCTGACAGGCGTTGTCCTGCCCGAACATTGGCGTTTAGTTTGGATGAAGTAATTTAAAACCATCCCGGTATTTACTCAAATATACACAAATAAACTGAACAAAAAATCCTGAAATCCTATCGTGGCGCCACCTACCGGGTCCAAATATGACTCTAAACCATTCCGGTACTTAAAAAAACACAAACATACACAAAAAATTTCGTCAAGATCGGTCCAACCGTTTAGGAGGAGTTCAATTACTAACACACGGACACAAGAAATATATATAACTAACTAACAAGGTGAACTTCGTACCGCCATATTTATTTTTTCGAAATTCTATCCTGGCGCCACCTACCGGGTCCAAATGTGAATCTAAGCCATCCCGGTACTTACAATAAATAGAAGAAAAAATACTCAAATCCTATCGTGGCGCCACCTACCGGGTCCAAATATGAATCTAAACCATCCCGATACTTACACAAACATACACAAAAAATTTCGTCAAGATCGGTCAGAAATATATATATATATATAATAGATTATATAAACTAGATTCTGCCCGCGACTTCAACTGCGTGGATACGTCTATGACACACTTATGACCTCTATGCAAAAATCGTTATCTTACAGGAACTATTTGTTTTCTCGAGAATAATAGTAGGCTATGTGCTCTTCTGGTTCCTGGACTATATGCGTGTTAAATATGTTATGTTCTATAAGTTGTGTTAGATTCATTTCTCTTTCCCTGTTCCACATTTGATCGACTTATCCGTGTGGTGAAGGACTAAGAATACAAGTCACCACCCCATTCATTCCCCTGGTGGCGTATGAGGCGACTAAGGGAAGTAAGCAATTATCATCCATTGCATGACTGGTGGTAGGGCTGGGTACCAAGTGGTAGTACTCACTTGGTATCGGACCCGAGTGGGTTGGTATCTCTCTCTCCCATCTTCCTTTTTTTTGGCTGTAGCAGGAGATAGCCGTTAATTCTTTTATTTCATATCTGTGAAATGAAATGGTGAGCAGCGGCTTGACAATACTCTCGGTATAGTTGAGTTCATGAGCGACGGTTACCATTTAACCATCTGATGGGCCGTGGCTCGTCTGCCACTACATGCAATAAAAAGAAAGACTAGACGAAAGTTAAAAAACAGCACTAAGCACACTTTCCTAAGTAAAAGTTGTATTGTCTTTCAGAGTATTTCAACAAAGGAACTGAATAATTTAGCCGTTGGTTTCCTAATCTGAATAGAATATGTGTGCTTATCTTTAGGCAAGTCAAACATTTGTTATTCAAAAAGTTTAACGGTATGCCTTCCTCGGTGGTGTAGCGGCAGTGTATGTGACTGCTAATCATGAGGTCTCGGGTTCGATCCCCGGGTCGGACAATGTTATTGAGCTTTCTCCTAAAAAGAAAAATTCTCAGTAGCAGCTCGGAGTTTGGAAATGTGCCCGGTAGACGTCAATAGGCTCGCCCCCTATTACGTGGGACTTAAACATAGCTGGCGAATCGTGGGTGTGTAATACACCTCTGCCTACCCCTTCGGGGAATACAGGCATGATGCTATGCTATGTTTAACGATATAACTATCAAGTCTAAGCTCAGATAGTACATTCACCTACAGTTCTTTTGATTCTAAACCTATTCCATATTTCTTTTCTTCTTTGTATTGTTCTCATTCATTTGAGCTATAGGTTACCTTTGCCACATTACTTTGTATAATTTTATTTATTACAAAATATATTAAAAAATGTAGTCAATCCAAAATCTTCGTTCATATTAACTCTTCATAAATAGAAAAAGTTTCACGAATACATAAAGATTTTAAATAATTATCAAAAAGATCTTACAAGCAACTTTCACGGCGGATTCGTAGCCGAAAATGTCAAACCCAAAGCCTACATTATAATAAGGCGATCGATTTTGCCCTTAGAAACAGCTTAGATGAAATTTTATTGAGCATAAATTTATTGAAATCGCACCGTCTCAAATTGGAAGGTCTCGTTGCTTTTGTGTTAAATATGAAGCAGTTATCACGCAAGGAGTTCAAAACCTCAGCACAAGACAGGAGGGGAATTTATTCATAATTCTGACAACCTGTAAAGACTACTTTACGTAGCATGGAGGAGAATAATATGGATTTTACATATGGTAATCCATCTAATTACTGGCTGGACTAGAAATGCTTCACCTTGCCGACCATTAGGGAATAAGCATAGTAGCAAAAACTGTCCGCCACATTTTTTATTATATAATGTACTGTCCAATGAGATTTTCAATTATACGAGCCCCGATGCAAAATAGTTCGTCTAGTATGGAAAGTAGTGCAAAGCGTAAAATATAGAAAGTAAATATCGGTAAAATAATTAAGAACGTTTAATAAAAATTAAACCAGAATTTGAGGAACATTTTAAAGTTTATTTTAGCATAACTGAAATTCTTTCATGACTTTACATAACATAAAAAATTTAAAAAAATATTCTGAAAAACATAGTATTCGTCTACCCTTGTCACTCATGCAAAATAGTTCGTCTACCACTTAGTTGTGTCGCCTTTGCTCTCAATGACAGCTTTAATGCGAAGAGGCATGGTTGCAACCAACGCTGCACACTCCTCAGGCGTAATTGACTCCCAGACAGCCAAGAGTTTAGCCTTTAAGTCGCTCTTCGATCTTGATGGATTTTTACGGAAAACTTTTTTCATTTTCCACCATAGGGTTTCGATCGGCGACAAGTCCGGGCTGTTAGATGGCCATTCGATTGTAGGGATGCTTTTCGCCAGTAGCCACGTCTTTGTTGTCCTTGCAGTATGACAGGAAGCACCATCCTGTTGAAAAATGAAGGAATCTTGATGCTTAAGTGACGGAATAGAGGGCAGTAAATTCTCTTCCAAAAGGTTTTGATACCTTGCAGCATTGATAGAACCATCCACAAACTGCATACCACCAACACCTTGTGCAGACATGCAGCCCCAAATCATAAAGAGACGCCGGAAACTTCAATTTGCGTTTGAGACAATCAGTATGAAATGCCTCATTTTTGTTCAGAATCACTTTTTTCCTTTCATCGCCTACTGTCACTTCAAATTTGGACTCGTCACTCCAAATGGTACTACGGCACTGATCGGAAGTCCAATTTAAATGGTCACGAGCAAACTTCAACCTCTTTTTCTTTTGTACAGCAGTCAACAGTGGTTTCTCCTTAGCGGTGTAAAATCCGTAACCCATTCTTTTTAGGACTCTTTTGCAAGTATCAACTGAGACGTCTTTGTGAATCATGTCCTTCCATTGCACCGAGCCGAGAGTTCTCCAGCTCGAGCACGACGATTATTTTTGATATTTTTCTTCAGGATTCTGTTTTCTACTGCACTTGTGATGCGTGGTCGACCAGTTTTCTTCAAACAAGAAATCGTTCTATTCTTTTTATAGTGCTGAATGATAGATTGGACTGTAGAGATGGGAAATATCAAGTCTTTAGATATTTGGTAACTTGATTTGCCAGCATCGACCCCACAAACTATTCGCTTTCGAAGCTCTTCATACACAGGTTTGCCACGACCCATTGTTATTTGAAAACTAATGAAAAATACTGAAATTTTCAGAATTTATACTGTCTCACTTGACAAATGGCACAGAATTACTTTTACAAATTTAAATTATGCAACATAATTGTACAAAGAAGGAATAATCTTATTTAACTCACGAATAGACGAACTCTTTTGCATCGATTAACAATTAGAAGAACTATTTTGCTTATTACTTCTTCTAATTTAAAACAGGATATGTATAAATTTAAAAAGCTAAAATAGTTTATTAATTCATAATTAAAAAATGTCATAAGTAACGCGACATGTGATAGTAGAACAGCTTAATATTTTATATAGATATACAAAACTAATGAAGTTAGAAAAAATCTCACAGAGAAAATTTCACACTAGACGAACTATTTTGCATTGGGGCTCGTAGCCTTGTTATAGTTGTGGCAAATGGTACCTGATTCCATTAAAGACAATTTAATATCGTAACCTTACTTCGCGCTAAATGTCTATTTGGCATGCCTAGGCAGTTGACAATATAGAAGTTATTTAAAATAAAAAAAATATTAATATTTTTTCACAGCCTTCTACTCCTGAAGGAAAACATCATGAAAAAATTTCTATGCTTGAGAAATATTCTGGATGGCTTGAAAAATTATGATGAAAAATATTGTCAACCCATTTAGATCAACGTGGTGAGATATGACCAAAATCGCATTTTTAAGAGACTTCTGAAATTCTTATTCTCTATGGTGGAACAGTAATAAAGGCTTTGATAAAAAAAATATTATAGCTGGTTTAAATCTTTGAAAATCTAAGTATTCTAGAATAGTCAACCTTTCCTAAATATGAACAAGGTGAGGAAGCCTTATTTCATCAATACTTTTTCACCTTATCATAACAAACCTAGCGGCAATGGCGAGAAATGAAAACTTTTCGCCAGGGGAAATTACTAAAGTCACATAACACCGACTTTTTCCTTAGATATAAGGGTCGCGATACAATTTGCTTGACAAAACAGGGTCGTCGGAGGCATCTAGGATATAAATGAGGGTACCGTGAAGTTCTTTAGTTATTGTTGTATGAATATATTTATCTTTGAGGGAGATACACTCTTTCTAAGCGAGAAATTGTGCAAAAATTGTAATATTTTACCTGGATATCACATTAATAGTTTTGCTAGTAGCTTGTCCCAGCATGAATGGCCGTCTCGATCGGGCAAGTACTACCTACCCTCTCACAGAAGATGGCTGTGAAGCAATAGTGGATACTCCTACTTTTGGATTTCCTATGGTAAGTTTTAGCGCCAAAATGCCAATCCCCTCCTTATCCTTTTCTTATTATTTCCGTTTCACTTCCTATCCCTTTCCTTGGAGTTAGTGATACGCTATTAATGCCTCTGGTGTTGATAGCATATATAGTAAACGCTTACCATCAGGTGGGCCCGATGCTTATTTGCCACTTAAGTAATAGGTATATAAAAAAAGTTAAATTACCTAATGGTTTATCAAACATAATAATGTTTCATAGTAAGGTACCTACATGGTACTGTTTCCACAAAGAAACTACGGCCAGTTCCTAATCTATTTTATCCAAATTAATTAAAATCTAATTAATGGCCATACATTCGGGCACAAAAAATAAATTAAATATGAAACAAAATAATTATCTCTGAAAAGCAGCCATAATCAATATCCAATGCGTAAACGTGAACGTGGGTTTATACCCACAAAAATAACTTTACTGACTTACAACGAGTATAAAAAGCACCTCAAAAGAGATCAATCAATATGATTGCCTTCTTGTTATCATCGGATGGATTTATACTCGTTTATTTACTCAGCGTTGTTGCGTCTAAACTATCTGAACTACTTTAAACGTCTCAGGAAAATGTAGTGCAGCGCTATTATGATAATTGGATTGGTAGTTCCGAGTGTCCTTGTAGTATCATCATTAAAATAATATTTACTGATATTTACGTGAATTAAATACCTCTTTTACGGTTCACCCTTAACCATGAATACTGAAAGAATGAATGTTGTAAATCACAAACAAATTTTAAAGTTGCTTTTTTCCTCGATGGTGTTCAATACCGCCAACAAAATAAATAAAGATATTTTTTCTAATATTCTATATTTTGATATCTATTGTTGTTATAATTATTGTTTTGTTACATTTGTTGGTACCAGATTATTCATAACCTTATACAAAAATGTGTGATCGTAAAACTACGGAATCTAAATTATTACACTAATAGGTACGGTAAATGCGAAATAGAACAATAAAATTAAACCCGACTTCCACATCTAACAACAAGCGTCCACAGGCCGTGACTAGAGCACAGGAAACTTGAACTATAATCGTAAACACCAAGTGGATCTGCCGAGCGCTTATTGGAACAGAAATTTATAACGGCAGTTAGTTCCGATCAATGTTTGTAAAGTTTTCGGTTTTGTGTATGTGCAGCATTAATTACATTTCCTGAATACCTATATGTAGTACCTACGTTTTGCTTAAATACTTATAAATGTTAGTTATTTAAAGTATAAATTATTTGTGAATAAGAAAAAAGAGATTTTTAGTAGGAGCGGGAATCGAACCCGCGTAAATATTTATAGGATATGCGTCATTATTAGGTAAAATCTTAATTGTAAAATTAAGTTTACCTGGTCGGTATAATGTATGAAAATACTTCCGACAGATGGTGCAGGCGTTACCCAAACACGTTAAGTATGAATGTGTTATCGAAATTAGCAGTCAGGAGCAAGTGTCACGATGGCTGAATTAGCAAAGCATCTGGACGGTATCCATGAGATGCAGGTTCAAACCCTGCTCGTGACTGTTATTTTCGATTTCACATTTTTCACTTTGTGTTTAATATCATTACTCGTATTAATAAGTTTCAATAGCTTATAGGTTTCTTAATAAAGAGTGATTTCTACTTTCGCATTTATAATATACTAGATTCAGCCCGTGACTCCGCCTGCGTAGACTTCAATACATAAATACGTCACTCTACAGAACATTAATTATCTCTATCTAAAATCATGACATGGTCCATCTGACTTCTCATAATTAAAACTGGACTGCAAGTATCCGTGTGGTGACGGATTAAGAATACAAGTGTCACCACCCCATTCTTTACCACGGGTGTTGTATGAGGCGACTAAGGGAAGTAAGTAATTATCATCCATTGCATGACTGGTGGTAGGGTTGGGTACCAAGTGGGAGTACTCACTTGGTATCCAGCCTGAGCGGGTTGGTACCACCATCTCCCGTGTGACCGGCTATGAAGCACATCCTTGCATTTTGGCTGTAGCAGGAGATAGCCGTTTATATTTAATTTCATCTGTGAAATGATTTGGTGAGCAGCGGCTTGACAATACTCTCGGTATAGTCAAGTCCATGGGTGATGGTTACCATTTACCATCAGATGGACCCTGGATCAACAAGCAATAAAAAAAAAGATGCAAATAATAGAACGCACTTTTCTAAAATAAATAAATAAATATTCACGGTCATTTCACACAAGGTATTCTGGTCCCAAACTAAGCTTAACGCTTGCCCGATTACGGATATAATACATATCTATTACTTTTTTTGTAAATACATACATATATAATAGATAGAAAACACCCAGATGCAGTACAAATATCTGTGTTCATTACACAAAAAATTGTCCTGAGTGGGAATCGAACTCACGACCTCGTGCACGGAAGTCGGTTACACTACCGACTACGCCACGAGGCCCATTTGGTTACTTTACTGACTACGCCACGAGTCCCATTTGGTTACACTACCGACTACGCCACGAGGCCCTTTCGGTTACACTACCGACTACGCCACGAGGCCCATTCGGTTACACTACCGACTACGCCACGAGGCCCAAAAAAACTCGCACACATAGACATAACGCTTTTTTTTAGATAATGATTTCTATCAATCAACTCCAATAGTAAAGAGGAATAACGTGGACCCTCACTGACTAATCTATTTTAATTTTTTTGTTTCCATTACAAATAGAGTATTTTATTACTATGTTTTCATTAACTTGGGCCGTGTAGGGCCAACCCGCCTGCCAAGCGTGGCGATTACGGCATTATCCCCCATGACGGGACCGCTCGTTGTGGCGTTCTCTTGGGGAGGCCTATGTCCAGCAGTGGACGATGAAGGGCTAATGGATGGATGTATTTCATTAACTCGCTCTCTTATATGTCCGGGTGGAATTTTGTAATGGATTTTAAACTAACTTGCCGATGAGCTAGATGCTTGAAATTTAGACCATAGCTCACAAGTGGACGACAAAGCATGAAAATGTGAAAAAAAACAAAAAATAATAGAATAAAAAAATCGTAATCAAAAATCGAATCGTGGGTGTGTAATACACCTCTGCCTACCCCTTCGGGGAATACAGGTGTGATATATGTTATGTTAAAATAAAAAAAAATGTACCATGTTTTTATAACGGACTATTTTATACTTTTTAGTCCGTTTTTTATGTTAGTATTTATTTTAAAATCTCCTCAACAATATTAACAAAACGTCACCTTTTTATACTCGTCGAGAGCATTTTAAGAAGATTCATAAATCACTGCTAAATTATTTACTTTTCTACTCAAATTAACGAGCACTTTCATCCTACCTTCGAATACTTCGGCACAATATCAGCATGGACCATTGTTAGAGGTTTAAGGACCCGTTAACGAGACGGACAAAACAAAAAGAAATACTCAAATGTTCGCAATCGGGATGTAGTGGAGACAAAGCAGCACTCGTTCTAATTGCCATCCCGGTACTATAGTACGTAGGAAGGGGAGAGTGGAACAGTAGTGTTTTTGAGGGTCTAAGGTATAGAAAACCCAGACAGGTGTATTTTTATTAAAATAAAATATTATATTTGCATTTATTTTTCTTTTTCTTTCATTAAAGAACAACAGCCTGTTCTAACGATTAGGACTTTACAAACATACAATGTCACGGACAGTACATTCAGACTCAGAACAACCATTTGTGGATGACTTAAAAAGAGCTGTCCTGTGTGGGAATCGAACCCACAACACTAGGGTGGGGAAGTGCTCTAAGCCCAGTGGCTTGTTCGCAAGTTCTGTACTATAGCTCAGTAGCTATAGTACAGATCTTGCGAACATCTCAATCTTCTTATCACATTTGTCTGTATGACTAACGCCATCTATCAGAAGCATTTACATGCATTAAACCTTAATCCATTTAAAAAAAAAAAAAACTACTTTTACGGAATCTGATAATAATGCATTATGCATATTGGAAGTAAGTGGTATGGTAAATTGTCCACGAGTTTCACGACAATTAATATTTTTATTGTCAAAAACAACATTCAAATGTTTAAAGAGGTATAAAATTTATCATAAATAAGGAAACTTTTAATGCATAACTTTAACGAACCGTATAATAGGCCTAAAGGTGGCCTTTGATTCGCCGAAGTACCTTTTAACTTTGGGTACTTTTGGCGGTACCCCTAACTGGTACCTTTTTCTTTTAAGTATTTTGTATTTTTACCTACGTCGCGACAAAGGTATTAAGTAAGACTTTTGTTTTGTGATGTACCTTTTTGCTGACCTCTTCGAAGTACCTGTCGGTATTAACGCTTTGATGTCAAGAAAATGGCTGATACCGGATTATCGGTCAGAATAGGAAGGCTTTTTTACCGATTGAAGTGTATAGTTTTTTCCTTATTAAGGATTTGTTTTCGTTTCATAGCACTTACGCTGGCTGACCTGGAATCTATAATTATTTAGATATTCTTATATATATTTTTAGCATTTGACATGCTTAGCAACATACATTAAACACAAAGTGAAAAATTTGAAATCGAAAATAACAGTCACGAGCAGGGTTCGAACCTACATCTCCTGGATACCGTCCAGATGCTTTACCAATTCAGCCATCGTGACCCTTGCTCCCGACTGCTAATTTCGATAACACATTCATATTTACCGTCTTTGGGTGACGCCTGCACCATCTGTCGGAAGTATTTTCATACATTATACCGACCAGGTAAACTTAATTTTACAATTAAGATTTTACCTAATAATGACGCAAACCCTTTAAATATTTAGATATTTTTATATATATTTTTAGCATTTGACATGCTTAGCACTACACATTAAACACAAAGTGAAAAATTATTTTCGTTTTCACATTTTTAACTTTGTGTTTAATCTATAATTATGTTTACATTCTTTTACTAAGCTTCATTAGATAAAATGTTGAGAGGGATTTATTATTTTGAATGGTTTATATAAAATTCTTGCCTTTTTAATGTCAAGAAATATAACTATGTACTTATTAAGATATTTCTAGGATTCAAAACATAAGATGTACCTACCTATATATAATACATAGATTTTTCTGACTTCTACTAGAATAAAAATTAATTTATTGATAGCTTAATACTCCAAATTTATATTTTCAATTCCTTTGGAATTTAACTCAAAAATTTTGTTAATCTAGATAGATGCTTAAGTATTTTCTAGAATATTAAAATACTCGCAGAAAATGGATTTGAATTGGAAACCACGATTGCAAGAAATTAATTACCAATACATCCGAGAGATGGCGTAGGTTTTCCCAATAGACGTTAAAGATATAGGGGATAAATTATAATTTATTCTCTTTTTTCGCATATTGATCATAATATAACCACATACCAAGAATTTGAAAATTAAATATTAAAAATAAGTTCCGGAGCTACTAATAGCAGACAAGCCAGCTTTCGGACAGTACATCTGCCGGGTCTACTAGCTGCTGCTAGCGACCTCTTTTATGTGGACCTCAGCTTTAGTTTAATAACCACTGAATTAATGTCACACAGTTCCAATGGTCCGCCAATACAGGCGGAGAGACGGCAAACGGTGGGTTTATTTAGTGAGTGAGGGCCCTACACTACTATGTTCGTTGTCCCGAACGATGGGGTTTGCGGTTAGGTACATTTTCCCGCCTTAACAAAAAAAAAGGTTTAGGTCAATGTCACATAAGCACGTCACACAATGGCATGTTAATTATCTTTATTTAAAAATAGCTACGCCACATGAATCCAACGTTTTTCCGGGGAAAAAGTATCCTAATCCAGGTAGTAAACTATCTGTATGCCAAATTTCATTACAATCTGTCCAGAAGTTTTTACAAACTACATATATATTATTAGTAGAATAACACAAATATTTGAGCTTTGGCTCATAATTCACAAAACTATTAATTTACAATAAAATACGGCTCTCATTTTTTAACGACATAATAATGTGTTTTTTCTTTAATCTTGTTATTCACAACTCGTGCCAAAGTGATATTCAACGCGTTTACAAATGTTTTATTCACTGTAAGACTCATGTTGTGGTTGTTTGGTTGTTTAATTTCAATGTTATCTCATATCGTCATCTTTGTCTTACTAATTTTAGTGGCTTTCGTCCACGTTTATATCTAAGAAGCATGTAACGCCAGATTCCCTACTATCTGCATCTGTTGTTTAAAACGAAGAACGGCAGTATGCAGCTGGAGTCGCCAGGGCCTTATAAAGTCCGGAGACTACTAGAAGACCAGGAAAGCAGGTTGGGGTACTCAAATCTCCGAGTTTCGTTGACCACACACATCACGTGTGTTGAGAAGACGCCATCTCTTGTGGATTAAGGCAGTTTGCCTGGTGAAATACGCACGTACACACGCTACATACATTATTTGACCAACGCGATTATCAAAAGATTCAAAAGTTATATAAACCATACGCATTAGCTGTTTCTTACTTGAAATCACTTTTGAATTCACTGTTTATATGGAATTTTCATTTCATATCTTAGAAATGAAATAGTGCGCAGCGGCTTCACAATATTCTCGGTATAGTGAGTCCGTGAGCGACGGTTACCATCAGGTGGGCCGTGGCTCTTCTGCCATCAATAGTAATAAAAAAAATAACATGCGAACATTGAATGAATGTCTCATTCCATGAACATTACGCTCTTGGCGGGAATACCTGTTTAGACTTGGTGCAAATAAGAATTCTCACTATCAAACTATGCTTTTATTATTATTTTGTTATTCAATTACCCCTATCGGTATTGTTATGGCATCATGTACGGCATCCGTGGAATGGAATGAGGTGACACAATGTTTGCCATCACTATACGGATGTTTATCTCGTCAAATATTATTAAGTGTTGTCAGTCAAGTGCAGTTCGAACGATCGACTAGATTTAGCGGCTTTCACTCAGCTAGCATCAAATGGGTCACTAAAAAGTGATATCTATTCGTAGATACGACACCTGACGTCCTCCGTGCTTCGAAAGGCATATTAAGCAGTCGGGTCCCAGCTGACAAATTGGCAGTTTTATTTGTGAATGTGGAAAAAGAGAACTTTAGTGCGGGCGGGAATCAAACCTGCGTCCCTTTAATCCGGGGAAGTTCTCTAAGCCGCTGAGTTATCGCACTGACCTTTGGCCATACCCAATCTCCACATCGCATTTGACTTTAATTGAGCATGTCAAGTGCTAAGATATATATCAAAATGTTTAAAAAATAGCGCCATCAAATAGTATAAATTTTAATTGCAAAATTAAAATGCATCCGATAGGTGGCGTGGCTCGTAAAGCTAAAGTTCTCTTTTCTCCACATTCACAAACAATTTGTACATTAAAATAGCTGTATTGCCGCTTATAGAGAATCGCAATAAATTGTGACATCAGTGTGACGTAAGGGTTACATAAATAAATAGATACATTATGCTTCAAAACTATAGATAGGTAATAGTATATATATATATATACTATTAGCTTCTGACTATGATTTTGACTGCGGGCGATTAATTTCAATTAAGTCATTAAACACAAAGTGAAAAATGTGAAATCGAAAATAACAGTCAGGAGCAGGATTTGAACCTGCATCTTCTGGATACCGTCCAGATGCTTTACCAATTCAGCCATCCTGACAATTGCTCCTGACTGCTAATTTCGATAACACATCATATTTAACGTCTTTGGGTGATTGGTAAAGCATCTGGACGGTATCCAGAAGATGCAGGTTCAAATCCTGCTCCTGACTGTTATTTTCGATTTCACATTTTTCACTTTGTGTTTAATGTATAGTGCTAAGCATGTCAAATGCTAAAAATATATATAAAAATATCTAAATATTCAATTAAGTCGTTTACGCGTATTCCACAAGAATTAGAAGGACTTATCGGGATAAAAGTTCCTTACTAATATTATAAATGCGAGAGTGTATTTGATTGTTACGTTTTCACGGAGTAACTACTGAACCAATTATTATTATGAAATTTTCCCTGAAGAGGATATGGATAGTGGATACTTTTCATCCCAGAAAAATGAATGGTTCCTGTGGGATTGCTATTTTTACATAGAGGTAATTTATGTGTCATAGTGATGTATTATTTTGAAGTACTTGCGGACGGAGTCGCGAATAGTATCTAATTATCTATCAAGGTTTCCCAATCTTTTCTCTAGTGCGAACCCCTATATATATATAATAAAAAAAAAATTTGCACGCCCATTTTTATTTTAAAAACTCACGTGATTTTTATATTTTTATCTTTTTTATCTATTTTACTTACATAGGTGTATTTAAAGACGACGCCAATTGGAAGACTTACTAAAGTTAAGCCTTATATTTTAGCTTGTAACATTTTTTGAGATTTAAAATCATTGATCTTTTAATTGATGCGGAATTCCGCACGGGTCGACTAGTACCTAACTAGTAATGAAACTTATTGATACCTATTACGTAATGCTAGTGATGAATAAGTACAACATCTATATCATTAAAAACAAATTTTATTAATCTTATAGGTCTTCCAACTAATAAAAACTGGTTAATTGATTTTATAATATAGGTATTTGTATATGTATACACTAAAAAACTGTATAATTGTCAGGCACGACATTTCTTGTATTTAAAACGTTAAAAGATAATCATTCATTTAAAATGTTCGGGTGTCCGTAAACTAATTTCCCTAAAATTGTGTTTATTTCATAGGTCCCTTACTATCTGTTTATTTATAGAAATACCAGGAAGTGCTAAAGTTCGTCTCATCCGTAATTTTATTATATACTAGCCTTTTCCCGCGGCTCCACCGCAGCCAAAAGCTAGTTTTTAGGTTATATCTCAGGATCCCGATATAGTAGCGGGATAAAATGTATACCAGTTTTTAAGTCTAATCAAGAGCTATCAAATAAAAAAGTTGCATCAAAATCCGTTCAGTAGTTTTTGCGAGATGTGCGAACAAATAACCAGACAAACAGACAAAAATTCTGAAAAAAATGTTTTTTGTTTAGACGCCATATAGCCTATTAAAGTCGTTTTTTCTCAATTATTTTAAATTTACAGACACAGCTCTGTTACAGCTTTATAATAGTATATAGACTAGCTGATACCCGCCGACTTTATCCACCTGGAAATTACTTTTTTAGTTATTTTCTTATTGGACCGAACACTAATTATTTTTCCAAAATAAAAGTAGTCTACGTAACGTAGACTACTTTTATATTTAAAAGTTTTATTTTGCTAAAATATAAATATCAAATTTATATATTACACAAATAGACTTCAATTATTTTATTTATATGTATATCCGTATTTTTTATTATAGTTTTATATTATATTATCTGATGAGTATACCAAAATAAAACAAAAGAGTACCTAGTGGTAACATTTAAATAATTAGTTGTTGTTAAAAATTTATAATTTCTACTATGTAATTAATAAACTATGTAGAGTACTTTTTATAGAAGATAACACCCTGCAGTAAGGAATAATCTTTGCATCGCGGGAGACTTTACAAACATACAATTTCACGGACACAAAATTCACTCACACTGGGAACAACCATTTATGGATCACACAAAGGGTGTATAGGAATCGAACCCACAACACTCGGGCGGGACGTCGGTATCTAAACCGCCATCTGTGCAGTCAAAAGTTTTAAAAGGGGTCTTACTTTGTTTAATGTTTTGGAGGATTTAACTCCCGAAAACAATTAGAAGCGAGTCTTTTTGACGCTGATTGCTGTTTTTGTAGATAATTTTGTCAAATGGAAATAAGCTTTTATAAATAAACACACTATAAAAATTAAAAATTATTAAGAATCATAAATTCTCGGGTTCGCTCCCGGGGTCGGAAAGTGTTATTGAGGTTTTTCATAAAAAGAAAAGTTCTCAGTAGTAGCCCAGAGTTTGGAAATGTACCCGGTAGACGGTAATAGGCTCACCCCTATTACGTGGGACATAGTTGGCTAACCGTGGGTGTCTAATACACCGCTGCCGAACCCTTCTGTGCCGTGTGGGGCCGGCTTTAGAATTGTCCCACCCCTCTCTACCCACGGGAGTCGTAAGAGCCGACTGAGGGATACCGAGGGAGTGGGCAGCAGCACTCCCTCGAGTATTAACAACATCCACTGCGATCGCCAACCCGCCTGCCAAGCGTGGCGATTACGGCATTATCCCCCATGACGGGACCGCTCGTTGTGGCGTCCTCTTGGGGAGGCCTAAGTCCAGCAGTGGACGGTGAAAGGCTGATGGATGGATGGATGAACCCTTCGAGGATACTGGCGTGAGACTATTATTAGGAATGTGTAGTTGGGATACAATTGTACAAGGTGGTTTTCTAAAATGAGTAACACATAGCACTTGAAAAGTCACTATACAATTTTACAAGCGCTAAGTAGATACTAGTGTGACGAAAAGAGCATATACAAAAACTTGGTATTGTGAGTTCCCAAAGCCGTAGACTAGAGACAAAATGAGGCCATTGAAACAGATTTACCGTTATATCATCGATAATGACTAAAACTAAACACATAATGTAGTATAAACTAATTATCACTGCTAACGAGATGCCAGCCAACTTCGTCACAGTTCATGTATTTTTAAACATACTTGTCCAATGTCCGATGTACCGAACGTCGAACGCTAATGTCGAAGTGTGGTGTAGTGACATTTGAGCTGGTAGGGTTGTCACTTCCAATAGCAAAACCTTCTGATTTTTGCCTAGATTTATTATAATGTAACTTATAATATTAGAACCGATCTTGATTTTTCATTGTGACATTTTACACGCAATTTCTAAATAAGTTCCAAACATGTAATTCAGATTTAAAAATAACATAACAATGCTTTAAAAAAACAAAAGAATGATTATATTGACTGTAGCTAAACATGGCAGGTGCATCGGATGTACAATAGTACCTTTCAATACTTTTTTATTCATTATGACATGCAGCTAATCTATGTTAAAGAGAAATATGCAATTTATATTTAGAAAAATACTAATAATTATCATGAATGTTCTGATGCTATTATCGTACAGGGCGAAAAAGGGCATTATCCTTTAAATAGTTTAGGAACTCTTTTTTAGGGAGCTGTATTTTTTATAGTATATGAGTCTGGTATAATAAAGTTAATGGATGGCGAAAGCCACTTAATATTAAGACGCCACTATTAAAATTTTATCTAAAAATTTTTTATCATCATCACGTAGCATGCTCATTTTATCTAAAATAATAAACCAACAATATAACACAACCACATTTTGACTATATAAATTGGTCCTAACAAGTTGGGGCAAAGTCTTTAGGTACCGTCTTCACGGCACGATACTTTCGATACGATAACTTCCTAATAAAAGCAGTGGGGCATTGGATGCGCCTACACCCGTGGACCCGTGGCGTAGTACTTAGATTTTAATTTAATTGTAATATGTTATTTTGTAAGGTTAATGTAGAAGTACTAACAAAAAATGGGCAAGAAACCTGAAATAAATTATTATTATTCTCTTTATTTACTATACATCATATTTCAAACATTTTTAAATATTAAACACAAAGTGAAAAATGTGAAATCGAAAATAACAGTCAGGAGCAGGATTTGAACCTGCATCTTCTGGATACCGTCCAGATGCTTTACCAATTCAGCAATCCTGACAATTACTACTGACTACTAATTTCGATAACACATCATACTTAACGTCTTTGGGTGACGCCTGCGCCATCTGTCGGAAGTATTTTCATACATTATACTGTTATTTTCGATTTCACATTTTTCACTTTGTGTTTAATGTATAGTGCTAAGCATGTCAAATGCTAAAAAATATATATAAAAATATCTAAATATTTTTAAATATATTATAAAAATACACAAACACTCGCACAAACATACTTATAAAAATACAAACAAAAACACAAACAACTAAATATAACAAATAAAAATATTTAAAACAGTAGACCGCCGACATCGGGTGCAGGGACCAAGCTGCCGATGGTTAGGGCTCCAGAGAAAGGAACCTCCTCACAACACGTGCCGTGTCGAGGAGTACTGCCTTCTGTATCAAGCCCTTGATCCAGCTGTCTAACGAGAGTCTTTTTAGGTGTTGGTCGAGACTCTTGGCGATCAGTCCGTTAACTAATATGACTATCGGAACAATAATTGTTGAATCCATATCCCACATGTCGATAATCTCGGGAGCTAAATCCATATATTTCATTTGTTTTTCTTTTTCAGCTTTCACGAGATTCTCGTCATGCGGGACAGTGACATCAACGATTAGTGCACGGCCATAGTGTAACGTTAGTATTCGTTACACTATGGCACGGCGCTCTGATCGGTCTATCACCACTATATCAGGCTTGTTAGCAACAATAGTGCTGTCAGTAATGGCAGACCGATCCCAGTACAACATGGCACGGTCATTTTCGAGAAATGGGTCGGGCACATATCTATAGTACGGCATTTCTCTTTCCACCTGATTGTATTGCTCTTAGCAAGTTGCTGATGGATAATCCTGGCTACTTGGTTATGTCTGTGCAAGTAATCAGCGTTGGCAAGACGAGTACAACCAGAAACAATATGCCTGAGAGATTCTCCGGGTCGGTGACAGGCCCGACAGATGTCAACCGTACCATCTTTCAGGATATATTTCCGGTAATTATTCGTCATCACAACTTCGTCCATTATCGCAAAGACAAAACCTTCAGTTTCTCCGAAGAGATCACTGAATTGTAGCCAGGAGACTGATGCTGAATGGTCAACATCAGGCCCATGTAAGGCCCGATAAAAACGTCCATGCAGCTTCTTGCTCCTCCATACTTCCCGACGGTCCTCAATGCTAAGTACCGTAGGTTTATGCCAGTTCTCTTTTGCCAAACCGAGCGGAGTATATCCCTGGTCCACTCTAACTACATCACGATGCACATCCGTGTCAGTATTGAGAAAGTATTCTCGGAGGTTGCGTACCTCATATTATATATTTGTATTTGTTTTTTTTTATATTTGTTGCATATTATTATTAAAAACCTGATACTTCGCGGTTAGAAATAGTGTCTATAGTATGTACTTATGGCAATTAGACCAACAATGCAGTTAATATTCCTACTACTTAGTACGTAGAACTACTTGAGTAATAAAATCATGCGAAAGATAATAACGGGGCAAACTAAACTGTTATCGCAAACTCAGAACTAGTGAAAATAAATTGATATAAATATTATATACATTTGTATAATTATTAACGAGAAAATATCTTCAGTTGATTGTTATTCATTCACGGCTGAATGTTGTTGATTCTATTTTTAGGAAATTTGCTTCGAAATAAGTGTCTATACAATTAATTCCAAGAATCTACAGAGGATATTTTGAAAGTCTCTATTCATCCTTTACGGGGATTATTAAAAAGGATCATATAAATAGCCGAACAAGGATATTTATAGCAAATCAAATTCGTCATACGCGATGCAGAACGTCCCATCAATTGTAAATATTATTACTAGTTTTAAACACACGAGATCGTGGACTATAAACAATATTTCATATTTATTTTCCTGGCTCTTGTTTTCCCGTTAATTTCATATATGGATATATTACAATATCGAAGCTCCTTGTAGTTTAGCCATATAAAGGATCCATGTTAAATTACAAAAATAACATGGATCCTTCATATTTTATAAATAAACTAGAGGAGGAAGGATAAGTAAGTATTACAAAGTAAACAAAGTCATTCTCATACTACCTAATCTATCTATAATAGGTACCTATTTTTTTTTAACTTTATCGTACTATATTTTTATATTAATTCTATAACTTAAGAGTAACTAGTTACGCATATCCTATACTGTGACCAAGTCTGATACCATTTAGACTTCGACGTTTACGAATTATTTAGATAATTGTGGGTGAAATACAATTAATCGTTTCGAATTGCATATATGACTATTATAATATATTGTTATTATAAAATGTTAATTGATTACATAATAATATAATACAAATATTAATCTCTGCTTAATTATTAGTATTTCCTACTCTTAACCCCATTTATCGACCATACCATAAATCACGATCACAGTTCCAAATCACCACGAACCATCTCAAAGTACTTGATGTTCAGTGTAACGAAACCCCGAATCATAATGAAAAGGAAACTCGTTATCAGATCAAATAAAATCAACACTCACAAACTTTGGATATTACAAAGCGATAATGATACTCAAAGAGTACTAGGATCGTTTTGTGTTCAAACATTTTGTTTTGTATTAATTTCCGGAACCGTTATGCTTACAATAAACTGATGTTATTTTCGCTCTTTAATGAATTTCTGTAATTTAGTTAATATCTTGAGATATTTTTAATCACAGTTTAGTAAACCATTTTTGCTACAAACGATTGCTCTGTGGCTTTGTTTGAACTATTTATTTTCCGGTTAATTAAACAGTGAGGATATTGCTAGATAATGTGTTTTAAATTTAAAGTTTCTGACCTCAGAATAAAAAATATTAAACACAATTAATCCGTGACAATAGTTCTATTTATATTATTTAAATATTACGTAAGTGAAATGTTTAGTGAGAGAATGATGAAATACGTATTACATGCAACTACTTCTACGATAAGTTGTCTTGCCAACAAATACTCAAACCTTGATAGCAAGTTTCGTTATCGCATTATACTGCAACATGTATCCGTTGTCAGTGTCGACGTTTATATCTTGACAAATACCTATTCTTATTGTTCACCATTATTTTTTCCTGATCCCTTCCCATTCTGTCTGTCCCTAATTCTCTGACTATCGTACTCTTAATGTTTCTGTGTTACGCACGAGTCTTCTCTCAGAATGAAAGGGATTTCGGCATTAGTCCACTATCCAGTATGACATAGCAGGCTTCACAAGCCGTCGAGAAAATCTTTCAGGCTTACAGGCTTCTTCATGACGTACCCCGGGTTATTTGTTTTTTAACCTTTTTTCTGTCCCCACTATTGGGCACGGTTCTTCACTCATGGTGAAAGGAATGTGGCCATTGTCCACCATGTTGGCTCAGTGCGGGTTGGCAGTTTTCACAAGCCGTCGATAAAATCTCTCAGGCGTGCAGGTTTCCTCACAGTATTTTCCTTTACCGTAGTAAGAAATTTTAAACAAATGCACACATCATTTCTAAAAATCCGTGGCGTACGAGGTCTAAGCGTCTTCCACCAGTAATCCTACTAAGTTTAAATCACCACCCTTAATTATACGAAGGTCTTTGTTGTTATATATTTAGTTCTGATGAATGAGCTTTCTTGCTTCAACCCAGGGTATCTATTTTAATTATATGCGTAGTTGTTTATTTTTAACTGCCTAGTGGTGCAGCGGTAGTGTGAGTGACTGCTGAACATGAGGTCTCGGGTTCAGTCGGGCAGTATTATTGAACTTTTTCTTAAAAAGAATAATTCTCAGTAGCAACCCGAAATAACTCCCTCGGTGGTGTAGCGGTAGTGTATTCGACTGCTAATCATGAGGTCTCGGGTTCAATTCCCGGGCCGGGCAATAATATTAAGCTTTTTCCTAAAAAGAAAAATTCTCAGTAGCAGCCCAGAGTTTGGAAATATGCCCGGTAGACGTCAATAGGCTCGCCCGTGGGACTTAAACATAGCTGGCGAGTCGTGGGTGTATAATACACCTCTGCCTACCCCTTCGGGGAATACAGGCGTGATGCTATGTTGTTTCTTTTTTTTTTAGCAACCCGAAGTTTGGAAATGTGCCCAGGAGATGGCAATAGCCTCGCCCGTGGGACTTAAACATAGCTGGTGAACCGTGGGTGTGTGATACACCTCTGCCTCACCTCTTCGGGAAATACAGGCGTGATTTTTATTTAGAAATTCACAAAAAGTGAAAGGAAAATATTTGATTTCCTTCAGCAAATAAAAAAATACACAATGAAAAATGTGAAAATATTAATAATATAATACAACCAAAAGTTGTTTTGATCTTTATAAGTCACCATTTTAAAAGAACTAGGTAGTTCGCGGTGGAATAATATTGGATAAATTTCTACGTGAGTTATGCCAACCCTAATACGCAAATACCTTCCGCGTCTATTGGGAATTTATATTGAGTGAAGGCAATAAACCTGCAATCGCCCATCGCTGTCGCGAAATGTGATCCACCTTAAATTCAGTGCGATTTGAATTGTCGCATATGGATGCGTTTGATTTTTCGGGCTTAGTTTTGTTTTATTGTTTTATAAATGACGTACCGAATTCCTAGGTATTTAAGCACCCCACTGAAGGAATGTAATATGGTTCCGTGGGCCCGCTGACAAAGGCGGAGAAAAGGCACACGGTGGGTTTATTTAGTGGGTGAGTGCCACACACTACCCTGTTCGTTGCATCGAACGACAGGGTGTGCGGTTATGTACATTTTTCCCGCCTAACCAAAAAAAAACAAAAAAAGGGGATTTAAGCACAACTTTATTTATTGCAGTTGGCTGATACTCGTTTGGCTTATTTTAGTTTTAATTTATACTGTGATTCAGCATTTGACATGATCAGCTATTTTACTTGAACGAAATTTTGTGAAAGTGGTAAAAGTTTTCAATGAGTGGGATTTTAATTTGCGTCTATCCCTATCCAGGGCACTCATTTAGACCGCTAAGCTATCGTAGTATCCTAATAACTAGCCCGATCTCAATGTAGTGTCTCCTACCGTTGTGTTTTGGATGATGAGTGAGACCGCCGGAGGCCCTAACCTTCTCCCTATCGTCTCCTTATTACCTGTCCTATCTTCTCCTTAGTATCCTACCTATCCTCTCCTTATTACCTTTCATCCCTTTCCTTGCACATGGAGACGCGCGAGAATTGCCTCTGGTGTTGCAAGCGTTTACCGAATACATGTTTCCACCCATGTAGTTTAACAAACCAAGCATAAATTTCAAGATAATCATTTCTAAAGTAAAAATAATAAATTAATTCAAGTAAAAATTATGATATTATAAATTAATTTATGCCATACTTATATTAAACTAAATTGTTGGGTACACCAGGGATTTTGTTCAGGGAAATATATAAATTGCACAAAGTGCCACTTTCATTTATATTATGTAGGTAACACTGGATCCATGCGCACTTATGATAATAATTGGTTATAACTTTGTTAGTTAGAATACAGTTTAGTTATTATCCTATAAATTAAGATTGGATTTAAGGTTTAGAAATCGATGCAGAAGTTGTATATATGTCCATCCAATCATCAGCCTTTCAACGTCCACTGCTGGACATGGGCCTCCCCAAGGGAACGCCACAACGAGCGGTCCCGTCATGGGGGATAATGCCGTAATCGCCACGCTTGGCAGGTGGGTTGGCAATCCCAGTGGATGTTGTTAATACTCGAGGGAGTGCTGCTGCCTACTCCCCCGGCATTCCTCAGTCGGCTCTTACGACTCCCGTGGGTGCCGAGGGGTGGGACAATTCTAAAGCCGGCCCCACACGGCCAAGTAGTGTAGTATATATACAATCTTACTTAAATGTATAGCATTCGTTTCGCATTAATTTTATAAAATAGTAACAACTTTTAACTCCGTGTATGAGTGTCATGACACTGTTCAGAAAGAACGAGAGAAAAAGTTTTTCAAAAGAGATTTTAGTAATATTAGGCGTGTTGATACGTTGCGGGCGTTGTGGCTGCTCACAACATCACTAAACAAATGAGTGCAGGAAACCGTAATCTGCACTCATTTATAGTAGACAATTTTAGTGCCTAATTGTGGATCTTCTCTTTTTTATACCTACATCAACTAGCTTTAGGATCTCGGGTTCCCGTTATATAGTGGAATAAAATTTATACCAGTTTTTAAGTCTAATCAAGAGCTATCAAATAAAACAAGTTGCATCAAAATCCGTTTAGTAGTTTTTGCGTGAAGCGCGAACGAATAAATAGACAAACAGATAAACAGACAAAAATGTAAAAAAATGTTTTGTATTCAGACACGCCTAATACAGTATTATTATTTAGTATACGGATAAATAAAAATATGATCAGAGCCGCTTGACGCTTTTTTTTTGTTATGGCGGGAAAAAATGTTCCTAACCGCACACCCCGTCGTTCGGGGCAACGAACAGGGTAGTGTGGGGCCTTCGCCCACTAAAAACCCGCCGTGTGCCGTCTCTCCGCCTTTATTGGCGGGCCACTGGAACTATGTTACATTCCTTCGGTGGTGACTTGAATACTCTAACCCCAATACAGTAATTTTTTCTCAAATATCTTAAATGTACAGACACAGCTCTGTTACAGCTTTATATTAGTATAGATGATAGTAGTATATATACTTGCTACTTGCGTACGACATACTTGCAGCTTGATTGATGATAGTCAAAAGGTAATTAGATAAGGGTCGTCGGTGTGCTCATGATAATCTGTTACCTATATAGTTATAGTTATTCATCTGCTTGTAATCCTCGGAGTGTGCACGATAGTCACTGAAATCCCACAAGACGAGCATGAGTTAATGAATGTATTGTTATATTTAACACTATTAATTACTATATATTCTCTCTCTCAGTCGGTCCCTCATGTCTGAGGATCGTGGTCAGCATCAGGGTTGCATCTGGAGCGGATAATCTGCCTCCACCGGTTTCTGTCCAAAGCGTTCCTTACGACCGTGTGAAATTTGGAGGACGACAACTACTATATATTACCCATAATCGACTCGTATTACACGTTTGTCTATTATGTTTGACCTTGTCTTAGAAATTAAAGGAGATGTGCAAATTACGGCGGACATAATGTTTTTAATATTTAAAATTAAACTAATAATTTATAAAATGTGTCAGTGATTTTCTTTTCTTGATAGAACTTTACAAAAAGATTATAGTTTAAAAACCTATTATTTTGAAAAATAAATATTGGCGACAATAATTCTATTGTATTTCCATGCAATTGGTTCTCTTTTTTTTTTCATTTCACATCCATGACAAAGTGACGAGCAGCGGTTTGACACTAATTTCAGTATAATTGAGTCTATGAGAGGCGGTTACCGCTCACCATAACGTGGGTCGTTGCTCATCTGCCACCATAAGCAATAATAATAATAGCTCGAACTAACCACTGAGAGTAAACTGAGTACATAATCTTGGTCCACTCTATAGAATTCAAGGCACACGCCCTCCCCTTTTAAGTCTAAACGGACTCTAGAAAGTTTATGTCTAGAAAATCTGAGTCTTATATGTAATCTTAACTAAAGAATCTCAGATTTTGTGTTAGTCTCTCGGTGAGATGACAACTAACTCAAAGGGAATTGGTTTAGTATTAGATTACAATTGTATACATATACATATATCTACATAACACAAATAACTAATTTACGCTCAACGCCAAATTAACGGGTCACTGTCCGACCAATTTGTTGTTAATTATTCTAATTCGGTTAAAATATTGTGAATGCGTGGACACGCATTCTGTGCACCAAATTAATTATGACCTGACTGGTGATTAAATACGATTTTATTTATTATCTTATTATCCTTTTTATTGTTAACGGTGGTAGATGAGCGATAGCGCACCTGTATCTATGGTAACATGATGTTAAAATAACAACCGCTAATTGGGTGGCAAT
Organism: Leucoma salicis; assembly: GCA_948253155.1. NCBI lineage: Eukaryota > Metazoa > Arthropoda > Insecta > Lepidoptera > Erebidae > Leucoma > Leucoma salicis. The sequence continues at coordinate 5,007,477 of OX411808.1, read as the reverse complement.
ACCAGAAGTATACTTTTTTTTTAAGCCTACACCCTGCACTAAGGAATAATCCTTGTATTGCGGGGCATTTTACAAACATATAATTTCACGGACACATAGTACACCCAGACTCAGAACAACCGTTTGTGGATCACACAAAGAGTTTTCGTGGGAATCTATCACGAAAGTAGTTAATTTGGTGTTTTATCCATCCATACAGACCTTTGTCATCCATTGCTGTATATAGTTATTGAGCGCCACAGCAAGCGGTCTTATGCCAACTGCATCTAACGGCTTCCTGCGGTTTTCACCAGATCGTCTGATCACGGCACCATTCTACGCTGCCCCCTTAGAATGAAAAACAAACCTTAGACGAGCTTTCGTTTCAAGTCATTGTAATTGATCATCAGTCCGACGCGTGATTTCTGATCAGTCGAGATTTCGACGCGTGATTCAGGCGACCAATCACAAATAATCACAATGAAGTGAAACGAAAGTTCGTCTAACGTTTCGTTTTTCATTCTAAGGGGGCTGCACCGTCAGACGTGGTAGCCACTCCTGTTGCTTCTTGTCCTTTAAAATGTTCATTATTATTAAGATTTTACCATCTTCGATGCAATGTTTTCTAAAGGAATGCCTAAAATAAACAACTGGCGTGATCACTTATGTTGTCTTTAGAGACTTGAGATGCTTATTTTAGTTATTACACCCTTCAAACTTTACAAAGTTCAGTATCCACGAATGTAAAGAAATTGTATAATAAAGTGGCTTGACTTGTTGTTTAGCTTAACCTCCTAGTGAATTATGTGTGATGTTGGCGATTTCGTTAGTTGTAGTTCTCAATAATTTTATCATTACTTACATATCAATTGGATCTATTTATAAAATAAAGCCGCTGGCCGCTTTTGTCTGTTTCCCGCTTCGCTTACTTCTTCTAAACTACGCAAACTTGACCAGGAAGTTCTGAATGTACTTATAACATTTTAAAGTAACGAAAACAATGCTTTGTAATCAAGTCGGCAATAAATCAATTCGCATAATTTAAGTCCAAATGTTTATAAGTAATACTTACTTACTTACTTACTTATCATCACGCCATTTCCCCTGCGGGGTAGGCAGAGAGGACAGAGTGCCAAGAGGCTCTATTCTTGCATACATCTCTCGCTTCCTCAACATTCATAACTCTCTTCATACACGCTCGCCGGTTTCGGAGACTCTTGACTCCACCCTCCTTCAATACATCACCGATTTGGTCTAGGTAGGTGAGTCTCGGTCTCCCCCTGTACCTACACTTTCGCATTGTATATCTTCTTAACCAGTTGCTCGTCCGGCATTCTTTCCACATGTCTGAACCATCGGAGCATTCCCTTTCGCATCTTTACAAATAATACTCTCTTTCATACCTACTCGCTCTCTTACGTCGTCGTTACGAATGTAAGGAATACTAATTTTTAAAATGTTAATGATACTTAAAGTTTTGGTAATTTCGGGAGAAGACCAATAAAACTATATGCTGTTATTAATGATAAACCTGCCTACATATATATCTACGCAAAAATCTAATCAATTAAACAATTAGATAAAATGATGTAAAGTTAATGTACTGCTACGAATGTATACAAGTATATAAATGTGGACTTATTTTAATTTTTAAAGTATTATATTATATTGTTTATTTGTTTTGTTAACAGATGCACCATCCCATTCAGATGAAGCCGGCTGACAGTGAAAACCGAAACGGTAAGTGGTAGTATTTATTTACATATGTATAAATAACTTGTTCACATTTATTTTGATCTCTTAATAAAGAGATTTAATCCTAAGTAACCATGTTACGTTAAAATCGATTTTCATATCATTTGCTGGCTAATAAGGAAATTTATGAGAAAAAAACTACTTTTACGGAATCTATCGCGTTGACTTGACTTTCTACAGATCCCACCCATAAACATGAATGCTGTAAGGTATTTCAAACGTATAGATAATGGAAAATCAAGTAAAATCTTAACTGCCTCGGTGGTGTAGCGGTAGTGTATGCGACTGCTAATCATGAGGTCTCGGGTTCGATCCCCGGGTCGGGCAATGTTATTGAGCTTTTTCCTAAAAAGAAAAATTCTCAGTAACAGCCCGGTGTTAATGTGCCCGGTAGACGTCAATAGGCTCGCCCCCTATTACGTGGGACTTAAACATAGCTGGCGAGTCGTGGGTGTGTAATACACCCTCTGCCTACCCCTTCGGGGAATACAGGCGTGATGCTATGTTCAGTAAAAGCGATACGCGCAGCAGCTACACATTACTCTGTGTTTGTGTCCATGAGCAGCGGTTACTTCTTAGTTACCATCATGTGCGCCATGGCTTGTCTGCACAAAAAAAAACAATTAAAAAAGTCCTCGGTAAGACATATTTGATTGCTTTTTTTTTAATTCACAACCAAATCTTCTTGCCGATTTACATCTTTGTATTTTCTGCTTATCTCTAGATGTTTCTTTTGAAATTAACGAAACTGTAAATGTGAGTTTAATACTTGGCCTTATGTATCTAATAATATATTCATAAAAAATATTACTTAGAGCTATATCCTCTAAAAATATAAAAAAAAATCATGTATCTAATAATCTATATACTATTATAAGACTGTAACAGAGCTGTGTCTGAACATTTAAGATATTTGAGAAAAAATTACTGTAATAGGCTATATAAGCGTGTCTAAACACAAAACATTTTTTTTAGATTTTTTGTCTGTTTGTCTGTTTATCTGTTTGTCTGTTTGTTTGTTCACGCATCACACAAAAACTACTAAACGGATTTTGATGCAACTTTTTTTATTTGAAAGGCCTTGATTAGACTTAAAAAATGTATACATTTTATCCCGCTACTGTACTATATCGGGAACCTGAGATATAACCGAAAAACTAGAAAATTATTTAAACTAGATTTTTTTTTAGAATTTATTTAAAAGAACTACTAGATGGATTTTGATGCAACTTTTTTTATTTGAAAGGCCTTGATTTGACTTAAAAACTGGTAGACATTTTATCCCGCTACTATATCGGGAACCTGAGATATAATCGAAAAACTAGCTTTTGGCTGCGGCGAAGCCGCTGGCAAAGCCTAGTATATTCATAAAAGTAATACTTAGAGCTAAGGTATATCCTCTAAAAATGTTTAAAAAAAATGTCCTCTAGAAGACTTAAGTTATAAATGCATGCATAAAATATAGTTTGCATAACCCCATTCTATTTATAGCTGGCAATGTATATTATCTGTATATTAGCCCAGTGTTTACCGTACCGTTGTTTAGCTAAATATCGATAAGGCCAACCTCAAGGACTGCATACTGAACGCATTACAAATTGATTCAACAGTTCCCCTACCTATAATTACCTACGTTAAGGTTGGGTCACACTGTATGTCGCCATCTGGCGGTGGTAGCTTTTTAAATGTATTTCTACTACTTTTCCTTATTGAATAAATATTTTTAGTGTTATTTTATAATTCATTTATTAATAAAAATAATTATCGCTGCAGTTCTTTTATATATCTATCTTCAGTCTGTCTCTGTGTCTACTTATCTATATTAATAAATGGAGAGTCGGTTTTTTTGTTCGGTTATACTGCGAAAACTACTGAACCGATCGGAATAATACTTATACCATAAGATGTGTTTCGGAGAAGGTTTTAGTATATGATATGTTGGTGATTACTTATCCGGAACCTATAGTTTTGATGTGAAACATCTAATGCGGAGGGAGGGTAATTGCGGGCTGTTAGCGGGGCTACGCTTATATATAATAGGAATCCTATCCGAAATTGATTTTTTATCGACAATACTATGACGCGAGCGAAGCCGCGGTGAATGTACTCGTTATATTGATTGACTGACCGTCTGACATATCAACGCATAACCTTAACTTCTGGGGCTAAGACCGTGAAAATTTACATATGGGTTCTTTGATACGGTAGGTGAGCAGTGAGCACTAAGTATTTTACGATATTCAAATAATAAAAAATAATTATAAAGCTAATGTGCTAGCACTATTATAAATGTCTATCCATCCATCTATCAGCCTTTTAAAGTCCACTGCTGGACATAGGCCTCCCCAAAATGAGGGATAGTGCCGTAATCGCCACGCTTGGCAGGCGGGTTGGCGATCGCAGTGGATGTTGTTAATACTCGAAGGAGTGCTGCTGCCCACTCCCCCGGTATTCCCTCAGTCGGCTCTTACGACTCCCATGGGTGGAGAGGGGTGGAACAATTCTAAAGCCGGCCCCACACGGCGGAAAATGTCTATACACTGCAGATATTTGAGAAACAAAATACTTTATAACTATGTGGGAATGTTTAAACCGAACACAATAGTTTATTAGATTTTTTGTCTGAACGAATTTTGATGCAAGATATTGTTTTATTGATCTTGATTAGATATAAAAACTGATATACTTTTTATCTCGCTACTATATCCCAACTCCCAGTGATATAACCCAAAAACTAGCTTTTGTCTGTGGCAGAGCCGAGAGCAAAAGTTAGCTATTATAAAGCTGTTACAAAGTTACATGTAAGATATTTCAGACAAAATCACTTTATTTGTCAACACATCTAGTGTTTGGACTGAACATAGTTTCATTTTTTTGTCTGTTTGTTAGTTCAGACATCACGCAAACAGTACTGAACGGATAATAAACATAACCTGTGGCTTCGCCGCAGGTTATTAGTTACAAAAAAGAAAGCTAGTATAAAGCTATATATAATATAACGAAGGCTAGTAGCTCAATAATGACCGTTTTACCACTCGTAAAGCATCTCGAATGTGTTTTAGTCTGTACAGGGGGGTTAGGCAGAATCTCATATCTCACATGTCGATCGTATCGTGATCACTGTGATTGGTTGAGAGATCACCGTAATTGACCAACGGATTATTGCGACATCACGCGTCAGCTCAACCAATCACAGTGATCACGATACGATCGACATGTGAGATATGAGATTCTGCCTAATCCCCCAGGTATATAGCTCATCTTTTTTAATTCCTGACCCAATACTTGCCTGTCATTTAGCTGTAACCCTTGTATTATCGAGACTTATGAACGGTGGGTAGGTGAATGCCAGTTACTATCCGGTAGGTAACACTAACAGTCCTGTCAACATTCGGAGAGACAGAAATCAGAATAATAAATTACATTTTAATATTAAAATATTTTATACCAGCTTTTACTTTTATGAGAACCAATCGTAACCTAAACGTAACTATTGATGCTCACAGTAATATTAATAGCTCATGTGATTATAAAGTAATTATAAATGACTTCTAAATAACCACTTTTTGTACGCTCAAATAACTAACGTAAAATGAAGACAAGCTAGCTATAGAGCACTTACTGAGTAAATATTTAAAGTGAGCGCAACGCAACTTGTACAACATACATGCTTTTATCTTAGAAAGTGATATGTTAAACATTTTTAGTGCAATACTTATGCTACGGTAACTTGATGACACTTACTTATCATCAACGCCATCGCCCTTGCGGGGTAGGCAGAGAGAACAGAGTGCCAAAAGGTTAAATATATTCATGCATACATCGCTTCCGCAACATGCATATTTCTCTTCATACACGCTTGCCGGTTTCGGAGACTCCTGACTCCACCTTTCTTTAATACATGACCGATTTGGTCTAAGTAGGTGAGTCTCGGTCTCCCCCTGTGCCTACATCCTTCCACTTTCGCATTGTATATATCTTCTTAACCAGTCACTCGTTTGGTATTCTTTCCATATGTCGGAACCATCGGAGCATTCCCTTTCTTTTAATTTTCATTCCATTAATGATGGGTTAAATAAATATTGCACAGATGCCATAATGATTATTGTACCAGCTTATATAGTCCAGAAAAGATCCCAAGAAGAAATGGATGGTTCCTGTGAGTCAAATATGTTTTACATAGCAATTATTAATGTGCGTCATATATGATGTGCTAATATTATAATGACTCAATTCTGAAGTTCACGCTGACGAAATTGAGAATAAAATCTAAAGTAGCAATACCATCTCTTAGCCTAGCAAATTGAATCGATTTGTGATTGTATTTTCAGCATACGACATTATTTTATTGTTGAAAGTTTATAAAGATCCGTGAGAAGCTTTGAACCTAATTTAATCTAACCTGTTTTCTCAATCAGTGAGAAGTGCTCTGACTCAGGTCAGTGGTGATTTAGTGATCTGCTTTTCCATTTTCAAAAACAAAATTTCTTGTTGCAAATATCTTTAACCTTGGATTTCGTTAATAAATTTAGAGACTTTACCATTGTGTCAGGCGAATATATTGTATTACTGCCCTAACTAAAGCTTAGATGAGTGGGATCGATGCAACCATGGCAGCCTACGCTTGCCTAATGTAATATGCAGTACATCTGTTATACTAACGCATTATACAATACTTGTGAATTCATTAAGAAACTACTCATATTTATATACACTCTTAAATATTTATATTTCTAAATCAAAGCACAGATGGCACAATGGTTTAGATATCAGTCTCCCGCCCGAGTGTTGTGGGTTCGATTCCCACACAGGACAACCCTTTGTGTGATCCACAAGTGGTTGTTCTGAGTTTGGGTGTACTTTGTGTTTATGAAATTGTATGTTTGTAAAGTCCCCCGTGATACGAGGATTATTCTTTAGTTCACGGTGTTATCTTTAAAAAAGAAAAAAGAAGATAAGGTACCTTTTATTTTGGTGGTAAAGTTTGAAGTTACAGGAATAGAACGAAAGATTAACGTATAGCATATTGGTTAAAACATGTGCATGTGTAAAATACCGTAAGGGGTGGCGATGTAACAAATTTACTAACAAAATATATCAGAAGAGTCTGGTTTAGATACTGACCTCCTGCCCTAGTTTTTTTTTGTTTTTTTTATTTTTTTTTATTGTATGTGGTTGCAGACGAGCTACGGCCCATCTGATGGTAAATGGTAACCGTCGCTCATGGACTCAACTATACCGAGAGTATTGTCAAGCCGCTGCTCACCATTTCATTTCACCGCTATGAAATGAAAAAATAATAAAAAATGTGGATTTCCTTAGAGGACAACTCGTTGTGCGTACCACATATAATAGTTCTGAATCTGGGTGTATTTTGTGTCTGTGAAATTGTATGTTTTTAAAGTCCGCCGCGATATAAGGAATAATTTCTTAGTGCAGGGTGTCTTTTTTTAAAAACATTCTCCTCTCACAGAAGATCGTCGTATCGAAACGGTAGGTAAGTCCTTACTAAATAAAGCGGCTGTTATCCTTACTATCCACCTCCTCGTTTCGAAAGGAAACTTTCCTCTCCACCTCTTTTACCTTCCCTGTGGTTAGCAGAAAGCGAAAGTGCCTCTGATATCGGCTGGTATAAGGCGTCTATAGCTATGCTAACCGCCTCACTCGTAATATAGTATCATTGTAGAAGGGTATTGTGTCGTATGCTTGTCCAACCTATCCGCTATGTATAGATAGGCATGCCATTGTTTTATAGTTTGGTAGTGCTTTGTAACTTTACGCCTTTTGTATGGAGAGTACACAAATAATGTTCTATATTATAACATTTTATACTTACTAGTTACGAATACTGCACATTTCCGTAAAATTTCGCTATTTAGATAATAAAACAGGCTACTTAATTGTCCACAAGCGGCAAATAATAGACAGATTATTTACTCTAGTTTCGATCATCTTGATACGTTAATTACAATTTAAATACAAAGTATATTTTTTTTATATTATGTAAATATGTATGATATTTACAAAGAAATTTGTTTGTACACCAGTACCATTTAATTTATGTTGTACAGTAATTTAGGGTCTACTACAATGACAGTCCATTGCCGATTGAATATAAAATTAGTTATAGCTAAATTGTATTAGTATTTAATGATATTATTAATATCTATGATAAGTTTCATTATACCTTTTTCTTATATATACAATTTGAATATGATTGTTTACTGAAGTCAATTTTAAGTTTGACGGGCCTCGTGGCGTAGTCGGTAGTGCAACCGAGTTCCGTGCACGAGGTCGTGGGTTCGATTCCCACTCAGGACAATTATTTGTGTGATGACGTCTGAGTGTTTTATATCTATTATATGTATGTATTTACAAAAAAAAGTACATAATATACGTATTATATCCGCAATCTGGTACCCATAGCACAAGCGTTAAACTTAGTTTGGGACCAGAGGACGTTGTGTGAAATGTCCGTGAATATTTTTTTATTTTTTTTAAGTTAGCCTTGCTTCTCCCAGTATGAATAGGCCTGCTCGACCGGATAAGTACCTTCCACGCACATATCAGTGTGAAGCAGCGTTAGGTAACACTACTGTTATGTTGGTAAGTGAGAGCGCCGGAGACCAAAATCCCTTCCTCATCTTCTCCTTATTATCCTTCCTCTACACCTACCCTCCTACTGTCCCTTGCCCTGTAAATAGCGACGCGTGAGTGAGGCCTCTGGTGTTGCTAGTGTCTATAGGCTACGGTAACCGCTACACACACACAAATAGAAATCAACTTACAATAGGTAAGTACTTCTGTCACTGCTGAGTGTGAACACACACGAGTAATAATGCATTCTAATTGAATACAGTAAGGGCAAACAAAACAACTGCACAATACAAGGCACCTTATACGAGTTTGAGTCATATTCCTTCCTCAGACGTTAAAATGAATTGTCAAGTTGATGCCGTACATGTATGTGACACATTAATATACTGAGCACGCACGAAGCACCATTCAAAAGCAATGCGTGACGATTTTTACTGGCACCACCTCATCGGATATTCTATCAAGTATTCGCGTGTCATATTCGAATGATGCGATTTTTTTTGACGTGATTAAATCGCGTGCGATTTGTTGTATCCGGTGTGCTTGTGTAATCAGCTGACCCGATTGGATTTGAAGGTAAATATGCATTTCGCGTTTTTGTCAAATGTTTTTACTGAATCAACCGAAAAGTTATTGCGCAAAAACTTGCCATGTCTGTTTAATATTTGCACTTAAATGTGATGCAGCATTTGTAGTATTATAAATCCAGCCAATTGTTGTCCTCTGCTAAATATAGCCTTTCCTAAAGATGAGCTTGTTTAGTCACTACATTTCAAGCACATGATGGGCTGCTCGTAAATTATAACGCGATACAAATCCAGTTTACATAGCGCGCGAAGGATTTAAAAAGCTAATTATTATAATTGAATATAGTATTATTTTACACAAAAGGAAATAATAAAAAATGCGTAATAATTTAGCATCATATAAATATAATATTATAGTAGTTTAAATACCGAACTTCCGCTTCAGTTTTGTAGGCTAGGACAAGTCTGTGAGCTTTACTAATAAACGTTGTATAACCTCTGAATAGTTATTCAGTATTTTGTGTTTGTTAAATGACAGGTTGACGTTGAAAGAACGGAACAAAACACTGAATTATTATTCAGAGCTTAAACAATGTTTATTAGTAAGGGGGTATGTTTTGTGAAGTATGTTTCATACAAAGACAACTACAAAAATGCTATACTTTTCATTAAGAGTAACGTAGAGTGTGGACATTTGTGTGCGGTACATAGCTGTACTGCTGTAATAACAGCATAGCATTTGACATGCTCCGCTACTTTTTAAACTACAATTTGTTTGTGAATAAGGAAAAAGAGATTTTTTGTATGAGCGGGAATCGAACCCGCGTCTTTTCCAATCCGAGGAAGTGCTCAAAGCCACTGAGCTATCGTACAGACCTATTTGATCATCCCAATTTCCTCATCATATTTGTCTTTACGACCAACGCCATCTATCGAAATGCATTTACATGCATCAATCCCATATAGTAAGTTTAATTTCGCAATTAAAATTTGTATCTACTATTTGATGGCGCGATTTTTTCAAACACTTTTGATCTATATTTTTTAAATATAGTTTTTAAGTCAGTCAGCCGGGCCGTTTCGTATTACCTACTTATAATGTGATCTTATCATGAGCATATCATGCAATTTTAATTAACACAAAGTTTGAAAATGTGAAATCGAAAATAACAGTTATGAGCAGGATCATCCTGTTCTCACTTTGTGGCTAAGCATGTCAAACGCTAAAAGTATATATAAAAATATCAAAACAATTTTAATTACTTGTGAGAGTCGCATTAATATCAGATAATGACTTGAGTAATTCAAGCGCGCGATATTTTTATGAAGGTTACAATTTCAAGTGTTGGACGAAATACTAATCTAAAATCTAGAAATTGAGGTTATTAACTTTGTAATACAATACTTGTGTGTCAAGAAATTTAATATCTTAGTATAAATCAAAAGTGTAGCTACTTATATGTATAACATGCCATCGTATTTTACTGTCACGCTCGATTTTAATGATTACCGAGGACATTCTTTATTATGGACTAGATGTAACCCGCGAGAAAAAACGTGCATATTCTACTTATATACGTTTCTGGGTAGTTTTTTCTTTTGTGAGTGTGTAGTTCCAGACTGCTTATATACTAAATTTAATTATGATCGATTGAGTAGTGAAGGCGTCTAAGTGTGACAAACACAAAAAGCACTTTCGCATTCATAAAATATCAGTAACGATTCTTCTCAAAATACACACATGGCGGATATTCTAACATTCGATATTTTGGTCGAGATTATTAATCGTTATAAAGCACTGATTGCGAGTATTTGTTTCAGTTAATGAAAGGACGAGATAGACTTACTCGTCACCTACGAGGTGCTTGACTTAGGTTAACTTTGTACTCATAATTTGCATGTTTTTTCCACTAAGTTATCATTGCACAAAGTCAATTTATCCTTGAAACAGACTCTTGGTACACATACAGTCGTTATTTACGTAACCGCTTAAGGGAAATACCGGACTACAGTAGTTAACAAGACCTTGGTTTATTAATATCCCAAGATCAAAAAGCAAATTTCTATAGGCATCTTTTTTTAAAACAAATAAACATAATTTAAATGATTATGGCAATGTATAAAATAGGTTGCCACCTCTCTTGCCACCTATAACCATTAGGTTGCCAGGCGTGAACAAGTATGTTATTGATATATTTTTGATCACGCTACGCTGAACACGATAGTATAAAACCATGAATGTCATTATTTGAATTTAGTACTCTCTTATCGCATTGAGCTGCTTGCGGCATAACAATCGAAATTCAAATTCATTAAAAAAACATGCAAGGCAGTAATTTGTGCTTGGATGTCGTACTATAAGTATTCTATCGATACATACTCGTAATAAGATGTAACAACTGCCTTTATGGTGCAGCGGTAGTGTAAGCTACTGCTGATCATGAGGTCTCGCGTTCGATTCCCAGGTCGGGCAGTGTTATTGAACTTTTTGGTATAAAGAAAAATTCTTAGTGGCAGCCCGGAGTTTGGACATGTGCCAATGGCAATAGGCTCGCCCCCTATTAAGTGGGACTTAAACATAGCTGGCGAATCGTGGGTGTGTAATATACCTCTGCCTACCCCTTCAAGAATTACAGGTGTGATGCTATATTTTGTATGTATCATGTGATAAAAATCTATATGTTTATGGACTGACACACCCCGTCGTTCAACGGACAGGGTAGTGTGGGGCCCTTACTCACTAAATAAACCCGCCATTTGCCGTCTCTCCGCCTGTATTGACGGACTACTGACGAAGAACTGTGTTACATTGCTTCAATGGTCCGCCGGATCACACCTGAGACCATGCATTTCATAGATGTCATAAAATCTATAACGTAAAGTTAAACAGAAAGTACAACCTTAAATAGAAAAAAAAATGAAATAAACATAGTTGGATTTTAATATTACATGGAGCTCTATTTAAAGTTCAAGCCAACATATCTTACAAGATGACGTATGAGATAATTTTCCCGCTAATTTATTCCTCATGCTAGCCCACTACAATACATCTTACTCAATGTTTGTAAAAATGAACAGTCCCAATGTACGATCTAGAGTAATTAGAAGGTACCAGTTTAGAAGGTAAGCAGTATTGTTAACATTAAACGGTAATAATCTATACTATTATAAAACTGTAACAGAGCTGTGACATTTAAGATATTTGAGAAAAAATGTCTGTATTAGGCTATATAGGCGTGTCTAAACACAAAACATTTATAGTAGCATAAACGGGTCTTTTTTCGCGTATAAAATAGGTGGCAGCCGTGGTCACGGGAGCTGCTGCAACGCAGTTGAAACGTCGGGTAAAAGGTAGAATTAAAATTAATAGAATTTTATACGCGAAAAAAGACCCGTTTATGCTACTTTAAATATGTGTACAATTCGCGAATCTTTAAAAGTTACAAAACATTTATTTTTAGATTTTTGTCTGTCTGTTTATCTGTTTGTTCGTTCGCGCATCACGCAAAAACTACTGAACGGATTTCGATGTAACTTTTTTTATTTGACAGCTCTTGATTAGACTTAAAAACTGCCGCTATTATATCGGGAACCCTCGATATGAGCTAAAAACTAGCTTTTATTGCGGCGGAGCCGGGGGCAAACGGTAGTCTATATATAAAAGAATAACTGACTGACTGACGTATCAACTCACAGTCCAAACTTAGGAGCTAGGACCATGAAAATTTACATATGAACCCATATATCTTTGATACTGTAGGTGAGCAGTGAGTACTAAGATAGTATTTTACGCAAAACCTGTCCAAAATGAATTTATCACTATGACGCGACCGACGCCGCAAGAAATACACTAGTCGTTTATATGCGGAAACGACTGTGTCTGACGCTCATAGTCTCATACGGTCTCGCTTTATTTTATGTACTTAAGTAAGTACTTACAGCTGTCTTGATTTAAATTTTACTATTATAGAATGGATATTTTAAGAGGAGAGCCCACCACTCACCCCCGGATTGTCAATCCCGATTAACTTTGGACACACACAAAATAACCTAAGATTGCCAATCCGCACTCTCACAGATAGAGAAGAATATGATAATAGCTAAGAAGCATGCATGATAATGACAAAAAACTCACCAACGCGACACAACCATGCGATACGGCAGGACTCTCAGAACCGCAACGTTGGAATATGCTGCAAAATTCCGATCGCAAATTCGACACGTGTTTCGCCTCTAAGCGAGGCATCCTCAGAAACACTCGGCAACAAAGGAGCTGATTTATATCATAATAGTAACAATGGACTTCCGCCAAGTGTCGCTTCAATCAAATATCTTAAATTGTACTTGTCATCAATTAATCAGGTTACACACATATATGACTCTCCCAATACATAAAACAAAATTTCGTTCTACATTTTTCTCCATCACCTTTCCGGATATCAGGTCATTTAATAGTCAAGTGTTCCACTAATTGTCTTACTTATCATGTTTACCGGCAAAACGGATACCAATAATCCATTATGAAACGTCAGAGTGCTAACTTCTCGAGACATGATTCTCGCTTGCCAATTATATTCTCACAACTAGTCATTATTGTAATATATCACAATTCGGATTAACGTTCAGATATATTGTTTTAATGATATCAGTCAACACGAGACATGATTAGTCGCAATTGAGACTGAAGTGCTCGTCGTCTGAACACGGCTTTATATTCGATTATTTATTGTGATCATCTATCCTATTTATATGAAGTATTCGTGCATGTCGCATATTCTTTTTAATTAGTTTTTTTTTGTATCGATCTTAGGTAATGAAGCACAACTGTTACGTAATAAAGGGCCTTAAACACACTTATTTCAATCGGAAGGGAACGTGCCGACCAATTAGTTCACCCCTTTGCCGATCTTATTATGGATATAACTCAATGCCTTTTATTTGCACAAAAATGGCACTATCCCCAGAACATGAATGGAAAATCTTGCTTGCATGAAAGGTTCAGCTCGGCCATAGAAGTAATATCCCCGCACAAAATATCGGTGTACAGTTATGATATAATTACCATAACCACCACCATCAATGAAGTTGTCAATGTCTGCCACTTACTCTTAGCCTTGACCACGTCAGAGGAGTTCACAAGCCGGGTCTCACACTGAGCCTGGAATTTAAAAAAATGTCTACCACTTGCAGTGGTCCACCAGTACAGGCAGATAGACGGCACACAGCGGGTTTAGTTAGTTTAGTGTGTGAGGACTCCCACACTACCCTCTTTAACACAAAGTGAAAAATGTGAAATCGAAAATAACAGTCAGGAGCAGGATTTGAACCTGCATCTTCTGGATACCGTCCAGATGCTTTACCATTTCAGCCTTCCTGACAATTGCTCCTGACTGCTAATTTCGATAACACATCATACTTAACGTCTTTGGGTGACGCCTGCGCCATCTGTCGGAAGTATTTTCATACATTATACCGACCAGGTAAACTTAATTTTACAATTAAGATTTTACCTAATAATGACGCAAACCCTTTAAATATTTAGATATTTTTATATATATTTTTAGCATTTGACATGCTAAAAATATATATAAAAATATCTAATTAATTGCGATAATTGTAAAATTAAGTTTACTTGGTCGGTATAATGTATGAAAATACTTCCGACAGATGGCGCAGGCGTCACCCAAAGACGTTAAGTATGATGTGTTATCGAAATTAGCAGTCAGGAGCAATTGTCAGGATGGCTGAATTGGTAAAGCATCTGGACGGTATCCAGAAGATGCAGGTTCAAATCCTGCTCCTGACTGTTATTTTCGATTTCACATTTTTCACTTTGTGTTTAATGTATAGTGCTAAGCATGTCAAATGCTAAAAATATATATAAAAATATCTAAACTACCCTCTTTGTTGCCTCGGATGATGGAGTGTGTGGTTAGGTACATTTTCGCCCGCCTTAACAAAAAAAAGTGGGTTAGCAAGGAAAGCCTCTGATTTGGCCAGCGTCTTTAGGTTACGATAGCAGCTTAACAGCAAACGGGCCCTCTTTTTTTTGTTTGTTTACTATCCCTGTAATATATCTATGATTATAAATATTAATCTTCTGTCCTGTCATAGAATAATATCAATTTTTGTTTTGGTTTTGTCATATGGGTTGAGAGTATTCTACGCTTTCCAAAACTCTTCGGGTGGCTTTTATAATCTGTTTACTCGTAAGAACAAAATAAAAAGAAACTTTACGAATATGAGGTCTTGGGTTCGATCCCCAGGTGGGGTATTGTTATGGAGCTTTTTCTTAAAAATAAAAATTCTAAGTAGCAGTCCGGAGTTCGGATATGTGCCCGGTAGGCGGCAATAAGCTCGCGTCCTATTACGGGAGCATTAAACATAATAATATGGCAAATCTTGGGTGTGTAATACACTTCTGCCTACTTCTTCGGGGAATACAGGCGTGATGCTCTATTTATGTCGCCCGTGACATCGTCTGCGTGGACTTTCAAATAAGGATATAAATTTTTATTTCGAAAAAATTGATGGTGCCTGTGAGATGGCTATATATTATTTACAAAGAGAATATTTAATGTATCGTAGAGCGACGTATTTATATTTTAAAGCGGACGAAGTCGCGGGCAAAATCAAATTGATTTATATAACTGTATACATAGTGTGCTTATGTACGGAATGTGTGACAGGACAAAATGATAATTTTCCTTAACATGTCCAATGACAAACAGCTCTATTATACATTATATGGTATTCTTGGGATAACAAAATATCCGTACCTATTGCCTGACTATATGGTCTATGTTAGAACAAGCATGCGCGATATATAAATAAATTCATCACGTGATATTATCCGACTCTTTCGCGTTCCCGTAGCATGTAGAGCATTGTAGAGCTATAAATTTGTGATTTGTGGGCTTATAGATACGTGATATATGTTGTATATTATCTCGCGTGACTTGTAGAGTTGTTGATCAGTGACAAAAAATCACTTAGGTGTGTAGATTATGTACTGACTCAGATTCTGAAGATTAGATTTTCATAATTCGGAAATATGCAAATTATTAGTTAAAAATACGAAATATTTGCTAAGTAAATTACTGTTTATATAAGAACAAATAATTTTTGTGAATTTGGATATAGTGAATTTCACTGCGAGCGGGATTCGTACCTGCGTCCCTTCCAATCCGGAGAAGTGCTCTAGACTGCTAAGCCATCGCATAACCGACGGCCATTCCCAATCTCCACATCAAATTTGCCTTTACGACCCACGCCACCTATCAGATGCATTTACATGCATTAATTCAATACAGTAAGTTTATTTTGCAATTAAAATTCATACTATTTTTATATTGTTATTGTTTATATTTCAACGGCGGTTTGAAAATCTGTTCCATATTCTTTTTGGACTTCCAAAAGACTGAAAGATTCTATGTCTCATGTGACATATATATACTATGTTATAACTACGACAAGATCCGACTCGTATCTCCAATCAAACTCATCTTCAATTTGAGTACACGGTCACCTATCTTTAGAGATCTACCTCGTTAACGTTACTCAACTTTACTATTGTCTGTCGATTAATGACTTAAGGTTCTTTGAACAATTGTTTTATTACACCTCGTCAGTAAACGTGATTACCATCTATTCACGTAGGTGTCTGTACCTACAGTGTTTACTTGAACAAAATAGAATTAGACCGATGCAATTGAAAATGTATGACGACCCAGGACGGTACTCATTAGTCGCTGATGGACGGGCAAGGGGGGTTGGGGAAATGACTGCGGGAGGAGTGGAACTTAGGTGACACAATACCACAAGGAATGACTGATCGACCGTCAGAGCCGGCGCCCGCGCACCTCACGGCTCACTATCGGTCGCTATTAAGCGCGTTGTCAGTGCTCAGTGTCAGTTGTGTCTCGGCTGCGGTTCAATGCAGACGTTGTACGCGTCATGTGATTGTGAATGTGTTGTGAGGTGTTAAGGATGCGAGGTGAGGCGGGCGGCGCTCGCGGCAAGGCGGCTCACAGGAGTGGCAGCAACTATCCGCCCATCAGCGCCGCCTACTGGCTACCGCCGTCGAACCCTACCCCCTACCATGTGCCAGGTTCGAACCAGTCTTTCAGTGTTGAATAGATCGCGTCATAAATGCCATTCCCCTGTCCCAAGAAAGAGGGGTACACCTGCTGATTTTTGCGATATCGAGTTTTTTTTTTCTCTTAGTGATACTTATAGATAATTAAATTGTTGTATAGTTTAGACGCAACAAGGTCTTTAACGTTTTTACACATATGGTTTTCATCAGACGTGCCTCTCTATTATAAATTATATAGTCAATATATTTATATGCTTAACATTTATGTATTAAGTGTTTATGAATGACGAAGCAACGTAACACGATGCAGGTTTTTCTAATATTCGAAACGGAAGAGTGTCTGACATTGACCGATATTGCTGACTGAAAAACAATACCGTCTCTGCTGACGCGCTATATTCTATATTATTGTAGCTGTGTGGAAATTAAGTGACATTTGTTTCTCTTCATTTTCTTTATTTCGTTTTAAAATTGGAATGAGTAGGTACTCGGAATGAGTTTGATTTGAAACGAATGTTTTCTTTTTAATTCCTTAGTATACATTTTGACGCTTACATAATTATTATTTTTTTATTAACCTGATTTTTCTTCGAATCGATTGGAAATCCCTTCATGCATCTTTATCGTAATAATTCTTAGAACCAAGTATAATGTAGGTACTGTTTGCTAAACCACCATTTGCGTTCTTATCAGAATGACAAAGACCGTATAAGTAAATTTTAAAACGAGTAGGTAGAGGACTCATTTTGACAACATTAATATCGATTTAATTTAACTAATATCACACTTGTGACAATCGTGTCACAAGTGTGATATTAGTTAAATTAAAGTTAATAAACGTAACTTTACATGTTGCTTTAGGTACCTACCTAGAGCAAAGTGTAAAGTTACGTTTAATTTATTCAGTAAATTCGTAATCGCTGAACAAACGCTGTAGGGCGAGGCGTCACTTTGAACAAATAGGTAGGTATATTTACTTTTTTGATATATTGCTTCTCATATATTATTTTTGGATGATCCATTGTTGTAACTATTAACACAGTTATTCATAAAATAGAGTTATTCTATTAATTTTTGTTGAAGATAACTATTATAACCATTACGAATCCAATAGAAAAATTATTTTTGAATATCAAAGTACGCAACACGTTTCAAAATTGTGTGCGTCGGTACTTCAAACCAATTTATTGCCTAGTACTTTCTTTTACTTTCTAACACATTAAATCTATTGGCTTTCAGCGGCAATACCTGAATTTTAGTTGAATTTAAATGGTAATATGATAATCTCAGTGTTTTAAGAGCTCTCAAAAAAATCGAGAATAGGCATATATATAGATAATTCTCTCTGTAAATTTATTTGACATACCACCCAATAATTGAACAAAATCTTGTTTTCTAGCTATATTCCATTATTAAAATATATAGGCGCATCACACGGCTGTACCTTCCGACTGGTGCAGGTGCTGTCGGGGCACGGTTGCTTCGGCAGATATCTGCACATAGTCGCAAGGAGGGAAGCGACTCCGGGCTGTCACCATTGCGGCTGCGACGAGGACACGGCGCAGCACACGCTCGAGTCATGCCCGGCTTGGGGCGGGCAGCGCCGTGAACTCGTCGCGGCAATAGGGGGGGACCTCTCGCTGCCGAGCGTCGTTAGAGCGATGCTTGGCAGCGACAGGAACTGGGCCGCGGTCGCTGCCTTCTGCGACGAGGTCATCTCGCGGAAGGAAGCGGCGGAGAGGGCCAGGGAGGCTGATCCTTCCGCAGACCCGAACCGCCGCCAGCGACTGGGGCGGCGCAGGCGTGAGTATTTGCGCCTAATGCCGCCCTAGCTGAGGCTGCGGGTGGATGGACCGGGGAACGTCCGCCACCCGCAAGGCCTCCCGCGAAGGTGCGGCGCACTGTGTGCGGGTGCGTCGCTCAGAAGCGGGTACCCGAAATGGTAAGCCGCCGGCGGACCACCGAAGGAATGTAACATAGTTCCAGTGGTCCGCCAATAAAGGCGGAGAGACGGCACACGGCGGGTTTATTTAGTGGGTGAGGGCCCCACACTACCCTGTTTGTTGCCCCGAACAACGGGGTGTGCGGTTAGGTACATTTTTTCCCGCCTAAACAAAAAAAAAAAAAAAAAGGTATTAAAGTTTTATCCGATGATTATCATGGCAGTGTTTAACAGTAGATAAGGGAAAGACATAAGGAAGGAAGAATGCAAGAAAAACAGAGAATGAAACCAAGAAAACCGGCGAGCGTGTATCAAGAGAATTATGAATGTTGAGGATGCTAGAGATGTATGCAAGAATGGCACTCTGTTATCTCTGCCTAGCCCACAAGGGAGATGGCGTGATGATAAGTAAGTAATTATGTGAAACCAAGAAAGAATGTAAATAATGGGGATGTTAACTGCCATTATTTTACGGCAGATGACGTATTATCGACATGGCCATTGAAAACTGACATTTCCATGCAATTTATAACCTATAATGTGGTAAATATTGACTTTCTCGTAATATGCTCGGTGTACATTTGTTTCCCAACATTAAAAAAGTGGGAAAAGTTGCAACAATTATATGGCTACACAGCATAGCATCTTTAAATTATTTAATCTTCCAGCTACAGGTTTTAACAATATCGCTGATTAACCGGATTAAACACAAACAATAGCAAACAAAGCAAAGTGCAATTTGACAGTGGCCATCTCGCCGATGGCACCATCTGCGCTCAGATTTGCCCATGGATCCCCATTTTACGACGATAGAAAGATTTTACTAATAATCATCCAATTCTGAATTCAAACAGTATGCTTGTTATAGTTTAATAAGAAAAAAGCGCGCTTTATGCTATTTAACATGATTAACGGTTCCTCTATTAGATCAGTATTTATCTATTTCTATCTTCCAATCCATCATCCACATCTCAATTGTCACCAGGAACTGATCCAAACTAAACTGAAGAGTTAAATTTAAACGTTTAAGCCGGCCTTTAATGAGCGCGTGTGTCAGACGCGACTTTACAATGAGGATAATCTGAAACGAGGAAATAGGTTTATTTCAGTAATGGACGCATCGAATTATTGTTTTCAATTTATCAGTTAATACTTATATTTTACTAATTTCAAGGCCTTGGCTGAATCTGAGGTAAAACATCGATCATACTTACATTAAATTTCATATAAATTAATATAAACAAGTTACTACCATTTTCATACAAATATATTGAACAAATAACTACCTACTTAGAGTCAATCTTCTTAAAAAGTTTTTCGATATGTAATAGTTCGAATCATTGCAAAATCATTAATAGTCTTGATCTTGCTTTAGAGCAAGCCAAACTGTCAAAGCATACCCTTTACAATAACTGTAAAGGTATAATATCTAATGGGGTCACCGATTTTCACATTAAATTCGATGTTTTATAATTAATATGTTTGCTTGATGTTTATAACATCTTGTCTAAGCATTATACTTTGTTACAATAATTGTACATATACGAGTACATGCTTTGGCGTTTGAATAGCTATGGCATTAATTAGTAGAGTTCAACCAACCCTCACCTTCAAACACCAAACGACATCGAGTGATTCAAATGATTAACTTGGTGGAAATTTCTCCTATTGATCAGATAATAAGTAAAATAAAAACTACCATTTAGTGCAATCCTGATTGCAGTCAGAGATAATTTGTTACGCTGTCCTGTTTCTTTTTCTTCTCTCTTTTAGTGACATCTAAACTTGCTTCCCTTTGTCTTCTTTTACGACAACCCCACTACCAAAGAGCTGGTAGCAATACACCGGAGTAGCACACTACTCCGTGCAATAATGGATAAAAGCGATAGAGACATATTATCTTATATTAATAACACACTGTTGGTATGTATTATTCTGTTTATAATCGTAATATTTAACAAAATTCTCGCTTTGATATGACTTATTACAATATTTAGTTACATTTGTGCTTACAATAAATATTTTTCGTACATTCTGTGAGTGTAATGCATCAACTATAAAATCATTGATCGGAATCGGTAAATATGTTGTGTATCAAAACACAATTGCATTCCATCGCCGTTTGTTTGTGCCGATGCGACCGTCGCTTTAAATAAATAAACAATGTACTGTGAAAGAATACTTTGTAAACATTTTGATGTGTAATGTACGAGGTATTTGTTGATTCAGTCCACATATTAAACTTTAAGTGTGTGGAAACGAGAAACGATACTTCACATACACCATTTGTATACATGTAGTGAGGCTCTAAGAACCCATAATGTCACCGCCCCATTCTTTCGGAGAGTCATAAAAGGTTGGTTGCAGATACAGAAAGATATACTAGATTCGTAAGTTCACGGTTGTAGAATACATACTCGATGTAAGCTTGTGTGGGGGATATTTTATAAGATTGAATTTTATATCAACTTTAAAATTTTAAAATTACTGCAGCATTTCTATATCGTGTTTTCTTAATGTTTAATATACCTACTTACGAATATCCTTAAAAATGTGATGTTTTTTTTTTACGCTCTCACGACTATCTAGTTAAACAGCTACGGTTAAGGGTGTGCGATACCTAGTTTTTTTTTTTATATATGGAGATTATTTATGTACCTTCGAATGATGTAATTAACACCATTTTTAAACCCACGCCAACGTAGTCTCCGACAGAGATTATTGTATAGAAAATTATTAGTTACTTTTAGAGGAAGCAGAGTACATAACTCTTGCAAACTGCAATGTTTTTTCTTTTTATGCACAGATGGCGGAGTGGTTTCGATACCGGCCTCCCGCCCTACTGTTGTGGGCTCGATTCCCACACAGGACAACTCTTAGTGTGATTCACAAATGGTTGTTCTGAGTCTGTCCGTACTTTGTGTCCGTGAAATTGTAAATTTGTGAATTCCCTTGCGATACAAGGATTATCACTTAGTGCTAGGAGATGTATTTAAAAAAAAAATACTATAACGCAAATAATGAAAAAAATTATGATATTATTTTGGGTGGTTTAATAAAATTGATAGGCTCCCTTGTCTGTTGGCACATTAAGCAGAAACTATTAAATGGATTTTAATGCAACTTTTTCGTTTTATAGTTCTAGTCTAGAAACTAGTGTATGTTTCATCCCGCTAATAGCAGCATCGGGATCCAGAAATAAAACCAAAAAAAGTAGCTTTTATATGCTTTGGAATCGACGGACAAGGCTTGTTCAAATATGTCTTTATGTCATATTCCTATTAATAGTCTTAAAATCGACAAGAATTAAATAATATTTAGCACCAGTGCTTGAGGCAAATGCATCACCAATGTCGCGATTGCAATCGCCTCAAGCGGCCTGATTTCGTAATAAAGCTTTTCTCTAGAAGAACCTGGCAAGAAACTCATGGATTACTTTTTTAAATTAAAATTTAATGCCAATTTGTTTAAGTTTAATAATAAAACACCGTTCTTATAACTAAAATAGCATGAAATATGCTGCTACTAAAGATGATATACAATAATTTTATTGTTAAAGTAAAATGAGACCTGCGCTTATTTTAATGCGGGAACGTAAATTGAATCGTTAGTCTGAACGTTGTTGTATGGATATGAATAGCGAATCCACCTTCATTTGCCACATAATTAGCAATGTTAGTAACTAGAATACAGTAATCAAATAATTAAAGAAAATATTATACTGAAATAGGCACTGATATCTAATTGCTTTTTATACTACGTGGGTGGCAAGCAAGCATACGGCCCACCTGATGGTAAATGGTTACCGTAGCCTATAGATGCTAGCAACAACAGAGGCATCACTCGCAAGGAGAATTTATGGAGGGGGCAATGGTAGGAGTACGTACCATTGTATTACACTGATATTTTGTGAGAGGGTGTCAAAGTGCTACCACTAGAATTACCTATGCCTATCAGAGATTGTATATTTAAAAAAGTATCGCACATTCATTGTACACCTTTACTGTATACAATTTAACATTGTAGTGTTAAACAATATTTGAAAATTAATTGATTAGGAACAGTATTTCATTATTTATATAGTAATGTTTCCTATGTGTCCCTATAATATCTTAACGACAAATAAAATGTACGGTAATTTATCCTAACTAATATAAAGAACGGTCATTTTGGATTTCGTACCTATGTGTACTATTATCAAAAGTAAAAGTGTCACATTAAACATTTATATATTTATCGTAATACACACACACAACTGCTTAAACAATATTATGTACAATATGTCCACAGACATTAACAATGTCACATTTAAAAGTTCACTACTAAATTCAAGCGTATACAATAATTATGTACATGTACATTTTCATCATATTTTGCTTCCAAATCTGTATTATATCATTAGATTATATCCGCGACTACGCTTTTATTCTTTTCTGTACTCCGGAATCTATATATATTATAGCATATAACATATTGTTTTATACATTATGCTAATAATATATATATATATATAATCAGGAGTATAGAAAACATTATATTAAAAAAAAACATATAAATAATAAATTCATCGATGTTAAATATATTATTATCTCGATAAATATGGTGGGAGAGGGTTCTCGAGCGGCAACCACGTATTATACGAATGATACAATAATTATTCATAAAATAGCAGTAGGTATATACTTATTATCATGACCACCACCTCTGAAGGAATGGCACCCAGTTCCAGTGGTCCGCCAATACAGGCGATGAGACTGCACAAGGCGGGTTTTTAGTGGGTGAGAACCCCAAACCATACTGTTCTTGGCTTCAACGACGGGATTAGCATTTCTTGCCGACATAAAAAGAAAATAATTCAGGTATCCCTCTTACTTTGAAAGGAGATCCGTGCCCAGTGATGGTACGGTTTGAAAAAATAATGCTTTCGTTACAGGTTTGTTTTACAAAGAAAAATTTGATGACAGGAGCACCCAATATATTCTACCTCCAAAAAGAGCAGTAGCATCGCCGTCCCGGCTGCCAAAGGGATAATATCGCAACCAATTTCGTTTGGTGCAACACCGCTACCGTAGCGATAAATTAGAAATGTCCGCTATACAAGGAACGTCACAATTAGTCCTCGCTTGTAGTTTAGCAGTCATGGCACAGATTAAAGAGAATGGATGCATCACACAGCGCTACTGCCGATTAAATATGACTGCGCTCAAGGCTGTCAGCATTCGGAAATCCAAGCAAACAAAATAAGATTTGCATGGATGATTTTTATATTATACTTGTTTAGTTATTTGTGCTCGTGGTACACACCTAGTGTAGAGTTTTGGATCTAGAGAGAAATCAAGAATGAAAAAATAAAAAAATATTATATAACATGCAATGTAAAAGCTGTAAGGCAGTTCAATGCTTTCAATCGATAATTTTGAACATAAATTGAATATTAACTTGCAGCAATATTTACGTGTTTGAGTAAAAAACATCCCAACGTACAATGTTTCATATATAATTCACATTATGTTTAACAATCGTACCTATAGTTTGACAATTATACTAAGTACTGGATTTATTAGAATTTTTTGAAGTAACATCTAAAGTATGCAACCTTAACCACACTCAAAACATCGTATTACTAATTACATAATATCTCTTTATAAAAAATAATCTTTTCATTACTCATACTCTGAAAGTAGCCCTGAAGTTGCCTGAGGAGCGGGTTAAAAGTAATACTTTTCAGCCCTAGGGAGAATTACTTTCAACTGACAGCTGAGTAATTATAAAAAAAAACAGTTCTATTTTCTGTACAGCCAGTCAATTACAGCGCGATGTAAAACTGAAATAACATAAAGTTAAGTACCTATTTATTAAAGAATTTGTTTTTTATATGACTTTATTTTAATATAGTTGCAACTATATCTTTAAAATAACGAAGATTTATATTTTTTCAATGATTAAAATGAAAAATAATGGCTGAATAACTGACAGGCCACAGAAAAAAAAACAAATTCGGCGGGAAAACGGCGATTCCAAATTCAATTTGTTAGTCTCCCATTTTTTCTTTAGCTAATTCATGATTTTTATTTTTAATTTCCTCGTATTCGTAATGAAAAGCACAGTGTTTACCTCGGGATAGACTTAATTAGTACCGAGACGGGGTTTGGCGCCCGAGCGTAGCGAGGGCTCCAATAGTTCGAGGGATGCTTTCATCCCTAGGGTAACAATGTACTATTTATTAATAATTTAATAGAAGGAATTCGCTTGGTCATTAGCCACTAATGTTTTTATTCAAATTATTAAATAATTGTAGTATTACGTTGACCCAAGTAAATTTTTATTGTGTCACCGCCTTATT
Source organism: Leucoma salicis (assembly GCA_948253155.1). NCBI lineage: Eukaryota > Metazoa > Arthropoda > Insecta > Lepidoptera > Erebidae > Leucoma > Leucoma salicis. Next base: position 4,982,236 of record OX411808.1, on the reverse strand, counting down.
TCATCGGGTTGTTGTTAGAGGTGATTAATGAAGTAAACTTAGCAGACAATGTGGCCGCCAAAGAAAGTAAAAAAAAACTGTGCCAAACTAGTCCGTGCAGTGTTCAATAAAGTCAACACCTCTGCCCAACAGTTGGACCTTAAATGGGCCGTTAAGAAGGGAGTTTTACTGTAGAAGGAGGAGTTCCTTCTATTCCTATCCACATTCTCATTCCATATGCTTTCATTTCATATGGCAATGCTCTCGGTATAGTTGAGTCCATGAGCGACGGTTACCATTTACCATCAGATGGGCCGTGGCTCGTCTGCCACTAAATGCAATAAAAAAATCTATCATCACACATCTTCAGCTCATCCCCTCGTTATCACCGTAACTGCTCACCTCCTTTATCTAGGGTTGGCAACACTTAAGTGATGCCCCCGGTATTGCTACCGCTTATAGGCTACGGTTACTGCTGCGATGCTTGTTTGCCTTCTTTTTGTTGTATAGGTCACTTTATTTGTAAGGTGATAAGTAGTGAATTGTCAATATTCTTAATATTTTACCATCATGCCGTCAATCATCTGCTACCATAACAAATAGATATATAGAGGCCACATTTGTAATTAAAAAAAAACATATTTTAATAGTAGTCAGATTTTTGTTGAGACATTTCCATATTAATATGTTATGATAAATATGTATTCTAGGTTTCGAACTGTAATGGCCAATAATTCTACATATTTTTTTTAAATATGCTACCAAGGGATCTTAGAATGCGGCTTAAGTATCGCCGCGATCTTCCTATAGGATACATACACACATAAAGAGCATCACAAAGAAAACATTAATTCCGTGTTTAAAAGTCGATAGTAAAGCGCCAACCCTAACGGCCGGCAATGTCATGCGTAACGCGACACTTGCACACTATATCGACATTTTAGTGTAGTTAAACTGTTATGTTTACACGGCTCGATTAGAACAAACTATTATGTAGTATGTCGGTTCACAGCCAGCATTGTACACTAAAACTAAACGTGCATTCGTTAACGTAAATCAATTCGAGTGGCTCGTTGGCATTCAGAATTATTACCGTCGAGCGGGCTTAACAGCGAATTCGGGGATTAGCTAAAAATGCAATACCGTACGCATTTTATATTTCATAAAATTTTTTCGGATGCTGGTGCAGTTGAAAAATAATTAAAGCTCACATAGGAACAGAAGCCAACCAACCTAGTCAGTGGTAACTTGGTAGATTTTCCAGCAGTTTTGATCTGTCAGAGGAGACTCGTCCCACCAGTGGGACGTATGAAAGAAAAACCTCAAATATTATGTTAATTAAATGTTCCAAAATATGATATTACTTTAATAAATATGAAGGCATTATTAAGCGGCTAATATTAGGTGCCAGTGGTTTAATACATTTGAATATATCATGTGACAATAAGATAGGCTAAGGCTTAAGATAAAGTGCTATGTATAGCCATACATACAAATGCGGCTTTCTTTTACTTGGAGGCTAATTTCAAATGCATAACGATGATTAACAATAAATGCAAATCAACATCGAAACGTGTCAGCTCGGTAGTAAAACGAACTGCAACGTTATTCAACGCAGGTGGTAGACATTTTGGTTCGAGTACGAAATCCATACATAATATCATATGGGCTGTGAAAGTAGTCTGTTTTATTGCTCTGTTATTGACGATTTTGTTACAGCTTGACACATCATAATATATCTGAAAATTATAAAAGAGCTTCTTGATCAAAAGGGTTGAATCAACTGTGGAATCCCTCAGAACATTGACTTACAGTCACGGTAGATGTTGTTAATTTTGCGGTAAATGAGAGTTCCAGAGATCTAAATTCCCTTCTCATCCCCTTCCGCGTTGGAAGTTCCTTAGATCAACAATATGCAAGACACTCCTCTGGTGTTACTAGCGTCTACAGAAATTACTTTACCATTTGCGTAGTACCTACGCTTTGTTACCCTTCTCATAAAATTAAAAAATCTAATGCTAATTTATTTATGTAAAGGTGGAATAAACCAACGCTTCATCATAATTCTAATTAAAAGTCATACTTTAAGCGTATATTAAGTCGGTTCAAAAACGTGTCAGTCATTAACTTGTGTTTGAACAATGAGTGTGTCGCAATGTTTATGTTAGATACCTACATGGTATTGTAGGTACTGTGTGCACAGAGTATGCGTATGTGAGTGTGCATATACATGTATGTCACTGACAATTTAGTTAATCAGCGATTATGCTTAATTACTAGATATTATAATGTAATGTGTAGATATTTTGACTACACGTAACGTAATGATTTAGAAAGATGGGCAAATATAGAGACGGAGAAAATTCAGGATATCTTTAGTTCATAGGCTTATTACATAGCACTTAAAATCGTCAAAACTTACTAAAAACTAACATGAGTGCTTGTGGCAAGTGCATTTGCAATACTAATGTCGCGATTGCTACGCCACAAGCGGCTCGATTTCGTACTAAGGCTTTTCCTGAGAAGAATCCGGTAAGACGCTCATGAGCTACTTTTTTGAATAGCCAATTCGTTACAATGTTTACATTTTTTTATCATTCATTAGAGAGAGACAGATATAATATGTACGCTAAAATAAAAAATGCAGATTTAACTAATGAAAAAAAAAGGGAGTAGGTATGAAAGAGAGAATTGGTATAAACACGCGAAAGGGAATGCTCCTATGGTTCGGACATGTGAAAAGAATACCGGACGTGCGACTGGTTAAAAAGATATACAATGCGAAAATGGAAGGATGTAGTTAAGGGGGAGACCGAGACTCACCTACCTAGACCAAATCAGTCATGTGTTGAAGAAAGGTGTAGCCAAGAGTCTCCGAAACCGGTGAGCGTGTATGAAGAGAATTATCAATGTTGAGGAAGCGAGCGATGTATGTAAGAATAGAGCCTTTGGTATTCTGTTCTCTCTGCCTACCCCGCAAGGGAAATGGCGTGATGATAAGTAAGTAAGTAACAAATGAAAATACATCACTCTACGACATATTAATCATCTCTATCCAAATATAATTAAGACACACGAATTTTGCTGAGATAAAAAGGGTAGACATCTCCTTCAGATTATATGATTAGTCAAGAAGTTGTGGCGTTTAATTGTTGTGAAGGACTAAGAATACGAGTGTCACCAAGTGCCACCTGGAGACGATCTCGTTCAACACGTTTCGTTTTCAGAGTTGCTTTCTACCACGTACCTACGCGTATGATCTGGAATGAACTTCCTGCTGTGGTGTTTACGCAGCGTTACGACTTGTCCCTATTTAAATGAGGTATGAGAAGAGCACTTTACTCACGGTAGACGGCGGCTTGGCTATGCCCCTGATGTCATCGCCTACTCTTACCGGTGGGCGGCTAAGAGAAGTAACCAATCATCTCCCACTAATTTACTGATGATCACGTTGAGTAAGATTTATGCAACGACTCACATTTGATTATTTATTAATAGAACTGTAAATGTGTTTATTGATGCTACTACGTTTGTGTATGTGTGTGTCTGCATACCTTTCTATGTGTATGTAGTTATTATCAATACTTGCATAGTTGTATAAGTACTCCTTGGTGTTTATGATTATTCGTGATTATTATATTAATTCATGAATATGTCAACTGGTTTATGTTTGTTAAATACGTTATATTGTAAACAAACATTACGTTTTATTACGCTTTAAAGAATAAATAAATAAATTTAAAACTACGATTCGAACTTAATATAATAGGGAGAAAAATACGACATAGAAAAATTTTACATTTGAATTTCAACAATTCAGAAAACCGTATTGTCTCTTATTACTGTTTTTTAGTTCCTGATTTTACCACTAAGCTACCACCGCCTTTTTAACCAATTTATAACATCCACTAACAGTATCAGTATCAAATTATTCGCACTGTTTTACGAACGTATAAATTATAAAATACAGACACAAGAGTACAGAAGGTTAAAAGCGAATATATACGTATTTTATGAACCATGAATGCTTACCTATAAATACGCAACAGTTGTACAAACATGCGCCGACGCAGCCTTCCGATTAACGTTGCTAGATTACAGAGAAACCAGCGATATGGCTCTCGTCATAGGTTTATAGTTATTATATTAGTATATCTAAAACATGTAATATTAAATAGCCTTATGGAGTTTAGGATGAAAATTCCTTGCTCATGTTGGTCTAATAATTCGTCCTTGTGCCGTTCCTATTATATCGTTCGGCAGGTAATGTTGCGATTTATGGAACGAACTATTCCAATATTGTTTTATTACAAAATCTATATAAAAAAAATATAGCAAATAATAATAATCCCCAGTTGTTCCCTGGTCGTTTCCTATCAATCCCAGCTATCTCAGAACACACACCAAGAACCCAACATAGCCAATACACGTTTCTCACAGATAGAGGGAAATGTGATAATAGCAAAGTAGAATGCACGATAGTGGAAAACAACTCACCAATGCGATGCAACCATGTGATGTGGCGGGATCAGAACTACCACGTGCAATATTCCGAACACAAATTCTATTAAATTTATATATAAAAATAACAATGGACTTCTGTCAATTGTCGCCTCATTAAATTGATTATCTTTACACAGATATTGATACTCTTTACAGTTAAAAAGTCTAAACCTTGGGTATTGTTTTAGGATATTCAATTTCTTGTTAGTTTTTATTTACTTCCTCAACGTACTTTCATCGATCGTTGAAAACATCATGTAATTATCCATTAGATACCAATATTAATTATCTTAAATACTTTCTGAATATCTCTGTCTGAAAGTTGATAAACGACTGTTGAAATTACCTCAAAAACCGTGCATCAATTGTTTACAACCAACTGCTTTGATCAAAAGTACCAATACTTAGACCCTCGGTATTCACTCGAACTAAGTGTTGTACGCGTAACATATGTACAGCCCTAACTTACTAACGAGTAACGACCTCCTAAGCGTGGTCTGCTCAAACCGCCAAGTTTTAATTGAGTTGCAAAACAAAAGACAGTACGGATGGCGCGTGGCCACTGTCCCGCTTAAGGTTGTCAACTGCTGAATCGGTTTCCACTGCTTAACTTTTATAATTAGTTAATTCTTTTGTTTACCGCTAATATATTGATATAATGTTATATTCTGTTACATATGTAAACTTAAAATTATAAATTGCATGATCTGGGATGGATATTTGATTATAATTTTAAAGAAATAATGGTAAAAGGCAAAACATACTAAATTTCATGGCTCTAATTTTTCTTTTTGAGAAATTGTTGAATCATAATATCATCATATTTTTAGCTTTATATGGCATTCACATAAAAATACTTATACTATAATTCAGAAGTAGCTATTGATATTATAGCATGTGATGGTTTATGTTCTACTTATGTAATTAGCTCTAGGTAATAAGCAGTTTGACAAATTGTTTCACAATCTCTTTAGAGTTTGAAAACCCTGGTCCCTTTTACTCATATATCCGGATGTCTCTGACTACAATGCTAGGTTTAAACTCTATAGTTTTTGCTTTGCAAGTGATTCTAACTAATAATCTAGCAGTAAAACCTTTTTGTAGTATATAAAAAATTGAATAAATAATAATGAATTTGTTTTGCAATTACTTTTTTGGCAAATATATGAAAACATTGATATGTGGGTGTACTTATATGTGGGTTTATGTACGAATAACTACCAAAATATGTCACTAAAAATCTAGATAGAATTTCTCCTAGTACATGTAATATAGAATGTTGATGTAACTATTTCATTACTTGCAGGAATCGTTTTACGAACGTGAAATACAAGAAAGAATACATATTGTGATCAATACTAAACACTTTCTTTCCTAAATCTTAATGAAAGTGTCTGTCGTGGTCTCATTTTTAATCCCTTTATTGATGTTTAGAAAAGGCAGGCATTGCACGTTGAGACCTTGCTTCATAATAGTCAAGAATTTATTAATATATGACCTCGACCTTGCCCTTTTCGGACATACTCATAAATCACTTATTTTTCTTTTTCAATATATTTATCTGTGACACTATGACTGCTAAACACGTTTCTATCGTAAAAATACACTACGAGTATTTATGTAATTTCATTTGATGTATGGATAGATTCGGCATAGTTCTGAGAATAGCTAGCATGCAACGTGGCGTCATTTAGCATATTTACAGCATGCGCTTGCATGACGTAAATCTTATAACAACCGGCTTTATAATTTTATTTGGCTCATCGAATCCATCATTTCGTTTCATCTTCGCCTAATTTTACTTTTTATTACCTAAACGGGCAAATGAAACTGGTGATTTTTTTAGACACCTGTGACGAAATCCTCCCAAAAAATGCGTAGTACCCGGTTATGTAACAAGAGATAATCATGCCAACAGGTCATATTACAATGATCTAATCTGAAAAAATAGGTATAGGGATTCACTCTACGTACAATATTCCACAAGATGCCGCACAAGCCATCGAAGGTATCCGTTTGGTATGCAGATGCATAGATAATTTCTAAAAATCGGATATATATATTATATTACATGAGTTTCATCTCAGAATGGAAAATACTTAGGCCGTAGCCCACACCGGTCCAGTGCGCGTCAGCAGACTTCACAAGCCCTCAATAAGATCTTTCGGGCATACAGGTTTCTTTATTATATGTATTTTCCTTTACGAAGCAACGATGATTTGTATTCACAAAATTTATTCATTCGAATACACACATCATTTCAAAAAGACAGAGATGGTATGCTGTCCAGAGTCTCCATCGCAAACAAGGGATCTAAGCTTATTTAATGTTATGTATGCGATTGAATAACCGGATTTTACGAAATGGCCATTTCTCTGAAATTGATAGAAGAAAGTAGGTAAACGATTCATTCGATCTATTGATTCTATCTACAATATTATCTACAGAAATTTTGAAATCATCTTGTCTAGCGAGAGGCTCACAGTAATCTAGAAAGATTCTACACTACCTTTAGTCAGAATAAAAAAGGTACAAAGTATAGACAATATAGTACTTGTGTATACAGTCAATTATTCCATATCTATACTATTATAAAGTTGTAACAGAGCTGTGTCTGTACATTTAAGATATTTAAAAAAAAATGACTGAATTAGGCTATATAGGCGTATCTAAACACAAAACGATTTTTTTAGAATTTTTGTATATTTGTCTGTTTATCTGTTTGTTTGTTCGCGAATCACGCAAAAACCACTGAACAGATTTGGATGCAACTTTTTTTGTTTGATAGCTCTTGATTAGACTTAATAACTGGTATACATTTTATCCCGCTACTGTATCGGGCACCTGAGATATTACCTAAAAAGTAGCTTTTGGCTGCGGCGAAGCCGCGAGCAAAGGCTAGTTATAAATAAAACTTCACCGTGCCCTATCGTTAAATTCTGAGAATAGCTACCTAAATCCTTAAATCTTTATACTTATTTTTCGTTCAAAAACGAATGCACTTGACTATTGTCGTGAACAGACGGCGGGAAGCGCGAGCCGATCTCAAGATCTTTATCAACGCTGCTTCCGGATGACGTCAGTATACATTCCTGTCTAGAGCTTCTAGGAATGTTTGTTGAGGGCTGGGTGCGACTGCGAGCTGAACGGTGATGAGTGAGGAATATGTAATTGATGGGATATCTAAACGCAGTTTAAGTGAACTTCATATCTTATTCTATATTTATGTAGAGTAGTTAAATCGTATTCATAAATAAGAGTTAATTGTTATATTTAACAAAAGTACAATTTTTGTGGAACGGTGAACGTTTTTTTTTATTGCCTGTAATGATAGACGAGTCACCGCCATGGTAAGTGATAACGCCAATCATAGGGCCAACAATACTACTGGCAAGCCACTGCTCACTGTTTAATTTTGCTAAGGGGAACTAAATAAATGGACGGTTATCTCCCGCTTTAACCAAAACACAGAAATGGGTTTCACGGTCGGTCACGGGAAAGACGGTGGTACTAACCCATTCGGACCCGATAACAAGTCAGTGCCCGCATTTGGTACCCAACCCTATCACCAGTAATTTAATGGGTGATCAATGCTTAATTTCCAATCGCCTCATATGACACGCGCGGGAAAAAACAGGGTGCTGACTTTTATATTCTTAGTCCGAGCACTCAGCGAGTGGTTGTTTTTTTTTTCTATTGCTTACCATAGCAGACCAATCACAATTTGAATCTTGTTTCTCTTAAAAATAAATTATCTGCTTATTTCCCTTTGTCGTCTCACACGACACTCGCGGTTAAGAATACGGTGTATTCGACACATGTATTCGAATGTACACATGTATTCGACAACACAAGGACTAAACAGTATTATTTCATAAAGCAGTACCTATAATGTAGCTCTACATTTAAGTTGTGTATTATACAGTACATCTCACAGTGAGACCTCACCCGATCTGATGAGCCTTATCAGCCCACCTGGTAGATAATGTTGACACAACGAACATGGCCGCTGTAGTCAGTAATGTAATATCTTAACGATATCAGGCAAGTCGAGTGTTTTGTAAACTGAAGAGCGAATGAGACAGCTATATTCATTTGTGATGGCGCTCGTGAGTAGACTTGAGTAGGTAATATTGCTGAAATCAGAGCAACTTAGTAAATAGCAGGGTTCTGTGCAGGCCACAGTACGCGGCATACCTATATACATTCTTGAAATTTGTTGGCGCGGAGCTGAAAACTGATGCTTGTCGCAGAACAATTTCCTATGTTACATAACACATATTTTTTGTGTTCTACAAATACGCAGCATATTTGTTTAAAGCGTATTTTTAAAGTAGGTACAGCAAACCGCAACAAAAGTAAAAGGGTACTCGAAAGGGTAAGCCACCGGCGGACCACTCAAGTAATCCAACACAGTACCAGTGGTCCATCAACACAGGCGGAGAGACGGCACACGGTGGGTTTCTTTAGTGGGTGAAGGCCCCACACTACCCTGTTCGTTGCCCCGAACGATGGGGTGTGTGCGGTTGGGTACATTTTTTCCCGCCTAAACAAAAAAACGGTACAGCAAACCTATAACGGGAATCATTATTATACTACACATTTATAATATGTACGGTCCCAGCTAGCACAATGTTCAATGATTTTAATGATAGTATGTCGGTTTGGCCGTGTGGGGCCGGCTTTAGAATTGCCACACCCATGGGAGTCGTAAGATCCGACTGAGGGAATACCGGGGGAGTGGGCAGCTGCACTCCCTCGAGTATTAACAACATCCACTGCGATCGCCAACCCGCCTGCCAAGCGTGGCGATTACGGCACTATTCCCCCGCTCGTTGTGGCGTTCTCTTGGGGAGGCTTATGTCCAGCAGTGGACGTCAAAAGGCTGATGGATGATGTCGGTTTGTAACAGCTGTTAAAAAAAGTGCAAGCAGCAATTTTTTTTGTCAGTTCTAGCATCCATGAAAAAAGTCCTTTTTAAGAACATAAAACAACATCACGCCTGTATCCCCGAATGGGTAGGCAGAGGTGTATTACACACCCATGGTTCACCAGCTATGTTTAAGTCCCACGTAATAGGGGGCTAGCCTATTGCCATCTATTGGGCACATTTCCAAACTCCTCCGGACTCCGGCTACTAAGAATTTTCCTTTTTACGAAAAAGCTCAATAACATTGCCCGACCCGGGGATCGAACTCGAAACCTCATAATGAGGACACTCCATAATTGTAATATAGTTCCTTTCATGAAATGTATGGGAATGTGATATCTTTAACGATATTTATAACGCTATGTCACGTGACTTAACATTAGACATTTCAATTGTTTTTACATTTTAATAGTTTTCTATACTGAATCGCCAGTTTCCGCATTAGGTTCATTAGGAACATGGACTAGTATCTGTTTTTACGCGTTTTAACTTAAATAATATGTTCTTAATGATTCTTATATATTTTTTGTGACTCATATAAGTTCTCGAATATCATGCTCGAAAAAAGTTCTTATAAAGTCTTGGAATAAAAAGTTAAAGTAAGTTAGTCAGCATAAATTTAAAAAATAAATTATGTATGACTTGAAAAACTTATATATAGGTATTTTAGTGAGGGAAAATACGTGTTTAACCGATGCCAGGATTAATCGTCGCATCTAAGCTTTTGTGGTTCTCGTTATAATACATTATGTACTTACATATTCTATTACTATATTCCTACGTGGAACCACACTTCTGAGCTGTACTACTGAAGTAAGAAGCTATCTTATAACAGAAGTTATTTGATGAATATTGACCACTTAGTATATTACAACAGATAAAAAAAATGTAAAGCAATACATTTTTTTCTTAAATGGAGAAAGCCCATCACTCATACAAAAAAATGCCTGAAATGTACAACAATGAAATTTACGCCAAAACGTACTACAAATCTTAGATAACCCATTATTATATCAATTCTTATCGAAAAACTAGGTAGTAGCCAGTTCCAAAAATTTTTTTTAACACTGGTTAAGTTATGGCAAGGATTGATATGCAATAATAAAACAACAATAGGTCAACATTTTTGTTGTTTCATAATTAAAAAACTAATATCATCATCAACAAACTAAGCAGGAGGATAAATATCAATTTCGCCCATGCTAAAAAGTATTTATAATATAAGTAATGCAATATGTCAAACTGTCATAAAGGCAAAGAACATGTGTTTCATACAGCCACGATACGTTTTCTATTTTGAAAATAATTTGATTTTAATTGATATTGACACGCATATATTATTTTAATTATATTTACGGTATATATGGGTTGAATTATACCAAAATAATGATAACTGTGGACTAATTCTATCCTACTACAAAAATCAATAAGAATGAATTAGACGAATATCAAATTTAATACTTTAATGGTCGTTATATTTTTGCCCTAGTCAAACAAACTTGAGAATTATTTCTTTATACATATTTTATTCTAAATAGAATTAAGGACTATTAATAGTTACTGTTAATTTCATTCTATTTTTGGGCATATCCCTTTCCTTTCATTATAATTTGTGGACAGACCGTTTTGTCCGTGTGGTGACGGATTAAGAATACAAGTGTCACCACCCCATTCTTTCCCACGGGTGTCGTATGAGGCGACTAAGGGAAGTAAGCAATTATCATCCATTGCATGACTGCTGGTAGGGCTGGGTACCAAGTGAGAGTACTCACTTGGTATCGGGCCCGAGCGGGTTGGTACCACCATCTCGCTACCTGACTGGTTGTATTTTTAACTGACAGAAACAGAAAGAGGGACTAGGTTGACATTTGAAACAAAAAAAAATCAATAATTCTCTATTTATAGAGTTAAGGAATGCTATAGAAATGTGTATTTTGTTTTTTTCTGATTATTAGCAGGCATTTAGTAAATTGACATTTTTCGTATTTATTTTTGCTTTCTTTACGTAAAATTAAGTTCATTTAGATCATGGTCATTTTTATACATTTTATTATTTTCACTTAGAGGTTAAGGGTCTGGTACTACGTGCGGAGTGCGAATATCACTTATAGACAAAATGGAGGGCCCACTAATATTATAGCTATCCATAAAACGTCTTAATATGGTAATGTACTTATGTACCTATGTGTCATATTTTATAAACTTCAGCAAGAACAATTCAAAAACATTTAGCTATATATTATTCGCCTTTAGTACGTTACAACTTCCGCTAGCCTGTAAAGCTGATTTTACGGTCGCATCATTCATTCTTGAAGCACAAGTGCCGCGTTGATGGATTTATTGAATTACTTCTGTATTTAATGGCTGTTGGGAGTTCAAAAGCCACTGAAGATTAAATCGAGATGTATGTTTAAAGCCTCGGCTTTCACAAACAACATGGTCGTTATATCACCGAATGTACAATTTCAAATGTGTCAAGTTTAGATTTGTGAAGGCACTATTCTGAGTGATTGGATACCTTTACGTGTAATAAATCTTGTAATTCTATATTTTTGGTGTTATTTAACAACCACTCGATCTATACGATTTCTATTTGTAAAAGTTCTTACTGGATTTTCCCGTTTCGTTCGGGATTATTTTGGTGAAATATGTGTTTGCCTCTGCCATGCTTTCCCTTTGGTGGTCTATGTTTTATTTTTTTTTATTTCATGTAGTGGCAGATGAGCCACGGCCCATCTGATGGTAAATGGTAACCATCGCTCATGGACGCAACTATACCGAGACTATAGTCAAGCCGCTGCTCACCATTTCATTTCGCACATACGAAATGAAAGAATAAACGGCTATATCCTGCGACAGCCAGAACGCAACGATGTGCTTCATGGCCGGTCACATGGGAGATGATGGTACCAACCCGCTCGGGCCCGATACCAAGTGAGAACTCCCACTTGGTACCCAGCCCTACCACCAGTCATGCAATAGATGATAATTGCTTACTTCCCTTAGTCGCGTCATACGACACCCGTGGGAAAAATTGGGGTGGTGACAGTTGTATTCTTAGTCCGTCACCACACGGACACACACGGGTCTTTTCTGCGTGAGACAATAAAAAGGGTGTATGTATTTATAAGTTTGCATACTCTACTCATCTGCCTAGTCTTAGCTTAAACTTGGTTGGAATAGGTTCCGATCTGTTAGGTTTTAGCATACCCACCAGTATTTACTACAGGAAGCGCCTGCCTATCTGACCCCACAACCTAAAGGGACCACTGGTAATCTTGAAACAAGACCGCACTCAGATTTTTATTCAGGACTCTGACAATCTGTAACAACTGCTAGTTAGTATATTGTTTGACAGCCAGGATCTAAACACGAAGGAGTTCAGGTGTCCTCAAATAGGTTTTACTTTTGGTCCTAACTTTAAGTTGCCGATCGTTTGAACTGCAAGTGCACAACTAGGCTATGACCGCCTCATATGCATAGACTCTTGTTAATCAATTACTTAGTTATCCCTAATGTGTTCCAACTTTCAACACGACTAAACGATTTGTATAAGATTGGTCGTTTGTTAGTGTCATGTCTATCATAGAAATCTATAGGTACTATTATAAAGCTGTAACAGAGCTGTGTCTGTACATGTAAGATATTTGAGAAAAAATTACTGTAATAGGCTATTATGGGCGTGTCTAAACACAAAACAATTTTTTTAGAATTTTTGTCTGTTTGTCTATTTATCTGTTTGGCTGTTTGGCTGTTTGTTCGTTCCCGCATCACGCAGAACCTGCTGATCGCATTATGATGCAACTTTTTATTTGATAGCTCTTGATTAGATTTAAACACTGGTATACATTTTGTCCCGCTACTATATCGGGAACCCGAGATATAATAACCTAAAAACTAAATATTGGCTGCGGCGGAGCCGCGGGCGAAGGCTAGTGTAATAATATTTCTAAATCTTTTGGAATGGGATTAACTAAGTTCGCCTATATTATTATATAATATCACCACCCCAAACTCGTTGGTAATTAAGGAAATAGGTCGTTTGTCCTGATATACATCCATCGGGATAGTGTAAAGCATCAGCCGATTATTAGTTACCAACCGCCTCGGTAAGGTATGATTTCAGGTAAAACGCACATGCGTTCTTTTGCATTCGTGTTTTTAGATATAATCTTTCATCATTTAAAATGCTCAGTTATTTTTAGCTAAAAAGAGTCAAAAAAAGTTTTTTTTTAAGGCAGGAAGATACTGCAAAATTTTAATCATAAATATTAATTCATCTTAGTTTTACAAGATTTCCAAAAACGTGCGATTCATGGCCACGTTATACACGTCAGTAGTTCCGCTCTACCCACATATAACTACAATCGAGTTATACAGATAGATTCAGCAGTGCCACAGACGTTTTTTAAATATTTACGAGTGCGATACAATAGGAGCCAGCTGGTAGTAGTAGGCTAGCATTCGTGAGCAAAACAACGTGATAACTTGATGAAGTTTTCATCGCGATACCTAAGTCTTATTCGGGATTGTTCAATTTAATTATACATAGTATAAGTGTACGCATACTACACTAGAAGATCCACCAAAAAAAGGGGTATACACAAATAACCTAACATGTAATTTTGTAATCAAATCATTCGCAAGTACTCGTTATCGGCTACAGTAGTCCGTCTGTGCGTCTAATGTGACCTTATTCAGATGTGCTAATGGCTCTGTGTTTAGTAACCAAACCAGTAGCGTATCGGTGCTAATAATCACGACACGTAGGTATTTGTTCTTCAAAACATATTATCTAGTTATATGTTATTCTGTGTTATATATTTTGTACATTTTATCCCGCTATAAAATAAGCGTCGCCACGCTAACAGCCGGTTTCACTCTCCCTCCGCATTAGATGTTTCATATAAAAAATATAGGTTCCGGTTAAGTAATCCCCAACATATCATATACTAAAACATTCTTTGAAACACGTTTCATCTTATGGTATAAGTATTATTCCAATCGGTTTAGTAGTTTTTGCAGTATAACCGAACAAAAAATCCGGCTCTCCATTTATTAGTATAGATATCTAGTGATGGACTTCAATATGTTGTCACCCATGCAATTTCAATTTCATTGGTGTATTACTAAATGACTGCAGGAAATAAGCACAAGATCATAGCTGTAATAGTTGTAATCTGCAGTGAAGATAAGACTGCACATGCAGTATTGAGTTCGATACCCAGTCAAAGGCTGAGGAGACCACACAGTACACTCATACGATTTTCAAAAATATTATGTGCTTACAATTTATCAGTGACGGTGGAAGAGAATCCCGTGAGAAAAATTACATGCCTGAAAGGTTTTCGCGCCAGCTGGCGAAGTCGACCAACTCTCATTGGGCCAGAGTCGTGGCCTAACTCATTCTCACTCTGAAAGATTCTGCCTAACGGTAGAAGAAAAATAATTTCGTAACCTTCATCTACATTTTCCGTGTGGTGATGGACTATGAATACAAATATCACCACCCCATTCTTTCCCACGGGTGTCGTATGAGGCGACTAAGGGAAGTAAGCAATTATCATCCATTGCATGACTGGTGGTAGGGCTGGGTACGAAGTGGGAGTACTCACTTGGTAGCGGGCCCGAGCGGGTTGGTACCACCATCTTCCGTGCGACTGGCCATGAAGCACATCGTTGCATTTTGATTGCTGCAGGAGATAGCTGTTTATTCTTTCATTTCGTATCGGTTACCATTTACTTTAAAGTGCCTTGTGGGGTCGGCAATTCTAAAGCCAGCCCCACAAGGCACTTTACAGTAAATGATAACTAAAAGCTCGTAGACTAAGCAACACCAAGGGACCAAGGATCCAAGCCTTGAAAAGAAGCGATGAAGATAATGGAAAATGCGTTGGAGAAAATATGAATACTTATTTTGTATTGTAATTTTGTACATCAAATTTACACAATATATGAAGAGGCAACACGGAGCCGTTAAAAAGCCTCTTGCGGACTCTTTGTGTTACGATCTTGATATTCTTCCGCCATTAATTTCTTTATTGTGCACACGTAATTCATACCTGCAGTGGGATTTGGTATGTTCTATTTGGTACTTTGGTATTTGTTGTGTGGTGTGATGGCATCATTACTACTTTCAGTGAATTTCAGAATACACTTTGATAGTTTTTTATATACTTACATATTTTTAAGCATTTGACATGACATACATGACATAATAACAATAAAAAATATATATATATAAAAATATCTAAACGTAATAATATATATATATATTCTAATTTCTGAAGTAAACATGCGCAAAATTTAATAATGACGGGTTGGGTAGTTATGGCGTAAAAACGCACTTTCAGATACATAATATATATATATTATTATAGTAAGAATGTCGAGTGGTCGTTATTAAAATACGAAATTTCGTATTTATTCAATATACAATACCTCTTTAATCTCATGGTCCTTGTTTAGGTATTATTTTATAATATGTAAGAACCCACGTCACGCTTACGTCTTATTGATATTCAAATTATAATATTGGGATGCACTCACAAGTGTTAAAGAGAATACAACAGTTACGTGTCGCAGTGTCTTTCAATACCCTATAAGTTGACCTACATACGAGTCAGTTGCAGACAATCGATTACCGACTGCAACGATGCACGCGATCGTTCGATTCTCTCATTGATATCGATTCAAATGTAGCGATGTGCCCTTAACTACTTTTTTCCTTGTTATGAGCTAAATATTCAAAGACATTTTTATACTAACTTTTTTGTTGATTTTATCATACTGACCAATAGTTTTTGCTAGTTTAGAAACCGTCTTAGAAACTTAGTGCCTTAAGAGTACCTAATATTGAAGTCAATCTATTAATATCGAAGTTTAAACCCGTCTACCGAGCTTTATACAGTTTTTTTGAAAGGCTAAGATAACTAATGACACGAACTGCGAAAATGTGAAATAGATATTGACAGCAACGAACAGGATTTCAACATACTTCTCCAGGATTACCGTTCCAGTTTTAATTGTACATTCAGTAGAGGGCGCGGTCATCACCCAAAAAATTAAGAAGGAATGTGTTGTGAAAGATTCCCCTGTTGACAGAGCGTCTGGAAATGTGATCCAGAAGCAGAAGGTTTGAAGCCTGCTCGTGGCTATAATTTTTTTATTTCAAATTTTAGAAATTATCCTTTTGGTAAATTGTCAAACATATCACATGATAATATAAATATCAAAATAAAAATCCGAAAACGTTTGCCACTAGTTATATTGTGACATCTCGTGTAATTAAATATCAGAATAAAATTAGTAGGTAGTGAAATATTAAATATCAGTTTACTTGCCCGAAATATTTTTTCACAAACATATTATAATATGCGCGTTTCGCATTAATCTTTACGTTAGTTGTATAACTTCATACAGAATATATTTGACAGTTTTGGGTCAAACACATTTTCGATATTAGCCGATTTCTCTAAATACCGAAACCATTTGAAATGGTCACGTCACTACGCATTAATTCTAATAGTTTAGTATAAAATAACACGTAAGCGCGAAATATGACTATTGTTACATAGAATATTGCATTGTCGTTTATAGTTACGGATTCAGTTGCGTAGTAAATAAAGGTTGCCATAAAGTATCCTAGTCCTATTTATTAAAACCGAAATTAAATTAATAAAAATATTATTTGACGAACAGACAGCCAAAAAGGTGCCATCCGTTCGTTGAAGACATACCATCAGGCTAATTCTGTGATGTTTGTTATGTAACTGTCTCTATGGTGCAGTGGTAG
This sequence comes from Leucoma salicis, assembly GCA_948253155.1. Taxonomy (NCBI): domain Eukaryota; kingdom Metazoa; phylum Arthropoda; class Insecta; order Lepidoptera; family Erebidae; genus Leucoma; species Leucoma salicis. Next base: position 4,965,029 of record OX411808.1, on the reverse strand, counting down.
TGTGAGTGACTGCTGATCATGAGGTCTCGGGTTCGATCCCCGGGTCGGGCGGTACTATTGAGCTTTTTCGTAAAAAGAAAAATTCCCAGTAGCAGCCCGGAGTTTGGTAGACGGCAATAGGCTCGCCCCCTATTACGTGGACCTTAAACATAGCTAGCGAACCGTGGGTGTGTATAATTACACCCCTACCTACATCTTCAGGGAATACAGGCGTGATGCTATGTTTTGTTACGTATTTGTTTTATTTCGATCTATTCCTTTGTACCAATAAAAAACCTCTTTAATGAGGTTTATTGAACAATAGTATTCGTCCGCGACTTCCACGTTTAATTGAGGGTAATTTTCTGTTTTCCCATTTAGAAGAAGGTCGGAATCTAGTTTGCACTTGAAGTTTGAACGATCGGCAAATTAAAAAATCGGTTATAGTAGTTGGAGATAGCTATTCATACATTCATTTCATATTCACGAAGGGAAATGTTCAGTAACGGCTTGACAGTACTCGTTAAGTTGAGCCCCGTAGTGACCACATACCTAATGGTATGTGGTCGCTACGGGGGGCCGAGGCTCGTCTCTGCCACCAAAGCAATAAAATAAAACCATGCGATATACCTAATTAGTATTCGAGACATCCATCCATCCATCCATCCATCAGCCTTTCAACGTCCACTGCTGGACATAGGCCTCCCCAAGAGAACGCCACAAGGAGCGGTCCCGTCATGGGGGATAATTCCGTAATCGCCACGCTTGGCAGACGGGTTGGCGATCGCAGTGGATGTTGTTAATACTCGAGGGAGTGCTGCTGCCCCTGGTATTCCCTCAGTCGGCTCTTACGACTCCCATGGGTGGAGAGGAGTGAGACAATTCTAAAGCCGGCCCCACACGGCTATTGGAGACAAGAATAAAACTATTCTAAATAGTCCAATAATGACGCTGTAATGTAGTTAAATACCTAACTTCAGTTAGAGCATTGAAACCGTATAAAAGAGACTAGATTGGTAGACTCTGATGGACAAAGTGAGAAATATTGTGATACGTGAAAGCTGTGGTATGAAAGAAGATGTAGTGACAAAAATAGATAAAGGAATGCTTAGGTGGTTTGGACACTTAGAGAGGATGAACGTGAAAGAAGATTATCGAAACAGATATACAAGGTGACTGTGAATGGGCAAGTTGGTAGAGGTCGACCTAGGCGAACGTATTTTGATCAGATCGGAGACGTTCTTAAGGAAGGCAGAGTACCTACTCGAAACCAACGAGCATGCATGAAAGCGCTGATGAAAGTAGAGGAAGCGAAAGATGTGTGTCAGGATCGTAGCAAATGGAGAGAAGTAGTCTCTGCCTACCCCAACGGAAAAAAGCGTGACAATATGTATGTATGTATGTAGATTGGTAGAGCTTTGCTTATCCCAGCATGAATGGACCGGAAAAAAGAACAGCGTGAAACTGCGGTAGGTACTCCTCTCCACCATTGTATTTCGTATAGTGAGTGAGAGTGCCGGAGGCCCAGAACCTCTCCGTATCCCCTCTTTATTATCCTCCCTATCCTCTCCTTAGTATCCTTCCTATCCTCTCCATATTATACTTCCTTTCCACCTCATATCCCTTTCTTGGAGATGGTGATGTGCGAGTGATACGTCTAGTGTAGCTAGCGTCTATATGCTACGGAACCGCTTACCATCGGATGGGCCGTATGCTTGTTTGCCACCCACTTAGCATAGAAAGAACCTACCTAAGCAGATACGTTTACAAAATTCATTTTATAAATAGTTGCTCTTATTTCTATTCAACACAAGAAGCTATATTATATTTCTCCAATATATCTTGTCCGTGTGGTGATGGATTAAGAATAACAAGTGTCACCACCCCATCCTTTCCCACGGGTGTCGTATGAGGCGACTAAGGAAAGTAAGCAATTATTATTCATTGCATGACTGGTGGTAGGGCTGGGTACCAAGTGGGAGTACTCTCTTGGTATCCGGCCCGAGCGGGTTGGTACCACCATCTCCCGTGTGACCGGCCATGAAGCACATCGTTGCGTTTTGGCTGTAGCAGGAGATAGCCATTTATATTTCATTACATCTGTGAAATTAATTGGTGAGCAGCGGCTTGACAATACTCTCGGTATAGTCGAGTCCATGGGCGACGGTTACCATTTAACATCAGATGGACCGTGGCTCGTCTGCCACTACTTGCAATAAAAAAAAATATATATTAATTTTGTTAGAAGACAATATTATATTAAGTCATCACTCCATTACATTTCACTGGTGTAGTAAGTGCTGAAGAAAAATTAGCAACACAATCCTGGGTATACTCTAAGGCAATAGATAAAAAATAATTTTAGTACATTTAGCTTCGTTTCTCCCTACACAAACGGGCTGGCTTGGCCCTTTTTTTGTTTTGTTAAGGCGGGAAAAATGTTCCTAACCGCACACACCCCGTCGTTCTGGGCAACGAACAGGGTAGTGTGGGGCCTTCACCTACTAAAGAAACCCGCCGTGTGCCGTCTCTCCGCCTATATTAGCGGGCCACTGGAACTATGTTAAATTCCTTCGGTGGTGGGCTGGCTTAACCTGGGACCGTCAATCAATCATTTCACTTACTATATGGTACCTACATTAGTAGTTTAATGTGCCTTTACGGTATATACGTTTACGGAATCTATCGCATTTACTTGATTTTCTACTATCCTGACGTTTCGAATACTTAGGCATAAATTGATTTCAATTTTAAAGTTCACGCAGACGAACTCATGGGGACAAACTATGTATTATACTATGCATTATAGAACAAGACAGCTATGAGAAGATATTATTAATACATTTAGTGGTTGACATTTAAATCTACTATTCGAAATAAGTAAAATAAACAATAGAAACTATCGCACTCAATTACTTGTACCGAGACTCGTCTGGCGAGCTGTGCGATATTTTAGGAAGCCATTTATTGATTAGTCTGCTCTAGTAATAGCTGTAATATTCGTGTATTGGAAAGCGGTCTATATTAATACATCGCACATAAGGCTAAACAAAATTTTACACGTCATTTTTTGTATTATATTTACGACATCGTAATTTATAATAGGCAAGGCACGTTAGGCATAGTTACATAACAATAATGTCATAATAATATGTGATGTATTTATAAAACCTGTACCAAGCAATCGGGATTGATTTTTAATAAAGCAATCACATTCATTCCGATTTAAAAAAAATATATAATCATACCTATAGATTTTTATTCTATATTAGGTTATTGTTCTGCCGACTCCAAGCTCTGGCGATAAAGGAGTCATATTTAAACAATTGTATATACCAGGGGTTCCCAATCTTTTTCAGTCCGCGGCGCACATACATGTTTACTATTTTTTCTTGGCGCCCTAAACTATCTAGCAAGTCGAAATAGATAGGTACAATGATACTAGTTAGTTAGATATACATAAAAATTAAAACATCCACAACCTAGATTTATAAAAATATAATCCATCTTCCATCAGCCTTTCGACGTCCACTGCTGGACACAGGCTTCCCCAAGAGAACGCCACAACGAGCGGCCGTGTGCGCTCATATGGGGGGATAGTGCCATAATCGCCACGCTTGGCAGGCGGGTTGGCGATCGCAGTAGCTACTGTTAATACTCGAGGGAGTGCTGCTGCCCACTCCCCCGATATTCCCTCAGTCGGCTCTTACGACTCCCATGGGTGGAGGGGGGTGGGACAATTCTAAAGCCGGCCCCACACGGCGAAAAAAAATATAATACTAACACATAAAATATTCAAAAGGTCACTAAGCCTTTAAATTGAGGTTTCGGAAAATGGTAAAGAGAATCCCTTCACGGCGCCCTTCTTCGCTTTCTGCGGCGCACCAGGGCGCCGCGGTGGACACTTTGGGAACACCTGGTATATACACTTCTTCATCTGCTTAAAGTGTGTACGCTATTGAAGGTTGGCCACCAGATTTGCTTGTTGTCTATTACGCACTCGGTATAATAGGTAAGCAGCACTTGCGATGCTGTTCCACTCCTTGATTATCATAATATTGTTATCTTCTCAATGTTATTGTATATATACTTACTTTTAAATATAATTTTAATAACTTAATAGTTGTGCCTATTCTATTACATGTTTTGTAATGAAAGACCAAGCTATTTAACTTAAAAATATGTAAACCATTGAGTCGAATGGTTGAGTATCACAAAACGCGATATACCCAGTATTTTATTATGCATATTGTAGATATACTGAGGATTTTTTAATTATTCAAAGCGCATTCTGGGGCTGAGTGGTTTTGGCTTGCTTATTATGCTGTGAGATTCTACTTACATTGGCGATGCTTAAGAGTAAAACGATTACTACAAAAACTGCTCTATTTAAAAAAAAAAATTGATAAATTTTGCCAATATTTACCCATTATTTTTTGAACTTCTTTAGTTGACAACTTTGTGGGTGAACAAAAATCATGGAACTCGCCTTATCGTCATCGAAAGCTTTGGTCACGTGACGTGTTAACGATGGCACTATATCTGTTCCTATTAGTATAACTTATTGCGCTGTGAATGAAGAAATTAATATAATAAATAATAGTTTTGATTTTTGACAAACTGTGACTAATAAAGGGGCAAATAGTTTAAATTTAGATTATATGTTATTTTTCAATGCCGAATCATAAAAATAAAAAAAATTGTCCAAAAAATAAAAATTAAGTTTTTGGGGTGGACCGCCCTTAACACTTAGGGGTATAAAAAATAGTTATCATCCTATTCTCAGACCTACTGAAAATACACACAAAATTTCATAATATTCGGTCAAGTCGTTTCGGAGAAGAATGCCGACAAACATTGTGACACGAGAATTATATATATGTATTAGATATATACATAGTAGGTATGAGTCCGTTGATAGCAGTAAATTTCTGAGTAAAGCTAAGGCCTTAAGTGCTTACCTTCAAGATTAAATGGACCTTCAAGTACCTTAATATTTGTGTTTTAAGGCTGACCGCAATGGAGTACGGTGTAATGATGATAGTTTTATGATAAGTGAGGTTATAAGAGAGAAGTATATGGGTAAAGAGCGCATTGTGCTTGCTTTATGTTGATAGATTGTCAGTTATGACGACATTAAGCCCATAATATAAAATAAAAATAAATTAAAGATAGAAAGAACTATATTTTATTACAAAAATTTAATCAGTTTTAAATTGATTGAGACTTATAATTTCATGAGAGCACGTTCTAAATATATTTCTGTTATGACTAAAAACATTGACATGGGATTTGTAATAGATTTACCTACTCTCATAGTCCGTCGGGTAAGCAATTCAGGTCAGGCCGTAAAAACCCATTTCTGAATGGCTCAGCGCGATTACTAAAAAATCACCCATCTTATAAACTCAACCTGACTCAAAAAGCCAAGTATGCTTACCACCTTTATAACTTACAAATACCACAGCACTCTTTAAATGTTTCTATAATCAATCTTATATAGATAATTAATTACTATGATATTTAAAATTTGTAGATATTTATCATTCTAAAATATTTCTATTTCTCATTAGTAAAACAAAAACATAGCATCACGCCTGTATTCCCCGAAGGGGTAGGCAGAGGTGTATTACATACCCACGACTCGCCAGCTATGTTTAAGTCCCACGTAATAGGGGGCGAGCCTATTGACGTCTACCGGGCACATTTCCAAACTCCGGGCTGCTACTGAGAATTTTTCTTTTTAGGAAAAAGCTCAATAACATTGCCCGACCCGGGGATCGAACCCGAGACCTAATGATTAGCAGTCGCATACACTACCGCTACACCACCGAGGCAGTTATTCTCATAGTTTATCCATCTAATTGAAAGAAACACTTTGGTTTTATTAACCGGTCCGAGTGGAACTGCGAGCACAGCTACTAGTGAAACAACGAAATAGCTCCCAAGTAATATAATATGACAAGGTAGTCTCACTTAAATCAATTCTCACCTATACAAATAGAATAAACAAATTACAATATTACCTTCAATCAATGACAGCACCAATCAACGCGTAAAGGTGGTCACATACATGTGCCAAGATCTTATCTATTGAGTATAAAATAAATATGTTTCAGGTTTAATTTAATTTCATCTGATAAGGTATAAACAAGCGCCTAGGTATTATTTGAAATGGGAACGTAATTTCAGTGCCTCGCGATTTTATTTGTTCACCTTATAGGAACTCAATATATTTTTTTAAATAATCTGTATTTTTTTATTTAATTGTGTTTCTTATTGTACTGCGGATGTTGTAATTAATAAAAGTACCACAGAGCTGGTAATACCAGACGACACAAAACTACTAATAGTAAGATTCCTTTTGGAAAGGTTCATGCTCATGTCACAGGTATTGATTCGATATCGATCCCATCTGTAGTTAGGACCTCGTGGGGAACACCACCTGAGTTCGAATTTATGTATTTTATATAATTTATTTATTCACAAGTTATCACTACGGCATAGAAAAGCATCGTAAGAAAGCCTGTATGCCTCGGTGATTTTCTCAATGTTTCGTGAAGTCTGCCTGCGTGATGGTCTGTGACATATATCCCTCTCAACGTGAGAGGAGACCCGTGCCCAATAAGGAGACGGCAAACTGTGAATAAGAAATAGTCATGTTTTACTATACCTATCTCTCTCATTTAGTAGCACGCAACCTGGAATTATATAATAGATAATTATTATTTTGTTGCAACGAATGCCGCTGCGAATGTAATGCAGTTGTGTGGCCCCGCCTTTACGTTGAACTCGTGCGCTTCTCGTTAACAAGGCTGCGCTAATCGAGGCGGAAGGTCTACGCGCGTACCGTATCGGTGTGCTGTACTAACATTTAATTACATAATTTATTATGCGTCATGTGCTTAAAATTGCAAATATGTTTAAGAGGACTGCCAGTTTGCGTGGTGGTTTAAATATTACTTAGTCGTGGGTTCGATTCCCATATTTATTGCTCGATCTATGAATATATAATAATTCTGTGTTTCTGAGGTTGTAATGAGATACGTGTCGGTATGTAGCACGGTCAAGTCATGCCAATTTGGTAACCTACCATATAGGGTATTGTGAGTCTGATTTCCATTCAGGACAAATATTTGTGTGATGGACAAATATTTCTTGTGAGCGGGTCTACTATGTGTTAATTTAGGGTGCGTATGTAGTCACCAGTGATTCCAGAGTAAAAAAATATTTATTGATATACCCCATACTAATCATTCCTAAGGTTCTAATATTACCCTTATCTGTTGTGCGCTCACAGTGATTTCAATTATTTTAAATGTAATGTAAAATAATACGTTAAGTACCTACATCGGGATAATTTTAAGAATAAATATTATTTTTAACGAAGGTCTATCGTTTAGCAACACAAGTTACACAGACAAACTACGTTAACCAACAATGCGCAAACAGGTAAACGATTCAAAGGTCGTCATTGCGCGTTAACAAGTGAAGTGAAATCCACTAATAATTATAATTTAATTAGCGTCTAACATCAACAATCACTTCGGAAGATTCATTAACCATTGACGGTTTTTGTATGAAAAGTAAAAATTTCTTCGTGGAAGACTATCGATGTAATGTTAATCTGTACAGTCATTGTTCTCTAATTTGTTTCATAAAACGACCTTGTGACTAGCCGTCTGCTCAAATAAGGTTAAGGATAGTGAAAACAACGGTGTCGTAAGTTTTAATGGTTTCCAAAATGGCGGATTTTAACAGTTCGCGTCTCCTTTATCAATTATTATTGTCGTCAGCGGTGGTTATTGTTTAGTAATAATTGTTGTAATTTGTCATTCAGTTACCTCACCAGTACGGACTGTACTTTTAGTAGCAAATAAGAATATTAGTATAGTTAGGTTTTATTATAAAGTCTAAATTTGTGAGTCTGTGCTTATATATAAAATCTAGCATAAAACCTAGCTAAAGCTACATCTTTATTCAGAAAAAAATAAAACCAGCCCAAAATATGCTCTGGACAATAATAGTACTATGAAAAAAAAAAACTGGCCGTGTGGGAGCGGCTTTAGAATTGTCCCACCCCTCTCCACCCATAGGAGTCGTAAGAGCCGACTGAGGGAATACCGGGGGGAGTGGGCAGCAGCACTCCCTCGAGTATTAACAACATCCACTGCGATCGCCAATCCGCCTGTCAAGCGTGGCGATTACGGCACTATACCCCCACTTTGGGGAGGCCTATGTCTAGTCAAAAGGCTGATGGATGAATAATAAACAAAAAAGTACGGTGCACACGACAATTTAAAACAATTTAACTAGATACGTCAAATGTAAACATTTGCTAAAAATAGATAATATTTCATAAATGCCAGATCATGACTGGTATTTTCGATCGCACTTTGTGTTCATTACACAGGATCACTAGGAATGCAAATACTTAAAAAAAAAAAACAAGTAATATTTCATAACGAAATCAAACTACTTTAAAGGAATAATAATAACGTATCTATTTAGGCAGGCTTAAAAGAATATAATTATTTCCTTTGGTTTCCCTCCGTACTTCTTAATAATTCTGGTGTAATTTCCTCGTCGTAACAATACAATATTTAATTTTAAATACCATCGCTTTTTTATCGCATCGCATTTATTTTTATTTGTTGAAAATGTTATAACTATGTATATTAAGTATAACATATTCGTTTACGTACACACTAATGAAACTCAGCCATTTTAGTCTTTATATCAGAACGAAGTCTAAATTAAATTCATGATTGGTGGATGAATAGTTGTCGCCCTATCCTACAAATAGGAATAATACACCAGGGTATAATAATTTACTATTCACGCAATGTTGAAACGCTCGTACATACAAACATTTCATGGCTTAATATCGGCAATAACAGAAACTTTTTCCCGTTTCCCTTCCCCCTATACACTGTAATTTCCCCAGTCCCGAATTATAAGCTCATGAATCATGGACAATGTAGGTACTGTCGTTTTTCGCTGTGTGTGAAAATTCGAAATTCGAAAGTTTTATTCACAGGCAGTTTTTGAGTTGAGACTGTTGTTCCTTGTGCAATGACTGAGTAAAATTGTATCGTGTCGTCTGTTTTCCGATTGGCTTGCTTTTTAACGAGCCTTCGCCTTTGTTGCTTTTGCAAAAAAAAACGGAACTCATTTTTATTCATCAACTGATACCTTCTTTTCTATTGTAGCCTTTTGAATAGATTTTTGCTTTTATTTTAAACTCAATTGCTTTAACTTCTGTTATTTTTTTTGTCTGACCTACGTGATAGTTATCATCGATAGTAATGCACTGGTTTCGTATACAAATTGCCGAGTCTTCTCACGTTACTACAATGGAAATTTCTCAGGACTGCTTGGCCTTACATCATGATTTTGAAATGGGTAAATAGGTATATTCAATTTAGACATTTATAAATGTAAGCAATCGTCTTTTGGATATAATCTCTACGCCTTAGTTCAAATATACCAAGAATATTAAATATGATCCCTAAAATTAAAAATAAAGCGAGTGCGCAAGTTAAACTTAACTCGTGTATGGTTCTAATAAAGAATTAAAAAAAGATAAACTAATAAAATAAACAAGTCAATCATAGACACGAAGAATAGGCAATTTACTAAATGAGCAAGATATAGTACCTACTTACAGTTTGTTCCTTAATTTTACTTACTTATTGCAAGGAAATTAAAATAAATGCACATAATATTGTAGTAGATTGAATGAGCACAAAATATATAAAAATATCTAAATACTAAATTAGATATTTTTATATATTTTTTTAGTATTTGACATGCTTTAGCCATATAAATATAACATAGGTATCCAGGAGATGCAAGTTCAAATCCTGCTCGTGACTGTTATTTTCTATTTGACATTTTCACACTTTGTGTTTATTTACGAGGCTTTAATATTATGTTAGCATATTTTATCATAACTATACCAAATTAAGCTTTTTCTAAGCAATTAAACTAATTGTTGCTGCCTAGGTTCCCCACTAAAGCAAACAACACGAATGTTTCTTTAAATTACTGTCACTACTTTACAGAAAAGAGATCTCTAATATAGGCATACTAAATAATCACGTGCATCTTTGTTCACTCAGAGAAATCTCAGTCGTTGCCTTGGTATGAAACGCATAACAATCACCGAATCAATTTCTCCTTTACGCAAGTTACTGAGTTTAATATTCTGAAGATGTCTCGCGTTCTATTTTGAGTTCAAGAACTGTGAATCGAATATTGTTATATTGTTACCGTCTTGTATATTCGAAGAATCGACATCGAAATACTTGTGAAATCTTTTCCTAATAACATCCAAGCGCTTAATAAGATCATGTAATAATCTTTCACTATATATTAAAGAATAACTGTCTGACTGTCCGATATATCAACAGTGGTACAGCTCAAACTCCTGGGGGCTAGGACTATTTTATCAAACGTTTCTTGCACTTTATGTTCTTCTAGTTTGAAATCCATACTATAATCACTAAATAATATTATGTCGCATTACCTATAGCATATTCTCTCTCTATATTATCTTTAGATAGGAGACTTTTACACTAAAAACACTTAGGCCGTCTTTAATTTGACAGCAATTATATCTACTATGTATACACGAGTTGAGATTCAAAGCTTCTCCCGAATGCACTACACACCATATGTCTTTAATAATGTGTTTTGAGAATATACATAAAATGTATTCCCTTATTTTTTTCATAGTTCTTGCATGTGTATTATAAAATCATTATCCCCCATGAGGGGACCGCTTGTTGTGGCGTTCTCTTGGGGAGGCCTATGTCCAGCAGTGGACTTTGAAAGGCTGATGGATGGATTATAAAACGTGATAATGCCAAACATTTTAATATTTTATCACATAAAACTACACATTTCTTTACAAAACTTGGTTTAAGGTAGAAACGCGTATTGCGTCACTTAGATAGTTAATATAGCTACTTTTTATAAAAACGATAGACGAGCTTTATATTTTTTCAAATATTACCAGTAAGCTCTAGGTATTTTTTTTTTCTATGGAAAGTAATCTCCTTAGGCGTTGACGTGTCATCTCCGTTTTATTTTTATAACGAACGACGAAGTAATAAAACCTTATTGCGGAAATTCACTTTTCCTTTTTTAGAATAACTGAGACATTGTTATGTAAAAGATTCGAATTAATATTAACTCAATTTTATTATGATATATAGGTAAATGAATAACTTACGTTAAATGGTAACGTCGCTCATTGTAAAGGAATACTTTACTAACAGGATTTTTCCTTGGCCTTTCTTTATTTGCTTATTGTCCCTCTGTTAAGCTGTCTGCTGAAGTATCCTGCATGCTCTATACTCTATATACCAATCAAAGACCTTGTTACTATAGTAGACGTGGAATCTTCCAGTACATACCTTCTACAAGCTAATATGGCAACTTCAGTTCTCTATCGGGTAGAATTTTTTTAATTTTTGAGTTTATTCTGCAAATAATCCTACCTGTGGCTCGCTACACTGCTGAACAATTTTAATTTTTTGGACTAACCAAGCCGTGGAGTTCTTAATTCCATAAATAAAGCATGACGCACTGATAGACTTTAATCTTTAGGCATTTTGGTTTATGCCACTCAAAGACTAGACGCAGTTTGCTAAATATTCCATCCTTCAGCCTTTCGCCGTCCACGACTGGACATAGGCCTCCCCAGATTGGTGGTATAGTGCCATAATCGCCACGCTTAGCAGGTGGGTTGGCAATCGCAGTGGATGTTGTTAATACTCGAGGGAGTCCTGCTGCCCACTCCCCCCGATATCCCTCAGTCGGCTCTTACGACTCCCATGGGTGGAGAGGGGTGGGACAATTTTAAAGCCACACGGTACTTAAATATTCAACCCAAGCAAATTCTTCAATATAAGATAGCAATAGACTGTTTAATTGATTAAATATTACTTCTCTACACGGCTCTTAGGCAAACTTAACATCCTGTAGTAACAAGAGCAAGTGGCACTATACATTATTAGTCTATCATCACATAGTAATCATACAATGGGGATTAGACTGACTTATAGGATTGCTACAAGCGGTGCAGTCCAACTACATGGACTGCAGAGCTTGTGTGCGGCTGGATGATGGAATGTCACCCTGGTTTAAAGTCAATATCGGCGTTAAACAGGGCTGCGTTCTATCAGCCAGACTGTTTATCATATACCTGGATAACAAAGGTTGAATGAAATGAATGTGGGAGTTCAGATGGGCGACTCAGTGGTTAACTCTCTGCTATATGCAGACGATGCGGTCCTATTAGCGCAGTCTGCGACTGACTTGCAAACCCTAGTCGACGTAATGGCAGAAGATTGTAAGAAAAGGGGCCTACGTGTGAATGTGAGCAAAACCAAAATAATGGTTTTTGAAAGAGAAGAAGCTAGAACAGATGTTAGAGTAGCAATAGGAAATGGTGTGCTAGATCAAGTGAATGAATTTGTATATCTTGGATGTGGATTCAGTCGGGATGGAAGGTACACCACTGATGTAGAGAGAAGAGAGAATGCAGGAAATAGAGTGAACGGAGCATTGAGATAACTTCTCGGCAGCCACCACCTCAGCCAGAAGGCACGTGTCGCAATGTATGCGCGGTGCTTGTCCAATGCGATCTATGCGGAGAATCTGTGGAGTGATGCTGACAGACCGCATTCGTAACAACGACGTAAGAGAGCGAGTAGGTATGAAAGAGAGTATTGGTGTAAAGATGCGAAAGGGAATGCTCCGATGGTTCGGACATGTGGAAAGAATGCCGGACGAGTGACTGGTTAAGAAGATATACAATGCGAAAGTGGAAGGATGTAGGTACAGGGGGAGACCGAGACTCACCTACCTAGACCAAATCGGTCATGTATTGAAGGAGGGTGGAGTGAGGAGTCTCCGAAACCGGCGAGTGTGTATGAAGAGAGTTATGAATGTCAAAGAAGCGAGAGATGTATGCAAGAATAGAGCCTCTTGGCACTCTGTTCTCTCTGCCTACCCTGCAAGGGAAATGGCGTGATGATAAGTAAGTAAGTACAATGGGGATGTTCACTGCCGTCATTTCACGGCAGATGGCGTATTATCGACATGGCCAAACAATTTGTAACCTGTAATATGGTAAATATTAATTTACTCGTAATATGCCTCTGTGTGCTATACTAAGATATAATAGCCCTGATGTACATATGATTCACAAAGATCCAACATTAAAAAATATTGGGAAACGTTGCAAAAATTTTGTGGCTACACAGGATAGCGTCGTTCAAATCTATACAAAAAATAGCAAAGAATTCTCAGGCAAACATAGTAACTACAATTTGACAGTTGCCATCTCACCGATTCTGCGCTCAGCTTTGCTCGTGTAACCCCATTTAATATAAACAGCATTAATTTCATACATATAATATTATTAAATCTTATAATAACAGTTTCTCAACGAAACAAATCTTCTGAATTGTCATTGGCACCTGAACCACTGTAGGCACTGTGTATTTGTTTGGTTTGATGATTATTCATAAGTGAAACTGCCTATAGCAACGATGTTAGTAGCGTGAAGATGATTGTTAGTGCTTTGCCCGAGGGTGCGAGCAAGGAGACAGCTGCTTTGTATTCCAATGCCTGCCCACCCTTCCTGTCTACAGTATCGACTGTGTTTGTGATGTGAAAGATTATAATATGTGAGTGATGTTTTACCATTTATATTTGCCTCATTATATATACCTATTTATAAAAATATAAAAAATATAATATATACATATTATAGTGACTGGTGTTGCAGACTAAACACATGGTGTAGTGATTTAGTACACATTTAGACTTTTTTTAAATTGAATTCCTAAAAAGGACAATAATAATAATATCACAGCAGCCTAGCGGTAAAACCAAGGACTGCCAAGACAGTGGTATCGAGTTCGACCCCAGTCCAAGGTCCACACCTCGTATGGCATACACTATGTCTGTATATTTTGTTTACAATTTATCACTGCTCGGTGAAAACATCGTGGGGGCCAGCAAGATGGATGGACTAAGCCCTAATCTCTGTCACCATGAGAGGAGACCCGTGCCCAATAATTTATGCACTTTAAGCCCGTTAATTATATGCTTTGTTCCATTATTACCTAGATGCTCTAGGTCCTAGAGCATAACGTCTTTAAAAAACATATAGCTAAGGAGATGACGTCATTAAAATACATATAGGTAAGTACGAGTGTATTTTAAAGACGTCACCCACTGTTGTCAACTTGTATAAGTTTATAACAGGGTATTATCAAATTTAACAAACAAAAAATATAGTCATTAGTCTAGTGATATCACTAAAATAATTATCTGTGGCTACCTAATTGTAACCACATTTGTGTAATTAAAGAGAGGTACTATTGGTACGTTAACAATCCTGACGTCTTTTCATTGTCTTTCGGGCTTTCCTAATTGCACTTTTTTTTTGTATTGCTAATGATGGCAGACGAGCCACGGCCAACCTGATGGTAAGTGGTAACCGTCGCTTATGGACTCAACTATATCGAGAGTATTGTTAAGCCGCTGCGCAGTAGTCGGTCGTGTAACCGACTTCCATGCACGAGGTCGTGGGTTCGATTCCCACTCAGGACAATTATTTGTGTGATGAACACAGATATTTGTACTGCGTCTGGGTGTTTTCTATCTATTATATGTATGTATTTACAAAAAAAAAGTAATATATGTATTAGGTATATCCGTAATCTAGTACCCATTTCACAAGCGTTAAGCTTAGTTTGGGACCAATAGACGTTATGTGAAAATGTCCGTAAATATTTATTATCTATATATCGTTTTGTAAAAAGAAGTATTCCGATCTTATCAGTAGTTTTTCTGTCTAACATAAATCATATTAAGTAGTGATATATTATATCAACAAACGGTATAAATCAATTTAGCACCTTTTGACATACTTTTCTGAATCGTCTGAAAATAAACAAGAGAATTAGTTTGAGGAACGCTTTGTTATTAATAGCTGTAAAGGCGAGCGTAGAAAATTACTTAATGAAAATTGACCATTTTAAAATGGTGGTGCGCACATTGTAATATGATCTTTATGTGGAGGCGTTATGGACTACGTGTATAGAGCGAGATAAATTGGTTAACATTAGTATAATTTAATCTGCTGACTGAAAGAGTCGTAGCGTGTCTTGACAGATATCATCTGTTCGTAAGGCTGAGCACAGACAAACGACTCATGAATATATTTTTTTTAATACTACGTGGGTGGCAAACAAGTATACGGCTCACCTGATGGTAAGCGGTTTAGCCTATAAACGCTAGCAACACCCAAAAGCATCACTCGTGCGTCGCCATCTCCAAGGAAAGGTGGTGGATAGGTAGTATATTAAGAAGAGGATAGGTAGGATACTAAGGAAAAGATAGGAATATCCTCCCTATGTACAAGGAAAGGATAGGAAGGGGCCCGGGCCTCCGGCACTCTCACTCACCGTATTAAACACAACGGTAGGTACCACTACCGTTGTTACACGCTGATCATATTTGAGAGGTGGTACTTCCCTGTTCGAGCCGGCCTATTCATGCTGGGATAAGCATGGATCTACCACTACTAAACTAGTAATTTAGCATATATGAAGCAAAATATAATAACTTTCTTTCTTTCTTTCTTTCACAGTCATACTAATCCGTACTAATATTATAAACTAGATTCTGCCCGCAACTACGTCCGCGGGCATCTCAGAGATACGCTACTCTACGATACACTAATTACGTATTTGTAAAAATAGCCATCTCATAGGAACTATACATTTTTCCGAGATAAAAAGCAGCCTATCCTTGTCCTTTTCTGCGCTCTAGATATGTGTGCAAAATTTTATGATAATTGGTTCAGCAGTTATAAGCATAAAAGCTTAACAAAAAACATAGTCTGGGAGCCCAGCAAAAGATGGGTAGAAGGAGATTTTGCCGTAGAGTGAAGTATTTATATTCTGAAGTTCACTCGAACGGAGTCTCCCGAATTTAGTATTATATAATTGAAGGGTCCACTGCAATAATGATGAATGTCCTTTGTTTTTTTGTTTACAAATAATTGGGTTTAATTTAAGTTTATAAACTGTGTAAAAAAGTCAGTCTTAAAGAGATAAGAAAATATTTTTTATTTAAATTTAAGAACATGTTTCATAGTACCTATTATTTGTTTAGAAATCAATTATTATTTACGTATAAACAAAAAAAAAAACAGCATCACGCCTGTATTCCCCGAAGGGGTAGGCAGAGGTGTATTACACACCCACGACTCGCCAGCTATGTTTAAGTCCCACGTAATAGGGGGCGAGCCTATTGACGTCTACCGGGCACATTTCCAAACTTTATGTATTATAAACTAATTAAAAATTATATAATCTTAGGTAAGTCCTCAAAAATCAGAACTAGAATAATCACTGTCCACACTGCGTTCACAGTCAATAATGTCAGTTGTCCAAATTACTGGTTTAATTAACTTCAGACTGTTGGCAAAACTATGGAATTATCTTATTGTTCATGTCTTCCGGCCCTCACTTATCATTTCAAAACATTTTAAAACGATTACATTCGCAGTCATCGCCAAGCGTTATATACACTAGTTTATCGCCGATACAATTCTAGACAAATTTGTCATCTTTCAGACAATAAATAATAGGTATATGAAATTTGAAAAAACTTTTTCATTACTCATACTCTGAAAGTAGGCCTGAAGTTGCCTGAGGAGCGGGTTGAAAGTAATACTTTTCAGCCCTAGGGAGAATTACTTTCAACTGACAGCTGAGTAATTATTTAAAAAAAACAGTTCTATTTTCTGTACAGCCAGTCAATTACAGCGCGATGTAAAATTGGAATATCATAAAGTTATGTACTTATTTATTAAAGAATTTGTTTTTTATATGACTATTTTAATATAGTTGCAACTAAAAATATATATTATTCTAAATTATTCTTTAAAATAACGAAGATGATTTATATATTTTTTCAATGATTATAATGAAAAATAATGGCTGAATAGCTGACAGGCCACAGAAAAAAAAAAATCGTCGGGAAAACGGTGATTCCAAATTAATTTTTTTAGTCTCGCATTTCTTCTTTAGCTAATTCATGATTCTTATTTTTAGTTTCGTCGTATTCGTAATGAAAAGCACAGTGTTTACCCTCGGGATAAAGACTTATTTAGTCCCTCGAACTATTGGAGCCCTCACTACGCTCGGGCGCCAAACCCCGTCTCGGCTAGTATATACTATTCTAGTTCGATACGACAACTGCGTTATTTATTAACCAACACACAACACAGCAATAAAACAGTAAAATACAGATGCAAACTTCTTGGTTCAAATATATTCAAAACTGACATTGATTGATACGGGGTATTCAAACTGTCTAGTTTGATACGCATGTTTGTATTATTTATCATGTTGGACATCTCCGGACATATCCAGGAGCCGCCCTTGTAAAATACCCGGACCTTCAAATATCCAAACAACAAGACGTGCGAAGAGGAAAACTAGCAAGTGTGTTTTGACGTGAGTTATCTCTGTGACCTATTTGGGGCAGTTTTTATTTAAATGTGGTGTAATTTAGCAAACATTATTATCTTTTAACTACTCTATTTGGGATACTTTGTGGACTTCCACAAAGTAACTACGAGATCGATAGTCCATCCATCAGCCTTTCAACATCCACTGCTGGACATAGGCCTCCCCAAGAGAACGCCACAACGAGCGGTCCCGTCATGGGGGATAATTTCGTAATCGCCACGCTTGGCAGGCGGGTTGGCGATCGCAGTGGATGTTGTTAATACTCGAGGGAGTGCTGCTGCCCATTCCCCCGTTATTCCTTCAGTCGGCTCTTACGACTCCCGTGGGTAGATAGGGGTGGGACAATTCTAAAGCCGGACCCACACGGCCAAGATCGATAGTCAATAAAACGAAAAATTCTCTTGATTCGATTCCGCGATTCGGTAAGTATAATGTAGTTGCGGGTTTAAGCGGACCGATTATAGGTTTCTGAGTGATCGTTAGTATTGTCTTCATTATGAGGCTTTTCTAACCCTTTCATATTTTATCAGTACTGTAGTTTGGTATTGAGATTAAAAATGCGGCTAGCATTTAGATGTCAACTCGAGTTGCCTTTGAGTACGTTGTCAACCATACATTAAGAAGAAATACTAAAGTCTAATAACTTACCTCTAATGAAGAGCTAATGCTCGAAATTTGAAAACACATTTCTATGAGCATTCAAAAAAAGAATACACATGTTCCATTGTTACAGTACACCTGAAATAATCTTTTTAAACGATCTTAGCGTCGAAGCGCTGCGGTGCAGATTGACACACCACCGTCCCACATTAGTTGTATTGTGCACCGGCATTCGGGAACCGAACACTCCACTGCTAAAAGACATCACTATTTATACCACTTGCCAACATAAAAAGACCCTAGTCACTTGCTCTAAATACCGACCGCACGTACATAGTTGCATGGACATATCGACCACTAACGGTCTGGTTATACTAGTCGTTATTTATTTTAAGCTGCTAATGACTGATGCGTCATGTATGTTTTTTAAGTATTTGGAGACAATAGACGATGGACAGTAGCAATACATATGTAGTCTAATGGACTGACCATTGTTGGTGAAACTGACACTATATTAAAATAATGAATTTAAGATATCAATTATTATTGCTGCAAAACGGAAGATTACTGTGTGTAATCACAAATAAAACTGTTTTGCATACTAATTATAAATTACTTTGATTCGACAATGATACAAATATGTGAATTCACATAGCATTTTTACTATTTTGTTGTTGACACAGGTATTTCCTACTTGAGAGGAGATATAATGTCAATTTTCAAGCATTGACATAATCTAGTAAACTGTTTTGTTTTGAAATAAATTATTAATAAATATGTGTCTAACGTAACTTATGTTTTTCTGTTGATATATACTTGCTCTAAATAGCATAATTATGTATGGTATTTGCTTTATTCCCTTTTCAAATCTTTTATTATATATTATTGTTTATTAACAATGATGAATCTTTGCTTCTTACCTTTGCCCTTACCCTGTAGAAAAAAAACTAACAATCAACCTTTACTGCCTACTTGATATTTATCACAGTTAAATCTATTCAACACAATACAGTCTGCTCAAAATATTGAATAGATTATATCGCTGTCAGCGGACGTATAACGGTATAATGAATCGAAGATTTATTCTGTATCTACTTGTCTATTCAGCTACTGTTTTTTTATTCTATTTTAGAACCTTTTTTTAGTTTGGACTTCTGATCCCTTGCGTCAGTCCCGTTTTGTGTAGTTACTAGTTTATTATATTATTTTAATGATCTAACTTTTTTTTCTTTTTTTTAACGACTACTGAATAGAGCTAATATAATTATTTTAGTTGATCATTTACTTTATTTTTTTAACTTTTTGCGTTATTTTTTTAAGTATGTATTTGATTTACTCTACTAATAATAAATTGTTCTAGTAAATACCAGAACAATGTATTGCGACAATATAAAGAACAACTTCGAATCTAACCCGCGACTCGTGCAATGCCTGTGTCCAAACTCTTTACTGCTAAGCTATCGCGGACATTTTACCGAAGTAATAAATTTTTATAAGAGTTCTTCCGCTTTTTGCGCAAGACCCTATCCATTTTATGTATAGACTAAGCCTTTGCCCGCGGCTCCGCTGCAGCCAAAAGCTAGTTTTTAGGTTATATCTCTGATTCCCAATATAGTAGCGGGACGCAAATTGCATCATGCAATGTATACCACTTTTAAATCTAATTAAGAACTATCAAACAAAAAAGTTTCATCAAAATCAGTTCAGTAGTTTTTGCGTGATGCCCGAGCAAACAGACAGACAAATCGCCAAACTGACAAACAGACAAAAATTCTAAACCAAAAAGTTTTGTGTTCAGAGACGCCTAAATAGCCTAATACATTTTTTTTTTGTCAAATATCTTAATTTTTCAGACATAGCTCTGCTACAACTTTATAATATTATAGATTTAATTCATACCTTACCCCCATACTAAATTTACGAATCCATTACACGTAGCGGGTGAGCTAAGTACGTATACTGACTGCGCTCAATCGCCACTCAATCTGTCACGTGTTTGTCATAGATAAGATGTCGTGTCACTCCGCTGTCGCGATACAGATGCACTTGCACTTTTGGCACAGCACTCATTATTTCAGAGATTGGATGAGCCAATTATGGTGTTACATCATTACCTAGTTGAGCAGACGTTGACACAATTCTATTGGTTATGATAATCTTATTCTAGGATATATGTAATACTAGCTGACCAGGTAAACTTCGTACCGCCATATTTTTTCGTGAATATTACAATAAATTAATAAAAAATTATCTTAGGCACGCCAGCAAAACACACATTTTAAAAAAATAAACGTGAAAATCGGTTAGTTAGTTTTAGAGTTCATCGTGAGCAAGAACGTGATACGAGAATTATATATAATAGATATTATGTAATTGAAAACAATATGAATTTATATTTAAAGCTGTTCTATAAAACATATAAGGTAGCAAAATATTAAAAAGGCCATTATGTTATTAAATATTCTAGCAGAAGGAAGAAGAACACACTCTTTGTAATCACTGAATCGACATAGATACGACGAAATGTCTTCTTGCATCGGATTGTGTTTTCATTTTGAGATATATTTTCTTTATCTACTTCTTGATTGTGTATAGAACTGTCAGTTCCCATACAAAGTGGAATTCAAAATTTATAATTATTGGAATTTCAGTTTTAAAATGATCGAATTGTACGTTATATACTATTATCACAATTTATAAATTAACGAACAAAGTACAATTTAGACTGAAACTATTGCGAGTCGCAAAAAATATATTGCCTATGTAAATCTCTATATAATTTTAACTCGGCCACTGGTTTTTGATAAGGCCAAATTATTTTTCAGTAAATAATTAAGACGCAGTTTCTCAAAACTGCTTAGTTAAAAAAAGGGTAATAGAGAGTCAGCATACTCTGTGCAACAGACATAGTAGTAGTCTGACCGGAAACCGCAGATCAAATTTAGGTCTTAGATTATTGATATATCCAGATGGAGCCTCGGCGTTGTAAACGCGTCAAAAAAAATTGGGATGAACTTACATCCCAATGTTGTTCTATGGCTGTTAGTGTCAATCGTGACGTCACTTGACAAGGTCGTATCCAGGAGCATTAGAGTGTCATTTAAAATGTCAACGTGTGTAATTAAAGTGTGCCGTAACTACAAAAATCGGAAAATGAGCACTAAAGATATCTCTTATCATCATTATTTCATACAATAACTGGCTAAATAAGTCATTTAAATGTATTAATTTTAGTTCATATTTTTTTATGTGATACCAGTTTATGAACTTCAATTTCCCGCGTAATCTTGTAAAGTTGATGATATTTTAACAATAGAGAGTAATAGAAATATTACCTAACATAATGATTAGCGCTTTAAATGGATTCATAAAGCTGCACAGTCGTCATTTTTGGAATTAGTTACAATATTACTATTTGTAATATTATTATTTATTTAGATATATTTTTATCATTTGACAAATGAAAAATGTGAAATCGAAAATAACAGTCACGAGCAGGATTCGAACCTGCATCTCCTGGATACCGTCCAGATATAAAAATATCTAAATATTCTTAGGGTTTGTCATTATTAGGTAAAATCTTAATTGTAAAAAAATATAAAAAATATAAATACTTCCTTAATGGTGCAGGCAAAGACGTTAAGTATGAATGTGTTATCGCAATTAGCAGTCAGGAGCAAGGGTCACTATGGCTGAATTGGCAAAGCATCTGGATGGTATCCAGGAGATGCAGGTTCGAATCCTGCTCGTGACTGTTATTTTCGATTTCACATTTTTCACTTTGTGTTTAATATATTATTATTTATTTGATGATGAAGGTTGTTTACATTTTTAAATTTATAATTATCGTGGGTTATAATAGTATCTCATTAAAGAAGAGGTTATATATAGTATATATTTCGTATATATATATATTAAGATTATGAGAGTAACTAGAAAGAGATAATTAACTATATACCTACGAAACATTTTGTAGTATAAGAATGTCTTGAATCTATGATAATATAATTTCCCATAATTTAATACCACCATTGAAACTGGTATCATTACGCACGCACACAAACACAAATTGCACAAGCGTAACGACAGCTGTCACGCACACTAACATAATAATTCCCGCCTGATTTTTATGACGTTTATAAGAGTGAAACTCCATCTGGATAAATATTTAATCTAAGATTTAGGTATACCGCATATAAATTATTCGAGCTGCCATTTGAAGTCTTGTCTTGTTGAGTCTATTTTAAAGCAAGTCTAGTTCACTCGTGATGGATGGCCGACACCACAGTATATAATATGACTGTCATTCATATTGCAACTATGCGATAATACAGGTGGCGTTTTACTCGTTTCTGAGCTATATATATAAAAATATAAGTAAGTACTAGCTGTTACTCGCGACTTCGTCCGCGAGGAATTTCATAAAAATGAATAAAGCATGAAATTGAAGTCTTGAATTTAAAGGGAAAATTTTGACGTGACCCGTCGGCAATACAGTGCAACAGTATTACAGTACTCAGGGTTGAAACTTCATTACTGGAATGTCAGATGGCGTTGAATTAGCTAGATTTTGCCAAACAATTTTTTCTATCTTTCGTAAAAAATATTTTTTTTAATGAAATTATCCTATGTTGTGCCGTGTGGGGCTGGCTTTAGAATTTTTCCACCCCTCTTCACCCATGGGAGACGTAAGAGTCGACTGAGGGAATACCGGGGGAGTGGGCAGCAGCACTCTTTCGAGTATTAACAACATCCACTGCGATCGCCAACCCGCCTGCCAAGCGTGGCGATTACGGCACTATCCCCCCATTCTTAGGGAGGCCTATGTCCAGCAGTGGACTTTAAAAGGCTGATGGATGGATGGATAGATCCTATGTTATTTCTAATACCTTCAAGAATATGTGTACAAAGTTTCATGATGATCAGTTAAGTAGTTTTCGCGTGAAAGCGTAACAAACAAACTTACATTCACATTTATAATATTAGTATGATATAAATAGATCCCTACTTCCCTTGGTCACGCCATTTTTTTTAAGTTTTCTAATACTTTGTAGAAGGCTTTTACATGAAGAAAAATTAATAATATTGCGTACAAAATTGGAAAACTTCAGAAAACTTAACGGCTATTCTAGCGCGTTTTACAGTTTGCAAGTAATTTTATTGAATACTAGCCTTTGCTTGCGGCTCCGCCGCAACCAAAAGCCAGTTTTTAGGTTGTATCTCAGGTTCCCGATAAAGTAGCGGGATAAAATGTATACCAGTTTTTAAATCTAATCGAGATCTATCAAATAAAAAAAGTTGCATCAAAATCCGTTCAGTAGTTTTTGCGTGATGCGCGAACAAATAAACAGACAAACATACAAAA
Organism: Leucoma salicis; assembly: GCA_948253155.1. Taxonomy (NCBI): domain Eukaryota; kingdom Metazoa; phylum Arthropoda; class Insecta; order Lepidoptera; family Erebidae; genus Leucoma; species Leucoma salicis. The sequence continues at coordinate 4,941,518 of OX411808.1, read as the reverse complement.
AAACTAAAAAAGATTGTTTTGTGTTCAGACACGCCTATATAGCCTAATTCAGTATTTTTTTCTCAAATTTCTTAAATGTACAGACACAGCTCTCTTACAACTTTATAATAGTATAAATTCTTCATCATATTATATCAATATATAGTTTTGATCTATATTTTAGCACTTGACATGCTCAGCTACTCTTAAAGTACAAATTATAATTTGTGAATAAGGAAAAAGAGTATTTCAGTACAGGCGGGAATCGAACCTGCGTCCCTTCCTATCCGGGGAACTGCTCTAATCCACTGAGCTACAGTACTATCTTTTTAGACATACCCAATCTCCTTATCACATTTGTCTTAACGACCAACGCCCTCAATCGGAACGCATTTACATGTATTAATCCAATATAGTAAGTTTAATTTTGCAATTAAAATTCATACTATTTGATGGCGTGATTTTTTAAACATTTTGATCTATATTTTAGCACATGACATGCTCAGCTACTCTTAAAGTACAAATTATAGTTTGTGAATAAGGAAAAAGAGTATTTTAGTACAGGCGGGAATCGAACCTGCGTCCCTTCCTATCCGGGGAACTGCTCTAATCCACTGAGCTACAGTACTATCTTTTTAGACATACCCAATCTCCTTATCACATTTGTCTTAACGACCAACGCCCTCAATCGGAACGCATTTACATGTATTAATCCAATATAGTAAGTTTAATTTTGCAATTAAAATTCATACAATTTGATGGCGTGATTTTTTAAACATTTTGATCTATATTTTAGCACAAGACATGCTCAGCTACTCTTAAAGTACAAATTATAATTTGTGAATAAGGAAAAAGAGTATTTTAGTACAGGCGGGAATCGAACCTGCGTCCCTTCCTATCCGGGGAAGTGCTCTAATCCACTGAGCTACAGTACTATCTTTTTAGACATACCCAATCTCCTTATCACATTTGTCTTAACGACCAACTTGACGACTTTTTCCGACTTTTTCCTTATTCACAAATTATAATTTGTACAATATATAGTTCCTATGTCTAGACAGCATGACATTTTGTAGTAGTACATTTCTGCTGCAGAATCACATAATGCATATTTGCTGCCGCTTTGGAATTCGGAAAGTACCTAGGTATATTTCTACACAAATTAATTAGGTATATTTCTACACAAATTAATTACCTATTGTGTTTGTGACGTCACATCTATTTATACTACTATGTCAAGAAAGTACCGGGAAAAGAACCCATAATACACAAAATTTTTGTTATTCATCCAAATTTATTTTATCACCTTCAAAGTATACTCCTTCAGAAACCGCGAATTCTCCGTTATGTCTTCTACGGATTGAAAACGGATACCACGAAGTGGTAATTTGAGTTTAGGAAAAAGAAAGAAGTCGGCTGGAGCCATATCTGGTGAATATGGTGGTTGCTCGATGGTATTTGTTGAGTGTTTGGACAAAAATTCATTCACATTGATGGCCTTGTGCGAAGGCGCGCATTATCGTGGTGCAAATTCCAAGAATTTTCTTTCCACAAATCTGGCCTTTGTCGTCGAATTTGCCCTCTTAAACGCCGCATAACGCTCAAATAATATTCTTTATTTGCCGTGTTGGGCTGGCTTCAGAATTGTCCCACCCCTTTCTACCAACGGGAGTCGTAAGAGCCGACTGAGGGAATACCGAGAGAGTGGGCAGCAGCACTCCCGCGAGTATTAACGTGTCTGTAACTGCGATCGCCAACCCGCCTGCCAAGCGTGGCGATTACGGCTCTATCCCCCATTTCTTGGGGAGGCCTATGTCTAGCAGTGGACGTCGATAGGCTGATGGATGGATGGAATATTCTTTATTTACCGTTTGACCTTCTGGCAAGAATTCCAAGTGCACAAAACACCGCGATAGTCAAAGAAAACAGTCAACATGACTTTGACTTTTGATCGACTTTGGCGTGGTTTTTTCGGTTTCGGTTCAGTTGGAGGTCGCCACTCCGAAGCTTGTTGACAAGTTTGCATGTCAAACTCGTAAACCCACGTCTCGTCACTAGTAACAATGTGTTTCATGAATGTTGGGTCGGAATTGACTCGTTCTAGCAGTAAACACAAAGTGAAAAATGTGAAATCGAAAATAACAGTCAGGAGCAGGATTTGAACCTGCATCTTCTGGATACCGTCCAGATGCTTTACCAATTCAGCCATCCTGACAATTGCTCCTGACTGCTAATTTCGATAACACATCATACTTAACGTCTTTGGGTGACGCCTGCGCTATCTGTCGGAAGTATTTTCATACATTATACCGACCAGGTAAACTTAATTTTACAATTAAGATTTTACCTAATAATGACGCAAACCCTTTAAATATTTAGATATTTTTATATATATTTTTAGCATTTGACATGCTTAGCACTATACATTAAACACAAAATGAAAAATGTGAAATCGAAAATAACAGTCAGGAGCAGGATTTGAACCTGCATCTTCTGGATACCATTCAGATGCTTTACCAATTCAGCGTTCGTTCGTTCTAGCAGGTCCTCAGCGACTCTTATGCGATTGAGTTTTTGGAGAAAATTCAGGTCTTTTGGGACTAGCCGAGCGGAAACATGTTTCATACCCAAGTGATTATTTAAAATGGGATCGACTCGTGAGACACAGAAAGTTCGGCAGTTATCTCTCTCAAAGTTGAATGAGGATTTTCAGTCGCTATTTCCTTTACTTTTGCAATGTTAACTTCAGTTGCAGACGTTGATGGCCTACCAGAGCGAGGCAAATCTTCCATCACATCTCGACCGCTTTAAAACGCTTTGTACCACTCATAATCACGTTTTTTTGATACGAGTAAAGTCGATTTACCGTAAGCCTTCTGTAACGTTTTCAGTGACTCCGAACACGAAATTCCATTGGCGATGCAAAACTCTTTGTTCGATGTTTTTGTCCATTATAAAATTCGCATTATACACTAGATATGATATAACTGAAAACAGCACTGTATTTAATATAAAAAACAGATGCAACTCAAACTCCGCGCCAAAATGGAACAGTTGTGCTAATCTAACAACAACAAAAGAAAACAAAAAATTTGAATTTGGAATCATAAACAAATCATCCATTCCCAATACTTTCTTGACTGAATATACACGGAAATTGTAAATTATGCATTCGTGGTAGAAAATATTCTTTAAAAATAAAGTTTATTCTTTAGTATAATAAGTACCACACCACATGCTTACACATTGTTGCATTGATAATGTTCTAAAAGGATAGTGATATTTGAGATTTTTTAATATGATATCAAAACTGAAACAGCATTATAAGGGCAACTTGTTTTTAATAATCAACTAAAAAAAATGTAAGTATTTTGACATGAAACCATGTAAGTGTCCGCAGTAATGCAATTCACTGAGTTATTTAAACACAAAAGTCAGACTATTGCGGATCTAGAAGCTAGAATTAGAACAACGATATAAGAAGTCAGGTCACGGCCGATCTTTGATCACAAAAACATTAAGATTATCGACCTAGTGTCAAGCAACTACAGGCAAAAAATATCTATTGCACACCTGCTGCGGGTCTTGCCTCTAGCGACTTTGAATTTCAGTATTACTTTTATAAATTACGTAATTAACAATATTGCAGATTTAAATTTACTTATTTCAGGCTAACTCGTCAATTGGCGCTGTACGGCGCCCCTGTGTGGGAGGAGGCCCTGGACGCACTAAACAGGGCTCTTCTGTGGAGGCCACAGAGAGTCGTCGCGTCCAGGGTCATACGCGGATACCTCACGGTGTCGACGGAGGTGGCCTGCGCGTTGGCCGGAACCCCTCCGTGGAACTTGGAGGCGGAGGTGCTCGCCGAGGTGTATCGGCGGGCATCGCAAGAGCGGGAGGGGGGTGGTCGTCCCCCACCCAGTGTGGTGGCCAGATGGCAGGGCGACGCCCGCCGAGCTGCCATGGCCAGCTGGAGGGCGTGGCTGGAGGCGCCTCGGGCCGATCTTTGGACCACAGGAGCGCTCCAGCCGGTGCTGGAAGAGTGGGCAGGGCGACGGCACGGAGTCCTTACCTACCGACTGGTGCAGGTGCTGTCGGGGCACGGTTGCTTCGGCAGATATCTGCACATTGTCGCAAGGAGGGAAGCGACTCCGGGCTGTCACCATTGCGGCTGCGGCGATGACACGGCGCAGCACACGCTCGAGTCGTGCCCGGCTTGGGCCGAGCAGCGCCGTGAACTCGTCGTGGCAATAGGGGGGGACCTCTCGCTGCCGAGCGTCGTCAGAGCGATGTTTGGCAGCGACAGGAATTGGGCCGCGGTCGCTGCCTTCTGCGAGGATGTCATCTCGCGGAAGGAAGCGGCGGGGAGGGCCAGGGAGGAGAAATCTTCCGCTGACCCAAACCGCCGCCAGCAACCGGGGCGGCGCAGGCGCAGATACTTGCGCCTCATGCCGCCCTAGCTGAGGCTGCGGGTGGATGGACCGGGGAACGTCCGCCACCCGCAAGGCCTCTCGCGAAGGCGCGTCGCTCTGCGTGTGGATGCGTCGCTCAGTAGAGGGTACCCGAAAGGGTAAGCCGCCGGCGGACCACCGAAAGAATGTAACATGGTTCCAGTGGCCCGCCAATAAAGGCGGAGAGACGGCACACGGCGGGTTTCTTTAGTGGGTGCAGGCCCCACTCTACCCTGGTCGTTGCCCCGAACGATAGGGTGTGCGGTTAGGAACATTTTTTCCCGCCAAACATCTAAAGGAATATTGTTTCATGCTTCGCAACTTTCTTGATATAGCAACTCGCCAACAAGAAGGTTGAATACCTCCATCACGGTAACAAATAATATTTACCTCCTTATCATGTTTAAATTTAAACATCTATTCCGCTGTTTATGAAATGCTAATAAGTGAAATTAGATATGTCATTATGCAAAATGGATTTGTATGTGACCGACGCGTGATATTAAATTTGTGGTTTAAGTATATTAAATCAGTTGGAGTGGTCACAATATACGGTAAAGTTAATATAATATTAACTACTAACTTAGTTTCATTATAAAGCTTGAAAATAGATGTATAATTTGTTAACAAAAATGAATTATTACTGTACAGATTGTAACAACAAAAAATATTAATAGTAAAAAAAGTTAATAAATACTCTAAAAAAGGAAATGAATTTTAAATTGAATCAAACCCAAAGACGTTAAGTATGAATGTGTTATCGAAATTAGCAGTCAGGAGCAATTGTCACGATGGCTGAATTGGCAAAGCATCTGGACGGTATCCAGGAGATGCAGGTTCAAATCCTGCTCGTGACTGTTATTTTCGATTTCGCATTTTTCACTTTGTGTTTAATGAATCAAACCCATCAATTTATTACATTAAATAATTTATATGATCTAAAACCTTGTCGCGAAATTGACGTATTTACCTATTTGCTAAAATACTTAAATTTTTTCTTAGATTTTTTATTAAGACTTACATATTTTTTATTTTTTTTTATCTCAAGATAAGATTGTTGGGCCCTTGTTTACCAACCCAACTAAATATCGCGACAAGCTTTGATATCATTTAATTGTATTAAATTGATGGGTTCGATTAAATTTAAAGTTGATTTTCTTCTTTTTAAAGCATTTAAATAAAATTTTCTTTTTAAAAACTCTTTACTTTACTTGATTAAAGTTTTATTTCGTATTCTTCTCAGCAAACCCTTTCATTTGATACCCATATTATGGGAGTGCAAAGTGCATTATAGTATCTAGCCCGCCATCTTGGGCGGTCCGCCATATTGGATTTACCGTGAAGATACTTAGCTAACCATGCGTTGTTATCCAAAACTAAACGTGTATGCAAAATTTCATCTCAATAGGTTAAGAATAACTGCTTTAAAATTAAGTTGCTAGATTTGACGCGACTTATATAGTCACGTCAAATCTATATAGGTATTGCAAGTTAAATAAAAGCTTTTAAAAAGAGCACACGTGTGTATACTACGTGAAATATTATTTTCCAATATTTTATAATCTGTGCTAAAAGCAATTTTTATTCAATGGGCTCACATTCACTTAAATAAAAACACATCACACATGTTAAGTTTAAAGTACGCACTTTATGTTTACTTACAAGGCTAAGCAAGCCAAATTAAAAAATATAGTAATATATTCACAGGCCATCATTGGTATGATTCATAATTGTCATAATTAAGCTTACCTGGATGGAAACAATGTATGTAAATACATCCCACAGATGTCACAGGTATCACCCAAGGCCTTAAGAAGGAATGTGTTATGGAAATTGATAGTCCTGAGCAAATATCACGATGGTTTAGTTGGCAAAGAGTCAGGAACAGTTATCCAAGAGACGCAGTTTCAAATCCTGTTTATGTTCTTCTAAGTATATGTCTTTTTACGTACACATAGCCACCGGTGGTTTTAATATCGTCGTCAAGTCAACAGAACGCCGTTCGCCCGGCCGGTACATTGTTTTTTGTTAAAAGAAAGTTCTTACCTTTGCTTGACGAACTGATGATATTTGTCAAGTATAATAACTATTTTATCCATAACAATAATTAAAAACACGTAAACACACGTAAATAATAACACACCAACGTTATAAAACACGAAAAATACATATTTTACATTCCACAATTTTTTTTGCGTGGCCTTGGCGTCACGATGTTTTCACTTAGAACAAAGTATAAAATTATAAGGCAACCAAGTTAGGAAGATAAATGGTTTAGAGATTTCTTGTTGAACTCATTGATTTTTAAATAAGTCGTATAATATTGTTCAAAGTTGCAATTTTCTATTGATAGATGTCGCTATTTTAAAGTAAAAGAGATATTGACAAATCCAGCCCTAGATGTCGCTAGTGGCAATTTTAGATGTCGATATATCATTGTATTCAGTTGCTGTTGTATATATAGAGCCACAATATTGCTTATTTTGTAAGGAAACTAGCGATGTCTTTTTGTTTTCTTAAATTGTTTTTATTTACAGTTTAATAAATTATTCAAATTTACATGTTTATATATTTGCACTTATGCAGGTGTATAATTATGTAAACTCATGGATTGTTGTTCTTACTAATTGCCAGATGGCGCCTTGCAAAATGACAGAGGTAGACCAATATAGAAGTACTTCTTAAAATTAGCGCTAGATGACGTATACGACACAAAAGTTGAAACCCACATTAGTACTTTTTGAAATTAGCGCTATCTATGTGATTTATTGAAAACTACTTAGTAAGACCAATACATTATAAATATATATTACATTATTACCAATACTTATCAAATAATCAATTTTATTGTGAAAAAGGAAGATTATGAGGCGAGCAGTTTTGGATTTTCCAAAGTATTAGTATACTTATGTCAATGTAGAATTATAGTTTCAGCAACGCCGTATATGTGTACGAATATTTGCGTGACATACCTATATAGATCTTTAAAAAAGAAATTGTTTAATAAAATTCAGTCTTTTTTTCTTTTTTTATAATAAAATAAAAAACGATAAAATACATGCTTATATATAATACTTTCTAACATTTACGCGAATTTTACACATTACAATAGAGAAGACGGCTGGGTCTTACCATCAAGCTGGAATCCTGTGATAGGCCTCACCAAACATAATACAAAAAGGCACACCACAAGATTTCAAGACACAGTTAGCGCTTATTGTGTAGATAAAGCCCACAGTAGTGATTAGTTAGTATTTTCCGCATAAATTTAATAATCCATAACAAGTTGTTACTCAGAGGTGGTAGCTTTTTAGACTTAGCTTTTGGCAAAATCAATATATTTAATAATATAAACTAATAACCCAGATTGTCTTCTTACTGGTAGTAATTGGTAGTTTATGGTAGAATTTTTGAGCACTAAATAAAAACAAAAAATTTTAGTTTAAAGAGGAGTATTATACTCATTTTAATATACTAACTTAGTCTCATACATTGTAAGCATAAAAAATTTGAAGTAAATATTTTAATTGTGTTTCTAAACGAATATTAGGTGGGTTAAAATAAATAAACCAAAAATTTTGTAAAATCATATACTGTGGGTAGACGAGACCGTTGAAATAACATATCAGCTTTGGACGTCTATCATCTAAGTCCACCCGTGATCATGAATGCTGTAAAGTATTCGAAACGTCGGGATAGTAGTAAAATTAAGTAAACGCGATAGATTCCGTAAACGAAGTTTTATTTCAAAATAATATAACTAAATAATTGACAGATGATTTGAAGAAATATCTTAAGTTACCCGTTCCTTTGGCCATTTATCGTATGTTTAACTTTAAGAGTATTCCTTTACCTATTGATTTATAGATCAATGCCTTTACCACATTATTTTAACGTTTTTTTAAAGAAAAAGTATTTGTGAAAGTGGAATAAGAGAGCTTTACTGCGAGCAGGATTGTGCGTCCCTTTCAATCCGGGGAAGTTCTCTGGACCGCTAAGATACCGTAGTCACCTAATGGTGACCCTCAATCTCTACTTCACATTTGTTTTAGATGTCTTTGACCCTCACAATAAAGCTCTCTTTTTCCACTTAATTACAGTAAAAAACTTTAAAGTAGCTGAGCATGTCAAGTGCTAGTATACAGATCAAAATATTTAACGTTGTTTTTTTCTTTACAGGTAAGTCTTAACAATTGGTGTTGTCGAAAGACAATAATAATTGATGTCGAAGGTAAGTATTCTGGTTTTTCGCTTTTTAGTATATCCCTGATATTGGATAGTGATCTCTACGCTCAGTCCATAAGCAGCGATGCGACTGCATCAATCTTCTACTACGCACGAGTTGAATAGATTAACACTTAACTGCCTCTGTGGAGCAGTGGTAGTGTCAGCGACTGCTGATCATGAGGTCTTGGGTTCGATCCCCGGGTCGGGCAGTGCTATTGAGCTTTTACGTAAAAAGAAAAAATTCTCAGTAGCAGCCCGGAGTTTGTAAATGTGCCCGGTAGATGGCAATAAGCTCGCCCCCTATTACGTGGGACTTAAACATAGCTGGCGAATCGCGGGTGTGTAATAAACTTCTTCCTACCCCTTCGGGAAATACAGGCGTGATGCTATGTTAAATGGCGCAAAATTTTAAATAGAACTTTTTGTTAAAATATGTGTCAAATGGTTTTAACCCGACGGGTTTCCTAGTAAAGTGAGCACACAAAACTGTGAGGTTATTGCTCTTCTACGTCGCAATTATTATTCTATGCGCGTGAACCGACAGTGTGCGTCCGGCACTCGCACAGCCACACTCTACACTCGATGTGTTTTGATTTTGAGGCTGTGTGGTTATATTCTTATCTTATTATAAAGTCTAAATAAAATCCCGAGTCTCACGAGCTCTGTGGAGACTAGAAAGTGACTACGAAATTGGAATCTCCATTGCTACATCCTTGAACGCTTTTTTCCTTGTGGCTACTGAAATAAAAAGTCTCGTCTGTGTTTTTCTTTAGATATAAGTTTAGGCAATAATAACGGATTATGAATACATTAAGAAATACATTAAGGACGGATTCGATCAAACTGGAATATATACTAGAATACCTATACCGAGAATAATCTATTCCACGATTTTATTCTCTAGATAATCAACAGTCGTTTTTCCACGCAATCTGACGTATATACTTGCAATAGCTATTCACGAACAGCGAATACCCGGCAAAAAGAAGTTGTTCTACAAACGGGACAATGTGTAGCTTAACTCATCTCAACTCTTATTTGTCGTATTATAGCGTGGGAAAGTAGCAGTGTATGTTTCTAATTAAAATGACAGCACAAAAAAGATAACCCCATTTTTTTATCCTTGGATTAACCCTCCTAACTCCTTATTCGATGATTATCGGTGGTATAGTGACTATTCCCGAATGGCTCACTATTCTTCGAATTGTTGTTGGTAAAGTAAAATTGATTTATTCTCGAGTATGTAGCGATTTATTCTAAGAATAAAATTGATTCTTGTTTGGTCGAATCCGCCCTAAGTATAATGACCGTATATCTTTACTAATCCTTTAAGCAACTAAATTCTTGTTTAAAGCTTCAACAGGTGTAACTAAAATAAAAAATATTTATAGATATACTTTTATGATATTCTACGGCTTCCATAAATTAATAAGGCCTTTTTGTTCTGCACAAGTGTTTATTTTTTAAACATTAAATTAAAAACCAGGTTTTAGATTGATCCCTTGGATAGTATTAAGCAAACCATTGAGAGCATTTCTTCTTTTGTTTGATTGTTCTCTGATCAAAATGTTCATCAATAAATTAAACAAAGAAAGAAAGTCACTCAAGTCTTCTTTTGACCAAAGTTTTGCTCACTGTGCATTTTTTTCCCTGCGGCCTTTAGATTACGTATTATACGTTTTTAGGCGCTTGATTCGACGAAACACATCCAGTTTAAGGCCGTGGCTGAAGTTTAAAAACTCTTATATAGATCGTAATTTATGTTGAAATGAGACTCAACACCAGACAATGTCGAGACTAAACCGATTACCGTGTGGTACCGACAAACCTATTTTGCATTTAAACGCGTTGATTGAATTTAAGTGTAACGATTATGCCGTCTTGACACTGTTTCAGCGTTTGAAGTGTGAATTTAGATCGTATTTGTCATGTATCTGAGTTAATTGGAATTGCTTTCATTTGAATTAGGCAACATAATTATAGGTTAGCTACTAATTTAGATCTTTTATCATACGAATTTTTAATTTAGTTTTCGCATATACCTATAAAAAGCTAAAAATAACATTGGAGTGTTTTTTTTTAAACCTAATAAACCTAAATAGCTGCCATGCTACTGCAGATTGTTCTCGCAGATAATAAATTTTTACTTCACATCTTTAATTTTTATAGTATGTAATTCGTTTTTAAATTACGTAAATAACTGAGCATGTCAAGTACTTTAAAATAAATTAATCCTGCTAAATAAATTAATTCATACTAATATTATTAATATGTTCCCGTAAGATTTTTTTGACATATAAAACTAACGATTTAAATTAGTTTAAACGAAATTTGGTAAAAAGATAAACACTATGTGATTTCTAAAATATAATTTTATTTCAATAAGAAGTTTATGGATTTGAATTTTAAAGTCCACTTAGGCGAAGTCGCGGGTGGAAGCTAGTAAGTTAATTAACGAGGAAGTAAGCTAATATTTTAACTCTACATTTTCAAAAAATGTACAATTTCGTTAGTAGAAACTCGCTTGTCCCAGCGTGAATGGGCTGACTCGATTGGGGAAGTACCACCCTCTCGCAGAAGATCAGCTTGAAACAACATTAGTTACTCTTACTGTTGTATTTCGTATGGCGAGAGAGAGCGCAGAAGGCCATAACCCTCTTCTTATCCTATCCTTATTACTATAATTCTCCACCTCATGGCGTAATCGGTAGTGTAACCGACTTCCGTACACGAGGTCGTAAAACGAAACGTTAGACAAACTTTCGTTTCGCTTCATTGTGATTAATCGCCTGAATCACGCGGAGAAATCTCGATTAATCAGGAATTACGCGTTGAACTGTTGATCAATCACAATGACTCGAAACGAAGGTTCGTCTAACGTTTCGTTTTTCATTCTAAGGGGCCAGGACAATTATTTGTGCGATGAACACAGATATTTGTACTGCATCTGGGTGTTTATCTATAATATGTATGTATTTACAAAAAAAAAGTAATATATGTATTATATCCGTAATCTCGTACCCATAGCACAAGCGTTAAGCTTAGTTTGGGACCAGAGGACGTTGTGTGAAAAATGTCCGTGAATATATAGGTATCGCTTTCCTTGTAGTACGCATGAGTGATGCTTCTGGTGTTGCTGGCGTCAATATGCTACGGCAATCGCTTAACATCATGTGGGCCGTATGCTTGTTTGCCACTCGTGTAGCATAAAAAAATATACATATGTTACGCTCTTTTATAAATTTATTACATAGTTTGAAACAATTGTCAATTGTTTCCTCAGACCTTGAATTAAAGAACCAGTTTTCATGAATAAGTTACATAAATAACATATTTAGTTCCCTGATTATCACTAAACTTTGTGGTAACTTAAATTGTAGACTGTCAAAGTGACAGAAGTTCGCTGACCTCGAGTGAGTAGTGAGCGTTTCATTCGGTATTCCCGTGTAATCTTTGGAAGTGAAAAAAAATGTTCATTTAAAAATGTACCGTCTGCTTTAAAAAGCAGACTTGCGTCGCTCCTCATAAAAAACTGACTTTAGTGACAATGGCATGGTTTGTGGATAAAGGTTTTGAGTTCGTATTCTGATGTTTAATCTAATGTTGTTTTTTATTCTTGTTTGATATTAATCATCATACTAATATCATAAAATATATAACTAGTACAATAATTTTGTCAATGTGGCGACGGACTATGAATACAAGTGTCACCATTCTTTCCCACGGGTGTCATACGAGGCGACTAAGGGAAATAAGCAGTTATCACCCATTGTATTACTGGTGATATAGTTGGGTACCAAGTGGGTGTACTCACTTGCTATCGGGCCCGAGCGGGTTAGTACCAGCATCTCCCGTGTGACCATCCATGAAGTACATCGGTGTGTTTTGGTTGTAGCAGGAGATAGCCGTTAATTATTTCATTTAATATCTATGAAATTAAATGGAGAGCAGCGGCTTGACAATACTCTCGGTATAGTTGAGTCCATGAGCGAAGGTTACCATTTACCATCAGGTGGGCCGTAGCTCGTCTGCCACCATAAGCAATAAAAATAATAGACAGTGCAGGGATAGCCTAGTGGTAAAACCAAAGACTGTGGTATCGAGTTCCATCTTTAGACTGAGGTTCAGAATCCGCACGGCACACACCTCTGATTTTTCAAGATTTTTCGAAGATTTTGAAGTATTTGTTTACACATTGTCACTGTTTGATGAAGGAAAATATTGTAAGGAAACGTTCATGCCTGAGAGATTTTCTCGGCGGCTTGTCAAGTCTGCCAACCCGCACTGGGGCAGCGTGGTGGACTTTGGTTTAAATTCTTCTCTTTATGAGAAGAGACTTGTGCTCAATAATGGGTCAGTAAAGGGTTGCAAAGCAAACAAAAGCAAATAATATGTATGAAAATTTGTGAAGATATTTGGATGTTTGTCCGTTAATAATGCCAAGTGACTAAAGAGGAGACTTTCGATGAAACAAAGTGGTCCTTCGATGAAACAAAGTGGTCCTTCATCCATACAGGCGGAGAAACGACACACGGCGGGTTTAATTAGTGTGTGGGGGCCCACACTACTCTGTTCGTTGCCCCGAAACGATGGGGTGTACGGATAGGTAAATTTTTCCTGAATTAATAAATAAAATAAATATAAAAGATACACTTTTTGTTAAGACCCCTTATAACTATTTGTGGCATATAAACCTAACGGTTCAACGGATTTGAAAGAAGAAAGAAAGAAAGATAAAGTTATTTTCATACCACATAAAAATTAATAAAAACTAGGAAACAAACACCAAAAATAAAACAAATGCCTTATACCAACTAACAAGAAACAAAAAAATGAAAAATGATGTGGCAGAAAAAAGGGCATTGCTCAGCATGCAGCAATGTAGTTTCACATTGCAATGCTGATTTTCAGCAATGTTCCGCTGCCGACACTTGACGTCTGCACGTCCAGTGGCTTAAAAAAAAACATATAAAAAAAATATAGCATCACGCCTGTATTCCCGAAGGGGTAGGCAGAGGTGTATTACTACAACCACTTAAATAACTTAATAGTGAAACATAACTTGTGCATTAGAATAAAAACAAAAAAGAAAAATACAATGAACTCACTACAAATTTTTTTTTACGATTTGAAAGTTACCTTCAGATAAATTATAGCCTGGGGGGTTAGGCAGAATCTCATATCTCACATGTCAAACCAACGCTTGATGTCGACAATAATCCGTTGGCCAATCACGGTGATCTCTCAACCAATCACAATGATCACGATACGATCGACATGTGAGATATGAGATTCTGCCTAACCCCCCTGGGGGTTAGACGCAATCTCATATCTCACATGTCGATCGTATCGTGATCACTGTGATTGGTTGAGAGATCACCGGGATTGGCCAACGGATTATTGCGACATCACGCGTCGGTTTCTCTACCAATCACAAGCGAGTCGATACGATGTCGATTGTGAGATATGAGATTCCGTCTAACCCCCCTGGGGGGTTAGGCAGAATGTCATATTTCACGTGTCGACCGTATCGAGATCACTGTGATTGGTCGAGAAACCGACACATGATGTCACAATAATCCGTTGACCAATCACGGAAATCTGTCAACCAATCACAGTGATCTCGATACGGTCGACACGTGACATATGACATTCTGCCTAACCCCCCTGGATAGACACACAATTTTTATCCCTACACGGAGCTCACTGTGAGTTACGCCATAAGAGCTACGTGTAGTACATAGTTTGTTTTAAAGTTATTCTTAAAATTTTTATTTAGCTCTAAGACCGCGAATTATAATTTAAAAAGTAACAACACCAATACTGGTCCCGTGCCATGAGATAGTTCTGATTTTCACCTGTATGACATAAGTACGTTAGATGTATGTTTTAACATCACCCATGAGACAGGAATTTTTACAAACATTTAGCACGGAACATCTTTTGTTTATCAATCAAATATTTCATTTAATCAGCGTTCAATATACTTATAATACTCGTACATAGAAAGAGGTGTGGGCCGTAACTTTGGCAATCATCACTCTGTCTTGCCAACGCGATCACTAGCGAGATGATACGCAATAAATATCGGCCGATTGGCACTGGTTGTTCTAACGTCGTCGGTCGATTTATAGACGACACAGATCAATTTGACGCTTTGCTAAACTGTTCTGTAATTCAACCAATCATCATTAAAGTTTGCATATATACTACTCTGTCAAGAAAGTACCGGGAAAAGGTCAATAATACACAATTTTTTTGTTATTCATCCAAATTTATTTTATCACCTTCAAAGTATGCTCCTTCAGAAACGATGGATTTACGCCAACGAATAATCCAATCATCAAAACATTTTTGAAACGCTGTTTCCGGAATTGAGTTTAGTTCTCGCCGCGAATTTTCCTTTATGTCTTCTACCGATTGAAAACAGGTGCCACGAAGTTGTAATTTGAGTTTAGAAAACAGAAAGAAGTCAGCTGGAGCCATATCTGGTGAATATGGTGGTTGCTCGATGGTATTTGTTGAGTGTTTGGACAAAAATTCATTCACAATGATGGCCTTATGCGAAGAAGCATTATCGTGGTGCAAAATCCAAGAATTTTCTTTTCACAAATCTAGCCCTTTTTCATCGAATTTGCTTTCTTAAACGCCGCATAACGCTCAAATAATATTATTTATTTACCGTTTGACCTTCTGGCGAGAATTCCGAGTGAACAACACCGCGATAGTCAAAGATAAAAACAGTCAACATGACTTTGACTTTTGATCGACTTTGGCGTGGTTTTTTCGATTTCGGTTCAGTTGGAAGTCGCCACTCCGAAGCTTGTTGACTAGTTTGCATGTCAAACTCGTAAACCCACGTCTCGTCACCAGTATCAATGCGTTTCATGAATATTGGGTCGGAATTGACTCGTTCTAGCATGTCCTCGGCGACTCTCATGCGATTGAGTTTTTGGAGAAAATTCAGGTCTTTTGGGACTAGCCGAGCGGAAACATGTTTCATACCCATGTGATTATTTAAAATATTAAGAATTGACTCGTGAGACACTGAAAGTTCAGCGGCTATCTCTCTCAAAGTTAAATGAGGATTTTCAGTCACAATTTCCTTCATTATAACACGTTTAACGGGTCTATACGCGCATAAAACTTATCAAAATACTATTATTTTGACTAACCTCGACGTTTCGGCTGAGACAATTTCCTTCACTTTTGCAATGTTAACTTCAGTCGCAGACGTTGATGGCCTACCAGAGCGAGGCAAATCTTCCATCACATCTCGACCGCTTTTAAACGCTTTGTACTCCTCAGAAGCACGTGTTTTTGATAAAGTCGATTCACCGTAAGCCTTCTGTATTATTTTCAGTGACACCGAACACGAAATTCCATTGGTGATGCAAAATTTAAGACAAACTCTTTGTTCGATGTTTTAGTCTATTATAAAATTCGCAATACACGCTAGATATGATAAAACTAAAAACAGCACTTTATTTAATATAAATAACACATGCAACTCAAAATCCGCGCCAAAATGGATAACAGTTGTGCCAATCTAAGAACAGCAAAAAAAAACAAAAATTTGAATTTGGAACCATAAACAAATCATCCATTCCCAATACTTTCTTGACTGAATGTATATCAGTCAGGAGCTCAGAAAAGGACATAGGCTAGTTTTTTTGTGGAAAAATGAATGTGTTCCTTGGGATAGTTATTTTTACATATATATATCTGTGTGGTGACGGACTAACAATACAAGTGCAACCACCCCATTCTTTCCTACGGGTGGCGTACGAGGTGACTAAGGTAAGTAAGCAATTATCACCCATTACATTACTGGTGGTAGGGCTGGGTACCAAGTGGAAGTACTCACTTGGTATCGGGCCCGAGTGGGTTGGTACCACCATCTCCCGTGTGACCGGCCATGAAGCACATCGTTGCGTTTTGGCTGTAGCAGGAGATAGCCGTTTATTCTTTCATTTCATATTTGTGAAATGAAATAGTGAGCAACGGCTTGACAATAATGCCGAGAGGTATAGTTGAGTCCATGAGCGACGGTTACCATTTACCATCAGATGGGCCGTGGCTCGTCTGCCACTAAATGCAATAAAAAAAAATATATATATATATAATGAATGTGCCGTAACTTTTGGTTGTGGCGGAGCCGCGGGCAACGGCTAGGTATAAATTTAGCAGTACAGCCAGTGTTAGTGTATCTTGACAATACAGTAATAATCAGTTTTATTCGTTAATAAACATGAGTGTGAGCGCAAACACAATTGCGCTCTCTGTTACCTAACTCTCATAGTCCGATGGGACGTTCCAACACGGAGAGAGATTAGGCAAAGGCCCAACGGATTTACTGTGCTTTTCAAGGCACGGCAGTAAAACACCGCCAAGATTTTAACTCCGATAATTTCTTGATGGAAATCCCAATAACTTTTTTGTTGGCACGACCAGGTAATCGAACCCGATACCTCGTCATCAGGACCCATTTTCCTGATGCGCGTTTGTTTTAAATACATTATGCAAGTGTTATTCTCCTTGCAAAGTTTGTAGCAATTAGTCCAAATAATATCTGAAAACATAATTCTTAATAAGACAAGAAATACTAGCAACAACTTTTACCATTACGAGCAAACTCCCATCCGATCATTAATATACAAATTAATAAAACTAATAACAAGTTTATGAATTGTGTTGCCGCAGTAATCCGTTAGAACTTTCCTCCTCCAACGATACGTACAAATGAAATAGAATTCGTAGCGGGGATGTAAGCTGGAGCGGTATAGTATACCGCACTCTCCCTACTGAATCACGCCCGCGACTTGTCAATTGCGACGGCCGTACAGGGCTGTCACATAAAACATTTGCTTGCTCTATTTTAAGAACATTTCTAGCTTTTGTGTGTGATTTCGTCTGCATTTTTTTACTACCGACGATGGCAGACAAGCCGGCCAGTGACTGATAGTACATGGGGAGACAAACGGGTTAAACTAATTATTGGGAACACATGCCCAGAGATGTGCGCACTCCATGTAATGATGAACCTGTGCGTTATACAACACGATGTGAAATACAGCTTGACTTTGTCAGGACCCACAGATTTATGCTTGCCCAAGTGGTATTTTAATATCCGTCACGTGATTGGACTTTGCTAGAAATATTGACGCCGATAATCTGAGTACTCTCAAAGATTGTGAGTGTGGTCTCCGTGGAATTGGGGCGTGATATGTGCGAACATGTGAAATCGAATGTAACAGTCATGAGCCGGATTTGAACCAGCATCTCTGTATAAACCGTCCTAGATGTTTTGACAATCCAGTCATCCATGATAACGTCGCCTTGGTCTTGAAGACAGAATGTGTTATGGAAATTCGCAGTCCTGAGTAATTGTCACGATGGCTAAATTGGTTGTTTGAAATAAGAAAATCTACCATACTCTACAGTTTTTTTATTTCTAAGAAATAATTCAATTTAACATGATATTAAGTGTATAGATTATGTTGCCGGTATAGTCTCGATAAATTCTATTATTAGGAGGCCCTATGCCTATTCTCCTAATCATTTGATCCTCTCACTGATCTTTTGTGCCAACCTTAGCGTAATCCAGGGTTGTCACGACAAAATTAATCACGGAAACTCAACACAAGTTATATTGGGCGTCAATGCCTAAGTTTGCCCCCTTCTCCTGCCATCGCGAGTGATGTAAGTGTAGCTTAATACGATGTGTTATAAATTATTGTAATAGCAGGGAGAGTTGATTAATTTTACGTTTGACATTGTTTGTGTCATTAGACAGCTGTGATACGGAAAGTTGAAAAAATATAGTACAAACTTATCTATTAACAAGTCATTATAGTTTCAAAGTCAGTCATGAACCCTCGCGAGTTGAAACCATAAACCATTTCGGTTACCCAAAAGATTTTCAATAAATGATAGATATCTATTCAAAGGCATTCATGTTTCACGTTTTGTATGTCACTGTTGTTTCATCCATCCATCCATCAGCCTTTCAACGTCCACTGCTGGACACAGGCCTCCCCAAGAGAACGCCACAACGAGCGGTCCTGTGCCGACTGCATCCAACGGCTCCCCGCAGCTTTGACCAGATCGTCGGTCCATCTGGTGGGGGGCCGTCCTACGCTGCGCCGTCCGATACGTGGTCGCCACTCGAGAACCTTTCGTCCCCAACGGTTATCGGTTCGTCGAGCGATGTGGCCTGCCCATTGCCACTTCAGCATGGCAACCCGGCGGGCTATGTCGGTCACTCTCGTTCTCCTACGGATCTCCGTATTACGGATTCGATCACGTAGGGAAACACCAAGCATAGCTCGTTCCATGGCCCACTGAGCGACTTTGAGCCTTGATATGAGGCCAACATTCAGAGACCACGTCTCTGTTCCGTATGTCATCACTGGTAACACACACTGGTCGTAGACCTTCGTTTTCAGACACTGCGGAATATTGAACGAGAAGATCTTCCTTAGCTTCCCGAACGCTGCCCAGCCGAGTTGGATACGTCGATTGACCTCTTTCTCGAAGTTGTGCCTACCTAACTGGACTGTTTGTCCCAGGTAGACATAATGGTCGACAACTTCGAGAAGCGCACTCCCGACTAGGACCGCTGTTGTTTGCAAAACCAAAAAAGATATATTAATAATGATAGTTTTCTTCTCTCGTTTTGATGCCGCCACATACCAAAAAAATATTATACCACTATACAGTTCATTGTAATGTTCTATAAACGAATGTGAATAGAAACAGTATGTTACATCTGATTCGATAAATTGGTATGAAGTGGTGGCAACCCTACTAATTATTTTGCTAGTAATACCACGCTCACCGCCGCTCGTGCATAATCACATAATATTAGCATTTATAATGAAAATCGTACACGATACGCCGTCATATCCCCACTTCACACATATTAAAAACAAATTATCGCTATTATAATTCGCAGTGATAAAATGGTGACGAGAGGGTGACAATTTAGTCATTTTCAATTATTATAAAACATGTCTCTATGAAATGTATATTTTATTTTGTGCATGATTAACAGTGCAAATAAGTATATAAATAATAATATATGTTAACGCAACAGTTTCAACAGGCGGAGAGCCGGCACACGGTGGGTTTATTTAGTGGGTGATGTCACCATACTATCCTGGGGGGTTAGACGGAATCTCATATCTCACATGTCGATCGTATCGTGATAACTGTGATTGGTTGAGAGATCACCATGATTGGCCAATGGATTATTGCGACATCACGCGTCAGTTTCTCTACCAATGACAAGCGAGTCGATACGATGTCGATTGTGATATATGAGATTCCGTCTAACCCCCCAGTTCTCTGCCCCGAACGACGGGAAATAAATAAAAAATGTACATAACCGGACATTTGTTCCCAGCCTTAACAAAAAATTATTCCAATCCAAATAGTACGTTGTGATATTTGGAGATATAAAGTATAATTTATGCTTTATATATTGCAAATTAAGTGCATTAATAATGTATTTTTATTAATTTAAAATTCGTTAAATAAATATTGTTATTTTATTTTTGTGGGCAATACTAATTATTGTTCCAAAATAAAAATTACTTAATGCACTTCTTATAACATTAGCTTTATGGCAGTGGAAGTTCCGTCCAAATCGTTCTGTTATTGGTTCCGTAATTTTTGCTACATGGTTTCAGTGATCGGAGAACAAGTTTGCCTCACTCCTGATTTTGAAGTTGCCTAGTACTCTCGGTGCTTTCAATATAATTAGATCAACGTAATAAATTTATAATTGGTTATCGTAATGCCTTACCTAATAAAAAAAAAAAAAAAAAAAGTAAAAAGTTAAGTATAGATTGAGAGCCCAGGGCTCCCAGACATACTTTATGTTCTGAAAGACAAAGTGTGGACGGTGTGGTGTGTATGTCTAAGAGCCCTTTTTTTTTTTTTTTTTTTTTTTTTTTTTTTTTTTTTTTTTTTTTTGTTTAGGCGGGAAAAAATGTCCCTAACCGCACACCCCGTTGTTCGGGGCAACAAACAGGGTAGTGTGGGGCCCTCACCCACTAAATAAACCCGCCGTGTGCCGTCTCTCCGCCTTTATTGGCGAACCACTGGAACTATGTTACATTCCTTCGGTGGATGTCTAAGAGCCCTGAGCTCTTGGTCCATTAGATTTTATTTTAGGAACGCAAAAAAACGATTGAATTGAACTAACATCGTTTTTATGTCTGACATAGTAGAAACATAAAATTGACGAGACTCGTTTAGGTATAATATTGTGGCGTTATGTATTAAGAACGTTGGCATTTAGCATCTAAACGAACACTCTTATCGCATTAAACGGTACCTTTTGTTCCCCATATATGCCACTGTCAAACAGAAGAATTAGGTATTTGTGTTTGATTCTAACCTAGACTTTGGATCCAAAAATCTATTAAAAAAATTGTGCTGCCTTTTATGTGTTTTTAAACTATACATACTTTATGATGAAACTGTTATTTGATTATGGTGTTAAGCTGCTTAGTATTTGTATGGCGTTATGATAAACATTTTGCATGAATTCACAAAAGTATTTATATGAATTACAAAGGGACAAAGAATGTAGTGAAAAATATTTAGGGAAACTAAAAAAAAACTAAGGCAGTGGCACTTATTTTTTTTTTTTTATTTAATTCATTTTTCCTCCAGACTTACTTTAAGGCATGGCCCAATAATACAGGCCTGCTCGAATCATTGACAGATTGCCGCAACTACGTCATAATGACGTCACATTTTCCTTGCCGTTTTTCAAATAAAATTATTTAGGGTAAATAATAACAGATGACGGCATTTTAAAAATAATAATACCAATCATTTACTCATCAAAAATGAATGTTTGATTGTTTACAGTAATTATAATTTCAGAATTTCTAGTCTAAATTGGTTTATTTTTATAAAAAGGAATCTTAGTTATTAATATGAGCAGAATCATAGTTATTAGTCTGGCAGCATAGCGTGGTTGTTGTATATGACAGATACATGACAACTATCGCTTTTAGCCGTTTCTCTTTCAAACCAACGAGAAAACTAGCTCGTACTCTTTCTGTTAACATTGAATCTCAAAGTTTTTCCAACCATGCTGATATGTTACATGAAAAATATACAAACTAATAAGTGAAACAATTGTAGGTACTCTTACTATTGTTTCGTATGGTGAGTGAGAGCGCTGAGGCCCTCCTTATCCTCTCCTTGTTATCCTTCCTTTGCACTGCCTATCACTTTCCTTAGAGCAGGAGTCGCGCGAGTGATGCCTCTGGTGTTGCTAGCGTCTATAGGCGTCACTTTGCGATTTGAGCAGGCCTGTATTATTGGGCCATGCTTTAATGTAAGTCTGTAAAAAATGTTGCACTACCGTGTTATATTTATTAAGTCGAAAAAATAATGCCAATGATTTGTTAAGGGCTGATGATGATTAAAGCACCTAAAAATATTGATAAAATGAATCCTATTTTCAGCCCTTATATAAATTTGCATTTTACGATTTACCGCTTTCGTTACATGACATGTAATGTCAACATTTCATTTTAAATAGTGAAATTCATTACAAAATTCGCAATTAAAACCACACCTCGTTCATGTCCGGGACCTATAAAATGTTTACCAACGAAAAAATCCTTCAGCCGTTAGCATAATTTACCGATTTCGCGAAACAGCTGCGACTTTATACCAAGTAGCTATACATTTGCGGTTTGATTCAATACTAGTATAATCTAGCACTAATGCTTAGTTCCGAAACAGTGTTTGAAATTTAAACAAAATGACATCTTAATATTTAAAAGTTGTATGAAAGAAACCCTTCTCTTCAAGAATTTATTTTTAAGACACAATATAAACACAAGATTATATAAGATATAATATATAAATTTAATATATAATATATAAATACAATTTATAAACACAATCGTCAAATATATCTTTACCTTTTGTTCGTATTCATTTGGAGTGGAATATGTGTGTGCGTGACGACGTATGTTCGTTTGTGTGTGTTGAGCTAATGCGGTATGGCAGGAAATGCGCGCATGGTGACAGGTCAAATGTATATGTGTAAGTATTTGAATAGTATGCCAGTGCCGTAGTCAGGGGTGATAAATGGAAAACAAAGATATTGTAGTTTAGGTGACAAAGAATAAAATTAGAACACAACTAGAATTTAGGTAATAAATTATTAATATAATGAGAAGAGTCTCGAGCGCCATGGCGGAGATACTTACAAGCATTGCAAGCGCAGACGGCTCGCCTTGTAATCTAATATCTTTAAACGAGCAATTCTTGTATATATATATAATCTGAATCTCCGAAACGGCTCCAACAATTTTCATGAAATTTTGTATTCGGGGGCGATATATCGATCTAGCTAGGTTTAATTTTTAGAAAACGGCGTTTTATCCGGGTTTTCAGGCAATAAAACTGCTACAATATTTTTAGAATACGAAAGTAAATTTCGCCGCCATCTACAAGGTTATAATAGCTCAGGTGGGAAATCGGGCGGTCCCAAAAGCAGAAGACCCCCGTTCGAGTCCAGATGTCTCCAGATTGATTTTTTTTTTTCTTTTATTTTTGAATTCTTTCTTTTGTGAAAAAACCTCACGATTCACCAAAAAAAAAATACCGAGCGAAGCTCGGTCATCCAGGTACTAAAGGGTTATACGAGTATACGGTAATTAATACCAGAGGATGCCTCTGGCTTTATCAGTCACATAGAGGGAGAGACAGGTAGGAGAGACAGTCTCAGGGGGCCCTATTCCGAAGTCTGTGCGCCTTTAAAGGCACGGGCAAAGACGGATCCAAAGACCTAGTATTATAATTTACCTACTTCTGCCACCCCTGAGCCCAAATTCACAAACATAATACAGGTAAGGTAACAATGCGCCCGTCAAACTTAATTCACACATCAAACTGGAGCGAAGTTCCACAAATGTGCAAATTGTGCTTTCACAAGAATTACTCTACTCGTTCTTCAACTAAATAGATACTAATTTTCTTATTTAAACTAGAGGGCTTAATAAGTCTTGTTACTATGGATCAGATTGCTCTGTTTCTTGTCTTGACATATATAGTTGTAACCCGCGACTTTGTCGGCGTGGAATTTAGATATATTTTATCACTAATTATATTTCCAAAATAAAAGTAGCCTAAGTTATTCCTTATAAGGTCAGCTATCTGCCAGCTACAGTATCGGGAACCTGAATTGGAACCTAAAAACTAGCTTTTGACTGCGGCGGAGCCGCGGGCAAAGGCTCGTGGAAATACCGTCTCTAGTGCTAATTATTATAATTAAGTAGAGTATAATTTGATACTCTACGATTAGTATCATATTATAATCATTGCGGTTTTATACATTACAGAGCAATATATTAGTTTAGAATCAACATTAGCCACTACAAATGGAATAGAATTATGAACTTTCATTAACCCGTACGGACGAAAAAGAATACTTATAATTATAAGTGACCATGAAAGTTTGAAAAACAAATCATATACATTTTTTTTTAATTTAAACGTGACACTTAAGTAATACATACTGCCTCCAGTCACGTTCCAGTTTATCATTAAACGTGCGCCTTTTAGTAACTACTTTTCTTTCGCCATACAAAGAGTGCGTAGACATTTTAATCTACAAGTATTGTACTGTACATACTTTCACAATTATCATCACCACAGCCCCGTATATGTCCCACAATTGTCTTCATTCGTAAAAGGAAGGGACTGTATATTATATTACCATTTTAGCATCACGCCTGTATTCCTAGAAGGGGTAGGCAGAGGTTTATTACACACCCACGACGCGCCCGCTATGTTTAAGTCCCACGTAATAGGAGGCGAGCCTATTGACGTCTACCGGGCACATTTCCAAACTCCGGTCTGTTACTGAGAATTTTTCTTTTTAGGAAAAAGCACAATAACATTTCCCGACCCGGGGATCGAACCCGAGATCTCATGATTAGCAGTCGCATACACTACCGCTACTACTCGGTGGTCCGAGGCAGTTTACCATTATGGTATTACCATTTTGAACGACATTAACCGTTCGAGTTGTTATAGAGTTTTGTTTTGAATTATCTGTCTCTTTCTTGCCCTTTACGTCATGTTTGTTTTACTTCGACACCCTCGGGAAAGAATCGGTATGTCACACCGTTCTCCTTTGCATTAATAATAACATCGTCCAGAATATTTTAATTCGTACGATGACGATTCTAAGCAACATTTTCTTTAGGTATCTATTGGTATTTCACATTTTTCACTTTGTGTTTAATATCTATTACCGATTCTAAAATTGTCAAAACCTTGAAATCGTAGTAAATATTGTTGTCTTTTAGGAAGAAATAACGTAAAAGAAACATTTTTGATCTATATTTTTTAGCATTTGACATGCTCCGCCACTTTTAAAGTATAAATTATTTGAGAATAAGGAAAAAGAGATTTTTTTTTTTAGACGCGGGTTCGCTTCCCGCTAGTACAAAAAATCTCTTTTTCCTTATTCTCAAATAATTTATACTTTAACGTAAAAGAAAAATATTTTTCTAATATATGTGCCAAAAATGCGTCTTGATAAATACTCATAAGTTCTTCAAAAGTCAAGCAGTAATAGCCTAGTACTAAAACCAAAAAATGCGAGACCTCCTCCTCTCCTTATTATCCTTCTTATACTCTCCTTATTATCGTTTCTGGTATTACTACAGCTGTTCACTTGTTTTAAATCTTCTTTAAAATCTCAGAGACTATCTAAGTAACTCGAGCGAGATGATCGTAAAAGTTTTTATATCGATCAGGGATACCCGCATCGGTATTTCGGTTGTTCATTCGATTGTGTACAGCGTTCAAAGCCCACACCGTATTAAACCTCAAGATACGACTAAATACATATACAAGGGTCCTAAAATCTTTAGGCGCCAAATATATAAAGTTTTTTTTTTCAATACTACACATCCTAACTGCAACGCTATTCCACAATTTAATACAATTTTGAAGGCTCTTTCTTTTTTTAATATGAACTAGCTTCTATTACGAACTTATGCAACTTTATTTTTTTGTTGTTGTTAAAAAGTAATGCTTTTCAAATATTCTATAGGAAATAAATATAATTTTGATTCTCGAGCAATAACTAACTTCATTGTGGAGATTCTAAATGTTATCTAAACATGAAAATCTGTTTTTCCGTGTATATCTAAAGTATTTTTCAACGTTAAACTGTAAACGCCTGTAGAATAAAATTACTAGTTGTACCTGTGCCCAGTTTCACCCACCTATATATTACAAATCTAAGGGTGGTGATGTTAATAGCCTATAGCCTTTCTGAAAATTTGGACTGTGATAAATAAAGAAAACAACCATCTTTATACATAAAAATTTCGTGTCACGTGGTGAACTCCAAAAAAACTAATTCGATATCAACATTTTCTTTTTGTGATTTATTCAAACTTAAAGAAAAGTTAGTTTTTTCCCGATTATTTCCTTTTTTATTACAAAACTAACGAATGAATTATGGCTGCTTCAGCAAAGTGTGGCCGGGTCTGCTATCTTTATATATAAAATTTCTTGTCACGATGTCCGCGATGAACTCCTTAACTAATGAACCGAGTTTAATGAAAAGACATTGCTCTGCATCCATATATAGTTTGCCCTAAAAAAACCTCAAAACTAGATCATGTGTTGTATTAAATTTATTATTGAGTTCCCATAGAATTATAATTTAATAGCGGACTAGCTGGAAAATCATTCTATTACAAATACTGTCTGATTAACAATGATACTGGAATATAAATGGACCAGTTTACGTATGACAGTAGATGGATGGATGGAAGGATTATAATCCTAGAGTTGCGTATTCCCCACGCTAGATGGCGCTATATTAATTTATTACGTGTTTCAAAAAATATTTTAACTATTAATTTCCTATATACAATAAAGATTAGATTACTTTATTATTTTAATTCAGAATGGCATTTTAAGTTTGTCTTATATTAATAATTAAAAAAAACTAGACGCGACGTCTAGTTTTTTTTTAACGTCTAGCAGATGTGAAACCATCGGAATTATTTTGAAGAAATAAAATAATCATAACTTGTTTAAGTAATCCTCAAGACGAATCAAACGAGTACAAAATCGATAGGGTTGCGTTGTTTCATTACAGAGTTACTGTGGCTACCTTCCAGCACCATCGTCAGACTCTGGATACCATCTAGAGACAAAGTACTCGTCAAGACAAATCATACAAGCCCAAACTCGATGCAGTTATGTCGTTTTATAACGGAGTTCTTATGGCCTCCTTCTAGCTCCATCATCAGACCCTGAATACCATCTAAAAACAAAGTACTCGTCAAGACGAATCAAAAAATGATTCCAACCTCGATGGGGTTGCGTCGTTTCATTACAGAGTTACTGTGGTCACCATCCAGCTCCATCATCAGACCCTAGATACCATCTTGACACAAAGTACTTGGCAAGACGAATCATACGAGCCCAAACTCGATGCGGTTGCGCCGTTCATTATAGA
Source organism: Leucoma salicis (assembly GCA_948253155.1). NCBI lineage: Eukaryota > Metazoa > Arthropoda > Insecta > Lepidoptera > Erebidae > Leucoma > Leucoma salicis. Next base: position 4,914,332 of record OX411808.1, on the reverse strand, counting down.
GTTACTATGTCCACCTTCCAGCTCAATCATCAGATCAGCTCCATGTCATCATAATATTGAATTTTCACGTGATATACACATATGTGTCAAATTTCAACTCAATCGGAAACCGGGAAGTGTGTCAAATTTAACTTGCAAAATTTTAACGGGACAAGTAAAATAAAAGCGTCGCCACGCTAACAGCCGATTTTACCCTCCCTCCGCATTAGATGTTTCACATCAATAAGTCTATGAAAAGCAGTGACATCTATTAGCAAACTCTAATATTGATAATAAAAATAAGTCTTATAAAAGCAGGGACATCTATTAACAAAATAAAATTAAATATTGACTAAACAAATTGTGAGATCCAAAAGCTTTTAATATAACAAAACTTCTGATTTTTGTCTAGATATATTAATTTTGCACACAATTTCTAAATAAATTCCAAATGTGATTCAGATTTAACAATAGCCTAACAATGATTTTTAAAAAAATTAAAAAAACGATTGTATTGATTGATGATTATACTTCAGGTAAACATGGCAGCGCATGGGATGTACCTACAAAAAGTTCCTTCGAATACTTTTTTTCTTCATTATGACATGGAGCTAGTCCGTGTTAAATGGAAATATGCAATTTGTTTTATAAAAAATACTAATAATTATCATAGCCCCGATGCTACTATCATACAGGGCGAAAAATGGATTTCTCCTTTTGCACTTTGTGCGCAGTTTGGTCCAACTTGAGAGATACGATAGCTTTATCCCTATGATTTTCTTTTTTTATTGCAAATTATACCACAACAACGCGTGGCTGGGTCTACTAGTATTCGTACACGTATAAATTAGTTATTTTATGAAGATTTAAACCTGCGGTAATTATTACATTAAAACTGTGTAATGGGCTAGTCAGTAAGATTTGGTTGTTACCGGTTAGCTTATATACTTACCTACTTTTATATCCAACAGCTGAATTCTGAAATAGTAGGTACTTAATTTTTAAGTATTGCCTAACTTATATAACAAAAATTTCTTTAGAATTTTCTAATTTGCAAAGTTATAAAGCAGTCTAATAATGAACATAAAGACCTAAAAAAATATTATAAAAAGCCTTCAAAAGGAAAGGTGATTCTTGGTACCCATTTTGTTAAACTACGGGGAAATTTAATTATCGTATTCAATCATAATTAAATTATGTAATAAGTCCTAATTATCGCAATTTATATAGCAATCTACACTTTCTTATCAATTTACAAATTATTACAAAAGAATATGAATGATGAATGTACGTAATTACTCGAGGTGCCTTTGTATCAAAGAGTTCATAAAACATGTCACGCATTTTAAATTCCTTACCGCGCTTTTTATATTTGGGTAAATAGCGTCTTCGTTTCTATGCTGCGAAAGTGCCGATTGTAGGTGTTTTGAATAAAAACCCTGGTAGCTCTGGAAATGAGTATAATTTATGTACGAAAAAACGTATGCGTGATTTAAAAAGGCTTTGTCAAATTCCCTGCGGATTTACAAAGAATAATCACGCGTGTAACGATTTGAAATTGGGAGTAAATATCTTGTCTGAATATATTTTTATTGAGCATTGCCATTTGTCATCAAACCATTATGGGTAAGTGTAGATTAATGTATATGAATCAGGGTCTTATAATAGCATCACGCCTGTATTCACCGAAGGGGTAGGCAGAGGTGTATTCTTATAATAAATCAACAAAAGTTTACAGAGAGTTATGAAATAAAACTACGTTTACAGAATCTATCGCGTTTAATTGATTTTCTACTACCCCGACGTTTCGAATACTTTACAACATTCATGATCACGAGTGGACTTAGATGGTAAAAGTAAATATGATTTGCATTTAATACAGTATTTCTTATACATTGCTTGCAATATAAAGTGCTGTACAATCTCCATACAATGTCTTCGAGCATTGTATGCTGAAACTATTGAAGTTGGTCACGAAAACACACCTTTTATCACCCGTTATTTTGTAAGCGCGGAGCACGTGCATCCTCGCTTATTTTCAAGAACAAAACGAAGTAATTTTAAACGCCAAAAAATAAATAAATGAATAATTAAAATTGAAGGTTAACAATAGGTACTGTTATTTCGCTTAATATATTGAAATATATTACATGCAGTAATTAATTTACACATTATAAGTGTTTAGGAGAGTCTAATTTTTATTAATTATAAGTTCGGCTCGGCCTTCTCGTGGCCAATACATCCACGATACAATGGATTAGCCCTTAATTGTTTAGTATTTCTGTAAATAAATTCACAATTTAACGAATTGTAGTAAAATTCATTAATGTGTATGTAACAAATACTTTGTGACTTTAAATTGAAGAAGTTCCTCACACTATAAATTCATTCTCAGATACTTAATTAAAAAATACATTAAGTGCAATAAAAAGACTGCTATTTTTTTTCTTTTCAACTTATATTAAGAATCTTCACAACTTAGTGTATATTTTTTTCGATAAATATAAAATAAATCATTTATGTATCTATAGATATATTAAACTAAAATAGCAACATTACTTCTTACAGAATGTTTTAAATCGTTCCAACACAACACCTACTTTCAAGTCATACATTTTTCATTATAAACTCCATAAACGCATCTCTATGAAATCAAGCAGCATATTCAGCTCAACAGGCTTTGTAAATTCGTCTCAAGTTCATTGAATAATGAATATTATTCATGGCTTTGTATTCCTGAAGCGCTGAAATTCATTCGGAAGCATTTTGACTTTGATCATCACTGTACAACTAAGTCAATTGATAACAAAACAATATCCTTGAAGAATTCTTAGGTAAATTAACACAACTTGTGAAAATGTGAAATCGAAAATAACGTCAGGAATAGGATCCTTGCTCGTGACTGTTATATGGCTAAGCATGTCAAATAATGCTAAAAGGCTATATAAAGCTAAAAATATATATAAAATATCTAAATAATTCTTAGGTAAGTATAGATTTCTAAGTTTTTTATTTATTTCCTATAAGCATTATGAAACATATTATGACGCTCAATCAATCTATCTTACGCCGGTTAACTGTTAAATATAACCAAACCTACGTACGTGTTTATCTTAAACATTTTTATGTACATTTGTATTCACTAAACATCCAAATACTTATTATTTCCTTAAAGTTTAAGCAAGCCAGTCATAGAGCATAGTATGCAAATATAGACACCCTCTACAAAACCCCATCTATAACTAAAACCGTATTCACGTATTTGAATTTGAGCGACACACTTGCAAGTTCTACCAAAACTGCACAGTCGAAAGTCCTCATCACGCCGCTCTAGAACACTAAATTTGCTTCACACCTCCCTCAAACCTCGTTGTTCAACGATTCGATCCCCAATTAAGCCTCTCTCCGATACCTGGGCATTATCGAATACGAATCGATCGACGGTCCCTACTCGCATCGCTAGCTTTGCCAAATATTGACTCTTCATATCTGGTTGACGAGCAGTATGGACGAGCCGATGACAAACTGAAGCGCCGTATTTCAATATTGTATAACATATATTGATGACGTCAATAGCTTGGAAAAGGAATGTAGGGATAAATAAAATTAATTATTACTTAGTCTTGTTCATTAAAAAATCATATTAAATAAAAAAATAATGTATTAAAGAGTTGGAGCTATTAGTTAACGTTATAATTTTTCAGATGTTGACAAATTTTAACAATTTACATCTACGAGTATTGGCGAATTCAATAACTTTACAGATGAGGTTTTAGGTAAAAATACTTAAGATAATAGACGTTGGTCTTGTTATATTTAACAGTTAATCGGCGTAAAATAGATTGACTGAGAATCTTAAGATGTTTCATAAGACTTAGGAAATAAATTTATCGAGCTTTTCAGGATTAAAAAAAAAGATCACGGTACGTGTAGTGGCGCTGCTGACGGACTAAAAATAGAAATGTCACCACCCTATTCTTTTCCACGGGTAACGTACAAGGTGTCTAAGAGAGATGAACCATTGTCTATTGCATTGCTGGTAGACTTGGGTACCAAGAGGGAGCACTCACATGTTATCTTCCCCGATCGGGTCGGTACCAGTCTCCTGTGTAACCAACCATGAAACAACTCGAAAGTTTTTTTATTGTACCGGGAGTTAGCCGTCCATTTAGTAATTTCCTTTAATCGGATGGTGAGCAACGGCTTGGTAGTTGTTTAGTATTGCTGAGTAAGAGAGTGATTACTACTTAACATCAGGTGGGCCGTGGCTTAATACTTGCAATAACAAATTATAGTTTAAAAAACTAAAATAACACGCTTTAAATAGCTAGTTGAAGCTTTTTACTATATAGGTGAACTATTTGTAACATTTGATTATGCACCTCACGCTTTTTTACAATCATTATTTATTGTAATATTATTTACTACTTTTTAGTTCAACTAGCTATTTAAAGCGTGTTATTTTAGTTTTATACTATAATTTATTTTCTTCTTTTTAGTCTCAAAATAGTATCAGTACTGTTATTTAAAAGAAATAAAACCTAATCATGCCGTGATAATTTGCCTTTAAACTTCATCGGACGGACGAACATGGCTAAACTAAAAGGGCTCTTTATTGTCTACGCAACTCTAAAAACCGATAAACTCGATAACTCAACATTTCATTGTCGTCGGTCCTTGATAAGTGTGCAAAGTTTCAAATCAATCCGACGTTTTGAAGTGGTTGAACATCACGTTCGAAGATTCCGTAGCGTGTTTTTTAAAGTTATATAAATTAACAAATCTTATTTGCAAATTGAAATAGGAATAATTTTATCAAATTAGTCTATTGTCATTGGTCCTCGATAAAACTACAAAGTTTGAACAAAATCTGGCCGCTTAAAGTGGCGCCCAAAGGAGTCGGTTACAAACATACAAACAAACATACAGGTGAAGCTAATAAAAAGCGTGTAAAAAAATCACACACCTTACCAACAATTGTTTATTGACCATCAAATACATTAGTGATAATAATTAGAAGATTTAGACGACCTTTTATTTAATCATTTCTTTTGTATCATGCGGATATATCACCAGGATTTTACTCTTTGAACCATAAACGCAACTATTTCAATCGACCCAATAATACTATGTCCAGATTGACATGTATTTCATGCTTGTAATTCGATTTCGCCTACGACAAGAACACACTGCATCACAATCTAACGATGAGAACGCATATAACCTATTTGCGTAATATCTTGCAATATAGGAGTCGGTACAACGGCGGTATCACACAATCAAGTGAAATGGAAAACTTACGGACAATGCCATGGCGTGTTTGATTTTCTCTTGAGTTTTGTTTTGTGACTCACAGATGCGTCGATTGGCGGACATTAAATAACGTTAACTACATGATACTTACTTATCAACACACTATCTCCCTTGCAGGGTAGGCAGATATAACAGAGTGCTTAAAGGCTCTATTCTTGCATACACATATCTTGCTTCCTCAATATTCATAATTGTCTTCATACACGGTCGCCGGTTTTGGAGGATCCTGACTCCACCTTCCTTCAATACATGACCGATTTGGTCTAGGTAGGTGAGTCTTGGTCTCCCCCTGTACCTACATCCTTCCACTTTCGTATGTGCAATGTACCTACATCTTCATAACCAGTCGATCTTTCGGCGTTATTTCCACATGTCTGAACCATCGGAGCATTCCCTTTCGCATCTTTACACCTATACTCTAAGCTCTTTAATACCTACTCGTTCTTAACTACATGATAATATATTTTTGTATGTGAATTTGTATATAATAATCTTCACGTTCACAAGTTACTCAGTAAAGTAGGTTTTGGTCAAATTAAAAAGTATTTATAAATATTCACTATTGAAACAATAATCATATTTATTGTTTACACCACGCAAAGACACCATTTCAAAAAGAGAGTAGGTATGTTTCTATATTAATTTAAAATTATATAATATAAAAAAACTCGGTTATAGGTTAGATTAGCTAGGTTTAGATTTATTTTTAGATACCTATACCTTTACGTAGATCTAGACTTTCCCTGGTGATAAGTAAATAGTAGTTGAGATTCAATAGGAGCACGTCTAGTCATCTCATAGCTGTTTTCCTCCCTAAAAGTTTTCAGTGAATTCACCCTGACATTTTACTGTGACATCAACCGTTCAAATCGTGTCTATCACTGTCATGTTCACCAAGCGTCGCGGTTGTGTGTATTGACAATTGGACTGCGAAACTGTGTGACATTATCTAGGATCTCTGCGAAATTCCAACTGAAAGCACACAACACTCAGCAGCTCATTGTGCGAACACCGTATCTCAATCATGGATTTTAATGTAACAAACAAAGTGAAATGGGTTTTCGAAGACGCAACGACGACATTTTATTCTCGATGTAATGTTGTTTTTTTTAATGTTATCATTAATTTTATTGTTTGAGAGAATTGCTTTATTGAGTGTATTATTTTATTAACCATGATGCTTCACAAGTTTCCAAATAACACGTACCGTAGCTTGCTCAAGATTTTTTTCAATATCCTGATAACTAGTACAACTTAACGTTATAAATCTCGTTGGATTCTTGTGGAAGATAGTTGACAGTCTCTTAATGTCTAGATACTTTTGGATAGACTAGAAAATCGATTCTAATATTATTGGGAATAATAATGGCTAGGAGGGTGATATACGAACGAACTACAACCTCGCAATATGGATAAGAATAAAACTTCCCTTTCAATTACTATCAAAGAAAAGTCTTCCAATCTACATTGGCGTAGATAAAAAATGCATTTTGTTACACCTTTTGGCATTTTATAAGTCCAAAACTTTACTCATTTTATCCCCCAGGCATTTGTCGCGAACAATACAGCTATTTATTGTATTATGCGTATTTCTTGAGATCAAAGAGCAACAAAAGGGGCAATATAATGTGCTGAACAGGTATACCAAAAGTTTCAATTTACGTTGGAATTGCTACATCGGCTCTGTATGTTATTGCGAATACTTTGATGATCGAGATGTATCCAATTGGTTATAAAACGAATTGATATATTTTATCTGTGTACTTCGAATTTTAGATGAGGAATGCGACAAATTGAAATTATACTTGCGTTAGTATTTCTTTTTTTTTGCGTGGAATGAGTTGCCCTTTCCGTAGATATGGTTTTGTGTTCATTTTTCTGATGAATAGAAGAGTAATATTATATTAGGATTTATTGAAACCAATCCAAATGGTATCAATCAAAATTGGTTGAAATAATCTGAAGAACATTTACTTAATGCTTGTGTTGTCTAAAAAAAAGCAAAATGTTTTACTAAGTCTATTAATGTGGAAGAATACAACATCCTCTGAGATTTCTACGGAATGTAAGGTGGTCAGATGCATCTAACATATAATGCAGTTAGAGATACATAGAGTAGACTTTACATAGACAGTAAATATATGAATAGTGTATCAATAAAGATATGCCATATTTTGTTTCATAAACACTTGACTAGACTTAAAATTGGTGTATGTTTTATTTTGTTACTACTTCGGGACACTGAGATATAATCTAAAAACTAGTTCCGCAAGCAAAGACTAGTATTTAATAAAACATTCAATGTGAAGCTGCTATGCAAAATGCAAACATTTGACGTATAATTCATTTACAAAATACATTACTAACACTGCATTTTAAACAAAAATATTTGTAATTTCTATTCACCGTTTCGGATTATAACATAAAACAAACCACAATTAATGCAACATCCATTGTGCCGTGTGGCAAAATAATTCAATGAAATCGCCCATTAAAATTCAATAAACAGCGCTATATTACCCCAAATGTAATCCCTTTACGTTGCGAGCACACGTTATAAACACAATATATCCCTATAATAAAATTTCAGTTTACAATATGGACTAAATTGCAGTTGTGATTACTGTTCAGCACAACATTTTTGTTAGTTAATGTTTTGTAAATAATTTATAACAGTATAGAAGAAAACAAGACATCACATTCTTAATATTCCCATATTATTCTGATTGTATTAGGCTGCGGTTTCGAGACTAAATTGATTGGCTATATTTATTTAGCCACGAACCTTACCTGAGGTTACGCAGGGGCTTTTGTTACGCAGTCTAAGTAATGATTAGATTCTAACTTTATACTAAATGTTGGGATATTTGACGGTTCCGTATTATCATGTCAATTGTACAACAACCCACGGACGGAATAATTTTTAAGGTACCGATTAAGATTTAAGATTTTTTGTATTAATATTAATAATCTTTTAGCTTTTACATGTAATTATTTTAAAAGATTATCTCCGTATCGCACGGTATACAACACCTACACTCAGAAGAACGATTTGTGAATCACACAAAGGGTTGTCTTCTGTGAGAAGTGAATCCTCAACACTCGGCAATGCAGCTCAGTTTGTAAACCATATTTATGCAATCAGACAATTGATCGTAGACTAAGATTACACAATAAGTTTAAAGGTATTTACTCTTCGTCACTTAAAATAGCAATAAAAGAATCAACATTACGTTATTTTTTTAAATTGACGTTTCGCTCAACGGTCTCTACTAACGATGCTTGTTCGCAGTTCCGAATTCAAATTTATTCAATTTCGCGGGGCGATCCTTGTGGAAATAAAACGTCTCGAGCTGCGTTCGGAAACGTTGGTACACTTCCCACCCTATTAACATTCGTTGCTGATATGCTGATATGTCATTGTTATAGTTGAGTACTTAGGGGAAGATTCACTTGATATTTTTCCACATTTAGGCGAGCCAATAGACGGCTTGAAAATATGTTATGGTTTTTTTATTTTCATATGTCAAATTTTTTTTATCGATGATTAAAGATATTATTATATACTTTAAGTTAGGTAACTTCAAAATTATTAGTTAACTGTATTGTTCTAACCACCCAATAACTTAAGTGCTACTGAGGAAAGCCAACAAGTTATCATATTGCTGACTTAAGTATAGAATTTTTTTTTTAATAACTGTCTATATTCGCTGCTAAATGAAATAATACGTAAACTAAACAATCATGCCGTTGAAATCTCTATTGACGCGTCAATAAGGGAACAAGAAACCGATTGGGAATCAGCCCAGTGATGTTTCGTGTACAATTCGTTCGAAAATCGTCGTATCTTTACACACACGAACGAGCATTGATGAAATAATGACAGACGAAACTCCCCTTTCAGTCAATCTCAGTTCAGTCAATCACGTTGAAGATTTCAATTTATTCATTCATTCGTTCTTTCGTCTTGTGCCATTTTCAATTCTGTTTTGCTTTCTTTTCATTTTCTACAGGAGATTGTGTTGTAAGATCAGTAGTGTAAAATAAATTATGATTATTATATTTTATTTTGAATATAGGTCATTTCTATTAAAATGCTGAATTATTTAGAAAAGCTAATAAATAACTAAATAATAATTCCTTGGAAGAACAGCTGCGTGACGGAAAATGTTACTGAGCTTGTTACGTCGCCCTGATGACTGCATGAACAATATCCATCTCCAGAATATTGACCTGAATCTTTACGGTGTCCTATCATTAGACGAGTGATAGTACCTGATGAAGTCCCTTAGTCCCTACCTACTTCCCACTTTGGGCTGTGGCAGATGAGCTACACTCCAGCCTCACTAATGGTAAGTGCTCACCGCTGCTCATAAATCCAAGCTGCCTATATGGCAGCGGTACGTAGAAATATTATATCATTGGTATTCAAGAAACACAAAGTTAATTTCGAGAAAATTAGGTCGCTACAATTTAAAACAGAGCGACCACATTGTAGAGAGCTATCTAGTTTGTAGCGTGAATTTGAAAAGCTTGCAAACATAATAAAATCTCGTCAAATAACTACTGAGCGAGATAAATGTGGGAACAAAGCTTTGAGCTAAGCAATATGACGAGATCGTACTGTTGGTGCGGTAATTTCAAAAGATTTGGATTCTTCCCTTCCAGAGTAAATATTACTTGAGTATAAGTAAGTTGTATTATTTTCCCGCGTTTGTATAAAATGTTTCATGTTCTTTTTTTACTTTTTATATCGCTGGTATTGTTGATATTGTTGACACGGTTCACGTAATGTTTTGTTAATCGCAAAACTCTTAAGGTAGCAGATTAAATTTCTACTTTCTCTTGTAAACCATGGTTTGTCAGTATTAAACATTTGAATTTCCAAAAAATATTTTAGAGTATTATTGGCAGAAAAGCAACTGATAATAACGGGTCACTGCTTCGGATGTTTTCTATGTTTAACACTACAGATTTCATGCAAAGTAATTCCTAACGTAAAAAAATACATCATAGACTCTTTGAAGAAAGATAATGTAGTTGGTACCTACTTTAAAATTTTCTTTAAAAATTGTCTTTGGCATCCTAAATTGTAAACATACTAATACTGATTTGTATGCGACTATAATGAAAACAAATTACCAACACAAAATATGTATTAAACAGTATAATTGCGTGCAAGAGGAAGTGGCTCAATTTAGACAAATGATGTTATGGCGCCGAGGCGACTTAACGAGTTTTGTCAAAATTTTCTGTCAGTAATGAAATGAAAATTGCTTGACGACATTTTCTAGATTGTCCATACTATTACAAATGTTCACAAGTTCTTTTAGCTAGGGAAGAAACCCATATGTGTGCAATTCACATACGGCAGAAGTGAAACTTCAGAAAAGAAGCATGCGAGTAATTGAGATGCATATAGGGTATCAGGAGTATTAAGATAAATGTAAGGATTATTATTTTTACCAAGCTTAAATCCTATACATTTAAATGTTTGTTTCTTTATAGTGACGCATTTTCGTTTCATCGAGTTTCAAATCACAACGATTCTAAAGAAGTTTCACTTCAATAAATAGGTGCAAATGAGAATGATAAGACTAAGACTGTTTCCCATACTAATTTTTTGTCTTTCAACTATCATTCCATATGACAATTAAACCTTGCATCATTGAAAGTAAGATGATAAGATAATGGATAATTTTTGTTTACATTAATAATTTGTATTTTCCTATAATACATTAAATTGCTAGTGAACGAGCTATAACGGTCTACCACAAACTCACAAGGCACAACTACACTGTAGTTGCTGAATACAGAATATAGGTATTTGACTCAGTTACACTATCTCAGGTGGCAGCCGGGGCAGAATGTTTAATGTCTCATTGGAATTAGCAATTTACACAGGTACCTACTTGTATAAATTATTTTGTGTAAAAATGCGTACACTTTTATTTTAACTCTGACGCCCAAACTAAGATCAAACTTGAAGAAATATGACGTATATACCTACCAAGCAATTATTTCCCTTTTCTTTTCGATTTAAAGTACCTACATAGGTATTTTGAATTTGGAATTATAAGCTATTCGTAATAGGCTTGGGGTTTTTTAAGAATAGAGTTGGCAGTAATTAGAAAAATAATTTGTAAATACCTCTTTAAAAAAGGACCTTTTTTAATATTATAAATGATTATAATTAATTATAATAAAAAACAGGGTACTCATTTATTTAAATTGATGAATAATAATTCATCCTTTGTCATTTATTTTGTCGTTGAACAGCAACTAACAAAACAAGTCGATTTTTAAATGAAATAGGTACGCTAATTTAGTAGGTACCTACATAATTAATAACCGTTAAGTTAGCTTTAAACAATGCATTAGCTTAGCACGCGTTTCTCATTGTAAACACGTCAAGTTATAGTAAGTTATAACTTTGGTCGCTTGCTACATGGCGGTAGCGTTTAGTGGCTAAATGGACGCTAATGTGGGTTTCACATTTCGCACGTTGTAAGGTCATGTTATGTTAGACGATTAGGACTCATTGCCATAAGTATGTAGTGGCGTTCTTGGGTCCCATTTGTAACAAGAATTACTGAAGTGGCACGTTAACCAGTTTTCTAACCGCGTTAAGATCTACCGGTTGTTCCTTTGCAATATCTTTACTATAAAAATCAATGTGTGTATTGTGCATGTTTTATGGACTCCAAAATGGCTGGACCGATTATGACAAAATTTTCAGGTAATCTTTAGCAGTTTGGTAGCAATCGGATTAGTAGTATTTTTTGGCTATTTTGTGTCGATCCAAACAAATTAATACAAATCCATGCAAAGTTGGGACGTGTCACTAATACAATATAAAAACCTGACACCCTAACAACCTGTCTTTTTATTGAAGCGATCATGAGACAAAAAGTAAAAAACAAAATCTTGATGCGTTCAAATTAAGCAAGGACCTATAAATTTTAAAACTTATCAATAATTAAAACATTACAAAAAAATGAACATTTCACGTTTTCTAATAACAAATTTTAAGTACGGACTTTATCGCAGATGACACGATCTATTCACCTGCGTGGGGCATCGCAGAAGAGAAGGTGCCCGAAGGGGCTGCCGCCTGCGGATCGCGGTCGATACGACGCGGTACCCGTGATCCGACGTAGTAAGGGCGGGCGAGGGTGCACGGTGGGTTTTTAGTGGGTGAGAGCCCCACACTACCTCGTTGCCTCCCCGGGCGGCGGGGTGTGCGGGAGGACATTTTTGCCCACCTAAAATAAAAAAAAATAAACAGGTGATACGATCTATTTCTGACTCGATCGATCGATCGATCTTTAACTGTAGGTGCTGTAGATACCTAAAACAACGAAACATAAATGTATCCAAAACGTTGTAACGTTTTTTTAATCATCACTGGGGGCTAGAATGTAACCCACTAAATCGTATCGATATCGCATCGTGTCATTGTGATTGGTTGAGAAACCACCGTGATTGGCAGCAGGATTACTGCCAACATCACGCGTCAGCGGGTCTAGCCAAGTTGTATTCTATGATCGCTAACGCTAATAGAAAAGTATTTAAATGTATGGAAATTTGACATCTTTAACCATAGATAAAGAACCTATATTTATCTAAGTCTTTAACAATATCTATAACGCTAAGACACGTGACTTAACGTTAGAGATGTCAAATTTCCATACATTCTATTAGTTTTCTATTAGCGTTAGCGATCATAGAATGCAAATTGGCTAGACCCGCAGTTTCTCTACCAATCACAAGCGAGACGATACAATGTCGATACGATTTAGTAAATTACATTCTACGGGCCCTGACTGTTGTAGACCTATGCGTTACTATTAACGCTTTTCGCGATACGACCTGCATACACTATGACTTTTGCGGTATGCGGCATACCATAGACCTGCAATGGGTCAGTAGCTAGCTTTATCATTATAATGTATGTCAAGTAAGCAAGCTTGTTCACACATTGTGTAGTTTACAGTTAGCACCGTCACGACTCGTGTATCTAAAATTGATGGTGTATATTTGTAATACTAGTTTTACAGTGCAAAGATTTGCGTTGTTGCTCGTGTGGAAATCGTTATCTGGTTTTGAAGGTCAGTTTTATTTGTTCCCCTTGAATTGTCTCATAAGCTAGCTGTTACCACACATTGCAGTTAAACAACTTGTTTATGGAAAAACTAGACAGTACGCGGTGTGAGGTGACATTATAAAACATATAATAAATGGGCAGAAATACACCCAGACGGAAAACAATTGTTTGTGCACAAATAATTGACTTTTATGAAAATAAAACTAACACACCAACCCACGACATCTGTGTAAAATTGGAAACAATAAATTATGTGTAAAGATCCGACTTTCTATATCTATCACTGCCCGCAAAGACGAATTTAATTAGATTTATTCTTAATGGTCTCTTTTTCTCCTATAAAATATGAAATAACCTCTAGAAATAATGGGTTTCATTCTATAAACAAAAAAAACTAACAATACATTAAACACAAAGTGAAAAATGTGAAATCGAAAATAACAGTCAGGAGCAGGATTTGAAACTGCATCTTCTGGATACCGTCCAGATGCTTTACCAATTCAGCAATCCTGATAATTGCTCCTGACTGCTAATTTCGATAACACATCATACTTAACGTCTTTGGGTGACGCCATCTGGACGGTATCCAGAAGATGCAGTTTCAAATCCTGCTCCTGACTGTTATTTTCGATTTCACATTTTTCACTTTGTGTTTAATGTATAGTGCTAAGCATATCAAATGCTAAAAATATATATAAAAATATCTAAATAAAACTAACAATAACTAATATAAACTAACAAAAACGTGAATTCTTTGCCGCCATTTTTCATTCGCTTAATACCGACAGCACTTGAAAAGGCAAATTGTTTTCAATGAGACTATAAATAAATATAAACTTTAATTATTCCAATTTCAGAACGAATTCTGTAGTTCAAATAAAACACTAGTCATTTGTATACGTCTGAAAACTGTAGGAAATACCATCAATTCAATGCTACTTTACTTAAAGCATTTAACTTTGCCGTCTCTCGAAACTATAGTAATGCTACATTTCAATGTAGCATTACTAAATTAGGGTCATCAAATTTAATACTTTGTTTGTTGTGTTAAAATTTTAATTACATACACAATTACACGATCCTCGAAATATATTTTTCTCATTTCTCTACTTTTTATTGTTTTACAAACGTTGTAGTAAGTACATCATGACCAAGTAAGCGCCGCTTACTTTACGGGATGGTGCGGGATAGCACGGCAAAGGATTTTTGTGAGAGGAAATGAATTTGTATATAATACTATTGGCACACAAATTTAGTTAATATCGTTACAAGCAGACCGAGCATACCGCGGGACGCCACGGCATACCGCGGGATCTTTATCATCCTTTGTTTTTTGGCATATCAAATGTGCAGTATCCCGTGGCATCCTTTGGCCTACCACGGCATCCTTCGGCATGCCAGGGGATGCCGAAGCATCCCTCGGTGTTCCAATAATACTTTGCCGTGCCATCCCGCGCCATCCCGTCAAGTGAGCGCCGACGTTTATGGATCCTCGGACGCGGCAAATTTGGCAGAACCCCTTCTCTGTTTGTTTTTTTAGTAAAAATACAGTTTTAATGAGAATTATTAGAAATAAACACATAATTACATATACGAGTAGCATTTATTCCAGTAATATTATAATGCAGGTATATCATTTTGTATTGGTTGTATACGTACCTACATGAAGAAGTGATTTTGGTTAATCCGATTGTTGTTACTATTACCATGGTTAACAGGTTAAGTCTCATTGATATTGTTACTTATATGTACTAATAATTATATTATATTGTTCTTATAAAAGTTACAAACATATACAGCCCTATCATATAACAATACATCATTATTAACATGACTTCGGTGTCACGTGAATATAAGCATTAAGTTACACAACTAAGTATAAACATAGACAGCAATGAAACACGCTAAGCAGTAAGTTTTACTGCTTTTTTACTTGTACACACTCCCGATACACAATGTGTATTAGCATAATGTACGATGGAAATATTTCACCTTGACTTATTCATCACAATGACATGAGCATACTCTGTTAACTATAGTAGAAGATAATAACGTACAGGCCGCGGTTGCTAGGGTTGCCCACGTATGATAAAAAAACAAAAATATATTTTGCAACAACAGTTAGGTGAAGCCATTACTACCACTGATGGAATGTAATATGGTTCCGGTGGCCCGCCAATAAAGGCGGAGAGACGGCACACGGCGGGTTTCTTTAGTGGGTGAGGGCCCCATACTACCCTATTCGTTGCCCCAAGCGACGGGGTGAGCGGTTACGTACATTATTTCCCACCTAAACAAAAAAAATATTTAATTTGTTAAACACAAAGTGAAAAATGTGAAATCGAAAATAACAGTCAGGAGCAGGATTTGAACCTGCATCTCCTGGATACCGTCCAGATGCTTTACCAATTCAGCCATCCGAGCAATTGTCAGGATGGGTATCCAGGAGATGCAGGTTCAAATCCTGCTCCTGACTGTTATTTTCGATTTCACATTTTTCACTTTGTGTTTAATGTATAGTGCTAAGCATGTCAAATGCTACAAATATATATAAATATTTATAGGGTTTGCGTCATTATTAGGTAAAAATCTTAATTGTAAAATTAAGTTTACCTGGTCGGTATAATGTATGAAAATACGTCCGACAGATGGCGCAGGCGTCACCCAAAGACGTTAAGTATGATGTGTTATCGAAATTAGCAGTCGGGAGCAATTGTCAGGATGGCTGAATTGGTAAAGCATCTGGACGGTATCCAGAAGATGCAGGTTCGAATCCTGCTCCTGACTGTTATTTTCGATTTCACATTTTTCACTTTGTGTTTAATGTATAGTGCTAAGCATATCAAATGCTAAAAATATATATAAAAATATCTAAATAAAACTAACAATAACTAATATAAACTAACAAAAACGTGAATTCTTTGCCGCCATTTTTCATTCGCTTAATACCGACAGCACTTGAAAAGGCAAATTGTTTTCAATGAGACTATAAATAAATATAAACTTTAATTATTCCAATTTCAGAACGAATTCTGTAGTTCAAATAAAACACTAGTCATTTGTATACGTCTGAAAACTGTAGGAAATACCATCAATTCAATGCTACTTTACTTAAAGCATTTAACTTTGCCGTCTCTCGAAACTATAGTAATGCTACATTTCAATGTAGCATTACTAAATTAGGGTCATCAAATTTAATACTTTGTTTGTTGTGTTAAAATTTTAATTACATACACAATTACACGATCCTCGAAATATATTTTTCTCATTTCTCTACTTTTTATTGTTTTACAAACGTTGTAGTAAGTACATCATGACCAAGTAAGCGCCGCTTACTTTACGGGATGGTGCGGGATAGCACGGCAAAGGATTTTTGTGAGAGGAAATGAATTTGTATATAATACTATTGGCACACAAATTTAGTTAATATCGTTACAAGCAGACCGAGCATACCGCGGGACGCCACGGCATACCGCGGGATCTTTATCATCCTTTGTTTTTTGGCATATCAAATGTGCAGTATCCCGTGGCATCCTTTGGCCTACCACGGCATCCTTCGGCATGCCAGGGGATGCCGAAGCATCCCTCGGTGTTCCAATAATACTTTGCCGTGCCATCCCGCGCCATCCCGTCAAGTGAGCGCCGACGTTTATGGATCCTCGGACGCGGCAAATTTGGCAGAACCCCTTCTCTGTTTGTTTTTTTAGTAAAAATACAGTTTTAATGAGAATTATTAGAAATAAACACATAATTACATATACGAGTAGCATTTATTCCAGTAATATTATAATGCAGGTATATCATTTTGTATTGGTTGTATACGTACCTACATGAAGAAGTGATTTTGGTTAATCCGATTGTTGTTACTATTACCATGGTTAACAGGTTAAGTCTCATTGATATTGTTACTTATATGTACTAATAATTATATTATATTGTTCTTATAAAAGTTACAAACATATACAGCCCTATCATATAACAATACATCATTATTAACATGACTTCGGTGTCACGTGAATATAAGCATTAAGTTACACAACTAAGTATAAACATAGACAGCAATGAAACACGCTAAGCAGTAAGTTTTACTGCTTTTTTACTTGTACACACTCCCGATACACAATGTGTATTAGCATAATGTACGATGGAAATATTTCACCTTGACTTATTCATCACAATGACATGAGCATACTCTGTTAACTATAGTAGAAGATAATAACGTACAGGCCGCGGTTGCTAGGGTTGCCCACGTATGATAAAAAAACAAAAATATATTTTGCAACAACAGTTAGGTGAAGCCATTACTACCACTGATGGAATGTAATATGGTTCCGGTGGCCCGCCAATAAAGGCGGAGAGACGGCACACGGCGGGTTTCTTTAGTGGGTGAGGGCCCCATACTACCCTATTCGTTGCCCCAAGCGACGGGGTGAGCGGTTACGTACATTATTTCCCACCTAAACAAAAAAAATATTTAATTTGTTAAACACAAAGTGAAAAATGTGAAATCGAAAATAACAGTCAGGAGCAGGATTTGAACCTGCATCTCCTGGATACCGTCCAGATGCTTTACCAATTCAGCCATCCGAGCAATTGTCAGGATGGGTATCCAGGAGATGCAGGTTCAAATCCTGCTCCTGACTGTTATTTTCGATTTCACATTTTTCACTTTGTGTTTAATGTATAGTGCTAAGCATGTCAAATGCTAAAAATATATATAAATATTTAATTTGTTGTTTGTTCGCATAAAAAAGTTTTGTTAAAAAATTATTGAACACAAACCTTCCTTAAAAATAGCTGCATCACAATGACCATCGATTCAAAAGAAAAATATCTTAAGAAGTTGTTTTTACGTACTTTTTTATACTATGCGGATGGCAAACAAATATCCATCCATCCATCCATCAGCCTTTCAACGTCCACTGTTGGACATAGGCCTCCTCAAGAAATGGGGGATAATGCCGTAATCGCCACGCTTGGCAGGCGGGTTGGCGATCGCAGTGGATTTTGTTAATACTCGAGGAAGTACTGCTGCTCACTCCTCCGGTATTCCCTCAGTCGGCTCTTTCTTACGACTCCCGTGGGTAGAGAGGGGTGGGACAATTCTAAAGCCGGCCCCACACGGCAAACAAATATACGGACGGTAAATGGTTACCGTAGTCTATAGACGCTAAGCATTACTCGCACTTCGCCAAGGAAAGGGAAAGGAGTTGGAGAGGAAGGATAATAAGGAGAGGGTTTGGGCCACCGGCGCTCTCACTCACCACACGAAACACAAACGTAAGGGTACCTACCGTTATTTAACGCTGAACTTCTGTGAGAGGGTGGTATTTCCCCGAGCCCATTTATGCTGGGACAATCAAAAGAGGTTGTCTACCAGTACACGTTCTCTATACGTTTCATTTATTTAAAGATATATCTTTAAAAAGTTGTGTACAGACCTCGTGCTAATAAGTAATCGGCCACGAAATTCCATAACAAAATCTCAGATGACATCCCTAACACCAGTCATATCACGGAACTTAACGACAGAGTACGTGAGAACAGGCATACGCACTTTGAAAGGCCTGAATTACGACCTCGCAGGAGGATAATGGGCTAGTAAAGTAGCTAGAAGAGGACTAGCGGGTGCGGTCCCGACTTGAATTGACGCTACTAAGAAAAATGTTAAAAATAAGACCCTTATAAAAATCTTGATAATACATCTTACCTATTTGTCATAGAGTCATGAACGTTGTGAAAGGTTGTTTTTTGATAACTTTGTGACTTTGGAACATTACTTTTTGGACTTTTATTGCATACTAGTTGAACCCACAACTTTACCAGCCAACTCAGTTGGTTACAAAAGATCTTGTTCAGCTATATTTCATGACAAGCGACCCACCCTTGCTTTTTTTAATTTATTGATGAAGAAAATATGGACTTCTTTTACATAATACTAGCTGACCCGGCAAATTTCGTACCGCTTCCGAATTACTACATTTTTAACTTATTAGCTGAAGAAATCTCAGTTTTTTCATGTAAAAACCCGTTGTATACGAAATGTATAAAAAACGAAACGAAACGATTGAATTTTTCTTTTGTTTTAATCGTTATTCTGCTATTCCGGGCGGAAAAAAATCCAAATAAAACATCATAAAAATGGGTCCAGCTGCCCTTTATACTACTTATAGATCATACATTTATTTATACTATTTAAAAATTATACATGACGTATTATGGTAACTATAAGTAGGTACTAATTTTCAACAACATTGAAATACTTTGTCACAAGGTTTCTCCTATTTTATTCTCACGAGGGGTAAATCAAAAAAGTGCCTTATGTCCTTCCTTATTCATGTTTGCTACGTACCTTTCATAAGAAAGTACTTTAGTGTTTTCGCCGTGAAAATATATCAACAGAGTAGTTACTTTCGCATTTATGGTTTTTTTTTAATTAGGATAAAGATTATAGATACTAGAGATATTATACATATACAGTAAATAGCTAGTTACAGTAAGTACCCTTGTAAATCCATTTGTACGGATATTAAGTACATGTTACCTATACTTACAACAAATTATTTTTGTCAATTTTAAATGCTTGTAAAATATATCCTTGTCCAATTAATGTGATAATGATATGTAATAGAAAGGGAAAACAACTATGCGATATATGTTAAAAAATATTTTATTAAGTTCATTGCACATTGCTGGGTGCTCATAATTAATGCAGACGTACTCAGCGTTGCTAGTATTACATATTAATATTGCGGAAGATATCACATGCGCTCAGCAAAAGCGTAAAATAAAATTGGATATTAATTAATATTTGCTTGCAAGGTGGCTTTTGTCACAAGTCTAACAATGAATTCTCATTAATTCTTATTACAATAATGGTTCGCCATCTTGTTTTAGTCATTGTAAAATATTAATTTATATCTTTTTGGTTTTACGACCACGAAGAATAGATAATATATTTCTATGTTTGTGAGACTTCACGAAAATAATTACCAGACATAAAGTATCATCAGATCAGGCAAATGATTCTATACTGTTACACACCCTTAATGTCAATAATTAAGTGGTGTGCCTCTTGGAGTCATTTTGTGAATCCAGACTAATTCACACACCACGCAGGTGGCACCACGCGTACTTAATGCACAAAAACATCATTATAAGATGTTCTACAAAGTAACCTCTATGAGATCCACTAAGCACATCACAGATTTACAAGAGTTCTAAAAATGTGCTTTCGGCTATGTGTCTGCAGTTAGTGCATTTTTTAAATGTGGAAACACGGTTTTTACAGCAAGAAGTAACTAATACTCCCGACTGGGTGACTGAGCTTTTTTTACTATTTCTTTATTAGACTATTCCATAACTTTACACATTTATGCTATATTTAACGGCACCTTTACAAAGAACAACAATAATTTTGCTAACTTGTTACAAATTAAAATAAATAGACTCACAAGGTTAGACTGTACCACTAGATAATAAAACGTGATAATTTAAAACAAAGCGGTCGTTAAAATGTTTGACTTGTATATTGTGACAAGTTACTTTTTTAAGTACTACGCGGGGGCTAGGCTTACTGCCACCGTGACCACCATGACACGAGTCGCTGAGGTTTTATTAACTTCTTTGCGCAACTGCTGCCTACAAAATCTTCAACATTGTGTCCATAGAGAGATTAAGAATATGTAATTAAAAATAAAAAGTATCTTATATTTAGGAGTTTTGGCGGAAACATGAAGTAGATTATGTAGTCGCTCTGCATTATTTTTCCTAAGCTTGTGTTATTTCAAGTATTAACAATGTGTGAAAGTGGTGGCCTTTTGCTTATTCACTATGTACTTGTGTATGTGCATAAGTGTTGGCAAGTGATGTAATGCACATAACATGTTTTTCGTGTTGCCTCCAAAACTCGATAGAAGCTTCAGTAAAGTCGTCACCACTTTGCTGAGGCGTGACTTTGACTTGACTATGACTAATTTTATTTGACTTTGACTTCAACTACGACTTGTTCGACCTGTTATCACAAGTCGTAATTTAAGTCAAAATCATCAGAATTAAACTGAAGAAGAAATATACCGCAAATAAATCATTGGCAAATACTCAAACCGAGTAGCCGTTATTTAAAAAAATATCTTATATTTATTTAATTATTTTAGAAATTTTTAGTTTCAGCGTGATTTACAGACTGAAATCCAAAAATTTATAAAGTTCTACCTTTATAATATAAGTAGCACTAGCAGCACAGCAATGTAAACTTCAGGTGCACGCCCACATTCAGGCCAACATAGTACCAGTGGCCCGCCAACACAGGCGGAGAGATGGCACACGGCGGGTTTATTTAGTGGGTGAGGGCCCGACACCTGTTCGTTGCCCCGAACGACGGGGTGTGCGGTAGGTACATTTTTGCCCGCCTAAGCAAAAAAAAGGTGGGCCTCTCGTTCTACCACTACCATGTCTTAAAAAATGGTATAAACCTTACCACGTCTCGATTTCCACTCGCTTTTCTCATGCTTTCATCTAATACGTGGCTAGTTCCGAAATCACAGATCGTCAAATTAGCTTCCCTCATATAATTAGATGTGTTCAACTGTCAGTCATCGTCAGGAATGCTTAACATCTGTGTTGTGCCAATATCTCGTCATAGTTTACGTTCAAACATTATTGACAGCGGCTATTACTCGTAATGCCACGGAAACCTACGCAGCCTTAATGACAATAGCATTGTTGTGATTAATTTTACATGTATAACCTGGCTATGCAAATGGAACGGCATACCGACTTCTCAAATCGAGTGTCGGAGATTTAACTACCAAAAAGTATGTACCTATAGCTCAATTTTAAAAGAGAGTTCTTAGAATGTAGCTTATACTCGTAAGTTTCTTGTCAGATACTTGCTGTAGTTTTGAAATAGTTGTTTGGTTTTATACTTCTTTACAAAATATGTTCTAATTTACAGCCCTTTATGGTAAGAATAAATAAGCAGAAATATTCAATGGCAGTATTTTTTTTTTCGAATCTTTGTGTATTTTGTATACGTTTACTATTTGTATATAAAATATAGTAGATCCTCTTAGTTCTCCCACCCCTCCATTAGAGAGCAGAACAACAAGTACAATTTTACAATTCTCATGAAAAAAACAAAAATTGGCTTAACATAATTTTGAAAATTGTACACTTTGTAATATTACAATCCCTCTGAGAAATACAATAACTTAATAACGTAGCACATTTCTAGAACGCTTACTTCCGTAATGAATAAAATAACCCCAACACAAAACCCTTAGTCTGGACAAGACCTTATGCAAATTGTTTAACAAAGACTGTGCACTTAAAACATTAACATTTTAAAGCCTAATGGCTACTAAGTACACAATTACTTTGTAATATTACAATCCCTCTGAGAAATACAATAACTTAATAACGTAGCACATTTCTAGAACGCTTACTTCCGTAATGAATAAAATAACCCCAACACAAAACCCTTAGTCTGGACAAGACCTTATGCAAATTGTTTAACAAAGACTGTGCACTTAAAACATTAACATTTTAAAGCCTAATGGCTACTAAGTACACAATTACTTTGTAATATTACAATCCCTCTGAGAAATACAATAACTTAATAACGTAGCACATTTCTAGAACGCTTACTTCCGTAATGAATAAAATAACCCCAACACAAAACCCTTAGTCTGGACAAGACCTTATGCAAATTGTTTAACAAAGACTGTGCACTTAAAACATTAACATTTTAAAGCCTAATGGCTACTAAGTACACAATTACTTTGTAATATTACAATCCCTCTGAGAAATACAATAACTTAATAACGTAGCACATTTCTAGAACGCTTACTTCCGTAATGAATAAAATAACCCCAACACAAAACCCTTAGTCTGGACAAGACCTTATGCAAATTGTTTAACAAAGACTGTGCACTTAAAACATTAACATTTTAAAGCCTAATGGCTACTAAGTACACAATTACTTTGTAATATTACAATCCCTCTGAGAAATACAATAACTTAATAACGTAGCACATTTCTAGAACGCTTACTTCCGTAATGAATAAAATAACCCCAACACAAAACCCTTAGTCTGGACAAGACCTTATGCAAATTGTTTAACAAAGACTGTGCACTTAAAACATTAACATTTTAAAGCCTAATGGCTACTAAGTACACAATTACTTGTGCGTTTAAACTGATTACACAGTTTAAATAATCATTTTAAATTATTGTAATTAGTCCGGACTTACAGATTCACTTGAAATTATTCTAATTAGTTTGACTTTTGTTTGTGGAGTTAGTTTTGTTCTACGTAACTGTTGCTCGGCGCTCTACAATTGTTTTACGTCTAACTTGTTTATTGTTGGATCAACCACTTTGATCCTTTAGTTTGTTACCTTTTCAACTTAAAACCTAAATCATTGTTTATCTGACTTGTGTACAGAACGTAAGTAAGTTTAAAATTCGTTTGCTTTTGAATTTTCGATGTGTTTTTTTTTAATTCAATAAATCTTCCACGTTTCATCCTCTAGTTAGACACGGCCTGTCCTGCTCCAGATAAACTGCATTAGCAGAGATTCGCGCCTCTTGCTAAACAGTCTTGAAATTTATACAGGAGCAAGACGAAATTTAATAACATACTCTTAGGAAATATATAAAAATATATATAATGTATTCAAATCATAGGATGTTGTATACGAAATCTGTAATAAAAACGCTTTGTATAGAGTAACAGAAAACATTGCACTCACTTATAAGTGCTCGATTATCATATTTCTAAGCATTCGAAATGATTTTTTTAAAGTTTTTTTTGAACCTATAGCTATCCCACTATTGTACCCAGGTCTTTCCTAACAATGATAAAGGATATAGGTATACCACAGACAGACTTCACAAGCCATCGAAAAAATCTAGCAGTCGATAGGTTTTCTTACGTTATTTTCCTTTGTCAAAGTTATTTGTAAACAAATGTATGTAGTTAAAAATTAAATCTATACTAATAAATGGAGAGCCAGTTTTTTTGTTCGATTATACTGCGAAAACTACGGAAACGATCAGAATAATACTTATACCATAAGGTGCAGCGTGTTTCGGAAAAGATTTTAGTATATGATATGTTGATGATTACTTATCCGAAACCTATATTTTTGATGTGAAACATCTAATGGTAAAACCGGCTGTTAGCGTGGCGACGCTTATACCTAATAATAGGAATGCTATCCGAAATTGATTTGTGATCGACATTACTATGACGCGAGCGAAGCCACGGGGAATGTACTAGTAAAATTATAAATTTGAAAAAAGATAATCCCGTCCGTAGTCAGCTTTTTATGTTTCATAATTTATTCTAAGCACATTTATTTGGGTTGCCAACAACGGCAACAAACGATTTTAATTTATCGACGCATTCACGCGACAACATACACGCAACAATCGGCTTATAACCTAACCGATACTAAACACATGATCGCGTATCTCCTGATGCTTAAATTTTCACGCTAAAACGGCTCGAATGAGAGACCTTGTTTCGCGTTTTCACACACAGACAATCGAACGCTTACTCGCGTGTATTAATAATGTATTCAAACACATTTCGTTGAGTGCAAAACGTTGAATATTATCGGGTACATGAGATGACGAGGGTGGCTACGGTGTTCACGGAAAAGTATGGCAATGATATTTTTAAATTAAGGTTGTTTTTATATTGTGAAATATAGTCATCCTACAGGAACCCTCCATTTATTTCGGGATAAAAGTCTAAATATTTAGTCAAATCTACGCCAAATTTCATGATTGATTGAGTAGTTACGGCAAAGATAGACTGATTAAGAAGATTGACAATGCGAAAGTGGAAGGATGTACGTACAGGGGGAGACCGAGACTAACCTACCTAGACCAAATCGGTCATGTATTGTAGGAAGGTGGAGTCAGGAGTCTCCGAAACCGGCGAGCGTGTATGTAGAGAATTATGAATGTTGAGGAAGCGAGCCCAATACTACTCCTAGCGGAGAAGAACGACAGGTTCATACAAAAAAATGCCAACACGAATGCTCACTAGCGTTGCAGCTTATGCCATCGGAAAGTATCACATGGCACGTGGCACGGCAAATTTAAATGGATATTTATACTTTACTAAAAATGCTTTATTAATAACGAATTTTCACTGAGAACTGCTCAGCCTATTGGCACTCTGTGTGTGATGATAGGTAAGTAAGTAGTTACAGCCTCAAGAAGTAACAAACTAATCAATGAACTTTCTTATTTGTAATATTGGTAAGGATGATAGATTAAAAATATATCGTGTCACCATACGAGTACTAATAACCAGGTTATCCAATGTATGTTTTATGACCAGAAAGTATCTATTTACATGGTTTACAATGATGTTCCTATTGATACTATTTACCCTCTCTCACTGAAATACTGGGTCTTCGCATAACTGAGATTACGATGAAAATATCAAAAAAATATCTTACGTGAAAATTTTGCATTTTTGTTCGCTGCAAACTAGTCCGCGCTTGAATAAGTCAATATGCAAATTATAATAGTTTGAAGTATTACAATATACTTCATGCTGCCTATTATGATGCTTTAGTTTACTACTATGACTAAAGAGTCATAGTAGTTTTCTTTTACTATGCTGTATAGTATCTCTTTAGACACCTTATCTACCTTCATTACGGGATTTATTCGCCACATTATATAGCTGATTTAGCACGAGCCGTCTCCCTTTTCTGAGGCAAATTGATTTACAATACTTTTTGATATTTAAGTGAATATCTCATAATGAAACAGAACTATTTTGCGGAATCTATCGCGTTTACTTGAATTTTTACTATCTGGCGTTTTAAATTATATATAGAATTCATGGTCATGGGTGGACACCACTAGTCCATCAGTGAGATGATGAGATGATCCATTCAAAATTCTGTAAGAGTAGTTATATTATTAGGTAAGTTGACTTATCATACCACAAAGACCAAATGACCAGATCATGACAGTCATACTGTCTGATTTACCTTTAAAAATACCGGGATACAGAATCGGACTTATAATATTATTAGCCCACACCAAACAAGATGATATATCCATCCTAGCTGCTGGATATTGGTCGTCCTATTACCGCTCTACTCTGTTAAGTTTTAAAAATGGAACTAGGACAAAAAACAAAAAACAAGCAGCAAATTCACATAATCCTTTTTCCCATCAAACCTCTTTGCCGGTAGAAAATGTGCGGTAACACACCGTTGCGTTATCGCCGACGATTTCGCGATTCGAGTTTCGTTTTCTCGCAAAATTTTCATGCTAATCTTGTACTAGAGCGCTGATTTTGTCGCCATGAAATATTCCTTTGCCTGTTTTCAGGTGGAGTTTCAATGACAGCCATTTTTTTAAATTTATTTTTACTCGGTTCTTAAAAATGATGTTGATAGATTGGTATTGTTACTCATGTCAATAGTCAGTGGCGTCCAGTTCGTTCGGTACGGATCCCGCACGCCACTAATCTATGAGTTGTTGAGATTTATTGAAATTACAAATTATCGCTGTTCGGTGAAACCTGCATGCTAAAATGCTCAACTGCTTGTGAAGTCTACCAACCGGCACTGGGACAGCGTGGTGGTCTACGGCTTAAATCTATCTCACGATGAGAGTAGAATTCTGCTCAATATTGAGAGAGTAAAAGGGTTGAAAAAATGTCAAAATATATAAAGTACTAGCCATAGGTACTACCGAAACTCTATAAAGGAATAAATAATTACTTAATTGAAAAAAAAAACTTGATCAAGTTGGTAGTAGTTTTGTTTTGGCTACCAGGCATACTCGTATTTAGGTACAATTAAAACTCTAGGCCAACAATGCTGCGTTTTTCTCTACAAAATCCACAATTCGTGTCTTCCGCTCTTAAGTTTAGGCGAGCTGGTTCAATTTCGCCTTTCTCCCGCCTCACTTGGGGATTGAGAGGCTCCAAAATGTTGAATTTTACGCTTAATACTTTCTCCCATCATCGACCATTGTGTCGCGCTCCTTTGTCGTGGAAACTCGTGTCTGCGAAAACGTTGATGCGTATGTTTGCAGTTTTTAATCGTTAAATTGCGTTTTTATATTATGACATTCTCTTGCTAGTAACCTTAATCTCACTAATTCATTCTATACTACCAATAGTTATATCAAGCGAGTTAAAATATGTTTTCAATATTTTGGCTTCCCGTGCCAAGCATCTCACTACAACAATTTCCTTTCATAAAACCCTCAATAACTAAACCTCCCTCGTTTTGGCCGCTTGCTCGTCCGGTTCTCAAAGGTTGAACAACATAAAAAATTCGCATGCACCGATACTGGAAATGCTTTATGACCGCCACTGGTCGGGTCGAAGGTCGTAAATTTGCCAGTTAACCCCGCGGCAGGCGGGCTTCGGGGATCGACGAGTACATATTTCAGGATCACGGGCGGATTGTGACGATACACTCCCATGTTTTGTGTGCGACAGTACACTTGTCTCGATGCGATGCAAATTCGAACGTGATTTGAATTTGGAAATAGAGATTCGATATTTTAAAGTGCATTGCAGTTTTTACTCTATGGGCAAAGTTACTATTAGACGATGCTTTAATCCAAAATGTCGAACAGTACAGTTATCATACGAATTTGGTTAAAGATTATTGACCAGTTCATTGGTCTATCTAGTGGCACAATAATTAATTAGTCTTTCTTTTAGGTTATATCTCAGGCTCCCAATATAGTAGCGGGATAAATGTATACCAGTTTGTTAAGTTTAATCAAGAGCTACCAAATCAAAAAGTTGCATCAAAATCCATTCAGTAGTTTAAGACAAAAATCTAAAAAAAATTGTTTTGTGTTTAGACACGCCTATATAGCCTAATATAGCCTTTTTTTCTCAAATAATATCTTAAATGTACAGACACAGCTCTGTTACAGCTTTATATTACTCGTAGTATAGATACTGACGAACAAAACATAAAACAGCATCACGCCTGTAATCCCCGAAGGGGTAGGCAGAGGTGTATTACACACCCACGACTCGCCAGCTATGTTTAAGTCCCACGTAATAGGGGGCGAGCCTATTGACGTCTACCGGGCACATTTCCAAACTACTACTACTCACGAAACACTGTTGTAATTTGCTTGTATGATCCGGGATTACGCTGAAATGTTTGATAAAATTAAAATATACACACCACGAAAGAAGGTGATTAAATTATTAATGAACAGAATAAGCAGCTAGAAGAGTGGAGTTGGAATAAGCTTCCAAAACTTAAGATTGGTATTTCACAAGGATTAGTCAACGTGTGCGTTTCTCTATAAAAAGTTTGAGTGAAAAATACCTAAAGGACATTCATTAAATACTGTTTTAAAATCTATTGCGTTGCTTAGGTAAGCGGAGAACAGACAAATGTGGACAGCTACTTTATTTTTTAATAACTGTAGATAGAGAAATATACTGAAATATACTATAGGTATATTTTTTCCTCAATAGGCACTAAACCAACTATTTTTAAAAGTAACATCGACGTTCATCTAAAGTATGGATTTTCTTGTTGCCCATCCTGATTTTTTTTACCACATAATTTAAGTATCTGAATTAACTAATTTTCATTTTATCTTTACTCATGTAAACATTTCTCTTGCCAACAGAACGCAAGTTATTCGTGGGCATGTTGAACAAGAAGTTGTCTGAGAACGACGTCCGCGCGCTGTTTGCGGGCCACGGTGCTATCGAGGAGTGCACAGTGCTACGAGATGCCCAGGGTCAGAGCAAGGGGTGCGCGTTTGTCACGTTCGTGTCCAAGCAAGCCGCAATAGCCGCCATCAAGGTAAACATGGTAAAATGAACATTGATTTCATATTCGAATTACAAATAGAAAACTCTTATTTGAAAATTTGGTAACACTGGTAAGTAAATGTATTGCCACTAAAAAAAAATATTAGCGAATACGGTGCCGTAACGTAGTTTTATTTAAAAAAAAAACTAAAACTTAACACTATTATAATAGTACAAGGTTTCAAATTAGAATATTAAAGTTTGTATGTATTAATATAATGTACCTAGAGATAGATTTCTATTCTAGACTAGAGACACTTTTTTCGTGAATTTTGTACTAGACCCGACGTCCATTTTTATTAGGTCAATGATTAAAGTAATTAGATTTACATTGGATTAATTTCAGTAATCCTACGATATTGTGTCACGTGGCATTCAATATCCCTACTTTTTTTTCAATCTCCTCTGTCCCACTATTGGGCACAGGTCTCCTCTCGTGGTGAGATTAGAGCATAGCCACACCCAGTTTCCTCACGATATTTTCCATCACCGAGCAGTAATAAATTGTAAACAAATACACACATAATTTCAAAAAATCTCGAAATGTCAGAGGTGTGTGCCGTACGAGCTCTGAACCTTGGCCTCAGGATCGAACTCGATGCCACTGTCTTTGCAGTCCTTGGTTTTACCGCTAGGCTATCACTGCACTGGTACATTATAATAGCGAAATAAATCAATAAAGGCCAAATGGCTATTTTATTGATTCAACAAACAATATAATTGGCTGAAATGAACTTTGAACGTATTTACATTTCAAACAAAACGTTGTATGCTTATTGATTATCTAGGTTTAAGCAAAGGTTGGGCAAGCATATTCGAACATATATTGAGAACTGCCTCTGTGATGCAACGGCAGTGTAAGCGACTGCTGATTATAGGGTTCGGATTCGAATCCCGGGTCGGGCGGTGTTGTTGAGCTTTTTCGTAAAAAGAAAAATTCTCAGTAGCAGCCCGGAGTTTGGTAATGTGCCCGGTAGACGGCAATAGGTTTGCCCCCTATTACGTGGGACTTAAACATAGCTGGCGAACCGTGGGTGTGTAATACATCTATGCCTACTCCCTCGGGGAAAACAGACGTGATGCTATGTTTATGTTGAGAACTTTGGTTGTAGACTATGAATGATAGCCGTTTCAGGAAGCGGTTTTTATCTAGATTTGTTCACCTTTTTTTACAAAAAAGGGGTCCCTACTTCTTAGTTCATAGTAATATAAATTATAAAATATTCGTCACACAAGAACCTGTTTGTTCATTTCCAGTCGCTACACCACAGTCAAACTATGGAAGGTTGTTCAGCGCCTTTGGTCGTGAAATTCGCTGACACGCAAAAAGAGAAGGAACAGAAGAAACTGCAGGCGATGCAGGCGAGTTTGTGGGGACTCACTGCACCTATTGCGCCTGCGACCTACCTCGCGTCCGAAGCGGCGTTGTCGCCGGCCACGCAACTACAATTACTGCAGCAACTGCAGGCGGTTGGACTGCAACAGCAGCTGCTGCAGGGACAGGGGTCTACGTTACTACAAGGTTAGTTTATGTATATTCTATGAAAAATGACATACATGATTTTAGAGATTTAGCCTTGTCCAGTATAACTTTGATTGAAGAAACACCACCCTTTGATAGAATATCGATGTGAAGCAACAATAGATACTGTTACTGTTGTGATGTGTTTGGTGAGTGAGAGCGCTGGAAGCCTAAACACGCTCCTCCTCCCTGCCCTATCGTCCTTCGTACCTACTCTCCAATTATTTCCTATCACTTAAACCTGCCTTTCCACCTCCCTATCCTTTACCTGGTGTCCCAAACAAACGATTGATATTTCCGGTGTTACTAGCCTCTATTTTTAAGTATAAGTAAAGTTCCAAAAATGCTACAGGAGACGTGTTAGACCTGGATTTGGTTTATAACACATGTGTGGTAAACAAGCATACAGCCCATCTGTGATGCGGTTACCATAGCCTATAGAAGCTAGCAACAGCAGGGGAATCACTCGCACGTCGCCAATTTTAAGGAAAGGGATATGAGGTGGAAAGGAAGGATGTTGGCGGTGTTTCACCCCCGTGTTTCGGAAAGCGCCTAAAACTGTTGTTCATGCGTCAGATCTCTCCCTCCAGTTTTATCAGAATGTCCTCCCATCGTACAATGATAGGGAACAGAGAGTGCACTCGTGTACTGTAATTTCATGTACGGGAGTGTCCATTGACACTGATCGCCTAAAATCGTTCTGTGGACTATCATTCATAGAATACGTTATTATTTGTATTAGGCATATATAAATTGAATGTGAAAATGTGAAAAATAAAATAAAAGCCACGAGCTGAGATTCACCTAAGACATATAGAAGGAATGTGGACATTGGCCCCGAGTGAATATCACGGTAGCTCAGTGTTAGAGCGCCTAAACTATACAAAGAAAACGCAGGTTCAACACCCGCTCGTAGTTTTTCAATTTCTCAGTTTCACATTCAATTCATACATAATTATTTTAACAGCAAACATGGCTGAATGAAAAGGAACGTGATCAAATTATGACAGTATTTTTAATGAATCATTTAGATAGTCATAGGTTAATTGCTTTTAATTTGTGATTCGTTTATTTTTATACACCGCTTCCTCTAACCTATTTCTATCTAACCTATGGTGTTATTAATGCATTAGTCTTTACCTGCCGCTCCGCCGCAGTCAAAAGCTAGTTTTTAGGTTATATCTAAGGTTGCCGATATACCTAGTAGCTGGATAAAATTTATACCAGTTTAGACTTGAAGTCTAATCAAAAGACAAAAATTTGTTTCGTCAAAATCCAAGATGTAAGTCGTAAGACAAATCTGATAAGGAGATTGGGATGATCGAAAGATCGGTAGGATAGCTCAGTGGCTTAGAGCACTTCCCCGGATTGGAAAAGACGCGGGTTCGATTCCCGCTCCTACTAAAAATCTCTATTTCCTTATTCACGAATAATTTATACTTTTAAAAGTAGCGGAGCATGTCAATTGCTAAACAATATAGATCTAAAATGTTTAAAAAATCGCGCCATTAAATGGTATGTATTTTAATTGCAAAATTAAACTTACTATATTGGATGCATGTAAATGCTTGCCGATAAATGGCGTTGGTCTTAAGACAAATGTGATGAGGAGATTGGGATGATCGAAAGATCGGTAGGATAGCTCAGTGGCTTAGAGCACTTCCTCGGATTGGAAAAGAAGTGGGTTCGATTCCCGCTCCTACTAGAAATCTCTATTTCCTTATTCACAAATAATTTATACTTTAAAAAGTAGCGGAGCATGTCAATTGCTAAAAAATATAGATCTAAAATCATCAAAATCCGTTCAGTAGTTTTTTTCGTGAAGCCCAAACAAACAAAGAGACAAATAGACAAAAATTCCAAACTAAATGTTTGTGTTTAGAGACACCTAAATAGCCTATACATATAATAGTATAGATTAAATATACCTACTTAATAATTGTACGAATGCTTTTCAAGATACCGCTCTAATAGAGCCATTTTGATGAAGTATTCTAAAAATATAAGATTATATAATTACTAGTTAATTATTACACTAACTTCTTCCAGAGGCGAAGCTAATTAATTGGCTATATCTGAAGTTAAGATTAATGTCGCTGCAAATTCATGCCAGTTGCTATTTAAGAGCTATCAAACAAAAGATGTCATGAAAATATGTTCACTAGTTTCGGCGTGATTCACGACACAACCAATTGACAAACAGTCAAAAATTAAAAAAAAAATGTTTTGGTTATAAAGGCGCCTTAGCAGCCTTACAGTATTTAACAACATACGATTTATAAAGAGCGCTTATATTTTTAATATATTTGATAACAGATGACGAAATAAGCTTAAATTAATAAAAAGTATGTATAATCTTCCTTCCTTCTTCCGAATAAACCTTGTGATATATGTACAGATGATTTGTACAGGATTTATAAGCCTGATGACAACACCGTTCTCTAATCCTACCTACCTCTTTTTAGTTTTTCCTCATTTTATTTTTATTTACGCTTTCCTTTCTTTTTGTTGTCACGTAGGTGTTAACTATCAGGATATCGGTTTCAATGGCGCAGGCTTAAGTGGGAGTGCCGTGAGTGGAGTCGGAGGGGTAGGTGTTAATACCATTGGGGGAGGTGCAGCGGAACAACTGGGAGGCCTGCTGGCCCCTGTGTCGGTGCAAAACTTAGCTGCACTGGCGGCCATGACGCAACCGGTAGTGTCGCAGGCGGCTCAAATTCAGCCTGCTGCTGCGCCCCAACCCGCAGCACCGCAATTATGTGAGTTCCATTTTTAAATTGCTATCTTTGTTATATTTTTTTATTTTATTTTGACGAGATAAAATAGTTTTGTCATGAAAATGAAGTTTCAATTTTATTGAATAGTAACCATTATTTATTATGTTTTTCTAACTTTTAACTTACTTTATAATCAGTTCTATATTCTACATTTTTCTAAGACTCGACTGTAATAATAATAATAAAATAAATATTCACGAACATTACACACAACGTCCTCTGGTCCCAAACTAAGTTTAACGCTTGTGCTATGGATACCAGATTACGAATCTAATACATATATTACGTTTTTTTTGTAAATACATACTTTTATTAGATAGAAAACACCTAGACGCAGTACAAATATCTGCGTTCATCACACACATAATTGTCCTGAGTGGGAATCGAACCCACGACCTCGTGCACGGAAATCGGTTACACTACGGACTACGCCACGAGGCCCGTCATAGTTTAAGAATACTTACCCCTACAATGCGCTATAATAAGATTTTGTGAGTGGCAAGAGAAAAAACAACAATAAATACATATTTATTAAATATGGCGTCATATAAAACTATGCATTTTTCCTCCTCTGAGACACTACCCGGAATTATAGAGATAACCCTGGGGTAATATTTTGAATTCATATACCTTAAACACAAAGTGAAAAATGTGTAATCGAAAATAACAGTCACGAGCAGGATTTGAACCTGCATCTCCTGGATACCATCCAGATGCTTTGCCAATTCAGCCATCGTGACAATTGCTCCTGACTGCTAATCTCGATAACACATTCATACTTAACGTCTTTGGGTGACGCCTGCGCTATCTGTCGGAAGTATTTTCATACATTATACCGACCAGGTAAACTTAATTTTGCAGGTTCAAATCCTGCTCGTGACTGTTATTTTCGATTTCACATTTTTCACTTTGTGTTTAATGTATAGTGCTAAGCATCTAAAATGCTAAAAATATATATAAAAATATCTAAATATTCATATACCTACTAAATATCTTTCAGTTCATCCACATAAATACATCATGTATTGTAAAACCCTGAAAATATTATAAACAAATTTCACCCTTCAAGAAAATATTGTAATTACATGTTTTCATGGCGCTTTCCATAAAAATAAACGCGAAATCTTTTTCTTTGAAATTTTATTCGGTTACGAAATGTACGCTGCCTTGGCCGTGTTTTTCTCTCTCTCTCTACCCAATAAATCCTGATTAATTGCTCCACCTCTCCGAGTTCCTTAATTGGACACCACATGAAAAAACATATTTATGTAACGATCGTTTTTGTCCGCAACTTTATCCTATTTCAGGTTTTGGAAAATAAAATTAAAAAAACGTTAATTAACGATGAACATTTTTCACACTTCAGGTCTTCTCGGGAAGACTAACATCACAGGTAAAAAATACAATGAGATAACAGTGTGTTTTTGACATGGAATGACATTAAAAGCTTCTTAGATTGATGTGATAAATGAAAATGGCTGCAGAGAAGTTTAATTAAAAAGTTGATTCGTGACTGCCGTAATTTTCACGGTAATTAGGAGCAGTACTTTTATACAACTGTATATAAATTCTTTTTTGGTGGGACGTCATGGCGAGTGATGGAAATCCGAAGACAAAAGTGCAATCAATTTAGAATTTTACTAAATACCCATAATGAATTCATGTTCAAGGGGAAATCAGTTCTATAATCAAATATATTTTTTTATTAAAAAGTACTTTTACGCATTTTTGATGCTCCCATATTATTTTTTTTTAAGCTTTGAACTCGTTTTTTGTAAGTTCATAAGTTATATGGACAGTTATTATAACAGATCCCTATAATCATTTTGTCGGCTTGGTACAAAACCCAGAGCCAAGCAAAATCCGAACTATACCGAAAATATCTCGGCTCTTAAACAATTAAAGAACTTCTTCTGCTCTAGGACATTTAATCTCGTTGTATTCGGGGGCCAGATTCCAGAGTCATGGACTTGGAATTGCTCTTCTTAAGGAAAGGTGAATGAGCCCTCTTGAGGAATTATAGATCCAATTTGCCCTTGAGTCTATTAGTGCTTCTTGAGAGTAATTACAAATGGACTTACCCACGACAACTTTCAGCTTCTCAGACAATCTGGGTTTCGAAGAGGCTATAGTACCATAGACCACAGTCGCACACTGTGCTGGATTATACAGAAGACGAGGACTTTATTCGACCTCAATATGTTTAATGTCAATGTCATTTAATTTAAAGTATCGGTCATAGTCTGGAATTCAATTCTCGAAATTGTCCAAAAATTAATACAGCTTGGCTGGATAGCGTTCGGGATGCCGCCTGCATCGGCACAGGACCGCTGCTTGTGACCCTCTCTTGGGGAGGACTATGTCTAGCAGTGGACGACGAAAGGCTAACGTATGTGTGGAGGGGAGCATGTGTAGGTACTGGATATTTTACAAGATACGTAGGTATTGTATGAAATCACCACTGAAGGAATGCAATATGGTTCCGGTGGCCCGACAATAAAGGCCGAGAGACGGCACACGGTGGGTTTATTTAGTGGGTGAGGGCCCACACTACCCTGTTCGTTGCCCCGAATGACGGGGTGTGCGGTTAGGTAAATTTTTTCCCGCCTATACAAAAAAAAAGGTATTAAGTATATGAAATCAAACTACAAAAATCAATATATTTTACATAGCTGTCTAGACTGACTTAAAACCATTAAAACACTACATAGTAGCTAAAATATTACTTATTGTATCGTAAACTAAAACATGCATCACGAGTAAGTACTTATTTGAGCAAAACAAAACAGCATCAACGTTAATTTTTTTACGACTGAGCACAGTCGTTACATAAATTATGACTACTTTAGTTACAAAGATATTTTATAATTATTTTGTATTGGGTAATACTGTTTCAAATATGACTATTTTGCTATATGGTCGAGGCTACTCATAAATAATACATATTATTGCATTACGGACGACAACTTTGAGTGTTTTTAGAGGGACATCATGACGAGCGTTCGAAATCCTGTCACTAATTCTAATAAACTTAGAAATCTAAAATGTAATGAATTATTCGACTGACGAACATTGAATCAATGGTCAAGAATAAATCGGCTCATAATGTTCACTATACCTATAATATTCTAAAGCATTACGCAGTATGCAATCATTTATCACATGAATCTGGCCTGGTCTGATTTCTATGTTGCCATTGTACAGGTAGTGTGGCCTGCCATGCGCTTGCTTTTGCTAGGTTGTTTAACTTTAAAACTGGCAGGATAACCATTTAAACTATATGTGAAAATAACGTGTCGGCCATTTGTAAATGGATTGCTCTATCAATCCTTTGAGGATTATATTTCTTCTATTTTGATTTAATTTTTTTTTAACTAGCGATTAATTTTTCTGGCTGCATCTCATTTAATTGCCGTTCCTTTTAAACATAAATGGTTATAAAATAGAAATCTGAAATAATTAGGCAACAAATATCGATGTATTTGTATACTCTTGGATATTTAGCTAATATAAATACATTTTTTAATTCTAAATACCAAAAAATATTGTTTTTGTATGTAATATAGGTAGTTCTTTGCTATTAATGCTAACAATATAATTTCTTTAGTGTTAGGCAAAAACATTTTTTCGTATGTATAACATTTTTGATTGTTTTTGCATGAAGTTGCTAAAATACAATGTTTCTAATAGTATTGACTGCTGTACATACATAATTATAAGTACTACATTAGCCAAACGTCTGTGTTTTTTTATGTTTTTATTTTATTGTGTTTGAAACTAATATTTGCCACTGTCTGTTGGCATGCTGTGTTGTTGTAGTTTGATTTTACGTTATAATTTGGCAGTTTTGGAATGCCTTTGTCCTATTTTTAGTGTTTATGAAGGTAACCAGGTAGGTGGGAACAATTTAATTTATGGTACAGGATTTTAAAAGCTTGGTTTAAACGTCAATAATGTAGAAAGTTACTAAGCTTGTCTTTGACGTTTAACGCAACCCTTTCGCGGTTAATTTACAGATTAATTTCACTCTCTAACTTTGTAGGTAGATAGGAAATACGTTTTGTCCGAGCGGTGACGGACTAAGAATACAAGTGTCACCACCCCATTCTTTCCCACGGGTGTCGTATGAGGCGACTAAGGGAAGTAAGCAATTATCACCCATTGCATGACTGGGTACTTACTTGGTATCGGGCCCGAGCGGGTTGGTACCACCATCTCCCATGTGATTGGCCATGAAGCACATCGTTGCGTTTTGGCTGTAGCAGGAGATAGCCGTTTATTCTTTCATTTCATATCAGTGAAATGGAATGGTGAGCAGCGGCTTGGCAATACTCGGTATAGTTGAGTCCTTGAGCGACAGTTACCATTTACCATCAGATGGGCCGTGGCTCTTCTGCCACTACACGCAATAAAAGAAAAGTTACAAAACTGTTTTTTTTTCTGTGTGTAATATGTTTGATAGATAGTCTTTATTTCGTAAACTTTTTAATATTTACCCACATCAACCAAGGAATTCTATATGAATTACTAAATGCCTTATCAAAATTACCTATAGATAAACTACATCGATTTATATATTTTTTTTGACAATTCCAGGGCCAACAGCAGAGCCCCTAGGTTCTGCGTACGCAGCGCAGTTTGGGACGGCATTCGCGGCCGCGCCTCTCGGTTCTGTGCTGGGGTCGGCTGCCGCGGCAGCTGCCGGCAAGCAAGTCGAAGGTATGATTTATCGTGATAATCCTCTTTAACAGGACTAACAATACAAGTGTCAGCACCTCATTCTTTCCCGCGGGTGTCAACATCAACAAACATCACAAATAACGAAGCAATTATCACTCATAGCGTTACAGATGGTAGGGTTGTGTACCAAGTGAGAGTGCTCACTTATTACCGGGCCCGAGAGGGTCGGTACCATCGTCTCCGCTGTGACCGACCATGAAGCACCTCGGTGCGATGTTTTGGTTGCAGCGGCGGATAGCCGTTCATTAATTTATTTCACATCCGCGATATGATGACTAACGATTCAATGTATAATTGAAACTATGAGCTTTTTCCCCTAACGGTGCGTGGTCTGCCCATTGCCAATTCAGCATACAATTCCGATGGACTATGTCGGTCAGTGCCGTTTCCTACGGAGCTCCATATTATGGATTCGATTACGTAGAGAAATACAGAGTATAGCCCGCTCCATGGCTCAATGAGCGACTTTGCCTTGACACAAGGACAACATTCAAAGACCACGTCTCTGTTTCGTGTATCCCACACGTTCCGCATAATTTATTTTAATTTATAGGTTAATATTTTTTAATACTTGGACATGCTGGGCATTAGTTAGGTATCATACCTAACTAGGTATCTGTTTCAAACGCTCTAACTACTAAAGCACCTCAGATTGCACTGTAGATTAGTGTTGAAAGTATGGGCGTATTTATGTCTCTATAGATTGTCACTTGCTTTTAATATTGTCGGAGGATATGAAAGAGGTTTTATTCTAAGACAATACTAACTTAACTTTCTTTAATCGTGCTACATATTAAAACTAGTTCATCTTCTTTTTTAATTGAGCGTAGTTACCTACTATTTTTACTACTCCTGTTTGTAAATGGATTCGGCTTTCTAATCAATGATGGCTGACGATGGATGACGTCCATGATGATTTCCCTCAAGTAAGCGAGCGAGTTATCAGCATATTGATAGCTTGTCCTTGTTCCTTAACAAAAAAAATTGGACGTCAAAGTTTTTCTACATCCACCTATTCGGACGACCATAAATTTTGGAGTAGTGCCAAACTTTGGCTAACTGCCAATTTCCGCGTACATCAATTGTAATTAGAGTGTAGCTTTGTTTGTTTTTTCTTACAATTATCTTCTGACAAGTACCTGCTTTAGGTACATATTAAAATTCACTTCAAGTTTTACAAAAGTTGTACAGAAAATGCATTAAAATTAGAATAAAATATTTAAAAAATATTATCGTTATCCTTATAATATTGTTGGCTAAGAAAAATTATATTAAAATGTGCGTTTTATTTTCACCAGGTCCAGAAGGTGGTAACCTCTTTATTTACCACTTGCCGCAGGAATTTAC
Organism: Leucoma salicis; assembly: GCA_948253155.1. Lineage (NCBI taxonomy): Eukaryota > Metazoa > Arthropoda > Insecta > Lepidoptera > Erebidae > Leucoma > Leucoma salicis. The sequence goes on along the minus strand of OX411808.1, from coordinate 4,874,703 downwards.
GGATACGGACCTCGCATCGACTTTCCTGCCGTTTGGCCATGTAATTTCGGCTAAAGTGTTCATAGATAAACAGACGAACCTGTCAAAGTGCTTTGGCTTCGTCTCGTATGACAATGCCGCCTCAGCGCAGGCAGCAATCCAAGCCATGAACGGCTTCCAAATAGGTACAAAGAGACTCAAAGTTCAATTGAAACGTTCTAAAGAACTATCAAGACCATACTAGAAAATATTCCAGAAATCGTTCCTAGTGAATTTTCAAAACAATGAGTAAAAATTATTACGCAAAGAGGTTGTAAGATTCTGAACGTTTGTTGTGATGTATCCGGTGCACTTGAACTGAATAGTTTGGTAAGGTGCGTTCGAAAACGGGAGTCCATGTGCACAGTTGTTAACTAAATAAGAATAAGGTTAAGGTTTGTGTCAAAGGATTTATCGTTTCCAAAGTATTCCCCAAATTGTTTATTATTATTATTATTTTTTGTCGTATCATATAAGTTTTAGTCACATTAAGCATAAGTTGAGAAATCGATACAATTCTTAGACGCCAAAGAGACATTAATTTGGATAGTTAAATTATCTAACAGTTATTTTGGCGGGCAATTGTTTATATTATATATCGATAGAGTTTACATTGTCCAAAGGTTTTTTGGTACCAAAATACCGAACACATAAGTATTAGACCTTTATGTTCATTTTAAACTATATCGTTAGAATTTGTTAAAAATAACTTTTATTTTTATGTTACCAGCTTGATTTAATTGTAATGTAATTAATGTGGCCATTGTCAGTTACAGTCAGTCTTTTTCGTTTAAATTAAGAAGTGTTTAGTATAACGAAACGATCTCAAAGTGATCAGTGTATTTATTGTTTACAATATTTGTTGTCAAATATAGTGTACTTAACATTTGCGTACGTGAACTGTGTTCACGATACCCATCTTACTTCTACTACTATATGTAAAGATATTTTAAATATTTTATGAATAATACCTTTATTAAAAACGAACCAAATGATAAGCAAAATAATGAGAATCTTCAATTCGCTAAAAGTTCAATACACCTTCCCCTCTAGACAAAGGACATACGCGCGAATAGAATAGAATAATCAATGCCCCATGTCAATCCCATACATTGATTATATATTCTAGTATATTCTAATAGCGTTTATGTCAGTTGTCTACAATGCACCAGGCATGAATTACAAAAAAAACCTATCGCTACGTGTTTTGTTCATACAGGAATATGATTTAAATACGTTATTACTAACATTTTCATTAAAAGTAAAATGTCAACAAACCAAAAACCGACACTATAATAACGCAACAGTTAGACCGTTACTTTTTGTTACTAGGGTAACATAAAAGTCTAGGTCAAATACATCGTCTTTTATTCTAAACTATTTAAAATATCTTCACAAACTTTTTTATCTACTTGTGTTGTGCTCGTTTGTGTATTTAAATGTACTGCTATTTACACATATCCAACATTTTTTGCAATTAGAACACATCGAACACTGGCCCTTTAGTCAAAAATTTTTGTTAGTAATAAGTATTTAATTATTATAGAAATATTTTCGTATGTAAGTTTGGTATTTCGTGTCTGTTACGATTCTATTTAAAAAAATTATATTACTGTTCTACACTATTTAATTGATAGTCACAGGCACTTTTTATTGTTTCATAGTTATAATAACAATTTGTGGACATTTCTGTAACTGAAAAATACCGTGTTATTAGGTATTACAAGTTTAAAACCAATTTAAAATGGTTAGGTAGGTACTTACTGCAGTAACTTCTCAATATTTTAATGGTTATCCTAATGTTACTTAGCAGCTCCTTGGCACAGGAGTCTCACAAAATCCATATTAGAGTATCTTCAGTAACCTAACCATTGCGACTCTGTGGGGCAGATAAATTTACAGTAAAATTACTGTTTATTATAATAGGTACCTATAACAGAATTCAGAACTTCGTTTTCATACATGAAGGTAACGAATCGATATAATTATATTACGTAACTAGGTTCTTTTTTGTCATTAATTACATTAATTTGGCGATATTTCTCCGTTACACTACATATAAATTAATACACAAAAACTTATCTTCTAATTAATTATTAAAAGTAAGTATTAATTACAATTTATTTCTTGAATACGACCACTTATTATAAAAAAAACGCTCAATAGGAAAAAAATTAAGAAACCTTGTATAACTATCATCCGAAGATAATTAGACGTTATATATTATATACCTACTTATTTTATTATTTTTCCCGCGAGGGAAAATTTAAGATTACATTACTTATAAAAGGTTTTTAATAGTTTGTGCCAATACTTTTATCTTAATTTCGAAGAGCAACGACCGTTCTTAAGCCCAAAATTTTGACTTTTATTAAAAATCTGTTATCTTTCTCTTCAATATTAGTGATGTATAGACTTGTGTTAGTGTTGAAAAAAAAAGTATAACGAGACAATGAACAAAGATTATTTTTCCTTAGTCCATCACTAATACTTTAATTTAAAAGAACTGATGTAAAATAACATCATTATTCTATTAACTTAATTAAATTTAGTTGAGTATTATTATTATATACAAAACAAAGTTTATCGAAATGGGACTACTTTTAGTTAAGTTTTAGTAAACTTTTTGATGTCTAAACAAAGACAATATCTAGACTGAATAAGTTTCCTTTTAGATGTTACAGTGATAGGTTTCTTTTGCGTATACCTGTATTAAGTTCATTAGTCGACATTATAAAATATCCCCATTTCTGTTAGTATTCAAATATTATTTTCTTGTTGTTAAGGTAAATAAATTATTATAAAAGCATGTACGTATTGTTAAAGGTGGACATTGGGAATTGTAGAAAATGGAGCTATGATCCTCGACACGACCACTGATTTAGCCATTTTAATGGTATTTGCATATTATTTCTCGTTTGCGATTTAGAATCGGGAGTCATGCGATTTTTGTGACATGACATACAGATTTCGTAACAAATAGTTGAAAATAGTTTTGTTGATTTCTCTATACCGCCTTGTAAATAATATGCATGTATCCAAGTGTGATCTAGATAGATGTGAAAAATATTGTGAATAGTTTTTTACCTACAATTTTCTAGGTGTTGGATGGGGAACCTGACTGTTGCAATTGGTTAAGATTTCAAGGTTTTCGTGATTGTGATAATTGTGTTTTCTTTCCCTTGCTGCATGGTAATGAATCAGGGTAAAGAAAATACAATTAAATTATGTTTAGAGAAATGAGTTTAGCGACGTTTCGCCACACTCGATTCTATTGACAGATTCGAATCATTTTGACGTAACATTGCTGTTTAACAATTTCAAATGTTAGCGCCACTACCCACGGAAGTGACGTGGTTAATTAAATGGCGGATTCGATAGTCAGTGTACCTTATCGATTAAAGTAAATGTATTCTCAGGAGCCCACACTGTTACCGATGAAATGCCAAATATTTTACAAGCTCCATGCCAAGCATTATGAACTTCGCCTTAATTGCTGAAATCATTTATTAAACTATATGAAATAAAACTTGTAAACATAAAATGTGAAAATATGTATCTTGGTGTAGATTTGAAGCAGAAACATTTCCCAAAGAGAAACAAATAACCTGAAATCCCCAAAAAATATTAAGAAATATAAATTGTCTTATAAATGAGAAAACAGGTGTATGCGCTCCTTACATGACTCGTATAACAAGTATGCCCAGATTCTTAACGCCGAATCTTCTTATGCCCGACTTTTTAGACCTAGTCGAGACTTTTTAGATACCTTTTTTTTTGTGCTTGACTGTTTGATGTAACAACTGTTTGGCTTGTTTTGACATTGATCATTAAATTATATACCTACTCTTGTATGTTTAAAATACAACTCCATAATGATAATCTTACTTATTTTTGCGTATATTTTTACTAAAATATAGCAATTTATTTTTGTTTTTACTAGACATTGGTATTGGACCTTGCAGACGTTGACTTTTCACTTTACATTAAACACTGTGACATTAGCAATATTGGTAACTCTTTTACAAAAAATAATATAAAAGAAAGCGAACTAAATAGATCAAGTATTATAGTTTTGACTAAGAACATTTAGAAAAAAAAATGGCAAATTCAAAAGATCTGGGTGTCATACAATTCTACTTTTTGTTCAATTTTACAAGGCGAAAAAGCTTAACAGAGTATATCGAGTCACGGTACTGTGTAAAGCAAGTTTTTTTTTACATTTGGCACATCACTAGATTACAATTTGTATGAAAAATTATAAAAGAACTGTTTTATACAAACACCGGTTTTGTTGATATGAATGTAAATAAATGTCAAGTTGAAATGATTGTTTTATTGCTTAGTTGTAAGTCCCGTACCATTAAATCTTCGCTATTTTTTAACAATTAACGGCTCGTGTAATACCGGTCAAGAATGCTATCTCGCCACTCTTCCATTCCATCGCTATCTATCGCAACAGATCGCAATGGACGATTAAGGATATAAATAGATATAGTGTAGAGCCTTGCTTATCCCAACATGAATGGGCCGGCTCGATCAGGGAAGTACCAGGGTTCTCACAAAAGATCAGCGTGTAACAACGGTAGTACTCTCACCGTTGTTTCGTATGGTGAGAGATCCCTATTCTCTTATTATTCTTGCACTCCTCTCCTTAGTGTAGGTATTTTTTTTTATTGCCTTTGTTGGCAGACCATGGCGCACTTGATGGTAAATAGTAACCGTCACTCATGGACTCTACTATATCGGGAGTATTGTCAAGCCGCTGCTCACCATTTATTTTCACAGAAATTAAAGAATTAACAGCTATCTCCTGCTATAACCAGAACACTTAGATGTGCTCCATGGCCAGTCACACGGGAGTTGGTGTTTCACTTGGTACCCAGCCAACCACCAGTAATGCAATGGATGATAATTGCTTTTTACCCTTAGTCACCTCATACGACACCCGTGAGAAAGAATGGGGTGGTGACACTTCCATTCTTAGTCCGTCACCATACGGACAAAACCTGTATTACTTATACTCTCCTTATTATCCTTCCTATCCACCTCCTATCCCTTTCTTTGCAAATGGCGACAGGCTAATGATGCATCTGCTGCTGCTATAGGCGATGGTAACTGCTTACCATTAGGTGGACCGTATGCTTGTTTGTCACCTATGTAGTATAAAAACACATATAGTAAGATGGTTACAATGACTTGGAGCATGGAACATTTCAATAAAATACCATCCAATACCATTAGTTAATAGGTACAAAAACAATTACTTAATGGACACCAAGCATATCAAATCTCATAGCTTTCTACATTAATTCCCAGTCAGGAAAAATCTAGTAAGTATGTATCTACTATTAGATATTCTGTGTTGGAAACTTAATATTTGATAAGCCGGATGTACACACTCGTCGAGACAGGCCGAGGACGAGTGTATACATGGCACCCTCGTCTCGTCTCGCGGCTCTCGGAACCGTGTCGGTTTTTTCGGCGCGAGTCAAAGGGTCTCGGGGAATCTCGCGATGAAAACGAGAACGCACCTGTACACACTCGTTCGTTTAGTTGCTCGCCAACTGCGTTCGCGTAAAGACGTGCTCACTGCGTGCGACAACGATGTGGTCTAACGCTTTTTAGAAGCCTACCAAAGGCAAGCACTATTAAGGAATCCAAAGAATGTCAGGCACAAGGATAAGCAACTATTACACGACGCTTGGTTGCGGATAAGCAACGAATATGACATCCCTGTTGAAGAGTTTAAAAAAATATATATTCCCGTTGAAGAGTTAAAGTTCTTTTTCGCCATGGTTTATACTTTTTTTAAGTAAATGATTAAAAAATTACAATAACTAATAAACAAAAAAACGCTGCAACATTTTCCACGTCCATCGCGACGGGCATCCGAAGTTCAATTGATACGAGTGCGTACATGGTGTGCTCTCGTGTCGAGCCTCTACGCGACGAGAGCGGACGAAAAGTTCGCGAAACAAATAGACGAGTGTGTACAGCCGGGGTTAGAAACTTTACGCCTAGCATTAGCTCAAACAAATGGTCCGTAGACTCCTACAAAGTAAACGCTGTTTATACCTATAATAGTGATATCAGACCAATAAATCGGTGGTCATGTCTGTATTTTTATTAGCATAATCAATTACCATTTTGTGGCATTACGTTCAAAACTTATGAGATATGTAGGTACTCACCTTGATCAGATACCAGGCAAATCCGGGAACACCATTGTCGATGTCACACACCGATATGGATAAATCTAGCGGTTTGCTGGTCAGCTTCACTATGAACTATGTACAGACACGTTTTGTCATTATCTTAAAAATACATATTTAGTCCATTGAAATGTTACATGAGCTTTACATTTTTTAGAGGACGCAATTTTATTTTTGGGAGATGTGTGGGGGTTCAATTTAAGCTTAACCTCAAGTTAGTGGGGCTGCCACCCTTGTCCACCTTTAACAATTTTTTTTTTAAATGTTTTAACAATAAAAAAAATCATAAAACTAAGTTAAACATTTCGTTTTGACCGGATTCTCATGAGCATTGACGAACCCGGTCAACTTTAAAGCGAATATTGAGAAAAAATTTCCTCAAAAGACCATCTGCAAGATTGGTCGGAGGTAATATTTTTGTAAAATGTATGAAAAAAGTTATAGAGTAGTAGAAGTAGATAAAATTTTTATATAAATTTTCTCACTTTTTCGCTTATTAACTTCTTTAATTTTAAATTTAGGGCAAACAGTTATATGAACATATTTGTAGGCAAAGCGATTTGCTACAAATTATGTCTTTACGAATTTTTTGTAGGACACATAGTTTCCGAGATATCGCGAAAGAGGTGTTTTTCAAGATGGCGGCCGGGGGACAAAGGCGGCAACCCCACAAACTTGGGGTTAAGCTTCTATTGACCCCCACACATGTCCCAAAAATAAAATTGTGTCCTCTAAAAAATATAATACTAGGTCCTTAAATTTTAACATTTCAATGGACTAATAGATTATCCGTAACAGCAATAATTGAACTTTACAAGGTTTTATAGTTCTGCCGGGAATGGAGCGTCTATACACCGACCGAGAGATCGATATTTTCCCGAATTATCCATCACCAATCTTTGATTTGCGCATACCCACGTATTTATTGAAAATAATGCCATAGCGTAGACATTGGAATGTCAGGTTTATGATATTAATGTTAATCCTACAACTGTAGAGTCCAATTCAAAAGGTATTTTTAACAATTAATAACTTTTCAACAAAAAAATTCAACCGACGAGCGACCATTTTTTTTTTATTTTATTTTAGTTTGGCAAAAATGTCCTATCGCACACCCCACTGCCCGGGGAGACAACGGGGTAGTGTGGGGCTCTCACCCACTAAAAACCCACCGTGCGCCCTCACCCGCCCTTGCTACGGCGGATCACGGGTACCGCGTCGTTTCACCGCGATCCGCAGGCGCCAGCCCCTTCGGGGACCCTCTCCTGTGCGCACTTGGGCGTCACACCTTCGCGGTAGGCTTTCGCGGACGGCAGGGTACTCCCCGACCCCACCGTCCGCGGCCTCGGCTAGGGCGGCATCAGGCGCAGGTAAGCGCGCGCAACCATCGCTCGCGCAGCGACAGGTCCACGCCTATGACTGCAGCGAGTTCCCGGCGCTGCGCATCCCAGGCCGGGCACGATTCGAGCGTGTGCTGCGCCGAGTCCTCGCCACTGCGGCGAGGACTCGGCGCAGTGGTGACAGCCTGGGGTCGCCTCCCTCCTAGCGATCGTGTGCAGGTACTTGCCGAAGCAACCGTGCCCCGACAAAACCTGCACCAACCGGAAGGTGAGGACCCCATGCTGCCGCCCTGCCCATTCTCCCAAGATCGGCTGGAGCGCCCCCACAATCCAGAGACGAGCCCGGGGCGTCTCCAGCCGAGACCTCCACTTTAGGACGGTGGCGCGGCGGGCATCTTCCCGCCACGCTGAGATTGCGCTTGGCGAAGGGCGGCTGCCCCCCGCCCGCGCCGTCGACGCCCGCCGATAAACGTCGGCGAGCACTTCCGCCTTCAGATCCCACGGGGGGGTTCCGGCCAACGCGCAGGCTGCACCGCACGAGACCGTGCGGTACCCGCGTATTGCCTTGACCGCTACAACCCTCTGTGGACGCCACAGAAGGGCCCTATTGAACCGACGACCGACCAACTACAAGGTATGACATGTGTACACATATCTCAGTGAAATCAGTGAGTGAATAAGCAATTATCCCCTAATTTTCTACCCTTAGGGTTAGAATTTTTGTTCACAATTGTTATGGGACCAACTTCGTAGTACCTACTTATAGTCTACTCTGTAAAAATATATGCGTAGCCTAACTTTAAAAAAATATATACATGTCGAATTGAGAACCTCTCCGTTTTTTCGTCGGTTAAAAATAAATACAGACTCAATAAATTAAATACTTTATTGAACTAGTCATTGCCATACTTTTTGGGCGCCTTCTCTTTAACTAATTTTGGTTCCTCTTCTTTCTGTTCAGATGGCGCATCACTAATATCCAACACTGTCTTCACAGACTTGATAAGTCCATTATCATCGGCTAATGGCAGTATATCACATATGAGTGGGGATTCCACTCCGAGAATGTAGTGGCACGTCCTCGGTTCCAACAGATATAGGGATACTTGTGCTGGACTTGAGGAGTTTTCTAGACACTTAAGCTTTACCTCTGTCTGTCTAGGTTTGCCTGTCTTATCACAAATGTCCCCACCAGAATAGAAATGCGATACTGAGGTGCGCTGTTCTGTAAAAAAAACACGTAGGTATTTACTTTAATAAATTTTGCTAATGTGATATTTTTATACATTTTTTAAGAATTTGACATGCTTAGCCATATAAATTAACACAAAGTGCGAAAACGTGAAATCGAAAATAACAGTCACGAGTAGAACATTTTACAAAAACCAAGTAAGAATATATCAATATATTCTTACTTAGTTACTTACTTACTTACTTATCATCACGCCATTTCCCTTGCGGGTTAGGCAGAGAGAACAGAGTGCCAAGAGGTTCTATTCTTGCATACATCTCTCGCTTCCTCAACATTCATAACTCTCTTCATACACGCTCGCCGGTTTCGGAGACTCCTGACTCAACCTTCCTTCAATACATGACCGATTTGGTCTAGGTAGGTGAGTCTCGGTCTCCCCCTGTACCTACATCCTTCCACTTTCGCATTGTATATCTTCTTAACCAGTCGCTCGTCCGGCATTCTTTCCACATGTCTGAACCATCGGAGCATTCCCTTTCGCATCTTTACACCAATACTCTTTCATGCCTACTCGCTCTCTTATTTCGTCGTTACGAATGCGGTCAGTCAGCCTCACTCCACAGACTCTCCGCAGAGATCGCATTTCGACCGCATTGATTTTACTCTCATGCACCTTTTTGCATACCCAACTCTCGCTTCCATATAATAACGTTGGGACAAGCACTGCGTTGTGTATTGCGACACGTGCCTTTTGTCTGAGGTGGTGGCTGCTGAGAAGTTGTCCCAATGCTCCGTTCACTCTATTTCCCGCATTCACTCTTCTTTCTACATCAGTGGTGTACCTTCCATCCCAACTGAATCCACATCCTAGATATACAAATTCATCCACTTGTTCTAGCACACCATTTCCTATTACTACTCTAACATCTGTTCTGGCTTCTACTCTTTCAAAAACCATTATTTTGGTTTTGCTCACATTCACACGTAGACCCCTTTTCTTACAATCTTCTGCCACTACGTCAACTAGGGTTTGTAGGTCAACCGCGGACTGCGCTTCTTACATAGAAGTAAAAAGCCGATTCTGCAGAGCAATGACGCCAATTCTCCCTTCCTCATTCCTTCATTCATACAAAGCACAATCGAACAACGTATCTGTATACCACATAACATGACGTAGATCAAGGCCTTTTTTGTTAAGGTTACAAAAAATGTACTTAACCACACACCTCGTCGTTTGGGGCAACGAACAGCCCCCTTAGAATGAAAAACGAAACGTTAGACGAACTTTCGTTTCGCTTCATTGTGATTGGTCGCCTGAAACACGGGTCGAAATCTCGACTAATCAGGAATCACGCGTCAGACTGTTGATCAATCACAATGACTCGAAACGAAAGTACGCCTAACGTTTCGTTTTTCATTCTAAGAGGGCAGAGTAGTGTGGGGCCCTCACCCACAAAATAAACCCGCCGTGTGCTGTCTCTCCGCCTGTATTGACGGACCACTGGCACTGTGTGACAGTACTTCAGTGATGACGTAGTCCAAGGCCTGTCACAATATAAAATTATCATTAAATATCATAACTTACCAAGAGGTTTAGGTATTTTCCCCTTGTTGTCTTTAATCCAGTCCAAATGAGTTTGTTCATCGAACTTTCCCAGCAGTAGCGTGGTTTTCTCACCAGTGCGATCTACGTGGTACTGAATCACGTGTTTCCCGTAGCAGAATTCGTATTTCCACCATCCTGTACCCTAGAAAATAAGGTATTCTTATAGAATTTTAATGGTAAACTTGACTGCACATATAGCGGAGTAGTTTAGATACCTCCCGAGCCGAGTGCAGTCACTTCGATCCCACAGAGGATAATTATTTGTGAAATGTTTGTGTTGTCATAAAATTAAATGGACACCCCATTTAATTTTATGTTTGAAAGTCCCCCGCGATACAAGAATAGATCCTTAGAACCAGGTTTTTTAAAAAAGTACGTAATACCCCTAGTATTTACCATTATATTACCGATACTTGGGCGCGAAGATCACTTTAAAGAAATGTACCTATTGTCAATAAAAAAGACAAGTATCGAGATCTTTATTAATAAATAATAATACACAGCAAATATAAAACCCCTGCATTTTATCTGCTTGTTCAGGTATCACGAGAAAACTACTGAACGTATTTTAATGAAACTTTTTTGTTTGATAGCTCTTGATGAGACTTAAAAACTGGTATACATTTTATCCTGCTACTATATTTGTACCTATCGGGAACTAAAGATATCACTTAAAACTAGTAACTAGGCTAGTATAGAATATGCCATCAAAACCATAAATGTGAAATGAGAGCCCAGTTCAATATTAAGATACATGCCTTGGTTGTTGACTTCAACGGCAAAAGAAGTGAGACCTAAATGGGTGCCAAGTTCAATGGTCAGTTCTAAAATTTATTTATGACAACATAAAATATTTTATAACAACTTAAAATATCTTTTTTCTTATAACTTAGGATAACATATTGAAGCCACATGCCATCCCCATCCATCCATCAGCCCTTCATCGTCCACTGCTGGACATAGGCATCCCCAAGAGAACGCCACAGCGAACGGTCAAGTGCCGCCTGCATCCAACGGAAAGCCAGGTCATCGGTCCACCTGGTGGGAGGCCGTCCTACACTGCGCCGTCCGTTACGCGGTCGCCACTCGAGAACCTTTCTTCCCCAACGGTTGTCGGTTCGTCGAGCGATGTGGCCTGCCCATTGCCACTTCAGCATGCTGACCCGGCGGGCTATGTCGGTCACTCCTGTTCTCCTACGGATTTCCGTATTACGGATCTTATCACGTAGAGAGATCCCAAGCATAGCCCGCTCCATAGCACGCTGAGCGACTTTAAGCCTTGACATAAGGCCAACATTCAGAGACCACGCCTCTGTGCCGTAAGTCATCACTGGTAACACACACTGGTCGTAGACCTTCGTCTTCAGACACTGTAGAATATTGGACAAGAAGATCTCCCTCAGCTTCCCGAACGCTGCCCAGCCGAGCTGGATTCGTCGATCGACCTCTTTTTCGAAGTTGTGTCTACCTAACTGGACAGTTTGTCCCAGGTATACATAGTGGTCCGACAACTTCGAGAAGCGCGCTCCCGACCAGAACCGGTGCTGAAATGACATGGATATTAGACATGACTTTCGTCTTGTCCATGTTTATTTTTAGACCCACTAGTCGGGAGACACGGCTGAGGTTGAGCATGGTACCAAGGTCCTCCAGCGATTCTGCCATGACCACGATATCATCTGCAAATCGAAGGTGAGTGATGTATTCGCCATTTATGTTGATGCCTAATCCGGTCCAGTCCTCTTGAAAACATCTTCCAATGCAGTGGTGAAGAGTTTCGGGGACATGACGTCTCCCTGTCTAACACCTTTATGCAGTTGGATCGGTTTCGTGCTCTTGTCCTGAACTCGGACAGACATAGTGGCGTTTCTATACAAACACTTCAACATTTCGATGTATCGATAGTCAATTTGGCACCGCTGAAGGGATTGCAGTTCCACCCAAGTTTCGATCGAATCGAAGGCTTTCTCGTAGTCCACAAACGCTAGACACAGAGGCCGATTATACTTCTCGGTCTTCTGTATAATCTGGCGCAGCGTATGTATGTGGTCTACGGTACTATAGCCTTTTCGGAAACCGGCTTGTTCGGGAGGCTGGAAGTCGTCGAGCCTGCGCGTGAGTCGATTTGTAATGACCCTCGAGAACAACTTATAGACATGGCTCAAGAGCGAGATGGATCTGTAATTCTTCAAGAGGGTTCTGTCACCTTTCTTGAAGAACAGCACCACCACGCTCCTGGTCAACGACTCTGGAACGTCGCCCCCGAGAACGACGGAATTGAATAGCCTCTGAAGGGCTTTGAGGACCGGCTTTCCGCCTGCCCTCAGAAGCTCTATAGTAATACCGTCGTCTCCCGGTGCCTTTCCGTCCTTTAGTTGTTTGAGAGCCAATCTGATCTCGTACAGGCTGACGTCCGGGATATCTTCGGTATAGTTCCGAGTTAGTTAAAACGGCGAATGTCTCGTCGCATAGACTTGGAGATCTGTCTGTTTAGTCGCCTCTGATTGGACCAATCAGCCGGAAACTGCACCGTCATTTCTGTCCGTGTCACTATGAGCTTAAGAGTTTGGTCCGAAAGCTTTTGAGTCCTATCGACGCGACTGGTCTTAAAAAAGGTCGACCCGACTGCTTGGACAGTTTCCATGAACCTGTTGTTCATATCGTTCACTGAATCGCACTCTTCTAGGCATTGAAAGCAATTTTGTAGTTCGAGGTGAAAGTTTTCGGGGTTCTGGTATTGAGCACGTGTTGGTCGGAGCGTCGACCTCATCAAGCGTGACCTCTCCACTTTCATATTTAGATTCAATATGCCTCTAACTAAGCGGTGATCACTCCCAGTTTTGATCACTGAGACATCATTGAATATGTGTCGTTTGTCCGTTAAGATGAAGTCGATCTCATTCTTCATTTTGCTAATCCAGGTCCATTTTCGCTGGGGCTGGTGTGTGTGTGTGTGTGTGTGTGTGTGTGTGTGTGTGTGTGTGTGTGTGTGTGTGTGTGTGTGTGTGTGTGTGTGTGTGTGTGTGTGTGTGTGTGTGTGTGTGTGTGTGTGTGTGTGTGTGTGTGTGTGTGTGTGTGTGTGTGTGTGTGTGTGTGTGTGTGTGTGTGTGTGTGTGTGTGTGTGTGTGTGTGTGTGTGTGTGTGTGTGTGTGTGTGTGTGTGTGTGTGTGTGTGTGTGTGTGTGTGTGTGTGTGTGTGTGTGTGTGTGTGTGTGTGTGTGTGTGTGTGTGTGTGTGTGTGTGTGTGTGTGTGTGTGTGTGTGTGTGTGTGTGTGTGTGTGTGTGTGTGTGTGTGTGTGTGTGTGTGTGTGTGTGTGTGTGTGTGTGTGTGTGTGTGTGTGTGTGTGTGTGTGTGTGTGTGTGTGTGTGTGTGTGTGTGTGTGTGTGTGTGTGTGTGTGTGTGTGTGTGTGTGTGTGTGTGTGTGTGTGTGTGTGTGTGTGTGTGTGTGTGTGTGTGTGTGTGTGTGTGTGTGTGTGTGTGTGTGTGTGTGTGTGTGTGTGTGTGTGTGTGTGTGTGTGTGTGTGTGTGTGTGTGTGTGTGTGTGTGTGTGTGTGTGTGTGTGTGTGTGTGTGTGTGTGTGTGTGTGTGTGTGTGTGTGTGTGTGTGTGTGTGTGTGTGTGTGTGTGTGTGTGTGTGTGTGTGTGTGTGTGTGTGTGTGTGTGTGTGTGTGTGTGTGTGTGTGTGTGTGTGTGTGTGTGTGTGTGTTCCTATGAAGAGAAAAAAAAAGAGAAAAAAAAGTCAAAAAAAGTATGTTTTTTTGTTGTTGTTAGGTTGGCACAACTGTTATCCATTTTGGCGCGGAGTTTGAGTTGCATCTGTTATAATTATATTAAATACATTGCTGTTTTTAGTTATATTATCTTGTGTATATTGCGAATTTCATAATGGACAAACACATCGAACAAAGAGTTTGTCTTAAATTTTGCATCGCCAATGGAATTTTGTGTTCGTAGTCACTGAAAATGTTACAGAAGGCTTACTGTGAATCGACTTTATCAAAAACACGTGCTTATGAGTGGTACAAAGCGTTTAAAAGCGGTCGAGATGTAATCTAAGATTTGCCTCGCTCTGGTAGGACATCAACGTCTGCAACTGAAGTTAACATTGCAAAAGTGAAGGAAATAGTGACTGAAAATCCTCATTCAACTTTGAGAGAGATAGACGCCGAACTTACTGTGTCTCACGAGTCGATCCGTACCATTTTAAATAATCACTTGGGTATGAAACATGTTTCCGCTCGGCTAGTCCCAAAAGACCTGAATTTTCTGCAAAAACTCAATCTCATGAGAGTCGCTGAGGACATGCTAGAACGAGTCAATTCCGACCCAACATTCATGAAACGCATTACACTCGGAATTCTTGCCAGAAGGTCAAACGGTAAATAAGGAATATTATTTGAGCGTTATGCAGCGTTTAAGAGAGCAAATTCGACGAAAAAGGCCAGATTTGTGGAAAGAAAATTCTTGGATTTTGCACCACGATAATGCGCCTTAGCACAAGGCCATCATTGTGAATGAATTTTTGTCCAAACACTCAACAAATACCATCGAGCAACCACCATATTCACCAGATATGGCTCCAGCCGACTTCTTTATTTTTCCTAAATTCTAATTACCACTTCGTGGCACCCGTTTTCCATAGGTAGAAGACATAAAGGAGAATTCGCGCCGAGAACTGAATTCAATTCCGGAAACAGCGTTTAAAAAATGTTTTGATGATTGGATAATTCGTTGGCGTAAGTCTATCGTTTCTGAAGGAGCATACTTTGAAGGTGATAAAATAAATTTGGTTGAATAACAAAATTTTTGTGTATTATTGATCTTTTTCCGGTACTTTCTTGACAGAGTAGTATAATCGCAAGTCTCAATATACGAGCCAAATTTGATGTTTATGTGAAATAGTTTTTGAGCTGAGGTGGTCAAGTGACTCCAAATGGTTCGTGTATTATATTACACACAGTACTGCTAATTCTTTAGCTTGAACTTGGCTTGACACGCTACCGCGTGTCTAGACAATCAAAAACTAGCTTATTCTAGGAGATACCTACCTACAAAACCCCCTCAAAAGTATGGTATAGTTATGTAGTGTGAAAAATTTACTTACCCCGTTAAGACAGTTTTCTCCGTTAAGAAACGCCCTCACCGGAGAATCATCGGTTATAACTGGTAGAGGTTTATTTGCAAGCCCTTGTGGTGGCTTCGATTCATCTATTAAATATTCATTCTCACTTAAAGGATGTAACTCAAACTTCAAATGGGTTTCTCCATTCTGAAAACGATATTAGCACTAAAATACATGATATTAATCTCGTGTACCCCATTTTCAAATTTACAACCAAAGCAGAATTGTAACTTGCAAAAGTAAACATTACAGATTGGACTAAATCTTTAAAGTACTAAAGATTTTTCGAGACAAAAGACAACATGTAACTCAAACTTCAAATGGGTTTCTCCATTCTGAAAACGATATTAGCGCTAAAATACATGATATTAATCGTCGTGTACCCCATTTTCAAATTTACAACCAAAGCAGAATTGTAACTTGCAACAGTAAACATTACAGATTGGACTAAATCTTTAAAGTACTAAAGATTTTTCGAGACAAAAGACAACATGTAACTCAAACTTCAAATGGGTTTCTCCATTCTGAAAACGATATTAGCGCTAAAATACATGATATTAATCGTCGTGTACCCCATTTTCAAATTTACAACCAAAGCAGAATTGTAACTTGCAACAGTAAACATTACAGATTGGACTAAATCTTTAAAGTACTAAAGATTTTTCGAGACAAAAGACAACATGTAACTCAAACTTCAAATGGGTTTCTCCATTCTGAAAACGATATTAGCGCTAAAATACATGATATTAATCGTCGTGTACCCCATTTTCAAATTTACAACCAAAGCAGAATTGTAACTTGCAACAGTAAACATTACAGATTGGACTAAATCTTTAAAGTACTAAAGATTTTTCGAGACAAAAGACAACATGTAACTCAAACTTCAAATGGGTTTCTCCATTCTGAAAACGATATTAGCGCTAAAATACATGATATTAATCGTCGTGTACCCCATTTTCAAATTTACAACCAAAGCAGAATTGTAACTTGCAAAAGTAAACATTACAGATTGGACTAAATCTTTAAAGTACTAAAGATTTTTCGAGACAAAAGACAACATGTAACTCAAACTTCAAATGGGTTTCTCCATTCTGAAAACGATATTAGCACTAAAATACATGATATTAATCGTCGTGTACCCCATTTTCAAATTTACAACCAAAGCAGAATTGTAACTTGCAAAAGTAAACATTACAGATTGGACTAAATCTTTAAAGTACTAAAGATTTTTCGAGACAAAAGACAACATGTAACTCAAACTTCAAATGGGTTTCTCCATTCTGAAAACGATATTAGCGCTAAAATACATGATATTAATCGTCGTGTACCCCATTTTCAAATTTACAACCAAAGCAGAATTGTAACTTGCAACAGTAAACATTACAGATTGGACTAAATCTTTTAAGTACTAAAGATTTTTCGAGACAAAAGACAACAAACAGTATATTTAATGCACATATAAGCCGGCAAAATTACTTTTAACCTATAATAAAAAGATTATGATTTCGTATTCAACGATTACGACATACGCATCACTTATCTATACTAATATTATAAAGAGTAAAGATTTGAGAGTAGATATTTGTAACAAATAAACTCAAAAACTAATGAACCGATTTCAAAAATTCTTTCACCATTAGAATGCTACCATTATCACTGAGTATCATTATTTATTACTAGAAAAAAATTAGAGATCTTTACTAAAACTTCAATAATGTAGGTTTATGGATAAAAATATAAAATGTTATAGAAAAACATATAATAATAATTTAAACGAAACTTCTTATGTCATGTATAAAAAAGATACATTTACGTACGTCAAAATATTTAGGAAATAAATGTCCACCCGTGCGAAGCCTGAACGGGCCGCTAGTATGCTAAATTGAAACATATCAATAATATCGATTGTTTCAATCACTTCATCACTTCACTAATACCTATTGTAAATTCCATATCACGGAATGCTGAGCAAGCGTCTTTTTCAAAAGACTTATGTAGCATTTTCGAAAAAGCTTTTTTTAGTACGATTGTAGTCCGTGTAACGACGGACTAAGAATACAAGTGTCACCGCCCCATCCTTTCGCGCGAATGTCGTACAAGGTGACTTATGCCCGGTTCCTATATTCAACGAATCGTCATTGTATGACAGCTACCAGAAGTTTTCAAGATACCGATACCGAGGCTTCACGGGTGTTTCACAACATTATTATCATGTCTAGCAGTAACGAAGAACTGTCAGTTAATAATACCGATGACCCTCTTTGCGTTTCATTATTACATCAATCGTTTCACATGATGTACAGAACCAAAGGTGTGTTTTAAAAATAAATATAGTTATTTATATACAAAACTTTAATACAAATAATTAAATTATTGTTTATTAACAATTAAATAGTTTAGACATAATTTAGACCTTAATAATTTATGTTAAACATTATAACTATTTAATACCTACATTTAAACGAAACGCTAACGCACTAAATACTACTGTCAACTTGAACAACAATCATAATTATGACACAAAAGCCATTAAATAAGAAGAAGAAGATAATTATGACAACAACTATAGTCACAGGATTCTCTTTTCTACCTAATCCATGGCCCTTATATAAAGCTCATGGAAGTTATAGTACTACGTACAACGTAGTATTTATAACTGATCGATTTTGAATTTTTTAACTTGTCCTAAGCGATGATGATATTTAGCACCATCGGTTCAAACGCGACAATTAAGTACTCAAAGAGTAATGCGTACCTATTACCAGAAAATGCTGCTCCATGCATGAGCGAACTTAGGTTTTATATAACATTAAAAGCTGCCCTGGCGTAAAGTAGGTACTGTCGCAGTTTCGCAAGTACGTCAATCTTCCTTGCCGCTGTTTTGCCTTAGATTCAATGAACCGCCCGAATTTAAGGCCTGTCTTTTTGCCTAATCTTTAAACTCAACAACTAAAATGAAAAACAAATTTCATTTGAATCCAAGTCGCTCTGATATCAGTATTGGAGAGCAAATGCAGTCCCCATTTCGATCTCAAAGTTCGATATATTTTCCCTTTTAAGCCTCAATAGCCATATACATGACTTCTCAAAACCGTCCGAAATTGGCTGGTAAACATGTCATCTACGGTTGGTATGTTTGACAACATAAGTATCGGTTGCTTTTTTTATAGAAACACCATAAATCTTCATTTTCATAGATTGTTGTTACGGATCGTAACTGAAAACCCTCCCATCTGTTAGTCGCAAACTGTCAGTTAATTCACTTACGACTCGTATTTTATAGGAACAGATTTTACTTACGCCTGGTAGAATATTCTACCGATTGTAAATAAAACGACCCATTTTATTATTATAGGAACCGGGCATAAGGGAAGCAAGCAATTATTACCCATTGCATTACTGGTGGTAGGCTGGGTACTAAGTAAGAGTATTCACTTGCTATCGGGCCCGAGCGGATCGGTACCACCGGTGTGTTTTGGCTGTAGCAGGACATAGTCGTCTATTCTTTCACTTCATAACTGAGAAATGAACTTGACAGTACTCTCGGTTTTAATTAAGTCCATGAGCGAAGGTTGTCTTGACCGCCCGTTCGACTTGCCGCCATTAGAAATTAAAAAAAACTCGTTCCATTCTTAATGATTTTAAATGATATTATGATGATTATTTCCTTTTTCCTCTAAAAAAAAATAGCACAAATAAGAACTTATTCTTATAGAAATTTCCTAATGTCAGTACCCACTACTACCTAAATTGCGTTATGTACAATCCTCACGTCAACACCTATCTGAATCTCAATAAGGACCAGGTTGGCCAACGTCAGAATTTGACTAGACCCCTGTCTCCAGAGAGACTTATAGGAAGCCACCCAGTCAGCCTTCGACATACTCATATTCAGTATATTAACCTATGCCCTGTTCAATGATACCATATCCATCCATCCATCCATCAGCCTTTTAACGTCCACTGCTGGACATAGGCCTTCCTAAGAATGGGGGATAGTGCCGTAATCGCCACGCTTGGCAGGCGGGTTGGCGATCGCATTGGATGTTGTCAATACTCGAAGGAGTGCTGCTGCCCACTCCCCCGGTATTCCCTCAGTCGGCTCTTACGACTCCCATGGGTGGAGAGGGATGGGACAATTCTAAAGCCGGCCCCACACGCCATACCATATCTATGCCTATTTTAAATAAAAGTTTCTGTCTCTTCGTTACACACATACGAGATGCTTTAGACACCTGTTCACACAGCCCCTTCTATCTTTGAGGTGTACGATTGACAATATTTGATTGATCAGTTAAGATTGATAATGCGTTAGTATGTAAAATCTCCTTCTAATATAAAAGAAGATTCGTGAATATATAAAAATAAGTTATCTAATAACTTATCTTACACACAGTAACTACGAGAACAAGAGTAGTACCTACATACGAATCATCTATAAATATAAATAAATACAAAGAAAAATTCTTTTAAAGTATTATCTCAAGCGTGTGCTAAATATTAAATTGATTAAAAAAATCTATTTAAATTACGAATAAGGATAAACCTTCTTTGGTAAATTATCTAAACGACATTGAAAACTGTTTCATAATCCGTGTTGTGTTTTAGAAGAAAGCGGACAAACAGACATGCGCAGATACAGACTTTATACTATGTACAAATATAAATATGTACTCACCATACTGCAAATAACAATAAGCAAATACGTGCTAATAAAATAAAAATAATTACCTTATCAATTTTTTCAACTTTCAACACAGCTAGAACGTCCTTAGGATCGTTATCCTGAATAACGCCAATAAAGTGTTAAATAAGCCACTAAACTAAATATATAAATTGTACTACACTACAAAATGTCAAGTGCCGATTCTACAGTTTTAAATTATATTTGACTTGCGGCATCTATTACTAACGAGGTCCTAGGATAAAATCCTAAAGAAATCGAAAAGGATTTATTGTTAGCGGCTTCAGACACCTGGAATACGTTTTGTTACCACTCGTCTTTACTAATTTAATATTTTATTGGCATGCAAAGTATAGTACTCGCCAATCTTTTATGGCCGCTCTGAATGTAGCCGTCGGTACAAACCACGGCTGCCAACTGGTCTGAGCGAAAACGCGCTGTCAGTACATCAAAAAAGCGCTAGAACGCGCTAGATTTTTTTTTTAACTTGTTCCTCATATTTCCACAAAGAACCGAACTAATATTGCAAATATGCTTCAGCTTTATTGTTTTCACTCACTTGTTGCGACGCAAATTATTATTTTTTTCTGTGTAGTATCTAAAGATGGTTTGTCTATTTTTTGTGATTGACAGGCTGACTCTGTCGTTATATATGTCACTGATATTTTGCTGAGTTCTAGTTTACAATAAATACATTGAGCTTTTGTTGTATCTCCAAGAACAGATTTAAAACAATGTTTATAGGCGTTATTTTGCTTCCACTCACTCTTACGCCAGGTGTTTTTAAGGTCGTACTGAAAGCCATAAAAGCGCTAGATTTGCCGCTAGGCGTTAGAACGCGCTGGAACCCAAAAAAAGCGCTAGATCTGGCGCCGAACGCGCTAAGTTGGCAGCAGTGGTACAAACTTGCGCATGGTACAGCCGGCACACACCAACGCGCGGGAGGCGTGGACGCTTGCGGGTGGAAGACAGCGCGCGGGCGTGCCCTTTCTCCATGCCCCGCGTATGTCCCGCTGATACCTGATTTTGTGTTCTGCGCAGCGTAATGCGGCTAGGTTCGGAGCGGCCATAAAGTTTGGCGAGTACTGTACGGCTGTTTTCAGTAAGATCGTTGCTTAACGGCCGGCCACCCTCGCCCCACGCATGCACAGCATCGTTCAGTTCTCTCGTTTAGACTTTTTAGTTTCAGGCTCCTAAAAATCACAGCGTGATAACAAATAGCCTATCACCACATTCATACTTAATAACAGAAGTACTTATCAGGCGTAAAAAGTTTTTTTTTAATCCTATAGATTAGTGGATTTAAAAAAACTTATCTACTATTTTTTTAATTACCTCTGTAATTTAAATTTGCAAATACGGCTAGCCTTGCCATAAATATTGTTACAAGGAGATCTTTTTTTTCTATTGCATAAAACACTTATTACTATAGTGTGCGTTAGTTGATACATTATAATATGAAGCTCATACAAAATGATCTCCATTGGCTTTAATACAATCCTTTAAACGTTTTCAATTAAATAATTAAGAAGCTTCTATAGAGGTTTGAGCATAAACTCGGTCATTCTGCTTGTTAAAATGTTGCTCTATAGTAAAATACTTTCGCAAGTAAATCAATTTGTCTGCGACCTCCCCTTTGCGTAAAGTTTAAGAATTTGTTTTGATTTTGCTACCCTATTCGTTTTTAAATTATATGTTAAATAATGACCAGTGCGTCTCTTATAAGCTGTGAAGTGCTAAGTCTCAATCTTTTAAAATACGGTTCTAGTAATATTCATTTCCCGAAATAAAGTCTTTTGCTTTCGAACAGGATTTCTTCGAGTTCTTTCAAATTGCTTTTAGCGCCTTTTTAGTTTTTTTGATGTGAAACATCTAATGCGGAGGGAGGGTAAAATCGGCTGTTAGCGTGGCGACGCTTTTTTACTTGTTCCGTTCAAATCTTGCAAGTTAAATTAGACACACTTCCCGATTTCCTATTGAGCTGAAATTTTACAATCATGTATATATTGCGTAATAATGCAATATTATGATGACATGGAGCTGATCTGATAATGGAGCTGGAAGGTTGGATATACCTTATCGAGTTTGGAATTGTTTGCTTCGTCTTGACGAGTACTTTGGTCCTAGATGATTTCCAGGGCCTGATCATGATGATTTATGCCTATTTCCGCTATTTTACACTTGTCATAATTTTATGCAAGCACATTGAAAAAGTTATGATCACTTTATTTCTACTCATTATTCCTACAAAATAATTTCGATGTTTCACATCTGATAGACGTCCCGCAACGTCTATTTTTTTTGTATTTTTAAGGGCAAGATGTTTTTTCTATCACATAAGTACAGAAGACGTCGCATTGTTCCTATCGAAAGCCCGGTACACAAACGTTCTAATAAAACCAAGCGGATGGACAGTTTCAAAAATTGCATTTGGCTCCATAACTGCTTTGTGTAAAGCTATAACAGCAATACGGTTCTCTTTATCACCTCACTCCATTTTAATATCACAAGAATATTAATAAAACTCAATGAATATTAATAGAAAGATGACAAGTTCCAAATTCAAATACTTTTTTAATCGCAACAATATTTATGGCCAGCCAGACCTATACCTATCTTTGCTAATTGTTGAATTTGTTAATTTTTTTGTTACGCTTTAACGCTGTAACTACTGAACCAATTATCATGAAATTTTGCATATATTTAGTCCGGAGTCCAGAAAAGGACATAGACTACATTTGTCATTATGAAGTCCACGCAGACGGAGTCGCGACCAAAATCTAGTTTTAAAGAGACAATAAGACAATCGATTGGTACCTTTATGAACAAAATTCAATGTATACATTATTTTTATCAGTGAATGAAATTCATCCGTTTACGACTACATTTATTATCCTATAATTAAAATAAATATATTTTCAACACATTACAAAACAAGTAAAACTATCATTCGTTGTCTTTCAACATTAAAGGTTATCTATCGAAGTAGGTCGCATTTAAATGTATATATAACTGTTATATTTAGAAATCGTGGCAAAAGTTATATATATATATATTCATAAAATCTTAAATGTACAGTATTCATTTCGCATTGATTTTATAAAATAGTAACAACTTTTAACTGCGTGCGTGAAGAGTCAATGAGGTTTCAAAAGAGATTTTAGTATTATTAGGCATGTTACATACGTGGCGAGCGTTTACAACACTAACAAAATGAGTGCAGGAAAGCGTAATCTGCACTCAATGGACACTTTTAGTGCCTAATTGTTGATCTTTTCTTTTTTAAACATCAATGACCGGAACCTTTATTTTTCCAGAATTAAAAGCAGCCCGTATCCTTTTCTGGGTTCCAGAATATACCTATGTATACATTATATGTCATGGTGATTAGTTACAACGTGAAAGCATAACAGACAAAACTCACTTTCGCATTTATAATATTGGTAAAGATTTCTTTGCTGTGTGGGGCCGGCTTTAGAATTGTTCCACCCCTCTCTCCACCCATGGGAGTCGTAAGAGCCGACTGAGGAATACCGGGGGAGTGGGCAGCAGCACTCCTTCGAGTATTAACAACATCCACTGCGATCGCCAACCCGCCTGCCAAGCGTAGTGATTACGGCACTATCCCCCATTCTTGGGGAGGCCTATGTCCAGCAGTGGACGTTAAAAGGCTGATGGATGGATGGATGAAAGATTTCTTATACTACGCGGATGGCAAACAAGCATACGGCCCGTCTGATGGTAAGCAGTTACTGTAGCGTATACACGCTAGCAACACCAGAGGGATCACTTGTGCATCCAAGAACAGGTGTAGGAGGTGGCGAAGAAGGATAATAAGAAGAGGATAAGGAGAGGATTTTGGTTACGGCACTCTCCCTCACCTTTCGTAAGGTAGAACAACAGTAGAAGTACCCACCATTATTTCACGCTGATCTTCTGTGAGAGGGTGGTACTTCCCCGAACGGCCGGCCCATTCATGAAGAGAAAGCCAGGCCATAACACTAGTAATTTCCAAAAATATTATCATTGGAGTGATAAATTCTTATGGGAAGGTAAACCGCTGTCTGGCTTCCCTTTCTCTCACGCATACGGCAGCGGTAGGCAGGCTCCTCCTCTCTCACTCTAACCCACAGCGCTAGCCGTATTTCGGACAAACGTTTTTTATTCTCTTTTTTATATTTATATTATTTTTAGTATAAATATTGATTGATTGTATTAATAAATAACCTTTCTTTACATTATCCTAACCTAAGCTTTTCTCAAGTTAAACAATTTCAATATTAAATAGTTCACCTTAGATTAGTTTAAGTTATCACTTCTGTCGGGCGTCCAGACGCACACGTTTTTTTATATTGTATTTTCCGAAATTCTTGTGGACGAATAAGATAAGATTTGTTTTGTAGAATCGGCACTTGGGTTTCGAAATGTAAATTAAATAATGTCATAATATAGTTAATACATAGATTAGACTAACGCTTTCAATATAGGGACTCATGAAGATAGAAGATACTTTTTTAATAGGTATTCATGCACTAAAACATTGTAATAACGAAAACATCTATATGAAAACATCATCTCATTACATTAATGCAAATGCTTATTTAGCGTGGTGTTGCCAGTGTCTTCAGTTAGTCTATTAAGTATTTCGTATTTTGTTTAGTAGGTAATATAACATTTTCAGGAGCGCTGACTATAGAAAACTGGTTGCGACCAAGACTTTTTTTAAAGACATAGGCGTTTAAATAACTATGAAAAAATACTTAATGATTTTGAATTCAACTAATCAACTAGCACACACTCAAAAACAGAATTGCACTCTTAAGCCAAGTGTGACACAAATCATTTTAAAAACAAAACTAAAAGAACTTACATTATTGTCTATCATTCTAATAGATTGGTGATGGAACCGCAAGCTGTCAACCTCCATTTTCAGTAAACTTCTTGGTTTCTTTGGTGCATCATCAATAGGTAAGCAATCTATAACATTCTCGCTCACATCTACAGGTCTAAATTGAGGATGTTCACAGAGTAAGGGAGATAGAATGATGATCTCATATTCGCAAGTGGATGTTTCTTTGAAGGAGTATACTTCATGCTTGCCGTGTGTGTAACATACATAATACACTCTTGTTAAACGAGGCTTCCCACTCAAATCACAGACAGTACCTATACAAAAATAAATATTTGATTTTATTTAGTGGTTTATTAAAATTTCACACCATTACTACTCAACCAATCAAAAATGAAGGGTTCCTTAGGAATAGCAATTTTTGCATAGAGATAATCAATGCATGTATTTATGTATTGAACAACACGCTAACAAAATTGCAGGGAGTACCTATATAGTCTGTCACAATTTAATTAAAAACTTTATAGTGTATTCTTCTTTCTTGCAATTTCACCTGTGTCAGCTTTAGTGTGTGGTGGACGAGGTGACTGAGGCAAGGAAGCAGTTATAACCGATTACTCATGGGTATAAAATGGGTCTCCTTATTCATTATTGGGTCGAAGCGGGTCCGTACCATTGTGATCCAACTGTGAAGAGCCTTGGTTTATTTTGGTAAAAGCCATCCACTTACTCATTTCCCATACGTAAAATAAATGGTGATAAATGATTTATTGGTATTACTTAGTCCATAAGCGGTTACCACTAACTACCGTCTCATAGGCCATGGCTCTTCGAGCCATAAAAAAGCTACCAGAGTACTAGTTATCTGCAGGGTACCTTCAGAAAACAAGTATAAAACCCTGCCACAAGACTGGCTCCACATATTAGTCATATAAAAAATGTATATACCCTCATCTAGCACCATTTCCACTGCTGCCATTTTGACACGTTCAACTAGAGTTGTTTTAAAAGGCTCTTTGGACTGTGAAGCTTCCAGTTTGGCATTTTTCTCTGCATTCCAATGTCCGAGATAATACTCTTGTGTTTTCACTTGCTTGCCTGAATTTTTACATTATAATATTTAATAATCAAATATTTAAAAAAATTATCATTAGCCTAGTTTGAGCTTGGAGGTTTCTTCTAAAGCTCTTGACCATATTTTAATCAATTAGAAAATTTTGTTGTATACAAATTTAAGGTTAAAAGAGCATGTTTAAAATAAAAAAAGTCTTGTAATAGCTTTGATTTTAAAAGAAAAAACCGGCCAAGTGCGAGCCGGACTCGCGCACGGATGGTTCCGTACCATTGACTAGGTAAACAACATTACACTATTGTAACTCTCTGTAACCATGGTGTTTGGCTGTTACCAAATTTTGCAAGTAAAATTTGACTCATTTCGTGGTTTTCAACTTAGACTTAGATGCGCAACGAGTAAAGAAACACGTTTGTGTATGGGAGCCCCCCTTAAATATTTGTTTTATTTTAATTTAAATATTTATTTTTAAAGTGAATATATACTTAACTAAATATTCTGTGAATATTTCAAGCGTTTAACTGTTGCCGTTATCAATATCGAGCAAAAACGGGTAAAAAAAAAAATCACGTTTGTTGTACGTGAGCCCCCTTAAATATTTTTTTATTTTATTTTTAGTATTTGTTGTTATAGCGGCAACAGAAATACATCATTTATTTATTTATTTATTTATTTGGAACAACAAACAGTTATACATTAAAATTTTACATGCATTTATAAATTTTCTTAACCTAAATTTATAAATGTATAACCCACGACATTGTTCACGACTTAACATAAAAATCAAGATAAAGTAGATCAGACTAAAATGTTGAAAGAGAGAGAAAAGAAAAAAGCGTAACTAAAAACAAAATCAAATTAATATTGATATGTCTGTCAGGGACATATTATTATATTAAGTATCTGTGGATAGTAGGTCAATTACTTGTTTTTTAAATTGTTGGTTTGAGAGTGCAAAAATGTCAATATCATTAAAATGTGTGTTATACGAATCAACAAGGCGACGAAGAGGTGCGCGAACTCCGGCATTAGTCCTACTAGTACCAGTGTGGAACAATCGAGGCACGCGCGCCCCTCGCCGATATACTGTTCTGGGTACACTATAACATAATTGGTTTGTGAGTTCGGTACAATCAAATCTATTGTTACATAAACCATGAAGCATAATGACACCTAGCATTAAACGTCTAGATTCTAAGCTTAAAATGTTAAACTTAATTAATGAAGATGTGTAAGAAAGTTTGGTCCGATTACATTTATAATTTATGGTACGTAAGAACTTCTTCTGAACCATTTCCAATAAATTGTTGTACTTAGCATAAAGAGGATTCCAGATTGATACTGCATATTCTAATTGTGAACGTATTAGGGTTTTATATAATGCCAGAAGATTTGAGGGTCGCACAAAGTCACGAGAGGATCTTAAGACAAAGCCAAACATCTGATAAGCTTTGTTAATAATTGCATCAATGTGTTGGTCAAAATGTAAAGAAGAGTCTATCAGTATTCCTAGATCACGAACTAAGTTTACTTTATTAAGCACCACGCCATTAATTGAGTAATTAAAGTGAATTTTATTTTTATTTTTAGTAAAGGAAATTGTGTGACATTTAGGGAGACTTAGGAAGAGTTTATTTTTCTTACAGTAATTAGAGAGTCTATTAAGATCTTCTTGAAGGAGAATACAGTCTTCTATTGTTTTACAAGCCTTATAAATTTTGCAATCATCTGCATAAACTAAAAAATTAGAGTTTATAAAACAATGCTGTATGTCATTAATAAATATGATAAAAAGCAGGGGCCCCAAAATGGATCCCTGAGGAACACCAGAATTGACAATTATTGACTCAGATTTGTACCCGTTAAGAACGACTCTTTGAGTTCTATTAAAAATATATGAGACAAACCAGCGAAGCAAATTGCCTCTGATACCATTAAAGGCAATCTTGCCCAAAAGCAGCACGTGATCCACCTTGTCGAATGCCTTTTGAAAATCACTATATACGGCGTCAACTTGTACTTGGTGGTCCATGTTTACGAATAGATGCTCAACAAAAGTCATAAGGTTTGTGGCAGCCGATCTACATTTAACAAAGCCGTGTTGTTGGGGGACTATAATTCTGTGAAGAAGTGGATACAGTGCATTGTGCACCAATCTCTCAAAAAGCTTCGACAAGGTGGAGAGAATCGATATAGGACGGTAGTTTTCGATGTTACCTTTATCACCATTCTTATAAACAGGTATAATATGTGCTTGTTTCCAAATTGAGGGGAATACACTGTCATGTAAACATTTATTAAATATGATATGAAGTGGTATGAAGATGGTATCAAATGTTTTAACAAAAAAATACGGTGGAAGACCATCAGGTCCAACTCCTTTAGACGTATCAAGCGCTTTAATCGCACTACGTATGCAGTGATCAGATAAATATAGATCGGGAACACTAATAGATGTATCCGAACATTGACCAGAAGGATGCCAAGTATCTGGGTCGAGTGAAGAGGGTTCATATACTGAGCGGAAGTAATTGGAAAATAGATTACATATGTCTGTGGGATTATCAGAAGAGGTGTCTTTAAAGTACATGGTATTCGGAAACTTGCCCCTGCCTTTCCTATTTGATATGTACGTCCAAAAGTACTTAACATTCATGGGTATGCTATCCTCAACAGAACCTATATAGCTGCGGAAGCAGGAGACTAATTCTTTGTGTATTATCTTACGGTATCTGGAATAGTGATCATAGTCCGATTGGTTTCTATAAATTTTCCATTTTAGCCAAGCACGCTCTTTATTTCTAAAACTACGGATCAAGGAGGAAGAAAACCAGATAGGGAATCGAGAACTTTTCAAGCAAGTAAGTGGTACATCCTTTCTTATTAAACCGTATAGAGTATCATAGAAAACATTGACCGATTGTTCAGCAGAGAGGTGTGCGAGTCTCACATCCCAGTCTATATTGCCAATTTCCTCATTAATAGACTTATAGTTGGCTTTACGGTAATTGTAAGTTGGCTCTGAGTGGCGTCTCATAGGTATAAAGGGGGTATTTAAGCATGAAAATATAGTAAAAGGGGGATGATGACTGTCAGGGTCTAGAAGAGGGCTACAGGAAACTAAGTCGCAGTCATTGTTAGAAATAAACAAATCTAAAATTCTATCAAGGGTGTTTTTATAAGTATGAAATTGTACACCATTTGTTATAGCAATAAAATTAAGCAGAAGTCGACTTAAAGGCTTAATCACAGGCAAATTTAAACTGTCAGGAGTGTGACTCTCCTGAGCCAGCCAGTCTATATCAGGTATGTTAAAGTCACCAGCAATGAAGAAAGAATCAGTTGTGCGATCATCAATTATATCACGTAAAGTGTTAAAATATTGTGAATATATTTCCTCAGAAGTGCGTGGTGGAAAGTACGCAGCACAAACGATATGAAATTTATTGGTCTGGGACGCGGGCAACTGAATCGTTACTTGTTCGAAAACTGCATGATTAAATAGCATCACCACTTTGGCCGGTTGCAGTTCACGACGCACTGCCACAAGAATACCCCCTCCCTCATTTTTTTGCGTGGCTAACCTGTCGCGGTCGCACCTAAACACTTGGTAACGATTATCAATGAATTCGCTATCATGGATACCCGGAATAAGCCAGGTTTCCGTTAATATTAATATGTCGTATGAAGCTGCCAAAATGTTGACATATAATGTATGCAACTTCGTGCGAAGCCCCCTACAATTCTGATAGTATATTACTACACTAAACATTTCCACTGTCTAGCTATCGCAGTTCTTGAGATACAGCCTGGTGACAGACGGACGGCCTGACAGAGCTAAAACGAGCAAAGAAACACATTTGTGTATGGGAGGCCCCCTTAAATATCATTATTTTTTATTTTTTGTATTTGTTGTTATAGCGGCAACAGAAATACATCCTTTGTGAAAATTTCAACTGTCTAGCTATCGCCGTTCTGAGATACAGCCTGGCGACAGATGGACGGACAGACAGACGTTGTATGGGAACCCCCCTTAAATATTATTATTTTTTTGTTTTCAGTATTTGCTGTTATAGCAGCAACAGAAATACATCTTTTTTGAAAATTTCAACTGTATAGCTATCGCCGTTCCTGAGATACAGCCTGGCGACAGACGGACGGACAGACAGACAGCGAAGTCTTAGTAATAGGGTCCCGTTTTGACAACTACACAGAGAGACATTATTGTACATAACAGGCGTGCTTCATGTGCTAATAATCAATCAAGCACAGTAGCTGCTTAAGTGCACACCTAATGTGGTATAACACCATTTCCGTTGCACTGCAATCTAAGAAATCTGAGTTATAACATTAAAATTATGTTTGTTTCAGTTCAGTTCTGGACTATAGAAAAACAACTGTAGAACAAGTAAATGTATATACCCTCTGAATCTCTGTGGACTGCACTGATGGCAGAGTGGTTTAGATACCAGCCTCCCGCTCGAGTGTTGAGGGTTTGATTCCCACACAGGACAACTTTTTGTGTGATCCACAAATGGTTGTTCTGAGTCTGGGTGTACTTTGTGTCCATAAAATTGTATGTATGTAAAGTCCTACCGGTACAAAGATTAATCATCAATGCAGGGTGGTCTTTTAAAAAAAAATACAAAATGTTGTAAACCAACCCTCTCTTTCCTCATGGTATTGTCTGATATATCTTCCATGGCAGACCTCATAGCTCCAGTAACTTTCAAGCCTGTATGAACATATCTTTTGAGAAAACAGAGGCTTCAGAAGACTGATTGGAGAAGGTCCATCATACTCCTCTATACTGGTTGATTCTTTTGATCTTAACTCAGGTATTTTACATTGATATTTCTCTTTGTTTGAAGTTGTCACTGTGAGGGTCTCCTTCTTCTGCAACTGATTAATATTTATAATTAATACACCATACAATAACAAGATCTATTCTGAGCCTGGAAAATAAATATAAAGAAATGAAAGAAAATAAAGCCTATCTATGCTAACACTTCCAGCCAGTGAGATAAAAGTAAGCTAATTTTCATACTATTTTAGAGGTGGCTTGCATCCAATAATAACTCATGTGAAATTGTGAGCTGTAAAAAGTTTAGCTGCCATCAAACAAAATGGATAAATCTTATTCTTAAAAATGCTGTTTTTATGTCAGTACATAGGTAATACATAACTTCTTCGCTGACATACTATGCCGCAGTAATTACTTTATCATAGTATCCAAATCTCTCTTTATTTCATAAGTATATTGTAGCTTTATTTTAATTTCTTTGGTTAAAAATTATCTACAAATTTACAATATGTACATATATCAAGTTTATTATTGGCTTTAATTCCTTTATTTCAATAATACTACTTATTATTACTATATGATATAGAAGTAATACAAGTAATATTTTGTAGATATTACATGTTCCAACATAAGTACCTCTGGAGTAGCTGGAGGATTAATTTCATCATCAACTAGACTTTCAAGATCTTTGCTACCGGGCCAGTTGATGGAAAATAATATTCTATCATCGAAACCTTTGAAATCATGTTCTATTGAATTAACTAAATTCACTAAAAATAAACACACAGCCCAAGAACACTTCATATTTGTCGCATTTAACAGTTCATTTCTAATAAAACACGTTTAAACTGTATTTAAATAGAAAACCTTTTCCAGATTTAGTCTAAAATAGCACAACTTGCATTTACATACAACTACTGCAAACTGCAACTACTCTTTCTTTGAATTGCAAACAAGATATAATACAGCTGAATTCAAACTCTACGCAAACTATGAATTTCAGTCATAAAAATCTACACTACTAAATCCGTTCGTACAACTTTCACATGAGCTGGTATTCTGTCATTTGTTGTAACATCATAGAGACGTACACCGTTTAGAAACATATCTCTTAGTAATCTGTGGTTTAGAAATAAATGTCTCAACTATTTCAGTCCTCAATAAAGATGGGTTAATACCGATATTTGCCAATATCAGCTGATATGAATATATTCTTCAAGTAATATCATAATATGTATACTAATATATGAATATCAATAATATTTAATACGGAGGATATAGAGATATGCTGCATATCAATTCCCACCACCATTTTTAACTCGATGATATGTACGATGTTCTGACCGATATGATACGTATGGATACGTACGATGTTCTCATCGATATGCGATTCTATCTAGTCTATGGATATAGCAACACACCCATGGCCATGTTCAGTGGTTGTTGAAGATTTGTATTTAGAATAAACTGATTGAAGCGCCTCCTATACTTAAAAGTGATTGTACATTACTTATGCCAAAGAATAACAATTTATCAGAAGACCGTGGTTAAGACCTGAAAGTAAAATGTCGGCGCCTGGGTCTGGTTTGGTGAGTTTACCTAAATTACAAGATACAGCCAGTTTCGCGAATTGGAAATTTAGAGTAAGATTGTTGTTAGAAGAAAGGGGCCTGTCAGGGGTACTATCTGAGGATAGAAGCGATGAGGAAAAATGGAGAGAAAAAGATGCAAGGGCACGCTCAATAGTAGTACAATGTATAGCGGATAAGTATTTAGAAATTATCAAAAAATGTGTGACAACGGCTGTCATGTTTCAAAACTAGCGAAAATTTTTGAAAGGAAAAGCATATTTAACAAACTATTTTTGAAGAAAAGATTATTAGCACTACGATATGATGGCACTGGTTATCTACAAGATTTTTTTATTAAATTTGATGAACTAGTGACTGAATTAGAAGCTACGAGTACAAAGTTAGAAGACACTCTCTTCTAACAAGGTTTGCTACCTATTACTTGCAATGCCGTAAGACTATGAGAACGTGATAACTGCTCTTGAGACAATGACCGATGAAAGAGATAGATATAGACTTCGTGAAAACAAGATTGTTAGATGCAGAAATAAAACTAAAGGGAGATAAGTCAAATATTAAGGAAACATGATTTTTTTCATGTTTCAAGTGTGGACGAGAAGTTCACAAGTCATATCAATGTTGGAATCATCATCAAAGAGGGCAAAGTATTAGAGGAGGAACTTCACGTGTTTCTAGCAGCGCACAAAGTCGAAGTGAACGAAGACCGAACAGTCATGGTCGTATAGAATTTGGAGGACGGAGAGGACAAGGACAAAATCGGGCTTAGGTAACAGCAACTATAGAAGAGGAAGATGCAGAAAATTTTATATTCCTTACAGGTATCCAGGAAAATTGTAATAATATATTTAATGATGTAGATATAGAGTGGGTTATAGCATCAGGATGTACTGAGCATCTTATACAAAGAAAATTTGAAAAATATATGACTGACGTTACCGTTATTAATGAAATGAAAATATATTTAGCGAATGGAGATTTTATTACAGCCAATAAGAAAGGTAAAATTAAATTAAATTGTAGTGGCTATAATATAATAATGCAGGCAGTCATTGTTGATGATTTGAAATTTAATCTAATGTCAGTAAAACGTGTTATTGAAAATAACTATTATGTTACTTTTAGTAGAGATTATGTTAAAATATTAAATAAAATTAATAAGAAAGCTCTTGTAGGTACCAGTAGCGGCAATCTTTTTATTTTACTAACTAAAATATGTAGAAATTTTTGTAATTTCTCATGACATAGGCGTCTGGGACATCTGCATGACAAATATCTTAAATTGATGAATCTTCCAACTAGTCAAGATGTTTGTGGACCATGTAAAGAAGGTAAGGCTACTCAATTACCTTTTAAAAAAACTGAAAAGCCAAGATCTACATATATTGGTGAGCTTTTACATACAGATATTGCAGGAACAATGTCTACTGTAGGGATAAATGGTGAGCTGTATTATCAATTAATCATAGATATGATTATTCACATTTTTGTGTTGCGTATTTACTTAAAAATAAAAGCGAAGCTACAGATAATTTATTAGATTATATAAGAAGGTTAGAAACAGAAAAATATACGAAGATAAAATATATTAGATGTGACAACGGGGGTGAATTTAAAAACCGAAAAATAGAACATTTTTGTCGTTTCAGAGGTATCACAATTCAGTATACGCAACCATTCTCTCCACAATCGAATGGAGTTGCCGAAAGAATGAATCGTACAGTTTACGAAAGAGCACGAACGCTGTTGATAGAAACGAAATTGCCAAAACATTTATGGGGAGAAGCAGTAGCGTGTGCTACTTACCAGATAAATAGATGTCCATCATCAGCGATAGATTTTCAAATTCCAGAGGAGATAATGAAAGGTAAATTAGATTTGTCAAAATTGAGAACATTTGGAAGCAAATCATGGATAGTTAACTTACCACGAAGACATAAATTTGATAATAGAGCTACTGAGACACGAATGGTTGGTTATGCTCCAAATGGTTATAGACTATGGGATTCAGAAAGGAATGTAATTGTTGTATCAAGAGACGTAAGATTCGATGAAAATGATTATGTTTACGAAAAGAAGTTTGAAAAGGGTAACGAACAGGTCTACCAATATTATGAAGAAGATTTTAATGAAAAAGAAGAGATGAACACTGAGGCACAAAGAGATCGTAGCAAAGAACGAGAAAAAGAGGACGAAGAAAGAAAAAGTGATGAGGAATACGAAGAATGTGAATATGAAAATATAAGACAAGATTTAAGGCTTACTCTGATGCTGATTGGGCGTCTGACCACACAGATCGTAAAAGTACAAGTGGATGCGCTATTTACCAAGGTGAAAATCTTATTGCTTGGTTTTCTAGAAAACAAACTTGTACTGCATTATCGACAGCCGAAGCGGAGTTTGTCGCTGGAGCTTTAACTGTAAGTTTTAGTCGGGGTGGGTCGGTGAAAATCACTAGTCTTTAACATGGGTACTCTTCTTTAATCCACAACTTTACAACACACGTTATTACAGTATTCTTGACAAACATAAACTACTAAGTTACTGCACATATTTACTAACATAATATAAACCAATTGCAAATTCTTGCATTATTGCGTATGCGTGTCTCATCGTATAGCCCGCCATCTTAATATCTCGCCTCCGTCGACGCCCGATCGAGCGCTACTATTGGTCGGCGCGAATCGCCCGCGCAACACCGCTGTTCCGGACACGTGACGGTGAAAAGCGCGCGGGCGGTTTGCCTCGGCCAATGCGAAGAGGGAGTTCTCTGCCACCAGATAAACCTGCTATAAAGTACCTTAATTCATATCAAAGGATTATTATCAGATTTGCTAAATACAGGAGATGTGTCAGCTTGTTTGCTTATAGATAATCAGAGTACTATTAAATTAATTCAAAATCAAAAAACTCAAAGGCTACAAAACATATTGCTATTAAATATCATTATATAAGGGATTTAGTTCAACAAGAGATTATATCAATATTGTATGTACCTACAAATGAAAATATAGCAGATATATTCACTAAGGCTCTATCATCGATTAAACATTCGTATTTTTCTAACATGTTACACTTAATGTAAAATTAATAATGTACTCTAAATAGTTTAGTAAGAATCTATGTAAGATTTTTTTAAGTTCTTAACATTACATATTTAATTTTTGTTTATTTAGGGCCTTCCTAACATAGCAGTACCTAAGTATCTATACCATTATTTGATTTCTATAACTATAACTTATAAAACATTTGTTATTTCGTTTAAATATCTATTTTATTTAGCAACATCAAAATTGAAAACAATTTTATGTTGAGGGGGAGTGTTGAAGATTTGTATTTAGAATAAACTGATTGAAGCGCCTCCTATACTTAAGTGATTGTACATTACTTATGTCAAAGAATAACAATAAAATGGTAGCTCAATGAAGATGTATTTTATTCATGTCCTTAGTAAATTTTTATCACACTGTTCATGTTCACGATATAGCGAATATGGCATATTAGCAATACGCCTGTATTAGCTTTTTTTTTTGGAATTTTATGCCCTGGTTACTAAGACCTTTAGGTAATTTCTTCAGTTTCCTTTAATCTATTTATTGTTTTATATTGATTTAATCGTATTTTTTATATATATTAATATAGGGGTTTAAAAGATTTTTTGTTCTTTAGTAACTGATTGAGTGGCGGCGGGCGGGATGAACAATCACTTAAAATTTTCACATCACTTAGTTCACCGACTAAGATTAATCTGTCAATCAAATTTTTGACAAACAAAAATTTTTGACATTCAAAATCATGTGTGTAACCACAGACTAATTAGTGTGTAGGCATGTCGATTCACTTTAAAAAATATCGTTCTCCGATTCGATTCAAATCGAACATACTAGAATCGATTCTTTTTTAAATCGAGCATTAAAAGATCGATTTTCGATTAATTGCGCCAATTTCAAACATACCTAACTAATTGCATAATATAGATATAGGAAATTATTGATGACCATTTACCGCAAATACCAGTAATTGGATAGAAGTATTATTAAATTAATAAATATTTATATATGTTTATATATATTTTTAGCATTTGACATGCTTAGCACTATACATTAAACACAAAGTGAAAAATGTGAAATTTAAAATAACAGTCAGGAGCAGGATTTAAACCTGCATCTCCTGGATACCGTCCAAATGCTTTGCCAATTCAGCCATCCTGACAATTGCTCCTGACTGCTAATTTCGATAACACATCATACTTAACGTCTTTGGGTGACGCCTGCGCCATCTGTAGGAAGTATTTTCATACATTATACCGACCAGGTAAACTTAATTTTACAATTAAGATTTTTACCTAATAATGACGCAAACCCTATAAATACTTAGATATTTATATATATATTTTTTTAGCATTTGACATGCTTAGCACTATACATTAAACACAAAGTGAAAAATGTGAAATCGAAAATAACAGTCAGGAGCAGGATTTGAACCTGCATCTCCTGGATACCGTCCAGATGCTTTACCAATTCAGCCATCCTGACAATTGTTCCTGACTGCTAATTTCAATAACACATCATACTTAACGTCTTTGGGTGACGCCTGCGCCATCTGTCGGAAGTATTTTCATACATTATAACGACCAGGTAAACTTAATTTTACAATTAAGATATTTACCTTTTTTTTTTACTTCCATGTCTACATTGCTAATAATTTCTCCATTATATATAGCGTTTGAGGTAGGGGTCTCATTGCCTAAGACTAGAACACTACTTTTTGCTATATTTATTTCTAAATGGAGGTATTCATTGTAATATTGGAATATTTGGAATAAAGCTGTATTTATATTATTCATTGCAGTTTGTAGGCTATAGTTACTGGAGTATATTACTATGTCATCAGCAAATTGTAATATATTTACATCAGAAGTATTTACAAGTTTCACATGTATATATATATATTATACAGTAAAGGAAAGATAGCTGAACCTTGGATAATACCTCTAGAAGCTGTTTTTGGTCCATATAATGTATTGTTGTGTTTTATATAGAGTGTCTTGTGACTCGAGAAAGTTATATATCCATTTACATAACTGTCCAAGTATGTGTACCTTAGCCATAACTTTGACAAGTATACCTGGATCTAAACTATCAAAAGCTCCCTGAACATCTAGGAAAACACAAATAATTTGTAATCTTTTATTTTTGGCATGTTTCAGATCAGAGATTAAAGAAATAAAACTATCTGCACAACTACGCCCTCTACGGAAGCCATACTGTATATGTGGAATAATAGCATTGGATTCAACATACCAATCCAGACGAACTTTAATCATATTTTCAAAAATTTTCCCGATACATGATGAAAGTGAGATTGGTCTAAATGAACTGGCAAGCTCAGGCGCTTTATCTAGTTTAAGTATTGGAATAATACACTGTAATTTCCATGACTGTGGAATAGCTTTATTGTGCCAAAGTAAATTAAGGAGGTTAAGAAATATTTTTTGTGCAGAGTCATCTAAATTTTTAATGATAATATAAGGATAATCATCTAATCCAGGAGTTGTATTACGTCGTGATTGTAAACTTTTTGTAAATTCGGACCATGAAAAGTGTTCTAGCAGAAATTTTGAATTTTGATTATTATTATTGTTACTTATATATATTTTTAGCATTTGACATGCTTAGCACTATACATTAAACACAAAGTGAAAAATATTAAATCGAAAATAACAGTCAAGAGCAGGATTTGAACCTGCATCTCCTGGATACCGTCCAGATGCTTTGCCAATTCAGCCATTTTGACAATTGCTCCTGACTGCTAATTTCGATAACAAAAAAAAATTATGTAAGTCATCAATATTGATTAAATTATTATTATTGGATAATTTATTGA
The DNA here is from genome assembly GCA_948253155.1 of Leucoma salicis. Taxonomy (NCBI): domain Eukaryota; kingdom Metazoa; phylum Arthropoda; class Insecta; order Lepidoptera; family Erebidae; genus Leucoma; species Leucoma salicis. The sequence continues at coordinate 4,836,327 of OX411808.1, read as the reverse complement.
GTAGTGGATAGATATGCTCATCTTTATAAAATTTGTTGCCAGCCTTTATGCCTTTAAACATTTTTAAGAGGTTCCAGATCTTACTTATGGGGGTGTTTCTGTTAAAAGATGTGCATAAGTTATTCCATCCTATTTTTTTCTGCTCTGAAATGGTTATTTTTTTAATTGCATCTTTTCTTTTGTAGTCTGTAGTTATTTATAGTTGGCTCTTTTCTGTATAGTTTTAATGCTCTATGTGATGCAATAACACTCTGTTCACAAATATCATTCCACCAAGGGGAGGTTTGCTTGTAAACTTATTTGTTTTAATAAACTTTGAAATTGACAATTCTTTTAGAGTATTTAATTGAGTACAGAAATCATTATAAGTTGAAATAGGATCATCTAATTTAAAGACCAGGTTATTAAAGATTGTTTTCGAGAGGTTTTTATACGTCTTCCAATCAGCTTTTTTGTACAGGAATTTATCAACTGGGGAATTAATTTGATATCTATCTATGCACAATGTGATCTCTGTTTTTGTTGGGTAATGATAACTTCCCATGGTGTCATCATAGACAGACCATTCACACAATGATGCAAGATTTGAGCTGACAAAGCTAACATCAATAGCAGAGGGATTGCGGCTTGGATGATTAACTGTAGTGAATTTACCATCATTTAAAATACACAATTCCAACTCATCTATAAGATTAAACAAAGCATGACCGCGTCCGTTGGTGTTTATGCAACCAAATGCAATGTGGTGAGCATTGAAATCACCACTTACAAATTTGGGTTGTGGAAGGTTTTTAATTAAAGCATGTAGTCTATTAATTTGTATGCGCCCACCAGGTGGGCAATATACACAGAGCACACTTAAGCTTCCATATTCAGTGGATATCAGAGATGCGCAAAATAAATCACCAATGAGATCAGGGATTTATAAATTTTTTTCTTCGAAAGATTTAAATCACTCTTTTAAATCTTTAACTCTTTTAAATCTTTGGTTACGAATGACGTTATTCATTCAGTTGATCATAAGTGATGCAAATATCTATTGATTCATGTAGTTATTCTCTCATTCCCTCAAGTCGCAACTGGTTTTGAGCTTTTTACTAAACGACAGAGAGTCTAAGTTTCTGTGTACCTATCGTCATTGTATTTCAAGAGTGCGTTTGTGCGTGCCTACAACTTATGTTATATCTTTTCAATTCACAATATCCTTTATCTATTGTCTCATTCTAAATCTACGTTCATCATTCTATCCATTCCATCTATTCAATCCTAACGTAGTGAGCTAGTGAGTTAAAGATGTATTTTCGAAACCAAAGATTTAAAGATTGATTACGCATTTTGAAAGATTATACATCTTTTGTATCAATCACTCCTGAGTTACACATCTCTAGTGGATATAGATATAGCAATTGTCTGAATGTCTTCATAGAATGTGGTGTTTAATATATTGTATTTTATATGTGGTTTAATCAATATTGCTACTCCATTATGTGTGTTAATTGAATTTCTATTGTGAATGTTGTAACCGGGTATTTTAAAACTATTGTCTTTGAACCAAGCTTCATTAAGTAAACAGATGTCAATATGTTGTGATTTTAAAAATTGTATCAATAAGGGTTTTTTATTGTTTGCACTTTGTATGTTATATTGAGCAATACGTAGCTTGTTATTAGTGGGACTTGCCATTATTTAAGACTTTTAATTTACACATCTTTATTTGAGTTAATAGTTACAGGTGTGCCCTGTGTGTTGTTACCCAGCTCCACCAATGTCTGTACTAGTGCCATAAGTACATCATTGTTGGTGACTATTTGGGCTTTTATGTCTTTGTTAGGAGAGACATCTATAGGATTATTTACATTATATACAATAGGCTTATTACTAGAAATATGTACAGGTTTATTTACAGGCTTATTTACAAATTGTGTTTTTGGAGGGGTGAGTGGAGGAAAATCCACAGTATTTTTATATTGTTTAGTTGTAGTGACACTTGCATAAGTAATATTATTTTTCTTTTCTATAATCTTCTTCATTTTAATCGGACATAATCTAGAAATTGCTAGATGAGGTCCACTACAATTTATGCAGCAAATTTCTGTTGGTTTGTCACATTCCTTATACAAGTGTTCACCTCCACAAATGGAGCATTTTTACTTACTATTACAGATCTTTGCAGAGTGATTAAATTTAAAACATCTAAAACATTGTTGTAGTGGTGGTACGTATTCCAATACTCTATATGAGAATAGATCATACTGTACATTGTCTGATAGTAAATTTGATAAGAAGGTGATGCTAAAAGGGTTGCTGTCTGAAGTGATACACGCTCTAGGGCCAATTTTTTTTGTAAATCTTCTTACTGCTATTATCTCATACATTGATGTAAGTTTAGTATATAGTTCTTTATTGGATATGTTAGCTGGTACATATCGAATGATACTAGTTTTTTCAATTTGTGCAGCTGGGATGAATGCTCACATTTCATATTTTTTAAGGAATACTGTATTATTGATAAAATTATTAGCGGTATTATATTGTTTGAATATTACTGCAGTTTTACTGGCATTCACTCGTTGAATTAAATAAATAAATATTCACGGACATTTTTCACACAACGTCCTCTGGTCCCAAACTAAGCTTAACGCTTGTACTATGGGTACCAGATTATGGATATAATACATATACTACTTTTTTTTGTAAATACATATAATAGATAGAAAACACCCAGACGCAGTACAAATATTTATTTATTTAACCTCCATGCACACTATACGTACAAAGGCGGACTTAATGCTAAAAGCATTCTCTACCAGTCAACCTTTAGGTCATGCAGAAAAAGAAGTAGGTAGGTCAAAAGGGATAAATATATCTATATAAATACGTAAGCGATATATAAATATACGCATTACACACTAAATACATACTATATACTTATAAATATAATACATATATATATATATATATATATATATATATATATATATATATATATATATATATATATATATATATATATATATATAATATAAATAGATACATATACATACATATATCACATAAAAAAAAACGTACACGTGAGGTTCTAGACTGATTCATCCGTTGTCAATAGATCAATGTATAGCTTGCGTACATTTAATTTAAACACATTCCGATTTGTGGACATCCTGATTTCAAGAGGGAGAGCATTCCAAAGCAGTATAGATTGGGTATAGAAGGAAGAGTGAACAAGTCTAGAAGTATGTGAAGGGCAGGATAGTAGAAGATTATGTGAAGACCGAAGATTTTTGTTATGCCAAGAATAAAGAAATTTAAAGTTATCAGTCAGATAATGGGGGGCATTGGGAGAATTCAGTAGAGTTAAGCATCGTTAGCGTATGTAAGCTACGTCGCTGTCGAATGCGTAGCCAGCTTAGCTCTCGACGAAATTTAGAGACATGATCATATTTACGAAGGTTGTAAACGAACCGAATGCAATTATTGAGAAGTCGGTCTAGCTTATTGAGTAGATCTACATTCAGGTCGAGATAGCACACATCACCATAGTCGATAATTGGAAAGATTAAAGTTTGCACAAGCATTTTCTTTGTTTTGCAAGGCAGGAAATTTTTAAGCCGATATAGAGAGCGTAGGGTACCAGTAACTTTTCTGCTAACATTTGTAATCTGAGTTCGCCAATCTAATGTTGCGTCAATATGTAGACCAAGGTTTTTAACAGAAACAGTTACAGGAATAATAGTACCATCAAACATCACAGGTGGCACAGATGACCTGTCAATTCTATTTGTTATCCGAGAACTACCTATTATAATGGCTTGGCATTTAGATGGATTCACACTAAGGCCAAACCGGTCAGACCATTGTTTTAGTGAAGCCAAGTTCCGGTTGATGGCATGAATTGCTGTAGAAAGGTCATCGATTCCTGTTTGTGTATAGAGTTGCAGATCATCGGCGTAAAGATGATACGCACATTGAAATTCTTGAGTGACCGCATTGATAAATAATGAAAACAGAAGAGGAGAAAGTATACCGCCTTGAGGAACACCGCAGTCAAGAACACGCCAGTTAGAAGTGACTTTCTCATTGCGAACTGACTGCCGGCGACCCCGAAGATAAGAGGAGAACCAACCCAGTGCCTCAGGTGAGATCAAAAGATGGGAGAGGATAGAAAGAAGGATATCATGATTGATCGTATTAAAAGCATTTGAAAAGTCCACCAAGACCATCAATGTTACTTTAGTCTTTTCAATTCCCGACCTTACGTCACCAGTTACTTTTAATAAGGCTGAAAATGTGCTGTGCCCAGGTCTAAAACCCGATTGAAACGAAGAGAGGATGTTATTATGTTGGACAAAACAAGACAGTTGTTTGAGAACACATTTTTCCAGAATTTTGGATAAGAAGGGAAGGACAGATATAGGGCGAAAATGAGAAACAAGTTTAGGATTAGGAATCTTAGGCAAAGGACAGACAAAAGCCATACGCCAGAGGGAAGGAAAAGAGCCAGAAGAGAGCGAAAAATTTAGAATATTAGCTAAGGGCAATAAAAATTGATCTAAAGCGGTGACCATCATGCGACGGCTGATGTTGTCATATCCCATGGCCTTGGACTTTATAGAAAGAATGGTTTTTTTAACCTCACCTGGAGCAATCGGGGAAAATTGAAATTGATTATAGTTGGGACGTGGTAAACTCCCTACATAGTTAATAGTACTATGTTTGGTTGTAACATGGAGAGTATCCATAGTCGTAAAATGACTGTTAATATCGTCTAAAGGAATTGTTTTAGGCAAATCTGAGTGACGTGATTTGCCGATCCCTAGACTCCCTAAAAACTTCCAAACACCAGCAGGGACGTGGAAGAAATACTATCAAGGATATGTCGGCGTTTAGCATTGCGTATCATCTGATTGCAACGATTCCTAACTTCTTAAACCTTGTCCAATTACCGTCACAACGATTTAGCTTAAAGTTACGAAACGCACGATCCCTACGTCTCATTTCGGTTCGAATCTCATTTGACATCCATGTTGCCGGCAGTCGCTTCAGCTTAACTCTTCTGATTGTCGCATGAACATCGTAAAGATTGACGACTGCATTGTTAAAAATGCTCACCTTCTCATCAACCGTAGTAGCCACCATCAAGGGCTCCCAATCAATGCTAATAGCATCCAACTGTAGTTTATTGATATCCATCCGCTCGAAACAGCGCAAGTGTGCAACCTTGGGCTGAAGCTTGGGAGGTTTCAGGATGTAAGATAGGTAAAGGAGGTCGTGACGGGAGAAGCCAGGGGCAGGATGTTGGCCGTGGGAGGATACAAAAGAAGGACTGGAGGTAAGCATTATGTCTAACCAGGTGTCTTCCCCATAAAGATTGTGGTGAGTTGGCGATAGGGGTAGGACATGGAGGCTGGCAGACTCAAGGATATTAAGTAGTTTTAGGCAGCGGCGGGATTGGGATAGGAGGTCAGTATTAAAATCTCCCATAATGACGTGATGAGCATACTCAGACCCTATTGGCTCTATAACTGATTCGAATTCAGTGAAGTAATCAACAGAGGGTGGACAATATACTACTCCAAGAGCAATTTTGGCTCCTCTGACCCAGACCTCTAAGAAAAGGAACTCCGCAGAAGATGAATTATTGTGGGACGAAGATACTTTAATAATTTTGAAAGGTAGGTTACTACGAAGATAGATAGCAACGCCACCACCACGCTTGTCGACTCTGTCATTTCTAATTAAAACGAAGCCAGGAAGAGAATAAAACGTTGATAGCAGATTAGGTTTGAGCCATCTCTCGGAAATCAGGATGGCATGAATATAATCGTTGGAAAAGGTATCTAAAAGCTCGCTGTAATGGCTAGGTATACTTTGCGCATTAATATGGCAAACATTTAGTAGATTCTTAGCAAGCTTAAGATTATTACGTAAAGCTTCACCAAGAGTGTCACCTACTGAACAGAAACTATTATCAGAAGACAAATCAGTACTCTGAGCAGAAAGAAAAGAGTTTTCATCGCTGGATGACATATAAATAATAATAAAATAAATATGACTATAAGTATAATATCCAAGAGCAATATTAATTACTAAATGAAGAAAAATTATAAAATAAAAGATACACAAAATTAATTACTTGGGACTACGTCCTTATTCTGCACCACCCGCCATCCAACAGACAGATACACTTTAAAACAATAAGAATAACAATTTATGAATAAACGATCAATAGCAAAAAAAAAAAGTACTGTTCAAATATAGAGGAAACAAAAAAAAAATATAGAATATACCAACATTACAGACAACGAAAATAAAGTTATTTCGTTTAGGCTGAAGGCACTGCCAAAGCCGTATAATAAATTAAAATATAAATATGATGTTATGTCAATGTCAAAATTGACAACTGTCAGCATAGCATAGGTAAGGTACCTTGTTTTGTATCTTTATTCTTTTCTTTATTTGTTTGGCGAAATAATTGTGCTCACACTGCCACATCAAAAGCCAACAATTAAATTAATCAAGAAGATTGTGAGTAGTGACAACTGTGACAAGGTATCCGTGTAATAGCTATAACCAACCAACCAACACAAAACAAAACATATAATTATAATTACTTAGCACTGCTTAGCATACCTAATGTAGTAGTAGTAACAAATGTTACAATACGTTTATATGACAAATATAGCCCAGTGGTAATGTTACCATAACCTATATACATCAATTATAAACCTTTGTAGTTAACAAAAATAAAGAACACAAGCAGGCAAAATATAAATAGTGAAATATAAATGAATGAAATATGTATGACCTAGTGTGAATATCGTGATATTAAATAGCTAGTTGAAACCTGCTTACAAGACATAATCCGTTTATACATCAATGCATATTGTAAGTGAAGTGTATGTAAAGGCTACCTTTAGTTATATTGAGTTATGAGATAGAGACGAAAAAAAAAATGTAAAATATTTATTCTTACTTTTACCCAGACATGGCTTTGAATTAGTTGCCTTACATATGTTGGCCTATTAGTGCCTTTTTTCAAACTGCCAAGGCGATGACAATTCCTTATTGCAGAATTAGTTACAGCCTTTAAACCCAAATTGCATTGGAGTATGTTTGTGACAGTGGTAGAGCAATCTTCCTTCTCAGCTTCTGGAACCCCGGAGAAAATGAGAACTTTGTGACGCTGTCTTGTTTCCATGGAATCAATAGCCCGTGAGCACTCTGCAATTTGCTTCCTAAGTAAACTGAGTATGTTGTACATAAGCTCTCTGAAACTCCTGAACTCCTCAGCAATTCTGGCTACTGTGTCCTTAGCTGCATTACTATTCTGCAACTGTGATTGCAGTAGTGACCTTATAACGACTACCAGGTGTGGTTTTTATTACTATAATCCCATCCTGAGTCCAGCAATCCTTCTTACCAAAATGCATCCTGGCCTTACTAAAGATTGACTGTCGAGCTCTAGTTAGGAATTCTTTTACTGTTATTGAAGAACCCTTCAGCTTAATTTTTGCACGCCAAACTGTAGCCTTAAAGTCAGTTGTATAGAATCTACCGAGTATTGGCCTATTAGTGCCTTTTTTCAAACTGCCAAGGCGATGACAATTCTTTATTGCAGAATTAGTTCAGCCTTTAAACCCAAATTGCATTGGAGTATGTTTGTGACAGTGGTAGAGCAATCTTCCTTCTCAGCTTCTGCAACCCCGGAGAAAATGAGAACTTTGCGACGCTGTCTTGTTTCCATGGAATCAATAGCCTGTGAGCACTCTGCAATTTGCTTCCTAAGTAAACTGAGCATGTTGTACATAAGCTCTCTGAAACTCCTGAACTCCTCAGCAATTCTGGCTACTGTGTTCTTAGCTGCATTGCTATTCTGCAACTGTGATTGCAGTTCGTCCATTTTTTTAATAAAACACTCTTCGAGGCTTCTTTGGGCCGATTGGATGTCAGCAATTTGGGCCATATTGATGTATATGTAAATTAAACACTCAACACAAGTCATACACAAGTCAACCGGCAGGTGGTGCAATATATAACTCAGGGTGTCACATATAGGGCCACCCACAGAACTACACTATTAACTGTTTGTATAACACTTATTTACAATTAATTACGGCTTAAATATTGTGAATAAATATATTTTCAAAAGTGCTATCTTAAAATGCGTATTGACTTATTTATCGCCTACCCACGAAAAAAAAAATATCTGTGTTCATCACACAAATAATTGTCCTGAGTGGGAATCGAACCCACAGCCTCGTGCACGGAAGTCGGTTACACTACCGCCTACGGCGTAGTTCGGTTTATAATAAGGTAAGTATGAGTCACTAGGCTCACCGCCGCCGCCAACTCCGCAGTCCATTCCTAGTTCTCCATCATCCTCACGACGAGGACGCTTAAGTGAGGTGGGTGGGTTATCCCCGCCCCCGTAACGTTTTAGATTTCCTCAGAATATTGGTGTTCGAAAAAAATGGCTTAAAATGATTAATAGAGAAAACTGAACTAACTAACTAAACTAACTTATCATCGCCATTTCCCTTGCGGGGTAGACAGAGAGAACAGAGTGCCAAGAGGCTCTATTCTTGCATACATCTCTCGCTTCCTCATCATTCATAACTCTCTTCATACACGCTCACCGGTTTCGGAGACTCCTGACTCCACCTTCCTTCAATACATGACCGATTTGGTCTAGGTAGGTGAGTCTTGGTCTCCCCCTGTACCTACATCCTTCCACTTTCACATTGTATATCTTCTTAAACAGTCGCTCGTCCGGCATTCTTTCCACATGACCGAACCATCGGAGTATTCCCTTTCGCATCTTTACACCAATACTCTCTTTCATACTGGATTCCCAACAATTATTCGAAATTATGCAGCAAGCACTGAACAAAAATGTTTTTCTCATAGAGGACATAGAGCAACATAGAGGCACACAGAGAGTAAAGCTACGTTCCGGTTATATACCCACGTTATTATTCATGCCGGTACGTCATATTAGAATTTCAATATTAATTGTGTACCACACTTGGCCAATACTGCTGTTTGTTTATGTTTCTGTTAATTTATTGTATTTCACTAACGTAGGTACCTTGTGTACCTTCCGGACATTGTGACAGGTGACGTATCCTTTTTTTTTGGTAAGGCGGAAAAAAATGTTTCTAACCGCACAACCTATCGTTCGGGGCAACGACCAGGGTAGTGTGGGGCCTGCACCCACTAAAGAAACCCGCCGCGTACCGTCTCTCCGCCTTTATTGGCGGGCCACTGGAACTAGGTTACATTCCTTCGGTGGTCAGGTGACGTATCCTGGATTTATCAATACGATCCTGAAACAAAGCGTCAGTCGACAGTTTGGCTGTTTCAAAACGAACCAACGCTACGAAATGACTACGAAAGTGAGGCAATCGAGAAGCGCAGGGAAAATTTTGATCGCCGTTTCGTCACTTTGACGGAATATTTGGTTTCAATTCCATACCAAAGCAGCATCAACGCCACACCACAAAATGCCTGCCAGAAGTTTTGTCTGCATTGAGCAACAAGCGACCGAACACCGGGCTCCGCAGGGTACTGCTTCACCATGACAACGCGCCCGCACACTCAGCTCTCAAAACGAGCGTCTTCCTGGACACCACACCGGTCAGTCTTGGGTCACCCTCTTTATCTGATCTGGCACCATGTGAGTTCTTTTTATTCCCTAAAATAAAATATCAGCTGAAAGGGATACAGTTTTCATCGCCGGAAGATACACAGCGCTCGAGAAAGCCGTGAAAGATGTGTCTGCCGTGGCCTGGACAAATGTTTCGAAAATTCAGACGCATGAAACTTTGTATAGAGGCTGGTGGAGAGTTCTTTGAAAAAAATAATTAAAATATTTTATCCATAGAAGTTATTTTTTTAGTTTCTCAAAACTTTATGAATGTCCCACGTATTAATAAAACATGTTAAATTTCAGTTTTATTTCTATTCCCTCGAATATAAAATTTATTTGAATTCACTTTGCACTTCGTGACACTAGAACAACACAATGTGTCGATAGTCGTGTTTAGTGAACGTCCCAGCACTATTTGAAGTGCACACATGCACATGACACGCACACTGGTACGTATCAGTTTTGGTCTCGTCTTATTTACTCTATAGCTATAGCTGATTTATCTATATCATCGAGCTCTAATAAGGGGGAGAGGAAATGACTACAAATTTACCGAGCCAATTCTTTGAAATCCAAGAATGGCGGAATTTCCGCTAGGGAAGCCCGTAAAAAATATCGATATCGATACTTCAGTTCTTCAAGCGATCTATAAATTTTTGGGTGGACAAAGGTTTTTTTAATTGCCTAAGGGCCTCGTTCACCATCTTCAAGTAAAGCGTTGATTAGTTACTTCTTAACTAGTGATAATTGTCAAGTAATAGTTACGAGTATCGTGTGTCAATTTCACAAGCGAAAATAAAGCTTCGAGTAGCAACTTACTGGTTAAGTGAATGACGCAAGAAATTAGACGTTGCATTCGTTCAATATAACGTCAAAAACGTCAAAGTCGTTCGCAAATGTCATATTGCAGACACAGTTTACTTTATCTATAGTACCTATATATTGTTTCTTATATCGCGTATTATCGTGTGATTTTATTTTGTTATTAAGTTCGCATCAACTTATGTATTATAATTAAAATGGATAAGGTTCGCAGAGACAGAAAGTGCGGTGCAGAAAGGACTAATACATTATACATACATTTTGACAAGTTATGCGTATTATAATTATATAAGTATTATAATTCACTTATATGGAAAAATGCCACTCACCTTTGTGATTTAGGGTTTATCTTATGTTTTATAAAGTTATGCAATTGGTCCCCTGCATATTTCGATAGACGAAATTTAGCAAAAAAAGTCAGTTTCATCTAGGCCCATAAAATAGCCGACACGGAACTTAAATACACGAATTCTCGGTACTCGTTGAATCGCAGAATATTCAAGTCCATCTAATTGATGATTAATTAAGTCAAATAGATCCATTATCTTATAATATCATAAATATTGTAATATGCAAAAACAACAACGCCACAGCTAACCGTCGAGTAAGCATGCTAATTGGCAGACTGCATGGCAAGTAAGTTACGCGGCACGTAATCTTATCTATAACTAAAAATAAGTATATAATAATATTTTATTCCATCCATCAGTCATTCGACATCCACTGCTGTACATAATAGGTTTCCCTAAGAGAACACCACAATAAGCGGTCCTTTTTATTTGTTAAAGTCGGTCTAAAATGCAAGTTTACGCACGTCACTGGGGTACCAACAAGATCCAGGGGGAGTGTCGGGCTTGATGTCATACAGGCTCGATTCTTGTGTCGAGTTCATGAGCCACAATACCGACTAAAACATGACCGCGACGCCTTCTTCCGTCATAATGGAGAGAGTCTTAGGATCGTCTACAGATATTCCACATTGACGCTCTAGTGACTACATCCAAGGGTGCCTTGCGGTTTTGACCAGTTCGTCAGTCCTTCTGGCGGGAGGCCATCCTATGCTGCGCCTTCCTGTGAAACATCTAATGCGGAGGGAGGGTAGGTAAAACCAAGTGTTAGCGTGGCGACGCTTTGACGTGACAATACAATATTATGATGACATGGAGCTGGTCTGACGATGGAAGGTGGACATAGGAATTCTATAATGAAACGGTGCAACCCTACTGAGTTTAGACTCGTTTGATTCGCCATCACGATTAATTTGTCTTTAGATGGTTTCCAGGGTCTGATGGTGAAGCTAAAAGGTGGCTATAAGAACTCCGTTATAAAACGACATAACCCCATCGATTTTGGGCTCGTATGGTTACTCTTGACGAGTACTTTGTCTCTAGATGGTGCCCAGGGTCTGATGATGGAGCTGAAAGGTGGCCACAGTAACTCTGTAATGAAACAACGCATCCCCATCGAGTTCATACTCGTTTGATTCGTCTTGACGAGTACTTTGTCTCTAGATAGTATCCATGGTCTGATAATGGAGCTAGAAGGTGGCAATGGGTACTCGTTAATTAAACGTCGCAACAGATCGATTTAGGGCTAGTTTGAGTTATCTTGAACAGTACCATGATAGCCCTATATGATATTCATGATCTGGTAATGGAGCCACAATCCCATCAACTTTAGAATCGTTTGATTCGTTTTGACAAGTATTTCGGTCCTAGATGATATCTAGGGCCTGATGATGATGATTTATGTCCATTTCCGTTATTATACACATGTCATAATTATACAAGCACGCAGTAAAAAGTTATAATCATTGTATTTTAACTCACAATTTTTTTTTAAGGTAAATGCTTTGAATGCTAATAATAATACAATTCAAATGATTAATCAATTCGATAAATTAATAAAAATTAATTAATATATATATTAAAGAAACATAAATTAATACAAATTAATTTATTTAATGGTATGCTGCTAAGCCACTTCTCACCACTTCATTTCGAGCACACAAAATTAATAAATGGACGGCTTCTTCCCACTATAATTATATATATGAAAATTTGTGACAAATAAAAATCACAAATTATTAGTGGTGGATGCTAGGCTGGAACCTAAATAGCGCAAATTAAATATTTTTAAAATATAGGATATTTATATTAATATTTTTTAAAACATCGATATATCAATAGTTGTTGATTCTTCCTGCATTTCTAATTGACAGCTGGCATACAACAGATAAAGCCTTTGTTCCGATATACACTGCGAGCACTGTGATTTCACGTGATCAACAGCTTCCATAAATATAACAACTTGCACTATGGAATATTATTATTATTATTGAATATTATAAATAAAAGATACCCAAACATGGCAAATATAAAGAAATTGTGTTTATTGCAGTGTAAAACCAATACTTTGTATGAAATGAAATTAATGACAGATCAGTATACTGGACTGCATTCCGTTATAAACAGTAACCAGTATAGCTAACTATAAAGGAACGACTTCACAGTATACTAAATTGACATCACACCTTACCGTGCTCGTAGTGTATATCGGAACACACCCAAATTACGCTGTCATCGTAACTATTAAGATGGCGGACAACAGCCAAAGTAAGTCACTTTTACTAGGTATATGAAGATTAGGGTGCCTCCTCCTTATTAGAGCTATTGGGCCTGAATCTTCTATTCTTCTTCTTCTTGTTTTATGGATATTGGAGGAGATTGTCCACAACTTCGCCAATGTCACGTGGCGGAGATAGACCGTCAAACGAAGGAGATTGTTCGGTGATAATAGAAAGGCCGGTGAATATGGTGTCAAATGGAACAAATTACTATGATGATTAAACAAACAACATTAACTAACTACATATCATACTAATATCTATTCTTATGTACAGTGCTAAAGTAATTATCCCTCTAAAATTTATTTACAATTTAGTCTTATTTACCTTTAGGAATTTACAAAGAATTAAAACAAATGGAGTAAATACAAGTGATAAAAGTGATTTAAATGAGTAGGACGGGGAATTTCATGAGGTAAAATATACAATGAGTAGCGAAGTTAGATGCAGCTAAAAAAAATATGGTCCACATTTCCTTGAGCTAGTCCACATTCACAAATAGAGCTATCCCTAATCCTAAGTTTGGCCAGAAAAACTGGGGTACAAGAATGGTTCAAACGTAACGACAGATGGTAGAAGTGGTTGTCTTATCAGCCTTGAATATCAACTTGAATATCACCATAAAATTTTCCTTTTAAAGTTTTAGACACTATCCAATCTTTATTCCACTGCTGGAACAAGACTGTCTTTAAGGATGCACAAATGTCATGGAAATATAATTGCGAATAGTCTAGGGAGCCTACAACCGCTGCAGATCTGGCGCATGAGTCAGCAGTTTCATTCCCCAGGATACCTGTGTGTCCAGGAATCCAAGACAAAATAATGTTAATACCAAGTTTTTTACATTTTAACAATTCCTCTCTAATTTTAAGGGAAATAGGAAATCTTGTTTTAGATCTAAAAGGGTTTGATAAGATGGATTGAAGACAACTTTTAGAATCCGAAAATATTATAGAGTTATTCAAATTGTGTGATCTCACAAATAAAATAGCTTCTAAAATAGCTATTGATTCGCCGGTAAATATTGAAGTAGCAGGTGGACATTTATAAGATAATACGATTCTGGTAAAGGGAATCCACGCTACGCCTACGGCGCTATCGGCTTATTTAGAAGCATCCTTGTATAAAGTGAACCAATTCTTATATTCACTTTGAATTTTGTTATGAAATACGGTATTAGCTTCAATTGTATACTTATCAATGCCAAAGTTAAAGATTACTTTTGGTTGGAAAGTTAATGCTTCATAATCTGTAGAGTAAAAAATGTGATAAGGAGATTGGGTATGTCTAAAAGATAGTACTGTACTGGGACGCAGGTTCGATTCCCGCCTGTACTAAAATACTCTTTTTCATTATTCACAAATTATGATTTGTACTTTAAGACTAGCGGAGCATCTCAATTGCTAAAATATAGATCAAAATGTACTTGATTAAACTTAAGAAAACTCCAGAAAATACAAGGAAATTTGTCTGATGATTAGAGAAGGTCATGAACGTTATAAAGAGCAGCCAGTTGGTTTAATTTTGATTTGAGAGGATGATCACAATTTCGAATTAGTTTAAAAAAAATCTGTTGCAGAGGAATTACCTACGCAATGAAAGAGGAGGTTCGACACACTCTACTTGCATTGCGTTAATAGGCGATGATTTCATTGCTCCAAGAATAATACGTAGGCATTTAGATTGGGTTTTGATCCAATTTTTAAGGGCAGTTTTAGTACAAGGGTCTAAAAGGAAGGAACCATAATCCATATGACTGCGAATAATAGCATTATATAAGATTTTTTGGGTGAAAGGATATGAATCTTATCTTCTTCTTCTTGTCTAATAGCTCTTGGATATGAATCTTCTATGAATGTTTAGCAAAATGACATAAGACATGACAATGCCACTCTGCCCACTCTTTTGTCATTGTCATTGTCATATCATACTCATTGTCATTTGTAGTTTGTATTGAATGCATAAGTAGTCTGTGGTATTGATATTGAACGAAAATGGCGTTCAGCTTTCCAGCTTTTTCATATATTATAGCGTTAATTGTAGATGCTTTCTTAATATTTTTCTCTATATTCCATGTTATTGCGTTTGATGAACTGAAAACCGACTATAAAAATCCTATAGACCAATGTAATAGCCTTAATCCAGTGAGTAATTATACATTTACTAAGTCTTACCAAAGTTCACGATAGGTGTAACTTAAGTAACCAATATTTCTTTTTACAGTTGGTGTTACCGGAGTACCTGCTACATTTATTAATAAATCTACTATTTTTACTCTCAGGAGAATGGTTTTCACTAATGATAAACATTCCACTCATCTTATATCATATTCACAGGTAAATTCAACTGTAAATAGGTTATGTTGTTATAATTTAAATGCACATGAAGGACAAGGTCTTTAGGTAAGGTCGGAGTATGCAGACCTTGTAATTGCAGTTATTTAGAATATCAATGCACATCTATTTTAAATATGTGGATATTTTTTGATTTGAGATTTTTTCATTGTAAGAAAAACCTTAGAATAATAACGCTTAGAACCCGAGTAGGTCCAAACGGAGTGAAGCACTTTCAAGTTTGCCTTAAAAGGCTAACTGCGTTGCTCCTTCTGTCAGTGTCCATGATAAAGTGTCATTGTAAACATCTCGCATAATTTTATTTAAAAATGACACCGCACCGTGAAAGGATGTCACAACGCGTCTCATAACCACAATAATGATAGGACGAATACATTTCACTCGTAAGTACTCTTTGATAATTAATAATTTTCAGTAAGACATTCGTCTAAACAGAAAACTAAATTGTAATCAAAATATTGCCAGCTTTAGAAAAATATTTACCCTGAATCAAAAAATATCTATTTAATTGCGGGAATCGAACCTGCGTCCCTTCCTTTCCTTTCACTTCCCCGGAAAGGAAGGGACGCAGGTTCGATTCCCGCTCGTACTAAAATACTCTTTTTCCTTATTCACAAATTCTAATTTGTACTTTAAGAGTAGCTGAGCATGTCTTGCTAAAATATAGATCAAAAATGTATAAAAGTATTTTTTTCATGTTTATGCCTAAAGTTTTGTAAATAGAAGATTAATAAGGAACAACTTTTATGTACCTGAATCAATTTAATATTTAGTACTGCAAATTTAAAAAGAATTCCACTGTTTATGCCAATCTTGACTTAATGGTACATTGAATGACCAAAGGATTTTCCTATGAAAACTAGTACTTTGTAACATTCCATTGCATGGCAAGAATCAATGGTAAAATAAATGAACAATTTGTTTATGCACAGATGGCAGAGTGGTTTAGATATGGGCCCGAGTGTTTTTGGTTCGATTCCCACACAGGACAACTCTCTGTGTGAACCACAAATGGTTTTTTGTAGTCTGGGTCTACTTTGTGTCTGTGAAAATGTATGTTTGTAAAGTCCTCCATGATATGAGGATTATTCCTTAGTGCAGTAACAGTAGACACAACTAATGTAGATGTTACAACTATCACAATGGATAGGTTACATATAAGACCATGTATCACTACTGTGTATGCATTGGACCAGTGTAGTGGACGACGGCCTAAATCTCATGTCTCTCTCTACTGATAAAAAAATTCTCCATCCCAGAGTTAGAGTTGGCAGTGTTTCACACCCATGCCACGTAAAGCTGTTTGTTCTGCAACTGATGTCTGAATGCCGTTCTATCAGACTATGACAGTGAGGGAACAGAGAATACACTTGTGTTTGTGCACACAGTTGCACTATAATATCTTCTATGTACATGGCTGCATATTTTCTGTTGGCACCATGACCAAAAATACAGTCACTAGCTAGATTATTATTATCTGATGGGCCTCGTGGCGTAGTCGGTAGTGTAACTGACTATCGTGCACGAGGTTGTGGGTTCGATTTCTACTCAGGACAATTATTTGTGTGATGAACACATATTTGCACTGTATCTTTTTTTTTTTTTTCATGTGGTTTCAGACGAGCCACGGCCCATCTGATGGTAAATGGTAACCATCGCTCATGGACTCAACTATACCGAAAATATTGTCAAGCAGCTGCTCACCATTTCATTTCACAGATATGAAATGAAAGAATAAACGGCTATCTCCTGCTACAACCAAAACGCAACGATGTGCTCCATGGCCGGTCACACGGGAGATGGTGGTGGTACCAACCCGCTCGGGCCAAGTGAGTACTCCCACTTGGTACCCGCCCTACCACCAGTCATGCAATGTATGATAATTGCTTACTTCCCTTAGTCGCCTCATACGACACCCGTGGGAAAGGATGGGGTGGTGACAATTGTATTCTTAGTCTGTCACCACACGGACAAAGTCTGGGTGTCTTGGTGTTTTCTATCTATTATAATTATGTATGTATTTACAAAAAGAAGTAATATATATATCTGTAATCTGGTACCCATAGCACAAGCGTCAAATTTACACATGTCATGTCAGTGTGAAATGTCCGTGAATATTTATTTATTTATTATTTACCGTGTAACGCTTAACTTGTTTCAGATACTATACCAGGCCAGTAATGTCAGGTCCTGGCTTGTATGATCCTACAAGCATAATGAATGCTGATGTTCTGACTGTGTGTCAAAGAGAAGGATGGATCAAGCTGGCATTTTACTTATTGTCATTCTTTTTATACCTATATGGGTAAGTTATTTTTCATTGGCTTTATCAATTTGTCTACTTTATTAACTTGCAATATTTTAATCTAAAATGATTATTAAATTATGACACCCTTCCCTGTAACAATGACCCGTCGAGCAATGAACCAGTTTCAAATTCAAATTAATTGATTGCGAATATAGGTATTTATACATTGGTGTTATAAAGAAATCATAGCCTCGCCATATTCTGCTAAAAGCATGCAATATTAGCAGTTTCTCCTTATAAGTTAAGATCTTATCTATACTACTACTAGTATACATTTTATCCCACTATAATATAAGCGTCGCCACGCTAACAGCCGGTTTTACCCTCCCTCCGCATTAAATGTTTACATTAAAAATATAAGTTCCGGATAATTAATCACCAACATATCATATACTAAAACCTTCGAAACACGCTGCATCTTATGGTATAAGTATTATTCCGATCGGTTCAATAGTTTTCGCAGTATAACCGAACAAAAAAACAAACTCTCCATTTATTAGTACTTACAGATAAAGCTGTTACAGAGCTGTGTTTGTACATTCTAAGATATTTAAGAAAAAATGACTTTTTGTCTGTTTATCTGTTTGTTCGTTTGCGCATCACGCAAAAACGACTGAACGGATTTCGATGACATTTTCAAACTGTAAGTACAGATTAAACTTTTGTTCAAAGTGGTCAGTGCGTAACGGCAACAAATGTAAGGATTTAAGCAATCTAATGAGAGATTGTAGATTTTAGATCAGTAGGTTTTTTAGCGGTCTGAACGAGTTCCTGGATAAGGATATAGACACAAGTTTGAATCCTTTTCTTATTGTTAAGGCGTGAAAAAATGCACCTAACCTCACACCCCGTCGTTGGGGTAATGAACAGTGTAGTGTGGGGCTCTAAATAAACCCGCCGTATGCCATCTCCGCCTGTATTGGCGGACTACTGCAACTGGGAGACATTACTTCGGTGGTCCTTAAAGAGGATACCCTTTCGGATCCTTATCCATCCTCTTTTAGGCGACGTTTCTGGGCATTTTTAGGTTTATCCTCTACTTTCACAAAAAATTGTTTCGGGAACTCGATATTTAAACCCCATATCCATCCGTCCATCAGCCTTTCGACGTCCACTGCTGGACATAGGCCTCCCCAAGAGAACGCCACAACGAGCGGTCCTGTGCTGTTTCGCTCATATGGGGGATAGTGCCGTAATCGCCACGCTTGGCAGGCGGGTTGGCGATCGCAGTGGATGTTGTTAATACTCGAGGGAGCGCTGCTGCCCACTCCGCCGGTATTCCGTCAGTTGGCTCTTACGACTCCCATGGGTGGAGAAGGGGTGGGACAATTCTAAAGCCGGCCCCACACGGCGGGTTAAACCCCATAATAGGGGTTCAATCAATGATATTTAAGTAAAGCTGAGTTACGTTCCTACTAAATGGCTTAACGATATTGTTGCAAACAAATTACTAATTTGTAGATGTGTGCATACGTTACGCGATAGATAATACGGAACGCATGATACACAAAGAGACTGTAAACCACCGACTGAAACAAATTCGGCCAACTGCCTGCCGCGCGCTAGTGCCATATGTATGGTATATAACATTATTGGTTTGATATGTAACGCCGTAAGGCGTGTACGATGTCGATTATCCCTAAATCAATCACATCCTTATAAAATAATATTTTATTCAAGTGTATCGTTTCTTTTGGTTTCAGAATGATTGTTGTGTTAATTGCAGCATGAAATACATCGAGGTCTGTTGTCAATAAATTGAAAATATTTTGCAATAAGTTATAATTTATTATTAGTACCCTTGTGATTGTATAGTGCGTCCGATGAATAAAGAATGTTGTACACTTGTAATTTCGTCATATTTTAATAAAAAAAGTACATAGATACTGCTTGTGTATAAAGTTTTATTTTAAACTTAGCAATATTAAGAATAATTTAATTGATAGAGAGCTATTTAAACGAACCGTGTGTAGAGACAAAGTAATAGGTATAAAATAAGTTGGTAAGAAGTAAGTTTGAAAGTAGTGCTCATTATAAAGTAGAGATGCCATATCACGCAAAGCTTGGTGTTTTGCATGATATGGCCATATCTTAGATTAATAGACAAATTATTAATCTAAGGGGCATATGATGACATACAAAAAAATCTGGAAAACGGTTGACCCTAAAGGCCATCCCTGCAACTTCCCGCTAATTTGATACTTGAGTGCTCAAAATTGCACTTATTACGTTTTTTTGAGCTCAAAAACTACTTTTGAGCTCGAGGAGCTCGAAGAGTTCAAAAGTATAATTTTCATGTCATTTTTAGCTCTCCGAGCTCAAAGAGATAACTGTTCTATGCTTTTGAGCTCGAAGAGCTTATGAGCTCTGATAGAGATTTAATAAAGCACTATTCGTTGAATTTTCAAATCACAATAATTTTGAATAAATGAACCGATTTTCTCGTAATTTACGGCATTCAACGCAGCTTTTTGAGCTCTTTGAAGAATCTTAAAGCTCGAACTGGTCAGACTGAAAATTTCATAAAAAATTCTGAAAAAAACCTTTTTTTTTTCAATTTTTTTCGACAACGATATCTCACGAATGAATTAACCGATTTTGACCGGACTGGCGGCGTTCGACGTGGTTTTTTGATGTTAAGAGCTGATTAGTTTTTGGATCGGTAAAACCGTTTAAAAGTTATTCCAAAAAAACACTTGAAAAAAAAAATTGTAGTTTTTTTGAGATTTCTCAAAATTGACCGGTTCGAATCGGTCCTAATTGTATTAAAAATCTAAGTGTGGTCAAGTCCTTTCGAATGACGTCAACCCCGATGAAATCGGTCAAGCCGGTCAAAAGTTATGAGAGGTTTACATACGGCCACACACACACGAAACATTCGGGGAAGCTTCCTAGGACCTCAAAACGTCAACATCCGTTGAAAACTCGATTTTCGAAAAACGGGGTAAAACCAATAACTTCCCAACTTTTGAAAATTTTCTTAGCGGGAAGCTAAAAACATAGGTACTAGCATAATTTCCTAAGATGTTTTTTTCAAAAGACAAAACTTAGTAATCCTTATATCGTGGGGAACTACGAATATACAATTTCACGGACACAGTACACCCAGACTGAGAACAACCATTTGTGGATCACACAAAAAGTTGTCCTGTGTGGGAATTGAACCCACAACACGGGTGGAAGGCCGGTATCTAAACCACTCCGCCATCTGTGCAGTCATGTTTTTTATACTACGAAAATGCCAAAAAAAACCATACGGCCCACCTAATGGGAAGCGGTTACCTTAGCATATAAACACCAGAAGCGTTGTTCGCGCGGCATCAACTCCAGGGAAAGGGATAGGTGGAGAGGAACGATAATAAGGTAAGGATATGGATTGAATATTGGCTTAAGCTGCTCTGAAAATATTATGAAATACAACAGTAGGAGTTAAGTACTCCTAACGTGATTTCACGCTGATCTGTGAGAGGGTAGTACTTCCTGGGTCTAGCTCTCATGCTGGGACATGTAAACTGAAGGAAATGTTTGTGCGTGAAAAAGATGTTTATGTAGGGAGTAATATTGATGTAACTAGTTCCTGCACGAAATATAGGTGGCAGCACAACAGGCGCTAATAGTGGCATGGTGCCTTAGACAGAGGCTTAGATAAATAACCTAAAACACGTTCTCAGAGTATGCAGAGTTGAGATAGCGATGACATACACAAACGGGATAATTTTAGAAATATGAATATAACGTGATTAATGAACATTTTTTTTGCGCAAATACATAAACAAGCTTATTTACCGATAATGGAGACGGTTAGCCACCTTATTGTTGGGACCCAGTTAAATTGGGTCCCAACAAAAATAACGCATACGCGAAAAGGATAAAAAAAATATACATGAGTCTCGCTCACTCTTGCTATGACCAAATATGTTCATCCTTGGTATTCAAATAGTAGCAAGTCTATTATATCCTCTGTCTACGCATGGTACGGATAAAATCGGAAACATTACCTACATTATGGAAATTTCACTAGCTATGCAGCACATCTTTGGCGGGAAGGCAGTAGAGTTTCTAGGGTCAGACAAACAACCACTGAGGTAATCCAACATAGTAACAGTGGTCCGTCAACACAGGCGGAGAGACGACACACGGCGGGTTTCGTTAGTGGATGAGGGCCCCACACTACCCTGTTCGTTGCCCCGAACAACGGGGTGTGCGGTTAGGTACATTTTTTCCAAGGATGTGTAGCGTCCCCGGGGCTGTTTAATGTATTCAAGTTGTTTGTATGATTTGCAAGAAAGTGTGTATGGGTTAAAGATGAATGGGTTACTCATCAAATGTATTCCCTACGCTGATGACCAGGTTGTATTTGCGTCATCGACTGCTGACTTACAGGAGATGGTAACAATAATGAATGAATCCTTGAAAAAGAAAGCAATGAAAGTGAATGTTGAGAAGACCAAAGTAATGATATTAAAAAGCGTTGCTTACGAGATATGGGAAATATGAAAAGGATATTGAAAGGAAAGTGAATGGAGGTAATAAGGCGAATGGGGCACAACACTCCTTTACGAGTATTCGGAAAATGTGTGAAAAGGCACTACTGGCTGTGCACAACGGAGTGTTTGTGCCAACTTTAATGTATGGAAGTGATAGTTGGGTGAGGCAGAAAAAAGACGAGAGTAGAATAAATGCAGTGGAAATGGAGCTCTAAGAAGTATGTGTGGACTTTGAAAGATAGAGTAAGAAACAGTGAAAGTAGTGAGAGAACGATGTGGTATAAAGAAGATATAGTAACAAAGTTTGAGAAAGGAATGTTAAGATGACTTAATTGGGCATTTAGCAAGGATGGATGAAAGAAGGATAACAAAAAAGATAGCGAGCATGAATGTTAAAGTCGGGAGAGGTGGACCTCGTCGAGCGTTCTCTGACCAAATCAGAGAGTACAAATTATTTGTGAATGTGAAAAAAGAGAACTTTAGTGCGAGCGGGAATCGGACCTGCGTCCCTTCTAATCCGGGGAAGTGCTCTAAGCCGCTGAGCTATCGCACTGACCTTCGGCCATATCCAATCTCCACATCACATTTGTCTTTACGACCCACGCCAATTATCGGATGCATTTACATCCATTAATCCAATAATTTCCCCGGATTGGAAGATACGCAGGTTCGATTTCTGCTCGCACTAAAGTTCTCTTTTTCCACATTATTAAATTAAACTTACTATATTGCAAAATTAAACTTACTATATTGGATAGCGCTCAGCGGCTTAGAGCACTTCCTCGGATTGGAAGGGACGAAGGTTCGATTACCGCTCGCACTAAAGTTCCTTTTTCCACATTCACAAATAATTTGTACTTTAAAGTAGCTGAGCATGTCAAGTGCTAAAATACAGATTAAATCAGAGAGGTTCTCGAGAGAAGTCAGGTCAGGAGTACCCTTAACCTACGTGCGTGTATGGTCGAGGAATATAATGAGTGTGAACGAGGGAAAAGAGGTGAGCAACGATCGCGGAAAGTGGAAATCCGTTGTCTCTGCCTACCCCTATGGGAAAAAGGCGTGAGTCTGTGTATGTTTGTACCTATGCTTATTATAACTTATAAAGTAAGTATAGTGTTTCGAGAATATTCGATCATTGGAGCGAAAATTATTAGAGCTGTTTGATTCTGCACGTTTATTATCAAGTAGGTATCTGATTAAAGAACAATGGCTCTTCTAGTCGTGCAATAATGAGTAAGTGCTTATGAAGTTAATTCCTTCGACAGTAGGTATGTCATGTAAACATGCTATCAATATCATAATAGAAGTGAAGATTGTAGATAATAGAGAGAGACACCGTTGGGTATAGAAGTACGAGTCTTTCCGAAGTAGCAAGTATGACTTTCACGTCACGCAGAATTATAGTGCGATCATTGATCCTTCTTCGTATAATGTGACAGTATCTACGACAGTTACGATCATTGCCCGTAAGCGGTAATTAATATTATAGGTATGTTTTACATAATTGAATGACTTACTAAACACTCGCATAATTTACGCAATATGTATGGTGCGCACCGTGGACATCCCAAGTCAAGGTAGTCTAGGTTTAGATACCGGGCTCCCACCCGGTGTTGTGGTTTCGATTCCCACACAGGACAACTCTGTGTGATCCACAAATGGTTGTTCTGAGTCTGCGTGTACTTTGTGTCCGTGAAATTGAATGTTTGTAAAGTCTTACGCAATACAAGGATTATCCTGAGTGCAGGGCTTAAAAAAGACGAAGATTAGCGTAAAACAACGTTAGGTAGGTACTTACTTTTATTGCCGTGTTCCGTATGGCAAGTGAGACGGCCGGAGGCCTAAATCCGCTTCTTATCCTCTCCTTATTATTCTCACTCCACCTCCTCTCCCTTTCTTTGGAGTTAGCGACGCGCAGGTAATTCCTCTGGTACTGCTAGCGTCTAAAGGCTACTTGTTATCGCTTACCATCAGATGGGCCGTTTGTTAATTTGCCACCCGCATAGTAGGTATAAAAAACTATCAAAACCAAACGCCATTGTAAACGTTTATCTACGTTTCAAGCCTATAAAGTAAAACAAGTCACATTGCATATCAACAATCATCCAGCTATAGTTTAATCGTATGTCTCAGTCGTTAATACTCAGTTCCTATATCGCCGTATCTTCGCACACTCGCCATGCGGACATTCGCATTTCTCCTCGCAATACTTACGCTACAAAATGTTCACGCCGCAAGAATTCTCGGGCTCTTTCCTCACACTGGAAAAAGTCATCAAATGGTTTTCGATCCTTTATTAAGAACGTTAGCCGAGAGAGGACATCATCTTACGGTTGTATCTTTCTTTCCACTAAAAGATCCACCAGCAAACTACACTTCTGTGAGTTTAGAAGGCCTCTCCGCACAAGGATTGGAAGTTATTGACTTACAAAACTTCGACAGCAGTAGCAAGATGCTAAAGCTGCTGGGACTAGAGAATATTATCACGCAAATTATGGAGTTCCAGCCGCTTGCTGATATAGCTCTGGAAGTTTGCTCCAAAATTGTTGACTTCCAACCTTTAGCTCAGGTTTTGCAAAAGAATTACGATCTTATTTTAATGGAACAATTCGATAGTGACTGTATGCTGGGCCTGGCGCATGTCTACGGATTGAAAGTGCCAATTGTTTCGTTGCTGTCGACCATCATGATGCATTGGTCTCCTGATCGCATTGGGGTTACTGATAACCCTTCGTATGTACCAATTGTCAGCTCGGCATTCACTTCTAAAATGCCTTTTCTGCAACGACTTGAAAATACTATGATGAATATGTATTTTAAACTTTGGTATAGATATGCTATTCAGTTGAAAGAAAAAGCTATTATTGAAAAGCGTTTTGGAGAAATTCCGGATTTGCAGGTTCTTGGCAAAAATATTAGCGCAATGTTGTTAAATACGTTTTATAGCATGACCGGTGTTCGTCCTTTGTTGCCAGGTGTTATTGAAGTCGGTGGAATGCATTTGGACCACGGAAGGAAGCCTATACCGCACGTAAGTTTAACTAAGTAATTAATGTTATTCTCTCTATTCTTCTTATCTGGATCAGGTCATTTAGAGCCTGACAGAAACAGGAGTGTACTTTCTAGATTTTTCCAAAAACAAGTTATCACATACTACTTGCTCAGAACAATAGCTATAAATTCAGCATTCTCTACGCAATACTGTCGGGACAGTGATCCCGATATCAATGTTGTGTCTGCCGGGTTCAGTAGATAACACTTTTTATTTATTGTTAAGGTGTGAAAAAATGTTCCTAACCGCACACCCTATCGTTCGGGGCAACGACCAGGGTAGTGTAGGGCCTGCACCCACTAAAGAAACCCGCCGTGTGCCGTCTCTCCGCCTTTATTGGCAGGCCACTGGAACTATGTTACATTCCTTTGGTGGTCCGCCGGCGGGACTCAGTAGATAACCCTGCTGTACAAAGATACATACAAATAATGATCTCCGGACCAATTCGGGTCTCAGCGGTCAGCGTCAACAAACACTAGCCAACTACGCAGGAAATACTACAGTTTACGAGTGTGTGCGAAAAAATAAGTGCACCCCCTTTCCTCATTCTAATAGTCCAGTGGAATGGGTCCAGAGAGATATATCATGCAGGACCAACGACTTTAGGTGCTATACATATGACGCACGAGGATGAAACATCACCAACTTCCTTACTCCTTATTCTTATTGATAATCATTTGACTAAAAAGCTCAGTAACTTTTTGTTGATCCGACTCGGGATTCGAATTAGAGACATCATGATCCGCAGCATACACTGACGCTAGACCAGTGACGAATTTGAATTGTGAGACTTATGATTAAGTACATTATTTATTACACACATTTCTTCCATCAAAGTAAGTATGGAATGCGTTTAATTTCACGGTTTTTATAGGTGTATTTCAGTGAATATTAATTTATAGAACTTGTAGTTGCCTAATAAAGTACCTACTCTCAGTTTAAAACAATTGGTTTTATACGCGTCGCATACTTGCACGAGAATAATAATAACTGCTTGGAATTTAACGACACAGATCTGAGCTAGAACGATAACTCTAATGATCATTCAGAGTGCAGAGTGGTTTAGATAATAGCATCCCGTCTAACTGTTGTGCGTTCGATTCCTACACAGGACTACTCTTTGTGTGGTCCACAAATGCTTGTTCTGCGTCTGGGTGTACTCTGTGTCCGTGTAACTGTATGTTTGTAAAGTTCCCCGCGATAGAAGCATTATTCTGCTATTTTTAGAACTCATTCAGATCATAAATATTAAAAAAGGGTTATTAACACATAATTTGACATAAACCGAGACTGAAGCTGTGCAACTTAGTTGGCATATAAAGCAACAGCAAAGATTTAACGCTTTCCAATTATAAATTTGCAATCAAATACTATCAGTTACGACACAAATTAAACAGGTATACTGGCTGTTTAATGTTCGTCGTACCTATTATTAAGTTGCCTAGTCTGCTTGGAACACAATTGCAAACACTATGGAGAAATTGGTATGTTGACAAATCTATTTAGTACTAAAACTTGCACTTTATTATACAATTGAGGCGAGAATAATAATAAATTCTCGTAACAATTTAGATACCCTGACCCTTAAACTTCGTACCGCCTCAGAATCAATAAATTTTTGAAATCAGTTACCTAATCCGTTCGCGGTATATCGACAAAAAATTTATACGAAAATTAATTTTCTTTATAATATCCATCCATCCATCAGCCTTTCAACGTCCACTGCTGGACATAGGCCTCGCCAAGAGAGCGCCACAACGAGCGGTCCCGTCATGGGGGATAATACCGTAATCGCCACGCTTGGCAGGCGGATTGGCGATCGCAGTGAATGTTGTTAATACTCGAGGGAGTGCTGCTGCCCACTCCCCCGTTATTCCCTCAGTCGGCTCTTACGACTCCCGTGAGTAGAGAGGGGTGGGACAATTCTAAAGCCGGCCCCACACGGACGTTTCTTTATAATATATTGAGCTGTATTTTACCTACGTAATTGACAAGCTCAGCTAATTTAGAAAAAAAATTGTGATAATGGAAAAAGAGACCTTTACTGCGATCGGGATTCAAACCTGCGTCTCTTCCAATCGGGGGAATGGACGATTGGATTGGATCCGAATCCGGCTCGCAGTAAAGTTCTCTTTTTCCACATTCACAAATAATTTGTTCTTTAAAGTAGCTGTGTATGTCCAGTGCTAAAATACAGATAAAAATGGATAAGATAAGATGATCTACTCGAATTGTTAGCTCTTAAATTGTAATGTTGCTTACTTTAAATAATAAAAGTCTTAAGTATGTACTTACTTGCTGTGATAATAACGATGAACAATGTTGCTGACAAGTTTTATTTCTATAACCTCTACCTACCTATTTGTTCTTGTTGTTGAAAACAAACCAATAGATATTGTACTTAGACTAGCCAACCTTGAAAAATCGAATAAATCTTTTCATTCTTATAGTAGGCCAGGTTTAGTTAAATAATTAATGGATAAATAATATTTAATAATAATAATATAGGTCACTGTAAAAAATAGATAATGTGTAAAATTAATAAAATTCCATCCGTCCATCCTTCCAACCATCAGCCTTTCGACGTCCTCTGCTGGACATGGGCCTCTAAGATTGGAAGGGTCAATACGGGGAAGTGCTCTAGACCGCTAAGCCATCGCAGTGACCGGCGGCTATTCCCAATCTCCACATCACATCACACATAATTTGTTCTTATATATTATCTTAAGACCTACATATATAAATAACAATCCACACACGGTTATCGGGGGAAGACTGATTATCTACATACTCTCACTCAGAGGGCTAAGTGGACTAAGGATTCTCGGCCCTTAGAGATGGGTGCGGTTGTCATCCTTAAGATCGAGAACAACGTGACCTTATATGGCCTATCGCGCGGGTGGAATCATTACATGCACGTCCGGATGGGGTGGTACGCGTTGCTACCGTTTGTTTGGCGAGCGGTTCGGTTCTCACTCGACCGCTGACAAAATTATGTCCCTTACCAGATCAATGTAATTAACCGTCTTTATTTCTCGCTGTTGTACTACTACATTTACCTAGTTCATAAGTCACTCATGTATCTACTTACGTTAGTTAAAAAAAAATACGTATAATATAAAAAAAACAAAAACAAATTCTTGTATTTTGGTGGGCGGGATGTTTTGTATTCAAAATTATTGTTGCATACAAAATCCACAGTTTATTCATTTGTTTCCGCCGCCGTTCGAACCTTGACCAATGAGCGAGCGATTTTCGTATGTGCGACCTACTATTGGCTATTCGCGGCGAATGAAGCTGGTGGAAAAAAGTTCCGTTCGTACTTTGAACGTATGAGTCTCTTCACGAATCATCTCGCGCTCGTGTTAGATCGATATAAACTAAATACCCGAGAAATCAGTATCTAAATTCGGTGCAAAACTGTAACTACTTTCGTCCTACTGAAGTGCAGTGTGACAGAACAATAACTTTGTAAACCTGCTGAAGTGGAGTGAGTGGCGGACTACTGTTAGTGGGAGCAGACGTGGACCTCTAAGGTCCGATTTCACCAAAGTAGAATAAGTTTTATTCCAAGGCTAAAGCTCTTACTGACTCTCAGATAACCATGTTTTAATTTCACCAACTACTTATCCTAAGAATTACAAAGTTATACAAGGTTAACTCTTATACCACCAATTTTGAAGAGATAACGGGCTTATTCCTCAGATAAAATCAAAATGGCGTCAAATTTTATGTCAGCTGGGTGACTGCCGCCGGGCGGTGCCGACCATTGATTGTGCACATGTGCACCAAGGGACGTTTATTACTCGGCGAGACAATATAATACAAAAAAAATTGAAAAATGCAGCATTTGAGAAGAATGTTATCGGACAGTAAAAGCGATAGTGCAGATAACAATGTTAATTTGAGACGTCCATGTTTGTAAAAAAGAAAGAAATGAGCATTTTTACAACTACGACGAAAATGATTTTATGAATAAAAAAAAACATAGCATTACGCCTATATTCCCCGAAGGGATAGGCAGAGGTGCATTTACACACCCACGATTCGCCAGCTATGTTTAGGTCCCACGTAATAGGGGGCGAGCCTATTGCCGTCTACCGGGCACATTTCCAAACTCCGGGCTACTACTGAGAATTTTTCTTTTTACAAAAAAGCTCAATAACATTGCCCGACCCGGATCGAACCCGAGACCTCATGATCAGCAGTCGCACATACTACCGCTGCATCACCGATTTCGTTTATCTAAAGCGGCAGCATAGAATTTGTATTAAAAATTGAACATATTTTTATTATCATTTTATATTTTCAGCCATTGTATGTAGGTACTCCTGCGGTCTGAGAATTAAATTCGACAGACATTTTCACCCATTCTGCACTTTTTTGTTTAACGGTTACTCCGTCTGTTTTTTATTTTCAATTGACCTAGCAATAACATTTTTTCATGTAATAGCCAGTTTGCACTTCGTTTCCTTTCAGATATTTTTTTTTTAAACAGTATGAACAACACAAAGCCATATAACGCAGACGACGCACAAAACCACACCACAATGGTAACTGGTATTTGGTAACTGTGGCACATTGACATAATGTTGAAAGTGACGACTAATTTAAAAATATCCTATTAAGTTACACCATACTACAAAAAGACATGCCTATTTAATTTGTCTGCATTAACATTCATTTGTTCATCACTTCACATTGAACGTGCCACAAATAACAAAAAAACACTACTTGAAGAATAGTTATACTAGGGTTAACTTTTTGCCTTTAGAAAGTGGTGAAACGTACTATGAGTTATTCTTAGAGTAAATGCAGCGAGTAATTTTATCCCTGGAATAGTTATTCTCGGATAACGACGCCATTGGTGAAATTGGGCCTAAGGAGAAGAAAGTACCCAGCTGGCAAGCGAGGTAGGTCGCACACTTTACTTTGGAGGGATTTGAACGGCATCCTGGTCAGTGACAATAAACTGTGGATAGCGACGCCCCTGACTATCGTCAGGTGTTACACCAAATGGAAGACCATCTTCTTCCATGTATGTTAACACGATAACGACCGAAATACTTTACTAATCGAGTCTTCTTTTTCTCTTACGATTCAGTATAATTACGAATAGAGCCCTATCACTTTTCACGGTCTGATTCGATGTGGTTTAACTGTTAAAGTACAAATTATAATTTGTGAATAAGGAAAAAGAGTATTCTAGCACGAGCGGGAATCGAACCTGCGTCCCTTACTTTCTGGGGAAGTGCTCTAATCCATTGAGCTATCGTACCATTTCTAGAAATATCGAATTTCCTCATCACATTTGTCTTAATGACCAACACCCTCTATCGGCAATGCATTTACATGCATTCATCCAATGTAGTAAGTTTAATTTTGCAATTAAAATTCATACTATTTGTTGGCGGGAAATCCAAAACTGCACGCCTCATAATCTTAATTTTTCACAATAAAATTGATTATTTGATAAGTAACTAATAATGTATTGGTCTTACTAAGTAGTTTTGAATAAATCACATAGATAGCGCTAATTTAAAAAAATGCTAATATCTTTCTCCCCTTTACGCCATCTAGCGCTAATTTTAAGAAGTACTAATATATTGGTCTATAGAAGTAGTTCTACGAAATAAGGTTTAGGCTATAGCGCTGGTTTTAGTGTAGCACTGTGCTATCAAGTCGAGTGGAAATATTCACCATTTTTTTGATTATTTAATAACAATTAAACCACATCGAATCAGACCGTGAAAAGTAATAGGGCTCTATTCGTAGTTGTACTTAAGTTAAAAAGAAAAAAAAAGACTCGACTAGTAAAGTATTTCGGTTGTTATCGTGTTAACATACATTACCTACAACAAACGGACGTCCAAGACATAACTTTTTTAAACAGTTTTTTAACTAGTTTAAATAACAAAAATGGTATTAAAAATATCATGAGTGTCAAAAATAGTGTTTTTCTTGACATGTGTGTGTATATATTGTTTTACAAGTGTAATATATGATAAATAGAGACATTTTAAGTTTGAAAAATCAGTTGTTTTGTATAAAACGAGAATAGTACCCCTTCAACGCTTCGCTTATGAGGCGTGCAATTTCTTATATTAGGCTTATACTGATCCGAAGTACGGTGGTATTTTTCTGTGTTAATGTGGCTGGATCTGTCATGCTCACTTACAGGTCAATCCCCTTTCCCTCTAATATGGCAAGCAGAGTGATGCTAGAGCCATGAGTCAGCCTCGTGAATGGGAGCAACTAGTGGTGATAGGTCGATCTCGCTATCGTAGACGTGGGTTGTCGTTGTGCGAATCTGTGCCAATATTACCGTTCTATTTTTTAGTAACAATGTGGCCCCTATTGTTTTTGCACTTGCCTCAGACGTTCGTGTTAGTTATTAGTCGAATCTTAATTATTTTAAGTGCTATAAATAGGTTTCGTTGGTGTAGCGGTAGTGTATGCGACTGCTAATCATGAGGGGTTCGATCCCCGGGTCAGGCAATGTTATTGAGCTTTTTCCTAAAAAGAAAAATTCTCAGTAGCAGCCCGGAGTTTGGAAATGTGCCCGGTAGACGTCAATAGGCTCGCCCCTATTACGTGGGACTTAAACATAGCTGGCGAGTCGTGGGTGTACACCTCTGCCTACCCCTTCGGGGAATACAGGCGTGATGCTATGTTTTGTATGTGTTTGTTGTAAATAGGCATATGAAACGAAGTTATTATTAAAATTTTATCATAAGATCTTTAACTTCTTTTAGAATTAAGTTTCTGTAGCGTATACCTATAGGTTACTTATAGTACTTATATTCTTATTAGGTACCTGTTGACGCATCTTATCTTGTTCGTTATGCATTATAATCCATGGCTTAAGGATTTCTCGACGCCTTAACAGTTTTGTGTTTGGTGTTATATCTAATGACAGTACCCAAGTAATCTTGATTAATAAATATTAGTACACTTAAAATGATAATTTTGATGTGAAACATCTAATGCGGAGGGAGGGTAAACTCGGCTGTTAGCGTGGCGACGCTTTTATTTTACTTGTCCTGTTCAAATATTGCAAGTTAAATTTGACACACTTCCCGGTTCCCGATTGAGCTAAAATTTTACACGCATATGTATATCACGTGACAATGCAATATTATGGCAACACGGAGCTGATCTGATCATGGAGCTGGAAGGTGGACATAGGAACTCTATAATGAAACGCCGCAACCCCATCGAGTTTGGGCTCGTATGATTCGTCTTGACGAGTACTTTGTCTGTAGATGGTATCCAGGGTCTGATGATGGAGCTAGAAGGTAGCCATAGGAACTCCGTTATAAAACGACATAGCTCTATCGAATTTGGGCTCATATGATTTGTCTTAACGAGTACTTTGTCTCTAGATGGTATCCAGGGTCTGATGATGGAGCAAGAAGGTGGCCATAGGAACTCCGTTATAAAACGACATAGCTCTATCGAGTTTGGGCTCATATGATTTGTCTTAACGAGTACTTTGTCTCTAGATGGTATCCAGGGTCTGATGATGAAGCTAGAAGGTGGCCATAGGAACTCCGTTATAAAACGACATAGCTCTATCGAGTTTGGGCTCATATGATTTGTCTTAACGAGTACTTTGTCTCTAGATGGTATCCAGGGTCTGATGATGGAGCTAGAAGGTGGCCATAGGAACTCCGTTATAAAACGACACAGCTCTATCGAGTTTGGGCTCATATGATTTGTCTTAACGAGTACTTTGTCTCTAGATGGTATCCAGGGTCTGATGATGGAGCTGGAAGGTGGCCACATTAACTCTGTAATGAAATGACGCAACCCCATCGAGTTTGGAATCGTTTGATTCGTCTTGAAAAGTACTTTGTCTTTAGATGCTATTCAGGGTCTGATGATGGAGCTAGAAGGTGGCCATAGGAACTCCGTTATAAAACGACATAGCTCCATCGAGTTTGGGCTCGTATGATTCGTCTTGACGAATACTTTGTATCTAGATGGTATCCAGGGTCTGATGATGGAGCTGGAAGGTGGCCACAGTAACTCTGTAATGAAACTACCCAAACCCATCGAGTTTATACTCGTTTGATTCGTCTTAAGGAGTACTTTATCAAGTTATGATCATTTTATTTGTACAAAATAATTTCGATGTTTTCACATCTGGTAGACGTCCCGCAACGTCTAGTTTTTTATTTATTAAACTTTTATGCTTACTTACAGAAAGTTAAGTGTTGAGTAAATCGATAAAAAATATTTGTATAAATAAATTAAATATATTCACGGACATTTTCACACAACGTCCTCTGGTCCCAAACTAAGCTTAATGCTTGTACTATGGGTACCAGATTACGGATATAATACATATACTACTTTTTTTTTGTAAATACGTACATATCATAGATAGAAAACACCCAGACGCAGTACAATTATCTGTGTTCATACAAATAATTGTCCTGAGTGGGAATCGAACCCACGACCTCATGCACGGAAGTCGGTTACACTACCGACCACGCCACGAGGTCCTTCAATATATATTAACTAATAAATAAAGTCCGACTGCAAGATATGCATTTTGCATGAAGTGTTAAATAAACAAATAAACCATTAGAAATTTAAAATATATTATTGTTTTTTTATTATTTAGGATATTGACTTTTACTTATGTTCTATTAGAAAATTAAAAACAAAGTTTAACATTATTCATAAAATTCATCCGCATCGCTGACGACTGGCAACGTGCCCAGAAGGCTGGCAGCATTGATACATCGAATGTTCGTTCTCAATGTCTGCTAGAACGACCTCCATGTCATGGTGGCCAAGGTTTTCAGGGCAACCAGCGCTTCTATAGCGGAGCGGCCCGCCTTAAACTAATAATCTTCCGTACTTCTATTGCTCCGGGACACGCCTGAACTATAAACCCGTTATGCCTACCTACTGTTAAAGAATTTACGCCAGAAATGATTTAGTTGATTTTCAAATTAATGTTCTACCAGCAAATTAATAGGCATATTAAAGATATACAGCACAGTGATATGCACATTTATATCGCTATCGTACAAACATTGTTTAACCCTATAACCCAAAACCCATTATTATTTATTTCTTATTAATTATCTATACTAAAAAAAATAACTATTTTTATTGTTTCCGGGGTTTCTTGGGTTGTTCTTGTGTCCCGCGACTTGGTGAATGTGAAGTCCCAATTTTGATACGTGGTCTCCTTTTGAACAAACAGGTCTCTTGATACCGTTGCCAAGTCCTCTGTACGATTTAATATACCTATGTAACCGGCCCTCATCGCTGCATCAGTCATATCAGAAAGTGATAAGTATTTAATGTAAAATGGATGATTATATTAATTAATTTCATCAATTATTGTCACAACGACGGGTTACAAAGCTAGAAATTTTATTTTTATTTTTATCCGCCTTTAGGAACGTGACTAAAAACATGACGTATTTGTAGTTTTTGGGAGTAAATCGATGATTGATTGATTTATTATCTAAAATAGAATTTAAATAGAGCAATATAACGACTTTATCTCGCATTCAATTTAAAAAATGTAAAAGAAATTTAATTTTTTAGAAAAGACCGATACAAATTTCCACCACTTGGGGGTCCATAATCGAGTACTGAACCTATAGTATCAATTATTATCGGTACGATGAGATTTACACCCTGTAGGCTGGGTATACCAGTGAAATCTTTTAGTTTGTTTGATTATTAAAGGAGTAGGAATCTTTTAACTAAATAGGCTACTGTAAGACCTAATTCTACTAAGACAGACACTAGTGGATTAAATACAGGCGAAGCCACGAGCCAAGCTAGTTATCAAAATTTGCCTTAGCCTTTTTTAATCATATTATTATGCCATGTGGTTTTATTACCAAGGGCTGCCCCACATAATACTGAATACATAAAGATAAAATATTTTATTTGTAATATAAATAGGTACCACCAAATTTGTTTCTTTTCATTTGGATGTCGGGGGAAATCTGTGCTTACCCAATTTAAAAAATGACTTTATAATAATATATTTAGAATGGACTTTGAGAACTGTAGGCTCTGATGAAAATAAAAGGGCACAGTTAGTAAGCAATACAAAAAAGCCATTCATTTTCACACAACAAATACCTACATAATGTACGTTTACCAATGCTACAACCCTAGTAAACATCACGTAACACAGTACACACTGAAAATAACCCGGCGATAGTCGGCCGTACGTCTCAGTCGATAATACACGACAGTTCAGTTCCTAGCCCGTCGCGTCTCCGCACACTCGCCATGCGGACGTTCGCATTTCTCCTCGCAATACTTACGCTACAAAATGTTCACGCCGCAAGAATTCTCGGGCTCTTTCCTCACACCGGCAAAAGTCATCAAATGGTTTTCGATCCTTTATTAAGAACGTTAACCGAGAGAGGACATCATCTTACGGTTGTATCTTTCTTTCCACTAAAAGATCCACCAGGAAACTACACTTCTGTGAGTTTAGAAGGCCTCTCCGCACAAGGATTGGAAGTTATTGACTTACAATACTACGGCAGCAGTAGCAAAATTATAAATCTTTTGGGATTAAACAAGATTATCACGCAAATTATGGAGTTCCAACCGCTTGCTGACATAGCTCTGGAAGTTTGCTCCAAAATTGTTGACTTCCAACCTTTGACTGATGTTTTGCAACAAAATTACGATCTTATTATAATGGAACAATTCAATAGTGACTGTATGCTGGGCCTGGCGCATGTTTACGGTTTGAAAGTGCCAATCGTTACGTTGTTATCAAGTTCAATGATGCAGTGGTCTCCTGATCGCATTGGGGTTTCTGATAACCCTTCGTATGTACCTATCGTCAGCTCGGCGTTCACTTCTAAAATGTCTTTTCTGCAAAGGCTAGAAAATACTGTGATGAATGTGTATTTTAAACTTTGGTATAGATATGCTATTCAGTTGAAAGAAAAAGCTATTATCGAGAAGCGTTTTGGAAGAATACCGGATTTGCAGGATCTTGGCAAAAATATTAGCGCAATGTTGTTGAATACGTTCCATAGCATGACCGGTGTTCGTCCTTTATTGCCAGGTGTTATTGAAGTCGGTGGAATGCATTTGGATCACGGCAGGAAACCTATACCGCACGTAAGTATAAACAATTGTCTAATATTTCTTCATAAAACGGTTTGAGATTCGTGTCGCCGCGCACTAATAATATTGACAGTGTTATGTAGACAATAGAGGCTATTCATCACTGATAGTTTGCTTTTGTTGAATGGTTGTCAGGCGTGAATTTTCTTGTTAATGTACTTACAAGAAAATTCACGCCTGACAATCAAATAGGTACAGAAGCAGTGTTACGGTAATTAAAACGTGTTATTATAATAATTTTACTGCTGAATGCTAAATACTCGCTCTAACTAATTGTGTACAAAGCAAATACCTACCTATGTTTATTCAATATGTAGGAACTTTACATTTAATATATTCAATATTCTGTCCTGCTTTTTTGCCCACCCTTCCATCGTCACAATTCGCCAAATCGTGACCTCCCTGTAAATGTTAAGTCTCGAAATCAAGGGTCACTTGCCTTTTTTTACGAGTACCTCAGAATGCGATTAAAAAAAATGTAACTCCGTACGTTATATTTGCTGACACCCTCGTCCATTCTTGTATCATTTCTCACCAAGCGATACCCCCTCCACCATTGTAAGCGAACGTATTGTTATTAAAAGTTCCTTATTTTGAATTTATAAAGAACTGCGATCTTACCCATGCACCTACTTTCCGTCTACAAAGCAATGACCCCTTATCTTTTATTATTCATAAATGCTCATTGATCGCATATCAAAATTTTTGCGCATCAGTAAGCTATGACCGTGTTAATACTGAGTAATCTAAAATATTTGTTCGTGTTGGGGTTTGCAGCCATGAATGACTGTCTATTGTCTATGTCTACTGGCAGATTTTATAGGCTGTCGCGAAGATTTCAGGTATTATAATTCAATCTGCACATAATTTCTTACTCTTATTATTCTGAGTTCTGTGTTGTGTCTGATATTTGAAGTTGAAGTGTCGAACATTTCTGAAATAGTACATTGTTACCCTAGGGATAAAAGCAACTTAAATAAGTCTTTATCCCGAGGTAAACACTGTGCTTTTCATTACGAATACGAGGAAACTAAAAATAAAAATCATGAATTAACTAAAGAAAAAATGGGAGACTAAAAAATTTAATTTGTAATCGCCGTTTTCCCGCCGATTTTGTTTTTTTTTCTGTGGCCTGTCAGCTATTCAGTCATTATTTTTCATTTTAATCATTGATAAAATATAAATCTTCGTTATTTTAAAGATATATCTAGTTGCAACTATATTAGTCATATAAAAAACAAATTCTTTAATAAATACTTAACTTTATGTTATTTCAATTTTACATCGCGCTGTAATTGACTGGCTGCATAGAAAATAGAACTGGTTTTTTTATAATTACTCAGCTGTCAATTGAAAGTAATTCTCCCTAGGGCTGAAAAGTATTACTTTCAACCCGCTCCTCAGGCAACGTCAGACCTACTTTCAGAGTATGAGTAATGAAAAAATATTTTTTTCCCATCTGCGAAATGGAATGGGTGCAATGATGCCATCAGGGGGTGATCATCGCAGAGTAAATGCATATTTAAAATGATGAAAATATATGTAGGATATATCCATAACTAGCTGACCCGACAGATGTTGTCATGTCTTAGCTATGAATATTCAATTGACTACACAGGTAGCGGAGTGGCTTAGATACCGGCCTCCCGCCCGAGTGTTGTGGGTTCGATTCCCACACAGGACAACTCTTTGTAAGTCTCCCGTGATACAAGGATTACTCCTTAGTGCAGGGTGTTCTTGGAAACCAGGAATGTAAGATAGTTCCGGTGGCCCGCCAATAAAGGCGGAGTGACGGCACACGGCGGGTTTCTTTAGTGGGTGAGGTCCTCCCCACACTACCCTGTTCGTTGCCCTGAACGACGGGGTGTGCGGTTGGGAACATTTTTCCCAGTCTTAACAAAAAAAATGTTTAGAACTGTCAAGCGCACGAAGTTAAAACAGTCGATAAATTTTCTGAACTTTTACATTTTTCTGAGCAATAGGTATCCTTAATTTTTCTTTCCTTAAGAACGTTCCACAAAGTACCTATTAGAAAACTAAAAAAAAAGATGAATGAAATCGGGCAATTCGGTCTCAAGATGGTCTCAAGTTATTTCGTAACCAAAGGAAATATTCATTTTTACTTACATAGGAAGATATATTATATTGAAAAAAAAACTGGCCTTTGCTTTGAACCCAACATAAATTTATTATTATCTGTTGGATTGTTTGCGCGTGTTTTTTTTTTAAGTAAGTAGGTATTTGATTTTAATACCTACTGCTACAACACTTTTCACTAGGGAATAGAATAACACCTCTATCGCAGGGGAAAGTCCCCAATAAACATATTACACGCAGACACAGAACAACTATTTGTGGATTACACAAAGAATTGTCCTGTGTGGAAATCCAAATCTCAACACTTAACACAGAGATTGATATATTAACGACGACGCCATCTATGCAGTACTAGTGAAAACAAAAGCCTAGCTTCTGGCGGATAAGGAATATTTAGCCTATCCACAATGTGAAATCCGCCTGACTAGCAGCGTGACTTAGGCAGAATTTCCCCTTTTATTATTAAGGAGAAAAAGAAAGATGATATCCAATTGGGATTATAGATACCACAAGGGGTAGAATAGTTACGTAACTCTTTATTTGTAAAGAAAACTATAACATTAGCTATTAAGATTTAAAACATTAATAAAATAATAATATTTCATTCCGTGTGGTGACGGACTAAGAATAGGTACAAGTATCACCGCCCCAACCTTTCCCGCGGGTGTCGTACAAGGCGACTAAGGCAAGTAAGCAATTATCACCCATTGCATTACTGGTGGTAGGGCTGGGTACCAAGTGAGAGTACTCACTTGCTATAGGGTCCGAGCGGGTCGGTACCAGCGTCTCCTGTGTGACAGGTCATGAAGCACTTTAGTGAATTTTGGCTGTACTGTAGCAGAAGATAGCCGTTTATTCTCTCATTTCTTATCTGAGAAATGAAATGGTGCGCAGCAGCTTGACAATACCCTCGGTATAGTAGAGTCCATGAGCGACGGTTACCACTTACCATCAGGTGGGCCGTGGCTCGTCTACCGTCACTAGCAGTATAAAAAAAATTACCATGTCACAGCCTATTATTTAGTATCCAACACTAAAGGGTACGGGTCTTCTCTGAGAGTGAGAGGTCTAGCATAGCCCACTACCTACACTGACCCAGTACCGATTGACAGACTTTAAAAGCTGTCAAGTAAATCGCTCAGACTTGCAGATTTCCTCACGATGTTCCCTCGCCAAGCAAAGATAATTTGCCAACACACATAACTCCATATATCCACATAACTCTCTATACTTCTGTCGTTGCAATTAAGTCTATGGTTTTGCTGCTAGATTATCACTGCAATTATTGTCATAACTAAAAACAACTTCTATTACCTACGTAATATAGTCACAACGCTGGAAATGCAAATTTGCTAAACCAGCTGTCTATAAAAACTACTTTCTTTTTCCAATGTAAAACGGAATTGCGTTCTCGATCTTATTATACTAGGTTTTCTATAAAGAATAATTTATAGCACAGACCTTTGGCTGTTACGATAATGACTATTAATGATGCCACGATAATAACATAGTACTGCCAGCGTCTTTGTGTTTTCTTTAAAAAAAATACTAAAGAGAAAGTTCAGAGAAGGTTTCATCTTAACACATTAAAATGTTTAAAAACTACAACTAGGTTATCAACTGGTTTTATAGTGTTTATTTTTATAATTTTATAATCACTGTTGTTTTGTAAATGAAGTCTCCCTACAAGCTGAATGTGTTGGTCATTACGGCTTTATAATATGTATACCATCTAGTTACCTGCCCTCGCTTCCCACGGGTTCAATTTATGGAAACCCTAGTATTTTCCTAAAATAAAATATTTACTCCATACATCATTAGCTATCTGC
Organism: Leucoma salicis; assembly: GCA_948253155.1. NCBI lineage: Eukaryota > Metazoa > Arthropoda > Insecta > Lepidoptera > Erebidae > Leucoma > Leucoma salicis. The sequence continues at coordinate 4,795,970 of OX411808.1, read as the reverse complement.
CAGTGAATGTCTCATCAATATTGGTCCAGCCGTTTCGGAGATTAGCCCGGAACAAAGACACAGCCAAAAAAATATTTGGTTTGTTGGTATAAGTCTCTTGTTATAAAATTAATAAAATTCATTAAGAAAAAAGCTGTTATTTTTAAACAAACGGACACTTCAATTTTATATTTATTCTTTGCCCGCAACTCGCCGCAGATAAAGGCTAGTGTTTAGGTTATATTTTTTTTTATGCTAATGATGGCAGTCTAGCCACGGCCCATCTGATGGTAAGTGGTAACCGTCGCTCATGGACACAACTATACTGAGAGTATTGTCAAGCCGCTGCACACCATTTCATTTCTCAGATATGAAATGAAAGAATAAACGGCTATCTGCTGCTACAATCAAAACACACTGACGTGCTTCATGACCGGTTACACAAGAAACGGTGGTACCGACCCGTTCGGGCCCGATAGCAAGTGAGTAACCTCACTTGGTACCCAGCCCTACCGCCAGTAATGCAATGGGTGATAATTGCTTACTTCCTTGAGTCGCCTTGTTGGACAGGGTGGTGACACTTGTATTCTTAGTCCGTAACCACATGGACAATAACTCATGTTCCCGCAATACTTAGTAGGTAGCGGGATAAAATATATAGCCTAGTTTTTAAATCTAACTAAGAGCTCTCAAACAAAAAGTTTCATCAAAAATTCTAAAATACTATTTTGTGTTCAGAGATCCCTAAACAGCCTAACAAGGTATTTTTGATGTGAAAAATCTAATGCGGAGGGAGGGTAAAATCGGCTGTTAGCGTGGCGACGCTTTTATTGTACCTACTTGTCCCGTTCAAATCTTGCGAGTTAAATTTGACACACTTGCCGGTTTCCGATTGTGTTGAAATTTTACACGCATATGTATATCGGGTGACAATGCAATAATAATATTGCCCTGTATAATATGACATGGATCTGATCTGATGATGTGCTGGAAGGTGGACATAGGAACAACCCCATCGAGTTTGGGCTCGTATGATTCGTCTTGACGATTACTTTATCTCTAGATGGTATCCAGGGTCTGATGATGAAGCTGGAAGGTGGCCACAGTAACTCTGTTATAAAACGCCAAAATACCATCGAGTTTGAGCTCATATGATTCGTCTTGACGAGTACTTTGTCTCTATTTAGATATTTTTTATATATATTTTTAGCAATTGACATGCTTAGCACAATACGTTAAACACAAAGTGAAAAAGGTGAAATCGAAAACAACAGTCACGATGGCTGAATTGGCAAAGCATCTGGACGTTCCAGGAGATGCAGGTTCAAATCCTGCTCGTGACTGTTGTTTTCGATTTCACATTTTTCACTTTGTGTTTAATGTACTTTGTCTCTAGGTAGTATTCAGGGTCTGATAATGGAGCTGTAAGATGGCCACAGTAACTCTGTAATGAAACGACCCGAACCCATCGAGTTTATACCTACTCGTTTGATTCGTCTTAAGAGGTACTTTGTCAAGTTATGATCATTTTGTTTCTACAAAATAATGTCGATGTTTTCACATCTAGTAGACGTCCCGCGACGTCTAGTTTTTTTTTCTCAAATATGTTAAATGTACAGACAAAGGTAACTCTGTTACAGCCTTATTATAGTAAAGATAGACTAGATAATGTCTGTGACTTCGTCCGCGTTCTTTTTCAGAATATAAATACGAGTAGTTCACTCGCACGGCATAGGCACACCAACGATCTTTTTGTTAAAATTGCTACCCCACAAGCAATATGTTGATTGGTTTAATAGTTATGGCATGAAAGAGGAACAAAAAAACTCTCTTTCACATTTATAATATTAGTAAGTAAGTACTATACTACGCGTATTCTCTTTTTTATATACAATATATAGCACTAAGGAATAATCCTTGTATCGCGGGGGACTTTACGAACACACAATTTCACGGACACAAAGTACACCCAGTCTCAGAACAACCATTTGTGGATCACACAAAGAGTTGTCCTGTGTGGGAATCGAACCCACAACACTCGCCGGTATTTAACCACTCCGCCATTTGTGCAGTCGGTATTTTATAGTTTTAATTTCATTTGACATCATCGTCTCGAAATCAACAAACATGTAGGTAGGTAGGTACTGTACAAGACAACAAGGAACTGTTACAAAAATATATAGTAGGAATTATCTAACTAATCGGTTCTCTGGGATAAATCGAGGCCAGCGACAAAACCATTTTTGTAAATAAGTTTATGTTAATTTGTTTATTTTTGACGTAGGTACATACGTAAGTGTAGTGTTTTCTTGTATATTTCATCATCACAAGTTAAAGAGTAATGCTTTATGTTGGACTTGAATGAGATTTTTAAATACATTTTAAACGCAGATTAACACTGCAAATGGTGACTCCTCTGAGTAACTCCTCTAAGTGTAGGTACTGTGGACAAGTTCCGTACATGAATGCAAGCAGAGTCAACCATATTGGACGTACCGGGGTGCACCCCTTTGCCATAATGAATTAACTTTATGAGCATTGATGTACATAATATGTACTACGTACAATGAGACATATTTGTAAGATATATTGGTTACTTACCTTATTTATAAAGACATTATAAGATAATAACATTCATTATACTTAATTGTTTACGTTAAATTATTTATATTGGCAGGTTAAGCATAGTTTTTGACCACTGAAGGAATGTAATATGGTTCCGGTGGCCCGCCAGCAAAGGCGGAGAGACGGCACACGGCGGGTTTCTTTAGTGGGTGAGGGCCCCACACTACCCTGTTCGTTATCCCGAACGACGGGGTGTGCGGTTAGGAACATTTTTTCCCGCCGTAATAAAAAAAAAGGTTAAGCATAGTTTATCACAAGTAATGTCACACAGTTCCAGTGGTGTACCAGTACAGGCGGAGAGACGGCACACTGCGGCTTTATTTACTGGGTGAGGGCCCACACTAGCCTGTTCGTTGTCCCGAACGACGACACGGACGGGGGAAAAAGGTCTATGATCGGCCCAGTATTACGTTCACTTTACCCGCGTGCCATTACCCGATGACCAGGGGTATAGGACCCCTGGACTCCAGGTACCTGGGTGCAAACACACTAGACAGAGTGTAGCACGTTATTGTTTTTTACTTCATTGTACCCAATCTGAAAGGAGCGAGTTCACTAAATAGATAGCGCTGCGCAATTTCCTCTTGATTAGTCGTTCGTTTGAAAATTACCCCACTTAGTAGATACAAAGTACACCTCCTGTAACAAGTAACTGACTTGCAAATTATACCTACATAGGCATATTTATTTAACATACTTCTGCGTAAAGTCCACTATATATCAATCAAATTTTTCTTCACTCATACTAGAAGTATTCATTCATGAATAACATGTTACTATAAATACGTTAAGAGTTAGTAGCGACGTAGGTATTAATAGCCACGAAGCCTTAACAATGCATGTTAGATGTGGGTACAACGAATTATATTATAAGTACACTAGAAAGCCACAATTTAGAGTTTTTATTTCATTGACGATAACGTCCAAACAGCTGCACCTAAAGTCCCTTCACAACGGTAGTTTCCATGGAAATTTGTCAAGTATCGTCAGTTTCCCACTAAACGAAACGTTTAACGTATATCAATTTAGTTTTTGGAATATTCATCTCATTGTACCTTATTTTTGAACAAATATTTCTCTTCCCTCGTACCTATACCTACCTTATACCTAACGTACACAATATTTAATGCGAATGAGTAACAACTAAAGATATTTCAAGAAATCTTGGCGCGCGTTTAGAATGATTTTTAATGTCCCAGTATAAATCTTTACTAATCCTTAAATACTAATATTATAAATGTGAAAGTGAGTTTGCTTGTAATCTCCGAAAAAAATTGGGTTCCTGTCAGATGACTATGTTTGTTTAAGAATTATTTCTGTAATAGTACCTAACGTATATAGATTAGGGGTATATATTTCGTTAAAAGAGATTTAAATATTAAATTATGAACAAAATTATAACTCAATATATCAATCGCTAGTTATTTACAAAATCACTTGTCACCATAAAATGCTATAGCAAAAGTGAATACAATCACTTTGCCAATGTTGGGAGACGCCTCGCAGAAAAAAAATGGGTCTCTCCCAAGGGTAGATAACTATATACTAATTACTTTTCTAAAAGCACTTGCCTAACTTGTTCTTCACTTTCGTCATGCTTTAAAGGATGGTTGTACAGTAGCACAACTTGTCGAACAAAATTCTAATGCAATTCCGACACATTTTAATACCGCCACTAGCCCGAATACTTCAAAAGTGCATTAGAAGAGTTTCCCAAGTGCCTCAAAAAAGCAATAGTCCTGCCTGTTATAAAAGCGACAGTAAAGAATGTGATCGTCCTTTGACAATGGTCATCATACAATTGGAGTCTTCCTGGACCTTGCCAAGGCATTTGACAGCGTATCTATTGCTATCTTGTTGCGCAATCTTGAAAACATAGGTATAAGAGGTATACAATTGAAACTGGGTTATTAAGGGTTACCAACCCAGGAACGAACCCAGTAAGTGAGACTTGGCGATGCTCTTAGTGATGAACTGCTGAATACCTGTTGTGTGGTTCCACAAGGCAGTCTTCTAGCAAGTTCGTTATTCTTAATCTATATAAATGACCTTTGTATTCTCAATTTAGATATTTTAGATCATGGCACAATCATATCGATCGATACTGGCCTCATTTTTTCTGCTGAATCGGAACAACAAGTGTTAAAGTATACGCAACACATTTTCAATATCATTAACAGATGCCTTGAACACAATTGTCTAACATTAGGTAAATGCGGATAAGACGACCTACATACAGTTTTCAAAATTTATGCGAAGACAAAAACTGCCTCGGTGGTGCAGCGGTAGTGTAAGTGACTGCTGATCACGAGGTCTCGGGTTCGATCCCCGGGTCGGAAAGTGTTATTGAGCTTTTTCGTAAAAATAAAAATTCTCAGTAGCAGCCTGGAGTTTAGAAATGTGCCCGGTAGACGGCAATAGGCTCGCCCCCTATTACGTGGAACTTAACTTAGCTGGCGAATCGTGGGTGTGTAATACACGTCAGCCTACCCCTTCGGGGAATACAGGCGTGATGCTAAGTTCACAAAAAGTGAGTCAGATCAACCCGACACTCTTTGCAATGATGTCAAACTCTTTACACTGATTTACTGTCGAGATACCACTGATTTCGCATTCATATCCTAACTATTAAAAAGCTGTAATAGAGCAACTGTGTCTGTACATTTAAGTATTTGAGAAAAAAAGTAATGTATGTATTATATCCGTAATCTGGTACCCATAGCACAAGCATTAAGCTTAGTTTGGGACCAGAGGACGTTGTGTGAAATGTCCATGAATATTTATTTTTCTATTTCCCACTCAGCTCCTCTACCAAGTTTGTAAAGTATTAACAGTTCGACAATATTTAGATATTTTTATATATATTTTTAGCATTTGACATGCTTAGCACTATACATTAAACACAAAGTGAAAAATGTGAAATCGAAAAAAACAGTCACGAGCAGGATTTGAACCTGCATCTTCTGGATACCGTCCAGATGCTTTACCAATTCAGCCATCCTGACAATTGCTCCTGACTGCTAATTTCGATAACACATCATACTTAACGTCTTTGGGTGACGCCTGCGCCATCTGTCGGAAGTATTTTCATACATTATACCGACCAGCTAAACTTAATTTTACAATTAAGATTTTACCTAATAATGACGCAAACCCTTTAAATATTTATATATTTTTATATATATTTTAGCATTTGACATGCTTAGCACTATACATTAAACACAAAGTGAAAAATGTGAAATCGAAAATAACAGTCAGGAGCAGAATTTGAACCTGCATCTTCTGGATACCGTCCAGATGCTTTACCAATTCAGCCATCCTGACAATTGCTCCTGACTGCTAATTTCGATAACACATCATACTTAACGTCTTTGGGTGACGCCTGCGCCATCTGTCGGAAGTATTTTCATACACTATACCGACCAGGTAAACTTAATTTTACAATTAAGATTTTACCTAATAATGACGCAAACCCTTTAAATATTTAGATATTTTTATATATATTTTTAGCATTTGACATGCTTAGCACTATACATTAAACACAAAGTGAAAATGAATGGTAAAGCATCTGGACGGTATCCAGAAGATGCAGGTTCAAATCCTGCTCCTGACTGTTATTTTCGATTTCACATTTTTCACTTTGTGTTTAAAGTTCGACAATCATTCAAATTGAGCACAATACTAAGACAGCACGGTGCCCTTCCCTTCAGCACTGATAATACAAATGAAAGGCATAAAGACGTAGCTTGCCAGCAAATTACAAGATCGAAACATACATTTACGACTAAATTCTTCTTGTTCTTCTACTTAAAAGTTTAGTTCATTAAATTATATAATACTAGCCATTCCTGAAACACAGGATTACCTAGTACCTGAACTAACAAGCCGTAAGCCGTAGCCGTGTGGGGCCGGCGTTAGAATTGTCCCACCACTCTCTACCCACGGGAGTCGTAAGAGCCGACTGAGGGAATACCGGGGGAGTGGGCAGCAGCACTCCCTCGAGTATTAACAACATCCACTGCGATCGCCAACCCGCCTGCCAAGCGTGGCGATTACGGCATTATCTCCCATGACGGGACCGCTCGTTGTGGCGTTCTCTTGGGGAAGCTTATGTCCAATTGTCCAGCAGTGGACGTTGAAAGGCTGATGGATGGATGGAAGGATTGTAACAAAATATTTATTTAGTAAACTGTATTATTATCGTTATTACTTAGCAGAGTATCAACTGAGTTGATAATATTTCTTAAGTAAATGTTAATTGGCTTTTCATTTAATAGAGTCATATCTACAGAATTCAAATTAAATCACAGTAGGTATGTGTATAGACATATATATATATATATATATATATATATATATATAACGTCTGGTCTCCATTAGTGATGATACTTAAAATAAGTACCTATGCTGACTGATTGACGCCTCTTGGGTGGGGCAGGAAGTAAACTATTTGCAATGAAACGTTTTCCTTTGCGTTTGCGAAGCATTATTAATTTACGACAATTAAAAATGTATCAATAATGTTTATGCATCTATCTCGTTGCTTCTACCCCGACTTCGTCTTTACGTGGCCTTCAAAATTCAAATTCAATCATTTAGGCGCATCTCACGGGAACGACTGATATAAAATATTCTATGTATATAACCTTAATTTTATATCCAGCAAATTTCGCTCGAGACCATTTAGTATTTATGATATTTCAACAAATGTTACACATTATCAAATAACACTACGTTACGTCAAGTAAACGCGATAATCGATTTTCTACTTCCCCGTCGTTTCGAATAATTCTACAGCATTCTTGGTCATGGACTGAGATGCATGCATCTTGTAAACGTAGTTTTATTTCATAATTCGTTTTGTAATGCGCCATAGATTAGTCTCCTACAAATAATTAACCCACTCTTAACTTTTTCGGGACAAAAAATACTTATATGCTTGTCTGTAAAGTCGGTTTACGGACGATAATTTTACGTGATAACGTCTTACATATTTTCTGAGAGTTTCACAAACAATGCATCGGTCGCCATACATTTTTTCGGATCGTGAGACTTTTTCGTGCGTGCCGCCAGCGTTCATCGATTTATAAGACGTTATCCCGTCAAAATGTCCCATAATCTAATTCTAGAGTTATATCAACCTACTAATTTTCATCCAAATTCGTTCAGTCGTTTGTTGCGTGACTTACGTACCAATTATTATACGAACATTCAACTATTTATTCAAATATCTACACAAACTTTCAAAGTTATAATCTTAGTATGTTATTAGAGCAGAATATAAAAATGCGTGCCTTCGTGTTAATAATATATCTAAGATCCATTGCTTATAAGCAATTAATATTCGATCTAATGTTCCATTTGTAGACTTGGGGTTAAATAATTTGACCGCGTGAATGAAATGCACATTCATTACGTTCGTAGTGACGTATATTACCTATGTTTATCAATATTGTTTATATGTTTATGTAGGGAAGACCATGAACGCAATTGAAAACCTAGCTCTAATCTAAATATGTCATCCTCTGGCACAATACTTACTTATCATCACGCCATTTCCCTTGTAGGGTAGGCAGAGAGAACAGAGTGCCAAGAGGCCCTAACCTTGCATATATCTCTCGCTTCCTCAACATTCATAACTCTCTTCATACACGTTCGCCGGTTTCGGAGACTCCTGACTCCACCTTCCTTCAATACATGACCAATTTGGTCTAGGTAGGTGAGTCTCGGTCTCCCCCTGTACCTACATCCTTCCACTTTCGCATTGTATATCTTCTTAACCAGTCGCTCGTCCTGCATTCTTTCCACATGTCTGAACCATCGGAGCATTCCCTTTCGCATCTTTACACCAATACTCTTTTTCATACCTACTCGCTCTCTTACGTCTTACGAATGCGGTCAGTCAGCCTCACTCCACAGATTCTCCGCAGAGATCGCATTTCGACCGCATTGATTTTACTCTCATGCTCCTTTTTGCATACCCAACTCTCGCTTCCATATCATAACGTTCGGACAAGCACTGCGTTGTGTATTGCGACACGTGCCCTCTGGCTGAGGTGATGACTGCCGAGAAGTTGTCCCAATGCTCCGTTGACTCTATTTCCCACATTCACTCTTCTCTCTACATCAATGGTGTACCTTCCATCCCGACTGAATCCACATCCAAGATATACATATTCATCCACTTGTTCTAGCACACCATTTCCTATTGCTACTCTTACATCTGTTCTGGCTTCTTCTCTTTCAAAAACCATTATTTTGGTTTTGCGCACATTCACACGTAGGCCCCTTTTCTTACAATCTTCTGCCATTACGTCGACTAGGGTTTGCAGGTCAATCGCAGTCTGCGCTAATAGGACCGCATCGTCTGCATATAGCAGAGAGTTAACCACTGAGTCGCCCATCTGAACTCCCACATTCATTTCATTGAACCTTTGTAGACATTTATCTTATATATTTAGATATATGATAAACAGTCTGGCTGAAAGAACGCAGCCCTGTTTAACGCGGATATTGACATCAAATTCAACAATAATATTGCTTAATTTTTTAGTAAAGTATTTTATATGTAGTAGTATATCTAGGGTTCGATCCCTGGGTCGGGCAGTGTTATAGAGCTTTTTCGTAAAAAAAAATTGTCAATAGCAGCCTTTTTTCTTTTAAGGCGGAAAAAAATGTTCCTAAACGCACACCCCATCGTTCGGGGCAACGAACAGGGTAGTGTGGGGTCCTCACCCACTAAAGAAACCCGCCATGCGCCGTCTCTCCGCCTTTATTGGCGGGCCACTGGAACTATGTGAACTGGACCATGTGGTGGAAAAACTTGACAAAAAGAATAAGTGTATTGGTATCTTCCTAGATCTGACTAAGGCCTTTGATACTGTCTCTGGTCCACACCTTCTAAGCAAGCTTGATGGAATGGGCATTCGCGGTCATACTCTCCAGATTTTCAAAGATTATCTGTCTAACAGAACTCAGTGTGTCAAAATCGGCTCTGTTATTAGCGACGATGCCTTTCTGACATACGGTGTCCCTCAAGGCTCTATCTTAAGGCCTACTCTCTTTCTAGCCTACATTAATTCGCTCTGCAAACTCTCGATACCAAACTGTTCGATATATATACCTACGCCGATGACACAGCTTTGGTTGTTCATGGCACAAACTGGTCCAACACTTTTACATCTGCTGAACAGTCCCTCGGGCATGTAATGAACTGGCTATCTGATAATCTCTTGACATTAAATATAACTAAAACCACCTATCTAACCTTTTCAATAAAAGCATCTAACCAACCACCATCTGACACTTTTCAACTGAGAGCCCATTTGTGTAATGATAACAGTGATCGATGCGATTGTCCTGTGTTATTTAGGTCCAATACAATTAATGTTCAATGTATGTAAGATGTTCTGCCGATACCGACGTTCTAAAAACCGTTTACTTTGCACTACGCCAGTCCATCCTAGGCTATTGTATATCAGTGTGGGGAGGTTAAAGTAAGACATACTTATTAAGGCTCGAAAGAGCGCAGAGGGCTGTCCTGAAGGTTATGACTTGTAAGCCTTACAGATACCCTACCTCCACTTTGTACGAAACATGTTAAGTACTTACTGTGAGACAGCTCTTTGTACTCCAAACAGTCTTAAGAAAACATAAAATGTTATCTTATGACAAGTTTATGCTTAATAAAAGACGGTCCAAAGAAAAGTATGTCCGACACCAAGACATAGAACAACTCTTGCAAGTAAGCATTTCCAGGTAATAAGTGCTCACCTTTATAATATTATAAATAAATCGTGTAATGTGGTAAACATTCTCTCTGCAAGTACCAAATTAAAACCACAGTCTCCAAATGGCTACAATCTAAAACCTACTCAGAGACAGAAGATCTAATTAGGTACTATATTATCTAAACCTTAACACAAACCTGTCACTACAAAAATATTCTTCCACCTCCATCCACTATCTCCATCCACTATATTCATCACCCGTCGGGGGAATAGGCCCTCGACGACCTCAGTGAGGAGGCTGGGCTGAAGGGTATCTGTGAGGGGGGAGCCCTGGGTGCGGAGCTTATTCAGCCCCGCACGGTACGGGTGACCCCACGGGTCACAGTTGAGACCGTCCAGCATCTCCTGCCTTTTCTCCGTTTTGGCGCGACAGATGGCCAACTTGAACGTGGCCCGCGAAGTGCGGTACGCCTCGTACAGCTAGACCTCCCGCTCCCCATCGCGTTTACGCCGCCGACAGCGGGTGTAGGACCTCCGAGCACGAATGCACGCTGCGCGGAGGTCTGCCAGCTCCTGGGACCACCAGTAGAGCCGTTTCCTCGGAGGAGCACGTCGCACACGGGGCTTGGCGCGGCGCACACCTGCGTGTTCGCAGCGCGAGATCGGCCAGCCTCAACGTCCACCTACTCAGTCAGGGCTGGTGAGGATAGCCACGATTGAACGATGGCTGCCTCCACCAGTAGGTCCCTATCCAGCCTACCCACAGCCCACCGCGGGAACGTGGAAGTTCTGCGCGCCGTGTGACCCCTACTGGGGCCCTGAAGGGACCGGGAGACCTCAATCCGGATATATCGGTGATCGGACAAGGTCTCAACCTCCTCCAGGACACACCAGTTCCCCACTCGTGCCGCGACGTCGGGGCTAGCGAACGAAAGGTCCACTATTGACCCGCCCCGTCGCCGCACACACGTGTTGACGGAGCCTCTGTTTAATAAACAGAGGCTCCGTTTAATAAACAGAGGCCCGTCGACGCCGCCCACTCAACAACCGCCGCTCCGCGAGCATCCGTCGCAGAGGACCCCCACGCCGTGGATTTGGCATTGAAGTCCCCCACAACTAGGACGTGGCTAGGTGCCAGGCGCCGCAACGGAGTCTCTAGGCTGTTAAACCAAACCCTGAAATCAGCCAGACTCCGGTTGGGGGAGAAGTACACGCCGTACAGCGTAACTCCCCCCCAGTCGGCCGTGACATATCCTGTGCCCTTGTCTCTGATCGACAAGGGCGGGGAACGAATACCCGGCGGATACCCGTCCCCTGCCGGGATTCTGCCGCCGGCACTAGAGTGCCGACGTTGCCCGGGGTGCACCAACGCGGAGGTATCCCGACCCGCACCCCTGTCAGTAGCAGCCTGGAGTTTGGCAATGTGCCCGGTAGGCGGCAATAGGCTCGCCCTCTATTACGTGGGACTTAACATAGCTGGCGAACCGTGGGTGTGTGAAATACAGGCGTGATGCTATGTTTTGTAAAGTATTCGAAACGTGGGGATAGTTTTGAATCAACTAAACTGGATAGATTCCGTAAACATATTATTATTCATTTCCCAATGTAAAACATCGACCTAATTCGTGATTTATTTTGTAATTTGGGTGTGACGTATTTTATTTCAGTATATCGAACGGTTCCTGAACGAGTCGGAACATGGAGTAGTGCTCTTCAGCTGGGGATCTCTGATTAAGACCGCAACAATCCCTAAGATTAAAGAGAATATCATATTGAATGCGCTTTCAAAGATAAAGCAAAGAGTTATTTGGAAGTATGAAGACAGCGATGAGGAGGGAACGCTTACCGGCAACATCCTGAAAGTGAGATGGATTCCGCAGTTTGAGTTGTTACGTAAGTTTATTATATTTTTGGGATGAGATAGAGGAGATGTCCAATCGAGTCGAGACATATCGGCAAAGCCACGGGGATAAATCGACGTAATCCATCAACAATTGTATTTATCTTCAGAGAATTCATTCTCTTGCTCTCGTTATCTGCCACAGCCACATCTTAGGACACAAATATACAGTATAAAAGTGTGTTCCTAGTGTGTCACCTCATAAGGCTATATAAACATTACCCTAGGAGAACCACCATTCACCACTGAAGGAATATAATATGGTTCCGGTAGCCCGCCAATAAAGGCGGAGAAACGGCACGCGGCGGGTTTCTTTAGTGGGTGAGGGCCCCACACTACCCTGTTCGTTGCCCCGAAGGATGGGGTGTGCGGTTAGGAACATTTTTGCCCGACTTAACAAAAAAAAAGTGGCCACCATTCGACTGGGGAAGCTCAGGTGCGAGTACCTGCTCCTGATGCCGCCTTAGCTAAAGCCACGGGTGGATGGACTGCAGAACGTTATATCCGCTATGCCTCCCCCGAATGTACTACGCTGTGACGGCGACGCCCGGAAGCATTGCTTAACGAGGGTACCCGAAAAACTATTTATTTTGTGCCGAAAGAGTAAGCCGCCAGCGGACCACTAAAGTAATATCTTCCAGTAACAGTAGACCGACGAAAATACTGCACACGGCGGGTTTATTTAGTGGGGTTAGGTGAGACCCCACACTAACCTGTTCGTTGCTCTGACGGGGTGTGCAGTTAGGTAAATTTTTTCACGCCTTAAAAAAACGCAACCAGCATTAGCTATTTGGCGCGTTTATTATTACCGCATGTCGTTAAGATGATATCAAGCAAGGTGCTGATCCTTACTAATGTTATAATTACATAGTGAATTTGTAAACATTTTTGATCTATATTTTTTTAGCATTTGACATGCTCAGCTACTTTTTTAAAGTACCTACAAATTATTTGTGAATGAGGAAAAAGAGATTTTTTTAGTACGAGCGGGAATCGAACCTGCGTCCCTTCCAATCCGGGGAAGCGCTCTAAGCCACTGAGCTACCGTACCGACCTTTTCAGTCATCCCAATCTCCTCATCACATTTGTATTTACGGGTTCGATTCCCGCTCGTACTAAAAAATCTATTTTTCCTCCTTGACAAATAATTTGTACCTACTTTAAAAAAGTAACAGCATGTAAAATGCTAAAAAATATAGATCAAACATGTTTAAGAAAATCGCGCAATCTAATAGTATGAATTTTAATTGCAAAATTAAACTTACTACTCGTATATTGCATTAATGCATGTAGGTAAATGCATTCCGATAGATGGTGTTGGTTGTAAAGACAAATGTGATGAGGAGATTGGGATGACCGAAAAGGTCGGTACGGTAGCTCAGTGGCTTAGAGCACTTCCCCGGATTGAAAGGGACGCGGGTTCAATTCCCGCTCGTACTAAAAAATCTCTTTTTCCTCATTCCAAATAATTAGTGAATTTGTTTTTTTTTGTTTTATATGCTTTCACGCCGTAACTACAGAATCAATCATCATAAAATTCCGGGGCCCGGAATACAACATAGGCTACTTGTCATGTTGGAAAAACGAATGGTTACCGTGGGATAGCTGTTTTTACATAGCAATAAATAATATAGCTTAGTTTTTTTTATACTAGGTACTATGGCGAACAAGCATACGGCCCATTTGATGGTAAGCGGTTACTATAGCCTATAGGCACTAGCGACACCAGAGGTATCACTCGCGCGTCGCCATCTCCTAGGAAAAGGATAGGATGTGGATAGAAAGGATAATAAGGAGAGGATAGGGAGGGGGTTTGAGCCTCCGGCATTCTCACTCACCATACGAAACATAACGGTAGGCGTAACTACCGTTGTTATACGCTGATCTGTTGTGAGAGGGTGGTACTTCCCCGAAAGAGTCGACCCATTCGTGCTGGGATAAGTAAGGGTCTACCACTAGAGTATTGTATGTATTTTAGTATATCCTGAAGTCCACGCGGATGGAGATGCAGTCAGAATCCAGTTCCACATATATCGTATTATATAATTTAATTACTGTATTCATCCTTATCGTAAGAGAAAGTGATGTAATGATAACAAAGACCAGCGTGAAACAACGTTAGATACTCCCACTGTTTCGTAAGGTGAAGAAGCCAGGGTCCAAATCCCCTCCTTATTCTCATCTTTTCCTCTGGTGTTGTGTAGATATACCCTTACCATCAGGTGTGCCATATAATGGTTTGCCACTCTCATGGCATAAAAAAAATTACAAAAAAAAAAAACAACGCGCCGCGTTTCCATAATGCTTTAATCCATGAGGTCAGTATTTTATTAATTTTTAAATAAAATTTTAATAATATCTATTTACAGAACACAAGAAAGTCATCGCCTTCATAGCACACGGAGGTCTACTGGGTATGACAGAAGCGATTTCGGCGGGAAAACCGGTGTTGGTAGTTCCTTTTTACGGAGACCAGCCTTTGAACGGCGCTGCAGCTGATGAAATAGGCCTTGGAACGACAATATCTTATGCTGACATGTCGGAGAATTCGCTTTTAGAAGGACTCCAGAAAGTACTTAGTGCTGAGTAAGTAATTAAATGCACCCTTTCGTGGGACTTAAACATAGTTGCGTACCGTGGGTTACACACCTCCGCTGACCCCTTCGGTGATACAGGACATTGTAGCGTAGTGGTTTTGATATTGATGTAACATGTCCGATATTGTAGGTTCGATTACCACAAATAGGTGATTGTTTAAATGTTTTATTTTTGTAAAATCTTTTTTTATGTTTGTAAAATTTACCGCGATAGGGTAACTATTTTTTTTTTCTTCCCGCACCCACGAAATACCCTCTGTGTGACGTCTCTCCGCCTATATTGGCAGACCACTGGAACTGTGTTACATTACTTCAGTGGATACTTAGATTACTTATAATAACTCGTTAATTATTCAATGTTAATTAAATTACGAAGATCTAGGAGGGAAAGCGGACACTTGGTTTTATATGAAAATAAATTACGTTTGATTATATCACGGTAGTTATAGAATAATAATTAGGTGAGATAATTTACGGAAATATTCACTGTTGGAGTTGAGTATATACCTAATATAATGAATGTTATATAACATTATTGAATGATTACACAAATCAATATATTTCTGACTAGCTTCCGCCTGCGAATTCATTTCAAAACATGTCACTCTATGAGATATTAATTACCTCTATACAAAAACGGCTTCACATAGGAACTATGCATTTTCTGGCCTAAAAAGTAGACATTTATCTATTTACTATTATAAAGCTGTAATAGAGCTGTGTCTGTACATTTAAGATATTTGAGAAAAAAAATACTGTAATAGGCTATATAGGCGTGCCTGAACACAAAACATTTTTTTTTAGATTATTGTCTGTTCTTTCGTGCATCACGCAAAAACTACTGAACCGATTTTGATGCAAATGCTTTTATTTGATAGCTCCTGATTAGACTTAAAAACTGGTATGCATTTTATCTTACCACTTTATCGGAAACCTGAGATATAACCTTAAAACTAGGTTTTGGCTGCCGCGGCGCCGAGGGCGAAGGCTAGTTATATTAATAAGTATGAACTTTGCAAGTCTAGATATAGGTTTTAACTCTGTTACATAAATATATGGATATCACGTCTTCATGGTATAATTCTAATAATTTGCTTGTTGTTAGTCATTACCGCATTGTCCGTGTGTGGTTTATCGTGATCACAAAGTTGTTAAAAACAGAATAAGTACTTTTTTAATCACGTTATTCAGTGGAAAATATTTTTAGCGCGAAATATTATATTTATGACGTCGTTGGGTATCGTACTTCCGTGTGTATCTTCCTTTTTTTACAAAGAGAGATTGTATTGGACTCTTCTTGAAAGGTATACTGTTTGAAACCACCACGGTGACTGCTGCACTATACCTTGTACCGGTAACGTGGGTTGGCGGCACCGGTGACCTGCACGCGTCCAACCCTACTGGGACGCTAAATAGGGAGGACAAAATTGATAAATCCTTCCTTTTTCGCCGGACAGAATGGATATGCATCTCGAGGCCGCTCGAGTCAGGGTGCCGTCTGTGTCTCCTCACGACGACGAGGAGCTATGGACGAGGATGATCAGCAGTTGCATAATACACTACCGGGTGCCGCTAGACCCCGAGTCTATAATAAGACTATACATACAAATTAGGCAATTTATTTTCTTCTCGACAGTATCATAATACTTATATTAATACTAGTTGACCCGTAGGACATTCCGCAGTTTGATATTTACCGATTTGAATTTCTATCGAAAAATCGACGCATCCATGGGTCTATTTTTCGTCATTAGCCGGCACGATAAGACACGCATTTTAGGGGTAAATTATGAAATTAAATAAAGGAATAATCTCCTGGAATGACAGAAAAACAGACTAGAGAAATCTATACTATTATAAAGCTGTAACAGAGCTGTGTCTGTACATTTAAGATATTTGAGAAAAAATGTCTGTAATAGGCTATATAGGCGTGTCTAAACACAAAACAATTTTTTTTAGATTTTTTGTCTGTTTATCTGTTTGTTTGTTCGCGCATCACACAAAAACTACTGAACGGATTTTGATGCAACTTTTTTTATTTGAAAGGCCTTGATTAGACTTAAAAACTGGTAAGTATACATTTTATCCCGCTACTATATCGGGAACCTGAGATATAACCGAAAAACTAGCTTTTGGCTGCGGCGAAGCCGCTGGCAAAAGCAGTTCCAGTAGTCTGCCAATACAGACGGGATGTGCGGTTAGATACATGTGTTCGCGACTAAACAAAAAGCGTTATGTAACTATCAACGTAGGTATTCTCCGTTCTTTGTTTCATAATATACTTTTATCTCTCGTCTACTTCAGTTATCTAAGTAGGCCTTAAAAATGATACAAAGGTCACAGTAGGACTAATATCAACGAATTAATTATATGGTCATAAAATATTACTGATTCTAAATTACCTATTTTTAAAACGCTTTTATGTAACGTATTCGTTGAACGTGATTTTCACCCAGTTCATAACGTCTGATTAAATTGAAACTGCACACGACAATACAAATAACTTTTATTTATTACATACGGTGGTACGTTTTATTACATACGGTGGTACCTATGTAATAAATAAAATACAATAAAACCTCGCCCATGGTACTAAGGTCACAGAAAGAAAATGGTATATGATGCTGTTTTGAGACTTTAAAAACAAAAACTAAACTATAGTTTAAAAACTTTTTAATGCTTTTTACTGTCTGAATTCTTCTTAAAAAGTAACTTAGTGCTTTTTACAATTTGATGTCAAGCACCTTTTTTTTTTGTTAAGGCTAGAAAAAATGTTCCTAATCGCACACCCCGTCTTTCGGGGCAACGAACAGGGCAGTGTGGGGCCCCCAACCCACCAAAGAAATCCGCCGTGTGCCGTCTCTCCGCCTTTACTGGCGGGCCACCGGAACTATATTACATTCCTTCAGCGGTCCGCCGGCGGCTTACCCTTTCGGGTACCCTCAACGATGTCAAGCACCCTGCTATTTAACGATCATTATTATTTTACTACCTATATGATTTTCTACGGTTTAGTTCAACTAGCTATGAAAGCGTGTTTTTTAGGTTTTAAACTATAATTAGTACTACATACAAAGTAAGAGCGCGTTCAGACCGTGAGCTATAAACTTAGTAAAACAGTAATTACTAAAGAAGAAATAAAATTGTCGTTTCATCTACAAGGTTAAAACGAAATGTTACGCTTTCACGCCGTGACTGCTGTATCAGCTGTATGTAACTCTGTATGTAGTAGTACCTACTAGTCGACATGGCCTAGGGCATCCAAGACTGGCTGAAGCTGCGGGTGGATGGACTGGGGAACGTCCACCACCCCAAGGCCTCCCGCGAAGTTGCGTTGCGACGCTCCGGTATAATACAAATGTGTCGCTCAAAATGCGCCGCGAGAGAGCACACGGCGGGTTTATTTAGTGGAGCCCACACTATCCTGTTCGTTGCCCCGAATGATGCGGTTGCTAGGTACATTAATTCCCGCCTTTATAAAAAAATCTAGTTGCCAACAAGTTACCTACCTACTCTACAGTTATAGATTACCGATAATTTGGTTTCAACTTAATTATCAGACCAGATATTGCATAATCTTGAAATATGGAGTGTTGCCAGTTTTAAGAACTATTTTGGGAAGTTTACGTGTGATCATATCGGCGTGTACGTAGGTACAACCAAAACAAAATTAGGTACAAAGGTACACTGTTGTAAATGACACCATGTTGTTCTATAATTCGACCTGCCAAGTGCCAACACGTGCACAAAATAACATTAAGCCGTGTGCGCATAATACAATACCAAGCTAATGGCTCACCACGTGTGACTAATGACTCGGTTGGAGCTATGTCTATATTATTCTATACTATTAAAAAGCTGTAACAGAGCTGTGTCTGTACCAGAGATGCGCAAACTAAATCACCAATGAGATCAGGGATTTATAAATCTTTTTCTTCGAAAGATTTAAATCACTCTTTTAAATCTTTGGTTACGGATGACGTTATTCATTCGGTTGATCATAAGTGATGCAAATATCTATTGATTCATGTAGTTATTCTCTCATTCCCTCAAGTCGCAACTCGTTTTGAGCTTTTTAATTAAACGACAGAGAGTCTAAGTTTCTGTGTACCTATCGTTATTGTATTTCAAGAGTGCGTTTGTGCGTGCCTACAACTTATGTTATCTCTTTTCAATTCACAATATCCTTTATCTATTGTCTCATTCTAAATCTACGTCCATCATTCCATCTATTCAATCCTAACGTAGTGAGCTAGTGAGTTAAAGATGTATTTTCGAAACCAAAGATTTAAAGATTGATTACGCATTTTGAAAGGATTATACATCTTTTGTATCAATCACTCCTGAGTTACACATCTCCTGTACATTTAAGATATTTGAGAAAAGATGACTGTAATAGGCTATAAGTATAGGCGTGTCTGAACACAACAATTTTTTTTTTAGATTTTTTGACTGTTTATCTGTTTGTTCGTCCGCGCATCACGCAAAAATTACTGAACGGATTTTGATGCAACTTTTCTATTTTATAGCTCTTGATTGGACTTAAAAACTGGAAAGTATAAAAAAGTTGCATCAAAATCTGTTCAGTAGTTTTCCGTAACCGGACATGGCTCATGGCTAACTCTGAAATCGACTACTACCAACCTCTATAATAGATTTTTGTGACGTACAAACCCTGGGTTTTATATGGTTTTAATTTAGTTGTCTTTGTTTGCTATGTAGTATAATAGTTATCAGAATCCATCCATCCATCCATCAGCCCATAAACGTACACTGCTGGACATGGGCCTCCCCACGAAGCGGGGGGAAATGCCATAATCGCCACGTTTGGCAGGCGGGTTGGCGATTGCAGAATGGTGTTAAACGTTTCCCAGGAGTATGCTGCTGCCCATTCCCCTGGTCGTCCCTTAGTCGGTTTTTACGACACCCGCGGGCAAGTAAGGGGTGTTAACATATCGTATATTTATCAGACTGACCTCATAATTAATCCTATTTAGATAATATGGTTAGGATGGATTGCTATGACTAGGCCTGTATATTACGCACCATCCCCTATAACCTTTACTTTATTAGGTAATACAACTAATCTAAACTAACTGACGCATGACGTGCCGACCGTAGGTAATAAAAAATAATAATATCACACTTGTTGCATGAGTGGACTCTATCTATTAAATAGAAAAAATAATTAAATCTTGTCTTTTTTACAGAATGCGCCTGAGTGCCCGCCGTGCTTCTAAAATTTGGCGGGATCGTATTGCTGATCCAATGGATACTGCCGTATATTGGGTCGAACGCATAATCCGATGGGGGAATTTGGACCCTCTGCATTCCACATCCAGAGACCTCTCCTTCATAGAATACAATTTGATAGATGTCCTAGCTTTAATCTCACTCGTCCTTATTTTATTTGTTGTTATTTCGTGGATAGTTTTAAATCAAATTCTCCGACTTATAAGCGGTAATATTCACGCCAAAGAAAAGATACATTAATCACAAAAAAAAAGTTAAATCATAATAAGTGCTGCCTCTATGGTAAAGAGAAAAGGAGTAGGGACCTACCTACCTACTTATTCAGGCGCCAGATGAAAGGAGCGTTCAAATTAGAAAGAAACATAAAAATAACTAAGATTGATAAGTAGGTAACACCACAGTAATCAATCCGTGACTTTCCACAGATAGGTACCAGAAATAATAAAATAACAATGTGAAAGTGAAAGCACCATTATAATGAAGGCATCGAAAGACAATCTCGCTCGGTCTACTTTTTTTTGTAGAGGTCGGTCGGGGTTGCCACAATAATGTAAAACACGTAGAAATAAATAAGTAATAGTAGAAAAAATCTGTCTACTTAAATAGTGCGATGACCCTCAATAGAACCCCTCAGCAAAAAAGAATTCAACTCAATGAGGCGAAAATCATCCAAATAAACAAATTATGTACCATTTAATCTTCTTAATAAAACGCTATTTTAGTGAATAAATATAATATAGGTAGCTAGTTTATAGTTTTGTTACAAATTATAATAAGATTTCATAACGTTCAATGACGGATAATTTAACCTAAAAAATAGTTCAGATCATAAACCTACCTGTATGAAAGTAAACCGATTAGAAAGCGTAAACTCAAATGTGATAATACCCACATAGATTTTGACGACACGAGTGGTTTAGGTACCGACCTCCCGCCCGAGTGTTGTGGGTTCGATTCCCACACAGGACACCTCTTTGTGTGATCCACAAGTGGTTGTTCTGATTATTTGAATTGTATGTTTGCAAAGTCCCCCAATATACAAGAGAATTATTATTCCTTAGTATAGTCTTTAAAAAAAATAATACTGTTCCCTTTCGCTAGGCTAATCTACGAGTTTAAGAACTGAGTAATCAAATTCAGCGTTAATAATTCAAGGGGTTGTGCGGCTGGCAAACAATAAAGCCATGTACCTATAGACATTTCGAGGCTGCTCTCATTGAGCGGCAAGTCGCGAAGCAGCCTCGTGGCACGCTCAATTCGTCCGTCTACAAAAGCAACACGAGCCACGCCGAGCCTGCAAGGCGTCTGCATACAATTTACCATGAATCGAAAAGCTTTAGGCGCTTTTATAGAATTTTTGACGTCTAAAATTTTAAGAAATAGAAAGGAATGAATACGGAGAAGACTACGTTGGTGGATGAAAAAATCATCTTTACAACGATAAGAAAATAAAAATTTAATAGACCACAGGTTGGGACGTTATGGTTCGTGAGAAAAATAAGACACTTCAGTAACCTACTTTAGAGTCCCTAAGAGTCCTGTCCATTCAGATTACGGTTTTTTTTGCAAGATCTTGTTTTTTTTAACACATTGACTTTGTTTTAAATTAACTTTGTTTGTTTAGAAAGTACTTTTGAATATAGGTAATGTGTAAGGTTATTATGAATAAAATAGGTACATATAGGTAATAAATGTTTTTAATTTTCAATTTTTAACATCTTTATTATGTACCACTTTATTATCACACATCATGAAGTCAAGAACTAGGCTGTGGAGTTATGGCTCCTCTTCACAATCGGCAATCATAGACGATTACACGCGAGCACGATCGTGTAGAAGGGTAGTCGCCGATTATTGTCCTTAATCGTCGTCGCAATAGCTGCGATCGGTGACTTGTCGGTTTTCGGGCACGCATCAAAGGGAATTCGCGTGTTCGCGTGCGCGTGCCCACACGATAGCATTCATTCACCGAAAGACAGCGGGCCGTTCGTAAGTCGCGTTGTAGAGGCGTTTTTTGGGGGTAGGTATTTTAAAAGAAAAAAGTCGGAAAACAGCAAAACTCCTTATACGCATGAAGATTTTAACTCTAGTACAAAATAATCTCGAAAGGCTTATGGGCAAATTATAAAAAATCGCTTAATAAACGTGTAAAAGAAAGTTCTTAATTTTGAGATACATGATTCATTAAACATCTGCTTACGTGTTTATTGAAAGACACCTTAATCACCGGCATTATGCAGCAGGGTAGGAATCGAACCCACACAACACTTGGCACTAGAGGTTGGTATCTATGCCAATACGCCATCTCTTGAATGTAAAATATCAAAATTTACAGCTAGTTAATTTTAAACATATAAAGTTATTCAAAAATTAGAAAAAATATATAT
The DNA here is from genome assembly GCA_948253155.1 of Leucoma salicis. Lineage (NCBI taxonomy): Eukaryota > Metazoa > Arthropoda > Insecta > Lepidoptera > Erebidae > Leucoma > Leucoma salicis. Next base: position 4,773,499 of record OX411808.1, on the reverse strand, counting down.
ATTGCCTATAGCAATAAAGAGGTACTGACACTGTGTCAATTTAAGAACAAGCACAGCATGCCTTTCAGTGGGTGGCCCGGTCAACAGCATAGGTAAAGATTAGATAGAATTCATCCATAAAGACTCCGAAGAGTTGTAACTGTCAGAGACTTGCAAATCTGAGTCTGACAAATAAAACTTTGTAACATTCCCAACAATTCTATAGCAGATTAAACACTCAACCAATGGAATTTTTATTTAAATTCAGGTTAGCTTTAAGCTCGTAAGCGGTTTCAACAACATTCAGGATATATACTCTCCAACATTTCTGCAAATTACAATGATGCAAATTACTGAAATGTAGACTCATCCCCTATTGTATCATCTCCTGCTGCAGTTTCTTTATCTTTAACGGCAAAATATTTACCATTTCCCTACACAGTTGGAATTCTTCCTGCATCATAGCAGCTGCCTCTTCATTAGTATTACATATATCTACAACAGCCTGGTATGAATCAAAGCTTTTTTGAACATGAAGTAGTTGCATAGCTTTATCTAGAGCAATCCTTTTCATACTATTTCTGCCTATAAACGCATAAGTGCTCACAACCGGCCTTATAAGATCGTGCATCAACTTTGTTGGCATATTACCCTCTTTGTCTTTGACGGAGTTTAAAAAAGCGTCATAATTTTCAATACTTTTTTCACATAACATATTAATCTTCTTTAATAGCTGAGGAGAAGGCTTTTGATTAGTTTTATTCAACTTTTCTAGCTTAATATTCAAGACATCTGAGTAGATTTCTCCTAATTCAAACCACAACTGCCTGCAATAATGTAAATAGTACACTGGGTTTATTTCTTTCAGTAAATCTTCAAGCATATCAATACGCCTTTTATGCATCTTAGATCGTCTTTCATCGTCGTCTTCAAAGAAAGCTAAGTAGCTGTAAGACTGTGAACTATCTTGAATAAGCTCTATATAATCTGAGGCTAGTGTATCTAGTTTATAATATTCCTTGGCTTTATTCAACCATGTCTGACAGCACAGAAAAACCTCCCGAGCATCTTGGTATGTTAGTAAGAATTTATCTCCAATTTTATTTTCATACTTACTAACATCAAGGTCTGGGAATGTTAACTTAGTTAAGTCTCCTCCACATATATTTTCATTGTCTTCCAATTTGAGGTTTGACATATCTGAAAGGAGGAAATTAATGATAATTAATGCTCAGCTAATTTTTTATACACATTTTTTTTTTAATACTACATGTACATACTAACCTATAGACACTAGCATTCACACAGACATCAATCGCGCGTCGCCTCTTCTCTATCCAAATATGTAATGGATGAATAATATATAATGGAAAGACATAGGATGTAGATAGGAAGGATAATAAGGAGAAGGTAGGGAGGGGGTTGCATTCTCCACCGCTCACTAATCAATTGCAACACAACAATACAAGTACCTACTGTTGTTTCTCACTTATCTTTTGTGAGAGGGTGGTACTTCCCCGAACAAGCCAGGGGGGTTAGACGGAATCTCATATCTCACAATCGACATTATATCGACTCGCTTGTGATTGGTAGAGAAACCAACTCGTGATATCGCAATAATCCGTTGGCCAATCACGGTGATCTCTCAACCAACCACAGTGATCATGATACAATCGACATGTGAGATTCCATCTAAACCACCTGATCATTCATGCTGAGGCAAGCAAGGCTCTACAACTAAAACTAGTAGAACTACTAGAAAAAATACCTGTACATACTCTAAAATTTTCAAACTGTGTGTTCATTTAGATTATGGCTTACTCTTCTAGGAAAGGATGAGTCTGATTTTATAATATCACAATCACTTTGGCTCTCAAAAGTTAAATGAGAGTTACTCCTTAGAAAAAGTTATTGCATTGAATTTAATTATCATATTTAATATTAGTATGATAATTTTTGTCTTTATGAGATTTTTTGTTTATGCGCTTGTACCTACTTGCTTTAGTTTTTAACAATAAAATAATGGTAGTAACAAAGAAACAGGAACTTAGAGCGGTTTCCATTCCATCAATTAGTCTGACCTTGGAAACCAGCCCACTTAAGTTTCTAAAAAGCAATTGTAAAGTGGAGAGTTAGGTGTCGCTGTCGGTGACTGCGATGGCATAGGGGTCTAGAGCACTTCCCCGATGGAAGGGCAGTTAAGCTCTCTTTTTCCACTTTCACAATAATTTGTTCTTTAAGTGTTGGTCACAGGACTACACAGTATGTACCTAAATGCTTCACTTTGTGGAGTACTGATTAGTACTGTGGGTTAGCAGGCTTAGGCATATGCAGGCTCCCAATATTTACCCGATTGGCTGTAAAAATTGATGAATGTTATACTTTTTTATAAAAGGAACAAAATTACATACCCGTTATAGCTTCTGCTAGCCTTTCAGCATCATCCATGAGCCTAGCTTTAGATGCTGTCATCAACAAAATGCAATACTTAGCCCAACATCTCGCAACATCTGCAGATCTGTGTTTAAAAGTCTCAAGCTTAGCCAAATGCACTTCATCATTGTTTTCTTCAGCACCAAGTTTTTCTTCATATTGATCTAAAATAGTTGATGCAGCGGCTAAATGGTGACGAGACTGCAAAAATCCATTCTGTTCAGCAAAGAACTGTGATAATGTAGCTGAATTTAATGCCCAATCTATAGGCTCATAATCTTTATATTGCAATTGTCTTCGCAAAGTTACATGACAATACACAGCAGATTTCAGATTCTCTTTCAATGACCCATACACTTGAGCTAAGTAATACAATGTGAGAGTATGAGCTTTTTCAAGCTGCATTATATCTCCCAATACATCCTCTTCGGTACTGCTAAGAACATGTTCAATAGGCAAAGGCATCTGCATAGTACATTTAAAGGTTTCATACAACTCTTTGGCTTGAAGTAAATGTGTTTTGGCTTTGTCCGGTTCATCCCTATTAGACCACAAAATACCCAAGTTGTTGTACACACCTAAAAGAGTTATTACTACCTCAGGTGTAGAAGCATTAGGCGTTAGCAACGCTACCGCTTCTGACAGCGTTTTTTCACCAGATGTTAGTTCTTCAGTGTCAATCTCGATAATTCCAATGTTCAATAAAACAACACCTATCATCGCATGCAGCTTAATTTCATCCAAACTAGACTTATTTCCAAGCAATTTCTCCAAATTGCCAAGCATACCGATTAGTATACTTTTTGCTTTATATTTGGACATGTATGGTTCATTTTCTGGATCATTCTTACTGTCCTCGTCCAAAAGCTTTCGAATCTTAACATAGTTCTCATTAAAATCGTTGAGGATTTCTTTTGAAGACATATCAGCGCTCACAGTCATCGTTGTAGTTTGACAAAAACAAAATCAATAGCTAACCTACAACGCAAGTGTTAGTTTCAAATTTAAAGTAGGTAAAACAGAAAATTTTAATGAGTTAAAAAATTTTCTAATAATTTATTAATGATAAACTGTGAGTAACTTTATTTCCAATTAATCATATCAAAAATCAACGAAAAAGTACGCAAACTTTAAATTTAAAAACATTCAATTGACAATATATACTGCTACTGGCCTGCTGCTCTGTCATTCTGTCAATATCGTTAAATGTCAATTGTCATGTCAATCAATAATGTCGAGTTTATTTGGGCCATGGAGTTTATATTTATATTCTCTGTCTACGAGTTTTGGCGAAACGAGAAAGAATCATGTTTTCTAAAGCTGTGTTATTTCAACTATTTAATGTGTAAAAGAGGTGATAGTTTTTCCTAATTAACTATTTGTGTATGTGCATATAGGCGCACTCCCTCGAGAATTAATAACATCCACTGCGATCACGAACCCGCTCCGGGACCGCTCGTTGTGGCGTTCTCTTGGGGAGGCCTATGTCCAGCAGTGGACGTTGAAAGGCTGATGGATGCTTGGATGGATGGACGGATGGTACGTGCATTGTTATGTTATTAACGAGTGATGTAATGTAACACGAAAAAACACGTAGTGTAACGTTAATTTTAAACATATATCCTAAAACTAAAAATTGTATTAAATCAGTTGTATCAAAGTTCTTACTTACACTGGATTATGATAAAACTGAAAACCTATTAAAGGAAATGATATAAAATAAATAATTTAAGTATCACACAAACATACACCTACACACTACACACACCCACACATATACACACGCACCACACACACACACACACACACACAAACACACACAGCAAAACTCACGTTTAACCCTTTAAGGCACACCCTAACTTTTTTTTTTGAAATTTATTCTTTTGTGATATAATATATTCTGTGACATAAATCTTAAGCATATGTTATAGAATAAAATCCTGAATATTGATATTTTTCGAGAAAATCCCAAAAATCCCGTGGCCAGTAAACTGCCCACTGATCGTTCTGCATCACTAACCATCCCTGCAAGATCACTGGCCAGAAAACTGGACACTAATAAAATCGAATGATTAGGTAAATCAATGTAAAAAAAATACTTGAATTATGTATTTCCTAATCAGCCTTTAATTATATAATTTTAATTAATAACGAACAATCAGTTTTAATTACAAATAAAATGAACATAACATTTTTCACCTAAAACACAACTTTTCAATTTATAAATTTGTCTTAACACAATCAAACATATTGTACAAATTATGATTAACGTCTTTTAATTTGCCCTTCATTGTGGAAGGGTACAAAGCATTCTACACATAGGGCTACGTCACACTGAATGCATTCATAGACACTTCTCTTAGGTTTAGACGCGGTACTGCAGTATCTACATCTGCGCAAATTTTTCTTAGATGATTTTATAAGCCTGTGATCGCTCTCTTCATTATCTCTAAAAGGAAGCAAAGGTTGTTTTGTATCTCCTATAAGCTGATCAGCTAGTATACTCCTAAACATCAAGTGAGTCATTGGTTTTGTACCACCGGGGTGAGCCTTCGACCAGGTGTCCTTGTATATAATGTAGGAATTGACTATTGCAGCTTCTATCAAATAAAACCAGATTTTCATCCACCAACGTCGTGACTTCCACGATATATTATAAGATGCCATATACTGGTCAAATCTATCAACTCCACCCATCCGCGCACATATCCTTTTTTGCTTGGATTGTGCATATTTGAGGCAACACAAACAGCTTTTTTCCCCCGATCTCGCCATTTAGAAATAGAAATGTTAGAGTTAGTCATTGCGCAAGCACTATCACCCAAAGTCATAGTTCGATCCTGTGGAAGTTTGTTAGAAGGGAAAAATCTTCTTGTAGGCATAATAGTACCAACACCAAAAAGTTTTTTATGCAACAGCTTCACTAATAAAGGCAACGATGTAAAAAAGCGGTCAAAAAATAAGCAATAGCCTAGATGCTCGAATGTTCTAGTCAATTTCAAGAACACCCTCGCCCAAACTAGTTTCTCTCTCACCTCCCTGCGATTTTCCTTCATATACATCGAAATTCAACATATATCCTGTTACAGCGCAGCATATAACCCATACTTTGAAACCACGTTTTATGGGTTTGAGGGGCATGTACTGCTTCAAAGTTGATCTTCCTTTGAAAGCTATCATACTTTCGTCAATAGATAGCTGCCGATGAGGACAAAATACTGATCTAAAAACATGCGAAAAATGTATCAGCAAAGGTCGTATCTTGAAAAATCGATCATAACCTATGCTGCCCCTCGTTATCATCTTATCATTGTCATGTACATGTAAAAATCTCATAATTTTTAAAAATCTGCGCATGCTCATTACGCTGCTAATGCGAGAAACATGAAAGTTTTTATTTTGCGACCAGTAAAGCCGCATTGAAGGTAAATTATGGAATCCCATAATTATTAGGATCCCCATAAAAGATTTCAGCTCCTCTTCAGTTATATTTAGAGTCTGGTGGCATTGTGAGGCATATCTATTACTTTCAGTAATCATGAGATTGAAAAAAAAAGGTGTCAAGAAAAGGGTTAATATTTTCAACGGTGAATTTAGATCGACTTCAGTATTTATGCCCACGTAATGATTGAAATTACTATTCTTGTATACTGGTGGATCTCGAAATCTTTTTCTACTCCACTTATTTAGGTCTTCATTTTGTACATTCTCTTGGAGACCTACAACTTCAGAAGATATCTCGTCATACCTGGTCGGGTTGGATGACGGCGATGCTGGCAGTGGAGGTGACGGCGGCTGTGGAGGTGGCGTTTGTGGAAGAGGTAGTGGTGGTAGAAATAAACTCTTCTGCGTTGGTGTTGATGAAGATGATGATCCAGGAACTGGTCTTTGACTTTGACTACGTGTGCTGGTATTTGAAGGAAAACTTTCGTCAAAACAATCGTCAGCATCCGAATCACCACCGACGTCTGATTGGGTGGCCTGATCATCTGTTATACCCATGAAATCATTCCATTGGTCTTCATCCAGTAACTCCAACTCCCGATAAGTGTAATTTTGTCTAAAACAATGAAGAAGTTACAAAGCAAATCTAATTAAATACGATTTTATAAGTACCTACACATCTGCAAAAAAACAGCAAGAAAAAATACCAAAACATTCGTAACAATAGGTTATAACTACCGAGCAAGGCTGTTTATGGTAAATATATTATTATATCAGAATATTTACTTATATACTTGTTCTAAAACGATATGTTTCATAGGTATTACTCGGAAATAAATAATCAGTACAGTAGCTCAAAGTTAGGTCGGCAATTTTAGGTTATGTATTTTCAACCAAACGAGTTTTATTCAATCGCAGAAAGTAAATGTTTTTATTATTATTCCCGATTACATTTGCACATAAAATCAAAGAATATACTATAAAACAATAGTTTTACATACCGTTTCCTGGAAGACATGATTTTTTATTACTATTACACTTGCAAACACGTAACAGATACTCATGATGACAGTAAATCACAGAGCGTGAGTGCACGGTGGCCAGTTCACAGGCCATCTTGAAAATGGGCGCGAAATTGTTATTACGCGCGACCGAACTTGAACGCTGGCTAGTTGACAGGCTGGTGTGCTTTAATGCGGGTCGTAAATGTTCATAAGGTTCAACATTTGGATAAAAATCTATGAGATAACGACCTTAAGGTGACTGTCCAGTTTAATGGCCACTTTGTATGAGCCGTCCTATAAAGGGTTAATCTTACTATTTATTATTATTTTTTATTATAGATATATCTTTGTTATTTTAAAGTCACAATTGTAATTTTTTTTTTATACGATTCTTGCAAAATTTTGACTAGAATACCTAATTATAATTGTCCGTGCAATCGGGGCCTGGTTATCCATAACACAGGTTTTGCCTAGCTTGGAAACCAGTCTCCCAACGTATGTATTGTTGTTATTGTGTATGTCTTTCTCTTTTTCTTTGTATGTTATATTTGGGAGATACCAATAAACATTATTATTATTATTATTCTCTTTATTTATTTTACTTCATATTTTAAACATATTTTATTATTATTATTATTAGTTACAAGGATTATTCCTTAGAGTTCCTTCCTGCACCACTGAAGGAATGTAATATGATTCCGGTGGTCCGCCAATAAAGGTGAAGAGACGGCACACGGCGGGTTTCTTTAGTGAGTGAGGGCCCCACACTACCCTGTTCGTTGCCCCGAACGACGGGGTGTGCACTTAGGAACATTTTTTCCCGCCTTAACAAAAAAAAGGGTTCCTTCCTGTAGGGTGTTGTCTTAACCGCCTTAACAAAAAAAAAGGGTGTTGTTTTAAAAAAACCATATCCACCACTTTTACACACATTAATACTTGAAATAACACAAGTTTACATACACATGAACATGACCATCTGCATGTTCCCGCCAAAACCGTAATAAAAAAATAAAAATTCGAATATTACAAAAAAAAACCCGTCCTGGATTGCGATCGCTTTCCCGCGGCTCCCGCCTCTGTGACGAGAGCTTTACTGAGCTCAGACTAAATATATCTCTTAGTCTGAGTTACTGAGCTTAGACAAAGGATAATAAACTGAGGCATGACTTTCACTTGACTGTATCAGGTGGTGCAGTTAGCACCACCTAATACAACGCTAGCTGAGACCGCGGGCAGTCAGCCATCGTCATATGTCACAGTGTAGAAGTAGTATCTCTTAATAATCTGTGCACATTGTTGTGAATTTTACTTTATAATAACCCATCAATAACTCAATAAAATTGTTTATTTAATTGAATATAAGTAAGTTACTAATCACAAACTAACAAGAAAAAAGAAACTAATATGTAAAATAATAAGCTCAACACTACAAACTTATCAACAGAAGAAAAAATCAGAAAACTGTTCATTGTCGGAATCAATAAGATCGCCACAGAAGAATTTATTGTTATAACAATAATACACATTGCTCCTTCCTTTGATAATCTATTTGAATTAAGTACGGGGCATTGGCAACGTTGTTTTTAGAAGGCTATTATAACTATTAATCAAGAACTGAATTATCACATTATATATAATAATAAATGCAAAAGCAAAATTTGTGAATATGTGTATTATACGTATCGTATCAACGGCAAAATTACGGCGGCTTTTGCTTAACACAAGTACTTAATTTCATAAAATGGATATAATTTTAGTAGACGTGTTGTGAGATGTTGTTGTGGACGTATTATTGCCTTATTGCCTGTGTGATGTTTCCAATCAGTGACTTGCTTAACTTTTGTTTTTGAGACTTCATAGGTACTAATTAAGTTATACTTATTTATACAAATAAATAAACGATTATTACTTTTCTGCATACTTTATTTCATCAATTTTATTCATAAGAACACAAGAAAAGTTTTCCTACTATTATACACACGTCTAATACGTTTTCTAAATACAGATTTTATAATGTCATAGGTACATGGAATAGTTTATTAAATATTATATTACTTGGGCATTTTGTAAGAGTTTGTGATAATGTTCCGTTTATATCTAAGACATGAGTCGTAGTTACTGTTTCTCCCAAATAACATAACGAGCACTATATTATCAATAAATATGTGCATTGTAAAGTTATTGATATTATATGTACAATGTATAGTACCTATAATAAAATTGTAAGTTGTAATACTAAGAAGACAGAATTTACTCTCGTTCTCGTAATAAATAACAAATGACCTTTTAATACCTAAATATTATCTTAGTGATTCTGAAAATGTATGCCTAAAAAGTAAATAATAAGTAGGTAAAATATTAGCGGGTAGCGATTTTAATGGTATTATAAACCATTAAAATCACTGGGTTTCTGTACTTTAGCTTATTTTGCCAGTTACAGAAACTTGTAGTCATTTCACCCACGAAAGTATAATAAAAATTTAATGGTAAACGTAACCACAAACTTGCTAGCATGAAACACGTTAGATTGACAGTTTAGAACAGCTTCAAAACTGACCTAGCCGCGTTATGAAACTTGATACTTTGCATAGTGAATACAATTTAAGACGACTTCCACGCAGACATCGTTAACTCGCCACGTAACGTGCTTCTTTAATCATAGCAAATCAGGGCCCTTATACGAGAACGCAGTGCTTGTCCCAACATTATTTATGTGGAAGCGAGAATTGGGTATACAAAAAGGAGCATGAGAGTAAAATCAAAGCGGTTGAAATGTGATCTCTGCGGAAAATTTGTGGAGTTAGGCTGATTGACTGGCCGCATGCGTAACGATGACGTAAGAGAGCAAGTAGGTATGTTTCTGGTTATACGTATTACTCTTTGTAGGTATGATAGAGAGTATTGATGCAAAAATGCAAAAGGTTATGCTCCAATGGTTCGGACATGTGGAAAGAACGCCGGACGTGTGACTGGTAAAGAAAATCAATGAGAAAGTGGAAGGATGTCGGTACAGGGGGAGATTGAAACTCACCTACTTAGACCAAATCGGTCATGTATTGAAGGAAGATGGAGTCAGGAGTCCGTAATCAGCAAATCAACAGAATGTTGAATGTTGAGGAAGTGGAGATGTATGCAAGAATAGATCGTTTTCACACTCTGTTCCCTCTGCCTATGCTGAAAGGGAGATGACATGATAATAAGTAAGTAAGTTGTAACGAAAGAAACTCAATTAACTCTGCGGAAGGTGGTAGGCGAGGCGAGATGGTGTTTGGTGGGGAGGAGCGCTGGAGTGGTGGAGGCGAGAAGTGGTGCTAAGGTTATATATAGCGCAGGGATTGCGAGTTCGACCATGTATAATTATGAGATTTAGTATTAAATGCATATTTTGTTCATTGTTCGTTGTAAACTTGAAATAAACAAATTTTCAGTGTCAGCATTTTATTATCTAATTATCATATTAGTTTTCCTTTACAAAATTGTACGACAATCCAGACCGTGAAATCTGAGCTGCCTTTCCTTAAGCTAAGATTTCTGCGTTAGCAACACTGATGAGTATAGATGGGCGTTATAACATACAACAGATTATATAACTCATTACCAAACAACACATTAACAAAAATCAACTAATGAGTGTTATAATATTTATTATTACACAGATAGCGCTATCTAACAGAAATAGTTTCATTAATATATATTGTGTATATCGGCGATTCGGTCTCCGCAGGAATCTCCAATACTCGGCAATGCTCGGAAATAATCGGAGACTTTCATCATGACGTGGGCTGTGGGCAACAATCATGGGATATTTCATGCTAATATAATATAGCGAGTGGTTTTTTGTTTTCATGAGTTCTCCGAAAAAAGTTATAAGGACCAAGGTTACCTACATTAAAATATAACATATTATATATTACTATATTGATGTTTTAGTGAAGTTCGTTCATAGTGAGAATGTTGTTGTTGAAATGTTTTGTGTGATATGTGATTTTGCTAGTCCAACTGTTTATTATTGTTTTGATTTAAAGATTTGAACACTTAAAGATTTTGATCTGTATTTTAGCACTTGATGTGCTCAGCTCTTAGGTAAATAAAGTATAAATGTAGCCATCGCGTGGCCACTCGTGAGACAGCAATATTCCTTCCTAGTCTGTGGACAGCAATATTACACTTTAGTGTGGCTATTACGCTACGGCTACGGCTATTCGCCCTAAATGTGGCAAAAGTTAAATGAAGATCTCGATATAATTTTTACCACTATCTAAATAAATCACAAATTGATTAACATATTAATATTGATCACATATTACGAGATAATGAACTCTCACAAAATTTTAACGTAACTATTTTAAAAAGGTTTTATTATGTATGTTCAACGCTAATTCTGCAACATCACGTAGTTATTCGTAAAATGTATTCTAGTGATTTCACATCTGATATTATGATAAATAAAATGTATATATTTTTTATTCTTTATTTAGTTTCGGGACTTTTATCGAACATGGATATGCCAGTCCCATTGTACTCTTCTTAAATAATAACAATCTTAACCTGATCTAATCTAAGCAGCAGGGAGGAGCTGCTGAGAAGCAACCATCTCATATACCCTTCTTGCAGCAACTGAGGCGGGTTCTGTCAGAATGGATTAGAAAATACCCACATTACTTATAATCAGCCCAAACTCTCTCAGCAACACTTCCCTATGACTCCGGTTCCTCTCACACACGTATTCTTAGTCCGTCACCACACTGTCCGTGTGGTGACGGACTAAGAATACAAGTGTCACCACCCCATTCTTTCCCACGGGTGTCGTTTGAGGCGACTAAGGGAAGTAAGAAGTAATCCATTGCATGACTGGTGGTAGGGCTGGGTACCAAGTTGGAGTACTCACTTGGAATCGGGCCCAAGTGGGTTGGTACCACCATCTCCCGTGTGACCGGCCATGAAGCACGTCATTGCGTTTTGGCTGTAGCAGGAGATAGCCGTTTATATTTCATTTCATATCTGTAATAATAATAATAATAATTAATCGGTTATAATATTAATTACTAATCGGTAAGCTCAGTAGCTTCAGCATGGGCAACACAAGCCCATGGGTGATGCGCTTCGTGAAGCGGGCTTTCTTGGGGACTAGAGTCAGGCCTCAAGACTATATGGCCAGAGTTACGGAGCGCATTGACCTACTTAAGCAAAAAGTCTATGAATGGGCAAATCGAATCCGCAGATACAAAAAACGAATGGATCGATTTACAGTGAATCGCATGTTTCAGAGAAGCTGGGAACGATCTCGTGAAGTTGTGTGTGATGTGCGGCTACCGGATGCTGAAGTTACAAATACGTTTTGGCGCAGCATTTGGTCGGTGCCCATCATGCACTCTGAAGGTGATTGGATGGGGGTTGTTGAACGAGCATGTGAAAAATCACTCCTATGGATAATATTGTAATCGATCATAAAGACGTAGTATGTGCAGTCCGTACGCTATCAAATTGGAAATCTCCAGGACCGGACGGACTGCACAACTTTTGGCTTAAATGGCTACGCCGTTCACATGCTCGTTTGGCTTCTCAGTTCCAATCGGCCTTAGAATCGGGATCGTTGCCGGATTTTATGACGACTGGCATCACTCATTTGCTCCATAAATCAGGAAGTACCACGGAACCAAGTAATTATAGACCGATTACGTGTTTACCCACGGTCTATAAGCTACTTACATCTATTCTGAGAAGCAAAATTGTCAAACATATTGAAACAAATTCGATCATATCTATATCTCAGAATGGATGTAGGAGCGGGAGCCGTGGTACAAAGGAGCTCCTCCTTATTGATACGGCCATCAGCCAACATGCTCGCCGTAACAAGAGGGATCTGATGACATGTTGGATAGACTATAAAAAAGCTTTTGATTCTGTGCCACATGCGTGGCTCTTGAGGGTGCTAGAGTTGTATAAAGTCAATGCTACTTTATGCGCCTTCTTGCAGTCATGCATGGGGCACTGGAGAATAGCTCTCAGCTATCCAGTATGTCGGCAGACCCCGGGTAATTGCGGTGAGATCATAAGGATTGAGCGAGGTATATTTCAGGGCGACAGCCTGAGTCCTCTATGGTTTTGTTTAGCCATGAACCCTCTCAGTACACTGTTAGAGGGTTTAGGGCATGGCTACAGGTTACGAAGAGGTGGTCGGGAAATATCCCACCTGTATTATATGGATCTTAAGCTATTTGCTTCCACCAGATTGCAACTGATAGAGTTACTGAAATTAACTGAATCTTTTAGTAATTCTATCGGTATGAAGTTTGGTGTAGACAAATGTGCGGTCATGCATGTAAAACGGGGAAGGGTAGTGGAATCTGAGGGAATTCAGCTCACGGATTCTACTAATTTACGACCACTTCTCGTAACTGACACCTATAAATACCTGGGTATGTCGCAAGCCTTAGGCATAAATGAGGTGGATATGAAATAATTGCTGCGGGAACGTTTCTTTGGCCGCCTGAAAAAAGTACTTAGTAGTCTTTTATCAGGTGGTAACAAGGTGCGAGCCTGCAACGGTTGGGTCATGCCACTTCTTATGTACTCTTTCGGCATACTCAGGTGGACCCAGACTGAACTTGACGCCTTGGATAGAAGGGTCCGTAGTCTTTTGACCGCACATCGTATGCATCACCCTCGTTCGTCAGTAATGAGGTTGTACATTCCGCGAAAGTATGGAGGTCGAGGATTCCTAAATGCCAAGACCTTGCACAATCGTGAGGTGTACAACCTTAGGGAATATTTTCTCTGTGCTGACAGGGTTATGCATCGCGATGTGGTCGCTGTAGATTCCGGACTCACCCCGCTCACCTTGGCTAAGAAGAACTGGCGCAGACCTGTAGTAATCAGTACTGATGACCGCAAGAGTGTATGGCAGAGCAAGGAGCTCCACGGAAGGTTCTATCGGACTTTACATGGGCCCGACGTAGACTTTTTAGCTTCCGTGGCCTGGCTACGTTTCGGCAACCTCTTTGGAGAAACCGAAGGTTTTGTCTGTGCAATTACTGACGAAGTTATCATGACGAACAACTACCGGAGACATATCCTAAGGGACGGAACAGTAGACATCTGTCATGCCTGTTACAGCCCAGGTGAGTCCCTTAGGCATATAGTCTCGGGTTGTTCTCGTCTTGCTAACGGCGAGTATTTGCACAGACATAATCAAGTAGCCAGGATCATTCATCAGCAGCTTGCTCTGAAATACGGGCTTGTGGAAGTCGAGGCCACGTACTATAGGTATGTACCTGAGCCAGTTCTCGAGAATGGCCCTATCACACTGTACTGGGATCGATCAATCATCACAGACAGAACTGTTGTAGCCAACAAGCCTGATATTGTGGTGGTTGATCGAACTGAGCGCCGGGCAATTATTGTTGATGGCCCACGAAATCATTGACATGTGGGATGTGGACTCGGCGATCATTGTACCACCACTATGGTTTCAGTTAATGAACTGATAGCCAAGACCCTCGACCAACATCTTAAGAGGCTCACGTTGGATGGCTGGGTCAGGGGTCTAATGCAGAAGGCGGTACTTCTGGATACGGCACTGTTATAATCGGATGATGTACCCTAAACGGATGACATCAGCTACAGCCCCTTCCAACTACAACGCTTTGCATCGTCAGCATTCAAATGTCTATATACTGAGCCCTGACACCTCAGGAGTCAGTCTGTCCAACGCAGTCGCGAATATAGGTTGCATAAAGGCCCCTTCCCATTGTATTCATTTTTATTAAATAAATTAGTTTAAAATTTAAAAGTTCTTTTTTAAAACGACCTCGGGAAGGGACCCTATAACATTTGGTGGCAGCGGTGGGATACGGAATTCCCCAGTGCCGATTCGCGTAAACCTATAAAGTGGAAAAAATAAATAAATAAATCAGTGAACAGACTCTCCGTATCCCGCGAATCTTATAAAATAAATAATATACTTACCGCGAGTGACCTCCGTTGTAATAATAATAAATCCTTGCTATAAGTGATATTCGTCCGTGACCGGTGATATCCTGCAAAATAAATACTTACCGAGCGTCCATACCCGACGACTCATCCTGCGGTCATCTTGAGCATCCTGCGTATATCCAGTGAGCAGCCTTCGTGCATCCTGCCTGTCCTTCAAGCGGCCAACTAATAAATTGTGGTATAGCCTACAATTAGCCTGAGAATACTCAGCGAGCCTCCAGCGAGCATCTCCTTCGAGCATCCTGTGCATCCATTCGTCCTGCGAAAATACTTACCGAGCAAACACCGTTTTAAAATATTTCCACCGTGTTTCGTCATCCTGAAAAATAAATCATTTGCAATTCGCGAGTGTTCCGCGTAGTGTTAAAAGTGTCCTGTGAAAGCATTAAGTGTGGTCTGTGTGTACGTGACGCTATGCAGCTTACCAAAGCGCTAGCCCTTATCGCCGCCTACGCGTTCCTGTAAGTCAACGAACATTTTACTGTGTAATCCTTTTTTTTTTTTTTTTTTTTTTTATTTTAGGTGGGCAAAAATGTCCTACCGCATACCCCGCTGCCCGGGGAGACAACGGGGTAGTGTGGGGCTCTCACCCACTAAAAATCCACCGTGCGCCCTCACCCGCCCTTGCTACGGCGGATCACGGGAACCGCGTCGTTTCTCCGCGATCCGCAGGCGGCAGCCCCTTCGGGCACCCTCTCTTGTGCGACGCCCCGCGCACTTGGGCGTCACACCTTCGCGGTAGGCTTCCGCGGACGGCAGGGTACTCCCCGACCCCACCGTCCGCAGCCTCGGCTAGGGCGGCATCAGGCGCAGGTAAGCGCGCGCACGCCGCCCCGCGCGCCGGCGGCGAATCGGGTCCGCGAAGGAGGATTCCTCCCGGGCCCTCTCCGCCGCCTCCTTCCGCGAGATGACAGCCTCGCAGAAGGCGGCGACCGCGGTCCAGGCCCTGTCACTGCCAACCATCGCTCGCGCAACGGCCGGCAGCGACAGGTCCACGCCTATGACTGCAGCGAGTTCCCGGCGCTGCACATCCCAGGCCGGGCACGACTCGAGCGTGTGCTGCGCCGAGTCCTCGCCGCAGTCGCAGTGGTGACAGCCTGGGGTCGTCTCCCTCCTAGCGATCGTGTGCAGGTATTTGCCGAAGCAACCGTGCCCCGACAAAACCTGCACCAACCGGAAGGTGAGGACCCCGTGCTGCCGCCCTGCCCATTCTTCCAAGATCGGCTGGAGCGCCCCCACGGTCCAGAGACCAGCCCGGGGCGTCTCCAGCCGAGACCTCCACTTTAGGACGGTGGCGCGGCGGGCATCTTCCCGCCACGCAGAGATTGCGCTTGGCGAGGGGCGGCTGCCCCCCGCCCGCGCCGTCGACGCCCGCCGATAAACGTCGGCGAGCACTTCCGCCTCCAGATCCCAAGGGGGGGTTCCGGCCAACGCGCAGGCTGCATCGCACGAGACCGTGCGGTACCCGCGTATTGCCCTGACCGCTACGACCCTCTGTGGACGCCACAGAAGGGCCCTATTGCGTGCGGCCAGGGACTCCGCCCACACGGGCGCGCCGTACAGTGCCATTGACCGTACTACCCCCGCGTAGAGTCGTCGACACGCGAGACTCGGTCCGCCCAAATTCGGCATCAGTCGCCCGAGGGCGGACGCCGTGCCGACGAGCTTTGGCGCAAGACGGCGGAAGTGCTCGTCAAAGTGCCACCGTCCATCCAATACCAGGCCCAGGTACTTGATGTGGGCCTGGATTGGAAAGCCCACACCGTTGACCGTTATCGAGGCGCCGGCGGGTGGGCCGCGTCGGGGCCCATGGAAGAGTAGGGCCTCCGACTTTTCAAGGGCCACCCTAAGCCCCAGCGCCTCGATCCGCCTGACCACCTCCGCGGTTCGTGAGGTGGCCAGCGTTGCCGCCTCCTCGAGGGTCCCGCCCCGGGCTGTGACGAGCGTATCGTCTGCGTAGCAAATTACGCCCAGCCCGGGGGGGAGCCGGCCACGGAGGACCCAGTCGTAGCCGATGTCCCACAGGAGCGGCCCTAGAACCGAACCCTGCGGGACGCCGCACGACATAGCCCTCCTTACAACGTCCCCTTCCCGGTCCACGAAGAGGACGCTGCGGCCGTCGAGGTAGTCCGCCACCAGCCGCCTTAGGTAGAGGGGCACTCCATGGTACCGGAGTGCCTCCTTGATGCAGCCGAATGGCAGACTATTGAAGGCGTTGGCGATGTCGAGCGACACCGCCAACAGCACTTCCCTCGAGGTGACGGCCTCCGCAGCCGCAGCCTTCAAGCGCAGGATGGCGTCGACCGTAGACCGACCCGCCCGAAATCCGAACTGGGCATCGGACAGGTCGGGGCCGACCGCACCTAGGTGCCGGACGATGCGGGCAGCGACTACCCGCTCGAGCAGTTTGCCCGCCTCGTCCAGCAACACGATGGGCCTGAAGGCCGCGACTGTATTCGGAGACCGTCCCGGCTTCGGCAGGAGCACGAGCTTCCCCTCCTTCCAGCAGTCAGGGAACCGTCCGGACACCAGGCAAGCGTCGAACAGTCCCCTGAGGCGGGGCTCTAGGTGGTCGAGGACCAGGGCCAGCACTCGGGCGGGAACCCCGTCCGGCCCGGGGGCGGCGCTTCTCCGCATACGCGCTGTCGCCGCCCCCATTTCCGTCGTCGTCACGGGCGGTACCTCCCCGTCGTCGGCCTCCCGGTCGTCATCTGGCGGAGCCATGACCGGGGGCGTGTGCACCGCCCGTGAAGGGAATAGTCCCTCAACCACCTCAGAGAGGAAGCCCGGCTGGAGGGTCTCCGTAAGGGGGGGGCCCTGGGCGCGGAGCTTGTTGAGCGCCGCGCGGTACGGGCGTCCCCAGGGGTCACGCTCGAGACCCTCCAGCATCTCCTGCCTTTTCGCTTCTTTGGCGCGACAGATGGCCAGCTTAAACGCGGCGCGCGCACTGTTGTACGCCGCATACAGCCGGCCCTCCCGCTCTTCATCGCGGATTCGGCGACGTCGGCTGCGGGTGTAGGACCTCCGGGCACGAATACAGGCCGCACGGAGGTCCGCCAGCTCCGGGGACCACCAGTAGACCCCCTTCCGTCGGGGCGGGCGCCGCACGCGGGGCATGGCCGCATCGCAGATCTGCGTAAGCATGCCGCGAATGCGGTCAGCCTCGGCGCCCACGTCTTCCGTCAGGGGGGAAGGCAGCCAAGATTGAAAAATGGCCGCCTCCACCAGCAGCTCCCGGTCGAGCCTACCCACAGCCCATCGCGGAAAAGCGGGAGTTCTGTCCGCCGCGTGACCCCTGCTGGCGCCCTGAAGGGTCCGGGAGACCTCTATCTGAATGTATCTGTGGTCAGATAGGGTCTCGACCTCCTCCAGGACTCGCCAGCTCCTTACACGTGCGGCGACACCGGGGCTAGCGAACGAAAGGTCCACTATCGACCCGCCCCCGCGCCGCACGCACGATAGGGCGGACCCTCGGTTTAGCAACACGAGGTCCGCCGCTTCCGCCCACTCTTGGACCGCCGCACCTCGGGCGTCCGTCCTGGGGGACCCCCACGCCGTTGATTTGGCGTTAAAGTCCCCCAGCACGAGCACAGGGCTCGGTGCCATACGCCGTATCGAGGTCTCCAGGTTGTGCAGGAAGACCTCGTAGGCCGCCAGACTACGATTGGGGGAGAAGTACACGCCGTACAACGTGACTCCTCCCCATTCGGCCGCCACATATCCCGTGCCCTTGTCTTTGACTGACAAGGGCGGGGAATGCGGCGCCGCCGACCCGACGACCGCCACGGAGCCATCCCCGCTACCCGCCCAATTGGGGCGATCGGGGACTATGTAGGGCTCCGCGGCTACGGCAACACCGATCGACCGCTCCGCCATGGATTGCAGGAAGAGGTCCTGCGCCCTGGCGGAGTGGCCGAGATTCCCTTGGAGGAGGATAGAGTCGTGGTCCATAAACTAGACTACGACATCCTCCTCCATGCGCCGCGGCGGTCCAGCCGCGCCGGGTTGGGCAGCCGGGGCCGATTGGCTGCCCACCCCCTTCTTAGGGCCTGACTTGGCCGGAGGCCTGCACCCCTCCCGCCCCATGCAATGGTTGGCAGGGCGATTGCCCGCCGCACATGCGGGGCAGTATGGGGCGGCAGTGCAAGCAGCCGCCTGGTGCCCCGTCTGACCGCAGCGGAAACAAAGCCCGCTGCAGTCAAAACAGTTGGTGCACAGCGGCCGGGTGTGGCCGACCGCCATGCACTTGTAGCACCTGGTAGGCCGGGGCTCCAATACGGTTACCCGCGCGGCGCTCCAGCCCACCAGAAGTCTACCGGCGGCGGTCAACTCCTTGGCCGCCGCGACAGGGCACGAGACCCAGACGGCACCTACACCACCTGGACCTGGGCGAATGGTGCCCACCCGGACGGCGCTGCTGGGAGACCCGGTTTTCAAGGCGACTGCCTCCCGGATTTCTTCCGCCGTCACGGAATCGTCCAGCCCGGAAATGCGCAGTTCGGCGCACTTCACGGGTCTGGCGACCCGGACACCACTCTCAGCCGGGAACAGGCCCAGCAGCCTCGCGGCCATCGCGTCGGCCGTCTTGGCGCCCTCTGGCCCCAGGTACTCGAAAATCCGAGCACCTGTCCGGGCTTGGCGGGAGCGAGCGGAGACGTCCCCGAGATCGGAGACGTTTATCTCCCGCCGGGCGCGCTTCAGGACGGCCTCGTACGTCAGGCCCCTATCCTTGGCCTCAGGCAGCAGCGTGATTACAACGGCTGCTGTCTTCGGCACTTTTAGTTTGCGCGGCTTCCGCGTCCACTTCTTTTTGTTTTGACCGCCGCCAGAATCACCCCTTAAGGGTGCAGTAGGGGCCGCATCTCGGGCTGCGGCACCCTTGCGCTTCTTACCCCGGGACTTTCGCCCACCATCCACAGTCTGCCAGCCCTCGTCAGCGGAACCAGCAGCACCAGGTAGGGCCGGGAACTCTTCCCGACCCTGAGACTTCTTAGGCTGGGCCATTGGTGGCCCAACCTTGGCGCCCTTTCTCCCCTTCGTGGGGCGTTCCGGCGGTGGCACCGCCGCTGCCGCAGAGTATGATGCCACGCGACCACCCTGACAAGGGAGCGGCGCCGGCGCCGAGGGTGCTGCAGCTCTCCTCTTATCTGCGGCGAGCGGCGGACGAACGTGGGGCTCAGGTGGGAGCCGGGCACTGAGAGCGCTGATCCGCGGGTCGTAGACCGCTGCGACGCGGTCGATTACCCGGCGGAACAGCTCCTCCGATGCATCGACCGGTGGCGCAGAAGCGCTCAGAGTGGCAGCCGAGGCCCTCGGGACCGCCTTAGGGAGCCCCAATTCGGCTCTCATATTGGCCATCCCGAGGCGCATTTCTTCTACATTGGCCTCGAGGCGCTGATTTCGCGCCCCAAGCTCGGCCACCTCCACCTCTAGGCGCTCATTGCGCGCCACCAGCCGCTCCACCACGTCGGACAGCTCCGTGGCGGCGTTCTTTAGACACCTAATAAAGGTGCCTTTTAGATTTCGAGAGCCCGTGGCCACCGTGGTTATGATGGCCACACTGTCCGAGGCTCTCTCGGCAATTTGGGCCGCTGTCGGCGGCCCATTCTCGTCTATCGGGAGGCGGAGCTTATCAGAGAGGACCGCCAAGCGTTCCTCCGCTGTTTGCTCCGCCTCCACCCGCTTCAAATTCATTGTCTCGGTCTTTTTGGCCGAGACGTTACGTGGGATTGGTGTCCCAGGCCGGCTGGTTCCTCGACCCCTAACTGCTGTCGGTATTTTAGGGGGAGGCATATCCGTCGAGCTCCCGTCGGACTCAGACACAGCGCCACCCTGAGACAGGGTGCGCTTACGCCAGAATCGCGACGGGAGCGGCTCCAATAACACCGCGACCTCTGCTGGCCGCGATGGCTGACCTCTGGCAGCCCCAGTCGGGCCACCCTCCTCGGCGGCAGACATCTCGGCGGCTGATGATACTACCGAGCTGCCCGTCACAGAGCTGTCCCTACATAAATGGGACACTCCTATGGCCTGTTTACCCTTGCGGGACTTTCGGCCACCGCGCGTTTTACGCGCAACTTCGATGTTAGGATCCGCATTTGCAGCAGGACCCCTTTCAACTAACACATCAGGTGCTACACCCGACTCCTTCCCAGTTTTATTAAAGTTTGAACATTCCATATTGTTCCCACGAGAATGGGAGAAATAAAAGTCCACCCGGGCAGAGATCCCGATACCCGGGTAAGCGTACATTTGTAACCCAACACAGGGGGTCCGCAGGTACCCTGGCTGGGGCCGCGCTCGAGACTGAACTACCCATCAGCCATGCATCTCCTCGCCGCGCGCCAGAGCTTGAGATTCGGGGTAATTTTTTATAGAGGTTGTCTTCCTCGCGGTCCGGGCGATTAAGCCAAGACCCTCGTTCCTGTATGCCCGCGAGACGTAACCACAGGCACGCGCTCAGGTTTACGATTTGGGACGGGGGGGGCCGCTGTGGCCCCACTGTCCCCCCTCTCCAGAGCCCGGTGAGCCAGTCTGGCCCCACCGACTCCGACGCCTGGTCTATCCGCCGTGCCCTCTGCTGAGTCAGAGGGACACGCGGAGACCCGTCCTGTCCGGAATTTTAGCCGCCGGCGACTGCCGACGTTGCCCGGGGTGCACCACTAGGAGGTAAACCGGACAAATTAGCACCCCTTACTGTGTAATTTAGGATTACACAGTAAGGGGTGCGTGCGGGGGGGTGATACTTGCTTTAATCTAATCTAGTGACCTAAGAGTATTATTCATATGTTGTTTTAAAATATTATGCCTAAAGTGCCTAAAACTGAGGACGGTAGATCACCTGTAGAAATATCTGAAATTCAAGAAGTAGTAGAAATGGACCTAAATATTATTGAAATTTGTTAAACCATATGACGGCTCCCGCGATACACTAAATTCATTTATCACAAACTGTAATAACGCCTATGACCTTGCGTCTGAGTCACAAAAACACATTCTTTTCAAATACATTTTGTGCCAATTAACTGGTAAAGCCGAAACCGCGTGTTCTATAAAGGAATTTTCGTCATGGGAACAACTAAAAGAGTTCCTAAAGACACAGTTTTCCGAGAGAAAACATTATACACATTTACTTAACGATCTCCAGGAAAGTAAACAGAACTCAACAGAAAACGTTAGTCAATTCGCACTTAGGATGGAAACATACTTATCGCAATTACTCACCGAAATCTCGCTCTCCAACCACAAGGCCAAAGAAATACCTGGTCGTACGGCGGCCATGGAGGATTTAACCCTCCATCATTTCCTTATGGGATTAAATCCCCGTATATCTAACATTGTTAGGTGTAGAGCTCCCAAAACATTTAATGAAGCTGTCAATTTAGCCATATCCGAGGAGCGTATACAAGAAACTTTATATAAACGCACTAATAATAATTATAACTTGCCACTGGATAAATCAATTAATCAAAATCGGTTCAAACCGAAATCTTTCGCTCAAATCTCAACTAATAGGTTTAAAATACCGCAAAAATCAGTACCTCAACAGAGTACCTCTACTTTCTCGAGTAAAATAAATCAAAACCTCACATGTAGGTATTGTAAAGAAGTAGGACATGATATAAATAATTGTATTAAACGTCAGTCCTCTCAAAAACGTTTATCGTATTCTTATCCACAAAAGGATTATTTTAATAAGCCCTCAGGGTCACAACCTTACCTAAAACCTCCACCAGTCAACTTCATTGATGAAGAGTGTGACGATGAACAGGTGGAATCTGATCATGATGTGATTGAGGAAGAGGGCTCCCAAGAAAATTTAAACCAATAAACGTCCTGCAATCGTGCCGCACAGGACGTAAGGTCAAAGTCGGCGCAAATCCGTCAGAGGTTGTACATCAGGGTAACCAGCCCCAAAACGGGAACCTCATCCATGACATCAAGGTTATACAACAGGGTAACCAGCCCCAAAACGGAAACCTTCAGCGCATCCCTCACAAGGTTATACAACAGGGTAACCAGCCCCAAAGCGAAAACCTTCAGCACATCTCTCACAAGGTTATACAACAGGGTAACCAGCCCCAAAACGGAAACCTTCAGCGCATCTCTCACAAGGTTATACAACAGGGTAACCAGCCCCAAAACGGAAACCTTCAGCGCATCTCTCACAAGGTTATACAACAGGGTAACCAGCCCCAAAGCGGAAACCTTCAATTTAAAACTCAAAAATTTAAAGAGATTTACGAGGTCAACATTGACACCTCCAAGAGGTTATTACCTCATATCGTTGTGGAGTCCCAAGTGTCTGATACTCCATTAACCCTCTTAGTCGACTCAGGTGCTGCTATTTGTTTACTGAAACAATCAAGCATTCGCCATCAACCCATTCTAACCAATAAACCCATAAGTATAAAGGGTATTGATCCCGGCGAGGAAACTACACAGACAGTAGGTCATTTTAACCTCAAGTTTAAGATTTCAAATAGGAAATTGATTAGTTTTAAATTCCATGTCATTGCAGATATTAACTTGCCATATGACGGCATAGTAGACAACGACTTCCTAACTACCTACGGTTGCAACATAGATTATAGCCGAGACGTTCTTAAAATAAGTAACCACGAAATTAAAATACACTTCTTTGATCCCTGCTACATCATACCAGCTCGTTCCGAAACCATAATCGAGTGCACGGTTATAAATCCAGAACTAGAGGAAGGCATAATAATAGACCAACACCTCTCTAAGAAGCTCCTTGTAGCTAACTGTATGGTTAAAGTAAAAGATAATAAAAGAATAAATTTATCAGTCGTAAACACATCAAACAAACCAGTAAAAATTAAGCGCAACTTAAAATTTAAATTAGAACCAATACTAACATACTCGATCCAGTCACTACCATATGTCGAAAATGTGTCTAAACGCACACGACAAGTACTCGACTTACTAAGAACCTCTCATTTAAATACAGAAGAAACCCAAGCTTTACTCGAATTATGCTCAAATTACTCTGACATATTTCACTTACCAGATGAACCTTTGTCGTTTACCACAGCTATTCAACACGAAATAAAAACCACCAGTCACACACCTGTCAATACAAAGTCATACCGTTTTCCAGAATGCCACAAGAAAGAGGTGGAAACTCAAATTAACAAAATGTTAGATCAAGATATAATTACTCCCTCGTCTTCCCCTTGGTCCTCTCCGATCTGGGTAGTCCCCAAGAAATCTGATGCATCCGGTCAAAAGAAATGGCGCATAGTAATCGACTACAGGAAACTAAACGACATCACAATTGGAGAAATCTATCCAATACCTCAAATTACCGAAATACTTGACCAGCTGGGTAAGAGTCAATATTTCAGTATCCTTGACCTTTCATCCGGGTTCCACCAACTTTTAATCAGACCAGAGGACGCCGCGAAAACGGCCTTCTCTGTGCCCCAGGGTCACTTTCAATTTAACCGAATGCCTTTTGGATTAAAGAATGCGCCTTCCACATTCTAAAGACTAATGAACAATTGTCTCACAGGCCTACAGGGCTCCCGATGCTTTGTTTATCTTGACGACGTCGTCCTGTACGCATTTGACCTCCATTCGGCTATCCAGAACCTCCGGTCAGTCTTCAACCGACTCCGAGAATTTAACCTAAAAAAAAACTTCAGCCTGAAAAATGTGAATTTCTCCGTAAAGAGGTAACCTACCTAGGTCATATCATTACCCAAAATGGCGTAAAGCCAAACCCGGATAAAGTTAAAGCCGTTACACAGTATCCTATCCCGAAATCCCCTAAGGACATCAAATCATTTCTAGGTCTCGTATCCTATTACAGACGTTTCATTCCTAATTTCTCGAAACTAGCCAAGTCTCTCACCACACTTCTCAAAAAAGATACGCCCTTTATTTGGACAAATGAACAACAGCTCAGTTTCGAAGCCTTAAAAACCAAACTAGTCGAAGCACCCATTCTTGCCTATCCAGATTTTAACCAAACATTCTTACTCACCTGCGATGCATCCTGTTTCGCCATTTCAGCCATTTTATCACAGGGTCCCGTTGGGCATGATCGCCCAATTGCTTATGCATCCCGCACATTAAACAAAGCCGAAATTAACTATAGCGTTACTGAAAAGGAATGTCTTGCGATTGTATTTGGTACCAAAATCTTCCGCCCCTACATATACGGTCGTCGCTTTACTATCATAACCGATCACAAACCTCTCCAATGGTTATTCAACTGTAAAGACCCTGGCTCCCGCCTCATCCGTTGGAGACTAAAACTCGAGGAATTCGAATATGACATACAATACAAAAAGGGCAAAATAAACGCAAACGCAGATGCTTTATCTCGATTCCCGGTTAACCCCGTCCAACCGACTACTGATGAAGTGACTACGTCAAACCGCCAAACTCCTACCACCGACATAGCAGAACAACTACAAGAATCCCTCTTAAATACAGATAACCTCGACAAAGACTTATTTGACTTGTTGACTTCACCTGCCTCACTCCCATCAACCGATTTAAATCCTGACATACTTTTAGACTGTGCTACCCCAGAACTCCTCGATACTGGTTCTCCCGATCCGAATCTGCTTGAAGTTCCACTACGATCATTACCAAACGATAACTTACCTTCTATCTCTTCAAATACTCACTCTAACCCCAGTTCGAACCTCTCGACCGACGACTACTCAACCTTTCTGAAACAAATATCAAACAAGAATAAATCTTTTAATACAAACATTATCCAACATAACGAAAATTTACTGAAAAGCTCTTGCAAAACTATACTAATACCGACGTCCATAGACCTCGAGGAATCAAACCCTTATCTAGAACAAATACTAGGAAACTTAGAAAACCGCGACGATATAATTAACCAAGAAAAACAACTGCACGGGTTTTATAAGATCCCCGCGACAAATAAAAATTATTACCTTCTTTATACGAAAGTACACCATTTTGACGAAACATCATACCAAGAAATATTCGAAACTTTAAAATCAATTCGCAACGAATTAACTGTCACCGAAAATACGGAAGAAATAGGCATATCCGATTTCCGTGGCCCCTTTGAAAAACATAGCTTTATTAAAATTTATAATATAATTAATTACCTTTTTCACGACACAAACATAAAAAATAATATTTATCACAATAGTATAACTTACCCCTCACCATCGGAAATAAAGAAAATTCTTTACGATAACCACGACATACCCATAGCTGGCCATATAGGTGTTAGTCGCATGTACAATAGGCTTAAAGAACTATATTACTGGAAAAATATGCGTAGTGATATAGAATCATATGTAAAGAAATGTAAACCATGCCAAGAGAATTAAGCCCTGCGAAGAATCAATCGCGCTCCCATGCAGATCACTAGCACATCAACTAAGCCTTGTGAACGCATATCATTGGACATTGTAGGACCTCTTCCGGAATCCGGTACCGCAAAATTAAAATTCATACTAACACTGCAAGATGACTTTACCAAATTCTCCGCGGCTTATCCCTTACGTAGTACAACGGCCAAGGAAACAAGCGAGAGCTTGTTGCACTTTATATCCGTATTTGGCATACCGAAAATTATACTGACCGACCAGGGAACTAACTTTACTTCCGATCTGTTCAAAAGAACTTGCAACCTTATGAAAATCAAACAACTTTGGTCGACTCCATATCACCCGCAAATACAGGGCGCCCTAGAACGAAGCCACTCCACACTAAAGGAATACCTGAAATCATTCGTAAATAATGAACAAACTAATTGGCCCCGGTACGTGTACACAGCCATGCTAACCTACAATACCACTGTACACTCCACAACACACTACACCCCATACGAACTAATGTTTGGTAACAAACCCCATATTCCAAATTCGATATGTGATGAACAGTTAGACGCTACATATCCAGACTATGTACGGATGTTACAAAATAGACTCAGATACTCTCGCGATAAAGCTCTGGAACACATTCGACACTCCAAACAAATATCAAAAAACTACTATGACTCTCATAGTCGCCCCGTACAATACAAAGTAGGTGACTACGTGTATTTAAAAAACCACCTTAGGCTCAGAAAAGCTCTATCACCCATATGGAAAGGCCCATACAAGATCGTTAAAGTCCATGGAAACAATACTTTATCTTTATTAATAAATAGACGACATGTCCGTCACCATTACGACGAGGTAAAGCCTGCCGAAATTACCGCCAATCTGTAACACAAAGTACATTTTTAGTTATATTTGTACTACACATAATACACAATACCTCCAGTTACACCATAAACACCATAACCATGCATAAAATATACAATACATACAATAAGTAAGATAAGTAAATATTATACCTACTATACACATCTACCATTACATTATACATAACAAGTTATATAGTTACATAAAACTACATAGTACATACAATACAAAATGTTAGTTAAACAAAATGCATGTACTTTAGAATCTACTAAATTGTTCGTTAGTTTGTATAAGTACATCTACCTATAATTTAATCAAATACTATACAAAGAATGCAAATTGTAGTTATATATACTACAACGAGTGTATATACTATAAACTCGTACATATAAGTACTATAATGAATATACATGCCTAATGTTAAATAGATTATACTACTTTATACACCTTCAATATATTATATATACATAAATATATATACACGATTTATATAAACACTTTACATACATTACATATATACTACTTTATTAAAAGTCTTAATTTAGATATTACTATAAGGTTAAGCTAGTTATAAGAAACAAAATATGCATTTAATAATACACTCCGTAAAGTTAAAGAAAATGAAAATAAATTAAACAATGCTATTGACGAACTCTCATTAAAAACATCCAATTTATCCAAAGCCACTAATATTTTATCGTTACGGATAAAACTTAATTTTATCCTCAATACATTAGAGACCTCCATGGTCACCCTAACATTCCAACTTGAAGACATAATAAACGCCATAACGCTCTGTAGTCAAAACATCCTACATCCGGCCGTAATGTCGCCCACTGTAATACATCGAGAGTTGGTTGATAACTTAAGGCACCTACCTAATGATTTAAATTTACCTATGTATCTAGATATAAGTTCTATACACATAATTCTAAAAGTATCTACTTTGTTATGCTACTACTTTAATAATAAGTTAATATTTTTATTACGCATTCCCTTAGTTTCTAATCAAGAATACACACTATGTAAATTTTTACTTACGAGTTTCCGATATTTCGGCACTGTTGCAAGCGCCATGATCACGGAACAACTGAAGTCCTTGCGGGTGGGAATAGTTTTTATTATTCTGCGGTTAGAAATATCGGTCTACCCGCTTTCTCACTCGTTTATGACACGCAACACTATCTATGGAACCACTACCACTGGTCTCACTCACGTATCGAGCTCGATCACGACACACAACACTTACGGTGTCGACCCTGGTTTTTGAGGTGTTTTTCTTCTTCTTTGTACATAGACGAATCACGGGACGCCAGGTGCTAGATAATTGAAAACCATCTTCACGGTTGAAATTTTTGTATTTCGTGATTTCAATGGCTTCTCTCACCAATCTGGGTATATAGTGGCGTTCTGTCGAAAGTATCTGAGGATTATGTAAATTCTCGATGTAGTGACTCGTTCCTGCCTCCAAAAGGTGTTGTGCTATCGCCGATTTTCCTGGGTCATTGTTTTTATAAGCCCTAATGTGTTCTTTCATTCGACATGCTACAGTACGCTTAGTTTGGCCAATGTATGAACTTCCACAGCTACAGTCCACTTTGTACACGCCTGGTCTTTCCAATGGGAAATAATCTTTCGGTGTGCGCAATAGCTGGGAAATCTTTTTTAAAGGAGTGAAAATAGTTTTTACTGAATACTTATTTAAAATATTTGCGACCTTATCTGTCACTCCTTTAACATATGGTAAATAAGCCGGCTGTCGTTCTACCTGAATGGGTCTTGCCTTCGTTTTGTCATAAACTATAAACGAGTGAGAAAGCGGGTAGACCGATATTTCTAACCGCAGAATAATAAAAACTATTCCCACCCGCAAGGACTTCAGTTGTTCCGTGATCATGGCGCTTGCAACAGTGCCGAAATATCGGAAACTCGTAAGTAAAAATTTACATGGTATAAATCCCGTAAAACCGTTTAGAATTATAAGTGACCATGAAAGTTTGAAATTCTATAAGAATACACACTGTTTAAGAATATTGAATTACCAATGCCTCATGATGTAAACAAATCAGAACCAGTTAAGCTCTCTTTAGACTGTCAGAACTCTAAGCAAATACAAGAGTTCAACATTTATGGAATTGGTATAGTGTCAATACCAACCGGATGTGTAGCCTACTGTAAGGGCACTACACTGTTACCTAAATCACACAATGTATTCAATTTGACGTCACCAATCAAGCTGCCCGACTTTAATATAATAAATAGCAATTGCTGTAATATACATAGAATACACTCTATATCCAATAATCTGTCCCATATACAATTACAAGACTTCAATTTAAACGATTTAAACGCAATAAAATTAATATCTAACCTTTCTTTAGAAGCTGAAAAACTACAAGACACCTTTCACATAATAAAATATGGGACACATTATTCCATAGTAATAAACTTAACAGTGTGTGTAATTATTATTTACTTTCTATATATAATAGTTACGTATTTTTGTAAGCCTGGCTGCAACCTTCGTCAATATAGGTTTCGCGAATCTCATAAATCAAAAACGGGTCCCGTAGAGTTGGAACAAAATATTCAAGAAATTCCAGTTCCAACCCTTAGAACTTCCTATTAAAGTTAACTTCGGTATTTACCCCGAAGTTCACTCTAAAGGGGGAGGTGTTATAATTGGATGATGTACCCTAAACGGATGATATCAGCTACAGCCCCTTCCAACTACAACGCTTTGCATCGTCAGCATTCAAATGTCTATATACTGAGCCCTGACACCTCAGGAGTCAGTCCACAGAGAGTCAGTCTGTCCAACGCAGTCGCGAATATAGGTTGCATAAAGGCCCCTTCCCATTGTATTCATTTTTATTAAATAAATTAGTTTAAAATTTAAAAGTTAACTAATAGGAGAATTACATAAGCGGACGCTTTTTACGGTGCACGGGCGTGTGCATGTGTGGTTGTTAAAGTTGTTATTAGTGAAGATAAGTACATATAGGCATATTTAACTGAAAGTGGTGTGTGTGTGTGTGTGTGTGTGTGTGTGTGTGTGAGAGAGAGAGAGTGTGCGTGTGTGTATGTGCGTTTGTTTACCTATATCAATGTTAAAGTTTATTAGATATAATTAATTATACTGAAGTTGTACTCGTACTATTTAAGTATACTTAGAAGGTTTTCTGTTTCAATATAGTTTAAGTTGTGTAACAATTTCGTGAGCGAGAGTTTGAAGTTATAAGTATTAAGATGGTATAATTTAATTCTCTTATTTATTTTGTTATAAAGATAACCACCGAGAAAGCATGAAAATTTGTGTGTATAAAACGTTTTGAACCTAGGTATCACAAATAAATTATAATCCCTGCGTTTAGTTACAGTGCTACGAATAATAGCCTCATCAAGATTTTTGTGGCATCGTATTAGAAGTCTTTGTATAAATAACTTTCTTACAGTTAATTCTTGACAGTCTTGGTATAAAGAAGTGGTGGGGTAAGTAAATGAGCGAAAGTTGCTTACTTTTAGAATAGCTCTTTGAGCACGTTCTAGGCAAAGCAGATGACTCTTTGCAGCTTCTCCCCAAGAATCAATGCAGTAAGTGATAAGCGATTCACATAAACTAAGATATATTATTTTGATGAGCTTCGGATTAGCAATATAACGAATATTTTTAAAAATGGCTATTAATTTACGTAGCCGCGTTGCTAATGTTTTAATGTGTGGTACAAAAGTTAAAGTACTGTCCAATATAATTCCTAAGTATTTGATGCTATCTACCCTAGCAATACAAGGACAAGAGCAGGACACATTCGCAGCAGATGGTAATGTTTGGCATGAATGAGCATAGAGTTTGTGATTATGCTCAGGTGGTTGAGTAGATTTTAGCATGGTTAATGAAAGGTAGTTAGTCTTACTGGCATTTAAGGTTAACGTATTATTTTGTAGCCACTTGAGGACTATGTCAAGACCTTGTTGCGAACATTGAAAGACCTTATCCCAACTTTTCTCCCAGAATAAACAAACAGTATCGTCAGCGTAAGTTATGATATCGCAATTTTTTATGTTTAAATCACATAACTGGTTTATGTAGATCAGGAACAATGATGGGCCAAGGATACTTCCCTGGGGTACACCATGGGTTATTTTTTGAGGAGAACTAACGCTATCCGCAATCCGTGTAGTTTGAGTTCTATCAGTTAAATAGTCTCTAAAAAGTTTCAATTGAGTACCTCTTACTCTCACATTCTCAAGCTTTTTTAATAGAAGTGGAATCGAGACGGTATCAAAGGCCTTGGTTATATCAAGGAAAACAGCTATGCATTTGTAACCGGCATCCATTTTTTTAGTGACTTCTTTAGTAATTTATAAACTGCATTGAAGAGATTCCATCCCAGCCCACAGAATTCGTACTTTTAAGTGAGTTAATAACTGTCAGAACTTCCTGTTTATCGGTCTCCAAAAGGACCATAGAATCCACAGGGCCACAAGTTGGCTCATGATTGATATAGGATTTTAAGTTATCAGTAAGATCCCGACCTACACTTGCATAATACTGATTTATGCCATTCAACGATAGATCTGATTTTTTAACTAATTGTAAGAGTTTTTCGTGGCATTTTGGTTTTGTTCTTAGGAGTTTATTACTTCCCAAGTTTTTTTAATACTTATCTTACCTGCCTTTTCGAGTTCGGATTTTTGATACTGATATTTTAATTTTTTTAGCAGTGCACAGCAAAAATTTCTGTATCGTCGATAAGTAACCTTTAAATCAAAATTATTTGGGTCCTTTTTTGTTCTCGTGTGCATTCGGTCGCGGTTTTTCAAGCATCGTAAAATGCCCGGGGTTATCCAAGGCTATATAGGGGTTTTATGTCGTGATAGTTTACCGGTATAACTATTTAATCTTATGACTGGAGTTAATATATTAATTAGAAATTCAATGGCTACATTAAGGTCACATATGCAGAAAATAGGTTTAAAATCATAATTAATTAAATCTTTAGTAATTCCTTGATAGTTAATTTTGGTGTAGGATTTTCTAATAAATTTTTCGCGACGTTTTGTGTCAACGGTTAAGATAATGGTGTCATGACCTGTTATACTATTTTTAATGATTAACGTTGTGCAAGAATATTTAGTTTTTACGAGTACATGGTCTAAGCAATTATTTAGCCTTGTTGGGATGTAGTGGGTTGGAAGAAGTCCGTAATAAGAAGTTAAGTTTAGGTAATGTGTTGAATGAGAATCCGTATTATTGGTTTTAATGTCTATGTTAATGTCACCAACCAGAACTATGTTTTTATTTTTATTTAATGAATCAAACAAAGTATTTAGAGATTCTATAAATGTAACCGTATTTTTGAAAGCAGGAGGCCTATAATTAGATATAAGTGTCAGTGTATTTTGTATGGTAGACACGAGGCAGTTTGCCTCTTGTAAGTTAGGTTCATAAGTCTTATGACAGAGGTCATTTTTTATGTAGATAAATAACAATACCGTCGCTTTTATTATAGCTAGTTTTCGAGTACGTTGATGAGTAGTTATCAAGTTCGGGCAAATATTGATTATAAGACAGCCAACATTCAGTCAACACAATGATATATGGTTCTGTATTAATCCTGACTAGCAAACATAGGAATTCCGAAAGATTATAACCTATGCTCCGTATATTCTGAGTAATTATTTTGATTGCACCTATTTTATCACGAATATAATTAATGCAGTTTTCTGGCTCACAAATATATGTCTTAAATAGATTATCCAGATTGGATATCGTATTAAATCATCCAGATTGGATATCGTAGATTCTATATTATCATCCATTAGAGGAACGGGTATATAAAATATAGTTGCAAACGAGTAGTCACATAAGTTACAGTTTTCAAAGATTGATTGCGTGTTTTGAAATTTATATAGTTTTTTTGCTAGGCATAATCGAACGTTCAAATTTTTGCCAACACAATCAGATCGGATAAGAGTAGATAGCCGAAAGCACAAAGATACCTTCCAAGAACTGATAGAATCACTAGAATAATATAATATAATATATAAGTGCAATAAGTATACTATAACGATGTCTGAATATATCGCGAATATTATAGGTTTTCGTGAAAAAATTATGTTATAATGTGCAGAATGTGTAAAATATAGCATGTAAGTATAAAAGCTATTTATTAGATCATGTGTAATATAAGAATTTAGTGTAAAAAAGTAGTTAATTGAGAACAATCCAATTTGTGCGTAAAAAATGTTAATTGCGGGTAGTTCCACAATCACAAACACAATATCTCGGCAAGCAAACAACTGACTTTCTAGGAATGTAAATAAGGTAGTGAGACACCGAGATAAAAAATAATGCAAACTTAATATCGTTAAGCATAGAAGAAATAATGAAAAAGTACAGTAAGACTTAATTATACCAAGAATGTGAACTGCTTTACGCAGTCTTGTTTTCTTCAGAGCCAGTAAGTCTTCCTCATTTTTTATTAATAGTCAAGTGCCGCCATCAATTTTCTTTATGTAGATATTACCTCTTCTAGTCCAGCAGTATTTATACTGAAGTGTTTTTGCAGTTTCGCGAGCCATAGCAAATAGTTTACGATCTTTGTTTGTGAGACTCTCAGCTATAAATATCGGCTTTGCAGGGCCTTCAATACCGATATTCAATGTTGATCATTTACTGTTTGGGTTTTTTTGGTTAAAATCTTTAATTCCATTTAGTATCTTGTTTTTAGTCAGAACACTGGTCAAATCAGTTATAATTGTAGAAGAACCTGTTTTCGATGTAATTCTGTAAA
The DNA here is from genome assembly GCA_948253155.1 of Leucoma salicis. Lineage (NCBI taxonomy): Eukaryota > Metazoa > Arthropoda > Insecta > Lepidoptera > Erebidae > Leucoma > Leucoma salicis. The sequence continues at coordinate 4,739,635 of OX411808.1, read as the reverse complement.
TATCTCTGATTTCGTTGGTCTGTATAGGGGTATTAAATGAATTGCATATTTTGAGACAAATTCGTATAAATCTTGGTGTGTTTCTTGCTTTACTTGCTTGGGTACATTACGAAATTCAATGACTGTGAACTTGGCCTTTTTTTGTAAATCGTCTACTTGGTTCTCAAGTGTTTTTATGTAGCTCAGTGTTTGCTTACGTTCACATTCCATTTCGAATAGTTTTTCTCTGATATCTTCATATTGAGAGTATATGAATTTAATTGATCTCTCAAGTTCATGGCAGGTTGCTTGGACACTGGAATTTTGTTTCTTTAGTTCAGCGATATCTGAGCATAGTTTAGTGAGAGTACTATCCTGCCCCCTGAGGCAGAATGTCATATTTCACGTGTCGACCGTATCGAGATCACTGTGATTGGTTGAGAAACTGACGCGTGATGTCACAATAATCCGTTGGCCAATCATGGTGATCTCTCAACCAATGACAGTGATCTCGATACGGTCGACACGTGAAACATGACATTCTGCCTAACCCCCCTGATCTTTTTTCCTGTTCATTAACATTTCCAATAATTCTTCCGTTAATGAGCTATCTTGAGACTGAACCTCCAGTTCCTTACGGGGCCTTTTAGTTTTCCTACCGATTAAACTAGGTGGAGCTTCCAAATCGAGGTTACAAATGTAATTTCAGATGATACATGGGATACAACACTGAATCTGCCAGGTGGAGTACGAAGCGTTGATGCAGCCATTTTACTTTTTAAGTAGATTATTATTGAGTAAGTTCACAGTTACAGTGGTCGTTTAACATACGATAGCGTGAACACGGGGGGGGGGGACCGGTTTATTAGCACGAAAGAAAATAAAATTATTTAAACGAACTTCTGTGCACACGACTGGCCGCTGCGACGATACGCGCGAGGATATCTGTGAAATGAATTGGTGAGCAGTGGCTTGACAATACTTTCGGTATAGTCGAGTCCATGGGCGACGGTTACCATTTACCATCAGATGGCTCGTCTGCCACTAGATGCAATAAAAAAAATTAAAAAATGCATACTTTGCCGATGGATAGTGACGGGAACGGAGTCTGAAAGCAATTTTTAAATATTGCCTGGTAATTATGACATCTCCGGACCAGGGGCTACGAAGATTGAGCACTGTATGGTTCTATACCAAATACCCTTTTGATCTTAAATCAAAATATTCCTGCCATATATCCCAGAATTTCCTTTTGTATCTAGAGATTACTTAGCTGTAATGAGGAAATATTTCATAGTATGTCCCACTCGAAGATGCTGACTTAGCAAGTTGGTCTGCCTTTGCGATACCCCTAATTTCGATATGTCCTGAGATTCATTGTAGTTTTCAAACACAAAACACGGCACCTAATTTTCCTTTTAATGGCATCCCTGGTAGTCATGGTGATTAAGTTGTATGGCGAACTATTTGAAAGTATAGCCAGCTGAAAAACAATAGATTTTAAAAAAAACATAGCATTACGCCTGTATTCCCCGAAGGGGTAGGCAGAGGTGTATTACACACCCATGACTCGCCAGCTATGTTTAAGTCCCACGTAATAGGGGGCGAGCCTATAGACGTCTACCGGGCACATTTCGAAACTCCGGGCTGCTACTGAGAATTTTTCTTTTGAGGAAAAAGCTCAATAACATTTTGCCCAACCCGGGAATCGAACCCGAGACCTCATGATTATATTATATTATCATAGATTTAGGATATACTACATAGATGGGCAATGTCAACTACCGAATGAAACCAAAAAACAATTATGTATGTGTGTGTGAGTTGCCAATGTGTGCGTTGAAAGTGCTGTGCATGAATTTATGATTGTTATCGATATCGATAACAGTGTACGATACTAAAAAATACTTTTGAAAAGGTTTTGAGAGTAACATAGAAAGCGAATAATATTCCCTGTGTATTTCCGTCAGTCTCACTGGTGAGACGATTGGGAATTGCTTTTTTTTTACCCGATTGTTTAATTAATCTTGTTGGTTCTCAATTTTATTTCAAGTCAACAATTTCAAATTTTGCTTCTAGCAATCTCCTAAAATTTCCTGCTACCCTGGTACTTGAATGCGTAAGTCATAAGTATTTAAAAGAAAGATAATTACTGATCGACTCCCGTGCACGTGGTCGAGGGTTCGATTCCCACTCAGGAGAATCATTTGTGTGATGAACATAGATATTTGTACTGCATCTGGGTGTTTTCTATCTATTTATGAATGTATTTACAAATATATATATATACATATATATATATATATATATATATATATATATATATATATATATATATATATATATGTATTATATCCGTAATCTGGTGCCTATAGTACAAGCGTCAAACTTAGTTTGGGACCAGAGGACGTTGTGTGAAATGTCCGTGAATATTTATTTTATTTATTTAGATACATTTATTGTAGGTAAGTAGGTACATTAGATAAGCAGTAACTTGCAAGACCAGTAGTATAAACACAGACATCGAAGGAAATTGCATAAGTTACATAAAGTAAAATGTTTATTAATCATATAAGTATATCAAAATAATAAAATAGACGTCGCGGGACGTCTACCAGATGTGAAAACATCCTAATTATTTTGTAGAAATAATGAGTAGATAAAAAGATCATAACTTTTTCAATGTGTTCTTTTATAAAATGATAACATGTAAAATAACAGAAATGGACATAAATCATCATATCCAGGGCGGATATCATCTAGGACTAAAGTACTTGTCAAAACAAATCAATAGATTTCAAAGTTGTTGGGATTGCGGCGTTTTATAGCATAGTGTCCAAGGCCACCGGGCTCCATCATCAGACCCTGATTATCATCTAGTACTATGATACTATTCAGGTTAACTCGAAAAACACTGGGGTCATATAGTTTTATAACGGACTTCCTATGCCCACCTTCTAGCTCCATCATCAGACCCCTGATACCATCTGAATCTTGATGGAGTTGCGTCGTTTCACTACAGAGTTACTGTGGCCACCTTCCAGCTCCACCATCAAATCAGCTCGATGTCTTCATAATATTGCATTGTCACGCGATATACATATGCATGTAAAATTTCAGATCAATCGGAAACCGGGCAGTGTGTCAAATTTAACTTGCAAAATTTGAACGGGACAAGTAAAATAAAAGCGTCGCCACGCTAACAGCCAATTTTACCCTCCCTCCACATTAGATGTTTCAAATCAATAATAAGGTAGTAAATTAGATACCCTTAAATATAATCATCTTTATATATATATATATTTCTTGTGTGCGTGTGTATGTCATTGAACTCCTCCTAAACGGCTGGACCGATCTTGATGAATTTTTTTGTGTATGTTTGTGTAAGTACCGGGATGGTTTATGTTCACATTTGGACCCGGTAGGTGGCGCCACATTAGGATTTCAGGACTTTTTCTTTTATTTATTTGTGAATGTTTGAGTAAGTACCGGGATGGTTTAGATTCACATTTGGACCTGGTAGATGGCGCCACGATAGGATTTCAGGATTTTTTTTCTTAATTTTTTTTAATGTAAAATGATATACCTATCTAACGAATCCAAACGAAACACCAATGTTTAAACAGGACAACGTCTGTTGGGTCCACTAGTTTAGTTATAAAATTGTCGAATGCTATCATTATTTAACATTTCGCAATTTGTGCTCAAATTCTCCTTTCACCAAAATCGATTCAGCAATTTAGTTATGAAACCGTAATCATACTTGTAATTGTATTATGTATGTTGATAATAGTTAATGTTGATTTTATCCGACCATCAAAGTCGATATCAACAAATAAATCAAGGCCTTCGTTCGCATCACTAAAAATGATGTCATAAATCTCCTCATATTTCCGTATTTGTAATTTCTCAAATATGACTGTTTCGTGTACCCCAAATCATGTCCGTAAGGATTGAGGAGCCACTTCAGATTTAAAAAGGAAAATCACCGGCATATTTAGTAGGAAAGCAAATAATTTTGTAGGCCAAATCCTGAAATTTGTAGTAAAATATATCCAAAGATATACCAATGTAAAAATCCAAACATCTGAACTGAGGAGCCACCTGGAATACGGAAAGTATTTACCTAATATTTTTGAAAATTTTCTATCATTTAGTAGTAATTGTGTATAGTGCCTACTAAAAATCTGAGTCCAGTACTGTTGATATTCAAGAATATACAATACTTTTAATGTGGCTCCTCAATCCATGCATAGGAATGTGAATTTTTATAGAAGTAATGGTCAATTTATATTCCACACCAAAAAAACATTTAGTAGTGAGTGTGTTTGAATTTGTAGCATATGGAGAAAGTAGTAAAACTAAGTGATTTTATTAAATAAATGCATTTTATTTGGCTCCTCAATCCTGACGTTCAGCGTAATAAATAGTTGACTGTACCTACCTCAGATCACAATGTAATCAAAAACCAGAGACACTAAAATTTAGTATAAACGTCTACTAAATAAATATGTATAGATCAACATTGTATATATTCAGTATCTAAAAAACAAATACCTTTTCGATATTCCTTAAAAAATCACTATTAAGGGTGACCATGTTATATGAATGAAACCAAGAGACTAGTTTTTGAAATTAAATTTTTAACAAATCGACGTCATCGAAATTTGCAGCTATTGTAATATATTTATATTATCTATCTGTACCTACTATTATAAAACTGTGACAGAGCAGTGTCTGTACATTTAAGAGTTTTAAGATATTCGAGAAAAAATTACTGTAAAAATGAACATTATCGAAATTCTAAGCAACTATTGCAATATATTTATATTTCTTTTATCTATCTGTACCTACTATTATAAAGCTGTGACAGAGTAGTGTCTGTACATTTAAGAATTTTAAGATATTCGAGAAAAAAATGACTGTACTCAATAGGCTATATAGGCGTGTCTAAATACAAAATATTTTTTTTTAGAATTTTTATCTGTTTATCTGTTTGCGCATCACGCAATAGCTATTGCACGGATTTTGATGCAATTTTTTTTATTTGATAGCTCTTGATTAGACTGAAAAGCTGGTATAATCCGGAACCAGAGATATAACAAAATAAACTAGCTTTTGGCTGCGGCTAAGCCACGGGTAAAGGCTATTAAATAGTACTTAACTAATCATTATTTGATGCATTAGTGACTAAAGCAACAAAATCCTTATTATTTATTCGTTATTTTATGATTTTCTTCTGAATCAGCGAATATTATAATAACAAGACGTCAATACTATTTTATAAGCCCTATTCTATACAACAGAGCTAATACAAAGCATAAAATTTATTCTCTTACTGCCTGCAAATATAGATCAGTCTTGCATAAATGGCTTAGTTCCTTAAGCAATGAAGAAATGAAAAAAATACTAAACATAATCTCGGCCACCAGACCTTCACCTTTCAGACCTTCCAAAACCACACACAAATGCACACACACATTCACGCTCACGCGTGCGCGCACAACATATTTCTAACACAAACAACAATTTTTGTTGTTAAATATTTTATTCTTGGACACCCTTCAAAACCATTTGTTAGGAAATTATAGGATAGCTAATAACTTCGTAGATATTGAATTTTTTTATGGTATGATTAAATGTGCAATTAGTATAAATTTATACAAAACATAAATGTTTTTTGTTCCAAATTTCGTCATAAGTATAAGTAGATAGAGGCAAATCTATTTACGGAAGCATCTAAATTGAGGAGCCAGATAAAATGTGCCATATCTCCCAATTCATAATTTTTAATTACTGACTCTTGTCCTACATATCTAATATACTTACTACTAAATGTTTAAAAAATTGCGCATTAATTGAATAACTGCTTCTTTGAAAAATGACGAGTCATATATTATGTATGGTCTGAGGAGCCGCATATAATGTATGGTAACTTTTTTAGTTTTGATACTACTGAGCTCAGATTTTATCTACTAATTATTACTCTCAAATGCTACTAAATCATACCAAATTTTGATAAATATTCATCTATCATATTCCTAGTTCTGACATGGCTCCTCAATCCAAACATTTAGATTGAGGTGCCACCTTTATGTTCATATAACTTTTGATGTATTATATTACAAAATTGCGGATCGAACCTACATTTTTTTTAAACTTACTACTACTATGACAACAACTCATTGATATTAAACCCTAGATCCACAGTTTCGAAGAAACGAAACGTCCAAAACTGTCGCCAGTTGTACATAAGTAGTTATAGTTATGATATAAATGCATTCTTTCCAAAATTCAACCTTAAACGTATGGTTTAAAGTTGTATTAACAAAGCATTATGCAAAAAGCAATAAAATTTTACGACCGAAATTTACGGGCAGGACAAGGACGGAGTGGAGACGAATATTTTTTTTATAATTTTCATGTAAGAACATTTACTTAGTTTACTAAATTTGTTTAATTTATAAATGTGTTCCAAATTCATATTTATACTTTTATCTGATCGTATTAATATGCTTTTAGGTAGAATATTTATTTATATATAAATAAAATAAAGCTCGTAAATATAAATTTTAGTTTTTATTCCCAATATAGTAATTCTAATATTAAGTAGTATTCCCAATATAGTTTTTATTCCCAATATAGTAATTCTAATATTATTAGTAGTACCCAGGTCTATTATAGTCTAGATGAATGGCGTTATAATAAACATTGACAATACAGTAGTAAGTAAATCATCCATCCATCCATCCATCAGCCTTTCAACGTCCACTGCTGGACATAGGGCTCCCCAAGAGAACGCCACAACAAGCGGACCTGTGCCGACCAACGGCTCCCCGCAGCTTTGACCAGATCGTCGGTCCATCTGGTGGGGGGCCGTCCTACGCTGCGCCGTCCGATAAGTGGTCGCCACTCGACAACCTTTCATCCCCAACGGTTATCGGTTCGTCGAGCGATGTGGCCTGCCCATTGCCACTTCAGCATGGCAACCCGGCGGGCTATGTTGGTCACTCTCGTTCTCCTACGGATCTCCGTATTACGGATTCGATCACGTAGGGAAATACCAAGCATAGCCCGCTCCATGTCCCGCTGAGCGACTTTGAGCCTTGATATGAGGCCAACATTCAGAGATCACGTCTCTGTTCCGTATGTCATCACTGGTAACACACACTGGTCGTAGACCTTCGTTTTCAGACACTGCGGAATATTGGACGAGAAGATCTTCCTTAGCTTCCCGAACGCTGCCCAGCCGAGTTGGATTCGTCGATTGACCTCTTTCTCGAAGTTGTGCCTACCTAACTGGACTGTTTGTCCCAGGTAGACATAATGGTCGACAACTTCGAGAAGCGCTCTCCCGACTAGGACCGGTGCTGAAATGACATGGACATTAGACATGACTTTCGTCTTGTCCATGTTCATTTTGAGACCCACTAGTCGGTAAACCCTGCTAAGATCATCGAGCATGGTGCCAAGGTCCTCCAGCGATTCTGCCATGACTACGATGTCGTCGGCATATCGAAGGTGAGTGATGTATTCACCATTGATGTTGATGCCGAATCCGGTCCAGTCCAAGAGCTTGAAGACATCTTCCAATGCAGCAGTGAAGAGTTTCGGGGACATAACGTCTCCCTGTCTAACACCTCTCTGCAGTTGGATCGGTTTCGTACTCCTACCCTGAACACGGACTGACATGGTGGCGTTTCTATACAAGCACTTCAGCACTTCGATGTACCGATTGTCAATTTGGCACCGCTGAAGGGACTGCAGCACCACCCATGTTTCGATCGAATCAAAGGCTTTCTCATAGTCCACAAACGCCAGACACAGAGGCCGATTGTATTCCTCGGTTTTCTGTATAATCTGGCGTAGCGTGTGGATGTGGTCTATGGTACTATAGCCTTTTCGGAAACCGGCTTAGTCGGGAGACTGGAAGTAGCCAAGCATGCGCGTGAGTCGATTTGTAATGACCCTCGAAAACAACTTATAGACGTGGCTCAAGAGCGAGATGGGTCTATAGTTCTTCAAGAGGGTTCTGTCACCTTTCTTGAAGAACAGCACCACCACGCTTCTGGTCCACGACTCTGGAACGTCGCCCCTAAGAACGACGGAATTGAACAGCCTCTGAAGAGCTATTAAGACCGGCAATCAAAAAAAATCAAAAATAAATTTTCTTGAAATCAATGAAGCTGAAAAAAAAATGAAAAAAATTAAAAAATGTTTATTATCAGCATTACTTAAAATTATACAAATTTATTAGTGGTCCTCACACTAGGCAAGCCTGTATCGTGAGGATCCGACACTAAAATGATGATAAAATTTGAATTCTACAGCAGTGTTTCATAATTGGATTTATTTCCTGAAATCCAAAAATAACAACAACAAAATAAACTAGAACTTATAACATACAAACTACAATTTTGTAACCTAATTTTAACTAAATCTTCCGTCTCATCGTAATTAAGCGAAAACAACCAGTTAGTGATCAGTCGTTTGGCTTCATGAACGGATGCATCTTTGATGAAGCAGTTCTTAACTACGGCGTTGTATATATGAGTCTGTATAAACTGACCAAACCACCGTGCAAAGGTAGTATGCACTTGTGGAATAGGTAAGCGGTAAACCCTACGTTTAACTACTGAATCATACTCAACAGAGGCTAATGTATTTTTATGAATCAAAAGTGAAGTTTTTAATATAAACAGCTGCCTCACGCTCAACACTCCACTGTCCTCGTACACTTTTAAAGTTGGGTAACTAAATGATTCCTTCATCATCACTTTCAAGACAGAACGTTGTGCTCTCTCAACTTGGATAAGAAAAGTCTTTGGCGCACTGCCCCAGCAAGTTATGCAGTACGTAATGAGAGATTGACATAGTGCGACATATACAGTCCTCAGTGTCTGTGGGCATGCCACATCGCGTAAACTCACACTCTCTCGTAAACAAAGCTTGTTGTGAAGTTGTTTTTTTGAATTAGATTTCAGCTTTTCTGTTGATTTTTTTTTGCGATATAACGTATACTAACATCTATAAATTTTTCTATACTGAGCTTACGCTATCTATTATGGAGATAGTGTTCTATCTCTATGGTAATAATCGACTACGTAAACAGAAACAAAAAATATATTTGAACCGTGCGAAGAAATGATGCATGGTAACTTTTGTTGCCACTAATCAGTCTACGGGTACAGATGGCGTGGTAACTTTTGTTACCACTGCCGCACTAGCGGATAACTCGTGACTCATTTTATCACTTTCAAATTTTTAATCCTTACTTTGATATAAATGTGAAAGTGACTTTATTTGTTAGTTCTATTGTTACGCTTTCACGGCGTAACTACTGAACCCCAGAGTACTGGAGCTTAGAAAAGGACACAAGCTACATTTCATCCCGGAAAAAATTATGATTTCCTCAGGTTAGCTATTTTTGCATAAAACTAATTAAAGTGCAGTAGTACGACATATTTATATTCTGAAACCACCCGGACGGAGTTGTGGGTAGAGTCTAGTTTAATATACTTTAGCTTTTATAGATACTAATACTTTTTTATTTCGGACATCTAACCCATCAAACTTTAAGGGATTTGTGGGTAAATTGTGGAGAAAAAAAAATTGAGAGCCAATGCTGCCTTGTTGATGACGTATGCATGGCAAAATTTTGTATGTAATTTCGCGATTTGAGCAGGCCTGTAATATTGAGCCATGGATACAACCCATTGAGCTGTAAATAGGATACAACCAAACCAATCAAGTAACGTCACGATTAACACTATGACACATAACAAACAGCATTAGTAATATTGGTATGAAAAGTTCACCCGTAGTTCTTAATCTAAGGTTCGACCCAATTTTTTTTTTGACGCGTTTACATAGATATACACAAATACATAACGTCTGTGTTTGAAAGTCGAAGTAACGTTGTCTTCAACGACTTGTTGAAAAAAGCATTTTAAGTAAATAGCTCTTTTAAAAGCGCGTTTACAAAAATAAGCACAACGTTTAACACGTTGTTAATTTTAAGCCGTTTATACCATCTCTAAATTTTAATTATAATTTATATTATAAAACTTAAAAACAAAAACAACTAATGCATACCTAACTAAAGGTATACATTAGAATATATTAGGTATTACCTATATTTTAATGTAGGTATAGAATATATATTATTTTCTAATGTATAATTATAAAAATATAACGGTTTCGTCTACCAGATGATAAGTATAGTCACTATAATACGAATACGATATCGACAATTTAAATTTTTTCACGACATTCACGATAATATCGCACAACACGTAAAACTTATAAGAAAAAATACATAAACAAAAACGTAATTTTCGGGCTCGGGTCATCATCGTCTTTGTCGTACTTACTTAAAACTTAACACTTACTTGTGATTGTGATACGAGATAACTCTGGTAGAGTTTATGTTCCTTGCGAGATAATCTTTTCAAGGATTTCAGTGATAATCTTTTCGTCAGCCACGAAAACATAAAAGAAATTAATTTGTAGAAATTTGAAGGAATATAGTGTTACCAAACTTCTTTCAACAGGGTTGTGATTATCAATGACAGCATTATATTATATTCAATTCGGATTGACAGATTTGGATGTTTTTTTATTAAATTGAACTATTTAGAAACCAAATTTATTGACGGCATTAATTAATGCTATAGGATGTCGTATATCAAGTGTATATAGCATAATATTATTGCACAAATAGCAGAGTGGCTAAGCTTACACACTAAACTTGCATGGTGTTGCGGATTCCACACAGATTTCTTTGTGTGACCCACAAACGGTTGAAATATTATTATTCCTTAGTAGAAATAACTTTAAATCATAATAGCCAATATAACATTTACGCATTGAGTATTTGTGGAAGGGTGTAGAAAATAATGCAGTGGTTGTTTCCAATAATAAAAAATGAAAACCTTACTTTGCACTGTTTATTCTTCACAAGCCCTCACAAACTGATACACAATCTGTTAAATTATTGATGAAATACTCATACAATATTTATATCCATCTGCACAATACCCTCACAAACATGTAACATAATTTTACATTTTTATTATTTACATTGTACTGCTGAAAAATGTTAAAATATAAAAGTTTTTAAGTCAGTCCTTCATATAAAATATTATAATAAACAAACAGAATGTTATTACATGAACAATGTAATATTTAAATAGTAATAACATAATTATGTTTCTACAGTGCATTCTATAAAATACATGTATTAGGAACCAGAGGGTGGTTCTTGGTCATCCATAGATAAGGCTCTAGGGGGTGTTGTGTGAGGGTTTAATTGGGAAAACACTTCATTCTCCCCCAAGGCTAAAGGATCAGGTTGTGATACAGGTTCAGGGTGAGCATAGTCCATCATAGGCGTCGGAGAAACTGGTCTAGGTATACCAGCACCAGTTGCTTCCTGCTCTTCCAAGAACCTGTCCATATAATCTGTGTGACCAGGATGAAGAGTATATTTTTTCTTTTCCAATCTGGCTTTGTTAGCAAATATATCATGTCTCTCTGTTTTTTTCCATATATAATAAAACTGTACTAATTCTCCAACTGACCTTGTTCTTACTTTATGTTGTCTGATGAGGTGAAAGTCTTTACCATGGGCTTTTAAACCATTTTCAAAGTTTCTACATTCTTCTTCGGACCATAAACTAGCATGGGCAGGTGTTTGGGCTGATATGCGTCTTCTTCTTAATGCCTCCTCAACATTGTGACCACACTGTTGGAGAAGGAATAATGCTTCTTCATCATCTCTAAGCTGTTTTCCTCGAGGCACAGCATCTATACCTGTTCCGGAGTTCATCGCACCAATTTTCTTCATATAATCCTCCGTTACATTTTCATCTAACATACAAGGGTTCCATAATAATTTGTCCTCATTTTCATACGGAAGTGCATCATCATAGCTACATAAACCTTCAGGGATTGCAGCTTGGTAGTCACTACCAACCATTATAGTCTTTTTCCAGTCATCCTCATCAGGACTATAGTCATAATCATCTTCTTCTTCAGAGGGGGGCCTTGACCCTGACCTAAGGCACCTTGTGGCTTCAGGGCTAGTCGTTTCACTATATAACTGTTGTAAAGCTGACTCTGTTTTCATTTCAGTTACCTCGGGCACCACTTCAGTGATTAATTCTGCAGGGGCTGGCTTATCCATGTTTCTGTCGTATCCGTACAATGCTAATAGTTCTTCTAAGGGCATATCCCCTTCTCTTTGTAGGCTGTTGAGCTCGGCTTTTGGATCCTGTTGCTCTCCCGCCGCTAACGCTTCTTCTTCGTCTAATGTTCTTTCGTCATCAAAATCATTTACCATCATATCAACAGTAGGCTCGAATAGGGACTTGTCGTTCCCGACGTCCATACTAGCATCGTGTTCGTTTACATTGGCTGCTACCAGCGCACAATCTGACATGACTACCGCGGTAAAGGTATGGAGATTGTATCACCAGAACATTTTATGTATTCAATATCGTTAATAATAATATACTTGATATAACATTAAAATGAATAGTAAACATTACGTTTATGACATATTATGCGAATAAAAAAGAATTAAATTAAGAAAACATAAATATTTAGACACGACAACGACAACTTCAGAATGCCACAGATTATTGCCACTGTCGACTGTCATTCTAATCAACTAAATGTCAATAGAATACAGACAATGGTCCAAAATCATAGACTAAGTATCTAAGTATTCTGTTCTGTATACGTCCAAAATTCTATACTATTCTATAGACAATACAGCAGACCTACCATGGTGAACTCTTAGCTAGCGATTCAATTCCGAAGCCATTCAAAATAGGTGTGTTGTTGTATTTCGTACATCATTCGTCATAATGTCTAATAGGGCGATCTTGCTTAAGTTGTCAAGTAAGTTCATGGTACGAATTTCAATACAAAGATTAGAAAGAAGAAAGTTATGTTTGCGAGTCAGATGCTGTGGGCCTAGCCAAGTTGCATTCTATGATCGCTAACGCTATAGAAAACTATTAAAATGTATGGGAATTTGACAATATCGCTATTAAAAAATAGGGGTTGGCAGTAGAAGGGTGAAAGTTTAGGGTTGTATGTATTTAATGCCAAATCATAAAAAAAATTTACAAAAAATTTAAAATAAAATTTTTGGGGTCACTTAGAGGTATGAAAAACATCCTATTCTCAGACCTACTGAATATACATACAAAATTTCATAAGAATCAGTCAAGCCGTCTCGGAGGAGTATGGCTACAAACACTGTGACACGAAAATTGTATATATTAGACTAGCTGACCCAGCAAACGTTGTTTGGCCATATACATTATTTCTACATCGGTAGTAGAAGGGTGAATATTTAAGGTTGTATGTATTTATTAATGCCAAATCATAATAAAATAAATATAAAATATGTTGTCCAAAAATTAAAAAAAAATATTTCGTGGTGGGTTGCCCTTATCATTTCCATCCATCCATCAGCCTTTTAAAGTCCACTGCTGGACATAGGCCTCCCCAAGAATGGGGGATAGTGCCGTAATCGCCACGCTTGGCAGGCGGGTTGGCGATCGCAGTGGATGTTATTAATACTCGAAGGAGTGCTGCTGCCCACTCCCTCGGTATTCCCTCAGTCGGCTCTTACGACTCCCATAGGTGGAGAGGGGTGGGACAATTCTAAAGCCGGCCCCACACGGCAAATCAAATTGCCCTTATCATTTAGGGGTATGAAAAATAAATGTTGGCCGATTCTCAGACCTACACGATATGCACACAAAATTTCATACAAATCGGTCCAGCTGTTTCGGAGGAGTTTGGTTTGGTAACAAACACCGCGACTCGATAATTTTATATATTTGATAAGAAATTTTAACTGCGTGCGTGAGCTTAATGATACTATTCAGAAAGGACGAGAGAAAAAGAGACAGTCAATGAGTATTTTAAAAGAGATTTTGGTATTATTAGGCACATTGATACGTCGCGGAAAACAATACTAGTGAACACTTTTAGTGCCTAATTGTGGATCTTCTCTGTTTTATACATCAACTGCCTCTGTGTTGCAGCGGTAGTGTAAGCGACTGCTGATCATGAGGTCTCGGGTTCGATACCCGGGTAGGGCAGTGTTATAGAGCTTTTTCGTAGTTTTTCGGAGTTCGAAATGTGCCCGGTAGACGGCAATAGGCTCGCCCCCTATTACGTGGGACTTAAACATAGCTGGTGAATCGTGGGTGTGTAATAAGAGGTGCCTACCTCTTCGGGGAATACAGGCGTGATGCTATGTTTTTGTTTATACATCAATGTTTATAACATAATTATACTAGGCTGTCTGGCTTAATGGCGAGTAAGATGGTAGTTTGCCACGCCCTGAGTGGTTGGCGTGGTAGCCTATAAACCAAAGGCAACCTTCGAAAATAATCCACCCCAAGATAAGCTATGTCCTATGACTTTTAAGAATGAGGAATGATGATATAGAGGAGATGAGGAAGTGGTCAGTTAAAATAATAGGAAGGGAAAGAGAGGGTGGTTTGGTAGGTTTCTAATTTAGAGATAGAAACACACATATACTTATAGACATTTTTGAATTAAGAATGTTAAATTTAATTTTATATTTGATATAGGATAGGTACACATATTTCAATGATTTTATAAAATTGTGGGTAAAATAGGGGTCGAATTTAAAAATTAAATCTTTAACGCTGACGAAGTCACGGGTATACGGGGGGCACGTTCTATATATTGCTCAATTTGATTCGCTGTTCTTGTACTATGGGTACTAGAATAACGGATATATACACATATTACTTTTTTTGTAAATACATAAGTACATATTATACATAATAAACACCCAGACACAGTACAAATGTTCATCACAAAAACATTTGTCCTGAGTGGAATTCGAACCCACGATCACTCGCACAGAAGTGAAGATAGTATTAACTTGCTCTAAAAACTTCCAACTTTATTATGTGAACAAAACAAAGACGCAAGTGCTTGCTGGAAGTTCAAACACTAAAACTTGCAGAAGTCGCCTTGCGTGAGCGTTTACACGTTGCAAGTCGCTTGCGCAAGTAAACTTCCGCAAATTTTATTGTTAGTGGACACTTCGCTTAAGCTTCTTGTCAAAATGCCTATGTCAGATGACAAAATATATATTATCATAGTAGAATAATTTATTATGAATATTTCAGTGAGTGCAGAGTGAAGGGATATTATGAAATAGGTGACAGGCACCAAACTTTCCCAGTTCAATTATGTTATTTTCTGTTTTAGAGCAATAAAATCAAAAAAACAGAATTTCTACACTAAATTGGTTTATTTTTATAAAAAGGAACCTTAGTTATGAATATGAGCAGAATCGTAGTTATTAGTCTGGCAGATTAGTGTTGTTGTTGTATGTGACAGATACATTACAACTATTGCTTTTAGCCGTTTCTCTTACAAACCCACGAGAAAACCAGCTCGTACTCTTTCTGTTAATATTGAATCTTAAAGTTTTTTCAACCATGGTGATGTGTTACATGAAAGATACACAAACTATACTAAACTAATAAGTGAAACAACGGTAGGTACACCTACTATTGTGTTTCGTATGGTGAGTGAGAGCGCAGAGGCCCTTCTTATACTCTCCTTGTAATCCTTCCTTTTCAACACCTATCCCTTTCCTAGGAGTAGGAGGCACGCGAGTGATGCCTCTGGTGTTGCTAGCGTCTATAGGCTACGGTAACCACTTACTATAAGGCGATAGGTAGTATAAAAAAAATAATGGTTAGTAGTTTACTTAAAAAAAAAAACATAGCATCACGCCTGTATTCACCTCTGCCTACCCCTTGGTAGGCAGAGGTGTATTACACACCCACGACTCGCCAGCTATGTTTGAGTCCCACGTAATAGGGGGCGAGCCTATTGACGTCTACCGGGCACATTTCCAAACTCCGGGCTGCTAGTTTCTTTTTAGGAAAAAGCTCAATAACATTGCCCGATCCGGGGATCGTACCCGAGACAACATGATTAGCAGTCGCATACACTACACCACCGAGGCAGTTAAGTTAGCAGTTAGTTAGTTTACTTTTAAATAGAAAATTTTAAAACAGCAAGAGGCTAATTTATAAAGTGCTTTTAAGAGAGGTATATTCAACCAGCTCATGGCAATCAATTGGCGTGTATTTCAATTTTTTTTACAATTTTGTACGCCAATTATAAATTCCACCATTTTTCCAATAGCAATACCAAGTCATGTGTATAACTCGCTACTCATCTTCTAAATTTTGAATCCTTACCATTACTAATAATATAAATGTGAATGTGACTTTATTTGTTAGTGTTTTTAATACGCTTTCACGACGTTCTACTGAACCCCAGAGTACTGGCATAGTAGAAAGAGTGGGGAAGTTGGCTATATCCGGCCCATTCCGCGATATAATTACCTACCATACTTGCCTGTCTCAGGGTTGTCACTTTTAGCTAAATTTTAATTCGGTGCCTAGAAAAAAAAAAGAAATTGGCAAGGACCGGGAAGTTGTATTTTTTACTTGTAATCGTTTAGGTAAAACCGACCTCACTAACCCTGAACCCAGATGACACAACACAGATTATTTTAACTTACGATTATTACTAAGTCACTATACCTACAATACTGAGATATCGACATGACATGACATTTAGACAGCCAAACACACAGCAATAAGTTCTCCTGCGATTATCACACATTTTTCATTTATTTAGCGGTGCCGAAAAGCCGCGACGCGCGAACCTTGTGCGGCGTTAGCCCCGACTGGCGTACTGAGAAACGGGCCGAGATTTTGTTAGAGCGTGCATACGATACTGTGGCGCACACATATAAGCCGCGCGCGGTGCGTTTGTATGAAGATAACCTACTTCCCACTCTTTCTATATTTCATAACAGAAAAATTAATTATTTCTTCGGGTTAGCTATTTTTGCATAAAGGTAATTAAAGTGCATTAGTATGGCATATTTATATTTTTTTTAGCTTTTATAGACAGTAATACATTTTTATTTTGAACTAGAAGATGTCCCTATCATACTATAAGGAGTCTGTGGGTAAATTGTGGGGAGTAAAAATTTGAGAGCCAACGCTACCATGTTGATGACGTATGCATGGCACACAGTTTTAAGAAATGCCAATAGTTAATTTAATACACGTTAATCATTGTACATCGCCTAACCAAAAAAAAAACTAGACGTCGCGGGACGTCTAGCAGATGTGAAAACATCGAAATTACTTTGTAGAAATAAAATGATCATAACTTGACAAAGTAGAGGAGTACGAATCAAACGATTATAAACTCGTTAGGGTTGCGTAGTTTCATTACAGAGTTACTGTGGCCACCTTCCAGCTCCATCGTCAGATCCTGGATACCATCTAGAGACAAAGTACTCGTCAAGACAAATCATACGAGCCCAAACTCGATAGAGTTATGTCGTTTTATAACGGAGTTCCTATGGCCACCTTCTAGCTCCATCATCCGACCCTAGATATCATCTAAAGACAAAGTACTCGTCAAGACGAATCAAATGATTCCAAACTCAATGGGGTTGCGTCGTTTCATTACAGAGATACTGTGGTCACTTTCCAGCTCCATCATCAGATCCTGGATATCATCTATGACTGAAGTTCTAGTCAGGACATCTCAAACGAGCCCTAACTCGATGGAGTTGCGACACTTAATTACAGAGTTTCGCATGGCCACCTTCCAGCTCCATCATCAGACCCTGGATACCATCTAAAGACAAAATACTCATCAAGACAAATCAAACGTGTCCAAACTCGACAGGGTTGCGTCATTTCATTATAGAGTTACTGTGGCCACCTTCCAGCTTCATCATAGGCCCCTGGATACCATCTAGACATAAAGTACTCGGCAAGACGAATCATACGAACCCAAACTCGATGGGGTTACGCCGTTTCATTATAGAGTTCCTATGTCCACCTTCCAGCTCCATTATCAGATCAGCTTTATGTCATCATAATATTGCATTGTCACGTTATATACACATGCGTGTAAAATTTCAGCTCAATCGGAAACCGGGAAGTGTGTCAAATTTAACTTGCAAGATTTGAACGGGACAAGTACAATAAAAGCGTCACCACGTTAACAGCCGATTTTACCTTTCTTCCGCATTAGATGTTTCACATCAAAAAACAGAATGACAGGTCATCGAATGTATGGAACGTGAGCATCCTTCTTTGTATGTACTTTCGCGATTTGAGCAGGCCTGTATTATTGGACCATGTACGTCACTCTTAATTTATGTCACAAATGTCAAAATGAGAATGTTCTGTGCTGTCATATGTCTGCTCTGAGGATTCAAGAATTCAAGTGAAGTGTTTCTTTCAGGGATTGTTGTATATTGTTATTCGTATTTATTCAAATCATATAAAATGTTGAATTGTAATACATCTTGTTTAACAAAGTAATTTGTAGTTCCTGGACCTATCATCAACATAATGCTGCGAAATTTATGTGTACTGTTTGTTACATTCGTAAAATTAGCGCACAGTTTTTCAGATATTGGAAAATGGGAATTACCACTTAGTGGGGTGAGAATAGCATTTATTTAAGAGATGACGTTGTTTACGTAGGCGTTGGTGTTGCTATATCATGTATCGTGCTTGCATTATAATATTTACCTGGGAATTTATAAAGCTATTGATTTATACTAATGTATGCTATTAGAGCCCCCAGTAATTTACTGGGAAAAGTGTGATATTCTATTTTAATTATTTTCCAATTTTACTCAAAATTCCAAGATAGGAAATAAGGTATAAAAACACTGACTAGATTTATTGCCTTTTATCATTTAATACCATTTTAATTCTATTTCCTTACTATATTATAAATGAGGAAAGCCGTGTGTTTGTTACGTCTTGATGGCGAATTACTTAACTTATTATCATGGAATTTGGTGTACATATAGTCCGGAGTGCAAAGAAGGATAAAAGATATAGTGTTCCTATAAGATGGCTGTTTTTATATGTGTAGATATTATTTTTGTGCCAGGTGGTAACATGTTTACCTAAATAATTAGAGCTGGTATAAGCTTGTAAATCATATTATAAATTTGAGTAGAATAAAATGTTAATGCTCTTCTATTTTTTCAGGGTGAATGTTCTTTTACAATAGCTAAGTCACTGTTTAAAGATTCGAAGCTGACTGTAATGTGTAAGTATATATTTTATTATTTAATATCATCTTTATAGTCGTCAAATATCCCAGTGTTGTTTTTATATGCTTCTGTTAAAAAATCATTTAAATCCTTTTTTTGTCACTCTTGATTTTATGTTGACTTAAATACCCAAAGGCAATTATTTCCAAATACTTCAAATATTGATGTACTTCTTTATATAATGCTGTGGTCTAATTATGAAAAATATTAGTTATACGATAAGCCATGTTTTCCTCGTGTTTACCACATATGGCTTATTTTGATAAAAATATTAATATTTTTGATCATCATAAATAGTCCTTGTGCCTAATTATTCTATAAAAAGGATTTTTCCATCTCTTCCTATGCGAGTCTTAAAAGCTGATTAAGGGATTACTGGGGGACCGGGCAGCAGCGTTCCCCTGTGTACTAAAAACATCCACTGCAATCGCCAACCCACCTGCCAAGCGTGACGATTATGG
The DNA here is from genome assembly GCA_948253155.1 of Leucoma salicis. Taxonomy (NCBI): domain Eukaryota; kingdom Metazoa; phylum Arthropoda; class Insecta; order Lepidoptera; family Erebidae; genus Leucoma; species Leucoma salicis. The sequence goes on along the minus strand of OX411808.1, from coordinate 4,720,006 downwards.
TAAAACCCCCATTTTGGGGAGGCCTATGTCCAGCAGTGGACGATAAAAGGCTGATGGATGGATGAAGGATTTTTATTTTAAATGGATCCTACAAAATTTTAGCACATAGTTCTGTGTATGTATTTTTTCAAATAGTATTAAATTGAAATGTGTGTTAATCGAAAATAACAGTCAGGAGCAGGATCCTGCTCCTGACTGTTATTTTCGATTTCACATTTTTCACTTTGTGTTTAATATGAGTCACATAATTATAATACTTAACGCAATGTAGGTGTTGTGTTGTTTTTAAATGGTTTTGTATTGTAAGTCTAGGAAAGAGGTCAATCGTGCCTTACTATATTTACCAGTCAAGATTTCACATTATTTTTGGGAACTAAAATGAGAGACGGAGAGTTTATCAGATTCAATATTAAATTTTTTTTGTCAAGGCGGGAAAAATGTACCTAAGCGCACACCCCGTCGCTCCGGATGTCGTTTGGGACTACGAACAGGGTAGTGCGGGCCGTTACCCACTAAATAAACCCGCCGTGTGCCATCTCTCCGCCTGAACCTGCGGACCAACGGACCACTTCAGTGGTCCGCCGGCAGCGGGTTCAATTTTAACCTTACTAATTTCCACTCGAATGGAGTCGCGAGTAGCACTTAGGTATTCTACTCTGTCAAGAAAGTACCAGGAATCGATCAATATTACACAAAAAATTTGTTATTCATCCAAATTTATTTTATCACCTTCGAAGTATGCTCCTTCAGAAACGATAGACTTACGCCAAAGAATAATTCAATCATTAAAACATTTTTTAAACGCTGTTCCCGGAATTGATTTCAGTTCAATATGGTGGTTGCTCGATGGTATTTGTTGAGTGTTTGGACAAAAATTCATTCAGAATGATGGCCTTGTGCGAAGGCGCATTATCGTGTTGCAAAATCCAAGAATTTTCATTCCACAAATCTGGCCTTTTTCGTCGAATTTGCTCTTTTAAACGCCTCATAACGCTCAAATAATATTCTTTATTTACCGTTTGACCTTCTGGCAAGAATTCCGAGTGCACAATACCGCGATAGTCAAAGAAAACAGTCAACATGACTTTGACTTTTGATCGACTTTGGCGTGGTTTTTTCGGTTTCGGTTCAGTTGGAAGTCGCCACTCCGAAGCTTGTTGACTAGTTTGCATGTCAAACTCGTAAACCCACGTCTCGTCACCAGTAACAATGCGTTTCATGAATGTTGGGTCGGAATTGACTCGTTCTAGCATGTGCTCAGCGACTCTCATGAGATTGAGTTTTTGCAGAAAATTCAGGTCTTTTGGGACTAGCCGAGCGGAAACATGTTTCATACCCAAGTGATTATTTAAAATGGTACGGATCGACTCGTGAGACATAGAAAGTTCGGCGGCTATCTCTCTCAAAGTTGAATGAGGATTAAACATTTAGACATTTTTATATATATTTTTAGCATTTGGCATGCTTAGCACTATACATTAAACACAAAGTGAAAAATTTGAAATCGAAAATAACAGTCACGAGCAGGACCTGCATCTCCTGGATACCGTCCAGATGCTTTGCCAATTCAGCCATCGTGACAATTGCTCCTGACTGCTAATTTCGATAACACATTGATTCTTAACGTCTGTGACGACGTGTGTGTGGGTGACGCCTGAGCCATCTGTCGGAAGTATTTTCATACATTATACCAACCAGGTAAACTTAATTTTACAATTAAGATTTTACCAATGACGCAAACCCTATAAATATTTAGAAATTTTTATATATATTTTTAGCATTTGGCATGCTTAGCACTATGCATTAAACACAAAGTGAAAAATTGAAATCGAAAATAACAGTCACGAGCAGGATCCTGCCTGTTTAATGTATAGTGCTAAGCATGTAAAATGCTAAAAATATATCTAAATATTGAATGAGGATTTTCAGTCACTATTTCCTTCACTTTTGCAATGTTAACTTCAGTTGCAGACGTTGATGACCTACCAGAGCGAGGCAAATCTTCCATCACATCTTGACCGCTTTTAAACGCTTTGTACCACTCATAAGCACGTGTTTTTGATAAAGTCGGTTCACCGTAAGCCTTCTGTAACAATTTCAGTGACTCCGAACACGAAATTCCAATGGCGATGCAAAATTTAAGACAAACTCTTTGTTCGATATTTTTGTCCATTATGAAATTCGCAATACACACTAGATAACACTAGGTTGTGCCAAAAACAACAATTTGAATTTGGAGCCATAAACAAATCATCCATTCCCAATACTTTCTTGACTGAATGTATAACTAAATCTGTACCTAGGTAGTTCTTAGTCTGAGACCTAGGCGTTATGTAGGTATAGTGCGACAATATCAAGAGGTGAATTTGGCTTACTTCGTCAAACAAACTTTGCCGAACTAAGCTGATGAGAAATCAGCTATCTACCACACGCAACACTAATAAACACTAAAATTTCCTTTCCACCTAGCCACCAGTAATGCAATGGGTGATAACTGCTTACTTCCCTTAGTCTCCTTGTACGACACCCGCAGGAAGGAATGCCGTGGTTAGATTATTGTGTTACACCTCTTTCTAGAAAAGTTAGTTATTATCATTCGAGGATGTCCGTTGATTATTGGCAAGTTTATATTTTTATTTAGTCAGTGGTTTGTAATTTAATTTGAGGATGTTCGTAGATAGTAAGTGATTTTATCGCGCCTTCAAATGTGTAAAATGATAGATACTATCTTAATAGTCAAGTACAATCTACTTCATGAGTTTGGTGTACTCATGAAGTAGATTGTTGTAGAAAAGCTATTATGATTTTATTAGCCATAGAGGATTTATGACCAACATTATTGTGTAAATACTAGGCACACATTACAGATTAGATTGCAGTTTCACTAATGTCTTTACAAACAGTATTAAAAGACATACTAATTATGATTTCTTGAAGTTTTATGCAATTGTTAATAGTTTACACAGTTTTTACCCAACTGCCCAAAAAAGGTGTAATGTTTTCAGGGTTTATGTATGTATGTGAATTTCTTTATACTCCCATAACTTTTATATGCCTGAAAAGATTTGATCCGAAATCACCCCGATTGATAATTAAAAAAGAAAACTTATTTGTTGTATGATTTTTAATTATAAAACCATGGCACGTTATTACATAATGAGTATCAAATAGAAGGCCTTGATATGCACGTTCCAAACTATATAATATATATGCATAAATTTCACCTAGGCAGGGTAGGTGTGGGCGGAGTCCCAGGATGCCAAGGCTCTCTGGGAGAGTCAAAGAGTCGTGGCGACATACGCGGTTACCGCACGGTATTGATCGAGGCGGACTGCGCGTTAACTGGAACCCCTGCGTGGGACGAACCCTCCCTCCCATAGAACAGCGCGGACCCCCGACGAATCCCGGGCCGCGATGCTCTATGCTCCCTCCAGGCAGGCAGAGTAACACTCACTAAGCTGCCATGGCCCGTTGGAGGGTGTGGCTGGACGCCCCGGGCTGTCTTTGGACCGTAGGGGTGCTCCAGCCGGTGCTGGAGGAGTAGGCAGGGCGACGGCCGTGGAGTTATTACCTTCCGACTGGTGCACTGCTGTCGGGGCATGGTTACAGATATCTGCACATAGTTGTAGGAGGGGAGGCAACTCCGTGCTTTTGTCATTACGATTGCGATGAGGACAGGGCGCGGTAATTCGACAGGAATTAGGCCGCGGTCACTGCTTTCTGCGAGGCCTTTTTTTCGCAGGAGGAAGCGGCGGAGAGGGCCAGGGAGGAAAATCCTTCCGCCAACCCGATGTGATCGGTATGCCATCCTAGCTGAGGCCGCGGGTGGATGGGTCAGGGAATCTCCGTAATCGTAACCTATATAAAAGTTTCGAATATACACACACAAGCCGCGGGCGTCCCCTGCATTATTTATTAGTTATATTGTTTAGTCATACGTAGATAATGATCGTGGAATTACATTACAATTTAACATTTACGAGAATTTCTAATTTCTATTATACTTTTATCTAACATCCGTAACGGAAACTATCCGAAACTAGCTGATTATCCGAAATAATTTCATATCCGTAACCGTGTCTGAAACCGTTTAATAAGTCCATCCATCCATCCATCAGCCTTTTAACGTCCACTGCTGGACATAGGCCTCCCCAAGAATGGGGGATAGTGCCGTAATCGCCACGCTTGGCAGGGGGGTTGGCGATCGCAGTGGATGTTGTTAATACTCAAAGGATTGATGCTGCCCACTCCCCCGGTATTCCCTCAATCGGCTCTTACGACTCCCATGGGTGGAGAGGGGTGGGACAATTCTAAAGCCGGCCCCACACGGCCACACGGTTTAATAAGTATTATTCCCATATTCGTATCCAGATCCAAAATTTTATATCCATAACATCCCTGGTACCTACACAGTAAAAATAAAGAAGGAAGTCGTTTTATTTGTGTTAGTTAAACCAATATACACCTACCTATGTTACAAATTTAAAATACGCATTTATTTGTTTCAGTAAAATGTGATGTACCGAACATCACAGATGTAACTATAAGCTATACGTGGTCTCAGACCATATGCTCACCAGACTATTTGCACTATTTTGAACAGGTAAGTGTTAAATAATCTAATCAGATAGAACTTATCAGATGAGTCATTAAACATACACGAACTAAACCTGGGCGGTTACTTATTGTGGTTCTTCGATAATCGTATTGAAGACAATTGATTACTAATCATTGATTATCCTCTTTAATGTGATTACGACGCCGCGTCGATGCTAATTGCTAAGTGACAACTGCTGCTCCTGGCCTCAGTAATGCCAGTAACACAAGCCACTGCCTACTGCAAACTTAAAATACTACGCTCGAAAAGAGTGTAAAGATCCACTATCCTCTGCTACACCGAAGTAAACCGAGCTAAACTATGCCAAACTATACCACCAGTTGAAATAAAATACAATTGTTATTAATAAAAGTAGTCGGTTCATCAAGTGCTGTGACCTTCTTAATGCTTCCTCAGCGTTAATAAACGCACGAATGCAATAGAAGCTGGAAAATGGAAGAAGATGGGTGATGTAGAAGAGTAGGCTCCGAAATAATAAGTAGTTACCGTAGGATAACTTTTCTGCCACTGGCAGACCACTGAAATGACGTCATACAGTTCCATTGGTCTGCAAGTAGAAACAGAGAAACTGCACATCGCGGGCTTATTTAGTGGGTCGAATTCCCACGCTACCTTGTTCGTTGCTCCGAACGACAAGGTGTGTTGATAGGATCATTATATATATATAATGATCCTATCAACACATATATATATAAATATATAATAAAAGAATAGCTAATCTAGCATATAGACGTATCGACAAAATTTTAGCCACCCTTTTTATTTTTCTATATGTACACAAGTATGAAGAACACGCGCAGTCGCGGGTAATTAATTATCTTGTGAATCGTATTATCTTCTACAGCAACAACTAGTGACATGCTCAAACAGAGTAAAAAGGTCTATAGAAGACAATGGTACGAGTATCATGCATGTCCTCAAGGAGCAGACGATCACGGGTCAGTGTCATGGCAACGGGCTCTTGGTCATAGATTCGACGGATACAGTTAAAGATATCGTTGGGGCGGTGAGTACATTTTTGTTAATTATATATACATACCTACAATGTGAAATTTGCGAAATTCCAACGTTTATCGGAAACATTTATTTTTCAAATTGACGATAGTGAAATAATTATGTAAACTAGCAACGATATGTTTCTTAAAACTTGATACACGTGACGGAATTAAATACCTTTTTTTTAAAACACTAGTTTTAAAGATATTTACTTATTTATCAGGCTTAAAGGAAATAATAATCTTCAAAATGGAAAACTATTTTTCAGGAAACTTCTCAGCATGTCCTAACAACTGCCAATGAAGGCATTTACATATTTAAGATGATTGTTTATACAAAACCAGACTTTAAGGCTAGTGCCAGTATTGAAATGGTGGCGCCATCGGGTTACTTAAGTGCAGCTGTTTGGCCACTGTTACCGGTAAGTTTGAATAGAAATGCTGCAATTATACTAGGTTTTTTATTGCACGCCTCATAAGCGAAGCGTTGAACTAAAAATCTCTTTTTCTTTATTCACAACAAACACAATTTTTAACACTCATGATATTTTTGATGCCATTTTTGTTAATTAAACTATTTAAAAACTGTTTGAAAAAAATCTGGTTGGACGTCCGTGTGTTGTAGGTAATGTATGTTAACACGATAACGACCAAATTACTTTACTAATCGAGTAATTTTTTTTCGTTTACAAATTATTATGATTAGGAATAGAGCCCTATTACTTTTCACGGTTTGATTCGATGTGGTTTAATTGTTATTAAATAAACAAAAAAATACTAAATATTTACGCTCGACGCGACACTAAAACCAGCGCCTTTCATGAGAACTACCTTTTTACGTACGCGTAGCCACCGGTGGGTGGTTCTACTATCGTCCAGAGATGCGCAAACTAAATTCACAATGAGATCAGTGATTCATAAATCTTTTTCTTCGAAAGATTTAAATCACTCTTTTAAATCTTTGGTTACGAATGACGTTATTCATTCACTTGATCATAAGTCATGCAAATATCTATTGATTCATGTAGTTATTCTCCCATTCCCTCAAGTCGCAACCGGTTTTGAGCTTTTTACAATAACGACAGAGAGTCTTGAGTTTCTGTGTACCTATCGTCATTGTATTTCAAAAGAGTGCGTTTGAGCGTGCCTACTACTTATGTTATCTCATTTCCATTCACAATATCCTTTATCTATTGTCTCATTCTACATCTACGTTTGTGTTGTTAGTATCCATCATTCCATTCCATCTGACTAAAATCAATCCTTACGTAGTGAGTTAAAGATTGATTTTCGAAACCAAAGATTTAAAGAGTGATTACGCATTCTCTTTTGTATCAATCGCTCCAGAGTTACACATCTCTACTATCGTCGACAGAAAGCCGTTCGCCCGGCCGGTACAATGTTTTTTTGTTAAAAGAAAGTTCCTTTGCTTGACGAACTGATGATATTTGTCAAGTATAATAACTATTTTATCCATAACAATAATTAAAAACACTAAACACACGTAAATAATAACAAACAAATGGAATATTTTTAGCGGCGCAGGGGCCCTTTTTTTTGCTTGGCCTTGGCGTGCGCGCGGCCCAGAACTGGGAGGTAGACAAATATGGAAGTACTTCTTAAAATTAGCGCTAGATGGCGTATAAGACATGAAACCCACATTAGTATTTTTTGAAATTAGCGCTATCTATGTGATTTATTGAAAACTACTTAGTAAGACCAATACATTATTAGTTACTTATCAAATAATCAATTTTATTGTGAAAAATGAAGATGAGAGGGTGATCATAGTCCGGAGCGTGCTCGTCGCGATCCCTGCCAGCCTGTAATCCACAGGCTGCAATCCGGCTCGAATGCGTACCGCAGTGCGGGTTAGGGCGTGCTCCAGAGGCGACGCGTATCGACCCGCCCCGTCGGTACGAACAATGGCAGATGGGGGCCGCCACCCATCACGCCTTGCCCAGTTTGGCGAGTCGAGGGGAGCAGAGTGTCGAGTAGGCACGTGGAATGTAAGAGGTGGTGTGGAAGATAAGTTACACGAGCTGGTAACCGTCATGTCGGACAGACAGCTTGATGTGCTCTGTGTAACAGAGACCAAGCGAAAGGGTAGCGACGCCTGTAATCTTCCTGGTGGCGGGTTAGCTCTGTGGTCTGGTGTACCGCAGAGCGATCGGGCAAGCATGGGAGTGGGGGTGTTGCTGTCCGCTCGCTTGGCCTCAGGTATGAAAGACTACGGAATGTTTGATCCCAGACTTCTATGGGTTCGAAAAAAACTAGGTGTCACCAGTGTCTTCATGGTCGCAGCTTATGCTCCCGTAGGCTCTTCGGTGGCATCGGATCTAGAGAAGTTCTGGGATAATGTTAGGGAAGTTCTGGATTTGGCAGATGAACGCGTGATCGTATGCGGAGACTTGAATAGATGGGTTGTGACCAAGCGTCCAGACTTCGAGGACGTACTTGGTTCATTTGGTGATAAGAGAGTGAATGATGCAGGTAGGCTCATTGCGGATGTATGTATGCAGAGATTTTTTCAACATAAGGACATCCATATGTATACATGGAGAAGGAATGAACAGAGAAGTATGATAGATTTAATTCTGGTAGACAGTCGCCTCCAAGCAAAATTCTGGATACAAGAGCCTACAGGGGTCCCACTGTCGACACGGACCACTATCTCGTTATTGCGAGATTTAGTGGTCTGTTCAGAAAGTGGAGACACTGGCGAGAGCGTGTCCATTCGGAGGGCTTGAAAAAATAAAGATTGAAAAGTTGCATTTGATTTGGAGTGGTTGGTCAGCTTTCAGAATGAATAAAATAAGGGTCTAAATGTGGAGTCATTCTTACGCAAACACAAGATGTGTTAAGCCTATGGAGTGAATATTTTGGAGATATGTATGTGGATGTTCAGGGTGATGCTGGTGCCACATGTGATCTAACAGATCAGCATTCGGTACCGGCATCCTCTGGTGACATTAGTATGGATGAAGTTGAATGGGTGATTAGCAGTTTGAAAAATGGTAAGGCAGCGGGTATTGATATGGTGTCTGCTGAGATGATCAAGCTTGGAGGCTCATGTGTCTGGGAATCCTTCCTGATGCTTCTCAATTTATGTTGGAGCTCAGGAGTGGTTCCCAAGGACTGGAGAAGCGCAGTCATCGTGCCCTTGTTTAAAAACAAGGGTTCACGTTATGACTGTGCGAACTACAGAGCCATAAGCCTGACCAGTTTGGCAGCCAAAGTGTATGGTGAGATTGTTGAAAGGAGAATGAGGATAGTGTCTGATGAATTTTTGTGTGAGGCACAAGGAGGTTTCAGGTGTGGACGAGGATGCATGGATCAAGTGTTTTCTCTGCGCAACATTGTGGAGAAGCATCTGGCTGTAGGCCAGAGGGTTTTCTGCAGTTTTGTGGATTTGGAGAAAGCATTTGACAATGTTCTACGAAAGGAACTTTGGGACATTTTGCCGGAGTATGGTATTAGCGGTAGACTGCTACAAGCAGTGCAGTCTAACTACATGGACTGCAGAGCTTGTGTGCGGCTGGATGATGGAATGTCACCCTGGTTTGACGTCAATATCGGCGTTAAACAGGGCTGCGTTCTATCAGCCAGACTGTTTATCATATATCTGGATAAATGTCTACAAAGGTTGAATGAAATGAATGTTGGAGTTCAGATGGGCGACTCAGTATATGCAGACGATGCGGTCCTATTAGCCCAATCTGCGACTGACCTGCAAACCTTACTCGACGTAATGGCAGAAGATTGTAAGAAAAGGGGCCTACGTGTGAATGTGAGCAAAACCAATTAATGGTTTTTGAAAGAGAAGAAGCCAGAACAGATGTTAGAGTAGAAATAGGAAATAGTGTGCTAGAACAAGTGGATGAATTTGTATATCTTGGATGTGGATTTAGTGGAGATGGAAGGTACACCACTGATATAGAGAGAAGAGTGAATGCGGGAAATAGAGTGAACGGAGCATTGGGACAACTTCTCGGCAGTTATCACCTCAGCCAGAGGGCACGTGTTGCAATACACAACGCAGTGCTTGTCCCAACGTTATTATATGGAAGCGAGAGTTGGGTATGCAAAAAGGAGCATGAGAGTAAAATCAATGTGGTTTAAATGCGATATCTGCGGTGGATCTGTGGAGTGAGGCTGACTGACCGCATTCGTAACAACGACGTAAGAGAGCGAGTAGGTATGAAAGAGAGTATTGGTGTAAAGATGCGAAAGGGAATGCTCCGATGGTTCGGACATGTGGAAAGAATGCTGGACGAGCGACTGGCTAAGAAGATATACAATGCGAAAGTGGAAGGATGTAGGTAAAGGGGGAGACCGAGACTTACTTACCTAGACCAAATTGGTCATGTATTGAAGGAAGGTGGAGTCAGGAGTCTCCGAAACCGGCGAGCGTGTATGAAGAGAGTTATGAATGTTGAGGAAGCGAGAGATGTATGCAAGAATAGAGCTTCTTGGCACTCTGTTCTCTCTGCCTACCTCGCAAGGGAAATGGCGTGATGATAAGTAAGTAAAAATGAAGATTATGAGGCGTGCAGTTTTGGATTTTCCAAAGTATTTTTAAATGTGGCAGATGTGACCTTCTGGAAAGGTGATCCAGAAGAGGCGTTCAATTACCTCCCGCTCATAGTTATTACTTATCATTTGAAACCTGCTCCCTTAGAATGAAAAACGAGACGTTAGACGAACTTTCGTTTCGAGACATTGTAATTGATCAACAGTCCGACACGTGATTCCTGATGAGTCGAGATTTCGACGCGTGATTCAGGCGACCAATCACAATGAACTGAAACGAAAGTTCGTCTAACGTTTCGTTTCTCATTCTAAGGGGGCTGGGATGTTAACCGCTAGAACCACAAAGGAGACCATAGTCTCCATAAGCGTGCCAAGCGATACAGTGCCAAGGGCACGCGACGCCGCGCGAGGCCATGCGCCGTAACGGGTGGACACATTTTATGAAAAAAATTATAAAAAAAAACTACTTACCCATTGTTGAAAAATCCATGTTTATTGTCAAGTATAATAACTATTTTATGCACTAAAACACTTACAAACACTATCCACTAATTATTATAATAACACTGACGTTATAAAACGAAAAATTTACACAAATTTTAATTTTATTTCCCTTTCCCGTTGAAAACTCGACTTTATTACCGCACGGTTCGAGTCCATTGTCGCAACTGGTTGACGTTTACGTTTATGAATTATTTCTCGTTGATACAGTATATATAGGCGTAGGCAAAAATCATACACAGATTATAGAATGAACAGACTGTATCGGCCAAAAATTCAAGAGTAGATAGCATTGAAAGTGAAGGAGTAGGAAATAATTTTTTTTGCGATTGCGCTCTCGGCGCGCCGCTTTCGCCTACGCGATGCTGGGGTCAGCATCGCGTAGGCGATGTATTGCAAACCTGGGAGATTCTATCTGTATGTTGAGCGGTTAAGGATATTAAATTTCGGATCTGGATACGAATATAGGAATAATATTATACCGGTTTCAGATGTGGTTGTAAAATTATTTTAGGATATCCGCTAGTTTTGTATAGTTTCGGTTACAGTTACGGAGCTTCATAAGATCCCTGTTTCCAACTTTGTTTCCTATTATTTGCAGTTCTTCGGTGTTATGTGTGGAGTGTACACACTGTTGTGTACTGGTTGGCTATTAGTATGCTGGCTACAGTGGCGCGACCTGTTGAGGATACAGTACTGGATCGGCGGCGTAGCGTTGATGGGGATGATCGAAAGCGCCACGTTCTACGGAATCTACTCCAACATTAATAGTACTGGGTATGTTGGATTGTATATACCGCTTGTCTAAAACGAAACATTTAATCTGTTATTATTTATCAGTTGGATAGTTCAGTTCCATTTTCCTTAAAACAATCAATTTGAGCTCTAATCATAATCCAATGTATTTTGAAATGTCACCACAAATAGAAATAATGAAATGATAATTTTCACTACCAACGATGACTGGATGGTTCATCCCAAATGGCGAGTAGTTGTGACGACTGCTCATGGACCTTCATAGGCACCATTGCCAAGAGAATAGCTAAACAGCTGCCTATCTTAAAGGCTCACCACAAACGCAATAGAGGAGTGAGAAAAGCGTTGGCCTCCACAACATAACTTGTTAAAACGGATAATTGGTGATACCAGTGGGTGCGGCAATAAGAATTATAAATAACGGTTTGCTTGTTTCAGATACTTCAATGCTGACGTGTACATGTTTGCTGAATGGTTATCTATTGCTAAGAGAGCCTTAGCGAGAATGCTAGTCATTATTGTATCTCTCGGGTTTGGTATTGTCAAGTTAGTATTATTATAATAGTATGTTTATACTGACATTAACAAGGCCTTTGACTGATTTGACTATAGCAATTCTATTTTTAAGTATAGGATAAATCAAATAATTATGTAAATTTGTTATAATATTTAGAAAGTTGACATAATAACGTAAAGAAAGCTGAACTACAAGTTGTGTTTTTGAATTTAGTATATATTTTTTGGATAAATATAGAAAAAGGGAGTTCTTCAGGGAGGTAATTTTAGTCCTCTGGTTTTTACAATATATTAGACAAGCCTATAAATTCAATATGAACATATTAAAGTAGTTAAGTCAGTTTACTGTATTAAAATAAATAATTTGTATTATATTAGCGCGATATTAGAACAGAGTCTAAGATTATGACTCGAAGTTTTTGATTCACTTTTGCTCTTATTCCTTTGCAGTTTTACAAGCAGTCATAACTTCCTGTTCTATCGGCGCATTTGACAAGATGTGAAAAAAAAATGTTCTTTTTATTAATCAATATGAGTTTAAATATAATGAATTGTTTCATTATAGATTTACTTTGTATTTTAATAAGATCTTTTAAGCTTATTTTGCTATGTCAGGCCGCGATTGGGCCCGGCGCTGCAGCGAGTGGTGGGCACGGGGGTGCTATGGGGGGTGATGGGCGGCATCAACGCTTGGCTCCGACTGCACCACAAGGCGAACGACTCCAACCGTGACCTGCTGCTGTCCGAGGTGCCGCTATCCCTGCTGGACAGCGCCATCTGTTGGTGGGTGTTTGTGTCGCTCGCACACACCATGCGCACGTTGCAGCTCAGACGGTAAGTGTCGCTACATACCACTGTCCGACCATAACACAACCCGCAACACTTGGTGTGGTGTGTATGTAAATTACAGTCCAACTATGACATCATTAAAATCACTTCTTTATTTTGTCCATATTAGTAAAATATTTTTTTAGAAAATGTGAAATAGAAAATGATAGCCAGGAACAGGAATTGACCCTGCGTCTCCTGGAATACCGTTCCAGACGCTTTGCTAACCGAGCCAGTGTGGCGTCTGCTTGGTATTATCAATTTTCGTCACACATTCCTTCTTAATGTACTGGGTCACGCCCCCGCCAGATGTATTTTATATACACAAAATTTTATTACCTTGTTGAAGATGTATATATTTTTATCTTAAACAAACATAAATTTATTGGTAACCCTTTGCTGGAAGGATCCTGTCATATAAAAATAAAAAAAAATACGTTGTTTCAGAAACGCTGTAAAGCTGTCTCTGTACAGACACTTTACTAATACGTTGATGTTCGCCGTGGTATCATCGGTTGGCTTCATGCTCTATTCTATAAAATCGTACAGAGTGCTTCAGTGTATTACTGTAAGTATCTTATCTCTATCTGCATACCATAGGTGGCAGCGTAGGAATTACACACATGCCAAGTTTTTTTTTGAAGTGAAAACTTCTATATGAAGGTTTGGATAGGAAATAAATTCATGTAAATCGTCATCGACATGGACACGTGACGTGTTAACGATGAAGTTCATGTCACGTATATAATTGTTGCTCAGTATGCCGATAGATATCAAAACCCGATAAATGTAAACAGTTTTGATTTACAAGTTTTAATTTAAGATCAAACAATTAATTTGGATATCCAAAAATAACAACTGTTTGTTTATAGTTGGCCGTGTGGGGCCGGCTTTAGAACTGTCCCACCCCTCTCCACCCATGGGAGTCGTAAGAGCCGACTGAGGGAATATCGGGGGAAGTGGGCAGCAGCACTCTCTCGAGTATTAACAACATCTACTGCGATCGCCAACCCGCCTGCCAAGCGTGGCGATTACTGCAGTATACCCCCAATTTGGGGAGGCCTATGTCCAGCAGTGGACGTCGAAAGGCTGATGGATGGATGGATGGATGGTTTATAGTTTTAAGTTTTCACTTCTGTCGGCAGTCCTCATGACTGCTTTTTTTATTGCTTTTGGTCATATCAGCTACGGCCTAACCTATCCGCCGTTTAACATTTAATTTCTCATATGGGATATGAATCAAAGGACGGCTATCTCCTCTACGACCGAAACATTCCGCGGTCGCTGATAACGTGTCAGCTGATAAGAGTACTCACTTGGTAACAATCCCTACCACCGGTAATGCGTGATAATTACTTACTTCCCTTAGTCGCCCCCTTACAAAACCCGCGGGAATTAATTAGGTGATGCCACTTATATTGACAAAATTGTTTCATATTTGCGTTCCTTTTCAATGTACAATACTTATATTCCTTCTAGACTCATTTAGAAATTTAGTTGGAAATGCTCAAGAAATAGTTTGAGTATCATTACTTAGATCTTTTCTAATATTATTAACGAGGAGTTTTTTTTTAAATGAAAAAAAGAAAAAAATATATTCAAGGATATTTTTTTATTCGTTTATGCTAGCTTATTTCGTCTACAAAATCTACAATTATATATGTAATAGGGATATTTTGTCTTCGGCCGTGTGGGGCTGGCTTTAGAATTGTCCCACCCCTTCTCTACCCATGGGAGTCGTAAGAGCCGACTGAGGGAATACCGAGGGAATGGGCAGCAGCACTCCCTCGAGTATTAACAACATCCACTGGGATCGCCAACCCGCCTGCCAAGCGTGGCGATTACGGCACTATCCCCCATATGAGCGAAACAGCACAGGACCGCTCGTTGTGGTGTTCTCTTGGGGAGGCCTATGTTCAGCAGTGGACGTCGAAAGGCTGATGGATGGATATTTTGTCTTCAGAAGTAATTTTAAATACAATGTTATTTAAACATTTTGATCCATATTTTTAGCACTTGACATGCTCAGCTACTTTTTAGAGTACAAATTATTATTTGTGAATGAGGAAAAAGACGACTTTAGTACGAGCGGAAATCGAACCTGCGTCCCTTCCTATCCGGGGAAGTGCTCTAATCCACTGAACTACCGTACTACCTGCGCTTTCATACCCAATTTTACCAAATTTACCCAAAATCACGCCATCAAATAGTATGAATTTTAATTGCAAAATTAAACTTTAACTATATTGGATTAATGCATGTAAATGCGTTCCGATAGATGGCGTTGGTCGTTAAGACAAATGTGATGACGAAATTGGGTATGACCTAAAGGTAGTACGGCAGCTCAGTGGATTAGAGCTCTTCCCCGCATGGGAAGGGACGCAGGTTCGATTCCCGCTCGTACTAAAGTTATCTTTTTTTCCTCATTCACAAATAATAATTTGTACTACAATGTTATTGTTATAAAACGATGTGATTCTGATCACGTCGGGTACTAGCTACGATAGCTAGATAGTGGCAGAATACGTGGACTGTCATTCTATGTGACGTCGGTTCACATCCCGTTCACAATTATAGATTTCTACTTAATTCATATATGCATATAATCACGTTAATGTTGTTTGTCAGGAATGGAAGGAAGTGTGGATGGATGAAGCGTACTGGCACATACTGTTCGCCAGCGTGCTCACAGTGATCATGGTGTTGTGGCGACCTACCAACAACAACCAGCGATACGCGTTCACACCACTGCTTGATAACGCCGAGGATGACGAAGGTACATAAATTAAGCATTCTATATTATTTAAAAAAAAGGTCATCACATTATGGAATCCATATTCCACTTTTGAGCAGGAACTTGCTCCAACCAAGCGGAGGTTAGTCTACAGTGGTTCTCAAACTTTTATGGTGATGAAACTCTTTTGGATAAGTTAATATTTGACTTAGTCCAAATATAATAAGATCTCTCGTACGCACTTTTAACTTAAGAGGTGTTATACTTGTCTTTTGATGTACTATTAGTCTTTTTGATAGATTTTCTTGGACTAGAGATCCGTGTCCGTGAGTCCCGTGGAGTACACTTTGAAGAATGGCAGTTTTTATTATATTTATTTTCTTTATTATGGCTTTTCGTGAAATCCTGTGACCTTCTAATGTTTATTCAAATTCTAATAAACGATTTTATTGCTTGTAGTGGCAGACGAGCCACGGCCCATCTGATGGTAAATGGTAACCGTCGTTTATGAACTCAACTATACCGAAAGTATTGTCAAGCCACTGCTCACTGGAATGAAATATCCACAGATATGAAATGAAAGAATAAACGGCTATCTCCTGCTACAGCCAAAACGCAACGATGTGCTTCTTGGCCGATCACACGGAAGATGGTGGTACCAACCCTCTCGGGCCCGATACCAAGTGAATACTCCCACTTGGTACCCAGCCCTACCACCAGTCATGCAATGGATGATAATTGCTTACTTTCACTTAGTCGCCTCGTACGACACCCGTGGAAAAGAAGGGGGTGGTGACACTTGTATTCTTAGTCCGTCACCACAAAGGCAGCGGTCTGTTGGTATTCTTAAAATAAATATTATTTTATACTATGTGGGTGGCGAACAAGCATACGGTCCACCTGATTGCTAAACGGTTACCATAGCCTATAGACGCTAGCAACATCAGAGGCATCACTCGCGCATCGTCAACTCCAAGGAAAGAGATAGTTGATGGACAGTATAAAGAGAGAGGTTTAGGACTCCTCCTTAGTATTAAATACTATCATTTATATACATATAATAGTATATGAATCGCCTAGTCCTTTGATAACCGTGGAATGACTTAGGGAGATGTTAATATATACTTAGACCATCGATTTTATTAAAAAAAAATACACCTTTTTTTTCAACTCGTTACTGTTTCACTATTGGGCACGGGTCTCCTCTCAAAGTAAGAGGGATTTAGGCCATAGTCCACCACGCTGGCCCAATGCGGGTTGGCAGACCCTACTTACTCTTACTTGCGTGATTTAAGATGTAAGCAACACTTTGATTGACAAACATAATTATGGTTATATTTCGATATTTTTATATATTTTTTTAGCATTTGACATGATTAAGTCACGAGCAGGATTTTAACCTGCATCTCCTGGAATGCCGTCCCAAATGCTCGTGACTGTTATTTTTGATTTGACATTTTCACACTGTGTTAATTTGTATGGCTAAGTAAGGCAAATGCTAAAAAATATATATAAAATATCAGAATATTTCTAGGGTTGCGTCATTATATGATAAAAATATTAATTGTAAAACTAAGTTTACCCGGTCGGTATAATGTATGTAAATACTTCCGACAGATGCTATCTCTGTCGCGTTACCGTATCTAAATGTTATTTCTGGAACTTTCCGATATTCTGTGCGTATCCGGTCTCGTTTGCTTACCATTATATGGCAATGAAATGGTCTTCCATGCCTTTTAAGGCAGCGTAATCAAACGAGCAAGTAATAATTCCTCGCATAGGTGGGAATATGGCTGTCGAGCGCGCGCTTTATAAAATTACGGATATCGTATCCGGTATAATAGAATGGGCCGTGTGGGGCCGGCTTTAGAATTGTTTCACTTTGTGTTTAATTGTTCCACTCCTCTCCACCCATGGGAGTCGTAAGAGCCGACTGAGGGAATACCGGGGGAGTGGGCAGCAGCACTCGAGTATTAACAACATCAGTATCATCATCGAGTATTAGCACTTTGAGTATTAACAACATCCACTGCGATCGCCAACCCGTCTGCCAAGCGTGGCGATTACGGCACTATCCCCCCATTTCTGGGGACGCTTATGTCCAGCAGTGGACTTTAAAAGGCTGATGGATAATAGAATATGCAACTTTACAATTTATTTTATTTTTGTTGGTTACATCGTAACATGTCGCAGGCGTTACCTAAGACGTTGAGAAAGAATGTGTTGTCGAAATTAGCAGTCCCGAGCAGTTGTCGCGATGGCTGAATTAGCAAAGCATCTGGGAAGGTATTCCAGATGTAGGTTCAAATCCTGCTTATGACTGTTATTTTCGATTTCACATTTTCACACTGTGTAAACATACGGTTGCTAGGTTACAAGATTGTGATTAACATAATGAAGTAATCTGTGATAATTATGGTATGTTTCACAGAAGAAGAAGAACAATTCGTGAATGACGCATACGGAGTTAAAATGCGTGGCACAAATAGCACTAGTGAGGTTCAAGATGGCAGAGACCCTGAGCCCAACACTAATTCTCTCGACTCTGATCTCCGTTGGGTGGAGGAAAATATCCCCACGAGCACACTCCCACTCCTTGACTCTGATGAAGAAATTATCAACACAAAATTTGAAGTTTCCAAGATGCAGTAATTACTTAAGTGAATATGTGTATAAAGTATTAAATATTGTAAATAGGCCAGTGCCGAAGCCTTTTAAAATGGTAAAGAGTGAAAAAAAATTAGAACAGGACGAAACCCATTGGAAAAGTTTAAAAATATAACAAAAATAAAAGGAAAAATAATTTACGGGCGATTTGAGGTCGGGAAGGGGGTGGGGCTGAAAATCGGTTTATCACGATTTCCGGCAAAACTAAGAGTCCTATCAAAAAAAGTTAAATGGCGAAATTGTAGATAATAAAAAGATCTACAACTCTTGTATTAATACTTTTTACACATAACCTCAAAATTTATACGAAAAATAATAAAAAAACGTCGTTTTGGTTTTTTACTTTTAACTGCCCCAAAAAAAATATTTTTTCATGAAACATGCGAAAATTGATAATTTTCTGAGTATTAAAGATGGGATTTGAAGGGAATTCTATCAAAATATTATACTTAATGCTTTTTTTTGCATTTTCTTAGAAAATTTTCCATAAATAGTAATGTATATTTTTTTTATACCGTCAGAAAGTAGAGATTTCGACGAATAAAAATCACCGCAATTTTTTTCAAAAAGCAGTTATTTTGATGTGAGAATTTTCGATATTTAATCAAAATAAGAGGAAAAATGAATATTTTGCATCAAAAAAATTACAATGTGTTTGAGATATAAAAAGGTAAGTTTTCACTAAATTTCATGAAAAAAATTTCTTGTAGCAGTTAAAAGTAAATCAAATCAAATTATTATTTATTAAATCAAATTATTAATTATTATTTATTTGCGAGTATGGGTTATTACATAAGATCTTAGTGTTAAATATACGCATCTCCATATTCTGCCTTTTAGCATGCAAATTTCATATATAAAAAACTAAAACGTCGGCTTTTTTGATTTTTCGCATAAATTTTGAGGTTATGTGTAAAAAGTGTTAATACAAGAGTCGTAGATCTTTTTATTTTTAAATACCCGCATTTTGGGGAGGCCTATGTCCAGCAGTGGACGACGAGGGGCTGATGGATGAATGGATGGAGATTTTTGCCATTGAACTTTTTTCGATAGGACTCTTTGTTTTGCCGGAAATCGTGATATACCGATTTTCACCCTTAAAATTTCACCACTACCCTTCCCGACCTCAAATCGCCCATATATTATTTTTCCTTTTAACACATAGCATCACGCCTGTATTCTCCGAAGGGTTAGGCATAGGTGTATTACACACCCACGATTCGCCAGCTATGTTTCAGTCTGTACGTAATAGGGGGCGAGTCTATTGACGTCTACCGGGCACATTTACATATAACTCCGGGCTGCTACTGAGAATTTTTCTTTTTAGGATAAAGCTCAATAACATTGTCCGACCCGGGATCGAACCCGAGACCTCATGATTAGCAGTCGCATACACTACCGCTACGCCACCGAGGCAGTTATTTCCTTTTATTTTTGTTATATTTTCTTACTTTTCCAACGGGTTTCATCCTGTTCTAAATTTTTTTGGTTTCGAAAATTATCGATACTGGCCTAAAAGTGCAATGAGTTTTTATTAAACACTTAAATTATCTATTATATTGGTTTTTAATTTTAACTCCCTAGGAAAACTACAAATAAATAAACTATTTTGCCAAAACAAGCCTTTTTACAGAACTACCAGACTCAGGGATGCCAACGGTTAAATTCTGATTGGCGACTGACTGATGCTGCACACGAATATATGAGGGTTTCGTTAGGTCTAACAATTCCTTTAATAGATAAGTAAGTAATTATAATATTTAGATCTCATTAGGTTACCAAGATAGTTTACGGCGTGTAACTCTTAAAGGAAACCTAACAGCGAGACTAATGTTTAGATATTTTTAGCATTTGACATGCTTAGCACTATACATTAAACACAAAGTGAAAAATGTGAAATCGAAAATAACAGTCACGAGCAGGATTTGAACCTGCATCTCCTGGATACCGTCCAGATGCTTTGCCAATTCAGCAATCGTGACAATTGCTCGACTTCTAATTTCGATAACACATTCATACTTAACGTCTTAGGTGACGCCTGCGTCATCAATAAATACTTCCGACAGATGGCGCAGGCGTCACCCAAACTCAACTTTACTTGTAGGTGCCTACATATTTTTAAGGTCTGTTTCTGCGCCTGCGTCTTCTGAACCGCATGATATACTTTGATATGGTTTTCACAATCTTAGATATTTTTTAAAGGATGCACATATAAAACTAGCCTGGCCGCGGTGGACCCGCTCGTTTTTAGTTTTTATCTCCAGTTTCCGATATAGTAGTGGGACAGTTTCTAAGTTTAAACAAGAGCTATCAAACAAAATAATAGTTCCATCATATAATCCGTTCAATAGTTTTTGCGTGAAGCCCGAACAAACAAGATAAATATTCTATAAGTTATTTTGTGTTCAGAGACGCCTAAATATTCTTTTTTCTCAAATAATATAATAATAATAAATATTGACGGAGATTTCACACAACGTCCTGTGGTCCCGAACTAAGCTTAATGCTTGTTCTATGGGCACCAGATTACGGATATAATACATATACTACTTTTTTTTTGTAAATACATACATATAATATATAGAAAACACCCAGACGCAGTACAAATAAATAAATAAATATTCGCGGACATTTTTTCACACAACGTCCTGTGGTCCCAAACTAAGCTTAATGCTTGTGCTATGGGTACCAGATTACGGATATAATACATATACTACTTTTTTTTGTAAATACATACATATAATATATAGAAAACACCCAGACGCAGTACAAATAAATAAATAAATATTCGCGGACATTTTTTCACACAACGTCCTCTGGTCCCAAACTAAGCTTAACTTGTGCTATGGGTACCAGATTACGGATATAATACATATACTACACTTTTTTTTGTAAATACATACATGTAATACATAGAAAACACCCAGACGCAGTACAAATATCTGTGTTCATCACACAAATAATTGTCCTGAGTGGGAATCGAACCCACGACCTAGTGCACGGAAGTCGGTTACACTATCGACTACGCCACGAGGCCCGTCTGAACTTATATATTACACTTTAATAAAATTTACTGCATTAAATGAGGGTGCGGGTCAAGTACCTACTATGTAAATAACACAAAAAAGTGTGATAAAAACTTTAATTGATACATGTACAATTAAATATAGTTGTTCTTTAAACACGATCTTTGGTATATAAAATATAATATTGGTATGGCCACGATATATTAGTTAAAATGGAAGTTTGATACAATTCAGTCGTACAGCATAAATATTATGGAAATCAGTAATACTTTTAATATTGATTTAAATATAGCTATGAGTATACTAATATCTATAATTAAAATAATTTGTGCTCTCTTATAGATTTAATGGAAAACATATATGTTTTATGGATATAGTAAATATATTTTTAAAAACATGGTTTCGGCCAAAAACCAAAAATACGCAGAAAAAATATATAAAGTAACAAGAATTAAGAAACAATTCATTAATACCTCTATTTTATACAAAATTATTTGTCTACTTTTAATATGAATCAAGGATACAACAATACCGGCATTACAGAGCACAAGGTAAATAATTGTCGTTCGTCTTTTATTCTCTTAATATCTTTCAGATAAGACATCAATCGTTTGATAAACTGATTCTGCAAATGACAACGACATACCCTCCAAAGTAGCTCAGTTCGCTCAAACCAACCCAACAGCCCATACACCCATCATTCTATGTACTGACTTACTAGTCAGTAGATACACCCATCTATGTACTGACTTACTAGTCAGTACGTAGGTTGCTTAATTTCACAGAGATCAACTCCTATCTAGACGACCATAAAAAGCATTAGAGGGTGAATGATTTCGAGATTACAATGTTATTTTATCATAATTTGTATTAATTGTTATAGCTAATCGTTGACTGTTTTACTTCGTTCTTCTGTCGTAGTTTGTCTCATTTGTATGCAAAACGCACCACCGCGCGGATGCACGCAATAGCGTCGATGCACCCTATACAAGGAAGGGCACCTTATTTGGAATCTTATTTGTTACTATGCTAGTATTACAGTATAAAAAAATTTAAGAGTTATAATTTGGATTTAAATTTCAATTTGCCTTGATTCCTAATATTAAAATATATAGTATGGTTTACACTTAAAATAATACTTTATCCTCATCAATACATTGATAGCAAACATTATATACACAAGAAAACTTAGTTACTTAGAAGTTGTTCAGTTATTATCATAATAAAAGTCATAGTCTTCTGGCTCATCTGGGATCTGTGGGGGGTCTTTTGGGATATCTATACCCTCAGCGTCTAATAGCCGAACCTTAATGTCCATAGACAACAAAGTCTGCAGATCATTTTCGAAAGATTTACTTGACATCTTTTCCTTCAATAATGCATTTATACCGTCTGTCCAGTAATCAAATATTTGTTCATCAGGTGCAACAAAGTCGAGTGAAGTAATCTCTGAAGTTTTGAGCATCAACGAGAATGCTAAAGGCGGTGTAATCTTTCGCCCTCTTAAATCCTTCATATGTGGACAATCTTTACCAGTAATAACACATTTTATATCTGCTACAGCCAGCTTATTGCCAAGTTCTTCTAAACTAGGAGTACTTTTTTCATCACAATCACCGTAATGCAGCACTTTATGATTGGGTGACAGACGAACAAACCAGAATTTATTTTTCGTCCTTTGGCTTCTTGAAGAGTACATTTTGAACCTTGTCCCTCCAACTAACACACCCAGTCTTTGTTGTTGGATGAGGTCAATGATTTCAGGAGTAATTTTCTCCTTTAATTCGACAATAGGACGAGCATGTGACTCCCATACTTCTCTATTATTTCTTTCCTGTTGCCATAACTGCGTAATTTCTGCATATGGCAACTGGTTGATTTTTTGTCGAAACTTATCAAAATCTTTTGGAGAGGATGATAACGCTCTGCTTATTTGTTCTCTGACAACACTGGATACTTTAATGAAATCTTCTGCAGTTGCTCTCATTTCTTTCCAAGTCTTGTTTAGCAGAACTATGCAAATGCAGAAGAGCTCTTCAAAAGGTCTTTCATGTGTGAAGAGTAAGGGATGGTATATCTGTCCTTGTTCACTAGGTGGTTCACCAATATGTAATATATCACATAATAATTTTACCAGCTCCACACTAGTCTTTCCAAAAGGACATTCATGTTCATCCGCCCTGCAGCTATTCTCCAAAACTATCTTTGTATAATCCTCTGAATAATTCCGTGCAAAATACAACATACAATCAAGAGCTAAAACCCCTGGTGGTACTTCATTAAAATCTTTAATAGGATCAATCTCACATTTGAATCCGAGCTTCTTAAAGTCAGTTTTAGAGAATGTGCCTCCAATCGGTCTCCTCATTGTCACCTCTATGTTAGGATTATTATCTGTACCAAAAGCAATCACCCTTAGTTCTTTAATTTTTTCCTGTGATTGTTCTTGTGCATCCGCTCTCTGTCTCATTAGTGGTTCCAACAAGCTAAGCATTAGAGTTTGAAGTACATACAGCTGATGAGCCAACTCTGTGCCAACAGACTCTTTTGTAGCAGTTTTAGAACATTCACTTACACTGATCAGGTTTTCATAAATGATACTGCGGTTTTGCTTCATAGACAAGGTTGCAGCAATGTGCTTACGTCTAGTTGCATCGGCTTTTGAAAAAATTGCATTAATAAGAGCTATTACATTTTGCTGGAACATGCAATCTTGTTTAGGATTTTGCAAGTGTTGTATTAAATTTTCAATTGTTACTTCTTTTTCAACATGTGAGTTTTTGGAACTATTGAGTACTATGTTCTCAAGGATTGATAAACAACACTGTATAACCTTTGGATCTTGTGTGGTTGCAGGATTATTGACAAAACTAGCGATTTTATTAATAAATTGGTTTTCCAATATATCCCAGAATATAATTCCATGGTCCATGAGTTCCACAAAAGTAATTAATGCATATTTGAGTGAATCATCTGTAAATTTTCCATGTTCTATGTTATTAATAATCAAAGTTAAGCCTTTTTTACTGAAGAATTCTTCTGCAAAGGTGAGGTCACTGCTTAATTTAGATAACTTCTTTAGTGCAGTGGCTTGATCGGCTACTGAGCCGTTGTTAATATTACTCAGGATATCTTGCACAGTTTTCGCTGGCGATAGCTCGAGTCGTAATACTGATCCGTTTTTAATCTCATTTCTATTTTTCTCTGTAATATAATTCTGGTTATTGTTCTCGGAGAATTGGAGGGCATAGTTTTCAGAGTCAGGAAGACCCCAAGGTTTGCAAAGTAATTGAATGATACTCGACAAAGGTTGGCTTTGATCAAATTCTATAAACTGTGGAACCTTCGTGGGAGCATTAAGCATTTCCACAGCGATTTTGACAATCGTCGAATCCTTTTCTCTTGTCGCCGACGGCATCTTTATTGGTTTATTAGACATTTATTGAACATTTGATAATTACAAAGACGACGAAACAAATAAATACACCGCACCTTACGTCGCGATGCAATTCACACAAAATTGAAAACAAGTGTTAAATTATGACATTGACGTCACGTGACGTCATTGACAATTCACAATTTGACAGTGATGTGTATATATATTTTTTTTATTTAGTGACCTGGTTATTAAAACCTTTAGGTATGTATTATATCTATACAAATAAATAAATTTTAAGTGTCTGATTCTTATGTTTAAATAAGAGTAAGAATAAGAATATATACGCTACCTATAAAATTACCAATTTTTAAAGTTTTTGTCTGTCTGTCTGTTCCGGCTAATCTCAGGAATGGTTGGACCGATTTGGACGGGGCTTTCACTAGCAGATAGCTGTAGTTAGAAGGTTACTTTTATTTTGGAAAAATAATAAGGGTTCCGCATAAAGCTGCTGGACGAGGTCGGTAATCTGCTGCAGAGAATCCTAGCTGCCCGCATCGTCCAGCACCTGCGCGACGTCGGGCCTGACTTGCCGGACACCCAGTTCGGTTTTCGAGCTGGTCGTTGGACGGTCGGCTCGATCATGCGCCTAAGGCCCGCGGCCGCGGCGGTCGTCGCTGCCAGTGGAGTGCTGTTGGCGGTGTCGCTTGAGATTGCCAACGCATTCAATAGTCTACCATTGAGCTGCATCAGGGAGGCGCTCCGGTATCACGGGGTGCCTGCATACCTGAGGCGGCTAGGGGCAGACTATCTTGAGGGCCGCAGAGTTCTATATGAGAGTCGCGTAGGGGATGTTGTGAGGAGACCAATGTCGTGCAGTGTCCCACAGGGTTCGGTTCTAGGGCTGCTCCTGTGGGACATTGGTTACGACTGGGTGCTACGATGTCGGCTCCCCACCGGGCTACCGCTATCTGTTATACGGATGACACGCTGGTCGCGGTCCGGGGTGGAAATTTTGAGGAAGCGGCATTCCTGGTCACTTTAGGGACCTCGGAGGTGGTCAGAAGGTTCGGGGCGCTGGGGCTTTGGGTGGCCCTGGATATTTCGGTAGCGCTTTCGCAAGCACTTCCGCCAACTGTCCCTGAGGCTAGTCGGCGCAGCGTTCGCCCTTTCATGGCTCATGCTGAACCTGGGCAGACCCAACGTTAGCGCAGCGTCCGCCCTTCCATGGCTCATGCCGAACCTGGGCGATACTGCTAAGCCGCTGCCCACCACTTCATTTCGAGGATAGGAAATAATAGTAACTTTATTCAAATCATTAAATTCATACATACCCGCTCGATCGCTTCGTGCAACCAGAGTTGCAAAGAAAAAAGCGCTAGCTTAATTTTTGACTAGTTTTTATTTCTGAGTTTTTATTCCAGATTAATTTATTTATCACAGCTTTTATCATTTTTATACATTATATTAATTTTTATACATAAATTTTTACTATTTAAAATTAGTTTATCTAGCACATATCATGTTCATCATTTGTATCATCCTTATTTCATATTCTAATAATTTATTTAACTAAATCATTATAATTTTTGGGTTGTTTCCGTTATTCTTTTTTATAACTTTTTCTGCTATTTCATGTCAATCTCGTATTTTAAAAAGACCTTTCTTTTGGCATCGTCATTGAAAATTTAATTTACTCTTTCCTTCCTTATATCAATTTGTATTAATTTCTCTTTCTGTGTCATCTTAATTTACCAAACAGCGGGCATTCGAAAAGAATGTGTGGCACAGATTCCTCCACCTCACTGTCACAGGTACATGATGGGCTCTCCTTACACTTAAACCGATGCAAGTATTGAGAGAACCCACCATGCCCTGATAACACCTGTGTTTGCACACTGTTGATTTCCATTGTATTTATAATTTTATATGTTTGGGAAAAATATTTTTGTTGTTCCCGCTGTTTCTCCTTCCAAGTATCTGTTGTTCCACTCCTGTAGCGTTTGGTTCCGAATCTGCTTTTTTATGAAAGAAACTGGGCATTTATCGTAATGCGGGCTGGTCTTTATGTGCAACGCTGCTTCCTTAGCCAGATGATCGGCTCTTTCGTTTCCCTCCACCCCCACGTGGGCCTTAATCCAGCACATTTTTAAGGACACCTTGGTTCTCAATGTCATATATTAATTTTCTGGTTTTTACTGCGAGAGGGTGAAGGGATTCGTTGTTTATAATCGTGTATAGTGCCGCTCTCGAGTCGCTGATAATTGCGGATTTCATACTCCAATTCTGCCGTGCCTCCTCAGCCGCCTTACATATCGCTAGTATTTCCGCCTGATATACCTACTGAGCAGTAGGATGCAAGTTTTAGTTTAGCTTTTTACTTTCGACGCCATTCCTCCACACAGATATTGCAGCACCAACTTTTCCTTCTATTTGCTTCCATCTGTATAGATTTGCAGTTCGTCTTGAAGCTGGCCTTGCACCTCCTCCTGCGTTGTCAAACATATGAAATTCCTGCTGGTATGTTTGGCCGGATGCGGTTTTTTGGTGTATAATACTGGTCTTTCGATTTCTCTGTCGCCTGGTACCAGCCGTGAGACCCCCCTCTTGGCATCGTACAGGGAAGCATTTTCCCTTATTCGCATGTCCTGGGGGAGTATCCCGGCTAGCACCAGGGCAGCATTGAGCGACATTGTTCTGTAGGACTTGATTCTCTGCGCGAACAACCTTTGCACCACATTAAGTTGTTTCTGGATTTTCACCTTTCTAGTTTCGGAGGCATACGCCGGCAGAATAAGTTAGTATGGGTTCCGCAGCAGCATAGTAAATGGTCCTGGTGATCTCTGGGTGGAGGCCCAAACTGACCCTGGCGGCTTTCGACAACTGCCTATAGACGCCCAATGCCTTGCCACAAACATTTGCGGCATGGGCATTGAACGTCAACCTGCAGTCAATCGTAAGCCCCAGGAACTGCAGCTTTTTCAATTTAATTTAGTCTCTATAACAAACGCATAGAGTACTAATATTATGTATTTAAACCAAAGACAGATACATTTCTCATAGATGTGTGCCCATATTACCAACACCACGGCAGCTAATAAAATTTTGAAACAGCAAAAATTGAAAGATGCTCTAGAGATAAAGAAAAAAATAATAATCATACATTTAAATGAAGTTTATAATGAATTAGATGTATTGAATGATGTACAATAAAATGTTTATTTTCACAACTCGATAAAATATAGAATTTATTACAAAATTTCATACCATTACTTCAATTCATTAGTTATATCTGCGTTTCATTTAAATGCTCTCAGACGCTAGTAATTAATTTATTTGTATTTGTTAATCAATAATAATATACTACGAAAGGAACTTCTTTCCAACCGAATGTTCTACGACATTCACTTATTTCTTTCTTTTTTTAAAATAGGTAATAAATATATTTTGGAGTTTTCATTCGCTTTCTGTTAAAAACTCGAAATATTTTACGCGTAAAGGAAGATTTTACATAGGATTATTATCACAAACCTGTCCTTGAGGCCTTTTTTTTTTAAGGCGAGAAATAATGTTCCTAACCGCACACCCCGTCGTTCGGGCCAATGAACAGGGTAGTGTAGGGCCCTCACCCACTAAAAAAACCCGCAGTGTGCAGTTTCTCCGCCTTTATCGGTGGGCCACCGGCATCATATTACATTCCTTCAGTGGTGCTCTGTCCTTGGGGCCTAAGTAAAAATAATGTCTGTCTGTCTGAATGTCCTTTTATGACTCAAGAACGGCAGAAGCGATCTTGATAAAGATAGCGTATAGTAAAAACACGTACCTAATCGGACACATTATTGCACATATCTACCTATATACTATTATGAAACTGTAACATAGCTATTTCTGTACATTTAAGATGTTTGAGAAGCAAGAAGCAAGTGACTGTAATAGGCTATATATATATAGGCGTGTCTAAACACAATACGATTTTTTTAGATTTTTTGTCTGTCTGTTTGTTTGTTCGCGCATTACGCAAAAACTGCTGAACGGATTTTGATGTAACTTTTTTATTTGGTAGCTCTCGATTAGACTTAAAAACTCGTATACATTTTATCCCGCTACTATACCGCGAACCTGAGATATAAACCAAAAACTAGCTTTTGATTACGGCGAAGCTGCGGGCAAAGGCTAGCCTTTATGAAATAAATTAGCTGAATAATATTTTTTTTGTATTAATGCTCTTCACATGCGTATTGTCCGGCTTGACCGATCTTAATAAACATTCATCACACATCAATACTCATTTAATCATCAATATTAATTTTATAGTTCACCAGACCGCTACATCTTGCTTAACTTTAAAGAAAATTAATTTCTTTTGTCTTTTGCCTGGCTAGCGGATATGCTTACCTTTTTCGTAGATCGTTATTTTTTTATTTTACCCGCAGCCTCAGCTAGGGCGGCGTTAAGCGCAAATAGGTATTCACGCCTGCGCTGCCCCAGTCGCTGGCGGCGGTTCGGGTCTGCGGAAGGATCCGCCTCCCTGGCCCTGTTCGCCACTTCCTTCCGCGAGATTACCTCCTCGCAGAAAGCAGCGACCGCAGTCCAATTCCTGTCGCTGCCTAGCATCGCTCTAACGACGCTCAGCAGCGAGAGGTTCCCCCCTATTGCCGCGACAAGTTCACGGCACTGCTCAGCCCAAGCCGGGCACGACTCGAGCATGTGCTGCGCCGTATCCTCGTCGGACAGCCCGGAATCGCTTCCCTCCTTGCGACTATGTGCAAGTGAAGCAACCGTGCCCCGACAGTACCTGCACCAGTTGGAAGGTAAGGATTCCGTGCTCTCGCCCTGCCCAGTCCTCCCGCACCGCCTGGAGCGCCCCTACGGTCAAAAGAACAGCCCGGGGCGCCTTCAGCCGCGCCATCCAGCTGGCCAAGGCAGCTCGGCGGGCGTCACCCTGCCATCTGGCCACCACGCTGGGTGGGGGACGGCTACCCCCTTCCGCTCTTGCGACAGCCGCCGATACACTTCGGCAAGCATCTCCGCCTCCAAGCCCCACGGAGGGTTTGCGGCCAACGCGCAGGCCGCCTCAGTCGAGACCGTGCGGTATCCACGTATGACCCTGGACGCGACGACTCTCTGTGGTCTCCACAGAAGAGCCCTGTTCGGCGCGTCCAGGGACTCCGCCCACACAGGTGCGCCGTACAGCGCCATCGACCAGACCACCCCCGCGTAATGCCGTCAGCACGCATTGTTGGGTCCACCCATATTCGGCATGAGCCGTGCAAGGGCAGGCGCCGCACCGACGAGCCTCGGGGACAGTTGGCGGAATTGCTCGCGAAAGCGCCACCACCCGTCCAGCACCAGGCCCAGATACTTAATCTGGGCCTGCACCCCAATTTGGACCCGTCCACCGTGAGCGGATATGTCTACCTGATTGCATATTTCCAAATGTAAAAATACGTAAAATATCAGAATTTCTTATGTGCGTGTAATAGGTATGTTTCCCAGAATAATCTAAAAAATAATAATATTAACAAATATAATTAGTTGAATGAGGCGACACTTGGCGGAAGTCCATTGTTACTATTATACAATGGATTTTAGGAGGAGAGCCCACCACTCACCCACGGATTGTCAATCCCGGTTATCTTTGGACAGAATAACCTAAGATTGCCAATCCGCACTCTCACAGATAGAGGAGAATGTGATAATGACAAAGTAGCATGATAATGACAAAAAACTATTATATATTTATGTAGGCCTAACTTTTCGCTTAAAAATCTTTGTAACAGTAAAGATAGTATTGATAAATGTAAAAAGTCTGGCGTATATAAATTGGAATGTCAAATATGTAATAATGTTTATATAGGGCAAACGGGCCGTAATTTTGAGACTCGTTATAAAGAACATATAGCTGCGTATAGGCATAATTACCCTGAAATGTCACATTTTGCGAAACATTTATTAGATTGTAACCATTCATTAGATAATAGTCATACATTCGAGCCCTTGCATATTTGTGATAAAAATATTAGACTGTCCGTTTTAAAACAATTAGAAATAATTAAAGTCAGTAGTAACATGTTGTTGAATGAACAAACTAGCTGTAGTTCCCCACTACTAAACTTGTTTTCATATCGTTCGAGCGAACTGTTGTATAGTGGAAAGGGTATAAAAGCAAGTTGCACGAGTAAGCTTCGCTCATTTGTTGCCGAGCGTTCTTGAGAATGCCTCGTTTAGAGGTAAAACACGTGTCGAATTTATGTTTGGATTTTTACGGAATATTGCAATATTGTGGTTCTGAGAGTTCTACCGTATCGCATGGTTGTGTCGCGTTGGTGAGTTTTTTGTCATTATCGTGCATGCTACTTTGCTATTATCACATTCTCCTCTATCTGTGAGAGTGCGGATTGGCAATCTTAGGTTATTCTGTCCAAAGATAACCGGGATTGACAATCCGTGGGTGAGTGGTGGGCTCTCCTCCTAAAATCCATTCTATAATAGTATTAACAAATATAGACAATATATATTACTTTCTTTTTTGTGTTTTATGCTAAGCCAATCTTTTTTCAATGTTTTTGATTACTATCCAGACCAATTTTATAGGCTTGGGGATATTTGGGTCCTGTGATTGTATACGCGCTTAAACTTATAGTGTAATTTTAATTACATTTCGGAGTATATCTTCCAATCAAAAACCAACAAGCTTAAACTACATAATTATATACACTATATCCCATACACTATGTGACACAGGACTGTCTGTTTGGTATGTGTCCTTTTTCATATACCGCTGAATAAATATCGATAACTTTTTTGACATAGGTGGATGATCTCTGAAAAATACATATTATTAATTTAAGTTAAGAAAACTACAGGGGGTCTAAGAGTGATGAAAGTGTGTGAAAGCTTCTATTATCAATCTATTAGTGTGCTACTGTTCAGCATAGGTCCCCTCTTAGAGTGAAGGGGACTTGGCCGTAGCCGAACATGCTAGCCCAGTGCAGCTTGCCCGTCTTCACAATCCATTGAGAAATTTTCTAAGTTAATTCAACATTTTTTTTGAAGTGAAACTTCTAATGCGACTTCCAACAAGGTTGCGTTAAACGTTTAACGCTTCCATGGAGGGGGTATGAAAGCACTGTTGCGTTAAACGCTCAACGCTCCTGGGGAGGGGGAATAGAAAGAGACAGAGCGAGAGTGAATTCGTGCCACTCGAATGCATGCGCGCCTTCCTATTTTCATTTCTACATTACGAAGTTTCACTTCTTTTTATTCATATTATTCTAAATTGTCTTAATTGAGAATAGCCTTCTTTCGTCTGACGAACACCTCTTTAAAAAAGCATCTTAACAAAGAGACAAGGACTTACGCCACCTGTGTCCAGCAGTTGTCTGTGACTTTGACCAGGCCATCTGCCGACATGGCCGATGGCCGACCTACACTGCGCCTTCCGATACGTTCTCAAGTGGTGACCACTCGAGAACCCTTCTTTCCCAACGGTTTGTAGGTTCGTCGAGTGATGTGGGCTGTCTATTGCCACTTCAGCGTGCTGACGCGGCATGCTATATCGATCACTTTTTTTCTGCTACGTAGAGTAATCCTGGGCATAGCCCGCTCTAAGGCGCGCATGGCGCACGGCACGAGGAACTTTAAGCTTTGTTATGAGGTGAACTTTAAAGGACCACGTATGTGTTTTGTAAGTCATCGCCGATACTATCAATCGGGCGAGAAGATCTTTCTCAGCTTTCCTGTAATACAGACTAAAATGCAATATAAGAATACCTAAATGTCTTCATTTGGAATACACTTGGCCAAATAACTATTGTATTCCTGCACGTGTATGCTTATCACTTGCGACTTTGACCCGTTGATAGCTACAGAAATATATTTTCATATAACTAATTAAAGGAGCAACATGATCCTTACTGATACATCATTGACCCTTTATAATATTTTGCCCTAGAAATTAATGTCAGTAGAACAATACCAACAAACCAATACTTGTTTGCTTCAGTTATTAAAATATGCTCGACAAAAGAGGTCTACAATGATAAATTATATTCCAGTTTTAGTATTTGTGATTCCTCACATTGTGGCTGGGTTCCGATGTGACAGAAGACCGTATGGGTCCAATACTCAAGCTTCGGAAGCCGACGGTCGCTTTAAATTAGTTGTTATCGGTCTTGAAAACAACGTATACATACCAGAACAGCTTTATACAGGTAAATATTTAAACTATGGTTATTAAATGATTAGAGAGTTTATGCTCTGATGACCTGATAAAGACAGAGGAATATGCTGAATGCAGTACGCGGAGAATCAGATGTAGTGGCGTAATATTTTTTCTGACCGTTTTCCACAGTTGAACACGAGTTTCCTCCCAGAGTCAGAAGGATTTAGTCCATAGGGCTTATTACGGGTCATCAGATTTCTCAAGCCATCAAGATAACCTCTCCGGCTCGAGGGAACTTACATCTTTAAGAGGTTTTTCCCCACCAAGCAGTGATAATTTAAACACAAAGTGAAAAATGTGAAATCGAAAATAACAGCCACGAGCAGGATTTGAACCGGTATCTCCTGGAATTTTTCACTTTGTGTTTAATGTATAGTACTAAGCATGTCAAATGCTAAAAATATATATAAAAATATCTAAACAGTGATAATTTATAAACAAATACGATTTTGGAAAATTTCGCTACGGCTGAGGCTTGTGGCGTGCAAGATCTGGAACCCAAAGTTATTCGAGTCAAGAGCGCGCACTTTACCTTTCTTAATTACATCATAACAAAAATAATTTAATATTAGGAATGTGATTGTAAAAATTAGATAGAGTTTTGCTATTTTTGAGCTTTTGATATGGTTAGCCATATAAATTAACACAAAGTGCGAAAATGTGAAATCGAAAATAACAGTCACGAGCAGTATTCAAACCTGCATCTCCTGGAATACCGTTCCAGATGCTTTTGCCAATTCAGCCATCGTGACTATTGCTCGGGACTGCGAGTTTCCATTTCTTTGATTCCCTTTCAATTTATCACTAGGCTATGAGGTAGTAAATTCATATATTAGGGGACTGCAATTAGCTGATTAATTGATTAATACCGTACAGCATTTTTCAACCCACCAATGTTTCGAATCAAATATGTCGTAGTTGGAAATTGTTCACTTATGCCATAATGCAGATCGGTCTATAATTTCTTTTAAAATCTAATAAGAATTAAATATATTTTTAACGCGGTTTAATAAGCCTTTCGAGAGTAAGATAAATTTAATTTTCAACTAAGTACTTAGCTATAAAATATGTTAAAGACAGACGCTATAGGACTATATTCTGTCTCGTGGGGATGAAGTGCTGCTAGATAGAAAATCTGTGGTGTTTATAGGGTAGTTACAATAATTAATTGTCTGCGATAACTGATAAAAGTAATACGTACTATATTATTCTAGTTCAATTAACTCAAACGGATGACGAGTCGACATTCTCCAGCTTCATGATATCAGTGGAAGGTGCTACCAAGATTGACCCTAATAATCCCAGAAGACCAATCACTCTGTACCCTGGGGAATTAAGGCCTATATCCACTTCCTCTGCAAAATTCAGCGACAGATGTCCGTACTCTGTTGAGCAGTCTATGACTGTGTCAAGGTCTTCTGTGGAAGTAAGACTCGTTATTCATCATAAATATTCAACCTAATGTTGCGTTGGTTTTTTAATTTCTAATAATTATTTGATATAACAGATGGTGGAGTGGTTTAGAGAAATAACCGCCCATTTTTTTTTTCGTTAAGGCGGAAAAAAATGTTCCTAACCGCACATCCCGTCGTTCGGGGCAACGAACAGGGTAGTGTGGGGCCTTCACCTACTAAAGAAACCCGCCGTGTGCCGTCTCTCCGCCTTTATTGGCGGACCACTGGAACTATGTTAAATTCCTTCGGTGGTAGCATTAACCGCCCTTGCCGTGTGTTGTAGGTTCAATTCCCACGCCACTTAAGTTGCAGTGCCAATACAGGCGGAGAGACGGCACACAGCGGGCTTAGTTAATGGGTGAGGGCCCCACACTACCCTGTTCATTGCCCCGAACGACGGGGAGTACGGTTGGGTATATTTTTTCCCGTATTTTTTTTATTGCAACTTTTTTGTGTATGCGACTGCTGATCATGAGGTCTCGGGTTCGATCCCTGGGTCGGGCAATGTTATTGAGCTTTTTCCTAAAAAGAAAAATTCTCAGTAGCAGCCCGGAGTTTGGAAATGTGCCAGGTAGACGTCAATAGGCTCGCCCCCTATAACGTGGGACTTAAACATAGCTGGCGAGTCGTGGGTGCGTAATACACTTCTGCCTACCCCTTCGGGGAATACAGGCGTGATGCTATGTTTTCTTTTTTTTTTTTTTTACAAAGTTTTCTTTTAGGTTGTAAATATAATTTTGTTTTAGGTAATTGATATCTAAAGTTTTCAATATTTTAAACATGGTATTAACTGCTTAGTAGCTAGAGAAAACTGAAAAACTAAAACTACCTCTGTGGTGCAGCGGTAGTGTGATCGACTGGTCATCATGAGGTGCCGGGTTCGATCCCCGGGTCGGGCAGTGTTATTGAGGATTTTTCGTAAAAAGAAAAATTCTCAGTAGCTGCCTGGAGCTTGGAAATGTGCCCGGAAACCATGGATGTGTAATCCACCTCTGCCTACCCCTTTGGGGAATACAGGCGTGATGCTATGTATGTATAAGTAGTGGGAGTTTGTTGCTAATCACTGATGCTACTGTAGCTTAGTAAGTAAAATAGCTGTTATGTTTTATGCGACAGGTCTACTGGCAAGCACCTTCTTCGGGTAATGGGTGCGTGTCGCTCAGAGCCATGGTGGCTGAGAATGACGCTTTGTGGTTTGAAGATGGGGGACCTCTGACTATGATGATATGTGAGGATATGAGGCAACCGGATGATGTAGCACCTCAAATCAATTCCAACTGTGGTATTTGTGATGAAGCTAAATATGAAGTAAATAACATCATCTTCCTAGCCATGATTTATGAGACAGGCCAGTTTATATGTTGTGATGAAAGTCTCATAAGGGCTAAAGAAATTGATAGTGGCATAAACTTTTAGAGAGTTTTATCAAACTTTGTTGTGGAAAGCTTTGATCTATTAGCTGATCGCGAGTATTTACACGGAGTGACTGTGAACTAAGTTTACTATTCATCCATCCATCCACCCACCAGCCTTTCAACGTCCACTGCTGGACATAGGCCTCCCCAAGAGAACGCTACAACGAGCAGTCCCGTCATGGGAGATAATACCGTAATCGCCACGCTTGGCAGGCGGGTTGGCGATCGCAGTGGATGTTGTTAAATACTTGAGGGAGTGCTGCTGCCCACTCCCCCGGATACTCCCGTGGGTAGAGAGGGGTGAGACAATTCTAAAGCCGGCCCCACACGGCCAAGTTTACGATTATCGGACCGTAATTATATTATTATAGCTTTTAGGGGGGTACAATAATCTATTACTAAGTAACTGCCTCGGTGGTGCAGCGGTAGTGTGTGCGACTGCTGATCATAAGGTCTCAGGTTCGATCCCCGGGTCGAGCAATGTTATTGAGTTTTTTCGTAAAGAAAAATTCTCAGTAGCAGTCCGGAGTTTGGAAATGTGCCCGGTAGACGACAATAGGCGTGATGTTGTTTTGTTTTTTTATAACTAAGTTATTTAAGTAAACATTTTTGCTACATAGCTATCCTTCACTGGAATTTGGTCTCGCAACACCCATCCTTATCTGTACCCTGAAAACGATTGGGTACCAAAGTACAGCGATCTTGTCGGAGCATCACACAGGGATGATTATATTCTATGGATTCCTGGTGGTCTGGCTTCTGAGGGCTTCAGAGCATTGGCAGAATACGCTAACTCTAGCATGCTTGAAACTGAGATGAGGCAAAAAGTAAGTTTAATTACGGTGTAAATTATTTGATATGTTGAGAACTAATATAAATGTTCCATGTGCTTAAAAACAACGTAATACGCACTAATCATTTGATCATTATTTAAAAATAATGAAGGAGAATGCATTGTCACCTCATCAACTGCTATAATATTGTTATCATACGAAGTAAACTAGAAACAAACCTTACTGATCCTCGTGGCTTTTGATTGTCTATCCTGAAAGATGAGCTGACTCCATATGGGCTATGCAATTTTGGTTTGACCGATTCACGACCATCAATGATCTTATTCTTTGTGTGTACCTATAAGAATTAATTATTTCGTGTATCTATTTTTATATTTTCACAAAAATACAAATTCAGAGCACTTCCCCGGATTGAAAGGGACGCAGGTTCGAATCCCGTTCGCATTAAACTTCTCTTTTTCCACATTCACAAGTAATTTGTTCTTTAAATTAGCTGAGCATGTCAAGTGCTAAAATACAGATCAAAATGTTTGAAATACAAATTTTTCGACGTTTGAATAACGGAATTTACAGTGACACTCCAAAAAGACTTGGAATTAATTCCTAATTATATTTTCATAAATAGAAACTTGCAATATTTTAGATCGGAGATGGAGTTCGCACTATTATAAAAGGAAAAGGGCATGGATATCGCAAACTGAGTCTTCCAACGTACTCTTTTTTTCGTGTGGATCAAACCAACCATCTCTTCTCTGCTGTCGTAGCCTTCTCTCCTTCGCCTGATTGGTTTTTAGGAGTTACAAGGTTTGAACTGTGTCAGGAGGATAACACTTGGCTACCGGAGAGAGAACTGAATCTTTATCCATGGGATGCGGGGACTGACAGCGGAGTTTCATATGAGGTAAATTTAATTCTATCATTGATATTTAGTGATGGGCATGTCTCACATTACTTTTCGTAGCAGAGGAGTCACGGCCTGCCTGACGATAAGTGGTAACCGCCCCTCGAGCCACTGCCTACCATTTAAACTTGCTAACAGGCTATTAATTAATAGAATACTATCTCCCGCTAGACTACAACCAATACACACCGAGCGAGGAGACAGTGATACCAATCCACTCGGTTCTCCCTTTCTTTTTTTTATATATGGAAGACCAAGGCTACATGAAACAAAACCAAGATTCAGCCTTAATCTTGTTTGCACATGACTAGGGATATAATATATACATATATATATCACCTTATTTAATATATCCACTCGACAACTTGGCGTCTACTAGGTGTTATACAACTCTACTTCTAGATCGTTCTACAAATACGATATAGTGGGGGAGGGGGTAACGCTTTGCATTGGGTGGTTGTTAGTTTCCAAGGAAGGGCGACGTTCGCAGTTTGCTACAGTTTTTTTTTTAAGTCGTAATGAATCAGGCCTGGATAACGTAAAAAGTGGAAGGGGGTCTCGAAATTGTGATGTAATTAATATAATAGGGGTTGAAGTATGAAATTGCCGTTTTATTGTAATAAGTACTTCGAATTGACATAGAACCT
The DNA here is from genome assembly GCA_948253155.1 of Leucoma salicis. Classification (NCBI taxonomy): domain Eukaryota; kingdom Metazoa; phylum Arthropoda; class Insecta; order Lepidoptera; family Erebidae; genus Leucoma; species Leucoma salicis. The sequence continues at coordinate 4,682,021 of OX411808.1, read as the reverse complement.
TCATGATTTAAGATTTTTGAGTGAAACTTTTTCAAATGGTACCTATGAGGTTCTTCTTTTAAAAAATGCGCAACATTTGACTATCGACTTTCAGTTGTTTTTTTTATTCAGCTTAGACAAGAAAGATGGATACTTCCATGGCCCAATAATACAGGTCTGCTCAAATCGTTGACAGATTGCCGCAACTACGTCATAATGACGTCACACTTTCCTTGCCGTTTTTCAAATAAAATTATTTAGAGTAAATAATAACAGAATACGGCATTTTAAAAATAATAATACCAATCATTTACTCATCAAAACTGAATGTTTAATTGTTTACAGTAATTATAATTTCAGAATTTCTAGTCTAAATTGGTTTATTTTTATAAAAAGGAATCTTAGTTATTAATATGAGCAGAATCGTAGTTATTAGTCTGGCAGCATAGCGTGGTTGTTGTATATGACAGATACATGACAACTATCGCTTTTAGCCGTTTCTCTTTCAAACCAACGAGAAAACTAGCTCGTACTCTTTCTGTTAACATTGAATCTCAAAGTTTTTCCAACCATGGTGATATGTTACATGAAAAATATACAAACTAATAAGTGAAACAATTGTAGGTACTCCTTCTATTGTTTCGTATGGTGAGTGAGAGCGCTGAGGGCCTCCTTATCCTCTCCTTGTTATCCTTCCTTTGCACTGCCTATCACTTTCCTTAGAGCAGGAGTCACGCGAGTGATGCCTATGGTGTTGCTAACGTCTATAGGCTACGGTAACCGCTTAACATAAGGTGGCGGGTATTATAAAAAAAAATAAGGCTGGTTAGAATGGTGAATAGAACGTTTAAATAGAAAATTTGAAAACAGGCTATAGGCTAATTTATAAAGTGCCTTTTCAGAGAGGTATCATAATATCCAACTAGCTCATGGCGATAAATTGGAGCTATTTAAATATCTTTTTATAATTTTGTACGCCAAATAAAAATTCCACCATTTTTCTAACCCAAGTCACGTTTATAACTCGCGACTCATCTTCAAATTTTTAATCCTTACTATAATATAAATGTGAAAGTGACTTTAATTGTTAGTTTTTTTGTTACGCTTTCACGGCGTAACTACTGAACCCCAGAGTACTAGAGCTCAGTAAAGGATACAGGCTACCTTTCATCCCGGCAAAATGAATGATTTCTTCGGGTTAGCTATTTTTGCATAAAGCTAATTAAAGTGCAGTAGTGCGACATATTTATATTCTGAAACCACCCGGACGGAGTTGTGGGTAGAGTCTAGTTAAATATATTTTAGCTTTTATAGACAGTAATACTTTTTTATTTTAGACTTCTAACCTTTAAGGGGTTTGTGGGTAAATTGTGGGCAAAAAGAAATTGAGAGCCAATGCTGCCTTGTTGATGACGTATGCACGGCAGAATTTTGTATGTCACTTCGCGATTTGAGCAGGCCTGTATTATTGGGCCATATACTTCGAAAATTCGAGTGATTTTTGAATACGAGTTCTGACGCGGAACTAACGCTGCAGAATCAGCTCGCACTCTTTGCAGCTCGCAATATCAATGTTGCGTTCGGAGAGGGGACTGCTAATGAACGCACCGTGCGATTTTGGTCTAAACGCTTTCGTGACAGAAATTTTGATTTGAAGAACGAACCACGTGGAAGACACATATGAATAACAATGAATTGAAAGAGATGGTGGAAGCTGATCCGAGCCAGGAATTAGCGGCATGGTTTAACGTTACCTTACCAGCAATATTGACTCATTTGCGTCAAATCAATAAAATAAAAAAATATGAAAAAGAGGTGCCTCATGATTTGACTGATCTGCAGAAAGAAACGCGTGTTGAAATTTGTGTTGCCTTGTTGAATCGATACAGAAATGAAGGAATATTGGATCGAATTGTGACATGTGATGAAAATTGGATTCTTTACGATACCCGTAAGCGAAAAATGCAATGGCTGACCCCAGGTTAAACGCCGCAACAGTGTCCTAAAGCAAAGCTTACCAATAAAAAGGTAATGGTAACTGTTTGGTAGTCTCAGCTAAAGCTATAGTGAATAACACCATGTTATTCACTATAGCTTTCTCCGATCTGGTCAAGTAATAACGGCAGATGTCTACTGTGCCGAACTCCGAACAATGATAGCAAAACTTGCAGTGAAACGGCTCCGACTCATGAATCGATCTTCACGATTATTGCTCCACGATAACGCGAGACTGACCTACAGCTCGAGAAACCGTTTTAACTCTACAGGAACTGCAATTAAAAACCATTCGTCACCCTCCGTATTCGCCAGACCTTGCTCCAACGGACTACCATTTTTTTCGTGATTTGGACAATTTTCTACGTGATAAAAAGTTTTCTTCCCAGGAGGCAGTACAAAGGCTTTCACACAGTTTGTAGAATCTAGATCACCAGAGTTCTATCGCAAAGGCATAAATGACCTTCCTATTAGATGGCAGCAATGTATAGATAATAATGGTAGATATTTTGATTAAATAAATATGTTAAATGAAAAAAAAACGAATTTCAATTTTTCAGTACAAATTGGCAATTTCATACTTTAACCCCTAATAATATATATACGTTGGTAGTAAAAAAGGTGGAGGCGGTAGCGCGACCCAAACAATCATTAATTTTTAAAAATAAAGGCATGAACTCTTAATATGAAATTATTTTCTAGTCGCCGAATGCTGCCACATTCCCTCAAGACTCAATATCGCGAGTCCAAATGAGTTCATACGACAAAAATTCACCATTTTACGAAATGGACATGAAAAATATGCATCCATTTGGCAAGTTTCACATCAAACTGATCAGAACTTACCAAAAAGATTGTCCAGAAGAAGCTACAGGTATTTATTATTCAACATGGAAATAATCTATAATTTCAAATTACTGGCACTTTCTAAAGCTTTGATAAGTTTTTCAGGTGGAACCAAGAATTTGTTTAAGATATATATTTTATGTGAAACATTGCAATCATCATGTATAATTATGATCTTCATTGTTCGATTGCATGAGTTTCCTTGCCTAAGAAATCGGCTATTTTCTGTACCATTAAGATTACCTAAGTGTCAATTTCAATCATGAAATCTATGCTTAGTTATAATATTCTAAATCTTTTAGAAGACACAACAGTGACTGAGGCTCAAGGACAACAAGAGCAAAGTGGAGATAAAAAAGAGAGTGAAACAGAGGAATCTGATGAGGAAGATAAAAGTAGTGAACAGGAAAATAAGAGTAGTGAAGAAGAAAATAAGCCGCAGCCCCAGCCGCCTTCCAGGTATCAGACAGAAATAGATAGCAGCCACGACAGGGGGTGAGACAATAGTTCTCTACCATATTATAAATCATGTAATATTGAATCTTTTCTTTTGCTAATGTAATAAAAACTCTTTGCCAAATTATTTTCTGTGTTGCTAAGAACTTCTAACAAAATATGACAACACATCTAACGAGAGACTATTGCCGGTGAACTGTATGGCCGAGTTTTCTCGACTGCTTCCGAAGTCCCTTAACCCACACTTCGTGGTGATTTAAGGTCTAAATACCTGCAACTCTTGAGAAGATACCGTGTCCGTAGAAAAGAGTAATTGGTTGTAAAAAAATATTTACGTGTTCTATACACGTTAATATTTTTAACAGGCAATGAAGGTATTTGAAAATCTCATCACACACTTCACCCACAGTCGAGATCATATCTTCGACTGTGCTTCACCGTTAAATGTGTTAACATTTTTAAAGTACAAATTAAAAAATCTCTTTTTCCTTATTCACAAATAATTTGTACTTTAAAAAATAGCGGAGCATGTCAAATGCTAAAAAATATAGATCAAAAATTTTTAGAAAATCGCACTATCAAATAGTATGAATTTTAATTGCAAAATTAAACTTACTATATTGGTTTAATGCATGTTAATGCTTCCGATAGATGGCGTTGGTCATAAAGACAAAATGTGATAAGTAGATTGGGATGATCGAAAGATCTGTACTATAGCTCAGTGGTTCAGAGCACTTCCCCGGATTGGAAAAGGCGTGGGTTCGAATCCTGCTAATACAAAAAATCTCTTTTTCCTTATTCACAAATAATTTGTACTTTAAAAAGTGGCGGAGCATGTCAAATGCTAAAAAATATAGATCAAAAATGTGTTAACATTAATATTATATCTGAAAGTTTCAAATGCTTCTAACAATCGCTTCTGCACGCAAACGCACATCTAGACAGAGTGCACCTACCTCAAACTTTCGTCTTCTTTCCAAGTAATCCTGTAAGCAAATTCACTGCTGGACATAAGCCTCTCTCAATTTACGCCACAAAGTCAGATTCTCTCTGTTTTGATGACTTTTTTTGGTGAAGATGTTGTAGTATGCGCTTGTCGCTTCAATTGGCAAGGCTGAGCAACTAACACTCGTCTCGGCATCAGTTGGGTGACCAAAAAGTGATACCTGTTTGTCGACACCTGACTGACTCTGTGCTTTGGAAGGCATGTCAAACAGTGGGTTCCAAATGTCAAAGAATGTCCTGGAATTCAGATTGTCAGACTCCAATTTCATTCTGAGGTACTTTTGGTTTGGTAGTGGGAGTCAGATAGGCAGTCCAGTTATTATTATTATAAGCCTTTTATTCAGATAGTTTACATGTTTATTCTTAATTTAAAATCAATGTAGAAGGTTGTTTATTTATCTGTTTGTCTTTTGACAAAGGCCTATTCCAACTTCTTCCAATGTTCCCACGATGTTGCCGCTCTTGACCAAATTTCTCCCGCTGTTTCTTTTATTTCGTCTGACCATCTCTTAAATTGTCTCCCTCGTTTCCTCTTTCTATCTCTTTTAGACAGTCCAGTTAAAACCGAACAAATTGGAAGCTGACCCCGACAAAATTTGGGAAAATGGCTCGAAAGATTAATTAAGTGTAAGAAATTTTTGGTGTAAAATATTAGTGAGTAGAATCATTGATCCCAAAGTGGTATAATTTTTTATTTTTGATGAAATAGTAGAACGGAGAATCAGTTTTTTGGGACTTACCGGATCAGTTTGCTTACCATCTCAGAATAAATCCTTTATATAGGCACTTAAAGGTACGAAACTAGATGCATTTTTACAGTAAACTAGATTCGGCTCGCGACCTCATCTGGGCGGGCTTCAGAATCGGGTCAATAATAAATGGGTAAATAGGTAAATACGTACCTCTACGGTACCTATACTATCTCTAAAAATAGATATCCCACGGGAACCGTCCATTTTTACGGGTTAATCTGGGTTCCAGACTATAATTACTTAAATAGGCGATGTAATTTCATTTTCAGTCACGGCGGGAAAGTTTAACAAAAAAATAAACGCACTTTTGCATTTATAATATTAGAAAATAAGAATTTCTTACTTTCATGTAAAATATCTATATATAAAAATGAGATCTATTATTTATTACCAACTATGTACCTAACTATTTAGTGAATCTCCTGAAGTAACAGTTCCTGTGCCAAATATCGTCTGTCCAATGACCAGCTGGGCTGACTGGAGTGCTTGCGAAGGAGAATGTATCGATGGGAAGGTAACAGGATATAAATGGAGAGAAAGATATCATCTGGTCGATGGAATCGCTGTGGAAAAGTATGATCCTTCTGTAAGTACCTACTGGATTTGTATTCCGATATTTTTGTCTCATTGCAGGTTTTACAGGCTTCCTCACAACGTTTTCCTTCACCGAGTATTGATAATTTGTCAACAATTACACACATAATTTCTTAGCGAGGTCTAGAACTTGAAGTGCAGACAGAACTTGGTTTCACCGTTAGGCTGTCACTATAAAATCTAAAAATACTGAACGGATTTTATTCTCGTAAGAGCTTGAAGCCAAATATAATCCTTCTTTATTTAGATAGGATATCAGTTAAAAAGTTATTGAAGATATTAAGATAGATATTTAGATATTTTTATATATATTTTTAGCATTTGACATGCTTAGCACTATACATTAAACACAAAGTGAAAAATGTGAAATCGAAAATAACAGTCAGGAGCAGGATTTGAACCTGCATCTCCTGGATACAGTCCAGATGCTTTGCCAATTCAGCCATCCTGACAATTGCTCCTGACTGCTAATTTCGATAACACATCATACTTAACGTCTTTGGGTGACGCCTGCGCCATCTGTCGGAAGTATTTTCATACTTTATACCGACCAGGTAAATTTAATTTTACAATTAAGATTTTTACCTAATAATGACGCAAACCCTATAAATATTTAGATATTTTTATATATATTTTTAGCATTTGACATGCTTAGCACTATACATTAAACACAAAGTAGGAGCAATTGTCAGGATGGCTGAATTGGCAAAGCATCTGGACGGTATCCAGGAGATGCAGGTTCAAATCCTGCTCCTGACTGTTATTTTCGATATCACATTTTTCACTTTGTGTTTAATGTGTAGTGCTAAGCATGTCAAATGCTAAAAATATATATAAAAATATCTAAATAATTATAGGGTTTGCGTCATTATTAGGTAAAAATCTTAATTGTAAAATTAAGTTTACCTGGTCGGTATAAAGTATGAAAATACATCCGACAGATGGCGCAGGCGTCACCCAAAGACGTTAAGTATGATGTGTTATCGAAATTAGCAGTCAGGAGCAATTGTCAGGATGGCTGAATTGGCGAAGCATCTGGACGGTATCCAGGAGATGCAGGTTCAAATCCTGCTCCTGACTGTTATTTTCGATTTCATATTTTTCACTTTGTGTTTAATATATTAAGATAGAACTAACTGCCTCGGTGGTGCAGCGGTAGTGTGAGCAACTGCTGATCATAAGGTCTTGAATTCAATCCCCGGGTCGGGCAGTGTCATTGAAATTTTTCGTAAAGAGAAAAATTCGCAATAACAAATAGGAATCTGGAAATGTAGACGGCAATAGGCTGACCTCCTATTATGTGAGACTTAAACATATTTAGCGAACCGTAGGTGTGCGTGTGTCTCTCCCGAAGGGGTAGGTAGAGGGCCTACCCCTTCGGGAATACAGGCTTGACACTATATTAAGATAGAATTGAAGATCTGAGGATCCTGATATAGTAACGGGATGTAACTTTGGCGGTTGTGATGGAAGCTTTGTCAGTAAAGTAGCGGGCGACAACTAGTACCTACTCTTTATTTTAACATTTTATTCATAGCAGGTTCGTTTTTTTATACTATGTACAAGGGTGATAAACAAGCAGAATGGAGTGATTGTAGCCTGATGGTAGTCAGTTACCGCAATTTAGATATGCTAGTAATACTAGGAGCATCATTCGCACTTTGACAACCCAGAGAAAGGGATAGGCGGATGACATGAAGTACTAAGGCAGAAACCGACTCTACCAACTCCACTATCGGACACGAGCTTCCTCTTTACTAAGAACGAAATTGGCCTACTACAAGTCAAGATGGGTTGGCATAGGTCTTTATTTCGAGTGCTACTTATTTTGTACTGGTATTAACTAACTTTACTAAACGCGGCTTCGCCGCAACGAAATGCTAGTTTTTAGGATATATCGCAGGTTCCCGATATAGTTGCGGGATAAAATGTATACCAGTTTTTAAGTCTAATCAAGAGCTACCGAATAAAAAATGTTGCATCAAAATCCGTTCAATAGTCTTTGCGTGATGCACGAACGTTTGTTCGACAGACGAACAGACAAAATATCTAAAAAAAGTTGTTTTTTGTTTAGACACGCCTATATAGCCTAATATAGTCATTTTTTCTCAAATATCTTAAATGTACAGACATAGCTATGTTACAGCTTTATAATAGTATAGATAGACTATTACCACACCCGTAGAACAAGATGGGGGGAGGCACATTTATAGTATGTAGCCACACAGATATTTTAATCTGTCTATCTGCTTCATATGTTTTTTCCATAATTGAATCAGGCTCGACACTCTCATGTTAAGAAGCTAACAGTGCCGGCGTACTGCAAGATTAATTTCGATACCTTTGAGAAGATGGAATGCCAGGAAGAATGCAACGAGGAAGTGATTGAAGAAGATGACATTACTGGTGAATATAACCCTTATTATCGTTAATACTCGTATGATATCATTAAAGGCTGCGTGTATTTGTTTTTATGTTATGCTTTGCAACGTAACTACCTACCTTTTTAAATAATAATACCTTTTTAATTAACCTAAAAATTTGGGCATATAGTTCGGAGTGTAGAAAAGGGCATTTTAAACCGCAGAAATGGACGATTCCTGTAGGATAGCTATTTTTGCATCAAGACAATTAATACACCGCATATTACATAATACATTGACCCATTTCCGTGCACGAAATCGCGGGCAAAATCTAGTTTATAATAGTTTTAAACATCTAAAAAATATTATGTCATTTGTAGTTTTAAACTCTTTCCAGAAAGAGGTAGTTTAAGGTTACAGTGGCCCCGTGCGAGGTGGAGAGAACGAGCTGTCCAGAATCCTTCGCGAATTTGAGGCACACTCAGAACTCGAAGGATTGAGTCTCATCACATTTCTATTGTGGTGAGCTGAAAGAGTCACTATAATATACTCATATCTATTATTTATACGTTATAATTTTCACAGCTGAACGTCGCGTGGGACAAATTAGGCCCGGAGACAAATGGAATCGACGAATGGCTATCAAAATAAAAAATTAGAGCATTTTTTACCTTTGTACGATGTGGATCAGTTTTATTACTTAACTTTTATTATTATAAGTAGAAAAAAAATAGTTTATTTTATATAATAATTATGTTAAATTATGAAATAAATATATACTTAGGTACCTATTGTATTTATTTGTTAAATAAACTATTCCCTAGCGGTAGTACCTTGCTTATCCCAGCTTTAATGAGCCGGCTCGATTGGGGAAGAACCACCCTCTCACAAAAGATCAGCGTGAAACAACGGTAAATACTCTTACCATTGTTTTGTATGGTGAGTGAGAGCGTCGGAGGTCCAAACCCTCCCCATCCTCTCCCTTATTATCCTTCCTATTCTCTCGTTAGTATCCTACCTATACTCTCCAGGGTAATTACCCTTCCTATCCACCTCCTATCCCCTTCCTAGGAGATAGCGTCGCGGTAATGATGCCTCTGGTGTTGCTAGCGTCTATAGGCCGGTAACCGCGTATGCTTGTTTACCACCCACGTATTATAAAAATAAAAAATATTTAAATAGATCAAAGCGGAAGCATTTCCTCATGATGTTTTCAATGGTCTTGATTTCTCATCACAATTCCAAATCACAGAGACGCTAAGCTGTTATCTATCTAATATATAAAATTCCTGTGTCACAGTTTTAGTGTTTATACTCCTCTGAAACGGCTTGACCGATTTTGATGAAATTTTATATGTATATTCAATAGGTATGATAGGTAAGTTTATAATAAATTTTTATACCCCTAAGAGTAAACGGTAGCTCGCCCAAAATTTTTTTTTTAATTTTTTGGACAAATTTTTTTTTGGTTATTTTTTATGGTGTTGCATTAAAAAATACGTTTTTATTACTCATACTCTGAAAGTAGGCCTGAAGTTGCCTGAGGAGCGGGTTGAAAGTAATACTTTTCAGCTCTAGGGAGAATTACTTTCAACTGACAGCTGAGTAATTTAAAAAAAAAACAGTTCTATTTTCTGTAGAGCCAGTCGCGATGTAAAATTTAAATAACATAAAGTTATGTATTTATTAAAGAATTTGTTTTTTTATATGACTTTATTTTAATATAGTGGCAACTATATTTTTAAAACAACGAAGATTTATATTTTTCAATGATTAAAATGAAAAATAATGGCTGAATAGCTGACAGGCCACAGAAAAAAAAAACAAAATCGGCGAGAAAACGGCGATTCCAAATTCAATTTTTTAACGTCTCCCATTTTTTCTTTAGCTAATTCATGATTTTTATTTTTAGTTTCCTCGTATTCGTAATGAAAAGCTCAGTGTTTACCTCGTGATAAAGACTTATTTAGTCCCAAGACGGGGTTCGGCGCCCGAGCGTAGCGAGGGCTCCAATAGTTCGAGGGCTTGCTTCGAGGCTTGTTGCTTTCATCCCTAGGGTAACAATGTACTATTAGTCCTAAATTTTTACCCTCCTACCATCAACCCCTACTTTTTAATAATATTTTGTATTTTTTAACCAAACTGTTTTGCCAAACTCCTCGCAGCATAATAGCAAGTTTCGTCGAGCGCAATTTTTCATAAACATTAAGTAAGGATTAAAAATATATAATAATATTTTTTTAAAGTACAAATTATTTGTGAATAAAGAAAAAGAGATTTTTAGTAGGGGCGGGAATCGAACCACGCATTTTTGCAATCCTGAAGTGCTCTAAGCTACTGAGCTACCCTACTGACCTTTCGATCATCCCAAATTCTTAATCACATTTGTCTTATGACTAACGCCATCTACCGGCAAGCATTACATGCTTTGCATCTTTATTCACAAATAATTTGTACTTTAAAAAAAGTAGCGGAGCATGTCAATTGCTAAAAGAAATAGATCTAAAATATAATAATATTTTCATACTCTAATAATTCATATGGCAAAACAACGTTTGCCGGGTCAGCTAGTACTATTATAAAGCTGTAACAGAGCTGTGTCTGTACATTTAAGATATTTGGGGAAAAATACTGTTTTAGCCCAAAACATTTTTTTTTTGGATTTTTTGTCTGTTTGTTCGTTTGCGGATCACGCAAAAACTACTGAACGGATTTAAATGCAATTTTTTTTTTATTTGATAGCTCTTGATTAGACTTAAAAACTGGTGTACATTTTATCCCGCTATTATATCGGGAACCTGAGTTACAATCTAAAAACTAGCTTTTGGCTGCGGCGGAGCCGCCGTATATTACTGTTATTTAACGTTGGTTGAGTAAGATTTGAACCTGCATCTCCTGGATAACCGTTACAGAAGATTCTCAACTAAGTTATAGTGATTTATTTGGGACCATCCTTTTTGATTTCACATTTTCTCACTTAGTGTTCTCGTAAATGGCCGAGCATATCAAGTGCTTAAAGTATATACTTATAAAATAACAAATTTTTTATCAGGTTTTTTAATTTCTGTAGTCAACTCGATGAAAGGAAACTTTAGCCCGTCTACACACAAGTCCTATGAAATATTGTAGTAACTAACAAGTTTTATTACAACTGAACAAAGCTCATTATTGCCTGCCTTCAAAATTAATCCCTAATTAATGTGAATTAGGTGTTAAGTGACCTGCATTATGGTCAATTAAACTAATTTGTGAATGATCGTTTTAGTATGCACCCAACGTGTGAGCATGTTACACTTACATTAGATTATTTGTTTATAGTTTGTTGGACAAAATGCAAATTAAAATTTTTGGTGAGTATTTTATTTGATTTGGACATCGATCATCAACATTTTTGATCGAAGGATTTGTATTTTATTTATAACAAAAACGATATGTGAATTAGGGCTGTATATTTTGTCATCCATCCATCCATCCATCAGCCTTTCAAAGTCCACTGCTGGACATAAGCCTCCCCAAGAATGGGGGATAGTGCCGTAATTGCCACGCTTGGCAGGTGGGTTGGCGATCGCAGTGGATGTTGTTAATACTCGAAGGAGTGCTGCTGCCTACTCTCCCGGTATTTCCTCAGTCGGCTCTTACGACTCCCATAGGTGGAGAGGGGTGGGACAATTCTAACGCCGGCCCCACACGGCTTATAATGTTTTGTCATTGTAGCTTAAATCGAAATTATGAACATATTATTATATAAATTATCCTTATATCAATCTTAATCAATTATCTATCTTGCTTGTACATACCGTGTATTATCTAAGACAAAGTGTAAAATCAATGATTTATGAATATAAATATAATTGTACTTACTGGCATCAGCCTTCATGTTATACATATCTATAATAAAATTATAACAAGCCGTTGTCTGTATATTGGAAATATTGAAGAAAAAATAATATAGGTGGTCTTTATATTTATATATTTTTTAGAGCAACAGAAGCCAAAACAACAATTATTAGAATTTTTGTCTGTCTGTCTGTATGTTTTACGCGCATCACGAAAAACTACTGTACGGATTAAAAAGAAACTGTTTTTGATTGATTGCTCTTGATTAGACTTAAAATCTGGTATACGCGTACGAAATTGCGAGCTAAAGTTAATATACCTAGAATAATATTTTTTATAATAATTTTCCCCCGTAACTCAAATGAACAACTTAACGCAACAGTACCTTCCGTCACTATACGCCGATTTTCTGTGAGCGGATCCCCAGTAGACCGCTCATTCACGCAAGAATCAGTTCCATACAACTTTGTCCGTGTTGTTTGTACGGCTTAACAATATAAATGTCACCAGCCCATTCTTTCCTGTAAGTGTCGTAGGAGACGACTAAGACAATTGAGCAATAATCACTCATTGCATTACTGGTCGTACGGTTGGATACTAAGTGGGAGTTTGTTGTTATCTAGTCGGAGGAGGTTGCTACCAGCATTATCCGTGTGAACGACCATGAAGCACTTGAAGCACCTCACAGTGTATTGGTTCTATGGGGTCCATTTATTCAATGCCCATTGGCACGTGAAAATAAATGCAGATGAGTCAGCAGCGGCTTGCTAGTATTCCTAGTATTGCAGAATGCTTGAGCGACAGTTACCGTTTTCCATCTCTACTGGTAGGGTAGGGTAGGGCTGGGTATCAAGTGGGAGAACGCACTTGCTATCGGGCCCGAGCGGGTTGGTACCACCATCTCCTGTGTGACCGGCCATGAAGCACATCGGTGTGTTTTGGTTGTAGCCGGAGATAGCCGTTAATTCTTTCATTTCATATCTGTGAAATTAAATGGTGCGCAGCGGCTTGACAGTACTCTCGGTATAGTTGAGTCCATGAGCGACGGTTACTATTTACCATCAGGTTGGCCGTGGCTCATCTGCCACCATATGCAAAAGCAATTACTCTCAGTTATTCAGGGTTATTTGATGTGTATTTCAGCACTTGACATGCTCAGCTACTTTAAAGAACAAATTATTTGTGAAATGTGGCACTGCCACATTCACAAACAATTTGTCCTTTATTGAGGGTTCCTCATTCTATGATAGTAACTAAAGTAATGAGTAAATTTACAGGTCTGTATCAAGTGATACATCTATTTCTTCTACTAAAGGTTTGTGTGTGTGATGAAGAAGGTGTCTGTGACAGGCGACCTTTAAGCACGGATGCGGATCCTTTGCCGCCTGACAACCGCTTCCAGATTGAAATTAAAGACATTAGGAACAATTTGTATATACCGGAACAGCAATATGAAGGTAACTAGAAGCCCAAAAAGCAATGATAGCTATTATGACCACGTACTAATTTCTACTGGTGGTAGGGCTGGATACCAAGTGAGAGTACTCAGTTGCTATCGGGCCCGAATGGGTCGATACCAACGTTTCCTGTGCGACCGGTCGTGAAGCACGTCAGTGTGTTTTGGTTGTAGCAGAAGATAGCCGTTTATTCTTTCATATCACATGTGAGAAAGAAATGTTTTTTTTTTTTTTGTTTTTGTTTTGGCGGTAACAAATATTCCTAACTGCACCCGCTAATACGGGGCACTGAGCAGGATAGTGTGGTTTTCTCACTCACTAAAATAACTCACTGAGCGCCGTATCTGGGACTATTTGAGATTTCTTCATTGGTAAGACATGCCCGAAAGATTTTCTCCACAGCTCGTGAAGTCTGCCAATCCACAATGGGCCGGCCTGAAGAAGTATTAGTACATTGCTTCTTACTCTAAGAAAAGCCTTGTGCCCAAAAGTGGAACAATAATGGCTTGTAACCATCATTTTTATTTGCCGCTTTTATATACTGAGTGTAAGAGATTAATATAACGCGCCAAAGAACTGTTATATGCGTGTAGTGTGTTTTGAATCGAAATGGCTTACTTATTTTGTTTTCTCTTACAAACAATATTTTCTATTATGTCCATATATAATATAGCACGCCTGTATTCCCCGAAGAGGTAGGCACAGGTCATTACACCACCGAAGGAATGTAACATAGTTCCAGTGGTCGCCCCGCCAATAAAGGCAGAGTGACGGCACAGGGCGGGTTTCTGGGTGAAGGCCCTACACTACCTTGTTTGTTGCCTCGAACGACGCGGTGTGCGGATAGGAACATTTTTCCCCACCTTAATAAAAAAAAAGGCACAGGTCCATTATGCACCTACGATTCGTCAGCTATGTTTCAATCCCATGTAACAGGGGGCGAGCCTATTGCCGTCTACCGGCCACATTCCCAAACTCCGGACTGCTATTGAGTTTTTCTTTTTACACAAAAGCTCAATAACACTGCCCGACTCGGGGATCTAATCCGAGACCACATGATCAGCAGTCGCTCACATTACCGCTGCACCACACAGGCAGTTATATATTTTGAAGGAAAGGTATGCGAGGTGGAGAGGAGTGATGATAAAGAGAGGATAAGAAGGATAGGAAGAGGGTTTGGGTCGCTGGCGCCTCACTCACCACACGTTATACCTTTGTTTCACACTGATCTTGTGTGAGAGGATGGTACTACCCCGATCGAACCTGATGATGGGATAAGCAAGGCTCTACCATTGGTACTTGTAAGTGCTACCATCACTCAGTGTAACTACTCCATGGAAGGACAAATCATACTCCAATAATAGAAATTACAGTATTCAAGTACAAATTATTTGTGAATAAGGAAAAAGAGATTTTATGTACGAGCGGGAAACGAACCCGCGTCTTTTCCAAGCGTTCTAAGCCACTGAGCTATCGTACAGATCTATTCGATCACCCCAATTTCCTCATCAAATTTGTCTTCGCGACTTCTTTTTATTTTAAATCTCTCTTATTCCTTATTCACAAATAATTTGTACTTTAAAAAAAGGCGGGGCATGTCACTTGCTCAAAAATATAGATCAAAAATGTTTACAGTACCTATTCAATTTGTTTTCAGTTCGATTATTTTCACGGGATAATGAAACTCCCTTCATAGCCTTCACAATATCCCTTCAAGGAAGTTCCCAGATCAACAAGGATAACATTAGGAAACCAATTTTATTGCCAGCAGGGACTTTAGAACTTCACCCTGATTACACTAATGCGAAGTATAGCCGAGGATGCAACAACACCATCATACAGTCAAATATAGCTCCTAAGACAGAAGTTAAGGTAAATTGTTTTTTTTTATTCACGGACATTTTCACACAACGTCCTTTGGTCCCAAACTAAGCTTAACGCTTGTGCTATGGGGTACCAGATTTCACGACCTCGTGCACAGAGGTCGGTTACACTACCAACAACGCCACGAGGCCCGTCCGTGATAAAATAGTACTTAAGTACCTATATTTATTTTTCTTCCACAAATGTAACATTACTAGCTAAGTTAGACAATTTATTTTAATGAAGTAGAACTTATTTTAGTGAAGAATTACTTGTGAAAATGTGGAAAAAGAGAATTTCACTGCGAGCTGGATTCGAACCTGCGTCCCTTCCAATCCGGAGAAGTACTGCACTTCCACGGATTGGAAGGGCCGCAGGTTTTTGTTGGGCAGGTTTTTGTTTTGCGTAGTGTGCAGACGAGCCACGGCCCATCTGATGGTAAATGGTAACCATCGCTCATGGACTCAACTATACCGAGAGTACTCTCAAGCCGCTGCTCACCATTTCATTTGACATAATATATGGAATGAAATTAACGGCTATATCCTACAACCAAAACACATCGATGTGGTACGTGGCCGGCCACACAGGAGATAGTGGTACCAACCCGCTCGGGCCCGATAGCAAGTGAGTACTCCCACTTGGTACCCAGGCCTACCACTAGTAATGCAATGGTAATTGGATGCCCTTAGTCACCTTGTGCGACAGCCGTGGAAAAGAATGGGGTGGTGACACTTGTATTCTTATTCCGTCACCACTAGGATAAATTTACGAGAAACACAACATGGGTCTACAAGGCACACACAGGCTCAAAACTGTGCTGCGCTACCAATTGTGCATAGTCGTGGGTTAATATGTGTATATAGCGTTTCCTGCAGTGGAAACATAGACCTGCGTTGTCAAACAAAGGAACTAATGCAGCTAAAATACGCCGCGTGCCCGTGCGCCGCAGTGCGGTATGGCAGCGGCTTTACGTCGTTGAGCTACATGGTCGCCACATTCGAGCAAGTTACTCGTGTGGCAGACACCCACCACTGCCGTGTGGGCCGGCTTTAGAATTGTCCCACACCTCTCCACCCATGGGAGTGGTAAGAGCCGACTGAGGGAATACTGAGGGAGTGGGCAGCAGCACTCCCTCGAGTATTAACAACATCCATTGCGATCGCCAATCCGCCTGCCAAGCGTGGCGATTACAGCACAATCCCCCATATGAGCGAAACACATGTTGTGGCGTTGTCTTGGGGAGGCCTATGTCCAGCAGTGGATGTCGAAAGGCTGATGGATGGATGGACTCGTGTAGCAAGTAGGTACGTCTTTTATCTCGTATCTTACGTAGCGTCTTCGTGGGTTGTTGTGGACAGGACATTTATCGCATACATTCTTGCAAAGCAAAGCTGGACATGTGTCTAAGTCGGTTTACGGACGATAATTTTCCTGAGAGTTTCACAAACAATGCATCGGTCGCCACACATTTTTCGGAACGTGACACTTTTACGTTATCACGTCAAAATATTTTTGGACTACCTCTGTTTTTATGAACTTGAGTTTGATTGCTGTAAAATTGGAACGATAATCCTACTAATATACCTAGGTAAATTGGAACGCTTTTTTTACTATATATTTTATCATCATCCCTAGATCACCTTTAGATTTGAAGATTCAAAATAAAATAGGCATTGGTTTCTGCATTGAATTATATAATGCGTAGGTACTCCCAGTATGTGGGAGCTTCATAACGGAACTTACTTAGTCGTTACGACAGGGTTTACTAACTTTGTATTTTTCTTAGTTAGGCATACAGGCCACTTTTACTTTTGAGTCTATTTTTTTTTATACCATGTAGGTGGCAAACAAATAATACGGCCCACCTGATGGTTAGTGGTTACCGCAGCTTATAGACACTAGCAACAACAGAGGCATTACTCGCGCGTCGCCATATCCGAGAAAAGGAGCTGATTAAAGATGGAACCGATATATTCATATGCATTAAGATATTAGTGATATTGGATGTATTCATGTATCAGTAATCCGACTCAATCTGATATGCTAATACGGGCGTATTGCTGATATGCCATATTCACTATATCGTGAATATGAACTGTGACCACTGAACATGGGTGTGTTGCTATATCCATAGACTAGATAGTATCGCATATCGGTGAGAACATCGTACGTAGGTATCATTGAGTTAAAAATTGTGGTTCTAAAACCGGCCCCACGCGGTAGATACCATAAATTACATTATACCGAAATATTTTTTTTATACTTATTATAATATCTGTTTAATATTGTTATTTGTTTTAATAATGATATTTTTTAATGTTGTTACTTGTTTTAATAATGCTATAGAATAACATTATTAAAACAAGTAACAATATTCCATCCATCCATCCATCAGCCTTTTAACGTCCACTGCTGGACATAGGCCTCCCCAAGAGAACGCCACAACGAGCGGTCCTGTGCCGACCGCATCCAACGGCTCCCCGCAGCTTTGACCAGATCATCGGTCCATCTGGTGGGGGGCCGTCCTACGCTGCGCCGTCCGATACGTGGTCGCCACTCGAGAACCTTTCGTCCCCAACGGTTATCGGTTCGTCGAGCGATGTGGCCTGCCCATTGCCACTTCAGCATGGCAACCCGGCGGGCTATGTCAGTCACTCTCGTTCTCCTACGGATCTCCGTATTACGGATTCGATCACGTAGGGAAATACCAAGCATAGCCCGCTCCATGGCCCGCTGAGCGACTTTGAGCCTTGATATGAGGCCAACATTCAGAGACCACGTCTCTGTTCCGTATGTCATCACTGGTAACACACACTGGTCGTAGACCTTCGTTTTCAGACACTGCGGAATATTGGACGAGAAGATCTTCCTTAGCTTCCCGAACGCTGCCCACCCGAGTTGGATTCGTCGATTGACCTCTTTCTCGAAGTTGTGCCTACCTAACTGGACTGTTTGTCCCAGGTAGACATAATGGTCGACAACTTCGAGAAGCGCACTCCCGACTAGGACCGGTGCTGAAATGACATGGACATTAGACATGACTTTCGTCTTGTCCATGTTCATTTTGAGACCCACTAGTCGGGAAACCCTGCTGAGATCATTGAGCATGGTGCCAAGGTCCTCCAGAGATTCTGCCATGACTACGATGTCGTCGGCATATCGAAGGTGAGTGATGTATTCGCCATTGATGTTGATGCCGAATCCGGTCCAGTCCAAGAGCTTGAAGACATCTTCCAATGCAGCGGTGCAGAGTTTCGGGGACAAAACGTCTCCCTGTCTAACACCTCTCTGCAGTTGGATCGGTCCCGTACTCTTGTCCTGAACACGGACTGACATGGTGGCGTTTCTATACAAGCACTTCAGCACTTCGATGTACCGATTGTCAATTTGGCACCGCTGAAGGGACTGCAGCACCGCCCAAGTTTCGATCGAATCGAAGGCTTTCTCGTAGTCCACAAACGCCAGACACAGAGGCCGATTGTATTCTTCGGTTTTCTGTATAATCTGGCGTAGCGTGTGAATGTGGTCTACGGTACTATAGCCTTTTCGGAACCCGGCTTGTTCGGGAGGCTGGAAGTCGTCAAGCCTGCGCGTGAGTCGATTTGTAATGACCCTCGAAAACAACTTATAGACGTGGCTCAAGAGCGAGATGGGTCTATAGTTCTTCAAGAGGGTTCTGTCACCTTTCTTGAAGAACAGCACCACCACGCTTCTGGTCCACGACTCTGGAACGTCGCCCCCGAGAACGACGGAATTGAACAGCCTCTGAAGAGCTTTTAAGACCGGCTTTCCGCCTGCTCTCAGAAGCTCTGTAGTGATTCCGTCATCTCCCGGTGCCTTTCCGTTCTTTAGTTGTTTGAGAGCCATTCTGATCTCGTACAGGCTGACGTCCGGGATATCTTCGGTAAAGTGTCGAGTTAGCTTGGATCTGGGGTCTTGGACCAAGCCAACAGCAGGGCTCTGGGATCTGTACAAAGGTCCATAGAACTGCTGGACCTCTCCCAATATCTCATCTCGAGAAGAAATGATAGTGCCGTTGTTGGTCCTCAGTTTAGTCAACTGACTTTGGCCAACAGACAGATCTCTTGCGAACACTTTCGAGCCTTGGTTCCGCTCTATCGCTTCTTTAATACGGGTAGTATTAAATTGGCGAATATCGTGTCGCACAGCTTTGGAGATCTGTCTGTTTAACCGCCTTAGGCAGGACCAATCGGCTGAGGACTGGACTATCATTTCTTTTCTCCTCTCCATGAGTTTGAGAGTATGGTCCGAGAGTTTACGGTTCCTACTGACGCGACGGGCCTTGAAGTAAGTCGACCCGACGGCGTGGACAGTTTGCACGAATCTGCTGTTCGTATCGCTCAAACAATATTAAACAGATATTAATGTGAAGATAATGATAGTTAGATATTATTCTGAAACGAATAGCACAAATTTATTGTTATGCAGCATATCTCTATATCCTCCGTATTAAATATTAGTGATATTCTTATATTAGTATACATATTATGATATTACTTGAAGAATATATTCATATCAGCCGATATTGACAAATATCGGTATTAACCCATCTTTAGAGCTGATGAAGAAGAATAATAAGGATAGGATAGGATGGATACTAACAAGAGGATAGAAAGGATAACAAGGACCTTCCCAAGGACCGATCGTTGGAGCGCTCTATTGGGGAGGCCTATGTCCAGCAGGGGATGCTGAAAGGCTGATGGGAAAATACTCCATGTAAAAAATATATACATACATAGCATCACGCCTGTATTCCTCAAAGGGGTAGGCAGAGGTGTACTATACACCCACAGTTCGCTAGCTATGCTTAAGTCCCACGTAATAGGGGGCGAGCCTATTGCTGTCTACCGCGCACATTTCCAAACTCCGGGCTCCTACTGAGAATTGAACCCGAGACCTCATGATCAGTAGTCACTCACACTACTGCTGCACCACAGAGGCAGTTAAAGTAATGCTGTAATATGGAGGCTTATCCATTCTGTTGTATAAGTTTTATCCACCAAATACAGGTATTGTGGACGGCGCCAGTGAAGGACAGTGACTGCGTAAGCATATTCGCTGTAGTAGCGATTCAGCCGGACGTGTGGTACAGCTTCGAGGGGCCGCTGTCTAAGAAAGTCTGTGAGGACAGGCGCAAAGCTGATGATATGCAGCCGATGGAGAATGACAACTGTCAAATTTGCGAGGATGCTAGATATCAGGTAAAGTCACGTTGCTTTATACTGTGTGAAATTGAGATATTTTTTATTTTTTTTACACAACATCCATTGCGATCGTCAACCCGCCTGGGCACTATCCCCCATATGCGCGTGACTACGCCACCAGGCCCGTCAAAAGAGAGTAAAATATACGCGTATAGTATTCGATACGTCGGGATATTAGAAATTCGAATAACTACGCGAAATTTTGTAAAAGTTGTTTTATTTCATAACGAGTTCAGAACCGTTTGTTTTTTAGCTAACATTTGAAGGTCTGTGGTCTAGTAACACACATCCGACAATGTACCCCACATCAGAAGACCTGGCACGGTTCAGCGACATCGTTGGAGCATCCCACAGCAAGGAAATGAAATTATACAAATATAACTCTGAAGCCACTGAGGGACACCAGATGTTAGCTCAACAAGGAAACACTTCCCTGTTGGAAGTGCAAGTTTTAGAAACGGTAAAATTTTCTGATTTTTACGTAGGTAATCGCGTTGCGGAGCGGGCCAGCTACACAAAGGCATGTTCGTACTGAGTTCGAGCAGGCATCAAAATTATATATGTGGTGTTTTAGGCAGGTATTCGCAACGGTCTTTTGCTTACCGCAGTTAAAAAACGGGCACGTGAATTCACGTTTAAAGTAAATTGACAAGAAGCGGCCAACGCTTTTTCTCAATTCAAATTCTTCAGACTTGGTGAGATCATAGCAAACCTTGCTACAATTTGCTTATCTCGATTGAATACAGTCGATATAATACAGGTAGGTATTACCTATAGGTGAAATTAATAAACTTTACGTTTTCAGCTCAGCGTAGATCCTGACAGTTCGCAAGTCCGCTCATTGATTAAAGCCACTGCTCCACCTCGACCCAACCTGTCAACCGTAACCAGTTTCAGGGTGACGCGACGTCATCACCTAGTATCTCTAGTCACTGCCATTTTACCATCACCTGACTGGTTTCTCGGTGTATCTAACTTGGAGCTGTGCACTGTAAACACCAATAAGTGGGCAGAAAATGTCACGCTTAACTTATATCCGTTGGATGCTGGCACTGACAGTGGAAAAACATTTGAGGTGACCCAATTAAGTTTTGTTAATAATCTTTCTTTTTATATTAAATTGCTATCGTCAGGTTAGGTCTTTAACAAGTATATGGCAACTTATTTAGCACTTATAAAAATAGTACTTTTTAAACTTTCGCGTTTTATATTCACTACTCGTACCTATAACAAATTTAGCAAGTCTATTATATAGATACGCGAATTAAACACTGAGTTAGTCCTCCTTACTTCTACCCTCCATACATTCTCATCCTCATAGTTTCGTTTTTATTGCTTTTAGTGGCAAACGCGCCACGGCCCATCTAATGGTAAATGGTAACCGTCGCTCATGGACTCAACAATACCTCTCGGTATTATTGTCAAGCCGCTGCTCACCATTTCATTTCACCGATATGAAATGAAAGAATAAACGGTTATCTCCTGCTACAGCCAAAACGCAACGATGTCCTTCATGGCCGGTCATACGGGAGATGGTGGTACCAACCCGCTCGGGCCCGCTACTAAGTGAATACTCCCACTTGGTACCCAGCCCTACCACCAGTGATGCAATGGATGATGATTGCTTACTTCCCTTAGTCGCCTCATACGACACCCGAGGGAAAGAATGGGGTGGTGACACTTGTATTCTTAGTCCGTCACCACAAGGAACTGTTTTGTTTGTCTAATCGTTTTAAGTTTCATCCCCAAAATTGCTCTTCATGATTTAGTCGGCGAACGAGCCAACATCTCCACCGCAGCCAATTACTAGAGCAGAAATAGATAGAAATATCTCTAACGAAAACATGAAACCATTTGCCAGACTGCTGTTCCATCTGATTCGCACATACAGCACGCCTAATTGTGTTCAAGAAATTGTTACTCAGGATCCAGGTAAGTCGAAGTATAACAAAATTATGCCGTAGCTGACCTATGGAATTATATGGTTACAGAAACACCATTCGTTAAAACTCATTAATTGTCTAATAAATATAATTTCTCTGCACAAGAAAAGTCTTATATTGGTAGGAGAGGACGCAGTGACCCAACAGTTGGTAATTGATTAGATACCACCAACCACTGATGGAGTTGCAATAACAGAGTCCCGGCCGAGTGTAGTATTTTAACTGAATTGGAGATCTACATAGGATAGTGGTAGAATCGCCTATTTTGGCTCGACCTGCGTGGCGTAGTCGGTAGTGTAGCCGACTTCCGTGCACGAGGTCGTGGGTTCGATTCCCACTCAGGACAATTATTGTTCGTGTGATGAACACAGAGACTGCGTCTAGGTGTTTTCTATGTATCATATGTATGTATTTACAAAAAAAAGTAATATATGCATTATATCCGTAATCTGGTACACATAGCACATGTGTTAAGTTCAGTTTGGGACCTGAGGATGTTGTGTGAAATGTCCGTGAATATTTATTTATATAAGAGGTGATCCATTTCGAGGTTCCCTACTTTTTTAAAGAAAAAAACACAGAAAATTCAAATTTAATGGAGAATTATAGATTATGTCTATCAAATGTTGGCCATTGCTGCGTCGCAGATGGTCCATGGTCCATCCGTTAAGTCCAATTTTCGATGACTCGTTCGAGCATTTCGACTGGTAACAACAAAGTAATGAGGCTCTCTGGCGCTCTGGCTCAATGGGTATGTAAACAAACAAAATTGTCGCATTTGGGACGAAGAGCAACCTGAAGAGATTCAAGAACTGCCACTTCACCCAGAAAAAACAACGGTTTGGTGTGGTTTGTGGCTCGAAATGGATCCCTACGATCGAAACACACAAGGCAAGACAGTGAGTAGTAGGATTCTTCCCATACAAAATGGGCGACATTAAGAACAACAAATTCTCTTACAGTGGTGTTGTCTGCAGTGCTGACATACCTACTAAACAACATTCCACGGAAATAATTGGAAAATCATTGAAACAAATGCACAGTAAAATTCAAGTGGGTGCCAAGTTATTTTATTGAATATGGGGGCAGACGAGTCACGGCCCACTTGATGGAAAATGGTAAACGTCGCTCATGGACTCAACATAATACCGAGAGTATTGTCAAGCCGCTGCTCACCATGTCATTTCACAGATACATGATATGAAATGAACGAATTAACGTCGTATCTTCTGCTACAACAAAAACACAATGTTGCGATTCGCTTGGTGGTACAAACCCACTCGGGCCTGATAGCAAGTGAGTACTTTCACAGCCCTACCACCAATAATGCAATGTATGATATTTGCTTACATCCCTTAGTCGCCTCGTACGACAGCCGTGGGAAAGAATGTGGTGGTGACACTTGTATTCTTAGTCCGTCACATATGGCGTATAAAATATTTAGGTTTTTTAAAATAATGAAATATAATTTAATACCAGCCGTCTCCACAATATTCAGTACGATAAACAGCTATAGTAGCTGGATTAGATGACTACCCAGGGTCACTCTTCCGCCATCTCTTTGCCGCTAGTGACTGCTCCCTAAGGCTGATTCATGATGTTGTTGCTCATGCCCAGGGTGCATTGCGGGGAAGTTTCTAATGACACAACAAGATTATAAAAAGTTTAGATTGAAAAGGTGTACCTATAACTTCCGAAGAAGTTTTTTTTTTATTGCTTGTAGTGGCAGACGAGCCACGGCCCATCTGATGGTAAATGGTAACCGTCGGTCATGGACTCAACTATACCGAGAGCATTATCAAGCAGCTGCTCACCATTTCGTTTCACAGATATGAAATGAAAGAATAAACAGCTATCTCCTGCTACAGCCAAAACGCAACGATGTATTTCATGGCCCGTCACACGGGAGATAGTGGTACCAATCCGCTCGGGCCCGATACCAAGTGAGTACTCCCACTTGGTACCCAGCCCTACCACCAGTCATGCAATGGTTGATAATTGCTTACTTGGCTTAGTCGCCTCATACGACACCCGTGGGGAAGAATGGGGTGGTGACAATTGTATTCTTAGTCCGTCACCACATGGACAGAAAGTTTTCAGAATTATACGAGTAGCTCTAGCTTATATTGTATAATCAGGTATTTGTTTTTCTTCCAGATGGTAACGTTGCAGAGACTGAAGACGGCAATGATAATAACGCCAGCGAGGAACCTTACAGACCTCAGTACAGGCCTACACCGCCGCCTACTTCAACTAGGTGTCTATTGCATGCTATGTAGTTTATGTACATAATTATTAAGAAATCTATCACCCAGCGTTTACCTTTGACGGGCCTCGTGGCGTAGTCGGTAGTGTAAACGACTTCCATGCACGGGGTCGTGGGTTCGATTCCCACTCAGGACAAATATTTGTGTGATGAACACAGATATTTGTACTGCGTCTGGGTGTTTCCTATCTATGTAGTTACAAAAAAATGTAATATATGTATTATATTCGTAATCTG
Source organism: Leucoma salicis (assembly GCA_948253155.1). Lineage (NCBI taxonomy): Eukaryota > Metazoa > Arthropoda > Insecta > Lepidoptera > Erebidae > Leucoma > Leucoma salicis. The sequence continues at coordinate 4,657,200 of OX411808.1, read as the reverse complement.
CTGCACTGCCGCGTGGGGCCGGCTTTAGAATTGTCCCACCCCTCTCCACCCATGGGAGTCGTAAGAGCCGACTGAGGCAATACCGGGGGAGTGGGCAGCAGCGCTTCCTCGAGTATTAACAACATCCACTGCGATCGCCAACCCGCCTGCCAAGCGTGGCGATTACGGCACTATCCCCCATTTCTTGGGGAGGCCTATGTCCAGTAGTGGACGTCTAAAGGCTGATGGATGGATGGAATGGCTGTGGAAATTGGCATTCTATGTCGATTTGACAAATCTTATGAATGAACTGAATTTGAGATTGCAAGGAGAAAATCAGCTTCTCCCTGATTTATACACCAATATCAAATTTAGAATTGTCCCACCCCTCTCCACCCATGGGAGTCGTAAGAGCCGACTGAGGGAATGCCGGGGAAATGGGCAGCAGAGCTCCCTCGAATATTAACAACATCTACTGCGATCGCATACCCGCCTGCCAAGCATGGCGATTACGGCACCGTCCCCCGTATGAGCGAAACTCATGTTGTGGCGTTCTCTTGGGGAGGCCTTAGTCCAGCAGTGGATTTCGAAAGGCTGATGGATGGATGGATGGATCCGTAATCTGGTACCCATAGCACAAGCGTTAAGCTTAGTTTGGGATCAGAGGACGTTGTGTGAAATGTCCGTGAATATTTATTTATTTACGTTACGTACATGAATACGTTGCCAGCGCCGTAATATTCCCTATATGATTTGCTGTAAACTTACTTTATCCACTGCTAGATAGGCCTCCCCGAACAAATGCTACAACTAACGGTTTTATGCACCTGCATCCAACGGTTCTGTTGGGTTTTGACCACTTGGTGGAATAGCAGAAAAAACTTAATACGGAACTTTGTAAACAATGTACCTACCTGTTCCCGCCAAAGGCTGGACGAATGAATGAGTGACAAATGTACAGCACCACCGTTTATATAAAAACCGTTGAACATTCCAGTTGAAAATCGAAACGCGTACGCGCAGGAGATGCGGTGGTCTCCCGATAAATAATCTTAAATCAGCCCTAGTGTCCGCGCAAAACCCATTAAAAGTATTTAGTGTGTATGTACCTAACGTCCTAGTGTTTTATGTCCATCAAGTGTAAATCCACTCATAAGACATCTGTGAAAGGCAATAATATAATAGGCCGAACATTGAACTCAGCCCTTAGGCAGGGTATCGCGTGTGTCTGTGTGTCTTACACGTCCAATTCAGGTCAAGGGAATTGGTAGTAATCGTTGTACCATCAACTCAGCGGCGACAGTGTTGTAGGCACCTCTGGGAACTTTAAGGAAGTCAGGTGTTCTCCAACCTATCCTTCTTACCACCCCAGAGCGCCACTACAGTACCTATATATACATTGATATTCAAAATAGGTTGGAGATCCATAATTAGGTTCATCAGCCGCGGTGGATCACCTCAGCCTAACCCATGGTATATTAGGTATAATTAATTTCACTATTCCCTACGACTAACCATTATCATATGAAACTTTGTATTCGGTTCAGCGAGGAGCCTCCGGCTGTGGATCCTGAGACTCAAGAATCTGAGTGTCCGATGACTACGTGGAGCGACTGGGAGCCCTGTGACGGTGAATGCGTTGACGCGAAAGTGATTGGATACCAAGCTCGGTACAGAAAACATATGGCGGTGAGTATGATTATTACCGTGCCGTGTGGGACCGGCTTTAGAATTGTACCACCCCTATCCACCCATGGGAGTCGTAAGAGCCGACTGAGGGAATACCGGGGGAGTGGGCAGCAGCACTCCTTCGAGTATTATTACATTAACATCCACTGCGATCGCCAACCCGTCTGGCAAGCGTGGCGATTACGGCACTATCCCCCATTCTTGGGGAGGCCTATGTCCAGCAGTGGACTTTAAAAGGCTGATGGATGGATGGATGATGATTATTACTAGCTTTAGCAGACATTTTTATATACCTAACAATATTGTACCCGCGTCTGCATAGATTTAAAAATTGAGTAAAATAACCCCAAGGGACTTATTTTGGGAGTATTGCCTTAATCGCCATGCTCGGCAGGCGGTTGACGATCACAGTACTTCTTGATGGTAATACAAGGGAGGAGGACTTTATATAAATACTTCAGTCAATTCTTACGTCTCCCACGGGCAGTCTTGGGGTGGCACATTATTTATCTATATAGAAAAATGCCATAGGAATCTCCTTTTTTCCGGGACATAAAGTAACCGTTCCGAACTATATATGCGAAACTTCATAATGATTGGTTCAGAAGTTTTTTTTATTGCTACCGATGGCAGAAGAGCCACGGCCCACCTGATGGTAAGTGGTAACCGTTGCTCATGGCCTCAACTATACCCAGAGTATTGTCAAGCCGTTGTGCCCCATTTCATTTCTCAGATATGATATGAAGGAATAGACGGCTATCTTCTGCTACAGCCAAAACACACTGACGTGCTTCATGACCGGTCACACAGTAGACGGTGGTACCGACCCGTTCGGGCCCGACAGCAAGTGAGTACTCTCACCAGGTAGGTACCCAACCCTATCACCAGTAATGCAATGGGTGATAATTGCTTACTTCCCTTAGTCGCCTTGTACGATACCCGTGGGAAAGTTTGGGGTGTTGACACATTGTACCGTAGAACATGGCAACTTTGCCTTTGAGGTTTGACTTTGCCCAGTCGTGTACTTTTTGGTTAAATGGATACATAGCAAATTTGGCCTTATAAAGAAATATTGTTTTATCTGTGGTGAATAATGCATTATTTTTTGGACAACACTACGGGACTCTGTGCCACGAATGTCACTTTAGTTGCCTGTCAGAGCTTGTGCAAACAGGTAGTGTTTTTTCGCGGGCAAAAACCAGTACAAACACTTTACCAAAAAGTGATAGTTGGAGTTACACCAGGTAATTGATTTTTTTGTCGTTGTTATTACATACGAAATGAATAATATTCAATTTGTATTTGCCGCGAAAAACCGAGTGTATTTTAAAATATGTGGGTGGGCAAAGTCACATGTATGTTTTTGTGCTATTGTTGACGACATTGCCAACCTATTTTTTTTGTGTAGGGTTGGCACTAATAATTTTTAATTAATCTACAACGATTAACTCTCTCTCTCTCTAACTAACGAAATGTACAACTTTATGTTCACATAGTATATGTACATATACTATGTGAACATAAAGTTGTAAGTACATTTCGTTTGGCATAAATATTATATGTATATGTTTGAGAATAAATTTTGTAATTTCTCTTAGTTACTATTTATTTCTTGGAGAGAATGTTTGTATTGCAGGCGTATTACATTATATTACAGCGTTTTATGTTAATAGCATATATACATATTTTTATACTATGCGGGTAGCAAACAAAGCATACGGCCGAATTGATGGTAAGCGGTGCGGGAAGCCTATAGAATAGACGCTAGCAACACCAGAGGTATCACTCGCACGTTGTAACTCCAAGAAAAGGGATAGGAGGTGGAGACAAAGGATAAGGAGGGGATTTGGGCAATAAACTGTGATAAGGAGATTGGGTATGTCTAAAAGATAGTACTGTAGCTTAGTGGATCATAGCACTTCCCCGGATAGGAAAGGACGCAGGTTCGATTCCCGCCTGTACTAAAATACTCTTTTTCCTTATTCACAAATTATGATTTGTACTTTAAGAGTAGCGGAGCATGTCAAGTGCTAAAATATAGATCAAAAAGTTTTTATATTTATTTAAAAAATAAAATAAAAAACAAATTGAGACAAAATTGCCTCAAATGAGGCCATGATGAATGAGTGTGCTAATTTGGCTACATTTTTTTTATCTGTAGGGCTCTTTTGAAAGCTGCGCCACCCTGCCCTCCCTTGGCGACGCTCTTGGCTAAAACTTATATTTATTCCAGGATCCCACTCCTGAGTGCACACAAAAGATGGGAACAGAAGATTTCCAGCATTGTGAAGATAACTGCGTGGAAGAAGAACAGAATAATGTCGAAGACGAAGAAGAATTATCCACTTAAATTGTACCTACTGATCGTAAATTATAAATAATGGCGGAAATTGGTATACACCATAGATGTAATATATAGAATACACAGTCAATATAGGAACAATTAAAACAAACGAGTTTCAATCACCCTCGGTTACTGCTGTTTAGGATTGTTTAGTACCTACCTATCTAATATCTACAGGTCGCGTCGAACTTAAAGCGTTGTTAGACGCTGTAGAGCAGCGGTCGGCAACCCGCAGCTCGCGGGCCACATGCGGCCCGCAAGCTACCCTCTTGCGGCCCGGGATTGTATTTTTTATCATTTTAATTTATATACCTTTTTTTTGTTAAGGCGGGAAAATATGTTCCTAACCGCACGCCCCGTCATTCGCGGCAACGAACAGGGTAGTGTGGAGCCCTCACCCACTAAAGAAACCCGCCATGTGCCGTCTCTCCGCCTTTATTGGCGGGCCACTGGAACTATGTTACATTCCTTCGGTGGTTAATTTATATGTATACCTAAATAAATAATAATAATTATAATGTAAATTATTATGGTACTTAATTATTGTAATAGGAAACCGTTTAATATGCCACAAAACCCTATTGCTATACAAAAAGAGTAGCTATAACGTGAAACACCATTAAGATACCGATCATAAAGACATTTAATTTAAACACAAAGTGAAAAATGTGAAATCGAAAATGTATAGTGCTAAGTATGTCAAATGCTAAAAATATATATAAAAATATCTAGACATTTAATTTGTTTATTTTTCGTCGTTTTTCTTAATAAAATAAAAATATCTTTAAATTTTAAATAATATGACAAATGTGGCCCTCTTTCCTTTATATAGCCCTGTGACCCCTGGCAGCCAAAAGGTTGCCGACCCATGCTGTAGAGCAGGGGTCTCCAAACTTTGAAGCCAGGGCCATAATGATTTTTCCAGTATGTACTAAGGGCCAAAACACATTTACATAAATCTCATTAGTGTTTTTTGTTTTACTGTGATTAGTAAGATTCATTTCAATTATTTGTTAGTTATTAATATGCTTAAGCTTAGATAATTAAGTTTCCTGCGTCATCATTTCTGTCGTTAAGTTTTACTTTGCAAATTAATGAAACCGAGTAATTATCATTCTATGTTTTCTTCTTCAACTTATCACAGCAATAGTAACAACAATAAGACATTGGCTGTGGCGGGCCAGATTGATGACACTAGTCTTAAGCTGTCGCGGGCCGGACTGATGACACTGGCGGGCCGGATTTTGCTGCGGGCCGTAATTTGGAGATCCCTGCTGTAGAGGAATATACAAGGATGCGTATTGCCAGTAATTTCTATCTATAGGTACACATCGTGGTGACCAGGATTTAATTTAGAGGAGCCTTGTAAATAGTCTGACTGTATAGTCATACTGTTTGGGTATGGTGATTCTAATAATCAGATGTGAACAATTCGCGAATCTTTAAAAGTTACTATTACTTCAGTGGTTCGCCGTCGTCAAAAGTACCTTAGATATTTTAGACAACACTAACGAGATTACTTCTTTTGAAGTCTCATCAAAATAGGTAACAGAGATTATTTTAGTGAAAGTAATATCTGGGCCTGCACCTCAACAGCTGGGATTTCAGGCCTTTCGCGCTTTCTGTAATATGACACACGTTGCGTCACACACTTGACAAACCAATGCAGTTGTTTTTTTATAAGACATCATACTGTACCTACTATAGAGAATGCTTCCTCTATCGCGGGGGACTTTACAAACATACAATTAACGGCCACAATGTACACTCAGACTCAGAACAACCATTTGTGAGTCGCTTAAAGAATTTTCCTGTTTTGGAATCGAATCCACAACATTCTGCGCGGGAGGTCGGTATATAAACCACTCCGCCATCTGCGCATTGCATATTTTTTCTTCAACGTCACGAAATATCGGGAAGGAAAGAACATCCTAAGTCCAGGGGCCAGTGCTACTTGCTTGCTTCACACTCTGCAGGTGGCGCACGAACTCTTACATCGCATCCTTGCAAAAGCAAACGCAACCGGCGGCGGACCATAGCTTGAACCATGTCATTCATGCGGACTACTGCAGTGCGTTTACGGCGCTGTTCCGCCAAATCTGGACAGTCTACCAGAGTATGCAAGGCCATGTCCTCAGGAAGATTCTCATAATGATGGTGCTGGGCTGACTCTTTCTGACATATGCGACACATATGCTTCCCGAAGCAACAGTACCCCGAGAGCAGTTACGTCAGTTATTAAGAGAGGGCACAATCATCCTATTGTCGCTCCAGGGTACATGAATGGACCTCGACGGAAGGGGGTCTACTGGTGGTCCCCGGAGCTGGCGGACCTCCGTGCGGCCTGTATTCGTACCCGGAGGTCCTACACCCGCAGTCGACGTCGCCGAATCCGCGACGAAGAGCGGGAGGGCCAACTGTATGCGGCGTATAACAGTGCGCGCGCCGCGTTAAAGCTGGCCATCTGTCGCGCCAAAGACGCTAAAAGGCAGGAGATGCTGGAGGGTCTCGAGCGTGACCTCTGGGGACGCCCGTACCGCGTGGCGCTTAACAAGCTCCGCGCCCAGGGCCCCCTCCTTACGGAGACCCTCCAGCCGGGCTTCCTCTCTGAGGTGGTCGAGGGACTTTTCCCCTCACGGGCGGTGCACACGCCCCCGGTCATGGCTCCGCCAGATGATGGCCGGGAGGCCGACGACGGGGAGGTACCGCCCGTGACGACGACGGAAATGGGGGCGGCGGCTGCGCGTATGCGGAGAGGCGCCGCCCCCGGGCCGGACGGGGTTCCCGCCCGAGTGCTGGCCCTGGTCCTCGACCACCTTGAGCCCCGCCTCGGGGAGCTGTTCGGCGCTTGCCTGGTGTCCGGACGGTTCCCTGACTGCTGGAAGGAGGGGAAGCTCGTGCTCCTGCCGAAGCTGGGACGGCCTCCGAATACGGTCTCGGCCTTCAGGCCCATCGTGTTGCTGGTCGAGGCGGGCAAACTCCTCGAGCGGGGAGTCGCTGCCCGCATCGTCCGGCACCTAGGAGCGGTTGGCCCCGACCTGTCCGACGCCCAGTTTGGATATCGGGCGGGTCGGTCTACGGTCGACGCCATTCTGCGCCTGAAGGCCGCGGCTGCGGAGGCCGTCACCTCGAGGGAAGTGCTGTTGGCGGTGTCGCTCGACGTCGCCAACGCCTTCAATAGTCTGCCATTCGGCTGCATCAAGGAGGCACTCCGGTACCATGGAGTGCCCCTCTACCTAAGGCGGCTGGTGGCAGACTACCTGGACGGCCGCAGCGTCCTCTTCGTGGACCGGGAAGGGGACGTTGTAAGGAAGGCTATGTCGTGCGGCGTCCCGCAGTGTTCGGTTCTTGGGCCGCTCCTGTGGGACATCGGCTACGACTGGGTCCTCCGTGGCCGGCTCCCCCCCGGGCTGGGCGTAATTTGCTACGCAGACGATACGCTCGTCACAGCCCGGGGCAGGACCCTCGAGGAGGCGGCAACGCTGGCCACCTCAGGTACCGCGGAGGTGGTCAGGCGGATCGAGGCGCTGGGGCTTAGGGTGGCCCTTGAAAAGTCGGAGGCCCTACTCTTCCATGGGCGCCGACGGGGCCCGCCCGCCAGCGCCTCGATAACGGTCAACGGTGTGGGCTTCCCAATCCAGGCCCACATCAAATATCTGGGCCTGGTATTGGATGGACGGTGGCACTTTGACGAGCACTTCCGCCGTCTTGCGCCAAGGCTCGTCAACACGGCGTCCGCCCTCGGGCGACTTATGCCGAATTTGGGCGGACCGAGTCTTGCGTGTCGACGACTCTACGCGGGGGTAGTACGGTCGATGGCGCTGTACGGCGCGCCCGTGTGGGCGGAGTCCCTGGCCGCTCGCAATAGGGCCCTTCTGTGGCGTCCACAGAGGGTCGTAGCGGTCAGGGCAATACGCGGGTACCGCACGGTCTCGACCGATGCTGCCTGCGCGTTGGCCGGAACCCCCCCGTGGGATCTGGAGGCGGAGGTGCTCGCCGACGTCTATTGGCGGGCGTCGACGGCGCGGGCGGGGGGCAGCCGCCCCTCGCCGAGCGCAATGTCATCGTGGCGGGAAGATGCCCGCCGCGTCACCGTCCTAAAGTGGAAGTCTCGGCTGGAGACGCCCCGGGCCGGTCTCTGGACCGTGGGGGCGCTCCGGCCGATCTTGGGAGAATGGGCAGGGCGGCAGCACGGGGTCCTCACCTTCCGGTTGGTGCAGGTTTTGTCGGGGCATGGTTGCTTCGGCAAATACCTGCACACGATCGCAAGGAGGGAGACGACCCCAGGCTGTCACCACTGCGACTGCGACGAGGACTCGGCGCAGCACACGCTCGAGTCGTGCCCGGCCTGGGATGTGCGGCGCCGGGAACTCGTTGCAGTCATAGGCGTGGACCTGTCGCTGCCGGCCGTTGCGCGAGCGATGGTTGGCAGTGACAGGGCCTGGACCGCGGTCGCCGCCTTCTGCGAGGCTGTCATCTCGCGGAAGGAGGTGGCGGAGAGGGCCCGTGAGGAATCCTCCTTCGCGGACCCGATTCGCCGCCGGCGCGAGGGGCGGCGTGCGCGTGCTTACTTGCGCCTGATGCCGCCCTAGCCGAGGCTGCGGACGGTGGGGTCGGGGAGTACCCTGCCGTCCGCGGAAGCCTACCGCGAAGGTGCGACGCCCAAGTGCGCAAGGCGTCGCTCAAGAGAGGGTGCCCGTAGGGGCTGCCGCCTGCGGATCGCGGTCGTAACGACGCGGTACCCGTGATCCGCCGTAGCAAGGGCGGGTGGAGGCGCACGGTGGGTTTTTAGTGGGTGAGAGCCCCATTCACCCCGTTGTCTCCCCGGGCAGCGGGGTGTGCGGTAGGACATATTTGCCCACCTAAAATAAAAAAAAATAAAAAAAGGGTACATGAATGGACTTACCACCACTTTAATGGCATGCCCTATAATTGATTACACCAACAGTTCCTAGCTTTCCGCTAAAAGGATCTGTTGGAGCTTAGACCTGTACCCTTGTTTTCTCGGAGTGCCAATTCTATTCATAGCTCCTGCGCCTGCTATCACCAATGGTATAAGGACACGGTCGTGAGGGGCCGGCACCAACAATAGCTCCACTCCGTCTCTTCCTATGGGAGTCGTAAAAGCCGACTAAGGGATTACCGGGCGATTGGGCAGCAGCGTTCCCCTGTGTACTAAAAACATCCACTGCAATCGCCAACCCGCCTGCTAAGCGTGGCGATTATGGTAAAACCCCCATTTTTGGGAGGCCTATGTTCAGCAGTGGACGATGAAAGGCTGATGGATGGATGGATAAGGACGAGGGATTTCATCTTCAGGGCAGTGTTTAGCCGAGGAGGATCGCTACCTCATAGGAAATGTCCTCTGACGATCCTGATCCATCACTCTTTGATATAGCAGTAGCTGCCAGGACAAGTACCCTAACTTGGGCCATGTGTAAGGCCATGGACCGCACGATACCCATGAAGGATGAAGGGCCTCCTACAAAAGGTAGGTGTCAGATCCCCCCCAAGCTCGGGAGCACCCATGAAAGTGTGAAAGTCACATGTGTTAGTTTGAGGGCCAACCCTCGGAGAAGATCCATTATCTATTGAGCACTATACCGAGATATTTCATAGTTGCCTAGACGCTGACATCGATGCGAAACCCTACTATGATGCTAGACCCTTTTGGTGGCCTCTTTTTAGGCCGATGGAAACATAGAGCCTCGTTATTATGCAAGGCCACCACTAAATCCAGCTGTCGGTTTCTTTGAATAATCTTTGGTTGAAGCTAAGCCTGTGTCGTCTTACGCGCCTTTCGTCTGTAGGTAGTAAAATTAAAGAAGAAAAAACACATAATTGTGATATAAAATACTTTTAGGAAACATTAAAAGAGGATGATCCAGAGTGAATTAGTGACGCGCGAGTGATACTACGGCAATTGCCCCGCGTAGTATAAAGAAATGGATTGATTCATAACTACGTACCTACCTACGTACTTCTTGCGCGCATCAGCGAACAAACAAACAGACAAAGAAAAAAAAAACACTATGGTTCTCTGTAGTCAGTTTACGGACGATAATTTTACGTGATAACGTCATATATGTTTTCTGAGAGTTTCGCAAACAATGCATCGGTCGCCATACATTTTTCGGAACGTGACACTTTTTCCTGTGTGCAGCTGGCGTTCATCGATTTATGAGACGTTATCTCATCAAAAGTTGTTTTGTGTTCAGGCTGGTTCAGGCACGCTTAAATTCAGTATTTTTTTCTCAAACATGTACAGCTCTGTTACAGCTTAATTTTATTAGAATTAGGATGTAGTACTTAGATTAATAATATGTCTAGATAAAGTGTCACTATTAAAAACGACATATAAAACAGGCGGGAATTATTATGCAAGTGTGTGCGACAACTGTATACGCTTGTCTTAACAATATTCCATATCTTTTACATGTAAGTATAATTAGTTATTGATGTGCCCGTTTATACAAACAATAACAACTTCTTAAACATTAAACCTCTTTACAGTATAGCTGATAGATTATCATAGTGCTATTTGTTCAAAGAATGCTGGCTGGCTATTTAATTAGGGACACTGAGGTATTGCGTTCTAAATTCAGAATTTGAATCTTAATACTATTTTATTTCTTCTCTTATTGTTTTGTGGTAGTTTTGGCGGCAATCCAGATTTTTAATTTAAAGTTTTGAGAATTATTTTGAAGAAAAATGGGCAAAAATAAAAGTTACGATCCAACACTACGAAAAATTATCATGAAGTTTGTCGAGCGTGGTTGGTCATACCGAAGGATAGCACAACATTTAAATTGTTCAAAAACTATGGTATGCAATGCAGTGCAACATTTCAGGCGCTATAACACAGCTTTAAATGTGTCCAGAACAAAATTATCGAGAAAAACAACTCCGCAATGATGACATGATAACCAGGTTAGCTAAGAAAGATCCGTTTCTAGGCTCTATTTTAATAAAACACGAAGTGTTTGAGAAAGAGAGCCAGTGTGCCAGCGAGGGACCATTCGACAACGTCTGGTAGAAGCAGGGTTGTTCGGAAGAGTGGCTCGCAAAGTACCGTTGTTGAAGAAAGAACATAGAAATGCACGTTTGGCGTTTGCACGTAAATATGGACATTGGACCTACGCCCAATGGCAACATGTATTATTCTCTGACGAGACCAAGGTTAATTTGATTTCTTCAGATAAAAGGCAATATGTACTGCGTCCTGTAAAAGCGGAAATGAATCCAAGATTTACAAAAAAACAGGTGAAACATGGCGGTGGAAACATTAAAATGTGGGGTTCATTTTCTGGACGTGGAGTGGGACCTGTGAGGAAAGTTCAGGGTAACTTAGACCAACATCAATACAAGGCAATATTGGAAGAAACTATGCTTCCCTATGCTAAAGAGCATCTCCCTATTATATGGACGTTTCAGCAGGATAACGACCCGAAACATACCGCCCGTTCAGTCAAGCACCTTTGGCACAAAATCAAAAAAAAAGTTGCCACTTATCGTACTAAAACTTTAGATGAACTTAATGAAGCTTTTTGTGAGGCATGGGCAAACATTCCTGTCGAAACATGTCAGAAACTGATAATGTCTATGCCGCATCGGTGTCAAGCGGTAATTAGTAACAAAGGTTTTGCTACTGGGTATTGATTTTACACGTAATAAAATGGAGCTGTTAAAGATATTATAATACTGCAGATTATTAGTTTTATTTAACTCTATTTTTCATTAGGTATACTTTACTGTCCTTAATTAAATGTCCAGCTACAGAATTGCACCTTAAAATTTAATACATGTTTAACCTTTGATATTAAATACTTTTATCTATTTATTTTATCTTTTATTGACAGCCATTTATAGCATAATAATCGGACCAAATTATGCAAATAATAGTTGCTGAGAAATCAATAGGGTTTTATATTTATATGTATATAACCGGTTATAGCTCTTCACTATCTTGAATGTCCCTAATTAGTTGACCACGACTGTATATATTTATAATCCTAACTATTATAAAGCTGAAGAGAGCTGTGCCTGTACATTCAAAATATTTGAGAAAAAAAAGACAACACAAAACTTTTTCAAATTTCTGTTTGTTTATTCGCACATCACGTAAAATGGATTTTAGAGCAACTTTTTTGGCAAATATCGGTATTAAACCATCTTTACTGATGATGGGGACGGTTGCCCACCTTATTGTTTGGACCACAGACTGTTTGGAACCAGTTCATTGGGTCCAAATACAACTGACGCATACGCGAAAAGGATAAATATACTTATACCTGTGTCTCTCTCACTCTTGCTAAAACCTAGTATGTGCATCCTTTTCTTCATCCTTAATGTCCAAATAGTAGCGAGTCTACATTATTCTTCGTCTAAGTTCGAAATCGTAATAAAAATAGTATTCAAACAACAAAAAAGAATTGTTTATTTTTTGTTGTTTAAATACAAAGTAAATAGCAGTATATTATTTCTAAAATATAATTTAATTGACAAAAATAAAATTTGAGGCATATATACCAGTAAAAAATATTATATACTATTCTAAAAAGTAGCAGGCACTTGTTTCAATAAATTTTCAGAACGTTCCTTTCCTTAGTTCCTTACGTCATCGCGTGAGCACTCATTCAATTCAATGCAGCAAAAAAGACAATTTCTGAAATAAATGAATCGGTAAAAATAATTTCTTACTTTATTTTGCTATTATGCTCACCAAAACTCCAAAACCTGCATTCAAGAGATATATTACATATTCTTTGAAGGCTGTATTATTATTTGAAGCTGCTGGTTTAGCCGCATCCTACGGAATCTGGTATAAGCTCAACTCTGATAGAGGTAATCTTTTTAAATTGACAATACAGAAATATGTAAATAAATGCGTAAATATGTGTTTCGAACAAAGAAATTAACTTGTAATAATTCTTATTTATTAGTTTCTATTGTTAAAATCGATTTAATCTCACTCCTATGGTGATGTTTATGAGCATGTGGATTATGAAATATCTGATCATTACACTGTTTATATATTGGTTAGGGTCAACAACAATCAACTGTATAGTTTTATCATAATTGAGTAAGATTTGCAGTTATTTATCATAACATTTGTTGATATTTTATTTGACCCCTTTTCCTAGATATCAATTCAACATTTCATATAGGTACTTAAGTATTAGAATAATTTTATAAAATTTATCAATTTACTGTTATTTTCTATTAAAAATTAAAACTATTTCATCTTAATATCAGTTATACTAGTATTTAATGTCAACATTTTATTATTGGGATAAGCATGACTCATTTATACAAGTCATTCAGTAATGAATATAAAATAATTCTCCACACACAAACAAATGTAGAATATTTTCAGTTTGTTGGATTACAAGTATTGTGACAGTTTCTTTTTTATTATTAATTTTAGGCATATCAATGACTCAGTGAGCCTAAGTAGCTTAATATTACTTGGGTAACTATTTAACTCAATAATTGAGCTAGATAAAATTTTCTTAAATTTCCTTTTCCAGATTTTCGTCTGTATATGTTCAAAAATTATAACTGGGCATTAGATTGCTACTACGGTATTGGTGAAAAGATTGGGAACCATAAAATTAGGGAAATAGATTTGGCATATTGGAGAAGCGAAGGCAAAATATAAACTAGCGGTGAGATGTCTATTGCTATTAGAGCCACATTTTGGGTGGCTACATTCGGAACCATCGGTTATGCACTGTTCAAGTTGGTCAAACCTGATGATGAATTACTTAAACAGGTCATTATTTTCAATATTCATTGATTGTGGTCACTGATCATTAAGTTTTTTTTAAGTTTTTAGTTGGGACTAATCTTCTGCATGATTTTTGTGGCTTGTGATGTGTCTTCTGTGTAGAAAATAATTTGAATTGTATAAAGCCCAGAATTATTTCAATCAGGGCGATGATTTACAAAGTCACTAATCATCATAAATCTTTGTGTGAACTTCAATCAGTGGCATCATACTTTTAAACAATCATCAAGTTTGATCCATTTTGTTCATGGTTCACATCAATCATTAAATATTTTCATTATTTTAAATTCATACTATTTTATTTTATAGTTTGAATCAGACTCTAAATACACCGATGCGAGGAAACGAAGCCATCAAACAGTAGAAGCTCTTAAAAGTGCTGCAAATCAAAACTCTGATATTAATAAGACTATAGAAGATTTACTGAAGAAATGAATGACAAACATTCTGTGTTAGAAAGGTTAAGTAGGAGGGATGCACAACGGTTAGAAAAGTTACATAAAGCACACAAGGCAAGGGAGGAAGTGGATGCATCAGATGAAAATGAAGACTATTTCTCTGGGGCATTCAAAATAAAATCAGAATTAATTGAAGACCTACTATCTCAGATACCAACAACAGAAACAAGTGCACTGCCCTCACAATTTGATAATATAAAACGAGAAGTTAACGAATTACAAAAGTATGTAGTCACCTCGTCATTTTTTCTTAAAGAATTTAATATGCGCAAATATTTAGGTATAGTACAGGATCTGCAAACGCAATGTTATGAATTAGAAGACCGATATGTTCCTAGGAAAAAGTTTGGGTTCTCAAAAAAGAAATTGCCAAAATCTCATAGTCAAAAACAGGAGTCACTGGATGAGAATGATAGTGCAGGAAAGAATGATAGCAATAAATGGGATGAAAAGCTTTTCGGCTTTGATTTACAAGAAGATAAAGTTTTGTTGCTAGAAAATAATGAATTATTTCAGAGGGATGTTACTCTACGCAATCTTAGAAACTGTACTATTGGTCTCAAAGGTGTCATGGGAACATTGCATTTAACTAATTTGGATAATTGTATAGTACTTTCTGGACCAGTAACATCATCTGTATTTGTTGACAAATGTACTAATTGCAAAATTGTCACGGCATGTCAACAGTTACGTATGCACACATCAAGCAAATGTGACATTTATTTACATGTAACTAGTAAAGGAATTGTAGAAGATTGTTCTAATATTTCCACAGCTCCATACAATTTATATTATGAAGACTTGGAAAAGCATTTCAATATGTCATTTTTAGACCGTAATTCAAATAATTGGGACAAGCTGGATGATTTTAATTGGTTGGCCCCAGATATACAATCACCAAATTGGTCAGTGTTAGATCAGTCAAAACGCATTACAAACTGGGATGAATGGTGGTCAAAAATTCCTTCCTAAGAGTTAGTAGGATAGCTGCTTTAAATTTGAAGTGTAATAATAATTCTCATAATATACAATTCTTAGAATGCATCAACAATATAAGACTAGGCTCCTAATGTAAAAATGACATAGTCTGCTGTTATAAAACTAAATACTAGGCTAGGCAAATAAAATTGTTGGTAAATTAGTAACTTAACTTTCTCATAGAGCCTTGATGTCTGACAAGTGTACCCAATAGCATCACATGAATGAGTGGTTCCCTGGGACGTTTCAGGAATACAGTCAGTTTATGCCGGATATACAAGTATGGTAAAATGCATGAGGTATTATTAAATATATATTAGATGGCAGTCTAATATGTTCACTAATATAAATAGACGAGTCTTATATTATATTGTTGATGTTAAAATAACACTAAATAATTTAGTTGTAACAATTGTATAAATTACATTTTATATGTGAGGAGATTGTGACAGGAAATAATTATGTAATCAATATTGTTTTAGAATATGCATTATATAAATAACTAGATGACACTGGAAGCTTTTAGAAGGGAAATCGACGATATGCCATTAAAAAAAAATCATAATCTTTGTTCATATTGTAACACTAACTTAAAAATATTATTGATAAACTTTCGAAAGACATTGCAAATAATTATCCATACAAACTTACCTGAAGATAATAAAAGTATTGATAATATAAATTAACTAACATATATTTATATACCTATTTTATACTTATGTACTACTTTGTAAGTGCTGCAAAAGTAACTTATTATAGAGTTTACTAATAACTAAGAAAGTATCATGTCTTTAATATTTAGTTTGAACATTGAGAGTAAATCCAAGCTGTATCACTTATCTACCTATACCTTGAAATATCTTTAGAAGCTACCAGTTTCTCAACTACCGATTGTATTAATATCGCTCCCGCATTTAAATGGATCTATGAAACTGTGTACTACTGATTTCTATTTGTTGTTAATGCAGATAGTCGTACCTACATTAATTATGATGGTAAAATTCTGAGTACTACTAGGGGCCCTAAATTAGTTTAGATATTTCTGCTTTTATATCTATATAATTTATGAAATAAAATACATAAGTTGTATAATTTTTCTTTTACTTCAGCAATGGGAATGTGCTGTTTGCTAAGCTACTGACAGTATAAGCTGGTAACCCTTTTTGTATATCCTTTTGGTATGTAGGGCTCGCCGAACGCTCGGATCTTAGTTGCGCCCGAGATACCCACTAAAACCACAGCGGCCTTAGCGGGGCGCCGGAGGGTCATCTTTCGACATTCTACTCCGACGCCCCAGGCGGATGGCCTACTAGCCACGCCCTGTCGTCATCAAGGCGGTGGGAGGTGAGCGTAGCAACGCCTCCTCCCCCATGGTCGCCGCCGGCGGAGCGAGTCGGTGTGTCGATGCCTCGCGTTCCCGCTCCGCGGCCTCCTTCCGTGCAATTACAGCCTCACAGGAGGCAACGGCCGACCAGAACCCGTCGCCGCCGAGCATTTTGCTTATTACGGCCGGCAGTGAGAGGTCTCTTCCACACCCGGCACCCTCCAGTGTGGCGCGTGCCCGACCGCGCGCCACACGGGGGTGAGCTGTAACCAAGTTTAAGCCGGCCTATGAGAAAAATCAAGCTATTCTTTTGGTGGCTTTATGCCGTAGCATATAGGCTCATATTATCATGCGACCCATTGATATCACGGAATGGGAAAATCCCTACGTAATGTGGAAATCCTTAGTCCTTGTGGTAGAGCCTTGCTTATCGCAGCACGAATGGGCCGGCTCGATCGGGGAAGTACCATCCAATCACATCAGCGTGTAACAACGGTATCTTACCATTATTTTTGGTATGGTGAGTGAGAGCGCCGGAGGCCCAAATGCCAAATAATCCTTAGTATCCTACCCATCCTCTCCTTATTATTCTTCCTATCCCTTTCCTTGGAGATGGCGATGCGCAAGTGATGCCTCTGGTATTGCTAGCGTCTATAGGCTACGGTAACCGCTTACCATCAGGTGGGCCGTATGCTACCACCGAAGGAATATAACATAGTTCCAGTGGCCCGCCAATAAAGGCGGAGAGACGGTACACGGCGGGTTTCTTTAGTGGGTAAAGGCGCCACACTACCCTGTTCGTTGCCCCGAGCGACGAGGTGTGTGGTTAGGAACATTTTTTCCCGGCAAAACAAAAAAAAACAGGTGGGCCGTATATTTGGTCGCCGCCCACGTATTACGAGGAGTGATCAATAAGTAGTGAGAACGACATACTCCTTGGTAAGAAAAAAAAAATACTGACAGGCATAGCTTAGATACATACCTATTTGTAATAATAATAAAGAACAAATCTTCGATTCTCTTTTGTTTTTTTCTGAATGTAGTCATTTGTTTGCTTCGTGTCGGAACGTGTTCTCGAAAATGGAGAATAACGAAGTACGAGCCGTTATTAAATACCTCTGTCAACGACGCAAGAGATTAATTGCGATTTGGAGGCAACATTAGGAGAGTCTGCTCCGCCGTATTCCACTGTTGCAAGGTGGGCTTCTCAATTTCGAGTAGGGAGAACGAGCACGGAAGACGAACATGGTTGCGGCCGTCCATCGACGTCAGTCACCCAAGAAAATGTTGCGAAAGTCGAGAAAATTGTATTGAGCGACCGAAGAGTTACCATCCGATACTTAATTCAAGAAACGGGCATTTCATTAATAAACATGGAATCTATAACACGCTTATTACGTCCAGACAAACTTGCGGCAGATCCGGGATCACCCGCAGCTGATTTAACTTATGAACACTGGAAAACTACCTTGGCTAATTATATTGCGGAGAATACTACAGCAATTACTGATGATGTCAAACTTAAGGTATTGTTGAACTATATATCGCCTAGTATATTCGCACACGTAAGGGAAGTTACAGATTATTTAACTGCTATAAAAACGTTAGATAGGATTTACCTAAAACCGAAGAATGAAGTCCATGCTCGATATATGCTTATGTCGACAAAACAAAAGCCTGGGGAAACTGTATCCGAATATATTCGCACATTACAACAATTAGCACATGATTGTAACTTCGACACAGTTAATGCGGAGGAGCATAGGAAAGAATACATTAGAGATTCTCTCATAGCTGGACTGTATTCTCAAGATATTCGGCAACGGCTTTTAGAAAACCTCAATATAACATTAGAGGAAGCTATGAATCAAGCAATATCTCTAGAAATGGCAAAAGAAAATTCTAAAGATTTTAGCAGTAAGTCACCAGTGGAGTTGAGCTCCATTGATGGTCACGTGGAAAACCCATGTAATTTAGCTGTAATATCAACACGTAAACGATGTTTCTTCTGCGGTGGAAATATTCATCAGAGAATTAAATGCCCTGCTTTTCGTGCTACTTGTCAAAACTGTAACAAAAAGGGCCACTTTGCTAAAGTCTGTAGAAGTGGAGGCCCAACAATAAATATGTCTAATAATGCTATATCAGAATCAGATGATCAACAACTTGGGGCTATTTTAGCAGCATCACCTGCTAGTTTGAAGAAAGCCACCATATCTATTACCGTCAATAACTACAAAGCTGATGCCTTGATTGATAGTGGAAGCTCAACTAGCTTTATTGACAAGAATTTTGCTCATTTATTAAACTTAAAATGTTATCCTTGGAATGAAAATGTAACGCTAGCCTCTAAAAACAATATATCATCTGTGACTGGGATTTGCCATGTAACTTTACAAATTGATGATCATATTTATAAACAAAAACCTTTATATATAATGGATTCGCTCTGTGCGGATATCATCATTAGACATGACATCTTAAATTGCCACTCCTCTCTTGAACTTCAATTTGGCGGTCCGAAGAAACCTCTAAAAATATGTAATGTAATGGCAGCATCTGTACCTGAAGCGTCATTATTTAGTAATTTAAATAATAACATAAAACCTATTGCAATTAAATCAAGAAAATATAGCGAAGCCGATACTTTATTTATTCAAGAAGAAATTAACAAACTTTTAATAGATAAGGTCATTGAGCCTAGTAATTCCCCTTGGCGAGCGCAAGTTCTGGTCACTGGAGGGTCAACGCATCGCAAACGTCTTGTTATAGACTACTCTCTCACTATAAACAAATATACCGAATTAGATGCCTATCCCCTACCTAACATCGAATCAATTGTATCAAAGGTAGCAAATCACAACGTATTTAGTCAAATCGATTTGCGTAGTGCCTACCATCAAGTGCCTATCCTTAAAAGTGAGAAAATTTATACTGCATTTGAAGCCTGTGGAAATTTGTACCAATTCACTCGCATACCGTTTGGTGTAACAAACGGAGTAGCTGCATTCCAAAGGACTCTACATTACATTATAACTCAAGAAAAACTGGCTGGTACATACGCGTATCTTGATGACGTCACTGTATGTGGAAAAACAAATGAAGAGCATGATAAAAACCTAGAACGATTTAAGAAAGCTGTTACCAAATATAACTTGACACTCAATGAAGATAAATGTGTATACAGACAAAACTCCATAAAGTTACTAGGTTACACAATAAGAAACAATTATATTCAACCAGATGAAGATCGTCTCAGTCCTTTAATGAGTCTGCCTATTCCAACAGACTCTCAATCTCTAAAGAGAGCCCTCGGTATGTTTGCACATTATGCGAAATGGATTAAGAACTTCTCTGAAAAGGTCCATCCTCTTACTACCGTTATTAAATTTCCATTAAGCGAACGTGAAGTTTACTCTTTTCAACAAATAAAAGGTGATATAAAAGGATCAGCATTAACTGTAATAGATCCTACCGAAATTTTCACAGTTGAAACAGATGCTTCGGAGCACTCTATAGCAGCTTCTCTTTCACAAAATGGTCGACCTGTCGCTTTTTTCTCTCGATCACTTAATGATTCAGAACGCCGACATTCTTCCATTGAGAAAGAAGCAAGTGCCATAGTCGAATCTTTAAGGAAATGGCGGCACTATCTTATGGCAAGACGGTTTTTACTAATGACCGACCAACGTTCTGTTTCATTTATGTTTAAACAGAGTCACAGTAGCAAGATAAAGAACGAGAAAATTGAAAGATGGCGTCTTGAATTATCAAGTTATAAGTACGACATTTATGTTATTATTTAAATTACTAAATAATGACGCTTCAGGTACAGATGCTGCCATTACATTACATATTTTTAGAGGTTTCTTCGGACCGCCAAATTGAAGTTCAAGAGAGGAGTGGCAATTTAAGATGTCATGTCCAATGATGATATCCGCACAGAGCGAATCCATTATATATAAAGGTTTTTGTTTATAAATATGATCATCAATTTGTAAAGTTACATGGCAAATCCCAGTCACAGATGATATATTGTTTTTAGAGGCTAGCGTTACATTTTCATTCCAAGGATAACATTTTAAGTTTAATAAATGAGCAAAATTCTTGTCAATAAAGCTAGTTGAGCTTCCACTATCAATCAAGGCATCAGCTTTGTAGTTATTGACGGTAATAGATATGGTGGCTTTCTTCAAACTAGCAGGTGATGCTGCTAAAATAGCCCCAAGTTGTTGATCATCTGATTCTGATATAGCATTATTAGACATATTTATTGTTGGGCCTCCACTTCTACAGACTTTAGCAAAGTGGCCCTTTTTGTTACAGTTTTGACAAGTAGCACGAAAAGCAGGGCATTTAATTCTCTGATGAATATTTCCACCGCAGAAGAAACATCGTTTACGTGTTGATATTACAGCTAAATTACATGGGTTTTCCACGTGACCATCAATGGAGCTCAACTCCACTGGTGACTTACTGCTAAAATCTTTAGAATTTTCTTTTGCCATTTCTAGAGATATTGCTTGATTCATAGCTTCCTCTAATGTTATATTGAGGTTTTCTAAAAGCCGTTGCCGAATATCTTGAGAATACAGTCCAGCTATGAGAGAATCTCTAATGTATTCTTTCCTATGCTCCTCCGCATTAACTGTGTCGAAGTTACAATCATGTGCTAATTGTTGTAATGTGCGAATATATTCGGATACAGTTTCCCCAGGCTTTTGTTTTGTCGACATAAGCATATATCGAGCATGGACTTCATTCTTCGGTTTTAGGTAAATCCTATCTAACGTTTTTATAGCAGTTAAATAATCTGTAACTTCCCTTACGTGTGCGAATATACTAGGCGATATATAGTTCAACAATACCTTAAGTTTGACATCATCAGTAATTGCTGTAGTATTCTCCGCAATATAATTAGCCAAGGTAGTTTTCCAGTGTTCATAAGTTAAATCAGCTGCGGGTGATCCCGGATCTGCCGCAAGTTTGTCTGGACGTAATAAGCGTGTTATAGATTCCATGTTTATTTTATTATTGGAATAAATATAATATAATTCATATGGAAGTATTCCATCCATATTGAAACAATCTTTGAATATGAGAAAAGTCTCCGCAAGACGGGTGCCGAGAATGTTAACCGACAGTCAGAAACAAAATCGACTTGACATTTCGAAGATATTGTTGGACAAGTTTCAAGAAGATTTTGAAAACTTTTTGTCTCGTTTCGTAACAATGGACGAAACATGGCTCCATCATTTTGATCCCGAGACAAAACAGCAATCTTCGCATGGAAACGACCATCATCACCGACCCCGAAGAAGTTTCGTGCCGTGGGATCGGCTGGCAAGGTTATGGCCTCAATATTTTGGGACTCAGAAGGGATATTGTTGATTGATTACCTAGAGCGTGGAACCACTATTACAGGCCAATATTATGCAGCTTTAGTTCCCAAGTTGAGGAATGCCATCAAAGAGAAAACGAGAGGGAAACTTCGAAGGGGCGTGCTGTTTCATCACGACAACGCACCCGCGCACAGGTCGTCAGTTGCGATGGCTGCCATTCAGCAAGCTGGCTTCGAATTGGTTGACCACCCCCTTGTTCACCAGATCTGGCGCCTAGCAATTTTTATCAGTTCCCCAAATTGAAAGAATACTTAAGGGGAAACAGGTACGAAGACGATAACGAGGTGATGGATGCCGTGGAGAGCTTTTGGCAGGACCAAGACAAAACTTTTTTTTTGAAAGGGATTGAAGCATTGGAAAAAATTGCTGGACTCGGTGTGTAGAGAGACTCGGAGACTATGTAGAAAAATAAATTATTAAGTTATCAATAGTCATTATATTCTATCTCATTCTTACTACTTTTTGATCCCTCCTCGTATATACAAAGGAAAACACGGGGTGTGTGTGTGTATATTAATGTTATCCTTCTGTGCTCACATAAAATCTTTGAAAGTTATCGACTAAATTACTGGTAAGTTATAGGGTAGTGTAGTCGAATTAAATAAAAGTCAATGCAACAGTAAATAATTTATTTATTACATCAAAAATATATAAAATTGGCGAGTTGGTGAAATCACAGTAATTTTAAGAACTCATATTCATTAATTTCCATTTATTTTGCAATCTTAATAAAAACGACAGATTGTGCAGCTATCTCGAAACCAATTCTTATGTAAGATTGATTTAGTGTGTATATTGAACTATATTAGAACAGCGATTTTGAACCATACACAAGAAACAACGGCACTACGGTTGCTTCTCGCCGATCTATGAGAGGGTGGGTGCTACTTCCCTCGTCGAAGCAGCCCATTGATGCTGGGAGCAGGGTACCTACGTTTTATTTTATTTAATCTCTTCTACATGTGATAGTAATGAAGATATATGTAATTTTAAAAATAAATTTACGTACATCTTATATAAATATATTTATGTTTTAAAGAACAAATTATTTGTGAAAGTGGATAAAAGATATACCTACATGGTGGCGTAAGTAGTAAAGACAATTGTGAAGGCGGTCGGCGACTGCGATCTAGAACACTTTCCCGGATTGGAAGGGACGCAGGTTCGAATTCCGCTCACAGCAAACCTCTCTTTTTCCACTTTCACAAATAATTTGTTCTATAAATTAGTTGAATAAATACAGATCGAAATATTTATGCTTGTTGTTTACATATGTAATAATAGCATAATATAAAGTCATCTAGTTTCAAAATAAATTTTATTTTTTAAAATAAACGAGCTAAAATTTTATTAATTTAAATTAATATTTTTATAAGTACCTTCATCACAAGTAGTATATTTCATAAAGTATTTTTACCTAATTTCTACAGTCCAAAATACATAAATCCAAATTAGGTATCTATATAAATATAATATAGATATTTTATGAATAACAAACTAATAAAGTATAAATAAGTATTTAATATAAGTAATAAGTATTTAAAGCAACACCTTATTGACTAAAAATTATGCTGAAATAATTTCAAAGTATGGTAATAGGTAAGGTATTTACCTGCATGTTTTAAAAATATATAGTGTTGCCAGATTATCATAGCATACAGTCTTAGAACCGATATGTAACATCAAAATGATTACAATTTATGCACACTTAAACAAAAAGAACTTCTCCTATTTCCAACTTCAAATCCTGGCAACACTGAATACCTCATTTTAGAATACTACAAAATTACAAAATGTCATTAACCTTTTGAACGCCAGAGCATAACCGCACGTACCTTCCACTCCAAGTCAAAAATTCACAGCAAAATACCTAACTACACAAAAATTCCAAAGCTTCGTCAATAATCAACTGAATTATTTTCGCCCACAATTATTTTCAAATAAAATTTCCTCATGACATTGAAATTGTATCTAACCTCACGCTACTACCCACCATAGTAATTTACAGAATTTTTAATATTGTAAAAGCAGAAAGTAGAAGTCAAAAAAAAAAACAAATGACAATAAGGTAGGTACAGGCAATATTCTTTATCTGCTCTCTTGATATTATGACAATGGCGTCGCCAGCCAGCCGTCAGACACGC
Organism: Leucoma salicis; assembly: GCA_948253155.1. NCBI lineage: Eukaryota > Metazoa > Arthropoda > Insecta > Lepidoptera > Erebidae > Leucoma > Leucoma salicis. The sequence goes on along the minus strand of OX411808.1, from coordinate 4,633,092 downwards.
CTATATAACCTAATACACTATTTTTTTGAATTAAAACTACCTACGTTTACGGAATCTATCGCGTTTATTTGTTTGATTTTCTACTATCCCGACACACGGGTGGACTTAGATGGTAGACGTCCAAGGCTTATTATAACATACTCGTATCCTAATTAGGGATGTAGCAACATAACATCTCGATACTATGTAGTATAATACTATTTTGTAATAAATAAAACTCATTTCAAATTAGCTTATAATCATTGCTTATAAGTAAAATATTAATATTTTTATGTTCAATAAATACGGATGTTCCTAAACCTTCTGGATATAGGTAAAATTATATAAAAAATAAACAAACGATAAAATGGGCAGCAGCGTGTGCGATAGGACATTTAAACTAACCTAACCTAAAAAAAGGGATGCGTGGAAGTTGAGATTAGCTAATTTTGAATCTCAACCTAACCAAATTTTATTTTTAATTCTATAGATGACTAGCCTTTGCCCGCGGCTTCGCCGCAGTCAAAAGCTAGTTTTTCGGTTATATCTCAGGTTCCCGATATAGTAGCGGGATAAAATATATATCAGTTTTTAAGTCTAATCAAGGTCTTTCAAATAAAAAAAGTTGCATCAAAATCTGTCCAGTAGTTATTGCGTGATGCGCGAACAAACAAACAGACAAACCGATAAACAGACAAAAATTCTAAAAAGAATTATTTTGGGTTTAGACACGCCTATATAGCCTATTACAGCCATTTTTTCTTAAATATCTTGAATGTACAGACACAGCTCTGTTACAGCTTTATAATAGTATAGATAGATAGATAGATAAAATTAATAATAGTATAGATAATGTGGTTTTATAAGACTGAACCTTATAATTGGTTTATCCAGATACCAACTGATACTATAGCGAGTTTCACTTTTAATTTTAGTAAGTTTTTAATTATATCTTCCTTCTTGTATTCTCATATATTATTTTCTTCTTATATTATCATACGTCACATCACTAGCGGTCACATATAGAAGAGTATGAGAACACTCCTTTTTGAACATTTAATTTCTTCTTTGTTATCATGAAAATTTTCAGAATCCATGACGTATTTTAATTTGTTTCATGCAATCAAAGACAAACGGAATCTTTAATTCGATTTAAGATGTATAAATAAACACACACAAAAGTAATGATTTAATTGTTTATTTCTTGTTATAGTTCACCGCAGTTTTTGTTGTTTGTGTCGTCGGCGTACAGGGGCTAGACGGAATCTCATATCTCGCAATCGACATCGTATCGTCTTGCTTGTGATTGGTAGAGAAACCGACGCGTGATGTCGCAATAATCCCTCGGCCAATTACGGTGATCTCTCAACCAATCACAGTGATCACGATACGATGTCGATTGTGAGATATGAGATTCCGTCTAACCCCCCAGTTCACGCGCTCTCTTGTCACGTGTATATGACAATGGCGTTTAAAAGGTTAAACGTTATTGGCTCATGGTATATCACGTTCCTCTTCTAATCAGGTTTCCATTGTATGGATACAAGATTCCAATGGAACAAGTTCGGAAAAACAATTTGTTAGGACCGGAGGCACATTATACAGTTTGTCGGAATAATTTGTTTCTAATCTAAATACATTAATTTGTTTATACATTTATTATTTTAAGGTGCAACACCATTTTATTATATTCCGCAACACTGAACAGTTTATCTGTACCGATAATTGTATTTATTGTGACAAAGTTGTAATACGTTTAAAATATTTTCTTTCTTAACTAAATACAAATACACATTATTATTCCATATAAATTATTAGCCTTAACGGCTATATATAATATAATGTCTTTAACACCAGGCGACATAGAGTAAGTCTAATTTTTTTTAGAATATGTTATCAAAATCTCTTTTAACTTGTGAACTATTGAAATCAGATGATTATTATGAATACTTTAGATTTGAGCATTATAAAGCTTAATAGTAAGAAGGCAGTTAAGTTCACACGGAATGTTCACATAATATATAAGTACAAACATGGTTTTATAATATAGGATTTTTAGATGCATGTAAAATGAGAATCATATATTTCAGTCTTTATATTGGTGTGCTGGAGGCATGGAGGTGGTAGTATGAACATGTTGGTTTCAAAGATTCAATATATTTCATAGATTTTTTTAATAAAGCAAATAAAGTTGACCTGCAGACCAACAAACACGCTGTATAACTTAGAAGAGTATAGTTTCTGACAAATTGACAATATCATTGTATGATAAACTTTTGTAATATGGATTCGAAAATAGTTTTATGTAATTATGTAGAATTAATCGATATTAAATCATCGATATTTGCTAGTAAAACAATCGAATCAACGAACTGATTTTCTTGACGTAATTAAGGCAACAAATAATTATTGTTGGCTATACTGAATTCGATGCTATTTTTACGTCTAATGTTTCCGAGTACCTTTTTTGTTATGCTTGCTTTACTTAATTTTTAAGAAGGGTTTTTAATTGCAATGGCGTAACGTTTTAAAAATTGTTAATTAAGGAATTCAAAGCCACTATCGCTATAATGTTATTGTGTGAAATATTTGTGACCTTAAATATTGTAAAATATTTTTTCGAGACTACTAAACATTTGCGAATAAAAAGGGGCACAATACGGTATAATTTCATAAATTGAATAGGAATCATCGAATTGCTGCAAAGAATAAAACTATTTTTATCTATAAAAAATAAAATAACAAATTCGCGCGAATTTTTGTTATTTTTTAGAACCAATAGATCAACGGATTGGCGTGGCATAGAGTGCTTATGCGTAAGGAGTTGGGGACGGGAACTGCTATTCTACACTTTACATAAACATCTTATACTGTTTTTGAGACAAGTATTTACACATACATATATATTTCCCATATTACATCACAAAATATTTCTATAACTAGCCATACTAACCTGTGAAACACATTCGGCGCGTCAAACCTAATGGCAATTATCAAAAAGTTGCGATATTGAGACATTTTTATAGTATTTCTTCTTTCTATTTCTGATTAACAAATTGAATGAGAAAGAGGAAGCACTACAGCTAATATTAAATAGGAAATTTAAAAAGTTTACATGATTGGTTTCGAAACCAAATAGTTAAAAATATTCATACGTTTGACTGGCCACCGAAACAGAAGAAACCTTACCTAAATGCATTGTTTATTTATTATAATCGTATGATAAGATCCTTTAATTTCGTTGTCCATTTATTCCAAAGTCTAAAACAGAATTCGTCCACGGACAAACCGACTCAACCTGACTTATTTTTAGATAGTAAGGACCGCACACCGCGTTTTTTAAACGCGCCGCCAGCGCACGTTTGTTGCGATACAAACACGATACGCACGTGAGCCAAACGCAGTTTGTAAACCTTTCCACACATTAATTATTTCCAGTTTCGTTTGTATCGATGCAGCTACTCTCTCTAGTCTAAAATACTTCTATTTATTGAAATAAATACATACTAACAAAAACTGGTGATTGTTTATTTTCTACAAAATGCTTTGTATGACGTCCGCTTAGCATGACGTGTTTGTTGTTTCCCTGCGTTGTCATTATAAACGGATTCCACTTTACATACCATTGTATGGCTACAGGCGCAAACAAATTGCTATGTGGAATGAAAAACGCGCAGCGGACGCGCGACCGTCATATGCGCGTTTAAAAAACGCAGTGTGCATATGCCCTACATATTTAGAAATTTCGGCTTACATTTTGTGCAAATGTCCAAATATCGCAACTAGTTTATTCTAATAGAACTACACTAATCTACCTCACCAGTTAGGCTTCTTATGCGATATGGTCCATTGCTGGTAAGTGTTGTTAGGGTCGCAGGGCGCCAGACCCAACTGCTTCGAATGTGGTTGCAGTGTGAGACAGTAACCATGCAGGCGGTGGATTAAATGACCATGACTGTCATCGTAACTGTAACAGTCATGCAATATTATATAAGATTTTTTTTTAATTATGGCTACAGATTAAAGATATATACTGGGTAATTTTTTAAACAGTGCGCAAATTTTGAGAGAATAAACTTACTCAAAATTTGCGCACGTTGCGTATTTTTTATTTTGATATGTCTTAGTACTAAAAAATAAAGTTATCGCTAACGAAAGGTTTTACTTTTCAAAACAAATTTATAGTCACACTACGCGCGCGCTTCCGCAGGTATTCCTACATCGGCGCTTGGTCATTGCGCCGACGCGTAGGTATCTATACGGGTTACTGACCGCTAATTTTATCAGGTTCGAAATAAACTTTTTAAGATTAGGTCGTGACCTAAAGTTATTTGTAAGAGTAGTTCCAATTTTTCCTTTATACTTTCATGGGCTTAGGACCATCAAAATGCAGAAAATAAAGCTTCTAGCTGCTCGTAAGATTGGTGTCCATATTTTACTGATTTCAAGTCGGACAAAAAAATTTAAAAATCGGATTAAACAATTAATGGAAGTGTCTTTTATTACTGATATGGAACCACCAAAAAAAGTTTGCGCACTTGTTAAAAAATTATCCGTTTAGTGCATCTAGCGAACCGAAAGACACCGTCTTATCCGAACGTTGGCTTGCTAAAAATTCACGAAAAAAATTAACAATTAAAATTACATTATATTAATACCTACAAACTTCAATATTCTAATTTGAAACCTTGTACCATTATAATAGTGCTATGTTTTCTTTGGAAAGACTGGCATCTTTTGGTTCAGACAATTTTGAGCGCGGACACGATGTCAATTTGTTGGTAGGTCAATGGTGGTAAAACATTGCTTATTTAGCATGTGTGGGCCAAGCGCAAAGGCAAAATAACTCTCTCACAGAATACCAGCTCATATTATAAGTAACTACTGGTACGGTGATTGAAAGTGCCAGATACCGACAACACTTCATCCTTTCTATGGTACGTTTCCTACTTTTCCCTGTAGCTGGCTACGCGCACGTGATAACTTTAGTATCGCTAGCGTCTAGAGGTTACGATAGCCGCTTACCATCAAGCGCTCCATATGCTTATTTACCATTATAAGTAAGTTTATAAGATGTGGTATGAATGTACCTCCAAGGTCCATCAACGGTGCCGAGTCTACAGAAGGCTTGCTTGACATTGTTGACGTCAGCTTCCACACAACGTTCACCGACACCCAGCTGACCAGCCTCGTTTAAGCGGAACAGCTGACTGTTGCCAGCACCGTGGCATGAAGATGTACCTGTATAGAGTAGATTATTAATAATGACTAAGAAATCATCTTGTCTCCAACTGTATTTTGTAGTGAGAGACACACAATAATCAAATTATATGTGAATGTGGAAAAATAACTTTAGTGCGAGTGGGGATCGAGTCTGCGTCCCTTCCAATCCGGGGAAGTGCTCTAACCGCTAAGCTTATAAGCTTAGTTTGGGAAAAAAGTTAAGGAATACGAATAAAATAAGCAATATCATTAAGAAAAAAGAAAAACATCGTATCAACCAAACCTTGAAAAAAAAGGCACTGGCCTCCTGCAAAACCCCAGTACAATGATCAAAATACTTGAAAGCCCAGATTAAAAGGCGGAAAAAATATAACATACCTATATAAGCTGGAGCAGCTTTCCCCATAGTATCCAAACAGACACCAGTAGCCTTGTTCTTCACCATTCCCCAGTGAATATTCTTCGGCAATTTCGGGAATTTGTCGTACACGTCATAAGCCACATTCTCCATGAACCAACTAAATGGCTTACATTTCAACCTGTCTCTTAAAGCAATTTGCTCACTAATATCTCCCATGTCCAGGAACCTAGCCATTGGTTCTCTTGTGTAGAAATATTCCTTATGTTCTTCATCGAACCATGTCTCTATCACTCTCTTATAGTTAATTGTAATCAGGGAACCTTTTCTGTTCTTCGCTAAATTGCCGAAAGAGTAAGGCATGAATGCTCTATACACGTGACCCACTTTAGAACAAGGTACCCATTCAATGCTGCCTCCGCACTGCCAGATTTTGAAGCTCAGCTCAAAATTTTCCCCACCCCATACAAGAAGACCTGGATCATATGCTCCTATTGATAGGAAATATCTTCTATTGATTGCAAAAAGACCTCCAGCGTGCGTAGGACTCTTGTATGGCTCAGATTTGTGCTTGTGAAGATCTGCTTCCCTATCTGGAACCTCATTTTCTTTATAGAGCATTCCCCATTCGAAAATGCCTCTGTAATTTACACCATGTTGATATACGGGTCTGTATTCAAATGACCTGTGGTCGATGCCATCTATGACTGGTACTGTCATGATTCTATAGTCACGATATATAGGTGCAAGTAAAGGAGGCAGCCAATTTATATTGACCTCGCAGTGAGCGTCAAGAAAAACAATGACGTCACCGGTGGCTTCCTGAGCCCCTCTCGAACGAGTTCTAATGAGACCCTCTCGTTGACTGTTTCTTATTAATCGCACTTTACCTTTCCATCTCTTTATATAGTTGTCTAAGTTACTTTTCAGATTTTCTTTGTCGGAAAAGTCATCCACCTGCGCGTGAAAAATAAATTATAAAATTAAACCTTCAATTATATGCAATAATAGACGTTATTAGTACACAAGTACGACTAATCGTATATACAGTCCATGGTACGGTAATCCAATAAAGAGAGACCTGATGCAGGATTAACAGATTTTTGGAGCACGAAGTAGTTCTTCCGAAACTAATCATAGGTCAACCAATTATGTAACTGCTCATAGGATTAAGTTAAGATCCATCCATGAAGTTTTTAGGTTTTTACAGATATCGGTTAGTTCTTTTTTCTTTTATTCATAAGCATTTTGTGTTCATCTATAATATTAGTTGTACAATTTATTTATTTATGGAAATTAATGCATAACATTACAGAGTAAACCAATTCGTTATACATAATAGATATAATTACAATTGAAAATAAAACAAAAATACATAATATAAACAGTAAATTATTTTAAATAATAAACCTTAGTTTAAGATGAATTTAAGTAACGTTATAATATAACTAGACCTCAAAACTAGACTACAGCTATATTTCTATCTATATTAGGTACGGCTGACTTGCATAAACTTCTTTATCAATCCATGTGGTCTTCTACGGAGAAATTGCCAGATGTATTGTTTAGTGACAGTAACCGATGAAACGTAGTCCACTGTCAATGTGCGTAGGTACGCTTGATAAGATATGGTTTCATAGTATCAATCTAGATCCGTAGGAAGTGGGCAAAGTCTTGTAAGGGGTCGTCTCACACGGCCTCTCGCCGTGGTGATATCTGCAACCCTCGATACTCCATCAGGTCCAGGGAAAAGTCGAGCCACTCTTCCAAGGCGCCAGCATAACGGGGGTACGTTGTCCTCTTGAAGAAGAACCAGATCATCGATCCTTAAATTGCCAGAGCTCGTCTTCCACTTTGTCCTTTGTTGCAGTTCAGCTATGTGCTCGCCTTGCCATCTATTCCAAAAATGCTGTCGGAGCTGCTCAACTCGAGCATATCGTTGAAGAGAGTCTTGTTGTCGGTCTTCCAAAGCAGGAGAAGGCATGGCAGTCAGCGGTCTTCCGATTAGAAAGTGCCCTGGGGAAAGGGAGAGGAGATCATTAGGCGAGGAAGACAGAGGACACAATGGTCGACTATTAAGTATGGCCTCCACTTGAGCAAACAAAGTTGTCAACTCCTCAAATGTTAAATGACTGTTGCCTAACACACGTCGCAAGTGGTGCTTCGCGGATTTTATGCCAGCCTCCCATATTCCACCGAAGTGAGGAGCGTAAGATGGTGAGAATAAAAATTTGATGCCCTCCTGACTCGCAAACTCAGAAAGAGGTTCCGCGTTAGACTTTATAAACTCGCCTATTTCTTTCGCGGCTGCTACAAAATTACGGCCGTTGTCACAAAATATTTCAGATGGCTTTCCTCTACGAGCAATAAATCTACGAAGTGTCATTATAAAAGCGTTTTTGGTTAAATCACTGACAGCTTCCAGGTGGATGCATTTATATCGCAAACACACAAACAAGCATAAATAACATTTTATTAAACGACTGCCTCGACCCTTTCGATTGAGTATAAAATATGGCCCGCCCATGTCTATACCTACAGAGGTAAATACATAGTCGGGTGTGCATCTCTGAGATGGCAAGTCTCCTAGTTTAGGTACTAAAGTTTTGCCGCGCATACGTCTACAGCGCACACATCTATTCACCGTACGGCGCGCTAGATACCTACCGTTGATAGGCCAAACATATTCACGCACAGTAGCCAGCAATAACTGTGGCCCTGCGTGCATATTCCGTAAATGCTCTCTGTCAAATATAAGTGCAGTAAAAGTATGTGACGCATGTAGCAATATCGGATGTTTTTTATCGTATGGATACTCCGAGGCGTCTATACGTCCTCCTACCCGAATTAATCCTGCACTGTCAATAAACGGAGATAAGGATAATATTTTAGATTTAGAATGTAAAGGTTTATCATTGCTTAAACAGTCGTATTCAATAGCAAACGACTCACGCTGTGCAATAATACAAAGCGAATGAAATGACTCATTCAACTCATCTACAGTGATCGTACCAATAATTCTATTATTTTTATATTTTAAATTATGAATAAATCTTTTTACAAAAACGAACGATCGTTGAAGTTTTACGAATTTAGAATATTTTTCAAAGTTAATTACGCCTTCTACAACGGTAACAGTGTTTGATTATGATTTTTCTTGATTATTTTTATATATTTTATTATTATTATGTAGGCTATTCCTTTGACTATTTTTATTTACCTTAGATTGTTCTGAGCCGCGAGAAAATGAAGATAGATTTCTGTTATTATTAATTTTATTGCGATTAAGTGCTTCCAAAACGTCCGCGCGGTCGGTGAGCAATTTGAAAAAATCATTTAGCGTAGGGTACTCTTCTAACGTATTTCTAAATTCCTCCCACTTAGCTAAAGTTTGATTATCTAATTTAGATGACATCATGAAAACAATTAAAGTGTCCCAATTGTCGATTGGTTGACCAAGACTGCGTAAGGCGCGTAAATTTTTTGTTACTGTGTCTATTAGATAACGAAGAGATCTCTCTGTTTCATTTGCAGCCGGTTGAATGCTAAACAAGGCGTTTAAATGGTGATCAGTAAGCAATCTTTTGTTATTATACCGGTTGCAAATTAAATTCCAGGCCTCTTCATATGTATCTGATGACACTTCTAAATTAGAAACAATTCGAGCAGCCTCTCCTTCTAAGTATGAGACTAAGTAGTGATATTTTTGAATTGGGGGTAACTTTGCATTATCGTGAATTAGATTTTTATATGTGTCGTGAAACTCAAGCCAGCGGAAATATGAAATTTGGAGATATTAATTAGAGGCAATTTAACACCCACCTCCTTAGAATCGTGAGAACACTGAGGCACATAAATTGAATCCCGTCTTTGTTCATTCTCTATCTGTTGAAATTTATCAATCATGTTTTTAGCAGTTGCGATATTCAAAATGAACTCGTGCTCAATCTCGTTGTTCTAATTCTTCAGTCAAATTTATGTGGTTCAGGACCTCTATCTCTTCCTGCAAGCTGTCAAATCGTGTCGATAATGTCTCAATCTTTTTAATTTTTAATTGTAATTCTGTTAACTCTATGGAAGTAAAGTCTGTTTTTTGTACTTGACTTAGTAAATAGTTTCGAAATTTAGTGACCTGACCCTTAACAGAGCTACGCTTTCGGTATAGCTCCTCCAGAACTGAGGCACTACCAACATCTTTAGAAGAAGACATCATATTTTTTTTTTTATATCTGTGTAATACTTAATTATTATAAATCTCACGCTCCTCGGCACGATGTTTCGCCAGTTGCTCCGCTGAACACCAGATAGCAGCCGTGCGCTGCTCAAATGAACGAACAATTGATGACGTAAATCCTAGCTCGCACTCGCGCGCAGGCAACTATTAGGCCACCGACAACGCCTCGAAAAGGCACTTAGCAAGCGGCGTGGTTTAGCGGATTTGAGATCGAAATTATTAATTTAAATACTTTACAAACACTTTATACTTCGCGATATATTTGACCACCACGTGTAAGTGTAGGTACCTTTGAAAAACTATAGAATGCTACTTTCTATTACAAAGGGATATTAAACTTATAGTCAAGCTTTAAAACACTTGTTTAGCTCAAGTAAGGCTATATAGACTGGTATTTTAGTAAGGCAAAGGTAGGAAGAATAAAGGAAGGGGCACTTATCTTTTGGTAGACCGAAGCTCCTGGTGTGATCTTTAGCTGATCCACTAGACCAATAGCCCTTGTCTAGATAAGCTGGACTCCTTGAGCCTTGTATATCCGCAACTCTTCTCGAACTTTTCAAGTCCTTCGCCAACTCGGTACGGGGAATCTCGAAAATTCTTGTTATTGTATCTTCGTTTAGGTTTCCCCTCATGGGCCACCAAATTATGTTCAGTAGAACATAAGGGAGTATGAAATCAAACTCCAGCGTTGACTTTATATGTTACTTATTTAATTTAAGCAGAGAATGATATTACAAGACGGTAGTGACCAACGGTCAAGATGTAAGTGAAAGAAAAAAAGGTGGGGGCGCTGCAATGCAAATACAATTAACACATACTTAATTACAGTAAAATGTAAAAGCGCCTGATAGGATCGCCATAGCAATCAGCAACTAAATATTTCCTACATTAAGTGCAGGCATTACAATAAACTTAAGGCTGGGCCTGAACAAATTACCTTCTATCCATCACCTCACAATAACCCAGACATGCTCGACTTATGTCAATCCATCTTGCAGCAAACAGATCACACTCAGGTGCTGTAGCCAAGAGTGCATTTAACATAGTCAGTGCACGTATAAAAGGAGAGTTGGCATGTGACACTGTACGGGCAGGAGGTATAGCTAACAATCTCTGTTTCCGGGGTCGAAGTATTTGTTTTGGTACATCTGGGACAAACAGTCTAACCAATTCAGCGACTAGTTCCGGGCAATCGGATTTGCCACGTATAATTTCACAAGCAGTAGTAAGAAGTGAGTAATTACGCCTCACTTCAAGAGAATTCAAATTCAACATACCAAGTATAAATTGTGTTGGAAACAAGAAAGGATAGTATCCAAACTGTTTTTTATATAAAAAGCGAAGAAAGTTTTTTTGTACTTTTTCAAGAAGTAAGGCATAAGAACTTTGGTAAGGATTCCAAACGACACAAGCTGTTTCTAATTTACTCCTGACTAAGGCAGTATAAACTAGTTTAATAACTGAACATTTATTGAAATCCCGCATATTTCGAATAACAAAACCTAACCTATGGTAACCATCTTTAGCCAATGACCTCATGTGTTCGTGGAAAGTGAGATGATTATCAAATAATATTCCAAGGTCTCTAACAGAGGAAATACGGGTGATTAACTCAGAACCTAAAAAATATTCGGCATGGCAAGGATTACGTGCTCGACTATATGACATTACATTACATTTTGATGTGTTAAGGTAAAGTTTATTATCAATACTCCACTGAAGTATTGAATTAATGTCCTCTTGGAGAGCAGATGTATCCGAAAATACCTTAATACCATAAATTAATTTTAGATCATCAGCATAAAGCAAACAACTAGCATGCTTAAGGACCGATTCTATATCATTTACCATTATTCCAAATAATAAAGGACCTAAAATTGAGCCCTGACTGACACCTGATCGAGTGTGATACTTTGAGGATTCGAAGCAACCATGACGAACATATTGGTGCCAATCTTTTAAATAATTAGCAAAAAAATTAAGGAGTTTTGTAGAAAAACCTAGATTATTTAATTTCGAAAGTAAGATACCGTTATCTACACGGTCAAAAGCTTTTTCGAAATCAAGGTAGAGAACATCTACCTGTATGCCTTTATCTAAATATTGTGAGATGATATTTACGGTAGTTAAAAGATTAGTATTAACGGAACGATTTAATCTAAATCCATGTTGGGCATTACAAAGATAAGGTTGTATTTGGCGGTTGATGAGGCTGTGAACTATTGATTCGAATAATTTAGGTAGTGCAGAAAGAATGGCTATCGGTCGATAGTTCTCAACTTTATCGGTTAAATTAGATTTAGGTATGGGTATAACTCTGGATATCTTCCAAAGTTTTGGATAAATCCCTGAGAAAAGTGCTAGGTTAAATATATGAAGAAGTGGTAATTTTAAGAAATCTTTGCAAGCTTTTAAAATAAATGAGGGGAAATTATCTGGGCCTATGGCAGTATTGGCTTTTATTTTATCAAAGTCATTTTCTAATTCTTGCATTGTAATCTCAGAGATCTGCACAAAGTTAGCTGAGTTACTTTTAGTAGTAGTGATATTGTGTTTATTGTGATCAAAGCAAGGGGTATTAGGCAAAAAAGCATTAGCAAAGAAACTAGAGAAAGCCTGTGCAGCATTTATACCTACGTGTTCTTGACCTTTATATGTTATCCGGGGTTCAAAGCCTCCTCTGGTTTTTAGACTATTAATATGCTGCCAAAAGGCTCTGGGCTCTACTTTCAATTTCATTTGAAGTTGGTCTATATATTGTTTATAAGCAACAGATATTCTATTTTTCAAATTAACAATTAGCTAAGTAACAGCTTCAATATGGTTTCATTATAAGTTTTATTGTAACAACTGTTGATGAACCTAATAAATAAATAAATATTAGCTATAGGGGCGGCGCAGACGACGTACTATCCGCGGCGCACTTTTTAGTCTGTAAAAATAGAACCTATGTAATTATATTCAGTAACGCATACAACGCACAAAAAGTCCGGCAGATAAAAAATCCGTGTGATTCTTGCAGTTCGCGCCGCATAGCGCCGCACAAAAAGTGCGCGAATAAAATAGAACGTTTGCTTCAACGAGCGTTAACGCAGACGGCGCACAATTTAATCTGCAATCTGCACTCGTTAAGTGGTGGAGGTAAAGTATGGCGCTAGAGATCGATGTATCGATGTTAATACAAGAAGTACAAAACAGCCTAGCAATTTATTTATGATAAAATGCTTATAAGCCAAAATATCATGATAGACATTTAAAGAGAAAAATGTGGGATGAAGTGTGCTGTAATGTTTATTCCGCTCCTGTCCAAACAGGAGTTCAACTTATACTGTACATTTTAATCAATAAACATTCTGATGGTATTCCCCAGGATGTATGTACCTGATAATATTCTCTTTATAGGAATACCATCAGGATGTTAACCTCATCGTCAAGTTCCCATGACTCGAATGCGTGCCCTGGAGGAATGATACACGATACCTTGCTCAACGATTACAATGTTTTGTAACAATCACACAAATAAGAGTACCTATACAATGAGGCAGATCGCACGATTGTTATTTAAATTCACAACAATATCTTATATAAAATGGCTCCCTATGTAAACACTGTTGAATACAACAACACAAACTGATAGAGAGATTACTTTTGTACCAGACCAGAGGGGTCCTTACAGGAATCATAGAACATCAATTAATAATATATATCAATCGATTCACGATAGTAAATATATCTATGTGAGGAGAAAATACTATTATTATTGAATGGAAAATACTATTATCCCCACAACTTCAAGTATAAAATAATACATCGCGATCTCTGCATTTCCACAGCGTATACGTCCCTACAGTTCTGCCGACAAAATGATCGTAGATGTGCGTCGTGTGCGTTAAGTCTGCGAAAAATCCGCGACGGACTTTTAGCGCGCTATGCCGACTTTTTGTGCGCCGCAGATTCGATCGCACAAAAAACGTATCGTCTGCGCTGCACCATAAGCTTCTGGCAGCGATTTCGTCAGCCTTGACTACAGAGTACGTCCAGAGCGAAATAAGAAAATGTGTGTAATAAAAAAAATCATCCGTCATATAGTTTGCATAGGGCATAGAGAAAAATAGTACTTAGTAGTAAATAATAGCACCATCCTAACTATTATAAAGATGTAACAGAACTGTGTCTGTACATCCCAACTATTATAAATCTGTAACAAAGCTGCATCTGTCCATTTAAGAAATTTGAGAAATAAAGACTGTTTATAAAGGCGTGTCCGAACACAAAACTATTTGTCTATTCGTGCGCGCATCACGCAAAAACTACTGAATGGATTTTGATCCAATTTTTTTATTTGATAGCTCTTGATTAGACTTAAACACTGGTATACATTTTATCCCGCTACTATATCTTTAACCTGAGATATAGCCTGCGGCGGATCCGCGGGCAAAGGCTAGTTTAAGATATAAGAGGAAAAAATACTGTATTAGGCTATATAGGCGTGTCTGAACACAAAACAAAACAATTCTTTTTAGATTTTTGGTCTGTCTGTTTGTCGGTTTGTTTATTGGCGCATCACGCAATAACTACTGAACGGAGTTTGATGCAATTTTTTATTTGATAGCTCTTGATTAGGCTTAAAAACTGGTATACATTTTATCCCGCTACTATATCGGGAACCTTTAGATATAACCTAAAAACGCTAGTCTAGTGATAAAATAATAAATTTCGTTTTTAAATCAGTAAAATAAGCCATGTAATTTCCGAGATAGAAGAAGTGTTAATCCAGGTTATAAATTACTTCAGTTTTGCGTTATTAAGTAACATACAAAACATCACAATATAGGATTGAAAAAACGGTTAAAATCCGTACGGTTTCTTTAAAGACTACGATAATAAAATTAATTTTTAAATGGCCCATTAATCTTTAGTTTTATAATATCGTTATCTAGAACATATTAATGCAATTAGCGGTAATTTTATCGCTATTTAATGGAACAGTAAAGTAATCATTATCGCATTATAATAGCTTCACCAGGTATATCGACGGCCATAATTGTTGAGAGAAAATGTAATAAAAGTACCGACAAAGTTTTGCTCCTCTTTAACGATTGAATATAGTTTAGTAATGGTATAAGTAGAAAGTAATACTATCTTAACTGTAGTATCTCAAACATCTCAACATAACATACCACCACGCCTGTATTCCCCGAAGGGGTAGGCAGAGGTATATTACACACCCACGACTCGCCAGCTATGTTTGAGTCCCACGTTGGTGCTAGAAACATGACATTTGTAAGGTGTGTGAAGTGCAGGTATCCATTAAGAAAAGGTTTTTCAAATTCTACCTCTAAGAAGGTGAAATGGGAGTTTGAATTTTCTGTGAATTTTTTTATGCTCTGGGCCGATTGACTCGAAAAGTAGTGCACATACACAATTAAAACTAATGAGAATATGAGTATGTGAGACAGTTTGTCTAAAATCATTCTTAACAGTCAAATAGGACTTTGTAAATCACACGTCATGTTCAACAAGCGCATGAAGGCGCGCAGGGCGTACAGAGGACCCACACTATTACCCTGTTCGTTGCCCCAAACGATGGGGTGTGCGGTTATAACATTTTTTCCCGCCGCAACAAAAAAATCAATAAAAAAGGCGTATAGAGGAGCGCGTGACCTCCCATACCAGATTAGTTTTACGGAGAACTTAGTAATTATTGCATTTCTTGGGTTATTCTCAGTATATGTATTAAATTTAGAGGGAGTGAGAGCGTTTATGTTTGTTTCTGAAGAAAAATATGTCATTTGTTTCATGTAGGCCACGCGAAAGAAAGTCATAATATATATCTGGTCTAGCCTTAGAATATCCTTTGTTTATTTTCTATATTGGCCGTGTGGTGTCCCACCCCTTCTACACCCATGGGAGTCATAAGAGCCGACTGAGGGAATATCGGGGGAGTGGACAGCAGCACTTCCACGAGTATTAACAAAATCCACTGCGATCGCCAACCCACCTGCCAAGCGTGGCGATTACGGCACTATCCCCCATATGAGCGAAACAGCAAAGGACCGCTCGTTGTGGCGTTCTCTGATGGATGGATGGAGCCTTAGAATATCACGGGGGACATAATATGGTAACAGATTCGAAGAAATACAGATGAGGAGAACCCCGATATCAATACAATTTACGTACAGAGAGGAACAATAGCATAATAAAAGACTAAGAACCGTTAAGACGAGAGGTGTGGAGTTCTCAGACTTCATTACAAGAGCAGTTACATGCTCTTTATTTTTATTTAGTGGTTTTTGTTTATCAACTGATGGTAACTATCTAGCACAACGGCTAATCTTCAAAATCCAAAGATTTATAAAACTACTAGCCTTTGCCCGCGGCGCCGCCGCAGCCAATAGCTAGTTTTTAGGTAATATCTCAGATTCCCGATATAGTAGCGGGATAAAATGTATACCAGTTGTTAAGTCTAATCAAGAGCTAGCAAACAAAAAAAGTTGCATCAAAATCCGTTCAGTAGTTTTTGCGTGATGCGCGAACAAACAAACAGATAAACAGACAAAAAATCTAATACAAATAGTTTTGTGTTTAGACACGCCTATATAGCCTAATACAGTATTTTTTTCTCAAATATCTTAAATGTACAGACACAGCTCTGTTACAGCTTTATAATATGAAACTACAATTATTTTTGTCTATGGGTGTATCCGTTACGGTGATGTAAAAGTCAACTAAGAAAATAAAACAGGATTTTTGAACTATATTTTTTAGCATTTGACATGCTACGCCACTTTTTAAAGTACAAATTATTTGCGAATAAGGAAAAAGAGATTTTTTGTACTAGCGGGAATCGAACTCGCGTCTTTTCCAATAATGGCTTCCGATAGATGGCGTTGGTCGTAAACACAAATGTGATAAGGAGATTGGGATGGTCGAAAGATCTGTACTATAGCTCAGTGGCTTAGAGCACTTCCCCGGATTGGAAAAGACGCGGGTTCGATTCCCGCTAGTACAAAAAATCTCTTTTTCCTTATTCGCAAATAATTTGTACTTTAATAAAACAGGATGTGAAAAAAAAAACGTTATCACTATTAAAGCCTATCGAACCCAAAACTCGAACCAGCTAAAACCATTAAGCTAGCAATAAAAATCAGTTCACTATAAAACCCTTATCACTGATGAATATCGATATGGCTATAAGGAGTTGTATAATTATTACGTGGTGTGTTATCGTAAATGGTTATGATTAGTAGAAATACTTATCTTCAATCCAAAAATAGATCATACTTAAGTAGTAAAGCAAGAAAGGGAAGATAGAAAATATCTTGTCAAACCTATAAAAACTTATAATTAGACAATAATCTTAATAATTAATACAAACTTATTGTTAATATTCTATCTACTCGTATACTATCTATTATAAAGCTGTAGCAGAGCTGTGTCTGTATATTAAATATATATATACATAAATTTTATGATGTCTGAGAAAAAATATTGCTGTACTTCATAGGCGTGTCTGAACACAAAACATTTATTTTTTATTTTTTATCTGTCTGTTTATCTGGTTGTTCGTTCGCGCACCACGCAAAAACTACTGAATGGATTTTGATGCAACTTTCTTTAGACTTAAAAACATTAAATGTAGGTATACATTTTATCCCGCTACTATATCAGGAACCTGAGATATAACCTAAAAACTAGTCATTGGCTGCGGCGGAGCCGCGGGCAAAGGCTAGTACAATCTAATCTTAAAATAACGAACTTTAACAGAGGCGATTTCTTAAAGATATTCAACAACAGTCTTGGTATGAAACTTGATACCATAGCATAAGCAACACTAACACTTCATCCATCCATCCATCAGTCTTTCGAAGTCCACTGCTGGACATAGGCCTCCCCAAGAGAACGCCACAACATGTGTTTCACTCATATGGGGGATAATGCCGTAATCGCCACGCTTGGCAGACGGGTTGGCGATCGCAGTGGATGTTGTTAATACTCGTGGAAGTGCCGCTGCCCACTCCCCCGATATTCCCTCAGTCGGCTCTTATGACTCCCATGGGTGTAGAAGGGGTGGGACACCACACGGCCAATATAGAAAATAAACAAGGGATATTCTAAGGCTAGACCTGATATATATTATGACTTTCTTTCGCGTGGCCTATACTCGAGGGAGTGTCAACACTTATATAACACTATTTGGGGCGAGAAAGGCTTTCCTAAGACTTGTAGCCTAAAAGCGCCCAATTATAGGTATACTAAAGCACGTAAATCATAAATACTCACCAAAACAACTTCATGTAAGATATTGGGCGGTGATCTGTCTATAACAGAGTGCACCGTTCGCATCAGAACGGAGAACCCCTCGTTGTGGAAGACGATAATGACGGAGGTACTCGATAAGTCCTCGGGATAGTGCCAGTACTTGCACTCGTCCAAGCGCGTGTCAGGGACCGACCTGGTGAAAGGGAGTAAAGGATGTGTAATTCTTTATCCTGTTGCTTGCTAGCAAAGAAAGGTATTCTTCTTCTTTTTTAATAATGGCAATCAGTCCGAGTTATTATTGCCAAATTAAAGTAATTCTATTGGTTATAATTATAACAAAAAAAAAAGGCATTTGTATTTTTTTTTATTAAGACCACACCCTGCTCTATGGAATAATCCTTGTATCGCGGGGGACTTTACAGGCATACAATTTCACGGACACAGAGTACACCCAGACTCAGAACAACCATTTGTGGATCACACAAAGAGTTGTCCTGTGTGGGAATCGAACCCACAACACTCAGCCACTTTTTGAAATGTGTGCGTGAAAGTGTTGCCGTCGGAAAGAAACAATCTCTATCCATCCGTCCATCCATCAGCCTTTTAAAGTCCACTGCTGGACATAGGCCTCCCCAAGAATGGGGGATAGTTGCCGTAATCGCCACGCTTGGCAGGCGGATTGGCGATCGCAGTAGATGTTGTTAATACTCGAAGGAGTGCTGCTGCCCACTCCCCCGGTATTCCCTCAGTCGGCTCTTACGACTCCCGTGGATGGAGAGGGGTGGGACAATTCTATAGCCGGCCCCACACGGCATAACAACAATCTCTATAATTTGAGTAAATTTTACAAGCAATATGATATAGGGAACGAGTATTCCCTACATCATATTATATTATGGCACTGATGACGTATTCATGTACGTAACGTACGTACGAAATTGTCGAGTCATTTGGGGTAATTTTAGATTATACTCTGGTAACACTCGTCGTTTGGCATGGTTTTGTTGGCATGGTTTTATTTGCATTTGTAATTACAAGTTTGGCATTGTTTTATATGGCTTCACTGGATTGTCCGTAATGCTCCATCTATATTTTTTGGTTATTCTGAGTATTTTGGTGTGTAGGTATTGAGAAAAAAATGCCTTACCTATTCATAGCAATGTCATCTGAAGCGGCTATGTTCATACCATATTCGCTCTCCGACTCCGCGATATCATTGGCCCTGTCTTGAGACATGTGATAGGGTTGGCCCTGTTCACCAGGTCCACTAACTACCTTCAGATTACGAGGCTCGAAATTGCCTAGTTCTGAAAAAAAGTTAAGGTATACTATTATAAAGCTGTAACAGAAATATGTCTGTACATTTAAGATATTTGAGAAAAAATGACTGAATTAGGCTATATAGGCGTGTCTAAACCCAAAATGTTTTTTTCTTTTTTTTTACTGTTGTATCTCTTTGTTTGTTTGCGCATCACGCCAAAACTACTGAACGGTTTTTAATGCAACTTTTTTGTTTGATAGCTCTTGATTAGACTTAACAACTGGTATACATTTTATGTCGCTACTATATCGGGAACCTGAGACCTAAGAACTAGATTTTGGCTGTGGCGGAGCCGCGGGCAAAGGCTAGTACATAATAATGTTGTATTATGATACCGGAAAATCAATACTAGGGTCTAGTAGTACACATACACACGTTAAGTTCCCATAAGATAAACCAATTCCGGCTTTGTTACACCAAATAATAATAATATTCACGGACATTTCACCCAACATCCTCTAGTCCCAAACTAAGCTTAACGCTTGTGCTATGGATACAGATTACGGATATAATATACTTACTTATATTTTTTTTATAAATGCATTCAAATTATAGATAGGAAACACCCAGAAGCAGTACAAATACCTGTGTTCATCACAAAAATAATTGTCCTGAATGGGAATCGAACCTCGAACACCGAAGTCGGTTACTCTACCGACTACGCCACGAGGCCCGTATATTTATAAATGTCAGAACGCACAATCCACTAGTATGATGTTATTTTATTTGTTTTAGTTCAATATGTAACGTGCAAGGATGCGATCTTTAAAATCACACGTCGGTTTAGCACCGGACCCAGTGACGGCAACGCTGACAGTAGCGGATTTGTAGGTATTACGATAGAGTTATGCAATCGACGAGCACCGAACAGCCTCTACGTCAACCGCTATTGAGGTTATTAACACGGTCGGTTTACCGTATCAGCAGCTTGATCACAGGCGTTGCGATATTATCACTTTTTATACTACAAGGGTGTCAATCATACGACACACCTAATGGTAAACGCTTACCATAGCCTACAGACGCTAGTTAGTAACAACAGTCGTATCACACGCACGTCGACATCTCCAAGGCATTGGATAGGACGTGGATATAGTACTAGGGATAATAAGGGCATCATGAGAAGTTTTTATGCCTCCAGCGCTCTCACTCGCCATATGAAACACAACAGTAGGTACTCCTGTAGCTGACAGCTGTTTCACGCTGATCTTCTCTGAGAAGGTGGTAGGTACTATGCAGGTCGGGACGACTCATTTATGCTGGGACAAGGTCAGTGGACACTATTATAGTAATTGAAAACGTTATCATATAATAGTAATTATAAAACGTTATCAGCGCAACGAATCTTACAGGCGAGCTGCTACCCTTGTGGCTATGAGTTTCTTTTACTGCGAGGATGAGATTTTGAGAGAGAGATTTAGAGTAAGCGTATAGACATTAACGATATCAGCCTCATGAGAAACAATCTGACTACATGTTTTTTTAGGAAAAATACTTGTCCGTGTGGTGACGGACTAAGAATACAAGTGTCACCACCCCATTCTTTCCCACGGGTGTCGTATGAGGCGACTAAGGGAAGTAAGCAATTATCATCCATTGCAGGACTGGTGGTAGGGCTGGGTATCGGGCCCGATCGGGTTGGTACCACCATCTCCCGTGTGCCCGGCCATGAAACACATCGTTGCGTTTTGGCTGTAGCTGGAGATAACCGTTTATTCTTTCATTTCATACCGGTGAAATGAAATGGTGAGCAGCGGCTTGACAATACTCTCGGTATAGTTGAGTCCATGAGCGTCAGCGACATATAGTTTTAATTCTGTACATTTTTACGCATGAAAATATGGAGTAAGTAGTGCCTCCGCATGACCTACTATAGCTACACTCACTGAATTTGAACTTAAGGTTAACTTGTTATAGAAACGCCCCAGACAGAATCCAGAAACACACCAAAAAGCCATTGACTCCATAACTCACAATAACAGAAATAAACTCGAGAAATAACAACCCGTAAAAATGCCATTTAAATGTAGTATTGCCGTTAACATAATTTCTGATAAAATGTAAACATTAATCCAAAATATTATGTACTTACTTCATGCCTATACTTTGAATACATGATTTTTGTTTTGTAAACTTTCTACACAGCATACCTTTAGGCTAAACGTATACGTACGCGTCTCAGACGCAGGTGACGCAGATCCAAGCAGCGCAGGGCAGGATCAGATTTTGTAATGCTTTGAACACCCTTTTTTTTTTTTTAGGTGGGCAAAAATGTCCTACCACACACCCCGCTGCCCGGGGAGACAACGGGGTAGTGTGGGACTCTCACCCACTAAAAACCCACCGTGCGCCTCCACCCGCCCTTGCTACGGCGGATCACGGGTACCGCGTCGTTACGACCGCGATCCGCAGGCGGCAGCCCCTTCGGGCACCCTCTCTTGAGCGACGCCTCGCGCAGTTGGGTGTCACACCTTCGCGGTAGGCTTCCGCGGACGGTAGGGCAATCCCCAACCCTTTGAACACCCTTAGGCAGCGTACGTTGCGCCACAGGCACGTGCGGCAGGACAGATACATGTCTACGTTGCACGTGTCGGCGCCGCAACAAACGCAGCTTAAGGAGTTAAGGATGTGCAAAGCATTATAAAATCTGCGCTGTGTTGATCTGCGTCGCTTGTTGATGCAGGCATGCAGCATATGCTTAGCCTTAAAGTTCTATGGACTAGGTGAAGGCTGCTTCAGTATGGAAGGTAATTTTAGCTTATTGTTCCAAAATAAGACTATAAAAATAGATGGGTTGGTAACAGACTTATTTTTCTAGCTTATTGTATACTTAAACATTACTACTTGTATGAGTTCTACTTTACACACAAATGGAACCTGAAATTCGCCTAGTCTTGGTAATACCAAGGTCAGATGAAGGGCAACCTTTGAGCTGTTAGGATAGACAGAAGAGAAAAACTATCCTAACAAGGCATTATAGTATGAAATGTAATAATACCTCCTAACATTAAAAAAACACTTCAAGAGCTTAGATTGATTGTGACAAAGTGTATAAAAGCAAATACAACCATTCAAACCAACATTTAAAAAAAGGCTATTATTATTACACATCACTAAATCTACCAACAATTCTTTTCTACCATAAGAAAACTTTAAATAATATACCGTAAACACTTTTTGGTCCGATAAGTCCAGATGAATTTAAATTTAAATCTTGAAGAAAATTTTTGTACTGATACCCTAGAAAGGAACAGATGGCTTTATGACTTATAATATTTTTATGACTAATACACAGATGTCACCTGGTAATAAATCTATGAATGAAATATAATAATCATGAACATAATTCTTTGCACCACACTATCTGGCCTTGTACAGTGGTAAGATGTCATAATAGCAGGCCTTCAAGAGGTTAAATACAAGAGAAGACAGCTGCTCTTCTATAAGACTAATTAAAAAAAATCTCAATGTCTTTCAGTCTATGAAAATGATTAAATTGGAAATAATAATCAACTGCAAAACAATTATTTGCTAAGTAAATGTAGAAAATTAGACTCAGATGTGGTGGTTTCTTGCAATAGCAGTTAGGACAATTATTTGTTTATTAATTGTTGGATTAATTATTATTAATATATCTCATCACATACTATAAGAAATGTTTGTTATATTTTATTTTATATCCTTACTAATATTTTAAATTGAAAAAATTGTTTGTTTATGTTTTACACTTTCACAACATAAATACTCAGCTGGTCATTATGAAAATTAGCATACATATAGTCTACAGAACCCAGCAGAGTACATAGGCCATTTGTTGTCCTGGAATAAGAATAGTCCCAATGGGATAGCACTTTTTACATAGAGTTCATTTGTTTTACAAATAGTGACATACTTATAAATAAATATTCACAAACATTTCTCATATTCTCTGGTCCCAAACAAAGCTTAATGTACTATGGGTACCAGATTACGGATATAACACATATATTACTTTTTTTTTGTAAATACATACATATAGTAGATAGAAAACACCCAGACGCAATACAAATATATGTGTTCATCACACAAATAATTGTCCTGAGTGGGAATCGAACCCGCGACCTCATGCACAAAAGTCGTTTACACTACCGACTATGCCATGAGGCCCGTCATGTTCTAAATTCCATGTGGACAAAGCCATGGACAGGATCTAGTTTCAAAATAAATATATTACACATTATTGTAGGCGCGATACACGTACACTAAAACACTTGAATGATAAAATACATAAAATATAATAGTTCTCTCAACAAAAAATAATATGATCAAATAACAATGGAATTGGGTGTCACAATAGTTACGACAGCCTTGTGATAGCAACAACTAGGCATACACACTCCATAAAACATTATTGACGCAACAAAAACATGACGAGATGTGATCGGTAGACACACCGGTTGACTGGGGCACTTAACTGTACATTAGCACTGTTTAGGTTTTTTTTTAAAATAGCATAAGTTTTAAAACTAAAATACCTGATTTCAAAGTTGGATAGACATTCCGATGGAACTTATAATATTCTGCCTGCGGCTCAGAATTTAACGCTTTGCTGAAATCGGCACTAACATTTTCACTGGACCATTGATGTAGAGCGAATAATAGAATTATCAGAATCACGCATGCTATTCCCATGCGAATAATTCTACCACTCCTTACATTAGTAATTCTCATTTTTAAATTTAATGTTTGTACATAACAATATTATGTCGTTTTAGTGCGATAAAAATTTTGGGCTGCTCGAAAGTCGTCAACTCGCAGGTTTTTTTTTTTTGAGTGAGAGGTGACGTTTTGATGTCAACGTACTCAACGTCAACAAGAACATTTTTTTAAATTTCGTTTAAGGCTTTGGCAGAACCAACAGCCTAATGGAAACGAACATCGATATTCTCTGATCACGGGTAAGTTTAATCCATCAAACAAGTCGTAGTTGAAGTCAGTCATATAAAATTTGTCAAAGTCAAGCCAAAGTGCCGCTCCAGTAAAACGGTGGTGACCTTACTGAAGCTTCTATGTAGTTTAGGAAACAACAGGAAAAACACCTTATGTCGCATTACATCATTAGCCAGCATTTATGCACATACACAAATAGTTAATAAGGAAAAGGCCACCACTTTTACATATAATTAATTGACCAAGCCCTCAAGACTATGCGATCCTATTTATACAGAAAGTGTTCGTGCACGTTAGGGGTGTACTAGAGGATAACGGTTACAATTACGCCACCGCCAAAGTAAAGCGTTGCCCTATATATCTACCTTTCGTTAGAGGAATAACGGATCAAATCGGACATCTGTTAAGACGAAGGTATCATACCTTCATCAGAACGTTCTTTCGTGCCCCTGGTCAAATAAGGCAGATGCTACGCTAATCAAAAGACAAAGATCACCTCAGTGTACCAGGCATGTATCGCATACCATGTGACTGTGTCAAGAGCTAAGTGGGAGAAACTCGACGCAATATCGCCACAAGACTATCCGAACACATTAGGAGTTTTAAGGACATGGACACAACCAAATCGGCTCTAGCAGAACGCACACTCCTCTCGGACACTAACCATTACATTCGGTTCGATAAAGTTTCCGTATTGTCACAAAAAAAAATCTTTGTCCCTCGCAAGATACGGGAAGCAATAGAGATCAATCGACATGCCACTTTCAATAGAGACGGAGGATAGAAGCTCCCATCGGCCCGGAGACCAGTCTTTTGATGTGAAACATCTAATGCGGATGGAGAGTAAAATCGGCTGTTAGCGTGGCGACGCTTTTATTTTACTTGTCTCGTTCAAATATTCTAAGTTAAATTTGACGCACTTCCCGGTTTCCAATTGAGCTGCAATTTTACACGCATCTGTATATCGCGTGAGAATGCAATATTATGCTGACATGGAGCTGATCTGGTGATGGAGCTGGCAGGTGGACATAGGAACTCTTCAGATTCTAAAAGTTGTCTACAAACAATATTATCTAATCCTTTCAGGTCTAAATCAAAATTTCCAATTATTTTTCAAATAAAAGATGAATTGTTCCAATGTCATAAACTTTGTATTAATATTATTTTGGCTTGGATTCCTGGTCATATGGGTATTCTAGGTAACGAGTCAGCTGATTGGTGTGCCAAGTCTGCAGCAGTTGTAGGATCCCTTGATCATTTTTATGTATATTCATATGACATCTGTGCCTCCCTGAAATCAATCCTATTTCAGGATTGGACTGAACAATGGCATATTTCTAAAAACGTTAAAGGGAAATTTTATGGTGATATTCAACCTGAGATTCCCCACAAACCTTGGTTTTCTAAATTTCTAAAAGGTTGATAAGGCTACCACCTCTACCATCTGTCGGTTACGTTTAAACCATTCTTGCACTCCGGTATAAAAAAAAAAAAAAAAAAAAAACTTAGGATAATTCCATTTGCGAATGTGGTCTGGCTCAAGGAAATATAAACCATATATATTTTTTGCTGCCCTAAATTAAACTGTTCTTTATATAATATTTTACCAACTGAAATCTCTCGTCCTACATCTTTTAAGCTTCTTTTGTCTCTTGTATTTACTCCATTTATTAAAACACATTGTTAATTCATAAAAGTTAATAAGATTACATTGTAAATGTATGTACATATTATAGAGGTAATAGGGTATTTAGTTTAAAAAATAAATAGTTTTGGTTTTGTTTATATTGTATTCCTGTAAGTAGTTGTATGTCATGTAGTTAGAGTTGTATTTTTTGTTTCAGTGTATCTCATGGTAATCCGTCGTGTTGGACTCATTTTTCACCGTTTATTTCTCTTTCACCGAACAAATTTCCTTCGTTTGACGGTCTACCTTAAATTAATACTCGATATTGGCGAAATTGTGCTCACACTGCCACAACAAGAGTCATTAAACAAGAAGATAAGATAAGAAGGTTCCTTCTTCTGTTCCGCAATGTGGACAACTGCTATTTTCCACAATGCCGAGTCTTGTGAGGTGTGACGGAGAAGTATTATGGCCAAAGCGTAATCTGTTTATCGTGGTAATAAAATCACGATTGGTCTGTTCTATTTGGTAATACCAAGGTTTAATCGGTAAGTTATCTTGAATTTCACCATACCACTTTCCTTTTATTTCCTGATCTTTCTTTCACATTTCAAGCCACAGTTTACTAATATTTAGGTCTATGTATTGCAGAAAATCAGTCATAGGGACTTCCATTGCATGTTTGACATCGATGGCATTAATGCCTTCATATGCGGTTTTATCGGCCATTTCATTGCCGGAGATACCTTTATGAGAAGGCACCCACAAGAAGGAAATTTCGATATTTTTTTGGTAATATTGAGCAATCAATTCTTTTATAAAATACAGTATATAGTTTGATTTAAACTTAACTGTTAGTCTGGTTAAAGCTTCTGTCAAACTCAAACAATCCGAGATTATTAAAACATACTTAACATTATACATTTCTTGAATTTGTTTTAATGCCTGATACACCGCATATGCCTCTGCTGTAAATATGGTACAGGACTCATGCAGTACAAAGCTTTGAGAAAACTTAGTTTGTGGATCATATAGCCCAGCATGCACATAATCACTTCCTTTACTACCATCGGTGTACATACTATAATAGTGTTTATTTTCTTGCAAAAATTTTAGCATATCTGAATTATTAGATACTATGGTTTTTATTATAGTAATTGGATGTGAGATGCATTTATAGGAGAAGGAGTAACAAGGCCATGGACTCTGTTTTCTGACTTTAGCAAACATTTTGTCTGTTTCTAGCAATATATGTGAGAGACAGTTCCAAGACAAAGTAGAAGCAAGAGAAGAGCTACATGCAGTAAGATCCAATACACTTTGAGGGTTTTGCGATGGAAATACCCTCCTAGTAGGAGACCCGTTATTAATAATACATAAATCAGCTTCATCAAAAATGTCTAGTAACAGACGTGCAAAAGAATCGTCATGGCTAGAACCCCATGAGGTGTGATGAGCGTTAAAATCACCCATCAAAATAACAGGAGAAGGAACAGATGATATTATGTACAAAATGTCTGAAATTAAGGATGAATGAGGGTGATGGATGTATAATGATATAAATGAGATGTTAAAAATATTTACAGTAACAACGTTAATGTCAGGAGAAATAGGAGGAAGATGAATTTGTGAGAAGGGAAGGTAACGCCTTACGGCGTTTCCGGCATAACCATCTGCCCTATCATCTCGAAGACAGGAGTATCCTGAAACCCCAAAATGGGAATTAGGAACTAACCATGTCTCCGAGATGGCAATGACAGATGGTTGAAATTTACTAATTAAAAAAAGAAGCTCATGCTTCTTATGTCTAATGCTTTTTATGTTCCATTGCAGGATGGGATGGGATTGGAAGTTAAAGAAATTATTTGGGAAAGTTTTTGGGCAACGTGGGACGGTAAGTTTGATTTAGAATTTAATAAATTAATGATCATTGTAAGAAGTATTTCCAGGACACTATCATCCTGAGAAAGTGGTGATGAATTGGAATAAGATGAAGAAGAAAAAGCACAACCATTGGACATAGACGAAGATGGATTTGAAACGATTGCCTGATGAGCGGACTTATCATATGTCTTGCCCAATGGAGCATGAGTACGTGGAGAAGAAAAAACAGTTTTCCTGTATGAAATGTTAGAAGGGGAATTATTGGACTGTTTAGCTAAATGGGATGAATTAATGAGATGAGATGAATTATTAAATTCACAACCTTGAGCAATTTCATTAAATGGTTTAAGTGATTTAGGATGACGACGAGATGCTTCATGATATGATATGTTTTTATTAGTCATGAAGAGTTTTATAGACTTCTGTCTACCCTGCTCCGGACAATCCTTGCTGTTAGCAAAATAGTTTCCAGAACAATGCACACAAGAAGCATCAGTCTCAATAACATTGCAAGATTCACCTGCATGGGGTTGAGCACAACGAAAGCATCTGGGTTTTGATCGACATTGGTTCTTGACATGACCAAACCTGCAGCAATTGTGGCACTGAATAGTGGGAAATTGATATGGTTCAACCAAAAAAAACCTGAAATGTCAGTACGACTGTTTGAGTACGTGTCCATGTTCTGTTACCACTATCATTATTTTTCCTATTAAGTCGCCGAGCTTTCAATATTGGACCACATCCATTAGGAAGCACCACAGAGTTGACAAACTCATCCATTGAAAAGTCTGTAGGTACTTGTCTAACAATGCCCATTTTGGTAATATTATAAATCAGAACAGTAGCAGTGAATTTTGAAATTTCCAAAAATTGGGTTATCTAAAAATTTGTTGGCATCCAAGGCAGTTTCGAATTCAATAGAAACTTTGTTTCTACCAATTTGTTTTATACCATCCATGCTAATGTTTTGAATTTTGTTACGAGATAAAAATTTACCAAATTTAATGGGTTTTATTGTAGTTCCCGCAACGGGGTCGGGCTCAGAGCGCGAAATATGCACTATAAAGGGGCCCTTATCAAAACTAGTGTAAGCTTTAACACCTACAGCTAATCTTGGATGTATA
Source organism: Leucoma salicis (assembly GCA_948253155.1). Classification (NCBI taxonomy): domain Eukaryota; kingdom Metazoa; phylum Arthropoda; class Insecta; order Lepidoptera; family Erebidae; genus Leucoma; species Leucoma salicis. The sequence goes on along the minus strand of OX411808.1, from coordinate 4,604,148 downwards.
TATAAATGTTGGATTGAGGCTACTGTAATTTCTTTTCCTATAAGAGGTTTTTTGGCATTTGAGGTGTTTATAACCTCATCCTCCTGGTGTCGACGTCTAAGATTTGCAACCTTAGATTGTGGAATACTAGGCGAAGTCGCATCACTATGGATATCTGGAGGATCTGGAGGATCGGGAGGATCAGGCTCCATAGGGTCCAACCATAATCCCTACTCATCTTTCAATTAAATTTTCCAAGCAAAACAAATGAATAATAAAGAAAAAAATTACAGTCTATTCTAGAAACATGAAAATACAACTTACCGAGTTTATTTTACAACTTACTTTAAATATTTACACACTAATTATTAATTACATCAAGCTTTAAATGAGACTTTTGATATTTTTAAAACAAAATATTTAAAAAATTTGAAACAAAATTCTCTAACACGTGTGACAGACCATCAACCTCCCTACAATACAAAGAGAATGTAATACCTACGGTACCTCCCTAAACTATCGAAGGAACCTTTGGGTATTGTAATCTTTGAAGGAACCGTTACACACATGATTTTTGAATGTCAAAAATTTTTGATTGACAGATTAATCTTAGCCAGTGAACTTTTAGTATGATTACTTTACTCTATGCAGTGAACTAAGTGATGTGAAAATTTTAAGTGATTCTTCATCCCGCCCGCCGCCACTCAATCAATTACTAAAGAACAAAAAATCTTTTAAATCCCTATATAAATATATAAAAAATACGATTAAATCAATATAAAACAATAAATAGATTGAAGGAAACTGAAGAAATGACCTAAAGCCTAAAGGTTTTAGTAACCAGGTCATAAAATTATAAAATATCCGTTTTATTTGGTTTGATTTGAATTTCAAATCTTATTTGCAAATAGCAATCTATTCAATACTTTGTGATCCTCACAAATAAAATAAACTTTTAAATTTGGATCACTATAGAAATTTTGGTAACTTAGAAAAGCATGATGGATAATCGTGAGTACTTTGTAATATGTTTTAATTTAAGAAAAGTTTATGATACTTCTGCTCAATGAATGTATCTTGAGATATATTGATGTTATATTTAATATCTGTTATTTAATCTTATTCCACACTATAAAATTTAAATCTATAGTTCAGTCCAATAATAATAACTTTAGACAACATGCATGCATGTATGTATTATCTTAAATCTGCTTATTGAATTCTAGAACAAGCGCTCACTCTAGAGAATTTTATAAACAATTGGAACACAGAGTTTCCGGACTATGAATTGACCGCAGCAGATCTGAAAAAACCACTGTCGGTAATGGGAGCTCTGTTTCAAGTATTTAAAAGACTTGGAATTGATGAAGACAGTGTTGTTGCAGTGGGTATTAGTTTTCCGAATTTATTACTATTTACAATATTGTACACACCGAGGTAGGTGTAGATATCCCCTTTTCTAACATCGTTAAGTTCTAATGATAGCTCATAAGAAAAGGTACTTGTAAGATATTTCGATATTTTAATATATTTTTTTATTAAATTTTAACTCAACATCACAACTGTAAATTGGTGCAATAAACAAGGCGCATAGCTAAGCCTTTGCATGCTATATGTTGTCCCGTCTTCAGTGTTTGATTTATCACTGGTTGCAAGAAAGTTTTCTGTCATATCACTGTCCAAATTCCCTTTGCAATCGCTATACATTATCTGCTTCAGAGGCTTTTACCACAGACTGACAGAGCTGGAACAACTAGTTGCAAAGCCATTAGAGTAAGAAGACATCTATGTATACTGTGATGAAGGTCTACCATAAAGTTTCTCTTAAGAGAGTATGGTGTCTAGGATGGGCTATCTTTCTTTACTAGCCTAACACAATTGCTATAAGTAAATTTTAATATTAATAGTGTGATTGAAGTATATCTGAAATTCATAGCCATTCTAAAAAAAAAAAAGTGCAGAGCTATTGTGCTTCATTAATGATAGAACCTTGTTTCTCGCAGCTTGATCAGGAAAGTACCACCTGCTCACTAAAGACCAGTGTCAAACAACAGTAGGTACACCATCAAGTGCTCCATATGCTAGTGTGCCACCATTTCAGTATCAAAAATATTCCTTAGTCATTCCCAAAAAAAAATAAAATTCATAGTTATATTACTTTTAATACCTACTTATATATGTAATATATTCCACAGCCACCACCTCAAGAAAATCAAAATGAAAACATCATATACTACTGGGACTTACTGCCAGTTATCAACATGACCCGTGTCTTCAATCATGTTATGCCACGATTAGATGCTAAGATTATGATAATCTTACAACCCACAACCACCACATCAAGATCAATATTGCTACTGCTATTCAATTTGATGCTGTTTAATGAAGAACGGTTGCGATCCATTGCTCCACGTGAAGAGGAACTGTTTGCAAAGACTGATGAGGTAAAATATAACATTGTTAGTAAAATATATTGCTGATAAACCTGTTATTTAATAATTACCTACTGACAAAAACCTACCTTCTAAAAGAACTGTATCTATCATAGTTTAAGATACATTAAAATAATATCTTAAAAATCTAAAAATTATGCTCATAATTATAACATTCTTCCTCATAATTGGCAACATGCCCAGAAGTCTGGCAGCATTGCTATGTTGAATGCTAATCCTTTGTGCTAGGTATAGGTTTAGGTAGACCTGATCTGATCTCTGATGAAGCATCTATTAGTCTGTGGATGCAGCAGCAGCATCAAGATAGCTTGAGGAGCTTGGCAGATGATGTGATTGCTGATATCCATCCATCAGCCTTTCGAAGTCCACTGCTGGACGTAGGCCTCGCCAAAAGAACGCCACAACATGTGTTTCGTTCATATGGGGGATAGTGCCGTAATCGCCACGCTTGGCAGGCGGGTTGGCGATTGCTGATATACACATGATTATTTAGTGTTTCATTATTAAAAAAGGACATATTTGTGCCTTATAGCAATATTTAATTTAAGAAGTTTGATGGTGTAAATGCCTTCTTGAATATGGAAATAATAGTGTATTTTCTAGATAAAAGGTTTGGAAGAGAAAAAGAACAAACTACTAGAGATGCTCAACGAACAAGCTGAAGAGAAAGGAAAACGTGCCGAAAATTTGGACAAGGTAAGATTATAAGATAATTTTTTTACATCGTGATAATGCCACTACTAGATCGAAATAGATCGCGTACATCCGCTTGTATAGTGACTAAGGAAATTTAAGTGTTAGGTACCCAAAAAAAAACAATGGATGTGTATTAAACACAAAGTGAAAAATGTGAAATCGAAAATAACAGTCAGGAGCAGGATTTGAACCTGCATCTTCTGGATACCGTCCAGATGCTTTTACCAATTCAGCCATCCTGACAATTGCTCCTGACTGCTAATTTCGATAACACATCATACTTAACGTCTTTGGGTGACGCCTGCGCCATCTGTCGGACGTATTTTCATACATTATACCGACCAGGTAAACTTAATTTTACAATTAAGATTTTTACCTAACAATTAAGAATTTTACCTAATAATGACGCAAACCCTATAAATATTTATATATATTTGTAGCATTTGACATGCTTAGCACCATACATTAAACACAAAGTGAAAAATGTGAAATCGAAAATAACAGTCAGGAGCAGGATTTGAACCTGCATCTTCTGGATACCGTCCAGATGCTTTTACCAATTCAGCCATCCTGACAATTGCTCCTGACTGCTAATTTCGATAACACATCATACTTAACGTCTTTGGGTGACGCCTGCGCCATCTGTCGGACGTATTTTCATACATTATACCGACCAGGTAAATTTAATTTTACAATTAAGAATTTTACCTAATAATGACGCAAACCCTATAAATATTTATATATATTTGTAGCATTTGACATGCTTAGCACCATACATTAAACACAAAGTGAAAAATGTGAAATCGAAAATAACAGTCAGGAGCAGGATTTGAACCTGCATCTTCAGGATGGCTGAATTGGTAAAAGCATCTGGACGGTATCCAGAAGATGCAGGTTCAAATCCTGCTCCTGACTGTTATTTTCGATTTCACATTTTTCACTTTGTGTTTAATGTATGGTGCTAAGCATGTCAAATGCTACAAATATATATAAATATTTATAGGGTTTGCGTCATTATTAGGTAAAAATCTTAATTGTAAAATTAAGTTTACCTGGTCGGTATAATGTATGAAAATACGTCCGACAGATGGCGCAGGCGTCACCCAAAGACGTTAAGTATGATGTGTTATCGAAATTAGCAGTCAGGAGCAATTGTCAGGATGGCTGAATTGGTAAAAGCATCTGGACGGTATCCAGAAGATGCAGGTTCAAATCCTGCTCCTGACTGTTATTTTCGATTTCACATTTTTCACTTTGTGTTTAATGTATGGTGCTAAGCATGTCAAATGCTACAAATATATATAAATATTTATAGGGTTTGCGTCATTATTAGGTAAAAATCTTAATTGTAAAATTAAGTTTACCTGGTCGGTATAATGTATGAAAATACGTCCGACAGATAGCGCAGGCGTCACCCAAAGACGTTAAGTATGATGTGTTATCGAAATTAGCAGTCAGGAGCAATTGTCAGGATGGCTGAATTGGTAAAAGCATCTGGACGGTATCCAGAAGATGCAGGTTCAAATCCTGCTCCTGACTGTTATTTTCGATTTCACATTTTTCACTTTGTGTTTAATGTATGGTGCTAAGCATGTCAAATGCTACAAATATATATAAATATGTATAGGGTTTGCGTCATTATTAGGTAAAAATCTTAATTGTAAAATTAAGTTTACCTGGTCGGTATAATGTATGAAAATACGTCCGACAGATGGCGCAGGCGTCACCCAAAGACGTTAAGTATGATGTGTTATCGAAATTAGCAGTCAGGAGCAATTGTCAGGATGGCTGAATTGGTAAAAGCATCTGGACGGTATCCAGAAGATGCAGGTTCAAATCCTGCTCCTGACTGTTATTTTCGATTTCACATTTTTCACTTTGTGTTTAATGTATGGTGCTAAGCATGTCAAATGCTACAAATATATATAAATATTTATAGGGTTTGCGTCATTATTAGGTAAAAATCTTAATTGTAAAATTAAGTTTACCTGGTCGGTATAATGTATGAAAATACGTCCGACAGATAGCGCAGGCGTCACCCAAAGACGTTAAGTATGATGTGTTATCGAAATTAGCAGTCAGGAGCAATTGTCAGGATGGCTGAATTGGTAAAAGCATCTGGACGGTATCCAGAAGATGCAGGTTCAAATCCTGCTCCTGACTGTTATTTTCGATTTCACATTTTTCACTTTGTGTTTAATGTATGGTGCTAAGCATGTCAAATGCTACAAATATATATAAATATGTATAGGGTTTGCGTCATTATTAGGTAAAAATCTTAATTGTAAAATTAAGTTTACCTGGTCGGTATAATGTATGAAAATACGTCCGACAGATGGCGCAGGCGTCACCCAAAGACGTTAAGTATGATGTGTTATCGAAATTAGCAGTCAGGAGCAATTGTCAGGATGGCTGAATTGGTAAAAGCATCTGGACGGTATCCAGAAGATGCAGGTTCAAATCCTGCTCCTGACTGTTATTTTCGATTTCACATTTTTCACTTTGTGTTTAATGTATGGTGCTAAGCATGTCAAATGCTACAAATATATATAAATATTTATAGGGTTTGCGTCATTATTAGGTAAAAATCTTAATTGTAAAATTAAGTTTACCTGGTCGGTATAATGTATGAAAATACGTCCGACAGATGGCGCAGGCGTCACCCAAAGACGTTAAGTATGATGTGTTATCGAAATTAGCAGTCAGGAGCAATTGTCAGGATGGCTGAATTGGTAAAAGCATCTGGACGGTATCCAGAAGATGCAGGTTCAAATCCTGCTCCTGACTGTTATTTTCGATTTCACATTTTTCACTTTGTGTTTAATGTATGGTGCTAAGCATGTCAAATGCTACAAATATATATAAATATTTATAGGGTTTGCGTCATTATTAGGTAAAAATCTTAATTGTAAAATTAAGTTTACCTGGTCGGTATAATGTATGAAAATACGTCCGACAGATGGCGCAGGCGTCACCCAAAGACGTTAAGTATGATGTGTTATCGAAATTAGCAGTCAGGAGCAATTGTCAGGATGGCTGAATTGGTAAAAGCATCTGGACGGTATCCAGAAGATGCAGGTTCAAATCCTGCTCCTGACTGTTATTTTCGATTTCACATTTTTCACTTTGTGTTTAATGTATGGTGCTAAGCATGTCAAATGCTACAAATATATATAAATAATGGATGTGTATATCGCATTTCAAAACTCGCCATGATGTGATATCTTCAGGTAAGATGAATGATACATCCACATATAGTTATGGAGACATTTTAGTACCGACTACTGTACAAAAGTATATATATCACATTTAAACATTGGCTTTATATCTTGGAAAAAATAAAAATCATGTCATTGTCCAGCTAGTCTATTTAATAGCTGTGAGTATGATTATCCATATTACATCAGTGGTGTCCACTGTGTTCTAGTATCTACAGCAAACTGTAATGCCGTTAAAAAAGCGTTAGACCACATTGTCGCACGCAGCAAGCACGTCCTTACGCGAACCCAGTTGGCGGGCAGCTAAGCGCTCTCGTTTTCATCGCGAGACTCCCCGAGACCCTTTGACTCGTGTGCAAAAAAACCGACACGCTTCCCAGAGCGGATCAGAACAACCATTTGTGGATCACACAAAGAGTTGTCCTGTGTGGGAATCTGGCCCACAACACTCAGCCGGGAGCCAAACCACTCTGCTGCCATATGTGCTGAAATCATTCCAGAGCATACTTATTTCTGCTGTCTGTATAATCAAATAGAATTCACTTATGAATATCATACACATGATTATGTTCCAGTTAGACCATGCTATAAAACAATATGAAGAAGAATTGAAACAGGAGAAGGAGCTTCATGATGAGGAGCTCCAAGAGCTGGAGGCTATCCAGAAGGAAGTTAAGCAGGCAGATCTCGCGTTGGAGCAGAAGAAGAGTGTTAGAGATGCGTTGATGGAAAAAGTAGCTAAGAAGAGAGCACTCAGGTAGGGTGGGATTGATGATAATTTTAATCAGTTAAATAAATTTAGTATAAAGTTATGTAACTATGCAAAATTAAAAAAATTGAGATTAATCTAATATTTTTGTCATAAGAATATAACTTTGTATATAATTTTTAGGAGTTCAGATGGGCAACTCAGTTTTTTTTTGGGAGTTCAGATGGCGAGATGGCGACTCAGTGGTTAACTCTCTGCTATATGCAGACGATACGGTCTTATTAGCGCAGTCCGCGACTGACCTGCAAAGCCTAGTCGACCTAATGGCAGAAGATTAGAAGAAAAAGGGCCTACGTGTGAATGTGAGCAAAACCAAAATAATGGTTTTTGAAAGATAAGAAGCCAGAACAGTTGTTAGAGTAGCAATAGGAAATAGTGTGCTAGAACAAGTGGATGAATTTGTAAATCTTGGATGTGGATTCAGTCCGGATGGAAGGTACACCACTGATGTAGAGAGAAGAGTGAATGCGGGAAATTGAGTGAACGGAGCATTGGGACAACTTCACGGCAGTCATCACCTCAGCCAGAGGGCACGTGTCGCAATACACGATGCAGTGCTTGTCCCAACGTTATTATATGGAAGCGAGAGTTGGGCATGCAAAAAGGAGCATGAGAGTAAAATCAATGCGGTCGAAATGCGATCTCTGCGGCGAATCTGTGGAGTGAGGCTGACTGACCGCATTTGTAACGACGACGTAAGAGAGCGAGTAGGTATGAAAGAGAGTATTGGTGTAAAGATGCGAAAGGGAATGCTCCGATGGTTCGGACATGTGGAAAGAATGCCGGACGAGCGACTGGTTAAGAAGATATACAATGCGAAGGTGGAAGGATGTAGGTACAGGGGGAGACCGAGACTCACCTACCTAGACCAAATCGGTAACCGGCGAGCGTGTATGAAGAGAGTTATAAATGTTGAGGAAGCGAGAGATGTATGCAAGAATAGAGCCTCTTAACGTGCCAAGCTACCCCGCAAGGGAAATGGCGTGATGATAAGTTAGTTAGTTAAAACTGCGATATCTCCTAAGATATTCATTGAAATCGAATGATGTAAAGGGAAATTTAGTTTTTAATTAAATATGTACTTGTGATGAATGAAGTATTTCTTTGGATAAGGATTAATAATAATATTATTAATTTTTATTTCTCACCATATATCATTTGTGCAATAGAATAGTAGTACAGTAGTTGGGTATATATAATGATAGTAGAGATTAACCTTAGCAGATATCAAGTATTTTTATCATTACAACTATTTTACACTGATGATGAATTTTGGAAGTTTGTGGTGAACATGTAGTAATTAATTATATTAATATATTATCATATTTATAAAAACACCTTCGCGAATAATGCATTATTTTAGAACAAATTTGGTTAGCATAAAAAAGATTATAGTGAGCCAACCTTAAAAGATAGACATGCCGTAGCGGACTTTTTTTTAGAACTTTTAAAAGGAAATAATTCCGATTTTTTTTTTCCGAAACTAACCGTTTACGCAGCGCAAGCAGCGGAAGCTCATAAAAGGAAAAAAAAAAATTTCCGATTTTGAAACATTCTTCATGGGTGTCCGTCTTATTGGTCTTAGCGTGACGATATATAGCCTATAGCCTTCCTCGATAAATGGGCTACCTAACACTGAAAGAGTTTTTCAATTTATTATTATTATTATTATATATTAGTATAGATTGACTAACTTATCTACAGGGTGTACGATGTAGACGACCTCGAGGCTAAAGTGGAGAAAGCAAAACAGGATGTTCACGAGGCACAAGAACAGCTGTACTCATTGCAGGCCACCTTAATGGAGAAGGAGAATATTCTCAAAAACTTGCACACAATACAGCCTAATTTTGATACTACTAACAATCTACTCCACGAGATTATGGAGCTTTCTGATAATTTGAAGTAAGTTTTGTATTTATTTGTAGATGATAATAACTAGTAAAAAGACCAAGAACTGTCTGGAACGAGTTCGATCCTCAGGTTCTCGTTGTTGTTGCTCCGACTTATTCATAATTAATTGCAAACTATCACTGCTTAATTAAAGAAAATCTCAGAAGAATATACCCTTTCTTTTTTTTTTTGTTAAGGCGGACTAAATAGCTATCTGCGTTTTCTTTCGTTTCACGCAGTAAAACTGATTTTTTTAACTTAAAATGTCTCTATTTATCATATATTGCACTTGTAAAATAATATCTACACACACATATAAAGAACAAACACTATTTTTAACACTCATGATATTTTTGATGCCATTTTTGTTATTTAAACTAGTTAAAAAACTGTTTGAAAAAAATCTGGCTTGGACGTCCGTTTGTTGTAGGTAATGTATGTTAACACGATAACGACCAAAATACTTTACTAATCGAGTCTTTTTTTTTACTTTTACGAATTATTATGATTACGAATAGATCCCTATCACTTTCACGGTCTGATTGGATGTAGTTTAATTTTGAAATAAAACTACGTTTACGGAATCTATCGCGTTTACTTGATTTTTATACTATCCCGACGTTTCGAATACTTTACAGCATTCATGATCACGGGTGGACTTAGATGGTAGCCGTCCAAAGCTGATATGTTGTTTCAACGGTTTCATCTACCCACAGTAATATGATGACATAATATTCGTTTAGAAACACAATTAAAAATATCTACTTTAAGTTTTATGCTTACAATGTATGAGATTTTACGCTAGTATAATAAAATTAGTATAATACTTCTCTTTAAGTTATAAAAATTTTTGTTTATATTTAGTGCTTAAAAATTCTACCACAAACTACCAATTAACATTTTTAAGTAATCAAAAACTGTGTAAAATTCGCGTAAATGTTAGAAAGTATTATGTGGTTTAATTGTTATTAAATAAACAAAAAAATAGTGAATATTTACGCTCGACTCGATGGCACATTGATACACTAAAACTAGCGCTATAGTCTATACCTTATTTCGTAGAACTACTTCTATAGACCAATATATTAGTACTTCTTAAAATTAGCACTAGATGGCGTATAAGACATGAGAAACACATTAGCATTTTTTTAAATCTATGTGATTTATTGAAAACTACTTAGTAAAACCAATACATTATTAGTTACTTAACTTACTTATCAAATAATCAATTTTATTGTGAAAAATGAAGATTATGAGGCGTGCACATTTGGATTTTCCAAAGTATTTAAGTACGTGACCAGCTCGGCCATTTAGCAGAACACTAAGCCTGATGAATGATATTCTACTTGTGCATGTTGCACAATTGTTTTGCCAGGGACAACGATTTTGGAGACTTAGATTCTGACAGCAGGGAAGGTGAACTTTACGTTCTAACCACAGAGGTTAATGAGCTACAAGCAAAATTGACCGAGTTAGAATCACTCCGGTAAGTACCTAAAACATTTAACATAGCTTCACGCCTGTATTCCCCGAAAGGGTAGGCAGAGGTGTATTACACACCCACGACTCGCCAGCTAAGTTTAAGTCCCACGTAATAGGGGGCGAGCCTATTGACGTCTACCAGGCACATTTCCAAACTAAAACATTTAACATAAATATAACTTGACGAGGATGTTAAAGTAGTTTGAGAATAGCCGTTGCAACAGAAAAAGTGAGCTTGTGAATGACATGAAATAATATTAAATTTGAATAGTAGAAATAAGAGTGAAGAAAATATAAATTTATGGTGAGAAAGATGATGTGTTTGAGAAGGGTGTAAGTGTGAATGTATCATAATTTTTATACTCTATCATAGAGTATATAAAAGAACTTTTTTATGGCTTACCTTAGAGTTAGAGGCATTTCATTTTCATAGAATTCATGTATGTATTTTATACTTGATAGCCTTACTTTGTCTGTGTTGCTTGTTATGTCCTAATAAAAATCGTTGTTTCTTAAAACTTTAATTATTTAAATGAATAAATCGCATTGTTTAGACAAGGCTAAGAAATATGACTAAGAAAAGTCAACTAAAATCTATAGAGTAGTTTTTCCGTGATGCACGCACAACGGTTGTCCAATGATGAATACGCAGACGGTGGTACAAATACAAATAACGAATTTTCATGACGAGTACTGTGAAGTTAGCTTTTCCGCCGTTTAGCCGTTAAGCTATTTAAAAAAGTAAAATAATTACTATAGTTTTACGTGTATTTTATTGTACCTTCTATTTTTTTATTGCTGATGTTGGCAGACGAGCCATGTCCCACCCGATGGTAACTGTTATCCGTCGCTCATGGAATCAACTGCTCTAAAAGTACTGTCAAGCGGCTGGTCACCATTTGATTTCAAAGATATGAAATTAGACTGAACAACTATCTCCCGATTCAACTAAAACTTCATGGTGGTCACACTGTGACAAGTGAATACTCCCACTTGATACCCAATACTACCACCCGTAATGCAATGATGAATTGATTACTTTATTTGCATCATATGACCACAACAAAGAATGTTGTGGTGATGATTGTATTCTTAATCCATGACAGCTAATTGGATTTTTCTTCATTTCATTTAGTGCTGATGAAAATAAGAAGATACAAGAAAATCAAGCCAAGAGACAGCAGGAAAGTGCAGTAGCTCAAAGGTACTAAAAGCCTACCCCCTTTTTTAGTGGTAGACCCTTACTTGTGCCAGCATGAATGGGCCGGATCAATCGGGGAAGTAGGTACCACTCATAAAAGATCAGCGTCAAACAACGGTGGACACTCTTACTGTTGTGTTTCTTATGGCTCAGACACCTTATCCACCCTCTTCTCCTTATTATCTTGCTTCTCCACCTCCTATCCCAGGGGTATCCAAACTTTGAAGCCTTAGGGCCATAATGATTATTTCTGTATGTTCCAAGGGCCAAAACACATTTACATAAACCTCATTAGTGTTTTTTGTTTTACTGTGATTAGTAGGATTCATTTCAATTATTTGTTAGTTATTAATTTACTTAAGCTTACCCCGATACCTAGTTAAGTTAAGTTTTCTGCGTCATCATTTCTGTCGTTAAGTTTTACCTTGTAAATAAAACCAAATAATTATCATTCTGTTTTCTTCTTCAACTTATCACAGCAATAGTAATAACAATGAGACATTGGCTGTCGCGGGCCAGATTGATGACACTAGTCTTAAGCTGTAGCAGGCCGGATTGATGGCACTAGCGGGCCGGACTTGGCCCGCGGGCCGTAGTTTGGAAACCCCCGTCCTATCCCATTCCTTGAAGTTAATGACGTGCGAGTGATGCCTCCGGTACTGCTAGCGTCTATCTTACTATCCGATGGTTCGTATGCCTGTTTGCCACCCGCGAAAACCAAATGGGGTGGTTTGGAATACAGATTCTATTTTACTCATTATATTTAAACTGCACAGATGACGTAGTAGCTTAGATGCCGTCTTCTTAATGTGTAATTCCACAAATGTTTGTGTGTTGTGTACTTTTTGTTCAATAATTGAATGTTTGTAAAGTCTTCGACAGACAGACATGCAAAATTTCGACAGACAGACATGTTTTTAAAATAGTTGTTTTGTGTTGTGTATTTTTGTAGTCTCCCCTCCATTTTGATAGTGCCCATACAGACCCAGTTCTTCTGTTTTATAATATTTACCATATTATGCATAATGGCATACAAATGGATGTTTTTATAATTTGCTGAAGATTCAATCTATCTGATGGTTAGTCGTAACCGTTGGACATGGATTTAGCTACCAGGATCACACCTGGTATTTCTCAGTTAAGGTAGATAAGCTCTCAATTTAACCCGTTGTCCTAGGTGAGCGATGCAACGCGATGCGGCGTATTGCTGCTAATACTTTGACCGCTTTGCCGCGCATTCATATTAGGCGACAACGTAGGCCATAAGTACATACAACCTCTATTGCACGCCTCATAAGCGAAGCGTTGAGGTGGCTACTACTCCCGTTTTACACGGAACAACTGATTTTTCAAACTTAAATTTGATATTTTCGTGTCGCGTCGCGTCGCGTAGTATAAACGCGTTTGTCGTTAACCTAGGACAACTGGTTATACTGATCCGATAAATTATGCATCTTTAAAAAGCATTTAATTCATAGGTCATAACAGGTTATTTTTTGTAAAAAAAAACCTTTAGCCTCATTAAATCTTCACCTCATACTCCTTACCCTAACCTGCCAACGCACAATTTGTTGCTAGCGTCTATAGATTACGGTTTATATACATACCTTATCCCAAATAAACCATTCATTTATCCGAAATTAGAAGTAGTCCTTTCTGAGTTTCAGAATTATATGTAAGCAAAATTTCGTGATGATTGCTTCTGTAGTTATGGGGTGAAAAGATAACAAATAAATAAATAAACAAACTAAAAACAACATTTAAAATTTTGGATCTATATTTTTTAGAAAAAATCGCGCCATCAAATAGTTTGAATTTTAATTGCAAAAATTAAACTTACTATATTGGATTAATGCATTCCGATAGATGGCGCTGGTCGTAAAGACAAATCTGATGAGGAGATTGGGATGACCGAATAGGTCAGTACGATAGCTCAGTGGCTTAGAGCACTTCCCCGGATTTGAAAACACGCGGGTTCGATTCCCGCTCGTACTAAAAATATCTTATTCCTTATTCACAAATAATTTGTACTTTAAAAATATTTAAAATGCCAACAGTTCAGTTATGGAAGCGGAAGACAAAGATAAGAGGTTGCCAGAGCTCTCTAAGAAGGCGTTACAACAGACCAAGGAAATGAAAGAGTCGATAATGCAGTTTGAGATTGAGAAGAAGAACGGCTTGGAACAGCTCGCTTTTATCAAGGATAACTTCTGTAGTGAGGTATGTTAATACTCCTTTTGTTACTAATTTCTGCCCCGACTACATCCGCGTGTACTTCAGAATTGCGTCTATTAGATTACTATTGGAATATTAAAAATATACTTCATGACTTTTTTTTTTTATTAGTATTTGATTTCTTATAAATAGGAATAATTCAAAAAGACAAGACCATTTACAGAACTAATATAGGTTAGTCTAGATATTTTTTTGTAGGAGTTTAATTAAATCGGAATGGCGGGACGCCGCGTGAGGTGGGAAATATGAACAGTGCCGTAAAAGCGGCCTTCGATTGAAGGGTGTGTAATGGAGAACATTCGTTTTGATAAGGCAACACCATCTAGTGATAAAGTAACAGGGTAGTGTGGGGGCCCTCACCCACTAAAAATACCCGCCGTATGCCGTCTCACCGCTTGTGTTGGCGGGCCACTGGTACTATTACTACTATTCATTACTTCAGTGGTCTGCCGGCGGCCCAAGATGTACCTAATATTTGCCCGCCATAACAAAAAAAAAATTGTTAAGATATTTTACCAAAAAATATCTGCTAATTCTGTTATTGTACTTGTCTTGTGTTACAGTTAAAAGCTGCCGATGAAATGTTACTAAATAAGGCTGTGGAGGTTGCCAAAAGGATTGAAGAGAAATTACAAAATAGACATATTTAGTTTTAAGTATTTTAAACTTAGTAATATAATGTAAGAAATAACTATAGTGTATCCATTATTTTATTATACAATTTAATCCTGTTACCTTGTAGGGCTCGACTCCGTCCTTTAGAACGAGATGCATTTAGTCTATATGAGGGTTGGCAACCCTCAAAAAAAAAAGCTTGGCAAAAATCTTCCAAGCGTCCAGGTTTTCTCACGATGTTTTCCTTCACTGGATAAATAATTTGTGAAAGTTTGAACCTCGCGAAGCCTCCACCTCAAAATGGGTATTGAACTCGACACGTGTTTTTTCGTCCTCGGTTGTGCCACTGAACTCTCACTGCTCTACGTTCATTGACTTAATGGTAGGTGACTTTAAATCATTTGCAATATATTATAGTAGAAAATCCTAATAAGTAGAATTTTATTGTATTTCGTAAAATGAATCTACTTAAATCAAAACAAATCTGTATTGATTTAATCTGTACCGCTTTCTATAATTTCCATAAACTCCTTGTAACATCAGGACAAAGAGTAGTATAACCAGAAACCTCAGGCCAAGAAAAAAAAAAGACTACAGTCATGTTCACGCACACAAATACAAACAAAACCATACCTTAACGAAGTGACATAAAGTAAGAGGTAGCTTTTTAGTCTTAGCTTTTGTTCAAAATAATTCCTCAAGGATCTATTGTTGGGCCATTACTCTTTATTTTTTTTATTAATGATATAGATAAATGCTTCCAACATTCCAAATTTCTGTTATATGCGGACGATCTTAAAGCATATCGAAGCATTAAAACTTTAGTTGATTGCAATCTCTTCCAAGAGGACTTTTAGACTATCTATTTACTGTGAACGTAATAACCTACAACTAAGTATACCCAAATGTAACATCATTAGCTTTACAAAGAACAGAAACGTAATAAACTTCACATATAAGTTAAATAATACGCAACTCACAAAAGTGACATCTCTGCGAGATCTGGGCATTCATTTAGATTATAAGTTACATCTTAACACTCATATAGGAATTACCGTAAGCAAAGCATTGCAAATACATGAATTCGTAATGAGGGCAAGTAAAGACTTTAAAAAAAAGCACATTTATAATCCTTTACAAGACTATTATTAGACCACAATTAGAATATGCCTGTAGTATTTGGAATCCCATATACAGCAAATATGTGAACCAGATCGAAAAAGTTCAACGTAAATTCCTCCGATCTCTATACTACCGCTTCCACCGCAGACGCCTTGAATATCAACAATTATTAAATTTATATAATATAATATCTTTAATATCTAGACGGATTCAATTAGGAGCATCGTTGCTCTATAAAATATGTAATAATTATATCGATAGCACAGAAATGGTAAGCAAATTATGCTACTTAGTTCCTAGAACTATATATCGTCGTGAAGTGAAGACCAAGACATTATTTGCACTTGGAACATGCAGAACTAATGCGGGATTACGCTCTCCCATACGCATGCTAGTAGAACAATATAATATTATACTTGTTGATGTTGATTTTTTCGCACTGACTGTAAGTCAATTTAAAAATCAAGTTTTTAAAGTGCTTAGTGAATACGTGGATGATAATGCAACACATACACATTCAGTTCAACAGCTGTTTTAATGTTTTTCTTTCTTTTTTTTTCTCTTCTGTCTGCATTATCATAATTCATTTTCATCATTTTGTTTCTTTTAGGTATACCTAGTATCTAGTTAACATTATAATATTAATAAGGGGAAAACGGTGTTGATTGTAAATTTTTTAAAATTTGAATTGTTAACTATTTTTTATTTCCATTACTAGCAATGTACAATTGTTAATTTTCCTGAATAAATAAATAAAATCAATATATTTAATAATAAAATCAATATATCTAATAACCAAGATTGTCTTCTTACTGGTAGTAATTGGTAGTTTGTGGTAGAATTTTTGAGCACTAAATAAAAACAAAATCTTATAGTTTAAAGAGGAGTATTATACTCATTTTAATATACTAACTTAGTCTCATACATTGTAAGCATAAAAAAATTTGAAGTAGATAATTTCACTGTGTTTCTAAATAAATATTAGGTGGGTTAAAATAAATAAACCAAAAATTTTGTAAAATATACTGTGGGTAGATGCAACCGTTGAAATAACATATCAGCCTTGGACGTCTATCATCTAAGTCCACCCGTGCTCATGAATAGTATAAAAATCAAGTAAACGCGATAGATTCCGTAAACGTAGTTTTATTTCAAAATGTGTAACATTCGCGTAAATATCAGAAAGTATTATAAAGTAAGAGTGTTACCAGAGTATGACTTAAAATTACCCAAAATGACTCAACGATTTCGAACGTACGTTACGTAGATGAATATGTCATCAGCGCCATATATGCCCTATATGATTGGCTGTCTACCTTTTATTATTCTTTTATGGTTTTAAACATTAACATTTTCTTTCAACTAAAAACTTACTCAAATTATAGGGACATTTTCTTTTCCGTGACAACATCTTTAAAAAAAAGACTTCACTTTTTAGTTAACAGTGGTGTCTTTTTTTTTCTCAAGCTTGTAACATCCTAAATCAGGCAATTCGGCTTGTTATAGTTTGTTATAAGTACAAATACGTTGTCCATCCATCCTTTTGACGTCCACTGCTGGAAATAGGCCTCCCCAAGAGATACACACACCACGGTGCCACAACGAGCGGTCCTATGCTACGTGCATCCAACGGCTCCCTGTGGAGCGTATTACGGATTCGGTCACGTAGAGAAGTACTGAGCGTGACCCGTCCCATGGCGCGCTGAGCGACTTGCCAACATTTATAGCCCACGTTTCTGTTTCGTATGTCATCACTGGTAGCACACACTGGCCATAGACCTTCCTTTACAGACACTGCAGAATTTTGGACGATAATATATTGCTCAGCTTCCCGAATCCTGCCCAGCCGAGCTGGAATCGTCGATTGACCTTTTTCTCGAAGTTGCGCCTACCTAACTGGACTCGTTTGTCTTAGGTTCAATCGATTTATAAGATTTTGATTATTATAAGAATTCTGCATTATACACACCCCAAGATAATTTATTGTTGTGATGGTCACAGTTAAAGGTCAGACTAGTTATTCACGATGTATTGTGACTGCTCGTGTTTATTCCATATATGACTGATTTCTTCAAGGCAAATAAATAAAAAATGCATGCAATGAAATTTTCTGGCTCTGAATACGCGACCTTTGGATCTATTAAACCCAACTAGCTATTTGCTGGCCTAAATATACTTAGTTACTTATCATCACGCCATCTCCCTTGCGGGGTAGGCAAAGAGAACAGAATGGCAAAAGGCTCTATTCTTGCATACATCTCTCGCTTCTTCAACATTCATAATTCTCTTTATACACGCTCGCCGGTTTCGGGTCTCCTGACTCCACCTTCCTTCAATACATGACCGATTTGGTCTAAGTAGGTGAGTCTCGGTGTCCCCCTGGTCTAAATAATTATAATATGTGAATAAAAAAAAAAACTAAGTAAGCAAATAGTCTTTATTCTCTATATGAAAAAAAAGGTTAATCGAGTAGGTAGAGCATAGATAAATAACTATACTTGGAAAGGTAGAGGCACAATAAGATTATTAGCAGCTGCTAATGTTGGGAAGGGTCTTGCCCTGACAGTGATTGCGCCATCCGTACCACGCCATGAAACCGTGACGTTTAAATATCTTCTTAGCGCAAGTGGAAGCCTTCGTGATGTCGTCTGTTAGCAATTCTATAAAAATACCAAAAAGTGAGATATGAATATCAATGCCGCTAGATGGTATTAGGTGAATTCCAATTTCTTGTTGACCTCGAGAGAATAGGTACCGACTTAGTCTTAAGAAACCGAAAATAATCTCAATATACAGTATGTACTTAAATGACGTCATACCGATATAATTGGTTCAGTACTCATTTCTGAGTCCCCAGAGGTGGTGGAAATTTGCATTGGTCTTTTCATGTTTTTTTTTTGTTGCATGTAGTGGCAGGCGAGCCACGGTCCATCTGATCGTAAATGGTAACCGTCGCCCATGGACTCGACTATACCGAGAGTATTGTCAAGCCACTGCTCACCAATTCATTGCACAGATATGGAATGAAATATAAACGGCTATCTCCTGCTACAGCCAAAACGCAACGATGTGCTTCATGGCCGGTCACACGGGAGATGGTGGTACCAACCCGATACCAAGTGAGTACTCCCACTTGGTACCCAGCCCTACCACCAGCCATGCAATGGATGTCAATTGCTTACTTCCCTTAGTCGCCTCATACGACACCCGTGGGAAAGAATGGGGTGGTGACACTTGTATTCTTAGTCCGTCACCACACGGACAACACGGAAATGCAATTTATTTCAGTTTTTTAAATTGAATGCGAGATAAATCGTTACATTTTTTTATCTCAATTCTATTTTAAGTAATAAACCCATTAATAACTCCAAAAACTACAACGGATTAAAACCTTCGTCATGTTTGTTAGTCGCGTTGTTGATTCGATTGCGGCAAAAAAATTGTTAACTTTGTAACCCGTCGTTGTAAAATCGTCGAAAACCTATGGGGCATATTATTACAATTATTTGGTGACTTCTTCATCCAAAATATGTGTCCAAAGAAACTAATGATAGTTTCAATACAAACTAGATATGTATATGCAATCTTCAACTGAAACAAACATTTCATTAGGTTAAACACAAAGTGAAAAATGTGAAATCGAAAATAACAGTCAGGAGCAGGATTTGAACCTGCATCTTCTGGATTCCGTCCAGATGCTTTACCAATTCAGCCATCCTGACACTTGCTCCTGACTGCTAATTTCGATAACACATCATACTTAACGTCTTTGGGTGACGCCTGCGCCGTCTGTCGGACGTATTTTCATACATTATACCGACCAGGTAAACTTAATTTTACAATTAAGATTTTACCTAATAATGACGCAAACCCTTTAAATATTTAGATATTTTTATATAGTGAAAAACTTTTCACTTTGTGTTTAATGTATAGTGCTAAGCATGTCAAATGCAAAAATATATATAAAAATATCTAAATATTTCATTAGGTTACCTCTTTAAAGTACCTATAGCTATTTGAACATGTGCAGGTTGTTACCTACTACAGTCTCCTGTGTGTGAAGCTTCTCGGTGTATATTCCAGGCCATGAGTGGCAGTTACCAATTACCATCAAGTAGGCCGTGGCTCGTTAAACTAAATCAGTTATATAAGCAAAAAAGAGTAGGCTCTCTATGGCTAGAGCATGTACTTATATGCTGTCTATGATGAGCTCTTCCGATTCAATCCACACGCATTTACTACAAATATCAGTATTACAGTGACCTGAACCCAAATCTCCATTAGTATTGGAGTGTGTCGCTAGCTCGTCGTCTACCAAAATCATTATATAAATGGCAATACAAACCAGCACAAGTGACGTTACAGTCCTTTCCCCTGGTGGAAGTTTTGCTGCACCAGTATTTGTCATTGATTTGGAACAGTCCGTAGTCCCTGGAGCCGTTCTTGTTCACAGTGCCGGTCTTGTGTGTCTTTCTGCCGCTCTCGTTTTGTATCAAGCAAACCCCTGCATGAGGTTAACGAGTTTAAAAATAAATATCTATGCCTTATTAAATTAATACAAAGTGTGAAATGTGAAATCGAAAAGTCACGAGCAGGATTTGTACCTGCATCTCCTGGAATACCGTCCCAGATGCTTTGCCAATTTAGCCATTGTGATAATTGAATAAGACTACGAATTTCGATAACACATTACTTCTTAATGTCTTAGGTGTCGTCTGCGCCATCTAATGTATGTATTTACATACATTATTCCGACTAGGTAAGCTTTTTATTATATGTTTTTTTTAAAGGCAATACGCTACACTAAAGAATAGTCCTTGTATCGCGGGGGACTTTACAACTTTGTTTATTGTGTTATGTATTTTATTTAAAAAAAGTCATTATAAACAAATAACATAGAATTATAAGTACTCACAGTCTCTCATTTTATCTTCAGGGAAGCCTTGTCTTCTTAATTCGTGAACCAGTTCACATTGCGTAGCGAAATATTTTGCATTGCATTGCAAGCAAACAGTTGATATAGCTAACAAGAATATCATAAACTTACTCATATTTATTTATTTTATTTAAGACCGAGTACGGACAATTTTTTTTAATTTACTGTAACAACTAGTAACAATCGTAAAGAGTGGTTCGACCGTCTTTGATTTAAATCATGAGTTCATTGTTTATATACACTGAGTGCTGTAGGTACTGTTAAATGATTATTCATGTGCAATGTACCGACTTTGGGATGCGGGGATTTTTCTTTATCGCAGAGGTCATATGTGAGGTTCATATTATTGGCGCGAGATTGTTATGGTTCTGTAATTTTGTATTTTTTTATTTTAGCGACATCATTTTCGATTGTTTTAATGGCAGTTAACACAACCTTTTTTTTGTTTTAGTTAAGGCGGGAATAAATGTACCTAACCGCACACACCGTCGTTCGGGGCAACGAACAGGGTAGTGTGGGGCCCTCACCCACTAAATAAACCCGCCGTGTGCCGTCTCTCCGCCTGTATTGGCGGGCCACTAGAACTCTGTTACATTAGTTCAGTGGTCCTCCGGTGCCTTACCCTTTCGGATACACTCTACTGAGCGACGCATCCGAACACAGAGCGCCGCACCTTCGCGGAAGGCCTTGTGAACGCTCCCCTGCCTGGTAGAAGGTAGCGAACGCGGCCCAGTTCATGTCGCTGCCAAGCATCGCTATGACGACATCCGGCAGCGAGTTTCCCCTCCTATTACCACGACGAGTTCACGGCGTTGCTCGGCCCAAGCCGGACACGACTCGAGCGTGTGCCGCGCCGTATCCTCGTCGCAGCCGCAGTGGTAACAGCATGGAGTCGCCTCCCTCCTCACGACAATGTGCAGATATCTGCCGAAGCAACCGTGCCCCGACAGCACGTGCACCAGTCGGAAGGTAAGGACTCCGTGCCGTCGCCCTGCCCACTCACAGCTTACAGCACCGGCTGGAGCGCCGCTAGGATCCAAAAACGGGTCCGGGGCGCCTCCAGCTGTGCCCTCCAACTGGCCATGGAAGCTTGGCGGGCGTCGCCCTGCCACCTGGCCACCTCATTGGGTGGGGGGCGACCACCCCGTGCCCACTCTTACGACGCCCGCCGATACACCTCGGCGAGCACCTCCACCTCGTAGTGCCACGACTCTCTGTGGTCTCCACAGAAGAGCCCTGTTCAGTGCATGTAGGCGGCGGTTAACACACCTGTGTGAGCTCTTTTCGAATAGTTTTTTTGAAAATTTAAATTCTTTTCTTAAAATCTTTCTTCATTTTAGTTTCGTTAAATCTGAGTAATTACCTAGAGATTATAGAATTATAGCATTTCCAATCCTTAGTAACATTCAGTTACCTACATTTTGAAAGCGGCTGCTTTGCTTTTGAAAAGCACAGTGTTTACCTCGGGATAAAGACTTATTTAGTTGTTTTCATCCCTAGGGTAACAATGTACTATTTCATTACTCATACTCGGAAAGTAGGTTTGAAGTTGCCTGAGGAGCGGGTTGAAAGTAATACTTTTCAGCCCTAGGGAGAATCGTTTTCAACTGACAGCTGTCGCATTATTTAAAAAAAAACTAGTTCTATTTTCACATTTCTATTGAACCATATTCTAACTTACTACAGCCACTCAATCACAGCGCGATGGTTAATTGAAATAACAAAGTTAAGTATTAAATAAAGATTTTTGAAGTTATACTTCTTTTGGCGCGTTAGGGAAAAATGATGAGAGTAAATTTTTATGATGCGCGCGCGCACTGTCGCGAAAAACCGACACCCTGAAGTTAGATAACCTGAAGTTAGTTATTATATAGTCAACGTTTTAGTTTTTTTGTGATATTTAAATAAAAAATATTTAACTAGATAATGCGTTATAATAAAAGTTTCAATGTATTAAATACCATTTTTCTATTGTTATTGTCGTTTTTTCTACAAAGAAGTATAACTTTTAACGCGTGTATACTTATAAGTACACACACACTTTTTTTTAACGACCCCCTATTATAATTTACTTACTTTCAAATATTTCTTTAAAATAATATAGATTTGAGTAAAATATTTTACCATTTTTTCAATGTTGAAAATGAAAAATATTGGCTGTTATACTGGCCGGCCACAAAAAAAAAAATTGGCGAGAAAGCGGCAATCCGATCTTCATTTAATTTTTCAAGTTGTAAAGATTTGTTTTATATATACTTCCGTATAGCAGAGATTTGTATTATTTTGTATTAACTTTCCTTGTATTCGTAATGAAAAGCACAGTGTTTACCTCGGGCTAAAGACTTATTTAGTCCCTCGAACTATAGGCGCCCTCGCCCTCGTTACTTTCACCCCTAGGGTAACAATGTACTATTGTGTCCTCATCCTCTCTCCTGCGGAACTATGTTGCTGTGCCCGACAGGGTCCATAATTGTATCTACAATCACATGCCTACTACCTGCACACAATATCACATTATGGAATGCAATAAAGAATTGAATTGAATTGCCGCGACCACGTCGTAATCTATTGAGTAATATTTCTATTAGACGGTTTTTTGTCATATACAACACGTCAATCTATTTAGAAATAAATTGATTTATCACAACAAGGAAACTCTATTTAGATAAAATTAGTTTTTTTACAGTAGGTATGTTTTTTGACATTATACAGTGAATGAAATATGAATGATTTTATAGAAAATTCGCGGTCAATTCAAACACTATAAGTCCATTGACACAGTGTGTGATACTGAGGATGCACTATCCTCAAGAATTTTTTAATTCTTTGAGCCCTTCTGGTTCACCTCCTCGCGACCTTATGTTAAAAGTTGGCATTCTTATCATGCTATTAAGAAACTTGAGCTCCCCCAACATGTGTAATGGCACAAGGCCGCATATAAAAGAAAGTTGCGGGAGAATATAATCGTGGCGACCATTCTCACAGGGCCAGGAGTGGGACAATATGTTCCGCGGATACCCATGTTTCTGACGGATTTACCCATACCGTTTAAAAGGCTACAGTATCTCATCAATATCTCTTTTGCCCTCATTATTAATAAGTCCCAAGGTCAAATACTCTCTGGTGGGCATTGATCTGCGAAAGCAATGTTTTTCCCATGGGCAATTACCTATATGTTGGTACCAAATAATAACATTACATACATCTAATGTGGAGAAGTTTTGAACAATTAAAATAAACATAATTTATTCAATCATAATCATTTCATTCACTCATTTGAAACCCGGTAGGCGGTAATATAGCCAAATTAACATGCAAATACATTTCTACATATTTATGCAGTAAAAATATAACTCTCCTTTTGGCAGTCAGGAAATAAATCATAGCGCTCAGTACTAATTGAACCACAAATAATTTCATCACAAGTAAATATTTTTACCGCCCAACGAAGTACCAAATGTATAATAAATTATAATATTTGCCATTTTAGCTATTTATTAGGTACCTACATATCTTTCGAAACATGCGAAATCCATAAATATTTCGAAAAGAAGCAGTTATATCGATAAACTAGCATTTGCCCGCGGCTCCGCCGCAACCAAAAGCTAGTTTTTAGGTTATATCTCAGGTTCCCGATATAGTAGCCGAATAAAATGTATATCAGTTTTTAAGTCTAATCAAGAGCTATCAAATAAAAAAGTTGCATCAAAATCCATCTAGTAGTTATTCTAAATAAATTCTAAAAAAAATTCTAGTTTAAATAATTTTCTAGATTTTCGGCTATATCTCGGGTTCCCGATATAGTAGCGGGATAAAATGTATACCAGTTTTTAAGTCTAATCAAGGTTAAATAAAAAAGGTGCATCAAAATCCGTTCAGTAGCTTTTGTGTGATGCGCGTACAAACAAATAGATAAACAGACAGACAAAAATTCTAAAAAATATTGTATTGTGTTAAGACACGCATTATAGCCTATTACAGTATTTTTTTCTCACATATCTTAAATGTACAATCACATGCCTACTACCTGCACACAACATCACATTATGGAATGCAAGACACAGCTCTGTTACAGCTTTATAATAGTATAGATATATAACGCGGGTTTGGGCGCACTTTATATAACAATTTAGTCGTGTAAGGGTCGTCTTGTGGTCGTATCGGCGATAATTAAGATGCATAAAAATAACATAATAGTTATATTAATTAAAAATGCAACGTCTAAGTTATATTAACAGTTTTAATCGTCACTTTTAAATCTCTTATATGACTATAATTATATAACCTTGTATACTCGTATATAGAAATTTAAAAAAAGAGTATATCAAAATTGTAAAGCTAGATGTCAGTGGTGCAAACTATAGACAACATTTTGTATTTTTGTAAAGTGTTTAATAATTACTTTTGTTTTAATAGTTACGTAAAGAAAGCCTATTAATGTGGATTTATACTTCGAAATTAATTTTTTTCGATAATACGGATGGTAATCCTTGTTGCGATTTTAATGGGTTTTAATAATATAGGTATTTCAATATTCAATATTAAAATAAAATCTATTAATTTCCATTAAAGTGACCGCCATATTGCTATTAGCTATTGGACGACCGCATTACGACAAGTATATAACTATTAGTTTTATAAAGGTTTTACACAATTTATGGCCTCCACCATGACGGTTGCAATTAGAGTTCTATTAGAATATATAAAAAACCGTTCTTATTCTGTTACAGTTACATCGTACTTATAAGTATTTGATAGGTGATAGGAATATCATATTTTGATTTTTTTCTATGTTTTTTAAGCTTGGACACATGCTAGCCATATAAATTAAGATAAAGCGCGAAAATGTGAAATCTAAAATAACAGTTGAGCAGAATTTGAACCTGCATGTTCTGGAATACCGTGCCAGATGCTTTGCCAATTCAGCCATCGTGACAATTGCTCGGGAGGTGAATTTCGATAACACATACCTTGTTAATGTCTTGGGTGACGCCTGCGTCATCTGTCCCTCCTAGCTAGCATCTATGCTAGAGGCTACGGTAACCAATTACCATTAGGTGGGCCGTGTACTTGTTTGCCACCCGCGTAGTAAAATATTTTCATCTGTTCCCTTTTATGTATAAACTAATTATCATAATATTTGGAAGTATCTTGATCGTCTGCTGGTTGTAGACTATGTGACGACACACAAAATTGTAAAATATTAAGCTATCTATTGGACTTATGCTTATATAAAATAAAATAAAGGGTGCCTTCTGTTTTTAAAAAATGTACAGAACCATCTATATTTTTATTACTTTCATCTTAGCTGATTTTTTTTTGAGATTACATGAAGAGGTTTTTGCTGTTTTTAACGATTAGTTTGCTCTTAATGTTCTTCTAAAATCATCATTTACACTTAATTATTTACCACTGTTCTGAATCCATATATTAATTAAAAAATCGTGATTGAGTTATACAAAAGTCACCAATTAACGAATAAATAATCAAATGATTTGTAAAAGTTATATTACAATAACGTCATAACCTGAAAGTTACATAAAGGTGGAAGTACACGACTTAATACAACTGTTTTATAAAAGTTAATTAGAAAATCATTATAGGACAGTTTGTAGTGTAGATGTTGTATAAAAGGTTCTAATTTAGACAAAAATGTCGGCTCATGACTATTACCTAACTGAAACGTTAACTCGGCTTAAACCTCGGTCGTGTAAACGTTATGCCAGACAGTTATATTATAGTCATAAAAAAACGATTGAAAAGAAGTTTATCAGACACATTAATATGACTTAATTATATATAACTAATGTGTCGTAATTGGATACCATTTTACAACTGTTTAGTTGCTGCAAAACAGTTATAAGGCCCTTATATGTCTGTTAGTTGTATAATCTAATTTAATATAACATTTTTGCTACTTGGGGTGTAAACTTGTCACAGAATAAATCGGCCAGCTCGACCGGGGAAGTATCAGCAACTCACAGAAGATCATCGCGAAATAACGGCAGGTACTTACTTCTGCTATTGTATTACGTATAGTCAATGAGAGCGTCGGTAAGGAGGAAACCTTCTCCTCAACCTCTTCTGTTATCCTTCCAGCCACATGCAGCCCGCGAGCTACCCTCTTACGGCCCGGGATTGTATTTGCAATTTTTTTTTAAATTTGTTTAAGTTTCTTGTTATTTTTCGTCATTTAACATAATAAAATTACAATAAAATGTCTTTAAATTTAAAACAATGTGTCAAACGCGGGTCGCTTTCCTTTACCTTGGCCGCTGGCGGCCAAAAAGTTGCCGACCCACGGGCTACGCCGTTACGGAAACCGCTTACCATCAGGTGGCGCTATGATGAATACCTGAGCATGTCAAGTGCTTAAAATGTTAGTTAATTTGTTATAATTAATTGATGTTCAGTAGTGAAGTCAAGCCTTCAACCTTGTAGTAAGAAAGGGTCCACCAAACTTGCTTTGGAGCTGAATCCACAGTCACAGGTCTCGACATTGCAATACACTCAATGCTGTTTATTAGATTAAACCATTTATCAAGTTCCTAGCGGTTAAACTACTTAACTCCCTCTATGGTGCAGCGGTAGTGTGAGCGACTGCTGATCATGAGGTCTCGGGTTCGATGCCCGGGTCAGGCAATGCTATAGAGTTTTTTCGTAAAAAGTATATTCTCATTAGCAGCCCGGAGTTTGGAAATGTGCCCGGTAGACGGTAATAGGCTCGCTCCCTATTACGTGGTGCTTAAACATAGCTGGCGAATCATATATGGGTGTGTAATACACCTCTGCCTACCCCTTTGGGGAGTACAGGCGTGATGGACCTTGGACTGCAAAGACTGTGGTATCGAGTATGAACTCTAATCTAAGGTACACACACGGCACAAGCCACAAGATTTTTTAGAATTGATGTATTTGTTTGTCACTGCTGCTGTGAAGGAAAACATGTATGGAAACCTGCATGCTTCAGAGATTTTCCCGATGGCTTATGAAGTCTGCCAACACGCACAGGGTCGGTGTGGTAGACTATGTTCTAAATTCCTCTCAATCTGAAACCTGGGGATGAAAATAAATAAGTTTCTGGTGAGAGAAAACGTCCTGAGGAAACCTGTACTTGACTATTTGGAAGGCTTGTGATATCTGCCTACTACGGTACTACGTAGGGCTTGCATGTAGCTTAGAGAGTAAACTCGGGACTAACAGTAGCTATGACATAAGTTGTTTTTGTACTACGTAGATGGCAAACAAGCGTACAGCACCTCATAGTTAGCGGGTATCGTACGCTAACAACATCAGAGGCGCAACTGGCACGTCGGCATCTCCAAGGAAAGGGATAGAAGGGGGAGTGTAAGTATAATAAGGAACGGATAGGAAGGATAATAAGCAGAGGATAAGGCCCTCCCTACAACTCTTGGTTTGGGCCTCCGGCATTCTCACCCATCATACGATACTCAACGGCAGGAGCACCTACTGATGTTTCACGCTGACCTTCTGTGAGAGGGATTTATTTATCCGATCGAGCCGGCCCATTCATACTGGGATAAGCAAGGCTATACCACTATAACAACCAACCCGTATTAGGGCAGCGTGGTGGACTATGGCCGAATCCCTCTCACTCCGAGAGGAGACCCGTGCCCAATAGTGCGACAGAAAATGGTTGCAAAAAAAACATTTTAACCTGCCAGTTATTTAATCAACAAAGGTAAAAAATAGTTCAATACAAATTGTAACCAATATCATGTGTGATATATTAAAAAAAAAACAGTACATCACTATCTGAAATAACATATCTGCAAAATGGGAAAATAATAATGATTATTTTAGCAGTTGCTAATGTCAGGCAGTGCTCCTTGGCAATGATTTTTCCAGCCATTCCACGCGTAGAAATTGCGTTGTTTGTAAATCTTCTTGGCACAAACTGATGCAATCGTTATGTCGTCTGTTATGAGATCTGGAACACAGTAATCATAATTTTCTTTTTAGATATTATTTTTATCTTGGCAGGTTTATATAAATATAAAAGAATATATTCAAAGATAATTTTCTCAAATAATTTGGATTTTAAAATAGCTGTGCATGTCAAAAATACAGATCTAGATACATCAATGTCTAGATATTAAAAAAACGCGCCATCAAATACTATGAATTTTAATTGCAAAAGACATTGCTCTGCATCTATAGGTACATAGTTTGCCCTAAAAAAACCTCAAAACTAGATCATGTGTTGTATTAAAACATATTATTGAGTTCCCATAGAATTACAATTTAATAGCGGACTAGCTGGAAAATCATTATATTACAGATACTGTCTGATTAACAATGAAGCTGGAATGTAAATGGACCAGTTTACGTATGACACTAGATTGGTGTTTCACTATCTCTTGTAATAGTTTTCAATTAAGTTGGATTATAATCCTAGAGTTGCGTATTTCCAACGCTAGATGGAGCTCTATTAATTTATTACGTGTTTCAAAAAATATTTTAACTATTAATTTTCTATATACAATAAATATTAGATTATTTTAATTCAGAATGGCATTTTAAGTTTGTCTTATATTAATAATAAAAATAAGTCTATTAAAAGCAGTGACATCTATTAACAAACTCTAATATTGATAAAAAAATGTCTTATAAAAGCAGGGACATCTATTAACAAAATCTATTGACTAAACAAATTGTGAGATCCAAAAGCTTTTAATATAACAAAACTTCTGATTTTTGTCTAGATATATTAATTTTACACACAATTTCTAAATAAATTCCAAAAATGTAATTCAGATTTAAAAATAACATAACAATGATTTAAAAAAAATTAAAGAACGATTGTATTGATTGATGGTTATATGTACTTCAGGTAAACATGGCAGCGCATCGGATGTACCTACAAATATTCCCTTCGAATACTTTTTTTCTTCATTATGACATGGAGCTAGTCCGTGTTAAATGGAAATATGCAATTTGTCTTATAAAAAATACTAATAATTATCATAGCCCCGATGCTACTATCGTACAGGGCGGAAAATGGCTTTCTCCTTAACATTGGAATAATGCATGTAAATGCATCTGATAGGTGGCGCGGGACATAATGCGATGTGGAGATTAGGTATGGCTGTCGGTCGCTGCGATGGCTTAGATGCTTTACATTATAATTTAATCATTATGCAGTGTTACGGTTATATTCGCTCCCTCCAAACATCAACCACTGTCTTGGTACACAATTATATCACTAAATAAATAGAAGTTACCTCCACAAGTGATGTTGCAGTCCTTCCCTGGGGTGCTGCCCTTGTTACACCACCACTTATCGTTGATTTGGAACAGACCGTAGTCTCTGGAACCGTTCTTATTCACTCGACTTATGACATTGGTATGGCGTTTACTCTCCGCATTCACAAGGCACACCCCTATGCAGTAAATTAGGATCGTTCGGTTACATAGGTCGACAAAATAAAACGTTGAGGTTGTTATTTATTGAATACTTTCCAACAATATTGAAAAATAAGCAACACCTGGTTATAATTTACTAGCCTTTGGCAGCGGCTCCGCCGCAGCCAATAGCTAGTTTTTAGGTTATATCTCAGGTTCCCGATATAGTAGCGGGATAAAATGTCTACCAGTTTTTAAGTAAAATCAAGGCCTTTCAAATAAAAAAAGTTGCATCAAAATCCATCTAGTAGTTCTTTTAAATAAATTCTAGTTTAAATAATTTTCTAGTTTTTCGATTATATATCAGGTTCTCGATATAGTAGCGGAATAAAATGTATACCAGTTTTTAAGTCTAATCGAGATCTATCAAATAAAAAAAGTTGCATCAAAATCCGTTCAGTAGTTTTTGCGTGATGCGCGAACAAACAAACAGATAAGCAGACAAACAGACAAAAAATCTAAAAAAAAATGTTTTACGTTTAGACACGCCTATATAGCCTATTACAGTATTTTTTCTCAAATATCTTAAATGTACAGACACAGCTCCGTTACAGTTTTATAATAGTATATAGATATAGATAGATAAGTAAGGTGCATTCGGGTAACGCCGAAAATCGGGTAATTCTAATAATTTCAATTTTGTACCAAACAGTGCAATATATTGTGCCCTTGCACATTTACCTAGGAGCCGTCGTAGATACGCTTCCCGATATTCGTTGCCTCCGACTGCTACAAGTGACCATATGAGCGCAAGTGAACATTTTTGTAGACAACTGCGATTTCGTGATTTTTTTGGATTATCAGATTTACCCGAAGATCTATAATTAAGTAACTTGGTAAGTTATTAAATTGTTTTTTTATTTGTTACCTAGATAATCACTTTTTTGCAATTTCGGGTGGACTTAAAACTGTCTAGCTCAAGGTTTTCTGTTATTTTCCGATTTATCCGACTAGGGCAATTCCGAATCACATAGTCATTCGCATTTAACCAATGTTGATTTTTCATAGAAGTTGCCAGTGGTTCCTAAACTTCTTTTAAAGTGCAATAAATGTTATGATTTACGTACACTGGTTCCTATAGAAAATGTTGCCCGTGACTTATATCTATGCTGCAAGTTGTTACGTTTTTTCGTAAGTAAATAAAATAATAAATAAAAAATAAGTTCCTCATATAAAATTTATATTCTTTTTTTGGAAGCCCCTCCGGGTTGTATTCTTAATCCGTCACCACACGGACAACTTTTTGTTAGATTCATCTTAATAGCGGTATTCCTTAAAAAAACAACTAAATATATTTTAAGGTAATTTTGTAAAGTTTCTGGTTTCTTAATAATAAAAAAGCAAGTGACCTAAACAATTCATATACATTGTCATAAAATTTTCATTACGGTACTTACAAATATTATTCGCGAACTGCTAAGATAGTAGAACTAAATTTATTTATTGAGTTATGATTGTGCTCTTAAGACATTGTTAGCTATTTATAAGTAACCCAATATAAATAATATATGTAATGACCTTAGTTTGTTTCAGAATCATGCTAAACGCGTATGTAATAAAGAAGATTCCAAAATATATGCAAGATGTCCCTATCCCGTGCCTATGCAACGTCTCATAGGCAACTTGGGACTTATTTATATTAAACTTTAAATTTTCTCATTATTTGATTTATTTGACACACCTTATATTTTAATAACTTATATTGTTTAAAAGTTTGAGTACCGTAGGCTAGTTATCGGGTAATTCCGAAATTCAAATTACACACTTATAACGTTTAGGCCACATAGTACCCAAATTTGATACATAAATTTCGTGAGGGTAAACCTGAACAAAAAATAAACTTGTTCCTTATGCCCAATATACATAATATCAACTTTTCATTGTCATTCAGAATTACCCGAACATAATTCGGAATTGCAATCTGATTTTAAAAAAATAGCAAGGTTTTCAAACACTTATATTTAATAATTTTTAAACTGGTAACATTACATTTATTAAGGCTGACTTTTTGTTTGATGATTATACACGAACCCTATGAATTTATCAAACATCCATTCGTAAATACCCGAATGCACCTTACCTAGATAAGTTTTGCTTTTGTACTTTTTTCGTTTTTGTTGCAACACCCATTAATCTAGGTAGGTTTTTAATTCTTCATGTCATACATATAAAGAAATGAAATTGTGAGCAGCGGCTTGACAATACTCTCGGTATAGTTGAGTCCATGAGCGACGGTTACCATTTAAGACGTAGCTCGTCTGCCATTATTAGCAATTAAAAAAAGGAAAGTGTTATAAGTATATGGAGACGATAATGAGTATATGTATACCTATATCTATGCTTAACCACAAAGTGAAAAATGTGAAATCGAAAATAACAGTCACGAGCAGGATTTGCACCTGTATCTCCTGGATACCGTCCAGATAATAGCCGTGTTGGGTCGGCTTTAGAATTGTCCCACCCCTCTCCACCCATGGGAGTCGTAAGAGCCGACTGAGGGAATACTGAGGGAGTGGGCAGCAGCAGTCCCTCGAGTATTAACAACATCCACTGCGATCGCCAACCGCCTGCCAAGCGCGGCAATTACGGCACTATCCCCCATATGAGCACAGGACCACTCATTGTGGCGTTCTCTTGTGGAGGCCTATGTCCAGCAGTGGACGTCGAAAGGCTGATGGATGGATGGATGGTCGGTGTAATGTATGAAAATACTGGCGACAGATGGCGCAGGCGTCAACCAAAAACGTTAAGTATGAATGTGTTATCGAAATTAGCAGTCAGGAGCAATTGTCACGGTGGCTGAATTGGCAAAGCATCTGGACGGTATCCAGGAGATGCAGGTTCAAACTCTGCTCGTGACTGTTATTTTCGATTTCACATTTTTCACTTTGTGGTTAATGTATAGTGCTAAGCATGTCAAATGCCAAAAATATATATAAAAATATCTAAAATATCTATGCTTACATATTTTGCGGAAATAATGAATAGGTAATTATAGGTAGGTATATCAAGCGAGGCAATTTCTAAAATTACGTAAAATTTTAGCTACATTTGCCTGAAATTTATTTAAAGATAAGAGCTAAAACATTTAAAGTTTAAGAAAATAATAAATAAGATAATAAATTAAAAACCGTAACCCACAGTCCGCCATCTTGTCTTCGTCGAATCCTTGCTTTCTTAGTTCTTGTACCAAATCACAATTAGTTTTAAAATGTTTGCAATTACTACACACAAATAATATTACAGCTACAAAAATAAATAACATGTTTGCCATTTGAATGGTTCAAAGTTTTACTGACTGTTTTTATGCCGTGATATGACGAGGAATGGACCTATTTATATAATTTTATCACTGGTGATAACGTTCTTAACATAACTATTACGAAATTTTATTCATCAGTAATAAATTCGTATTTTAGTAAAAACTAGCCATTGCCAGCGGGTCTGCCGCAGCCAAACGCTAGTTTTTTTTAGCTTATATCTCAGGTTAAACACAAAGTGAAAAATGTGAAATGGAAAATAACAGTCACGAGCAGGATTTGAACCTGCATCACCTGGATACCGTCCAGATGCTTTGCCAATTCAGCCATGGTGACAATTGCTCCTGACTGCTATTACTGCTAATTTCGATAACACATTCATACTTAACGTCTTTGGGTGACACCTGCGCCATCTGTCGGAAGTATTTTCGTACATTATACCGACCAGGTAAACTTAATTTTACAACTAAGAATTTTACCTAATAATGACGCAAACCCTATAAAAATATTTAGATTTTTTATATATATTTTTAGCTTTTGACATGATTAGCACTATACGAGGAGGGATCAAAAAGTAGTGAGAACGACATACTCCTTGGTAAGAAAAAAAAATAAATACTGGCAGGCATAGCTCAGATACATATTTGTAATATTAAAAAAGAAAAAAAATATTCGATTCTCTTTTGTTTTTTTCTGAATGTAGTCATTTCTTTGGTTCGTGTCGGAACGTGTTCTCGAAAATGGAGAAAATCTAAGTGCGAGCCGTTATTAAATACCTCTGTTTAAAAAAGTTAACGACGCAAGAGATTCATTGCGATTTGGAGGCAACATTAGGAAAGTCTACTCCGCCGTATTACACTGTTGCAAGGTGGGCTTCTCAATTTCGAGTAGGGAGAACGAGCACGGAAGACGAACATCGTTGCGGCCGTCCATCGACGTCAGTCACCCAAGAAAATGTTGCGAAATTCAAGAAAATTGTATTGAGCGATCGAAGAGTTACCATCCGATACTTAATTCAAGAAACGGGCATTTCATATGGAAGTATTCAATCCATATTGAAACAATCTTTGAATATGAGAAAAGTCTCCGCAAGATGGGTGCCGAGAATGTTAACCGACAGTCAGAAACAAAATCGACTCGACATTTTGAAGATACTGTTGGACAAGTTTTAATAAGATTCTGAAAACTTTTTGTCTCGTTTCGTAACAATGGACGAAACATGGGTCCATCATTTGATACTGAGATAAAACAGCAATCTTCGCAATGGAAACGGCCATCATGACCGACCCCGAAGAAGTTTCGTGCCGTGGCATCGGCTGGCAAGGTTATGGCCTCAATATTTTGGGACTCAGAAGGGATATAGTTGATTGATTACCTGGAGCGTGGAACCACTATTACAGGCCAATATTATGCAGCTTTAGTTCCCAAGTTGGGGAATGCCATCAAAGAGAAAAGCAGAGGGAAACTTCGAAGTGGCGTGCTATTTCATCAACGCACTCGCGCACAGGTCAGCAGTTGCGATGGCTGCCATTCAGCAAGCTGGCTTCGAATTGGTTGACCATCCCCCTTATTTACCAGATCTGGCGCCTAGCGATTTTTATCTGTTCCCCAAATTGAATGAATACTTAAGGAGAAACAGGTACGAAGACGATAACGAGGTGATGGATGCCGTGGAGAGCTTTTTGCAAGACCAAGACAAAACTTTTTTTTTTGAAAGGGATTGAAGCCTTAGAAAAGCGCTGGACTCGGTGTGCAGAGAGACTCGGAGACTATGTAGAAAAATAAATTATTAAGTATTCAACAGTCATTATATTCTATCTCATTCTCACTACTTTTTGATCCCTCCTCGTACATTAAACACATAATACTCACATTAAACACATATAGTGCTAAGCATGTCAACTAACAGCAGATAATAAGGTAATACATTACGTACGATAGCTACGTATTTCATCCAACGCTCTTAGTTATAAAATGTACCTATGTATTTAAAAAAACACATTATCCAAATAGTAATTATAACTGAAAGTTATACTTATCCGTTCAGGAACCCCTTAATGAGCTACAAGCAAAATTGACCGAGTTAGAATCACTCCGGTAAGTACCTAAAACATTTAACATAGCTTCACGCCTGTATTCCCCGAAAGGGTAGGCAGAGGTGTATTACACACCCACGACTCGCCAGCTAAGTTTAAGTCCCACGTAATAGGGGGCGAGCCTATTGACGTCTACCAGGCACATTTCCAAACTAAAACATTTAACATAAATATAACTTGACGAGGATGTTAAAGTAGTTTGAGAATAGCCGTTGCAACAGAAAAAGTGAGCTTGTGAATGACATGAAATAATATTAAATTTGAATAGTAGAAATAAGAGTGAAGAAAATATAAATTTATGGTGAGAAAGATGATGTGTTTGAGAAGGGTGTAAGTGTGAATGTATCATAATTTTTATACTCTATCATAGAGTATATAAAAGAACTTTTTTATGGCTTACCTTAGAGTTAGAGGCATTTCATTTTCATAGAATTCATGTATGTATTTTATACTTGATAGCCTTACTTTGTCTGTGTTGCTTGTTATGTCCTAATAAAAATCGTTGTTTCTTAAAACTTTAATTATTTAAATGAATAAATCGCATTGTTTAGACAAGGCTAAGAAATATGACTAAGAAAAGTCAACTAAAATCTATAGAGTAGTTTTTCCGTGATGCACGCACAACGGTTGTCCAATGATGAATACGCAGACGGTGGTACAAATACAAATAACGAATTTTCATGACGAGTACTGTGAAGTTAGCTTTTCCGCCGTTTAGCCGTTAAGCTATTTAAAAAAGTAAAATAATTACTATAGTTTTACGTGTATTTTATTGTACCTTCTATTTTTTTATTGCTGATGTTGGCAGACGAGCCATGTCCCACCCGATGGTAACTGTTATCCGTCGCTCATGGAATCAACTGCTCTAAAAGTACTGTCAAGCGGCTGGTCACCATTTGATTTCAAAGATATGAAATTAGACTGAACAACTATCTCCCGATTCAACTAAAACTTCATGGTGGTCACACTGTGACAAGTGAATACTCCCACTTGATACCCAATACTACCACCCGTAATGCAATGATGAATTGATTACTTTATTTGCATCATATGACCACAACAAAGAATGTTGTGGTGATGATTGTATTCTTAACCCATGACAGCTAATTGGATTTTTCTTCATTTCATTTAGTGCTGATGAAAATAAGAAGATACAAGAAAATCAAGCCAAGAGACAGCAGGAAAGTGCAGTAGCTCAAAGGTACTAAAAGCCTACCCCCTTTTTTAGTGGTAGATCCTTACTTGTGCCAGCATGAATGGGCCGGATCAATCAGGGAAGTAGGTACCACTCATAAAAGATCAGCGTCAAACAACGGTGGACACTCTTACTGTTGTGTTTTTATGTCCCAAACACCTTATCCACCCTCCTCTCCTTATTATCTTGCTTCTCCACCTCCTATCCCAGGGGTATCCAAACTTTGAAGCCTTAGAGCCATAATGATTATTTCTGTATGTTCCAAGGGCCAAAACACATTTACATAAACCTCATTAGTGTTTTTTGTTTTACTGTGATTAGTAGGATTCATTTCAATTATTTGTTAGTTATTAATATACTTAAGCTTACCCCGATACCTAGTTAAGTTATGTTTTCTGCGTCATTATTTCTGTCGTTAACCTTGTAAATAAAACCAAATAATTATCATTTTGTTTTCTTCTTCAACTTATCACAGTAATAGTAATAACAATGAGACGTTGGCTGTCGCGGGCCAGATTGATGACACTAGTCTTAAGCTGTAGCATGCCGGATTGATGGCACTAGCGGGCCGGACTTGGCCCGCGGGCCGCAGTTTGGAAACCCCTGTCCTATCCCATTCCTTGAAGTTAGCGACGTGCGAGTGATGCCTCCGGTACTGCTAGCGTCTATCTTACTATCCGATGGTTCGTATGCCTGTTTGCCACCCGCGAAAACCAAATGGGGTGGTTTGGAATACAGATTCTATTTTACTCATTATATTTAAACTGCACAGATGACGTAGTAGCTTAGATGCCGTCTTCTTAATGTGTAATTCCACAAATGTTTGTGTGTTGTGTACTTTGTGTTCAATAATTGAATGTTTGTAAAGTCTTCGACAGACAGACATGCAAAATTAATGTTTTTAAAATAGTTGTTTTGTGTTGTGTATTTTTGTAGCCTCCCCTCCATTTTGATAGTGCCCATACAGACCCAGTTCTTCTGTTTTATAATATTTACCATATTATGCATAATGGCATACAAATGGATGTTTTTATAATTTGCTGAAGATTCAATCTATCTGATGGTTAGTCGTAACCGTTGGACATGGATTTAGCTACCAGGATCACACCTGGTATTTCTCAGTTAAGGTAGATAAGTTCTCAATTTAACGCGTTGTCCTAGGTGAGCGATGCAACGCGATGCGGCGTATTGCGGCTAATATTTTAACCGCTTTGCCGCGCATTCATATTAGGCGACAACGTAGGCCATAAGTACATACAACCTCTATTGCACGCCTCATAAGCGAAGCGTTGAGGTGGGTACTACTCCCGTTTTACACGGAACAACTGATTTTTCAAACTTAAATTTGATATTTTCGTGTCGCGTCGCGTCGCGTAGTATAAACGCGTTTGTCGTTCACCTAGGACAACTGGTTATACTGATCAGATAAATTATGCATCTTTAAAAAGCATTTAATTCATAGGTCATAACAGGTTATTTTTTGTAAAAAAAAACCTTCTTTAGTCTCATTAAATCTTCACCTCATACTCCTTACCCTAACCTGCCAACGCACAATTTATTGCTAGCGTCTATAGATAACGGTTTATATACATACCCTATCCCAAATAAACCATTAATTTATCCGAAATTAGAAGTAGTCCTTTCTGAGCTTCAGAATTATATGTAAGCAAAATTTCGTGATGATTGCTTCTGTAGTTATGGGGTGAAAAGATAACAAATAAATAAATAAACAAACTAAAAACAACATTTAAAATTTTGGATCTATATTTTTTAGAAAAAATCGGGCCATCAAATAGTATGAATTTTAATTGCAAAAATTAAACTTACTATATTGGATTAATGCATTCCGATAGATGGCGTTGGTCGTAAAGACAAATCTGATGAGGAGATTGGGATGACCGACTAGGTCAGTACGATAGCTCAGTGGCTTAGAGCACTTCCCCGGATTTGAAAACACGCGGGTTCGATTCCCGCTCGTACTAAAAATATCTTATTCCTTATTCACAAATAATTTGTACTTTAAAAACATTTAAAATGCCAACAGTTCAGTTATGGAAGCGGAAGACAAAGATAAGAGGTTGCCAGAGCTCTCTAAGAAGGCGTTACAACAGACCAAGGAAATGAAAGAGTCGATAATGCAGTTTGAGATTGAGAAGAAGAACGGCTTGGAACAGCTCGCTTTTATCAAGGATAACTTCTGTAGTGAGGTATGTTAATACTCCTTTTGTTACTAATTTCTGCCCCGACTACATCCGCGTGTACTTCAGAATTGCGTCTATTAGATTACTATTGGAATATTAAAAATATACTTCATGACTTTTTTTTTTTATTAGTATTTGATTTCTTATAAATAGGAATAATTCAAAAAGACAAGACCATTTACAGAACTAATATAGGTTAGTCTAGATATTTTTTTGTAGGAGTTTAATTAAATCTGAATGGCGGGACGCCGCGTGATGGGAAATATGAACAGTGCCGTAAAAGCGGCCTTCGATTGAAGGGTGTGTAATGGAGAACATTCGTTTTGATAAGGCAACACCATCTAGTGATAAAGTAACAGGGTAGTGTGGGGGCCCTCACCCACTAAAAATACCCGCCGTATGCCGTCTCACCGCTTGTGTTGGCGGGCCACTGGTACTATTACTACTATTCATTACTTCAGTGGTCTGCCGGCGGGCCAAGATGTACATAATATTTGCCCGCCATAACAAAAAAAAAATTATTAAGATATTTTACCAAAAAATATCTGCTAATTCTGTTATTGTACTTGTTTACAGTTAAAAGCTGCCGATGAAATGTTACTAAATAAGGCTGTGGAGGTTGCCAAAAGGATTGAAGAGAAATTACAAAATAGACATATTTAGTTTTAAGTATTTGAAACTTAGTAATATAATGTAAGAAATAACTATAGTGTATCCATTATTTTATTACACGATTTAATCCTGTTACCTTGTAGGGCTCGACTCCGTCCTTTAGAACGAGATGCATTTAGTCTATATGAGGGATAGCAGACTTCAAAAAAAAAAAGCTTGGCAAAAATCTTTCAAGCGTCCAGGTTTTCTCACGATGTTTTCCTTCACTGGATAAATAATTTGTGAAAGTTTGAACCTCGCGAAGCCTCCACCTCAAAATGGGTATTGAACTCGACACGTGTTTTTTCGTCCTCGGTTGTGCCACTGAACTCTCACTGCTCTACGTTCATTGACTTAATGGTAGGTGACTTTAAATCATTTGCAATATATTATAGTAGAAAATCCTAATAAGTAGAATTTTATTGTATTTCCTAAAATGAATCTACTTAAATCAAAACAAATCTGTATTGATTTAATCTGTACCGCTTTCTATAATTTCCATAAACTCCTTGTAACATCAGGACAAAGAGTAGTATAACCAGAAACCTCAGGCCAAGAAAAAAAAAAGACTACAGTCATGTTCACGCACACAAATACAAACAAAACCATACCTTAACGAAGTGACATAAAGTAAGAGGTAGCTTTTTAGTCTTAGCTTTTGGGCAAAATAATTCCTCAAGGATCTATTGTTGGGCCATTACTCTTTATTATTTTTATTAATGATATAGATAAATGCTTCCAACATTCCAAATTTCTGTTATATGCGGACGATCTTAAAGCATATCGAAGTATTAAAACTTTAGTTAATTGTAATCTCTTCCAAGAGGACTTAGATAGACTATCTATTTACTGTGAACGTAATAACCTACAACTAAGTATACCCAAATGTAACATCATTAGCTTTACAAAGAACAGAAACGTAATAAACTTCACATATAAGTTAAATAATACGCAACTCACAAAAGTGACATCTCTGCGAGATCTGGGCATTCATTTAGATTATAAGTTACATCTTAACACTCATATAGAAATTATCGTAAGCAAAGCATTGCAAATACATGAATTCGTAATGAGGGCAAGGAAAGACTTTAAAAAAGCACATTTATAATCCTTTACAAGACAATTATTAGACCACAATTAGAATATGCCTGTAGTATTTGGAATCCCATATACAGCAAATATGTGAACCAAATTGAAAAAGTTCAACGTAAATTCCTCCGATCTCTATACTACCGCTTCCACCGCAGACGCCTTGAATATCAACAATTATTAAATTTATATAATATAATATCTTTAAAATCTAGACGGATTCAATTAGGAGCATCGTTGCTCTATAAAATATGTAATAATTATATCGATAGCACAGAAATGGTAAGCAAATTATGCTACTTAGTTCCTAGAACTATATATCGTCGTGAAGTGAAGACCAAGACATTATTTGCACTTGGAACATGCAGAACTAATGCGGGATTACGCTCTCCCATCTCTCTCTCCATACGCATGCTAGTAGAACAATATAATATTATACTTGTTGATGTTGATTTTTTCGCACTGACTATAAGTCAATTTAAAAATCAAGTTTTTAAAGTGCTTGCAAGACATACACACTCAGTTCAACAGATGTTTTAATGTTTTTTTTTCTCCTGTCTGCATTATCATAATTCATTTTCATCATTTTGTTTCTTTTAGGTATACCTAGTATCTAGTTAATATTAATAAGGGGAAAACGGTGTTGATTGTACATTTTTTTAAGTTTGAATTGTTAACCTTTTTTTTATTTCCATTACTAGCAATGTACAATTGTTAATTTTTCTGAATAAATAAATAAAATCAATATATTTAATAATATAAACTAATAACCAAGATTGTCTTCTTACTGGTAGTAATTGGTAGTTTGTGGTAGAATTTTTGAGCACTAAATAAAAACAAAATTTTATAGTTTAAAGAGGAGTATTATACTCATTTTAATATACTAACTTAGTCTCATACATTGTAAGCATAAAAAAATTTGAAGTAGATAATTTCACTGTGTTTCTAAATGAATATTAGGTGGGTTAAAATAAATAAAACAAAGATTTTGTAAAATATACTGTGGGTAGATGAAACCGTTGAAATAACATATCAGCCTTGGACGTCTATCATCTAAGTCCACCCGTGCTCATGAATAGTATAAAAATCAAGCAAACGTAGTTTTATTTCAAAAATTTTTTCGCGTAAATATCAGAAAGTATTATAAAGTAAGAGTGTTACCAGAGTATGACTTAAAATTACCCAAAATGACTCAACGATTTCGAACGTACGTTACGTAGATGAATATGTCATCAGCGCCATATATGCCCTATATGATTGGCTGTCTACCTTTTATTATTATTTTATGGTTTTAAACATTAACATTTTCTTTCAACTAAAAACTTACTCAAATTATAGGGACATTTTCTTTTCCGTGACAACATCTTTAAAAAAAAGACTTCACTTTTTAGTTAACAGTGGTGTCTTTTTTTTTCTCAAGCTTGTAACATCCTAAATCAGGCAATTCGGCTTGTTATAGTTTGTTATAAGTACAAATACGTTGTCCATCCATCCTTTTGACGTCCACTGCTGGAAATAGGGCCTCCCCAAGAGATACACACACCACGGTGCCACAACGAGCGGTCCTATGCTACGTGCATCCAACGGCTCCCTGTGGAGCGTATTACGGATTCGGTCACGTAGAGAAGTACTGAGCGTGACCCGTCCCATGGCGCGCTGAGCGACTTGCCAACATTTATAGCCCACGTTTCTGTTTCGTATGTCATCACTGGTAGCACACACTGGCCATAGACCTTCCTTTACAGACACTGCAGAATTTTGGACGATAATATATTGCTCAGCTTCCCGAATCCTGCCCATCCGAGCTGGAATCGTCGATTGACCTTTTTCTCGAAGTTGCGCCTACCTAACTGGACTCGTTTGTCTTAGGTTCGATCGATTTATAAGATTTTGATTATTATAAGAATTCTGCATTATACACACCCCAAGATAATTTATTGTTTTGATGGCCACAGTTAAAGGTCAGACTAGTTATTCACGATGTATTGTGACTGCTCGTGTTTATTCCATATATGACTGATTTCTTCAAGGCAAATAAATAAAAAATGCATGCAATGAAATTTTCTGGCTCTGAATACGCGACCTTTGGATCTATTAAACCCAACTAGCTATTTGCTGGCCTAAATATACTTAGTTACTTATCATCACGCCATCTCCCTTGCGGGGTAGGCAAAGAGAACAGAATGGCAAAAGGCTCTATTCTTGCATACATCTCTCGCTTCTTCAACATTCATAATTATCTTTATACACGCTCGCCGGTTTCGGGTCTCCTGACTCCACCTTCCTTCAATACATGACCGATTTGGTCTAAGTAGGTGAGTCTCGGTGTCCCCCTGGTCTAAATAATTATAATATGTGAATAATAAAAAAAACTAAGTAAGCAAATAGTCTTTATTCTCTATATGAAAAAAAAAAGGTTAATCGAGTAGGTAGAGCATAGATAAATAACTATACTTGGAAAGGTAGAGGCACAATAAGATTATTAGCAGCTGCTAATGTTGGGAAGGGTCTTGCCCTGACAGTGATTGCGCCATCCGTACCACGCCATGAAACCGTGACGTTTAAATATCTTCTTAGCGCAAGTGGAAGCCTTCGTGATGTCGTCTGTTAGCAATTCTATAAAAATACCAAAAAGTGAGATATGAATATCAATGCCGCTAGATGGTATTAGGTGAATTCCAATTTCTTGTTGACCTC
The DNA here is from genome assembly GCA_948253155.1 of Leucoma salicis. Lineage (NCBI taxonomy): Eukaryota > Metazoa > Arthropoda > Insecta > Lepidoptera > Erebidae > Leucoma > Leucoma salicis. Next base: position 4,560,934 of record OX411808.1, on the reverse strand, counting down.
GAGAGAATAGGTACCGACTTAGTCTTAAGAAACCGAAAATAATCTCAATATACAGTATGTACTTAAATGACGTCATACCGATATAATTGGTTCAGTACTCATTTCTGAATCCCCAGGTGTTGGAAATTTGCATCGGTCTTTTCATGATTTTTTTTTGTTGCATGTAGTGGCAGGCGAGCCACGGTCCATCTGATCGTAAATGGTAACCGTCGCCCATGGACTCGACTATACCGAGAGTATTGTCAAGCCACTGCTCACCAATTCATTACACAGATATGAAATGAAATATAAACGGCTATCTCCTGCTATAGCCAAAACGCAACGATGTGCTTCATGGCCGGTCACACGGGAGATGGTGGTACCAACCCGATACCAAGGGAGTACTCCCACTTGGTACCCAGCCCTACCACCAGCCATGCAATGGATGACAATTGCTTACTTCCCTTAGTCGCCTCATACGACACCCGTGGGAAAGAATGGGGTGGTGACACTTGTATTCTTAGTCCGTCACCACACGGACAACACGGAAATGCAATTTATTTCAGTTTTTTAAATTGAATGCGAGATAAATTGTTACATTTTTTATCTCAATTCTATTTTAGGTAATAAACCCATTAATAACTCCAAAAACTACAACGGATTAAAACCTTCGTCATGTTTTTTAGTCGCGTTGTTGATTCGATTGCGGCAAAAAAATTGTTAACTTTGTAACCCGTCGTTGTAAAATCGTCGAAAACCTATGGGGCATATTATTACAATTATTTGATGACTTCTTCATCCAAAATATGTGTCCAAAGAAACTAATGATAGTTTCAATACAAACTAGGTATGTATATGCAATCTTCAACTGAAACAAACATTTCATTAGGTTACCTCTTTAAAGTACCTACAGCTATTTGAACATGTGCGGGTCGTTACCTACTACAGTCTCCTGTGTGTGAAGCTTCTCAGTGTATATTCCAGGCCATGAGTGGCAGTTACCAATTACCATCAAGTAGGCCGTGGCTCGTTAAATTAAATCAGTTATATAAGCAAAAAAGAGTAGGCTCTCTATGGCTAGAGCATGTACTTATATGCTGTCTATGATGAGCTCTTCCGATTCAATCCACACGCATTTACTGCAAATATCAGTATTACAGTGACCTGAACCCAAATCTCCATTAGTATTGGAGTGTGTCGCTAGCTCGTCGTCTACCAAAATCATTATATAAATGGCAATACAAACCAGCACAAGTGACGTTACAGTCCTTTCCCCTGGTGGAAGTTTTGCTGCACCAGTATTTGTCATTGATTTGGAACAGTCCGTAGTCCCTGGAGCCGTTCTTGTTCACAGTGCCGGTCTTGTGTGTCTTTCTGCCGCTCTCGTTTTGTATCAAGCAAACCCCTGCATGAGGTTAACGAGTTTAAAAATAAATATCTATGCCTTATTAAATTAATACAAAGTGTGAAATGTGAAATCGAAAAGTCACGAGCAGGATTTGTACCTGCATCTCCTGGAATACCGTCCCAGATGCTTTGCCAATTTAGCCATTGTGATAATTGAATAAGACTACGAATTTCGATAACACATTACTTCTTAATGTCTTAGGTGTCGTCTGCGCCATCTAATGTATGTATTTACATACATTATTCCGACTAGGTAAGCTTTTTATTATATGTTTTTTTTAAAGGCAATACGCTACACTAAAGAATAGTCCTTGTATCGCGGGGGACTTTACAACTTTGTTTATTGTGTTATGTATTTTATTTAAAAAAAGTCATTATAAACAAATAACATAGAATTATAAGTACTCACAGTCTCTCATTTTATCTTCAGGGAAGCCTTGTCTTCTTAATTCGTGAACCAGTTCACATTGCGTAGCGAAATATTTTGCATTGCATTGCAAGCAAACAGTTGATATAGCTAACAAGAATATCATAAACTTACTCATATTTATTTATTTTATTTAAGACCGAGTATGGGCAATTTTTTTTAATTTACTGTAACAACTAGTAACAATCGTAAAGAGTGGTTCGACCGTCTTTGATTTAAATCATGAGTTCATTGTTTATATACACTGAGTGCTGTAGGTACTGTTAAATGATTATTCATGTGCAATGTACCGACTTTGGGATGCGGGGATTTTTCTTTATCGCAGAGGTCATATGTGAGGTTCATATTATTGGCGCGAGATTGTTATGGTTCTGTAATTTTGTATTTTTTTATTTTAGCGACATCATTTTCGATTGTTTTAATTGGCGGTTAACACAACCTTTTTTTTGTTTTAGTTAAGGCGGGAATAAATGTACCTAACCGCACACGCCGTCGTTCGGGGCAACGAACAGGGTAGTGTGGGGCCCTCACCCACTAAATAAACCCGCCGTGTGCCGTCTCTCCGCCTGTATTGGCGGGCCACTAGAACTCTGTTACATTAGTTCAGTGGTCCTCCGGTGCCTTACCCTTTCGGATACACTCTACTGAGCGACGCATCCGAACACAGAGCGCCGCACCTTCGCGGAAGGCCTTGTGAACGCTCCCCTGCCTGGTAGAAGGTAGCGAACGCGGCCCAGTTCATGTCGCTGCCAAGCATCGCTATGACGACATCCGGCAGCGAGTTTCCCCTCCTATTACCGCGACGAGTTCACGGCGTTGCTCGGCCCAAGCCGGACACGACTCGAGCGTGTGCCGCGCCGTATCCTCGTCGCAGCCGCAGTGGTAACACCACGGAGTCGCCTCCCTCCTCACGAAAATGTGCAGATATCTGCCGAAGCAACCGTGCCCCGACAGCACGTGCACCAGTCGGAAGGTAAGGACTCCGTGCCGTCGCCCTGCCCACTCACAGCTTACAGCACCGGCTGGAGCGCCGCTAGGATCCAAAAACGGGTCCGGGGCGCCTCCAGCTGTGCCCTCCAACTGGCCATGGAAGCTTGGCGGGCGTCGCCCTGCCACCTGGCCACCTCATTGGGTGGGGGGCGACCACCCCGTGCCCACTCTTGCGACGCCCGCCGATACACCTCGGCGAGCACCTCCACCTCGTAGTGCCACGACTCTCTGTGGTCTCCACAGAAGAGCCCTGTTCAGTGCATGTAGGCGGCGGTTAACACACCTGTGAGAGCTCTTTTCGAATAGTTTTTTGAAAATTTAAATTCTTTTCTTAAAATCTTTCTTCATTTTAGTTTCGTTAAATCTGAGTAATTACCTAGAGATTATAGAATTATAGCATTTCCAATCCTTAGTAACATTCAGTTACCTACATTTTGAAAGCGGCTATTGGATATTTAGTTGTTTTCATCCCTAGGGTAACAATGTACTATTTCATTACTCATACTCGGAAAGTAGGTTTGAAGTTGCCTGAGGAGCGGGTTGAAAGTAATACTTTTCAGCCCTAGGGAGAATCGTTTTCAACTGACAGCTGTCGAATTATTTAAAAAAAAACTAGTTCTATTTTCACATTTCTATTGAACCATATTCTAACTTACTACAGCCACTCAATCACAGCGCGATGGTTAATTGAAATAACAAAGTTAAGTATTAAATAAAGATTTTTGAAGTTATACTTCTTTTGGCGCGTTAGGGAAAAATGATGAGAGTAAATTTTTATGATGCGCGCGCACACTGTCACGAAAAACCGACACCCTGAAGTTAGATAACCTGAAGTTAGTTATTATATAGTCAACGTTTTAGTTTTTTTGTGATATTTAAATAAAAAATATTTAACTAGATAATGCGTTATAATAAAAGTTTCAATGTATTAAATACCATTTTTCTATTGTTATTGTCGTTTTTTCTACAAAGAAGTATAACTTTTAACGCGTGTATACTTATAAGTACACACACACTTTTTTTTAACGACCCCCTATTATAATTTACTTACTTTCAAATATTTCTTTAAAATAATTTAGATTTGAGTAAAATATTTTACCATTTTGTCAATGTTGAAAATGAAAAATAATGGCTGTTATACTGGCCGGCCACAAAAAAAAATTGGCGAGAAAGCGGCAATCCGATCTTCATTTAATTTTTCAAGTTGTAGAGATTTGTTTTATATATACTTCCGTATAGCAGAGATTTGTATTATTTTGTATTAACTTTCCTTGTATTCGTAATGAAAAGCACAGTGTTTACCTCGAGCTAAAGACTTATTTAGTCCCTCGAACTATAGGCGCCCTCGCCCTCGTTACTTTCACCCCTAGGGTAACAATGTACTATTATGTCCTCATCCTCTCTCCTGCGGAACTATGTTGCTGTGCCCGACAGGGTCCATAATTGTATCTACAATCACATGCCTACTACCTGCACACAATATCACATTATGGAATGCAATAAAGAATTGAATTGAATTGCCGCGACCATGTCGTAATCTATTGAGTAATATTTCTATTAGACGGTTTTTTTCATATACAACACGTCAATCTATTTAGAAATAAATTGATTTATCACAACAAGGAAACTCTATTTAGATAAAATTAGTTTTTTTACAGTAGGTATGTTTTTTGACATTATACAGTGAATGAAATATGAAGATTTTATAGAAAATTCGCGGTCAATTCAAACACTATAAGTCCATTGACACAGTGTGTGATACTGAGGATGCACTATCCTCAAGAATTTTTTAATTCTTTGAGCCCTTCTGGCTCACCTCCTCACGACCTTATGTTAAAAGTTGGCATTCTTATCATGCTATTAAGAAACTTGAGCTCCCCCAACATGTATAATGGCACAAGGCCGCATATAAAAGAAAGTTGCGGGAGAATATAATCGTGGCGACCATTCTCACAGGGCCAGCAGTGGGACAATATGTTCCGCGGATACCCATGTTTCCGACGGATTTACCCATACCGTTTAAAAGGCTACAGTATCTCATCAATATATCTTTTGCCCTCATTATTAATAAGTCCCAAGGTCAAATACTCTCTGGTGGGCATTGATCTGCGAAAGCAATGTTTTTCCCATGGGCAATTACCTATATGTTGGTACCAAATAATAACATTACATACCTACATCTAATGTGGAGAAGTTTTGAACAATTAAAATAAACATAATTTATTCAATCATAATCATTTCATTCACTCATTTGAAACCCGGTAGGCGGTAATATAGCCAAATTAACATGCAAATACATTTCTACATATTTATGCAGTAAAAATATAACTCTCCTTTTGGCAGTCAGGAAATAAATCATAGCGCTCAGTACTAATTGAACCACACACATAATTTCATCACAAGTAAATATTTTTACCGCCCAACGAAGTACCAAATGTATAATAAATTATAATATTTGCCATTTTAGCTATTTATTAGGTACCTACATATCTTTCGAAACATGCGAAATCCATAAAGATTTCGAAAAGAAGCAGTTATATCGATTAACTAGCCTTTGCCCGCGGCTCCGCCGCAACCAAAAGCTAGTTTTTAGGTTATATCTCAGGTTCCCGATATAGTAGCCGAATAAAATGTATATCAGTTTTTAAGTCTAATCAAGAGCTATCAACTAAAAAAAGTTGCATCAAAATCCATCTAGTAGTTATTCTAAATAAATTCTAAAAAAAATTCTAGTTTAAATAAGTTTCTAGATTTTCGGTTATATCTCACACGCATTATAGCCTATTACAGTATTTTTTTCTCAAATAAGTATCTTAAATGTACAATCACATGCCTACTACCTGCACACAATATCACATTATGGAATGCAAGACACAGCTCTGTTACAGCTTTATAATAGTATAGATATATAACGCGGGTTTGGGCGCACTTTATATAACAATTTAGTCGTGTAAGGGTCGTCTTGTGGTCGTATCGGCGATAATTAAGATGCATAAAAATAACATAATAGTTATATTAATTAAAAATGCAACGTCTAAGTTATATTAACAGTTTTAATCGTCACTTTTAAATCTCTTATATGACTATAATTATATAACCTTGTATACTCGTATATAGAAATTTAAAAAAAGAGTATATCAAAATTGTAAAGCTAGATGTCAGTGGTGCAAACTATAGACAACATTTTGTATTTTTGTAAAGTGTTTAATAATTACTTTTGTTTTAATAGTTACGTAAAGAAAGCCTATTAATGTGGATTTATACTTCGAAATTAATTTTTTTCGATAATACGGATGGTAATCCTTGTTGCGATTTTAATGGGTTTTAATAATATAGGTATTTCAATATTCAATATTAAAATAAAATCTATTAATTTCCATTAAAGTGACCGCCATATTGCTATTAGCTATTGGACGACCGCATTACGACAAGTATATAACTATTAGTTTTATAAAGGTTTTACACAATTTATGGCCTCCACCATGACGGTTGCAATTAGAGTTCTATTAGAATATATAAAAAACCGTTCTTATTCTGTTACAGTTACATCGTACTTATAAGTATTTGATAGGTGATAGGAATATCATATTTTGATTTTTTTCTATGTTTTTTAAGCTTGGACACATGCTAGCCATATAAATTAAGATAAAGCGCGAAAATGTGAAATCTAAAATAACAGTTGAGCAGAATTTGAACCTGCATGTTCTGGAATACCGTGCCAGATGCTTTGCCAATTCAGCCATCGTGACAATTGCTCGGGAGGTGAATTTCGATAACACATACCTTGTTAATGTCTTGGGTGACGCCTGCGTCATCTGTCCCTCCTAGCTAGCATCTATGCTAGAGGCTACGGTAACCAATTACCATTAGGTGGGCCGTGTACTTGTTTGCCACCCGCGTAGTAAAATATTTTCATCTGTTCCCTTTTATGTATAAACTAATTATCATAATATTTGGAAGTATCTTGATCGTCTGCTGGTTGTAGACTATGTGACGACACACAAAATTGTAAAATATTAAGCTATCTATTGGACTTATGCTTATATAAAATAAAATAAAGGGTGCCTTCTGTTTTTAAAAAATGTACAGAACCATCTATATTTTTATTACTTTCATCTTAGCTGATTTTTTTTTGAGATTACATGAAGAGGTTTTTGCTGTTTTTAACGATTAGTTTGCTCTTAATGTTCTTCTAAAATCATCATTTACACTTAATTATTTACCACTGTTCTGAATCCATATATTAATTAAAAAATCGTGATTGAGTTATACAAAAGTCACCAATTAACGAATAAATAATCAAATGATTTGTAAAAGTTATATTACAATAACGTCATAACCTGAAAGTTACATAAAGGTGGAAGTACACGACTTAATACAACTGTTTTATAAAAGTTAATTAGAAAATCATTATAGGACAGTTTGTAGTGTAGATGTTGTATAAAAGGTTCTAATTTAGACAAAAATGTCGGCTCATGACTATTACCTAACTGAAACGTTAACTCGGCTTAAACCTCGGTCGTGTAAACGTTATGCCAGACAGTTATATTATAGTCATAAAAAAACGATTGAAAAGAAGTTTATCAGACACATTAATATGACTTAATTATATATAACTAATGTGTCGTAATTGGATACCATTTTACAACTGTTTAGTTGCTGCAAAACAGTTATAAGGCCCTTATATGTCTGTTAGTTGTATAATCTAATTTAATATAACATTTTTGCTACTTGGGGTGTAAACTTGTCACAGAATAAATCGGCCAGCTCGACCGGGGAAGTATCAGCAACTCACAGAAGATCATCGCGAAATAACGGCAGGTACTTACTTCTGCTATTGTATTACGTATAGTCAATGAGAGCGTCGGTAAGGAGGAAACCTTCTCCTCAACCTCTTCTGTTATCCTTCCAGCCACATGCAGCCCGCGAGCTACCCTCTTACGGCCCGGGATTGTATTTGCAATTTTTTTTTAAATTTGTTTAAGTTTCTTGTTATTTTTCGTCATTTAACATAATAAAATTACAATAAAATGTCTTTAAATTTAAAACAATGTGTCAAACGCGGGTCGCTTTCCTTTACCTTGGCCGCTGGCGGCCAAAAAGTTGCCGACCCACGGGCTACGCCGTTACGGAAACCGCTTACCATCAGGTGGCGCTATGATGAATACCTGAGCATGTCAAGTGCTTAAAATGTTAGTTAATTTGTTATAATTAATTGATGTTCAGTAGTGAAGTCAAGCCTTCAACCTTGTAGTAAGAAAGGGTCCACCAAACTTGCTTTGGAGCTGAATCCACAGTCACAGGTCTCGACATTGCAATACACTCAATGCTGTTTATTAGATTAAACCATTTATCAAGTTCCTAGCGGTTAAACTACTTAACTCCCTCTATGGTGCAGCGGTAGTGTGAGCGACTGCTGATCATGAGGTCTCGGGTTCGATGCCCGGGTCAGGCAATGCTATAGAGTTTTTTCGTAAAAAGTATATTCTCATTAGCAGCCCGGAGTTTGGAAATGTGCCCGGTAGACGGTAATAGGCTCGCTCCCTATTACGTGGTGCTTAAACATAGCTGGCGAATCATATATGGGTGTGTAATACACCTCTGCCTACCCCTTTGGGGAGTACAGGCGTGATGGACCTTGGACTGCAAAGACTGTGGTATCGAGTATGAACTCTAATCTAAGGTACACACACGGCACAAGCCACAAGATTTTTTAGAATTGATGTATTTGTTTGTCACTGCTGCTGTGAAGGAAAACATGTATGGAAACCTGCATGCTTCAGAGATTTTCCCGATGGCTTATGAAGTCTGCCAACACGCACAGGGTCGGTGTGGTAGACTATGTTCTAAATTCCTCTCAATCTGAAACCTGGGGATGAAAATAAATAAGTTTCTGGTGAGAGAAAACGTCCTGAGGAAACCTGTACTTGACTATTTGGAAGGCTTGTGATATCTGCCTACTACGGTACTACGTAGGGCTTGCATGTAGCTTAGAGAGTAAACTCGGGACTAACAGTAGCTATGACATAAGTTGTTTTTGTACTACGTAGATGGCAAACAAGCGTACAGCACCTCATAGTTAGCGGGTATCGTATGCTAACAACATCAGAGGCGCAACTGGCACGTCGGCATCTCCAAGGAAAGGGATAGAAGGGGGAGTGTAAGTATAATAAGGAACGGATAGGAAGGATAATAAGCAGAGGATAAGGCCCTCCCTACAACTCTTGGTTTGGGCCTCCGGCATTCTCACCCATCATACGATACTCAACGGCAGGAGCACCTACTGATGTTTCACGCTGAGAGGGATTTATTTATCCGATCGAGCCGGCCCATTCATACTGGGATAAGCAAGGCTATACCACTATAACAACCAACCCGTATTAGGGCAGCGTGGTGGACTATGGCCGAATCCCTCTCACTCCGAGAGGAGACCCGTGCCCAATAGTGCGACAGAAAATGGTTGCAAAAAAAACATTTTAACCTGCCAGTTATTTAATCAACAAAGGTAAAAAATAGTTCAATACAAATTGTAACCAATATCATGTGTGATATATTAAAAAAAAAACAGTACATCACTATCTGAAATAACATATCTGCAAAATGGGAAAATAATAATGATTATTTTAGCAGTTGCTAATGTCAGGCAGTGCTCCTTGGCAATGATTTTTCCAGCCATTCCACGCGTAGAAATTGCGTTGTTTGTAAATCTTCTTGGCACAAACTGATGCAATCGTTATGTCGTCTGTTATGAGATCTGGAACACAGTAATCATAATTTTCTTTTTAGATATTATTTTTATCTTGGCAGGTTTATATAAATATAAAAGAATATATTCAAAGATAATTTTCTCAAATAATTTGGATTTTAAAATAGCTGTGCATGTCAAAAATACAGATCTAGATACATCAATGTCTAGATATTAAAAAAACGCGCCATCAAATACTATGAATTTTAATTGCAAAAGACATTGCTCTGCATCTATAGGTACATAGTTTGCCCTAAAAAAACCTCAAAACTAGATCATGTGTTGTATTAAAACATATTATTGAGTTCCCATAGAATTACAATTTAATAGCGGACTAGCTGGAAAATCATTATATTACAGATACTGTCTGATTAACAATGAAGCTGGAATGTAAATGGACCAGTTTACGTATGACACTAGATTGGTGTTTCACTATCTCTTGTAATAGTTTTCAATTAAGTTGGATTATAATCCTAGAGTTGCGTATTTCCAACGCTAGATGGAGCTCTATTAATTTATTACGTGTTTCAAAAAATATTTTAACTATTAATTTTCTATATACAATAAATATTAGATTATTTTAATTCAGAATGGCATTTTAAGTTTGTCTTATATTAATAATAAAAATAAGTCTATTAAAAGCAGTGACATCTATTAACAAACTCTAATATTGATAAAAAAATGTCTTATAAAAGCAGGGACATCTATTAACAAAATCTATTGACTAAACAAATTGTGAGATCCAAAAGCTTTTAATATAACAAAACTTCTGATTTTTGTCTAGATATATTAATTTTACACACAATTTCTAAATAAATTCCAAAAATGTAATTCAGATTTAAAAATAACATAACAATGATTTAAAAAAAATTAAAGAACGATTGTATTGATTGATGGTTATATGTACTTCAGGTAAACATGGCAGCGCATCGGATGTACCTACAAATATTCCCTTCGAATACTTTTTTTCTTCATTATGACATGGAGCTAGTCCGTGTTAAATGGAAATATGCAATTTGTCTTATAAAAAATACTAATAATTATCATAGCCCCGATGCTACTATCGTACAGGGCGGAAAATGGCTTTCTCCTTAACATTGGAATAATGCATGTAAATGCATCTGATAGGTGGCGCGGGACATAATGCGATGTGGAGATTAGGTATGGCTGTCGGTCGCTGCGATGGCTTAGATGCTTTACATTATAATTTAATCATTATGCAGTGTTACGGTTATATTCGCTCCCTCCAAACATCAACCACTGTCTTGGTACACAATTATATCACTAAATAAATAGAAGTTACCTCCACAAGTGATGTTGCAGTCCTTCCCTGGGGTGCTGCCCTTGTTACACCACCACTTATCGTTGATTTGGAACAGACCGTAGTCTCTGGAACCGTTCTTATTCACTCGACTTATGACATTGGTATGGCGTTTACTCTCCGCATTCACAAGGCACACCCCTATGCAGTAAATTAGGATCGTTCGGTTACATAGGTCGACAAAATAAAACGTTGAGGTTGTTATTTATTGAATACTTTCCAACAATATTGAAAAATAAGCAACACCTGGTTATAATTTACTAGCCTTTGGCAGCGGCTCCGCCGCAGCCAATAGCTAGTTTTTAGGTTATATCTCAGGTTCCCGATATAGTAGCGGGATAAAATGTCTACCAGTTTTTAAGTAAAATCAAGGCCTTTCAAATAAAAAAAGTTGCATCAAAATCCATCTAGTAGTTCTTTTAAATAAATTCTAGTTTAAATAATTTTCTAGTTTTTCGATTATATATCAGGTTCTCGATATAGTAGCGGAATAAAATGTATACCAGTTTTTAAGTCTAATCGAGATCTATCAAATAAAAAAAGTTGCATCAAAATCCGTTCAGTAGTTTTTGCGTGATGCGCGAACAAACAAACAGATAAGCAGACAAACAGACAAAAAATCTAAAAAAAAATGTTTTACGTTTAGACACGCCTATATAGCCTATTACAGTATTTTTTCTCAAATATCTTAAATGTACAGACACAGCTCCGTTACAGTTTTATAATAGTATATAGATATAGATAGATAAGTAAGGTGCATTCGGGTAACGCCGAAAATCGGGTAATTCTAATAATTTCAATTTTGTACCAAACAGTGCAATATATTGTGCCCTTGCACATTTACCTAGGAGCCGTCGTAGATACGCTTCCCGATATTCGTTGCCTCCGACTGCTACAAGTGACCATATGAGCGCAAGTGAACATTTTTGTAGACAACTGCGATTTCGTGATTTTTTTGGATTATCAGATTTACCCGAAGATCTATAATTAAGTAACTTGGTAAGTTATTAAATTGTTTTTTTATTTGTTACCTAGATAATCACTTTTTTGCAATTTCGGGTGGACTTAAAACTGTCTAGCTCAAGGTTTTCTGTTATTTTCCGATTTATCCGACTAGGGCAATTCCGAATCACATAGTCATTCGCATTTAACCAATGTTGATTTTTCATAGAAGTTGCCAGTGGTTCCTAAACTTCTTTTAAAGTGCAATAAATGTTATGATTTACGTACACTGGTTCCTATAGAAAATGTTGCCCGTGACTTATATCTATGCTGCAAGTTGTTACGTTTTTTCGTAAGTAAATAAAATAATAAATAAAAAATAAGTTCCTCATATAAAATTTATATTCTTTTTTTGGAAGCCCCTCCGGGTTGTATTCTTAATCCGTCACCACACGGACAACTTTTTGTTAGATTCATCTTAATAGCGGTATTCCTTAAAAAAACAACTAAATATATTTTAAGGTAATTTTGTAAAGTTTCTGGTTTCTTAATAATAAAAAAGCAAGTGACCTAAACAATTCATATACATTGTCATAAAATTTTCATTACGGTACTTACAAATATTATTCGCGAACTGCTAAGATAGTAGAACTAAATTTATTTATTGAGTTATGATTGTGCTCTTAAGACATTGTTAGCTATTTATAAGTAACCCAATATAAATAATATATGTAATGACCTTAGTTTGTTTCAGAATCATGCTAAACGCGTATGTAATAAAGAAGATTCCAAAATATATGCAAGATGTCCCTATCCCGTGCCTATGCAACGTCTCATAGGCAACTTGGGACTTATTTATATTAAACTTTAAATTTTCTCATTATTTGATTTATTTGACACACCTTATATTTTAATAACTTATATTGTTTAAAAGTTTGAGTACCGTAGGCTAGTTATCGGGTAATTCCGAAATTCAAATTACACACTTATAACGTTTAGGCCACATAGTACCCAAATTTGATACATAAATTTCGTGAGGGTAAACCTGAACAAAAAATAAACTTGTTCCTTATGCCCAATATACATAATATCAACTTTTCATTGTCATTCAGAATTACCCGAACATAATTCGGAATTGCAATCTGATTTTAAAAAAATAGCAAGGTTTTCAAACACTTATATTTAATAATTTTTAAACTGGTAACATTACATTTATTAAGGCTGACTTTTTGTTTGATGATTATACACGAACCCTATGAATTTATCAAACATCCATTCGTAAATACCCGAATGCACCTTACCTAGATAAGTTTTGCTTTTGTACTTTTTTCGTTTTTGTTGCAACACCCATTAATCTAGGTAGGTTTTTAATTCTTCATGTCATACATATAAAGAAATGAAATTGTGAGCAGCGGCTTGACAATACTCTCGGTATAGTTGAGTCCATGAGCGACGGTTACCATTTAAGACGTAGCTCGTCTGCCATTATTAGCAATTAAAAAAAGGAAAGTGTTATAAGTATATGGAGACGATAATGAGTATATGTATACCTATATCTATGCTTAACCACAAAGTGAAAAATGTGAAATCGAAAATAACAGTCACGAGCAGGATTTGCACCTGTATCTCCTGGATACCGTCCAGATAATAGCCGTGTTGGGTCGGCTTTAGAATTGTCCCACCCCTCTCCACCCATGGGAGTCGTAAGAGCCGACTGAGGGAATACTGAGGGAGTGGGCAGCAGCAGTCCCTCGAGTATTAACAACATCCACTGCGATCGCCAACCGCCTGCCAAGCGCGGCAATTACGGCACTATCCCCCATATGAGCACAGGACCACTCATTGTGGCGTTCTCTTGTGGAGGCCTATGTCCAGCAGTGGACGTCGAAAGGCTGATGGATGGATGGATGGTCGGTGTAATGTATGAAAATACTGGCGACAGATGGCGCAGGCGTCAACCAAAAACGTTAAGTATGAATGTGTTATCGAAATTAGCAGTCAGGAGCAATTGTCACGGTGGCTGAATTGGCAAAGCATCTGGACGGTATCCAGGAGATGCAGGTTCAAACTCTGCTCGTGACTGTTATTTTCGATTTCACATTTTTCACTTTGTGGTTAATGTATAGTGCTAAGCATGTCAAATGCCAAAAATATATATAAAAATATCTAAAATATCTATGCTTACATATTTTGCGGAAATAATGAATAGGTAATTATAGGTAGGTATATCAAGCGAGGCAATTTCTAAAATTACGTAAAATTTTAGCTACATTTGCCTGAAATTTATTTAAAGATAAGAGCTAAAACATTTAAAGTTTAAGAAAATAATAAATAAGATAATAAATTAAAAACCGTAACCCACAGTCCGCCATCTTGTCTTCGTCGAATCCTTGCTTTCTTAGTTCTTGTACCAAATCACAATTAGTTTTAAAATGTTTGCAATTACTACACACAAATAATATTACAGCTACAAAAATAAATAACATGTTTGCCATTTGAATGGTTCAAAGTTTTACTGACTGTTTTTATGCCGTGATATGACGAGGAATGGACCTATTTATATAATTTTATCACTGGTGATAACGTTCTTAACATAACTATTACGAAATTTTATTCATCAGTAATAAATTCGTATTTTAGTAAAAACTAGCCATTGCCAGCGGGTCTGCCGCAGCCAAACGCTAGTTTTTTTTAGCTTATATCTCAGGTTAAACACAAAGTGAAAAATGTGAAATGGAAAATAACAGTCACGAGCAGGATTTGAACCTGCATCACCTGGATACCGTCCAGATGCTTTGCCAATTCAGCCATGGTGACAATTGCTCCTGACTGCTATTACTGCTAATTTCGATAACACATTCATACTTAACGTCTTTGGGTGACACCTGCGCCATCTGTCGGAAGTATTTTCGTACATTATACCGACCAGGTAAACTTAATTTTACAACTAAGAATTTTACCTAATAATGACGCAAACCCTATAAAAATATTTAGATTTTTTATATATATTTTTAGCTTTTGACATGATTAGCACTATACGAGGAGGGATCAAAAAGTAGTGAGAACGACATACTCCTTGGTAAGAAAAAAAAATAAATACTGGCAGGCATAGCTCAGATACATATTTGTAATATTAAAAAAGAAAAAAAATATTCGATTCTCTTTTGTTTTTTTCTGAATGTAGTCATTTCTTTGGTTCGTGTCGGAACGTGTTCTCGAAAATGGAGAAAATCTAAGTGCGAGCCGTTATTAAATACCTCTGTTTAAAAAAGTTAACGACGCAAGAGATTCATTGCGATTTGGAGGCAACATTAGGAAAGTCTACTCCGCCGTATTACACTGTTGCAAGGTGGGCTTCTCAATTTCGAGTAGGGAGAACGAGCACGGAAGACGAACATCGTTGCGGCCGTCCATCGACGTCAGTCACCCAAGAAAATGTTGCGAAATTCAAGAAAATTGTATTGAGCGATCGAAGAGTTACCATCCGATACTTAATTCAAGAAACGGGCATTTCATATGGAAGTATTCAATCCATATTGAAACAATCTTTGAATATGAGAAAAGTCTCCGCAAGATGGGTGCCGAGAATGTTAACCGACAGTCAGAAACAAAATCGACTCGACATTTTGAAGATACTGTTGGACAAGTTTTAATAAGATTCTGAAAACTTTTTGTCTCGTTTCGTAACAATGGACGAAACATGGGTCCATCATTTGATACTGAGATAAAACAGCAATCTTCGCAATGGAAACGGCCATCATGACCGACCCCGAAGAAGTTTCGTGCCGTGGCATCGGCTGGCAAGGTTATGGCCTCAATATTTTGGGACTCAGAAGGGATATAGTTGATTGATTACCTGGAGCGTGGAACCACTATTACAGGCCAATATTATGCAGCTTTAGTTCCCAAGTTGGGGAATGCCATCAAAGAGAAAAGCAGAGGGAAACTTCGAAGTGGCGTGCTATTTCATCAACGCACTCGCGCACAGGTCAGCAGTTGCGATGGCTGCCATTCAGCAAGCTGGCTTCGAATTGGTTGACCATCCCCCTTATTTACCAGATCTGGCGCCTAGCGATTTTTATCTGTTCCCCAAATTGAATGAATACTTAAGGAGAAACAGGTACGAAGACGATAACGAGGTGATGGATGCCGTGGAGAGCTTTTTGCAAGACCAAGACAAAACTTTTTTTTTTGAAAGGGATTGAAGCCTTAGAAAAGCGCTGGACTCGGTGTGCAGAGAGACTCGGAGACTATGTAGAAAAATAAATTATTAAGTATTCAACAGTCATTATATTCTATCTCATTCTCACTACTTTTTGATCCCTCCTCGTACATTAAACACATAATACTCACATTAAACACATATAGTGCTAAGCATGTCAACTAACAGCAGATAATAAGGTAATACATTACGTACGATAGCTACGTATTTCATCCAACGCTCTTAGTTATAAAATGTACCTATGTATTTAAAAAAACACATTATCCAAATAGTAATTATAACTGAAAGTTATACTTATCCGTTCAGGAACTCCACAAAGATAAGAAGATATATCAGTCCGGTTACCATTATGATTTGACTACTTGTAATAATAATAATGATCTCCAAATCGTAATTCCAATTACGGCACCGCAGTCAGACTCCAGTCCTATCCAGTATTAACGGACACTAGCCATCTACGCAGGAGATTTATATTGCATGAATACGTGCGCAAACATAAGTGTTCACTCTCTGTTCACTCTCATAGTCCGATGGGATGGCTTCTGACATGACCAGAGCGAGATAAGGCGCAGGATCAACGGCTTTGTGCTTTTCAAGGCTGCTATTGAGAATTTCGTGAACGATTTTTTTTTGCCCGAGGTCACGTAACTCGCAGTCGCATACATTACCGCTGGATCACCGAGGCACTAGTTCTTATAATATGACTAGTCTTATTACCCTCGATCTATGATTAAATTGTGTGCTCTATATCAACGAAGCGGCTTCGAATTTGGTGTGGGATATAGTAACAGGTAACGAAACATGGATTTATTGCTACGATCTCAAAATGAAGCAGCAATCGAGCGTATGGGTTTTTCAAGATGAGCCGAAACCAATCAAAATGGCGCGCGTGCAAAGTGACCTTAAGCGGATTATTGCTTCGTTTTTTAATAAATCTGGACACGTGGCTACTGTTGCTTTGGAGAGTCGTCGTACCGCGAATATTGATTAGTACACGACCATTTGTTTGAAGGAAGTTATTAAAGGATTCTGTAAAATTGACCACATCGTCTTACACCACGATAATGCCAGTTCTCACACGGCCATACAGTCAAATGAATTTTTGAAGGTAAAACACTTAGACCGTAGGATGGCTCATAATGACCAATGAAATAATGTCGTGCATTTCAGTAGCCTGCCAGAACAGGCGGAAAGACAGCACATGGCGGGTTTATTTAGTGGGTGAGAGTCCCACACTACCCTTGCTCGTTGCTCCAAACGGCGGGGTGCGCGATTACGTACATTTTTCGCGCCACAAAAAAAGGATGCCTTCCTAACCATCCTGTGTGCTCTTTAATACTACTCCTATGAAAAAGTGCATTTACGCTAACGGAGAATATTTTGAGAAAAAAAAATGTATTTTTGACCATTCATAATAATTTAGTCCGTAAACTTTAATTGCCAATTTTCACACATTACTTTCTATAATAGCTATACAGAAAAGCGCAAAATATATTCGCTTCCAGAAAAAGATTCTTAGGCATGGAAGCTTTATTCCTAGCCACCTGGATCTCGGAGATCTTCAGGACGATGGGGCGCTGTGACTTAGGCTGGCCCTGGACAAGTCGGAGAGAGGTTCTGGTACTGGACGGACGGTGGCGCTTTTGCGAGCTCTTCCGCTAAATATCCCCAAGGCTCGTCAGAGCGGTGGCGGCTCTGGCACGGCTCTTGCCGAATATGGGGCGAGCAGCGCCGTGAACTCGTCGAATGTCACACAGTTATAGTGGTCTACCAGTAAAGGCGGAGAGCTATTTAGTGGGTGAGGGCCCTACAATACTCCGCCACCTATTTTTTCTCGCCAACAAAAAGGCATAAATGGTAAAACTCGTATTTCGGCCGTTTGTCATAAGACGTTCTATTATAGTGTTCGTTTTTCGTTCAGTGTGATGAACTGCCTCGGTGGTCTAGCAGTATTATATGTGACTGCTGATTTTGAGGTCTTGGGTTAGATTCCTGGGTCGGGCCAACAGAAACTTATTGATTTTTTCCGTCAAGAAATTTTCAATAACAGGGCCGAATTAAGAAGTTGATGGTGTTCTCGGAAAAGCACGTAAAGACGTTGGGTTGGAAAATAGAATACACCATTGTTTCCGAACACACTTGTGTACTATAATATTTCCTGCGTACATTTCTAGTGTCTGTTGACACTGACCGAAATTATCGCCTGGATATCATTGTTACTATGATAAGACTTTTTTGTTAAGGCGGGAAAAATGTCCTAACCGCACATCCCGTCGTTCGGAGCAACGACAGGGTAGTGTGGGGCCCTCACCCACTAAATAAACCCGCCGTGTGCCGTCTCTCCGCCTATATTGGCGGGCCACTGGAACTGTGTTTTATTACTTCAGTCTTAAAAACTAACTAGGCAAAGGCTAGATGACTTTGAGGCTACTTATAACTTAATTTCAATCTGTATTAATTGAATTTACGTAGTTTTTTTTTGTGCGGTTGTAATACTCCCTAAGGCCTGCGGTGTGGTAGACCTATCTATAGGTACAGTATCTATGGATGTGAGTGATATTTTAGTCCGACTTATTTATTTATTTATTTATTACTTTAGCACAAAAAGTGGCACAAGGCGGACTTAATGCCATGGGCATTCTCTTCCAGTCAACCTGGGGCAGAGCAGAGAGATAGTGGTAGGTGCATAGTAGCCGAAGACATACATACATATATACAAAGACAGCGATACCTTAATGCATATACTAATACTAATAATATACATAATAAAAATAAATAAAAATATTATTTATATAATATTATTTATATACTACACATATAAATAATAATAAAAATAGCAAAAGAGGTGAGTAACAGCTAACGAGAAGACTCTGCTAACAAGCTTAAGTAAAGTTCACGCACTCTAGCTCTAAACGCTGCACGATTTGCAGCCATCCTGATCTCCAAAGGTAATGCGTTCCAAAGAATAAAGATTGTGTTTATTGTTTTCAGCTATTAGTGGTCGCTATAGCATCGAATATCAAGTATTTTGATTGTACAGTCAACCAGTGCACGTGCGAGAGCTTTTCGGCCGCGATTTATTTTGTAGACGTGAGTTCAGGTGTAAAACTTTGTGGTCTTTGAGACACAGGGTACATGAACTGCGTTCAATAAATTCAACTAAAATAAAGAGACACAGGGTACATAACTAACACAATTAACAATAATAACTTCCTGAATCCGAAACACCCACCCAATATCATTCGTGGATATGGGTTTTGAACCAAAGAATTATAATTATGTACATGCGAAATAGGATCCATGAAGTGATTACAACCTGATCCAAAATTTTGATAAGTACTTATTCAGTATTTAGATATTTTTATATAAATTTTTAGCATTTGACATGCTTAGCACTATAAATTAAACACAAAGTGAAAAAGGCGTCACCCAAAGACGTTAAGTATGAATGTGTTATCGAAATTAGCAGTCAGGAGCAATTGTCACGATGGTTGAATTGGCAAAGCATCTGGACGGTATCCAGGAGATGCAGGTTCGAATCCTGCTCGTGACTGTTATTTTCGATTTCACATTTTTCACTTTGTGTTTAATGTACTTATTCTGTGTCATAGGAACACTTGAAAATAAAAATAATAAAGTAGGTGACAAAAATTTGGTTTCATTTCACACACGAAATTCTGTTTTCACATAATTACCTACCTTACATTTTTCTTTTTCAAAAGCTTAGAATTATTAAAAAAAGGTACAGTAATAACACTTCCACGAAGAAAGCCAATTGTCAGTGATCAACATAAAAAAATGGCTGCTATGCGACCCACGCATGCGCGTGGCATCGACTTGCGGTGTTCTGAGGTGGCGGGTGGCGGGCTCTTCAATTGCCAGTTTGCTGTTTGCACCACATTGTGATGTCCGCGCTCGAATGGGAGGCGCGGGATGGGCGCGCGGCCAGGCGCGCGTTGCCGATGATTCGGACTTCGAAGCACTAAAAAGCCTTTTAACTTCCCAAGTTGGTTGGAGTTTGGAGTATGAAAAGGATGGAGTTACGGTCTGGGCAGAGGATGCCGCTCACGGCGCGCTGCGAACTGTCAAGGTATATTATTGTATCAATTTGAAAACAAATACTAAAGATATATAATTTCTAAATGTTTTTTATACATATATTGACATAATTTGTACTGAAAGGTTTCGATTAAATTTTTACCGCGATTTTTGTAACCTTAAATAAAAATTGAAAATCTTCGAGTTTGTAATAGCTATTCTCGGTTGCCCCAAGTTCTGTGTTCAACTTATTATCTTAAAATCTACCCTAAAGCTTTCAGTGTGCAAAATTCTGATAAATATATATTTATAATTACATAAGTATTTATAATTTAAATCTGATACTTTTATAATAATACTTTCGACTAATTTTGAATTACGAGTTAAGCGGTTTTTTGCTCGTATGTTTTAGCTTTCCATTGACATCAAATATTTTGGGTGCATTGCCTGAAACTCCGTTTACTTCCTGTTATTCTTTCTTTTGAGTTCAGTAGTCTTATTAGTATTATAATTGAATACCCACTCGGACTTAATTACATGATTCTCGGAATATATTAACCATAGGCGTATCTATATCAGTTGATCTGTGGATATTATATCATAAAATCTTTTTCTCCTGCAGCCTAGGGCATTTTAAGAAGTGATCTAAGCTTCTAATACTACTTCAATTACTGCAAAAAAAAAAAATAGACGTCGCGGGACGTCTACCAGATGTGAAGACATGGAAATTATTTTGTAGAAATAATGAGAACAAATAAAAGGATCATAACTTTTTCAATGTGTGCTTATATAAAATTATGACGTGTAAAATAACGGAAATGGAAATAAATCATCATAATCAGGCCCTGGATATCATCTAGGACTGAAGTACTGGTCGAAATGATTCCAAAGGCGATAGAATTGCGGCGTTTAATAGCATAGTGCCCATGGCTATCCGGTTCCATTATCAGACTCTGAAAATCATCTAGGACTATGGCACTATGTAAGATAACTAACTCAAACTAGCCCTAAATCCATGGGTTGTGACATTTAATTACTGAGTACCCATGACCACCTTTCAGCTCCATCATCAGACCCTGGATACCATTAAAGACAAACTACTCATCAAGGCGAATCAAACGAGCCCAAACGCGATGGGGTTGCGTCATTTCATTATAGAGTTACTGTGGCCACCTTCCAGCTTCATCACCAGACCCTGGATACCATCTAGAGACAAAGTACTCATCAAGATGAATCATACGAGCCCAGACTCGATAGGGTTGCACCGTTTCATTATAGAGTTCCTATGTCCACCTTCCAGCTCCATCATAAGACCATCTCCATCTCAGAATAAAATTCCATTGTCACGCGATATAAACACACGTGTAAAATTTCAGCTCAGTCGGAAACCGAGAAGTGTGTCAAAATTAACTTACAAGATTTGAACGGGACAAGTACTCGTAAAATAAAGTCGTTAGCGTCGCCACGCTAACAGCCGATTTTACCCTCCCTCCGCATTAGATGTTTCACATCAAAAAGTTATATAATCTGCAGTAGTCGCAGGATTTGGTCTAATGACAGCTTGTATCACAGTCTTAATTTATTTTAAGCTGCCGTGATGCATCTTGACATGTTTTGGTTAATTGTAGAGAAGATCAGAGCTACCGGTTTTTTTTTGTTAAGGCGGAAAAAAATGTTCCTAACTGCACACCCCGTCGTTCGGGGCAACGAACAGGGTAGTGTGGGGCCCGCACCCGCTAAAAATACCCGCCGTGTGCCGTCTTCTCCGCCTTTATTGGCGGGCAACTGGAACTATGCTACATTTCTTCGGTGGTAGATCAGAGCCACCCTGAGCCGTGTGCCCGTCACTATAAGGTCACTGAATTATACAATAATGTTATCTTTTTTATTACCGGCATTGTAGTCATAAAAAAGGAACAGTATTTAATACACGAGACTGTGTTCAGAGTTTTAATACGCTTTCAACAGTTTGAAAGACAGTTCTTTGGGCGCTTTATTCTCGCAGTAGCTCCTTAGCAACAAGTTTTGTCGCATTCATTGATGCTAAACTTTTATAGGTGCAGCAATATCTTGTTTTGACTACCAACCTTTCATAAGGAGTTTTTTTTCAAGCATAATATTCTCTTAGATGTATGTGCAATCTTACTAGTACTAGTCTTTATAATTCTTTCAGAGAAACCGTCTATTTTTTCGGTACCTATGAAAAGTATTTTGTCTTTCTCTTTGTTTCCAGAGTAGGTATAACTAAGTAATATGTAGGTATTCTAAATTACATGAAATATTACTATTCTAAATTGCTTGGAAGCATAATAGAATTATTTGTGAATAAGGAAAATGAAATTTTTAGTAGGAGCGGGAATCGAACCCGCGTCTTTTCCAATCCGGGGAAGTGCTCTAAACCACTGAGCTATCCTACTGATCTTTCGATCATCCCAATTTCCTAATCACATTTGTCTTACGACCAACGCCATCTATCGGCAAGCATAGCCGTATAGCAGATGTTACAAGGAGTAACTTTGGATACTATCATTTTAGAAAAATTATTAGGGTACCGCAAAAAATTTAAAACTAAATTCCACGTGAACGAAATCGCGGGTTGCACTTAGTTTAAAAAAGTTGTGTACTTAAACTTTATATAATAAGATGCTTCAATATTGAATTTCATGCTTCTTCTTTTAAACATAACAAACATTTTATGCAAACTTTTGACCCCTAATTCACCCTCTTAGGGGTAAAATCGCTGATATGTGTGTTCATTTATTTTTAACCAGAAACAGGTATATGCAATTTGGTGCTTCTTACTTTAAAAATGACGAACTTCCCATACAAACTTTCAACCCCTTAATGACCATCTTGGTAGTATTTTTTTTAAATTCCATTATAGAGTTCCATACAACCGTTTATACCTTATTTTACCCTCTTAGGGGTGAAATTTTCAAAAATCCTTTCTTAGTGGATCTTTACAACAAAAAAGGCATCAACTACCAAAATCATCAAGTTTGCAGCCCCAGCGGTTTAGGCTCTGCGTTGATCGTCAGTCAGTCGGTACAAGCAATTATATGTATATAGATTAGCTAGATTGGGTAGAATATCAAAAGAGAGTAAAATGCGGTTGAAATGCGATCTCTGCGGAAAATCTGTGGAGTCAGGCTGAATGACCGCATTCGTAACGACGACGTAAGAGAGCGAGTAGGAATAGAAGAGAGTACCTATTGCATCTTTACATGCGAAAGGAATTGTTCCGATGGATCGGACATGTGGAAAGAATGTCGGACGAGCGACTGGTTAATAAGATATACAATGCGAAAGTGGAAGGATGTAGAAACGGGGGAGACCGAGACTCACCTAGATCAAATCGGTCATGTATTGAAGGAAGGTGGAGTCAGCAGTATCCGAAACCGGCGAGCGTGTATGAAGAGAATGATGAATGTTGATGAAGCGAGAGATGTATGCAAGAATAGAGGCACTCTGTTATCTCTGCCTACCCTGCAAGGGAGATGGCGTGATGATAAGTAAGTAAGTAGAATATGTAGGTATTTTTCTACAGAACATCAAATCGAAACATTTGCTATAAATCCATAGAATAATTAGATTTTAAAACTAGTTACTCTCTCTCTATTCTAACCCCGGCTGTACACACTCGTCTATTTGTCTCGCGAACCTCTCGTCCACTCTCGTCTCGTAGAGGCTCGACACGAGAGCACAGCATGTACACACTCGTTGTATCAATCGAACTTCGGATGCCCGTCGCGATGGACGTGGGAAAAACAATTGCGGCGTTTATTTTTTTTTATTAGTTATTGTAATTTTTTTAATAATTTACCGTAAATAAATATATTAAACCTTGGCGAAAAAGAACTTTTTAACTATTCTTTTTTATATAATATTTTTTTAATCTTCTACGGGGATATCAAATTCGTTGCTTATCCGCAACTAAGCGTCGTGTAATAGTTGCTTATCCTTTTGCCTGGCATTCTTAGGATTCCATAATAGTGTTTGCCTTTGGTAGGCTTCTAAAAAGCGTTAGATCACATCGTTGTTGCACGCAGAAAGCACGTCTTTACGCGAACGCAGTTGGCGGGCAACTAAGCAAACGAGTGTGTGTGTATGTGTACAGGCGCGCTCTCGTTTTCATCGCGAGACTCACCGAGACTCTTTGACTCGTGCACAAAAAACCGACACGCTTCCGAGAAATAGCGACAGCCGCGAGACGAGACGAGGCTACCATGTATAAACTCGCCCTCGGCCTGCCTCGTTGTGTCTCGACGAGTGTGTACAGCCAGCTTTAAGACTAGTTACGTTAAGTTTAATTGTGTATCGCCATTCGTTAAAATTGCTTAACGGTGGCTGTACACGCTCGCGAACCTCTCGTCCACTCTCGTCTCGTAAAAGCTCGACACGAGAGCACACCATGTATACGCTCATTGTATCAACTGAACTTCGGATGCCCGTCGCGATGGACGTGGAAAAAACAATTGCGGCGTTTATTTGTTTTATTAGTTATTGTAATTTAATCATTTACCATAAAAAAGAAATTAAACCATGGCGAAAAAGAACTTTTTAACTATTCAACAGGAATATATATTTTTTTAAATCTTCCACGGGGATATCAAAATCGTTGCTTATCCGCAACCAAGCGTCGTGTAATAGTTGCTTATCCTTGTGCCTGACATTCTTAGGATTCCATAATAGTGATTGCCTTTAGTAGGCTTCTAAAAAGCGTCGTTGTCGCACGCAGAAAGCACGTCTTTACGCGAACTAGAGATGTGTAAATCAGGAGCGATTGATACAAAAGATGCATAATCTTTCAAAATGCGTAATCCCTCTTTGGATCTTTGGTTTTGAAAATATATCTTTAACTCACCACGTTAAGATTGATTTTAGTCAGATGGCATGGAATGATTGAATGAGACAATAGATAAAGGACATTGTGAATTGAAATGAGATAACATAAGTTTTAGAGCCGCTCAAGCGCACTCTTTTGTAATAGAATGACGATTGGTACACAGAAACTTAGACTCTGTCGTTATAATAAAAAGCTCAAAACCGGTTACGAGTATTTAAGAAATTCAGTTATTACAAAAAAAAAAACTTTACAAAATCCAATATGTATAATTGTATATACTTATTTTCATTAAATAATAGCTAAAAAAACCAATTCGTTTGCTATCAAGTTT
This sequence comes from Leucoma salicis, assembly GCA_948253155.1. Taxonomy (NCBI): domain Eukaryota; kingdom Metazoa; phylum Arthropoda; class Insecta; order Lepidoptera; family Erebidae; genus Leucoma; species Leucoma salicis. Next base: position 4,535,686 of record OX411808.1, on the reverse strand, counting down.
GAAAAGTTTTATCACGCTTGTGTACAACTATATTTATAGCGATTATCAAGTATTGAGGGAATGAGAGATTCAATACCTACATAAATCAATAGATATTTGCATCATTTATGACCAACTAAATGAATTATGTCATTCGTACCCAAAGATTTAAAAGAGTGATTTAAATCTTTCGAAGAAAAAGATTTATAAATCACTGATCTCATTGGTGGTTTAGTTTGCGCATCACTGACGCGAACGCAGTTGGCGGGCAACTACGAGACAAACGAGTGTGTATAGACGCGGTCTCGTTTTATCGCGAGACTCACCGAGACCCTTTGACTCAAGCACAAAAAACCGACACTCTTCCGAGACATAGCGAGAGCCCCGAGACGAGACGAGGCTACCATGTACACACTCGCCCTCGGCCTGTCTCGGGGTGACTCGACGAGTGTGTACAGCCGCAGTAAGAATATATTTGTCCAGTTGATTCATCAAAATTTCTCTGTCAACAACATGGCATGTTGTCTTGTTTAGCCGACAAGGGCGGCTGTTTCTTTAGGGCTGATTTATAGTTACTTCTTATGTTGTATGTATCAGAAACTTTCAATTATATACTGTTAATCTATACTATTACGATTCTGCCCGCGACTTCAGAATATAAATACGTCACATCACACTAATGATCTCTATGCAAAAGTGGCTATTCCACAAGTAGGGGAAAGTGGAGTTACACCGGATTGTTAAGATATAAATCTCATAAATTAGACACAGTTTTATATATTTAAAAAATCAACGTCACTTATAAATGAAAATATTTTAGACCAAAGCTTTGGTAAAAAAAAAAAATCGTTGACATGAATCCAAATTAAAAAATATTAACAAATATGTTAATATAGGTACTAGTTTTAGATCAGGAAACTGAGATATAACAAAAAAAAAAACGAACAAGAAAAACTATGTATTTTGGAAAATAATTTGAAAGATTTAGAATGTTCTCTGGAGTTTTTATATAGGTAATAATTTGACGAACATGATACGCAATAAAGAAATTACTTAAACAAAAGTTACTTGCTGAATTATTTATATTTAAACCATCGTGAAATATACCAACCTATAACTTATTCTGATAATAATTTATTTTCAAATGATCACCAATTTGTGAAGAAAAATTTTTTTTTTTGGTTTAAACGGGAAAAAATGTACCTAACCACACACACCGTCGTTCGGGGCAACGAACAGGGTAGTGTGGGGCCCTCACCTACTAAAGAAACCCTCCGTGTGCCGTTTCTCCGCATTTATTGGCGGGCCACCGGAACCATTTTACATTCCATCAGTGGTATCGTGAGCTAACCTAGTGAAGAAGCTTAAAATATTATCTCGAGCGCTTGTGGAGTCTGTTAACCCGCATTAGATCAGAGTAATGAATGAACTACGAACTATACTCCTATCTCTCGACGAGGAGACCCCTGCCCAAAAGTGAGAATAATAGGATTTTGAAACAACACATTAAGGAATAATCATTGTATCGCAGGGGATTTACAAACATACAATTTCACGGACACAAAGTACATCCAGACTCAGAACAACCATTTATGGATCACACTAAGAGTTGTCCTGTGTGGGAATCGAACCCACAACAGTCAGGCAAGAGGCCGGTATCTAAGCCACTCCGCCATCTGTGCATTGCGTGTCTACAATGTACTATGTATCGGGAGAGTGTAATGAACGCGCAACCTATTGCATGTTATTAAAGTTATATAGGTGAAATCTGTCTTTTACTCTGCTTGCCTCTGCAGCGATAAGGCGTGAGACTATCAAAAAATATACCATTTTTCTATTGTGATAGTAGTACAAATTATTATTTGTGAATGAGGAAAAAGAGAACTTTAGTACGAGTGGGAATGGAACCTGCGTTCCTTCCTATACAGGGAAGTGCTCTAATCCACATTTAAAAAAAAAATCACGCCATCAAATTGCAAAATTAAACTTACTATATTGGATTAATGCATATAAATGCGTTCCGATAGATGGCGTTGGTCGTTAAAGACAAATGTGATGAGGAAATTGGGTATGACCATCAGGTAGTACGGTAGCTCAGTGGATTAGAGCACTTCTCGACCGATTCCCGCTCGTACTAAAGTTATCTTTTTCCTCATTCACAAATAATAATTTGTACTTTAAAAATAGCTGAGCATGTCAAGTGCTAAAACTATAGATCAAAATGTGATAATAGTAGTTTTTTATAACTTATGGTAGCAGTCACGGCCCACCTGATGCTAAGTGGTTACTGCTGCTCATGGACTATAGTCCATGCCAAGCCTCTACTCGCCATTTCATTTTACAAACACACCGAGTAAAACCAAACGGTCGGTCACACGAAATATGGTGGTATCGACCCACTCGGACCAAGTAACAAATGATTAACCCAACCCTACCACCAGTAGGGCAATGGGTTCTAATTGCTTGCTTCCCTTAATCGCATCGTACGACATCAGCGTTAAAAATGGGGCGACTGACACTTGTACTCTATGTCGTCATAGAAGAGGCAGAGGAACGGACTGCTATAGTTTTATGAACCTTAGAATTAAGCTCATAAATAAAGTCTATAGTACATATGCTAGAACTTTGCTTATCCCAGCACGAAGGAGCTGTCTTGATGCGAAAGTACCACTCCCTCACAGAAAATCTGCGTGAAACAACGATAGCTTTGTTTTATTTCTTTATTATCCCTCCTATCCTCATTTTGTTATCATCCCCAACCCCTTTTTAGCCCTTTTAGAAACCCGCCGTGTGCCGTCTCTCCGCCTTTGTCGGCGGGTCACTGGAACTATGTTACATTTCTTCGGTGGTAGTGGTATCCGCCCTACCTTTCTTTGGCGATGCACGAGTGATGCCACTGGTGTTGCTAGCGTCTATAGGCTACGGTAACCGCTTACTATCAGGTGGGCTGTACGCTTGTTTTCCAACCACGTATTATAAAAAATAATTTTCTCCACTTATATGAAACATATACCCGTGGGTATGTGATATATCTACACTCGCTTACCGTGCAATAATTAACGACCCACAAATTACATTCAGCGAGCATAATGCGAGGTGATTAAGGATTTTGGCGGGAACTTGATGCTTAAGTCACTCAGTAAATCACTTGACGCGTTATCGTTAAGGAAGGCGTCGTATGGGATCATAGATTTAATATATACTACCGTATGGGATTTAGTTTATTTGAAGCTGATTAGTGTGTAATTTTATTCTTTATAGCTCACTCGAATATGCCACGATTTGTGGACTTCAGAATATAAATACGTCACCCTCTAACACGTTAATGATCTCTATACAAAACCTTCTATCTGACAGGAACTATATATTTTTTTTTTATAAAAGCCTAGGTATGTAATTTTCCGAGTTCTAGACTATACCTATAAGTATAATCAATTTCATTAGTATCGGTTGACTTATACTGGCTTAAAAGCGTAATAAATAATAAACGCGTTTTTGCATTTATGATATTAGCTATGTTCTTAGGTTATCCATCCATCCATCCATCCATCAGCCTTTCATCGTCCACTGCTGGGCATAGGCCTCCCAAGAGAACGCCACAGCGAACGGTCCTGTGCTGCCTGCATTCAACGACTGCCTGCGACTTTAACCAGGTCATCGGTCCACCTGGTGGGGGGCCGTCCTACACTGCGCCGTCTGATACGCGGTCGCCACTCGAGAACCTTTCTTTCCCAATGGTTATCGGTTCGTTGAGCAATCGATTATCATCACGCCATCTCCCTTGCGGAGTAGGCAGAGAGGACCAAGGACTGTAAAGACAACAAGGGTCAATATACTAGATCCTAGAACTATCATCCATCATCTATCCATCCATCCATCGGCGTTCTATTATCTACTGCTGGAAAGGGGCATTGTTTTTTTGCATCCAAACGCTTCTTGCATCTTTGACCATATCGACGGTCCATCTAGTAGCAGGTCGTCCTATGCGGCGCCGTGTATTATTTGGTTGCCAGTCGAGAACCTTCTTATTGATTCTTATGATTTATTATTGATGTACTAACATGTAATTATGTATTTAGTAGCGGCTATAGCATAGTGAATACCGAGCGCTTTCCGGAAATAGTATCGATTTTCAATGGTAAGCAATTTATGTGACGGAGGGTGTGTAGTTCATGAAAAGGAAGGGCACTTGCCATCACTATAATTAATATTTCTTTATAGGTTATTACGTTTTATTTTTAGACCAACATGGCAATGAGCGATAAGGCCTTTACTACTTTAGTACGATCAATATGATGAGTCCTAAATTCTAACTTTCCAGAAATATAAGCACGTTTTTACTAGTGTTATCAGACTCTGTATTATCAGCCCGTCCGTCACTTTACAGAGGAATAGTTAACACAGATATACGAAAATGATTTATCGATATAAACTATACACCTATTACATTTATTGTCTTATAGATTGTATTTTTTATTAAATGGAGTTCAAAATATAAATTAATCAGGTTGTTTACATATCCCACAGGAGTAGGTACCTCATTACAATAAAAATATTACTACTTATCCCGAAAAAAATATGGTTCCCGTGGGATTGCCTACAAACACTAAGCTACAGGCTACAGCAACGCATTGCTAGTGTGTAATAAAATAATACTGACTATTATAATTATGTATAATAGTCACTGGTTTTTGAGATTCCGCAGAGAGAACATTTTACTGAGAGAGGAATTTCCCCATTATATGAGATTTAAGAGCGCAATTCCATGATCCCCCCAAAAATTACCAGGCCCGTTGAATCGTACATATCGTTATCTTTATAATTTGAATTTTTGTTACATGTAAACTCATTTGATATCATCTGCTTTGAACGTTGTGAGCCAACCCCATTCGTAAAAGGATATTGCGAATTTGTGATTATGACAGCGTCGACGCGACGTTGGAAAATGATTCCATTTCTTTCCTGTTTTCATTTAAAAAGATGCGAGATGACTCAAAACGATTTCAACAGATAGGATGTGTATAACGACAGGATGAAATGCTGATATATATCTTAGTGTCATAGGGTTAGGTTTACTTTTTATACATTTAAGATTACAACGAATGTAGCTTTTATGAATACGAGTTAATTACTATTCAGCCAATACGATTATCTATGCTATTATAAAGCTATAATTGAGCTGTGTCTGTACATTTAAGATATTTGAGAAAAAATGACTGAATTAGGCGTGTCTGAACACAAAACAATTTTTTTTTTTTTTACAAGTAGGGCATAATTATAATAAAATATACTTCAAACAAAGGAATATGTACAATAATAATATTTACCAATAGGCTAATTCTAGGCATCGAAGAATTCTTCCGCATCACCGTCATTGGGTAACGTGCCCAGAAGGCTGGCAGCATTGCCTCGTTGTATGGCAATGCTTATTCTTTGTGCAAAGTAAAGGCCAGCCCTCTGGTCACGCGAAAACTCGACTAGTTTTTTTGATATTTCGCTATATAACGAAAGTGCACTAGGATCCCATGACCCAAGCGTCTCAACACCAAACGGCTCAAAAACATAATCTTCAATAAGATTATGATATTTGCGCCGTTTGAGCGTCTCCGCTGAAGCAGCAGCAGCACCGGCACATACCGCGGTACTTGGAAGATGCGTTGGCACTAGGGTGTCTACGCATGTGGCGTCCCACACCAGAGACCTACCCAACTTCCAAGGTAGAAGTGACATACCATCTGGTCTTTTGCCATCGTCACGTACCAAGCCGTTAGGTTCAAGTACAGCTGGTACACCGGCGGCGACAAGAGCATGACGAATAATGTCATTAAGATGAGCGTGAAGATTCGAAACCTTCTTCTAAAATTGGGGACCCAAGGAGACGGAGAGAGTTCTTCTCTATAATTTTGATATTTGGTACCAAAGTGTTAAATTTTGATAAAGCCAAAGATTTATTAATATCATCCCTTAGGAAAATTTCGTATTTACTAAAATTTAGTTCAATTTTTTTTAGATTTTTTGTCTGTTTATCTGTTTGTTTGGTCGCTTTTGATGCAACTTTTTTTATTTGATAGCTCTTGATTAGACTTAAAAACTGGCATACATTTTATCCCGCTACTATATCGAGAACCTGAGATATGGCCTAAATACTAGCTTTTGGCTGTGGCGGAGCCGCGGGCAAAGGCTAGTCACAAATATAATATTGATTGAGGACAGTGAGTCACGTTAGTATAAATTATTAATGCTTTTATTGAACAGAGGTTTTGAAAGCTAGTGGTAGGGCCTTGGTTATCCCAGCATGAATGGCCGGCGCATTCGGGGAATAACCACCCTCTCACAAAAGATCAGCGTGAAACTACGACAGGTACTCATATCGTTGTGTTTCGCATGGCGAGTGAAGCCGCCGGAGGCCCAAACTCCCTCCCTATACTGTCCTTATTATCCTACGTAGGGAGGCCTTGCGGGTAGCGGACGTTCCCCGGTCCATCCACCCGCAGCCTCAGCTAGAGCGGCACTAGGCGCAAATACCTACTCACACCTGCGCCGCCCCAGTCGCTGGCGGTGGTTCAGGTCTGCGGAAGGATCAGCCTCCCTGGCCCTCTCCGCCCCTTCCTTCAGCGAGATGACCTCCTCGCAGAAGGCAGCGACCACGGCCCAATTCTTGTCGCTGCCAATCATCGCTCTGACGACGCTCGGCAGCGAGAGGTCCCCCCCAATTGCCCCAATTGCGACGAGTTCCCGGTGCTGCTCGGCCCAAGCCGGGCAGGACTCGAACGTGTGCCGCGCCGTGTTCTCGTCGCAGCCGCAATGGTGACAGCCCGGAGTCGCTTCCCTCCTCGCGACTATGTGCAGATATCTGCCAAAGCAACCGTGCCCCGACAGCACCTGCACCAGTCGGAAGGTAAGGACTCCGTGCCGTCGCCCCGCCAGCTCCTCCAGCACGGGCTGGAGCGCCCCTACAGTCCAAAGACCGGCCCGGGGTCCTCCTGCCGCGCCCTCCATCTGGCCATGGCAGCTCGGTGGGCGTCACCCTGCCACCTGGCCTCCTCCCTGGGTGGGGGGCGACCACCCCTCCCACTCTTGCGACGACCGCCGATACACCTCAGCGAGCACCTCCGCCTCCAAATCCCACAGGGGGATTCCGGCCAACGCGCAGGCCGCCTCCGTCGACACCGTGCGGTATCCACGTATTACCCTAGACGCGACGACTCTCTGTGGTCTCCACAGAAGAACCCTGCTCGGTGCATCCAGGGCCTCCGACCACACGGGCCTGAAGACCCCGACTGAATCCGGCGTTCGTCCCGGCTTCGGCAGGAGTACCAGCCTCCCCTCCTTCCAGCAGTCAGGGAACCAACCGCCCGGGCGCCAGGCACGCGTCGAACAGTCCCCTGAGGCGGGGCTCTAGGTAGTCCAGAGCTAGGGCCAGCACTCAGGCGGGTATTCCGTCCGGACCAGGGGCGATGTTCTTCGCACGAATCCGCGAAACAGCCGCCCCCATTTGCGACGCAGTGACGGGCGGTACATTGAAGTCAGCCTCCCGGTCGCTACCTGGCGGTGCCATGACTGGAGGCGTGTGCTCCACTCGTCGTGGGAATAGGCCCTCAACCACCTCAGTGAGGAGGCTGGGCTGAAGGGTCTCTGTGAGGGGGGGGCCCTGGGCTTATTCAGCGCCGCACGGTACGGGCGACCCCAGGGGTCACGGTTGAGACCGTCCAGCATCTCCTGCCTTTTCTCAGCTTTGGCGCGGCAGATGGCCAGCTTGCACTCGGCCCGCGAAGTGCGGTATGCCTCGTACAGCTGGTCCTTCCACTCCCCATCGCGGTTGCGCCACCGACTGCGGGTGTAGGACCTCCGGGCACGAATGCACGCCGCACGGAGGTTCACCAGCTCCTGGGACCACCAGTAGAGCCCTTTCCTGGTCGGATCGGATGATGGTCGGATGAGGTCTCAACCTCCTCCAGGACACACCAGTTCCTCACTCGTGCTGCGACGTCGGGGCTAGCGAACGAAAAGTCCACTATTGACCCGCCTCATCGCCGCACGCACGTGTGACGGAGCCTCTGTTTAGTAAACAGAGGCCCGTCGCCGCCGCCCACTCTAGTACTGCCACCCCACGGGTGTCCGTCGCAGGGTACCCCCACGCTGCGGATTTGGCATTGAAGTCCCCCAGGACTAGGACGTGGCTAGGTGCCAGTCACCGTATCGAGGTCTCCAGGCTGTTCAATCAGACTCCGATTGGGGGAGAAGTACACGCCGTACAGCGTAACTCCCCCCCAACTCTCCCCCCGTGACGTATCACGTGCCCCTGTCTCTAATCGACAAGGACGGGGAACGAAGCGCCGAGGTGCTGACGATTACCATGGAGCCATCGCCAGTGAGGTTGGTCAGGGACGCAATAAGGCTCCGCAGCTACGGCTACACCAGTCAACCGCTCCGCCATGGCTTGCAAGAGAAGATATTGAGCCCTAGCGCAGTGGTTGAGATTCGCCTGGAGGATGATAGTATCACAGTTGAATTTTAAGCCGTATCGGGTCTCGTGGCGTGGTCGGTAATGTAACCGACTTCCGTGCACGAGGTCGTGGGTTCGATTCCCACTCAGGACAATTATTTGTGTGATGATCACAGATAATTGTACTGCGTCTGGGTTACAAAAAAAAAATAGTATATGTATTATATCCATAATCTGGTACCCATAGCACAAGCGTTAAGCTTAGTTTGGGACCAGATGACATTGTGTGAAAATGTTCGTGAATATTTATATTTATCCTCCTCTACCCGGGGCGGCGGCGAAGCCGCGCTAGGGGGAGCAGCCTGGGCCTGTCGCCGGGGGTCTACAACCCTCCCGCCTGCAGTGCTTGACAGGCCTATTGCCTGCCGCGCACGCGGGGCAGTGAGGGACGGCGGTGCAGGCCGCCGCCTTATGCCCTGTCTAACCGCAGCGGAAACAAAGACCACTACAGTCAAAGCAGTTAGTGCACGTCAGTCGGGTGTTTCCGACCACCATGCACGTTAAAGCACCTCGCGGGCCGGGGCTTCAGCACGTTGACCCGCGCGGAACTCCAACCCACGAGGAGTCTGCCCGCGGCAGCCAGAGTTTTGACCGTCGTGACAGGGCAACTCGCCCAAACGACACCCACACCGCCGGGACCGGTGCGAATGGAGTCCACCCTGACGGCATCCGAGTATCCGGTTTTCGAGGCGATAGCCTCCCGGACGTCGTCAGCCGTCACAGAGTCATTCAAACCGGAAATGCGCAGTTCTGCACACTTCACCGGTCTGGTGACCCGGACTCCACTCCTCTTCCCGAATAGACTCCGCAGTCTTGTCGCCACTGTGTTGGCCATCTTGGGTCCATCCGCCCCAGGGAACTCTAAAATTCGAGCCCCTGTCTGGGCTTTGCGTGTCCGGGCGACGATGACGCCAATGTCGGAGACGTCAATCTCCTCCCGGGCCCTCCTCAGGATGGCCTGGTATCTCAGGCCCTCCGCCCCCGGCAGCATGGTAATCACCACAGCTGCCGTTTTGGGCATTTGGAGTTTGCGCGGCGTCTTTTTAGAGCCTGACTTGCCCCTCGGCGCTGTAGGCTCGACTTCTTGGGCAGCAGCCCCAGTCATAGCCCCCTTCTACTTCTTACCCCGGAACTTCTTCCTCCCGCCGTCCACAGTCCGCCAGCCCTCGTCGAAGGGAGCAGGGTTGGTCGTGGCGGGCGGCGGGACACGAGTATCCCGGGGAATGGTTGCTGGGGCCCGTGAGGGCTAGTCAGCACGTGGAAGGGTAGGAAATCCCTCCTTGGGCTGGCCCTTGGGGCGCTGCCCAGCCTTCTGCGCCGACGATGCCTTGGGAGCTTTGCTCTGCCCCGTTGGCTGCAGCTGCGCCGCGGAGTAGGTAGCTACGCGGCCGCCCTGACAGGGCAGCAGCGTTGGGCCTGAAGATGGCGCGACCCTTTTCCTATCCACGGCCGGCGGCGGTCGGAGTCGTGGCCCCGGCAGCACCCTGGCGTTTAGGGAGACGATGCGCGGGTCATAGACCGCGCTGACACGATCCATGACTTGGCGCATCTGCTCCTCTGTGAGAAGTCCAGGGGCCGGAGGCCCCGTGCCCGCCATTGAGGCAGAGGCTTCTGGCTCCGCCTCGGCGAGACCGAGACCGAGGCAGAGACTGCTTGGCGTCGGAAATCTTCTGGGCAATCTGGTCGCTGTTAGCGGACTATCCCCTCCAGAGGCTCCTCTTGGAGCCTCGATGTGTGGAGGGTGACCCGCTCCTCCACGGAGAGCCCCGTTCCCAAACCCTAAATAGCCGGCTCGTCCGCCTTCACAAGGCACAAGGACAAGGCGCGCGGCACTGTGCGCCTTCTAGCGCCTCTGCCCCTCTTTGCCGGCCTTACCGGCTTACCCGGCGGAGGCATCTCGGTGGAGCTACCCTCCGTCTCCGACGCATCCCCTTCTGGCGCAATTGCGCACTTTAGGAGCCGTGAAGGCTGCCCTGTACCAATCCAGCTTCGCCTCATTGAGACCCCGTTGGTTTCGGGGATCGGGCTGTGACGATGTTCTCACAGTCCGTCTCCATTTCTGTTATTTCGGTAGCGGAGCCACTACCCCCCGTCAAACTTCCCGCAGGCGTCGGTATCCTGCCGCGGGTCCTCCTTCTCGTTACTCTCTTCTCCCTCTTCTCTTCGTTCTTCTCCTGCCTTTTCTTTGTAGTGTTGGTTGCCCCCCTCCGATACGCGGGGCTGACAGGGCCGGTCTGGGTGCTCGGCCCTGTGAGGGATTCTTTGGACGCATTGCGCCCGGTACCCTCCGGAGGTATAATGATGTTTTTAACTTCCGCCATTTGTGTGTAGTTTATAGTCCTCCGACTATGGTGCCGCCCTCGCGACTGGATACCCTCCAGCCATTCATCCCTCGCCGGGTGGCAGAGCTTGGATTGGGGTAATTTTTTATAGGGGTTTTCTTCCCCGCGTTCCGAAGACCCTCGGTCCTGTCCTCCAGGATTACGGGTCGGGCCGAACGTTGGTCTGCATCAGACCTTCTCTGAGGACGGGGAGGTCACTCTGACCCCGCTGTCCCCCTCTCAGGGTCGGGGGGCCCACTGTGGCCCCGCCGACCCTCCACGGCGGACGTCCGGTCGGCACTAGAGTGCCGACGTTGCCCGGGGTGCACCAGGCGGAGATATCCCGACCCGCACACCATCCTTCCTATCTACCTACTATACCTTTCCTAGGAGATGGCGGTGCGCGAGTTATGCCTCAGGTGTTGCTAGCGTATATAGGCTACGTTAACCGCTTACCATCAGGTGTGCCGTATGCTTGTTTGCCACCTATGTAGTATAAAAGAAAACCTGTTGAGCTAATTGGAATTGACTAGGCGCAATTTTACATACAAAAAAATAAACAATTTTCTAATAATAGAAAATTTTCTAGTATTAATTGCTTAGTTCAAAATTGATGTATGGTTAAGTGACAGTTAACTCGCTGTTCTATCCGTAACATAGATATGGTTTATACTCCCGGAATATACTATATCTATGATCCGTAGTGTACGTACGTGTCGGGCCAACAGAAAGTTATTTAGGTTTTCTTGCAAATTCGTAAAAATATATATAAAAACATCTAAATATTTTCAATAGCAGTTCGGAGTCAGGATGTTGTCGGTGTTTCACCCAGTGCTGCGAAAAAGAGGTAAAACCATCGGTCCAGCGCCTGACCGCTGTGTAGGAAGGCCGGAGTGTACTTGTTTTGGCGCATGCACTCGTGCAATAGAGTTGAAATACGAATGAGGTTCGTTTTATGAACATCGTAGATAAGTTAGCTTTCTATGCCTATAGCACAAGATATCTATAGATAGATTGAGAGATACTTATGCTATATATATATATATATATATATATATATATATAATTTTTTTGCTAATTCTTTTTTTGTTGTGTTTATTATTGCCAGAAGAAGAAAAGGAGAGTTCTTGTGAAAGAAAAAAATAAGAAAATTGCGCATATAATTGGAAAATTTCAGAAAACTTAGCCCGTTTAGCAGTTCGCAAGAACATGAATGTTCGTAGCTAATACACAGGGTAACGTCAGTCAGGTCAGCTAGTATGAAATAAAAATAAGTTAAAAAGTACTCTGTGAAATAAGTGCTCTATCTTAATAACACTGCCGTGTATCTATTTATTTGTAATAAAAATTCACCCAGTGCCTGCCCATAACTATGTTTGATAGTTTAGTGCTTATCTCGGTACTTTATTACATAAAATATAGTCAATTTATCGCCACAATTTACGACATATTCTTACAATTTTGTATTGCTTTATCTATCAAACACTTGACGCTACGTTTGGAATAATAAAATCGTATTGTTGGTTTGAAAGTACTTTTGCATGTGGGATATCTGGACGACAGTATTGCGTAATTTAGTTAAAAATATATAATTCGTGTTTTCGATTATAATTATATGTATACTGTTATTGTGAAGCGAATTGAAAAAAAAATTAAAATGTATTCGGGCAAACATAAGAAGGCATTAACTTGTCCAGACACAGAGCTAAAGTTCGACGCAATAACATTTGCTTACAAATTAACTTCTATATCCATCCATCAGCCTTTCAACGTCCACTGCTGGACATAGGTCACCCCAAGAGAACGCCACAACGAGCGGTCCCGTCATGGGGGATAATGCCGTAATCGCCACGCTTGGCAGGCGGGTTGGCGATTGCAGTGGATGTTGTTAATACTCGAGGGAGTGCTGCTCCCACTATTCGGTATTCCCTCAGTCGGCTCTTACGACGCCCGTGCGTAGAGAGGGGTGGGACAATTCTAAAGCCGGCCCCACACGGCAAAACTTCTATATAAAGTTGAGGAAATCCGCCGCATTTGATATATTTATCACTAGCTAACTGCTACCTGCCGCTTCGTCCACGTGGAATATAGTTATTTTATTTTTGTGCGAAAATCTAATTATGTTTTTAAATAAAAGTAGCCGGAGTTACTTCTTATATATCAGCCAGTGAAGGTCCCGTCGAAATCAGTCAATCAATAGGTGACATAATATAAGTATATTATATACGAGAACATTAGTGAAATACTGTAATTTAGGCATTACAGACACTTCAATTATATTTATTTTTATATATAGATCATAGATGACTTACATCATTTAATAAGTTTCATATTGTCTTTCCAGGGTATGTGGCGTACTAGAGCGTTATTACCTGGAGAGGATAAGTGCGGGCTAGGATCTTCTCTAATGACAAAGTCATTTGGCACGATGCCAGGAGAAAGGTGCTCTCATATGCACTACAGACTTAGCTACTTGGGTATAAGTATTCAGTGAAAGGGCTACTTATACCCATAAGTAGCCCTTTCACTGAATCAAGGGAACCGTTTCTTGTTTGGGGTTCTAAACTATGTATAATACTAGCTGTTTCCCGTGGCTTCGCTCGCGCAAGTAAATTAATATTGAGATAGCAACGATTTTGTTAATACCTCTTTGTAAACGATGTTTGCAGTGTTCCCTTTTGCGTCTAAAACTCACTCTGGAGCATGCAACATAAATCTCTCCATGTGAAAAGCAGTCCTTACTTAAGTCATTTTTAGTGACTGGCCTTTTTTTTTGTTAAGGCGGGAAAAAATGTTCCTAACCGCACACCCTGTCGTTCGGGGCAAGAAAGAAAAAAAAAAAAAAAAAAAGAAAGGCGGCTTAACCTTTCCTTAGCGACGCATCAGCACACGGAGCGTTGCACCTTCGCGGGAGGCCTTGCGGGTGGCGGACGTTCTCCGGTCCATCCACCCGCAGCCTCAGCTAGGGCGGCATGAGGCGCAAGTACCTGCGCCTGCGCCGCCCCGGTCGCTGGCGGCGGTTTGGGTCAGCGGAAGAATCTTGCTCCCTAGCCCTCTACGCCGCTTCCTTCCGCGAGATAACCTCCTCGCAGAAAGCAGCAGCCGCGGCCCAATTCCTGTCGCTGCCAAGCATCGCTCTGACAATGCTCGGCATCTAGAGGTCCCCCCCTATTTCCGCGACGAGTTCAAGGCGTTGCTCGGCCCAAGCCGAGCATGTGCCGCGCCGTGTCCTCGTCACAGCCGCAGTGGTGACAGCCCGAGGTCACATCCCTCCTTGTGACTATGTGCAGATATCTGCCAAAGCAACCGTGCCCCGACAGCACCTGCACCAGTCGGAAGGTAAGGACTCCGTGCCGTCGCCCCGCCCACTCCTCCAGCATCAGCTGAAGCACCCCCACGGTCCAAAGACCGGCCCGGGGCGCCTCCAACCGTGCCTTCCATCTGGCCATGGCAGCTCGGCGGGCGTCACCCTGCCACCTGGCCACCTCCCTGGGTAGGGGGCGTCCGCCTCCCTCCCGCTCTTGTGACGCCCGCCGATACACCTCAGCGAGCACCTCCGTCTCCAAGTCCCAAAGGGGGATTCCGGCCAACGTGCAGGCCGCCTCCGTCGACACCGTGCGGTATCCACGTATGACCCTGGACGCAACGACTCTCCGTGGTCTCCACAGAAGAGCCCTGTTCAGTGCGTCCAGGGACCCTGCTCACTCGGGTGCGCCGTACAGCGCCATCGACTGGACCACCCCCGCGTAAAGTCGTCGGCACGCATTGTTGGGTCCGCCCATATTCGGCATGAGCCGTGCAAGGGCGGACGTTGCGCCGACTAGCCTCGGGGGCAGTTGTCGGAAGTGCTCGCGGAAGCGCCACCGCCCGTCCAGTTTAGTGACTGACTTATTAATTGTTATGGCAAAGCACACATTAAGAAGAATCTGTATTTTGTTATATTATTTTAATTTCTTTAGGATACTCTGATAAAATTAACGGTATTCGTGGAATATAAACAACATTTCCTTGACCACGTTCGGTAATTACTGTGGCTTCTACAATGATTTTATAAAGAGCTTTGATTTGTAACCTAGTTTCATTGCAAAATTTAGGGGATTGAGATTTCTTAATAACTTTACTGGTGATCCAATTTAAGAGTTAGTTTCCAGTGAGAAACACAGTCACTGACTATAAACCAGGCGCTTCTTCTTTAAATTTAAGGGCGTTACAATTTACGTATTCCTAACTCATTGTGCTCTACAAAACGGATTTATCATTTACGTAAAGTAAAAATAACAAACTTTTCATGCAAACTTTCGACCCCTAATTCACCCTCTTAGGGGTAAAAATTATAAAATCGCTGATATACGTATTCATTTATTTTTAACCAGAAATAGGTATATGAAAGTAAGAAGTTACTTTATAAGTGACGAACCTCCCATATAAACTTTCAAACCTTCATTTACCATCTTAATCGTATTTTTTTTAATATTTCACTATACATGTAGGTACATTTATTTCTAACCAGAAATAGGTATTTGAAATTTCGTGCTTCTTACTTTGAATATGACAGAGTTCCATACAGCCGTTTATACCTTATTTTACCCTCTTAGGGGTGAAATTTTCAAAAGTCCTTTCTTAGTGGATCTCTACAACAAAAAAGGCATCAACTACCAAAATTTCAAGTTTACAGCCCCAGCGGTTTAGGCTCTGCGTTGATCGTCAGTCAGTCGGTACAAGTAATTATATGTATATAGATAATCACAGAGAGTACAGTCCAGTACAGTTGAGTTACAGTTTTTAAACTTTATTTTTTATTCAACGGAATATAATTATTATGGTTAGATAGTCAATTATTTGATAAAACAAAATGAAACAATTTATTCAGTATCGGCACGCCAGTAATACCAAGTTGTTGTTTATCTTGTCTGTGATGTTCGACGAGAGTGCGCACATCTTTGAATAACGCGATAGCGTCAGGTAACAACTAGGCACTGACTTCCGTGCGAGTTCGTTCCGGCGGGAGTAAATGGGATACATCTATAGCCTATAAAAGTATAATATTAAGATGTTGAAGTAATAAGACTCTCTGTTATCTTTATATATCACTTGTCAAAGCAAGAACTCCTACAGTTGTCCCGTGACGGCTGCTGTAAGGCAGTTGAAACGTCGGGTAAAAGATAGTTAATAATTTCACTTAATTTATACGCGAAAAAAGACCCGTTTATGTTAAATATGTATTATTGTGGGCGCTAAATATCTCACCACTGAAGTAATGTTCCAGTGGCCCGGCAATACAGGGGAAGAGACGGCATACGGCGGGTTTATTTAGTGGGTGAGGGCCCCACACTACCCTGTTCGTTGCCCCGAACGACGGCGTATGCGGTTAGGTTTTACCCCGCCTTAACAAAAAAAGGGTAGTAAATATCTTCCTTAATTATGAAAATTAAAGATCTGATAGATGGCGCGGATCGTAAAGACATCTATAACAAATGTGAAGTGAAGTTTGGGTGTCACCATAGGGTGACTGCGCTAGCTTAGCTATCGCTAGCTTAGCTATCGCAGTCCCGAGCGGTTGTCACGATGCTGAACTGGCAAAGCATCTGGGATGGTTTTCCAGAAGATGCAAGTTCAAATCCTCCTCGTGACTTATTTTAGAGTCCAAATTTTCGTACTTTGTGTACATTTACATGGCTAAGCATGTCAAATGCTTAAAAAATGTATAAAAATACTTAAATAAATGAAGTGTTACCAAAATATTACTACGGATTCGAACTGCTTGCCCTTCTTTTTTCTTAAGGCGGGATAAAATGTATTTCAAACACACACCCTATCGCTCCAAAATGTTTAACCCTGGCATTAAAAGAGGTAAATATAATATTATATTTACTTAAGTTATTTTTCAGTTAAAGTCTCAGATCACTAGTCAAAGCGTTGTAAATCTTGGGTTTGGGCTTTGAGACAGTTACAAGAGCCTTTTATCTGTAAAGTTGTCTCAAGCGTTTTTGTTATTTTAGTAACGGCTTTTAGGTTCACTTTGAAGTACGAGACAGAGACAGGCGACAGCGACACACGACACGAGACATCTGTTATAACGAGTGAAATATTGTTTAACATAATACATAGTGGAATAATCATACGTTGGAAAACAATCTTGTACTTGTTTTTTTTTGTGATTACACTGTGTAGGTAATAAACAGTGAGAGTGCTTTGGAAGGCACGTTAAACATTGGGTCCCTTTTTTTTTGTTTAGGCGGGAATAAATGTTCCTAACCGCACACCCCGTGTTCGGGGCAACGAACAAGGTAGTGTGGGGCCCTCACCCACTAAATTAACCCGCCGTGTGCTGTCCGCCTTTGTTGGCGGGCCACTGGAACCATATTGCATTCCTTCAGTGCCCTGGCTCCCAAATAACACCTTGGAAGTTGTTACAAGTTGTCAGAGTCTTGAATAAGAACTCTGTTGTGGACTCTCTGTTGGTCACTGGTGAGTACCTTCCCCCCTCCGTGTAAGTAATGGTGAAAACCTGGATCAGCTAAGCCGACCGATTTTGTCCGTGCAATTTGGTGACGGACTAAGAATATAAGTGTCACCACCAAATTCTTTCCCACGGGTGTCGTACGAGGCGACTAAGGAAAGTAAGCAATTACCACTCATTGCATTCCTGATGGTAGGGCTAGGGCTGGGTACCACGTGGGAGTAGGTTGCATGCTATCGGGCCCGAGCGGGTTGGTACCACCATTTCCCGTGTGACCCGCCATGAAGCTGTAGCAAGGAGACAGCCTTTTATTAAATGGTGAGCAGCGTCTTGACAATACTCTTCTCGGTATACGAGTAGTTGAGTCCATGAGCGACATACCACCACTAGACGGCTGTGAAATGAAATAAATTTTTCCCTTTCCATTTCCTACCGTATCTATCCTCCTTTATCGCCGGTGGGAAAAGTACCTACAATAGTAGAGGTGCAGCTTCAAATCAACTCGCAGTTTATCCCTTTCATAAAACTATTTTAATATTAAATGAATTTAAATATGGTTTTCTTACTTCATCCGTGTATATGAATGAGATGGTACTGTATATTATTAGTACGTAACCACACGGACTTTTCTACGAATGTTTCAAGAAACAAGTATTTATCAGTGTATCTCCACTGCAGCCAATGTTATGGAAACTTTTAACACTTCCAACAGTTGGAAAAGTTACCTCCTCGGGTGTGGTTGTTTGCGCAGTCGGCATTGCTAATTTCGTCGAGGTTTGTGATATATATGTATATATATATATGTCCGCGGCTCTAACGCAGCCAAGCGCTAGTTTTTTTGGTTTATCTCAGGTTCCTAATATAGTAGCGGGATAAAATATGTACCAGTTTTTAAGTCTAATCAAGACCTATAAAATAAAAGAAGTTACATAGAAATCCGTTTAGTAGTTTTTTGCGTGATGCGCGAACGAACAAACAGATAAACAGATAAATAGACAAAATCTAAAAAAAATATTTTTGTGTTCAGACACGCCTATTATCTATAGATACTATTATAAAGCTGAAACATAGCTATGTCTGTACATTTAAGATATTTGAGAAAAAATTACTGTAAAATATATATAGGCGTGTCTAAACACAAAACGTTTTTTTTTTAGATTTGTTGTCTGTTTGTCTATTTATCTGTTTATTTACTCGCGCATCACGCGAAAACTATTGAACGTATTTTGATGCAACTTTTTGTGTGTGATAGCTCTCGATTAGATTTAACAGCTGGTATACATTTTATCCCACTACTGTATCGGGAACCTGAGATATAATAGCCGCGGGCAACGGCTAGTAGCCTAATATAGTCATTTTTTTCTGAAATATCTTAAATGTCATAGCTCTGTTACAGCTTTATTTATAGTATAAAAGAATAACTGACTGACTGAAATATCAACACACAGCCAAAACTCCTGGGGTAGAACCGTGAAAATTACCACTGAAGTAATGTAATATAGATCCGGTGGCCCGCCCATAAAGGCGGAGAGACGGCACACGGCGGGTTTATTTAGTGGGTGAGGGCCCCACACCATCCTGTTCGTTGCCCAGAATGACTGCGTGTGCGGTTAGGAACATTTTTTCCTGCCTTATCAAAAAAAAAAGACCGTGAAAATTTACATATGGGTTTTTGTAGTGAGAAAAGAAAGGATTTTACGCTATTTATCCTATCCAAAATGGATTTATCACCATAGTGATAGTATCATAATACTCTTGAAGACGCGGGTCGTACGTTTTTTTAGATACTGTACATGAGTACCTGATAAGAATGAATATTCTAAATGCATTTTATATAATCTGACGTGAGCGAAGCGGTAAACGATAATGCGCTAGTTTATGTATATTAGATATCAGTGAAAACATTATAACGATATGTTTCTAACATTTCTAATAAAAAAGCTCTTCGAAGAAACCTGCTGAGAGATTATCCTAAAACTTTAGTCCTCCAACCTGGACTGGGTTAGAGTGACTATGGCATACATCCTTCTAAAACATGTTTTTTTTTATTGTGTATGGTAGCAGACGATCCACGGCCAACCTGATGATAAATGATAATCGTCGCACATGGACTTAACTATACCAAGAGTATTGTCAAGCCGCTGCGCACCATTCTTTCATTTCACAGATATGAAATGAAAGAATAAACGGCTGTCTCCTGCTACAACCGAAACACATGGATGTGCTTCAAGGCTGGTTACACAGGAGATGGTGGTACCAACCCGCTCGGGCCCGATAGCAAGTGAGAACTCCCACTTGGTACCCTGTCCTACCACCAGTAATGCAATGGGTGGTAATTGCTCACTTCACTTAGTCTCCTCGTACGACACCCGTGGGAAATAATGGGGTGGTGACACTTGTATTCTTAGTCCGTCACCACACGTCAACAGTGGGTGTGTCTTTAGCATGATATAATAACATTGATTTTTGGCAATATCCTGACATGTTCAAACGCGAAACTTAATAATGTTAATTAATGTTCTTGTTCACACATTCCAATTATTATAAAACCAGCTTACGTGTGCAGGTAATGTACAATTATAAATGTACAATGTACGATTATAATATGCAGAAACATTTTACAAATCAAGAATTTCCAAAAGCGTTATCGACACTTGGTGCCCTGTTTATTCGAAAATATCCATTTGTCAACGTCAAATTGTGTTTTGCTGGCAAAAATGCCCGTATCGGGGTGATTTAAAACGTTTAATATAAGCGGATTTTTGTTTTAATATGCTGACAACAAGGAAGGTATTTTAATAAAGACGGTACGGGTGACTTTCTCAAGTATTGATCCGCCGATTGAACCCACAATGGTTTTATTCCTATACAGAATAAATGTACATTCCATAAATAGTTAAACGGTGTTTAAGTATAGGTTAGTGTGGGTACATACGTATAGTCATCTATACCTACTATTAATTATAGCTGTAACAGAGCTGTGTATGTACATTTAAAATATTTGAGAAAAAAATTCTGTAAAACTATTAGGAGTGTCTAAACACAAAACGATTTTTTTTATAGTATTTTTTGTCTGTTTGTCGGTTTGTTCGTTCGCGCATCACGCAAAAACTACTGAACGGATTTTGATGACACTTTTTTATTTGATAGGTCTTGATTAGACTTAAAAACTGGCATACATTTAATCCCGCTATTATATCGGGCACCTGAGGTATAACCTTAAAAGTAGCTTTTCGCTGCGGCGGAGCCGCGGGAAAAGGCTAGTATATACATATATCTGTTACTTTTTTTCTATGACTCTCCGTGCCCTTCTATCTGCCCATGTCCACTTCCGCGATGGTTTCCACCACATCTCTCACACGTTTTTTCCGCCTAATCTAAATATTGTTTATATTTATTTCTTTTTCAGTTGCGCAAGGAGATCCCGAGCATAGTTTTGTCCATGGCTCTCTGCGCAACTCTAAACTTTTCAGCTGAGCTCCGCAAAATAGATGGTTTCGGTACCATATGTGAACACAGGCATGATCCATTCTTCGAACACTTTAGCCTTCAGTTGCAGCGGTATCGACGCATTGTATGTGTACTAGCATTAGTGTTACCGTCTTACTCACCATCAAGCCGTACAGCCTAGTATACTTATGTGTTATAAACATTGATGTATAAACAAAAACATAGCATCACGCCTGTATTCCGCGAAGGGGTAGGCAGAGGTGAACCTCTGCCTACCCCTTCCGAGACCTCATGATCAGCAGTTGCTTACACTACCGCTGCACCACAAAGGCAGTTGATGTAGTTGATGTATAAAAAAGAAAAGATCCACAATTAGGCACTAAAAGGTCCACTATAAATGAGTGCAGGTTACGCTTTCCTGCACTCATTTCGTTTAGTGTTGTTTTCAGCAACATATCAATATAACTAATAATACCAAAATCTCTTTTGAAAAACTCATTGCCTGTCTCTTTTTCTTGTCTTTTTCTCTCGTTCTTTCTGAATAGTGTTATTAAGCTCACGCACGCAGTTAAAAGTTGTTATTATGTATTTTATAAAATCATACATACATAATGTCACGCCTTTTTCCCGTAGGGGTAGACAGAGATCACTTCTCTCCACTTGCTACGATCCTGACACACATCTTTCGCTTCATCTACTTTCATCAGCGCTTTCATGCATGCTTGTTGGTTTCGAGTACTCTTAACCTGGCCTTCCTTAAGAACGTCTCCTATCTGGTCAAAATACGTTGCATCCGATAGATGGTGTGGGTGGTAAAGACAATTGTGATGTGGAGATAGGGTATGACCGTTGGTCAGTGCGATAGCTACTAAGCGAAGTCGGTAGACTTAGAGCACTTCCCCGGATTGGAAGGGACGCAGATCGGATCCCGCTCGCACTAATGTTCTCTTTTTCCACATTCACAAATATCTAATTATTCATTTGTAATAACTCTTAAAAAAAACTATTAAACTAATGCCAATTGAAATATCATAGAAATCGCAATATCTAAAATAAGTCTTTAAAACTTTTAAACTAAAGCCAAATGCTCTTTAACTCATAAACTTAACTAAAATTATTTAACCAACTTTTAGCATGATGGTATTGTACTTTAATAACCACATCAATGGTTACCATAGCAACGGATGACATATGTCTATTTTGTGTTATTGTGATAAAAGCGTAGAAGTCTGAATACGATAGCAGATAAAAAAAATATATTTTGGATAGGAGTTTCGTAAAATCCTTTCTTAGCGAGCGTCTACGTCGCGAAAGGAGCATCTATGCAAAATTTCAAGACAATCGGACGTATGGTTTCAGAGATATCGTGATGAGTCAGTGAGTGGTAAATCGCTTAAATATATATAGATTTGCTCCGAATGCTGCTTAGGCCTGGGAGTGTCGTCTATTTACCTCCGCAGTTTGGTGTGCGATCCCTAGTGTTACTTTGTGGCCAAGGTACGAGTATATATAGCTGCATACCACTTCGACGGGCAGTTGGTAGTTTCTTGTCTCTTGTATGTTGGTCATGATTTTCGTCTTAGAGAGACATACATACATCCTCAAACCCCCTTTTTCAGATTTCTCATATCTATACTATTATAAAGCTATGTCTGTACATTTAAGATATTTGAGAAAAAATACTGAATTAGGCTATATAGGCGTGTCTAAATACAAAACGTTCTTTTTTAGTTTTTTTTGTCTGTTTATCTGTTTGTCTATTTGTTTGTTCGCGCATCACGCAAAAACTACTGAACGGATTTTGATGCAACTTTTTCTATTTGATAGATCTCGATTAGACTTAACAACTGATATACATTTTATCCCACTACTATATCGGGAACCTGAGATACAACCAAAAAACATAGAAACTAGCTAGTATTATATATATTTTATTGCTTACGGTGGCAGACGAGTAAACGGTGTAAAACGTGAGTGGTAACCGCAGCTAATAGAATTTGGCAACACCAGGGGCACAAGCCAAGCTGCCACCTACCGTGAATATAAAGTGCTCTTCTAAACCTCGTTTAAAGAGGGACAAGTCGTAACGCTGGGGAAAAAACACAGCAGGAAGCTCATTCCTAACCGCACACCCCGTCGTTCGGGGCAACGAACAGGGTAGTGTGGGGCCCTCACCCACTAAAGAAACCCGCAATGTGCCGTCTCTCCGCCTTTACTGGCGGGCCACCGGAACCATATTACATTTCTTCAGTGAGGCATAGCACTGAAGGAATTGTTGTATATTGTCTATGAGAGCGATAGCCTTATGTAATTTATAAAATATATATGACAGTGCGTTGTCAACTAATTGCCGTTTTATTCGAATATTTAACATTGGCGACCAGGATGGGATACGAACCCACGCGTGCAAAGCACATTAGAGAAAAAACATATTTAGAGCTTTTTAGGGATGTGTCACTGGCCAAGTCGAGTAAGCGTTTACTGAGTTACACGGGCACGAACATCGAATGCAGAGGAGTAGTTCGTTTACCTTTCACTTATAAAGATAAAACTTGCACATTATTAGTACATGTTATTCGCGGCGGTGGACCACCACTCTTAGGCAGAGATTTTATTTCATCTTATAATCTACATTTATTGCCTTTAAATTATTGCGAAAACGCATCGAATATTTTGATGAACTTCGCGCTCAATATCCTAGTATCTTTTCTGATGAACTTGGAACATTTAATAAATATAAAGTGAAATTAAATTTAAAGCAAGACGCTAAGCCGTTATTTTTTAAACCGCGACCGATCGCTTTTGCTTTACGGGATAAAATCGATAAGGAATTGGATAGACTTGTTCGCATAGGAATACTAAAACCTGTGGAGTACTCAGAGTATGCCTTGCCGATAGTTCCTGTGCTAAAACGCGACGGTTCAATTCGATTGTGTGCGGATTATTCTGTTTACATTAACAAACAATTGTTAGTCGATAAATATCCGCTGCCCACTGCTCATGAACTATTTTCTAAGTTACACGGCGGACAGCAGTTCAGTAAACTTGATTTGTCCCAAGCGTACGCACAATGTGTTCTTTGAAGAATCACAAAAAGTCACTTGTATTAATACTCATAAAGGGCTGTTTCAGTATACTCGGTTAGTTTACGGATTAGCAAATGCGCCTGTTATCTTTCAGCGCGCAATGGAATGTGTGTTATCGGCCATGGATGGTGTGTTATGTCTGTTAGATGATATTTTGGTTACAGGAATCAACAAAGAAATGCATTTAAAAAGACTACATGAAGTACTTCGTTGTCTACGGGACGCGGGACTTACACTGCAAAAGGCTGAATGTCATTTCTTTGTAGACGAAGTAGAGTATTTAGGTTATGTAGTGGATAAGCACGGTTTGAAAAAGTCACCTCAAAAAGTATCTGCTATATTAAATGCTCCAATTCCGAAGGATGTTAGTGAATTGAAATCTTTCTCAGGCCTCGTTAATTATTATCGTAATTTCGTACCTAATACGTCATCAATCCTTAGTCCGTTATACGAGTTATTAAAGAAAAATAGTAAATGGTGTTGGAATATAACACACAACGATGCATTTAATACTATTAAAAGGTTGCTTGTTTCAGATAATGTTTTAGCGCACTTTGATACTAATGCGAATGTTATACTAACAGTTGACGCATCACCGAATGGCTTGGGTGCGATACTCACGCAAATCGATGCCGCAGGTCTTGAATGTCCCGTAACTTTTGCCTCACGTACGTTAAACGCAGCGGAACGACGGTCTTCACAGATTCAAAAAGAAGCTACAGCAATAATTTTTGGTGTTCGACGTTTTCATCACTATCTCTACGGTCGATCTGTTCCATTTACAATTAGAACAGATCACAAGCCGTTAATTTCGATATTTGGTCCTCACCGTGGTATTCCTGAAGTATCCGCGAACAGGTTGCAAAGATACGCGATGTTTTTAAGCGGTTATAACTTTAAAATAGAATACATTCGCAGCGCAAATAACTGTGCAGACTATTTGTCGCGAGTTACCCTGAACAACGAAGTTATTAGTGAGTTACCTGAAATAGAGCATCTTATGTGAATTTTGTAGTTAATGGCAGTCTACCTATTACGCTTACTTCCTTACGCGAAGAGACATCTAACGATTATAAGCTAAGTAAATTTGTCGAGTATATTTTAAATGGTAGGCCGAAAATAAATCACACAAACCAAGCAATATTTCCCTATTTTTTATGCAAAAATGAACTTTCTGTAGAAAGTGGCATAGTTATGAGACGCCACAGGGTCGTTATACCGGAAAAACTACAGAACCGAATTCTATCCGAGCTTCACAAATTGGACCTAGGTATTGTGAAGTGTAAAGCTGATGCACGGAGCAGGTTTTGGTTTCCTGGTATAGATAAAGCTATAGAAGGGTTGATTGGAGGCTGCGACATCTGTATGCAGCTTAGACCTTCTCCTGTGCGCTCTCCGCTTGCTGTATGGCCGTAATCTCAACAGCCATTTTTTAGGGTACATATTGATTTTCTCAGCCCAATAAATAATCAATCGTATTTAGTTATAGTCGATGCGTATTCCAAGTGGGTTGAAGTATATCAAACAAACTACTGTACTACTTCGTCTGTAGTTTTAGAAAAATTATATGATTTCATGTCAAGGTTCGGTCTTATTCACACTCTGGTCAGTGACAATGCTACATGTTTTATATCAGAGGAGTTTAATAAGTTTTGTAACTCCAATAATATTTTGCATTTAACGTCTCCTGCCTATCATCCCGCTAACAATGGCCAGGCGGAAAGTTATGTAAAGGTAGTAAAAAAAGGTATAAGGTCTTGTTTAATGATAAGTCATACCCCAAAACAAAATAATGAAAATTTATTGAAATACCTCATGATTATAGGAACTCTGTACACTCAGTGACTGGCACTTCACCTGCACAACTAGTGTTCGGTCGAAAGCTTCGTTCTCGTTTAGATTTGTTAGATCCAAATGTGTCGCTGCCGTTATCGCCTAACAATCTCACTCAAACTGTCAAACGTAATCAGTGCTCTCAGAGTAAAGCCTACGGGGGTAATAAAAAACAACGATTCAAGCCCGGCGATATTATTATGTATAAGCAGTATAAAATAATAAGGACTACATTTGGAAAAAAGGATTTATAATCAAACCCATGGGTAAAGTAATATATTTGGTGAGAGACTGTGATACTTCAGTGCAACTTAAGAAACATAAAAACCAATTGTTTCTCTGCAAAGGGACAGATGATATCTATAATCAATCACGTAGCAACACTGTTGATGTTGATTTATCTGATATTGACGAACCACAGACATGTGAGGGAGAAGGTAAATGCGACCAGACTACAACACTTGCTGCAGCTCAGGAAACAGAACCAGTTCCTGAAGAATTCTTTGACGCTTCATCGAGCCATGAATCCGAAGGAGCAGCAGCTGGCTTATAGCGCGATCCGGTTACTGATGAAAATTCAGAGCCTTCAGGCAGATTATTACAAGCCTTTTTTTTGTATGAATGTTTGATTATTTTAATGGGTTGTTCTCATATAAGGGGGATAATTGTTGTATATTGTCTATGAGAGCTATAGCCTTATGTAATCTATAAAATATATATGACAGTGCGTTGTCAACTATAGTCGGAATTATAATTCGATTCCACATTTGACATTAGCTACTGTCATTTTGTAAAATAATGATACCACATATTAATAGTGTAGTGATGAACACAAAATTCGATAAACAATCGCGATTTATGTTTATGTAATCATAATATTGGTGTGCTAATTAAAGACTAAATTATAGATTTTTATTTAAATAAATACATAATTATTCACTGCTTTATTTTATAAAGAGTTAATATTTTTGTTTTTTATATTAAAAACAAAACTTATAATAAAAGAGCTCGTGCAGCTATTGCCATTTTGTTTATCTTGTCATTCGGCTTCATTCTCCCAGTCTAACTGCACGAATATCTTGTTTCATTGTGAATCGATATTTTGTTATTTTGTTGGGTTTTTGTTAAAGTTTTGTTACGTTGTGTTTTTTGTTACGTTTATAGTTTTTTGTGAACTTTGAGTGAATATATTTGTTTTGGTTTTCCATCAAAATGGATCCTCAGCCAAGTACATCACAAAAATACGTGGATGTTTTCTTGTTCCCAAGAAAAAATCATCCACGAAAAGCTTTCACTGTTACTGAAAAAGTAATGATCCGCAACGCCTACAAGTACGTGAAAAATGAAACTTCTGAGCAATTGGAGGCCTTTGAAGTTGTGGAAGAAAATGACGCTCTGTTTGTAACGTTTTGAAGGAAGTAAATAAAGGTGCGCCGCCAACTCCTCCTAAAAAAACTGGACCAAAGCGAAGTTTCAAAGATAAAATTGATGAATTTACATTCTCCGCAATACGAAGAATTGTTCATCAGTTCTTTTACCGAAATGAACCTCCAACCATTGCAAAGGTTAGTCAATCAGTCGGACAGTATTATTTTATACCTACATCTTTTATATATAACTAATGATTCCAAACTATTATAAAATTTACTATTTTAGATTTTACAAGTGATGAACGATGATCCAGAAATGCCCAAGGTTTCCAAAGACACCCTTTTTTTTTTTTTTTTTTTTTTTTGTTATGGCGGGAAAAAATGTTCCTAACCGCACACCCTATCGTTCGGGGCAACGACCAGGGTAGTGTGGGGCCTGCACCCACTAAAGAAACCCGCCGTGTGCCGTCTCTCCGCCTTTATTGGCGGGCCACTGGAACCATGTTACATTCCTTCGGTGGTCCGCCGGCGGCTTACCCTTTCGGGTACCCTCTACTGAGCGACGCATCCGCACGCGGAGCGTCGCACCTTCGCGAGAGGCCTTGCGGGTGGCGGACGTTCCCCGGTCCATCCACCCGCAGCCTCAGCTAGGGCGGCATGAGGCGCAAGTATCTGCGCCTGCGCCGCCCCGGTCGCTGGCGGCGGTTTGGGTCAGCGGAAGAATCCTCCTCCCTGGCCCTCTCCGCCGCTTCCTTCCGCGAGATGACATCCTCGCAGAAGGCAGCGACCGCGGCCCAATTCCTGTCGCTGCCAAGCATCGCTCTGACGACGCTCGGCAGCGAGAGGTCCCCCCCTATTGCCGCGACGAGTTCACGGCGCTGCTCGGCCCAAGCCGGGCACGACTCGAGCGTGTGCTGCGCCGTGTCTTCGCCGCAGCCGCAATGGTGACAGCCCGGAGTCGCTTCCCTCCTTGCCACAATGTGCAGATATCTGCCGAAGCAACCGTGCCCCGACAGCACCTGCACCAGTCGGAAGGTAAGGACTCCGTGCCGTCGCCCTGCCCACTCTTCCAGCACTGGCTGGAGCGCTCCTATGGTCCGAAGACCGGCCCGGGGCGCCTCCAGCCGCGTCCTCCAGCTGGCCATGGCAGCTCGGCGGGCGTCGCCCTGCCATCTGGCCACCACGCTGGGTGGGGGCCGACCACCCCCCTCCCGCTCTTGCGATGCCCGCCGATACACCTCGGCGAGCACCTCCGCCTCCAAGTCCCACGGAGGGGTTCCGGCCAACGCGCAGGCCGCCTCCGTCGACACCGTGCGGTATCCGCGTATGACTCTGGACGCGACGACTCTCTGTGGCCTCCACAGAAGAGCCCTGTTTAGTGCGTCCAGGGCCCCCGCCCACACAGGGGCGCCGTACAGCGCCATCGACCGGACCACCCCCGCGTAAAGCCGTCGGCACGCATTGTTGGGTCCGCCCATATTCGGCATGAGCCGTGCAAGGGCGGACGCCGCACCGACGAGCCTTGGGGACAGTTGACGGAAGTGCTCGCGAAAGCGCCACCGCCCGTCCAGCACTAGACCCAGATACTTTATCTGGGCCTGCACCCCAATTTGGACCCCGTCCACAGTGATCGAGGCGCCAGCAGGTGGCCGACGTCGGGGCCCATGGAAAAGCAGGGCCTCCGACTTGTCCAGGGCCACCCTAAGCCCCAGCGCCCCGATCCTCCTGGCCACCTCCGAGGTTCCTAAGGTGGCCAGGAACGCCGCTTCCTCAAAGTTTCCACCCCGGGCCACGACCAGCGTGTCATCCGCATAGCAGATGACCGCCAGCCCGGGGGGGAGCCGACAGCGTAGCACCCAGTCGTAACCGATGTCCCACAGGAGCGGCCCTAGAACCGAACCCTGTGGGACACCGCACGACATGGGTCTCCTCACAACGTCCCCTATGCGGCTCTCATAGAGAACGCTGCGGCCCTCAAGATTTCCAAAGACACCCTAAGAAAAATTTTGAAGCGTCTTAATTTTAAATTTGTTGCACGGTCACGCAAGAGCACACTTATTGATCGAAATGATATAATAACATAGCGCCAGCGTTACTTGCGATCTATATGTCAGTTTCGACGAGAAGGGAGACATATATTATCAAGATGAAACTTGGGTTGGCAGGTAAGGCTAACATTTTGAATTTATATACATTTTACATTAAATTTAATAGTAATATTGAATGTTCATGTACTATATTTATTTTTAGGTCATACTGTAAAAAAAACTTGGGTGGATAAGAAAGTCACATCATCTCGGCAAGCGTTTTTGGAAGGACTGACCACTGGATTAAAAAAACCATCTGGAAAAGGCAAACGTCTCATAATTAGCCATATAGGTAGTGAAGAAGGCTTCCTGGAAAAGGGGCTCATGATTATTGAAGCAAAGAAAAATTGTGAAGATTACCATGATGAGATGAATGCAGTTTGTTTTGAGGAGTGGTTCGCTGGAGTCTTACCAAAATTAAGACTTAACTCAATTGTGGTGATGGATAATGTACCTTACCACTCCCGAAAATTGGAAACGGCACCAAAATTGAGCTGGAAAAAAGCTGCAATTCAAGACTGGCTTTTAAATAAAAATATTTTTTACGAGCCAGATATGGTTAAAGCTACGCTTTTAGAACTGATTCCACATAACGAGTCTTTTAATAAGTACGCTGTAGACGAAATGGCAGCACAACATGGGATCACGGTTTTAAGACTGCCCCCTTACCATGGCGAGCTGAACCCTATCGAATTGATATGGGCGCAGGTAAAGGGGCATGTAATCACAAAATAATAAAACCTTCAAATTGACAGACGTGAGAAATTTATTTGAGGAAGGCATTCAAAAAATTACGGCTACCGAATGGTCTAAATGCGTATCCCATGTTGTCAAAGAAGAGGAAAAAATGAGTAGGCTAGATATGTTAATTGACAATATCACAGACACATTTATAATGTTACAGAAAGTGACAGCAATAGCGATAGCGATGACGGCGACGATTTATAAAATAAAATATTACCATAATACATCTATTTGTTTTATTTCTCATGTTCCTTCATGGTCACATTGTTTTATTTATTTCACACACAATTATTAAAGAAAACTCTCAGATCCTTAATAAAATTAATCGTCATAACTAAATTATCCGTTCAGAAATATTTAAATTCTTGATATACTTAGTTTTTATTAAAGTAGTAGTTTTTAAAGTACAAATTATTTGGAGATTTTTTGTACTAGCGGGAATCGAACCCGCGTCTTTTCCAATCCGGGGAAGTGCTCTAAGCCACTGAGCTATAGTACAGGTCTTTTGACCATCCCAATCTCCTTATCACACTTGTCTTCACGACCAACGCCATCTATCGGAATCTCTTTTTCCGTATACGCAAATAATTTGTACTTTAAAAAGTAGCGGAGTATGTCAAATGCTAAAAAATATAGATCAAAAGTAGTAGTTGTTTAGATATACTACTATAAACGAGAGGAATTGATCCGGAAATATTCCATTTCCGTATTGAATAATTTCACAACGTCACTATTTAGTACTTGTCATAACGTTGCAACACTGAAATTGTCAAATCTGGAATCGAATTAAAATTGAGACTATAATTGCCGTTTTATTCGTATATTTAACTATTTAACAGGAATAAATAGCTTAATACAGTAATTTTTTCTCAAATATCTTAAATCTACAGACACATCTCTGTTACAGCTTATATAAGTACACATACTATTAAAGATATGTACATATATTTAATGTATAATATCAAGTGATGTGTGTAAATTGGTCTATTTTTGGGGCAAAGGTGAACCGAGGGTGTCCCAATCAATATTGAGTATTGCTTACTGAGCAACAAATTAAAGTTATTCACCTGGAAAGTATTAAATCTGTAACAATTTTAGTATAGCATAACTGATATTTGACTGCATATATGCTGTAGTGTTTGTACAGAGGATTGTGGATTCGAAATGGGATAAAAACCTTGAATTAAAATTCAAATTCAAATTCAAAAATATCTTTATTTCATAGGCCTATTAAATAGCACTTAAAATCGTCAAGAAAACACAATAATAATCAACACGAGCGCCTGAATACTGAATAAATGAAATACTTGAATACTGTAAGTTCGTCGGAATGGTAGAAATTCAATGGTCCGTGCGGAGAAAATCTATTTTTTGGACTAAAAATACAGTTGTCACCACGGCAATTTTTTCCCGCGGACGTCTTATGAGGTGGTTACTGGTGATACGGTTGGGTACCTAGTACTACCATTTATCATAACGTAGGCTATGGCCTGTCTGCCACTATTTGCCTTAAAAAAAATCGTAAATGTTCGAGTTAGACTCACGTGGAGAGCGTGTGGGGGTAAATTGCCTCGGCAACAATCAGACAAAAGTGGCCCAAAATCACGTTCCACGTCTGTATTCGTACATTATTTGAACTCAATGGTCTAGTAGTTTTGGAGCAAATTGTCTGTGACAGAAGTACGGACATACCGACGTGTGATACAAAGTATCCGTTTTTCCTTTTCAGGTACGGAACAAAAGGTAAAAAGAAACATAAAATTATTTCGTATATGACTAACGTCGTAAACGTTTCTAGGCTAACAAATTTATGTGAAAACTGTGGTGGCACGGGTTCGATTCCCGGCCTATACACCACACCGCGACAGCCCGTTTCATGCATACCTAGACGCCTTGACCCAGAACGGCTAAGAATAGCACAGAAGGAGTTTAATGAAATGGTAGCAAATGGTACAGCCAGACGCTCAGAGAGCCCATGGTCTTCAGCACTGCATCTTGTTAAAAAGAAGGATGACGGGTGGAGGCCTTGTGGTGATTACCGTGCACTCAACGCACGTACTGTACCTGACATTAAGGCGTATAATCAGATTTCTGTCCACCCTTCTGACATATCCAAAACAGCTATAACTACTCCCTTCGGATTATTTGAATTCCCTTATATGACCTTTGGTCTAAGGAATGCAGCACAAACTTTTCAAAGGTTTATAGATGAAGTCTTGACCGGCTTAGAAGACTTCTGCTTCGGATATTTGGACGATTTTTGGTCTACTCTTCTTCTCCTGCTCTTCATAAAGACCACCTGCACCAACTACTATCACGACACGACTAAGAAAATACGGCGTACTTATCAATGCTAGTAAATGCGTATGGGGACAGCCTACAGTAACTTTCCTAGGATATAAAGTGTCTTCCTCAGGTACTCCAGGTCAAGGTCATCCAGGACTTCCCCGTGCCGAAGACAATTAAGGAGCTGCGTCGATTCTTAGGTATGCTTAATTTTTATAGAAGGTTTATACCAAATGCCGCTATGGCTCAAGCCCCACTGCACGCCTTGCTAACAGGAACCAAGGTCAAAAGCTCTAAACCAGTGCACATGACGCCTACTCAGCTAGAAGCTTTTGAAAAATGTAAAAGCTCGCTATCTAATGCTACGCTTCTTGCACATCCGCAACCGCATGCACAGCTTTCTATTTTAACCGACGCGTCTGATACGGCAATAGGAGCTGTGTTACAACAGTGTCACGGTTCGGTATGGGGACCACTCGCTTTCTTTTCAAAGAAATTAAATCAGGCCCAACGTAAATACAGTCCATATGACCGTGAACTACTAGCAGTCTACGAAGCTATTAAATATTTTAGGCACATGGTCGAGGCAAGAGACTTTGTAGTATTCACAGATCACCGACCGCTGACTTATGCTTTCCAGGCTTCCAGGGAGAACTGTTCACCTCGACAGTATAGATATTTCGACTACATATCTCAATTTACGACAGACATTCGATACGTACCTGGCAGAGAGAACGTAGTCGCCGATACTCTGTCTCGAATCGAAGAGGTAACACAACTTATAGACTACAAAAGATACTTAAATAGAATTACTTAATCTTTTAAATCAAGTAATTAAATGCAAAGCTTTCAAAACCTATTCACTATTACTTCGAAAACACCCGCCCTGTGCTCAGACGAAAATATCGCTGGCAACGTTTCCCATTCCGATTCTACGCGCTAGGCTGGATTTAGGCACCCTAAGTGCCACCCTGTCCCTGTAAAATTCTACCCCATTGCTTATATAAGTTATATACTATCCTTATTGTATCTGAAGATCTAAACTTTGTCGTCGAGGATTCAAAATGTCAGAATCACTAACTTACTTAACCATAACGAACGGGTATCATGCTGTACCTAAAAGTCGTTAACCCGTTGTCCTAGGTGAAGGACAAACGCGGTAATACTACGCGACGCGACGCGACACGAAAATATCAAATAGAGGTTGTATGTACTTATGGCCTACGTTGTCGCCTAATATGAATGCGACGCAAAGCGGTTAAAGTATTAGCCGCAATACGTCGCATCGCGTCGCGTCGCTCACCTAGGATAACGGATTAGCCACGCTTCCTTTATTAAACAGCCAATGTGATATAACGTGAATTTGAACGACACACAAATCATTAAGCGCTGATGTTCACCTGCTAATATTACTTTGTATATTTTGGTCTCTACAACATAATAATTATAACTCTCTCCCTTTCTCAGTACCAAACAGGGCCTTTATCTAATATTTCATCTTTTGAAATCCTATAATCTGATCATTTTCTTTTTGCTTTGGAAAAAAATTAATATTTTTTTAGTGTCAGTTGCGCTGATCTTCACCTGATATTTTACTCTACATATTTTTTTTATCTTAGACAACATAATAGAACTCTTTCGCAGTATCAAATTCAGGGCCTTTTTTGAATATTTTGGCAATCTGATCAATTTCTTTTTGCTTTGGAAATGTGTCCGTTGTTAAATGAATTTGTAAATGCTGGTGTTCCAAGTTATTTGGAATTCAATCTATATTTTCCATTTTTCATTATACTACGTGGGTAATAAACAAGCATAGGGCCCACCTGATGGTAAGCGTCGCCATCTCCAAGAAAAGGGATAGGTGATAACAAGGAGAGGATAGTAATGATAACAAGGATAATAAAGTGAGGATAGGCAGGGGGTTTGGGCCTCCGGCATATATGAATTTGTATGGGTGGAACATTAATTTTTTACAGTTTTCAATGTTTTGATTAATTATACGACATTAATAATGCGTCTTTGCCTATATCTCTCCAAATATCTATAAATCCTTTAACATTCTGCCTAATCGTAAAACTTTCCAGGTGCCGTTACATTCACTATTATGGTGAAATTTCATGATCATCTAGGGATCTAAACTTCATTAGACGCACCTACGTGACTTAAGGACGAACGTTTAAGTTCAGGTCAGGGCTCTGAACATGGCTTAGGCATTCATGAACTTGTTAATCTATGTACTAATGAAATATTGCGCTTGTCAGCGAGAATAAACGATGACAAGCGTCCCTTGAGCTCTTGTGAAGGAGCGCCTCGAGGTAAGCCCGTGCAACGCGGACCCCGAACACGGACACGCCGCCCTATCTTACCTGTGATGAAGCGAACCACAAAGGGGTATTTTCTCCGCAAGATGGGGACAATGAAATATTACGGTATGGTTGTTGGTAAATGGGTATGGAGAATACAATACTCAACTGTAACTTGTACCTTCTGTTTATGGTAAAATTGCCTTCAAATTGTCATGCATTTATTTATTGATTCTTTTATTAGATTTTGCCCGCGATTTCATCCTCATAAACCTCAATATTACGTCGAATAATATGAACAGAACATTCTAAGGTACATTAATTAAAAAAAAAAATGCAATTTCATCGGGATTCCATTGTTCCGAGATAAAAAGCCTATATCCATTTATAGGTTCCAGACTATATGTAAGCTAAATTTCATTATGATTAAGTTGAGTAGTTATGACGTGAAGGGGGTAACAAGCAAACAAACGCACTTTTTCATTTATAATATTAGTAAGGATGGTCTCTCAGGGTAGTCCCTCGGTGATTACTGCTTGTTATACTCGAGATGTAAGGGATTTACAAAACAATTTGAACAAATATATTTTGGGGACATTTTTTTCTTTTTCTATTTATGTATTTATGTTTTGTTTTTTGATATAAATCCACATTCCGTTGCGTAAAGGAAAAGAAAATTCGGTGTGGTTTCGAATCCAAAATAAAAAATGTTAGGTCAAGTAGGATAAGTAAGGAAATATATACATACAAGAGTACCCAAGGGCACTTTGTTCAGTCCGAGTTTTCGTAATCGACAACTTACGCACGACTGGTTGCGCGACCGAACTTGAGGCTTTGGAACTGATATTGATTATTTTATACATAAACACTTGCCATGATCGGCTACCGGAGTAAGTTCGGATAGTGAGAAAAGGACTGTGGGTGATATTCCAAACTATGTCTTCTTGAAATTTGTTTCAGAATTCAGAGCTTCAATACTCGTAGTGATCAATTATTACATTGCATCCCTGCATTCTATTGAGATACGATTTAACATCGATATCTAGGAAACGTTTTTAAAGTGGAAAAAGAGATACCTTCGAGCAGAATATATTTTTTTTCCGCTCTCACAATACTTCTGGTATAATAGCTAGAGCTAGACATATAACAAAAGGCTAAAACAATAATCACAAAATTGTAACAGTATATAAGGTAACAAAAAAGCTAGTATTAAATATCTCGCACTCTGAGAGAAGACCTACCCAAGTAATTTGCAGGTACTATGTAGGTACGAATAATAATTCGATGGAGACAGTATTTAGTTGAAAAAAAACAAAGAATCGAAATCTCATTACCTTCTTATAAGGTTCACACGAACAATACCTATCTATTAATACAGGAAGGCAGTTTTATGAGCGCCACGTCAAAGATTGATAGCCATTTTACATCCACAATATTGCATACCCAGGCAAACCATTAAACTGCTTCATTGGTTCAACTTTAGCGGAGTAGTAAAAAGAAGTCCTTTATTATTATGAACAGTAAACTATGGTCGTTATTTCTGAAGCTATTTGGATTTGATCGCTCCAAGGTAAAGGTTGTAAACATGTTATGAGGTCTCTCGTTGGTGGCATCGTTTAGGATTCCACTCAAGTCAGGGAAGTGGTAAAGTCGGGGAAGCAGTCTCAAAAAACATCGATAGCGATGTCTTTATCTCAAAAATTCAGTTAATAGCTATTATATGTGCCTAGGTCTTAGAAGATGTGACCACTGAAGTAATGTAACACAGTTCCAGTGGCCCGCCAATAAAGGCGGAGAGACGGCACACGGCGGGTTTATTTAGTGGGTGAGGGCGACCACACTACTCTGTCTGTTGCCCCGAATGACGGGGTGTGCGGTTAGGAACACAAAACAGGTGCAATCTAAGAAAGGATTTTACGTAAATCTGATTTAGAAATGGGTTTATTACAATGGCGCGAGAGAAGCCGCGGGTAATGCTCCAGACGAAGAAGACACTAACTGTCCGTGCGGGTACAACAAGTATGAGCTTATGGCCCCAAAAATTGATTAAGAAGATATACAATGCGAAAGTGGAAGGATGTAGGTACAGGGGAGACCGAGACTCACCTACCTAGACCAAATCGGTCATGTATTGAAGGAAGGTGGAGTCAGGAGTCTCCGAGACCCGAGAGCGTGTATGAAGAGAATTATGAATATTGAGGAAGCGAGCGATGTATGCAAGAATAGAGCCTTTTGGCATTCTGTTCTTTCTGCCTACCCCGCAAGGCAGATGGTGTGATGATAAATTGCTACTAGTGCAATAGGATACACAATTACCACTAATGAGTATCGATGCCTGCACATGTTGTAGTGTCATTAAGGGTCTGTTGGTAGGTTTAACTTGCTGTAGTGAATGCATTTGACACGCTCGTGTAAAGTAACTAATATTGGTAATTACGTCATAGGCTGAGGTCAGTTCAGGTGTTAGTAGATTTTATTTTGATTCGTTTTAACTGTTAATTATTATAGGAAATCTATTGAATTATTGTATAACTACTAGTTTATGGTACAGCGGTTGTATGAGCGACTGCTGATCATAAGATCTCTGGTTCGTTCCCAGCGTCAAGTGGTGTTATTGAGCTTTTTCGTAAAAGAAAAATTCTCAGTGGCAGCCCGGATTTTGGAAATATGTCCGGTAGACGCCAATAGGCTCATCCCCTGTTAAGTGGGACTTAAACATAGCTGGCGAACCGTGTGTGTGTAATACACCTCTGCCTACCCCTTCGGGGAATACAGGCGTGATGCTATGTTTTAGTTTATGCCTAGTCGTAAAAGATAATATAGTCCTAATACTAATACATCAGTTTAACGCGCGTCAGTAATCTCTATTCAGAAATATGTAGTTATCCCACTGGAGCCGGCATGTCCTTTTTTGGACTCCGGACTATATTCATACTAAATTTTATTATTGTCTGTAGATAAAAAGCGTAACAAACAAGCAGCACACGAGTAAAGAGTCTCTTTACTCATGTGCAAACTCCGTGTGTTTTTTTTGCTCGTGTGGAGACATGTTATGAACACAAAAGTAAAAATAAATAATTTTAAAAGACTGTTCTATGGAAACATGTCCCCCGACTGTAAAGCAACTTATTTTTTCAGGGCAGTCGTTTTTAATTTGTTTCATCCATCCATCCATCCATCAGCCTTTCAACGTCCACTGCTGGACATAGGCCTCCCCAAGAGAACGCCACCACAGACGTTTGGTCCATTATAGAACATTAAGAATATATATTATCTGTGAAAAAATTTCATTAATTTAAAAAAAGCTCCTCTTTATGTTTTTCCTCAATTCAATGTTTTTTTAGTTCGGACAACCCCTAATAAAAATAAAATAAACATTTTTAAACAATTGAAATAATATTTGGAGCCAAACGAAACCCACGATTCATTGGACATCAAAATCCGAGGGGTCATTGCAATGACCGCGTGATTTGACGCGGAATGCCCCATAGGTAAACGCCAACTCACTGGGGAATTATACCGTTGTCACTCTCTTCTCTCTAAGAAAGAAAGACAAAACTTTCGAAAAAAAAAATTATATAGAAATGCTCTGCCCTTGGAAAATCAAAGGTTTGGACGTCTGCCTCTTCGATGTTTATCTTCTTGAGGATGATTCTGACCATCAGTCTAAAAGGCATTTGCAAATGATTTAACAGACATTTTTTTTACACTTTTAAGGCGCTCTCAATTGAAAACGCAACGCTATCATGGTGGCAGACTATTTTTCTGTGGTTCTTTGTATCGCCATTAATCGAACAATTCAGGTCTGCCAAGCGAACAATTCATATACAATTTTTTGAATCATAAAAAAATTTTTAAAATTAATTACTTACAAAGTCAGAGGGCTGGACATCTGCCGCTTCGATGTGCCTCGTTTTGAAGGTGTTTCTGACCATCAGTTCAAGAGGCAGAGACGAACAAATGATTTAGCATACCGTTTTTTTTTACATTTTTAAAGTGCTGTCAATTGATAACGCAGGTCTGTTATGGTGGCAGACGCGGTCATTAACGCTTTTTATGGTACAATCATCGATATTAATCATGTCTGCCACACGAACAGATCATATAGAAATTTTGGCATTCAGCTCCCTAACCATAACGTTTACAATATTATAGTAGCCTTTTATCGAATACGTTAGAGACTAGATCGTGGAAGTTTTTATAAGTGTGGCAAATAAGAATCTGGCCATCTGATGGTAAGTACTCGTATTCACCGTGGTCTATACACGCAGGCATCTCTCGCAACTTTAGGAAAAGAGACAAAAGGTTAAAAGCATGTAGGGGGATAACGAGAGGAATTGTCACAGTTATTTAGCAATGCATCATAAAGAATAAGTTCCTACTATTTTTTTCGCTGATAATTTACAGCTATATGTCAAGTCTGCCAAATCGCACTGAGCTAGCATCGTGGACTGTATCACAAATCCCTCCTGAATTTTGCTCTGAGTGGAGTCCCACTCCCAATAGTGAGTTAGTAGTGATTTGTGAATAAAAATAGATTAATTAAAGAGGTCGGTACTGCCTTGGTCGAGCCGGCCCATTATATTAAAATCAATAAGGTTGTACTACACTCATAATCTTAGCCGGACATCTAGTCTCCGACTATGAGGCGACGTCTGCAATACGTTGAGAACTATCTTCAAGAAATCTTTAATAAGGGGCGATAATTGCTCGGTCTAGAACAAAGCTCGTTTTTTCTATATTCCATGTTGATAAGTTTCGTGATTTAACCAACAAATGATCATATTATGTATATTAACGAGTATGTCTTATACAAACTAGTTTCTGTGCGTGATTTTTTCTTGACTAAAAGGGATGATTATGATTTTTCCAGTCTATGTATGTTTGTTTTACGTATGTTCCTCGGTAGCACCTAAACTATTCATCCGATTTTGATAAATAAGGTGTCAATCGTTCCTGGGGGCCTAGCTAAGTTGCATTCAATGATCGCTAACGCTATAGACTATTAAAATGTATGGAAATTCGACATCTCTAACGTTAAGTCATTGACTTAGCGGTATAGATATCGTTAAAGATCTCATATTCCCATACATTTTAATAGTTTTCTATAGCGTTAGCGATCATAGAATGCAACTTGGCTAGGCCCACTGTATACCATGTGTGTTTGAGACACCTACAAAATTTTAATGGCATATAGACCAACATGCGCCCATGGTCTATCTAATTTATTTTAATTTCTTGAATTCTTATCTAAATCATTTTCTTGTTTCGTACTTTTTAGATATTTTTTTTATTTCCGTAGTCGGGTTACAGTTTTCAAACACATAAATCATCATCGTCAGGCCCTGGATATCATCGTGGACCGAAGTACACGTCAAGACGAATAAAATGAGTATAAACTCGATGGGGTCGCATCGTTTCATTACAGAGTTACTGTGGCCATCTTCCAGCTCCATCATCAGACCCTGGATACCATCTAGAGATAAAGTACTGGTCAAGACGAATCATACGAGCCCAAACTTGATGGGGTTATTTATGTTGTTTTATAACGGAGTCCCTATGGCAACCTTCTAGCTACATCATCAGACCCTGGATACCATCTAAAGACAAAGTACTCGTCAAGACGAATAACGAGTCCAAATTAGATAGGGTTGCGCCATTTCATTATAGAGTTCCTGTGTCCACCTTCCAGCTCCATCATCAAATCAGTTCCATGTCATCATAAATTGCATGGTTATAATATTATATTTCAGCTCAATCGGAAACCGGGAAGTGAGTCAATAACTAGCAAGATTCGCACGGGACAAGTAAAATAAAAGCGTCGCCACGCTAACAGCCGATTTTGCCCTCCCTCCGCATTAGATGTTTCACATCAAAAATCTATAGTTACAAAGTTTCGTACTTATAGTAGGATGGTATTTTACGGCACATTTTTAGTCGCAGATATGTTTTGAGTTTACTTAATTAGTAAACTCATGTTATGTTAGTAATCATGGTTATTTACTAGTACTCCTACTGTTATGTTTTATATGGGGAATGTGAGCGTCGAAGGCCTAAACCCCCCACCTCCTCGTCTATTTATCATCCTTCATCTTCACCTAATATCCTTTTCCTTACCCGTTGTCCTAGGTAACCTGTTTCCTAGGTGAGCGACAAACGCGTTAATACGAGGCGACGCGACGCGACACGAAAATATCAAATAAAGGTTGTATATACTTATGGCCTACGTTGTCGCCTAATATGAATGCGACGCAAAGCGGGTAAAGTATAAGCCGCAATACGTCGCATCGCGTCGCGCCGCTCACCTAGGACAACGGGTGAGCGATGCGACGCGACGCGATGCACGTATTGCGGCTTATACTTTAATCTCGTTTCGTCGCATTCATATTAGGCGACAACGTAGGCCATAAGTATACAACCTCTATTTGATATTTTCGTGTCACGTCGCCTCGCATTAATGCGTTTGTCGTTCACCTAGGGCAACGGGTTAGAGTTGGCGACTTGCGAGTGATGCCACTGGTAGTGCTAGCGTCTATGGGCTACGGTAACTGCTTACTATCAGGTGAGCCGTATGGTTGTTTGTCATACTCGTACTATACTCATTGAAAAAAGTATATTCTAGGTATACCTATACAATTTAAACGAACGTAGATATTCTTTGTTTACTTTGTAGTTCATTACGCGTCACGTGCGACGAAAATGAGGACTGCAGCGTTATACGAGTACATATTTCATTGGATTGATTAACGAACAGAAACGTATGTTACATTAAATATAATAAAAGTCTATAAACGATGTGTATATTTAATTATAGAATAATTATCTATCTTACTTTATGATCAAAACGTTTTTTAATTAAAGCAAATAATGTGTAAATAAAATTTGCGTTTTAATGAAATGGCTGCTTGGTTTGAGATAAAATATAGGTACGTAACGAGATTTTCAAATACAGTTTCATTTTATATTAAAAATATATAATTAACGTAACGTAAACATTAATTAATATTACAGCAACTAAATTTATTAGAATAATTTTAATTTGTTTAAGGCGTTATTCGTAGAGACTTACATAATTATCCCAGAATGAATGAGTCGGCACGATCAGGGAAGTACTTTCTCTCATAGAAGATAATCGTGAAACAGGTACAGGACTCACATCCTCCTTTTTGGTATGGCGAGTGAGAGGGCTGGAGGCCTAAATCCCCTCCCTATCTATTATCCTTCCTTTCTTCTCCTTATTATTCCTCCTTTCCACTTCGTACCCCGCGTGGGTTGGCAAAGCGCGAATTGATAATGCATTTGTTGTTGCTGCCATCTGTATAGGCTATGGTAACAGCTTATCATCAAGTAGGCCGTATACTTGTTTATCACAAATCACTGTATAAAAACCAAGACAATAGTTCGCGTGGGGATGGACTTAAAATATAATTATCGAAGTAAAGGTGTAACACCACATTTAATATGATAGACTATCTCGATCGCCACTAAAAGAACATCTTAGTAATTTGATGGGGTTTTGACATATATGCCAGCAGCGCCATTTTCACGCTTAGTAGCGTGATATACAAAAACATTCGGACGTGACAATGCTCTATTAGTCACCCCACAGCGTCGGCATTGCGCAGCGGTTTTGTTGAACCATTAGCATGTAGTTACAGGAAGTCACGCCGCGCCGAAACATTCGCTCTTTTTATATGTTTATTCTTAAGTACGGTATGTTCTTATTATTATTGAAGTGAAAACTTCTTTTAGCGCGGTACGCAAATTTTTAGATGAGATAAAATCTCTGGACTCGCGACACCGTTACGAGACGCAGCTATAGTGTGTGCATTGGAAATTAAATTTGACACACTTCCCCGTTTACTTGTCCCGTTCAAATCATGCAAGTTAAATTTGACACACTTCCCGGTTTTCGAATGAGCTGAAATTTTACACGCGTGTGTATATCACGTGACAATGCAATATTATGGTGACATGGAGCTGATCTGATGATGGAGCTGGAAGGTGGACACAGGAACTCTATAATGAAACTGCGCAACCCCATCGAGTTTGAGCTCGTATGATTCGTCTTGCCGAGTACTTTGTGTCTAGATGGTATTCAGGGTCTGACGATGGAGCTGGAAGGTGGTCAAAGTAACTATGCAATGAAACTATGCAACTCTATCGAGTTTATACTCGTTTGATTCGTCTTGAGGAGTACTTTGTCAAGTTATGATCATTTTATTTCTACAAAATAATTTCGATGTTTTCACATCTGCTAGACGTCCCGCGACGTCTAGTTTATCTTTTCTTGTATCTATCTATAAGGTTTTATTGATATGAAACATCTAATGCGGAGGGAGGGTAAAATCAGCTGTTAGCGTGGTGAAGCTTTTATTGTACTTGTCTCGTTCAAATCTTGCAAGTTAAATTGGACACACTTCCCGGTTTCCGATTGAGCTGAAATTTTACACGCATGTGTATATCACGTAACGATGCAGTATTATGATGACATGGAGCTGGAAGGTGGACATAGGACTTCTATAATGAAACGGCGCAACCTTATCCAGTTTGGGCTCGTATGATTCGTCTTGCCGAGTACTTTGTGTCTAGATGGTATCCAGGGGCTTATGATGAAGCTGGAAGGTGGCCACAGTAATTCTATAATGAAATGACGCAACCCCATCAAGTTTAGAATCATTTGAATAGTCTTGACGAGTACTTTGTCTTTAGATGATATTCAGGGTCTGATGATGGAGCTAGAAGGTGGCCATAGGAACTCCGTTATAAAACGATATAACTCCATCGAGTTTGGCCTCGTAAGATTTGTCTTGACGGGTACTTTGTCTCTAGATGGTATCCAGGGTCTGACGATGGAGTTGGAAGGTGGCAACAGTAACTCTGTAATGAAATTACGCAGCCCTATCGAGTTTATACTCGTTTGAATCGTCTTGAGGAGTACTTTGTCAAGTTATGATGATTTTATTTCTACAAAATAATTTCGATGTTTTCACATCTGCTAGACGTCCCGGGACGTCCAGTTTTTTTTTATGAACGAATAAATAATTTTGGTTTACAAGTTTTAATTTAAGATCAAACAAAATTAATTTGGATATCCCAAAAAATAACTGTTTGTTTATAGTTTTAAGTTTTCACTTCTATCTGCAGTCCTCATGACTGCTTTGAATTTATACGTAATACGGTATGTTCTTATATTTTTTATACTTAATTCGGAATTAGTGAAGTTTATTTGTGTGTGAATGTAGTGATTTAACTGAAGTTGATTTTAATGCTGTTTACAATAGCATTTGAATCGAAAACAATTCTTAATAAAACTACTTACACTTTATTTTTTTGCATTTAGTGGCAGACAAGCCACGGCCCATCTGATGGTATATGGTAACCGTCGCTCATGGTCTCAACTATACCGAGAGCATTGTCAAGGCGCTGCTCACCATTTCATTTCATAGATATGAAAGTAAAGCATAAACGGCTATCTCCTGCTATAGCCAAAACGCAACGATGTGCTTAATGGCCAGTCACACGGGAGATGGTGGTACCAACCCGCTCGGGCCCGATACCAAGTGAGTACTCCCACTTGGTACCCAGCCCTACCACCAGTCATGCAATGGATGATAATTGTTTACCTCCCTTAGTCACCTCATACGACACCCGTGGGAAAGAATGGGAGTGACACTTGTATTCTTAGTCCGTCACCACACGGACTACATGTTTTTATACTACGCGGGTGGCATACATGTATACCTACCCCCTGATGATAAGCAGTTACCATAGGTTATAGACGCTAGGAACGTCAGAAGGATCACTCGCGCGCCGCCTACTCCTAGGAAAGGTTTAAGCGGTGGAGAGGAAAGAGTCGAGGATGGAGTATAAGGAGGGAGTTTGGGCCATCCGTAGGTTTCAATCGCTGTACAAAACATAACTGTAGTATATTTAGATATTTTTATATATATTTTTAGCATTTGACATGCTTAGCAACATACATTAAACACAAAGTGAAAAATGTGAAATCGAAAATAACAGTCACGAGCAGGATTCGAACTTGCATCTCCTGGATACCGTCCAGATGCTTCGAATCCTGCTCGTGACTGTTATTTTCGATTTCACATTTTTCACTTTGTGTTTAATGTATGTTGCTAAGCATGTCAAATTCTAAAA
Source organism: Leucoma salicis (assembly GCA_948253155.1). Taxonomy (NCBI): domain Eukaryota; kingdom Metazoa; phylum Arthropoda; class Insecta; order Lepidoptera; family Erebidae; genus Leucoma; species Leucoma salicis. The sequence goes on along the minus strand of OX411808.1, from coordinate 4,491,103 downwards.
ATATATATAAAAATATCTAAATATTTATAGCGTTTGCGTTATTATTAGGTAAAATCTTAATTGTAAAATTAAGTTTACCTGGTCGGTATAATGTATGAAAATACTTCCGACAGATGGTGCAGGCGTCACCCAAAGACGTTAAGTATGAATGTGTTGTCGAAATTAGCAGTCAGGAGCAAGGGTCACGATTGCTGAATTGGCAAAGCATCTGGACGGTATCCAGGAGATGCAGGTTCGAATCCTGCTCGTGACTGTTATTTTCGATTTCACATTTTTCACTTTGTGTTTAATAACTGTAGTATACTTACTGTTGTATCATGCTGGTCTTCCATGGGAGGACCCAGGTTACATACATGACGTTTATCGTCCTGTAAATTAATGAATTTATTTTATGAATATTTTATTTATATATATTTTTTAGCATTTGACATGCTTAGCACTATACATTAAACACAAAGTGAAAAATGTGAAATCGAAAATAACAGTCAGGAGCAGGATTTGAACCTGCATCTTCTGGATACCGTCCAGATGCTTTACCAATTCAGCCATCCTGACAATTGCTCCTGACTGCTAATTTCGATAACACATCATACTTAACGTCTTTGGGTGACGCCTGCGCCATCTGTCGGACGTATTTTCATACATTATACCGACCAGGTAAACTTAATTTTACAATTAAGATTTTTACCTAATAATGACGCAAACCCTATAAATATTTATATATATTTTTTAGCATTTGACATGCTTAGCACTATACATTAAACACAAAGTGAAAAATGTGAAATCGAAAATAACAGTCAGGAGCAGGATTTGAACCTGCATCTTCTGGATACCGTCCAGATGCTTTACCAATTCAGCCATCCTGACAATTGCTCCTGACTGCTAATTTCGATAACACATCATACTTAACGTCTTTGGGTGACGCCTGCGCCATCTGTCGGACGTATTTTCATACATTATACCGACCAGGTAAACTTAATTTTACAATTAAGATTTTTACCTAATAATGACGCAAACCCTATAAATATTTATATATATTTTTTAGCATTTGACATGCTTAGCACTATACATTAAACACAAAGTGAAAAATGTGAAATCGAAAATAACAGTCAGGAGCAGGATTTGAACCTGCATCTTCTGGATACCGTCCAGATGCTTTACCAATTCAGCCATCCTGACAATTGCTCCTGACTGCTAATTTCGATAACACATCATACTTAACGTCTTTGGGTGACGCCTGCGCCATCTTTGTGTTTAATGTATAGTGCTAAGCATGTCAAATGCTAAAAAATATATATAAATATTTATAGGGTTTGCGTCATTATTAGGTAAAAATCTTAATTGTAAAATTAAGTTTACCTGGTCGGTATAATGTATGAAAATACGTCCGACAGATGGCGCAGGCGTCACCCAAATACGTTAAGTATGATGTGTTATCGAAATTAGCAGTCAGGAGCAATTGTCAGGATGGCTGAATTGGTAAAGCATCTGGACGGTATCCAAAAGATGCAGGTTCAAATCCTGCTCCTGACTGTTATTTTCGATTTCACATTTTTCACTTTGTGTTTAATGTATAGTGCTAAGCATGTCAAATGCTAAAAAATATATATAAATATTTATAGGGTTTGCGTCATTATTAGGTAAAAATCTTAATTGTAAAATTAAGTTTACCTGGTCGGTATAATGTATGAAAATACGTCCGACAGATGGCGCAGGCGTCACCCAAAGACGTTAAGTATGATGTGTTATCGAAATTAGCAGTCAGGAGCAATTGTCAGGATGGCTGAATTGGTAAAGCATCTGGACGGTATCCAGAAGATGCAGGTTCAAATCCTGCTCCTGACTGTTATTTTCGATTTCACATTTTTCACTTTGTGTTTAATGAATATTTTAGTTATTTTGTGGATGTACACATATAGTGGTGATAATCCAAGTAGATGAATAAATAAAAACAAATTAATTAAATTTATTTTTAGTTTTTTTTTGTCTGAAATGAAATACTACAGATTGGGATACTCGGCATCCGTACTTGACTACTGGTAACTTACTGTTATTTAACTTGGTAACAACCTTCTACCTGCATTGAACTATAAGCAGTGCTCTACTAGTAACTACAGATTATAGAACAATTTAAAATTAAACACGAACAAGAATGGTTTTGTAAAAACACTGGCTGTACAGATTAAAAAAAATAAAAAAATGTGCCCAAGGCGGTTGCAAACAAATCTGAAAACAAAAAAGAAAACATCAAAACGAATTCAAAACAACGGAAACTTTTATACAGTTGGGCGCCAGCGCTTCATTTTTCCCATAAATTTATTTTATACAAGCTGTTTGTGCGACATAAAAGTTGGAAGAAGTTAATCAGAACTTGAGCAAATATAAATTTCTGGTTGTATGAAATTTATCTTTAAATTATTTAAGTAGATGATTTGCATGCATTTTTATTCTTAGCAGATTGAGAAACCTGCCAACCGCTTTGGGGCAGCAGCGTGGTGAAATATGAACTAAATCCTTTTCAATGTAAGGTGAGACTATTTCCGAACAGTGGGCCATTTTAATATACCAATGACATTTTAGATCTATATTTTTGATGTGAAACAGCTAATGTGGAGGGAGAGTACAATCGGCTGTTAGCGTGGCGACGCTTTTATTTTACTTGTCCCGTTCAAATATTGCAAGTTAAATTTGACACACTTCCCGGTTTCCGATTGAGCTGAAATTTTACACGCATCTGTATATTGCGTGACAATGCAATATTATGATGACATGGAGCTGATCTGATGATGGAGCTGGAATGTAGACATAGGAACTCTTTAATGACACGGCGCAACCCCATCGAATTTGGGCTCGTATGATTCGTCTTGACGAGTACTTTGTATTTAGATGGTATCCAGCGTCTGATGATGGAGCTAGAAGGTGGCCATAGGAACTCCGTTATAAAACGACATAACTCCATCGAGTTTGGGCTCGTATGATTTGTCTTGACGAGTACTTTGTCTCTAGATGGTATCCAGGGTCTGACGATGGAGCTGGAAGGTGGTCACAGTAACTCTGTAATGAAACGACGCAACCTCATCGACTTTATACTCGTTTGATTCGTCTTGAGGAGTACTTTGTCAAATTATGATCATTTTATAACTACAAAATAAATTCGATGTTTTCACATCTGGCAGACGTCCCGCGACGTCTAGTTTTTTAGCAATTGACATGCTCCGCTACTTTTTAAAGTATAAATTATTTATGAATAAGGAACACAAATGTGACGAGGAGATTGGGATGATCGAAAGATCAGTAGGATAGTTCAGTAGCTTAGAGCACTTCCCCGGATTGGAAAAGACGCAGGTTCGTTTCCCGCTCCTACTAAAAATCTCTTATTCCTTATTCACAAATAATTTATACTTTAAAAATACTAATGACAATTAATTTGCAAAGACATTATGAAAATGGAGACCTACGCGGTGCATCACGCGTCAGCTGTTGGCATAAGGCACCCACGCGGCTGCTCTTTACATTAAAAATACATACATATTTACTCTATGTAAGGATTACAAAATATCTCACTAATATAATGAATGTGAATATTATATATCTGGTTATTTATTACTAAATCACACAAAATTGGCTGAACAGCTGTAGGGAAAACACACAGATAGTTTATTAGTTGGATTAACACAAAGGATACTTTTTATGCAAGAAAAATGTTAGGTTTACGTAGGACAATCAATAAATAATCTACAGAATGTATCTACTTTGGTATAGTTTTACTTATAATAGATATACTCGTAGCTTTTGCCTGGGACGGAACCGCCTTCAGAAGCTGTTATATAAAAAAGCGCTAGGTATATATTCCGCAGGTTGTAACCTAGAAATAACTTCCTGATCACCTACTTTAAGACAAGATATAGTTTCATTTCCTGCGCCGCAAATGGTAGCGCTGTGCTCATATCCTCTGTGTATTCTGAATCCTCTATCTATACTTACGGGAATAAAAACTATTTATAGTTGAATGTTGGCTTTAGATATGATATTTATTTACAAATCATATAATATATGTTATTGCATTCTGATTTTTTTACATAATTAAGTAATTGGCGTAATCATCACGCTTATGTTGGTATTGTTTTATAGTTTGGGATAGGTTAGTAACCACCCGCAGTAGAGAGCACCGTGAAGGTATCACTCCCTAATTGCTCGAAAGGTCTTTGATGCTTCACCGGAGTAAACAACTATGCGGTACTTGCTCCAGCGAGTACTCGTACTAGAGGGGAGACGATGCACGGCAGCTATATAGTGGGTGAAGGTCTCACACTACCTGAATGGGGATGTGCGACCAAGTACATTTGTTCTCGCAACCCATTTCTGTCCCATTGTTGCACTCGGGTCTACGTTTAGAGTTAAAGAAATTTATTCCATAGGCATGCAGGATTTTTACGATTTTATTTCACCGAGTGATAATTTATCAACAGTAACACACGTAATTGCGAACAGTTAGAGGTGTGTCTTGTGAAGCCTCCGAGTCGGACTGGGGATCGAAATCAACTCCTCTCAATGCGACGTTTTTTTTAACACAACATCCTTCAATAAGGAATAGTCCTTGTATCGCGGGGGACTTACAAACATACAATTTCACGGACACAAAGTACACCTAGACCATAGATTTATCTCTATGACCCAGACTCAGAACAACCAGTTGTGGATCACACAAAGAGTTGTCCTGTGTGGGAATCGAACCCACAACACTCGGGCGGGAGGCCGGTATCTAAACCATTCCGCCATCTTTGCAGTTGATTTTGTTTGCTAGGCTATCACAGTGTTTTGTCGAAAGTATATAAGATAATATTGGATATGATTACTCTAACCATATCCGGTTATTACTTAACACTAGCTTTTCTGAAAATATAATAATAGTAGTCCCAGTATGAGTGGTAGTAATCTCAACGTGAATGGGCCGGCTCGGTCGGGGAAGTAACCTGTACCACCCTCTCACAGAAGATCAGCGTGAAATAATGGTACTCCTACCGTTTTGTTTCGTATGGTGAGTGAGAGCACCGGAGGTCCAAATACCGTCCCTATTCTCTCCTTATTATCCTTTCTAACTTCTCCGTATTATCTTTCTTTTCCAACTCCTATCCCTTTTGTGTCGTTAGAATCTATATAGGGTATGGTAACCGCTTACCATCAGATGGGTCGTACGCCTACCTAGGGATAAAAAAAAGTGAGATGTCTATCCTTTTTATGTACGGGTAAATAGATTTTTGTTTTTCATTTTCACAAAACATATTCTAGTTAAGCATGCCAAATGTTAAAAAAAATATGAATTAAAAAGTGTACGATCTGTTTCAAACATAACAACAAAATAGTTCAGCTAAATTGTTTTATATTGCCCATCAACAACAAAGGAATTCCGAATGCAAAATACGGCTATGCTAGAAATTCTATTCAAAGCTTTAGTTATTTCACTGTGAATGACGCACGCCGGCACTAGTTACTATGTAGATTATTTCAGCTGCTTATTTTGTGCTATATTTCTAAATGTTATCTTAAATATACAGCGGCAGGAGGTAGCCTAGTTGTGCATTTGCCACTCGAACGATCGGCAAGATTAAGCAATTTTCTCCTCTATTAAATCTGTTTGTGTATACATGACCTCCTTCTTGCTTCGGAAGTCACGTTACACATCCTGGCAGGTTGTCAGTCACTCTGTGTAAATAACAGTAATAGCTAAAACCGAACAAGTCGGAAGCCGACCACAACGTTTGGAATTTGGGATCATCTGCTAGGAAGATGATGTTATCTAGAATATTATAAAAGTCTAACCCCCTTACTGATAAACATTGTTTAAGTCCCGAATAGTAATTCAGTGCTTTGTTCCTGTATTTAACGTCAAACGGTCATATTAGTGACAAAGGCAAGAGACACTGAATAACTATTCAGAGGTTATGCAACGTTTATTAGTAAGGCAGTTAAACAGCTGTTTATACATTTAAGATATTAGAGAAAAAGTGAATGTATTAGACTATTTAGGCGTATCTGAACACAAAATGTTTTTTTTTAGATTTCTTTGTCTGTCTGTTTATCAGTTTGTTGACATCACGATTAGTCTTTAAAATCGGTATACAATTTATCCCACTACTATATCGATCGAACACCTGAGATAAAACCAAAAAGCTTTTGGATGCGGGCTAAGGCTAGTCTATAATATAAATGTGTATGTTACTTCGCTTATTTCCGCAATTTTTAGATGCAAATACTTTTGAGGAAAGTTTTAATGTTGAATCCTAATTAATGATTATTATTAAACAAGCCGCGAAAAATCGATTTTTATTAAATTTGCCTAAATCAGAGGCACATAAAAATATCCTTTCATTACTAGTTTGCACCTCTAAGGCTGGGTGGTACACTAGATATTTACAATAGACAGTGTGATTCTTATTAGTACCCAGTTGGCGTATCTGACTTGACGTCAGAGGCTCGTCAGCGTTCCATTTACAAAGTGAGGAGATTATTTAAACGTAATGTGACGGACATTTCAGGAAATGTGTCTGATACCCTATTGGCACCGGCATTTATATTTTGACCATTCGATTCTATGTTGTTTGAACGACTAATTATATATTTTTTTGTTATATAACCACACACCCCGTCATTCGGGGTAACGAACAGGCTAGTGTGGGGCGCTCATGCACTAAAAAAGCTAGCTATGTGCCATTTCTCTGCCTTTATTGGGGGACTGCTTGATAGGTCATCAAAGAAAAATTTTCAGTAGCAGCCCGGAGTTTGGAAATGTGCCCGATAGACGTCAATAGACTCGCCCCCTATTACGTGGGACTTAAACATAGCTGGCGAATCGTGGGTGTGTAATACACCTTTGCCTACCCCTTCGGGGAATACAGGCTTGGTGCTATGTTTTTTTAATACACAATATACACTTTTAGCACTTCTACACACATTTTCCAAAAGATTATAACTAAGTATTTAATTACCGCTGTTGATTCTTGCAACTTGCAGTTCATCTACTGATATTTTCAAAATGGCGAGATATGTAAGCGGACGCAATACATCATGATTTTATTTTATTTTCTACGTTAGGGATAGTCCATTAATCATGTGAGGATCGAAAGGAGGGAAAAGGTTTCAGAAAAAAATCACGAAATATTACAAGGATAATGTCCTTGTCCTGTGTATTTATTTATTTATTTTTTCATTCAACCCGCGATTACTAAGCTCAGAAGACCGCATTAATCGCGGGGGAGTTCTATTACAAAATTGAATGTATTTAGTTTTAGGGATATTTACTTTTAAATTGTTACATGTTAGCCAATTAAGTACAGCCTCTATCTCGCTATTAAGTATCTCTTCGTATTTGTCAATTTTAGTTTTATTATCTATGCTAATAGATATATCGTCCGCAAAAAGAACACACAAATATTTAGTGATATGTGGAAGATCATTAATATATACTAGGAAAAGCATTGGGCTCAATATGCTGCCCTGAGGCACACCAAAATTATTTCGTACCCTTGTACACAGCATTTCCTCATCTATGTTTACAATTTCCACATATTGCTCACGAGACTTATGGTAACTTTTAAGCCAATCTAGTGCTACACCTCTCCTCTCCTATGTTTTAACTTTTTTCTAGTATCTGTTTCTTTATAGGTGGTGGCAGAGTTTGAAGATGTGGAGCCTGACGCCCTGTATGATGTGCTTCACGACCCTGAATACAGGTCCGTGTGGGACACACACATGCTCGCTGCTGAAGATGCCGGCCACATCAACGTCAATAATGACGTTGGATACTATGCTAGTGAGTAGACAACTACTTATATTATTATAATTTTTAAAGGTTTGTTTTATAATTTATTTAATAACTATTTTTGCTTTAGGTTATTTTAACAGTAGGTTATATTGAAAGTTTTTATAATGTGTTGTAAATTTAAAAAGGCATACTTAGGCTTATGATTGCGTGATCATAAACCTTATTGAGTCTTGCGGTAAAACCAAGAAGTAGAATGACAGTGGTATCGAGTTCAAACTCCAGTCTGAAGTACAGCTTTCGTATGGCTAACTCCTCTATTTTTCGATATTAAATTTGTACCAATTGTTTTAAAATGATCACTGCTCGGTTTAGGAACACATCGTGAGGAAAGTTAAAGCCAGCCTAAGTCCCTTTCACTATGAGAGGTAACTGTGCTTAATAATGCTACGGGGAGAATATAATAATGCTACGGGATTTTTAAAGTAAAACTTATTTAGCCGTTATTTGAAACAGACTCAATAGGTACTCAATATCTACCGAAATATTTGTACTGTGTATACAAAGGCTGGGACCGGGACCAGAGGGGTTCTTACAGGTACATTAGATGATTACTGTTTAAGATATAGAACATCAATAAATAATATATATCAATCGATTCACTACAATAAATATATCTATGTGAGGAGGTTGAACGGAAAATACTATTATTCCCACACATTTAATAATACATCGCGATCTCTGCATTCCCACAGCGTGTACGTCCCTACAGTTCTGCCGACAGAATGTTCGCAGATGTACATCGTGTACTTTAAGTCTATAAAAAATCCGTGATGGACTTTTTGTGTGCCATGCAGACTTTTTGTGCGCCGCAGACTCAATGGCACAAAAAGTGTGTCGTCTGCGCTGTACCAAATGGAATTTCGTACTTTAAACTCTTATACTACTAGTAGGAACATATTACGAATTACTTTAATTGTTATTTTTTTATCATCACACACTATCACAACGTAAAAAACACATTTTTGCACTAATAACTGCCTCGGTAGTGTAGCGGTAGTGTATGCGACTGCTTATCATGAGGTCTCGGGTTCGATCCCTGGGTCGGGCAATGTTATTGAGCTTTTTCCTAAAAAGAAAAATTCTCAGTAGCAGCCCGGAGTTTGGAAATGTGCCCGGTAGACGTCAATAGGGTCGCCCCCTATTACGTGGGACTTAAACATAGCTGGCGAGTCGTGGGTGTGTAATACACCTCTGCCTACCCCTTCGGGGAATACAGGCGCGATGCTATGTTTTTTTTTAAATCATAGGGGCTGCTATCAAAGCTCGTCGCGAACCGTCGTTCTGTGCTTTGAACTACGAACTAGTCAGGCAACTGACTGGAACCTTGAACAGAACCTTCCAATCCGGGGAAGTGCTCCCCGCAGTAAACCTCTGTTTTTCCACTTTCTCAAATAATTTGTGAAATATTATTTCAGAAACGTAGCAAGTAGTGTGAAAGTACATTATGGGGCCAAACTATACGTATAAGTACGAGTGAGTGCGGCTTGGCTGAATGTAAGCAGCTGATGTTATCTTTAGCGTGTAGAATCTTCATACACTATACGGTTTTATATAAATGAAAGTTGAAGGTGTTAAGCTAATTTCAGATACATAAGGCACGACCGGGAAAGTTTACAAAATATCGGCGTATAGTATCGAACGGTAGGAATTCGTTGCATTTTGTTTTTCTCCATCTCTTAAACATTTCTTCGAAGTTGGTAAAGTTGGTAAAGCCCGAGGGATGTCTTTAGTATTATTAGCTTCTAGTCTTGTTGTAAGTCTTTTCCTTACCTTAGTAATCGCTTACTATCAGGTGAACCCTATAAAGTACAAATTATACTTTGTGAATAAGGAAAAATAGTAATTTAGTACAGGCGGGAATCGAACCTGCGTCCCTTCCTATCCGGGGAAGTGCTCTAATCCACTGAGCTACAGTACTATCTTTTAGACATACCCAATCTTCTTATCACAGTTGTCTTAACGACACACGTTTCTTTTATTTGATAGCTCTTGATTAGACTTAAAACCAGGTATACATCTTATCCCGCTACTATACCGGTTACCTGAGATATAATCTAAAAACTAGCTAGGCATTTATCGAAACTAGCAGTCCCGAGCAATTGTCACGATTGCTGAATTGGCAAAGCATCTGGACGGTATCCAGGAGATGCAGGTTCAAATCCTGCTCATGACTGTTATTTTCGATTTCACACTTTGTGTTAATCTTATAAAGTAAGTATATAATTTAAAAATTTTATACATAACAAACATGTTCAAAAACTTAAACACTTGTTCACGTAATAAATTAACTAAATATATTTCCATCGTTAAAGAGTAACATATTGTCGTAATTACAAATGAATTATTTATAAACACGCATCGAATGTACGGCTATTAATTAGCCGTGACAAGTTTTTGAAACTTGTATTATTTTTGCAGTACTGTTGAATGAACCTCACGATGCTGTTGTATATTAGTATAATTTTTAATTACTAGCTTTTTCCAATTGCATTGTTGTATTCGTACGAAGTAGACGTTAGCAACACCATGAGCATTATTCGAGGAAGGATATTAAGTCGAGGATAAGGGGTAGGAGTTGTTGGCATCCGACGCTCTCACTAACCATACACGATAGAAACACTAGGAGTACCTACGATTGTTTCACGCTGATATTCTGTAAGAGAGTGGTACTTCTCTGATCCAGCCAGTACATTCATGCTGGACCAAGGTCTACCACTAAACGAGTAAAATTGTTTTTAGTGAGCTAATTTCCTTTATATTTGGGAAATGCAGCACTGTAATGCATATAATTAGAAAGAGAAGAAAAAGAGCTTTCTTTCAACCCATTACTGTCGTGGTAGTGATGTGTGCCGTGGACCTAATACTAAGGATTCCATATCCCTATCTTTGCAGTACTTGATTTTACCACTAGGCTAACTTACTGTCATTAGAAGATTTTTAAGAGGCAAATGAAAAATCTTCATTACGAACAAGTACCAGGATTCAATAACCACAAGAATATTGCCAGACGCGTTCTATCTACGCAATTATGCTATAATAAATTGGCGCTTAATAAAGTGGTTGAACCGCCTGCCGCGAGCTGTAGCGCCACTAGATTAAGCTGTTGATTGATTTCAAATAATCTCTTGGGGCTAGACTTAATAATAGTCCAGGTTAATGAACTTTTGTCGGCAATATCATAACGGCAATAGATACCGGCGTTCCGTTCGAGTATTGTGGATTCGATTCCCACAAAGGACAACTCTTTGTGTGATCTACAAATGGTTGTTCTGAGTCTGGGTGTACTTTGTGTCCGTAAAATTGTATGCTTGTAAAGTTCCCCGCGATAAAGGAATATTCCTTGGTGCAGTGTTGTCATAAAAAAAAATGTTAACTTAAATATCAACACTTACTTAAATTGATTCAAAATTAAGTTTGTAATTTTTTTTTTGTGAAGTGCATCGTATCGGCTCAAATGCTTCCTGCATTTGAGCCAGATAGATTTTCTCGATAGCTTGTGAAACAACCTGTAACAAAGCTGTGTACTTTTAAGATATTGGAGAAAACATGACTGTATCAGGCTAAATAGGCGTGTCTGAATACAAAACAATATTTTTTAGACTTTTTGTCTGTTTGTTTGTTTACGCATCACACAAAAAAACTATTAAACGGATTTTGATGCAACTTTTCTGTACGAAAGCTCTTGATTATTAAAAGTTAGCTTTAGGCTGCGGCGGAGCCTCGGGAAACGGCTAGTATGGCCTAAATACGTCGGAGATCCGTACCACAGGGACAATAATGAGTTGTGAAAAAAAAAACAAAGAAAAACAAATAGAATTGTTAGCGAAAATAACACAATGATAATAATAAATATAAATAAATAAATATTCACGGACATTTTCACACAACGTCCTCTGGCCCCAAACTAAGCTTAACGCTTGTGCTATGGGCACCAGATTACGGATATAATACAATATATTACTTTTTTTTTTGTAAATACATACATATATTACATAGAAAACACCCAAACCCAGTACAAATATCCGTGTTTATCACACAAATAATTGTGCCGAGTGGGAATCGAACCCACGACCTCATGCACGGAAGTACGTTACACTACCGACTACGCCACGAAGCCCGTCAAAAATGAAAAGACGTATTCATTTTGTATGGTTCTTATTATAACAAGGTTTCCTTATTTAACAATGTGTGGGATAAAAAGGATTATCCCGGCAAAATGTATATTTTCTGTGGGATAGCAATTTTTGTACCGAGATAATTAGTGAGCCGTAGAGTAACGTATTTTTAATTAACTCCACGCGGAAGAATTCCGGGCAGAATCAAGTTAAAACAAAGTATACATTTACGACCCGGATTACGCTTTCTACCAATAGGTTAGGAAACAGTATGTCTTCTAATTTAGTACCTATTATTTACCTATAAATATCATTCACCTTCTGTTATCATGAATTCGGTCGTACCAGATGTCGTCAACTTTTGTCGTAATAAGCAAACCAGGATTAGAATTTTCTTTAATATTATTAATGAGTACGGGGAGAAGTGACGTTACACACGAGTATCTACTAATTGATTCTTGTAGCTCCAGAGAATTTAAATGATGTAAAGATTTGATGGGATCAGTATTTTGAGAATAGGAATCTTTGTTCTTAAATTATCTTAGGATTAGTTACAATTATTGCTCTCGTTTTCTCCACACGAATTCTTGTCTAATATAAATCCACAAACGCTATGTAGGTACAGTATTTTGGTTGATCAATACGACCGCCCGGTAGGACGTCAGTTTGCTGACGTCTTGAGTACATTTTTGTAAGTGTTACACGTTGTAAATTCCATAATTGCATATTAGACCAAAAATATCCTCAATATCCAATAAATAAGGTAAATTAGGGTGACAATAAGGTGCCGCCGGCGGACCACTGAAGGAATTTAATATGGTTCCGGTGGCCCGCCAATAAAGGCGGAGAGATGGCACACGGCGGGTTTATTTAGTGGGTGAGGGCCCCACGCTATCCTGTTTGTTGTCCCGAAGGAGGGGGTATGCGTTTAGGTACATTTTTTCCCACCTAAACAAAAATAAAAGGGTGACTATTAGTAAGGTAGTTATGTATAGCGGTGATTATAGTTAAGGGTAAGATTGAGGTTGTAAGTATAGTAGATATAGTAATAAATAGTTTTTCGTAGGTATATAATGAAAATAGAAAAATGTGTTCGTTCTACATTTTAATTGTTGTCGAAAATAGTTGCTATTTTCGAATCAACATCAAAAGAAAGAAGTGTATCTGAGTTTTATTTACGGATATTTTAATATTTTACAACATTTCTTCCGCAATATCACTTTGCTCCGTCTTCAGTTTAGGCAGATGTAGGTAGAGAAAACAAAAGTAAAAAAATGTAGTTCTACTTAAAATATAATGTAATTTTGGACATGATTCTGTCATGGAGTCGTGATTCTTTAGAACAATAAAAATCTTCACAAGAAACTCCATGTTAGCGGTGCACAAACCTTGCTCTCTTACTTACGTATTATCACGCCATCTCCCTAGCGGGGTAGGCAGAGAGAGCAGAGCGTGCCAAAGGGCTCTATACTTGCATACGTCTCTCGCTTCCTCAACAATCATAATACTTACGTATAGGCATAATTACCCTGAAAAGTCACATTTTGCGAAACATTTATTAGATTGTAACCATTCATTAGATAATAGTCATACATTCGAGCCCTTGCATATTTGTGATAAAAATATTAGACTGTCCGTTTTAGAACAATTAAAAATAATTAAAGTCAGTAGTAACATGTTGTTGAATGAACAAACTAGCTGTAGTTCCCCACTACTAAACTTGTTTTCATATCGTTCGAGCGATACGTCATAACTGTTGTATAGTGGAAGGGGTATAAAAGCAAGTTGCACGAGTAAGCTTCGCTCATTTGTTGCCGAGCGTTCTTGAGAATGCCTCGTTTAGAGGTGAAACACGTGTCGAATTTATGTTCGGATTTTTGCGGAATATTGCAATATTGTGGTTCTGAGAGTTCTACCGTATCGCATGGTTGTGTCGCGTTGGTGAGTTTTTTTTCATTATCGTGCATGCTACTTTGCTATTATCACATTCTCCTCTATCTGTGAGAGTGCGGATTGGCAATCTTAGGTTATTCTGTCCAAAGATAACCGGGATTGGCAATCTTAGGTTATTCTGTCCAAAGATAACCGGGATTGACAATCCGTGGGTGAGTGGTGGGCTCTCCTCCTAAAATCCATTCTATAATAGTAAAAATGTAATTTGTTTGTATAGATCATTGTAATAAATAAATAAATTTGGAAAATCCAAAACTGTACGCATAATCTTCATTTTTCACAATAAAATTGATTATTTGATAAGTCACTAATAATGTATTGGTCTTACTAAGTAGTTTTCAATAAATCACATAGATAGCGCTAATTTCAAACAGTACTAATGTGGGTTTCATGTCTTATACGCCATCTAGCGCAAATTTTAAGAAGTACTTCTATATTGGTCTACCTCCCTCTTAGATCCGGGCCGCGCGCACGTCAGGGCCACGCAAAAATTGTGGAATGTAAAATATGTTTTTTCGTGTTTTTTAAAACGTTGGTGTGTTATTATTTAAGTGTGTTTAGTGTTTTTAATTATTGTTATGGATAAAATAGTTATTATACAAAATCATCAGTTCGTCAAGCAAAGGTAAGAACTTTCTTTTAACAAAAAACAATGTACCAGCCGGGCGAACGGCGTTCTGTTGACGATAGTAAAACGACCGGTGGCTATGCGTACGTAAAAAGGTGGGTTCTCATGAAAGGCGCTGGTTTTAGTGTCGCGTCGAGCCTAAATATTCAGTATTTTTTTGTTTATTTAATAACAATTAAACCACATCGAATCAGACCGTGAAAGTAATAGGGCTCTATTCCTAATCATAATAATTCGTAAACGAAAAAAAAAGACTCGATTAGTAAAGTATTTTGGTCGTTATCGTGTTATCATACATTACCTACAACACACGGACGTCCAAGCCAGATTTCTTTCAAACAGTTTTTTAACTAGTTTAAATAACAAAAATGGCATCAAAAATATCATGAGTGTTAAAAATAGTGTTTGTTCTTATATGTGTGTGTAGATATTATTTTACAAGTCCAATATATGATAAATAGAGACATTTTATGTTTGAAAAATCAGTTGTTCCGTGAAAAACGGGAGTAGAACCCACCTCAACGCTTCGCTTATGGGGCGTGCAATATATATAAATATTCACGGACATTTCACACAATGTCCTCTGGTCCTAAACTAAGCTTTTCGCTTGTGTTATGGGTACCAGATTACGGATATAATACATATACTACTTTTTTTTTTGTAAATACATACATATTATAATAGATATAAAACACCCAGACGCAGTACAAATATCTGTGTTTATCACACAAATAATTGTCCTGAATGGGAATCGAACCCACGAACTCGTGCGCGGAAGTCGGTTACACTACCGTACACGCCACGAGGCCCATCAAAAAAAAATTGTTCGTATACCGGAACATATAACCCCAAAATTTCACTCCAAACTTCTGTGACTGAAAATTCAAATATCGAAAAACATTCGGCCTGATCGCTAATAGCAGGCAGGCAGGCTACGTTCGCTCCGGTAAAACAGCGTCTACCGGGTTAAGCTAGTTATCATAAAATTTAATGTGTTGCTGTACTGTGTTATCTTTATAATCAAAATAAGCTTTCGCTAATAAATGCTTAGACACACACTAGCTATGAGTTGTTCTAGCTATAAGCTTTACGTAATACATTCTGATATTTATTCAAATACTTACTCGTAATTTATGAAATAATGTTACTTTTGCGGAATCAGCATCGTATCTATAGTACCACTGACTAGTGGAGTCCGTTAATTTTAGCTTTATTCGATTTCTAACAGACAATCCAATACCAGTTACCTAAGGAAACTTTTGCGTTTCTATATTAAATTAAGTGTTAAAATCATTGTAAAAATTAAAAAATATCAATAACTACCACATATCATTATCTACTAAACGTTATCATTTATTCTGATTCATGAATTACGTAAAATCTTCTTTTTGATCCTCCCGTCGACAAAGTTGACGGTTGAGATTATTATGTTCAATCAATCGATTCTTCTTTATGGCGATCCTGATAATTCCGCCAATAACAGTATTTTTGAATATTTTGCTCCAATTTGTTATGTGCTGGTTAGAGCTTAGTATGCTTATTATGTTAGTTGTTGGCAAAACCTGTTTCTCGGTTACATGCTCACTACCTGTCATTTTATGATAGCCAAAAATATGTAAATGTAACTTTTAATATCCGTAATGTCCATAGATTTTTATTTATAATGTCCAATATTCCCGTAAACATTAAAGAGTAAGATAAAATATTTGCTCCGATTGAAATCATCCAAGCCAGCGAAATAAAAACAATTTGATTTATACGGTGTTTCAAAATCGAAAAGCAGCATAAGTCGGTAAAGTGCTTAAAAGAAAAAAAACTGTATCTATTTATTATAGGTACGTATAGGTACCGACCAAATAACATTTCGTTGGTGTTTTACGTGCGAAACAGGCGGTAACAAGTGGGGAAATCCATAAAGAGGAATGTTCAAAGGGTACAGTAGTGTTATTGCGTTACCTAAAATGTTTAGACCGAAAACCATGCTTCGTCGAACGTGAAGGCTCTTGTTAGTACATATATTGGGCGCGTGGCTCAAATGCGAATATCTTCGCATCGCTGGAACGTGAACAATCTGTTTTTTTATTCAATTTTATGATACGATTTTGTTGCAAAGGTCTTTTTTTAGCTGGGTTTTATTCAAGCAAAGCAAATTATTTTTTTTTTCGCACTTTTTTATTATGGTAATTCAGGTATTTAAATTAAGATATGGAATACATGCTAGGTATTACCTAGGTTCCCGATATAGTAGCGGGATAAAATGTGTATCCGTTTTTAAGTCTAATCAAGAGCTATAAATTAGAAAAAGTGGCATCAAAATCCGTTCAGTAGTTTTTGCGTGATGCGCGAACAAGTAGACAGACAAACCGACAAACAGACAAAAAATCTTAAAATGAATGTTCTGTGTTGAGACACGCCTATACATAGCCTAATAGAGTTATTTTTTCTCAAATATCTTCAATGTACAAACACAGCTCTTATAAAAGTTTATTTTATATATGATGGATTATAAAAATAAATTTGCCTCATAATATTGAACATATCTAAATTCGAACGAGAGTATACATTAGGAATGTTATTACTCTGAAGAGATGAATTCTGCTATGCAGACAGAAAACATAAAAATATAAGTCAAGGTTTAATATAAATACTAGTGTGCTTAGTTGAATTAATTCATGACATTGATCGGAGCCATGACAGTTTTACTATGGAGTCCACGTCTTAAGACTAGGTCGTTCAGTGATATTAATAATACATATCTTGATAGTATTAAAATTATGTGCAAAATTAAATGCGTATACTTCAGACAAGTCGGTACTTACATACATACATTCTACTTTCTTTTTCTATGAACCCATCACTGTCCCGCATAGGACAGGGGTCTCCTCTCAATGGTGACAGGAATACACAAATAATTTCGAAAAATCTTGAAGTTCAGAGATGTTTGCCGTACGAGGTCTGGCCCTTGACTGGGGATCGAACTCCATACCACTGTCTTTGCAGTCCTTGGTTTTACCGCTATGCTATCAATGCTCACCGCTCAATGCTTTAACGCTCAATGCTTCAACGCTGCTCACGTATGGCCTTAACCAAATGTAATAGAATAATGAGGATCATGAGGTCTCGGATTCGATCCCCGTTCGGGAAGAGCTATTGAGGTTTTTCGTAAAAAAAAAATCTCAGTAGCAGCCCGGAGTTTGGAAATGTGCCCGGTAGACGGCAATAGGCTCGCCCCCTATCACATGGGACTTAAGCATAGCTGGCGAACTGTCAGTTTGTAATAGACCTCTGCCTACCCCTTTGGGAAATACAGGCGTGATGCTATGTTCTTTTATGTTATGTTCAATAGAATAATAACAAATCTTAGTTTTCTGTCGAGATTCGGAAAACAGAATTTTTAACTGTATGCTTTCCATATAGCGCCTCTGGCTCTAAACCATCTGTATTAAAAAAAAAACATTTTTAATACAGATGGTTAAGACAGAGGTTTTTCTGACATGTTTTCGTAATTGAATCTATAGATCATTTGATATATAGCTTGTTTTTTATTAATCAGTGGTGGAATTTGTATAATTTTTAAATGTTAGAAATGTTCATTACATACACTCGTATATCACAGACAGCTCATGGCACTTGGGTAGACACAAAGAATTGTCTTGTCATAAAAGTGCCATCCACCACTCCCCTCGTGAGCACAAGACATGGTGAACCAAGTCACCGCCATTTGGATATAATTATGTTTCTAAAAATATTAACGGTAAATATAATAAATGTATAATATCAACTAAGAACTTCTCAAATTCTTCCACCACATTTAACAGTAACGCCGGAATCTCATTTTGTTACACATAATCAGTCTTTTTTCAGGCCGTGTGGGGCCGGCTTTAGTATTGTCCCACCCCTCTCCACCCATGGGAGTCGTAAGAGCCGACTGAGGGAATATCGGGGAGAGTGGGCAGCAGCACTCCTTTGAGTATTAACAACATCCACTGCGATCGCCAACCCGCCTGCCAAGCGTGGTGATTACGGCACTATACCCCCAATTTGGGGAGGCCTATGTCCAGCAGTGGACGTCGAAAGGCTGATGGATGGATGAATCAGTATGTTGCTCTCAACATGCGTCATATGGGCTTCTCTTGGTAACAAGCTTTCCATTCGAAGTCTTTATGATCATTATGATAAACCTTTTTTTTAGCAAATCAGACATCTTGAAAAACCGCTTTCCATGTGCTTTAATAATAATACCTCTAATCGTAGACGTAGATTATTAAGGACTCGTCATCAACGTATGCAGTGTCGAGATAGCAATAGTTTGAGATAAATGATATAGATAGTGCCATCCACGAAGACGCGCCCCAATCTTTTTTCTGATTACTTACAATGCAAGTGTGTTTTGTTTCACCGTATTGCCTATGACGCACGCACACATCGATGAATAAACAAAATCATGTCGGTCAACTAGGAAGATGCTCTACTTTAATATTATCGTATGTTTTTTTGCTGTGCTTTATTTCTTTCTCTACTGCGCTCCTGTACTCAATGCTTCTTTATACGAGATGCACCCAAGGAATTCCTCCCTATCGTGTACCACCTACTTTGACCTATTTTATAGAAAACACTAAAAAGCAAAAAATAAATTATATACGATATCCGCGTGTAAAGAAAATAAACCACTCCTACAATAACGCTAGAATATTTCCATCATTCCTTTTTTTTTTTTTTTATTTTTTTATTTTAGGTGGTCAAAAATGTCCTACCGCACACCCCGCTGTCCGGGGAGACAACGGGGTAGTGTGGGGCTCTCACCCACTAAAAACCCACCGTGCGCCTCCACCCGCCCTTACTACGGCGGATCACGGGTACCGCGTCGTTTCGACCGCGATCCGCAGGCGGCAGCCCCTTCGGGCACCCTCTCTTGAGCGACGCCTCGCGCACTTGGGCGTCGCACCTTCGCGGTAGGCTTCCGCGGACGGCAGGGTACTCCCCGACTCCACCGTCCGCGGCCTCGGCTAGGGCGGCATCAGGCGCAGGTAAGCGCGCGCACGCCGCCCCGCGCGCCGGCGGCGAATCGGGTCCGCGAAGGAGGATTCCTCCCGGGCCCTATTGCGAGCGGCCAAGGACTCCGCCCACACGGGCGCGCCGTACAGTGCCATCGACCGTACTACCCCCGCGTAGAGTCGTCGAAACGCGAGACTCGGTCCGCCCAGATTCGGCATCAGTCGCCCATGGGCGGACGCCGTGCCGACGAGCTTTGGCGCAAGACGGCGGAAGTGCTCGTCAAAGTGCCACCGTCCATCCAATACCAGGCCCAGATATTTGATGTGGGCCTGGATTGGCAAGCCCACACCGTTGACTGTTATCGAGGCGCTGGAGGGCGGGCCCCGTCGGCGCCCATGAAAGAGTAGGGCCTCCGACTTTTCAAGGGCCACCCTAAGCCCCAGCGCCTCGATCCGCCTGACCACCTCCGCGGTACCTGAGGTGGCCAGCGTTGCAGCCTCCTCGAGGGTCCAGCCCCGGGCTGTGACGCGTATCGTCTGCGTAGCAAATTACGCCCAGCCCGGGGGGGAGCCGGCCACGGAGGACCCAGTCGTAGCCGATGTCCCACAGGAGCGGCCCAAGAACCGAACCCTGCGGGACGCCGCACGACATAGCCCTCCTTACAACGTCCCCTTCCCGGTCCACGAAGAGGACGCTGCGGCCGTCGAGGTAGTCTGCCACCAGCCGCCTTAGGTAGAGGGGCACTCCATGGTACCGGAGTGCCTCCTTGATGCAGCCGAATGGCAGACTATTGAAGGCGTTGGCGATGTCGAGTGACACCGCCAACAGCACATCCCTCGAGGTGACGGCCTCCGCAGCCGCGGCCTTCAGGCGCAGAATGGCGTCGACCGTAGACCGACCCGCCCGAAATCCAAACTGGGCGTCGGACAGGTCGGGGCCGACCGCTCCTAGGTGCCGGACGATGCGGGCAGCGACTACCCGCTCGAGGAGTTTGCCCACCTCGTCCAGCAACACGATGGGCCTGAAGGCCGAGACTGTGTTCGGAGGCCGTCCCGGCTTCGGCAGGAGCACGAGCTTCCCCTCCTTCCAGCAGTCAGGGAACCGTCCGGACACCAGGCAAGCGCCGAACAGTCCCCCAAGGCGGGGTTCAAGGTGGTCGAGGACCAGTGCCAGCACTCGGGCGGGAACCCCGTCCGGCCCGGGGGCGGCGCCTCTCCGCATACGCGCAACCGCCGCCCCCATTTCCGTCGTCGTCACGGGCGGTACCTCCACGTCGTCGGCCTCCCGGTCATCATCTGGCGGAGCCATGACCGGGGGCGTGTGCACCGCCCGTGAAGGGAAAAGCCCCTCGACCACCTCTGAGAGGAAGCCCGGCCGGAGGGTCTCCGTAAGGGGGGGGCCCTGGGCGCGGAGCTTGTTAAGCGCCGCGCGGTACGGGCGTCCCCAGGGGTCACGCTCGAGACCCTCCAGCATCTCCTGCCTTTTCGCATCTTTGGCGCGACAGATGGCATATCTGCGTAAGCATGCCGCGAATGCGGCCAGCCTCGGCGTCCACGTCTTCCGTCAGGCGGGGAGGCAGCCAGGATTGAAAAATGGCCGCCTCCACTAGCAGGTCCCGGTCGAGCCTACCCACAGCCCATCGCGGAAAAGCGGGAGTTCTGTCCGCCGCGTGACCCCTGCTGGCGCCCTGAAGGTTCCGGGAGACCTCTATCTGAATATATCTGTGGTCAGATAGGGTCTCGACCTCCTCCAGGACTCGCCAGCTCCTTACGCGTGCGGCGACACCAGGGCTAGCGAACGAAAGGTCCACTATCGACCCGCCCCAGGGCCGCACGCACGTTTGGGCGGACCCTCGGTTGAGTAACACGAGGTCCGCCGCTGCCGCCCACTCTTGGACCGCCGCACCTCAGGGGTCCGTCCTGGGGGACCCCCACGCCGTTGATTTGGCGTTGAAGTCCCCCAGCACGAGCACAGGGCTCGGTGCTATACATGGCGTATAGCGAGGTCTCCAGGTTGTGCAGGAAGACCTCGAAAGCCACCAGACTACGACTAGGGGAGAAGTACACGCCATACAGCGTGACCTCTCCCCATTCGGCCGCCACATATCCCGTGCCCTGGTCTTTGAGTGACAAGGGCGGGGAATGCGGCGCCGCCGAGCCGACGACCGCCACGGAGCCATCCCCGCTACCCGCCCAATTGGGGCGATCCGGGACTATGTAGGGCTCCGCGGCTACGGCAACACCGATCGACCGCTCCGCCATGGATTGCAGGAAGAGGTCCTGCGCCCTGGCGGAATGGCCGAGATTCCCCTGGAGGAGGATAGCGTCGTGATCCGTTATTGGACCACGATATCCTCCTCCATGCGCTGCGGCGGTCCAGCCGCGCCGGGTTGGGCAGCCGGGGCCGATTGGCTGCCCACCCCCCTCTTAGGGCCTGACTTGGCCGGAGGCCTGCACCCCACCCGCCCCATGCAGTGGTTGGCGGGGCGATTGTCCGCCGCACAGTGTGGGGTGGCAGAACAGGCAGCCGCCTGGTGCCCTGCCTGACCGCAGCGGAAACAAAGCCCGCTGCAGTCGAAGCAGTTTGTGCACAGCGGCCGGGTGTGACCGACCGCCATGCACTTGTAGCACCTGGCAGGCCGGGGCTCCAGCGCGATTACCCGCGCGGCGCTCCAGCCCACCAGAATTCTACCGGCGGCGACCAAATCCTTGGCCGCCGCGACAGGGCACGAGACCCAGACGGCACCCACACCACCTGGACCTGGGCGAATGGTGCCCACCCGGACGGCGCTGCTGGGAGACCCGGTTTTTGAGACAATTGCCTCCCGGATCTCTTCCGCCGTCACGGAATCATCCAGCCCGGAAACGCGTAGTTCGGCGCACTTCACGGGTCTGGCGACCCGGACACCACTCTCCTCTGGGAACAGGCCCAGCAGCCTCGCGGCCATTGCGTCGGCCGTCTTGGTGCCCTCTGGCCCCAGGTACTCGAATATCCGAGCACCTGTTCGGGCTTGGCGGGAGCGAGCGGAAACGTCCCCGAGGTCGGAGACTTTTATTTCCCGCCGGGCACGTTTTAAGACGGCCTCATACGTCAGGCCCTTTTCCTTGGCCTCGGGCAGCAGGGTGATGACCACCGCTGCTGCCTCAGGCACTTTGAGCTTGCGCGATCTTCTATTCTTAGACGCCTTTGGGGTCTCCCTCCTTTGAGACATTGGTGCCGCTTCGCGTTCCGCGGCAGCGCCATGACCCTTGGCCCGGGATCGCCGGGGTCCAACCACCTGCCAGTCCCCGTTTGAGGTCGTAGGAGTGGCAGGGGCGGGGGCAGGAGCTCGGGGCACGATCGCCGCAGCCCGTGAGCGTGCGACCGTTTGTCGCGGCGGAACAGAACTCGGAGGCACTGCGGCACTTGGCAGAGGTGGGAACTCCTCTCGGGGCTGACCCCTCGAGGCTTGTCCCGCCATGTCCTTTTTCCTAGCCTTTTTCGCTGGTGGTTTGGCCGCTGGTGGTTTGGCCGCCGGTGGTTTGGCCGCCGTCGCGGCAAAAGACACTTGTCCCCCCTGGCGCGGCAGGGCTGTCGGTGCCGAGGACGCCGCAGCACTTCTTTTGTCAGCCGCAAGCGGCGGCCGAAGTCGGGGCTCCGGCGGCATTCTCGCGGCCAGAGCATCGAACCGCGGACCAAAGACCGCAGCAATGCGGTCAATGATTACGCGGAACGATTCATCCTCCTGTGCGGCTCCAGCGCCTGACTGGGCAGTGGACGAAGCCGGGGCAGCCGCAGGGAGCCCAAGCTCAACCCGCAACCCGGTCTGTCCCTGCTCCAGTTCCGCCACCCGCGCCTCGAGGCAGCGGTTAGCCTCGTCGAGGCGCAGGTTCTGCGCCCCCAGACGAGCGTTCTGAGCCTCGAGGCGCTTATTCGTTTCCGCCAAGCGCTGGACCGATAACGTTATCTCGTGCGCGGCGTCTTTGAGGCCACGCGCGAAACTACTTTTAACCGCGCGAAACTACTTTTGACCGTCTCGACTATGGCCACACTGTTTAGGGCCCTCTCCTCAACCTGGGCCGTCCCTATATGGCCCTCATCAGGGAGGCGGAGCTTTTCCGTTAGGAGCGCCAGGCGCTCCTCTGTGTTTTGCACCACCTCCGTCCGTCTTAATTCTCGCGTCTCTGCCTTATTCACTGAGGCGGCACGCGGTACCGGTGTCCCGGGTCGGCTGATGCCTCGACCCCTAACCGCTGCGGGTATTTTTGGGGGAGGCATCTCTGTCGCGCTCAGGTCGGACTCCGAGGCAGCGTCCCCCTGAGGCAGGGTGCGCTTGCGCCAGAAGCGCGACTCCGACACAACCTCTGCCGGCCGCGATTGCCGACTCTCAGCAGCCTCAGACAGGCCACCCTCCTCAGCGGCAGACATTTCGGCGGCTGAAGTGCCGGCCGAGCTACCCGTCATCGAGCCGTCCCTTGATGACTGGGACGCTCCCTTGGTCGTCTTTTTGCCCTTGCGGGACTTTTTGCCGTCGCGCGTTTTACGCGCAGCTGCACTAGTAGGGGCCGCATTTACAGCCGGACCCCTTACGGCTGAGGCGTCAGGTGTATTACCCGACTCCGTCGAAGTTTTTTTATTAAAATTATCAAAATCCATAGTATTCCCACGAGTGTGGGAGAAAGGAGGTCCACCCGGGCAGAGCTCCCAATACCCGGGTAAGCGTACATTTGTAACCCAACACAGGGGGTCCGCAGGTACCCTGGCTGGGGCCGCGCTCGAGACTGAACTACCCATCAGCCATGCATCTCCTCGCCGCGCGCCAGAGCTTGAGATTCGGGGTAATTTTTTATAGAGGTTGTCTTCCTCGCGGCCCGGGCGATTAAGCCAAGACCCTCGTTCCTGTATGCCCGCGAGACGTAACCACAGGCACGCGCTCAGGTTTACGATTTGGGACGGGGGGGGCCGCTGTGGCCCCACTGTCCCCCCTCTCCAGAGCCCGGCGAGCCAGTCTGGCCCCACCGACTCCGACGCCTGGTCTATCCGCCATGCCCTCTGCTGAGTCAGAGGGACACGCGGAGACCCGTCCTGTCCGGAATTTTAGCCGCCGGCGTCTGCCGACGTTGCCCGGGGTGCACCACTAGGAGGTAAATCGGACAAATTAGCACCCCATTTCCATCATTCCTACAACTTACCAGATAACCAGATATAATTATACTAAGTATACTTATGTATTATAATTACTGTCTCCGTAATATGTTATATCAACTAGATTAACACACGTCTACACTCCACTGAGCGGCCAGATCGACTATCCACTTTTTGGAAAAGTCTGTCACACCTGCCATTTTATTTTTAAATTAATAACTAAAATAATGATATTTCCGACAGGAAACAGGATGTAACAAACGCTGCAATTTTATTTGTAATTTAATTACTAAAATCATGACATTCGGCCATCCGATAATGTGCTGTCTCCCGACGCACACCCCACTATAATGAACACACTTGAGTTCATACATATAAATTATTATAGAGACTTATTTTAACTTAATTAAATTTATTTATGGCATTATGCTATCAGCTTATAAGTCGTTAGTAACATAATTTACAACGTAAACGAAATCATGACACTCAGCCATCTGATAACACGTGCTGTCTCCCGATGCACACCTTTACAATGAATACAACTAAACTCATACAATCATATAAATAGGAGATTCTAACCCAATTACATTTGATTAAGGCAAAATGATAAAACTTATGGGTTGTAAGTTACAACATTATCCACAACTTAAATGAAATCATGATATTCGGTACCAAGTTATTTTATCAAATTAATCCCCACTATAGTATACATTTCAAATCGATTTATCCATGTTTACAGTATTCTCTATTCATGGATTTAGGCTTTCATTAAACAGACCAGGTAAATTTAAATTAATCAGATTTTTAGATTAAGTTTTGTAATATATATACAAATTTTTAAATTAAATCCTAACATGAAATTTATTTATTTATTACATACACATTTTAACGTTTGTATTATCATCAAACCCTGGACAAATAAAATTTCTTCTTACAAAAACAGTTTTAAATTTTAAGCTGTAATGCTAATCATATTTATATCAAATTTTCTTATTGGAGCCAGGGACGCTATACCTTTCCTGAAGAGGAACCCGAATATTAATGATGCTGCCACATTATCAGAAATGCTACGCTGAGTCAATATCCGCAATACTTAAATGTCTATCAATCAACCAATAATAATCAAAGGCATAATTATGAGATCCATAATTGCCCAGGTAATACAATTGTCTCCAACCCAGTGATCAGATAAACACTTCTGACTGTCATCCTATAAACAACTTCAGCTGACAGTACCTAATACTTACAACCATATAGAAGGGTAGACAATGCACCACTCTTTCAAAAGTAAGTCCACTCAATCTAGTAAAGCAATGCATAGCCTGCTCCAATAAACTATCCAGCGAAAATACACAGGCCGATCGACCAAGATAAGCAAGTAGATACTTCGTGTATAATTATTTGTTTTTACTTGCTATTTAGATTTGATTAACATTACAGAAGCTTCTTTACATGGTAGTATTATAATTTGGGAACATGAGTTATGTAGGTAGGCAAAATATAGTGTTACAACCAAGACTACTAGACTGAAATACAATTTAAACCATATATGTTAAAAGCTCTCTGTATAATAAAACTTATATGGTAAGACTTTATTCAGAGGGTAGGTGTCAAATATTAAAATTTTAATAAATCCCATGCGTATACCCAACTCGCTCAATCCAGTCGACAATCATACTCTACTCATTAATTTATCATTCTTATATCCATTATAGAAAAATTATTAGCGTACTAACAAAACAAATACCTACGGTAAAATTGTATTCGGAGGATATTAATTATTTTAAAATTAACTGAGTCCAGCCAGTAAGCCTAACTCAGTAATCCGAGAACTAGTAATCATAAATAGTATCCAAAGGGACACACAGCCGTTTCAAAAATAATCCAGTAAACAAATTAGTACGTCCATTAATAATATTATATACATATGCAGTCTCAATTGGTAATAAATTATCAGTTCAGTCTAAATCATGTAAAATAGAATAGATTTAGTCAATTTTTTTTTTATTCTTTCATATCATTACGCCATCCACCCGGAGTACGCAGAGAGAACGGCGTGCCAAAAGACTACTCTTGCATACATCTCTCGACCCCAACACATTACTCTCTTCACACACGCTCATTTTACTATGTAAATTCATTATTTCACAAAGTTTCTCATTTGCCATTATTCCTTGTTAAAGGTACCTTACAATTTAATATTTTATATGATCCAGTGTTTTATTGACTGCAGGTATAGTATAATAGAGTAACATGTTCTCAGTATAATTATATTTAAACTCAAATGATTGACAGAAAATAAAATAAGTTATTCCAATAATTACATTAGTCATCTAGCCTAAAACTAAGCAGAACTTTTACTTTGGCAACTAGATGATAAATAAACTCTTCATTGTTTTATAATTACGTTCGTAACTCAGGCAGACGATAATAGTTATGTTTAACATATGAACGCTAAACACTAGCGGGATTCAAACCCGTAATAGCTTTAGGTTCAACTTTTAGCTCGGAAACAAGCCACTAAACAGTCGTCTGATGCTTATTACTAATATGAAATAATCTTACCGCATAAACACCATACAAAAATCACTGTTATGTTATGATACATGTT
Organism: Leucoma salicis; assembly: GCA_948253155.1. Taxonomy (NCBI): domain Eukaryota; kingdom Metazoa; phylum Arthropoda; class Insecta; order Lepidoptera; family Erebidae; genus Leucoma; species Leucoma salicis. The sequence continues at coordinate 4,463,855 of OX411808.1, read as the reverse complement.
ATGATACATGTCATGTAAACGCCGTCAATGTAACCTTCTTCTATATATCTTCTAGCTAACCTACATAGCTAAGCTTCTACCTCACCTGCATGGCTAAGCTTCTGACTCGCCTACACGGCCAAGCTTCTGACTCGCCTACACGGCCAAGCTTCTGGCTCGCCTACGCGGCCAACCTTCTGGCTCGCCTACGCGGCCAACCTTCTGGCTCGCCTATGCGGCCAACCATCTGGCTCACCTACGCGGCCAACCTGCTGGCTCGCCTACGCGGCCAACCTGCTGGCTCGCCTACGCGGCCAACCTTCTGGCTCGCCTACGCGGCCAACCTACTGGCTCGCCTACGCGGCCAAGCTTGTGGCTCGCCTACTCGGCCAAGCTTGTGGCTCGCCTACGCGGCCAAGCTTGTGGCTCGCCTCCACGGCCAGGCATCTGGCTCGCCTACACGGCCAGGCATCTGGCTCGCCTCCACGGCCAGGCATCTGGCTCGCCCCCACGGCCAGGCATCTGGCTCGCCAACACGGCCAGGCTTCTGAGCTGTAAAATCTACAGTATGTTAGGTAAGACGTGGTACATATTAAAGGAGGACATTCAGTCATAGCTTCTCATCCCAAATATGTAAAAAAATCATAACCTTAATTTTTTACAAAATTATCAAATTAATATACATTATTCATATGCATCCGGCGCGCGACACAAATTTTGTAAATTATCACGTCAACAAACACGTGCCGATCGACTGACAAAGTAGGTAGGCACATAAGCGCTCTGTTCGCACCCTTTTCTTTTGATGTACCCGCCAGCGCCACTGGACTTTACTTCCCCGCTCCCGCGCTGACCGTAGTTTATGCAAATGCGCCGATGCATCCGCAAGTTCGTGTAATTCCGTACTGCAAAAACTATCTCGCGTGTTTTAGTGTACTTACTAACATTAGTTAAAGTAAAATACAATGTCGTCTCAGCAATATTCCAATGAGGAGTATTGGGATATGGTTCGTGCTTACGCACTAGCCAACGATAGTGTGCGCGGAGGGATCAATTTGTACCGAGACATGTTTCCGAACCGTCAGATTCCGTCATACCACCTCATGCTAGGTATCAACCAGCGGTTACGCACATTTGGACAATTTACCGTGCCGTCGCATGCACAAGGTCGCGGTAGTCAGCCATACCCCGTCCACCTACAAGAGGCTATTTTCGAATACTTCGAGCAGCACCCGCAAGAAAGTACTTGTAAAGCTGCAAGAAGATTTGGTGTGTCTCATTGGACAGTGTGGAAGCTGCTTTATGACGAAGGTCTGCACCTTTATCACTTTAGACCGGTCCAAGAACTTGGGGTCAATTACCGCGAGCCAAGAGTTGATTTTTGCCGCTGGTTTTTATCAAATTTAGATAAAAACATTCTATTTACGGATGAGCCTACTTTTACGAGAATGGGAATATTTAATGTGCACAATGAACATTGGTGGAATAGTGAAAATCCTCATGTTACCAAACAGGACGCTTATCAACACCGATTCAGTGTCAATGTGTGGGCAGGTATTTTGAACAATTGCTTACTAGGCCCTTACTTTATTGGAGGAAGACTCGATAGTGCGTCGTACCTAAACATTTTAAAAAAGGTTATGGATGAAATGTTAGATGATATACCCATTATTGCTCTCCGACACCTGTTCTACCAACACGATGGAGCGCCGGCGCACTATCAGTTGCGTGTACGTGAGTTTTTGAATAACAATTTTGGTGATAGATGGATAGGACGCGGGGGGCCGGTGCCGTGACCAGCTCGCTCTCCAGATCTTACACCATTAGATTTTTATTTGTGGGGTGAAGTTAAAAGACTTGTATACTCTACGGAGTACTCAAATAGGGAGGAGTTAAAGGAACGAATTACGAGTGCTTTTAATACTGTACGGAGTGATCCTTTTGTTCTTAACAGAGTAAAAGACAATTGAAGAAAACGTGCCGAACTATGTATTTTACGTGAAGGTGATAATTTTGGACAATATTTAAGATTAACTTAAAGTCTAAATAAGTGAAAATCGTTGAAAATCGGTTGTAAATAGGAGTGATTACATGTGTAATAAACAACGCCACAAAGTTAAAAGGTAAGTAATAATCCATAAGCCATTGAAGTATGAAGATAAAACGGATTATAACTTAAGGTCATTCAACTCATTTAATAAGTTTAGGAAGGTCCTTTTTTTTATGGTGGACACAAATGTACCTACCACACACCCCGCTGCCCGGAGAGACAGCGGGGTAGTGTGGGGCTCTCACCCACTAAAAATCCACCGTGCGCCCTCACCCGCCCGTACTCGGCGGACCACTGGTACCGCGTATATTCACTTCAGTGGTCCGCGCGGTGGCTAGCCCTCTTGGGCTTCCTCTCTGAGCAACACCTCCGCACACCTGGGGCCTCGCACCTTCGCGGCAGGCTCTACGCGAGTGGAGGACAATCCTCGGTCCAACCGCCCGCGGCCTCGGCTAGGGCGGCATTAGGCGCAGATATTCACACCCACGCTGACCAGCGCGCCGGCGGCGGCTCGGGCCAGAGGAGAGATCAGCCTCCCTGGCCCTCTCCGCCGCCTCCTTCCGCGAGACAACATTCTCACAGAAGGTGGCGACCGCGTTTAGTACCTATCGCCGCCGACCATTGATCGTATGACAGCCGGCAGCGACAGGTCCTCTCCGATGACTGCAGCGAGATCCTGGCGCTGGTCAGCCCAGGCCGGGCATGACTCAAGCGTGTGCTGCGCCGAGTCCTCGCTGCAGTCGTAATGGTGGCAGCAGGGAGTCTCCTCCCTCCTAGCAACCGTATACAGGTACTTGCCGAAGCATCCATGCCGCGACAGCACCTGCACCAGCCGGAAGGTGAGGACCCCATGCCACTAAGCCCCCCATTCCTCCAAAATCGGCTACAGCGCCCCTACGGTCCTAAGACCAGCCCGAGGCGTTTCCAGTCGATTCCTCCAACGGGTGACAATGGCGCGGCGGGCGTCGCCCCGCCATACGTCTATTTGACTGGGCGGGAGGCGAACGCCCCCCGTACGCACTTCTGACACCCGCCGATAAACCTCGGCGAGCACTTCCGCCTCCAGATCCCACGGGGGGGTCCCGGCCAATGCGCAAGCGGCCTCGCACGACCCCGTGCCGTAGCCGCGGATTGCTCTGACCGCCACGACTCTCTGCGGTCTCCACAGAAGGGCCCTATTGCGTCAGAGACTCCGCCCACACGGGTGCACCGTAAAGTGCCATCGACCGGACCACCCCCACGTATAGCCGTCGGCACGCGTTGCTGGGTCCGCCCAGGTTTGGCAACAGACGCCCGAGGGCGGACGCCGTGCCAACCAGTCTCGGCGCTAGCTGGCGGAAGTGCTCGTCGAAGTGCCACCGCCCGTCAAGGACCAGGCCCAAATATTTTATGTGGGCCTGGATTCCTACCCCCACACCATTTACCATAATCGAGGCGCTGGCGGGTGGACCGCGTCGGAGTCCGTGAAATAGTAGGGCCTCTGACTTGTTGAGGGCCACCCTAAGCCCCAGTGCCTCGATACGTCTGACCACCTCCGCGGTGCCCGAGGTGGCCAGTCTCGCCGCCTCCTTGAAGTTCCCTCCCCGCCTCCTTGAAGTTCCCTCCCCGGGCTGTGACGAGGGTATCGTCTGCGTAACAAATTACGCCCAGCCCGGGGGGAAGCCGGCCACGTCGTACCCGATTTCCCACAGGAGCAGCCCCAGGACAGATCCCTGTGGGACACCGCACGACATGGGCCTCCTCATAGCGTCCCCTTCCCGGCTTACGAAGAGGACGCTGCGGCTTTCGAGGTAGTCCACCACCAGCCGCCTCAGGTAGGCGGGCACACCGTGGAATCGGAGTGCCTCCCTGATGCAGCCGAATGGCAAACTGTTAAATGCGTTGGCGATGTCCAGCGACACCGCCAACAGCACCCCTCGCTGAGCGACGGCCTCCGTGGCCGCGGCCCTCAGACGCAGGATGGCGTCGACCGTCGAACGCCCCGAACGAAAACCGAACTGAGCGTCCAACAGGCCGGGGCCGACCTCCACAAGGTGCCAGACGATATGCTGGGGTGGAAGTAATCCTCTCGAGTAGCTTACCCGCATCGTCCAGCAGCACGATGGGCCTAAAGGCCGCGACCGAATCCGGGGACCGTCCCGGTTTCAGCAGGAGCACGAGCTTCCCCTCCTTCCAGCAGTCAGGAAACCGCCCGGACGCCAGGCTCGCGTCGAACAGTCTCCTGAGGCGGGGCTCCAGATGGTCGAGGACCAGGGCCAAAACTCGGGCGGGAACCCCATCCGGCCCAGGGGCGGTGGTCTTCCGCATGCGCGACACCGCCACCTCTATTTCCGTCTCGGAGACGGGCGGCACACTCTCCTCGTCAGCCTCCCGGTCGTCATCTGGCGGAGCCATGACCGGGGGCGTGTGCGTTGCCCGCCGTGGGAACAGACCCTCGACCACCTCGGTGAGGAAGCTCGTCTGGAGCGTCTCTGTAAGGGGGAGGCCCTGAGTGCGGAGCTTGTTCAGCGCCGCACGGTACGGGCGTCCCCAGGGGTCACGGTCGAGACCCTCCAGCATCTCCTGCCGCTTCGCCTCTTTGGCACGACAGATGGTTTAGGTTTAGGTCCTAGCGCAAGTGTGTCCACACGGAGCGAGATTATCACAATTTTTTTAAAACGGATTTATTACTTATTTATAATTACTTTTTATTTGTTTATATTTTTATTAAGTACATGTAAGCATGATTTACCGTGCGTTTTAATATATATCTCGTCTAACCATACACGCTGTATACTCACTTGTGATTTGAAAAACAAAATCTATTCACAGTATCTACTGGTGTAAAAGAAAAATAATACAGCCTTCAAATACAAACACTTTTGATTTCAATTATATTGGCATGATAAAAGCTTAAATATTCGATGTTTGCTGATGACATGCCTAGAATAGGCACACATCATATTCACTAAAAATAGCAATGAAACAAGCACAAATTAAATATTCTAGAGCGCTTAATACGTCTAAAGAATTATTTTATATTGGCCGCTAAAAATACAAAACTGCAGCAAGGTATTCCATTAACTATTAATAGTAATGTTATTCACAGAAAAACGAGAAATACCTAGAACTCATTTTAAATAACCGCTTGTCTTGGAAACAGCATGTTACGAAATTCAGTTTTAGAATGTCTTCGCTAATAGGTATGCTCAGAAATTCTGCACATTTTATCCTATTAAAATTCGCTATCTTATTTACAATACTTTGATAAAACCACATTTGGACTATATAGTGGAAATATGAGGGGCTGCTACGAAGTCTACATTAAAAGATCTCCAAGTTTCACAGAATAGACTTATTAAAATGTTGTTTAACTGCAAATACCGTACATCAACTCTTAAAATCTACTATGACACAAAATTGATGAGTATACAGAAAATATACATTTTTAAAACTTGCATCCTTATTAGGAAAATATTTTAATAAGGATATTCACACTGAAATATTTTTCGCTAAATATGGCTCTCGTTCATAGAAAAACTACAAGACAGACTAATAAGTTAGTGTTATATGCACCGAGAACCAATTACGGTAAAAGCACTATGTTACATGAATAAGTAGGGATATATAATAAATTGTCTGCTAGAATTAAAAATCATCAGCATCTTTTAAAAGAACTGTTAAAACATTTTGAATGATATTGGGGTAGATTCTCAGTCGCAATGAATGTAGTACGATAGGTAATAGTATTTTAAAAATTGGCAACAAGTCTTAATAGCTTTGCTAACTTTCGATTAACTGTGCAACCCAGACATCTAGTGTATTCAAAGTACCCACAGCTACTTAGAAAACCTTACAATAATTTAACCTACTAACAATAATTTAATGACTAATCTAGTATTCACGGAGTAACTTATATAGGTACTGAGACTATTATGAAGACATAGTTTTTATTATCTGTGCAGTCCAGTGATGTTGTATTGTGATTAATCCTTTCAGTAAGTTATAATGTTTTGTGGATTATTGTTTCTTTGTTTGTAACAACGAATATATAACGAATGTATATATTTTAAAGAATATTCATGTGTACTTAGGTACTAACATTTATAAAAAAAGTTTTAATTGTCTGAGGTTTTCTCATTTAAAGTATTGTAAAATCTTTATGAAAATAAACAATCTAAATCTATATATTTAATTTAATAATATTAACTCAAAGTTTTGAAGTCGGTAAAAATATAATTAAAATCACACTAATTACTTACAGTTTTTCTCCGCCATAGCTCGTGGGTCTTAGCACTTCTGACTTGTAAAGAAACTAAACCACTCCTACAATAACGCTAAAATATTTCCATTTGACGGGCTTCGTGGCGTAGTCGGTAGTGTAACCGACTTCCGTGCACGAGGTCGTGGGTTCGATTCCCACTTAGGACAATTATTTGTGTGATGAACACAGATATTTGTACTGCGTCTGGGTGTTTTCTATCTATTATATGTATATATTTACAAAAAAAAAAGTAGTATATGTATTATATCCGTAATCTGGTACCCATAGCACAAGCGTTAAGCTTAGTTTGGGACCAGAGAACGTTGTGTGAAAATGTCCGTAAATGTTTATTTATTTATTTATATTTATTTATCATTCCTACAACTTACCAGATAACCAGATATAATTATACTAATTATACTTATGTATTATAATTACTGTCTTCGTTATACGTTATATCAACTAGATTAACACACGTCTACACTCCACTGAGCGGCCAGATCGGCTATCCACTTTTTGGAACAGTCTGTCACACCTGCCATTTTATTTTTAAATTACTAGAATAATGATATTTCCGACAGGAAACAGGATGTAACAAACTTTGCAATTTTATTTGTAAATTAATTACTAAAATCATGACACGCGTTAGACACCTACTGATGTTTTTGAAGTCGACTAATTATTTTTTGCGTTTTAGTTCCTGGGTATCTTTTGAAAGCGTTTTTTTTATTTAAAAATAATTCAAATTTCATGTTGTCGTTCAGTGTGGGTATTGTATGTCATTATTAGTTAAATCAGTGTAATATTTCCATGTTAAGGAAGCAATTAATATAGATAATTTAATGTCATATATGTTTTCTGAGTGCTCGCGACTGACACTTGGCTCAATTGTCCCACACCCCGCGGCTCCCTCGCCAAATTTGGAGGGGCGCGTCTTCGTGAATGGCACTATCTATAACCAGAATAATTTTAAAACATGTCTATAATTATAACTTTGTAGACTAAAATGCACTATCTGTTTTAGCCAGATACAAGAATGACAGGACAAAAAAATTGCAGTTATGCCTATATTTTGCTTAAAATGTATTAGAACGTAACATTAGCGTATATAACGTGATTAATGAACGTTTTTTTTTTACATAAATACAAAAACAATCTTACATACCGATGATGGGGATGGTTGGCTACCTTATTTTTGGGATCCAGTTGATTGGGTCCCAACAAAAATAACGCATACGCGAAAATTATAGAAAACTTATACATGTGTCTCAGTCACTCTTGCTAAGACCTAATATGTGTGACCTGTCGCCCTTTTCTTCATCCTTAGTATTAAAATAGTAGCGAGTCTATAGTATACTTAGTCTATGCCTCTAATGCATTTTTATTGTTCTTTCAATTCGCATTATTCGTTCAATACGTCTAGGTTAGAATATTAATAATTGCTTAGAATAGTTGAATGAACCATTTGTGATATGTCGTATTTTTTATACTATAAGGATGGTAAAAAACCTGTATCTGATGGTAGGCGGTTACTATAGAATATAGGTGCTAGCAACACCAGACGCATGACTTACGCGTCGTCTACTCAAATGAAAGGGATAGGAGTTAGACAGGAAGGATAGTAAGGAAAGGATGAGGAAGGCGTTTAGTCATCCGGCACACTCACTTAGCATACGAAACAATAAAGTACGAGTACCTTTTTTTTTAAAAGAAGTACCTTTTTTTTTAAGGTGCGAAGAAATGTTGCTAACCGTACACCCCGTCGTCGGGGCAACGAATAGGGTACCTAGTGTGGGGCCCTCACCCACTAAAGAAACCCGCCGTGTGCCGTCTCTCCGTATTTATTGGCGGGCCACCGGAACCATATTACATTCCTTCAGTGGTACAGTAAGTACCTACGGTTGTTTCACGCTGGTTTTGCTTGTTGGGTGGTACTTCCCGGATCGAGTCGGCCCATTCATGCTGGGATAAGCAGGGCTCCACAACTACTATGTAGGTACCAAAAAAAATATGTATAATATATTTCTTCTCTTTAAAATATTGAACTGCAAAGTACCTGTGGTGACGGACTAAGAATACAAGTGTCACCACCCTATTCTTTCCCACGGATGTCGTATGAGGCGACTAAGGGAAGTAAGCAATTATTACCCATTGCATTACTGGTGGTAGGGCTGGGTACTAAGTGGGAGTACTCACTTGCTATTGGGCCCATGCGGGTTGGTATCACCATCTCTCGTGTGACCGGTCATAAAGCACGTGTGTTTTGGTTGTAGCTGTAGTTTATTCTTTCATTTCATATCTGTGAAATAAAATGTTAAGCAGCGGCTTGACAATACTCCCGGTATAATTGAGTCCATGAGCGACGATTACCATTTACGATAAGGCGGGTAACTCCTCTGCCACCATACTCAATAAAAAAACCTATATGTTAAAATATGTTATTTTTATACATTTTTTGAAATATTTTTGGTTCAATGTTCAATAAGAAGATATCATTTTAGGTTTAATCCCCAGGCGTCGTTACGCAGTGCCGGTGGCCAAAGCATTAAATATTCTTTATGTGACTTGTAAAGACTCATAGCTCTACATAGTCCCAAGTGATTTCACGGAGAGATTTCACTGGGGCATCAGTTTTGCTTGCGGTGGTCTTTATACAGACTTTGCTTCATTATAAACTAGAATCTACCGGCGACTGCGTCCGCGTTGACTTTAGAATATATTATATCTCTATAACACAATATTATCTCTATGCAAAAATAGCTATTCCATAGGAACTATCAATGTGTCCGGGATATAAAGTACACTTTGTCCTTTTCTGCCTCCAGATTCATCATTATTGGTTCAGTAATACGGCGTGAAAACGTAACAAGCAAATAAACAAACAAACTCACTTTCTGATTTGTAATATTAGTATGAATACCTACTTTAATGTCCAACTGTAAAAAATAGTAAATTTTATCTGTTTTTTAAACTTCCCGCTAAGAAAATTGAAAATTTTCAAAAATTGGGAAGTTATTGGTCATACCCCATTTTTCGAAAATCGAGTTTTCTACGGATGTTGACGTTTTGATGTCCTAGGAAGGTTCCCCGAATGTTTCCGCGATATGGTCTATCTGTGTGTGTGTGTGTGCGTGTGTGTGCGTGTGTGTGTGTGTGTGTGTGTGTGTGTGTGTGTATGTGTGTGTGTGTGTGTGTGTGTGTGTGTGTGTGTGTGTGTGTGTGTGTGTGTGTTAGTGTGTGTGTGTGGCCGTATGTAAACCTCTCACAACTTTTGAACGGCTTGACCGATTTCATGGGACTTGGCGTCATTCGAAAGGACTTGACCAAACTTAGATTTTGAATACAATTAAGACCGATTCGAACCGGTAGATCTTGAGAAATGTAAAAAAACTAAATTTTTTTTTCAAATGTGTTTTTTTAAATAACTTTTAAACGGTTTAACCGATCGATTCCAAAAACTAATCAGCTCTTAACATCAAAAAACTACGTCGATCGCCGCCAGTCTGGTCAAAATCGGTAGATTCGTTCATGAGATATCGTTGTCGAAAAAAAATTAAAAATATGATTTTTTTTCAGATTTTTTATGAAATTTTCAGTCTGACCAGTTTGAACTTTAAGATTCTTTAAAGAGTTCAAAAAGTTGCGTTGAATGCCGTAAACGACAAGAAAATCGGTTCATTCATTCAAAAGTTATTGCGATTTGAAAATTCAACGAATAGTGTTTTATTAAATCTCTATCAGACTTTTGAGCTCGAAGAGCGCAAAAGCATAGAACAGTGATCTCTTTGAACTCGGAGAGCTCAAAATGACACAGAAATTATACTTTTGAGCACTTATTATGTTTTTGAGCTCAAAATTTAATTGCAAAAACAAATTTGAGCGCTTAAGTATGAAATTAGCGGGAAGTTGCAGGGATGGCCTTTAGAGTCAACCGTTTTTTTTTATTGCTTATGATGGCAGATGAGCCCCGGCCCACCTGATGGAAAGTGGTAACCGTCGCTCATGGACTCAAATATGCCGAGAGTATTGTCAAGCCGCTGCGCACCATTTCATTTCTGAGATATGAAATGAAAGAAGTGGAGTCCGAGTCGTATGTATACGACTCGGAAATCGAACCTGAGGCCTAGTGATCTGAAGCCGCATACACCACTATATATATAATTATATATCTTTGAACATAGGTACTAATTACTAATACATATTGCGCAATCGTTGTTTTTCTTACCATTCATCAACACCCACTTAACACAATATGCCTTATTAGCGATGTTAGTTAGGGCTGAATCATCGTTTGTTGATCTATTTCTCGTTAGAGGAGCGTAATCATAATATTAAATTATCTATAAAGCGAAACTTATCATCTCTCACCAGGAGGGTTAGGCAGAATGTCATATTTCACGTGTCGACCGTATCGAGATCACTGTGATTGGTTGACAGATTACCGTGATTGGTCAACGGATTATTGTGACATCATGTGTCTGTTTCTCGACCAATCACAGTGACCTCGATACGGTCGACACGTGAAATATGACATTCTGCCTAACCCCCCAGGGGGTTTAGTCAGAATCTCATATCTCAAAATCGACCGACGCGTAATGTCGCAAAATATCCGTTGGCCAATCACGGTGATCTCTCAACCAATCACAGTGATCACGATACGATGTCGATTGTGAGATATGAGATTCCGTCTAACCCCCCAGGTTGTGGCATTTAATTTCCCTTAGGCTTAGAACTTTATCCCGCCTTAACAAAATAAAAAAAAAAGCTTAGAACTTTATACCTACGTCATAATTTCTTTAATAGATTCTCCCCTAGGCTCTGTTCGCGTCTCTATGGTATATAGAAATAGCCAAACGGTAAACCATTATTTTTTCATTTATAGGGGTGCGTCATTAAATATATAAACATATAAAACTCCGATACCGTTTGATCAATTATCGTGAAAGATAAAATAGTGTGTTATTTTGTGACGTAGGTTTTTATGATGATACCACTGAATTAATGCCACACAGTTTCAGTGGTCTGCCAATACAGGTGGAGAGCCACGAAAGTTCGTCTAATGTTTCGTTTTTCACTTTAAGGGGGCAGGGCAACTCTTTGTGTGATCCACAAATGGTTGTTCTAAGTCTGGGTGTACTTTGTGTCCGTGAAATTGTTTGTGTTTAAAGTCCCCCGCCATACAAAGATTAATTATTCCTAAACGCAGGTTGTTGTCTTTAAAAAAACATACACCTTTTATCGCGGCAATAATATAAACAGGATGATCCCAGTGGGGTAGCTGTTTTGTCATTTCAAACCCGTGAAATCAAATGGAGAGCAGCGGCTTGATAATACTCTTAGTACAATTGATTCCATGAGTGATGGTCACCGTTAATCATTGGGTGGGCCGTGGCAATATCATATATATGTATATATATATATAAATCTGTACAAAAATATAGATACAAAAGCACTTCCAAGTTTAAGACTATACTTGTCCGGTGTCTAATGGCTGTCGTAGATACTCATGTAGTTTCTCGACAGCCATCATTGTTTTAACTTGTTTAGTCGAACTATCTACAAGAACATTGTTGTTATCGTTCGCGAAATATCGTTAATATTTAGAAAGTTTGATAATCAAAATTGCAAACGAGCGTGTAATATTGCGCAAAGCTATGGTAAATGTATAAGCTGTCCTAAGACATGGGTAGGTATCCATAGGTATCCACCACTGATGGAATGTAATATGGTTCCGGTGGCCCGCCAATAAAAGCGGAGAGACGGCACACGGCGGGTTTCTTTAGTGGGTGAAGGACCCACACTACCCTGTTCTTTGCCCCGAATGACGGGGTGTGCGGTTAGGTACATTATTTCCAGCCTAAACAAAAAAAAAAGGTATCCGTAGGTATCCATGTCTTTCTTTACCGTGATTACCTACTTATTCTATTATAAAATTACCATTTGCCAGTCTTAAATTAAACGGCAAGTGGGTCGTCGTTCTAAACTGTATTATCATTTACAATACCAGGTCTAACAGAAATCAATAGTACCATACCTTTAATTGATAAATTGAGACGGATAAAACGTGTGGCCATCGAAAATAATTGTTTTACTTGTGATTACATTTTGCATCATGCATCAAGATTAAGAAAAAGCTTATTTTTAATAAAACGTGATCTTTTAAGATAAAGAGAATGATTTATTCTATAGATTATAAAAAAGCTTGTGCCTAGCAAGATCGGCATTAGGTACCTACCTACATAAAAAAATAATCTCCAAATTGAAAAAGGTTATTCACGATGGAGAGCCGTTCAGTTATGAATAGCGATCGTTATTCTATTTTGTATAATATAAAATGTTGGCTGCAAAGAAATAGGTACTTACTAGAGATGGGCCGAATGTGATTTTAACCGAATATGAACTTCGGCCGAACATTCGGTAAATATACAAAATTCGGCCGAAGTTCGCCCGAACTTCGGTGTGTGCTTTCTCGGGAGTAGCAAGTCATATTTTGTGTGTATTTTTTATGAAAGACAACGCCGTAAAGCAATAAAAAAACAGTCGGTGTAAGGGTGACACCTTATTTCAAATTATTAGGTGTATTGATGAGATTGTGAAAAAAACTAATTCATTTATAAATTTTAACTTATCTGTAATAATTATAGTTTAACAAGCAACTGAACATGCTTAAATGACTTTCGAGTAGTGGTATATGTGTCTTATTTTGCAGCTACGACAGATGTGTATTTCTCTAAATTTTAGTATAAACCTTACCATTTTCTTATACCAAATGTTCGGCATTTAAAACCGAACTTCGGCCGGTTGCCGAAGTTCGGTTCAAATTCGGTTAAACCGAATGTAAAACGAACTTCAGCCCATCCCTAGTACTTACCTATTAGAAAAAGAAAATTTATATATAGGTATTTTGTATTCAAATTGGAATCATTCAAAACGTTTTATGCCATTTACGTTTATTTCATTCTATTTACATAAAATTTAACCTATATTATTATGTTTCTAGCTGAACTGGCGTATTTTCTACCGCCTCAGAATAAATACATTTTGTTTTAACTTAATAGCTGAATTAAATCCAGTTTTTTATTAAGATAAAATGAACATTCAAAAATAATTAAATTCAATAAATGTACAGAAATTAAAATGCATACCGGAAACAGTATACACCATGTTCGTGTTTGCTTCTGTCATGTATGAAAGACTTTTACCTTCCAATTCGCAAAAAATTCTGGGGACCCAGATGAACTGATAAAATCGTCGAAATCATTCTTTACGTTCTCGAGAGATCATTAAAAAGGCTAAAATACAAAATGAATGAGAGAATTAAAGTATTTTTACTGCTTTTTTTAGTTATTCTACTATGCCGAGAGGAGACAAATCCAACAAATGAAGGATTATAGAAATCGATCCAGCCGTTCTTAAGTTATAAATGGTTTAACGAACCCGACTAGGTTTTATATATAATTATCATGTTACTGTAAAAGCCCGAATATTGGTTAATCTTAGGATTTACCAACATGAGTCGGTAAATGTAAGAATATATAAAAAAGGAACGCGATTATCAATATATACTTGTTGAGTGCTATGTAGGTATCCATATAGGTTAGGGTTTTTTTTTTAATTTTAATATCCTTAATACGCTTCCCCTGATATTAGGTATCAAATTATTAGTTATAATTATTGAATGGTTGTAAAAGATCGAAATAAACGATGATCATAGAACGGTTCGGACTTTTATAATTAAGAGTTGGTAAATCTTAGGTTTTACTGGAAAATCTTAGAATTTACCGTAGTTCGGGCTTCTACAGTAACATAATATACTATTTAATATTATGATACGCCCGCCGTTGCCCACCGTCTCCTTAAAAATCCGATTATAATTACATTATTTAAAGCTGGTAAGTAGGTAGGTACTTAGATATATTAGCGGCTGGGCTATGCTCCAGGTTCTTCTGAGTCCATGGTTATTACCTACTTACCATCCATGGGTACATTTCTCTTTTTTATAAAACGTGGCTTCAGTAATAGGCACTAAATAATTCCGATTGTTTCAGTGTCATGCCCAGCGCCCCTCAAGAACCGCGACTTTGTCCTCCAGAGGTCGTGGTTGGACACCGGCTACGAGAAGATGATCCTCAATCACTCCGTTTTCCATAAAGATTACCCGCCGCGAAAGGGATTTGTGAGGTGAATACTCTGATTTTACTCAAACTAATCAGTTTTACATAGTATCACGCCTGTATTCCCCGAAGCGGTTAAGCAGAGGTGTATTATATACCCACCGAGCGAGCCTGAGCGAGCCTATTGCCGGGCCTATCTATAGGGCACATTTCCAAACTCCGGGCTGCTACTGAGACTTATTCTTTTTACGAAAAACCTTAATAGCACTGCCTGACCCGGAGATCGAACCCGAGACCTCATAATCAGCAGTCGCTTACACTACCGCTGCACCACAGAGGCAGTTTAGTTTTCAAGGGATAAAAATAAAAGATTGTCGGATTAAGACAAATATAAAATGAGTTTTACCTATATGTCATAGAATTTTGCGGACACTCCAAATATCTAAAACAATACGTAATCATTTATTAACAATGTAATGCTTTATTGTTATCGTGTTTTTTTATTTTATTATTATTTTATTATATTAGAGTTTTAAGAGGCGACTGAGGAAATACCGGGAGAGTGGGCAGCAGCACTCCTTCGAGTATTAACAACATCCACTGCGATCGCCAACCCGCCTGCCAAGCGTGGCGATTACGGCACTATCCCCCATTCTTGGGGAGGCCTATGTCCAGCAGTGGACGTTAAAAGGCTGATGGATGGATGGATGGATATTTATATTAATTTGAAAACTTCGGAAGAGCCACCATGCATGTTTATAAATTGACATGGTATGTCTATTGTGTTATCTCTACAATTACAAAACGTTCCGCACTTATATGAAGTTTTACGGTTATAATATTCATGTTCTCATACAAGTATCATAGAAATGCAGATATACCAAAAATAAAAAACTAGACGTCGCGGGACTTCTACCAGATGTGAAAACATCGAAATTATTTTGTAGAAATAAAATGATCATAACTTGACAAGGTACTCCTCAAGACGAATCAAACAAGTATAAACTCGAAAGGGTTGCGTCGTTTCATTACAGAGTTACTGCGACCACTTTCCAGCTCCATCGTCAGACCCTGGATACCATCTAGAGACAAAGTACTCGTAAAGACAAATCAAACGATTCCAAACTCGATGGGGTTGCGTCGTTTCATTACAGAATTACTGTGGCCGCCTTCCAGCCCCATCATCAGACCCTGGATATCATCTAGGACTGAAGTACTAGTCAAGACATTTCAAACGTACCCTAACTCAATGGAGTTGCGCCATTTAATTACAGAGTTTCGCATGGCCACCTTCCAGCTCCATCATCAGACCCTGGATACCATCTAAAGACAAAGTACTCATCAAGATGAATCAAACGTGTCCAAACTCGATGGGGTTGCATCATTTCATTATAGAGTTACTGTGGCCACCATCCAGCTTCATCATCAGGCCCTGGATACTATTTAGACACAAAGTACTCGGCAAGACGAATCATACGAGCCCAAACTCTATGGGGTTGCGCCGTTTCATTATAGAGTTCCTATGTCCACCTTCCAGCTCCATCATCAGATCAGTTCCATGTCATCATAATATTGCATTGCCACGTGATATACACATGCGTGTAAATTGTCAGCTCAATCGGAAACAGCTCAATGGGTGTGTCAAATTTAACTTGCAAGATTTGAACGGGACATGTACAAAAAAGCGTCGCCACGCTAACAGCCGATTTTACCCTCCCGCCGCATTAGATGTTTCACATAAAAAAAAACAACAAATGAAACCTGAAACAAAAGACTATTGAAGTTATTCTTTTTTCAAATTAAATATTAAGGCACAGTCGAAGACGGTTCTTAGACTGTGGTTAAGGTATATACGGCCAGTTTGTACTAAGAATTTTATGAAAAAGAAAAGAAAAAATATTGTAATTCATCGGTCCTTGAAAAGTGTGCAATGTTTCAATTTACTCCGACGTTTAGAAATTGGTGAAAATTACGTTTAAAGATTCCGTAACATAGATAGGCAGATATACATAGATACAGATGAAGCTAATAAAAGCGTGTTCTCAACACTCACTTTACAATATATTATATAATGTTTGTAAGGATTATAAGCCAAGATCTTCAGTCAACAGTAAGTAAGCCAACAGTTCATACCGAGCCTCTAAAAAATACATTTTAAGATAATACTCATTTATCCTTTTTGAAATGGTAAATTATTATAGAAGTAGATCTTTAACAAAATAATGCAAAGTGATAAATATACTTACGACTGTAAAATATAATGTTGAAAATTATCCTCGCTCCACTTTTATAAGGATACAATTTAAAAGTAATTAATTTTTTTTCCCTACTGCAGCAAGAAATATTCATGTCTATAATAATATAAAGTTTACAGCCGCTTATTTCACAGGGAAGGCTAGAATTAGCTACCGTTTATTTTTTCGTTTTATGTGTTCTAAATTACTTCTTCTAACTAAAGCATAAAATTATGGAACAATACATTAATCACAAAGTGGAAAATGTGAAATCGAAAATAACAGTCACGAGCAGGATTTGAACCTGCATCTCCTGGATACGGTCCAGATGCTTTGCTAATTCAGCCATCGTGACAATTGCTCCTGACTGCTAATTTCGATAACACATTCATACTTAACGTCTTTGGGTGACGTCTGCGCCATCTGTTGGAAGTATTTTCATACATTATACCGACCAGGTAAACTTAATTTTACAATTAAGATTTTTCCTAATAATGACGCAAACCCTATAAATATTTATATATATTAATATATTTTTTTTATTATAATAAATTTTCTGATGGTTTATTAATTTAAATTTGCGTTGATCAGTTGTGTAAGTAGCATGAATTTATTATTGTAGCATTTACAAAATCTAAATTAAAGTTATCATACCTATTTTAATATGTTTCCTATACTATTATAAAGCTGTAACATAGCTGTGTCTGTACATTTAAGATATTTTAGAAAAAATGACTGTAATAGACTATATAAGCGTATCTAAACACAAAACGATTATTTTTAATTCTTTGTCAGTTTATCTGTTTGTTTGTTCGCGCATCACGCATAAACTGCTGAACGGATTTTGATGCAACTTTTTATTTGATAGCTCTTGATTACACTTAACAACTGGTATACATTTTATACGCTACTTTATCGGGAAGCTGAGATATAACCCAAAAACTTACTTTCGGCTGCGGCGGAGCTGCGAAGAAAGGCTAGTAACGTATTAAAATTGCACTTGCGAGTGTGGTTTATGTTCATAAGAAAATCGCATTTAACGAAAGCGACTTAAAATAAGGTGATAGATGCCCACCGTAGATGCCTATTTGTCTGCTTATTATCATTTTAGTCAAAATGGAAAAAATAAAAGCCGAACTTTCTTAATCACAATTTATTTCTGAAATATTACTTTCAGAATCTACATTTACTAAGAATCTTTCTGTTACATTATCAATAAGGTGAACGAGTAGCATAATTTTATTTCGTTACTTTAAGTATACTAACATACTCGACATATCTCAACTACCATTGCAGTGTCTACAACTTCAGGCCTCAGTAAATAATTCTTTAATTTCAGCTATTTTAAAACATTTGTTATTTCTTGCGACACGCCCCTTTACCTGTGCCCATACTAGTTATATGGGATTTGATTTACAGTGCTAAGGAAGTCTTTTGAGATGTTGATACCATACTCAACAGTGAACTCCTCAACTAAATTTTTTGATAATAAGTGTTTTCTTTTGTAATGATTTACAGTAATTCTGCTTTAATCAGTGTATTAATTTAGTAATTGCTCACATTCTTTGAGTTTAGCCACTTTTGAACTGGGCCTTACGCCACCCTGTAGTGGCAGTTTTATTCTACCTTATGGGAGTGGTAAGAAGCGTTATCTAATACCAAAACGAAATCATCAAAATTACCTTTAGCCACTCTTCAAAATATTCTATTTTAATAATAATATATCTGCTTACAATTAGAAGCTGTAGCGGCCCATATAGATAACATAAAACTGTTTAAAACAATAAGCTTTGTGTATTCCGCTCACCTCAAAAAAGAGCAATAGTTTCCTAGAATTCTGTGAACCCCATCTGCGCTAGAACAATAACTCTAACGATTACAACTGCATCGGATTCCTCGGAAACACATTAATTGTCAAAGCAGTAAAGACACCTTGGCCACTGTAGTCCCGACAAACATGCAAGTTAATCCCGTTTTATCGACATAATTATGTTATCCTTTATTACCCATTATCTGCCGATGATTTATTTTAAGTTTTAAATAAATACAGTAAAATTGTGTTTTTTTGCACTATTAACCTTTTCAAATAGTACGGTATATTTTATATACATTTCCAATAAATTTATCTGCCAACCCTGTTTTTTTATATGTATAATAAAAAGGGTAAATTTGGCTAACATGGCAACCCTAAATTCATTCACACATAGATAGCCGCCGCCATTACGTATCTTCAATGTTGTCTTAGCGAGGCGCTGTCCGTTTCTTTATACGTCCATGGTTTTTACCTTATATCTCAGGTTCCCGATACAGTAGCGGGATAAAATGTATAGGTTACCAGTTTGTAAGACTAATCAAAAGCTATCAAATGAAAAAAGTTTTATCAAAACCCATTCAGTATTTTTTATTTATAAACCGAACAGACAAAAATTCTAAAAAAATGGGTTTGTGTTCAGAGAAGCCTAAATTAAATATTACCTATTTTTTTCTTAAATATCAACATTTTTTTTCTCTCAAATATCTTAAATGTACAGACACAGATCTGGTACAGCTTTATAATAGTAGGTATAGATGGAGGGTCCTGTTAATGGTTCTAAACTAACATTAAAAAAAATATTTGCTTTTACTTTCACGTCGACAAATTATCAGGACACGTAGATAAAGATATTGATACTATTGATATAATACTTCAGTGGCAATATAAAACTGTGATGTTGGTATTACAGGGGATTGTCAAGGTATTATCGTTCCGAGTGGTATGTACCTACCCTCGCCTCTGGGACACCTACTCAATTTGCCGTATTTTTTTTATAAAGATAACACACTGGCCTAGGCATACAAAGGGATTGTTGTTATTAGATTATAACTGAATGTGCGGTACTCAAATATTTAAAATCAACTTTAAGTACTACATATTGAACTTAAGAACTGTTTATATAGATCTCCTTGTTAATTTATCCATCAAGATATAATATCAATTCTTATAACGATACATTAGTAGAACTTTCGTCATCCGTTCTAAAATAATATATTATATTATAGGCAATTATTTATTAGGAACACAACCCCGAGTTTCGAGCATGACAAATCAACCATTTTTCTTGTAGTAGTAAGCCTGGATTATCCCAGCATGAACGCCGGCGCAATCGGGGAAGTACCACCAGTTAGAGGACTATATTATTATTGAATTTTATTTCTTGATTGAGGAAAACATAAGGCCTGAGAGATTTGATCGACAACTTGTGAAGACTGCCTACCCGCATTTGGCCAGTGTGGTAGGTTATAGGCCATTAGGACTAGTACTTTTTCTGTGGCCATAGTCTGTAGTGCCCCTCACTCTGAGAGGAAACCTACTCTCGCTCGTGAAAAAAAAAACGCGCGGTAAATAACTAGTCTAGTTTTTATATTCGGACACCTGTTTCAAGCGCTTAATGGGGGTACCATGTTCGCTAGAATCTCGGTAAAAGCGGTGAATAAATAAAGCCACTCAAACTACATTGAAATGCATGAGATTTTCGAGAAAGCTTTTAGCAAAACTTAAAAATAAAAATGAGAATACATATATCCGCCACATCCTCCTTAATATCTTTCCAATGCTTATAATATGTTTCAGAGATGACAAAATCGTATTTCAAGGAAATAAAATAGGGGATTGAATTTAAATCATAAAACAATTATTGCTAACGAAGTCACGGGTCGGTCATTTATAAAGGTCATGAGGTAGGTACGGATAACAATAAATATTGTTGTAACAAGGGAACTGAACATAGCACATATGATATAGTAACTTTTACGTTCAAATATCGAGTCACGGATTGACGTGCACGATAATTTTATCTAATCACTGAAATGAAGTGGCGAGCAAATTGTGCAAATATAGGTACTAATGAAACGCGACCACTCTCCGCCCACATGGAGACTGTGGAGGTGATGTATTTTGATGTGAAACATCTAATGCGGAGGGAGGGTAAAATCGGCTGTTAGCGTGGCGACGCTTTTATTTTACTTGTCCCGTTCAAATCTTCCAAGTTAAATTTGACACACTTCCCGGTTTAGGATTGAGCTGAAATTTTACACGCATATGTATATCGCGTGACAATGCAATATTATGATGACATGGAGCTGATCTGATGATGGAGCTGGAAGGTGGACCTAGGAACTCCATTATGAAACGGCGCAACCCTATCGAGTTTGGACTCGTTTGATTCGTCTTGACGAGTACTTTGTCTCTAGATGGTATCCAGGGTCTGATGATGGAGCTGGAAGGTGGCCACAGTACCTAAGTCTGTAATGAAACGACGCAACCCCATCGAGTTTAGAATCGTTTGATTCGTCTTGACGAGTACTTTGTCTTAAGATAGTATCCAGGGTCTGATGATGGAGCTAGAAGGCGGCCGTAGGAACTCCGTTATAAAACGACATAACTCCATCTAGTTTGGGCTCGAATTATTTGTCTTGAGGAGTAATTTGTTTCTGGATGGTATCCAGGGTCTGACGATGGAGCTGGAAGGTGGTCACAGTAACTCTGTAATGAAACGACGCAACCCTATCGACTTTATACTCTTTTAATTCGTCTTGAGGAGTACTTTGTCAAGTTATGATTATTTTATTTCTACAAAATAATTTCGATGTTTTCACATCGGGTAGACGTCCCGCGACGTCTACTTTTTTTTTATTGCCAGTGGTGGCAGACGAGCCTGTAGTCCATCTGGTAAGTTGTAGCCGGCGCTCATCGCCAGGGACATCACAAAGCACCATATGAGTAAAGAGCGTTTATAGAATATAAAAGTGACATATAAAAGTTCCCTTTTTATAGCTCGTTTACCTTTTGTCTCACCGCCTTTTGAATACAGTGAAGCGTTGTGCATTCAAGCATTTTTCTTTAAAAGAAAAATGAAATACCTACAATCATTGATCTATAAATTAAGGGTACACAATTGTGTATAGAAATCGTGGTAAAAATAGTGTATATAATCTTACTTGAATCTATAGTATTCATTTCGCAAACACTTTACTTCACAAAAAAGAATACAATTCACTTAATATTGAGAAATCATATATATATTATATAATATTGAGAAATCATAAATCATATGGACGGGCCTCGATGGCGTAGTCGGTAGTGTAACTGACTTCCGTGCACGAGGTCGTGGGTTCGATTCCCACTCAGGACAAATATTTGTGTGATGAACAAAGATATTTGTACTGCGTCTGGGTATATTCTATCTACTATAAATATGTATGTATTTACAAAAAAAAGTAATATATGTATTATATCCGTAATCTGGTACCCATAGCACAAGCATTAAGCTTGGTTTGGGACCAGAGGACGCGTGGCCCTTGAAAAGTCCTACTCTTCCATGGGCGCCGACGTGGCCCGCCCGCCAGCGCCTCGATAACGGTCAACAGTGTGGGCTTCCCAATCCAGGCCCACATCAAATATCTGGGCCTGGTATTGGATGGACGGTGGCACTTTGACGAGCACTTCCGCCGTCTTGCGCCAAGGCTCGTCAACACGGCGTCCGCCCTCGGGCGACTTATGCCGAATTTGGGCGGACCGAGTCTTGCGTGTCGACGACTCTATGCGGGGGTAGTACGGTCGATGGCGCTGTACGGCGCGCCCGTGTGGGCGGAGTCCCTGGCCGCTCGCAATAGGGCCCTTCTGTGGCGTCCACAGAGGGTCGTAGCGGTCAGGGCAATACGCGGGTACCGCACGGTCTCGACCGATGCAGCCTGCGCGTTGGCCGGAACGCCCCCGTGGGATCTGGAGGCGGAGGTGCTCGCCGACGTCTATCGGCGGGCGTCAACGGCGCGGGCGGGGGGCAGCCGCCCCTCGCCGAGCGCAATGTCATCGTGGCGGGAAGATGCCCGCCGCGCCACCGTCCTAAAGTGGAAGTCTCGGCTGGAGACGCCCCGGGCCGGTCTCTGGACCGTGGGGGCACTCCGGCCGATCTTGGAAGAATGGGCAGGGCGGCAGCACGGGGTCCTCACCTTCCGGTTGGTGCAGGTTTTGTCGGGGCATGGTTGCTTCGGCAAATACCTGCACACGATCGCAAGGAGGGAGACGACCCCAGGCTGTCACCACTGCGACTGCGACGAGGACTCGGCGCAGCACACGCTCGAGTCGTGCCCGGCCTGGGATGTGCAGCGCCGGGAACTCGTTGCAGTCATAGGCGTGGACCTGTCACTGCCGGCCGTTGCGCGAGCGATGGTTGGCAGTGACAGGGCCTGGACCGCGGTCGCCACCTTCTGCGAGGCTGTCATCTCGCGGAAGGAGGTGGCGGAGAGGGCCCGTGAGGAATCCTCCTTCGCGGACCCGATTCGCCGCCGGCGCGAGGGGCGGCGTGCGCGCGCTTACTTGCGCCTGATGCCGCCCTAGCCGAGGCTGCGGACGGTGGGGTCGGGGAGTACCCTGCCGTCCGCGGAAGCCTACCGCGAAGGTGCGACGCCCAAGTGCGCGAGGCGTCGCTCAAGAGAGGGTGCCCGTAGGGGCTGCCACCTGCGGATCGCGGTCGTAACGACGCGGTACCCGTGATCCGCCGTAGCAAGGGCGGGTGGAGGCGCACGGTGGGTTTTTAGTGGGTGAGAGCCCCATTCACCCCGTTGTCTCCCCGGGCAGCGGGGTGTGCGGTAGGACTTTTTGCCCACCTAAAATAAAATAAAAAAAGGGACCAGAGGACGTTTTGTGAAAATGTCCGTGAATATTTATTATTATTATTATATACAATCATATATTTAGAATTAATTTTATAAAATAATAACAGTTTTAACTGCATGCGTGAGTATTATACACTATTCGGAAAGAACGAGAGAAAAAGAGACAGTCAATGAGTTTTTCAAAAGAGATTTTAGTACTTATTATTTTTAGGCACGTTGATACGTTGTGGTCGTAGCGACTGCTTGCGCGTCGAAACAACACTAAACCAAAATAAGTGCAGGAAAGCGTAATCTGCACTCATTTATAGTGGACACTTTTAGTTCCTAATTGTGTATCTTCTCTTTTTTATACACCAATGCCTAATCAATTAATTTAATTACTACTTTACGAAAGGATTTTTTCATCTCACATATTTAGATTTTAGCATACTACTGATATTCGTATTCTGATAGTAGGTATATGAGTATATGAACTTTAGCTCCTAATTCTTCTTCAAAACATTCATGGAATAATTTTAAATACGCACATAATAATTTTATTATAACTTATTCAGACATTATTCAGCGAGGCAGCAGACATTATTCAGCAATATATTCATGACTACGTCGACAAATTACCAACTCTAATAATACCAAGCTGTAAAACGTTTATTAAATATTATTGTTTCTATTGAATTTATTATACCAAGAGGGCCTAGCGTTTAAGTTCAAGGAAATCAAATTAACATCGAAATAACGACATAATTATATTACACATTAACTGCTATCCGCGACTTAATCCGCGGGGAATTTAGTTATTTTCTTTGTTATGTAAAGCCCTAATTATTTTTAAAAATAAAAGTGGCCTAAGTTTGTACCTACTTAATAACATCAGCTAGCTCTTCCTCTCTTCCAGAGATCCCGTCTAAACATGTTGTTATAGGTAATGTACATAATATACTATCATATTATGTATTTAGTAAAAAGCTAAAATTAAGACTTTACAGACTATTTATTTGAAATAGAAGATAGGCATTATTGTATTCGGTAGGAGTGTAGAGTGCTGCCGCCCTAGCTGTGGCTGCGGGTGGATGGACCGGGGAACGTCCGCCACCCGCAAGGTTTCCCGCGAAGATGAGACGCTCCGTGTGCGGATGCGCCACTCACTAGAGAGTACCCGAAAGGGTAAACCGCCGGCGGGCCACTGAAGTAATCCAAAACAGTACCAGTGGTCCGTCAACATAGGCGGAGAGACGGCACACGGCGGGTTTCTTTAGTGGGTGCAGGCCCCACACTACCCTGTTCGTTGCCCCGAACGACGGGTGCAGTTAGATACATTTTTTCCCGCCTAAACAATGGAGTGTAGTGCTGTTTTTTTTATTAATTTATTTGTTATACATAACTATGATAATGTAGTTACATGGAGTCTTATTTTATTCTCACAAAGCTTTATTCTTTTATTAGAAGTAACTGCCTCGGTGGTACAGCGGTAGTGTAAGCGACTGCTGATCATGAGGTCTCGTGTTCGATTCCCGGTCAGGCAGTGTTATTGAACTTTTTCGTAAAAAGAAAAATTCTCAGCAGCCCGGAGTTCGGAAATGTGCCCGGTAGACGGCAATAGGTTCGCCCCCTATTACGTGGGACTTAACATAGCTGCCGAATCGAGGGTGTGTAATATACATGTTTTTCTTTAACAAGTAGTGATAAATTGTAAACAGATACACAATTAATATTTAAAAAAATGAAAAAGTTAGAGGTGTGTGCCGTACGAGTTCTGAACCTTGGACACAGGATCGAACTCGATACCACAGTCTGCAAGGACAAGGTCCTTGGTTTTACTTCTACGCTATCACTACTAATATACGAGTAATATTAATGCGACACATTAATAATTATCTCTATGCAAAAATAGCTAGTCCAAGTTTCAGAGATTAAAAAGTAGCATAACGTCGTTTTTATGGCATTCATCAAAATTTTACATGTGTGACAAACACAGATACGTTTTTTTTATTGACTGTAGTGGCAGACGAGCCACGGCCCATTTGATGATAAATGATAACCGTCGCTCATAGACTCGACTATACCGAGAGTATTGTCAAGCCGCTGCTCACCATTTCATTTCACAGATATGAAATGAAAGAATAAACGGCTATCTCCTGCTACAGCCAAAACGCAACTAAGTGTTTCATGGCCGGTCACACGGGAGATGGTGGTACTAACCCGCTCGGGCCCGATACCAAGTGAGTACTCCCACTTGGTACCCAGCCCTACCACCAGTTATGCAATGAATGATAATTGCTTAATTCCCTAATGCCCGGTTCCTATAATAATAAAACGGATCGTTTTACTTACGATTGGTAGAATATTCTACCAGGCGTAAGTATAATCTGTTCCTATAAAATACGAGTCGTAAGTGAATTGACTGGCATTTTGCAACTAACGGATGGGTAGCTGTTAACAATGACGATTCGTTGATTATAGGAACCGGGCATTAGTCGCCTCATACGACACCCGTGGGAAAGAATGGGGTGGTGACACTTGTATTCTTAGTCCGTCACCACACGGAATAAATATAGTATTTTCGCATTTGTAATGTAAAGATTAACTGTAAGAAAGATACAGCAAATAAAATAGTTTTAAAGAACTTGCAATTTCTGAACAGAATAAAGAATTAACCAAACTGAAATATTTTGCAACGTGCAAATCTCGGCTTATAGGGCCTGTGCTCTAGCCTGCGTTTATCCAGACGAGTGAACGACTAATTAAAACACAGCCGTTTCAAATGATGATTAAAACTAATGGTTTTGCAAAATTGGGCCGGCCATTTTGGAAAAATATTTCCTTTCGTGAATTTAATAGAGTAAAAGTTAAGTGTTAGCAATTATTAGCAAGTGACTTGACATTTTTCCTTTTGTTACTGATGGTGAAACATATAATGCGGAGGGAGGGTAAAATCGGCTGTTAGCGTTGCGACGCTTTTATTTTACTTGTGCCGTTCAAATCTTGCAAGTTAAATTTGACACACTTCCCGGTTTCCGATTGAGGTGAAATTTTATACGCATATGATGACATGGAGCTGATCTGATGATGGAGCTGGAAGGTGGACATAGCTGGAAGGTGGATATAGCAACTCTATAATGAAACGACGCAACCCCCTCGACTTTGGACTCGTCTAGATGGGTACTTTGTCTTTAGGTGGTATCCAGGGTCTGATGATGGCGCTGGAAGGTGGCCATGAGAACTCTTTAATTAAATAGCGCAACTCCATAGAGTTAGGGCTCGTTTGAACTGTCTTGACTAGTACTCCGGTCCTAGATGATATCAAGGGTCTGATGATGGAGATGGAAGGTGGCCATAGGACTCCGTTAAAAAAAGACATAATCCCATCGAGTTTGGGCTCGTATGATTCATCTTGACGAGTACTTTCTTTCCAGATGATAACCAAGGTCTGATGATGAAGCTGGCAGGTGACCACAGTAACTCTGTAATGAAATGACGAAACCCCAGTTTGGAATCGTTTGATTCGTCTTGACCAGTACTTTGTCTTTAGATGGTATCCAGAGTCTGATGATGGAGCTAGATGGTGGCCATAGGAACTCCGTTATAAAACGACATAACCCCATCGAGTTTGGGCTCGTATGATTCGTCTTGACGAGTAGTTTGTCTCTAGATGGTATTCAGGGTCAGATGATAGAGCTGGAAGGTGGCCATGGGTACTCAGTAATTAAACGTCACAACCCATTGATTTAGAGCCAGTTTGAGTTATCTTGAATAGTACCATAGTCCTAGATGATGTTCAGGGTCTGATAATGGAGCCGGATGGCCATGGGCACTATGCTATAAAGCGCTGCAATCCTATCAACTTTGGAATCGATTGATTTATTTTGATAAGTACTTCGGAACTAGATGATATGATGATGATGATTTATGTCCATTTCCGTTATTTACACATGCCATAATTTTATACAAGCACATTGAAAAAGTTATGATCATTTTATTTCTAGGTACTCATTATTTCTACAAAATAATTTCGACGTTTTCATATCTGGTAGACGTCCCGCGACGTCTAATTTTTTTTATTACCTTACTAGATTATTTTTTTATATTACGTGGGTGGCAAACAAGCATACGGCCCACCTGATGGTAACTGGTTACCGCTGCCTATAGACTCTTGCAATACCAGAGGCAACACTTGCGCGTCATTATCTCCAATGAAAGGGATAGGAAGTGGAGAGGACCGATAATAAGGATACTAAGGAGTGAATAGCAAGGATACTAACGAGAGGATAGGAAGGATACTAAGGAGAGGATAGGAAGGATAATAAAGAGAGGATAGGAAGGATACTAAGGAGAGGATAGGAGGGATAATAAAGAGAGGATAGGAAGGATACTAAGGAGAGGATAGGAAGGATAATAAAGAGTGGATAGGAAGGATACTAAGGAGAGGATAGGAGGGATAATAAAGAGAGGATAGGAAGGATACTAAGGAGAGGATAGGAAGGATAATAAAGAGAGGATAGGAAGGATAATAAAGAGAGGATAGGAAGGATAATAAAGAGAGGATAGGAAGGATAATAAAGAGAGGATAGGAAGGATACTAAGGAGAGGATAGGAGGGATAATAAAGAGAGGATAGGAAGGATACTAAGGAGAGGATAGGAAGGATAATAAAGAGACGATAGGAAGGATACTAAGGAGAGGATAGGAGGGATAATAAAGAGAGGATAGGAGGGATAATAAAGAGAGGATAGGAAGGATAATAAAGAGAGGATAGGAAGGATACTAAGGAGAGGATAGGAATGATAATAAAGAGAGGATAGGAAAGATACTAAGGAGAGGATAGGAAGGATAATAACGACGCTCTCACTCACTATAAGAAACATGTTATGTTTCACGCTGATCTTTTGTGAGAGGGTGGTATTTCCACGTTCAACCCGATCGATTTATACTGGGATAAACAAAGTTCTACCACTAGTAGGTAACTGCCCGCGACTGTGTTCGCGTGGACTTCAGTAATCTAGATACGTCACACTAATGGTATCTATGCACAAGTGGCTATCCCACCGGAGTTATTCATTTTTCTGTTATAAAAACCTAGAGTATGATAGCGTGCAGGGACGACCCGCCCCGCGTGTCCAGCGAACCCCTCTAAGACCCTTCTAAATTTTGCTAAAAAAAATAATTTAGTAACTAAATTCTACTTATTGATGAAAAGAAATGTTACTATTCCTTTTATTAGGATTTTTAGATGTAGCTCAAGCTACTTCCTTACCTCCTTCAGACCTTAGTTTGGCACAAAGGATTAATTCATAAGTTAAAATTAAGGCTACCTAAGCAATATACCGACCTACTTGAGTCGTACATAACTAATTGAGCATTCAGAGTAAGGCAAGATGATGCCTACTCTGACCTAAAAGAAATTAAAGCTGGTGTGCCACAAGGAAGTGTTTTAGGGCCGGTCCTGTACCTATTACACACTTGTGATATTCCTCAACCACAAGAGAACACCATTGCTACTTTTGCAGATGATACTGCTATAATGGCGACTGAAGATAATCACGAAGAAGCAATAACAAAGGTCCAAGCTTCAATAAATGACTGATGAATGATAACACGTACTTAAAAAGAAGGCTCAAAAGAACTAAACGTTTTGAGTTAGTGTAGTGCTAATAGTGGCTAAGTGATAAGTGTTAGTTAAATAGTAGAACACATGAACAAAGTGTAAATAATAAATAATTAATTCATTCATTCATTCATTCATTCATTCAAATAATAGAACAAATTATACAGTGTCTTCCCCTTAACAAACTAAGAATTGCCAATGGACATTTTTTTTAGATTTACAATAGTTTAGTATACAGTTTATGTTAAATTTAAATTACTTATTAGTCTATAAAGACTAGATTGTAATATGTTAAAGTGCCTAAATATAGGTAGTTTACAAAAAAAAAAGTTCTTTTTATTTTGCTGCCGGGAATCGTTTTTACAACATGGCACTTTACATTTCACCATTTTTATCAAAAAAAATAAATAAAATATTGTTCTCCGCTTAATATGAACTGTATTGTTTTGCTACTGATTGAGCGTTCCAACGACGCATGATACTGTTCATACTTGTGCTTACAGTTCATACTCAGTAAGGCGCGCTCTATAGTATCTATACCCTATAAAAAGCCTATGTCCGAGTTCTGAACTATATGTTTTTTAAATTTCACGATGTTTGGCTCAGTAGTTATAGCGTGAAAGCGTGACAAACGCAGTTTCACGTTTATAGTAAGTATTACGAAATTATGCCCGTGACTCCATCCGCGTGGACTTTGGAATATAAATACAATATACGCTACGGCATTAATATAGAGATATAATAGAATAATAGATGTAAAAAAGCTATCCGAGGCTCCAAACTATATGTATGAAAACATTCAAATGATCGGTTCAGCAGTTACATTCTCAAAGCGTAAGTAAACACGAGACACTGGCTTTATGGTAATTCATCAAACAACGATATAAAACAAGAAAATAAAATAAAAAAATACTTTAAATGTACCAATCATAAGAGTGCACAATATCAATAAAATTGCCTCGTCCGCATTTCCTGTGAATGACAACAGATGGCGGCCTGGCGTCAGAGATTAATTGACATGGCAACACAAATAGGTATTGTTGTTCATCAGTCTTTTGTGTTGCCAAAAACAATACAATTTCTGTTACTGTTTCTCTATATTCAATTTGCTCACACTGGTGTAGTATTGATGCTATTATAAATATTTACGAATGCTGTGTATCAATGTCAGTATTACAACTTGCATACTAATAATTTTGCCATAATTTAGTAACTAAATTCTACTTATTGATGAAAAGAAATGTTACTATTCCTTTTATTAGGATTTTTAGATGTAGCTCAAGCTACTTCCTTACCTCCTTCAGACCTTAGTTTGGCACAAAGGATTAATTCATAAGTTAAAATTAAGGCTACCTAAGCAATATACCGACCTACTTGAGTCGTACATAACTAATTGAGCATTCAGAGTAAGGCAAGATGATGCCTACTCTGACCTAAAAGAAATTAAAGCTGGTGTGCCACAAGGAAGTGTTTTAGGGCCGGTCCTGTACCTATTACACACTTGTGATATTCCTCAACCACAAGAGAACACCATTGCTACTTTTGCAGATGATACTGCTATAATGGCGACTGAAGATAATCACGAAGAAGCAATAACAAAGGTCCAAGCTTCAATAAATGACTGATGAATGATAACACGTACTTAAAAAGAAGGCTCAAAAGAACTAAACGTTTTGAGTTAGTGTAGTGCTAATAGTGGCTAAGTGATAAGTGTTAGTTAAATAGTAGAACACATGAACAAAGTGTAAATAATAAATAATTAATTCATTCATTCATTCATTCATTCAAATAATAGAACAAATTATACAGTGTCTTCCCCTTAACAAACTAAGAATTGCCAATGGACATTTTTTTTAGATTTACAATAGTTTAGTATACAGTTTATGTTAAATTTAAATTACTTATTAGTCTATAAAGACTAGATTGTAATATGTTAAAGTGCCTAAATATAGGTAGTTTACAAAAAAAAAAGTTCTTTTTATTTTGCTGCCGGGAATCGTTTTTACAACATGGCACTTTACATTTCACCATTTTTATCAAAAAAAATAAATAAAATATTGTTCTCCGCTTAATATGAACTGTATTGTTTTGCTACTGATTGAGCGTTCCAACGACGCATGATACTGTTCATACTTGTGCTTACAGTTCATACTCAGTAAGGCGCGCTCTATAGTATCTATACCCTATAAAAAGCCTATGTCCGAGTTCTGAACTATATGTTTTTTAAATTTCACGATGTTTGGCTCAGTAGTTATAGCGTGAAAGCGTGACAAACGCAGTTTCACGTTTATAGTAAGTATTACGAAATTATGCCCGTGACTCCATCCGCGTGGACTTTGGAATATAAATACAATATACGCTACGGCATTAATATAGAGATATAATAGAATAATAGATGTAAAAAAGCTATCCGAGGCTCCAAACTATATGTATGAAAACATTCAAATGATCGGTTCAGCAGTTACATTCTCAAAGCGTAAGTAAACACGAGACACTGGCTTTATGGTAATTCATCAAACAACGATATAAAACAAGAAAATAAAATAAAAAAATACTTTAAATGTACCAATCATAAGAGTGCACAATATCAATAAAATTGCCTCGTCCGCATTTCCTGTGAATGACAACAGATGGCGGCCTGGCGTCAGAGATTAATTGACATGGCAACACAAATAGGTATTGTTGTTCATCAGTCTTTTGTGTTGCCAAAAACAATACAATTTCTGTTACTGTTTCTCTATATTCAATTTGCTCACACTGGTGTAGTATTGATGCTATTATAAATATTTACGAATGCTGTGTATCAATGTCAGTATTACAACTTGCATACTAATAATTTTGCCATAGATTATGTTATAATTGCAGTTTCATTTGCGTCTATATTAATTATGCTTCAAAGACTAGTATTCGTCGTTGACGTACGTGGTAGGGTTAGCAAAGTAAACCCAAGTAAAGGCGATAGATTCCGTAAAAATATTTTTATTACTTTAATATTAATTTATCGACGGGCCTCGTGATGTAGTAGGTAGTGTAACCGGCTTCCGTGCACGCGGTCGTGGGTTCGATTCCCATTCAGGACAATTATTTGTGTGATGAACACAGATATTTGTACTGCGTCTGGGTGTTTTCTATCTATTATATGTATCTATTTACAAAAGAAAAGTAATATATGTATTATATCCGTAATCTGGAACCAGTAGCACAAGCGCTAAGCTTAGTTTGGGACCAGAGGATTTATATTTATTTATTCAAAGCTTTACAGGTATGTATAGATATTTGCAACTTAAATTGAATAATTATACGATGGATTTGCAATAATTTGAAGCGATATCATTGAGCAAGACATCAAATCAAAAAGGTAGTAGCGATTGTTGGTGACCTCAGGAGCCCGCGGCTGTTTATATTTATACATTCTAACTTACCTTAAGATGCCATTTTTTTAGATTGAAAAAGGTCTTTATAAAAATGGACTCTATACTAGGAATTAATCCTTGCTTCGTGAAAAACAACAAACAAGGCTGTGCTGTGGACCATACTAAGAATTAGGGATTCGAGCCCACAACCCCTACTAGGCATAGAAGATCGGTATCTATACAACTACGTCATCTGTGTAGTCGAATTTGATAGGCGGCATATCATGATTTTTGATCATGACTAGGTATATTAAGCCGGTAAGAGCTCACTGTTCAGACTTACAACAAAACCTGTCTATCTACAGATTTTATTATTCTCGTACCTGAAGTTATTGTGGAGTGTTCCCCCCTTTTTTGTCCGTGTGGTGACGGACTAGAAAATACAAGTGTCACCACCCCACTCTTTCCCACGGGTGTCGTATGAGGCGACTAAGGGAGGTAAGCAATTATCATCCATTGCATGACTGGTGGTAGGGCTAGATACCAAGTGGGAATACCCGGCCCGAGCGGGTTGGTAACACCATCTCCCGTGTGACCGGCCATGAAGCACGTCATTTCGTTTTGGCTGTAGCGGGAGATAGCCGTTTATTCTTTCATTTCAAATCGGTGAAATGAAATGGTGAGCAGCGGCTTGACAATACTCTGGGTATAGTTGAGTCCATGAGTGACGGTTACCATTAACCATCAGATGGGCCGTGGCTCGTCTGCCATCACAAGCAATAAAAAAAAAAGATACATAATCTAATCCGTCATTACAAACTACAAATACACATTAACTAAGTAATACAAATATACTCAGACGTCCCAATTTTATATTTCTATATTCGTGTTGATTGAAAATCGATACCTTGACATAAGGAGTACGGACCTGCCACTCAAATTATTACGACATCAGTATAACTGGTACTTACCAGTTTTTCTAGTGCTAGAACCGTGCTTCTGCCAGAATGAACGGGCCCCCTCGATCGGGAAAGGATAACCCTCTAATAGAAGATCGGATAAAATAACGGTAGATAGGTACTCCTATCGCTGTGTTTCATCCATCCATCCATCCATTAGTCTTTCAACGTCCACTGCTGGACATAGACCTCCCCGAGAGAACGCCATAACGAGCGGTCCCATCATGGGGGATAATGCCGTAATCGCCACGCTTGGCAGGCGGCTTGGCGATCGCAGTGGATGTTGTTAATACTCGAGGGAGTGCTACTGCCCACTCCCCCGGTATTCCCTCAGTCGGCTCTTATGACTCCTGCGGGTAGAGAGGTGTGGGACAATTCTAAAGCCGGCCCCATACGGCCACACCAGTCATGCAATGGATGATAATTGCTTACTTCCCTTAGTCGCCTCATACGACAGCCATGGGGAAAGAATGGGGTGGTAACACTTGTATTCTTAGTCAGTCACCACACGGACAGTTTCATATAGTGATTGAAAGCACTGGAGGCTCGAACGCCCTTCTTATCATCTCCATATTATCTTCTCTCTGCACCTCCCATCACCTTCCTTGGAGATGGAGCATGAGAGTGATTCCTCTGATGTTGCTAGTGTCTATATGCTGCGTTAACCACTTGTGGCGTAGTCGGTAGTGTAACCGACTTCCGTGCACGAGGTCGTGGGTTCGACTCCCACTCAGGACAATTATTTGTGTTATGAAAACAGATATTTGTACTGCGTCTGGGTGTTTTCTATTATATGTATGTATTTACAAAAAAAAAAGTAATATATGTATTATATCCGTAATCTGGTACCCATAGCACAGGCGTTAAGCTTAGTTTGGGACCAGATGACGTTGCGTGAAATGTCCGTGAATAATTAAAAAAAAACGTCAGGTTTGCCAAAGTTTCATCCAGCCTGATAACCATAACACCTTAATGTGCTTTTTGGCAAACATTTCTATTGGCAGACTTTCTTCTACTATAAATTATTCCCCAGTTATCTGCCATAAACTTAACAACTGCCTACTAAACTCACGATATAAGTGTCCCAGCACTCACAAGTCATATTAAAAGTTTCAAATATTTAAATTTTTTCAGAGCAATGTCGTTGCTGACTGGTTTTGTAGTGAGAACGCGACCCGAAGGCGGCAGTTGGCTGGGCTACGTGTCGCGTTCTGACCCCAGAGGGGCCTTACCAGCTTGGCTCGTCAACAGGTAATAGACTAAAAATCTATTTTTAATTATCAATAGAAACTCCTGTGTCGCGGACCACTTTACTCATACATATAAGACAAGCGATGGTACACCTGATGATATATGATAACTGCCGTTTATGGACTCATACTGCTTTAGTACAGCAAACAACGTTTAGTCCATAATAGGTATAATGTATTATTCATACGAGGATGGCAAACAATAGCGTGAATGGGCCAGCTCGACCGTGGAAGTACCACCCTCTCACAAAAGATATGCGTGAACCAACAATAGTACCTACCGTTGTGTTTCGTATGGAGAGTGAGAGTGAAGTGAGAGTGAACACTTTCTCTATCCTCTCCTTAATAAACTTCCTATCCACCTCCTATCCCTTTCTTTGGAGATGGCAATGCGTGAGTGATGCCTCTGGTGTTGCTAGCGTCTATAGGCTACGGTAACCGCTTACCACCAGGTGGGCCGTATACTTGCTGGCTACCCACGTAGTATAAAAAAAACTTGAAGGTAAGCGGGTACCGAAGCTAATAATATCATAGGCATCAACGCACGTGGCTTATGTAAAATGAGAGGAGAGATAATAAAAGAAAGGGCTAAAGATGGATTGGCCCTCTGGCGCTCTCACTCACCATATGTAACACGACAATAAGAGTATCTACCCTTCATACTGGGACAAGCAAGGCCACTAACATGTAATGTACTACTCACAAACTAAAGGTTGACCGCAATATTCTTGCTTATTTCTTATTTTCGTTGTAAAATCGAGAAGGGAATTCAATATTATTGAGTACAGTATTAGTTTATATGTCTTTGTTCCTATGGGAAATAAACATAGTATAAAGATAAGTCCATAACAAAATTAAATTAATCTAATTCCATTTTTATAACTATGGCTAGCTTTCACCTACAGCGTCGCCACGGGCAAAGCTATTTTTTCAGAATAACTCTTGGTTTACGCGACGCACGTCAGTAAATCTTAGTTAGTATGATTTTTCTCGACCTCTTCAATTCTAATCATCGTCATACTTTAGTCAATTTACACAAAAGTTACACAAATCAGTGAAAGAAGACTTTTATTTTGCTTATTTTGTTAAGGCTGGGAAAAATGTACCGCACACCCCGTCGTTCCAGGCAACGAACAGGGTAGTATAGGGCCCTCACCTACTAAATAAACCCGCCGTGTGTCATCTCTCCGCCTCTGCTGGAGAACCACTGGAACTAGAAGACATTATTTCAGTGGTCGGTGAAAGTAAACCTGCACGTTTGAGATATTTTCTTGGCGGCTTGTGTAATATGGCTACCCGTAGGGGGTTAGCGTGGTGGACGACCTACTTTGAGAGACCCGTGTCCGATAGTGAAATATTAATAGGTTATGAAAAAAATAAAATCATTGTAACAATTTCATGCAATTTTAATTAGGTAAATAGCGTTAACTGAGACTACTTAATGCACTAGTGCTCAATTATTACTAAAATGATTAACGTGAAAATGCGTTTATTTGTTTATTATTAATTCCGTGTGGTGACCGACTAAAAATACAAGTTTCACCACCCATCCTTTCCCGCGGGTGTCGCATGAGGCGAATAAGGGAAGTAAGCAATTATAATCCATTGCATGACTGGTGGTAGGGCTGGGTACCAAGTGAGAGTACTCACTTTGTATCGGGCCCGAGCGGGTTGGTAACACCATCTCCCGTGTGACCGGCCATGAAGCACATCGTTGTGTTTTGGCTGTAGCAGGAGATAGCCGTTAATTCTTTCATTTCATATCTGCGAAATGAAATGGTGAGCAACGGCTTGACAATACTCCCGGTATAGTTGAGTCCATGAGCGACGGTTACCATTTACCATCAGATGGGCCGTGGCTCGTCTGCCACTAAATGCAATAAAAAAAAAATCATGCAATTTTAATTAGTAATTGCTTTTGTTTTGTACAGCATTAACTGACACTACTTAATGCACTAGTGCTCATTTCTTACTAAAATGATTAACGCGAAAGTTGGTTTATTATTAGTCTGTGTGGTGACGGACTAAAAATACAAGTGTCATCACCCCATAAAAGTGTCACCACCCCATCCTTTTTATCTTTTTTTTATACTATTTTGGTGGCGAACAACCACACAGCCCATCTGATGGTAAACGGTTACCATAGCCTATAAATGCTAGCATCACCAAGGTATCACTCCCGTGTCGCCATCTCAAAGGAATTAGTATAGGAGGTGGATAGGAAGGATAATAAGGAGAGGATAGGGAGGGGGTTTGGGCCTCCGGCGTTCTCACTCACCATACGAAACATACCGGTACGCGTAACTACCGTTGTTACACACTGATCTTTTGTTAGAGGGTGGTTCTTCCCCGATCAAACCGGCGCATTCGTGCTGGGGTAAGCAAGGCTCCTAGACTTATCTTATATATTATCTTGGAAAAATGGATTGTGCCGTCGGATATCAAAATTTTGCCTAGAGATCATTAGTGTAACATGTAGTGACGCGTTCACTCGTATATTCTGAAATCCATGCTGACAAAGACACCACTTTAGCAATCTTAGTAAAATAATTGCTTATAAGTTAACACAAATTGCGAAAATGTGAAATACAGAACACCACCAGCAGCATTGAGGTAATACATCATTGACAATCAGAATTTGAATCCCTTGAAAATCGTCCCAGGTGCTTTGCCAATTTAGTCTTCTGTCTACTGTATTTACAATGGGAGATTAGATATACAGCAACTTCACTGTATCACAGGTCTATATTTAAGTCATTAAGCTGCAGATGCCACTTACTGTCAGGTGTATACATGTGCAACCATTATCATGAGATTTTGCATGAGAACCCTTTAAGCTATCTCTGCCCGCTGCTCCGCACTGACAGTAAATTTTATTGTACGAATACATTATATTCCTCATAGCTGCAGTATCTTAAAAAAATGTTTTATTCTTTTTAGAGTGACTGCTCAATTGGCACCTCGTCTAGTTCATCAATTGCACGCGGCCGCACGACGTTATCCTGGGTGGAAAGCGCTTACAGACCTGCCCTACCATAAACCTTGGAGACACCCTGAACAAGTGCCTCCTCATAGGATCTCCCTTGCTGATGTATGTTACTCCTTGCCTCAGTATTCCAGACTACATTTTGGAGAGCTATTCATAGTTTTTACTAATTATATCCATGCCGACACTAAGATTTTTTTTTAAAGACGTCACAGTCTTAGGAATATTCCTTATATGGCGGGGGACTTTATAAACATACAATTTTACGGACACAAAGTACATCTAGACTTAGAACAGCTATTTATTAAAAAATCTCACCATCGTGACGCAACCATGCGAAACGGCACACTTGTCGAATTTGTGTTCAGATTATTGTGCGAAATATTGCAACGTTGTGGTTCTGAGAGTGCTGCCGTATCCAATCTATAATAATATAATTTTTTATATAATTATTGCTCGGTGAAGGAAAACATCGAGAAGTAACCGTTAGGAGAATTCCCGACAATTTTTGAAGTCCTAACCCGCACATTAGCCCAGCGTGCTTGGACTATAGCCTAAATTCCTGTCACGAAAAGAAAAAAGAGACGAAACCCGTGTCCCACAGAGGGATAGTAATAGATTCTCAACATAGAGCATTCCAAATATTAAAGATATAAAAGGAATGTAAGTAAGTGGAAGTTTCGTTGTTGAAGAAAAGCAATTTCATATATTCCTAACCACTGTATAAATAGCTGAAATGTGCTACATTATGAGATGTGTTAAAATGTTGTTTATATAATAAAATAAAACAATATTATATGCGTCCATTATCGCAAAAAGGCTTATATATTTTTGACAAAGTAATTACCTACTTTGCAAAGAGGTCTTACAAAATATCCTTAGAGTAATACAGAAAGAAATATAAAATATCGTACTTACATTCACAAAGATTTTTCTCATAATTTTTAAAGAGTATCCTAAAAGCTTAGAGTCTAGAATTATATTTATTATTTGTGTTTAATTAGTATATATAAAGAAACTTGCAAATTTACCACAGAGGGCTCATTGAATAAACATGAGTACAAGGTACGTGTAACTTTCAAAGTCACTTTGGCGAATTCTGAAAGTTTGTAAATCGTTTGTTATTGATTTTGTCGTCGTTGACTTTCATCATTTGCATATAAGTAGGTTTGTTCGACCGCTCGGTGCTACAATTTCTATGGTATATAAATTTATATATTACTTATAAACATTGTTTAAGCTCCGAATAGTTATTCAGTGTTTTGTTCCGTTCTTTCAACGACAAACTTCCTTTACATATCCCACTGTTGCTTAGTGATAAGACCAACGGCTGCATAAACCCGGCTATAGAGTCCGAACTCTTTTTTTTTGTTGTGGTGGAAATGCATTTACGCATCCCCCCCGCCAAGCATAGACAGGAGGGTATGTGGGACTCGCCGGGCGCTCAGATGTTAATCGCGCCCAGAATACTCACTAAAACCACAGCGGCCCCTTCCTCGCCAATTAGCGGGGCGCCGGACGGTCGTCTAGTGACATTCTACTCCAACGCCCCAGGCAAATGGCCGGCTGGCCACCTGTCACCATCAAGGCGGAGGTAGGAGGTGGGTGTAGCGACGCCTCCTCCCGCCCGGCTGTCGCCGACGGAGCGAGTCAGGGTGGGCTGATGCCTCAAGCTCCCGCTCCGCGGCCTCCTTCAGCGAAATTACGGCCTCGCAGAAGGAGGCCATGGGCGACCAGCACCTGCCATTGCCCAGCATTTGCGAAATTACAGCTGGCCTCCTGCAATAATTGCCGACAGGGCGCGGCGCTGGGGCCCCCAAGCGGGGCATTCCTCCAGAGTGTGGCGGACGTCATCAACTTGCGCCTTGCCCCTTGCGTCCCTCTCTACCAATTTGATGCAGGTACTTACCAAAGCACCCGTGCCCGGTAAGCACCTGCGTCATCCTAAAAGTAGGCTGTTGTACCTTCGATTTAGCCAGCGATAGAGATGCGGCCCAACCGCTTCTACAGTCCCCCGTCCTGCTCCTGGGGACTCCAGTTGTTCCCTCTACCGCTGGATCATCGCCCTTCGGGCCGCTTCACGAGTCTTCTTGCGGAAATTTCCTCGCCCTTGGCCCGCGCCGCGGCACGGAGCCAGTAGACCTCTGCCAACGCCTCGGCCTGGAGAGGCCAAGGTGGGTCGCCTGCCAGCCGCGTAGCCGCGGCCCAGGACACCGTACCTACAGTACCGCCTTATAGCCTTCACCGCTTTGGCTCTCTGCGGACGTCGTAAGAGGGCCTTATTTGCAGTGGTAAGGGCGTTCGCCCAGATTGGGGCACAATACAGCGCCATGGACCGCAAAATACCACTTAGAGTTCGAACCCTAACCTGAGGTCACAACGTCACAAGGCACACACAGACCATTTAAAACTACGTGTGTATTTGTTACTTTTGTTGTTGAGTAAATCCTGGGGGGAGTGGGCAGCAGCACTTCCTCGAGTAAGGTATTAACAACATCCACTGCGATCACCAACCCGCCTGCCAAGCGTGGCGATTACGGCACTATACCCCCAATTTGGGGAGGCCTATGTCCAGCAGTGGACGTCGAAAGGCTGATGGATGGATGGATGGATATGTATTTGTTGTCAATTTACTACTTGTCAATATAAGTAAAATTTGCAAGGATACCATCATGCGTATTTTTTTGTTAAGGCGGGAAAAATGTACCGCACACTTGTCGTTCGGGGC
The DNA here is from genome assembly GCA_948253155.1 of Leucoma salicis. Classification (NCBI taxonomy): domain Eukaryota; kingdom Metazoa; phylum Arthropoda; class Insecta; order Lepidoptera; family Erebidae; genus Leucoma; species Leucoma salicis. The sequence goes on along the minus strand of OX411808.1, from coordinate 4,423,704 downwards.
AAAGAACAGGGTAGTCTGGCCCTCACCCACTAAATAAACCGGCCGTGTGCCGTCTCTCCGCCTGTATTAGCGGACCACTCGAACTGTGTTAAATTATTTCAGTGGTCCGCCGGTGGCTAGCGATCATGCCTGAGTAATTTTCTGGACGGCTTGCCAAGTATTACAAACTGCAATGGGCCAGCGTGGTGCTCGACGGACCAAACCCCTCGTACTTTGAGATACCACACCCCCACGCTCGGGGGCAGTTATGAGTTGTGCAAAAATCCCCTGTTGGTACGAGTTGCCTTTGTAATGAAAGGAAGATCGGTGTACTAGGATTAGCTGGACAGACAGCATAGGATTTTGTTGAAATTCCCTTTTTTTACAGTGATATTGTCTGCTCTTCTCTGTTCTGCTGATTAATTGGTTATTAATATTTAGAAATTGTTATATATATTTTTAGCATTTGAAATGCTTAGCACTATACATTAAACACAAAGTGGAAAATGTGAAATCGAAAATAACAGTCATGAGCAGGATTTGAGCCTGCATCTCCGGGATACCGTCCAGATGATGGCGTCAGCCAGGACGTTAAATTTTATAATCATTACTCAGCCTGTAGTTGCAAAATTTCTATAATTTATATGAGACCACTTTGCACATGGCACTGTATATCTGATATTTCTGATAGACCTTCCTAATAAGAATGCTCGAAATGAGTCTTCATAAGTCGTTAAACAGAGGCAGGATAGTAAAACGGTAGTAAAAACTTTATCTAATAAAGCTGAAGCTTGGCTGAATTTACTAAAATTTAAGAATGTTGCCCTTACAAAACTAATTAAAGATTTAAAGATCCTTTTCAACCAAAAACCGGGAGGCCATTAAGTTAAATTGTTATGTAATTTAAACCTCGTTGCTTCATGTAACACCTAAGTCTAGAGGTGTCTTTCGAATACTGAGTCAAGAAGTTCTCGGTAGTAGTTCAGAATTTGTGACTCTGATTTGTCGCAAAAAAAAATGATTTATTAAACCTCTGATAAAACTGTTATAGGAGAATGAACAAGATTCCAAAAATAATAATTCTGTGTAATTTATTGTTCAAAAATTAAATTAGTTAATTAAAACATCTTTTTGCAGTGTGTAGATCCTGATGCCCCTCCCCCACCAGAGGAACCAAAACCCGATACATCCAAAAGCAAACTGCAAGTCCCGCATCCTAGAGAAATAGAAAGCCATAGTGTGGAGGACTTGGGTGATATATCTTCAGAATTCAGCGTAGAAGTAGAAGAAGATACACCCGACAGTGCGCATGACTCAACAAAGAAAAGAGGGAAGTTTTACAAGCTTGTCAAATCAATGAAGAATAGGAGGAAAAGTGTTCAAGTGGCCAAGAGTGCAGATAATCTGGTCGACAAGCCGATGGAGGAACGGCATGATAAAAAGAAGACGTTCAAGTTTCACAGACGGTTTAGCCTCAGTAGAGGAAAGGAGGATTGAGCTTACAAGAGTTGTGAATTATTCAGATATTGTTCTTTTGGTAGTGTTTTTGAATTACCTGAAATGACCGAAAATAAAAGCAGTTGATAACATAATCTAATTGTGATTTATGTTAATACCATAACACAATTTGATTCAAATCTTGAGAGATTTAATAAGGCCGTTTTCTCTTCATACTAATATTTACTTCAGATTAAACAATTCCTTGCCGATTGTCGAACAAAATATGTCTATGATGACATTCATTCAGGTTCCTTTATTAAGTGAATGCATTGAAACTAGCATATTGGATAAATTAACTTTAAAATATACATACTACGAGAAGCTAGTCCACGTGGCCTTCAACTTTGACAACTTGTCTAAGCCACTCGCGGTGGTCAATGGTGTCTCGTTGACAATAAGCAAGCATAGTTTAGCTTCTGTCGGTAATGTTCGGTTCCCAATGGACTCACTTTAACTTTTTTCGACTTTCTCTAAGACTTGTAGTGTAAGTATAGTAATTTTTCTACTTAAAAACTTGCGCATTTACATAATAAGAGTAATATGTGATTCAAAAACAACTCCTGTTGTATTAAATTGGTCCTGTAATGCCAAATTGTGTAAATTTTAACGTTTCTATGTTGAATGTAGTTTTATTGTATACCTATAACTCATTCTGATATAGATATCAATACATTGTGTTTAAAGGAATTTAGTTCATATATTTCCTCTTGGCTGCGTATCATGTTAAAGCATTAGAGGAACCTGCCGGCTGTGGGGTATCACTTGAATGAATTTCTGGCACTTGGGTAACTTTGGTCTAAAGTCCATTTAAGTGTACAACATCTTAGTCCACTCGAGACCATGAATGCTGTATAGTACGTCATACGTACGTAGTTTCGTCGGGAAATCAAGTAAAAGTTGTTATTTCATAATGATTCACTTATGTTGTCAATAATTTTAATAATATATTTACTAAGTAGTCTGAAAATTCTAAAATTTACGTATAAAATGCCTATTGTATTTATTATTGAAATGTATAATAATCATCGCTAAATGTTTACAACCAAAATATGTGTGCATGTATTTAAACATATCTGTGACAACGCACATTTATTTCTATGTAGAATAATAACATGTAATCTATAAAATATATAGGTAATAAAATATGCGTTCTAATTATTTAATTGTAGCTTTTCATAAAGAGTGCAATAGTTCGCTGAAATTTGGTTAATGCCTATACAATCTATACCATTATAAAGCTGTAACAGAGTTGTGTCTTTACATTTTAGATATTTGAGAAAAAACTATAGTATTAGGCTATACAGGCGTGTCTCGTTTTTTTGTCTGTTTGTTCATTCACGCATCACGCAAAAACTACTGAACGGATTTTGATGCAACTTTTTTATTTGATAGCTCTTGATTAGACTTAAAAACTGGTATTACTATACGGGCAAAAGGTAGTTATATTAATAAAGTTCTTTTAATAAAATGTTTTCGATAGTCTGTATCAATGCTTTTTTTTAAAAGGTAGGTTCGTATATTTTAAAATGGAACCATGGCATACATACTCGTACATCTCACAATGTTTTAAACTAAAGTCAACTATTAAGAACAGATTAAATTATTTATGGCAACAAACTCATAATTATTCTTGTATTTACTTACAAATTAATTAAAATGCAGTTAGTTGTTCTTTGCTAACAAGCAAGATAATAGACGTGTTATACACTTATACATATTCATTATAATTCTTGTTAAACGCAATAAAATTAGCACAATAACGCGCAAGACATCAACAGATATAATTACGCCATGTTTTTTCGCTGTTTAACCTACCAAAGAGTATATTATGTAGTGCTAAAATAAAAAAAAATGCTTCTAAAAATGTATGCTGAGATTCGAATTGTAATAAATTATAAATTGAAAAAAGAGAGAGACGCTGTGTGTATAAAATTTAATATAAGATGTTATTGTAGCTATTATTATACCTATATAAATAATGTTTAAAATTCATATTGTGTGCAAGCGTTTATTTGTATAACTTCTCTATTATTCATAATTCTACAAGGAAAAAGGTATTCATTAGCAGATACTTACTATTAAAAAAAATCTGCAGGAGAACTAAAGTAACTGGCATAGCTCGCCGGGTCGGTCGACGCTTTAAGTTGGCCACGACAACCCTTGTGGAAGAAAGGTTTTTGAGTGGCAACCACTTATCGAACGGCACAAACGTCGTGACTTGCCCCCCTTAGAATGAAAAACGAAACGTTAGAGACGAACTTTCGTTTCGCTTCATTGTGATTGGTCGCCTGAATCACGCGTCGGACTGTTGAGCAATCACAATGACTCGAAACGAAAGTTCGTCTAACGTTTCATTTTTCATTCTAAGAGGGCTGGTCAAATTTGCAGGCAGCCGTTGTATGCAGGGGGCACAGAATCATTCATTGTGGAACTTTTTTGGGGAAGGCCTATGTCGAGCAGTGGACATTAAAGGCTGATGGGTGGATTGATAGAAGAACTTACTAATAATGATACATTACTAAATATATAATTACGTACATCATTTATACAGATGGGCAAAATAGGAACTTAATTAATAGGTAAGTACTGGAAATGAAATGGGAAACTGGGCCACAGTAAATATATCCGGGATGTGAAGCCTGGATAATGGTCCGTTTAAGATCTCAATGTTGACGGTTCGTTACATAGGTTATTTTGTAGGTTAGTGCATAGACTAAGCATATAACTATAGACTCGCTACTATTTTAATACTAAGGATGAAGAAAAGGATGCACATATTAGGTTATAGCAAGAGTGAGCGAGATACATATATAAGTTTTTATCCTTTTCGCGTATGTGTTGTTTTTAGGGAACCAATTCAATGCCTCCAAACAATAAGGTGGCCAACCATCTCCATCGATAAGTAAGCTAGTTTATGTATTTGCGTAAAAACAACGTTAATTAATCACGTCATATAACATGAACGTTATATGTTAACAATGAATTTATTGTTTCTCAAAATTTTCTCCTTTAGAGTAAATGCTTTTTTCATACGATTAAACCAATTTTGAAAATTGTCTGGCCGTATAAGATTTATCATTATTGTAGTGCAAGATGATACGACGTTTACGGATATCGTCAATAACTTTCGGCAAATAAATGGTACGACCGTGTTACTATTACTATTCCTGGTACCTATCACTATTCATGGTAGAATGATTCCAAAGCAACAGTAGCGATGTCTCCAGTTTTATTAAAAAAGGAAGTTGTTAACCGCTTGCAGGCACTTTGCAGCGTGCCACTTTATTTGGTTTTGGGTCATCTTGAACGTTCGCTCATTTGCTGCTTTGTTTTTGGGATCGTAGCAATAAATCCATGTTTCGTCAGCTATAACTATGTATACCAAATACCAAATATGGCACCTGTTTATTAAATATAGCAAGCATGGCACCCGGGCCGCGCCCGTTATTTGGGCATCAGTCCACCGAGAACACACCCAAATGTTTGTGTAAGATGGATATATTTGACTCATGCATATACCTAAAGATGCCTAAAACTCAAGGTAGGTCACATGACAAAACTCAATCTTTCAGAAGAATTAACAAAAAGTCCGGCACACAATTTTTGAAAGTTGGTCGCCTTTTCTGTCATAATAAGCAGAATTTAAACAATAGATATTTTGTAACATCTTGAATTAAAAATTGTATAAATTTAGTGATTTAGTAATAATTTTTGGAGAAAGTAAACTAGAGAAGAGATAAGAACATTAAACATGGGTCGCTGTTGTTATTAGGTTGCAAAAATCGACCAGAACAAAATATTAAGAACATCACATTTCATCGGTAAGTAAGCTTGTCTTTGCATTAGTGTTTCAAAAAACGTTCATTAATCACGTTATAGATCTATTTTAACACGTTCTAATACATGTTAAGCAAAATCTAAACATTATTTTGTAGTTTCTTTTGTAGTATCCGGCTAAAATAGGTAGTGCATTTATAGTGTACAAAGTTTTAATGATAGTTGTCTTCTGAAATTATTCCGGTTATGATCTGTTAGGGATGCCAGTCTGTAGCTGACAGGGTTCCCATAAAACTCTCGCAACACTACAACACACTTAATTTTTACAGTTACATATTTTATTCCAGTATTCCCATGAAAAAACAACATTAGAGATCAGCTACATGGTCTTTGAATGTTGGCCTTGCATCAAGGCTCATAGTTGCTCAGCGTACCATGAAGCGGATAGTTCACTCCTACTCGATATTTCTCCACGTAATTAAATTCGTAATACGGAGATCCGGATACGGAGTAGAAGAACGGGAGTGACTGACATAGCCCGACGGGTTAGCATGCTATAATGGCAATATGCAGGCTAATCGTTGGATGGAAAAAAGGTTCTCGAGTGGTGGGCCACGTATCGGACAACGCAGCGTAGGACGGATTAGAGCAGATCGACCGACGATCTGGTCAAAGCCGCAGGGAGCCGTTGGATGCAGTCAGTACAGAACCGCTAGTTGTGGCGCGCTCTTGTGGAGGCCTTTGTCCAGCAGTGGACGTCAAAAGGCTAAAAGGGGTACAAGTTAAAGTATGGTATATTAATGCCTCATAGCTATGTTACATCTAGTCAAACTATCGCTATCTCGACACCACATACGCTGATGACGAGTCTATAATATTGTTAGTTTAGACTAGCTCCTAGCTCTAGCCTCCGCTCATTGAAGAAAGAGACTTATGTCCAAAGAGTAATGCGTATAACCCATGGAGTACAGAAAAATAGCGGAGGTGTTTCAAGGCAAAATCTCTAAGTCGGGGGACGAGGTACAACAATAGCTCCACCCCTAGATCAAAATCCATCTAGCGGTGAAATGTATTTTATAGCGTAACAGAGAAATTTTTTCATTAATTTAGTTTGTCTATTCACCACTACGGCGTTATAAGCATACCAGTTTGTTCCAGAACATTGTATATGCGTTAGTATGGCTGGACCACATTGCTTATACTAACTTATTTATCACCACGCCATCTTCCTTGCGGAGTAAGCAGAGAGGATAGATGGCCAAAAGGCTCTATTCTTGCATACATCTCTCGCTTCCTCAACATTCATAATTCTCTTCATACACACTCGACGGTTTCGGAGACTTCTGACGCCATTTTTTTTCAATAGATGACCGATTTGGTCTAGGTAGGTGAGTTTCGGTCTCCCCTGTACCTACATCCTTCCACTTTCGCATTGTATATCTTCTTAACTGCTCGTCCGGCATTCTTTCCACATGTGTGAACCATCGGAGCATTCACTTTCGCATCTTTACACTAATACTCTCTTTCATACCTACTCGCTTTCTTAGATCGTCTTTACGAATGCGGTCAGTCAGCTTCACTCCACAGATTCTCCACAGAGATCGCATTTCGACCGCATTGATTTTACTTTCATGCTCCTTTTTACATATCCAACTCTCATTTCCATATAATAACGTTGGGACAAGCACTGCGCTGTGTATTGCAACACGTGCCTTGTGGTGATGACAGCCGAGAAGTTGTCCCAATACTTCACTCTATTAGACTCTACTCTATCTCACATTGTTTATAATATATATATAGATAATCAGTATTGGGCATAGACGCAATGATACAACATCGTAGGATTGTTTCACTACGCTCAAAAGACCAATGTAGCATTGGAGTGAAAGATACTAATCAAGTATAAACTGCTGCGAGAGTTACAGAGATTAGAGAGTTAGAGAGAGAAACAAAATGCCTATGCCAATGTATATCAAGATCAGCTGGATTCGTTTGCACCTGTAATATAGAAGATTACTTTCCTATTAGACCTATAAGCGGCGTTATACTTTTGCTTATCTTCTTTTGCGTTCAGGTCCTGACACCTCCTGGCCTTATTCCAGACCAAATAAGCGAACTGCTTCTAACGTGCAGCCTCCCTGCAGGTACAGTTAAACTGTTCCTAACAGCACACCCCATCGTTCGGGGCAACGAACAGGGTAGTGTGGGGCCCTTTCCCACTAAATAAACCTGCCGTGTGCCGTCTCTCCGCCTTTGTTGGCGGGCCACTGGAACCATGTTACATTCCTTCAGTGGTTCCGTCACGCAGTCCTAACGTATCCATGGGGTTATAATTTCTGTATAAACAAGGAATTTAAAATGATAACAAATAAAACAATAACACGAAGAAAAAAAAACAATTTAATAAACATGACGTTAATACTTATATTCGATAATGGGTTCGCTGGTATGACGCAAACTTTTTGTTATCAATTATTTCCGAATACTCACTGACAGATGGCATGTAATTTTTTAATATTTTTTTCTCACATTTTATGTAGCTAAGTAATAAATCTTTGAAATAATTTATATTTTATAAAGGATTTTCCTTTATAAAAGCTAAATTGACTTAACTGTGACGAAAGTTCTTATAATTATGCTTTTATAATATTAAAGTGACGATATTGTGGAGTTGTGGGTATAATGCACTTTTTGACGACAGATGTCTCTTTGTAATGAAACAAAGAAAATGTGTTTTAAAATATAAATATATATAAATTTAAACGATTTACACATGAAATGATATGCCATTTTGTTTTAATTTTGCTCCTGAGCAATTTTTACATCCATTAACAGCGCACTTCATTGTTAAACGAACTTAATACCTATATAAATGCGAGAAAAGAGCGAACCGATCGCAGTGACGGTTCATTCAGGGTTGCCAACTCGATGCTACGGCTAGGTGCTAAATGTCATTTGAAAAAGTGCTAGATTTCTATAGAAATTCAAAAAATAGTGCTAAATTTGTAGGACCATCAATTAAATAATAAAATCCCATAATAAGACAGTTTATTAATTCTTTAACGCTTATGATAATTATTTTAAAACTATGAGTTACGGCAGTTGAAGTGGATGGTTGTTCAATTGAATTTACAGCCGACTTTTTCAATTTAAGATTATTGTTATGTCCTAGCATCGATCTTATAAGAGGCTACCGTTCGAATCGATTCGAAATATCGATTTTTGGTCATAGATCAGAAACCCTAATACATTTGGACCGTGCTGTGCAGAAATTAGCTAACCCACATAAAACGTATGCTGATTTGAACCACTTCTGCTTTATTTTTTCAGTCTTTATCGTAGTCTTGGGTGGGTATACCCTATCATTAAAAGAAATTTATTGTTGGCAGAATAAAACGAGTCTTCGAAACATATACATAAATTAATATTCACGGACATTGTCACACAACGTCCTCTGGTCCCAAACTAAGCTTAATGCTTGTGCTATGGGTACCAGATTACGGACATAATACATATAATACCTACACATTTTTTTTGTAAATACATACATATTATATGTATAAAACACCCAGACGCAGTACAAATAACTATGTTCATCACACAAAATATTTGTCCTGAGTGGGAATCGAACCCACGACCTCGTACATGGAAGTCGGTTACACTACCGATTGTGCCACGAGGCCCGTCAATAAATAGAGATTATTTTCGATTGCTTGGTATTAAAACATTATTTTGTCCAGTTTGTGGGTTGAATCATATCTGCACAACACGGTCATTCCAAAAACTAATCACAATGTGTCACGTCCGAACCTTCAAAATTTCGAAAATATTAAATTTAAAATAACACGCTAATCTCTATCCCCTATAAAATCGGCAACAGATGTTTTTTTCAAGCTGGACAATTTTTTTTTGGAATTTGTCCTGGTAACTAAGACTTTTAGTCAATATGATCACTTGACCTAGTTAAGTCACCAATATTTCAAATTCAATTTGAGTTGAGGATTGCTCGATACTAGTAAATACTAGTAAGGACTCGATACCTCGATACTTGATATCGCCAAGTACCAACTGCATCGACTGAATATTGCGATACCAAATACCAACTCGGTATCGAAACGAAAGTAGGTACCTAGTACTAGGTAATGAATAGAATCAGACTGCGGGACTATTACTTTATAATTTTTGAACACATATTAGTAAACAAAACAGAAAGAAATCCGAAACGAAGTATCTATTAATTGCTCGTATTTACAAGTATCAAAATCCCTAAACTCAAATTATGTCAACAGATTGAATATGAAATCGAGCCGTAAGTAGTAGCTTTTACTTTGCCTTATTTTATGGGCAATCCCTAAGAGATCGTTTCAAATACAAATAGAATTCCCTTCGGGGTTATGTTGGCTCATTGCTCCGTGTTATTCACAAAATTTAGGTACCAATAGAAATGCGCACTAATGGATAATACGCATTTGTAATAATTGTAATTAATCAGTATCGGATATTCAATAAACCCAATTCTGGCTAAGTGTAGAAGACTATGGTACGACGAAGTTAAAACGTTTGGTTACTACTCGTGTAATTGCGTTTTGTTTAGCAGGAATCGAAGAATTCTGCATTTTTCTATTTAGTGCTAGATTTAGTGCAAGGCTCATGAAAATAGTGCTAGATCTAGCACTGAAAGTGCTAAGTTGGCAACCTTGGGTTCATTCGACACTACGGTTTTAGGCCCCGCCCACTGTGACGTCGTTGACCTAATTGAAGGCGACATGACCTAGTTGCCTTGCGGCATCTCCGCTATTTTTCTGTACTCCGTGGTATAACCCAAGGAGCTTATATGGAAGCTTCTTAGTATGTATAACCAGAAACGTATGACAATGTAATTCATGTATTTTTGGCATAAACCATATTGCTTTCTTAAGATTAAAATATATTTTGTACACATTCATTTTAAATTCGATAATCTGCAATGTTTTGACCAGGCTTTGTTAAAAAATACTGTAGCGAAGAATATTGTATGTATACGTAGGTACTTACTATAAAGAACGATTAATTATTTGCACACAAAGTGCGAAAATGTGAAATCAAAAATAATAGTTTCGAGCAGGATTTAAACCTACATTACCTGGAAAACCGTCCCTGATGCTTTACCGATTCAGCAATCGTGACATGTGCTCAGGACTATGAATTTCGATAGTACTTTCTTAATGTATTGGGTGACACCTGCGCCATCTATCGGATGCATTTGCATATATTCCGACCAGGTAAGCTTAATTATTACAAATTACAATTATGATTCATACCAAATAATGTCTCAGCCCTATAAATATTTTGATCCAAGTTTAATTATTTATTATTATCTAACTTAATTTATATTATTTTATATTTAAATACACCCAACAGATGGCGCAGGCGTCACCCAAGACATTAAGAATGTGTTATCGAAATTCATAGTCCTGATATGATTCATAGTACCTAGATTTCACGATTGCTAATTTGGCAATGCATCTGGGACGGTTTTCCAGAAGATGCATGTTCAAATCCTGATTAATGTATAAAAATGTTCTTCAATATTTTAATGGTTGATGTACCTAATAAAATAAATACTGTTTCGACGTGTTTTGCTTATTCGGTTTAATTTTTTACAATCAAATAATTTTGTAGTCATACATTATGCCTAACCTAAAATACCTTATTTTTGTTATTGCCAAGGATAATGACTGGCATTAAACATTCTCACAATGAGATCAGATAGTTCAGAAAAAGTTAATAATATCAGAAAGTATTGGCGTTTTTTGGCATTCTCGAACCAATTCCGGCAAGTAAAATATTACTTAACTAGCACAATAGGTTTTTTCTGTTTCAATTATTGAATTGACACTTATATTGTTTGTCCTGAGTCGGACTACTATTTATTTATAGAGTTATTAGCTGTACCCCGCGGTTTCATTCGCCTTTTAATCTATACAAATAAAATGGCTGATGGTAATGTCTAAATAACAGATTTTTACTAAATGCATATGAAATTATATTCGTTACCTATAACAAAGTCACTTTTCTAATTTAAAACATTTTTGGCACCGGCTTCAAACACATCAGTAGGTGACTAGCACGAAAATCGTATGTAAATACAAATTATTTATTGATTTTTAGTTCTTGGGTGTTTCCTTAAGACGGTTTTCTATTTTTTTTAAATACTTATTTTTTTGCTTTTTAGTGTTTTTTTATAAAATAGGTGCGTAGGTTCGGGTAAGTGGTACATGATAGGGAGGCCTTCCTTGGGTGCATCTCGTATGAGAAAGCGTCGAACACAGTAAATAACATAGATGAGCGCCTAAAGCGCAATAGAGAAAGTAATAGGGCACAGTATCTCGGAGAGTCTTCCAAAGACCGTGAAGAAAGTTTTTATATATAATATGGGTACGCAACTAAGCGCACTGATGCAATGAGACAGCGAGCTTTCAAAATAAAGGAAAAGTGTCATCGATATATACCTACAATTTTTTAGATTATTCTTAATTTTTTTAAAATCGATGCACCGATTTCCATACCTAATGACTAACGCCACAGCGCGAAATTCTCCTGTTGTAGAACTTGGCTTCCGTAATTGGCGCAGTCGGTAGGATAATCGCGCTCGGTAGGATAATCGCACTCGGTGGGATAATCGCGGTCGGTAGGATAATCGCGCTCGGTAGGATAATCGCGCTCGGTAGGATAATCGCGGTCGGTTTCACGGTAATAAGGAAGATTTTCGTATACGTAAAGCCGCCCGTGTCGTTGTCTAGCCGCTCCTGAGTATCCCGAATCTACACGTCGTGCTGTATCAAGGTATCCAGACATTGATAGCGCAAAGAGGCCAATATAATGTTCATGACACTGAAAATATTACTGCTACTGACGGTAGCCCTGGCCCGAGCGGAAGAGATAACGCTAGACAGCCTTAACGATGGTCCAGGAACCGATAACATTAAGGTCATCAAACTACGAAGTCGTATATCATACTATACCGGTATACGCTCTACTATTCAGTGCATCGGCACTCATTGTCGTCTTTATTCTTCGTATATTCAATCAACTACAAAAGGCCACTGATTATAACAATTTAAAGGAGGCCTGCAACAAGAGATTAAGGAAAGTGATCGTAAAAATTCAGCTTCACCATCGACACTAATTTTGACTACAGTTTCCAAATAGTTGTTGATCTTGCGGAGGGAAATGTTATGCGATGACCCTTTGCTTAAGGAATCCTAATCGTTAAAACCATGACTAACGTCGCCACGAAATGCACCTGTTGTAGAACTTGGCTTCTCATCGATCTGTGTGTGGTATTGTGGTGTGATCGAAGATTGTGTAATACCGATGGATCGATACCAAATTATAATAATTTTCAGTCACTCTTGTTTCTCACATGGAACAATTGTCGCGCAGCTTAGTTTTAGACGATGTAATTTTAATCATTATTGTAATGATATATTTAAGTCTATATTATATCAGTTTTTTTTTGCATCCTCGACAGCAGCCATGTTGATTCAGTAACTGTTTTATATTTTAATATGATGTTATCTTTCAGAAAAAAATACACATAAAACATAACATAGGTATGTTATTCCTGAGAAAGCCCGGCGAAAATACAGAAATAGGCCGAATTTTGTATTTTTACCGAATGTTTGGCTGAAGTTCGTATTCGGTTCGAATTACATTCGACCCATCTCTGGTACTAATCAATAATTAATTGACTAGCTGTTACCCGGAACTCTGCCAGCGTGACATTTAGATATATCTATCCGTGTGGTGACGGACTAAGAATACAAGTGTCACCACCCCATTCTTTCCCACGGGTGTCGTATGAGGCGACTAAGGGAATTAAGCAATTATCATCCATTGCACGACTGGTGGTAGGGCTGGGTACCATGTGGGAGTACTCACTTGGTATCGGGCCCGAGCGGGTTGGATCCACCATCTCCCGTGTGACCGGCCATGAAGCACATCGTTGCGTTTTGGCTGTAGCAGGAGATAGCCGTTTATATTTCATTTCATATAATTATGTGAAGTGAATTGGTGAGCAGCGGCTTGACAATACTCTCGGTATAGTCGAGTCCATGGGCGACGGTTACCATTTACCATCAGGTGGACCGTGGCTGGTACGCCAATACATGCAATAAAAAAAAATATCAAGAAATTCTAATTTAGTTTCTAAAATGAAAGTAATCTAAGTTATTTTTTGTAACATCCGCTACGTGGCAGTTCCATTCAAATCAATCCAGCCGTTTCGGAGATTAGGGGACTAAACGGATAGACAAAAAAATATGATTTTTTTGTTACAATTACTTACCGTATGTACTTTTATATGCATGTAGTAAAAATCTGTTATTTAAACATTATAAACAGACACATAACTTTTATTTGTTTACTTAAATTAATTATTAACGTAGGTAAGTACCTACCTAACTAAATTATTATGTAAACTTCCTGGTGAATCACAAACATATTATCTTTCCATACGTGTGGTGACGGACTAAGAATACAATTGTCACCACCCCATTCTTTCCCATGGGTGTCGTATGAGGCGACTAAGGGAAGTAAGCAATTATCATCCATTGCATGACTGGTGGTAGGGCTGGGTACCAAGTGGGAGTACTCACTTGGTATCGGGCCCGAGCGGGTTGGTACCACCATCTCCCGTGTGACCGGCCATGAAGCACATCGTTGCGTTTTGGTTGTAGCAGGAGATAGCCGATTATTCTTTCATTTCATATCTGTGAAATGAAATGGTGAGCAGCGGCTTGACAATACTCTCGGTATAGTTGAGTCCATGAGCGACGGTTACCATTTACCATCAGATGGGCCGTGGCTCAGCTGCCACTACATGCAATAAATAAAAAATAAAAAAAAATTAAGACAGCAATCTGGATGAAGCTGTTAATTATCTAATAGAATATTTAAACAGTATAAATGTGCCTGGTCTACCCCCTCACAAACTAGAACTTAAGATTGGCGTGCCCATCATACTACCACAAAATACTACTCCGTAATTTAAACCCCCCGAAACGTTGCAATGGTATTAGATTGTGAGTAGTATTATTGCAAGGAAATGTTATAAAAGGACGTATAATATCCGGATACGAAAAATGTGAGTCGGCATTTATACCACGAATTCCCATAATACCGTCGAATTTTCCCTTTAAATTCAAAAGACTGCAATTTCCTGTCAATGTCAGCTTTGCTATGACAATCAAACGTTTAGAAAAGCTGGGATAGATTTAACTAAGGGTTGCTTTACCCATGTGCGACTAAACGTGGCATGTTCACGTGCGAAAGATGTTATAGCATGTATTAAATAAAAAAAAAATATGCATAAACATACGGTCCACCTGATAGTAAGTGGTTACCATAGCCTATAGACGCTAGCAACACCAGAGGCATCACTCGCGCATCACCATCTCCAAGGAAAGGTATAGAAGGTGGAGAGGAAGGATACTAGGGCGAGGTCCATTTGGTGACGGACTAAAAATACAAGTGTCACCACCCCATTCTTTCCAACGGGTGTCGTATGAGGCGACTAAGGGAAGTAAACAATTATCATCCATTGCATGACTGTCACCCATTAACTGACACTCTCAGCTGTCACCTAGCGCCTGACGTCTGTCATCGCATCACAACTAAACACACTCAAGCAATAATCAAAAATTATATCAAATCTCATCAAATAGTCTAGTAATGAAAATAAAAGTAGTGTTATTGATTGCTTGACATTCCATTAATTGTCATCTTCAAATATCACGCACTGTGACATATAAAAAAACGATATATTTCCTTTAGCGTGTTGACGTTATGTTATTCGCTGTCCTTTTACGAGGTTCACCAGCAAGGCACTGGTGCTCTAAAGGGATGCTCAAGCACACTGGGAAGTAACCTTTACAAACGTTACCTTATGGAGCAAATCTAACCTAAAATTACTTACCTTGAGAAATGCAGAAAATAGCAAGTAGTTATCGTGCCTTAAGCAATACGTACCTATTAAATGCCGTTTTTATATTTATTTTTAGTTCAATTACATCTTAAATTATAGTGACTTTAATTATAAAGTAAACGAGTAAAATAAATAAATTTAACGTTTATCGTCGCATTTTAAACTAAGACAATGCGAAGGTCAATAGGCCTTACGAACCGTCAATCCATAAACTTGAGTTACTAAGCCCACTAATGATTTAGCCTGCCTCATGGGGCTACGTTACTCGCTGTTCTTGCCCGAGGAGCACTACAAGACACTAACTAGGATGGTAATCTAAGAAAACGTACCCTTATAGAGCCAACGTAAGTAATTATGTTATAATTGCAGTGACCTTAATCCAAAAGTAAAACAAATAAATTAAAAAGATAAAAATTTAAAACTAGAACATAGTGAGGTCAGGCGTCTTCCAACTGCATAAACCATACTTGCGCAATCTTAATTGTATCATTCATCAAATATTTTAAAAACTTTTAATAGATTGCCTTTCCTGTGGGGATTTCATGTGCGTCCTACCCCCTTAGAATGTGATTCACAAAATCGTATCGACATCGTATCGTCTTATTTGTGATTGGACATAGACGCGTGATGTTGCAATAACCGCTCACCAAATCACGATGATCTCTCAACCAATGACAATGACACGATGCGAAGTCGATACGATTTAGTGTGTTACATTCTACAGGTTCTGGAGTTAATCCCCGGTCCTGACAAACTGTGGCAAGGACGTAACGCTTGGAGCCATGACACTCTCGCTATCGCTATAGTTTTCCCAAACTGTTAGCGATCCCACAGCAATTACCTATTACATTACAAAGTCTAGATCCTTTCCTTCTTTTTACCTTGAACATGATTGAAAAAGTTAAGTAAACTGCGAACATTATGTTTCTTTGGATCCTACCGGCTCCCCTTGTCACATCTTGTCACACTAAGCTCCCTTGCTTGTTACATATTTTTGTCATTATATTGGCGTAGCATGTCTGATTACGATAACAAAGGGAATATCGAAGATTTTTGCAGTTCGCTTTAACAGTATTAGAAATTATCTAGTCTTCTATACATTAAAATAAATAAAAACCTTGAATATATATTATCTAAAACAACTTTTAGGATATATATTCTCACACACATACACACACACACACACACACACACACACCAACACACGCACGCACGCACGCACGCACGCACGCACGCACGCACGCACGCACGTACGCACGCACGCACGCACGCACGCACGCACGCACGCACGCACGCACGCACGTACGCACGCACGCACGCACGCACGCACGTACGCACGCACGCACGCACGCACGCATGCATGCACGTATGTACACCTATTGCACGCCTCATAAGCGAAGCGTTGAGGTGGGTTCTACTCCCGGTTGACACGGCACAGCTGATTTTTCAAACTTAAAATGTCTCTTTTTATCATATATTGCTCTTGTAAAATAATATCTACACACACATAAAGAACAAACACTATTTTTAACACTCATGATATTTTTGATGCCATTTTTGTTATTTAAACTAGTTAAAAAACTGTTTGAAAAAAATCTGGCTTGGACGTCCGTGAATTGTAGGTAATGTATGTTAACACGATAACGACCAAAATACTTTACTAATCGAGTCTTTTTTTTTCGTTTACGAATTATTATGACTAGGAATAGAGCCCTATTACTTTTCACGTTCTGATTCGATGTGATTTAAATGTTATTAAATAAACAAAAAAATATTGAATATTTATGGCATTTACGCTCGACGCGACACTAAAACCAGCGCCTTTCATGAGAACTAACTACCTTTTTACGTACCTACGCATAGCCAATAGCCACCCATAGATAAATAACTATACTTGGAATAGATCTTTGAATTGTTTTGGAGATTTTGTTCCGTGGTCACTAGATGGCGCTATGTAGAACATATGAAGCGCGGTGACACCGCCACCACTAGATGGCGCTTTAGTTAATATATTTACTTTTGAAATTGCGTGATCCGTAAGTAATAAATTGATCACACAATAACTGAACTCACACTTGAGTAGGAATTTTGTAAACTGTTATTCAATTTTATAAAATTGTTGCATTTTAAAGTATTTTGTGGAAATACATAATGAAATAATGTGCCTCTATTTAGAAAACCGCCATCTATATTCGTTTCTAGACACTAAACTGCTAAGTTAGTACTGTTCCTGCACCACCAGACAGCGCAAAATAGCACACAATTTTTTGGTGAGCCAATGTATGGCAGTTGCACCCCCCTGTAGCCACCGCTGGTTTTACTATCGTCAACAGAACGCCGTTCGCCCGGTCGGTACATTGTTTTTTTTTTTAAAAGAAAGTTCTTACCTTTGCTTGACGAACTAATGATATTTGTCAAGTATAATAACTTGTAACTGTGTCTAGTGTTTTTAATTATTGTTATGGATAAAAATCCATAACAATAATTAAAAACACTAAACACACGTAAATAATAACACACCAACGTTATAAAACACGAAAAAAACATATTTTACATTCCACAATTTTTTTTGCGTGGCCTTGGCGTCTCGTTGTTTTCACTTAGAACAAAGTATAAAATTATAAAGCAACCAAGTTAGGAAGATAAATGGTTTAGAGATTTCTTGTTGAACTCATTGATTTTTAAATAAGTCGTATAATATTGTCCAACGTTGCAATTTTCTATTGATAGATATCGCTGTTTTAAAGTAAAAGAGATATTGACAAATGCAGCCCTAGATGTCGCAAGTGGCAATTTTAGATGTATTCAGTTGCTTTTGTATATATAGAACCACAATATTGTTTTTTTTTGTAAGGAAACTAGCGATGTCTTTTTGTTTTCTTAAATTGTTTTTGTTTGCAGCTTAAACAATTATTCAATTTTACATGTTTATATACGAGCCCCGATGCAAAATAGTTCGTATAGTATGGAAAGTAGTGCAAAGCCTTAAATATAGAAAGTAAATATTGGTAAAATAATTAAGAACATTTAATAAATAGTAAACCACAATTTGAGGAACATTTTAAAGTTTATTCTAACATAAATGAAATTATTTCATGACTTTACATAACATAAAAAAATAAAAAAAAACATTCTGAAAAACATAACGCACAAGTATTCGTCTACCCTTGTCACTCACGCAAAATAGTTCGTCTACCACTTAGTTGTGTCGCCTTTGCTCTCAATGACAGCTTTAATGCGAAGAGGCATGGTTGCAACCAACGCTGCACACTCCTCAGGCGTAATTGACTCCCAGACAGCCAAGAGTTTAGCCTTTAAGTCGCTCTTCGATCTTGATGGATTTTTACGGAGAACTTTTTTCATTTTCCACCATAGGGTTTCGATCGGCGACAAGTCCGGGCTGTTAGATGGCCATTCGATTGTAGGGATGCTTTTCGCCAGTAGCCACATCTTTGTTGTCCTTGCAGTATGGCAGGAAGCACCATCCTGTTGAAAAATGAAGGAATCTTGATGCTTAAGTGACGGAATAGAGGGCAGTAAATTCTCTTCCAAAAGGTTTTGATACCTTGCAGCATTGATAGAACCATCCACAAACTGCATACCACCAACACCTTGTGCAGACATGCATCCCAATATCATAAGAGACGCCGGAACGACGCCGCCTTTGCGTTTGAGACAATTAGTTTGAAATGCCTCATTTTTGTTCCAAATCAGTTTTTTCCTTTCATAGCTGACTATTACTTCAAATTTGGACTCGTCACTCCAAACACGAGCAATCTTCAACCTCTTTTTCTTTTGTACAGCAGTCAACAGTGGTTTCTCCTTAGCGGCGTACAATTCGTAACCCATTCTTTTTAGGACTCTTTTGCAAGTATCAACTGAGACGTCTTTATGAATCATGTCCTTCCATTGCACCGTGAGTTCTCCAGCTCGAGCACGACGATTATTTTTGATAATTTTCTTCAGGATTCTGTTTTCTGCTGCACTTGTGATGCGTGGTCGACCAGTTTTCTTCGAACAAGAAGTCGTTCTATTCTTTTTATAGTGCTGAATGATAGATTGGACTGTAGACCTGGGAAGTATCAAGTCTTTAGATATTTGATAACTTGATTTTCCGGCATCGACCCCACATACTATTCGCTTTCGAAGCTCTTCACACAAGGGTTTGCCACGACCCATTGTTGTTTGAAAACTAATGAAAAAAAACTGAAATTTTCAGAATTTATACTGTCTCACTTGGCAAATGACACAGAATTACTTTTACAAATTTAAATTATGCAACATAATTGTACAAAGAAGGAATAATCTTATTTAACTCAGCGATAGACGAACTCTTTTGCATCGATTAACAATTAGACGAACTATTTTGCTTATAACTTCTTTGAATTTAAAACAGGATATGTATAAATTTAAAAAACTAAAATAGTTTATTGGTTCATAATTAAAAAATGGCATAAGTAACGCGACATGTGATAGTAGAACAGCTTAATATTTTATATAGATATACAAAAATAATGAAGTTAGAAAAAATCTCACAGAGAAAATTTCACACTAGACGAACTATTTTGCATCGGGGCTTGTATATTATATGCACTTATGCAGGTATATATATGTAAACTCATGGATTGTTGTTCTTACTAATTGCCAAATGGCGCCTTGCAAAATGACAGAGCTAGACCAATAAGTACTTCTTAAAATTAGCGTATAAGACATGAAACCCACATTAGTACTTTTTGAAATTAGCGCTATCTATGTGATTTATTGAAAACTACTTAGTTTAGTTACTTATCAAATAATCAATTTTATTGTGAAAAATGAAGATTATGAGGCGTGCACTTTTGGATTTTCCAAAGTATATTTAATTATAAGTTTGTTTGTAACACTGTTGGAGGAGCGGAATATCCTGGCACAAGTACTTTCATAAGGATAATCCAATCACTAATTATATATTGGTTGATATGAAATAAACTTTTACTTTTTTTTATAATCTGTTTAAAAATATATAAATCATTAAGTTAGAAAAATAATAAAGAATAATAATATAAATAATAATACATAAAAAATAATAATAACTATAACGCGACACGGACAGAAATGACGGTGCAGTCTTCGGCTGATTGGTCCAATCAGAGGCGACTAAACAGACAGATCTCCAAGTCTATGCGACGAGACATTCGTCGATTTAATACCTTGCGTATTAAAGAGGCGATAGAGCGGAACCAAGGTTCCAAAGTGTTTGCAAGAGATCTGTCTGTTGGGAAAAGCCAGTTGACCAAGCTGAAGACCAATGATGGTACTGTTGTTTCTTCCAAAGATGAGTTATTAAGAGAGGTCCACGAGTTCTATGGACAGTTATACAGATCCCAGAACCCTGTTGTCAGCTTGGTCCATGAGCCCAGATCCAAGCTAACTCGGCACTATACCGAAGATATCCCGGACGTCAGCCTGTACGAGATCAGAATGGCTCTCAAACAACTAAAGGACGGAAAGGCACCGGGTGACGACGGAATTACTATAGAGCTTCTGAGGGCAGGCGGAAAGCCGGTCCTCAAAGCCCTTCAGAGGCTATTCAATTCCGTCGTTCTCGGGGGCGACGTTCCAGAATCGTGGACCAGGAGCTTGGTGGTGCTGTTCTTCAAGAAAGGTGACAGAACCCTCTTGAAGAATTACAGACCTATCTCGCTCTTGAGCCATGTCTATAAGTTGTTCTCGAGGGTCATTACAAATCGACTCACGCGCAGGCTTGACGACTTCCAGCCTCCCGAACAAGCCGGTTTCCGAAAAGGCTATAGTACCGTAGACCACATACATACGCTGCGCCAGATTATGCAGAAGACCGAGGAGTATAATCAGCCTCTGTGTCTAGCGTTTGTGGACTACGAGAAAGCCTTCGATTCGATCGAAACTTGGGCGGTGCTGCAATCCCTTCAGCGGTGCCAAATTGACTATCGATACATCGAAGTGTTGAAGTGTTTGTATAGAAACGCCACTATGTCTGTCCGAGTTCAGGACAAGAGCACGAAACCGATCCAACTGCAGAAAGGTGTTAGACAGGGAGACGTCATGTCCCCGAAACTTTTCACCACTGCATTGGAAGATGTTTTCAAGCTCTTGGACTGGACCGGATTAGGCATCAACATAAATGGCGAATACATCACTCACCTTCGATTTGCAGATGATATCGTGGTCATGGCAGAATCGCTGGAGGACCTTGGTACCATGCTCAACGACCTCAACCGTGTCTCCCGACTAGTGGGTCTAAAAATGAACATGGACAAGACGAAAGTCATGTCTAATATCCATGTCATTTCAGCACCGGTTCTGGTCGGGAGCTCGCTTCTCGAAGTTGTCGACCACTATGTATACCTGGGACAAACTGTCCAGTTAGGTAGGCACAACTTCGAGAAAGAGGTCGATCGACGAATCCAGCTCGGCTGGGCAGCGTTCGGGAAGCTGAGGGAGATCTTCTTGTCCAATATTCCACAGTGTCTGAAGACGAAGGTCTACGACCAGTGTGTGTTACCAGTGATGACTTACGGCACAGAGGCGTGGTCTCTGAATGTTGGCCTTATGTCAAGACTTAAACTCTCTACGTGATAAGATCCGTAATACGGAAATCTGTAGGAGAACGGGGGTGACCGACATAGCCCGCCGGGTCAGCATGCTGAAGTGGCAATGGGAAGGCCACATCGCTCGACGAACCGACAACCGTTGGGGAAGAAAGGTTCTCGAGTGGCGACCGCGTAACGGACGGCGCAGTGTAGCACCAGGTGGACCGATGACCTGGTCAAAGTCGCAGGCAGCCGTTGGATGCAGGCGGCACAGGACCGTTCACTGTGGCGTTCTCTTGGGGAGGCCTATGTCCAGCAGTGGACGATAAAAGGCTGATGGATGGATGGATGGATGGAATAACTATAATCCTTCGAGCTGTTTGTACTGATGGCACCATCAGTGCCACTAACACGTATTCGAAACCAATGCGATATTTTAAATTTTCCATATTGTGAACTTATTTCTTATGATATATATTTTTGCCAAACTTTGTTCTAAAATGTCATTTGGTTAAGATTGGAATTTTTCAAATTTATTCAAAAAATCTGAAGGAAAATTTGGGTATAATATCATCTTTCAGGCCCGGTCAACTTTCTTTTACGAATATGCGGCATACCTAGGGGGTTCCTAATAATGATACTGTATAGAAAAAAGAATTAAATATTTTATTTATTTTTTATTGGTGGCAATACTGATAAAACGTCACAAACTTAGGGTGTGTTCCTATACACTGCGAGCACTGTAAGGTGTGACGTCAATATTGTTTAATAATCTAAATAGATATTAATATTAATAAAATAGTATATACTTAAGTATATAGATAAAAAAATTCTGAGAAAAGTAATGTTATCATTATTCAATAATGGACACATTTAGAAATATTCTTGACAGTCCTCGATTCACCAAATGCCAAATAGAATTAAAATATTTATTTTAAAATGACAATCGATAAAATAAATTTAGTTGCAATAAAAAAAACATTATTTCTACGTCAAAAAATATAGGTTCCGCACACGCTGCATCCCGATCGATTCAGTAGTTTTTGCAGTATATCCAAACAAAAAAACCGGCTCTCCATTTATTAATATATAGATAAGGCAGGTCAAGTGGAGTACTGTTCACATCTCTGGGCAGGTGCACCAAAATACCAGCTCGACCCGCTTGACTGCCTGCAAAGGCGTGTATTTGAATTATCAATGATCCCAATCCCACGGATGGACTGGAGGAGGTTTTGGGACGGTGGAGAGACTTTGGGTTTCTGTGTGTGTTCTATCGACTCTTCAATGGGAATCTCAAAACAATACCATACAAGATTGTTCGTTTCCAGCGCTCTTTTCTACCACAAACGTGTTGGCTCTGGAAAGAACTTCCTGCAGTGTTTCGCCAGTTCTACGACATGTTCTTCTTTAAACGATGTTTGAGAAGAACACTTTACTCACGGTAGGCGGCGGATTGGCTGTAACCCTGGTGTTGCAAAAGGCCATGAGTGGCGTTTACCACTTACCATCAGGTGCGCCATTTGCTCGTCTGCCACCGTTGGCAATAAAAAATTCATATAACTATGAAATTACCAATTTATTTTATCCTTACTTACAGAATCCCCTTTCCTCGGATCTGCTATGAGTCGCAGACGCGTTTTATGTTGCTACATTTATTTAAATTGTTTTTATTCCAAATATTTCAATCCGTTAAAGTAAATAAACGTTAAAACATAACAAAAGAGGAGTGCTCGCGTCGTTTGTCGTCGCATAACTAATTCATTCAATAAATAATTATAATAAAGTTGCAGACTACGAATGCCATCTCGTTCGGCTTACGACGACGTTGATTGAGGTTAGTAGTATTAGCGAATTCGCTTGTTCAACTCAAAATACACTAGTCATTCACGCCATTGTTATTAGAGATAATTTCCACTTTGTGTTTAATATTAGAGATCAGCTTAAATTGGTCTTCGCGTGCGATCGAAGACAATCCTCTACCTGCAACTATTATATTTTGATCTATACTTTGACTGAAGCACTAATCTCTGGTTGCCTGGTATTTTCTTTCTTTTATTAAATAATATTATGCCACTGAAACGCACTCCACCGCCGCTTGCGACGGTAAGTCAAGCATTGTACGAGTAGATTCTGCACCTACCTTGTGCGCTTTCAGCAGTGAGACTTTGAATTTTAAATTTTATCAGCTACTTGATACAATACGTGGGATAAGAGAACATTCACACGAAATTCAGAAAACTGTGGAGGTCATATCTTTACAATATGACGAAATGTGTAAATAAAAAGATTGACCATTTCGAGTCTGGGAGGAAGAAAAATTTAGCCTATATACAGATCCTACAGGAAAGAAATGAAGTTTTTGAACGAAATCAAAAGTTTTCTAGCGTTGAAATTAGAAATATTCCTATTAAATCATGTGAAACCAAGTCTGATCTTGCTGTTGTAGTAAGTAATATTGGCCAGATCATTAAATTCGCCCATAAAGTGCTCAGATATACGTATCAGGCATAATAATAAGATAAATACTCAAAATCTACAATTTGAAGGACCTGTAATTCCTGTTTACGTTTGTGAGTGCCTAACATATTAAGCCAAAAATTATTTTATATTGCTTGTGACTTTGCCACGGCGCACGATTATACCTCTAATTGGACCTCTCGTGACCGGATTTACATTTACAATTCACAGTCCCGAGCAATTGTCACGATGCATACAATACAATATATAATTTCACAGACACAAAGTACACCCAGACTCAGAACAACCATTTGTGGATCACACAAAGAGTTGTCTTGTGTGGGAATCGAACCCACAACACTCTAAAGTCCGATATCTAAATAAATATCTTTATAAATAAATTTGTTCTACGCTAGTTTATACTTACTTACTTATCATCCGCCATATTTTGCGGGGTAGGCAGAGAGAACAGAGTGCCAAGAGGCTCTATTCTTGCATACATCTCTCGTTTCCTCAACATTCATAACTCTCTTCATACACGCTTGCCGGTTTCGGAGACTCCTGACTCCACCTTCCTTCAATACATGACCAATTTGGTCTAGGTAGGTGAGTCTCGGTCTCCCCCTGTACCTACATCCTTCCACTTTCGCATTGTAGGTATATCTTCTTAACCAGTCGCTCGTCCGACATTATTTCCACATATCCGAACCATCGGAGCATTCCCTTTCGCATCTTTACACCAATACTCTCTTTCATACCTACTCGCTCTCTTACGTCGTCGTTACGAATGCGGTCAGTCAGCCTCACTCCACAGATTCTCCGCAGAGATCGCATTTCGACCGCATTGATTTTACTCTCATGCTCCTTTTTGCATACCCAACTCTCACTGTCGTACAATAACGTTGGGACAAGCACTGCGTTGTGTATTGCGACACGTGCCCTCTGGCTGAGGTGATGACTGCCGAGAAGTTGTCCCAATGCTCCGTTCACTCTATTTCCCGCCTTCACTCTTCTCTCTACATCAGTGGTGTACCTTCCATTCCAACTGAATCCACATCCAAGATATACAAATTCATCCACTTGTTCTAGCACACCATTTCCTATTGCTACTCTAACATCTGTTCTGGCTTCTTCTCTTTCAAAAACCAATATTTTGGTTTTTGCTCACATCCACACGTAGGCCTCTTCTCTTACAATCTTCTGCCATTACGTCGACTAGGGTTTGCAGATCAGCCGCGGACTGCGCTAATAAAACCGCATCGTCTGCATATAGCAGAGACCTAATCACTGAGTCACCCATCTGAACTCCCACATTCATTTCATTCAATATTTGTAGACATTTATCCAGATATATGATAAACAGTCTGGCTGATAGAACGCAGCCCTGTTTAACACCGATATTGACATCAAACCAGGGTGAGATTCCATCATCCAGCCGCACACAAGCTCTGCAGTCCATGTAGTTGGACTGCACCGCTTGTAGCAGTCTACCGTTAATACCATATTCCGGCAAAATGTCCCAAAGTTCCTTTCGTACAACCGTATCAAATGCTTTCTCCAAATCCACAAACCTGCAGAAAACCCTCTGGCCTACAGCCAGATGCTTCTCCACAATGTTGCGCAGAGAAAACGCTTGTTCCACACCTAAAAACTCCTTGTGTCTCACACAAAAATTCATCAGACACCATCCTCATTCTCCTTTCAATAATCTTACCATACACTTTGGCTGCCAAAATAGTCAAGCTTTTGGCTCTGTAGTTTGCACAGTCATAACATGAACCCTTGTTTTTAAACAAGGGCACGATGACTGCGCTTCTCCAGTCCTTGGGAACCATTTCTGAGCTCCAACATAAATTGAGAAGCATCAGGAAGGATTCCCAGACACATGAGCCTCCAAGCTTGATCATCTCAGCAGACACCATATCAATACCCGCTGCCTTACCATTTTTCAAACTTCTAATCGCCCATTCAACTTCATCCATACTAATGTCATCAGAGGATGCCGGAACCGAATGCTGATCTGTTAGACCACATGTGGCACTGGCATCACCCTGAACATCCGCATACATATCTCCAAAATATTCACTCCATCGGCTTAACACATCTTGTGTTTGCGTAAGAATGTCTCCACCTTTAGACCTTATTTTATTTATTCTGAAAGCTGACCAACCATTCCGAGATTTCTTCACATCCCTCCAGAAAAGTTTAGTGTTGCTCTCGAAGTTTTTGGTCAGCCTTTCTTCTGCAATCATTTGCTCTATCACGCTTCTCTTTCACTAAGGCTTTGGTGTCATTCTTACGTTGCCGGTATATTTCTTTCTTCTGTTCTTTCATACTTGCACTCAGGTTCAAAGAAGATACATAGTCCAGCCACGCTTTCTTCTTTTGGTCTATGGAAGCTGCTACTTCCGTATCCCACCATGTATTACCTTTTACTTTCCTATGCGTCTTTGAGCATCCACATACTTCTTTCGCTGTATCTACCATACTTTCTTTCAATATTCTCCAGCATTCTTCTATGTCAGATTCCAGCTGACTTGCCATTGTCTGCCGTTCACGGATACCCTCTGTATACTTTTCTCTTACACTCTCTTCTTGCAACTTTTCAATCTTTATTCTTTCAAGCCCTCCGAAGTGGACACGCTCTCGCCAGTGTCTTCGGTTTCTGAACAGAAAGTGGAGACACTGTTAGTTTATAGCTAAATAATTTTACTTAATAATATGCTTAGTACCTGTTTGCAGTGAGTAGATATTTCATGTTATAAGGAATTTAGGTAAACAGGTACACGAGTTATATTACAAGTAGCTTCTATAAACCGAAGATCGTTGCCTTCGCGGATCCAGTTTTAGTAATACTAAAACTGGATCTGCAGGGTTGGTGATTATTAGTACATTGTCATGGGATTTTTTGTTTTATTTTATTAATACCTACAATATCTATCATAATAAGGTTTATTGTTTTATCTAAAGAACACCCTGCTCTAAGGAATAGTCCCTGTATCGCAGGGGACTTTACAAAGTTACAATTGATGGATAACCGTACACGCATATTCAACAACCATATTTGTGGATCACACAAAGACTGTCCTGTAGAATTTAACCCACAACATTTTCTTAAGACCACCCTTTTTTTGTTAAAGGCGGGAAATAATGTAAGTACCTAATCGCACAGCCCGTCGTTCGGGGCAATGAACAGGGCAGTATGGGGCCCTCACCCACTAAATAAACCCGCCTTGTGCCGTCTCTCCGCCTGTATTGGCGGATCACTGGAACTGTGTTATACTACTTCAGTGGTCCGCCGGCGGCTTGCACCCGAAAGGGTTTCGGGTACCCTCTAATGAGGGACGCATCCACACACGGACCGTCACACCTTCGCCTTAAGACAAATAATCAAACTAACAACACACATAGCATCACGCCTGTATTCCCCGAAGGGGTAGGCAGAGGTGTATTACATACCCACGACTCGCCAGCTATGTTTAAGTCCCACGTAATAGGGGGCGAGCCTATTGACGTCTACCGGGCACATTTCCAAACTCCGGCCTGCTACTGAGAATTTTTCTGTTTAGGAAAAAGCTCAATAACATTGCCCGATCCGGGAATCGAACCCGAGACCTCATGATTAGCAGTCGCATACACTACCGCTACACCACCGAGGCAGTCCTTAAGACAACACCCTGCACTAAGGAATAATCCTTGTATCACGGGGACTTTACAAACGTACAAATTCACGGACACAAAGCATACCCAGACTCAGAACAACCATTTGTGGATCACACAAAGAGCTGTCTTGTGTGAGAATTGAACCCACAATACTCAAGTGGGAGGCCGGTATCTTAACCACTCTCTTCTATGCCATAGTAAACAGGTAAAAAAATATTCTAAGATGCTCACAAAAATCATTTCTTTTTTTTCCAGAAAGAGGTTTATGGTAAGTGGTTACCGTAACCTATAGACGCTAGCAACACCAGAGGCATCACTCGCGCGTCGCAAGAAAAAGGATAGGAGGTAGATAGAAAGGATAATAATGAGAAGATAGAAAGGATAATAATGAGAAGATAGAAAGGATAATAATGAGAAGATAGAAACGATAATAAGATGAGGATATTTAAATGTTTAAAAAAAGTTAAAAGAGAGTTTTACTGCAACTTTGCTCTCTTTTTTACCACTTTCACAAGTAGTTTGTTTTCTAAAGTAGCTGAGCATATCAAATGCTAAAATACAGATCGAGAAACATGTTTATTTTATTACGTAAGTAACCAGTAAGGATTGCTGTAAAAGGGTTTGGGTACAGTTGTCGTCGTTTTGTAGATGAGTGGCCAGTAATTAAAATTATATAAAGAAAAACCAAAATAAAGCAATCAATTGTAAGTAGGTATAGCTACAAGTATTATGGACGCATTTCTCTAAACTATATCGGAACGGAAATACCTATTTGGTATTGTAGGTATCTATCGGTCATTAAAATCGACGAAGAATGTCACTCTTTTAGCTTTCTGTCGCATTTTTTAAGAATTCCAAATAAAATAAATCATAAAAAACGGGAGTAGTACCCTTTTTTTTTATTTTAGGTGGGCAAAAATGTCCTACCGCACTCCCCGCTGCCTGGGGAGACAACAGGGTAGTATGGGGCTCTCACCCACTAAAAACCCACCGTGCGCCTCCACCCGCCCTTGCTACGGCGGATCACGGGTACCGCGTCGTTTCGACCGCGATTCGCAGGCGGCAGCCCCTTCGGGCACCCTCTCTTGAGCGACGCCTCGCGCACTTGGGCGTCGCACCTTCGCGGTAGGCTTCCGCGGACGGCAGGGTACTCCCCGACCCCACCGTCCGCCGCCTCGGCTAGGGCGGCATCAGGCACAGGTAAGCGTGCGCACGCCGCCCCGCACGCCGGCGGCGAATCGGGTCCGCGAAGGAGGATTCCTCCCGGGCCCTCACCGCCACCTCCTTCCGCGAAATGCCTGCCTCTCAGAAGGCGGCGACCGCGGTCCAGGCCCTGTCACTGCCAACCATCGCTCGCGCAACGGCCGGCAGCGACAGGTCCACGCCTATGACTGCAACGAGTTCCCGGCGCTGCACATCCCAGGCCGGGTACGACTCAAGCGTGTGCTGCGCCGAGTCCTCGTCGCAGCGGCAGTGGTGACAACCTGGGGTCGTCTCCCTCCTAGCGATCATGTGCAGGTATTTGCCGAAGCAACCATGCCCCGACAAAACCTGCACCAACCGGAAGGTGAGGACCTGAGAGTAGTACCCACCTCAACGCTTCGCTTATGAGACGTGCAATATATAGTAGATGAACGAACCAAAAGGCCTACGGAGTGCCGCTCGCAAGCGGGCAGAAGATTTTCGCATATTCATAATTATGTACAAGGGAGATTTAATTTTACATTTAACATACGAACATGAAAATCGGAGTTGTGTCTACTTAATGTAAATAATTACGGGTTTCAGGGTTTCTGGATATATGCATAAATTTTTACGAAAGGAAATTGGTTTGGAAATATGTGTGACGTTTTTCACGAGCTTTTAGCTTTGTTTTTCTATAAGAATTAATTAATTAATTACCATTATCAAGATTGTTTAATACCTTTTACAACTAGATGAGTTTCTTTAAACACTTCAGCGTGAAAAGAGTAGACCGTTGAAAATCAAATCAAATCGAATCAATCTCGATGTAATTATTGTTCTAACACGATTTTAAATTCAGCTCTGTTCGACATTGACCGATGACCTTCACATTGACTTGTCTCTGGCATTATCTTTTACCTTTAGCGGTCCGGGGATAGATTATAATCGCGCTTACCAGTCGACGCTAGCAGGTGATCGAGTTACCTCCTTGTTACCAGTAAAACAACATTAAAAAAGTGTTATTTGATTTTAATTTGTAAGCAGAATTCGGAATTCAAAAATAGTGAAATTTTATATTAAAAATGAAGATTGATTTGGATGACGGAGTAAGAGATATTTTTTATTACTGTTATTATTTATTAATGAAAAAGATAGGCAACAAAGAATATAAACTTGAAAAAACAGTTAGTACTATACAAATTAAAAGCCTAGCCTATTGGTAGCCTATCTCGTAAGCCCTAACTACTATGTTACAATATGTATGTAGAAGGTAAGTAAGATATTTATCAAGGAGTTTACTTAAGTTTTGTAAATACAATTGGCAAAATATTTATTATAAAAAAGCCCTTCTATACTTAATGTAGACCACCATAAAAACTTCATCTTATTCAAAACTTTAGCCCAAAAGCAACCCCTATTTATTTCTAGAGCGGAAATCGAGGATGTTCCGCTAATTATCCCGAAATACTTTACCTGTTTACTCATAACATTATTATTTGTTTTTTAAAATTTTTTTGTTAGCTTCACCTCTATGTATTTATGTAACGGAATTTAAATGTAATTGACCCACTATGAAATGTCGTGTTGTGGTCGTATTAAATTAAAACTTTGCTCACTTATCAAGGACCGATGACAACACAATATTAGGAGTTTATCCGTTTTTAGAGGTCCGTAGTCAACAAGGAACCCTTACAGTTTCGCTATGTCCGTCCATTCACTGTTTGAAGCTTAGATCAGACCTAGTACTAGAAAGCTGTTTCGGGTGCCCTCTATACGTGCAGTGGGGATTTCTCTCTCTCCTCTATCTCATAGTGTGGGGTGTGGTTTGGTAGTTCTTTCAAAAATATTTTGGTTTTGTGAAAACAATTTTTTTAATTAGGATCCGAGCGTGAAATATAATAGCTTTGAAACGCTAATTTTTGTTTTAAGAGTCAACTGAGCCAGCTAAATGGTTGTGTTTGGAAAAAATCACGGTACCTAATAGTATATATGGCGGAAGTTAAAAGAAAAAGATATCACAGCTAAGTGGGTTTTATTGTTTTAAATTAAAGTACTTTTGATGCTGTATTGAGGCAAAACAGAGAAAATAAAGTATAGTTTATTAACTTAAAAATACGTGTTAATAGCTAGTTGAAATAAAAAGTAGAAAATTATTTTTCTATATAAATAACAATGAATCCGTGAAATGTATGTACGCGCATAATTTCTGAACGACTGCACCGAATTGGAAAATTCTTTTTTTTTGTGTTTTGTCAGGACAAGTTTTGTCTATATAAGGTAAATTTTTAAAAGAAAATTAAAAAAAGTGATCAGAAAATTAAAAAATAGACGTCGCGGGACGTCTTCTAGATGTGAAAACAGAAATTATTTTGTAGAAATAATGGGTAGAAATAAAATGATCATATACATACAATGTGTGCTTGTATAAAATTATGACATGTGTAAAATAACGAAAATGGACATAAATCATCATCATCAGGCCCTGGATATCAACCAGGATCGAAGTACTTGTCAAAACGAATCAAACGATTCCAAAGTTGATGGGATTGCGGTGTTTTACGCATGGCCGTCTGGCTCCATTATCAGACCCTGAATATCATCTAGGACTATGGTACTATTCAAGATAACTCAAACTAGCCCTAAATCGATGGGTTGCGACGTTTAATTACCATGTACCCATGGCCATCTTCCAGCTCCATCATCAGATATCTTAATATATATAATTCCTAGATGATATCCAGGGTCTGATAATGGAGCTAGAAGGTGGCCATAGGATTCTTTTAAAGACAAAGTACTCATCAAGATGAATCAAACGAGTTCAAACTCGAAGGGGTTGCGTCGTTTCATTATAGAGTTACTGTGGCCACCTTCCAGCTTCATCATCAGACCCTGGATACCATCTAGAGAAAAAGTACTCGTCAGGACAAATCATATGAGCCCAAACTCGGTGGGGTTACGTTGTTTTCCATCACCTCTTATACCGTGTGCGGTGCGGGGAATGCTTTTTCACTTTGTGTTTAATGTATAGTGCTAAGCATGTGAAATGCTAAAAATATATATAAAAATATCTAAATATTTAAAGGGTTTGTGTCATTATTAGGTAAAATCTTAATTGTAAAATTAAGTTTACCTGGTCGGTATAATGTATGAAAATACCTCTGACAGATGGCGCAGGCGTCACCCAAAAGACGTTAAGTATGATGTGTTATCGTAATTAGCAGTCAGGAGCAATTGTCAGGATTGCTGAATTGGTAAAGCATCTGGACGGTATCCAGAAGATGCAGGTTCAAATCCTGCTCCTGACTGTTATTTTCGATTTCACATTTTTCACTTTGTGTTTAATGATGAAAACATTTATAATTTTAAAAATAAACATTTATAATTTAAGTTAAATATTTCTCAATTTTTTAAGAAGTACTGATTTGAATTGTCTTGATAATAATGCAAACATGTCCACATCACCAAAGTATTTATTATAAATATTGGTGAGTCGACGCAAAGGTGCTCTCAGACCTGCGTTAGTGCGACAGGTCGAAACAGCGATCAAACGCCGCATTCGCACCGCACGACTCATCAGGTTCTTGGTACAAAATAACTGATTTTATTTCTAAGATCCATGCAATTAATTGTAGGTATTGCTACATAGACCAAATAAGAACAACATATCTAAGAGGATGCGTCTTGATTTCAAATTAACTATGTTATACTCCTTTAGAAGGTCCATATATGGCATTGAATTGCGTAAACAGCGGTAATGCATTGTTTTGATGAACTTTCTTTGGACTCTTTCTATCATATTGGTATATTTATTATAGAGAGGAGTCCATACTGGCACTGCATACTCTAATTGTGACCTAACTAGTGATTTATATAGATATAAGTAGGTTATCGGGCGTTTAAATTCTCTAGCAGTTCTCATTACAAATCCGTACATCCGAAATGCATTTTATCAAAGGTTTGTATATGTACATCCATATGTAGTCTGCTATCAAAAATAATTCCAAGATCACGTACGTGGGACTGCTTAGATAAAACAGTGTTGTTAAGTGTATAAGGGTAATGGAAAACATGTTTATTTTTAGTGAAACTAATACAATGACATTTGCTAATATTCAAGTGTAATTTATTATCTTTGCAATATTCCTGAAGGCGCTTCAAATCATCTTGTAATAGTGTACAAGAATGCAAATTTGTAATAGGTTTAAAAATTTTTAGGTCATCAGTACAATAGGAATTTTGAATTATGGAAACATTTACCAATATCATTAATGAACCGAATAAATAAAAGGGGCCCTAATATAGACCCCTGAGATACACCAGATGTAGTAAAAATGGATTGAGAAAAGTAACCCTTAATAACAACTCTATGAGTCCAGTTGGAAACATACGAAGCAAACCAACGCAACAAATCACCTCTTATACCGTTGAATGCAATTTTATTAGGCGATAGTTCATGATCAACCTTACCAAATGTTTTTTGAAAATCAGTATATATGGTATCTACTTGTACACGAGTATCCATATAATTAAACAAGATGTCAGCAAAGGCCACTAAGTTCGTTGTCGTTGACTTGCGCTTAATGAAACCGTGTTGTTCCTCAATTATATTATTATGTATTACAGGATATATTTTACTATGAACTAATTTCTCAAACAGCTTTCAAAGAGCTGACAAAATGGATATCGGTCGGTAATTTTCAACCTTTATCTTAGAACCAGTTTTATAAACTGGAGTTATATTTGCAAATTTCCATACCTCTGGAAAAGTACCTTGTGCAATAGATTTGTTAAAACAATTTGTAGAGGCAGGCAAATACTAAATGAAGTATTTTTTAGAAAAAATACTGGAATACCATCGGGTCCTTGCCCTTTTGATGAGTCCAAAGACTCGAGCGTCTTTGAAACATCCTTGACACTGAAATCAATTTTACTAAGGTGCAGTTGTCAGAGAAACTTTGAGCAGTCAATATGTTACTTGAAGATGATGGCTCATACATGGAATTAAAGTACTCAGAGAAAAAGTTACATATATCGACGGGGTCACTTGAAGATTCGTTATTATATTTCATATTAGAAGGAATACCACAGTCAGACTTACGATTAGAAACATACTTCCAAAAATGTTTAACATTGCTGTAGATACCATCTTCAACGCAGTTTATATATTGACTATATTATTTTTTACATTCGGCATGAAACTTGGATCTGTAGAGAGAAAACTGTTCGTAGTCATACTCATTATGATATCTTTTCCAATTAATCCAAGCTTTGGTTTTATTTTTAGAAATTATAATTAATGTAGATGAAAACCATAAAGGATATTTGGAAGATTTAATTTTTTTCAAGTGTACATATTGTTTTATGACACTAAAAATGGTTTCATAAAATATATGCACCGATTCATCCACTGAGTGCACCTGTCCAATCTTATCTTTCCATCGGATCTCACTTAACTTGTGATTAATTTTTGTATAGTCAGCTTTAAAATAATTAAACCTATGAATTGTTCTGCGGGCAATAGATACGTAATGTACGTTAAATGATATTAAAGTACAGAAGGGCGGGTGGTGAGTATCAGGGCAGACTAAATAATCGGATGGTTCTAATATAGAACAGTTGCTGTTACTGATTATAAGGTCCAATATTTTGCCTTTAGAATTTGTTACGGTATTATATTGATATGCACTGAGGTATGACATAAATAGGTTTAAATGTTCGCAAAATACGGAAGTACCGATGCAGGTTTGTCCCGAAAGTGATGATGAATCATCAGTGCACTTCATCCAACTGACGCCCGGTAAATTGAAATCACCAAACAGATAGAAATGTTCCGTGTCAACATTATCAAATATAGGTGTCAATAAATCGAAAAACTGAGCATACACACACTCAGGTATACGCGGAGGTATATATGCGGCACATACGATTTGATTTGTGTTTGTGTTCGAACCAGGTAACTGTATAATAACAAACTCCACAGTAGATGTTATGGAAAAGTTAGGGTCAAATCTTATAGAGTGCAAGCCCCTTAAAACCGCTACTAGTACGCCACCGCCATCTTTTTTATTAGTGGCTGCACGATCGCGGTCGTATCTGTAAACTATATAGCGAGAGTCAATAAATTCGCTATCGTATACCTCAGGTGTTAACCAAGTTTCGGTCAAGATTATTATGTCGTAACAGTTAGTTAAAATATTCACAGACAAGTGATGCAGTTTTGTACGGATGCCTCTACAGTTTTGGTAGTAAATCGCCAAGTTGTCAGCCATTTATGCAGTTAAAAATTATCAATAAATAATACATAAGACATGCATTACACTGTTCAATATGATAAAAAGTACCCACTGAAAAACACCTATGTCTAATCCCATGCAGCAATACACTATTATTAAGTCTATAACTTATACAAAAAAACAATACATTTACTTGAAAAATATTTAGTATGCGAGTAATGTAGCAAAGTATGACAGAACAATAATTATCTATCTTGAAGTACTCTAATAAAACGAACAGCATTAATATTATGCATCCTTTGATACTGAATTTAAATACACTCTGTTAACTGTTTCTAAAAATAAATAGAAAGTATATGCCCAGGATGTTACGTAACTATAAACAAGTTTTACTTCATTACTACTACATTGTAAATATCGATTATAAAAACACCATAAACTTGAAACAAGATTTGATAAAAGTAAAAAAGCGAGGGTATAAAATAAAAAAATAAGTTTAGTAAAAAAAAAAAAATAATATGCATAAACACCTTAATTCTACACAAAATATATTTTCTATTTGCAATTTCCTTCGATTGATACAGAGCTAGGCTTGATTTTAGCGATATCTTGTTGTGATTTAATAGCCAAGATTTTGCATCCTTCTTTCTCACGTATAAGTATGGTACCGTGCTTAACCCATAAAAACTTGTAATTATACTTCTTGGCGGCTTCTCGACACTCTCGAAATAATTGTTTATTTTTTAAAGTAAGATGTTAATGCATATATACTGGAAGTGATGTACCCGATATGCCCAATTGTACTGTATTGAGGCCCTTATTCATACGAAATGCAATGAGGATATTATCACGTAATATACGGGAAGATAATTTCAATATGATATTTTTGGGTTTCTCTCTGTCTTGGTAAGCGCGTGGAACACGATGAATCGATACTTTTTCGCTTTTATGTTACATTTAATTAAGGAAGAAATTTTTTCTATGATTGTCCATAAGTTTTCATTACGTCGGTCAGGAATGTTGCATAATTCGACGTTACAATTACGAGCATTCTGTTCCAATAAGTCAATCTTAGCGACCAACTCGGAGACGACATGACGTGTGCTGATCGACTCTCTTAATTCCTGATTACAGTTCTGAACTTTTGTTGACAACTCGAGTTGATCATCGGAAATAAACTGCACCGTTTTCTTAAGGGATTCGAATTTATCATTTAGGCCATCATATTTAGCAAATAATGAAGAGACTTCCTGTTTGATCAATAATTGTTCTTCGCGAACAGAGTGCAACTCACTTTTTATTTCGGATGTAACTTGGGATAGTTCGGTTAAGCCGTCCTTTATTGAAATAACATTATCACATATTTTGGAGATGCTACACTCTAATCATTGTTTCCACTCACTGAGCTGACTCTTGAATTCCACGGATAACTCTTTGATAGCTTATGACCAGTCCGCTTCTGGTTTTTTTCGTTTACGCAGAGACATAATTGAGTAGCCTTCGGCTACAGTATGTGGTAAACTCAAATCCGTGTCCGAGTGAAATTTATTGTCTGGCGAGCGAAGCATTTTATACTTATAAGGACTGTACAAATAGTTAATAGAGCGTATTGAATAGATATATTCTGTGTATTTACAAGCACTATTCACACAGAAGTACCCACGTACTAGTTTTGCAGTTATGTTTTGCACTTCGAAAATAGAATGAATTAACAAATATTCGTTCAATTCCAGTAAAACTTCGGTAAATTAACTGTGCCGACACTAGATTTACGATATACAAGCAGGTTTTCAACTAAATTATCACATATTTTACACTTTTGTGTTATTTTTATAGCAGTAAGTAGTTAACGTTACGATTAGCCAGTTGATAACTTCAAAAATATTGACAGTGTGGCGTCCTTATTTTTGTTAAGCAGGAAAAAATGTACCTAAGCGTACACCCTGTCGTTAGGGGCAACAAACAGGCTAGTGTGGGGCCCTCACCCACTACATAAGTCCGCCATCTGCTGTGTGGCGTCTCTCTGCCCTTACTGGTGGACCATTGGAACTGTGTGAGATTACTTCAGTTGTGTCCTAAATAAAAAAATGGATGGAGAATTTCGATAGAGGCGTACAACTAGAGTTGTATTATGTTCATTAGTTGTAAATGTTTTTTGATATGGATCCTGCCCGCCTCTTCATGTGTTTATACTTCACAATTGAGTCAATTAATATAAATACATTAGTTATATCTATAAAACTGGTTCAAGTCTGATTAATTAACAACTATACTATATTTACTTATTTAAATAACTTAAATATATTAGTCATACCTGTTTTTGTCGCGGGTAAAATGTTAATCTATACTATTATAAAGCTGTAACAGAACTGTGTCTGTACATTTAAGATATTTGAGAAAAAAATACTGTATTAGGCTATACAGGCATGTCTAAACACAAAACTATTTTTTTAGATTTTGGTCTGTTTGTATTTTTATCTATTTAACGGATTTTGATGCAACTTTTTTATTTCATAGCTTTTTAATCAAGACTTAAAAACTAATATACCTACATTTTATCCCGCTACTGTATCGGGAACCTGAGATATAACCCAAAAACTCTCTTTTGGCTGCTGCGAAGCCGCGGGCAAGGGATAATCTATACTATTATAAAGCTGTAACAGAGCTGTGTCTGTACGTTTAAAATATTTGAGAAAAAATGTCTGTATTAGGCTATATAGGCGTGTCTGACCATAAAACAATTCTTTTTTAATTTTTTGTCTGTTTGTTCACGCATCACGCAAAAACCACTAAACGGATTTTGATGCCACTTTGTTTGATAGCTACCGATTAGACTTAACAACTGGTATACATTTTATCTCGCTACTATATCGGGAACCTGAGATATAAGCTAAAAACTAGCATTTGGCTGCGGCGATGCCGCGGACAAAGGCTAGTTATAAGGGTTCTTTAGTGGCTACGGAACCCTAAAAACGGATAAGCTTCTCAAATTATTGTATTGTCATCAGTCCTTAATAAGTGTGCAAAGTTTTGATTTAATCCGATATTTAGAAGTGCGTCGAAATCACGTTCAAAGATTCCATTACATACGAGTAGATAGAGGCGGAGTAATAAAAGCGTGTTAAAATCGTTATTTAGTAAAGTAACAAACATCCATAAAGTCACGTAGGCACGTTAATAATTTTGTCTAAAATGATTACATAAAATAGTACCATGGTACATTTTTGTACTAGCTCCTGTCCGCGGCTTTATCCACGTGGAATTCAGGTAATTTTTTTCTGCGCGAAACTCTAATTATTTCTCCAAAATAAAACTATGATTAACTTCGTATAACATCAGCTGTCTACCAGTGAAAGTCCCGTCCGAATCGGTCCAGCCTTTTCGGAACTTAGCTGGAACAAACAAGCAGATAGACAAATATTTTATTTTGTTTTTATGTACCGCCAGTAGTAAAAAGCTGTCATTTTAAATAACTGATATATGTAGTTTAAGGT
The DNA here is from genome assembly GCA_948253155.1 of Leucoma salicis. NCBI lineage: Eukaryota > Metazoa > Arthropoda > Insecta > Lepidoptera > Erebidae > Leucoma > Leucoma salicis. The sequence continues at coordinate 4,384,898 of OX411808.1, read as the reverse complement.
GCTCATTGTGTAGTGGCATTAGTAACTTCTTGAAAAAACTAGGCTCTAATCCATACTGGGCCTCGACGTCGGCCACCTGCTGGCGCCTCGAGCACGGTGGACGGGGTTCAAATTGAGGTGAATGCCCAGATCAAGTATTAGGGCCTGGTACTGGACGGGCGGTGGCGCTTTTGTGAGCACTTCTGCCAACTGTCCCGTCGGCGCGGCGTCCGCCTTTGCACGGCTCATGCCGAATATGGGCGTACGCAACAGTGGGTGTCGATGACTTTACACAGAGGTGGTCCGGTCAATGGCGCTGTACGGCGCGCCTGTGTAGGCGGAGTTCCTGGACGCGTGAGTGAGTGTGGGAGGGAGCAGGGTGACCGCACGGAGTCTTTACCTTCCGACTGGTGCAGGTGCTGTCGGGGCACAAGGAGGGAAGCGACTCCGGGCTGTCACCATTGTGGCTGCGAAGAGGACACGGCGCAGCAGTCGCTCGAGTCGTGCCCGTCTTGGGCCGGGCAGCGCCGTGAACTCGTCGCGGCAGGAGGGGAGACCTCTCGCTGCCGGGCGTCGTCAGAGTGATGATCGGCAGCGACAGGAATTGGACCGCGGTTGCTGCCTTCTGCGAGAAGGTTATCTAAGGATGCGGCGGAGAGGGCCTGGGAGGAGGATTCTTCCGCTGACCCAAACCGCCAGCGACTGGGGCGGCGCAGGTGCGAGTACTTGCGCCTCATGCCGCCCTAGCTGAGGCTGCGAGTGGGTGGACCGGGGAACGTCCGCCACCCGCAAGGCCTCCCGCGAAGGTGCGACAATCCGTGTGCGGATGCGTTGCTCAGTAGAGGGTACCCGAAAGGGTAAGCCGCCAGAGGGCCACTGAAGTAATCCAACACAGTACCAGTGTTCCGTCAACACAGGCGGAGTAACGGCACACGGCGGGCTTCTTTAGTGTGTAAGAGCCCACACTACCCTGTTCGTTGCCCCGAACGATGGGGTGTGCGGCTAGGTACATCTTTTCCCGCCTCAACAATAATAAAAAAACAATTAAATGCTCACCTATACTATATATTTTAACCTAAATGCAATATAATCTTCTATACTCGTATATCTTCTGTAACCTACTATATAAAATTGCTGGTCCTGACACTCCTGACTAACGATAAACACAAACCAAACAACAAATGTTAGTAATATTACAAAGTTGAAATTTGGATTATAACATTATTGATGTGAAATATTTAATGCGGAGGGAGGGTAAAATCGGCTGTTAACGTGGCGACGCTTTTATTTTATTTGTCCCGTTCAATTCTTGCATGTTAAATTTGACGCACTTCCCAGTTTCCAATTGAGCTGAAATTTTACACACATATGTATATCGCGTGACAATGCGATATTGTGATGACATGGAGCTGATCTGATGATGGAGCTGGAAGGTGGACATAGGAACTCGTATAATGAACCGCGCATCCCATCGAGTTTGGGCTCGTATGATTCGTCTTGACGAGTACTTTGCCTCTAGATGGTATCCAGAGTCTGATGATGGAGCTGGAAGGTGGCCACAGTACCTCTATAATGAAACGACGCAACCCCATCGAGTTTGGACTCATTTGATTCGCCTTGACGAGTACTTTGTCTTTAGATGGTATCCAGGGTCTGATGGTAGAGCTAGAAGCCGGTCATAGGAACTCCGTTATAAAACGACATAACTCCATCGAGTTTGGGCTCGAATGGTTTGTCTTGATGGAGCTGGAAGGTAGTCACAGTAACTCTGTAATGAAACGACGCAACCCTATCGAGTTTATACTCGTTTGATTCGTCTTAAGGAGTATTTTGTCAAGTTACGATCATTTTATTTCTACAAAATAATTTCGATGTTTTCACATCTGGTAGACGTCCCGCGACGTATAGTTTTTTTTAACCAGCTTCAAAAAGAAGGAGGTTCTCAATTCATGTGTTTTTTTGTAGGTTTGTTACGCGATTATTCCGCCAATTACAATTTGATTTCAATGATTCTTTTTTGTTTGGCAGTTTCCACTTCAGAGGTGGTCCCATTAAAATTTTATCGAAATCGGTCGAGAAATTTTTAAGAATCCTAAATCGTATATATTTATGTACATTGATGATATTTGTTCGTTTACTTCGCAACCTGTCTATCTCATTGGAGCAGTAGGTTTAGTTGGCGTACCCATATTATATTATAAAACTTTTCTTCAGGGTCTTCGAAATACTCTCCAAGACGCAGTGTGCTCTATTGTTTTCTCTATTGCGCTTTAGGCGCTCATCTTTGTCATTTTAGACTCCTGTACTTGACGCTTTCTCATACGAGATCTGTGCCTAGTTTGTGCCTAGTCCAAAAATAACAAAAACAATATTTATACCTACTCATATAATAATAAAAATAATAAAAAATTCTAATTATGAATTCGACAGCCGGAGGACTAAAAATTAATTAAAATAAATTTATTAAAATTATTAAAGTTACAATTAGGGTTAAACTACGTTTACGGAATCTATCGCGTTTACTTGATTTTTATGATATCCCGACGTTTCGAATACTTTACAGCATTCATAATCACGGGTGGACTTAGATGGTAGATGTCATCAGCTTTGGACATCTACCATCTAAGTCCACCCGTGATCATGAATGCTGTAAAGTATTCGAAACGTCGGAGATGTCATCAGCTTTGGACATCTACCATCTAAGTCCACCCGTGATCATGAATGCTGTAAAGTATTCGAAACGTCGGGATAGCATAAAAATCAAGTAAACGCGATAGATTCCGTAAACGTAGTTTTATTTCGAAATTCGCGTAAATGTTAGAAAGTATTTACAATTAGGGCTTAAGTCTATACTCGGACGATGCTAGTACCGAAGTGATTCTATAATCTATATAATGCAATAATGTTAAATGAAAAATGGGCATTAGAACTTTCCATAGAGTCAGCGGTTCTGACACGCGGCATGATTTGGCTGATGTGGAGTTTCGACATCGGTGGTTGGCAATGTAGGGCAGCACGAGGCGTCTGTATTGCTGATTGAATGATTTCGACATCGGTGGAAGTTGGTGTTGATGATATACATGAGACTCTGGATCAGCAGTGCTGGTGTAGGCAACTTGCGTAACACCTCCCCCCTCAGAACAGCAACTATTTGAGAACTTTGAGCGAAAATGTTGCTGGAATCTGTGTCTGGTTACTGGGTAAGTCTGTGTCTTCATAATGATGGTTTTCAGGTTTTTCTTCGCGTTGTTTTGAGCTGAACATCGTACAAATCTTATACCGACGTATAATGAGAGTAATCGTCAGTACGGTTGCGCAGAGGAGTATGACATACAATGGTATAGTCGTGTGATAAATTGAATCTTCGATCTTGATACCATCAAATTGTGTCGGATGTTGCATGAGAATCTTGTCTTCAATTTCATGTAGGTTTTTCAGGTTCACGGAGTTGAGTTTTAAATGAGGAATAATTAATTGCCTTGACTGCTTCTCGTTCTATATGTATTTCAGTAATCTTTAGCGGCTGTCCTTTTATTACGTTATTGGTGTTAATAATTGTGAATTCTTTAGTTCGCAGTAAACAGTGTTGAGGGATTGTAGCGAGATAGCTGCCATGAAGGAAGATAAACTCTTGTCGTCCGCAGTGAAGCTCTGTTCGAGTAGGTTGTGGAAAGATTAGCGCGTAGCGTTGGTCGTCCAGTCGTTCCATGGATTCTTTTGTTAAAGTGATCTTGGTCGGTATGTATGATTCGTGTAGGGCCTGGTTGTAGATGAGTTCTTGGATACAATCGAAGTGATCTCCCAGATGATGATTGAATCCTTCTTCGCAGACATGATACTAGCTAAGCTTCGGGCATTCTGCCTCTATGTACTTGAAAGCTTTTTCATTTGTTGCAATGAAAGGATAGGGAGGAATAAGAGTATATCCTAATTTATTTGGAACTATTGCTAACCTATATAAACTAAAACTGTCTGATGAAATTACTGGTACTTTAAATATGATAATTATTCTCTTTTCTGTATAGTAGTAACCGGATTTTATTATGGAGTAATATTCTCTTAAATCTATATCTAATATATGTTCGGAACTATATATTGACTTTAACTTACTAATTATATTACCTAGTGTATCTATATCTAACGATATGTGCTCGATGCACGTATAAAAGCTATTCTCTATCCTATTTATTTCTAAAAGTAAATCATCTATATTATCGCTAATTAGTGACAAAAGCTGTGCGAACTTTGTTATCCGAATAAAGTCAATTTTAGTAGTAATATCCTTATCTATAAGAAGTTCCAAGGTAGAGTTAATTCTTTCTTGGTTTTTTATGATGTCCGACAATATTTCATTGTGTCGGGTCATCCAGGCTTTATTAAGAGTAATATGTTTGTACAACTCTGATACTAATTTGTCATTATTTCTTTCTAATTGTTTAATTGCGTTATTATATAATAGGGCATCCGTATGATCTAAGTTTCCGGTTATACTTTTAATTATTATTGATCCTAGTCCGTCAATGAGACCTCTTTTAGGACGACTAGGTTCTAGGGTTTTAAGCTGAGAACTTATAGTGTTTACCTTATCGGATAAGTGCATTATCTGGATTTCATATAAATCATAAGTCTCACTATCTAATTTGTTTTTAAAGTAATTAATTTGGTTTATTACGGAGTTAAGTCTGTCTTCGATATCGGTTGTCTCAATATATTATAGGAAAGAGTGATAATGTGTAATAAGTCTCGCCTGTCCAATATTGAAAGGTAATAGTCCTGGTCCTTTGTCTAAGCTCTCAAATCTTATCTCGTGCGCCAGTATTGGGTGTACAATCATTATCAGGAGCGTTCTGTAACAATTTAGGTGTCTTAGGAGTACGTTTTAGTCAGGATTTTGATACGGGGCCTTTCTTTTTAGACGTGTATATGTGAATAGGAAGATCGGCTAAAACAGTGTCATGGATATAACGGGGTGCTAGTTTTTGTCTGCTAGCCACTGGGTTACTTATAAAGACTTGTTGGTCGGGGTGATACTCAACTTCCGGTTCTCTATCTCTGTTCCTGTTCTTCATGATATTAGTTCGATCAGTCAAAGTATAGCTATTAATAAGGTCATATACAGTTTTCATTTGGTCTCTATGAGTTAAAACGTATTGTTGCATAAGATGTTCAATCAGATTCACGTCAAGGGGGTCTCTGGGGTCAAAATGGCCTCTTATTATGTCATGGGGCCTACATTTAGTAAAGCTGTGTACAGAACTATTATAAGCTAATATTGCGTATGGCATAATGTTAATTACTGGTTCGTTCTTTTGACGTAATCGGAGTATACGTAAGTGTTCTAGTAGTGTGGAGTGGAAACGTTCAACTATTCCGCTATCGTTAGGGGAGTGAGCTAAAATTCTATGATGATTAATTTTATGTAGTCTAATAAATTCTGAAAATAACTGATTGGTGAACTCGGTACCATTGTCTGTAACTATGGTTAATGGAAGCCTATGATGGTGCAAATCTTTAATACCGCTTGCAGAATGCTTGACGCGGTCCCATCTCTTATATATAAGCTTGTCCGTATTTAGAAAAGACGTCTACTATTGTTAGGTATTTGTCATTTTGTGCTGTGAATAAGTCCATATGTACAATTTCAAAAGGTTTTGTAGCTGGAGGTACTATATTTAATTGTGGTTTGATTGGATGTCTGTCATATTTTGTCTGTCCGCTAATAGCACACTCATTGATGTATTTAGAGATATCGTCTTTCATTTTGGGCCAATAATATTTTTTGAAAGAGCAAGGTAACACTCCTTTATGCCTCTATGATTGGTCTTACCTTCTTGATAATGTTTTATCACTTCCTGTTGCCGCAAATACTCTTTTACGTCTTCCAATTCGGTTTTTACTAAGACTAGGTTCATGGCTGTGTTTTAGTAATGATTTTAAATAATAGGGATGATTTTAAATAATAGTACATGCCTAGAGGAGGAGTTATTTTTAGTGCGGTTTTAACTTTAGGATTAACGTATTCTTTTACTGCATTTACTACGTCTTGTTCTAGGTTTGATTCTGAAACTTAAATAAACGTTCTAGTGTGCGTGTTGAAGGGTTTAGTGGCTGTTGTTCGTCGTTTAATGTCACCTACTATGGTTATGCATATTTGTCTGTGGAATTTATTTTGTGGTTCGTCAGTTATCGGGACTTCTAGAATAGGGTTTTCTATAATTGTATGAGCAGTGGCTGTCGAGGAGCCTGTACGCGAGGGTGGTCTCTCGGAAACGTTGGCTATCATAGATTCAGTCTTTCATTATTAATTTCAACTCGTGATAGTGCGTCTGCGTTAGTATAATATTTCCCTTTATTTATAAACAATAGTGTATATTTAGATATTTTTATATATATTATTAGCATTTGACATGCTTAGCACTATACATTAAACACAAAGTGAAAAATGTGAAATCGAAAATAACAGTCAGGAGCAGGATTTGAACCTGCATCTCCTGGATACCGTCCAGATGCTATACCAATTCAGCCATCCTGACAATTGCTCCTGACTGCTAATTTCGATAACACATCACACCTAACGTCTTTGGGTGACGCCTGCGCCATCCGTCGTAAGTATTTTCATACATTATACCGACCAGGTAAACTTAATTTTACAATAAAGATTTTTACCTAATAATGACGCAAACCCTATAAATATTTAGATATTTTTATATATATTATTAGCATTTGACATGCTTAGCACTATACATTAAACACAAAGTGAAAAATGTGAAATCAAAAATAACAGTCAGGAGCAGGATTTGAACCTGCATCTCCTGGATACCGTCCAGATGCTATACAGATATATTTCCTATAGTATCCTAAAAGTCCAAGGAATTGTTTTATTTCTTTAGGGGTTTTTGGTAGGGGATATTTCTCTATTGCTGCTTTCTTATCAGGGTTTGGTTTGACACCTTCCCCACTGATAATATGTCCTAAAAATGCTGTTTCCAACTTAAGAAATTCAGACTTATCTAACTGGATTTTAAAGTTAGATTCTAGCAATCTTTTAAAAACTTTTTCCAAATTATTCATGTGTTCTTGTAGTGACGTACTAAATATAATTACGTCATCAAGATATACTAAATAGATCTCGTTCTGTAAAAGTCTCTAAGTACATTGTCCATAACTCTTTGAAAAGTTGACGGAGAATTTTTAATCCCATGGGCATGTGTAAAAATTCAAAGTGCCCATGTTCAACGTGTTAAAGCTGTTTTGGGGATGTCGTCGGGGTGCATTTCACATTGGTAAAATCCAGAAGCTAAATCAAGTGTCGTGAAGTATTGGCAGTTGCCAAGTTTGTTGAGAATGTGAGTAATGTTGGGAATGGGGTATTTGTCATCTATGGTTTTGTCATTCAGTTTTCGGAAGTCTACTTCATTCAGTATTCGCCATTTTTGTTGACCAGAAGCGTCTGCCTTTTTGGGAACTACCCAGATAGGTGAGCTCCAAGCTGATTCGGATGGTCTTATAATGCCTTGGTCCAGCATCTTATTTATTTGGTCTCTAACTTCTTGACGATGAATAAATGGATAGCGGTAACTTTTTGTGTATACGGGAAGCTCATCGGTTGTCTTAATGCGGTGCTTAATTTTATTGGTAAAAGTTAGGGGCTCACCTTCAATATAAAAAACGTCAGCATAACGTGCACATAAAGTTTCTAAATTAGTTTTGTCTTCGACGTTTAGGTGCTCAGTACGTAATCGCGACAGAACATGTTGAGCGCGGTTTGTATTATGTTCGGTGCGTGTACACTGGATATTAAATAGCTCGGCTTGTACAGGGCGTTCGAAAGTAATAAGAATATCGCGATTAGTTGGGTTTTCAATTTCAACAATACCAATCTCGTCTGTAACTCGAGTAATACACTCGTGAATAATACAGTTACAGTAGAATTGCTGTGGCATTACGACATCGCCGTCAGGATGGCAAATTGGTATATTTAATAATTTTGACGAGTTAGCTGAGATGGTTTCATGGTAACTGGGCCTATTACACTGATAAAAGCGAATGGGTATAGTTGCATGGTCTGTGGTTAAATAGTTATTTTTTAAATCAATCTGTGCGTCGTCTAATAAATCTAATCCTATTAAACCGTCAAAATAATTATGAAATTTATATATGAAAAACTTAACCTTAGATTGATTATCAAATTCGGCAAAATTCGGTATGGTAATTGAGTGCTCATGCACACTGGTGGTGCGTGCATTGGTTACCTCGAATGGGTCAAAATTTAATGGTATATTAGAAAAGTATTTTGTGACCGCTTCGGGGCTAATGAAAGACTGGTTAGCACCGGTGTCGACTAATAATTTAAGAGGAGGATCTGAAATTTGAATATACCGTAATTCCCTTTTAGATTGCAAATTTAATTCTATTTTAATTCTTTTTGACTCTGGTTTTCGCGAAAATCCTGGCTATCACGGTTAGCAGAAGTTAGTTGTGGCATTTCTAAACAGTTATTCTCATTTGGTTCCTGATATTGCATACTGTTTGGTTCGTAGGAATAAAGGTCGGGTGCATAGTTGTCATACTCACAGAAGTGAGAGTAGTCATAGTAGTCGGGTTGCTCATAGTAACAGTCATAGTTATATGAGTCGTCAAAGTTATTAATTTGGTTAAAATTAATCTCGCGTGCTTTAAGATAGTTGGTAGGTGGTGGGTTTCCTGACTTACGCCAATCGTGTCCTGATAACTCTAATGGTTTAGGAACAAAATGACTGACGCCGCTCTTTGGCTTAGGGCCGGTGTACTGTGTGTGAGGATTCCTATTAGGCAATTTAAATACATTACTCTGGGGATTATAATTAGGCGGGGGTGCGCGAAGCGTTTGCTGGGTGCGACTAAACATATTAGGTGTACGATACGGCATGTGGTTTTGTTGGAAACCTGGTCTCCATTGGTGCTGCTGAAATACAGGTGTGGGCCTTTGCTATCTAGGGTCTGGAGTCGGAAAACTAAAACCTTTATGTGTGGTCATAGGGACCATTGGTGGCGTTTTATGCGTAGAATACATTTGTTACATAGGCGGGTTACGACGCTCGGGGTTACCTTCATTACGTTGCTGCAAATACATGACATTCATTTCCTGTTGCACAAATTCCAGAGCCTTTTCTATAGTCTCGGGTCTCATACACCGTATACGGGACCCTAGAGGTTCTTTAAGACCTCTAACAAAAGATTGTAAAGTGAGTTTACTGTAAAGGTTTCGTTTGGCTTCGATAGTGGTGGCTATTTCTTCGTGTAACGTAACGTATGTCATTATGGTACTAAAAAGGGTCTGGCATTTGTCGTAAAATTCGTGAGGAGAGCTGTTTCCTTGCATTAATAACGACATGTCATTATAAAGGGCGGTCTCGTCCCTTTGATCGGAAAAGTTGTTAATAAGTGCGGTTCTAATCCCTAACCAATTCTCCGGAACGCCATATGCGTTAATTGTTCGGGCTGCCGAGCCTGTGACTTTATTTAGAATGCCGTTTATAACACACAAGTTACTCAATTCATACCCTGGCTCGTGTTTCACATATTGTAAAACGATCTGGTCACATAATTTAATAAAACGTGTTAGAACATTCGGATTCCCATCAAAGTCCGGAACTGCGCGTAAGGCTTGGTAAATAGTATCAGGGTTGACTGCCATCGTAGTAAGATTATTAATACAAGAGTCTGAATCAGAATTATCCGAGTCTATATATATATTAGAATCTAATTTCCTACGCCTATTTGTCTGTCTGGAAGAGACAGACTTCCTATTGGTTTCCCGTGGATGAAAAATCTTGACTAATCTAGCTTAATACGTATGTAAGGAAGGACAAGGAAGCAACACTTAAAAAAGTTTCAAGGTCTTACATATACATGGTTTTTCTCGTGTATCGATGTCTGGATACGCCCTCGGCTGCGTCTTCTTCAAGTTCGGTTATTCGACGAAGTACTTGATAATACCGACAGTGACTATCGGAGTCAGCAGGTTAACGATTTTTGGAAACCTATACCGCGTCGCGCACTGCCTCGAATATCTTACCGACTGCGCCCATTATAAATTCGACAGCCGGAGGACTTAAAAAAAACCGACATTAATTAAAATAAATTTATTAAAATTATTAAGGTTACAATTAGGGCTTAAGTCTATACTCGGACGATGCTAGTACCGAAGTGATTCTATAATCTATATACTGCAATAATGTTAAATGAAAAATGGGCATTAGAACTTTCCATGGAGTCAGCGGTTCTGACACGCGGCACGATTTGGCTGATGTGGAGTTTCGACATCGGTGGTTGGCAATGTAGGGCAGCACGAGGCGTCTGTATTACTGATTGAATGATTTCGACATCGGTGGAAGTTGGTGTTGATGATATACATGAGACTCTGGATCAGCAGTTCTGGTGTAGGCAACTTGCGTAACATACTTATATATAATAAAATTAATATCATTTTTGGTACCGACTTCAAACACATCAGTAGGTGTCTAGCACGACCAATTATTTTTTGCTATTTAGTTCCTGGGTGTCTTTTGAAGGCGGTTTTTTTTTTTATTAAAAATAATTTTATAAGGCAAGTTTCGGCTAGCAAAGGATTTAAGGAAATTCCGTTTAAAGGCGGGAAATGGTAAGGGGAGTCATGTATTTTATAGTATGTATTAGTATGTAGTATTTTTTGTTCTATGTAAATAAAACATGTATGAGTTTTTAGATACAGTTACTGAGTTTATATAAACAACAATGCTCTTTAACTTTTTTGAATATTGACCTATTATGTGGGGGAAATTGAGAGTTGACTTTTTTATAGGGTTATAGGTTTTATTTTACTTCAGTATTTGAAAATTGGAATTGTACCCATTTATAACATCTAATTGACGTATTTCCGGGTTTTTGGATTTTGTTTTAATAGAATAAGTTACATTTAACAAATTTCATTATGACAACTTGAAATCTGGAATTGTATTTGTCGTGGTCGTCGTGTTCTGAGCTGACGTCATCAAACGTATAAATACACAAAATAAAATCTATTCTCTTATGTAAAATTTACCATTTGCTTAATAGAAAAGTAGGTTTCTTTGTTCCCTACAAATTACAAAAAAATACAAGAACTACAGTGATCACATTATTTTGATTACATTTTTTCATCGCCGCTGTTATAAGCGTAACAAAAGAATTCTTTTTTACATGGTTTTTACTTAAACCAGATAATCAACATTACATTAGCTACTTTAACGTTTTTATCTAAACGTATTCAAATAATTATAAAGACCTTCAACCGTTGACGAAAATGATCGAATTTACTTTTTCCTTGGAATACTTAAAACGATGCGCATTACCGTTATTAATTACCAGCGTCGATGCCAACTATACTGTACGTGTTTACTTCTATTAATTAGTAAAACTGCCTCAGGATCCAACGGTAGTGTTCAAGAGGTCCCGGATACTATTCTCGGTTTGGGCCAAATTATTAGAGTTTTCCGTCAAGAAATTCTCAAAATCTTTTTTTGTAACGGTGGGAAAAAATGTACCTAATCACACACGCCGTCGTTCGAGGCAACGAACAGAGTAGTGTGGGGCCCATACCCACTAAATAAGCCCGCCATGTGCCGTCTCTCCGCCTATGGTGGCGGGCCACTGGAACTATGTTACATTACTTCAGTGGTAAGTACGTAAAGCCTATATCGGTCGTGTCGGAATGCTGTCCCATCAGACTATGAGAGCGAGGAGACAGAGACTACACTTTGTGTACACATTGTGCACACATTCGTACACTATAATATCTTCTGTGTATACATGACTAGTATCTTTTGACACTGGCCGCCATTACTGACATTACGATCTGGAGATCATCATTAATTAGTGAAATTGTGATATGATTATTTATTTATTTACTTATTACTTTAGCACAAAAAGTGGCACAAGGCGGACTTAATGCCATGGGCATTCTCTTCCAGTCAACTTTTTGAATAGATTAAAGATGGTTGATGACTTTACCTAAGCTATTACTAAGACTTTCGCAATTTTAGATGTAAAATGATATCAAAACTACAAGCTTTCTAGCGTGTTCAATGATATTGTATACTGCTAAAACTCCTTTATCATTACGCACAGGAAAATAAATATTATAAAAGATTAGCCTTTGTCCGCGGCTTCGCCGTAGCTAAAAGCTAGTTTTTCGGTTATATAGGGTTTCCGATGTAGTAGGGAGATAAATCGTATACCAGTTTTTAAGTCTAATCAAGAGGTATCGAATAAAAATGTTATGGATGTAAAAGGTAATCTCTTAAATAACTCATCCGATTTAAATAAATCTTTCACATTTGAGGGTTGGCGCACTAATTATCCCGACATAATGTAGTTAGGCTTATTCCCAAAAAATTATGTTTTCTGTGGAAAAGCTATTTTTTCAAAATGTGTCCATCAGAAGTAGTCGCAGACTAAATGTATTTGCAGAATAAAACAGTCTTTAAAATCATCAAAAAAACTCCAAAAGAAGTTTTATTTCAGTATGTAAATGTTATGTTATTTCGTAATTGATGTACAATCAGCTCACCGATAAACTTATTTTTAGTTTGTCATTGGCGATAAAATAGCGTGTTCATCCCTTTTTTTGATACGACTTATAGAGAACATATTATTATCGTGGAAACGTTTGTATTTTTTTGATCGAGCACCAATAATACTTTATATTTAAAGTATTTTATTTCAAATAACATTTATTCTTTGTAAAACTTACTAGAAGAAAATAAAAATATAGAAAAGTATGAGACACCCGACTTAGGCGCGAATTGTCATAGCAACGCTTAATAACAACACAACATAATCAATTAAAATCTCTATCTTAACGAAAACTAAATAGTTTAAGCATCTCGTTATTTGATAGATATTTATTGTCTTGATGTCTAATTATTTATTTGCTAAGTGCCGTGGTTCTGGTGTTTTTTTTTGTAAATGTACTTTGTGTGGTAAGGCTAGGCCACGAGACAGTCAATTACTGCTGTTTACGCATGTTGTAATAGTCACAATATCTATCCTACCTAGTTATCTCTTGCTCCTGCACCATTCTGCTATCAAAAATATGTACAAGAAAGATTAGTTTCATACCACGCCCGCTGCGATACAGGCATTTCTTTACACGCTTACACGATTAATCTTATAAGCGTTCCATAGTCAAAAATATGCTTCTATAACTTCATCCAGAATCCATAAGCAAAGCAGAAAGAAAGGAGAAAAAAAATATTTTTTTGTGTTACACATATTGGAGTACAAAATCATAAAAAAAATCATAAAATACCTAACGAAATAAAACCATAAACAAACAAGAAAAAAACAAAAAATAATTCATGAACAATGAACTGAATTGTACTACGTGGATTTTGTGGCTCAAAAAGGAATAAATTCAGCTTTTGCCGTTTTGTCGTATGACATCACAGCTGCTGATTTTCAATTGATCCCCTTTTTTTTTACAAAGGACTTGTGTGTCAAGAAAGTATTTTGTGCTGTGAATAACGTGTATAAACGTCGATTGTTGATTTCCATGCCTAACCATAATATACCTATTATATATTGATTAATATGACTTTTGGTTGTGTTAAAATAATAAATAAAAACAATATTTTATGAATTCTGCGTCATTCGGCGCGGCACAGCGCGCTTATACAGATTGAAAAACAGAAACGTACGTATCTTAGATTAAAAATAATACCATTATTATCGTATTTGCCGCCAAGCACATCACACGTTTTAATAAAAATCAACAGCAAAGGTTGTGCCGTTTTTTCTATATTATAATATATAGAAGAGGTAATTTTTTTTCTTTGTTACCGATAAACTTTGAAACTACGAAATTGATTTCACATACAACATAACATTAAGCTGTGACTTCCAAGAGTGGAGTTATGTTAACACGGTTGAAGACTTGAAGAGCACAGTATTGCTTTAGGCTATAATAGTTTATTTCAGTTATTTTCTTAGTATTACGTCATATGGAATATTGCTATGGGGGTGCTCTGCAGATTTATATTCTAGTATTGTTCTTCAGAAAAGGGCTATTCGTGCAATTTATTATCTACAGGCCCAAAAGCTTCCCCCAGAGATAAATTCAAAGAAATAAATATTTAAAGTCACAATATAATATACATACATATATAAAAATTTATTAATGTAAAGAAAACTTTGATAAGTATAGTGACGTTCATCATATTAATACTCGGAACATAAGCAATCTTATTGCACATAGTACTCGTCTCCACAGAATTAGTAGATCCTTCAGGGAGCTATATACGCATCTTACAAAAAAACATGCCTTTAAATAAGTTTAAGACAGCAGTAAAAGTTAGACTAATTAGTAAAGGTTAATATATAATTTCGGATTATATGAAGAAAAAACAAAATGGGCTTGAACTGCTCCTCATCTTAAAATACTGTTTTAAATAAGCACATACACCATTTTAATTTAGTATATTATTTGTTGTTTTTTTTTCACAATATTTGTATGTCCTTGGGAAGCACCTACTTTAGTTAAGTACCTACTTATATAAATTTAAACATTGTAAGAATTTTGAGATTTTCAAAAGTGGCTCATAAGTTTCTTGCCGGGTTCTTCTAATGAAAAACCTTACTACGGAATCCGGCTGCTTGTAGCGATGGCAATCGCAACATTGCAGATGCACTTGCCTCAAGCGCTCGTGTTATTAGTAAATGTGATGATTTTACAACACATTGATTCCTTTATACTCATATGTTTGTAAGTCAGAATAACTGCCTCGGTGGTGTAGCGGTAGTGTATGCGACTGCTAATCATAAGGTCTCGGGTTCGATCCCCTGGTCGGGCAATGTTATTGAGCTTTTTCCTAAAAAGAAAAATTCTCAATAGCAGCCCGGAGTTTGGAAATGTGTCCGATAGACGTCAATAGACTCGCCCCCTATTATGTGGGACTTAAACGTAGCTGGCGAATCGTGGGTGTGTAATACACCACTGCCGCCTACCCCTTCGGGGAATACAGGCGTGATGCTAAGTCAGAATAACATTTAATATATTGTTTCATCCAAATCAGTTTACTCTATCTAAAGAATAAATAAATACGTTTCTTTTTTCTCCGCTTTTGAGTGTTCGCTTAGACTCTGTTCTGGTCATATTTATCCCAACCAATTTTGCGTTTTTTATGAAAAATGTTCTTTCTATCAACTGTTCGTCTTGGAGGGTTGTTGAAGATATATATCTAACATATTCGTATTATGATTGAGTGTGTATGAAATTTGGGTCTACGAGATTCATTTTTGGACAGAACAAGATCTTTGATGTACAAATTATTTGTGAATAAGGAAAAAGAGATTTCTTGTACTAGCGGAAAACTCTCTCTTTTTCCTTATTTACAAATAATTTGTACTTTAAAAAGTGGCGGAGCATGTCAAATGCTAAAAAATATAGATCAAAAATGTTTAGAAAATCGCGCCATCAAATAGTATGAATTTTAATTGCAAAATTAAACTTACTATATTGGATTAATGCATGTAAATGCATTCCGATAGATGGCGTTGGTCGTAAAGACAAATGTGATAAGGAGATTGGGATGACAGAAAGGTTGGTGCGGTAGTTCAGTGGCTTAGAGCACTTCCCTGGATTGGAAGGGACGCAGGTTCGTTTCCCGCTCGCACTAAAGTTCTCTTTTTCCTCATTCACAAATAATTGGTACTTTAAAAGTAGCTGAGCCTGCCAAATGCTAAAAAATATAGATCAAAAATGTCAAATAAACCCTTATAAAAATATCCCACAACTAAAAGTCCATAACAAAAATATCCCATGATCAAAATATTTAACCTAGCCTAATCCATCCCCTGCGGGGCTTTGGCCCCTGGACCCCACCACTGCCTCCAAATGCCCTTCATTTAGGAAAATAATGATGGGAATAGTAATGAAAATGGGTCTTAAGATTTGTTTGGGATATTTGAACAGAGAAATAAATAACTTAACCGGGTATTTTTACCTAGAATTTTTTGCCCGGATACCCTGACTGGGCTGGACCTGACCATATCCCAGTACAGAGTAGCTGCTTGTTGGATTTTGGATTTTAGAAAACGAAAGAAAGAGGTTTTGTAACAAAATATACATGCGTTGGTCCATCTAATGATAAAATAACAATGGACGATACGCCCTAAATATAGCATGGTAACATTACTGCTGGGAAGAGTTTGTCTATTTTAATTTTAAATACAAAATAAAATGACATGGCCTTAACACATTGAATTTAATAAATTTATCATGTGTCTAGTTGTGTTCCAATACCACTACTGAAGTAATGTAACACAGTTCCAATGGTCCGCAAATACAGGCAGCGAGATGGCAGACGGCGGGATTATTTAGTGGGTGAGGGCCCCACACTACCCTGTTCGTTGCCCAAACGACGGGGTGTGCGGTTAGGTTTTGTTTTCCCCCATTACCAAAAAAAAGGTGTGTTCCTATACTACATGGTAGAGGCTTAGCTCCACCTCTGGATTTTTTTAAAACCACGTATTATCATAAAGGTTACTTTATTGTATGCTCTCCCAGGACACAAGGATTACGCAGTACATCGTCTTCTTTTTGTCTCCACCTTATCCCACTCAGGTGGGGTCGGCACAGCGAATTTTTCTCTTCCACTCTCCTCTATCAGCCGTCATCTCAACACACACCCCTTTTTCTTCCATATCGTTATTCACACACTCCATCCATGTCTTTTTCGGTCGATCTCTTTCCCTTCTACCTTGCACTGCCATTTCCATACATCTTCTAGTTACATGCATCTCCTCTCGACGCATCACATGTCCATACCACGCTAACCGTCCGCTCTTTAATTTATCAGCCACTGGGGCTACTTTCATACTTCCTCTGATATACTCATTCCTTATCTTGTCCATTCTAGTCACTCCACACATCCATCTCAACATTCGCATCTCTGCCGCATGCACTCTTCTTTCATGCGCTACTTTCGTCGCCCAACATTCAGATCCATACAGTACGACAGGTCTAATAATAGTTTTATAAATTTTCCCCTTAAGTTTAAAGGGCATTCTACGATCACAAGTTGTTGCGGAGACCTGTCGCCATTTCATCCAACCAGCGTTTATTCGGGTCGCCACATCACGGTCTATGTCGCCGTCGTTTTGGAATATAGAGCCGAGGTATTTAAAGTCGGAGCAGACTGGCAGGGATACACCATCTAAGGAGATTGGCGTGAAATCTGAAGAACCACCAAAGTCATAAAACATGTGCTCGGTTTTTGTTCGACTGATCTTCAGACCCACGTTTTCCAACCTTTCTTGCCATTTTGCCAGTCTCCTCTGCACCTCAGGCCCTTCCTCTCCAACGAGAACAATGTCGTCGGCGAACAGCATACACCAGGGCGCCTCCTCCTGTATGTCCGATGTTAGAGCATCCATAATTAGGATGAACAGGTAGGGGCTTAAAGCTGATCCTTGGTGCAAGCCTACAGCCACACTGAACTCGTCGGTATCGCCAGTTGCGGAGCGCACATAAGTACTGGCTCGACCGTACATAGCTTGAACAAGCCGCTGGTACTTTCCTGGCACTCCTTTTACTTTCATACTCCACCACAGAACCTCTCGAGGAACCCTATCATATGCTTTTTCCAAGTCAACGAACACCATGTGCAAGTTATTATGTGCACGGCGGTACTTTTCACACAATTGGCGAAGTGCAAAAATGGCGTCCGTTGTACTGCGTCCCGGTATAAACCCAAACTGGTTCTGTGATACTTTACTCTCTTCTCTCATTCTTCTCGCTATCACTTTCTCCCAAACATTCATACTATGCGACATGAGCTTTATTCCTCTATAATTGTAGCATACCTGTACATCACCTTTGTTCTTAAAAATAGGGACAAGTGAGCTCTTGCACCACTCGTCAGGTATAGCCTCTTCTTGCAACAATTTATTGAAGAACAATGTCAGCCACCTCCATCCATCTGCTTTCAAAAACTTCCAAACCTCTATTGGGATCCCATCTGGTCCAGTAGATTTTCCATTCTTCATATCTTGTATAGCCTTTCTTACTTCTTCCATACTTATTTCCTTTACCACACCAGTATTAATTGGAACATTTTGTAATTCACCACTCCAGTAATTCTCTTCATTCATCAATCTTTCAAAATAACTCTTCCATCTTTCTCTTAGTTCCCCATCATTTGTTAACACTCTCCCCGCACTATCTTTCACGCATTAAATGTGGCTAAAATCCTTCTCTCTAGCTTTTGCTATCCTATACAGGTGCTTTTGTCCTTCAGGGCTTTCTATTGTGTCATACAATGCATCTTGTGCGTTGGCCCTGGCAATAGCTACAGCTTTTTTCGCTTCCTTCTTATTTCTTTTATATTCTGTTTTTAATCTTTCTTTCAAATCAAAGTCTCGGGGATCTGTTTTCTGTAGCTTTTGGAAGGTCTTTTTAGTTTCTTTAAGCGCTTTCTGTACTTCATCACTCCACCACCAGGTCTTTTTATCTGTAATTTTCTTTCCCGTTGACACCCCAAACACACTTCTAGCCACATTCCTTATGCACTCAGCCATTCCATTCCAACAATCATTCACTGTTCCTCCACTCAAGTCTTCCATTTCTATCATTTTATCTACTACTTGCTTTCTAAATTTCTCACCACAATTATTCTTCCGAATCATATGCCACTTTATTTTCGGAACAGGTTTGGATTTGTTTGTTTGGTTGCGTATATAATGTTTTGATTCCAGTACTAATAAACGGTGTTGGGGGCTAAAGATTCTCCTGGGATGATTTTACAATCTTTAACAGAACTAATTTTGTGTCGTCGAATCAACGTACAGAGTATTGTCCTTAAAATAATACCTATAAAATATTCAAATTCCAGATGCCGCCAAATTTAACCGAGACTTTATTGCCGGAGTCACCGAAGAACGCGGTGAAGATTGAAAAGGCGAAATCGACTGAGAAACTAAGGAAGAGTAACTCTTTGGAGTCTGGCGTTAGTTTCCAACGTGAGGAATGCACCTTCGACGAAGCTACCTACGGTATAGGTTACTATACATATTTTTTATTATACTAAGATTAAGAGAGGATTTCATGAGAAAGTCAATAGCATACTTAATATTTTCTGATATTTACGTGAACAAAACAAGTAAAAAATTAGTAAAACGTGTCTTTTACCAAATTTCTTTTTTTAAAGTACCTTCGTTATAACATTATAGTCTAAGAGCTAACAAATTTATTGAGTGACAATTTTAGGTAGGCTAACAAAAAACATAGTATCACGCCTGTATACCCCGAAGGGGTAGGCAGAGAGAGGAGAGGTGTACTACATACCCACGGTTCGCCAGTTATGTTTAAGTCCTACGTAATAAGGGGCAAACCTATTGCCGTCTACATATCCAAACTTCAGGCTGCTACTTGAGAATTTTTCTTTTTCTGAAAAAGCTCAATAATACTGCCCGACCCAGGGATCGAACCCGAGAACTAATGATCAACAGTCGCTTACACTACCGCTGCACCCAGAGCCTTAACGCTCAGTGAAAAAGTCTCTAGGTGCATTGATTCGCGTTTTAATAGATGTGTAACGTCCGTTTATCACTTTCAATATCTAGGCAGCTAGGATGACCCTCAATAGATCTCTCCGCCTCGCGAACCACTGTCAAATGCAAAGACTTAGGTTTCATGGAAACAAAATCTCTATGCCATTTGTCTAGATTCCTTTATTCATTTACAATTAATTGGCAAGACATCTTCTTTTACACTTTCTTGCATTTTCATTTATCGTAAATTGTTTAAGAAAAGTAGGAAATTACCGGGCAACATATATACTGGTTTCCTGTTTTTGGCCTTCACAACCTATTAAAGTCTTCTAAAGATTTTAAACTTAACAAATACCTT
Organism: Leucoma salicis; assembly: GCA_948253155.1. Taxonomy (NCBI): domain Eukaryota; kingdom Metazoa; phylum Arthropoda; class Insecta; order Lepidoptera; family Erebidae; genus Leucoma; species Leucoma salicis. The sequence continues at coordinate 4,365,013 of OX411808.1, read as the reverse complement.
CTCGGGTCTTTTTACAGGCCTTGTCGCCCTCTGCACCATCGTTTTACTCTGACGGCGGCCTGTACTCACCTGTACTCGCCGAGAAACTCCAGCTAAATCTCTGGAGTTAATGTTAGCCTCTGTTTCTAAAAACACATTAAGTACAGCTATATGGAGTGTAACATTAAAACTTTGGTAGACATAGGTATTGCATAGACCACAATGTTGATTATCTTCATAATTCCAATCCATTCGGGCTAACTTTTTTAACACATCAGTTTGCTATGGGCGTGTCCTATGCAACACTTAATAATAATAATAATATACTCTGGCAACACTGAAACGGAGAGTTGTGTTCGCAAACAGACTTTGTCGAAAAATATTATTTTAGTATATTTATACAGTTCCCAATATTCCAAATACTATAACGCCATAAATTCAATATAAAATGCAAATAGAACTTCGTGAATATTCAATAAACTAGTTATAATATACGCAACATGACGTTTGACATCCACGTCAAAATGAAAAATATATAAATATGATAGTGCAGCTCCCGTGTAATTATGATAACAAGATCCAGAGCATATACAGCACGCCTACTACCTCCGGACTCGTCGCACAGCTCCGCGTCGCAGCCACCGGTGACCGCATCAACGGAACCGGTCACACCGCACGCGTTGAGCTAGAGCTCCAGCGACGAGTACTTCTCATCGCCGACGTCGCCGCCACCTGTATATCGGCGTAAGAAAGCCAAGCCACAGGATAGTTTAGGACCTCGAGGCCCACCGGCCTCAGACAAAGTCCCCACTGCCAGTAGTAATGTGCGGCGCATGAAATGGACTAGACCAATTAATGAAAATGTCATGCGCGCATATTTCGGGGCTACAGGGGGAGGCACTAATCTCACCGCGTACCGTGACCGTATGCTGCTTCTGTTTCAGAGCCTTGAACCGGCTATCAACGTCTCGGCTCAACGACTATCGGACCAAGTACGGGCCATTTAACGATGTCATATGTTGGAAGACACCGTGCTTGACCGGTTACGCTCGGAGTTTTTACAGACTAGTCATGTTACCCCTACTCTTTTGCAAACACCGGCTATAACATCCACTCACGAACCCGTTATACAAAGGGCATGTGTGGATGAGGGTGATGAGCCTTATTCTGTGGACGCCCAGTACTGTGAGGAGGTAAGAGCCGCTTTGGAATATGCGATTCATGAGTATAGATTCGAACCATTAGAATTTAGGCCACATCTGCCTCGATTACCCATGCATAGAAGGAACATGTTACTGGTTAGGACCCTTGACTCGCTTTTGTCTAATTACTTAGACACTAGCGACAGTCTTGCCGATACACACTCCATCTTGTACTGTACGGCCGTTGCTGCGTGCCGTATAGCTGGACTCACATTTTTAAAAAGGGAGTCCTCTATGCGGCTTCTGAACGCAAAACCATCATGTGTGTCGTATCGCCGAGACAAGGGTATTTAATCAGCAAACTCGATTGCTTCAGGTTGGGCAATACACGCCCACGAGTCATGCGCTTTGTAAAGCGGCCATTCTTGGGGACTGGTGTCAGGCCTCAAGATTTTATGGCCCGTGTAACGGAGCGCATCGACTTCCTGAAGCAAAAACTCTATGCATGGGCAAATCGAGTTCGCAGATACAAAAAACGTATGGATTGTTATACTGTGAACCGCATGTTTCAAAGTAAAAAGTCAGTTTATAGAAGCTGGGAGCGACCTAGTGAAGCTGTGTGTGATGTGCAGATACCCGATGCTGAAGCTACAAATAAATTTTGGCGCAGCATCTGGTCGGTGCCCATCATACACTCTGAAAGCGATTGGATTGAGAAAGTTAAACAGGCATGTGAAACAATCCCAACAATGGACAAAATCTTTATAGAACAACAAGACGTAGTCAGTGCAGTCCGTTCTTTGGCAAATTGGAAATCTCCAGGACCGGACGGACTGCACAACTTTTGGCTGAAATGGCTACGCAGTTCACATGCTCGTTTGGCATCTCAGTTTCAATCGTCTGTGGAATCCGGGTCGCTGCCGGATTTTATGACGACTGGCATTACTCATTTGCTCCATAAATCAGGCAGTACCACGGAACCAGGTAATTATAGACCTATCACATGTTTACAGTCACTCTATAAGCTTCTTACATCCATTCTGAGAACCAAAATTACTAAACATATTGATACTTATTCGATCATGTCCAACTCTCAGAATGGATGTAGGAATGGGGGCCGTGGTACTAAGGAGCTCCTCCTTATTGATGCGGCCATTAGCCAACAGGCTCGCCGTAGGAAAAGGATCTGATGACATGCTGGATAGACTATAAAAAAGCTTTTGACTCTGTGCCACATACATGGCTCTTGAGGGTGCTAGAGTTATATAAAGTTAACGAAACTTTATACACCTTCCTGAAGTCTTGTATGGAGCATTGGAGGACAGCTCTTTGCTATCCAGTATGTCGGCAGACCTCGGATTATCATGGTGAGGTTGTAAGGATTGAGCGGGGTATATTTGAGGGGGACAGTCTTGAGTCCTTTATGGTTCTGTTTAGCCATGAACCCTCTTAGTACCTTATTAGAGGGTTCAGGACTAGGCTATAAGTTGCGAGGTGATGGTTGCAAAATATCCCACCTGTATTATATGGATGATCTCAAATTGTTTGCCTCTACCAGATTGCAACTAATGGAGTTACTAAAGTTAACTGTATCCTTTAGTGATTCCATTGGGATGGAATTTGGTGTGGATAAATGTGCTATAATGCATGTAAAACGAGGACGGGCAGTGGAATCCGAGGGAGTTCAACTCTCGGATTGTACTCATTTGCGATCACTCCTCGTAACTGACACATATAAATACTTGGGTATGTCGCAAGCTCTGGCAATAATAACTTATTATTATTTACCAGATGAGATATCGAACAGAACGGCAATGTATGGAGAAGCAATACTTATCTTGCATCAAGGCTCTAAGTCTTGGTAGGCCATATCACTCGACGAACTGACAACCGTTGGGGATAAGGTTCTTGAGTGGCGACCACGTATCGGACAGCGCAGCGTAACATGCCCCACCAGATGGACCAAAAATATGGTCAAAGAGCCGTTGGGTGCAGTCTGCACAAGCCCGCTAGTTCTGGTATTCTCTTTGGGGAGGCCAATGTCCAGTAGTGGACGTTTAAAGACTGATGGTTGGATGAATCGAAGGGGTGGCAGATTTAATTTTATTATAATCATTTTGATAAACATTGTGATTTTCAATAAAATATTTGTTACGAAGAGTTTCTTATTTACGACCTAGTTACAGACCTCATTCTAACTATCGTTTAATTTTCCCAAATATGGTTAAATATTTGTCAACCTGGCAACATTTAAAAAAAGTATTGCTGTTTCAAGTGTGGCCACGCCGTGGCTCCGTCTAGTAGTTCTTAGTCTGAGTTCATAACTATATTGTGCGTTAGCTTATAAACTAATACCGGGTGTAAATACCGAGTACCTGGATGACCGAACTTTGCTCGGTATTTTATTTTTTTTGGTATATCATGAGTTTTTCTCACAAAAGAAAGAACTTGAAATAAAAGGAAAAAGAAATCGAACTGGAGACATCTGGGCTCAAACCGGGGCCTTCTGGTTTTGGGACCGCCCGACTCTCCACCGGAGCTATTATAACCTTGTACATAGTAGCGAAATTTACCTTCTTATTGTAATAATATTGCAGCAGTTTTTCATTGCCTGAAAACCCGGATAAAACGTTTTCTAAAAATTAAACCTAGCTAGATCGATTACAGAGACGTGGTCTCTGAATGTTGGCCTCATATCAAGGCTCAAAGTCGCTCAGCGGGCCATGGAGCGTGCTATGCTTGGTATTTCCCTACGTGATCGAATCCGTAATACGGAGATCCGTAGGAGAACGAGAGTGACCGACATAGCCCGCCGGGTTGCCATGCTGAAGTGGCAATGGGCAGGCCACATCGCTCGACGAAACGATAACCGTTGGGGACGAAAGGTTCTCGAGTCGCGACCACGTATCGGACGGCGCAGCGTAGGACGGCCCCCCACCAGATGGACCGATGATCTGGTCAAAGCTGCGGGGAGCCGTTGGATGCGGTCGGCACAGGACCGCTCGTTGTGGCGTTCTCTTGGGGAGGCCTATGTCCAGCAGTGGACGTTAAAAGGCTGATGGATGGATGGATGAGATCGATTAATCCCCCCCAAAAACCCTGCATACTAAATTTTATGAAAATCGTTTGCTCCATACCATTTTCATCGACAACAAACAAAAAAAAAAAAAACAAAGATACCAATTTTTAGCTGCCATCGTATCATTCACAACAAGACGAAGGTAGGTAATGAAGACGAAGGAATCATGACGAAGGTTTTTTATCCAATGTAGTTATTGGATTAAATCGGTGATTAATGGGTTTATTAGCGGCTCGTTAAAAATTATCTCTATTGGCATTAATATCATCCTTTAAACGTTGAGGCCAGTGTAATCAATTGAAACACTTGATTGGATTGCTTGACTCCAAAGTATCATGGCGTTTAGGGCATGCTATGCTCTCTAAAAATGACCATAGGTTTATACCTTATAATTTATATTATAATCCAGAGTATGAATATCAGAACTAACGACGGTCAGTCTTCAGCTCTGATGAAGTCAGAAATGTTCATTATCAACCACGCTTGTGTCGATTGAGCTTTATAACTTAATGCTGAGACTTGCTGAAAGTACTATTCTTGCTTTTTTTTTTCTTGGAACATGCTGTTGTTAATAGGCTTTACCACCTTATCAAGAATCGTTCACCTGTGCCGATGTTTTTAGACCTTTTTCACAAAAATAGGATCATAGGTCAACCCATCAGGAGCATAAACTCGATCATACTGCTTATTAAATGTTGCCAAATAGTAAAAATTTCTCGTCAGTAATTACTTTTTTTTTTGAGCTCCCTTTTCCTACCGTTGAAGATGGTTTGATTTTACCATCCTATTATTTTATACTTGTCGGTTACACAATGGCCAGTGCGTTTCTTATAAGCTAAAAGTCCTAATCTTTTAAAATACGTGCCATGGTTCTAAGCTTAGATTAATAATATGTCTAGATGGACACTCGGAAAATATGTCATATCAAATAAAATGTCAACGTATGTAATTATAGTGTGCCGAAACTACAAAAATCGGAAAAACAACACTAAAGATCTGTAATATAATTGCTAAGTAACATTATTTCATTACATTACTGGCTAAATAAGTAATTTAAATAATCCGAAAATAAATTAATTTTAGTTCGTAATTTTTTGTCTGATACTAGTTTATGAACTTAAATTTCCCGAGTAAACATGCAATGTTGATGGTATTCAAAAAAGAAACAGTAGGTACCTAACATAATTATTATCGTTTTTAATGGTTGTCATGTGTCATTTTCGGAATTATTTATAATATGACTATTTGTCATATTATTTATTTTAAGGATGAAGACTGTTTACATTTTTAAGTTTATCAATATCGTAGACTTGTATTCTCATTACAAACTTGTGCTCAGTAATTTCTCAAATATCTTGAATGTACGGACACATCTGTTACAGCTTTATAATGGTTAGGATTATAAATATATATTTTTATTTATAGGGTTTTATGATATTAATATGTTTTTTATATGATATAATTATAAGATCTCATGAGGTCCTTGAAGGTGTATCCCATAGGAACTCCTTAACGAAATAAACCTATTACAGTTGTCATGTCGAAACAGTTGAACAGGAATAATATTTTTTTTGATAAAGGACAATGCTCCATACATAGTTTGCCCTGAAAAAACCTTAAAACTAATTTATGTGTTGTAATAAAACATATTACTGAATTCCCATATAATTATCATTTAATAGCGGACTAGCTGGAAATCATACTATTACAAATACTGTCTAATTTTGAGGCCATGAGCTGGGCGTTTTAAACTTATAACAATGAAGCTTGAATGTAAATGGATCAGTTTACGTATGACAGTAGATTGGTGTTTCACTACCTCTTGTAATAAATTTCAATTCAGTTAGATTATAATCCTATATTTCCGAATTTCCGACGCTAGATGGGGCTCTATTAATTTTTTACGTGTTTCAAAAAATATTTTAACTATTCATTTTCTATATACAATAAAGATTGGATTACTTTATTATTTTAATTCAGAATAACATTTTAAGTTTGTCTTATATTAATAATAAAAGTAAGTCTATTAAAAGCAGTGACATCTATTAACAAACTCTAATATTGATAATAAAAATAAGGCTTATAAAAGCCGGGAAATCTATTAACAAAATCTATTGACAAAACCAATTATGAGATCAAAAAGCTTTTGATAAAACAAAACTTCTGCTTTTTGTCTAGATTTATTATAATGTAACTTATAATATTAGAACTGATCTTGATTTTTCATTGTGACATTTTACACATAATTTTTAAATCAATTTCAAAAGTGTAATTCAGATTTAAAAATAACCTAACAATGCTATAACAAAAACAAAAAAAAAACGATTGTATTGACTTCAGGTAAATATGGCAGACAAATAGTCCATTTCGGATACTCTTTTTCTTCATTATGAGATGGAGCTGGACTAGCTGGCTTAAATGGAAATATGCAATTTGTATTATAAAAAATACTAATAATTATCATAGCCCCGATGCTACTATCCTACAGGGCGAAAAATAGCATTGTCCTTTACATTATGAGAGAGTAATAGAAAGAGATAGAGATAATTGACTATATACCTACAAAACTTTTTTTTGTAGTATAAGAATGTAAATATTGAATCTGTGATATAATTTATCCCATCATTTATTAGAACTGCCCCTGTAACTGGTATCATTACACACATATACTAACACAAATTACACAAGCGTAACGACAGCTGTCATGCACACTAGCATAATATTTCCCGCCCATTTTATATGACGTTTAGAAGAGTGACACTCCATCTAGACATATTATTAATCTAAGGTTCTAAGTACTAGATTTATTTTCCGAGATAAAATCTTTTGCTTTCGGACAGGTTATTTTTTAATTCTATCTGCTTCGAGTACCTTTTATCTTTTTTGTCAGCTAGATCTTTTTCTATCACCTAGGACGATTCATTGTAGCCCGATACGTAAACATTTGACTAATAAATACCAAGCAGTTAGATGGAGAGTCTCAAAAGCTGCATTTGGTCCCGTACCTACCTACTTAGTAGGTATCACTCTATTATAATATCACAAGAATATTTAACACAGATTGGTGCGAAAAGAAAACACAATGCACATTTACTTAAGAATGACAGGTTGCAAATTCAAATGTAATATTGTTTTGAAGTTATACTTCTTTTGGCGCGTTAGGGAAAAATTATGAGAATAAATTTTTACGATGCGCGCGTACAGCGTCACGAAAAACCGACACCCTGAAGTTAGCTATAGTCTCCATCCATCCATCCATCAGCCTTTCAACGTCCACTGTTGGACATAGGCCTCCCCAACAGAACGCCGCAACGAGCGGTCCCGTCATGGGGGATAATGCCATAATCGCCACGCTTGGCAGGCGTTTTGGCGATAGCAGTGAATGTTGTTAATACTCGAGGGATTGCTGCTGCCCACGCGGTATTCCCTCAGTCGGCTCTTACGACTCCCGTGGGTAGAGAGGGGTGGGACAATTCTGAAGCCGGCCCCACACGGCCTATACCACAATACCACGGCCAGCTATAGTCTACATTTTAGTTTTTTTGTGATATTTAAATAAATTTTATTTAACTAGATAATGCGTTATAATACAACTTTCAATGTATTAAATACCTTTTTTCTATTGTTAGTGTCGTTTTTTCTAAAAAGGCGAAAGATAAAATTTTAGAAAAGATTTTTATCTTGTTACGCCAAAGAAGTATAACTTCTAACGCGTGTACATAAGTACACACACACACACTTTTTGAAGTTATACTTCTTTTGGCGCGATAGAGAAAAATGATGAGAGTGAATTTTTACGATGCGCGCGCACACCGACACCTAAATTCTACATCGTGAAGTTAGTTCTAGGTGGCATGCATGAAAATTGATAACTATGCTCAAGTTGTATATTCTAGTATTTTTATATTTAGAACACGTGTTTCGTAAGAGTACAATTAAACAGTGTGAATAAATAAATATTATTTTGGTGTTTTTATTAAATCAATTTCATATACGACAGTGATACTAATAATTTATTATTTATTAGTATATCTATATATATTGAATATTAGTGATAAAACTGATTTGAATAAACTGTTTTAAGTGAATTTATAGATTTGAGGTTAATTGTCGTTATGTATAATTTATTTACATCGTTAATTAAAAATTATTACATTATTATCTAAAAAATATTTTTTTCCATACGCCTAAGAAGTATAACTTCTAACGCGTGTACATAAGTACACACATTTTAATATTTTTTTTAATTGTAACAGTACTTGTCTATTTATGGCCAGACTGTGTATATTATTGCCTCCAATTCTCAAGTACACTAATCAGAAGAAGTCACGCAATTCTAGTACTTCCATAAAAGATCTATGCCGTATATGTAACTAATTAGTGTCACTTTTATAAAGTCATCAGTGCACTATTCCCCCTACTAGAGGAGGCCGTCCTACACTATTAAGTTCGATTTGTGGTCTCAAAATCTAATGTTCTTCTTAACAGCTGATATACTACCAATTACTGTGTGGCACAAAGTTTCCAAAATATATGAATTAGTGGATTAGCAGTAGCTCAATTTACAGCACACGTTATAAATAGGTTGGCATAACTGCACAGATGGCGGAGTGGCTTAGATACCATCCTACCACCCGAGTGTTGTGGTTTCGATTACCACACAGGACAACAAATGATTGTTCTGAGTCTGGGTGTACTTTGTGTCCCTGAAATTATATGTTTGTAAAGTTCCCCGCGATTTAAGGACTGCTCCTGCAGAGTTTAAAAATAAACAAAATATGTTAATAGATTCACGTAGTAGATACGAGAAGGTGCTATTTGTGATCTCTTATCTTAAAAACACATTGTTAAGAAAAAAGTTTTGAATGTGAACTACATCTTACGCCTTTTTATGCAAAGTATTGTCACATTACTAATGCGGCATTGTTTCAGTCTTTCTATTTTCGGAATGCAAACTACTTGTTATGAGTAATTGTGGACCGAGCATAATTCTTTTATAACTCAAATAACAAAAGATACTAATTATTTTTAGATCTATGCATGAAATAAGCTAACTGAAGTATAGCATAATATTGTATGCAGGGTATTATAAAAATAAATCAGTTGCTAACGAACTATCTTGTCGTTTACTTCATGGTGATAGCGGTGCGTAAAATACTTAAAATTACCGGGGTATTGTGCGCTCAGTGTAGTAATTAGTGGTGTTAATACACGTTTCATTAAATTATTAGTAAAATATACAACAAATCACAATGGAGCACGGTCCACCAGCAGAATTATGTCTTGAAGGAGGGCCGTTATGTCGGACTGAATCGTGGCGTAAATGGTTACGCCAGTTTAAGGTGTTTCTGAAAGCGTCAGGAGTGTACAAAGAATCTAATGATGCTCAAGCCAGTTTATTAATTAACTTGATTGGTGCAGAAGTGTATGATATTTTCACTAGATTTAAGTTTGATACCGATGAACAAAAGCATGATATAAATAAAGTCATTGAAAAATTTAGCGATTATTTCGGAACAAAAACGAATACGACAATGATTCGATACAAGTATTTTACGCGGCGTCAGGACGTAGACATCAATGCATACGTTACTGCCCTTAGATTTCTCAGCCAGTGCTGTGATTTTGAACGACTGGAAGATAGTATGCTACGCGATCGTATTGTATGCGGTATCACAAACACAGCTGTTCGGGATAGATCGCTGCGAACAGAGAACTTGACATTGGAGAAGGCGATTAAAATATGTCAAGCAAATGAAATATTTAGCGACAGTGAAAAACAAATAGAAGGAATTAAAAGTGAGTCTCAAAGCGTTGTGTCTGTGGACACCGTGTGGACGGGACGGTGCGGGCGGTTCGGAGCAACACGTAGTAGTTACGCGGCAAGGCCGGTGCAGGCACGGGGGCGCGCTTGCTCGGCGTGCGTGGCACCGGCGTGCGACGGCGGAGACAGTTGCGCCGCGCGCAGAGCTATGTGTTTCCATTGTGGCGGTAAGGGTCATTACAAAATTATGTGTTTCCTATCGAGATGCAAACCAAGATACTTAGCTGATGGTCTTTGAGGAAGTATGTCTGTGCCAAGTTTAACTGGTGAGCAACTTTCTTTCCTTAGCGTGAAGGTTACATGGGTGGATTTACTGGAATTTGCACGTATGCGCCATTCTCTCATCCACTTCTCTACTTTATCCAGGTAACATTGTAGAACCATAGAAGCCGCCCTGTGATCTTTATTACTGCAAAGGGCAGCTGTGTCATCAGCAAAAATTGCAGTGAGGACCCCTTGTGTTGTTGGTATATCAGCTGTGTACAGGAGGTATAAAGTAGGACCCAAAACCGAGCCTTGCGGAACTCCAGCCTGGATGTTGTAGAATTTCGAATAGGAGTTATTAGTTTTAACACGAAAAATTCTATCCTCCAGATACGACTTAATCAGTGCATAAAGGTTGCGTGGCAGTTGTTTTTTAGCCTTATAAAGTAAACCATTGTGCCATACACTATCAAACGCCTTTTGTACATCCAGAAATACGGCTGAACAGTATTCCTTTCGCTTCAATGCCTATCTAATCTTATGCACCACTCTATGTACCTATTGAACAGTAGAATGCCCCGTTCGGAACCCAAACTGATGTTGTGGAACAATATTTTCATCCTTGTGTATCTTTTTAAGTCTGCGTGCGACAACTTTTTCGAATAATTTTGACATGACAGGCAAGAGACTTATAGGTCTATAAGACGACACACTGTGCGGCTGCTTGCCAGGTTTGGGAACCATTATTATTTCCGAGACCTTCCATAAGTTTGGAAAATATCCAATTCGGAGAATTCCATTGAAAAGCTGTGTTATAAAAGTTACAGCCTTTCTTGTAAGTTGCTGCAAGACTTCAGCGGTAATTAAACAGTAGCTTGGAGCTTTATTTGGTTCAAGATCCTTGATAATTCTCCAAACCTCTCGAGGTGAGCAGTACTTTAGTGGAAGACTCAGTTGAGAGTCTGCTTGCAGATAGTTCTGTATCTCTTTTTCAGTAGCTGCATCGCCTGTATTAGGAGTAAATACCTCAGCCAAGAATGATCTAAAAGCTTCAGCACGTTCATCGTCTGTTCTAGCCCATTCATTGTTGGGTAGTTTTATAGGCTGTTGTATAAGCTGTGGCACTGTTTTGCTATATTTTACAGCCCTCCTAAGCGAATATTCATTCCTGGCCGACGCATCTAGATTTACTAACCTATCTTTTAGTGTTTCGTTTTCGATTTCTCTCAAATACTTTCTAAGGTCCGCAGCTGCCCTGTTAAGCGCCCTTTTATCAGAAGAGTGACGACTATTGTGCCACACTCGCCTGAGTCTTTTTTTTTTTCAGAACTTTCATTCTTATTTCTTTGGGGATATTTTTATTGCCTGTTTTAGAAGTGATTACTGGGGTGCAAGCCCATGCCGCTGTCTGTATTATATTTTTGATGTGCGTAGCTGCTTTTTCCAGGTCCTCGTTTGTTTTTAAAGGTACTCAGGTTTAACTCTTTGTCCATATACTGTCGAAACATCTTCCAGTCTGTCTTGCTATTATACAATTCTTCTTTAGAGGATCGCTCGATAATTGTAGTACTTATTGAGGATACTACAGGTGTATGATCGGTGCTGCTATCCAGACAGCTTTCAACACTCAAAAATAGGCTAGATAGTCCCTTATAAACGAAAAAATCTATCGGGTCAGGTAATTTATTGGGGTCTGTAGGCCAGTAAGATGGTTGGCCTGTACTCAGTATGCGTAGATTATTTCTGTCAATGCTTTTCTTTAGTTCGCGACCTCTGGGTAGAGTTAACCGTGAACCCCAGAACAGAATTTATTAAAGAAAAGTAGTGAGTGGGTTGGGGCGAGTGCAAGGATCGCGTAGTGAGTGAACTGAAGCGCGCGCTGTGTTCAGCACCAATACTGCCACTTTTAGAGCCACGCGAGCGCGTCGTGCTGTCCGTAGACGCCAGCGCACTGGCTCTGGGCGCCGTGCTGCTGCAGAGGGGCCGCCCTATCGAGTTCGCGTCTGCCACGCTCTCCGACACTCAGCAAAGGTACGCGCAGATAAAAAAAGAGATGCTGGCGATCGTCTTCGCCCTTGAGCGGTTTCACCAGTATATTTTCGGCATCTTACAAAATAAGGTAACGCAGGAGCTGGGAGTGCAAACTTGTTTTCTGATACATAATATAATTAGTAAAGATCGTCTGGAAGCTACAAAATCGCACCCTCTTCAAGATGAAGAATATCAGACTGTCATAAAGTATATTGTAAAGGGATGGCCAAATAATAAATACAGCGTGAAGGAGTGTGCACGTACGCATTGGAGTTACAGAGAGTCTGTGGAATACGTCGATGGAGTGATATTGGTCAATAATGTGGTATTCATTTCGAAAAATCTTAGAGTAGATAATATATGATAAGACGCCCCCGTCACCCGGCATAGACAGGTGCAAGAGACGCGCGCGTGATGTCATGTTCTGGGCGGGCATGTAGCGCGACATCGAGCATGCGGTGCGCGCGTGCCGCTTGTGCGCTGAGCTTTCGTCTCGGCCACAGCGCCAGCCTGCCCTACCGCACCACATACCGCGTCTACCGTGGGCTAAGGTTGGCTCAGACCTATGCGAACTTAACAAAAAGTATTTTTTAATATTGATAGATTACTTTTTTAATTTTGTTGAGGTGTGTCCCTTGACAAACATAACTTCGTAACAAGTAATATTGGCTATGAAAGATCAATTTGCACGGCACGGTATACCCGACTAACTGTTCACGGATAATGTTCCTGCGTATATGTCGAGGGTAGGATATTTTCAGAGTAGTGGGGATTCAACCATTCATCTTCGTCCCGTCACTATCCGCAGTCCAATGGCCGAAGTGAACGCGCTGTACGCACGATAAAGACTTTTCATTACTCATACTCGGAAAGTAGTTTGAACCACCGTTTGAAGTTGCCTGAGGAGCGGTTTGAAAGTAATACTTTTCAGCCCTAGGGAGAATCATTTTCCATAGACAGCTGTCAAATTATTTAAAAAAAAAATTGTTCTATTTTCACATTTCTATTGAACCTTATTCTAACTTACTACAGCCACTCAATCACAGCGCGATGTTTAATTGAAATAACAAAGTTAAGTATTAAATTTAGATTTTTTTTTAATGACCACCTATTATAATTTACTTACTTTCAAATATTTCTTTAAAATAATATAGATTTGGGTAAAATATTTTACCATTTTTTCAATGTTGAAAATGAAAAATAATGGCTGTTATGCTGGTCGGGCACAAAAAAAATTGGCGATAAAATAATTATCTCAGCAGTTGATGTAAATTAAAAGTCACTCATTTTTGCATGTTTTTATTTTTACTTTCCTTGTATTCGTAATGAAAAGCACAGTGTTTACCTCGGGTTAAAGACTAATTTAGTCCCGAGACGGTGAGGATTTTTATATAAGTTTATTAAATTACCGAGTGGCACCGAGAGATGGCGTAGCGAGTCCGGCACAATTAATAATGGGTCGAAAAATAAATACAAAGCTTCCATGTCACTATAAAAAATTGCTACCGGAAAGGAATAACAAGTCTGATTACGAATTTTTAGTTCGTAATCAGATTCGTGGCAAGGAGTGGCACGACATGCGTGCCAGACCGCTTCCCGAACTAAAAGCAGGTGACGACGTGGCGGCGTTGACGTGCACGCGCAGGGAGGGCGCGCGGATGGTGGCACGCGCGCCGTAGCCTCGCTCCTACTTTGTCATGGATAAAGCAGAAATCGAAGACACCTAATCAAGGTTCCACCTGATTCGCCTCCGATAGCCTCTAGCTTTTTCTTTTCGACAGCTGCACCTCAAGGATAGCGTCCCGCAGACTCATAAACGTCATTCTATGAAATCTGGTTGCTATAATTCATGTTCTGAGCTTGACGATGAAGATATCATACCACACGAAGCTTATCCTCAGAATAATGTAGCTTCACGTTCTGAAAGGGCTACTGCAAGGGCAGCTAAAGAAAAAAGGCCTTGAAATAGGTCATAGGATTACTGTCCGCCCTTGGGCGTCTTTTACCGAACCTGGGCGGACCCAGCATCGAGCCTACCGCGAAGGTGCGACGCCCCAGGTGCGTGGGACGTCGCTCAGAGAGGAAGCCCAACAGGGCTAGCCGCCGCGCGGACCACTGAAGTGAATATACGCGGTACCAGTGGTCCACCGAGTATGGGTGGGTGACGGTGCACGGTGGGTTTTTAGTGGGCGAGAGCCCCACACTACCCCGCTGTCTCCCCGGGCAGTGGGGTGTGCGGTAGGTACATTTTTGCCCACCTAAAAAAAATAAAAAAAAAATAAGGTCATAGGATTACTATAAACAAAAAAAAATTCTAATCTTTGATATGTAATTATCTGCAATTAATTACAGATTACACGCAAACACACATATGGCATAGTAGTTTGGAAGGTCTGCCGCGCAGTGTGTTGTAGGTTCGATTCTTACAGTATAATGGCCTGGCCAGTTTGTTCAGAATGTAAAGTAATGATTGTTTTAAATGTGAAAATGTTTTGTGTTCATGTGATAACTGTGTATAAGTTTATTCTTAAATAAGGATTCTAATATTCTAGTTTTAAAAAAGAAAAGAGAAAAGATAGAATGTGAGTTGATAAACTTCAAACTTGTAGTAAATCTTTCTAGAATTAATATTATACCCAACTTGCAAATATTGTATGTAAATGCTCGTAGGTATCTATTGCTTTAGTTATTATTCTGAGTATCTATTATATTAATTTTGTGTTTTCATTATATGCATGCTTATAGTTAGGTTGACCTACACGTATTTGTTCTATTAATTTATTGATACATATTATTGTACTTTTGTTTTTTAAGGAGAGAGATGAAGTATATCATAATATCGTATGTAGGGTTCTTGTCTTGTATCTTGTCGTTTACTTCACTAACAGTGAAGTATTTTCTAACAATTGATTTAAATGATATTACGTTGACCTTGTGGTATGGGTATATCGTGTTTACAAGCACCATAAGAGTAATAACCAGGAAGCCACGATGAAGTATGTAGAAAAAAAAGATATTGAAGCTGGAATTAAAATTATTGATACATTTGTCAATAGCTTGCATTTTGCAGATGATACTGTTATGAGGACAGTGTCATCTGCAACTTCAAAAAGTGACTTACAAGCTATGAGCAAAGCGAAGAAGCCGTTATTTCTGTCAATATTATTTAGAATAAGTTCAAATTCAAATTAAAAAATATCTTTCATTCATAGGCCTATTAAATATCACTTAAAATCGTCAAGATTAGTGCATTACTAATAATTAACACGAGCGCCTGAGGCGACTGCATCCGCAATAACAAAGAGGTGATTGCAATCGCCACAGGCGGCCGGATTCCGTAGTAATTTAATCCGAAACAGTGTATTAACCTTGATTACAAAGTCTAATTTTTATGGCTTTCTTAAACTTATTTAGTGGCATTTTTCAGAAATTTTATTGTAGAAGCGTATAGATTGACTCATGAAAGATCTACTAATTCTATGGAGACGAGTACTGTGTAGACTTGGGGAAAAGCGTTATTTTTCGATCGGCATGACTGTCGTTCCTGTGATAATTAAGTTACAGTGACATATCAACGTGATTTTGTCACGTCGATTACTCGGTCACAACTGTCACTTTCTGGTCATACGTACTAGGTACTCTTTGTCTTGCATTGGCCATTAGACTTGTTCTTGCTCGGTCACTAAAAGGAGCGCTCCGAACTAGTTCTTTTTTCCAAATGAACTAGTTCGGACATCTAGTTCAATTAGTTCTCTAGTACTGTTCCTTCATTAAGTTCTCTAGTTCTATTAGGTCATCCTAGTTCAATTAGGTATTTAGTTACCTACACTGATCTTTAGTATAACTCTTTAATGACGTAAATGAACTGTGTAACTATTTTGTTATAATAGGTCGCATTAATTTATTGTATAATAGGAACTATAATTACATACCTACTTTATTTGAAACAAATATTTGTTTTCTTTTAATACTTTGCAGACTTAGGACTGTAGTTATACCTAATATTTCAAGTATTTTACCTAATTAATATAAACCTTAGAATAGCGTATTTAAAAATTAAATTAAAGGTTTATAATTATTTATATTTTCACATATTTACACAACAAATAAAAAAATCTCTTTTTTAGAAACATTATTATATTTATAAAAGAGATAAGTAGGTCAGTTAGAAAAGAAAGAGAGCAAGATTTTATGTTATATGCTATTAGTTCGTTCCTTTTACAAATGTTTCTTGAGTCGAGATACGAACTATATTCCTTACCGCTATCAATGAACTAAGACCGAATACGAACTAGCTTACGGAATAGTTCGTTCTAGTTCAGTGTCAGGAACTAGTTCCTAATATGGCCATTCGGGCAGTTTCGTTCGTGTTAGTTACAAGTTCGTTCCATGGGTCGTTCCATGTTACGTATTGTCGTGATGTGAGTGACAAAGACAACTATTGCTATTTATACTACTGAAGTTCTTGGGGAACGTAGGAACAATATACGTGATTTTGGAACGTTGTTACTTCGCGCTAAGTAACAGAGACATATTTTAACGACTGATCGCAGTGACTTTTTCGTCGTGACGTTATTTATCACCCACCTTTAGTACTGTGTGCAATAAGCTTTGCCTTTGTTCCTAGTATTAATGTGATGAACGTCGCTATACTTATCAAAGCTTCTGATGTTTTTCTTGACATACATCAGATTTTTATATATAAATTGAGACACAACAGTTAGAATATTTATTTCTTTGAATTTCTGTCTAAGGGAAACTCTCGGGACCAGGTTATAGATTGTACGAATAGCCCTTTTCTGAAGTACAAATATAGAATTTAAATCGGCGCAGCATCCCCATAGCAGTATGTCATATGACATAATACTATGAAAGTAACTGAAATAAACTATTCTAGCCGTTTCAACATCAGTCAATAATCTAATTTTTTTTACCGCATATGCCGCTCTAAGCCTACCTGACATTTTTTTAATATGAGGGGCCAATTAGAGTTTATTACCTATAGTGATACCTAGCAAAACCGGCGGTGACCAAATCCTTGGCCGCCGCGACAGGGCACGAGACCCAGACGGCATCCACACCACTTGGACCTGGGCGAATGGTGCCCACCCGGACGGCGCTGCTGGGAGACCCGGTTTTCGAGACGATTGCCTCCCGGATCTCTTCCACCGTCACGGAATCGTCCAGTCCGGAAATGCGCAGTTCGGCGCACTTCACGGGTCTGGCGACCCAGACACTATTGTCAGCCGGGAACAGGCCCAGCAGCCTCACGGCCATTGCGTCAGCTGTCTTGGCGCCCTCTGGCCCCAGGTACTCAAAAATTTGGTGGGAGCGAGCGGAAACGTACCCGAGATCGGAGACGACTATCTCCCGCCGGGCACCCTTCAAGACGGCCTTGTAAGTCAGGCCCTTTTCTTTTGCCTCAGGCAGCACGGTGATCACTACCGCAGCTGATTGGCGCCGCCTCGCACTCCGAGGCAGCGCCACGACCCTTGGCCCGGGCTTGCCGGGGCACAACCAGCTGCCAGTCTGAGGACGTAGTAGTGGCAGGGGTGGGGGCAGGAGCTCGGGGTGCGACCGCCGCAGCCCGTGCAGCAGAGCGCGGAGGCACAGCGGTGCTTGGCAGAGGTGGGAACTCCTCTCGGGGCTGACCCCTCGAGGCTTGTACCGCCTTGTCCTTTTTCCTAGACTTTTCCCTTTCCTTGGCCTGCAAGAGCCGGCGAAGGTTTGGCCGCTGGTGGTTTGGCCGCCGGTGGTTTGGCCGCCGTCGTGGCAAAAGAGACATGCCCCCCCTGGCACGGCAAGGGTGTCGGTGCCTAAGACGCTGCAGCACTTCTTTTATCAGCCGCAAGCGGCGGCCGAAGTCGGGGCTCCGGCGGCAATCTTGCAGCTAGGGCCTCGATTCTCGGGCCAAAGATCGCATCAATGCGGTCGATAACCGCGCGGAGTGTTTCCTCCTCCAGCCCAGTTACAGGGCCCGACTGAGCGGCAGACGGAGCCGAGGCGGTCGCCGAAGTAGGGCGGAGGCGCGGTGGTGGCGACGAGGCGGTCGCGGGGAGATCAGGCTCAACCTGCTTTCCGGAAGCCGAGGCACTCGGGATGGCCTCAGGGAGCCCAAGTTCGGATCTCATATTGGCCATCTCTCGGTGCAGCTCCTCGACCGTTGTCTCCAGGCACTCATTTCGCGCCCCAAAGTCGGTTACCTCCGCCACAAGCCGCTCCACCACGTTGGACAGTTCCGTGGCGGCAATTTTAAGACCCCGGACGAAGCTACCTTTAAGGTTCTTCGAGCCCATGGCCACCGTCGAAATTATGGCCACGCTGTCCGCTGCTCTTTCTACAATTTTGGCCGCAGTAGGCGGCCCACCGCTGTCTATGGGAAGACGGAGCTTTTTTATAACAATTTTCCACGTTGTTGAGAGAAAGGAGGTCCACCCGGGCAGAGCTCCCGGGTAAGCGTACATTTGTAACCCAACACAGGGGGTCCACAGGTACCCTGGCTGGGGCCGCGCTCGGGACTGAACTACCCATCAGCCATGCATCTCCTCGCCGCGTGCCAAAGCTTGAGATTAGGGGTAATTTTTTATAGAGGTTGTCTTCCTCGCGGTCCGGGCGATTAAGCCAAGACTCTCATTCCTGTATGCCCGCGAGACGTAACCACAGACACGCGATCAGGTTTACGATTTGGGACGGGGGGGGGCCGCTGTGGCCCCGCTGTCTCCCCTCTCCAGAGCCTGGTGAGCCAGTCTGGCCCCGCCGACTCCGACGCCTGGTCTATCCGCCGTGCCCTCTGCTGAGTCAGAGGGACACGCGGAGACCTGTCCTGTCCGGAATTTTAGCCGCTGGCGACTGCCGACGTTGCCCGGGGTGCACCACTAGGAGGTAAACCGGCACCACACCCCAAAAGGACAACATCCTGCACTAAGTAATAATCTTTCCATTCCGGGGGTCTTTATAAACTTATAATTTAACGGACACAAAGTACACTCAGACTCAGAACAACCATTTATGGATTACACAAGGAGTCATCCAGTTTGAAAATCGATCCCACAACATTCGAGTCTAATCATGTTAAGGTCTAATCAAGATCAATCAAATAAAATATTCAAAAAAATATCTAAAATCGCTTTAGTAGTTTTACATAAACGACTTCTTCAAATTAGACCAATACGGTATTTTTTCTGAAATACTTATCTTAAATGTACAAACATAGCTCTGTTACAACTGTATAGATAAAATTTTATTTTTTTCCAGCTGATGCAGTATTCTCCAGTTGTATCATCGCCCCACTAGTAGTCAGTATCTGGAGGGGGACGTGGGGCATCATGGACCTTCACCCAGACTTGTTTCCGTATGCTCAGACATTTCTACTGGGCATAGTTGTGCACACATGCTTTTCGTTAGTTAGGTAATTAACAATTTCTAAAATAATTTATTGAATGAGGTGATACTTGACGCAAGTCCATTGTTATTATTATAGAATGGATATTTTAGGAGGAGAGCCTCAGGACCTGAGGATGCCTCGTGTAGAGGCGAAAAACGTGTCAAATTTGTGTTCGGATTTATGCGGAATATTGCAACATTGCGGTTCGGAGAGTCCTGCCGTATTGTATGGTTGTGTCGCGTTGGTGAGATTTTTTGTCATTATCGTGCATGCTACTCTGCTATTATCACATCCTTCTCTTCATCTGTGAGAGTGCGGATTGGCAATCTCAGGTTATTTTGTGTGCGTCCAAAGATAACCGGGATTAATAATCCGTGGGTGAGTGGTGGGCTCTCCTCCTAAAATATCCATTCTATAATAATAAGTTCTAAAATTCCACTTCTCTAATTTATAACGAAACTAGTTGATACCCGTGACTTTGTCTATGTTGCTTATTATGTGATTATAAAAATTGTTAATGCTAACTTTAATAACGTGAAAATACTGCAATACTTTTTAAGTTAAGGGCTAACTGTCTAAAAAATTAAATTTAGAAATGTAATTTAAACATATCCAATAGCTTTTCCGTGAAGCGTGTATATTAAGGAGATGATAGGAAGGATAATAAGGAGGGGATATGGAGGAGGGTTTGGGCCTCCGGCTTCCACCATACTGAAGCTGAAATACAATGGTGGTAGAACCTACCTTTGTTTCACAGTAATATTTTATGAGAGGGTGGTACTTCCCCAATTGAGTCGGCCCATTAATGCTGGGATATGTAAGCCTCTACAACTGGAACATTATTCTAATTCTGTACACCCCCCATGAGCCCTTATTCGTATATATTTTATGTTTATAGAGTTTCACGGCGTAATCCCTAAAAACTAAAGCATAATAAATGAGTTATCTATATGTCTCATATTTTTTTCTATGTAATTTTTTAGTCGTACATGATACGGGGCTTATACCTGATTGTTCAGTACCAAGCGTACGTTTTAAAATTGGCGCGTATTTATGTGTACTCTATGATAAAATTAACGCACATTTTTGCTAGTAGAAGCCGTGCTTATCCCACCACGAATGAGCTGGCTCGATCGGGGAGGTACCACCCTCTCACAGAAGATCAGCGTGAAACAACTGTAGGTAGTTCTACTGTTCTGTTTTGTATGATGAGTGAGAGTGCCGGATGCTCACACCCATCTTTATCCTCTCCTTATTATCCTTAGACTGCACCTCATATCCCTTTCCTTAGAGTTGACGACGCGCATCCGTCTCTCAGCAGCACTCCCTCGAGTATTAATAACATCCACTGCGATCGCCAACCCGCCTGCCAAGCGTGGTGATTACGGCACTATCCCCCAAAAGCACGCGCAGGACTGCTCGTTGTGGCGTTCTCTTGAGGAGGCCTATGTCCAGCAGTGGACGTTGAAGGCTGATGGATGGGTGGATGGATGATCCGTCTCTACTAGATGATGTTAGTTACAACAAAAGAAGATTTTTAAATATAGTAGTTTATAAACATTCGCGATTTATATTCACATGATATAAAATAATAGTATTTCAATAATTATAATGTGTGATTAAATGTAACCCCTAATTATTTTTATTATGATTAAAATGCATTTTATCTTTGTTACTTAGAGCTAAGCTCCTGGCCCGGTCAGCGGGTGCCTACAGCGGTCCAAGTGGTGGACCTGTCCGATGGATAATAGAACGTATTTTATCTAGAATTTACACATACGTGTTCATAGTATCTTGTATAATGCATTGGCGTGGTGGATGGGGACTGTTAGATGGGCTGGTGGCTACATTGCTACCTGACGATGAAGACCCTCATAGGTAAGAAGTTTATTAAAATTTTGAAGAAATAATAATTAAAAATGCACCAGCCGGTTTACTAAAAATACAGGTGGCACAATGGTTAAAATATTGGTCTCACATTCAAAATTTTGTGGGTTCCGTTCTCACAGAAGACGCACTTGTGCTATCTTTAATTAGCTGTGGGTCCTACAGTACTATGTACTATTCAAATAAGAATTCAAACGTTAATGACCTTAACCTGTCAACTTATGTTCCTAATACAGTAGCGAAATAAAATTAGGTATAATTACCCTGAAATGTCACATTTTGCGAAACATTTATTAGATTGTAACCATTCATAGATAATAGTCATACATTCGAGCCCTTGCATATTTGTGATAAAAATATTAGACTGTCCGTTTTAGAACAATTAGAAATAATTAAAATCCATAGTAACGTGTTGTTGAATGAACAAACCAGCTGTAGTTCCCCACTACTAAACTTGTTTTCATATCGTTCGAGCGATACGTCATAACTGTTGTGTAGTGGAAGGAGTATAAAAGCAAGGCACACGATTAAGCTTCGCTCATTTGTTGCCGAGCGTTCTTGAGAATGCCTCGTTTAGAGGTGAAACACGTGTCGAATTTATGTTCGGATTTTTGCGGAATATTGCAATATTGTGGTTCTGAGAGTTCTACCGTATCGCATGGTTGTGTCGCGTTGGTGAGTTTTTTGTCATTATCGTGCATGCTACTTTGCTATTATCACATTCTCCTCTATCTGTGAGAGTGCAGATTGGCAATCTTAGGTTATTCTCTCCAAAGATAACCGGGATTGACAATCTGTGAGTGAGTGGTGGGCTCTCCTCCTAAAAATATCCATTCTATAATAGTAACAATGGACTTCCGCCAAGTGTCGCCTCATTCAATTAATTAAACTGACAATTAGTATAAAAAAAATACTTAAGACGCCTAAAATAGACTGATGAATGAGATATAGTATTTTTTTGTCATAAAGTATTTAAAGAAGAGGGGAGGATTTTAAGCGAGAAAAAGAAAGTCGTACTCAACAGTTATTTATGTGATGTGATCTTGTGAACTGAACCATCTGTGTCATTGACTACTCGGGCACTTGACCAGTGCCCAAAAGGCCACATATAGGTTAGAGATGGCCCTGGATGTGAAGATGGAGCATTGAAGTAATAATGACTACATTTTCCCCAGGCCTGTGCTCGTGGCGGCCCTTACTCTCACATTCTACGTGACGATTACGTTAATAAGGAGTTCACGGAATCTCCTCGCGCCTCCTTACATCATTGTCACAGATGGGAAGGAGGCTACATATCTCTACACTACTCGATTTACTGTTTCGGTAAGTTTAAGTTGTTTTTTTACTAATATTCATAGGGTTTGATACCAAGTGGAAATTGTCCCTTTTTGCTAAACCTGAGCGTAAGTAAGAAGCTTCACAGGACACATATTTTAAAAATGTGAAATTAAAAAATAATAGCCACGAACGGGGTTCCAACCCACACCGCCTGAATACCGTTCAGACGCTCTGACAACTGGGCTATCGTGACGTTCTGTCAACTGAGCTATCGAGAGCTTCTGTCAACTGAGCTATCGTGACGTTCTGTCAACTGAGCTATCACGACGTTCTGTCAACTGAGCTATCACGACGTTCTTTCAACAGAGCTATCGTGACGTTCTGTCAACTGAGCTATCGTGACGTTCTGTCAACTGAGCTATCGGGACGTTCTGTCAACTGAGCTATCGTGACAGACTGCCATCTGGGGGTTTAGGCAGATGTCACATCTACGTTATTGATCTTTATAAGGTCAAAGAAAGTTCAGAAAAACAGCTGATTAGGGTTGCGGGACGTATAATTGTTGTGAAAACGTAGCACATCAAAAATCGTATTAAAATATAATGCACATTAATTTCTGACTTCACATAGTGATGACCTAAATAATGTCTGGTTTCGACTATAGTATATGCATAAATTTTAGAATTGTATAGATAAGATAACAACATTGACGCTTAACATCTCGAACCTGGAAGTGTAACGCTAGCCTAGTCAGAATAATATGTATATTGTTATATCGGACTGATGGAAATGCCGCTGTTTTTATTGTCGTTCGATAGAAGAAATGGGGTGAAAGGGCCACTTCTTAACAATCCAATACTGTCCCGCTGCTGGAGATGGATCTCAATCATGAGTCATTATTGATTTAGGCGATATTTTACCACGCTGGTCCAATGGCAATAAGAAGAGACGGTTTAAACCAACCGTCAAGAGATGTTTCAGTTATAAGTTTGCCTCGTAATAAGGCATCTCCCTTGTGTTGTAGAAGATCGATTTACAGTCCTTTCCCTTATTAATAGGTTGTATAATAAACGGTAAACTAACAAAAGAAAATCCTAATAAAAATGTACTCCATCCTAACTATTATAAAGCTGTAACAGGTATATTGGAGTGTCCGAACACAACACATTTTCTTTAGATTTTTTGTCTTTTTATCTGTTTATTTGTTCGCAACAACATAGCATCACGCCTGTATTCCCCGAAGGGGTAGGCAGAGGTGTATTACACACCCACGATTCGCCAGCTATGTTTAGGTCCCACGTAATAGGGGGCGAGCCTATTCGGCAATAAAAAAAAAAATGAATAAATGTGCCCGGTAGACGGCTCTACCGGGCACATTTCCATACTCCGGGCTGCTACTTAGAGTTTTTCTTTTTACGAAAAAGCTCAATAACATTGCCCGGCCCGTGGATCGAACCCGAGACCTCATGATCAGCAGTCACACACACTACCACTGCACCACCGAGGCAGTTTTTGTTTTTTTATTTGTTCGCAGATCACTCAAAAACAACTAAACGGATTTTGATGCAACTTTTTAATTTGATAGCTCTTGATTAGACTTAAAACTGGTGTACATTTTATCCCGCTACTATATCGGGAACCTGAGATATAACCCGAAAACTACCTTTTGGCTGCAGCGGAGCCGCGGACAAACGCTAGTACACGTATAAATGCATGCTAATAATAATATCACTATATAGGTATATTACGGAGTGTTCTTGTATTTGTTTGTAATTGCGTCCAAAGGTCCTTGTGATCAAACTACCGCAGCGATGTCCACTAGGCTTAGGAAGTACGCAGTTGAGGCCTGCCCTACTCCGTGATTTGTAGCCTATTACCGCCACGGCCAAACCGATAGTGGGCCTTATAAGATACTCGCATATTGAAATGGCAATTGTTAAGACCACATTTTTTTAATCGCTTTTCTTATTATACATCATGTTTAAGTACTTATCGGCAATTATATACATCATTGAATTATAAACTTGGGTAGAGTCGTACCATTTTCCTATCTGTATTACACTCTTGGGCTAGTTGTCACTGTTCTTTTCCCTAAGTAGTCCATCCATCCATCTATCAGCCTTTCAACGTCCACTGCTGGACATAGGCCTCCCCAAGAGAACGCCACAATGAGCGGTCCCGTCATGGGGGATAGTGCCGTAATCGCCACGCTTGGCAGGCGGGTTGGCGATCGCAGTGGATGTTGTTAATACTCCAGGGAGTGCTGCTGTATTGGTATTCCCTCATTCGGCTCTTACGAATCCCGTGGGTAGAGAGGGGTGGAACAATTCTAAAGCCGGCCCTCACTAAGTGTAGATTTTCACGTAAATTGCGACTGTTATCATAAAACATTAAAGCGCAGAAACTTGCAGGCTGGTATGTTCAATAACAAAAAGTACTACAAAATCTCATGAGAATTCTCCTATTCTGTTTGCTTTCGAATGAGATTTTCCGTTTTTCATCTCGTTGAATCAAAGATATCAGATGTTAAGATTTGTGAGAAACAATAAAAAAATCCTGCCAAGGCAACAGTTTATCAATGTAACCTTATTTATGATTGTTTTGGTTAGAATTTTGAAACAAAGATATGAAATGTAATGAAACATAAAATTATACAAATAACAAATATAACTGTTTATTGGAAAATATTTCCATGCTAGTTATCTAAAACAAACGAGAGTTAACTAGCGACATCGTATAGGTAATGCTACGCAAACAGCAGGAGTACAAACAGAATGACGATGGCACGGGACGGACGATAATGCAATTACAAGTAGTAATCTGAGGCGGGGAAGTGCCGGGAAGGAGAATCAGTCGTACACCAGACATGCGTGGAAGCACTGCGGGGCTTGCGGATACGCTCGCTAGCGGCTCGCGGGCGCATGCCGCCTTGTTGGAATCCGCTGATGCGTTATTCGCGAGTTGCGTAGTCGCGCCGGCCGTTGTCACTTACTGGAAGTCCACTTGGACCCTAATGGACTTATACGTGCTCCCCAACCAGCCTGTCAGCAGCGCTGCCGCATGTGCAGCTTTTGGACTGTGCTGTGATCTCTTGTTTTCTGTGTTCCAAAGCCAGTTGACCAAACACCTAAGTCCTGATCGAGGCCGATTGACTTACTATGTCTTGTCGCGGCTGTGTACGTATATCGCTGGGGTGGCTTGTGTGGGTGCCTGGCGAGGGGTGTGGAATCTCCTAAATGAATGCACGGGAGATAGTGCTAAGACTCTGGTGTCCACGACCGCGGCGGCCACGCTGTCGCTCGCAGTGCTGAGAACTCTTCGGAACATTTGCGCAGCGCCTTTCGCGGTGGCCGTAGATACGCCACAGGACTACTTTGAAGTTCCCACCATGTTTCGTACGGTTAGTACTTACCTACAGTTCATGTAAAACCACCATTAATCTCTATTTCCCATAAAGTTACCGTTTCGAAACACATCTAGGGTCTGTGGCGCTGCGACAGCACTGGAATAATGTAAATGTATGATATGACATCAGAACGCGACATTGGCCATCGCGTCACAGCGATTCTACTTAAAAATTGTTAAATATAAAGCTTGAATGGCCGTGTAATGAAAAAAGGAAGTTCCTTTATTACAGTCAGACATCCTTTGCATACTATTAGGTATCTAACGACCTCCGATCTTAACGACTAAAGAAATAAGATCAAGCAGAAAATTGGGAAAGAATAGTAGAACACTTACTAAAACCCACTAAAAGGTATTTATATATTCTGTACAGTTTGCTATATTTTAGTAACAATTTTAAAATCAGACAAACCTTTCAATATCTTTAAAGAACAAATTATTTGTGACAGTGGAAAAAGAGAAATTTACTGTGAGTGTGGGATTCGAACCTGCGTCCCTTCCAATCCGTGTGCCGAAGAAGTGCCGTGCTCTAGACCGCTACGCCATCGCAATCACTGACGAACTATTCCCAATCTCCATATCAAATTTGTTTTAGTTGTATTTACTACCCACGCCACCTATCGGATGCATTTACATGCATTATTCCAAAATCTAGTAAGAAATTTGCAGTTGATGTGATCTCCGTCTAGACTAGTCTAGAGTTGCACAAATAATTGTCCTGTGTAGAAATCGAACACATAACACTGCAGGGATGATAGATATCCCTTGAGTGCCACTACGTAGCATATGCACTCAAGTTAGATTACTAGCCTTAATCTGTTATTAAGGCAGATTAACAAAATTTTTCAAACTCCTATAAGCCAAATGTATAGCTGGCAACGTATTGTAGAAATTCCTTTAAAGGATAAATGTACAAAAAAAACTTAGCATCACGCCTGTTTTCCCTGAAGGGGTAGGCAGAGGTGTATTATACACCCACGACTCGCCAGCTATGTTTAAGTCCCACGTAATAGGGGGCGAGCCTATTGACGTCTACCGGGCACATTTCCAAACTCCGGGCTGCTACTGAGAATTTTTCTTTATAGGAAAGAGCTCAATAACATTGCCCGTCTCGGGGTTCGAACCCGAGACCTAATGATTAGCAGTCGCATACACTACCACTACACCACCGAGGCAGTTTAGGAATTCCTTTAAAGGATAAATGTAATGAGACATTTTTCTGAAAGGGTTGTAAAATATGTTCGTTGTCTAAATGGTGTCCAGTCAGAAAAACTTAGCCATACTTATCCCACGACAAAACCCTTATTCATTGCTAATTTCATGGAAAACAGGCACTCATTTAAGGAGTATCATGCTTCTTACTATTTTTAATAAATTATTTTCCTAAAAAAAGCATTTGGAAAAGGGGATGGGGTTCAGGGGCGAAGCCCCGCTGGTAGTTGGACTAGGTTAGTTTATTTTGGGGTGTGGTGCCGGTTTACCTCCTAGTGGTGCACCCGGGGCAACGTCGGCAGTTGCCGGCGGCTAAAATTCCGGACAGGACGGGTCTCCCCGTGTCCCTCTGACTCAGCAGAGGGCACGGCGGATAGACCAGGCGTTGGAGTCGGTGGTCTTTTCTCCCACACTCGTGGGAATCAAATGGATTTAACAAATTTAAAAACAAATTTGACGGAGTCGGGTAATGCACCTGACGCCTCACCCGTAAGGGGTCCGGCTGTAAATGCGGCCTCTACTAGTGCAGCTGCGCGTAAAACGCGCGGTGGCAAAAAGTCCCGCAAGGGCAACAAGACGGCCAAGGGAGCGTCCCAGTCGTCAAGGGACGGTTCGATGACGGGCAGCTCGGCCGGCACTTCAGCCGCTGAGGAGGGTGGCCTGACTGATGGCTGCCGAAAGTCAGCCATCGCGGCCGGCAGAGGTGGTGTCGGTGTCGCGCTTCTGGCGCAAGCGCACCCTGTCTCAGGGGGACGCTGCCTCGGAGTCCGACGTTATATGAATGTTGAGGAAGCGAGAGATGTATGCAAGAATAGAGCCTCTTGGCACTCTGTTCTCTCTGCCTACCCCGCAAGGGAAATGGCGTGATGATAAGTTAAGTTAAAAAGTAGCGGAGCATGTCAAATGCTAAAAAATATAGATCAATAATGTTTAAAAAAAAACAAAAAGTAAGTTAAACATTTGTGTGTTATATTCTGTTATCTTTCAAAGGTGCATTAAACTCTTGCGCTAACTTGACAAAACATTGACGTAATTTGTAATGTACTTGACACGATCAGCTGATCTGGTTCCTCCGTACGGTGATACTCTACGCTAATTCTGTCGACTGCAACACGCAACATAGTGTCTCGTAGCTAAATATAGTCTAATCACGTAGTTGTTGTTACAATATTGAATTGGGTTTGATTCTATATCATTTCGTACAACCTGGGTTAGTTTTTGTGTTTTATCTGTCTGAAATTTATATACCTACCTACATTTTTTAAGAAGACTAGTGCAGAAATTATAAATAGAAAGTAATAATCACAAGCAGGAGCAGCAGGTTCGAATCCTGCTCATAGCTATCATGTTCTATTGAATGGACGAGCATGAAAAGTTCTTAATATATAAGTATATAGGTATATAAAAATCCCTATCACAGTGGTTTTCCGTGATGAACTTCGAAACTTCATAACTGATCGTAAGATCTTTCTCTTCCTTGTGAGATATATAGTTTTATAACAATTACTTCCTCTTTTGTTTAAAACTAATTACAAACAATGAACTAAGTAAACATTTAGAAATTATTTTTATTTAATAAGACAAAAAAACAAAAATGCATTATTATTATTTAATAAGGATAACTATTAAGTTCCTTACCTATGTAAACAGTGTAACATTTTTTTAAGCTAACGTTTATAGATTACGGTTTTAATCGCTTCATTGTCAATTAGCGTCTGCCCTCGATATCAGAGGTATGTTTGTGACTTTTTGGTTTGCCAAGAGAGAAATCATAAACGTGTGATGATTTGTTGGTAGTTTTAGTTTAGATAAAATGTATTTCAGTTTTAAGTCTAATAAAGAGCTCAATCAAACAAAAAAGGTTGATCAATATCTTCAGTAGATATTCCGGGATGCACGAATAAATTCTTTCTAAAAAAATGCATTGGCAACCTGGTATTTTTACGAGTTTTATTAAAAGTTAAATTTAATTACCTACTTAAACATTTGTGGGAAATTATAATTATGGACTATTAAATATTGGTTCATTTTATTATTATAATTTGAGTTTTAAATCAAGCGTTTTTTTAGATGTTGTTATGCAAATTATATATGGCGCACGCAGTTTGACGATAGTAAAGTAACACGGTAACCTAGTAATTATTGTTTGTTTATCAAAGCGTCTCTTTAAATAGATCGATACACACCTATGACATAATTAACAAATTTTTAAGGAAACATTTATTTTAATATTATCTACTCATTTTTGTAAATTTGAGGGAAAAATAACAATGGTAGGTACTCCTGTCCTTGTATTTCGTATGATAAACGCCGAAAATCCCTCCCTATTCTCTCCTTATTATCCCTCCTATTCTATCCTTCCCATTCTCTTTATATTTATCTTTCTCACCACTTCCCATCCCTTTTCTTGGAGTTGTGACACGCCAGTGAAGCCTCTGGTGTTGCTGGCGTCTATAGGCTATGGTTACCGTTTACCATCAGGTGAGTTGTATACCTGTTTTCACTCACGTTTACATTCTACGATGAAGCTACTTAAGGAGATCTCTTTTATTCGTGTTTATGAGCTGACGTTATTACTTTGATAACAATGGTTATATAGATACATATCGTACCGTCCGTGTGGGGCCGGCTTTAGAATTGTCCCACCCCTCTCAACCCACGGGAGTCGTAAGAGCCGACTGAGGGAATACCGGAGGAGTGGGCAGCAGCACTCCCTCGAGTATTAACAACATCCATTGCGATCGCCAACCCGCCTGCCAAGCGCGGCGATTACGGCATTATCCCTCATAACGGGACCGCTCGTTGTGGCGTTCTCTTGGGGAGGCTTATGCCCAGCAGTGGACGTTGAAAGGCTGATGGATGGATGGATGGATATAGATACATATTACATGAATTTATTTTACATTTAAAAATCACATCAAAGCTGTTAGATCATCAAAAATATATTAAAAACCTGAGAGTTATGCCTACCGCATTATAGCGTTTTTTTTTGTTTTCAAATTCATTAGATAGTATACATTTTAAAATACATTATATTTCTGTCACAGACTAAATATCGATACAGATTGAAATGAGTAATTTACAGGAAGTAACAGCGTATGATCTAAATGTTAAATCTTAGCACTTTCAACTAACATAATAGTTAAGAAATAGTACCTGGAACTGTATTCTTTATCACTGTATCTTTTGTGTAATGCCGTTCTTGTGCGTGTCTCTCCCTGTGGTTGCAGCAGAATACCAGCGTCAGGTGGTTTGCAATGCTGCTTCTGCCTGGCAATATGGTTAGTGTTGCCAACCCGAATTTTAGAAAATTAGTAGATTATGTGCCCAATGTTGGTAGAAGTTGGTAGAATGTAAAATGCAAAATTGGTAGATCTACCAAATCAATTTAGAAGATTTTTTAAGATTAAAAATGCATGAACTGTTCTTAAAATGTTTTGTATATTTTTGACAAATGTTGTCAATTTTTGGTAAGACAAATGTGATGAGGAAATTCGATATTTCTAGAAATAGTACGGTAGCTCAGTGGATTAGAGCACTTCCCCGGAAAGGAAGAGACGCAGGTTCGATTCCCGCTCGTACTAAAATACTCCTTTTTCTTATTCACAAATTAAAATTTGTACTTTAAGAGTAGCTGGGCATGTCAAGTGCTAAAATATAGATCAAAAACGTAGTTATTCAGTTTTAACAACAAAACAACACAAAACAGGAGCCAAGATTCACCATTGATTCCGCAACAAACCAACCGGGAATGGGCCACAGAACTGTATAATAATGTCTATGGGCGCGAAATGGCGCGAACGGCGAACTGTTGCTGACGTTTTTTTTTGTGGTTTATCATTTATGGCCTGGACTCTATGTATGCTTGACGCATCGTCGCATGGCTCACGCAACACATCGCAACGTCGCTCGTCGATATAAAAATAATTTAGTGGTGAAATGTAAGACTAATAAAAAAAATAGGTAGTTTTTAGGTCTAGGGTAGACTGAAGTGAAAATTGGTAGATCTACCAATAAGTTGGTAGATATGACATCGCTGACTATGGTAGCTGGCTTAGATTAAATATTTATCTAGATGGAGTGTCACTCTTATAAACGTCATAAAAATCGGGCAGGAATTATTATGCTAGTGTGCGTGACAGCTGCCATTACGCTTTTGCAATTTCTGTTTGTGTGCTTGCCTAATGATACCAGTTTCAGTGGTAGTATTAAATTATGGGAAAATTATATTATCATAGATTCAAGACATTCTTATACTACAAAATGTTTTGTAGGTATATAGTCAATTATCTCTTTCTATTTAGTCTGATAATCTTAATATATTATATAAAAATATATACTATATAATTATATATAACCTCTTCTTTAATGAGAATACTACTATAACCCACAATAATTATAAATTTGAAAATGTAAACAATCTTCATTAAAATAAATAATAATATTACAAATAGTAATATTGTAATTAATTCCGAAAATGACGGCTGTGCAGCTTTATAGATCCATTAAAAACGCTAATAATTATGTTAAGTGATGTTTTTATTACTCTCTATCGTTAAAATATCATCAACATTGCAAGATTACGCGGGAAATTTAAGTTCATAAACTGGTATCACATAAAAATACGAACTAAAATTAATTTATTTTTGGAAATTAAAGAATTTTATTTATTAAAAACACATTAATTATAATGAAATTTACATAATGTTATAAACAAATTAGTATAAACAAGTAAGGGTGATAAATATTAAGAAATAACTAAAAATGTTGAGATTGGAACAAAATTTTTGGAATATTTAAATGACTTATATAGCCAGTTATTGTATGAAATAATGTTACTAACCGATAAGAGTTATCTTTAGTACTCATTTTCCGATTTTAGTAGTTTAGGCACACAATTACACACGTTGACATTTTAAATGACACACTATTGCTCCTGGATACGACCTTGTCAAGTGACGCCACGATTGACACTAATAGCATTGAGTTGAAAAGTTCACCCCAATTTTTTTTCAAGCTTTTACAACGCCGAGTGTCTATCTAGATATATCATTAATCAAAGGTAGCTGGCAACCATTAGGCCATTGACGAAATTTAAACAATGTTCTAATTATTTTACTTTCTTTTGTATTCCATTGAACAGCTCATTGGCTAATAAACGATTTCTTTCTTTGATGACCTTAGAATTGAGTCAATATAAGCACGTCACTCTAAGACCCATGTCTATGCAAAAATAGCTATCCCGTAGGAACTAAATGTTTTTTTCTGAGATAACAAGTGTCCTATATTTTAATCCAGAAAATAAACTGTGTGCCAAATTTCATTAAAATCTGTTCATCCGTTTTTTTACTTAACGTCTTTGGGTGACGCCTGCACCATCTTTCTTGGGTCGGGTCGGTATAATGTATGAAAATACTTCCGACAGATGGTGCAGGCGTCACCCAAAGACGTTAAGTATGAATGTGTTATTGAGATTAGCAGTCAGGAGCAAGGGTCACGATGGCTGAATTGGCAAAGCATCTGGACGGTATCCAGGAGATGCAGGTTCGAATCCTGCTCATGACTGTTATTTTCGATTTCACATTTTTCACTTTGTGTTTAATGTATGTTGCTAAGCATGTCAAATACTAAAAATATATATAAAAATATCTAAATAGTAAAAAGTTGTTATTTAGACATTACAAACAGACACTTAATTTTTATTTATTTGTATAGCTATATGTAGATTATATCCGCAATGATCAACTTCTAAATTATAAAATGTTATACTATTTATATATATTATATAAATGTATACTTATATATGTGCCGTGTGGGGCCGGCACCAAGAATAGGTCCACCCCGTCTCTTCCTATGGGAGTCGTAAAAGCCGACTAAGGGATTACCGGGGGACCGAGCAGCAGCGTTCCCCTGTGTACTAAAAACATCCACTGAAATCGCCGCAACCCGCCTGCCTTGTGGAATGTAAAATATGTTTTTTTCGTGTTTTATAACGTTGGTGTGTTATTATTTACGTGTGTTTAGTGTTTTTAATTATTGTTATGGATAAAATAGTTATTATGACAAATATCGTCAGTTCGTCAAGCAAAGGTAAGAACTTTCTTACAAAAAACAATGTACCGGCCGGGCGAACGGCGTTCTGTTGACGATAGTAAAACCACCGGTGGCTGGCTATGCGTACGTAAAAAGGTAGTTCTCATGAAAGGCGCTGGTTTAAGTGTCGCGTCGAGCGTAAATGCCGTAAATATTCAGTATTTTTTTGTTTATTTAATAACAATTAAACCACATTGAATCAGAACGTGAAAAGTAATAGGGCTCTATTCCTCGTCATAATAATTCGTAAACGAAAAAAAAAAAGACTCGATTAATTAAGTATTTTGGTCGTTATCGTGTTAACATACATTACCTACAACTCACGGACGTCCAAGCCAGATTTTTTTCAAACAGTTTTTTAACAAGTTTAAATAACAAAAATGGCATCAAAAATATCATGAGTGTTAAAAATAGTGTTTGTTCTTTATATGCGTGTGTAGATATTATTTTACAAGTGCAATATATGATAAATAGAGACATTTTAAGTTAGAAAAATCAGTTGTGCCGTGTAAACCGGGAGCAGAACACACCTCAACGCTTCGCTTATGAGGCGTGCAATAATCTAATGAACTTTACTGCGAGCGGAATAGGAACCTGCGTCCCTTCCCCTTAAATTTGCGACATCAAAAAGCTTTATTTGATTTTTATTATTTTTTATTTGCAGCTATGTAACTATAATATTATTTACAGAACAGCCGAGAGACGATGCTTTACATCCTGGACTGCATTTTCTCCGTGGCGGTGGTGGGGTCACTGGTGGTGTTTGTGTGGCGCGGTTCCTGGGCCTTGCTCGACAACTTCTTGTTCCCTGAAGATAAAGCCAAGTCTGCCTGGTCGTCACTCGTGAGTTTATATATTTTTTTATTTATTTTGTGAATATCAGCGTTAAACAAGGCTGCGTTCTATCAGCCAGACTGTTTATCATATATCTAGATAAATGTCTGCAAAGGTTGAATGAAATGAATATGGCAGTTCAGATGGGCGACTTAGTGGTTAACTCTCTGCTATATGCTGATGCTGATGCGGTCTTATTAGCGCAGTCTGCAACTGACCTGCAAACCCTAGTTGACGTAATGACAGAAGATTCTAAGAAAAGAAGCCTTGTGTGAATGTGAACAAAACCAAAATAATGGTTTTTAAAAGAGGAGACGCCAGAACTGAAGTTTGAGTATCAATAGGCAACAGTGTGCTAGAACAAGTGGATGAATTTGTATAAATCTTGGATGTGTATTCAGTCGGGATGGAAGGCAAACCACTGATATAGAGAGAAGAGTCATCCATCCATCCATCAGCCTTTTAAAGACCACTGCTGGACATAGGCCTCCCCCAGAACGGGGGATAGTGCCGTAATCGCCACGCTTGGCAGGCGGGTTGGCGATCACAGTGGATGTTGTTAATACTCGAGGGAGTGCTGCTGCCCACTCCCCCGGAATTCCCTTAGTCAGCTCTTACGACTCCCATTACAATTCTAAAGCCGGCCCCACACGGCCACACAAGATAAATACTTTGATGTTATACAAAACTAGAATATTTTCCGCATATGGGCCATTATTATGTATTGAGTCAGTGACCACTTGTGCGCGCGCAATTGGGGCCTTCCTCTCTCGTTCGTCTTGTGTCCCCCAACTACACGTACGCGGGTTATTATTGGGTTTTAACTCAGCTAGAATTAGTATGTATAGATTATAAACAATATGTATAGATTATAAACAATATGTAGTTACTTTTTACTGTGATATTCAAGCAATCTGCTCTGAAACCAAGTATCTTGATTGTACATTTACAATCACGTGGCCTTCAACCAGACAAGTCACGTAAAATGATTGTTAAAACTTGTGCGTTTTTAAACATAATATAGACTTAAATACTTTATAAGATAACTTTATGTTAGTAGAGAAATACTTCAGTGATCCTGCGTTTTTTAAATAAAAGTCTACACTTAAGAAATTTACTGTACAGAACTCTACTCCTGCTGTTTTTAACAGACTTCAATAAAAGGAGGAGGTTGGTAATTCGGATTTTTTGATCTGTATTTTAGCACTTGACATGCTCAGCTACTTTAAATTACAATTTATTTGTGAATGTGTAAAAGAGAGCTTTAGTGCGAGTGGGAACCAAACAAACCTGCGTCCCTTCCAATCCGGCGAAATGCTCTAAGCCGCTGAGCTATCGCACTGACCTTTGGCCATACCCAATCTTCACATCTCCTGGGTCGTAAAAACAAATGTGATCGATTCCCGCTCGCACTAAAGTTCTCTTTTTCCACATTCACAAATAATTTGTAATTCGGATGTTTATATATATATTTTTATGTATGTTCGGGCATAACTCCGTCATATATAGATGGATTTGCAAAATTCTTTTCACCACCAATTCATTCACCAACTTCAAACACATCATTAGGTGTCTAGCACGGTAAATATATATAAATACCAATTATTTTTTGCTTTTTAGTCCCTGGGTGTTTTTTGAAGGCAGTTTTCTGTTTTTTTAAGTTCATTTTATAAATGCTTTTAATTATTTGACAATATATATTATTATTTTTTTGTGTTTCCAATGTTTTCCAGATACTTTCATGCGATACTGTGTTGAAAGCTTTTTGGTAGTCAACATACGCTATGTAGAGTACCCCTCTCTTCTCATATGGTATTGCCCAAAAAGATGCTCTAATATGTGTATATAGTCGATCGTAAAAAACCTTTTCTAAAGCCTGCTTGCTCTATCGGTTGTTTCTTTTCTAGTGTGACACTTGTGCTTAAAGCCACTCCTTACAATAACAAACAAACTTCTGCTTAATTGTGAATCTTAATGTAGGTCTTGTAATGTGTCAGTCTTATACTATGTCAACGATGTCCTGTGAGATCCTCCCAAATAATAACCTTACCTTAATTTCTCTGGACCCCTTCATGCAAACAAAGTTGCTCGCAGAAACTAGTAAGAAATAAATACTCTCTTACTTACTTGACTTGACGTTTTTATGAAATTTAATGACCTTTAGTCAGTGTCATATTTCATGTTGCATCAAGTTTAGTAAATATAATTTGTCAAACAAGTCACAATTAAAGTTATGCAAAGTTAGTCATAGTCTAGTCAAGTCAGTCATGCCTTAGCAAAGTGATTTTTTCTACTTTACTGAAAGTTTTTATGGAGTTTTGGTTTGGCAACACAAAAATACGTTATGGTGCATTATATCACGTACCGACATTTATGCGCATACATAAATATTTAATTAGCAAAACACCACCTTTACATATTAATACTTGAAGTAACACAAGTTTTGGAAATTAATGTAGAGCGACTATGACTCTTTCATGTTCCGCCAAAACTCCTGCCTTTAGGTTGGCAACGCATGGATGATACTCTTGATGTTGCTAGTTTATGGGTCTGAAAAAGCCTACGATTATTCCAGCCATATGTTTATTTGCCATAGTTATAGTATACAAACTTGGCTTATAGTAATCGCCAGGCTGTACTTACTGGGTAGTGACCCAGTTCGTTGCCCGCTTTAACAAAAAAAAAACAGTACTTAGATGGAAATATACCACAACCTGAAATTGAGTCTAATTAGAACAAAGTACACACAGACAGAAATAACCGCGTTTATTAAACATGAAGTACTTACCTCGTTTAATACTCTTACGAATTGCGGAAATTTTACACGCAAATTACGTACTTCTTCAATTGGATATGCTGTTCTAAATGTGTATGATCAAGTTGTTATCGTTAATAAATTCAGAAGTCTACTTCAGTTCCACGCACTAGTTAAGGTTTCTTCACAAGCATCTATAATAATTATTCTTTACATTTTAGAAAATGTACCTATAGGCCCCTTCTTTTTGTTGTTATGGCGGGAAAAATGTTCCTAACCGCACACCCTATCGTTCGGGGCAACGACCAGGATAGTGTGAGGCCTGCACCCACTAAAGAAACCCGCCGTGTGCCGTCTCTCCGCCTTTATTGGCGGGCCACTGGAACTATGTTCTATTCCTTCGGTGGTAAATGTATAGGCCCCTAAGAATGAAAAACGAAACGTTAGACGAACTTTCGTTTCGAGTCCAATCACAATGATTGATCCACAGCTCGACGCGTGATTCCTGATTAGTCGAGATTTCGAAGTGTGATTCAGGCGACCAATCACAATTAAGCGAAACGAAAGTTCGTCTAGCGTTTCGTTTTTCCTTCTCAGGGGGCAAATGGCGGAGTGGTTTAGATGCTGGCCTCCCACCCAAGTGTTGTGGGTTCGATTCCCACACAAGACAATTCTTTGTGCGATCCACAAGTGGTTGTTCTGAGTCTGGGTGTACTTTATGTCCGTGAAATTGTATGTTTGTAAGACTTTACTTTTCCCCGCGATACAAGGATTATTGCTTAGTGCATGTGTTGCATTTCATAAAAAAAAGGAAAAAGAAATCATTAATGCTCTGGCAATCGTTTTATGTTGTCAAAATTCTGAATAAAAACCTGACTTCTATCTTGTTTTGAGGTCGCTGTTTGTCTCATTAGTTGGGTGGCAGAGGTCAAACAGGTAGTCGCTCCATGTAAGCACTAATGATCACTTAAAACTCCGACCCTCAAAGTTTGGAATATAGCTAGGAAGATGATAATTATGATATCTCAGACTACCTCTAGATATTTTTTTTATTTAAATCGGATTAATAGTTTAAGCCACTTCAGATAAACCTATGGCTATTTATAAATATATTAAACAGGCTTGTATAAAACGAAATGTTATTATATACAGTTAATTCATTTTAATTGATAACCAATAGGCTATCTTACACGTAGAATAGCCCAATGAGGCCTGCATCATAGTAGAAAGAGTGGGAAGTAGGTTATTGTGTATGTGTTGTATGTGTGCGCCATAGTATCTTACGCACACTAACAAAATCGCGACCCGTTTCTCAGTACTCCAGTCGGGGCTAACGCCGCACAAGGTTCGCGCGTCACGGCTTTTCGGCACCGCTAAATAAATGAATAATGTGTGATAATCGCAGGAGAACTTATTGCTGTCTAAATGTCATGTTATTGTTTGGCTGTCTAAATGTCATGTCGTGTCGATTTCTCAGTATTGTAGGTATAGTGACTAAGTAATAATCGTAAGTTAAAATAATCTGTGTTGTCTCGTCTGGGTTCAGGGTTAGTGAGGTCGGATTCACCTAAACGATTACAAGTAAAAAATACAACTTCCCGGCCCTTGCCAATTTCTAGGCACTGAATAAAATTTAGCTAAAAGTGACAACCCTGAGACAGGCAAGTATGGTAGGTAATTATATCGCGGAATGGGCCGGAGATAGCCTACTTCCCCACATAAATGCGTCGAAGCAATAAAAAAATTTAAAATATAAATGATAAAAAAAAATGTTTTAGCGTTCTATATCTATATTTTTCTAAAAAAGACCATTTCACTTGCCAGCTACTCGACTATTTTTATGCAAATTTTAATTGCTGATGGTGGCAGACGAACAGCCTACCTGATGGTAAGAGGTAACTACCGCTCATTGACTCAACTATACTAAGAATACGGCCAAGCTGCTGATCACCACATCATTTCATGGATGGGAAGTACAGATCCCACAGACACCCGCTACAACCAAAACACGAGGTGCTTTATGGTCGGTCACACGGGAGACGATGATGCTAACCTTCTTGGGCCAGATAAAAAGTGAATACTCCCTTGGTATCCATTACTACCATCGCACGACATCAGCGGAAAGAATAAAGCACTACATAA
Source organism: Leucoma salicis (assembly GCA_948253155.1). NCBI lineage: Eukaryota > Metazoa > Arthropoda > Insecta > Lepidoptera > Erebidae > Leucoma > Leucoma salicis. The sequence goes on along the minus strand of OX411808.1, from coordinate 4,325,764 downwards.
CAACACATTTAGGTACTTTTTGCTCAATGACTTATAGAACATGTTATTCCTATTTACGTACTGTTATGTCAGTGTTTCTTACTTTACAAAGAATGATCACCTAATTTAATATTCTCGGGAGGATTACCCTGTTAACAAATGGTTTCCCACACAAGGTTAAGCATAATATCCTATTCAACGTTTCATATCTGCAATTGTGTTTTAAAAAGGTAATTGGGTGATATGCAGAAGTTACAATTGCCCATCTCAATATTAAACTTTGATTTTATTGGTTAGTCTTCCATCCATCCATCAGCCTTTCAACGTCCACTGCTGGACATAGGCCTCCCCAAGAGAACGCCACAACGAGCGGTCCCGTCATAGGGGATAATGCCGTAATCGCCACGCTTGGCAGGCAGGTCGGTGATCGCAGTGGATGTTGTTAATACTCGAGGGAGTGCTGCTGCCCACTCCCCCGGTATTCCCTCAGTCGGCTCTTACGACTCCCGTGGGTAGAGAGGGGTGGGACAATTCTAAAGCTGGCCCCACACGGCCAATGGTTAATCTTAGGTGATGTTAATCGTGGTATTTTTTTACACATTTTTTTTTTTTTTTTTTCAACATCTAGGCACAGGTCTCATAATAAGAGCATTATTTTGAGAGGAGTCTTGTATGCCTATTAGGTAAAGAGTTATTGTTAATAAATTCTAGAGATATTTTCATTAGTCAATTGCGACTACTAGTTTTAAATAAGACCTTTAAATATATTATACTCACACTATAATGTTCGACTATGCTCGCACTTTGTAAAATATAATAATTGTGGCAATTTTAAAAGTCCCATGACTTTTGTTCATTAGAAACCGGCATTAGAATTTCGTTTGCTCCGTGACGACTGCATCAATTGAAGATTTCCTCGGATGAGCTTGCATTAATCAGACGTAAATTGTAAACACAATTATCTATAATTATCTATTTGCTTTTATTTTCAACGACATTCTGCTCGCGACTACGTCCGCGTCGACTTCAGTATACAAATACGTCATTCTAAACTGTAATTACCTTTGTTTTTTTACTAAAAGGGTGGCAAAGAAGCATACAGCCCACCTGATGATAAGCGGTTAGCGTAGCCTATAGACGCTAGTAACACCAGAGGCATCATTCACCAATCTCCAAGGAAAGGGATAGGAGGAATAATAAGGAGAGGATAGGAAGGGGGTTCGGGCCTCCGGCGCTTTCACTCACCATACGAAACACAGCGGTAGGAGTAATTACCGTTATTACACGCTGATCTTATGTGAGAGGGTGGTACTTCCCCAATCGAGCCGACCCATTCGTGCTGGGATTAGCAAGGCTCTATCACTTTTCTAGATAAGAAGTTGCCATGTCCTTTTCTGAGCTCCAAACTATACATACGCAAATTTTAATGACTATATTTGATTCTGAATTGTTGAAATTTGAAAAGTGAGTACCACGTGTCTGCAAGACACATAGAAAACATTACCTACTATTATTTATATATGTAATTTGATAAGCTGAGGTATCTAGTCTGTATCTAATAAGTAGCATTTGTTTGATAGTAATCAAGTGAGTACACCTGTAAAGCCCTATTTATTAGGAAGGATAGCGTTATGACGATATTGCACAGTGATAAGGAAACATACAGGGATTTGTTATGTTTAGGATTAGAAACAGGCGCCATGTTGCGTTTCATGACTGCAGATAGGCGCTTATATTAATTATTCTTCTATTTCATTGAAGATACTCTTGATACGTCTTATTCATTCTCCAAATAAATGATATAGAGTATAATGTCCAGTATATTATATATTATAGTTATAGCATATGCCTTTTGGGTCCCTACTTGCTCAAATTCCTCTTTTAATACTTTAACAAACTAATTCACCTTCATGTACATCTACAGATACCAATTTCCATTTTTTAACTTTCTATCCAGACTTAATACATTCCGTGGCATGTTAGGCAGAATTCTCTCATAATCCAAGAAACTTGGCTTATAACATCAAACTGCTCAGAATCATCGAGAAAATCGAATCAAATAAATGTCTCCTCAATTTTATTTCCTCACTCTTATCATAAGATGAAGAGTCATGATAACATAATAGGTCTATTTCAATTTAATAACTTACTTTTAATTAATGGGCCGACGCCACCTGGAAAGTACTGCCCTCTCATACATGATTAATAAAAAAAAAAGCGTAAAGCTAAGGTTGGTACTTCTGCTGTTGTTTTTCATATGGTGAGTGAGCGGCCCAAATACATTCTCTAAATTCTTAATGTTTATGGTAACCGCTTACCTGATAGCAAGCGTAGCCGTAAGCCGTATGATTGTTAACTAATCTTGTAAAATTAGATTTTTGCTATCTGCAGGTAGCAGGCTATGCCCTCGTGATAGTGACGTTTGCTCTCCAAGCACCGGCTCGTTGGGCAGCGGCCAGGCTACACGGTGCGCCGAGACTGTTGCTAGCTGATGTGTATCACCTTATATCGTTCGTGGCGACAGTCAACGTGTGGCGAGGAGTGTGGGGACTGCTGGATACTTATTTTTTCCCAGGTGAGTTTTTGAATAGGTAGGTCCATAATGGTTGTCGCGAAAGATGACCTTCTCTAGCTTACTTTTGATTACTTCTAGCCGTTTATAATTAAACAAACAATACTTTTTGAATGTTTGTGTAAATTTTAAATCATTGGTTTTTTTCTCATGGGATTGATTCCATAAAAAATATAATTTTTGGAGCCGTTTGGGCAGTAAAAATATGGAGGCATAAATGGAAGGGACGCAGGTTGGAATCCCGCTCGCAGTAAAGTTCTCTTTCTTCACTTTCACAAATAATTTGTTCTTTAAAGTAGCTGAGCATGTCAAGTGCTAAAATATAGATCAAAATTTGTAAAAATCTGTTTATAATTTTGATAATAGTTTAGAAAGTACACAATTTTGTTTAATTAGTCAATTTAGCTTATACATAGTTCACACAAGTAGAGAAATGGTCTAGTTGCTAGCATAGATTAAATTAGATTTTTCAAATTATTAAATATTTTTCACAAATGCTTATTTTGTCGAGAATGTTTCCGATGGTTTAACTGACAAAAATAATCACAAGCAAGTCTCTTTGCCGCGGAAGAAAATGCTCTTTTATATATAATTTTCGAGAGGAAATAAACCAATATAATATGATTGAAAATTAACTGCCTCGGTGGTGCAGCGGTAGTGTGTGTGACTGCTGATCATGAGGTCTCGAGTTCCATCCCCGGGTCGGGCAATGTTATTGAGCTTTTTCATAAAAAGAAAACTCTCAGTAGCACTCCGGAGTTTGGACATGTGCCCGGCAGGCGGCAATAGCCTCGCCCCCTATTACGTGGGACCTAAACATAGCTGACAAATCGTGGGTGCGTAATACACCTCTGCCTACCCCTTCGGGGAATACAGGCGTGATGCTCTGCTATGAAAATTTGGGGCTTGAATCGAAATAGCACTGATGAAAAAAAGGGAAATAAATCCTTTTTAAAGGAAATTCGTGATTATTATTTGATACTAAATTTGCATTCACAAACATTTTGTGTAAAGGAACAGGTGGTTATTTAAGCGGTTTTTATTTAAAGGTTGATTAAATAAATTGTATTATCTTTCCAGATAAACCAAAACTCAGTAATTGGAGCTCACACATCATCAGTCTCGCACTGTTAATACTCCTGAACTGCTCCAACTCTGTCATAGTTCGAGGAGTATACATCGACGCAGAGGAACCAGCGGGAGAGTGCGTCATTTTCCCTTGCCACTATCTGCGACTCTTCTTTCACAAAGAAAGAACTAAGAAGAGACACAAGAGAGCTCTCCAAGCGGCAGCCGCTGCAAGAAGGCCGGAAGACGCGAGTCTTCCTTTGCAAATGCCAGAAGAAAAAGTTTAGCTGGAATAACATGCTGTTATGGATATGGTTCTATAATATGAATTTATGTAGTGCTTAAACACTCGGTTTTGTGTCCCTAGTGATGATATTAAAGTGAATCCAAGGAGATTATACTTGTTAACAAACTCCAATTCAGAAGCTACTCTTATATGTTTAGTTTTAAAAAATAATATCTTCAACCTCTTTCTAAGAATTTAATAAAAAACCATTTTAATTTAATTATCAATGTTTTTAAATTAAATGGCTTGGGCAGTGTGGACTGTTTTGGCCTTTTGAAGAAATATACTAGTTTTGAAGTTATATAATATTCTGCGTGTAAACAATATAATATTTAAATATGTTAAAGAAGAGAGTTAAAGTACACGTTCCAATAAGTTTGATCTGGTATACTGCAAATTAGAAGTGCGAGTTTCTTATCTTATTAGGTTTTCTGATATTATACGCTTTTTATTATGAACTCAATAAGAAATTAAGCATATTAAATTATACATATCATATTACGGATATTAAGTTTATTAACGTTGACTATATTTAAATATAATACGAACAAATTTAAAAAATAAATCGCACAAAAGGCTCAAAACATGAAGACGATTAGTTAATGAAAGGACCTAATATTTTGTACTATTCCAAATCAAAACAAAAAATCTAATATTATGAATACTAAAAGCGACACAAATTCACGAATTTAATTTTTTAGAAATAATAGATACAAAAAAAAATAAAAAAGGTTTATTTCAAAATAATTTATATTTATTACACCTTGGCTTACTCGCATAATTAAATTATTTAAAGCTTTATATAGAAATAAGTACACATGACTCGTGCAATGATGTGATATTAATGGACCAATGTTGTTATAAAGTAATTACATTTAAATCGTAAATTTTAGATAGGTGTCCTACTTTTGGCATATAAATTTCCTATCGTAGATATGAACAGTTACATAGTAATGTATGTAATAATATTAAAACAAAATAGGTAACAGGAGTTTATTTTATAAATAGTGAATATTGAAGCTTTCTTAAATGTAGGATATGTAACGATTTTTCAAAGAATTGTTACGTCGTTATATAATTAAAACCACACTGAATGTGCATCACTACAATTGTTTTTTTTTTTTATTACTTAACACACTTATTCTTTTGTTAGGCTGATGGTACTGCCAAAGGCTTAAATATTTTTTTTAAAAGCATGCCTATTAAAAAAGAAATATTTTCATACTTAGTGTAGCCATGAATCAAAATTTAAAAATGAAACAAATATACCTACCTACTGATATGCTGTAGTATAGTTCTTGCGTGACATGCGAACATTAATGATATTAATTTTATAAATAAGTACCTTGCGGTACTTGTACTATATTTGTTCTCTAAGTCAATTAATTGAAGTCTTTATTAATGTTAAGAACAGAACATGTAAATACATCAGTAGGTTCATATGTATGTATGCGTTAAGTTATATATTAAGTTTTATTGTTGAATGATAAATAAAGTTATTAATAATATAATATAGTGTTTTATAAATAGCCCAAGTTATTGAATTAAATCGATTGTTACGATTTACGACGTCGGACGGCCGCGTTTCTAAATTTAAATAATTTATGAAGGAAGATAATTTATTAAATGTCTATTTGTGAATAGAAAACGCACTAACTTCCACTAATGCATTTAAGTATATACATTAATTGTAGGTCTATTGGTATGTAAGGTATGTTGGGGTAAGAGCGGACGGTTTTTTGATGTTCTTGTAAAACTTTAAAAGAATATTTTTATTTTAATAGTCTGCTTTGTTATCGGACTTCTAAAATATTTTTATGAAAAAAGTAAAAGCAAATTTTGTGTATATAAATAATTTAACCCTTTATAATTAATGTATATTTATGAAAATTAGATCTAATTGAGAAGGTAGTGTTTTTATTTACCCGGGAAAGTGCGGACCATATCGGGGGAAGAGCGGTCTATGTCCTAAAATCATTTGTATTCGTCGTATTGATAAAGTACATAAAGAATTTTATTCCGGTCTAACCCCACTCAAATTTTACTTTTACAACAGTCTTGAATGTTTCGTATCTTGGCTGACAATGACAATTATGTTTTTTCAAAAGCATAAAACGTCCGCTCTTGTCTCGTTCGACAATGAAACAAAAATGAGATTCACAAACTTTATAGGAATGAAAATCATAAACTTAAAAATAAGTAAAACAAATGAAATTTTTCAAGTAAATATTTAGGCAACAAACAACGGTAGCAGTAGGTAATAGTAATTCAAGTCTTGAATGTACAAGCTAATTCTCATAACAACTATGCTTTAATTTTCAATATACTGGTGTGATATTCATGAATTAGATTTTTATTGATTAAACTTAAATTGTTTTTTTTTTTATAAACTCAGTAACAATATCACGAACTTCTCAGGACAAAACAAAGCCCAATTTCTCTAACGCCCTTAGGCATTTATCCAGCCTTGTTTGTGCTTCTATCGGTAACTCAGGTGATCTACCCATAGTATCACTTTCAAGACTTTTTTGGCAGGAACTCGGTCGCTCAGTGTAGAAGCTTTGTGGTGTGTATATTGAACAATTTTTGCAGCAACATAATTTGTAAGCTGTTCACTTTTTACTGTTAAACTGCAATCTCTAAAAATGTTTGGGAATATCTAGTAGCTCTTTAGGTTTTTCTAAGGAACGTGGCATTTTAAACCTAAAAAATATAATGGGATTAAATAGAATTCTCTTTTCATTATAATTTGAGTTTATATTTACTCAAATTGCCAATGCAATGCCTACAAATAGTCGCATTTTATGTTGGCAAAAATATAATATTAGTATCCTATAAATAAATGATAGGTAGGTACATCATTATGGGATAAGTAAGTAAGTACATTTTATTTGAGATGCTAACACAAAATTCAAATAAGTTACGTAAGTAGAGGTATTCTGTAATTTACTAAAAGCTAAAAGTTTGAGTACCACTGTTTTCTTGTGTACTTTTTGAAACCGGGAAAATGCGGATGAAATTAGGCCGCTCTTCTCCCAAAGGGTAAAGAGCGGATTCTAATCTAAAACCTAAACTACACGTTATTCATTATTCTAACCTAGAAAAAATAATTCAAACGAGAGAAATAACCACAAAAAACTCAACAGATTATCAATACTCCCTTTGGGTGCTGAGATACACTACCAGGGGAAAGAGCGTATTTTATAAAATCAGACGAAAATTGGACACTTCCACATTTTGATCTTTAGTACACGTGTTTGTGTGTAAAACAAACACTGCAGATTACATTTTGAGGCACTACAAAATGGCGTAAATGCCTGTGTTGTCGGTATTCAAAAACAGTAACTAGTTTTGGAGTTATTACAACTATCCGCTCTTTCCTCGATCCGCTCTTACCCCAACATACCTTAGTTAAATCCACTTTATTTTAAATTATTATTTCATAGGGAATAATTTATTTCATGTCTAATGTTAGTAACTGAATATGTATTCGACCTGCTCATTTCCCAGAGGAAAATAAAAAGAAAATCTTGTCATTGGTTGCCTTTGATTCTAATTCAGCAACCTAATGATAATATACTCTTTGGATACCTATCAGGACGGTCTAGTATGGTGGGGACAGTATTTTTGCCAATCTTTTTCTCAGCTTAGGTTTGGCTTGACCACAATTTAGGTTTGCTTTTTTTGGGTAATGATCGGTTCTTCGGGCACATGAAATCACCAAGTGCACCGCTTCTCCTCAATTTATTTCTTAATTGATCTTTTTGTTTGGATCACAAAAATTGTTGCATGAAGTTACCTATAGTCTAACCGCCCATGAAAGATGGAATATGAAATCCAAAATGTTACCTATTTAAATTCGTTGGTAAACAAACTATGGTTTAAGAGTCTTTAAGTGTATCAGCCTTTTAAAGTCTACTGCTGGACATAGGCCTCCCCAAGAATTGGGGATAGTGCCGTAATCGCCACGCTTGGCAGGCGGGTTGGCGATCGCAGTGGATGTTGTTATTACTCGAAGGAGTGCTGCTGCTCCCCCGATATTCCCGCAGTCGGCTCTTACGACTCCCATGGGTGGAGGGAGGTAAGTGTAATTAAAAGCTATTAAACATGAAAGCTACATTAAAATTCGCCCAGTAGTTTTTACGTGATATGCGAACAAACAAACATTCTTTAAAAAACAGTTTTATGGTCCAAGATCCCTAAACATACAGTATTTTTTTTTAAGTTTTGATCAAAATCTGTTCAGTAGTTTTTTAACAAACAGATAAAATGACAAACGTCAAAAATTCTTAAAAAAAATGTTTTGAGTTTAGTGACGCCTAAATAGACTAATACATTTTTTTTTCTCAAATATCTTAAATGTACAGACACAGCTCTGTTACAGCTTTATAATACTTTAGATTGTGACAAATACAAAATAATAATTTAATAAACACTCGTTTTTCTTGGAGATCACAAAATTATCTTATTTGTGACTATGACGGCTGTAAACAATGAAGTCGAGAAGCTTCATACTTGGTTTTCTGGCTACTCTAGAAAGCCGCCTTCAGATAGCCTCTACCTCCAGGAGGAGAGTAGCCATTCTAATTATACGTGAAACGCAAGGGCTCCCTTTAGCCACTGTACGCAAAATGTTGAAACGATGTATATTTTCACTATAGAGTGAAAACAATGCAATGGGGATATAATACTCCGCTATTAAGAAAAAAATCTAACCAAAAAGGAAGAATACAATTTCACGCCCCCCATTACATAAAAATTAATGGGCTGTGAAATTGTACGTGCACGAGGTCATGGGTTCTATTCCCACTCAGGACAATTATTTGTGTGATGAACACAGATATTTGTACTGCGTCTGGGTGTTTTCTATCTATTATATGTAAGTACTAGCTTTTAGGCCTAGAAAAAAAAGCTAGTTTTTAGGCCATATTTCAGTCTCCCGATATAGTAGGTAGCGAGATAAAATGTATGCCATTTTTTAAGTCTAATCAAGAGCTATCAAATAAAAAAAGTTGCATCAAAGTACATTTAGTAGTTTTTGCCTGATGCGCGAACAAACAAACAGACAAAAAATCTAAAAAAAAAATGTTTTGTGTTCAGACACGCCTATATAGCCTAATTCAGTATTTTTTCTCAAATATCTTAAATGTACACAGCTCAGTTACTGTTTAATAATAAACATACCATCACGCCTGTATTCCCCGAAGGGGTAGGCAGAGGTGTATTACACACCCACGACTCGCCAGCTATGTTTAAGTCCCACGTAATAGGGGGCGAGCCTATTGACGTCTACCGGCTTTATAATAGTATAGATTTAAAAAAAAAACAGTAATATATGTTTTATATCCGTAATCTGGTACCCATAGCACAAGCGTTAAGCTTAGTTTGGGACCAGAGGGCGTTGTGTGAAAATGTCCGTGAATATTTATTTATTCATTGTTTATTGTATGTTAAGTAATATAATGATAAATCAGTCGCACGTGGTAGAGTTTTCTTTTGAATTAAGTGCTTACGGCACGTCTTATTATTTTGAGGCTGCGTTAGCTAAATGAGTACTTCATTTAGCTATCGAAAAAGGGGCCGCCACCATAACAGTTTGAGCACCGCAGTCATAGACAGTAAAATTATGTTTCATGATTCAACAACAAAATTGTTCTTAAATAAACAAAAATTCCATTTCGATTTGTATTTTTCATTAAAAATGCTTTATTTTTATCATCTGATCTGTCTGGGAACTGTCTATCATCTCACTTGTACTAAAGTGTACATACAGTGTCCCAGTTAGTCGATAAATTGCTATAAAAAAACAAACATATCGATAATATTGTCAATACCTACCACGTCGCGTCTTAAGGAGCAAATATTGTATGACTGACAATTGTTTACGATATTATCTCGTTATCAGTGTACTTATGCATGGAAGTATTGAGTCTCCGTTCGGTAGACATTGTTTACTTCGGAGTATATTATATTATATATTATATAAGGCTCCTTTAGATAGATTGTTTGAGGCAAAAGGTAACATAAATAAAGACTTAGACAGAATCTGTGATAGGCGTAAGTCTTTTGGCTTAACAGTTAATCCATCTAAATCATACGTTATTATAGAGATAATGAAAATAAATTGGCATTATAGGGATAATGAAAATAAATTGGCTGTGTGGGGCCGGCTTTAGAATTGTCCCACCCCCTTCTACCCACGGGAGTCGTAAGAGCCGACTGAGGGAATACCAGGGGAATGGGCAGCAGCACTCCCTCGAGTATTAACAACATCCACTGCGATCGCCAACCCGCCTGCCAAGCGTGGCGATTACGGCATTATCCCCCATGAGGGGACCGCTCGTTGTGGCGTTCTCTTGGGGAGGCCTATGTCCAGCAGTGGACGATGAAAGGCTGATGGATGGATGGATGGATGGAAAATAAATTGGTCATTACTACCGCAGGTTTCTCTTAATGGAATAATAATTCCTTATAATGATAAGTTTATAAACTTGGGGATATATACCTACAGATAAATGCTTATCTTGGGGAACTCAAATTCAAGAGGTTAGCAGGAAAATATTTGCTACCATTGGATGTCTACGAAGGCTTCGTAACCTTCTTCCTATACTAAGACAGCGTTTGTTTTGTCGCTTCACTTCTTTTTGCTATCTTAATAAACTTGAGCGGCTTCAAAATCTATGTAGATATAAGACATATATTTGGACTACGCAAATATGATCATGTTTCTGACTTTCGTCATAAGCTCAAATGGTTACCCAGCTTTCGCCGTAATGTCCATATCCTATTTCTTCTTTATAATATCTTATTTTAATCCTGTTACTCTTTCTGATCTCAAAGAACGTTTCGATTTCTTACATAACTCGCGTTCAAGGCACCTGAGATCATCCGAGAACTTAACACTAAGAATGCCCATGCATTCAACTAAATTTCTAGATAAAGTACAAATTATAATTTGTGAATAAGGGAAAAGAGTATTAACCGAACCTGCGTCCCTTTTTTTTTCCAAAAATGTTCCTAACCGCACAGCCCGTCGTTCGGCGCAACGAACAGGGTAGTGTGGGGCCCTCACCCACTAAATAAACCCGCCGTGTGCTGTCTCTCAGCCTTTATTGACGGGCCACTGGAACTATGTTACATTGCTTCAGTGGTATTTATAACAACCTAATTAGTACCTATATAATTATTATATTATTCTGCACGCCATAATGTATTGTTATCTCCAATAATATTTTTCTATACCATCCAATGGTTGTCTGAAAGAGATTGCCTTGTGACAAAGGACCATCAATTGCAGTTTACTACCTTAATCAATTCCTAGTTTAATGCATCTTCAAACATTTTTGTTAGCTTGATTGACTTAAAAACTAACTAGTACCTATATGTTTTATCCAATAGTATTGACCTGGAGATAAATAAATAAATATTCACGGACATTTTCACACAACGTCCTCTGGTCCCAAACTAAGCTAACGCTTGTGCTATTACCAGATTACGGATATACTAAACATACTACTTTTTTTTTTGTAAATACATACATATCATAGATAGAAAACACCCAGACGCAGTACAATTATCTGTGTTCATCACACAAATAATTGTCCTGAGTGGGAATCGAACCCACGAACTCGTGCTCGGGAGTCGGTTACACTACCGACTACACCACGAGGCCCGTGGAGATATACTCGTAATTTAAAAACTAGTTTTATTATAGACCAGCCTTTGCCCGCGGCTTCGCAGCAGCCAAAAGCTAGTTTTGAGGCTATATATCAGGTTCCCGATATAGTAGCGGGATAAAATGTATACAAGTTTTTAAGTCTAATCAAGATCTATCAAATAAAAAATCCGTTGAGTAGTTTTGGCGGGATGCGCGAACAAACAAACAGATAAACAGACAAAATATCTAAAAAAAATCGTTTTGTATTTATTATACAGTCATTTTATCTCAAATATCTTAAATGTACAGACACAGCTCTGTTACAGCTTTATAATAGTATAGATAGATAAAAAAACGACTAAGTTTTTTATTTTATTTTTAATTTAGAAAAGAGACCAAATATCTAAGAACCATTTTCTGCACTAAAATCGTACAGTGAAATCAGTGTACGCGATCCTTGCTATATACTCCCAGTTTGTCAAGTCACACTTCTCGATCTTACAGCCAGGAGACCCTGTGGTGCTCAGCCAATCGATCCTGAAAAAAAAACTTTTTATATTTCCCATGGTGACACGACTTAACCTCATACAGTTGTGTCGTCAACTTATCCTTAACGATCAACTAAATAAATTAGTCTGCACCCTATTCTATTTGACAGGAGTCTTAAGAATCGACTAGAGTAAAATTAAGCAAAAGAACTCTTCTGATACTTCTGGACAATATGAAATTATAGGACAAATGAGAGGTAAGCGTTATAAAAATATTTTTTATAGGACAAGAGTGGGCGTCTATTGATAAGCGGTTACCGTAGCCTATAGATGATAGTAGCATCACTCGAGCTCATTGCTGATAATTAACATCAGGGAATAGATGGAGATGGAGAATAATAAATAGACTGGAGATGATTCAGATTCCGGTTCTCTGACTCACCGCACGAAACACAACAGTATCAATAACACAACATTTTTGCTCTACTCAATACTGGTTTAAACGTCGTTAATGTTGCAAGCCGCTTGTGCCGCATTGCGAATGGTTGCGAAAAACGTTCAAATACGATGAAAACATACACCATTAATCAATAAATAAATGACTACTTGTGGAAAAAGAATTCCATGTTTTTAAAATAAAATAATTTAAAATTAGAATTCTTAGCCAAACAAAAATTATTTATATAGAGTTGCTTCACGCGCTTCTACGATATTATGCTAGACCTCTCAGGTTGTTGTAAATGCTTGAGGCCACAATCAGTATCTGCAGAACACCGTGTGACCCCCGCTGCCTTATGTCATAGCCACTGTCGCTGGTCGCTCGGAGCTGGACCTCTCCCGGGCCAACCGGGGATCTCATCCGGCTCGGGCTTGACCGCCGCGGCGGTATGAAGACTGGCGGGGACACCAACAAAAAGTTCATCCCAAGAACCGGGTCCATTTATGGGCCTGCGACAACCATCACGGTAAGGAGGCATAGGGCCTCAACACTGTTTCCACGCGCCCTAGCCGGGGTGATGTGATGTCCACGAGTTCTACGAAATTATAGTACAGCTACCAGCTACATTCACACCCGTATTTTCTGACTCTGAAAAATCATAATTAATGTACCTACTTCTTTCTTTACAATTATTTTATACTAGTAGACCCGCCGCAAACAAAAGCTAGTTTTAGGTTATATCTCAGGTTTCTTACATAGTAGCGGGATAAAACGTATACCAGTTTTTAATTAATTTATTATCAAAATCCGTCCACGAGTTTTATAAAAAGACAAGAATTCGAAAAAAAAATTTTGTGTTCAGAGACCACTAACACAGTATTTTTGTCACATTATACCTATCTTAAATATGTGTAATCAGGCACAACACTGAACTACATCTTTATAATAGTACAGACTTTCCATCGGTTTGCAATGACTTGCTTTGAGTTGAAGTTTACGTTTTCTTATCTGTTTAACCATAGTCATACCTTACTCCCTACTACTATAGTAACATTATTTTTGGTTTAAGTCAGGGGTCTTCAAACTTTGAAGCCTTAGGGCCATAATGATTTTTTCAGTGTGTTCCAAGGGCTAAAACACATTTACATTAATCTCATTAGTGTTTTTTTTTGTTTTACTGTGATTAGTGTGATTAATTTCAATTATTTGTTAGTTATTAATATGCTTAAGCTTAGATACCTACTTAAATTAAGTTTTCTGCGTCATCATTTCTGACGTTAGGTTTTAGCTTACAAGTAAATAAAACCGAGTAATTATCATTCTGTTTTCTTCTTCAACTTATCACAGCAATAGTAATAACAATGAGACATTGGCTGTGGCGGGCCAGATTGATGACACTAGTCTTAAGCTGTCGTGGGCCGGATTGATGGCACTGGCGGGCCGGGTTTGGCCCGCGGGCCGTAGTTTGGAAACCCCTGGTTTAAGTCAATGCGGTAACAGCTATCTGCTATTGGAAGTCCAGTTTAAATCGGTCCAGCAGTTCCGGAGATTATCCGGAACAAACACAGACAAAAACTTTAAAAATTGGTGTTTTGTTATAAATAAGTTATCTACTCTCTTATACACACATATTATCTATACTATTATATAGCTGTAACAGAGCTGTGTCTGTACGTTCAAGATATTTGAGAAAATATTACTGTAATAAGCTATATAGGCATGTCTAAACACAAAACATTTTTTTTAGAATTTTTGTCCGTTTGTTTGTCTGTTTGTTTTTTCGAGCATCACGCAAAAACTACTGGATGGATTTTGATGCAACTTTATTTATTTGATAGCTCTGGATTAGACTTAAAAACTGGTATACCTACATTTTTTCCAGCTACTATATCGGGAACCAGACATATAACTCAAAAACTACCCTTTGGCTGCGGCGAACCCGCGGGCAAAGGGTAGTTTAATAAAAAGCTGTTATTTAGACATTACAAACAGACACTTCAATCTATTTATATATTTCTTGTGTCCTTGTGTTAGTCAAAGATCTCCTCCTAAACGCCTGGACCGATTTATATGTTTTTTTTTGTGTATGTTTGAGTAAGTACCGGGATGGTTTAGATTCACATTTAGACCCGGTAGGTGGCGACGCAATAGAATTTCAGGATATTTTTCTTCAATTTATTTGTGTATGTTTGAGTAAGTACCGGGATGGTTTAGATTCACATTTAGACCCGGTAGGTGGCGACGCAATAGAATTTCAGGATATTTTTCTTCAATTTATTTGTGTATGTTTGAGTAAGTACCGGGATGGTTTAGATTCACATTTAGACCCGGTAGGTGGCGACGCAATAGAATTTCAGGATATTTTTCTTCAATTTATTTGTGTATGTTTGAGTAAGTACCGGGATGGTTTAGATTCACATTTAGACCCGGTAGGTGGCGACGCAATAGAATTTCAGGATATTTTTCTTCAATTTATTTGTGTATGTTTGAGTAAGTACCGGGATGGTTTAGATTCACATTTAGACCCGGTAGGTGGCGACGCAATAGAATTTCAGGATATTTTTCTTCAATTTATTTGTGTATGTTTGAGTAAGTACCGGGATGGTTTAGATTCACATTTAGACCCGGTAGGTGGCGACGCAATAGAATTTCAGGATATTTTTCTTCAATTTATTTGTGTATGTTTGAGTAAGTACCGGAATGGTTTAGATTCACATTTAGACCTGGTAGGTGGCGCCAGGATAGAATTTCGGATATGGCAGTACGAAGTCCGCCTGGTCAGTTAGTTTTATTATATGTATGTAGATTACTAAAATAAGAGTAGGTACAAAAATCATTTTACATTACCTACATATTAGCAATTAAGACTAATTTTTGCCGTGTGGGGCCGGCTTTAGAATTTTCCCACCCCTCTCTACCCACGGGAGTCGTAAGAGCCGACTGAGGGAATACCGGGGGAGTGGGCAGCAGCACTCCCTCGAGTATTAACAACACCTACTGCGATCGCCAACCCGCCTGACAAGCGTGGCGATTACGGCATTATCCCCCCTTTGGGGAGGCCTATGTCTAGCAGTGGACGTTAAAAGGCTGATGGATAGAACTTTAGTTTTAAAATTTCCTGTTCAGAACGAACAGTGTCGATGACCCAATTTCTTGTTCCTTTTTTATTTCGTTACCAAAAGGAAAAATACATACATATGATCTAGTTGTGCTTTTGTTCCCTGAAGCTTGCCCACAATGGTGCCTTTTTTGGAATTCTTCACCCAACCACCGATGCCCAACTGTTCTGCCAGCTCCTTGCAATACTTTGTGAAATAACAACCTGAAATACATAAGACATTATCTAGTATATTTAAACTAGAAATTGTTTTGCGTATTTCGAAAACGACTTTAACGAATTGGATTAAGTTTTGTATTTAGACGCTTTTTTACGTAAAAATAAAATAACGAACATAATTATTACAACTTACTTCTTATTCACATACTTTGTGTTGTCAATCCATCTATGAATATGAATTACAACTTACCCTCAATTACGAGTAAATGTGGTGATAATTATATTGTAAGCTCTTTACTACTTACCCGAACTTTATTAGTTTGTGTAATTAACTAATATTGTAATTATTTTTAGTGCACATGTCTGTTAACTTAACATTTTTGGAAAGTACTAACGTCTAAAATACAGGCTCCGTCTAGTTTAGACGTTGGATTTATTGGTTTATGTATATAAACTCAGTGTTTTGTTCAAAAGGTAAGTTGACAATGTTTAACTAACTTTAAGAATATCTAATTTTTTTTATAGTTTATAGTCTGCTTACAATGAAGTTAACAATGTACCTAATCTCATAGATATTTATGTAGCGTCCTACTGGTACCTCAAAACTCAATGAGATGGCGATAGAGTAATAAATGTCTTGCTTTTTTGTCTTAATTAAAATCTCCTTCGTAAAAACACAAAAATAAAAGGCAGTGCGAAACTCGCTCGCCCAGGGGCTTTAAAGTAGGTAAATTACATAAATTACTTTAATATTAAATTCTTTGATAACAAAGAGCGATACAATATTATGTAACTCCTGCAAAAGAAAACTAGTTTCGCCAGTGGCTTATTTGATTTCACGTGGCTCTTGGTTATAGCAATACGACGCCTAGAATCAAGACCCTGTCTACCACAAAGTAACACTACTACTATAGGGACAGCAATAAGCTCATGCAGTCTTCACCTCATCCATCCATCCATCAGCCTTTCAACATCCACTGCTGGACATAGGCCTCCCCAAGAGAACGCTACAACGAGCGGTCCCGTCATGGGGGATAATGCCGTAGACTTCACCTAGCACATATATGTATATTGTTCACGACTAAATTTCCAATGAACGATATATATTGTTCACGACTAAATTTCCAATGAACGATATATATTATTTAGATATTTTTATATATATTTTTAGCATTTGACATGCTTAGCAACATACATTAAACACAAAGTGAAAAATGCGAAATCGAAAATAACAGTCACGAGCAGGATTCGAACCTGCATCTCCTGGATACCGTCCAGATGCTTTGCCAATTCAGCCATCGTGACCCTTGCTCCTGACTGCTAATCTCGATAACACATTCATACTTAACGTCTTTGGGTGACGCCTGCACCATCTGTCGGAAGTATTTTCATACATTATACCGACCAGGTAATGTGTGTGGTAATGTCGTGACTGTTATTTTCGATTTCGCATTTTTCACTTTGTGTTTAACGATATATATTGTTCACGACTAAATTTCCAATGAACGATATATATTGTTCACGACTAAATTTCCAATGAACGATATATATTGTTCACGACTAAATTTGAAATGTGCATATCGTTGGTTCTAAACATCTCAGATTTGAATATTTTGATGTTTTTATATATTTTTTTAGCTTAGCCATATAAAAAAATTCCGTGTGGTGACGGAATAAGAATACAAGTGTCACCACCCTATTCTTTCATATGGGTGTCGTATGAGGCGACTAAGGGAAGTAAGCAATTATCATCCATTGCATAACTGGTGGTAGGGCTGGGTACCGAGTGGGAGTACTCATTTGGTATCGGCCCCGAGCGTGTTGGTACCACCATCTCCAGTATGACCGGCCATGAAGCACATCGTTGCGTTTTGGCTGTAGCAGGAGATAGCCGTTTATTCTTTCATTTCATATTGGTGAAATGAAATAGTGAGCAGTGGCTTGACAATACTCTCAGTATAGTTGAGTCCATGGGCGACGGTTACCATTTACCATCAGATGGGCCGCGGCTCGTCTGCCATTGCAAGCAATAAAAAAAAATTAACACAAAGTGTGAAAATCGGAAATAACAGTCACGAGCAGGATTTAAGATTAATATTTATTTAATATAAGGAGCTTGATAACCATCAACTTGTGTTTATTAACGCTGATTTTATGTTACTCATTGACATCGACCTAGATGCAATGTCTCTAATTATAGACTATTGAGAGATTAGCTAGCGATTGATTGAGGATAGCTAATTTGTTGACACGGGAGACTTACAAATTCTTACCTAATGGTCAATTCTAAAATAATAAGCTTTTACTTAGAAAGAAAGAAAGAAAGAAAAACATTTTATTGATCACCATCGACATAAATACATATTAGACAAACTACTCGGTAGTGTATGCGACTGCTAATCATGAGGTCTCGGGTTCGATCCCTGGGTCGGGCAATGTTATTGAGCTTTTTCCTAAAAAGAAAAATTCTCGTCGACGTCAATAGGCTCGCCCCCTATTACGTGGGACTTAAACGTGTAATACACCTCTGCCTACCCTTTCGGGGAATACAGGCGTGATGCTATGTTTAGACACAAGAATAAAATATAAGAATAGGTACTTAAAAACTTCAGTATAATGTATACTATTTAAATGTGTAAATAAATTATATAAAGTAAAGAACTACATTTCATATTTAGGTATATCTATGAGCAGCCATACTTATAGTCATTATTATTTTACATGTGTCTATATAGATGTTAATGTATGTTGTTAGATAAAATTAATTTAAAAAAGTTATTTTTTATCAGACATTAACCACTAAAGATAATAAATAAAATACAAACCTTGGACTTGCCCGTAAACTTCAAATTCTACAGCAGCTAATGCGTTCGGATCGTCCGTACCCATCGTATTTGTTTATTAATTCCTAGACACTTGTAAATATAGCCTTTGTAATTTACTTTTAAAAATAATAATCTAGATAATTCAATGTTTTCACCAACACAGCACTATCAAACTAAATACTTGTTCCTATAAGCGATCTGTGGCCAAACGAAATGGCTCCGCCCGCCCAAGTGCCAACGTTACGCGTCCGTTCTACTTTATCTATATTTATTTACGCACTACTTTGAGTGTTTTAATATTATTTATGTGCATCGTAAAATATATTGTTGTATGATTGAGTGGTTTTTAAGGTCAATATTGTAAAAAAATTTTTACTAACAGTAATTCTATTGGCGAGAACGTGCTTCGTCACCCATCGCGTCTTGCTCCCGCAGGGGTGAAAAATGGGCAGCGGAAAACCGTTCTATTATACAAAGTGGTACAATCTTCATCAGAGATGCAAATCCAAAATGTGTACCTCCAATATGGAGGCGCTGCTGGAGCTTAGAGGGTACTCTAGCTAAAATAAATGCATCCAAACAACAAGTCAATGTTCGGACAGGACAACGTCTGTTGGGTCCACTAGTCTTTATATAAATAAATCTTTTGTCTGTGTCTATGTAATTGAACTCCTCCTAAACGGTTGGAACAATTTAGATGATTTTTTTTGTGTATGTTTAAATGGATTCAAGGCTGGTTTAGATTCACATTTGGACCCAGTTGGTGGCGCCGTGATAGGGTTTCAGGATTTTATATATTCTAATATAAACACAATACACAAACTCAACATTTCAGACACAAACAACCTCATTTTTTTGAATGAAATATTATCCTTAGTAGCTGAAATAATTTACTATCTTCTTGTTTAATGGCTCTTGTTGTGGCAGTGTGAGCACAATTTCGCCATAAATTACTATATCTAAACGAAGCGCAATGAAATTGTTCGGACAAGACAACGTCTGTCAAATCCGCTAGTGTTTATATATAAATGTATAACTATACTAGAGATAGCCTTCGACTTCGTCTCGCCTTCGTGGACTTCAATATATAGGTAAATACCTACATACGTCACTCAACGGCACATTAATTATTTCTATGTAAAAATTACTATCCTACATGTTTCCGGGATAAAAAGAAGCCTAAATCTTTTTCTGAATTTCGGACTATATTCAGCTAAATTCCATGTTGACTAGTTGAGCAGTTACGGCGTGAAAGCGTAAATGTCACACAGTTCCAGTAGTCCGTCAATACAGGCTGGGGTACAGCACATGGCGGGTTTATTTAGAGAATGTGGGGCCTACACTACCCCGTTCGTTGTGCTGAACGACGGAGTGTGACGGTTAGTACATTGATTCCCGCCTTAACAAGAAAAAAGAAACAAAATCACCCATATTTGGTCGGCTTGGCACTCATTTCTTTTGTGTTTGTTCGGTGTAAGAACTAAGAAGTACCTACCTTTTCTGTTGTTTTTTTTTATTGCATGTAGTGGGGTAGACGAGCCATGGTCCATCTGATGGTAAATGGTAACAGTCGTGCAATGGATGATAATTGCTTACTTCCCTTAGTCGCCTCATACGACACCCGTGGGAAAGAATGGGGTGGTGACACTTGTATTCTTAATTCGTCACCACACGGGAAAAAAGTTAACGAGTCTATAATACGCGCATTAAACTTATCAAAATACTATTATTTTGACTAACCTCGACGTTTCGGCTGAGTTGCACTTACACACGTGACCACTGCACTGAGGGCTTTTTGATAAGTTTAATGCGCATATAGACCCGTTAAATGTGTTATAAGTTATAAAGAATATAAAACGTGTAAGTTTAAAAAGTACTATTGCAAACCTATACCTAAGTTAATTCTTGTATGTGTGTACTTCTACGATTATCAGTTAATAATTAATTGAAACTCGTTGATTTCTAGATAACTTTTTACTATCCGTATATTTTTGAATTGCATAAAAAAATGTTTGTTTTATATTTTCAAGTTAATCTAAGCTTAGTTATGTACAGCTCATATATGCACATTGCCCTATGAGATGGACGTTATTTGCCTTATGAGATGGACGTTATATGAAGCATAATATATGTAATGTATGATGGATTTTAGGTAGCAACCTACAGTCCTACGAATAAATGCCCACTCCAAAATTGGCGCCCTATGGTCAAGCATTCAATTGTGGTTCTTAAAAGATATTTAAAATTAAACACAAAGTGAAAAATGTGAAGTCGAAAATAACAGTCACGAGCAGGATTTGAACCTGCATCTCCTGGATACCGTCTAGATGCTTTGCCAATTCAGCCATCGTGACAATTGCTCCTGACTGCTAATTTCGATAACACATTCATACTTAACGTCTTTGGGTGACGCCTGCGTCATCTGTCGGCAATATTTTCTTACATTGTACCGACCAGGTAAACTTAATTTTACAATTAAGATTTTTACCTAATAATGAGGCAAACCCTATAAATATTTAAAATTGATTATTTGATAAGTAACTAATAATAGTCTTACTAAGTAGTTTTCAATAAATCACATAGATAGCGCTAATTTCAAAAAGTACTGTGGTTTTCATGTCTTATACGTCATCTAGCGCTAATTTTAAGTGGTACTATATTGGTATATAGAAATAGTTCTCACGAAATAAGTATAGCGCTGGTTTTAGTGTCGAATCGAGCGTAAATATTCACTATTTTTTTGTTTATTTAATAATAATTAAACCACATCGAATCTGACCGTGAAAAGTGATAGGGCTCTATTCGTAATTATACTGAATCGTAAAAGAAAAAAAA
Source organism: Leucoma salicis (assembly GCA_948253155.1). Classification (NCBI taxonomy): domain Eukaryota; kingdom Metazoa; phylum Arthropoda; class Insecta; order Lepidoptera; family Erebidae; genus Leucoma; species Leucoma salicis. The sequence goes on along the minus strand of OX411808.1, from coordinate 4,304,338 downwards.
AATCGATTATTAAAGTATTTCGGTCGTTATCGTATTAACATACATTACCTACAACACACGGACGCCCAAGACAGAACTTTTTTAAACAGTTTTTTAACTAGTTTAAATAACAAAAATGGCATCAAAAATATCATGAATGTTAAAAATAGTGTTTTTTTCTTGATATGTGTGTGTATATATTATTTTACAAGTGCAATATATGATAAATAGAGACATTTTACGTTTGAAAACTTCGCTTATGAGGCGTGCAAAAACTTTTATAAAGTAAACCTAACTATTTTTAATAACTAATATTGTTTTCTACCAACCTCAATAACAAAACCAACTCTACATTATGTAATCTGAGCGCATAATTTCCTTAAAATCACCTACCTCTCTCTCTAAATGGTTTCCTAGTAAAAAGTTCAAGTTAACACAAAGTATGAAACTGTGAAATCGAAAATAGCAGTCACGAGCAGGATTTGCACCTGCATCTCCTGGACGGTAGTCCCAAATGCTTTGCCAATTCAGCAATCGTGACAATTGCTCGGGCCTGGAATTTCGATAACACATTCATTTTTAACGTCTCGGGTGACGCATCTGGGAACGGTATTACAGGAGATGCAAGTTCAAATCCTGCTCGTGACTGCTATTTTCGATTTCACATTTTCACACTTTGTGTTAATTTATATGGCTAAGCATGTCAAATGCAAAAAAAAGTATAAAAAAATCAAAAATAAAGTTTAAGTTTAAAAATCAAAAATAAAGTCTAAGCTTAGTTTAAGTTTTCTAAAGCTTCATTTGCAAACGCCATCTATATATTTCGTACGATACAGATTAATATTTTAATTTATTACGATTACAGCTGGATAATAATACTCAACGATTGCTTGCTGCTGAATTAATCAACAATTTCATCCGTCCTAGAGTTCTCAAACAAAATTAATAGTCGTATAAAAACTGCCAGTCAAGAAGGAAGCCCTTCCCCTCGCGGCCATGGAGTGGACTTTTCCGCAGTCAATTACAATTACATGATTGTACACTGATTGCACTAACTATTTCCTAATAAACTAGTGCATGTGATGTACCTCCTCTGAATATAGGTGAAGTATTTATATTATGGAAGTTTTATTAAATTTTCTCAATGGGGATCCACGGGCAAAGCTGAGCGCAGATGGCGCTATCGGCGAGATGGCCACTGTCAAATTGTAGTTGTTTGGGTCGATCCTTGGTTCGCCGATAAAAGTCGTAACTAAGGAAGGACAATATTTTTATTGAAATACATTGTATGCATTTCTCTGAAGAAACATTCAAAGTTATAAAAAACTATTAAAACTTTGCTTAATTACCATAAAGGGACTTTTTGCCACTTTGACATCTTGCACCACTAAAAATATTGCTAGGGCCGTATAGGTAGATATACCTATATAAAAAAATACTAATATATAGAGCTGAAGAGTTTGTTTGTGTGCTCGAACGCGCTAATCTCAGGAACTACTGTCCGATTTAAAAAATCTTTCAGTGTTAGATAGCCCATTTATCGAGCAAAGCTATAGACTCTATATCATCACGCTAAGACCAATAGGAGCTGAGCACCAATGAAGAATGTTTCAAAATCGTTTTTTTTTTTCCTTTTGAGACCTTCCGCTGCGTGCGCTGCGTAAACGGTTAAAGTTTCGCAAAAAATATATAAAAAAAAAAGTAATATGCTATATATATATCTATCTTTTAAGGTTGGCTCAGTATAACCTTTTTTATGCTAACCAAATTAGTTCTAAAATAATGCATTATTTGCGAAGGTGTTTTGGTAACATGATATTAATCCTTATCCAAATAAATACGTTATTCATCACAAGTATTTAATTTAAAACAAAACTGCCCTGTACATCAGTCGATTTCAATAAATATCTTAGGACATATTGCAGTGTTAAAATAACATCGCAGCAAAATAGGTAATGATCAAGTACTGAAGTTAGCGTTAGCCCAAAGTAACTATTCCAGGCGGACGAAGTCGCGGGCAGAAGCTAGTTATAACATAAATGTAGGTTGATGAGTTACGAGACTAATGGAATATTACCTGCCTACTTGTAAAATACAATTTTACGAGACTTCAATACAAAAAACAATTTTTTTAACTCTTTTATTATCTCAAGGGTGATCATAGTCCGGAGCGTGCTCGTCGCGATCCCTGCCAGCCTGTAATCCACAGGCTGCAATCCGGCTCCAATGCGTACCGCAATGCGGGTTAGGGCGTGCCCCAGAGGCGACGCGTACCGACCCGCCCCCGTCGGTACGAACAATGGCAGATGTGGCGATGGGGGCCGCCACCCATCACGCCTTGCCCAGTTTGGCGAGTCGAGGGGAGCAGAGTGTCGAGTAGGAACGTGGAATGTAAGAGGTGGTGTGGAAGATAAGTTACACGAGCTGGTAACCGTCATGTCGGACAGACAGCTTGATGTGTTCTGTGTAACAGAAAGAGTAAAAAAAGTAGAGGTAAGAAAGGGTAGCGACGCCTGTGATCTTCCTGGTGGCGGGTTAGCTATGTGGTCTGGTGTACCGCAGAGCGATCGGGCCAGCATGGGAGTGGGGGTGTTGCTGTCCACTCGCTTGGCCTCAGGTGTGAAAGACTACGGAATGTTTGATCCCAGACTTCTATGAGTCCGAATAAAACTAGGTATCACCAGGGTCTTCATGGTCACAGCTTATGCTACCGTAGGCTCTTCGGTGGCATCGGATCTAGAGAAGTTCTGGGATAATGTTAGGGAAGTTCTGGATTTGGCAGAAGCTAGTGAACGCGTGATCGTATGCGGAGAGTTGAATGGATGGGTTGGGACCAAGCGTCCAGACTTCGAGGACGTGCTTGGTTCATTTGGTGATAAGAGAGTGAATGATGCAGGTAAGCTCATTGCGGATGTATGTATGGAGAGAAACCTTATTGTGTCAAACACATTTTTTCAACATAAGGACATCCATATGTATACGTGGAGAAGGAATGAACAGAGAAGTATGATAGATTTAATTCCGGTAGACAGTCGCCTCCGAAGTAAAATTCTGGATACAAGAGCCTACAGGGACACGGACCACTATCTGCTTATTGCGAGATTTAGTGGTCTGTTCAGAAAGTGGAGACACTGGCGAGAGCGTGTCCACTTCGGAGGGCTTGAAAGAATAAAGATTGAAAAGTTGCAAGAAGAGAGTGTAAGAGCAAAGTATGTAGAGGGTGTCCGTGAACGGCTGACAATGGCAAGTCAGCCGGGATCTGACATAGAAGAATGCTGGAGAGTATTGAAAGATAGTATGGTAGATACAGCGAAAGAAGTATGTGGATGCTCAAAGAAGCATAGGAAAGTGAAAGGTGATGCATGGTGGGATACGGAAGTAGCAGCTTCCGTAGACCAAAAGAAGAAAGCGTGGCTGGACTATGTATCTTCTTTGAACCTGAGTCCAAGTATGAAAGAACAGAAGAAAGAAATATACCGGCAACGTAAGAATGACACCAAAGCCTTAGTGAAAGAGAAACGTGATAGAGCAGATATGATTGCAGAAGAAAGGCTGACCAAAAACTTCGAGAGCAACACCAAACTTTTCTGGAGGGAGGTGAAGAAATCTCGGAGTGGTTGGTCAGCTTTCAGAATGAATAAAATCTAAAGGTGGAGATATTCTTACGCAAACACAAGATGTGTTAAGCCGATGGAGTGAATATTTTGGAGATATGTATGCGGATGTTCAGGGTGATGCTGGTGCCACATGTGGTCTAACAGATCAGCATTCGGTACCGGCATCCTCTGATAACATTAGTATGGATGAAGTTGAATGGGTGATTAGAAGTTTGAAAAATGGTAAGGCAGCGGGTATTGATATGGTGTCTGCTGAGATGATCAAGCTTGGAGGCTCATGTGTCTGGGAATCCTTCCTGAAGCTTCTCAATTTATGTTGGAGCTCAGAAATGGTTCCCAAGGACTGGAGAAGTGCAGTCATCGTGCCCTTGTTTAAAAACAAGGGTTCACGTTATGACTGTGCAAACTACAGAGCCATAAGCTTGACCAGTTTGGCAGCCAAAGTGTATGGTAAAATTGTTGTAAGGAGAATGAGGATGGTGTCTGATAAATTTTTGTGTGAGGCACAAGGAGGTTTCAGGTGTGGACGAGGATGCATGGATCAACTGTTTTCTCTGCGCAACGTTGCGGAGAAATATCTGGCTGTAGGCCAGAGGGTTTTCTGCAGTTTTGTGGATTTGGAGAAAGCATTTGACACTGTTGTACGAAAGGAACTTTGGGACATTTTGCCGGAGTATGGTATTAGCGGTAGACTGCTACAAGCGGTGCAGTCCAACTACATGGACTGCAAAGCTTGTGTGTGGCTGGATGATGGAATGTCACCCTGGTTTGACGTCAATATCGGCGTTGAACAGGGCTGCGTTCTATCAGCCAGACTGTTTATCATATATCTGGATAAATGTTTACAAAGGTTGAATGAAATGAATGTGGGAGTTCAGATGGGCGACTCAGTGGTTAACTCGCTGCTATAAGCAGACGATGCGGTCCTATTAGCGCAGTCTGCAACTGACCTGCAAACCCTAGTCGACGTAATGGCAGAAGATTGTAAGAAAAGGGGCCTACGTGTGAATGTGAGCAAAACCAATGTTATGGTTTTTGTAAGAGCCAGAACAGATGTTGGAGTAGCAATAGGAAATGGTGTGCTAGAACAAGTGGATGAATTTGTATATCTTGGATGTGGATTCAGTCGGGATGGAAGGTACACCACTGATGTAGAAAGAAGAGTGAATATGGGAAATAGAGTGAACGGGGCATTGGGACAACTTCTGGGCAGCCACCACCTCAGCCAGAAGGCACGTGTCGCAATACACAACGCAGTGCTTGTCCCATCGTTATTATATGGAAGCGAGAGTTGGGTATGTAAAAAGGAGCATGAGAGCAAAATCAGTGCGGTCGAAATGCGAACTCTGCGGAGAATCTGTGGAGTGAGGCTGACTGACCGCATTTGTAACAATGACGTAAGAGAGCGAGTAGGTATGAAAGAGAATATTGGTGTAAAGATGCGAAAGGGAGTGCTCCGATGGTTCGGACATGTGGAAAGAATGCCGGACGAGCGACTGGCTAAGAAGATATACCTACATTGCGAAACTGGAAGGATGTAGGTACAGGGGGAGACCGAGACATACCTACCTAGACCAAATTGGTTATGTATTGAAGGAAGGTGGAGTCAGGAGTCTCCGAAACCGGCGAGCGTGTATGAAGCGAGTTATGAATGTTGAGGAAGCGAGAGATGTATGCAAGAATAGAGCCTCTTGGCACTCTGTTCTCTCTGCCTACCCCGCAAGGGAAATGGCGTGATGATAAGTTAGTTAATTAGTTAGTTATTATCTCACTATTGTAAGCCATGAGGGATTTGTAGTATTATTTATGTGTAGTCCACGCTAACCCGGTACGGGTTGGCATACTACTTTGTCTTTCGACAAGAAAGAAAGACAAGTTTATTGCAACAAGCATAAATTGGTTAAATATAACAATATATATAAATTACATCTGAGCTCGTCACAAAACGGCACCAACTCAGCATAAGCAGGTTGCAACAAGCAACCTGCGCTGATCTTCCGTTGGTCCGGTATGCAATGACTTGGGTGCCAAAACAATAGCAATAAATAAACATAAAATAAAATGGCAAAGTTGCTCATATATAACTAAGTGCTAAAAATTTTACAAAACAAAATTAAATTAAAAAATAGGTTATAAAAAAAATAGACATTAAAACTAGAAAAACAAAAAAGTACTAAAAATATTTAAAAAAAAGGTTTTAAAAAACTAAAAACAAAATAAACAAAGAAACTAAATCACAACTCTACGTATCCTAGCGAAAATTATAAAATAGAAGAATTAAAAAATAACAAGTCATTCATAAAAGAAATAAAAATAAAAAATATTACTAAAAGGTGTATTTGTATAATGCTCTATGAGTAAGTATTGTGAGTATATGTATTTTGTGGTGACTGTGGTAATAAATAGTGTATTATCTATGTAATTGTATAGTCTATTGGTCTATGCTATATGACATAAAGGCATGACACTATATGGAAAAAGTTGCCCTCCGCACTACCACTACAATACAAAAATAGATAGAGTCAGTGTACACCATTATGGTTGGGATTTATACACAGCACAAATAAAAGCGTGTTGGTTGAAATTAATTACACGGAAAACATACCTCCAAAGCTCTGCTCAAGAAAAGGAACTAGGTTACATATTGAAGCATAGAAACAATTTAGCAAAGGTAAATAAAATAAAAATATAATAGTAAAGTTTTGTATGGTACAATATCAAAGGCAGAATCAGTACATTAGTACAATCAGTAAGATTTAATATAAAATAAGTAATATGTTATGTATTATGTTAGTGCTGAAAACATTCAGCAGATTGCAATAAAATAAACTGTTAAAACGATTAATTAGCAGAGAAGAAAGTAATATATATATATATATATATATATATATGTAAATACGATGGTTTTTAGTTTAAATGGCACTAGTGTCATGTCTTAAAGGGCCTTCTCTATCTTGATGTTCAAAAATAAATATCTTTAATTGAGTTCTAAAACTAAGTAAACTTTTTAGATAACTAACTATCAGGGGGTGGAATATTGTTCCAACATCTTGTGGCCACATACTGGAAACTATCTCGAAAAGTAGCGGAACGATGACAACGTAAAGAGAGTTGATCAGCATACTGACGACGTTCCTATGGTTTGTTTGATGATAACCAAGACAACTTGTTGTACAGGTAGCTTGGCTCTTTATATTTGATAACTCCAAATAAAAGGCAAGGTAGGCGGAGTTTACGTCTATGCCTCATTTTTAATATAGTGTGCTTATTTAAATAAGGGGTAACATGTGCCCTCTGCGGAATATTAAAGCAGAAACGGGCACAAGCATTTTGCACTCTCTGTACTGCTTTTTGTGTCCTTGCCAGTAGACGTCCACGTCAAATACGGGATCCATATAATTAAGTTTAGACAAAATAAGTGATTCCACTAATTGTATCCGAAGCTTTTCCTGTATATAAGGCCTAATTTTATAAAGTATTTTTAGTTTATAAAAACACTGCTTCACTGAATCTGCAACATGATTCTCAAATCGCAGGCTACAGTCCATCCGCAGACCAAGATTTCTTATTTCGTACACTCGTTCAATAGGTTTTCCCAATATTTCTATATGCTTTGATGGACTAAGTTTAGACAGTAGGTTGTTACTTCCACATAGTAAATATTTCGTTTTATCTGGATTCAGAAGCAGATAGTTGTCAGCAGACCATAGAGCAATGCTTGACAGATCGATATTCAACTTTGATATTGCATTATCTATTTCAGAAGGCTTGAACGAAATGTAAATCTGAATGTCGTCAGCGTAAATATAGAACTTATAGTACTTAATATGACTGCTTATATCAGCGGTGTACAAGATGAACAGAATTGGCCCCAATATAGAGCCCTGAGGCACTCCCCTAGTGACTGCCATTCTGTGTGACGTTTTAGAGGATCCGTCATTACCATTGACTTTGACACACTGGTATCTATTAGTTAAATAGCTTTGGAACAATTTTAGAGCTTCAAGATCACAACCATAGTACCTCAATTTAGCAAGCAGGAGATCCAAGTCTAAGGAGTCAAAAGCTCTAGAAAAATCAAACAAAACAAGGAATGTGCAAAGGCCATCTTGGGTGCATAGTATGTTATCAGTTACATCAAGTAAAGCTGTGACTGTACTGCGTTTCTTTCTGTATCCAGATTGAATAACAGGTAGGATATTATTAGTTTCTAGATAATCCACCAATTGTGTACAGACTACTCTCTCTAAAATCTTAGACGTACAAGGTAAAATGCTGATTGGTCTTAAATCTTTCAGTTCAGCTGTGGATGATGAAGCTTAGGCAAAGGATGGACAATGGCTATTTTCCATGCATCAGGAAAAGTAGAGGTGGTTATAGATTTATTTATTAGGTCAGTAATTAAATCAAAGGTGTAAGGTAAAGTCATAATGATCATATCAAGACTTATTTGATCGTAACCTACAGAGTTAGATTTTAGACTAGTTATAATTTTCATAATACAATCCACACCAACCTCTTCTAAATGAAAGACTGCATTGCTGAATTGATGATGCTCAAAGAATGTAATTTGTGAGAGACTTACTTTAGATGGACATGATATATTTAAAAAATGATTATTTATTACATTGGCATCATACAAAAAACTGGATAATTCTACATATTTCTTTGGTAATATAGTTGACTTTAATTTTTTCCATAATAAGCGAGGATTATTTAAATTATTATTTATTTTGTATTTAAAATATGCCGATTTTTCATAAAAAAGAGCCTTGTTAACCAAGGACTTCAAGCTAATATTCCCTTTTGCACACTGACTTACTTTTATTATAATCAGCTGCGGCCCTATCGTGTAAATGCATCATAAGCTTAACATTTTCTGTTATCCACGGGTAGGAATCATCCTTGATAGTAATAGATTTTAACGGCGCATGTAGGTCAAGATAGCTGTAATACAGCAATTAAAACCACTTACCATTTCGTTGACATCACCAAGAGCTGCTAAAAGATCCCACCTAATTGATTTTAGGTCAGCTAGGAATGTTTCCTGGTTGATGTCATGTTTAGATCTATAAGTTATTGTATATGGTATAAGTTTATCCCTTTTTAAGTTAAATTCAGATAAAACCAAACAGTGACCAAGAATGGAACCTACATGCTCAACTAACAATTTTTTTGCGCCCATATTAGAAAAAGTGACATCTATAAGAGTTTAACTGCTTGCTGCTGCTGTTCAGTGAAATGTGTGGGTTGAGTTACTATCTGTGTTAGGCTTAGACATGTTAGGAAGGTCATAAATTTCAAAGTTTTTACATCATTCTTATTGAGTATATTAATATTAAAGTCACCTAATAAAATTAAATAGTCATAACTAGAAAATGAGGATATGGAGTCTGTCAAGGCATCAAAAAACACTTCTACATCCATCCAAGGTGGACGATATGCCGTGCCCATCACTAGCTTCTTACCGCTGAGGGTCATATTAAGCCACATTTGTTCTACGGAGAAGTGTTTAGGGTCTGTGGGATGTGACGCAGTTTTACATTTCTCTTTAGATAGAATCCAACACCACTTCCTCGAGAGCGTACTTCTCTTGGTCTGGGAATCTCAAAATGAAATTCTTTGCAAGCCTTTGTGCCTACGTTGTATCGTGTCATTAGTTGTTACCTATATAAATCATGTATCTAATAAATGTATTAATTATCAATTTGTGTGTTACAATAAACGCACGTATATTAGACATCTGCAGTTTCATTGGTACCTACATACTTACTCACCCAATTTGGCTACACAACCATACATGTACCGTCGACTCAATTTCAGGCATATACCTATATATTTGCTATCATTTTATGCATAGGCGTTACAACTTTTTTAAAAAAGCGGGGTCTCAAATGAAAGCGCATCACGTGCACATTACAAAATAATATGTTCAATGAAAATCGGTTGAGCTCTGAAAAAATTCTGGGGGTAAAAGTGGGGAAAATACCCAATATCTGCAAATATATGTGGTGGGGAGAAAATGAGGATGGAAATCCGAATGTCAGCAAGTTTAACCAAGTAGGGTCGCAAATTAAATAGCATCACATGCACTTTACAAAATTAATAATAAAAATAAATGTTATAATAACTAGTACTCAACCTATAAAAAGTATAAAATAAAAAAATAAATTAAACATTTCAAAAAAAGCCCCGACACAATAACCTGAGTTCCCTATAAAAAGTAAAAAATAATAAAAGAAACTCACTTAAAGTACCTAAGTATGAACGAGTATTAATAACTAAAAAAAAATACATCGAGTTGGGGGACCGATCCAAACAACAATAACAATTCAATTACAAATAGTCATGTGATACTAATGAAAAAATAAATAGTAGGTAATAAATAAGTAGGAGCACAATTAACCCACCGTGTGCCATCTCTCCGCCTGTGTTGGCGGGCCACTGGAACTATGTTGCATTACTTCAGTGGTCCGCCGGCGGCTTACCAATCCCGGACACCTAGTGTTAGGGCAATGATTTCTGAGGCATACCTATATTAGGCATTTTATTCGAACGTGATTTCCGATTCGTTTCTATTACGGCTGTTGACATGTCCTAACGTTAGCGTAATAAAGTAAATCCTCATAAAAAATGCCAACTTGTCCTATTAAAATTGGTGTGGAATATATAGTGGTTCTTCAAATTACAAGAAAGATAATACTTAATATAATGTTTCATCGGTAACTACCTTTAAATAATACAAAATAACAAAAAAAAATTAGACACGTTCTGTGTGTGAGGGTGGTACTTCCCGATCGAGCCGGCTTATTCATGCTGGGACAACCAAGATTCTACCACTTAAATTATGTAAATACCAATTGAATTAATCTAGGTATATAGGATAATAATAGAATAGAAATCGAGGTAGTTATAACTTCCTACAACCGCATCAGCTAAGTGTTGATCTGTCGTGAAAAGCATACCAAAAAAAAAATGGCGATTGTATGTTCTATTCCACTTAAGTTGAAATAAATAAAAATGATATAAAAATGTATTTATTTTTAAAATTAATACGATACATACCGTAAACATTTGATATATTATAAAAAATCCTGGATTGTTTGATATAGAATAATGATGAAGAAAGAGAACATTATAACGCAGCAAATAAAAGTATGCTACTAGCAAAATAAAAGTAATTTCGAAATATCTACTGTGCCTATAATATGAAAACATAAGGAATGATCATCATAATGACGTATTACCATTTCATTGAATACCTACACTTTTTTACCGGAACGTAACTTGTATTTATAATTAATTATGATATACCTTAATATACACAATCGATAGCCTCCATCTCCATGCTCCTTTACACGCAATTTGCGGTTGCGAAGACTCAACGGAGTTCTTTCTCAGAGCAAGTAATCTGTTTCCTGGCTCAGCTTGTGATTTTTTGTGTTCGTTAGTGAAATTTTTCGAAAATGTACTTTAATGAGGAATATTTCGAAATGCTTGTGTCTAGGCAGATCTAACTGTAACTACAATGACGCTCGAAGGGATTACGAGGAAAATTTCGCTCGGCCTCGTGGTTCCACTACCTTCGCGGCAGGCATTCCAATAGTTAGGTACATATCCGTGTAATGTTTGCGATGACGCGACAGTGTAAGTCTCACGTTAGTCCGGGACATGTAGTTCCAGCACGACGGGGCTCCTCCACACTTTTCTCTCGCCGTGAGGGAATACCTTCATGCAGAGAAAGGTGCACGTTGGATTGGACGTGGAGGACCAGGGTTGCTTGGCCACCCGCTCACCTTATGACTCTGGTTTTTTTTTGATGGGTCACATAAAAGAGCGCGTATTGCGAATACAGTGCGAGTCGGAGGATGAGATGCGGGACAGGATCCTTGCAGCATTTAATTCCTTAAAAAATTATAGTGTAGTCCTAGGAGTAATAGTAAATTTTTTGAAACAGTGTCGAAAATGCATCGATGTCGATGGTGAACAAGATTTAAGGCGATCGATGAACGTATTGACGTAATAATAGCATAGTTACCTACCCGCGGCCGTGTCTTTTATGTTAGTGGTGCGGGCGGTGCGGCTGTTTCGCGTGAATTACATCATTGAAATTGACATAGGTTGGAGGGCGTGGCGATTATACTTTCAGTGGTAAGTAACATTTTAGTTAACTTAAACATAATATTTATTTTTGTCATTATTTTTTTTCATGCTCTCAGATTTTCGTAATCCCTATTCGATACTGGTACGATGTACCACTGGTGTTATAGGAGATGATGAAACATGCTGTATATATATTATATATAGCGGGAAAATAAATAAACGTTTCTAAGATGCTGTCAAATGTAGAATAAATCTAAATTACATCAAAGAATTGTTGATTTATTGTCTTCACGTTTTCAAACTACATTTTAGATTATCTTTTAAAATTTACGTAAAGTTACGTTGTATCATTGATAATTCATCCCACTTGTAAATTACTTTTACTAAGAGATACTTTTTGGCCGTGTGGGGCCGGATTTAGAATTGTCCCACCCCTCTCTACCCACGGGAGTCGTAAGAGCCGACTGAGGGAATATCGGGAGAGTGGGCAGCAGCACTCCCTCGAGTATTAACAACATCCACTGTGATCGCCAATCCGCCTGCCAAGCGTCGCGATTACGGCATTCTCCCCCATGACAGGACTGCTCGTTGTGGCGTTCTCTTGGAGAAGCCTATGTCCAGCAGTGGACGTTGAAAGGCTGATGGATGGATGGATGGAAGAGTTACTTTTGCCACTATAGCTTTATTTTTTATTGAATTCAGGTAACTTCTAACAAGACTCCGCTGGCAACACTGAGTCTCAGTCATAGAGTAAAGTAATCATTATTCATTGAGCTCTAATAAGGGGAAGAGGAAATGACTACAAATTTACTGAGCCAATTCTTTGAAATCCAAAAATGGCGGAATTTCCGCTAGGGAAGCGCATAAAAAATAACTATATCGATACTTCAGTCCTTCAAGCGATCTATAAATTTTTGGGTGGACAAAGGTTTTTTTAATTGCATATATCTTAATCTACCTGTACCTATAATTATATCTATGTGTGTCAAATTGCAACTCAATCCATTCAGTCATATGAGCTAGTAGTTGATAGATCAACCAGGCATGCCTTCTTTTTAAACAAACAGAAAATTAAGGGCGTAACACTCTATTGAATAGATTTGGGTTGTAAAAAGCATAAAGAAATAAATAATAATTTAATCCTGGGTATAGACGTTCATTCTAAGTCCAAATATACCTATAAAAGTTTGTGATGTGATGACATCAGGAGAAAAAGATTCGAAAGTGAGGTATTATGATAACTAAAAACAAGTATATAATAATATTTTATTCCATCCATTAGTCATTCGACGTCCACTGCTGTACATAATAGGTCTCCCTAAGAGATACCACAATAAACGGTCCTTTTTATTTGCTAACACGGTCCAAAATGCAAGTTTACGCACGTCACTGGGGTACCAACAGGATCCAGGGAGAGTGTCGCGCTTGATGTCATACAGGCTCGGTTCTTGTGTCGGGTTCATGAGCCACAATACCGACTAAAACATGACCGCAACGCCTTCTTCCGTCATAATGGAGAGTTATAGGATTGTCTACAGATATTCCACACCGACGCTCTAGTGACTACATCCAAGGGTGCCTTGCGGTTTTGACCAGGTCGTCAGTTCTTCTGGCGGGAGGCCGTCCTATGCTGCGCCTTCCTGTGAAACATCTAATGCGGAGGGAGAGTAAAATCGGGCGTTAGCGTGGCGATGGTTTGACCTGACAATACAATATTATGATGACATGGAGCTAGTCTGATGATGGAGCTGGAAGGTGGACATAGGAATTCTATAATGAAACGGCGCAACCCTACTGAGTTCAGACTCGTTTGATTCGTCTTGACGAGTCATTTGTCTTTAGATGGTTTCCAGGGTCTGATGATGAAGCTAAAAGGTGGCTATAAGAACTCCGTTATAAAACGACATAACCCCATCGATTTTGGGCTCGTATGGTTACTATTGACGAATACTTTGTCTCTAAATGGTACCCAGGGTCTCAGTCATTTCCGTTATTGTACACATGTCATAATTATACAAGCACGCATTTAAAAAGTTATAATCATTTTATTTCTACTCACAATTTTTTTTAAGTAAACACTGATTGCTAATAATAATACAGTTCAAATGATTGATCAATTCGATAAATTAATAAAAATGTTATTTAATGGTATGCTGCTAAGCCACTGCTCACCACTTCATTCCGAGCACACAAAATTAATAAATGAACGGCTTCTTCCCACTATATGAAAATTTATGGCGAATAAAAATCACAAATTATTAGTGGTGGATGCTAGGCTGGAACCTAAATAGCGCAAATTAAATATTTTTAAAATAAAGGATATTTAATATATCAATATTTTTTAAAACATCGATATATCGATAATTGTTGGTTCTTCCTGCATCCCTAATTGACAGCTGACATACAACAGATAAAGGCTTTGTTCCGATATACACTGTGAGCACTGTGATATTACGTGATCAACAGCTTCCATAAATATAACAATTTGCACTATGGAATATTATTATTATTATTGAATATTGTAAATCGAAGATACCCAAACATGGCAAATGTAAAGAAAATGTGTTTATTGCAGTGTAAAACCGATACTTTATATGAAATGAAAGTAATTAGACAGATCAGTATACTGGACTGCATTCCGTTATAAACATTAACCAGTATAGCTAACTATAAAGGAAGGACTTCACAGTATACTAAATTGACATCACACCTTACAGTGCTCGCAGTATATATCGGCACGCACCCAAATTACGCTGTCATCGTAACTATTAAGATGGCGGACGACAGCCGAAGTAAGTAAGTCACTTTTACTAGGTATATGAAGATCAAAGAGTAAATACTGATGAAGATTAGGTTGCCTTCTCCTTATTAGAGCTCAATGTCATTATTACCATTATTACCTACGTCTCAGTGTTGCCTCATTGCACTGATTGAAAATTTATTATACTGGGAACCGTATTTAGTTAATTTGTTCATTCATTGGGATGGAATTACCTACATAATATTATATAGTACAACCACTATTTTGTACTACAACGTACTCGCAGTCGTAGAATACTAGAATATTAATAGTCAGTACGTTCCATTCCATAACTTAGTACAATTTTATTACATTACACATTACAGGTTATACAGGAGCAGATCACTGATCAGAGTGATCAGCAGAACAATTAAATTAATATAGCTATCGTACAATTCGTACATGACCGATATGAAACTATTAGTATTATTTTGCCATTGACTAATTTTCACAACACAATTTATGTGCTACTATAGTTATACTTATTGAACGTTTAATTCGATTCTGCGTAAAACAATACTTCAAACTTCAACATCAGCATTCCATTCAGCAGTAATTTAGAAAAAATCGTTCTGCCGGTGTATTGACGTGATATTGTTGCATTCTAAGCTAAAATCGGCATAATACACAAGGATTTACGTCGAGCTTTTAATAATTTTCATTGGAGATTTATTAGGCTTTTACGTGGAGCAATCAAACATTAATTATGTCTGTTTGTAATAGTGGTGATGTGAAATTAAATACTGCGGTGAATAGTTGGTTGAAACATGACAAGGTTTGTAAAAAAAATACGTATTTATGAATTCTAGCAATATTACTAATGTTTTTGTTACTATCACGTATTTATATCATATAGGTATAATATGTGTACAACTTAAAATTTATATCTTTTGAAATGGTTAAAATATTTACTTCATAGTGAAAATACATAAGACTAGCTTAAACTCGCGACGGAGCCAGCACCTACCTGTAGTTTATATCACCATCTGGCGAAAATAATCTCTACTTAACCCTCCCATGAACATTCAATTTTCCTTGATCAAAAGTAGAGTAAGTATATCACATGGATGTTATGGACTCGAACTACCAACCAGATATTCGAAATAAAAAAAATATCTGAAACTGATATCTCAAAATAATTTCGGATAGGGGCGGAGTCTAAATGATACATATTATGACAGCTTTTTGCTTTTGCCTGGCTAAGTACACACAGTCTGCTTGCAACCCTTGCATTTTTTAATGTTTCTATTACTTAGTCGGGTTGGCCGTGTGGGGCCGGCTTTAGAATTGTCCCAACCCTCTCTACCCACGGGAGTCGTAAGAGCCGACTGAGGGGATACCGGGGGAGGGGCCGCAGCACTCCCTCGAGTATTAATCTTGTATTGATTATAAATTTACTTTTACTGAATCTTTGCAATATTATCTGTGGGATATTTAATGATGTGATGATTAAGAATGATGACAAACATTACCATATATCCTTATATGGAATGGTTCAAAATCAATACACAATAGATTTTTTAGTGAGGGGATCTGGCTATGAGGATGGCGGGACATTCCATTTTACTATTATATAGTATCATATCAAATAAAGCAAACCAAAACCAAAACTGTATGTCTAGAAACTTTATAATAAGCCTTATTCAATGATCTGTAAACTATTATAAGTTTTACCAAACTTGACACAATAAGTCAAGTATACAAGTTGATGAAATAAGCTAAAAATAGTTCCCACACTTAGGAGGTCATAGGTCTTCTGCCTTATCTTATTATCTTCAGTGGTGTCGAGCAACAGTGTTAGTAGCTCTTACAGTTTTATAATAGTATAGATAGATAATATTTAAGCATTCATAGCTTAGCGGTAACAGCAAGGACTGCCAAGACAATGATATAGAGTTTGCTCCTCAGTTTCTTAAGTGGGTGAAGTGTGAAGTGGTGAACAGGGTAGTGTGGGGGACACTACCCTGTTCGTGTCCTGTTAGGAACATTTTGTCCTGCCTAAAAAGGTTGTGGTTCACACCGCAAACTTTTTACAAATTATCACTACTTCATGAAGAAAAACATCGTAAGGAATCCTGCATGCCTGAGATATTTTCTCAACGGCTTTAGAAGTCTGCCAACTATGGCATAGATCTCTCTCACTATTACAGAGACTCGTACTCAATAGTAGAAGAGTAGTAGGTAGGTAGGTAGATAACCTGTCTAATGTATTCATATGCTAGAATCAAAAAGGTAAAATCAAAATATTGCTTCATACACAGAATCCCAAAACACGCAAGCAAGTTTTAGATGATGTAGAAAACGCAAGATGGGACAAACTGAGGAGTACCATGCTTCAACGTCTAAAGTTTGGAACAGCAGGCCTACGTGGTCCGATGACGGCTGGCTACAAGGCTATGAATGATGTGGTTGTTTTACAGACAGCACAAGTAAGTGTATTATTTACAGCCAGGTCTATTTGTAGTAAATTACGAAATGTTAAATAATCTAACTTTATATCCGTTGATCGTGTAGTATACTTTAGGGCTTAGCCAGAACAATGTCACAAAACTCTTGAAGCAAGCCTGTGTCTTGCATACATATATGATACATATTTATGTTAAGGTGTTATAATCAACCTACAGGTTACAATCAACACTGGAGAAAATTAACAAAGTTAAATTAAACTTACTACATTGGATGAATGCATGTAAATGAATTGCCGATAGATGGCGTGACAAATGTGATGAGGAAATTCGGTATTTCTAGAAATAGTACGATAGCTCAGTAGTAGCTAGTGGATTAGATCACTTCCCCGGAAAAGAAGGGACGCAGGTTCGATTCCCGCTCGAACTAAATTACTCTTTTTCCTTATTCACAAATTATAATTTGTGCTTAAAGAGTACACATACATGTTGAAACCGTTATCTTCTTTCCGCTTCGCCGTAATCGAGTATGAGAAAGACACATTGTCTTATTTTAGTGTACTTATAAATTTTATTTTGAGTATTTAAGCCGAAGCTGTCATACCGTGGCCTTATTTTTATCCCTTTGGATTTCACTATTTCACATTTTTTGGCAACGCGGTTCATAATATTTACAGGGGTAAATATTATGAACCGCGAACGTCAGGTTTCCTTAGACCCCCTGTCCGCCCTTAGCGATACTCACTTACCTCCTTTTATGCGAAATAGCGAACGCAAGCTGCCCCTAGAATTATACATGTTACAATACTGCTTGTGACTGTTATTTTTAACCGACTTCAAAAAAAGGAGGAAGTTATCAATTCGGATGTTATTTTTACACGCTTTATGCTTTTTTTTTTGGGTTTTATTCTAGTCCCATTTAAATTTTACCGAAATCGGAGAAGTGGTTTTTAAAAAATCAACAAAAATCTAAAAGATTGTATCTGTAACTTTTAAAGATTCGCGAATTGTACACATATTTAAAGTAGCATAAACGGGTCTTTTTTCGCGTATAAAATAGGTGAAATTATTAACTACCTTTTACCCGACGTTTCAACTGCGTTGCAGCAGCCGTGGTCACGGGACGGGTGTTGTGTATTTTTGTTGATTTTTAAATTGATATTTTTTTACTCTGAAAACTCGCTGTCTTATTGGAAGAATGCGTTTAGTTGGAGTACCCATCTATTATATATAATTCCAGTGTCACGTTTGTCCGGAATGAACTCCGAAACTACTGAACCGATTATATTTTTCTGTTTTTTTTATTAAATATGTGTTTTGTTCCAACTTAAGAGATAGGATACTTATATGGCGGTACGAAGTTTGCCGGGTCAGCTAGTATTATATATAAAGCCTTTCTTCGCGGTCTTCCGCAGACTCCGAGACGCTGTGCTCTATTTCTTTCTCTATTGCGCTGTGCCAAAAGTGTTTTTAATGTTATGTATATAAATGTATTGTTTTTGTTATTATAATTTTATTATGAGCATAATAAGTATTGTTTTTGTTACTTTTGGACTTGGCACCGACTTCAAACACATGTTGGTGTCTAGCACACAAATCGTTGGTACCAATTATTTTTTGCTTAATAGTTTCTGGGTGTTTTTTGAAAGCGGTTTTCTTTTTTTTTTAAATCATTTATCGATTTCACATTTTCGCACTTTGTGTCAATTCATCTGTTATGTTTCTTACGTTATCCGCACTGTGGTTCTTGGCGACCCTTGTATTACCGCATAATAGTGCGTGCACATTCCTCTAAACAGAAACTGGCGCTGTAATGACCGAGATAGGGATCATACATACAATTTAACTGAAGGGTTTGTCAAACTGAACGATTTCTAAAGATTTTTCACCATAATAAATACCTATTACTTACGTATTTTCTATCTGCCTTTGAGGATATTATTGCGACGTTTGAAAACGTTACGTTCTTATATTATTCATTCAAATTAAATTACCTTGGAATTCTAGATTTCCTTGTTTGTTTTGGTAGATATTTATGAAAATTTGGTGTACATCGTTAAACAATGCTTTATGTTAATAATAGTCTTCCTCTTTGAATCATATACTAATTCCAGAAATAGGTACCGTCCGAATTGCGATTTGAGTTGATACTTTAAGGACTTTCATCGTCCACTGCTGGACATAGGTCTCCCCAAAATGGGGGTTTTACCATAATCGCCACGCTTGGCAGGCGGGTTGGCGATCGCAGTGGGTGTTTTTAGTACACAGGGGAACGCTGCTGCGATTATTTGTGTGATACACACAAACGGTGTAGCGGAGTCTGGAATCAAAACAACCGTTTGTACACCCAGGTGTACTTTGTACCCGTTAGTTATCTGTACAGTCCCCCGCGGTACAGGCGTACTCTAGTGCTGGTTGTTAAGTAGGTAAGCTTTTTATTGAGCTATGGCTGTATTTATTTATTTAGTAAGATAACGAAGACGATAACGGAATATACATTAAACTATGTGGTTCCATCAGGAAGTTAGAATGTAAAACACTCGATCGAGGAAGTACCATCCTCCACACAAGATCAGCGTGAAACAAATGTAGTTACTTGGACACTTGTGGTTCGAAGATGAGTGAGAGCGCAGAGGCCCAAACCCTCTCGTTATTATACTCCCTATCCACCTTCCTATACCTTTCTTTAGAGTTGGCCTGTCATTGGTCGCGTGAAGCACACGAAACGAACATACTTCTAACGCTGCTTTTTTGTTATTGCCAACGGTGGCTGACGTGCAAACGGCCTACCTGATGGTAAGTAGTAACCGCCGCCCATGGACTATGGCAACACCAGGGGCACAGCCAAGTCGCCGCCTACCGTAAATTTGGATTGGTCGTCAGTTCAAAACCATATAGGAACGTTGAGCTATAACGATTAACTGGCCGATTAACTATCCGTCGGCGGACTGTAATTTTTTTTTTGTACCCTGTGGATGGCAAACAAGCATACGGCCATAGTAAAAGGAAAGAAGTAAGTTATCTTCATACAAACGAACCGAGCCCGGTTTGCATATGTGCGTGCCAGTACCTACGAGTCGCCGCACGCACACAATAACAAAACTTAAAACTGCTAAAGGTGCGCCCGTCTAGGCTGCTCCGTCGTTTCGTACGCATTGCCGTGCGCCCAGGCTTCGTTGATGACGCTACCGCTCGGTATTTACTTATTCAAGCTGAAAAATGGCTACATATCAGAAAAGAAAATACTGTATTGTATTTGGATGACATATAGACGGTATCTTCTCAAATCACAACACTAAAAACATGATATCATTGAAAAAAATATATACTCAGCTCCCGTTCTATGCATAAAAATATATAATTATGAAACTTTGTATTATGGACCCCTGATGTTCTCCCTAAGTTTCAAGATAATTTATTTTAATTTTGTATATAAAAACTAGCTCCGTATTTATGACGATTGAATAAACTAACAGTGACCAGCCCTGCGTGCGTAGGTAATTATCGCGCGCACGGGGTCTGAGTTACCGTACTTGTTTCCTTTTACTATAATACGGCCCACCTGATGGAAAGCAGTTACCGTAGCCTATATTATAGACGCTAGCAACACCAGAGGCATCACTCGCGCGTCGCCATCTTTAAAGAAAGGGATACTAGGTGGATAGGAACTATACTAAGGAGAAGATAGGAAGGATAACAAAGAGAGGATAGGGAGGGGGTTCGGGCCTCCGGCACTCTCACTCACATACGAAACGCAACGGTAGGTACTGTTGGTTCACGCTGATCTTATGTGAGAGGGTGGTACTTCCCCGATCCAGCCGGCTCAATCATGTTGGGATAAGCAAGGCTCTATCACTAGAAATATATATAAGATCAGGAGTTCTTTTCTTCTTGCAGCACAACACAATGTGATTCATCTAAAACAGAGTTTTATTTATTAAATACAGATAAGTTTTACATAACAAATATCAACTAATGAAATACTTGCTAACCTAAAACAGAGAATCGACAATTAAATGTTCATGCTTTACTATTCTTATTATAAAAACTTGAATCGTCTTTTGCACTTTTAAATTAAAGCAAATTCACAAACATAACAAAGAAATTATTAAACAACAATTGTAATCTAACTATATATTATTATTCTATAGAAAAAACATGTACTATTCTTTTACATTCTCCTCACTGGTGGCTCCCTCTTATGGATGAACTGATACATACTCAAATGTTAATGTCAGTGTCAATGTCAACACATAGCTTACATATATAATCTACCATAATAAATGTGGCCCTTACCCCCTTACTAATAAACATTAAGCTCCGAATAGTTATTCAGTGTTTTGTTCCGTTCTTTCAACGTCAAACTGCTATATTAATGACAAAGACAAAACACTGAATAACTATTCAGAGGTTATACAAGTTTATTAGTAAGGCAGTTAATGATTCTGGGTGCTAATATAAACTACTCATTTACAGGGTCTCTGTTCGTACTTAAAGAAGGTCTGCAGTCAAAGTCAATTGCACAATGGCGTGGTCATCGGCTTCGATGGTAGATATAACAGCAAAAGGTAAGCTTCTTTTTAATAAATTTGACTATAAGGGATCTAGAATCAGCTCCCTGAGAATCTAATTTACAAAATCGTATCGTCTTATTTGTGATTGGTAGAGACATAGACGCGTGATGTCACAATAATCGCTTACCCAATCACGGTGATCTCTCAACCAATGACAATAACACGATGCGATCTCGATACGATTTAGTGTGTTACATTCTAACGCCCCAGTATTTTCTTAGTAATAGAGCCTTGTTTGTCCCAGTATGAATGGGCTGGCTTGATCGGAGAAGTACCGCCTTCTCACAGAAGATTAGCGAAACAGCAATAGGTATTCCTACTGTTGTTTTTCGTACGGTGAGTGAGAGCGCCGGAGGTCCAAACCTCCTTATCCTTTCCTTATTATCATTCATGTCTACCTCCTATCCCTTTCCTTGGAGTTACGACGCGCAAGTGATGCCTCTGGTATTTAGGGTTGCCATCTTTTTTTTGTGAAAATAAAGTACACAGGTTATTAAAAGTAGGAAAAAAAAGTACATAGTACCAAAATAAAGTACGATTTATTTTACTCTATCTTTTTACTTAATTGCATTACTTTTAGCAATTTTTAACAGTACAAAATATTTGGGTATAACGAAAGAGATTTTTTTGTACGAGCGGGAATCGAACCCGCGTCTTTTCCAATGCGGGGAAGTGCTCTAAGCCACTGAGCTATCGTACAGACCTATTCGGTCATCTCAATTTCCTCATCACATTTGTCTTTACGACCAACGCCATCTATCGGAATGCATTTACATGCATCAATCCAATATAGCAAGTTTAATTTTGCAATCAAAATTCATAATATTTGAAGGCGCGATTTTTTTAAATATCTTTGTCTTATTGATGTGAAACATCTAATGCGGAGGGAGGGTAAAATCGGCTGTTAGCATGGCGACGCTTTTATTTTACTTGTCCCGTTCAAATCTTGCAAGTTAGATTTGACACACTTCCCGGTTTCCGATTGAGCTGAAATTTTACACGCATCTGTATATCGCGTGACAATGCAATATTATGATGAGAGGGAGCTGATCTGATGATGGAGCTGGAAGGTGGATATAGGAACTCTATAATGAAACGACGCAACCCCATTGAGTTTGGAGACGTTTGATTAGTCTTGATGAGTACTTTAGATGGTATCCAGGGTCTGATGATAGAGCTGGAAGGTGGCCATGTGAAACTCTGTAATTAAATGACGCAACTTCATCGAGTTAAGGCACGTTTGAAATGTCTTAACTAGTACTTCAGTCCTAGATGATATCCAGGGTCTGATGATGAAGCCAGAAGGTGGCCACACCACAGTAACTCTGTATTGAAAAGACGCAACCCCATCGAGTTTGGAATCATTTCATTCATCTTGACGAGTACTTTGTCTTTAAACGCTATCCAGGATCTTATGATGGAGCTAGAAGGTGGTCATAGGAACTCCGTTATAAAATGACATAACTGCATCAAATTTGGGCTCGTATGATTTGTCTTGACGAGTACTTTGTCTCTAGATGGTTTCCAGGGTCTGACGATGGAGCTGGAAGGTGGTCACAGTAACTCTGTAATTAAACGAGGCAACCTTATCGAGTTTATACTCGTTTGATTCGTCTTGAGGAGTGCTTTGTCTAGTTATAATCATTTTATTTCTACAAAATAATTTCGACGTTTTCACATCTGGTAGACGTCCCGCGACGTTGTTTTTGGTCATCTCAATGTCCTTCTCACATGTCTTTACGACCAACGCCATCTATCAGACAAATTGGGCTCACCGAATAGGTCTGTACGATAGCTCAGTGGCTTAAAGCACTTCCCCGGATTGGAAAAGACGCGGATTCGATTCCCGCTCGTACAAAAAATCTCTTTTTCATTGTTCACAAATAATTTGTACTTTAAAAAGTAGCGGAGCATGTCAAATGCTAAAAAAATATAGTTCAAAAATGTTTAAGAAAAAGTCGCGTCATCAAATAGTATGAATTTTAAACTATATTGGATTGATGCATGTAAATGCATTCCGAGAGATGGCGTTGGTCATAAAGACAAATGTGATAAGGACATTGGTATGACCGAATAGGTCTGTACGATAGCTCAGTGGCTTAGAGCACTTCCCGGATTGGAAAAGACGTGGGTTCGATTCCCACTCGTACAAAAAATCTCTTTTTCTTTATTCACAAATAGTTTGTGCTTTAAAAAGTAGTGGAGCATGTCAAATGCTAAAAAAATATAGATATTTTTTTTTTATCAGTTTTTTATATATTTTAAAGCATGCATGGCATGCATAGCCATAGAAATTTACACAAAGTGCGAAAATGTGTAATCAAAATCTAATCGTCAAAATTCGAATCACGTTTGCTCGTGACTGTTATTTTCAATTTTACATTTTCGCACTTTTGTGTTAATTTATATGTCTAAGCATGTCAAATGCTTTAAAACATCAGAATATCATGTAGAACTATATACTTAGACTATATAACTTGTTTAATGAAGAAATTTATCCATAAAGACAGTCCATGTCATTAAGTTTTAGCAGATTTAAAATTTCCACTTATATAGTCAACAAAATTATCAAATTCGACATTACTTAAATTTATTTTCTAATGGTAAATAACTAGCTTGTGTCATTAAAATGAATTATACTAGTCAGTTCAGGTGGAGACAAATTTTGAATATAATTGTAACAAATCACAAAAAAAACAAGAAGTTTTGATACTGATACTCACAAAATGACAATGTTTAATATAGGATAGGTTGCATTTAAAAATGAGCGTTAACGAGGCGACTGCCACTCTAGAGGGAACCTATTCGGCAACAATCGATACCGTCCGCAACCGTACCGCATGCGAAATAAAGTATTTTCGCGTACTTTATTGTTCTCATAAAGTATAGAGTATAATTAATATAAATAACGTAAAATACTTTATAATAAAGTACGGGTGGCAACCCTACTGGTATTGCTAGCGTCTATAGGCTATGGTAACCGCTTACCATCACCGTGGACCGTAAGCCTGTTTGCCACCATAGCAGTTTAAAAAAAAAACCGATGTGTTCAGTTTTAACTGATATTACTCGGAGTGATTACCTAGGTGACCTCCTCGACCCAACTAGATGGATAACTGGCGACCACAGACTGAGTCTGATTTTTATCCAAGATGCCATCCATCCATCAGCCTTTCAACGTCCATTGCTGGACATAGGCCTCCCCAAGAGAACGCCACAACGAGCGGTCCCGTCATGGGGGATAATGCCGTAATCGCCACGCTTGGCAGGCGGGTTGGCGATCGCAGTGGATGTTGTTAATATTCGAGGGAGTGCTGCTGCCCACTCTCCCGGTATTCCCTCAGTCGGCTCTTACTGCTCCCGTGGGTAGAGAGGGGTGGAACAATTCTAAAGCCGGCCCCACACGGCATATGCAAGATGACAACTTGTAAATAACTGTTAATGTTATTTGATAGCTTGGAACCACTGTTTGCCTTCCAAAGCACGAAGTATAAGGTGTTCATGGGTATATAGGTGTCATTTTTTGATCGCCCATCTGCTGCTAGCTGAGCGAAAGTTGCTTTACCTTTTCGATCTTTTGAGCGGCAATTTCACAACAAGCCGTGACATCGCGTATCTGTTATTTATGCGTACTTTTAAATTGCGGACCTGTTTACATCTCGCCCTAGTCTTATCAAAACAATTTAAATTGGGTTATTTTAAAGTTAAAAGTAAATGGTTGTTTATGTATAAACGTTACATGAATGGATTTACAAAAAAAGCTTAATCGATGGATTTACTAACGAAGAACACCTATCTCTAGGATTTTTAAAGTTTAGCCAGCGTAAGCTACGAAAATAGATTGTTTGCAATGTAATTACAAAACATTGAATTTATCGAAATAAAATATTATCTACACTAATATTATGAAGAGGAAACATTTGTATTTTTGTAACGAATACATTCAGAAACTACTTGGCCGATTTCAAAAACATTTTCACTATTAGAATGCTACATTATCCTTGAGTAACATGTTTGTTTAAAAAATTAGGAATCCTTACTAAAACTTCAATAATGTATATGTCCTGCATAATACTCTACGTGAATTCCAAAATGTTACACCCGTGCGAATCCGGGACGGACCGCTAGTGTTTAATAAAGATGTATTTTAAGTATAAACCTTAAATACCTA
This sequence comes from Leucoma salicis, assembly GCA_948253155.1. NCBI lineage: Eukaryota > Metazoa > Arthropoda > Insecta > Lepidoptera > Erebidae > Leucoma > Leucoma salicis. The sequence goes on along the minus strand of OX411808.1, from coordinate 4,278,689 downwards.
AGACATTGAAAATCATATTAAAAACTGTATTGTTTAAAAGAAGTGAGCGAGTCAGGCACGCGGCACAAAACAATTAATTTCTGTAAAAAAATAATTCTAAATAGTTTAAAGATAACGCTCGGCATTCACGGTCAGTTTAACTGACTAGTTAGTTAGCCAGTTTAACTGACTAGTTAAACTGACGTAAAACTAAAAGCTGACCGTAAATGTGAAATCTTAAGTTAAAAATTTTAACTGACGGCATCTCACGGATTTTGTGGGCGCACTGTAATCCGCTGGATTAAGTTCGCTTGCGTTAAGCCAGGTCGTGAGTGCGCGTGCTTACAACCATTTGCCGTCAGTTGCTTCACCAATTTTATAAAAATAAACAAAAAGATGTTGATTGTCTAAGATAAAAATAAACAATTAAATATTTTAGGGTGTTTTTGTAATTAAATGGTAACAAAAGCAGTGAACCCATTTTTTCAAGTGACGCGATGAGATGTAATAGTTTTGGCAAGCCAGTATTGCGCGCGGTTGCGTCAATCGGAGATATGTCGATCGGTTTTAAGCCAGTGAGTAGGGAAATCGTTTTGGCTTAAATCGGTTTTCATTTCTTTTCAACTGATCAGTTAACAAATGGTCAGTTACACTGACCGTGAATGTCGAGCTTAAGTACCAAGCAGATGTTATAAAAAACAATAGCATAATATACCTTTATTTTTTGTTTAGGCGGGAAAAAATGTTCCTAACCGCACACCCCGTCGCTCGGGGCAAAGAACAGGGTAGTGTGGGGCCTTCACCCACTAAAGAAACCCGCCGTGTACCGTCTCTCCGCCTTTATTGGCGGGCCACTGGAACTATGTTACATTCCTTCGGTGGTCCGCCGGCGGCTTACCCTTTCGGGTACCCTCATCTGAGCAACGCATCCGTACACGGAGCGTCGCACCTTCGCGGGAGGCCTTACGGGTGGCGGACGTTCCCCGGTGCATCCACCCGCAGCCCCAGCTAGGGCGGCATTAGGCGCAAATATTCACGCCTGCGCCGCCCTAGTCGCTGGCGGCGGTTTGGGTCTGCGGAAGAATCAGCCTCCCTGGCCCTCTCCGCCGCTTCCTTCCGCGAGATGACCTCCTCGCCGAAGGCAGCGACCGCGGCCCAATTCCTGTCGCTGCCAAGCATCGCTCTGACGACGCTCGGCAGCGAGAGGTCCCCCCCTAATAGCATAATATACCTACACAAAACAAAAGAAATATTAATATTAAATGTATTTAATAGTCCAATCCACAATAATGAATTATGTATCGTTTTTTATTTTTTAAATGCGTATTTAGTAGACATACTATTAACTAGCTCATGCATATTAACAACATGCATATTATTAACTAGCTGCTACGCGCGAATTTAGTTGTATTTTTTACGCAGTGCACTAATTATTTTAAATGAAAGTACATGCCATGAGTTACGCCTTATAGCATTAGCCATCTGCCAGTGAAATTTCCGTCCAAATAGTTTCAGCCGTTTCGGGGATTAGCACGAACAAAGAGACAGACAGATAAAAACAAAATAGAATTGTTTTATGTTATAAGTATCATCATATACATTTAGTGATAAAGAAGTTATTTAGATACTTATAATCTATCTATAGGTACTATTATAAAGCTGTAACATAGGTATGTCTGTACATTTCAGATATTTTAGAAAAAAATACTGTAATAGGCGTGTAATATATAGGCGTGTCTATACACAGACGATTTTTTTTAGATTTTTTGTCTGTTTATCTGTTTGTTTGTTCGCGCATCACGCAAAAGCTACTGGACGGATTTTGATGCAACTTTTTTATTTGATAGCTCTTGATTAGACTTAACAACTGATATACATTATATCCCGTTACTATATATATTTATCCCGTTACTATATCGGGAACCTGAGATATAACGTAAAAACTAGCTTTTGGCTGCAGCGAAGCCGCGGGCAAAAGCTAGTATATTGGATAAAGTAACAGACCTAACATTCAGTGACATCCGTCGTTATATAAAAAATAATTAAAGCCTTCTGTAGCAACTGAATTTTACGTGGGTGATGTCGCGGGTTCGGATAGTCGCATACAGTCGTGGTCAACTAATTAGGGACATTCAAGATAGTGAAAAGCTATAACCGGTTATGTACATATAAATATAAAATCCTATTGATTTCTCAGCACCTATTATTTGCATAATTTGGTCCGATTATTATGCTATAAATGGCTGTAAATAAAAGATTAAATAAATAGATAAAAGTATTTAATATCAAAGGTTAAACATGTATTGTAGTAAATTTTAAGGTACAATTCTGTAGCTGGACATTTAATTAAGGACAGTAAAGTATAATGAAAAATAGAGTTAAAAAAAACTAATAATCTGCAGTATTGTAATATCTTTAACAGCTCCATTTTATTACGTGTAAAATCATTACCCAGTAGCAAAACCTTTGTTAGTAATTACTAGAGATGGGCAGAATGTGATTTTAACCGAATACGAACTTCGGCCGAACATTCGGTAAATATACAAAATTCGGCCGAACTTCGGTGTATGCTTTCTTGGGAGTAACAAGTCGTGTTCTGTGTGTATTTTTTTATGAAAGACAACGTCCTAAAACAATAAAAGACAGTCAGTGTAAGGTGTCACAGTATTCCCAATTTTTAGACGACGACACCTTGCTTATAAGCTTAATAAGGAATAATCCTTGTATCGTAGGGGACTTTACAAACATACAACTTTACGGAAACAAAGTATACACAGACTCAGAACAACCATTTGTGGATCACACAAAGAGTTGTCCTGTGTGGGAATCGAATCCACAACACTCGGAAGGGAGGCCGGTACCTAATCCACTCCGCCATCTGTGCAGTCATTCACACATTAGTCTATTATTGGGTTTATTGATTCGTAGACTCCTGGATTGCGAAAAAAACTAATTCATTTGTACATTTCAATTTACTATATTTATATAGTTTAACGTACCTACAATTGACCATCATTAAATGACTCTATTCTATAGTATTGGTATATTTGACTTATTTTACAGCTATGACGGATTTGATATCTCTAAATTTTAGTATGAACCTTACCTTTTTTTAATACCAAATGTTCGGCATTTTAAACCGAACTTCGCCCGAATGCCGAAGTTCGGTTCAAGCCACCGAAATTCGGTTAAACCGAATGTAAAACGAATTTCGGCCCATCCCTAGTAATTACCGCTTGACACCGATGTGGCATAGACATTATCAGTTTCTGACATGTTTCGACAGGAATGTTGGCCAATGCCTCACAAAAAGCTTCATTAAGTTCATCTAAAGTTGTAGTACGATAAGTGGCAACTTTTTTCTTGATTTCGTGGCAAAGGTGCTCAATTGGGTTGAGGTCCGGGCTATTTGCTGGCCAATCTAGCACCGATACTGACTGACTGGTAAGAAACGACTTGACTGAACGGGCGGTATGTTTCGGGTCGTTATCCTGCTGAAACGTCCATATAATAGGGAGATGCTCCTCAGCATAGGGAAGCATAGTTTCTTCCAATATTGCCTTGTATTGATGTTGGTCTAAGTTACCCTGAACTTTCCTAACAGGTCCAAAACCAAAACTTAAAATTAAAAATCTGGATTTCCGCCAAAGCTACCACAAAACAATAAGAGAAAAAATAAAAAAGTATTAAGATTCAAATTCTGAAATTAGAACGGAATGCCTCAGTGTCCCTAATTAAATGGCCAGCCAGCATTCTTAACAAATAGCACTATGATAATCTATCAGCTATACTGTAAAGAGGTTTAATGTTTAAGAAGTTGTTATTGTTTGTATAATCGGGCACATCAATGGCTAATTATACTTACATGTAAAAGATATGGAATATTGTTAAGACTCGTTGGAAAATAAAAAAATAATTCACATTTTGGCTCTACTAGAGATTGTCCCTAATTAGTTGACCACGACTGTATAATCTCTTGTCTTAATATAACAGTGGGGTAGGTTATCTTCTTTGATTCTTTCATATTATATCAATCGATTCGATTAGCAAAACATTGCGTCATACAGAGACCACTGGAGACTTCTTATCAGCTATTATCACGATATCGTACTCAACGGGTCACTGAAATATTGTATCGTGAAGCTATTTAGATAAACACTGACATTGCGAATAACAACTACTACTATTATAATCTGAAATTAGTCTATGGAATCTGAGGTTTTAACAAATGAAGATCTTTAACACGCATCTAAAAAGTTCTAGGCAGAAAACTGTACCACTGAAGTAACGCAACATAGTTCCAGTGGCCCGCCAACACAGGCGGAGAGACGCACACGGCGGGTTTATTTAGTTGGTAAGGGCCCCACACTACCCTGTTCGTTGCCCCGAACGAGGGAGTGTGCGGTTAGGTGCAGTTTTTCCCGCTTTAACAAAAAAAAGGCAGAAAACTGTCATTTGCTTAGTTCAAATGTGACAACAGTACTACATGAAGAAACTTTGTTGCGTGTGCGTGTTTTGTTTCAATGGAGAGGATTTTTGGGGCTGTTATAGCCTTTGGTTCAATGGTGGTTCATTAAATCAAAGGCATCTAAATTTAGGTTCGTTCAATATCCGATAACTGAAGACTGTTGGCATATTTCAAAGCTACATTCTGAAAAATAGCGGCTGCAACCGGCGATAAAAAAATATGCTTTATGGTACCGTTGTATCTCGGATTGACATATCACAATTAGGAGACCTGAAGTGTAAGATCGAGACTCGCTACTATGGCATCCATTTTGTATAGATGTCGTATAGACGTCGATAGCATAAATACCATTGGCTCGACAAAATTCAGACGACAAAATATTACTTATCTATTTGCAAATTCAAAAATAACTTTATTTCATAAGCTTATTATAATAGCACTTAAAATCGTCAAAGTTAATTACTTATAAATAACACGAACGCTTGAGGCAAGTGCATCCGCAATGTCGCGATTGCAATCGCCATAAGCGGCCGGATTCCGTAGTAAGGCTTTTCATGAGAATAAAAAATCAATGCGAATTAATACTCAGTAATTGAGCATTTGTAGTGTATTATAATCACCTATTAGCAGGAAAAATACTGTGTTGTTTACACTATTAGCCTATAAATCGATATAAATATAGGTTATTAAATAATTAGTTAAATTTAAAATAGTCCGAATAGGATTCCTTCTATTTTTTTGAGATTTTTTTATGAAATCGCAAAGATTCTTACTAAAGAGACTTAGTCAACTGGTATAGAATGCGATAGGCTTAAATCCGTCATCTAGTCCCGATTTTTTACACAGGATTATGATGATGGTCATTATTAGAGAGCATGGCATGCGCCAAACGCCATGATAATTTGCGAGTCTCAAAAGCAATTCATAAGATTGGCATTGGTGAAGATTTCCCATAGAGAAAGTGCGTATTTCAATTGATAACAGTAAGAAAAGGATGATATGGATGATATAAAACTCTCTGTTTGTAGGTAATTGTTAGTGCGCATCTTAGAAGTAACTGGTTTTTTTTTATACTACGTGTGTGGCAATCAAGCATACGGCCCACCTGATGGTAAGCGGTCACCGTAGCCTATAGACGCTAGCAACACCAGAGGCACTCGCGCGTCCCCAGCTCATAGGAAGGGGATAAGAGATGGATAGGAAGTATGTTAAGGAGATGATAGGTAGGATACTAAGGAGAGGTTATGTGAAATCGAAAATAACATCCAGGAGATGCAGGTTCAAATCCTGCTCGTGACTGTTATTTTCGATTTCACATTTTTCTCTATACTTAAGCATGTCAAATTATTTTTCTCTATACATAAGCATGTCAAATGCTAAAAATATATATAAAAATATTTAAATGTGTATGTCCATATTAAATCTATAGTAACATTCAAGTGTTGCTTCACGCTAAGATGAACACAGGAACGTCACACATTAGTCATTATGCTTGATACGCAATTCTAGTCATCTATTTGATAAACAAAACCGTAGTACATATTGGATCACCGACGACAGCGTAAAAGCCAACAAACAAACAAAAAAAAAACGATATTTGTCAAGTATAATAACTATTTTATCCATAACAATAATTAAAAACACTAAACACACGTAAATAATAACACACCAACGGAATATTTTTAGCGGCGCAGCTTTTTTTTGCGTGGCCTTGGCGTGTGCTCGGCCCGGAACTGAGAGGTAGACCAATATAGAAGTACTTCTTAAAATTAGCGCTAGATGGCGTATAAGACATGAAGCCCACATTAGTACTTTTTGAAATTAGCCCTATCTATGTGATTTATTGAAAACTACTTAGTAAGACCAATACATTATTAATTATGTACTTATCAAATAATCAATTTTATTGTGAAAAATGAAGATTATGAGGCGTGCAGATTTGGATTTTCCAAAGTATTTATCATATATTGCACTTGTAAAATAATATATACACATAAATATCAAGAAAAAACACTATTTTAACATTCATGATATTTTTGATGCCATTTTTGTTATTTAACTAGTTAAAAAACTGTTTGAAAAAGTTCTGTCTTGGACGTCCGTTTGTTGTAGGTAATGTATGTTAACACGATAACGACCAAAATACTTTACTAATCGAGTCTTTTTTTTCCTTTTACGAATTAGTATGATTACGAATTAGTATGATTACGAATTAGTATGATTACGAATAGAGCCCTATCACTTTTCACGGTCTGATTCGATGTGGTTTAATTGTTAATCAATCAACAAAAAAAAAATAGTGAATATTTACGCTCGACTCGACACTAAAACCAGCGCTACGCTATACCTTATTTCGTGAGAACTACTTGAACTATTTCTATAGACCAATATAGAAGTACTTCTTAAAATTAGCGCTAGATGGCGTATAAGACATGAAAACCGCATTAGTACTTTTTGAAATTAGCGCTATGTGATTTATTGAAAACTACTTAGTAAGACCAATACATTATTAGTTACTTATTTAGATATTTTTATATATATTTTTGCACTTGACATGCTTAGCACTATACATTAAACACAAAGTGAACAATGTGAAATCGAAAATAACAGTCAGGAGCAGGATTTGAACCTGCATCTTCTGGATTCCGTCCAGATGCTTTACCAATTCAGCCATCCTGACACTTGCTCCTGACTGCTAATTTCGATAACACATCATACTTAACGTCTTTGGGTGACGCCTGCGCCGTCTGTCGGACGTATTTTCATACATTATACCGACCAGGTAAACTTAATTTTACAATTAAGATTTTACCTAATAATGACGCAAACCCTTTAAATATTTAGATATTTTTATATATATTTTTGCATTTGACATGCTTAGCACTATACATTAAACACAAAGTGAAAAATGTGAAATCGAAAATAACAGTCAGGAGCAGGATTTGAACCTGCATCTTCTGGATTCCGTCCAGATGCTTTACCAATTCAGCCATCCTGACACTTGCTCCTGACTGCTAATTTCGATAACACATCATACTTAACGTCTTTGGGTGACGCCTGCGCCGTCTGTCGGACGTATTTTCATACATTATACCGACCAGGTAAACTTAATTTTACAATTAAGATTTTACCTAATAATGACGCAAACCCTTTAAATATTTAGATATTTTTATATATATTTTTGCATTTGACATGCTTAGCACTATACATTAAACACAAAGTGAAAAATGTGAAATCGAGAATAACAGTCAGGAGCAGGATTTGAACCTGCATCTTCTGGATTCCGTCCAGATGCTTTACCAATTCAGCCATCCTGACACTTGCTCCTGACTGCTAATTTCGATAACACATCATACTTAACGTCTTTGGGTGACGTCATACATTATACCGACCAGGTAAACTTAATTTTACAATTAAGATTTTACCTAATAATGACGCAAACCCTTTAAATATTTAGATATTTTTATATATATTTTTGCATTTGACATGCTTAGCACTATACATTAAACACAAAGTGAAAAATGTGAAATCGAAAATAACAGTCAGGAGCAGGATTTGAACCTGCATCTTCTGGATTCCGTCCAGATGCTTTACCAATTCAGGTATAATGTATGAAAATACGTCCGACAGACGGCGCAGGCGTCACCCAAAGACGTTAAGTATGATGTGTTATCGAAATTAGCAGTCAGGAGCAAGTGTCAGGATGGCTGAATTGGTAAAGCATCTGGACGGAATCCAGAAGATGCAGGTTCAAATCCTGCTCCTGACTGTTATTTTCGATTTCACATTTTTCACTTTGTGTTTAATGTATAGTGCTAAGCATGTCAAATGCAAAAATATATATAAAAATATCTAAATATTTAAAGGGTTTGCGTCATTATTAGGTAAAATCTTAATTGTAAAATTAAGTTTACCTGGTCGGTATAATGTATGAAAATACGTCCGACAGACGGCGCAGGCGTCACCCAAAGACGTTAAGTATGATGTGTTATCGAAATTAGCAGTCAGGAGCAAGTGTCAGGATGGCTGAATTGGTAAAGCATCTGGACGGAATCCAGAAGATGCAGGTTCAAATCCTGCTCCTGACTGTTATTTTCGATTTCACATTTTTCACTTTGTGTTTAATGTTATTAGTTACTTATCAAATAATCAATTTTACTGTGAAAAATGAAGATTATAAGGCGTGCACTTTTGGATTTTCCAAAGTATTTTTATATACTTTTTTAGCATTTGACATGCTTTAGCCATATAAATAAACACAAAGTGTGAAAATGTGAAATTGAAAATAACAGTCACGAGCAGGACCTGAACCTGCATCTCCTGGATACCGGCCAGATGCTTTGCCAATTAAGCAATCGTGAAAATTGCTCTTGACTGCTAATTTCGATAACATTCATTTTTAACGTCTTGGGTGACGCCTGCGACATCTGTCGGAAGTATTTTCATACATTGCTGAATTGTCAAAGCATCTGGACGGTATCCAGGAGATGCAGGTTCAAACCCTGCTCGTGGCTTTTATTTTCGATTTCACATTTTCACACTTTGTGTTTAAGTACAATGTTTTTCTTTTAAGTGTTTTGTCAATCCGATATGATTCAAGGCCACTGTTTGGTCAATTTACGTGTCTTCAATATTGAATAAGGCCAGCAATGACAATATTAAAAAAATAGCAGCCAATTAGGTCAATATTTTTATCGGTTCTGTTCGGTAATTACATTGCGACCGTGATCGTCACCTTAATAGTTTTTACGGAACAACCTTTATAGATTTTACTAGCTGATTCGAACTGCTGAACTTCGTCTGCGTGGAATTTATTTAGTTTTTTTTTTAATGCAGAATCCTAATTATTTTTCCATAATAAAAATAGTGATCCCCGTCCTGTGAGTCCCGTCCAAATCAGTGCAGCCGTTTCGTTATTCATTCACAATTTCATGGGTTTTTTTTATGCGGAACCCTAATTCTTTGACGGACGTCGTGGCGTAGTCGGTAATGTAACGTATGTAATGTATGTGCACGAGGTTGTGGGTTCGATTCCCACCCAGGACAATTATTTGTGTGATGAACACAGATATTTGTACTGCGTCTGGGTGTTTTTTTATCTATTATATGTATTTATTTACAAAAAAAAGTAATATATGTATTATATCCGTAATGGGTACCAGATCCATAGCGTTAAGCTTAGTTTAGGACCAGAGGACGTTGTGTAAAAATGTCCGTGGATATTTTTAATTTTTCCAAAATAAAAGTAGCCTAAGTTACGCCCTGTAACAGCAGCTATCTGTTAGTGAAAGTCCCGTTCAAATCGGGCCAGCCGTTCTGGAGATTAGCCGGAACAAACTGACAGTCAGACAAAAACTTTAAAAATTGGTGTTTTGTTATAGGTAGCGTATATTTATACTCTCGTATACATTTAGTAAAAAGGTGTTATTTAGATATTTCATACAGACACTTTATTTTTATTATATGTATAGATTTGCGGACGACTGGTGTGATAACGGTTTTTGTTTATCTAGGGTATTAGGCACCAGCCTCGGGCCGGTCTTTGGACCGTAGGGGCGCTCCAGCTGATGCTGGAGGAGTGGGCGGGGCGACGGCACGGAGTCCTTACCTTCCGACTGGTGCAGGTGCTGTCGGGGCACGGTTGCTTCGGCAGATATCTGCACATAGTCGCAAGGAGACCTCTAGCTGCCGAGCATCGTCAGAGCGATGCTCGGCAGCGACAGGAATTAGGCCGCGGTCGCTGCGAGGAGGTTATCTCGCGGAAGGAAGCGGCGGAGAGGGCCAGGGAGGAGGATTCTTCCGCTGACCCAAACCGACGCCAGCGACCGGGGCGGCGCAGGCGCAGATACTTGCGCCTCATGCCGCCCTAGCTGAGGCTGCGGGTGGATGGACCGGGGAGCGTCCGCCGCCCGCAAGGCCTCCCGCGAATGTGCGACGCCCCGTGTACGGATGCGTCGCTCAGTACAGGGTACCCGAAAGGGTAAGCCGCCGGCAGACCACCGAAGAAATGTAACATAGTTCCAGTGGCCCGCCAACAAAGATGGAGAGACGGCACACGGCGGGTTTCTTTAGTGGGTGGGAGAGAGAAAAAAGGGTATTCACACCACACTACCCTGTTCGTTTCCACGAACCACGGGGTGTGCGGTTAGGCACATTTTTTCCCGCCTTAACAAAAAAGGGGTATTTACACCACTACACTACACTTCGTAGTTATACAAAATCTAGTTTACCAATCAACTCTTTTTTTTACTCCTTCGAGTATTAACAACATCCACTGCGATCGCCAACCCGCCTGCCAAGCATGGCGATTACGGCACTATCCCCCATTCTTGGGGAGGCCTATGTCCAGCAGTGGACGTTAAAAGGCTGATGGATGAATGGATGGGAAAATGTCAATTACCGCACACCCTACTGCCAAGGCAAATAATGGGGTAGTGAGAGGCCCTTTCTCACTAAATAAGCTGCCGTGCACCGTCTTTCCGCCCGTACGTGGTGAACCATCGGTACCGCCTTGATAGCCAATTCAAATGGTCCACATGCGGACCCCAACAATACCCTCTCTCAACTGAAAGCAAACCCCTATTCAACTTGGCTACTATACTTATATCAGGTATTTTATTTTTCAGATTCGCAGAGCTCACTGCCAAGGTATTCATCTCATCATCAATGCCTGTTCACATCTTCTCGAAAGTTTGTGCCACTCCGCTGGTATCTTTTGGTACCATACTTTACGGTGCTGCTGCTGGAGTCATGGTCACGGCGTCCCATAACCCAAAGGAAGACAATGGATATAAGGTCTACTGGGGAAATGGATGCCAGATTATCACACCTCACGATAATCATATACTCGAAGAGATAGAGCAGTGCTTAGAGTGAGTAGATTTTAGATCTTACTAGCTGACTCAGCAAACGTTGTTTTGCCATATAAATTATTTCTACATCGGCAGTAGAAGGATGAAAAATTAGGGTTGTATGTATTTTTTAATGTCGAATCATAATAAAATAACAACAACATAGTATCACGCCTGTATTCCCCGAAGGGGTAGGCAGAGGTGTATTTACACACCCACGATTCGCCAGCTATGTTTAAGTCCCACGTAATAGGGGGACCTCATGATCAGCAGTCGCACGGACTACCGCTGCACCACCAAGGCAATCAAAATAGCAGACCCCAATAAATTGTAGTTAGGTATTGAAGTTGGTATTACACTTACCCATTCACTTAAATCCTGTCAGGGTTTCCACGAACTGCCCTTTACCTTCCACAATGGCCAAATGATTATGCTATAAGCAGTCGCATAAGATAAAAATAAAAATTGTTCAAAAAATAATATTTAGGGGTGGGTCACCCTTTTCATTTAGGGGTATGAAAAATAGATGTTGGCCGATTCTCAGACCTACCCGAAAATTTTATATATTAGATAATCATTTCTAGCCTTTATGATGTGAGGATCATCTTTTTAATCTACCCATCTGCTACTACCACTTGCTTACCCCCAGGTTGAATGGTTCGGCTCGATCGGGGAAGTACCACCTTCTCACATAAGATCAGCGTGTAACAACGGTAGTTTTTCCTACCATCGTGTTTCGTATGATGAGTGAGAGCGCTGGAGGCCAAAATTCCCTCTATCCTCTCCTTATTATCCATCCTATCTGCTCCTTATTATCCTATCTATCCTCTCCTGATTATTCTTTCTATACCTTTCCTTGGAGATGGCGATGTGCGAGTGATGCCTCTGGTGTTGCTCGACTCAACATACGAAACACCACGGTAGGAGTAATACCGTTGCTTCTTGCTGATCTGATCTTCTGTGAGAGGGTGGTACCTACTTCTCGATCGAGCCGGCCCATTCATGCTAGGATAAGCAACGCTCTACCACTAACAAATATAAAAAGAAAATAAATGCGTGACAGTAAATAATATGTAACCGCTTACCATCAGGTGGGCCGTAAGCTTGCTCACCACCCATTTAGTAGATTTTTCATGAAGTCTTAAGCTCTTAAGTGACCGGGCAATAAAGGTTGTGTGCAATAAAGGATGTGTGCAATAGAGGATGTGTGATTATATTAGATCAATTTTTTTATACCATAAGGGTAGCCAACGAGCGTACGTTCCCCCTGGTGGTAAGCGATAACCTTCTCATAGCCCGGGCTTGCTCCCAGAGGAGAACCCAATCATGTACAGTACTAATTACAATTACGAAGTTCTCATGACTTAAATGACTCTAATTTCTAGTATTCCAGAGGACCATTGGAATATTGAAGAGATCCATGCTCATAAACTGGTGAAAGACTGCCAGGACGAAGTAACGAATAAATACATGGAATCTATCATCAGTTTAAATCCTGAGATCCTGCAGGAAAATAAGACAGCTGCAATAGATATCGTATACAGTGCTATGCATGGTGTCGGCTATGAATACATCTTGAAGGCTTTCCAAAGTGCCAATCTGAAAGTAAGATTGTAAAAGAATAAAAATATTTCAGTTCTATTAATATGTGAAAGTTTTATGTTTGGATGTATGTTACTCGATACGCGAAAATGGTTGAACAGATTTGAAAGAAATTGTGTAAACAGATTATTAATTGAATTAACAAATAAGATACCGCTTATCCTGCCTGGACAAAAAAAACTTCTGTAGAATGGCTTTTCTTCCGTAAAGACGAATGTGCCTAGACTGACGTATTTGCATTATATTGACTGAATTTGAAAGTCCACCAAGACGAAAGTCGGACGGCATCTAGCATAGAATATAATATAAATAAATTTATATGTTTCACCTCTACCAGGCGTCCCAATACGGCCCATTTCGTTTTTTGTCGACTGGTCATGCCCAAATCGCTCTGTACACTAGAGACAGTTTAGTGTACTTCTGAGTCGCTAAGATATGATATTCATTTATTATCAGGCGCGGTGACAGCCGTTGCGCATCACAAAGATTGGTGTAAGGTAAAGATATGCGATAAGAATTAAATGCTCTGAATGCTGTAATATAACTGTCTTTATTCAATAAAAATTTGGTGTATAAGAGGACTTGTTTAAACACTTAACACTTCTTAATATACTAAATACACAACATTGGTCTCATTCCGTCGTTTCCGTTCCGTAGCGGTGAAGATTCGTTGCTGCTGTTAAAAATTCTGGATTACAATAACTTACTGACTAAACGTTTAAAATACCGCAATGTATTATACAGACTCACGCTTGGAAAGGCACATTTTTATTGAAATTAATACTTAATATCACAGACAAATAATCCTTACTAATATTATAATGTGAAAGTGAATTTGCTTATTTGTAACCTGTCAACGCCGTAACTACTTAATTGTTTGTCACTAAATTTGGCATACACATCCGAAGTACTATTTACCCCAGAAAAATTGAGGATTCCTTGGGATGGCTATTTTTGTCAAAATATTTTAGATTTGGTGTCAAATTTAGACTAGTTTAATATAATAAAAATATTGATAATTTTCACCACAGCCTCCAATAAGTGTTAAACAACAGCAAGATCCGAACCCAGATTTCTCAACGGTGGTATTCCCAAACCCCGAAGAGTTGCAATGTCTAGAACTAAGCAAGAAATTAGCAGAAGAGCGTGGTGCTAAACTGGTCCTGGTTAATGATCCTGATGCAGACAGACTGGCCGTCGCCGAATATGATGACAGGTGACGATATAAATCAGCATTCTAGTGATTATTATTATTTTATTGCTGGTGGCAGAAGAGTTGATAGCCCACCTGATGGTAAGTGTTAACTGCCAATCATTGAAGAGTACCAGAGGCTTAACAAAACTGTTGCCTACCGAAAAAATGTGAATAATGACCATATGCTGGGGAAAACCACATGTCCTCCATGTGGGTGTGGCTAAAAATTACAAAAAAATAAGTACGATAAAAGGTAAATTAATCCTCTAAGGATGTGGTTCACCATCCGTCTCGTCTCGTTTCCACGAGCATGAAAATTGGCTAGTGGAAGGCCGTGGCAAGTGACATTCTGTTACCTCTATCTACGTTTCTGATAAGAAATCGTGACTCTTATGTACCTTATCAACCTCATAGCCTAGGATGGCAGAGATAATGTAACACGGTTCCAGTGGCCCGCCCTTACAGGTGGAGAGACGGCACACGGTGGGTTGATTTAGTGTGGGTGAGGGCTCCACACTACCTACATTTTTTCGTCTGAACAAAATAAAAGGATGGCAGTGCCCATTTGCCTGTAACGGAGGAAGAAGAGTCAAGCTCTGCCACAATCAGTAATTAAAACCAAATGGATATGAAGTTGTTGTTTTGCTATGTTTTTGTGATCCGCAGATCCAAAACCTGGCACATATTCACTGGTAACGAGATGGGAGCACTTCTAGGATGGTGGTTATTGCAGCAGTTTAGTAAGAAATATCCTGGCGACTTGGAAGTGTATGTGATGGCCAGTATTGTCAGCTCGAAAATGTTAAGGGCCATTGTGCAAGGTAAAGGGCAGTTCGTGGAAACCCTGACAGGATTTAAGTGGATGGGTAAGTGTAATACCAACTTCAATACCTAACTACAATTTATTGGGGTCTGCTATTTTGATTGCCTTGGTGGTGCAGCGGTAGTCCGTGCGACTGCTGATCATGAGGTCTCGGGTTTGATTTCCGGGTCGACCTTTATTATTGAGCTTTTTCGTAAAAAGAAAAAATCTCAGTAGCAGCCCGGAGTTTGGAAATGTGCCCGGTAGACGGTAATAGGCTCGCCCCCTATTACGTGGGACTTAAACATAGCTGGCGAACCGTGGGTGTGTAATACACCTCTGCCTACCCCTTCGGGGATACAGGCGTGATATAGCATCACGCGTGATCTCTAAGCTATCGCAGTTACTTAATAGTGACAATCCAAATCTCAAAAATTAAATATATTTTAGGCAACACCACATTATTGTTGGCGCAAGAAGGCAAACTGCCATTGTTTGCCTTTGAAGAAGCAATCGGGTACATGTGCGATCACAGGGTGCCCGAGAAGGATGGCATTTCATCTGCTGTGCAGGTTAGTGTTGTAACGGCAGGTAACATATTGCTCAGAAATTACATTCAGCATAAATATACTTGTTGTGAGTGTACTTATATATCCATTTATTGTTTGCAAAGTGGTCCGACAAAATAATTATTATTCCCTAGCGTGGAGCTTAAGAGGTGGTCATTTTGTTGGAGACTAAGAAAATATACCTACGGTAAAGTACAAATTATAATTTGTGATTAAGGAAAAAGAGTATTTTAGTACAGGCGGGAATCGAACCTGCGTCCCTTCCTATCCGGGGAAGTGCTCTAATCCACTGAGCTACAGTACTATCTTTTAGACATACCCAATCTCCTTATCACATTTGTCTTAACGACCAACGCCCTCTATCGGAACGCATTTACATGCATTAATCCTATAATATACCTACGGTAATTAAATGTTGGCTAAACATTTGGAACCTGAATCCAGCCCCCTTAGAATGAAAAACGAAACGTTAGACGAACTTTCGTTTCATTGTGATTGGTCGCCTGATTCACGCGTCGAAATCTCGACTAATCGGGAATCACGCGTCGGATTGTCGATTTCACATTTTCGTACTTTGTATTCTGATACCAGAAAGTATTTAAAAGGAAATGCCAATATTTTTTCGCAAGCTTTCTTTATTTATTGGATAGTAACCTTCATTAATTAATTTGTATCTAGGTAGCATCTTTAGCATCGCATTTCTACTCTACGGGTTCCTCTGTTCTAAAGCAACTGCACGCTTTATACGCCGAATACGGGTACCACGTCACACATAACAGTTATTACATCTGCCATGAACAAGGCGTGATACAGCGAATATTCAGGCGTATCAGGAACTACGAAAGCCCAGGAGAGGTGTTGTATATTTTATTTTCTACATAAATTCTAACTAATATTTGATTTGCTGATGGTTAAGTCTGATAATCATATGGTTAAAGACCTGATGCCCTTATTTTCATCTAGTAAGCCCGTTGGATCACATGGAGTGGTGAAGTATTCTGAAGCGGTCGCCATCAAACATTAGCAGTTCTTCACAGCTATACACTTGAGTTTTTCTTGAATATACATGATAAGCTCGAATGTATTGTTGGTGTGGAACTGCTTTCATCACACCTGGGGGATGGTTACTTGATTCTACATTTCACGTAAAATATCTTGAAGCCTCCTTACTACATTTAATTAGATTTAATTATCGAGCGTCTTTTCAAAAGAGCCTAATTCGTCAATAATGTCTATATTGATGGACAAAAGCAATAAGAAGTGTGTCCTTGACACAATTCTTTTCCGTAGACATGAGCTGTTTTTAACAATCATTGAAATTCATTGTGAATGTGGATTTAGGACCGAATTTGCATTAGAGAATAAAGTTTTATCCTAAGAGTGGATTCGACCAAACTCGAATATATACAAGAATAACTCGAATACATACCGAGAATAATCTATTCCACGATTTTATTCTCTTATATAATCAACAGTCGTTTTTCCACGCCATCTGACGTATCGCTTATACTTGGAATAGCTATTCGCGACTTCGCTAAGTGAATGTAATACTCAGCAAAAAGAAATTATTCTACAAACGGGACAGTGTATAGCTTAACTCATCTCAACTCTTATTTGTCGTATTATAGCGTGAGAAAGTAGCTGTCACGCACCCGAAACCGATATTGGTTTCGAAAAATGACAGCACAAAAAAGATGACGCCATTTTTTTTATTCTTGGATTAACTCCTTATTCGATGCTTATCGGTGGTATAGTGACTATTCCCAAATAGGTTCGCTATTCTTCGAATTGTTGTTGGTAAAATGTAAAATTGATATATTCACGAGTAAGTAGCGATTTATTCTAGGAATAAAATGTATTCTTGTTTGGTCGAATCCGCGCTTAATGTTATAAATTAGGCCCTTTTAAAAAGACATTCCTGAATTTATGATACATGTCATGAGAAATTTAATTTTACTGTATTCTTCGTCGAGTGGTATGGGATAGTTTTCCTTACGTTTGGGTAACCCACAAATATGTATTTAATTAATATAATTATGTCCGTTAATTCTAATGCGTGCAAATTTCCTCGTGGCGCAACAATTTATACATTTAAAATTATGGGGTGCTGCTTCGTCAATAAATAATGTTTTTAAAAAGAAATGCATAAATAATTACACTAATATCGCTTTCACATTTCATTGCTGCTAATATCGTTTTCACATTTCATTGGTCAGACTGTATCTAGAAACCTTATCAAGTTGCTGTCCCCACGCAAATGAGACCGAATTCCGTACATATTTGAAAAGCCGCGTTTAACCTACGGGGATCTAGAACTAGGGATATAGAACTGAAAACTTTTTTAAATACTTTAGTAGCTTCGATAGCCGTATTGATTTACAGTATTACGTCTATCAATTAGGGGCAAAAACTAAATTACTGTTAGTAAGTCAAGGCAGTGGTGCTACAACTTCCATCCATCCATCAGCCTTTCAACGTCCACTGCTGGACATAGGCCTCCCCAAATTGGGGTTATAGTGCCGTAATCGCCACGCTTGGCAGGCGGGTTGGCGATCGCAGTGGATGTTGTTAATACTCGAAGAAGTGCTGCTGCCCACTCCCCCGGAATCCCTCAGTCGGCTCTTACGACTCCCATGGGTGGAGAGGGGTAGGACAATTCTAAAGCCGGCCCCACACGGCAAGCGCGGCAATTTGTTGAGTGTTTGGACAAAAATTCATTCACAATGATGGCCTTGTACGAAGGCGCTTTATGGTGGTGCAAAATCCAAGAATTTTTTTTCCACAAACCTGGCCTTTTTCGTCTAATTTGCTCTCTTAAACGCCGCATAACGCTCAAATAATATTCTTTATTTATCGTTTGACCTTCTGGCAAGAATTCCGAGTGCACAACACCGCGATAGTCAAAGAAAACAGTCAACATGACTTTGACTTTTGATCGACTTTGGCGTGGTTTTTTCGGTTTCGGTTCAGTTGGAAGTCGCTACTCCCAAGCTTGTTGACTAGTTTGCATGTCAAACTCGTATACCCACGTCTCGTCACCAGTAACATTGCGTTTCATGAATGTTAGGTCGGAATTTACTCGTTCTAGCATGTCCTCAGAGACTCATGCGATTGAGTTTTTGCAGAAAATTCAGGTCTTTTGGGGAGTAGCCGAGCGGAAACATGTTTCATACCCAAGTGATTATTTAAAATGGTACGGATCGACTCGTGAGACACAAAAATTTAGCCTCCTATCTCTCCCAAAGTTGAATGAGGATTTTCAGTCACTATTTCCTTCACTTTTGCAATGTTAACTTCAGTTGCAGACGTTGATGGCCTACCAGAGCGAGGCAAACCTCCCATCACATCTCGACCGCTTTTTACCACTCATAAGCACGTGTTTTTGATAAAGTCGATTCACCATAAGCCTTCTGACATTTTCAATGACTCCGAACACGAAATTACATTGGCGATGCAAAATTTAAGACAAACTCTTTGTTCGATGTTTTGTCTATTATGAAATTCGCAATACACACTAGATATGATATAACTAAAAACAGCACTATTTAATATAAATAACAGATACAATTCAAACTCCGCGCTAAAATGGATAACAGTTGTGCCAATCTAACAACAACAAAAAAAACTAAAATTTGAATTTGGAACCATAAACAAATCATCCATTCCCAATACTTTCTTGACTGAATGTATTTCTAATTTGTTATAATAATAGGGAAGCCGACGATGCTAATTGGGGCTTTACTTGAGCGTCATGGAGACCTATTGGATTGCAAAGCTTAGATGATAAGAAGAAAAAAATGTTATATAATGTATCCTTTTCTTTAGTGGGGTAAGCAGCTATAGATTTTCAAATATGTAAAAAAATACTGTTGTATGGACATACTCGAGCGCGTCAGATATTGATATCGTCCTACGTATTTTTAATAATGTATGTATGTTAATCTGATCGTTTGCATGATGCGGGTGGACGTACGTAAGTGTTGAAAAGGAAAAAAAAAATTAATTGAGCGCGTCAGATTTTCTAAGGGGATATTAAGTGAACCTAAAAAAACTCTCATTCAATAATCTGACGATTTCGATGTGACGCGAACTCTAGGTCATTAATATAATGTGCAAAAAAAATCGCCATTTTGAAATACTGAAGCGCGTCAGATTAAGGGCTGGTTGTTTCAAACGATTGATTATCGTAACATACGTACGTCAAAAAATAACGATTACGAACGATATTTAACGTACGTTAAATACAAAGCGTTGTTTCATTCCCTAAAAAACCAGTCGTCAAGGTTATTAGGGATGCCAGCACATAGCAATGTATTTTCGTAATAAAAATAGATGGGAGAATTTTCTAGTATGCCTTGCCCGTATACGTCAGTTTATCTTTTTTTTTTATCATAGACAGAGGATGGGTTGAGGTTAGTCTATGGTTTTTTTTTTGTCATGGAAGTAATAGGTAATGTATATAAGTATATACTATATATACATATTACTTATTTATTTTATTATTTATGACGCGAATGACAAAACTTTGAATTATTCCTTTATTATTAGTTGTGAATTGTGACAATATTAATAGGTAATATAAAGAAAAGTAAGCTATTCATGCAGAAGTTAATGCCGCTGGAGACCAACTGATTTCACGTCTGTTAAAGTTTGATTTGAAATCTAGCTATATTATAGAAGTCAGTTCGTTAGATGGAATGTTTAAAAGAAAAATTCTCAGTAACAGCCCGGAGTTTGGAAATGTGCCCGGTAGACGTCAATAGGCTCGCCCCCTATATCGTGGGACTTAAACATAGCTGGCGAGTCGCGGGTGTGTAATACACCTCTGCCTACCCCTTCGGGGAATACAGGCGTGATGCTATGTGAATTTTTATATAATAAGGACGTAATTTATCGATAACCCGAGTCACTCGATGAATAATATGACACACTGTTGATTTCTGCAAACCTGACACATGCCCATCACATCTCATAAGCGATCCTGAACCATAACATTGTAGAGTAGCAAGTACCTGATCTGTAGGTAGGCTAGGTTTTACTGCCAAGGTTCTGAAATATTGTAGACAAATAAATTTTAAATCAAATTCTTATGAGAAATTCTACTTTTCTATAACAAATTTTATATCGTTTTCGATACGACGTGTCAACAATAGAGCTACTTCCTTTATTAGGTACACAATAGTCTCACGATACCTTGCAATTAATGAATTCCTGCTCATCCCAAAAAATATCAAATATTAGGTGTTATGACTACATCTTCATACGCTTTCGGCAATTGATCACCTGCAAACCAGATCATTTTGAACTTTCCATCGACAACGAATTTTTGTTACTTCGGCTTGTGGAAATCGTCAGATTATATATTTTTCGTTATCCTTGAATTATTTCCTTCAAAATAAAAAAATAAATTAGCCACGCTCGAGAATGTCAAGATATCGTTTTTTTTCTTTGCAGCTTTGTAACCCTCCCACTCCCTTTCGTCACGCTCAAATCGTCAGATTTTCATAATATATTCTTATTAGCTCATAATTAACCCACCTTATCTTAATCTGACGCGCTTTAATATTTCTGACCATCGATTTTTTTTTACTAATCTGACGGGCTGCCCTAGACGCACGTCACTATATAGAGGGCTCATATATGGTACAGGTACTCAGCAGGATGCAAGGTATCCTCCCTTATGTTAAGCTGCCGCGCTCGAGTAATTCCCATACTTCCTTCTGCGGCTCCCCTACTATAATTTTACTAACATTTTAAACTATAATATGTAATGCTTGTTTTTAAATCCTGTACTGTTGCAATAAAGGTTATAATAAAGTAAGTATCTACTTGTATAATAAATTTCGGCAATGATTATAGCGATTTGTTAATATTAAAATGACAGGTGTCTCTATTCCCATCTGTCAACCTAGGGTATGTGTGATGGTGTAATTGTGTGTAGTGGCATGCCAGCCAATTGTGTAACATCGAATTAGTATTTATCGAAAAAGCATTCGATAAATGTGAAATAATTGTGTTAAAACGAATTTGCTCAATTCGATATTTTTAATTGATTTTGAATACTATATTATGAATATGATTAATTATATAAAATCTGTCGTGATTAATCGAGATTACCAGGATACCTACCCTTATTTTTTTTTTTTTGTTGTGTCCGGAAATGTGTACTTACCTAACCGCACACCCCGTCGTTCGGGGCAACGAACAGTTACCTAACCGCACACCCCGTCGTTCGGGGCAACGAACAGGGTAGTGTGGGGCCCTCACCTACCAAATAAACCCGCCGTGTGCCGTTTCTCCGCCTTTATTGGCGGGCCACTGGAACTATGTTACATTGATTCAGTGGTAGGATACCTCCCTTTTTTGTTAAGGCGAGAAAAAATGTTCCTAACCGCACACCCCGTCATTCGGGGCAACGAACAGGGTAGTGTCGGGCCTTCACCCTCCCCTGAGAATACTCTTATGCGGCTCCGAAATGTCGGAATAGTAGCTTTCATGCCTTCATGGTAATGTTTAAATAACAAGGAAACATTTTCACAGCAAGGTCAAACTAAACTTAGAAATGTGTATGTACAAAATATTACATGATTTTCGTAATTGTAAAGATGCTCAAAATTAATAAATGCTGTGTTTATATTTCAGTATCCGAAAAAGATAGGGTCATGTGAAGTGGTGTACGTTAAAGATTTTTCCGCCGGCGTTACTATACCCGAAGAGGTTAATGGAGAGGGTAACCATCTAAGTAAGTACTTGGAATAATGTATGTAAATGCGTCCGATAGGTGGCGTGAGTAGTAAAGACATCTAAAAGCAATTGTGAAGTGGAGATTGGGAGTCGTCGGTGACCGCGATGGCTTAGTGATCTAGAGCACTTCCCTGGATTGGAAGGGGCGCAGGTTATAATCCCGCTCGCAGTACTTTCGCAAATAACTTGTTCTTTTATATACAGTTAAGCCACCCAATATTTTTTTTTACTACATCATAGCTATTGATGTGTTATAAAGTAAAATTTACTCACTGTCTCTTGGGTCTAGTTGCGTAAATCATATGTAATTTTTTGTACGGCTGGTACATGAACCTGCTACATCGCAGTTTTCTCAGTTGCAAAGCTCGACCAGTGAAGTACCATCATCTCGTGGAATTCTACTGTTGTTTTTCTTTCAGTGAGTGAGAGCGCTTAAAGTTTAAGCGCTTTTAAGTTCTTACGCATTTGTCATCCTCTATCTACTTCCGCTCTAAAAGTCTGGTTGACCGCTTTCCACCACGTACGCCACCCTTTTTTTTTGAACGCGGGAAAAAATGTTCCTAACTGCACACCCCGGCAACGAACAGGGTAGGCCTGCACGCACTAAAGAAACCCGCCGTGTGCCGTCTCTCCGCCTTTCTTGGCGGGCCACTGGAACTGTTACATTCCTTCGATGGTATCCATTAGAAAAAAACAATCAATGCTTTCAATATTTAATTTAATTTATGCAGAAGTGCTGGGCACCGGCCTGGACCAAGACTACACGTCGGGCGAGATGGTCATGTTCAAGTGCCACAATGGGCTGAGCGTCACGATACGGACAAGCGGAACAGAGCCCAAACTGAAGTACTACTCGGAGCTCGTGTGTGACGCGCCTACTAAGAGGTAAGTAAAAGCGGTGGTCTAGCGGTGTATGAGACTGCGAAGCACGGCCTGGGGTTGGAACCCCGGGCCGGTTCAACAAAAGGTTATTGTGTTTTTCCTGAGTAATTCTCAATAGAAGCTCGGAGTTAAAGTGCATCAGAAAGCTCGTCACTCGCAGGCTTCACCTAAGACGTTAAGAATGAATGTGTTATCGAAATTCGCAGTCCCGAGCATTGTCGCGATGGCTGAATTGGCAAAGCATCTGGAACGGTATCCTGAAGATGCAGGTTCAAATCCTGCTTGTGACTGTTATTTTCGGTCACCCATCTGATGCCGGTCGAACGTAAGCTGCTTAATCCTGTACTTAACCGATCGGCAAGTGCATAACTAGGCTACGACCTCTTCTGTTGTACTTTACTATATTCTCAATTTACTCAAGTCTTCTAAAACAGGTTTTTGAGGAGAATTGGAACCTACATTAGTTCAGAATTCAAAATGTCACTACCCCATTCCTTACGGTGAATGTCACAATGCCGAAAGAATGTTTTGATCATTTATCTATAAATTAAGGATATTTATAATTGTCTATAAAAATCGTGGCAATAGTTGTATAGGTATATAATCTTACTTAAATGTATAGCATTTATTTTGCTTTAATTTTATAATATAGCAACAATAGCTGCCTCGGTGGTGTAGCGGTAGTGTATGCGACTGCTAATCATGAGGTCTCAGGTTCGATCCCCGGGTCGACGTCAATAGGCTCGCCCCCTATTACGTGGGACTTAAACATAGCTGGCGAATCGTGGGTGTGTAATACACCTCTGCCTACCCCTTCGGGGAATACAGGCGTGATGCTGTGTTGTTTATATAGCAACAACTTTTAACTGCGTGTGTGAGTGTAATGAAACTATACAAAAAGAACAAAAAAAAAGAGACGCAATGAGTTTAAGAGATTTTAGTATTATTTGGCATGTTGATACGTTGCAGCTGCTCGCGCGTCGAAACAACACTAAACGAAATGAGTGCAGGAAAGCCTAATCTGCACTCATTTATAGTGGACACTTTTAGTGCCTAATTGCTGATCTTCTCTTTTTTATATATCAAATAAAAAATGTAACGTTAAATATATTTAAAAGATATTTTTGTTTCAGCGAGCAAGATGTCATGAACATGAAACTCAAGGAAATGATGCAAGAATTTATCGAAAAATTGTTACAACCCAAAGAAAATGGTCTCATTGGTTAGAATATATTCTTTAAAAAATAAATAATTATATATTGACATAAGGGTAAATTTGAATTTAAAGTGTCGCAAAACAGCGGGTGGGACGTGATGCGCATAGAATGTACTAAATGATCTGGAATGTACTAAATGCTGGTCGAGAAAACTCTATATAGAGTGCTCTATATTAATTATAACTAGTAGGTACATCGCCCTACATCTGCTAACATCGCCTCAACGTCGCGTTGCCGTCCGTCACGCCCTCTATTTAGCGAGACCATTAGTCTTTAGAAATTCCTTAACATTCCTTTATTGCACAAAAAAACTTAGCCATTTAAAAATATTGTTCATCTGTTTTCTGCCTGTTAACACTGTTAACCATGATTATACTAGATCCACATTTTCATGCCATATTTTTGACTTCAAAACAATAAAATGTATGCTTTTTTAATTCATCCGGTACATACGAATGGAACATTTTTCGAATGCATCAATTTCAACATCTGTCTAAAATGCAAAACAAATTGTTTGTTCTCATATAAATAAATAAGTGTTAGTGCAGTGTTGCCATTGGGAAAAAGTAATGATAATGTCTAACATTATGTGACAGGTATTTATGTTATAATCTACAATTTTATTAGCAATAATATATTTTTAAAATGAAACTATTTTATAAATAAAATTTGTAAAATAGAAATACGTTTCCACGATGTGACACGTACCCTCAAATATGTGAGGCCGGTGATGTGCACATTACATTAGTGACGTGAATTTACAGTGACGATTGTTTTATAGTAATAGCACATTGTGAGTGATACACAGAGTGACACAACGGAAAGTTAATTATTACGGGTCCAGCAGTGATTGATTCTATATGTTCTATATAAACAACTAAAAGATATTTTGTAGTGTCAATAAAAATTGTTTTATATTGATGCGAAAAATGTAAAGTAAATGCCAGTGATTTAAAGTCGCTTTCACATATATTGAACAAATTTTGTATGTGAAAAACCCGTACGAATCGGACGTAAAAGACCTTTTGCTATTCAGATATTAACTATATATAATTCCTAACTAATTTAACCAGTACACCAGCAAACATATAGAAACAAAATTAGAGGATTCGTTAATAGGGCGAACGTCGCCAACTTAGTAATGCTTCAATGTAGCCATATGCTGATCAATTGGACCGTGTTGTGCAGATCTGATCCAACCTACAAACTTGACAAAATGAATTGAAAATAATCTCTATTTTTGTGTCACGAAGACTCGTTTTATTCTGCCAACTACTTTTTTATGATAGGCTATATTATATAACCCAAGACTACGAATAACACTGACAAAATAAAGCAGAAGTGGTTCAAATCAGTACGGTTTTTATCTGGGTTAGCTCATTTCTGCATAACACGGTCCAATTGAAACTCTAGTAACCAGATTGCAGAAGAGTTACCTATTCTTTTGTGTTCCAAACATTTATTTAATATTAAGAAATTAATTTAAGACCAAATGTTACCAGTTCTCAGCTCTAAAAGTCAAACTTTTAGTATATTGTGATTGATTAAAGCATTTCTGATTATTATCCTGTTTAGATTATTAAATATACAAATTATTTGAGAATAAGGAAAAAGAGATTTTTTGTACTAGCGGGAATCGAACCCGCGTCTTTCCAATCCGGGGAAGTGCTCTAAGCCACTGAGCTATAGTACAGGTCTTTCAACCAAGATCAAAAATGTTTAAAAAATCGCGCCATCAAATAGTA
This sequence comes from Leucoma salicis, assembly GCA_948253155.1. Taxonomy (NCBI): domain Eukaryota; kingdom Metazoa; phylum Arthropoda; class Insecta; order Lepidoptera; family Erebidae; genus Leucoma; species Leucoma salicis. The sequence continues at coordinate 4,252,635 of OX411808.1, read as the reverse complement.
TGTCGGTTTAATGCATGTAAATGCTTCCGATAGATGGCGCTGGTCGTAAAGACAAATGTAATAAGGAGATTGGGATGGTTGAAAGACCTGTACTATAGCTCAGTGGCTTAGAGCACTTCCCCGGATTGGAAAAGATGCGGGTTCGATTCCCGCTAGTACAAAAAAAAACTCTTTTTCCTTATTCTCAAATAATTTGTACTTTAAAAAGTGGCGGAGCATGTCAAATGCTAAAAAATATAGATCAAAAATGTTATTAAATATATTTTTAGGTTAGTGTTACCAGGGCTAATTTGATAAACTACAAAATTAGTTGGTATTTTAGATACCAAAGCTATATTTATATTATTTCATACTGTGATTTATATTTTAAAAGACAAAACCCATCACTAATATTGATATGCCATTGTTTATTCAATAAAATTATATTTATTAAAACCTTTTTTCATTGTAATATCCACGTAGGCTTGGCTAAATTGACTATCGGTATTTTTCTATAGAAAAAAAAGCAATGGTATAGATAAAGAAGTGCAACACTATCACTGAAAAGACTTTGGTCTAAACAATCGATGATATCGGTTCTTCCGATACTAATATTGATATTCTTTCAATTTTGCTAATACGATCACATAGAACTATCAACAGTCCAAAACTGTCCTGTCTCTTTGGACTATTGAAGCTCTGTTTCAACTACCTCGGTGGTGCAGCGGTAGTGTGTGTGACTGCTGATCTCAGTGGATGGTCTCGGGTTCGATCCCCGGGTCGAGCAATGGTATTGAGCTTTTCCATAAAAAGAAAAATTCTCAGTAGCAGCAGCCCAGAGTTTGAAAATGTACCCGGTAGACGGCAATAGGCTCGCCCCCTATTACGTGGGACCTAAACATATCGCCAACCCGCCTGCCAAGCGTGACGATTAGGGCACTATCCCCCATTCTTGACTCCTCAAGACATCCGTCTATGTCCAGCAGTGGACTTTAAAAGGCTGATGGGTGGATGGATGGAAACATAGCTGGCGAATCGTGGGTGTGTAATAACCTCTGTCTACCCCTTCGCGGAATACAGGCGTGATGCTATGTGATAGTTGTGTTGGTAATATTTTAACATTACAGATTGTTATTTTTAAATATACAACTCGCTCGGTTGGCAATCGGATGGGTAACCAAAAAGTGATACCAATTTGTAGGAGTGTTCGCAACGGCTATTTATTAAAAACGTTAAATAACGATGTGCTATTTTTAAAACGCCTATTATTTTTTATATTAACGATATCTTTTGATTATCGTCGTATAGCACATCGTGCGATATTTGAGGTTACGTTATTTAATATAGCTAGGTACGCGCGTTGAGCAGTTAACAATCTTAACAATAGATTACTCTGTCTACTAAGTGAATTGAAATTGTGATCTAAGATATATGTATTTAGATTCTGCCCGCGGTTTCGTCTGCGTGGACCTCAGAATTGGGTCAATACTTACTAATACACTTCATACACTAAAATGTGTGTTATGCATTTACGCCTTAACTACTGACCTACTGACATTTTTGATTAAATTTAAGTAGACTTTTAAAGATATTATCTAACCGAAAATTATTTACACTATTCTACAACAAAATTTTATTTACAGTTTTATAATACACTAAACAAACAGACACAATAAACCAACACCACGAATAATTTAAAATCACAAACTATAAGTAGGTACATCTAAACAAATAACGCGCGGCAATCGCTCAAAAACTCAGGATAATCATACGTTATTCCAGCTTAAGCGACATCCGTACTGATTCATTATATAATCGATCAAAAATATAACGAAATAGAAATCAAATAACCAAACGATGTTTTAGATACTTAGATTATTTTGCACGTTATTTTTATAATTGACAGAAATGTAGTTCATAAGTGGTAAAGTTAGAGCATAATTTCGCATGTGACAATGATATGAACGGGTTAGGGTCATTCCGTTCTGTCCCTTTCTTTCGCGGTATGACTGACTGAAGTAACTGACTGTTCAAGTGTGCATGAGACTGTGATATTTTGTTAGTGTAGTGTGTCGTCGCCCCCCCGGGCTGGGCGTAATTTGCTACGCAGACGATACACTCGTCACAGCCCGGGGCGGGACCCTCGAGGAGGCGGCAACGCTGGCCACCTCAGGAACCGCGGAGGTGGTCAGGCGGATCGAGGCGCTGGGGCTTAGGGTGGCCCTTGAAAAGTCGGAAGCCCTACTCTTCCATGGGCCCCGACGTGGCCCACCCGCCAGCGCCTCGATAACGGTCAACGGTGTGGGCTTTCCAATCCAGGCCCACATCAAATATCTGGGCCTGGTATTGGATGGACGGTGGCACTTTGACGAGCACTTCCGCCGTCTTGCGCCAAAGCTCGTCGGCACGGCGTCCGCCCTCGGGCGACTGATGCCGAATTTCGGCGGACCGAGTCTCGCGTGTCGACGACTCTACGCGGGGGTAGTACGGTCAATGGCACTGTACGGCGCGCCCGTGTGGGCGGAGTCTCTGGCCACTCGCAATAGGGCCCTTCTGTGGCGTCCACAGAGGGTCGTAGCGGTCAGGGCAATACGCGGGTTCCGCACGGTCTCGTGCGATGCAGCCTGCGCGTTGGCCGGAATCCCCCCGTGGGATCTGAAGGCGGAGGTGCTCGCCGACGTTTATCGGCGGGCGTCGACAGCGCGGGCGGGGGGCAGCCGCCCCTCGCCAAGCGCAATCTCAGCGTAGCGGGAAGATGCCCGCCGCGCCACCGACCTAAAGTGGAGGTCTCGGCTGGAGACGCCCCGGGCTGGTCTCTGGACCGTGGGGGCGCTCCAGCCGATCTTGGAAGAATGGGCGGGGTGGCAGCACGGGGTCCTCACCTTCCGGTTGGTGCAGGTTTTGTCGGGGCACAGTTGCTTCGGTAAATACCTGCACACGATCGCTAGGAGGGAGACGACCCCAGGCTGTCACCACTGCGACTGCGGCGAGGACTCGGCGCACCACACGCTCGAGTCGTGCCCGGCCTGGGATGTGCAGCGCCGAGAACTCGCTGCAGTCATAAGCGTGGACCTGTCGTTGCCGGCCATTGCGCGAGCGATGGTTGGCAGTGACAGGGCCTGGACCTTCTGCGAGGCTGTCATCTCGCGGAAGGAGGCGGCGGAGAGGGCCCGGGAGGAATCCTCCTTCGCGGACCCGATTCGCCGTCGGAGCGCGGGGCGGCGTGCGCGCGCTTAGCTGCGCCTGATGCCGCCCTAGCCGAGGCTGCGGACGGTGGGGTCGGGGAGTACCCTGCCGTCCGCGGAAGCCTACCGCGAAGGTGTGAAACCCAAGTGCGCGGGGCGTCGCACAAGAGAGGGTGCCCGAAGGGGCTGCCGCCTGCGGATCGCGGTGAAACGTCGCGGTTCCCGTGATCCGCCGTAGCAAGGGCGGGTGAGGGCGCACGGTGGGTTTTTAGTGGGTGAGAGCCCCACACTACCCCGTTGTCCCCCGGGAAGCGGGGTGTGCGGTAGGACATTGTTGCCCACCTAAAATAAAAAAAAAAAGTGTCGTCGACGTCGTGGCATAGCAGTTGTGGTAGCGCTTATGTAATAAACATAATCGCTCAACAAAAATAACGCTTGCCTGGTGTAATAAATAACTAGGCTATAGATTATTTATAAATAGCAAGTGATTTATATATTAGTTATTTAATATAACGAACACTCCTACCAATTTGTAGACACCTGGAGGGTTAGGCAGAATCTCATATCTCACATGTCGATCGTATCGTAATCACTGTGATTTGTTGAGAGATCACCGTGATTGGCCAACGGATTATTGCGACCAAACGCGTTGGTTTCTCAACCAATCACAGTGATCACGATACGATCGACATATGAGATTCTGCCTAACCCCCCTGATCCAAACTTCGGAAGGCACGTTAAGCAACGGGTCCCGGCTGTCGAATAACATCCTAGCCGTCATTTACAGGTAGTCTCACAGGGTTACTTAAATTGTTGTCCGTGTGGTGACGTCAAGTGTGTCTTGGCTGTAGCAGAAGATAGCCGTTTATTATTTTATTTTTCATATATGAGAAGTGAAATGGTGCGCAGCGGCTTGACAATACTCTTGGTGTAGTTGAGTTCATGAGCGACGGTTACCAATTACCATCAGGTTTGACCGAAGCTCGTCTGCCATCATAAGCAATAAAAAAAATTGACAATGAAACGAGAATAAAGCGACCATCTCTTTTTAATTCTACCACATTTCTATAAAACAACATAAAAAGTACCTATCTACCAGTAAATATTCGTTAATAAAACCTTCGTATTTAGATATCTATTTTTGTGTGCCAATATTTATTATTCTGCCAATACCAGATATACTCCAATTGTAACAATAATACGTCACGAAAATTGTCATTAAATACTTGTCAATCACTTTGCTGGCTTTTCTTGCTCCGCTGCCTCTGCTGCCAATCTCTCTTGTTCTAACTCTTTCTCCTTCAAGTTCTCTTCTATCAGCGTGTCTAATTCAGGACTCAAGAGTACAGAGAGACCAGCTGTTATAGGAACCTGTATGATTTTAAATTACTTTTCCAAATTATAAAAAGACATTACTTATCAAGTGGAATATTGAAATTATTATGACAATAGCACTCCTTCGAGTATTAACAACATCCACTGCAATCGCCAACCCGCCTGCCAAGCGTGGCGATTACGACACTATCCTCCATTCTTGGGGAGGCCTATGTCCAGCAGTGGACTTTAAAAGGCTGATGGATGGATGGATGACAATAACTACATTTATGCCATAGTGGCATAATCTAAACCGCTTCACTGGCCAAAAATAATGTGATAGTGAAAAAAGGAAACACTGCGAGTTCATCTGGATCGCTAGGCTCAGATCACTTCCCCGGATTGGATGAGATGCAGGTTCGAATACTGCTCACAGTAAAGTTCCCTTTTTCCATTTTCACAAATAATTTATTCTAAGTAGCTGAGCATGTCAAATGCTAAAATAGAGATCATTAATTACTGAATAAAATAGAGATTAGTTGAGAATTTGGAATGTGTCACTAAAGGAAATTAATCTTAGGTACTCGTATTAGGTTACCTATAAACGCAAAACTTTCCGAAGATGTTTGTCTGTCAATCATGCCTCAATGACAATAGATTGGGATGAAATTTGATAAATACATAGATATAATTACCTCGGCAAACACCGGCTTGGAAGCGTCCCACCGTTCGATGTGGTTCTCGATAATTTTGATGCAAGGCCCAGCTTTCGGTAGTATTTTTGCCACAGTCCTAAACAATCAGTTTATTTTATTGCATAATATTTTCCAGTGGGGGCCTAGCAACGATGCCTAAGATACCGCCACGTCTTGGGTTCGAATACACACTGATGACCAAGTTCAACCGTTTATGATAGTTAATTTAATCACTTGCTTAAACTATGAAGGGAAAGTGTGGCCGTGCCTCAATAACAGTAGCCACAATGAACTCGGCAATCATAAATTATCATAAACCAATTTATACTCGTAGTTATTAACGGACTACAGTTGGAATACCCACCTACGTAGGGGTAATTTGCCGACTAAGCCGGCTCAATTATACTGAAATCAACACGACTATCGCCAATAGAATATGGGCTAGTCTTTTTTATACTACGACGTTGGCAAACAGGCATACGGCCGTCCTGTTCTGAAGCGGTAACCCATAGCCTACAGTCTATTAACACCAGAACCATTACTCGTGAACAGAAAGGAAATATGATCGAAAGAAAAAGGATGATAATAGAGCTGGGATGAGCTTAGGTTTTGGGCGTCCGGGGCTTGCACCATCTACCCTTATTTCAGGCGAAACTTTCCTGAGGCTATCATATTATGGAACTGAACATCATAATTAGAACTAACTCGAAGAGTGGCACGCAGATTGACTTTAGGAAATCAATTTCCAGCTCCGGTATGAAACACTTCTCCCTGTCCATCATTAGCAGAGGGAGTTCCCCGCGTTGTTTCTCCACGTCACCTTGTTTGAAGAACTCCGTCAACAGCGATGCCTGAATATTCAGAAGGGTCATTCACAGTACATTTGGATTACCTAATAATAATAGGTTCTGGTAAAAATATTATCTTTTAAGTTGGTAGTGTTTTCAATCCTGACCTATCGAATCTTTGGAAGTAAAATTAAATAGCCCACTACAAATAACCATAGTGTTAAAGCAATAGGTATTCAGATCCGTTAAAATAGATTGTTTACTTTTGGAATGTATGCATGACGGCCTTCAACTAGATAACTATATTCTAATAACTTTTATTTTCAAATGTGCAAATGACTCCATGCCCCATACATACAGCCACCAAATCGAATCTTTATAAAAAAAATCCAGTGTCACTTGAATAACGATAACCTATACTTGCAAATCCGGCATTTAAAAGTTATGGTGAAAGATAAACAAACCTTGAAACTATACACATAAAATTAGGTACCTACACTATATTTTTGAGAATTCGTGTAATATGACTGTATCATATTACCTATACCTACAGCCTTGGGATAAAATCAACGACTCTCACAGAAGTCCCTATAAAAGTAGAGTAAAAATTTCTAGCCAGTGAAAGAAAACATTTTAAATATACTTCACCTATGAACCCATTTTTTCTTAGTGACTAGTTTGATTATTTGTCTGTCCCTAACAGCAGGCCAAGTAGGTAATGATAATATATAAAGATAATCGCTGCAAAGGAAAATAATAATATCGAAGAAGAACTAACAGCGGTCTTCTTAACACTACCCCAGTCTTTGATCTGATCGCTGAGGTCGGCACAGTTCATAAGCAGACAGCTGAGAGCGTTCACATGCAAACGATTGCCTTTTTGGAAGTCTATCGCTATCACCTTGTAGTCGTTCTGATTCCTGTGTACAATATAAAATACTTTTATTAAAAGTATACACAGCTCAACACAATGTGTGAAAATGTGAAATCGAAAATAACAGTCACGAGCAGGATTTGAACCTGCATCTCCTGGATACCGTCCAGATGCTTTGCCAAATCAGCCATCGTGAAAATTGCTCATGACTGCTAATTTTGATAATACATTCATACTTAAAGTCTTGAGTGACGCCTGCGCCAAGTCGTCCGAATTATTTTCATACATTATACCGATCAGGTAAACTTAATTTTACAATTAAGATTTTTACCTAATAATGACGCAGCTCTATAAATAAATAAAAGGCTCTCCGACTTGTAAATCATCACGATATTATATGGCTGTTCCTATAAAACTGCTAAGTCCATAAGTGACGATAGCAATCATTCATCGCGACGGTTACCTACAGCCACGAAGGGTGGGTAGTACGTCGACTACCCTTAACTTAAATAAAAAGGTATTTTTTTTTATTACTACGTGAGTGGCGAGCAAGCATACAGCCTACCTGATGGTAAGCGGTTACCGTATCCTAAAGACGCTAGAAACACTAGAGGCATCACTCGCGTGTCACCATCTCCAAGTAAAGGGATAGGAGGTGGATAGGGTAAGGAGAGGATAGGGAAGGGGTTTGGGCTTCCAGCGCTCTCACTCACCATACGAAACACAACGGTAAGATTATCTAGCGTTGTTACACGCTGATCTTTTGTGAGATGGTGGTATTTCCCTGATCGTGCCGGCCCATTCATGCTGGGATAAGCAAGAGTACCAGTAGACTAAATGTTAGTACTCACTTAAAATAATTGCTCAAATCTGTCGCAATGATGAAGTCTCTCAAGAGTATAAGTGCCCGGTCATAGTCTCTCCGCGGCAGAGACTCCAATATGTCACATCCCTCGGTGTTCAGTATGCACATCGCTTGTGCCAAATGGTGGCGTTCCATTACACTACCCTCCGATGAATATAAAGCAGCTAGGGTGGTTTCTGAATAATAATAATAATATATTCAAGGACATTTCACAAAACGCCCTCTGGCCCCAAACTAAGCTTAACGCTTGTGCTATGGGTACCAGATTACGGATATAATACATAATATTACTTTTTTTTTGTAAATACATACATATAATAGATAGAAAACACCCAGACGCAGTACAAATATCTGTGTTCATCACACAAATAATTGTCCTGAGTGGGAATCGAACCCATGACCTCGTGCACGGAAGTCGGTTACACGCAACGTAAGACGCATATTTGAATCCTGCTCGTGGCACTTTGAGTCGTGGTTAATAGCCGAGTATGTCAAGTTCAAAATATAAATACTTACGTCACTCTACGGCACATGATCTCTATTTAAAATTAGCTATACCACAGGAACTGACCATTTTTATGGGATAAAATGAAGTCTTTGTGCTTTTCTGGGCTCCAGACGATTGGTTTTGTAGTTACGGCGTGAAAGCGAAACAAACATATTTTCGCATTAGTCTATATCTACTATTATAAAGCTATAACAGAGCTGTGTCTGTACATTTAAGATATTTTAGAAAAATTAACGTAATAGGCTATACGAGCCCCGATGCAAAATAGTTCGTCTAGTGTGAAATTTTCTCTGTGAGATTTTTTCTAACTTCATTATTTTTGTATATCTATATAAAATATTTAGCTGTTCTACTATCACATGTCGCGTTACTTATGCTATTTTTAATTATGAACCAATACACTATTTTAGATATTTAAATTTATACCTACATATCCTGTTTTAAATTCCAAGAAGTTATAAGCAAAATCGTTCGTCTAATTGTTAATCAATCCAAAAGAGTTCGTCTATCGGTGAGTTTAATAAGATTCATCACGCCATTTCCCTTGCGGGGTAGGCAGAGAGAACAAAGTGCCAAGAGGCTCTATTCTCGCATGCATCTCTCGCTTCCTCAACATTCATAACTCTCTTCATACACGCTCGCCGGTTTCGGAGACTCCTGACTACACCTTCCTTCAATACATGACCAATTTGGTCTAGGTAGGTAAGTCTCGCCTGTACCTACATCCTTCCACTTTCGCATTGTATATCTACTTAGCCAGTCGCTCGTCCGGCATTCTTTCCACATGTCCGAACCATCGGAGCATTCCCTTTCGCATCTTTACACCAATACTCTCTTTAATTATGTTGCATAATTTAAATTTGTAAAAGTAATTCTGTGTCATTTGTCAAGTGAGACAGTATAAATTCCGGCGTCTCTTATGATATAGACGAACTATTTTGCATCGGGGCTCGTATAGGCCTGTCTAAACACAAAACAATTTTTTTTAGAATATTTATCTGTTTGTCTGTTTATCTGTTTGCTTGTTCGCGCATCACACAAAAACTACTGAACGGATTTTAATGAAACTTTTTTTATTTGATAGATCATGATTAGGTATACATTTTATCCCATTAATATATCGGGAAACTGAGATACAACCTAAAGCCGCAAACAAAAGCTGATTTTTCAACTGCTTTTTGCACGCGCACCGCGCTTTATACCGCTAGTATATTGGGAACCGGACTAACTTAAAGCAGACAAAATCTGGTTTCTGATACTAGTAAGAATCGGTTTATTATTCCCCGTTAATGATTCGGGTAGAAAGTCTTAGTCTGTCAAAAGGATGTCATGTGATGGCTCATAGAGGGGCACAATACAGATACAATTGACCATTTGCCTCATAGGGCAAAAATAAAAAAAACTCCCATATGGAACAGACTCATGCCCGGTATTGGGACGTATTATTATACGAACTATGATTATGATAGTTATGAATAATGTAATTGATACGTAAACTACTTACTTACTTACTTATCATCACGCCATTTCCTTGCGGGGTAGGCAGAGAGAACAGCGTGCCAAGAGGCTCTATTCTTGCATATATCTTTCGCTTCCTCAATATTCATAAATCTCTTCATACACGCTCCCCGGTTTCGGAGACTCCTGACTACACCTTCCTTCAATACATGACCAATTTGGTCTAGGTAGGTAAGTCTCGCCTGTACCTACATCCTTCCACTTTCGCATTGTATATCTACTTAGCCAGTCGCTCGTCCGGCATTCTTTCCACATGTCCGAACCATCGGAGCATTCCCTTTCGCATCTTTACACCAATACTCTCTTTAATTATGTTGCATAATTTAAATTTGTAAAAGTAATTCTGTGTCATTTGTCAAGTGAGACAGTATAAATTCTAAAAATTTCAGTCTTTTTCATTAGTTTTCAAATAACAATGGGTCGTGGCAAACCCGTGTGTGAAGAGCTTCGAAAGCGAATAGTTTGTGGGGTCGATGCTGGCAAATCAAGTTACCAAATATCTAAAGACTTGATACTTCCCAGGCCTACAATCCAATCTATCATTCAGCACTATAAAAAGAATAGAACGACTTCTTGTTTGAAGAAAACTGGTCGACCACGCATCACAAGTGCAGTAGAATCCTGAAGAAAATTATCAATCGTCGTGCTTGAGCTGGAGAACTCACGGTGCAATGGAAGGACATGATTCACAAAGACGTCTCATTTGATACTTGCAAAAGAGTCCTAAAAAGAATGGGTTACGGATTTTACACCGCTAATGAGAAACCACTGTTGACTGCTGTACAAAAGAAAAAGAGGTTGAAGTTTGCTCGTGATCATTTAAATTGGACTTCCGATCAGTGGCGTAGTATCATTTGGAGTGACGAGTCCAAATTTGAAGTGACAGTCGGCGATGAAAGGAAAAAAGTGATTCAGAACAAAAATGAGGCATTTCATACTGATTGTCTCAAACGCAAAGTGAATTTTCCGGCGTCTCTTATGATATAGACGAACTATTTTGCATCGGGGCTCGTATAGGCCTGTCTAAACACAAAACAATTTTTTTTAGAATATTTATCTGTTTGTCTGTTTATCTGTTTGCTTGTTCGCGCATCACACAAAAACTACTGAACGGATTTTAATGAAACTTTTTTTATTTGATAGATCATGATTAGGTATACATTTTATCCCATTAATATATCGGGAAACTGAGATACAACCTAAAGCCGCAAACAAAAGCTGATTTTTCAACTGCTTTTTGCACGCGCACCGCGCTTTATACCGCTAGTATATTGGGAACCGGACTAACTTAAAGCAGACAAAATCTGGTTTCTGATACTAGTAAGAATCGGTTTATTATTCCCCGTTAATGATTCGGGTAGAAAGTCTTAGTCTGTCAAAAGGATGTCATGTGATGGCTCATAGAGGGGCACAATACAGATACAATTGACCATTTGCCTCATAGGGCAAAAATAAAAAAAACTCCCATATGGAACAGACTCATGCCCGGTATTGGGACGTATTATTATACGAACTATGATTATGATAGTTATGAATAATGTAATTGATACGTAAACTACTTACTTACTTACTTATCATCACGCCATTTCCTTGCGGGGTAGGCAGAGAGAACAGCGTGCCAAGAGGCTCTATTCTTGCATATATCTTTCGCTTCCTCAATATTCATAAATCTCTTCATACACGCTCCCCGGTTTCGGAGACTCCTGACTCCACCTTCCTTCAATACATGACCGATTTGGTCTAGGTAGGTGAGTCTCGGTCTCCCCCTGTACCTACATCCTTCCACTTTCGCATTGTATATCTTCTTAACCAGTCGCTCGTCCGGCATTCTTTCCACATGTCCGAACCATCGGAGCATTTCCTTTCGCGTCTTTACACCAATACTCTCTTTCATACATACTCGCTCTCTTACGTCGTCGTTACGAATGCGGTCAGTCAGCATGATTTTACTCTCATGCTACTTTTTGCATACCCAACTCTCGCTTTCATATAATAACGTTGGGACAAGCACTGCGTTATGTATTGCGACACGTGCCCTCTGGCTGAGGTGATGACTGCCGAGAAGTTGTCCCAATGCTCCGTCCACTCTATTTCCCGCATTCACTCTTCTCTCTACATCAGTGGTGTACCTTCCATCCCGACTGAATCCAAATCCAAGATATACAAATTCATCCACTTGTTCTAGCACACCATTTCCTATTGCTACTCTAACATCTGTTCGGGCTCCTTCTCTTTCAAAAACCATTATTTTGGTACGTAAACTAAAACTACAATAATTAATACTCACGTCCCTGGATTTGATAGCTGTTAGTAGTTCCTCTGTGGTCAAGGTCATGCATCAGGCTCGCCAGCAGAAACATTAATGTTTGAAGGTCACTGCCAAAATTACAACCACGTTATATTAAAACAGAGGTAGACAAATATTATACCGACACATTTAAATAACAAATTATTTGTGAAAGTGGAAAAAGGGAACTTTACTGCAAGCAGGATTCGTACCTGCGCCCCATCCAATCCGGGAATGTGCTCTAGACCGCTAAGCTATTGCAGTCGCCCTTATGAGAAGAAAGATTGACAGCACAGATGACGGAGCGGTTTAGATACTAGCGTCCTGCTTGCGTGTTGGGGGCATAGATATAGTAACGTATAGATCAACAAAGCGTGTGAGCGAGAAGAAAATCTTATACGGCAACATAGCAAGATGGAAGAGGAAAGCAAATCTAATGTCATTGTAACCCATTTGAATGACAGGTATTCTACAGTCTTCTAGCTTGAAATTAGCTTCGCGGTTTTTTTGATTTATTTGTGTTATAAATCTTGTTTATTATATTATTATAACTATTAAATACAATGGTTGTTTGTTCCGTGAGCGCCTGTGATGTAAATCATGCAAACAATCCTGATTTGCATGTTTCACAGGTAAGTTCTCAGGATGATATCACAAATTAAATGCTTTTATTTTAGGTCATAATTACTGGTATTTTCTGTTTCAGTTACAAATTAATTTCAATTTCATTGTTACTGCTTATATTTTACATAGAAATATGTCGCATTGTTACATATTTGCAAGATTTTAGTAGAAAAGTTTTTAGGTACATATACACTAGGGCTTGACTTTATCGACAAGGTATATTGTCGATATTTATCCTAAATGTTTGGAACATTTTGTCTTAACAGATTAATGGAAAAAATGCAATAAAAGTTCTACAGCAGATATTGTCAGTCGTCGATTTAGTTAATTTAAAAATTATAAGTAGGTTTATGTTGCTAAAAGCTGAGTGTATAATTCCCTTATAAAATGCAAAATATCGTTGACTGACGTTGCTGGTGAAATAAATAAAAACGAATTAATTATGTTTGTTTTAATTTATTATATCTGTTTTGTTTCATTACTTGAAGATGATTATTTGAATTAGCGAGTTCGTTAAAGAAACTGATTTGTTTTATCATTTTATCGATAGTCAGTCTAACTCTTAAAACTTCCATCACTATCCAACGCACGCATTGACAAATCAAAATTGGTTACGCGTTATCGAGCTGTCAGGTGATCTATACGTTACTATATTTATGGTTGGGGGTTCGATTCCCACACAGGACAACTCTCGGTGTGATCCACATATGGTTGTTCTGAATCTGGGTGTACTTTGTGTCCGCGAAATTGTATGTTTATATGTATGTTTATAAAGTCCCCCGCGATACAAGGATTTTCATTAGTGCAGGGCGTTGTCTTTTTAAAAAAAGAAAGTTATATTGAGTTCGATCCTCAGTCAGGATCTGAGATCTCGCAAGACAAAATACCAAATCTGTGTGTAGGTATTTTTTGACAAATTCGGTAAAGAAAAACATCATGAGGAAACCTGCAAGCCTTAGAGATTTTATTAATAGCTTATCTAGTCTGTCAGTCCTTACTGGGCCAGCGTGGTGGCCTATGACCTACATCCCTTTCACTCTGAGAGGAGACCCATGCTTAACAGCGGGATTTGCAGGGGTTGTGAAAATGTATGCTTACGTGAAATATCCCTGCGACATAAGTTTGAAGTTGATAAGCGCTGCGTAAGCCCACTGGGAGACGTTGAACGCGTGCATCCAGTTGTGATACGGAACGTCCCGGTAACCTTTCTTTACGTACAGAATAAATCTTACTAGCTTGTCTTTCTTTATATTAAACCTAGAGAAGTAAAAACAAGATCAAACGTACACCTTCACTTGCGCTGCAATCATCCTAATTTGAACTTCTTTGACGAATTGTGGTCAAAACTAAAAAAAAAATCTAGAAGACTACCCCAGTGCCTATCGATTCCAATTTAAGAATGTCTTTTCAAAGGGACTTTATTTCTCATTTCAAAGGCGTCGTATTCTCGTTTTCATTATTCGAACGAAATCGACGAACTCTCGATTCCGTTATCCTCGTCATATTTATAAGGAAATAATAATTTTACTTCCTTTTGAGCCGAGTAACTGACACAGCGCAGACAGCATTTCTTTATTATTTACCTTTAAATTATATAATAATTGAAGCTCATACTTTTTATCTAAACCAAGGTCAGAAAACATTTTGAGCACGTAACAGGGCAGTTCCCTGAGCGGCAACGCGCGGGGGTTGAAGTGAAGACTGTTTAAGTGTGGGTGGTTGTGGAATCCTGTGCACTCCAGCATACGTGACACTTCTTGGTCACCTACCTGTATATGTTTTTTAAACAATATTAAAGAAGAAAGAGGTAAAATGATAGTGCCGCCCTCATTGAATAGAATATTAACAACGATCACTGAAGTAACGAAACCCAGTTCCAGTGGTCTGCCACTACAGTCCGTCCGCGTGAAATTCTGAATATAAGTAGGTACATCATTCCACGGCACGTTACCTATCTCTAAGTAGCTATCGCACGGGAACTATTAGTTTTTCTGGGCTCCAGACAATATGTACGTCTATACAAAATTTCACGGTGATTGGTATGGATAAGCATATATAAATGTACATTAATAGAGGTTGTCTGGCAGAAATTGCTATTAGTAATAAGACCGCCCATTGTGCATATACTTGTAATTTCCATAGTCTAAGTTTCTTTTCATGTATTTTGGTGTACAATAAAGTATACATTCATTCATTCATTCATTAATGAAAACATCATAAATAAATAGGCAACCTTGCTTATAAAAGATAATTTGTCATTTTAAAATGAGATTGTGTCCAGAACTTTTGTTTTAGGTGGGTAACAATTTACCTACGTACCGCAAATCCAGCTGCCCAGAGAGACAACGGGGTAGTGTGGGGCTCTCATCCACAAAATGTTGTCTATAACATATGTTATAAGCTCTAGTGAATCAAAACTAACCATTACAAACCTAACACTATATAAAAACAGATAACTTTATGGCTTATTGAATAGTTTTTAAAAAGTTACCTTCATATGATACATGACCAGTTCGTTTGCCAGAGCGTTCCTAATATGGGCCTCTTGAATCTTATTGTACATCACTGAGTGTATGATGCATACTCCACAATATATACTGAAGGCTAGTGCCATTTCCTCATCCAATACATCGAAATATGGGTCTCCGATTTTGTTCATGATTTGTCCTACGCCTACGATCCCTGATTGCTCTCGGATAGGGAAGCAGAGGAGGTTTCTAAAGTGAAATTGCAAATTGTTACTGGAGTTAGAGATTCCCAGTTTAGTATGAATGTGTTATCGAAATTAGCAGTCAGGAGCAATTGTCACGATGGCTGATTTGGCAAAGCATCTGGACGGTATCCAGGAGATGCAGGTTCAAATCCTGCTCGCGACTGTTATTTTCGACTTCACATTTTTCACTTTGTGTTTAATGTATAGTGCTAAGCATGTCAAATGCTAAAAAAATATATATAAAAATATCTAAATATTTATAGGGTTTGCGTCATTATTAGGTCAAAATCTTAATTGTAAAATTAAGTTTATCTGGTCGGTACAATGTATGAACATACTGCCGACAGATGACGCAGGCGTCACCCAAAGACGTTAAGTATGAATGTGTTATCGAAATTAGCAGTCAGGAGCAATTGTCACGATGGTTGAACTGGCAAAGCATCTGGACGGTATCCAGGAGATGCAGGTTTAAATCCAGCTCGTGACTGTTATTTTCTACTTCACATTTTTCACTTTGTGTTTAATGTATAGTGCTAAGCATGTCAAATGCTAAAAAATATATATATATAAATATCTAAATATTTGCTTCGTTCGTTAATTAAAGAATACAATATTGTTATGATTATCTCGTGATGATAATGATGTTGTAATTAGTTAGCCAGAGCTTTCATACATTCATAACTTTAAAATTTACTATTACAGAAACGTTCACAACAAAAATACGTAAAATAATATACAAGCATTGACACATTTAATTGGCCGGCTTTAGAATTTTCCCACCCCTCTCTACCCACGGGAGTCGTAAGAGCCGACTGATGGAATACCGGGGGAGTGGGCAGCAGCACTCCATCGAGCATTAACAACATCCACTGCGATCGCCAACCCGCCTGCCAAGCGTGGCGATTATGGCATTATCCCCCATGACGGGACCGCTCTTTATGGCGTTCTCTTAGGGAGGCCTATGTCCAGCAGTGAACGTTGAAAGGCTGATGTGGATGGATGAATGGATGGACACATTTAATCGCTACGAAGGTTATAGCGTGATTGTTACAATAAGTTACCTCCCTATTTTTAAAATTAAAAACTAAGGATTATCTTAAAAAAAATGTTAATAATGATACTCAAGCATTCGTAATAATGTGTAGGTAAGGTATGCTATGTGTAGGTAACACATAGTCTAAGCACGCATTATGTCTTTCAAAGATTATGGCCATTACCCATGTAGGGACTTTCAACTCTGAAGAATAAGTCCCTACATGTCCCACTAAATCTACGTATAAGTGGAGTTACTGGAGTATTTATTGAATATAGACGAGTAACACTTACATGTAGAGTACTTCAATATTTGCTTACTGCACAAATGACAGTGATCTGCCATCATAGCAGCGGCTGCCTTGGTCAAAAGCAATTTGACATAAATTTTATTATTTCTAGAATGATAGGTACTTGCCTGCACGGTGCCCCCTGGACGCTATCGATTTCTGGATCGAAAGAAGGGTTGTCCTGAGGGTTTTTGATATTTATTAACGTCCCAGTACTCAGCACTTGACCTGTGATGCCTTTATTTATAGGAAAGCGACGCTCACTTCTGCCATCCTTTGGAGACAATGCAGAAATAAGTAGGTATATTGAAAGCCAAAGGTGCGGATGAACAAGCTAGTTAGTATTTGACATTTTCAGACTTAAGTGGGATCCGCACGGCTTTAAGCAAGATGTAAGCAAGCGTTTAAGCAAGGTGCCCATGTCGGGACACCAGCGGATTGTGTTTCGGCTACACGGTTTACATCACGGCTTTAAACAAGATGTAAGCAAGCGTTACAGCGTGTGCAACCACTGCTGGTCACAGCGCAACTGTCTTTAAGTAAAACATAAAAGTTAAACATTTCGTTTGACCGGATTCTCATGAGCAATAACGAACCCGGTTAACTTTGGAGCGCTGTAACAGCGTTTTAAACGAATGAAATTAAAAAAATATAGAGGAAAATTTTCCGCAAAAGACCATCTAAAAAAATTGGCCTGAGGTATTTTTTTTGTAAAATGTATAAAAAGTAATTTATAGAGCAAAAAATAAAATTTTATAGAAATTTAAATTTAGGGCAAAAAGTTATATCAACATATTGTAGACAAAGCGATTTGCTACAAATTATGTGCCCACAAACTTGGGGTTAAGCTTCTATTGAACACATGTCCCAAAAATAATATTACGTCCTCTAAAAAATGCAATATTAGGTCCTTAAATTGTAACATTTCAATGGACTATTACCATTGTTACCAACCTTGTTAAAAGTATCAATCAGTGCCATAGCATCCGCATCAATCAACATCACATTACAATATTCAGCTTTCGCCAATTGTTTCGCTTGGTCCATGGCTATATGGAGTAACGCCTCTAGAGAATCCACCTGGTTATCATAACAACATTAGGTGAACTCTTCTCGAATTAAGTATATTTTTGTGAAGGTACCTATATCAATATGACACCATGTGACAGTCTTCTTTAGTAAAGTAATGCGTTATTTTATTACGAATAATCCTGTAGTAACAGCATTGAGACATATTGGAAATATAAAAATACTCCAAACTAAGAAGTTCCGTGAAGATAACTCTGCCTATCCTGATATATCTTCAAGGATAAATAAAACAACTTAGAATTGATATGGGTTATATTCTGCGGTGATATAATAAATAAATAAATGTGATGTGAGCGGTTGGTACATCCGGCTCAAAGGACCAAAATAGGGTGACTCTGCAGTCTGCATGTCCTGATATATCTTCAAGGATAAACGAGACAGCTTAGAATTGATATGAACTTTATTCTTTGGTGATATTACGGTTTACGATAAATAGATATGTGACGTGAGCGTCGGCACATCCAGTTCGAAGGACCAAAATGGAGATGAATCTGCTTATCCGGATTTATCTTACAGCCTCATCCGTGAGACCATCAGTAAGATTCGATTGGTGTGGCCCGTCATTCTAAATTCTTGCCGCATAAATTGACAATTCTGAAAACCTAAACGTAGATGCGTTTAGGTGATGAGATAAATGTTTCAAATCGTTCTCGGCTATTACTGCTATGCAGTTGAAACTGCAATAAGATGGCAACACCAACAAGTCCTGGTTTTAAAATGTGAAATAATACAAACACAATTTGTTCAAATGTTACCTGCGTGAAGAGTCTCTTAGCTACACGAAGCAACAATTGACATTTCTCTTTCAACATACGTTCGCATTCTAGCGCGATTGTTTTGTTCAGAGTTGGCCAGGTAAATCTAAAATAAAAATTGACAGGACATATAGCCTATTTAAAAACTCGAGGTGATTTTATATACCTAATCTATTGGAATCGTCAAAACAAATCGTACGAGTCGCATCCCGAAGGTTTTACTATTATTATCTGAAGAGTTCCACCTTCTGGCTCCATCAACAGATCAACGCTAAGATATCGAAGTATAGTATTGTCACCAAAACTACATTCACATTCAAAGTATCATTTCGATACGACAGTTAGATTTAGGTAAGTTAAAATTGACTTCCAAGATAAATATGATTACATTGTTACCTACTTACAATATTACATAAAAGCGTGTCGATAACATCATGGTTTAAAGATGTAGATGTAAATCTGTACTAATATCTGTAGGTATTATTATAAAGCAGTACCAGAGCTAGCGTGTCGTAGCTAGTGTCTGTACATTGGAGATATTTAAGAAAATATATTATATTGTTATACGAGTCTCTGAACTGTAAACAAATTTTTTCACTTCACACAAAAGCTACTGAACGGATTTTCATGAAATTTGATGACGGCGGTGCCCGGGGATAAGCTAGTATTAAATATACCTGCAACCAGGACCCATAATTGAAAAAAAACCGTCATAACCATATTAGGTGATTGCTCTCCCCTGTCAATAAAAGGAAACATAATATAACTTTATGTCCTCCATGAGGAGAAGCAACTGACGACGTAATTTATGAACCGCCCTCAAAGTATTAAGACGATTGCCTTGCACCCCCTGGGTCCCTCGCACATTTGAATTCCTCAGTAAGTAGGGCCTTGGTGCCTATATTGGCAGACGAGCTAGCGGCTATCCTGAAGGTAGCTAAGTGGCAACTTCTGCTCGTAGATCCAACAAAAACCAGAGTTACAGTCACACTACACACCTTTGTCGTGAAATATATAAGTACCTACCTAAACATAATATGTATCCTTCATCAAATTATACTAAGATCTATAATCCGTCATAAACAAAATGGTAATACGCACAGAGCACATTCCTGTATAATCACAGGAACTTGACTTTCCAAAATCTTTGGCGCGACTACACAAAATATTATAGAGAACGGCTTGTCCAATATTGGAAGCATCACTATACGTTTCTTCAAGTTGTCCAAAGAAATGTACTGAAATTAATAAATTCTTGAGATTATCGTATTATACTTGGCTACCTGGCCTTTAGGCCAAGTACATACTTAATCCACGTGGTCTTCTATAAATAGTTATGGTTCTTTAATCTACTCGCTGACCCGACAGACGTTTTCCTGCCTTAGCTATGAATATTCATTAAAACAAAGTGCGAAACTGTGAAATCGAAAACGAGCAGGATTTGAACCTACATCTCCTGGAATACCGTCCCAGATGCTTTGCCAATTCAGCCATCGTGACAATTGCGGACTGCGAATTTCAATAAGATATTCCTTCTTAATGTTGTGGGTGATTCTTGCGTCATCTATAACTGAAATCCCAAAATTTACACTTGCCTAATAAAAATTTATACCTACTATTATGAAGCTGTAACAGAGCTATTTCTGTAAATTTATTGATAAATAAATGCAGGTTATTTAGGCGTCTTTGAACCCAAGGAATTGAACATTACCTAGAATTGCTGTTTGTTTGTTCGGGCACGAAAACTACTGAACGTATTACGGATTAACCCGAAATGCTTACCTACTTATTAAATATAAATAAGTAGGTAAGCATTTCGGGTTAATCCCTACCATGCTATAGTTCTATTCTATATTAGGAAAATATAATATTTGTTCTATTTTTAATCTAATAATAACTACAGAATTATGGTCACATTGTAAAAGTTATAAACTTACAGGTTTTAAAATATCCAAAAAGTCCGATTCAAAGTTACTTATAACTTCTATTATTTCCGTGTTGGCATTCAAAACGTGATCGACTTTTCGACAGTTCTGTCCAATAAAACATAAATTTTAAAGGTTTTCAGCGGTTACAAAATTCTATGTACCTACATATTTTAATTCCCAGCCTGGAGTATTCTAATTACTTTGCAATGGTATTATCATCTAATTCAAATTCAAAATCGTCAAAGTTACTCTTAAACACGAGTGCTTAAGGCAAGTGCATCCGCAATGTCGCGATTGCAATCGCCACATGCAGCCGGATTCCGTAGTAATTAGCATTTCATGAGAAGAACCCAGCAAGAAACGCATGAGCCACTTTTTTAAATCTACTTGTTTCTTACAATGTTTACATTTAGGTACATTCAGTTAAGAAAGTATTGGGAAAGGATGATTTGTTTATAGTTCCAAAATCTAATTTTTGTTTTTTTTGTTGTTATTAGATTGGCACAACTGTTATCCATTTTGGCGCAGAGTTTGAGTGGCATCTGTTATTTATATTATATACAGTGCTGTTTTTAGTTATATCATATCTAGTGTGTATTGCGAATTTCATAATGGACAAAAACATCGAACAAAGAGTTTATCTTAAATTTTGCATCGCCAATGGAATTCCGTGTTCGGAGTCACTGATAATGTCACAGAAGGCTAATGGTGAATCGACTTAATCAAGAACACGTGCTTATGAGTAGTACAAAGCATTTAAAAGCGGTCGAGATGTGATGGAAGATTTGCCTCGCTCTGGTAGGCCATCAATGCCTGCAACTGAAGTTAACATTGCAAAAGTGAAGGAAATAGTGACTGAAAATCCTCATTCAACTTTGAGAGAGATAGCCGCCGAACTTTCTGTGTCTCACGAGTCGATCCGTACCATTTTAAATAATCACTTGGATATGAAACATGTTTCCGCTCGGCTAGTCCCAAAAGACCTGAATTTTCTCCCAAAACTCAATCGCATGAGAGTCGCTGAGGACATGCTAGAACGAGTCAATTTCAACCCAACATTCATGAAACGCATTGTTACTGGTGACGAGACGTGGGTTTACGAGTTTGACATGCAAATTAGTCAACAAGCTTCGGAGTGGCGACTTCCAACTGAACCGAAACCGAAAAAACCACGCCAAAGTCGATCAAAAGTCTAAGTCATGTTGACTGTTTTCTTTGACTATCGCAGTGTTGTGCACTCGGAATTCTTGCCAGAAGGTCAAACGGTAAATAAAGAATATTATTTGATCGTTATGCGGCGTTTAAGAGAGCAAATTCGACGAAAAAGCCAGATTTGTGAAAAGATAATTCTTGGATTTTGCACCACGATAATGCGCCTTCGCACAAGGCCATCATTGTGAATGAATTTTTGTCCAAACACTCAACAAATACCATCGAGCAACCACCATATTCACCAGATATGGCTCCAGCCGACTTCTTTCTTTTTCCTAAACTCAAATTACCACTCGTGCATTTGCGGCGAGAACTGAACTCAATTCCAGAAACAGCGTTTAAAAAATGTTTTGATGATTGGATTATTCGTTGGCGTAAGTCTATCGTTTCTGAAGGAGCATACTTTGAAGGTGATAAAATAAATTTGAATGAATAACAAAATTTTTGTGTATTATTGATCTTTTCCCGGTACTTTCTTGACAGAGTAGTATATACTAATGTAGGTGCTAACTAAGAACATACTTAAATATTATGAAGAAAAAGAAAAGACAAAAATAATATAAAATAAAATGGGGTAAGTACCTACCTATGTCCTTATCAGCAGTATTTTAAAATGAGGAGCAGTTCAAGCCCCAATTTTGTTTTATCTCCCAAATAATCCGAAATTAATCTTTACAACTAGGTCTGGCTTTTAAACATGTTTAAAAGCTTTCATAAATATAAACTGTAACTCAAAACTCAAAAAGCACCTCTTGCGACACCCAATAATCGTACATACCTACAGTATATATCAGTGCCAGTACTGAATACCTACTATGTAGGGAATAATAGAATAGGTATTAAAGTAGACGTATACGAGTACCTATACCTAATACCTACTAGCGGAACCGGCCACGCGTTGCTGCTGTGGAAAATTCGTTATATAGGTATTATTATTATTTTTTTTTCCTGTGGGAATCAAATCCTCAATATTCGGCAAGGGAGATCAGTATCTAAACCACTACTATTAAATAAATAATTTCAATGTCAATAGTATTAGATACATACGTTCAACTTAAATTTCCGCGGCAAAATATGTGTACCGATCACTTCAATGGACGCCTCGAGCCTTTCCGAGTGCACCACGATTTGAAATACTATTTCAGCATCACATTCCTCGCAAAGCTACAACAAACTACCACTTATTCATGTTGCGTGTGGTGACGGATTATGAATATAAGTGTCACCAACCTCTCGCACGGGTGTCGTACGACGCGACTAAGGTAAGTAACAATTATCACCCATTATATTACCTACTGGTGGTAGGGCTCGGTGCCAAGTGGAAGTGCTCACTTGCCGTCGGGCCCGGGCGGGTTGGTACCACCATCTCCCGTATGACCAATACCACCCCCCCCCCCCTGAAAATGGCTCTACTACATACACTAAGCCGGCGGCTTATCCTTCCCCGGTCCATCCACCCGCAGCCTCAGCTAGGGCGGCATTAGGCGCAAGTCCCACGCAGGGGTTCCGGCCAACGCGCAGGCCGCTTCCGTCGACACCGTGCGGTATCCACGTATGACCCTGGATGCGACGAGTCTCTGTGGTCTCCACAGAAGAGCTCTGTTCAGTATGTCTAGGAACTCCGCCCACACGAGTGCACAGCGCCAACGACTGGACCACCCCCGCGTAAAGCCGTCGGCACGCATTCTTGGGTCCGCCCATATTCGGCATGAACCGTACAAGGGCGGACGCCGCACCGACGAGCCTCGGGGACAGTTAACGGAAGTGCTAGCGAAAGCGCCACCGCCCGTCCAGCACCAGGCCCAGATACTTAATCCGGGTCTGTACCTCAATTTGGACCCCGTCCACCATGATCGAGGCGCCAGCAGGTGGCCGACGTCGGAGCCCATGGAAAAGCAGGGCCTCTGACTTGTCCAGGGCCACCCTAAGCCTCAGCGCCCCGATCCTCCTGACAACTTCCGAGGTCCCTATGGTGGCCAGGAACGCCGCTTCCTCGAAGTTTCCACCCTGGGCCACGACCAGCGTGTCATCCGCATAGCAGATGACCGCAAGCCCGGGGGGGAGCCGACAGCGTAGCCCCCAGTCGTAACCGATGTCCCACAGGAGCGGCCCTAGAACCGAACCCTGTGGGACACCGCACGACATGGGTCTCCTCACAACACAACGTCGCCTATGAGGCTCTCATAGAGCACGCTGCGGCCCTCAAGATAGTCTGCCACTAGCCGCCTCAGGTATGCAGGCACCCCATGATACCGGAGCACCTCCCTGATGCAATTGAATAGCAGACTATTGAATGCGTTCCACCGCCGGCGACGACCGCCGCAGCCGCGACCCTCAGGCGCATAATCGCGCCGACCGTCGAACGACCAGCTCGAAAACCAAACGCGCCGCACGATACGGGTGACCCCAGGGGTCACGGTTACCAGCACTGTCCCTGACTTCATCAATTCTTCAATTAGTTAGATCAACAAAAATTTACTCACATATGAATTCAGTTGAATCTGTAACTGGGCACATGAATCGCCTGTTAAACTCATTACCAAGTTCAAGATTTTCCCCGGATCGCTATTTTTAATTGATTTTCGTCTAATAGGACTCTTTAGAGTAGACATCCGGTACGTATTTTATTTATTTCAATATAAATGATCAATAAGTTACCAAAATATTCTTATGAAAGAGTAACGCGTATAACCAGAAAATTCTTATAAAATAACTGAAAATAACTTTATAAGACAGTGACAGTCTTTTTAATTCAAACGACATTGATGCATTGATGTCAACTTTCCATTATAGAGGTTGGTTAATGTTGGTTTGGTACGTACAAGTTGTCACACACCTTACCCCGGCTGTACACACTCGTCTATTTGTCTTGTGAACCTCTCGAGGTTCGACACGAGAGCGCACCATGTAGGTACACACTCGTTGTATCAATTATTGAACTTCGGATGCCCGTCGCGATGGACGTGGAAAAAACAATTGCGGCGTTTATATTTTTTAATATTTATTGTTATTTTTTAATCATTTACCATAAAAAAAATATATTAAACCATGGCGAAAAAGAACTTTTTAACAATTCAACGTAAATATATATTTTTTTAACTCTTCAACGGGGATATCAAATTCGTTGTTTATCCGGCGTGATGCTATGTTGTTGTTTATCCTAAACCAAGCGTCGTGTAATAATTGCTTATCCTTGTGCCTGACATTTTTAGGATTCCATAATAGTGCTTGCCTTTGGTAGGCTTCCAAAAAGCGTTAGACCACATCGTTGTCGCACGCAGAAAGCACGTCTTTACGCGAACGCAGTTGGCGGGCAACTAAGCAAACGAGTGTGTACAGGCACGCTCTCGTTTTCATCGCGAGACTCACCGAGACCCTTTGACTCGTGCACAAAAAACCGACACGCTACCGAGACATAGCGAGAGCCGCGAGACTACCATGTACACACTCGCCCTTGGCCTGACTCGTTGTATCTCGACGAGCGTATACAGCTGCCTTTAAAAAAGTACTTAATAGATGTAGCCATGATACATTATTTTAGGAAGTGTGAAAGTGAGAACATATGAAATACCCTTAGATAAATAACCTATAGATGTAGCCATGATACATTAGGAAGTGTAAAAGTGAGACGGGCATATACGAAATACGCTAAGAAAATTGAGACAAGTATCGTATCTTCCTGTCTCATATGACGTGCAGGTTTTTCAACTGGCAAACTTTCAAAAAGTTCGCCATACAACTTAATCACCATGACTACCAGGGATGCCATTAAAAGAAAATTTGGTGCCGTGTTTTGTGTTTGAAAAAATGGCGTGTTTCAAACAAATTTATTAAAAAGCAGACTCACGCCTGATTATAATAATTAAATAATTATAATACTAGTAATTACATATTGTTCCTATAGTTACAGTGATTAAAAAGAAGGTTTCCGTACAAAATCTATAAAAATATGTCAGAGAAACAAACTTTATTGGAATTTTACTAAATTTGTCGCGGTTTGTTGCGGGAAAGGATGGGATGGTGACACTTGTATTCTTAGTCCGTCACCACACAGATGTTGCAAGAAGAATATAATGGTTGGCACACAATATTTATTGATGAGTCAAAAGTATCAATGGTCTAGGAGCTGTATTTATTTTATAATCCTTTTCTTAAAAATAGTGGAAGTTTTACCGATAGCCTATGAAGTATTGAAAAAGATCTACGACTTGCAATCGAGAGGAGTGTCTTTGAGACTGCAATGGATCCCAGGATATATCGGAATTAAGGGTAACCCAAAGGCAGACCAACTTACTAAATCAGCATCTTCGAGTGCGACATACTATGAAATATTTCCTCATTACAGCGAAGTAATCCCTAGATACAAAAGGAAATTCTGGGATATATGGCAAGAATATTTTGATTTAAGATCAAGAGATAAGGGTATTTGGTATAAAACCATACAGTGCTCAATCTTTCGTAGTCTGTCATAGGCAATTTTTAAAAATTGCTTTTAGACTCCGTTCCGGTCACTATCCATCGGCAAAGTATGGCGTTTCCGTTAAAAAAATACACCTCACTCAAATGTGAGATATGTGATGTGGTGGAGGACGTGCATCGTTTGTTAGTGGAATGTGATAGGAACCGGAGTCATAGGGAAGCGTTGCTGAGAGAGTTTGGGCTGATTAGAAGCAATGTGGATATTTTCCAATCCATTCTGGCAGAACCCGCCTCAGTTGCTGCAAGAAGGGTATATGAGATGGTGCTTGCTTCTCAGCAGCTCCTCCCTGCTGCTTAGATTAGATTAGGTTAAGATTGTTGTTAGTTATGAAAAGAGTACAATGGGACTGGCATATCCATGTTCGATAAAAGCCCCGAAACTAAATAAAGAATAAAAAAAATTATACTATTTATTTATCACAATATCTGATGTGAAATCGCTACAATACACTTACTAATAACTACATAATGTTGCAAAATTAGTGTTGAATATATAAAATAAAACCTTTTTTAAATCCATCCATCCTCCCATCAGCCTTTCAACGTCCACTGCTGGAGATAGGCCTCCCCAAGAGAACGCCACATCGAGCGGTCCCATCATGGGGGATAATGCCGTAATCGCCACGCTTGCAGGCAGGTTGGCAGGCGGGTTGGCGATCGCAGTGTATGTTGTTAATACTCGAGGGAGTGCTGCTGCCCACTCCCCCGTTATTCCCTCAGTCGGCTCTTACGACTCCCGTGGGTAGAGAGGGGTGGGACAAATCTAAAGCCGGCCCCACACGGCCAACAGCGGTTTTTTAAATAGTTACGTTAAAATTTTGCATTCACAATATTAATTAGGATAATAAGTGATCGATATTAATGTATTAATCAATTAGTGATTTCTTCAGATAGTGGTAAAAATTATATCGTGATCTTCATTTAATTTTTGCCACATTTATTTTGCGAATTGTACGTAATAGCCACACTGAAGTGTAATATTGCTGTCTCATGAGTGCCCACGCGATGGCTACATCTATAGGTTTTTTATCTAAGGAAATACCCATA
Source organism: Leucoma salicis (assembly GCA_948253155.1). Classification (NCBI taxonomy): domain Eukaryota; kingdom Metazoa; phylum Arthropoda; class Insecta; order Lepidoptera; family Erebidae; genus Leucoma; species Leucoma salicis. The sequence goes on along the minus strand of OX411808.1, from coordinate 4,225,453 downwards.
GATTTACTAAGAAAATTTAATCAAAGTATGGTATGTTGCTGTCTCATATGACGTGCAGGTTTTTCAACTGGTGAACTTAATAGTTCGCCATACAACTGCTATCACCATGACTACCAGGGTGGCCATTAAATTAGGTGCCGTGTTTTGGGGTTGAAAAAATGCCATGTCTCAAACAAATTTATTCAGAAAGTAGACTTTCGCACCTAATTACATATTGTTCCTATAGTTACAGTGATTAAAAAGAAGGTTTCCGTACTGTTGGGGCAACCGAACACTATTTTACTGACACTGCACATAGCACAATTGGCACAGTTCGCAGTTACGTCAATATGTTACTTTTAAACAATGATTTTAAACAGCGTTAAAACAATCCGCGTAGCACTCGCACGTAATCAATAAATATCATTGGCAATAATCATTCTCTCATCTTAGCATAATAATCAATTAATTGTGAATAACTTAATACATTCATAAAAAACTCAATTCTCTGTTTACTTATTCTATCAATCTATCAATCATCCAACGTGGGGACAGCACCCCACATTTATGGTCCTTCGACATCAATAGGATCTCGCGAGCTAGTTAAGCAGATTAATCTGGTGAGGTGCTTAAACCAGTTAACCAAAGTGAACATTATCAGTGCGTAAATTAAGACTATATCATAATTATTATATCAGAGACAATATCAGGGGCAATATCAGGGAGCATTATCAAGTAGTAATATCAGGGGATATTTTTAAGTGAAGTTGTTGTACTGTTATCGGAGTTATCGGAGCGAAGTAGCGCAGCATCCAGCAGCAGTATCAGACAGCAAAAACATCTTCCATCAAGCGCTGACATCAATATTGAGTAAGATCGTTTCAAGTTATTTATATTTTTAGATAAAAATGTCGCTAACAATTGAAAATTTCTATGAAAATAAAGTGGAGATTTACGAATCCATGGTGAAACTTCTAACGAACATCAAAAAGGAAAGCGCGGACCGGAAGACTTTAGAAAATTTTAAACGTCGTCAGGACACACTGGAATCATATTGGAAGTAATTTCAAGCAAACCATTCAAAGCTGCGTAAATTTCGAACAAGTAGCGACCACTCATATTTTGTCAACAAAGACTATGAAAAGGCAAGGGAGCTTTATTTTACTATCAGGAACGTGGTGGAGAAATCTATGGATCAATTGAGATCATTAAAGCACCGTCCACAGCAAGAGTAAGAGCAGCCAACAGTTTCATTAGCAGAAGAACGGAGAACTGCGAGTTCTACAGGACTGAGTAAACTGGATGTCATGATCAAAAAACAAACAATTAATTTCCAAGCATTCACTCGGACCATTGAAAATATGGATTTAGAGGTATTAGAAAGCAAGTGGGAATTCGAAGACGCTTTAAAAACAGTGCAGTCACGTTAGACGGTTACAGAAAACCTACATTGGGAAATCCAAGGGGAAACTGATGGAGAATATTTCTAGTACGAGGACGACTTGAATAAGTATGAGAAGAAGTTCAACGATATCAAGAAAAAACTTAACAGCAAAATGTGGTCAGTATCATATCGCGCTAAGTCCACCCCTCAAATGGACATTCCATCGTTTAACGGCAATTATCATCAATGGGTGTCGTTTAAAGATTTATTCAACGAAGCCATCCACAACAATCCGTCATTATCAAACGCTCAAAAAATGCAGTTTTTAAAGAGCAAGGTCTCCGGTGAGGCTGAGCGTTTGACTCATCATTTACAAATTAGCACAGATAACTATATCGTGTGTTGGGAAATCTTAAATCACAGATATAATAATAAACGACTAATATTTACATCACACGCTAATATTCTACTAGGGCTACCCATTTTGCAACAACAATCATTAATTCAAATCAAAAAACTGCATGACGTAACAAAGGAGTGTTTACACGCCATCCAAAATCTAGGGGTAAAGACAGAGACTTGGGATTCACTACTCGTACATATTTTATCCCAAAAATTTTACAGCGATACATATACTGAGTATATTGAATCGGTGAAGAACCCTCGGGAACTACCTGAGTTGAAGAAGTTTCTTAGTTTTTTTGGAGAGTTAGTTTACAGCACTAGAATCATCTCGTCAGAAGCAAGATATGACAGGTCAAAGACCTCAACAATCAACTTCTTACAGAAAATCAGCACATAATTTTAATATGTATTCAACAAATTATTCTTATAATAAATATAACAACCCATCGAGGCCTCCGTTAAAATCATTGCATGTGTCGAAATCGGAATGTGGACTATGGATGTGGACTATGGATGTCATGCTGAACATGCATTGTTTAGTTGCTCTAAATTTCTTCAACTATCAGACGAGCAAAAAATGAAAACTGTCCAGCTGTGTCAAGCGGCTAAATTATTGCGTAAACTGCTTAACATTCATAACCATTTTAATAAACTGAGTTATTCCAATAAAAGTTGTCGAAAGTGCAACGGCAAGCATAACACCATTCTACATGGAGCATTTATATATACTAAACAAAATTCGAGAGAAAAACCAAAAGAGATGAACTATCACAACACGGTCAGTTCATCACACGCTTCTCAAGACGATCTGTCAGAAATTTTATTAGCAACCGCGATTTTAAAAGTAACAGGAGAGTACGATACCGAGCACAGAATGAGAGCTTTAATTGATCAGGGTTCTCAAATATCATTAATAAGTGAAAATGCAGCACAATTATTAGGGTTAAAGCGACAGCAGTGCAAAGGAACCGTCTTTAGCGTTGGGGAGCGTGAAAATAATTGTAAAGGGATGCTCACCCTACAATGCTCATCGATGCACACTGATTTTTCATTTATTGCAAACGTTTTTATAATGAATTCTTTAATCAAAAACCTGCCTAACAAATCAATGGATAAACAGTCTTGGCCACACATCGAAAATATCAATTTGGCGGACCCGGATTTTAACACCAGCCGCCCTGTAGATCTCCTTCTTGGAGCAGATATTTACTGAAAAATCATTTTAGGGGGATTACTACGCGGGGCAAATGATGATCAGCCCATCGCTCAGCAAACACATTTAGGATGGCTGCTATGTGGCGCAGTCAAAACATTTCATTGTAATGTCGTCCTACACAACTATGAGTATCTTAAAAAGACGGGCGGAGGTGGTGCAAAACGCAGAGGAGCGCTTGGCGCTCCTAATTGAAAAGCTCCGCCTCCCAGACGAGGGTCATATAGGGACGGCCCAGGTTGAGGAGAGGGCCCTAAACAGTGTGGCCATAGTCGAGACGGTCGCTGCTGGTTTGCGGAACCTCAAAAGCAGCTTCACGCGTGGCCTCAAAGACGCCGCGCACGAGATCACGCTATCGGTCCAGCGCTTGGCGGAACAAAATAAGCGCCTCGAGGCTCAGAACGCTCGTCTGGAGGCGCAGAATCAGCGCCTCGTCGAGGCTAACTGCTGCCTCGAGGCGTGGATGGCGGAATTGGAGCAGGGACAGGCCGGTTTGTGGGTTGAGCTTGGGCTCCCTGCGGTTGCCCCGGCTTCGTCCACTGCCCAGTCAGGCGCTGGACGCGAACTGGAGGACGAATCATTCCGCGTGATCATTGACCGCATTGCTGCGGTCTTTGGTCCGCGGTTCGATGCTCTAGCTGCAAGATTGCCGCTGGAGCCCCGACTTCGGCCGCCGCTTGCGGCTGACAAAAGAGGTGCTGCAGCGTCCTCGGCACCGACAGCCCTGCCGTGCCAGGGGGGGCACGTGTCCTTTGCTGCAAGCCAAGGAAAGGGCCAAACTAAAATGGCCAAGAAAAAGGACAAGGCGGGACAAGCCCCGAGGGGTCAGCCCCGAGAGGAGTTCCCGCCTCTGCCGAACGCCGCTGTGCCTCCGCGTCATGCTGCGCCGCAACAAACGATCGCACCTTCACGGGCTGTGGTGGTCGCACCCCGAGCTCCTGCCCCCACCCCTGCCACTGCAACATCCTCAGAAGGGGACTGGCAGGTGGTTGCGCCCCGGCGATCCCGGGCCAAGGGTCGCGGCGCTGCCTCGGAGCGTGAGGCGGCGCCAATTAATCATACCAGGGTAGATTTTACCGGTTTTGTTGAAGTTAAGGCAAATAAGGGGCGAGGAGTCAAGACAACGAAAGGTTATATCGTGGTATTTGTGTGTATGGTAACAAAAGCCGTGCACTTAGAACTAGCGTCGGATTTAATTAGTTCAGCTTTTCTAGCAGCACTGAGCAGAATGGCCGCACGCCGCGGAACTCCTCGCCATATCTACAGTGATAATGGCACTAATTTCGTGAGGGGCAAACCGAATGCTTCAAGATCATCACGAACATTTAAAACATATTTTTCTAATAACTTCTTCGCTGAGATAACGGAATTAGGCATTGAATGGCATTTTAATGCACCGTCTTGGCCAAGCGCAGGAGGCTTATGGGAGCGAGCAGTGCGTAGCCTCAAACATCATCTTAAAAGAGTCGTGGGCGAACAAAATTTAACGTACGAAGAGTGGTCTACCCTTTTATCAAAACTGGAGGCACATCTTAATTCTCGACCTCTCTGTGCACTACAAAATATCACTCTAACCTATCAATAATCAATCAGAATCACCGCCATTACCGTCCAAACAAGTTGAAAATAAAGAGAAGGAAAAGGATCGTCACCCAAAGCCAAGAAATACCAATTTAAGTTTAATCAATGTTTTAACTACTTTACTTTTCTTCCTTACTTTACTGTCGCCAGCATCCGCAGCATATAATATAGCAAAATTAGGCAATAATCAGTCACTATACTTCGAGCCTATATCAAAAATCCAACTTATTCGGGATAAATGGACACTAGTAACTTATTACAATATGACTCCATATGAAAAGGCTTTACTAACATTCAGAAAAATATCAAATTATCTAGAAAAACTTTGTAACACAATAGTACAGCAAACCCATTGTGGCATAATTACATCACAAATGAAACACGACTCTCAGGAATTACAATATTATGACTAGCTTTTATTGAATCAGCACTATAATACTTACGCCAGACGGCGTCGTCGACGAGGTCTATAAATGGAATCGGATACGTAGCTAACAGTCTATTCGGAGTATTGGATGCCAGATTCGCGGAACAGTACTCAAAGAATATTGAACTTATACAACGTAATGAGAAACTTTTATCGATTTTATGGAAAAATCATCACATCGGTGGTGGAAGCAGAGTTCAATATACTCAAGAGAATGGAAGAAGAAGTGGAGAAACAACACAAATTTATCAACAGAAAGCTTATGGTTCTAGAGCAAATTGCAAAATATGTCAATAATAGAAGATTTCTCTATTATAGCTATAGCTGGTAATAATTTATTACAAGGTCTAAAGCGGCTACAAGACACACTTCTCAACACTATTACGGATATTTATCATGGTCAAATCAGTATACATTTTCTTACGCCACCACAACTCAAAAAAGAGCTACAAATTATATATAGTCAAATGCCTAGCTAGAGCAAACTGCCTGTTGAAAATATCGATGCGGACCTACACTATATTTTTAGACTACCTAAAGTAAAAGCACGCGTTACCAAGCAATATGTCATCTTCGAAATAATATTCCCTTTGATTGGCCGAGAAGATTTTCAGCTATATAAACTTATAGCAATACCTCAACAAATGCAAACGAACATGGTCACCTTAGTACCGGTATCAGAGTACGTTGCAGTCAATTTTAAAAATGATGCATTTTTTCCCATAACGAAAATCGAATTACAAACTTTTCTATATAACAAAGATTCATATATTTGTCAATCATCTGCACTGCACCGATCCTTAATCTGCAACGTGACGATGATTTCTGTGAAAAAGACACTTTAACAAATAAATGTATTACTCAAGGAACACTGTGTGCCAATAAGTGGTTAGAACTCGAATCAGCATCCAGATATTTTTATTTTTGCTGCAACATATATCCCATAAAAATTATATGCAATGATAACATTTCCCAATAATACTTAAGCCAAGCTGGCATAATAACGACAAGTCAAAACTGTATCATAAAAAGTAAAGATTTTTCACTACATACTGTTCAGCAGCATTCAAATTACATGAACTTATCGTCAGATATATTAATACCTCAGCTGGATGTGATCAATCATAAATATAATCAACCTGACAATTCCAGTAGAAGCACTCCCCGAAGAGTCGGGTGTCAATAAGTCCATTAGAATACTTAGCGAGCAGATCCATAAACTAAAGTCTAGTCTATCAGAAGAAGATTTGGAAGAATGATGAAGATGTGGGGATACCACATGATATTCACCAGTATATCATAAGCTACGTATTAGTAGCTCTAACCATAACAGCAGCAATAGTTTGGGGCTGGAAGAGTGGTTGTTGTAGGTGGCACCGTAGTCCGGAGGAAAGTGGCCAGTCGCCAGCACCAGCACCGGCAGTGCCCGACACGTCACCAGTGTATAGTGAAGTGAAACCGCGAAAGCAAAGTACAGCTAGGCTATTCTGTAAGATTTCACTAGCGAACTCACTTCTGAATTCGCAGTGAAAATACTGTTAAGCAGGGGCTGGACAATGCCGAACTTGACGTGTGATTCCAGTTTATTACAAAGAAAAGGTCGCCATCTTATAAGCAACCCGCGTAAATAAAATATCATTTGCTATCCTAAACTGATATAGAGATCACTGTTATAAATTTTACAAGTATCATTTTTACTATGGACGTAGTGCTTAGACGAAGGATATTATAGACAAGCTATCAGTGTTTGCAGTGTCGAGATAGCAATAGATAACCGGAATAACTTTAAATCTTTTAAAGTTATCTTTTAAACTATGATTATAACTTTGTTGACCAAAAATGTACTACCTGTTTTAGCCGTATAAAAGTATGACAGGACAAAAGAAATTGCAGTTATGCTTATATTTTGCTTAAAATGTATTAGAACGTAATATTAGCGTATATAACGTGATTAATAAAGGTTTTTTTTTTTTACGTCAATACAAAAACAAGCTTAGATACTGATGATGGGGACGGTTGGCCCACAGAACAATATTACTCAAGAGAATAACGCCCGCTCTATACTTTATATTTGCCATGCCAACACAGCGCGTCTAGTTCCGTCGCCAGGAACTATTTCTTAGCGCGGTAAATTTAAATGGTCATTAGAGATACTTTTTTTAAGCCTTAGAAATATAGAATTCTCGTTTGCTGTTTTAACATAAACTATTAATTAGTTTATGCTAAAACAACAAACGAGAATTCTATATTTCTATGGCTTACAAGGAGACTAGTAAAACAAAATTGCAAGGAAATAAAACAAGTTTTTATACGTGACGTACGTTATTTTATTGTTTTACACTGCATCAAAAAATTATCTATTCTATAATATCACAATCATCATCATCTTAGCATTAATCCCGGTTGTAGTCCGCTTTCTTTCTTTTACTTCTCTTTCTTTCTTCTTCTTCTTCTTCTTCTTCTTGCCTTCGGCATCCTTAGTGAGAGACCATTGACATGCATTTTATCTACCACGACGTCAAGCCATTACCTCTTGGAGTCAGGGCCTGGCGAAAGCGACATTGCTAGACACTAGTTTCCTACGTAGTTTGCCAATTTCTATAAAATGTGGCTGTACCAACGCGACTCTCTCGCATTTTATTTGCGAAGTGTATGAAATGAAGACTGCCACGATTCTATAATGTAATGATCCAACACTATTGTAGCAATTCTCACAGCGTCTGGTGGCAGTTCTGCTGAAAGTTAACAAGTTACATGTAAATTGTAATGGACGTACCATTTATATTCCCTTAAGGTTGAGGTAAGAACATGGGTAAATTTTCAGAAAATTCCTAAAATAGTGGAGTTATATTAAATGATTTATATTACGATGATTAGCCTGATACACCGCTTATAGATGATGCCAGATGGATTGGCAAAAACATATATTCGAGTTTTCTTTTACACGCAGTACTTTCGGAGTCCTTTCTCTGAACACCCAGGTAATGGAATGTACTACCACTGAAGCAATGTAACATAGTTCCAGTGGCCCGCCAATAAAGGTGCAGAGACGGCACACGACTGGTTTATTTAGTTAGACTGGTAAGGGCCTCACACTATCCTGTTCGTTGCCCCGAACTATGGAGTGTGCAGTTGGATAAAATCTTTCCCGACTAAACAAAAAAAATGGTAATGGAATGTACTGCTTACATTGGACAAACTTAATACGTAAGCAGAAAATAAACATAAAATACAGACCTAAATTATAGAAAATCATACAAAACATGATTCTTAAAATTCGTCATCATCCAAGTCACATTGTTGCTAATCATCTCCAAACCAGCCCCAAAAAAAAGCACTCGCAACCTGAAAATTTAGATGTATTTAAGAAAGACAATATATTAAATGTTTTTTAATGTCTTTATTTTCCGCGCTAAAGATTTGTTGGACGCTTCTTCAACAAATCCTTGATTTTTTACCCCAAGAAACCTTTTAACTAATATGGTAATTGTACTAGTAATAATATAATTAAAATTTATTTCAGCGTATTCTTCACAACCTTTCAACCAATCTCTATCTAAAATTTCACTACATTGTACCAAACTGAATTTAATTTTATCTATGTGAGAATATCCTTCTAAATAATTATTAATTAATGTTGCAGCGTTTTCAACTAGTTTGCATAAACTGGGCTGAACGTATTTTAACCTGCTGTTAACATTATCATATTCCATAAAAGACGTAAATAGATGACATCACTCAGTGTTTGGATCTGCAAGCATGAGCATTTGGCACTGTTTGCAATTTAATGGCACACTTTTTACTATACAGCCGCAAACGTATGCGCATGCTTGCATTTCTCCAGAACAATGTAGCATTTCATACTCTTCTACATATTTGGTTGCAATCTCAATGGGATAAGATGCAGAAGAGCTTGTTACTGTCTGATATCCCGTACTCGTTGTTATTTCACAACCCTTACGAAGAAATATCTTAAAATTATTAAGTAAATTGTTATTACCATCAAGACAGTTCCTGTTTTTATTATTATTGATGAGATTCGTCATTATACTGGTTTTCAATGCTGCAACAAATTGTACACAAGTGGGGTTTGTGTTGCACCCACAATTGCTCCTAATGCATCCAAAGCAGTTTTCAAGAGGATCTTGATTAACCCTGCGAACAGAAAGATTATCTACATTATATTTTTTTAAATTATAAAATATTTTCTCAATGGCATTTATAGTTCTCAGCCAGCCATATTGTGATGGGGGTTTACTCCTAGCCCCTAAAAACTTTAATTCGTTAAAAAAGTATTTCATTTGTTTAAATAAAAATAAGTTGAAAACATATTAGTCAGAAACGGTTTTCCTCTTTTTCTGTCTGGCGTGTTTCCATTCATCGCGTCAAATAACTTGTCCAAATTAGATACTACTGTAGCAGTCGCCACAGCATCTGGTGGTAGTTCATCTGAAAGTAAACAAACGTCTGGTAAATAAGTAATTTATGTATCATTTGTATCTATCTATACAGGGTCTGTCATAAATAATGGATAACCCGTTAATCGGAGATAGCCCTGATATCAAGCTACAAGAAAATCTACTTTTTATTGTTGGATTGCTATTGGTGTGAAAACAGTACACAATTTTGTATTTTTTTTTTTAATTTTCCTTCTTTGTTCAGTCATTCGGTCACCATTTCAACAAAGTAACTTATTTTAATATACTTTTTTTGTATCTGACTCCTGGATACTTGTTTAATTATATTAGATTACTATATTAGACATTATTAATGTAAAATACTGTCAAATTTACATTTTGAGCACCTTGAAAGCATTTTTTTTTCTTTATGTCAAGATTTTAACATTGACTGTGAAATAAGGTTCAACTCTCCTATGTCAATCCCACATTCACAAAGGCAAGAGTCCCTTACCCTGATCTTGTTAAGGTGGACAGGAAAACAGCAACGTCCAAATCTCATGCTTAATATAGACAAAGCTTTAGATATTTTTATATATATTTTTAGCATTTGACATGCTTAGCACTATACATTAAACACAAAGTGAAAAATGTGAAATCGAAAATAACAGTCAGGAGCAGGATTTGAACCTGCATCTTCTGGATACCGTCCAGATGCTTTACCAATTCAGCCATCCTGACAATTGCTCCTGACTGCTAATTTCGATAACACATCATACTTAACGTCTTTGGGTGACGCCTGCGCCATCTGTCGGAAGTATTTTCATACAAGTCAGGAGCAATTGTCAGGATGGCTGAATTGGTAAAGCATCTGGACGGTATCCAGAAGATGCAGGTTCAAATCCTGCTCCTGACTGTTATTTTCGATTTCACATTTTTCACTTTGTGTTTAATAGACAAAGCTATTCTCCTGTTACATTTGAATTTAGAAAACCATGGTTTAAGAATAATCTCAGATTGGTACTTAGCGAAGTTGGTGCCTGAACGTTTACTAGTTATGCACCATCTTTTTGTCCATCTAGCTTGTAAGTCACGACTAGGAAGAAGAAGGAGATCTTGAGCATAATTTTTAAAAGGAACTTTGTCACCACAGATTACAGAGTCTTTAGCAATTCTATCTACCTTGTCATTGCCAAGTATTCCACTATGACCTGGAACCCAAGCTAAGTGGACAGTGTAATTTAGAAGAAAACATTTCAGTAATAACTGTTTGGAATTGAAGATCAGCCAGTTTCTGGGGCAAGACTTAAAAGGGTTACCTATTAAGGTTTGTAGTGCACTTAGCGAATCAGAAAAGATTACAGACTTATTTAATTTAAATAAAAGTATATAATTTATAGCTTCCATGATACCCCCTACATTCTCCAAGGAAAACTGAAGTTTCAGGGGGACATTTTATTTTCTGGACAATATTATAATTTTGATGTAGTAGTCCAACCCAATTAGACACTCATTATCACAACAACACAAACTTCAGGTCATGTCAATCGTTGCTATGGTAACCATTGATGTAGCTAATTAAGTACAATAACATCATGCAAAAAGTTGGTTTTTAACAAAATAATTTTAATTATGTTTAGGAGTTAAAGAGTTTTTGGCATTAGTTTATTAGTTTCTAGACTTATTTTAGATATTCCGATTTCTATAATATTTCAATTGGCATTAGTTTAATCGTTTTTTAAAGACTTATTACAGATTACAAGTTATTTGTGAATGTACAAAAAGATAACTTTTGTGGGAGCGGGATTCGAAATGCGTCCCTTTCAATCCGGGGAAGTGTCCAAGTCGCTAAGCTATCGCATTGACTGGCCATACCCAATCTCCACATCACAATTGTCTTAACGACCACCTATCTGATGCAACGTATTTTGACCAGATCGGAGCCGTTCTTAGGGAAGGCCAGCTTAAGAGTACTCGAAATCAACGAGCATGCATGAAAGCGCTGATGAAACTAGATGAAGCGAAAGATGTGTGTCAGGATCGTAGCAAGTGGAGAGAAGAGGTCTCTGCCTACTAAAAAAAACAAATCTTCTAAAACAGTAGACATGTTTAAAGGATGTACAGAATAAACAAGCATGCTGTTATACCCTTCCCATGCAAGGCATCTAGCTAACCACTGCACCATACGAATAGCAACGTTAACATTAAAAGCCTACTTAAGGACTACGCAGTGGGGCAGTTCAGTCAGTTATTCTAAATCTCAGTACGGGTCGCAAGTCTTTTCCTATTTTCCAAATCAAAGTGTACTCTTATTCTATTTCTAATTCAAGTGTACTAAATCGTGTATTTTATTCAATATAATTTTAATTCTAGCCGTAATAATAGTTTTTTTTAAAAACCTTGCGGCGCGAACCCGTATAATATTCGGTGGCAGCGGTGGGATACGAAAATCCCCTACCCGAATACGTTTCCGAACCTAACTCAATAAACTCGGTGAACTTTTAAATAAAAAGTTAATCCTAAATAACCATAAAATAAAAATTGTGTGTGTAAAAGTGAAAATACACCGTATTGTGCTGTTTGACCGTGGTCAAACAATTTTCTTACACCTACTGTTCCCGAGAAGGAGAGAGGGCTGTGATAACAGCTTTCGGTTGAATCTGCCGCTGGTCGAGTGGTGCTACTGTCATGATGATTCCAGCAATCCTGGTAGCAGTTGTGGCAGTGTTATCGTGAGTGATAGATCGTACTTAAAATCATAACTCTAAATCGCCAATACAGAATAGTGCTCAGAGTCCCGTTTACACTTTATATATTCATCCATAACTACTGTGTAAAAAAAAAAAAAATATATTTCTAATTTAATCGTACTACATTTTAGTCATAAGTTCATACAAAGTTCCTACTTGTAATTTATCGCTAAAACATAAGTCGTTCGAGACGACGTTTGTTTATATCTTAACATCCGTACTGCGAACTGATAAGCTCGCAGTCTAAACAACCGGTGCAACTACCAGGTAACTTAGAAATAAGATCAACTTTTATTTTATTATCCTATACACCTATATTTTGTAACTACTTTTGTCTGTTTATTTTATTCTATTGTGTTGTGTTTTCTAATTATATTTAAAAATGACTTCCAAATATGAAACCAAAGACGATAATGCTAGCGCCTCTAGGAGTACCCCAATCCGCACAGAATCTGAGGATAAAATAGAATTAAGCGTCCTCTTAAAATTTATAAAACCCTTCGATGGTACAAGGGAGAAATTAAACTCATTTATCTCTAACTGTACAAACGCCTATAATTTAGCGAATAAAACTCAGAAACCTATTCTTTTTAAATATATTATTAGCCAGTTGGAAGGTAGAGCCGAATCCACATGCAACATTAAGGAATTTGACACATTTGAGCAATTTATAGAATTTCTTAAACAACAATTTGGCGAAAAGAAACATTACACACACCTCCTTTCGGAGTTACAAGAATGCAAACAAGGGCCATCTGAGTCCGTTAACCAGTTTGCTCTCAAGATAGAGACGTGTCTGTCTAAACTCTTGACGGAAATAAATATTTCTATACCGACTAGGAAAAAGACGGAATTAGCAGGTCGTGTCGCAGCAATGCAGGACCTAGCGGTGCACACATTCGCTGTGGGACTGCACCCACGACTCTCGCAAATCGTGAGATGCCGCGACCCCGACTCACTAAATTCTGCAGTAAATTTCGCGGTCGCTGAGGAAAAGATCCTCAGCAGCATTACTAAAAAATATCCACAACCATTTACTAACAATACAGATAAACACAGATTCCAACCTCGCCGCGAATATCAACCCCACACATATCGTTTTCCTATCCCACAAGGTCCACGTGGGGACCAATTTAAGAAAATCAATACTAATGAGTTAGTGTGTCGCTATTGTAAAAACGTAGGGCACACTATCGAATATTGTCGTAAGAGGCAATATAATAATAACAGAAATCAAGCCTATATTCAACCTTCACAGGGTCGACAAAATAATACACAACCAAACCCATTTTTTTTTTTTTTTTTTTTTTTTTTTGTTAACGCTGTGGAAATGCATTTACGCATCCCCTCCATCAGTGACAGACGGAGGGGTATGTAGGACTCACCGGGCGCGCAGATCTTAGTTGCACCCGGAATACCCACTAAAACCACAGCGGCCCCTTCCACGCCTATTGGCGGGGCGCCGGAGGGTCGTCTTATGACATTCTACTCCGACGCCCCAGGCGGATGGCCAGCTGGCCACGCCCTGTCGTCATCAAGGTGGTGGGAGGAGGTGGGCGTAGCGACGCCTCCGCCCCCCTGGCCGCCGCCGGCGGAGCGGGCCAGCGTGGGCTGACGCCTCGCGTTCCCGCTCCGCGGCCTCCTTCCGTGAAATTATAGCCTCACAGAAGGAGGCCATGGACGACCAGCACCTGTCACTGCCAAGCATCTGGGAGATTACGGCTGGCAGCGACAGGTCTCTTCCAATTTCCGCCGACAGGACGCGGCGCTGGGGCCCCCAGGCAGGGCATTCCGCCAGAGCGTGACGCGCATCATCGACTAGCGCGCCACACTCATGACATCCGGGGGCCCCTTCTCTGCCAATACGGTGCAGGTACTTACCGAAGCACCCATGTCCGGTAAGTACCTGCGTTAACCTGAAGCTGAGGCTGCCGTGCCTTCGATTTAACCAGCGATGGAGGTGCGGCGTAACCGCCTCTACAGTCCCCCGTCCTGCTCCGGGGGACTCCAGCTCTTCCCTCCACCGCCGGATCATCGCCCTTCGGGCCGCTTCGTGTGCTCTGCCCAGATTCCTTGCGGAGACTTCCCCGCCCCTGGCCCGTACCGCAGCACGGAACCAGTAGGCCTCTGCCAGTGCCTCAGCTTGGAGATGCCAAGGCGGGTCGCCCGCCAGCAGCGTCGCCGCGGCCCACGACACCGTACGGTACCCCCTTATGATCCTCACCGCTATGACCCTCTGCGGACGTCGCAAAAGGGCCCTGTTGGATGCAGTGAGGGCATCCGCCCAGATTGGGGCACCATACAGTGCCATAGACCGCAGTATACCGCTATACAGGCGGCGGCAGGACGATCCCGGCCCTCCAATATTTGGCAGAAGCCTACCCAATGCCGCGGCAGAGTTGATGAGCCTAGGGGCGAGCTGGGCAAAGTGCGGCCCGAATCCCCACTTACTATCGATGTGCAGGCCCAGATACTTCATATGGGCCTGCACTGGCACGGCAACCCCCTGTACAACGAGGCACGCTCCTCGGGGGGGACCTCGGCGAGGGCCGTGAAAAAGGAGGGCCTCGGTTTTAGGCAACGAGACCCTCAAGCCCAACATACCGATCCGGTCGACAACGAGCGCGACTCCAACCTCCGCCGATCGGGCGGCTTCCCGGAAGCCGGCCCTCCTCACGGTGACGAGAGTGTCGTCCGCATAACAAATCACTCCCATCCCGGGAAGGAGCCGGCCCCGCAGGACCCAGTCGAACCCGACGTTCCACAGGATCGGGCCCAGGACGGATCCCTGCGGAACGCCGCGCTCCTCCCGATGGCGGTATAGGCGCCCGTCGCCCCCCTCCCAGAGTACGTGCCTCCCCTCGAGGTACGCCTCCAACAGCCTCCGGAGATATAGAGGCACTCCATGAAACCGGAGCGCCTCCTTTAACGTCTCGTGAGGGAGACTGTTGAAGGCGTTCTCTATGTCGAGCGAGACTGCCAGAACGACCTCCTTTTCGGCCACCGCCTCGGTAGCCAGGGTTTTCAGGGTGGCCAGCGCATCAATAGTGGAGCGGCCCGCCCTGAACCCGAACTGCGACTCTGACAGCCCCGGCCCGACATCCTCGAGGTGCCGGACAAGACGGTCCGCGAGCACCTTTTCGAACAATTTGGCCGTCTCGTCCAGCAGCACCAACGGTCTATATGCGGAAGGAGAGTCAGGTGGGCGACCCTCCTTCCGCAGCAGATACAGTCGTCCGCTCTTCCATTGCTCCGGGAACCGTCCCGACCGCAAACATGCATTGAGCAGTTCCCGGAGCCCATCCCTGATGTACTCTTCGACGACGCCAAGCACCAGCCCTGGAACGCCGTCCGGACCGGGCGCCTTCCTCCGCCCTCGAAGGCGGGAGAGGGCCACCTCCAGCTCCGCGTCGGTGATGGGGGGGAATGGTGCTCCCTCTTCCGCCACCAACGGAGGAGCCATTGCTGGGGGGACGTGTCCCACAGAACGTGGGAACAGAACCCCCACTAGCCCCGACAGAAGATCCCGGTCCATCGATTCGATGACGGGGGCGCCATGGGCGCGGAGCTTGTTCCGCGCCCGTTGGTACGGACGCCCCCATGGATCCCCATCGAGGCCCGCCAATAGCTCCTCTCGGGCCCTCTCCTTTGCCCGGCTGATGGCCAGTTGCAACTCCTTTTTCCTTGTGCGGTATACTACCCACAGCTGGCCCTCAAGGACGGCGTCCCTAGCATTCCTTCCTCGGCACCGGACGTAAGCACGCCGCGCACGGTTACTGGCCGCCCGAAGATTGGCGATCTCTGGCGACCACCAGTAGACCTGCTGGCGCGGTGGCCTCCGCCGGGCTCTTGGCATCGCCGCGTCGCACACCGACGTTAGTGCTTCCTTCATTCGGCCTGCGAGCCATTCCACGTCATCGCTGTCCTGCCCACCTGCAGAGCTCCAGCGCTGCACTATGGCAGCCTCCCGGGCCATTTCAGGGTCAAACTGACCCAAGGCCCATTTGGGGAGTCTGCCGTTTCTGCGCCGGGGCTCCAGTGGCCCCGGAGAGGTGGAGAACGTAAACCGGATGTATCGGTGATCCGATAGCGTCTCCACCTCCTTTTCTACTCTCCAGTCAGACACACCCCGCGCGACATCAGGGGTAGCGAACGTTAAGTCCACTACGGACCCCCCCTGCCGTCGCACACAGGTGCGCATGGTCCCTCTGTTGAGGAGGGACAGGCTGGAGAGCAGGGACCACTCTTCGACGGCCCTGCCTTTGGCATCCGTAGCAGGGTTCCCCCACACCCGGGACTTCGCATTGAAGTCACCAAGTACTAGAGTAGGCTTTGGTGACTGTCTACGGACCGCGGCGCTGATAGAATCTAGAAATAACTCAAATTCTGCCAGGCCGCGGTTGGGGGAGAAGTAGATGCCTACTATTGCGAAGCCTCGCCACCCCGCCACGACATAACCAGATCCCCTTTCGAGAGCGAAGAGGGGAGGACCGACGTTACCCCTGGACAGGACAGCGACATCCTCATTCAGGTCTCCCACCCAGTTGGGCTGGTGGGGGACGAAATATGGCTCGCAAGCCACCGCCAGGTCTATGCTCCACTCCGCCATGGACTGCAGTAGCAGGTCCTGAGCCCCGGCGGAGTGGTTCAGGTTCGCCTGGAGGAAACCGACTTTGTCACCTATTATGTCAACATGTCGGTCTCCCCCCGGCCCTGGCGGCTCTGCTCACTAGTACAGGTGGCACGAGGTGCTTGGGCCGCCACTCTGCCTTTAACAGTGGGAGGCCTGCATGATCTCCCACCCATGATATGGCCCGTAGGGCGCCCCGCTGCCGTGCAGACCGCACAGCTGGGGGCAGCCGTACATAATGCCGATCGGTGGCCGGTGCCACCACACCGGTAGCACAGTGCGGATCGGTCGACATCAGATGGACACAGCTGACTAGTATGCCCCAGCGCCAGGCACCTGAAGCACCGCAGCGGTAGTGGCTCCAGAGCCCGGACACCAGCCGCGCTCCAGCCGACCAGGAGCCTCCCTGCATCGGCAAGCATTTTGGCCGCAATGATGGGGCAGCGGACTTTCACCATGCCCATACCGCGAGGCCCGGACTGGATTTCACCAACCCGGACCTCCTCAGCGGCGCAGTTACATGTGCGCATGACGGCGGCAGTGATCTTCTCCTTGGTGACAGAGTCGTCGAGTCCAGTCACACGCAGATCAGCACACTTAACGGGACAGACAACATCCGCCACTCCTTTTAGGATGTCACGTAGCTGCCCGGCAAGCTTATCCGCTACTTCCAGTGATTGGGCCTTGGGCAACTGGAGCACCCTGGCACCAGTCATTGATCGGCGCATCTTCAGCCCTTCCTTTATGCCCAGGGCCGGAAGGTTTATCTCCCGTTCTGCGCGCAATAGCGCATCGGCGTACGTCACCCCTTGTTTTTCGGCTGCCGACTGCAACGTCACAATGACTGCCGGCGAGCGGGGGGCGACGAGCGCCGATTTCCTCTTCTTCTGCCGCGCTTTATTCTTGGATACGGGAGATGCTGCGGCATCAGTTGCTGCGGGTATGGATGGTTGTGGAGGGGAAGATTTCTTCTTCCCTTTCCGCCGCACCACCTCGGTCCAGCTTTCTCCGTCAACAGGGGCAGGAAGGCCACTGGCCTTCGATGGGCCAGCTAGAGCCGATGAGGCCTTTTCGACCCTCTTTGGGATGCCAACATTAGCTTTAGGCGCCTCTTTACGGCTGTCGGCGGCAAGCGGCGGCCGGAGGGGTCGCTCAGGAGGCAGTCGTGCCTCCATTGCTTCCAGGCGCGCGCAAACCATTGTAGTAAGGCGCGAGATCGCGCGCGCCGTCTCTTCCGGCAAGCCTTCAGAGGCCTGTTCAGAGGTCGGATTAGCTGCAGTGGACCCTGCGGCTGTCTCTACGCGGCTGGGTTCCGAAGCAGCAACCCCCGACAGCATCATAGCCGCTTCAAGCCGTGCAAATTTGGCTTGAAGCTCTGAGAGCTGCGCATTGAGGCGGCTATTATCGGCCCGTAGCTCAGCCACCTCTGCCGTGAGGCTGATGTTTGCTGCCTGCAGCCGCTTGGTCTCCTCATTAGTGGATCGCCTGGCCAGAGCCTCCACTACCTTCAAATTATCGGCGACTGCCTCTTTTGCAGCGCGCACAAAGGTGCCCTTAAGGTTGATGGACTTCGTGGCCACCTTATTAAGGATGGCCGCGTGGTCCTGGGCTCTCCTTTTCAAATCCGCGATACACAGGGAGTTGACGTCCTCCCTGGCCTCACGGATTCTCAGAGAGAGCTGCTCGACCTCTTCCTCGGCCTGCAGCTCCCCTTCGGCACGCTTTGCTCTACGAGCAGCAGCCTCCGTCATGATGGGCATGGACGTTGAGGGCCGTGACATTACTCGCTCCCTGCGAGCGGTAGACCCTGGCGTGGGCTTTTTCTGCGGAGGTTTTTCCGCAGCACTCTCCTCAGTATCCGACGCAGCGCCATCCCTGGCAACTGTGCGCTTACGCCAGAATCTGGGTGAAAGCCGCTCAAGCACCACCGAAGCCTTTCTAGGGCGAGTACCCGCAGCTTGCGAAATGCACTCCTTAGTGGCGTCGTCATCAGTCCGAGCGTCTGCTCGAGCATCCTCCATGGGCGTGGCCTCGGCAACCGAGTCCTCACCCGCCGTCGTAGTTTCGGATCGGGACGTTTGGCTGAGAGAGCCCTTTCGTCTCCCGGTCTTTCTCCGTGTCTTCTTCTTACCAGCAGATGTTGTGCTGGGTTTGGTGGATTGCAGTTTTACAGCCTGCTCCACATTGGCTGCGGCGTCAGTTGCCCCCCCCAGATACGTGGGGCTGACAGGGTCAAAAGACCCTGCAAGGGATTCTCCCGGTGCGTCGCACCGGGTACCCTCCTGGGGAATAGATGTATTTAGTACTTCCGCCATATTGTTACGTTTTAAGTCCGCCGACTTGCCAAACCCTCGCGACTGAGTTCCCCTCAGCCATTCATCCCCTGGCCGGGTGGCAAAGCACGAGATTGGGGTTATTTTTTATAGAGGTTTTCTTCCTCGTGATCCGAAGATCCCCGGTCCTGTCAATTCAGGGTTACGGGTCGGGCCGATCGGTGTTCTGTACCAGACCGTGCCCACCACCCGCGGTATGCGAGCGGTGAGCCCGTCGCCCCTCAGGCTGAAACAGCCCCGTCAGGAGACAGGGAGTCCACTATGGCCCCGCCACCCCACTCCGAAGCCGGGGGTGCCACTATGGCCCCGCCGGCTCCAACGCCCTGGTCCATCCGCTTTGCCCTCTGCTGAGTCAGAGGGACACGTGGAGGTCCATCCTGTCCGGAATTTTAGCCGCCGGCAAATACCGGCGTTGCCCGGGGTGCACCACGAGGAGGTAAACCGGCACCGCACCCCACACAACCAAACCCAATGCCAAGTACATCTCCTGCGAACTTTGCTAGTAACAAGGTCGAAGAACACCCCTCTGAGGACGAGTGCTATGATTTAAACTATTAAAATTTCCCGGAGGGTATCGCCCGGGAAATTACCCGCTTAAACCAAAAGCCGATACTCATTACACCGCTAACAACCAGGGTAACCAGCCCCAACATAATAGCGTAAACACCACTCCGTTGAGTGTCAATCCCAATTCCTCTGAATCTACTAAGTCGAGTTCTAAATCCTCTGAATCATATTCTAAACACTTTGTTTCAAATCTCAAATCCTCTGTATCGTTTTCTAAATCCACTGCATCGCGTTATAAGCCCTCTGAATCATACCTGCAATCCTCTGTATCGTCTGACTCGCACCATAAGATACCATCATCTCTCTCCAAATTTTCTAAGTCGAACTCTAACCCTTTTAACTTACAAAAATCCTCTGATACACACACCAAACCCTCTGCGCCCTACTTTGAAAACCCCGAATCGTGCCTTAAAATCACTGAATCTTATGCTAAACCCTCTGTATCTACCTCTAAAACCATGAACTGTACTCCCCCTCTTACATCTGCTCCAGATCACGTCTTACTGCATTCGCCATACCTGAAAACAAACAAAGAAAATGTAAAAATCTATAACCTTAATAATACAGAGAAAAGATACTTACCTTATATTAAAATCCA
Source organism: Leucoma salicis (assembly GCA_948253155.1). NCBI lineage: Eukaryota > Metazoa > Arthropoda > Insecta > Lepidoptera > Erebidae > Leucoma > Leucoma salicis. Next base: position 4,205,189 of record OX411808.1, on the reverse strand, counting down.
AACTTCAGTCGCTTCACGACCATTATCCTTTTTAGTCGACACTGGCTCTTGCATCTGCTTACTAAAATCGAGCTCTATGTCTGAAATTCCAACTCTAAGTAATAATATAATCGCACTAAAAGGTATCGATGCTGGTGATGAGTTTACAACTACCTTAGGTAGTTTCCAGATGCAAATATTTAACAAACAAAATAAACCGTATTTCCACGAATTTCATGTAGTTGAAGATATTACTTTAAGCCAAGACGGAATAATTGGTAATGACCTCTTTAAAAGTTTAAAATGCCAAATAGATTATAGCCGAAGTGCATTACAAATTGGCAATGAGACCATTGAATTAATATTCTCTGCTCCTAAATACACAATACCCCCTCGTACCGAAACCGTGATCGAATGCTCCGTAAAAAACACAAATATTCAAGAAAGTCTTATCATCGATCAACATATATCCGATTGTTTGTTAGTCTCTAACTGCATCGTTAAAATAAAAGAGAACGGGCGCGTAAACGTCACTGTCGTCAACACTTCTGATAATCCCATAACAATTAATTCTAACCTTAACCTGGATATACAACCATTTGAAGCTCAGTGGCATTCATCGCCTTGCATTCCACCGTCTAAGATATTAACTAGAACTCAGAAAGTTCTCAACCTATTGAGAACATCACACCTCAACAGTGAGGAAAAAGACGCTCTACTTCACATATGCTCTAACTACTCAGACATTTTTCATTTGCCAGACGATCCACTCTCACACACAACAGCCATTGAACACAGAATCCGAACCAACACTGATGTCCCAATTCAAACAAAATCCTACAGATTCCCAGAATGCCATAAAAAAGAAGTTGAGACCCAATTAAACAAAATGCTAGAACAAAGTATAGTTACGCCTTCTAACTCACCTTGGTCAGCACCCATCTGGGTAGTTCCAAAGAAAGCGGACGCTTCAGGACAATGCAAATGGAGAGTTGTGATAGATTATAGGAAACTAAATGACATCACTATTGGCGAAACATACCCTATTCCACAAATCACAGAAATTTTAGATCAATTAGGTAAGAGCCAATACTTCACAACATTAGACCTGGCTTCTGGATTCCATCAGATTCCAATGGCACCGGAAGACGCTGCCAAAACCGCCTTTTCTGTGCCTCAAGGACACTTCCAGTTCAATAGGATGCCATTTGGCCTTAAAAATGCGCCTTCCACTTTCCAAAAACTGATGAATACATGTTTGTCAGGACTCCAGGGCTCCAGGTGCTTCGCATATCTCGATGATATCGTTTCCTACTCCCCAGATCTACCTTCCCATATCCAAAATCTAATCGCTATATTCGAAAGACTCAGAAACTACAACCTCAAACTCCAACCAGATAAATGTGAGTTCATGTGCAAAGAAGTCGCATACTTAGGTCATCTTATCAATAGTGACGGTGTTAAGCCCAACCCCGATAAGATCAAAGCCGTCACTGAATTTCCAGTTCCAAGATCCCCTAAGGATATAAAAAGCTTCCTTGGCCTCGTCTCCTATTATAGGAGATTCATCCCAGATTTTTCAAAACTCGCTAAACCCTTAACATCTCTCCTCAAAAAGGACATACCTTTCAACTGGAAGAACGAACAACAACTAGCCTTTGAAAGGTTACAAAATATATTAACTACCGCACCAGTCTTAGCTTACCCTGACTTCTCAAAACCATTCATACTCACATGCGATGCTTCGAACTTCGCTGTATCTGCCATCTTATCCCAAGGTCCGATAGGAAGAGATCGCCCTATCGCCTACTCTTCTCGCACACTTAATAAAGCCGAGTGTAACTATAGTGTAACTGAGAAGGAATGTCTCGCTATAGTCTTTGGCACAAAAGCTTTCCGCCCATATCTTTATGGACGACAGTTTACTATAGTCACAGATCACAAACCTCTCCAATGGTTGTTCAATTGCAAAGACCCAGGATCCAGATTAGTTCGTTGGCGCCTCAAACTAGAGGAATTCGATTACATTATTGTTCATAAAAAGGGTAAGACTAACACTAACGCCGACGCACTATCGCGATTTCCCGTCAATCCTGTAGATAATTCACCATTACTTCCTAACCTCGAACTGCCAAACTCAGATGACGAACTTGACATTCCGCTACAAGATCCTTTATTAGAACTACCTGAACATATTCCATTTTCTTATGACAACGAAGATCTTCTAAATCCAAACACCGACTCCAACCCTGAAACACAAATCCCTTTACTAAGCCAAGAACAAGACTCCATGATCCCTCAATTAGACCCCACAGACTGGGCAGCAATTGACACTAGCCCGAAAAGTGTTGATCTTAATGTCGATTTTGATTCTTTGCAAATCCCCTCCCCTAACGAAGATGACACTAATCAAAACTTACACGATAATGATTACTCTAAATTTGTAAAACAAATAGCCAATAAAGATTTCACCTGTAACACTCACCTGAAAGAACATAACGAGAACCTTCTAAAATCCCCTTACAACATCATACTCATACCTACATCAATAGATATGGATGAATCGAATCCATACATATCAGAAATCTTATCCAATACTGAAAACCAAAATGATATCCTTAACGGCGAAAAGGAATTATACTCTTTCCAACAGATAAAATATAACAATAAAACAATCTACTTTATCTTTACGAAAGTCCATCACTTTGATGAATCGTCGTATACAGCTATATATTCAACTCTAATAAAAGTAAGGGATGAAATCATGAAACTTGAAAACCCCGTAGACATTGCAATATCTGATTTCAGAAATCCTTTTGATCAACACTCTTATACTAAAATCTACAATATACTAACTTATATATTTCATAATACAAAAATTAATATACATATTTACCTTAATAAAATTATCTATCCTACCCTTAGTGAAAGAACTAAAATACTTCGTGAAAACCACGATCTTCCAATTGCCGGTCATTTAGGTTCAACGCGTATGTACAATAGAATACAAGAACAATTTTACTGGAAGGGGATGAGGAGTGATATAGAACATTATGTTAAGAAATGTAAACTATGCCAGGAGAATAAAGCTTTAAGAAAATTAAATAGAGCTCCTATGGAAATTACCACTACATCCACTACCCCATTTCAACGCGTAGCCTTAGACATTGTTGGTCCTTTACCAGAGTCTGGACCTGGTAAACTCAAGTACATACTTACCCTGCAGGATGACCTCACCAAATATTCATTAGCCTATCCTATACGCAGTACGACAGCAGAGGAAACTAGTGATTGCCTTATCCACTTCATATCGCAGTTTGGTATTCCCAAATCAATCTTGAGCGACCAAGGTACTAATTTCACGTCAGATTTGTTTAAAACTACTTGCCAGTTCTTGAAGATTAAACAACTTTGGTCGTCGCCATACCATCCACAGACTCAAGGTGCCTTAGAACGCAGCCATTCTACTTTAAAGGAATACCTAAAATCGTTTATTAATGAAATTCAAGATAATTGGCCTACTTACGTTTATACTGCCATGCTAACCTACAACATTACTATTCATGCTACTACAAAATTCTCTCCCTACGAACTAGTATTTGGCCATAAACCATACATTCCTACATCAGTATACGATCAAAATCTTGGCACAACATATTCAGATTACATTAAAAGATTACAACATAAACTTAGATATACTAGAGAAAAAGCTTTACATAATATCATTAAATCTAAAGAATCTTCTAAATCATATTACGATACTCGTTCTAAGCCTCCCCCTAAGTATAAGGTCGGAGACTATGTCTACCTCAAAAATCATTTGAGACTCCGCAAAGCCTTATCACCCCTCTGGAAGGGACCATATAAGATTATAAGGGTCCACAATAATCACACAGCTACACTACTGATCAACAGACGTCATGTCACTCACCATTTCGATCAGCTCAAACCAGCAACAGTCACACAACCCTTATAACCTGCAAACATCACAATATTTCAATCTCATTTTACTACTTCACCTCGTTTCAGCGTCTCGTTCGGTGCACAGCCAGATGTAGTACAGCCACTTTCTTCCAGTTCCGGCATCTACTTTGATGGACTAGGAAAACTGAAAATAATCAACGGACAGTTAAACGTTATCAGTCATGTGGATATATCATTCATTAATCCGCATCTTGTTAATCTAAATGAAGTTATAGTTACTACTAGATTCGCCTGTCAAAAATTAGAGTTCCAACAATGCACAGATACTCTTTCCCCGTTAACGGTTAGGTACAATGATATCACGCGCGAATATGAATCCATGTCTCACTTACTTTCTAAACGCAATCGACGATCTGCATGGTTCGGCGGAATAGGCAATATATTCAAACATATCTTCGGCACACTCGATGAAGATGACGCATTGAAATAGGATTCAGCAATTGACTCTGTTCAAAACGATCAGAAAAATATAGCACAATTGGTTAAAGAAAACATCTTAATTACTACATCCACACTAAAATCTTTTAAAGAAAACTTACACAAGCTGAACGAAAATGAACAATTTTTAACTAACACACTAAATCACCTTCTAATTCTAACAAATAACGTTACAAATGTCTCAAACACTTTAATAGCTGAAACTAAATCTCTCTCAATACTTAACAATCTCGAAAGTTCATTAATGACACTCTCCTTTCAACTGGAAGATTTAATTAACGCTATACTTATACTAACTAAACAAAATATACTGCATCCAAGCATACTTACCCCAGCTCATTTATACCAAGAGCTTGCCGACAACGATAGGCACCTTCCTAGAGGCTCTAGAATTCCAATTTTATTAAGTCTAGATAATATCCACTTAATTTTAAGTATATCTAATGTAGCTTGTTATTATTTTAAGGAAAAACTTGTATTTGTTCTACAAATTCCTCTCGTCATAAACGATGACTTTAACCTGTACCATAACTTAGCATTACCCACCCCTCACGGCGTGGGCAATCCAAAAACCTATAGTATGATACAACCCTCTAGTTTATATACAGCTATTTCTAATGATAAAATTAGTTATTGTAACTTAGATAACCTAAACACGTGTCAAACGGTAAACTCTGAGCTCTATCTCTGTAAAGTTTCCACAATACTATTAACCGGTGAAAACCCCACGTGTGAAAGTGAACTCTTAACAAAGACAATCAATGATATCCCAGTTGAGTGTAAAACCAAAACGGTGTCCGGTGAGCTTGACATTTGGCAACCAATTACAAACAATCGGTGGATCTATGTTCAATCTCGCCCAAACAAAATATACATCGACTGTTATGTGTCCGAAATACGCGAAGTGATAGTGTCGGAAATAGGTGTATTACAAACCCCGGAAAAGTGTATGGTGTATACTAAAAGCACAAGACTAATATCGTCAGACAACGCCGTAAATATAAGTATTCCTGTTCCTAGGTTAGATTTTACTATTGTCAACGATTCGTGCTGTAAGCTAGACTCTAAGACAAATGATGTAAAGAACATCGTGTCTCCTATTTCACTGCAAAAAATTGATCTTGACGATCTAAAACTTAATAAAGAAAATGAAAATATAATTTCAAATCTAAATGACATTATCCAAAAGGAACCCGCTGTGGTGAAATACGGAACACACTATTTTATATCTAATACTATCATAATCCTAATTGTATTAATCACTATAGTTATAATTATCCTTAAGATTTATAATGTTATCCCTAGATTTAAGTTAACTTCGACCAATAATGAGATTAACAATATCCAAGAGGTTGAACTGCAACAAAATGGATCACCAATACCCGCTCCGCGATTAAGAGACTCTATTTTCTAAATTTCGTTTTAACCCCGAAATTTCGTCTTATGGGGGGGGTTGTTATACCCTTCCCATGCAAGGCATTTAACTAACCACTGCACCATACGAATAGCAACGTTAACATTAAAAGCCTACTTAAGGACTACGCAGTGGGGCAGTTCAGTCAGTTATTCTAAATCTCAGTACGGGTCGCAAGTCTTTTCCTATTTTCCAAATCAAAGTGTACTCTTATTCTATTTCTAATTCAAGTGTACTAAATCGTGTATTTTATTCAATATAATTTTAATTCTAGCCGTAATAATAGTTTTTTTTAAAAACCTTGCGGCGCGAACCCGTATAATAATGCGATTATTAGCATGAATGTCTATTCTGTCCCTTTCTTTTGTAGAGCGTTGTCTCTGTTGAATTCATTTTGACCAAAGCTGGCATTGGCTAGTTTTAATGCTGACTCCCTGTGGGTTGGCCACCTCATTGTTTGGACCCAGTTCATTGGGTCCAAATACAACTGACGCATACGCGAAAAGGAAAATATACTTATACCTGTGTCTCTCTCACTCTTGGTAAAACCTAGTATGTGCATCCTTTTCTTCATCCTTAATGTCAAAACAGTAGCGAGTCTATATTATTCTTCGTCTAGACGTAGTGTGTTTTACAAATGGAAGACAGACCATCAATCCTTCATAGTCAGTCCTTCATAGAGTATTGTAGCCATTTTGTGAAATTTCTTGTCCCTAAATTTTTTTGTAGTGATGTCAGTTTTATTTTTTTAGATATTTTTTTTTTTCATTTTATAGCTGACTAGGTATGAAGGATTGATGGTCTGTCCTCCATTTGTCAAACACACTACGTCCATAGTAAAAATTACACTTGTAAAATTTACCTCTACTTTTTCTATCTACATCAGTTTAAGATACCAAATGCTCTGTTATTTACGGGGGTTGTTTATAAGATGGCGACGTTTTCTTCGTAATAAACTGGAACCATACGTCAAGTTCAGCACTGTCCGTACCCTGCTTAATAGTATTTTCACTGCGAATTCAGAAGTGAGTTCGCTAGTGAAATCTTACAGAATAGCCATGCTGCTAACTGTCAGCTTAGTGATAGTGAGTTTATTGAAATCAGTGAAAGTTTACCCAGTGTACTACAAAACATGCGTAAAAAAGACAAACCAATATCCCCTAGTGTTCACGATAACAGACTTCACAGACAGTCTAATAATAATAATAATGAAAATTGTTCCTTGAGCTCCGTGTACCTCGAATATTGTTACGATTAGGTACTCATTTTAAGTGTGTATTATTGGTCCGAGGGACAACCGAACACTATTTTACTGACACTGCACATAGCACAATTTGGCACAGTTCGCAGTTACGTCAATAAGCAGGCAGAGTACTGCACAGACTACTATACTACTTGAGTACTGTATAGTCTCATAGACTACTATACTACTGGTATAGTCTGCTCTGCTCTGTTCTGTATATTATCGAGTTTTGGCGGGAACACGAAGATCATGTCGTCGCTCTGCATTATTTTCCTAAACTTGTGTTATTTCGAGTATTAACGTGTAAAAATGGTGGCCTTTTGCTTATTATCTATTTGTGTGTGTGCATAAGTGTTGGCAAGTGATGTAGTGCGACATAACATGTTTTTTCCTGTTGTCTCCAAAACTCCATAGAACCTTCAGTAGGATCGCCATCGTCTTACTGGAGCGGGACTTTGCCTTGACTGACTAATTTTATATGACTGACTTCGACTACGACTTGTTTTATGAGTTAGACTTATGTGTGATGAATAATGATGTTTGTTACTGTTAGGCTGATGGTTCTGCCAATGCCTTAAACAAATTAATAAATAAAAAAACAAAAATCTGTATATTATCCATAGATGATATATGATATTATCTTTGTTTGACGGAGGAATGAGAATGAATTTGTGTTTTAATAATATAATAAATCTATTGATATAGTTGTACAATTAAGAACATTAATAATGGCAGAAATACAGACACTAATCGAAATGGGATTTTCTAAAGAGAAAGCGTATGTACTAAAACTTTATTTGAAGTATTCGGTGACTTAACCTTTAAATATAATGGATTTATGATTTGTTTTAGTGAAAAAGCAATGGCAGTTACAAATTATAAGGGTGTGGAGCCAGCAATGGAGTGGTTGTTGGCACACGCTGATGACCCTGCGATGGACGTAGGGCAGACTATTGGATCTTCCTCAAGTGTGCAGTCTGCGCCGGATCCGTTACCAGAATCTTCCACATCTCAAGAATCAGCTGAAGGTGCTGAAGTAAAATCATTCAAATGTGATGAATGTGGTAAACTGCTCAAAGATAAAGATGAAATGGAATACCATGCTGCTAAAACAGAGCACAGCAACTTTTCAGAATCTACAGAAGAGAAAAAACCTTTAACAGAGGAAGAGAGGAAGGCTCAATTGGCTCTTCTTGAGGAGAGGATGAAACAGAAAAGGAAAGAAAGAGAAGAACGGGAAAAAGTAAGTTAATATTACTATATTTTTCTAGAAATTGTCACAAAACTACTCTATCTTCAGAGAGAAAAGTCATTGCAAAAGCCTAAAGTGAGATTAAGTTTGCTTCTATCAATCTGTATTTTATCACTTGACATACTCAGCTACTTTACAGAACAAATTATTTGTGAAAGTGGAAAAGAGTTGCTTTACTGTGATTAGGATCCGAGTCTGCATCCTATCCTATCCGAGGAGCTATTGCAACCACCACTGGAAATTAGGTGTTGTTTAATATTAGAGGCTGACTGACTGCATTCGTAACAATGACGTAAGAGAGTGAGTAGGTATGAAAGAGAGTATTGGTGTAAAGATGCGAAAGGGAATGCTCCGATGGTTCGGACATATGGAAAGAATGCCGTACGAGGGACTGGCTAAGAATATATACAATGCGAAAGTGGAAGGATGTAGGTACAGGGGGAGACCGAGACTTACCTACCTCGACCAAATTGGTCATGTATTGAAGGAAGGTGTGAGTCAGGAGTCTCCGAAACCGGCGAGCGTGTATGAAGAGAGTTATGAATGTTGAGGAAGCGAGAGATGTATGCAAGAATAGAGCCTCTTGGCACTCTGTTATCTCTGCCTACCCTGCAAGGGAAATGGCGTGATGATAAGTAAGTAAGTTAATATTAGAATCCTCAGGCTTTTGTACCCCTTATTTACATTGGTAAATAAAATATGGAGGCTTTTTTGTAAGCCAATCTAATGGATTACATTTAATAAATAAGTGCAGTTTAATAAATCTTACAATTATGTAATACTTTTAGAAGGAAAAATATTACAAATATTGCCATTATAAATGCTGTTTAATAAACTTTTACATATGCAAAAAATGCCTGTAGATTTTGAGTACCTAGGACCTATATACAAAGGAGAATGCCCATTCATGGTTTCATTTTGTAACAGAATCAAATTGATCTCAAAAATTAAGTTTTTAATATCTACAATACCTTAAGTGCTCACAAATAATTTGTTTTTTAAAATAGCTGAGCATGTAAAGTGCTAAAATACAGATCAAAAACATTTAAAATATTGCGCTATCAAATACTATGAATTTTAATTGCAAAATTAAACTTACTTTATTGGATTAATTCATTTAAATGCATCCTATAGGTGGGATAGGTCATAAAGACAAATGGGATGTGGAGATTGGTAATGACAGTAGGTCATGCTTAGCGGTCAGAGCATATCCCCGGATTGGAAGAGACTCAGGTTCGATTTCCGCTCATACTAAATTTCTATTTTGCCACATTTCACAAATAATTTGTTCTTTAAAGTAGCTGAGCATGTCAAGTGCTAAAATACAGATCAAAAATATGTACAATACCTACTCAAATATCAAGTCATAGTTTTGATGGATTAAAATCTGCTAATTTATAAATAATAATTAAAATGTAATTTACCTACTTTGATTTTTCGGATACTACCATGTAATAGTAGGCGAGCCTATTGGCATCTATTGGGCATATTTATTTATTTATTTAAATTATATTTGCGAAATACAGGTAGGTTTAGCTCTTGTATACATAGTATAATGATATCACTGTATTCAGCTTTACAGCATGCAAATGAGTAATGTAATAATAGGTAATCAATAATCTAAAATAATAATAATAATAAAACAATAGTCACATTAGACATTTATAAACAATAATAATAATATATAATAAATCTAATCGGAATGCGTAAGTCAGATACAATAATTAAAACAATAATATACTTCTAGCAAAATAAAATTTAAAAATTATATGTATATCTATAAATTTCAAGAATAATCATTGTGTCACTATTACAATCATATTTTGTCAGAAATAAATTCATTAACAGAATAGTAGGCTTTTTCTAATAATAAATTCTTAATTGCAAATTTTGAACCAGGTAAATGATTGTATATTCTAGGAGCCATGCCGAGTATACTTTTATTTAAAAATGCAGTAACATTTGTCCGAAAACTTATCTTTAAATTGTGCCTTTTACTATAGAGTCTCTCAAACAACTGTAAGTTTTTCTTAACAAACAAAGCAACTTCCGCAATGTATATACAAGGTAATGTCAATATTTTTAGTTGTATAATGAGAGGTCTGCAACTCTCGGTTTGCTTCAAATCACACATAGCTCTTATACATTTCTTTTGTCCTTTAACTCAACAGATAAAGAAGATGTATTATCTTCTTTATCTGTTGAGTTTCCTCAGAAAATAACACCATACCTTAGAATAGGCGTTACATATCCGTGGTATGCAGTTAAAACAGTAGTTACACTATTTTTAATTCGTAATTTATAGAGAGCGTAAGAAAATTGACAAATTTTAGGACAAAGACTATCAATGTGTGATTTCCAGTTTAAATTGTCATCAATATGAATGCCTAAAAATTTCGTTCCTCTTACTTGTTTAATTTGTATTTGATATCTAAGTCAACTAATCTATATAATCTATTTCTAAATGTCATTATCACAGTTTTCTGAAGATTAATATTTAAGTTATTTAATTTCAGCCAGTCTATAGTTTTCTGCAAAGTCCTATTTATGTCATCCTCCATCTGTGATTTATTATTACCTATAAAAAGAACCGTAGCATCATCCGCAACAGGAACAGATTTGTGATCTATTATTTCTGGAAGGTCATTTATATATATATTAAATAAGAGAGGTCCCAGTACACCCCCTTGTGGTACTCCAAAGCCAACTTCTCGCTCTATAGAATAAAATGTTAGTTCTGTCCTCCTTACGGGACAAAATCTTGTGATTTGTGTTCTTTGTGTTCTATTACTAAGATAGGATTTTAATAATTTAAGTATGTTACCTCTAACACCATAAGCACAAAGTTTATCCAACAAAATATTGTGCTCCACATAATCAAATGCCCATGCTAGATCCATATATAGAGCACTGACTTGTCGTTTACTATCTACATTAGTTATTACAGTATTTAAAAGATTATAAATAGCAAGATTTGTACTTTTTGTTTTTTGAATCCAAACTTTAGCTAGTAAATTGTTTATTTCAAGAAAATTGTAAAGGCACTTATGAATAACACTCAAAATTTTTTGATAAAATTGGAACTAATGCTACTGGTCTATAACAATTCATGTCATGTTTATTACCGTTTTTAAACAATGGCTTTATTAAAGTTAGTTTCAGCTCATTAGGAAATACGCCATGAGTAATACACAAATTAATTAAATGACTTAAAATAGATGATAGCTTAGTGGATACAGATTTAATTATTATTGTAGATATTTCATCATAACCAGTACTGTTTGAGGATTTTAGATTTAAAATTGTCTGGTTAATGTCCTCGGGTATAGTAGGGGGCATAAATAAAGAGCCGAAATTTTTACTAAAAAAATTCAGTGAAATTCGATCTGATTTACCCACTTGGTCAATAAAGTGGTTGTTAAAAGAATTGGCTATATCAATGGGATCTTTGATAATATTCCCATGTAGATCAATATATTGTACTTGCTCTTTAGGGATATTTAACTTATTCTTATTTATTATATTCCAAGTAGCTTTGCATTTATTCGAAGCGTTATATATATAATTATAATTTTGGACTTTTTGAGTAAATTTGATAATCTGTTTCAATCGAGAAGACAAATTCAAGAACATATTTTTAGTATTAGTAGTGCGATTTTTGCGAAATTGCCACAAAAGCTGTCGTTTACGCCTACAACAGAGTCTAATACCCTTTGTTATCAATTTAGGTTGAGATAACACAGCGATTCTTTTCAAATGTATTGGAAAGCATAGGTTGTAAAAAAATCTGAGTTCATAAAATCTAGTAAAAGCACCAATTGGTTCCTCACACGCAAGTACCTCATGAAAACTAAGCGAATTCATGCATTCTCTAAACCTTTCCATATTATCCTTACTATAATTTCGTTTAACTTAACATACCAAAATTTATGCGGAAATAGTAACTTTATTGGTAGAATTAATAATTGCGCATTATGATCAGACAAGGCTCTAGCCAGATCTATCCAGGTTTTCATGTGAGCAGCTCCTTACGTTATACAAAAAATTCTCCAAGCATGATACGCTTGCCAAACGCGTAGGCTCTTCAAATGCTATTTTTTAATTATAACTCCACAAAGTCTGCCTGAATAGGCTAGATTCAAGAGTCTTCCGAAGTAAATTAATATTAAAATCACCACAGAGTATTAGTTTCTTTTTACTATAGCAAAAATTAGATAATAAATAATTTAAATATTCAAAAAATTTATTTATATCTGCAACATTAAATTTTGGTGGTCTGTATATACATATAATAAAGAGCTTTTGTTCTAAAAGTTCTATCCCTGAGCACTCCATTATGTTTTCAATACAGTACCTATTAATATTGTTTATAGCTGTGAATGATAACGAGTTATGCACAAGTATACACGAGTCACCACGGCGAGTTTTCCTACAAAAACTAGACCCCAAAGTGTAATTATGTATATTTAATAATGTTATATCCTCATTAGTCATATTTTGTTCGGTGATACATAATATTTTAACATGTCTTTTCTCTCTTTGGAGTAACTCAAGTTCCAAAGAAACTAAATCTGACTTAGCTATTAGGCCATTTATATTTTGGTGAAGTATAATTAAATTATTCTCGAAAAAACGATACAGAATCACTAAATACATTATTACATTTATCCACTCTAGTACTAATATCTAAAACTAGCAATAATTAACATTTAATACATTCATAAATCTTGTATTATTATTGTTTTCCTTTAAAGTGATAACTATTGATGTTGAAACATCTAATGCGGAGGGAGGGTAAAACCGGGTGATGGAGTGGAATAGTCGCTGCGCCTATTTATTTAATTGGTTTTAATGCCATCTGTTGACAAAAGCATCTAACTGTAATATAACGTCAATTAATAAACCAATAACAGTTTTAATTTGTCTATGGATAACGAGATAGTGATTACTAAGATTTATATAAGACTCGAAAAATATTTGAAGAAAGAAAGAAAATCGATGTATTCACACACACATTTTTGTCACATTAAATGCCTATAAAAAAAAAACTTGATGACAATGCAAAATATTTTTATAATTGTTGGTACAAACACGTAAAATATAACCTAATTTGAAGAATTTAATTAGTCTTTTTCTTGAAAATCCGGCGATGTAGGGATATTGTATTATTTATAATTGTATGTACACTTAAAACACTAAATTAAGGTAAGTTTCAACATGATACAATATGAAACCAAACCCCATACATTTGTGGGCATTCTCCTTTGTAATAAATTGTAAGTTACAAATTACATAAAATTTAAGTTTTTGTTGAAGATTTCTTAAGCCCATCCAGTGCAACGCCTGCAAAATTGTAAGGGCTGCATTTCTTTTAGAATCATATTCAAGATCATGCCCTATTTTCGTCATACCCTTAAATCCATCACACAAGATACAGTGTCACAAACAAAATCAAACTAAAAACTATCCATGTGAATATATACTTATACAGCTACGTCTGTTTACTAACGAACTGAGACAAAGGTTTTAAAACAGTTTTAAGTTAAACCTAATTATAATCATGGCACTTTTTAAAATATTATTTACCTACGATCATTCGTCACAAAACGAGCAAAGCAATAATTTACTACTGCCACTCAAAAGTGAAGACAAGTAACACTTACTCTGAAATCAAGCTTAAATAGCAACAAGTAAAGTACTTTTCGAACTAAACAAAATAAGAACTCACTTCTCAAGTGCGCTGTTATTTACTGAGATGATTTTTTTGGGCCGACGCGATATCTATTGCTTTGTTGATCGACATCGAAAGTCTTACCATAGTGGAAACCTGACAAAATTGTAAGTACTATTTTACAATTTTGACAGTTTTTCACTACGGTAAATTTGTAAGTAGTATTCTTTATTAAACAGACACTTGTAGATTTGTTATTTGTAAAATACAATTACAATTTACAATTAGTAACGTTTGTTAAATAAGCCCTGAAGATGCCCTAACCACACACACACATTTGACTATTTAGTTTAGGAGTATACACTCAAAAATCATTATGTACAGGTGAATATAGGTTCTTGTATATACATTTTTTTTGTAAACCAATACTCTCCTACTCTTGGGCATAGGTATTCTCTTAGAGTACGTCTTTCTTATTATATTAGTAAAAATCTTAATGGCTGGGGCAATTCCAGTTGGACTGCTCTGCTCAGCTTAATTTGGCATCTCGAGTATGTGCTTTCTTGCAAATTTGTGTAGATGTTTGTTGTCCTCACAAAGCCTGAAGCAGCCATATCGGTTAGCTACCATACCCTAAATCTTAAGAACATTGACATGGCAGGTAGCTAAAATTAACAAGGCTATTACTGTCTATATTTACAGGCTGAAGCACTAGAACGTGAACGTCTTCGGATCAAGTCAGGTAAAGAGATGCAAGATGCTAAGCTACGTCTCCAAGAGCAGGAAATGCAAAAATTAGTAGAACAGAGACGAAGAGAGAAGATAGAGGATCAAAAAGCAAGAGAAAGAGTTCGTGCACAGATAGAAGCCGATAAGCAAGCTAGGAAGTAAGTATACAATCAATTTTAAATCAGGTAGTTAGTGATAACTGCATTCTGTGGCCTGAATCTTTTCTAGCTGCCTTATGATATAGAAAAAAAGCCCTTTCTGGAAACTTATCTTGATTGATTTTTCTAATCTCATTGATACATTAATAAGTCAGATCCGGTCAAGCAACGGAAGTCCTTCAATTGACTACAACAGAGTCGTGACGCCATAAAATCGAGCGCAGTCTGCGCGTAGAGGCCCATTCCGATCTCGGCGCTCAGTATGGAAACATCATGGAACTGTCCCTCTGTTTCATGTGGGAACTACCCACGTTTAAACAACTAACTGAAAGACATGCATATGACTTAATGCTATTACTATAAATATTTACTATTGTAATCGAATTTGCAGTCTTCTCTCACTAGAGCGACTCGACTATATCACCCCCTTGACTTTTCAAGCTGGCACCTTTGAAATGCCACAAATTTTCGTTGGGGTTAGAGCAGTCTGTTGCCAATGGCACCTTATTAACAACTTTTCTTCAAAGGAGAATGCTCATACATGGTTTCGTTTTGCATCAGACTCAAATTGGTCTCAAAAATAAATTTTTTAAAATACTTACAATTAAAGTCAAGTATCAAGTCAAAATTTCGATGAATAAAAATCTGATGTTAAAAAGTAGTTTACCTACTTTGATTGTTCAAATACTACCATGTAATAGCCAAAGCGTATACATTTGTGGGCATTTTAATAATAATAAATGTTCACGGATATTTTACACAACATCTTCTGGTCCCAAACTAAGCTTAACGCTTGTACTATGCGTACCAGATTATTATAATATATATATATTCCATCCATCCATCAGCCTTTTAAAGTCCACTGCTGGACATAGGCCTTTTGGGGGTGAGAGGAACAGGGTGTAAAGTTCCTCCCCCCATTGAAAAGGGAGGATCCTCCGACCAGACGGGTGTTGTGGCTGGTGGGCTAACTGCCCGACGGTTATTGTCGGATTCTTCTATATATATTCAATCGCTCGGATAACTTGCGAGGTAGATGTCGCTACAGGCTCCCCAATAATGGGGGATAGTGCCGTAATCGCCACGCTTGGCAAGCGGGTTGGCGATCGCAGTGGATGTTGTTAATACTCAAAGGAGTGCTGCTGCCCATTCTCCCGGTATTCCCTCAGTCGGCTCTTACGACTCCCATGGGTGGAGAGGGGTGGGACAATTCTAAAGCCGGCCCCACATGGCAAATACATATATTAGGTACTTCTTTTTTTGTAAATACATATTACAGATAGATAACATCCAGACGCAGTACAAATATCTGTGTTCATCACACAAATAATTGTCCTGAGTGGGAATCGAACCCACGACCTCGTGCACGGAAGTCGATTACACTACCGATTACGCCACGAGGCTTCCTTTAGTCTGCTGGAGATTAAGTACTTACTCTTTTAAAAATAGTTGATGAGATACTCCCAATTTACGTTGCATAATCTTAAGTTATTTTATTTATGATTAACCTTTGCCGCAGCCTAAAGCTAGTTTTTTAGGCTATATCTCAGATTCCCGATATTGTAGCGGAATAAAATTTATATCAGTTTTTAAGTCTAATCAAGAGCTACCAAATAAAAAAAGTTGTATCAAAATGCGCGAACAAACAAACAGGTAAACAGTCAAAAAATCTAAAAAAAATAATTTTGTATTTAGACACGCCTATATAGCCTAATAAAGTATTTTTTCTCAAATATATTAAATGTACAGACATAGCTCTGTTACAGCTTTATAATAGTATAGATAGAGGTCCTCTACTGTAAACAAGTACACTAATGATTTCTTTGTGTTGCATTTTCAATATAATGTTCCTATCAGGCTTGCAGCTTCCGGACAGCCTCCAGTAGCAGCTGCCCCAGCCCCGGCTCCGCCGCCAGTTAGTAATCCAGCACCCAAGGTGGCCTATGATCAAGCCAGGATCCAACTACGGTTACCCGATGGCAAAACACTTGCTCATACATTTGGTGCTAAAGAACAACTTGCTGCTGTCAGGTAAATAATCTTTTTAAAGTTTGTTATAATTTCCTCCGAGAGAAAGTGCTAGCCAGGTTATATCTTTTTGCGGTGCCAACTCTAGCTTCTAGAGGTCAACAATCATCATGGCAATCTTTATTTTGGAGACAGCCACACAGAACAGAGTGCTTATTTTGAACCATGTCCTGAGCTTTTTAAGTAATATTGTTGAATATTATTGCCATAGTTAAACTCTTTAAAAAATAGGTAGTATATTACACAGCCATTTGCAATATGACACCTTATAACTTCCATCCATCCATCCATCAGCCTTTCATCGTCCACTGCTGGACATAGGCCTCCTCAAGGGAACGCCACAGCGAACGGTCCTGTGCCGCCTGCATCCAACGAATGCCTGCGACTTTGACCAGGTCATCGGTCCACCTGGTGGGAGGCCGTCCTACACTGCGCCGTCCAATACGCGGTCGCCACTCGAGAACCTTTCTTCCCCAACGGTTGTCGGTTCGTCGAGCGATGTGGCCTGCCCATTGCCACTTCAGCATGCAGACCCGGCGGGCTATGTCGGTTACTCCCGTTCTCCTACGGATTTCCGTATTACGGATCTTATCACGTAGAGTGATCCCAAGCATAGCCCGCTCCATGGCACGCTGAGCGACTTTGAGCCTTGATATAAGGCCAACATTTAGAGGCCACGCCTCTGTTCCGTAAGTCATCACCGGTAACACACACTGGTCGTAGACCTTCGTCTTCAGACACTGTGGAATATTGGACAAGAAGATCTTCCTCAGCTTCCCGAACGCTGCCCAGCCGAGCTGGATTCGTCGATTGACCTCTTTCTCGAAGTTGTGTCTACCTAACTGGACTGTTTGTCCCAGGTATACATAGTGATCGACAACTTCGAGATCCGCGTTCCCGACTAGGACCGGTACTGAAATGACATTGTTATTGTGCATGACTTTCGTCTTGTCCATGTTCATTTTTAGACCCACTAGTCGGGAGACACTGTTGAGGTCATTGAGCATGGTGACAATGTCCTCCAGCGATTCTGCCATGACCACGATATCATCTGCAAATCGAAGGTGAGTGATGTATTCGCCATTTATGTTGATGCCGAGTCCAGTCCAGTCCAAGAGCTTGAAAACATCTTCAAATGCAGTGGTGAAGAGTTTCGGGTACATGACGTCTCCCTGTCTTACGCCTTTCTGCAGTTGGATAGGTTATGTGCTCTTGTCCTGAACTCGGACAGACATTGTGGCGTTTCTATACAAACACTTCAACACTTCGATGTACCGATAGTCAATTTGGCACCGCTGAAGGGACTGCAGCACCGCCCAAGTTTCGATCGAATCGAAGGCTTTCTCATAGTCCACAAACGCTAGACACAGAGGCCGATTATACTCCTCGGTCTTCTGTATAATCTGGCGCAGCGTATGTATGTGGTCTATGGTACTATAGCCTTTTCAGAAACCGGCTTGTTCGGGAGGCTGGAAGTCATCGAGCCTGCGCGTGAGTCGATTTATAATGACTCTCGAAAACAACTTATAGACGTGGCTCAAGGGCGAGATGGGTCTATAATTCTTCAAGAGGGTTCTGTCGCCTTTCTTGAAGAACAGCACCACCACACTCCTGGTCCACGATTCTGAAACGTCGCCCCCGAGAACGACAGAATTGAATAGCCTCTGGAGGGCTTTGAGGACCGGCTTTCCGCCTGCCCTCAGAAGCTCTATAGTAATTCCGTCTTCTCCCGGTGCCTTTCCGTTCTTTAGTTGTTTGAGAGCCATTCTGATCTCGTACAGGCTGACGTCCGGGATATCTTCGGTAAAATGCCGAGTTAACTTGGATCTGGGCTCATGGACCAAACTGAAAACAGGGTTCTGGGATCTGTATAACTGTCCATAGAACTCATGGACCTCTCTTAATATCTCATCTTTGGATGAAACAACAGTGCCATAATTGGTCTTCAGCTTGGTCAGCTGGCTTTTCCCAACAGACAGATCTCTCGCGAACACTTTGGAACCTCGGTTCCGCTCTATCGCCTCTTTAATACGCAGGGTATTAAATCGGCGAATGTCTTGTCGCATAGACTTGGAGATCTGCCCGTTTAGTCGTCTCTGATTGGACCAATCAGCCGAAGACTACACCGTCATTTCTGTCCGTCTTGCTTAAGAGTTTGGTCCGTACATTTTTGAGTCCTATTGACGCGTCTGGTCTTAAAGAAGGTCGACCCGACCGCGTGGACAGTTTCCACGAACCTGTTGTTCATATCGCTCGCTGATTCGCACTCGTCTAGGCATTGAAAGCGATTTTGTAGTTCGAGCTGAAAGTTTTCGGGGTTCTGGTATTGAGCAGGTGTTGGTCGGAGCGTAAACTTCATCAAGCGTGACCTCTCGACTTTCATATTTAGATTCAATATGCCTCTAACTAAGCGGTGATCACTCCCAGTTTTAATCCTGCTGATCACTGAGACATCATTGAATATGTGCCGTTTGTCCGTTAAGATGAAGTCAATCTCATTTTTCACAGAACCATCAGGGCTAATCCAGTTCCATTTCCGCTGTGGCTGCTTCCTGAAGAAGGAATTCATCATAAAGAGGCCTTCCTTCTCCAGAAAATCAGACAGCATCTGACCCCTATGGTTCCTCTGCCCAAATCCATATTGCCCCACCCTCAGCTCATCGTCTCTCCTTATGCCTAGTTTTGCGTTGAAGTCTCCCATAACCACCGTGAAGTGACATTTAGATGCATGAATAGCTTCCGAGATGTCCTCGTAGAGGGCCTCCACTTCGTTGTCGGAATGTGTCAAGGTAGGTGCGTAAACCTGTATGACCTTCAGCGAATACCGTTTGGTTATTCTGAGTATAAGGTACGCTACCCTACTCGACACACTCAATCCTCTCCACGTTACCTATGAGAGACTTGCGAACGATAAACCCGATACCACCCTAGGACTGGTGGTCGCCCTCCCGGTGGAAGAGCAAATTTCGGACTGGAGGATTATCGTGCCCTCACCCTGTCTTCGCACTTCTGATAATCCTACAATGTCCCATCGGATCTTGCTCAATTCCTCTTTCAGTGCGATGATCTTCTCGGCAGTCCTCAGTGTCCTGACGTTGTGTGTTACCAGGGCCAGAAGTCGTTTGTGGTAGCCGGATCGCGACCGGGGATCCTTAGCACCCCCTGCTCCGCCGTTACCGGGCCCGCTACCGTTAGGCCACGGGATAGCGGAGCTGCCGTGACTGGGGGCCGATGTTTGTCTCTGTGCACTCATTTGGGGGTTTTTACCATAATCGCCACGCTTGGCAGGCGGGTTGGCGATCGCAGTGGAAGTTTTTAATACACAGGGAACCGCTGCTGCCCGATCCCCCGGTAATCCCTTAGTCGGCTTTTACGACTCCCATAGGAAGAGACGGGGTGGAGCTATTCTTGATGCCGGCCCCACACGGCTATAACTTATTAACACAAAATGTGAAATCGAAAATAAGAGTCATGAGGGAGGATTTGAACCTGCATGTCCTGGATCCGTCCAGATGCTTTGCCAATTCAGCAATCGTGATATTTGCTCCTGACTGCTAATTTCAATAACACATTCATTATTAACATCTGTGAGAATCTGGACTGTATCCAGGAGAAGCATGTTCAAATCGCGCTTGTGACTGTTTTTTTTCGATTTCACATTTTCACACTGTGTTAATTTATATGGCTAAGTATGTTAAGTATGTATGTGTTATAGCAGTCATGAGCAATTGTCACAATGGCTGAATTGAAATCATCTGGACAGTATCCAGGAGAACTGGAAGACCGTCCCAGATTCACCCATGATCGAAATTCGTAGTCCCGAGCAGATGTCAAAATGGTTGAATTTCGCAATGTGTGTTCATTTATAATATGGCTAAGCACGTCAAATGCTTATAAAATATACTAAAAACATCAAAATACATAGTAACATTATATTTATTACTGACTGCACAATATGTTGTAGTGGTTTAAATATTAACATGTATCCAGTTTTGTGGGTTCAAAAGGACAATTAAGTGGTTCACAAATAGTCTGTTAAACTCATATGAGTAGAATTCTGGGTATATTTTGTGTTTGTTGTTTGTTTTTACAACCCCTTCGATACAGGAATTATTTCTTTTTACTGAATGTTATCTTAATAAAAAAATTATTAAATTGTGTCAATTCCAGATTGTTTCTGCAGTTAAATGCACAAGAGTTCTCACAAAACGACAATTTCAAGATGATGACCACATTCCCAAAGAAGATTTTTACTGTGGACGATTATGATAAACCACTCGATTTCTTAGGTGAGATATTTCCATTAAACAACCATATAGTGACTAAATGGATTATACATTTAAAATGTCATCACCCCGTTACTTAATTGATTTTTTAATCTTATAAAAATATAAATTATTTGAGAATAAGGAAAAAGAGATTTTTTGTACTAGCGGGAATCGAACCCGCGTCTTTTCCAATCCGGGGAAGTGCTCTAAGCCACTGAGCTATAGTACAGGTACTTCGACCATCCCAATCTCCTTATTACATTTGTCTTTACGACTAGCGCCATCTATCGGAAGCATTTACATGCATTAAACCGATATAGTAAGTTTAATTTTGCAATTAAAATTCATACTATTTGATGGCGCGATTTTTTAAACATTTTTGATCTATATTTTTTAGCATTTGACATGCTCCGCCACTTTTAAAGTATAAATTATTTGAGAATAAGGAAAAAGAGATTTTTTGTACTAGCGGGAATCGAACCCGCGTCTTTTCCAATCCGGGGAAGTGCTCTAAGCCACTGAGCTATAGTACAGGTACTTCGACCATCCTAATCTCCTTATTACATTTGTCTTTACGACTAGCGCCATCTATCGGAAGCATTTACATGCATTAAACCGATATAGTAAGTTTAATTTTGCAATTAAAATTCATACTATTTGATGGCGCGATTTTTTAAACATTTTTGATCTATATTTTTTAGCATTTGACATGCTCCGCCACTTTTAAAGTATAAATTATTTGAGAATAAGGAAAAAGAGATTTTTTGTACTAGCGGGAATCGAACCCGCGTCTTTTCCAATCCGGGGAAGTGCTCTAAGCCACTGAGCTATAGTACAGGTACTTCGACCATCCCAATCTCCTTATTACATTTGTCTTTACGACTAGCGCCATCTATCGGAAGCATTTACATGCATTAAACCGATATAGTAAGTTTAATTTTGCAATTAAAATTCATACTATTTGATGGCGCGATTTTTTAAACATTTTTGATCTATATTTCTTTTTACTGAAATTTTGGCGGAGCATGTCAAATGCTAAAACATATAGATCAAAAATGTTTAAAAAATCGCGCCATCAAATAGTATGAATTTTAATTGCAAAATTAAACTTACTATATCGGTTTAATGCATATAAATGCTTCCGATAGATGGCGCTAGTCGTAAAGACAAATGTAATAAGGAGATTGGGATGGTCGAAGTACCTGTACTATAGCTCAGTGGCTTAGAGCACTTCCCCGGATTGGAAAAGACGCGGGTTCGATTCCCGCTAGTACAAAAAATCTCTTTTTCCTTATTCTCAAATAATTTATACTTTAAAAGTGGCGGAGCATGTCAAATGCTAAAAAATATAGATCAAAAATGATTAAAAAATCGCGCCATCAAATAGTATGAATTTTAATTGCAAAATTAAACTTACTATATCGGTTTAATGCATGTAAATGCTTCCGATAGATGGCGCTAGTCGTAAAGACAAATGTAATAAGGAGATTGGGATGGTCGAAGTACCTGTACTATAGCTCAGTGGCTTAGAGCACTTCCCCGGATTGGAAAAGACGCGGGTTCGATTCCCGCTAGTACAAAAAATCTCTTTTTCCTTATTCTCAAATAATTTATACTTTAAAAGTGGCGGAGCATGTCAAATGCTAAAAAATATAGATCAAAAATGCTTATAAAAATATTTATTATATTTTATTTATTACATTTATAGAAAAAAGATTATGTTGCAAAATTGCATATAAGATTATAGAGACGGCACACGGCGGGTTTATTTAGTGGGTGAGGGCCCCACACTACCCTGTTCGTTGCCCCGAACGACGGGGTGTGCGGCTAGGCACATCTTATCCCGCCTTAACAAAAATAAAAGGATAATTTAACCCTTTAAGCGTCCCATTTATCTATTTTTTCTGGATATCGATTTATAAAAACGGCGATACCTCGTTATTTTTATAATTATATACTATGTTGCGTATATCACAAGATTCCTTGTGAAGTATACCAGTGAATACAAGTGAAGTCTTAATTTTTTTCTAAACTACAAAAAAACAATTTAAATCTAGTACTTACATAATTTCTCACGATCTGCCAAATTATTTGAAACAGTTTTGTATTTTTCCATTGAAATTTTGTAATTTCAATTATTGTATTAGCTAGCACACTTCATTGTCAATCACATTAATATTTCACTTCACGTACACATTACTATTATCTAAACAAAAACGACATTTGACACTAATATAAACAAATGGCGGCTTTTGCCAAAGCAAACACTGTGCGCCTGGCGGGCGCTTTGTTACTTTCAATTGACTAATCTTGGAGATAACGCTGTGTATAGTACTTACGGTCGAGTGGTCAAAATGAAACTGAATTTTTAGAAATCACATACAATACGAAACTATTATTTTCAAACGTTGTTAAATAATTATTAACAATTTTACAAGCAATAAAACTTTGTTTAAATGTACATTTAGAATTGTATTATATAAACAATTCTACAGAATTCTTAGTATGAACCCGCTCGGAAGATCTTCAAAAACTTTTATGTTTGCATTTAAAAAATACACAATGAACACATAATAAAACACTTTTAGCACATTCTACAAACATTTGTCTAAAGATTATAACTATTTATTGACCGCTCTTGCTTCAAATGTAATGTACACACGCGACGAACGACGCCACTGAACTGAAACATGATACTCAAAATGGCGCGAAACGCTTTTATTCGCTGTAGCGTTGCGCTTACGAGTCTGTCTTACTCAACAGTTTTTTGTCCACAGTATAAATATTGTGGTAGAAATTTAGTATGTTTTATTGAAAATCGACTAAGTAAATTGATAACGTTACTACGTCTATGCCGATAGAGAAAAAACAAGAAATATATGACAGTGGTCTCTAAGGTTCACATCTATGAGCCGCGGGACGCTCAAGGGGTTAAATAATTTAGTGAACACTAGTCACTAACTATGATGTATTCTGAGATATGTTAAAGTATCTAAAGTACCCGATAGGACCACTTTGCCTTAGACTTAAGGAGGGATTGAAACCTAGCAATGCCCCATCTCTTGTGGTAAAGAACTCAAATATAACAGTTAGTGATATAGTTATTTTGTTGCAGGTTTAGCCCCATCAGCCGTTATCATAATATCACGGGGCCATGCTGTTTAAGCCACAATATTTAAATATAATAAATATATTAATCTATGTTACTTGTGATTGGGTATACAAATGTTCATTTGTTACAAATCTCTACTAAGACTTGATGGAATTAAAATTAGTGTTGCATATATTGGTTTCCTTTTTATGAAAACTGAGCTAAGGGTAGTTTATTTAGTCTTTAACCTGATGGATGAGACCTAAAAATATATTTCTTCAGGGTTGTATACTCGCTCACGCGGCGTACTTCGTACCGCTTTTTTTTCGTAAATCTTTTGAAATGAAAACTATTAAAGCACTAATATCACTATTAAAAAAAAATAGGGGTTGGCTGTAGAAGGGTTAACATTTACGGTTGTATGTATGTTTTAATGTAAAATTTTAAATTTAATTTTTATGCGAGTCATAAAAAAATGTTGTCCAAAAAATAAAAAACTATTCTCAGACCTACTGAATATACACACAAAATTTCATAAGAATCGGTCAAGCCGTTTCGGAGGAGAATGGCGACAAACACTGTGACACGAGAATTTTGTATAGTAGATAGAGCCATCCATCCATCAGCCTTTCAACGTCCACTGCTGGACATAGGCCACCCCAAGAGAACGCCACAACGAGCGGTCCTGTGCCGACCGCATCCAACGGCTCCCCGCAGCTTTGACCAGATCGTCGATCCATCTGGTGGGGGGCCGTCCTACACTGCGCCGTCCGATACGTGATCGCTATTCGAGAACCTTTCTCCCCAACGGTTGTCGGTTCGTCAAGCGATGTGGCCTGCCCATTGCCACTACAGCATGGCAACCCGGCGGGCTATGTTGGTCTCTCTCGTTCTCCTACGGATCTCCGTATTACGGATACGATCACGTAGGGAAATACCAAGCATAGCCCGCACCATGGCCCGCTGAGCGACTTTGAGCCTTGATACGAGGCCAACATTCAGAGACCACGTCTCTGTTCCATATGTCATCACTGGTAACACACACTGCTCGTAGACCTTCGTTTTCAGACACTGCGGAATATTGGACGAGAAGATCTTCCTTAGCTTCCCGAACGCTGCCCAGCCGAGTTGGATTCCAGTTCCAGAGATAGAGCCACTTTAGGTTAAATCTCAGCTTCCCTATATAGTAGCGGGATAAAATGTATACCATTTTTGATCTATATTTTTTAGCATTTGACATGCTCCGCCACTTTTTAAAGTACAAATTATTTGCGAATAAGGAAAAAGAGATTTTTTGTACTAGCGGGAATCGAACCCGCGTCTTTTCCAATCCGGGGAAGTGAGCACTTCGCCGGATTGGAAAAGATGCGGGTTCGATTCCCACTAGTACAAAAAATCTCTTTTTCCTTATTCGCAAATAATTTGTACTTTAAAAAATGTATACCAGTTATTCTGTTGACTGCACACATGACGGAGTGGTTTAGATACCGGCCTCCCGTACGAGTGTTGTGGGTTCGATTCCCACACAGGACAACTCTGTGTGATCCACAAACGGTTGTTCTGAGTCTGTGAAATTGTATGTCCGCCGTGATACAAGGAGTCCTTAGTGCAGGGTGTTGTATTAATAAAAAAGAGCTATCAAATAAAAAAGTTGCATCAAAATCTGTTCACTAGTTTTTGCGTGATGCACATTTTTCTCTCAAGTATCTTAAATGTACAGACACACATAGCTCTGTTACAGCTTTATTATAATACTAGCTGTTTCCTGCGGCTTTGCTTGCGTAAATAAATGAATATTGAGATGGAAACGATTTTGTTGAAAAATACTGTCTCTAAATGAAATTAAACTATTAGCATTCATCAAAATTTTAGGTTTAATTACTATAGTAAGTACCTATTTGTAAATGACGTATGCAGTGTTTCCTTTTGCGTCTGAAACTCACTTTGGAGCATACAACATAAATCAGTTACTGAAGCTCTGTGAACTCTTTTTTTTGTATTTAGTATTAGTTTTTTTATCTGTATCTTTCCAGTAGCTTTTGTTAATCTTGTGCAAAATTTTGTGGGATTGGGTGGTTTTTTATTGAACTAAACCGAAGCCTTTTTACAGGTACGGTCACTGAAAATGACTGGCTTTGATTTAAGTAAGGACTGCTTTTCACACTGAGAGATTTAAGGTGCATGCTCCAGAGTGAGTTTTAGACGCAAAAGGAAACACTACAAACATCATATACAAAGAGGTACTTACTATAGTAAATAAATATTATTTTTGTTAAGGCGGGAAGTAATGTTCCAAATCGCATACCCCGTCGTTCGGGGCAACGAACAGGGTAGTGTGGGGCCTTCACCCACTAAATAAACCCGCCGTGTGCCGTCTCTCCGCCTTTATTGGCGGGCCACTGGAACTATGTTACATTCCTTCAGTGGTATAGTAGGTAATTAAACCTAAAATTTTGATGAATACTAATAGTTTAATTTCATTTAGAGACAGTATTTTTTAACAAAATCGTTCCTATTTCAATATTCATTTATTTGCGCGAGCGAAGCCGCGGGAAACGGCTAGTAATTAAATAAACAAAAATCGTGTAAGCAAATCGAATTGTAATCAATTTGCTGTGAATAATAATGAATTAGCAGCAGAAAAAAACAATATTCGCATGCGTGTGGTACAGTCGTCTGCCGCTCACGTGTCTGCCCATTTGTTCGGGTAAGCACACTTAGGCATATTTCCCCACCTACACCGCGCCGTACCACGCTGCGCTTCCAAAAAAATAAGTTTTAAGCTTCTAGCTGTAAAAATGACGATAGTTTCATACTTTTCGTCCCCCCTTTCAACCACTTATAACCCTATTTTCGCATTAAAGCCTATGTC
Source organism: Leucoma salicis (assembly GCA_948253155.1). Taxonomy (NCBI): domain Eukaryota; kingdom Metazoa; phylum Arthropoda; class Insecta; order Lepidoptera; family Erebidae; genus Leucoma; species Leucoma salicis. The sequence continues at coordinate 4,178,062 of OX411808.1, read as the reverse complement.
CTTTCTCAGGCTCTAGACTCTGTGTACCAAATTTCATTTAAATCGGACCAGTAGTTTTGGCGTGAAAGCGCGACAGACAGACAGAGTTACTTTGGCATTTATAATATTAGTAAGGATTAGGAACGATTTAGTAGGAGATCAATAAAACAAATTCACATAAAAGTACAAAAAACGATTTTACTACTTAAAAACGACATCTCATTTTAATGCTTTCGCATTTTCGGTAACTATTTTTAATTGTATTTTCGGACCAGTTCCATTTTGGCTTGATTTAAGTCGGAGAGTGTATAGGCCAGGGTTCCTCAAAGTTTGCCATGATCCAGGGGTTTAAGATTCGCCCTGATTCGCAGTTGGAGTTCGCAAATAGTTTACAAGTTTCAATTCTCTATACCTGATTATCTAGAAGTGATACATGGTTGGGTTGAAAAACCCTGGCAATAGCATTTTTACGCTTATTTTAGTTTGAATCATATACCAAGATTTAATTTGCTGACATTCACTAATAAATTAGTATTATTTACATAAGTACGTAATGTGCTTACGTGATAAATTTCACGCAGCAATTATTGGCATTTTATCTCATGATGTACAAAAACGAGTAATTCACAAGTCGATAAATCTCGTACAAGAAGTTTGCGATTACAATTTGACTTTCATTATAAACTCCTCCATATAATGAAAATATGAAAACTACTTACAACCGTTCTATAGAAAGGCGAATCTAATACCTACACAATCTAGCGAAAATAATAACCTGCCTTTTTATGAGGAAAAATTAAATATAATTCAATAACAGGCAGATGCAAACCATTTTATTTAAAAGGTGGACTTTTATATTTAATTACGATTGTTTTTAGATAACTAATAATATGCAGGGACAGCCTAGCGGTAAAACTAGGGGCTGCAGACATTTTGACCACTTAAGTAATGTCGCATAGTTCCAGTGGTCTGCCAATACAGGCGGAGAGACGGCACACCGGGACACGGCGGGTTCATTTAGTGGGTGAGGGCCCACATGCACTGTTCGTTGCCCTGAACGACGGGGTGTACGCTTAGATACATTTTTCCCGCATTAAATAATAAAAAAAGGGCTGCAAAGACAGGAGGAGTACAGAGTTTAATTCCCAGTCTGACGCCCTCGTACGGCACACACCTCAAACTTTGTATTTGTTTACAAAGAGTGAAGAAAAACTTCGTGAGGAATTATTGTTTATGGTTCTCGATAGTTTGTGAAGTCTGCCAACCCGCATCAGGCTACCGTAGTGGATTACCGTCTAAATCTCTCAAACATTGAGAGGATACTTGTCCCGACAGCTGGACAGTAATTGGTTGTAAAAAGATTATCAAGTTGATAGAAATTCATAAATAAATACCTTTATAAATTTTATTTGTATTTTGTTATGTAAAATTCCAATGCTTATCACATTCCATACTTGGAATATAAACCTTGTATCTATTAACATTCAAAAATATTTTATTATTATTGCACATCATTATATTTAAGTACATTTGCTTAATCATTATAATAATATCATTTATAAAACCATTTATACAATTACGTTGACATTATTTCTACAAAAAATAACATAAAAAAATGGCTTTGGCTAATTTACAAAATTTTGGATAATTAAAAAAAATAGCAATAAATATATACCACCTTCAAAAGAAGACCTTAAAATGAATATTAAAAAAAAAAACAGTAAACAAATGCAAAAATAAGAAAAAGGCTGTTACATAATTTCAAAAAGTTAATATTAATATAGAGGTGCCCATTACGTGTTAACTACCTAACGATAATAATGATATCTAAACATTGATATATTAAAATTAAAATAACAGCCCGTGTAAGGCCACATACTTACATGAGACTTGTTATGAAATAAATAAAATATATTCTATTTGCACACTTTTAGTTTGCAAAAGCCATTTTAGATTAATAGACAATTCTCCATTTAATGGTGTTAAGACACAACTTTGCGAATGTCGAGTAGATACCAGTATGTCGAATAAACCATCAAACGAAGGTTATTGTTCAGTGACAAATAAAGGGGCCGGGTGTTTATGAGGCTTTATCAAAAGTACTAGACAACTTTTACTGAGTGTTTAGTAGATCAACACCCATGAGATCACTTGACAGTAAAACACTATAAAGAGTAATAAAAATTAAGTACATTATTTGGGTATTATTCCTCTTTTTTTCCTAACAGTCTTTGAGTAACCATTAAACAGTTAATGCAGGAGTTACTAGTGCTTATTTTACTGTTCAAGTGTAGACAGACTCCAGAAAATAATCTGTTTCTCAAATTCCCTTATATGCTAATGTAATCCTCCTTACCTTCTATGGACAGTAGAAGCAACTACTTGAGCTGCTGAACTATTCTTTTTTTTACGACGTGATAACGTCTTATAAATCTAGGAACGCCGGCTGCACGCACAAAAAAGTGTCACGTTCTGCCTGAGCAGAGCGTGCAATCGAGAGCGCGGAGCAAGCGATAGAGAGGCACAATCGGCCTAAGCGTTCGGCTTGTGACGCATCTATCGACATATATTATATGATGTTATCACGTAAAATATATCGTCCGTAAATCGACTTTACAGACAACCATATAGTTTTTTTCATTTATTTTGGCACAGTCACAATCTAATAGCAAATTTGGTAATAGCTAATAAAGCTTTAAAATATATCTCAGTACTATTTGGTGAAGCTAATTGAATATTATGTTTGCATTATATAGAATCTCAGCACTAAACATTGAACTGCCAGACAATATTATCTTTTTTTGTTATCTTTTTTCATAATAATAATGTATAATCAACTTATTCAAAACATTGACTGATAAGTACAAGGCAAGAAGATTCATAGCTTCCGATCTTGTCTCCAAGTAAAGGATAAACACTAACATGTTTATTTACATTAAGTACCTATTGCATAAATACTAATTTGTTTTAAATCAGCATTTAGGTAATATAAAAAGAAACAATTAAATTATCATTTTAGACCATTATCTTTAAAAATACCACAACTATCAATGTATTAAGTACCTACTCGTATATAATTCATTGCAAATATAATTTACTAAAGATAACATTATAAAGCCGGGTCCGCAGCGAAATGTTACGAAGAAAACATTGTTTTGCTAACATGTTAGTATACCATGTAAGTATAGCAAACAGGCCGTGCACTGTGAATTTTGAGTATGGAATATTTTTGTTAGCTGTTCACCTATAATATACCTACAATTTTCTTTCAACATCGATTGAAAATTGAAGACAGAATTGGGTTAAAAAAATATTGTTAATAATACAAGGTATTTTCTTTATTCCACTCCATTATCGCTAAAGCACAACATAAACATACACTATTTAAAAAGATTTCACGAGACGTGTCTATGGCGAGCGCAAACACGAAATGAATAATATTACCTCCCCAGGCGAATGCGGAGGAAGTTATCCATTTGCGTCTGCAAACTAGTTAGCGAGTTTTTGGAAACAAAACAGTTAGACCACGCCCCCGACAACATGACCTTGGTTATATTACCATGTTATTGTGTTTGAAAACATGATAACATGGCATGGTGGACCCGGCTTGATAATAAAATTATAAAGTTACCCATTGTAACCAATTTACAAACTTGTACAATTGTATTAGTTCTTTGTTCGGAGTATCCGCTTCAGGGTAAATAATATGTTTATTGACATTGCAATCTGTAATCACACCTTCTACAAAACGGAGGTTTGGATTTGAAAGCATTTTCGGATCACAGTCAATAAGATTAAGTTGTTTGTCAAAGCAAATACGCAGTTCAAATAAATACTGAATATGATCTTCATATTTACAATGAACCATTGGTTTCTTACCAAGTTTGGATAATATAGCTTCATTTATTTGATCTACATTTAATGCTCTATCGTCAGATGGATAGATACTAGCATCTCCGAGAATATTGGTCATTGGATATTTTTTAATAAATTCCAGGCCCTTGCTGAAATACTTGAACTCGCTGTTCATAGATTCTATTGATGCTGCACAGGTCCCATGTTTAGTCCATTCATGTACCCACAGATCATACAATCCAGTACCTAAAAAAATAAAAAATTATACCGTGTAGGGCGGGCTTTAGAATTGTCCCACCCCTCTCTACCCACGGGAGTCGTAAGAGCCGACTGAGGGAATACCGCGGGAGTGGGCAGCAGCACTCCCTCTGGTATTAACAACATCCACTGCGGTCGCCAATCCGCCTTTTTTTTTTTTTTTTTTTTTTTTTTTTTTTTTTTTTTGTTATGGCGGGGGTCGCCAATCCGCCTGCCAAGTGTGGCGATTTGTGATCGCTCGTTGTGGCGTTCTCTTGGGGAGGCCTATGTGTGATGAAGTTATTGGCAAATACTCAAACTGAGTAGCCATTATTTAAAAAAAAAAAAAAAAAAGTATCTATCCATCCATCCAGCAGCCTTTCAACGTCCACTGCTGGACATAGGCCTCCCTTAAATGGGGGTTTTACCATAATCGCCACGCTTGGCAGGCGGGTTGGCGATCGCAGCGGATGTTTTTAGTACACAGCCAATTTAGCCAATAACTTATTTAGGATATATTTCACTTCACAGGTAAGTTTTATTTAATTAACAAGTCATAGTCATGCCTCAACAAAGCGGTGGTGACTTTAGTGAAGCTTCTATGGAGTTTTGGAGGCAACACGAAAAAACAATTTATGATTCATTCACTTGCCAATACTTAACAAAAAAATACTCATTTGTTGCCGAGCGTTCTTGAGAATGCCTCGTTTAGAGGCGAAACACGTGTCGAATTTATGTTCAGATTTTTGTGGAATATTGCAATATTGTGGTTCTGAGAGTTCTACTATATCGCATGGTTGTGTCGCGTTGATGTTTTTTATCATTATCGTGCATGCTACTTTGCTATTATCACATTCTCCTCTATCTGTGAGAGTGCAGATTGGCAATCTTAGGTTATTTTGTCCAAAGATAACCGGGATTGACAAATCCATATGAGTGGTGGGCTCTCCTCCTAAAATATCCATTCTATAATAATAGCAATGGACTTCCACCAAGTGTTGCCTCATTCAATTAATTATATTAAAAAAATACAATACAAATAAATACAAAATAGTTAATATGCAAAAGGCCAACCCTTTTACACATTTAATACTTGAAATAAGATAAGTTTAGGGAAATAATGCAGAGCAACAACATGGTCTTCTGCATGTTGCTGCTGAAACTCAATCTAAAGTTAGTCGATTTGCAAATTATAAAATCACTTCTTTATCATTCATATGTGGACATCCATGTTAAATATTCTTCCCAATGACTAGGCTATTTCAAATGAATACTTATCAGACAGCTTATCTGTAATAGAAATACTGGCATAGAAAGTGCATACATATGCTCACACCTGTTTCCCAGAGGGGTAGACAGAGACAATGGATAGCCACTTTCATAAAAAGGTTTTCCTCTGTTCAGTGGGAATGAGTCTCGACGGGTATACAACGTCATAGCTACCAATAAGAAGGTTGATACTAAAAATATCCATGGAATTCTCATGGGAGTATATTTTATACAGTATACAAATTAACAATTTGAGTAAACAAATAAAGAAAACAGTCATCCATGTGGTGAATCCATCTGCATATTAAATCTCTGTGAAATGTTGTGGGAATATATTATCTGCAGATTAAATCAATGCAAGCATAGGACAATTCTAAACAACTCTTAATCTGACCACTGAGATGTAATAGGCTAAATTCACCTAAGGCTAATTTTCCATTGTATAACAAGTACATGCCCAGCGATGATATTATAATAGAGTATTAAGAAGAAAAATTTTATCTCACCGTCTCGGATTGTTGTTTTGATTAAGTTAATATTACAATACACATACCATTTTCAATATTAATCCAAAATTGTTCTAGTTCATTCTCGATGGGTCTCACTTTCTCTGGATCAAATAACCACGAGCTGTTGCAGTTTTCAGGCCCTCTAGTACCCAGCTTGGTCGGCCAAGACCCATGTATAGTCCAAGTGTCCTTTACTTTAGGATAATTACAGCTGTGATTTGGTTTGAGATGTGTCCATATTTTGCACACTGTTTCTGGCCAGTGCTGTGTGAAAATTAGTATATCCCAATCAGTCGAACCAGTAAGACTTTGCGGTCTAAAATGTTTGACGTGTACTAGTTGAGCGAAATCTAAGCTGAAAATTAGGTACAATTTAAAGCGATAATATTATGGCGTAAATATTTTTACACACAAATGATAACTATAATAACCTTATATATAGTATTAGTAAAGAAATTGTTCCTTTCAACATGTTTACTTATTTTCAGGCAAGATGAATGCTGAAGTCGAAACAGCTGGTAGGCATGCTCGATGAACATCGATTTTCGATGATCATCGATGTCAAGTAACGAAATATCGATGTCTTAACATCGATGTTGCTATAAGTAAAACATCGGTATCGTGTATCGATGTGTATCGTGTACCGATGCTAGCGAGCGATCCACCATTAAAATAATCTTCTTCTCTTCTTCTTCTTTATTTATTGGCTTAGGGTCCTATCCAAATGACCCGATTCCGCCAGTGTTCGTGATGGTAGTCTCGTAAACAGTAGAGAGTAGAGATGGGGATGTAAGAATTTGACCGGTTTTCACTGACTGATAAAAACTACGATCGAGGAAATTTATCTGAAATTTGACAGGACAACATATAAGACAGCACGTTGTTAGTGGTTATTGAGACATACAGACTAATATTAGTTACAAGCATGGTTAGTGATTACATTAATATTTACAGCTTTATTTTGTTCCTATTTACAAATTTACAAAGGACATTATTAATAGAATCAGAGAAAACGAGGGGGAGAAGGCATTTGAGGGAAGTAGGACGAGGAATTGTGGAGGGGAGAAGGTTGTAGAGGGAAAAACGTAGCTTGGGGCAGGAAAAGAAGATGTGATTAGCGTCTCCTTCGTCTAATCCACACTCACAGAGCGCAGTACTCCTAATTCTGAGCTTGGCGAGGAACACAGGGGTGTAGGAATGGCCCAGTCTAAGTCGGCAAATGGTGGAAATTGATGCCTTACTAGCCTTGCGGAACTTGAAAAACCATGGGGGGGGGATATCTGGCTGTATGTCTGCGTAGTGTTTACCCTTCCCTATTTTGCTAGAGTTCCAGGCTCCAGTCCATGATTTGTTAAGAAATGTTCTGGCCACCAGGCGTAGGTTATGGGTGTATGTTTGGTAGTGTTCTAGAGTGCCATGAGAAACAACCATTTTGGCGCAGGCATCTACTGTTACGTTCCCAGGGATGCCTGGGTGTCCTGGAATCCAAGCGAGTACCACGTTGATACTATTATTATGGCACTCTAGGAGGGATGCTTTAATTTTAAACATAATGGGATAACAGGGATGGGACCGAAAAGGGTTGGATTGATTGGAGACAACTCTTTGAGTCTGAAAAGATGATGGAGTTGTTGAGATGGTGGCCTTTGACAAAGAGTATAGCTTCTAGAAGGGCCAGGGCTTCACCAGTAAAGACCGAAGTAGAGGAAGGGCACTTGAAGCTAAGACAGATCTTGCTGGAGGGATACCAAACTGCCACGCCAACTGGACTGTCTGGGGATAATTTTGATGCATCCGTATATAAGTGATGCCAACCATGAAAGTCTTGGTTCAAGTGGTAATTGAAGATGCTTCTAGCGTTACAACTCTCTTTGTCTATTCCGAAGTGAAGGAGGATGTTTGGACGAAAATCCAATGCGTCATATGGGGTGAGATAGAGTGGGTTTGTTGGATACTGAATAACCGGGTTGGGGAGTTGGCAAAATGTTTTATAGCTGTGGAGCAGATAGGGGAACTTATCACAATTCTGGGATAAATTGAGAAGTTTCTCTAATTTAGCAAGGACAGGGTGATTTGAATTTTGGACTGTTTTAAAAAGGAATCTATCTGCCAGGAACTGCCTGCGCAAGTTTAGAGGAGAATCACCACACTCCACCTGCATTGCTTTAATGGGCGATGATTTCATTGCTCCTAGAACAATGCGCAGACATTTGGATTGTATTTTGTTAAATTTATTTAGGTTTGATTTGTTACAGGGACTGAGGAGGAATGAGCCATAGTCGAGATGGCTACGGATCATGGCGTTGTACAGGAGCTTTTGGGTATAGGGGTGGGACCCCCACCAGACTCCTGATAGGGATCGCAGGACATTTATTGTTTTTTTCACATTTCTGTGAAATCCAAATGGAGTGATGGAGTCCGGTCATTCTATAGTCCAGCATAGGGCTCAGAAATTTTATAGAGTGGGTTTGAGGGATGGTTTCATTCTGAATGTGTAAACTAATGAGAGGGTGTAACTCTTTTTTTAGTGAAGACAATTGAGGAGCTTTTGGAAGGGGAGAGCGATAGACCATGGTCGGACAACCAATTTTGGAGTTATCTCAGGGCCATATTAAGTCGGGAGGTGGCTTCTTCTATACATGATGATGAGACATACAGCACAAGGTTATCAGCATACTGCAGGACCTCACAAAAAGAATCCACAGTACTCTCAAGATCGTGCGTGTAGAGGTTGTATAAAAGAGGACTTAGGCCAGAGCCCTGGGGAAAGCCCCTCCAAACCCTCCTAGGAGGGAGAAAACCAGAATTAGTCTTGATAAGGACAGATCTTTCCACCAGCAGGCTAAGGATAAAGTGAACTAAATTTTCAGAAATTCTCAGCTGTGAAAGCTTTCTCCTGAGAACTGGAAGTAGAACACTGTCATAAGCTGCCGTGATATCAAGAAATACCCCTACTAGATATTTTTTTTCTTTATAGGCAATTTGGATATCCGTAGTTAGGATACTGAGGCTATCCATATAGACATTCCCTTCCTAAACCCGAATTGGGAGCCGGCAAGGAGGGAACTATTTCCAGCTAACCATTCCAGACGATGTTTTATAAGGTGTTCAATGATTTTACAGAGTGTAGGCGATGGGTCTATAGCTATTAGGATCGAGTGGGTCTTTATTAGGCTTTAGGATGGGGATAATAACCTGGGATTTCCATTGGTCAGGGACCACCCCATGGTCGAAGAAAGAGTTAACTAGGGAGAGAAAGATGTTTTTAGATAGGTCAAACTATTTTTTAAGGAAGGAATACGGGATACAATCAATGCCTGGAGCAGAGTCTGTAAGTCCGTCAAGAGCAAGAGACAGTTCTCTGGAGGAAAAAGGGGAGTCAAAGGAGTTTGTTGAGGGCAAATAAAGAGGGGATGGTGGGATGGAGGATAAACAAGGGACAGATGGGGGCAAGTATATCCGAAAAGGCCTCTAGCCATGATGAAGGATCATTAGCTGAAGTGTTATCAATATTGCAGGATCCTCTGAAACGTCTAATTTGTTGCCAAATAAGGGTAGGAGGGGTTCTGGGGGATAATCCCTCACAGAAGCCTATCCACTCCTGTCGTTTCTTCTTTTTAATTAATTTTTTGAATTTTGCAGAGGAGTGTTTATAATTCTGGAAGTTTTCAACAGACATACATCCACAGTAAGCCCTTTCCGCTTCACGACGTTCTGCAACTGCCACAGTGCATTCAGAGTCCCACCAAGGAGGGGATACTCTAAAGCCCTTAGCTGGTTTTTTTAAGGGGAATGTGAGTATTAGCAGCAGAAATTAAACTGTCAATGTATGAGTTGTAGGAAGAAAGACGGGAGCCAGATAGATTCTGTAGAACAGACTAGCTTGAGGTCAAGGGAAGCAGAGAAAAGTGACCAGTCTACTCCAGCGAGTCTATATTTAAGGGGAGGAGAGGGATTACAATATGGAGAAACACTGTTTAAAGTAAAGATGGACATAGTAATGGGGAAATGGTCACTTCCATATGTATAGCGGAGAACGTTCCAGGATATATTCGGAAGAATACAGGGGAGCAGGGAGAGAGATCAACAGCACTTTTCGGATTTTGGGAAGGAAGCACTCTTCGAGTGGGGGAACTATAATTGAGGAGACATAAATTAGTCTCATCAAAAATATCGAGCAAGGAGTGGCCAAACAGATCTGTATGGCTATGACCCCAGATGGTATTGTGCCCATTAAAATCACCCATGAGTACCATAGGGGAAGGGATGTTGGACAGGATATACAGTATATCCGGGATAAGGGAAGAGTTAGGGTGGGGGTTATATACAGATACAAAGGAAATGTCCAAGGACCTGACAGCAACAACATTGATGCCAGGGGGAAGAGCAGGAAGGGGGATTTGGGAGAGGAACGGCTTATTAATAAGGCGCTCCCTGCATAACCGTTGTCATTGTCATCTCTAAGACAAGAGAAACCAGGAATACTAAACCGTACTCCCGGTCTCAACCAAGTCTCAGAGATAGCAATGACTGATGGATGATATGTGGAAATAAGGTGAGTGAGTTCATGCTTTTTAGTTTGCACGCTCCGACTGTTCCACTGAATCACCACGATGGGATCCGTTTTTAGTGAAGATAGAGGAGATTTGGGTTAATTTTGAGGCAACGTGGGACGGTATTTGATAGGGATTAAGTAGGATAAAGTCAAATAACAAGGATATAAGGAATTCTAAAGTATCTGGTTGGAGAGACGAATGATTGTTACCAAGGGCACTACCATTAGGCATTGATGATCTAGGATCAGATACTAATTGGTTATGAGAAGCCTTATCGTAGGATTTACCCAATGTAGGTCTAGGTCGAGGAGAGGAATATACAGTTTTAACGTAGGAACGGGTAGGCTGGGATGATTGAGAATTTTTAGATGTTGAGGGTTGCGAGAACAGTACTCTAGTAACCTCTGAGTAGGAACGGGCAACAGGAGGGAATTGGGAGCAGGCCACTTCATAGGACACACTGTCCTGAGGCATGACAGATTTTATAGACTTCTGTCTCTCTTGTTCAGGGCAGGCTTTGCTTGTTGCAAAGTGGCGTCCCGAGCATTGGATGCAAGTCGCCTCAGCCTCAGGAACCTCACAGCTGTCCCCAAAGTGTTCTTGGGAGCAACGGAAGCACTTCGGCCTTGACCGACACTGTGCCTTAGTGTGTCCATAACGACAGCAGGAGTGACACTGGATGGTAGGATAGCTGTAGAGCTCTACAGGAAGGGAGGTGTAATAGAGGAAAATTCTGGATGAGAGGGATTGTCCTTGGAAGATAATAGCTACAGATTGGGTAGGAATCCAATTTACCTTGCCATCTTCTATATTTTTCCTATTGAGGCGGCGAGCTTTCAAAATTTTGCCACAGCCCTGGGCTAGAATAACATCCTTGGCAAATTCTTTCATTGAAAGTTCGGTGGGTACCTGTCTTACCAAACCCATTCTGGTGACATTGAATGTAGGGATTGATGCACAATATTGACACATGGAAAGAATAGGAGAAGTGGAAAAATCATTGGCATCATTAGCGGAAACAAACTCAACCGATATTTTGTTACGGCCTACTTTTTTGACGCCATCAGGGACGACGTTTTTAACTTTATGGGTCCTTATAAATTATCCAAACTTGATAGGGCGGATGAATGAGCCAGCTGCAGGATCAGGGAAGGTGCGCGTAACGTGTACAATGAATGGTCCTTTATCGTCTTTAGTGTAGCAATTCGAGGCACCGATTGCGTAAGAAGGATGCGTGTACACTGTCTGGATAGACGCCACTGTCAAAACGGGGGAAGTTACCTGTTTTTTGGATGGCGTAATTTCGTCCTGAACCATCCGTCTTTTCATCCGCGAACCAGAGGGGATCGCATCTACAGTCATAGGGTCCGGGGGATCAGGAGGGTCCAGCGCCGGTGGCGGCGCCAACGAGTCGTCATGCATGTTTGAGGAAAATAACCTCAAACAGGCACAGGTATTTTACAAAGACGGCACAAACAAATAACACTCACCAGCACCTTACACGATTATACTACACTTCAGCGAAATAATCTGGATCGAAATAAAAGGCCAATAGACCAATTTTAGCAAGATATAAACACTATAACTCTTCTACTGTTTAGTCACTAACACTTCCGGTGGCAGAAAAAAATAAAATAATCTAGGTACCCCTTCCTACTACGATTAACATTGACATACCGATAGACGCATTTTTAAGTGTCACCTAGTGAAATATTCAAAAAGAATATATTAAACATTGTCACTGTCTCTTTTGACAGTTGCCTCACTTTGTGGCATTGTGGATGTATTGTGGTGTGTTCATAGTTCTTCAGCTATCTGTTAAAAATAAAGTTATTGTTACTTGATTTTAACGCCTTACTAATAAACAACCATGTTAGTAATTTTCTTTATGAATTGGATTAACAAACTGAACTGGAACTAAAGTTTAAAAAACAAAAAAACTAGACCGCGGGACGTCTAGCAGATGTGAAAACATCGAAATTATTTTGTAGAAATAAAATGATCATCGAACTTGACAAAGTACTTCCCAAGACGAATCAAACGAGTATAAAATCGATAGGGTTGCGTCGTTCCAGTTACTGTGGCCACCTTCCAGCTATGGACGATGGCTGACGATGGCGTCCTGTCCCTGGATACCATCTAGAGACAAATTACTCGTCAAGACAAATCATACGAGGCCAAACTAGATTGAGTTATGTCATTTTATAACGGAGTTTCTATGTCCACCTTCCAGCTCCATCATCAGATCAGCTCCATGTTATCATAATATTGCATTGACACACGTGTCATATACATAATAAAATAAATTAAAATGTGTGTACTTATGTACACGCGTTAGAAGTTATACTTCTTTGGCGTATGGAAAAAAATAACTAAAATGCAGTAGTGATTAACGATAAATATAAACGTAAAAATATGACAACACAGTAAAAATATACAATCATTTATCATTAAGGCAATGAATCAAATGTATTAATAAATATTTCAAATAAACTATTTTACATTCGTAGATTCTTCTCGTAGTGACTGAATAGGCACGTGAGTAACAAGAGGTTTGTGGTAGCTAAAATATGATATAAATGGTCTCGTTGAAACTGTAGATAAGTATCTTGTGAATACACCATCAATAGTAGTGCCATGCCGTGTTGTTGAAACTGAAGAGTCATTATTAATTAATAGATTAAAATCGTCATTAAAAAAATAATTGAAATATCAATAAATCAAATTTTAACAAATAGTTAAGATCAAAGATAAAATAAACATTCAGCATTTAAGGTTAATATAAACAAGTATAGAAAATTTATTAATTTTTGAAGTTATACTTCTTTAGGCGCGTTATGAAAAAATGATGAGAGTGAAATTTTAAGATGCGCGCGCATCTGTGACACAAAATTAACAGTATGAAGTTGTCTACAGTATGAAGTTGTCTGCTTAACCGCTCATTAAGTCTCGAAAAAAAAAGCTATTAGTATATGTACTGCCTAAGCAAGTACATTTGAAGTACAATTATATTTGTATATATACTTTATTTACAAAAAAAAAAATATTGTGCGATTCAGGTTATAGTACATTTTGTATAGAATTGCACTGATATTTATTACAGCGCCATCTGTTATTCAATTTTATCATCTAAATATTTTCTTCTAACAACATTCGAGTCCCACTAATAATTATTAGTGTCTCTTCCGCCCACTAGAGAGCACGATTTTAAATAAAAACAAGCTCTTAGGGAGTGACATGGCCCTGGTAGGCACTTACATAACTTTTTAAAATCACCCAAATAACTACAGTGATCTTTGATGTTACAAATATTATATTCTCACTACAACAACAATCTCTAATAAATAATAACTATTGCTACTATAACAGATAACAGCTGACTAATTATTATCTACTTTATGTATAGGTTATAAGAATTAATAATCTTATCAACGTGAAAACGATATCTACAGGAAATAATTAGTACTACGAATAATCGTGTAGCCACTATTGTGTGGTAGTTCTAAGCAATACGGTAAGATGGCGCTGTTATACATTTTTTATTAATTTTAAGTTATAATAATCTATATTCTATAAGATATTTGAGAAAAAATGACTGTAATAGGCTATATAGGCGTGTCTAAACACAAAACAATATTTTTTAGAATTTTTGTCTGTTTGTCTGTTTGTTTGTTCGCGCATCAAACAAAAACCACTGAACTAATATTGATGCAACTTTTTGATAAAAATGAAAAGTGAATATTAAATTAAGAAATCAATAAAAATATTTAAAAAATGACCAACCTTAAATTCAATTTTTGAATTTATTATTAAATTTATTTTTAAAATATTAAATAATCAATAATAAACATTTAAAATTAAGAATCTTGTAATATTTAGTACAAATTATGTCTTATATATTTATTATTCTCTATATATATATATATATATATATATTATATAAATATATTAATTTTCAATTTTTAATATTAATTATTTAATGATGCCAAAGAAGTATAACTACTCACGCGCGCACATAAGTACACACACCCATTTTTTTTATTTATGCATAAAATTTGTTAATATACCAGAAATAAAACAAAAAAAAAAAGAAATTTTTAGATAATAATGTAATAATTTTTAATTAACGATGTAAATAAATTATACATACCGACAATTAACCTCAAATCTATAAATGCACTCAAAACAGTTTTTTCAAATCAGTTTTATCACTAATATTCAATATATATAGATATACTAATAAATAATAAATTATTAGTATCACCGTCGTATATGAAATTGATTTAATAAAAACACCAAAATAATATTTATTTATTCACACTGTTTAATTGTACTCTTACGAAACACGTGTTCTAAATATAAAAATACTAGAATATACAACTTGAACATAGTTATCAATTTTCATGCATGCCACCTAGAACTAACTTCACGATGTAGAATTTAGGTGTCGGTGTGCGCGCGCATCGTAAAAATTCACTCTCATCATTTTTCTCTATCGCGCCAAAAGAAGTATAACTTCAATAAAACTTTATTTATACAACAAATAAAAAGCAAACAAGATTTGAACGGCACAAGTAAAATAAAAGCGTCACCACGCTAACAGCCGATTTTACCCACCCTCCGCATTAGATGTTTCACATCAAAAATAAGTTTATTTTTTTTCATTGCCTTTTTTTTTCAATTCAATTTAGTTTTTAATTTAGTTGTCTTAATTAAAACCATTCTGATGATTATTATAGTTGTTTTCTTTATTTATTGGTACTGCTTGCAAAAACATCGATGTTTGCCAACATCGATGTTTTGAGTTCAATCTTAATCGAGTATCGATGTTTAGCTTCCGATGTTATCATCGATGTCATCATCGATGTTTTTACAACATCGAACATCCCTATCAGCTGGCTAAAATAAAAGTTGAGGCCAGCTGTTGAGGCTTTTGATTTTGACAGCAAAAAAAATGACATTGACAGTTTTATCTACTTGTTGAGTTGACCGGGGTTTTTGGCGGGAACGCGAAGAAGATCGTGTCGTCGCTCTGCATTATTTTCCTAAACTTGTGTTATTTCAAGTATTAATGTGCAAAAATGGTGGCCTTTTGCTTATTAACTATTCGTGTATGTGCATAAGTGTTGGCAAGTGATGTAATGCGACATAACGTGTTTTTTCCTGTTGTCTCCAAAACTCCATAGAAGCTTTAGTAAGATCGCCATCGTCTTACTGGAGCGGAACTTTGACTTGACTGACTAATTTTATATGACTGACTGACTACGACTTGTTTTATGAATTAAACTTACGTGTGATGAGAGAACGATGTTTATAAGTAACTGTTAGGCTGATGGTTCTGCCAATGCCTTAAACTAATAATAATAATAATTGAGTTGACCGGAATTCTTCGTTCAATTTGTTCTTGAACAGGAGTTTTAGCGGGAACACGAAGATCATGTCGTCGCTCTGCATTATTTTCCTAAACTTGCGTTATTTCAAGTATTAATGTGTAAAAGTGGTGGTCTTTTGCTTATTAACTATTTGTGTATGTGCATAAGTGTTGACAAGTGATGTAATGCGATATAACATGTTTTTTCTTGTTGTCTCCAAAACTCCATAGAAGCTTCAGTAAGGTCGCCATCGTCTTACTGGAGCATGACTTTGACTTGACTGACTAATGTTATATCTGACTTCGACTACGACTTGTTTTATGAATTAAACTTACCTGTGATCAGAGAATAACGATGTTTATAAGTTACTGTTAGGCTGATGGGTCTGCCAATGCCTTAAACAAATTAATAAAAAAAAATAAAAAATGTTCTTGAACTAGTCTGGAGTTGAACATACTGATTCCTGAACGTAGACAGAGGTAGTTTATGTTCCCGAAAGAGCGTGGTACTCGGTTCTAAACCAAAGCCCTAACAGAGGTGACCTTGGTTAGGGGCCGATTATCTGTTTTCAACTACATGTTTGCCAACTGCAGTTGCTAACCACGGACTAAAACGCCTGCTACACGGTTGTGAACTAATGTTCCAACAGAGGTCACCATGCGAGTTTATAACCGTGTAGACAGCAGTTTGCAACCAAATTTCGGTTGACATTCAATTGTCCTTGGTTATGAGAGCTGCGTTGAAAACTGATTTGGCGCCCGGCCGTGTAGACAGCTGTTTATAACCGCCAGTACCGCAGTCGCTGCGAGTTGTTGCGCCGTACGCACGTACTATACGTATTTCTGTGAACAACTTGCACGTGTGTGACTGATAAAATGACGGACACAAATGTTATATAGTATAAAGGAGTTTAAAGAGCAAGATTCAAGTAAATTCATTATATTAAAAGGACTTAATGCTTTTCTTTCTTTGAGCCATCGCTTCATTATGTATAAAGTCTTCTATTATTTCCTCACTGGAAGACATTAATGACAATCCTACTATTTCCGAATTCGTTAAATTCAGCTCCATGGCAAATATTTCTGCTCGAATATCACACAACAGAATTAAGGTTGCCACCTTTTTTTTTTGGCCTGGTTGCTATGTCCTTAAATATATGTCCTTTGTGCCCAATCTGATAAATGTTATGATATTTGAGTTTTGTTTAATTCACTTCACTGGTTTATAAGTTTTGGAAAGTATTTTTAACGTAAGTGTACAGAGGGATAAAAACACTGTTTTTTTTTATTGCCTATAGTAAATAGTAACCGTCGCTCACGAACTCAACTATACCGAGAGTATTGTCAAGCCGCTTCTCACCATTCCAGTTCACCGATATGAAATGAAAGAATAAATGGCTATCTCCTGCTACAGCCAAAACGCAATGATGTGCTTCATGACCCGTCGCACGGGAGATGGTGGTACCAACCCGCTCGGGCCCGATACCAAGTGAGTAATCCCATTTGGTACCCAGCCCTACCACCAGTCATTCAATGGATGATAATTGCTTACTCCCCTTAGTCGCCTCCTACGACACCCGTGTGTAATAATGGGGTGGTGACACTTGTATTCTTAGTCCGTCACCACACGGATTTATATTTTGAAATAGTTCACACAAGCGGCGGGAGGCAATATTTTGGCCTATTATCCACTAAGCGCCCAGGAACGTTACACCATTACGCCACCGCGGCGTCTGGCACCACCGCGGCATTTTTGCGCAGCGTCCGTACTCCCATTTGAACCTCATTTACCAACTCAAATACTAAGAACGCAGTGTTTTGTTATTGCTAGTTTGATCTAGTTGAATATGCGCTTCGAATGGTGCCTAATACATACATATTCGTATGTCTATTTATGTATTAATAAGGGCCGAAATTACAATTACGAAAAAAAAAGACTTAAGGTTAGAATTATATTTTTATTTCAAAAATAGAGCTATTACATATAATTATTTTGTTTCAGATCACTTAATTGATACAATTTACAATAAGAAAAAAAATAAAACCATGTACCATAGTATAAAAATATACATATACATCCTTTCTTAGAAACCGATGATATTTGTTGGTCTCACGGTTGTCGCCGCTGATGTTTAACAATTTATTTCTGTACAATAACAAGATGAAAATATTTATTATACCTAAAAGCTTGTTTCATCCTTAAATGACGTTACAGTTACAATTATAATTGAATAAACCACTACTGTAAAATATGAGTACAAACACATCAGAGTCCTCATCCATAGCAATTAACTTTAAGTTACACAAGGTTTTTTTGGTTAACAAACATAATTAGATTCAAATTAAATTAGCCTCAAATAAACTTCATAAAAATAGCTTTCAAATGGTACCAAACCCATGTTTTTCTGGTGAACAGGAACGAAGATATTAGCATTTCAAGTAGATCACTCGCAAAAAGTCAAGAAATATAAGGGTCTATCCACATTAGCTTGTCTGGCCCAACAATTGACTAAATATTATTTAAATTCTGTTGAAAACGCAATTTCTGTTTTTGATTAATATGGAGTAGATTAGACAGCCAAGAAAACGCTACAAATCCCCAATATTCCATGACCCAGATCTGGCTCCACCGCAGTGCTGCCTTCTCCGGCTGATGCCCAGTGCCTTCACCTGATGAAGTCCCAGGCGAGTCACTAAATACAGAAAATATAAATATGTATAAACATTATATTGTCTAATTTATTACAGTCCTACCTTTGAGCACCGGTCTTCTCTCAGTAAGAGAGGGATGTGGGCCGATGACCATGCTGACCCAGTACTTAAATCCATCCATCCATCCATCAGCCTTTCAACGACGTCCACTGCTGCATAGGCCTCCCCAAGAAAACGCCACAACGAGCGGTCCCGTCATGGGGGATAATGCCGTGATCGCCACGCTTGGCAGGCGGGTTGGCGATCGCAGTGGATGTTGTTAATACTCGAAGGAGTGCTGCTGCCCACTCCCTCGGTATTCCCTCAGTCGGCTCTTACGACTCACGTGGGTTGAGAGGGGTGGGACAATTCTAAAGCCGGCCCCACCACACGGGTACTTAAATTTATATATTTATATTTAATATATTGAGCAATTTATTACCATGCCATACATTGAGCTGTAGTCCACCATGCTAGCCCAGTGCTGGTTGGCAGACTTTACATTCCTATAGTTATATGATATACCAAGTTTTCATTCCTTATTTGCAAGTGATATTTTCTCTTGTAAATAACTAAAATAGGTGCTAAAAAAAATAATCCATACTTACGAGAAAGGCAGCGTGCGTGAGGAGCTGGCCCCACCATGACTCCAACGACCGTGACGACCACGAGCACGACCACGGCCGCGTCCTCTTATACTTTTGTCCATGATCTAAAATAAAATCATCCCCGTGCTATAAATTTTATGATGAATGGTAGAGTAGTTTTGTGATCTATCCCACATTAGCCGTAAACATATTTTTACGGGATATTAAGTAGCCCATATGATATTCCAGATTATAATCTATGCCAAATTTCATCCAAATCCGTTCAGCCGTTCTGGCGTGATTAATTGGTGCAGTTGAGATGGCCAATTTTGAATGTAGCCCATGTGCTACTCCACACTTTAATCTATCTATGTGTGAAATTTCATTCAAGTTCAGCCGTTTCATTGAGTTGCAAACATCCACACCAACACTAGGAAGAAGTAAGATTTCAACAAAATTGAAGTTAATATTTACAGCTTTAACCACACAATTATGAGCGACCATCCAACATGAGTAAGAAGTAAAGTAAGATTTCGATTAAAGTCCATATAAAAAATATATTTTTAACATTTATATATCAATGGTCACAATTTTCAGATGGGACCGTGCCCTTAGTTCACGAACGCCACATAACCTTTCACAAAATGGCCGATAGTTAGTCGTAAATTGTAAAAAAATGATGAATCTTGTAGTATATTATATTTAAAGGGACTTTATTGTACACATAATAGTAGATAATCATTGTATACCATTATTTAAATGTGATTACACCATTAAATTGTAATAATTAATATGTAACTAAATGCAATCTGCCGCCATTCGTAACAAAAATTGTTGGTAGTAAACTTAAAAACACATTTCCATTAAAAATTAATTGACTCTCACCATAAGATTAATTGCTCACACTCTAAATAATATGTTCAAATAACTAAATAAAAAATATGATAATGTTACATACCGCTAATATACGTTAATTTATTTTTGAAAACGACCACTCGCGTCGCGTATAGAGATGTGTAACCCAGAAGTGATTGATACAAAAGATGTATAATCTTTCAAAATCCGTAATCACTCTTTAAATCTTTGGTTTTTAAAATACATCTTTAACTCACTACGTTAGGATTGATTGTAGTCAGATGGAATTGAATGATGGAAACTAACAAAACACAAACGTAGATGTAGAATGAGGCAATAGATAAAGGATATTGTGAATTGAAATGAGATAACATAAGTTAATAGGCACGCTCAAACGCACTCTTTTAAAATACAATGACGATAGGCACACAGAAACTTAGACTCTCTGTTGTTATTGTAAAGTGCTCAAAACCGGTTGCGACTTGAGGGAATAACTACATGAATCAATAGATATTTGCATCACTTATGATCAACTGAATGAATAACGTTATTCGTAACCAAAGATTTAAAAAAGTTAAAGATTTGAAGGAGTGATTTAAATCTTTCGAAGAAAAAGATTTATAAATCAATGATCTCATTGGTGATTTAGTTTGCGCATCTCTGGTCACGTGCTGCCGGAAAAAAAGAGCTCGTGCTACAGGGTAATATTCCATTTATTTTCTGTTGAATGTTGGCACTATGTAATATTCGCGATGTGTTATACTGAGCTTACGTTATCTATTATGGAGATAGTGTTCT
The DNA here is from genome assembly GCA_948253155.1 of Leucoma salicis. NCBI lineage: Eukaryota > Metazoa > Arthropoda > Insecta > Lepidoptera > Erebidae > Leucoma > Leucoma salicis. The sequence continues at coordinate 4,157,355 of OX411808.1, read as the reverse complement.
TTCTCTATGGTAATAATCGACGTAAACAGAAACAAAAAATATATTTGAACCCTGCAAAGAAATGATGCATGCTAACTTTTGTTGCCGTTAGCTAGTCTACGGGTACAAATAGCGTGGTAACTTTTGTTACCACCGCGGCACCAGCGGCAAGAACCACCTTTTTTGTGCAAATAAAGTACACAGGTTATTAAAGGTAGGAAAACAAAGTACCTACATAGTGCCAAAATAAACTACGATTTATTTCACTCTATCATTTTGAATATATAATATTTAGCATAACTTTTAGCAATTTTTAAGTTTTGATATATTTAAATTTTAAGCACATGCATGACATGCTTAGCCATATAAATTAACACAATGTGGGAAAATGTGAAATCGAATCTCGTCTGATCGTAACTATTATTTTCGATTTTACATTTTCGCACTTAATGTAATTTATATGGCTAATCATGTCAAATGTTTAAAAAATATATCAAATATCCATTAGTCTTATAAAATATATGCTGCAATTTCTGTGCAGTATCAATCAAGTCAAATCTGCAAAACCTTTAGAACTATATACTTAGCTGATTATATAATTTGTTTGATAAAGAAATTTCTCCGGAAAGACTATACATATTAATAAGTTTTTGCAGGTTTAAATTTTCGACTATGTAACATAATTATCAAACCCGACATAACTTTTTACAGTTATCATAAATAACGTATAATACTTTAAAATAAAGTACGGGTGACCCGTGTGGGGCCGGCACCAAGAATAGCTCCAACCCGTCTCTTCCTATGGGAGTCGTAAAAGCCGACTAAGGGATTATCGGGGGACCGGGCAGCAGCGTACCCCTGTGTACTAAAAACATTCACTGCTATCGCCAACCCTCCTGCCAAGCGTGGCGATTATGGTAAAACCCCCATTTAATAATAATAAATAATAACAAAGTCTTTATTGTCGTTAAAAATTACAGTTCATAGGGTGACTTATAACTAGGCATAAATAATTTATTGTACTTTAGGTACTGATACTGTCTCCCAAACTAAGCGAATGCTTGTATTTTGGGTGGCAGTGTTCAGTGGTGCAACATTGCTCGATTTTACAATTTTAGTGAATTTATATGAGCGTCGTGTCGTGTGTGTGTGTGTGTGTGTGTGTTTGTGTGTGTGTGTGTGTGTGTGTGTGTGTGCGTGTGTGCGTGTGTGCGTGCGTGTGTGCGTGCGTGTGTGCATGTGTGTGTGTTTGTGTATGGGTGAGATTATGTCTTTCTTTCTTTCTATGTATTTCGTATCTGAGTTATGTGTAAGTGGAAGATGGCATTGTATATTTTGTCTGTGTGTGCATCGTTTGATTGCGTGTGGAGGTTACGCGATGTACGCCAGCAATTGCTCAGTTTTATTATAATCCATATTTAGAAGCCAGTCTGTGATAGTGAGTTTAAGATTGTGGCTGTTTATTAAGTTTCTGCGATATTAAGTTTCTTGTGGATATCATTGTATAATTTTGTGCTTATACTATTAAATTGTTTTCTGGCAAAGGATGTCTTGCAGGGAATGCTTGGGTAGATAAACATCTTGCTACGTCTGTTTGGATCGGGTCGCGGGGCATTTTGATGTCTTCTCATAGTGGACTTGAGCAACTAAAGTTGTCGAACTGTTAATACCTTGCAATCCGCGTATAGGTTTTTGGTGGGGTATCTATAAGGCTTTTTAGTCATTACTTTCAGGACAGCTCTTTGTGCTCTCTCCAGACCCAGAAGTAGCGTCTTGCCGGCGCCGCCCCATGCTGGAATACAATACTGTATAATGGACTGACATAGGTCTAAGTAGATAGGTTTAAGTTTTTCTACTGGAGCGCAGTCTCTTAAAGTTTTAAATATGTGTATTAGTCTCCTCACTCTAGACGTACCTGTGTCTATCTGCCTGTCCCAGCTCAGTCTACTATCAATATATCCGCCTAGGTATTTGACATTTTCGGCTCGCTCGATTTGTTGGCACGTGCAGTTGCTTCGAGATAGGCAACTAAGGGCTGTGAGAGAAGTTTTGGGGTGGGGAGTCAGTTTTTCTGATCGAGAAGGCAAGTTTGTACGTTTTGGATAGGTTTAATATCAGCAAGTTGTCCGCAAGCCATTTCATAATTTTAGACATAGAAAACTCAGCTCTTTCATTAACGGTTTTCCAGTCGGGTTCCCATACTAGGATTGCTGTATCATCTGCATAAGTATAGATGTTGGTGTTAGGAATAGAGATTTGGCATAGATCGTTTATGTAGAGCTGGAAAAGAGTCGGTCTTAAAATGCTCCCTTGGGGAACACCGTAGCAGACTGTATCCTCATCACTATCGATATTACCTATTCTGAACTGTTGTTTCCTATTTGCTAGAAAGTCTTTAAGCATTTTATGAGCATTTCCTCGTATGCCCAACTTCTCCAATTTAGTCAGGAGGATGGGGATAGAGACCGTGTCAAACGCTTTAGACAGATCAAGAAATATACATAGGCATCTGTTTTTACTGTCCAAGTTTTTTACAAAAGCGGCTGTCAAGTCTAGTACGGCATCCTCAGTAGAGTAACTTGGGCGGAAGCCGTACTGGTTGTCAGCAAGGATTTTAAACTTCTCCAGAAATGTTTTGAGTGCCCGGTTTAGTATTTTCTCTAAAATTTTCAAGATTCAGAAAAGAACTGCTGTAGGGCGGTAATTGTTGACACGGTCTCTGTCCCCACCTTTGTGGATTGAGTGTACTATCGCTTTTTTGAGCGTTTCTGGAAATACTCCTGTGTTTATCGCCAGGTTGCATATATGGGTAATATAGGGTGCTAGAATGTGGCGACATTGTATTATTTGTGTTGAGATGTCATCCCAGCCTGCAGCACAGTCAGTTCGGAGTTGAATTATGATGCGACTCGATATCAGACTGATCTACTTCTATAATAGCGATTGAGTTTACAGGGCAGGTATGGGAGGCCGGAGTACAAGTATCTGTTAACGAATTGTCGTTTGCAGCGGATGAAGAGGCGAGTATTTCTTGGCCAGAGTTTGAACTATATTTGTAAAAAAATTGCAGACATGATTTACAGACGTTTTGGGGTCACTGTTTATTTTAAGGAGATCTGTGGGGTTGATCTTTGCTCGTTGGGTGTTTGTTATATTTTTTATTGCTGTCCAGAGGGCTTTTGGATCTTTACCAGCTTTGGCTATCAGGCTCTTTTCATAGGCTGTCTTAAGTTTGCGTAGCAGGTGGTTGCAGTAATTTCTATAACGCGTGTAAATTATATTAAACACAAAGTGAAAAATGTGAAATCGACAATAGCAGTCACGAGCAGGATTTGAACCTGCATCTCCTGGATACCGTCCAGATGCTTTACCAATTTAGCCATCGTGACAATTGCTCCTGACTGCTAATTTCGATAACACATTCATACTTAACGTCTTTGGTTGACGCCTGCGCCATCTGTCGGAAGTATTTTCATACATTATACCGACGTTAGCAGTCAGGAGCAATTGCCACGATGGCTGAATTGGCAAAGATGAACGATATACAGCCACGATCGTAAAATTATTTTCTATTTGGCAAGTTAGACAACTTGCGTCCTTAAAAATTGGTTCACGTATTTTACATGTTAAGTTTATTTTGGCGTATATAACGACGCCATCACTCCGATTTAGCGTGGAGCTCGTGGAGTAAGCAGTGTACCCCTCTAAAATGGGTAAGTTTCTCACTCCAACATTTTGGGGAGGCCTATGTCCAGCAGTGGACGATAAAAGGCTGATGGATGGATGGATGGATGGCAACCCTAAACAAAATGCTGCTCCGATGTTAACTACTACAGTTGGCAACCATGTAGTCGAAAACAGATATTCGGTGCCCAACCAAGGCCACCTTTGTTGGAACATTGGTTCACAACCGTTTATCAGGCGTTTAACAGCATTATGTCGTGTGATATTCGAGCAGAAAGATTTGTCATGGAGCTGAATTTAACAAATTCTGAAAGAGTAGGAGTGCTTTTGGCATTACCTAATGTCTTCGAGTGAGGAACTATACGATGGCTCAAAGACAGAAAAATGTTAAGTCAATATAATGAATTTACTGGAATCTTGCGCTATAAACTCCTTTAAAATTCATTTATCCAATTTGTCCGGCCACACACAAGTTGTTCACGGAAATATGTATAGTACGTCCGTACGGTGCGACGACTCATAGCGACTGCGGGTGCAGTACGGTACTGGCGGTTATAAAATAAACTGCCGTCTACACGGCCGGGCGCCAGCTTCACTTAAGTCTATACGGTTGTAATCTAGCAAAGTGACCTCTGTTTGGAATTGGTTTACAACCGTATAGAAGGCCTTTGAGTACCTATTATCTTATTTGCACGGCTACCGGGCATTGATACCAGCAGACAATAAATAAATATTTGGCTTATTTAGTGATTTCATCGATAATTCAATGCGTTTTTTTAATGTATACCACCTGTTACCGATGGAGGCTAAAGAAACTTGAGCAAAGTAGGTACCTATAACAATGTAGTAGGCTGGAATATGCAAGGCGCGGCTGGAGACGCCCCGGGCCGGTCTCTGGACAACAGGGGCGCTCCAGCCTGTGCTGGAGGAGTAGGCAGGGCCACAGCACGGTGTCCTTAACTTCCGACTGGTGCAGGTGCTGTCGTGGTATGGTTGCATCGGTAGCTCGCATTACATAGTCGCAAGGAGGAAAGCGATTCCGGGTTGTCACCATTCCGGCTGCGACGAGGACACGGTGCGGCACACGCTCGAGTCGTGCCCGGCTTGGGCCGAGCAACGCTGTGAACTCGTTGCGGCTATAGGGGGAGACCTCTCGCTGCCGAGCGTCGTCAGAGCGATGCTTGGTAAGGACAGAAATTGGGCCGCGGTTGTTCGCTCGGCGGAGAGGGCTAACACAGTTCCAGTGGCCCGTCAACACAGGCGGAGAGACGGCACACGACGGGTTTATTTAGTGGGTGAGGGCCCCTCACTACCCTGTTCGTTGCCTCGAAAAACGGGGTGTGCGGTTAGGTACATTTTTCCAGCCAAAAAAAAAAAAAGGCTGGAATATGTAGGTAATAAAATAATATTCAAAGAATTTGGCATGATAACTTTGCACTTATAAGTATTATTTATGTTACCTTTATTAAATCATTTACAGTATAGTACTTCAATAATTGCAAGTTATTTTGTTATCACTAAAATTTGATTTTATCAAAACAAGTGTGTTTTGTCCCCATACATTCCCGCGGGTGTCGTAAGTAAGCAATTATCACCCATTGCATTACTGGTGGTAGGGCTGGGTACCAAGTGAGAGTACTCACTTGCTATCGGGCCCGAACGGGTCGGTACTACCGTCTCCTGTGTAACCGGTCATGAAACATGTCAGTGTGTTTTGACTGTAGCAGCAGATAGCCGTTTATTCTTTCATTTCAGGACTAGGTATGGCCTAATCCCTCTCAGAGAGGAGACTCAGAAGGTTAATTGTAATATAACTTAGATCAAGTAATAACACAACTATTGCCATTGGAGTAGGTATAGTTTCAAACTCCGCAATGCTGCTGAGAATCTCCAGGCACAGAAGGCCAGTAAGTAACAAACTTTTGTATAACTCCTCTGGTCGATTCCCGGGTCGGGCAGTGTAATTGAGATTTTTCGTAAAAAAAATATAAATATTCTCAGTAGCAGTCCGGAGTTTGGAAATGTGCCTGGTAGACGTCAATAGGCTCGCCCCCTATTACGTGGGACTTAACGACTGGCGAATCGTGGGTGTGTAATACACCTCTGCCTACCCATTCGGGAGTACAGGCGTATTGCAGTGTGTTGTTTTCCTCTCAAGACTAGACCGGCGAATAAATTTTTTTTTTTTTTTTTACAATACACCCACAAAGTATTGATCTTAAAAGTTATAGTCATCGTGTTGTTGAAAGTGAGGCCGTGCAACATAGTTGCTTGTAGTTAGTTTGGTATCGTGAATACTTACCTTTTTTGGTACACTCGCGAGGCATACAACCTTTTTTTGCCTATTTTTTGTCTTATAATTTCTCTTGTATTTTTTTTTAATTTAAGGCCCAGGACAACGAATCCAATTGGTTTTTTGTGTCTTATAGGACCAAAAATGCATAGTTTACCGTTTAAATAACTTGTTTATTGCTTAGGTACGGCTGCAGAGTCGCGACGCACCTGTGGGTCTAGCCAAGTTGCATTCTATGATCGCTAACGCTAATAGAAACACTATTAAAATGTATGGAAATTTGGCATATCTAACGTTAAGTCACGTGACTTAGCGTTATAGATATTGAGACTTAGATAAATATAGGTTCTTTATCTATGAGTAAAGATATCAAATTCCCATACATTTAAATAGTTTTCTATTAGCGTTAGCGATAATAGAATGCAACTTGGCTAGGGCCACTGGTTAGCTGGTAACAGCCGCTCATAGACGTAGATAGCTACATTAGGAGTAGGTATAGTATTGTGAAGATGTATCACTACGATCCAGTGATTAGTTGAGAGGGAGCCGGTATTTTTAAATATCCGTAAAGCGTTCCGGCGTGTTTTAGTTGCACATACCCAGGGAAAACAGCATAAACCATATTCCATATTCCCCTTCCTATGCTGAGGGGTAAATAAAGTTTGACTACACCTTAGAGAGCAAAAAAATAGGTTTATACAATAGAAACTATTATTATACTTGTACCAAGCGGACGTTGACCCAAGCTTTTTTTTGCAATACCGTTCGATCTAACCTCATTCCAAGTTTTTCTCTAGCCGTCACTCGCTCTGATGCACCAATGAAAAAAGTCAATCGCGTGTTTCACGATACGTTGGGCAGGCATCGCTACTTAACAACATATGCATTATGAGCTTGGTATGATTGTAATTAAGCACGCGCCGTACGTCAAGGCGCGCGAAACGATATCTTTTTTTTATACGACAAGGATGTGAAATGAGCAGCATACATGTTGGTAAACAGTAAACTTACCACTTAACACTTAACTTAGACCGGGGTTTCTTAAAGTGGACCCCACTTCATGTAATGGACCCCAAAGGGTCCATGACATGATTGCTAGGGGTCCACGGCCACTTCTTTCACTCATAACATCTTGCGGTAATTTGCGCATATATTATTATTCTGTTCTTGTATTGTGTTAATTAACTTTATCAGAGCAAGAATAAATTTTAATCAAATTAAACCACAATAAGTTTCTTTTTTTCATATGTTTCTTCAACGAAGGTCCGCCGTAATTTTAAAATTCAGAAAGGGGTCTATACCTAAGAAAAGTTTAAGAGCCGGTGATCTAGACGTTAGCCACAACAAAGAGGTGGCAACGAGTAGCTGAGTGCTCTCTCGCCATCTAAATAAGCCCGCCGTGTGCCGTCTATCCGTTTGTACTGGCGTAGGTACCACTTATGGTACCACTGGAACTGTATGACAATCCTTGAGTAGATTGTTGCCTACTATAAGCTTATGGAGGAAAAATCGAAAGAAAATGACAAGGGAGTTCCGACACACTAAAGTGAATTCTGCTTAGCATCATGCAGGAATTGGCTAGGCTCTACCAGAGGTATGGATTACCTGTCATTAAAATAAATGATAACATGATACTACATAAGCGGAATATTTCTAAGTATTTTCTAATATACATACGACAGGACGTTTATAATGCCTTTACAGCATTTACTGCAATAACTCACCTTTTTTTTATTGCGTATGGTGGCAGACGAGCCACGGCCCACCTGATGGTAAATAGTAACCGTCGCTCATGAGCTCAACTATACCCGGACTATTGTTAAGCCGCTGCTCACCATTTCATTTCACGGATATGAAATGAAAGAATAAACGGGTATCTCCTGCTACAACAAAAACACACTTCATGGCTGGTCACACGGGATATGGTGGTACCAACCTGTTCGGGCCCGATAGCAAGTGAGTACTTACTCCCACTTGGTACCCAGCCCCTACCACCAGTCATGCAATGGGTGATAATTGCTTTCTTCCCTTAGTCGCCTCGTACGACACCCGTGGGAAAGAATGGGGTGGTGGAACTTGTATTCTTAGTCCTTCACCACACGGGCAAAACCTCTTCCGTGCTTCGGAAGGCTCTTAAGGCAGTGTTTTACTCCATTGTTTGTACTGCGGAGATCGAATAAGCAGCCACTGCATATAAATACAGATCAGTCAAAACCAAACCGAAATAGGTCGGACTCTTGTCTCTAACATAAATGGTATAAGGATAGGAAGATGATTGAGAGTACTTATGTCTGGAATAATGTTCGAGGACTTTTCTACTAGGAAATGAGGTTTTTTTTTAGTATCAAGGTTCAGTATTTTTAGAGTTTATCCGTAAAGTACCTATACAATTCTGTCCGCGGCTTGCTCCGTGCGCACTTCTATTTTGAGCTGTATTTTAGCACTTGAAATACTCCGCTACTTTAAAGAACAAATTACTTGTGAAAGTGGAAAAAGGGAACATTACTGCAAGCACGATTCGAACCTAGTGGCCCGCCAATAAAGGCGGAGAGGCAGCACACGGCGGGTTTCTTTAGTGGGTGAGGGCCCCACACTACTCTGTTCGTTGCCCTGAACGACGGGATGTGCGGTTAGGAATTTTTTTTCTGATACTCAGTGTGAAGAAGCAGGTAAGCTCGTGAGATCGAGCATAGTTGGCATGCTTTGCTAGTGTAGCCAACGGCATCCTTCTTGCCAACCCTCGGGAAATGCATATAGACTGAAAACGAAGAAGATAGAGCAGAAGATTTTGATTAGACTTAAAAAAATGGTATACGATATATCTCGCTACTACATTGAAAACCAGAGTAATAATAAAAAAAAAAAATACTACAAATACCCACTTAAAAGAGCGATTCAATTACAAAGACTTACCTACAGAAAAACTACCTTAAAATCACGTTAATTCACCCAATTAAGTAACATTGTATTTCAATTAAATAAGATTTACATAAATAAACTAGCCTTTGCCCGCAGCTCCGCAGGATAAATATTTCTATCTATCTTTGGTTATTGAAACGGAAATAATAGCCGATAGATACTAATGGTACCCATTGCATTTTAACTTTTATTAAAGGATAGATAGGTTATAGAGAACGGCCGTTAGAGTTGCTACATGGTCATACGGGAGACGGTGGTACCAACCCTCTCGGGTCCGATAACGAGTGAGTAATCTCACTTGGTACCCAGCCCTACCACCAGTAATGCCATGGGTGATAATAGCTCAATTCCTTTAGTCACCTCTTCTTATATGTAAAGCTGTAACAGTGCTGTGTCTGAACATGTAAGATATTTAAGAAAAAAGTAATTCTATATAGGCGTCAATCATATTTTTTTAATATTGGTGTTTGACTGTTTGTTCGGACTTCACGTAAAAACTACAAAACAGACTCCAATGAAACTTTTTCCTTTGATAGCTCTTGATTAGACTTAACAACTGGTATACACTTTATCTTGCTACTATATCGGGAACCTGAGATATAACCTAACAACTAGCTTTAGCGCCAAAACATGACACTACATGTTTGTTTTAAAATTAAAATACCCCGTGGGACACGCAATAGAACTGAAATGTTGTATCATCCATCCATCAGCCTTTCGACGTCCACTGCTGGACATAGGTCTCCCCAAGAGAACGCCACAACGAGCGATAGTGGGCTGTCTCGCTCAAAAAAAAAATATTGTATGCGTTGCCTAAAAATCTCAATAAATAATTGAAGATTATTTTTGTGTGATTCAACTTCGGTATAGAAGTTAGTGGGTATAACTAACAATATTTTATAAGTTGAAGTGTGCAGTTAAAATAGGTATGTACATTTATCTCATTTTTTTCTCAAATATCTTAAATATCCAGACTCTATTCTTCTCTATCTCTACTGTAGAGCTCTGTTACAGCTTTATAATACTACTAGCCTTTGCCCGTATCTTCGCCCCAGTTAAAACCTAGTTTTTAGGTTATATCTCAGGTTCTTGATGTACTTGGTAGCGGGATAAAATGTATATCAAGAGCTATCAAACAAAAAAAGTTGCATCAAAATCCGTTCAGTACTTACCTTTTGTGGGTTGCGCGAACAAAAAAATAGATAAACAGACAAAAATTCTAAATAAAATGTTTTTTGTTTAGACACTTCATCCATCTATAGCTTCATCCATCCATCCATCAGCCTTTGATCGTCCACTGCTGGACATAGGCCCCCCCTAGGGGGGCACTATCCCCCATTCTTAGAGGCTTATGTCCAGCAGTGGACTTTAAAAGGCTGATGGATAGAGGGGGAGTATTGCCATAATCGCCACGCTAGGCAGGCGGGTTAGCGATCGCAGTGGATGTTTTAGTACACAGGGGAACGCTGCTGCCCGGTACCCCCGTATCCCTTAGTCGGCTTTTACGACTCCCATAGGAAGTGACGGGGTGTAGCTATTCTTAATGTCGGCCCCACATGCCACCTATATGTATAGCTTATAACAGTAATTGTTTCTCAAATATCTTAAATGTACAGACACAGCTCTGTTACAGCTTTATAATAGTATAGATAGATAGATTCAAAACCACTTATTTTGTTCGCTTAGTATCACGGTAAGATTAAATTAATGTTAAGGGCACCTTGCAGCGTCAATGTCAACGGTTCGTCGACACGGTACTGTCGACCCTTGATATAAACAGACTACGAACCCACGTCGCGGTATTTTCATCATGCAGGAATGCTATACAGATTGCACAGACGGCGTAGTTGATTGGTGGTGATCGACCTTCAATACCGAGTGTTCTACGTTCGATTTCCACAAAGAACAAACAATTCTTCGTGCGATTCACAAATTATTGTTGTTCTGAGCTTTTGTTTGTTAATTGGACATAGTTTCTTCAGCGTTCAAGTTTCGAGAATATTTACTTTATAGTTCTATTCATGCATTACTACCCCACATTTGCATGCATAATCGAGTATAAGATATATAGTATAAGATATATAATGTCCAATTGGACATAGTTTCTGAAAAACTTTCCTACCCACAATGTCAAGTTTCGAGATAATTGAGTTTTTAGTTCAATTATGTATTACTATCTCACATTTGCACTTGATATTGTGGGTTGGAACGTTTTTCAGAAACTATGACCAATTATAAGTTATAAGGGACTGAAATTATTTCCTAATACAGGTCGTTTCTTTCTAGATGACCGAATCCACAATCCTCCTCCTCTTTCCTGTCTACCATCCTTCCTCCCCACCTCCTACACCTTTTCCTAGGGTGACCAACGCGCGATATGTTGCTGATGTCTAGGCTACAGTAACAACTACTGTTATAGGGTGGGCCGTGTGCGTTGTGCTATAACCCACCTTCTTTTTTGTTAAGGCGGGAAAACATGTTCCTAACCGCACACCCCGTCGTTCGGGGCAATGAACAGGGTAGTGTGGGGCTCTCACCCACTAAAGAAACCCGCCGTATGCCGTCTCTCCGCCTTTCTTGGCGGGCCACTGGAACTATGTTACATTCCTTCGGTGACGGAAATAAAAGAGTGATCTAAGAAGTACGAAACAAGATAATAATTTAGACAGAAAGGTGTCATGTGGGTCTAGCCAAGTTGCATTCTATGATCGCTAACGCTAATAGAAAACTATTAAAATGTATGGAAATTTGACATCTCTAACGTTAAGTCACGTGACATAGTGTTATACGAGAAGATATTGTTAATGACTTAGATAAATATAGGTTCTTTATCTATGGTTCATCCATCCATCCATCAGCCTTTCCACGTCCACTGCTGAACATAGGGCTCCCCAAATTGGGGGTATAGTGTCGTAATCGTAACGCTTGGCAGATGATGCTTGAAAGATGTCAAATTCCCATACATTTTAATAGTTTTCTATTAGCGTTAGCGATCATAGAATGCAACTTGGCTAGGCCCAATGGTCTCATCATGCATTGGTACAAAAATGGTTATATTAGACCCATTTTCATTTTATAGTTGTACTTATCCATTTTGACGCTTGATAAATCTTATGATAATGTAAATGCATATCTTGTGAGCATTATGCGGGTACTGAGTTCGTAGAGTGAAGGGATTCTTTGCAAGAGCCATTTCCTCGCTACATGGCCTCTTGATGAAAAATTTAAGCCCACGCTAAAAAAAACTATTGTTGTAGTCGCTTAAAATGAAGCCTATGTTACACGGGCCATCATAACGAATCGACTGACACCTTATTCATCATAATTGGATAAATGGTTTAGGCATTACGGAGGAACATACGTAATATAAACATACGTATATAGGCTGCTAAATTCATAAACCCTTCCTTTTGACTTCGCCGTAGTCGGGTGAAAATAGGTGGTACTTCTGCGGTCAAGTTTACTCATTTATGTAGGATTATGACGGGCCTCGTGGCATAGTCGGTAGTGTAACTGACTTCCATGCACGAGGTCGTGGGTTCGATTCCCACTAAGGACAAATATTTGTGTGATGAACACAGATATTTGTACTGCGTCTGGGTGTTTTCTATCTATTATATGTATGTATTTACAAAAAAAAAGTAGTATATTTATTATATTCATAATCTGGTACCCATAGCACAAGCATTAAGCTTAGTTTGGGACCAGAGGACGTTGTGTGAAAAATGTCCGTGAATGTCCGTGAATATTATTCAGCAAATGTTTATGATCTTACACGTAAAATACAAACATACCTGTTTATCTTATCCTTTGACCACTGAAGTAATGCAACGTAGCTCCAGCCCGCCAACACAGGCGAAGAGACGACACACGGTGGATTTATTTAGTGAATGAGGACCTCAAAGAGCAAATTTATCCGTGGGCCTCACGCTACCCTGTTCGTTGCCCCGAACGATGGGATGTGCGGTTACGTATATTTTTCCCGCCTTAACAAAAAATAAAACAAAAAACTTCTTATCCTTTGGTCCCACACGATAATTCATGGCGATGCCTCCTTGTATCGACAATAAAATATAAAACTACTATATAAATATCTGTTAAATTATTGCAGGTCTGTGACCATGTGGTGTTCAACAATATGTCGCATAAAATCCGTGCTCGCTGGGCGGCTAGACTTGACAGGTAAGGGTGCGTTTCCACTGACACGGAGCTGGGCGGAGTGGAGTGGACCCTGAATTGGCAAATCACAGTGCGCGACATCTCCACTCCGCTTCATTGGAAACAGTGTAAGTGGAGCTTGAGTTTGTGCCTCGCAAAAAACGCTAGCGGTTCGACTTGAGACGTTGGTAACTAGCCACTCATCGACGTTTTACAAAGAGAGTCTCGGAGTAACCCTTGCTGAACGGACTTTCAAATAAAATATATGAACACGCGGCCCCGGGCCGGGCAAAACGGAGTCAAGCTGTGCCGAGCGGAGGACATGAGGTGGATGGTAGCGGGACGGTGCATTTTAAGCAGTTGGCTCGTGCGCTACATTTTAGTTTAATGCAGCTCTGGTCCGCTCAGCACCCCCTTTACCCCACTCCGCTTCAATGGAAACATTTGCCATTTTTCACTGATCTTCTCCGCTCCACTCCACCCACTTCCGGACAACGAACAGGGTAGTGTGGGGCCTGCACCCACTAAAGAAACCCACTGTGTGCCGTCTCTCCGCCTTTATTGGCGGGCCACTGGAACTATGTTACATTCCTTCGGTGGTGTGGAAACTCACCCTAACCTTTGTATCTCCAATAACTTAAGGACATTATGAGTGAATCTTATATTGTTATCTATATATTACTTAGTTTTATAATATTTTAGGTATCGATATCATTATAACGTTATTATATCGTTACAAATTCTGTTACGGATAAGTTTTAAGTCCCTGATCTGTATTATTATAAAGCTGAAACAGAGCTGTTTGTATATTTAAGTTATTTGAGAAACTATTTAGGCGTTTCTAAACGTAAAACATATGTTTTTGTCTGTTTGTTTGTCCGGGATTGGCGCAAAAAATATTGAACGGATTTTGATGAAACTTTTTTTTTATTGACCTATATAGCTCTTGATTAGACTTACAAACTGGTGAGTATTCATGTTATCCCGCTACTATATCGATTTTTAAACTAAAAACTAGCTTTTGGCTGCGGCGGAGCCGCTGGCAAAGGCTTCTACGAAATAAAAAGGCCTTCGATATAAAAAAATAATATTGAAATAATATTCGGTATTGTAGGGGTAGAGATACCTACACCAATATGTTATAGCGTAAGTGTAACTTTTAAGTATATTCATTACCCTTTACCAATATTATAAAATGGCCGTGTGGTCGGCTTTAGAATTGTCCCACCCCTCTCTACCCACGGGAGTCGTAAGAGCCGACTGAGGGAATACCGTGGGAGTGGGCAGCAGCACTCCCTCGAGTATTAACAACATCCACTGCGATCGCCAACCCGCCTGCCAAGCGTGGCGATTACGGCATTATCCCCCATGACGGGACCGCTCGTGGCGTTCTCTTGGGGAGGCCTATATCCGGCAGTGGACGTTGAAAGGCTGATGGATGGATGGATGAATATTATAAAATAATGTGAACGTGATTTTGTTTGTTGGTAAAGTTGTCGTACCGTAAATTAATACTGAACCGATCATTATAGACATAGTTCTCAACTTAGATATTTTATCCCAGAAAATAGAAAATAGTTTGTTTGTTACGCTTTTACGCCGTAACTACTCCATTCATCATCATAAAATTTTGCATACTTGGAATCCAGAACCCAAACAAAGATATGAGATAGCAATTTTAGCGTATAGATCATTAGTGTGGCGTACAGTGACGTATATTCGGAAATCAGCACGCACAAAGTCGCGGGCACAATCTATCACATAGATAGGTACTTATTCGGAAGTATTTCAATTGTATTATGTTAAGTACATACCGTATACCGTAAGATAATTATCATTTTAGATATTTATTGATATTGTAGGTACTTAACATAATATCTTTGGTACTTTTGTATAGGCTAATACTTCCCACGCTGGCTCGACCAGAGCTTTAACACCCTTTCCCTGAATATTTGGCATACAAGTACTAATATAATATCTGTGTCAGGATCGTAGCAAGTGCAGAGAAGTAGTCTCTGCCTACCCCTACGGAAAAAGGCGTGACAATATGTATTTATGTATGAAACGTACCTACTAATTTCATTCAATGAGGGACAGCGCCAGGTTCTCAAACCTCTTTCTCATTCTCTCTCATTCCGAGGGATTGATAACGGGCATGTAATATCCCTTGTGTTGATTGCCTCACTGGTCTAGCGGTAGTGTATACGTCCGCAGATCACGAGGTATCAGTTTGAATTCCGGGTTATGCCAACAAAAATTTGGCGAGTTTTCCGTCAAAAAATGCGGAGTGCTGTTGTCTCGTTAAGCACGTAAAGCGATAGGTCCTCCGCCCGATCTCACATTCATGTCAACTATTTGTGGACTGCACAAACATTTGTTCTGTTTTCTAAAGAACCGAGCACTTAATGCAGATCTTCAATTAATCTACTAGTCTCCACTTGTACCATAAAACTATAAATAGAAACTAACCCTTAAATAACAGTTTCACCGAGCATATTTTACAAAACGGCCATTGCTCTCAATTGCATTGAAAATTAATGCATTAGTTATTGCAAAAAGTGGCAATCGCGCGTGCATTTCCGTACGAAGAATATGCCACTGCAAAAAACAGCGCGCGCCGCCCACGCTCCGTGACGCGGTATTTCTTGGCAATTAATATTTCAAAGTGCACTGGCACGCAAACTATATTGTAGTCAATTTACACTTACAGGGCAGCTTATTGGAAATGCCTATCAGATCATCAATATCAGCCTTTCAGCGTCCTCTGCTAGTTATGAGCTTTCACAAGAGACTTGAGATATAACCTAAAAACTAGCTTTTGGCTGCGGTGGAGCCGCGGACAAAGGCAAAAGGCCTAGGTATTTCAATCTATTCCCACGATCTGAAGTGGGTGAAAATCTCATAAAAGATTCCGATTCTGATTATTTATTCAACATACGGAATCCTCTCCATACGAGGTCAACTCGCATCTGTCAGATTTTTTAAAGTAATTTTTTGTTTAACTAAACATCTACCTATGTACATATTTTAATAAGATTTTAGATTAGCCTTTAGCATTTTTACAAATGAAAATACCATACAAATAAGTACAACTTGTTCACATTGATATCTCACCTCCATAGAAAAAGCTGCTCATTAAGGAATGTTGTTTAAAATAGCAATGGTGTCGGCGCTCGCGCAGCCTGTGACGTCAGCAGGAATCTGACTCGGAAATGACTCACATCGAGTCGCCAAGTCCTGAGTCATTTCTTAGGGAATGTAGTCCAAGCCTTTGGTGCTTTTATATTATGCCTTACAATATTACTATTAAATTGTAAGTTAAAGTTGGATTCATTTTGACTGTTTGTAAGCATATTTTTAATGGCATAAGTACCTACCATTATTCCATTTAAATGCTGTGCTTTGCTTCTGGAATTGTGGATGAAATACGAGGTTTACGTATATGCTTTGTACGTGATATAATTGTTCTATACTCGTCAAGATACCACTTATTATAGGGCAAATACTCCAATTATGGCCACTTTAAAAACAGATTTGCAATATTTTTGTTATAACTTTTTTTTCAACACTTTTACTGTTGCACTATTGTGGATAAGCACGGATAATGTGAGGGATTTTGAAAAATTAAGAAAGAAAATCTCCCTTGTACCTGTAAATACAGTAGATAACGTACAATATAATGCAGCAGCCTTCTATCGTGCATTGCTAGACATAGGCCTCTTATAATAAACGTTCTTGTGACTCTTGCATCCAACAGCTGTCTATGGATTTGACTAGGTCACCAGCCCACCTAGTGGGAGGCGAACTAAATTAATAAATAAACAAAACAATTAATTTTATTAGGTATCTGTTATTCTCTATTATTATCAAAATAAAATATCACATTGAAAAGTTCAAAATATACATATGTACTTTTAAATATAAAATTTTTATGTTTGCGATGCGTACTGACTCGACCACGTCAGTACAACGGCAGACAGGTACGGCGATGGGGGCCGCCACCCATCACGCCTTGCCGAGTTTGACGAGTCAGGGGAGCAGTGTCGAGTAGGCACGTGGAATGTAAGAGGTAGTGTGGAAAGAACCGGCGGGTGTGTATGAAGAGAATTATGAATGTTGAAGAAGCGAGAGATGTATGCAAGAATAGAGCCTCTTTGCACTCTGTTCTCTCTGTCTACACCGCAATGGAAATGGCGTGATGATAAGTAAGTAAGTAAGTCCAATCATTTGAGGGTAGGTGCTTAAGTACTGTACTAAAACAATGAGAGCCAATGGCAGCGGTACAACGTGCTTTCTAAGCCCGACTTTTCCATCGATATTATAACAAGTTAATAACTAATCTACATTACATAGGCATAGGTACGCCGTGGATTGGAGCGCTACTACTACAAGACTTTAATGTTGAATATTTTATTAAAACAACACTCCGCATATTAAATAACTTACTTTATTACATACACTCTGACCCAGTACCACGTCATAATATTGTTGCTTTTTTGGTGTTGAATCCGAATAAAAGCTTACATACATAAATAAACATTTTTATATGTATTTAAATTCATTTTGCGTATCTCGGAAATTGCTCTAACACTAACTATTGATTAAGTTTTGTATTAAGATAGAATTTCAGTTATTGAATTTAGCTACAAATTTAAATCCTGATACTGGTACATAACATTCTGCGAGATGACTATATTTTGCTTTTTAAATAAGTATCCTTTTAACTGCCTCGGTGGTGTAGCGGTAGTGTATGCGACTGCTAATCATGAGGTCTCGGGTTCGATCCCCGGGTCGGGCAATGTTATTGAGCTTTTTCCTAAAAAGAAAAATTCTTAGTAGGCAGCCCGGAGTTTGGAAATGTGCCCGGTAGACGTCAATAGGCTTGCCCCTTATTACGTGGGACTCACACATAGCTGGCGAGTCGTGGGTGTGTAATACACCTCTGCCTACCCCTTCGGGGAATATAGGCGTGATGCTATGTATCCTTTTCAAAGAAATACAACTTTACACTAAATAAAAACCGAGCAAAGCTCGTTCACCCAGTTATCTACTAAGCAGTTAATCATGGTATCAAACATTCATACTTATCCTTATAAATGCAATTGTTTGTTTGTTACCTACGTTTTGTACGCCGTAATTACTGAATCAATCATCAATATATTTTGCAAATATAGTCTGGGCCGAAAAGGATATAGGCATAAAAAGTATTTTATCCCGGAAAAATGTATGCTTCCTGGGCGATAGCTATTTTTGCATTGAGATTAAGACGTATTTATTGTGAGTCCAAGTGGAATAGTTCGCGCCCAGAAGCTAGGAAGAAGGTTGATAAATATACTGCACAATATTAATGTTCACGTTATTGACTAGATTCATTGATCCTTGCTTACTATCAATGTGTAATAGCTCCTTCATTTTTATTCAAATTAAACAGAATGCACTACACTACTACACGTTGCCTATTCGTTCAATTGAAACAGGCTGAATGAATCGCCTTAGCTTCTTTTTTATGAATACTAATACAAATACAAAGTAAGTAGCTAATATCTTTTTAAATGACAAAATTAACATAGGTGCTAATCTATTTGTTATCTCTGTTATATATACGTAGTATAGTTTGTCAGAGACACATCAGCTAGTGTTGGTCTAACAATGCTAAATAGTATTAACAGGTTTTTCCGGATAATTTCAATGAACTAGGTCGAAACTGTCATAACTGATATAACGAATACCTAGTTTATAGGTTGAAAGCAAAACTAACGTTGCATGAGTTATTTAAAAAAAGGTCATATTTTGATCGCAGGAGTGAAAACAAGACGTCACAGTGCACTTTCAAGACGTTTCAAGAGTAGCTAGGTTTAGCTTCAGGCTAAATTACTGAGTTAAAAGCCACAAATCTTTAATAACTACTTAAAATTAAACACATAATGAAAAATGTGAAATCGAAAATAACGCTTACGAGCAGGATTTGAACCTGCATCTCCTGGATATCGTCCAGATGTTCCGTGATGACCGTCCTGATCCAGGAGAAGCAGGTTCAAATCCTGCTCGTGACTGTTATTTTCGATTTCACATTTTTCACTTTGTGTTTAATGTATAGTACTAAGCATGTCAAATGCTAAAAAAATATAAAAATATCTAAATAACTACTAAAAAATTACAAAACCCGCTTTGGTATTTTTATAATTGATTTTTTATTCTGTTTTATAATCACTTGACATGCTTGACAACAGAGAGTCCGAGAATGTACACCAGACGTTTTGCTAACTAAGCCAGCGTCACAACTGCTCGTGACTAAGTATCATTTTCCATTTCATATTTTCGCACTGTGTTCTATAAAACCTGTTACTGAAACATTCGGTACAGGTCTGTTCCGCACGTTTCTTCCTTGTGTCTTGGCAGACAGGTTTCCTCAAGCTGTCGGGCTTCGTAAGGCAATGCTAATTTGTCAATAAATACAATCATAATTTGTCATATTAATGCCATAGTTGTAGAGGAGGTCTAGTAGTACACTGGCAGTTCGAACGATCAAGTTAAGCAACGTTCGCTCGGCTGACAATGAGATGGGTGACCATATAGTGACACCTATTTGTGGACATCTGGCTTCCTCCGTGCTTCTTCCGCACGTTTCTTCCTTGTGTCTTGGCAGACAGGTTTCCTCAAGCTGTCGGGCTTCGTCAGGCAATGCTAATTTTTCAATAAATACAATCATAATTTGTTATATTAATACCAAAGAGTTGTAGAGGAGGCCTAGTAGTACACTCGCAGTTCGAACGATCAGGTTAAGCAACGTTCGCTCGGCTGACAATGATATGGGTGACCATAAAGTGACACCTATTTGTGGACATATGGTGCTTCTGCTGTCTAATAACATCTACGTTATAGATTGTGGTCCGGAACACAAAATCTTATTTTGATCTATATTTTTAGCACTTGACATGCTCAGCTAGGTACTCTTAAAGTACAAATTATAATTTGTGAATAAGGAAAAAGAGTAGAGAGTTGGTCGTTAAGACAAATGTGGTAAGGAGATTGGGTATTTCTAACAAATAGTACGGTAGCTCAGTAGATTAGAGCACTTTCCCGGATAGGAAGGGACGCAGGTTCGATTCCCGCTCGTACTAAAAGACTCTTTTTCCTTATTCACAAATTATAATTTGTACTTTACAAAGTCTTATTCTAACTTAGTGCTCAGTGGTGGTAATATAGGCAGTTGCTCCGTAGTCCGTGGTGGTAGACCAGAAAAAACCGAACAGATCGGAGCTACCCAACAAAGTGTGGGATGATGATTTATGACAATCATTGAGCTCTTATAAGGAAGAGGCGCCCTAATTTTCATATACCTAGTAAAAGTGACTTACTTTGGCTGTCGTCCGCCATCTTAATAGTTACGATGACATCGTAATTTGGGTGTATTCCGATATACACTGCGAGCACTGTAAGGTGTGATGTCAATTTTGTATACTGTGAAGTCGTTCCTTTATAGTTAGCTATACTGGTTACTGTTTATAACGGAATGCAGTCCAGCATACTGATCTGTCATTACTTAAATTTCATACTAAGTATTGGTTTTACACTGCAATAAACACAATTTCTTTACATTTGCCATGTTTGGGTATCTTTGATTTACAATATTCAATAATAATAATAATAATATTCCATAGTGCAAATTGTTATGTTTATGGAGGCTGTTGATCACGTGATATCACAGTGCTCGCAGTGTGTATCGGAACAAAGCCTTTATCTGATGTATGTCAGCTGTCAATTAGGGATGCAGGAAGACCCAGCAACTATCGATATATCGATGTTTTAAAAATATTGATATTTTATATCCTTTATTTTAAAAATATTTAATTTGCGCTATTTAGGTTCCAACCTAGCATCCATCACTAATAATTTGTGATTTTTATTCGTCACTATCTATCGACTATCGAGCCTGTATGACATCAAGCCCGACACTCCCCCTGGATCCTGTTGGTACCCCAGTGACGTGTGTAAACTTGCGTTTTGGACCGTGTTAACAAAAAAAAAGGACCGCTTATTGTGGCGTTCTCTTAGGGAGACCTATTATGTACAGCAGTGGACGTCGAATGACTGATGGATGGAATAAAATATTTTTCACTTTCAAATCTTTTTCTCCTGATGTCATCACATCACAAACTTATATAGGTATGTTTGGACTTAGAATGAACGACTATACCCAGGATTAAATTATTATTTATTTCTTTATGCTTTTTACAACCCAAATCTATTCAATAGAGTGTTATGCCCTTAATTTTCCGTTTGTTTAAAAAGAAGGCATGCCTGTTTGATCTATCAACCATTAGCTCATATGACTGCATGGATTGGGTTACAATTTGACACACATAGATATAATTATAGGTACAGGTAGATTAAGATTTACACAATTAAAAAAACCTTTGTCCTCCCAAAAATTTATAGATCGCTTAAAGCACTGAAGTATCGATATCGATATTTATTAAGCGCTTCCCTCGCGGAAATTCCGCCATTTATGGATTTCAAAGAATTGGCTCGGTAAATTTGTAGTCATTTCCTCTCCACCTTATTAGAGCTCGATGATGCCAATAAGTACCAACTGCATAAAATTGATTTTGAGAAAATGACGTTTAAGGTTTTAGCTCACTATGCATGTTCCATAATTGTGTAGGTTTATTCATGCATATTACGGACATTCCCCCAAACCCTGGTTTTCTAAATTCAAAAATATAGACAAGTCCGCTGCTTCTACCATCTGCCGATTGCGATTGAACCACTCCTGTTCACCTGTATTTTTGGCTAAACTTAGGATTAGGGATAGCTCCGTTTGCGAATGCGGTCTGGCTGAGGGAAATGTGGACCATATATTTTTCTGCTGTTCTAAATTAACTTTTTCTTTATATGATGTTTTACTGCCCGAAATACCTCGCCCTGTATCGTTCAAATCTTTACTCACACTAGTATTCACCCCATTTATCCATATTCTGTACAAATTCATTAAGGTAAATAAGATCAAGCTGTAAATATACATAGTTCAGAAATGAGGTAATGTTTAAGTTATGTTTAGAGTTAAAATAATTTTAGTTAAGTATTGTACCTATATAATATATATTTGTTGTATTTAGTATTATTTTGTTTGTTTCAGTGTACCTACTCATCTTAGTAGTTAGTCTCATAACCACCGGCCCTTTTATCTATCACTGAACAATCTCCTTCGTATGACGGTCTATTCGATATCTCTACTCGACATTGGCAAAGTTGTGTCTATAAGTCTAACAACGCCATTAAATCAAGAATTGATTGATGCATATTATGTTTTAGGTCCAATGTGAATACAAGATGTTATTGGCTGATACAGTATTGTAACGCCACACTGACCAATTTTTTTAATAACGAATTTTTCACGTTTTTATTTAACTAAGTCGAACCCCGTGTCCTATGTGCAGTTACCACTTTAAACTGGGGATTGACCCCTTTTTTTATTTTTATTGTTTTTTTTAGGCGGGAAAAATGTTCCTAAACACACACCCCGTCGTTCGGGGCAACGAACAGGGTAGTGTGGGGCCTTCACCCACTAAAGAAACCCGCCGTGTGCCTTCTCTCCGTCTTTATTGGCCGGCCACTGGAACTATGTTACATTCCTTCGGTGGTGAACTTCACACCCCTGCCTTCGAAGGTATTACGGTATTATTTACAGAAAGGCTGTTAATACACATTATAAAGTGATCAATGCTATGATCTGCCTTCAGTAAATATAAGGATCACTATGTTTTCCTTCACCGAACAGTGAAAATTTGTAAACAGATCCACGCATTATTTTGAAAAGTCAGCTGCCACCGATGCAGTACGTGCATCCGAACTATTCTGAACGAACCTAATCTATGCCGTTCTCGATCTTTCATTAGGCCATCATTACACGTATTTGGTCTTGATAACGTTTTTGCCCACTCTTTCATTGTTTTAGTCAAGTTTATCTGGCAACCCTGAAAACCTGTCAAGTATTTATAGTAAAGTAAATTGGATTACTTTAAATACCTACTTCTTTTATGCCTACCTTTTTGTTGACGAAGGGACAAAAGGATTTTGTTTATGTATTCCACCATTGAAAATTTCATTCAATGCATTGTTTCAATACATGAGTAATTTGCTTTGTTGTGTATGTGTTAGTGCTGGCCTTGTCGGGATTTGAACCCGTGACAAGAGGAAGTTGTACACGTGTTTGCATAATAATTTATTCAAGATATTAGAGTTGCGAGAATTGTGTGGTTTGGAAGCCAATAATAAGTGTGTAAATGAATTATGTACCTACATAAGTGATTGTTTAGTCAGTAATAGCCGTTTTAAAAGCATCGATAAAATAACGGTAATAACGTCACTTTAGAAGCAAAGATCTTTATAGGAGGCTGGCAACTCCTACTTATATTTTTTTTAATATGGCTACCCCTACTATATTAATTCTACATTTAATTGATACATAATTATTCCAATCTACCTGTGACCATGAATGCTGGGAAGAGGAATGTATTCGAAACTTCGTGATAGTTGAAAATCAAGTAAACGCGATAGAATCCGACTTCCGTCAAAGTACTTTTAATTAACACTTAACATCAGGCAAAAAAAATTACCTAACCGCACACCCCATCGCTCAGGGAAATGGATAGGATAGTGTGGGCCCTTACCAACTAAATAAACCCATCGTGTGCCGTCTCTCCGTCTTTATTGGCGGAGTGGTGTGCCACAGCTCCTCTCGCGACCATAAACGATATAACAAGCGTGACTCATCGAGGCGAGTGGAGATAGACGCAGCGTTGTAAAGAAGGATTTACATGCGATAGACATCGAGATTCTTTACCAAAGAAAAAAGTTTCTATGTTAGAGCGAAACTGACACACTACAGTTGCCCTACAATTAAAACCTTTAAAAATAAAAACTTATTTATTTTTAAAGGTTATAAACCTTATATCTTATATGATATCTAGACTTTTTATTAGATTAGAATCTAATCTAATATTAAATCTAATCATTAGATAACTAGAAAAATATTTTTGTGCCAGTAGTATTTTTTTTGACGAAGTTCTACGATCGGTGTGTGTTACCAGTGATGACATATGGAACAGAGACGTGGTCTCTGAATGTCGGCCTCGTATCAAGGCTCAAAGATGCTCAGCGGGCCATGGAGCGGGCTATGCTTGAAATTTCCCTACGTGATCGAATCTGTAATACGGAGATCCGTAGGAGAACGAGAGTGACCGACATAGCCCGCCAGGTTGCCATGCTGAAGTGGCAATGGGCAGGCCACATTGCTCGACGAACCGACAACCGTTGGGGAAGAAAGGATCTCGAGTGGCGACCACGCATCGGACGGCGCAGCGTAGGACGGCCCCCCACGAGATGGACCGACGATCTGGTCAAAGCTCGGGGAGTCGTTGGATACGGTCGGCACAGGACAGCTCGTTGTAGCGTTCTCTTGGGGAGGCCTATGTCCAGCAGTGGACGTTGAAAGGCTGATGGATAGATAGATGGTATTTTTTTTGTTTTACTTTATTGTGAAATCCTAACTTATTTTGAATTTCACCGTTTTGGCAATGATACATTTCAGCTTCAGACGATAACTGAAATTGATGTGCTACGACATATTCGTGAATTTAAATCTAATGCAATGGGCCCTGATCAAATCTCTTTGGATATGTTAATAATGACAATACCACACAGTCTCGCAGCAATAACATCTATAATTAATAGATCTTTGGTAACTTCCACCTTCCCAAGCCAATGGAAATTTTGCAAATGTTAAGCCAATCGGTAAAATTCCACATCCCAATAGCACAAAGGATTTACGGCCCATTAGCTTATTATCATGTTTATCTAAAATATTAGAGAAAGTTGTGGCCCATCAGCTCAGGACATATTTGGAGCACTACAATATTTTACCCATTTATCAATCAGGATTTCGCCAAAAGCATAGCACATCTACGGCACTTCTTGATGTAGTAGATAATATTATAGAAACCAGAGACCAGGGTATTGCTACATTACTTGTACTCCTTGACTACTCACGTGCATTAGATGCCATTAATACTTCACTCCTTCTATCCAAGCTTAGGTATTACGGATTCAATGAAGATACCATTATTGGTTTCATAGTTATCTGTCCAATCGGTCTCAGTACGTACAATTAAAAAATGAGGATGGTAACAGTGTTACATCATCTAACAAAACAGTGACTAGGGGCGTTCCCCAAGGCTCTATTCTTGGTCCACTTCTCTTGTTTTTGTATACTGCTGACATTACTAAATATGTTGTTAACTCAAAATTTCACTTGTATGCAGACGACCCTCAGTTATACCTCTCTTTTGCCCCGCGTCATGCTGATGAAGCAGCAAATAAAATAAATGAAGATCTTGAAAGGATTTCTGAATGGTCAGGGAGAAATTGTCTCTTGCTAAACCCTGAAAAATCAAAATTTATACTCTTGGTTCGAGAATCATGTTATGTAAAACTAAAAACGTAGACATAAAAATCAATGGCTGCTCAGTTACACAAGTGCAGGAGGCGCGTAATTTGGCACTCATTTTTGATGGTCCGCTGCATTTTGAAACCCATGTAATAGAGGCAGTTCGCAATGGTTTTTACAGGCTTAAACTGTTATATAGAATTTGTCCTTGTCTTAGTGTGGATATGCGCATTTTGTTATGTGAGTCATTGATATTGTCCAAACTGAATTATGCTGACACTGTGTATGGCGCATGTATTCTTAGTAGGTCAGAGAAGCTAACCCAACGGTTACAAAACGCGTGTGTGCGATTCTGCTATATTATCCCGCATCGGTCTCATATAACCCCATTCTTAAATAAAGATAATTTAATGAAAATGTTGGCACGACGAAAGCTTCACCTAGCTACCCTCCTATTTGACGTTATTATATCTCAAAAACCCAAGTACCTTTATCATAAATTGTCATGGTCAAGAGATTATAATAAAAAGGCAACAAGAGCGTCTACTACCTACTTCTTACACCAAGGCACAAAACCGCGGCATTTCGCGGCAGTTTTAAGTTTACGGCTACCCGATGCTGGAATGATCTGTTGCCGCTGTTCCATTCAATCCAATCAGTCAATTATTTTAAAAATAAATATAAAAAATTCTTGCTCGATAGACAAATGGCAGCAAACTAAGCTTATTTGGCAATGGCTCAGTCTGCTCAGCTATAAGATTTAATTCACAGTTACCTACTATCTATATATATATATATATATATATCTATATATATATAAATATATCTAATATATTTATATTTTTTCTTGTGATCGCTTCTTTTTAATTCCCATACACTAATACATAGTCTGCATCAGATTTAATATGGTCCTGCTCCTGTATAGTGGATAATATAACCTAACCTCATAGCTACATGTTGGCACACTTGGTACTTTCAGTTTGTTCTTGCACAGAGTACTTTGCTTTATATTTTTCTATATATCACATATTTTTTTAAATTAATTATTTAACTATTGTCGTGTGTCGTGGCGGGTACAACTCTAGCGCTTTAGTGATTCAGCATACGCTGAGATAAAACCTTTTTTGGCTTTTACCCGATAATTGTATTTTCTTTTTTGTCTTTTTATGTTATTTTATATTGTAGAAACCATAGATGTAGTATTAGATAGATCGGTGATGCAAAAGATAAGAACATAGTATACGCGTATGTTAGAGCTAGATAGATAGACGATTCCACTATCATACACGCTATGGACCTGTATGGACCTGAGATCAATCGTCAACGATCCAAATTTCGCATACTTTAGGAAATTGGAGAAATTATCGTTTAATTCTGTATTAATTGACGTGTCTAATCATAGTTACGTGTGCAGTGCCCGGATTTAACTCATATAAGAAAGAAAACACACAGAATTGTACATTTTACATGTAAGTAATTTGTTTTTTTTACGCAAAGCTTTTGTACGTACCACAAACGCTGTGCTCATACACGGATGGGGAATTTTTATTGCATTAAATCATATGCATGCCCGGAATGCCTTCAAATTCAATATAAAAAGATAACAAATACGTGAATTTTGTGATATAGGTAAAATTTACAATGTTTCTTTGATAGAGATTGACACTATCGGTATTTCGGTATCGATAAAATTACTTCGATGTGTCTATTATTGGGAAAGGCAAAGCCTTGATTTATGTTTCAGTAAAGGTTATAATATATATATAAGATAAGGTTATATTAATCCATCCATCCATCCATCAACCTTTTAACGTCCACTGCTGGACATAGGCCTCCCCAAGAATGGGGGATAGTGACGTAATCGCGTAGTGGATGTTGTTAATACTCGAAGGAGTGCTGCTGCCCACTCCCCCGGTATTCCCTCAGTCGGCTCTTACGACTCCCATGGGTGGAGCCCCACACGGCAAGTATATTAATATAATATATTTATTATTATTTTTCAAAAATTTGAGTAAGATCATTCTATACGTTTAAGTTGTCATTTTTTGAGTACATGTATTTTTATCTTTGGATAGTTAAAGTTTATATTTTAATTTAACGTAATAGATTTCCTCAGAATATTGGTGTTCGACAAAAATGGCTTAAAATGATTAATAGAGAAAACTGAACTAACTAACTAAACTAACTTATCATCACGCCATTTCCCTTGCGGGGTAGACAGAGAGAACAGAGTGCCAAGAGGCTCTATTCTTGAATACATCTCTCGCTTCAACATTCATAACTCTTCATACACGCTCGCCGGTTTCGGAGACTCCTAACTCCACCTTCCTTCAATACATGACCGATTTGGTCTAGGTAGGTGAGTCTTGGTCTCCCCCTGTACCTACATCCTTCCACTTTCGCATTGTATATCTTCTTAAACAGTCGTTCGTCCGGCATTCTTTCCACATGTCCGAACCATCGGAGCATGTCCTTTCGCATCTTTACACCAATCTCTCTTTCATACTGGATTCCCAAAAATTATTCGAAATTATGCAGCAAGCACTGAACAATAATTTTTTTCTCATAGAGGCACACAGAGAGTAAAGCTACGTTCCGGTTATATACCCACGTTATTCATACCGGTACGTCATTTTAGAATTTCAATATCAATTGTGTACCACACTTGGCCAATACTGCTGTTTGTTTATGTTTCTGTTAATTTATTGTATTTCACTAACGTACCTTGTGTACTTTCCGGACATTGTGACAGGTGACGTATCCTGGATTTATCAATACGATCCTAAAACAAAGCGTCAGTCGACAATTTGGCTGTTTCAAAACGAACCAACGCTACGAAACGACTACGAAAGTGAGGCTATCGAGAAGCGCAGGGAAAATTCCATTTCATGACTGGTGGTAGGACTAGGTACCAAGTGGGAGTACTCACTTGGTATCGGGCCCGAGCCTCAAAACTTTATGAATGTCCCACGTATTAATAAAACATGTTTTATTTCAGTTTTATTTCTATTCCCTCGAATATAAAATTTATTTGAATTCACTTTGCACCTCGTGACACTAAAACAACACAATGTGTCGATAGTCGCGTTTAGTGAACGTCCCAGCACTATTTGAAGTGCACACATGCACATGACACCAGTACCAGTGTGGTACGTGTCAGTTTTGGTCTCGTCATAATTACTCTATAGCCGATCTATCTATATACTACATCTATGTTAGAAACCAAAATAAAAGGTTTTCTTTCTTTCTTTCTTTCTTAAATCCAGAAATAAGTATAATAAAATAAAATATTAAATTTAAATATTCACGGACACTTCACACAACGTTCTCTGGTCCCAAACTAAGCTTAATGCTTGCGCTGTGGGTACCAGATTACGGATATAATACATGTATTGCTTCCTTTTTTTTGTAAATACATACATATAATAGATAGAAAACACCCAGACGCAGAACAAATATCTGTTTTCATCACACAAATAATTGCCCTGAGTGGGAATCGAACCCACGACCTCGTGCACGGAAGTCGGTTACACTACCGACTACGTCACGAGGCACGTCATCAGTATGTATCATCATCTTCATCTCCCTAGCTTTATCCCAAACTTTTGAAGGGATCGCTTCCGATCTGTTCTGTTTTAATCCACCAGTATTTACACGGAGCGACTGCCTACCTGACCTTCATGACCCAACTAAGGGGACAACCGTTGACCTTAGAACAAGACCGAATTCAGACTTTTTATTCAGGACTGACAACCTGCAACAACTGCCAGGATGTTATTTGACAGCCGGGACCCATTGCTTAACGTACCGAAGCACGGAGGAGTTATGATGTCCACAAATAGGTGTTAATTTTTGGTCACCCATCTAATTTCTGGCCGGGCGAAAGTTGCTTACCCTTGCCGATCGTTCGAACTACAAGTGCACAACTAGACTACGACCCGAAATTATATATGATGTAGGTAATTGTTGTGATTCCGAGTGGCCAGTCTTGTTCGGTTCAAGCGTTCATTATTTCATAGAGTAAGAGCAAAGAGTATATAATAATAATTATACTAAAGAAGTGAGGGTGGGGTGGTATTCTACATACACACAAAAAGGAAATATAAAATGTAAGCGTAGTGTTATATGCTCTTTGATAAAATGTATGTATTTACCTCTACATAAATGTATATGCAACAATCAGCCTGTGTGACGCACCATTGATGTTCCAAGAAGTTGCTAAACATTGCGTTCTCTTTGGAACATATTTACTGTACTTTGTTTTTCTTTTTGCATTATTTTTTTAAAATAGCTGTGTTGTTGGTAGTCATGATATTGAGTGACTTATTTTTTTAACTGGCTTCATAAATTACTTACGTAGATTCCTTTTTGCATTTGTTTCTTTGTTCATTATTAAATAGACAGGTTGCTCACCATATCTTGGCTGATTAATCAAAATTTCTCTGCGACTTCCATTCCATTCTATTCTTGACTTATGAGCTTTATGAAAGTTGCGCCAATGTCCATTTCGTTTCGTGCTAGTTTCATAAACATAGGAGATAGGTTTAAAGGTCAAAAATATGCTCAGTGTTTTATCGAGACCAACAGCCAGTTGATTTATTTAAAATATAGGACAATTCTAGCAAAACACCACCATGTTAGTACTAAGATTAGACAATATATATTATAATAATTTCTCTGCGTTTTCTTCTTTTCATTAACTATTTTTTTTAAATATACTACTGTATTATTAAAACAAAATAGTACATGCATTTAAAAACATATAAATATTTTAGCCAAAAAATATATTTGCAGCATTATCAGTTGATAACAAATATTAGCATATTGATGTTAATTATTGTCGGGTGAAGGAAAAAATCGGTAATAAGCCGGTAATGCCTGAGAGACTCTTTTGCCAGCTTATGAAGTCTGCCAATTAGGGCAGCATGTTGGATTATGGCCTAAATCTTCCTCATTCTGATGCAGGATGCCTAATTCTAGTTAAGTCAGGGTGGTACACGCTTCCGAGTCTGGTCAAGGGTCTGTTTACTCAAGTAATCAAGCATATGACCCACCTTATGATAAGCGGTTACCGTAGTCTATAGACGCTAGGCTGCGAATGGTGGGGTTGGGGATTGCCCTACCGTCCGCGGAAGCCTACCGCGAAGGTGTGACGCCCAAGTGCGTGGGGCGTCGCACAAGAGAGGGTGCCCAAAGGGGCTTCCGCCTGTGAATCGCGGTCGATACGACGCGGTACCCGTGATCCGCCGTAGCAAGGGCGGGTGAGGGCGCACGGTGGGTCTTAGTGGGTGAGAGCCCCACACTACCCCGTTGTCTCCTCGGGCAGCGGGGTGTACGGTAGGACATTTTTGCCCACCTTCAAAAAACGACGCTAGCAACAACAGAGATATCACTCGCGCATAGCCTACTCCAAGGAAAGGGATAGTAGAGGAAGGATAATAAGGGGACGATACGGTGAAAACCATCACTCGGTATGAAGTGTGCAATTACTCTGTGTAATTATACATAGTAATTAGCGTGCGTTAATTTACTCTGTGTAATGCGAGAAAAAAGTCGTTGCTGATACTTTATATAATAAGTCCATCACCACATTGACACAATTACGCCTAAAAATTTGTCAGGTGTTAATGACCTCTTCATATACATTACTTACAATCTATGGCATAGTAACAGGCTTATTTTATTTTTTTAGGAATGATGGACTTAATCTAGGTTACACGCGCGCGAACTACGTCATCACTTTCTGCGCGTCGTGTACGGTGACCATGAAATATGGTTATAATTCGGACACGCTTAGGTCTTTGTACTGAGCCAGATAAAAAAAAAACCTCTCAAAGTTCTTGGCGCCATTTTGAGATGTTTTTTTTTATTACTTAAGTGGCATACAATTTAAATTTAATAAAAATTAATAAAAAAAAAAAGAAAAAAAATACAAGCATACGGCCTACCTGATGGTAAGCGGCTTACGTAGCCTATAGACGCTAGCAACACCAGAGGCATCACTCGCGCGGTGTTATCTCCAAAGAAAGGGATAGGAGGTGGATAGGAAGGATATTAAAGAGAGGATATTATGATACTAAGAAGAGGATAGGAAGGATACAAGGACTCATTATGGAGGGGTTCTGGCTTCCGGCGCTCTCACTCACCATACCCTATACATCCGTTGTTTCACGCTGATCTTTTGTGAGAGGGTGGTACTTCCCCGATCGAGCCGGCCCATCATGTTTGGATAAACAAGGTTCTACCACTAGAAAAGAGTGTCCATAAGCTCTATAATAATATCAAAAATACACAGTTTGGAATCTACGAGTATTTTACATTGCACTTGTAAACCAATGAGAAAGCTCGTGATATTAAATTGATTTTGAACACTTTTGGAGTGAAACTTGAAGGGAAACTTTTTGATGTGAAACTAGATGTTTGTGCGGAGGGAGGGTAAAATCGGCTGTTAGCGTGGCGACGCTTTTATTTTACTTGTCCTGTTCAAATCTTGCAAGTTAAATTTGACACACTTCCCGGTTTCCGATTGACTTGAAATTTTACGCGCATACGTATATCACAAGACAATGCAATATCATGATTACATGGTGACATGGAGCTGATCTGATGATGGAGCTGGAAGGTGGACATAGGAACTCTATAATGAAACGGCGCAACCCCATCGAGTTTGGGCTAGTATGATTCGTCTTGACGAGTACTTTGTCTCTAGATGGTATCCAGGGTCTGATGATGGAGCTGGAAGGTGGCTATGCGAAACTTTGTAATTAAATGGTGCAACTCCATCGAGTTAGGGCTCGTTCGAAATGTCTTGACTAGTACTCCAGACCTAGATGATATCCAGGGTCTAATGATGGAGCTAGAAGCTAGAAGATGGCCATAGGAACTCCGTTATAAAACGACATAGCTCCATCGAGTTTGGGATCGTATGATTCGTCTTGACGAGTACTTTTTCTCTAGATAGTATCCAGAATCTGATGATTGAGCTGGAAGGTGGCCACAGTAACTCTGTAATAAAACGACCCAACCCCATCGAGTTTATACTCGTTTGATTCGTCTTAAGGAGTACTTTGTCAAGTTATGATCATTTTATTTCTACAAAATAATTTCGATGTTATCACATCTGGTAGACGTCCCGCGACGTCTAGATTTTTTTATTTAAGTAGTTACCCAGATTATGGTTATTTCGATAAACAAATAAATACTATAACGTGGCACTTAAACCTTTTAGGAGTTTTTTTCTTAGACAGCAACTGCATAATTTGAGATTATGAACTTGCTGTCTAAGAACAGAGATATTTCAAAGACGCATCACGTTCTCCAAGGTTTAGAGAGAAATTTTAAAGGACGCATTACGTTTACGAATATTACGTTACATGTGAGAGTAGAAAAATTGTATAAACGTGTCAAACAAGAGCAGGGTGTGTATAAACGACGATTCAGTGATGAAATTAAATAGTGTCACGCATGCGTGCATTGTAGATCTCCGCGTCAGGCGCTGTGTAAATTACTAGTAATTAGTATCTTGTGATTATTTACGTTTGTTTTTCGTGATTGTTTGATTTTATCCGTGAAGAGTTGTCATGAAGCTTCTCTTCTATCACGTGTACGCATGCAGTTCATGCGCAATATATCAAGAGCAAATAGTCTTTGTCCAGAAAATATCTCAGGTATGTAGATTCCCTACCACAGAAGTAATGTAACTAATAGTTCCAGTAGCCCGCCAATAAAGGTAGAGAGACGGCACGCGGTGGGTATATTAGTAGGTGAGGGCCCCACACTACCCTGTTTTCAGATTCATTTCAGAGAACATATTTTCCCGCCTTAATAAAAAAAAGGCATGTATGTTACCTCACCTTTTCCTTGTGCTTTGAGTTTGGTAACGTTAAAACTAATTTTACCTACTTCCTGATATTTACGCGAATGTTACTCATTATGAAATAAAACTACCTTTACGGAATCTATCACGTTTACTTGATTTTCTACTACTCTGACGTTTTGAATACATATTTGAATGATCACGGGTGTACTGAGATGATAGACGTCCAATGGCTGATATTGTTCCAACGGTTTCATTTACCCACAGTTACCTATCTAAGTATATGATTTTACAAAATTTATTTTTTTATTTTAAAAAATCCCAAATCAACCCCCAATATTCGCTAAGAAACAAAATTGAAATATGAATGAATGAGTATACTACTCTTTTTATATTAAAAAAAAATTTATTAGTACTCAAAAATTCTACCAAGTACTACCAGTAGTGACATCTATCTCACCACATACACATACATGTGATAAGGAGATTGGGTATGTCTAAAAGATAGTATTGTAGCTCAGTGGATTAGAGCACTTCCCCGCATAGGAAGGGACGCAGGTTCTATTCCCGCCTGTACTAAAATACTCTTTTTCCTTATTCACAAATTATAATTTGTACTTTAAGAGTAGCTGAGCATGTCAAGTGCTAAAATATAGATCAAAATGTTTAAAAAAATATCATGAGTGTAGACATTTTATGTTTGAAAAATCAGTTGTTCTGTGTGAAACGAGAGTAATACCCACCCCAACGCTTCGCTTATGAGGCGTGCAATACATGTCAGAATATTTTTTTAATATCCACCGTCATTTCAAAACGGGCGCAAACGTCCGAAACCATACATAAATCATATTCATCAATGCGCTGCCGTAACTTTCTAGAATTAGGCAAATTAATTGACGTTGGAATACATTTTATTATGTAAGCGCCCGAATATGGACAACGGCGGTCGTCAAGTATATTTATTATAACAAGCTGCTACCCGTGATTCCGTCTACGCGGACTTTTTTCTGGGCGGTACCCTATTTTTTCCGAAATAATAGTAGCCTAAGTTATTAGTTATAATATCAGATATCTGCCAGTGAGATTCCCAACCAAATCGCTTCAGCTGTTTCAAATGTTAGTCGAAACAAAGGGACAAAAAAATATTTAGATATTTTTATATATATTTTTAGCATTTGACACGCTTAGCACTATATTATTAAACACAAAGTGAAAAATGTGAATTCGAAAATAGCAGTCACGTGCAGGGTTTGAACCTGCATCTCCTGGATACCGTCCAGATGCTTTGCCAATTCAGCCATCGTGACAATTGCTCCTGACTACTAATTTCGATAACACATTCATACTTAACGTCTTTGGGTGACGCCTGCGCCATCTGTGGGAAGTATTTTCATACATTATACCGAGCAGGTAAACTTAATTTTACAATTAAGATTTTTACCTATCGTTTAGCTATATTTTCGAATATGCATTTAGTAAAAAGTTGTTATTTTTACATTACAAACAGACACTTCCATTTTATTTATTTGTGTAGATATTGTATCAGAGCACAGAGTGCGACAATGTGAATTCAAAAATAATAGTCACGAGCAGGGTTGGAAGATGTTTTGCTAATTCAGCCATCGTGACATCTGTTAGGGACTATGAATTTTGATAACACATTGTTTCTGAGCGTCTTGGGACCTGCACCATCTGTGGGATGTATTTGCATACATTATTCCACCCAGTTAAGTTTAATTATAACAATTAAGATTAACCTATACTATTATAAAGCTGTAACAGAGCTATGTTTGTACATTTAATATATTGGAGAATAATATTTTTAGGCTATTTAGGCGTCTCTGAACACAAAACATTTACTTACTTACACATTTTTACTACATTATATCTATGCAAAATTTCATGATGATTTGTTCAGTAATTACGTGAAACCGTAAAAAATATACTAAACGCGCACACCGTCGTATAATACTAACGCGCACACCGTCACGAAAAACCGACACCCTGAAGTTAGCTATAGTCAACATTTTAGTTTTTTTGTGATATTTAAATAAACTTTATTTAACTAGATAATGCGTTATAACAAAACTTTCAATGTATTAAATACCTTTTTTCTATTGTCAGTGTCGTTTTTTCTACAAACGTAGAATAAGGCGAAAGATAAAATTTTTGAAAAGATTTTTATCTTGTTACGCCAAAGAAGTATAACTTCTAACCCGTGTACATAAGTACACACATACTTTTTTTTGTTAAGGCGGGAAATATGTTCCTAACCACACACCCCGTCATTCGGCTACCTTTATTGGCGGGCCACCGGAACCATATTACATTCCTTCAGTGGTGCATGCGTGCTGGCCTAATAAGTAAAATTACTAGTTATTTTAACTAGTAAAGTAAAGTAAAACGCTCCAAAGTGTCTGTTCGTGTAATTAAGTTTTTTTTTGTTATATAAAACAAAAAATATAACTGACAAAGAATTGCATGGTTAGGTCCATAATACACATATGAACCTCTTAGAACCCGCTTAATACGATCACGTTTAATACGATTTCTCGCCTCATACGCCATTTTATGTCAATCCCTGCAACTTCAGGCATGTTTTCATATATTTTTATCATGCTTAATACGATTCGTCATCCCGTTTAATACGCTATCAAACCCTGCAGTATCGCGGGCTCTGTACCCGCGATACTGCAGGGTTTTCCTGAACATGTGAATAAAATCATAAAGAGGTCCTAAGTGGTGACCATGAAGATGAAGTAGAGTCACTCTAATTTATTCAAATGCGCATGCATTATCAGCAGTAATAAAGTAGTGTAAGTATTAATTACATATAGTGTCACGATATTTGTCCGGGACGGTAGTTTCGCTACAGAACCGATTTTAACTTTTTTTTAAATGTGTATTTTGTTCCAGCTTAACTTTATAGGTATCTCAATTTAATATTTATTCATGAAAAAATACAAATTTTCACGTTTCCGCATAATACGCTTTCCCGCCTTAGACGCGTTTCTGGCTAGATCCCTTCAAAATCGTCTTAAGCGGGTTTTACTGTATGTAATTAAATGTATTAAATGAATTTCATTACCTATGTGCTAACTACTGCTAACAGACAAATGGTTTATTGCTAAATTAATAGAAAAAAGAAATTAAGGCCAACAGTAGCACTTGAAGCTTATAACGAAACGTCAACTTACCCAGTTTAGTGTAGTAGGAAAATTTAAAAGTATATTGCAGAGAAACTCGTGCCCAGCTGCAAAAATAAAGAAAAACAATGTCGTTAGTGTTAAAAGAATTTCTTCTTGACCATGAAGTCCATGTTTCTGAGTCGAATTATTTAACACATTACTAAATTTATTGGACATTTTGATAGCATTTTAACTGTTTTCTATGACTGCCTGCGAAAAAGCTCAATCTAAAAAATAGCAGTATTATATTGCCGTATAAATGAATAAGTAAAATTAGTATTAAGAATAAAAGTAGGAAACACATATTGCTTTCTATGAATATACACAAAAAAATAATGAATAATACTCCATTACAAGACAATGCTACCAATGTTAGATCTATTAGTTCTAACATTTATGTTCTGGGTACACGTTACAATCACAAAAAACTCGTTAAAAATACATTACATAAAACGAAATGAAGAAACTAGATCATTGGCGCACGATATTTTGCAATATTTACGTCCAATTTCGCGATGTGCGAGCGCAATTTTTTTTCATTTACCAACAAACGGTATAACGACGACACGTTTTCGAATTTATATTTAGAATTCGGACGTTGAACTTTGCTCAGATTTTTGCTTGTCAACCACAGACTACTAACCTACGTAGATGATATTTTCCCGCCCAGAAACACTATTGGGACATAATTAATAATTATACATAATTATTTCAGATTTGCCGTTATATTTGTTTAATTTAAAAAACAAAACAAGTCTTAATCCATGCTACAGTGAAGTTCATTAGTAAATTTTTCTGGGTTAAATGAGGCATGATTAAAATCAGCGAAAGTTATTTAATGTAGTTTCATTATGATATAGCATATAAGTTGATTCCAGGTTCTGGCGGACGAACGATGATTGCATCGAGTTCGATCCCCAATGTAACGTCGAGACTTGGCTAAATTGGTAAAGCACCTGGAACGGTTTTTCAGGAGATGCAGCTTCAAATCCTACTCGTGACTATTATTTTCGATTTCATATTTTCGCACTTTGTGTTTCTAGTAAATGGTCGAGCATTTCAAGTGCTTATAATATACATACATAAAAATACCCAATATACGCCTGCTTTCTGCAATCCTTTTTCGTTTTGAGTATTTTTTCAATGGTAATCAATATCTCAATCTTCTGATAGTTAAAAGTGAGGCGATTACTGCTTAATTTTATCCTTCACAATAATTTCGAAAAAACCATGGCCCATGCTTTGTAAGGTCCCGACCTCAGACTGAGTAATGAATTTTTGCGTGTTTCATTTTAAATAGGGTAAATCTATCCAGATATGAGACAAGCAAATATCACTAAAGTAGTGACAACGGCTGTACATTAACAGAAATAAATGACGCCCTTTGTGCGCGCAGAACGGAACACCAGGCAAGATACGGACAGAAGATTTACTTTAACAGACTGTGCCCATCTGGGCCATAAGACAAAGATTTTATTTAGTAAGTACCTTTTCTATTTTTGTCAGTCGATTTTTTTTAGTTTCGTAGC
Organism: Leucoma salicis; assembly: GCA_948253155.1. Lineage (NCBI taxonomy): Eukaryota > Metazoa > Arthropoda > Insecta > Lepidoptera > Erebidae > Leucoma > Leucoma salicis. The sequence continues at coordinate 4,119,341 of OX411808.1, read as the reverse complement.
TATTGATAATGACCTCTCTAGTCAAGTGGCATAAGCATAAGATAGTAGAATAGAAAAGAATAATCAATGTATAAGATTGACATAAGGCTACGACAACGTAAGCGTAACCGACTGACAATCCCAAACATTGATTATTCTATTCTATTTTTGTTTCTATTTCTATTCTACAACGGTTCTGCCATTTGGCTAGGAGGTAGTCTCTATTTTCCAGTTTATATTCGCCACTCAGATGTTACAATAAGTTTTGTGGATTTCTAATCTAACTGGACTTCGTGACAGGATTTCAACCGCTACGAGTTTTCGTAGAACTATTTGGACTTTCATCACCGGGTGAACACTGGTAAATATAAACATGGAGTTGCTTTTTGTGTCTTGTAGAAAAATATATTTTACAATTATTTATAGTGGTAGAGCTATGCAAGTCCCAGAATGTAGGGGCCGTCTCGATGGGGGAACTACCACCCTCTTACAGAAGATCAATGTGAAACAACGTTAGGTACTCCTACTATACGTAAGGTGACTGAGCTCTGGAGGTCCTTACCTCCTCCTTATACTCTCCTTATTATCCTTCCTCTCCAGCTCCAATCCCTTTCTTTCTCCACCCCTTTTTTTGGAGTTGTGCCTCTGGTATAAGTGCTCTAATCCACTGAGCTACCCTACTATTTGTTAGAAATACCCAATCTCCTTACCACATTTGTCTTAACGAGCAACGCCACCTATCGGAAGTATTTACATGCATTAATCCAATATAGTAAGTTTAATTTTGCAATTAAAATTCATACTATTTGATGGCATGATTTTTTAAACATCTTGATCTATATTTTTAGCACATGACATGCTCAGCTACTCTACTACTTTTAAAAATATATTTTGTAGAATACTCTTTTTCCTTATTCACAAATTATAATTTGTACTTTAAGAGTAGCTGAGCATGTCAAGTGCTAAAATATAGATCAAGATGCCTCTGGTGTTGCTAGCACCTATAGGCTACGGTAACCGCTTACCATCCGGTGGGTCGTATATGAGTGATTGTCGTTGTATTATAAAAAAAAACAGTAAATACAATTATAGAAAACTATAACACATTTATAGAAAACTAGATTCTGCCCGCGACTCCGCCTGCGTGGACTTCAGAATTTAATTACGTCACTGTACGGTACATTAATTATATCAGTGTAAAAAAGCTATCCTACGGGAACCATTAGTTTTTCCGGAAGCATAAGTAGCTCTGGGCTCTAGACTATATCTAAGCAAAGTTTCATACTAATTGTGTCAGTAGTTACGGCGTGAAAGCCTAACAAATCAACTCACTTTTTTCACATTTATAATTTTAGTAAGGACCAGCTCCGCCGCTGGCAAACTAGTTTTAGGCTATATCCCAGCTTTCCGATAGGTATAATAGTGGGACAAAACAGAAGTTTTTGCTGTATGCGCAAACAAACAAACAGACGAAAATAAAAATAAAAATGGTGTTCAGAGCTTAATAAACTTAATACAGTAATTTTTTCTTAGATATTTTAAATGTACAGACACAGCTCTGTTATAGCTTTACGTATAGATTTGAAGTGAATTAATTCCTCTTGTCAATAATTCATTATTTTTATCAAGCCATTAAATAAACTACTAAACCACCGCAACTAGTTGTCTTACTGCAACTGTTAATATTATAATTTTATTGTTTTGAGCCAAGATTAAAAAAAATATAACGATATCACTTTCTTTATAAAGCCTCATTCCCATAAATCCAAATGAAAACCTATTCTTCTGTTATTCCTGTATAGTGGCAACATCACTTGACCTGTATAAATGATACGTATATTCAGTTAAATTCTAAATATAGAATTGAAGTGGTGAACGCGAATCGCGCGGCCGTCGTTTATCGGAGATTTTACGGTCTTTTATACATGCGTTTTATAGGAATGCGTCTATAATATTATGTATATGTTAAATTGTACATACTCGTTGGCTTACCGGAACTCTATTCTAACCTCAAGGTAACGGGTTCAAGTCTCGTATCCTATTAAAAACTACAATTGAGTTTTTTTTTTTGTTTTTAGTGCCCGTTTTTAAAATTTAATGGTGGAATATCAGTGAACAAGTAAAATCGATAGTCGTCAATTTTGCTGATTGGAGGGTTAGGCATCATTAGGGGGTTAGACGGAATCTCATATCTCACATGTCGATCGTATTGTGATCACTGTGATTGGTTGAGAGATCACCGTGATTGGTCAACGGATTATTGTGACGACATCACACGTCGGTTTCTCCCCCAATCACAAGCGAGACGATACGATGTCGATTCCGTCTAACCCCTCTGGTTTCGGTTATGTTGGATTATCACTCTACTGGATTTTGACAGTGAGTGTGTGAGAGAACAATATAATATCTCTCTTTCAAATAGCCAGTCTTCTTGACTGCCGTTCGCAACCCAAGTTCTTTTAGCTTTAGAAGGACGATAATATATTTGACGGGCCTCGTGGCGTAATCCGTAGCGTAACCGACTTCCGTGCTCGAGGTCGTGGGTTCGATTCCCACTCAGGACAATTATTTGTGTGATGAACACAGATATTTGTACTGCGTCTGGGTGTTGTCTATCTATTATAAGTATGTATTTACAAAAAAAAGTAATATATGTATTACATCCGTAATCTGGTACCCATAGCACAAGCGTTAAGCTTAGTTTGGGACCAGAGGACATTGTGTCAAATGTCCATGAATAAATAAATAAATAAAATTAAAATAAATATTAGGTATAGGTCTGCGATTGAAGGCCGAATAGGTAATTTGTATTCTTCAGCGAATGGCAATGACCAGGACCCTTTAGTTCACCCACCTTAGTTGACTCAGGTTGGATGCGTCCAATTGTTGGCTATTAGATGTCTAGTGGAGGAACATGAATGACCGAAAGGAGAAAGAATGAAAGCTGATACAATGATATCCTAGTGGCTTGCAAAAATATAGTTAAGAAGTTCGATCCCTACTTTGTTCATAATTATTGCCTAGTGAAGAATCACATCATGAGCACACCTGGATGCCTGAGAGAATTTTTTCAGTGTTTAAGTGCTTCAAGTTTGGGCAGGCTGACAACCTACATGGTTCCAGTGGCCCGCCAATATAGGCGGAGAGACGCCACACGGCGGGTTTATTTAGTGGCTGAGGGCCCTACACTATCCTGTTCGTTGCCTCGAACGACGGGGTATGCGGTTAGGAACATTTCTTCCCGCCTGAACAAAAAAAAAAGGCTGACAACCCACCACTGAAGCAGGTAATGTAACACAGTGCCAGTGACCGTCAATACAGGCGGACACACGACGGGTTTATTTAGTGGATGAGAGCCACATATTATCCTGTTCATTGCCCCGAACGACGGGATATATGGTTAGGTAAATTTTTTCCCGCCCAGACAAAAAAAAAGCTGACAACCTGCACGCACGCCGTCGGAGTGGGGAACTTAAGCTAAAATTCTTCTTATTACAAGAAGAAAGTAAGTCGCACAGTAATGGCTTTTGGATAAAATCTCGATTATAGTCAAACGTTTGCATTTATAGTATAATATAGGTATGCAATATTGTATCTAAGTCGTAATTTTTTTTAATCCACACACTATAAAACTCAAATTAAGTATAAACCTTTATCTGCGTAGTTAAGGTAAAAACCCTTTATCTGCGTAGTTGAAGATAAAAGTATGTAAACCAGCGATTTTAAGCTGCTTACTCACTGGATATTTTAGTATTTACCGACTTGTCAAAGAGGTTAACGAACCATTGCACTCAGTTTGCCTCGTTCAGATAGTGCTGACTGTGAATGTGTTAGTTAGTGTCAATGCGATTCATTGATTACACGAGCTGGATAGTCCGAGGCCCTCACCCGTTTTACTGTTTTCCCTACCATTTGAGATTCATTATTTGCAAAAACTCAAAAAACAATTTTTCTGGGTGTAGGTTTCTTTTGACCGGGAATATAATAACATTACATAAATTAGCCATTATTTCAAAGAAACAAAAAACAAAATCATGCCTGTTTCCCCGAAGGGGTAGACAGTGTACACAGCTATGTTTAAGTCCTACGTAACAGAAGGCGAGCCTATTGCCGTCTACCGGGCACATTTCCAAACTCCGGCCTGCTACTGAGAATTTTCCTTTTTACGAAAAAGCTCAATAAAATTGCCCGACCCAGTGATCGAAGTTGAAACCACATGATCAGCAGTCGCACACACTACCGCTGCACCACCGAGGCAGTTAGTTTCAAAGAAGTAAGTATATTACATTTATATATAATCTTTTACAACCAGTGTATACGACTAAACATAGCATCACGCCTGTATTCCCCGAAGGGGTAGGCAGAGGTGTATTACACACCCACGACTCGCCAGCTATGTTTAAGTCCCACGTAATAGGGGGCGAGCCTATTGCCGTCTACCGGGCACATTGCCAAACTCCGAGCTGCTACTGAGTTTTTTTTTTACGAAAAATCTCAATAACATTGCCCGACCCAGGGATCGAACCTGAGACCTCATGATCAGCAGTCGCTTACAATACCGCTGCACCACAAAGGCAGTTCCACTAGATTAGATTCCATTTACTAGATCGGAATAATAGCCACTTTTTTTCTTAAACACTTATATTTGGGCAGTGATAGCCTGGTGAAACTAGGACCGCACAGACAGTGATACCGACTTCAACCCCCAGTCCAAGGGTGAGACTTCGCAGGGCACACATCCACCACCACTTTGCATTCGTTCATGCCGAAATGTCCACATCGCTCGAAGAATTGAAGACTGTTAGGGTAGAAGAGGGAATGCCGGGGGAGTGGGCAGCAGCACTCCCTCGAGTATTAACAACATCCACTGCGATCGCCAACCCGCCTGTCAAGCGTGGCGATTACGGCATTATCCCCCATGACGGGACCGCTCGTTGTGGCGTTCTCTTGGAGAGGCCTATGTCCAGCAGTGGACGTTGGAAGGCTGATGGATGGATGGATGGAAATAAATAAATATTCACAGACATCACACAACGTCATCTAGTCCCAAACTAAGCTTAATGCTTGTGCTTGGTACCAGATTACGGATATAATACATATACTACTTTTTTTTTGTAAATACATACATATAATAGATAGAAAACACCCAGACGCAGTACAAATATCTGTGTTCATCACACAAATAATTGTCCCGAGTGGGAATCGAACCCACGACCTCGTGCACGGAAGTCGGTTACACTACCGACTACGCCACGAGGCCCGTCAAAATGTTTTTTTTTTGTCTGTTGTTTGTTTCACTAATTTCAGAGATGTGACTAACGGAGGCAGACAAAAAGTTAAGCGCCGTTGTTGTTGTTTATTATTTTTTTCTTATCGTCCTCTCTCCATTTTAGAAACATATCTCCAATTTCAGCCACGCTGAACGCTTTGTATGTCTTCTTCTTTGTTGGACTGGTAAAGGTTGGCTGGCTACCAATTTGGTAGAGTACCTTTAAATATTCGTTTATTATTAAAGAGAATAAAGAGGCATGCCTATTCTTTTACTTTTTTTTTGTTAAAGCGGAAAAAATGTGTTCCAGTGGCCCGCCAATAAAGGCGGAGAGATGGCACACGGCGGGTTTCTTTAGTGGGTGCAGGCCCCACACTACCCTGGTCGTTGCCCCAAACGATAAGGTGTGCGGTTAGGAACATTTTTTCCCGCCTTAACAAAAAAAAGGAGGGGTTGTTTTATAGAAAAAACCAATTAACAATAATAGAAAAATTAATAATTGGTTCTTTGGTTTATGGAACATAAAGTAAACATAGCATCAGACCTGTATTCCCCGAAGGGGCGGCAGAGTTGTATCACACACGTATGGTTAGTTAGTTATGTTTAAGTCCCACGTAATAGGGAGCGTGCCTATTGCCGTCTACCTGGCACATTTTCAAACTCCAGGCTGCTACTGAGAATTTTTCTTTTTTCGAAATGCTCAATAACACTGCCCGACCCGGGAATCAAACCCGAGACCTCATGATACACACTATCGCTGCACACACAGACAGACACTGTACAGAGGCAGTTGGATAATGGACCTACTGTCTTTTGGCTAACAGACACAAAATGATAGCTACTGTCATATTTTATAATTCATTTGAATTGTTAGCAAGACTAGATACAAAGCTTAGATTGATTAGGATTGTTAATCACTTAAATTATAAATTATAGGTGATACATAATTCACCGGGTCGTCTAGTTTTCAAAATAAAGATCATTACGTTCTAGTTAACCCTTACTTTATATGTTATCCAAAAAAAACATGGTACAGACGCATAAGAAAAACAGTGGCGAGTATCGATATGGAAACGCGACAAAATAAATTAAACGTGGAAACGACCGCTTACCAACGCTTAAAAGTCAAACTTCAAATATAATTTATACATAATGTTGCCTGTATCGAATTAGCATTTCTGTTACTGTCAGTTGCTGATCAGGCTATCAGGCTGTGAGACTGGTTATGACATAACATAATACGGGGCAATTTCGGACAATGTGACAAGACGCCAATGTTTCCACGTCAATCGATATCTAGATCTAAATTTGAAGACTTACAGTAAATCTGGGTAACTTTGATTCTTTAGGGTAACATTGACAGTGTGTACTATATTTTTTAAACAAGCTGCGTATACACTCCTTAAAATAAAAGCGAAGTTGTCAAACAGAGTTAATGTCAAAACTCTGCGAAATTAGCGCGTGAATTTGAATGTGTGAAACAGTGAATAATTTTTTAATATTTTGTGATTGTATGGCACTTCATACACTTACTTTATAGATGACGATTTACTCTATATGTAGTAGGGCGAATAGATACTTCAAACCAAAGTGTTTACATATTTTTTGTTTGTTTTAATTATTTTAGTTTGTCTTCATTTTAATATGCCTAACGGTTTGTTCATTTTAAGAATTTAAACGAGGTTTTGATGCGAATTAAACAAATATATACTTGTAACTGCTAAATTTTGATTGATGGACTTTTTTTACAAATATATATGATACTACTACAAATTTATGTTTGTATCGCCACAGCCACATCCCTAATTTGGGAATAATATAAACCAATGCTACCCAAAGTAATTTAATAATCAAATATTATCTCATTCATGTGACGGATTTAATGTGTGTCAAAGTTACACTTTTGTGGGTGGTTACTTTGATATACTTTGACATATTTTTGTAAAATAGATTTTTCTCTATCCATCCATCCATCCATCAGCCTATCGACGTCTACTGTTGGACATAGGCCTCCCCAAATTGGGGGTATAGTGCCGTAATCGCCACGCTTGGCAGGCGGGTTGGTGATCGCAGTGTATCTTGTTAATACTCAAGGGAGTGCTGCTGCCCACTCCCCCGGTATCCCCTCAGTTGGCTCTCATGGGGGGTGGAGAGAGAGAGAGAGAGGGGTGGAACTATTCTAAAGCCGGCAATTTAAATGTTAAAACATTTAAAATACTGTGAAAAATATCGCTGTAATCTGTCAAAGTTACCCAGAATGACTGTACTATAAATTAAAAAAAAACTTTATTTCATAGGCTTATTATAATAGCACTTAAAATCGTCTTACTTACTAATAACTAACACAAGCGCTTGAGGCAAGTGCATCTGCAATGTCGCGATTGCAATCGCCACAAGCGGCCGGATTCCGTAGTAAAGCTTTTCATGAGAAGAACCCGGCAAAAAACTCATGAGCCACTTTTTTAAACGTTAATTTTCTTACATGTTTAAATTAATACTTAACTAAAGTAGGTGCTCACCCGAACACACAATATGGTGGAAAATATAATAAAATAGAAAGGGGTATGTGCTTATTTTAAAATGAGGAGCAGTTCAAAGCCATTTTGTTTTATCTTCCAGATAATCCGAAATTGTATAATTTGACTTTTACTGTTTTCTTAAACTTATTTAAAGGCATGTTTCGGATATTTTCGGGAATTTTATTGAACAAGCGTATATATTGCCCCATGAAGGATCTACTAATTCTGTGGAGACGAGTACTGTGTACAACAAGATTGCCTTTGTTCCTAGTATTAATATGATTAACGTCACTGTACTTATCAAAGTTATCGATATTTTTCTTGACATATAACAAATATTCATATTATATATTGTGACACAACAGTTAGAATATTTATTTCCTTGAACTTCTCTCTGAGGGAATCTCTTGGGCCTAATTTATAAATTGCACGAATAGCCCTTTCTACAGTACAAATATAGAATTTAATTCTGCGGAGCATCCCCATAGCAGTATGTCATATGACATAATACTATGAAAATAACTGAAATAAATTATTCTAGCCGTTTCTATATCTGTCAATAATCTAATTTTACCTTACCGCATATGCTGCTGAGCTAAGCCTTTTTTTTGTTAAGGCGGGAAAATATGTTCCTAACCGCACACCCCGTCGTTCGGCGCAACGAACAGGGTAGTGTGGGGCCCTTACCCACTAAAGAAACCCGCCGTGTGCCGTCTCCCCGCCTTTATTGACGGGCCACAGGAACTATGTTACATTCCTTGGGTGGTCTGCTGAGCTAAGCCTACTTGAAAATTTTCCAATATGGGGGCCCCATTGGAGTTTGTTGTCTATAGTAATGCCCAGGAAGATAGTAGACTCCACAAGGTCCAGCTCTATGCCATTTAATTGAACATTGGTTTCAATCAGTCTTACATTTGGTGTAGTGAACTTAATACATTTAGTTTTATTCTCATTTCACACTTATCTACGCTCCGACCAACACCTGCCCAATACCAGAACCCCGCGAGTTTTCAGCTCGAACTACAAAATCGCTTCCAATGTCTAGATGAGTGTGAATCAGCGAGCGATATGAACAGCAGGTTCGTGCAAACTGTCCACGCGGTCGGATCGACCTACTTCAAGGCCCGTCGCGTCAGTAGGACTCATAAACTCTCGGACCATACTCTCAAACTCATGGAGAGGAGACAAGAAATGACAGTCCAGTCCTCAGCCGATTGGTCCTGCCTAAGGCGGTTAAACAGACAGATCTCCAAGGCTGTGCGACACGATATTCGCCAATTTAATACTGCCCGTATTAAAGAGGCGATAGAGCGGAACCAAGGCTCAAAAGTGTTCGCAAGAGATCTGTCTGTTGGTCAAAGCCAGTTAACTAAACTGAGGACCAACGATGGCACTGTCATTTCATCTCCAGATGAGATCTTGGGAGAGGACCAGCAGTTCTATGGACTGTTGTACAGATCCCAGAGCCCTGCTTTTGGCTTGGTCCAAGACCCCAGATCCAAGCTAACTCGGCACTTTACCGAAGATATCCCGGACGTCAGTCTGTACGAGATCAGAATGGCTCTCAAACAGCTAAAGGACAGAAAGGCACCGGGTGACGACGGAATTACTATAGAGCTTCTGAAGGCAGGCTGAAAGCCGGTCCTCAAAGCCCTTCAGAGGCTATTCAATTCCGTCGTTGTCGGGGGCGACGTTCCAGAATCATGGACCAGGAGCGTGGTAGTGCTGTTCTTTAAGAAAGGTGACAGAACCCTATTGAAGAATTATAGACCCATCTCGCTCTTGAGCCACGTCTATAAGTTGTTCTCGAGGGTCATTACGAATCGACTCACGCGCAGGCTTGACGACTTCCAGTCTCCCGAACAAGCCGGTTTCCGAAAAGGTTATAGTACCATAGACCACATTCACATGCTACGCCAGATCATACAGAAAACCGAGGAGTACAATCGGCCTCTGTGTCTAGCGTTTGTGGACTATACGCGCAGGCTGCATCGGTTGAGACCGTGCGGTACCTGCGTATTGCCCTGACCGCTACGACCCTCTGTGGACGCCACTTGCGAGTGGCCAGGGAGCCCACACGGGCGCGCCGTACAGTGCCATCGACCGTACTACCCCCGCGTAGTCGTCGGCACGCGAGACTCGGTCCGCCCAAATTCGGCATCAGTCGCCCGAGGGCGGACGCCGTGCCGATGAGCTTTGGCGCAAGACGGCGGAAGTGCTCGTCTAAGTGCCACCGTCCATCCAAAATGATGATGTGGGCCTGGATCGGAAATCCCACACCATTGACCGTTATCGAGGCGCTGGCAAGTGGGCCACGTCGGCGCCCATGGAAGAGTAGGGCCTCCGAATTTTCAAGGGCCGCCCTAAGCCCCAGCGCCTCGATCCGCTTGACCACCTCCGCGGTACCTGAGGTGGCCAGGGTTGCCGTCCTGCCCCGGGCTGTGAGGAGCGTATTGTCTGCGTTGCAAATTACGCCCAGCCCAGGGGGGAGCCGGCCACGGAGGACCCAGTCGTAGCTGATATCCCACAGGAGCGGCCCAAGAACCGAACTCTGCGGGACACCGCACGACATAGCCCTCCTTACAACAAAAGTGCAAAAGTGGGCAGTGCGCGCTATTGCAGGCGTCACCGATGACGTCTCGTGCAGGGAATACTTTCGTAGCCTCGGTATACTGCCACTACTCTGTGAGCTCATTTATCGGGTAGCCTTGTTCGTCCACACTAACCCCCAGGCGTTTCGTCGAAGAGGTACTAACGATACACGCGCCCTACGTAGTAACAAGCTGCAACACAGACTTGTTACTCCTCCGCACAGACTGACGAAATCTGAGAGGTCCGTCTACATACTGAGCCCTTCTGTGTATAACAGGTTGCCGGAGAGGATTATTATTGCTCCCTCGATTCAGACTTTTAAAAAGAGATTGAAGGATGGTTATTGTATAACACCTTCTACAGTCTGGATGAATATTAAAAGGTACCTGAACGATGATCATTGTCCCACTAGAAATAAAGTGTATGTAAAAGGTATGTTTGGTGATGTCTTTCCATATAATTTTTGCATTATTGTTGAATTATTGTAATGTATTATCATTTTATGTTAATGTAATATGAATACCTGGAATATTTAGAAATATCTAGTTAGGAGCTTGTTAAGCGCCGCGCGGTATGGGCGTCCCCAGGGGTCACGCTCGAGACCCTCCAGCATCTCCTGCCTTTTCGCATCTTTGGCGCGATAGATGGCCAGCTTAAACGCGGCGCGCGCACTGCTGTACGCTGCATACAGCCTCCCGCTCTTAGTCGCGGATTCGGCGACGTCGGCTGCGGGTGTAGGACCTCCAGGCACGAATACAGGCCGCACGGAGGTCCACCAGCTCCGGGGACCACCTGTAGACCCCCTTCCGTCGAGGCGGGCGCCGCATGCGGGGCATGGCCGCATCGCAGATCTGCGTAAGCATGCCGCGAATGCGGCCAGCCTCAGCACACACGTCTTCCGCCTCCACTAGCAGGTCCCGTTCGAGCCTACCCACAGCCCATCGCGGAAAAGCGGGAGTTTTGTCCGCCGCGTGACCCCTGCTGGCGCCCTGAAGGGTCCGGGAGACCTCTATCTGAATGTATCTGTGGTCAGATAGGGTCTCGACCTCCTCCAGGACTCGCCAGCTCCTTACGTGTGCGGCGACACCAGGGCTAGCGAACGAAAGGTCCACTATCGACCCGCCCCAGGGCCGCACGCACGTTTGGGCGGACCCTCGGTTGAGCAACACGAGGTCCGCCGCTTTGGACGGTTGGACTGCCGCACCTCGGGCGTCCGTCCTGGGGGACCCCCACGCCGTTGATTTGGCGTTAAAATCCCCCAGCACGAGCACAGGGCTCGGTGCTATACGCCGTATCGAGGTCTCCAGGCTGTGCAGAAAAACCTGGAAAGCCGCCAGACTACGACTAGGGGAGAAGTACACGCCATACAACCTGACCCCTCGCCATTCAGCCGCCACATATCCCGTGCCCTGGTCTTTGACTGAAAAGGGCGGGGAATCCGGCGCCGCTGAACTGACCACCGCTACGGAGCCATCCCCGCTACCCGCCCAATTGGGGTGATCGAGACTATGTAGGGCTCCGCGGCTACGGCAACACCGATCTACCGCTCCGCCGTGGATTGCAGGAAGAGGTCCTGCGCCCTGGTGGAGCGGCCGAGATTCCCTTGGAGGAGGATAGCGTCGCGATCCGTTATTGGACCACGATATCCTCCTCCATGCGCTGCGGCGGTCCAGCCGCGCTGGGTTGGGCAGCCGGGGCCGATTGGCTGCCCACCCCCCTCTTAGGGCCTGACTTGGCCGGAGACCTGCACCCTACCCGCCCCATACAGTGATTGGCTGGGCGATTGCCCGCCGCGCACGCAGGGCAGTGTGGGGTGGCAGTACACGCAGCCGCCTGGTGCCCTGCCTGACCGCAGCGGAAACAAAGCCCGCAGCAGTCGAAGCAGTTTGTGCACAGCGGCCGGGTGTGACCGACCACCATGCACTTGTAGCACCTAGCAGGCTGGGGCTTCAACGCGATTACCCGCGCGGTGCTCCAGCCCACCAGAAGTCTACCGGTGGCGACCAAATCCTTGGCCGCCGCGACAGGGCTCGAGACCCAGACGGCACCCACACCACCTGGACCTGGGTGAATGGTGCCCACCCGGACGGCGCTGCTGGGAGACCCGGCTTTCGCGACGATTGCCTCCCGGATCTCTTCCGTCGTCACGGAATCGTCCAGCCCGGAAATGCGCAGTTCGGCGCACTTCACGGGTCTGGCGACCCGGACACCACTCTCCTCTGGGAACAGGCCCAGCAGCCTCGCGGCCATTGCGTCGGCCGTCTTGGCGCCCTCTGGCCCCAGGTACTCGAAAATCCGAGCACCTGTCCGGGCTTGGCGGGAGCGAGCGGAAACGTCCCCGAGATCGGAGATGTTTATCTCCCGCCGGGCACGCTTCAAGACGGCCTCGTAGGTCAGGCCCTTTTCTTTACCCTCAGGCAGCACGGTGATCACCACCGCAGCTGCCTTTGGGACCTTCAATTTCCGCGACTTCTTCCTCTGCCGCTTCGGGGCTTCCCCTCTCTGATTGATTGGCGCCGCCTCGCGCTCCGAATCGCAAAATACACCTAACGCATCGTGCGAATATTCCCAGGTCTTAAAAATAGTTTTTAGCAATTCTATACCCGCATCAGTAGTAGAGCGATTCTTTGTGAACCCAAACTGGTTTTTATGAAAGATTTTATGGATATCAAAATGGTTTATCATCTGTTTGAGTATAAGTTTTTCAAATACTACCTGCTACCAACATTAAGTAAATGTTGGTAGCACAGAAATTGGACGAAAATTGTTAAGATCGTGAGGTACTACCCAATTTAAACAAAGAAATCACTCTACTAAGTTTCATAAGATCAGGGAATATACCATTAGCAACACAATCATTAAACACGGACGCCAATTGTGGAGCAATAATATTTATTAGGTATAGAGCTAACCAACTTGACAGACATACCCAATAAATTTGCTGTTTTCTTAATAGTAAGATTTCTAAAAGCATTTAAAACATCCTTCAAATTCACATACGAAAATTCAAAGGAAGTGTTTCGGAACACATTGCTTAAGGAGCGATTCGGCTGATGTAGAGGACAACGTCAGATGTTTGTTTTTCAAAACAGGGATATTTGTAAAATAATTTTGAAATGCAGTTGCCACTTTTCGATTCGATCCTACATATATGTATTACCTATTTTTAAATTAAAGTATCTATACAGTCAGTACTGTCCCTACCTGTCTCACTGTTTATCACTTTCCAAGTTGTTTTAATAATATCTCCAGATTGTTTGATTTTATTTCTCAAATATAATGATTTAGCACAGGAACAGGCTCGTTTGAATATTTTGGAGTATTTCTTTACATATTCTAAAAATATAGTCTAGCTAAACGGCGGGTACGCCTACGTGGAATTCAGTTTGTTGCAACATTTTTTATTCTGCCATTTTTCTGATCAAAGTAGGTTTAAGGGACTGAAGTTTTAATTTATTTACAAAACTAAAGATTTTGCCGTAGTAATGTAACATAGTTCCAGTGACCCGCCTACACAGGCGGAGAGACTTCATACGGCTAGTTTATTTAGCGGGTGAAAGCCTCACACTACCCTGTTTGTTGCCCCGAACGACGGGGTGTGCAGTTAGGAACATTTCTTCCCGCCATAACAAAGAAAAGGGTATTGACTCATTTTATAATAAAATATACCCTATAAATTAACACAAAGAGTGGAAATGTGAAATCGAAAATAACAGTCACGAGCATTATTTGAACCTGCATCTCCTGGAAAACCGTCCCAGATGCTTGACAATTTCCAGAGACTGCGAATTTCTGTTAATTTATATGGCTAAGCATTTGAAATGCTTAAAAAATATATAAAAGCATCAAAATATACCCCCATATATTCAGGCGCGTTTTACCCTTCGAGGGTTGCATGTAAGACGCTGGCTGACCACTGAAGCAATGTAACATAGTTCCAGTGGTCTGCCAAAACAGGTGGAGTAACGTCACATGGCGGGTTTATTTAGTGGGGGAGGGCCTCACCATACCCTGTTCGTTGCCCCGAACGACAGGATGTGCAGTTAAGTACATTTCTTTCTGCCTAAACAAAAAATACTTTGGAAAATCCAAAAGTGCACGCCTCATAATCTTCATTTTTCACAATAAAATAGATTATTTGATAAGTAACTAATAATGTCTTACTAAGTAGTTTTCAATAAATCACATAAATAGCGCTAATTTCAAAAAGTACTAATGTGGGTTTCATGTCTTATACGTCATCTAGCGCTAATTTTAAGAAGTACTTCTATATTGGTCTATAGAAGTAGTTCTCATGAAATAAGGTATAGCGCTGGTTTTAGTGTCGAGTCGAGCGTAAATATTCAGTATTTTTTTTTTGTTTATTTAATAACAATTAAACCGATCATCGAATCAGACCGTGAAAAGTGATAGGGCTCTATTCGTAATCATACTGAATCAAATAAATAAATATTCACGGACGTTTTCACACAACGTCCTCTGGTCCCAAACTAAGCTTAATGCTTGTGCTATGGGTACCAGATTACGGATATAATACATATACTACTTTTTGTTTTGTAAATACATACATATCATAGATAGAAAACACCCAGACGCAGTACAAATACCTGTGTTCATCACACAAATAATTGTCCTGAGTGGGAATCGAACCCACGACCTCATGCACGGAAGTCGGTTACACTATACCGACTACGCCACGAGACCCGTCAACATCCGAACATATCTACAACACACGGACGTCCAAAATGGCATGAAAAATATCATGAGTATTAAAATAGTGTTTTTTCATGATACGTGTGTGTATATTATTTTACAAGTGCAATCATACTTAATATTATAAATGTGAATGTAAGTTTGTTTGTTACGCTTTCACGCGAAAACTACTTAACCAATCATCATGAAACTTTGTACACATATTCTTGAAGGTATTAGAAGTAACATAGGATTTTTAATAAAAAAAAATGTTTGTCAAAAAATCTCAACCTACGCTAGAAATTGCCTAAAAATTCTCTAGAAATAATTTATATGGCAAAACAACGTTTGCCGGGTCAGCTAGTATATGATAAATAGAGATATTTTAAGTTTGAAAAATCAGTTTTTCTGCGAAAAACGAGAGTAGTACCCACCTCAACGCTTCGCTTATGAGTCGTGCAAATAGGGTTGTACGTAAGAAAAGTGGAGTATGTCATTTTTATGAGTTTTTATTTGCTCTCAATCAAATGTCATCTAGTTGCAGTGCATAATATACAGACTTGCTTTCGCTTTAGATATTAGATTAACTAAGCTTGTGTGCTTTTGATATATTTACATAATCGTCACATTAGTTATTTACAAGTTATAAATGACCAATTATAATATCTTATGAAATGCTATTAACATTTTTTAAAGTAGCAATCACCTGTGCCATATAAATAACACTATGAATAGTAAATTAAAGCTGTAAGTCGTTTTAAAACTTAATTCTTTTTAGTATTATTAACCATATCTAAATAGCAAGAGCATAAGGTTTTTTAGGGTAAGTAACATATTCTCAGCTGGTAAAATGTTGCTTCCTTAAATCTTAATAGCCCTTTTTTTCTTACGCGAGGAAATCCGCTATGGATACTGCTCCGCCGGGCGGGCAGAGAGGTTATGCAGTACTCTTATACGTACTGGTCTACCTGCTAAATCCCCGCGGTGTTCTTTTAGACTACCTACAGCCAGAGGCGAGGTATACGCTCTATGCACGAGTTCCTCTACCCCTTTTCCGGGCCTCCATTTCTAGTGGGTATTTCTGGTTTGGAGTGCCCAGCCCTGCCTTATCGAGAGGTGCTCGCGGAACACGTGCGCCGCCGTCTCGGGCCTGCTTCCTCTAGGGTGACAAATTTCCCTAGACCCGTCAGTCAACTTGCGTATTACCAAATTTAGTGTTTCCACTTTCACATAAATCTGGTTCTATAATAACTTATAATTTTGTAATTAATATGCTTTTTTTGCCAGTTTACGTACTCGTATACCTAATGTATTTGAAAGGCAATTTACTCAAGTAAGGGAGTAGAAACGGAACTCACCACTTACGTTAAATATTTTGGTAAGGGTGACTGCCTTGTTTTTAAATTGATCAAAGCTTTAGTCATAAAGATGATTAATGTTATTCAATTTGAAGTCAATTTGTAGTCACGGCGCTTAGGAGAAAATTATGGAGTGGTTATATAGTCTGTGTTTAGGAGCTTGGCAACAATATGGAGTAGAGATTTATATCAGGAATGTTATGGAACTCCGTAACCGAAACTATTGGACATCCGAAATGAAAAAATATCCGTAACCGAAACCGATGTAAAAGTTTCGAATAATTTCGGATAGCGGCGAAGTCTAAATGATTCATAACGACTGGTTTATGTTTTTGCCCGGCTGAGCCGACACAAGCCGCGCGCATCGCCTGCATTGTTTATTACATATATTTCTATTGTTTAGTCATACTCATAACTATTTAAACACTAAGGGCCTCGTTCACCATCTTCAAGTAAAGCGTCGATTAGTTACTTCTTGACTAGTGATAATTGTCAAGTAATAGTTACGAGTATTGTCTGTCAATTTTACAAGCGAAAATAAAGCTTCGAGTAGCAACTTACTGGTTAAGTGAATGACGCAAGAAATCAGACGTTGCATTCGTTCAATATAACGTCAAAAACGTCCAAAGTCGTTCGCACACGTCATATTGCAGACACAGTTTACTTTATCTATAGTACCTATATATTGTTTCTTATATCGCGTATTATCGTGTGATTTTATTTTGTTATTAAGTTCGAATCGGCTTACGTATTATAATTAAAATGGATAAGGTGCAGAGAGGACTAATACATTATACATACATTTTGACAGGTTATGTAGGTATTATAATTCACTTATATGGGAAAATGCCACTCACTTTTGTGATTTAGGGTTTATCTTATGTTTTATAAAGTTATGCAATTGGTCCACTGCATATTTCGATAGACGAAATCTAGCAAAAAAAGTCAGTTTCATCTAGGCCCATAAAATAGCCGACACGGAATTTAAATACACGAATTCTCAGTACTCGTTGAATCGCAGAATGTTCAAATCCATCTAATTGATTATCAATTAAGTCAAATAGATCCATTATCTTATTATATCATAAATATTGTAATATGCAAAAACAACAACGCAACAGCTAACCGTCGAGTAAGCATGCTAATTGGCTGACTGCATGGCAAGTAAGTTACGCGGCACGTAATCTTAAGATTATTGCTACTCGAACGTCGTGAAATTCGCACCCGGAGTTACCTCTTTCACCACTCTCAAGTAAAGTGTCAAATAGACTAATCACCAGTTAAAGTCACCCGTAACTCCGGGTGCGAATTTCACGACGTTCGAGTAGCAATAATCTTAAGATTACGTGCCGCGTAACTTACTTGCCATGCAGTCTGCCAATTAGCATGCTTACTCGACGGTTAGCTGTTGCGTTGTTGTTTTTGCATACTTATTACAATATTGATGATATAATAAGACAATGGATCTATTTGACTTAATTGATCATCAATTAGATGGACTTGAATATTCTGCGATTCAACGAGTAGGTACCGAGAATTCGTGTATTTAAATTCCGTGTCGGCTATTTTATGGGCCTAGATGAAACTGACTTTTTTGCTAGATTTCGTCTATCGAAATATGCAGTGGACCAATTGCATAACTCTATAAAACATAAGATAAACCCTAAATCACAAAGGTGAGTGGCATTTTCCCATATAAGTGAATTATAATACCTACATAACCTGTCAAAATGTATGTATAATGTATTAGTCCTTTCTGCACCGCACTTTCTGTCTCTGCGAACCTTATCTATTTTAATTATAATACGTAAGTCGATTCGAACTTAATAACAAAATAAAATCACACGATAATACGCGATATAAGAAACAATATATAGGTACTATAGATAAAGTAAACTGTGTCTGCAATATGACGTGTGCGAACGACTTTGGACGTTTTTGACGTTATATTGAACGAATGCAACGTCTGATTTCTTGCGTCATTCACTTAACCAGTAAGTTGCTACTCGAAGCTTTATTTTTGCTTGTGAAATTGACAGACGATACTCGTAACTATTACTTGACAATTATCACTAGTCAAGAAGTAACTAATCAACGCTTTACTTGAAGATGGTGAACGAGGCCCTTAATGACAGATATTTTTTCAAAATAGCGAATCCACAATATTTTCATAATTAAAATAAATCAAGGTTTTCAGTCAATTCAAACTGATGTTGTTTTTAAATTACTTTGTTAGGTACCGTTAATAACACGCGTGGCTTACGATGACTAAGCACAAAGGAACAACTCAGAAAATTTAATATCTAGGAAGTGGATACCTACTTTAATCCATATGAGCATGTCGAAAATTAAACTAGTTACTTACATGGTAACTACTGTATCATACATATGTAACAGAAGCTAAGTCTGTACCTACATTTAAAATATTTGGGAAAATGTGACTGTATTAGATTATTTAGGCGTCTCTGAACACAAAACATCGTTTTTAGGATATATCCCTTTTTTTTGTTCGCACATCACGCAAAACTTACTGAACGGATTTTGATTAATCTTTTTTAGTTGATAGGTTTTGACTTATAGACTGAATCTTTCCTCTCCACCTCCTATCCCTTTTATTCTTGGAGATAACGACGCGTGAGTGATGCTTGTGGTGTTGCCAGAGTCTATTAGGCTGTATGCTTGTTTGCATAATTAGTATAAAAAAGCTAGGCAGTGTCCTTAGTATTACTAAGTCTATGAGCAACGGTTACCACTTACCATTAGGTAGGGCCGTGGCTCGTTTGGCCCCATATGCAATAGAAAAAGAAAAAGACGTTTTGATAAGTGAGTAGCCTCATCATCCCCGAAACGGGGAATTATCAAAGCGGCAGCACTGATAACCGTAAAATAATGTAATTACAGCGACTCTACTTAATCACATAACACACAACACTACCGTTTCTATGGCCGAGGAGAATCGAATAAAAACTACATCCGTCTTGAATGTGCCAAAACAAAATTAAACTTCCGTTCACATTTTAAATTTCATCGTATTCTAAATGTTTATCAAGAGCTTCAAATTGGCACAATAAATATCTATTTAGGTTATGGGGATTACGGATATTAGTTTTTATTTATATTCTGATTGATTGATATCAAAGCAATCGCGATGTAGACAATTTCATTGTGAAATGTTGTGTATGCTGTACTCACATATCACACAGTTAAAGGTTTTCTAAATTAGTATAATTTTCGTTATCAAAATTCTTATGAGTTCTTATGAATTCAGAAATGAACATTTCAGTGTTCATTTACTGCTAAATTCCATCACTTAGTTGAAAACCATCTAAATTCGATAATCAAAGGAAATTATTCTTCAATGTGAAACAATCCTAGTTATGTCAAAGTATGTATGCCGACAGTATAAAACCAATTTGAGAAAAGGACGTCAAAACGTTTGAGTTTTCTATACATTCATAAAGGCAACCCATGCTTGATAGGTACATACGTTTTTGTATTGCAAATGTGAATAGATCTTAAACTTTTTGGATCTATATTTTTTAGCATTTGACATGCTCCGCCACCTTTTAAAGTACACATTATTTGTGAATAAGGAAAAAGAGATTTTTTGTACTAGCGGGAAACTTAAACTGTTTTTGATGTAAGGTTCATTAATCATTAATCAAGTTAATATATCAAATTAATCATCCTGATTAAATGAATATTTATAATTCATTTTTAAACAATTTATGAGTTGGTACGTTTTGGCATAAATGAGTCCAATTCTTATTAGATTTTGAATTTGGAAACAAATCTTAAAACGCTGCTCAAATGCGTCACTCTGTTGAAATCCGTCCAAATTCGATATTCACAGGAAATCATTTTCAATCATTTTGATCTATATTTTAGCACTTGACACGCTCAGCTACTCTTAAAGTACAAATTAAAATTTGTGAATAAGGAAAAAGAGTATTTTAGTACGAGCGGGAACCGAACCTGCGTCCCTTTCTATCTGGAGAAGTGCTCTAATCCACTGTGATGTGAGAGCAGAGGCGAGCAGAAATTATGTCCAAATCAGAGCATTCTCTAGTTCGGGACTCTAGCCGGGATGAAAATTCAATTTATATGATAGGTGTTGTGCGAGTGTTCAAAACTTGTAGAAAAAATTAAAGTATATTATCAGTATAGATACGATTTTTCCATTGTTAATGGTTTTCTTTTTTATAAATGCCGTTTGGTTATCCCAGAAAGTATGCAGTTAGAAATGTTAGAAAACATTCATCAGGGGCATTTGGGCGTTACAAAGGGTAGAAGTAGAGCAAAACAAACAGTGTGGTGGTTAGGGATGTCGACTCAGATAGAAATATTAGTTCAAAATTGCCCTCAGTGCACAGAGGAAAGAAGGAATACTAAAGAAAATATAATAATTGAAAAAACACCAGAAAGATCTTGGCAAAAAGTAGGGATGGATTTATTTCATTTTAACAATCAATGGTATGTTGTTATGGTAGACTATTTCTCTAGCCAATCTATCTGAAGTTTGTATTATTGAATATTGCAAGGAGATATTTTCTAAGTTTGGAATACCAGAATTAGTAAGGACTGACTGTGGAACTCAATTTAAAACTAAATTTAATGAATTTGCTAAAGAATATAATTTTGAACACATTACAAGTAATCCCTACTATTCTCAGAGTAATGGAGGTGCTGAATCTGGAGTAAAAATTGTAAAGAAGTTATTAAAAAAGAACTCTGATATATATTTAGGCCTTTTGATATATAGAAACACTCCTTTAGATACAGGATTCAGCCCTGCAGAACTCATATTTAATAGGAAATTGAGGGATAATTTACCAAGGTTGCCAGATACTTTAGATAAAATTGTAAAATGTAAAACACAATTTAAAAAAAGAGATTTAGAAAAGAAGCATAAACTTTACTATTACTAAATAAAAAACATAGAACAAAAAAGTTGAGGGATTTAGAAATTAATGATAAAGTGTGGGTAATAGTTATAAGAATGTATGGTGTTATAGTCAAGAAAGGTCCACAGCCTAGGTCTTATATAGTAACTACAGAAAGCGGAGTATATCGTAGGAATCGTTGGCACTTGATTCCAGCTCCTCATGCTAAAGCAATAGTTGATTCAACAGATTTTGTAATTAATAAACCTAATGTATCGCAAAAAGTATCTGTCCCTGGTGTAACACCAACTGCAGTTGATGAAAATACTCCAAATGTTGTACAGGATGACCAGCAGATTAATATTGAAGATAGCAACGTTGAACAGCCAATCAGTGAAAAGCAACCTGTACCAAATGTACAATTAAACAATGATATTTCCTTGGAGGGTAATTCTTCTAGGAGTGAGATCAGAAGAAGTGTTAGAATCAAAAGCAAGCCTAAATGGTTAGACGAATATGTATAATTACGAAAATTTTGCTCATAATATAAAGTGAATAAATAAAAAGGGGAGGATGTTGTGCGAGTGTTTCCGAACGTCACTAGGGTTTTTGACAGAAGAGCTTAATGGCGCGATACGATACCGTAATGATGCTATGGTAATAAGTAGATAATAATCTTTAAGATAATACACAATTAAGAAGTTGCTAACTTGTTTCCTTCATACATAAATACTACAATAGGATTGTACGAGGATTGAAGTACCTAATCAGGTAACTTGATGGTTATTGTTATATTACACGGGTGGCAAACAAGCATATGGCTCAGCTGTTGGTAAGCAGCTACCATAGCCTATTGGTGCTAGCAACACCAGAAGCACGACTCGTGTGTCACTGAATTCTATAAAAGGGATATAAGGTGGAGAGGAAGAACCATAAGAAGGGGGTAATATGGAGGTTTGGTCCCCAGACGCCCTCACTCACTCAATATAACAGTAGGTTTACCGTTTTACGTTTGTTTTACGCCCATCTTTTGTGAGAGCGTCATATTTTCCCATCGAGCCATTGCTGAGACAAGCACGGCTCTATTTCGCTACCAAAAAACGGTGTCGTATTTTGTGATCTGTTTTAAGTCTACATTTTGAATTTACATGGGCTAATTGACGAGGGCTGCACGATTTTTGACGTAAAAATGTTTAATTTTTCATGGTCTACAAGGGCTTCACTAAATCCACCTCAGCCTATCAATGCGTCCAGGAGGTAGATATGCCGCGGCGACCCCCTCCGGAATCGGGATATATCCAGGAGAGTATTGAAACATCAAAATATAAAAATATATACATACGACTTTAAAAGAGTTAAAATTTCAAATTCAGCCCTTTGGTCTGTCCCCGATTTTTAGTTCTTTTTTCAAATTCGGCTGCCTGCGACGACGAACAAATTCAATCTGCCAGTGTGTGAGTCTGTATGTATATAGATGGACATACAATAAGATTGTGTATGTATGCGTGACACTCCTTACTCAGAACTCCAAATGTATTAATTAATTGTATAATTCTATGGATGTGGCAGTTGCCATGGGCCAACTGCTGCGTTTAGAGATAGTATTATAATTTAATGTAAACATGGTTAATTTAGTTTGGTTTAATCTTCCTAGTCCGCCTTTATTTATGAGAGAAAACTTTTTTATAATGTTAGTGAAACGACCTTGTTAGGGAAACTTGTTAGGTATATTTTCAGCTTCGCTCTCCACAAAGAGGTTAGAGAAAAGTGTTTTCAACTACGATAGCTCCGACTCCTAGTATCACTAAAGTCCATTAGTAGCCGTTGCCATTTCAAATCTCTAGCTTGTCTGTAACAGCTGAAATCGGCAGTGTTAATGTCTTTCATAGCCCTCATGTGTCTTTTACGTTACCCACGTAGAAGACGTAGTTCATCTTGATGCAACAATTACCTACTTACCTAATGACAGACTTAATATCTGTGGCATTTCAGTTCGATAACAGATATTACCAACAAGTACGAAGAATATATCTAAACTGTGATATATACCAAAGATCAGATGCTTTAAAAATAACCAAATTAACATACTTACACTCGCCATAACCATTTTTTGAATATTTGTGCCATATAGGTAATCTCCGATCAACTAAAGTATTATTTTTATAATGAAACAAAAACATGTTTATGTACAAAACTTTATTCCAATAAAATAACATATTTATAAATTCTTATCGTTTACATCTTTAATTTACAACTGTAACAAAATCATTTCAAACCAAAAATTACACAATCAACCAAGTTGACAATGTTAATTAAGGTCACTGTTCCTTCGAACAATGCGGCGTCCATCCGCTCAGCACAAAGACCTATACCGTATCGTTTCATTACACTTGATTCATGCATCCTTGTCAAGAGTCGATGAACTTGCGCGCGAAATTGGCAAACGAGACTGGAGGCGCGCGTCTGACGGCCGCGCCCGCGCGTTCTCGCCTGACGTCCCTCTCGTATAGCACAACATACATCTCTCCTTCACACTCGCAACATTTAAACATATGCCTTCAAAAACCTCGATGGTTAAAAATATTAGTCGACTGTCAATGTAGTGTAAAGTATGTCGTTGTGGTAGGTAGTTCGTCTCGGGCGCAAGGTCGAGCCGCCCGACGCCCACATCTATAAATACACACAGACATGCAAATATGTTAACTATATATAAACATGTGCCCTATATAATATGTGAGGTTTGATTCGTCGTGAACAATCGGGACCTATTTGATTGGGATCGATGAACACAGTAGACACCATTAACGTATTTTTATTGCGACCTTGCGATTTGATTTTAACAATTACTTCTTAAAAAAAGTAAGTTTATCCACCTCCGGATAGACTCGATGTGCGCGATAGAGGTTTTCTATTAGATATAAATAAAATTCGCGAACTAATAAATATGATTGCATAGAAAATATAACAATTAAACTAATGTCAACAGTTGTTAATTTTGTTTTGAACTAGCGACCTAACTTCGTAAGGGCGTTGATTTATCTACAAAACAGTTTAATTAGGATGTATTACATCTATATAGATGTAAAATTAAGTAAACCACTATGAAAACCTTTTCGAAATCGGTTGCTCAGTTTATAAGACGCGGAGAAACATACAGATGAACACAGCTACTTTATTTTATACCTACTAATCTAGGTAATAGGCTTTTTTCTGTTAAGGCGAGATAAAATGTAGTTAACCGCGCACCCTGTCTCTAGAAGCAACGAACAGGGTAGTGTGCCCTCCCTCACCCACTAAATAAGCCCGCCGTGTGTCGTCTCTCCGCCTGTATTGGCAGAACTGTGTTACATTACTCTGTGGTTAGGTAATAAGGCTTTGGTAGAGCGTTATAAAAATTCAATTCTTATTAGAAAAAAATTGTCATTGTGTTTTTCTGTCAGCAAAACTTCTCAGTAGCAAAACGTGGTCTAGATTTCTCAGCGATATTGAGTGGTAAACGGCTATTAAGGTCGGGCCCCGATTACGTAGGGACTACATTATATATTACGAAATATTCTTTCGGGGGTAAAGTCGTGAGGATAAGAAATATAATATATGTAAAAACAGAGATTCAACTAGAAGATTAGCAAGGTCATTTTGTTGAATACACATATTAATATAATTATAATGGTAATTAAGTGGGTGCTATTAATTCTCGAATCAACAGTTCCTCTTGAGAGATTTCATAAGATTTTTAATTGGAAGGCGGGAAAAAATGTATTTTATTTGAACACACACAACCTCGAGTATTAACAACATCCACTGCGATCGCCAACCCGCCTACCAAGCGTGGTGATAACAGCATTATCCCCCACGACGGAACTGCTCGTGGCGTTCTCTTGGGGAGGCCTATGTCCAGCAGTGGACTTTAAAAGGCTGATGGATGGATGGATGGATGGACGGATAGGAGGAGACGGGATGGAGCTATTCTTGGTGCCGGCCCCCACACGGCAGAGCTTTTTAGATTAAAGTAATCTTATTATTTTCAATTTCACATTTTCACACTGTGTTAATTAATTTTTCTCAGTTTATTATTGTCCCACTTTTGGTCACAGCTCTTCTTACAAAGTTAGTTTTTGACATGAAAACTCCTTGGTTACAAACTATAAACCGTTTTTATGTTTTTGTCTAATAGATAGGTTTTTGTTCACAAACAAACTTCTGTTTTGAAACAATTCTAAACAATTTCATTTCAGAAATAGCAGATGTTAAATCCTTCTAAAATTGCTTATAGAAGCTTCTAAAATGACGAAGTCTTCAAAAATGAGGCTTTACATGTTTCACTTCTGATTTTTGCTATTTAAAGCTTTTTTGATAATTTATAAGAACTATTTTTGTAAATGTAATTGTTTCTTGTCCCAAATAAAATAAAATAAAACTTTTTTCTGGACATAATTCTGAAGCCCAAACAGAGAAAGTAGCGAGCCGCAGCTTTCATAAGTTTAGTTTTCATAAGTTCATATTTGAAATGGCAACACATGCTTGATAATTTTATTGCGTACCTAATTATATAACTTCCACATTTTTATGCTATTACTAGCCTTTGGCGGCGGCTTCGCTCGCTCGCTCTATATAGTAGCGGGATAAAATGTAGGTATACCAGTTTTTAAGTCTAATCAAGAACTATCAAATAAAAAAAGTTGCATCAAAATCTGTTCAGTAGTTTTTGCATGACGCGCGAACAAACAAACGGATAAACAGACAAACAGACAAAAAATCTAAAAAAAATTGTTTGCGTTTAGAAATGCCTATATAGCCTATTCCAGTAATTTTTTCACAAATATCTTAAATGTACAGACATAGCTATGTTACAGCTTTATAGTAGTATAGATAGATAGATTCGCATAACAGTATGTTATTGTTAGAAACAGGAAAATGGTAAAGTACACTATGTTATAGTATGTACCTATGCAGAGTACTTGAATGATATTTCCTACTTTATCTAAGGATATTTCAATGCCATTTAAAGTCTGTGATTGCTTAGGAAGACGTTATTTTAAAAACAGCATCGACTTACTGTCATAAGGTGGCCCGTTCAAGGTAACCATAAGATAAATTTTTAACACAGTGAACCAAATTTTAAAACCAAATTGCTGGCAACTCATCTGGGCATTATTTTTTTTATTTCCATGGATTTTTTGCTCGGATTTCACGTGCAGTGGTAATGTCTGAGGAAAGTAAGCAGTTATCACCTATTGCATTGCTCACTGTGGTACGTGTACCTCCTTACTACCTATTTAAGAAACCATCAATAATGTCCTCTTGGCTAAATGCTTTATTTTTCTCCGTTATAATCCTAAAATCTGCAAAATACATAAATGAAAATCAATCATTTAACTCGTGGTAGGGCTGGGTACCAAGTGGGAGTACTCACCAGCTATCATATCTGTGAAATAAAATGATAAGCAGCGGTTTGACAATACTCATGGTATAGTTGAGTCCATGAGCAACGGTTACCATTTACCATCTGGTGGGCCGTCTCAAAAGATCCAGATTTCAGGCGTGGAACTTCTTTTTCCTGCACTAATGAAATAATCCTTGCATCGCGGAGGAATTTACAAGCCCACAATTTCATGGACACAAAGTACACCCAGACTCAGAACCACCATTCGTGTATCACACAAAGAGTTGTCCTGTGTGTGAATTAAACCCATAAGTCTTCGGCGGGAGGCAGATATTTAAACCACTCCACCATCTGTGCAATCAAACTTTGATAATAATAATGATTAATAAAGATATTTAATGAATGAGGAATGAAATAATATCCAATAATTATGGGTACTCAGAATACAGTGTATTCTGAGATTGAACAATACAGATCTTATACCAATTACATTATAATACGCTTCGTATAGTCTGTTTTGTTAATTCACCTTTAATCGAAGATTCTATTGTTCTTGGGATGGATTCTACAAATACGTTTTGAAATATATGAAATGGATGTTCTAATTCAGAGGCAACAACAGGTTTAATAGACTTGAGTATACAGTGGCAGATTTTAGGCGCATTAAAGGCTTGTGTATTCTGCTTGCTTGCATCTGGTCACAGTAGCAGACAGACAGCCTCAATCTCTTTTTCGGAAGAGAGAAAAGAAAATATATGTAATAAAATAAATATGTATATGCGAGACCTCTCGAGCTAGGTGAGACTCCCGGGTTACCCGAGAGATGTCCAGCTCCGAGTGACCAGCGAAGTCATGGTGAATCAACGACTATCGTGGCTGTAATGGTAGTAGGTGGATATTCTTGGGTTATGGTTAGCAATATTTATGAACTACCTTGTACTGGTGATTAGTAAAGTGTAATCAGGGATGGGTGTGAGCCGCCCCGTGGGGCCGCACTGTGAGGTACATCTTGAAGGAAAGAGGATATCGGAAAGGCTTTAAAGAGGAAAGGGAAGGTCTGACACAAGAGAGGATCAGATAGGACTGGGCGTGGACTCTTTCTTTTTCCCTTGGGATATGTGGGCAGCCATCGCAGTCAAGGCGGCGCTAGTGATGCGTGTAGATCGCGCGGCAACTGTCTTCTTTCTGGAGTTCAACCAAGCAGGGACGCCAGGAACTGGATAAAGCAGCTGACTTCTTCTGAAAACAATAAATTACTAGTACCTCAATAAATTCAAAAGGAGTTTTTAATGGGTGATCATGGCGAGCCGTTGAAATCTTGTCACTACGATATCTACAAAATGTAATATTTTGTGAAGTATTCGACAGACTAACTTTGAATTCCTGGCCAATAAGAAATCCCTTAAAAAATAAGAACTAATAATGTATTCTAAAAAAAAAACAAAACAAGTATAGGTACAGAATATGTTTCGCATATTATGGCAAAGGCTTATCGTCACACAGCCAAGTTATCTGCATCCAAGTGGTAGGACGAGAAAGGTCGCGGTGAACGCACGATGCAGCCGGTGCCCGTCATTGCCAACACAGCAGGTAGAATCGCTGAGCCAATTATAATTTTGTTAGTAACCTGCCTAAACGTATAATATTATGCTGATACTTAGTTTTAGTGATTTTATTACCGTCTGTTTAAAAGTTGGCATTTTTATATAATTATAAATCTGTGAAAAAAAAAATGCGGGGCAGTCTTTGGGGAGTGCTGATAGAAGTGAAAACTAAGTAACTTGTGAATCGTCGAGCTAGTAGATTATTATTTTTAATGGTCATTATCACTTCTTTACAAACCAAAATTAATTCAAAAATAATAATCTAATAGCTCGACAATACAAAAGTTTTCACTTCTATCGAAGCGTTCGGTGACGATGACGCGACAATTAAACCACCAAACAATTAAACAGATTTGTATGAAATCTGGTACACAGGTAAATAATGGCCTGGATAAACATATAGAAGAACATGTTTTTTTTAAACACAAAGTGGAAAATGTGAATTGTTTGTGTTTTTTTTTTGTTAAGGCAGGATAAAATGTACCTAAAAACGGCTCTAGAGCCCAAATTTTAAAGAACACACAGACGAAGTTGCGGGCAGAAGCTAGTAAACAAAATGGTTATACCCACGGACCAGAGGTTGGTTGATTCGTGGATACACCCGACGTTAAAGATGTGTAGGTGCCCAAAGACGAATTGAGAACCTCTTCCATTTTTAGACAATTAACAATAATAGGTAGGTACCACATACGATAATAGTAATTCGCTTATTCTTTTAGCGTATTTGTAAAGACAGTATTTTTAAACGCGCGCCGTTGTAACACAACATCGATTGTTAGAAATCTTTTAATTTAAATAAATATGGCGACGGGTACCAAGAGATGGTGTGCAAGAAGGACCAATAAAAGAAAAAAACTATGTAGTACGTAATCATCCATCCATCAGCCTTTCAGCGTCCACTGCTGGGCATAGGCCTCCCCTCTCTCTCGTCTCTCCTAGTACGTAATAGGACATCACTATAATACCAGTAAAGCCGCGGGTAATGGACTAGTATCTATATATATATATAAAAAGTATGTACAATTTTGTTGGTAATCTTATATTACTAGCTGACCTGGCGAACGTAGTACCACCATATTTTTTTAAAGTAAATATTTTGCAATTCATTAATAAAGAATCCGTGATAAAAACTATACTATCTTAGGCACGCCAGCAAAACACACATTTAAATAAATACGTAAAAATCGGTTAGATAGTTTCAGAGTTCATCGCGAGCAATAACGTAACACGAGAATTATAGATTAATTAGCTGTAACAGAGCTGTGTCACTGTGTACATTTAAGATATTTGAGAAAAAACGACTGTATTAGGCTATACAGGCGTGTAAGTGCTAAACACAAACCAATTTTTTTTTTAGATTTTTGTCTGTTTGTTCGTTCGCGCCTCACGCAAAAACTACTAAACGGATTTTGATGGAACTTTTTTTATTTGATACCTCTTGATTAGATTTAAAAACAGGAATACATTTTATCCCACTACTATATCGGAAACCTGAGATATAACCTAAAACCCGCTCGCGGCCCGCCGCGTCGCAGCCAAAAGCTAGAATCACAAATACATAAGAAGTAAACGTCAAACGTGCGTAGTTCACACATGCGTAGATACATTTTACACACACGCAATTCCATTATTACAGGTCTCGACTATTACATTAATTATTTAGCCTATAAATGTAGCAATATATAAAGAGTAAATAAATATAAAAAACACAAGTTTAGTCGTTTTAGGTACTTATGTACCTACCTATATCATAGCTCGTAGCTAATGTTCTTTAATTAATAAGTCAATGAACCTAACCTATAAAATGTCTAACAGCATTGTGTGTGACATTGCTCGAAGTAAATAGGTAGGTAGGTATATTAAACAATATAAAATATTCTTTATCCAATATTATTTTAAAATGTCCTATAATAGCGTAGTCTAGTAGTCTTCACAGAAGGCAGTGTGTGCCTGCGCTCCCGCAGGTAGTCAGTGCCACCACTGAAGGAATGTAATATGGTTCCGGTGGCCCGCCAATAAAGGCGGAGAGACAGCACACGGCGGGTTTCTTTAGTGAGCGAGGGCGCCACACTACCCTGTTTGTTGCCCCGAACGACGGGGTGTGCGTTTAGGAACATTTTTTCTTGCCTTAACAAGAAAAAAAAACAAAAAAAAAAGGTAATCAGTGCCACGCTTTACACCGATACTTTAAAAAAAACAAAGATTGAGCTTCTTAATGCTAGATGTCGCCACCTTATTATCTATATCTACACATAAATCCACAAAAAATTAAGACGAAGTTTTATGGAAATCGAAACAGAGCAATGCTAAATGCGTGTCTGATACATACACTCGTACCTACTATAAATACGCAACAGTTATATAGTACTAGCCTATGTAGGTACCTTTATCAACTGATTTTCTTTATATTTTGCTTATGCATGAGCTTATCAATGAAAATATTAGTTGAAAACACATAAATGCTCTAGGTATTTTTCATTATGTTTTTGCAACAAGGATTAGGTATTTTGAAAATTCGACCACTAGTAAAAATTAATGCCCGCAGCATTAAAAAAAACATACTTACTTACTTATCATCACGCCATTTCCCTTGCGGTTGTCCCAATGTCCCAATGCTCCGTTTACTCTATTTCCCGCATTCACTCTTCTCTCTACATCAGTGGTGTACCTTCCATCCCGACTGAATCCACATCCAAGATATACAAATTCATCCACTTGTTCTAGCACACCATTTCCTATTGCTACTCTAACATCTGTTCTGGCTTCTTCTCTTTCAAAAACCATTATTTTGGTTTAGCTCACATTCACACGTAGGCCCCTTTTCTTACAATCTTCTGCCATTACGTCGACTAGGGTTTGCAGGTCAGCAAAAAAAAACATAAGTATAATTAAATAATAACATATTTAGGTATAATTAATAGGTACTTATTATACAGCTGTAACAGAGCTTAGTCTGTATAATTAAGATATTTGAGAAAAAATGACTGTAATAGGCTATATAGGCGTGTCTGAACACAAAACATTTTTTTTTAGAATTCTTGTCTTTTTGTTTGTTCGCGCATCACGCAAAAACTACTGGACGGATTTTGATTTTTGCAACTATTTTTATTTGAGAGCTCTTGATTAGACTTAAAAATTGGTATACATTTTATGCCGCTACTATATCGGGAACCTGAGATATAACCTAAAAATTTGCTTTAGGCAGCGGCGAGGCCGCAGCCTAAAGCAAAGGCTAGTTTAAAATAAATCAATCTTCGAAATTTAAATTAAAAGACAACTTAGTTTACATATTTATTGTAAAATATTTCGAACAACGTTTCGAAAAAGATAAATCTAGTTAGTAGGTACCCGTCTACAAGATTGACCTAACATTGGCAAGGACGTTGGGGAAGGTCGGTTTTCGAGAGGGTGTCCCCTCCGAGCGAGGGTGACGCCCGAAGGGGCTTTTTCTATTATTTCTAACCTCGAGACGACCTCGAATGAGTTCTTGGCAAATGTAGACAGCTTTAAATCAACTCAAATCTGTATTTTACTTGTACATTTTTTTTTATTTCTTAAATATTTGCGGTTGCTAACAATATAGTAACTAAAATAAGTAACTATATACGGTAATCTAATTACACGGAATGCCACAATAATGGCAGTTGGCAAAGCGTTTGGACCGGTTATCCAGGAGACGCAGGTTCAAATCCTGCTCGCGACTATCATTTTCGATGTCATATTTTCGCACTGTGTTTTAATAAATTGCCGAGTATGACAAGTGCTTTATATATAGGTACATAAAATACATAACAATATTTATAGGGCTGCGTCATTATTTGGAATTAATCTTAGTTGATTGGAATAATGTAGGTAGGTATGCAAATAAATCCGATAGATGGTACAGGCGTCATAATCGTATAATTTTTGTTTTCACATATTCGTACTTTGTGTAAATGCCTGTACTATTTTTGACCTTTTTTACATTTAACATAACCGATTTCGGATCATGAGGTATCGCGTTTGAATCCCGGGTTGAACCAAAAAAACGTTATTGATCAACACAAAGTATGAAAATGTGAAATCGAAAATAACAGTCACTAGCAGGATTTGAACCTGCATCTCCTGGATACCGTCCAGATGCTAATTGTCAATTCAGCCATCGTGACAATTGCTCCTGGCTGCTAATTTCGATAACACATTCAATATAATATGTATTATGATATAATAGGTATATGTACCTATAATGTATGAAAATACTAATAAATAATATATGTATAATGTATGAAAATACTTCCGACAGATGGCGTCACCCAAGACGTTAAGAATGAATGTGTTATCGAAACTAGCAGTCAGGAGCAATTGTCACGATGGCTGAATTGGCAAAGCATCTGGACGGTATCCAGGAGATGCAGGTTCAAATCCTGCTCGTGACTGTTATTTTCGATTTCACATTTTCACACTTTGTGTTGATTTATATGGCTACAACATGTCAATAACGCTAAAAAAGTACCTATATAAAAATATCTCAATAAAACGTTATTGACTTGCCCGTTAAGAAATTTCATCGGAAAAGACTTTCCGATTGTGTCAGAAGGCCGTTCCATCAGACTGTGAAAGCGCAGGATTAGAGGTGCACTTGTGTTTTTGCATACACGCTCTTAAACTATAATAACCCAGGACAGTTGGTCAGTTCCTTATTATTTAAGATATTCTTAATCTATATGAATATACTATCACATTTTAAACAATAGGATTAATCACATATGCCTATGTCAACTTTTTGTATTAAACATATATTATCAAGCCGTTGGCCGTGTGGGGCCGGCTTTAGAACTGTCCCACCCCTCTCTACCCACGGGAGTCGTAAGAGCCGACTGAGGGAATACCGGGGGAGTGGGCAGCAGCACTCCCTCGAGTATTAATAACATCCATTGCGATCGCCAACCCGCCTGCCAAGCGTGGCGATTACGGCATTATCCCTGACGGGACTGCTCGTTGTGGCGTTCTCTTGGGGAGGCCTATGTCCAGCAGTAGACGTTGAAAGGCTGATGGATGGATGGATGGATCAAGCCGAAAGTAATCTGAAAACAGCTACGTAAATATATCTATAGGCAGTTATTTATTACAGAGAAAATTGCTACTAACATTTACCTAAAGAATAATAAATCACAAAAAATATAATTTGCTCTATATCTTATAAGAACATAGGTACTAGTTATAATACAAAACGCTGTTTCCAAGAGGATTACTCTCGTCTCTGAGGTCATATAATAGGAAGGTCAGCGCTAGAGGTCGGCTCTTTGACCTGAATAATAAAGTATATTGGTGCCCCAGTAATACTACAGATTGTATTACACTACATAATATACGAGAATATCCAACTATCCAACTTTTGCCGAAGTATTATACATTTTGGTGGATCTATACTATTATAAAGCTGTAACCGAGCTATCTCTGTAAATTTAAGATATTTGAGAAAAAAATACTGCATTAGGCTATATAGGCGTGTCTAAACACAAAACAATGTTTTTTAGATATTTTGTCTTTTTGTGTATTTGTTTTATCTGTTTGTTTGTTCGCGCATCGCGCAAAAACTACTGAACGGAGTTTGATGCACCTTTTTTATTCAATAGCTCCCGATTAGACTTAAAAACTGGTATACGTATTTTATTTCGCTACTATATCGGGCGCCTATATAACTCAAAAATTATTTTAATATTTAGATATTTTTATATATATTTTTAGCATTTGACTATACATTAAACACAAAGTGAAATCAAAAATAACATGCATGTATGAAAATACTTCCGACAGAGGGCGCAGGCGTCACCCAAAGACGTTAAGTATGAATGTGTTATCGAAATTAGCAGTCAGGAGCAATTGTCACGATGGCTGAATTGGCAAAGCATCTGGACGGTATCCAGGAGATGCAGGTTCATATCCTGCTCGTGACTGTTATTTTCGATTTCACTTTGTGTTTAATTTATTTTAATATATTAATATTATACATAGTCCCGGTCTTGATTCCCATTCTTTGCATGATTTACAAATATTTGTTTGGAGTATAAATGTACTATGTTTCTATTAATCGTATGTTTGTAGTCTCCAGCATAGTAATTGTATACGCCAGTGGGAGGTTCTTAAAAAATAAAAAATAAAATTTAAAAATTAACGATTGGAAGCTATATTATGAACCGAGATATGGGATGTTCCAGGTGTGTTTTGCCTTTGACAGTAGAGTCAACAGGTATACAGGTGTTTTATCTATGTAGCCAACATTTTGTGGTAGAGCTGTAGAGTCTTGTTTGCCCAAGAACGACGAACGCGCGAGTGATGCCTCTGGTGTTAGTAGTGTTTATAGGCTACGGTAACCACTTAAAAATCTCCTAAATTTTAGACACTTAATATTACGAAATCATATAAGTAGGGTAAACTATAGTATTGCTGGCACTCCCTTAGTCATTGGCACTTTGGATTTTAAATACAAATATTAAGAACTGGTATAGCAAAAACCATCTGTTCTACTTTTTTTTCATAATCTGCAATAGTAACATTGCTTGCAGAAAAAAGTAGGTTTTATAATATTATAGCTAGCAGCACTAAAGAAAATAAATATATATACCGGCCTTAAATTAATTATATTTCTAGATGGACCCTCGGCCTTGTAAACGCGTCAAAATAAATTGGGGTGAACTTTTCATCCCAATGCTGTTCTATGGCTGTTAGTGTCAATCGTGACGTCACTTGACAAGGTCGTATCCAGGAGCATTAGTGTGTCATTTAAAATGTCAACATGTGTAATTAAAGTGTGCCGTAACTACAAAAATCGGAAAATGAGCATTAAAGATATATCTTATCACCGGTTAGTAACATTATTTCATACAATAACTGGCTAAATAAGTCATTTAAATATTCCGAAAATAAATTAATTTTAGTTCGTATTTTTTTATGTGATACCTGTTTATGAACTTAAATTTCCCGCGTAATCTTGCAAAGTTGACGATATTTTAACGATAGGGAGTAATAGAAACATTACCTAACATAACTATTAGCGTCTATTAATGGATCCATAAAGCTGCATTGTCGTCTTTTTCGGAATTAATTACAATATTACTATTTGTAATATTATTATTTATTTTAATGGTGAAGAATGTTTACATTTTTAAATTTATAATTATTGTGGGTTATAGTAGTATTCTCATTAAAGAAGAGGTTTTAATATAGTATATATTTTTTTATAATATATTAAGATTATGAGAGTAAATAGAAAGAGATAATTGACTATATACCTACGAAATATTTTGTAGTATAAGAATGTCTTGAATCTATGATAATATAATTTTCCCATAATTTAATACTACAACTGAAACTGGTATCATTACGCACGCACACAAACATAATTGCACAAGGGTAATGACAGCTGTCACGCACACTAGCATAATAATTCCTGCCCGATTTTTATGATGTTTATAAGAGTGACAGTCCATCTAGATATATAATTTAATCTAAGATACCGGCGCCATGCAGAACTGTTAAAACATCACTTTCTAATAAGGGTCATCAATTAACGACTGTAACATTGATTATTTATTATTATGCTTAGTTTTTAGGTAAATAATGGCAACGAGTGTTTTTTTTTTGACCAATTTTCTGTTATAATCTTACTTTATTAGGTGCCAATGACTGATTTCTATGTGTTAATAACAGTAACTATACTTATGGTGCCAATGACTAATTTCAAATATTTTTTTTGTTTTACTGTTAAAAATCTCTAATTAGATTGATTAATGCATTTTTATTTGAAAATATCCATACCAGAGAACCCTTTATCAATGTTTGCTGACTTTTTAAACACCTATCGATTTAAAAAAAATATATTTCCATCTTAAATATGCTTAGAGTGCCAATCATTATATAGTTTACCCTACTTATAAGCACATTAAAAACATGTAAAAAGAATATTCTTGAATGAATGAATGAAAGTTTATTTCCCAGAATATGGTACAGTAAGTTCTTATTACACAATACACACATTCTACCTTAAGACGGTGTAGAAATATTAACATTTAGTATTTCTTATAATTTCAAATCAATTACACGTCAAATTTTAAGAATTTATGAATTCATTGACCGAATAAAAACACTTATACAGTATCAAAGATATAAAATTTAAATTTCTTATTTGGTAGTGCTTTTACGTTGGCAGGCAATTTATTATAAACTTTAATAGCCATGCAATATGCATTTCTGGTATATAGTTGCAATCTTTTGACGGGCCTTGTGGCGTAGTCGGTAGTGTAACCGACTTCCGTGCAGTCGTAATCTGGTACCCATAGCACAAGCGTTAAGCTTAGTTTGGGACCAGAGGACGTTGTGTGAAATGTCCGTGAACATTTATTTATTTATTTTATTTATCTTTGACGAGCAACAAATAATTTATTAGGATCTCGACTCGCGACTGTTACTTTTTTTTAATACTTCGTCATGTAGCGGGAACATACGAGGAAATTTTCTTATAAATAGGCACATTTCAAAAATATATAAACATGGAAGTGCAAGAAGTTTTAGTTGTTTAAATAAAGGCTTACAATGGTCAAAATATTCAGCTCTGCAAAGAGCCCTTACACATTTTTTTTGGACTACAAATATACTATGCACTTCTACAGAGTTACCCCATAAAACTATTACTTTGGAACTATACTGATGGGGACATATCGTTGTACCCAACCCTATAAGGAATTTTGGGAAGATTAACACAAGATAGACATAGCGAGGCTTTAAAAATACATCATAATGTTACCAATTCCATCCCCCATTCCATCCCGAGGGTGCAGACAGAGTGAGCCGTCTGGCTAGTGTGCTATGATTCGGTTCCCCTCATGTAATTTATTAAATAATAACGACTTTACAAACAATCTTTGAAGGACACAGAGTACACGCATATACTGACATCTGTATAATTTTATGGCCATAGAACAAAGCAGTTACCGAAACCGACTCAAAAGTTGTAGAAATTACTAATAATGATGTTGAATATCGTGGTTTAGTTAAGGACCATCAATATATTTATAAGGTGCCTTCTTTCTAATAAAAAATCTCTAATATACAATGGGTGTTACAAAGACAATAAAAAATTAAAGTCGGTTTAGTTACACCATGTATTGCTCGCCTCATAAGCGAAGCGTTGAGGTGGGTACTGCTCTCGTTTACGCAGAACAACTGATTTTTCAAACTTAAAATTATATATTGCACTTGTAAAATAATATATACACACATATCAAGAAAAAACACTATTTTTAACACTCATGATATTCTTTGTTGTATAACGACCGAAATACTTTACTAATCGAGTTTTTTTTCTTTTTAACTTCAGTATTATTACGAATAGAGCCCTATTACTTTTCACGGTCTGATTCGATGTGGTTTAATTGTTATTAAATAAACAAAAAAATAGTGAATATTTACGCTCAACTCGATGGCATAATGGTACACTAAGACCAGCGCAAAATCTTATTTCGTGAGAACTATTTGAACTACTTCTATAGACCAATATAAAAGTACTTCTTAAAATTAGCGCTAGATGGCGTATAAGACATGAGAGCCACATTAGAATTTTTTGAAGTTAGCGCTATCTATGTGATTTATTGAAAACTTTTAAGACCAATATCTTATTAACTTATTAGTTACTCATCAAAAAATCAATTTTATTGTGAAAAATGAAGATTATGAGGCGTGCACTTTTGAATTTTCAAAGTATTTTGATCTGTATTTTAGCACTTGACATGCTCAGCTATTAGAACAAATTATTTGTGAAAGTGGAAAAGGGGAATATTACTGCAAGCAGGATTCGAACCTGCGTCCCATCCAATCCGGGGAAGTGATCTAGACCGTTAAGCTATTGCAGTCACAAATCCCCCAAACATTATTAAACAGATTTTCATGCAAGTTTTCTGTTTTAACTCTTAGTTAGATTTAAAAACTGGTATACGTTTAATCCAGTACCTACCAGTTTTACATTAAAACTGTGCCGGTATTACATATATCGGGAAACTGACATATAACCTCATAGCTAAGCTTTTGTCTACGGTAAGTCGCGGGCGAAGGCTTAGTTTTTAAACGAAAATATTAAAGAAATATAAAATCTAACTCAAGTAAGGGTACTTTACTATACTTTTACTAGAATATGTTTATTCTTATGAACTTGAGACGAACTTCAAAGACCCTTTAGGAAGGAGGGGAGCATTATAGCCGTACCTATCTATTTTTATTGTGTAAATAAGAATGTCCCATCGGAAAGGAGATTATACTCGATAGTGGATAACTATAGAAAATTCACTTTTACATTAAAAAATAGAGCCTTGTAAACGAGCAAAATATTTATTTTAAGTTTCAAACATATGTCTATAAATATTTTATTCATTAACTTTTTTTGAGAGATTATTATAACTAGTGAAGTTTAGAACTTTGTCCTTGTGGATTTTAGTCAGACTTATACTCTATTCGAGAAGCCAGGAGACAAAAGGTAAACAAACCATAAATGTATGAGGCGTGCAAAAGAGTACTTTTACAGGTCAATTTTATATTTAAAAATATTAAATGAAATTAAGTGTGGAAGTACTTAATATACTAAAATAACAGTGTAAATGGTATTCATGAAGAACTACGTATCTTTTTGCATTTGAACCTTACAATATCTATAATAAATTTCTTCAATAAATTGTATATTATTGAAAAATTACATACTTAGTTGACATGCAAGTAAACCTAAATAAGACACAATTCTCAAAGTTGAAACGTAAATAAATTATCATTGAGCTCTCAGTGTAAAAGATATACTACCAAATTATAGAGTAGGTACTTACAGATAATGCAAATATTTTACTCGGAAAAGTGACGTTTCATCTTCAATCGGGTTATACCCAATTTTACTATTGATCAACTTGCTGATACGAGAGTAGTTTCTAAATATTTTCGCGTTATATCTTATTTTATTACGTGTTTATTTATTTGTTAACTGGATTTATTTATTTTAAAACATGAGTGAGACTGTAGTCTATTGACTAGCGACACTATTTTCGGGAATTTTGTACTAGACCCGACGTCCGCATTTTTTAGGCAATGCCTTATAATAATCATTACGATAATGCCTTTATAATGGTAAACCTAGCGCCGTCTGTGTAAGCAAAGTTCTCCCCTATCTCATGTATGTATATATAATATACCTATTTTTGTCTGTTATTTACATTACAGACACATTGTATTTGCTTAGTGTACCATTAGAGGGTTCCCCTCACAATTTGCGAATGTGAAATTCACTTGGGTAATACGTTTCATGTAATTATTGTAATTTGAGTGGATTTTTATTTATATGGCTACAGAGTAATTAAGTATATAAACACTTGGGTGTATAGTTGTTTAACGGTGGCGTGTCTTGCCCTAGACGGGTCCTGTATCAATCTCTGTGATGGTGAAAAAACTTCTGCATAAAACTTAAAAGAAAAAAAATATTAATATCTAGTAGATATTTTCTTTCAAAATTATGAAAAATAAATAGTAACATTTACAAGGTTTTATAAAAATGATTACCCTTAATTTAGCCACTAGCTGGAGGGCCCTTCTGCCTGACGGCGTCTAATCCCCAATGGCAGGTACAGAATAAGTTCAAAATTCGTACATTCCTCATGTTCGTCGTTTTTATTAGAAAAAGGTTCCCGATATTGTAGCGGGATGAAATATTTACGTCTTTAAATCTAATCCAAAGCTAGTACTCAAATAGTTTCTCCTTAATAACTAATAAAGAGAGGTTTCTTGAAAACCATCTAAACATGACAAAATTTTTAAGTTTCATTTAATAAACGTTCTTACATTGGGGCAGTCGTGTGCCCTGCCCTGGGCCCTCAGTCACTGAAGACTGAGGGGGGCTAGAGAAACACCTAACTACATACGATTTCCGTGCTAGACACTTGCTGTTGATATACTTAATTGTTTTGTAGTAGGTACTTCGGAGTTTTTTGAAGGCGATTATCTTTTATTATGAATAATTTATTAGTTTTGGTAATACGTAACCATAAGATTTAATGGTAACTCTAGCGCTGTCAACGTGGT
Organism: Leucoma salicis; assembly: GCA_948253155.1. Classification (NCBI taxonomy): domain Eukaryota; kingdom Metazoa; phylum Arthropoda; class Insecta; order Lepidoptera; family Erebidae; genus Leucoma; species Leucoma salicis. The sequence continues at coordinate 4,078,975 of OX411808.1, read as the reverse complement.
GCCATAGAAACAACTATATCTGCGGTCTTAGGACAGTCTGAGATGGCGCTGCACGTGTTCTGCGAGCGCCTCTCGATGAAGGAGGGCTAGCGCTCCAAACCAGACGTGCCCACCAGAAATGGAGGCCCAGATCTGCCAGGGGTGGAGGAACTCAGGCGTAGACCATATACCTCACCTCTGGCTAAAGGAAAAAAGGTCAGTACCTAATATAAATGATTATATATTTTATTAGTTGGTAAAAAACAATTATCTACAGAATAAATAGTTCATGTTATACTATAATTTTAGTTCTTATTAAAAACTGACACAACATACAAGTTTTCACCACCCATTTCCATCCCTTAAAATTAAAAAATCCTAAAACCCTGAATAACGTAACTGCCTCGGTGGTGTAGCGGTAGTGTATGCGACTGCTAATCATGAGGTCTCGGGTTCGATCCCCGGGTCAGGCAAAATGTTATTGAGCTTTTTCCTAAAAAGAAAAGTTCTCAGTAGCAGCCCGGAGTTTGGAAATGTACCCAGTAGACGTCAATAGGCTCGCCCCCTATTACGTGGGACTTAAACATAGCTGGCGAGTCGTGGGTGTGTAGAGTACACCTCGACCTACCCCTTCGGGGAATACAGGCGTGATGCTATGTTGTTAAAACCCTGAACCACGTCATTATTTATTTGTAAAGAATAGATAATTGGAGTTTCAAGTTCCTATCTTTAGAAAAAGTGACACCCATACAAACGTTCTCCCTCCATTTCCTTCCATTAAAATGTGAAAACCCAAAAAAGCTGAAACACGTAATTATTTATTTGTAATAATTAGATGCGATTGCAATTTGCAAGTCTCTACCTATAAAAGCACTTATACTATAATACAATATTTAACTCCTCATTTCCGCCACATATTTTTTTTAATTTATTATATTTATTTCTATTAGGTACATTTACAATTTTTCGGGAATACATTTAATAATTAAAAAATATAAATGTTTATATATATTATGATTTTTCCTTTGGTAATTTGACCAATCGCCATCAAACAATTAATTTGTAAATAGCGTGTTTACATTTTTTTATTTCTGACACCCAAACATATATGTAACTATATGAGTATGTAAATAGGTCTGAAGCACGTTATTTATTTATACTCATGCAGCTGTATTTCAATACTAGAAAAAAAACTTTCATATAAAGTTCGAAGATCCATTTCCCCGCCTTAACCAGTAACTTGAAATTTACATAAATCCTTTTTTAGCGCATGCCGCTTTAAAAGTAACCTACATTCCAAATTTCAGGCCCGTCTTTAGAGTTTTCGGCTGTCGTTGACCATCAGTCAGAACAAGCAATACATATAATAATCACAATATGAATAATACAATACATACAAATATATAGGAATATATGTACGCACGCATCGTGCTAAAAGGCTTACAACGAATACTAATGAACATTTATCAGTGAAAGCAATCTTTCATACCTAATCGACTATATCCACTCACGTAAGCATACGTCATAATTCACCATAGCGTCTCAACGACGCTACGTAATTTTTTATATACACACATTTTTCCTAGTTTAAGAATGATGATTTGTTAATGTAAAAGAAAGATATTTATTTTTGATATCTTTATATATTTAACTACGTTAAAATTTATTATGTATTATACGACGCAAATAATAAATTTGCCATTTTCAGTAATTTATTTTTAATATAACTTAATTTACATTATATGGCGGGCAAATAAGCTACTATACTGTAAGACTTATTAAGCTGTCCTCCATTAAATATTTTTTTTTTTATGTTGTAATAGTTTGAAACTACTATACACTAGAGACTAATGATATTATATTCACCAATAAACTTAAAAAATGGCCAAAATTGGTACGTTGACCAGAACCGTGACGTTCGTATTTTTTCCCGGAATATAAGCGACAGCCACTCATGGCATGTTCTCTGTAATACCAGTAGACAAGAAGCTGTTGTACTACTGCTACCAGAACCTGGTCTGAAACTAGGGGTGCCCTTCAATCACAGAGGCCTAAGCACTTGCCAGATTGGCCAGACATGAGATGCCTGATTCCTACCACCTTGAGAATAAATTCTATTTTAAAAATTTCGTGTCAAAAAAAAACCCTGCTCATATTTAAATTTTTTTAGATTAAAATACAGTCCGTCTTCAAGAGTATACCTATATGTACAAACTTAAACTATAAAGTACATAATTTAATTACTTCAAAGCAAAGAAAATTAAAGGATAATCAACGAAATTATTGATAGTTATATACCTATTTATAGTTTATAATCAGTTATTTTTGGAGTCGGCCAGCCACACCAAAAATAAGAAGCCTCTGAAGTATAGCCTCTGAAGTATAGCCTACTAAACAAAAAAACCGGCCAAGTGAAACAGTTTTAAATGTAAGGAATTATGTTACCATTACTTAGAGTCATTCGAGGTAACTGTGCGCAGTGGGTAAGCGTGCGCAATCCCATATGTTTAGGACTAAAATAGTGTATAGTAGTAAAATCACGTTTGTTGTATGGGAGCCCCCTTAAATATTTTTTATTTTATTTTTAGTATTTGTTGTTATAGCGGCAACAGAAACACATCATTTATGAAAATTTCAACTGTCTAGCTAACTTATAATTGCTAGTTTGTGGTAGAATTTCTGAGCACTAAAAAAAACAAAAAAGAAACAAAGCAGTCTAAGGACTGCCGACAGAAGTGAAAACTTAAAACTATAAACAAACAGTTGCTATTTTTAGATATCCAAATTAATTGTTCGATCTTAAATTAAAAAAATCAAAATGATTCATTCAGGCATTAAAGAAAATGATCATAACTTGTAAATCAAAATGATTCATTCAGGCATTAAAAAAAAAATGATCATAACTTGACAAAGTACTCTTTAAGACGAATTAAACGAATATAAACTTGATGGGTTCGGGTCGTTTCATTACATAGTTACTATGGCCTCCTTCCAGCTCCATATCCCTGGATACCATCTAGAGACAAAGTACTCGTCAAGACAAATCATACGAGCCCAAACTCGATGGGGTTGTGTCATTTCATTACAGAGTTACTGTGGCCACCTTCCTGCTCCATCATTAGTCCCTGGATGTCATCTAGGACTGGAGTACTAGTCAAGACATTTCAAACGAGCCCTAACTCGATGGAGTTGCGCTATTTAATTACAGTTTCACATGGCCACCTTCCAGCTCCATCATCACACCCTGGATACCATCTAAAGACAAAGTACTCATCAAGACGAATCAAACGAGTCCAAACTCGATGGGGTTGCGTCGTTTCATTATAAGAGTTACTGTGGCCACCTTCCAGCTTCATCCTCAGACCCTGGATACCATCTAGAGACAAAGTACTCGTCAAGACGAATCATACAAGCCCAAACTCGATGGGGTTGCGCTGTTTCATTATAAAGTTCCTAGGTCCAACTTCCAGCTCCATCATCAGATCAGCTCCCTGTCATCACAATATTGCATTGTCACGCGATATACATATGGGTGTAAAATTTCAGCTCAATCGGAAACCGTGAAGTGTGTCAAATTTAATTTCCAATGCACACACTATAGCTGCGTCTCGTAACGGTGTCGCGAGTCCAGATTTTAGAAGAAGATTTTATCTCATCTTAAATATGCGTACCGCGCTAAAAGAAGTTTTCACTTCAAAAATTTACAATTTAAAGAGTTTATACTCATTTTAATATACTAGCTTAAAATCTCATACATTGTAAGCATAAAATTTTATTGAATTTTTTCTAAACGAATATTATAGGTGGGTTAAAATAAATAAACTAAAAAAATAATTGTAAAATCATTTAACTGATGAAACCGTTGAAACAAGATATCAGTCTTGGACGTCTACCATCTAAGTCCACCCGTGATCATGAATGCTGTAAAGTATTCGAAACGTCGGGATAATATAAAATCAAGTAAACGCGATAGATTCCGTAAACGTAGTTTTATTGCAAAATGATATTGTTTAGTCAATCAGGTTTCCTAGTTTGTATAGACATTATATAATGGCCTATTATAGGCATAGTAGACGACGGTGTTAATTAGTTCTTACGAATAACTCATTGGTATTTAAGTTAACGCTTGTTTCATGGGTGGCATAAAGCGTGATATCGTTATAACAGGCATTTACTTTCATAGATTACAAAATCTAGACTTTGATTAGAATGAAGCGCTTTATGGCGCTTAAACAAGCCTTTGTTCGACTTGATTGGTAATTATAATTATACAGTTTAATCAAAACACGAAAGGTTTTGCCACATGAGAGGAGAGGTTAATAGATATATGGGTTCGATGTGGTACTTAATAAAACTTCCTACCTGAAGGAAAGATATCACCGTTTTTATTTTAGCAGTTGTACAGCAAAATACGGTTATGGAACACGATAACTGTTTCTATTCCCGTTCCTCTAAGGCGTAGTGGTTGGTCTTCTTGGAAGGCAGCGCCTTGGGTGTGCTTTTGGTATTTTCGAGTTCATGAGCAACCTTATCTTATGTCAGCTCATCCGCCGCCATAAACATTAAGAAATATATATAAGGATCAATTCACAAGCATTAATTGGCATGTAAAAGTATACCGAACATATTTTTATCACTAAACAATATTACCTTTAGATTTACAAGTGAGATATATAAAATACTTACTGTGAATCTACTTATTAATGCAACAGAGGCGTTCTGTGACGACTTTTATAATACGCAATAAGTTCTACGTGACTGGAGACATGTTTCTGAAAGTCTTGTACCACTTTGGCTTTTAATAAACAAATAGTTTATTAGAAGATATAAGACTTCCATACTTTTTCTGGTGGTAGAGCCTGGTTTATCCCAGCAGGAATGGGCCAGCTCGATTGGGAAAGTACCACCTTCTCACAGAAGATCAGCGTGAAACAACTGGTAATCCTACCGTTACTTCATATGGTGAGTGAGACCTCCAGAAGCTCAAACTCCCTTCCTATCCTCTTCGTAGTATCCTATCTATCCTCTCCTTATTATTCTTCTTATCCACTTCCTATCCCTTTCCTTCGAGATGGCGACGTGCGAGTGATGATCTCCTGCATGGATTGCCGTTCCAGACGCTCTGCCAATAAATAAAATAAATAAATAAATATTCACGGACATTTTAACACAACGTCCTCTGGTCCAAAACTAAGCTTCACGCTTGTACATATAAAAGATAGAAAACACACGCAGTACAAATATCAGTGCTCATCACACAAATAATTGTCCTGAATGGGAACCGAACCTACGACCTCGTGCACGGAAGTCGGTTGCACTACTGACCACGCCACGAGGCCCGTCAATGGTAGTTATGACAGTTGCTCGAAATTATCAACTTTTTGACTTTGTAGTTTGTTTTTAACCTCCCGCTAATAAAATTGTAAATTTTCAAAAGTTGGGAAGTTATTGCTTTTACCCCGTTTTTCGAAAATCGAGTTTTCAACGGATGTTGACGTTTTGAGGTCCTAGGAAGCTTCCCCGAACGTGTCCGCGATGATGTCTGTATGTATGTGTGTGTGTGTGTGTGTGTGTGGCCGTATGTAAATCTCTCATAACTTTTGAATGGCTTGACCGATTTCATCGGGGTTGACGTCATTCGAAAGGACTTGACCAAACTTAGATTTTGAATACAATTAAGACCGATTCGGACCGGTAGATCCTGAGAAATCTCAAAAAAACTACAATGTTTTTTTTTAATGTGGCTTTTTTGGAATAACTATTAAACGGGTTTTCCGATCGATTCCAAAAACCAATCAGCTCTTAACATCAAAAAACCACGTTGATCACCGCCAGTCTGGTCAAAACAGGTTGATTCGTTCGTGAAATATCGTTGTCAAAAAATTAAAAAAAAAGAAAAGAAAAAAAAAACAGAATTTCTATGAAATTTTCAGTCTGATCAGTTCGAGCTTTAAGATTCTTCAAATAACTCAAAAAGCTGCGTTGAATGCCGGAAACTACGAGAAAATCGGTTCATTCATTTAAAAGTTATTGCGATTTGAAAATTCAACGAAAGGTGTTTTATGAAATCTCTATCAGGCTTTTGAGCTCGAAGAGCTCAAAAGCATAGAACAGTTATCTCTTTGAGCTCGGAGAGCTAAAAAGCATAGAACAGTTATCTCTTTGAGCTTGGAGAGCTCAACTCTTTGAGCTCGGAGAGATCAAAATGACACGAAAATTATACTTTCGAGCTCTTCGAGCTCAAAAGTCGTAACAAGTCCAATTTTGAGCGCTTAAGTATCAAATTAGCGGGAAGTTGCAGGGATGGCCTTTAGGGTCAACCGTTTTCCAGTTTTTTTTTATTGCCAACTATGGCAAATGGCCCATCTGATGGTAAATGGTAACCGCCGCTCATGGACTTTGGTGACACCAGGGACACAACCAAGCCGAAGGCTACTGTGATTGATACCGTGTTCAAATACTAAGCTAATACAGCAACTAAAAACAAATCTGTTATTAGGAGGGTAACAAACTAAGAATAAATATTTTCAGATGACCATCCAAACACATACTACAAAAGTATATGCCCCTATCCTACTACGTAAGCACACAAGCGCGTCAGGAATCCATTGAAAGTATAATAATTGAATTGTATAATCAAAACAGCTGCTTATTTACATACTGAGATAAAATAATTCATCAGTTTTTGTGAAACTCTCACAAATGTTTTAATGTTTTTTGAGCAACCATTTATACGTTCCAAATCCACTGTGACAATGTTTCATTGATAAACGTAGCAGACAAGGTAACGATACATTGAGCTTATAATTAGTATCGCAGGTCACAGCTTAATAAATAGTAGACATACAGTCAAAAAGCTCAAGATGCTGAAGCGTTCAGCAACAAGCTACACATCTCAGTATCAATCTCATTAGTATTCAGGACAAAATTCTGGCGTACTTCATCCACGTAGACTACAGAATATAAATAGGTGTGTCCCTCTACGACACATTGCTTACTTACTCGTATCATAACGTCATCTCCCTTGCGATGTAGGCAGATAGGACAGTGCCAAAAGACTATTCTTGCTTATCATCTCTTCCATAATTCTCTTCATACACGCTCGCCGGTTTCGGATACTCCCTGACTTAAACTTCCTTCGAAAGATGACCGATTAGGTCTAGGTAGTTCAGTCCCCCTGTACCTACATCCTTCCATTTTTGCATTGTATATCTTCTTAACCAATCACTCATCCAGCATTCTTTCCACATGTCCCAAACATCGGAGCACTCTTTCGCATCTTTACCTACACCGATACTCACTATGCAAAGATAGGAACCATCTATTTTCCTAGATAATATATCCTATGTCCTTTTTTGGGCTCCAGAATATAATTGCAAAATTTAATGATGCTTGGTTCAGTAGTTACAACATAACAAGCAAACAAACAAACACACCTTTATAATATTTCTATCCTTTACCCGCTGCTTCGCCGCAGCCAAAAACTGGGTTTTTTTATATATCAGGTTCCCGAAATAGTAGCGGGATAAAATGTATACCAGTTTTTAAGTCTAATCAAGGCCTTTCAAACAAAAAAGTAACATCAAAATCCGTCCAGTAGTTTTTGCGTGATGCGCGAACAAACAAACAGATAAACAGACAAACAGACAAAAATTCTAAATAAAAATTGTTAGTTTTTAGGTTGTATCTCAAGTTGTTAAGTCTAATCGAGATCTATCAAATAGAAAAAGTTGCATTAAAATCCGTTCAGTAGTTTTTGCGTGACGCGCGAACAAACAAACAGGCAAACAGATAAACAGACAAAAAATCTAAAAAAAAATGGTTTGTGTTCAGACACGTCTATATAGCCTATTGCAGTATTTTTTTCTCAAATATAATAATAATCTTTTTATTTGTCTTCAACAAGATATACACAATTAATTTTCAGTCTTAACTAGTGTATAATACTAATATCTTAAATGTACAGACACAGCTCTGTTACAACTTTATTATTATATATAAATTAGTAAGGATATCGAAGAAAGAATTGACATAAAACTGAGACGGAAGGAAGTGACGGAAGAAAGTATCTGTAATTTAAATATACTTAATCTGTAATTTAATTTGAGAAAAAATATTTATTGAAGAGTTTACATAATTTTCGAGTAGTTTTCTCTTTTGCGATATTTTTCTATATTTAGATTAAAATACCGCAGTAGTATTAGTTTAATATTATACATAGGTAAGCCCATAGGATTTCATATTTTTTTCATAATCCATAAATTCACCAGGCTGGCCCAATTTACAGACTTTACAAGCCTTTGAGAAGGTCTCTCAAGCATCCTCATTTCATACTCGTGGATTCCTGTGAAAATAAGGCGCGTATTACCCAAAGATTCGTGATTTGCCATCATGAATTGGTTGCTGCTGTTGCTAGGCAACTGTAACTGGTCGGTTGCGCAACCAACACTGAGGAACAGCTGTCGAATCGAGGTCATTTTGCAAAATTGCGTAAATTAAAATGGCAGCGTCGGACGTGTTATCGGCTATTAATGGTGAAGTTACTTTTTTATTGTCTTTTGACTAAGGATTTTATGGGTGATTGTTAATTATTCTCGTATATCTGTGTTGATGGGTCCGAGCGATGGTTAAATTTGTACTCAAATTAATGTTAACAAACTTTTAGATTGATACGCGAATAATACATACTTAATTTTATGCTAAACTGGATTTTGCCCGCGGCTTCAACACTACAGAATATTACAATTTTTTTTCGGGATAAAATGTAGCCTATGGCGTTTTCTGAACTCCAGACTATATGTGTATGTGTAATTACGTGATGGTTGGTTCAGTAGTAACGGCGTGTAAGTACGCATAACAAACAAACTCAATCTATACTAAATATTATAAAGCTGTAGCTGTAACAGAGCTATTTATGTACATTGTCCGTGCGGTGACGGACTAAGAATACAAGTGTCCACCCCATTCTTTTTCTCGGGTGTCGTAGGAGGCGACTAAGGGAAGTAAGCAATTATCATCCATTGCAAGACTGGTGGTACTTGGCTGGGTACCAAGTGGGAGTACTCACTTAGTATCGGGCCCGAGCGGGTTGGTACCACCATCTCCCGTGCGACCGGCCATGAAGCACATCATTGCGTTTTGGCTGTAGCAGAAGATAGGCGTTTATTCTTTCATTTCGTAGCGGTGAAATGAAATGTGAGCAGCGGCTTGACAATACTCTCGGTATAGTTGAGTCCATGAGCGACGGTTACCATTTACCATCAGATGGGCAGTGGCTCGTCTGCCACCACAAGCAATAAAAATAAATAAAAGAAGATATTTGAGAAAAAATAATGTATTATGCTATTTACTCGTCTCTAAACACAAACCATTTTTTTTAAAGTACAAATTATAATTTGTGAATAAGGAAAAAGAGTATTTTAGTACAGGCGGGAATCGAACCTGCGTCCCTTCCTATCCGGGGAAGTGCTCTAATCCACTGAGCTACAGTATTATCTTTTAGACGTACCCAATCTTCTTATCACATTTGTCTTAACGACCAACGCCCTCTATCGGAACGCATTAATCCAATAAAGTAAGTTTAATTTTGCAATTAAAATTCATACTATTTGATGGCGTGATTTTTTTAAACATTTTGATATATATTTTAGCACGTGACATGCTTAGCTACTCTTAAAGTACAAATTATAATTTGTGAATAAGGAAAATACTCTTTTTCGTTACGAGGGCGTTGGTCGTTAAGACAAATGTGATAAGGAGATTGGGTATGTCTAAAAGATAGTACTGTAGCTCAGTGGATTAGAGCACTTCCCCGGATAGGAAGGGACGCAGGTTCGATTCCCGCCTGTACTAAAATACACTTTTTCCTTATTCACAAATTATAATTTGTACTTTAAGAGTAGCTGAGCATGTCACGTGCTAAAATATATATCAAAACATTTTTTTTTATTTTTGTCTGTTTGTGCGGGATTGGTGCAAAAAACTACTGAATCGATTTTAATAAAGCTTTATTTGTTTAACAGCTCCTGATTATATTTACTTAAAACTGGGATACATTTTATCCCGCTACTATATCGGGAACTTGAGATAAAACTCAAAAACAGGCTTTTGTCTGTGGCGGAGCTGCGATCAAAGGCTTGATTATACTAAATATATAGTAGTAAACATGTTACAAATTATGCCGTGTGGGCCGGCTTTAGAATTGTCCCACCCTTCTCCGCCCATGGGAGTCGTAAGAGCCGACTGAGGGAATACCGAGGGAGTGGGCAGCAGCACTCCCTCGAGTATTAACAATATTCACAGCGATCGCCAACCCGCCTGCCAAGCGTGGCGATTACGGCACTATCCCCCATAATGAGCGAAACAGCACAGGACCGCTTGTTGTGGCGTTCTCTTGGGGAGGCCTAAGCCAGCAGTGGACTTCGAAAGGCTGATGGATGGATGGATGGATGGATGTTACAAATTGACATTGCTCATCATGACTATTTAAAAAAAAATCACTGCGTACCCTTTGATGAGTGTGGTATTATAAAAAAATTTGAATTTATTCCGCAAAAAAAATTGTTGACGAATTTGGACCCATCACCAAAAATACCTAGGTATATAAAACCAACTATAAAAGAAATGTATGAGCTCCTAACTGATGTGGTCGTTCACTTTTATAAAATTCTTATACGAGTGAAATCAACGCGATTTATGTTTCACGCGTTTACCAGAGCAATGTCAATTTTAATTAAATTAAAAAAAACTTACGAAGCAAGTATTTCAAGTGTTAATGAGAATATGTACTGACAGAGCAATTTCTAAACGATTTGGGGCCTGTGGAAATATATGCTGCTTAATAAAATAAATGTAGGTACATGCTATTTTAAGTATGTACGCAAAACGATTTGTAAGCGAGTATTGAATTTAGTTCTGTTATTATAATATTATGCTTTAACTGCACAGCTGATGTCGTAGTGGTTAAGATACCGGCTTCGATTCCCACACAGGACCATTCTTTGTGTGATACACGAATGTTATGTGTTTCAGTGTACAATTATATAATTGAAAAAGTCCTGCGTGGTACAGGTGTAATACCTGTCCCTAATATAGAATGTTGTGTTCTTAAAATAAACAATTGTTAGAAAGTTAGGAGCGTTAGAAGTTATACTTCTTATTATTCTTTATTTAAATATCACAAAAAAACTAAAATGTTGACTATAGCTAACTTCAGGGTGTCGGTTTTTCGTGACGCTGTACGCGCGCATCGTAAAAATTTACTCTCATCATTTTTCCCTAACGGGCCAAAAGAAGTATAACTTCAAAAGTAAAACAATTTGGTGAGTTTTACTATTCAGACATTAGATTTATACCAATATTCTATTCAGGAAGCCGACAGACAACAACTACAAAAAGAGTAATTCTTTTTCTAAATATTTAATGAAAATAAAAGTTTAGCGTGGAAGTATTTTTTTTAAACATAGATGATGATACCGTAAATTGTTATTCACGAAGAACTACGTATTTTTACAAATTAATTTGCATTTGAATGTGGAACATGTAGTTGAAATGCAAGTAAGATTCTACGTCTATGAGTAAACCTTAAAAAATAAGACAATTTCTCAAAAGGCCAATAAATTATACAAGTCAGATAAAGCATCCATTTTTAATTGAAAAGTGACGTTTCATCTTTGATCGGGTTATAACCGATATTTTTACAATATTGATAAACATGCTGATAAGAGAGTGCTAATTCTAATTATTTTCAGTGATTTCATATATTTTTCACATATATGTATTACCATTTACCTATATTATTTTGTTGCGCGTTTAGTTATTTGTAAATTGTTTTAGGTATCATAATATATATTGTTTTATTGACGATTTCGTGGTTTGAAACATGAGTGAACCTGGACTCTTAGAACCTAGGTTGTTTTGTTTACATATTGTCTCAAGCTACGGTGAATAGGGATATATGTATATACAATTTATCTACCACGATAGTCTAATATACGCGATTGCGGATCACGTGGTCTCGAGTTCGATTTCCGGGCCAACAAAAAAAATATTGAGTATTTCCGTCAAGAAATTCGCAATAGCAACTCAGCATTTGGTATTTGGCGGTGTTTTACCCCGGTGGTTCGGAAAGCATATAATGCCGATGATCCTGCGCCCAATCTCACTCCAGTCGTTGTGGATTAACGTCCCATCGGACTATGAGAGTGAGAGAACAGACAGTACACTTATTTTTTGCGCAGACACTCGTGCACTATAATATATCCTGCGTACATGGCTAGTGTCTGTTCACAATGGTCACCATGATCTTAGATGTTGGCAGACCAGAAGGTAGGGAAGCATTAGTTTGCTCAAGAGAGCAGTATACGATCTCTTAGATGGAATAAGGGTGAGGTCAGGAGTGGACTTGGGCACTGAAATCACAACACAACACTGGTTGGAAAGTTCAAAACTGTGGTACCTAGCTGTTCGTGTCTGGTAATCAGTAACTTTCTAAATATACTGTCATATTGAATGCAGAAGTTACCTGCACCCTGTGGCGGCCGCCCTAGCTGAGGCTGCGGGTGGATGGACTGGGGAACGTTCGCCACCCGCAAGGCCTCCCGTGAAGATGCAACGTTCCCTGTGCGGAAGCGGCGCTCAGTAGAGGGTATCCGAAAGGGTAAGCCGCCGGTGGACCACTGAAGCAATGTAACACAGTTCTAGTGGCCCGCCAATAAAGGCGGAGAGACGGCACACGGCGGGTTTATTTAGTGGGTGAGGGCCCCACACTACCCTGTTAATTGCCCCGAACAACAGGGTGTGCGGTAGGTAAATTTCTTCCCGCCTTAACAAAAAAAAAAGTACCTGCAGATGCACTCTACGTGCAGATGATATAAGAATGTCAATTTACGCCAGAGGCAACACGGAAAACAAAATATATCAATAATTTTTAAATATAATAATATCATTCGCGACCCGCCATTGCAAAGCGTTGTCACGTGGCATGCGCATATTCGAAACGAACTGCGTCCCTCCATTAGAACCGGAGATATCGGTATAAGAAATGCACAATAGGAAATAAGAGATAGCTTGAGGAGAGTAGAAGTTAGCTGGTTTCAAATTATTTATGACAAATCTATGCACCAATAATTTTCATAAGAGAAAATTAGGCAAATCTGTCGGCAGAGAACGGGTGGACGGACTCGGAATAGATATCATATATTCTTTTAATAGATAGACATAGCATCACGCCTGTATTCCCCGAAGGTGTATTACACACCCACGATTCGCCAGCTATGTTTGAGTCCCACGTAATAGGGGCGAACCTATTGACGTCTACCGGGCATATTTCCAAGCTCTGGGCGGGAGAATTTTTCTTTTTTTTTTAACTAAAATCTCTATAACACTGTCCGACCCGGGGATCGAACCCGAGACCTCATGATCAGCAGTCGCTTACACTATCGCTGCACCACAGAGGCAGTATAAGTCTTTATTGAAACCTTAAAAAGAATGTTACAAAGTAATTTTACAAGGTTAACTTTATAAGCATTTCAATTGGCGGCCTTATCGCTCAGAGCGATCTGTTCCAGGCAATCATGTACCTAGGTTAATATACCATACCATATTAATAAATATGCATGTACTAGGTAGGAGCATTTCATTTGAAGCAACCAGTAATGGAGGGTTGACAATAGGTATTTTTATTGCCCATGGTGGCAGACGAGCTTCGGCCCATCTGATGGTAAATGGTAACCGTCGCTCATGGACTCAATTATACCGAGAGTATTGTCAAGCCGCTGCTCACTATTTCATTTGACAGATATGAAATAAAAGAATTAACGGCTATCTCCTGCTACAACCAAAACACACCGATGTGCTTCATGGCCGGTCACACAGGAGATGGTGGTTCTAACCCGCTCGGACCCGATAGCAAGTGAGTACTCCCACTTGGTACCCAGCCCTTTTATTAGGGACATCAGAGACTGATGTAGCTCTGAATGTGGATTGGAACCATATAAATTGCAGAATGTACTTATAGTTCAGAGGAGGAGTAGGTAATTATTATTATAGAGAACGTACTTATGCTTTGGAAATAATCAAATTGTTAAAGTACCATAAACGGGTCTTTTTTCGTGTATAAATTAGATGAAATTATTAACTACCTTTTACCTGACGTTTCAACTGCGTTGCGGCAGCCGTGGTCACGGGACAACTGGAGAGGCGAGCTACTTTATTTTTCCTCGACAGTTTGTAGGGTAGATTGATCTACTACACGTACAGATAAAGAATGGGATTAGAAATGGCGGCTTATTATGCCGGTACTGTCAGCATATACGGAGTCTATAATGACAATCCGCTAATAACGATAACGTGGACTGTTTTTGTTGTTGTCCGTATCGGCGTGTGTGAGTATAGATAGCGACAGACAGTGTGCGAGTGAGAGGTCAATAGAAGTGACGCCATTTTCAATCCCATTCCTTATGTGTACGGGTAGTACACCGATGTTTGTCCGACACACAACACTCACTATATCGCGAGACGAATGTGAAGATATATTAGGTAGTTTGCACTTATTAATCACTGGATTCCACGCTGATGATATATTAAATCCGTCTCCTCTATTGAAATTTCTGTGCTTTTTTATTTCATTAGTTTCGCGCACTAACCGTTTGTAGTAGTGATGGTCCTGAGATAGGATTATAGGTTGGTGAAGCTCAATCCAGTGATTAGTACCTGCTTCCAAGAGATGTTCAGCGATGGCAGATTTGTTTATCTGTCCTTTCTTGACTGCAGTTAAGTGCTCCTTAACCCTTTCAGCAATCGATCTCTTGGTTTGGCCGATGTAAGCGCTCCCACAGCTACAGTTTATTTTGTAAATTCCCGCTGATTGCAAGGGAATAATATACTTCGGTGTACGCAGTTGACTCGATAACTTACAGTGCGGAATGTATACAGTCTTCATGGAGTATTTACTAAGTACTGTTCCAATTTTGCCCGTCACTCCTCGTATATATGGCAGGAAAGCCGGTTGCCTATTGACTTCAGGGTATCTTTCCCTTTTCGTTCGCCGCTGGAGCCTATGACCAGTTTTGTACCCATTTCGTTTTAGTAGTAAAGAGTGGTTGGAGATTGTCCGATTTGTGCGAGAAGGGCAAGAATATATAGCCTTTCTAGATAAATCTATATCATAAATGCGAAAGTAACTTATGACCTTTGTTGTGTTTTCACGTCTCGCTGAACCAATTTTTATAAAATTTCGCACGAAGTGTGGACCCTAAAAGAGAAGTTCTTTTTATTTATTTTCCGTGTTAATAAAATAGGGGATAAAGTTTTGTATACCTATATAGAATTTTATAGTTAACTAGCTAACAAAGTATTATTCATATGGAAGACACCCACATAGCCTAATACAGTCATTTTTTCTCAAATATCTTCAATACAGCTCTGTTACAGCTTTATAATCGAACTAGCCTTTACCCGTTATACAACCCTACATTTTCACCCTTCTAATGCCCACCCCTATTTTTTAATAGCGATATTAGTAGATACTTTAATTATTTTCATTGAAAAATATTCACGAAAATAAAATATGGCAGTACGAAGTTTGCCGGGTGAATAGTATAGATAAAAATGTAATTTAATTCTTCAAAGCTGCTTTGTTATCATAAAATTCAATAAGGATTTTAATGGCAAACCAAATTTCACGACGACAAAGGGGTAGACTCAGGATAGTACTACTATTACCTTCTGAAATGCCACAGGATTATTACAAATGTGCTCTATAATTTCAGAGGAAACCGCGTAAATAACATCAAAGGTTACAAAGTGAACTCTACGTGGTTAAAAAACAAAGATAATTGTAACATTTGAACTCTAGGTGGTTGAAGCCATGTTTTGCTTACCCAGTTAGTAAGCTCATTATATGTACAACAATTTTTCCAAATATGTTCTGAGAGCTATTTTGATCTCGTCCAGCCTGACGTCCGATAACTTCGGTAAAGTGCCGAGTTAGCTTGGATCTGGGATCTTGGACCAAGCCGACAACTGGGCTCTGGGATCTGTACAACTGCCCATATAACACACACATATAGAACTGGTGGAACTCCTTAAAATCTCATCTCAGGATGAAATAACTGGGCCGTCGTTGGTCTTCAACTTTGTCTGGCTGGCTTAGGCCGATAGACAGATTTCTTGCGAACACTTTGGAGCTTTGATTCCGCTCTATCGCCTCTTTAACTTCACTGGTAGTATTAAATTGGCGAATATCGTGTCACAAAGCCGCGAGGTCTGCTTGTTTAACCGCCTTAGACAGGACTAATCGGCTGAAGACTGGACTGTCATTTGATTGCTCCTATCTATGAGCTTGAAAGTATAATCCAAAAGTTTACGAGTCCTATTGACGCGACAAGCCTTGAAGTTGATCTACCAGACCGCGTGAATAGTTTCGACAAACTTGATGCTCATATCACTAACTACTCGTAATTCGCATTTGTCTAGATATTTGAAGCAATTTTGTAGTTCGAGCTGAAACTTTTCGGGGTTCTGGTTTTGAGTAGGTATTGGTCTGAGCGTAGAATTCATCAAGCATGACCGAAAGTAGAGATACTTTAGTGCTGATATTCAAGATAACTAATCGGTGATTACTGAGTTTTAATCTTGCTGATCACTGATACAGCATTGAATATGTTTCGTTTGTCCGACAATATGAAGTCAATCTCGTTTTTCACTAAAGAAGGAATGCATTATGTAGAGTCCTTTCTTCTCCAGAAAATTAGCCAGCATGTAACCACTGTAGTTCCTCTGCCCAAATCCATATTGCCCCACAGCTCATCGTCTGTAATTTTGCCTACTTTCGCGTTATAAACTCCCATAACTACCGCGAAGTGGGTTTTAGACGAGTGGATAGGCTTCGAGATGTCCTTATATAGGGCCTCTATCTTGTTCTTGGAGTGTGTCGGGGTCAGTACCTGTATGACCTTCAGCGAATACCCTTTGGTTATTCTGAGTATAAGGTAGGCTACCCTACTCGACACACTTTGAAAGCCCTCGCGGCGTAGTCGTTACTGTAACCGATTTCCGTGCACGAGGTCGTGGGTTCCCTTCCCACTCAGGACAATTATTTGTGTGATAAACACAGATATTTGTACTACGTCTGGGTATTTTCTATCTATTATATGTATGTATTAAAAAAAAAGTAATATGTATTATATCCGTAATCTGGTACCCATAGCACAAGCGTTAAGCTTAGTTTGGGACCAGAGGACGTTGTGTGAAAATGTGCGTGAATATTTATTATTATTAAACTTTCAATCCTCATCACGTTACGTATATGAAAGTAAATCCTGGCACCCTCTTGGGACTGATAATCGGCCCTCCCGGGAGAAGAGCAAGTTCCCAGGCTGGAGGAACACCGTGCCCTCACACTCTCTTCGGACCTCTGACAACCCTACAATGTCCCAGCAGATCTTGCTCAATTTCTCTTCCTATCTAATATTACTTACATTATCTACTTCATAAATAATAATCTGTCGTTGCCTTTTATATCATCAAGCGAATATCTTTTAACGATTTCAATATCTAAGAATTTGCTATCTAAGTAGGTACCTATGTATGTCGTATTTCGCGAATTCGCATTATCATATCACTAATCATCAAATGAGACAGCGCATATTGGTATCTCTCTCTGTTAAATTATTAAACCGAAGACTAAATGAATCTAAAGATTATCTGTTATTTGTAGTAGATATTATTGTTACTTTTAAAATTATGTTTATTTTGATAATTTAATTGAAGATATACTCGTAGGTTTGTCTTTTACAATGAGACTACACACTTTTTGGTGGGTGATTATCATACGAGTATACCTAAGCGCAGATTATTATTTACGTAGAGATGGAATATCAGTAGAGTAACGACGAATAACTAACAACTTCGTAAATTGCATCAAAATGCGTTCAGAAGTTTTTGCGTGATGCGCGAAAGAATAAACTGACAAACAAACAAAAAATGTTTTATGTTTACTTAAGACACGCCTATATAGCAGTATATACAGTGTTTTTTCTCAAATATCTTAAATATACAGACACAGCTCTGTTTGTTACAGCTTTATAACAGCGTGGGTTCGATTCCCACTCAGGACAATTATTTGTGTGATGAACACAGATATTTGTACTGCGTCTGGGTGTTTTCTATCTATTATATGTATGTATTTACAACAAAAAAAGTATTGTATGTTTTATATCCGTAATCTGGTACCAAGCACAAGCATTAAGCTTAGTTTGGAACCAGAGGTCGTTGTATTAAAAATGTCCGTGAATATTTATTTATTTATTATAATAGTTAGAACACCTAATGATTGTAAAAAAGGATGGGGTGCTTGACATCGATTGTTACAAAGATAGTTCATTGATATAGTTTAAAGCAAACTGTTAGTTGGTTTTATACGGGATTCGAACCCACATTCTCGGCTCAGGCCTAGATTTGTTTTATAGATATTTTTTTGTCGCGCCATTTGCGTCACAACGACAAAAAGTACTTAAAACAATAACAACTTCTGAATACAACTAATTGCATTGTACCCACCTAAGTGGGGACGCAGTTAATTATAATGACTAATTAAAAAGTTTTCTGTGTGGCTAAAAGAATATAAAGTCACAAAAAGGTTTGCATTATTTAAATTAATAGTATGATTCGAATGAAACATGCACGGATGGCGCAACTATTGAGTCTTATTCTTTTTTTTTTATTCCATTCTACCTACACGAGACAGTTATTAGCGCTAAATATATTGACCTAATAAAATTGGACGTCGGGTCTAGTACAAAATTCACGATGACAACACCCTGCACTGAGGAATAATCCTTGTATCGCGGGGGACTTTACAAACATAAAATTCCACGGACGCAAATACATCCAGACTCGGAACATCCACTTGTGGAGCACACAGAGTTGTCCTGTGTGGGAATCGAACCCACAACACTCGGCCGGGAGGCCGGTATCTAAACCACTCCGCCATCTGTGCAAGTGTCTTTAGTCAACCTATTATAAACGTAGGTACATTATATACATAAAAACTTCAACATTCTAATTAGAAACCTTGAGCCATTGTAATAGTGTTAAGTTTTATTTGCAATTTTATTTTTTCTTAATCATGAGGCAGCAGCCCGGATTTTGGAAATGTGCCCGGTAGACGTCAATAGGCTCGATCCCTATTACGTGGGACTTAAACATAGCTAACGAGTCGTGGGTGTGTAATACACCTCTGCCTACCCCTTCGGGGAATACAGGCGTGATGCTATGTTTTTTTTATTTGCAATAATTTATTAGCTTATTGTAGCTTCTGCCAATAGGCCGCATCATGATCACCTTATGCAGCTTTGGCAAGAGAGAGAGGTGCGAGCACACATTTTCTTTCTCTGTTTCTCATTATCTTTTATCTATACTATTATAAAGCTGTAACAGAGCTGTGTCTGTACATTTAAGATATTTGAAAAAAAATTACTATAATAGGCTATATAGGCGTGTCTAAACAAAACAATTTTTTTTAGAATTTTTGTCTGTCTGTTTATCTGTTTGTTTGTTCGCGCATCACACAAAAACTACCGAACGGATTTTGATGCAACTTTTTATTTGAAAGGCCTTGATTAGACTTAAAAACTGGTATAGATTTTATCTCGCTACTATATCGGGAACCTGAGATATAACCGAAAAACTAGAAAATTATTTAAACTAGTTTTTTTTAATTTATTTAAAAGAACTACTAGATGGATGTTGATGCAACTTTTTTTATTTGAAAGGCCTTGATTTGACTTAAAAACTGGTAGATATTTTATCCCGCTACTATATCGGGAACCTAAGATATAACCGAAAAACTAGCTTTTGGCTGTGGCGAAGCCGATGGCAAAGGCTAGTACTATTATAAAGCTGTAAGAGAGTTGTGTCTGTACATTTAAGATATTTGAGAAAAAAATACTGTAATAAACTATAAAGGCGTGTCTAAACACAAAACGATTTTTTTTAGAATTTGTGTCTGTTTATCTGTTTGTTTGTTCGCGCATCACGCAAACACTACTGACCGGATTTTGATGCAATATTTTTTGTTTGAAAGGCCTTGATTAGGATTTACAACTGGTATACATTTTATCCCACTACTATATCGGGAACCTGAGATATAACCTAAAAACCAACTTTTGGCTGCGGCGGAGCCGCGGGCAACGGCTAGGTAATAGATATTAACATGATTAAGTTTTACTTCAGTCGTGTGGTCTCAAGCACACACGTTTTTTTTTTAATTTTTCTATTGCACGCGTTACTGCACGTTATTGCACGGGTTAATTTATGGTATTTATTTAACGTTCTTATCATTCTTATCGTATCTTGTAATAAGTAACATTTTTAATCTGCCGTATATACCGTATGAAATTTAATAACTGTATAATTTTAATGAAAATCTCTATATATGAAACACAGGCCTTTCACCGCATTTAGCGTAGGTAATATCTGTATGCGTCATATTAATTTAAATATTGTTAAATATACTTAAATAAAATGTAATTACACATTTCTGCTCGATGCTAAATATTTACGGAAGACTTTCTGTGTTCCATTTTGCTTTGTAATAAAACATGAAATAGCAATATTTGTAGTTATTATGTAACCGTATATACGAGTGGTCATGCGCGTTTATGTATTAAAAAACTTCTTTAGATATTATTTTCTCAGCCAGAAGGCACGTGTCACAACACAGTGCTTGTTCCGACTTCCAAGATGATTATATGGAAACAAGAGTGGGTGGGTATGCAAAATGCTCCTTTTTACACGCTTTTTATTAGCTTCACCTGTATGTTTATATATTTCTATGTTTGTAACCGACTCCTTTGGACGCGATTTTGACCCACTTTATACGGCCAGATTTCGTTCAAACTTTGTAGATTTATCGAGGACCGATGACAATACACTAATTTGATAAAATTATTCGGTATTTATCGGTCTTTAGAGTTCCGTAGTTGTTGAATGTGTAAGTTTCTGAATCGAGATATTAAGATGTGCACCAGCGTTGTCCGATGTTTCTGAATCGCGACATGAGTTTTTGCGAAATAAGAATCTTTTTGCTTTTATTTTAGTTTTTAGTATAGTTATTTATCTATGCTCTACTTTCATGTAGTATTATTTTTACTTTACTCTTGTCTCTTTGCTTCGTACTTTTGAAGCTTTGATACTATTTTGAGACTAAAAAGAAGAAAATAAATTATAGTTTAAAAAACTAAAATAACACGCTATAAATAATTAGTTGAACTAAAAAGTAGTAAATGATATTACAATAAATAATGATTTTAAAAAAGCGTGGGGTGCTTTTTACTATATAGGTGAATTATTTGTAACATTTGATTATGCACCTCACGCTTTTTTACAATCATTATTTATTGTAATATTATTTACTACTTTTTAGTTCAACTAGCTCTTTAAAGCGTGTTAATTTAGTTTTTTAAACTATAATTTATTAGAGTAAAGTCAATGCGGTGTATTCCACGAGACGCAAGTTCAAACCATACACGTGACTTTTTTTTTCGATTCCCATTTTCACACTTTATGTCTGGTAAAAGGCAGAGCATATTAAATGCATGTAATTGTACATAAAAATATTAAAGAAGAATAATTGACACGGTGTAACACATTATTACTTTTAGATGGATTTTCTTACGTAGCGTCAAAGTTGCGAATAGAACGTACTTAGTAAGTAGTACTTACATGATTAATTTATGTATGACAGAGGATGTAGCGCTGTAGTAACCTTGGCATATATATAGGTATTTAAAATCTATTAAACCTTAAACATTTTAGATCTATAATTTTTAACATTTGACGTGCTCCGCCACTTTTTAAAGTACAAATTATTTGTGAATAAGGAAAAAGAGATTTTTTGTACGAGCGGGAATCGAACCCGCGTCTTTTCCAATCCGGGGAAGTGCTCTAAGCCACTGAGCTATAGGAGATTGGGATGATCGAAAGATCTATACGATAGCTGATAGTTTTTTATTTGTTTTGTTACACTTTCACGCTGTAACCTATGAACATCATTATGATATTTTGCATACATCGGTATAGTCAGGAGTGCAGAATAGGCTTCGGCATTCGGCCGACGTTCAGTCTTAAATGCCGAACATTCGGTATAATAAAAAGTGAGGTTTCTAATAAAATTAAGAGAAGTCAAATCTGTCATAGTTGTAAAATAACTCACATATACCAATACTCTAGAATAATTTAATCATGGCCAGTTGTAGGTACGTTAAACTATAATTACTTATTATAGATAGATAAATATAAATGAATAGTCTTTTTCGCAATCCAGGAGTTTATGAATTAATAAGCCCAATAATTTGAAATAACGTGTCACTCTTGACTGTTTTTTATTTTTTTTTACGACGTTGTCTTTCATGAAAAAATACGCACAGAACACGTCAAGTTACTCGCAGATTAAACATAAAAACTAATATACTTTTTGTCCCCCTACTGCATCGAGAACCTGAGATATAACCGAGGGCAAATGAATCCTTTTAAGACTAAAGGAAGTAGGAGAGGAATAGGAGTACTAACTATGTTCCTTTAATGTTAAGGAGACTGTTTATAAAATACTCATATCTGGCAGTAAAAGAGGGTTACTTATCATCACGCCATTTCCCTTGCAGGGTAGGCAGAGAGAACAGAGTGCCAAGAGGCTCTATTCTTGCATACATCTCTCGCTTCCTCAACATTCATAACTCTCTTCATACACGCTCGCTGGTTTCGGAGACTCCTGACTCCACCTTCCTTCAATACATGACCAATTTGGTCTAGGTAGGTGAGTCTCGGTCTCTCCCTGTACCTACATCCTTCCACTTTCGCATTGTATATCTTCTTAACCAGTCGCTCGTCCGACATTCTTTCCACATGTCCGAACCATCAAAGCATTCCCTTTCGCATCTTTACACCAATACTCTCTTTCATACCTACTCGCTCTCTTACGTCGTCGTTACGAATGCGGCCCGTCATCCTCACTCCACAGATTCTCCGCAGAGATCGCATCTCGACTGCATTGATTTTACTCTCATGCTCCTTTTTGCATTCCCAACTCTCGCTTCCATATAATAACGTTGGGACAAGCACTGCGTTGTGTATTGCGACACGTGCCCTGTGGCTGAGGTGATGACTGCCGAGAAGTTGTCCCAATGCTCCGTTCACTCTATTTCCCGCATTCACTCTTCTCTCTACATCAGGTGTACCTTCCATCCCGACCAATCCAAGATGCGTGGACTGCGCTAATAAACCGCATCGTCTGCATATAGCAGAGAGTTAACCATTGAGTCACCCATCTGAACTCCCACATTCATTTCATTCAACCTTTGTAGACATTTATCCAGAAAAACAGTCTGGCTGATAGAACGCAGCCCTGTTTAACGCCGATATTGACATCAAACCAGGGTGACATTCCATCATCCAGCCGCACAAAAGCTCTGCAGTCCATGTAGTTGGACTGCACCGCTTGTAGCAGTCTACCGTTAAAACCATACTCCGGCAAAATGTCCCAAAGTTCCTTTCGTACAACCATGTCAAATGCTTTATCCAAATCCACAAAACTGCAGAAGAGCCTCTGGCCTACAGCCAGATGCTTCTCCACAATATTGCGCAGAGAAAACACTTGATCCCTTGACACCAAAAACCTCCTTGTGCCTCACACAAAAATTTATTAGACACCATCTTCTCCTTTCAATAATCTTACCATTTACTTTGGCTGCTAAACTGGTCAAGCTTATGTGTCTGTTGTTTGCACAGTCATAACGTGAACCCTTGTTTTTATAAAAGGGCACAATGACTGCGCTTCTCCAGTCCTTGGGAACCATTCCTGAGCTCCAACATAAATTGAGAAGCATCAGGAAGGATTCCCAGACACATGAGCCTTCAAGCTTGATCATCTCAGCAGACACCATATCAATACCCGCTGCCTTACCATTTTTCAAACTTCTAATCGCCCATTCAACTTCATCCATACTAATGTCATCAGAGGATGCCGGTACCGAATACTGATCTATTAGACCACATGTGGCACCGGCAACACCCTGAACATCCGCATACACATCTCCAAAATATTCACTTCATCGGCTTAACACATCTTGTGTTTGCGTAAGAATGTCTCCACCTTTAGACCTTATTTTATTCATTCTGAAAGCTGACCAACCACACCGAGATTTCTTCACCTTCCTCCAGAAAAGTTTGGTGTTGCTCTCAAAGTTTTTGGTCAGCCTTTCTACTGCAATCATATTTGCTCTATGACGCTTCTCTTTCACTAAGGCTTTGGTGTCATTCTTACGTTGCCGGTATATTTCTTTCTTCTGTTCTTTCATACTTGCACTCAGGTTCAAAGAAGATACATAGTCCAGCCACGCTTTCTTCTTTTGGTCTACGGAATCTGCTACTTCCGTATCCCACCATGCATCACCTTTCACTTTCCTATGCTTCTTTGAGCATCCACATACTTCTTTCGCCGTATCTACCATACTATCTTTCAATACTCTCCAGCATTCTTCTATGCCAGATTCCGGCATACTTGCCATTGTCAGCTGTTCACGGACACCCTCTGCATACTTTGCTCTTACACTCTCTTCTTGCAATTTTTCAATCTTTATACTTTCAAGCCCTCCGAAGTGGACACGCTCTCGCCAGTGTCTCCACTTTCTGAACAGACCACTAAATCTCGCAATAACGAGATAGTGGTCCGTGTCGACAGTGGGACCCCTGTAGGCTCTTGTATCCAGAATTTTACTTCGGAGGCGACTGTCTACCATAATTAAATCTATCATACTTCTCTGTTCATTCCTTCCCCATGCATACATATGGATGTCCTTATGTTGAAAAAAATGTGTTTGACACAATAAGGTTTCTCTCCATACATACATTCGCAATGAGCCTACCTGCATCGTTCACTCTCTCCTCTCTCATCACCAAATGAACCAAGCACGTCCTCGAAGTCTGGACGCTTGGTTCCAACCCATCCATTCAAGTCTCCGCATACTATCACACGTTCACTAGCTTCTGCCAAATCCAGAACCGCCCTAACATTATCCCAGAACTTCTCTAGATCCGATGCCACCGAAGAGCATACGGGAGCATAAGCTGCGACCATGAAGACCCTGGTGACACCTAGTTTTATTCGGACCCATAGAAATCTGGGATCAAACATTCCGTAGTCTTTCAAACCTGAGGCCAAGCGAGCGGACAGCAACACCCCCACCCCCATGCTGGACCAATCGCTCTGCGGTACACCAGACCCCAGAGCTATCCCGCCAGCAGGAAGATCACAGGCGTCGCTGCCCTTTCACTTGGTCTCTGTTACACAGAGCACATCAAGCTGTCTGTCCGACATTACGGTTACTAGCTCGTGTAACTTGTTGATTTCGGAAATGCCACTTCAAGGAGGATTTTACTGTGAAATATTTTTTTTAATATCTGTTATTATTTGATTTATTACAGTGATTGCCAGTAGCGTGATCAAATCAAGTGTTTCAAGAGGTCAAAAGATTATTTGTACCTTCATTTATTTATCTGATAAAAAAGGAATCGGTTCAGCGAAAAAACGAGTCAAGATATCTGATATAAAATATGTAGCTATTGTATAAATATGTATTATCAAAAAGAGTGATGAACTACCTTTCCACCAAGGGTGCTAGACTATGAGTCTATTTGAAAAAGTATCTGTACACAAAGCAGTAACAGAGCTGTCTATATTTAACACATTTAAGAAGAATATTAAATTTTTTTAACATTTTTATTTAACACATTTAAGAAAAAAAAAATCAAATTATTAGGCTTCTTTAGGCGTCTCTAAACGCGAAACGTTATTTTTAAAATTTTTGCCTGTTTGTTTCCTCGCACATCACGCAATAAATACAGAACGGATTTTTATTAGACTTCTATGTTTTATATATTAATTTTTTAACGGCCCCTCACTACTTATTAACAGGCGAGTGTCTTCTGTCTCTCACTAAAAGCTATAATAAAGTAACGTAACCAGAATAAATTTCATGATATCAACGTTCTTGTCAATAAAAAGTTAAATTACATAGCTGTTTCCGCTAATTATTTTAATAAGTTTAACAATTTTAAGCATACGCTGAAGTGTGAACGACGACGATAATATTATGTAACTTATATAAAAGATTCAGAAAAGTTAAAGAGTTTAAGAATTGTGAAATAAACATAATTATTATTACACAGCATTAGGGTATAAAAATATAAATGTTTGTATAAATTAAAGCGATAACACATAAGGTAGAAATAAGTAAGGTAGAAGATTGATACCTACTGTGTACTTTGTACAATTTGAAACGTCAGGATACGAAAATTCATTAAACGATAAATTCCGTAAACCTAATTCAATTTCTTAACTTTCTTAAGTGGTTTTCTAATGGTGCGTATTTCTAACGGTAAAAATATTAAAAAGAATTCAGTAGTTTCAGAGTTTATTTATTACAAACTTGCTGTTTCCCGCGGCTTCGCTCGCGCAAATAAATGAATATTGAAATAGGAACGATTTTGTTAATACCTCTTTGTAAACGATGTTTGCAGTGTTTCCTTTTGCATCTAAAACTCAATCTGGAGCATGCAACATAAATCTCTCCATGTGAAAAGCAGGTAAGTAATTTTTAGTCACTGGCCTAGGGACTTATTAATTGTTATGGCAAAGCACAGATTAAGAGGAATCTGTATTCTGTTATATGATTTTAATTTCTTCAAAATACTCTGATAAAATTAACGGTATATTCCTTGACCACATTCGGTAATTACGGTGGCTCCTACGATGTTTTTATAAAGAGCTTTGATTTGCAACCTAGTTCCATTGCAAAATTTAGGGGATCGAGATATCTTAATAACATTACTGGTGATCCAATTTAAGAGTTAGTTTCCAGTGAGAAACACAGTCACTAACTATAAACAGGCGCTTCTTCTTTAAATTTAAGGGCGTTACAATTTACGTATTCCTAACTCATTGTGCTCTACAAAACGGATTTATCATTTACGTAAAGTATTTTGACCTGACTGTTTGTTTCGGCTAAAATCCATAACGGCTGGACCAATTTGGACAGGACTTTCACTGACCTATAGCAGATGTTACAAGGAGTAACTTATGAAACTATATATCTCTACCTTAATATGCAAATCTCGTAACTCCATGTTGACCAACTTTACAGGAGCAATAAAACTAATATTAAAAATAATATTAATAATTTTGTTTAATAATGCATTTACTTTTTAACATATGGATACTATTAAAGTACGTAAACAACCAAATGATTAAAAAATATGAAAATCAAAGCCACTTTTTGTTAAAAAAAAGGAGTTACAAGTTTAATTCATGAAAAATATGTATAAAAATTGGAGTTACGAGTTTATCTAGTACCTACTTGATTATAATAGCTAAAATAACATAAGTAGATAAAAATGTTCATTTCTTTTAATTGTTTTTGCACATATAAAGCACATAGACTGCACTTAAATAAATCAGTCTGCACTTTAATAACATAATATTTTCTTTTATATACCATTATTTTAAAACTTTATTCACACCACAGTTATACACAGGTAGTAACCTAGTTTTAAGATTTAAAAAAATGCTGTTGTAATAATAGTGCAATTTAACTTTTAATAATATTACTGTGGGATCAATATAAAAATCGTTGAGTATAACTGCGATTATACGGATCAATGAAAACAATTGATAATAAAAAATCAGGATACTCGGTTTCTTCGATCAATCCAAATCATCTTGTATAAAGAACCTACTACTTACGTATATAACATCAAGAGTAAGCTAGAACAGGTGGATTAATTTGTATATCTTGGATGTGGATTCAGTCGTGATGGAAGAAACACCACTGATGTAGAGAGAAGAGTGAATGCGGGAAATAGAGTGAACGAAGCACTGGGATAACTTCTCGGCAGCCATCACTTTAGCCAGAGGGCACGTGTCACAATAAAAAAGCAATAATTTTAAATCCATTGAAAACTTTACGCGATTTACTTACTGTATTATTACTTTATTTGTTAAACACCTACAATATTTTTCAAAATTAATCGACATGCTATCGATGTGTAATAAAGACTTTTTCTGTATACGTAGGATTTTTTGCTTAAAACATAAAAGTAGCACACTGGTTTACATACACAACTTCGCACCATAACATTGCCTTAGTAAAAAATGTTGCCAAGGGAGTTACAAGGTTTGCTTTTGAAAAAAAATTTAAGGTACGAGGTTTGCTTGACCTTAATTTTTAGTGTTATCAAAACACAAAAAGTAACGATGCATAGAAGGAAAAAATCCAATTTTTTTATCCATCTATTTCCATCAAAAAGTCAATTTCGACCTTAGGTGGAGTTACGAGTATTGCGTATTAAGGTGACGATATTATTTTAGAAAAATAATTAGGTCATTACAAAAAAATGAAAAGCTAAATTCCACGTCAACTAAGTCGCGGGTTGTACTTAGTTAATAAAGTTTGTTATTTAAACTTCAATAAGATGCTTCAATATTGAATTTCTTGCTTTTTTTTTAAAAATAGCAAACTTTTTATGCAAACTTTCGACCCCTAAT
Source organism: Leucoma salicis (assembly GCA_948253155.1). NCBI lineage: Eukaryota > Metazoa > Arthropoda > Insecta > Lepidoptera > Erebidae > Leucoma > Leucoma salicis. Next base: position 4,050,396 of record OX411808.1, on the reverse strand, counting down.
TCACCCTCTTAGGGGTAAAAATTATAAAATCGCTGATACACGTATTCATTTATTTTTAACCAGAAATAGGTATGTGGAATTTCGTGCTTCTTACTTTAAAAGTGACGAACCTCCCATATAAACTTTCAACCCATCATTTACCATCTTAGTCGTATTTTTTTGCGGCAGGCCATTATCTGACTAAGGTGGAGCAAAAAGGAGGATTACGATATTGACTAGTATGTATGTGGTTATGTATGTATCTATACCCTCATAACCTCTAAACTACTTATCATAATTTAACAAATAACGTATCGTTGAAAACGTCGTGATTAATGATCGCGAAACTCACAGCAAAACAGCTCCGACTCATCAATCGGTCTTCACCATTATTGCTCCATGATAACACGGGACCTCACACTGCCCGTGAAATAGTTTTAACACTACAAGAAATGCAGTTAGAAACCATCCGTCACTCTCCATACTCGCCAGACCTTGTCAATTTTACCAAGAAAAAAGCCAAAGAAGCAGTACAAAATGTATTCACACACACACATACACACACACAGTTGTAAAGACAAATGTGATGAGGAAATTGGGATGACCGAATAGGTCTGTACGATAGCTCAGTGGCTTAGAGCACTTCCCCGGATTGGAAAAGAAGCGGGTTCGATTCCCGCTCGTACAAAAAATCTCTTTTTCCTTATTCACAAATAACTTCTACTTTAAAAAAGTAGCGGAGCATGTCAAATGCTAAAAATCTAGATCAAAAATGTATTCACACAGCTTGTGGAGTCCAGGTCCACAGTATTTTTGGAAAGGTTTAAATTAAATGATCTTCTTATTAGATAGCAAAAATGTATAGTATAATAGGGTAAATTATGAACAAAAAGTGCTAAAATATGAAATTGAAAATAACAGTCACTTTTTTTAATTATTATTGTTAACATATATTAATATTATATTTGTATTATAGTGAACTACACATTATTTAAGATGTATATTTTACCTATGTTGTACAAATAAATAAATTCTGATTTTGTTTCTTAAATAACTTTGTACTTTAATAACCTTATATTAAAGGAAGATATCGCAAATATTTTTAGGTTAGATAACTGAGTGAATTTGCAATAGAACTTAAAATAATAAATGAAAATTTGTTTGTGATGCATGTTCAACTATATGTGTATTTTATTTATATACTAGCTGATCCGACTTCGTCCGCGTGGAATTTATTTATTTTCTTTTTAATGCAGAATCCAAATTATTTTTCCAAATTAAAAGTAGTTATCCTCGTCCTGTGAGTCCCGTCCAAATCAGTGTAGCTGTGTGTGTATGTTTATCTATTCGAATCGGTATTCATTCGCAATTTTTTATAAGTTTTATTTTTTTACGCGGAACCCTAAATATTTTTCTAAAATAAAAGTATCCTAGGATATGCCCTGTAACAACAGATATCTACTAATGAAAGTCCCGTTCAAATCGGTCCAGCCGTTCCGGAGATTAGCCGGAACAAACAGCCAGACAGACAGACAAAATCTTTAAAAATTGGTATTTTGTTATAGGCAGTGTTATTTAGATATTACAAACAGACAATTAAATTTTTATTATATGTATAGATATAACTCAAACTACTTACAAAACTTATCGACTATATCGACACAGGTGCAGAGGGTATTGAAATTCATACAACCTTTTTTCGACATATCCACGAGAAAAAGAAAAATATATTCGAGATTCCGTTCTCGCACGTGTTCACTTAGCACGTGATTTTTTCGATAGTATTGACAATAGATAAGGAGTCCTGATTACACTCAGGTGTAAAATCATGATACATGAGTTTATTAGTTCATAGGCATAGTGGAATGATTATATTGTCGGTTTAAATGATGTCCAGACATAGATCCAAAAATGTCTCTCTACCTAGTTTCCAGGAAGGTCAAAGCACTTGTCCTTCAGCCTGTCGCAGATATCTTCTTCGATTATTACAAAATTAATCGTTTGAAATTAACACGGATTTAGTTTTCTTTTGCATATAGATAAGGAAACTATCTACATACTATGTCCAAATTGAAGTGTGTTTGTAATGTATAAATAATACATTTGCTTTAGTAATGCATATGAAAGTATATAAATTAACTTTACCAAAATGTACCAATCGACAAATTATCCTAAAATATATTATTGACACGAAATTGATCAATGTGGTATATTAACATTCAGCAAAAATATACCAAAATCTATTAGCATTTGACGTATAAACACGTATGAATCAACCCACACGTAGGTATGGACACTATATAGAGAAAGAAAGAAAAACTAACATCATTTTCTCAAAGCTAATTTTATGGCGTTACATTTTGGTTGTTAATTATTTTTTACCTAGAAAATCGATCTAAGTACCTAATTAGATATATTCCGTACATATCTAGAACTGAGGCGTTCGACACTGTTCGTTTTGGGCGACCGTCTGAGTCACCTCAGCTGAACCTTCGTCATCAGATAGACGCTTCTGGAACTACATTCTCTTTACAAGGATCTGTATGAATCCTACGTTAAACTTTGTACGTTTAATTGCTCAAACACACAAAAATGGCTAAGCAGATTTAGATATAATTTGGCATATAGATAATTTATTATCTAGATTAATATTATATACTTTTTTCCCAGAAAATGTTAGGTTGTTCGTAAATTAATGTGTTATAAAAAGCAAATATCAATAGTAACTAGACAGGTAGCTATGCATTTGAAAATTAAGAGCTATTTTAAAAAGTGATCTTATATAGGTATTAAAATTATAATAAAATATTCTGGTTTTATAAGCAGCTAATAGATAATTTTACGCGACGGTAAAACTGGAATTTGTTTTAATACGTTTGTTGTGGAACTATTTCGCAAAATTGCAAAACACTAGCTAATTCGTTGACAAATATGCATTACCGAAGTAACTCGATTGCGTTTCACTTTAATTTGAAATCTAACACGACGAAAACTGTGTTCACATCGACAATTAGACACATTCCTGTGAGTCATCCACCCAAGACTCGTATTTTTATTGGCTGTTTGCATTATTATATCTTGACAATGATATGTTTACGTTTATTTCGACGCAATTGGATCTCTATTAAATGCTGTATACAGTCGAATTTAGCACCGTCGCTAATTTCGCGAGGCTATCGCAGCAAACCCGTCGCGCACTGGAAAGTAAAGTCATAAATGTTTCAAAATCACCTTGGTAAAGTCGGCGGTGAAAAATACAGTTCAGGTTCACGTGTAAAACTCCCTGAAACCGGACATTTAAAAAAATATATCTACTGAATATTTGGTGAACTTGAATTATACATCCCTATAAACGATTTCTGTTCGTAGCCAGGGTGACAGCGAAAGCTTAAACATCAACGCGTCCAACAATGTCACACGAATTTTGTATACAATACCTATCACAATTTTAATTGTAATACGATACAAGTAAGGTCGTTTGTCATGCTATGGCGCTTTGTTACTGCGCGGGCGACGTTCACCTCTTCAAATTTAACGCTTTGACCACGTTTTCGCTAAAAAATTTACTCTTTTAGGCCTAAAACACACTGTTAACTCGAAAAAATGACGTCCGAAGAAAATGTGCGGGATCGAGTGCGGGACAAGAAAAACAAGCCGGTGTCAAAAAACGTGCGAAAACCAGTTTAATCTGCTTATGTCCATGTCAAGAAGTTCGACGACCAATGCAAATATGTGTGCGATTTTATGCGAGGGTGGCGGCGTCAGGGTGACGGTGGGACGATGCAGGCGGCGGTCGACAACCGGCGCCGGCAGCGAGTGACTCACCGCCTCTCTCCTCTTTGTTTCGGGCTACTCACCTCGACCACGTGCCGCCAGAACCCCACACTGTCCTTGTAACACGACGATTACCGCCAACACGGTAAGTGTACTCCAACAAGCGCCTGGAAGCTTTATCACCAGAGCACCTGATGAAGTACAATGGACGTGCGGCGGTGGTAAGCAGGCTGCAGCGGCTGCCGATGAGGCTTTGGCGGTAGCGACGCGCGCTACTTCAGGTACCTGACTTGTGGACACAGTCCCGGCGCCGGAGTAGCGCGCGCCGTTGTCGCCTGCTCCTATTTATAGCGCGAGTGTTAGCGGCGCGAGACGTGCGGCTCGATGGCCGGTTCGGAGTCGACTGCAGCTCTGAGGACGGAGCCGGCGACGCGTCCCCCGCGCGTCGCCAGACGTCAGCTGACCGCGGCTGCACCGGCCCTGACATTGGCAGGGGCGGCGCGCGGGGGCCGAGGTCGCTGACCCCGCCCGCGGAACCCCCCTCGCGAATCTGACGCGCCGTTCCCTCCAGCCCGCGCTGATTTGCCTCGCGATGCCATACACCTCACACGAATACCAACTTTGATTATTGTGTGTGTTCACTGGGCACCCTTTACGTCTATTGTCTTCGAGACAGTAAACGTATCTAACCATAATACATAGGTAAAGATTATAAAGAAAAGAAACAATGCCCTAGGGAAGATATACGAGTATAATCTGCTAGACAGAGGTCACCTAATCAACATCAACCTGGGCACCTGACTTTAGGAACTTCTCTATTCGACAATTCGTGCAATTTGCTGTAATAGTCTGTTTGCCATCAAATCTAATCTGTCTTGAAAAACATTAGTTACAGGATGTGTCAGCAAAATATCTTTATCTATAAGTATTGTAGAAATAATGGCAACAATTCCGAGCAACTATTATTCCCATAAGATTCCCATATCGTACAATAAGATTAAATCTAAGATGGTGACGATGACGTGCCACATGGCAGTCAATCGCCAGCTGATAAAAGGAACAACAATTGGAGGCGGTGGCCTTTTTTTTGTTTAGGCGGGATAAAATGTTCCTAACCGCACACCCCGCCGTTCGGGGCAAAGAACAGGGTAGTGTGGGGCCCTCATCCACTAAATAAACCCGCCGTGTGCCGCCTCTCCACCTTCATTGGCGGGCTACAGGAACCATGTTACACTACTTCAGTGGTAAGCTGATCTTATTCCTAACCACTTGCCGACGCGCGTGTGATGTCTCTGCGTATACAGGCTGACCACTAATATAATGTCTTCCAGTTCCGGTCGTCCAGGAGTACAGGCGGAGAGACGGCACACGGCGGGTTTATTTTGTGAAGGCCACACACTACCCTCTTCGTTGCTAAGAACGATGGGACACCCCATCATTACGGTACATTTTTTCGCGCCTTAACATAAAAAAGCTAGCAGGCTACGGTATCCGCACCACTGAAGTAATCCGTTGGCCCGCCAATAAAGGCGGAGAGACGGCACACGGCGGGTTTATTTAGTGGGTGAGGGCCCCACACTACCTTGTGCGTTGCCCCGAACGACGGGGTGTGCGGTTTGGTACATTTTTTCGCGCCTTAACATAAAAAGCCAGCAGGCTACGGTAGCCGCTTACTATTACGTGGGCCGTATGCTTGGTTGCCATCCACGTAATATAAACTCCACTCCGTCTCTTCCTATGGGAGTCGTAAAAGCCGACTAAGGCATTACCGGGGGACCGGGCAGCAGCATTCTCCTGTGTACTAAAAACATCCACTGCGATCGTCAACCCGCCTGCCAAGCGTGGCTATTATGGTAAAAGGATTTTTAGGGAGGCCCCATTTTAGGGAGGCCTATGTCCAGCTGTGGACGATGAAAGGCTGATGGATGGATGGAATATATATACGGAGTAATTGCATATCTGACCTCCTGCTCCTGCTGATTATTTGACTGCCACTGCTTAACGTACCTTTCGAAGCGTAGTTAGATATTGCCAGTAACATAATATACTTATAACTTTACTTATATAATAAATAATAATAAAATATTCACGGACATTTCACACAACCTCCTCTGGTCCCAAACTAAGCTAAACGCTTGTGCTATGGGTGCCAGATTACGGATATATTACATATATTACTTTTTTTGCACGCCTTGTAAGCGAAGTGTTGAGGTGTGTACTATTCTCGTTTTGCGCAGAACAACTGATTTTTCTAACTTAAAATGTCTCTATTTATCATATATTGCACTTGTAAAATAATATATACACACACATATCAAAAAAACACTATTTTTAACACTCATGATATTTTTGATGTCATTTTTGTTATTTAAACTAGTTAAAAAACTGTTTGAAAAAGTTCTGTCTTAGACGTCCGTTTGTTGTAGGTAATGTATGTTAACACGATAACGATCAAAATACTTTACTAATCGAGTCTTTTTTTTCTTATTAACTTCAGTACAACTACGAATAGAGCCTTATTGCTTTTCACGGTCTGATTCGATGTGGTTTAATTGTTATTAAATAAATAAAAAATTTTTAATTGTCACAACACAACACTACTCCCCACCCATGGGAGTCGTAAAAGCCGACTGAGGGATTACCGGGGGAGTGGGCAGCAGCACTCCCTCGAGTATTAACAACATACACTGCGATCGCCAACCCGCCTGCCAAGCGTGGCGATTACGGCACTATCCCCCATATGAGCGAAACACATGTTGTGGCGTTGTGTTGGGGAGGCCTATGTCCAGCAGTGGACGTCGAAAGGCTGATGGATGGATGGATGGAAACAAAAAATAGTGAATATTTACGCTCGACTCGATGGCACAGTGATACACTATAACCAGCGCTATAGCCTATAGGTACCTTATTTCGTAGAACTTCTTCTACTACTATCTATATTATATATTAGTACTTCTTAAAATTAGCGCTAGATGGCGTATAAGACATGAGAAACACATTAGCATTTTTTTGAAATTAGCGCTATCTATGTGATTTATTGAAAACTACTTAGTAAGACCAATACATTATTAGTTACTTATCAAATAATTAATTTTATTGTGAAAAATGAAGATTATGGGGCGTGCAGTTTTGGATTTTCCAAAGTATTTGTAAATACATACATATAATAGATAGAAAACACGCAGCACAAATATCTGTGTTCATCACACAAATAATTGTCCTGAGTGAGAATCGAACCCACGACCTCGTGCACGGAAGTTGGTTACACTACCGACTACGCCACGAGATATTCGGTAGCAACCATTTTTTTTTGTTAAGGCCGATTCGGTAGCAACCTATATGACCACCCATATTAGAGGAAAAGGAAGCCAGTGTGTATTACCGATGATGACATATGGAACAGAGACGCGGTCCTTAAATGTTAGCCTCTTAGAAAAGCTCGAAGCCACGCAGTGTGCTATGGAGCGGCTACGCTCGGTATCTTTTTACCTGATCGAATCCGTAATACGGAAATCCGTAAGAGAAGGATAAGAGAATAAGCTATTATTTCTATTTCATTTAAATCGCATGATAGGAATAACAGTTTATTTAGTTACGCGCTCCCATAAAATTAAACTCTACGCAGACAAGTCCAAAGCAAAATCTAGTTTAAACACACGTATACAATTTCTGACTACAACGTTCTTGCAAAGTCATTTAACACTGAATTAATGATATAATGTAATTAGTCTAAATGATAATATTATGCGCAGTGTTTTTACGTAACTGGCCTATGTAACTAACGTTATCATTTCCTGTGCTTTTGCCGAAACAAGTCTGACTATTGTATGCCTTCTTTTATTTAAATTCACTCATCATATTTTAAGATTATATTGTGTTAATGTCATGTGGATTTGGCATGCAGTGTTGTTTCAAACATTAGTCACGCCATAGCTTGATAACGACTTTACCGGTTTCATTCATCCTTTTTTAAGTTCTTTAATACCTTGTAGAAGGTTCTTATGGCAAAAAAATTATAATTGGTTGTCTGTAAAGTCGGTTTACGGAAGATCATTTTACGTGATAACGTCATATATGTTTTCTGAGAGTTTCACAAACAATGCATCAGTCGCCATCTTACGAACCGCAGATTGACCAAGTAGTCAGATTACTTTAAATACCGCCACCTATTTTTATAATTTAGCAACTCTCGCCATCTTACGACCCGCAGATGAACCACGTAGTCAGACAGATTACTTTAAATACCGTCACCTATTTTTATGATTTAGCAACTCTGGCCAGAACGTGACACTTTTTCGTGCGTGTGGCCGGCGTTCATCGGTTTATAAGACGTTATTACGTCAAAAAAATTAAGAAAATTGGAAAATATCAGATAACGACTATTTTAACTTATATAGCGCGCATAGGACAGTTTGTAGGTATTATTGAATACTTATTCATAGCTAAGACAGAACAATGTTTGTCGGGTCAGCTTGTGATAATATAATAATTACAATCTTGTTTAGTAAAACAAGTTTATTTATTTATTGTTTTGATTTTATTAGGCTACAATGTACACTTTAAAATCAAATGTTAATAATCTTCTTTATGTCTATTGAAGTTATTTTAATAATTGAAATGGAGTCCTTACTAATATTATAAAATAGAAAGTAACCCTGTCTGCCTGTTACGTTTCCATGCTTAAGCCGCTGGACCAATTTGTATTAATTGGCAAAGAGTTACCCCGGCTGTACACACTCGTCTATTTGTCTCGTGAACCTCTCGTCCACTCTCGTCTCGTAGAGGCTCGAAACGAGAGCACACCATGTACACACTCGTTGTATCAATTGAACTTCGGATGCCCGTCGCAGTGGACGTGGAAAAAACAATTTCGGCGTTTATTTTTTTTATTAGCTATTGTAATTTTTTAATCATTTACCATAACAAAAATATATTAAACCATGGCGAAAAAGAACTTTTTAATTATTCAACGGGAATATATGTTTTTTTTAAACTCTTCGATTCGGGGGATATCAAATTCGTTGCTTATCCGCATCCAAGCGTAATGTAATAGTTGCTTATCCTTGTGCTTGACATTCTTAGGATTCTATAATAGTGCTTGCCTTTTGGTAGGCTTCTAAAAAGTATTAGACCACATCGTTTTCGCACGCAGAAAGCACGTCTTTACGCGAACGCAGTTGGCGGGCAACTAAGCAAATGAGTGATGAGTGTGTACAGGCGCGCTCTCGTTTTCATCGCGAGACTCACCGAGACCCTTTGACTCGTGCACAAAAAACCGACACGCTTCCGAGACATAGCGAGAGCCGCGAGACGAGACGAGGTTACCATGTACGCACTCGCTCTCGGCCTGTCTCCTGTCTCGTGTCACGACGAGTGTGTACAGCCGGCTTATAGATGGGACCTCGACATAAGACATAGGCCATGTTTATGCAAGAACCAACCAATTTTGGAACTAACGAAAGAAGCACTTGAGATATTAAAAGAGTAAATTATAATTTTATCTAAATGGGGAATTGTAGAGTATTTGTCCATAGGCAAAATTATCATATTAAAGATCGTAGTCAGTAGTTTTTCAATTCTTTGGCTTTGCTAAGGGTCCCTTCTGATTATTCAGGCTGAAAGTAGTTGTAGAACACCATAGAACAAGTAACATAAACGGGTCTTTTTTCGCGTATAAAATAGGTGAAATTATTAACTACCTTTTACCCGACGTTTCAACTGCGTTGCAGCAGCCGTGGTCACGGGACAACTGGAGAGGCGAGCTACTTTATTTTTCCTCGACAGTTTGTAGGGTAGATTGATCTACACCGATGTTTGTCCGACACACAACACTCACTATATCGCGAGACGAATGTGAAGATATATTAGGTAGTTTTTCACCTAATTTATACACGAAAAAAGACCCGTTTATGTTACTTTAAATATGTGTACAATTCGCGAATCTTTAAAAGTTACCATAGAACAAGGTCTATTAATGCATACTCTTGACGCACCCAGACTGTGTAATGGCACACTGCTACAAATTGCACACCTGGAATGCAAAATTGTAAGAACAATAATAATTACAGCAAAAGCAATGGGAGGCAATATATCTTATAATATAACAGCGTGCAACATGAGTAGGTACTTCTACTGTTATATTTCGTATGGTGAGTGAGAGCGCTGGAGGCTCAAACCTCCTCCCTATCCTCTCCTTGTTATCCTCTCCTTAATATCTATTCTCCTATCCCTTTTCTCGGAGATGGCAGCGCGCGAGTGATGCTTCTGGTATTGCTAGCGTCTATAGGCTACGGTAACCGCTTACCATCAGATGGACCGTATGCTTGTTTGCCACCCACGTAGATACCACCGTCTTCGCAGTTCTTAGTTTTACATAGGCTATCAGTGCTGCTGTTTTGCTGCAAGGGAATATTAAACACTTATGAATTCGAAACTCAGTGAATCGTCTCAGCTCTGAGCAGTTAATGGCTGGCATGATAAGCATATAAAATTCAAAGTAATTTGCAGTTAATTTCACAGGTATCAGCCCTAACAATAAAGATATCTCGACGTAACGTGTCACCTTCTGAGGTCGCAGGGTTAACACTTCGGTTCACATTGACGAGACAACAAGGGCGTACCAACGACCGCGTGTTTTTTCAACCCCTAGTTCAGTGCGTGGACCTTTAAGTAGGGTTATCACTATGTTATGAATAGCTTTATTGCTAGTGTTTTTGTAAAGTTTTCCTTGTATTCTAGCTGAGGACTGTCAATAGTGGTAGAGTTGCATTTTTAGCACACATTCTAGAGTCAGTAATTCTCGAGTTCTTAATTAATTACCTAATTTATTGTAACAGATGTAATTTTTCGTTTTTAACAGCCAATACATACACACAGTATACCGCGACAGGATACAGATATCAAGCGTTTACCACAAAAAACAGCTCTCGGATACTACATACTCGTAATATTTAAAAACTACGCTAGCCAACACTAAAATAATAACTATTTGCAATACAAACAACTAGCAGTATAATAATTGTCTATTAGGTATAGTTAAACAAACCATGGAATAATTTAAATATTAAATTTCGAACGTTTTTTTTTTTTATTAATCCATAGAAGCTAAGGTTTTCTAATATATCTTGCAAAAAATGGCAACCCATCCATAGGAAGTAATCACACTTCGTGTTATTTTCACTTAGTATCAAGGAACACGATATGCATCATTTGCACATGCTATACACGAATATGCAAAGGTTCAAGGACCCTTAGGACGAAAAAGAGAAATTTTGCGACGTAAAAGGAATAAAATAAATAATTTTTATAAACACAAAAGATTTTTCAAGCAAATATCTTGGGTCTCTTGCAATATATAAATAATATCAACGCATGATTATTATGAAATTTTTTTGTCGTTTATAACAATGAATCTTTCATTCCGATATAATTGATAATAGTCTTATATTTACTTTGAAAGGCGTTAATTATAATCACGTACATGTCATAATACTTCGCAACAGTAACTTTGTAGTAAGAATAACGACTACAAAGCCAGGAGTATCGAGTTCAAACACCGGTCTAAGGTCCTTTGACTTTTTTTACAAATGATTACTGCGTTTTTTTTTATTTTTATTTTTTTTGTTAAGGCGGGAAAAATGTACCTAAGCGCACACACCGTCGCTTGGGGCAACGAACAGGGTAGTGTGGGGCCTTTACCCACTAAATAAACCCGCCGTGTGTGGTTATTACTGCCTGGGGAAGGAAAAAGTCTTGAGAAAACTTGCATTAATTGAGATAAAATTGTTTGGGTGTTGTAACATACCAACACGCTCTCGGCTATTATAAGAGACTTTGGCCTATGTCGCTCTCCCTCCGAGAGGGCACCTATTAAAGTGCTGCAGTAAAATCATTATCTTCAACTCCTCTTTATAGTTTCCTACTAAGCAGTTTTCACCTATTGGTGGTTTGTGCTTGTGGTGGGGATTGGGTACCAAGTGGGAGTACTCACTTTTTGTTATACATATACAGAGTACCTATAGGTATAAAAAAAATACACAAGTCTCCTCTCCAATTTCGTGTGTGGTTAGGTAAATTTTTTCTCGCCTTAACAAAAACAAATGTACGTGTAGTTTCTGGACTGAATTTCCTGACAGCTTGTTTCCCTAGCGCTATGCCCAGTCTTTTAAAGGAGGTTTGAGAGAGCAGCTTTTGTTAAGGCGGGATAAAACATTACCTAACCGCACACCCAGTCGTTCAGAGCACAGGTATCCGCCATTGTTGTCTCTCCACCTGTACTGGCGGCCCACTGAAACTAGAAAGACATTACTTAAGTGATGAAGAATATGAACTTTTTTTTTGGTAAGGCGGGAAGTAATATTCCTAACCGCACACCCCGTCGTTCGGGGCAACGAACAGGGTAGTGTGGGGCCTTCACCCACTAAAGAAACCCACCGTGTACCGTCTATCCGGAAGAATAAGAACCTATCTATAAAATACTCTTAATTAGCTACGCAGTTGTAGATAATTACAATTGTATAAGAAATTCGAATTGTTTTTAATTATCGAACCGAATCATGCTACACAAGAAACACGCGAATTAATTGTTTTTTTTTTATGTCCTAGAAAGTGGTTCATTATTCTTTAACTATTTTTATTGTAAGATCATGCATGTCCTGTGTATGTATAATATACTCATGTTTTGAACAAATAAACGATCTTGTATCTTCAAATTTACACTAGGGTAGAGCCTTGCTTATCCCAACATGATTGGGCCGGCTGGATCGGGGAAGTACCACCCTCTCAAATAAGATCAGCGTGTAACAACGGTATTTACTCCTACCATTGTTTCGTATGGTGAGTGAAAGCGCCGGAGGCCCAAACCCTCTCCCTATCCTCTCCTTAGTATCCTACCTATCCTCTCCTTAATACTCTTCCTATCCACCTCCTAACCCTTTCCTTGGAGATGGCGACGTGTGAGTGATGCCTCCGATGGTGTTGCTAGCATATATAGGTTACGGTAACCGTTTACCATCAGGTATGCTTGATCACCACCAAGTAGTAATAAAATAAAATTACAAGATTTTTATAAGCCTTGCATCCACCCATCCATCAGCCTTTCAACGTCCACTGCTGGACATAGGCCTCCCCAAGAGAACGCCACAACGAGCGGTCCCGTCATGGGGGATAATGCCGTAATCGCCACGCTTGGCAGGCGGGTTGGCGATCGCAGTGGGTGTGGTTTATACTCGAGGGAGTGCTGCTGCCCACTCCCCCGGTATTCCCTCAGTCGGCTCCTACGACTCCCGTGGGTAGAGAGGGGTGGGACAATTCTAAAGCCGGCCCCACACGGCCCATTTTTTATAAGCCTTACTATCCCGCTATTGGGCATTAGTCTTGCGATTTAAGGTTCAAATTCGAGGTTTTCGTAGCCCTTGGTCTTACTACAACACTGTTACTACACTGTTACTCCATCTTTGAGTAAATAGCGGAATCTTACTGTAAAATGTAAATATATGTGCAGATACAACGAAATGCCATAAATAAATCGGTTCCAATACCGCTCGTTCCTCCAACGCTGTTAACGAAAAACACAACATAACTACTTTTGATATTCTTATTTGCTAATCTTTTACGTCATAGGTTTATCTTGTATTCAGGTAAGCGTTACTATCTTAGCCAATGTTGTAGCCAAGTGGGGTTAGATACGAAAAACACACGTGTTTATACTAACTTACGATCTAAAAAGCAGTGGTTACAAAAAACTTCTCACTGGACCACCGCATTCTTTCCCACGGGTGTCGTGCGAGGCGACTAAGGGAAGTAAGCAGTTGTCACCAATTGCATCACTGATGGTAGGACTGGGTAATAAGTGGGAGTGATCACTTGCTATCACACCCGAGCGGGTTGGTACCACCATCTCCCGTGAGACCGACCATAAAGTACATCGGTGTGTTTTGGTTGTAGCAGGAGAGAGTCGTAAATTATTTCACTTCATATCTGACATGAAATGGTGAGCAGCGGCTTGACAATACTCCCGGTGTAGTTGATTCCATGAGCGACGGTTACCATTTACCATCAGGTGGGCTGAGGCTCGTCTGCCAGCAAATGCAATAAAAAAAAGGAATGTCCACAAGACTTTCATGGTGTATGTGATGGGAGGCTTCAAGATCAATGGATTCGCGCTATTAGGATATTAGCGAATTATTAGATTAAGAAGATTTGTGTCCTTACCGGGTCATACCGGAGTCGGCCTGATCTTCTAACGGCCTAACATAGCCATTAGGCTATATTAGGTTATTACAGGGCTCCTAATTCTCAAGAAGGAATCGGTATAGCGCGTGCGACAAGTATGTCTCATTATTGTTAAAATATATTCAAGTACCTACAGGAAATGGAAAAATAAATTAGGTTCCAGCGATATCTTTGTAGGTATACTATATAATTATGGCATGCGCGAGGTAGGCCTATTGTATAGATAGTTAGTCGATGTGCCATTATCAGTCCCAGGGTTCCTCGGTATTTCCCCGGATTTTCACGTGTTCATATTACTGTAATTAACTGGATGTTAACATAGCATCACGTCTGTATTCCCCGAAGGGGTAGGCAGAGGTGTATTACACACTCAGGGTTCGCCAGCTATCCCAAGTCCCACGTAAATGGGGGCGAGCCTATTGACGTTTACCGGGCACATTTCCAAACTCCGGGCTGCTACTGAGAAGTTTTCTTTTTACGAAAAAGCTCAACAACACTGCCCGACCCAGGGATTGAATGGATGTCGAAGCCTTTAGTTACACAAACAATAACATTGTAATGTAGTAATATATAAAATATAATCACAGTCTACGTTTTTCAGATCGCCAGTTTCAGTCATGATAAAAAAGTAGGTATACGAGATTTTATTTTCAACCGACTTAAAAAAGGAAAGAATGTCGGACGAGCGACTGGTTAAAAAGATATACAATGCGAAAGTGGTAGGATGTAGGTACAGGACGAGACCGAGACTCACCTACCTAGACCAAATCGGTCATGTATCGGAGGAAGGTGGAGTCAGGTGTAACCGGCGAGCGGCGAGTTATGAATGTTGAGGAAGCGAGAGATGTATGCAAGAATAGAGCGTCTTGGCACTCTGTTCTCCCTGCCTACCCCGCAAGGGAAATGTCGATTCTCAATTCGACGGTATTTTTTTTTATGTACCTCAGAACTTTCGACTAGGTAAATCGATTTTGATGATTATTTTTTTATTTGAAAGCTGGTGCTTCCCGCGTGGTCTCAATTTGGTCCAGTTCTGACAATGGCATCCATGAGAAAACCATATATAAGTTTTTACTTGAAGTCGTTTTTATTGTGATGTTTATTTAATTCGTGATTTTAAATAGAAAAAATAAATATTCAAAAATAAAAATGTGGTTTTATTTACTTTTTTAGAAAATTTGTAGTTTTATTTGATTTTTTAGAAAATCTTAATTTTATAATATAATTGTTTAGAAAAAAATTACCTTTTTTTTCAGACCTGCACTAAAGAATAGTTTAGGTAGTGCGGGGACTTTACAAACTTATAATTTAACGGACGCAGAGTACACTCAGACTCAAACAGCGATTTGCAAATCAGAATTTTCCGTCCTGTGTGGGAATCGAACACACAACCGTGTGTTCCCAAGCACGGGAGGTCAGTTCCTCTACGACTACGTCATCTGTACATCCATCATCCATCCATCAGCCTTTTAACGTCCACTGCTGGACATAGGCCTCCCCAAGAATGGGGGATAGTGCCGTAATCGCCACGCTTGGCAGGCGGGTTGGCGATCGCAGTTGATGTTGTTAATACTCGAAGGAGTGCTGTTGCCCACTCCACCGGTATTCCCTCAGTCGGCTCTTACGACTCCCATGGGTGGAGAGGGGTGGGACAATTCTAAAGCCGGTCCCACACGGTCATCTATACAGCCAGATAGGTATCACATGCCTTTGGAAACTTTCTTTCGAGGCGTATCTTTCTAAAGGGTAATAATATTTTAAACAAAACTTGAAGACAAGTCTTGATTCCTACAAGAGCATGCATAAAAACTTATTTTTAAACAGACTGGACAAGGTCAAGATGTAGCCATTCGCACATTATAAATTTAGGCTCATGTATATAAAACCCGTTCTTAATATGAGCAGTATGTAAACAAGAATTTTCTCGTCTTTATAATATCCACAAGTACCTACCTATTAATAAATATGCTGGATATTTTTATTAGGTTTCTAATGCCTTTCGCAGTATAATAATTTTCACTATAATTTATTCCTATTATGAAGCCAGGCAAATCAAGTGCTAAAAATAAATACATATAAAAAGTAATATATATTATACTAATATTATTAATTACATTTTTTTATCCGTCATGGTTGGTAAACAAGCATTGGCTAGACGACGCTAGTTACATCAGAGGTGTCGATCGAGCATTGGTAAGCCCAGTGAAAGGCATGGTTGAGAGAGAGGAAGGATCGAACGATGATATATGAAGAAATGAGGAAGAGGTTTGGACCTACAGTTTCTCAGTCATGATGTCAGTTGACAGAATATATAATTAAATTATAAGCCCGCCGCTGCCAAAACCTAGTTTTTGGGTGGTAACTCAGGTTTCCGATATACTAGCGAGATAAAATGTATACAAGTTTTAAGTCTACTCAAGAGCTATTAAATAAAAAAGTTGCATCATAATCCGTTCAGTAGTTTATGCGTGATGCGCGAACGAACAAAGGGACAAACAGAAAAACACAGAAAAAAATATTGTTTTGTGTTCAGCCACGCCTATATAGCCTAATACAGTAGAGTTAGAAAGTATTACAGTATTTTTTTCTCAAATATCTTAAATGTACAGACACAGTTCTGTTACAGCTTTATAACAGTTAGGATGTCTTAGAACTGGTACTGATTTATATACCGACAGATTTCGTGATCCAGAAACGGAACAGATGGCGGACTGGTTAAGATAGCCGAGTGTTTTGGGTTCGTTTCTCAAACACGGGACAACTTGATCCACAAATAGTTTTCGCGTCTAGGTGTACTTTGTGACCGTTAAATTAGATGTTTTATTATTAAACCCTTTTTTTTTGTTTAGGCGGGAAAAATGTACCTAACCGCACACCCCGTCGTTCGGGGCAACGAACAGGGTAGTGTGGGGCCTGCACCCAATAAAGAAACCCGCCGTGTGCCGTCTCTCCGCCTTTATTGGCGGGCCACTGGAACTATGTTACATTCCTTCGGTGGTTTTATTATTAAACCCGCGATACAAGAATTATTCCTTAGTGCAGGGCGTTGTCTAAATAATAATATTTTAAGTGCCTATGATTGTATTATGGGTTTGGCTAAGTAGCCATTATTAATTTATTATAATAAAGTTACTATAATAAATTAATAATGTTAAAACTATTAACAAAAGTAAGTTATTGCCTACAAAATATACGAGAATAGGTACCTTAATGTGATAGACTGAATACGCCTGCCTAGAAATTGGGCGCGTCCACATCAATGCCCTTGTAAATGTCACTCAATTTGGACGTTTAAGGACATAGAGGGCATGCCGTATGTGACATTGACTGTGGATCGGCGCCACATTGTCAACCTGAAGCTGTTTTTTAAGCACTTGCATTATCTAATCTACACCTGCCTACTTGGGTCAAGAGACGGTGAACGACGGACTTGCCATGAAGCTTATTATAATTCTTGTAATATAGTACAGTACGTTGCAACTAAAAAAAATACATTATATCTATTGTTAATATCTATAATTAAAGGGTTTTTAAAAACCTTTAACTGTTTGTAATAGAATTTTTACTTTCCAAATTCTTGTTTAATATTATTACGAGGAACAGTTTTTCCCATACAATAATATTATTTTATAAGCTTGTCACAAGAACGAATATGTATTTTATATATCGCTAACTTGAGAATTGTTATACAGACTTTTATCTTTTAATAGTTTTTTATACAAAAGGTAGCTTACATTCTTTATTAGGTAGCAATTTGTCTTTATACAAAATTTTATTGAAATCTGTTTAGAAGTTTAGACGTACACAGGTAGCAAACACTTGTTATTAATGGATACATTTAAAATAAATTTATTTCGCCATGTTTTGGTCCGTTACATTTGGAACGGGCGCGTAAAATAAAAAGCGGTTCAAAACTAAAGGCCTTGGTCAACAGAGGGCGTTGGCACTGTGGCAATTAAAATGATAATGGATACATACTCGTAGAGTTAATGGCTAATGAGGAAAGATAATATGATTTACGAACGAGTCTGTGGAGAAAAAACAACGTGTTTTGACGAGCTCCTATAAAATTTTAGGTCAAAATTACGAGAATTACGGCCTGGTTTGGTTATACTATGTTTCTTAAGAAAAGACGAGGAACGACGAAGAAGGTTTATTGTCATGTGTATTAATGGACGCTTACATCCATTCATTTGCAATGTGAACCCTCATGTACCATGGTTTATGGATAATAAGCTAAATAGGAGTTTAATTAAGATCTCTCTTCTAAGTCGAACACTCTTGTCAGAGTGGTCGTGGTTGCGCAGATGGGTCTTCATTTGAGGTGTCTCTGGTGGACTTCGCGATGTTACGCCATTTTTGCTGATTGACGGCGTTGCGAGTACACTAGACTATAGACGCCGCTGTAGCTTTTTTAATGAGGTCAGTCCAGCGAGTTGGTGAGCGACCTGTTTCCTTCAACCGGATTTAATTAAGATAGCTTTTAGAAATAGATCTGGACTTAAGCCGTTAAAATAAATCGCATTTATAATGATAAAAGTCTTAGCCTAACTGCAGCCTTTGTGATAAACCAGAAACAACATATTCTATTATATTATGGATGCAAAAATGTACAGATACAATTTTTGTGCCGTCAGCTAAATTTCAATATGTTAAAAATTAATATATGTTAAAAAACATTAATTTTTTTGTTGTGGCTGTCAATTCACCGCCCATCTGTTGAGCCAGGAGCATAGTAGTTGCTGGTCGTGGAACTTACTTGCAACAGTACCCGATTCGTAACGAGTGCCCGATTTATAATGACAATCGGGCTAAACAAATTTAAGCCCAAAAACTATTTCTAGTATTTTACAATTTTGAAATCACCAATATTTTTTTTATATTAGGTCCTTGGGGTGGCGACTAGCATCCGGCCCACTTTACAATAGCCCATAGACGTTAGCAACACCAGAGGCATCACTCGCGCGTCGCTATCTTCAAGGAATGGGGAGGAAATATAATGAGAGGATACGAAGGATAACACCATATTAGCTAAAAATATTATTATGGGTAAGGCAATGCCATAAGTAATAATTATTAGGGGTAGGATTCATACCACTGAAGGAATGTAATATGGTTCCGGTGGCCCGCCAATAAAGGCGGAGAGACGGCACACGGCGGGTTTATTTAGTGAGTGAGGGCCCCACGCTACCCTGTTCGTTGCCCCGAACGATGGGCTGTGCGGAGAGGAAATCGCCTTAATCTGAAGAAACACCGTGGGGTTTGTATCTGACGGTGCTAGGCTTGCTTAGCTTTAACAATGACTAAGATACCGGCATCCCGCCGCAGGACAACTCTTTGTGTGATCCACAAATGGTTGTTCTGAGTCTGGGTGTACTTTGTCCGCGATATTGTATGTTTGTAAAGTCCCCATGAGGTCACAGTTTCAGAGAGACGACATACAGTGGGTATATTTAGTAGATGAGGGCCCCACACCACCCGGGTCCTTGCCCCGAACGACAGGGTGTGCGGTCAAGTACATTTTTTCCCACCTTACATAAACAGAGGGTTGCTTATCGGGTTCAGTAAGCGTATGTATGATAAACGTTTCTAAAGTATTGTGTAACAAATGCACTTATAATTTTCATATACGGATGGACATTTAAAACCCAATGGTGTACGGTCCGATGCGTTCGGATGGTTTTGTGAAGTACCTAGTGTTGAAAAAATTAATGGGACTCAGAGAATTTGTGATATTTATATGCTTTTGTGTTAGTTACGGCGACAGATAAACCCATCTAATGTTGAAGGTAACCGTTTATGAACTGAGCAATATCTGCAGGATTGGCATGATTCTGGTGCTGAACCACTGAAGTAATCTAACATAATACCAGAGGTCCGTCAACATAGCAGGAGAGACGGCACACGGCGGGTCTCTTTAGTGGGTGAGTTCCCCACACTACCCTGTTTGTTGCCCCGAACGACGGGGTGTGCGGTTAGCTACATTTTTCCCGCCTTCTAAATTAAAGTCTAAGTGTGGTTACCGCGTAGCATTACGTGAGCTGTAGTACGGTTGCTCATCATTACTAGCTCTAGTAGTAGAGCCAGCATGAAAGCGCCGGCCTGATCGGGGAAGTACCACCCTCTCACAAAATACCAGCGTGTAACAATAGTAGTTATTCTTACCGTTGTGTTTCGTATGGTGAGTAAGAGCGCCGGAGACCCAGCGTCTACCTATCCTCTCTTTATTATCTTTCCTATCGTCTCCTTATTATCCTTCATATCCCCTTCCTTGGAGATGGCGACGCGCGAGTCAGGTGTTGCTAGCGTCTATAGGCTACAGTAACCACGTACCATGAAGTAATAGGCCGCATGCTTGTTCGCCACACGTATAGTATAAAAAAAAACATAAGATACCACTACCTTCGAAAGCAGTTGGTATACGGTAAGGCTATATCTGAAGGTCCACCACGATACCGGGATGATTCCCTAGTACTGCCGGCCTACCATGAACTCTTAGACAGCGATTAAATTCCGACGCAATTCAAAATAGGTGTGTTGTTGTATTTAGTACCATGATGTCTAATTGAGCGATCTTGTTTAGGTTGTAAAGTAAGTTCATGGTACGAATTTCAATACAAAGATGTCATGTTTGTGATTCAGATTATGTGCTGATTCGGCAAAAAACAAAAGATTGCGTCTTTGACACGTCATGGTACGAAATTGCGATTCAGTTCAGTTTGGGCCCTAAACTGGAGCGCAATAAGCGTCGTGGTAAGCATGTTGGATGTTCTGTCTGTATAGCAGTTTTTGCGTGATTGAATAGTAACCTTTCAAAAATTCAACTTTATCACTACAATTTTAACACTTATTCATAATAATACCAGATTCTGCCCGGCTCTAAGTCCGCGTGGACGTCACTATATAACTATATTACTACGGCACACATTTATATATATGTAAAAATAGCTACCCCATGAGTACCATGCATTTTTTCGCCATGAAGTTTTTTTTTTACATTTAGTGGCAGACGAGCTACAGCTCACCTGGTGGTAAGAGATAGCCGTTGCTCATGGACTCAACTATACCGAGAGTATTGTCCAGCCGCTGTTCACCATTACATTCCACAGATATGAAATGAAAGAATAAACGGCTATCTCCTGCTACAACCAAAACTCACCGATGTGCTTCATTGATGGTCACACGGGAGATGGTACCAACCCGCTCAGGCCCGATAGCAAGTGAGTACTTTCACTTGGTACCCAGCCCTTTTTTTTTAGGCGGGACACAATCTTCCTAACTCCATACCCCGTCGTTCGGGGCAACGAACAAGGTAGTGTGGGGTAAAGAAACCCGCCGTGTGCCGTCTCTCCGCCTTTATTGGCGGGCCACCGGAACTATATTACATTCCTTCAGTAGTCACTTGGTACCCAGCCCTACCACCAGTAATGCAAAGGGTGATAATTACTTACTTCTCTTAGTCGCCTCGTACAACACCCGTGGGAAAGAATGGGGTAGTGACACTTGTATTCTTAGTCCGTTGTCCTTTTCAGGGCTCCAGAGTAGAGGATAATGAGCAGATATATGCTCGGCTCAGTAGTTGCATCGTAAAAGTGTAACAAACTAACTCACTTGCGCATTTGTATTAGTAAGGATTAGTAGGATAGAAAACGGTGGGACAGTTATGTTGTGGAAAAAATAATAAGTACCATACACTTCATCTAGCATTTTTTATTTGTCATTATTTAATCATTTTAGATATAATTCAACCATAGGACTCGTAAATTACGAAAAATAGCAATACAACAGTAAAAAATATAACAAACACAATATTTTTTATATTATATACATAATGCGAAATACCCATATTTAATACATAATAATATATGTATGTGCTTATAATTGTATATTCTGTTAGTCACCAGCCGTTGTTAGTGAGAGTGCCTTAGTATTTAATTTTAAGACCTTGGAATTCCATTATTTTAATCAAATAATTACTAAGGCTCTTGAAAAGTGTTTGAATAATTCTGAGGTAATTTAAACACCAATAGAAAATGACACTGGCCATACTAAGTTGAACCAATTTTTATATTTTTTATTGTTTATGATAGCAGTAGAGATTGATGGATTACCTAATATTATAATACGGATGTGAAACACCGCCAACAAAGGCCATAAATTAAAAATAAATCCAACATCCTAACTCCGAGCTGTTGTTGAAAATTTCATGACGAAAAGCCCAATCAATTTGTTGGCCCCATCCGGAAATCGAACCCGATATCTTGTGATCCACAGTCTCTTACACAACCTCTTAACCGACACAGAACATATAATAATACTGGGTATAGAACGGACACTTGTCCCCTCTCACCAATCGGGACTTCCTTAACTCGGTTGTGATTCTGTGGTCTCGAGGAGGCCACTCAACCCAAGTCTTGTTCTTTGGCCTTGCGACAGTTAAAGGGTTACTGTGCTGCCATACCCTAAAAAAGGACGGTATCGTGTTTGTTTATGACAACACAGGTTACTTTTAACACTGACTGTGAATCAAATTTACAGCTGCGTAGTAAATATTTGTTGCGATTTTTTTTATTTTAGCTCAGCTCTCAATATTCTAATATTAACGAGACTGTTGGATTCTGGTTTGATGTTAGGTTAGGCAAAAAATAAGCATTTTAAACCAAAGGTCTTGATTTCTGTGCCATAAGTATCTAAATAGCCTGTTACATAGTTAATTAATTTATTTTGTAAATAGACTTACTGTCAGTGTTAACAATAATACAAAATATTTTAAGTATAGTTTAAGTGTTTTCTTTAAAATAGTCCCACAACTTAAAACAATGTAGATAGTAATTAGTAGACCTACTTAGGTGAGTTGAAATTCTAATGATTACCTAATTGTCATAATTTAGATAGTAGGTACTTTATCTTTTATTCACTTTAATTTGCAATTGTCTCGCTCGCACGCGTATACGTGAATATCAATCTTAAGACTTCACGCACACATATGCTTGTATAGAAAAACTACATCTATATAGTGTATGCGTAATAATTAAATAGTTATAACGCGGCTTTTGTTTAGAGATCTACTTGTGTCCTTACCGTTTACTTTTTTCTTTATACTGTGCCATGGAGGCAGAGACTGTCCACTATATAAGTCCATAATAGAAGTTTTGGCGGGAACATGAAGAAGAGATCATGTCGTTGCTCCGAATTTTTTTCCTAAACTTGTGTTATTTCAAGTATTAATGTGTAAAAATGGTGGCCTTTTGCTTATTAACTATTTGTGTATGTGCATAAGTGTTGGCAAGTGATGTAGTGCGGCATAACTTGTTTTTTCGTGTTGTCTCCAAAACTCCATATAGGCTTCAGTAAAATCGCCAGCAAAGCGCTGAGGCGACTTTTGACATTGACTTATAGTCAAGACTAATTTTACATGACTTTGACCTCGACTACAACTTGTTTGATGAATTAAACTTACCTGTGAAGAAGACATGTACCCTAAATAAGTAATTGGCAAATACTCAAACCGAGTAGCCATTATTAAAAAAAAAGTCCATAATACCCGTGACCCGTGAACAAGAGCAGAGTATAACCAAAGGTTAAAGTCAAGTTTCAAAACTACCCACATGCCTGGGGTCTATACAAACAAATGCAACAAATTAACTTAATTATTGAATGTGCACCATAATCTAAGTATTATATCACTACAACAACATCGATACAAAGTGTTATATAGTATAACAAAAATATTTACATTAATTTACATATCAATAATATATTTAGATTTTCAAATTATTGAATATTGATAGATAAGATAATATTTTAATTATGCTATCTATGTTTAGATATTTTTATATATATTTTTAGCATTTGACATGCTTAGCACTATACATTAAACACAAAGTGAAAAATGTGAAATCGAAAATAACAGTCAGGAGCAGGATTTGAACCTGCATCTCCTGGATACCGTCCAGATGAAACTACTTCCGACCCCAAGACGTTGAGTATGATGTATTATCGAAATGTGTGTTGTAGGGTGTGATGCCAAGTGGGGTTACTTATTTGGCATCGGGCCCGAGCGGGTCAGTACCACCGTCTCCAGTGTGACCGGCCATGAAGCACTTAGGTGTGTTTTGGTTGTAGCGGGAGATTGCCGCCCCTGTCCATTTTCCCTTCCTGAGCGCGTGGTGGGTTTCGGTGATGCTCGGAACGGGCATTGATAAGGGTCATGGCTTGTGCGTAGGGCGTGAGGGGCTGATGCGGGGTACAGGGAGACCCGGTGAGAATGGTTCGCCGGCCACCTGCCGGTCAGTAGGGGACCCGAACCCGGGGAAATCCTACCTCGGGAGGCTGTCCCGCCAACCGGCGAAAATCCCGTGGAGTTGCCGTCGTGCCGGAGTAGGAGACCGGTGGGGACCCCACGGTGACTCATGGGGGGGCACCGGGGGCCCTTCCGTGTTTCGTGTCAGCTCCTCACAAAACCCATTGTCTAGCCATGCGCCAAGTGTCACTACCCATTTTTTCCGAGTGTCACCGGTACCCATTGTGCGCGTGCCCATATCCTCCAAACTCTTCACAGATCATGGCCATAAATAAAAAGAGTAAGTGTTTTACGGCGGACTCCCTATCCACATCATCAGTGGAGTTTTGCAACATCAGGGGTCTTCACAGTAATCTCGACGTCGTCCATCACCATCTCGAGACGGCGCGGCCTGCCTTGCTCTTTTTGACGGAGACGCAGATAGGTGCTCCGGATGACATTTCGTACCTTAAATACCCTGGCTACGAACTGGAGCATTCCTTCCATCGTAAAGCCGGGGTGTGCGTATTCGTTAGGAGTGATGTCTGTTGTAACCGCCTTCGGGGCCTTGAACATGGCGAACTGTCTATTTTATGGCTACGCGTAGAATATGGTGGAACAGACCGCATCTACGCGTGCCTTTACAGGTCCCATGGCAGTGATTTGAGGTCAACTCATCTTTTCGAGAACGTCGAACGGGGGATAGACTAAATATTGGAGCAGTTTCCATCTACGGAGGTGGTGGTCCTTGGTGACTTCAATGCTCACCACATAGAGTGGCTTGGGTACCGGACCACTGACCTCCCGGGTCGGCAGCTCTTCAATATGGCTTCGGCCTATGGTCTCTCTACCCGTGTCCCAGATATTGAGAGTCATGAGCCCTCCTTGTTGGACCTTCTGCTGACTTCAAATCCACTCGGATACCGAGTGATGGTTAGTGCTCCTTTAGGATCATCCGATCACTGCCTGTTCCGCTGCACTGCCCCTGTTGCGAGAACCAATCGCTTTCCAGCGAATGGGTCTCGTAGAGTCTGGCAGTATAAGTCAGCTGATTGGGATGGATTACGCGAGTTCTTCGCGTCCTACCCTTGGAAGCAGCTATGCTTCTCGTCTAGGGACCCTGACGTCTGTGCGGACTGCATGCATCACGGAAACGGTGATTATGGGGATGGAATTATTTATCCCCAGCACCAAAATACCTGTTGGCGGTCGCAGCCGTCCATGGTTTAGCAAAGCCTGTAGGACGGCTGCACGCCAGAAGCAGTCCGCATACCTGGCCTGGAATAGGGCCAGGAAAAGTCAGGATCCGACCGTCAAAGAGGAGAAGCGGAAATTAAATGCTGCTTCCAGGTCCAACAAGAGGGCTATTGCCGAAGCCAAGGCAGAACACATTGCCAGAATTGGCGAGCGACTTGCAAGCTATCCCAATGGGAGCCGAGATTTCTGGTCGCTCGCCAAGGTAGTACAGGGCAACTTCTGCCAGTCTAGTCTCCCACCACTGCAGAAACTAGACGGCAATTTGGCCCATAGTGCCAAAGAGAAAGCCGATCTTTTGGGCCAACTCTTTGCCTCAAACTCGACTTTGGACGCCGGAGTGGCCACACCACCCATCATCCCTCGGTGTGAAAGCTCCATGCCTGAAATCCGCATTACGCAACGTGCGGTCAGGCGGGAGCTGCTGCTACTGGACGTCCATAAGTCGAGTGGGCCGGATGGCATCCCTGCGGTGGTTCTTCGAACGTGCGCCCCTGAGTTGACCCCCGTCCTTACGCGCCTGTTCCGCCTTTCATACAGTACCGGCAGGATTCCTACTTCGTTGAAAGTAGCCCATATTCACCCTATTCCCAAAAGGGGTGATCAGTCGGACCCGTCGAATTACAGGCCAATCGCGATAACATCCCTGCTCTCCAGGGTTCTGGAGAGTCATCAACCGCCGACTTCTGCAGTACCTTGAGGATCACCAGCTGATCAGTGATCGCCAATACGGCTTTCGTCAAGGTCGATCAGCTAGTGATCTTCTCGTGTACCTCACTCATCGCTGGGCAGAGGCCTTGAAGGGTGGGGGTGAAGCTTTGGCGTTCAGCCTGGATATCGCGAAGGCATTTGACAGGGTCTGGCATAGGGCCCTTCTATCGAAGCTACCATCGTATGGAATCCCCAAGGGGCACTGCAAATGGATCGCTGGCTTCCTCCATGGTCGCAGCATCAACGTCGTTGTAGACGAATGGTGCTCTGATACCATGGAGATTAATGCTGGCGTTCCTCAAGGCTCGGTGCTCTCCCCAACGCTGTTCATCCTGCATATCAATGACTTGCTCTCAATAGAGAGTATGCATTGCTATGCGGATGACAGTACGGGTGATGCGCGATATACCGGCCATCACAAAGTCCCTCGGAACATGCTGGAGGAGAGGCGGATCCAACTTGTGTCTGAAGTTGAACGCTCTCTAGGGCGGGCCTCGGAATGGGGAGAAAAGAACTTGGTTCAACCCTACGAAGACACAGGTTTGCGCGTTCACTGCAAAGAAGGACGCATTTGTCGTGACGCCCCAGTTCCAAGGGGTAACTCTCCCGGTCTCCGAGAGTATTGGGATCCTTGGCATCGACATATCTAGTAAAGTCCAGTTCGGGAGCCATTTGGAGGACAAAGCCAAATTGGCGAACAAGAAACTGGGCGTCCTGAACAGAGCCAAGCGGTACTTCACACCGAGGCAGCGACTTGTGCTGTATAAAGCACAAGTCCGCCCTCACGTGGAGTACTGTTCACATCTCTGGGCAGGCGCACCAAAATACCAGCTCGACCCACTTGACTCCCTGCAAAGACGCGCTGTTCGAATTGTCGATGATCCCAATCTCACAGATGAGCTGGAGTCGTTGGGGCGGCGGAGGGACTTTGGGGCTCTCTGTGTGCTCTATCGACTTTTCAACGGGGAGTGCTCTGAGGAACTGTTTGAGGTGGAACCAACAACGCCGTTTTACCACCGGACCTCGAGACGCCGTACTAGGGTTCATCCATACCACCTGGAAACGATCTCGTCCAAGACGGTTCGTTTTCAGCGTTCTTTTCTACCACGTAGGTGTAAGATCTGGAATGAACTTCCTGCTGCGGTGTTTCCCCAGCGTTACGACTTATCCCTCTTTAAACGAGGTTTGAGAAGAGTACTTTAGTCACGGTAGGCGGCGACTTGGCTGTGCCCCTGGTGTTGCCATAGTCCATGGGCGGCGGTTACTACTTACCATCAGGTAGGCCGTTTGCTCATCTGCCACCGTAGGCAAAAAAAAAAACGCCAATTTGGTAGTAAAATGCAACCAGACGCGGAGCCAATCTCATAATAGGCATGAATGGCATGATGACTGATTTTTACAATCTATTCTATGATATTCAGAAGTATCTAATAACTAAAAATATATTATCATAATTCTGTAAAAATATTGGCTTTTTATGCAGTAAAATGAAATTTAAATTTTAAATTTCAAACACGTCAAAACGCACGCCATTTGTCATGACGTCACGCATCAGTACGGCAACAGTTTAAACACTATAGACAAAGAGAATGTAAAGAGCAAATGACGTCACGTCTTAGCACGTGACGTCATTCGCTCTGATTGGTGTTTAAGCTATGATAGCGGATTGTTGTATTTTGTAGGTTTATTTTATCAAATATATTATTAATCTCACCATTAAATAAGAATGAATATATTTTTCGAAGTCCTTGAATCCTATTTCCTTAGATCACTTCAATATTTTGGCGATACTTTATTACTGTCATCAAGCCTATTATATCTTTACTACTATTTGAATTCGAAAATGCGCTTTTTTGTTAGTTTATTGCGCTTTCACACCACAACTATTCAATAGATCGGCATGAAATTTAATGTGCATATATATAATCCAGAACCCAGAAAAGGGCACTTTTTAACGAAAACATGCTACTTTGTATTCCCTTCCTGTGGGAAAGCATTTTTTTCATAGAGATTATCATTGTTCCTCAAAATGACGTATTTATATTCGGAAGTCTACACGGACGAAGTCGCGGGCAATATCTAGTATTTAGTATATTCACAATAATAGATTCTAATTTATTCTTAGTATAAACTTTGTTATTGAACATAAACAGGACATAGTATGTTGAGAGATAATAATGGTAATTATAAACGGTTTCGTACGCTTATAAATATATAAATAAGTGCTATTTTAAAACACGATCGAACAAACATGTTTTTCTTTTCTATATACATTTCTCAAATTATTTATTCTAATACAAATAAATAAATATTCACGGACATTTCATACAACGTCCTCTGGTCCCAAACTAAGCTTAACACTTGTGCTATGGGTACTAGATTACGGATATAATACATAATATTACTTTTTTTTTCTAAATACATACATATAATAGATAGAAAACACCCAGACGCAGTACAAATATCTGTGTTCATCACACAAATAATTGTCCTGAGTGGGAAACGAACCCGTGCACGGAAGTCAGTTACACTACCGACCACGCCACGAAGCCGAATATCATAAAGAAAGTTTGTTTATTTGTTCTCAGTTCCTCCGAAAATACTGAGCGGATTGGATAACATATTTTGCATTTAATAATATATTATTCAGGAAGGATATAGCCTAACTAACTTCACGATGTAGCCTTTGGGAGCGCATCAATGATAGAGAAGGACCGAACTATAAAATTTTCTATAAACATTATAGTTAAAAATATATACATACGGGATAGGAACCCCTTAGTAGAACTAGTATAATAATCATATAAACGTTAATCCCACGTAATAAGGTCGAGCCTTTTGATATCTATTTTTCAATCGAGATTCTGCTCTACTTCTGAGAAGAAGAATACTCATACATGGTTTTATTTTGTAGACTCAAATTGGTCTTAAAAATTTAATTTTAATATCTACAATACCTACTCAAACATCAAGTTAAAATTTCGACGGATAAAAATCTGCTAATTAAAAAGGAATTCATCTACTTTGATCGTTCAAATATTACCATGTAATAGTGGGCGAGCCCTTTCACTTTATTTATTTAATTGGTTTTAACGCCACGTGTTAACAAAAGCATCTAACTTCCTAAGTACTCGTATAATGTGAATCTATAAACCAATAACAGTTTTTATTTATCTATAGATAACAAGAGAGTGATTACCAACAATTATATAAGGCTGGCACAATATTTGAAGAAAGAAAGAAAATAGATGTTTTCATATCTGCGAGCCATCCCGTGACGTCTCATTTTTGTCACATTAAATAATATGGAAAAACTTGATGAAAATGCAAAATATTTATATAATTGTAGGTAAAACACGTAAAATGTAACCTAATTTGATGAAATTCATTATCTTTTTCTCGAAAATCCGGCGAAGTAAGGATATTGTATTATTTATAATTGTATGTAAACTTAAAATACTATAAATTAAGGTAAGTTTCATTATGATACAATATGAAACCAAAGCCTATACATTTGTGGGCATTCTCCTTTTCAGATGGAAAAGCCCAATAAAGTTTCTTGGCTAATTATATTCCCGTAGTATCATGGACTGTCACTAACGCCAATAAATGGCTCAGTTGTCCTTTAATTAATTATTTTTCACACAGTGTATACAAATATACAAGGTACATAATACTATTAACTACATTCTTATTTTATTTTACAATTATCGTTAAAACTAAATAATAAAAAATACACATTAAGTTTTAAACTCATCAACTATCTACATATAACAGTTTATTCTAAATTTTACACGTGGTGTGTGTTTTCAGTTCTAAATTCTTTTGTAACAATTTTACACTAATAATATGTACCATTATGGTGTAAGTTTAAATCGCGAGTCTTTGCTATATAAGTTGCTTAAAATAATAAATTCCACATTTTAGGTATTACTTTACAAGAAGTTCTGTATTCAAAGTCTCCCAAAGACCTCGACTCTAATTTCAAATTCTTAAATATCACTTTACAAGTAAGTTCTATAGAAGACTTTACACATCACTTCACATTATAAATCTAAAACATTATACGTTACAAATAAGTTCTGTATTCGTAATCTTTACACTTGAAGTCCAAAATTCAAAATGTTGCATGTCACTTGGAGATTCTATATTCAAAATGTCACTCACATCACAGAGTTCTAAATTCAAATCCACCAACCTGTTACTATAAGCAGGTCTGTGGCTTACAACAACGCCCGCGCGGCGCTGCTCGAGGGTCGCAGCTGTCTCCGCGGGACGGGGGCGCGGCGTCAGCGCGTCGGAGCTAGCGACCCCCCGCCCCACCAGCGCAGGCCCTCGGGGTCCACGCAGCGTGCGCGCGCGGCCCGGCGGGACACCTCGTCCAACACCTCCTACGAACCAATACCGAGGCTTTTTATTTTTAATCCATGAGAGACAATATAAGGCAGAGTAACCACCTCATCTCATTCCTCGGATATCTTTGGTTTTGGTTGTAATCTGCACATATTTGTTGACCCGACCCTGGGCATCGAACCCGAGAAGCGTAGATTACAATATCATACTG
The DNA here is from genome assembly GCA_948253155.1 of Leucoma salicis. Classification (NCBI taxonomy): domain Eukaryota; kingdom Metazoa; phylum Arthropoda; class Insecta; order Lepidoptera; family Erebidae; genus Leucoma; species Leucoma salicis. The sequence goes on along the minus strand of OX411808.1, from coordinate 4,019,599 downwards.
AAACGCAAACCTTGAAACATAGTAAGGATCTAGATGCCAAAGACATTTCTTCAGACGGCTTATCAAGTCTGGTACCCGCATAGTGCCAATGAGCTGGATTAACGACAGGCAACCTGTGCCAACATTAGGACATAAACATTTGATGATCATAAAAACGTACGTACCTGTTTCTTCAATACTATATGCTTTCCTTTCCAGTATTTCATTAAGCCTCTTTCTTGCAACGTTGAAACGATATCTGAGGATGATATCGCCAGATCCTTGCTCAGATCCCTTATACACAGCGTAGAGCCAGGAGCTGAACATAGCCTCTTGAGTAAGGCTTCTTTCCAATAAGATCTGTAGGATATAAGACCGAGATCCGATAGTGGAGTTTCTGGTGAACCAACTTTGCCTTCTACCTTGGTCAAAAGGTAACCTGTTGGAAATAGGATGTATTAATACGTGGGACAGGCATTTATGTATAAAAAAATAAGGTCCACAATTAGACACTAAAAGTGTCCACTATAAATGAGTGCGCAACTCATCAACATGCCTAAATCTCTTGGAAAACCTCATTCCTGTGTCTCGTTCTTTCTAAAGTGTCATTACACTCACACACGCCGTTAAAAGTAGTTACCATTTTATAATTTAACTGCCTCGGTGGTGTAGCGGTAGTGTATGCGACTGCTAATCATGAGGTCTCGGGTTCGATCCCCGAGTCGGGCAATGTTATTGAGCTTTTTCCTAACAAGAAAAATTCTCAGTAGCAGCCCGGAGTTTGGAAATGTGCCCGGTAGAAATCAATGGGCTCGCCCCCTATTACGTGGGACTCAAACATAGCTGGCGAGTCGTGGGTGTGTAATACAACTCTGCCTACCCCTTCGGGGAATACAAGCGTGATGCTATGTTATGTGTTATGTTACCATTTTATAAAATTAATGCGAAATATACATTTAAGTAAGATTATATATACAAGTTTTGCCACGATTTATATACACAATTGTCCTTTAGATAAATGGGGACAGTTTATTAATACGGAACGTCAATCGATAGATAACCTTGGATAATGTCTAGGTTGAAATTTGTGCACCACTGAAGAAATGTAATATGGTTCCGGTGGCCCGTCAATAAAGGCGGAGAGACGGCACACAGCGGGTTTCTTTAGTGGGTGAGGGCCCCACACTACCCTATTCATTGCCCCAAACGACGGGGTGTGCGGTTAGGAAAATTTTTTCACGCCCTAATAAAAAGAAAAAGTTGACATTTGTGCAGGTACCCGAAAGGGTATGCCGGCGACGGACCACTGAACTTCACTGAGGTAACGTAACATAGTTCCAGTGGCTAGGCAACACAAGCGGAGGCACAGCACACAGATTTTTACTGTGGGTGAGGACCCCACACTACCCTGTTCGCTGCCCCAAACGACGGGAGTTCGGTTTTTTTCCCGCCTTAACAAAAAAAAATAAAAAATGTTAAAGTTTGTTCGGGTCTGTGAAAGTACTCAATTCAAGTGACGGACTAAGAATACAAGAGTCACTGTGGTGTCGTATTTTTGATTAAGGGAAGTAAGCGATTATCACCCATTGCATCACTGGTGGTGGTAGGGTTGGGAGTGTTCACTGGCTATCCGACCCGAGCGGGTACCACCGCCTCCCACGTGACCGACCGCACTTTGTTTTGGTTTTAGCGGGAGATACCCGTGCATCCTTTAATTTCCCAACGTACTTATACCCCATATCTAATCTATTAAAAAAGGAGCCGATAAAAAACTTTATGAACCGACAAATATTTCATACAAGGAATTGAATTGAAATATACCGATTCGGATGATTTTATTTTACAGCAAACTCGATTGCTGTCTAAATAGAATTATTTTTTATTATTGTCAACAGTGGCAGACGAGAAAACAGCCCAACTGACCTAAGTGGCAACCGCCGCTCATGGACTTTGCGTACACTAGGGGTACAGCCAAGCCACCACCTACCGTGAGTAATGCTCTTCTCAAGCCTCGTTTAAAGAAGGACAAGTAATGAAAAGCTTGAGGTTATTCTGCACATAACTAAAGCAAACTTAATTAATTCAAAGTTAAATAAGGGTAAAAGGTTAATGTAATACTACGCTAAAATGCAACATGACTTGTAGATTATTTTTTTTAGATAAAACAATAAACTAGAACTTACATTATTATGTGAACACAACACGTGGCAAGTAAAAAATGTTTGTTTTCAAGTTTACCAACACTTGTTTAGGGGTAATTTGTTACGTACGTATGTATGATCCTAACTATTATAAAGCTGTGACACTAGGTCTGTACATTAAAGATATTTGAGAAAAAATGACTGTAATAGGCTATATAAGCGTGTCTAAACACAAAACATTTCCTTTTAGATATTTTGTCTGTTTCGTCTGTTCATGTACGTCTCTATTACTTCAATAGTAGGGGAGCCGCAGAAGGAAGTATGGGATTTACTCGAGCGCGGCAGATTAACATAAGGGAGGATACCTTGCATCCTGCTGAGTACCTGTACCATATATGAGCCCTCTATATAGTGACATGCGTCTAGGGCAGCCCGTCAGATTAGTAAAAAAAAGCGCGTCAGATTAAGATAAGGTGGGTTGATTATGAGCTAATAAGAATATATTTTGAAAATCTGACGATTTGAGCGTGACGAAAGGGAGTAGGAGGGTTACAAAGCTGCAAAAAAAAAACGATATCTTGACATTCTCGAGTGTGGCTAATTTTATTTTTATTTTGAAGGAAATAATTCAAGGATAAAGAAAAATATATAATCTGACGATTTCCACAAGCCGAAGTAACAAAAATTCGTTGTCGATGGAAAGTTCAAAATGATCTGGTTTGCAGGTGATCAATTGCCGAAAGCGTATGAAGATGTAGTCATAACACCTGATATTCTTGAGGATACTCCAGAATCAGGTATATCTTTTCTCCATTAATTAAAAAACACGTTATTCATAACGAAAAAATATTGTTAAATATTTTAATGGGTTCTTGTTACAGATACGCAATCTGAGGATAAAATCAAGCCAGAAGAGGAAGATATTTCTACGGATGAAGATCATGATTAATTAATTAAATATAAAAATATATTTCTTTTCGATTTTTTTTAGTAATTTTTTTATAAATACAAGTATTCTATTTTAAAAACATACACGTTTTTATTTGCATGCTATTTCCTGAGCTGTTCAATTAATTAAGGACAATAATTAAAATAAATATTTTTTAAGTTGTCAGATTAGGCGAATCCCTCTAGGTAATCGTCAGATTATGAGACAGCACGTCTAGGACATAAAGATGAACCATATATATCTTAATCTGACGCGCTTGAGTATTTCAAAATGGCGATTTTATTTTTGCACATTATATTAATGACCGCGAGTTCGCGTCACATCGAAATCGTCAGATTATTGAATGAGAGTTTTTTTTAGGCTCACTTAACATCCCCTTAGAAAATCTGAGACACTCGATTAACTTTTTTTTTTCATTTTCAACCCTTAGTTACGTCCATCCGCATCATGCAAACGATCAGATTAACATACATACATTATTAAAAATACGTAGGACATTGATGATATCAATATTTGACGCGCTCGAGTATGTCCATGCAACAGTTTTTTTTACATATTTGAAAATCTATAGCTGCTTACCCCACTAATGAAAAGGATACATTATATAATTTTTATCTTCTTATCATCTAAGCGTTGCAATTCAATAGGTCTCCATGGCGCTCGAGTATAACCCCAATAAGCATCGTCGGCTCCCCTATTATCAATATATCCTCAGAAGCAGCAGAGAACGACATAAAAACGTGAACACCAGCCATAGCGCATAAGTTCATCGCGACACGGCACATCAAGTTTATTTTTATACTAGTCTTTGCCCGAGGCTACGCCGCAGCCAAAAGCTAGTCTTTAGGTTATATCTCAGTTTCCCGATATAGTAGCGGATAAAATGTATACCAGTTTTTAAGTCTAATCAAGAGCTATCAAATAAAAAAAAATTACATCAAATCCGTTTAGTAGTTTTTGCGTGATGCGCGTACAAACAAACAGACAAACCGACAAATACAAAAAATCTAAAAAGAATAGTTTTGTGTTCTGACACGCATATATAGCTTATTACAGTATTTTTTTTGAAATATCTTAAATGTAGACACAGGTCTCTTACAGCTGTATAATAATTAGGATTTAAATGCATCTAAGCTGCAATGAAACGAGATACATCCCGAAAAAAAAGTTTTATTCCAGAAGCAAGTTTAATATTTGCTAATCAATTAAATTTTTTTATGTAATTCAGATATAATCTAATAATATTTACATATTTCTAATATTTACGTCAATATTGCAACTTTCGAAATAAAACTGCTTTTATGGAAACTATCGTGTTTGATTGATTTTGTACTATTCTGACATGCCCCTATGCATTTTACAGTACATATATGGTTACTGAACGACTGATCCCATCAAACAAGATGGATGAATTTTTCACTTTGTGTTAATGTATAGTGGTAAGCATGTCAAATGCTAAAAATATATATAAAAATATCTAAATATTGATAGGGTTTGCGTCATTATTAGGTAAAAATCTTAATTGTAAAATTAAGTTTACCTGGTCGGTATAATGTATGAAAATACTTCCGACAGATGGTGCAGGCGTCACCCAAAGACGTTAAGTATGAATGTGTTATCGAAATTAGCAGTCAGGAGCAATTGTCACGATGGCTGAATTGGCAAAGCATCTGGACGGTATCCAGGAGATGCAGTTTCAAATTCTGCTCGTGACTGTTATTTTCGATTTCACATTTTTCACTTTGTGTTTAAAATAAGATGGATTCCGTAAAAATACTCTTATATCATAAGCTTATTCTTCAACAAAAGCTTCAATAAATTTGAGTATGTTTAATCCATTTTGAAATAAAACTTCGTTTACGGAATCTATCACGTTTATTTGATTTTACTACTATCCCGACGTTTCAAATACTTTACAGCATTCATGAGCCTTGGACGTCTATCATCTAAGTCATCAGATCATGAATGCTGTAAAGTATTCGAAACGTCGGGATAGTAGTAAAATCAAGTAAACGCGATAGATTCCGTAAACGAAGTTTTATTTCAAAATGTGTAACATTCGCGTAAATATCAGAAAGTATTATATGTTTAATCCGGTATTAACAAAAAACATCAAAACGTTCAATTATTACAGAGCCCTATTTACAACTCACCAATATTGCGCACACCATTCACTCTCCCCTCAAACAAATTGCACACACACGCACCAGCTTATCCTAGGTTAGTTATATCGCAGCAACCCTATTTACGTCTCACGTCCAACCCCCAAGCCTGTGGGGGGGAGTCTAGACGGGAGGCCGATACTGCACTGCATCGATCGAGGTCGGGTCGACGGCCCCGGCAGCCCAGCCGCTACGACCCTCGCCCCCCGGGGGGACAAAACAAGCGGAGGGTCAGGTGTTATATGTTCGACTTTGAGGAAAAATTGTCTGTGGTCACAATATGAGATAAGCCTCTAGTAAAAGCGACAGTTAAGGCTGTGCAAACATCGACATAGAAACTCGAGACATCTTTAGATACTGAGTGCATGTTCGACATGATAATAATAACATGATTTTATTAGTTTCGCTTGTCCAAACTATTACAAAGATTTAACAGAGCTGTGTCTGTACATTGAAGATATTTGAGGAAAGATGATTATATAGGAGCGTGTCAAAACACAAAACATTACTTTTTAGATTTTTTGATTGTTTGCCTGTTTGACCGCGCATTACGTAAAAACTACTGAACGGATTTTGATACAACTTTTTTAACTCGAAAGCTCTTAATTAGACTTAAAAACTGGTATACTATATTGGGAACCTGAGATATTACCTAAAAATTAGCTCTAGGCTGCGGCGGAGCCGGGGGCAAAGACTAGTAACTAATAAATATAAAGCATCTATTTATGTTGTCCGTTTTATATAAATGTTAAAATATACTGGATAATAATACGATCTCTAGTGCGAAAATCCGGCAAGAAACAAAAAGCATTTACTAATGTATGAATGTTGAGGGAAAAGGAGCTGATCAAAGGCCATCTGTATGGTTGTTTCGAAAAATACATAATATGTGCATTTTTCATTTTTTTTAAGTAATATTGTGATCTATTGAGACTATTGCGTTACGAACAAATTAAAATCTCGTCCAGTTCTAATATGTAAATGATATATTTTTGTTTAGGGCTTTGGACAAACCACCGAAGGAATGTAACATAGTTCCAGTGGCCCGCCAATAAAGGCGGAGAGACGGCACACGGCGGATTTCTAGTGGGTGAGGGCCCCACACTACCCTGTTCGTAGCCCCGAACGACGGGGTGTGCGGTTCGGTATATTTACATAGACCATAGTCTACTAAGATGTCCCAGTGCGAGTTGGAAGTTACAAGCTTTCGAGTAACGCATTGTCTGATATACTACGCGGGTGGTAAACTGGCATACGGCCCACCTGATGGTAGACGGTTACCGTAGCCTATAGACGCCAGTAACACCAGAGGTATCACTCGCGCGTCGCCAACTCCAAGGAAAGGTATAGAAGTTAGAAGGAAGGATAATAAGCAGTGGATAAGGAGAGGGTTGGGGCGTCCGGTACTCTCTTACTCATCATACGAAACACAACTTTATAATAGGCACATAATAAGCAACGCAGACGAAGTCGGTAGATACAGCTACATAACCACTGAAGTCATGTAACATAGTTCCAGTGGCCCGCCAATACAGACGGAGAGACGGCACACGGCTGGTTTATTTATTGGGTGAGGGCCCCACACTATCCTGTTCGTTGCCCCGAACGACGAGGTGTGCGGTTAGGTACATGTTTACCCGCCTTAACAAAAAAAAGTTATAGCTATATAAATAAGTAGCTCATTCATTCAGAATTAAAAGCTTTTCTTTTATTACAACTGACATTGCGGACTCATTTATAAGTATAAGGCCGATGTCACATTGCACTGACATTGACACAGAGCGTGTACTTTCAGAGTTCATTGTACATTTCTGTAGAGGTTAAATTCTTAACAATTTATGCGTATTGCGCTCCCCCGATTGGGGTAGGTAGGGTGAATACAAAATTGTGTTTTTTTTTATTCTGATGTTGTATTGTATTCATCCGCAGACGAACTGAGAATATAGTTGTAGTATAATGTCAGCTCAGTCTTATTTTAAAGCGGTATGGCGAATAGTGATAGGAGAAGTTATTATTTTTAAGGTAATTATTCCGGGAATATTAAAAACGTGAAATATACATATATTCAATTATAGAAAAACAATTAAGTACCTTTATTCTTCTGGGAAGTATTACTGCAATATACTGGCAATTTTACTTAGTTTATTATAAGCAGTACAAAAGTTCTACTACCACGTTAATACAAAGGGATGCAATTAGGAAAAACACAATTCACCGAAAAACAATATCTTATCAAAAATTTACAACTGCAAAAATAGTTTCAAAATAATAACTTGATGTGTAGCAACTCAGCAAAAAAACTAATATTTAAATTCAAGTGCGTTTGTTTGATTGAATGTTAAGCTTTCATGCATAAATAAAACGATAAACCGGCATAAACCGATTATCATGATATCTTTGTGATTTGTATTTTAGTACTTGATATGCTCAGCTACTGAACAGAAAACAAACAGAACAAATTATTCATGAAAATGGAAAAAGACATATCTCGCCATCGTTTAGCTTAATTGTAATAATTAGGCTTAGTATATAGGAATAAAAATGTATGCAAATACATCCGATACGTCGCGTGGGTCTTAAAGACATCTAAAAACAAATGTGAAGTGGATTGGGTGTGTCACTATCAGGTGACTGCGATAACTTAGCGATCCAGAGCACCTGGGAGTGGAAGAGACGCAGGTTCGTATCCTGCTCGCTGTAAATTGTTCGATTATCATGATATTTATCATACATACAGTCCAGAAGCCGGAGCGGATATAGGCTTGTCCGTATAGTGACGGAATAAGATTACAAGTGTCACCACCCCAATCTTTCTTACAGATGTTACGAGGCGACAAAGGGAAGTTTTTTCTGACGGCCGGTATATCGCGCATCACCCGTACTGGTATGCGAGTGATCCCTCCATATTCTACGCCTAGCCACAAAATAGACAGGTCTCCATGTTCGAGGCCCCGAAGACGGTGACAGCAGACATCATCCCGAACGAACACGCACACCCCCGCTTTACGACGGAAAGAGTGCTCCAGATCGTAGCCAGGGTATTTAAGGTACGATATTTCGTCCGGGGCGCTTATCTGTGTCTCCGTTAAAAAGAGCAGAGCAGGCCGCGCCGTCTCGAGATGTTAATGGACGGCGTCGAGATTACTGTGTAGTCCCCTAATGTTGCAAAATTCCACTGTAAGTGTGGATGTGGAGTCCGCCGTAGAAAGTCTACTCTTTTTTTGTCTTTTTGGCCATGGTTTTAAGGAGTTTTAGGGTGTATGGAAGAGTATGCAATGGGGAGCGACAGTACCCAAGAAACAAAAATAATCGGTATCACCTGGTTCAGTGCTAGGTAGTGGGTTTTGTGAGGAGCTGACACGAAGCACGGAACGGCCCCCGGTGCCCCCCTGCAAGCAACCGTCGGGTCCACTCCGGTCTCCCGCTCCGGCACAACGGATACTGACAGGATTTTCACCGGTTGGCGGGACAGCCTCCCGAGGTAGGATATCCCCGGGTTCGGGTCCCCTACTGATCGGCAGGTAGCCGGCGGAACCATTTCCACCGGGTCTCCCTGAACCCCGTACCAGCTCCTCACGCCCTCACCAGTCACAATCCAACCACCGGCCACTCTAAGCGCCACCGCAACCCACCACGTACCGAGGGATGGGGTATGGGATAGGGACGGAAATCTGCCGCTACGACCAAAACACACCAAAATTCTTCACGGTCGGTCACACGGCAGACGGTGGTACAGAACCGCTCGGGCCCGCCAACAAGCAAGACTCCTCTCACCTGATACCAAGCCCTACCACCAATAATGCAGTGGATGACAACTGCTCACTTCCCTTAGTCGCCTCATACGACACCCGCGGGACAGAATGGGGTGGTGACACCTGTATTCTTAGTCCGTCACCACACGGACATAGGAGTTACTGATGGTAGGTTATTTGTGAAAATGTGAAAGAGAATTTTACTGCGAGCGGGATTCGAACCTGCATCCTTTCCAATCCGGGGAACTAGACCGCTAAGCCATCGCAGTGACCGACGGCCATACCCAATCTCCACACCACATTTGTCTTTAAGACCCACGCCACCTATCAATTATACACCTATTATACATTTGTTTCATTGATGATGTTGCTACTTAAGATTTAATATAAGTAGATGCCCATTTTCATCATAACTTTGGGCCTAACTATACAGCCATAAAATGTATATCTCACTTACTTTTAACAAAACTTGCAATTGCGTTTTTAAGATTTTTGAATCTGAATTGTGAGATTAGGTTATAAACAACAGTATATTTTAATTAACTCTTATTTAGCTAGTTTATAATGAGAAACTAGTAACATACACTTAGTTTTACATATAATTATTACGAAACCTCATATTTTGTAGTAGGTTAAGTCATCTTACCTAGATTAATAAGAGATAAATGTGTTAGTAATCGGTCTGGCTAAATCGTTAAACAAGTCATATTTACTGTCGTTGGAATTAAAACTTGTTTTTTTCGTTTGTGAGACCAAGATTCGTTAGTTTCCAAAAATAAGCCAAAGACGATGGTATAATCACAGAGAATACGATCTGACACCGTGCCTTTTCAGCGACATATGTATTCAAACTTTATCAGCAAGAGTTCTAAACAATTATCATCAAATGTATTTTTCTCAATTTTGCAATTATAAATTTAATATTTTTTGCGTGTTTTCGTTTTATGGTAAAATGACAATAATTTAGTTTAAAGTTGACTGTACGTATGTAGAATACATTGTATTGTATTTGAAACGAAACATGGTTTAAGAGAGAGTTTGAAACTCTAAAATATTTTGATCTGTATTTTAAAACTTGACATGTTCATACTTTAAAGAACTTTCTGATATTTACGCGAATGTTACACATTTTTGAAATAAAACTACGTTTACGGAATCTATCGCGTTTACTTGATTTTACTACTATCCCGACGTTTCGAATACTTTACAGCATTCATGATCACGGGTGGACTTAGATGATAGACGTCCAAGGTTGATATGTTATTTCAACGGTTTCATCTACCCACAGTATATGATTTTACAAAATTTTTGGTTTATTTATTTTCACCCACCTAATATTCGTTTAGAAACACAGTGAAAATATCTACTTCAAATGTTTATGCTTACAATGTATGAGACTTTAAATTAGTATATTAAAATGAGTATAATACTCCTCAATAAATTGTAAATTTTTTTTTTTTTAAATCATATACTGTTGGTAGATGAAACCGTTGAAATAACATATCAACCTTGGACGTCTATCATCTAAGTCCACCCGTGATCATGAATGCTGTAAAGTATTCGAAACGTCGGGATAGTAGTAAAATCAAGTAAACGCGATAGATTCCGTAAACGTAGTTTTATTTCAAAAATACTTTAAAGAATATGAGTAGTGCAGATTGGGTGTCATAATTAGATGATTGCGATAGCTTAGTGGTAAAGATCGCTTCACAATGGGATGCAGGTTCGAATCCTGCTCGCAGTAAAGCTTTCTTTTTCCACTTTCACAAATATTTTTTCTCTAAAATATTCAAAACAAAAATAATATTGTTCGTATGTTGACGGACTGATAATACAAGTGTAACTAAACTACCCCATATACATTCATCCCACAGGTGTCGTATGAGGGGACTAAGAGAAATAAGCAATTATCACACATTAACAAGTGGGAGTACTCAGCTGTTATTTTCTTTATGTGGCGAACAAGCATACGGCCCACTTGGTGGTAAGCGGTTACCGTAGCCTATAGACGCTAACAACACCAGAGGCATCACTCGCGCGTCGCCATCTCCAAGGATAGGAGGTGGATAGGCAAAATAATAAGAAAAGGACAGGTAGGATACTACGGAGAGGATAGGAAGGATAATAAGAAAAGGATAGGTAGGATACTACGGAGAGGATAGGAAGGATAATAAGAAAAGGATAGGTAGGATACTACGGAGAGGATAGGAAGGATAATAAGAAAAGGATAGGTAGGATACTACGGAGAGGATAGGAAGGATAATAAGAAAAGGATAGGTAGGATACTACGGAGAGGATAGGAAGGATAATAAGAAAAGGATAGGTAGGATACTACGGAGAGGATAGGAAGGATAATAAGAAAAGGATAGGTAGGATACTACGGAGAGGATAGGAAGGATAATAAGAAAAGGATAGGTAGGATACTACGGAGAGGATAGGAAGGATAATAAGAAAAGGATAGGTAGGATACTACGGAGAGGATAGGAAGGATAATAAGAAAAGGATAGGTAGGATACTACGGAGAGGATAGGAAGGATAATAAGAAAAGGATAGGTAGGATACTACGGAGAGGATAGGAAGGATAATAAGGAAAGGATAAGGTAGGGGGTTTGGGCTTCCAGCGGTCTCACTCACCATACGAAACACAACGGTAGAAGTAACTACCGTTGTTACACGCTGATCTTATGTGAGAGGGTGGTACCTCCCCGATCGAGTCGGCCCATTCGTGCTGGGATAAGCAAGGGTCTACCACTGGAAAACTGTTACTACACTGTTATGTAGCCCGAGGGAGTCCATACCACAGTCTTCCATGTGTCCGACGTGAAACACCTTGATGTTTTGGTGGTAGTGGGAGATACCAGTCCATTTATTCATATCGCATACGTCAAATAAAATGGTGTAAAGCGGCTTGGCAGTATTCTTAATATTGTTGAGTTCATGAGTGGCAGTAACGACTTACCATCACGTAAGCCGTGGCTCATCAGTCGTCTGTCGCCATAAGTAATTAAAAATAAGTAACACTTACTGAAGTCAATTAACAGCCTGCCGTAGCCCTGTCGCTGGTAAGGTGGTAACGTCAATATGCAAGAGACATTGTAGTTCAGGAAAGAGTTCTTCTCCTGTTGACAAATCAAAGTAAACCGTTAAAGAAGTACTTCTGACGGTATTTTGACAACGACAGCGAATGATCATGAAAGCTCAGCTATCTTCAAGATACATAATATAAGATGAACTAACACAGATGTACTCTATTTTCCTTCACGCTTAAGAATTTGTCATAACATAAATGAATTCAGAGTCAAATTTGGGGCTTTACGAAATTAACTAAATAAGCATAGGGCTATATCTACCACGAAATCACTCATCTCGAATTGTAGTTAGCAGTCGCCCATCTAATCTGTTATTTATTAAACCTTACAAATCAATAAACAAGGTTTATTTTGAACGCCTATCGATATAAAGTTTGCTCTCCGACGCCATGTCGGCCGGCTCGACCGCGGAATTACCATTCTCTCATTGAGATCAGAGTGAAACTACGGTAGCTACTCTCCTAGTGTCCACCTCCTATCCCCTTTTTTGGAATCAGTGACGCGCGAGTAATGCTAGCGTCTTCCATATAGCACTTACCATCTAAACAATGAATACTATTTATACTTACTATTAAATAAAATTGATTTTTCTATTTGTAAAGTAAAAATAAACGCTTCTTATATAAATAACTAGCAGTGCCCGCGGACTCCGTTTCGCGTTAGAAATATTTTTGTCCCGGCCCGTTTGTCCTGCGTAATTCAGGTTAAAAGTTCGGGATAAATAAAAAATATGACGATGAAGTTATTTTTTATTGCTTTTTGTATGTTTTGTGTTTTTTATGTTACTGGTTTTTGTTGTTATTTTATTATTTGATGTTAATATACACTATTTACATTATTTACATCATGTTTACTTATTTTAATTGTTCAAAACTTCTCGATATATTAGTAGTAATGTTGTCATTTGGTACTAAAATATATTGTCTTTCAGGAGTTCCAACCCGAGATAAGCCAACATATAACTGCCCATGGGAAAAACAGTGCTTTCTCAGGTCACCAGAGAAAATGTTTGACACTGAGACTTATTAATAGTGAGGGCAAAAGAGACCTTGACGGGGGTAACCTTTTAAACGGTATAGGCAAATCAGTCGGAATCACGGGTATCCGCGGAATATAAGCAAGTTATCCCTCTATTCTCCCGCAACTCTTTTATGAGCAGCCTTGTGCCATTACACATATTGAGGGTCCCAAGTTCCTTAAAAGCATGATAGGAATGCCGACTTTTAGCATAAGGTCGTGGAGAGGTAAAGGACTCAAATTCTTGAGGATAGTGCACTGTATCCTCAATATTACACATCGTGTCAATGGACTTATAGTGTTTGACTTGAGCGGGAATTTTACCTAAAATTATTTTATTTATCTCATTCACTGAATCGTTTCTGGGTGAGAATATTGGCCCTAGAACAAAGCCAATGATAATCTCTTTCCATTAAACTTCCAAGACCGGGATATATTGCGTCTATCAGATCTTCTAACCTGTGTAATACGTGACCTGCCTATATGCCCTGATGACATCAGCACGTGTTCCTTTTGTTACTACTGGTTACTACTGGCAGCGTTTGCCGAAAATCGCCCGCAAAAACAAAAGTAACACCACCCATATCAGCGTCTGAGTTTCTGATGTCTTTTAGCGTACGGTTCACGGCTTCAATATGAGCTCTATGATGAATCATGGTACATTCGTCCCATATAATTAAGGATGTATCTTGTAAACGGCCGGGGCGGTGCGCACCGCACGTTTTTATTTTGCTAACATCTTTGAAGATATTTGTTTAAACTGTATAGAGTAAAGGGCACAAATATTCTACATTGAATTTCCGTTCTAAAAACATATTTATAAAGATATATATTAATACCATAAATGGGCTAAATAAGCTTCACAAAAATTATTTTGAATCCACAATTTTAACAGTAAAAGCAGTTATTGTGAGTTATCCGTAGGAGATAGGCATATGCTATCACGGACTTTTTTTACAGATTTTGATACGTTCTTTTATATTGTAGTACATTGTTTTGTTCTATCCTCAATAGTTTCCGCAGCGCACGCGATGAAAGCAATTTTTTTTTACAACTGTGATTACATTATTCAAGTTTAAGTAAAGATGAGTAATTAATTTTGGAAATTATTATAGCCTATGACACTCCACAATAACGTAGCTTTCTATTGGTGAAATAATTTTGAAAATCGGTTCAGTAGATCCAGAGATTACCCCTTACAACGTCACAAACTCACAAACGTTACCTCTTTATAATAATAGTATAGATGCATAAATGCCTAACAACGTCAACACCGCATTTTTACTAAAATATATATTTTTTGTCTGCTTGCAAACAGAAAAAAACGAATAAAAAAAAAATATTAAAGCAAGGTAAGCTCACTTTTTGTTTTGCTAAGTGAACAACAAAATAAATTTTCAGCTGGCCCCACACATTAAACTTAACAAACAATTTAAATGCGCGTAGAATTACTATTATAATACAAGAAATATATATACTAGGTATAAGTCAACAGAATTAGTATAAATTCATGGCTCTATAAGCGTGTTGCTAAGCAGGTTATGTGTGGTCAGGAGAGTATTCTCTTTTAAGCATCGTGCTCGTGCTTTGAAGAGCAGAGGTATATTTGGTCAAGACTTGCTATTACAACGTGCATGTAAATGACTACCTATAAAATAAAAAAGGTAACAAACAATGGAACTCGTATCTTACAGCCTACTAATAAATACGTTATAGGCTGTCTTTAGGTTGGTATCTGTGCGTCTGAAATTTAAAAATAGATTTGAATGGCGTATGCTCTGACGCATTCAAAGCGTTATTATCGGGTTGTTTGCTATATTACGTATACGTGCGTAATGTTTAACGGATATAATATTTAGAAACTATTTCTTTAGAGTATTGACCTAAGAGAACGTGAGGTGGTAATATTAAAATATAAACATCGCGTCTCATGATGTCTGTTCACACTAATCTCTCAAACCGAATTCATTGAAATTTTGTGAATTTTTTGAAAAATAGGTTTATTAGACTGGATAAGTGACCCCTTAATCATATTAAATGTAATTTTAAGAATAGTAATAAATAAATAAATATTCACGGACATTTCACACAACGTCCTCTGGTCCCAAACTAAGCTTAACGCTTGTATTATGGGTACCTACCAGATTACGGATAAAATACATTATATTACTTTATTTTGTAAATAAATACATATAATAGACATAAAACACCCAAACGAATATCTGTGGTCATCAATCGAACCCACGATCTCGTGCACGGAAGTCGGTTACTACCGACTACGCCACGAGGCCCGTCAAAGAAAGTTATATACGTCATAATTATTTATAAGATATTGCAAACATAATGGATGGTATTATGAATTAGTATATTGACATCAGTCTTCATTCGTAATCGAAAGTGTTTTTAACACGCTTTTATCAGCCGTTTCCGCGAATACGTATCTATGCATGTATGTAACTGAATCTTTGAACGTGAATTTGAACCACTACAAAATGTCGGATTCTATTGAAACTTTGTACATTTACCACGGACAATACAATTAGACAAAACAATTATTAGTTACGTTAATAACAGGTTCACATCAACATTCACTAGCTGTTTATAATAAGGCTCGTAGTTCCAGTAGTCAAAAAATTGTTTAATATTAAATTTCACGCTTCCTCCTTTAAATTGACAAACCTGCCATACACACTGTAAACCCAGTTTATGAATAAATCCTTGAAAAATACCTATATACCTACATACGTGTAGATTTATTTTTAACCAGAAGCAGGTATTTTGATATTTTTATATCTATTTTTAAGCACTTTGTGCCAAAATCCTGCCTTAGTGGGTGTTTACAATACTGGGTCATTTTTTAAACAGTGCGCAAATTTTGAGAGGAGGGTTTACCTAAGCAAATTTTAATAAACACGTATTTTTTATTTTGATATGTCTTAGTACTAAAAAATAAAGTTATCGCTAACGAAAGGTTTTACTTTTCAAAACAGATTTTATTGTCACAATACGCACGCGCTTCCGCAGGTATACCTACATCGGCGCCTGGTCAATGCGCCGACGCGTAGGTATCTATGCGGGTTACCGACCCCAAATTTTATAAGGTTCTTAATAAACTTTTTGTTTAGGTCGTGACCTGCAGTTATTTGTAAGAGTAGTTCCAATTTTTCCTTTATACTTTCATGGGCTTAGGACCATCAAAATGCAGAAAATAAAGCTTCTAGCTGCTCGTAAGATTAGTGTCCATATTTTACTGATATATGAGTCGGATAAAAAAATAAAAAAAGTGGATTAAACAATTAATGGAAATGTGTTCTATTAATGATATAGAACCACCAAAAACAGTTTGCGCACTAGTTAAAAAATTATCCTATAAAAGTCATCAACTGTCATTTTAAGTTTGTAGGGCCAGCGGTTCGGCCCTGCGTTGATGACTCAATCAGTCATTCATGAGAAGTAATTACATATATAGGTACGATTATGTGTAGATGAATGCCGCGAATTCCTTCTAAATAGTAGTACCATGGGCTTCAATATTTACAACCGACGCTTACTTTCGCATCAAAAAGTAAAAAGTCCAATCACTTTTGAATCAAAGCTCAGACAAAGCGCTATAAATAAGCTTACATTGTAAGCCAAACTATAAACTTGGGCGTACCTTAAATCACAAGCTGTCGTCGTGTCTACATCTTCAGGTCGTTGAACCGATGGAGGGGAGACGCGTAAAGGGGGGGGGGGACTCTACCTTAATAAATAAAACCTGACCTTTATAATACTAATATAATGACTGCGATCCCTGTGACGCGGAGTATTTGCAAACAGGCGTATATGGGTATCTTACATACATACATACATACATATTGTCACGCCTTTTTGCCGTGGCAGAGACCACTTCTCTCCACTTGCTACGATCCTGACACACATCATTCGCTTCATCTACTTTCATCAGCGCTTTCATGCATGCTCGTTGGTTTCGAGTACTCTTAACCTGGCCTTCCTTAAGAACATCTCTGATTTGGTCAAAATAGTTTCGCCTAGGTCGACCTCTACCAACTTGCCCATTATATTATTAGTATCTTCCCGGCCCTATTATTTTATTGAAAGCCACCCTTAGTGACAAGCGGTAACCACAAAAATCACTATCAGGTGTTACTACAACCACCATGTCGCTACTCACCATTTCATTTCGCGGAAGCGTAGTGAATTAATGCGACGTCTATCTCCCGCTACAAGCAAAACATCCGAGGTGCTTCATGGCTGGATGGTACCGAACAGCTTAGGGCAGTGGGTAGATAATAAGTAACTAGGTACCTACTCCCATTTGGTACCCAACCCTATCGCCACCAATGCTTGCAATGGTTGATAACTGCTTACTTCCATTAGTCGCCTAGGACACCCGTGAGAAAGAAAACAGTATTCTCAGTCCGTTACCACACGTAGAAACGGTCACGGGATCTAATGGCTCTGACTATTTAACCTCCACCAACTTAATATGGGAAACATACGTGGTTATATAACATACTTATATATATAAATATTTATGTATATTTTTTATGGGCCGTAGTTGCCTGAAATAAAGGAATAATAAATAAATAACTAGCCATTCATTATTATTATTTATTATAGTAGGTACATATTATTATTTTCTACTTTTAGTTCCACTTGCATGTTTTTAATTTTTTAAGTAGATACAATATATTTTTTGTTGTGAAACATCTAATGCGGAGGGAGTTAAAATTGGCTGTTAGCGTGGCGACGCTTTTATTTTACTTGTCCCGTTCAAATCTTGTATTCTTGTGAGTTTATACTCGTTTGATTCGACTTGAGGAGTATTCAAGTTATGATCATCTTATTTCTACAAAATAATTTCGATGTTTCACATCTGGTAGACGTCCCACGACGTCTAGTTTTTTATTTTCTTTTTATTCTCAATCAGCATGAAATATATTTAAACAAAAGCTTATTTTTTTATGGTACGTGTAACGATGATAATAAAAAAAAACATAACTTAAAGCAAAATTCTTAAATAGGTACATCAATATACTTAAATTATTGTGTTGTCATCAGTTTTTGATGTGCAAAGTTTAAATTTAATCCGACGTTTTGAAATGCGTGAAAATCACGTTTAAAAATTCCATTACATAGATATAGGCAAAGTAAATAACGTGTAAAAAATCTCGAGGAGTCAGAGGTATGTGCCGTACGAGGCCTGGACCTGGGACTGGCATCGAACTCCAATACTATCACTATCTTTGCAATCCTTGGTATTGCTGCAAGGCTATCAATGCTTACTAATAATATAAATCTGAAAGCGTGTTTGTTTAATTACTAAGTTTTCACGCCGTATCTAGTTAACCGATCACCATGATACATACATAAAGGCCGGAACCCATAAAAGGAAATAGGCTTTTTATCCCGGAAAAGTGGTCGGTTCCTATGGGATAGCTACCTTTGCATAGGTAGGGATAAATATTGTACCTTAGTGTGGCATACTGATATTGACACAATACTGAAGTCCACACAGAAGTCACGGCCAGAAGCTTGCTTCTGAAGTGAAACTTCTAATGCGACTTCCAACAATGTTGCATTACACGTTTAACGCTACCATGGAGGGGGTATGAAAGCACTGTTGCGTTAAACGCTCCTGGGGAGGGGGAATAGAAAGAGACAAAGCGAGAGTGAATCCTATTTTCAATTCCACATTACGAAGTTTCACTTCTTCCGCGCGGCGGGACTCCACGCACTATTTTTTTTTCTTTATTTTCTTTCTATTAAGGGGAGGGGGAGGGAGGGTTTCTATGGATACAATTCCACGGACACAAAATACACCCAGATACAGAACAACCATTTGTGGATCACACAGGGTTGTCCTGTGTGGGAATCTAACCCACAACACTCGGGCAGAAAGTCGGTATCTAAACCACTCCGCTATCTGTGCAGTCACACACACAATACTCGAAAATCTCTCTACCAGCAGGATAGCTACAGCTTACTAGCTACGACGGGGTGTGTGGTTAGATACATATTTCCCGCATTAACAAAAAATGAAGTATAGTTATAGCTTAATAATAATTTCAAAACCTAACAAATACGACTGGAAAGTTCTACAGCTGTAACCGAATTAATATTTTTTATTAATTAGGGAACGCTTCAGTGCCATTCCCTGACGAAATTTTGATCACAAAAGGCCCCTGCACGTGTCTACGGCGATACATAATGAATCCGCACAATAAATGTTAGATATAGTGTGCCCGACGTCTAGACGTCTGCGTTCGGTCGGTGTTTACATCGCTAAATTGTCACCCCACAGGGTTGCCAGTTTATTGCTTTTGATCCTCAAATGGAACGTTAACAAAGTGAAATTTAATTTAGTTTCAGAACGTAGTCATCGTAAATGGGTTTTACAGAGTGCAATTTCTGAAATAAGTTACCTATATTATTGTGTTACGCGATAGAGAACATTTTGGATAATCTCTGAAGGGTAAATAACAAAGAAAATAACATATTAATATGTAGTTTTTTCTGCAGCGTAAGTTTTAAGCTAATAAGCAGCAATTAAAATATATCGTGTGGGGACGGCTTTAGACTTGTCCCACCCCTCTCCACCCATGGGAGTCGTAAGAGCCGACTGAGGGTATACCGGGGGAGTGGGCAGCAGCACTCCTTCGAGTATTAACTATATCCACAGCGATCGCCAACCCGCCTGCCAAGCGTGGCGATTACGGCACTATCCCCCTATTCTTGGGGAGGCCTATGTGCAGCAGTGGACGTTAAAAGGCTGATGGATGGATGGATGGAAAATACGAATTTTTTTAAGTAACGTACAGGCTATCTTTGTTACTTTTTCCATTCGTCTTAAACCACTTGGTGATTTAATATTGGTAGTTCACTATTTGACAATATCACAAATATCAAAATTATAAGCAGCCAAGGCATTTTCTTAGCTGTTAACTATTTGTTCTTTCATTTTTGAAAAAAACTAAAAAACCAAGTAATTGAACAACAATAATAAATATCTACAAACCATATCTAAATAAAAAATAATAGAATGCCGTGTTAGATATGTGTATCAAAGCCATCAAAGGAGATGAAATGACAATAATACGGAAGAAAGGAAATAGTATCTGTCTGTCTGTTTTAGCACTGTTCTTCTTCACTGTTTTTTTCGACAAAATTTATTTTAGTGAGTGACGGTGGTTAAGTCCGAACTGACTTCATTTAAATAAAACAAACCTTTCCATTATCTTGTGGATTTAGCAAACCAATTGAAAACTGTAGGTCAGTGTGGCCAGAAGACAAGCACAATCGCCACAATTTGTGGTTAAAAAATTTAAAAGCATGAATTTTATTCAAGCTCAACTTTTATTTTTTATGTTTCATAAATAAATCATAGTATAAAAATCATGTTACAAACGATTTACAGAACACAAAGTGAAATGTTAAAATCTTTAAAAATACAATAACCGATTTCCAGAATAATTCCGAAAAAATAAATCAGTTCGAGAAGTGTTCCATTTTCAAAGGATAGAAGATAGTTCACTTTCCCGATATAGTAGCGAGATAAACTGTCTACCAGTTTTTAAGTCAAATCAAGGCCTTTCAAATAAAAAAAGATGCATCAAAATCCGTTCAGTAGTTTTTGTGTGATGCGCGAACAAACAAACAGACAAACAGACAAATAGACAAAAATTCTAAAAAAAAATGTTTTGTGTTTAGACACGCATATATAGCCTATTACAGTATTTTTTTCTCAAATATCTTAAATGTACAGACACAGCTCTGTTACAGCTTTATAATAGTATAGATTATTTGAACGTAGTAGTATTTACTATAATTACTAACACAACAATAGTTTTCCCAACAATATGTATTTATTTATTTATCAGGCCACACTAGGCCTAACCTGGCTAGGTTGCGAAAACGTTCCTTAGGAATCAATTACAATATTATTAATTTATAGATATTTTAATACTAAAATATAGAGATAAATATTTACTATAAAATCTAAGAGAACTATTGGTATTTTTTTAGCTATAAAGCTGTCCACGTGTGAGCCCAGATTGCAACTTGTCCT
This sequence comes from Leucoma salicis, assembly GCA_948253155.1. Lineage (NCBI taxonomy): Eukaryota > Metazoa > Arthropoda > Insecta > Lepidoptera > Erebidae > Leucoma > Leucoma salicis. The sequence continues at coordinate 3,998,439 of OX411808.1, read as the reverse complement.
TTCTAACCTGTTTTTACGATGGAATGTAACCAACCATCTGCATCAAACAACTGAGTACAGAGATAAATTAGTAAATTTTAATAATGTTCCTATTATAGTGAGAGACTCTACTCACATTTTGCGTGTTTATTTTACTTAATTAACTGGCAACCCTAAAAAGGTAACGTGAACGAAACAAGGGGATATACAAAATCACACGGCAATATTCGACCGACCATAACCTATACCACGCGCTGGTATGTGATGAAAACGTTAATTTGTTGATAGAATGAAACCAGCCCCTTAAAGAGCATTTTAGATTATTTCAGTATATTCTATCAATATTGGCAATCCTTTGAAAAGTTTACAATGTCGTAAAAGGTGTATAAAGATGTTAGAGTATTTTTGAAGGAGATAAAGAGACCGAGTTGAGACAAATTCAGCAGTGGTGTTCAAAACAGTAACAATTCAAGTGTTTTTTTGGTATGCGGTAACGATAAATACTGTGAGTTACTACCCGGACGAGCCTGGATGTCAGGTCAATGACCCGGCTGCTCCGGACAGACGTCTTGTGTATATAAGATGCGAAATTTTACAGACTAAGGGGAGGTAATATCGATCAGTCTGTGTTATGTCTGGAAATTTAGAGGTGGCCTTACCGCCGAATATTATATTAATTGAGTTGAAATGATAAGATATTAATATAAAATTTGTTTTAACTTTTTACTAAATATATATATCTTCTTATATTACATATTTACTAGATTCTTCTATAATATAAAATTAAAACTAATTTAAACCTCACCATTTCATTTCACAGATATGAAAGAATTAACGGCTATCTCCTGCTACAACCAAAACACCGACGTGCTTCATGGCCGGTCACACGGGAGATGGTGGTACCAATCCGCTCGGGCCCGATACCAAGTGAGTACTCCCACCTGGTACCTAGCCCTACCACCAGTAATGCAATGGGTGATAATTGCTTATTTCCCTTAGTCGCCTCGTACGACACCGTGGTAAAGAATGGGGTAGTGAATTGTATTCTTAGTCCGTCACCACGAGGTTAATCGCGGGTATCCCACCGCTCATGGACCTAGAAAGCCAGGGGCATAGCCAAGCCACTGCTAAACTAAATATCGAGAACTTTGTTTAAGAATGGTGTAGGGATTATCACGGCTATTCCTCAACAGTCTCAAAATAAAATACCGTGATAATAATTCATTCGGGTTCAATAGCAATTAAGAACTTCCACTGCTGGGTATTAACTATACCTACCACCAGTACCAAGTGTCCTTATTATTTTTTACTAGTAAAGTAATCTGTAAGACTAATTATTATCTGTAGTGTTATTTCTTTCTTAAGAATCTTTGCTTGATGACGACGACGCGTTTTGTTTATTTTTATAGACTAGTAATATTTACTACGTCGTAGGCGATCTACGTACTACGATGTTTACGTCTACGATTCTAGTTGCCGTAGACAGCTGACACGTCGGTCGTGTCTATGTGTACTTTAAAACCATAATCATAAAGTTGAAACTAACTTACAATGAGTAGTCTGTAGGGTAATAGAAATATATTAACAGGGCCTCTGGCGATTATAATAATGTTCATTTTTCATTTATTTGTGAGTAAAAATTTCAAGTTTAAATCAGATTTAAAATGGATGGGGACGTTTTGAAACTTAAGGTTCTATTTATAGAAACTAAAACATCTCTATAGCACTGCTTTAACCAAAATACTGTTTTGTCCCTTTTCAACAAAGTACAACAATAATTTGACAGAAAGTGACACACTATTCTGTCAGCAAACATTTCTATGAATATATATATAATGGGGTTAACAATTTAATAGATGATTCGTCCGAATACTTCCCTTTGGTTTATCACAAATCTGTAATCTAGCAACGATATACCTATTTATCAAGTGTTTTTCAAAGCTTTAAAGACGACATAACTAGCTATTTTTTTTAAACAAAATAACTATTATTAACATATATATTTGCTTTTTACATATTGGAGGGAAGATTTTCAATCAGTTCAGTAGTTCTTTCAACGCTAGCAACATCAGAAACATCACTCGCACGTCACCATCTCTTAGGAAAGGGTTAGGAGGTGGATAGGAAGGATAAAAAGGAGAGGATAAGTAGGATACTAAGGAGGGAGGATATGAAGGATAACAAGGAGAGGATAAGAAGGATAAAAAGGAGAGGATAGGAAGGATAACAAGGTGAGGAGAGATGGCTAAATAGCCTATTGCATACATTTTTTCTGAACTCGACGGCTTTTGAAAGCAAAATCAGTTAATCCACACTGGGCTTACTTTATGGACTACAGCCTGAATCCCTTTCACTGAGAGAACACCTGTGCGCCCAACAATAGCACAATTATATATTAAAAAGCATAATTATATATACAGTAGAATCCGTTTATTATGACTCCGCCTATATTGACCAACCTCTTGTTATGAAGTAATTACACAGCAAAGTTTGGTTTTCATATAAAATTCTTCATAACTAAGTCGGATATAATGACTTCGCTTATAGTGACATGTCGCTTATTGTGACCCATTTTTAATAAATTGCGTCCAGTTATAGTGACCGGCATGATTCCTAACACCTTCGGCAGTGTTCGGGAGAGTCACGTGATACCCGACGACGTTCGGCGCGTTCATGGCTTTTTTTGTTTTGAGTCTCGGTGGGTAATTGATTTTATTTCTCTCTATTAAAATAAATACATACTAACAAAAATAGGAGATTGTTTATTTTCTACAAAATGCATTGTATGACGTCCGCTTAGTATGACGTGTTTGTTATGTCCCTGCGATGTCATTATAAACGGATTCCACTGTATACTACAAATATGTATTGAGGTTTCACATCTCTGCATACTCCAAATTTACTAGGTAACATAGCAATGGATTGGCTATTGTAGACCAGTAGGCACAAACGCACTGTGCTAGAAGCGGCGCACGTATTCCGCGAGTGCCTTTCGATGTTGGAGAGCTAGGCTCTTCAAAATAGGTGGAGCCATTAGAAATGGTGGCAAAGTCCTATGCCTGCCCACCACCTCTGTGGAGGAAGTCATGAACAGAGCAGTATACCTTGCCTCTGGCTGAAGATAGACACAAGGAACACCTCGGGGTTTTATACGCGAGGACTCCGACATTACCTCTTTGCCCGCACGGCGGGGGTGGTCCATAAAAGATTATCTCGCGTAAGAAAACATAGGAAAAAAATACACAGTATTACTACGAGTATATCCAGGTCTCAAAACCTCCACGGAACCTCAAGGTCAGAAGTAGCAAACATTCTCTAGACCAACAACACAGATAAAAAAAAAAGTTTTTTTTAATTTATATTACGACGGTTATCTATATACTACTGTCAAGAAAGTACCGGGAAAAAATCAATAATACACAAAATTTTTGTTATTGATCCAAATTTATTTTATCACCTTCAAAGTATGCTCCTTCAGAAACGATAGACTTACGCCAACGAATAATCCAATTATCAAAACATTTTTTAAACGCTGTTTCCGGAATTGAGTTCAGTTCTCGCCGCGAATTCTCCTTTATGTCTTCTACCGATTGAAAACGGGTGCCACGAAGTAGTAATTTGAGTTTAGGAAAAAGAAAGAAGTCGGCTGGAGCCTTATCTGGTGAATATGGTGGTTGCTCGATGGTATTTGTATGACTCTGAACACTAAAATCCATTGGCGATGCGAAATTTAAGACAAACTTTGTTCGATGTTTTTGTCCATTATGAAATTCGCAATACACACTAGATATGTGATATAACTAAAAACAGCACTGTATTTAATATAAATAACAGATGCAACTCAAACTCCGCGCCAAAATGGATAACAGTTGTGCTAATCTAACAACAACAAAAAAAAACAAAAATTTGAATTTGGAACCATTTACAAATCATCCATTCCCAATGCTTTCTTGACTGAATGTCCTTCTATAAAAATGAATCCTTGGTCACGCCATAACTTGAGATAGACTTCAGATTATATTCGTATTTTTTTAAAGTTTACTAAAATTCTATATAAGGTTGTTACGGAAAGAAAAATTAAGAAAATTACGCAAAAAAGGATTGGAAAATTTCAGAAAATTTAACGACTATTTTAACTTTTGCGCGTTTGACAGTCCGCAATTAATTGAATATTCAAACTATGACAGGACATCGTTTGTCGGGTCAGCTATTAGTCCATATTGTAATATTTTTTTTTATTGCATTTAGTGGCAGACGAACTACGGCCCATCTGATGGTAAGTAACCGTCGCTCATGGACTCAACTATACCGAGAGTATTGTCAAGCCGCTGCTCACCATTTCATTTCACTGATATGAAATGAAAGAATAAATGGCTATCTCCTGCAACAGCCAAAATGCGACGATGTGCTTCATGGCCGGTCACACGGGACACTTGTATTCTTATTCCGTCACCACACGGACACATAATATTCCAGAAACTACATCCATGCCTGACGGAACAGGTGTTACGGAGGAGTTGCATTTTCTTTTTGAGCTCTGCTACAGCTTTATAATAAAATCTAAATCTGGTCGCGTGTTCGTGCAACACTGTATGGCGCATTAGGCCTATGTCCTTTAATGGGTTCTGACTATATGTATGCTAACTTTCATGGTAATGGGTGGAGTAGTAAGAAAGTCTAATCGTATCATACAAAAAACTGTGTGGTGACGGACTAAGAATACAAGTGTCACCACCCCATCCTTTCCCACGGGTGCCGTACAAGGCGACTAATGGAAGTAAGCAATTATCACCCATTGCATTACTGGTGGTAGGGCTGAGTACTAAGTGACCCCTGTGTGGCCGGTCATGAAGCACGTCAGTGTGTTTTGGCTGCAGCAGAAGATGGCCGTTTATTCTTTCATTTCATATCTGACAACTGAAGTTGTGCGCAGCGGCTTGACAATACTCTCGGTATAGTTGAGTCCATGAGCGACGGTTACCACTTACCATCAGGTGGGCCGTGGCTCGTCTGTCATCATTAGAAATAAAAAAAACAACCGCACTTACAAATTTATAAATTAAATCATGAATAGTGTTAGTTGCTACTTAATTTTGGTAAAATTCATTTCTTGCATATCAATTATCACCTAATTAATCGTAATAAATCTTTTGCAATAAATAAAATGATTATAATAATAAACTCTGCACGAAAATTCCGCGAAACAGCATAATATTTATAACACACTGTCTAATTTTAACGCTCCGTGCACACACGCACGGTTCGGGGTGCATTTTGGAGGGCCTTGGGGGATGGTGGGGCAAGTGGGCGTGTCTCACCCACGCCCTGGCGGGTCGTTGACCTCACAGCTGACGAGACTCCCCTGAATGGCGGCCATAGTACGAGCTTCCACTTCAGGTACTACAAACGTACTACGCAATTAAACTTGCTAAGGGCCTAGTGAGTGTTGTGAATTTGGTTTTACGGTAAAAGATCCAAAACAATAGAAAACAGGTGATTTTACGTTTTCTTTAAAATTAGCTATCTTATATTAATGGTCCATCCAGACTACAATTTGAAACTAGTCTCTCGCGATTATCATTGGGCTATTAAAGGTGAAGTACGATTACTCAACTAACGATTTATTTAATTTTTTTTGGGCAAACAAGCAGCGGTGGATTTACACTAGGGGCAGTCGGGGCAAGTGCCCAGGGCAGCAAATTTTTTAGGGCGGCAAAATTTTAAAAGTGAAAAAAAAATTTTTTTGGTCCTATCAAGACTCCTCAATATAATTAATTAATTCTATTAATTAATAATTTTCTGTTTAATTGATAATTCAAGAAATTCAATTCATCCATTATTTGGGAATTACAATTTTGGCACTTTTGGTAAAACTCAAAATGATTTAATCAATTTATTTCCTTGGAGATTTAAAATAATAATCGATTTTTCTATTTTCTGGAAATAAAAAAAATTAATAAGCTTTTGTTTTTGAAAAATTGCAAAAAATAAGGATTTTTTTTGCATTTCTCAAAACTTTAATCAATCAATGAATTTAAAAAATATGTTGATGAAAAATAAATAAATTATATAAGTTTAAGTAAAATTCCAGTATTGGGGCGGATATTTTCCGGTGCCCAGGAGCGGCATTAAGTTTAAATCCGTCCCTGCAAACAAGCATACGGCCCACCTGATATGTAAGCAGCAGCCTATAGACACTAGCAACACCAGAGGCAAGGGATAGGAGATAGAGAGGAAGGATTTGAGCCTCCAGCGCTCTCACTCACCATAAGAAACAAAACGGCAGGAGTACCTACCGTTCTTTCACGTGAATCTTCTGTGAGAGGGTGGTACTTCCCCGATCGAGCCGGCACATTCGTGCTGGCAGTGGCGTGCACTCCATACATGCAAAAATATTAATCTACTCTCTAAGTAACGCAGCTGTGGCTTTCCGAGATTATAACGCGATTTATGCGCCATCTATTACATTTTTGGGAACTAACTAATTAACCGCGCAGGTAGCGCTGCCGCTCCCCATGAGCATAACCAGTATTATTCCTTGTTATTTTTCATAGAACGCAGGATCGTTAAATATCGTGTAGTATACAGCAAAAGTGAAGTGAAGTACAGCTAATGATTGCAACCATCCAAATTGAGAAGCCGTTAGTATAGAAAACTCTTGATTGGACCACTAAAAATTTTCCAAGCAAAAATATAAAGCTAAGCCTTAACTTTAATAATTCTTCCAATTGGCGACCTTATAGCTCAGAGCGATGTCTTCCAGGCAACCACGCGTGTGCATGTACATGTAAAATTTCATAATGGTCTAGTTACGGCGGTAAAGATTACTATGTCTTCCTAGGCGATCGATCTCAGCGCGAAAGTTGATGTGAATTCTTGACAGATGGCGGAATGGTTTACAAGCCGGCCTCCCCGTCCGAGTGTTCGAGTCCCACACAGGACAACTCTTTGTGTGATCCATAAATGGTTGTTCTGAGTCTGGGTTTACCTACTTTGTGTTCGAGTAATTGTATGTTCGCAAATTCCACCGCGATACAAGGATCATATCTTAGAGCAGTGTGTAGTGTTATAAAAAAAAATTGTAGGCTTGTTTTTATTTAGATAATTTTATGTTGCTAACTGCAGCCGCAGTGATAGCTTGGTGGTAAAACCAAGAACATCTCACAATGTCTTCCTTCATTGAGGAGTGATATAATTATTAATTCTGCGAGGGCTTGTGAAGTCTGTTAACCGTAACTGGGCCAGCGTGGTGGAAGATGGCCTGATCCCTCTTACTCTAGGAGGTTAAAAAAGTGAACCACCTTGCTTATGGTAAATGGTAATCTCATGAAACTAGAAATACCAGGAGTCTGTGCCTACTACCGTGTACCAGGAACTTGGCTGTAAAAGGCACTGTATATTGTAAAATCAACGGGGGTATGACCGTACCATATATTAGGCCTCTCAAATACCGTACGTGCTCACGCGTGTTGATGCAATACCTACTCTCTTTTAATATTACAATTAGTAGATTAGGTACCTTAATTAAAGCAGTAACCTAAAGGAGAATGCCCATTCATGGTTTCGATTTGTATCAGACTCAAATTGATCTCAAAAATATATTTTTGATGTGAAACATCTAATGCGGAGGGAGGGTAACAAATATTTTGCGTTTTCATAAAGTTTTTGAAGTTATACTTCTTTTGGCGCGTTAGGGAAAAATGATGAGAGTAAATTTTTACGATGCGCGCGCACACCGTCACGAAAAACCGACACCCTGAAGTTAGCTATAGTCAACATTTTAGTTTTTTTCTATTGTTAGTGTCGTTTTTTCTACAAACGTAGAATAAGGCGAAAGATAAAATTTTTGAAAAGATTTTTATCTTGTTACGCCAAAGAAGTATAACTTCTAACGCGTGTACATAAGTACACACACACTTTTTTTCCATATTTAGCTGAAATATCGTTTTCATGAATGTCAGTCTATCGAATTATCTCTCCCTGCAGTTGTTGTAGTCAGTTTATCGCGCTCGAATTAACTCGAGTGCACACTTTATGGCAGTTTAAATATCCGAAAGCGTGCGGCCCTCATGGGTATGGTTGGTAATCCCTTAAAATAGGAACGTTCCCACAGTTTTACAGCATCCTATGAGCTTTACATCCAGAGGGATTCGAACCTGCGTCCCATCCAACCTGGGAAAGTTCTTTGGACCGCCAAGCTATTTCAGTCACCTAATGTTGACACCCAATCGTTACTTCACATTTGTTTTAAATGTCTTTAAGACACACGCCACCTTTTTTTTCTGCTGCCGTGTGGGGACGGCAACAAGAATAGCTCCACCCCGTCTCTTCCTATGGGAGTCGTAAAAGCCGACTAAGGGATCACCGGGGGAACGGGCAGCAACGTTCCCCTGTATACTAAAAACATCCACTGCGATCGCCAACCCGCCTGCCAAGCGTGGCGATCATAGATATAGTATAACGTATAGATCACCAAAGCGTATGAGCGAGAAGAAAATCTTATACGGCAACATAGCAAGATGGAAGAGGAAAGCAAATCTGATGTCATTGCACACCATTCGAACAACAGGTCGTCTATAGTCTTCTAGCTTGAAATTATCTTCGCGGTTTTTTGATTTGTGTTATAAATCTTGTTTATTATATGATTATAACTATTAAATACAATGGTTGTTTGTTCCATGCGTGCCTGTGATGTAAATCATGCAATCAATCCTGATAATTGCACGTTTCACAGGTAAGTTCTCAGGATGTTATCACAACTTAAATGCTTTTATTTTAGTTCATAATTACTGATATTTTCTGTTTCAGTTACGGATTAATTTCAATTCCATTGTTACTGTTTATATTTTATATAAAAATATGTCGCATTGTTACGTATTTCCAAGATTTTAGTAGAAAAGTTTTTAGGTACATATACACTAGGGCTTGACTTTATCGACAAGGTATATTGTCGATATTTATCCTAAATGCTTGGAACATTTTCTCCTAACACATTAATGAAAAAAATGCAATAAAAGTTCTACAGCAGATATTATCCTTCATGTCGATTTAGTTAATTTAAAAATTATAAGTAGGTTTATGTCGCTAAAAACTGAGTGCATAATACCCTTATAAAATGCATAATATCGTTGACTGACGTTGCTGGTGAAATAATAAAAACGAATTAATTATGTTTGTTTTAATTTATTATGTCTGTTTTGTTTCATTCGTTGAAGATGATTATTTGAATGAGCGATTTCGTTAAAGAAACTGATTTGTTTTATCATTTTATCAATAGTCAGTCTAACTCTTAAAACTTACATCACTATCCAACGCACACATTAACAAATCAAAATTGGTTACGCGTTATCGAGCTGTCAGGGGATCTATACGTTACTATATCTATGGTGGCGATTATGGTAAAACCCCCATTTTGGGGAGGCCTATGTATATGTGTGTGGATGAAAGGCTGATGGATGGATGGATGGATGGGAAATTTAATTTCCCAATTAAAATTCATACTAATCGATAGCGCGATTTTTATACATATATTTTACAAATAATTTGTTCTTTAAATTAGGTGAGCTTGTCCAATGCTAAAATACAGTTCAAAATAACATCCTATTGCTAAAACTTGAAAAAAGAACAGCATTTTTACGGGCGCCAAATGGCAGTTACTAGTAAAATTCTTACCTTACTGAAGTAGCCCACGACATGACATCCTTCATGATCAGCGCTGGTCATTACGTAGAACAAGAACGGTTCCACATCGTAGTAAAGCGTCTTGTGATCCAAGAAGAACTTGGCCAGAAGACAGAGCTGCTGGCAGTACTGCTTATGCTTCCGACCATCAACTTGCCATACGCTTAAGCTATCTTTTCTGTATACCTGGTAGATACAATTATAATTATATTAATTTTACGAAAAAGCGCAATAGTACTGCCCGACCCTGGGATGGAACCCGAGATCTCACGATGAGCAGTTGCACACAATACCGCTGCACCACCGAGGCAGTTATACGGGCCTCGTGGCGTAGTCGGTAGTGTAACCGACTTCCGTGCACGATGTCGTGGGTTCGATTCACACTCAGGACAATTATTTGTGTGATAAACACAGATATTTCTACTGCGTCGGGGTGTTTTCCTTCTATTATATGTATGTATTTAGAAAAAAAAAATAATATATGTAATATATCCGTAATCTGGTACCCATAGCACAAGCGTTAAGCTAAGTTTGGGACCAAAGGACGTTGTGTGAAATGTCCGTGAATATTTATTATTATTTTTATTATAAATATAATTTTAGCTTAGCGAAAATAGATGGAATAAGGATATAAAATTCACCTGCAGATGTCATAGAATGGCCATGAAACCACCCACACATACCACCCGCAGACAGTGAAGTAGAAATTGATTAAGACGAGGACAAGCCATAGTATCTCAGTAGGTAAAAATCACACACACAAACACACACGCGCATACACACACACACACACAAACACACACACGCATACACACACACAAACACACACGCGCATACACACACACACAAACACACACGCGCATACACACACACACAAACACACGCGCATACACACAAACAAACACACACGCGCATACACACACACACACACACACACACACACACAAACACACGCGCATACACACACACACATTGCAACACACGCGTATGTATTTGTGAACATGTACCAATCAGAACAAAATGCCAACATATTAAGTAGAATACTGACACCTGCGATACAGTTTATACTAGTGCAGGTACCAGAAGGAATAACGTACCTATGTATCTAATTATAATGATTTAAATAAATAAGAATGTATGTACCGATATATGGTTAAATTAATTATCATTAATGTAATCAAATACGAGCTGTGGATCATGTAAATGAATAAATTTATTATTATTATTATTAAAAAAAAAATAACAGTTTTCTAAAAAGCCTGAGTGTGATTTCTTTCAATTTAGTCATATTTCATTGTATGGGCTTTAATAATATAGTAATTATGTTTACAAATAAAAAGGAGCTACAATAATACTGCCACAACTCAGGGCTACCAACCTCATCACCTGGTGGATGCCTCCAAACACACTTTTCCTTATGCCTGGCGGCGCCGGTGGCTGACTTGTGATGGTTCAGGCAGAACTCGCAGACAAAAAGCCGAGGAACTCGAGCCGCATCACCAGGGTATGGTGACTGGTACCACACTTCCATCATGTATTTTCCCATCACAACATATCTAGGAGAAAATAAACATTAATTTACATGGATGTATGTAACGGAATATATTTATATTGTTAAAATATATTGTGTCTAAAGATGCGAAAGGCAATGCTCCGATGGTTCGGACATGTGGAAAGAATGGCGGACGAGCTACGGTTAAGATATGCAATGCGAAAATGGAAGGATGTAGGTACAGGGGGAGACCGAGACTCACCTAACTAAAACAAAACGGTCATGTATTGAGGGAAGGTGGAGTCAGGAGCTTCCGAAACGGCGAGCGTGTTTGAAAGGAATTATGAACATTGAGGAAGCAAGAGATGTATGCAAGAATAGTGCCTCTTGGCACTCGGTTCTCTCTGCCTACCCCGCAAGGGAAATGGCGTGATGATAAGTAGTAGTAGTACTGTGTCTCAAACTTAATATTGGATTATTTTGAGCTGTAACTCTCTGATGAGTGACGGTGCTAACAATCTCATGTAAATACTATCTGTGGTAAGTTTGTGTTCAATACAAAACCAAAATTTGAACAAATTTCTAGTGGTTGTGGATTAGTATCCCACCCGCGATATCCTTTTTTTATCACAAATTTATACCCGTAATTAGCAAAAGTCCCCAGTTTGATTAGGTTTCACAACCTCAGAAATTTAGTGTAAAAAATCGCCGTACGTCAAACGCGGCGCTTTAACCGTTACCGATTTTAATCTGTCATTTATAAGAGGCCAGCCACCATACCAGATTAATATAGGTCAGTGAGTGCTATATTGCACTAGGCATATGTGGACTAACAAACAAATACAAAATGTGTTTTCATCCATAACAAAGTGATGAGATATCGTAGACGTAGAGAAACCTATAGACTGCGTGACAAATTTTCTTTCAATCCCACAAAGAGAAAAGAAAATAGATAATACCAGTTTGCAGGAAAGAGATAAAGCATAACTATTTGCATCCCTCATGGCGTGCCAGCTTTTTCAAGGTCAGCAACAACATTTTGCTAAACGAGATTGACATTTGCCACGTCGGCGTGAAAAACAAATTTGTATTTTAGCAAATTTATGTATTTTACGCTTTTCTTTACGTGATTTCAGTTAAATCTATCATTTGTGTGTATCAAAAAAATGGTTTGATGTAGTATTATTGACTGTAAAAGTGATAGTGAGCGAAAAAATTACAGGATTATCTTTCCATTCGTTAGTATATTTGTATTGACCATGTTTGCCTTTGAAGTGGCTAAATTTTGATAATATGCGTATATATTTTATATTACTAGATCATTAAAAATTTTTATAATCTGCAGTTATGTGCGTGTAATTCAGTCAATAAAGTATTGGGAATGGATGATTTGTTTATGGTTCCAAATTCAAATTTTTGTTTTTTTTTGTTGTTTTTGTTAGGTTGGCACAACTGTTATCCATTTTGGCGCGGAGTTTGAGTTGCATCTGTTATTTATATTAAATACAGTTCTGTTTTAGTTATGTCATATCTAGTGTGTATTGCGAATTTCATAATGGACAAAAACATCGAACAAAGAGTTTGTCTTAAATTTTGCATCGCCAATGGAATTTCGTGTTCGGAGTCACTGAAAATGTTACAGAAGGCTTACGGTGAATCGACTTTATCAAAAACACGTACTTATGAGTGGTACAAAGCGTTTAAAAGCGGTCGAGATGTGATGGAAGATTTGCCTCGCTCTGGTAGGCCATCAACGTCTGCAACTGAAGTTAACATTGCAAAAGTGAAGGAAATAGTGACTGAAAATCCTCATTCAGCTTTGAAAGAGATATCCGCCGAACTTTCTGTGTCTCACATGTCGATCCGTACCATTTTAAATAATCACTTGGGTATGAAACATGTTTCCGCTCGGCTAGTCCCAAAAAACCTGAATTTTTTTCAAAAACTCAATGGCATGAGTCGCTGAGGACATGCTAGAACGAGTCAATTCCGACCCAACATTCATGAAACACACTATTACTGGTGACGAGACGTGGGTTTACGAGTTTGACATGCAAACTAGTCAACAAGCTTCGGAGTGGCGACTTCCAACTGAATCGAAACCGAAAAAACCACGCCAAAGTCGATCAAAAGTCAAATTCATGTTGACTGTTTTCTTTGACTTTCGCGGTGTTGTGCACTCTGAATTCTTGCCAGAACTGATTTTTCTAACTTAAAATATTTCTATTTATCATATATTGCACTTGTAAAATAATATATACACACACATATCAAGAAAGAACACTATTTTTAACACTTCATATTTTTGATGGCATTTTTGTTATTTAATCTAGTTAAAAAACTGTTTAAAAAAACTTCTGTCTTGGACGTTCGTGTGTTGTAGGTAATGTATGTTAACACGATAACGACCGAAATACTTTACTAATCGAGTCTTTTTTTTTCTTTTACGATTCAGTATAATTACGAATAGAGCCCTATCACTTTTCACGTTCTGATTCGATGCCGTTTAGTTTTTAAATAAACAAAAAAATAGTGAATATTTACGCTCGACTCGACACTAAAACTAGCGCTATACCTTATTTCGTGAGAACTACTTCTATATACCAATATATAAGTACTTAGCTAATTTTAAGAGAATCTCGACATAATTAAGAGAATCGCTAATTTTAATTTTAAGAGATATGAGAACCACATTAGTACTTTTTAAATAAGCGCTATCTATGATTTATTGAAAACTACTTAGTAAGACCAATACATTATTAGTTACTTATCAAATAATCAATTTTATTGTGAAAAATGAAGATTATGAGGCGTGCACTTTTGGATTTTCCAAAGTATTTATACCTTGTAATCAATTCCCCCTTTTAGAAGATTGTTTGATGGGAAATCAATTTCAAATAACCTTGTAAATATCTTACAATAATGATACAATCACACGATATACAACATTGGTTGGCAAATATTGGTGTTAATAATTTCATATATATTTTCCTTAAATCTAGTAGGTAACGGTTTTTAGTATTTCCATGTATTATCATGCCGTCATTCGTTTATCTCTATCTCATGTGGCCACGCCAAGTGAGAGTCTATTAGTTTCTCTGTCTACATTGTAGGCTTAATCTTAGTTTATGCACATATTTTTTATTGCTTACTGTATCACACATGCCACAGTCTACTTGGTCAGTGATAACAAGCTGATACAGATAAAATATGGTTTATCGTACATACCTGGTGCCTTTGTCGGTGGGTATATCACCAAGTTCCTCTTCTATTTTAATAGCAGCAAGCGCTTGTGCCTCTCTAAACAACCTCAAGTCGTAGTCCGGTGCAAATCCTTCTAGTATCGGCTCCCTATCTTCGTTAATCTCTTCGTTGCCGGATGCTGCTAATTTTTCACGTAACTCTTGACTGCCTTTCCATTTGGAACGCATGTCCTAAAAAACAAATTGGATTAAGTAATGACCACCTTGGATCTTTACACCGAACCTAATGCAAAAATGAATCAAGCTCAGTTTTTTCGTTTTAGAGCTTTATGTTATTTTTAGGGTATGGGAGGCATACACTGGGGAAGTACTACCTTCACTCAAAATATAGGGTTACAGTAACAATGTAGTTACAGTGACAAGGTGTATTTAACTCGGAAAGTGAGAGCGCCGGAGGCCTATGCTTTTTTCTCACCCATCCTTAGTGCCATTCATAAATTAAGTTAGGCCTCATAATCACAAGAGGTACTTTGCCGTTGACAGAGCTAACTGCAGCCGTCGACACTGGTCGGTGCTAGCCGTCGGTTCGTCAGCGGCTGCTGCTGACGTGGTTCATAATTAGATGTCAAGACATTAAACTGTTAGGCGCGTTGCTCGATGGTGGGCTGGAGGCGCAAGCGCGCCTGCAGCAGCTCGACGGCGCCGGGACAGGTGGAGCGGGCTCACCTTGACCTTGAGCTGGGAGGCGCGCTGCTCGATGGTGGGCTGGAGGCGCGGAGCTCCGGGACAGCCGGAGCGGGCTCACCTTGACCTTGAGCTGGGAGGCGCGCTGCTCGATGGTGGGCTGGAGGCGCGGAGCTCCGGGACAGTCGGAGCGGGCTCACCTTGACCTTGAGCTGGGAGGCGCGCTGCTCGATGGTGGGCTGGAGGCGCGGAGCGCCGGGACAGGCGGAGCGGGCTCACCTTGACCTTGAGCTGGTAGGCGCCCTGCTCGATGGTGGGATGGAGGCGCGGAGCGCCGGGACAGGCGGAGCGGGCTCACCTTGACCTTGAGCTGGTAGGCGCCCTGCTCGATGGTGGGCTGGAGGCGCGGAGCGCCGGGACAGGCGGAGCGGGCTCACCTTGACCTTGAGCTGGTAGGCGCGCTGCTCGATGGTGGGCTGGAGGCGCGGAGCGCCGGGACAGGCGGAGCGGGCTCACCTTGACCTTGAGCTGGTAGGCGCGCTGCTCGATGGTGGGCTGGAGGCGCGGAGCGCCGGGACAGGCGGAGCGGGCTCACCTTGACCTTGAGCTGGTAGGCGCGCTGCTCGATGGTGGGCTGGAGGCGCGGAGCGCCGGGACAGGCGGAGCGGGCTCACCTTGACCTTGAGCTGGTAGGCGCGCTGCTCGATGGTGGGCTGGAGGCGCGGAGCGCCGGGACAGGCGGAGCGGGCTCACCTTGACCTTGAGCTGGTAGGCGCGCTGCTCGATGGTGGGCTGGAGGCGCGGAGCGCCGGGACAGGCGGAGCGGGCTCACCTTGACCTTGAGCTGGTAGGCGCGCTGCTCGATGGTGGGCTGGAGGCGCGGGCGCGCCTGCAGCAACTTGACGGCGCGGCGGCGCGCCTCGCTGGCGGCGGCGCGCTCCTCGCCCGCGGCCACGCACCACGCCGCCGTCACGTTATGGTACAGCGGACACGCCGCCCACGTCACGTGCCGCGCCGCCTGCCCGCCTGGGTACGTGCACGTGGACGGTCAAGCGTGAGCGTGGATTATCACTACTCGGTGAGGGAAAACATCGTGAGGAAACACACGGGAGAGATTTTCTCGACGGCTTGGTAAGTCTGCCACAACACCGACAACAACACAGTGGGCCAAGGTGGTGGAATATGACTTAAATCCCTCTCGCCCTGCGAATAGAGGGATAATAATAGAATGTTTTTTTATAAAAACTAAATTTATGGAATTGATAATCATCACTATTTCTACCCTCCCGGCATTTCGAACACTGAATGCTGTATTCACGGTCACAGCACCGTGAATGCTGTATTCACAGTCACAGCCGACCTGTGACTCACAGGTGGACTCTGTGGATGTTTTATTTTACAAACCTTTCACAGCCTCGACGAAGTTAATGACGATATAACCATCGCTCAGATCAGCGTGTACAAAATTTTGTTATACTGAAGAATTTACGCGCTATTGCTTCTTGAAGCCAGTTCTAACGTAAGCACAGCTCACAAGTCCGCAATATCCAAGAGAGACCGCCGAAATAAAAATCTCGTCTACGAGGCGAGGATAACGTCACAATCGGTTCCAAGATGAATTGTCCTTTTGTTTAGTGTTAGATCTTTTCCTGGCTAATTATGGAGATATCGTAGACAGGCAATACTCGTCGTCTACACATACTTTCAGCCCTGGCGCCACGTGTGTCAGCCCACGAAACTATTACACGTAATTAGCCGAATCCAACGCGTGAGTCCAGATTGCCACCGTGAGTCGAATCACAATAAAGCGAAAGAAAAGCGTCTCGTCTGGTCTAACATTTCGTTTTTCATTCTGAGGGGGCCGATATCTTTGAAGCCGTGGCCGGAATTCGTGTCACGTTACCGTCCGTACCGTTTGAACCTAGCTAGAGTTTCCTGGGCAGACTACAGATACAGTCCGCCTGGTAAACTTTGCCGGTCCCAAGCCCGGGCAAATAGGGAGGACCTTTTATATGTATCATATTTATGTAATATAAATATCTCACAATAGTATATTCTTATAGTCTCTTCCTTCCTTTCTGTCTTTGTATGTATCGAAGCCGGATTGTTGTAGGTGCAAAGACGGCTTCATATTCTTATCTATTCGTATAATACATATATATCTTTTTATTATATGTTTATGTGCTCAGGGCTAGTGCTTTTCTCTACTAACCTATCGCTGGTAAACATAGGTTCTGAACCAACTTTCGTCAAGCGGCGAAGTAGGACGATTATTGCCCTAACGCTGGCATCGGAGACGGCAGCGGATAACATCATGAACTGGCACGTCTCGGAAGGGGCATCGTGCTCGGATCATAGATGTATCCGTTTCGACATTCGAGCCCAAACACTCCCAAAACCTAAAAGACGGAACCCTCACAAAACCGATAGAGTAAAATTTTTAAGGTCTCTCGGTGATACATTAGCACAAAGGGGAGCGACACTGCAACCCCTAAATATTAAACAAATCGAAAGCGAAGTTGGTATACTTACCAACACGTTTATAGATAGTTACCAAGCAGCCTGTCCTGAAAACACCCCACCGAAAATAAAGGGTAAGCAACCATGGTGGGGTCCGGAGCTCGAACGCAAACGGGAAAAGGTAAGGAAGGCCTTGAACAGAGCAAAGATGAGAACTGGGATGCTTACCGAGCAGCAAAGTCCGAATACAAGAAGTGCATACGATTCAGGAAAACAGAAGGGTGGAGAAGCTTCTGTGGCAGTATTGAATCGTGTCAGCAAGCAAACAGGGTAAGAAAAGTGCTAAAGCAACAAAATGCGCCTGCACTAGTAACCCTCCGTAAATCAGATGGTACACTTACATCATCAGTAGAGGAAGCTAGAGGCGTTCTAATTGAAACTCACTTCTCAGGATGTGTCTTCACTCAAAGAATAAACTGGAATGATGAAGTAATCACACCCACAGCCCGGGACTGGGCCTACGCCAAGGGAACAGTCACTTTGGACAAGGTCCAATGGGCCGTTAGCAGTTTCCATCCCTTTAAATCACCGGGTCCAGATGGAGCTTTCCCCGCGCTATTACAGTGGGGTATAACCCAGATCGTGGACAGACTGGTGTACATCTTGAGGGCATGCCTGGCCTTAAGATGTGCCCTATGGGATGGCGGGAAGTGAAAGTAATTTTTATCCCAAAGCCAGGTAAGGGTGACTACACAAATGCGAGGTCCCACCGGCCTATTAGCCTGACCTCCTTTCTGCTGAAAACTCTTGAAAGGCTCTGCGAAAGGGAACTGAGAGATGGGGTCCTAAAAGCAATCCCACTTCATGTAAACCAACACGCCTACAATGCGGGTAGGTCTACCGAGTCGGCTCTTCATTTAGTGGTCAGTAGGATCGAAGAGGCAATAGAGCAAAAAGGCTCTTGTCTAGGTACCTTCCTAGACATTGAGGGCGCCTTCGACAGGACCAATTTCTCCAGCATATGTACAGCCCTATCTAAACATGGGGCACATCCCGTACTGATTGACTGGACAAGAAACATGCTTAGCAAAAGAGTGGTCCGACTAGAAGGAGAGGAAAAAATGGCAATGATTGCCAAAGGCTGTCCACAAGGGGAGGTCCTCTTACCCCTGCTGTGGAATTTAGTTATAAATGACCTGATCACCAAACTCAATGCTAAGCACAAATACACGATAGGTTATGTGGACGACCTTGCAATCTTGATCTCAGGTAAGGTAACCGATACCATCTGCAACTTAACTCAACAAGCGCTAAGGACAGTAGAAACTTGGTGTAGTGAATACGAACTAACGGTAAACCTCGCTAAGACCGGGCTAATAATATTCACGAGAAAGCGAAACCTAGGAAACTACAGCCTTCCTAAACTATTCGGTACGGAACTACAACTATCAAATGAGGTCAAATATTTAGGCCTTACACTTGATAGCAAATTAAATTGGTGTAGCCACTTAGACAATAAAATAAATCTGGTAAGCATAACCTTCTGGCAATGCCGGAGAATGATTGGGAAAAAATGGGGTCTGAAACCAAAGATCATTCTATGGTTATACACCACAATCATACGCCCCATGCTCACTTATGGTGCTGTAGGTGGGTGGCCTAGGACCAGACTGAGCACAGCAACAAACTACAGCGCGTACGTTTAGCTTGCACGGCAATGATAGGTTGCATGAGAACAACTCCCACAGCGGCAATGGAGGCCATGCTAAATCTACCACCGCTCTCACTGTACATACAGCAGGAAGCGGCTTTAGCGTCTCTACGACTCAAAACCTTAGGTTTATGGAGGTATTGTAAGACACAGCATACGGCCTTACTGGACGAGCTCCCTATCATCACAGCGGTTAGTGACCGTATACCAAAACAATTTATGTTTGATAAAAAATACAAGATCCAACTGTATGAAGACGGACACTGTGAGGGACTAAGGCCCAGCGAGCTCCGTATCTTCACAGATGGATCAAAAACAGGTACAGGCACTGGAGCCGGAGTCTTCTCAGAAGATCTCGATGTACATATAGCTACGCCACTAGGTAGGCATAACACGGTATTTCAGGCAGAATGTTTGGGTATCACCCTAGCATCATCTGCAATCACATCCAGAGAGATAAAGGGTAAGAATCTCCGAATACTGTCAGACAGTATGGCAGTGCTCCAGGCGCTGAACAGCCATACATCTGGACTCATACACGAATGAATGCAAAGACTAAATCAGGTAGGCAACTTCAATAACATAACCCTACAATGGATCAAGGGACACAGTGGCTCCAGAGGCAATGACGCAGCAGATGAGCTGGCTAGAAGAGGTTCTGACATGGCTGCGGTCGGACCGGAACCCATCATAGCTTTGCCCTTTGCGAAGCTTCGGACTCTGGTAAGGGAAATAACTAGGGACCATCATCAACTCTATTGGTCGAGTCACGGTGAGTGTAGACAGGCCAAGGAAGCACTGCCGCTGTTAGACAGCCGAATCACTAAACAGTTGCAGTCGGCTAACTGCGGATAGTCACGGCAGCTATCACTGGTCACGGATCCTTTAACAACCATTTATTTGTCTTAGGAATCACAGACAGCCCACTTTGCAGAGCGTGCCTGCAAGAGGAGGAGACGGCGGTCCATGTGTTGCAGCACTGTGCGGAGGTCGCCACATACAGGACCAAATACTTCGGGAGCTCAAGTTCTCTCCGGGAGATCACCAGCAACACCAAGGGGCTGTTGGCGTTCTTCCGGGAGCTGGGGTGGATCGAGTGAAGGTTTCACACCCACCCACACGCAAAACACGCGCTCAGACGTGGAGTTGCGGAGAACAGCCCGCCGAACCAATACCAATACCAATACCGTCCGGACCGTAGGTACTTCCGCTCAAAACTTGTACGAGTAAGGTTGTTATAGCTATATGAAACTAACAAGCACAGCTAAAAAGAAACAAATGGTTGTCTGTAAAGTCGGTTTTCGGACGATAGTTTAACGTGACAACGTCATAACATTGATGAAATGATTGCATACATTTATGAATAAAATCGGATGCCGCGCAAGCGTACAATGAGCGTAACGGGACAATGAGTCATCGTTTTTCGTGCGTGCAGCCGGCGTTCATCGATTTATTAGACGCTGTCACGTCAAAACAGTGAGCGTGTTTGCTTTGAAGTTACGAAATTGAGTTTACTGCAACGACTGTGCAAATGCCCTCACTTACAGACTAAGAGCGTAATGCAGCGCTATTTTTATTTCCTACTGCCTAATTAGAAATAGAAGGCCTTTCAGCCTCTCTCCCTTTTCTTAGGATTGATAATGGAAGTGTAATGCCCCTCATGTTACTAATCCACTTACCATCAAGTGGACAATATGGGCATATTGTCTCTGTGCTACCCTGTTAAAACCTCGGCTGCAACCCAACAGTCATGTTTGCTAAACTTACCGAGATGTCCAGACGAATCACATCCGCGCACGGGACATCTTCGCTCGGTCGGTCCCGTTGGAGTGGCGGTCGGTACTGGCGACCAAGCGGGCGCCGCGCGACTTTTGATATTCTTCTTAGAATCTTTAACGCTACTGCAAAATATTCTCTTCAATTTTCTTGCAGAAAATGAAGTTAGAATTGGCATAATGAGACATTTTTCTGAGGGTATTTCTTGGTTAGTTTGTTAGATAACCTCTTTTTTACACCCTGAAGGTTTGTTTATGTCTAGCTTTGGAATAGAGCGACAGATCATCATTAATAAGCTTTATTAAATTATTAAAAATCCTTTACCATATAGGAAAGATATTTTAAAACATGTTAGTCCTGGAAACGAATTCATCAATGTAGGTAATTTATGTTAAAACAAATATTGAAAATCGCGATACGAAATTATTTAAGTAGAGCTTCTTAATTGGCCCTTCTATAGTTAACAATTGGACGATGATTAAGAGTGAAATTTTAAGAACAGGAGTAAATTTCGCGCGACGTACTAACTCCATACTGAACAGTACAAAGGAAAATATTGCGCTAATTAAATCCGTACTGCACCGCCTCAAATGTGTGTAACCACATTTTTTTTACTAAAATCGCGAGTGCGTTGAAGCGTAATAATTACAAGTTTAAGTTGATATAGAATTACGAAAATAAAAACGTACGGATTTTTTCCGCTGTGCAGTCTAAGTCTTAGCAGCAGATTAAATTAAATATCGGTAATTCATCCTATCAGTTAGTCAGTATTGCTTCACAAAAAACATTCACCATGCACTGGGCATTTTTTTTGTATATTAGTAATAAAGCATTAGAACTTACTTTTTATTATCGCTATTTTTTTCTTCAACTTCAGAATCAGTATCTGTGTGCGCAGGACGCGATACAGTAGCTAGTCTTGAGACTTTGGCTGATAATGATCTAGTTAGTTTTCTAGGCATTGTGGCTGCTGTGTCACTGGAATCACCACTTTTGGTTGCATTTTCTTGCTGTAATGGACAAAAAGCTTTTTTTCTTATTATTGTTAGCAGACTTATTACATGACAACTATTGGAACATCGATAGGTACTAATAATTGGAGAGGCGGTTTTTTTGTTCGGTTATACTGCGAAAACTACTGAACCGATCGGAATAATACTTATACCATAAGATGCAGCATGTTTCGGAGAAGGTGATGATATGTTGGCGATTCGGTGACCCAGAACCTATATTTTGAAGTGAAACATCTAATGCGGAGGGAGGGTAACACCGGCTGTTAGCGTGGCGTCGCTTATACCTAATAATAGGCATCCTATCCGAAATTTTTCATCGATAACACTATGACGCGAGCGAACCGCGGGGGATGTATTAGTGTACAATAAAATCTGAATTTACTAGTTTACAATAAAAGCGAAGAGTCTGCTCAGCAAACGTTTTATTTTAATTACCTTTGGAATAACAGCAGGTGGTTTGGTCTTGCCAGTTTTAGCAGGTTCCTTTTTAGGAGTTGGTTCACTATCGCTATCAGAAGAAACAGATTCAATAGATGATTGACTTGAGGAACATGACGATGCACTCTTATCCTCTATTGTTTTCTTTGGAGGTGGCCCATTGGGTCTATCTCCATTTTTACGTTTCACATTGTCTTTAGAATCTTTAGAGTCTTCATTATCTGCAGTGGGTGGAGAATTATCTTTATCATCACTAGACTTTCTGGAACCTCGTTTGGGCCTCGGTGAGTTTTTCGGACTCTTAGTATTAGAAGATTTACTTTCGGTTTCCGATTCTGAGCTATTGTCAGGTGAGAAAATACTCTTCTTTTTTGTTGTAGGGTCAGCTTTCTCTTCTAGTTTTGGTGCCGTTTTAGCAGTAGGTTTGGGTGTCTTTGCTCCAACACTAACCTTTGTTGCAGTTTTGCCTCTCGCAAGAACTGAGACTGCCGATTTAGTTTTAGTTGAAGAACACCTTCGTGTCTGCACAGTTTTAGGACTTGCCGGTTTTGGTACCTCATCTTCACTAGATGATGAGACTTTAACTTTAGATGGGCGGCGGGCTGGTTCCTCTTTATTTTTCACCTCTTCGGTTTTAATGGGGGATTTGGGTGCAAGAGCAGCGGTTTTCGCTGGGGTCTCAGAGGTTGATGATTCTGAGTCTGAGCTACTGGATGCAGAGCCTGAACTAGTTGAGGAACTTCCACTGCTGCTTGAATCTGAAGTTGATCCAGAACTGCTGTCAGTGCTGCTGCTGTTACTTACCTGAAATTGTAATTAGTAAAAAATATAGGTATTGCAAAAAATAATACATATAATATATTATATAACAAATGAATTGGTTTTACAAATTTTGAAATAAAACTATATACAGTTTTATTTCAAAATGTGTAACATTCGCGTAAATATCAGAAAGTATTGTTTTACAAATTTTATGTACAGGTAAACTTTCATTATTAAGTGTAAATAATAATCAAATTACACATACCGATAGTATCATCATTTAAAACTCAGTTAATATCTGTAGTATAAAAAGATAAGAATGACTTTGTCAACTCTTCCATATATCTAAATATTTTTATTTTTTTATGTCAACAAACAATTACACTTGGTTAGTATCAATCAGAACTCATCATAGCCTAATGAAATTGTATGTGAAATATAGTTATTCCTATTTATCGTTTCCATCAAATGTTTGTCCGGAAGAGATTGCCTTGTGCGATAGGACCACCAATTGTACTTAACTTAATCGATTCCTACTTACATGCATCTTCTTGTTTTTTCTGGTACACAATAAAGAGTTAATATTATTATTATGCCAAGTCATGGTTAACTATTGGGGGCCTTGGGTAATGTAGGATAATGGCAAAATAAACAACTAATTTGTTTCTTACATTGGTTAGTAAGCAATTATTATAGAACACAGAGAAAATAATAAAATTTCATACTGTAAGGAGCAAGTAACATGTATACACTTACGTCAAGGTTCGTCATTTTGTATGGGAAATCTATTTACGATGTATTTTATTAAATTTATTAGGTATTAGTAATAAAGTGCTAAAAGTATTTCGAGAGGTAAAACAAATGGTTAGGGACAAATGCTCAAATACTGTTTTATATGTACACAGAATACAGAATATGACAGATTTACGTATTTTTGATTTTGACAGCCACTCAGCAGTGTTACCAACTCTCACAAAAAAATAGCCCTAAAATTATAATGAAATACCCCTAAATAGTCCTAAATGCAATTAAAAAGCCCCAAAAAAAAAGCCCTATATTCTGTATTTTTTCAAGGGTACTGTTATGAGTTTTCAGTTTTACATCAGGGTTGATAATCTAAGGGATTAATTTTTTTTTTGTATTTACCTTTTTTTTGTCACAAAATTTAGGTACGTACGTGAAAAATCTAAAAACCGACTTTTTGGTTTTTTATAGTTAACTACCACAAAAAATATTTTTTAAAGTACAAATTACAATTTGTGAATAAGGAAAAAGAGTATTTTAGTACAGGCGGGAAACGAACCTGCGTCCCTTCCTATCCCGGGAAGGGCTCTAATCCACTGAGCTACCATACTATTTGTTAGAAATACCCAATCTCCTTACCACATTTGTCTTAACGATCAACACCACCTATCGGAAGCATTTACATGCATTAATCCAATATAGTACGTTTAATTTTGCATTAAACACAAAGTGAAAAACACAAAGTGTGATTAATGTATAGTGCTAAGCAGGTCAAATGCTAAAAATATATATAAAAATATCTAAATATTTAAGTTTTTCCTTAATCACAAATTATAATTTGTACTTTAAGAGTAGCTGAGCATGTCAAGTGCTAAAATATAGATCAAAATGTTTAAAAAATCACGCCATCAAATAGTATGAATTTTAATTGCAAAATTAAACTTACTTTATTGGATTAACGAGTGCAAATGCTTCCAATAGGTGGCGTTGGTCATTAAGACAAATGTGGTAAGGAGATTGGGTATTTCTAAAACGGGTCATACACGTTGCAACGGTTGTACAAACAGTCCTACGAACTTAGGTCGTATACGAATTGTTCGATCGTGAATTGCATGGTCGCAAAGCGAACTGTACGACCAAGGTCAGGTCGCAGGTCCGTTGAAACACTCGTCGAACTTTGCCGCACGATCTACCTTGTCGTAACGTGAGTGTTGGAGTTTGCAACGGTCCGAACGACCGACTCGACCGAGGTAGGTAGTAGGTAGTTATTTTGATTTTATTCTTGTAAATGATTAGATGTGCCGCGTCAACATCATCATCCATCCATCAGCCTTTTCTCGTCCACTGCTGGACATAGGCCTCCCCAAGAGAACGCCACAGCGAACGGCCCTGTGTCTCTTGCATCCAACGAATGTCTGCGACCTTGACCAGGTCAACGGTCCACCTGGTGGGCGGCCGTCCTACGCTGCGCTGTCCGAAACGCTGTCACTACTCGAGAACCTTTCGTTCATTGGTCGGTTTGTCGAGCGATGTGGCCTGCCCATCGCCACTTCAGCATACTGACCCGGTAGGCTATGTCGGTTACTCCCGTTCTCCTACGGATTTCCGTATTACGGATCTTATCCCGTAGAGAGATCCCAAGCCTAGCCCGCTCCATGGCACGCTAAGAGACTTTGAGATATAAGGCCAACATTCAGAGACCACGCCTCTGTTCCATAATTCATCACCAGTAACACTGCTGAAATGACATGCACATTAGTCAAGACTTTCGTCTTGTGGAAGTGAAACTTCTTTATCAAGGTTGGAAAAAAATTTAGTGTAACATTTTGTCGTTACGCGTCACATTTTTCCGTTACGCGCCATATTTATTTTATATGATTTTTTTAAATATGGGTTGCAAGACTATAAATAATATAAGACATATGTATATTGCGTGACAATGTAATATTATGATGACATAAAGCTGATCTGATGATGGAGATAGAAGGTGGCCATAGGATACCTATAATGAAACGGTGCAACCTCATCGAGTTTGGACTCGTTTGATTCGTCTTGACGAGTACTTTGTCTTTAGATGGTATCCAAGGTCTGATGACGAAGCTAGAAGGTGGTCATAGGAATTCCAATATAAAACGACATAACCCATGGAGTTTGGGCTCGTATGATTAGTCTTGACGAGTACTTTGTATCTAGATGGTATCCAGGGTCTGATAATGGAGCTAGAAGGTGGCCATAGGAACTCCAATATAAAATGACATAACCCCTTGGAGTTTGAGCTCGTATGATTCGTCTTGACGAGTACTTTGTATCTAGATGGTATCCAGGGTCTGATGATGGAGTTGGAAGGTAGCCAAAGGAAATCCATTATAAAACGACATAACCCCATGGAGTTTGGGCTCGTATGAATCGTCTTGACGAGTACTTTGTATCTAGTTGGTATCCAGGGTCTGATGATGGAGCTGGAAGATGGCCACAGTAGCTCTGTAGTGAAACGACGCAACCCCATCGAGTTGGGACTCGTTTTCTTCCTCTTTACAAATACTTTGTCTCTAGATAGTATCCAGGGTCTGATAATGGAGCTGGAAGGTAGCAATAGGCACTCTGCTATAAAACGCCGTAATAATTCTATTATAATTAATGAAATGCTATAATAATCTTAGTAGCAATAAGGTGAAATAATTGTATAATGTGTATCCATGTCTATGATAATAAAAGCCTTTTGCTTAAACTTTATCTAATTTAGCTTTATTTAACCAATTTCTGTAAAGTTGTAAATAGTAGATAATTTTTCGAAAAATGATGTCATAAAGAAGTTTCACTTCTTACGTGTGTACACTAATACACACACACATAATTTATCCATGTTCATTTTGAGACCCACTAGTCGGAAAACCCTGCTGAGATCATCGAGCATGGTGACAAGGTTCTCCAGTGATTCTGCCACGACTACTATGTCATCGGTCAACATGGAGAACAAAATTGAAAAAAGGTTTATTTCTGAGTTTATATACATATAACTATATGTCCGTTTTTTGCGATTTTTGGCGAAACAAGAGCACTGTATCGCACTGAAGACATCAAACGACTGTGGTGAATTTAAAGGGAACATCGATACGACAAAGTCGCAACGTGTGTGTGGTAAGCGAACTGTCGCCACGACGGTTCGATACGACAGTCTCTGCGACCGTTGCAACGTGAATGGCACGCTTAACAAATAGTACGGTAGCTCAGTGGATTAGAGCACTTCCTCGGATAGGAAGGGACGCAGGTTCGTTTCCCGCTCGTACTAAAATAGTCTTTTTCCTTATTCACAAATTATAATTTGTACTTTTAGAGTATCTGAGCAAATTATAATTTGTACTTTAAGAGTAGCTGTCAAGTGCTAAAATATAGATCAAAAAGAATATTTTTTCTTACTAAATTTGGTGAAAACTTACCTTTTTATATCACAAACACATTTATATTTTTGCCTTATTTTGATTTAATATCTAAAAAGCACCCTCATTTTTAATTTAACAATAAAAAACCAAAAAAATGGATTTTGGATTTTTTTGCATAAATTTTGAAGTTATGTGTAAAAAATGTTAATACAGAACTTGTAGGTCTTTTTATTGCCCACAATTTTCTCATTTTTTTTTTTTTTTGGATAGGCCCCTTTAGTTTTGCCGGAATTCGTGATAAGCCGTTTTCCACCCTTAAAATCTCACTACCTCCCACTTCCCGACCTCAAATCACCCGTAAATTACTTTTCCTTTTATTATTGTTATATTTTCTTACTTTTCCAATAGGTATCATCCTGTTCTAAATTTGTTTCACTTTTCACCATTTTCAAAGGCTTCGGCACTGGCATATTTAATTATTTTTATTAGAACTTTTTATAAGTAATTGAAAATCCACATTTTTAAAAATTTTAGATAAATCGTTTTGAGTCCTGATGTCATCATTCAGCATTGCATTTAAACTCTGAATAGGAATGTTTACTGACATCATTTCACGGCAGATGGTGTTCGACATGGCCATTGAAAACTGCCTTTTCCATACAATTTGTAACCTGTAATTTGGTAAATAAATTTTATTTTTCTCGTATATGCCTCTTTGCTGTATAAAAAATGTAATAACTCCAATGTACATTTATTTCCCAACGATCCAACTTTTAAAATATGGGAAAAGTCACAAAAAAATCTGGCTACACAGCATAGCGTCTTTTAATTCTTTAATCTTCCAGGTGTACTATTATACATCTTAACAATATCGCTGATCTACCGGATTAAACACCAAAAATAGCAAATAATTCTCAGGCAAATAGAGCAACCATCTCGCCGATAGCGATGCATCTGCAGCTTTGTCTGTGGATCCCCATTCTTGATGTCATACATGTTTACCACAGATCAAGAATACTTATGTTTACATTATATGGACGTTTTGCTTTTTTTACTGGTTTTGGTCAGTCAAATTAGTGATACATGGAATATTGTTTATGCCCCTAAAAATAGCCCTAAATATTTTTAGGCCCTAAAAAAGCCTAATACGCATTTTTCAGCCCTAAATTTAGGGCTAAAAGCCCTAGGTTGCGAACCCTGCCACTCAGCCAGTATATACTCTTTATTCTTCGTCTAAGCTTTTCACTCAGCCAGCCAAGCGAGCACAGACCATAGTAAGCTCTTCATATAATATATACTCTTTGTAGTAAGCGAACACTGAGTGGAATAATTATGGAGGGTACTTCTACCCTCCATAAGTAGAATATAATAGGTATTGAACTTAGTTTAAGGAGTTCTTCTATATCTAAGCCACCAAATATTAATAAATATACTCTGTGACATAGAATCACTTCCGGCTATGGAATATATCTATTATATATAATTCCAGTGTCACGATGTTTGTCCGGGATGAACTCCGAAACTACTGAACCGATTTTAACTTTTTTTTTAAATGTGTGTTTTGTTCCAACTTAAGATATAGGATACTTTATATCTCAATTTATAATTGTAATATTTATTAATGAAAAAATTTATGGCGGTACGAAGTTAGCCAGGTCAGCTAGTATATATATATTTAGATATGTCCACAATTACTTACAAAAAGATCAACACGACACTGTCTTATAATGGATATTAATAATTATTATTTCACACTATTCAATTATAACCGCACTGCAACGATGTTACCGCTTCGAGTGACACCGATCGAAATGAATCCGTACGAACTCGTGGACATCACAACACCCCGGCTGGGGTGCGTGGAGACAGTTTGAGGCGCTGTGCCTCCTTTCTGTGATTGCTACCGCGGGCCCATAAGTGGACCCGGTCCTTGGAGTGAACTATAAACAGTGCCCCCGCCGCTCATCACACCGCCGTGGCGGTCTAGCCCGAGCCGGATGAGACCCCCGGTTGTCCCGAGGGAGGTCCAGCTCCGAGCGACCAGCGACAACGGCGGTGACATACGGCAGCGGGGGTCACACGGCGTTCTTCTGAAGCAGATGTGGTCTCAGGCTTCTATATTGTTCTGAGAGGTCTACCGCGCCCTGCGACAGACTACGCCCGAACACAATACGCATATTGTCCACAAATACGCGCAAGTGTGCTACGGGCGCAGGTGCCACAGGGCGCGGTGCAACATGAATACCAGGGGCGGGAACTGAGCCCGCCCCGTGAAGCCGCGCTGGTGGGCGCGGCAGAGGAATCTAGGAGGTGATGGTGTTTTTTTTTTTCACGATATCTTTTGGTTTCTGTTATTATTAATATACTAAAAGGATCAGAGAAGGAAATCAAGGGGTCGTTGGTACCTGGGTAAGGTACCGCCGTACTCACTTAGATCCGTAGGCGCATCATAGGTGCATCGAGACAAAAAAGCACAGGTGCGAGCAGCTGCAAGTACACATGCGCGCAGGTGCAAATACACGTGCGCGCAGGTGCAAAGACACGTGCAAGCTATTTGGCCGCCCCACCACTCCTTACACGGCTTCTCCTGACGCTAAGTCGCCCTCGGCTAGATTATTTCTTATGCTGTCTTGGATTGAATGATCCTGGTGTGCCACGGCCGCTACTTCGTCGAGAGCGGGCATGGACAGTCCTACCGTTACAGGTTCAGTATTGCTGGATTGACCTGAACTCTCATCAGAATTATCGACTCCGTCGTCTGAAAGCGTACAAGATTCCTTATTAGTATGCCACTTGTGAGTACTTCGTAAGAATTTTGTTCCGAGTCATACGTCCGATGTAACATTAGGCAGTAAAATACAAGATGGTTTGCGTTCGGACCATCTTGAACAACTGAGTTGAACTCAGAATCTGGAACAACGACTAAGTCGGCCTCGAACAAAAGGTCACTTAACTCAATGGTCACCGTTATAAAATGGGTGGCCACGATGTCTTGCTTGCTGATGCCTTTTAGGACACGATGTGTGGGCTTCAATTGACAAGAGAGGTACTTTAAGACGTTAGAAGAAATCAGGGATACATTGTGAGCTCCACTATCAATGAGCACGTCCATAGGAATCCCTTGGACAACAGCTGTAACTACATCCCTATTGTCAGTCCTACGGTCAGAGCACAAATTAACGTTTCGCTGATTCCTATATTCAGAGCGATTTTTTGCAAAGCATGTTGCTTCACTGTGGCCCTTCTTCTTACAAAATGAGCATTGTATTACACTTTTCGGTACCTGTATTTCAGGTTTGGTGGTTAACGCATCATTTGTCGTTTCTGTGCGAGGTCTCTTTGGGCAGTTGCGACCCTTGTGGCCACGGTGACCACAGACGTAGGACTTAGATTCACGCTCGGACAAAGGCTTTTGAGATACGTTTCTTTTGTTAAATGTTACACCACGTGACTCATGCTTAGCGCGGATTGGTTTGGTGTAAATTGAGAGAAAAGAAACTAAGTCTTCCACTACCAAGTTTGCATTCGCCGCAGCGGATCTCACTTGGGGGTTTTCAATACCGCGTATGACTATGAGGGTACGCAGTTCATCAGATAGGCCCTTGACTATTCGTAACCGAAGCAGAGTACGTCGGGCATACTCTGCGCAAGTCATGTATTTATCGGACGTTATATTCATTGCTTCGAAAAGAATATTGGCATAGTCAAGCTTCCGAGGGCAAAGAGGCTTAAATTCTAGTTTAAAGTTAGACCAGCTGCGGTCATTAGTGACCCACTCGTTTAACCACACTTTAGCGTCCCCTCTGAGACAAGAGGCTACCCGTGAAAGGCATTCGTATTCGTTCCATCCGTTCGTAGTTACAGCGCGGTCTACTTCTTCGCACCACGCATCAATATCGTGTATGTTCAAATCAAAATTCGATACGTAATAGCTGTTAGACCTTACTGGCTGTAAAGATCTAATTGCGTCCGCCAGCAAGATTACGGTTGATAGTGTATCTGAAGCGTGAGCATTTGGATCGGGTGTACGAGTGGTGGTTGATGATCCCTCGGAGTTATCAGCATGAGTTTGTAATGGAATATTGTCCATCGCTCCGTGGCTGCTGCCGTGGCCAGAAGTAGCGCCATTATTAGAATTATTTAGCGTGGCAATATTTTTGTCTTGCGACAAATTTTCAGTGTTTGCGCGTTCTATAGCACTCAATCTGCCCATGATGTTACCGAGAGCGTCACGTAATGTGTTATTAGATACTGCTGACGGTCAGGCAGAGTGCGGTGGAGTTCCGCACGATTGTATTAATCCTAGTCCAGACCTAGAACGGCGCCGGCTACGGTCACACGAGATATTGCTCGAATCGTTACGTTTGCGATGACGTCCTCTTCGTGATCTTCGACATGGCCTATGCGCAGTATCGTTGCTATTGGATCGATCACGGGAGTCCCTTCGTGAGCGACTACAAGTTTTGCTTCGTAAACGGCGGTAATCCGATTGCTTGGGCATATTTATCGTTTAGCCACACACTAGTAATAAAATTTCAGCAACAATATGATAACACGATAATTACAAAAATGAAGGTTACTTTTTCTCTGCGATTACTTTCCAGAATAGTGAGCCCTTAGGCCCTTTATCCCACTTCTGAATTTAAATATGTCCACAAGTACTTACAAAAAGATCAACACGACACTGTCTTATAATGGATATTAATAATTATTATTTCACACAATTCAATTATAACAGCACTGCAACGATGTTACCGCTTCGAGTGACACAGATCGAAATGAATCCGTAGGCGCGCGCCAGCCCCTTTTATACGCCTTTTAATTAGTGCTAGTCACTCCTTACAATATATATATGTCAGAGAGCGTCATCAGGTGCATCGAGACAAACAAGCACAGGTGCGAGCAACTGCAAGAACACGTCAAGACAGAGTTTTCTCTATCACCACCAACTACAATCAACTTCTCGTTGGGGTGGTAAATACCCCTTGATCTCCAGGTGGTTATGGGTGGCGAAAATGTGAAAAAAAATATTTCTGTCCTTTTCTAACTCATGAGGACTTCTGAAAATGTATATACATGCTAACAAGAAGCTTATAATTTATAACTTCAGTGTTATATTGCAATGCAAAGAACGTCTTGTAGCAAAAAAAAGTGCCCTTGAATTACGTCACTTATATTTTTTGTCTCTTTTCTCAGAGTGACCACGTTAGGTCTAAAGTTTAGGATAAATAAATAAAATAAATATTCACGGACATTTCACACAGCGTGCTCTGGTCCCAAACTAAGCTTAACACTTGTGCTATGGGTTTACGGATATAATACATATATTTTTTTTTTGTAAATACATACCTAATAAAGATAGAAAACATCCAGACGCAGTACAAACATCTGTGTTCATCACACAAATAATAAATTGTCCTTAGTGGGATCGAACCCTCGACCTCGTGCACGGAAGTCAGTTACACTACCAACTAGGCCAAGACATCCGTCGTGTTGTAATATTTACGGGTTTTATGAAAAATAAGTGAAAACGTCGGATAGGAATATATTATATAGGATTTATTATATAGTATGGGAAAATATCTTCTCGTCCAAATTACTTGAGTTTCTGAAGACAAAGGTTTGTTACCAGTGATGACCCGTGGCACAGCGACTTGTTCGTTGTACTACGAGCCTCATAAGAAAGCTTAAGGTCACTCACCGCGCAATAGAGAGATCTGTGCTTGGGGTTTCACTTCGTAATAGAATCATAAATGAGGAGATCCTTAAACAAATTAGAGTCACCAATATCAAAACATTACCAAAGTGTAGTCTTTGGGGGATGCTTATGTCCAGCAGTGAACGTCTTTCGGCTGATGTATGGATGAATAGATTTTATAGTTACAAAAAAAAAGCAATATGTTAAATAATTTATTTAAATTCATAATATTTAAATAAATGATTTAACATATTGCTATTACCATGGTTATTAATGTTTGGTTACTAAAATAATTAAAAATAGTTAATAATTTAATATATACATAGAATGGAGCAGCACTATATAGGAATAACCAGTGCGCAAATTTTGAGGTAATAAACTTTAAAAAGTTAATAAACACGTATTTTTTATTTTGATATGTCTTAATACTAAAAAATAAAGTTATAGCTAACAAAAGGTGTTTACTTTTGAAACAGATTTTATGGTCACACGGCGTGCGCGCTTGTGTAGAATAAATACTTCGTTGGCGCTCGCTCTATGCGCCGACGCGTAGGTATTGAAGCGGGTTGACTGACCGCTAATTTTATCAGGTTCGAACTAGACTTTTTAAGTGTAGGTCATGACCTGAAGTTATTTGTAAGATTAGTTCCAATTGTTCCTTCATACTTTCATGGACTTGGAACCAGTGCTGTAATTAGCCTTCTAAGTGCCCGGAACGAGATTCTATAACTGCGTCCTTAAAAAAATGTTTTAATCTTACCTGTTTCTGACAATAAAATCTAAAATAAATCTATCATCTAAAATAAATCTATCATCTAAAAACTAAGTTATTGTATACTTAATTATGATATTTGCACACAGCAGTGTGTTATGGGTGTACCGTATTACGCTATAAATCATAGGTATTGTTTGTGGTCCTGGTCTGGTCATTTTTGCGCCCCGGTGTCTGCACCCTGTGCCTGGGCACCGCTGGCACCACCCTAGTTACGGCACTGCTTAGAACCATC
This sequence comes from Leucoma salicis, assembly GCA_948253155.1. NCBI lineage: Eukaryota > Metazoa > Arthropoda > Insecta > Lepidoptera > Erebidae > Leucoma > Leucoma salicis. The sequence continues at coordinate 3,964,411 of OX411808.1, read as the reverse complement.
AAAATGCAGAAACTTTGCGCACTGGTTAAAAAAATTCCCTGTATAGAATTTACCTGGTCTTTCTGTTTAAAATGTAAGCTGCATAGTTTGGCCGATAAATAAAATTGACCCTTTATAATGGATAGCCAAGTATTTCTTTTGTCAACATTTTTCGGGAAATAGACCCAGAGGATAACTAGTCATTTTTTATGGAATAGATACAGACTTACGACTAAACTTTTTTCATAACTAAATTGTCGTGCGAAATCGGGGCGAGTCGCTAGTGCCTTATATTTTTACGCATAATAGGAATTTGACTTTAAAACAGCCTATTGACGTCACTCAAGGTTAAATATGCCTATTTAAAAATATAATAAGTAGGTACCTACCTACCCAAGACGTTTTATTGAGCTTTGTTCATAGAATAATTGGATTAACTGCGTACGTATCCACATGCTTATTTTAATAATTTTATATTACTTATTTTATTTGTATATATAACATTGTGTATAAAGAAGGAAAAAATAAACTATTTATTGCGTAAAGTTTCATAATTAAGTATCTACTTAAGTAGGTACTGCTTAACGTAGTAACAAATACCGAATAACTTGTCAAAATAATGCAGAATTAAACTAAACGACATCCCATGTCTGTAAAACACGAAAGTTTAAGTACAGTGCATGTTTGTATATATAATAGTGGTACCAATACAATTGGATTTTTTAAATGACGGTAAGTGCCTACCTTAATAAATTGTGCCTAATAAGGGCCATAATTGTAGCTACGCGTGTGACGGGCTCTAATCATAGCACTGATTTGACTAAAATACCGTTTTGTCCCTTTTCAACAAAGAAGGTACTGTAAAATCTAGGTATCACCACACAAATTAAGAATTTCTAGTCCTACGGAGTCCCACCCTTATCATACACACATATCTAATAATCAGACAGAATTTCAATAGTTGACAAAATAAAGAATCTTTAGTCTTTTTACTTTCATTTTATACTTACTTACTTACTTATCATCACGCCATCTCCCTTGCGGGTTAGGCAGAGAGAACAGAGTGCCAATGGTCTCTAGTCTTGCATATAGGTATACCTCGCTTCCTCAACATTCATAATTCTCTTCATACACGTTCGCGGGCGATTAGCACACTACCACGCTGCATGTTGCATGTCGAAGAATCTACGCGCGTACTTGCAGGAGTGCAGATCTGCATCATCGTGCGGGTTTTTTACGCACTCACGTGCGTTGTTGCGTTTTGCGGCTCTGACTCATTTAATTCCATGCTGTTGGCTGTGGTGATAGTGCAGTGCAGAGCACGGCACTGCGGCGGGCGGAACTCGGTGTGCCATACCTTGCGTCTCGCCCCGCACCCACGCGTAGGGTTGCATGTTTTTCCGCTTGTAGGCCCGTGATCTGCATGAACGCGCGTGGATACATTTTCTGTGTGTTGAACATTGCGTGTTTTCTATACAAACGGAGATACTTACAAACAACGTTAGAACACGCATTCACGCGCTACCGCTCTCTAGTATACTATATATGTATTATCTAGCGCGCTACGTTGCGTGGTGCGTGGCAGTGTGATAATCGCCTTATTTAGTGGGTGTTGGCCCAATACCCTGTTTGTTGCCCCGAACTACGGGGTTTGCGGTTAGGTACCTACATTAAGTTTATTCACGATTTCACAAAAAAAAGTTATACAACTATATTGATTAGACACAAATTAAAGTTATCTAAGGACACACTATATTTTTATTGTTCTTTTAACATGTCTATTTACTGTCACTGATCACTGAGTAGTAGCTACTCACTGAGCCAGTCGCGAATTTATCCATTTTTAGTGTCGTTGCGTAACTACATCTACGCGCTACCTAATATTTTCATTATTTTGCAGATAAATATGAGTTTAAGAGATCTCTCCACAATAGGGATTGTTACAGTACCAGCACTGGTGCTATCATTCTTCATTACAGCGAACTCAATAATGTATCCGAAACAAGCAACAGTTTATGGTAAGTGCGGTGTATGCCATTATACTGTGCGGTGATGGCAGTTCAATTAAACCCATCCCATTCCACTATAGGAATATCATGCGCGTTGTACTCGAAAAAGCTTCTTCTATTGACGCCTATACTAGCCTTTTTCTTGTTAAGGCGGGAAAAAATTGACCTAACCGCACAACCCACGACGGGTCGAGGCAACGAACAAGGTAGTGTGGGGACATCTTTTTTTTATTGCATGTAGTGGCAGACGAGCCACGGCCCATCTGATGGTAAATGGAAACCGTTGCCCATGGACTCATACCGAGAGTATTGTCAAGCCGCTGCTCACCATTTCATTACACAGATATGAAATGAAAGAATAAACTGGTATCTCCTGTTACAGCCAAAACGCAACGATGTGCTTCATGGCCGGTCACACGGGAGATGATGGTACCAACACACTCGGGCCCGATGCCAAGTTAGTACTCCCACTTGGTAGGTACCCAGCCCTACCACCAGTCATGCAATGGCTGATAATTGCTTACTTCCCTTAGTCACCTCATACGACACTCGTGAAAAAGAATGGGGCGGTGACAATTGTATTCTTAGTCTGTCACCACACGGACCAAATCTCCCACTAAATAAACCCGGCGTGTGCCGTCTCTCCACTTGTATTGGCGGACCACTGGAACTGTGTGTTATTACTTCAGTGGTACGCCTATACAAGCTTACCTTTAGTAGATATTATATTTTAGTATACCATACCATCATCATTAGTTTTTTTTGTTGTATGGAGATAATTACCAGTGTCATACTGTGGTCATGCAAATCTCGCACGTAACGTCGCTTATTGCAACTTTCACGTGTTCGAGAGCGCTTCCGCAGAGTCTATTTTTGCTCGACTATTCACAGGCCCTTAAAAACTTCTTTAAGTTTACCCTACGTTTAATAAATAGTAAGTCACTCAATTATTTATATATTTTTTAATCTTTATTAGTGTGTGTAATTACTCGTTTACTAGTTTTTTTAATCATCTCCTCCTGGGGCTCCTGGGGTTCCTAGGTTCGTTCCTAGGGCCGGGCAGTCTCTGTGTATCATTTTTCGGACTAAAAAATGAAAATTTGCCCGGGTTCGGAATATGTGGTCGACGTGGCGTTGGGCTCATTTACTATCGCGTCATGGAACGAAGGTACCAATTAATGCACACGGTTAGTACGGTGTTTTTTGCACTCCTGCTTCACGCATCGGGGATGACATCCATTCATCCATCAGCCTTTTAACGTCCACTGCTGGACATAGGCCTCCCCAAGAGAACGCCACAACGAGCGGTCCTCTGCCGACCGCATCCAACATCGGGGATGACATACGTGACGATATATTATTATAATTTAGATATATTTAATATATTATTATGTTTCATGGATGTGCACTTTTCTGTTGTGCAATGTGGGCATGAATTGCAATACAATTATTATGCGGTTTGTTTTATGGATATCTCAATTTACCTTTTGTATTCTTTCTGATAATATATTACTTCCAGTTTTACATAAGCAATATAAACCTTATGATTACTGATGGCTTCCTACGATCTTAAATTTTATTACCAAAATACTCGAGGGCTACGCACCAAAACACATGCGTTTAAACGAGGTCTGCTGTTGTCCTGTTACGATATTATCTCATTAACAGAGACCTGTCTTTTGGAAGGTCTGAGTGATAGGGAATTATTTGATGATAGGTATCTTGTCTGGCGACGGGATAGGGATTATCAGTTAACACAGGAAAAGTACGGAGGGGGTGTACTGCTAGCTGTACATCGTCAGTTTGCTGCAGTGGAACGTCCTGAATGACGTTCCTCCGCCGAAGATGCCTGAATTACTCTTACACTAAAAAAAATAACTCAAGAATCATACACAAAACTTCACATTTGTACCTTATACCTTTGTAAAGAAAACTTAGGTAATTCTTTTAATAAGCAATTACAAAACTTTTCGGAGAAACTATCTATCATTGTTAGCTCTTGTCCGCGCGATTTATTTTTAGTAATGGGTGATTTTAATTTAAGTAACATTGACTGGTATATTGAGACTAGCTGCTGCTAATTACAGCCTAACGGGATCGTGGGCGAATCACAGGTATTATTCTTCGATACTTTGGCACAGTGTAACCTCAACCAATTTAATTTTAATACAAATATCAATCATAGAATATTAGATTACGTTTTGTGTGACATTGAACTACGCGCATCGACATGCAGCGACCCTTTGGTACCGGAGGACCTTTACCATAAGTCATTAGAATTTAATATAAACTGTATTCAAGACGATTCACTCGGTGTTAACCGCAGACTTACATATTTTTACGACAAAGCAGATTACATAGCAATTTCTTCTTCATTAAATAAAATAGACTGGGATCGTGACTTACATAATAAGTCTCTGGACCATGCCGTTGACTTCTTTTATGACCACTTATATAATATCAGAGACAATCATACTCCTCATAAAATAATCACTTCTTCTTCGTTCCCACCTTGGTATAGCTGCTCACTAAAAAAAATGTTAAAAGAAAAATATAAATACAAAATGAAATATCAAATTTATGGTAATGCGGATGACCTTGACACGTTTTGTCTTTTTCGATCTAGGGCCAAACGATTAGAACTCTTTTCCTTCTATACGCTGATGATATGAAAATATTTAAAAAAAATTATGTGCTTGATGATTCCAGGCTTCTCCAAGAAGACTTGGAACGCTTTTAATAATACTGCTTTTAAACAAACAATAAACTAGACCTGAATACTGAGAAATGTCACTCCATAACTTTCACTCGTAAACTTAATCTCGTAATAACGCCATATAAATTGAAAGATCAGGTACTGCAGCAGGTAGATGAAATTCGTGATCTTGGTGTCTTGCATGATTCTAAGCTGTCCTATGAAAGACACATAGATCGGATCGCTAAAAAGGCTAATAAAACTATGGGCTTTGTTCTTCGTTCAATTTCATTAATCAATAACAATGTTAAAGTAATTAAGATCCTCTATTGTTCCTTGGTACGTAGTATTCTCGAGTATTGCTCACAAGTATGGAATCCGCGTTATAATGTGTATATTGACAGGATTGAGTCTATACAGCGAAGATTCATGAAATTTCTACAGTATAAATCAGGAACCATTGATTACAACTATGAGGCAAGATGTCGTAGACACCATATTTTACCTTTGCAGGAAAGAAGAAAAATTGCCGACGTTGTTTTCCTAGTTAAAATTGCTCAAAACATTTTGGACTCTCCGCACTTACTTTCTAAAATTAATTTGAGGATACCTCATAGTACCTTAATACAGCCTATATGTTTGGACATCCCCCAGTGTGCATCTAATTACAGACAGAATTCTTTCTTTATTCGTGTTGCAAAAATAATAAATAATATGGTGGTCTTGCCGCAGTATGATCTGTTTACATCTACAACGCAAAACTTTAAAAATCCATGGCGAATACATGGTTTAATGGTTCTCAAACTTATTGTTAGTTAGTTTTCTTTTTCTTTTTTTCATTTGTATTGGCGTTATTTGCCCTAGTTTTTGTTCTTCGAACTTAAACTATTAATTAAAGTCTGTCCCTTTCTAATTAGGTATTTTCTAACAATATACCTATTTTATAGAATCTTACGAGTATATGTGAAAACATATAATTGGTGTTTAGAGTTTAATTAGTTTTAATATCTGTAATAAATCACTGTTTGTTTTCCGAAAATAAAATAAATAAATAAATACCGAACGAAGGTATCAAATTGTTACTGTCAAAGTAACTTTTAACTCAGAATATCGCGATATTTTTTTTGCATGAAGACCCTGTCTAATATGGTTTGTTACCTACCTAGGTTGTCTACAACACAATTACTTACACGATCAATAGTGTCAAGTCAAAGGAAAAAATTTGCTTACCATCCATCCATCCATCAGCCTTTCAACGTCCACTGCTGGACATAGGCCTCCCCAAGAGAATGTCACAACGTGCGGTCCCGTCATGGGGGATAATGGCGTAATCGCCACGCTTGGCAGGCGGGTTAGCGATCGCAGTGGATGTTGTTAATAATCGAGGGAGTGCTGCTGCCAACTCCCCCGGTATTCCCTTAGTCGGCTCTTACGACTCCCGTGGGTAGAGAGGGGTGGGACAATTCTAAAGCCGGCCGCACACGGCAAATGAAAAAAAAAACTAAAAAATTTGCTTACCACGCCATGTTTATCACATCGTTATCTTAATCTGTTTTTACATTCATTCATTTGTCCATGGCATAGATGGTCAAAGTTTTGACTTCGTGGTGATCGGTGCTGGCTCAGCAGGCTGTGTGCTTGCCAACAGACTCACTGAGGTGTCAGACTGGTCTGTGCTACTCATCGAGGCCGGAGGAGATCCACCCATCACTTCAAATGTTAGTAAGATATGTCAACAAATATTATTTACTAGCCTTTGCCCGCGGGTTCGCCGCAGCCAAAAGCTAGTTTTTGGGTTATATCTCAGGTTCCCGATATAGTAGCGGGATAAAATGTATACCAGTTATTAGGTCTAATCAAGAGCTATCAAATAAAAAGTTGCATCAAAATCCGTTCTGTAGTTTCTGCGTGATGCACGAACAAACAATCAGACAAACAGACAAAAATTCTAAAAAAAATTGTTTTGAATTTATACACGCCTGTAACTATAGCCTATTACAGTGTTTTTACAGCTCTGTTACAGTTTTATAATAGTATAGAAGATATATCTATATTATAGATAAATGATAAAGACACATATATTTTGGTATTAAAAATATAAATTTACTACGTTAACAGCTTCCAGGGCTTCTTCTTCTGGTAGACTACTCTACAGCAGACTGGAACTACTACACACAAAACGACGGGTTCTCAAGTCAAATTCATAGAACTAAGACGGTACACTACACCCGCGGTAAGATGCTTGGTGGATCGAGTGGTGCCAACTACATGTTCTATGTGAGAGGAAATAAAGTTGATTATGAGAGCTGGGTGGAGCAAGGTAACGAAGGTTGGGACTGGGATAATGTCACTGCCTACTTCAAGAAGAGCGAACGTCTTAGAGATGAAGAAATTTTAAGGAGTCCTTCAAGCATCTTACACGGCACGGAAGGGTACCTTGGAGTCACAAGACCACTCTGGAAGGAACAAACTGCAAAATACTTTAGGGCATTTGAAGAAAATGGTCATGAACTACTTACCGATACCAACGGCTTTCGACAGCTTGGATATTCACCGCCTACTTTCACTATCGACAATAATATACGACAAAGCACAGCCAACGCATATCTGAGTCCAATCAGGAATCGACCGAATCTGTTTGTTTTGAAGAATACTATGGCAAGAAAAATAATTTTCAATAAAAGTAAAAGAGCAACTGGAGTTGAAGTATCCTTGTCTGATAGTAGAATAGTGACTGTGCTAGCTAGAAGAGAAGTTATTTTATCGGCAGGAGCTATTAACAGTCCCCAATTACTAATGTTATCAGGAATAGGACCCAAGAACCATTTAGAAGAGAAGGGAATTGGCGTATTAGTAAATTCACCTCAGGTAGGTGAGAATCTTCAAGATCATATCATGAGTATTGTGGCAATTGTTGCAAAAAATAACTTAACGTCGGCTATTTACAATGTAAATGTGTTGCTTGAGCTTGATAAGTTTCCTAGTCCAGTGATAATAGGCCACGTCGCTATTAATAAAACACAAACATCTCCTGATTACCAGACAATAGTATTGGCACAGCCAGCTTCATCTGTAGCAGGTATATATATATGTTCTATAACTGTTGGAATAAACGATGACTTATGCAGGAATTTCGCTAATGCTGCAGTAGATAGAGAATCTGTGCTCACAGCTATAAGTTTATTAAAACCAAAGTCAAGAGGAAAAGTTAGACTCAGAAACAAAGACCCGTTAGAAAAGATCATGATCTATAATGGATATTATTCTAATTTGGATGACTTAGATTTACATGCTAGATCAATTGCAGATTTCGTCAGCGTTGTGAACACACCTACCATGAAAAAACTGAATGCTGAGGTAGTCGATATAAATGCAGATGCTTGTAAAAACTTTTTATTTAATAGTCATGATTATTGGAAATGTTATGCTTTAAATGCAGCTAGTACTCTATGGCACCCAGTCGGTACTTGTGCTATGGGCCCGAATAGGGTTGTAGACGAAAGATTGCGTGTCAGGGGGATTACAAACTTGCGTGTAGTTGATGCCAGTGTGATGCCTACTATTGTCAGCGGTAATACAAACGCGCCTGTGATTATGATAGCTGAAAAAGCAGCTGATATGATTAAAATTGAAAATGGAATGGATATAGAAAAACTATGAGGCAATTAGAAGCGTTTAAAAACTCGTTTTATTAATAAATTAAAAATTCATAGGTTTTTTCATGTATACTTAGTATGACGGAGTGATGGGTAGTGATTAGTGATGTTGGAGGTAGTGATGGTGAAAACATATATAAATATATTTCTTTGCTCTGATCTTATGACATGACCTTAAAATGTCAACTATTTTCTTATTGACAACGGTGGCAGTCGAGCAAGCGGACCACCTGATGTAATTGGAAGTCCCCGAGGCGGACAGCCTCGTGGACTTCGGCAATACCAGAGGCACAGACAAACCGCTGCCTACCGTGCTAGTATTCCACAACTTAATAAGTAGGTACATATATAATATCGAAATAAACATATAAAAAGCGCTGTTGTGTCGGTAAAATATATTTGGTTTCATACAAAATTCTAAAAGGAACATTTGTTTATTTTGCTACATCGATGAGCCGCGCTGCCATAGTATAGTAGGAGAGCTGGCACCAATTTTTGGGTAGGTATTTGAGGCAAGCTGAAAACTTGTTTCATACCTCTCCTATTATAACCCAACTCGGAGCTGCAGACCTGGCTGATGAGTAGCAGGGCTAAATCATCCCCGCTACTCACCAGCCAGACCCCAAAAGTTTTAAAAATTTTCTTTTTTTTCCAAAAATATGTAAGAGACAATATGTAATTTTTATACGGTAGTTTTTGTTACCCTAGGGATGAAAGCAACTTATGTAGTCCCAAGACGGGGTTTGGCGCCAGAGTCGAATAAGTCTTTATCCCGAGGTAAACACTGTGCTTTTCATTACGAATACGAGGAAACTAAAAATAAAAATCATGAAATAGCAAAAGAAAAAATGGGAGACTTTAAAATATTGAATTTGGAATCGCTGTTTTCTCGCCGATTTTGTTTTTTTTTCTGTGGCCTGTCAGCTATTCAGCCATTATTTTTAATTTTAATCATTGAAAAAATATAAATCTTCGTTATTTTAAAGATATAGTTGCAACTATATTAAAATAAAGTCATATAAAAAACAAATTCTTTAATAAATACTTAACTTTATGTTATTTCAATTTTACATCGCGCTGTAATTGACTGGCTGTACAGAAAATAGAACTGTTTTTTTTATAATTACTCAGCTGTCAGTTGAAAATAATTCTCCCTAGGGCTGAAAAGTATTACTTTAAACCCGCTCCTCAGGCAACTTCAGGCCTACTTTCAGAGTATGAGTAATGAAATAGTACATTGTTACCCTAGGGGTGAAAGTAACTAGGGACTAAATAAGTCTTTAACCCGAGGTAAACACTGTGCTTTTCATTACAAATACAAGGAAAATAAAAATTTACACGACCTGTAAATTTTAACGTCATCAGCGTACATTAAGAAATGAGAGTTAATGAAGCATGACTTTATATCATTAACGAAGAGAATAAAGAGTAAAGGTCCCAAAATGGATCCTTGAGGCACTCCAGAAGAAACTGTAATTGTATTGGAATTGAATCCGTTAATGACGACTTTTTGAGTCCTATTATGTATATACGCTGAGAACCATCGAAGAAGGTTGCCACGGATACCGTTGTAAGCGATCTTTTTCAATAGTAATTTGTGATCCACCCTGTCGAATGCCTTTTGAAAGTCCGTATACACAGCACCAACTTGAGTACGTTCGTCCATGTTTTTAAATAAGTAGTTAGTGAAAATCATAAGATTAGTTGATGTTGAGCGTCGCTTCATAAAACCATGATGTTCTTGTATAATGAGGTGATGAATATATGAGTATAACTCACCGTGCACCAGACTCTCGAAGAGCTTCGACAGAATGGATAATTTAGATATGGGGCGGTAATTCTGAACGTTATTGCGTTCACCGCATTTATATATAGGTGTGATGAAAGCACGCTTCCAAATATCGGGAAAAACACCCTCCCGAAGACATTTATTAAAGATAATATAAAGTGGAATATAAATATTATCTACAGTATTTTTGATAAAATTAGTAGGTAAAAGATCAGGGCCAGGACCATTATTAATGTTTAATCGTTTTATTGCGCTGTTAATTACGTCTTGAGATAGGTAAATATCAGAAATATATGACGAGTTACCTGCAGAAGTCGTAGGAGGTTGCCACTGTAAGGGATCAAAAGAAGAAGGCTCGTAAACGGACGCGAAAAAACTTGAGAACATATTGCATATATCGGATGGATTGTTCGAATTTAAATTCGCGAGATACATATTAGCTGGAATATTTCCTTTGTTTTTGCGATTAGAAATGTAAGCCCAAAAATTTTTAACGTCCAGATGTATACTATCCTCAACACATGTCATATAATGTCTGAAGCATGCAGCAGACGAGGTTTTAAATTTCTTACGGTAAATTGAAAAATTGTCATAGGCAGACGCGTTTGCATACTTTTTCCATTTTACCCAAGCTTTTTCCTTAGTCTTAAAAATGCGTATCAGTGCAGGCGTGAACCAGACAGGAAAACTAGAGTTTTTAGGGCGAATGAGCGGTACGTGTAATTTTATTAATCCGTATATTACATTATAAAACGTATTGACACACTGCTCGGCGGGAAGATCATAGAACAATGCGTTCCAGTCTAATTTACTAAGCTCACGGTTAATTGAGTCATAGTCTTCTTTAAAGAAGTTATATTTCGGTATTGAATGACTTTGCATGGGTACGTAATTAACTTATTATTTAAAGTTTTTATTTTTGGCCGGCCAGCATAACAGCCATTATTTTTCATTTTCAACAATGAACAAATGGTAAAATATTTTACCCAAATCTATATTATTTTAAAGAAATATTTGAAAGTAAGTAAAATATAATAGGTGGTCGTTAAAAAAAAACTTTATTTAATACTTATCTTTGTTATTTTAATTAAACATTGCGCTGTGATTGAGTGGCTGTAGTAAGTTAGAATAAGGTTCAATAGAAATGTGAAAATAGAACTAGTTTTTTTTAAATAACTTGACCGCTGTCAGTTGAAAACGATTCTCCCTAGGGCTGAAAAGTATTACTTTCAACCCGCTCCTCAGGCAACTTCAAACCTACTTTCCGAGTATGAGAAATGAAGTGTGAAAGTAACTTATTTAGTCCCGAGACGGGGTTTGGCGCATATAGTTCGAGGGACTAAATATATTTTTAACCCGAGGTAAACACTGTGCTTTTCATTACGAATACAAGGAAAGTAAAAATAAAAACATGCAAAAATGAGTGAATTTTAATTTACATCAACTGCTGAGATAATTATTTACTTAAAGTTTTTTTTTTGTGGCCGGCCAGCATTACTGCCATTATTTTTCATTTTCAGCATTAAAAAAATGGTAAAATATTTTACCCAGATCTATATTATTTTAAAGAAATATTTGAAAGTAAGTAAATTATAATAGGTGGTCGTTAAAAATATCTTTAATTAATACTTAACTTTGTTATTTCTATTAAACATTGCGCTGTGATTGAGTGGCTGTGGTAAGTTAGAATAAGGTTCAATAGAAAAATGTGAAAATAGAACTAGTTTCTTTTTTATAATTTGACAGCTGTCAGTTGAAAACGATTCTTCCTAGGGCAGAAAAGTATTACTTTCAACCCGCTCCTCAGGCAACTTCAAACCAAGCTTCAAACCTATTTTCCGAGTATGAGTAATGAAAAAATATTTTGCAAAAAGATATTAAAAATGTCTTTGAGGCAACTTGAAATTTTAATAGGGTACCTTAATTTATAGCTCATAAAAGATATCATTTTGGTGGGACTTTCTATCCAAAACACCAATGTTTAGACAGGACAACGTCTGTAGGGTCTGCTAGTATTTATATATATATAAATCTCCTGTGCGTCTATACGTGGCTGAACTCCTGTTAAACGGTTGGACTGATTTTGAATAATTTTTTGTGTATATGTTTGAGTAAGTACCGGGATGATTTAGTTTCACATTTCGATCCAGTAGCTGGCGCCACCATAGGTTTTAAAAAAAATCTATATTTCCCACAACAACGACCCCAGTTTTTTATGAATGAATCTTTAGTAGCTAAAATAAATGACTCTATCCAAACGAAACGCCAATGTTCGGACAGGACAACGCCTGTCGGGCTCGCTAGTTTATTTATAAAAAACTAGATTCTTGTGCGCTTGGATGAAATTATAATCATCACTCTATGACATAGTTACACAAACTAACAAAAAAAATTAAGAGACCGCATTGTTAACTATAAACGGAAGCCACTTTATTTAAAGATGTGTGCGTGAAAGTGCAGTTGTCACCGGAAAGAAAAAATCTCTATAGTTTGGGTAACTTTTTATAAGTTCTATGTTCAAAACATTAAAGAACAGTAAAAGTACTACCGTCCTACCTACCATCCTTAGTATCTACCATCGTTGTTAAACGTTAGTCAGCGTTAGCTGATGTAAGAAGAAGTTACTTCCCCGATCGATCATTCCCATTCATGCTGGGAGAAGCAAGACTCCACCACCTGTAACCTAATATCACTGTCTCAGTAACTCACTATTAACGTGTGAAAAAATACGTAAAAAATCCTTATATCGCGTACGCTGCGGAAATAATTGACAATAGAGCAAAGTAATGACAGTTTTATAGAAGATATCAATATCTAAAAAAAAGTCTGGGATACCATACGTTTAACTATAACAGTTATGTCACAATAACTACTTTTTCAGTTTTTAAGACGAATATAAGTAAGGATACCTTAACTTTTTTTTATTTATACTACATAGGTGGCAAACAAGCATACGGCCAATCTGATGGTAAGCGGTTACCGTAGCGTATAGACGCTAGCAACACCAGAGGTATCACTCGCGTCACCATCTCCAAGGAAAGGGATAGGAGGTGGATAGGAAGGATAATAAGGAGAGGATAGGTAGGATAATAATGAGAGGATAAAGAAGGGATTTGGACATTCGGCGCTCTCACTTACCATACGAAACACAGCGGTAGAAAAAAGCTACCGTTTTTACACGCTGATCTCTTTATCTTATGTGAGAGGGTGGTACTTCCCCGATCGAGCCGGCCCATTTGTGCTGGGATAAGCAAGGTACTACCACTAGAAAATAGTTTACTCTATTAGATATACTCCGTATGTTTAATGACTGAATAAGTCTCAATATCTAAGATAGAAATCTATAATATCTACGTTAAAAAATGGATTCTTATATATTTTTATACCATTAAACATGCGATGTAATTTAACCCGAGCGACGCCGGGTTTCGCTGCTAGTTTCACTTATAAAGAGGAAATATTTGTATTTGTGTATGTATACAAATGACATGGGTTACTATATATATAGATATATATGATATACTATAAATAGATGTCTTGCATGAAGATACATTTACTTTACATTTATCCCAAAATGTTTAAAGAGACACCCATGCGAAGCCGGGATGGAAATGTCTTGAACGAGATCGTCTTTAGGTGGTATGGATGAATATTTATATATATTTTTAGCATTTGACATGCTTAGCACTATACATTAATCATAAAGTGAAAAATGTGAAATCGAAAATAACAATGAAATGAAAATAACAATTGGCAAAGCATCTAGACGGTATCCAGGAGATGCAGGTTAGAATCCTGCTCGTGACTGTTATTTTCGATTTCACATTTTTTACTTTGTGTTTAATGTATAGTGCTAAGCATGTCAAATGCTAAAAATATATATAAAAATATCTAAATATTTATAGGGTTTGCGTCATTATTAGGTAAAATCTTAATTGTAAAATTAAGTTTACCTGGTCGGTATAATGTATGAAAATACTTCCGACAGATGGTGCAGGCGTCACCCAAAGACGTTAAGTATGAATGTGTTATCGAAATTAGCAGTCGGGAGCAAGGGTCACGTTGGCTGAATTGGCAAAGCATCTGGACGGTATCCAGGAGATGTAGGTTCGAATCCTGCTCGTGACTGTTATTTTCAATTTCACATTTTTCACTTTGTTTAATGTATGTTGCTAAGCATGTCAAATGCTAAAAATATATATAAAAATATCTAAATGTTATTTTCGATTACACATTTTTCACTTTGTGATTAATGTATAGTGCTAAGCATGTCAAATGCTAAAAATATATATAAAAATATCTAAATATTTACAGGGTTTGCGTCATTATTAGGTAAAATCTTAATTGTAAAATTAAGTTTTCCTGGTCAGTATAATGTATGAAAATACTTCCGACAGATGGTGCAGGCGTCACCCAAAGACGTTAAGTTTGAATGTGTTATCGAAATTAGCAGTCGGGAGCAAGGGTCACGTTGGCTGAATTGGCAAAGCATCTGGACGGTATCCAGGAGATGTAGGTTCGAATCCTGCTCGTGACTGTTATTTTCAATTTCACATTTTTCACTTTGTGATTAATGTATAGTGCTAAGCATGTCAAATGCTAAAAATATATATAAATATTTATAGGGTTTGCGTCATTATTAGGTAAAAATCTTAATTGTAAAGTTTACCTGGTCGGTATAATGTATGAAAATACTTCTGACAGATGGCGCAGACGTCACCCAAAGACGTTAAGTATGAATGTGTTATCGAAATTAGCAGTCAGGACCAATTGTCACGATGGCTGAATTGGCAAAGCATCTGGACGCTATCCAGGAGATGCAGGTTCAAATCCTGCTCGTGACTGTTATTTTCGATTTCACATTTTTCACTTTGTGATTAAGGTATGGATGAAGGCTATACGAAGTCTCATGGTATGGTGGTAAAACGGTGAAGATGGTACTATCCCAAACCGCTCGTCAAAACACTCTCCATCCAAGAGTCGATAAAAGTACACACGAGACCCGAAGTATCTCCGCCGCCCCAACGACTGCAGTCTGTCTGTGAGATTGGGATCATCGACGATTCGAACAGCACTAATTTTCAGGGAATCAATATGTAAGCATCCATGTTTGTAAAACACGAAAGTTTAAGTACAGTGCATGTTTGTATTTTAATAATAAAATATATAAAAAAAAACGGTAAAATAATGGTACCAACACAATTGGATTTTTTTAACAGACGGTAAGTACTTTAGGCACCATTCCATAATAATAAGGGCCATAATATTTTAGTTACGTGTGTGTCGGGGTTTATTCATAGAAACTAACACAGCTCTATATAGCACTGATTTAAATACTGATTTGTCCCTTCTTAAAAATCAGTGTTATGTTATGAATAAAGGGGTGTTTAAGGGAACTAAGTAAAATCTAGGTATCACCACTGAAATATAGCCTACGGTGTATCACCCTTGCCAATTTGCCATACATAGGTACAGAATAATCGTACGGAATTTCAGAAGAATAAAAAAAACCTTATGTGTGCAATTTACACACGGCAGAAGTGTATGTATTCCAGAGCTTTATCGCGAGAGTATTTGAGTCTATTTTGTAACACACGTATTCTTTTAGTGTGGAGTAGCTTCGTTCTAGGGCGCCCTGTGTTTGCGGGTGGTATAGAGTCGACCAAACTTGTTTGATTTTCAAAAGGTTGCAAGTTCTTTTGAACAGTGAGCGACACGCACACGGAGCGTCGCACCTTTGCGGGAGGCCTTGCGGGTGGCGGACATTCCCCGGCAGGCCCTGTTAGCTTTGTTATACAAACTGTTTATAGGTGGGTTCGTTATTAGTAAGAGACAATGCTATTAAAAAGGGACAATGATATCAAAGTAAAAGATATATCCGCTGTCCGCACCGGAACGCGGCAACAGTCATTAACATATGTGGCCCTAGATGTCGCTAGTGGCAATTCTAAATGTCGCTATCATTTTACGCAGTTCGCTGTTTATAAGATACAGCCACATTATTGCGATTTTGCGCGGATGCCCCGCACTATGTGCGGAACAGGGTGATCGCCAGGGATCTGCGCATGGAGAGCCTCGATTGATGACTAAGTATAAGTACATAAGACTCAGACGCCTGAGCACCTCGATGTTCGAGCGGGCCGACGCAGCGCGAACCCGCAGCCTGCGCTGCGGGGCATCGCGCCATACCATCGGCGACCGCCGGACAGAAGAGGCCTGCCGCGAGACCGCGTCTCTGGGGACGTCACAATTCCCTGACGAGACCGCTTCTCACCGCTGGCTGATGGGCGCTTGCCGGGGTTTGCTCCGTTTAGCTCGACCTCGCTGAGCGGTGGGTTGTAGCCCCCGAACTGGACAAGGTTGTTGCCGGCCGCTGATCGCTAGCGGGACCTTTCTGCCGTCTCGATCGCGCTGCCACGTCCTTCCCGAAATTTGACGCCACGGAACTCAGTTCCCCACCCGGTGACCCGCCTGTCGTAGCAGGCGGCGTTGCTACCACTGAGATGGGCCAACGCCAGACCATAGTTACCCCGAGGCCCCAACGGATCAGCGTGGAAGACCACGATTGCTGTGATTTTGCACTTGGAAATTAGCTGTTGCAGCTATACCTGTTCCATGTGATTCTATGATGAGTTTTCGGTACATTTTTTATGATTTTTTTTTCATCATGCGTGATATTATGTTTCAATATCTAGATTGTTTCCATTTTTATTGCAAAATCAGCAATTATTTTTGGCAAACAAGTTACGGCCGGCCCGTTTGTAAGTTATTAGCGCGTGGCCGTCTCCAAGGAAATAAATAGAAGGTGGATAGGAAGGATAAGGAGACGCTAGGTAGGATACTAAGGAGAAGACAGAAAGGATAATAAGGAGAGGGAGGGAATTTAGGCCTTTGGCGCTCTCACTCACCATCTGTAACACAACGGTAAGAGTAACTACAGTTGTTACAGGCTTCAATAAAATTATCTCAATCCACACTTTTTAGTAGGTATCTTTATAAGTATTTATTTACAATAATAACTCAATCATGATGTCATGTCAATATAATTATATTATATATATATACCTAGTTGATAAAAAAAACACAAGGTCATTAACGACATTGAAGTGAATTTTGAGCTAATGCTCACTACCGTAACCATTCAGGTAAACTCGGCAAGGCGGCACGAGGCCGACCGCGCGCTACTGCGTACGACGGCGCGCGTACGGCCACTGGAAATTAGCGACGTCGATTGATTTGAGTTACGCCATCTTTTTTGGATAAATATGAAATATTTAAACAAAGTATAATAATTATAAAATCTTAGTAGCGTGTATATACCGCCCTCGCGGTTCTAGTTAGTTCTGAGGTTTTGACTCAGATGGCGCAGGTCGGTAAGAAAAAATATCCTCAAAAAAAATGTATGAAGCCGTCATTCTTCTCGTAGAGTAAAAATGTTCCGTGTTTCCCGGTCCATCCACCCGCAGCCTCAGTTAGGGCGGGTCTGTACCTTACCTACCAACTACCAACATAGATTTATCTGTCACGAACTTGAAGACAAAATAGAGTTCCTTGTTTCGTGTTATTGTTTTTTGCAAGTTCCTAAACTCAATTTTGATCATGTATAAATTATGTAAGTTAATCATTAAGTAAGTACCTACTTCATATATAATAAATATATACAAAAATAAATTAAACAACGTTTTCGTAAAAAAAAAACAAATTTACGCTGGTATAACTGCAAACATTGACCTAGTGTAAATTTACTTTAAAAATGTAAATTTAGGTCACTTTCAAACTTTTATTTTTAAAAATTCTAGTGAACAAACATATACCGAATTTAGCTCATAACAAAAGTAATTAATAAATATTTTATTAGTTTTTTTATTTACATTTTGATTATTTAAAATACATATTACGAGTATATGCACGCACAAGCAGCAAAAATGTATCTAAAATATCCGTGATTCAGTAGTGGCACGAACTAGGAGACACTCGAAAGATAAAATGACCGAGTCGATTTATTGCAATTTTTATGGAATTATAAGCTTGCTTATAACTTTTTTCTAAGTCAGTTCAATTGTTAAGAAACTCAAGAACGCACTGTTAAAAATTTTATTCAAATGGTCTTATATAAGTCTTTCAGTAAGCTTAAGACGCACGAGCGCTAACCTTACGGTGACAAGTAATACATTCAAACCACATAGAGTTTTGTGGCCGACTCAGAGTTTCAAGCGTCGTATTGGTATAAGTTTAGACGCTAAGATGTTGGTACATACACCCAGTGGCGTAACTACAGGGTGGCAGGGCTGGCAAAATGCCTTGGGCCCCCGACCGATGGGGGCCCCCAATCCGAGAGGCAAGCTCAAAATAAATTTTAACATCTAACTCTTCCGGCGGAAGGTGAAAAATAAGTTTTGAGTTGTTGGTCAGCCGTTGGAATTCACTGCTGTATGCAGACGATATGTTCCTATAACACAATCAGAGACTGATCTGCAAACCATAGTCGACGTAATGATGCAATGATACCCGAACAGATATAAAAAATACTAGACGTCGCGGGGCGTCTACCAGATGTGAAAACATGGAAATTATTTTGTAGAAATAAAATGATCATAACTTGACAAAGTACTCCTTAAGTCGAATTAAACGAATATAAACTTGTGGGGTTCGGGTCGATTCATTACATAGTTACTGTGGCCTCCTGGATACCATCTAGAGACAAAGTACTCGTCAAGACGAATCATGAAGGGAATAACAATTTTTGTGCGAGTAACATCTATTTCTTTTTGCTCCATCTATTTAAATTATTGCCATGTGGGGCCGCCACCAAGAATAGCTCCACCCCGTTTCTTCCTATTGATTTTAGCAGGGCTTTTGATAAAGTGAATCACCAAATCCTTCTTGAAAAGCTTTCACATCATGGCATCGCCGAGCCTTTGTTGAATTGGTGTGAGTTTTTGATTTCTTTCGGATCGGGTGTTTAAAGTTGTGGTCAATGGGTACACCTCTGCTGCCTTCCCGGTGATTTCAGGCGTTCCTCAAGGGTCACATTTGGGCCCTTTACTATTTAACGTATTTATTAACGACATAGAAGACTGTTTTCACCATTCTCGCTTTTATTTATTTGCTGATGATTTGAAGTTTTTTAAAACTGTTGACACCCTTTCAGATGCACGTCTACTGCAAGACGACTTGAACCGTTTGGTTGATTGGTGCGAATGCAATAACATGTATTTAAATTCCCCAAAATGCAATCATATGAGGTTCTCCAGAAAGAGAAATGTAGTTAGTACATTTTATAAGATCAAATCTGATAGCTTAAAAAAGGTTAATACAATAAGAGATTTAGGGGTACAGTTCGACTTTAAAATACGATTCAAGTTTCACATAGATCAAATTTGCTCAAAGGGATTTAAGAATCTAGGTTTCATTCTTCGCAACAGTACCACTTCAGGTCGCCTGAAACCAAGCTATTGTTATTTAACTCGTTGGTCCGCAGTGGTCTGGAATACTACAGCGTCGCCTAGAATCCTTTTTATTATGTGTAAATTAAAAGATTAGAAAGTATATAAAAGAGATTTTTATGGCATTTAACGTATTCTTTTAATTTGGGGAAGGTTTTGTCATCATATAAAGAAAGATTAAAGTATTTTAAAATTGCTTCACTCGCTGATCGAAGACACATGCTCGACCTAGTATTTCTTTACAAACTTGCAAACAGTATTCTAGATGTGCCTGAGCTTCTTTGTTGCGTGTCTTTTTCCACACCGTCACGGCTTCCTCGAGCATCACGCATTCAGTTGTTAAAAGGTTACATAAATAAGTCTAATTTGGGCCAAAACGTTCCACTCAATAAGATGACAAGATAGTTTAACTCATTCGCGAAGTCAAACGACATTGACATTTTTGTGGATACCATTTGCAAGTTTTAAAAGTCTATAAGAATATGCGATGAAGTATATAATTAAGTTTGCAGTTTTATTATTTTGGTTATTGATCAGTATGATTTTACTTTTGGGAACTGTGCATATAATTTTAATGGTAAATGTTTAAACACAAAGTGAAAAATGTGAAATCGAAAATAACAGTCAGGAGCAGGATTTGAACCTGCATCTTCTGGATACCGTCCAGATGCTTTACCAATTCAGCATCCTGACAATTGCTCCTGACTGCTAATTTCGATAACACATCATACTTAACGTCTTTGGGTGTCGCCTGCGCCATCTGTCGGAAGTATTTTCATACATTATACCGACCAGGTAAACTTAATGCTGAATTGGTAAAGCATCTAAAGCTAAAAAAAATATATAAAATATCTAAATATGGTAAATGTTTGTTTATGTTTTTATTTGTATATTATATTGTTATTATTAATCAGCTGTGAATGTTATTTTATATAAATAAATACGAGCCCAAACTCTATGGTGTTATGTGGTTTTATAACGGAGTTCCTATTGCCACCTTCTAGCTCCATCTTCAGACCCTGGATACCATCTAAAGACAAAATACTCGTCAAGACGAATCAAACGATTCGAAACTCACTGAGATAGACTCACATTATAGAGTTCCTAGATCCACCTTCCAGCTTCATCAACAGATCAGCTCCATGTCATCATAATATTGCATTGTCACGCGATATACATATGGGTGTAAAATTTCAGCTCAATCGGAAACCGGGAATTGTGTCAAATTAAATTTCCAATGCACATACTATAGCTGCGTCTCGTAACGGTGTCGCGAGTCCAGAGATTTTATCTCATCTAAAAATATGGATACCGCGCTAAAAGAAGTTTTCACTTCAAAAATATATAAACATCCGAATGGACAACCTCCTCCTTTTTAAAGTCAGTTAAAAATTTAATTACAAATTGACGATTTTTACTGGGAGGGAATGAATTTGCCACGGGCCTCGGATGGTATAGTTACGCCACTGCATACACCACAAACTTTTGGCACAAACTACTTAATCTGTGGATTAGAAAGACACTAGAATAACATTATTTTTATCCCAAAAATTTAATATACCTAAACCCAAAGCATAGCTAGTAATTTTGGAATACACACTCAACGACTAAACTTTCTTCATAAATAAATTGTCATACGAATCCAGGGCGTGTCGCTAGTGTCTTATATTTTTGCTTCCATTATGAATTTTATTTAAAACTAGATTTGACGTCATTCAAGGTTATGAATGCGTTTATAAATATAATAAGTAATGTACCTAGGACATTTGAGGTTAGTTCACAGAATGATTGTATCCAAGTGCTTATTTTAAAGATTTAATATTTATTATATTTTTATTTTAACTTTGTGTATAGAGAGGAAGTAATAAATTTATTGCGTGAAGATTCAATTAACTAGATACTGATTTAATATCTAGGTCTACTCATCATCAATCGTAGGTATATCCTTAGAATAATTTATTCTAAGGGTATATCTTATAGTGTAGAACTAAGCGATATACATAGATACATGTTTGTAAAACGCGAAAGTAGTACACCGCATGATTGTATTTTATTTATAATTAGTAATATTAATAAAGCGGTAAAATAGTAGTCACCAGTTCAAGACTATAGGACTTTTTTTAACTGTCGGTAAGTACCTAAGTAGTTTTAATCTCAAGTGTTTAAGTGAACTAAGCAACATTTTTATTATAATACTAGCTTGTATCTCGGGTTGCCGATATAGTAGCGGGATAAAATGTATACCAGTTTTTAAGCCTAATCGAGATCTATCAAATAAAAAATTGTATCAAAATCCGTTCAGTAGTTTTTGCGTGATGCGCGAACAAACAAACACACAAAAAATCTAAAAAAAATGTTTTGTGTTCAGACACGTCTATATAGCCTAATACCTACAGTTATTTTTTCTCAAATATCTTAAATGTACAGACACAGCTCTGTTACAGCTTTATAATAGTATATGAGTAGATGCTAGATGTTAGCCTATATACATGCATCATTATTTTAGTTTAAATATATAGGTTATGTTTCTGTATGTATCTATAATTAATATCTATAATTATAATTAAGTAGGTACTAGTATAATTTTAAGTCACTCAACCATCTCCCGGAAGTCAAATTCGATCACTACTACAGTTGTTTTGGTGCACGCTCTACCGTTACGAGATGGTGGGGTGACAGATAAAACTCTATCATCATCGAATCATCGATATTATCATTAATTATGTTGTTAAACAGCAAAGTGTGAACAGTAAGCGCGTTAGCAGTGTATTTTGTGGATCGTAAAATATATTATAATTATACTTAAATTAATCAACTTTTTTCACTTCTGGGATACTAAGCCTTATATTTCAGAAGTTGGATAAACAAAAATCAGAAGGATTTTTGTCATGTCCCGCAAACGTAAGTACTATTTCTATTTATTTTTCTTACTCTTTACAAAATCGCTATATGACTATTACAAAAATAAACACTATTTATTGCACACCTATATGGAACTTTATGTCGAATGTTTAACTAATTTATAGTATTGTTAAAAGTAGTTAGATAGTAATCGTTCTTTTAACCCTCGATCACTCGCGCGGTGTTTTAGCCCCGTAAGCATTCGCGGGGTGCTGAGAACAACCCATATATTTAAACTGGATTTTAGAGATATATCGTGTATCGACACGAGTGCTATAGTGATAATTTTATATTAACTAGTGTATTGTTAACTAAATAAATAAAAAAACATAAGTCTGAAAACATAGTTTTAATTGTGTTTTTTCTGTTAAGAAAATTAGACCAGGCATCAAAAATCATTAAATAAAAAAGAAAGATACTAAAATCATAAATCCTCTCTTTGGAAAACAAAATACTAATAAATTATTTGAGTTATTGTTTTTGTCTTTAGCGCGAGGAAAAACAATGCATCGTTGCTTTTTTTATGAATAACGCTTTTTCAGAACTTAGCCCTGATACAACAGGCATTTTTTTTCAATGTTCTACGTAATGATGGTTGAGTAGATCTTTTTTCCGTGTAACCTTAAACCAGACTCAGTGCCGCCTATTGAATCCAATCCGAGCTTTTCGTCTTTGCATGAGATTGCGGGTTGTTATGATTATAAATGATGTAAACATTGATACCAGAGGTATCTAGAATATGAAAAAAAAAGTAGACGTCGCGGGACGTCTAGCAGATGTGAAAACATCGAAATTATTTTGTAGAAATAAAATGATCATAACTTGACAAAGTACTCCTCAAGACGAATCAAACGAGTATAAACTCGATAGCGTTGCGTCGTTTCATTACAGGGTCACTGTGGCCACCTTCCAGATCCATCGTTAGACTCTGGATACAATCTAGAGACAAATTACTTGTCAAGACAAATCATACGAGCCCAAACTCGATGGAGTTATGTCGTTTTATAACGGAGTACCTTTGGCCACCTTCTAGCTCCATCATCAAATCTTGGATACCATCTAGACAAAGTACTCGTCAAGACGAATCAAATGATTCCAAACTCGTTGGGGTTGTGTTGTTTCATTACAGAGCTACCGTAGTTACCTTCCAGCTCCATCATCAGACCCTGGATATCATCTAGGACTGAAGTTCTAGTCAAAATATTTCAAACGAGCCCTAACTCGATGGAGTTGCGCCATTTAATTACAGAGTTTCGCATGGCCACCTTCCAGTTCCATCATCAGACCCTTGATACCATCTAAAGACAAAGTACTCATCAAGACGAATCAAATGTGTCTAAACTCGACGGGGTTGCGTCGTTTCATTATAGAGTTACTGTGGCCGCCTTCCAGCTTCATCATCAGCCCCTAGATACCATCTAGACACAAAGTACTCGGCAAGACGAATCATATGAGCCCAAACTCGATGAGGTTGCGGAGTTCCTATGTCCACCTTCCAGTTTCACCATCAGATCAGCTTCATGTCATCATAATATGGCATTGTCACACGATATACACATGCGTGTCAAATTTCAGCTCAATCGGAAACGGGGAAGTGTGTCAAATTTAACTTGCAAGATTTGAACGGGACAAGTATAATAAAAGCGTCGCCACGCTAACAGCCGATTTTACCCTCCCTCCGCTTTAGATGTTTCACATCAAAAATCTCAGTGCCCATTGTGGACATATTGCACGCCTCATAAGCGAAGTGTTGAGGTAGGTACGTGGGTACCCGCTGAACGATCTCCGGCCCCCATGAGCGCTGGCCTGAGGGCAATGTACGAGTATGTAGGGCCGTTCGTTGCCCTAGCAGAAGCAGACCCAAGAAGGCAGCGCGCCCGTGTTCCGCGCGCGCCTCTCATAGGAGGGAGAGCTAGTCCTTCCAAAACAGCCAAGACCTGCCCGGGGGGGAATGAGGAATACGATGAGTGTGACCCTCCTCCCTGGGCTACAGGTAGTCTGAAGGAACACTGTCAGGTTTTAGTCGGTATACGGCGTGGCATTGCACCAGGCATCTCCACTTGCCAATCGCCGCGTCCGGAGTCTAACATAATCTTCCCGTCTGCCCCGGCGGGAGGATACCTATAAAAGGTTTCCTGAGAATAAAAAAAAAAGAAGACGCAGAACAACTGATTTTTCAAACTTAAAATGACTCTATTTATCATATATTGCACTTATAAAATAATATATACACACAAATATCAAGAAAAAACCACTATTTTTAACACTCATGATATTTTTGATGCCATTTTTGTTATTTATCTAGTTAAAAAACAGTTTAAAAAGTTCTGTCTTGGACGTCCGTATCCGTTATGTCGCGATTGCAATCGCCTCAAGTGGCCGGATTCCGTAGTAAGGCTTTTCATGAGAAGGACCCGGCAAGAAACTAATGAGCCACTTTTTTAAATCTTAAATTTCTTACAATATTTAAATTAATACTTAACTAAAGTAGGTGCTCACCAGAACACACAATATTGTGGAAAAAACAATATAATAAAATAAAAAGAGGTATGTGCTTATTTTTAGAGCCGTGTGGGGCCGGTTTTAGAATTGTCCCACCCCTCTCCACCCATGGGAGTCGTAAGAGCCGACTGAAGGAATATCGAGGGAGTGGGCAGCAGCACTCCTTTGAGTATTAACAACATCCACTGCGATCGCCAACCCGCCTGCCAAGCGTGGCGATTACGGTACTATCCCCCATTCTTGGGGAGGCCTATGTCCAGCAGTGGACTTTAAAAGGCTGATGGATGGATGGATGGCTTATTTTAAAATGAGGAGCAGTTCAAAACCATTTTGTTTTATCTTCCAGATAATCCGAAATTTTATAATAACCTTTACTAATTAGTCTGACTTTTACTGTTTTCTTAAACTTATTTAAAGGCATGTTTCGGATAATTTCGGGAATTTTATTGAAGAAGCGTTCCTATACATTGCCCCATGAAGGATCTACTAATTTTGCGGAGACGAGTACTGTGTGCAATAGATTGCCTTTGTTCCTAGTATTAATATAATGAACGTCACTGTACTTATCAAAGTTATCGATATTTTTCTCGATATAACAAATTTTCATATATATATATATATATATATTGTGACACAACAGTTACAATATCTATTTCTTTGAATTTCTCTCTAAGGGAAACTCTTGGGCCTAATTTATAAATTGCATGAATAGCCCTTTTCTGGAGTACAAATATAGAATTTAAATCTGTGGAGCATCCCCATAGCATTATGACATAATACTATGAAAATAACTGAAATAAACAATTCTAGCCGTTTCTATATCTGTCAATAATCTAATTTTTCTTACCGCATATGCTGCTGAGCTAAGCCTACTTGACAATTTTCAAATATTGGGAGCCCCATTGGAGTTTGTTGTCTATAGTAATGCCCAGGAAAACGGTAGACTCCACATGGTCCAGCTATACGCCATTTAATTGAACATTGGTTTCAATCAGTCTTACATTTGGTGTAGTGAACTTAATACATTTAGTTTTATTCTCATTTAAAACTAGATTGTTGGCATTAAACCAATGAACAACTTTAAAAAGTGCATTGTTCACATTGTCATAATTAAGTAATTGTCTTCTAATTTTGAATAATAATTATGTATCGTCTGTGAACAATACAATATTGTGATTGTCTTCTACGTAATAGAGTAAATCATTAATATAAACGAGAAATAAAAATGGCCCCAAACTGGAACCCTGTGGCACACTCATCGTCATGACAGACCCCAGTGATAGACTGCCGTTAACATCGACCCTTTGAATTCTATTGCTCAAATAAGAAGTCAAAAGCTCGAGAGCCTTGTTCCTGATTCCATAGTGGTAAAATTTTTTGATGAGGGTTTCATGTTTTACACAGTCAAATGCCTTCGATAAATCGCAATAAACATCTAACGCATCGTGCGAATCTTCCCAGGCCTTGAAAATAGTTTTAGCAATTCTATACCCCTATCAGTAGTAGAGCGAACCCAAACTGGTTTTTATGAAAGATTTTATGGATATCAAAATGGTTTATCATCTTTTTGAGTATAAGTTTTTCAAATACTTTACTTAATGTTGGTAGCACAAAAATTTGGACGAAAATTGTTAAGATCTGAGGTACTACCCAATTTAAACAAAGGAATCACTCTACTAAGTTTCATAAGATCAGGGAATATACCCTTAACAACACAACCATTAAACACGGACGCCAATTGTGGAGCAATAATATTTATTATAGAGCTAAGCAATTTGACAGATATACCCCATAAATCTGCCGTTTTCTTAATATTAAGATTTCTAAAAGCATTTAAAACATCATTCACATTGAATCAACGACAACAACGAAAATAAAACAAGATTTGACTTACAGTTCACAACAGTGTAACATTCAAATTATTAAATTGATTAAAGACTTATTGCGTTGAGGGCATCATCGAAGTGTCAGGAGTAGAACTCTTAGATCATAATATTATAATACTATGTGTATACAGACCTCCAAAGTCAGTCCAAGAGGACATAAAAATATTCTTTTTGAAATTTCGATACTTACTTAATCAGTTCTGCTATAACAAGAAAAAGGTCGTTATGTGTGGAGATTTCAATATAAATATATTGAATAAAAGCGGGTTAACAGGAGAATTTGTGGAAACACTCTAATGTCATAATTTGAAATGGGCATTTAATGAACCCACACGCGTGATAAGTGGAACATGCATTGACAATTTCATGTATAATTTTCGTGGATGTGAGAGTAGATTACTTGAATTGGCACTGTCTGACCACACCGCCCAGTTGCTTACTGTACCTATAAAAACTGGTAGTAAATTTAAGTATTGTTTTATTGAAAAACGTGACTATAATAAAGATAATGTAAAAAATCAAGTTGATATTAAAATAATTAAGTTATTCCAATCAACATCGTAACAAACTGTTATGTAATACATAATAGTAGTTTCAAAATGTTACCACAATACAAAGTATTATAATATGAAACAAGTTTTAAGTACATACATCGTCCGATAGCAATTTTATAAATTTACGTAGATCATTCGAAAATTTTTAGTGACAAAAAAATTATTAAATCTCTGAGGGTATATTTCACCGCTCATCGAACTATGCGAATCATACATTGAAATTCTACATTCCTAAGGAATTTACACTCTTACCCATATACATTCCGTCATACTAATACTTTTAAAATTTGTCTATTATTTGTTTGACAAAAATACTATTTAAAATCAATTAAATGTTGAGTAGATACTTATTAATTGTTAAATTAAACATATTTGAACGAGAAAAAACAAAATGAAAACAAAATCATATAAACAAAATTACTTTATCGCTAAGTTATTAAAATAAGTACATCTATCAAAAGAATGTGGCTGACTACGGAAAATGCCTAGTATATATTATAGAACATCACCTGTAAACACATACACGTAGGTACACAGCATTAATAAAGTAATGTAAAAAAATTCACCAATCTTTACGCGTAACCCGGCGAGGCCAGGCAGTAAGCTATTACCATTATATGGAGAAACAATATACACGTTATACACACGCTTAGAGTATTTATCTAGACTGTTATAAAAAATAATAAAAATATTTATTTTAAAATATGCAAAATATAAGTAGTTACAAAATAGGTACACAACTTTATTTATTGCCGTAGGCTTTTTCATAGAAGTTGCCAGTGGTTCTTAAACTTCTTTTAAAGTGCAATAAATGTTATGATTTATATAGAATGATGTATAGAAAATGTTGCCTGTGGAACAAGTTGTTAAGTTCCTACATATAAAATTTATATTCTCTTTTTTGGAAGGAGAAGGTACACGTTGTATTCTTAATCCGTCACCACACGGAAAACTTTTTGTTGGATTCATCTTAATAGCGGTATTCCTTAAAAAACAACTAAATATATTTTAAGGTAATTTTATAAAGTTTCTGGTACCTTAATAAAAAAAATACAAGTGACAAAAATATTTCATATACTTACATTGTCACAAAATTTTCATTACGGTACTTACAAGTATTATTCGCAAACTGCTAAGATAGTAGAACTAAATTTATGTATTAAGTTATGATTGTGCTCTTAAGACATTGTTAGCTACTTATAAGTAACCTAATATAAGTAATATATGTAATGATCTCAGTTTACATACTTTTAAATTATATCAGAATCATGCTAAACACATCTACACTAACATTATAAAGAGGAAAACTTTGTTTGTTTGGTTGTAATGAATAGGCTCAAAAACTGCTGGACCGTTTTTAAAAATTCTTTCACCATTCGAAAGCTACATTATCCACGAGTAACATAGGCTAAATTTTATTTTGGAAAAAAATAGGGTTCCGTAAGATATTTGGGTTTTTTCGGACACAAAGTGTAAAAAATCAACCAGAAAAGTTACTTATTTTGCGTACGCGGCCTAAACTATAAAAGATAGAACCATAAAATGTTCTAATTAATTGTAGATCTTATATATATCTACAAAAAGTCCGCGGCACACTATCTATGTCGAGTGAGGCCCAACAACCATTTTTTTATTTAAAAATCTTGATTTATTTTTAGACTACATTTAAACGCATTTATTTTACTCATGCTATTAATCCTTATCAAAATAAATTATTTCGTCATTAAGTACAGTTTATGTAGATAATATTTGGTCTTTGAATGATTAAAATTGGACATTTGGTTTTGAAGTTATGGCGAAATTAAAATATTACGATTTCTGCTGCACGGCCCGTTTCGAAGTGAACGTCACCAAGGCGGGGGTGCGCATGCGGGAGGGGAGTTTAGATCTATGAGTAAGGTACCCGCGCGGCTCGGCTCCCTACGCAGCGGTCGTGTGCGAAGTCTAATAATTTTCGTGCGATTTTTTTTAGATTTCTTTCTTAAAACTACACATACGCAAAACTTCTTATCAGAGCTAAACAACAGTTTTTCTCAGAGCTAATCACCAGTTCTTTGCAGGGCTAACCAACAGTTTTTTTCAGGGGTAATTCACAGTTTTTTTCAGGGGTAACCAACAGTTCTTTTCAGGGCTAACCAACTGTTCTTTTCAGGGCTAAACAACAGTTCTTTTCAGGGCTAAACAACAGTTCTTTTCAGAGCTAGAATATTACACGCTATTAGCATTTTCTTAAACATTTGAAAATACCTAAGAGAGCCAGGTCTCAACTTTCTAAACATAGTTCTCAAGCACGGGCAGCAAGAATACGTCGTATGGGAATCTTCACCTGAACGAACGTTCACAACGCCTTGCTGAACAAAATCAGAGAAACTCTCAAGTACGCGCACGAGAGTCGAGTGTCGAACGTTCGCAACGCCTTGCACAACAAAATCTGAAAACCTCTGAGTTACGTGCACGAAAGTCGAGGCTGGAGCGTTCCCAACGTCTTCATGAACAAAATATAAGGACCTCTCAGTTGCGCGAAAGAGAGTCGTGTGTCGAGCGTTTGCAGCGACTTAGAGCTCAGGCAGAGAGACAGCAGTTGTCCACAAATAGAGTTCGCAATCGAATTTTAGCTAGCAGCAACAGACTGGCTTTCAGATATGATCCGAAGGTTGATTATGCACAACGAGCGTCCGTCCAAATCGGAGTCATGAATAAGATCTGCTCTAACTGCTCTGCCAAGAAATGGGCGGACGAACCTAATGGTATGTGCTGTGCTTCAGGTAAAGTTTGTCTTCCTAACCTTCAGGAGCCGCCAAAACCAATAAAAAATCTTTTAACTAATAACCATCCATTATCTGATCATTTTTTAACAAATATACGTAAATACAATAGTCTTTTTTAAATGACTTCTTTTGGCGCAAAAGAAATCAGCAGTTCAGTCAGCACAGTTCTTGCAAATATATTTTATTTCAGATGCAGACCAGTTATCGTTGCGATCAAGCATCGCACCAACCTTAAAAATGGATTTAATTTGCAAATTACAGACCGCTCTGAATAATCATAACGTGTATATACGAAGTTTTAAACAAAACTTAGAACTCAACTCCTCAGATAATTTAAAGTTAATTATTCATTCAGATCGCACTCCACAGACAGCACACAGAGGCAGATATAATGCTCCTACTGTAAACGAGGTAGCCGTTCTCTTGGTCGATGAAGACAAAGGTCCCAGGGATATAGTCTTACACGGTAGAGACGGATAGCTCAAAAGAGTTTCTGAGCTACATCGGTCCTATGATCCACTACAGTATCCTATAATGTTTGTGACAGGAGAAGAAGGTTATTATTTGACTATCTCTCAGCAGGGTTCTGCGCGTAATAAAACTGTTTCATGTATGCAATTTTATGCATTTAGATTAATGTTTAGAATTAACTCTTTTAATCCGTTACATTATTACAGAGAATTATTTAGTCAATATTGTGTTGACATGATGGCGAAAATGATATCGGAAAGATTAAATTATATTTCTCGGAATCAACAAAGACTGAGGGCTGATGACTACATTCATCTCAGAGATGCCTTAAATCATGACGCAAATGTTGATCCATCAAATATCGGTCAACATGTCATATTGCCATCGTCATTTACGGGTTCTCCGTGTTTCATGCACGAGAAAACGCAGGACGCGATGACGTACGTCCGAAATTATGGTAGATCTGACTTATTTGTCACTTTTACATGTAACCTCGAATGGCCTGAAATTAAGGCGGAGCTGCTACCAGGACAACGGTCTTTCGACCGTTTGACATAATTTCACGTGTATTTCATTTAAAGATGAAGAAATTCATCAAATTATTTGTCAAAGAACAGATATTCGGTAAAGTAAAATGTTATATGGCAAGTGTGGAGTGGCAAAAGCGCGGTTTACCTCATTGTCATTTACTGTTCTGGCTAGAAACTAAAATACAACCAGATGAGATCGACAGTGTCATAGTTGCGGAGCTACCCGATCAAGAAATTGATCCGGTACTACACGACATTATAACTAAAAATATGGTACATGGACCCTGCGGAGAACATAATTTAGCTGCACCATGCATGCAAAACGGTGTCTGCACAAAAACATACCCTCGCCGTTTCATGAATGATACCCAGACCGGAGAGGATGGGTATCCAGTTTATCGTAGGCGCGATACAGGAAATGGCGGTCGGAGCACTACGCTACAAATCAGGGGCAACATGGTGGCGATAGATAATAGGTGGATTGTTCCATTCTCCCCGCTAGTATGTAAGACTTTTAACGCTCATATAAACGTGGAGTATTGCCACTCTGTCCAAGCCATTAAATATATATGTAAGTATATAAATAAACGTTCAGATCAGGCCACTTTTAGCCTTAGAAACCCACACGATGAGGTCGAAAACTATTTAAATGGCAGGTACATAAGCACATCTGAAGCTGTCTGGCGCTTATTTGAATTTCCCATTCACGACCGGCATCCTACTGTAGTGCATTTGACCGTTCATCTAGAGAACGGTCAAAGGGTGTATTTTACACCAGGGACAGCTCATCAAGTTGTCCAAAACCCACGCAATACCACATTACTGGCATTTTTTGCTCTCTGTAATGAAGATGAATTCGCGAAAACTCGCAATACTATACATGGGCAAATAATAAATTCACTAGAAGGAGGCGTGGTGAAGATGTAGTTGGACATCCGGAGATAAAAAAGATGCCGCTTTAGGTAGAGTCTACGGGATACATCCATCACAATCAGAGTGTTTTTATCTTAAGATTCTACTACACCACATACGCGGTCCGACCTCATTTGCATATCTTAAAACTGTAAACGGTATTGTCAAAGAGATGTATCAAGCAGCTTGCCGTGACTGAGGTTTACTTGAAAACGATGACCATTGGGGTAACACTTTAAGCGAAGCTTCGTTATCACATTGTCCAAAAAAACTAAGGGAGTTGTTCGTAGTCATACTTTTATTTTGTCAACCATCGGAACCATTGATGTTATGGGATACTTTCAAAGATCAGTTCTGTGAAGATATTAGACATCGTATCAGACAACAAAATCGGGATAACACTTTACCCTTCACTGAAGTCATTTATAATGATATGGATGGATTAATTGAAATAGAAAACAAACTACTAGAATTAAACGACAAAAATTTAAGTGATTTTGGATTACCTTCTCCCGTTCGTGCCCAGAATAATACTATTGACACAATGGTACAACAGTATAACAGAAATGATTTAACAGCGTTTGTAAATGATAATGTGCCAAAATTAGTACCAGATCAAAGACATGCTTATGAGACTATTGTGGATAGCGTGAACAATAACATGGGGAGATTATTTTTTTTGGACGCACCAGGAGGCACCGGAAAGACTTTTCTCGCAAATTTGATACTTGCTAAGATACGGAAATCAGGGAAGATAGCGATTGCAGTTGCTTCGTCAGGAATTGCTGCAACTCTCTTGAATGAAGGAAAAACTGCTCACTCTACGTTTAAAGTCCTGCTATCCGTATCTTTAGATCAGCGATCTACGTGCTCTATTCGGAAAAATGGGCCTCTTGGTAAGTTACTGCAAGACGCGTCGTTGGTAATATGGGATGAATGCACCATGAGTCATAGAGCTCATGTGGAGGCCGTAGACCGTACTTTAAAAGACCTCCGAAGCTCTGCTAATGTCATGGGTGGTATCACTTTTGTATTTGCTGGAGATTTCCGACAAACGCTTCCAGTCGTCAACAGAGGTACGCGAGCAGATATTATGAAGGCATGTTTAAAATTGTCTAAACTTTGGACATCTGTTCAACATTTGAATTTGCGCACCAATATGAGAGCTCATCTACATGGAAATACGCATAGCAATTTTCCACAACAGCTGCTGAAACTTGGAGAAGGAATTTTTCCATCTTTAAATTTGGGCACCGATTATGCAGTTACTTTAGATGAGTTTCTAGGCTAAATAGTCCATAATTTAGATAGACTGATAGATGCTATATATCCTGACATCGAAAACTCACATCAAAATGATTTTCGTTGGCTGTGTTGTAGAGCAATAGTTTCTCCCAGGAATGAAACAGTCAACGAAATAAACAATTTAATTATGCAGAAAGTACCGGGTGAAGTAAAGTGCTATAAATCCATAGACACCGTCACTAACATCTAGGACGCAGTGCACTACCCCCAGGATTTTTTAAATTCTCTGAACCCCGCTGGGCTACCACCTCATGAACTGTCGTTAAAAGTTGGCACGCCGATAATGCTTCTCAGAAATTTAAGCCTCCCCAACATGTGTAATGGCACGAGACTTCTTATAAAGGAGCTAAAAGATAATTTAATAGTAGCAAAGATTATCACCGGCCCTGCAGCTAGTGAATTAGCTCATATACCAAGAATACCCATGATTCCTACAGATTTGTCTATACCCTTCAAAAGGCTCCAATTTCCAGTAAAAATTTCTTTCGCACTAACGATAAACAAATCCCAGGGCCAAACATTCAAATTAGTAGGAATTGATTTATGAAAAGAGTGTTTTACGCATGGGCAACTTTATGTTGCCCTATCACGGGTCAGGGCTCCCGACCATCATTATATTTTGTTACCTAAAAATAATTTAACGTCAAATGTTGTTTATAGAGAATCTCTACAATAATCGCTTTAGTTATCTATCCTAAAACAACGGGTTTCACTCCGGGACTGCCGGCAGAAGTGAAAACTTAGTATTCATTACATTTAAATATTTTCATGGGTTTGCGTCATTATTAGGTAAAATCTTAATTGTAAAATTAAGTTTACCTGGTCGGTATAATGTATGAAAATACTTCCGACAGATGGTGCAGGTAACATAAAGATGGGCTAACAAAAAATATTGTTCACGCTATAGCATTAAGAGACTGATATTGTTTGTTAGTGTTAATGTCGTAATTAATTAGTGATATGTAATTTTAAGAAATAAACTACAATAACTTATAAATAAGAATGTTTGGCGTTTGTTATTTTTATATTCTCTCATCGTTCACAGCGCTCCATGCCTATTTCACGCATATACTACATCCTTACACACTTACAATGAGTCAGTTATTTTTGTCTACACTAGAAATTACCTAGAAATAATAATTTATATGGCAAAACAACGTTTGCCGGGTCAGCTAGTATGTAATAAAGAAGATTCCAAAATATATACAAGATGTCCCTATCCCGTGCCTATGCAACGTCTCATAGGCAACTTGAGACTTTAAATTTTCTCATTATTTGATTTATTTGACACAGCTTATATTTTAATAATTTATACTGTTTAAAAGTTTGAGTACCGTAGGCTAGTTATCGGGTAATTCCGAAATTCAAATTACACACTTATAACGTTTAGACCACATAGTACCCAAATTCGATAAATAAATTTCGTGAGGGTAATCCTGAACAAAAAAGAAACTTGTTCCTTATGCCTAATATACATAATATCAATTTTTCAGTATCATTCAGAATTACCCGAACATAATTCGGAATTGCAATCTGATTTAAAAAATATAGCAAGGTTTTCAAACACTTATATTTAATAATTTAAGAATATAATACAAATCTTTTGGATATAGAACTTCGGCCCATATATTTCAGAAGACGATATAATTTAAACTGACATTACGTTTATTAAGACTGACTTTTTGATGATTATACAAGAACCCTATGAACTCATCAAAAATCCTTTCGTAAATACCCGAATGCACCTTATATCAAACAACATTTTAAAATTAGTAGGTACAAAAAAAAAATTCTAGCAAAAAAAAAAACGTGAACATATACAAAACATAAAACATATATGGTCATTTGTGTTATGTGCCTTGTGCCGCGGAAGGATACTTAAATTTGAAATTGAATAAGTACAAAATAATACGATTAACAAACACTCTGCTCGTCACAATCAATGCCAACCCACACTGGGCCAGCGTGGTGTAGTACGGCTTGAATACTTCTTACTGAGAAGACGCGATTAGTGGGACCGTAATAGTTTAAATTGTTTTTTTAAATTGAGCCGCAGGAAAAGAAATAAAACAACGACTATAACACATTGGTGTAAAGATGCGATAGGGAATGCTCTGATGGGTCGGACATGTGGAAAGAATGCCGGACGAGTGTTTAGTTAAGAACATAAGTACAGAGGAAGACCGAGACTCACCTACCTAGACCAAATGTGGAAAGGAATGTGGAGTCAGAAGTCTCCGAAACCGGCAAGCAGAATTATTAATGTTGATAAAGCGAGAGATGTATGCAATAATATAGCCTTTTAACTCTGTTCTCTCTGCCTACGCCGCAAGGGAGATACTGTCACTTCGCTCACTGACCCAGTCACAAAATTAACCATTTTTAGTCTCTTCGCGTAGCACTACACCTAATATTTCCGTTATTTTGCAGATAAATATGAGTTTAAGGGATTTATCCGCAATAGGGATTGTAGTACCAGTACTGCTGAAGGTGCTGTCATTCTTCGTAACAGCGAACCCCATACTGTATCCGAAACAAGCAACAGTTTATGGTAAGTACGTTGTATCCCATTATACTACGTGGTGATGCTAGTTAAATTAAACCCATCCCATTCCACCACAGGGATATCATGAGCGTTTACTTGATTGTGCCTATAGTACCTATAGCACTCTGCATTACGTGTGCCGTAGTTGAACTTCCTAGTTTAAAAAGAGAAAACTTCTATTGAAACCTATACTAGCCTATATACTTACTATTGGAGCCTATACTAGCCTATAGTATACTTTCTATTAAATCCTATAGTATCCTTTAGTGGATTTATATTTTAGTCTACCGAATGATGATAGGTACTATATAAAAGTTACTGAAAAAAAATATTTTTACCTCAGTTTCTTTTTATCTATATATAGATAGATAATTTTAGGCACTAAAGGCCCTGTCTGCTGAAGTAGTACACCTAGGTGCATTACAAGACAATTACTTACACGATCGATGGTGTCGAGAATATTATGTTCAAACGAGAAAATTTGCTTATCACGGCATGTTTATCACATCGCTGTATTAATATTATTTTACATTCATTAATTTTTCCATGGCATGATGATGCAGATGGTCAAAGCTTTGACTTCGTGGTGATCGGTGCTGGCTCAGCAGGCTGTGTGCTCGCCAACAGACTCACTGAGGTGTCAGACTGGTCTGTGCTACTCATCGAGGCCGGAGGAGATCCACCCATCACTTCAAATGTTAGTACGAAATGTCAACAAATATTATTTATGTACATATATTTTGGTATTAAAAAATATAAACTTACTACGGTAACAGCTTCCAGGTCTTCTTCTTCTGGTAGACTACTCTACAGCAGACTGGAACTACTACACACAAAACGACGGGTTCTCAAGTCAAATTCATAGAACTAAGACGGTACACTACACCCGCGGTAAGATGCTTGGTGGTTCAAGTGGTGCTAACTACATGTTCTATGTGAGAGGGAATAAAAACGATTATGAGAGCTGGGTGGAGCAAGGTAACGAAGGTTGGGACTGGGATAATGTCACTGCCTACTTCAAGAAGAGCGAGCGTCTTAGAGATAAAGACATTTTAAGGAGTCCTTCAAGCATCTTACATGACACGGAAGGTTACCTTGGAGTTACAAGACCACTCTGGAAGGAACAAACTGCAATATACTTTAGGGCATTTGAAGAAAATGGTCATGAACTACTTACCGATACCAACGGCTTTCGACAGCTTGGATATTCACCGCCTACTTTCACTATCGACAATAATATACGACAAAGCACAGCCAACGCATATCTGAGTCCAATCAGGAATCGCCCGAATCTGTTTGTTTTGAAGAATACTATGGCAAGAAAAATAATTTTCAATAAAAGTAAAAGAGCAACTGGAGTTGAAGTATCCTTGTCTGATAGTAGAATAGTGACTGTGCTAGCTAGAAGAGAAGTTATTTTATCGGCAGGAGCTATTAACAGTCCCCAATTACTAATGCTATCAGGAATAGGACCCAAGAACCATTTAGAAGAGAAAGGAATTGGCGTATTAGTAAATTCACCTGAGGTAGGCGAGAATCTTCAAGATCATGTCATGAGTATTGTGGCAATTGTTGCAAAAAATAACTTTACTTCAGCTATTTATAATGTAAATGCGTTTATTGAACTCAATAAGTTTCCTAGTCCAGTTATAATGGGCCACGTAGCTATTAATAAAACACAAACATCTCCTGATTACCAGACAATAGTATCAGCGCAACCTGCTTCGTCAGTAGCAGGTATATATTTATGTTCTATAATTGTTGGAATAACCGATGACTTCTGCAGAAATTTCGCTAATGCTGCAGTAGATAGAGAATCTGTGTTCACAGTTATAAGTTTATTAAAACCAAAGTCAAGAGGAAAAGTTAGACTCAGAAACAAAGACCCGTTAGAAAAAATCCTGATCTATAATGGATATTATTCTAATTTAGATGATTTAGATTTACATGCTAGATCAATTGCAGATTTCGTCAGCGTTGTGAACACACCTACCATGAAAAAACTGAATGCTGAGGTAGTCGATATAAATGCAGATGCTTGTAAAGACTTTGTATTTAGTAGTCATGATTATTGGAAATGTTATGCTTTAAATATAGCTAGTACTCTATGGCACCCAGTTGGTACTTGTGCTATGGGCCCGAATAGGGTTGTAGACGAAAGATTGCGTGTCCGGGGGATTACAAACTTGCGTGTAGTTGATGCCAGTGTGATGCCTACTATTGTCAGCGGTAATACAAATGCACCTGTAATTATGATAGCTGAAAAAGCAGCTGATATGATTAAAATTGAAAATGGAATGGATATAGAAAAACTATGAGGCAACTAAAAGCGTTTAGACACTCGTCTTATTAATAAATTAAAAAACCAGAGGTTTCATGTACCTATACGTAGTATGACGGAGTGATGGGTAGTGATGTAGGAGGTAGTGATGATGAATACATATATAAATATATTTCTTTGCACTGATCTTATGGCCTTAAAATGTCAACTATTTTTTTATTGACAACGGTGGCAGACGAGCAAGCGGCCCACCTGATGTAATTGGTGTCCGCCTCATGGACTTTTGAGGCACAACCAAACCGGCAGCTACCGTGCTAGTTTTCCACAACTCAAAAAATAGGTACATACATCTATCCATCCATCAGCCTTTTAACGTCCACTGCTGGACATCGGCCTCCCCAAGAATGGGGGGATAGTGCCGTAATCGCCACGCTTGGCAGGCGGGTTGGCGATCGCAGTGCTTTTAATACCTCCTCCCATAGGTGGAGAGGGGTGGGACAATTCTAAAGCCGGCCCCACACGGCGGAGTAGGTACATGTATACTTAATATCGAATTGCATAAAAAGCGCTGTTGTGCCGGTAAAATATCTTTAGTTTTATACAAAAATTATAAAAGGAACATCTGAGATCTCTCTTAGCGGAAGATGCTAGTGTAAAAAGTAACTAAATATTTATGGTTGCTAATGTCGAATAAAAAAAGTTAAAAATTTTTTAATCACAACTTGATACTACCATGTTAAGTGATGTTAACTTACTTACAAGTTAAGTGATGTTAACTTTTTTAGTCATTGGAAAAGATCAGAATCTGACTCCTCTGGAGTATTATAGTAGTGAAATGGTAGTGGACGGTTTAGGTGTAGTTTAATTCATTAAAGTTTTGTTTAAATTGACAAGCATAACAAT
Source organism: Leucoma salicis (assembly GCA_948253155.1). Taxonomy (NCBI): domain Eukaryota; kingdom Metazoa; phylum Arthropoda; class Insecta; order Lepidoptera; family Erebidae; genus Leucoma; species Leucoma salicis. Next base: position 3,925,279 of record OX411808.1, on the reverse strand, counting down.
GATTGTTGAAAATGTCAGAGAAAATCATACCAACTGAGAGCTTCATCTTTTTATATACATATATAAATCGCTACCCCAACCGAATAAAGCCCTAAAGTGCAGTTACATTGAAATCGTTTTTATTTCATTTTCATGTTTAGAAAGATCCAATACACGTCTCTGATTTTTTTCATGAACATATTTTTATAGAAAAATAAAATATTCAAAAAAGTCGTAATAATTACTTCAAAAGTTGGTTCCAATATTGAGACGAAAAATAGCGTCACAATTTATAACACCAACAATTTAAAACTGTAAGACACGTAATACACCATTACCGCTTTATTCGCCGGAAATGTACTGACAGTTCTACAAGTAAAACATGTTACTATTATTTGGTATTGATAATAGATTGGCTACCTACGGATGCGCCAAATTATACTTCTAAACTAAAAATTATTAACACTGAACGTAAACTTTTATTACAATAAATAGAGATAACCAATGTTTAGTATTTATCAAACTTAGTTCGATAGTACGGTAATATTCGATGGCAAAAATGTTAACCGACAATATTGCCACGTGTTTGATTCTCGCGTTATACTCCCGCGCTGAATTTTCGCCAGTAACGAACTTAATTGTTTATGAGTAACAAGTCGTCTTGGTTTTATGTAAACAATGGCTCATCGCCCTCGTCGTTTGGTCGATTTAGCTAATCAAAGTAATATAAAATGCCTGCGCGCAGATAAGGGTAACGCTACTGTGTTGATGGACACGTCAGATTGTAATGCCAAAATTGAACACCTTTTATTGGATGAGTCTACTTATGAAAAGGTTAAAAATGACATGACCAACTGTACAATTAATAACATAAAAAAGTTACTCAACCAGCACTCCGAAGCATTGAATCTAGATGTGAAAACCCTGATACCACCTTGTGCAAAACCACCTAAATTGTATGGGTCGCCTAAGGTACACAAACCGAACGCACCACTACGACCTATTGTAAGTCAGATCGACTCACCTACTTATAAAGTCGCTCAGTTACTGGCCAAAGTTCTCTCACAGCTCCGAGGACACACAGATGCGTTCATAAAAGACTCATACCATTTTGTAAGTGAGGTTAAACATTTTCATCTTGCTAACAATTAAACTATGGTGAGTTTTGATGTCCAGTCACGTTTTGCCTGACTACCTGTGGAAGAATGCATTAGAATTGTGTCTAAGAAACTGTCAGAGAACAATATACCTATAGAATACGCTGAACTGTTAAAGTACTGCCTCACATCTGGCTACATTATGTGGAATTATGGCTTCTACAAGCAAATGGACCATGGGCCATGGGTTCGCCAGTCTCTCCCGTTGTTGCTGACATTTTCATGGAAGACTTCGGGGAGACTGCCCTAAAAACCTCACATGTGGTCCCACGTTTATGCAAGCGGTATGTGGATGACACTTTCACTATACTACCATCTGATAAAGTAACCGTATTTCTTAACCATCTGAACTCGGTCAATCCTAAAATTCAATTCACTATGGAACTGGAGTCAAAAAAAAAAACTCTTTAGCTTTCTTAGATGTTATGGTAATCCGTAACCCCAACAACACCTTGAGTCATACAGTGTATCGAAAGAAAACCTATACTGGTAAGTACCTGAATGGAGAGTCTCACCACCATCCTTCACAGTTAGCTACCGTGTCTAAATATTTGTTTCAGAGAGCACAAGGAATCTGTGATGAATAACACCTGGCTGGGGAGTTGCAGCATGTAAAGAAAGTTTTACAGGCTAATAAGCTGCAGGTTCCACGCCGCCGTCACAGAAACCGAGTGAAGTCACCCACAGTTGAGCGCCTCCCTGCAGTCCTGCCCTATGTTAAAGGAGTCACTGACAAGATTGGCTACATTCTCAAGAAAGCTTCAATTAAAACCTACTATAAGCCACTCAAAAGAATTTGTAAATTTTTACCACCAGTCAAGTGCCATATACCCTTACAGGATGCAGGAGTGTACAAGCTGGATTGTGATTGTGGTCTCTCCTAAATTGGGCAAACAAAGAGATCCATAGGAACTCTGATCAAAGAACACATAACTGATGTGAACCACCGTCGCTATACAAAGTCTGTAAATTGTGAGCACACACAGGACCATACCCGCCATTACATCAGGTTTGGCAAACCTCAAATACTCGCAAAAGAACATCGATATCGTCCTAGAATGATACGTGAGGCTATTGAAATTAAGAAACATCCCAATTTCAATAGAGAAGACGGCTGGGTTTTACCATCAAGCTGGAATCCTGTGATAGGCCTCACCAAACATAATACAAGAAGGCACACCACAAGATTGCAAGACACCGTTAGCGCTTAGTGTGTGGATAAGACCCACACTAGTAATTAGTATTTCCGCATAAATTTAATAATCCATAACTGTTGTTGCCTACTGAGTTTTCTGGCCGGATCTTTCTCAGTCAGGCCACTTTCCGACCCGGTGGTAGCTTTTTAGTCTTAGCTTCTATTAAAATTAATATATTTAATAATAAAAACCAATAATCAATATTGTCTTCTTAGTGGTAGTTTTTTGATTACTTAAAAACTTAAAAAAATTAATTGGTTGTTTGTGGTAGAATTTTTAAGCACTAAATATAAACAAAAATTTTAAAACTTAAAGAGAAGTATTATACTAATTTTATTTTATTATACTATCTTAAAATCTCATACATTGTGAGCATAAAATTTAAAGTAGATATTATTAATTGTGTTTCTAAACGAATATTATGTGGGCTGAAATAACTAAACCAAAATTTGTAAAATCATATTGCTGTGGGTAGATGAAACCGTTGAAACAACATGTCAGCTTTGGACATCTACCATCTAAGTCCACCCGTGATCACGAATTCTGTAAAGTATTCGAAACGCAGGGATAGTATAAAAATCAAGTATACGCGATAGATTCCGTAAACGTAATTTTATTTCAAAATGTGTAATATTCGCGTAAATGTTAGAAAGTCTCAAAATACTTACTTAAATTATGTTTAAAGATCTTTGCAAATATTAAAGTAAGTACTTTAGTATGTTTATAGTATATCATTTTAAAACTTGTTAAGCCCTAAATTTATTAATAAATACATAAAAAATAATATTTTTGGTTTTATTACTTTTCTACTACTTCTATTAATGTTATGCAATAAAAGGATAACCCTAAAATTTTTAAAAACAAATATTGTATTAAATAATAGCTAAAAAAATATTTTCCTACTTATAAGGCATAAAAGACGTAGTAATACAATACATATCACGTCACCTGGCCAAAAACAGCAGTAATCTAGTATTACTATTACACGCGCTATCACTTTTTAGACGAAAAAAGGCGCAAGTAGCTAGTAAGTTTAGAAGACTTACAGAATGTTGAAACGAATAAAAAAGTAATAGGTTTTTTTGTAAATAATCACTGTATAAACAAGCTGCGATATTACAATAAATATTATAAGCTTTGTTATTTTTTTCCGCATCCGCTGATACCACACTTTTTAATATCACCCGTATGATATAGCCGTTAGAGCCGTTTTTCGGTTTTTATTTTTTTCCCAAAAATCTGAATTTGCCGAATACCGCTTTATTCGGTTGGGGTAGCGAAATCATCTGTGTGTATGTGACTGGCCTCCTCCTAAACGGTTACACCGATTTTGATGATATTTTTTTTGGATATTTTAGATATTTTTATATATATTTTTAGCATTTGACATGCTTAGCACTATACATTAAACACAAAGTGAAAAATGTGAAATCGAAAATAACAGTCAGGAGCAGGATTTGAACCTGCATCTTCTGGATACCGTCCAGATGCTTTACCAATTCAGCCATCCTGACAATTGCTCCTGACTGCTAATTTCGATAACACATCATACTTAACGTCTTTGGGTGACGCCTGCACCATTTGTCGGAAGTATTTTCATACATTATACCGACCAGGTAAACTTAATTTTACAATTAAGATTTTACCTAATAATGACGCAAACCCTTTAAATATTTTAGATATTTTTATATATATTTTTAGCATTTGACATGCTTAGCACTATACATTAAACACAAAGTGAAAAATGTGAAATCGAAAATAACAGTCAGGAGCAGGATTTGAACCTGCATCTTCTGGATACCGTCCAGATGCTTTACCAATTCAGCCATCCTGACAATTGCTCCTGACTGCTAATTTCGATAACACATCATACTTAACGTCTTTGGGTGACGCCTGCACCATTTGTCGGAAGTATTTTCATACATTATACCGACCAGGTAAACTTAATTTTACAATTAAGATTTTACCTAATAATGACGCAAACCCTTTAAATATTTTAGATATTTTTATATATATTTTTAGCATTTGACATGCTTAGCACTATACATTAAACACAAAGTGAAAAATGTGAAATCGAAAATAACAGTCAGGAGCAGGATTTGAACCTGCATCTTCTGGATACCGTCCAGATGCTTTACCAATTCAGCCATCCTGACAATTGCTCCTGACTGCTAATTTCGATAACACATCATACTTAACGTCTTTGGGTGACGCCTGCACCATTTGTCGGAAGTATTTTCATACATTATACCGACCAGGTAAACTTAATTTTACAATTAAGATTTTACCTAATAATGACGCAAACCCTTTAAATATTTTAGATATTTTTATATATATTTTTAGCATTTGACATGCTTAGCACTATACATTAAACACAAAGTGAAAAATGTGAAATCGAAAATAACAGTCAGGAGCAGGATTTGAACCTGCATCTTCTGGATACCGTCCAGATGCTTTACCAATTCAGCCATCCTGACAATTGCTCCTGACTGCTAATTTCGATAACACATCATACTTAACGTCTTTGGGTGACGCCTGCACCATTTGTCGGAAGTATTTTCATACATTATACCGACCAGGTAAACTTAATTTTACAATTAAGATTTTACCTAATAATGACGCCAAACCCTTTAAATATTTTAGATATTTTTATATATATTTTTAGCATTTGACATGCTTAGCACTATACATTAAACACAAAGTGAAAAATGTGAAATCGAAAATAACAGTCAGGAGCAGGATTTGAACCTGCATCTTCTGGATACCGTCCAGATGCTTTACCAATTCAGCCATCCTGACAATTGCTCCTGACTGCTAATTTCGATAACACATCATACTTAACGTCTTTGGGTGACGCCTGCACCATTTGTCGGAAGTATTTTCATACATTATACCGACCAGGTAAACTTAATTTTACAATTAAGATTTTACCTAATAATGACGCAAACCCTTTAAATATTTTAGATATTTTTATATATATTTTTAGCATTTGACATGCTTAGCCTTAAGACGTTAAGTATGATGTGTTATCGAAATTAGCAGTCAGGAGCAATTGTCAGGATGGCTGAATTGGTAAAGCATCTGGACGGTATCCAGAAGATGCAGGTTCAAATCCTGCTCCTGACTGTTATTTTCGATTTCACATTTTTCACTTTGTGTTTAATGTATAGTGCTAAGCATGTCAAATGCTAAAAATATATATAAAAATATCTAAAATATTTAAAGGGTTTGCGTCATTATTAGGTAAAATCTTAATTGTAAAATTAAGTTTACCTGGTCGGTATAATGTATGAAAATACTTCCGACAAATGGTGCAGGCGTCACCCAAAGACGTTAAGTATGATGTGTTATCGAAATTAGCAGTCAGGAGCAATTGTCAGGATGGCTGAATTGGTAAAGCATCTGGACGGTATCCAGAAGATGCAGGTTCAAATCCTGCTCCTGACTGTTATTTTCGATTTCACATTTTTCACTTTGTGTTTAATGTATAGTGCTAAGCATGTCAAATGCTAAAAATATATATAAAAATATCTAAAATATTTAAAGGGTTTGCGTCATTATTAGGTAAAATCTTAATTGTAAAATTAAGTTTACCTGGTCGGTATAATGTATGAAAATACTTCCGACAAATGGTGCAGGCGTCACCCAAAGACGTTAAGTATGATGTGTTATCGAAATTAGCAGTCAGGAGCAATTGTCAGGATGGCTGAATTGGTAAAGCATCTGGACGGTATCCAGAAGATGCAGGTTCAAATCCTGCTCCTGACTGTTATTTTCGATTTCACATTTTTCACTTTGTGTTTAATGTTTTTTTTGGATGTTTGAGTAAGTACCGGGGATGGGTTAGATTCACATTTGGATCCGGTAGCTGGCTCCACTATAGTAGTTCAAGTATTATTTCTTCAATGTATTCTAATGTAAAAACCTACCTACCTAATAAGTAGATAATAATAGCAAGTGAGTACTCTCATTTGGTATCCAACCTTACCACCAGTAATGCAATATTTTTAGTCCATCACCACACGGACACTCACTAAGACAAACAAATAAACAATAAAAAAAAATAAAGACAACGTATTGTTAACAAAAATTGGAAGCCACTGTTTTAAACATGTGTGCGTGAAAGTTCACTGCAAAGAAGGACGTATTAGTCGTGACGCCCCAGCTCCAAGGACTCTCCCGGTCTCCGAGAGTATTGGGATCCTCGGCATCGACTTATCCAGCAAAGTCCACTTCGGGAGTCATTTGGAGGACTAAGCCAAATTGGCGAGCAAGAAACTGGGCGTCTTGGAATCTATATATTGAAGAGAAGATATGAAGGTGTGACGTGTTGATGGCTTGATGGTTATTTCTATTGTAGCACTGAAAATGTCTGAACAACAGTTCTTTTCAGAACTCATCTTATTTCTATTTGCGTCACTGATGAGTCATATTTGTATTTCTATTTACACAGAAGAGTCTTGTTCATATTTCTATTTACACAGAAGAGTCTTGTTCGTATTTCTATTTATACAGAAAAGTCTTGTTCATATTTCTATTTACACAGAAGAGTCTTGCGTTTCGTCATTGTTCCCTGTCGGCTACAGTTACTATCTGTATGTAAAACTAGCTATCCCACAGGAAACATCCTTTTCTTTCAAATATGTCTGGTTCAATAGTTACGACGGGAAAGCGCAACAAACACACTAACTCACTTTCCTATTTAATAAGGATAGACTACTTGCTGTACCTGAAATGTGACCGTGTATAAAAGTACGTTTACAAAAAATAACGTGACCTTACTGTATTTGATTTGCTGTAATATAACTGAAGTTAATTTATTAATTAATCTAAAAATATTCTTGAATCTAGCCTTGTAATAAAAACTATTATTTTTAAAACTGTACAGTGTAATTTAATTAAGTAGCTACAGAAATCACAAGGACACATACTGATTAGATAATTAACGAAGTAATTATTTTATTATTTTTTGTGTTAATTTGTACTTTGAATTACAAGTCAAAAACTAGCTGCCTCTTAGCATTGTTTTGTTTGTTCGTTATGGCGGAACTACTGAACCAATCTTGTATATATATGTATGAACGCAAAGATTGGTTCAATACTTACTTATAGTACCTATTTGTCAAACATAATATAGTATTTAACAAATGTAATATAAATATAGTATTTATCAAACATACCTAATATAAAAACTTTTAAAATAAACGGGTCTTTATTCGCAAAAAATTTGGTTATATTTTAGGTTAAATATAAAAAATTTGGTTATATTTTCGGTTAATACTTTTAGCCCGACGTTTCAACTGCGTTGCAGCAACCCTCACGGGACAACTGTTGTCCCGTAGGTAGTTAAAATATAACTTAATTTTACGCGAATAAAGACCCGTGTATGTTACTTTAAATAATATTTAAAAAAAAACTTAGAGCTGATATCAAGCGAGACCGGTCGACACAAGTGGTATCAACTAAACAACATACTGTATCACCATTCAGCAGCAATCAGTTCTCTATGATCAGTGATCACAAATATTTATAAAACTCAAAATGTATATAAATACTTACTAGATGACTTTCAGTATTTAGCGACAGGTCCCTACGGGAGCGACGGTTACCACTTATCATTAGGTAGGCCGTAGCTTGTCTGCCATTATAATTTATAAAACAATCTATAAAATATAACAAGTACCTACAAAGTTCTCTAACGATGGTATGATGCATGCAAGATGAAAGAACACCGCTCTAGATACAATAATTTTCAGGGTCAAATAACAGACGGAATTTTGGCGACACCGTCGTGGGGAACGGTAAATAACCTATCAGGAATTTCAGTAAATTTACTAAAAATTACAGAAATGTATATAATGTAATAAAGTATTCCACCAACAGGCGTCTTCGCGTTTTGTTTAAAGACAACACCGTGTACTAAGTTATAATCCTTGTATCGCGGGGGACTTTACAAACATACAATTTCACGAACACAAAATACATCCAAAGTAGTAACCGTCGCTCATGGACTCAACTATACCAAGAGTATTGTCAAGCCGCTGCGCATCATTTCATTTCTCAGATATGAAATGAAATAATAAACGGCTATCTTCTGCTAAAGCCAAAACTCACTAACGTGCTTCATGACCGATCACACAGGAGACGGCGGTACCAACCCATTCGGACCAGATAGCAAGTGAGTAGGTACTCTCACTTGGTACCCAACCCTACCGCCAGTAATGCAATGGGTGATAATTGCTTAATTCCCTTAGTCGCCTTGTACGACACCCGTGGGAAAGGATGGGGTGGTGACACCTGTATTCTTAGTCCGTCACCACATGGACCCACAAAACTCGAGCGCGACGCCGGTATCTAAACCACTCTTCCATCTGTAGAGTCTGTGCAGCAGAGTGGTGAAGAAAGAATTCCGCCCTTCGTCTTAGAAGAAAATAACAAACAAACTTACTATCACATTTATAATTTGATGCACATTTAATAAGGACAACATTATTAATAAAACAAAGCGTATTAAATAACGAATGTATGTATTCAATCCCATTTACAATTTTATTATTATCAATTTAGATTAATTATATTTCTAGATGGACCCTAGGCGTTGTAATTGTAAACGCGTCAAAATAAATTGGGGTGAACTTTTCATCCCAATGCTGTTCTATGGCTGTTAGTGTCAATCGTGACGTCACTTGACAAGGTCGTATCCAGGAGCATTAGTGTGTCATTTAAAATGTCAACATGTGTAATTAAAGTGTGCCGAAACTACAAAAATCGGAAAATGAGCATTATAGATATCTCTTATCATCGGTTAGCAACATTATATCATACAATAACTGGCTGAATAAGTCATTTAAATATTCCGAAAATAAATTAATTTTAGTTCGTATTTTTTTATGTGATACCAGCTTATGAACTTAAATTTCCCGCGTAATCTTGCAAAGTTGATGATATTTTAACGATAGAGAGAAATAGAAACATTACCTAACATAATTATTAGCGTTTTTAATGGATCCATAAAGCTGCATTGTCGTCTTTTTCGGAATTAATTACAATATTACTATTTGTAATATTATTATTTATTTTAATGATGAAGATTGTTGACATTTTTAAATTTATAATTATCGTGGGTTATAGTAGTATTCTCATTAAAGAAGAGGTTATAATATAGTATATATTTTTTTATAATATATTAAGATTATGAGAGTAAATAGAAAGAGATAATTGACTATATACTTACGAAATATTTTGTAGTATAAGAATGTCTTGAATCTATGATAATATAATTTTCCCATAATTTAATACTACCACTGAAACTGGTATCATTACGCACGCAAACATAAATTGCACAAGCGTAATGACAGCTGTCACGCACACTAGCATAATAATTCCCGCCCGATTTTTATGACGTTTATAAGAGTGACAGTCCATCTCGATATATAATTTAATCTAAGATTATAAACACAAAAAAACTATGAATACACTTCAGCAATCGCCTTTATTCCTTCAAATCAATTTTCACCTAAAGATAAGTCTGTATCCCATGTACATAAGTGTTTATGTACTCATTCCAATTGATATCTTACTTACTTACTTACTTATCATCACGCCATTTCCCTTGCGGGGTAGGCAGAGAGAAAAGAGTGCCAAGAGGCTCTATTCCTGCATACATCTCTTGCTTCCTCAACATTCATAACTCTCTTCATACACGCTCGCCGGTTTCGGAGACTCCTGACTCCACCTTCCTTCAATACATGACCAATTTGGTCTAGGTAGGTAAGTCTCGGTCTCCCCCTGTACCTACATCCTTCCACTTTCGCATTGTATATAAATAAAATAAATAAACCCTACACGCTCTCTTACGTCATTATTACGAATGCGGTCAGTCAGCCTCACTCCACAGATTCTCCGCAGAGATCGCATTTCGACCGCATTGATTTTACTCTCATGCTCCTTTTTACATACCCAACTCTCGCTTCCATATAATAACGTTGGTACAAGCACTGCGTTGTGTATTGCGACACGTGCCTTCTGGCTGAGGTGGTGGCTGCCGAGAAGTTGTCCCAATGCTCCGTTCACTCTATTTCCCGCATTCACCCTTCTTTCTACATCAGTGGTGTACCTTCCATCCCGACTGAATCCACATCCAAGATATACAAATTCATCCACTTGTTCTAGCACACCATTTCCTATTGCTACTCTAACATCTGTTCTGGTTTCTTCTCTTTCAAAAACCATTACTTTGGTTTTGCTCACATTCACACGTAGGCCCCTTTTCATACAATCTTCTGCCATTACGTCGACTAGGGTTTGTAGGTCAGTCGCAGACTGCGCTAATAGGACCGCATCGTCTGCATATAGCAGCGATTTAACCACTGAGTCGCCCATCTGAACTCCCACATTCATTTCATTCAACCTTTGCAGACATTTATCCAGATATATGATAAACAGTCTGGCTGATAGAACGCAGCCCTGTTTAACGCCGATATTGACATCAAACCAGGGTGACATTCCATCATCCAGCCGCTCACAAGCTCTGCAGTCCATGTAGTTGGACTGCACCGCTTGTAGCAATCTACCGTTAATACCATACTCCGGCAAAATGTCCCAAAGTTCCTTTCGTACAACAGTGTCAGCTGTCAAATGCTTTCTCCAAATCCACAAAACTGCAGAAAACCCTCTGGCCTACAGCCAAATGCTTCTCCACAATGTTGCGCAGAGAAAACACTTGATCTATGCATCCTCGTCCACACCTGAAACCTCCTTGTGCCTCACACAAAAATTCATCAGACACCATCCTCATTCTCCTTTCAATAATCTTACCATACACTTTGGCTGCCAAACTGGTCAAGCTTATGGCCCTGTAGTTTGCACAGTCATAACGTGAACCCTTGTTTTTAAACAAGGGCACGATGAATGCGCTTCTCCAGTCCTTGGGAACCATTCCTGAGCTCCAATATAAATTGAGAAGCATCAGGAAGGATTCCCAGACACATGAGCCTCCAAGCTTGATCATCTCAGCAGACACCATATCAATACCTGCTGCCTTACCATTTTTCAAACTTCTAATCACCCATTCAACTTCATCCATACTAATGTCATCAGAGGATGCCGGTAGCGAATGCTGATCTGTTAGACCATATGTGGCACCAGCATCACCCTGAACATCCGCATACATATCTCCAAAATATTAACTCTGATATCTGAAGGGTTGCAGGGAAATATAATTTTATCAGAATATGAGAGAGAATCATAGAGAGACATTAAATTATCAACTTTGATCTCCCAGAGATTGTTTGTGTAATGATTAAGTACGTTCCGGTTACTAGTAATTCTCGATTGTAGTTTTATGTACCTGAAAGATCAAATTATTTGTGAACATGGAAAAAGGTAACTTTACTGCGAGCAAGATTCGAACCTGCGTCCCATTGACGTTGGATTGACCGAAGAAGTGCTCTCCTGCTTTAGCGGTCCAGAGCACAAATCAATAGATCAGAATATATTTTCAAAGTGGGATAAAGTTGCACTCTCTGATATTGGAAACTTAAAAATTTGAAAATTCTAATGACAATGGGTAGGTATAGTTAGTTTTTAAGAAGAAAGACAAATTAAAAGAAAAAGTCTTAAGGATATTAAATTGAAATATCATTTAATATAAGGCTGAATAGATATTATAAATAGGTATAGGTAGTTACACAATAAAATTGAGGACAAAGTTATATTTCAGGTACCTAAGTACTATATTCATTGACCTAATAAAAATGGACGTCGGGTCTAGTACAAAATTTTCCAAAAAAGTGTCTCTAGTCAATAGACTACAGTCAATAGACAGTCTATATTAATACATACAAAAAAAACCTATGCACGCTACTACGCACGCACTACTTTAATGGGTAGTAACTTTACCATCATTATGTGAACTTAGGCTCTCTGCTCGTGGCGCGTAGATACAGGTCAGCCAAAAATGCGGGTATGATTTGCAGTAGAAATGTGAGGCTACAGAGTACCAATTTACTTTTTTTATACACCAACATCGGACGAGAGTGACCTTTAAGAGAGACATACCACATCTATAAATTTTATAAAATGACGTATTTGTTCAGGCGTGTCTGTTTCTTCGTTATCTTCTTTTAAACCACGCAACAGATTTAAAAGGGTTTTTACGTCATTTAATATTATCGGCGCACAACATAATAGTATCCGGAATGAATAACTAAAAATGACTGAATAAATTAACACAAAATGCGAAAATGTGAATTCAAGAAAATCACATTCAAGAGCAGGATTTGAACCTGCATCTCTTGGAATACCGTCCCAGATGCTTTGCCAATTCAGCCATCGGGACTGCGTATTTCGATAAACATTCCTTCCTCAAGTCTTGAAAGTCTCCCTATTCTTAAAAAATACATAAAAATATGAATCTTAATTATACCTAATGATTAGGCATACGTGGTCGTTATAATGTATGCAAATAGGTACTACTAGTAATACTAATTACTCGTAGTAGAGCCTTGCTGGTCCCATCACGACGAATGAGCCGGCTGGCTTAAGGCAAAATACACTGTTCTTAATATCTCTGACGTTGCCGAAGATCTTAGTAATTTCAGTACCTATATTTGTTGACTTACGTACTCCGTTTGATAAGTTATTTATTTGCGCTATGAAATTAAGCTTCTGGTCAATAACCACTCCAAGTTAATTAGTAGTTTTTTTTTTTCTTTTAGTGAGGTTCTGACAATCGCAAATCTTATTAAGCTTTTCGCACTTATGTAGGTGACTGTATATAACAAGGGTGTTGTATGGGGCTAATATGGTTTTATGAAAGCATATAGCTTGTCTTTGTGGCATTCAGGGTAAGTAGTTTTGCAGACATTTAGTCAACTTTTTCATCCCATTCTCAGCGTTTAAAAACATCTCAAACCAGTTTGAACTATGATATCATAAGATACATTTCATCCAATGAATGGTTCCCGTGCGAAAACTATTTTTATATAAAAACATTATTGACGTACTGTAGAGTATTTATATTTTGAAGTCGAGACGAGGGCACGGCGCAGCACACGCTCGAGTCGTGCCCGGCTTGGGCCGAGCAGCGCCGTGAACTCGTCGTGGCAATAGGGGGAGACCTTTCGCTGCCGAGCTTGGCAGTTTCTGAAACACAGGATCACCTAGTTCAGGTACAACTCTAATTCTGTACTAATTTAAGAACATCCCTCTATGTACACAATGTTGTAACAAATGATTTGATTTAATGAAATTATTATTATTATTATTATTGGCAGTGACAGGAATTGGGCCGCGGTCGCTGCCTTCTGCGAGGAGGTCATCTCGCGGAAGGAAGCGGCGGAGAGGGCCAGGGAGGTGGATTCTTCCGCTGACCCAAACCGCCGCCAGCGACCGGGGCGGCGCAGGCGCAGGTACTTGCGCCTCATGCCGCCCTAGCTGAGGCTGCAGGTGGATGGACCGGGGAACGTCCACCACCTGCAAGGTCTCCCGCGAAGGTGCGACGCCCCGTGTGCGGATGCGTGCGTGCTCAGTAGAGGGTACCCAAAAGGATAAGCCGCCGGCGGACCACCGAAGGAATGTAACATAGTTCCAGTGGCCCGCCAATAAAGGCGGAGAGACGGCACACGGCGGGTTTCTTTAGTGGGTGCAGGCCCCACGCTACCCTGGTCGTTGCCCCGAACGATGGGGTGTGCGGTTAGGAACATTTTTTCCCGCCTTAACGAAAGAAAAAAAAAGGTATATATAAATAATGAAACGGTTTCTGTAATTACTATGAACCCTATAATTCTTTGTGTAGTGAAATCCAACAGTAAAAAACCAACATTATATCATTATACTAAAATATAAACTACTTTATCGACGTATAAATTAGGGTTATAATTCTCTCTCTTATCATCTCTCATCCCACCAACACACTTGTCACTCTGAGGACACATATTCTAAATAGGTTTAATCTTTTTGAAAAAAAACTACGTTTACGTTATCTATCGCGTTTACTTGATTTTACTACTATCCCGTATATATCAGCCTTGGACGTCTATCATCTAAGTCCACCCGTGATCATAATTGCTGTAAAGTATTCGAAACGTCGGGATAGTAGTAAAATCAAGTAAACGCGATAGATTCCGTAAACGTAGTTTTATTTCAAAACGTGTAACATTCGCGTAAATATCAGAAAGTATTAGATTTTTATCTGAGTGAAACTTACATTTTTGAGGAATAGATAGGATATTTTAAAAAGTTTTAATCATCAAAGAGTTGACTATAAAGTCATTTGTATTTTTTTCTACAATAGCAATTACAATATACGTAGGTATTCACACCATCTTTAGAACAATAGCAGTTAAGTAGTTTTTGATGTATTATTTATTTGAATAGACAAATGTGGTTAGACTTGATTTCCGCCATTATGGCAAAACAAACTGAATTATTTAATGAAACTTGATATTAGCATCGTTGTGGCTATTCGTGTAACAATGCCGTTAAAATAAAGAAAAAAAAGTTGACAACTACATCCTCATAATAAGATAACATTGTTACTTACTGAAGCCGGTTCGCGAAACAGCAATCCCAAAATTATTGAAGAAATCCCTGATGCAAATGGGATTACAGGAGCTCGTACCGATATTGTATACAGTGACGCCGTTTAATCTGTGTTGGGAGTTAGTTTTATTACTGATGGCAAAAATTCTAAAGGACTTTTGAATACTTCATGCGTTGTATACCTATAGTAAAAAACGTGGTTTAATAGACGTCGGTAATATTTCAGGTTGTCTCTGCATGAATGGACCGGCATGATCAGGGAACTACCTCTCTCTCTCTCATAAGATCAACACAACCACCATGAAACAACAGTAGGTACTCCTAGTACGTTGTATTTTGTGTTTTCAGAGACAGCGCCATAGACCAACCCTCCTTCTTAAGCTGAGCGTCCACTGGGCCGCACTGGCCACAACGCACGCACGATTTCTCCTCTCTTTATTGTTCTTCTTTTCCACCTCATGTCTCTATTTCTTGGAGTTGGCAAAGTGCGAGGGCTGCCTCTGATGTTGCGTACGTCTATAGGCTAAGGTAAAGGCTTACCATCAGGTGGGCTTTATGCTTATTAGTATTGTTGTGCATAAATATTGAATGTAATAAATTTAAATTATGTCAACACACAAACTGACTTTGTACTATAGTTAGCGAGCGACTGTTAGGTAGGTACAGCACCAGGTGTAGGTACACTCCGCGACCACCGCGGCCGCCCGATATCAGGCTGTTGCCGACAGGGAATATATAATAATGAAACGCATGATTCTTCTGTGCAAATAGAAATATGAATAGTTCTGAAAAGAACTGTTGTTTAGACTTTTCAGTGACGCAAATAGAAACAAGAATAGTTCTGAAAAGAACTGTAGTTCAGACTTTTTCAGTGCCATAATAGAAATAACCATCAAGCCATCAACACGTCACACCTTCATATCTTCTCTGCAAAACAAATCTTCATATCTTCACTGCAAAACGCATCTTCATATAATATCTACGTTCAGCTTCGCTTGACGACATCGACGCACGGCGTGACCTGCGTGACACAGCGCAGCGTGTTGACAGCGTGACGAAACGGCGACTCAAAGAGTAGAATAATCTAAAAAAAGCGGCGACCTATGCCATCGAGATTTTTTTTTTGTGTGACGTTGATTGTTTGCCTCAGATGGCTATGACAACCTTACCCGGATAATTGGTGAGCGCAGAGGGCTCTCAACCCAACATTTAGGCAACGCTACCCGAGGGCACCCCCTGGGGGCCTGTACTGACTGTAAGGACCTCGGCTCGGGCTGTTGCTGGCAAAGTGGGATATCCCACGTTTATGATTTGACCGCGACACGTCTTTCGCCCCGTTGGCGGGGACGAAACCGTAGATAGGGTAAACTGTAGTATTGCTGGAACCCCCTTAGTCATTGGCACTTTGGATTTTAAATGCAAATATTAAGAACTGGTATAGCAAAAAACATCTGTTCTACTTTTTTTCATAATCTGCAATAGTAACATTGTTTGCAGAAAAAAGTAGGTTTTATAATATTATAGCTGGCAGCACTAAAGAAAATAAATATATACCGGCGCCATGCAGAACTGTTAAAACATCACTTTCTAATAAGGGGTCATCAATTAACGACTGTAACATAGATTATTTATTATTATGCTTATGTTTTTAGGTAAACAATGGCAATGAGTGCTTTTTCTGACTAATTTTCTGTTATAATCTGACTTTATTAGGCGCCAATGACTGATTTCCATGTGTTAATTACTTATGGTGCCAATGACTGTAATTTCAAATATTATTTTGTTCTTTTTTTGTTTTTCTATTAAAAATCTCTAATTAAATTGATTAATGCATTTTCATTTGAAAATATACATACCAGAGAACCCTTTATCAGTGTTTGCTGACTTTTTAAATAGCTATCAATTTAAAAAATATATATACATTAATCTTAAATATGCTTAGAGTGCCAATCATTATACAGTTTACCCTAATTATTTGTATTAGCTGCGCTAGCTGTGAGCGTGAGTTGTGTCGTCGTCGACTTCGTCGAGGCTATTTCGCGGTCTGCGTATGCACGATAATACCCAGCCGACTCAACCACTACAGGGTTGGCGTGAGTAATGGCGGAGTCAAAGAAACTACGTGAACACCTTTTCATAAATTGCTTGATGGTAGGCAACTGCAAGTCTATGTGGAGGTCGACATTGCGTATGAATCACGGTGCACCCGTAGCTCTGCGCATGAAGCTATTCTGTAGTTGGCGTGTGAAAATACTACACTGGCGTACATCATGACAGGACGTATGCAGGCAGTGTATAGTCTGACCTTATTCCTAAGTGAAAGTTTAGACCCAGAGTTTAACAGATAGTGCAAACGTCCCATGACAAAGGCTGCGCGCGAGCGTACCACCTGAATGTGACGGGCGAATGTGAGTCTGTTATCTAAAATTACACCTAAGTATTTGGCTCGCCTACTCCAAGGTAAAGGTTTACCAAAGATGCTAATCTGTTTGATCTCCTCCGGGGGATACAGTCGGGGTAGTCTCCTATGAAACATGACCGCCTGGCTCTTCTCGGGATTGATCTCTATTCTCCACTTGCTAAACCACGTACCTAGGGCAGTGCCTGCGGATTGGAGTTTCCTATGCACTGTAATAGGGTTAATCCTGCATAATAAATAGCTGTGTCGTCTGCAAAAAGTGCTGTCTGCACTTGACGATGCTGAGGCATGTCGCTGGTGTACAGCGAGAAGAGGATCGGTGAGATGATGAAGCCCTGTGGGACCCCGGCGAGTACAGGTTAGGGGGAGGATAGTCTCCCTTCCACTCTATAGCGAAAACTGCGGTTAGATAGAAAGTCTCGTATGATGAGTACGAGATACCGCGGCACTCCTAAGTTGAGTAGTTTGTATACTAGGCCATTGTGCCAGACTTTATTGAAAGCTTTCGCTACATAGAAGAAGATTGCACCGGTGAATAGGTTGTTTTGTTGCATTTTCGAGTAGGAATACTGTACAATGCGGTGGACTTGTTGCACACTAGAGTGCTTAGCTCTAAAGCCGAATTGGTGGTGGGGGATGAGGTTGTTAGCATCGGCGTATGCTTTCAGCCTACACAAAAATAATCGCTCGTAAATCTTACCTAAACCTTTAAGCAGACTTATCGGTCTATAACTAGATGGTTCGGATCGCTTTTTGCCGGGTTTATGGATTCCAATTACCACGGCCTCTTTCCACTGAGGGGGAAAGATGTTATTGTTGAGCGCTGCGTTATATATACATGTTAGAAGGACTAATAATGAATCGGGGAAGAGTTTTATGACCCTATTCGATCCGAACCAGGGGCTTTCTTCCTATGTAGGTTTTTGATTACAGACTCCAGTTCGGTGGTGGTGACTGAAGGTGGCTGTTCCACTAGGTCCCTACCTAAAGTGTCTACCGGTGGGGCCGAGGGAGAGGCCCTAGACTCCACTTCGCTATCAATGAAGGCGTGGTGTGTAGCATCTACGTGTAGTGTGCTCGGCGTACATTTTCGCTCCAGACTTTCGGGTAGGCTCACGGACTTCTCCTTGTCCTCGAAGGTGGGTGGAAGGTTGGGTCTGTTAAGTAGAGGCATGGTAGACACAGAGTCGTTTTTGAAACTGTGGGACAATTGCTAACTCATGTAGCACTTCTACCAATCGCAAACGTAGATTTACGTTTTTTAAAAGAGCTATATCTAGTATATCGGGCCTGGATTCGACACAGGCTGGGTAGTGAGTTGGCTCCATAGGCACTATGATGTCGAACCCTAGTCGCTCAGCCAGTGACTCAAGTGCCCTGCCCCACGTACTAGTTACGTGGCAATTCCACGAGGTGTTATTAGCGTTGAGGTCGCCGGCAATGATGACGGCGCTTCCCAAGTCTAGCAGGGCTTTCAAGTCCCTGGCTATGAGCTGAGTCGAATCGCTACTTCCGGGCCGGATGTAGGCGGATACTACGACTGTAGGCTGATGGCCTGTGAGGGCTAGTCTACAGACCGAAGCTTCAATGTACTCCAGTGGGGGCGGATCCATAGGCGTGCAGTGCAGTGACCTTTTATAATATATGAGTGTGCCACCTAACGGTGAGTTTAGCCTATCGTTACGTACTACGTTATAGTTAGCAATCCTTGGGACCCTATGAAAGGGTTTGAGGAATGTCTCCTGCACTAGAAATAGGTCCAGTAGTTAGTCTTGTTTCCAGTAGTTGCGCTTCCCTGTGGTGGTCCTCGTGGTGTGAAGACAAGTGGACCGGGTAGCCAGGAGGCATGGGGGCAGCCCCGGTAGTTCGCCGGGTGGCCCTTTTCGCCGCATAGGATGCAGGAGGGGCTCTGTGTACAGAGTGCGGTCCTTAGAACGAGAGCAATCGGACATTGAGTGGTCCTCTAGGCACTTGGCGCAGCTAGGGCGCGCATAACAGTGACGCGCAGAGTGACCATACAGTTGGCATCTGAGGAATTGAGAGACAATGCCCTTCTTGTTCGAGGGTTCCACCCGGATGCTTGTCAGTCCGCAGACTGAGGTCATTTTAAAGATGGCCTTGCCTTCCTTGGTGAGGTCTAATGTGACCATCACTAAGTCATGTGGCTCACGGGCCCGACCCTTATACATCCTGTGCACTTCGTGTACAGGCAGGTCTTGTTGAGTTAAGGACTGTTTCACCTCCTCAACTGTCACCTTCTTAGGGATGTTTCTGAGGACGACTCTTAGGAGTCGGTCCCCAGGGAGGGTGTATGTGTGAAAGGAGATGTTCCTCTCACGTAGGACCTTTGACAAGGCCCTGTGGTCCTTGGACGAGGCCAAGGTGACCTTAATACCCTGCGGTGTAGACCGAGTGGATTTGAAGTTGCCGTGGTGCTAGTTGCACTACGACGATACGGAGGTCCACGCCGTCTTATCCTGTATGAACAGGGGCGGTGGGATGACCTCTTTCCGCTAGCCCTCCTTTGGCACGGGCGGGCACGGGATTGAAGACCCCTGTGAGCTGCGGTAACAGCGGCCGGCTGAGCGGCTACCTGCTGTTCCACGATCTTGGGGGCCTTTTTTGGCTTCCTCTCCTTGTCTTTGTGGCTCTGCTTACGGGAGCTCACAACGGTGAATTCGGTGTCGGAGAATGACTCCGCACCGGACGACTCGGACTCGGCAGAGCTGCATGAGTCGCTTAGAGTGGAGGTGGTCTCCATCACGCTAGGAGGGCGTGTAGTGGAACTACTTTAAATTCTATAATATAATATAGATGTACAAACTTAACATAAACTTAAATTAAATTACTTAAACTTAAAATTATATACAAACTTAAACTTAATTACTTAAACTAAAACTTAAACTTATATACAAACTTAATCTAACCTAAAACTATGTAATTGTTAATATACAATGTGACAAACGTATTCACTATTCACTTTTATTATTAGAGATTCGCATGTTGTGTACCTATAATAGCCAAGCCCACCCGATCACGACTGGCGTTCGGCAAGCCTGCGCGCGCGCCGTGGCCATTCGGGACACTTCGGGAATGACCAGGCCACTGCTGCCAACTTAGCGCGTTCCGCGCCAAATCTAGCGCTTTTTATGGTTGCCAGCGCGTTTTAGCTCCTAACGCTAAACCTAGCGCTTTTATGGCTTAAATAGTGACTAGCGCTATAACCTAGCGCTTTTAAGGCTTTCAGTACGACTATGAAAAAGTTCGCACTTTATAAAACCTATATGCGACACGAATCCATTTTTTATCATAGTAACACTGAAATGTTAATACCTAAAGTTGCGGTACTCTATGATGGCCGTTTTGACATATTACAATAGTGATGTGAAATATAATACTTTCTAACATTTACGCGAATTTTACACATTTGGAAATAAAACTACGTTTACGGAATCTATCGCGTTTACTTGATTTTTATGCTATCCCGACGTTTCGAATACTTTACAGCATTCATGATCACGGGTGGACTTAGATGGTAGGGATATCAGCTTTGGACGCCTGACGCGTGACTGTTATTTTCGATTTCACATTTTTCACTTAGTGTTTAATCAATGTAATATATAAATTTTGTGTCCTAAAATTATATATTCGATAAATTTTATGACTAACTGCACGTCACTATTCACAATAAAGAACAGCAATTTGCTCCTTCAAATGTATCTTATCTTCTTGTTTAATGGCTCTTGTTGTGGCAGTGTGAGCACAATTTCGCCAAAATCGAATTCAAATGTAATTATCAATTAATACGAAACTGCATGAGTGGACAAACCCCAAAACGGTCATCATAGCGTGCCGCAACTATAATAATATCTATATATCTATGCGTAGTCATAGTCTATGGGTTGGGGGTTTCCTGTATGTTCAGTTTAGAAATTGGGTAACTTGTATTTTAATTTCGTAATACATATTGATTGTTGTACCTATATATTCAGTTTTACCTAACGATAATAAATAATGGAGTTGCCTCTAGTAAAGCGTTCTAATTATAAACAACATTATAAGAGCGAGTGGGAGCAAGACAATGCCTTTTTGGTTAAAATCTGTTCCCGGAAATACAACAAAAGCACAATGCATTTATTGCAAAAGAGAATTTTCAGCCAAAATTAGTGACATAAAACGACACAGTGAGTCAGCCTATCACAAAAAACAAACAAAACCATATTTAACACAGAATAAGATTGTATTTGCGTCGCAACAAGTAAATAAACATAATAAAGCTAAAGCATATTTGTCAATGTTTATTGTGGAGCATTGTGCTACCGCCGCAGTAGACCACTTAGGTTGTTTGTGCAAAAATGTATTTCAAGATTCTGAAGCAGCCAAAGATCTTAAGCTTCATCGTACGAAATGTACAGCTGTGATTCATATGATTTTGGCACCCCATTTTAAAAAGGAGCTTGTGAACGACATAGGCAATGAACCTTACAGCTTGTTAATAGACGAATCAACAGATATTTCAGTGAACAAATATGTGGGGGTAGTTGTGAAGTACTTCAGCCGCACTCAAAATGAAGTTATTTCCTCAGTTCTGGGACTCAGTGAATTAGAAAGTGCTGATGCTGAGGGAATCGTTACATCATTGGTTCAACTCTTAAAAGATGTTGGATTGAAGCAACACGGACGGTCTACAAAATACTAAAGGATAAATATGACTTAAAAAATTTGCTATTGGTTAGGTGTGTTTGTCACTCAATTCAACTAGCTGTGTCGCATGCTTCTAAAGAAACTATACCACGTCAGATTGAGTTTTTAATTCGGGAAACACACAACTGGTTTAAAATTTCACCAAAAAGACAAGCTGAATACAAAAAGTTATACGAATCCTTAAATTGCGGTGAAAAACCGTTAAAAATTCTCGCTATTACTCGTATATTGAGTCAACGGGGAGAATTGTTATCACACTTTGAAACAGCACGTTTGACTGATAACTGTTACAAAGCTGACATGCTGTACGAAATGTTTAAAGATCCGCAAAATAATTGCATCTCCAATTTATGAGGTGCGTGTTGGACGAAACACAGTCAGCACTAAAAACATTTGAAGCAAAATCAGCAGATCCTACATTATTGTCAAACACTCTGCAAAATCTGATAAAGAAATTATGTCTTCGTATTATTATCCCTCAGGCGTGCCTCAAATTCGATTCTATTGACGTCAAAAAATACCTGTCTCCAAATCCATATTTGGGTTACGTTTTTGAGACACAATTAGGAGAATCATGTTTGGCCCCCAATATTAAGAAAGCCATCAAACAAAGATGTGTAGATTTTGTAATCAAATTGATTTCACAATTACAGGAAAGATTGCCCGAAAATCTAAAATGTTTGCAAAACTGTTCCTATCTTTCTGTTTCAACCATTCTAAAGCCAACGAGATCTATTCAAGATATAATTGCCCTTTGCGAAAGCTTTGGCTATAAATCCGAAAAAATTGATAGGATTATCGAGCAGTGGCGCTCAATAATTTTGCAAGAATGGGTTTACAAACATGACACTATAAAATTTTGGAGTGAAGTTAACAACGCGAAAGACGCTACTGGAACCTTAACCTACAAAGAAATATTTGGCTTAGCAATGAAAGTATTTTCATTGCCACACTCTAATGCTGACATTGAAAGAGTGTTCAGCAGTATGAATGTCATTAATAACAAGTTGCGGAATTCGCTAGGCTTGGACACAATAAATGCTATCTTGCACGTTCGGTATGGTCTCTCCTTCAAAAAAAGTAACTGTGCAAACTATCAACTTCCAAACGATGTGCTAAAAAAGGTCTCATCCACGGATAAGTATAAATTTAAGTTGAAAATCGACAAAGACCAGCCATCTACCTCAGCAGAAGGAAATAATATTGTACCACACGTCGAGGAAGTTCAGGAATCAGATGATTATTTAGCCTTAGATGACATGGAGTGTTGATTTATTTATCTTAACAATAAAAGTTTGTTATGAATTCCTTTTTTTTTTAGTTACCCATATTTAGTAGAAGTAATTGGAAAAAAGAGGTAAATATTCAAAAAAAAAGTTAGCGGGTCCTAGCGCTATTTTCGCGTTTTTGCTCAGACCAGTTGGCAGCCGTGGACCAGGCAGTCCGCTCAAATTAGCCATAGAGTAAGTATGGGGCCCTTCCTCGGGTGGGATCGCCCGGGAATGTGTGGGTGTAACGAAGTGAAACGGGAGGGATCCCAACTGGGTATAGGTTGGGAGAATGAACTTAATTAATGAGCCCTAAGCTTGTACTCCCTCCGAAGATCTTATTGTGTGAAGGGTTCCTAACAGCCTCGGTGCCGGGGTGGTATGGGCCTTTGCAGGCCGGCACACCATAACTAACAGCAGAGGGATAGATAAAAAGGTAAGGTAGGGTGGGAGGGGGCGATGGCTAGGTCAGACTAGGGGATCCCTCAAGGCCTGATTGTCTAGCCCCGTCCGATAGTGCGCTACCCTAAAGGGGTAGAGGAGCTGGCGAATCGGGTCCTTGCCTCACCCAGCTTCGTTGACACCGTGAGGTTTCAACCGGGGAACCAAAGAAATGGCTTTACCCAGAAAGGGTACTCTGAACGGGCCAATTTCTTGTTATTCGTTATATAGAAATAAAATTTCTATATAACTACAATACGTAAATACAACACCAAAGTTTCGCCTTATGAAAGACGGTTGGCAACTTGGTCTGGCAAGTTGTGTGCGGCTGAACGAGCTGCGCGCGAGGCGCAGGTAGTGGCGCTGTGAGAGTGTGGAGTGTGCGAGAACGATTGTATGCGTACGATCGTCAGGACGGCTAGCTGCAGAATGCCACATTGAGAAATTCTCCGCGCGCAGTTTTATTTGGCCCGCGGAAGGATGCGGCTCGCGGGGATGAGTCTACGCGCTCCACGTGTAGAATAGTGTCGTGCGCAAATTATACGCAATCCTATTGGTCACAGTAGTTTAATCAAATCATATAGATTGAGCAGGATTTGTAAATAAAAGCATTCAGTAATTCGTTATCCTAACTACGATTACCGAGTTTCATTTACGGCTAATACCTCCAAAGTCTCTCCAAAGTGGTGACCCGACGAAGAAGAAACGCTCCTCTCTCCATCAGTACCATCAAGAAGCTGAAATCCCTGCTCAAAAATCAAGAAAGAAAATTATCAGAAAATAAATTCAAGATCACCGAACCTCTGCGCGATTCACAATAGACCTAGGCTCTGGTTTATCATTTTCGAAGCCACAACCAACGACCTGAAGAAAGGCCAGACCCAGCTCGCCCAAATAGTGATCGCTCAACTCGAGCCGACAACATTGAGCAAATAATGGACCTCGTGTACAACCCACCAGAGGCATACCAGTACGACGCAATTAAGGAAAGACTAATATCAGCTTACGAAGAATCACACAGCCGCCAATTCCAAAAACTACTGTCTGAGATTGAACTCGACGATCGAAGCCAACACAGTTACACCGCTGCATGCGAAATCTAGCTCGAGACAAAGTACCCGACTCTACACTGCAACTAATGTGAACCAATCACCTGCCACCACACATACGCTCTGTATTTGCCGTCAGTGATACCTTCAGCAGCAAAGCCACATTAGAAGAACTCGCACTACTTGCTGACAAGATGCTAGAATAAACAGCAGCAACGGAAGCAGCAGCCATCCAGTCGCCTGCCACATCATCACGATCATCTTCACACTAAGTGGATACTCAATACCTCATCAACGAAATAAGAAAATTAACACTAGAAGTTGCCGAATTGAAGACACAAAATTATCGTTGCAATCAACAAAATTCAAGACGACGATATCCATCAATATCACGGCACAGAACATACCACAGCAGAGAAAACTCGCCATCGCCATACTGTTACTATCACCGCCGTTTCAAAGAACAAGCAAGACGCTGTACTTCACCCTGTGCATTCAAGAAAAACATACAACAACATAATCCATCGGAAAACTAGTGAAAGGACGTTGGCGGAGGCGGGCACCGGCGTTCACAATCAATCCTACCGCCTACATGTCACCGACAGAAACTCCAACCTATCTTTCCTGGTCGACACGAGTGCCAACGTATCCGTGCTACCTAGAAAGAAAGGACAAGTCGCAACATCACTACCATTCAAGTTATACACTGCGAACAACACTACGATTGCAACATACGGTGAAAAAACTTTATGTCTCGACCTGAACCTTCGACGTCCATACAAGTGGAAATTTATCGTGGCCGATGTCTCAAAACCAATACTCGGAGCCGATTTTCTCAAGCACCACCAACGAATTATAGATCTACAAAATCGAAGATTAATCGACGGTCTCGCTCAACTTGAGGTCAATGCTCCGCTTCGAACATCGAATGTACCCACAATTCGCAGTATCGACATGTCACAAGCATATCACGATATTTTGGCAGAATTCCCCGGTGTTACAAGATTATCATCAATGCATTTAATATCGAACATCAACGTCGAATACTACATAGAGACGACAGGACCACCCATCTACAGCCGAGCACGTCCGATACCACCACATCGTTTCGAAATGGTCAAATGACAAAAATATCATCAGTTCGTCAAGCAAAGGTAAGAACTTTTTTTTAACAAAAAACAATGTATCGGCGGGTGAACGTCGTTCTGTTGACGATAGTAAAACCACCGGTGGCTATGCGTACGTAAAAAGGTAGTTCTCATGAAAGGCGCGCGTCGAGTGTAAATATTCAGTATTTTTTTGTTTATTTAAATTAAATAATTAAACCACATCGAATCAGATCGTGAAAAATAATAGGGCTCTATTCCTAATCATAATAATTTGTAAACGAAAAATAAGACTCGATTAGTAAAGTATTTTGGTCGTTATCGTGTTAACATACATTACCTACAACTCACGGACGTCCAAGCCAGATTTTTTTCAAACAGTTTTTTAACTAGTTTAAATAACAGAAATGGCATCAAAAATATCATGAGTGTTAAAAATAGTGTTTGTTCTTTATGTGTGTGTAGATATTATTTTACAAGTGCAATATATGATAAATCGAGACATTTTAAGTTTGAAAAATCAGTTGTTCCGAGTAAAACGGGAGTAGAACACACCTCAACGCTTCGCTTATGAGGCGTGCAATAAGTCATTGGCAAATACTCAAACCGGGTAGCCATTACTAAAACAAAAAAAAAAACAAAAAGAAAAACCCGCCCGCGTTTATGACGTTTATACATAAGAGTGACAGTGTTCCTTCTAGACATACTCAGACTAACTAGACATACTATTAATCTAAGGTACCGACCATAGATATAGTAATGCTATTAACTATTAATTTGTGTATGCGCATAAGTGTTGGCAAGTGATGTAGTGCGACATAACGTGTTTTTTCCTGTTGCTTCCAAAACTCCATAGAAGCCTCAGTAAGGTCGCCATCGTTTTACTGGAGTGGGACTTTGACTTGACTATGACAAAATTTATATGAATGACTTCAACTACGACTTAATTGATGAATTAAACTTACCTGTGATTGGAGAATAACGATGTTTATAAGTTACTGTTAGGCTGATGGTTTTGCCAATGCCTTAAACAAATAAAAAAAATAAGAACTATTAGTCTGTGGCTAAATCTGTCCTTGCGTTGAATGCGTTGTTTGTACAATAATAAACAGAGCCTTTAAATTATGTCGTAGATTAAAATATCGCATATAATATTCTTTTTCATAAGGTTCATATATATCTTAGTGTCGTCTGTGTTCAAAATGTCAGGTTCTAGTTCCGTGGAAGATATTCCTGAGCAGTGTAAGGTATGTATTCTACGAGTAATGTTTATCAATTTGCTCATTGTCTGTCGTACGATATGACCTTTGTTCTGTCTTGAATTTCTCACAACTCACAATAGTAAACAACAAACTAGTTTCCAAGGACATGATATTGCGTCATTGTAATTTTGTAATTTCTAATGTAACATAGTTTAGGGTAGATAAATAAATGTTATAAACAAATAGCAATTTAGTTTTAGGCGCAAATATACGTACTATACTCTACTCGTCGTGATGTTTATCATGTTTCAAAGGAAAGTGAGGATGTGTACAAATATTTTTGAATTTCATTTTCATATATTTTCCTTTTCACACATTAACTAAGGCAAAGACAATAACTTTAAAAGTTTTTTATTATTGCTGCTACATTGTTTGCTAGGAATATTCATCTGGGTCATACGTATTTTTTTTATTGCTTGTGGTGGCAGACAAGCTATGGCCCACCTAATGATAAATGGTAACCGTTGCTCATGGATTCGGCTATACAGAGTTTTGTCAAGTCGCTGCTCACCATTTCATTTCACATATATGAAATTAACAATTTAATGGCTATCTCCTGCTACAACCAAATCACACCAATGTGCTTCATGGCCAGTCACACAGGAGATGGTGGTATCAACCCGGGCACAACATTGGGCCTGATACCAAAGTGAGTACAACTACTTGGTACCCAGCCCTACCACCGGTAATGCAATGGGTGATAATTGCTTACTTCCCTAAGTCGCCTTGTACAACACCCGTGGGAAAAAATGGGGTGGTGACACTTGTATTCTTAGACCGTCACCACACGGATTAATTTTGATATATTATTATGCCTAGAATTCATATCTCTGTAGTTAGTAAAAACAACTAACTTTACCTTAGAATTGTCACTTAGTTCACTGATAGGTGACCTTAGGGTTGAGAGTCAGTTTGGCGCTGTACGGCGCACCCGTGTTGGCGGAGTCCCTGGACGCACTAAACAGGGCTCTTCTGTGGAGGCCACAGAGAGTCGTCGCGTCCAGGGTCATACGTGGATACCGCACGGTGTCGACGGAGGCGGCCTGCGTGTTGGCCGGAACCCCTCCGTGGGACTTGGAGGCGGAGGTGCTCGCTGAGGTGTACCGGCGGGCGTCGCAAGAGCGGGAGGGGGGTGGACGTCCCCCACCCAGCGTGGTGGCCAGATGGCAGGGCGACGCCCGCCGAGCTGCCATGGCCAACAGGAGGGCGCGGCTGGAGGCGCCCCGGGCCGGTGTTGGACCGTAGGGGCGCTCCAGCCGGTGCTGGAAGAGTGGGCAGGGCGACGGCACGGAGTTCTTACCTTCCGACTGGTGCCGGTGCTGTCCGGGCACGGTTGCTTCGGCAGATATCTGCACATTGTCGCAAGGAGGGAAGCGACTCCGGGCTGTCACCATTGCGGCTGCGACGAGGACACGGCGCAGCACACGCTTGAGTCGTGCCCGGCTTGGGCCGAGCAGCGTCGTGAACTTGTCGCAGCAATAGGGAGGGACCTCTCGCTGCCAAGCGTCGTCAGAGCGATGCTTGGCAGCGACAAGAATTGGGCCGCGGTCGCTGCCTTCTGCGAGGAGGTCATCTCGCGGAAGGAAGCGGCGGAGAGGGCCAGGGAGGCAGACCCGAACCGCCGCCAGCGACTGGGGCGGCGCAGGCGCAGGTACTTGCTCCTCATGCCGCCCTAGCTGAGGCTGCGGATGGATGGACCGGGGGACGTCCACCACCCGCAAGGTCTCCCGCGAAGGTGCGACGCCCCGTGTGCGGATGCGTGCATGCTCAGTAGAGGGTACCCAAAAGGGTAAGCCGCCGGCGGACCACCGAAGGAATTTAACATAGTTCCAGTGGCCCGCCAATAAAGGCGGAGAGACGGCACACGGCGGGTTTCTTTAGTGGGTGCAGGCCCCACACTACCCTGGTCGTTGCCCCGAGCGACGGGGTGTGCGGTAAGGAACATTTTTTCTCGCCTAAACAAAAAAAAAAGGTTTGAGAGTCATTTAACTTTATTTGCACACTTTTAGTTTTGCTGCAAAAACTAACATTGAACAGAAATAGCAGTTCCAGCTTGTGCAACGTTTTGAATATTATAGTATGAAATAATAAGTCAAATTTCTGTGTGTAATTTGTTTCTGTTGTATGTTTATATATTGCCCCATCTTGCTGTGTGGGGTCAGCAACAAAAATAGCTCCACCCCGTCTCTTCCTATGGGAGTCGTAAAAGCCGACTAAGGGATTACCGGGTTCCCTGTGTACTAAAAACTTCCACTGCGATCGCCATGCCGCCTGCCTAGCGTGGCGATTGTGGAAAAACCCCCAAATGAGTGCACAGAGACAAACATCGGCCCCCAGTCATGGCAGCTCCGCTATCTCGTGGCCTAACGGTAGCGGGTCCGGGAACGGCGGGGGTGCTAAGAATCCCCGGTCGCGATCCGGCTACCATAAACGACTTCTGGCCCAGGTAACACACAACGTCAGGACACTGAGGACTGACGAGAAGATCACCGCGCTGGAAGAGGAATTGAGCAAGACCCGATGGGACATTGTAGTATTATCAGAAGTGCGAAGACAGGGTGAGGGCACGATAACCCTCCAGTCCGGAAATTAGCTCTTCCACCGGGAGGGCGACCACCAGCACCAGGGTGGTGTCGGGTTTATCGTTCGCAAGTCTCTCATAGGTAACGTGGAGAGGATTGAGTGTGTCGAGTAGGGTAGCGTACCTTATACTCAGAATAACCAAACGGTATTCGCTGAAGGTCATACAGGTTTACGCACCTACCTCGACACATTCCGACAACGAAGTGGAGGCCCTCTATGAGGACATCTCGGAAGCCATTCACGCATCTAAATGTCACTTCACTTTGGTTATGGGAGATTACAACGCAAAACTAGGCATAAGGAGAGACAATGAGCTGAAAGTGGGGCAATATGGATTTGGACAGAGGAACCACAGGGGCCAGATGCTGTCTGATTTTCTGGAGAAAGAAGGCCTCTTCATGATGAATTCCTTCTTCAGGAAGCAGCCACAGCGGAAATGGACCTGGATTAACCCTGATGGTTCAGTGAAAAATGAGATTGACTTCATCTTAACGGACAAACCACACATATTCAATGATGTCTCAGTGATCAGCAGGATTAAAACTGGGAGTGTTCACCGTTTAGTTAGAGACATATTGAATCTAACTATGAAAGTCGAGAGGTCACGCTTGATGAAGTCTACGCTCCGACCAACACCTGCTTAATACCGGAACCCCGAAAACTTTCAGCTCGAACTACAAAATCGCTTTCAATGCCTAGACGAGTGCGAATCAGCAAGCGATATGAACAATAGGTTCGTGGAAACTGTCCACGTGGTTGGGTCGACCTTCTTTTAGACTAGTCGCGTCAATAGGACTCAAAAACTTTCGGACCAAGCTCTTATGCTCATGGCAAGACGGACAGAAATGACGATGCAGTCTTCGGCTGATTGGTCCAATCAGAGGCGACTAAACAGGCAGATCTCCAAATCTATGCGACAAGACATTCGCCGATTTAATACCCTGCGTATTAAAGAGGCGATAGAGTGGATCCAAGGATCCAAAGTGTTCGCGAGAGATCTGTCTATTGGGAAAAGCCAGCTGACCAAGCTGAAGACCAATAATGGCACTGTTGTTTCATCCAAAGATGAGATATTAAGAGAGGTCCATGAGTTCTATGGACAGTTATACAGATCCCAGAACCCTGTTTTCAGCTTGGTCCATGAGCCCAGATCCAAGTTAACTCGGCACTTTACTGAAGATGTCCCGGATGTCAGCCTGTACGAGATCAGAATGGCTCTCAAACAACTAAAGAACGGAAAGGCACCGGGAGAAGACGGAATTACTATAGAGCTTCTGAGGGCAGGCGGAAAGCCGGTCCTCAAAGCCCTCCAGAGACTATTCAATTCCGTCGTTCTCGGGAGCGACGTTCTAGAGTCGTGGACCAGGAGCATGGTGGTGCTGTTCTTCAAGAAAGGTGACAGAACCCTCTTGAAGAATTATAGACCCATCTCGCTCTTAAGGCACGTCTATAAATTGTTTTCGAGAGTCATTATAAATCGACTCACGCGCAGGCTCGACGACTTCCAGCCTCCTGAACAAACCGGTCTCCGAAAAGGCTATAGTACCATAGACTACATACATACGCTGCGCCAGATTATACAGAAGACCGAGGAGTATAATCGGCCTCTGTGTCTAGCCTTTGTGGATTATGAGAAAGCCTTCGATTCGATCGAATCTTGGGCGGTGCTGCAGTCCCTTCAGCGGTGCCAAATTGACTATCGGTACATCGAAGTGCTTGTATAGAAACGCCACTATGTCTGTCCGAGTTCAGGACAAGAGCACAAAACCTATCCAACTGCAGAAAGGCGTAAAACACGGAGACACGTCATGTCCCCGAAACTCTTCACCATTGCATTGAAAGATGTTTTCAAGCTCTTGGACTGGACTGGATTCGGCATCGACATAAATGGCGAATACATCACTCACCTTCGATTTGCAGATGATATCGTGGTCATGACAGAATCGCTGGAGGACCTTTGTACCATGCTCAATGACCTCAACAGTGTCTCCCGACTAGTGGGTCTAAAAATGAACATGGACAAGACGAAAGTCATGCACAATAACCATGTCATTTCAGCACCGGTCCTAGTCGGGAACGCGGATCTGAAAGTTGTCGATCACTATGTATACCTGGGACAAACAGTCCAGATAGGTAGGCACAACTTCGAGAAAGAGGTCAATCGACGAATCTAGCTTGACTGGGCAGCGTTGGGGAAGCTGAGGAAGATCTTCTTGTCCAATATTCCAGTGTCTGAAGACGAAGGCCTACGACCAGTGTGTGTTACCGGTGATGACTTACGGAACAGAGGCGTGGTCTCTAAATTTTTGCCTTATATCAAGGCTCAAAGTCGCTCAGCGTGCCATGGAGCGGACTATGCTTGGGATCTCTCTGCGTGATAAGATCCGTAACACGGAAATCCGTAGGAGAACGGGAGTAACCGACATAGCCCGCCGGGTCAGCATGCTGAAGTGGCAATGGGCAGGCCACAACGCTCGACGAACCGACAACCATTGGGGATGAAAGGTGCTCCAGTGGCGACAGCGTATTGGACGGCGCAGTGTAGGACGGCCTGGCCTAACCCACCAGGTGGACCGATGACCTGGTCAAAGTCGCAGGCATTCGTTGGATGCAGGCGGCACAGGACCGTTCGCTATGGCGTTCCCTTGGGGAGGCCTATGTCCAGCAGTGGACGATGAAAGGCTGATGGATGGATGGATGGATATTTCCCCATGATACAGGAATTACCTATACTTTAAGGCAGGCTGTTAATTGTAAAACGATAATAGTATTAGCTATTGATTGTACGTTTAAATCCTGCTCGCAGTAAACTTCTTTTTTCCACATTCACAAATAATTTGTTCTTTAAAAGTAGCTGAGTTGCAGTCCAATGTTTCAAATCCTTTGCAACATGTAATGGGTGCACAGTAACCATAAATGTATATTTTTATTTAGTACAATATATTACAGTAGTAGTTTTGTAGTAGTGTACTTCTTTTTCATTCACTCATGCATATCTATGGATACAAGCTCCGGAACGGCTGGACCGATTTGAACGGGACTTTCACTAGCAGATAGCTACCTGTTGTTACAAGGAGTAACTTAGGTTACTTTTATTTTGGGGAAATAATTAGGGTACCGCACATAAAGAATAAAGCCATAAAATTGCAAATGAATACCGACTCCAACATCAATAATGTCGTCCCCAAATTTCCGTCAAATAACGTTCAAAGGTATCTGGAATCGAGTAAGCTCACCGGAACCTTTGCCTGGGTGAGTGCTGTTTACACTCATCCAGGCAAAGGTTGCTTGAACGTTCTGATATGGAGATACTTACATGTCAGTCATTATCAATCACTTTCAAGATCTGTACCTGGTTTTTCACTAATTTTCAATCATAATAATTACAGGACCTGTTCACCCAAGATGGTGTGCTTCTTAAGTCTTGCCTCGGAAGACCAATTACCGATCTAAACAGCATTGGAATGCTGTGTATTGTGCAGAACCAGGATGCCACCAAGTGTATTGAGTGGAGGCCGAACGACCTTATCACCATCGATTCTGATACACAGGATCAGGAGTGGGCGGTTGTCAACACAATAGGTACATCAAACTCTATTATTAAAAATACCAATTTTCCATAAAAAGGCTTGAATTGTTTTGGTAAGTGGTAGCTCCTGCTTATTAATTGGAGCAATACCGGAGACAACCGCAGTCTAGCAAGATTTAAAGCGGATTGCCCTACAACCCCAAACATTCATGACAGGAGGGAGAATTTATACTCACTGTCTATGCCAAAACCTACCACCATTATGTGAGATTGTGTCACAGTAAAGTAAAAGTGACTGCCTCTGTGGTCTACCGGTAGTGTATGCGAATAATAATAACGTCTTTATTATGCCAAAAATAGAAACATTATTATACAAATGCAACACTACCCCACCTAGGATGCCCTGTGTCCTGGGATCTAGTCTCTTAACAATCCAAGAGGCTTAGCAGTATTAGAGACATACTTAATGTTTCTTTGTTTAATTTATAATAAAAACGTTATGTGTGTATGTGTGATGTGTGTGTATGGTATATGTATGGAAGTGTTTGGTTTGTGATATGGGGTGTATACATATAACTGGTATGTGTGTAATATTAAGTGTAAATGAGTCTTGAGTGCTATTTGGGTATTTTTAGTAATTCTTCAGTGTTTGTGTAATCCAAACTTGTAGCCATGGAAAAATCTTTTTAATGCGGATCACGAGGTCTCAGCTTCGATTCCCAAAAAGTTATTGGGTCTTTCGTCAAAAAAATTGTTTTGGCGGTGTTTCACCCCCGTGCCTCGGAAGGGATGTAAAACGGTTGGTTCTGCACCTGATCTCTCTTCGGTCGTGTTGGAATAATACTATATACATTGGCTGCCATGACCGAAAATATTGTTATAGTTAAAAGTAAATAAACATTATGAACACTCAATTAGATCTCTGTACAAAGCCGATTTATACCTATTACACAGATTTTTTTTGCACGCCTCATAAGCGAAGCGTTGAGGTGGGTACCTGTCACTTCACGAAAAACATACACAACAATAATATATACACACATATCAAGAAAAAATACAATTTTAACACTTATGATAATATGTTTGATGCCATTTTTGTTATTTAAACTAGTTTACAAAAGTTCTGTCTTGGACGTCCGTGTGTCTGTATGTACGGATCCTGTATGTTTGTTAACAAGATAACGGCCGAAATACTTTACTAATCGAGTCTTTTTTTTCTCTTACGCTTCAATATAATTAGGAATAGAACCCTATCACTTTTCATGGTCTGATTCGATGTGGTTTAATTGTTATTAAATAAAGAAAAAAAATAGTTTGAATATGTATGTTCGATTCGATCATACACTAAAACCAGCGCTATCTACCTTATTTAGTGAGAACTAATTCTATAAAACCAATTCATAGTAGTACTTCTTAAAATTAGCGCCATCTATATGGCATGAGAATCACATTAGTACTTTTCGAAATTAGCGCTATCTATGTGATTTATTGAAAACTACTTAGACCAATTCATTATTAGTTACTTATTCAATTTAAATTACCACCCAATTCAACAGTAGTGGCACCTTGAAAGATCTTGTAATCAATTTTATTGTGAAAAATGAAATTATGAGGCGTGCACATTTGGATTTTCCAATTTTTTTTTATTGCATGTAATGGCATTCGAGCCATGGCCCATCTGATGGTAAATGGTAACCGTCGCTCATGGACTCAACTATACCGAGTAGTATTGTCAAGCCACTGCTCACCTTTTCATTTCACAGATATTAAATGAAAGAATAAACGGCTATCTCCTGCTACAGCCAAAACGCGACGATGTGATTCATGGCCAGTCACACGGGAGATGGTGGTACCAACACGCTCGGGCCAGATACCATGTGAGTACTCCCACTTGGCACCCAGCCCTACCACCAGTCATGCAATAGATGATAATTGCTTACTTCCCTTAGTCGCCTCATACGACACCCGTGGGAAAGAATGGGATGGTGACACTTGTATTCTTAGTCCGTCACCACACGGACGATGTAATAATATAGATTTTAGTAATCCATGTTATCATCAGGTCGTCGCCAAAGAACACTCAGTGGCAACATTACATCAGACTATGCGATAGCACGCGCACGTATCATAAAAATCTCACTAGAAGAGCTTAATACCTTCAGGATAAGTCGCAACAACCAGCAAATACAGTTTTCAACCAAACCGGGAGTCTGGCAGACGTCATTTTACTTTCAACACGGTAATGCAGAAATTTTCATGGCAAACCTCAAGAATCATGTCAAAACGGTAAAAGCCAGACATGACAGAAACACCTTTGTGGTCGTAGAACCTAACAATGAAGCCCAGGCCTTGAATAGGTCTTTTGCAGAACTGGATATCTTTACGGAGAATACTACGGATGTGGTATGGAGTTTGGTGTCCAATTTTAAACAGAGGCCCTATGAAACTACTATGGAGGCATTTTCCAAACTCACGGATATTGGTGAGAATTTATTGCTTTACTAGATTCTGGCTGCGGCTCCGTCCGTGAGAAGTTCAGTATTAATTTCTTTTTATAAGCACCCTGCGCTAAGGAAAAATGATGATTATGAGGCGTGCACTTTTGGATTTTCCAAAGTATGTTTGTATTGCAATATCTTCATTTAATATAAATTTATTAGAGTTAAGAAACAACTGTTTTTGTAAGTACCTACTACGTGTTTAGTGATTTGTGTTTTCTGTTAATATAATCAACGCAGACGAAGTCCATCAGCTAGTTATAATATATTATTATAATCAATACTTACCTAAATATTCACGGACATTTCACACAACGTCCTTTGGTCCCAAACTAAACTTAAACGGTTATGCTATGGGTACCCAATAACGGATATAATACATAATATTACTTTTATTTTGTAAATACATACATACATATTATCTATTTATTAGATAGAAAACACCCAGACGCAGTACAGTGTATCTGTGTTCATCATAAAAATAATTATCGTGAGTGGGAATCGAACCCACGACCTCGGGCACGGAAGTCGGTTACACTACCAACTACGCCACGAGGCAAAGTTTGAACCCCTCACATTTGACGAGAAGACCCTGCTGCTGCTCCACAGTCAAATTCAAATTCAAAAATATCTTTATTTCATAGGCCTATTAAGTAGCACTTAAAATCGTCAATAATACACTAATAATTAAAATAATTAATACGAGCGCCTGAGGCGAGTGCAACCGCAATAACAAAGTGGCGATTGCAATCGCCACAAGCGGCCGGATTCCGTAGTAAAGCCTTTCATGAGAAGAACCCGGCAAGAAACTCATGGGCCACTTTTTTTAATTGCCAATTTATTACAATTTAATATAATCTTTATAACTAAAATGACATTATATCTTATAAAACAATTTTGAAAATTAATGAATGAGGAACAGCTCAAGCATTTAGTTTTGTCCTCAAGATAATCCGAAACAGTGTAATAACCTTGATTACAAAGTCTAATTTTTATGGCTTTCTTAAACTTATTTAGTGGCATGTTTCGGACATTTTCAGGAATTTTATTATAGAAACATATACATTGCCCCATGAAAGATTTACTAATTCTGTGGAGACGAGTAATGTGAGCAACAAGATTGCCTTTGGTCCTTGTATTGATGTGATGAACGTCGCTATACTTATCAAAGCTTCTGATGTTTTTCTTGACATACAACAGATTTTCATATATAAATTGAGATACGACAGTTAGAATATTTATTTGTTTAAATTTCTGTCTAAGGGAAACTCTCGGGCCCAGATTATAGATTGCACGAACGGCCCTTTTCTGAAGTACAAATAAAAAGAATTTAAATCGGCGGAGCATCTCCATAGCAGTATGCCATAGGACATAATACTATGAAAGTAACTGAAATAAACTATTCTAGCCGTTTCAACATCAGTCAATAATCTAACTTTTTCTACCGCATATGCCGCTGAGCTAAGCCTACCTGACAATTTTTTAATATGGGGGCCCCATTGGAGTTTGTTATCTATAGTGATACCTAGGAAAACCGTGGACTCCACAAGGTCCAGTTTGACTCCATTCAATTGTACATTGGTTTCTACATGCCTTACATTGGGTGTAGTAAATTTTATACATTTAGTTTTATTTTCACTTAAACCTAGGTTATTAGTCATCAGTCAGGAGCAAGGGTCACGATGGCTGAATTGGCAAAGCATCTGGATGGTATCCAGGAGATGCAGGTTCGAATCCTGCTCGTGACTGTTATTTTCGATTTCACATTTTTCACTTTGTGTTTAATGTAGGTTATTAGTATTGAACCAATGAACAACTTTAGATAGTGCGTTGTTCACATCGTGATAATTAAGTAGTTGCCTTCTTATTTTAAATAATAAATATGTATCATCTGCGAACAACACAATATTTCGATTATCTCCCACGTAGTATGGTAGGTCATTAACATAGACTAGGAACAGATATGGCCCCAAAATGGACCCCTGCTGCACACCCATTGTCATGACAGACCCATGTAATAACGTGCCATTAACATCGACCCTTTGAATTCTATTGCTTAAATAAGAAGTCAAAAGCTCGAGCTAGATGTAAATGCGTTCCGATCTTTTGCAAATGCGTTTGTCTTAACGACCAACGCCCTCTGAGTTGGTCGTTAAGACAAATGTGATAAGGAGATTGGGGATGTCTAAAAGATAGTACTGTATCTAAGTGGATTAGAGCACTTCCCCGGATAGGAAGGGACGCAGGTTCGATTCCCGCCTGTACTAAAATACTCTTTTCCCTTATTCACAAATTATAATTTGTACTTTATAAAAAAGATATTTTTTTTCAGTGTATTACGGAAACGAGGGAATGAATGGCAAACGTGATGTCTCTGAGGAGGTGGCCGATCTGCTGACTAAAAGCATGAGTGCTATGGAAGACACTACTACGACCACTAAGAGCGATGAATACGAGGTCATCAGTGTGAAGCCTACCTTGCCACCACGACCTAGTATACCGAGGTTGGAAGCCTATCATTATTACTATCAACAAATTTATACTAATATAACAAAGCTGGATGGTTTTTATGAAACACTCGATCGGGGAAGTACCACCCTCTCGCAGAAGATACCTACTCTTACCGTTGTGTTTCGTATGGTGAGTGAGAGCGCCGGAATCCCCTCGCAATCCTCTGCTTGGTTTGTTATCTTTCCTGTCCATCTCCTATCCCTTTCCTTGGAGATGGTGACGCGCGAGTGATACCTCTGGTGTTGCTAGCGTCTATAAGCTACGGTAACCGCTTCCCATCAAGTGGTATCCTTGTTTATTACAAAACTTTATAAAAAAACCTTGAGAAAGGCTATAGATTATTTAAAGTTAAGGGAACAATCATCAGAGTCAATTTAAGTGATGTTGCAATTTTGGCATTATTATTATTAAAAATATGTCCATCCATCCATCAGCCTTTCATCGTCCACTGCTGGACATAGGCCTCCCCAAGGGAACGCCACAGCGAACGGTCCTGTGCCGCCTGCATCCAACGAATGCCTGCGACTTTGACCAGGTCATCGGTCCACCTGGTGGGAGGCCGTACTACACTGCGCCGTCCAATACGCGGTCGCCACTCGAGAACCTTTCTTCCCCAACGGTTGTCGGTTCGTCGAGCGTTGTGGCCTGCCCATTGCCACTTCAGCATGTCGGTTACTCCTGTTCTCCTACGGATTTCCGTATTACGGATCTTATCACGTAGAGAGATCCCAAGCATAGCCCGCTCCATGGCACGCTGAGCGACTTTGAGCCTTGATATAAGGCCAACATTTAGAGACCACACCTCTGTTCCGTAAGTCATCACCGGTAACACACACTGGTCGTAGACCTTCGTCTTCAGACACTGTGGAATATTAGACAAGAAGACCAAAAAAAAATATGTACCTAGTGTTAAAAAAGGTTAAATGTTCATAGTGTGACATTTATTTTATTTTTACAGTTGTCTCATTCCACATCAGTGATCATTAGGCTCGTGTGCCATCATTAACAATAAAAAAAAGAAATAAGTCTTAATATTTTGTAAAAAAGAAATGGAAAAAAATATCGACGCAATTCGAAGGTGATTATTAAAGCTGGTCCCTCAATCCTCACCTCCACTGACACAGAATGTACTAGCTGCTAGACGAAAGAGATATTAGAAGGTCTAGTGTCTAGTTTTTCAGTAAAAAGTTTCTACTAAATTATAGGTAGCTTAAATTGTGTATTTCTTACCTCTTAGCTGAGATAATTATTATTATTATTTTAAATCCCGTGAAAATATACAGAGTAGTGTGAGCACACAATGAAACAAAATGGACAGTACCAGTGACGAAATACCCGTGTGGTCGCTCAGTTCATACGAACATAAATAATTTACTATATAATTTACAGAGGTACACCACTATCAACAGAAAAATGGGAAGGATTGCAGGACACAGAGGGTAGAGTGACCGAAGTGGAAGGCGTTAGACAACTTATATTTAGAGGGGTAAGATAACTTACAAAGTTGTACTACATAGGAATTGTTATAAATTTCATTAAAAAAGAAATTATAGCGTAAAAAAAATATAAAATCTTGAATGTTTAAAAAATATACAGAAAATAATAAATTTATAAAATAATCAAAAAGATTCTCTCCGGCGGGGAATCGAA
This sequence comes from Leucoma salicis, assembly GCA_948253155.1. Lineage (NCBI taxonomy): Eukaryota > Metazoa > Arthropoda > Insecta > Lepidoptera > Erebidae > Leucoma > Leucoma salicis. The sequence continues at coordinate 3,885,384 of OX411808.1, read as the reverse complement.
CCCCGGTCTCCCGCGTGACAGGCGGGGATACTTACCACTATACTACCGAAGACTTGAAGATCATGTTTGAAATTTAAGTGTGTATTCCACAATTGGGCCGTGTTGTTCAGAAATAATTTAACTCTCAAACTGGACAAAATTAATGTAGCCAAGCAATCGAAAATAATCTCTATTTTTATGAAACGAAGACTTGTTTTATTCTGCCAACTACATTTTTTTGTATGATACATTATACCAACCTTTTTTTTGTTAAGGCGGGAAAAAATGTTCCTAACCGCACACCCTGTCGTTCGGCGCAACGAACAGGGTAGTGTGGGGCCCTCACCCACTAAATAAACCCGCCGTGTGCCGTCTCTCCGTCTTTATTGGCGAACCACTGGAACTATGTTACATTCCTTCGGTGGTACGTTATACCAACCTAAAACTACGAATAACACTGAAAAATAAAGCAAAAGTTGTTCAAATCAGCAACACTTTTATTCTGGTTAGCTCATTTCTGCACAACACGGTCCGACTATAGCAGTGATATCCATCCATCCATCAGCCTTTTAAAGTCCACTGCTGGACATAGGCCTCCCCAAGAATGGATAGTGCCGTAATCGCCACGTTTGGCAGGCGGGTTGGCGATCGCAGTGGATGTTGTTAATACTCGAAGGAGTGCTGATGCCCACTCCCCGGTATCATCCCGGTATCGGTCAGAGCCGACTGAGGGCTCTTACGACTCCCATGGGTGGAGGGGAGTGGGAAAATTCTAAAGCCGGCCCCACACGGCTAAAGCCGTGATAGCCTAGTGGTAAAAACCGGGACGGTGATGTTGAGTTCGATATTCAATCGCACGGCACACGTCGTTTGTACCTACTATTCTTATAACTGACTCAGTAGTCCAGTCGGGCTAGCAAAAACCCTATAATATCTTCTGCGTACATGGCTATCCGCCTGGTCGCCGTGACTGTAATTACGGTCTGGAGATCATTATAACTGATTTAGTAAAATTACATTAAACACAAAGTGAAAAATGTGAAATCGAAAATAACAGTCAAGAGCAGGATTTGAACCTGCATCTTCTGGATACCGTCCAGATGCTTTACCAATTCAGCCATCCTGACAATTACTCCTGACTGCTAATTTCGATAACACATCATACTTAACGTCTTTGGGTGACGCCTGCGCCATCTGTCGGAAGTATTTTCATACATTATACCGACCAGGTAAACTTAATTTTACAATTAAGATTTTACCTAATAATGACGCAAACCCTTTAAATATTTAGATATTTTTATATATATTTTTAGCATTTGACATGCTTAGCACTACACATTTTTCACTTTGTGTTTAATGTATAGTGCTAAGCATGTCAAATGCTAAAAATATATATAAAAATATCTAAATATTAGTAAAATGATTTATAATAACCAGCCCCTTTAGAATGAAAAACGAAACGTAGACGATCTTTCGTTTTACTTCATTGTGATTGTTCGCCCGAATCACGCGTCGAAATCTCGATTAATCAGGAATCGTACGTCGGACTGTTGATCAATTACAATGACTCGAAACGAAAGTTCGTCTAACGTTTCGTTTTTCATTCTAAGGGGGCTGGTAGTAGCCGATTATTTTGGTTTCAGTGAAACCAGTTATTCAAATTTGATAAAATTTCGAACACTTAATAATAGTGTTGTGCTGTAAACTGAATGATGTATTTTCCATCTAAAGTTAATAATAATTGACATAGCTAAATTACGTGTAATAAAACACAATTTTATATATTAAAGAACAAATTATTTTTGAAAGTGGAAAAAGAGTAGTAGAGCTCTTACTGCGAGCGAGATTCGATCCTGCGTCCCTTTCAATCCGGGGAAGTGCTCTGGACCGCTAGGCCATCGCAGTCATCGACGGTGACACCCAATCTCCACTTCACATTAATTCAATAAATTGCTCTTCGATGTATATCCACTTTCACAAATAATTTGTTCTTTAAAGTAGCTAAGCATGTGAATTGCTAAATACAGATCAAAATATTTATTTGTTACTAGAAATTGGAGTTATTTCTAGTGGTAGTTGACAATTTCTGTGGTAATACCCATTACAGGTATTCCCTTATTCCAGGGGGTAGCACATTCGATACGCCAGACCGTGTGGAAGTATCTGTTAGACTACCACCCGTGGCAAATGACGCACTCAGAACTAAGATCACTGCAGAAGAAAAGGACTGAGGAATATTTCTGCATGAAATTGCAGTGGAGATCAATGACCGAGGGGCAAGAAGCCAGGTATGGTATATACCTCAATTATCTTTGTCTGCCCGCGGCTGCGTCGCAGCCAAAGGCTATTAGTTTTTAGGTTATATGTATCTCAGGTTCTCGATATAGGAGCGGGATAATAAGGGAGTTTTTAAGTCTAATCAAGAGCTATCAAATAAAAAAGTTGCATCAAAATTCGTTTAGTAGTTTTTGCGTGATGCGCAAACGAACAGACAAAAAATCTAAAAAAAAAAACGCTTTTGTTTTAGGCACGCCTATATTTTATTTTTCTTTAAATAACAGTTAAACATTGACTATATAGCTTAATACAGTCGTTTTTTTTCCCAAATATCTTAAATGATTGTACAGACATAGCTCTGTTACAGCTTTATAATAGTATAGATGTATGTAATGCTGCCGTGTGGGGCCGGCTTTAGAATTGTCCCACCCCTCTCCACCCATGGGAGTCGTAAGAGCCGACGGAGGGAAAATATCGGGGGAGTGGGCAGCAGCACTCCCTCGAGTATTAACAACATCCACTGCGATCGCCAACCCGGCTGCCAAGCGTGGCGATTACGGCACTATCCCCCATTCCTCGTGGAGGCCTATGTCCAGCAGTGGACGTCGAAAGGCTGATGGATGGATGGATGGATGTAATGCTGTATCATAAAATGTTATTTACAAGGCTGCACACATGCTGGAGTGGTTTAAATTTAGATAACGACCTCCCATGCAGTGTTGTGGGTTTGATTCCCACACAGACCAACTCTTTGTGTGATCCACAAATTTTTGTGCTGAGTCTGGGTGTACTTCCATCACATTGTATAATGGGTTTATTACCTAAAATCGAATTTAGATTAGCGATTATATATCACCATTGACCTATCAACAAATGCACCTCGTGTCCACCCTCAAAAGTATCCGAACCAGAAGAGAAACAAAATGCCAAAATAAAAACAATCGCGTGCCAGTCTTTGAAAGGAAAACTCAACTATTATAACTATTATAATGGTACAAGGTTTGAAATTAGAATGTTGAAGTGTGTATGTTAATATAATGTACCTACGTTTCTATAGGTTGCCTAGAGACACTTTTTTCGTGAATTTTGTACTAGACCCATGTCGGTAATTTTTATTAGGTCAATGTATCTAACATTCAATTTAAAAAAATTAAAATAGATTTTGAAAGGACTCTCTGCGTCCATACATAGTTTGCTCTGAAAAAACCTCAAAACTAAATCATGTGTTGTATTAAAACATATTACTGAATTCCCATACAATTATCATTTAATAGCGGACTAGCTGGAAAATCATACTATTACAAATACTGTCTGATTTGGTCATGAACTGGGCGTTTTAAACTTATAACAATGAAGCTTGAATGTAAATGGATCAGTTTACGTATGACAGTAGATTGGTGTTTCACTACCTCTTGTACTTAATAGTTTCCAATTCAGTTGGATTATAATCGTAGAGTTGCGTAGGCGCTGTAGGCGTGCTTTCGTGTCTATTTCCACCGGAGGCTTAGAGTAGAGTGCTGAGCCTCTGGTATCAATTATCGGTACGATGTCGTTTACACCCACTATAATAAGCTTTATCCCAGTTTTCTAGATTTATTTATACAACCTATTTTTAAATCCCGATAAGGAGGTCTTGTGGGGAATGTTTAAACGACTTAAATGGATTTGAATCGTCTGTGTTGTCCCTATTACCAAAGGTTAACAGATAGATTTAATTATAATTTAATTTTACATCAATTTATAATATATGACTACATTGTAAAAATTTTAAATTGCAGATTTTCAGAATACAGAGACCGCAAGAGTCTTGTTGAAAAAGACGTAAATCGAACAGATCGCACCCATCCATTTTTTGCCGGAGACAACAACCCTAATCTTTTGGTTTTGCAAGATATACTGATGACTTACGTCATGTATAATTTTGACCTAGGCTATGTTCAAGGGATGAGCGATATCTTGGCGCCACTGTTACTGCTCCTAGGGAATGAGGTGGATAGTTTCTGGTGTTTTGTAGGATTTATGGATAAAATTGTAAGTGTTTTTAAATTTTTGTACTCATTATAACTGGTACCGGTAACCATATATCGGTATCCTCTCATAGTTACGAGGGATTCAGGGCATAGTCCAGGAGGTTGGTAGACTTTACAAGGAAATGTCAGGCATGTTTTCCGACCCCGGGCAGCGGCTAATCTGATTGCGATAAAAAATATTTTGAAAGGCTAAATCAAACATTTATTTATTTACTCACCATCCCTTATACCTATTTACAGATATTTACATATTTTTAGCACTTGACATGCTTAGCACTATACATTAAACACAAAGTGAAAAATGTGAAATCGAAAATAACATAATCCTGCTCGTGACTGTTATTTTCGATTTCACATTTTTCACTTTGTGTTTAACCTATTTACAGGTTAAATAAAAGTAATAAAAGACGGGTCATATTGAAAACTAAATATTAAAACTGATATTGAATAGCTAAACATACTTCTTTTTTAGATAAGATTATGAACAAAATTATATATTAATGTACATTTATAAATCACTAGCTTTTTGCTGGCAAAGGCTAGTAATTTTTAGGTTATATCTCAGGTTCCCGTTATGGTAGTGGGATAAAATGTATACAAGTTTTTTAGTCTACTCAAGAACCTACCCAAATATCTTATATGTACAGACATCTCTGTTACAGCTTTATAATAGTATAGACAACAAACACGTAATAAACTATTTGCGGATTCATTATAACAACTTTTTCTTATTTTCAATGTGCGAGTGATAGGAGTTTTTGCTAGTAGGTTAGTCCTGGCAGATGGTACCAACAACGGTGGACGCCGCCTCCATACATATCTGCTCGGAACATACATTTTTAATCGAACTAAAACTTTTTTGATCTGTATTTTAGCACTTGCCATGCTCAGGTACCGCTTATCGGTTAGAATACTTCCCCGGATTGGAAGGGATGAAGGTTCGATTCCCGCTCGCACCAAAGATCTCTTTTTCTACATTTCACAAATATGTTTTTCTGTTCCCCCAGGCATCAAACTTTGATATGGACCAAGCGGGCATGAAACATCAATTACTGCAGTTACAACAGCTGCTAATGTTCGCGAGTCCAGAACTTGCCAACCATTTATCACAGAAGGACTCCGGCAACATGTATTTCTGTTTCCGTTGGCTACTCGTCTGGTTCAAACGAGAATTCTCGTATAGAGATATTATGAGGTGGGTACATAACATTTTATATTTTTTGTTAAGAGCATCATCCATCCATCAGTCTTTTAACGTCCACTGCTGGACATAGGCCTCCCCAAGAGAACGCCACAACGAGCGGTCCTGTGCCGACCGCATCCAACGGCTCCCCGCAGCTTTGATCAGATCATCGGTCCATCTGGTGGGGGGCCGTCCTACGCTGCGCCGTCCGATACTTGGTCGCCACTCGAGAAACTTTCGTCCCCAACGGTTATCGGTTCGTCGAGCGATGTGGCCTGCCCATTGCCACTTCAGTATGGCAACCCGGCGGGCTATGTCGGTCACTCTCGTTCTCCTACGGATCTCCGTATTACGGATTCGATCACGTAGGGAAATACCAAGCATAGCCAGCTCCGTGGCCCGCTGAGCGACTTTGAGCCTTGATATGAGGCCAACATTCAGGCACCACGTCTCTGTTCCGTATGTCATCACTGGTAACACACACTGGTCGTAGACCTTCGTTTTCAGACACTGCGGAATATTGGACGAGAAGATCTTCCTTAGCTTCCTGAACGCTGCCCAGCCGAGTTGGATTCGTCGATTGACCTCTTTCTCGAACTTGTGCCTACCTAACTGGACTGTTTGTCCCAGGTAGACATAGTGGTCGACAACTTCGAGAATCGCACTCCCGACTAGGACCGGTGCTGAAATGACATGGACATTAGACATGACTTTCGTCTTGTCCATGTTCATTTTGAGACCCACTAGTCGGGAAACTTTGCCGAGATCATTGAGCATGGTGCCAAGGTCCTCCAGAGATTCTGCCATGACTACGATGTCGTCGGCAAATCGAAGGTGAGTGATGTATTCGCCATTGATGTTGATGCCGAATCCGGTCCAGTCCAAGAGCTTCAAGACTTCTTCCAATGCAGCGGTGAAGAGTTTCGGGGACATAATGTCTCCCTGTCTAACACCTCTCTGCAGTTGGATCGGTCCCGTACTCTTGTCCTGAACACGGACTGACATGGTGGCGTTTCTATACAAGCATTTCAGTACTTCGATGTACCGATTGTCAATTTGGCACCGCTGAAGGGACTGCAGCACCGCCCAAGTTTCGATCGAATCGAAGGCTTTCTCACAGTCCACAAACGCCAGAGACAGAGGCCGATTGTATTCCTCGGTTTTCTGTATAATCTGGCGTAGCGTGTGAATGTGGTCTATGGTACTATAGCCTTTTCGGAAACCGGCTTGTTCGGGAGGCTGGAAGTCGTCAAGCCTGCGCGTGAGTGGATTTGTAATGACCCTCGAAAACAACTTATAGACGTGGCTCAAGAGCGAGATGGGTCTACTTCAAGAGGGTTCTGTCACCTTTCTTGAAGAACAGCACCACCACGCTTCTGGTCCACGACTCTGGAACGTCGCCCCCGAGAACGACGGAAAAATGTTAAGAGCAGCTATGTCCAAAAAGGTTCAGCACAAATTACTTCGTTAATGCGAACTCTCACGTCGAACATTATAGAAATGTCGACTTCCATAGATAAACTTTTATAAGTGTCACCATTCTAACGTCGTATGTTAGTAAATTCTCTGTTAAAGTGATTATTTCCAAATGTGGGATGTCGCCTTTTTATAAAATTATATACAACTAGCCTTTGCCTGTGGCCCGCCGCAGCCAATGCCATCCCTCCATCCGTGGGAGTCGTAAGGGCCGACTGAGGGAATACCGGGGGCACTCCCCGGCAGCAGCACTCCCTCGAGTATTAACAACATCCACTACTATCGCCAACCCGCCTGCCAAGCGTGGCAATTATGGCACTATCCCTGGTCGCTCGTTGTAGCGTTATCTTGGGGAGGCCTATGTCCAGCAGCGGACGTTAAAAAGCTGATGAGATGGATGGGTTAGTTTGGGTATTATTGGCGTTTGAAACTAAGTCTGTGCCTGTTCGATTACCTGTCCTAATTTAAACAAATAAAACAATTTACATGTATTGAAGAAAGGGAGTCAGGAGTCTCTGAAACCGGTGAGCGTGTATGAAGAGAATTGTGAATGTTAATTAAGGAGGCGAGAGATGAATGCAAGAATATAGCCTTTTGACACTCTGTTCTCTCTGCCTACCCCGCATGGGAGATGGTGTGATGATAAGTAATAGTACAAAAGAATTGAGTTTTTTATTATATTCATGAAACATAGAAAATCTTCTGGCAAGCAGTTACAAGTATGCTAAAAACCTTAAATCTATTTTGTCTCTGGTGTTATAAATACTTCTTGCTCTTTTTTAGGTTGTGGGAAGTGTTATGGACGGGGTTGCCATGCGCGAATTTTCATTTATTGATATGTGTTGCCATTTTGGATGCTGAAAAGGATGTTTTTATCAGTAAAGACTATGGTTTTACTGAGATATTAAAGGTGAGTATTCAACATCTGTTTCAATAATTTTCTGTATAAATGACCTTTTGCCATAGTTAATATAAAGTAGGAACTTGTTGTTCTAGAAGAAAAATGTCTAATAAGATCTGAAAATCCATTTACTCATGCAAGTGTCACAACCCCATTTTTTCCCACGGGTGTCGTACGAGGCGACTAAGGGAAGTAAGCAATTATCACCCATTGCATTACTGGTGGTAGGGCTGGGTACCGAGTGGGAGTACTTACTTGCTATCGGGCCCGAACGGGTTGGTAGCACCATCTCCCGTGTGACCGGCCTTAAAGAACATCAGTGTGTTTTGGTTGTAGCAAGAGATAGCCGTTTAATCTTTCATTTCATATCTGTGAATGAAATGGTGGCTTACTTTCTGGGGAACTGCTCTAATCCACTGAGCTATCGTACTCCCTTGCGCTCATACCCAATTTCTCATCACGTTTTTCTTAACGACCAACGCTATCTATCGGAACGCATTTACATGTATTAATCCAATATAGTAAGTTTAATTTTGCGATTAAAATAAATAGTATGAACTATTTGATGGCGTGATTTAACATTTTGATCACAAATAATGTTTAGTGTTTAAATATAAATTGTCTAGAGTCTGATGTATGAAATATAATGGGACTGTATTTGATGGTATTGGTTTATTCGCCGTTCGAATTACGTTCGTTGTAATATAGCAGATTCATTTTGTTTTCAGCACGTAAATGATCTGTCAATGTGTTTAAACGTCGACAAAACACTCAGTGCAGCCGAAGGAATATATCATCAAATCGTCTCAGCGCCACATCTGACCGACCAAATCCGGACAATCCTCGGGCTACCTACATTGAACAATTCAACGTCAACACATTCTGACTCGGAGGAGCCTTCTACCTCGGGGGTCGACGAGAACGGTACGGCTGAGACAAGAAGTATGTTCGGACCGGAGATGGAAGAAGTTATGTATCAAATAGGCCTAGACATGAATTTCTGAGGTGGATACATCATTCCGTCATACACATTCTCAACTATATGGATTAGTTCCTTGTTTGTGGTGGACTTTAAGATAATACGATTTACTACTGCACATAGATTTTGTACAAATTTACAATTTTTATACAGCTGCATTCCTCACTAATAAAATTTTCTATTATGGTGTAATATTAAGTATTAATTTTTTCCACAAGTATATAAAAAGATGTGTACATTTGAACAAAAATAACATTGTCACTAAACGTTTTACTAACGCGCCTATCCCACCGTAACCGTCACGATAGTTATGTAATTCCGTTACTTAACGTCTTACTAATGCTTTCACGTAACAATTTAAATCTATTTCACTTGAATTTTCGCATAAACTCAACATTTTCTGTTCATGGACTGGACCACTGTTTTACACTTTATTAACGTAGCCTTTATCTTCAAAGCAGAGAACATATCCACATACGCATGTGTATATTTGGTTTCACTGAACTAAAGGGCGAGCCTAATATTTTTCTAGATTGTCAACACAAAAAAGATCTTAATATTTCATTACACATACAGGTTAACCTATGACTATTGTTGCAGCTAGTTCTGAGAAAATGAGCACTTATTGCCTCAACTTTTATGCTAAATTTGTATTCCCTTAGTAATATTTCTAAATTAATACTACTATAACAAGTAATAACACAGTTTTAAATCAGTAATTGAATAATGAAGAAGTGCGCATTTTGTAGATTGTGTTCTTAAACAATGTATTGGTCGGATTTTTAATTCTTTGAATAATTATGTTGCGTACAGTGCCAAAATGGCGATATATAAGCGGTATTGTTATTTTACAATAACATTTAATTCAGAATAAAAGTCATAGGTATTTAGTGTGCATAAATAATGTACTAAGACGCTTGTAGATAGTAGGGTTGGTCTATATTGATCGAATTGTTCAAATAGAGTTTTAATAATTACCGTAATTCTAAATTCGAACCTGTCTTGCCAGGCCATAAATAAACCATAATAAAATAAAAACTATGTAACGAAAATTATTATCTGATGTTAATAAATATTATTAAATATAAAGAAAATATTAAAGTAGTATTTGTATATATATGCAAAATATTAAAATATGTATTTTTCTATTGCAGGATACACTCGAATATAATGGATTAGAAATACATATAGTTACAAAAACAGTATGGGCGCTACTTGCATAGCGATGACGTATGTATAAATATTAAATACACTATACAGGATGATTTTATTTTCTATATTTAACCACCTGATCCTAATGGATGAAGTTAAGCATTTGAAAGTAGCCAGAAAAGAAAAAAATAGAAACTAATCAGATGTGTACCAATGCTACTCGCATTGGTACACATCCTCGCTAGTAATGTGTATTTGATTACCATAAAACAAATACTTCGCAGACCCACAAATTAAGTTGTGAGACTGGATGTATTTTGATGCTTATTGTATATTATGTTCCTGAAACAGTGCCTAGTAAGGTATAAAAAAACCCCATGCATTCCTTAGTTTAGTTATTAATACATACAAATTTTACTATTTGGTTTAAAAAAAAATCTAGTAATTTTCAATCCATCCATCCATCAGCCTTTTAACGTCCACTGCTGGACACAGGCCTCCCCAAGAAAATGGGGGATAGTGCCGTAATCGCCACGCTTGGCAGGCGAGTTGGCGATCGCAGCGGATGCCGTAAATACTCGAAGGAGTGCTGCTGCCCACTTCCCCGGAATTCCCTCAGTCGGTTCTTACGACTCCCAAGGGTTGAGAGGGGTGGGACAATTTTAAAACCGGCCCCACACGGCTGATTTTCAATGCCAAGATAGAAATCTAGATTCTTCCCACGACATCGCCCGCGTAGACTTCATCACTACGGCCCATTAATTATCTCTTTGTAAAAATAGCTCTCCTATTCATTCCATTTTCCGGGATAAAAGTCTACAAACAAACTCACATTCGCATTGTTAGTAAAGATGGATTTTGAGTCCCAGTGTATATCCCGAATTATATTACCACTGTCCAGGAAATAAAAATATTATGAGGAAATATAATACTTTCTAACATTTACGCGAATTTCACACATTTTGAAATAAAACTACGTTTATTACATTCATAATCACGGGTGGGCTTAGATAGTCCACCCGTGATCATGAATGCTGTAAAGTATTCGAAACGTCGGGATAGCATAAAAATCAAGTAAACGCGATAGATTCCGTAAACGTAGTGTTATTTCAAAATTGTGAGAAAATGCTAAAACGATGTTCTCTAGAGTTCGGCTCATTTTGGGGGGAGATTAATATTCAAGAGTGGAACAATAGATTTGAAAAAAATACTGCCACAGTCAATCCGTAAAAGAAATATAAAAGATCTTTGTGTACTGTTAAGCGACACACGACGTCCCACTCAATTGTAATAATGCTCTACAATTTTTACCAAATTAAAAAGGTGGAAAATTAATTTACCTACACGATTTAAGATCATCCTGTATATATTGGAATCTGACTGCAAATAGTGATATTTTTATATATTTATAAATAAACGCTTTAAGCATTTTATATAGGTTTGACCCCTGTTGGAACTCAAATGCTTTTTTGATTAGACAACTCATTGATTGTAATTTTATGAATATTTTTAACAAAGTAATTTCACATTCTGTGTTGTTATTATATATCATTCAGCTATTTAAACATTTAAAAATGTTGATTAGACATTCATACAGGTGCCATTATTAATTTTAAACTATATTTGCCTGCATTTGAGATGTATTTGTTCCCTTATATTGATTGTGTTTTTCAAGAAAGATGTGACTTTCTAAGTCGGGTCCGTAGCGCCATGTTATTGTATTTGCAAACACAATAACATGATAATATAACCAAGGTCATGTTTTTGAGTGAGTGGCCTGTTTTGTTTCCAAAAACTCGCTAAGATAACGGGGGGAGGGGGTGATATTATTCATTTCGTGTTTGCGCTCGCCATAGACACGTCACGTGAAATCTTTTTAAATAGTGTGTGTTTATGTTGTACGATAATGGAGTGGAATAAAGGAAATAAGTACCTTGTATTATTTAAAAAAAAAATTTTTTTAACCAAATCTGTCTTCAATTTTTGATAGATGAGGAAAGAACGTTACTGTAGGTAACAAAAATATTCCATACTCAAAAATCGCAGTGGACTGCCTGTTTGCTATACATGTTTTACTAACATGTTAGCAAAACAATGTTTTGTTCGTATTATTTCGCTGCGGACCCGCTTTAGATTGTAAATACAACAATGAATCATTATAATATATAGTTGCAACCTTAAACTTGGTGCTTACTACAAAATCTTTTTGAGTTGAATCATCTGGAGTCAAAACGTTTTACCACTTCTCAAACATGTTAGTTATATTCTTCATTGTATTTTTGTATTGTAAATTATAGTTAAATTGTGCAAGCGATGTGCCTTTGTTCACTGTTGTTATTTTAATTGTGATTATTTTAATGTATATGTTCCAAAATATCATTACTTTTATTAAAGCTAATGTACATGTAAATTTGTAGTTTAATTGTAGTACGTTGTGTAAAGTATTAGTCGCATTACGTCGCGTTGCTAGTCGCGTATCGTCGCTCACCTAGAACGGGTTAGACCGCTAAGATATCATAGAAACCTGATAAAACTCACAATTTCCACCTTTTTTGTTTCCTGACATCTTTTGTTTAATTTTTGTTTTGTTTTACTAAGCTACTTTAAGAATTTTTTTGTGAAAGTGGAAAAAGAGAGCTTTACTCCCATACAATCCAGGGAAGTGCACAAATCAAGCAATCACATATGAAAATTGGCAGCCTGTAAATAATGGATCTATAGTTTGATGACAATATGAGAAAAACCATTTTTTTGTCTTGCTGGTAAGGATACTACTGAATCACGGAACAAGTTAAGTTTTAATGCAGTTTTCACAGTTTGATAGAGCCTCGATTGGAAATAGTCTTAATTTAATTTAAATTTTATGTCAAAATAGCTACAATAAATTACTGCTTCTGTCACTCAAAAACTATATGTTACCACTCATCACCAACTTTTGGGGTGGAAAGGTTCTCAACAACCATGTACATGTCAGTAGCAGAGGAAGACCCCCGCTACCTAGTGGATGATCTGCTCAGAGGTGCAGGAGCCTGTTGGATGCATATGTCCAGCAGTGGATGTCAATAGGGTGTTGGATGGATGGAATATATGAATAAATCAGATCAACTTCACTTTTGTCTTTGTACTTTAATTAGAAAACTCAATCAACTGAGCATGTGACTTCAAATGTACATTCAAGCCATACCTAGTCTGGTATGATTTATCACACAAGTGACAGTGAAAATTCTTCACCCCCGTGTGAGTCAAAGAATGCCTTTCCAGCTCAGATTTGGAGAAAAACCTTTTCCCGCAGCTGTCACAGCCATACTTTTTTTCTTTTAGATGATTTTTTCTTATATGAGAACTTCTTGAACTTGATGATATAAAAGTAGCATTACACACTTCACATTTATGATTTCTCGTTCTTTTGTGGTTCCATAGTATATGGGAATGTAGTCCACCAGGGACTTTAAATTTCTTAGGGCAATATTTACAGCTATAAGCACGATCACTGCTATGAGTTAACATATGTATTCTTATATAACCAGGAGGGTATGACTTTCCGCACTGATCACACTGACGCATCATACGATCAGGCTTGCGTTTCTCTTTATTGTCAATGTTAGGCCGACACGAGTGGGAGTTAAGCTCGTCAGCACTATAGAATCCTTCCCAACAATTTTCACATAGGTATGGTTTCAAATGTAGTTTCCTATGTAATACTAGAGAACGGAAGTCTTCCAATTTCTTATTACAGTATTCACATTCTCTGCCAACTTCAGATTTTGAAGGATGATGGTTTGAACAGTGCTCACTGAGGGACTTAACTGAATGAAATTCTAATTTACATTCAACACAAAATAGTAACCTCATTTCATCTTCTATTAATTCCAATTTTTTTATATTTCTCTTTTTTGCTTTTATATGGCTTTTTGGTTTTTGATCATCAGATTCAAAAGTGATATCATAATTGTCATTGCTTGAATCTATATGATTCAGGCCATCCACTATGGTCCTGGAACTAGACTCTATTAGTATTTTGAAAGAATATGTTATTGTGAGCTGGTGTACACAGTTAATACATATATTCTCTGGAAACATTGAATCTGCTGACACCTGTAAGTCATTTTTAGTTTCAGTTATAATACTCTATTGATGAGTTTGACTATATTTATTTTATAATATTTTTATCTGCTTTTTATCATGTACTAGTACTTTGTAAGCAGTTCTTTACGGAAGAACAATTTCACAAATAAAAATGCTATACTTAAGATTGTTTACCACATTATTTTAAGGAGTTGCTGGGAGCATATGTAATTGATATAATTATATAAGTAATTTACCTTGTAATTGTAAAAATTGTGTAAAATATCTGAAAGATGAACATCTGTGCCCGATATTCTTACAGTAGAATGGATATGCCGCATTTCTTTTTCGCTTCCCAGACAAGTACGACATCGGGACTTGTAATCCATTTCACATGTGAATACTAAAAGCTATTTACAAAATGCCGTTTAAACATCAATTGTTACTTTGTGTTTTCATCGATACGTCCACATTCTTTTATTAGATTATTCTACTCTACTCTATAAGTTGGTTTTATTCTAGTTTCTTGCTATTATAGTTTCAGTTTGTTTGATGTTCCAAATCAATTGACATCAAAGAGCATATCACGAATCCACCCAAAGCACAAACTCAGACAAAGAGTATTGAGTATATACTAAAGAACCATAGAGTAGAATAATCTAAAAAAAGATATAGAACTCCGACAGCTCAGACTAGTAAGTATTATTATCTGAGATCTCAGACTAAGTACTATACTTGTAGACGGAGCCACGGCGTGGCCGCACCTGAAACTAGGAGTGTTCACAACGGCTATTTATTAAAAACGTTAAATAACGACGTACTATTTTTAAAATGCCTATTATTTTAAACACAATGTGAAAAATGTGAAATCGAAAATAACAGGAGCAGGATTTGAACCTGCATCTTCTGGATACCGTCCAGATGCTTTACCAATTCAGCCATCCTGACAATTGCTCCTGACTGCTAATTTCGATAACACATCATACTTAACGTCTTTGGGTGACGCCTGCGCCATCTGTCGGAAGTATTTTCATACATTATACCGACCAGGTAAACTTAATTTTACAATTAAGATTTTACCTAATAATGACGCAAACCGTTTTAAATATTTAGATATTTTTGAAGTGAAACTTCTTTATCGGGGTTGGAAAAAAATTTAGTGTAACATTTTTTCGTTACGCGTCACATTTTTCCGTTACGCGCCATATTTATTTTATATGATTTTTGTAAATATGGGTTGCAAGACTATAAATAATATAAGACATATGTATATTGCGTGACAATGTAATATTATGATGACATAAAGCTGATCTGATGATGGAGCTAGAAGGTGGCCATAGGATACCTATAATGAAACGGTGCAACCTCATCGAGTTTGGACTCGTTTGATTCGTCTTGACGAGTACTTTGTCTTTAGATGGTATCCAAGGTCTGATGACGAAGCTAGAAGGTGGTCTTAGGAATTCCAATATAAAACGACATAACCCATGGAGTTTGGGCTCGTATGATTAGTCTTGACGAGTACTTTGTATCTAGATGGTATCCAGGGTCTGATAATGGAGCTAGAAGGTGGCCATAGGAACTCCAATATAAAATGATATTACCCTATGGAGTTTGGGCTCGTATGATTCGTCTTGACGAGTACTTGGTATCTAGATGGTATCCGGGACTGATGATGGAATTGGAAGATGGCCACAGTTAACTCTGTAATAAAACGACGCAACCCCATCGAGTTTAGACTCGTTTGATTCGTTTTGACGAGTACTTTGCCTTTAGATGATATCTAGGGTCTGATGATGGAGTTGGAAGGTAGCCAAAGGAAATCCATTATAAAACGACATAACCCCATGGAGTTTGGGCTCGTATGAATCGTCTTGACGAGTACTTTGTATCTAGTTGATATCCAGGGTCTGATGATGGAGCTGGAAGATGGCCACAGTAGCTCTGTAGTGAAACGACGCAACCCCATCGAGTTGGGACTCGTTTTATTCCTCTTGACAAATACTTTGTCTCTAGATAGTATCCAGGGTCTGATAATGGAGCTGGAAGGTAGCAATAGGCACTCTGCTATAAAACGCCGTAATAACTCTATTATAATTAATGAAATGCTGTACTAATCTTAGTAGCAATAAGGTGAAATAATTGTATAATTTGTATCCATGTCTATGATAATAAAAGCCTTTTGCTTAAACTTTATCTAATTTAGCTTTATTTAACCAATTTCTGTAAAGTTGTAAATAGTAGATAATTTTTCGAAAAATGATGTCATAAAGAAGTTTCACTTCTTACGTGTGTACACTAATACACACACACATAATTTTTATATATATTTTTAGCATTTGACATGCTTAGCACTATACATTAAACACAAAGTGAAAAATGTGAAATCGAAAATAACAGTCAGGAGCAGGATTTGAACCTGCATCTTCTGGATACCATCCAGATGCTTTACCAATTCAGCCATCCTAATAAATATATATAAAAATATCTAAATATTTAAAGGCTTTGCGTCATTATTAGGTAAAATCTTAATTGTAAAATTAAGTTTACCTGGTCGGTATAATGTATGAAAATACTTCCGACAGATGGCGCAGGCGTCACCCAAAGACGTTAAGTATGACATGTTATCGAAATTAGCAGTCAGGAGCAATTGTCAGGATGGCTGAATTGGTAAAGCATCTGGACGGTATCTAGAAGATGCAGGTTCAAATCCTGCTCCTGACTGTTATTTTCGATTTCACATTTTTCACTTTGTGTTTAATGTATAGTGCTAAGCATGTCAAATGCTAAAAATATATATAAAAATATCAAAACGCCTATTATTTTTTACGCTTTGACATATTAAACGATATCTTTTGACTATCGTCGCGCGCTATTTGAGGTTACGTTATTTAATATAGCTATGTACGCGCGTTAAGCAGTTACAATCTTAACAATAGATTACTGTCTACT
Organism: Leucoma salicis; assembly: GCA_948253155.1. Lineage (NCBI taxonomy): Eukaryota > Metazoa > Arthropoda > Insecta > Lepidoptera > Erebidae > Leucoma > Leucoma salicis. Next base: position 3,868,390 of record OX411808.1, on the reverse strand, counting down.
AAGTGAATTGAAATTGTGATCTAAGATATATGTATTTAGATTCTGCCCACGACTTCGTCTGCGTGGACTTCAGAATTGGGTCAATCCTTACTAATACACTTTGTACAATAAAATGTCCATAACTACTGACCCAATGACATTTTTGAATGAATTTAAGTAGACTTTTAAAGATATTATCAACCGAAAATTATTTACACTATACTACAACAAAATTTTATTTTCAGTTTTATAATACACTAAACAGACACAACAAACCAACACCACGAATAATTTAAAATCAAAAACTATAAGTACATCTAAACAAATAACGCGCGACAATCGCTCAAAAACTCAGGATAATCATACGTTATTCCAGCTTAAGCGAGTTATCTGTACTGATTGATTATATCATCGTTCAAAAATATAACGAAATAAAATTAAATAACCAAACGATGTTTTAGATACTTAGATTATTTTGCACGTTACTTTTTATAATTGACAGAAATATAGTTCATAAGTGGTAAAGTTAGAGCATAATTTCGCATGTGACAATGATATGAACGGCTCAGGGTCATTCCGTTCTGTCCCTTTCTTTCGCGGTATGACTGACTGCAGTGACTGACTGTTCAAGTGTGCATGTGACTGTGATGTTTTGTTAGTGTCGTCGACGTCGTGGCATAGCGGTTATGGTAGCGCTTATATAATAAAAATAATCGAATATAACGCTTGCCTGGTGAAATAAATAATGGGGCTATAGATTATTTATAAATAGCAAGTGATTTTATTAGTTATTTAATATAACGAACACTCCTACTTGAAACAGCAATATTTTTTTTAAATGTTGTTGTTTTTGTTTGTTGTTGGTTGACAAATATTAAACCATATTTGGGAAAATTAAACGATAGTTAGAATGAGGTGGGTAAGGGGTGTAACTTGGTCGTAAATAAGAAACTCTTCGTACCAAATATTTTATTGAAAATCACAACGTTTATCAAAATAATTATTTAAAAGTAAATCTACCACCCCTTCCATTCATCCAACCATCAGTCTTTAAACATCCACTGCTGAACATTGGCCTCCCCAAGAGAGCACCAGAACTAGAGGGCTCGTGCTGACTGCATCCAACGGCTCCCTGCAGCTTTGACCATATATTTGGTCCATCTGGTGGGAGGCCATATTACGCTGCGCTGTCCGATACGTGGTCGCAACTCGAAAACCTTTTAGATATGGCCTGCCCATTGCCACTTCAGCATGCAAACCCGACGGACTATGTTGGATATTCACGTTCTACGGATCTCCGTAATAAGAATTCGATCACGTAGGGAAATATCAAGACTTTGAGCCTTGGTGCAAGGTAAGTATTGCTGCTCCATAAATTGCCATTCTATTTGATATCTCATCTGGTAAATAATAATAAGTTATATTTAATAAAATAATAGTACACAAGAATACAATTAAATTATCTTTTCTTTCTTTTCTGGGTCAAATATGAAAAGATTTATAATCCTTCCAGCGCTGATTTAATTAATTGAATAAGAACTTAGAGCAAATCAGTTTCTCTGAATTCTAGATATAGAATTGAGATTTACTTACAAAGATGAAGTTACAACTGCCTCTGCGGTGCAGTGGTAGTGTAAGCGGCTGCGGATCATGAGGTTTCGGGTTCGATCCCCGGGTCGGGCAGCGTTATTGAGATATTTCGTAACAAAATAAAAAAAATCTCAGTAGCAGCCCGGAGTTTGGAAATGTGCCCGGTAAACGTCAATAGGCTTGCCCCCTATTACGTGATGCTATGGTTTTTAAAGTTACAAAGACTTTAAAAGCTATACTTACATGAACATATTTAGGTACTGGCAATAATTTTGCTCCCAACGTTACTATTTTCTTAATATGTATAATGAAACATCAACAAAATATCGTGGAACATAATTTGGGTATTTCGTGGATTGCCTCGTTTTCCCGTAGCATCCACCCATTTCGATCTCGCATCTGGATTAGAGGTAAACCTAAAATAGTAAATATTTATCACCTCATAAATTACATATAAATTTATTAGTTAAGTGAAAATTGGGCAAATTAAATTCGCAATAAGGTCACACCGAAACAATTCTCAGTAATAGAAGTTTTGCTAGAAAACGTGTTTTGCGAGTGTATCTTGGTAAACATTATTAATTTCGAGTAAAAAGGCCCATTTTATATCACTTTATAGCATTCAATCATTAAATTATTTCATTTTCTACTACTTACGTATGAAATGTTATACCGGTTTTTTTTCGCTTGCTGTAGCTTTTGTATAGTAGTACACTATTTTACAAGCACTATTATCACGTAGTCTTTGTCTCAAAACACTGAACTGAATAATAAACACGTAATGACACTGAATAATATGCAAAAACCCGTATTTTTATACAAATATTCAATTATGTCAGTTGAATCGTGACAGACAAAGCTTTTTGACATCGTGACATATTTTTGATCTATTTCTTTTAGGAATTGACATGCTCCGCTTCTTTTTAAAGTACAAATTATTTGTGAATAAAGAAAAAGAGATTTTTAGTAGGGGCTGGAATCGAACCACGCATCTTTTCCAATCCGGGGAAGTGCTCTAAGCCACTGAGCTACCCTACTGACCTTTCGATCATCCCAAATTCTTAATCACATTTGTCTTACGACTAACGCCATCTACCGGCAAGCATTACATGCATCTAATATAGTAAGTAATTTTTACGACCAAGTATAGTTCAAAGAGCTGAGGAGCACTAAGTTTTATATATTGAAAGTATTTCAAATTAAAACACTTATTTTCATCAGAGTTGTCTATAACGCAAGAACAAACCACTTTTTATTTTTTATTGCGTATGATGGTAGACAAGCCACGGTCCACCTGATGGTAAATAGTAACCGTCGCTCATGGATTCAACTATACCAGGGTATTGTCAAGCCGCTGCTCACCATTTTATTTCACGGATATGTAATGAAAGAATTAACTGCTATCTCCTGCTACAACCAAAACACACCGATGTGCTTTATGGCCGGTCACACGGTAAATGCTGGCTCCAACCCACTAAGGTGCGATAGCAAGTGAGTATTCCCACTTGGTAACCATCCCTACCACCAGTCATGCAATGGATGATAATTGCTTACTTCCCTTAGTCATCTCGTACGACACCCGTTAAAATTGGCCCCATGTTCCCGAAAGAATGCGGTGGTGACACTTGTATTCTTAGTCCGTCAGCTCAATGGAGTAGAATTGAGATAGATATAGGGCATTAGTAGAAAGCATAGTTTCATACGGGTTAAGTAGTTATGGGCGAACGTACAGATCCTATTTAAAACAAATATATACCCTACAATATAGATTGCTTAAATTAATCGTACCGCTAAAAATAAAATTAAAATTTAAGGACGATCCACTAGGACTGTTTAAATATTGTGAGGTGCTGCCTATACAGGATAAAGTACATTATTGCTTATTAAAAGAGCAATTTTTTAGAACTGAAATACAACATGAAATAAAACATAAAATAATAACAAAAAACATATCTAAGAAAAAACTCGTATTACCTATGTTTAAAAATATTTATGGCAAACGTGATTCACAGTATTTAATTCCTTTGCTAATCAATAATTTACCAATAGAAACTCGAGATTTAATAAAAATTACTAACATTAAAAAAGTGTTACTACAGTATTATTTAAATAAACTGGAGTAATTCGGAGCACGCTGTATTTAAGTACCGGGGTCCGGGCGACTGCCAGCGACTATTGTTCGCCGCAGGCCGAGCCGAGTGACGTGACGTCACACTGTAGCAGGTAAGCGCTCGGGATCACCCGGTGGATATTGTTCATTGTTGATTTGTTATTTATGTATACGCATAAAATTTAGCTGATATGTATTTTACTGTATTGCTTTAAACTTGACCGAGAATGAAACGCCAAGACAAACCTCTGCGAGGTTTAATGGTGTTCAGAACTGTTTTATTAAGGTTTTAAATTTTGAGAAATAAATAATAAAAAAAAAAGATACTTAGACGAAGAATAATATAGACTCGCTACTATTTTGACATTAAGGATAAAGAAAAGGATGTACATACTAGGTTTCACCAAGAGTGAGAGAGACACAGGTATAAGTATATTTATCCTTTTCACGTATGCGTCAGTTGTATTTGGACCCAATGAACTGGGTCCAAACAATAAGGTGGCCAACCATCCCTATCATCAGTATGTAAGCTTGTTTTTGTATTGACGTAAAAAAAAATCTTTATTAATCACGTTATATAGATACGCTAATATTATATGTTCTAATACATTTTAAGCAAAATATAAGCATAACTGCAATTTCTTTTGTCCTGTCATTCTTTTATCCGGCTAAAACAGGTAGTACATTTTTAGCCAACAAAGTTATCTTTTAAAATTATTCCGGTTATCTATTGCAATCTCGACACTGTATACGCTGATAGCTTGTCTATAATATCCGTCTTCTAAGGATAGATACCTAAATGAAAAAAGCTCGGACCAATAATACACACTTAGTCTATGGAAAAAACTCGGACCAATAATACACTGGACGGAGTCTTAGCTTCAAATGCGTGTCAATTTTTTATGTGTGCGTTTGACGTTTTGTCATTGTGTGCGTAATATAGTGTTGTGGAGAATGACGCCACAATGTCGATTATCGATAACCAGACTACCAGTACTATCTTTTATTGTACGTTTACTGCCTGGTTAAATTAAATCAATAATTTTTAATTTTATTTCCATAGTGGTAAAGCTATATAATTATATCTCAGGTTCGCGATATAGTAGCGGGATAAAATGTATACGTTTTAAGTCTAATAAAAAAGTTGAGAGGAGAGCAAGAGCTATCAAATAAAAAAATTGCATCAAAATCCGTTCAGTAATTTTTGCGTGATGCGCGAACGAACAAACAGACCAAAAACTAAAAAAGATTGTTTTGTATTCAGACGCCTATATTGCCTATAGCTTTATAAAAGTATATATTAAAATTATCCCACCCCTCTCCACACATGGGAGTCGTAAGAGACGACGAAGAATACCAGGGGGAGTGGGCAGCAGCACTCCTGCGAGTATTAACATCATCCATTGCGATCGCCAACCCGCCTGCCAAGCGTGGCGATTACGACGCTATCCCCATTCTTGGGAGGTCTATGTCCAGCAGTGGACTTTTAAAAGGCTGATAGATGGATGGATGGTGTAACGTGCACTCTGTTAGATATAATATTTAGGATATCCTTTAAATATACTTGGTACTGCATCAGATTTTACTTTCATTATTGTTAAACCATAAATGAAACAAGATTGTTCAAAATGCTCAGAGCAATAGGCGGGAATATTTATTTGGCTTTCTTACTTCAGGATATTTTGGAAACCAATAAAAGAGAACAAACTTTATGAAACCATAAGCAAATGTTTAGTTCAGTTGGTTTCACTATCGATAAAGTGTAAATGACTATTGTCTACATCACTACAAAAGGCGCCTAAAACTTAATAATTTTAACTAATAAACGTGTTTTTATATCAATGTATAATAATGTAATCATTGATAACATCTAAATCTTCCAATATCTATCGAATTTTTATTGAGTTTCGTAGTTATTTAAGGTGAAAATAGCTGATATAGACTTACGTGTGAAATTACAAATTTGGATTCTTTACACCTCCTTGCGTCGTTCTGGATGAACAACAGACAGCCACATACGATATATTTTCACTAGCGCACAAGAAATTTAGCATTTTCAATAGGACTTTCTAGTATTTCACTTTTATGATGCACCAAATCACAATGTTTTGACCTACTAGTCGGTCAGCGTGTGACACGAATTTCACATACAGTACGTCAGTGCCAAAGTTATATAAGCTATCTTTTTTACTCCTATTAAGACTTCGAACAATAGACAGAAATAACAATACTGTGTTTGACTAATGATTACAGAACGGCAACAGCGCTATCGCTCCGTCCATTAGTATACTTAGTCTATGGAAAAAAGGTAAAATGACAGTGACAGCAGCAAAGTGACAGCTGACACGCTGACAGTGACAGCTTTGTTTTCTTTTTTACCATACTGAGACAATGTTTTCCCAAATACCCGAAGATGAGCACAATATACATTTACAAAATAACCCCCATCGTAGACGACTAAAATCGCTTAAAACCAAAAATAAACGCAAGGGAAAGAGAAAAGTACCAAACAGGAAGCAGTCGTTACCAACGCATTTCACAACAATCACAATGTCCGCTTGGGCCGAGAACTTTACCCATGCAGCTACATGGCAATTGAAGCACCAAATTGCTTATTGGAAATCGAAAGCAACAGCATTACAGTATGAAAATCAGTTATTACACGATATAATACGCAAGAACTATCTTAATGATTCACAAGTAAAAATGGATACTGTGACCAACATGCCGGATGTAACTGTTCAAGGATCTCAAAGTTCTGAGGAAGACGAAGAGGAAGAAACTGAAGATTTGGAAGTCAGTGAAGAGTTTATTCAATTTTTGATGGACAATGCGAAGTATAAAGAGGATGCAATGCGCGAAAGAGAGCGGATAAAAGCATTGAATAATGCAGAACAAAACTTAGTGAAAGAATTAGAGGCTATGCCTATAAAAACCACTGAAAACAAGCAAGAAGTTATGAAAGAGTTATATGGACATAAATGGCAAAAGATAGCTGCACTAGAGACATCATTACAAACACAGTTTCTTAGTGAATGTGATCGTAGGAAACCTGAATATTGGCCCAACATACCCTTAAACTTTAATTTTAAATAAGAATCTATGTTAAACTAAAAAACAAAATTTAAATATTGATATTTTTTTAAGAATTGAATATTGTGTTTGTAAAAACATGCTAAATGGTGGAATATAAGTTTATATTCTATAGTGGTTTACTTTTTGTTATATGTATGTCCCGGCCATGTCATAGAAGTGGTTGCTTCGTTGATTGGCCAACCATTTCATAAATGTTTTAGATCTATATTTTGGGGAAGAGAGACAAATGGGATAAGGAAATTGGGATGATCAGTAGGATAGCTCAGTGGCTTAGAGTACTTCCCCGGATTGGAAAAGACGCGGGTTTGATTCCCGCTCCTACTAAAAATTTCTTTTTCCTTATTCACAAATAATTTATACATTTCATAAATGGTTCATTGAATGGAAAACATGCGCTGCATATCATGATATGGTCTAGTTAGATTAATGAATAATTCAGCGTTTGGTGATACAAACAGTGTCAGTGTCCTATTTTAAAATAGTTAGATGATCCACCTAAGTGGAAAGCTCTTCTAAAGGCGCTGATATTGTTTTGTTTAGTGATGCACCTTGGATATCATGAAACCATGCCTTAATCACATGGCTAAATATGGATTGACATAATATGAAATATTGATATTTAAATTTTTGTTAGAGCCAGCTAGAATGCTAGATTTATAATAATAGGGTAAGGATTTTTTTAGTATCATAAAAATACCTTAACCTATGGTGTACCACACTTTTTTTTTGTTAAGGCGGGAAAAAATGTTTCTAACCGCACACCCTGTCGTTCGGGTACCACCCTAGACAATTTTAATTTACAATTAGTAATGCAACTAAATTCTTTTTCTCCTATTGGGTCACCCTTGCCCGGTCGAGCTGACACTGGTGTGGCAAATAACACAAGGCTACCAGTGTCCTTTAAATTGACAATCTGCTTAGCCATTTGAAAGGTAATGGTCTTCCTCTTTTCTAGTTGATATATTGTCACCACCCCATTCTTTACCACGGGTGTCGTAGGAGGCAACCAAGGGAAGTAAGCAATTATCCATTGCATGACTGGTGGTAAGGCTGGGTACTCACTTGGTATCGGGCCCGAGCGGGTTGGTACTACCATCTCCCGTGTGACCGGCCACGAAGCACATCGTTACGTTTTAGCAGGAGATATTTAATTTCCTATCTGTGAAATGTAATTAGTGAGCAGCGGCTTGACAATACTCTCGGTATAGTCGAGTCCATGGGCGACGGTTACCATTTACCATCAGATGGACCGTGGCTCGTATGCCACTACATGCAATAAAAAAAAAAAACAAATAAAATAGGTATGAGCACTTTCTACAGGTATTATTCTAGCCGAAAAGTCAGTATTCTGTTATGTCAACAATATTAAAAGAACATTGTAGTGACCTTTAAATCATTCTGCAACGTCGCTGGAATTCGTAGACTATACAACTGCGTCACTAACTTACATCGCCTCTCTTGGTCTTGATCCTTACTGGGGACTACGGGACGTCATGGCGAGCGGTTGAAATCTTGTCACACTCCAGTGACAATTACAAAAATGTATAAGGCTAATGAAGTATTCGACTGATGTACATAGCTTGGTTGGTTTTTTTAGGCACAGGCTGCTGGTCGATAAGCTTCTAAGAGTTCGGCACAAATGTCATATACAGTAGTTCCAGTGGTCTACTAATAGATGTGGAGTGGTACACGGCAAGTTTATAGTGGGGTCGGAGGCCCGAACCCTCTCGCTATCAGAAGGAGGTGGAATGATGAAAGAGGAGGTGGATAGAAAGGATAATAAGGAGAACCTTATTATCCTTTCTATTCACCTCCTATCCCTTTCCTTGGAGATGGTGACGCGCAAATGGGCCCTATTGTGTCACTCACCTAGTATAAAAAATGAAAATGAAATAAAATACATTGCCTCGCACGACAGGTGAGTTAAGGTCCAAAAAACACTCTTTGAAATTGTCTCATTGAACACAGAACAGATCATAGAGAGATGGCGATATCTGACGATGAAGTAGGGAGTAGGTGAGGCGGAGGTTAGGGGAGTTTTAAAATTCTTAATTTATAACTTGGGACTAAATATCAGCTCTATTTTTCTATATGGCTATAAAATAATTTCCCTCGGTTATTAGGTTTAGAACAAGACTAAAACGTGATCACAAATTAGTCATAATCATTAAAAATTAAAACTTAATCATGGATATATTACATGTTGATCGTTAACTCCAGTCTACACTGCACTTGTTTAGATGTTAATGGTCACTGATATTTATACTGACTATAAATACGCCAGTGAACTGGTTTCAACGTATATTTCCCGTTTGACAATAACATAGTCTGCTAGTAATCTTGAGTAATACAAGGTTTGAGGTATACTCGAGGAGGCTTGGGTAATGATTGATATTCTTTTGGTTGAGTATATGTCATATTGGAGACCAACGATTTTTTTATTGCTTATAGTGGCACACAAGCTACAGCCCAACTGAAACTTACTTTCAGTAACTGACGTCCATAGACTCAAAAATACTAAAAGTATTGCCAGGCCGCTGCTTACTACCACTCAAGTAATGTCACACAGTTCCAGTAGTCCGCCAGTACAAGCGGAGAGACAGCGCGCGGCGGGTTTATTTAGTGGGTAGCCTGTTCGTTGCTCCGGACAATGAAGTGTGCGTTTAGGTACACATTCAGATTTTTGTGAGATTATTACGTCGTCATGGTCAAGTTTGGGTCTATATTGGTTGCCGTCGCTTTAAGTCAGACTAAGAGCATACGTACATATTGTAAGCATTCGTGCCTGCACTGGGATCTACAGTTCAATAAAACCTATGTAACGCTTTGTAGAAACAACAATGATAATTATGAAAAAGTAAAAATTCTAACATTCAAAAGCTATTTTAGATCTATTTCTTTTAGCAATTGACATGCTCCGCTACTTTTTAAAGTACAAATTATTTGTGAATAAAGAAAAAGAGATTTTTAGTAGGGGGCGGGAATCGAACCACGCATCTTTTCCAATCCGGGGAAGTGCTCTAAGCCACTGAGCTACCCTACTGACCTTTCGATCATCCCAAATTCTTAATCACATTTGTCTTACGACTAACGCCATCTACCGGCAAGCATTACATGCATCCAATATATAAGTTTAATTTTGCAATTAAAATTCATACTATTCGATGGCGCGATTTTTTTTAAACATTTTAGATCTATTTCTTTTAGCAATTGACATGCTCCGCTACTTTTTAAAGTACAAATTATTTGTGAATAAAGAAAAAGAGATTTTTAGTAGGGGCGGAAATCGAACCACGCATCTTTTCCAATCCGGGGAAGTGCTCTAAGCCACTGAGCTACCCTACTATCTTTTTTCAAACATTTTAGATGCTGCGCTGTGGGTGCTCCTGGCCTGGCGGTCATCTGCTAAGCGGATGACACGCTGGTCGAGACCCGGTGCGGAAACTTCGAGGAAGCGGCGTTCCTAACAACCTTAGGGACCTCGGAGGTGGTTAGGAGGTTTGGGGAGCGGGGGCTTAGGGTGGCACTGGGGCTTAGGGTGGCCATGGACAAGTCGGAGGCCCTACTTTTCTATGAGCCACAACGTTGGCCACGCGTCGATCACGGTGGACGGGGTTCTAATTGGGGTTCAGGCCTAGATCAAGTAATTGGGCCTTGTGCTGGACGGGCGTCGGCGCTTTCGCGAGCAGTTCCGCCAACTGTTTTGAGGCTTGTCGGCATGGCGTCTGCCCTTGCACGGCTCCTGCCGGGTATGGGCGGACCCAACAATGCATGCCGACGGCTTTACGCAGGGGTGGTCTGGTCGATAGCGCTGTAGGGCGCACCCGTGTGAGCATCTGGACGCACTGAACAGGGCTCTTCTGTGGTGGGTACAGAGAGTCATATGTGGATACCACAAGGCACTAACTGAGGCGGCCTGCGCATTGGCAGGAATCTCTCCGTGAGACTTGCCTGAAAATGCTCGCCGGCGGCCCTACTCAGTGAGGTGGCCTTGTGTAATAGCGACGCTCACCGAGCTGCCATGGCCCATTGGAAGGTGCGGTTGGAGGTACCTCGGGCCGGTCTTTAGAGAAGAAGTGTCGCTTAGTAGAGGGTACCCGAAAGGGTAAGCCGCCTACAGACCACTGACGTAATGTCACATAGTTCCAGTCCTGGATTAGCCGATAATTATAAGCAATTGCTTAGGGCATCCCCTCTAGGGCACCAGAGACCAGCGAAAAAAAAAACGAACACACGAAAGTTAATAAGCAATTTCAAAATCCGCGTGTTTCATTCATATGCTATAAAAAAAACCTCAAAAAGTAACCTAACTCATGCAGAATTATATAGAAATTTACACGATGATAAATTAGAATCAGCATTTCCAAATGTCGTTAATGTTAAAAAAATTCGTAAGGCTTATGCGTCGTACGTATTTTTTTAACATTAATGATCACCAACTGTACTGCAAAAAGATCTTTTTCAAAACTAAAAATTATTAGGGGGTCATAGTCCGGAGCGTGCTCGTCGCGATCCCTGCCAGCCTAGCACAGACTGCAATTCGGCTAGAACGTGTACCGCAGTGCGGGTTAGGGCTTGCCCCGGAGGCGACGCGTACTGACCCGCCTCCGTTGGTGTCAACAATGGCAGATACGTCGATGGGGGCCGCCACCTATCACGCCTTGCACAGTTTGGCGAGTAGAGGGGAGCAGTGTGTCTAGCAGAATGTAAGAGGTGGTGTGGAAGGTAAGTTACACGAGCTGGTAACTGTCATGTCGGACAGACAACTTGGTGTGCTCTGTGTAACAGAGACCAAGCGAAATGGCAGCGACGCCTGTGATCTTACTGGTGGTGGGATGCTCTGTGGTACGGTGTACTGCAGAGCGATCGGGCCAGCATGAGGGTAGGGATGTTGCTGTCCGCTCGCTTGGCCTCAGGTGTGAATGACTATTGAATGTTCGATCCCAGACTTCTATGGGTGGAATAAAACTTGGTGTCACCAGGGTCTTTATGATCGTAGCTTATGCTCCCGTGGGCTCCTCAGTGGCATCGGATCTAGAGAAGTTCTGAGATAAAGTTAGGGAAGTTCTGGATTTGGCAAAAGCCACTGAACGCGTGATCGTATGCGGAGACTTGAATGGGTGGGGACCAAGCGTCCAGACTTCGAGGACGTGCTTGGTTCATTTGGTGATAAGAGAGTGAATGATGCAGATAGTCTCATTGCGGATGCATGTATGGAGAAAAATCTTATTGTGTCAAACACATTTTTTCAACATAACATCCATATGTATACATGGAGAAGGAATGAACAGAGAAGTATGTTAGAGTATGTTAGATTAGTAGACAGTCACCTCCGAAGTAAAATTCTGGATGAATGGTTATGAATGGCTCCGAAGTAAAATTCTGGATGGAATGCCTACAGGGTCCACTGTCGACACGGACCATCCATCCATCCATCAGCCTTTCAAAGTCCACTGCTGGACATAGAGAACGCCACAACATGTGTGTTTCGCTCATATGGGGGATAGTGCCGTAATCGCCACGCTTGGCAGGCGGGTTGGCGATCGCAGTGGATGTTTTTAATACTCGAGGGAGTGCTGCTGCCCACTCCTCCGGTATTCCCTCAGTCGGCTCTTACGACTCCCATGGGTGGAGTGGGGTGGGACAATTCTAAAGCCGGCCCCACACGACAACTATCTTGTTATTGCGAGATTTAGTTGTCTGTTTAGCAAGTAGAGACATTGGCGAGAGCGTGTCCACTTCGGAGGGCTTGAAAGAATAAAGATTGAAAAGTTGCAAGAAGGAAGTGTAAGAGCAAAGTATGCAGAGGGTGTCCGTGAACGGCTGACAATGGCAAGGCAGCCGGAATCGGATATAGAAGAATGCTGGAGAGTATTGAAAGATAGTATGGTAGATACAGCGAAAGAAGTATGTGGATGCTCAAAGATACATAGGAAAGTGAAAGGTGACGCATGGTGGGATATAGAAGTAGCAGCTTCCGTATATATTCCATATATATTCCGCAGGGGTTCACGTTACGACCACCGAAGGAATGTGACATAGTTCCAGTGGCCCGCCAAGAAAGGCGGAGAGACGGCACATGGCGGGTTTCTTTAGTGGGTGAAGGCCCCACACTACCCTGTTCGTTGCCCCGAACGACGGGGTGTGCGGTTAGGAACATTTTTTCCCGCCTTAACAAAAAAATAAAATAAAAAAAAAGGGGTTCACGTTATGACTGTGCACACTACAGAGCTATAAGCTTGACCAGTTCGGCAGCCAAAGTGTATGGTAAGATTATCGAAAGGAGAATGAGGAGGGTGTCTGATGAATCTCTATATGAGGCACAAGTAGGTTTCAGGTGTGGAAGACGATGCATGGATCACGTGTTTTCTCTGCGCAACATTGTAGAGAAGCATCTAGCTAGCAGTTTTGGGGATTTTAAAAAAGCATTTGACACAGTTGTACGAAAGGAGCTTTGGGGCATTTTGTTAGAGTATGATATCAACGGTAGACTGCTGCAAGCGGTGCAGTCCAACTACATGGACTCCAGAGCTTGTGTGCGGCTGGATGATGAAATGTCATCGTCCTGGTTTAATGTAAATATCGGCGTTAAACAGAACAGATGCCAAAGTATCGGTTGGAAATAGTGTACTAGAAAGAAGTGGATGAATCTGTATATCTTGGATGTGGATTCATTCGGGATGGAAGGTACACCACTGATATAGAGAGAAGAGTAAATGCGGAAAATAGAGTGAACAGAGCATTGGGTCAACTTCTCGGCAGCCACCAACTCAGCCAGAAGGCACGGGTTGCAATACACAATGCTCTGCTTTTCCTAACGTTACTATATGGAAGCGAGAGTTGGATAATGCAAAAGGAGTATGAGAGAAAATCAATGCGGTAGAAATGCGATCTCTGCGAAGAATCTGTGGAATGAGGCTGGCTGACCGCATTCGTAACGACGACGTAAGAGGGCGAGTAGGTATGTAAGAGAGTATTGGTGTAAAGATGCGAATGGGAATACTCCGATGGTTCGGACATGTGGAAAGAATGCTGGACGAGCGACTGGTTAAGAAGATATACAATGCGAAAATGGAAGGATGTAGGTACAAGGGAGGAGACCGAGACTCACCTACCTAGACCAAATCGGTCATTTATTGAAGGAAGGTGGAGTCAGGAGTCTCCGAAACCGACCGAACCGTGTATGAAGAGAATTATGAATATTAAGGAAGCGAGTGATGTATGCAAGAATAGAGCCTCTGGGCACTCTGTTCTCTCTGCCTACCCCGCAAGGGAAATGGCGTCATAATAAGTAAAAAATATAAAAAATGAAAAAAGAACAACCATGGGTCAAAAAACATTAGATGTATTGCCTTTATTATATATCGAATTATGCTCAAATCGCTGGACGACTATTTACCGTGAATTAAATATCTGAAAAAAAAAAGCAAATCAAATTTAATAAATAAATAAAAATGTTTTGGTTTCTAACAATAATTAATGAATTACTCTATTCCTACTCTACCTACATATCTTTTTCGTCCTTCTTATATACTACTCTGTCAAGAAAGTACCGGGAATGGATGATTTGTTTATGGTTCCAAATTCAAATTTTTGTTTTATTTTTTTTTGTTGTAAGATTGGCACAACTATTACCCATTTTGGCGCGGAATTTGAGTTGAATCTGTTATTTATGTTAAATACAGTGGTGTTTTTAGTTATATCATATCTAGTGTATATTGCGAATTTCCTAATGTACTAAAACATCAAACAAAGAGTTTGTCTTAAATTTTGCATCGCCAATGGAATTTCGTGTTCGGAGTCACTGAAAATGTTACAGAAGGCTTCCGGTAAATCGAATTTATCAAAAACACGTACTTATGAGTGGTACAAAGCGTTTAAAAGCGGTCGAGATGTGATGGAAGATTTGCCTCGCTCTGGTAGGCCATCAACGTCTGCAACTTTAGTTAACATTACAAAATTGAAGGAAATAGTGACTGAAAATCCTCATTCAACTTTGAGAGAACAGCCGCCGAACTTTCTGTGTCTCACGAGTCGATCCGTACCCGCATGAGAGTCACTGAGGACATGCTAGAACGAGTAAATTCCGACCCAACATTCATGAAACGCATTTTTACTGGTAACGAGACGTGGGTTTACGAGTTTGACATGCAAACTAGTCAACAAGCTTCGGAGTGGCGACTTCCAACTGAAACCGAAAAAACCACGCCAAAGTCGATCAAAAGTCAAAGTCATGTTGACTGTTTTCTTTGACTATCGCGGTGTTGTGCACTTGGAGTTCTTGCCAAAAGGTCAAACGGTAAATAAAGAATATTATTTGAGCGTTATGCGGCGTTTAAGAGAGCAAATTCGACGAAAAAGGCCAGATTTATAGAAAGAAAATTCTTGGATTTTGCACCACGATAATGCGCCTTCGCACAAGGCCATCATTGTGAATGAATTTTTGTCCAAACACTCAACAAATACCATCGAGCAACCACCATATTCACCAGATATGGCTCCAGCCGACTTCTTTCTTTTTCCTAAACTCAAATTACCACTTCGTGGCACCCGTTTTCAATCGGTAGAAGACATAAAGGAGAATTCACGGCGAGAACTGAAATTAATTCCGGAAACAGCGTTTAAAAAATGTTTTGATGATTGGATTATTCGATGGCGTAAGTCTATCGTTTCTGAAGGAGCATACTTTGAAGGTGATAAAATAAATTTGGATGAATAACAAAATTTTTGTGTATTATTGATCTTTTCCTGGTACTTTCTTGACAGAGTAGTATATGTATATGGGGTCGTGTGTTCTATTCCCACCCACGGTCAATGTGACGAACACATAAAAATATGCTGGCTGTGTAAGATGTTCCCGAGGTGAGTTGAAATCAGGTAGGCGGCCGGTAGGAAAAATATAGCCGAATCTTAGGACAACATGTGAAATCACGTTGTGTCGTCCCCACCTAGCATGGGATAAGAGCAGGAGAAACTACACATACATTATTCTACCTACGATACGTAATAACATTTTTTTTTAATTAATTCTTTGTAGTTCACTTAAAGGATAGGGGGGCCCACAGGGAAAGAGTGCTTAGGGCATCAAGTTACCTTAATCCGGCACTGCATAGTTTCAGTGGTCTGCCAATACAGGCGGAGAGATGGCACAGGGCGGGCTTGTTTAGTGAGTGAGGGCATACGGTTAAGGACATTTTTAACGCCTTAACAAAAAAAGCTTATCACTGCACGGAATGGGGATGATAATAAATTAGTTCTTAAGAAGTATCTGTTAATTCCGTAAACTGTTTTTTTTATAAGTCTCCTCTCTTCCTCTTGATAAGATTTAGTGAAATTTGGTAGAACTAACCTCCCTCCTACTAAAATTTTTTTAGTCTCACGTGGTTCCAGTGATTGGTAAACAAATACGCGTGGGCAAAATCACTTTTTCTTAAAAATTAGGTGCGTAACCCTATCATTTTTTTTTGTTACATAGCCAGTTCCATTCTATGATCGCTAACGCTATAGAAAACTTTACCCGAACCGTGCCCTAATTAATTTCGCGTTTAAGAAGTGACTGTAGTACAAAAGACATCAACGCGATACATTGATTACATAAATATAATAACATCGTAGTTATCATTTCATAGAGCATGCATCAAGCAAGAATGCTAGACAGAGTTTAGTATATTATGTTGGTGATTAAATTTTAATCTAAATAAATGGACAGGTGTTTAATAATTTATGTTTTTTATTGTTTATCTTATGTCGATATCGATATGCATCGGCGGAAGCGATTCTCTCTCATAGTTTTCTATTGCTTAGTGAAGAAATAGAAAAAGTTGCTAGGTAGGAACCATATGAGTACAAATTAAGTAACTTAGGCAAGACTCACCACCCGCATCACTTACTCTCATTTGAGACACAATAACCACTTGCTTATAACAAACACATAGCTTCAATTTCTTAGTTTTTATTTAATTAGAGTAATTAGTAAAATATGTATTAAAGCCTAAGTTGTAAAGTTCAAATATACACTTTTCGCTCTAGTGCTAGCACCTTGTTTATCCCAGCATGATTGGGCCGACTCCATTAGGTAAATATCACCCTCTTGGAGAAAATCTGCGTGAAACAACGGTATGTAATCACTTTTTTTTTTTTTTTGTTAAGGCGGGAAAAAAAATGTTCCTAACCGCACATCCCGTCATTCGGGGCAACGAACAGGGTAGTGTGGGGCCTGCACCCACTAAAGAAACCCGCCGTGTGCCGTCTCTCCGCCATTATTGGCGGGCCACTGGAACTGTGTTACATTCCTTCGGTGGTACGGTATGTAATCCCTAACAATTTGTTTTGTATGGTGAGTGAGAGCGCCTTAAGCTCAACTCATGTTTTTATGTTATATACTGAGTTAACGACTCGCGAGTGATGGCTTTAGTGTTGCCAGCGTCCATATGCTACGGTAGCTGCTTAGCACCAAGTAGGCCATATGCTAATTTGCTACCCATGGGTGTTACTACGTGTAGTATAATAGAAAAAACATTCTAATAATAGACAGATAATCAAATGTTTGCGAATTGCATAAACACAACTTATGCCGTGCGGGAATCGAACCCACACACTGGTGTTTAAAAAATTAATAATTCTAAACAGATTGTCTGTAAGCACTCTATATCAACATTAAAAGTATCAATCGTTGAAACTAAAGAACGTAGAAATTGGCGCTCAAAACGGTTGAGCTCAACCTGTTTGAGGGGTGCCCCCTTGACCCCACTCCCGGCGTACCTCGCCAGTGCCATCCGAGCATCGGTACAGCTCACCTGCGCGTGCGCACCTCACCTCACACAAAAACACGTTACCTAGTGATATTCAGTGTGTATCCCGGATTGCAGTGCAGTGTTTTGCAATTTGATTATAATATTCTGTGTTAAACAGTGATTATTAATGAATTATGTATCTGTGATATTCCATCGATAGGATTTTGGAGGTAATGAGCTTTTATTTTCACGTTGTGTTGCTTGTTGAAAGCTCTGTCGTTATCACGTGAACGAAACTTTGTCTATGATGCGTGGAAAAAAAAACCTTCTTTACTACTTCGGCAAATCTCGTCTATGAAACGTGCAGTGTTGATGAAAACCTTCCTATCATTCTATCTATCAAGCATAGGAATCTTCAATAGGCAATATTTAGAAGCCTGTGAATCTGTATTATACAGATAAGTCCATAAACTCTGGTTACACTTGATCATTTAATACACTGTCAGATATACCACAGTTTGTAATACAACATGTGCAGATCTATTTACTGGTGTTTAAAAGAGTAGGCTTAAACTTAACTACAATTACAACAATGCCAAATTTTCCCTCATTATAACCAAAAAAATAAGATTAGTATCAAATTAAATATCTCTAGAAATATCTCAACATGCATGAGAATAGTTTAACAGTGATAATATACTCAAAACCAGCTTTTACATAGAGCCTTATCTCGGATTTAGATGTAACTTGGAATAATTCTCCTTGAAAGTAGTTATCTTTAAGCTCACGTTCATTTAAATACGCGTAGGCTACGGTGATTCTACATTATGAAGTAGTGCCTCATAACTATAATCAGCCCGCGGCATTGCTTGCATTTCATAAATCCAATTTGTTATAAGGCTAGACGTATGGTGATAAAAGTAATTTTATACTCATTATAATTTGCAATAAGTAGTTTAATTAACTTTGCATAGCGATGGTAGTTTGGGATCAAGGCATATTAATCACTAAGAAAAAAAAATGCTAAATAGAAATACATAATACTTTATTAAAGTTTAATAATATTTTTAATAACCTCGATTATCAAGTAAAACCTGCATGCAACTTATTTATTAATTATACATAAAAAAATATTTGAATATAATAATTTAACATAAAAAATCATGATATGTATTACTTATACATTCTTTGTTTTAAATAAATTAATAATTGATATCGATTAGTTTAGTTATTTAAATTAACAAGTCATACATACTCAGAACAAATCATAAACCTAACTATACACGTACTACATAATTAAAAATGTATTAAATTATTTTACCAAATTTACTTAGGCACGGAAAAAATGTCATCGAAGAGAATAATTTTACTATAATGCGAGATGGGCAATGGCAAAAATAGGCGGATTGATCGATTCTTTGACAGGATTTTTATAATTATAAGAAATTATCACATATTTAATGGCAACCATATTGGTTTTCGCTTTTATCCGCTCTGGTTTAGTAAAATCATGTGTAAAATTAAAAATGTGTAATTCGATAAGTTGACAAAACTAGATATTATAATTATTAAATGAATCCTTCATTTGAAATTAGATGCCGACGGTAAATACGGCAACATAAAATACATTAAAAATATACATAGAAGTTACTATCTTGAAAAGTAATTACAATTTTATCGTTAATATTATTTCTTCTGTTACCAGAAACTTAAACTCAGTGTAAAAATGTGCACATAGGTTAAGACAAAATCACCAATAGTTGATCGAAGAAAACATTTGCAGATCCCAACTTAATAATGGTTTCTTTTTTATGTTACAGATAAACGGTGATATTCATTAACAAAAGTATTTATTTTTAAAATTAGATTTTTTTTAGTAACTGATCATGTAAGCAAAATTAGAAAATCCTATTTTGATCAGTAGTCTTTGTACGCTTTAGTTAACCAATGGATGTTATTACCGTTAATTTTTGTTGTATACAACAGTGACATTTAGTGGCAAATATAGTTAAATATAGCATTAAAAACAATGGTTTGCCAGAAGATGCAGGTTCAAATCATGCCTGTTATTTTCGATTTAATATTTTTGCACTTTCGTGTTCATAATGTTCATTTTTAAGGCTAAAAATATCTTAAAAATATATAACAAAATAAAGATTATTATAACTTCTGGTATTTACGCGAATGTTACACATTACGAATTCAAAGTACGATAAGGAAACTATCGCGTGTACTTGATTTTCTCGGGTAAACTGACTCAGTCTACTACACTACTACTATAGACCACGAATGCTGTAAAGTATTTGAAACGGCATAGATTCCGACGTAGTTTTCTGTTACTATTATTAAGCTGTAACAGAGCGGTGTCATTTAAGAAAAAAAAGACTGTTTTAGGCTATTTAGGTGTGACCACCGAAGGAATGTAACACAGTTCCAGTGGCCCGCCAATAAAGGCGGAGAGACGGCACACGGCGGGTTTCTTTAGTGGGTGCAGGCCCCACACTACGCGGTTAGGAACATTTTTTCCGCCTTAACAAAAAAAAAAAAAAAACAGGCTATTTAGGTGTCTCTGAGTATAATAAATTTTTTTAGGCTTTTTGTCTCTATGTCTGTTTGCACATCATGTCAAAACTACAGTACCTGTTGATAGCACTAGATTAGATTTAAACACTGGTTACTTTGTTCCCGCTACTACACAGGGAACCTGAGATATAACCTAAAAATTTTGTATGCGGCGGAGCCGCGGGCAATGGTTAACATTTTATAAAACAAAGATTATGTTGCTTACATAACAAAAATTTTTTTTTCTTTGGAGATATAATAATTAAAAATATCAAAATAGAAGTAGTTTTGTTTGATGTTTTATCCATTACTGTGAGAATTTCCATTAAATAGGTATTACTATGTATTTAAAAAGTAGTTAAATAAGCCACACAGTCATAAAAAAAGTTACATACATATATTAATTTAACATAAATTTGTCCGTAAGGTGACAGAAGAATAATAATAAAGAATACAAGTGTCACCACCCCATTATTTCCCACGGGTGTCGTACGAGGCGATTAAGGGAAGTAAGCAATTATCACCCATTGCATTACTGGTGGTAGGGCTGGGTATCAAGTGGAAGTACTCACTTGCTATCGGGCCCGAGCGGGTTGGTACCACCATCTCCTGTGTGACCGGCCATGAAGCACATCGGTGTATTTTGGTTGTAGCAGGAGATAGCCGTTAATTCTTTCATTTCATATCTGTGGAATGAAATGGTGAGCAGCGGCTTGAGAATAATCCCGGTATAGTGGAGTCCGTGAGCGATGGCTACCATTTACTATCAGGTCAGGTGTGCCGTAGCTCGTCTGCAATAAAAATGCAAAAAAAATATGTTTTGTTGTTATTTCTGATATATGTTATGTATAATTAAGATTTAAAATAAAAATAATAATAATTAGAAAAATATTAATTAAAAATTAACAAAAGTAAAAAGTATAACACATGTATTCACGTCAACTTTAATCAATTATAAACAATATTATGATAGTTGGTAGGTTGGCACTATAAATAGCTATTAAAAAATTTATAATTCAGCAATAATATGCAGCTCATTAATCGTTGCACATTTTAATGGAAATTTTGTGTATAAATACTGTTTTTATTTTTGATTCGTCATATTATTTAACATTTTGCTGTTAAAGTGATGCGCAGTGCATTTATCCAATTAAGCTGAAGATATTGTCTTTAAAGATAGTAAATTGCTATTTATATTTATTATATCAGGAAATTAATTAGTATCACCTTTAAAATGGTCTGTGGACTTGCCGCATGTGAAATCGATGCTAGATTTATTGTTACTCACTTTATTACTTAAAGACAAACTTTATCGATAGACTATTTTTCCTAAATGGTGTTTTGGTATAGGTATTACCTAACCATTTATTTCTGTAGATTCATAACTGCGAACCGCGACTCGTCCGTGTGGAATTTAATTATATTATTTTTCTAAAAGTAGCCTTACTCCTTATAGCATCAGCTATTTGCCAGTAAAGTTCCCGTTCAAATAGGTGTTTTGGAGATTATCCAGAACAAATGGACAGGTGGTTAGTATCATTAAAAATTGATATTTTGTTATGGACAACTTATATACGTTATTATACATTTAGTAAAAAGCTGTTATTTAGACCTACCAAATAGATACCTCAATTTTATTTATTTGTATAGATTACATTTTGAGATTTATACCTATAGAATTATATAGAAATAGGAACCTAGATTTATTAAAAACTTGTTAATACTAGATAATGTAGGTGAATGTTTTAGTCGCTTTAAATTGGGTACAATAATAAATTATTCCACTCTAATATAGGAGATGTGAATGCGTTATTTCAAGTAGTAAATTGAGTTTTGTGCTCATTGTAGATATGCCATAAAATTAAAAAATCTACCTTTAATGAACTAAACTATAGTTATTATTGTTATATTAAAAAAAATATAGCTAACATTTTGTTATGTAGTTTATAAATATATAGCGTTCAAAATTGTTCACATCGAAGGTGTTCGCGCGTATGATTTGTTTGAAAAAAGGTGCATAGTTGAAATTGCAGCGGCCTTGTTTGAGACATAATTCATTCTCACAGATGCCGTGTTTGTGAACGAAATTCGGAATTTTTGATGTCCGCCGCACCACGAATCTCGCGTACCCAACATTCTTGGTGGTAATTCGTTTAGAAATCACTTGATTTTCATGTTTAACATCCTTACTAATATTAAAGAAGCGATAGTGCGTTTGCTTGTAACGTTTTCACGCACTACGTACCTATCTACTTAATTGATCGTCATGAAGTTTTGAATAAATATAGTTCGCAGCCGACAAAAGGCAACTTTTTGTTTAAAGTTGCTTAATCCCTGTCTGTGAGATAGTATTTTTTTTTGCATAAAATGATAATTTAGATATCTACGCAAATTAAGTCACATGCAAAATTTAGTTTTGTAGAGTTTATATAAAATTATTTGACGTCACGTGTTGGTATCAAATATAAATTCTAATTTTGTTACTAAACGTAGGTAAAATTAATAAGCCTACCGACAGATCACTATGAATATTTGGAACAGTTAGTTTCGATAATTCTATGGTTAAAACATTTATTTTTCTATTTATTTATTTTATTTACAATTAAGTGTTTCAGACGAATGGTAAATTTTACTATATTATATTATAAAAAATAAACTGTTTTTATTATTTATTTAATGACAATCACATGAAAATTTCATGGCGTTGGCATTTGCTCGTCTCGTATTTATTCTGATATCGTGCGATTACTTCGATCTTCTGCGTAGATAACTAGCAAAATATCATTAGAAATATGTTTTCATTGAAAATTCATATACACGAAACTTGTCAATAAAATGTTATTGTGTCAGCTAACTTCGTAAAACTAATAAACAAAATGTCGAGACATCAACCTGTGTAAATGTAATATACATGCTACATTACTGGCCCTATACCTAACCGCATCTCCCCATTTTTTCTACGTCACATTTTACATTTTCACAAACCTTTGTTCTTAATCGTTGAGTATGCAATTTAAAGACACAAAATATCACATTAGTATCCAGGTTCTATCAGAGAATCGAATCGAAAGGCTTTTCAATCACTACACCATCTGCTGTCAATTCGAATAAGTTATAATAAATATAGTAAATTTTATTCTTTACCTTTCTAAAGGGACCTTTTCACGTTTAAATTAATGAAGACATAAATAGACGTACTCGAACTTTAACTTTAAACTCAATTTATTTTCCCTATAAAAGCTACTAAAACATTTATACCAGTGAGAACACTAGAAAATATACTTAAATGTCTAACGCGAGATATGTGCAAGCGCGCTGCATGTACCTTTTGAGGTTCCGATAGCAATTAATTTAGGTTTTTACGACCTATCTGCCAGATACCTCTCTATAAGTCGTTCTAAATGTTATCACTTCAAATATAAAATAGAACCGCTGCCTCAGCAAAATCGACGAAAGCTGCTCTAGTATGTATTTATAGATATCGTAATTTCTGTAACCTTTATTCGATATACATAACATCCATCCAACCATCCATCCATCAGCCTTTTAAAGTCCACTGCTGGACATAGGCCTCTCCAAGAATGGGGGATAGTGCCGAAATCGCCACGCTTGGCAGGCGGGTTGGCGATCGTAGTGGATGTTGTTCTCCCTCGGTATTCCCCTCAGTCGGCTCTTACGACTCCCATGGGTGGAGAGGGATGGGACAATTCTAAAGCCGGCCCCACACGGCGGGTATATACATAAGATATATTATTTAAATAATATACTTAACATATACCATAATTAAATTTGGATCAATCAGTAATGTGTTATTTATATGTTTAGTTAATTTTGTACTATTCTTTGCTCGTGGCAGGCATGCTAGTTTTTAGATTGTGTCTCAGGATCCTGATATTATAGAAGGATAAAACGTACACCAGTCTTTAAGACTACTGAACAGATATCAATTAAAAAAATAATAATCAATACAAGTTGAGTAGTTTCTGCGTTAGGGGCAAACAAGCAAACAGACAAACAGACTGCACAAATGGTGGTTTAGATGCCGGCCCGGGAGTGTTGTGGGTTCGATTCCCACGCAGGACAACTCTTTGTGTGATCCACAAATGATTGTTCCGAGTCTGGGTGGAATTTGTTTTTGTAAAGTTCCCGCGATACAAGGGTTATTCGTTAGTGCAG
Organism: Leucoma salicis; assembly: GCA_948253155.1. Lineage (NCBI taxonomy): Eukaryota > Metazoa > Arthropoda > Insecta > Lepidoptera > Erebidae > Leucoma > Leucoma salicis. Next base: position 3,844,144 of record OX411808.1, on the reverse strand, counting down.
GGTGTTGTCTTTTAAAAAAAAATAAAGATAACGATTAAAGTTTTTTTTTTGTGTTAAGCTTATTATTTTTTAAGACCTAGCTTATATTTGTTTTTAAGATACAATTATAATTTATTTTTGCTTTCTTTAATGTAGGCACTTGTAGATCACTAGAAATTTTATTAAAAGAAATGTTGTTCCAATCGTTCCACGTATAACCGCCAGTCGTCACTATGCACTTTGAACTCATCAATTTTTCGATCACTTTTACTTCTAGTTCTGTAGGTATATAATTGAAACAATAATTACGCGTATGATTATTATTCCTCGTTGCCACTGTAGTATATATGGTATATTCCAAGGCAGGGTTCGGGAAATGAGTTCACCAGTAGTCGCTATAACGTATCTTACTCAACTACGTGATCACATTACAGTGAACATATATATGCAAATTTTATTGAATATTGGTAAATTAATAAAACCTCACGCATTATTTATTCAACTAAATCAGGCTAGCTTGTTAAATATATTAAAAAAAAATATTCTATGGAATAAAATATCCCCAAAGATTTGATAGAGATTGTCTTGGTCAAAGTTCAGCTTTTGCCATTAGATTCCGACGGAAGTTATTTGCCTATGCCTGGTTAACGGCTTTGCCAGTTATCAAAGAATAAAAAAACTTGACTTTTAAGGTCCAAAATTAATGGCGTAATAAAACTATAATTATCTGTAGAAGATTAAATCGAGACAAAATGTCAACTACATTATAAGAGTAATTCAGTAGTTTTAAATAAGCTCGTAAATGTCTTTCAATGTAAATGATAATAATTATTTTATGCAGTTTAATTTGCACTTTATTGATTATGAATAAATTGCTGTTGATATGAGAGTTTACTTTTAAATAGTGACCTGGTGAGGTTTCGTATGCCAATTTCAATTTCTATAATCTTAAAAGTAATACCTACACTTCTTAAAGCTAACGGTAAACAATATGTATGTAGTAAGGATATCTAATATTATTAAAAGAATGAAAACGACTTGAATGGGATTTGAATTCATGAATTATGGAAATGTATTTTAATAATATGGAAATAAAATAATATGGAACAGAACTCCATCACTTTTAAATTATATCATTTTTATACCTGACTAGCCTATGCCCACGGCTCTGCTGCAGCCAAAAGCCAGATTTTAAGTTATATCTCAAGTTCCCGATATAGTAGCGGGATAATAAATATACCAGTTTTTAAGTCCAATCAAGACCTATCAAATAAAAAAGTTGCATCAACATCCGTTCAATAGTTTTTGCGTGATGCACGAACGACCAAACAGATAAACAGACAAAAAAATCTAAAAAAATACGTAGAACCTGAGTCTCCTGGATTCTTCCGTAAAAATAGTTTTATTGCAAAATGGTCGAGCATGTCCAATGCTTTCAATAGATATATGTACCTATATAAAAATAAAAAATATTACTGAATATAGAATATGGCCTTATATCAGGAAGAAAACTCATTAAAATTGGAGACTTTGTAATGAAAAAAAAATTATAAGTAACGCTGTTATTTAATACATATACCACTATCTAAACCTATTAAATGATGGTTACTATACCTACATGCCATTAAACAAACCGCTCCGCACCAAAGGCAGCAAAAAATATTTCTAACATCGAAATCTCATTTACGCTCAAGGGTATGCACCCCTATTTATATCGCTTACCTGCCTCTTATACCTGATCTATAGAGCTTTCAGTAGAGACAACACTAAATAATAATATTATTCAAAGTAAAATTGTTTACTTTGCTTTAACAGGCAGGGTTTCCGATTCGGTAGAAAGTAATATTTTAAAATAAAATTCCCATCTGAATTTTTAGTAAGTAAATTAAATTAACTCAGTTTATATTATATGTACCTATATGATGTCTTACTTCTTGGCAAGACATTAAAATATTTTTGGTATGTTTTTTCTTTTTTTAATATATTGAAAATAGTGGTTATATTTTAATTAACAAATTGGGAACCAGCAGAGAATTATATTATGGTATGAATTCAATATTTTTTTATTAAATATAATAGGTAACTATGAAATTAAATTGATAATATAGTAATATATAAAAACATTCGCGGTGTAGTTTTTTATAAATATATACAAACTAATAATGTAAGCATTCAAACGAACAAAAAAATCCTGAACACGTCCATATAGCGTTAGTGGAAAATATGAATATTTATAAAAAAGAAACAGTCTATTATTTAGAAACAAAATAGAAAGAAAATAAACGTCACAATTAAAACAGAAACGTGTGTTGTGTGCAAGTTTATTATAACATATTACATAATATATGTATACGTGGTTTGATTCGGGCCTCGTGACGTAGTCGATAGTGTAACCGACTTCCGTGCACGGGGTCGTGGGTTCGATTCCAACTCAGAACATTTTTTTGTGTGATGAACACAGATATTTGTACTGCGTCTAGGTGTTTTCTATCTATTATACGTATGTTTGTATGTATTTACAAATCCAAAAATAATATATGTATTATATCCGTATGGTACTCATAGCACAAGCGTTAAGCTTAGTTTGGGACCAGAGGACGTTGTGTGAAGTGTCCGTGAATATTTATTTATTTTTATTATTATTATTTAGTCCTGCGTTTTAAAGTGCTAGCTCATAATTATGATAAGTAAGCTCATTAGTTGTTAATTTATCACAGCAGTACATAATTTTATAAGCGAACAAACATAGGGGTTTGTGTTTGTTAAATAGTTTCATAGTGTATTATAATTGATAAGCTCTCTCACAATGTTAGTAACTATCCTGAAAGCAAGGGACCGAACCCAGATATATAATAAATGTTCCTAACCGCATACCCCGTCGTTCGGGGCAACGAACAGGGTAGTGTGGGGCCCTCACGCACTAAAGAAACCCGCCGTGTGCCGTCTCTCCGCCTTTATTGGCGGGCCACCGGAACTATATTACATTCCTTCAGTGGTTATCTTTTACTGCCTGCAATACCATTTTTGACTTATATTATTAAATTATAATTAGACGCTACTCTAAGCAACTAAAACCTGATATTTTTAAAGGAATCACAAGAAATAGAGAAACATCATTAAGCACAATATATAGATAATTTATATCAACATCTTTTTTTCAGGTGCGAGTGACAATGTGTGTGCGGTGAGTGAGAAGAACGCGCGATGTTGCGCGTTATCACCTTCCTTTTGGTCGCGTCCGCGACCGCGGAGCACGTGCGTGAGTTCACTGTCAGAGAAAACGCCCGCGCTGATACCTTCGTTGGCCACCTAGGTGACGAACTTCCTGATGCTGCACCCCCTTATACCATCGTTCCTGTCCCCGGCAGTGCCGTCAACGACGATCTCCGAATAGACCCTCACACAGGAGAAATCAGAACACGTGCTCCATTAGACAGGGAAAATAGAGACCATTACGCGCTTGTCGCCATCCCCGCCAGCGGAGATAATATACGAGTAGTGGTCCGTGTTCTAGATGAAAACGATAATGCACCAACTTTTCCTACTTCTGTTATGAACGTTGAATTCTCAGAGAACACACCAAGAGATGTGAAAAGAAAGCTTAACCCTGCCAAAGATCAGGATCTAGGAGCGTTTAATACGCAGCGATACAATATAGTATCAGGAAATACAGATAACGCATTCAGGCTGTCTTCCCACAGGGAGAGAGATGGGGTCCTTTATTTGGATCTACAGATTAACGGCTTTCTCGATAGGGAGACGAATGACCGTTATCAGTTAGTTATAGAAGCGTTAGATGGTGGTACACCACCACTTAGGGGTACTATGACAGTAAATATAACTATTTTAGATGTGAATGATAATCCTCCAGTGTTTGCTGAAAGTGTTTATTCTGCATCCATTGCAGAGAACGCCACAGTTGGCACTTCTGTACTAAAAGTGTCCGCGACAGACTCCGACTCGGGTGAAAATGGTTTGATAGAATATTCAATAAACAGAAGACAGAGTGATAAGGAGAATATGTTTAAAATTGATCCAGAGTCTGGTGAAATATCCGTGAACAAAGCTTTAGACTTTGAAACGAAGGAATTGCATGAATTGGTTGTCGTCGCGAGGGACAAGGGTGCACAGCCATTAGAAACGACAGCATTTGTGTCAATTAGAGTGACTGATGTTAACGATAATCAGCCCACAATAGATGTTATATTTCTAAGTGATGATGCCACACCAAAGATATCTGAATCAGCGCAACTGGATGAATTTGTAGCTCGCATATCCGTCCATGATCCAGATTCTAAAACGGAATACGCAAATGTCAACGTTACATTGAGTGGCGGGGATGGGCACTTTGATTTGCGAACTCATGATAATATTATTTACCTGGTGGTAGTTGCATTACCGTTGGATCGTGAGGCTCGTTCTTCCTATACCCTAAATGTGGTAGCTACTGATAAAGGCTCACCCCCTCTACACGCGTCTAGAGTCATAAGTCTTAGGGTAACCGATGTGAATGATAACGCTCCGGTTTTCCTTGAGTCTGAATACAAAGCGAGTGTTCCTGAAGCCGCAGTGCCTGGTACACCAGTTGTACAAGTATCTGCTAGTGATGAAGATGAGGGGGAGAATTCTGAAATTCGGTATTCGCTATTACCGACCCCACAATCAGATTGGTTTGCGATTGACGAGCGGTCAGGTCTAGTGACAACAAAGTCTAGGGTTGATTGTGAGACGAATCCGATGCCTCGTTTGACGATAGTGGCTCAGGATCGAGGGAATCCTCCAATGTCGTCTTCGGTAACGTTAGTAGTGACAGTGTTAGATGTGAACGACAACGAGCCGATCTTCGACCAGTCCTTCTACAACGTCACCGTGTCGGAGAACGAAGCTGTCGGCAGCTGCATTCTAAAGGTGAGTTTATGTCTTTAATATAATTTGTATGTTAATTAATGTTCATTTAAAGATTAACCGTATCAATTGTAACAAAATTTTCCAATTCAAACTTGTATGTATTTTGTATCTCATTTAAAGACAAAGGACGGAGGAATTTCCATATTATGACTATGGATGATGTAAAGTGTAAAAAGTATCTGAACGTTTGGAAAAGCGATACATTTTGTACTATTTTTAACCATTTTTAACCAAGTTCCAAAAGGACGAGGCTATATGTATGGACTATTTTGACGTCTCCCTGTTTTCTGAGTCAATTTGCGTAATTTGTTTTTTTATACTACACAAAGTGGTACCAGAAAATATGGTGATGATCGACGTTGACGTTAAATTATTAAAATATTAATTTCATTCTCTAAGGCTTAGGCATAATTTGTAGGATTGGTGACGACATTCTGTGATATTATTGCTAATTCTTCACATAACTGTATATCTACCTATATTTTTAAGTTTGTCGGGGTATGTCATTTATAATTTTTCATAAGCTAATCATAACAGTTCATTACGTAAAAGCCGGAGGGGAGGAGATCGACCTATAAAAAAAACAAATGTCTTTTTTACATTAGAATAAATTGAAGAAAAATATCCTGATATCCTATCGTGGCGCCACCTACCGGCTCCAAATGCGAATTTAAATGTTTTCGGCATATATAAGTTTATATTTTTGAGTTTACATACATACGAAGATATTACATATAAATTCTAATAATAAATAGTTCAAGAACTACTGAAGTATGCGCTTTGTATTCATAAAGTTCTATACCTTGTATGAAAAAACTAAGATGCGAGCCATAAATTCTAAGAGTACCTGGCTTCATAGGAGACACCTACACTAACGAAGGGTAATATACGACCCCGCAACAAATCACAAAGAAATCCGCACAGTGAAAGTGCAGTCGGCGTAGTAATTTGCCAGAAGTAAAATACGGTACTGGCATTATCTGCCAGGGAAATGCCAGATAATGATTTCTTATTATTTGCTATTTATCCATATTAGTGAAGTGGGACGTGTGGGTGCATATTACAATCTCTTAAGGGGTACCTTTCACGTTTTTGGATGTTGTTGGTATGATAGAAATAATATACCTTTTGTATCAGAATTGGAGTATCAATAACGTGCCCTTTTATCATGAATTGTTCTTGAAAGCGTGCTTGGATTGTAACGAAGGGCCATTTGTAATTAAAAAAATATAATTATGTTTGCAATAGTATATCACTGGTACTTTATTATAACAACTTATTACTTCAACTTCATTATTCATAAAATTCTACTTCGATTTGTAAAATCTACAATAATGGTAGGTATAATGCGAGTTATCTCTATCTTAAATTTTAACAGAGAACATTTCACATTTAGTATAAATACTGGGGTTACAACCATTTTTTAAAAGTAATATTGCAATTTTTTTAATCACAACCATTATATGAATATCGTATAAAAGTAAACAGTAAAAAATTGCAACAATAAACCAGGTGGAGTCTACAAACTCGATACCAATTAGTTACAGCTGACAGATCAATTCTACTTATCTCAGTCGGCCACGCCCGCACTTGACGAATTTGTTGTAAAAAAACTGAACTTTCATTAACTCTTATCTCGAAAAAGGCTGGCTCGTAACTTACACGAGTTAATTTCTTTTAATATATTCCAAGCATATTATTTTATAAGCTTGTACATAAATCTATCTTGTCGACTGATGTGAGTTTGGGCGTGCGCCGCGAACGATCTCGAATTGCGATCTAAATTGAAAATTAAACAGTGCGGAGCTTGTAGCCTCACTCGCACGGTGTCAAAACAGGCATAAGTCGTTGGGATCCAAACATGCCTTTGCCTATTCTAAAAAAAAATGTGCTTAATTTTTTCCTAGTACAATAAAGTGTGATGAGGTTTTATATAACTCAAATTAGGATTGTTATGTTTGTGCTTTCGACAGGTTTTTAGTTTGTCTTTTAAAATCCCATGTCAGATAGGGACCGTTTAAGTGTTTTATAAAGGAGATAGGGGTGGTGGGATTTATTGTTTGTGTGAAAGGCGATTACGTTAACAATATTGATTAATAATATAATTATGTAACGATTTACCAGAACTCATGGTGCGAAAATGTCACTATAGTTCAGTTGTCTGAGCGTTTAATTCGTTGTTAATCGTTTCATTCGTTTTTAATTTGGTGTTAAATTTCGTGTTATTTTTCATAATAATGATTGTATTTAATGATGATAAGTTATGTTAATGGTGGAAATTCTGGAAGGCTGTAATGTAAGGTTATACTACAACGAACAGTAACAGTTCAATTATATCAAATGGTAGTCAACAGTCAGTAAATTCATGGTACCGAATACACAATTGAATTGTTAGATTTTTCATCACTTGCAACACTGTCACGATCTCACGATTCCGCCGATTGTTATTTAGTTATTCGCATAAACCTCTATTTGTTTCGCTTTTAATAGAGGTTAAATGCTGCTAAAGGCTGACTAAATGAACTTTGGCCATTTAATTTTCTTCGTTAAATGTTAGTAATTTTACTTTCTACTATACTTCACTATTTTTAATGCTATTACTATCCCACTATGGGGCACGGGTGATCATGAGGTCTCGGGTTCGATCCCCGGGTCAAGCAGCGTTATTGAGGTTTTTCCTATAAAGAATAATTCTCAGTAACAGCCTGGCGTTTAGTAGCCTGGTTTTAGTTTGCCCGGTAGACAGCAATAGGCTCGCCACCTATTATCTGGGACTACATAGTTGGCAAACCGTGGGTGTGTAAAATATACCTACTTATTCTGCCTACCCCTTCGGGGATACAAGCATGAGACTATGTATTGGGCACAGGTCTCATAGTGAGAGGAAGGAAATATCATATTTAATGGCCCAGTGTAGTTTGGCAGATATCACATCTTAGCTGTCGCTAAAATCGAAAGCTCTCGAGCATGCAGGCTTCTTCACCATGTTATACACTCATTTCTATATAATTTCATTGAGTTTATCGTAATGAAAGTGGTAATGGATACAGTAAAGCAAAAGATTAGTAGTTTTATAAATTTAAATAGTGTTACAAACACAAGAAAATGAAATGTCTTATGTAGACACACAAACAAGCTTTATAATATCAAAGATTTCGCAAGGATCACACGAGAGGTTATTGGTATACTTATTCAATGTACTATTTGCGAGAATATTCAAAATTAATAATGTCTGCGATGAACATTAACGATTGTTTGTCCTTGTTCCAGCGGCAAATAATAATTCATGTACTTACATGATTGTTAGATTAAATGTGTGGGTTTGAAAACATTATGTACCTCTACAAATTATATGTTGATAAAAAGGTTCGTTGTTGTAAATATTGTCTATGCTAATGGACAAAATCTATATATAAATACTCTTTATATATCATAATATTGATAATTTTAAGAATCCTTCGTTTTGAAATGAATTAAAATTTGCAAAGGAATTAATAAATAATTACGCCAAACCTTATTAGACAGCAAATTTTAATTTAAACAGATTTCGTTTTATTTGTATCGTTTGTTTTTTTATTTTGTAATAGAACGAAATCAGTGTGTAGGTATATTGAAATTATGTCCGCGACCATTTTGCCGGGATGTAAAAGTAATCTATGTTCTTTCTGGGTTTCAGACTACATAATATATAAATTTCATGATGACCGTTTCAGTCGCAGTAACGAAACGAATTATCAACAACGGATTTGTCATGTCACGTAGGAACGTCACACATTACTAAAATGACTGTCAGAACGACGCAGAAATATATAAAAATATTATCTTTTACTTACATTAGTTAAATAACGGTTCCATAGTTATTTTTACAGCGGGACAGAGCGAGCCTCTGATAACCTGAGGCGCAGCCATATTGGATTCCGGTGTCCGTTGCCTAGGCTACCATTTCATTGCGCGCGTTGGCGACCTGACGTATCACTGTCGACATTTCTGCTCTCGCTTCCATTACTAATGTACTGTTTTAATAGGATTATTAGTATGTAATGTTTGTTACAATTTCTTGTACTCGATGTACTTGAGTACATATCGATGTTGATAGTAATATTAATCGAGTTTCTTATCTGTCTGTACTAAACAAGTTTCGTTTACTATGTATCCTCTGATCAGTCATTATCTAAGTAAAATTATGATATTTTAAATATTCAATTGAATTAATGTGTGTTTTTATAAGTATAAACATTTGTCATAGCTTTTTATATTCCACTTATAATAAAACTAAGAGGTTCTCAATAAATCTGTGGAGCAAGACTCAAATAGCTGCTAAACAGTCAAAGACAAGTTCTCTTATGGTTCTCAGTCACGCAACCGTAATTATGTAACAGAATGAATTTATTACACTAGTTATAATTATAAGTAAGACTTTTAAACGACGACGGCATTAGGCAGAATGCGAAACACATGAGTAAAAAATTGCGGTCTCTATTATCAAAGCAGGTAAATGTAGCAAAAGGTCTATCAATTAAATCATTACTAATATTACACACACCCAATAAACACACGCCATAAAAATAGATTATAAACATAGATCTGTATTGGGGAAAAAGTGAGTGGGTGTGCATATACTTTTCTTATGATATTTGGTTGTAATGTCTTAATAATTAATAATAATAATTTTAATGTCTGAAACTATATTTCTATTATGCAATTGAATCTATTACTATCATAATATATTATCTGTTATTGTGATTATTATCAATATTGTAATAATAATAAACAAACGGAAAATTATATTGTAAAATTGTTGCAATGCCTGGAAAAGGCTGCTAAGTGATAAGTACTATTTTTGATCTATATTTTTTTTAGCATTTGATATGCATCGCTACTTTTGGAAGTACAAATTATTTGTGAATAAAGAAAAAGAGATTTTTAGTACGAGTGGGATCAAACAGTATGAATTTTAATTGCAAAATTAAACTTACTATATTGGATTGATGCATGTGAATGCATTCCGATAGATGGCGTTGGTCGTAAAGACAAATGTGATGAGGAAATTGGCATGACCAAATAGCTCTGTACGATAGCTCAGTGGCGCACTTCCCCGGATTGGAAAAGACGCGGGTTCGTTTCCCGCTCGTACTAAACATCTCTTTTTCCTTATTCACAAATAATTTGTACTTCATAAGTACTATTTCTTTTTCTCTTTCCATCTATGTAATGACAAGTACGTAATAAATATTATAAAAAATAATTATTTAAGTCAGTATTATAAATTTGAAGTTTTAACTGCCTCGGTGGTGTAGCGGTAGTGTATGCGACTGCTAATCATGAGGTATCGGGTTCGATCCCCAGGTCGGGCAATGTTATTGAACTTTTCCTAAAAATAAAATTTCTCAGTAGCAGCCCAGAGTTTGGAAATGTGCCCGGTAGACGTCAATAATAATAATAATCATTTTATTAAATCATTTTGTTACAATATTGTGTACATAGAGGGATGTTCTTAAATTAGTGCAGAATTAGAGTTGTACCTGAACTAGGTGATCCTGTGTTTCAGGCAAGAATAAATAGGCTCGCCCCCTATTACGTGAGACTTAAACATAGCTGGCGAGTAGTGGGTGTGTAATACACCTCTGCCTACCCCTTCGAGGAATACAGGCGTGATGATATGTCTTTTTTTGCGTTCGTTTGTTACACTTTCACGCCATAACTAGTCAGATGATAATAATGAAATAGGCATACATGGGACATAGGCTGATTTTTGGCCCGAAAAAATGTATAGTTTATGGGATATAGATTTTTTAGTATAATTTTTGCATGGAGATTTTTAGTGTGCCGTAGGGTGATGTATTTATATTCTGAAGTCCACGCGGACGAAGTCGCGGGCAGAATCTAGTCTATACTATCATAAAGCTGTAACAGAGCTATGTCTATATATTTAAGATATTTGACAAAAAAATAATGCATTAGGCTATTTCGGCGTCTTTGAACACAAAATATTTTTTTTAAATTGTAGTATGTTTGTCTCTTTGCTTGTTCGGGCACCTGAAAAACTACTGAATTGATTTTGGTTATTTTTGTTTTGTTTGATAGCTCTCTATTAGACTTAAAAACTTGTACACAATTTATCCCGCTACTATAACGGAAACCTGAGATATAACCTAAAACTAGCTCTTGGCTGCAGCGTAGCCGTGGGCAAAGTAATATACTAATATACACTGTTTATCTAGAATTACCCTGCTATATACACATTTTAAATATTCAATAAGTCTATGATTTAATCATCAAGTGAAATTTCAGTTTTCTCTTTCGATATCATCGCCCATGCGTTTTGTTTTTACACGCAAACGCATTCAAACGATTCATGATATAACTTTTTTTCTAGCAGTAACTCCAACTGCGCGCAAAATTAATAACTATATAGTTACCTACGTTTTGTTGATCAAAGAAAATACACGTGATGAAATTTCGGCGGTAATTATTTAATTATTACTGTACTATATACATCTGATTACTGAAAGTATTTCCTACTAACATCTAACATGACAGCTGTACTGTAATACACTAGACAATCCACAGAACGCTAAGGTGTCCTAGTGTAAAGATTTCACACACTGCCAAACAAGTAGTTGAGTCGCAAGTTTGCTGTAATACCGTTGCGACGATATAGAAGGTGAATTACATGTTGGCGTTTATAGGTAGACAATGTAAATGGCCAAATAAGGGTTTTACAAAATATACTCCATAGTAAAAGCTCGTAATAGTAAATAAAGAATGCATTATTGTAATAATAACTCATGATGCCTGCTATAGATATCTTTAAATAACCCGTTTGCATCGTTGTCATTGTTGCAGAAGAATCGACAGGATAGTGTTGGGGAGCCCAGAAAAAGTTATTGTGTTATATTGATTGAAATGTGTGTGTAAATAATATTGCTAGTTTATGGATTTAGATCAATAAATATACTTTTTTAATTGTACATATATTCGTATCGAGTGGACTGCTTAAAGAATGCGATCATTAAAATTGTGTTCATAAAAATTTATGGTTTGATCTGAAGGGTTCGAGGGATTTAAAGTAAGCGATTTACGGGAGACATTCGCCGCAATTACGTCCAATAAAATAGTAAATTTGTATTATTGCTAATTACAAGAATCGGATATTACACTTTAATTTTTTAAAAGTGAATTATTTCTTAGGAATAGCATAAATATGATGAATACTTTAAAAATAATTTTATTGACACATTCCTTAAGTTAAGAAGGTTTTTATTTTAATTTTATTAAATTAGCACGAGATACATACCTAATCCTTAATCTTAGTAGACTCCGTATTCTAGCAAATACTATTTTTATAGTTGTTATTCAAAAGATAAAAAGTTGGTTCTTTTTAGTTCTACTTTTGACGTAGCCAAGCCCCCGCCATTTTTATGCTCTCTTCTGCCATAATTGGATAGCTGACAACGAAGAGGTTAAGTGGAGCAGTTTATCATTATAAGAATACTATCCTATCATTACTGTAACTACTGCTCATATTTAGCTCATAAGTACTAAAGAGGCCAACATAAATGAACAGGGAATATTTTGTCTACAATACCCGTCAGTGATATTCTTTTCTATTTGAGTACAGAGAGTTATAGCAGTATTATGAATGAACTGGGCGATGATACCAGATGTGTTGTTGCCAGCCATTTCAGAGCCAACAGCCTGGATCAGGTTTGTAAAATTTAACTTAAAAATACAGAAAAGCTACAGATTACTATAAAAGTAGTAGGTACTCTGTTTTATTAAACATGATATACTATATATTAAACGTTTAATAATATATTCACATTGTTTATTTAGGCAGGAAAAAATGTTCCTATTCACGCTCCGTACGGGGCAACGAGCAGAGTAGTATTCCTACTAAAATAACCCCGCGGATGCTGTCTCTTCGCCTGTGTTAGGGGACCACTGGAACTATACAACATTATTTCAGTGGTCCGCCGGCGGTATATAGCTGTCTTCTAATATATAATGTATACTAATGAAATCAACAGTCCTTCTAAAGCAAGTCTGTTAAAGGAAAAACGAGAATTACTAATTTCTCGTTCTGCCCTTTAAAACAAATATTGCATTAAATATATAAATTACACTAATGCAGACTACGTTGTAGCAATTAAACGCAATTCTACTACAATGAATATTCAATAGCTTATTGATCTTATTAAAAGGACGTTCTGTATATTTTTTTGTGTAATTATGAAGGCTCTTCTAGATTGTCAATGGACCGAGCATCGTGTGGAGATTGATTCTATAGCGCTCCAAGTTCAAAATTTTATAATACAATTAGATATTCACTTATTGTTGACCACCTATGATTGTGCGTAGCTATCAATAGGCATGATGATTGTTTTTCAAAATCTATTCTATGATATTCAAAAGCATCTAATAAGTGAAAAATTTAATATCATATTTCTGTAAAAATAATGGTTTTTTATGCAATGAAATTAAATTTAAATTTTAAGTTTCAAACTCACGTCAAAACGCAAGGCGATGTCATTCCGTTTGTCATGACGTCACGCCTCAGTACATCAACAGTAAACATTGGAGTCAAAGATCATGTAAGACACTACTTTACAATAATGTTTACTAAGTCGTGACGTCATTCGCTCTGATTGGTGTTTAAGCTATCATGGCGGATTGTTATTGTTATATTTTGTAGGTTTATTTTATCAAATATTTTATTAATCTCGCCATTAAAATAAGAATGAATACATTTTTTGTAATCCTTGAATCCTATTTCATTAGATCACTTAATATTTTGGCGATACTTGATTACTTTCATCAAGCCTATTATAGTTGGTCCCGTGCCTAGAAAAGCACGTTAAGAAGTTATTCTCTACCAAATTTTGTTAGTAAAAAGTTGACCATCAGGCATATTAAGGACTATATTTCTTTATAATTATGTTTATCTATATAAAATATACATATTTGCCGTGTGGGGACGGCTTTAGAATTGTCCCACCCCTCTCCACCCATGGGAGTCGTAAGAGCCGACTGAGAGTTACCGGGGGAGTGGGCAGCAGCACTCCCTCGAGTATTAACAACATCCACTGCGATCGCCAACCCGCCTGCCACGCGTGGCGATTACGGCACTATCCCCCATATGAGCGAAATACATGTTGAGGCGTTGTCTTGGGGAGGCCTATGTCCAGCAGTGGACGTCAAAAGGCTGATGGATGGATGGATGGATGGATATAAAATATATGTTTATATGCCGTGCCAACATTATTTAAATATATTCGCGATTACTGAGTATGTTTAAGTCGGCTGTATGTTGTCGTTTACAAGAACATTCCTGTTTAAAAAAAAACAAGTTCTCGATTTAAAATTCAAAATGTTGCTATTGCAATGATCACGACTGCTAGTAATCTTTGAAATAAGGCCTTATTTTCTATAGTTTAGAGAAGTATATTGCATTTATATTTTTTGTGTGATAAGGACACTGAGCTTACGTTCTATTAAGTGTGAGATAGGGATGCACTATGGACATCTGTGGGACTGAACATACTGAAGTCTCGAATTCATGAGTGTGAAACTTTTAGTTTAGTTAAAAAGTTTTTCGTTACTTGCTACCAATTTTTTTCGGGTCTTAATAAATGAAAAGCAAATCCGTGGGGATTGCAACTAATTAGGTAAAGTAAGATACACATTTACCTACCAATTTAACTTTGTGATTTGTATTTTAGCACTTGACATGCTCAGGTACTTTACATTCTAACATTTGTATATCTCTTCTGTGTTTAACTCTTATACTTACTTTCGTACCTACGATTTCTATTGTGTCAAGCGAATGGTAATGGGCATCCAGTTGGGTTCAAAGTTACCATGATGATCCTTGACAGTCGCTTTAGCTTATGACTGATGAGAAGTCTTAAAACTTTATATCTATACACAGACAATACAAACCTGCTTCATGTATTTTGCAATAAATATCCAAACATACAAAAGTATTTCCTTTGCGTGTTCTTTACTTTTTAAACATGATTCGTTTCTGTATAGTATAGCAAAAAGTTTGCATTACAAGATAAATTCCCACAATAATGTGCGAGAAACTTTGTATCATTACAAGTTACGCTGTGAGAATGTGTTTTTTGTTATTTACCTACGTGGGTGACTAAAAAGTACAAATTATTTGAGAATAAGGAAAAAGAGATTTTTTGTACTAGCGGGAAACGAACCCGCGTCTTTTCCAATCCGGGGAAGTGCTCTAAGCCACTGAGCTATAGTACAGGTACTTCGACCATTCCAATCTCCTTATTACATTTGTCTTTACGACCAGCGCCATCTATCGGAAGCATTTACATGCATTAAACCCGCTAGTACAAAAAATCTCTTTTTCCTTATTCTCAAATAATTTGTACTTTAAGAGTGGCGGAGCATGTCAAATGCTAAAAAAATATAGATCGGAAATAAGTATTTAAAGTTATTCTTATAATAAATTAGATTTTGCCCGCGACCTTAAACTTTCTTGCATAAAGTGGTTTAAGCATAGCCCTTCTTGTCAGGGATCCAGACCATAATTCTGTGTGCCAAATTTCGTACAATTAACGAAATTACGTACAAATGGGATTTCAAACCTCGATTTACGTAGTTCTACGGTAGCTTAGTTTACCCATTTGGCAATAAAAAAACTATTTAAGATTTTATTTACATATCTCGAAATCCAATCCAATCTTTTTAGTGATATATTCGTGTTCAACGAATTTAAGCACACTATTATGAGAAGAAATTCAGCGCGCCAACTCGTATCTTATTACAAAGTCATGTCATTCCAAGCTGCGCTAATGCAATATGGCAATATTACAATTTTTGCATTTATTATGTAGATAGCCTGCGGTTGGTGGTTAATGTACCTCACAAGTAGGCCAGGAAATGTGGAACACATTTATCTTAGGCAACGGCACATCCGCGAAAGTGCTATCAAATAAATTGCTGCCGGGCTTAACAGCTGCAATCTAGTAAGATGGTTGATGACAAGATGTTTTATGAAAATATGTAGAAAAAAATCCTACTAATTTTACTATAATATGTATTCCATCCATCCATCCATCCATCAGCCTTTTGACGTCCACTGCTGGACATAGACCTCCCTAAGAGAACGCCACAACGAGCGGTTCTGTGCCGACCGCATCCAACGGCTCCCTGCGACTTTGACCAGATCATTGGTAAATATGTATTATAAGTGCGAAAGTGAGTTGGTTTGTTTATTACGTATTCGCGTTGTAAATAAAAAATACATTTTTTAATGTAGATAGCATAATCTATTAAAACAAATTCATCCTGAAATCCTGAAATTTTAATGATGGTTCCCGTTTTTATGTAGAGACAAGACTACGGCACATTGCCGTAGAGTTCGTAATTAATTCTGAAGTGGACGCGGACGCAGTCACGAGCAGAATCTAGTGTAATATAATTTATTAAAGACTAGCTGTTGTAATAGTTGTATAGGTATTATAAATAGTAATTGTTATATTTGGCACTAAAGTTATAAATTATTTAATGATTACTAATTAGCTAAACTAAGCAACATTTTTATTTTAACCTTTATTAGATGTTTCGTTGTACCTTCATAGTCCAAATCTAGTACAGAATGTGCCACCCACTTTTTTTTTGTTAAGGCGGTAAAAAATGTTCCTAACCGCACACCGTCGTTCGGGGCAACGAACAGGGTAGTGTGGTACCCTCACCCACAAAAGAAACCCGCCGTGTGCTGTCTCTCCGCCGTTATTGTTGGGTCACCGGAAATTACATTCCTTCAGTGGTACAGAATGTCCCATTTACTTTATTTTAAATATCATAAACGTACCAATCAACACCTCTATCACTATACATTTACTGTTCGATTTCGATGGTTTACCAACGACAAAAAAAATGGGACCACCCTTGTGATCTTCGCTTTCGAACCATAACAGAATTATCTAAATAGGTATTGAAACAATAAGTCATATGTGATTAAACATAAGAAAAAATACATACATATATGCAATCGAATAAACAACTCTCTCTTTTTTGAAGTCGTTTAACTAGTGCTGGCCGACGGTCAATATACGACTATAATTTATTACTATTTTTTACAAACAGCAGGGAAACATGTACGTACCTATTCGTAACTTTTTGTTTTTTGTATACATATTTTAATTAAAATTTGCTCACTTGTTTACATAACTACTATTTACAGAACAGTAGCAAATTTGACAATAAAGTGTACTTGTAATTATTATGATTTAGCCATTAAACTAGTAGATCCAATTATTTTATAATGAGGCAAATAATTGAGAATAGGAGCTAAATATTATAAAATCTAGCGGCTAATGGTACTTTTGCAACATAAATATTTAATTATTATATTACTATATAAGCTTTATTCGATAATAATGTTGCTTAGGGTGTAAGCAATTTTTATTATGCTGGTATTATAAATACGTAACTTTGTCTTGAAAATTAACTTATGTTGCCAATAGCAAGAATTGCACAATAAAATGAGAAACATCCTTATAAAGCCTGTTACCATATTGTTTTTAGTGCTTATCTACTTGTTTTTACTTGAGACACAGCAGCCATGTCTGTTATGATTGTCAGCATCTACATGGCGGGAAAATGAGCGGCCATCTTGAAAAAGTCTACTAATATTGAGTCAGCAAAACACTATTTAGTAGAATCTTTAATTTGGTTTCGCAATATTTTGCGAATCCATAATAAGAAGATAATAAATGGAAAGACCACCGAAATTCAAACCGACCTACATGGAGAATCCTCATCACGCGGTACAGTAGGTTGGTAGGTATCAAAATCCACCAGTGCAGTCAACTTTGAATGAACTAAAATCAGGGATCGATCAATAGCAGTTGTGTATGCCACACGATGGTTTTCATTGAAATTTATTTTTACTGTAAAAAGAAAATTTTCAGAAAAATAATATGGTATTTATATATTTTAATTCTTACAAAAGAAACTCAATTGTCATATTGTTCGTGTGTCAACAGTCGTGTTTAGTAATGTGGTGAATGAAGAATCGATTATTAAGATAATATTACGCGACGTCGATCGGCGGGGCGTCCGATTAGTCGATTACCCACCGCTCGGGGATTGTAACGTAGCGCGGTTAGTTATGAAAGGCGATTTATGTTTTTAGTTATTTAGTTTATGATAAACTTGTAATAATTTATATCTGTAGAATAAATTAACTTTATATTTCAAGTTATTAATCTTTATACTTTATTTTTAGTACATCTATTTTACCTACTTTGAAAAAAAAATGCATATAACTTGTTTATCAAGAATATTTATTATTGGCATGTGATTAAATTTTTATAAGGATGTTCACTGATCTCTTCCACTCCTCTGTAAAATTCTGTGCACGGTAGCGATCTTTACTTTAATTTCGTGATATGAAATAATAATGGTTAGGTATATAACCTTTTCAATACTACTAACCTTTTTGCATCAATCGTTTAGCTTATAATTTCAACGTTCGATTAAGAAAAATAAAGCATTAACAGTGAAATCAAAGTCCTTTGGCGGTGTTTGTCTTTGAACTGATTTTTATTTTGGTGCGCTATACTAATCTCGTTATTTTTAAAATATTTTCTATTCGAATGTATCAATTTTTAAATTTGTAAATAGCATACAAGCAATCAAAAAAATAAGTACAATTAAGCTTTTTGATTTTATTCACAACATAGCATCACGCCTGTATTCCCCGAAGGGGTAGGCAGAGGTGTATTACACACCCACGACTCGCCAGCTATGTTGAAGTTCCACGTAGGTAATAGGGGGCGAGCCTATTGACGTCTACCGGGCACATTTCCAAACTCAGGGCTGCGCTACTGAGAATTTTTCTTATTTTTTTTTTACGAAAAATCTCAATAACACTGGCCGACCCGGGGATCGAACCCGAGACCTCATGATCAGCAGTCGCTTACACTACCGCTGCACTACAAAAGGCAGATTGATTTTATTAATTAGACTTTTTTAGACAAACAGCCTCTATGAAATTATTTTTTAGTAAATAATTCGTAACGTTTTAAAACTGTCCAGATAACTTATTTAGTACAGATTGTATGTTTATTATCAAAGATGGCAGATAGAGTAGTAGTTGACAAATAGGTCGTAAATGCCAGCTATGTATATGATACAACAGGGATACAACCGGGATGATTTTTTTCATTTTTTGGATTGCTAATTAAATACGCTTAAACATAAATACAGAAATATCTAAAGAATACACTTGGTTTTATTACGATGCTATGTAACATCCGCAATGGCGCATAATTTTTGGAGCTGGTTTTTGAAACAGTTAATTTAGATACGTGGCATGAATCTATTATTTAAGCATGCTAGGAGCATTGGCTTTTCGTCTTACCATATTCCGTTATATTCAATAAATATGCTCATAGACAGATGTACTCATTGATTAATGTTGGAGAAGCAATTTCGAAATTAGACAATTTCCTACACTATCTTAGACTATATCGTATACATACTCTTGCCAATGTACCCATTATAATGAGAGTCTGTACCATCCATCCAACCACCAGCCTTTCGACGTCCACTGCTGGACATAGGCCTCCCCAAGAGAATGTTACAACGAGCGGTCCTGTGCGCTCAGATGGGGGGATAGTGCCGTAATCGCCACGCTTGGCAGGCGGGTTGGCGATCGCAGTGGATGTTGTTAATACTCGAGGAAGTGCTGCTGCCCACTCCCGCGGTATTCCCTCAGTTGGCTCTTAGGACTACCATGGGTGGAGAGGGGTGGGACAATTCTAAAGCCGGCCCCACACGGCGGAGTGTCAAGTGAGAGTCTGTACAGGCAACCGTAGAGGACTTCCTCATGTAAAAATTAACGTAGACCGGTAGTCATTATTACATCCTCTAATTTGCCATTTAAAAAAGTATAATTACTTACTTTAATAGTCTTAGCTAGAGACGGTGCTTAGTTTAAGTACATATGTATTGATAACAAAAAAATATACTGAGTACTAATACTATTACTGAGTTTATACTCTAACTTTTCTCCACAATAAAGGAGTCTGCTTACTCTTTTAATCACATCTTAAGAGAGGACAGTGACTTTTCTGACCGTGAAATAATTACAATAATAATATTCCTAAAAGAATCAAAGTTTCCTATTGCGTATCAAATTAGCGTTAATTACAATTTTCGCTTTAATTTTATACTGTCATGTTCTAAGAAATGGACTAATTACATTTTTGTTTGTTGTTTAAAAAAACGTTTTATTTATAAGCACTATAAAGATGAATTCAAAAAAATAAAATCGATCATTAGAATTCGGTACTTAAATAAAAATGTTTTATACTTAGGTACTTGGTAAAAACTTAAACGTTAGGTTATAGAACACTATAATTTTTAAATGTTGTTGTTATTCATAAAGAATGGCTAAAGCAAGAAATAGTTATTCCGTCGATTAAGGCACCCGTAATTCGAACAAAGAAGAACTCGATTCGGTTCTCATAATGAAAGTGATTATTTGACTGATGCGATTTTTGAACCGAATCGAGACGTCAAGTGTGAAATTAACACTCGTTTACTTGTAATACATCAACTATTGTGTAGCGATTCCAAGTCCATTTAAATATCGATTCGTTGATAGTCGATTGAAAGGTTTTTTGTAGGTTTTATTTATTTTTCATTTGTAATACTTTGTGTGCAACCAGTATTACCGTTATCTCTTACTAAGAAATTTATACGAGCTTAAGAATAACGCTTGGGATAAACTTAATTTGTTTTTAAAAACGGGTTTTATACATAATACTAATATTTTATCGTTATACATCAATGGTTATACGTAATAGCAATGTAAACCTTTCTTCCTTCTTTTTTGACAAAATCAGGTTGGCCAAAAGTGACATGACAGATCAATGTTTGATATGTCATTCTAACATTATTTTTATCTAATCATTGCAATGAAACTAATAATAACTGACATAATATGATATCTGTCGCACTTAAATTCAATGGTTACGAGATAAGTTAGGATTGGTAAGCTTGATTATTTCTGAATTTTCTTTAAACTCTAGCGGTAGCTGGTACCTACAGGCTGACCATTAAAGTATCATACAAACTATATTTTGGAGGGATACATCATTTTACGCTAGACAGATACCAGCTTTTACCATATACCATCCGGTAGGGCGTGGCTTCTTGCCGAGGTTAGCAATGAACTAACAAACTTTAGTACACTTTATAATATTAATATAAAAAAATACACATCAAATCTTCAAAATGTTTAATTTATAAAGTCTTAAAATATGATAACCTTTTCAAAGATTTGCAATTGTTCCCTATTGTGTGTTGTCTTATCGATATTGAATCGATTATAAATGGCGATAAGATGCGCAACCGAATAATAATATAATCGGCTCAATGGTGGTTTATAATTGAAGCGCATTCATTCCATTTACATACTAAGCATCAATATTATGTTAAATAGTAAGTAGGTAGGCTAGATTGTTTTGAACTCATTTAAGGTTTTGTCTTTGTAATTGGAAAATACGTTTTTAAATTAGGTTTACGCTATTATGGAAAGTAATTACGATAAATTAAGTATAACTTTGCATATTTTATGACGGGTATTTTAAATGTAGGCAACCTGAGCCTCACCGTTTAATGGTGAAGAATTAAAAATTATTCTCAATAATCTGTGCTTCGGCTTGTTGGGGAATATAGAGTAAGAGAATAAACATCAATATTAATATCAAGGGTTGTTTTCTAACTTTTAATTTATAAGAATAGTTGAAAAACTAGTTAATTTAAATGCAGAATAAAATCAACTATTAAACTACTAAGAGCTCTTTTAAACTCGTAAGTAACAATAAGATACATGATACATTAATGTACATAACAAGAAGGTACATTATGTACAATATTATTGTTATAGCGACGACCATTCTAAAGTATTATGCTTAAGTTATAATGATTACAAAGCTGTTAAGTCTGAATTTAATAAAAAGGTATTCCTCGAAACTCGTTTCAAAACATCTTCACTTTTAATAAAAGTGAATCGTTGCGCGGGTGCAAGCGGGCTGAGGTGACCGGAGAGAGGAGAAATTATAGGGTCGTACGCGCTCGTCGGCTCGTAATGATGGATGGGGAATGACCGCGCCGCGACCGGTACGCTTAATGAGAATCGCACCCCTAGATGAGGCATTTTAGAACTACTCAGTTTTTTTACTCAATTGCACCTCTGGCGTTGGATGTTTTTTCTAGTTATTTGAATTAAGAACGAGAAATAGGAAAAAATATTATCCACTAAATTAGGGATCTTTATTTTTTTAAGAACTTTCTAAAATGAGTTAACATGTAGGTACTCGACAATTTCAGCCAGTAAATAAAAACCAACAACCAATGCTTTATAATACAACCAAAGTTAAACTTAAAATAAAACCTTAATAAACATTCGCCCGATAAACTTACAAAAAGTTCGAATCTCGACGGTATCGGCTCGTGAGTGCACACTACATTATCGTCAGATAGCCCCGCCACATAACTAACAAATCCCGGGTTCTATTCTCCGACTATAAAATTTAGTAAAACCATATCGGTGAGATACCAACAGCGTATCGAAGTTACAACCCCAGGCACAACGATAAATTATCACTTGAGAAATTCCTTAAATTACAAAGTGTAAATTTTAAGCAAAATACGAGTACCTACCTATACGTACCTACTCTACATACTTAGGAAACAGCAATAGTGTAGTGTAGAGACTACTATAGTACAAAGAAGTTTTATATTCAAACCCATGGCAGTTATCATGTTTCTATGTATCCTTACTTAATATATGCGAAAGTGAGTCCGTTTATCTGTCACGCTTTAACGCTGTAACTACTGAACCAATCGTCATGAAACTTTGCATAATAGAAATTATAAAAATTTATAAAGAATTATCAATGTGTCGTATCCATATTTGGATTTAGGTCGGCTGCAAGATTAGAGTAAGTTTGAGACTAATACTTTCTGATGTTTACGCGAATGTTACACATTTTGAAATAAAACTACGTTTACGGAATCTATCGCGTTTACTTGATTTTACTCCTATCCCGACGTTTCGAATACTTTACAGCATTCATGATCACGGGTGGACTTAGATGATAGACGTCCAAGGTTGATATGTTATTTCAATGGTTTCATCTACCCACAGTATATGATTTTACAAAATTTTTGGTTTATTTATTTTAACCCACCTAATATTCGTTTAGAAACACAGTGAAAATATCTACTTCAAATGTTTATGCTTACAATGTATGAGACTTTAAATTAGTATATTAAAATGAGTATAATACTCCTCTTTAAATTGTAATTTTTTTTTTGTTTTTATTTAGTGCTCAAAAATTTACCACAAACTACCAATTACTACCAGTAAGAAGACAATCTTGGTTATTAGTATATATTATTAAATATATTGATTTTGCCAAAAGCTAAGACTAAGAAGCTACCACCGGATCGGAACGCGGCCTTTTTTTTTTTTTTTTTTTTTTGTTATGGCGGGAAAAAATGTTCCTAACCGCACACCCTATCGTTCGGGGCAACGACCAGGGTAGTGTGGGGCCTGCATCCACTAAAGAAACCCGCCGTGTGCCGTCTCTCCGCCTTTATTGGCGGGCCACTGGAACCATGTTACATTCCTTCGGTGGTATCGGAACGCGGCCTGACTGAGAAAGATCCGGCCAGAAAACTCTGTAGGCAACAACTTTTTGAGACTAGATGTGTCTGCACAACTTAACGGGTTCAAAACGTTCTAAAGCTAGCCATTACTTTATCAGATTATTTAATGATCTGACTCTTTATATATCATGACATGTGTCTAGTTTCTTCGCGACGTTTTCGATATAAAAAACTAAAATTCCATTAAAATTTCGAACTGGAAAAACTGGAAATGTGTTTGAGAAATTGTTTATAACCATTATGTGTAACTGTCATTTGTTAATAAAATAAATAAATAAATAAAATAAATAAATAAAAAATTACACGAAAAAGAAATATTTTAAACCTAAAATGACGGCTCTCGTGGCGTAGTCGATAGTGTAACCAACTTCCGTGCACGCGGCCGTGGGTTCAATTCCCACTCAGGACAAATATTTGTGTGATAAACTGCGTCTGGGTATTTTCTATCTATTATATATATGTATTAACAAAAAAAAAGTAATATATGTGTTATATCCGTAATCTGGTACCCATAGCACAAGCGTTAAGCTCAGTTTGGGGCCAGAGGACGTTGTGTGAAATGTCCGTGAATACTTATTTATTAAAATACATATTTCTTATTGCCAATGCAAGAAATGTGTTTCTAGGAGAGCATTTTCGCAGTGAAATATTGAAGAAAAAGTGTCGAGAAGGTTCTATTCTTGAAATGAATGAGACCATAAATAGGCAATAAATGCCTTTTATATTGCTATATCCTGATTCAATAGATTTTAGAATTTCCTTGCCGTTCCTCTTAAGTGTCTAATATAGCTAATAGCGGATAACGGAGCGATGAACTGATATGATATTTCTTTGGCGATTTATTTAAAAATATTTTTAATTACGGACAAAATGTTTAGGTTTGAAAAATGAATATATCTTATAAATTTTATTTCAAATTGAAAAAAGAACCTGTAAGTTAAAGAATAATTAAATTATTTGGCAGACAACGCACACCGTCAAGAATGTTGGTCAAGCAAGTTGTTCACAAAATATTCTTTTCTATAAATTTTCGAAAATTGGCCTAGTGACTTACGAACAAAGGTTACGGATTTCAAAAAAGTAACTAATTTTATCCCATCAGTTATATTTTATAATAGTAAAAAAAAACATTCTCGCAAAAACGCTCCGCTTCCCGCCTCCGCTTATACCAATGTTCATACTTTAAGTTTCTCAGTCCCACTCTGCATGTATTTACGATGCAACCTTTACGTTTATCATTTAAGTTGTATTCTAGGAAATATAATAGGTTGAGCATAAACCTGAGCAGTTTTCTTCCTACATTAAATCGTATTAAATCATAAAAATCTTGATAGATTTATTTGTCATGATAATTTTATTGACAAATCGCAAGATTGGAAATGTTTACAAGTTTTTATTTTTCTAAAATGTAATTTATAAATTTATAGGACCATTCCGGAATGGGAATCAAATATCTTTATCGCGGTGAAGTCCATGAACGCCTATCGCTTATACTTACTATCGATAAAAATATAGTATCCATCCATCCATCAGCCTTTCGACGTCCACTGCTGGACATTGGCCTCCCCAAAATGAGGGATAGTGCCGTAATTGCCACGTTTGGCAGGCGGGTTGGCGATCGTAGTGAATGTTGTTAATACTCGAGGGAGTGCTGCTGCCCACTCCGCCGACATCCCCTCAGTTGGCTCTTACGACTCCCATGGGTGGAGAGGGGTGAGACAATTCTAAAGCCGGCCCCACATAATTATAGTATAATGTTTCTTTCTGAAATTCCTTAAATATTTCACTTACAAGCTACACTACAAAACGTTACAATTATGCATATATTAAAAATATGACACATGATGGGATATAATTGTACCTATTTGTAAGGTGTTGAGAAGAGTAGATGACCCACCATTTAGGGGTCATCATCTAAACTGCTATAAAATGTGTGCATCACTTTACAAAATGCTTTTAAGCATCCGCTACTACGCAAACACAATGATTACGAAACATTCAAAGTTCCTTGAACCCGTTGTAACTGGCAACAGGCAATTAAATCATAAATTTCGCATCGATCCGACGCAACCAACAATCACAAAAGATATCGATACAAAACTAATCGATTTAAAAAAATAAAAATACAGTATGAATGTTGCACACAAGTTTTGTCTCTCAAAATTAGCCAGTATTACATGTAATTCATCAATGCAAGGATAGGCGTTCTACAAACAATTATATTTTTTTTTATTTATTCGATTGGAAAAACGATTTAGACTTGATTAAAACTTGATGAAATTAAAAGTTTGATTATATTTAAAACTGGAATACGAGACTCGCAGCTTTTTGTTTTTATTAAATAAATTTAGGAATTATTAATTATGCTTTTGTATGTTTTGGTTGTTATAAAAAAGAGTAGGTTATGGTTTATGACAAGAAACTCTTTATACATAAAATACTAGATTACGAGTCAAAAAAATAAGTAAGCTGTAACCGCGTGTACTTTATTCCTTGTTCTCATTAGCTAACTCTCCAATAAAAACGTACCATGCCAACTTAATGACAAATTATTTTTTAGGTCTAGTAATGTACCGTCATTAAATCTTGTTTATATTTAACCTTCGATAACCAACATTAGTGTGCAATATAATTATATAAACTTAACTACGAAAATTTTCTTATTTGTAGTTTTCAAATATAATGGTCTTGTTAATTATTTCAAATGGACTATACTCATCAAATCTTCAGATTATTGTATTCTATAAAGAACCCTCGTCGAGGACGGCATTAACCATCAATTACAACGTTTAATTAACAAGAGAAATAATTAAACGTTTAAATGATATCACTGCTGAAGATTATTATCGTTTAACGTTCAAACAAAACCAAGACCACAGATAAAGCGTTTAGCATTGTGCAAATATTTTTCGCAAAAGATAGCATCTATGGGTCGATATACTGTAGCATTTCATCAGTAAATATTTCACCGGATTGTTGCCCTACCTCCTTAGATTAGTATTGATAATATGTAAATGAACAACTTCACGATTTAAAAATAAAAGTATTAAAATTGAGATCGTTGCCCCTTTAATTGACCTAAATAAGATAATTTCAAATTTCTAACGACATTGACCGCGGTGGCTGTCAATAAGAATTAAGGATTATGTTGCTAGCTTAAAAATTATCTCTCCAGATTGCCAGAACGAAAATGCATTTGTTTTTTTTTCTGGCATTAGGTGAGCGTGTGCATGGATAAATGATGAAGATTTTGCGTTAATTCTCGGTCGTGCTTACAGACAGGTTTGAGTTTTATTTATTCTTGGCGGGATCGGTTGCATATTTCTTATTATGGTTTCTTTTTTGAAATTGTTCTATAATTAGCTGACGTATAAGGTGATATGCTTTGATACTATTATTTATTGAATAATTATTTATTTGAGACAAACGTGTGTAGTAAATATTTTAAACTGTAATAATAATATAAAATATTATTTCAAATAGTAAGGCCGGAATTTAATCAAGCATTTGGTAACACTCTTCCAACCTATTTTAGCTCATAACTGAATAATAATCAGGTCCACCCGTGACTATGAATGCTGTAAAGTATTTGAAACATCAGTCTAGTAGAAACTCAAGTAAATGCGTTTTATTTTATAACGTGTAACATTCGCGTAAATATCAGAAATTATTAAAATAATCAATGCTTAGAAATAATATTTCAGTAAATATCGTTTAAAGGTAAGCCAGATGAGAATAAATAACAAAAGCTATGTTTAAGAAAAAGTTTTGTTCATCGCTAATAGACATTGAATTATACTCATAAATATACAATATATTTTGTGCCTGTAAACGGGTAAGAGAGTATAAAAACTCTTTGTAGAGCGACTCCGCAAGTGCACAACAGGAGACTTACTCGAACTACGCAGACTAGTTTTTATTGCAAGTTCCCGCTTTTATGATTTTATTGTCTATGACATATATTTTTTTATGTTTCTTGAATAAACAATAAGTTTTGTTATGCTGATGGTTGAAGGCTAAACCCTTCAAAAATAAAAAAATGCGTGTTATTATGTACGCGCGTGAGAAGTTATATCTTTAGCATCATTAATAAATAAAGTAATTATTAAATTCGTAACTGCAAAACTTGTCACAGTTATGTTTTTAAATACCTTGTTCGATAAAGTAATTATGTCTAATGTCACTAGATGGCGTTAGTAAAATTTTGAAATTTCTTATAAGTCGATTTTAAGCGTTGAAGTGCTTTCATACCCCCTCCATGGTAGCGTTAAACGTTTAACGCAACCATTTGCAAGCCGCATTAGAAGTATAACTTCAAAAAAAATATTTTTAAAGACCACATTCATTGCATCATGTAGAATATGGATACGGGGTTAATATTTTATTCGACTATGGGTACCTAATATACGTAGATATGTTTTATAACGACGGGGTATTTCGAGAGATATCCTAAAGGTGGAAATTGATCTCAAAGCTCGTTCGATATGGGTTTGCTATTTAAATTATGTACGCTACGTCATATGTATTATGCATAATGTATGTTGAATCCATTTTAATTCATACTTAAATAATGTTTAAAACATATCATACTATGGTAGTTAAACGCACGCGGATTTTTAGTTGTTAGCCATACATATTTTCATCACAAATTTCAAATATAAATAGATACATGTCTTTGAAATCTGTTATTAAATAAATCTCGCTAAAATCAGGGCAAGGTTTATTAGAAGCCGTTATTTTTATCAGTTCTTATATCCAAAGCATATCAATTTCTAATGTTCGGTTATAGCGCCGAATAGTAGCATCGATGTTTTACGACAAAACGGTACTAATCAGGTTTTTTGATGTTCGACATCAGAACGCAGAAGCTTCATTAGTATGCAAAACGTTGATAGCAATATATCTTCATCCTTTTTCAAGCTAGTCATAAGCTCTATATTTCAAGTAATAAGAGCAAATTTTGCATGCAAATAGGGCTTATCTCATATCATGTTAGTGCAGCCCACACAAGTAACTTTACTTTCATTGCGTTACCAAAATGGACGTGGTCTATTAGTTATATGTTATCTATGAATTATGATTTTTATATTTATCTTAGCTTTGATAAATTTATCAAGCAATCATAGTCCACTTCCTGACATAGACTTACGAGGAAGTTGAAAGGACTTCGGCACGACGTTTGATTCTCCGTATGTTTATTACTATCTCTTATCATGTTCCTTCTAATATACGACTCTACTAACTATCCTACTATTAGTTATACGAATAAATGCAAAAATTTAAGAATATGTATGGATATTTATCCGTTAATCACGCCTAAATTACTGAACGGAATTAAGTCAAATCTGATTGTATTTATATATGAGACACTAACATATAGGATATTTTTTATCCCAAACAAATGAATAAAAAAATGAATATATTATATTATAGTATTCCAACCCGAGTAGCCAAGTACAGCAAACAGCAGATCAATGTTGTCTTCACAGCCTCTTTGGCTTATGCCTTAGTACAATTCCATCCATCCATCCATCCATCAGCCTTTCATCGTCCACTGCTGGACATAGGCCTCCCCAAGAGAACGCCACAGCGAACGGTCTTGTGCTATGTATGTGCTATGTGTGTATGTTATAATTTTATATATTTTTAGCACTTGAAATGCTTGGACCTATAAAAAATGCAAAAATGTGATTTAGAAAATGTTAGTCACGTGGTCACATGCGGGATTATAAACCGCGCCTTCTGAACACAGTCCGAGCACTTTGTGTTCTTAAAAAAAATGAATTATTATTTTTAGTTTAACTTATTGGCTTTTAAGAAGGCTGATTGGTGTAAAAAAGTTTCTATGCCTTAGTAAAAGTAGAAATTCGGGTTATTTCAAACTGTTGATTTTAGAACAACACTGTTACTTCCTTCGACGTACGTTATAAATTACCTTTTCATTTAATTAAGCGTTTTAAAAATCTAAGATTAAAGATGGTAGCCGTTGCCGTAGAACATTATAAAATTTTATTCAATTTATGCCCTACATATTTGAATAATACATACGTGCGCTTGTTGTGCAGCTGTCAAAATATAAATGGACAAGTGTGATGGTCTTTGGATAGAAAAAGCTGCAAATTTATAAAGTTTGAAATACAGGTAGCCATAGAAATAACAAAATAATTATTGTTTTTTTTATCAAATAAGGTACAGGCGCCAATGAAGGCCCACTTAATTTCAAAACCTCGTAAAATCTTGTAGATAAGTAAAGTAAAGAAAAAACATAATGGAAGTTGTAATACATTTATTTGAGAAACAAGATATCTAAAAAAATAGTACAGCTTTTGGCATTTTAGCACAAATGTAAATACTTTTTAGAAACTTGGTATTGGGCTATCTTGGGAAGCTGGTCGCCGAAGATGGCCCGAAAAATATTAATGAAAATATATGCAGTATAATCACTTCAACACTTTTAACATAAAACATAAAAATAAAAACACATCCTTTTCATAACATTATTGATAAAAGATAAAAAATCAACCAAAAATTTAAATGTGGGCTATCTTAAATCTATCAAAATAAAAATCAACTATAAAATAAAAACAAACTACTTAATAAAATTAAATTTAACTTTGAGATCAACTTTGAAAGTAACTTATCAAAAATAAAAATAAACCAGTTCTTTTTTCTAAAATATTTTTTTTATGTCAGTCATAGGTGGGCTATCTAAGGAATACTGAAAAATTACTTTGAGATCAATCGAAATATTATACTTAATTAGTTAAAATAAATTAGACGCTACTGTCTTTAATAAATAATATAATCTGTTAGGAGTGTACACACTCGGTGTACACTCCTAACAAAAAAAAAACTGAAAAGAATCTCAAAAGTGAAATTACTTAATAGCTTAATCAGAATTTTAATTGCACTCTGGGCATATGAATTGCTCCTCATCGTCTTTGGTTAAACCCACACAGACTTCATGATACCATTTTTGGCATTTTTGGCATTGACGCATATCATCAAGTCTATCCACCTTGCATCCATGACAATACCAACCATGTTTTTCGAGTGTTTTAGATTCCTTCTTCTTACTTGTTTTTGTCATCTTCTTATTAATATCTGCATTCAGTCGTCTTTCTCTCGGTACTCTTTTAAGCTCATTACCTTTTTCCTGGTTTAGTTCTTTTTTACCTTTATTAGAGTCACTCGGTTGTTTTCCTTTCTGTCTCTGGTTTTTTGTAAGTTGCAAATTTTTAGTTGTATCAGCGTCACTTGGGCGTCTGCTTGGTTTAGTTTTTTTGGTTTTTCTTTTAGTGTTCTGCGCCGTTTTTTCTTTAGAAGTATCAAACAAATCTTTAGTTATTTTTTGGCCTATATAATTCATCGCTTTTCTTCTAGGTTTGTATTTAATTGTAGCGAAATTAGGAGTGGGGATTTGTTTGTGGAATGGTGATTTCTCAGGATGTTTTTTCAGTTCTGATAAAGGTAAATTATCTTCCGGATCATCAAGTTGAACTTTATTGGGCTCAGAGAGCGATGGAGGTTTTCTGAAGTCCGCATTTAAATTTTCTTCGTCTGACTCAGAAGATGAAGTATAAATATTAAAACGCTTCGTAGAATTTTTTATTTTCTGAAGGGCTTCATCAAAATCCTCATTTTCAGATAAATCAGGCGTTCTTGAACCTAAACGTGGTATTAAAGGCTGCTTATTTAAGCCAGAGATAGTAGGAACTGGTGAACAAAACTCTGTACTTCTATTATATTTCTCCAAAACAGGTAGCTTTTGAATCGGATCTTGATTCTCTGAGTTGTCCATGTTAAAATCTTCAAAAGAGGAGCTATAATCAACAATTTTTTTGACAAAAGTTGGAGATTGTGGATAAGATTCAATGATTTCGACATAATTTCCATGATTTGGGGATACATCATCGTGAATTAAAATTGACGGTGATAAATTCCTGTCCTCTTCTTCATGATTTGAAAAATTTTCATCCGAATGATTATCGCATCTTGGGTACATAGCAGGACTTCTTGGAATAGAATCTCTTGAAGGGGATGAATTAGAAACTGAATCAGGCATTCTTGAGGAACTTCCCACCTGTGGATCGGGCATTAGTGTAAGTACTGAAGGTGCATACGCTTCTTCAGGAATTGCGTTGGGATCGTACGGAAAGAGGCCGGTAGCTCTAAACCCACTGATTATATTGTCTTTGGTCATGCACTTAGACCAAACTTTTGTAAAAATTTTCGTAAAACGAGTTTTAGTTAGTTTACGTTCTGGATGCTGATATGCATACAACAAAACCTCCTCATCCCAAAAATGTTCAAACGATTTATTTACCGATTTGTCTAGCGGTTGAAGCTCATGAGTCGTATTTGAAGGCAAGCAATAGAGTACAATATCATGGGCATCAGCAGCGTCAACGATTCTTGCGTCTAAATGTGAGGAGGCCCCATCAAAAATTAGTAGGCATTTTCCTGGAGATTTATTCTGCCCTAAGTGGTGTATGAAATCAACAAAAAGTTCGGTCGGCATACTGCCCTTTGGAGCCATTTTGACTAAACTACCAGGTGGTAAATTGTCACAAAATTCTGGTCTCAACCTTTTGCCCTTAAATATAATTATAGGTGGCACAGTGTTGCCCGTTGCACTTACACACATAGCGATTGTGACATTTTCTGCATGTTCTTGACTAACAAAGTGCACTCTCTTGGTCCCTTTTGCTGCAAAAACCTTCTGTTGGTGGTGCAGTGTTAGACGACATCCCTTTTCATCCATGTTATAAAGGCGTTCAGGGTGGGTGGAAATATTTATTTCATCGTAAATGTCTTTTAGGGCTTCAAAATGTTTGGAAACTATTGGCTTGTTGAGTTTTTGTGCTCTGGCGGGATTTAACAATTGAGCCCTTCGAAGCGATATTTCTGGATTGCGTTTCACAAAATTTGTGAGCCATTTTTTTCCAGCAATATTCTTTTTATCACTAAAAAGATTCGGTACATTATTCGCTTTACAAAATTCGTAAGCCTGCTTCCGAACAATTTTGGGAGTTAATGGCATCCCTATCTGAGACAGTCTAATTATCCTTTTGCATAAATCTTTTTCTTGTGATTTATTAAGAATAGGGACACGACCAGTTATCTTCTCCACAGAACCAGATTCTATGTGATTTCTTAATGTTCGCCTTGGTATGCCATATGTTTCAGCAGCTTTTCGCTGTGACATTTGGCAGGTTTTTACTGCTTGAAGGGCGGATTTCAACTGTGTTTCTGTCCATTCTCCGCGCCGTTTTTTAGTAGAAGGCTCCATTTTAATCTGCGATAAAAAATAGAATAACTCAAAGAAAAATTTAGTTCCTCAAAAAGTAATTGCTGACTTCAAATTTAATACTGCTTATTCAGTTGGTTGAAACCGTTATAGGTTGAAACTTGCACTATTTTTAAGTTGGACTATAGGTACCTAATTCAAGATTTATTGCAATCCAACATAGTTTCCGAAACATGCACAAAAAAACTTAAAAAAAAACAAACATACAAAAACAAAATTATACTAACACTACATTTCAATAATCCTAGAAAGGCCCGGGCTATGTTTGGGAATTATACCATGGGCCATGATAGGAAATTACACCCGGGTTGAGTATAATCTCGTAAAAATACAAAAAAGGAAATAAAATAATAACACTCACCTGTAATTCGCTGATTAATAGATTAAATATGAATTTTCACAGTTTAGAGCAAAGATATTTGTTTTAAATTTGTTAATTTTCAAAAGGATTTAGATAATGGAGGTTATAAAACGTGTATCGTCTTGACATGACCAAGTAAACTGTCATCTGTCTTCAAAATGGCGACGCGCCGGTAATGAAACACACTTGCATTATTGTCTATGGTACTAGTAGCATAAACCCGCGAAATTTCAAATATTTCGAATAATCATAACTGTATTTTTTTTAAAGTGGGCTATCCTAGGAGCCGGGCCATCTTCGGCGACACTACCTTATTTGTCTTTTGTACTCTGTAGATTTACGGATATTAAACTGACAACTGGAGTTATTGGGCCATGGAATTATTTATTAGGCGATTTCCAGAAGTAATCCATCAGCCTTTTAAAGTTCACTGCTGGACATAAGCCTCCCTAAGAATGGGGGCTAGTGCCGTAATCGCCACGCTTGGCAGGCGGGTTGGCGATCGCACTGGATATTGTTAATACTCGAAGGAGTGCTGCTGCCCACTCCCTCGGTATTCCCTCAGTCGGCTCTTACGACTCCCATGGGTGGAGAGGGGTAGGACAATTCTAAAGCCGGCCCCACACGGCTAGAAGTAAACAAGCCTCAAACCAGTTTATATATTTGAACTTCTCACAAACCTGGACTAGCCTTACATCAGTTCATTTTTTAGGTGACAAAATAACCAGTTTTATAATATTAAAGCTAGAGATATATTTTTTTCCGAATTAAATGTTCCTAATGGTGAATTTTTATTGAGGATATGTGTATCGATGTCACAGCAAAAAATAACTGTAATATGTCGATATAAATGCAAACTAGATGGTTACATGTTTTATTAGATTTTCTGTAAGATGTTTTGGTGATTATGAATGATTGTATTTGCGTGTTTATGGTACGTTGAAAACTGAAGCTGGTCATCCGTTGATATTAGAATGATACCTTTAGATACAACAACTGCCTCCTCTCTGGTGCAGCGGTAGTATGACCGACTGCTGCTCATGAGGTCTCGGGATGCTTCCCTGAGTCGGGCAGCATTTTTGAGCTTTTTCGTAAAAAGAAAAATTCTGAGTTGCAGCCCGGAGTTTGCCGGAGTTTGGTTCTAAAAACGTACTTGACTAGAGTCATAAGATACCAGCGATGAGGCCTAGCGGCCTTTTAACGACTGTTAGATATGATATAGTATAATGGAAGGTAAATATGTTGTTAGGGGCGCTGTTTTGTCCTGGACAATCACCGTGAACTGAAGGTTGAGTTCTGACTGCAGAAACTGGGATGTTCTAAAGAAAAACACAAATGACAACTAAATTTATTAGCGACAAACGACTGAAACGTGTCGCTGCAAGCTCGTCACTGAATGTGACTTATTACTCGTATTACATAATAGTGTAAATTCTTCTAACTAAATATAAAGATGACCCCACACTATCATCGAAACCCTCAACACAGTAGCTTATTACTATAATCTGAAAATTACCTCAGCAATAGTAGTACGTATTATTTTCATTATGTATATATTCTATTTAAAAAATATTAACTATTAGAGGACTTGCCCGACTCTTTTGCGTAGAGTAAAATCAACTATTTCTTTTCAACCCATTAGTTTCCCATGTATTGAACCCGAGTCTCCTCTCAGGGTGCGAGGAATTCAGGCCGTAAACTAACCCGTTTGTGTGTGGATACACCCAGTGTGGATTGGTGGATTCCAGACTCCACAAGTCATTGAGGAAATCTCTCAGGCATGCAGGTTTCTTCACAATGTTTTCCTTCACGGAGCAGTGAACACATACAATTAATAATAATGCATTCGTATTCTCGAAAAATTCCAGAAATACCTTGGTCTGGGAATCGAACTTGATATCATTGTCTTTGCAGTCCTTGGTTTTACCACTGCTTAACGTAACTATAATAATAATATTATGCTATGTATTTCTTTTTAATTTAATTGACAACACCTTTTAAGGAATAAATCCTTGTATCGCGGGGGACTTTACAAATATACAATTTCACTGTTACAAAGTACACCCAGACACAGAACAACCATTTGTGGATCACAAAAAGAATTGTCTGTGTGGGAATCAAACCCACAACACACGGACCGGTATCTAAACAATATATATATTCCTCAGAATGATGTTGAAAAAACAGGGAATCCCCGTGGTGTGTAAGTTATTTAATAATCTATTTATGTCGACCCCCGGTCTTTTAATAGAACCAGTTCTTAGTCTATTATTAGTATTTTATATGCTCTCCTGGCGACATGTTAAGTATTAAGATGTTATCATCGATCTAATATAAGTTTACTTATGAAGGGAAGGTGTCAACAGCTTTCTAAGTTGATGTCAAATAGAAATGATAGTTTATAAGATTCGTGAGTGTTTAAAAAATAAAATGACGTAATTATATATTATACTAACTTTTGATGTGAAAACATCTAATGCGGAGGGAGGGTAAAACCAGCTGTTGGTGTGGCGACGTCACCACGCTAATTTATTTTAATGTTTTTAACGCCATCTGTTTACAAAAGCATCTAACTAATAAGTATAATGTCAATTAATAAACCAATAACAGTTGTAAGTCGTCTATGGTTAACGGCAGGGCGCTTACCAAGAATTACGAGTATATAAGACTCGAACAATATTTTAAGAAAGAAAGAAATTTGATGTTTTCACATCTGCGAGACGTCCCGTGACGGCTCATTCTTTAAAACATTTTTTTCCTTTTTTTTATATGTAATGGCAGCAGACGAGCCACAGCACATCTGATGGTAAGCTATCTCCCGTCACAACCAAAATACGCCGTAGTGTTTCACGGTCTGTCACACGACAGAAAGTGGTACCAACCCACTGGGACCTGATTACAAGTGTATACTCACACTCCCGTTCCCCTACTTGTAATAATTTACCACACGTATATATTATTTAATTGCTATTGCATAATTTTTAGTAGGCACAACATATTTTTTTTAGAAAAAAAAAAATCTCTCAGGCGTGCAGGTTTCCTAACGATGTTTTCCTTCACCGAGCAGATAACACATAATTTCGAAAAATCTCGAAAAGTCAGAGGTGTACGGGCTCTACACCTGGACTGGGAATTGAACTTGATGCTACTGTCTTTGAAGTCCTTGGTTTCACCAATAGGCTATAACTGCTATAAGGTTATCAGTAAGGGAATCGAAATCTACAAAAGTAACAGGTTTGCAGATAATACTTTGCCCGCGGCTCCGTCGCAGTTAAATGCTAGTTTTTAGGTTATATCTTAAGTTCCCGGTATAGTAACCGGTTAAAACGTACCCGTATACCAGTTTTCAAGAGCTAGCACACATATAAACAGACAAAAAAAATAGTTTTTGGTTCAGATGCACCTACATAGTATTTTTTTTAATATGTTCAATGTAAAGTCACAGCTCTGTTACAGCTTTATAATAGTACAGATGTATTACTACTATCAAAGTTAAATATAACTCTCAAATCTTATACGTTTTATTAGCGGAATTTTTATAAGACCCCAGTTGTCTAATCTGAGGCAAACGCCCGGTCCGTTTTGACGCGCCTCAAGTGATCTATATACACGCATCGGATCACCTGATCTTGGCACGTGCCCGTTCCATGTGTCATGGATTGGTTTGGACTTAGCTAATAAGAAGCATAAAAGACGCTGTAACCATTGTAATATACCATATACTATTAATTAACTATTGGAATTAGGATGATACAAAAACTTATCCAAAAGACTTATTTATATAAGTATGTTAATGGGTACATCGTAAATATGTCGAGGGCATTTTTACAATATAACTCACGTGCCGTGAGATATTTTTAACCTTGACACAATGTATTAAGAAAATTGCTGAATTTGAAAAAGAATATGCAAAGTAATTAATGAAATGAAACACTACGAACAACCTATTCTTATCGGCGAATGTACTAGGCATGAAGTGTTCAATGTCTAGTCGCTGAGGGAATGTGGTTAATTATGGGTTAATTGTAAAAATCTAAAAGAAAACACATCATACTGAGCAAATTGATTGGTGGTACATGCATGCTATAGACACTCTCATACCTAGTTTGGATACTACCTAACTGAACTACGCAAAACCCAAACTTCAATGAGTCAGGGAATTCGGCTTGTATTTCCCTCTTACTGAAAAAAAGACTTGTGCCCAACAGACCTAAGGCTAATGAATATATGACTATAATAATATTAAAGACTAGATTTCGTCCTCTAAATGGGTCACTCTACGGCAAATTAAATTATCTATAACAAAAAGTGCTTTTCCGCAAGAAGCGACCATTTTGCGGGATTTTTCTGGATTCTGGACTATAAGTAAAAAGATGATTGTTTGAATATTACGGCATTAAAGCGTAATACAAACCCACAAGCGCTAGTAAGGGTTAATGGTAATTTTATATAGCTTCAACAGGTATTATCGATATTAGGGGAAGAAAAAGCCCCTTTATCTTAATAAAGAAAGATGTGAGGCAACATTTTTTAAAACAGCATCCCTAGCGTTTTTTTAAATTTTTCATAACACTCAACATTAGCTACACATTTCGATTTAGAGCCGTCTAACGAGAGATCCACATTCCATGTTACACCGGGCGGGTCATTTTTTTAGAAAGCTTATTACGATCTGACATTGTCCGCCTAAACAATTTTCAACTTTATGATCAATAGTATAAAATTTATGTTTAGTTGATAGTTGTTTTCCAGGTCTGTAATTAAGGCCATGTCGGTGAGTCTCCCTGATATTGTTTTTTTATGGAGTGGATCGCGTAGATTAGAGTATTTGATGCGCTTCTATACAATAAGAGTTCAGTATAAAGATAGAGGGTTTACAATATGAACACTTTGTGTATGTTTTTTAAGTCCTATAGAGTAACGTTGAACCTCTTCACACCCATCCATAGATCAGCCTTTCATTGTCCACTGCTGGACATAGGCCTTCCCAAGAGAATGCCACAGTTAACGGTCCTGTGCCGCCTGCATCCAATGACAACATAAGTTTACCTTATTCTATGTTTCTGTAGTAACATAGCTTACCTTAATCTATAGGCATGATTTTCACTTAGCCACTAATGCTTATTTTTTTTTGAATACTGTTGTTTAGTGTGACCACTGCAAATAATATGTATTTTGTTGATAATAATATCTCTATATGTCTCCCATATCATCCTTTCTTTTCCAGAGTGTATTTATTTACAAATTATCACTGTTTGGTTAAGGAAAACGTTGTGAGGAAACCTGCATGCCCGAGTGATTTTGTCAGTGGCTTGTGAAGTCTGTCAATCCACAGTGAGCCAGCTTGGTTAACTACGGCATGAATCCCTTTTACTCTGAAAGGAGATTCGTGACAATAGGGGGATAGTAACGGGTCGAAAAATACGGGATATTATACTGCGGTTTAGTTATTTATACCACAAAAGGTTACATTGAAAAAGCTGCTGTGTTTCGAAAATAATGTCTATCAATGTAGAGTTTTAATGGCCAAGCAAAGACTTATTATCGTACTTTCACTTCTATATCCTAAAAGTATTTTTTTTAATTTTCAGTTATTCTAGTGAGACACTTCTGCAGTCGCTTTATCAGCCGTCACCTAGATGTGTCATATTTCAGAGGTCTAGTTTGAAATAATTATAGTTATAAAATATCTAAAAATACTGAAATGCTTCGCTGGCTTTACTGGTGATTGACCTGG
The DNA here is from genome assembly GCA_948253155.1 of Leucoma salicis. Taxonomy (NCBI): domain Eukaryota; kingdom Metazoa; phylum Arthropoda; class Insecta; order Lepidoptera; family Erebidae; genus Leucoma; species Leucoma salicis. Next base: position 3,805,129 of record OX411808.1, on the reverse strand, counting down.
CACACTGACGTGTGCTCAGATATTTTGTACAATTCATGTGGTCTAAGTAATCAAATCATTAATACATTGGGAGGAATGGATTTATCTGAAAGTCTTGTATTTCGGCGTATATAACGGAGATTATATATTTACAAAACAAAAGGTTTCAAGTTTGTCTGAGCTCATACAAAACAAAGAAAGCAAAAGTACTTCACGACTGTCCCAAAGTTTATCTTTAAATTTAATGTAAGATACAAATTATTATTCAAGAAACTTTCACTAGTTGTATAAAAAGAGGCAACAGTTTAAAAGGCTGTATCGTGTTCGCTAGCGGCTGAATAATCTATAGATTACCGATAAAGACGATCTTACTATCAGCGGCCTATATTGCTGGCCAGTGGATCTCTAACTTTACAGCTAAAATTAATTAATTATTTTATTATAATAACTATGTAGTAGCATTTCAGGTGATACATCAAATATATTACTTATTATATGTAATTATTGTCTTATATGTATGTAAGTACCTACCTTAGTAATTATATAGGTATATAATATAGCTAGTGATAGTTTAAGAAAAAATCTAAATTTTAAACCGCATTTTACTAAAGAGTTACTTCATGTGGCGATAACCAATGTAATTTTCTATATCAAAATTGGTTTAATCTTTTGTAATGCTGCATAAATCAATCTAGGCGATAGTAGGGTCGTAGTTGGTAGTGTAACCGACTTCCGTGCATGAGGTCGTGGGTTCGATTCTCACTCAGAACAATTATTTGTGTGATGAACATAAATATTTATACTGCGTACGGGTGTTTTCTATCTATTAAATGTATATATTTACATAAAGAAAGTAATTTAAGTATCATATCCGTAATCTGGTACCCATAGCACAGGCGTTAAGCTTAGTTTGGGACCAGAGGACGCTGTGTGAAATGTCCGTGACAAATAAATAAATATAAATATTATATTTATAATATTATATTATAGATATAAATATTATATTTATTTATTTGTGCCCTGCTTGAGGAGGAAATGCATGGGAACAGCGCATGCCTCGCTTCTGGCTAAAAATAGTAAGTAAATTGAAAAAAAGAAGATTCCAAGTTTTGTCTAGTGGAAGAGCTTTGCTTATCCTAGCATGAATAGGTTGGCTTGATCGGGGAAGTACCATCCTCCCACAAAAGATTAGCGTAAAACAACGGAAGATGCTGTTATGTTGCCTATGGTAAGTGAGAGCGCCGGAGGCCCAAACCCTCCTTATCCTCTCCTTATTATCCCTCGCCTATCCACCTCCTATCCCGTTTTCATGAAGATAGCAACGCGAGAGTGATGCCTCTGATGTTGCTAGCGTCTATAGGCTACGGTAACCGTTTACCATCAGATGGGCCGTATCTTTGTTTGCCACCAAATAGTAAAAAAAAAGTGTGTGCGTGTAACCTTTACGCGCGATTGAAGTAAAACTTCTTTGGCGATGACGGAAAAAAAAAACTGCTATTTAAAATATTTTTTTTAAAACTGTTGAATTTTTATTCACTTTGCTATTCACAATTGATCCGTTTGAAAATTTGGAAATAAATAATCCTAATTGATTATGATATTTGTCACTAGCTGGCGTATAAGTCAAGAAGCGTGGAGTATATGACATATACTTACGACCAATCCAAATTATTATTTTTAAATAGCGGAAACTACACAGACTATAGTAAGCGTTACTTCCGTCAGAAAAAAATCTGAGTTACTCCCTAGTCGCGCCTAAAGAAGTTTTACTTCAAAAAACAATTCTATAAAGCTAAATTAGTAGCTCTTGAACGTAATTTAAAACAACTTTAAATAAGATTTACATTACAAATACCCCGTACACATTGAGATCCGTTGTCCAACGTTCACAACTGAACTCTGAGGTCAATGCGATAGATATCTACCCGCGGGAGGCACCTTATCGATCGTCATAATTAATTCTAACCCATAATATCGCTACTGAAACACCCACAATTGGCAATTCTCTAGAAATCACTGGAATTTTCTAGAAATTCTCAGAATGATTTATAAACCCCTTTGCTTATTGTTAGATATTTTAGTTAAACACATGCGTATGGGATGATTTATATTGTCTATGGTTACTAATATAGGATAACTTGTATGCTCTATAAACATTATATCTATCGTATATTTTTATTTATGAATTTCTTCGTAAAACAAAGGTCTAAGATTTATTAAGGACAATAAGCACATAATTCTTAAATTGAGTATGCGTATATAACATCAATGTTTGATTCTACATTTTTTTTTATACTCCGCGAGTGCCCTACAGTTATACTGGCCCACCTGAAGGTAAGCCACGCCAACATCACCGTAGGCATCGCTAGCGCCATCGCCAACTCCAAAAAGGGACACGAAGTGGAGATGAGGAAATGATTATAGTGAGGGGATTTGCGCTCTTAGCGCTCTCACTCACCATACGAAACACAACGATAGGAGAACCTGCCGTTTTTCACGCTGATCTTTTATGAGAGGGTGGTACTTCTCCGATCGAGCTATTCATGGTGAAATAAGCAAAGCTACCACTATATAAATATTACTTAACCACATATTACTTAACTCATAAGATAAGATTCCAATGGAATCACTATGGACATCTCCGAATTTGCCTCGGTGGAGATGTCGAATATCTACTCCACTCGCGAGCCCATTTTGGTTTGATCTGGACATATCTAAAAACACTGACCTAAAGGTCTTAGTTATTAGGTCATTAAATTCCAAAAAAAAAACTTTAAAAACAGTTGGCGGGAACTCTGACGGCTATCATGGGCACCACAGACTAGTAGTGTACTAAAGTACAGACGGGAATCTCACAGGGCGAGGGGTATAACGCTACGACAGGGGAACGGGAGGGGGTTGATAGCTACACTAAAGGTCGCCATTATTTTGTGAGTGAAAAAATTATATATACCTATATCTGTATATCTAATATCTGTATATATCTATATATATGTAATATCTTTGTATAATATCAAAAAAGTAACTGAAAAGGGTGGAAAAGGTTAGATTTGAAATTAAAAACACATTAGAGAATAGTCTTTTTATTACGCATTCTGCCTTTACACTTATTGACTAATTTATCTGAAGCTGGTTTCAGTGAGTTTCCAACAAACTCCGTCGTAGTACAATCATCAATCAATATGTTGTTGTTGTTGTTCAAATTTTACAAAGCCGGATTATTTACAGCTTTAACCATAACTGAAATATTCCTTCACGTCTCGGAAAGGCAATATGATACACCTTACAGCAAAATAGTTCATCCCGGAACGCAACACTTAGGTCCGACATGAACATATTCCACGAAAACACCAACATCACATGAATATCACTAACAAGAACTAACGATAGATATCTACATAAATAAACTGATTTACGCTACGCTAACGACACAACGAAAACTATGGTTTTGAAAACTATATTTATTACTGTCCTAATAAATAAATAACAATATATAAACATTATAAACTAAAAACAAACAAAACAAGGGATTCAAAGGAGACTTGAAAATAAAGACAATAAGAAGAAACAGTGATGATTATTACTCTGTCTGGTCTGTGGTGGAGTGATCGTAATTAATCGGAAACCTTCGGAAACGTTCGCTCTCTTTCGCCGAGCGCGTCTAGTGTATCGAACTGTCAAATTGGTAGCGTTATGGATTTTTTCTATGAAGATACCACGGTGTGATGGGCACAGCGTATTGTAATTGAATACTTGACATTTCACACGGTAAATATATATTGTATTATGAGTTGTGCATTTGATAATAATAGTTAATCTGCGAATGCTATAATACCGAGTACAAGTGTTTGTATGTTGCTTAAATTAAATGTTTTATCAGTATGCGTTATCTATTATAAATAGAGTGGTTTTATTAGAACTAACGACTACAAGTAGGGTTGATATACAAAGTTTGTTTTCAGCACAAAATAAATAACGGCTAATAGAATGTGAATATGTAATTTATATTACTGTCAAGGCACAAAACCTCGCACAGCGTCGATCGCTGATATCGAAATTTTTCCAATCTATAATAGTGTATCTTCTTACAAATTATCACTCAAAATAAACCTTATGAAAAATATGCATGCTTGAGAGATTTTTTCGATCGTTTGTAAAGTCTGCTAACCCGCGCAGGGCCAGTGTGATGGACTATAGGTACTACGACCTAAACCAGTCCCATCAGCATAGGAACAGGTTAAAAACGTGAAATTATCATTATTTAATACTAACTTATATCAACTGACTGCCTCTGTGGTGTAGCGGTAGTGTGAGCGACTGCTGATCATGAGGTCTCGGGTTCAATCCCCGGGTCAGACAGTGTTATTGAGCTTTTCGTAAAAAAGATAAATTCTCAGTAGCAGCCCGGCATTTGGAAATGTTTTTTGTTTGGGTCTACCAATGGGGGGCAATAGGCTTGCCCCCTATTATAGTGGGACTTAAACATAGCTGGCGAACCGTGAATATGTAATACACCTTTGTTTACCCCTTAAATAGGGAATACAGGCATGATGCTATGTAATATGTAATGTAAACTTATATCAAAAGTAACATCCCCGTTTAATATAACTACGATATCTTATTTTTTATTGCTTACGGACAACGTCACGTGCAGAAACTAGTACTTAAATGCGTCAAGTTTTGGATAACAGCGTTAATAAATTCAAGTGCTTACATAAATATAAATTCAACAATTGTTTGAACACAACTACTTGACAAGTTTTGCATGAATTTGCTAATGTAAGCAGTTTCATTTGCAGTAAATGGTTGTTGTAATTCATAAATTCTATTGAACATAATTCTTTAATATTTTTTTTTTCGAACCAATTATAACTCTAGCGTTAATTGTAATGTAATATTTCACATCCATTTCTAAAAAAAAAAAGATTGCTTGCCAGGTTTCCCAAAAAAGTTAAATTCTATATCAGATTGTTTATGTAATTTAGGACACTATATAATATATATATATATATATAAATAACAGATGCAGCTCAAACTTCGCGCCAAAATGGATAACAGTTGTGCCAATCTAACAACAACAACAAAAAAACAAAAATTTGAATTTGGAACCATAAACAAATCATCTATTCCCAATACTTTCTTGACTGAATGTTATATTTCGCTCGGAACCAAACCCTATATATTCGTAAAAACCGCATTATAACCTCTCCATTTTTGATACATACCTACCTTCAATGTACATTACCAATATGCCAATACACACAGACACACACACAAACACACACTCGAACATACATAATATTGAAAATTCCTTACTAGATGGCAACACCTTACATTTTGGCTATTTTTTTAGAGAAGTATGTGTGGGTTTTTTTAATCATTAGTTAGTTTCTCTTTGGAGCTGACTCTGAGAGTAAGCCAAAGTCTCGCTCAGAAGCCAGTTAAGTTATATTTTAATTGTCTATAGAAATATACTACGCAGTGGTAAACGGCAAAGAAGCTTTAAATAATAAAGCACGCCACAGTCATAAAATCCTATTTACTCTTCCTTCGCTCAAAGACAGTCAGGTCGTAATTGGCACCGGTATATTATTATGTACCTTTCCTGCGAATGTTATGGCGCGAAATGATTAGTTTGGGTAAGTGAGATGTCCACATAAGGATGGTAGCTCGCTTGGTCGCCCAATGATGGGATATGCGAAAAGGAATTGTGCGATTGGAGTCATAAATAGCAAAATTCCAATTACGTTTCTTCTAGCAAGCGTGTTATTGACAATACTTTAATTATGATTAAATTTATATATAATGATAGCTGATGAGGATTCAGCCAGTATTTAGCCCAAGTGGAATGCAGCTTCCTTTTGTGTTATAACTATAAAACTTGACGAGGTATTTTCAATTGCACAATTGAGGAACTTGTACGCAAACTTGAGTTCCCTATCTTAAAATGGTAACTGGAATTATGTCTACAATTATTCGTGTTACCATTGATGAGGAGAGGATTAAGGACTCCAGCGCTCTCACTCACCGAAATATAGGTAACATTTAAGCTGAAATCAGCAAGGCTGTACTACCCGTATATATTACTAGCCTTTACACGCGGTTTCGCCGCAGCTAAAAGATAGTTTTTAGGCTATATCTCAGGTTCCCGATATAGTAGCGGGATAAAATGTATACCAGTTTTTAAGTCTAATCGAGAGATACCAAATAAAAAAGTTGCATCAAAATCCGTTCAGTAGTTTTTGCGTGATGCGCGAACAAACAAACAGATAAACAGACAAACAGACAAAAAATCTAAAAAAAATCGTTTTGTGTTTAGACACGCCTATATAGACGTTTTTTCTCAAATATCTTAAATGTACAGACACAGCTCTGTTACAGCTTTATAATAGTATATTATATATTCCTCGTAGAGAGAGAGAGAGAGGGAAGGAGTCTGAGTAATATGTTTTTAACATCTCTCACTGCCATAGTATTTAAAAAATGTTGTCATAAAAAAAGAAATAAAGTATTTTAATATGTTAGGGGCAATGAATTTGCGTTTTAAATTCCTTGGTTAAGGGCCCACTTTAAGTGCGAACTAAGTTGCGGTAAGCCTATGCAGTCAAATCTTATTATTATACCAGCATTGTAGGTACTGGTAACAGCAATAAAATACTTTACTATAATACCATAAGGGTGTGTTTATTTTCACGCTTATTACACAACTATAATTGCTTTACCGGCTTAATGGCAACTTACGGTTATTTGAAATTGATCCTTATTATCATTTACCATAAAAAGTGTGGATAGTTTTTTTAAATACTATGTGGGTGGTGACTAAGCATGACAAACGGTTGAGGCTAGCAACACTAGAGGCATCACTCGCGCGTCACCATCTCCAAGGAAAGAGATAGGGGGTGGAGAAGAAGGTTAATTAGTATTATAAGGAGAAGATAGGTTTTGGGCCTAACTCTGTACAATTCAAAATGTTACTTAAATTTATATACAAACTAGCTGATCCGACAAACGTTGTTTTGCCCTATAAATTAATACTAGAGTATTTTTAAGGAATTTGTAGCGTAGAAAAAAATAACTAATTTATTTAAAGTGTGTGATATGGCATATGAGTGAAAGAGGCATGGAGCGCTGTGAACAATGACGGATTAAATAGAGTTTGGCAGTAGAAGGGTGAAAAATTAGGGTTTTATGTATTTTTTAATGCCGAACCATAAAAAAAATTGTGGTGGACCACCCTTATCACTTAGTGTTATGAAAAATAGTTCCTTTTCTATTATTTTATCCTATTCTCAGACCTACTAAATATACACACAAAATTTCATAAGAATCGGTCGAGCCATTTCGGAGGAGAATGGTGACAAACACTGACACGAGAATTTTATATATTAGATAAATAAAATTATTTGTAATATTTAAATGACAGCCTTTTACTTAAATGTACATGAAAGTATAGGTACTTATAACAATTTTATTTTACCTATACTTTTTGCCTATCTGGGTGTCTGTTCTGGCTAATCTGAGAAACGGCTAGACCGATTTGGACTAGACTTCACTGGCAGATAGCTTATGTTATATGAATACATTAAGACGGTATACTAAGAAAAACTGCCATGAGCCGCATTACCAGTGTATTTAATAATAAATTATATGTTCCAAAATTACAAGGCGAATAAGAACCTGGGGCACGGCTAGTCTATTAAACCTAATTTCGTAAGTTAGTGGTCTTAGTAAATTTAAATATAAATTCATATTATACGTGTAAAGCTCGTGGGTTGTGCGTATAATTGCGAGGATTGCCAAGGTTTATATTTCTTGTCCTTAAACTGTGTCCGATTCCATAGTCACCTCTTGGTTATTGCTGTATCAGTAGGCACCTACTTAATACTGTTTTTACACCATTATTTCGACGGCTTATGATTAAAGACCTCGATTATTTAGACTAATAATAGGTACTTTCAACTAATTTTGACTTATTTTTTATTAGTATGTCTACGTACTATCGATACCTCGTAGGGAAATAAGATTTTGTACGACTTCTAAAAGCCACAATTATTCAAGATAATTACTGGTTCAGAACAAATAATGTAAATTTTTTCGTCGTACTGAGTATGGTAGTTACAACCATAGATATAGTATTATACTGACGTAAAATATGTATATCTATGGTTACAACAGGAGCATCACTCGCGGACTGACAATGATAAGCGGTTACCGTGATCTATACAGTAAAATTCTCAGTAGCAGCCCGGAGTTTGGAAATGTGCCCGGTAGACGTCAATAGGCTTAATAAATCGTGGGTGTGTAATACACCTCTGCCTACCCCTTCGGGGAATACAGGCGTGATACTATGTTTTATACAGTAGGTAGTAACAACAGGAATAAAAACAAGTATCCGTGTGGTGACGGACTAAGAATACAAGTGTCACCACCCCATTCTTTCCCACGGGTGTCGTATGAGGCGACTTAGGGAAGTAGGCAATTATCATCTATTGCATGACTGGTGGTAGGGCTGGGTACCAAGTGGGAGTACTCACTTGGTATCGGGCCCGAGCGGGTTGGTACCACCATCTCCCGTGTGACCGGCCATGAAGCACATCGTTGCGTTTTGGCTGTAGCAGGAGATAACCGTTTGTATTTCATTTCATATCTGTGAAATGAATTGGTGAGCAGCGGCTTGACAATACTCTCGGTATAGTCGAGTCCATGGGAGACGGTTACCATTTACCATCAGATGGACCATGGCTCGTCTGCCACTACAGGCAATAAAAAAAAAGCAACAACTTTATTGTTTCTTCTCTTTTAAAGAAAATAGAGGCTTAGTAAATGTTTCTTTTTAAGTGAAAGTTTTAAACGTGTATAACCGGCATGTATTATGCTTGTAATTAGGTATCTACCACAAGAACCAGGTTCTTGAAGTAGGTATGGCTGCTTTAAAGTTATTTTATAAAAAGAATATGACACAATTTTTTTGTTACATTTGTCGTATTGTTACAATTTTGTAATCATCACGAGTGTTATACTTGCTACTAAATCAAGATGATATTTTTAGAAGCTTGTCATATTCACGTATTCAATTGGAGACACACGAACGAAACAAACTTTCTACTTGGCTCTGTTATCAGATAAAATAACTATTAACTTTTTAATTCCAGCACATGCTTTCGTAAACCAACGGCCGCGGTTGGAATTCCAAGAAACCACGTGCTAATTAAAAATCGATGACCATGTCTGCTTAGATCGTAAAATTTAGCCAGAAATATTTTACATTTTTCATATACACTTTTAAATATTAATTATGACAAGTTTTATGAGTAGCGGCTTTATAATATACTGGACGTTAGCTAAATCTACTTCCAAGGTCATATTTAACTGAATATTATGTTCATAGTCATAAATGTTAGTGCCATAAACGCTGTGTGCGTGCAAAAAAATATTTAAAATACACACATCGATTGGAAATCGCGCTGGTCGTAGTAATTTAAAGTTATTCTTGAATTATATCGAAAATTTGACGGTTAGACACTCTCGACCTCAGTCTCGGTCTGGATATCGGCTCGATACCTACCTCATTCCTGGCAGTGCTTGGTTATAGTAACCTCATCTACTACCATCTCTATATATTACTTCTCTAAGATGTTATTTTTATAGTTTTGAATATCCCTTAACACTGCATCCTCGAAGTCAATAAATTTCAAAGTAAGTAGATTAAAATGAACATCTTAGTTAAACATTTGGTAATTCTATCGAGTATTATAGCGAGTTAAGAAAGAAATGCTTCGATAATCAAACTTTTACCGACTACAGGAGGCGTCAATTTGTAAAATCCGAGTGTGCCAATATAGGTACGTAATATACGTAATCAAAATTTATTTGCGGAATATACAATTAATCAATTCTTATTTTGAAAAACAAATCTTGTAATGTTGTATTTGCAAAATGAGCAAATAGGTTCTTTAACAACCCTAAAGTGGTAAGATAATATGACATTTTTGTTTTATTCCATGTGGTGGCAGACGAGCCACGGTCCATCTGATGGTAAATGGTAACCGTCACCCATGGACTCGACTATACCGAGAGTATTGTCAAGCCACTGCTCACCAATTCATTTCACAGAACGGCTATCTCCTGCTACAGCCAAAACGCAACAATGTGCTTCATGGCCGGTCACACGGGAGATGGTAGTACCAACCCGCTCGGGCCCGATACTAAGTAAGTACTCCCACTTGGTACCCAGCCCTACCACCAGTCATGCAATACTACTTTTTTATTTGCTTATTTTATATATTTTTTACTGAGCATTTGACATACTTAGCTAATAAATTAACACAAAGTGCGAAAATATGAAATCGAAATTCACAGTCCCCAGTAATTATCACGATGGCTGGATTAGCAAGGCATCTGGGACGGTATTCCAGGAGATGGATGTTTAAATCCTACTCGTGACTGTTATTTTCGGTTTGTTTTCACACTTTGTATTAACTTATTTTTTTATTTATTTAATTTTCCGTTATGACTGTCAAAATGGAGTCTATCAATTTTGATAAGAGTATTGAGGTACCAAAAAAACGATATGTGTTTAGTACAATCCTAGGATGTTACCACACGAATATAAGTGAAAAGCTCGCAGACTACAATGTTTAAGTGAAATAAAGACTTCTAATACTTAATTTGCGTTTGAGATTTGCTACTCCGGTATTGCCATATGCGGTATGTAAGTAAGTGTAGTTGTTAAGATATGCGATTATTGTTTAACTATTATTATTTGTAATTGTAAAATGACAGGTTATCTAACTAAGGCACGCGTTACACAATTATACAGTGTAAAGTTAAATAAAATAAACACTTCACCGTGATGGGTGGCCAGTAATAGGGCTGCCTATATACATGAATTTAAGCGTAATAAAATATACCATTAAATTTTTGATATATTAAAAATATTTAAATACATATTTAGGCAAACAGGGCATAGATATAAAGATAATCCGATTTATGGCGTAAAATTTATCGTGACGATAGAGAAATAGAAATTGGTCTACTCGTGAACACGGCTGGTGTAACTCAGCGGAAAAGTCGAGGCTAACCAAAATAATAGTACTTATTTTGAAAAGTATGATGAGCTAAATAATTGAGAGAATAAAGCTAATAAGAGCATTCACAACGAATTTCTATTAAGTTATGTGTTTGGAATCCCACCTGTAAAGATATTTCCTTGTTTCACAGTTTAATTTAATGCGAGTAGATAGTCCAACTAGTTAAGTGCTTAAAATTAAATATTAAATCGTAAAAAGTTCTCTGCAATTAAAATTCCTCAATAAACTCTCAGTGAAAATCACAAAAGTGAAATCGCTGTGAAAATTATCTTATATGTAAGTACTTAATGGGAATTTATCTGTTTAGTAGTAATAGCCTATTTAACTTAAGTAATACGTTGTACGCCGGGTGGGGCCGGCTTTAAAATTGTCCCGCCACTCTCTACCTACGGGAGTCGTAAGAGCCGACTGAGAGAATACCGGAGGAGTGGGCAGCAGCACTTCCTCGAGTATTAACAACATCCACTGCGATCGCCAACCCGCCTGCCAAGCGTGGCGATTACGGCATCCCCCATAATGAGCACACAGTTCTCTTGGGGAGGCCTATGTCCAGTAGTGGACGTCGAAGGGCTGATGGATGGATGGATAGATACGTTGTCACTATTATGCTAGTAGATGTTGGACCATACTATACTTAACTGACTGACTGAAAGACGAAAATACTTACTTACTTATCATCACGGAATCTCCCTTGCGGGGTTGGTAGGGAGAACAGACTACCAAAAGGCTCTGTTTTTGCATACAACGCTCGCTTCCTCAACATTCATAATTCTCTTCATACAAGACGTAGATATTATTAGTTTTTTCGTCATTATGGTTGCGTTACGTGGTTTTTTTTTTCAGTACTATTGAAGTAATGTCACACAGTTCGTTGTTGTCGTTATTACAGTTGAAAAGACGGCACATCCGCCATGTGCCGTCTTTAGTAGGTGAGGGCCCCACACTATCCTGTCCGTTGCCCCGAATGACGGGGTATGCGGTTAGGTATTTATAAATAAATATTCACGGACATTTCACACAATTGCCGTGTGGGGCCGGCTTTAGAATTGTCCCACCCCTCTCCACCCATGGGAGTCGTAAGAGCCGACTGAGAGAATACCGAGGGAGTGGGCAGTAGCACTCCTCCGAGTATTAACAACATCCACTGCGATCGCCAACCCGCTTGCCAAGCGTGGCGATTACGGCACTATCCCCCATTCTTGGGGAGGCCTATGTCCAGCAGTGGACTTTAAAAGTCTGATGGATGGATGGATTTCACACAACGTCCTCTGGTCCCAAACTGAGCTTAACGCTCGTGCTATGGGTACCAGATTACTAATATAATACATATATACTACTTTTTTTTCGTAAATACATACATATAATAGATAGAAAACACCCAGATGCAGTACAAATATCTGTGTTCATGACACAAATAATTGTCCTGATTGGGAATTGAATTAATTTATTACCGCCTTAACGAAATGCGGTTTTTGAGTGACTACCGACGAGATAACAGTTGGTAACTTGGCTCTATGATTGAAGTATTATTAAGTTTATTCTAAATGTAAGGTAGACCACCTGAAATATGAATAGTCAGAGTACTCTCCTCCTCCTTGCATCGGTTTCATTAGTACTGAGGGTCGCGGCCATTACCTTGGAACAAGAGAGACTTTTAAATAACGTCCTGCTATCTTATTCTCTCTAGGCCGTGTGGGGCCGGCTTTAGAATTGTTCCACCCCTCTCTACCCACGGGAGTCGTAAGAGCCGACTGCCGGGGGAGTGGGCAGCAGCACTCCCTCGAGTATTAACAACATCAACTGCGATCGCCAACCCGCCTGCCAAGCGTGGCACGGCATTATCCCCCATGACGGGACTGCTCGTTGTGACATTCTCTTGGGGAGGCCAATGTCCAGCAGTGGACGTTGAAAGGCTGATGGATGGATGGATGGATCTTATTCTCTGCGTAGACAAGTGATGAGTTTCGTAAATGAGGTATATCCTGCGTGTGACTTTACTAAAGACTAACTTTTTATTGTCATAACTGTCTTTCCTAACAATGTGACTAAAGTATTAAAGTATTCTACAGAGGCAAATGGTGGATAGCATAATTCGGATTTTCAGCTAAGCTTGGATCGATCGAATTTGTGCCTTGTCAAAGGTATACCTAGTATTTCCCCAGAACCACAAGTTGCTGGGGTCAGAAAGTTTAAGAATGTACTTTTATTTATACAAAGACAACAACCCAGCTTTGGAGATACTTGAAAAAAAAAATGCACAAATATTTAAAATCTAACTTATCATCACGCCATTTCCCTTTCAGGATAGGCAGAGAGGAGAGAGTGCCAAGAGGCTCTATTATTGCATACATTTTTCGCTTCTTCAACATTCATAATTCTCGCACAAATATTTGTACGGCCCGGAAATCAAATCATCTTGAATTCACTCCTTAAAGATGCATTAATGCCAGACAACCCTGTTCACAATAGTACTGCATTTCCTTTTATAACAACAGAACGAATATTCTTTTTCTTAAACTATTTACACCATTTTAATCTATACACGCTACATTGTAATCGTTGTATGTAAATGTATATGTCGCGGTGGAAGTGTGAAATCGTAGTGTTAAGTTATTGACCTGGAATAGCAAAGGCATTCATTGGAAACGGGAATTTGAGATGGTTGGAATGTTCTCAACACTTTATTTATAAGTATTCTTGTTAGCTTCTAGTATGATCATGTTTAGTTGCGCTTTTGTAAAATATAGAGCATAGAAAAATAGTTCTTGAGAGTTAATTTATTTGATATTGTGCAATTGCATACAATGTTTATGGATAAAGCTGTAAACGTATAAAACATACGCTGACAAGGTGCGAATTTAGCTAAATGGCACTACGTGACGTTTATTGAGGAAGGTTTTATTCGCTGTTAAAACAAGCTCAAAGGTGTTTCACATAAAAAAATCTAACGTAATATAACAATACTCTTTATTTATACACCAGAAATTTTACATAAAGTAGGAATATTTTGATGTTTTTTTTATATTTTTTAGCATTTGACATGCTTTAACCATATAATTCAACACAAAGTGCGAACAAGTGAAATCGTAAATAACATCATGTTGACGGTTATTTTCGATTTCACATTTTCGCACTTTGTGTTGACAAAGTAGGAAGTTTCTTAAAGTAATGGCGGTCATATTACTAGCTGCGATTTTTTCTAGACTACCTTGGGATGAACAAAAATAGCGAGAAATGAAAAATGAGTAGAAAAGGTGTAACAATTTGACAGTATAAAAAGAAACTTAATACGTAGCAAGACATATAGGTGTATTTAAAAAAAATTAAACCTTTTGAAAATGTACTGTTATCATCTATGTCTGTAACATATACATACCTATAATACACACGGCTTCGCTCGTGCCTACGCTGACTATGCTAATATAGGAACGAATTAAAATAACATGGATATGGCATTCATTGTTTGCGAAATGGAAAGTTAAATTGTTGTATAAATTGTATGGGACGTGTAAAATCTTCTGCGATTGTTGGATGATAGCCATTAATTGTTGTGAAGTTCTCAGTACAAAATTAGGAATGATATTTGTAGTATAACTGTGTTGATCATGTCAGCACATTGAAAGTCTAGTGATGAGATGAAGAATTACCCAGACATTGTTAGTTGGCTATAAATATCGATCTCTATTTAGAGGGTCATCGAAACTAATTTAAAGAGTTTCACATCTATATTTCTAAAAAAGAACTACAATTACTTTTTTAAATTTGTCTCTCGCGGGAATAAATTCGAGAAAGAAGGTTTGTCTGCAACCTTTTTAATTTAATAACATTCCATGTGGGTGAAGCTGGATACTCACGTATTATTTATATAATTCCAATATTAAACTACAACAGCCGAGTCCATCCGTTTGTACAAATCTGTGGAACGAGCGATGACGGGCCGAGATACCGTGAAATCATAAATATAGCTCTGCAATCCGCCGCTTTGTCTCCTGCTTCTTTTTGCTGTGTTTATTAAGTGAAGCCCTAGCCGGGAGTGTCAAATGCTAACATACACTCGCATATTCAATTATGGAGGGAACAATTCTCAAATGCTAATATTATTTATAGATACAACATTCCTGACAAGTAATTTTTTTTAAAGCGGTGGCAGATAGGCACTGCCCATGTGATGGCAAGTTTTAACAGATGCGTAAATAATAAGAGATAGATAATCAACTGGGGGCAGCAGTTTTTGTCCGTGTGGTGACGGACTAAGAATACAAGTGTCACCACCCCATTCTTTCCCACGGGTGTCATATGAGGCGACCAAGGGAAGTAATCAATTATCATCCATTCCATGACTGGTGGTAGGGCTGGGTACCAAGTGGGAATACTCACTTGGTATCGGGCCCGAGCGGGTTGGTACCACCATCTCACGCATGACCGACCATGAAGCACATCGTTGCGTTTTGGCTGTAGCGGGAGATAGCCGTTTAAATTTTATTTCATATATATGAAATGAATTGTTGAGCAGCGGCTTGACAATACTCTCGGTATAGTCGAGTCCATAGGCGACGATTACCATTTACCATCAGATGGACCGTGGCTCGTCTGCCACTACAGGCAATAAAAAAAAAAACCAGGGGTGTTAAGATCGAGTGCGAATGGAGTAGATGTTACAGTGAATTTTCCCTTGCAACCGAAACACAAGGAGACGCACCACGATTTTTTTTAAATAATATCTACAGTTCTACCTCCCTATTGAGGTCCAATAATAGCATATTAAAGATGCGAAGTCTTACTTGATATGTAATTTAGCCACCACAACATTTTTGTTTGATCTTTTGATCTATATGTAAATGTAGCCGCCGCTGACTACGCTAGCTTAGCGGTCCGGAGCACTTCCCCGGATTGGAGCAAGCTCTCTTTTTCCACTTTTACAATTAACTTGTTCTTTCGTTTGATCTTTTTTGAATAGTTGGTTAAATTGATTGGACGCCATGATCCACTTAAAGAAGACTAAGTTTATGCCTTGATATTTCAGTTGTAAAATTATTGAATAGCGTATATTCTCTATCCAATCCATACAAACCCCTTGAGCATTGAGTCAATTTTCATAGAAGGAAACAGCTTTATGGTTACCACTTATTATTCTTCCGTTTATAAACAGCCATAATAACAGGTTGAAATTAACAACCTGTTTGAATGATGGATCCTTATGTTTGAATGATGGATCCTTATGTTTGAATGATGGATCCTTATGATTGCCAGCTGTGTTTTTGGTATTTCTAAGTCTAAGAGGGACACATACTCGTATATAGGCTGTGGCTCATTATCATTATGTTAGAAATTTAACCAGAACGCAGCATCACGCCTGTATTCCCCGAAGGAGTAGGCAACGGTGTATTAAACACCCACGGATCACCAGCTATGTTTGAGACCCACGTAATAGGGGACGAGTTTATTGCGGTCTACCGGGCCCAAATACAAACTCCGGGCAGCTACTGACAATTTTTCTTTTTACGTAAAGCTCAATATCACTGCCAGAACCAGGGATCAAACCCGAGAACTCATGATCAGCAGCCGCTCACACTACCGCTGCATCGCAGAGGCAGTTAACCCTGAGCTTAGTGCAAACATGCCGTGTGGGGCCGGTACCAAGAATAGCTCCACCCCGTCTCTTCCTATGGGAGTCGTAAAAGCCGACTAAGGGATTATCGGTGGACCGGGCAGCAGCGTTCCCCTGTGTACTAAAAACATCCACTGCAATCGCCAACCCACCTGCCAAGCGTGGCGATTATGGTAAAACCCTTATTTTGGGGTGGCCTATGTTCAGCAGTGGACGATGAAAAGCTGATGGATGGTTGGATAGTGCAAACATGTTACAATGGTTTATTTACATTCAAATTAGAATTACACATTAGATGCTCATTTTCATTCAATTCTCACAGAACATACGCACATTTGCGTCTCTCATACATACTATAGTGATCATCTGATATGTGCTCGTACTATATTAATACCTGTTGCATCGGCATGTCTTACAACTGTCTGAAATACATGAATATTGGACCTTAACTCAAATTGATAATCAATTAAACGTGTATAACGATGAAGAACTAAAGCAAGTTGAAATACAAAAGTTTAAATAACATTATAATATTAAGAGTTAGCTGTGCTAGCTTATCCGTTCTCCTAGGTGAGCGACGCGATGCGATGCTACGCGTTGCTACGCGATGCTACGCGTTGCTACGCGATGCGACGTATTGCGGCTAATACTTTAACCGCTTTACGTCGCATTCATATTAAATTCACGGACATTTTCACACAACATCCTCTGGTCCCAAACTAAGCTTAACGCTTGTACTATGGGTACCAGATTACGGATATAATACATAATATATTACTTTTTTTTTGTTATTACATACATATTATAGATAGAATTAGGCGACAACGTAGGCCATAAGTACATACAATCTCTATTTGATATATTCGTGTCGCATCGCGTCGTGTAGTATTGACGCGTTTGTGGCTCACCTAAGACAACGGGTTAGCACCAACACCAAGGACCGCAAAAAACACGGTATCGAGTTCAATTGCCACACAACTCCAATTATTCGGAATTATCATTGCTCGGAGAACGAAAACATCACGAGGAAACCTATAAATCAGATTTTTTTTCTCAATGGCTTGTAAAGTCTGCCAAACTGTTCTGGGTCATTATTATGGGCTACAGCTTAAAAGCCCTTACAGAGGAGACCCATCGCCAACGGTGGGAAAGATTTCAGATTGATTTGGTTCAAATAGTGATATATTTTCGTTAGAAGACAAGGATAGGGAATGCTCCGGTGTTTCGGACATGTGACGGACGATTCGTTATGAAGATATACAATGCGAAAGTGGAAGGAGGTAGGTACAGGGGGACACCGAGACTGACCTGCGTAAACCAAATCGGTTTTGTATTGAAGGAAGATAGAATCAGGAGTCTCCGAAATCAGCGAGCTTATATGAAGAGAATTATGAATGTTAAGAAAGCGAGAGATGTATGCAAGAATAAAGCCGTTTGGCACTCTGTTTCCTCTAAAAGTAAGGGTGATCGCGTGATGATAAGTAAGAAGACAAGGCATATTTATTATATAATAGCTGACCCGGTAAACGTTATTTTGCCATATAAATTATAAAAAATCATAATTTCTAAGTCAAAAAAATATAGTTTCCGGATAAGTAATCACCAACTTATCATATACTAAACCCTTCTCCGAAACACGCTGCATCTTATGGTATAAGTATTATTCCGATCAGTTCAGTGGTTTTTGCAGTATATCCATCCATCCATCCATCAGCCTTTCAACGTCCACTGCTGGACGTAGGCCTCCCCAAGAGAACGCCACAACGAGCGGTCTCGTCATGGGGGATAATGCCGTAATCGCCACGCTTGGCAGGTGGGTTGCTGATCGCAGTGGATGTTGTTAATACTCTAGGGAGTGCTGCTGCCCACTCCCCCGATATTCCCTCAATCGGCTCTTACGACTCCCGTGGATAGAGAGGGGTGGGACAATTCTAAAGCCGGCCCCACACGGCCTCCCTAATTTGTAGACCAAAATATAATTTTGGAAGGTCAGTGGTGAGTGCCAGGCAAAATGTTGTCTTTATACTGGGAATTTACCTCGATACATCTGTTTTGGCTCGGCCCTTACTCTTTTACTATACAATATATTCATCTTACATTGTAATTTTTAGTACTTACAAAGTACATACATATAGGTATAAAACATAAATCCTATATTTTTGTAAGAAATTAACTCTTATTGCAAGGACTGGGGAATTGGCTACACAATTTAAGCCAATCGGGTCTTGTAAGCGGGATTTAATTGCTTTATTTCAAATCTTGATCCGTCATGGACCACCATCGACTGCATAAAACCCATAAAATACCTAACAAATAACGCTATATAAAAGTATCAAATACGATAGAAGTACTCGTTAAGGGTTCGTTTCAACAGTGCGTCTTTTTTGTCGCAGTGACGGCTCTCAATCACGCGCGCCCACGATACTGTTAATTAAAATATATTACTGGGCTCTGAGATCGATGACGATGTCGTGATTAGAATCCACCTTTAAGTTGAGTATAGCGAGCAAAAAGTATTACTTCGATATTGCATTAAAATGGCTTATGTCCTTCATATACTTGTGTGGCCAGAATGTGGACGGGTTAAACAAAATAACCAGTAAACATAAATCATACTACATCTACCTAAGAAAGTCATAGGTGCTGTCCTTTAAGATTCCTTATATGTATTTAACGTTAACAGAAATCTTCGCGTGGAAACTTGTAAGTAGGTATGCCTGAAACAATTCTTATCAAGTTTGTGATACCGATTTCTAGGTTATTTCTAAAGCTATATATATCTATCTGATGAAAACGCCTTGTCTCCAATACAAAACTTTGAAAACAAAGTATTCGAATTGAAAGTTGACCTAACATATTTTAAAAATCGAACTCTTTGATTTTTTTTAAATTTTAGTATCGTAATGATATTGCAAAACTAGTTTTTATTCTGCTACCCTCACCTACGCACTCGTCAACAATGTAGGTTTCGATATCGTTATAACAAACTTATCATAACTAAACAGATACTAACTAAATTCTTATCTCTCAACTAAGCTGCGTTTGGCAATGTCAAATTACATTGTACAATATTATTGACATCACAATTTAGATTGTCATTGTCACAGTATACTATACGAGATTGAACTTTGTCTTTAAAGTTATAAGGTATGTATTTGTTGCAGAGCAATGTGATAATAAATTGGCGGGTTGTAACGTTTACGTGCAAGTGTATTATTGTTAGGGTGACCATTAAGTTACAATGATGAATTAATTCTTAATTATGAAATAACAGGAAATATTATTTAAGAGGATTGTTCTCCTGTATATATGGAAGCTGTTAATCAAATTTGCGTAATAGTTTTCATTGCAATTAACATTCTAAAATATAAATTTCATTTAAATAGATGGTGTTTAATACTGAAAATTAGCTAAGCTAATAAATTATAGATAGCTTAAAGCATAACAGTTGCATAACTGTCTTAATTAGGGAGTCCTTGTGTCCACTTTTTCAGGTAAAACTGAGACGGTAATCACGCATTTCCAGTAATATAATAAAGTAATATAAGTATACAATAATATTTTATCATTTTTAACCGACTTCAAAAAAGGAGGTTCTCAATTCGTCGGAATATTTTTTTTTTATGTATGTTCACCGAATAGCTACCTGACTACCTTTAGTCAGAAATGAGATTTCCCAACCGTTGCATTTCTGCTAATGCTTGTTCATCGTGGGGTTTACTTAACAGTTTAGAGGGTTCTAAATCAGATAGAGCTATTCCTTCCAAAGTTTTGACTCTGCTGAGAGCTACATACCTATACTTGTTACGAAAAAGTTCAATAACACTGCCCGACCCGGAGATCAAACCCGAAACCTCATGATCAGCAGTCGCACATACTACCGCTGCACCACCAAGGCAGTTTAGTTGGCGTACTCATATTATATGGGTATGCCAATCTTTCTTCACGTTCTTCGGAAAACTCTCGCTATTTCCTAGTCTAAAAATAACAAAACAATACTTATACTCATATAATCACAAAAACAATAGGTAGGTTATATGTGACCACCGAAGGAATGTGACATAGTTCCAGAGGCCCGCCAAGAAAGCCGGAGAGACGGCACACGGCGGGTTTCTTTAGTGGGTGAAGGCCCCACACTACCCTGTTCGTTGCCCCGAACGACGGGGTGTGCGGTTAGGAACATTTTTTCCCGCCTTAACAAAAAAAAAAAAAAAAAGGTAGGTTATATATATCTACTTATAATAACATTAACATTATCCTGGCACCGAGTTCAAACACATCAGTAGGTGTCTTGTCTAGCACGGAAATTGTATGTAAATACCATGGACGTATAAAGGTACGACGAAGGACGTTCTTTTTATTAAGTCCATGGTAAATACTAAATTATTTTTTGGTTTTTAGTTCAAGGTGTCTCTTGAAGGCCGTTATTTTTTATTTAAAAATAATTTTCAGTTGTTAATTTGCTTTAAAGTATTACATTACGTACATTAAAATACTTTCAGTAATCCTAAATAATATTATAAATGCAAAATAGAATTTATACACTTTGGCACCAATCATCATGAAAATTTTCAAATATATAATCTGGAGCCCGAAAAAGGCAGAGGTTACTCTTCATCCTGGATAAGTGAACTGTTCTCGTGAGAGAAAAATTTTTAGATAGCGATAATTAATGTACCGTAGAGTTAAGTATTTGTATTCTGAAGTCCAAGCAACGGAGTCGCGGCCAGCATTTAGTTATTTTACACGTCCGCTTGGTGTATAATAACAGTATGAAAAGAAAGTAATACAAGATATACAAATAGTCTTAATTCAATTTTGATTATACATACATAAATAAAAAACTGGCAATAAAAATGTTAAAAATTATTGATTGTTTATTAATATAAATACAATTGAAAATTCTTCAAGAATTTACTTCTAAAGATTTTAAAAATTTGTATATCAATGGATGTTCATAAGTAGTAAAATGTAATTTAATTGTAATTTTCTGTTATTCATAAGTAGTAAAATGTAATTTAACGCGAATATTCTACAAATGAATAACCATACATCAACTTAAAAGTCCATGGAATTTGCTAGGAATTGGTTGATAGATCTATATTATAGCTGTTGTAGATTATAATAGTTTGAATTTAGAGACATAACTATTTAAAAATTATATTATACTTATAAATATCAGTCTAAATAAAGTCTACGTGATTTATTGTCTTCAAACAAAATTATTTAACACACACTAAAAAATCTTACGAGATAAATTCATTTACTTAATTACCACAACGATACTCTTGTTCTAATTTCAAACAGAGGCTCTATTGTTCAACGGAAGTGACAAGTTAGCACTTTTTTATTGGCTCCCGATACAATATTTATTTAGTAACTTAGATTGCAGTATGTAACTTGATTGCCTCCATTTTGAATTGTCGTATATTACGAGTAACAATATTAATATACACCATTATGTCCAAGAGTGAATAGGGAGGATATAATATAACAAAAGTACAGTGAAAATCTTTCAATCCTTTTTTTTACACCCTGCACTAAGGAATAATCCTTGTATCGCGGGGGGCTTTACAAATATACAATTTTACGGAGACATAGTACACCTCACTTTAACTCACTCAGAACAACCATTTGTGGATCACACGAAGAGTTATCCTGTGTGGGAATCGAACCCAGAACACTCATATTCTTGCAGTTATCTATACACAGTCGAAATATTTTGTATACTATTTCTAGCAACACTATATGCATTACTAGTGCGTTACCAACAGATCCCAGACAAAAGAGATAGAAGATGGGCAGGAAAGATGATATAGAGGAAATGAGGGCGTGGACGGTAGGGATAATAGGATACGAATGATAAAGGATTTGGGTTTCAATGACAGAAAATCGGTACCCTGACTGACGGACTTCATGGTGACCCTACTATTGACAGTAGCGGTGGGCGTGAAGTTAGTACCGCGCAGCATTAAGATAAGCCTAGTAAACAACGTTCTATGTAGATCATTAAATGTTTCGCGCCAATTATTGTGAACTGCAAGTTTGCTTTCGATCAGCTCTATCGTGGCCTAGAAAGGACTTTGTAGATCCAATGATAAAGTATCTCCTCTTCCGTAATATAATGGACTAAAGAGTATTACTAGTAAATTCACAGATGGCTTTAAACAAATGGTGAGTTTTAAATGCCAGTAGACAGGGCGCATAGCAGTCCACTGAAGTAATGTAACATGGTTCAAATGGTCCGCCAATACAAGCGGAGAGACGGCACATGGCTGGTTTTTATTTAGTGGGTGAGGGCCCCACACTATCCCGTTTGTTGCCTCGAACGACGGGGTGTGCGGTACAGTTTTCCGCCTTAACAAAAAAAGGTCATATAGCAGCAGTTTTAGAGTGGAAGGAGAGAAAGCCTTGGTGAAAAAGACACACCGACAACCAAAGACTACAAATCCGCCGGAAAGGTGATTTAAGAAGAAACATTGCAGTGCTAAAGTGTATTCTGAAGGAGATCTCTGAAGGAGATTTACATTAGTGGCGAATGCTTAAAAATAAGAAAAAACAAAGGTTATTGAAACACTAAAATGATAGTATTTAAAGTCTCGAGAATAGAATATATTTTAAGACTTATATACACAGTGCTGGTCTTAGTCCGATAAGATGGAATAGAAGTTGAAATTTGAGCCAATGAGCGACGGTTAATACTTACCATCACGTGGGCCCAGGCTTATCTGCTGCCATAAGCACTAAAACGCCAAAAATAAAAAAATGTAGTAATGAACAAATTATTTGTGAAAATGTGGGAAAAGAGAATTTTACTGCGAGCGGGATTCGAAGCTGCGTCCTTTCCAATCCGGGGAAGTGCTCTAGACCGCTAAGCTATCGCAGTGACCGACGGCCATACCCAATCTCTACATTACATTTGTCTTTACGACCCAGGATTCCCTAGATCGCAAAGGACGCAGGTTTGAATCCCGCTCGCAGAAAAATTATCTTTTTTCACATTTTCACAAATAATTTGTTCTATGCAGCTGAGCATGTCAAGTGCTAATACTGATTGAAATATAAAAAAAATGCATTAATTTTAAATCTTCAATGTATAAGTTATTTATGGCTATATAATTCTTAAACGTATCTTTTAAGGTTATATTTAATCCACAAACATCATTAATAGAGTTATTAACAGCCATTAAGGTCGCGAGAGACAATACACACCCACACATGTATGTTCTAACACAAATACATAGTAATTACTCGCTACTGTTCATAAACTAGTTACAAAGAGCCCTCAGGCGAATTATTTAGCAATATAAGTGCAATAAAAACAGATCTTATTAGACCGGTACGCTAATAAAGCTGTATGTCAAATTGACAGTTAAGGTTTATATAGTCTGTGTAAAGGTCTTGTGAAATGGGATGCCGTTTCTTAATTACCGAAATTAGAGTGTGCGAACTATTGTATTACATGCAGTTTTTAAAAGCAATGCCTTTCTTTGTTAAGACAGGAAAATAACGTAACCACACACCCTGGCGTTCAGGGTAATGAACAGGGTAGTGTGAGACCTTCACCCACTCAATAAACTCGCCGTTTGCGGTCTTTCCGCCTGTAATGGCGGACCTCTGGAAGTGTGTGACATTATTAAAACCCTGCACTAACGAATACTGTTTGTTAAGTTTGCCTCTCAAACAATTTAACGGACACAAAGTACACCCATACTCAGAACAATCGTTTGTGGATTACTCAAAGAATTGTCTTGCTTGGGAATAGTACCCAAAATCCTCGGAGGTCAGTATCTAAACTACGCCGTCAATAAATCCTTCTGAATTATATTATAACGTTTAAAATTATATTGAATAATGGATGAGATAACTTCAGTCATCCTTGTAACCTCCAAGTAATCAAATTATAACTAGACATTTCTAATATATTCTAGTCAGCGTTACCATTCTTAACAGCGACATATAAATAAATGATGCTAAGACGAAAGCCTTTTATTATTACAATTTCCAAATGAACATTTAATATCTAACGTTCTAAAACGACAAAAAAATATTTTCTAACAGCTAAGTGTAAAATAATAGACGTATTTTTGATAATTTCTTTTATAAGTCGAAACTGTATAAGATCATTAATCATTATGTCTTTATGAATAGGGTTGTCCGTAACAGTTTTAGAGCTGCCAACGAAATGAACGTTAGATGTTTTTGACTTGATGTTACTGTAATGCGTAACCATAACAAAAAGTTTCTTATAAAAACACTCAGTTGTATGAAAAATATAAAATTTAATTTGATTTATAATTGAAATATATAAAATTAATTCTTTTTTTAACTACAAAAACAAACTTTGAAATACCCCTTTTATTTCAAAAATGTTTTTTTTTAAATTTTAGGTAGTAATCAAATGTTAATATTTGCATAAACAGAATGTGATATTCCGCATTGGCTACATAACATAAATACCAACTCTGATTGTCTAATTATCAATTTCGGCTACATTTTTAAATGTTTACACTTACAGATGTAAGATGTGTGTATTTCAGGCTATCCCGGACGAGCGCTCAAAATTTGTGGGATGGGTATTTTTGGTATGCGAAGTAAAAATCACGGGCAACTTTATAAACCTTTATTTTTACCTTGATACGTCTTTACACATTTCCTACTCTTCCGCCATTACTAAACTAAGTATCTAGCTCACTCTTTCAGTCATCACTCTCTCACTCACTCACGTTCACACTTACGTTCCATTTCTACATTTATATACGCAACATAACGCCAAACAAATGAACACAACACACTGACACTCAATTATAGAAGAAGACGATTCCTTCCCCACTCTTTCTCGACCTTGAATCTTTACAGTAGTCTACGGTTGTGGCCCTGGTAATCTTATATCCGTGAAGAGCGTACAGTTGTAACCTCACTACCAAATAGGTGGATTACGGCTTGTCTGTTCCTGTCAATAAAAAAAAAAACAGTTGTTACACGTGACAGCCCTACCAATACAATGGTAAGCAAATCATCGTATTGCCTCCACGTGAAATAAAAGGTAAACAGGCTAGGCTTATAGTCGCTTCAAAGTAGTTTTATGTTCTAATAGATGCTTGGATAACCCGATTATATAGCGATTAAATGCATAGTGCAGTTGTTCAACGAGCACTATCTACTGTTGTTTATATAGTACACGATTTTATATTGATATGTAGGTATACGTACATTAAAAAAAAAACAAAGCAGTCTAAGGACTGCCGACAGAAGTTTAAAAATTGCTTTTTCTGTGTCATTCTGATACTGACGATAAGCACTTATCACAGGATATTCAGTGATGAGAAAGAGGATTAAAAGTATGATATTCGAATGATTTGGCGCTTTTACTCACCTAACCTTGTGTTACACAGTATACTTTGACTACAATAACTGCGGAGACAGCATATAATCTGAAGTAAATAAATAAATCGTGTTAGCTGGTAACCTATCATTATTGCTTGCAACATTGTTACATTTAGTCATCAAGTTTACCTCTAACATGGTTTTAACTGTGCATAAGATTTATTTTTACGCGCCTTAAACTAGGCTTTATAGGGGATTTTAAGACTGGTTATTATAAACGGCAATTTTAATATATTCGAGAAGGATAGTTCATCGATAAGGTTTTAGACTGTCTAGTGTGAGGTCTCAGCTTCTATGATCATCAATTTTTAGCTTACTGCCTCTGAGGTGCAGTGGTAGTGTGAGCGACTGCTGATAATGAGGTCTCGGGTTCGATTGCCGGGCCGGGCAGTGCTATTGAGCTTTTTCATAAAAAGAAAATTTCTTAGTAGCAGCCTGGAGTTGGAAATGTGCCCCTATTACATGGGACTTAAACATAGCTGGCGAACCGTCGGTGTGTAATACACCTCTGCCTAGTGTATCGAGACTTCATAATACACACCTCTGATTTTGTATTTATTCAGGAATTTTATAGTGATGGAAAAAATCCTGTATCTTTGAGTAATAGGTATTTCGATGGCTTATGAAAGTGGCGAGGGGAGATCTTTGTCTGACAGTAGTATAGTAAGGGGTAGTAAAAACAAAATAATAACTACTTACTAACTACTAAATACATCTTGAAAAGAAATTGAAGAGGACAAAATACTAAACATAGGACGCCATTTTTGATCTATATTTCTTAGCATTTGACATGCTCCACCACTTTTTAAAGTGAAAATTATTTGTGAATAAGGAAAAATATTGGATAATTGCATCTAAATGTGTTTCCGATAGATGGCGTTGGTCGTTAAGACAAATGTGATAAGGAGATTCGGATGATCGAAAGATCTGTACTATAGCTCAATGGCTTAGAGCACTTCCCCGGATTGGAAAAGACGCGGGTTCGATTCCCGCTAGTACAAAAAATCTGTTTATCCTTATTCACAAATAATTTTCACTTATAAAAATAGGACGCCATGCTTAAAGTATTATTTAGTTATAACGTAGAACTGGCCTTTGCTAAATACCAAACTAAAATAAGATCCGGATAAATAAGACTAAGTTATTTATATATAATATGTGTGTGGTCGGTCATTTCATTAACGGTTTGTACGGTAAGGTTTCATGAAATGGTCGGCCGCATCATTATGTGGCCAATTCTATGATCCAGCTATGACGTATGCATAATGTTGAGGATTTATGCTTCTACTTTGGAATGTTTGAAAGCATATTACATACTTATGCAAGAAGCAGCAAGCAGACAAAAGCGGCTGACTATACAAATATAATTTATTATATAATATTCGTATTAACAAAGTAATATTCGCGTCCTGTTTGCGACAAGATTACCGGGAAGATTGACGACTGTGAAAAATGAGGTCCTTGACTCTCATAAAAGCGTCAAATATTAACTGTCTCGTAAATATAACCACTGTTTAACATTCTAGTTATAGAAAGATTGATCAAGTAGTTAGTATTTCATATTTTAACTTTATGCGTTTTTAAATATAGTATGAACTTAGTATTAACTATATAGAAAGATAAAGAGTATTTTGAAATGTTTAATAGTTAACATTTACTAGCTTAAACAATTAGATAATATTATATACTCGTATCTACTAATATAAATTATTTCAAAATTTGAACTAAGTTCTATGAGTTTCTGAATAATGTTTAAAATTATTTCATTAAATAATTTGTGTTTTCGATTGTTTTCAGGTAAATTGCATACAGTACATTAACAGAATTCCAGTTAATATTTTGGTGAGTTTAATAAGTGATAATAATTTAGGATTAGATTACGACAGTTACTTGATAGATACTAGTCAAGTGACGTACAAGACGATTTAGGTACATTTAAAAAAGAAATATCTCTAAACTCCACATTCCATTCCAATCAATCTTTTAATCATCCATCATCCATCCATCAGCCTTTAGACGTCCACTGCTGGACATAGGACTCCCCAAGAGAACGCCACAACGAGCGGTCCTGTGCACTCATATTGTTCCGTAATCGCCACGCTTGGCAGGCGGGTTGGCGATCGCAGTGGATGTTGTTAATACTCGAAGGAGTGCTGCTGCCCACTCCCCCGGTATTGCCTCAGTTGGCTCTTACGACTCCCATGGGTGGAGAGGAGAGCAATCTTTTAATAACTCTATAAAATAAAAAATCACAAATCCGTAATATGTCACACCTTTATAAATTACATAATTCATTCTTAATGTATACGTATATTTTCTTATATAAAATAGGCCTTTATACGTAAAAATGTCTACCAATTTAAGAGTCTAGACACATCTAGTGCAGTAGTATGTAGAGTAGGGAAGTGCCACTTACAATTATCTCTTAAAATATCTTCTGGTTTTCAAATTACACGTAAATCGGTACAAATGATGCCTCAAAGTCTCACGACATCACTGCTGTCAAATTTTTGAAGGTCCGAAGCGAATCTGACAATAATAATACATTGGGAACAGTCTCGGTATGTCAGTAACAATAGTTATCTACCTGATGGCAATAATGGCTAACTATTGTACCGCAATTTGGATAACTGAATGGTAAAGGTAGGGCTGTTAGAAGACATGGTTCTCAAACTTTGAGTAATTTTTGGGGTGAAGTTTGTGAGAAACTGCGAGTAAAAGTTTCAAGACTCTTAATTTTGTGTCATTCTATATTATATATTTTATAACAATATCATTATTCATATTGACTACACTGACTCGATGATTTAGTGTTGATGTATGAT
The DNA here is from genome assembly GCA_948253155.1 of Leucoma salicis. NCBI lineage: Eukaryota > Metazoa > Arthropoda > Insecta > Lepidoptera > Erebidae > Leucoma > Leucoma salicis. Next base: position 3,776,240 of record OX411808.1, on the reverse strand, counting down.
GGATGAATTCGGGTCGTGCAAAAAGTAATATTGGCGTTTAACAAAATCTGGAACTATTATTTTTAGGCTTACCTTCGATGAAGTTAGGAATAAGACACATAAGTGATGTGGGATTGTGCATAGAGGTGCACTCTGTTAAGTATTTTTTTTTACTTAGCAGATGAGTCGAACAGGGTGAACATATTTAAATATTTAGAATAGATTCTTGGCCTTGGCTGTATTTACGCGTAACTTTATTCTACAGTAGCTGTGTCCATGTTTTGTTTTTATTGGAATAATAAATATATTCAGATATTTTTATATATATTTGTAGCATTTGACATGCTTAGCACTATACATTAAACACAAAGTGAAAAATAATAAATATTCTATAACGCTTCTCTAAGTCCGTTCTAAATATAGACGAAACATTTTTTAAATCGGACTTCTAGTTTTTGAGATTACCCGACATTACTTAAAAGCATTACCTCTTTATAATATTAGAATAGTTCTATTACATATGGGATTTAAGATTTCTAATTTAAATAAAACAATAAGTTTTATAGACATAAGTTTTTAAAATCACTGGGCTATTATAAGTAATAATAATATCTTTCCAACATAATACTTGCATGGTTTGTATTACAACCTTCTTTTTTCTTTTTCTATATTTAATAGAACAAGGGTTTTATCTGTAAATAGATAAATCAATCAGCCAGTCTACACAAGTCTTTATGCGGGTAATATTGTGTGTGAAGAAATGTTAATGGGCCTTGCATACATTACCTGTCGCTGCTATAGACACGATTGTCAACCGGAAATGTTTGAGAAACGCTGTCAGGGGGCAGGTACTTAAGAGACATTGGCGCCAGACAGTTTCAGTTTTTTTTTTATATTTTATTCCCAAATTGTATCATTCATTGGATATTTTTTTATTGGTACTTTAAGTAGGTATATATTTTTCATATTATTGTTTTATGGCAATATTGCATAAGCATTGTGTTTTTGTTTACCAAGTTAAGGATAGAGTAACTGAAACAAGTTAATTGGCTTATAAAATGGTAGAGCTTATCTTGCATGAATGGGCCGGCTCAATAGGGAAAGTGTCACCTCTTCACAGAGTGAAACAACGATAGGTGCTCCTACCGTTGTGCTTCGATTAGTTACTGAGAGCGCTGGAGGCCCAATCCCCTCCCTATTATCTCCTTATTATTATTTCTCCTCGCTTCCTGTCCCTTTCTTGGAGATGGCGTCTCGCGAGTGATTTTAGTGTTGTTACCGTCTATAGGCTGCGGTAACCGCATACCGTCAAATGGGCTGTAAGCTTGTTTACCACACAAGTGGTACAAAAAAAAAGTGCACCTTTTCAATGCTCATAATGACAGAAGAGATGACAGATACTATATTTTTGTTTACCAAACACAAGCTAATGTAGGTAATACGCATATTTAGATATCGAAAGGCGTCAAATTCATCTCTTTAAAAATAAAACAACTCAGGAAATTTATCATTAGATAGTTTGCTATCCCAGCGTTTCAGATACTTTACAGGATTGCCCACGCAACTCACCTTACTGTTAACTGTGCTCGACACTACTGCGGCTGGTGTCACTGTGCACGCGTGTGCACGTGATCACGACAGGACTCGTGCAAACTCTCAAATTAGATTAATTTGTAAAGCTATTAAAATAATATTATGTATTAGTTCAAAGAAACAAACAGAAGACCGACAGAGATGCTTATTTATTAACTAATAGTGAGAGAAAGATAAACAAAGCTGTAAAAAGATTACTCAAATTCACAAATTCGTAAAAACAAGAATATACGGTGACGCAATTCCAATAATACTTAAAAAAGTGCATTATGGAGATATGGAACGTATTCGTACTAAAGTAACATTTGCAAAGAAATTTATTGCTTTCAAGAACCATAAAAAGGACATTTCAAAGCCTTGCATGTACTAAACTATACGCTTTCCATCACCGGTAGCAGTCGTAGCTTAGAACCCGAAACGGCAATATTTTAAAAGTGCGTGTTACAACCGGTAGCTGATTCCCTGACCTTACCTTCCGTGTACTCCATATTCATATATACCACTGACTGTCAATCTTTATATTGATTTTTAATTTACTGATATTTCCTTGTTGGCTAGCCAGCATCTCATCTGATTGTTTGTTATAATGGTACGTAGATACCTAAGCTGGCACTTACTGAAAAGCCACTATCCTAAAGAAAGGAGTGTGGATTTGACTCATTCTTTTAGTAATTTGTAATCGCCGCTCGTGGAATTCAGGTACCACGGTCACCGCCAAACTTGTCGTTTTCCCTACAGAACAAACCCTTAATGAAATCCGTGTTTCCCTCAAGAGTCATATGTGGCTAGATGTGCACATTACGTGATACCACTGTTGCCATATGTACGGATTTGTCCGTACGGGTACGAAATTTGGAGTATTACGTACGGATTAAATTTGCATACGGATATGTGTGCGAATTTCCAATAATACATAAAACATACACGTTTTCAAATGCAACACCCAAAATTCCTTAAAACGATAGATTAGAATATATAACCCAAAACCGATTCATCGATATTTTTCCGCTCTTGACATCCCTGTAAATAATAGTATTAAAAAAATAAAGAACGTACGTGATTGTCTATGACGAGGAATTACCGTATGATCTTTCCTCTATGACTGACTGACAACGATGGCATATTACATGTTTGAAGTTGGTTACAGTAGTAAATGAAATAGATAAATATAAATATGTTATGCATAATGTATTTGTTTGCCGTGTGGGGCCGGCTTTAGAATTGCCCCACCCCTCTCCACCCATGGGAGTCGTAAGAGCCGACCGAGGGCAATACCGGGAGAGTGGGCAGCAGCACTGCCTCGAGTATTAACAACATCTACTGCGATCGCCAACCCGCCTGCCAAGCGTGGCGATTACGGCACTATCCCCATATTAGCGAAACACGTGTTATGGCGTTCTCTTGGGGAGGCTTATGTCCAGTAGTGGACGTTAAAAGGCTGATGGATGGATGGAATGTATTTGTAATAATGGATTAATGATAGTGACTAATTTAATTCTTTGCTAAATTGTGCAATACCTCATAGTAAGAAACTGTTTCCTTCATACTATAATTTCCTTAATCTGTGCGCAATAGGCATTGTTTGTTTCCATGTTTGTGGTTATACGGATTTCTCTTTGGTTTCCATTTTGAACTTGTGACGTTGAGTGTTTTGTGGATTATTTGTGTTGAGAAACCACTTTATTTATGTAATTATGAGTGGATATACAAAGAAAGCCCGTAGAATGCAACATTTTAAATAATAATGGTTTTATTTCGTATGGATTTTGCTGTCGGATGTACGGATTTTTAGTTCCTATAGTATGGCAACACTACGTGGTACAAAATCGAATTGCGGACGTTCTAAGACTTAAAAGTGTAAACAGGATAATATGAAAAAAGTTTGAGAACCATCGTTTTATACGATGATATGATATGCGTGAATCGCATGCGCATGCGCACTAAGATGCGACTTCTCGCGTTTCGTTCCTAAACTGTTATGACACGTCATATTTACTGGAGTTAGTAGACGCGGTCTGATGTATGCCTTTTGGGGGATTTACCTTAATTAATTGGTTTATTATCATAGTTTATGTTGCAACTGAGTAAAATGCTAGACATCGTCACTATCCTTACTAAAATTATAAATGCGGAAGTAAGTTTGTTTGTTGCCTTGTTACGCTTTCACGCCGTAAGTAACTACTGAGTCAATCATCACGAAATTGTGCATACCATAGGGTCTGAAGAAAAAGACATGAGCTACTGCTTTTTATCCCGGAAAAGTGGATTATTTCTGTGGGATAGTCATTTAATGCAAAGAGATCATTAGTGTGCCATAGAGTATTTATATTCTGAAGCGGATAAAGTCGCGTCTATAAATCTAATATTTAAAAAAAAAATGTATGAGTGATTTGGATTGTAGCAGCAAAAATTCCCTGAAATACCAAAAAAATGTACGCTATTTTGTTTATGCTAAAAGCTATTTTGTTTACGTCAAAAGCTATTTTGTTTATGTTAAAACTCGTAAAATTACTGCGAAGTGTAAAGCTATATATTCATCAGGTTCTGTACTAGCATTTAAATACAAAACTAGTTGCCCCTCGTAAAAGTACCCTTAGTTCTATTGGTGTTACTTAGATTCACAGTAGCTAAATCGTATTGTTTGTAATAGTGTTCTTTCTTAATTTTAATGAGGAATTTTCCTCTATTAACAATACGTTAGTGATACACTTCCTAATAATTCTTATCAATTACAATTTAAAAACGGTGGGAAACTTAACAGATTATTATAAAAAAAAACTTAGTATTTTAGCGTTCTCAAGTGTATTTCATGCGAATTAGGTAACTATTTAACAAATATTTCTCAGTGTTTATAAAAAGTGCTTTTTTATAAATGGAGATCAACTCCAAAATTAATAAAAATATAAAATTAACATTAAAATATATTCAGCAGTTTTTCTGTAATAAAAACAAATATAGTTTTATTTAAAGTACACAGTCTGCGGCAATTTTATATTCAGACTGAATGTAAGCATTCCTAATAGAATTTGTTAAGATAGGTCAATACAACCTATTGTTATATATTATGTAAGTCACATTCGTATCGTTCCTAATTTAAAATTATTAAGAAAAATAAATTGAAAAAGAGGTATAAATAGCACACACCAGCTAAGCATTACAGGCACTAAGCATTTTTTTTTTATTTTGTTATTTAAGTCAGCGAAGGTATCATATATGGTAAGTAGGTTTGTAGAAATATAACATTCTGTTCCAAGCCCTTTTTCTCCAGAAAAACATAGTTCATTTATAATCCAGTCTTATTCCATACATAGTGAGAATAGTTACCCAGTGACTGCGGAATCCTAAAAAATGTGAGGCCGCTCTATAAAAGTAATTAACTCGGACTGAAGATAATTGATGAAGCTCAAAGATTACTACCTCAGTGTTCCAGGCTATCGATACAGGAAATTAAACTTTGATGAATTTGAAACAAGGTTGCATTTCCACCAGAGGTGATGGGATAGACCGTAATAAAAGTACGGAGATGGGCGTAAGGCCAGACGAATAGAGGAATAACCTTTTTTTATGTAGTTACCAGCGTAGATTCCCCTTCGGTATTATAAAATCGTCAAGATAAACCATTTCTGTTTTGAATTTGTGACGGATGGTGTTTTGACTGCATATGTCAGTGTGTGCGTATGTATTCATAATTTTGGTCAGGGTCTAACGCTGCAGGGCTTAACGTAATTAGTTACAGAAACGTTCTACATAATAGATATAGATGTACCTACAGTTTTTTTTCTGTTGGTCAAGTTAGAATATAATCTATAGGTATACATCTCTATTAATCTTTCTACAACAATTCACAGTATCACTGATAAATTAGTATATCTGTATTTTTATTAGAGCACATTTATCTTTACTTTGTAATTATCAAAATAAGACAAACATTTTTTTTTGCGAGCGAAATGCGGCTTATTTGAAGTGAATGGCATAAATTGTATTTGCAACCAATTTTAAAAGTTATTTTAAATATATTACTTGTAAAGTGAAAAAAAATTAAGATTAAATACGTTTCTTTTACTAATTTAGTAAAAAAAAAACTATAGTTCAACGGCTCAACCGATGGACATAATTTAAGTTAAAATGCGTTCAAATATACAATGTTTATTTAATAATATTATGTATTATAATGGGTAAGCATAAATTACAAAATATTTGTTAAATTGAACATTTTAGTTGATTAGTAAACCTTGAAAACTGTTTTATCTACAATTTCACAATGTAAAAGTCATCCAAAAACTGCTACATCATTGCTTCATAATTTCGCGCGCAATTGAAAATGGCGGCCTTTTTTTTATCCGTTATTTGCCACGGGATGTGGTTATATAATCTTTTGTGCCTGCATTTTTTATCCTTTTTTAATATTATCCTTACTTCTCTAAGGGAAAGATGATAAACTGGTATATACAAATATATGATTTAGCCGTAATTATTACTTAGCAAATTTTATTCGTGTTTCTATATAGTAAATAACACGGATAGTCTCTATATTTTATTTAGCAAGTCTTAACTCTGTCTCTATATAGCTTCCAGGTAGTTTTTAAAACAATAAATTTCACCCAATTCTGTATGTGGCAAGTTTCTCCAGCACTTGAACTGGCATTATACAAATAATTTCTAGTGGCCTTGCTTATCCCAGGGTAAACGGGCTCGATCGCGGAAGTACCTAGTCACAGAAGCACGGGTGAAACAACGGTAGGTACTGCTACCATTGTATTTCGTATGGTGAGTGAGAGCACCAGATGCCCAAATACCCTCCCTATCCTCTCCTTATTACAATTTCTATCCTCTGCTTAGATCCAGCCTATCATCTCTTTACTATCCTTCCTTTGTACCTCTCATCCCTTTCCTTGGAGATGGCTTTGATTTGATGCCTTTGGTGTTGCTGGCTCCTATAGGTTAAGGTAATAGATTACAGTAATAGATTACCATCAGGTAGGCTGTATGTTTGTTGGCCATCCACGTTATATAAAAAATATTTTGACTATTTTTTACTAAAAATATTGCAAGTCGGAGGAAGTTTACTCCCAAATACAGAATTTAAATTATGCTGTAAAAATCCACTCAAATAATATATAAAGCATAGACATACCTAAAATATTATACCACAAAAAATATACAAAAAAAACCTTCGGCGTCTGAACCATACGTGCATGCTAATGCGCGGTTAATAGAACAAAGGGTTATTTTTTTATCACAAGGCTTGAGTATAAGCCGTGTTTTATACGTTTATGATGTCTTGCTATAAAACAGAAATATACCATTAGTGTATATGTTTTAGTACATTTATATTTCTGCATACAAAAAGTTTTATGCCTACGAGTTATTCGAATGTTTTTTTACAATGATTTTTGATATTTTTTTATTACTTATTGTGGTAGATAAACCACAGCCCATCAGATGATACCTAAGTATTATTCACTGTGCGTTCACTTGACTATACTAAAAATACTGCCAAGTCGCCGCTTATTATTACATTCCACGGATGGGAAACGACGTTAGTTGCGACATTTTAGTGAGTTTATAATTTTCAAGTCTACAATTGTTTAAAGGTAGATATAATTATTATATAGTATTGTCAACAATAGGTATATGAGTTGATGATAACAATGTTAGAAATAGAAAAGGAAACGTACGTATTTTACCGCGTTTAACTTTGTTTGTGTTATAACAATGTTTTGGATGCTCGCAGCTATGGTCAAGAAAAATCTTCTTGAGTTGAGTGAACCACACAATAGTTGTTCTGAGTCTGGGTTTTTTAAGTGTCCGTGAAATTGTGTGTTTGTAAAGTCCAGATTAATGGACTTAGAGCAGGGTATTGTTCTTTTTTTTTAAACAAAAACTTTAGGTGTTTACTAATATGATAGGTATATAATTTTTTTAAGTGTCGGGACATATTTTGTATATACGTTCGATTATCAGGCGATAGTGTTGTATCATTTTCGGATTCCCACTCACTAGTCTGAAATATAGTGAATCTTAACTATGGATTAAGATTAGGTGTACTCGTATTGCTGATGAATCTACGGGCTGTGGTTACCACGAACCTGCCATCAGATAGGCCGTGCTTGTTTGGCAATGCAATAAAGAAAAAATAACGATGTACGTTAAATTGATTCAAGTAGAGATCGCATATATGGTAAGGTTGGTAATTTGCCGTCTTGACGTATGTGTCGACAAGTCAATGTAGACAGATAAACGTTTTATAGAGCAATGAAGCCTTAAATATGTTTAGACTTTTTCTAGCAGTCATTTTCTGTAATAGAAAATTTTCTGTAATAAAAACATGTTTATCGACGTCTTTAATTATTAGTTTATTATTGATGTGAAAACTTCTAATGCGGAGGGAGGGTAAATCCGACTGTTAGCGTGGTGACGTTGCCAATTTATTTAATTGTTTTTAACGCCATCTGTTGACAAAAATATCTAACTAGGAAGCATAATGCCAATCAATAAACTAATAACAGTTTTTAATTCGTCTATAGATAACGAGAGGCCACTTTTCACGAATTATATAAGACACAATATTCTCATTTATTATATAATACCTACATAAATAATAGTAAATATATTATACATAGTAATAGGATGCATTCACACTTACTTTATTCATTGCCTTTACGTCCATTCCCCTTATTTTACATATCATGATTTTATACAAGCACACATTTAATAATATGATAATTTTAAACATTTTAGATCTATTTCTTTTAGCAATTGACATGCTCCGCTACTTTTTAAAGTACAAATTATTTGTGAATAAAGAAAAAGAGATTTTTAGTCGTAAGACAAATGTGATTAAGAATTTGGGATGATCGAAAGATCAGTAGGGTAGCTTAGTGGTTTCGAGCACTTCCCCGGATTGGAAAAGATGCGTGGTTCGATTCCCGCCCCTACTAAAAATCTCTTTTTCTTTATTCACAAATAATTTGTATGATAATTTTATTTACACATTATTTCTACAAAATAATTTTGATGTTTTTACATCTGGCAGACGTCTGGAGACGTCTATTTTTTTACTGTCACGGCTCATACACGGCTGATAGTAAACGGTTATCGACGCTCATAGACTTTGCAAATCATTGTTTATCATCTATTACAGCCATCTCATAATTCCCTGCTGCTACTGTATATTGCCTCAGGGAAACTGCTAGTAATACTTTTTGTACTAACCCAGGATTCGAACCGGAAACCTAACTATGATAAGTTGCACACTGTCAATAGCTGTATATTTTATTTTAAGTTACTTAGTATAAATATATGAATATAGTTTCCTGCCTGATTGCCTGCGGCTTTCGTGGACTTTTTTAATCATTGCACGCATATTGGTAGTAGAGGTGGCCTAGCCTGAATGGGCCGGCTCCATTGGAGACCCTTTCACAGAAAATCAGTGTGAAACAACGGTAGGTACTCCTGCTGTTGTGTTTCATATGGTGAGTGAGAGCGCCGGAGGCCCAAACCCCTTCCTTTCCTTCTACTTAATGTCCTTGCGCTGGTGTTGCTAGCGCCGTATGGTTGTTCGCCACCTGCGATAAATAAAACCGCAACAGATTTTGTTAAGTAGCTTTATTTATTTAATGTACTCGTATTTGTCTAAGGTGGAAATTGAAATTTAACAATGTGTAATATTATAGAGTCATTTTATTTAACTTCTAATAATTTACTTCTTTCACTCATTTTGAAGTCTGTTCACTGTATTGGGAAATACGTCAAATGGCGCCTTATATGTGTCAGCAGTCATCCATCCATCCATCAGCCTTTCGACGTCCACTGCTGGACACAGACCTCCCCAAGAGACCGCCACAACGAGCGGTCCTGCGCCGACCGCATCCTTTTTTATGTGTGCTTAATATGGGGGATAATGCTGTAATCGCCACGCTTGGCAGGCGGGTTGGCGATCGCAGTGGATGTTGTCAATACTCGAGGGAGTGCTGCTGTCCACTCCCTCGGTATTCCCTCAGTCGGCTCTTACGACTCCCGTGGGTAGAGAGGGGTGTCAGCAGTAGCTGACATCAATTCAATGCGCTGAAATGCGTTTTTACCGAGTAAGTAGTCTCTTAAACCATTGATGTATACTTTGATTATGGATAAGGTAGTTTAGGCTCATATTATAACGATTAATTGATAATCTTTTTTGAAATATTTAGTAGTAGTGCTAATAGATAGGCCGCTTAGAATTATATTTTTGGGGTGAATGAGTATAAATTGTCTGCTAAAGTTAGAATAAGCGAAACTCTATAATTAATAAAAAAATCGTCTCTCCCTTGTAACTCGGCGGGGTTGGCAAAGCTGTATTACACACCCACGGTTCGTCTCCTATCAAAGGCAAGCTTATTGCCGTCTAGTGGCTTTCCAAACTCCGCTACTGAGAATTTTAATTTTTACGAAAAAGCTCAATAACAGCGCCCGATTGATAAAAATAATAATAAATAATACATTTGTCTTATTTTTTTATGTATATATACCTACAGACAAACTTTTATCAGGTGCTATTTTTATATGGTATTGCATTCCATATTCATTTAAAACAGAGATACTTAAAATTAAATAGTCTTAAAACTCTTTGTTGCCTTGTGTGCTTGAAATATACACTAAGTAAGACTTCAAAATCATTAATTTTCCAGTAAAGATGTATTGAACTTTCGAATATTATTACATCAAAATCCTGTTTGCACATTACAGTGTCCGACACAACCAGACTATAATTACATGACTGTGCCCATCGATCAGCACGTACTGCCGTATCTACTGTTTCGTAATTCTAGACTATACGAACAACAAACTTTTCCCAACTGAAGCCATTTGCAGCACCGTCGTTATTAAGTTTTCTCTACAATTATGCTTTGCATTCTTTAACTGAGTTAGAAAGCTCCTTTAATATGGCGAATAGTTTTTTATCCGTCATCTCGTTAGCGAGGCTTAGCACATGCGCGTGTGATTACTAAGAATTACAATCTTGATTGCCTCTTTCCTTCATAACGAACACTTACATTTTATAGATTTTCTTTACACTGGGGTCTTAAATGTTTCTATGAAAATAAAATAATTCTGCCCAAAATATTCCTATGAATACAGGAATCTTAAGTCTAAGTTAAAATAGATATCCGTAAAGGCAAAGGTAATGTTTTCTATTGTATCTTTTGTAGTGGACTCGAAGCTTGAGCCATGCAATAAGTGTTATTGGAAATTATTAGTAGCAGATTATCAGGTAATACGCCTCTACAAAAATAGATTGGACTGCTCTCTGATTAGGTACTTCTTTGAGAACGAAACCATATGTTTTTTTTTTTTAAATTGATAAATTAAAAAAAAACGGTTAATACGGGTAAGATTTACGTTTCAGAAATACAACTGCTCTTCCAATTGAAGTACCGTGAGTTTTACTAGTAGTAACCAGTTTCTACCACCTAAGGTTATTACAATTATTTATAGGTAATTAATGGTACTCTATTTTATATTACCTCGATTAGTTGTTCGTGACAGTTTGTGACAAGATTCGTTGTCAGATATCTCTTTTCCCTGGCCATATATGCAATAGAAACAAGTCAATATAAAGTGATAAATCATTGACTCCCACTTCAAATCTATCTTGGTAATTTTTTGCTTAGAAATGCGAAAGCGTCCATAATGTGACAATAACTGGCCTTTACCGGTTTTTTCCAGTTATAATCGTCATTCCTACTGGTGCGGCTTTTACGTAAGAAGAAACGAATTGATGTAATTATTTGATTATATCTTATTATCTTATATATTGTTGGACATTCTGTGTAGTGGTTACTGTACATTATTTAAATAGCATCTCATATTTATTTCTACTTACCTCCAAATTTAATGCTATCGACTCTTGTAAGCTATTGCCTTAGGAAGAATATAATAAATTATAGTGTAGTTTAAAGCGCTGAATTTAATTTTGTTAACAGCACATATATTGTCTTTCGGGGCATCAAGCAGAGTAGTGTTGAGCCGTTACCTGCTAAATAAACCATCTCTCCGCTTGTTTTAGCGGACCACTGGAGCTGTATGACACTACTTTAGTGGTAATTACCTATCCTACGCTGAAAGTGGCTGAACGAAGCGCGCGTAGAAATCCATCTTATCTTGTTATTCATCCTTTGACGACCATCTGACGATCCATCCTCATGAATTCACTTCTCACAAGCAACTCGGACGATTTAGAAATAAAATTATGATACATTTGAGACTGTTTTCTATCAATAAAATTAGCAAATAAGACACACAATTAAATAAGAAAATAATAAGCTTTTAAAGAAGATATCAATAACAATGACTTCGAAACTCAACTAACATGTCTGTAAAGTGAAAATACTGTTGAGTGTTCATAATACGATAGTACTTGACCTGCCTTTAAAATTACGATGAATTGTCCTTTGTTAAATAAAAAGTAATTTAAGTCACCAATTAGGTTTTAGTGTTAAACTAATTATCTTTGAGCATTGTTCATTTTAAAAGCAGTTCTTGAAATGTCTATCTTTGTTACTAGAGACACTAATATGTAGAAATTTTATTGGAAAAGGCTTTAAATAATAATACAGAAGTCACTGAAATGATGTCTCATGGAATATTGGACCCATCCATCCATCCATCAGCCTTTCAACGTCCACTGCTGGACATAGGCCTCCCCAAGAGAACGCCACAACGAGCGGTCCCGTCATGGGGGATAATGCCGTAATCACCACGCTTGGCAGGCGGATTGGCGATCGTAGTGGATGTTGTTAATACTCGAGGGAGTGCTGCTGTCCACTCCCCCGGTATTCCCTCAGTCGGCTCTTACGACTCCCATGGGTAGACAGGGGTGGGACAATTCTAAAGCCCCACACGGCCTATATTGGACCCAAATAGAAGTAATTATTTGAGTAGGATTTTGAACGAACGCGCATAAATTTTAATAGACGATCTCGAACGAATAAATGTTTAATGTATTTATTTAATTTATTCTAGTTTCTACCCATGGCTTTTAGTTAAATATATTAAATCTAATCAAAAGCTATAAAACAATTGTTTTTATCAAAATCGGTTATTCAGTTTTTACTTTATGCGAACAAAAAAATGTCTTAAGTTGAGATACACCTAAATATAAATATTCTATACTGTACTAGTTTAGACACTGCTCGGTTACAATTTAAGAAGTAGATTGTAATTGAATAATATTAAAAAAAATATTGCTAACGCGAAAAACCTTTAAATCTGAACACGCTGTAGATAGATAGCCTCAAGCATAAAAAATGAAAGCTTTGACTGACGTCAAATTTACGTACTGACCGATCAATTGTAACTGTCGATATGACTGACGGATCTTTTGTTCCTTTATAGTTGCGTATTATCGACATTTTGGTTTAAATGTTTTCGCAATGATGGCCACGCATGTGCTGGTTCATTGTGCTGAGAAAGTACACAATTATATGGGTGTATTATACCTAATGTGACAGTTAGAGGTTTTGTATCTTTAAAGATTCATGATAGGATAAAAAACATACAATACAGTAGTTTTTTTAATTCTTTTAAAACAATTATTGAAATATATTCTAACAAGAAACGTATACTTGCTACTGGATCAGAAACGCATCTTCGCTGATATCAGGTAAGAAACATTAACAGATAACAATTTTAGGAGCTGATACCAGAAAGTATTGCCCACACGTGCCTAGTATACATAGAAATACATAGCATCACGCCTGTATTCCCCGAAGGGGTAGGCAGAGGTGTATTATACACCCACGACTCGCCAGCTATGTTTGAGTCCCACGTAATAGGGGGCGAGCCTATTGATGTCTACCGGGCACATTTCCAAACTCCGGGCTGCTACTGAGAAATTTTCTTTTTTAGGAAAAAGCTCAATAACTTTGCCCGACCCGGGGATCGAACCCGAGAACTCATGATTAGGAGTCGCATACACTACCGCTACACCACCGAGGCAGTTAGGCAGTTGCCTAGTATAGATGCTGTAAAATATCAGTGATAATAAGAAATTGATTGCCGCACTTTCATAATCTAACATTCATATAAAACCCTTATTGTATTGTGATCGGTGAATTATCCATTTCGAAATGTTACCTCTCAAGCCATATGAGCTACCGGTAGCACGTACCATAGGAAAAGATTTTTTGACACTCGAAATTTAATATACTTACACTTTAATAGGGTGTATTTTGAAAATGCATATAATCCACCAGAATAATTCTAACAATTCACCATAAACTGCCTGAACCTGCATTTCTGAAGTTTTTTATATTTGTGTGTGTTAAGGAAATCATGCCAACACATAATAAAATTATATTTTTATATAGAATTGCCGTTTTTTTTGGTTCCCATGCGGCATATCATAGTCGAATGAATGGGTGATTAATACGTTCACATAAAACTGAATTGGTTGCTGTGGGAATGTGCGGTGAACTTGTCGAAATTACTTTCTGCTTTGATGAATAGTTTGTCTTTGAGGTTAAGAGCCAAACTATCGCTCTTTTTATCTTTCCTTGTATATAACTTATTGCTTTATATGCCTATATCTTTAAAGTGGGTTGTGTGCTGTGAGATTGAGTATCGTTAACTTGCCACAAGGAGGTTAAATAGGAGGGGCCAAATAACAAATTTAAAAATAATTGTAATATATTTTTATTATTAATATTTTTGAAGTTAAATATAAACGTGAAAAAATCAATCTCGATTCACATAATGCCTTTATTAGTACCCATATGTTATAGACCAATCATGCATATTTTTTAAATACAAACCAAAAACTAACTAGCTTATCATCACGCCATTTCCCTTGCGGGGTAGGTAGAGAGAACAGAGTGCCAAGAGGCTCTATTCTTGCATACATCTCTCGCTTCCTCAACATTCATAACTCTCTTCATACACGCTCGCCGGTTTCGGAGACTCCTGACTCCACCTTCCTTCAATACATGACCAATTTGGTCTAGGTAGGTAAGTCTCGGTCTCCCCCTGTACCTACATCTTTCTAAATACAAACCTTTGTAATATAATTTGAGAAACCGATGTTTAAGCTCTATATATTTTCCAACCCATCCAAAATTAATTATATCTATCCATTCATCCTTGAGACTCGTTATATATTGCTGAAATTCAAACGAGCGCCACAACGAAGGGCTCTATGATTTTTTTTTAGACTTCGTGACACTTGACTCATAGTAAACGCTTGCCGTAGCATATAAACGCTAGCAACACCAGAGGCATCACTCGCGCGTCCCCATCTCCAAGGAAAGGGATAGGAGGTGATAGGAAGGATAATAAGGAGAGGATAGGTGTAATACTAAGGAGAGCGTAGGAAGGATAATAAGGAGAAGATAGTAAGGAGTTTCGATTTAATAAAGCTTTGTCTGACAGTTATTGTAAAAACTGTTTTTTTAGTTTTAGTGTGAATTACAGTAGTTGATCTGTTAGCTTCACAAGTAAAATCTCGGCATATATTATTACATTGTAACACTGTCGAGACATCGATACTCAATTAGTGAGCACCACACACTATTTAGTAACTATCTACCATCAAACGGTAGGGGCATGTGACGGAGATACCTATCGAGATGTCCCGATAAAGATAGGTTTACTTGAATAAAGGTGTAATCGCACTGATGCGAATATCGGAAGTGATCACGTGGCTATGAATTGTTACCATAAAACAAGGTACAAAAATCGCACAATAGTATCTATGAATATATCAATGAATAAACCGATTAGTAACTTATATTTAGCCTTCCAAGTTCAAAGTGGTTTTATTAGTACTTACCTACATCTAGATGATTTTTATTTCAGGCTAAACAATAAAACTACCGAAGGAATGTAACATGGTTCCAGTGGCTCGCCAGTAAAGGCGGAGAGACGGCACACGACGGGCTTCTTTAGTGGATGCAGGCCCCACACTACCCTGGTCATTGCCCCAAACGATAGGGTGTGCGGTTAGGAACATTATTTCCCGCCTTAACAAAAAAAAATGCTAAACAGCAAATAATACTTTAAAAAAAGAGAACATCTTAATGTATCATTCAGTTTATATTCAAATATTGAAAGTCTATACACAAACTTAATATAATTTTTAATATTATTGAATGAAATGCTAGAGAGCGTAATTATTTTACGTTAATTATAACATACATTATAACAGTATTATTCAATGAATGTGCATCAATAATTAATAAAGGACACATTAAAACACCTTTTGATATGTTATGAAAATATAATTAATTTCAAACGAGTTCTTTGGCAATATTCGCAGTACACCAAAGATTTGCCGATGGCGTTGTAATAAAAGCCTTTGGCTAATAGAATATTTTTTGATGACCGATGTTCATACCTGGTAGATAGTTGTAATATATATACATATATAGTATTTGTTTTCATTAGCCTTGTAAATGTTATAAATTTTTTCAATTCTGTCGGCGGCCAAACATCCATAACTTACTAAATTGTTAGCTTACGGTCCTGATGATCCACACAAGAGATGATTGGGAAGAGGATCTGTGCTATTTCAAATATTTTGAATTTTTTAAACAATTACATTTTAATATCAAAGTAATCACAATTGATGTATGTGAAAAAATATCAATTTATCGTTTTTTTATTGCGCTTCAGTGTGTCTAGACCTTTAAACTAAGTATGCTTAGGTAAATAAATAACAAACTAGAAGCCTAAGTCAGTCTACTGATCGTGATAAAGGTTTTACGAGGTATTTAGTAAAGTATATGATCCATAAAAATGTTTTAGTTAACTTAAGTAAGGAAGTTGCCGCTTTTATTTTTATAACTTTAGGAAGTTATTAAGTTATATGAATACTTATATACATATATTTAATATGCAAAAATTTTATGATTTGAAAAGCTGTAAGTGTCATTAGTACATTATTTTTGGTTAGATATAATGTCTGTGAGCAACTAAAAATTTATTTTAAGGGAAGGATGCTTTTTCGGCCGTCAACTTTAATTTTCCCACATTAAAGTAATATGTTTAATGGTAGTCCTTACTAATATTTGACTGCACAGATGGCCGAGTGGTTTTGATACCGGTCTCCCGTCCGAGTGTTGTGGGTTCGATTCCTACACAGGACTTCTGTGATCCACAAATGGTCGTTCTGAGTTTGGGTGTACTTTGTACCCGTAATCGTATGTTTGTAAGGATTATTCCTAAGTGCAGGGTGTTGTTTAAAAAAAAATACAAATGCGACAGTAAGTTTGTTTGTCTGTTACGCTTTCACGTTAACTACTGAACCAATAATCATGACATTTTGGATACCTATAGTCTGCAGCCCGGAAAAATGGTATGGGCCTAGGAATGGGGATTAAAATCGGAAATTATAACGTCGTTACAGGTACTTATGTGTTACGTATTTTTATATTCTTTTTTTGCAAATCAACAACATTGACTATCCACATCGGGTGTACCGTTACTAAGGGTTCTGAACTTTGTTTAAGGCTACTCATTTGCATAGAAATATTGTAACAAAAATTGCAGAGCCAAATATAAAAAAAGTATAGTATAATTTGTCTTCTATGATATATTATACTGTTAATATATTACCTACTTTACTATTTCTGCCATCGAAAGATCCTTACTGATTTGTTCTTGCCAACAATAAGATTTAAAAATGGTGGTTCTATTTCGATATTTCTTGTTTTACTACCGAGTTGGAACGTTTCGTTTTTTGTTATAAGCGATTGTGACCATACGTTGCAACTGAAAACTTAAAGGTTGTAAATGTTAGTGTCGGCTAACTATTGCGGCTCCTTTAGTTAGCCTTTTTATTTTTTACTAAGGTGTAAGTTTAAAATAATTGCATTGTATTGCTTATTGTTGTGAGTTTAATGCGTAGAGATTTAAAAATTATGTACTCAGCTCAATATTAGTTTGTAGTGCTTTGTATGCTAAATAATGTTTTGTAGAAATTTCAATTTATTTCGCTTTTGTTTTTTAAATTACTGACGTAAATTTTAGACTGTATTCTATTAAATAAAAACAAATTAATTTTACGTGTTTTCTTTGTTAATTTTGTTTGTTGTATATGTCGTGGTCTCATTTTAAAATTAAGCAATGAACTGGCCAATTCTGTGATCTGGTTACGACATATTGGTTTTCAATTTATATATTATGGTCTGTGGTGTATAATTTTCCAGAACGGTCCAAGAACGTTTTTTATTTTCACGTTTTAGAAATGTCTTGACTGACTGCCTGTATTGGGCAGCGTAGTGGGCTAAGGCCTAATCTCTTTGCAGTTGAGTTATATGCATGGACCTTTAGAAATTTTTAGTAAAATACCATAACAACATAAAAAAATATTATTAATAATTATAAATCGCGCCATCAAATAGTATGAATTTTAATTGCAAAATTAAACTTACTATATTGGATTAATGCATGTAAATGCTTTCCGATAGATGGCGTTGGTCGTAAGACAAATATGATGAGATTTGAGATTGGAATGATCGAAAGATCGGTAGGATAGCTCAGTGGCTTAGAGCACTTCCCCGGATTGGAAAAGACGCGGGTTCGATTCCTGCTCCTACTAAAAATCTCTTTTATACTTTAAAAAGTAGCGGAGCATGGCTATAAAATATAGATCTAAAATATGAAAATTCTCATTAAACTCCCAATATGAGGCGCAGTATACAGCGTCTGAATACGCGGAAGTTGACATCACGTAACTGCTCTTATTTACTGTTCTATTCAGAGCCTCTTTAATTATTTACCCCCTACATTATATCTAGGTTGAAGATAAATTGTATAGATAGTATTATAAGTCTTGTTAGTAGGGGTTTTGTTACCCGATAGTGGATTGAATGATTCGATTGTGAGTTAATTAAGCAAGGAAGATAACCCGAGATTTAAGAGTTTGAAGTTTTCTGTTATTGATTATGTTTTGATCTATATTTTAGCACTTGATATGCCTCAGCTACTCCTAAAGTGCAAATTATAATTTGTGAATAAGGAAAAAGAGTATTTTAGTACGAGCGGGAATCGAACCTGCGTCCCTTCCTTTCCGGGGAAGTGCTCTAATCCACTGAGCTTCCGTACTATTTGGTCATTAAGACAAATGTGATGAGAAAATTCGGTTTTCTAGAAATAGTACGGTAGCTCAGTGGATTAGAGCATTTCCCCGGAAAGGAAGGGATGCAGGTTCGATTCCCGCTTGTACTAAAATACTCTTTTTCCTTATTCACAAATTATAAATTGATTATGTTATTGGTGTGTGGTAACCTGAAGTAAAACTACTTTAATTGGAGTGGAGTCCAGCTGTGCTCATTATTACTGTAGTTGAAACGTCGTCGGGATAGTAGATAAGTAAACGCGATCAATTCCGTAAAAGTAGTTTTATTTCATATTATATATTTGCGTCATTATCAAACAGAAGAAAACGAGAAAATTTTAAAATAATTTATAAAAAAATACCTACATAAAATAAATATTTATTGCTAAAAAAGAAAATGGAAATTTTTAGTAACAATCTCCCGAATGAAGGTGACCATCGCTACCGGGCACGTCTCGTTAACACGAGGTTGAAAAATGGGCATTGGATGACGTTATATAATAAGTGGCAATTCGTTGTCTCTGTAGACAGAAGAGGTAGACTTCTTCTGCGAAACAGACGTGGGTTCATGTATAGATTGTGAATAGGTTTACGTGCTTTAAGAGGGCATTACTTTATAATAGGTTGCAATGTCAGCCTGTGCTGAGAGTCCAGTTCTTGTCGTCTTTCTTCCCTCTTGAATCAAACAACGACAGCTTTCCACCATGCATATTTTTTTTTTTTTACAAAATTTTGTTGTTCTTTATACGTGAAAAAATGTAATGGAACCTCAGAATTGTGTCAAGTCTACCACATGAATTATGCGTATTCCAAAATTTGCCTTCCCATACATGGCGCTTATTTCGAAAAAAAAAAATACTTGAATCTTTGTGTGTGTGTGTGTGTGTGTGTGTGTGTGTGTGTTGTGTGTGTATGTTGTTTTACGATTATCGGTTAAATAGTTGCGGTGTAAAAACCTAAAAAATAAACGAATTCTCGGATTTATTTAGCAATGAAAGCAAGGAAGTAAGGAAAGAAGTGTTAGTAATATTTTACAAAGGACAAGCAATATTTATGTTGGAGTTACACTTATCTGATGTGTATTAAGCGTTTATTATCTGATTATAAGGACGAGCCTACCTAACTTGCTATCGCCACTCGTAGAACAATGTCGTAACTGTAAATTTATCTTCCATAGGTGGTAACTTAGGGACTTAGCTTACTGATTAATAGTAACAGTTGTTACTTTCCCGGTCAAGCTGTCATGCTGCGAGAAGTAAAGATTTTTCTTCTTCATTCGCTTAATCTTTTTTGTGAGTTGATAAATATTGACGCGTCAAGGCATAAATTAGTCATATTTTTCAACACCCATCTGTACCCTTGATATACGGAGATTTTAAGTGTTGACATGATGTGAGTAAGGATGCACTTAGCAAAATCAAAAATCTTTGTAGTTCTTGTTTTACCAGACTAACAATGTATAATTGTATTTTATTAAATAGGAGTACACCGTTACATAGCCGACGGGCACCACGTATAAGTGCGCAAGTGCGCACTGAACGGACATGCGGCTATTGTGTGCGTCTGATCCGAGATACGGTCGAGTTCCAAGCTTTACAGTTACCCCCTTCTGCGCCGCGTGTGTGGCACCCTTCCTGTTTATATACGCATGTTATATGTTAGCTATAAATTTCTTGTACCTGTGTTCTCTCTTAATCTCAGATCATCAATATACTAATCATCAACTGGGCTTTTCTAACTGTGAGATTTCATACGCTCAATGATTAATGTTATGGAAATATCGTTGATATTATTTCTGTATTTTTTTTTGCTGTTTAGATGTTTTATATCAAAAGCAAATAAATATTTTTGTATGGAATTTTGTACAAAATAAATACTTGTTAACCAATAATATACCACGATTTAAGAGTATATATATACAGAAATAAGATCACCTTAGAACTACATAGTTATTGAAAGAAAAATACTTCATCAGTAATAATAACAAACGTAGGTAATCATATAGGTTTAGTAGATTAGTTCGCCTATAATAAATTCCTTCGAGATATTTTCCTGTTGCAAAATATATTACCTATTTTTTCAATTTAATATTTAGATAAATCGCTGGGTTGCCAGTTAATATAGTATATAACTCACACAAACATAATTTACACATACATTTATAGTCTGGAATGAATTGGAGACATATTCTTTGTCCGCTACTGAATACCATCGCAAGACCGTTTGTCGTTAGCTGATATTTCATTTAATAAAGCTCAGTGACAGCTGTACAGATACGTACAAACACACAAAAACGGCATGGCTTTCACAATACTATATAGGTCTAGCTCAAGACTAATTTTCTACACATTCAGAGAGAACTGAACGCAGAATGGTATTGTCCGCGTCTTAAGATACGAGCAACATTGTGAAAATAGACCAGCTACAATATGTTGCTCGAATTGGTGAATGCAGTTTTAAAACTTGAAGTTTTCAATGATTCTGTGAATAAGACCAAAAGATGCAAAGAAATGCAATACATAATAGTATTTACGTACCTACATAAATAGTGTACTGCTTGATGTGTAACAAGTAACAATTATATCACTAGGCCGATTCACTTTTATGGTGAACGCACACTTATCCGAGCCGAACGCGTCGAACGAGTCGAACGAAACGAATTTTAGAATTCTTTGTATGAAATCTCATGAAATCTCGCACACTTCCCCGCGTTCCAGATTCGGACGATTCGACTTTTTCTTTATTCACAAATAATTTGTTCTTTAAAAAGTAGCGGAGCATGTCAATTGCTAAAAGAAATAGATCTAAAATTAAACACAAAGTGAAAAATGTGTGAAATCGAAAATAACAGTCACGAGCAGGATTTGAACCTGCATCTCCTGGATACCGTCCAGATGCTTTGCCAATTCAGCCATCGTGACAATTGCTCCTGACTTCTAATTTCAATAACACATTCATATTTAACGTCTGGGTGACGCCTGCGCCATCTGTCGGAAAAATACTGCTCGTGAATGTTATTTTCGATTTCACATTTTTCATTTTGTGTTTAATGTATAGTGCTAAGCATGCCAAATGCTAAAAATATATATAAAAGTATCTAAATAAATCTAAAATGTTTAAATTTAGTTATATTTTTCAGTTATAATTAGTAAAATGACCCGGCTATTGCATTGGGTTTTTCATTTAACCTGTAATATCTTACACCTGTAAAGGATGCAGAGTGAATAAATAAATAAATAATAAGCGTAAAAAGACACTGCTGGACAAGAAACTGTGTATAAATAGTACATACATAATATTGTTTCTAATTATTTTTTATGACCCAATTAGGGTCCGCTGGATGAGCTCGGTATTTTTTTTCTGAATGGTAAGAATCTAGGTTAGACAACCAAGCTGGCCCAATATGGGTGGAATATTCTTAAAACCACTCAGAAAATTTCTAAAGCATGCAGGGTGGCTAATGGAAAGATTCTCTTCTAAACTGAATAAATGTTATTCTAATATACTGTTAGAGTTAACAAGAGCTTGTTATAAACATGATATTAGTAATAGCTAGGATCCCCTTGCTCATAGTCATTAATATATTTAGCTTGTACCTATGCTTACAGTTGCCGATTCGACTCACATTAATATTTGTTAGACCCACAAATAAATACTAGTTTTATGCAATAGTGATAAAGCTTGTTAAGTGCTTCATGATCATGATTTTTGTGACAAAGAAACACAAGAATTCTATAACGGTAGGTGTTCTATAAATATCAGCAACATTTCGTTTCCCTTGCATCGTCAAATAGTTGCTCGTCTGTAACACTCGACATTACAGCACTCAATAAGTCCTTGTCAAATCAAACAGTGAGCTTAACTAATGAATAGTTAATATTTAAAGGCTTTACAACTACAATTTTGTGTTGATCAGAATATTATTCCATACCTACGCAAATATTAGAGTTATTTTATAGGATTTTCAATAACAAAATAGCCGCTTTTCAAATTTTCTTTCTATATTATGTTGTAATTTACGTACTGCTTTCTTCTAGGACGTGAAGAGCTATCACTGAAGGAATGTAATATGGTTCCGGTGGCCCACCAATAAAAGCGGAGAGACGGCACTCGGCGGGTTTCTTTAGTGGGTGAGGGCCCCACACTACCCTGTTCGTTGCCTCGAACGACGGGGTGTGCGGTTAGGAACATTTTTTCCCAGCTTAACGAAAATAAAAATGGCGTGTCGAGCTATTAAGCATCTCAATGCGTTTCAGATGAAATAGAAGATGTTATATCCAGAGGAACACTGGGGTTGATTAATTTGGGGCAGTGGCTTAGTTGTGCTTCTGGTATCCGCAAAGATTACTTCTTACTGTCACGGAGACCGTGACTAGTCTGAGAATTTATGTACAGAATCAGCGGTGGCTTATCGCTTGTGTGTCTGCCCATCATTAAAACACTAATGGGTCTTTAGAAAAGTGCGTGAAAATAGTAATTTACTATGGAACCTTCGATACGCGGAACCTACTCAGATGTGACCACTTTTCATATAATTTTAATGTACAGTACAGGCACGAATAAAAATAATTACTTTGAAAGTTTCCAACGTAGGCTTTCTACTTCAATTGTGGGTTACGGAGCGAGCGTACTTGCACGAATAGTTATTACTGTCATTATATCTCGTTACACCCATACTTAATTTTTAATATTAGAAATACGAATTTAATACCTGTGTATATGCTTGGTTTTTCACGTCTAAGCACGATTCTGATTTCAGCATAAACAGGCTGCCACCACTGGGAGATTAGGTACTATACTTTTAAGATCTACACAAAGTAAAACAATATCCAAAAGCCTGTATATTTTCTTCTTTAAGGTAGGTCCGCCACTATGAAAGATAAGTCTTGTCCGACTTCACAATAGGCCGTTTTTGTCCGTGTGGTGACGGTCTAAGACTAGACTATAATTGTCACCACCCCATTCTTTTCCATGAGTATCGTATGAGGCAACTAAGGGAAGTAAGCAATTATCTTCCATTGCATGACTGGTGGTAGGGCTGGGTACCAAGTGGAAGTTCTCACTTAGTATCGGGCCCGAGCGGGTTGGTACCACCATCTTCCGTGCGTGTAACCGGCCATGAAGCAAATCGTTGCGTTTTGGCCGTAGCAGGAGATAGCCGTTTATTTTTTCATTTCATATTTGTAAAATGAAATGGTGAGCAGCGGCCTGACAATTATGCCGAGAGGTATAGTTGAGTCCATGAGCGACGGTTACCATTTACCATCACATGGGCCGTGGCTCGTCTACCACTAAATGCAATAAAAAAAAAGCCTGAGAAAATTTCGTATCTACATAACTTTGAAAAGTTAGAGGTGTGCTTTACGAAATCTCGATCAGGCAGATAAAAATCGATTCAGTTTCAAAGTTCTCACTCCATTTCGGCTAAGACCTATTTTTGGCGGTATAAAGAGATTCTCGTGGGGCAGTATTCTTACGACTGAAGTAATTTCACGCTGCTTCAGTATTCCGCCAATAGAGACGGAGGGATGGCATACTAGTCTGCTCATTAGCCCCAACGACAAGGTGTGTGGATAATATATTTTTCCGACTTAAACCTATTTTTTCCGAAAAAGGGCGCAGTTGTCTTGACTTGTTACATAAAATTTAACTAAAAACCACAAAATGCAGTAATATTGGTGTATCTAGATGACATATTGATTGTCATATGAGTCTTTAGATTAAATAAATAGCGGCATAAATATGCTGTTATATATGATGATATCCACATAGAGACTGCCAGCCTCTGTAATATTCTAATCATAATTATAAGTATGTATAATATATATACATAAACTACACACAAACATATCTATACTCGTATAAAACATAGTAACAAACTTCTTTGTAATTCAATATTCTAAGCTTTAGAAATTTTCGGCCGCTTTTTTTGTTCGTATAATTTTATCGGACGCGTTGTTTTGTGAATTCACAGTCGAACGGATTGGTTTAGTAGGGTTTCTTGTGACCAAGCTTTACGTCTTTTTTGATATTGATTTTTACATACGACCCTTTGGGATTTAGTTGCGAATGCCGAACGGACCACCTATTAGGTTTATTTCACATTAATTGTAGTTAATGCATTTTTGAACTGCTAAACATAGTTTTGGCGCCAAACTATTCAGCCTTTCAGTGACTATGAATGATACTTAATAAATTACCTTATTTTAAAGGGATGTTGTTTTAGTAGGTACATACTTATTATTTCAAATGCTCCTTTAGAGTAAGCAGAACTTTTATATATCTAAGTTTAGCTAACGTAACTTTATTTTATGATTTTATAATAATACGCAACTATTGCAGTGCAGTGTGAGCAGTTTTATTTAGCTATTAGTTTATTGATGGCAAAACCCAATAACATAGAATGTTGGTAATGCAGTCATGACACATTTTGAAACTTTTTGAGATACTTAGCCTCTCCTCAGAATGTTATGAAGGAATCTCATTATAACATTTTTGAAGTAAAGCTTCTTTGGGCGCGACTTAGTTTTGTTGTGGACGGAAGTGATGGATCGAACAGTTTCCAAGACTTATCTGTTACAGGAATTCTTGTGTACTATAACTCTATATAGGTACGGGTATATTTATATAAAATAGATAAATAAAATAAATAAATATTCACGGACATTTCACACAACGTCCTCTGGCCCCAAACTATGCTTAACGCTTGTGCTATGGATACCTGATTACGGATATAATATATATTATATTACCTACTTATTTTGTAAATACATACATATAATAGATAGAAAACACCCAGACGCAGTACAAATATCTGTGTTCATCGCATAAATAATTGTCCTGACTGGGAATCGAACCCACATATGAGTAAGATAATATGTGAATACTTACTCATTTTAATAGATGTAATTAATTTTATAAAATATTAATATTTTTTTATCAACTTCCAGAGAGAGAGAGAGAGAGAGAGAGTAGACAAAAAATTTTGTAAGCAGTAGTACTCATACAATATTTTAGTGTTACCAGCCTCAGTGATGCCTTCCGCATTACACAAATAAATTCTAAGTTAGAAAGCAAAGACATTCAATAACAGAGTTGAGAACTACCGTTGCCAAGTAACGCGAAATTATTCAGCATCTAGTGTGGGCGGGCTCATTTCACTTCGATATTTGCAAGTAGTAAGGTATCCTCATTTGCATCACATACAGTGAAGTGGTTCTGTATCAGTCGCTTCAGTTGTCAGAGCGGAATTATTTAATAGTTTTACTGTTTGATAAATCAAGTGAAACTATGTAATTATCAACAGCAACAAAGCCAAGCATCTTAAATGATGATTATGATAGACAAATTTAATAAGCAATTATATGTTATTCGTTATAGCAGCGATTAACTTAACTAGGTGATACTTTAATAGTTGTATAAATAGCGGATTAACTGTGCTTCAGATATCATAAGGTCCTTGAGCAAAGTGCTTACCATCAGGTCGTTGCTGTCGTCTACCGCTAACAATGTGTAGTACATTTGGAAACAAATAATTATAACTAGTGTTTTTATTCAGAGCTTTTTATCGCTATGTTGAAGATAAATTCAAAAAATCTTAAACATAGCTGGCGAGTCGTGGGTGTGTAATACACCTCTGCCTACCCCTTCGGGGAATACAGGCGTGATGCTATGTTTTAAATTCAAAAATATCTTTATTTTATAGGCCTATTATATAGCACTTGTCTTAAAATCGTCAAGAATACACTAATAATTAACATGAGCGCTTGAGGCGAGTGCATCCACAATAACAAAGTGCCACAAGCCGCTGGATTCCGTAGTAAAGCCTTTCATGAGAAGAACCTGGCAGGAAGCTCATATGGTCACTTTTTTAAATTGCTCATTTATTACAGTTTAATATAATTCTTATAACTAAAATTACACGAAATAAATGCTGAAACCAAGATGACATAGTATATAAAGAATAAAGATAGTAATTTGGCTATGAGATTTAAAAATATAGCAAACGCATAAGGTTTACAATCGTAATTTTCATAATCTTATCAAATTATCATCTAGCTAAATATCTGCGACATTCTAGAGATTCTTTTACAACTCATCACCATATAAATGACACAAAAAATGTACAAGGAACAGGGTAGTGTGGAGCGATCACCTACTTAATAAACACGCCGTATTGTGTAATGTGCCGTCTCTCCGCCTATATTAGCAGAGGACTAATACTGTGTGATATTACTTCAGTGGTCAATAGCTGGTCTAGCGCAGCAAAATTCAGAAGTCGGGCAAATTTCTTCGGTATACAGGTTTCTTGACGATGTTTTCTTTCGCCGGGCTGTAAACTTTGTAATTAAAAAAAATATAATAACTATTTCAATCTGTGCAGTTCAATGCTCTGCATTTTATTTATAATCAAGTACAAAATGCAAGCTAGTATGCGTACTTTGCAACGGTGCCTTTTGACAAATGGTAGTATTGCTGCAGGCAGCGCGCTTGCGTCGTCAAGTGTGGAATTAATGACGCTTTCTATGCGTTTTAGATAGTACTGTTTATTTATGTCGTTAGTCGCTACTGCCTTTTAGAGGTATTTATATGCTTTATATACTAACGGCCTCGATGGTGCAGAGGTAGTGTGAGTGACTCGGGTTCGATCCCTGGGTCGGGAAGTGTTGCTGAGCTTTTTTGTAAAAATAAAAATTCTCAGTAGCATGTGCCCGGTAGACGGCAATAGGCTCGCCCCTGTTGCGTGAGACTTAAACATAGTTGGCGAACCGTGGGTGTGTAATACATCTCTGCCTACCCCTTCGGGGATACAGGCATGAATAAATATTCACGGACACTGACATTTTTCACACAACGTCTTCTGGTCCCAAACTAAGCTTAACACTTGTACTATGGGTACCAGATTACGGATATAATACATATATTACTTTTTTTTTGTAAATACATACATATAATATATAGAAAGCACCTAGACGCAGTACAAGTATCTGTGTTCATCACACAAATAATTGTTCTGAGTGGGAATCGAACCAACGACCTTGTGCACGGAAGTCGGTTACACTACCGACTACGCCACGAGGCCCGTCAAATCGTCGTCATGAGACTATGCTGTTGTTGTTATACAAATAAACTTTTTTGTGCAAGTGCTTTTGTTGGTTTGTTAAGATTTTACGCTGTAACTACTGAACCGACCGTTATGAAATTTTGCATACATAGTATAGCTCTGAATTAGATATAGGGTACCTAATGTTTTTTTTTTTTTTTTTTTACCATAAAATTTATATTTTGAGAATTTTTAGTGCCGTAGAGTAACTTAATTATATTTTAAAGTGCTACGTGGGCGAATCTCTTAGTAGTTAATGTTTATTTTTATTTATGTCATCCATCTTTCTATCTTTCGCCAAATGTTGATACATTATACACTGTAGCCGTTTGCCTAACAATTTATTAAGTATTTAGTTTGTGTATGGTATAAGTATATATTTATTTTAAAATTATTATTTATATGTGTAGATATATTATTATGTGGTCTATCAAGTTCACCTACAACTTGACTACTGCCTCCTACTTTGAACTCCATCCAAAGGTTGTCTGGCAGAAATTGCTATTAGCAATAAGACCGCCCATTGTGCATATACTTGTAATTTCCATAGTCTAAGTTTCTTTTCATGTATTTTGGTGTACAATAAAGTACCTATACATTCATTGATTCATTCATTCATAATAACATTAGTACCTATTGTAGGTGCATTTGCTATTTGTCAAGTGCTTTCCTTAAAATCGATTCTCGATTATTAGAACATCGAGATAGTAGAAAATAATTAATATTCAGCAATTTTGTAATAATTAAATATACTTATTAGTGTTATTTTAACGCTTACATAGGTAATCCCATCATGATTCCCTATCAATTTTATCGGGTTTCAAAACGCATGGCATCGATTTCCCCATAACCTACTGACATGAGGGAATCAGTTTACTGCCAGGCGATGAATCGTTTACCTACCGACCGCAGGGTTAAGTTACACCTAGTACACACATGTATTAGACTATCGAGTTCCTAAGGTGGGAATCGATATCTTTGAGACATTAGCTAGCTTTTGCCCACGACTTGCGTGGACTCCATTATAAAAACGTAATTTTACAATATAAATAAATTATAGTTTATAAAACTAAAATAACACGCTTTGAACAGCTAGTTGAACTAAAAAGTAGTAAATAATATTACAATGAATAATGATTGTAAAAAAGAGTGGGGCAAAAATGAGTCAAAATTGAAGTCAAAGAAGCGGTTACAAACAAACAAACATACAAGTGAAACTAATAAAAAATAATCAAATTAGTGTATTGTCATCGGTCCTCGATACATCTACAAAGTTTAAATAAAATCTGGCCGTTTAAAGTTGGTCAAAATCGCGCTCAAAGGAGTCGGTTACAAACATACAAACATATAGGTGAAGTTAATAAAAAGCGCGTAAAAACATCTATCCCATAGGAACTATATTATTTTATGGAATAAAAAGCAGCCTATGTTCTTTTCTACGCTTTCTTGTATAAACTTTAACGATGACTGGTTCAGTAGTTACAACGTGAAAACGAAACAAATAAACAAACTCACGTTCGCATTTATAATATTAGTAAGGGTGAATATAATGTTTGAATAAAATACGTTATAGTGGAATCCAAGACAATTTATATGTACAAAGTAAGCATATTTTAAGCAATTTAAAAATAAACAGTCTCTAACGGTCTTCTGGTAGGCTAATGTACTACTAAAAAGTATCTTCAGTGAGTTATCTTGAGAAAGGTATTACACATGAGATGAATGTGTCTCCAACTTCCTTTAAATTAAAAAAAAAACAGTAGCAAAGTACATAGTACATTCTTTATAAAGTTTCCGGTACCTATAGATTAAGTTCAGCTTATCTTAATTGCCCAAGACAACTTGAGAAAGGTAAATATTGTTTTAATAAGTTTTCTATTTTTATCTCAACACAATCTGTCATGAGTACAGGACTGCTTTGACTTTATTTATTTTGTTTACTTTTTAAAAATAGGGCCTCTCTACGTCCGTGCGTATATCTTATATTTATAACAATGTAATCTTATAAACGAAGTGTCATTAATAAATCTTCAAGAATTAATAATAATTAATGGAAGAAAAATCCTTTAGGCATTATGCCAAATTTAGGTCAATAAACATACTTATTTACTTTTGTAATGGGAATAAATAAATTAAAATAACTAAAAAAATCGCTTGAATAGAATATAAACTATCATTAGGTATTTCATTCCTTTTTAGTCTACCAAGTCTGTTTTTTTTTATTACGTGTAGTGTGCCTATGGTGCTTTTCGAATTTTAACTTTACCCTTTTTTTTAATAAAGTGGGAATAAATGTACCTAACCGTACTCTCTGTCATTCGGGGCAACGTACAGGGTAGTGTGCCTACACAACCCTCTTCCTCACCTACTAAATAAATTTGCCGTATGCCGTCTCTCCACCTGTATTGGCGAACCACTAGAACTGTGTGAAAGTACTTCAGGATTGTCAGTATTTTTTATTGGTTTTTCGTTATATATTGATGCAATGTAGAAACTAATTCTATCTCTGAGAAACAAAAATGCACCTACTCGTTTATATTCGAACTAGCCTCTCCGCCGCAGCCAAAATCTAGTTTTTAGGTTATATCTCAGGTTCCCAAAGTAGTAGCAGGATAAAATGTATACCAGTTTTTAAGTCTCATCAAGAGAAGCTACATCAAAATTCGCCTAGTAGTTTTTGCGTGATGTGCGAATCAACAAACAGAAAAACAGACAAACAAAAATTCTAAAACAAAATGTTTTGTGTTTAGCCACGCCTATATAGCTTAATACATCCACTGTTTCTCAAATATCTTAAATGTACAGACACAGCTCTGTTACAGCCTTATAGTAGTATAGATAAGGTTGATAAACTATGTGATGTTGTTCAATTTGTTGCTGTTGTTATCAGGAGCAGTTTAAATAGGTACTCAAATATTGTAATCCATTTCGTATTGCTTATTCAACCTAAATCCCTAAGTGTACGTCAAGGCCGGAATCCAATCAAAAATTGGGCCATATTTCCGGCCAAAGCACTCCTTTGAGTCAAGTGTCTTCTAACAGAGCGAGACCGCTTCGGAACCTGCCTTCTCTGGTTTTTTACCTTGTAATCCACCCTTCAAACAAAATTCCTTCCTAACAAAATATTAATAAAGTTTAAAGTCTAACTGGTTGTATTAAACAACCACACTCACTCTTATTTAAATAAGGTAGTCGGCGTGCGAGAGAGATAGGTGCTATTAGGGATGGGTGCGAAAAGGATGCGATGTAGCAATGTTGCCGCGGTTCTCGTAGTGATGGGATTTATCGATATGTTTTGAGGTTTTGTTAATATTTTTATTTTTTTCATCGGTCTAGTAGCATAAGTAGCATATGTATGAGTTTTAACTGTGAGGTATCGAGTGCTAATTATGTTATACTTTTATATTTGGAAATTATATCAGGAAATTCTTATAAAATAAATAAAAAAATAAAATGATATAGCCTGGAACCATGTTACTGGACACAATAATTAATTATTTATTCTTTAGGTTGTTCAAATTGAGAGTAATTAATAAAACTTAACTTCTTTGAGATACTAATTTTAGAATACCTAATATCACCGTTTTTGAAAAATGATGTGTTGACATTATCTAGATTTTATTGTATAATTAACCATTTGAAGATACAGCTTTTTATGCTGTCATTTGATATATTATAAAAACGTACGCAAGCAATTGATATCACTAACATATGGGAAACATTTTGACATATCCATTTTATCTTAATTTATTTTAGACAATAGAAATTATTTGAAAACAGGTTATTTATCAATAAATTAATCATTGTATATCTGGATTTGTATAATAAATGCATACATTTTAATTAAGTATGATAATGAGTTACACCACTAACTAATATATTATTCTGGGTAGTAATAAGCAGGTTTATGTATGTTAGATTGGAATATTTTACAGAAAACAGAATAGCATAGTTACTTGAAGCTTTTTCCATATAAAATACATTTACGAAGTGAATTGCAGTCGATGAATCGGGTAATAATTTTTTGTTTGCGGCTCTCGAGTAAATTCAACCACATTCAAATGAATATTGCTTATAGAGTTTTAATATAAGTTTGTCGTAAATATCATAAGTACAGTAACTTCTGATAATGGTATAATTGAGATTAAAATCTCATTATAGATTCCAATCGAATTGCGCTAAAATATTAATAGTTTTTTTTGTTAGGTAATTCTTAGTACGATTACTTACAATAACAGACTTTTAAATAAAGCTGAATTATATTGGTGAAATATTTATCTTTTTAATTCTTCAGGTATAATGTTGTGAGTTCATAAAAACGTATTTTTTTAAAACTCTTTAGAATAATACTTGTCACAGATCCGCTATGACATTTTCAGAATTCAAAATTTATTTTACTAATTGAATTCTTTAAAGACCCTACCATTGGCTCACAAGGCTTATTTACGAGTAGATATTTTTATATATATATTTAGCATTTGCCATGCTTAGCACTATACATTAAACACAAAGTGAAAAATGTGAAGTCGAAAATAACAGCTCCTGCATCCTGCTCGTGACTGTTATTTACGATTTCAAATTTTTCACTTTGTGTTACAAGGCTTAGTAAAACCGAATCCATTTTTTCTAAATTACCTTTACCACCGTTGTGCCTGTTGTTTTCTATTGAATTTTATTCCTACCTTCCTTTTACAATACTCGTGGAATACTACAGGGTGCTGTAACAACGACATTTCTTTTTGGTTTAGGCGGGAAAAAATGTACCTAACCGCACACCCCGTCGTTCGGGGAAACGAACAGGGTAGTGTGGGGCCCTCACCCTCTAAAGAAACCCGCCGTGTGCCGTCTCTCCGCCTTTATTGGCGGACCACTGGAACTATGTTGCATTCCTTCGGTGGTCCGCCGGTGGCTTACCCTTTCGGGTACCCTCTACTGAGCGACGCACCCGCACACGGAGCGCTGTAACAACGACCTACGCTTATAGTATCTCTGTAAGAAACTTTTAGTACATATCATTGAAATATCGATATATATATACTACTTTACTCATCCCTAGCAGCCAGATGGCGTCGACAGGCACTGCGAGCCGATAACTCGAATTCGGCTCGTTCGGAATTCCTCGCGTCGCCTCCGCCCCGTGATGCATGCACGAGTTTCGGGGTTTTAGACGACCGCCACATTCGTTTTTGAAAAGTATTTTTTTAAAGGAATGGCGAAATGCTTTTGATTTTCGGGTTTTGCTCGCTGCGTTCCGTTAAACCATCTACGTTTTAAAACCATCCGTTGTTTTGTTTATTGAATCTTTTTCTTTTATTCATAAACATTTGATTAGGAAAATTTTTTTTCATTACTTTAATGGCTTAAGGCAGTTTTTATGGAAATTGATATTAAAGGACTACGTTTTTTCAGTTTAATGTTGACCTCTACTTTATTACCTATATAACGTCGCGTGTGTCGTTTTTATTTATATATACATAGTTTACTAAATCCATATAGAATTTGGTTGAGTCACCCCATTTTATATATCACCATATTAAACGATTAAAGAGATTGGTTCTTTATTGTAATGCATAGCATCACGCCTGTATTCCCCGGGGTAGGCAGAGGTGTATTACACACCCACAAATCGCCAGCTATGTTTAAGTCCCACGTAATAGGGAGCGAGCCTATTGACGTCTACCGGGCACATTTCCAAACTCCGAACTGCTACTGAGAATTTTACTTTTTTTTTACAAAAAATCTCAATAACACTGCCCGACCCGGGGATCGAACCCGAGACCTCATTATCAGCAGTCACTTACACTACCGCTGCACCACAGAGGTAGTTACATAATATATTATAATGCATGTCTACTTGTATTGTATGCAGAGACTTTGACTCTGGCATAGTGGCCATCTATCTACAAAAGTTATACCGCCTAATTTAATACCATTCACCCAAATGGTAATTGACAATATTATCCGCCAAATACTGAGACTGCTTTTCAAAATATGGGACACGTATCGTCTGTACCTTACTTTAGAATATGTCGGTTTGGGCTTACAAGTAGCTCACTTAACCATTTCGCAACTAAAAAGCACCTACGATTTTATTAGCGTAAAGCCTAGCCCACACAAAATTGTTTTCCATCTAAAATCCAATACTTGAATTCCTTAAAAGGTATAAATTCTACGTGTTAATTGTTCCCGTATGCGCCAGACGCATGTTTGGATATATGTCCGTGAATATCGGAGGTGCAGGATTGCCGAAGCAATTCACACTATTACGAGACTCAAGATAATACTTCCTGGGCTTCAGTTGCTGTGTTCTAAATATTTTGGATGTACTTTTAATTTTATGTCCATGTTGTTTGTTTAGCTTTAGGTAGACAAAGGTATCAAGTTCGATCCTAGTTCTAGGTGGACACTTCGAAAGGTAAATAAGTGTCTCTGGCTTGAATTTCTTCAAGTTGCGAAGGAAAATATGTTGAAATCTGCAATAACTACTCGTAGTAGATTTTAACAATGGATTGTGACGGGTTCCAAACCATGCTGGGTCAGCATACTATAGCCCAAATCTCTATCACTCTAACAATAGTGGGTTGTGAGTTTATTGCTGGAAGATACAGATGAAGCAATGGTTCATTGTTGTGGTTGAAGCGTTAATTGATATTGCATATTTTATGTGAATTTACTTCATGAATTATTATTATTAAACTGAAACCAGAGATCGTGTATGTTGAAGAAGCGAGAGATGTATGCAAGAATAGAGCCTTTTGGCACGCTGTTCTCTCTGCCTACCACGAGAGGGAGATGATAAGTAAGTAAGTACTTAGAAATTTTCACATACTTTGTAGAAGAACGTTTGATAGAAATAGTATAATATATTCCACCTAACCTTCTTAAATTAATCCTATTACGATACTCATCTTACTTACAATTTTGATTAAAATAATTTTTCGATTAAAAATAATTACTACAGTTATATTTCAATTTAATAATTTCGACTAAGGGAAGTAAGCAATTATCACCCATTTCATTGCTTGTGGTAGGGTTGGGTACCAAGTGGGAGAACTCACTTATTAGTGGGTCCACGTACCGTACGTGGTACCACGTATGTGTGATCATGAATTATCTATGTTTTGATTGTAGCGGGAGCCGTTAATTTTTTCATCTCACTTCCACGAAATGAAATGGATAACTCTTATTAAGCATGAGTGTTGGTGACCATCAAGTGGCCCGTGGCTCATCTACCATTACAAGCCATAAAAAAATCTTCAGAAATAATATTTTATAAAAAGAAAATCTAAATTAAAAGCACCTTTGTCACCATCCTGCTCTAAAATTCTAACATTTTAAATAAAAAAAAAATTTCTTACACTTTCGTGCTGAGATACTAGGCACATACTCTTGAGGAAGAAATATCGTATCGTTATAAAACATAAAAAAGACCCTGTGTCCATACAGTAGCGAGGCGTGTTTACCTACCCATTAGCACTTAAGGGGCTAAGAGGCTCTAAACGCGGGATATAGGATCCGTAATAAAAACTATTTTAACGTTCCTCTACTGGTCATTGTCTATGTCCGAGTTGTTCTAATTAGAAGTAGTTTAATTTGAAACTCGAATGCTCTGTAATTAGTTGACGTTGTGTGTGACTCTGCTTGAAATAGGGTTGCCAAAAATATGTTAAAATTAATGAATATTATATTTTTAAAATATTCACATTTTCGACCAAAATTAATCATCAATATAAATAAGTAATAAAAACGGTTTTACATAGCATCACGCCTGTAATGTTCCACATACTTTTGTTTAGTCGATTATTCGGTTTATGCAGAATCTGTTTCCTGACTACGTTTTCCCCACTTGCGTCGATACCCTTGCTCCATCACATCTGCCAAGCAGCTCTGACTGTTCTGGAGCTGCTCAAACGGCGGAAATGTAATCTTGTAACCTTGAACCATCATGCCAAGAGAACGTCACAACGAGAGGTCCCGTCATGGGGGATAATGCCGTGATCGCTACGCTTGGCAGGCGGGTTGGCGAACGCAGTGGATGTTGTTAATACTCGAGGGAGTGCTGCTGCCTACTC
The DNA here is from genome assembly GCA_948253155.1 of Leucoma salicis. Classification (NCBI taxonomy): domain Eukaryota; kingdom Metazoa; phylum Arthropoda; class Insecta; order Lepidoptera; family Erebidae; genus Leucoma; species Leucoma salicis. Next base: position 3,740,401 of record OX411808.1, on the reverse strand, counting down.
TCCTGGTATTCCATCAGTCGGTTCTTACGACTCCCGTGGGTAGAGAGGGGTGGGACAATTCTAAAGCCCCACACGGCATACCTACCTACATACATATATATAATTTTAAAAGAGCTGCTGCGTGGTCTACCTAGTCTTGACCTCAGATCGGACTTACTGCTATCCTAGACCAGAGTTCATTGCAATAATTGCTATTAACTTTAATCACAAAAAATACCTTTAAAAAAGTTATATTCAAGTTTCTATAGGGTAACCTTATATTTGTACATAACCAGTTATGCCCGCGGCTCTGCCTGTATAAACTACGAGATTATACCTTTGCCGGAGAAGTAGGTTACTCCTCGTGCGTATTGTGGCTTCCATTTTCATTGATTTTTATTTTAATGTTGCAAAATATTTCTCCATGAGAATCCCTTTAATTTTATTGCGAGAATCTCTAACTGCTAAGCACACTTCCCTGAAATGGAATGGAAGGAATGGAGGGGTTCGATTCCCGCTCGCACTAAAGTTCTCTTTTTCCACATTCTATAAATAATTTGTTCTTTAAAATAGCTGAGCATGTCAAGTGCTAAAATACAGATCAAAAATTTAAGATTTGATTTATTTCTCTAATGTTGCTATCTTGTTAATTTATTAAAAAAGATAATTATAAAGTTTTTCTGTTTCTTTTGAGGCGTAATTTTGGAGCAACATCTACCGTATGTACCCTACCGTGTACCGTCCCACGTGCACGTTCGTGAGTTATTCACAGGAGAGGCCTGCACAGCCGCGTCGTGTCTCCGAAATATTTTTATTAAAACAAAGCTTTTTTGGTAACTTCATGTTGTAAGAGGTAGCGAAAGCGATTTTTGTCTACTCAAGTAATATCTTAACTAATTTATATGAATAATAATATCTGCAATGTTGGATATCCAACAGGACTGGGGTCCCCTACGGCGGCTTGAAATGACAAGGCCTGTCATATCTGCTGACGTAAATTTGGACATAATTGAAGCTTCTGAAGTAAATACCGTGACCCATAAGGCCTCGGTCACGAACTCAGCGGGAGCGGGGCGGTGGCGGTGCGGGGAGCGTCGCATCAACGCTGTACCCGGCCTCGAAGCCAGCGGGCAGATTGCACGGCGTTAGAGTGGCGTAGTGTTGTGTTACGAGAAACTAGTATTTATGTTCGCGAACGAAATGTCTAAACAGCTATGAAAACATCCTTTTTATACTAATTTCTCCCTAAAGTTTGATTTATTGTGGCCAAAAGAAGATGTAAATTCTACTACGTCACTACGTCAATGCAGACGTGCGGGCACCGCTAGATCGGTACGCACCGCTCGTATGCTGCTCGCCGCCTGCTCCCCGCGCCGCTGCCTTCGTGGACAGTTCCATATAAATGTATGCATTGAAACCCGCCGCTCCCCGCGCCGCCACCGCCGCCGCCCCGCTGCCGCTGAGTTCATGACCAAGGCCTAAAACGGAGACAGAACTAACAGAGACTCTTTCCCAATAAATGGTCCGATGGGCTGTAAATAGCAATCGAAATCGAACTATATGTGGTATACACAAAATCACCGCTGTGACCTAATTAGGAGAGATGGGCTGGCTCGATCGGCAAAACACCATTCTCTCATAGAAAATCGTCCTGAAGCAACCGTAGATACTGCTACTGGTTCATACGTTGAGCGAGAACGCTGGAGGATTAAACCCCCTGTAATCCTTCTTACCACCCCCTCAATTCCACTCTACTAATATAATAAAGCTGAAGAGTTTTTTATTTTTTTGTGCACGCGTAGGTACTCGCTTTAGTCTCTCGCTCAGTTCACCACTTGGACTACACTTAGTACAGTAAACCAAGTTCCCAGTAAATCGTATCTTGGGATTTATCACCCACGTTGATCAGAGCTCGTGTGCTTACCTCCTCTAGTATGAGAATTCCGACACGGTGATGACATCGTGGCCTCTTTTCAACCAACTCCTTTCTGTTAAAACTTTAAATCTAGAACTCAAGTTGTAATTACATTGTACTTAGAAAATATGCTTTGATATTTATAAAGCTCTATTTGCTGCTCGCGACTTAATAATATAAGTACTTCCCTCTATAATACATTACCTAATTAAATTAAGAGGCTAATTTTTTTTACGGGATAAAAAGTATGTTAATGTAATAAACCATCTAGACCGATCTTATTAAACATACAGACTTACATATTTGTAATATTAGTAGGATTATAAAAATCTATTGAACTCATCCAAAATAAATAATTTTAGACTGGGTAATGTCCGCCACCCACAATGCCTCCCGCGAAGGTCACTCCAGTGTGCGGAACATTGAAGTAACGTCATACAATTCCAGTGGCCCGCCTATACCGCCTGCAAGAAGAGTTTATTTAGTAGCAGATGGCCCCATACTACCCCGCTCGTTACTCGTTATAATTTTTTTTAAGGCGCGAAGATATGTACATAACCGAACACCCTGTCGTTCGAGGCAATGAACACGGTAGTGTGGGGCCCTCACCCACTAAATAAACCCGCCGTGTGCCGTCCCCCCACCTTTATTGGTGGGCCACAAAGTACGACCAGACTCAGAATAACTATTTGTGGATCACACAAAGAGTTGCCCTGTGTGGAAATCGAACCCTCAACATTCGGACGGGAGCCACTCCGCCATCTGTGCAGTCAATTTTATCCCGCCTTAACAAAAAAAAAAAGGATATTTTAGCCACATTCGATACAGTATTAACTAAAATCCTAAATCCTGTTTATAAATAATTTTGTTAGAAAATTGTTTTGTTACATACTTATTTATAACATAAGGGTATCCACCCATCCACTAATTAGCCTTGTGATGTCCACTGCTGGACAAAGGCCTCCCCAAAACAACGCCACAACAAGTAAATAAATAAATAAATATTCACGGACATTTCACACAACGTCCTGTGGTCCCAAACTAAGCTTAACGCTTGTGCTATGGGTACCAGATTACAGATATAATACTTACATATATTTGTGGCGTGTGGGGCTGGCTTTAGAATTGTCCCACCCCCCTCCACCTATGGGAGTCATAAGAGCCGACTGAGGGAATACCGTGGGAGTGAGCAGCAGCACTCCTTCGAGTATTAACAACATCCACTGCGATCGCCAACCCGCCTGCCAAGCGTGGCAATTACGGCACTATCCCCCATTCTTGGGGAGGCCTATGTCCAGCAGTGGACTTTAAAAGGCTGATGGATGGATGGATATTATATTACTTTTTTTGTTTTTGTTGTTGTAAATACATACATATATACTCGTAGATAGAAAACACCCAGACGCAGTACAAATATCTGTGTTCATTACACAAATAATTGTCCTGAGTGGGAATCGAACCCACGACATCCTGCACGGAAGTCGGTTACACTACTGATTAGTTGACTACGCCACGAGGCCCGTCAAGTGGTTTTGTGCAGACTGCATCCAAGCCTGAATTGACTTTGACTAGATCGTTAGTCAATAAGTGCCTCACCACACTAGCAAATCTTTATTCACTTTGCCTAGTAGGTTACACAGAATTATGTTAAATATTGTAAGTCTTCGTTATTATTTTAGCACATTAAATTTACATATTATATCGATTATTAAGTGTAAATTAATGCAATTGATGTTTATTCACATAAATAAATTAAGGCATGCAAATTGATTACAATATGGCGAAGTTATTTCTGAGCTTACAGAAAAACCACAACATCCTCCTTATGTTAAAATAGCACAGACGTATAACCTCATAAAACTGTAGATAATTATCATTAGTTCTAGGAATCAATTTAGCGGCTATTACTCATGACTCGATATTTGCTACCACTCAATATACATGGCGGATATTTTAAGAAATACTATTTAATAAGCTTAGTAACAATAATACGAATTGTAGCGATGTGGTTCAGCACCCATCACGTCCCATTATCAAAGATAATCTAGAGTTAGGTATTGAGTAAGTACTAATAACTGCTTGTCGCCTCCTATGAGTAGGTTAATCGAGAAGTGTCTTTGAAACTTTGGTGTTTGATATTGTTTACGATAAAACCATGACTCTTCCTTTGTAGTTAATATTTCAAAAAGTTTTTATGTCAACTTCCCGTTAAAAAGGATTTATGACACACTTCTTGATAACTTAAGTCAGCATTCTGCCTGTGCTTCATTGCATGCATGGGATAGATTAAAAAAAACCCAACTCATGATTTAATATTCTAAGCGCACAGGCAATTCGGATGGAGGTATTTTTTTCATAAAGTTTTATTTAATTCTTATTTATCACGTTCTCATCGTTAATTTTTAGTTTCATATAAATAAATGTGATGCGTTTTTTGACATCATGGTATTGTTTTAATAATCATGCCTGTAATAATTTAGCTTGGGAATCATTTAAAATAGTTTGAGTCAACATATGATTGATGTAATTTATTTTTTGTTTTTAAGTTTTTGAGATGCTGGTTTTGATAGATTAAAATATTACTGGCTGGGACTTTAGGCCTATAGGAAATACGTAGTTATTTTTACATTAAGTAATCGTTTTTGTAATCATGATCTTTTTCTATGTCACTAACACATTAAGAGATATATACACGCATGAGTTTGCATATTTTTAATTTAGTTTTTTTTTAATATATTGACATAAGAATATAGGTATAAATTTAATTTGTAATTATGTTAATATATTAGTATAAACGTTGTACTTACTTAATGTATGAGCAATTGATCTAGGATTTCTCAAAAAACTGATTTAACAAGAACAAATTATTGATTTTGAAATAATAAGCGGAAACATTAAAACTATCTTATCAAATGTCGCGTACCTACTGGTGACCAGACACATTATTATTTGTGCAAACCACATAAAAATTTTATAAGGCCAATTAAAACGTATTTACTATTTATTATTCTATTCTAGTCCTTCCTATAAAAGTTTATCAAAAAACCGTCTATTAAAATATCCCACAGACTAATAAAATCCTTTATCTAATCTGCAGGACCTCTTCGATAACTTATCTACGCTTAAAAACGTAATTACTTTACCTATATGATTTTATTACTGCCAGTTATATTCGTTACAATTTGAATCTGTTATGTTATCAAAGAATAATGTAGAGATGTATTAAAGTCACATAGGTTAGTAATTTTTATGATTAAAAGTCTTTTATGCCTGGGAGAAGAATTTGAGAAGTATACACGATATAAAACAGTCGGCTTCGAGTTAAGTAGGAATGCTTATTTAATGCTATATTTCCATATCCCATTGAAGAGCTCAGTCGTGATTAGCATATACTTGTAAATATTCCTTACTATTCATCCTCTTTAGTGCAATAGAAAAAAAAAAATTGGCACACAGATTAATTCATTTCTTAAATTAACACTTAATTTAGAATGAATTCCCGCGAATTCGTGGGAAATGACATACGAGTAACTTACCGGCTGTTAATTTATGTTCAAGTTATCGATATATTACTGAACTGTATCATTAGATAATTAACTTTAAACTGCAACTAATTTTCCATATATATCTATATATATATACAGGGTCTGTCGTAAATAATGGATAACCCGTTAATCGGAGATAGCCCTGATGTCAGGCTACATGAAAATCGACTTTTTATTTTAGGATTGCCATTGGTGTAAAAACGGTAAACAATTTTTTTTTTAAATTCCTTCTTTGCTCATTCATTCGATCACCATTTCAACAAAATAACATATTTTAATGTACTTTCTTTTGTATGTAACTCTTGGATACTTGTATTATTATATTAGATTACTATATTTGTCATTATTAATGCAAAATACTGTAAAAATTTACATTTTAAGCATTTTGTAAGTATTTCTTTTTCTTCATGACAACATTTTAAGATTAACTGTGAGGAAAAAATATACTATGTTATAACTGCCCATTATCTTAAATTCATATTTCTGTACCACACTTACAAAGTAACATACAGGCTAGTCAATAATAAGCAATAAATTAATCTATAGTGACTAGAAAAGACATGACTTTGTTTTATACACTACGTATATTATAACAAAAGAAAAAATACCGAGATATCCGTTTAATCAGTACTATGATAATTTTGCAACTTATTAGCAATTTTAATCATAATATATTTTATTTATAACATTAATATTTCTTATGGTCATTAACTCGTTTTATACCTGTTTTTATAGTTGCATTTCTACATCTGTACGTTGATGAACTTAATCGATGTGCCAAAATGGACTTATTTTTCCCTAATAATAGACTACCTAAGGTATTTTTATTATTTCCCGTTGTATTCTGTATAAATTAAACCATTGAATTAACGGCTGTCTGAGATATGGTAAAACCAACAGAAAGCTATCCTAATATAAAACCAATTTTCATGTTAAGTAATTAAATTCTGAATACAACATTCTCAGAATTTAAGATTCAGATTTATTCAGAGAATTTAAAACTTAAATGACACCTTATTGGCAAAGTGACATATGTGAGGTTTTATGAACTAAAATATAGAAACTAGCTCGAGATGTTCTCAAAGTACTTTTAAGTTTTTTTTTTAAAGGTATTTCCATAGATACACTTGTATAAACAAGATTATATTAGCTTTTATTAATATTTAACTTCCAATCAAGTAGATCTCCGCGATGATAAGTTAGTTAAAGGCTTTGTAAAGAAATATCTCAGTATAGAGTTCATGTTATGTTGGACGTATATTTTTGTGCTCTAATACGCTGAAAGACGAAACAAAAAGTATATATCGCTCCTTTTGGAGACTTACGTGTTCAGAATAATTAAGGCCTCGATATGTTTAGGTTACGTTACGCTATAAGTAAAATATTTTGAATATAGAAACTTCTTTGTGAATCAATAGCATTAATGATAATAAAAAAATAAAATTCACCTGTTATCTGTACACGCGGATTTTTTATGTCCATGAAGTCAAATATTAGCACAGTAATGGACGTTCTATTTGAAAGCGTGGAAAATCTTCAGAATTAGACGAAATCAGGCTCAAGACTGATTTCCTATTCTAATTCCACATGCAATTTTTCATTCACTAATCCTTATGTAGGTAGATGCGTTTATAATTGTTGATTTTAGACTATAGATATGCCTTTGGCCGCAGGCAAAAGCTATTTATTAGGTTATATCAGTAGCAGTAGTGGTTTAACGTATATCAGTTTTAATCCTAATCAAGAGCTATCAAATATTTTAAATTAATTCTGTTCAGTAGTTTTTGCGTGATGACTATCGTCCAACAAACACAAAAAATGTTTTGTGTTCTGAGACTTTTTTCTCAAATAATATACATAGTTGTGCCGTTTGCCGTGTGGGGCCGGCTTTAGAATTGTCCCACCCCTCTCCACCCATGGGAGTCGTAAGAGCCGACTGAGGGAATACCGGGGGAGTGGGCAGCAGTACTCCTTCGAGTATTAACAACATCCACTGCGATCGCTAACCCGCCTGCCAAGCGTGGCGATTACGGCACTATTCCCCATTCTTGGGGAGGCCTATGTCCAGCAGTGGACATTAAAAGGCTGATGGATGGATGGATGGAATATACATAGGTACTCACATATAGATAAACGTGTCTTTTATATCTATGTACTATAAAATCTGTGGCAACGTATGCTAAGTATATTATAGACTATACAAAAGTTAGTCTGTTTGTTTGTTTGCGCTGTACTGAAGTGTTAATGTCAGTCTCAACACGTCTTTGAATTATGAATTATTGAATAGACGGAACACTAAACACTAATATGTGTAATGTTATATGAATGTAGCGATTTCGAAACGGCTATTGCTTTAGTTTTTTTTTGTTATAATGCCTTACGCCGTGTACTCGATGTCTGTTTCGTGGGTGAATTTAAAAATTTCATTCAATTCAACTGAGGCATCTGGACTGGAATTGTTCTACATAATGAGTCATTTTTGACATACTCTGTGACGTGTGATTAATACGCACATTAGCTCTAAATTGGGTGTTTATAATTTCGTATCAATTAGATCCCGTATTATTTATCATTATAGCCCATAAAAATAAATAAAAATGTAATTAAAATTAAACAATTCATCAAATTTAGATTGCAGAAAAACATATTATGAAACAAACAGGTACAACAAATGTGTGAAAATTTTACATATTTCGCGTTGATATCATATAACCTTTACCATCAAAATGTAGATCTATATTACAAATTATCAATAAAATATATCTTAATATCATATTTCAGAACGAATAACAAATTTAAAATAGGAATGTATTATAAAAAAAAAAAATACAAATATATGGTAAGCCTATGCAAATTATGTCCAAATTAGGTTCATGATTTTTGTCCCGATAAAAATATTGTCATCTCGTTCTTGGCTTAATGAACTGTGTATGCTTACGAACATTGGTTGCTTCTGTCACACCTACAATCTTCTTATAAAACTATAGTACGAATTCATATGCTACATCCCTGTTCTTTTCCTAAACTGTGGTATCACGATATTGTGTTACTAGCCATTAATTTTATCGACATGTTTTATAGCAATATTTACAACCCTATTTTGCATATTAACGCATTTTTAAATATTATGTCGCGTTCCAAATTGTCTGAATATGCTTTATTTTTAATTATTCCTACAAGATCAAATAATAAAATAAAGTTAATAGTTACCAAATATTTATTGGGTTTTTATTTAATTTATAGACAAGACATAATACAGAATAGACATTGGTGGACTTTATGGATACTGACATTGAATTTGCACCTTATAAATGGTATGTGATAATTTTTGTGTTTGGTAGAGATTGTAACCATAATCCACCATGCTTGCCCAGTACAGGTTGATCTCTGTCCATAAGGAAAATCTCTCAGACATTGCAGGATTCCTCACGATGTTTTCTTTCACCGTGAATTTATAAGTATCACCCTCCCCCACAGAGGATCAAAGTCAAACAATGGTAGGTACAGTTGTGTTTCGTATGAATAGTGAGAGCGCAGGAGACCCAAGCCCCTTATCTACCATTCTCTCTGTATTATCCTTCTTCCCCGCCTCATATCCCTTTTCTTTGAGTTGGCAACGCGAGAGTGAAGCCTTTAGTGTTGCTAGCGCCTAACGTCTATAAGCTACGTCGACCGAATACTATTAGGTGGGCCCCGTATGATAGTTTGCCACACGTCTAGTATAAAAAAATTATTGAGCAGATCAACTTGAAATTTTGCATCAAATAGCTTTGGGCCCAGATGTTATCTCGAAAAAATTGATTCTGTTGTTCCTGTGGAATATTTATATTTGTATAGAAATATTGTCTGTGACTTAGAAAGACATTTTTTGATATTCTAGAGTCTAGTGAGATTAGAAGTCGCGGGCAGAATGTAGTTGTTGTTATTAGGCTGAGATACCAATTAATAAATATTCACGGACATTTCACACAACGTCCTCTGGTCCCAAACTAAGCTTATCGCTTGTGCTATGGGTACCAGATTATGGTTATAATAAATTATATTACTTATTTTTGTAAATACATACATATAATAGATAGAAAACACCCAGACGCAGTACAAATATCTGTGTTCATCACACAAATAATTGTCCTGAGTGGGAATCAAACCCACGGCCTCGTACATGGAAGTCGGTTACACTACCGACTACGCCACGAGGCCCGTCAATGGTGTAGGTACCATATTTATTTATAGAACCATAATTCTGTTTTTTTTGTTTGAGATAGGTAGGTACAATTATGCCGCGGCCTCGAGCCGTTGTCATTATCCTATGCAATTAAATGTCATATTTAAATGATATAGAGCGTTATAGCATTAACAAGTTTATTAAATTAAAATGCGCACTTATAGTGCGCATTTTAAAGATTACCAAGATAAATTTCAAACTACTATTTCTAAATAAATCCTTCCCAACGCCTTCAAATTTGAGACACCATGTTTCTTGTTTCCATTAATATAATTATTATACCATCGTACTTTAGAGATTTTTTCATAAAATACTACCTTGTTAGTACTTATATGTTATTTCTGAAGAATGGTCTTAAGTAGCCAAATATATGTATACCAATAGTTTTCCTTTTTTAAGTAAGGTCATTGGCTCGTAGGTATCTTTACTAATATATTTTGTTGTTCGTATTTTAAACGGGCTAATCTCTGAAACTACCAAACCGAAATTATTATTTGTATGATAGCCAGATATAGGAGGAATAGTTTAGGCTAACTAGCATTAGGCTACACCTGTCTGTTAGCCTTAAATATTTTTAAGCAAGCCGAAAAGCAATTTCGCTCCCGAACTCCTTTATTCGCGTACACTGGCTCAATGCTTTATGATATGCAAATAAAATGTTCTGCAAAAGATCTTTACTCCATCTCAAAACAAGTTCGCAGTACCATATGGTTATTTCTTATGCATAAGCCTTAACAAGGTTATTTGAGACAAAAAAATATGGAAATTTAAAAATTGATTAATGAGCGTTATTATGGGCGTGGCATATTAATCCTTATAAACGAAAGTTATTTTATAATCAAGACAATTTTATGAAGATAAACTTTACTATTTATAACATGTTATTTGGACACGTAGTTTAAGAGATAATGAACAATTTAAATAATTCAACACTCAGCTTAGCGAGCGAGCGAAGTCTGATGAGAGCGTGATGTGATTTCTTAAATCATTTGTAGGTGAAACCGCATGGCAAAGCTAATCATTTATAAATCATTAGAATTCGAACTAGACATTCTAGTTCATTTTCATGTTCCTGTTCATTTCAGTTCATTTTCATATTTTGTGAAATCATTAGAAAAATACATGATAAAAGTCGTGGGTGATCTTTTCTTTCTTCTTAATTTAGTTTATTACATAACCCATTACATTTATTGCTTTAAAAATTAAAATAATTACCTATAAAAGTCTCTCAAAAATAAGTTTATGCAAATTACAGACCAACAAGATTATGTTAAGCAGATCACAAATCAACTTGAACTATTCCAGATACAACTATAACTAGCCTGTGCATGTAATAAATCATACTTTAGACAGATGTGTTGATTGAATTGAATTTTACGATCGCTCCGATTTTTGTCAACTGCATTACATAAACTTGGCTGTGCCTCAAATGTTTTGACATTTAAAATCATTTTTGAAAATTATGAGATGCCTGATGTCACTTTATAATCTAATTTATTATTATGACATTTATGTATACAGGTTAGTTTAAATTTCGAAATGTTAAACTACTATCAGTTGTTTTATAAGTAACTAGTGCATTATCCGCAGCTTCGCTCGCGCCATAGTGATGACATTTAAGTGATGGTTTGATCGGTGATGAAAAATCCATTTTGGTTAGGAATTGCGTAAAATCATGTTTAACAGGTTCCCTGTCCCATGAATCATATATGATACATAACAATTAAATTTCTATTGTGTCTACAAACGGACAGGGAATGGGTTAACCTTATTTTTATTTAGATTATAACTGATACCTATGTTTTAAGGCAATATAAATCTTATTAGTTTTAATACTTTGGACTATCGCGTAGAATGTTGTCTTAACATTTTTTTTGTTTATTTATCTTATTGATTAACGAGTCATGCTATAGCATGGATAGCTTATCCATCCAATCACAATAGTGTTACTGCTGCTTTCAAGGCCTTGCATATTTTTTTACCGATCACAATTGATTATACAATTTCTAAACGGATTCCTTAATGTCAAAGTGGATTCACTTAATAATAATACAACTTGACATGCGCAATACTTTTGAAATGAGAACGTCATTAAGTACAGTCAATACTTTTATTTATATGTAAATGATTCGCCATAATTGAATCTTGGAATATAACGAACATACTTTCACTATTAATAAAAAGCTATCTGCATCATATACGTCGTATTAACACAAAACTTACCGAGGTTGGCCGTAAAAACAAATAATTATTACCTCTATCAAAATGTCAAGAGGAACCCATTTGACTATTTAAGTTCACTTATAATTGTATCGGCTTTTAACATCGTCTCGATATAATCCTGGGAGGCATCCCTTTATCCGTTCTGCAACGTATATAGTAATTGCTAATCTAAAATTTCTTTTTTTGTCAGACCGGTAACTTGACACGGTAGGATGCCTCTTAAAAGGGAAACTTAGTAATGCCTTTACGCCAGTCACATCTTGTTATATCAGAGTGAGAGAAGAATATTTTTTATCGATATGGCCCAACACTAGCACGTTTTAATTGGATGACAAGCGATGAAGGGCGTTTTCTGTATTATTATTTTCAATGAATTGTAATTCTGTATCTGTGATGTTTTAGTACTTTTTAAATCGGTGTAATGTAATGCAGAATGTATGTTACATGAGTCAACTAGAATCTATTTTAATAAAATATAGTGTTATTTTTTAAATTGGGGCAAATCGATCTGAAGCTTACGATATATCTACGTTTTCTCAATGAGTTATTAAGGCCAGAAGTACAGAAAAGATATTATCTAGTAGGTAGATGCATCACCATACTTAGGAAAACCTTTTTTTTAAATTAAGGCCATTTACTCACTTTTCTACGATTCATTATTTATGTTGACGGCAAAAACATCACAATCACATAGTACAAGTCAATATAGCTTATTTTGCTTAGTATTATAAAGTAAATGTTGAACCACGTGATCTAATCTAGCATCCAAGTTAGATAGCCAACTTTAACCAATAGGTACCTAGATATTTTATATTCATAAGCAATAGACCAAAGTTAATACGTATGATTATTTCACTGACCTCTATATCGATATTTGTACCTCATCTGCACTCAGGATTTTGCTTATATCTAGAGACACTTGTATTTAACTAGTATTTTACTTTTATAATCCTACGCAGTTAATAACTGGTTAGGATTAGCCAACACTATACATTAATGTGATCGGGTTGCTAATACGTAAATGGATATACAAGCATCCGTATTTAATGCGATTAAGCCTATTAGAATGCAGCTTGCTTAAAACTTTAGGATGCTAATATTATTTTATCGATAAAGTAACCGAGAACGATGTTCCATCACTAGCGTTTTAAGTATCGCAATTCAATTTATCGAAATTTGAATGACTGGAACTGGTGCATTACCTGTTGTGGGCTCAACTTTTTTTGAGTGCTTTTTTACTCATCGTAGTGCTTTAATCGTGTAAATTAATAACACTTCATAGACAAAAATGCTGGAGGGGTCAGTATATAAAATGGATGTTTGCTAGTGCAAAAACTGTAGTGCATAATTATTAGAGGCGTTTCAATTTCCAAATGTTTGTATTTGTTCATATAATTAGGTACTACTCAGTGAAGAAAAACGAGGGGAGGACTTGTTGTCTTAATTAAGGGTCTCCTCTTCCAAAAGAAAACAACATCCTGATAAAAAATACATATCCTTACTAATATTATAAATGCATGAGTTTATTTGTTTGTTTGTTACGATTTCACGCCGTATCTACTGAAGCAATCATCACGAAATTAGTCTAAAAGCCTGCAAAGGGACATAGGCTACTTTTCATCTTAGAAAAATGACACAAAAACAAGATAGTTAATTTACCATAGAGTGATGTGTTAATATTTCGAAGTCCACGCGGACGGAGTCACGGGCAGAATATATTATTCTATAAAAAAGAAATACATTCTTTAACACTTTCAATAAATAAACAAAAGAAAATACTTGTGATATTTTATTTCAAAATTTAATTTAAAGCAACATTGTATTAATTCTGGGGTCTGAAACAATTTAGGAAATCATTTGCGGTGTATCCACATTTGTGCCGCGTTATACCGCTCCGGTATTCTTCTGCGGTTATGTCGGTACAAGTTATAAGTTCAAGCGATTGAATAATGTGAAGCGGTGATAGTTTTCTGAATAGAAAGACAGGGTGGTACTCCACTATCCCAAAACAACGAAGTCTGCCACTTATTTATTGTGAAAATAACATGAAAAGATCTTCATACATGAGAATATATATTTATTTACAACGAGTAACCTTTGCAAAAGCTAAAGCTTTTGTGGTAGTTCCAGCTATAGTAGTGAGATATAATTTATACTAGCTTTTAAGCCTAATCAAGAGTTATCAAACATAAAGATTTACATCAAAATGGTTCAAAAGTTTTTACATGATCCGTGAATAAACAGAAAAATATTATAATAGAAATGTTTTGGGTTTAAAGAAGATTCTTTTTGTTTGATTTTTTTTGCTTAATTTATTGTGCAAACACAGGTCTACAGCTTCATAGTAATATTACAGCAAATAATAGTAAAGTATTACTCATATCTTTTTGTTTCATATCGCCCAAAAGTCCGCCGAGAGAGTTAGAATGTAATACACAAAATTGTATCGACATCGAATCGTTTCATTGTGATTGTTTGAGGGATCACTGAGACGATGACTGAGGGATTATTGCGAAATTGCACGTTGTCGTCTCTACCAATTGCAATGAGCCGATACGATGTCGATACGATTTCGTGATTCAAATTCTAAGGAAGCAATTTCTTGGGAAAGGATTTTTAAGTTCCAGCATAAGTTTTCAACTTAAACCAAACAATATGAAAACTATACAATGATATTTACGATGGTAAATACAGAATTCTCTATTTAATAATATTTCCTTGTGGAATTCGTGGGGTCTACTTACTTTCGTCTCTACTCTGAGTAAGAAAGAAGATACATTTCTGCGGTAACCTGCTGTACTATGTTTGACTTTAATAAAACTTGATTTTATTACAAAACAAGATTCCTCCTGTGACTTTATCTGCTTGGTCCTCGGAATTGATCAGACACACTAATTATCTCTATGCATAAATTGCTGCCCCACAGGACCCATCCAAACTTCCGGCATAATAGCCTATAGTCCATTCTGTATTCCATACTATATATAGGCAAAATTTTATACTGATCAGTTGAGTAGATACGCCGTGAAAGCACAAGAAATCAAACGCACTTTCACATCCTTACTAATTTTATAAGAGTGAGTTTGTTTGTTTTGTTACGGTCTCTTACTATAACTACTGAACCAGTCATCATGAAATTTTGCATACATATAAATATTTCTGGAATGCCGAAAAGAGGATAGGCTACTCTTCATCCTAGAAAAACCATAGTGATACCTAATTTTAACATAGGGATACTTCATGTGCCTTAAAGTGATCTATTTAACTTCTGAAGTTCACGTGGTGATATTACGCACTCCGTAGTGCGTAATATCAATTTGCTTGTTGCTATACCCTTCTTTTTGTTAAGGTAGGAATAAATGTATCGAACCGCACATCCCGTCGTTCGGGACAACGAATAGGATAGTGTGGGGCCCTCATCTATGAAATAAACCCGACGTGTGTCATCTCGTCGTGCCTTGTGGGGCCGGCGTTAGAATTGTCCCACCCCTCTCCACCCATGGGAGTCGTAAGAGCCGACTGAGGGAATACCTGGGGAGTGGGCAGCAGCACTCCCTCGAGTATTAACAACATCCACTGCGATCGCCAACCCGCCTACCAAGCGTGGCGATTACGGCAATATTCCCCATTGTTGGGGAGGCCTATGTTCAGCAGTGGACGTTAAAAGGCTGATGGATGGATGGATGGTGTCGTCTCTCCACCTGTACTGGCGTCAGCGGACCACTGGAACTAGAAGACTTTACTTCAGTGAGCCTGAGTATATGCAAACACCACAAATCCTAGAAAGATATTTTAGATGACCGTCCAGTGTATCATGACCCATAGATCTAGATAACATTCCATACAATTCTGAAATTATTTAACGGTTGCCTAACAAAATGACACTTTAGTGCTACGTGTTAAGAGGTATTTGTAGACGGGGAAAATTATAAAGGTTCGTGAAATGTTTGACAGAATTTAGTGGGCTTGTTAGTGAATACAATTAACTAGCGTTAAGTGAAATGTAAGTCGCGAATTGAATAATGCAAGGATAGCAGATTGGTATACATGGTAGCTCGAGAGATGTCATAAATGAATAGACAAATATATTAATCGCAGGCGGCACAAGTGTAGGTACCACTGAAGTAATGTAATACAGTTCCATTGGCCCGCCAATACAGGCGGGCAGACGGCACACGGCGGGTTTATTTAGTGGGTGAAGGCACACTACCCTGTTCGTTGCCCCGAGCAACGGGGTTTGCTGTTAGGCATATTTTTTCCCGTCTTAACAAAAAATAATGCAGCACGATCACGAGAATAAGATGAATCAATTTTAAGTTATTTACTGATTTAAATTATTGTAACTGCCTTGGTGGTGTAGCGGTAGTGTGTGCGACTGCTGATCATGAGGTCTCGGGTTCAATCCCCGAGTCGGACAATGTTATTGAGCTTTTTCCTAAAAGAAAAAATTCTTCCAAACTCCGGAGTTTGGAAATGTGCCCGGTAGACGGCAATAGGCTCGCCGCCTATTACGTGGAACTTAAACATAGCTGGCAAATCGTGGGTGTGTAATACACCTCTGCCTACCCCTTCGGGCAATACAGGCATGATGCTATGTTATGTTTAATTATTGTAAGTTTGACACATAAGTAGTATTGGATAATTTATTATAAAACCGCCAAGTAACTCACTTTTAGCATCAATTACTTAGATTCGAATTTCGAGCATAAAGAATGGGGTGGAGACAGTTGCATTGTTAGTCCTTCACCATCACACAGTGCTGCAGAGGACTTTATAATCATTAAGTTATTATAGAATTTCAAACTTTCATGGTCACTTATAATTCTAAACGTTTTTTCGGGATTTATACCATGTGAATTTTTACTTACGAGTTTCCGATATTTCGGCACTGTTGCAAGCGCCATGATCACGGAACAACTGTTGTTCCGTTTAGAATTAAGTTATTATAGATTATGGACACGAATTACTGTCCTGTATATGGGAATTGAAGTATACACTCGACACGCGGGATTCAGTCAGTATTTAAATCACTACGAAATCTGTGCAAATATAACTATCGTGAACTTAGACATTGTTTTGAACCTTACTCTTAAAAAAAATCTAAAGTGCATTAAACAAGTCATAAAGTACATGAAGCAAAAAAATAAAAAAAACATCTTTGACTGTCTTAGCCGCCTCAGTACTCACCGCTTCTTGATTGCGGCCCCATCCTTTACAATAACCGCGCATATTTAGCACATACTATATGTCCGAGTACACCGGCTGGGGCTCGAACACGCACCAATTAGCACAGTCGCCGTTCGCTGATACCAAGTCATAAATCCATTGAACCGTTAATGTGGCCACGAGAAACGCTTTGATGAAGAGCGGGTTAGTACTGGTGGAGTCGTTTTTTGTTTTGTTAAAAATGATTATTACGAGAAATGTTTATGAATCGACTATCTTCCTCACCTTCCAAGACAGCAAGATGATTCACGGCTTGAAAAGAAAAAAAAAAGTTGAAATTACCCCTCCAGGGGGGTTAGACGGAATCTCATATCTCACAATCGACATCGTATCGTCACACTTGTGATTGGTAGAGAAACCGACGCGTGATGTCACAATAATCCATTGACCAATCAAGGTGATCTCAACCAATCAATTCAATTGAGACATACTGTAGTGGCATTAATTTTCAGTTTTCTGATATTTTTTTTTATATACTACTCTGTCAAGAAAGTACCGGGAAAAGATCAATAATACACAAATTTATTTTATCACCTTCAAAGTATGCTCCTTCAGAAACGATAGACTTACGCCAATGAATAATTCAATCATCAAAACATTTTTTAAACGCTGTTTCCGGAATTGAGTTCAGTTCTCGCCGCGAATTCTCCTTTATGTCTTCTACCGATTGAAAACGGGTGCCACGAAGTGGTAATTTGAGTTTAGGAAAAAGAAAGAAGTCGGCTGGAGCCACATCTGGTGAATATGGTGGTTGCTCGATGGTATTTGTTGAGTTTTAGGACAAAAATTCATTCACAATTATGGCCTCGTGCGAAGGTGCATTATCGTGGTGCAAAATTCAAGAAATTTATTTCCACAAATTTGGCCTTTTTCGTCGAATTTGATCTCTTAAACACCGCATAACGCTCAAATAATATTCTTTATTTACCGTTTGACCTTCAGGCAAGAATTCCGAGTGCACAACACCGCGATAGTCAAAGAAAACAGTCAACATGACTTTGACCTTTGATCAATTTTGGCGTGTTTTTTTCGGTTTCGGTTCAGTTGGAAGTCGCCACTCCGAAGCTTGTTGACTAGTTTGAATGTCAAACTCGTAAACCGACGATAAAGTCGATTCACCGTAAGCCTTCTGTAACATTTTCAGTGACTCCGAACACGAAATTCCATTGGCGATGCAACATTTAAGACAAACTCTTTGTTCGATGTTTTTGTCCATTATGAAATTCGCAATACACACTAGATATGATATAACTAAAAACAGCACTGTATTTAATATAAATAACAGATGCAACTAAAACTCCGCGTCAAAATGGATAACAATTGTGCCAATCTAACAACAACAAAAAAAAAACAAAAATTTGAGTTTGGAACCATAAACAAATCATCCATTCCCAATACTTTCTTGACTGAATGTATTAGAACATCTATAGTGACGAAGTATTATACTTCTTTTTTTTTTAGTTCAAAATTAGTACTTAAAATATAAATGACATAAATGATACATTTCACGTGGAACAACTTTTGGATGATAGGTTGGTTGCGTTAAAAATACCTCTACACAAATACTAAATAAATAGTAGGTAGTTTTAAAGAGAAAAAAATTTCGCTGTTTATAAAGCCGTACACTCTTAGGACCCCTGTAGCTCTGCGAATATACGCCGATATCCAAAAAGAGATGCGCCAATGCATTAAGAAGCCTTTGTATTGCGCAGTGAAAAATATATTCGAATAGAATTAAATAAAAAGCAAATATACATGTACAATAATATAGTGTATTTACAGACACCCTAGATGTAATGTAGAAAACTACAAAGACACTTTTCGAAGTTACGTAGTATACCTTTGTCCACAAATTAACATAGCACGGTGAAAAAAAAAAATCATTGTGAGGTAACCTTTATCGGGAATTTAGTTTTTTTTAATATTGATTTCGCTTATAATACCAACTATTTGCATAGGGTTGCCAATCGTCCCACCTAAACAAAAAAGAGGGATTGCCTACCGTACTATAATATAAAGTACTACATACAGTGTTGAGGAAATATAATTATAATTAGTACACAAAAATACTATATTAAAGTAATTTCATTCCTGCTCTCTCCTACAACTACCACACTAAAATTCAAAATGGCGATAAGAAACAAAGAGAGAGAGAGAGAGAGACGGAGAGAGACTTAGTATATATTATCATTAATAAAAAAACTATTATTAATTTACATTAATTTAAAAATTGTTTGTTATAAAGCATAATATATGTATGACGCTTTTATTTTAGATAATTTCTTAAAAAAGCAAGATGTTAAAGAAATACAGCTTTTATGAAAATAAATAAGTGTCCAATACACATTTTTAATTTTTTCCATTAAATACTACATTTTCTTGAAGTGTACAATACTTTTTGTGGTTTATTTTAAAAAGTTCTATATTTCGCAAAAGCTGGCAAGTCGTGGGTGTGTAATACACCTCTGCCTACCCCTTCGGGGAATACAGGCGTGATGCTATGTTTAAACATTTAAACATATTAAGTAAAAAGCCTTTATTTTGTTATTACAAACAGACCATTCAATTTATTTTATTTATTGTTTATTTTTATAGATATGTACTGCTAACCATTCATATGTGAAATAAAGAATCTACGTATGATACAAATTATTTCCTAATGTCGACTCTCTCAATCGTATTTAAATATTATCACTATCTTATTTTGACACTGTATTATGTATTTTGACCCACTGAAACTCACACAAAATCATTTTGTAAAAACCGGTCTCCGTTTAGAAGAAGTCCAAGGAGTGCAGTGACAAACGAACATACAGAAGAATGATTGAAAGGTGAATATTTTACAATAAGTTTCACAGAAATATTTGAGACGTTTTCTTAAAAATGGTTTATTAAGATTCTACTTTTAAGGTTATTTCATAAAAATAGCAATAAAAGGTACATATCACATTCTGCTATTTTAAGAATTGAGAGCTATTTAAATAAAAGAGTTTTAAGTCTTAAATTTAGGCCTGAAAGTGAAGCCTGTATTAACAAGATTTGATTTTACGATATCCTTTAATGGCTATAGTAATGTAAAAAAATAAATTACGGCAATTTTTCATGTCATTTACGATGAAATAATGTGTATATATTTCATATCTTACTGTTTAGTATCCGTTTTAAGATCAAACATCACAAAAGACATAACTGACCGTAACGTTTAAGTGTTCTTTAAAATACTTCGAAAGATCTGACCCCGAAAGAGTCTCATAAATC
Organism: Leucoma salicis; assembly: GCA_948253155.1. Lineage (NCBI taxonomy): Eukaryota > Metazoa > Arthropoda > Insecta > Lepidoptera > Erebidae > Leucoma > Leucoma salicis. Next base: position 3,720,030 of record OX411808.1, on the reverse strand, counting down.
AATCAAAAAACTAATTAAAATCAAGTGCACTGCGGATGGCACTTAACTGTTTAACAATACTGGATTTATTTGAACATGTAATAAGCATGACAATGATCACGGTCGGAAAATATACGAGCATTTGTTTGAACGAGCTTTCGATTGCTTAAGAAGGGGCTCAATTGCAGCGAACACATTTGTGGATACACGTAGCACTTATTTTTATTTATGTGAAGCAACTTTTACTTTTATTTTTTTTCATACGACACGGATGTAGACTGTACGTAAAACTATTCAGTAAATAAATAAAAAAAATCGATTGTATTCTCGATTAATTGCGACGATAAAATACAACACTCGTAGATAAGACCTAGATAGACCAACAAACAAAGTAGATATAAAAAAGTCTTTCAATATTTGTAAGTAAGAAAGAAATGTCTTTGTGATTACAGGGATTGGTACTTTGTGATTCTTTTGCTCGCCAGACTCGAACGGGTGTGCATTAACGCTTTGTCCGTAAAAATAAGTTGTGAAGCATATTTATGCTGTGATGCAAGATGGCTTATTCTATCTTCAATCCATTCATAAGTAGTAGTAAGTAAGCAGGTGGACTGTGGCGCATCTGCCATCTACAGCAATAAAAACTATATTACGATTATGTTACGCGCATTAAATGTTAGAACATCCATTAATTTTAGTTATTTAATCATATCTAACCTTGTTGGGGTCGGCTCCGATCAGTTCGTTTTTAGCTGACCAGTATTTACACGTCTACGTGGCATCCACGACCTATCTAAGGGTCCATTAGAACAAGATGGGAATCAAAGTTTTAATTCAGGACTCTGAGAACCGTGTGTTGCCTTCTGAAACAATTTAGACATTAATTAGGTGCATATAAAATAGTTTTCTCAAATATACAATAACAATAAACATTTGTAGTATCTATTTATTAAAAAAAAATATGTAAATAAAAGCGGCAATATTATGCTGGCAGCTTGTAACGTGAGAGCAAGTTACATAGGCTTGCGGATCTTTTATATATCTGGTTTAGATACCGGCGTGTCACAATTAATAAATACATACATAACAACTACATTGTATAAAATTTCGATATTAATATTCATCTAATCGATACGCAATCTGAGCAAATAAATTTAAATACAAAATGTATATTATTTTATTCAAACAAAAAGGATCTCTGAATAGAATTTGCATTTTTTTTTGCGTAGAGCATATGCATTACCGACTCGCTGGACGATATTTGCTACTCACAGCAGAGCTATTGGCTTTTTTTCATTAGAGATAATGAAGAACAGTCATCTTGTTGGGTTCGCTGCAATATGTGCCCGTATGTTCAAAACATACAGACCTCCCGTAAAAGCCGAGTCGCTTTTATGATCATCCTAATTGGCTATACCAAATAAACGTAGAAATATGAATGCATAAAACAGGGTTCGATTCCTTGCCTGACCACATTACCTACCTTTATAATGGATTTAGCGATATGGATGTTGTATATTTGCAATTGACGTTAATTTTATTTCTTTCAATTATCAGTTTCCAATTCATGTTTATAGCCCTATATCTTACTAATGACATTGGTCAAGGATGGTTAACGTATGTGGATGGATCACCGATAATCATAATATAATGTATTTCCAAAAAAAATCTAGTCAGTTTTTAAGACTATATCTGAATTAAGGGATACAATCTTGGTGTGGGTACTATACAAATACGAAATAGATACAAATTCTAATAGATAGTTTGGATAAGAAAAATATTTCATCTGTGATTTGATGCAAGCATTGTCTATATCAAGCAGGTTTCCAGAAGCCGGTGGCTTGAATGTGGTTGAAATTCCGTCTTTTAGTTGTATTAATATCGATAATGAAAACTCAATCAACTTTGTGTAATACAAGGATTTTCTAAGAGGGAATTAAAAAAAAACACATTACCTTTGAATACTATACAAAATAAAAAAGGTATTTATAGTTTCGTGAACTGTGGTTATTGTATATTTTAATAGAGATAGCATATTGCTACGAGTAAAGATCTGAAGTGCGAAATATGACGCGCGAAGATTTAATGGTACGCTCATGCTATGTTTCTCAAAGTTTAATCCGTGACCCCAACAATTTATTAATTTAAAGCAGTCCCTCACTATCAGCCAGACAGTAGCGATTAACAAGTGACTATTTTTAAAAGTATTTTTTTTATTTATATTAGCATAATGTGATATTTATAATAGAACGGATAATTAAACGTATAAAATAGGTCGGAAAATAATCCAAAATATGTGTGCAGCTTACACTTCTACCACGTAACACTGAAACATTCAGAAAAAAAAACTGCGAGAAAATGAAACAAATGCATAGCGTAGGCTTAGGAAAGTTTTCCTTTCAAAAATATCCATTGCATTTAACACTTTATAATAAGATTAATTATTTAAAAATACTCTCTTTATAGAGGAAACATATCTAAAATTATTTTAAATAAAGTCGTAAATTTTCACCCAAACTGCGGCTAAGCTCAGCCGCCGGTTTAATCATTGAACTTGTTTGTCATCGCTAACAATCCTACTCTAAGATTGCTATTTTTAGCATATAAACATAATACAGATAAATAATATTATGGTAAAAAAAACTGTTTCTTTATGAACCCTATTTTTGTAAACCACGCAGTAGTAGTTGCGGCAGAAGCTAGTAAAATTATAGTAACGTGGATTAATTTGTAATTAAATTTGAGAAATACTGGCCTATAAAGTGAGAGGTGTTCTTAGAATAGCGATTTTTGAATACGCTTATAGCACCTTGCATGTTATTATCACTTGCCTTAAGTTTAAGTTTAGCCGTATAATTAAAGTTGGTATTTAAGTATTCATTTTCAGTCTTAATTGCTTTTAAATTCTGTGTTATTCAAGTGTTAATGGGTAAATATGTACGTGATATTTATATTATTACAACTAAGTAAAGAGAATCATAAATATAATAACTGTAACCAACTGTCATGACTAGAAACAAGATAATTATATCTGTATATATTATCTAATAGTGCGATTTATATCCGTGGTATTCGAAAGGATAATAGCGTTGTGATTACGATAATGCTTTCCTATGTAGAATATTGTAGGTTTGATCTCCACGCAGGTAAATGTTTTGTGCGACTCACAGTTAGTTTTTTTGAGTCTGAGTATACTTTTTGTACTGTTTATACTAGCAAGCCCGGCCACGTGGTGACTATAGTATTGATAAGAAAATGTTTACACGTACCCTTTCTGAAGTCTAATTTTATATTTCTGTGGTTAGTCATAATAAACGTCGTATCTTCATCATAATATTATCAACGATTCCGCTACGTCGTAGGCGTAATGTTAGTCCCTCAAGTCCGTTTTGTTTATCGATACTTATTTATGCGGTAATCGAGTTATTTATCGAATAGCGCTCGAAAATGGCGCATCACTTAAACGTTGACGATGAAAACGTTGTTTGAAAGTGTTTTTTAAATATTTACAACCTTCAATTTAATCGTAGTTTAGATGTTGTTTTTATATTTTATTATGTTATGGTGGATTTCTTTGCTCTTAAATATGTTTTCGTAAATCTATTTTTTAGTATGAAATAATACTAGGTATTCTAATTCATTTGCATGCTGTTGTGTCGGCGAAACATGTTGAACCTTAATGTATGTACCTTTTAGCAACCTCTGTACCGTGTTTATGGCAAATAAACACTTCCGTACCTCTACTTCTACGAAATATTGCTCTGAGTTGATTTTTTACAAACTCCACGTATTGAATAGTACAGTATCTATGGTCAATGGAGGACTGGGCATTTTTATAGAAACTATTACATACATTAAAAGTATAAAGATTCGACGAAATTATATAGCTTTGGTTGCTAAAGCAACAAATACACCAATGTTTAAAACCACAATTTGTGGCTAAAAATATGTTGCCATGATGGTTTTGAACAACACACTTGAGTATTTAGATATTTTTATATATATTTTTAGCATTTGACATGCTTAGCACTATACATTAAACACAAAGTGAAAAATGTGAAATCGAAAATAACAGTCAGGAGCAATAACAGTCCTGCTCCTGACTGTTATTTTCGATTTCACATTTTTCACTTTGTGTTTAAAACACACTTGAGACTAGAGAAGTAGTTACTTTTAGTAATCTATATCGTACTTTAACTTAATTCACTCATTGAAGCTTTATTATTGTTCATTAGTTTAAAGTTTAGACACATCAATTAAAATCGAAAGGCAAAGTTACGATTTAGAATTTAAAATATTTTTTGTAAAGAACCTACCAAGAAGAAACCTACGAAGGATGCTGCAAATAATAATCATAAACTTTTTGTTTCTACGACAAAAGTCCTTGATAAAAATAAATATATTTTAAAACATTATCGTCATCTTATAGAGGTACTAATGCATTAGCCGCGGAATCACTCGTGAGATAAAAAAATATTGTCTTAAAATCCTTTCTTAATGCTCACATTTTTTTGTTTAGACGGGATATAATATACCTAACCGCACACCCCATCGTTTGGGCAGAGCAACGAACAGGGTAGTGTGGGACCCTCACCCACTAAATAAACTCGCTGTGTACCATCTCTCCGCCTGTGTTAGCGGGCCACTGGAACTATGTTGCATTACTTTAGTGGTCCGCCGGCGGCTTTCTCTTTTGGGTACCCTCTACTGGGCGACGCATGAACGCACGAAGCGTCGTCACGAGCTATGTGTTGACATATCAGTCAATGAGCAATTTTTTTTAAATATAAAGATAGATACAGATTATAACAAGAACAGGAAACATTTTGATCTATATTTTAGCACTTGACATCACATCAGGCTCAGCTATTCTTAAAGTACAAATTATAATTTGTGAATAAGGAAAGAATAAAAAAAAGAGAAAGAGAAAATAAAAAAAAGAGTATTTTAGTACAGGCGGGAATCAAACCTGTTTGAAAAATCACGCCATCAAATAGTATGAATTTTAATTGCAAAATTAAACTTACTACATTGGATGAATGCATGTAAATGTGTATTGCCGATAGATGGCATTGGTCGTTATGACAAATGTGATGAGGAAATTCGGTATTTCTAGAAATAGTACGGTAGCTCAGTGGATTATAGCACTTCTCTGGAAAGGAAGGGACGCAGGTTCGATTCCCGCTCGTACTAAAATACTCTTTTTCCTTATTCACAAATTATAATTTGTACTTTAAGCACAGGAAACATTAAACTACCTTCATATTAAGCATAGGCTGATTGGTCAGTCCATGTCAACAATTGCCAATAGAGTAGACTAACCTTATTAAAAAGTTAGAAGCCTGGGAGAACTCGCAATATACATACATATTATAATAATATAATGATCTCCAGACTGCCATTACGGACATGGCGGCCAGTGTCAAGGCATAGGAGATACGTACGAGTTTATGCGCAAACACAAGTGTACTCTGCTCCTCAATCTCTTGGTTTTTTTTTATTATGCGAGTGGCAAAGAAGCATACGGCCCACCTGATAATAAGCGGTTAACGTAGCCTATAGACGCTAGCAACACCAGAGGTATCACTCGCGGGTCGCCAACTCCAAGGAAAAGGGTAGGTGATGTAGAGAACGGATAAAAAGAAGAGGATGAAGGAAAAGCACGGAGCTTGGGCGTACGGCGCTTTCACTCACCACACTTTTTTTTTTATTGCATGTAGTGGCAGACGATGCCACGGCCCATCTGATGGTAAATGGTAACCGTCGCTCATTGACTCAACTATACCGAGAGTATTGTCAAGCCGCTGCTCACCATTTCATTTCACAGTTATGAAATGAAAGAATAAACGGCTATCTCCTGCTACAACCAAAACGCAACGATGTGCTTCATGGCCGGTCACACGGGAGATGGTGGTACCAACCCGCTCGGCGCGATACCAAGTGAGTACTCCCACTTGGTACCCAGCCCTACCACCAGTCATGCAATGGATGATAATTGCTTAATTCCCTTAGTCGCCTCATACGACACCCGTGGGAAAGAATGGGGTGGTGACACTTGTATTCTTAGTCCGTCACCACACGGACACAAAACAAAAACTACCGTTGTTTGACTGACTGGAGAGAAAATGCCCTTACGAGGTAAGTGGGTGAACCACCACCAACTTCTTAATTCCGACAATTTCTTGACGGAAAACATAATTAAAATAAAAACCACACTACAATCATTAAAAAAAATTATGATACAGAGTAGAAGAATACTGAAAGTAATCTACAATTCAGTCTGCCATTTAAGGAGAAAAATCGTGACTCCATCCTAAATTCAGCAGGCTTATTGATGAATTCAATATAGCTCTCACTAACAGGCGTTATACAGCATGTGTAATGCGTGATAAAATGTGCAACAACACCCTGTATAAGGTGGTATGTAACAAGCTTTAGCTTGTTAGCTCGGTACGATGTAACTCAAAATGCCTAGTTATAACCAGGTCCGTGAAGAGAGACATTACTGATGCTTTTATAAGCGTTAGTTATCTTTGTCTAGGTGAATAGAAAAGAATTATATTATACTAGTTTCTGATCGTGAAGTTGTCTACTTTGACTTTAAGATTGAATCTAGAGAAATCAGGAATGTGTGTGAGAATAAAAAATAATGTAATGAAATATTTCACGAGCGGTGTAATAAAAAAATCCATTCATCCATCCATCAGCCTTTTGACGTCCACTGCTGGACATAGGCCTCCCCAAGACAACGCCACAACATGTGTTTCGCTCATATGGGCGATAGTGCCGTAATCGCCACGCTTGGCAGGCGGGTTGGCGATCGCAGTGGATGTTGTTAATACTCGAGGGAGTGCTGCTGCCCACTCCCCCGGTATTCCCTCAGTCGGCTCTTACGACTCCCATGGGTTGAGAGGGGTGGGACAATTCTAAAGCCGTCCCCACACGGCAAATAAAAAAATAACTGTGGGTTATCTAGAGAAATTCAGAAATAAGTTACAAAATTTAACACTTACCTTTAAATATAGTATTCCCTGGAGGGGCAGGCAGAGGTGTATTACACACCCATGATTCGCCAGCTATGTTAAGGTCCCACGTAATAGGGGGCGAGCCTATTGCCGTCTACCTGGCACATTTCCAAACTCTGGGCTGCCACTGAGAATTTTTCTTTTTACGAAAAAGCTCAATAGCACCGCATGACCCGGGGATCGAACCCGAGACCTCATGATCAGCAGGCACTCACACTACCGCTGCACCACAGAGATAGTTAAAACAGTTATTATTTAATAATTTAATGCAATATAAAGTATTCTAAATGTAAATCCAGTATATGTTTTGATGTGTATGCACTTGACATGCTCAGCTACTTTAAAGAACAAATTACATATTTGTTACCGTTGGTCCGCCAATAAAGGCGGAGAGACGGCACACGGTGGGTTTATTTAGTGGGTGAGGGCCCCACACTATCCTGTTCATTGCCCCAAACGACGGGGTGTGCCGTTAGATTTTTTCCCGCCTAAACAAAAAAAGAATGGATACAAATTTTCCCATGACATGAACCATATTGTATATTGAGGGCATTACTTTAAAAAATAGAATTTGCAGAGCCTTGCTTGTTTCTCGATAGTGTTAGCGAAACGTAGGTGATACCCCAGGTAATGTAAAAAATAAACCAATTAATATATAAGCTACATGCGGTATATGTCACAGACGTTAGAACAAATGCGTCGTTAAGAAGTGTGGCAAGTACAGCGCCTTGTTGCTTCACACATTGGTTTTACATATAGTCAAGCGTCCTCGTCAGATACAGCTCAGTAAATCGGTCAGCATAAACATAATACTTGGAAATAACTTAGTATACCTATAAATCATACGAGTAAACACATAAATGTTATAATGGAAAAAAATAAGTTTAAACTGAAAGTACGAAAGAGTTTTGCTATTCCTATAATTCAATTATTAAAAGCATAAAATGTTCTATCAAAAATATATTAGTTAACTACCTCGGTGGTGTAGCGGTAGTGTATGCGACTGCTAATCATGAGGTCTCGGGTTCGATCCCCGGGTCGGGCAATGTTATTGAGCTTTTTCCTAAAAAGAAAAATTCTCAGTAGCAGCCCTGAGTTTGGAAATGTGCCCGGTAGACGTCAATAGGCTCGCCCCCTATTACGTGGGACTTAAACATAGCTGGCGAGTCGTGGGTGTGTAATACACCTCTGCCTACCCCTTCGAGGAATACAGGCGATGCTATGTCTTTTTATGTTATTAGTTAAAAATGTATTCAAAATTTTGACATGAAATGAAAAGGAATATTGATAACTGTCGGTAGGTTCTTCACAGTAGTACACAATTGAAGGACTTAGCTTATTAAAAAAAAGGACTTTACAATTCAATACTATTTGCGTAAACATAGAGTAGTATTCCATCCATCCATCAGCGTTTCGACGTCCACTGCTGGACATAAGCCTCCCCAGGAGAACGCCACAACATGTGTTTCGCTCATATGGGGGATAGTGCCGTAATCGCCACGCTTGGCAGGCGGGTTGGCGATCGCAGTGGATGTTGTTAATACTCGAGGGAGTGCTGCTGCCCACTCCCCCGGTATTATCTCAGTCGGCTCTTACGACTCCCATGGGTGGAGAGGGGTGGGACAATTCTAAAGCCAGCCCCACACGAAAGCGAGTAGTATTATGAAGTGTCTATTTAAAATAACGGTATTATATTATTATGTAGAAAAAGGCTTAGTATAATGAAAAAAATAGTACGAAATGTGGCTTTTGATATAAAATGTAAAGCTTTATACACAGGTGATGTTGAAATTGCCTTTATACTTTATTCACATTTATTTTTTATTCACGTGTTATATATTCTTTCAGTCCGTGTGTCCGCGTATCTCCACACCAGTGTAGATAATCCAAAGATCGAGAAACATCTAGATCCCATCGCATACTCTGCGATATACTTACAATAGCTGTTTAAAGGACAAAATCTTGTTATTTGGACGCCTACAGTCACATTTTACGTCTAACATGGACCCTTAGAGAGGTTATATTCAGGCTACTAGGAAAATAGACGGATGTATATAAATAGTAAAGTAGTTTTACTCTATATACATAAAAAATATGCATAACTAGCTCCTGCTCCTAATTTTGTTTTTTCTTTTTTTTTATTGCATGTAGTGGCAGACGAGCCACGGCCCATCTGATGGTAAATGGTAATTGTCGCTCATGGACTCAACTATACCGAGACTATTGTCAAGCCGCTGCTCACTATTTCATTTCGCAGATATGAAATGAAAGAATAAACGGCTATCTCCTGCTACAGCCAAAACGCAACGATGTACTTCATGGCCGTTCACACGGGAGATGGTGGTACTACCGATACCAAGTGAGTACTCCCACTTGGTACCCAGTCATGCAATGGATGATAATTGCTAACTTCCCTTAGTCGCCTCATACGACACCCGTGGGAAAGAATGGGGTGGTGACAATTGTATTCTTAGTCCGTCACCACACGGAGAAATGGGTCTATAACACGTCACTTTAACATTAATAATCTTCATTCAAAAACTACCCATATTCCCGGGATGGAAATTATATGTAAGTTCACGATCGGCCGTAAAAAACGTAAGAAAATCACCTAGAAATTCTTTTTCACATTTACAATATTGGCTAGATTTAATAAACCCAGTTCTATTTATTCCTAGGTATACATTTCAACCTGATGTTCTTACTATAGCGTAGCGTATATCACATTTTATCTGCAGCACTCTCGCTAGATGCGCGCGCGCATAACTCAGTGTTAAGTGTTGCAATTAAATATTGTTTAACTTTGTTTCTTATGTCCGATATGTACTTGAGATCTAAATATATAAGGAACTAGTGGATAAACAACCTGGTAAAGTCTTTCTGATTCGGGTATTGATGGGTTGGCTCGGACCTACACCTCTTTCCATAGACTTGGCAAGGAACGAGTAATTCCTCAGGCTGTAGATGGTATGGTGATAGCTTTTAAGGGCTACGGTAACAAATTACCATCAGCCGTTTGTTTTGTTTATTATTATTATAGTATACAAAAGTCATAGCGAATCGACTTCAGGTTTATAGTTAGTTTTAAAAGTGTCTAATTTCTATATGTATTCAGGGTTTTTTTGAGGTTTCTTTGATACTGTAGGTGAGCAATAAGAAAGGATTTTACGCAAAAACTATTAACATTTTTTTTGGAATTAAGTGGTAAATGTTTAAGGTTTGGTTTGGTGGTATTGGTAAGAAAAAATGGGACATAAAAATATACAATACACAAATCACTATGATGCGAGCGAAGCCGCGGGTTATGCGCTCGTACTACATAATTATAAATCTATAACAGCACATTTCAGATATTTAAAATAAAATAAACAGTCATTAGGGTATTTACACACACCACTGAAGGAATGTAATATGGTTCCGGTGGCCCGCCAATAAAGGCGGAGAGACGGCGCACGGCAGGTTTCTTTAGTGGGTGAGGGCCCCACACTACCCTGTTTATTGCCCCGGTTGTCCGGGGTGTGCGGTTAGGAACATTTTTTCCTGCCTTAACAAAAAAAAGGGTATTTACACATAACGTTTTTTTTAGAATATTTGTTTGTTTGCTTGTTCGGACATCACGCAAAACCAACTGAATCAATTTTGATGAAGTTACTATATCGGGCATCTACCTAAAACAGGCTTATTGCTGCGCCGGCGCCTCGGGCAAAAGCTAGTTGATAATATAAAATAATGGATAAAAGCGTTATCTAAGATAATTTAAATATAGTTTTTAAATGGAGTTTCAATTTTACCATTTTTTCGTTTAACTGAACCTGCCAAATAAGGCCTTTTACATTTACATAATAGTAGAGCTAGGCTCCAAATGGCTACGAGTTCAAAATATCTTCCCCACTTTCTTGGTAGGTAACCTTTACAGTCAACATGCGCGGGAATTATAACTATAGAATCCAAAGTCAAGTATTTAATATTCATAGAAAAATATTTGACTTATCAATAAAGAAACAATATAGCAACTCCAGCATGGCCACTTTATCCAAACTCCATTCATACAGACTCATTTCAACAAGCGCCTTGCCAGCTTATTTTACTTATACCTACTCACCCCCGCGTGCTGTTCCTGACTCATCAAAAAACGAGATTCGAGTAGGCTTTAGTGTAGGCCTGTGTAAACTGGTCAGTGTTCAGTTGACACTATGGAGGTCGTGACATAATTATGCCTTTCTTAACATGTAACATGCTTTCACTTAGAAAACTCCTGTCAAATTAACATATTTGTGTACTAACTCAGTTATCTATGCTTCGTCAAATAAAATGGGTAAGTATTTTAAAATCGTGTTATCAATGCATAAAAGGCTAGTTAGTGGATTCCTCAAAAGTAAAAGTTTATTTACATACTTTTAATATCATTATTTTAAATAACTTGTAATGTGACTTGTTTGTACTGTGTCCTCTTTGGGCACGAAACTTCTTTCAGAATGACAGGGACTTAGATCACAGTCTAACAGGCTGCCCAATTGCAATTTTTTTATTGTATAGCTTACTTAGATAATGGAAAAATACGGGTGGGATGTAATTTTTATAAAAAAGAGCTTGCCTTGCTCTAGTCGTGGCTTATGTTGCAGGGGTTTTTACAAAGATATTGTGGGATCACACAAACAATTATCCTGGGGATCGAATTCACAACACTCTACAGGGGAAGTCGGTATCTAAATCACTCCGCCATCTGTGATTTAACCACTAAGCTACCGTAAATATAGTCTCACACATAAAATATAATTATTCATCAAATACCACCACAAATGAAAACAATTCACAACAGTATCAATAAAAAAAATAAAAGGTTTATTTCCACTGTGCCATCTCTATTAAAATAATAATTATGCTAGACTAAATGACGTCATCAGCTCTCCAGTTTCGATTTTTAAAATATCATACACCCAACTAAAAATAAACCAAAAATGAAAATAACAAATTCGTGAAGAAATTTTTTAATAAGCACAAAACAATTGGACTTTCGCGCGAATCGTAATAATCGAAAAAGTTGCGTTCCGAACACGCTTGGCATTCTACAATACTCTATTAAAACTTTCTTGTAAGCTTTCCGCCGGAATATGAACCTTATTTCCGTAGACTTTTGGTTTAGAAACCAAAAAATATGTATTGTACAAGCATTACTTTTTTACAAAGCATCCTAAGAAATACTATAGTTTATATACCACGATACGAATACGACACGATTTCATTTTGATATTAATTTTATAGGGGATTTAGGTTTTGTGACTTAATATTGATTTTATGGTTCAGAACGAATCTTTTTGATGTTTTTATTGGTTTCAAATTGTGTTAAGCTGGTCTTGTTGAATTTGTACGATAATATTGACATAATATGGGCCTGAAATCACATACATACATAATAATATTTGGCTGTTGATCGTTCTTATGATCTCTATTGATTTTAGCATATCTTAAGGAATATAATATTTTATAATCAGTCAGTATGCATGTAGATTAGTAGTAATGTCTCTTTATTGTTAATTCAATTTCAAAATAGTGAATGATAATGTTGTCTTCTTAAATTTTTATACACAAAATCCATGATAACCAACACAAAATCGTAAATTATAAAATTCACCGCTTGTATTATCAAAAAAGATCGATAGGCTTCTACATTCCGCCTGTGCCTTAGATCCTGTGTCATATATTTTGCAATATGGCTGATGGTAATATTTAGTCTCAACCGCCTCTCCGCATAAAGATAAATTTTCTTTGAACAGATTTTGTATTTACAACCTTAGATAACTAACGTCAGCTTTATGCTACATGACAGCAGATTAATTTTAAGTTTTATATGCATTATATTGTATACTTTAATGACGTCATTATTCAAGTAGATACAAATGAACTTAATTTTTAATTTTATATGTGTTCCATAGACTAATCACTCAAAAGGAAACCTTAGAATCATGTACAATGTTTTTGTTTCTGAGAGTAATAATTAAATTTGGAACAAAATATAATTATTTTAAACAAATTAGTTTCAAAATGAGCTATTTATTTATTTAGCTACATAGCCAATGGCCGGAATAATTATGTTTGAAACAAAGCAAACAAAAAACAGAAATTTAAAATGCGTTCTTTTTGTAGTATTTTACGAATCTGTATTTAGTCATCATTATATTTTTTTCAATAAATACTGAAGAAAGATATCTACATTTATATTTTTTGATATTAAGATATCGCTTTAGAAGCAGAAAATGGTCTAAAATTTCAGTCATTGTTCTTTCTTTGATTTCAAATATTTTCATCTCTACCTTGTTTTATATCTATGTTTTTCTAGTGAAAAATAGTAACAGTACAGATAAATTCAAATGAAATACAAAACTCGCCAATTACACACAGCGGATACATCAAAGTACGCCATTATTTTAATGAAAATGTTATTTAAAAGGTTTGTAATAGAAGAGTTATTATGGAAACAGTTTATTGATCAATCAAACAAAATTTCTTCCGTTATAAAATTGAAACTAATTAGTGTTTGGAATGTGGAATAGTGTTGTGTATAGTTCCATCGATTTATTTAATAATCGAACCATAAAAAATATTTTTATAATTGGTATTTTTTTATTGCCAATAACGGCAGACAAATCGAGGCACTCCTGATGGTATATGGTATACCCTTATGAACTTAGCAATATCAGTCACTCCACGCTTAGGAGTGGAGTATGATAGATCTCCGCTTTCATAGCAGATAGCCATCTTCTCCTGTAACTGAAACTTTTCGAGATGCTAGGTGACTGTTTCAGTGACTAGTAAAGACTTGAACTTTGTATCAAACACTACTATGATTAAATATTTTTTTATGAACATTTATCGAACACCCTGCTCTAGGGAATCCCTGTATCGCAATGGGCTTTATAAACATACCTTTAAACGAATACACAGAAGATTTGTGGATCACATAATTAATACATAGCTCTGTGTGGGAATCGAAGCCGTAATACCTATAATAGATGATTTTATTTTAACCCTGCACTGAAAAAAATACTTTTATCGTGGAGGATTTTATAAACATACAATTTCATGGTCAAAAAGTACACTCAGACACAGCAACCATTTGTGAATCGCACAAAGAATTGTCCTGTATGGGAATCGAACCCACAACACTCTGGAAGTTTACTATTTAAACCGCTCCCCCATCTGTGCATTAACATTTTTCCGTGTTATGATGATTTAAGAACGGAAAGTGACACCATCCCATGCCAAGGTGTTGTAAGTGCCGACCATAAAATAAACTCATGTATCTATACTATTATAAAGCTGTAACTGAGCTGTGTCTGTACATTTAAGATATTTCAGAAAAAAAATACTGTATTAGGCTATACAGGCGTGTCTAAACGCAAAATGATAGCTTTTTTGTCTGTTTATCTGTTTGTTCGTTCGCGCATCACGCAAAAGCTACTGAACGGATTTTGATGCAACTTTTTTTATTTGATAGCTTTCTTTTATACATTTTATCACACTACTATATTGGGAACCTGAGATATAACCTAAAAACTAGTTTTTGGCTGTGGCTCAGCCGCGGGCAAAGGCTGGTCTACTAATAATACTACTCCGTCATTCATATTTCAAATCTTCGACTTGAGATTTCACATTTACTTTTTAAAATAAATTCTACAAGTCTAATCCTTCATTAAAGTACACTATTAACAACACACTTATGTTATCGATTAGTCAATCAATCGCCTAACCGGCCACAACATTAAACATCTCGATTTATATCCCGAATGATTACGAGTAGCTACTGATTAACTACTTGTAATATTTTAAATGATTCATAAATATAGTGTTCAATTACATAAACGTACACCGTAATGTAATATTTAGGAGGGTAAATAGTACTGGTTTGGTTTTATAGTAGTCATAGTTTAAAACATAAAACAAACCTGTCTCTTTCTTGAATATTCAGTAACAACTCACAATTATTCATCAAGTTCTTTATTCACGTTTTTAATTTTTTAGTCCATATCATACATATACCTTTATTACTAAATTACCTACTTACTTATTATCTCTACCAGCTCTTAATTCTAAGTCTTAAGGATTTTTGAAGAACTAAAACTTATCTACAAACCTTTTTTGAAAACATATTTAAATAATAGTAAAGTTTTAAAATCTATTGCTTGGTTTGGAAGAGATATGCGGAGTAACATACTAACAAACAGTCACTGTATATTATTTATAAATAAAACTACAATAGCCTTGAAATAACAATTATTGATTTTTGTCGCCAAATTTCTTAACTATTTCATTTTATGCTAAACTAATTTTACCTTTACAATTTTATAATTTATTTTTCCTAATGTCGTCTAAGTATTTTATCTACTGGCAATATCTTACTAAAATACGTATTCCATTAATTCCGAATAAAGCTGTGTCTACAAAATTACGCACATAATAATATGTTATATGCAAAATGATGATATTCATATGCAAAAATTACCACAATTTTGGCTACTGTCCAATACTCAGTCGATAAGGATACGAATTTATTAAACTTATATAGACTAAAATATATTTTATTGTTGGATTATACAAATAAAATTGTTTGAAGCGATGACATCTTGAAAATTTATTGACTGACTAATGGGGTGGGTTAGACAGTAGACGTGTTTCTGAAATGAATGTGGTGAACGATATTTGCTTTTTATTACTTTCAAGATAAGCAAATATAGCAATAATGGTCAGAGCTTCAAATAGCCTAGATGTCTAGATTCTATCTATGTATCTTTAAATTTATATTTGACTCTGTTAAAGAGTATTGTCAAAACTATCTTAAACAATTCTCTTTGCTTACTCGTTTTTACTGAATTCATTTCATTCGTGTGGTGACAAACTAAGAATACAAGTGTCAACACCTCATTCTTTCCCACGGGTGTCGTATGTGGCGGCTAACGGAAGTAATCACTTACCACCCATTGCATTACTGGTGGTAGGGCTGGGTACTCACTAGCTATCGGGCCTGAGCGGGTTGGTACCACTATCTCCTGTGTGACCGGCCATGAAGCACATCGGTGTGTTTTGGTTGTAGCAGGAGATGTTAATTCTTCTTCCTTCTTCTTCTTTACCTCATAATTATGTGAAATGAAACGGTGAGCTGCGGCTTGACAATAGGTACTCTCGGTATAGTTGAGTCCATGAGCGACGGTTATCATTTACCATTTCAAAAATAACCTACTTAAGCTTCATTGAAGTCGATACCTACTAAAACCCCGCGGGGTTCATTGAGACTACATAATAACCCGCCAGAGGTGAGGTGGATGAGTACCCCAACCCCTTCAAAATCCCCTGGGGATCCATTAGATATTTCTATTCTGGTAATCATCACTCTTACTTACAGCACAGCAAACTTAAATAGCTTTATCTACTCAGTGGCGACCGCTTCTACAAAATTGAATAATAAATAATAAAAAAGAGATTCTCATTTACTTATCTCTTTGATAAATGCGTTCGGCATGTTTTTTTTAAAACGTAATGTCCCGGTCACGAGTTAAAGATTGAGATGTAAGTCGTTTCATTGGTAAATGGTGTGACATTTTTTTTAATTAGTCACTTATAAGATGACGTCATATTACATGATGCATTTATCAGATGCTAATTGGTTAGTTGTTTGTTCATAATATTGCTTTAATTTTAAGTATTTTACACGAGGATTTTTAAGGATTTTGTTTGTTGTTCGAGTCTGTTATTTCTATATTATGAACATAGCATCACGTCTGTATCCCCGAAGGGTTAGGCAGAGGTGTATTACACACCCCCGGTTCGCCAGCTATGTTTAGGTACTACGTAATAGGGGGCGAGCCAATTGCCGTCTACATTTCCAAACTCCAGGCTGCTACTGAGTATTTTTATTTTTAAGAAAAAGCCTAATAACATTGCGCGACCCGGGGATCGAACCCGAGACCTCATGATCAGCAGTCATCGTTGAACACAACGCTGTTATTCCAGTATAATCCGCTTTATTCCAATGTGGTGTTATTTCATACTGAATCCGGCTCGAAGGACCATGCTGGGGGATTATTAGGCTAATTTCTTGATTGAAAAACGGTTGATCAGTATTCCGTGTATTCAGAGCAGAGCTAAAAAAAAACGTTACAGAAAAAGTTCGTAGACAATGACAACTTAAACATAACTTTTTAAATTCAAAAGTCATGGCTATGGCTACAAGCTAATTTAGGCTTGAGCACTACCGCTGCATCACCGAGGCAGTTCTATATTATGATGCCTTTATTTTCAATCAAGTAACGCAAAGCTGTAAAAACTATTATCGCACTTATGTAGATGACCTACCATCTAAGTCCACCCGTGAT
Organism: Leucoma salicis; assembly: GCA_948253155.1. Classification (NCBI taxonomy): domain Eukaryota; kingdom Metazoa; phylum Arthropoda; class Insecta; order Lepidoptera; family Erebidae; genus Leucoma; species Leucoma salicis. The sequence continues at coordinate 3,702,659 of OX411808.1, read as the reverse complement.
CATGAATGCTGAAAACTATTCGAAACGTCGGAATAGCATAAAAATCAAGTAAACGCGATAGATTCCGTAAACTTAGTTTTATTTCAAAATCTTGGGTGGTCTTATATCGCACAAAAGTGTGTTAATCTTAAATTTTTACTAAAATATTTTTTTAAATCTAGGTTCTCCTTAAATAATACTGAAGGCATCGTCTAGTAAGAAGATTATTTGTTCTATGATGGTTATTTCTAAACTTATAGGCAGTTTTTTCATCTTTACCCAATGAAAACGGTTACATTAATTGTCCTAATGATTGCTTTTACACAAACGTTTCTAATTTATATATTTTGTTTAATTGCAGGTAATCAAACACCAGTAATTCAACGTATGTATAAGGTATTTTAAATTAAGCGTCACATATTTATATGGATAACGTGGTACAGGTTTATTCCCAGGTTGGAATTTTAAGATTTTCTTTATCTGATATAACTAAAGAGTATTTAATCGAAGCTGCCAATAGTAGCTTTCTTTTTTATTTGAATTATATGAATAAACATGTTTTATTTTTAAATAACATTGCAAATATACCTAGCCCAGATAACTATAGAATATACCATAACTTCATCTATTCATACTTAGTATTTTGGCGGTCCAGGCTCAATATTGTATCCAGTTGTCCGCCAATACAGGTGGAGACACGGCACAGGCTGAATTTATTTAGCGGGTGACGGCTTAGTACATTTTTCCCGCCCTAATAAAAAAAAGGTTAGTATAATATCTATTCCTTAATAATTAATTACATGCGTCTTTTAAAACTCTTGGATCTCTGCCCAATCAAAAGAGGTTTCTATCAAAATGTGGATGTAATAACAGATGAGTCAGCCAACCAGTTATTTTTTTAGATTAGGATTAACATTATCAATAGAATGCATTACTCCGCACCTATTCTCTTCATGTTAATAAGGCAAGCCGTCTTTGAGAGCGAGTGGTTGTGTTCAGCCTGCTCTAACATACGAAGGTGAAAGAGAGAGTGATAGGCTAGGCGTTCGTGTTGAAATACTTACACGGGGTATGGATTAAGGTTTAAATTTATGTACTGACTGCATAAAAAGATGTGTTTATAATAGATTTTTTTAAAGAATTACGATATAAATATTTGCAAGCCTGTCCAAATATGCATTCAATTGATACATAATAGATAATATATATGTGTATATCTTAAATCTCAACTCGTATAATTTGTTTTTCAATGGAGTTTTAAGTTAAAATCTTGTCAAGTTATTTAAGTTATCTTTCAAGTATTTCAATAGAGTTTGAAGATAAAATCTTATTACTTTACGGTTCACTGTCTGTTATAAGATAATTACAATAGTTTGTTTTATTAATATCATATCTAAAATTACATTATATCAAATGACACAATCTAAATGCAATTTTTCTTCTTTAAAAACTATTCCTGTTTCATGAAATATTAAAATATTTATTAGCGTTTCTACAAAAAGGCTCATTTGTTGCCGAGCGGTCCTAGGATACCTCGTGTAGGGGCGAAACACGTGACGAATTTGGGTTCGGATTTTTGCGACATATTTCAACATTGTGATTCTGAGAGTCCTGTCCTATCGCATGGTTGTATCGTATTAGTGAGATTTTTTCATTATTGTGCGTGCTACTTTGCTAGTATTATTCATATTCTCCTCTATCTGTGACAGTACGGATTGGCAATCTTAGGTTATTTTGTGTGCGTCCAAAGATAACCGAGATTGACAATCTGTGGGTGAGTGGTGTGTTTTCCTCCTAAAATATCCATTCTATTATAATAAGTGGTCTATCTTTTTATGCTGTCGGTACATCCGACTCATGATCCCGATGCCCAAAGTGAAACTGTCACAATGGCTAGTATTTAACACGGATGTATCACGCATCAGATAACATTAGATCGATCACTACACAACACCTTATAGATCTCTGGTCAAACATGTCCGAAAATTTCTCATGAAGCTTTTGGTTCTTTTTTAACGGAAATATTATATAATTATATATTGATTCTCATCTGGTGGTTTCTATTAACAATTCCATATTGGGCATGAGACACATCCACCTTGAGAAGAAAAGTTTCCTGCTAAGCCAATATTTTAAAAGGTTTAGCGTGGGCAAATACACTTTAGGGGCTCCGGACCACCTTAGCAAGCAACGAAAATCGTGAAATATTGGATAGATAGATGGTAAAATTGCCTAAAATATATATGCGCACATGCCGCTCTGAAATCCTCACGAATAGAGAGTTTTCTACCGACAGATAATACATAATCCGGAAGTTCTTAATAAAGACCTTCTCAATATCTACTACGGTTTAGGGAGCTTAGATCAACAAAGTTTATAAAGTTTTCATGCAGTGTCTGTATTGTCAATACCTGGTTTGTTATCAAAAGAGTTTCCTGTACGCCGATAACCAGGTCATTTTTTCCCAAAACCCTTTCACAGTTTTAACTTTCACGCAGACAAAAATCAACCAAAACTGTGACTATACCCAAACACCCCTTTTCATATTTGAATTACAAAAAACACAAAGAGACTATGAGCATTTCCTCCAGCTTTTATCAAGTTCACACTCCGTAGAACAGAACTGAGCAAAACAAAGCCATGCCGCTAGCGACACCTGACGAAGTGGGAAAGAAACTTGATAGCCCTCTACAAATACATTGCATTCAATTCACAACTGTCCCCCATAGAAATAAAACAGAATTTCCTCCAACAAAACAACTGGTTTTAATAATACATACATTCAATTGATTTTGAATTCTTATGTTATTAATATAGAGTATAGTTTTGTGTGTTTGCGATAATAGTATTAAAATTCCGTCCACCACGTGATACGGTCTACCTTTCGCCAAGTAGTTTTGTATTGGAATAATTTTATAGTTATTACATATTAGAATGCTATCAGGTGTGCATTTGAGAAAAGACCTTGTGTTTTTAACTTATAGTGCATTTTTTATTGATGTATTGCATTGGGAGGAATGGTCAGAGTAAGAAATTTTGATTTAAAATAAATTGTCAATCAAACTTTGATATTTTGAAATTCGAACATTGCTACTACAAAATTAAATGTTAGTGTAACTGTAATAGATTAATAATAGGTTTGTTTCTGGTATGTTAAGTGTAGTTCATAAGTAGCCTTCAATTGAAGAGGTCAGCCTTATTGTTCTTTTTTTAAATACTGTTGTGTTGCACTGTCGGTCACGTGTCCTCCATCTGATTTAGGAGAGTTTAGGCCATTGTAGATATTTATTAATAAAGTAGGTTGTTTTAAAATGACGGTTATTTGAAGCATGTAAACTTAGAAATGTTTTCAGATGCTTTCATAGAATAATCTATTTGATCAAACCCTTCTAACTCGTCATTCTAAAAGCATGATTCTTATAATTAAGTCATATAAAGAAAAGTATTTATTGCAGAATGATCTAAGTTTTACCAAGAATTACCTGGTAACTAACAGAATTTATTTAATTCACTCGTTTTTGTTTAATACACAATATTTCCGCTTACTGAGATAAATAATAGTTATTAAAAATATAAACGCAACGATTACATCAGCCATTAAAAAAAGTTATTAAAATGATTATAGATGACTGTTCATCGTCTTCTTAGGCTTAACCTAAGCTATATTGGGGTCGACATCCACGCCCCAACTAAGGGTACAATGGGCGACTTCAAAATAAGATTGGAGTCAGATTTTTATTTAGGATACTGATAACCTATCACCACTACTACGGAGTTATTTAGACACCCAAGATGCAATGCCTAACGTGCCTTCGGAAGCAAGAAAAAAGTGTCGTTCGGGCGGAACTTGGTTCAGGAACATAATTGTCATTAGGAAATCCGGTCGCTTGAGAAATTTTGTGAAGTCTATCAGTTGTCATCGGATCAGCTTCGATTACTCTGAGAGTAAACTTGTGCCTAATTGTGGGTCATGGCTAGAGAGTTAAAAATAGAGTTTATATATATTCCTTGTTCTTATTTTGATTAGTTTCATCTGAAACGACATCGGCATAAGTTGTAATAAATATTTTCATAGGTTGAACATAAAGTAAAATGGAATTGAAATAAATGCAGCAATGTCGTCGGGGACGGGAATTCAATTACGGTCAGGAATAAATACATATTGTTTATAATGTATTATGTGTGTTAGGTAGTTTTTTGTTTAGAGAATAGTAGTTTTATAGGGTGGTGAATAGCGATTTTTGATATACTATACAAACGTATTATAAATGGACAAAAATACAAAAGTGTACACAGGACTCAGAATTATTTGTGGACTGAAGAAAGTTGTCCTGTAGAATCGAACACTCGCTATGATATACTCGCTATGTAATGATATATGTATCTAAACTAAAACGTCATTTCAGTCAATTATGTTTTAAAAGTCCATAGAAATTATTAGTTTAAACTGTTTTGGTCTTACTACAAATTATCTTCCTAGATTAAACACAAAGTGAAAAATGTGAAATCGAAAATAACAGTCACGAGCAGGATCCTGCTAAGCATGTCAAATGCTAAAAATATATATAAATATTATCTTTCTAGCTCCAATGTTGGGCACAGGTAAAAAATCAACCTAAAAGTTGACTAACACTATAAGAACCTTATTAAGAAAGAACACAGATATATAGCACTGATTGAAATACTGATTTGTCCCTTTTCAAAAAAGTACCTACATTTAAATATTGAAAGTGATAAAACATCTGCCAGGTTGAAAGAAAAAATAAACAGTGTTATTATTATGAATAAGGTGGTAAGTATAAACTTATTATAGAATTAGTTTGGTTTAAAAAAAAATTAAGTAAGGCTTATTCGTGTGGTGACGGACTAAGGATACAAGTATCACCAACCCCATCCTTTCCCGCGGGTGTCGTGCAAGGCGACTAAGGGAAGTAAGCAATTATCACCCATTGCATTACTGGTAGTAGGGCTGGGTACCGAGTGAGAGTATACTCACGTGCTATCGGGCCCGAATGGGTCGGTACCACCGTCTTCTGTGTGACCGCTCATGAAGCACGTCAGTGTGTTTTGAGAATCTGAGAAATGAAATAATTGAGTCTATGAGCGATGGTTACCACTTACCATCAGGTGGGCCGTGGCTCGTCTGCCAAGATTGGCAATAAAAAAAAATAGATAATCAAGAAATATTTCAATAATTCATTTGAATAAAACTTGTTTTGTTATCTCTATTTGAGGCATTTTGTAAATATTTCTTAACATGACGTCGAATTTTTAGTCTGTATAATCTGCCCATGTGTCTTCATATATTATACTTTATAAACAAACTAGAAAAAAAATAGACCAGTTTTTTTGATATGGTATACTCGTATAAATACCTATATAAATTTAGCAGGTTGATGTAAGCATGTTGTGATGAGTCATTATTGAACGAATATTTATTTTTTATGGTATAAATCCGTATTATTACAAACTTTATAAACGAAATACACAACTTGCAAAAGTGCTCTTTTACTCTAAAATAATATTTCACTCTATATTGGAAATTCTTGCTAATATTATTTTCTAGCAGTAGAGCTTTGTTTATCCCGGCATAAATATTCACCATTTCACACAAGATCGACGTGACACAAACGTTCGTATGGTGAGTGAGGGCGCCGGAAGCCCAAAGCCCCCCACTTTATCCTCTCCTTATTATCCTTCCTGTCCACTTCTTAGTGTCCTTACTATCCTCTCCTTTTTATCCTTTCTCTTCTATTCCTTTCCTTGGACATGGCGATGCGGGACGGTTGTTAGCGTCTATAGGCTACGGTAACCGCTTACCATCAGATGGGCCGTATGCTTGTTTGCCACCCAAGTAGTACAAAAAAGAATTAATTTTAATTTTATATACTATCGGATAGCTGTTTTCGTTCAATGAAATGGTGAGCAGTAGCTACAGGGTTCTGTTCTTAGTATTATGAAGTCTATTAGCGTTGGTTCCTAGTTTTAATTAAGTGCCCATCGCTCATCTGCCATCATAAGCCTTAAAAAACTGATATAAATATATACCGTATTTCCCAGAGTTATAAACAATTAATAAATGAAATGAATTCACGTAAATAAATAAAATAATAATTATTAAATGATAGCTATCCACTTGCTACAATCCAGACATATTTATCCTTACACAACTACACCTCACAATAACTACATAATATTGTACAAATTATTTGTGAATAAAGAAAAACAGATTTTTTAGTAGGAGCGGGAAACGAACCAGCATCTTTTCCAATCCGGGGAAGTGCTCTAAACCACTAAGCTATCCTACTGATCTTTCGATCATCCCAAATTTTTAATCACATTTGTCTTACGACCAACGCCATCTATCGGCAAGCATTACATGCATCCAAAAAAAATATCCTTTTTTTTCACATATAATTTGTACTTTAAAAAGTAGCGGAGCATGTCAATTGCTAAAAGAAATAGATCTAAAATGTACATAATATTGTTTTGAATGAAATAGTCAGCAGCGGATGTCTGAGCCTAGGGTGACAACATTTAAGAGTGCCAAATTTTAAAAGGTACCAGCCATTTTCTTGGTACTTTAAAAGTCATACATGGTAATCATAATAAAATTATTATGTTTACTTTCAAAACCTAATAATTACACGGAAAAAGTTGTAGACGAGATCGTCTTCAGATTGAATGGATGAATCCAAAACTTGATCAAAATGCTATAACATAATTTTCTAATTAAAATATATTATTCAGATAGTGATTAAGTAATAATAAGTATTATCTTTGACCGTGTGGGGCCGGCTTTAGAATTGTCCCACCCCTCTCTACCCACGGGAGTCGTAAGAGCCGACTGAGGGAATACCGGGGGAGTGGGCAGCAGCACTCCCTCGAGTATAAACAACATCTACTGCGATCGCCAACCCGCCTGCCAAGCGTAGCGATTACGGCATTATCCCCCATGACGGCACCGCTCGTTGTGGCGTTCGCTTGGGGAGGCCTATGTCCAGCAGTGGCCGATGAAAGGCTGATGGATGGATGGATGTATTATCTTTTACTTGCCGTTTCGCCACATGCACAAGCAAATTGTTTTCATATAAGTCAAGTAAAGCTCCCAGTCTTTATTATTTTTTCGGCATCTTCAGCAATCAACGTAATACTTTAATCAATATACACAAAATCCAAATGAGCTATAGACCTAAAACTTCTTCATTAATAATTTAGGTATTGATTGGTGAAATTCGCATAAAAATACATTCCGTAATTTTTGAGTTTATTGCATTTAGACAGGCGAATGCTGCGGAGAGTTTATTTTGTGATGTATATACGGATATATACGGATATAAATATAAATTATGTATTAGATGTAAAGTAAGAGAAAGTTGATTATTATGTTTTTCTTAATCGAGTTCCAATAGGCATTGACAATACGTCCCTGCAAAGTTGGTAGGCATACAATCATACAGAATATGAGCCAAACTGCGTACAGCCTACTTTGCCAGCTCCTTTTCTTTAGGTAAGGGTATTGAATAATTTTACGGATCGCCAGTAGATAATTTACCATTAATAGTTAAATGCAAAGAATTTAGCTCACTGATTGGAGGTAATCTGTGAACTTACGTTATTCCCAAAATAGTAGACATTGCTTTTGGTTATAGTAACTGACATCTGCAATCTATCTATCTTTCAATAACATTAATCTAACTGGCTTCTCTACTGCTAAAGGTAATAAAACAAGATGTTTATTTCGGATACACGTCTCGTTAAACAAGACGGTTGTTCAATTGGATCATTTTTACGACTTTTAATTACGATCTTCGAGAGTATAACGTCGTTGTGTGGTATCCGGTCAAAACTGGATTTCCAATTTTTTCTAGCATGTTTACCCTTATATCACAGATCATTTAGAATATAGTTTATTACACAAAAAGGTTGACTTACGCAAGAATGCGATTAATGTTCATTAATGTGGATTACATGCTCAAAAAGCAAATAGCATAATTTTACACCTTCGTTTTTTATTCTATAAAAAACAAACACCAGTGGCACTTGATGGCGATCGGGAATATAATTTTGATGCTTAAAGTTTATTAGCTTTTCAAGAGTCATATTGTACTTTATAATATCAGTCAACCAATCGCAATCCAATGTTTATCACATAGGCTTCTCCATATTTAAGCCACAACGTACGATTCCCCACGTGCCACATCCATTGCATTATCATTTATATAATTCTGCTTTAGGTTTGCTTATACTCTTGGATGTTTCTACTCAAAAGGTCATCGTTCCTTTTTTCTTAGCTTTCGAAGAATTAGGTGTACTGTATCACGCTAGGTCTGATTTAGCCTATTTCTGCTTCGTTTTTTTTGTTAATTTAAGTGAAAGTTGTGAAAAATGTTTATTGCTCAATAAAGCAAAAACATCTAAACGATTCTCGTGATATTCTGAAACACAGATAGCTTATAAGCAGTATTAACAATTAAAATACTTTTCCCCAGGAAATAACGTGGCTTATGTTTGTATTATTAATCTATTTTAAAATTACCAGTTGGCTAGATAGTGTTAATCACCGGCGACACTCATGACGAAATAAAGATCATGAAAATGTTAAAATAGAATTAAAAATTTCACCACATATTCAACAAGAAATCTCAATGAGAATAAAAAACAAACATAACCTCCCAAGCAACAACGGTGTCAATTAAATCGTGCCACAATTAACAGTGGTGAGTGTCCCGATGTGATACTATCGCATGACCTAAGGCTATCGGGTACCCGGTTCGACTCCCAGCTACCGTTGCTCCGTTCGTTCGTGATATATCGATGCGAACGTTTATTCTGCTCTCTCAGGGTTAATTGAATAAATTTAAAGTAAATCTCAGGCTTAATAAGTTTACAAGTATTGGATGGCGGGAATTTGATACGTTTTGAACTTTATCGAGAGTCTTGATGGTATCCGCAAATGGAAATTGAAGATTTTTAACTTAGCGTCTGGCATCAAATCTGGAGCAGGTTCTACGCGCGATTTTACGCGTTTATGAGGCTTGCATCAATAGGTCACAAAATATACTCAGACTTATATTGATATTTGTAGGAAGCCCTGTTTGGTAATCGAATCTACCATAATCGGGTAATTATTTTTCAGTCTTTCTGGCTAGTCAATCGATAAACTTGTGCCTTATTACGGGTTTGCACTAACAGCGGATACTTAACATGATTCTTTTGTCTCGTAATAATTTTGTGAACGCTGTTTTGGCTAAATCTCTTCTTCTCTTCTCTTACCATTTGATTCTAACAGTAATCACAAATGCCGAACAAATCCGTATTGATATCATTTGACTACAACAACACAAGTTAACGGTAATATTAGATTAAAATAACTATTTGGGTTGTTCAACCAAATCTGTTTTTTATCAACGATGGATCATGCGTGACAGATTGGACATTCTTTTTAGACCGAGCAGCCTATTAGACAAAGGATGAATTGCAATTCTGAAGGCAAAAAACAGGTAAAAATCTATTTAAGAGTTTGGATTTGAAGAAAGAGATTAATTCCTTTGCACAGTATATTTCTTAGTATCTTTTTTATTATTAACAGCAAACGTTCTTAAAAAAGGTGTTTTAAGTCTTTTATTTAATTAATAACATTATCTTGCCTATGGATCCAGTGCATTTACCTATGCATTGATAGATCAATATAACACATATATACTCAGTGGGCTTATTTAGCGAGTGAGGACCCCGACTACTATGTTCGTTGCCCCGAACGGTGTGGTTAGGTATATTTTTTCCCGCCTTAACACAACAGATAACAAATCTGTGCCATTAATGCATTAATCACATAAAATCTGTTCCATTTCAAATTTGACAATAAATAGAGCGAACGGCAAACGAAACTGCAATAATATATATTATTCTGCATTTAATTCAGAATTTCTCTAAGAAATTATGTTTGGAGATGTCTCTTATCAATGAATATGGAGTTACGATAGATATATGTAGGTCCAAGTTTCAACGATTTTGTGAACAGGATTGCCGGTGTATAAACAAAATTTCAATATTATATAAAGCCATTTTATTATAGCTAATGTCTGGAAATATATAATAAATATTTGTAAATTATCAGGTAAATCAGTCGAGTTGCTTTTGTGTTCATTTCGAAAAGCAAAATAACAACCTTTTTAAAATATCGTTTTCACTTTATTTCTACGTATTTCCATCATGATAGATTTTCGGAAAACATGGCGAAGAAATCTACATGAGAGATTTTCTCGACCGATCGGACTTTTATTTTACATACATCACGCCATTTCCCTTGCGAGGTAGGCAGAGAGAACAGAGTGCCAAGAGGCTCAATTCCTGCATACATCTCTCGCTTCCTCAAAATTAATAATTCTCTTCATACACGCTCGCCGGTTTTGGACACTCCTGGCTCCACCTTCCTTCAAACATGGCCGATTTGGTCTAGGTAGGTGAGTCTCGGTCTTCCTTTGTACCTACATCCTTCCACTTTCGCATTGTATATCTTCTTAACCAGTCTCTCGTCCGGCATTCTTTCCACATGTCCGAACCATCGGAGCATTCCCTTTCACATCTTTACACCAATACTCTCTTTCATACCTACTCGCTCTCTTACGTCGTCGTTACGAATTCGGTCAGTCAGCCTTACTCCGCAGAATCTTCGCAGAGATCGCATTTCGCCTTTTATTTTAATAAGAATATTATTCACATTAGTGTTTACGTTTTAAAACTAAGCACACAGAAAATGGATTTAAAAGCTATATTATATCGCTTTATAATACTAAGCCACGCGAGAAATGCCCTCATGACCTTTCACATAAAAGTCTCGCACATCCAATGCGTCATTTAATATTGTATTGTTACGATATTAAATAGCCGTCGTGTTTCACTTACAATATTGGAGTAATTTCATTTCATTGTGAGTGAATGCTTTAAGTATCGTATAGTTATTTGTAGCTGTGGACAAACCATCATCACACATCTAAATTACAAAGGAATTAAATTCACAAAAGTGCTCTATCACACCCCATTACTGAACAATAACAAGAATTCTGGTACAAAAAAGTGGAAAAAAAAATCTCTTACATAACCCACACGGAGTACAGTCAACGCAATAAGTAGCCAGAATTTATTCCGAATGCCGAGCGGGGCAGGAATTATCTTCACCGGTATCAAAAAAGGCCGACTCGATTTTGTCAAAAAAAAAGCAGTAAGACTCGACAAGAAATTATGATACTACCAAATACGCGAGTAAAAACTCGATTCTATACACTTGCAGGTATGTTCTATAGCGGATTGCGATCCAATTATACGATTTTCGTCGGCGGGTAGCATTCACTGCGAATATATGTTTTTTGAAGTAAAACTTTTTGATGCCATATTATTGAATATGTTCACGAATACGCATGCTAGAAGCTGTCATGATAGCGTTCACTAAATATTACACATACATACACACATTCGCATGTTATAAAGACTTTTGTCTTTTGACATATTGGGCAGTAAATTAATGTAAATACACATTTTGATAAATAAAATCACAATATGTAGACCGAAATCGTATAAATATATCATTTAATATGAAGTTTCATATCTAAGGCGCCTTGTTCTCTGAATATAGAAAAAGCATTATTGGAACTCTTAATTCAAGAAAACTCAGAACAACTAAATTATCTCTTAAACAGTACTATTGTTTAATAAGAGAGGACTGTAACTTACTCGGTATTAAAACCACTGAGCCTTCTGATCCTTCAAATATGTCATCTGTTTGTCTGTCTGTACTCATTTCATTGTTTTCGTCACTTTGGAATTTGGATTATTTTTGATTACACACACACAATACACAGCACGTATTGTATTTATAATTGCTTATTCCCGGAACTACTGAATGTGAACGATACACAGTTTTTGTAGTTATTAACTTAAAAAGTTATTATTAGACAATACTACACTAGATTGCTGGTGTGCCACTTCTAGCAAAACCAAATGCAGCTAGTATTATTTAAAATTATTTTGAACTGATTAACTGCAGAGACCTAGTGATAAAACCAGACTTCAAACACATTGGTATTCATTTGGATATCCAGTCTAAGGTCGAGGTAACTTCGCAAGGTCCTCTGATATGACAAAATTTTTGAAATTATAATACTTTCTAATATTTACGCGAATTTCACACATTTTAAAATAAAACTACGTTTACGGAATTTATCGCGTTTACTTGATTTTTATGCTATTCCGACGTTTTGAATACTTTACAGCATTCATGATCACGGGTGGACTTAGATGGTAGATGTCCAAAGCTGATATGTTGTTTCAACGGTTTCATCTGCCCACAGTAATATGATTTTACAAATTTTTGGTTTATTTATTTCAACTCACATAATATTCGTTTAGAAACACAATTAAAAATATCTACTCTAAGTTTTATGCTTATAATGTATGAGATTTTAAGCTAGTATAATAAAATAAGTATAATACTCCTTTAAGTTTTAAAATTTTTTGTTTATATTTAGTGCTTAAAAATTCTACCACAAACTACCAATAAAAATTTTTAAGTAATCAAAAACTACCATTAAGAAAGACAATATTGATTATTAGTTTCTATTATTAAATATATTGCTTTTAATAGAAGCTAAGACTAAAAAGCTACCACCAGGTCGGAACGCGGCCTGACTGAGACCCACAGTAGTGATTAGTTAGTATTTTCCGCAAAAATTTAATAATCCATAACAAGTTGTTGCCTACTGAGTTTTCTGGCCGGATCTTTCTCAAAAACCAAAAATTTGTAAAATCATATTGCTGTGGGCAGATGAAACCGTTGAAACAACATATCAACTTTGGTCATCTACTATCTAAGTCCGCCCGTGATCATGAATGCTGTAAAGTATTCGAAACGTCGGGATAGCATAAAAATCAAGTAAACGCGATAGATTCCGTAAACGTAGTTTTATTTCAAAATGTTTAGAAATTATGTATTTATTTTTATTTAAACACAAAGTGAAAAATGTGAAATCGAAAATAACAGTCAGGAGCAGGATTTGAACCTGCATCTCCTGGATACCGTCCAGATGCTTTACCAATTCAGCCATCCTGACAATTGCTCCTGACTGCTAATTTCGATAACACATCACACCTAACGTCTTTGGGTGACGCCTGCGCCATCCGTCGGAAGTATTTTCATACATTATACCGACCAGGTAAACTTAATTTTACAATTAAGATTTTTACCTAATAATGACGCAAACCCTATAAATATTTATATATTTTTTTAGCATTTGACATGCTTAGCACTATACATTAAACACAAAGTGAAAAATGTGAAATCGAAAATAACAGTCAGGAGCAGGATTTGAACCTGCATCTCCTGGATACCGTCCAGATGCTTTACCAATTCAGCCATCCTGATAATTGCTCCTGACTGCTAATTTCGATAACACATCACACCTAACGTCTTTGGGTGACGCCTGCGCCATCCGTCGGAAGTATTTTCATACATTATACCGACCAGGTAAACTTAATTTTACAATTAAGATTTTTACCTAATAATGACGCAAACCCTATAAATATTTATATATTTTTTTAGCATTTGACATGCTTAGCACTATACATTAAACACAAAGTGAAAAATGTGAAATCGAAAATAACAGTCAGGAGCAGGATTTGAACCTGCATCTCCTGGATACCGTCCAGATGCTTTACCAATTCAGCCATCCTGACAATTGCTCCTGACTGCTAATTTCGATAACACATCACACCTAACGTCTTTGGGTGACGCCTGCGCCATCCGTCGGAAGTATTTTCATACATTATACCGACCAGGTAAACTTAATTTTACAATTAAGATTTTTACCTAATAATGACGCAAACCCTATAAATATTTATATATTTTTTTAGCATTTGACATGCTTAGCACTATACATTAAACACAAAGTGAAAAATGTGAAATCGAAAATAACAGTCAGGAGCAGGATTTGAACCTGCATCTCCTGGATACCGTCCAGATGCTTTACCAATTCAGCCATCCTGACAATTGCTCCTGACTGCTAATTTCGATAACACATCACACCTAACGTCTTTGGGTGACGCCTGCGCCATCCGTCGGAAGTATTTTCATACATTATACCGACCAGGTAAACTTAATTTTACAATTAAGATTTTTACCTAATAATGACGCAAACCCTATAAATATTTATATATTTTTTTAGCATTTTCGATTTCACATTTTTCACTTTGTGTTTAATGTATAGTGCTAAGCATGTCAAATGCTAAAAAAATATATAAATATTTATAGGGTTTGCGTCATTATTAGTGTTAAAACTTGTGGGGTGTTGTGGAATGAAACAGACCAATAAGTAATTAAACTCACTTTATATTCGGACAGCGTAACGTTGTACTGGGACTAGCTAAACGAATGCCACCATAATGGCGCGTCCTACCCTTTTTAACAAAATTAATCGGAAGTCAGATTACTAATTAATAACGTTAAATTATTGTTTACAACGCCAAATTATTACAATGATTAACTAAATTATTAATTATGAATTATAGATATATTAAGGTATAGGTAAATCACTAAGGTATCATTGGGAGTAGTTATTATACGTCACATCCGCTGGGTGCCTATGTGTTACTTGTTAACATTCGGCCATCCTGTATAGGCCGCGTCCCGCGGCCCGTATGTTGTTCTACACCGCCCACCCCGTAGTCCTGAAACAATTGTACAGCAGTAACTTGTTGTTTTAAGATATGGATTACGTTTGGATGAATTTAAAGATTGATCACACAGTTTTTATTACTAATAGACTTGATCACACAGCCGTCTCTCTAAATAAAGTCTTGATCACACAGCTGTCTCCTGGACTAAAGACTTGACCACACAGCTGTCTCCCCAACTAAAGACTTGATCACACAGCTGTCTCCCCAACTAAAGACTTGATCACACAGCTGTCTCCCAAACTACAGACTTGTTCACACAGCTGTCTCCCCAGCTAAAGACTTGATCACACAGCCGTCCTTATTTACCTGCACAGACTTGATCACATAGACTTGATCACACAGATTCGATCACACAGCCGCTCTTATTTACGGACTTGATCACACCGCTGTCCTTATTTACATAGTCTTGATTAGTTGGTTTGATTAGAATTGTTCTTATATGTATGATTAGGCGGGTATATTATAGTATAGGTCTTATTCTATCTAGTTCACTTTAATTCTATTTTAATTTAAGCAATTATATAACGTTTAGTTCAATTCAAGTGCATGCTGTGGTCTCCCATAATTGAAGGAGTATTTAACTCAATAACAGTGAGCGTCAATTGTGTGAATCAATTTGTACATATTTAGTTGGTGTTCCTATATATAAATTAATAAAGTTTGATTTAAGTATGATATTTGAATAAATGTAATAATTAGTTCAGGTTTATTTAATGGTAAATTACAAAAGACTATACTTCAATCAGGTACACTTATGATTTATGTTAACTAAAGAGTAGAAACAGTGATACAGAAATAAAGAGCCACACATTTGTAACAATTAGCTTTCAAGAAGATCTATTAAATCGTCTCTATCTACTTCTCGGTCACTGCCTGAACTATCATCCTCAGACAATGTCGGTTTGTAAGGTCGGAGGGCCTCTCCGCGAACTACTGCACTAAACTTCCTATAGCCCTTCATACCCTTTATACTTGAGATAGTATATCTGTCTAATGAGCTCTCCGCTTTGCATACTTTGTAGGGACCCGAGTATAACCCATTAAGTTTTTTAGTAACACCAGTCACGCCATCTCTAGCTACACCTCCTTTCCAAAGAACTAATTGACCTACGGCATACTTAATACACTGTTTATGTTTTTTATCGAATTGGTTTTTCATGGTGCCCATATTTTTATCAATGCGAAGCTTTGCAGTTTCCCTATTAGCTTGTAGTTCATTAAGTTGATCGTTAGAGGTAGAAGCCGCGTCCGAAGGGAATGACGGATAACGAGAGTTTTTGTGGCCAAACATAAGATTAAAGGGTGAGAAGCCCGTTGTTGCGTTAGGAGTGTTATTGATTCCCCACACTACGTCATCCAGCTTTATGTCCCATGTGCATTCGCTTTCTGACATAGTATTGAGGCCGTTTAGCAGAGTACGATTAACACGTTCAACTTGACCATTAGAACGAGGGCTAGCTATTGCGTTTAAAATATGTTTAAATTGGGTTTCTTCGGCAAATTGTTTAAAATACCTACTCGTAAAAGCTTTCCCCCTATCTGTTATTATTCTTACTGGATAACCAAACTGAATAATTATTTCTTTTAGCAATCGAATAGTCTCAAGTGAACTACAATTTTTAGCAGGTCGGGCGAACACAAATTTGGTAAAAGCGTCTATCACTACCAGAACATAAGTATTCCCTTTACGGGTTTTAGCAAAAGGACCCAAATGGTCAGCGTGCAACGTATGCATAGGTATGGCTGGCTTGTTAATTGGATGTAGTTCACCCTCCAACCTACCATAATTGCCTTTATTAAATGCACATTGCAAACAACTGTTTACATATTTCCTTATAAATCTCGTCATTCCTTCAAACCAGAACTGAGCCTTAATAGATCGTTCACATTTTTCGAACCCGGGGTGACCTATTTGATCGTGAAGTTTTTGTAGTAGACCGTATTTTGCCAATTTTGGAATAACAAAACGCTCACCAGCAACTGTTTTCCTAAAAAGTATGTTATCTTTAATAATGTAGTTTGAAAATAAGTTAGGATCAGGATTGTCACGAAGTCTAGAAATAATGTTTTGAATATTATCATCCTGTAGCTGAAGCGTTATTAACCAATCTGAATTATCGATCATGAGTAGTGTGTTAGTTACAGGGTTTCTACTAAGCGCGTCTACGTGCTTCATACGTTCGCCTGGCCTATACTCAATCTCAAGGTCAAATTCTTGTATTGTAAGCCACCAGCGAGCTATTCTTGGAATTAAATCACGTTTCACTAGGGTAGTTCTAAGTGCTGAGCAATCTGTCACTACTTTAACTTTGATGCCTGTAAGATAAATTCTGAAACGCTTAAGAGATTCAACAACGGCAAGTGTTTCAAGTTCATAACTATGATAGTGCTTCTCTTCCTTACTTGTCACCCTACTAAAATAAGCTATAGGCTTTAAACTACCGTCTGCTTGGTATTGCATGAAAATCCCACCTAAACCAATTTTACTGGCATCACAATGTAGCTCAGTTTTTGCGTTACAGTTATAAATGCCTAATACCGGTCTTTCAATCAAACGCTGCTTAAGGGTTTGAAACGATTTTTCTTGGTCAGCACCCCAATGCCATTTTACATCTTTCTTAGTAAGTAGAGTAAGAGGACGGGCAATCTGTGCAAAATTTTGAACAAACTTTCTGAAATACGATGTTAAACCTATAAATTGTCTAATCTCATGTACATTGCGCGGCCGGTTATATCCTGCAACACATTTTATTTTAGCCTGGCCCGGTTGTATTGTACCAGCTGATATTTCGTGGCCTAGGTAAGTGGCGGTACGCTTAAGAAAAGAACATTTACCAAGATTTAATTTTAAATTTGCCTGTTTTAATAATTGTAAAACTTTTTCTAGTAGTACTAAACCTTCTTCTACTGTTTTTGTAGGCAACATAACGTCATCAAGATATAGGGCAATGTTTTGATCGACCCTACCTAGCGTCATCTGTATTAAACGAGAAAATACAGCTGGGGCATTTGCGAGGCCAAATGGCATTTTCAAAAATTCAAATTGACCGGATGGAGTTACAAATGCAGTCTTAGTTATTGAGTCTTCATGAATACCCACTTGGTAATAGCCTTGGGCAAGGTCAAGGGTTGTAAAAAAGAATTGCCCTGACAGCTTATTGACTTGATCTTCTATATGTGGCAAAGGATATCTATCCTTTATAGTATTAGCATTTAATGCTCTATAATCTACACAAAGCCTATAGTCCCCTGTCTTTTTCTTTACTAGAACAATAGGGCTAGCATACTCAGACATGGACTCCCTAATAATACCTGCTTCTAGTAAATCCTTGATTTTGCCGTTCACGATTTCATTTTCTTTGTGTGACAATCGATAAGGCTTGCAACAGATCGGTTGGTTATTTATTGTGCGAATATGCATTTTGATGAGATCAGTACAACCCAAATCTTTGGTAGTTCTAGCAAATGAGTTAGTATACTTGTTTAAAAGTATTAGTAATCGTTTGTTTTCGCAATCACTAAGCTGTCCTGTCTCTATATCAGATAAGTTAATACGTAAATTATCGGTATTTGAATCATCTATAGCTAGGGTCGTATACTCGCGCGTGTACGTTGGTATTGTTGCTATCTCAGCCCTAGCTACAAGCTTTTGTGCCTCCCATACTATATCAGTATCACCTAAATTGACAACTTTTAAATGAGAATGACATGATTTAATAATAGCAGAGGGTATGAAGTATGTAATGTTACCTAACTGTACCCAAACCGTATTAGTTAGAAATGTGTGCTCCTTTTCATTACTTTTGTTACAGTTGACATGTACTTCTACATATAGCTGACTTTGTTTAGGTATTTTAACATTGTGCTTTAAATAAACTGGGAATTTTACAAGAAAATCGGTTGAATCTAATTTCATATTTGCAAATAAATCTTGTACCACTTGACTTTGAACAAAACGTACAGAAGAAGCTGTAGTTACTAGACTGACATTATTACTATTAATCATAGTTTGACCAATTAATAAATCAATATCCGCTGTTATATAATTAGCTAGTTCAACTACTCCGTACAATATTGTATTATCTATTAAGACACTCAAGTAACTTGAACCAAGTGAGTTTACACATGCTCCTCCAAAACCTTGCATAACAGTAGTACTAGGCTCGACAATAATTTGCAATCTTTCGGTTTGTGACATACAGAGAATATTCATTTTACTACCTGTGTCTATAAATGCTCTGAGCTGGTGCCCATTTACTATTACTGTCCTTTTATAAATATCAGCATAAATATCGTAGGTTATGTGCATTATTCGACTAACCTTTTGTGGTTGCTGTCGCGAAGTCCCAGCGCTGCCGGTGCCAAACCAGCATGCTGCCGTTGTATGTCCACTGCGCCGGCAGTTCTCGCAACGCTGCTGCTGCCTACAGTCTCGAGCCTCATGACCCGCCCGACGACACACGTAGCATATCTTCGGCTGGAGCTGATGAGTCGACGTCGAAACAAGTTTGTGATTGCCTCTTCTCCATGTAGAATGCCGCGCTGTACTTGAATCTACCCGTTGAAAATTCTCTAGCGATGATAAGTAGCCGTAGTAGAGTTGTTCAGGAGTGTCGCAACTATATGCTTTAGCGTTAGCTCTCAATTCGTGAGGCAACCCCCGTATTATACACGAAATTGCATCCTCGCCGATGATACCGCATTTCTTCAGTAAAGATAGTTTTTCGTGATAATACTTCGTCATAGTTTCTTTGTCTTCTTTCTTTCTAGCCAACATGCGTTCCAACTTGTCCACGTAGTCAGTCGATCGCGGAAATGCCACCATCAGCATTTCCTTCCATTCGCCCCACGTGAGGTTATAATTTTCGAGGTCGTCGTACCATTCTCGGGCAGAGCCTCGCAGCCGTAATTGCATAATAAACGTTCGGTCGGTATGATCCCATCCGTAGATATCGCCTAGCTGGTCTATTTTGTGAAGCCACCCGATAATGTTATTGTTGGTATCTTCTGGTCTAAACTTCGGAATTACTTCAGCATCACTGGGTGCAACATGCCGTTTTTTGCTCACGTTTTTCTTACGAGTGTCGTTAGAGAAAAAAAACTCACTATTTTCATCTTCAGACGAACTTGAATTATAATTTTTTCGTTTACGTTGTCCCAAGCCGTTAACGTATGGTCCAGACATTTTGAACATAATCCCACTTCTGAGATGTTAAAACTTGTGGGGTGTTGTGGAATGAAACAGACCAATAAGTAATTAAACTCACTTTATATTCGGACAGCGTAACGTTGTACTGGGACTAGCTAAACGAATGCCACCATAATGGCGCGTCCTACCCTTTTTAACAAAATTAATCGGAAGTCAGATTACTAATTAATAACGTTAAATTATTGTTTACAACGCCAAATTATTACAATGATTAACTAAATTATTAATTATGAATTATAGATATATTAAGGTATAGGTAAATCACTAAGGTATCATTGGGAGTAGTTATTATACGTCACATCCGCTGGGTGCCTATGTGTTACTTGTTAACATTAGGTAAAAATCTTAATTGTAAAATTAAGTTTACCTGGTCGGTATAATGTATGAAAATACTTCCGACGGATGGCGCAGGCGTCACCCAAAGACGTTAGGTGTGATGTGTTATCGAAATTAGCAGTCAGGAGCAATTGTCAGGATGGCTGAATTGGTAAAGCATCTGGACGGTATCCAGGAGATGCAGGTTCAAATCCTGCTCCTGACTGTTATTTTCGATTTCACATTTTTCACTTTGTGTTTAATGTATAGTGCTAAGCATGTCAAATGCTAAAAAAATATATAAATATTTATAGGGTTTGCGTCATTATTAGGTAAAAATCTTAATTGTAAAATTAAGTTTACCTGGTCGGTATAATGTATGAAAATACTTCCGACGGATGGCGCAGGCGTCACCCAAAGACGTTAGGTGTGATGTGTTATCGAAATTAGCAGTCAGGAGCAATTGTCAGGATGGCTGAATTGGTAAAGCATCTGGACGGTATCCAGGAGATGCAGGTTCAAATCCTGCTCCTGACTGTTATTTTCGATTTCACATTTTTCACTTTGTGTTTAATGTATAGTGCTAAGCATGTCAAATGCTAAAAAAATATATAAATATTTATAGGGTTTGCGTCATTATTAGGTAAAAATCTTAATTGTAAAATTAAGTTTACCTGGTCGGTATAATGTATGAAAATACTTCCGACGGATGGCGCAGGCGTCACCCAAAGACGTTAGGTGTGATGTGTTATCGAAATTAGCAGTCAGGAGCAATTGTCAGGATGGCTGAATTGGTAAAGCATCTGGACGGTATCCAGGAGATGCAGGTTCAAATCCTGCTCCTGACTGTTATTTTCGATTTCACATTTTTCACTTTGTGTTTAATGTATAGTGCTAAGCATGTCAAATGCTAAACAAATATATAAATATTTATAGGGTTTGCGTCATTATTAGGTAAAAATCTTAATTGTAAAATTAAGTTTACCTGGTCGGTATAATGTATGAAAATACTTCCGACGGATGGCGCAGGCGTCACCCAAAGACGTTAGGTGTGATGTGTTATCGAAATTAGCAGTCAGGAGCAATTGTCAGGATGGCTGAATTGGTAAAGCATCTGGACGGTATCCAGGAGATGCAGGTTCAAATCCTGCTCCTGACTGTTATTTTCGATTTCACATTTTTCACTTTGTGTTTAATGTATAGTGCTAAGCATGTCAAATGCTAAAAAAATATATAAATATTTATTTTTATTGTTAAGTTATGGCTGTTCGGCGAAGGAGACCATCGTGAAGAAACCTGCGAACATGAGAAATTTTCTCGACAGCTTGTGAAATCTTCTGCATCCACAGTAAGCGAAAGGCAAAATCAGCGTAGGATGAATGCCAGTCTACCACTGTAGTAATGTAAAATAGTTCCAGTGGCCTGAACTTTATTTGATTATTGAGACGCCACACGGTGGGTTTATTTAGTGGGTGAGGGCCCCACACTACCCTGTTCGTTGCCCCAAATGTCTGGGTGTGTGGTTAAGTACATTTTTACCAAGCTTAACAAAAAAAAAAAGGATGAATGGTAATCTAAATCTACATGGACGAAAGAGAGTGAGTAAGGCAAAAACGTGAGCAAAGACCTAGCAAGTGGAAATCCATTGTCTCTGCGTACCCCTCTGTGTAACACATTTTAAACACACACATTACTAAAAAGAAATAATAAATTATTTTAATACAATTCTACCGTCATTAGTAATAATTAAAAGCCCCGTCGCGTCGTGAAATAGATTAGAAAAGGCATTTGGCTATCACCAATTAGTAGTTGAAAAAAGTCCATTTGTGCTTTGAGTAAACACAAAACACCTCATTAAACTAATTAGTAACAAAAAACTAAATAAGAGACGTCGATCAGTAGCGGACAATTCCGGGTAGCGCCAGTAGTCTTAGCGAATAGGGTTGTCAACACACTACAGCAATACTAGCAATTTATTGCTGTATATAATATCTATCTATCTACATACTTATCACCACGCCATCTCCCTTGCGGGGTAGGCAGAGAGAACAGCGTGTCAAAAGGCTCAACTTTTATATACATATCTCGCTTCCTCATCATTCATAATTCTCTTCTTAGACGCTTGCCGGTTTCGGAGACTCCTGAATCCACCTTTCTTCAATACATGACCGATTTAGTCTAGGTAGATGAGTCTCGGTCTCCCCCTGTACCTACATCCTTCCACTTTCGTATTGTATATCTTCTTAACCAGTCACTCGTCCGGCATTCTTTCCACATGTCCGAACCATCAAAACCTTCTCTTTCGCATCTTTACACCAATACTCTCTTTCATACGTACTCGCTCTCTTAAGTCATCGTTACGCCATTAATATCAATCTATCTTTATGTATAAAATTTTCGTGGCACGTTATTAAAATTTGTCCGCGATGTACTCCGAAACTAATTATTAGATATTTAGATATTTTTATATATATTTTTAGCATTTAACATGCTTAGCACTATACATTAAACACAAAGTGAAAAATGTGAAATCGAAAATAACAGTCAGGAGCAGCATTTGAACCTGCATCTTCTGGATACCGTCCAGATGCTTTACCAATTCAGCCATCCTGACAATTGCTCCTGACTGCTAATTTCGATAACACATCATACTTAACGTCTTTGGGTGACGCCTGCGCCATCTGTCGGAAGCATTTTCATACATTATACCGACCAGGTAAACTTAATTTTACAATTAAGATTTTACCTAATAATGACGCAAACCCTTTAAATATTTAGATATTTAGCAGTCAGGAGCAATTGTCAGGATGGCTGAATTGGTAAAGCATCTGGACGGTATCCAGAAGATGCAGGTTCAAATCCTGCTCCTGACTGTTATTTTCGATTTCACATTTTTCATTTTGTGTTTAATAATTATTAGATCATAACGGGTTTTTTTCAAAATATGTGAATCGTTTTAACTTAAAAGACAACGTAGTTTTATTGTGATTATTTCCTTTTCTCAGCCTAAAATTAACGAATGAATTATATGTGCCACGTATATTATATTGTAAATAAGTGTTTGTCCGCAATAAAATCCGAAATAACTTATCCAATCTTAACATTTTTTCAATTTAAAAGATAGGATAATCTTTATCCCGACTATTTCCATTTATTATTGCAAAATCAACGATAACAATATTAAGCATATTTTATTAAAATAAGTAATTGAATATTTTTTTATAGGGAGACCATTTTCCCTTCTTTTTGCATAAAAGGTACATGTCTAATAGAGCTATGGTTGGTGTCTCTCTGAAATAAATACATTCCGAAACTAGTATTCGAGTAAATGACATAACTCATAAAATAGCAATAAGCTGGCCATGTTTCTCTAAGGATCAATAGTCGATCACAAAAGGGTATTTGAGAGGATATCATGAGTGGCAAATAGCCCGCAGCTCCATGGTTCGATGATTTAAAATGCGTCTGTAAACTGGATACAGCACACACGGCTCGGTGTCGCTGTAACCTGCTGTATGTTGCTGATGTTTTCCTTTACTGAGCAGTGATAATTTGTAAACAGATACGTGTGACTGGACTGGAGATCAAACTCGCAATTTGATTGCAACAATTTAATCTTCAGATGCCCCTTCTTATCTCGCTTCTCAATTCAGTTTTTTTTGCTTCAATCATGTTAAAAAATGTACGTTCTTCTAATAATCAATTACTGCTTTGTCCTTCTCATAATTATCGTCTTGTCCACTCTTCTTTCCTAGTACAATTTGTCCTTGTCTGGAATGCTCTTCCTCCGGATATTAGATCTCTTTCCAACCGCTCAACTTTCAAAGTGAAGTTACGTCAGCACTATAGTGGTTTGCTGGCCGAATCATCATCATAACTACTTCTATTACCTTCTTAAACAGCTTCCCATCAATTTTCATCTATTTATGTATATGTTTATTTATGTATATAAGGTTTTTATGTATTGTTTCTTGTATATTATTTAGTTTTATTACATCACCATTATCGTTTTTTTAAAACGTACTTCATTTGCCTCCCACGTACATCTCTGCATCACCCAAAGGTTGACTGGCAGAAAATGCCTTAGGCATTAAGTCTGCCTTTGCAAAGTATGTTTTTGCAGGAAGTGTAAATAAATAAATAATTAGTTAATTGATACAAAGAAATTGGGTCCTATCCAACATCCTCACCAAACGCAGTATGCAATTATAAATTTGGCAAGCTGTGACCATAAATATAATGCCAGTAAAAGTTGCAAGCACCTTAAATAGATAGGTAACGTATCACTGCCAAGTTATACTTCGTTAGCTTTTACCAAAGGCAGTAATGTCAAATGTTGGCTCCAATATATTTGTGTTTATCACAGAAATAATTGTATCTGATATGGATTTATTTATTGTGGGTATAATTGCTTATACATAACTAACAATAGAGATTTTATCGCGTTTAATTCCCTTTTACACCTCACGGCTATTGCACCCATTAGAAGTTGGGACTGCTATATTTGTGTGATATTTTTATTCTTCCGTATTGCATAATTTTCCATTTTACAGATTATCACAACAACAGATCATTTTAAAGCTTGAAAATTAAATATTAACTGAAACTTGGGGTGTAATACTTATTACTTTAATGAATCTATAAAAAATGTCATGTGCGAGTCAGATGTACTAATTAACGCCTTTTTTTTATTGCGTTTGGTGGCAGACTAGCCACGGCCAACCTGATGGTAAATGGTAACTGTCACTCATGGACTCGACTATACCAAGAGCATTGTCAAGCCGATGCTCACCATTTCATTTCACTGTTATAAAATGAAAGAATTAACGGCTATCTCCTGTTACAACCAAAACACACCAATGTGCTTCATGGCCGGTCACACGGTAGATGGTAGTACCCACCCGCTCGGGCCCGATAACAAGGGAGCACTCCCACTTAGCATCGCCTTCAGTAAATCTAGGTTTTTTAAAGAAAAACGTTGCGGAAAATTGTTTTATATCTTAAACTCTTTCTAGCTTGACCTAAGAAAATCGAGTTTTACAAAATACTGAATTTCTCTATACATGCAAAGTGAAGATTTTTCTACGTGACTTGACGAACCAACAACCGTTCAGGCAAAAAAGTTCTTGAATGGCGACCACACATTGGATGTTGCAGCATACCAAGCAATAGACCAATGGTCAGTGGTAGTCTGCACAGAACCACTCGTTATGACGCTCTCTTGGAGAAGCCTGTGTCCAACAGTGCACGTCAAAGTAATGGTGGATGACATGCAAAGTTTCCTCAAAATATACCTAAACGACAGTGAAAACTGTTACAAAATATGCTGCGTATTTTGGAAGGAGATAAGAGACACAGACGGCGACTTTATTTTATAACGTTTATAGATCATAGATAGATTATTACTATGTCAAATGTTTACCAGAATACCTACCAGAGCATAAATAAGGTTGGACAAAGCAATGCCTGACAACAATCTCTTCAAATTCCCGTATGCACCATTAGCCAGCCCTAACGTTCCTTCCCCATCAAGATTTCCCGTACCTTGCTAATGAAAAGAACCTTGTGCCTTTATTAAGTCTAATGTATTCAAGCGATCGGCTAGCCGATTGCGAGCTAAATGTCAATATATGTTTACTCTGTTACGTACTTGGTTGAAGCTGATGAGTTCTAATGACGATTTTGTATATGTATCTTAAGTAAAGTGTTATTTCAAATTCTTGTGCGATTGCTAAAATAAAACTTGTTGAGAAACGTGGTCATAAAAACTGCATCAAGCTCGAAATAATTCGTAATATTTGTTTTGCTTCAGTGTGTTTAATTTAAATATATAATATGTAAATATCAATATTAGCAACATTTGCTGGCTGATAAGATCGAAACCATTCTGGTTTCATTATAGTAGTGAATGTCATAATAATTATTATGATGAACCAAATTTACTCTTCTCGGATTTGCACAGAAGGACTACATAGATGGTGGAGTTTTTTTTATACCGAGAGTATTGTCAAGCCGCTGCTCACCATTTCATTTCACAGATATGAAATGAAATGGTGTAGAATAAACGGCTATCTCCTGCTACAGCCAAAACACAACAATGTGCTTCATGGTCGGTCACACGGGAGATGGAGGTACCAACCCGCTCGGGCTCGATACCAAGTGAGTACTCCCACTTGGTACCCAGCCCTACCACCAGTCATGCAATGGATGATAATTGCTTACTTCCCTTAGTCGCCTCTTACGACACCCGTGGGAAATAATGGAGTGGTGACACTTGTATTCTTAGTCCGTCACCACACGGATCATTAGATATTGGCCTCCCGCCCGAGTGGGTTCGATTCCCACACAGGAAAACTCTTTTTTTTTCCATTTCATGTCATTTAAATGAAATTAAGCTCAAGTGAGATTAATTTTGAATGTAAAATTTATTGTTTTGTATAAATCACTTAGAATAGGTTCTTCCTTGATTATACTACAAACGTTATAAGGTTCGCAATGCAGTTTTATCGCGCAGACAAATTATTCGCCAGCGGTGTCCGGCAGCGTAACTATTGCACGATAAAAACCGGCGTAAGCGCTGCCTCGCAAACCATTAGGAGTTATTTTAACTTCAATCCGATGTTGAAAAATTATATTAACTTTTTTTTGCGAGTTTTTTATGAATATAAGAACGGCATCTCTGCTTATAATACAGCTTCATCTGTAAGATATGAATGAAAAATAATGATGAAAATAAATAAAAATTTAATGCAAAAGTTTGACAATAATATATTAAACATAACATATATCAACATTGATCTATATTTCTTAGCATTTGACATGCTCCGCCACTTTTTGAAGAACAAATTATTTGTGAATAATGTAAATAATAAATGTTGGTCGTAAAGACAAATGTGATAAGGAGATTGGGATGATTGAAAGATCTGTACGATAGCTCAGTGGCTTAGAGCACTTTACCGGATTGGAAAAGAAGCAGGTTCGATTTCCGCTCGTAAAAAAAATCTCTTTTTCCTTATTCACAAATAATATTTTCGTACCATTACTATATTTAGGTATTCGTTCTTATATTGTGGTTAAGATATCTGTGTGTACATAAATAAATAAATCATTTGTACTTTAATAATATATTAATATCGAATATACGATCTGTTACACACAAAAAATAACCGTGAGACGGACCAACAATACAAGTGTCACCAACCCATACTTTACCGCGAGTGTCTTACGAGGCAACTAAAGGAAGTAAGCAATTATCATCCATTACATTACTGGTGGCAGGGTTGAATACAAAGTGAGAGCACTCATTTGGTATTGGATACAAGCGAGTCGGTACCATCGTCTCTCGGTGACCGACCGTGAAGTGTCTATTCAATGTATTTTGGTTATAGCGAAAGAGTAGGTACCGTCGATTCTTTCATTTCACATTTGTAAAATGAAATAGTGAGTAGCGGGGTACCGACGACCACGGGGCCTCCGATAGTAAGGGGTAACTTACCATCAGAGCGTCGAGATAAAGGTTGACACACAGTAAATTGGAACACAGATTTTATTACAAAAAAATATTTACATACAAAATACAATCAATCGAGCTTTTAAAGTATTAAAAATATAATTCCTTTAAAAATCATCAAAACGCTTAATCTGACTGACGGTACATTTTTATGCAATCACATAATATAATTAATTAATGTATAAATCTTTGTCATCACTTAGAGTTTATTTTTAATAAAAAGGTTATCAGTAATTTTATTCTTTTGATCTCATCAAATCCAAACTTTACACTCGTATTTTCAAAGGTATCAAGTTTTTGCAAAACCACCATTAACAAAATGTTTAGCCGACAAACTAATTTCAATAAGTTATGTAAATGCAAAACATAATTATTTTCGGCCAAATGGTTATTTCGACAATTAACACAAACCTCCCATATGGATACATTGAAAGCTTCGGGATATTCTTTTGATATTAAATACAAGAAATATCATTATCATGATTTCGATTTTATTTATTTGGACTGAATACAGTAGTGGCGCCAAGTATTGGGTATTCAACGTGGGATAAATATCAAATATTTATCTTGAATTAGTCTTCCAGAGTGAACATTTCTTCCATCCAATACATTAATTAATGAGAAAATAAATTGCTGGTTTCTACTTTTGGGATTGGTTTCGTCAGCGAATTTTGATGTTCTACAGTTATCGCCTCTCTCTCTACATTTAGCATGCGATTCCCTACGAGCGTAATATGTTGGTAGATGTAACGCGGTATAAAATCAGATCGGGGACGCTCGAAAGTTTAAGGTTTAGGCAGTAGGCACCCGTCAAGGCTAGGATTTTAAAATTTGAAATAACATACAATTTATGCTTAAGTATTCACCTAATTGACAATTAGTTACTTATGAGGTTTTTCAGGATTTGAAAGCTTAAATTCTGATTCTAATAACTCAAATTAGCTCTATATTAAAATACCAGGTAAAATAATCGAATATGACCGTTTGTTGGACTTTAGTAATATTCCAAGAATTTTGTGATAACTGTCTTTTTGGATTTAATTTTTGTTTATAAGCAAATTAAAGTTTCCGATTCCAAGTTCATCGTACCGATGTCGTTACTTCAAGCAATAAATTTATTTTAAAACACATTTTATGATTGTGAAAAAAAGGCGGTGCTATTAAATGCCTCACTAAAAGGCAGTAATCCGAAACTGTTGATGAGTAATTAGGATTGCAAATTAAAAAATTGCGTTTAATGATCTTCTGGAACGACGTTCTTAACCCTTTGGAAATGCGAATTTTATGTATATTGAAAAAAAAAAAAACATTTGATTGCCTGAAAAATTCATCATCTCCATCAAGGCTATCATATATTTAAGGGTCAAACTGAACAGACCAATCTATCATTTCAGCCTTATGTTCATGCACGAAATAATCGCATTCGTTCATTATGTTTAGTTGTCCGTAGTTCAGCCTATAAAGCCAGGGGATTTAATGATCATAAAATATTATAGGTACATTAAAGCTAAATACTCATGTATGGTGTTTTTTTGTAAATATACACATAATATCTACAAAGTAACATATTTTGCCGTTTGGGGCCGGCTTTAGAATTGTCCCACCCCTCTCTACCCACGAGAGTCGTAAGAGCCGGCTGAGGGAATTCCGGGGGAGTGGGCAGCAGCACTCCCTCGAGTATTAACAACATCCACTGCGATCGCCAACGCGCCTTCCAAGCGTGGCGATTACGGCATTATCCCCCATGACGGGACCGCTCGTTGTGGCGTTCTCTTGGGGAGGCCTATGTCCAGCAGTGGACGTTGAAAGGCTGATGGATGGATGGATCTACAAAGTAATAGCAGACTTGCAAAGCCTAAAATCTCACGTTACCGTATTCCATCAAGGTGCTAGAGGGTCGACAAAAAGCAAACTTATTAGTTCTTTAACAAAGTAAGATTTACCTTTTAAATCGGTTCCGTGTCAAAAGCGCACGTGTTAATTTTGAAGAAATTTGTATTTGTTCCACATTGTTTTAGTTTGTTTAGTTTAGCTGTTGTACTTACTAATGCTGTTACTTTATATTACTATGCTCAAAGTTAATTTTACGAATACCACATAAACGATAGAGGGGCTAGGTAAGTTTGGTCTTTATTTAAGGATCAACTTATCGACATCCCTAATAATATAAAATCTCTTTTGAAAAACTTATTGACCGTCTCTTTTTCTCTCGTTCTTTCCGAATAGTGTCATAACACTCACGCATGTAGTTGTTACTTGTTATAAAATTAATACCTTGTGGTGACGGACTAAGAATACGAGTGTCACCACCCCATTGTTTCCCACGGGTGTCGTACGAGGCGATTAAGGGAAGTAAGCAATTATCACCCATTGCATTACAGGTGGTAGGGCTGTGTACCAAGTGGGAGTGATCACTTGGTATCGGGCCCGAGTGGGTTGGTACCACCATCAACCGTGTGATCGGCCATGAAGCACATCGTTGCGTTTTGGTTGTAGCAGGAGATAGCCGTTTATTATTTCATTTCATATATGTGAAATGAAATGATGATTTCACATTTTTCACTTTGTGTTTAATGTATAGTGCTAAGCATGTCAAATGCTAAAAATATATATAAAAAAATATCTAAATATTTGAAGGGTTTGCGTCATTATTAGGTAAAATCTTAATTGTAAAATTAAGTTTACCTGGTCGGTATAATGTATGAAAATACTC
Source organism: Leucoma salicis (assembly GCA_948253155.1). Classification (NCBI taxonomy): domain Eukaryota; kingdom Metazoa; phylum Arthropoda; class Insecta; order Lepidoptera; family Erebidae; genus Leucoma; species Leucoma salicis. Next base: position 3,672,203 of record OX411808.1, on the reverse strand, counting down.
CCGACAGATGGCGCAGGCGTCACCCAAAGACGTTAAGTATGATGTGTTATCGAAATTAGCAGTCAGGAGCAATTGTCAGGATGGCTGAATTGGTAAAGCATCTGGACGGTATCCAGAAGATGCAGGTTCAAATCCTGCTCCTGACTGTTATTTTCGATTTCACATTTTTCACTTTGTGTTTAATGTATAGTGCTAAGCATGTCAAATGCTAAAAATATATATAAAAAAATATCTAAATATATGAAATGATGAGCAGCGGCTTGAAAATACTCTCGGTATAGTCGAGTCTATGAGCGACGGTTACCACTTACCATCAGATGGGCCGTGGCTCATCTGCCACCATATGCAATACAAAAAAAAATAAAAAATCGCGTAATGAATGCTTTACATTTAATCGAGATCAATGGTTTAGCCATATACATTAACACAAAGTGCGAAAATATGAAATTGAAAAAAAACAGTCATGAGCGGGATTTGAACCTGTATCTGCTGGAATACCGACCCAGATGCTTTACCAATTCAGCGCAGGTGTCACCCAAGATATTATGAAGGAATGTATTATCGAAATTCGCAGTCCCGAGTAATTGTCACGATTTCAGAGCCAGGAAAAGCAGGTTCAAATCCTGCCCGTAACTGTTATTTTCGATACTTTTAACCCCGATAAATAGATCGTTGGCGTAGGGTATTATTTATTCCGTGGCCGGCTCCCCCCCGGGCTGGGCGTAATTTGCTACGCAGACGATACGCTCGTCACAGCCCGGGGCGGGACCCTCGAGGAGGCGGCAACGCTGGCCACCTCAGGAACCGCGGAGGTGGTCAGGCGGATCGAGGCGCTGGGGCTTAGGGTGGCCCTTGAAAAGTCGGAGGCCCTACTCTTCCATGGGCCCCGACGCGGCCCACCCGCCGGCGCCTCGATAACGGTCAACGGTGTGGGCTTTCCAATCCAGGCCCACATCAAGTACCTGGGCCTGGTATTGGATGGACGGTGGCACTTTGACGAGCACTTCCGCCGTCTTGCGCCAAAGCTCGTCGGCACGGCGTCCGCCCTCGGGCGACTGATGCCGAATTTGGGCGGACCGAGTCTCGCGTGTCGACGACTCTACGCGGGGGTAGTACGGTCAATGGCACTGTACGGCGCGCCCGTGTGGGCGGAGTCCCTGGCCGCTCGCAATAGGGCCCTTCTGTGGCGTCCACAGAGGGTCGTAGCGGTCAGGGCAATACGCGGGTACCGCACGGTCTCATGCGATGCAGCCTGCGCGTTGGCCGGAACCCCCCCTTGGGATCTGGAGGCGGAAGTGCTCGCCGACGTTTATCGGCGGGCGTCGACGGCGCGGGCGGGGGGCAGCCGCCCCTCGCCAAGCGCAATCTCTGCGTGGCGGGAAGATGCCCGCCGCGCCACCGTCCTAAAGTGGAGGTCTCGGCTGGAGACGCCCCGGGCTGGTCTCTGGACCGTGGGGGCGCTCCAGCCGATCTTGGAAGAATGGGCAGGGCGGCAGCACGGGGTCCTCACCTTCCGGTTGGTGCAGGTTTTGTCGGGGCACGGTTGCTTCGGCAAATACCTGCACACGATCGCTAGGAGGGAGACGACCCCAGGCTGTCACCACTGCGACTGCGGCGAGGACTCGGCGCAGCACACGCTCGAGTCGTGCCCGGCCTGGGATGTGCAGCGCCGGGAACTCGCTGCAGTCATAGGCGTGGACCTGTCGCTGCCGGCCGTTGCGCGAGCGATGGTTGGCAGTGACAGGGCCTGGACCGCGGTCGCCGCCTTCTGCGAGGCTGTCATCTCGCGGAAGGAGGCGGCGGAGAGGGCCCGGGAGGAATCCTCCTTCGCGGACCTGATTCGCCGCCGGCGCGCGGGGCGGCGTGCACGCACTTACCTGCGAATGATGCCGCCCTAGCCGAGGCTGCGGACGGTGGGGTCGGGGAGTACCCTGCCGTCCGCGGAAGCCTACCGCGAAGGTGTGACGCCCAAGTGCGCGGGGCGTCGCACAAGAGAGGGTGCCCGAAGCGGCTGCCGCCTGCGGATCGCGGAGAAACGACGCGGTTCCCGTGATCCGCCGTAGCAAGGGCGGGTGAGGGCGCACGGTGGGTTTTTAGTGGGTGAGAGCCCCACACTACCCCGTTGTCTCCCCGGGCAGCGGGGTGTGCGGTAGGACATTTTTGCCCACCTAAAATAAAAAAAAAAAAAAAAAAAAGGGTATTATTTATTACTTATTAATTCAGCTATGGTTCTCATTTTTAAGTCCATGCACACGAAGTACCGGGTAAAAGCTAGTATAGTAAAAAAATGAAATAAGTAATTAGTTAAGTTCATTCGTGCGTTAATATTTCACATAATTTCCAACACAAATTTATTCCAAACTAACAGTAGCGTTGTCGTTTAGTACTATTTTCATATTTATTTTATACATGTGTGTAATTAGTATTGTTTTATTTCGTGACAAATGAAACAAAGTACATAAACACAACGTATCAACAACAATGGTAAATAACTGTGGCTGAGTTCTCAGTGTACCTAATCTTTACGGCCAGGACTACATTCTGTGGCTCCTAAAAGCTGGTTTTTTAAAGCCTATATAGGGCCAAGTCTATATAGCATCCCTCTGATGCCATTTTTTATCAACATATTGCTGAAATTGGGCATGTGACTAATTATCTACTGTATTGTATAGTGCCTGAATAATATTATAGTTTACCTATCTTTGCGTGGATTATTTTACAGCCCAATTTGGCAGACTTCATAAACCATCAAGACAATCTTTCGGACTTGCAGGTTTTCTCATGACTTTGATTTTGTCAACAAACATGTACATAATATTTAGAAATTGTTATTATATAATTTAGCATTTGACATGCTTAGCCATATACATTAAACACAAAGTGGAAAATGTGAATTCGAAAGAAAGAGAGGGGTGGGACAATTCTAAAGCCGGCCCCACACGGCCACGGTGTTCGATAACACATTCATACTTAAAATGAATTGGCAAGTGTGAAGGTCACACCCCGTAGACCCTCGCGTTTCCCTTGTCACACCAAGTGATACCGCCTTCGTCCTGTTTTTTATTTGTAGTGTAAGAAACAAAACAACATAGCATCATGCCTGTATTCCCCGAAGGGGTAGGCAGAGGTGTATTACATACCCACGATTCGCCAGTTATGTTTAAGTTCCACGTAATAGGGGGCAGGCCTATTGCCGTCTACCGGACTTATTTCTAAACTCCGGGCTGCTACTGAGAATTTTCCTTTTTACGAAAAAGCTCAATAACACTGCCCGACCCGGGGACCGAACCCGAGACCTCATGTTCAGCAGTCGCTTACACAACCGCTGCACCACCGAGGCAGTCATGGTGTAGTAAGAATCACATCTTTAGAAATAGTTATTTCTGAATTACCAATATCTAGAAACCGCTTCTCGCAATCGTATGATAACGCTGTTCTCCTGGCCAAAACTCAATAAATGATAAACAATTTCTTACAATAGAAAAAACGACAAGTGCAAAATGTCAACAAAGCTTACTGCGAGCTGGTTTGAATTAAATGTTATATACACCGTACGCAACCCTTATTGCATTGAAATAGAGTAGATATTTCCTTAGTTTGTATGAAAGGGGGAGAGTGTAGGTTGTAGTCGTAAAGCCTACTGAATCGGCCCCGGTCATGTTGTAATTTAAAAAATATTTCTCTCAAAAGTAATTTGTTTGCGCGTTTGAGAAACTATTTCTAGAGCGTGGAGGTTAATTTATTTTATAAATTGTGTAGTACTGAGTTGCGTGTAGGTACTTAGATTGCACAGATGGCGTAGTGGTGTAGATACCGACCCCCTGTGCTCAGGGTTATGGGTTTTAAACTTATAAGGGACTATTTTTGCGTGTCCTTTGCATCTGTCAATTATATTTTTGTAATGTGCCCCAGGATCACTAATGTAGGATGTCTTTTTAAAGGCTTTTTTTATTGGTTGTCGTGGCAGACAAGCCACGGACCACATGATGGTAAATGGTATCTGTTGCTCACCATTTGATTTCGCGGATTGGAAATTAATGAATGCACACCGAGGTGTTTCACGATTGGTAACAAGGAAGCTGGTGCCGTCCCATTCAATCCAACCAAACAATTGAGTACTCCCACATTTTACCCAATTTTACCACCAGTTATGTAATGGGTGATAATTACTTCCCCTAGGCGCTTTGTACGACACCCACGGGAACGAACGGGGTGATGGAACTTCCTTATTCCATTCATTCTATTTAAAAAAAAATCTTCTTTATAATAAGAATTCTTGTTGGCGACAAAATATTGTGTAGAAATATAAATTATGTAATCTATACAAATCCTAACTAATATTATAAATGTGAAAGTGAGTTTGATTGTTTGCTTGTCACGCTGTAACAACTGAACCAATTATCATGATTTTTTTCGCGCATATAGTTTCAAGCCCAGAAAACGACTTAATTTACTTTTTATCGTACAAATTATTATTTGTGAATGAGGAAAAAGAGAACTTTAGTGCGAGCGGGAATCGAACCTGCGTCCCTTCCAATCCGAAGATGTGCTCTAATCCACTGAGCTCCCCCACCCCTTTCGGCCATACTCAATCTCCTCATCACATTTGTCTTAACGACCAAAGCCATCTATCGGAACGCATTTACATGCATTAATCTAATATAGTAAGTTTAATTTTGCAATTAAAATTCATACTATTTAATGGCGTAATTTTTTAAACATTTTGATCTGTATTTTTAGCACTTGACATGCTCAGCTACTTTAAAGTACAAAATATTATTTGTGAATGAGGAAAAATAACTTTATTGCGAGCGGGAAAGGAACCTGCGTCCCTTCCTTGAAAAATGAGTGGTTCCCGTGGATAGCTGTTTTTACATGTACGGAGGCAGTCGCGGGCAGGATCTGGTAAGTCAATATCATAAAGCATTGGAGACACTAATGACTTCAGAATGGTAACAAAAATGTATAAATTACATTAAATTATATATTAAAAATAAAACAATTCTATATTGGTGTGGGCGTAAAGACTGCTTAAAGTTGATATTTCCTTATACTGGGTGTGGTTTAAAAAAAGAAAAAAAAAAGATATTTTACATATTCTGGGCATCTAATGACAGCAAATTTATTATTTATTCATTTTTTATTTATGCGTTTGCAATTGTTAGAAGGCAGAGATTTCGAAGGATTTTGGTGACATTAAACTACACCAACACTTTAGTATTATAGGTAACACTTAAATATATACGCTAAATATTCTAAAACAAAATACCTAGGTACCTACTATAATTCCATGCAAAACCAATTACCTCGCCTTACGAGTGTACTACCAGATGAATATGCCTCGATTCACTTAAAATCCCAACTGTAACCCCTAAATGGGGTCCAACGGGATCCAAATAGGTTCTAAATGGGGTTTAAATAGGCCGGGAGCATGTAGTTGTCGCGGTAGATCCACCTCTACTTGCCTCCTGTAATGGTGTGCCGTCCTTAGGATTTCCAATTACGTTCTTGTTGGGCCATTGGCTATTGTAAGTATAAAAATAAGGTTTATTGCACATGAAATACTTTTTAGCCGTAATTTTTTTTTTTTTGCTGGCGGTTTTTTTTTTGAAAGAGTAAACATTTTTCATATACTTAACAATACCTAAAAATAGAGTGGAAGTAGGCTCGTATTAAGATGCTTATTTTTATAATGAGTTTATACCTGGATGGATTATGTATGCTTCAAAATACTGATAAAGTGAAGAAAAGTTCCATCGAGATTTAGCAAATATAATTCTTCATGCGTCTATTGGTTTTTCTAATCGTTAGCCTTGCTGTCAGTGTACTGATGTGACTCCTACGAGGATACATGGCGTGATGCTATGTTTATGTCTTTTTTTCACGTGATAGCTTATTTCGATAGATAGCGTGGATCTTAATAAGATATCAGTTGTGAGAATAGGAGTCTCTGAGCACTGTCTGTGGTAACTTAGCGGGTAATCAAGAAGAGTGACAGGGACACAGCTTCTAGTCCTGATCACAGATATTCTTATACTTCAAATGTTTTTATTGTAAATTTTGAATTCAAGAAAGCATCTAAAGTTTTATGGATCTGTTAGTAAAATAATTTAACTAAATTAAACATATCTGCGCTTTACGGTTGATAGTTGTAAGCGTGTAGCTGGTCTAATGTATTATATTCCGTTCAATGAAACGCATACAATATATAATCCTGATTAACCCTATTATAATTAGTATTCAACATAATAAACAACGTCAATTATATCGGTATTTAGTTCGTAATGAAACGAGAATGTGTTTAAGTATAAATGCAAATTATCACTTGCTTTGAAGTTTATCCACGACTTGAGAAAAGCCATTTCAAATGCTTTAAGCTATCGTATTTAGTACCTAATGACAATACTTAATTTCTACGTAACATTTTTAAGTTATATTAATATAAGTCCACACCCTCTACTGGATGTATTTGTGATATATTATATAAAACTGTAATAAATTGGTAATATAAAATAGTGGCCCATGAGTTTCTTGCCGGGTTCTTCTCATGAAAGGCTTTACTACGGAATCCAGCCGCTTGTGGCGATTGCAATCGCCACTTTGTTGTTGTAGATACAATCGCCTCAGGCGCTCATGTTAATTATTAGTGTATTTTTGACGATTTTAAGTGCTATATAATAGGCCTTTAAAATAAAGATATTTTTGAATTTGAATTTTAAATTTGAATACCAAAGAATTATAGGGGAATATAAAATAAGCACAAATAATCACTTTTTATTACAATACCTATGTTAAATTATCTTACTATTATCGATATAATCCGATAAACGCTTTAAAACTTTTATCTCTAACCCTTATGATCATAATTTCCGTGACAATCCCTAACCCTAGGCGACTAGGCGTGACTACGGCCTAACACGGCCCATATTAGGTACAGGCAAGCACATTTAGCGGGCAGATACAATTAAGGTCTCACGTAAGATCACGATCAACATTATAGTTCTTTTTCTATTTAAAATCCTTTAAAATAAGTCTATGTACGTAATATATTTCCCCAGAAGTGACTTTGAAGTTAATATGCTAGTAGGCTTTCCAGTATAATTTTAAAATCATAATAACATTCCAATCGTAATAATAGTTAAAAAAAAAAACACAATGTGGTCTATAATGTCTAATACGTTGTAGAAGGTTCTTGTTGAAAGAAAAATAAAGTAAATAGCGCAGAAGATAGGAAAAAAAAATCTGAAAATTTAACGAATATTTTAAGTTGTGTGTCTGTTTTAGGATTTTTCGTACTTTTTGGCAACTTGTTACCTAAGAGGTAGGAAAAGGAATTCGGGTCTAATTTAATAGATTCGTCGAACCAGGTACCTGAATATTTTTATATAATAATAATAATATTCACGGACATTTTCACACAACGTCCTCTGGTCCCAAACTAAGCTTAAAGCTTGTGCTATGGGTACCAGATTACGGATATAATACACATATTACTTTTTTTTTTGTAAATACATACATACAAAAGATAGAAAACACTCAAGCGCAGTATAAATTATCTTTGTTCATCACACAAATAATTGTCCTCAGTGGGAATCGAACCCGACCACCTCATGCATGAAAGTCGGTTACACTACCGACTACGCCACGAGGCCCGTCTAGGTAATATGCACTATATCTGCATTTATAAGTCATTCAAGACAAGTTTTATATTTAGTAAACAAAGCCACAAGCCCGCCAAGAAAATTGCACATAATCACATAAAGATACATGTTAATTCACAACAATATAATTAAATCATAAATTTGTATATTTTAAAGGATAATCGTAAAACATTTTAGTAGGTAATTATAAAGGGCCAGCGTCTTTTTTTCTAAATGTAACAACAAACTGGCGTAATAAACTTTTACACGTGTTGATTGCCAACTCATTTTATGATCAGATGAAGTATCTCTGAGAAGAGCAAATAAATAGATGCACTTATATGAAACGCGAGACATTTCTTTTACTTTTATTGTACTTACTGCAAAGTATTCAGCTACCTTTATGATGGAAGAAAATGATTATCTTTATCTGTCCTCTCTCAGGTCCTTTTTAAAGACCTTAAGAACTAATCGCAGTAAAATACTCCTAATCTCAGAACTTAGAATGGAACTCATAACATTCAGCAAGATCGGTAAAATTGTATGTTTGTAAAGTCCCCTGCGATACAATGATTATTTCTTAAAGCAGAGAGTTGCCTAAAATACTTGTGACTACACTTTAAAGTACAAATTATTTGTGTATGAGGAAAAAGAGAACTTTAGTGCCAGCGGGAAACGAACCTGCGTCCCTTCCAATCCGGGAAAGCCACTGAGCTACCGCACTGACCTTTCGGCCATACCCAATCTCCTCATCACAATTGTGTTTACCACCAACGCTACCTATAGGAAGCATTTACATGCATTAATCCAATAAAGTATGTTTAATTTTACAATTAAAATTCATACTAAATGATGGCGCGATTTTTTAAACATTTTGATCTGTATTTTAGCACTTGACAGTTCTCTTTTTCCTCATTCACAAATAATTTGTACTTTAAAGTAGCTGAGCATGCCAATTGCTAAAATACAGATCAATATGCAAAAAAAGCACTTAAAACCATAAAACCATAAGTTTAGTTTGTTCAGCTTTTTGGTGTAAGAAAAAATCCAGTTGATCCACAAAACAATTAACCAACTGACCCCTACAAGCGTAGATAAAGCGATATTTTAAAATCAGATCAAGTATTGGATATTTGAGGGCACTTACTCCCCATATCTATTATCACTATTGAGTGCTTATTTGTTTAGTTAATTTATAGTAAGTATAATATAATAATATATAATAATCGGTGACAAAATAATATTAAGTGCACTCAATTCAGGTCCCAGATTTCACACATTCCTTAAAATTCTTTTGTTGGTAATACTAATTAAAAAAATATAATAATGGTTCATACTTACTTATCATCACGCTGTCTCCTTTGCGGGGAGGCAGAGGGAACAGAGTGCCAAAAGGCGCTCTATTCTTGCATACATCTTCCTCAACATCCATAATTCTCTTCATACACGCTCGCCGGTTTCGGAGGCTACTGACTCCACCTTCCTTCAATCCATGACCGATTTGGTCTAGGTAGGTGAGGCTTGGTCTCCCGAGTATGGTTCATAATTGCTCCTAAATATAGGTTAGGTTCTTAGATCAACTTACTTGTACTATGAAAAGAAAGAGAAAGAAATAACGAGGATTGTTTCGTAACACATACAGATCCTCATGTACGCAGGCATACACACATCCGGGCGCATACACATTCGGGCACACACACACACGCACCATTTTTTTAGCAATGCGATGGGGGCCGCCACCCATCACGCCTTGCTCAGTTTGGCGAGTCGAGGGGATCAGAGTGTCGAGTAGGCACGTGGAATGTAAGAGGTGGTGTGGAAGGTAAGTTACACGAGCTAGTAACCGTCATGTCGGACAGACGGCTTGATGTGCTCTGTGTAACAGAGACCAAGCGAAAGGGTAGCGACGCCTTTCGTTTCTTCCTGGTGGCGGGTTAGCTCTGTGGTCTGGTGTACCGCAGAGCGATCGGGCCAGCATGGGAGTGGGGGTGTTGCTGTCCGCTCGCTTGGCCTCAGGTGTGAAAGATTACGGATTGTTTGATCCCAGACTTCTATGGGTCCGAATAAAACTAGGTGTCACCAGGGTCTTCATGGTCGCAGCTTATGCTCCCGTAGGCTCTTCGGTGGCATCGGATCTAGAGAAGTTCTGGGGTAATGTTAGGGAAGTTCTGGATTTGGCAGAAGCTAGTGAACGAGTGATCGTATGCGGAGACTTGAATGGATGGGTTGGGACCAAGCGTCCAGACTTAGAGGGCGTGCTTGGTTCATTTGGTGATAAGAGAGTGAACGATGCAGGTAGGCTCATTGCGGATGTATGGAGAGAAACCTTATTGTGTCAAACACATTTTTTCAACATAAGGACATCCATATGTATACATGGAGAAGGAATGAACAGAGAAGTATGATAGATTTAATTCTGGTAGACAGTCGCGTCCGAAGTAAAATCCTGGATACAAGAGCCTACAGGGGTCCCACTGTCGACATGGACCACTATCTCGTTATTGCGAGATTTAGTGGTCTGTTCAGAAAGTGGAGATACTGGCGAGAGCGTGTCCACTTCGGAGGCCTTGAAAGAATAAAGATTGAAAAGTTGCAAGAAGAGAGTGTAAGAGCAAAGTATGTAGAGGGTGTCCGTGAACGGCTGACAATGGCAAGTCAGCCGGGATCTGACATAGAAGAATGCTGGAGAGTATTGAAAGATAGTATGGTAAATACAGCGAAAGAAGTATGTGGATGCTCAAAGAAGCATAGGAAAGTGAAAGGTGATGCATGTATCCCACGATACGGAAGTAGCAGCTTCCGTAGACCAAAGGAAGAAAGCGTGACTGGACTATGTATCTTCTTTGAACCTGAGTGCAAGTATGAAAGAACAGAAGAAAGAAATATACCGGCAACGTAATAATGACACCAAAGCCTAAGTGAAAGAGAAGCGTGATAGAGCAAATATGATTGCAGAAGAAAGGCTGACCAAAAACTTCGACCACCTCCCGGTGAAGAAATCTCGGAGTGGTTGGTCGGCTTTCAGAATGAATAAAATAAGGTCTAAAGGTGGAGACATTCTTACGCAAACACAAGATATGTTAAGCCGATGGAGTGAATATTTTGGAGATATGTATGCGGATGTTCAGGGTGATGCTGGTGCCACATTTGGTCTAACAGATCAGCATTCGGTTCCGGCATCCTCTGATGACATTAGTATGGATGAAGTTAAATGGGCGATTAGAAGTTTGAAAAATGGTAAGGCTGCGGGTATTGATATGGTGTCTGCCGAGATGATCAAGCTTGGAGGCTCATGTGTCTGGGAATCCTTCCTGATGCTTCTCAATTTATGTTGGAGCTCAGGAATGGTTCCCAAGGACTGGAGAAGCGCAGTCATCGTGCCCTTGTTTAAAAACAAGGGTTTACGTTATAACTGTGCAAACTACAGGGCCATAAGCTTGACCAGTTCGGCAGCAAAAGTGTATGGTAAGATCTTTGAAAGGAGAATGAGGATGGTGTCTGATGAATTTTTGTGTGAGGCACAAGGAGGTTTCAGGTGTGGACGAGGATGCATGGATCAAGTGTTTTCTCTGCGCAACATTGTGGAGAAGCATCTGGCTGTAGGCCAGAGGGTTTTCTGCAGTTTTGTGGATTTGGAGAAAGCATTTGACACTGTTGTACGAAAGGAACTTTGGGACATTTTGCCGGAGTATGGTATTAACGGTAGACTGCTACAAGCGGTGCAGTCCTACTACATGGACTGCAGAGCTTGTGTGCGGCTGGATGATGGAATGTCACCCTGGTTTGATGTCAATATCGGCGTTAAACAGGGCTGCGTTCTATCAGCCAGACTGTTTATCATTTATCTGGATAAATGTCTACAAAGGTTGAAGGAAATGAATGTGGGAGTTCAGATGGGCGACTCAGTGGTTAACTCGCTGCTATATGCAGACGATGCGGTCCTATTAGCGCAGTCTGCGACTGTCCTGCAAACCCTAGTCGACGTAATGGCAGAAGATTGTAAGAAAAGGGGCCTACGTGTGAATGTGAGCAAAACCAAAGTAATGGTTTTTGAAAGAGAAGAAGCCAGAACAGATGTTGGAGTAGCAATAGGAAATGATGTGCTAGAACCAGTGGATGAATTTGTATATCTTGGATGTGGATTCAGTCGGGATGGAAGGTACACCACTGATGTAGAAAGAAGAGTGAATGCGGGAAATAGAGTGAACGGAGCATTGGGACAACTTGTCGGCAGCCACCACCTCAGCCAGAAGGTACGTGTCACAATACATAATGCAGTGCTTGTTATATGGAAGCGAGAGTTGGGTATGTAAAAAAGAGCATGAGAATAAAATCAATGCGGTCGAAATGCGATCTCTGCGGAGAAACTGTGGAGTGAGGCTGACTGACCACATTCGTAACAATGACGTAAGAGAGCGTGTAGGTATGAAAGAGAGTATTGGTGTAAAGATGCGAAAGGGAATGCTCCGATGGTTCGGACATGTAGAAAGAATTCCGGACGAGCGACTGGCTAAGAAGATAAATAATGTGAAAGTGGAAGGATGTAGGTACAGGGGGAGACCGAGACTTACCTACCTAGACCAAATTGGTCATGTATTGAAGGAAGGTGGAGTCAGGAGTCTCCGAAACCGGCGAGCGTATATGAAGAGAGTTATGAATGTTGAGGAAGCAAGAGATGTATGCAAGAATAGAGCCTCTAGGCACTTTGTTCTCTCTGCCTACCCCAATGGAAATGGCGTGATGATGAGTTAGTTAGTTAGTAATGTGTTAAAAAGAGTAACATAATCATTAACCAAAGTAAATAAGTTGAAGCAAAAACTGTGGATCAATGTTAAAAATGGGATACAAGAATAATAATTGCTTGAAAATGATGATTTCGATTAGAGCAAGAGAAAAAATATCACAGCGCAGAAAAGATAGGGACATAAGATGTCGTAATAAACACGGCATTACTTGAGATACAGAGCTCGCTTTCAAGACAGGTATTAGTAGCAATAAAAATGGTTTATTTTTTAATGTAATGTGTAATTTACAGCTGCGGTTTAGCTTCTTACCGACTGATTGATAAACCAGATGGAATCTTTGAGAGAATCTAATTTGTAGTTAAAATATTTAGTTATGAGTTATGTTTTCAAGATTTCCAAGCGAGAATAGCTTGTCTATTATACGTGTATACTAAGTGTAATGCGTGTTAAGTGTATTTTTTTTAAACATATTCTGCTACAAAATTTTGGAGGCAGTCCACCAAAACCAGTAACAACCGAACCACCGTCTGCCGTAGGTAGGCTATTAATACATTTCTAACAATTAAAAAAAAATATTTTTTTAATATAATTGTACGCGTATAAATCCCTGCTTTAGTGTAATTCGTGTTAAATATATTTTTATAAAACATATTCCGCTACAAAATTTTGGAGGTAGTCTACCAAAACCAAAGACAACCGAACCACCGTCTGCCGTAGGCACACGGCTATTAATACATTTCTAACAATTAAAAAAAAATGTTAATATAATTGTACGCGTACACATCTCTGCTTTTATTTATCAACCAATTCTCTTTCTCTTTCAGCGTGATAGAGTTAGCTAACTTAATAAAGCATGAGTTATATGGAAGAACAGTTATTTGGAATTATTTTATATTGGAATATGTATTCAACATACTATTCTACAGTGTATTGCATCCATTTTTTTTGTATTTATGTTTTATTGTTAGCAGTAATTCCATGTCGTACAACACAACGGGTTAGTTTAAAAATCTCTACTGATTTAAATTATGAACGCACTCATTTGCATGAATGTTCTCATTTGAGAAATTTCGCAATCGCCGTCGCGCACTCGTTCTGATGAAGAGCATCGGATATCTTTGAAAGCAGGATCCACGTAATAGATCCTAAACTTAAGTCACTTGCCTGTATTGTTATAATAGTAGTGAGAGCCGCAATAGTAGTAGAGCCTAGCAGTAAAACCAAAGACTGTAAAGATAGTGGTGTCGAGCTCGATCCCGAGTTCAATATTCACCTCGCACGGCAGACACCTGAGATTTTTTGAAATTATATTTGTTTTTGTTAATAATTAATCACTACTAGGTGAAGGAAAACATCGTGAGGAAACTGAATGCCTGAGAGATTTTTTCGACGGCTTGTGAAGTTTGTCAACCCGCATTGGGCCAGCGTGGTGGACTATGCCCTAATCCCTTTCACTCTGAGAGGAGACCCGTGCCCAATAGAAGGGTAAAATTAAGGGTTGAAAAAAAAAGTTATTGGTACCTATATAATTTATGGGAAATTCCTGTCGAAAGAGTGACCAATAGCAAAAGAAGGTTCGTCCCCCATTATCTCTATTATATATAATTCTCGTGTCACGTTGTTGCTCACGATGAACTCCGAAATTATCTTACCGATTTTCACGTCTTTGTTTTAAATGTGTGTTTTGCTGGCGTGCGTAAGATAGGATAGCTTTTATCACGTATTTTTTAAATTAATTAATTGCAAAATATTCACGTAAAAAACGTGGCGGTACGAAGTTCGCTGGGCCAGCTAGTAATTTTATAATTTTTTTTAATAATCCTATCAAAAATCGCGAAATTAAAATTGTAACAAAACGCTTGACAAAACCGTAGCAGGTCCTATCCGCAACCACGAAAAGCTATATGTGCTGAAACTATAATTTACCAAATGTGCGTTGTTAAAAAAACATCTACAAATTTTCATAGTTGTAAAATGCGTGCGTCATTCTCCGACGACTACCAGTATGGGTTATTGGGTAAAAACGAATTTTATCCAGTCAAGTTAAGGTTGAACTTAAATTGGGTGGTGTAAACCGTTCGCTATTGGCTGTAAAGACTGCTTTTTTTACCGTTCCTTTTTATAACCATGAGATGGTGGTTAATGGCAGGCTCGGTAATTTTGGCTCTGGCGGTGAGGGGAGAGAGGTAATTATAGTGTCTGCTTGTGTCATTGTCTGTATATTTCTTGTTCTAATTTTCTTAACGAAATTGAAAAAAAGCACAAATTTTGTTTGAAACCGCCGTTGATTGCTTGCTGTTGGGGAAGTTGTGTTTTAGTAATGTTATTCTCGGGTTAGACAGGATAATCTTTGAAAACAGATAACATACATTTCACTGTACTTGCTTCAAACTTACGATTGGTCGGGTATAGATAAATGTCAATCATCTCATGTCGATATTGTATTTGATGATTCTATGTTGTCTATCAGATCTATCATATTTTCTTTTTGCATTACCTATAGCTAATTATATTCTGCCTGCGACTACATGCGCGTGTACAGGGGGGTTAGATGGAATCTCATATCTCACAATCGACATCGTATCGTGATCATTGTGATTGGTTGAGAGATGCGTGATTGGCCAATGGATTATTGCGACATCATGCGTAGGTTTCTCTACCAATCACAAGCGAGACGATACAATGTCGACTGTGATATATGAGATTCTCTCCGTCTAAGCCCCCTTGAAAGTATAGATACCTCTCTCTATGGCACATTAGTTTGCTCTATGCAAAAATATCTAACTCACAGGAACTATCAATTGTTCCGGGATAAAAAGTACCTATTCTAGGCTACAGACTACATGTACATACCATGATTGGTTCAGTAGTTTCGGCGTGAAATCGAACAAAAAAATAAACAAACAAACTTACTATTTCAGTTATAATATTGTGAAGTGCCTCACACGAGGTTTCTCAAGAAAGTGAGAGGAATCGGCTTACTATACCAAGATTTTACTGTATCAGATAGGATGTGGATGGGTTGATATACCTAGCTATTTAAAAGGGATCAAGACAAGATTAAAAAAAAAAAATTACAGTGTATTCAGAGTATTAATAAAATGTGTTTAAAGTTTCTGATTTCTAGATCATAGGCAGGTTAATTAAAATATAATTACATAATTCTACCCGAACAGCGAGTGGAAAGCGATTTAGAAATAAACAATTAAAAAAAAAAAAACCGCCATTGCACCCAGGAACTAAAAATCAATAAATAATTGGTATTTAGATACGATTTCCGTGCTAGACACCTACTGGTGTGTTTGAAGCCGGTGCCAAAAATGTTTTTAATATTAGTTATCTAAGTATTTAGATGAATTGTTTTTGTTACTTTTGGACTTCAAACACATTAGTAGGTCTAGCACGGAAATCGTATCTAAATACCAATTATTAATTGCTTTTTAGTTCCTGGGTGCAATTGAAGGCGGTTATCTTATTTTTATTTTTTTATTCTTTTCCGTATTTTTGTTATAAAATAGGTTAAGTTAGGGTTGGGGAAGCCTCCCTAAACGAAAAAAATGCAAACTAAATAAAAAAATATCATCAACGTATACATATTTTTAGATTTTTGTTGGCTTTTTAAAAACCGCTGGCACCGATTTCGATAAAATTTAAATGGGACCATTTCGAAATAAACCCCTTTCAAACAAAAAAGGAATTTTGCAAATCCTTGACGGAGTTATGCCCCGGACATACATAAAAAATATATAAACATCCGAATTGAGTACATCCACCTCTTTTGAAGTCGGTTAAAAATGTGGTTCATCTTGCGTACATTTCACTCGGTACAACTGATGATAAGGAGGATTTTTTCTCACATCCAAGGTCAGAGTAGAGCTAAATTCCATTATCCTTCTTTTGCGATTTGATGTTTGGATAAATAAATAATCTGAAGGCCATTTAAGGTTGGCTTCATCCTCATATTACCTCCAATATTTTTTATCTTATTAGGATTTGCTTTTATTTAGTAAATTCAGTACAATATAAAATATTTTTATCTTTAAAAACTATTACTATTATTCTTTAAAAACTATTATTATTATTATTCCTGGGCAGATCAATGACTTGTTTTGAAGTAAGTGATAACTTAATAACTTAACAGCCGTATGGGGGCCGGCTTTAGAATTGTCCCACCCCTCTCCACCCATGGGAGTCGTAAGAGCCGACTGAAGAATACCGGGGGAGTGGGCAGCAGCACTCCCTCGAGTATTAATAACATCCACTGCGATCGCCAACCCGTCTGCCAAGCGTGGCGATTACGGCACTATCATCCCCCCTATGAGCGAAACACATGTTGTGGCGTTCTCTTGCGGAGGCTTATGTCCAGCAGTGGACGTCGAAAGGCTGATGGATGGATGGATGGATGGATGATAACTTAATAAGTACATAGGGAAGATCAGAATTGCAGGCACACTAATTTCAAATCATATAAATTTATTTTCTAATTTAGCTATGCCACCGTCTTTCACATTATGTCAACATCATATTTATTGACGCAAGGCCTTATCTGGTCATTAGGGCGTAAACTAAGAAAATATCAATATTAAACACAGTTAAGTATAACTCTAATTCGAATAACAAATTAGCTATCAATATATCCAATGATACTACTCTAGCTTGATAAGTGATACTAAAAGCAGGTACTTAATCAAAATAACATAAAGTTACGTAATACCTACCTCGCCGACATTTTTCTCAAAACACATTTCCTTCCCCGACTCTTGATAATATTAAAACATCACTATGATATATGCAGAGCGATTACTGTAGGTGATGCCTCTAAAATTAAACTCGAAATATTTTAGAGAACGCTCATAGCTGTAACTATTTAAAAGCATAATGAATAATGAGAGGAATGACTGATGATTCGTAGGCTCAGTGATAGATCGGTAGAATTAAGAACTTTCTGGAATGTTTTTGGTGATTGTGATCAAATTTATGTTGTTGATGACGTGATTTTCGAATATAAACATGTTGCTTATTCGTTACTGCGTGTAAAGCTGTTCAAGATGTAATCATATTGCGAGATTTGTTTTTTATACGTACTCTCTTTTATATTTATAAACTTTATTTTCTCAGTAGTATTATAAACGACCAAAATGGACATCACTTTTTATGGAGCAATTGCCAATTTTTTCTTTATCGTAGAGGGATAATATGTTAAATTTGATAATGAATAAGTATCTTTAATAACGGCTGTCAGAAATTTTCATGCCAGGGTGACTAAAGGATTAAACTTGGGAACATTGTGACGGCTTTGTTTATAATTTGATACAAATTATTTAATCATGATAATAAGAATATCAAGTAAAATAAGCGATATATTTTAAAAATACATTACTTCGAAGTCCGCGGCGTTACGGGTTCGAACTTTATTGGGTAAATACTTCTGCGTTCCAATTTATTGATCTCCCCATTTCCTAGATTATGTTAAATTATATTTTTAATCGAGTGTAAGCATTGTACCTATCTATAATTTACTATGTAATTACGATCACAAAGCACACAAAACCACAAGGTGCGAAGTACAACTAGTTCTAAAAAATGATAATTGGGCAGATCGTCATTATTTCACGAAACCTGCAATGATACATCTGTAGGTATGTTAATAGGTGGCCGAAACTCAGCCTTATAATTTTGTTTCATATCATTACTACGGAGCGAGGGATTCGAATGGATAATGGCCGAAAAGGAAAAAAGAACAATAATTACTTATAAAAAAATCGACGCCATCTTTGTCTAGCGGTCAGCTCTTTTTAGTGGAGGTGATGACGGTAGTCCACGTATTGTTGACTGTCATTTATTTTTAAGTAGTCATTCTTGTATGGTGTTTGTTTGATTTATCATAATTAAAAGGAATATACGTTTTGGAATAAAGACTAAAATGCCGTTTCAGATTAGATGCTTTCTTGATAAGCTATAAACATACTAATTAGCAATGAATTAAATAAAAATAATGATATTGGAAATTTTTCCATTAAGTATTTTCTTTATTACTACTTGAATGTGTAGCTACTGAACCGATCGTCATGAAAAAGGGCAAAATCTACCGCATCCATATACATTTTACACTTGAAACCTGCTTGTATCTTTAAACTACGCCATATATATATAATAAGTGTATACATCATAGTGTTTCTTACCATCAGATAGACTGATGACCTGGTTAAAGCCGTGGCACTATTTTAAAAGGACGTACCTATATAAAGTAATAGATAATGAAAAGCTGATGGATTGGTGCATATTTTTTTTTTATTTCTCCAATTCGAGTCGTAACTTTGAGTGAGGTCTTCTTTAACTATATACCTATTTATTATCCTTAAAACAAAATCCTCTGTATCTCTAAAATCTAATCGCCTACACTACGCATATCCCTCTATCTGACCTTTTTCTTGTCACAAAAAACCGGCCAGCCTCGACGCTACTTGGAAATATAATTCGACAATAATGATCCACTAATTTCTTTGTAATGACATGTTTCATAATAATATTAAGGCCCCGTGTTCAGAGGACTTGGGGACAGGGTAGTATGAGTTCATGTAAAAAAGGAAACATAACGGAAATAATTTGATCTTTGTAAATATATTTTGCGTTTCAATTGTATCTATCTATTGTTTTTTCTTAAGAATATTAATCTTTTATTGCCACGTACAAATAATTTATTTATAAAAGAACAGTGGGAGTTTTTATACCTATGTATACAGCTTAATGCTATTTTTTTTTATTGCATGTAGTGGCTGACGAGCCACGGTCCATCTGATGGTAAATGGTAACCGTTACCCATGGACTTGACTATACCGAGAGTATTGTCAATCTGCTGCTCATCAATTCATTTCACAGATATGAAATGAAATATAAACGGCTATCTCCTGTTACAGCCAAAACGCAACGATGTGCTTCATGGCCGGTCACACGGGAGATGGTGGTACCAACCCGCTCGGGCCAAGCGTGTACTCCCGTTTTACCCAGCCCTACCACCAGTCATGCAATGGATGATAATTGCTTACTTCCCTTTGTCGCCTCATACGACACCCGTGGGAAAGAATGGGGTGGTGATACTTGTATTCTTAGTCCGTCACCACACGGACAGAATTTGCCATGGCAAAAGAAATTGACTCAGCTCATGTCGACAGTATGAATATATTTATTACAGATCGATGCTAGCTATTCTAGTTATATAAGCAGTCTGCTTGTACTAGAAATAAATAAAATTCTTTTTGCATTACATGATAAAACATGAAAGCATGATAGAAATTTTTGGGCCTTGATTTCACTCACTTGGTTTTCACTCACTGAACGAAAAATAACTTAAGAGGGTCTTAAACCTTTGAAAGCTACAAATAACAGCAACATTGTAACAAATCTTAGTTCTAAGTTAAAATCAATTTATACAGCACGCCGTGAAAGATATAAATGTGTTTCGGCTTGTAGAATAAAGCTTTATTCATTTCGTTGGCATCTAACTGCATTACTTGCGCCACTACCGCCATGCGACTACAATATATACAACATAGCATCACGCCTGTATTCCCCGAAGGGGTAGGCAGAGGTGTATTACACTCCCACGGTTCGCCAGCTATGTTTAAGTCCCACGTAATAGGGGGCGAGCCTATTGCTGTCTACTGGGCACATTTCCAATCTCCGCGCTGCTACTGAGAATTTTTCTTTAGGAAAAAGCTCAATAGCACCGCCTTACCTGAGGATCAAACCTCATGATCAGCAGTCGCTCACACTACCGCTGCACCACTGAGGCCATTATATATATGGTATCAATATGGCGCTTATTCTCTTTTGAAGTAGATAACTAATCATTACCTACGAGTAACTCTTCTCCTGTGCGTTGTGTAGTATTTTATCTTTAGGGCCAGCAGTAGTTTGGTTACGTTTTCATTATTCTATCGTCCACGGGTGGTAAATTCTACTTCTGTAGGTGGGTATGAAAAACAAATTTACTTCATAATAATATAGTATTGTGCACTTAAAATTCTTAAGTCTACAAAGCGTCTTGTCCGACTACGCTAAACTTAAAAGGGTGATTGCGATTAAAAATCAATTAGCTTGTGTTATTAAAGCTTCAATGTAGCAGTTAATACTACAAACTAACGTTAAGAGTCCGGGTAGAGCAGGTTTTTAATATGTTTTGTATCTTTCCAGGTACGTAAACGTGATGGCGGTAAGGCTTTTGCAAGTGTACGTCGATACATTATTATAATGCGTGAGTAATGTATGTTTATTACTTTTTTTACACTAATGAGGTTTTATGCTCAATAGATTTGAGTGTAATTAAAAATAACTAAGGTTATATCCTGGACTAGAACACTTACCTCCATATAAATAAATATGTAATACTTATTCTTAAGTAATTTCTGTATCATTTTATTCATCGAAAGCATTCATGTAATAAAAAAAATAATGTACCATGTTTTTGTAACGGACTAAAAAGTAGAAAATAATATGTTATAAAAACTAGCATTTTTGTTTTTGTACATTAGTTTTTATTATTTTCTTCTTTTTTTTTTCATATTTTCATGCATTGTCATTCACTTGTAAGCTGTGGTACAAATTTCAAGTATCTAGCTCATGGGAAAGTTGTTTAAAATCAACTACAAAATTCCACCCGGGCAGACATACAAGAGTTTATAAAACCTTGGTAAAATTATAATTTATGGTACTATTTATATTAAATACCAACTTTCTAAATAAAAAAAAAAGCAACTGGAACGATATGTTTGTGTGCAATTTTATTAACACAGCTTTTAATGCTCCAACGCGAAACTGAACGTTTGACAAAATAGGTATTATGATTCTACTAAATTAAGAAGTACTGTTATGGCGTATGATAGTTATATTAGCAGAATATTTTTAACTTATTAAGATATTAAATTCTGATTAATAATTCGAAAGCTCATATATAGATATAGAAACATTTAAGTATGTATTAACTTGTAATCAAGTAAACGCTTTTACTATTCAAACAAGCGTCATTAAACTTTAAAAAAAATTACTGTTTCTATGGGATGTTTAATAAAAAAAATTACAAATGTAGTTAATTTTACGTTTGTAACTTTTTTATTTATTTTTATTGCATATAGTGGCAGACGAGCCACGGCCCATCTGATGGTAAATGGTAACCGTCGCTCATGGACCCAACTATACCGAGAGTATTGTCAAGCCACTGCTCACCATTTCATCTCACTTATTATATGAAATTAAAGAATTAACGGCTATCTCCTGCTACAGCCAAAACGCAACGATATGCTTCATGGCCGGACACACTTTAAAAAATAACAAAAATGAAGTATGTACCAAAACAAAAATACATACAAAAACTGAAACATTAACACTATAAAATAATACCAAATTCTTGACAGCAATATTTGTGTAATGGTAGGGCCTATCAATAGATATCTATCTATGGCCTATCAATTTATTTACATAGAAAAAACAAGGTACTTTAAAAATTGTGTTGTTGTAAAAACCAAAAGAATATTTCCTATATACCAATAATTATTGAATAACATAAAAACCCTATTAATAACATCGGAGCTCCAAATTAAGCCCTTCGCCTACATTTGTACTGCATCAAGGCTTTTGTAGAGGCTCGTAAAAGATGCCATAAAACCTGATTTTATATTACAGGATGCTTCTAATCTTTATTTCATTTTGTATAATCAGCTTGGGAATACGACTAAATATCCTAAAATTATATGAATTACTCGTAGAGTTGAATATTCATTTCTAATATAATATTTTTAATAAAAAACCTTGCAAAGATAACGTTGACCTAACGCTTATTTTTGCAAACGATGTCTAAATATAAGGTATAGCTAATATAATAAAATTATTAACCACATTACTGGTAAAAATATATAAGCTATTCATATTAAATGCCAAATCAAGGTCTCCCATCGACAACACATAAATATATCACATTTATTTTACATTTCGGGTGCTCAAGAAGTACCTCTGAAATAGTAATGTAACATAGTTCCAGTGGCACGCCAATACAGGCGGAGAGACGGCACACGGCAGGTTTATTTAGCGGGTGAGGACCCCACACTACCCTGATCGTTGCCCCGAACGACGGGGTGTGCGGTAATGTTCATTTTTCCCCGCCTTAACAAAAAAGTAAAGTGTGCTCAAGAGAAAAATAAGATAATCAACAATTTTTTTTTAAGACAACTAGGGAAGGCATAAATACTAATTGATAATTATTTTTAACCGTTGCAAATGACACCCCAAACAAAAATTTGTAGATCACACAAGGGATTGTCCTGTGTAGGAATCCAACCCACAACATTCGGGCAGGAGGTTGGTATCTACACCACACCGCCATTTGTGCTATCACAGTGTAATATGCGTCAGTTAAATAGTATTTTAGCAAAGTTCTCCTCGATACAAGGGTTATTCCTTAGTACAGGATGTTCTTTTTAAGTTTCAAAAGGTTGCGTTAAACGTTTAACGCTACCATGGAGGGTGTATGAAAGCACTTAAACTCTTAACATCGACTTATAAGAAATTTCTAAATTTTACTAACGCCATCTAGTGACATTAGACATAATTACTTTATCGAACAAGATATTTTGTATTACGACAGTGGCAAAAAATCATACGGTCCATGGTAAGCAGTTACCATAACCTATAGACGTTAGCAACACCAGAGGCACCACTCGCGCGTTTCTAAAACCAAAGAAAGGGATAGGAGGAGGAAAGAAAAGATAATAAGGAGAGAATTTTAAGGTTGAGGAGGGAGTTTAGACCTCCGGCGCTCTCCTTCACCATATGAAGTACAAAACAGTAGGAGTAACTACGGTTTTTACACGCTGATCTTCCTGTGAATTTACCCGGTCGAGTCAGCCTGTTCATACTGGGACAAACAAGGTTCTATCACTTGTCTTTAAATGTATGTGTTTTATATTGAGTTTAAGTTCAATTTAAAAAAAAAACAAAGTTTTAACTCAATATTAGACCCGGATGGGTGTGAATCACCGGTATAGTCCGTTTCAAACAGGCTTCAATTATTTCTGTTTTAGTTTTTTTTTTAAAGGCGGGATAACCCCGTTGTTCAGGGCAACAAACAGGGTAGTGGGGGGCTCTCACACACTAAATATACCCCCCGTGTGCTGTCTCTCCGCTGTACTAGTGGACCACTGGAACTGGAAGACATTACTTCAGTGGTTCTGTGTTTTAGCCCTTTTTTTTAATTTTTTTATGTTAGGGCGAGACAACACGTTCCTTATCGCACACCCCGTCGCTCGGGGCAATTAACAGGGTAGTGTGGGGCCCTCACCTACTAAAGAAACCCACCGTGTGCCGTCTCTCCGCCTTTATTGGCAGGCCACAGGAACCATATTACATTCCTTCAATGGTTCTGTGTCTTAGCCCTAAAAATATACTAAATAATCGGGGTATTTATATACACCCGAACCTAGATTAACGTAATACTAAAACTCTTAAATATAAACTGTTTGGTGTTTCGATTTAGGACTAAGAAATTAACTCAATTTCTTTATTTTTTTTGTGTCTTTGTCATGAACACTAGACTAAAAGTATATCTATATTGAACAAATTATTGTGAAAGTGGGCGACACCCAATATCTACTTCACAAAATTGCTAAGTAGCTGAGCATGTCAAGGGCTAAAATACAGACCAAAATATATATCTATGTCATTTATATTCGCTTTTTAAAAGTATTAGTAAAAAATATTCTGACCTCTCTTCTGCATTAATAAACCATAATATATTTTGTGGATAAGAAAATAGTCGTCATTAATTAGCCCACGAGAATGGAGTTGCCATCATAGCTGCTAGTAATAAACAGTGTTGAAATCACAGTCGGTCCCGTGCGACTTTATTAGCAACGAATTAAAAATCAACGGATTAGCTTCACCAGGATGGTAACCCATCGTTTCATGGTAATGAAGAATTAGTAATTATACATACCTCTTGTGTATATAGTATTACAAACAGAAATTATCAATTCAGTCACGCCACTTAGAGTCAAATATTTTGAAACAAAATGGCTTTCATGGGAATCGAACCAACGAATTGGCTGCGATCGTTAGTTAACGGTAACATACCCGATTGATTTCTTTACGACCAAATTGTTTTTGATATTTTTTATGGTCTGTTAAGGCGAAGTGGCTTTGGGCCTATGGTTCGGTTTGGTAAATGTTATTCGTTTTTCAACAAAGTCCAATTTCTAACGTAAAAAGGTGAAAAACCTTGTAATATATTAAATCCGGCGTCAATTTTAAATATGCAGCGCCATCTATTGAAGAACAGCTGATTGATATACCTATTACTTATAAACAAGCAGCTCAGTAAATATGATTTTTAACCTATTTTACGAATATTAAGAGAGCTAATTCTCTTACGAGCTTTGCATATAAAATAGGTATATACTTTAAATTGGTTGCATTTTCTAACTACATCTATTTGTTCAGTTCTATTGTTCCAAGAACATACTTAAATACATTTTCTTTATAGGGGAATGAATTTGCTGCCTTTAGAATAGGAAGTATTTACTAAGGCTATAGACCATCGCAGAGGTTCAATTCGAATTGGCACACTGTATGAGTTGTTGGGGAAATCTCTTAAATGTGCAGTATTATTCGCGATATCTTCTTTCACCGGGGGTAATGAACATGAAAAAAACTTTGTATTTCTATTGATTGCTTATCATAACACTTAAACCGATTTTTTTACAACCTATTACTGTTTCCTTATTATGTACATATCACCTGTCGGATATCACTGAAGTAATGTAACATGGTTCCAGTAGCCCGCCAATACAAGCGGAGAGACGGCACATGGCAGGTTTATTTAGTGGGTGAGGGACCCACACTACCCTGTTTGTCTACCACACTGGCCAAGTCCTAGTTGGTAGTCTTCACTAGCCGTTGAGAATATATGTCAGACATGTAGGATTCCTAACGATGTTTTCTTTTTCCAAGCAATGATAATTTGTAAGCAAATATACCATAAAGAACAAATTATTTGTGAATATATAAGAGCTCTAGACCGCTAAGCCATCGCAGTGACCGACGGCCATTCCCAATCTCCACATCACATTTATCTTCACGGTTCGAATCCCGCCCGCAGGAAATTTTTCTTTTTTCACATACACAAATAATTTATTCTTTAAAGTAGTTATTCATGTAAAGTGCTAAAATATAGATCAAACTACATACATCATATCAAAAAATCTTTGGACTAAGCATCGAACTTGAAACCATTGTCTTTACAGTCTTCGGTTTTACAACTAGGCTTACACATCACACCGAAATTTAACAGCCACTTAATAGAAGCGGTTGGTTCAAATACGTAAGCAACATTATCAATTCGTTACTCTTGTATCCTACCCGACTGAGTCGTGGTATTACATACGTTTAATTGCTATAAATTGCTGTTAATGATTACTGCGGTGTTGATGACCCTGCGGTGATTGTGTAATGTTATTGGATTTGGATAGAGAGAGATTATCTACGTATTGATTGGGCGAATTCTTTGATTTGTGAACTTGTTTTGGCGTCAAGATTAACTTAACGGTTAAGGAGGTGTAAGTAAATCCTCATCTTAAAAATTGTTAATCCTTTCGTTTTGGTATAGTATTATTCTATAATAAAAACTCTATTCTTATCTAAAAACATAGCATAATACCTTTATTCCCCGAAGGGGTAGGCAGAGGGGCATTACACACTCACGACTCGCCAGCTATGTTTAAGTCCCACGTAATAGAGGGCGAGCCTATTGACGTCTACCGGGCACATTTCCAAACTCCGGGCTGCTACTGAGAATTTTTCCAATTTTTTTTTTACGAAAAATCTCATTTACACTGCCCGACCCGGGGATCGAACCCGAAACCTCATGATCAGCAGTCGCTTACACTACCGCTGCACCACAGAGGCAGTTAGTTTACTTATCTATGTGTAATATAATACAAATGAAGAAAGATGTTTATTTAAATGCGTAAATCTCTGAAAATATGAGTACCAAGCGGAATAGAAATCATGTTTTACATATCATTGTATCATCTTTCACGGGTGTCATACAAGGCGACTAAGGGAAGTAAACAATTATCACCCATAGCTCTGCTGGTGGTAGGGCTGGGTACCAAGTGAGAGTACTCACTTGCTATCGGGCCCGAACGGGTCGGTACCACCGTCTTCTGTGTGACCGGTCACGAAGCACATCAGTGTGTTTTGGCTGTAGCAGAAGATATCGTTTTATTCTTTCATTTCATATCTGAGAAATGAGATGGTGCGCAGCGGCTTGACAATACCAAGAGTATAGTTGAGTCTATGAGCGACGGTTACCACTTACCATCAGGTGGGCCGTGGCCCATCTGCCATCATTAGCAATAAAAAAAAACCCTTAGCCTTAAGCTCGGAGCAAAAATTAAAATAGTACATTGTTACCCTAGGGATGAAAGCTCGAACTATTGGAGCCCTCGCTACGCTCGGGCGCCAAACCCCGTCTTGGGACTAAATAAGTCTTTATCCCGAGGTAAACACTGTGCTTTTCATTACGAATACGAGGAAACTGAAAATAAAAATCATGAATTAGCTAAAGAAAAAATGGGAGACTTTAAAAAATTGAATTTGGAATCGCCGTTTTCCCGCCGATTTTGGTTTTTTTCTGTGGCCTGTCAGCTATTCAGCCATTATATTTAATTTTAATCATTGAAAAAATATACATCTTCGTTATTTTAAAGATATAGTTGCAACTATATTAAAATAAAGTCATATAAAAAAACAAATTCTTTAATAAATATACTTTATGTTATTTCAATTTTACATCGCGCTGTAATTGACTGGCTGTACAGAAATTAGAACTGTTTTTTTTTATAATTACTCAGCCGTCAGTTGAAAGTATTTCTCCCTAGGGCTGAAAAGTATTACTTTCAACCCGCTCCTCAGGCAACTTCAGGCCTACTTTCAGAGTATGAGTAATGAAAAATATATTTTTAATCGAATAAGCGCCACATCACAAAATTGGACTGCTATATGAAAAATATAGATGGCGCTTTTCTAAATAAACTATTCTAACGTCAACAAATTATTTAAAAATAATAAAATATCTTATAAGTTAAAAGACGGGTGAACAGCGGACACAGCTAGTTATTAAACACAAAAAATACTATTTATTCCTTGAGTGACATGCGATACAATTACCGGTATGTTTTTATTGAAAAATTATCTTCTAATACACACTTGTTATGGTGTTTTATTTGTGCTAATTATGTTAGTTACCCTAGTTCTCTATCGAATATATTCAGTTCGGAGATCACCCTTCAGATAAACCCCAAACATAACTTCATTGCACTATGAAAATCTCTGAATTTGTGGACTAGTCCTTGAAGAGTTCTTTACTTAGTAACTTGAATTATTCGTAAGAAATATAAATAGAAACTTAAGTAGATAAGTAGTTTAAAGCAGCGGTGATCCGTTTGTCATTTTAATTTATGGAAATTGATAAATAATATACCAAATTAATATTAATGTTATATGTGTGCCATGCTCTATAACTTTTAGCATTAATGGATAAAGGCCATATAACTAATGTTTTAAATGTGGACATCTATTTATTGCAATATTCTTCGAACTAATGAACAATACGATGGCGTAAATTTGAGATGATTATGCAAGATATTAATGATACGACTTAAATTTAAATATGTATATGTATTTTAAATTAAGAATCTTGCGTTGGATAACTTGAGTTAGAAGGTTAAATACAAAATCAATTGCCTTAATTAAAAAGAAAATTGGTTTGGATTTTAAAGGAATACAAAAGAAAAGAAATACTGAAGACAATAACGATGATTCGAGGTTTGACTGATTTGTTTTCATACAAAGCACTACTTATAGTTTTCACAGAATCTAGGTATGATTTTTTATACTACAACGGTGGATAATAGGCCGTGTGGGACCTTTAGAAGGGGCTTTAAGTGGGGGCTTTAGAATTGTCCCACTCCTCTCTACCCACGGAAGTCGTAAGAACCGACTGAGGGAAAATCGGGGGAGTGGGCAGCAGCACTCCCTCGAGTATTAACAACATCCACTGCGATCGCCAACCCGCCTGCCAAGCGTAGCGATTACGGCATGATCCCGCATGACGGGACCGCTCGTTGTGGCGTTCTCTTGGGGTGGCCTACGTCCAGCAGTGGATGTTGAAAGGGTGATGGATGGATGGATGGGTGGACGGATAATAAGCATACAGTCCGTCGGAACATAAGTGGCTTCCGTAGCTTATAAGTTCTGACAATACCAGAGGTATTACTAGCGCTTTACCAAGCCTAGGGTAGAGGTAGATATATGTCTTCAACGCCCTTGTGATAAGAGGGAAAATACGAAGAGATTAACGTTTACGTTTAACTGACTTCCGTGCACGAGGTTGTGGGTTTGATTCCCACTCAGCACAATTATTTGTGTGATGAACACAGATATTTGTACTGCGTGTGGGTGTTTTCTATTTACGAGTATCATATGTTACATACATATAATAGATAGGAAACAAAAAAAGTAGTATATGTATTATATCTGTAATCTGGTACCCATAGCACAAGCGTTAAGCTTAGTTTGGGACCAGAGGACGTTGTGTTAAAAATGTCCGTGAATATTTATTTATTAAATAATAATTCATTGGTACAAAAATTTAACGGCAGTTACAGAAACTTATAATATCGCGAAAAGCATCTTATACTAAACAAAACAATATCTAATAACATTTTGTATATTTCCTTGTAAAATACCTACACTGTTATTTATGATATAGCCACATCTATGTCCTGACTTAAATTATACCACCCGCGATTTTTACGATCTACCTATTAGGTAAATTATGGCAAGAATATGTCTATGTTATAGATTTTAAATACATTTTAACACATTAGTTTCGCTTTGATATAGTTTCGCTACAATAAAATAGTGATTCAGTTAAGAAAAAACTAAAATTTCGATGATCTAAGAAATGAAATAGTAGTATTGCTTCAGTATTGAGAGAGAATTCTCACTTGTAACCAGCTTTGAGCGGAGTACATGTTACTTGTCTATAGAACCTTGTGGTGATATACTTGCTAGTTTTAGAATAAGTTTTCTAATATGTGACAGACTATTAAATTTTACACATGCGAAGAGCCTAAAAGGTAATATAGAGCTCTAAAGAAGAAAAAATGAAAAGAAAAAATGAAGATTCGGTGAAGGAAAACATCCGGAAGAAACCTGCCCTTTTTTATTTTTTTAAGGTGGGAAAAATGTACTTAACCGCACACTTCGCCGTTCAGGGCAAGGAACAGGGTAGTGTGGGGCCTTCACCCACTAAAGAAACCCGCCGTGTGCCGTCTCTCTGCCTTTATTGGCGGGCCACTGGAACTATATTACATTCCTTCGGTGGAGTGTGGCCTAAGCCTGTCTCATTCTGAGAGGAAGGAGGATTCACAGGTCCGCGGAAAGTAATGGCTTGAGAAAAAAAAAATAAGAAGAAAGAAAGAAGACCACAAAGCAGAATTTTCATCAAGGTTTTATCTGTAAGTATAACGAGCCAAAACGTTTGACCATATCTCACCACTCATAATAAATCAGTTACATTAAATCTGATATTTGTAGAGATAACATGACTCCTGACTATTTCGGACATTAACTCTGTCTCGAGAATTTTTTATGGCATTTTTATGATCACAGATAGGTACTGTTGATCGAGCGATTACTTCACAAAACTAAAGATAAGCCTGTTGATATGTTTAGATTAATATTGCAGCAATTAATGTAGCATGCTAAAGGGAAACAGCGGAAATGTTTTATAGAGAACAGTCGGATGCATACAGAGCAACAGATTCTTCAGTGAATGCTCAAAAATGTGGATGCAAAACAGGCCCTACAGAGTAATGAATGAAACAACAATATTGCTGAGGTAAATTTGGTAAAAACAGTGTAGAGTGGAGGACTGTATTATTTTACTAATGGAAAGCATACATCTACCTGAAGGTAAAGTGGAAATGGAGATTTAGCCATAGTAAAATCACATTCAAACAGTAACATGCAGTAGAGATGAAGTATCTTCTCCGAGTAGAACACTTAGTAGAAAAAGAATTTGTTTTTTTTTGGTTTTTGAAAGAGAAGAAGCCAGACCAGATGTTAGAGTAGCAATAGGAAATGGTGTGCTAGAACAAGTGGATGAATTTGTATATCTTGGATGTGGATTCAGTCGGGATGGAAGGTACACCACTGATGTAGAAAGAAGAGTGAATGCGGGAAATAGAGTGAACGGAGCATTGGGACAACTTCTCGGCAGCCACGACCTCAGCCAGAAGGCACGTGTCGCAATACATAACGCAGTGCTTGTCCCAACGTTATTATATGGAAGCGAGAGTTGGGTATGTAAAAAGGAGCATGAGAGTTAAATCAATGCGGTCGAAATGCGATCTCTGCGGAGAATCTGTGGAGTGAGGCTGACTGACCGCATTCGTAACAATGACGTAAGAGAGCGAGTAGGTATGAAAGAGACTATTGGTGTAAAGATGCGAAAGGGAATGCTCCGATGGTTCGGACATGTGGAAAGAATGCCAGACGAGCGACTGGTTAAGAAGATATACAATGCGAAAGTGGAAGGATGTAGGTACAGGGAGAGACCAAGACTCACCTACCTAGACCAAATCGGTCATGTATTGAAGGAAGGTGGAGTCAGGAGTCTACGAAACCGGCGAGCGTGTATGAAGAGAGTTATGAATGTTGAAGAAGCGAGAGATGTATGCAAGAATAGAGCCTCTTGGCACTCTGTTCTCTCTGCCTACCCCGCAAGGGAAATGGTGTGATGATAAGTAAGTAAGTAAGAATTAATTTAGGCTCAGGTATGTCAGAGTTAGTTAAATATAGATCCTTATGTTGCAGCGCAAATTTGGACAGGCAGGCGTTCTGAGCTTTACCACTGAAGCAATGTAACATAGTTCCAGTGGCCCGCCAATAAAGGCAGAGAGACGGCACGCAACGGGTTTTATAGTAGGTGAGGGCTTCACACTACCCTGTTCGTTGCACTGAACGACGGGCTGTGTGGTTAGGAACATTTCTTCCCGCCTTAGCAAAAAAAACAGGCGTTGTGAGGTTTATCCCAAATTTTTAGGGTCAGCTTCCGTTCAGTTCAGTTTGAGCTTATCACTAGTATACACGGAGCCTGTCAGATATCCAAGAACTAACTAGAATGACAACTGATAACCTCGAAACAAGATCAGAATAAAAAAATCATAAATCTAATCTTAGACTACAATGTGAGATGAAAATGGGAGTTTTAAGCAGATTTCTACGATACTAGTATAGGGGAAGACAAGCTCCGAATCCTGCTCGTAGAAAGGTGAAAAGATTTATTTTTTCCATTTTCACAAAAAAATGTTTTTAGTAAAGTAATATATTAGTCGTATAGGGATAATTTAATATTATATTGACTCAATTCTGAAGTCCACACGGAAGTCACGGATAGAAACTAGTTTATTATAAAAATATCGTAATATAGAGGAACTTAGCATCTTAATGTGCATTGACATTGTACGGCACAGAAGCCATCTTCATTCTACTAGCAAGCCGCAATAAATAAGCCTATTTGAATGACATACGCAGACTACTAGTTTATTATTACTATCACGATTTGTATGTATGATGTAAACCTTAGCTTTACTTTGTTGATACAACGCTTGTCTATGGTGAGGCTAAAAAGACTTGGATTCGAATTATCATTATATTATTTATCATAACTAATGCTCTGAGAACTCAGACTAAATATATCTGAGTCTGAGAAGTAATTTTTGGACACTAACATTATTTTCTATCATAACTCTTTTTCTTATTCGTCTTAACCGACACTTTCTTAATTTTTTGGATTTGACGGGACTTCTCGACGTTTTCGAGTCGACACGTGAAGGAAATGCTGCCTTATGTCACTTTTTTTTTGTATGAAAGCTCTTGCTTTAGCCATGTGTGGGTCTAGCCAAGTTGCATCCTATGATCGCTAACGCTAATAGAAAACTATTAAAATGTATGGAAATTTGACATCTGTAACGTTAAGTTACGTGACTTAGCGTTATAGATATTGTTAAAGACTTAGATAAATATAGGTTATTTTGGTTATCTATTGTTAAAGATGTCAAATTCCCATACATTTAAATAGTTTTCTTACTAACGTTAGCGATCATAGAATGCAACTTGGCTAGGCCCACTGGTATACTTACGTTTTATCCCGCTACAATATCGAGAACCTGCGGCATAACCTAAAAAGCAGTTTCACCGCAGACAATTGTTAGTTTCTTATAAATGTTAAGTAACAAAAATACTCGTAATTATAGAACTCGTGTAGAAATTAATTTCATTATTGGGTATTACACAATAGGTAGGTACCTATATTATTTTAGCAAGCATATTCTTGCTCGATACACCCAGCTTAATATTATCTCTAAAGCATTTATCCTAGTAGCTTCTTCTTGTGCTACGATAAGCTATAAAAAATCTATGAGTAGACGCATCCTTAACTTAGCAAATCTCTGACGGATACCCATAGATTGGATTCATAGATAATTAACTAATATAAGTTATTAGCTAATAAAACTAATAAAAGGTATAAATTGCTTTGCTGCGTGGTCGTAATATCAACTGTGGCCGTGCGTCCCAATATTTTTATTGAGTTATAATAGTTATTGAGCTTGAAGCTAGTAAGACATAAGTTGAAAACCATTAATTAAGACATAAATATTAATTTATTTAATTACAAATTATCTATTGCCATAAACAGTGAAGGAAAGCATCGTAATGACGCCTGGGATATTTTCTCGATGAGCGTCGAGTGAAATCTGGACCAAGCACGTTTTTAGAATAATGAATCAGCACAATTTTTAGTATCTGGCAAAACTCAATCGCCTCTTTTGGGCTTGGTATGGATCGTTTTAAGATGAGGTTTTTTTTATCCTACGTGGTTGTTAAATAAGCATACGGCCCACCTGATACTTGTATTCTTAGTCCGTCACCACACGGACAAGGAAAGCATAGCTAGGATACTAAGTAAAGGAAAGGAAGGATAATAAGGAGAGGATAGGGCGGGATATGGGCCTCCGGCACTCTCACTCACTATACGAAACACAGTGGTAGGTACGACTACTGTTGGTTCACGCTGATCTTTTGTGAGAGGGTGGTTCTTTCCCGATCGAGCCGGCCTATTCATGTTGGGATAAGCGAGGCTCTACCAGTTGGGGCAGTCTTTGGCTATAAATATCTTTAATATTACTGAATTCCTGAGTGGTGTCCTGTGTATCGAGCCGTCGCATTGGTTTGCGTTTTATATGTCAGTAAAAAATAAACAATTAAAACTACATGGTACTCTACTAATAGTATAATCAAAAACCCTACAATAATGAACTACTGCGCACATTGTGTACTCACATACCAAACGTTATCCGTTCAACGACTTTTCGCGCGTGTTCATACAATTCCCGCTCATAATTGAGCGAGCATTGTTCGTGTCTGTTTGTGTGATTGTAGTTTTATTATTGTACAGTTATCGTCAAAAGTTATGTGAAGAGTCTGATTGACTCCAATCTTTGATTGTAATTATTTGAGTACTTACAGTTAACTTTACGAACAATAAAAGTAGGTACTTTAAAAGTGTAGATGATACAATGTTAACTTCATACTAGAAAACGTTTTTTTTTTGTTTATTTTAATGTATTGCGAAGTTAGGTAGAAATTATAATAGTAAGTAACAGTATACAAAAGTCTTATGTAGGTTTTTTAAAATGTCGGCGGACCACCGAAGGAATGTAACATAGTTCCAGTGGTCCGCCAATAAAGGCGGAGATACGGCACACGGCGGGTTTATTTAGTGGGTGAGGGCCCCACACTACCCTGTTTCTTGCCCCGAACAACGGGGTGTGCGGTTAGGTACATTTTTTCCCGCCCAAACAAAAAAAAAAGGTTTTTTAAAATGAATGCGTTTACACACGTGTCTAATTCGAAAGTTACCTAATAGGCAAATATTTATGATGTTTCACAAAAATATTACGCTAGTATAAAATTAATACAAGTATGAAAAATATTTGTGGTATATTTTTTTTAAGTTTTTTTACACAATTCTAATAGAGAGTATCAATAGAAAAACTTCTTTAAAAATGGAAAACATATATTTAGCACACTATTAGCGAACTAACAGTATACGCTATGTAGAATATTTTGTTATAAGCTTTGCAATATCTGAATGCACATTGCACATACAGCTTAGCGTCTTTAAAGAAATATCTCACCAAAGTATTCACATATCATAAATATAACGCTTGGCTTATTGAAAATCTCAATTGATTATGATCTTTCGAAGCCTGTTTAAGAGTTATTCTGCGTTAACATAATATATTTACTGCGGTAGAGTAATATACAACAGTACACGTCATCGAAGTGCAATATTAAATGACCATTACAGACGTTGTTTAAATACATCAATACTGCAAATTGGTTCTGTAGAGGTTGTATAGTGATGAAAAAAAAGCAAGTATTCAATTTACCATCAGGTGGGCCATGGCCAATGCTTAATTGTCACCATAAGAAAGAAAATAACGAAAAAATAGCGTTATAGTACTTTTTATGTGTGAATATTCTAAGAGGATGCGGGTAAAATTAACCTAATCTCACACACTGGGGAAACAAAAGGGTAATGTAGGGCCTCACCAGCAAAAATAACCCGCTATGGGCACTCTCTGCGCTTGCACCCAATGGTAATCGATATCGTGTTGTTTTTCTATTTGGTAAGAAACCATTGTTGGTATAGCCAAGACATCGTATAAGTTAGATGATTTCTTATGAATCAGGAGGAGCTTCCCACGCTATAACATAGATGTCACTGTCTCACTCTAACGTTACTGAAATTATCTTTTCAATGCTGTCAAAATGTTCTTGAATAGCCATTTGAAAGAAAAGAATAAGGAATGATTATTTTTTTAACTTTAGAAAATCTGTTCTTTTTTTGTTATTGAATGTTTAATTTTAGTTAAAGGTATACCCTGAAAGCCTTAGTTTTAATACAAAATAATAACACAGTTGGTCATAAAAAAAAGTTCGTAGTAAAATAAGCTTTTTGATTGTTTGTGGTTAAGCAATCATGGAACTCGCACCGGCTTCGCGGTTTTCGAGCTGTATAATAAATTGAAAAATAAAGAAAAACATTGTTTATTTGTTATATCTAAATTGATACGTAAAAAACAGGCGAGGCAGGTCACACCACCGTTTTATATAGACGTGAAATCTCCTAGAGTCATGTAACGCCATCTATTGGATAAATTCAAATATTTGTTCATTATTATGCACACTTGTAAGGCGTTCCATAACTGATATTTTTATAGAACTACCTACCCGTGTCTTAACGACTCAGCTGTATGCTCACAGGTCTCTAAAAGCCTCGTTGGATTGGGTGTTCCACCTCTTCATAATTTCAAGCGATGCATCACAGAACAAATTATATTTGGTGCCAAAAATAATATATCAGTTCTTGCCTTCGAAAAATTATTCATGGTCATGACAAATGGTATAGCTGATATATTTCATGGAATTGTGACTTGCAATATATAATGGTATCGAAAGGATACCGTTTTTAATATAACGTTTTTTTTCGATTGGTTGTATGATTTTATTGCATCGAAAAATTGCTTTTTTGTGACGTAAACATGTAGGTAATATTTTGTACACTAGCTGCTGGCCGCGACTTCGTGTGCATAGACCTTTCATTTAGGTCAATATAATGTAAATAGGTACGTCATACTACAGCACATTAGTTTTCTCTTTATAAATAATAGTTATTTCATAGGAACCTAATTTTTATCCAGAATAATAAGCCAAATTTTAACACAAAGTGTGAAAATGTGAAATCGAAAATAACAGCCACGAGCAGGATTTGAACCTGCATCTCCTGGATACTGTCCAGATGCTTTGCCAATTCAGCCATCGTGACTCGGATCGCGGCTTGGAACTGCTAATTTCGATACCGTCGGAAGTATTTTCGTATATGGCTAAGCATTTGTAATGTTAAAAAATAATATAAATACATCAAAATAGCTAAATTTTATCTAAATTTATTGTACCGTGTTTGTCTAATTGAGTAACAAACATCTAGATATAATATAATTATAAAGTTTCACGTTTATAATATTATAGCCTTTGCCCGCGGCTCCGCCGCAGCCAAAAGCTAGTTTTTAGGTTATATCTCATGTTCCCGATATAGTAGCGTGACAAAATGTATACCCGTTTTTAAGTCTAATCAAGAGCTCTCAAATAAAAAAGTTGCATAAAAATATCGTTCAGTAGTTTTTGCGTGATGTGCGAACAAACAAACAGACAAACGGACAAAAATTCTAAAAAAAATTGTTTTGTTTAGACACGCCTATATAGCCTATTACAGTATTTTTTTCTCAAATATCTTAAATGTACAGACACAGCTCTGTTACAGCTTTATAACAGTACTAGCTTTTGCCCGCGGTTTCGCCGCAGCTTAAAGCTAGTTTTTCGGTTATATCTCAGTTTCCCGATATAGTAGCGGGATAAAATGTATACCAGTTTTTAAGTCTAATCAAGAGCTCTCAAATAACAAAAGTTGCTTCAAAATCCGTTCAGCAGTTTTTGCGTGATGCGCAGACAAAAATTCAAAAAAAGAATCGTTTTGTGTTTAGACACGCCTATATAGCCTATTACAGTATTTTTTTTCTCAAATATCTTAAATGTACAGACATAGCTCTGTTACAGCTTCATAATAGTATAGATACGTAATCACCTGTAACTGCGAAGTATGCTAACCTGCACAGTGTGGTGGACAACGGTCTATGACTACGTAGGCAGACGCATTACGACTGATGGTAAGTAGTAACCGATGCTCAAGGACTCAACTATATTATGCTGATTACTACATATCCTAGATCTGGAATTTATGAATGAACGTCTATCTCCCGCTATAACCAAACACGCCGAGGTTTTTCATGGGTAGAACAGTAATAAGTATTAAAACAAAATAAATAGGTTTAGTCCGTCTGCAGACTGACCAAGAATACACGACCTCATCTTTGTCTGCAGGTACACTGCCTACTGGTTGTACTATACGATACCTAGTGGGAATACTCATTTGTCTTCGGACCCGTGAAATACCTCAGTATATTTTAGTTGTAAGGGGAGCTGTCCGCGATATGAATTTGTGAGCAGCAGCTGGGAAGTATTCGGAGTATTGCGGAGTCCAAGGTCAGCGGTGACCACTTATATTCAGGTGGGTTGTGAATCATCTGCCACCACACGCAATAAAAAAAAGATGTGACCACAAAACAAGCTGAGCTATGCCCTTTTTCTATCACACTTTGCTGATTCTATTTTATTTTTTGTGGTTATAGTAAAATGATAGCATTATTTGTCTTTATTTTTTGGTTATAATTAAGTTTCACAATTTGTTTTATTTTATACTTGGTCGTGTGGCAAGAAATAAATATTTTCTTTCTTTCTTTCTTTATGTGAATCGAAAATCAGTCAATTATCTACGAAACGAACGCGACATTTTGACCGCGTTCTAATTTATCATTGCTAATGTTATCACCACTCCTAACGGTAGAAGAAACACCATGTGATATGAGATTAAAGTGAATTCGATAAGACTGAATTAACATAATCAGACATAATTATTACAACAAAAATACTCTACAGTAGATATTAATTAATTAAATGTTCACGTCAACGAGTATGATAGAAATAATAACCATATTAATATAGATGGAATACATTGCTTGTTGTTTTTATAAGAGCGTTAGTAAAACGCGTATGTATAATTCAGTGGATGCGTGAGCCAACGAAAGCGTCAGCTGTGCGAGGATAAGATGAGAACACTAATTATGTTTCTATGATACGCCCGCGCAGGGAGGGGCGGCATTCCTCCAGTACGTTGACCTCACACACAGACCACCACATAAGTAGACTATCAAAAAATTGAAATATATATTAATGTTTTTTATTAATTATCATATGAATCATAAATTGTTTGAAGTTATGAATAATATGATTTTATTGATAAATGTTAGATTGTTGTCTGAATGGCGCTTGTGTTTTATACTTAATATTAATTAATAAATGTTGGTATTGTATATAATATTATTGATCAACAAACTATTACAAAATTGATATGCAATGGAGAAATACTGTAAAACTTGAGTAAGTGTGAAACTGCTACAACTGCGATTTTAATTAGCATCCAGTGTTCTGCTTATTTAAGCAGATCTTATAAATAAGTGAGAAAATAATATTTGTCCATTTGAGTTTATTTTGTCTAGGTTTCATTGTAATAAATATGGACACCAAATCTTAAAAAATAAATACTATCTATACTAGTTCTGACCATTCTACCGAATAAAATACGTCAGTCTACGTCACAATTACCTATATGACAAAAAAATCCAGCAGAAAATATCTTTTACGACATAAAAAGTAGGCAATGTTGTATGTGTAAAGTGCTTGCTCTGGGCTCTAGATAATATGTATGGAAACATTTGTAATGATTGGTTCAGTAGATACGGCGTGAAAGTGTAACAAGCAAGCAAACAAACTGACTTCTCATTTGTAATATTAGTAAGGAATTCCATACTTGTATATAAGCCAGTATGTATTTGTCCGTGTGGTGAC
The DNA here is from genome assembly GCA_948253155.1 of Leucoma salicis. Classification (NCBI taxonomy): domain Eukaryota; kingdom Metazoa; phylum Arthropoda; class Insecta; order Lepidoptera; family Erebidae; genus Leucoma; species Leucoma salicis. The sequence goes on along the minus strand of OX411808.1, from coordinate 3,633,112 downwards.
GGACTAAGAATAGTATCACTACCCTATCCTTTCCCGCGGGTATCGTACAAGGCGACTCAGGGAAGTAAGCAATTATCACCCATTGCATTACTGGTGGTAGATCTAGGTACCAAGTGAGAGTACTCACTTGCTATCGGTATCGAACGGGTCGGTACCACTGACTTCTGTGTGACCAGCCAAGAAGCACGTCATTGTGTTTTGGCTGTAGCAGAAGGCAGCCGTTTATTCTTTCATTTCTTGACAATACTCTCGGTTTAGTTGAGTCCATGAGCTACGGTTATCACTTACCATCAGGCCGTAGCTCATTTGCCATCATTATTAGCAATAAAAAAAATACGCAATACTATCAAAAGGCCGTCGTAAGCCGTGTGGGGCCGGCTTTAGAATTGTCCCACCCCTCTCTACCCACGGGAGTGTAAGAGCCGACTGAGGGAATACCGGGGGAGTGGGCAGCAGCACTCCCTCGAGTATTAACAACATCCACTGCGATCGCCAACCCGCCTGCCAAGCGTGGCGATTACGGCATTATCCCCCATGACGGGACCGCTCGTTGTGGCGTTCTCTTGGGGAGGCCTATATCAAGCAGTGGACGTTGAAAAGCTGATGGATGGATGGATGGACTATTAAAAACTAGCTTTAATGCTAATAACTAGCTACAATGGTCCTTCGAGCCGAATTTTCCCCTGGATATGACATATTATGACCCATTTTCCTGGATAAAAATAGATATTGTAATAGATCTAATTCTATATTTAAAATATTCAACTATGTATGTGTAAGTAGTATATTTCTCTATATACCGTTCATCACTAAATTTATTCTTTAAGGTTATTTTATATGTAAAGTCTAATAAATTAAAAAGGTTCTGTCTCAATTATTGTCTTTAATAAATCTATGGTACCACAGGTAATTTATAGTATCACAGACACAGAGCACCGCGCAAATGTGTTATCTGTAGCTGTTATGTTGAGACAATTGCGTTCTGTTCTACTTAAAGAACATGACATACAATGATGTGATTTTAAAATGTATTAATGTGCTCTGAAATGCCCCTTTTGTTTCGGATTGGATTTGGATAGATTGAACGCTGATAGCCTGTCACTAGTGTTTTGTTCTATTGAGGATAATGTCATCCACGCATGTGTTTTTTTTAAATGAATAGTCTTCAGATAAATTAACACAAAGTGTAAAAATGTGATATCGAACAGTCACGATCAGGGGTTGAACCTGCATCTCCTGGAATACCGTCCCAGATGCTTTGCCAATTCAGTCACCGTGACAATTGCTCGGGACTGCAGATTTCAATAACACATTCATTCTTAACGTCTTAGGTGACGCCTGTTCAATGTGTTATTGAAATTCGCAGTCCCGAGCAATTGTCAGGGTCAGTCACCGTGACAATTGGCAAAGCATCTGGGACGGTATTCCAGGAGATACAGGTTCAAATCCTGCTCGTGACTGTTCGATATCACATTTTTACACTTTGTGTTAATTTATAAGGCTAAGCATGTCAAATGCTAAAAAAATATGTAAAAATATTAAAATATAAACTGTACATCTTAGATTTTAGTATCATTTCGATATTAGGAAAAACAAACACAATATTAACGAAAATAAATTGTACTTATCACTAAAATTAATAAAAAAAAAAAATTTAATCAAGTCAAACTACAAAAGAAGATTTAGATTAAAAGCACGGCTAGCAGCCATTTTGAAATGATAAACGTTTTTTGTGTCGCAACACGGTGACACATCTACAAAAAAATGTTGACCATAGACGAACTCATTTTTTTATAATTTTATTATTTAATAATATTTCAAGAGATTACTGGCAGTAAACACGTTCGTGCAGGCAACATTGCGTGCACAAACTACTAGGTTTTTTGCCTAATTAAGTATTTTCGTTGTCGAATTTTTTGTCCTATTTCTTATTCTTTCCACACGAACAGATTTGTCATTCATTACTGCTTTATTTTAGGATTACAGGCATAATTTTAAGACAACTAATTTTGCAATTATTTTGTAGAGTGATTTTTTTACATAAAGAGTATATTATTGACATACATACCTATAATTTAAATACTACCAAAGTTTTTAATATTATTAATACCTATTAATTTGCTTGTAATATGTACTTACTAACTTATACTTCTGGATTATCAAATTCTACGAGATTCTACTCTTTTTTGTTAAGGCGGGAAAAAGTATGCGAATAGGTAAGTATGCGGCCCTCAGCCACTAATTAAACTCGCCGTGTGCCGTTTTTCTGCCTGTATTGGCGGATCACGGGAACTGTGTGTATTCTGCCTGAAGAAAGGGTTGCGGGCTCTTTGTTTAAAATTTAGGTTTTTAAGAAGCGAAAAGCAGTGAACTCTGGAGTTGCTATCTAGGCATACTTTTGATAATAAAATATGTTTGACATTTGCTTTATTATTTTTTGTATTAATATCGATTTGGTATTAATTAAATGCTGTGAATATGCAACGTTTTGAATATTCATAAATATATTTACGTAACCAGATTTGATCTCACAGTTTGATTTGCATATTTCTTTTTGATATAATTAGTCAGTTGATTTAGGAACGTGTTAATTAAATAAAATAAATTAATATTAAAAGAAATATTTGTCAAAAAACTTTTTAAATCTATAGGTACCTACTAGTATAAAGCTGTAACAGAGCTATGTCTGTACATGTAAGATATTTGAAAAAAAAATGAATGTATAACGCTATGTAGGCGTCCCTAAACATAAAGCAATTTATTTTGGAATTATGTCTATTTATTCAGGCTTCACGCAAAAACTACTGAATGGATGTCGATGACAATCTGGATTAGTATTTTAGATATTTTTAGCATTTGACATGCTTAGCCATATAAATTAACACAAAGTGTTTAATCGAAAATAACAGTCACGAACAGGATTTGAATCTGCATCTCCTGGATACCGTCCAGATGCTTTAACAATTCAGCCATCCTCGTGACTGTTATTTTCGATTTCACACTTTCCACTTTGTGTTTAATGTATATGGTTAAGCATGTCGAATGCAAAAATTTACTAAACACATTCACACTTAACGTCTTGTTTGGCGCAACACTTTGTGTTAATCTTGATTATTCTTAAAAGCAGGTATATATTATTTTGTCCGACTACTATACCGTGTGGAGCCGGCTTTAGAATTGTCCCACCCCTCTCTACCCACGGGAGTCGTAAGAGCCGACTGAGGGAATACCGGGGGAGTGGGCAGCAGCACTCCCTCGAGTATTAACAACATCCACTGCGATCGCCAACCCGCCTGCCAAGCGTGGCGATTATGGCATTATCCCCCATGACGGGACCGCTCGTTGTGGCGTTCTCTTGGGGAGGCCTATGTCCAGCAGTGGACGTTGAAAGGTTGTTGGATGGATGGATGGACTATATCTAATAAGGTTAATTGTTTACTTTTATGATTAGTTGTGGTAGCGTAATATAGAGTACTTGCGTAGTATTATTTATATGTTGTGTGATTGAAGTGTGATTTTTCGAAAACAGGTTGTTTTCTAGTCTAGTCACTAAAATATTATTTATAAGTAAATATCTATGAAAACACACTGGTATGCCATAGTTATACAAAAAAAAAAAAATAAGTTTCAACTAAAAGGATATAGGATTACTTTAATATAAGTTATTTTAAACAACTGATTTATATGCTGATTTGTCAAGTATGCAAATAATACGACGTCGCAAAACAATGCCCTTTATTCACATTGAAATGACTGTGATTGTATGCTAAATTATAAAGGTTCGATGTTCGGGTGATGCTGATCATAATTATTTTGTTTATTCTATTTTAATGCGTCAATTAAAATTTAAATATACTACTAACATTTTTAATGTCAGCAACAAGTACTGGCTGGAATGAGCCCCAACACATTTGTATTCTAATACGCAAAAGGCGCTCATGGAGTCAGTATTACCAGGTCACTTACTGTTAAGGTCTACCATGCTGTAGAGCAACATTAAAAAGGAAAATCTGTAGCACATTTAGGCCCGACAACAACAAATATCGATACCAAAATCTACCGGTAGTACATTTCTTTGAAATGCTTCTTCACTTAGGTTTATGTATGGCAATGAATGGGGTGGTGCCATAATATAGCCTTTCTTCGTCACAAAGACTACCGAGTTTAAATTTAATATATATACATTATTTTATAGTAATTTATTAACTTTATTTGACTAATATGATTGATAACTATTATGGGGTTTTTAAAAGTTATTCATGCAGTGTTACCCAAATAAAAATTGCTAGATAATAAAAAAAAATATACTTTTAGAATTTTTATGGCTTCAAATACAAGGTCTATAAGCAAATGAAAAAGTGATGTTTTGTTGTGAATTATATCGAAATTTTAAAGATTACATAAGAATATTTATTTTTTAGTCACGCGCCGAAAGAACGTACGTTCTTTGAGAATACATTTTATTTATCACAAGTACCATCTTTAAAAAAGTTTGTAATTAAAAGTATTAACCCTTTTCATGGTGTACCGATTAAAGATACAATACTTACGGTATTGAATCATTGCGTGGCAGCTTAAATGTATAATGCCGTACAAGATTGCAGTCCAGAACACTGATACAGCGTCTTTTCGTTCTGTAATGAGTACGTATTAATTCAGGTATGATTTGGAGGTGCGAAACTTTAGGTAGGCAGCCTCCTTGATCAATGTAACACGAACTTGAATAAATAATGTGCAGAACCTTACTGATTTCATCTTTGTCGTTCCCAATGAAAAACATTTTTATATGTTTTTTAAATTTGTTTCTGCTAAAATTGTGATCGATGATTTTGTAGCCTTAGTATTCAGTTTTTATATTTCTTACTTAAAGTGCAATCGAATTACTCTATACATATTTTTTAGCATTTTGTCATGTTTAAATTTTTATGTAAGTAGTAATAGTATGCCTTGCTTTACCCAGCCATGGATGTCTTGATCGGGGAAGCACCACATTCTCTCAAGATTAATGTAAAATAATGGTAGATACTCCTATGGTGGTGTTTCGTATGGTTGCCGATTAGGAACATTTTCCCCAGCGGTTGTTACGTCAAGCGATATAGCCTGCCCAATGCTACTTCTTCTATGTATACCTATCTTAAATTTAAAAAACTTAGTTAATAAAACCTTAAGTGGAAAAACAATTGTAATAATATAAATAATCATATGAAAAGGCTAAATTAATTTTTGCAGCCTTTTGTGGACTATGTATAATATGGTTAAGTACTACCTAAATAGGAATTCGATATCAAAATCACATTGTCCATGAATGGTCACGAATTTTTAGACAGTCATTCTGTCTATCATTACCGATTGAGTATAAAAAAGTTATCTTTGTATTCCATAGCGATACTTCGCACTGGCTTCTCATATTCAGAGTTCTTTTTTTGAATTCTAGTTTGGTTGACTTACTGAACAATATTCAAATTTGATTTTTTTTAACAGGATCCAACTCTATGGTATAAACGCCTTCTTATTATTTTTTTTTCTTGCACAAACTAAACGCTTATTTCCTTCAATCTCTTTAGAGTTTCATACACGCGATCTTCAAATGAGCGATCGCTTTTCTTTGAGTCCGTGATAAACAGACTATTTTGTATTATCTGATTTCACTTATTTCATATTGTTGCACGCACTTCATATGTTAACTAAACGCAATTAGTTCATCCGTTGATGTAAAAAAATAGAAAAACAATATATAACTGGTTATACTACAACTAATTAAGCATATTTATTTTAACGTGCCGGTGTCGTTTAATTAAAAGACAGGAATATTATTGCAACACTTAGCAGGTTTCAGAGGAGATTTTAATGTTGTAAATGTTTTAACTGTCTGAGAAAATGTAATAACTTTGTTTAGTCTGTTTCTTATATTTATATCACGAAACTGTAAATGTGTCGTTTAAATTACCATTTTGTTTTAGGTATTTATCAATTAACGGACTTCTTCAAATTATAACACTTATGAAATATTCTGTACTAAAATTGCTCATAGACTATTCTCATGCCTTTTGGAAGCATAAACACAAAGGAAAATCTTATTAGGTACCTAATACCACTGTATTTGTACTTAGATATTTAACTATATGTAGGTCATATTTATAATAAAAAAACTTATGTTTAATGTATTTGTTTAAATATAATTTTGAAACTTGGCATTACATTGTTTATTAAACACAAAGTGAAAAATGTGAAATCGAAAATAACAGTCAGGAGCAGGATTTGAACCTGCATCTTCTGGATACCGTCCAGATGCTTTACCAATTCAGGATGGCTGAATTGGTAAAGCATCTGGACGGTTAAATGTTTAATGTATAGTGCTAAGCATGTCAAATGCTAAAAATATATATAAATATTACATTGTTTTTAACACGACATTATAATGTTTTTAATACGTAAGTTCAAGCAATGCTTTATTTAAATAATTCCGTTCAGATATGTTGAGAAGCGAAAAGTTGCCAAATAAAAACCCAGATTTCAAAACGTAATGTCATCGATCAACATCATCTGCATGTGCTTGACCTTGCCAAGTAACCAAAGAGGTTGGTTACAAAAAAAAAATACAAAACCTCTTTACAATAACTACACAATGGGAGAATGCCGTTTGAATGTTAAGGCGACGAATAAAATATTATAGTTGCTTATTATTATTTTATTTTAAAAATTTATGTCATCCTTAGAATTATATATTCAGTAAACGTTATTTTATGACTTAATGTCTAAACGCTCAATGATATTTAAGGGTAGCTATTTACGAATGATTTATCTAGTTGTGCATGGCGGTTTTATGCAACGGGCTCCGTTTAATTTTAAATTTCGAATGACATGAAATACCTACCAATAGGTACGATTATAGCATCTCGAATGCCTAATGATATAGAATAAGTTATTTAATTGAATTTAGCTACAACAGTTACCGTTATAGATATTTAATTTTTACATAATGTGTTATAAATAATAATCACTAAGTATTTCAAATAGGTTGTGTAGCGTTTTGTTCTAAAAGAGCTTCGCCTTTACGACCAGCTGTGAGCTGCCCCAACTTACAAATCGTCGATCAAACTGATAAAACCACCATTAAATTAATATTACAGGTTTTTTACTCGCCATAATAGTTTTACATTCGATGAAACAGCACAAAGGTGATGATACTGAGCATTCGTATTGAGTAAACTATTAATACTTACAACCGTCTGTGGCTACGCTCGCAAAAGAACACTTTTTCGAATTAGTTGATGTATAATCACTGCAAATGCATCTTATAGAATGAATGTACATAATATATATAGCATAATTATGTATATTTGGAATAATGTATATCACTGCTAGTGCAAACGTTTTTAGAATCGGCTTAATAGTTCCAGAAACAAAATTTACCTTTAATGTATTGATAGTACAGAACTTTATCATATGCGCGAAATGAAAAGGTGAGCGCCTTGACAGTACTCTTAGAATAGTTGAGTCCATGAGCGTCAGTTACCACTTACCATTAATAGGGACGTAGCTCATCTATTACCATAAGCGGCAAAAAACACAATGATTTGCGGAGTGGTTTAGATAGTGGCCCGTGTGTTGTGGGTTCGATTCCCACACAGGACAACTCTTTGCCCACGAATGGTTTTTCTGATTCTGGGCGTACTTTGTGTCCGTGAAATTGTATATTTGTAAAGTCCCCCGCAATGCAAGGATTATTCCTTAGTGAAAGGTGTTGTCATTAAAAAAAAATGCATTTACTAAGAATATATACCACTTTTTAATAAAGAATTTACATGTTACTTTGAAACTATGTAATTTAAGTATAAATTCGTAGGATATCTAATTCTATCTCATAATATGCTTTTAATATACACATTAAAATAACATTAATACATTATAAGCATCCTGTTCCCTGACTTTTTGCAAAGAGTTGCGTAATCTGTATCATTAGTTAATTTATTAATAAACTTAGATATTTATCAGTTTGAAAACCGAAACGAAATTAATAATATTTAATACTTATTAGATTTAGTACTTATAGTTGTTTAGAGACCTCATTCTCGTTGTACGGTAGACTAATTGACTATAATTATATGGTGACTGAAATAAACTGAATGTAAAATATAGACCCTATAACTGGATATATGCTATGCTTATATCAAATCAAATCAATCCTCCACCTCCAATCCCCTTCGTTTGAATTTTTATTGAAAAAATCCCAATAGTATCTGGGAGTTAGGATGCTGGTGTTGCCTCCCGCGAAGGTGTGACGCTCCGTGTGCGGATGCGTCGCTCAGTAGAGGGTACCCGAAAGGGTAAGCTGCCGGCGGGCCACTGGAGTAATCCAACACAGTACCAGTGGTCCGTCAACACAGGCGCAGATATGGCACACGGCGGGTTTCTTTAGTGGGTGCGGGCCCCACACTACCCTGTTCGTTGCCCCGAACGACGGGGTGTGCGGTTATGTAAATTTTTTCCCACCTAAACAAAAAAAAGGATGTTGACGTTAAAAAGAAAACATAAATAATCTCCAGTCTGCGGTAGTTTCGGAATTCCATTGCATCAAACTATGAGAGCGAGGAAACAGAGTGTCCACTCATGTTTACACACACACTCGTACACTATAATACCTCCTCCATACATGTCTAGTCTGTTAACACTGACCGCCAAGCCGATATAACGGGATTTTTTTTTGAAGTTATACTTCTAATGCCACTTGCAAAAGGTTGCGTTAAACGTTTAACGCTACCATGGTGGGGGTATGAAAGCACTTAAACTTCAAACATCGATATAAGAAATTTCTAAATTTTACTAACGCCATCTAGTGACATTAGAAATAATTACTTTATCGAACAAGGCATTTAAAAACATAACTGTGACAAGTTTTGCAGTTACGAATTTAATAATTACTTTATTTATTAATGATGCCAAAGAAGTATAACTTCTGACGCGCGTATATAAGTACACGCATTTTTTGTTAAGGCGGGAAGAAATGTACCTAATCGCGCAACCTGTCGTTTGGCGCAAACACGTGTGCGGCCTACTAAATAAACCCGCCGTGTGTCGTCTCTCCACCTGTATTGGCGGACCACTGGAACTATGTTACATTACTTCAGTGGTACCGATATTACGGCCGGGAGATCATAGTTAGTGTTTAAAAAAACTTTCCTAGTAATTTCTTATTAGGAATATTCCTATCTTACTGGCGGTAGGGTTTGGTACCAAGTGGGAGTAAATACTTTATTGTCGGGCCCGAGCGGGTCGGTACTCTCCCATGTTACCGACCGTGAAACACCGAGGTGTGTTTTAGTTACAGCAGGAGATAGCCGGTCATTCACCATTCATGGCTCGTATGCCATATAAATAATAAAAAGACTCACTTTGTGTTTAATGTATAGTGCTAAGCATGTCAAATGCTAAAAATATATATAAAAATATATAAATATTTAAAGGGTTTGCGTCATTATTAGGTAAAATCTTAATTGTAAAATTAAGTTTACCTGGTCGGTATAATGTATGAAAATACTTCCGACAGATGGTGCAGGCGTCACCCAAAGACGTTAAGTATGATGTGTTATCGAAATTAGCAGTCAGGAGTAATTGTCAGGATGGCTGAATTGGTAAAGCATCTGGACGGTATCCAGAAGATGCAGGTTCAAATCCTGCTCCTGACTGTTATTTTCGATTTCATATTTTTCACTTTGTGTTTAAAATAAAAAGACTATTCCACTTCGCTAAATACTTTTAAACTCGGCGAGAGTTACACATTATACACAAATACTCTATTTTGGGTAACAATCGCGTAGATTCTAAACGTTTTTACGGGATCAGCCACGATCAGTTGCTCCGTGATCATGGTGCTTGCAACAGTGCCGAAATATCAGAAACTCTTAAGTAAAAATTTACATGGTATAAATCCCGTAAAAACGTTTAGAATTATAAGTGACCATACAAGTTTGAAATTCTATAAATCGCGTAGATATTTTTTAAGGTTAAATACTTTTATTTCACGACGTTTCAACAGCTGTATTGCAATATATACTTACCGTGTGGGGCCGGCACCAAGAATAGCTCCACCCCGTCTCTTTCCATGGGAGTCGTTAAAGCCGACTATGGGATTACCGGGGGATCGGGCAGCAGCGTTCCCTCGTGTACTAAAAACATCCACTGCGATCGCCAACCCGCCTGCCAAGCGTGGGGATTATGGTAAAACCCCCATTTTGGGGAGGCCTGTCCTGCAGTGGACTATGAAAGGCTGATGGATGGATGGATTGCAATATATAATAAATCTACCTGATTGAGACCGGGAACATAGTATTTGTTATGATATTCTACTTCACATTACGGCCTGGCTATTACAGCCTACCAATATAACCTGGATCGTTGACAGGTCTTTAAAATCACATTTTCTAACATAACGTTGTATTTCTAGGTAAAATAAGTAATGAAGATGTTTATTTTTTATTCCTAACTTCCATGTCAGAACGTTGGGTGTAATTTTCTTAATTCATATAATCTGCGCGTTGGGAGCTTGGATAGCTTGTCGGGTATTGTGCGCGCGCAAACCCTTGCCTCCATAAGCGTGTAATTAAAAACTTACAAGTTGATTAAAAATAAGGTTTTAATATTTAATTATGTATTAAGGGCATTAAATTACACATTTCTTATGTCAAAATGAAGGAGTAACTTAATTTACTGTTTATAAGTTTATTCATGTTTTATAACATTTCAATGCGCTTTTAAATAATAGTTTAAGTAATTAATAGTGATATAGATCACATAATATGTTAAATATCTCGTATAAGTGTTTACACTTCAAGAATACAAATAATAGTAAACTTCGAATAAATTGTACATCTTACAATCGCAATATTAATTACTTACATTATTATTTTTATTCACGAAGGTGTGCACATTTTATAATTCGTGACTTTTTACTCGACCTAAGATTAGAACCTGACACATTTCGGTTAGAACTTGCATACTTATGTTACTAGAATAAAAAGTATTTCATTATGTCACATCAATATTTGAAAGTAATTTTCATCACAATTATTTACCACAAACATAGCACTCAAGCAGTGAACAGAGTCAGGCCAGCTGACATTGTCTTTGAGAATCATTTAGAAGCTCTTACGGTACTCTGTAGGCAATTTTCTGACATGTACGTTCGGCAAAACAGATATTCATTAATAAACGGTCATAGTAGAGTGTTCCCGGTAATAGCGGACAGCATTCTGTCGTAGTGCTTCAGAAATTAATTAGATACCATGCAGAAACTGTACGGTCAGGAGAAGTAGCAAGCTGTTAAATATTAATTATTCAGCTAATTATTTTACTACCCTGATATACTCAAGACTTAATCAAGCGTCAAGATTGTCCGAGAAGTGTCCAAAAGTATTGAATGAACTATTAAGATTTTTTGGCCATTTTATCCGTAATCCTAACATCATAGATACGAAAGTGCGTTTGTTTGTTACGCTATAACTACTTAACCGATCATCATGAAATTTAGTATACATATAGACCAGAACCCCCAAAAATATAACTACTATTTATCCTGAGTTCCTGTGGAGTGGAAATTCTTGCATAGAGATCACTAGTGTACCGTAGAGTGATGTATTTATATTCTGAAGTCGACGTGGTAGAAGTCGCGGACAGAATCAAGCTTACTTTGTTTTACGTAACCTGAAAAATAAAACGCATATCGTCGATTAACAAAAAAATGCACTGACATCTTTTGGTTTGTTCCATATCCATATAAATAAATGATAGCAAATGCGTAGGCAGAATAAATGCCAAAATATTTATTTTTTTGCTATCGGTACGCACCGTTTGCGGGACAAGTGGCATAGATAAGTGTTAAGTTATTATTAAGTAACCAAGAAAGATATGACTGAGATTGAAGGAGTCCTGCTCTTAAATAACTCCGGTAGTTGTATATAAATTAACTGTTCGTTGTCCTCTGATTTACTGCAAGTAGAAGATTATGCTATTAATAGGTGATTTTTTGTATTTGCTTTTAAAGAATATAGCGTGTGACTTTCTTTAGTTTACTAAGAATGAAATAGCTGTATTACGCAATATATTATCATACAACCTATAGATATAGTATATACTAGGGCTTGCATTCGAATATTTGAATTATTCGAATATTGAGCTTTTTCGGATATTCGAATTCAAAAATATTATATTCGAATATATTTTCGAATAATATTTTCTAGTAATATTTTCTTTTTATCACCTCAGTAACACAACTAATATTGTGTTCTGTATGAAGTAAGTAACAAGTAATCTGCAGCTAATTTATCAAACCGAGGAGTGAAATGGAAACATAAATCCACATGGAAATGGCGCTGTATTATATAGAAGGTCCTAGACAGTTCTCGTTAAATCGAGCATGCAAGTCAGTAGTAGTAAGTAGAAGGTATTCTACTAGTGTAGAGTGTGAAAGGGTATTATCATCTACTGAATAGATTTGCTTCCGGCGGTTAAACAGACAGATCTCCAAGGCTGTGGGACACTATATTTGCCAATTTAATACTCTAAAGCAAACTCAAAGCGTTCGCAAGAGATCTGTCTATCAGCCAAAGCCAGCTGACTTAGCTAAAGACAAGTGACGGTACTGTCATTTCATCCCGAGGTGAGATCTTGGGAGAGGTCCACCAGTTCTATGGATAGTTGTACAGATCCCAGAGTCCTGTTGTCGGCTTGGTCCAAGATCCCAGATCCAAGCTAACTCGGCACTTTATCAAAGATATCCCGGACATCAGCCTGTATGAGAACAGAATGGATCTCGAACATCTAAAGAACGGAAAGACACTGGGAGACAACGGAATTACCACAGAACTTCTAACATAGCATCACGCCTGTATTCCCCGAAGGGGTAGGCAGAGGTGTATTACACACCCACGACTCGCCAGCTATGTTTAAGTCCCACGTAATAGAGGGCGAGCCTATTGACGTCTACATTTCCAAACTCCGGGCTGCTACTGAGAATTTTTCTTTTAAGGAAAAAGCTCAATAACATTTTGCTCGGCCCGGGGATCGAATCCAAGACCTCATGATTAGCAGTCGCATACACTACCGCTACACCACCGAGGCAGTTGATGAACTTCTGAGAGCAGTCGGAAAGCCGATCGTAAAAGCTCTTCAATTTCGTCGTCCTCGGGGAGACGTTCCAGAGTCGTGGACCAGAAGCGTGGTGTTGCTGGTCTTCAAGAAAGGTGACAGAATGAAGAATTTTTGACCAACAGGGGCTAAAGAGCGGCCCCTTCTGTAAGTTGTTTTCGAGGATCATTACAAATTGACTCACGCGCAAGCTTTAGTGACTTTCAGCCTCCCGAACAAGCCGGTTTCCGAAATGGCTATAGTACCAGAAACCACATCCATACGCTATGTCAAGTTACGCAGAAAATCGAGCAATATAATCGACCTCTGTGTCTGGAGCGGTGCTGCAGTCCCTTCAGCGGTACCAAATGGACTATCGATATATGGAAGTGATGAAGTGCTTATATATTTCTATATCAAAACCCATGTCAGTTCAAGTTCAGGACAAGAGTAGGAAACGGATCCAACTGCAGAGAGGTGTTAGACAGGGAGACGTTGTCACCGAAACTCTTCATGACTGCACTGGAAGATGTCTTCAAGCTCTTGGACTGGACCGCATTTGGTATCTATTATCAATGGCGAATACATCACTCACCTTCGATATGCCGACGATATCGTAGTCATGGCAGAATCGCTGGCAGATCTTGGCACCATTCTCAATGTTCTCAGCAGGGTTTCCCGACTAGTGGGTCTCAAAATGAACATGGACAAGACAAAGTCACGTCAAATATCCATGTCATATCAGAACTGGTCGGGAGTGCGCTTCTTGAAGTTATCGACCACTACGAGTAAGTTTAGCCGTGACAAACAGTCCAGTTAAGTAGGCATGGCTTCGAGAAAAAGGTCGAATCGGCGTTTGGGAAGCCAAGGAATGTCTTCTCGTATAATATTCAGCAGTGTCTGAAAAGGAAGTTCTACGACCAGTGTGCATTACCAGTGATGACATAAGGAAACAGAGACGTGGTCTCTGAATGTTGGCCTTGTAGCAAGGCTCAAAGTTGCTCAGAACTCAGCGTGCGATGGAGCGGGCTATGCTTGGTATTTCCCTACGTGATTGTATTTGTAATACGGAGATCCGTAGGAGAACAGGATTGACCGATATAGCCCGCCGGGTTGGCATGCTTAAGTGGTAATGGGCAGGCCACATAACGCGACGAACCGATAACCGTTGGGGCAAAGGGTTCTCGAGTGGCGACCACGTATCGGACGTGACGCACCGTAGGACGGCGCCCCACCAGATGGACCGACGATCTTGTCAAAGCCGTGGGAAGCCGTTGGATGCGGTTGGCGCAGGACCTCTCCTTGTGGCGCTTGCTTGGGGTTGGCCTATGTCCAGCAGTGGACGTTGAAAGGTTGATGGATAGAAAGAGTGGAAAATTAAAGTAGCATTTGCTTATTCGAATAATTTATTTATTTATTTTATAGACTCCCGCCTTTTTCCCAGAGGGATAGGCAGAGACAACGGATTTCCACTTGCCACGATCCTTGCTCACCTTTTTTGCCTCATTCACTGTCATTATATTCCTTATATATGCATGTCGGTTAAGGGTACCCCTAACCTGACCTTTCTCGAGAACTTCTCTGATTTGATCAGAGAACGAAGTTCACGAAGTTAACGAATTATTCGAATAATTCGAATAATACTCAAAAATGAAACGAATATTCGAATACCAATATTTTCGAATATTTGCAAGCCCTAGTATATACACGGCGGGCCTCGTGGCGTAGTCGGTAGGGTAACCACCTCTGTGCACGAGGTCGTGGGTTCGATTCCCACTCAGGATAATTATTTGTGTGATGAACACAGATATTTGTACTGCGTCTGGGTGTTTTCTATCTATTATATGTATGTATTAAAAAAAAAGGGAATACTATATTCTGCTACGCATAGCACAAGCGTTAAGCTTAGTTTGGGACCAGAGGACGTTGTGTGAAAATGTCCGTGAATATTGATTATAGATACAACCCATAGAGTATATACTATATCTATGATACAACCTGTATACGCCAAAAGCGTGACGTCAGCGAATGGATGAGTGATTTATTTCTTTCGCGCTTTTTTCTAATGAAATTTTGTCGGTCGACAGTTCTTTACATCGCGCATAATATACCTCTGCACTGTCGTTTTTATTATAACATTATAATTAATACCTAGTCGGTATTATATTTAGTAGTGTAGCACTACCATCATAAAGACTAGAAGAAATATAATTTAGAACCGACAGAATTAAGGTAGCTGCTACATTTTCTGGTTAATCAGTTTTATGAGTGTGTTTTTATCATAAGTAATAAACTGTCAGAATACCTAAAAACTTTACCTACAAATAATTATCTTTTTAGAAACTAATTATACATAATATTACTTAACTAATTTTAACATGATAATTTTGAAAATAATTGGATAAGAAGCAGAAATTCCAACATCGATCCATCGTTTAAGGAAATTGCGCATCGATTCGACACGAAGACTTCATCAACACGTGCGTGCGCTCATTTCAAAATGGCGGCCACAAAAGATGGCTTTTATCTGTTATGATATTCTTTTGTTTCTTAAGTATCATTTTAATTAATTTTCTGATTATTTTTTCTTTATTTTATGTACCTATCCACTCAAGGTTGTAGGTACCTAATTGTTGGTTCATGTATAGACATTTATTTTGCGTAATGTCATATAGTAGACGGTACGAGATATTATGATCTGTTTATTGAAATCGATAATTTTGTTGCAGGTAATTGCTGTGAACATTGAAAAAACAAATTAGCCATTAGTGCAGTAAGTTTTACATATTATTTAAAGCTTCATATCGAAGACAGCGTGTATCTTTTATAACTTTTATTATTTTTGATCTATATTTTTTAGCATTTGACATGCTCTGCTACTTTTTAAGTACAAATTATTTGAGAATAAGGAAAAACGAGTTTAGTTTAGTACGAGCGGGAAACGAACCCGCGTCTTTTCCAATCCGGGGAAGTGCTCTAAGCCACTGAGCTATCGTGCAGATCTTTCGATCATCCCAATCTCCTCATCACATTTTTCCCGCTCCTACTAAAAATCTCTTTTTCCTTATTCACAAATAATTTGTACTTAAAAGTAGTGGAGCATGTCAAATGCTAAAAAATATAGATCAAAAATGTTTAAAAAATCGAAATATAAATATATACCCATATGAAGGTAGTCAACTTATTGGTATCACTTAAAAAAAATAAGCTTTTTATTGTTTTATTACTTACTCGTAAACAACAAGTTAGAAGTAATAAAACATATTACTTCCAATTACAGGTTAATTTTAGTGGTTGTTGGTGACTTTTCAGTTGACTATGCTACTAAAGGTTTATCAGTACTGGACATATTATCCTGAAGGAACAAGCACTCGCCGACACAACTACAAACTCTACCCCCTGCCTATCGTAGTTAAATAAGTTGCACTAAAACATGATAGAATATCGGTAACTAAATTGATACGATTATTACTCCTAAATATTTAATCACTATACTCCAGATTGAATCAAAATTCCCTATCAAGACGATTCAGTGAACATAACTAATACTTAAACTGTATGTACATAATTAAAGGTACTACCTATTTGAGCTTTAAAGTACCGTACGCACTTCCAATGGCGTTAAATTATGGTTTCACGACTAATAAAGTGTGATAAACACAGCGTTTCTGTTAATTATAATGGATTGTAGTGAAACTCCATCAGTGCTATAAGCAACAAGCATGTAATATAATGAAGAAATAAGCATGAAAAAAAAATATATAAAAAAAATGGAAAACGTTACTAAACGAAGAAACATGCAATCAAAAATAAAGAAATTTAAATAAAGAAGTGTGTGTCTCTTTTGTTCAGAATTTGAAAGTAGAATTTGAAATATATTTGAAGTACATGTTGTAATCTTGCATAGGAATATGAGTTATAAGAATATAAAATAATACTATAAAGCAAGATTAGACTGTTTGCAGTGCATATTTCAAACGAGTTAGGGCGGTGCGGTGGCCGGATCATATCAATGACAGCGTGTGTGACACCGTGCCATATTTTTGCATTAATCAAGGGCACGGTATAATCGATACCTGCATAGGGTGGGTATAGAATATGCCCGAGTATTGCGAAGATTATTATTCGTAGAGCGTAGACCCCAGTATCGTTTTTGTGATGTCTTGATTATACTTTTGAAAATGTTATAGTTTTAGTCGTGTTTATTTTGGAAGTACCAGCTGATTAACCAGAGGATTTCAAATGAGAAGTAATTTGCAATTAATTAACTCTAGCTGAACTACAGCAGCATAACGTCATTTCAAATTATTCGCTTTATAATATTTTTAAACTTAAATACCTATATAAGCATTCTACTTAAGTTAAACACAAAGTGAAACACTTTGTGTTTAATGTATAGTGCTAAGCATGTCAAATGCTAAAAATATATATAAAAATATCTAAATATTTAAAGGGTTTGCGTCATTATTAGGTAAAATCTTAATTGTAAAATTAAGTTTACCTGGTCGGTATAATGTATGAAAATGCTTCCGACAGATGGCGCAGGCGTCACCCAAAGACGTTAAGTATGATGTGTTATCGAAATTAGCAGTCAGGAGCAATTGTCAGGATGGCTGAATTTGTAAAGCATCTGGACGGTATCCAGAAGATGCAGGTTCAAATCCTGCTCCTGACTGTTATTTTCGATTTCACATTTTTCACTTTGTGTTTAATGTATAGTGCTAAGCATGTCAAATGCTAAAAATATATATAAAAATATCTAAATATTCTACTTAAGTACTTGTCAAGTAAAACTTAATAAAATGAGATGCGAAACTATCCGTTAGAAATAAAATTGAAATCTTAGAAAATTTTATTAATTCAGCATTTAGGAATTATTTTACGGCTAATATCACTTTAGGAGTAGATAATAATTATTCTAATGCGTACTAAAATTTATTATTAAAGCATCTGAATTAAACCTACTTATTAAAAAATATTAAAAAGTATTTACAAAAGGTTGGATAACTAAAAAGTTCACCATAAGTCGTCCATTGGGAATACAGCCTGTAACAAATTAAAATAAACCATACCTTTTTATTGTCATACATCCCATGTGCTTCCCAGCCCACAGAGTAGGCTATAACATAAACTTCTAAGATGAGTCACAGCTTGCTATTTGTGCAACGAGCTTCGTAAACTCGCCACTTTCTTGTTCGTCATAAGTCCAGCTAACCAGGGGGTGTGATAGGCCTGCTATTTTGCATACGCCGTACTGCGATGATACTTCGCAGACTCCCGATAACGTCGGAACATTTCTCATTATTTGTAACATTGACAATCTTTTGTTTTGATGTATCGACGGTTTTAGTGTTTGTGGTTAATAATTTATTATGATGGTAATGTATCTATAACATTATAAAACTGTAACAGAGATATATCTGTACAAAGATATGCTATTCTTTAAGCTATATGGAGCTATATTATAGCTTTCTGGAGCACTGGCACCAGCGATCCATAACGCTTTGTGCAATATCTTTGTGTTTAATCGTTGTGATGAGAATAAATACAATTATTATTATTACTGTAGGTAGTCATACTTAAGCAATATCTTAACTTTCTACTATTGTTTAGTGGAAGACATGCTGCACCATCCCATATACTTAATACGGAATAATGTAGGATAATAAGGACGTGAACGACTATCTGATACATACTATTTGGTTTACATCTGAAGTGTTATCTTCACAAAATATTATCGTTCCATAATCCTAATAAACGACACCTTTAGAGAATCATAATTTATGGTTTTGAGTGTCACGAATAATTGAACAGGGAACAGGCATACCATAGACATAATTCCTAGTTACTCACTGTCAGCTCTGCGGCCCTAAGGTCAGAAACAGCCGGTATAAACTCAAATCGGACCATTGTCAATGTCTGCTTATCGAGAAGCGACGATATGGTTATTTTAGATGCAATCCTTCCCGTATCGGGATCTTGTTACGAGAAGATTTTATGAGGTGTAATATCTTCGGTACCAAGGCTTGAGTGAACGGATTACCTATTTAATAATTGTCTCAATAATAACCAAAAGGTTAACAATCAAAGTAACCTTTTGCAAAGTAAAAAGGTTATAAATGATTGGTAATCAAGTACTCGATTTTGGGTGTTTAGATAATTATACGTATAATAGAATGGATCCAGAATGGATACAGAATGGATGATAGTAATTTATGTCATGGATATATCACAATGTATAATTTGATATGACAATTATCATTGCAATAATTATACCGTGAAAATAGTTAATTGTTTCGCATATTTTTTTAATATAAGATGTAATGGTTCATCTTAGATCTGACTACAAACAAATGTAGTGTAAAAAACAATTCTGTAAATTAACTGACGACTAAAAAAACCAGACCTGTTCGTTCTGATGTTCAGCTTAGGAGGCTTGGGTAAGGTTCTAGTAAGCTTCGATTAATCGGTAAGGTGCGAATAAATGAATTTCCCCCTCTACAAACAACAAACATAGAAAATGGAATTTTGGGACAAATATAGAGAATAGAATGATTTCTTTTTTGTCCACTTTATTTAACGTAAGCATCTGGGCAATACATGTTACGTTGATTATACAACAGATCTTAATTACACTTCTCTTTCGAGAATCAAGGTGGCTTCTAGGCTGCATGACTATGACGATGCATTACTAAAGCCACGAATGACGGTTATAACTACAAAGAGATTGAGTCGATTGCCTTTTTTTTGTTTAGGCGGGCAAAAATATTCTTGCCCTAACACTCTGTTGCTGAAACAATGAGCAGTCTAGTGAGAGAATGTCAACATACTTAAATAGCCTGCAGGTTGCCGGCTGTCTATCTGTCAATACCCCAATGTAGAACAATAGTACAGATCAGAGAATGGCCGATACTTAGTCTAAAATCTTACCTATTACTGTCCACCTTCTCTCTGCAAGGGAAATGGCGTGATGATAAGTAAGTAAGTATTATTGTCCACAAGTAACACTTCTGTATCAAGCCACCGCGTAATCCTGCTGCTGTTTCCACAGAACTTCCAGGGGTTCTTAAGCCAATATCCATCTATCTATCCCGCATACGACGAAAGATCCCATCGCTTATACGAGCTTAGCATTAAACGACAATTCTGTGGGCAGCAGTGTGAATAATGCCCTGCCAAAGGATTATCTTAAGCAACGACAGCTTCTGAGTGAGCTTCCTAGATCGTTCGTTTTGAAATATGATTTGTGAATAATAGTCCTATTATAAGCTTCATTGTTATCTGAGAGCATTTGTTTTTTCGAATATTTAATTTAATTCTTTTTTTTTTAATAAAGGCTACTCAGTTTAAATTTTTTGCCAATGACTTATTTAGAATATATTTCTTTTTCACAGGTAAGTTTAATTCATCAATCAAGTCGTAGTTGAAGTCAAAGTCATATAAAATTAGTCATAGTCAAGTCAGAGTCACGCCTCAGCAAAGCGGTGGCGACTTTACTGAAGCTTCTATGGAGTTTTGAGCCATCACAAAATAACATGTTATGCAGTATTATATCACTTGCCATCATTTATACACATACACAAATAGTTAATAAGCAAAAGGCCACCACTTTTGCACAAATACTTGAAATAACACAAGTCTAGAAATATAATGCAGACAAGACCATCTTCATGTTCCCGCCAAAACCAAATAGTTCGTAGTTCCATACTGGCAGTTTTAGTTACAAAAAAATGAATGCACTTGCCAGTAACTATAATAAAAAGTCTTTATAACCTTTAAATATATAGATACAATAACCAACGTCTGAAATAACGAGACGATCGATTAAATCGATTTCCTCTTGATAGCGATCTCTTATCGATTATTCTTGATCAGATCGCTCAATCGGTGGTCATTGTCAACATATCGATGTGACATCTGTTATTTTTGCACTAGTTAAATGTGAATTTTATTTATAATCAAATAAGGTTCTTGCATGCTTATCAATTACCCTTTAAGGTACCCGAAGTTACAGTTTGTATTATTAATTTAAACCTTATTAGAAGCTTATACAAGTTTTTAAAACCAAAAATATAAAGAAAGAAAGATATAATAATCTACTAGTCTTTTACAGTTTTTTTCAGTCACGCAGAAACTGCTGACCTGAAATAAATTCATGGCTATCTATAACATAAGACAGTACAAAATCAAGAAGGACACGCTGAATAGCTTAGTCGAAACCGTTTAATTTTCTTGTCTTGTCCTCAACACATACCTATCTACTATTGAAAATACATAACAATTGCTTATTTTGGTAAAGAACGTAACGTTTTTCGGCTGCTCAAGCCACACCACTGCATTGTCACTGATAAGAAATACCGAAAGAAATCACATGTCGCTGCACATTGGCGTCAAGAAACAAAGCACGACCGCTGACACTTAAAAACAAAATTATTTATAAGTTAATTAAACAAAGGTCGACTCTATGCAGTCGGTATATGTGCAAGTTAAATGAATGATGTATGATGGTAACTCTTGCCACAAACCACTGAAACTCGATGCTATGTAATAAAACATTTACCTACATACTAAAATTAGAGACAGGGTCCAGCTGCGCAAGAGTTGGGTAAGATTGTTTATAGAAATACTAATTTTCATGTTTAAAATCAGATTACTGGAGATTCGACAGATCGGAAATCATAAACATTACAGATAATTGGCCACACTGATGTAGATTGACATACTCCACAAGCTGTTCCTTGCAATAATTTTCTCACTAAACTTTACTTCTCTGTGCATAATTTATAATTATTATGGTATCTCGCATTTATGGTAATCTCGCATTCTGATCTAGTGTTGTGCTAATTAAAATTTAGAAAAATAAAATATCATAGGAATAATACATATATATTTTGCTACAATTAAAACAGAAGACATCATAAACCTTTTTTATTGTTAAAAATTCTTGCGTCGTTCGGGGCAACGAACAGGGTAGTGTGGGGCCCTCACTCACTAAATAAACCCGTCGCAGGTTGTCTTTCCGCCTTTATCGGCGGACCACTGGAACTATGTTACATTATTTCAATGGTAGATATCACCAACCTAGGGCTTGGGAAGGTTATTGGCCGATATAGAGTCCTGTAAAAGTATATTTTTAAAACTTTATCACGTTTACGTATGTGTCATACATATATTCAAAATAAATTCCAACCTGTGTTGTTGTTTTCTTAAAACACGAAGATAATGAGCTTTCAAATTATAGGTACATATACCTACTTGGTTAATACTTCGTTCAATTGACTACATCCTTTCCTAGTTAGCTGTTACTGCCGTCGGCGTGTCATTTAAGTGTCCAAGGGGTAACTAGTATATGTTTTATTATAGCTATTTAATAAATCATATTTCATTATGCGTGCGAAATGTAATAATTTTCCAGAGTCGTTTTCTTCTCACAGTAAGAGTAACGAGATTTACGAAGCTATTAGGTATTATCATCACGACTACGTACCCCATTCACCACAAGTGGAAGATAGAATATAAGCTCCCGTCAACCCGTAGATGCATTATTTTTATCCATTCACTACATACCTATCGTCGGACATTGGTCTTTTTTCATAACGAATGCGATTCGGATCATAATGCACTGGTTTGGCCTACAGTAATAGTATTTAGTGATTTCACAAGCCGTTGAGAAAATCTTTCAGGCAGGTGTATCGTCAACACAGGCGGAGAGACGGCACACGGCGGGTTTCGTTAGTGGGTACGGGCCCCACACTACCCTGTTCGTTGCCCCGAACGACGGGGTGTGCGGTTAGGAACATTTTTTCCCGCCTAAACAAAAAAAAAGGCATGCAGGTGTATAATGAATGGATGTACACAAAGTTAAATGTTAAAAAGAAAATGAATAAGACACTTTACTTAATAAATCGTCAGTGATATAAAAATCATATTACTTAAAACAAGCTAATGTCAGACGAGTTACTAAGGAGGTCTAAACATTATCTAAACTATAAAAACTAAACGCAAATTAAATATAAAAAAAAACATGATTAGTCATGGGAAAATTCATGATCTACCATCCATCAGCTCAAGTGTATATACCAATCTGTTCTATGGCAAATAAGCAAAAGAAATTTAATAAGTTTAGAATTATAGTTAAATACTATATCTTAACTAATGCAACATTCACTCGACGACTTCCTTCAAATGACTGGCCACCAGATCCATGTTGCAAGTATAACGGGGAAACAGACTCGTCACAAACAAGTCTGCCCACATTATTGACAATTTAATTAGCTTGTCATGCATAATTTTGTGAGGCATTCAAAGATGAATGTGTTGCTTAGTTCAAATTATGGAATTTGAATACAATTATTCGCACTTCTGATTTTTCATATCTTCATCTTTAACCCACGCTTAGTTTGATGTGGATTGTCAGATTTCACGCAATATCAAGTGTCTTTTATGTTTGGGATTCATTTTCCTATAGTCTCATCCCAAATAAAAATATTACGGTTCTACTTCTCTGTTGTTTTAGCTGCGACTGCTAATCTGACCTTTGTGATCAAACTTATGGAATAAATGACGACCTTTTTTTTATTTTTTTTAGGCGGGAAAAATGTTCCTTTCCACCCTATCGTTCGGGGCAACGACCAGGGTAGTGTGGGGCCCTCACTCACTAAAGAAACCCGCCGTGTGCCGTCTCTCCGCCTATATTGGCGGGCCACCGGAACCATGTTACATTCATTCAGTGGTCCGACGGCAGTTTAAATTGGGGTCCAATTTTTATTCAGGATTCTGACAACCTGTAGCAACTGTACTTGATATCGGGAATTTCCTTTTTGTATTTTGGTAAGACCTTTGCTGGGTGTGCGGTTGGTTGGTACATTTTTCCAGCCTTTACAAAATAAAGATGTTTTTTGACTAACTTAATATAAATTACATTTCGTCATCTATCAAATTGGCGGTCAGGTGAAAGTTACTTAGGTAACCTTGCCCCGATAGTTTAAACGGCATGTGCACAACTAGACTAAGATCTCCTCTTTTAATACTTATCTGTTACCTACCACTACCTATTGCTCATATTAAACAATGGAATAGCATTCGAGAAAATTTGTAAAGGCATCTTAAAGCTCATATATAATATGTATCAAAGCTACTTAAAGATAATACTTGCAATATAATATTACAGATTCCCAATGGACAAAAAACCAAAAAATAATTTCCGAGAAAGTCACCTACACCATTTCCAAATTCTCATTGGCTCTGACGTCACGTCGGCCATGTTCTTCAACGCAAAAACCATGTCGCCTGCGCACATGTTCCTGGCGTGTCTCGAAGCCTAATTGGGTAGTTTGATCGCCTCGGCCTTCCATTGGGCATGGGGCGGTGCGTAATTATTTTAATAACCCCACCCTTTTTTTAATTAAAGCCCCTTGCATATGCTACGCGTTTATAAAAAAATTACAAGGTCTTCTTGTCTCTTATCAAGAGTTGTTTCTAGTGACGATAGTGCATCCGGTAATAATAGGATTAACGTTTATTTAGCTCGGTTATAATTACAATAATATTTTATCTCAAGTATTTTATCATTTGAATTATAAATCAACTTGACATTGCTTTTAAGTAGTAAACTAAAATTAGAGGCATAAACAGATGGCAGAGTGGTTTATACGCCGACCTATGACAAGTGTTGCAGGTTCGATTCTCAGGCAGGATAATTTTATTACCTTTGTATCCTTAAAACCGTGCATTTGTAAATGATGAAATATTATAATAATTACAAACACTTTTATATTATAGGATTATTAAAGATTTTACTATAGTGAAGTAAGACATGACATACACGAACAACGATCAAACAGAGAAGAGAGAACTGACTCGACCATAGATTAATATAGACTTGCACAGTGTATGTTTGTGTCCACTATTTTTCCAACAGTAAACTATCCAGCGATATAGGAATTACTCCTTAATGCATAGTGTTGTTGTTTAAAAAAATGAAAATCTAATATTCTATTAAACAATTATAACGTTCTAAGAAATAGGTAGGTACTTAAAATTTATAAAAATACCAAAGATTCTACTCCTATGAAGTAGCGTTATAAATATTAAGTGAGCAGACGGATATTATTTTGAAAATACAGAGAGAATCTACTGATAGAGACTGTCTTATCCCAGCATGAATGGGCCGGCTCGATCTGGGAAGTACCACTCTCTCACATAAGATCAGCGTGTAACAACGGTAACTACCATTGTGTTTCGTATGGCGAGTGAAAGCATCGGAGGCCCAAACCTCCTCCCTATCTTCTCCTTAGTATCCTACCTATGCTATCCTTATTATTCTTCCTATCCACCTCCTATCCCTTTCCTTGGTGAAGTTGACTCGCGAGTGATGCCTCTGGTGTTGCTAGCACCTATAGACTACGGTAACCGCTTACCATCAGGTGGGCCGTAGGTATGCTTGTTCGCCACCAAAAAAAAGGTATCTATTCTTCTTCTCACACAGGATTGTAGTTGATTCCTATGTCTGGGGACAGTCCTCAGGTCGAACTGAGAGTCTATATGATAACTAAGAAATATGTAATCATAATAGCACGTTTTCTTAATTAAAAAGATAGATGTCTACCTTTGAGTGCGCATCACGAAAAAAGTAGTTACTTCATTGATTTCAAATAAATTTTCTAAATTTTATTTCTTAGACACTTGGCCGTCATCTAAAAAAATATCGTCATCTCACATCACTACACAGTTTTTAAAGTATTAGGAACAACAATTTCTATGTAAGCACTACGTGTTCCAAAGTTTATAGGTAATAAAATTTATCACAAATGTAAATTCATGTTTTGTAGATCTTTTCAACGGCTTGTGCAGTCTACCAAACAAAATTTAGTCACCATGGCTGACAGAAAAAATGTTTTACGAAAAAAATCCTAGCTATGGATCTACATTCAAAAACAGACGATTGCTTTATTTATTTTTTCTTACATAATCATTATAGTCATTAACTTTTTCACATCTCCGCAAAGGAAACAATGATGTTCGTAATCAACGATAATGCCGTCACGCATTGACAAACGTCGTATCGATAACCGCCGATTAAATTATACATAATAAACCCAAACCACTAGCAATTGTCTCGAAAAATCTTAAGGAAAACACATAAAAACCAATTTGAGGCTGGAGAGAAAAAAAAACATGAGAAAAATTCATTTATTTCTTATGATTGTCGGTCGTCATTTCTTCACCGACGTACTACGGTTTCCGCCACCATAACAACCTTTGATATAACAAACTCAGCTATAGTGTCGAAACACAGTGTCTTAAACACAAGAGAAGTCTTTTACCATGCCATAGCCGAGAAACACGGTGTACACAAATGGAACACAGGCTAATGATAGCCCGGGTTGCGGTTAGACGATTATTAATTCCATCTCTTTCGCTCTCAAATAACGATCGTAAATTAAAGCGAGAGGTGTAATCAGAGATCTGAGAGTACGTGATCTCCATTACACAGCGCTGATGCCTTTTGGATTCTTTTGTTCTTTTTTTATGGTTTTTAGATTAGTTATACGCGGTTAGGCGAGATTACAAGCTCGGAATCAATTGTTGGATATTTTTGGGTATATGCTAGACATATTTAGGCCGTGAGAATGATATCTACGCTTATTTTGTATCCAACTTGAATTGGTATAGTTCAAAATGGATTCGAAAGTTTGAAGTTCAGACCTTTAGTTTCTTGGCAGGGTCTTGTTGAGGTACCACGGAAGTAATATAACATAGTTCCAGTCAATAAAGGCGGAGAGACGTCACACAGTGGGTTTATTTAGTGGGTGAGGGCCTACTACCCTGTTCGTTGCCCCGACGTGCGGTTAGGAACATTTATTCCCGCCTTACCAAAAAAAAAGGTTCTTGTTGAGGTAGCTTTCAACTTTTCGTAGCTAATCTATTATTTTATCAAAACCGGCTTACATTGTTGATGATAAGTAAATAAATTAACTTAACATCGACCTTTTTCTAAAGTTATCAATTGTCTTATTAGCTAGGTTATCAGTAGATCAGGTAAAATGGGAGCACCCGAACAAAACTTGCGATAAGTCAAGGAAGAAGAAGACAATAAGCATTTTTCAAATCCAACCAGTAGTTGCAGAGATTAGCACATTTAAATAGACCAACACTTCAGCTTTATTATACCTACATAGCATCACGCCTGTTTTCCGCGAAGGGGTAGGCGGAGATGTATTACACACCCACAGTTCACCAGCTATATTTAAGTCAAGTAATAGGGGGCGAGCCTATTGCCGTCTACCGGGCACATATTTATTATATTAGTACCTAAGACTTTTTTTATTATTGCTTATGATGGCAGCCAAGCCACGACCCACCTGATGGTAAGTGGTAACCATCGCTCATGGACTCAACTATACCGCGAGTATAGTCAAGCCGCTGCGCACCATTTCATTTCTCAGACGTGAAATGAATGAATAAATGGTTATCTTCTGCTACAGCCAAAACACACTAATGTGCTTCATGACCGGTCACACAGGAGACGGTGGTACCGACCCGTTCGGGCCCGATAGCAAGTGAGTACTCTCACTTGGTACCCAGCCCTACCACCAGTAATGCAATGGGTGATAATTTTATTGTAGATTTCCCATAGTCGCCTTAGTCCGTCGCCATACGGATAATATCATCAAGCATATGATCATTTTATTGATTACAGCGTACATTGGTTTTTTGGCAAACCCAGTTATCATTCCCAAGTTGGTCGTACACAATGTTAGTGTAATCCAAATTAAACGTGACTCTTGGGAAGACCCATTCTATAAGCTCTATTGCAATTCTAGACGATAACCCTCAAATACCAGAGAGTACACATATTGAATACTAATGGCATATTTTTTCTACAAAAATATTTGTACACAGTATTGAGGTTAACGTTTTAAAAAACACGACTATTATTACAAGGTTGCTGGATTTTTTAAAGTTTTTAAGCGGTAAGGCCATGCTTATCACAGCATGAATGGGCCGGTTCGATCGGGGAAGTACCACCCTCTTACAAGACAGCAGCGTATAAGCGTTGTGTTTCGTATGGTGAGTGAGAGCGCCAGAGGTCCAAACCCCCTCCCTATCCTGTCCTTATTATTCTTCCTATCTACCATACACATTCCATTCCTTGGAGATGGCGACGCGCGAGTGATGCCTCTGGTGTTGCTAGCGTCTATAGGCTACGGTAACCGCTTACCATCAGGTGGGCCATATACTTGAGCGCTACCCATGTAGTATAAAAAAAAATATAGCAGTGACGATGATAAACTGGCTCGGTTGTTAACAGTAGTATACGGGACCGCGTATCATGAGGTCTTGGTTTCGATTCACGGGTGGTGAACCCGTTGCCCCTGTACCTGGTCTCTCACCGGTCGTGTTACTTATAAGTTAAGATAACAGTCATACTGTTCCTTCGTTCAGAAAGTTGACTACAAAATATATAAGAAAAGGTGCTGCGAAATCTATAAATATTTTCGCTTAAATGTACATAAAGATAACCGAGCTGCGCCATCTTTTATCCACAAAGCGAACTACAGAGTTCTTTACCTACGCGTCAACTTTACTAACAGATTTGGCGGTCAACAGAATTCCAGGTTCAGTATACATTTTTTAAGTTTGGAATTATAATAGATCATAAATAACTTGCTAATCGCTCCGTTCTTGAAAGTTACAAGAGACCCTGATGGGGACTTCTAAACGGCGTAAAAATTCACGCATACTCTACATTAGATTGCCTTTAATTAAACCTTATTTTTTATATTATTATTATTAGTTTGTATAGGTACATACATTTTAATACGAGTAAATGAATCTAAAAATATATTAATCTGTATTAAACGTGTTCTATGTCTATTATTAAAACCACTTAATATTTTCTATAAAATCAGATATGAATACTAAATAATTAATTGAAATAAACCCTGGCAAGGCATCAGTAGCAAAATGCACTTATTTAACTTGTCATTTTGCAAGCTTTAACTTATTGCGAACATCATTCATGCTAACTTGACTATGCCGACAATGTTTTGCAAACTTAAAGATGCGTTGTCAAAATTTATAATAATTCAAATATCACCTTTAGTATCCTTGTATAAGGTTTATATTTTACGATGTGTAATTTGAGTGTACGGCCAAGTAGTATCTCATTCTTATTGTAGGCTGTCATAATAATCTGCTTTACGTTGTTATCGTATTGCAAAAGAGTTAAGTGAACACACGGTTTACATAGAGTATTTATATTGTGAAGCGCTTATTGCATGGGGTAATAGCGATTTAAGACGACTGTGAAAAAAAATACAGATTCAATGTGAAATAGGTATTGTTTTATTTTTCGCGAGGAATTAATGTCCAATTATTAGTTTTATGGTGCAAAATTTGTATTTTTGAGTATTGAAAGTACCTATTATTTATGCATAAAGAGGATTTCATAGGAACTTAATAATTTTATTACTACGCACGCTGTGATCATAATTATTAAGATCATAAGTCTGGCTAGTACCAACTAATAGTAATGACGTTACTAGAAATATAGCAATAATTATAATTATAAAATAATGTGAAACATTGTGTATTTGGATGTTTTTAGTCAATCACAAATAAGTAAATCATTTTATCCTGAAGTCCTAAGTCTAGTTTTTTTAAACGATAGTAAATGGGGACATAGTACTCCTGTAATGAAAAGGTTTTTTTTTTAATACCTATTTTATTAATGCTGAATGAGAGTGCCAGGGCCTCCTTTTTATCCTTCTACTCTACTTCCTATCCCTTTCCTGGGACGTAGCGACGAGTAAGTGATACCTCTGGTGTTACTAGCGTCTATAGGCTACGGTAACCGCTTACCACCAGGTGGGCCGTATGCTTATTTGCTGTCCTTGTAGTACAAAAAGGAGCAAGAGCCAGAATTAGTTCTAGAATTTTCAATATATCCAACTACAGTCATTTCTTTCTCATAATATAAATAAATCCAACAAACATACATTACTAAATAATACTGTTTATAGACAAAAATGTGGTCGTGATCACAGAATACCGTGGGATACGATCCCTGACAATATATGGAGGAAAGCTTACGATGAAAATTTAATATTTAGTCTTACAATGCCGTGTCTAAACAGGTTGCTGTTATGGTATACTGTACTATATTATTGATAGCATTATATGGCCTGGCCACTGACAATGGATAAAATATTGATTTGATATTACATCCATACCTGTAGCTAATAATACTGTCTGATTTGAGCAGCATTAGACTTAGCATTCAAAATTTAAATAAATTTAAAAATAAATCAATTTTGTCTTTTAAAAAATAAAGATTTTGGTATTTCCAAATTTAAATATTTAATAATCTAAGTACACTGTTGCCAATTTAAATTATTTTTTTCTAGGAAGAATTTGCTGTTAGCAATATGACCACCTATTGTATATATCTATTTTATACATATACCTATGCACATTTAGTTTAGGCATTTGAATTCTATTTGAATCTAATATCTCAGTTATTTCAAAAAATAATTTCCGCTATTCCGAGAGTATTATAATTAGTTTTCAAAACCAATTAACTTTCTATCAAGTTACGCTTAACTTATGCAAACTAAGTACGTTTATAGGAGATTTTCTGTACAATAATACTATAGGTTTATCGAAATACATGATGTTTCATTAACATTTACAGCATATTTAATATGTACATTATATTATTGAAAGAGAAAACTCTTCATTGGTTGTCTTAGAAACTTGTGAGTATTGAGTGAATGAAATATCTGTATATACTGTTACTAAATCAAAACTTGATTGTAATTTGAATGATGTATTCCTAGATCCCATCATCAGGTTTTAACTAAATCATGTATCATAAAATCCGCTTAAGTGGCGGTATCCCTTTGTAATTGAAAATATTTCCAATAAACTTCATAGTCTTTCCTAAAAAAATAAAAAAAAACGGGTACCGAAATACAGCGATAATCCAATAGTAAAACCAAGGACTGCATAGACAGTGATATCGATTAAGATCCCCTGTCCAAGGTCATGGCACACAACTCTGACTCTTCTCGAGATTTTGCGAGAATATATGTAATTTGTTTAACAATTATCGCTGCTCGGTGAATGACAATATCGCCATCGTGAGGAAACCTGCACGCCTGGGAGATTTTCTCGACTGCTTGTGAAGTCAGCTAACCCGAACTGGACCAGCGTGGTGGACCGCGGCCTAAATCTCTCTCACTATAGGGCTCATAATTTAAAAACTCTTTATGTAAAAAAATATCACTTTCAGTCATCTATCCATGTTTCACTTTATACGAGGACTAATAAAATTAAAAGCATGTTATTCTCTTGCGTAATCAACATCAAATCTCCTTTGCGTATCAATCAGCCAGTCTCAAATTTTTACTTGTAATGGCTAAAAAAGCTTAGTTTCAAAATAATGTTTTTTGTCTGCATATTAAATTAAACGACCTATCTTGGTTATACTTGTGTACGAGGTACATTTATACCTATTGTCCATCAACGGTCACGATTCTTCAATTCCCATACATATCATGGTATATTTATGGAATGTAAATGTGTGGTGAATATACAGGTTGATTTAGAATGTGTATCATTAATTAAAATAAATTAATATTATTTTTAGAAATTATATTTATAACAGAATCAATATTTTACTGCAGTTATTTTATCCACATTATATCTTTTTCCTCTAAATGCAAAGGGAAGTTCGTACATCTTCAAACATAATATATTTTGAATAAATTTTACGATAAGTCACCTACATGACCAAACCTCTTTAGTACGTCCCAAAGATCGGTGATCAGATGACAACAACGAGAAGACTAGAATTGAGTTAGTGTGGTGTTAAGCTCTCATTCAGCTTTTGCGTTACTATAAAGTAGTTTTCATATTGGCTGTTAAAGTGACAGCTACCATATGCAAACGAATAACAAAGATATTTACTTGATTTTATCTTTACATGCCGATTGCCTTAAGAGTTGCATAATCTAAATTTACACACTACACAATGTTCGTTTCTAGACTATTCAAAGTTTGCCGACTAGTTGTTAATAAGCCGTATCAAATTGTGAACAGCAGCTTATGAGCTAGGGTTGTCTCTGTTTATATATATCGTCATTTAGTGTTTACTTTCTTGATTTGATGTTGAAATAAGTCGTTGTTAAAACAAAAAAGGAACAGTGCTAGAAAGCCAGTGCATATCTGAAACATTTTTTCAAATCTTTGTAAATTCAACCAGTCAAAATTGAGTCAATTGTATGGGCTCCTCTCATCCTGAAAGCCCAGTTGAGTGGATGTGAAAAAAATGCAAGCCGATAGGTGTATAATTAGACTTAATAATATATTATACTTATTGTAATAAATTCAATGCGATATATTTTGCATAATATCAACGCATTGTCAACGTTTAATAAATACTTAACGTAATCTGTTTTTTTGAAAACTTTGTGCAATTTCATTTCTCTATCTATCATGTTTTTACCTATTATCGTTACCATATTATTATTTACATTTCTACAAATATCCATAAATGATACTTACCCTACTATTATCTACACACAGTTTTTTAGCTTAAAATGAACAACAGTTGACTTGATATATTTATATAAATTTTACAAGATATTTTGAACTAAATTTTTGATAGTGACAACCCTATGATGACGTAACGAAGTCATGGTGCGCCTGCGTCGCGTCCGCTATAGTGTTACATAAATGTATCGTGATGTTTCATAATAATAAGCTTGGACTCTTTAGACTCCCTTTGAACATATAATTGAAGCCTAGTTTTGTTGGGGTTATTAAATTGTCCTTAATTAGAGCGTGGGACACAATTTATTTGTTCATATCCCCTTCAATTCTGTATGTTGGGGTTAATATTACCTTTTGTTTGTTTAATAGTAGACAATCATACTGGATTGAGTAATAAATATTTAACTATAACTAAATAATATTTACAAAGAAATTAAAGATAGGTACGGTACTAACACGCTTTTTCTGTATAAGACTTTCTCACTTTATTCAATTTATTCAACACTTTTGATAACATAGTTGCTGACAATCCTGTACTAACTAACAGCTTCGATCAATATTAGTGATTGAAAACTAGGTATCAGTATTTGTGTTCTTCAGTATTCATAACAACATACATAACAAATACCTCCTAATAAATACATGTTTATTCCTTTTTACTATGAAAAATGTCTCTATGTCAAACTAGGGAACAGAGTTAACAAGCAATTTGTTCGTATCACTAAAAATCGTAATACAATAAATACAACCAATTTACAAAATAAGTAAAATCAGCCACTTCTAGTCACACCTCGTCGGCCATTTCGTTCAAGCGAAGGCAATACAAAATGGCCGCCCATTTCGGTTACAGGAAACGCGTATCTGTCAACACGGCTGCATCGCAAGTGGCCATTGTATGATAATCGTGCGCAACGACAAAGTTTTCAAGTGTGGCCATGAAACTAGCAGTAAAATTGGCCATGTTTATGTTGAAATTGCATAAATGATCTAATGGTAGTTCTTGGTCAGTCCACGAAAAACAAAAACAACCCTGTGATTCCACATAAACTTTGAAACTTCTTATTTATTTTTGTATCAAAATATTTATTCAATATATGATGATAACTTTTCTGGTAATCTAAGTAATTCCAGATGTCTTAATCATTAAGATACCGGAGGTTTTTGTCATTGTATTCTATATAAGGAAACCCTTAATTCGATATTGCATACATTATCTAACTGCGTTAGTGGTGCAGCGGTAGTGTGAGCGACTGCTGATCATGAGGTCTCGAGTTCGATCCCCGGGTAGGGCAGTGTTATTGAGCTTTTCGTAAAAAGAAAAATTCTCAGTAGCACCCCGGCAGTTGCCCGCTTATGCCCCCTATTACGTGGGATTTAAATATAGCTGGCGAACCGTGGATGTGTATTACACCTATGCCTACCCCTTCGGGGAATACAGGCGTGATGCTATGTATCTAACTAATCCTGAATTCCTCAATATATACATTATCAAATTTCTTGCCCTTATTTCAACTATATACGTTGAAAGATTAATATTAGTCAATAGACAGTAGTAAACTTTACTAACCGCTGAAAAAATCTCTCAATAATACAGGTTTCGTTACGATGTTTTCATTTTCACTGGACGACGATAATTCGTGAATAAATATGCATATTTATATTATAAATTATAAAATACGACCTGCCGGCATGTCGGGACATTTCAACCAGAAAGTTTTATACTATTAGCAAGCGCCGCGCTGCGCCCATGTTGCTCCAGTGCATCCAGATGATTAAAATACCGTTTTCTTACAGTGAGAGTATATATTTGTGTGCAAATTTTTCTAACTTGTGGAAGACATTTGATGCTTTGAAAAAATAACTATGATAAGAGCCGTTGCTTCTTTATGTGCAAGATTTAAGGATCAAATTTGATACCTCTGTTTTGGCAGACCAAGATCTCACCACAAGGTAATCATTTGTTAAGCTGGAAAATTTACTATCGCTTCAGCGTATAAGACGAAGATGAAACAAGACTCAAATGTAAAATTCTTCATCAAGATGTAACAAACCTTCGAGAAATAACAAGTCTACTTTCAATAAACATTATTTTACCTAATAGTGACATAAATAAACAGGTCTTAGGTAATTCTAAATACAAGACCTTTCTATTACTTACGTAATTGCGAAATACCTTTAAAATATTACGAGTGCTTCTCAGTATAATGACGGAAAGAACCTAGCGTCCGCCACTATTCAGCCCAAGAAGAAAATCAACAAATGTGTATAGTTTTAACGTGGTAGATCTAGCTTTCAGAGGAGACGAAGAAAAAACTAATTTTCGAAGAGATCAACTCATTTTTTGGCGGGCTAAATCCTATATATGTATTTTTTTCTTTTTTCTGTTCTAAACGTTATTAACTTGTTTTTATTTCTCCTGTTATTATAATGTTGGCTTTAACATTTTTTGTGTTATTATAATGTTACCTGTATGATTTAGCAAATTGTGGAAACTGCTTCTTTTAAAGTCCACTGCTGGATATAGGCCTCCCCATGAATGGGGGATAGTGCCGTAATCGCCACGCTTGACAGGCGGGTTGGCGATCGCAGGGGATGTTGTTAATACTCGAAGGAATGCTGCTGCCCATTCCCTTGGTATTCCCTCAGTCGGCTCTTACGACTCCCATGGGTGGAGAGGGATGGGACAATTCTAAAGCCGGCCCCACACGGCCTATCATCCACCGTTGTAGTATAAAAAAGCATACCTAGATTCTATGAAAACTGTAAGTAGTGCTTTGTATGAAAACAAATCAGTCAAACCTCGAATCATCGTTATTGTCTTCAGTATTTCTTTTCTTTTGTATTACTTTAAAATCCAAATCGATCCAATTGATTTTGTATTTAACCTTCTAACTCAAGTAATCCAACGCAAGATTCTTAATTTAAAATACATATACATATTTAAATTTAAGTCGTATCATTAATATCTTGCATAATCATCTCAAATTTACGCCATCATATTGTTCGTTAGTTCGAAGAATATTGCAATAAATAGATGTCTACATTTAAAACATTAGTTATATGGCCTTTATCCATTAATGCTAAAAGTTATAGAGCATGGCACACACATGCCACATATAACGTTAATATTAAAAAAAATGTATATTTGTCTCTTTTAGTGTAGCTTTTTCATTGCATTGAGTTTTAAATTGCAACGTCGCTAAAGAAGTTTCATTTCAAAAAAATTGCAGGCCTTGCGACAGCTTAACCCCGCGCGACACTTAAAAGGTATTTGTGTACTTACTATATTAACTCCTAACAGCAAGTGCTGCAGAGGAGCTACGTTTCTGTATATTTAGTAATCGCAAATAACAAATACAAGAATCGGTAAACCAACTTGTCGGTTTTTAGCTAGACATCAAAGGACTCCGAGCGGTTTAGTTAAATATTTGCGCTGAAAATATCCACTCGACTTGCTTAGTAATGTCCATTAATTTGACGTTATAAAACTAGCAATGAGCAGCAACAACATGATATCTATTTATTTTACAGGTAAAATAACTATTGATTCTGAGCTTGCTTTTTAAACACGGGCGCGAAACTGATACACAACACTGACCAGTTGGGTTGGGTTGATTTGGAATTCATTATCTTTAAAATTTTGCAGGGATTTAGAGGATATCGTCTGTGTTGTCTATCGTTTAATGATGATTTCTTTAATGAGGATAACTCTTCCTTTACATTGGATTTAAATTAAATAACCACCAAGCCAAGCTATATCTGTCCACATTATAACCTATTCAGTCATTTCAGAGAGACGATAAAAAAAACAGACCGTAAAAATTAACAATTGTTGTTTTGTGTGTTGTTTTATACCCTATTACTTTTATCGCTCCCCCTCCATTTTCAACACGTACACCTTCCAGATACCCGCAGTAATGAATGAGGTAATAACATATAGTGATGAGCAAGCAATATCAGGTTTCAGCTTCATGTAGTCTTTCGGTATTCATTTTGGTCTAGTAGTTACTTAGAAGTTATCTAAATAACTTACACAACTCACGTGGGTTTTTTTCTCTGTTCAAAAACATACATATTTTTGATCTGTATTTTAGCACTTGGTATGCTCAGCTACTTTAAAGAACAAATTATTTGTGAAAAAAAAAAATAACTTTAAAGGAAGGGACGCAGGTTCGATTCCCGCTCGTACTAAAGTTCTCTCTTTCCACATTTCACAAATAATTTGTTCTTTAAAATATAAATATTATTTTAGTATCGCTGTTTTCAAAGCCTCGTCCTAATTCGCGTTTGGTCCCGCGTTATTCCCTTATTCGCAAGGAAATATGGATATTATTGTTTTAAGAGGGCCCGGTTCGTGACGACCGTAGTGATTATTGGCTACCCCATAACAAGGTGTTGGACTGTACTATAAATGTGTTGATTTTATGAATAACTACCTTCGTTTAAAACTGCCGAGATTTTTCTTTGGAACTATAAGACGATGATGGCCTTAGACCTTATAGTGTATGTATTATCACCGCTTGTGTTTGTGAATTATTTCTGTGGTTAAAGATGCTCTCTCTTATGTTTATTTTCTTTTACTATTATAATACTATAATTGAGCAATATATTTGAGGAAAACGCGCAGGCGCCTCTAAACATTATTTTCAGAATTTTCCTGATTGTCTGTTTGTTAGAAAATGTTAAAATTGGAAGGAACTTATTTAGAGGAAACCTGTTTACCGCACGCCGCGGAGTCTCTGGTACAAGCTAGTAAATAATGTTGGCCTGTAATATTTTTTCATTATAGATTTTAACTGCCTCGGTGGTGTAGCGGTAGTGTATGCGACTGCTAATCATGAGGTCTCGGGTTCGATCAATTGGGCAATGTTATTGAGCTTTTTCCTAAAAAGAAAAATTCTTAGTAACAGCCCGGAGTTTAGAAACGTGCCCGGTAGACGTAAATAGGCTCGCCCCCTATTACGTGGGACTAAACATAGCTGGCGAGACGTGGGTGTGTAGTACACCTCTGCCTACCCCTTCGGGGAATACAGGCGTGATGATATGTTGATGTTTTAGTGCTGGAGTCCTTTTAGTCCCAGCATGAATGAATGATGAGATTGGGAAGTTACCATCTTCCTACAGAATATCATCGTCGTAAGGTACTCCTTGTTTAGATCATTTCGGTGATTGAGGGTGCGGGACGCCCAAACCTGGTCATATACCTTTTCTAATAAACAGTTATCCTAAGTATTTTTGGATTGGTACCAAAAATACTTAGGATAACTGTTTATTATCTGTAATATGAAATGTACGATTGTTTTTGATCTATATTTTTTTAGCATTTGACATGCTCAGCTACTTTTTATAGTACAAATTATCTACTTGTAAGTGAGGAAAAAGAGATTTTTAGTATGAGCGGGAAACGAACCCGCGTCCCTTCCAATCCGGGAAAATGCTCTAATCCACTGAGCTACCGTACCGACCTTTCGGTCATTCCAATCTCCTCATCACATTTGTATTTACGACCAACGCCATCTATTGGAATGCATTTACATGCATTAACTTAATTTTTAATATTATGTACAATTGTTATTATATACCTACTCATGTTTAGGATGAGCTCGCAGACGCCGGCCCAGCTGCGCACTTGCTGTGATGATGAGCATTGGATATGCTCGTACGAAACGACGAAAATGATCCTAAACATGAATTACTTGCCGTATAATATATATAATAATATGCCAAACTTATGTATGATTGTTTGTCACAGTTTTGGTACCTATAAAAATGTGCATAATTTGCACAAACAACTGCATTTTTCCTACCGTATACTCATTCACGACAAAATCAGGAATGATTATTCTAATTACAAATGGCGCTAATCAGTATATTTAAAAGCCAATCCGTTACATATGTAAGAATTCACATACTAGCGATGACATCCGGCGCTGCCACGGTAAAACTGCACATGCATGCTCGCCATTTGATTTGTAGATGTAAGACTTTTTTGGTGTAAGTCACAAAATTCAAGAGGAATCATATTATTTATTAAACTCAATTGAATGGCTTGCGTTAATTTCATTATGAGAGAATTGCTTAATGTGTTTCATTATAAAGATGTGCTTAGGTTGGAAGTGAAGAATGCATATTTTGTACCCCTTTACATACTGTTTATGAGAAGGGGTAAAATATTTGCATATTGACTGTGCTTGTTTGGAAGCCCATAAGAAACTGTTACCTTCACGTTTAACATCACGTGTGCCGAGCGTATAGACAGTGATGGCAAAAAAAATATTAATTCAGAAATATTAAACCGGCTTTCTGTTGCAAATTTATTTTATGTCATAAGCCTTTTTATGACAATAGATAATCCGCTGTCTCTGCCTACTCTTTTTTGGAAAAAGGCAAGAGCTGCCGTAAAATTAATAAGTATGTAGTAATTAAAATGGTCACCAAGAAGTACCAACGAGATTTGATCACTTATGACTTAGACCATTTCCCGCACTCCAAGTTAAAACTTGACTCAGAACAAAGGCACTATATTTGCAGTCCACGCCTTCACCAAGATTAATTAATAGTGTTTGCTTACTAATATGAATTGTAGATTTGTCTCGTTTGTTTGTACCGTATCCGGGGTTTTTTAAACAGCTGTTTTCTTGTTAACTAATTACAGT
The DNA here is from genome assembly GCA_948253155.1 of Leucoma salicis. Lineage (NCBI taxonomy): Eukaryota > Metazoa > Arthropoda > Insecta > Lepidoptera > Erebidae > Leucoma > Leucoma salicis. Next base: position 3,593,774 of record OX411808.1, on the reverse strand, counting down.
AAGCTTAATTCGTACATGCACATAATAATTAAGCTCTAAAATATTTGATTAACGATAAAATTTTTCATTGTCTATTTGATAGCAAAGCTATCGATATCCCTAATGAAATGGTAACTGCCACTCATAAATGTTCTAATATGTACCTAGAAGGTCTTTCAAAACACACACTTAGCATTACGCCTGTATTCCCCGAAGGGGTAGGCAGAGTGTATTACACACCTTTTCTTTTTTTTTTGTTAAGGCGGGAAAGAATGTTCCTAACCGCATACCCCGTCGTTTGGGGCAACGAACAGGGTAGTGGGGGGCCTTCATCCACTAAAGAAACCCGCCGTGTGCCGTCTCTCCGCCTTTATTGTCGGGCCACTGGAACTATGTTACATTCCTTAAGTGGTAGGTGTATTACACACCTACGCTTCGCCAGCTGTTTTAAGTTCCATGTAATAGGGGGCGAGCCTATTGCCGTCTACGGAGCACATTTCCAAACTCCGGGCTGCTACTGAAAATTTTTCCCGGGGATCGAACCCGAGACCTCATGATCAGCAGTCGCTTACCGCTGCACCACAGAGGCAGTTATCTTTCCAAACAAAATCAGATATACCTATAGGATTACATACGGTTTTTATTGGTCATTTTCTTATTGAGTAAGATTGACGTAGCCCACGTGCTTTACATCATAAACATCGTCACATCATCGCTTACCACCAGGAGAGTTATAAATCACTACTTTTTAACGATAAAAAGTATAATAAGTCTAATATAATAATACTTTTAGACATTTACGTGAATGTTACACATTATGAAATAAAATGTTTACGGATTCTATCATGTTTACTTGATTGTCCACCCGTGGCCAAGAATGCCGTAAAGTATTTGAAACATCAGGATATTATGAGATCAGTTACATGCAATAGATACCGTAAACAGAGTTTTTTAAGTCAAATATTTGAAATAATAATTTATGGTTTCTTTTATTTACAGGTATGTAATCCACAAACTCATACATCAAAGTTTACTCGAAAAACATCATCAGAAAATGTAAGTTTTTTTATAGTCAATTTTCACTTACGTAGTCACATCATTTTCCTATGACGTGGTTTAAATAGAGCAATTTTCTCACAGTAGACGGCTTATCTATACTTACGAAACTTAGAAAAAGTTGAAAGTTGAAAAGCTTCTTTTTTTGTTAAGGCGGTAAAAAAAGTAGTGTGGGGCCCTCACCCACTAAATAAACCCGCCGTATGCCGTCTCTCCGCTTGTGTTGGCGGGCCACTGGAACTATATTGCATTACTTCAGTGGTAAGTATCAACCGTAGCATCTACCACTTATCTGCACAGAGAAGACTAATAAACTCACCACCAGCACGGCTTCTTACGTTGTATACCGCAAAATGTCAATTTTAGAGTAGCACACATACCGTCTAGAGATGGTCTGATAACATTTGACAGGCAGTGGAAAAAGACTCACGAGTCTATTCATCACAAGGAAGTAGAAAGCAGAGATTCGTAAGTAAGACTAATAAATACTTTATAATTAAGTCTTATAGTTGATTGTGATTGGTTGTTTGATAAGCTTTATTTTTGTAGCGTGGTAACGATAGCCCATCTGATGCTAACTGGTAAACCCACTTATTATATATTTTTTTTAAATTAAGAAGATGGTACTTGCCGTCAGGGTTAGCCGAAAATTTAAAACGACTAATAATAAAAAGTTATCATAAAAAAACATTAACAATGTAATGCCAACAGTAGTAAGCTAGCATACGAAAAATATGGCGGATGCACCGCCGCGGGTGTGAACGGCATAATAATCATCTCAGTTATTTGCGAATTCCTTTAGTTCGTCGACATGATTACTGTAAACGCAGATTTAGTTACGCAACAATCACATGCAAATAGATTTTATTTTCCCTTAAAGCAATACTATAGAAAATACATACTTAAATATTTTGATCGAGAGAGTTATTGATACTAATGAAAAGCAAGTCAGCGATCTCGATTTAAGTTAGGAATAAGATGCATAATACAATGTTTTGTGTTTCTGGGCACGAGATAGGACTATAGACAGATAAATTCTGCCACACTGGCCTAATGCCAGTTGGCAAGATTCTGACATAAGTGAGGTTATGTAAGTACCCCTCAGCGCCTATTAATGTTTCTACTACAGTAATTTTAACAATGTTTACGATATCCTACTAATATTATAAATGTGAATGTTTGTATGTTACGCAATCACATAAAAACGGCTAAACTGATTTGGATGAAAGTTGGCACACAGACAGACAATTATTTGTCAGACAGTTTGGAGTTTCGGATAAAACTATCAATGCCCTTAAATTTATTATATTTTTGAATGATTTATTAAGATTTCCAACAGCAAGTACAATGTTTAAATAAAAAAAAATACATAGATAATAATTAGAGCTAAATGCCTTGTTACTTACAGGAAATAACAGCATGCACTAGCACATTAAATAAAAATTATGACCACCACCAAGCTTACTAAGCGCCACTCAAATGATACTCAAATGTAAATGATAAAAAATAAAAATGGCGTTGTACACACTTGACTTCATGTTGTGAGTGGAAAATGAAGAATTGCAAAATAAAAAATAAAAATTATACTAAATCTATACAAACTAAACTTTTGAGAATGTAAATCTAAATGATTTCTCTTCATTGTAAGTTATGGAAACTTACAATGAAGAGAAATCATTTACAAATACATATTTACGTGCTAAATTAAGAATTGAATTAACACGTAGGATACTTTTTATCAGGTTCCCGAGAGATAGGTATTTTTGCATAGATTTAATTAATATATCCTATAAACCGATGCCAACTTAATTCTGCCTACGATTTCTTCCGCGTGCCCTTCAGAATATAAAACATTACTCGACGACACAATTATGGTCTCTATGCAAAAAATGCTATTCCATAGAAGCTATCGATTTTCCAGGATAAAAAATAGCCTATGACCTTTTTTGGTTTCTGAACTGTAATATCATCATGATGGGTTGAGTATTTTTGGCGTGAGAACGTGACAAACAATCGTACTTCCGTATATATAATGTTAGTACGGATTGACCCAATTCTGAGGTCCACGCCGGCAAAGTCGCGAACAACAACTGTTTTATAGATACCCTAGTGGTAAGACCAAGGTCTATAAAAACAGCAGTATTGAGTTTACCCCCGGTCTGAGTCAAAACGTTGCAAAACACAATTTATCACAACTAGTATATGTAGCCGACTTATCCAAGATCAATCAACGGAATTTACAAAATAGTTTACAGTAAAATCACGACAATTTTCAATAAACGTCAGGTTGCAAATTCTAAGGTGTAAACTTTACCGAGATTTACCGCAGTTTACAATTTATTATTGTCACGATTAAAGAAAGTTTGAGTTGTTATATTAATGTAACTGTTGACAGGAATACTTATACATTAGGAACTGTAAATGTAGATGTCCTTTTTCCTTTTATAAGTGAATTTAAGTCTAATATTTTTAACTTTTATATTTTTACATGCGTTTATCTAATTAAGAATTGTCCCACCCCTCTCTACCCACGGGAGTCGTAAGAGCCGACTGAGGGAATACCGAGGGAGTGGGCAGCAGCACTCCCTCGAGTATTAACAACATCCACTGCGATTGCCAGCCCGCCCGCCAAGCGTGGCGATTAGGGCATTATCCCCTATAACGGGACCGCTCGTTGTGGCGTTCTCTTGGGGAGGCCTATGTCCAGCAGTGGACGTTGAAACGCTGATGGATGGATGGAACTAATTATATTTAAGTAATTATGCATTCATCTTTAAACTTTTGTTTTGCAAAACAATTTTTTTTTCTAGTGTTGGCAGACGAGACACGGCCCACCTGATGGTAAGTGGTAACCGTTGCTCATGCACTTGACTATACCAAGAGTATTATCAAGCCGCTGCCCACCATTTCATTTCTCAGATAAGAAATGAGGGAATAAACGGCTATCTACTGCTACAGCCAAAACACACTGACGTTCTTCATGACCGGTCACACAGGAGACTGTGGTACCAACCCACTCGGGCCCAATAGCAAGTGAGTACTCTCACTTGTTACCCAGCCCTAGCAGTAATGCAATGGTGAAAATAAAATAAAAAAAAACTTGTATTCTTAGTCCGTCACCACACGGACAAACTAGAACAGTAAAATGGTAGTTATATTTAATTTGAAATAATATACATGCCATTATCTGGCTATGAAATACAAATACTTTTGAAATCTTTAAACATAAACTGAAACGTGTCTATGAGGCTTGAAGAGGACCCACACCAGACAAGTAGTCGGTTTTCATTTTCCCATTATGTTGGCATCATGGTGATACTTTTGGTAAAACTAAATGCATAATAATTCACTATTACTTATATATTTACAGAAATTATCTGCCACTGCTCCTAATAAAGCAAGCGTGTGGCTCATAAAATTGAACCCTCTGTTATCCAACTCTGTACAGACATAAAGCTATAAAATTAGGATAAGAGACTCTAACATTAATAGCTAATAAAGACATCGTATGACACAAAAGATGACGCATTAAGTTGAAAGTGATCTGCAGTTTTTTTTTTTCAATAGCGCCTCGGAGTGTCGCCGCATAATGCCAATGTGAAATAAAAACTTTAAAATTATGCAATAACACGATTCTGGTGAATAATTTATGTGTGTCTGTTGGTGTTCCTTTGCAGGGTTGTCACTTAAACCACTGAAGGAATGTAATATGGTTCCAGTGGCCCGCTAACAAAGGCGATTCTTTCATTTCACATCTGAGTAATGAAATTGAGCGCAGTGGCTTGACAATACTCTCAGTATAGTTGAGTCCATGAGCGACGGTTACCACTTATGATCAGGTGGGCCTTGGCTCGTCTGCCATTACAAGCAATAAAAAAAATTTAGATATTTGACAAATACTGTATTAGGCTGAACAAAAAACATTTTTTTTTTTATTCTTTTTCTGTGTATCTGTGTGTTTGTTCACACATTTTGTCACGCCACTATATTGGGAACCTGAGATATAAATCTACAAACTAGCTTTTGGCTGCGTCGGAGCCGCGTCAAAGGCTACTTTTTAAATATAAGCACTTTACATGCTCGACTATTTACCTGAAAACTAAATGCCTTGATTCCTAATTAAGCCGGTCGAAACAATATATGCAAATACCGATGTAATATATCCGACAGATGGCGCGAGCGTCACCTAAGTCTGTAAAAAAGAATATGTTGTGGCTTTTACATGTTCAGTTTGATACGTCTATACCACTACTAGTATAATTCCACAAAATATTATGAGCATAATATTCCTTTAATGCCAAGTGTATTATGATTAACGTGAAAACATAGCGTAACCTTTATATTACCCATGTTAAACATGTATTGATTTATCGATAAACAAAAACAGGCACATGCAATTCGAACTCTCGAAGCCGTAATATAGTAATACTAGCGGTCTCTACTTCCCATAAGCAACATTTGCTAATAAAGATGATTCTTAGGATTTTTGAAGAACTGCAACTCAATACTTAATGTGCGAGCTCCCCCATCCGACCACGCTCTCATAGAAGATAAGCATTACGCTAGGGTAGGTACGTGTGGTGACGGACTAAGAATACATGTGTCAACACCCCATCCTTTCCTACGGGTGTCGTACAAGGCGACTAAGGGAAGTAAGCAATTATCACCCATTGCATTACTAGTGGTAGGGCTGAGTACTAAGTGAGAGTACTCACTTGCTATCGGGCCCGAACGTGTCGGTACCACCGTCACCTGTACTGGTAATGAAGCACATAAGTATGTTTTAGCTGTAGCAGAAGATAGCTGTTTATTTTTTCATATCTCAAAAATGAAATGGTACGCAGCGGCTTGACATTACTCTCGGTATAGTTGAGTCCATGAGCGACGGTTACCACTTACCATCAGGTGGGCTGTGGCTCGTCTGCCATCATTAGCAAAAAAAAAAAATATAGCTACTGTTGTGGTTCGTATGAAGAGTCAGAGCGCTGGAGACCTATAGTTTTTTTTAATATCCATACTATCCATCTTCTAATTTCCTCTTTAAAAATTTGCTGTTCATCTTCTATTCTTTTTCCTTTCGTAAGTGTTGGCAATAAGCGAATAATGCCTCTGGTATTTTAGTGTCTATAGGCTACTATAACCGCTTACGATCAGGCGAGACATATGTTAGCTTGCCAACCTCGAAGTATAAAAAAGCGACCAGACAGACGAGAGAGAGAGAGAGAGAACAGCGATTATGTAGTACTTATAAATATTTCATAACAGCAACTACGTTTTATATTATTTGAAATTTACGAGAAATTGATTCAAAATACTCAGTTCTCACCAGAGAAAGTAGAGGGTCATAGTACAGGAACACACAAGTTACTACAACCTGTAGGCTCCGTTAATTTGCGCTATAACACTACATCATCTCGAGAAAGTGATTGTAAACTATATTATGTGCTGACCTTTGTAGGAGTGCTGTGATCGTGTAATTTGCATCTAAAGGGGAGTATTCACTAGGGGTATTCGGTTATAATGTAACTATTATATTGGCATACACACCTGACGTTTCAAAATTATGTATTTTTTTAAAGGCTTTCTGCCTTCGGTTTTTTTTTTGAGTCACTGTCAAAAGTCGTGTGCAGTCTGCCTGCATTGAGCTAGTGTGCTAAAATACTTAAATTTGTTTAAAAAGAAAGCTAAGATAATATGTCAAATTGATATTACCAGTAATAGAAGTATGATTCTCATAATACATAGGTTCAAGTGAAGAATGCTCCATTTGTTTCTACTTTTTATTGCCAACGATTGCAGGCAAGCCACTGCCCACCTGTAAGTAAGTGGTAATGGTCATGTTAAGAATACTGCCAAGCTGCTCACTATTTCATTTCATCGATGGGAAATAAATGAAAGGACTGCTTCTCCCACTACTAAAAAAAAATCACCTAAATGTGTTTTACGGTCGATCACATGGTAGAGAGTGGCACTGACCCGCTCGGGTCAGATAAAAAGTGAGTATTGCTACTTCTTATACTGAGTCTAGGTATTGACAGCAGAAATTGAAATACTAAGAGTAAAAATTAATACAAAGTGTGAAAATGTGAAATCGAAAATAACAGTTACGAGCAGGATTTGAACCTGGATCTCCTGAAATACCGTCCCAGATGCTTTGCCAATTCAGTAATCGTGACAATTGCTTGGGATTGTGAATTTCGAATAACACATTCATTCTTAATGTCTTTGGTGACTAGAGTAAGAACTTTTTTTTTGTTTATGCGGGAAAAAATGTTCCTAACCGCACACCCTGTTGCTCGGGGCAATGAACAGGGTAGTGTGGGGGTGCGCCGTGTGCCTTCTCTCCGGCTTTTTTTGGCGAGCCACCGGACCCATATTATATTCCTTCAGTGGTAGAGTAAGAACCTAACAAATTAATTGCGAGTGTTATCTATTCAAAGGAATATCAAATTAGCTACAGCTATTTATAAACACATTAGCGCAATTGCCTCGGCGTCACCCGCGTTATAGTGATTGAATTTTGGATAGGTTTTGCGTAAAATCCTTACTGAGTGCTCACTGATAGTATCAAGGAAACTTGTATATTCAAGGCTCTAGCCCCAGAGGTTTGGGCTGCGCGTTGAAATGTCAGTCAGTTATTCATTTTTAACTATAAGTTTTCAAATTGCGTGGGATAATCAAGCACAGTATAAAAATATTAATATTTATTGAGCACAAGGTGCAGTACTTACATGTCTACTGACATCCGTGAAGTGTCGCAGGTTTTAATCCTCTACAAATACAACATTTTGATTATTTTTTATCTAAAAGACTATGAGAAATAGTTTAACGTTGAACAAAAATATTTGAAATAGTTAAACAGTAAGGTTTTTGTATTGAAATTATCGTGAGATTGATACATACTTATTAGATTTATTTTATACCGACAGTAACTCACGTTTAGGATCGATTACGTCGACCCGGGTTTCGAGCATATGCAGCGGCGTCTGCGAGCATGCCGGGAGCTCGCAGACGCCGCTGCGCACTCGTCCTGATGATGAGCATCGGATATGCTCGAAACCCGGGTCGACGTAATCGATCCTAAACGTGAGTTACTGTCGGTACAAAATAATCAGTAAGGTGTTGAAAAAAAATTGTTTATTTTAAGAATTACATTCACACAGATTTTTGTCAATATAATATGAACATGTTTCCATATTATACACATACATATTAAGTACTCAATAATATTTAACACAAACATTGCTATAAATTACCTATATATTAAATTTATTCAAATTTTCTTAGTGAATAATGTTCTTTAGGTAGATATTGCCTATATCATAATTATAATGTTTGAAATGTTCTGAAAACGCGATCGTTCTATCGATCTAGTGTAATATTTTCACTTGTTCTGAAAGGCTTATTTGTATAACTTTACTTTATTACAAACTACATGCTGCCTGTGACTTCGTCCGCGTGGAATTTATTTATTTTCTTTTGTGAGGAACACTAATTATTTTTCCAAAATAAAAGTAGTATGTTCCGTCTTATAACATCAGCTATGTGCGGTCCAAATAAGTGCCGTCGTTTCAGAGATTAGTCGGAACAAACAAGCAGAGACTAAATTAAAAATAAATATTTTGTTATGAGTACCGTCTATACTTTAATATTCATTTATTAAAAAACTGTTATTTAGACATCACAAAAAGACACTTCCATTTTATTTTTTGTCTGAAGTTTATTTTGTAAATAATTTAACACACCCAATATTTAGCAAAATACCACTACTCAACTACGCTACGCTAAGCGCATCACTATTATATCGACACTTCAATGACTCTACAATATTGTTGTACGATCAATTTCGGCCGATCTTCCCGAAGACCAATCATGTATCACCTTAACTGTATGACAAAAAATCCAAAAGCAATTAATGATTGACAGTTTCGTACTGTGGCGAAGAAGTCATTAAAACCTTAAGATTACCGTTAACTTTTCTCGCTACAGTAAAGGAAATCCATTCATCGAATACTAGTGCAGTTAGAGATGTGATAGTTAGCAAATAACATGTGAAAAATCATATGAAATCACACTTCACATTAGCAGGCGTTTTTTATTTTAAGTAGAGTTAGTCGATTCGCGATAGAGACAGTAGGAATATAAAATTCAAAATAAGCTCGTAGTCAAATATTATTAGGATTCTAATAACCTATAGTGACTGCCAGGCTATAATTTGACCACCAAGACCCACTGCTTTATGTGCTTTCCGAAACAGAGGAGGTTAGTTTAATAAATAGGGTTCACATTTGGGCATCCTGCCGGAGCCGGATAAAAGTTACTTAAGCTTAAATACCTGATTGTTCTAATAACAAAATGAATTCTAACATAAAATAGCTTTATCGTAGAATTAAAAGTAGCAGTCGCTTCCACACCTAGCGCTATTATGTCTCACTCTGTTATTTTTTGCCCAAGTTACTCGTTAAAATAACTCGTGTGACTTTTTATTTGCGCTTGGTATGTAGTATTTGATCGGTGGACATGTTACTTTCATAATTCACCTTACAATGTTGCAGTTAACGTGAGAAATACGGAATTTTAATTAATGGCACGTGTGTGAAAGGGCATCAGTTTTATTTCTAACTGAACTGACAATTCTGTTGCCAATAATAACCCGATACTTCTCATTTGATTAAAAGTTAGTAAATTTTTGATAGCAGGTGTTAAAAGTTAGCCGCCCGCGGACCACTGAAGTAATGTCACACAGTTTCAGTGGTCCACCATTACAGGCGGGGAGACGGTATCTACACGGCCAAACGACGGAGTGTGCGGTTAGGTACCGTAGGTTAGGTAGGTTGTGTTGAAACTTATTCTTTTCATACTAGATGTTTTTTTTCTAATTATCTTATTTAGCAAGATTGATATTATTTGATTTTTATAATAAAGTGACTGCCATATTATTTCTAAAACTAAAAAAAGATTATGCAAAAAAAAAAATACCCAGATGCGTACGTTTCCGATCCCATATAATATACGGTTAGCATAATCCTTTAAAAATATTTATATCAAGATACTAAAATATATTATAATTATCTTGTGTCTACTCGTAGAATAGATAGCATTTCAAGTGCTTAAAATACGTTACAAAATAGTTTTTGACATAGGTAATTCCAAATACAAACTCGTTGAAGCAGCATAGTGTGTGCAATGATAGCCTAGCGGTAAACCAGGGTCTGCAAATACAGTTCAGACGTCGCATGGCACACATCTCTGACCTTTCGCGATTTTTCGAAATATCTGTCTTTTTATTTTGAATTTATCACAGGTAGGTGAAGAAAACTCTGGGCCAGTGTAGTGGCCTATGGCGCCATCGGTCTCAGCATTAGAGGAGCCCCGTGTCCAATAGTAGGACTTGTAGTTGGGTTAAAAAACGAAAACATGCGGGGCAGTCCTTAGGGACTGCCGATAGAAGTGAAAACTAAGTAACTTTTGAATTGTATTGTCGAGCTATTAGATTATTATTTTTAAAAAGTAAAAGTACTCAACGCACTAAAGAAGATCGGAGCGTTCGGTGACGATGACGCAAGTTCCATGATTTTTGTTCACCCAAAAAGTACTCAACGCGCCTGAAGAAGTTTTCACTTCAAAATCACAGACGTATTGCAGACCCGATCACGTAGGGAGATCCCAAGCAGAGCCCAGTCCGTAGTACGCTAAGTGATTTTGAGTTCGATATAAGGCCAACATTCAAAAACCACTTCCTTTTTCTCTGGTAACACATATTGATCTTAGACTTTCACTAGACACGTTGGATGAGAAGATCTTTCTAAGCTTCCCGAACATTGCTCAGCCGAGCTAAAAGGAAAGCCGACTTCAATGTCATTGTGCGACTCTGCGTCGTCCTATGTCATATGTCCCGCTATAGGATCCTATCAGAGTGTGAAGGAATTAGGCTGTAGTCCACCATGCTGGCCCAATGCGGGTTGGCAGATATTTGAAAACCAATACACATCATTCAGTGTGTGCCGTAAGAAGACCTCTGACTGGGAATCGGCCCATATAACATTATAAAATCTTAGCAGTCCTTGGTCTTATCACTATGTTATAAATGAATGATGATAACGCTTATGAAAAACAAAATATATATCATTACAGCTAATGTAAGATCACATCATAGATGTCTATAAATATGCGAGTAATTTTGATCAATTCCAGTACAACTTTTGTGTGAAACATTATAGTTCCTGATATATTTATAATAATGTGGAAAGTAATAATCCTTCTGGCAGTTTGTTTAATCGCGGTAGGAGATGCAGATCGAAGTGCCGAAAATATTATAGGAAATTGGACATTGGTGGCTCGGGTTCCTGCGTATGAAACTGCCCCACCAATTATATGTTATGTTATTTCATATACTCGCCATACTGATAACGTTGAACTTCCCTGCTCTGATGGAATCACACTAAAGGCCATAATGGCTAAATTATCTCTAGCTAATGGAACAATTGTAGAAGAACCACAGGAATATTATGTAAATATCATTGAAAATTATGAACCAAATAATATACCGGAATTGAGATGTTCTTGTGGTGAAGGTTGTACCAAAGGAGTTAGACAGGCGAAAATGTTAAATGATAACTACATTATCTATTACGAATTCTTAAATGGTCGAGCGAGTAACATCTTTGTTTTGGCAAGAGAAGTTCCCGAATCTGCTGAGCTGCAAAACTTCCTAACAACTACTGATGTATTCGGCAAAAGAACTAATTCTATATTATGCAGCAAGGAGCATCTTCCAAGAGCGTAAATTTGATGATAGTCCACTTAAAAACCTATTTTCTACGCACATTTATATTGCTAGATAAATGTATCGTTCTACAACTATGTTGACATAAAACTGATAACGTTTGTCAAGTTCATTGATATCAATAAATTATTGTTATATAACTAAATAAATAACTCTTTCAATAATAAAACAATATTTTATTACATGTTTGAGAATTGATATGGTGCGCAGCGGCTTGACAATACCCTTGGTGTAGTTGAGTCCATGAGCGTCGGTTACCACTTACCATCAGGTGGGCTGTGGCTTGTTTGCCATCATTAGCAATACAAGTGTTAATGGCCAATTAATTGGTCATTAACTACTTCTTACTTACAAACCAAAAATAATTCAAAAATAATAATCTAATAGCTCGACGATACATTTCACAAGTTACTTAGTTTTCACTTCTATCGGAGCGTTCGGTGACGATGACGCGAGTTCCATGATTTTAGTTCACCAAAAAAGTGCTCAACGCGCCTAAAGAACTTTTCACTTGAAAAATACTTTTAAAAATTAAAATCATTGAAATGAATTTATTTTATATTGGAGCAGATTCTACCCGCGACTTCGTCCGCGTGAACTATGGCACACTAATGACCTCTTTGCTATAAGGAGTTATCCATTTTTGCCTTATCTAGGTTCTGAACTATATGCATGCCAAATTTCATGATGTTAAGGCGTTACAAACAAACAAACTCACGCTCGCATTTATAATATTATTAAGAAAGGATTTAATAGCCCATTTTTCTTCCATGGATCCTGTTGAAAATTCATGGTCACAGGAAGTAATGAGTAAATATCGTTATATTTCACAAATATTTTTATGTCAGCTGGTCGTCCCACGGCTTGCTGGTCATCGTTGACTAAACATGGGAAAAACCAGTAGGTATTGTAATTATATAAATTTGTTTTCTATAAAACAATAATCTAGTGCTTGATTATCCCACGTAACGGTAACTAATTGGCGATATAATCTTAGCTGATGAAGCGTACTTGTATAACAAAAACCTCTTCAATATGATTCTCATTAGATAAATAATAACTATTTAAATCATTTCACACGTTAATAGTGCACAACCCTACCACACATGCCTGGGCAATTTAGATTTATATCTATGCATTTCGCATAACCCAGTCGCATGCATTCAGGGTTGTACCGAATGAAATTAATAACAGAGCTTGATAATTGCAAATTTTACTGTTTCTAAGAGTGATTAAAGAAGGTGGTTACTAAAATATCTTTACAGATATTTAGCAAACAACTTTTTTTATTAGAAATGGTATATTATTTTACATGTTTACATGTAATACTGCTACATGTCATACATTTTTCAAGCGAGATAACTATTTAACAGGCTTTAGAAAAAAAAAATAAGAAAATTATATGTTATGACGTCAACATCATCACATTTTATCAGAACTGAACTACATCGCCAAAGGAAATTAAAGTAATTTATTATGGAATTGGTAATTATTATCTATAAGTTATAACCTAGTGATACTATTTACTGTTTGAATTACGCAAGGAATGGCTGATAATTATGCCCATAACGATAGAGGCAACGTTATTAAAATAGTCTTGTCATTACTTGGATTTTTTTATTGGTAACATTCTATTTAGGTCGTATCCGCCGGTAGTCAATGTGGTTGTGCGAAAAATGTAATTAGTATATATACTATTAAGACAACACCTGACATTAGGGACTACTGACGTACTAAATATATAAGCTTACTAATTTATTTTCAAAATTTCCTGTGTTTTTTACTAAAAATTATTAATGAGCATATATACTACATTACTTCATCTGGGATTCGAAGCCCGGTCTCCCGCCGTACGTGCCTTTTCTTCTACCATAGATATTTTCGCGCGAACAGGATATTTTGGGGCCTCCCACAGTGTGAAGTCTCTCCACTTCTATTGGCGGACCACTGGGACTGTGTGACATTACTTCAATGGTAGTTTTTGATGTGAAACATCTAATGCGGAGGGAGGGTAACATCGGCTGTTAGCGTGGTCTTGCAAGTTAAATTTGACACACTTCCCGGTTTCCGATTGAGCTGAAATTTTACACGCATATATGTATGTCACGTCACAAGGTAATATTATAATAACATGGAGCTGATCTGATGATGGACCTGGAAGATGGACATAGGAACTCTGTAATGAAACGGCACAACCCTATCAAGTTTGGACTCGTTTGGTTTGCCTTGACGAGTACTTTGTCTTTAGATGGTATCCAGGTTCTGACGATCAAGCTGGAAGGTGGCCACAGTAAGTCTATATTGAAACGACGCAACCCCATAGAGTTTGGACTCGTTTGATTCATCTTGATGAGTTCTTTGTTTCTAGATGGTATCCAGGGTCTGATGATGGAGCTGAAATGTCCATGGCCATGAGAAATCTGTAATTAAATGGCGCAACTCCATCGAGTTAGGGCTCGTTTGAATTTTCTTGACTAGTACTCTAGTCCTAGATGTCATCCAGGGCCTGATGATGACGATTTATGTCTATTCCGTTATTTTAGACATGTCAAAATTTTATACAAGCACACATTGAAAAAGTTAAAATCATTTTATTTCTACTCATTATTTCTATTTCGATGTTTTCACATCTGGTAAAAGTCACGCGACGTCTATTTTTTTTTTGCCTAAGTTAAATTTTACAAGTTAGCACTCTCACTTGGTATAGGCCCTACCATCAGTAAAAAAAATGTTTGTATATTATTATAAGGTGAGATATAGCCTATCTAGATAATCTATAAGGCAACGCTCTTATAACTTTCCCTAACACTGCGCTACAATCTCCAACAGCAATTATCGAGCAAAATAAATCAATCGCCTGTTGACACTGAACGTGGGTTTACTAGGGCACTAGATCTTACATACCTTGGCTGAGAATCAATAGGCACTGATGAACGCCTGTCGTTAAAGTGATTAAGCAGGGATTTGCATGCGATTAACGGACAGACAACTGGTTTAAACTTATTTGTATGTTAATAATGTAAAGCGTGCTCTTGTGATGCACGCGATACCACTTAAGTGGTTGATAAGAGGCACTTGATTATGTCAACGTGTATTCTCGAATCTGAAATAATATGTTATTATTTCTTGCATTTAAGTATGAGTTTTAAATAAATAGACTATTTAGGTAATATCTATATATGACAAAGTAAATAGACAAGCTCTGTAAACCGCCTCTGTGGTGCAGCGGTAGTATAAGCGACTGCTGATCATGAGGTCTCGGGTTCGATCCCCGGGTCGGGCAGTGTTATTGAGGTTTTTCGTAATAAGAAAAATTCTCAGTAGCAGCCCGGAGTTTGGAAATGTGCCCGGTAGACGGCAATAGGCTCGCCCCCTGTTACGTGGGACTTAAACATAGCTGGCGAATCGTGGGTGTGTAATACACCTCTGCCTAACCCTTCGGTGAATACAGGCGTGATGCTGTTTTTTTTGATGTAAAACATCTAATGCAAGGGAGGTAAAATCGGCTGTTAGCGTGGCGACGCTTTTGTTTTTGTTTTAAACGCCATCTGTTGACAACAGCGTGTACTTACAAGCTTGTTTCTAGTTAGAAAGCATAATGGGTAATCAATAAACTAATAACAGTTTTAATTCGTCTATGGATAGCGAGAGGGTGCTAACCAAAAATTAAGTATATTAGACTCAACAATATTCTTATTTATTAAATAATAATTCAAATAATAGGATAATATTTATATATATTTTTAGCATTTGACATGCTTAGCACTATACATTAAACACAAAGTGAAAATTTTAAATTTTTTAATTATTTTCGATTTCACATTTTTCACTTTGTGTTTAATGTATAGTGCTAAGCATGTCAAATGCTAAAAATATATATAAATATTTATAGGGCTTGCGTCATTATTAGGTAAAATCTTAATTGTAAAATTAAGTTTACCTGGTCGGTATAATGTATGAAAATACTTCCGACAGATGGTGCAGGCGTCACCCAAAGACGTTAAGTATGAATGTGTTATCGAAATTAGCAGTCAGGAGCAATTGTCAGGATGGCTGAATTGGTAAAGCATCTGGACGGTATCCAGAAGATGCAGGTTCAAATCCTGCTCCTGACTGTTATTTTCGATTTCACATTTTTCACTTTGTGTTTAATAATAGGATAATATTCACATATAAGTTCATTGCCTCAATGACTATTTCCTTTATTTTACATATCTCATTACATTGAAAATTCTCATTTATTAGATAAATAATATATAATAGGATTTTTCCCGTGTGGTGACGGATTAAGAATACAAGTGTCACCACCCCATTCTTTCCCCCTACTTCTACAAAATAATTATGATGTTTCACATCTGCCAGACGTTCCACGACGGCTGATTTTTTTGTTTGTAAACAGACAAAATAAATAACGAAGTCCGCCATATCGAATAGATTACACAATTTAGTGATAGATTACATATTCGCTAGTGTGGTAGAGCCTTGGTTATCCCAGCATGAATGGGCCGGCTCGATCGGAGAAGTATCACTCTTTCACAAAAGAATAACGTGAAACAACTCTTGGTACTCCTACCGTTGTATTCATGTTGAGTGAGAGCACCAGAGCTCCAACTCCCTCCCTATAGTCTCCTTATTATCCTTCCTATACTCTCCTTAGTATCTTTCCTATTATCTCCTTTATATCCT
Organism: Leucoma salicis; assembly: GCA_948253155.1. Taxonomy (NCBI): domain Eukaryota; kingdom Metazoa; phylum Arthropoda; class Insecta; order Lepidoptera; family Erebidae; genus Leucoma; species Leucoma salicis. Next base: position 3,577,267 of record OX411808.1, on the reverse strand, counting down.
TCCTATATACCTTCTATGCCTTTTCTTAGAGATGGCGACGCGCGAGTAATGCTTCTGGTATTGCTAGCGTCAATACCCTGCAGTAGCTCTTACCATCACATGGGCCGTATGCTTGTTTGCGAACCACTTAGTATAAAAAAAATAATCAATAAATAAAGTTATCACAGATGATCATATGGATGCTTGTACGATGATCGTGACGATTACCTTGCCATTGACAGACGATCAACGAGTAACGATCATCACCGATTGTGAAGAAGAGGCTTTATGTATAGGTACTTTCATTAAAATTTTTACGCAAGCAAAGTCACAGGCCACAGTTAGTTTCAAATAAATCCAAAACTACAGCAAGCTCCAGTAACATACAATTGCTACAAGTACTCAGTAAATTACTTGTTCCAGCTCTCACACTATTTAATTAAAGTTCATACCCCATCATTGGGCAGAGACAGACCGGCCACTAGATCCTATATAATTAGTACTAATTATTGTCTGTCTAGTTGTCTAGGGTATTATTGGCACTAAACTATTTGACCTAGTCTGTACAAACTACTGTATTTTGTAAACTGTTTGCTTCAAATACACAGACACACGGCGATTCTGGCTGTTTGTGTTAAAGTTTGTTTTTGAATAATCTTTGTGGACACTTGTATTCTTAACAAGTGTCACCACCACATTCTTTCCCGCACGTATCGTACAAAGCGACTAAGGTAAGTAATGAATTATCACCCATTACATTACAGGTATTGCTGAGTATTATGCGACAAGTACTCACTTGTTATCGGAGCTGGCCGGTACCACTATCCGCGAAACTGAATTTTTCGATTCCCACACAGGACAACCACATGTGTGATCCACAAATGGATGTTCTGAGTCCAGTACACCAAAGTACACCCAGGTGTACTTTGTGTCCGTGAAATTGTATGTTTGCAAAGTACCCCGCGGTACAAGGATTATTCCATAAGGCTGGGTGTTGTCTTTAAAAAAAAAACCTCAATCACCGTAGACAATAAAAAAGCCCAGTTATCTGGTAGAACGCCAGATTATTTCATCATATACAAAATAATTAACATGAACATTCAACACTAAATAAAACAGTAAATATTTTAATAAACCGATATCTAAATCCCGCTGTCATTTAGAACCAATTTACAACTATTAAATTACCCAACAAACTAAGTAATTGAATAAGACACAAATAAATATTAATATGTGTTTCTTAATCGCTGCTTCTGTTGAGAATGCAATGTTCATATTCTGGTGTTTCTAACTAAATTGTATTTAGACATGAGGGTTGTATTATATAATTAAGACTTTAGAATCACTGGTACCAACTTGACACATTGATATATTGAAGACAGAATTACGGACATCAAGTTTTATTCGTTGTTAAATTAGTAGTAAATTTCAGGTTTATAAATTGACTAGCCTTTGATCGCGCCTCCGCCGCAGTCAAAAGCTAGTTTTTAGCTTATATCTCAGATTCCCGATATATAGTAGTGCAGCGATATATAGTAGTGGGATAATGTATACCAGTTTTTATGTCTAGTCAAAGCTATCAAATAAAAAAGTTACAAAATTCATTCAATAGTTTTTGTGTGATGCGCGAACGAACAAACAAACTAAAATCTAAAAAAAAAACGTTACGTCGTAACGTTACGTACGAGTTTAGACACGCCTATATAGCCTTATACAGTAATGTTTTCTCAAATATCTTAAACGTAAAGACACAGCTCTATTACAGCTTTATAATAGTATATATATACAGTAGAAAAACTATAATGTCTAGGGCGATTTAAGGAGATTTGTGGCGTCTTAAATTATATATAATTTCATTGCTAATATTTTACCGATCACCGGACAAATTTTACTGTTACCATAATGATTTTGATATCTATTTAATTCCAGAGACAAGTGATTATTATTATTGTATCTGATAACCAATTATTATAATAACTAGTAACATAATTTTATTTTATTACGATCTAAGATGTTTACTACCCTTTTTTTTTGTTAAGGCGGGAAAAAATGTTCCTAACCACACACCCTGTCGTTCGGGGCAAAGACCAGGGTAGTGTGGGGCCAGCACCCACTAAAGAAACTCGCCGTGTGCCGTCTCTCCACCTTTGTTGGCGGGCCATTGGAACTATGTTACATTCCTTAAGATGTTTACTACCTGCGATTTTATCCCAGTTGACTTCACCATATAAATACATCACTCTACTGCACATTAATTTATATGTAAATATAGCTATTTCAAAAAAACCGTTTCTTTTTTTCCGAGATAAAAATAAATAAAAAATTAAATAAATATTCACGGACATTTTCCACACAACGTCCTCTGGTCCCAAACTAAGCTTAATGCTTGTGCTATGGGTAGGTACCAGATTACGGACATAATATATATACTACTTTTTTTTTGTAAATACATACATATAATAGATAGAAAACACCCAGACGCTGTACAAATATCTGTTTTCATCAAAATAATTGTCCTGAGTGGGAATCGAACCGACGACCTCGTGTACGGAAATCAGTTAGGCCCGTCCTTTTCTTTTTCTTTCGACGATTGGTTCAGTAGTAGCGCGAAAGCCTAACAAATAAAAAAACTTGCATTTAAAATATTGGTAAGGACTATTATGTATTCATGACAACAGAATTGTTACCAAGTAATTTTATGGACGGACCATATTTGTTAAGCTAGAACAATATTTACGCCGATACATTTTGTAGTAATTATTTACTTTAAACGCGTAATACATAGATAAGTTAACACGGCACTATTAGCGATATCAAGCTTCCTTATAAGTATGTGCTTAAGGCTTGTACTCATTCTGCTCGTAATTTTATTACGAGAACTTGGTTATTTGTTAGCCTGAACATAGTTTAGTATACTAGTTATAACATAACCAACTAAACAGTGATAAAGTCTGGATACCGAGATCCTGAGTTCAAATTAGAAGCTTCGGGGTTACCATCACATATTATTATTACTTACTTATAACGGCTGAAGTGACTAAATAATGCAATTACAGCGACTTCGAACGAACTTCACCATTTAAAATAAGGTTGCTGGTTATGATCACGTGCAGTGTCATCATGACATTACTTGGCACTGTGTACGTCTATCTATCCATCCATTTTATGTGTTTATATTCAAGTATTACGTTTACCTTTTTTAATTATTATGTTTTTATTTAATTTACTATACTTCTTAAAATATATCTACACTTAAACATAATAAGAATTGTACCTGTAATTTCGAAGATCCACAAAATACACTACTGAAGTAATGGCACTGAGTTCCAGTGTTATTCTAGTACGGGGAGACGAATGCGGGTTTATTTAGAAGGTGAGGACCCAGCTCAGCGCTGACCATTACCCTGGACAACGGGGTGTGCGGTTAAGTGCAATTTTCCCGCCTTAACAAAAAAAAATGGTTCACAAAATAGGTTTCAGTCATAAATTTTAATCAATAAAAATAGGGCTTTATTTGAAGTAGGTACGTCATTATCCTATTTGGCTCATCTTTTACTCGTATATCGAATGTTAGAATCTTTTAAAAAAGTCCCTCTAATAACAAATTATTAAGTAGTTATATCAAAATCCTTGATTGATATTATACTTTTTTTCTTAATTTATAACAAATTAGCTTGACATAACAAATGCATTCAGGTTTACTTTATTATAGATAATACAAGCGTTAATTCAATTTGATAACTGGAGCGTTAAACACTAACGTAAGTTATAACGACAACTGTATGAAAACTTGTTAGATTGGCCAATGAACGAGTGAATGAGGGTGAATGATTTGGCAGTTCACAATTAATCGGCTGTTGAGGGAATTCAAGGTCTTCGAGTGAATGGTTTGAAAGTGATTGAAATATTAAGATATTTTGTAGAATTTATTGCTAAATTGTTGTTTTAACGTTATTACTAATTCATTTTAATAGTTAAAAGACGTTTAGTGAGTTCTTAAAATACGTATAGCTAAGATTGAGTCGTCAAGTATGAAACTTAATCAAAACTGTAGCATACGAGCGACCCCTAGTAACGATTATAAGGCTTTATAAGCAACAAACTATCGTTTAGCGTTAATACGAATATTGCTTACAGTAGACAAATATTTATCCGGCTTTAGAATTTTACCACCCCTCTCCACCCATAGAATTCGTAAGAGCCGACTGAGGGAATACCGGGGGAGTGGGCAGCAGCACTCCCTCGAGTATTAACAACATCCACTGCGATCGCCAACCCGCCTGCCAAGCGTGGCGATTACGGCACTATCCCCCATAATGAGCACGCAACAAAAAATGGGACTGATGATCTGGTTAAAGCCGCGGGGGGCATTGGATTCGGTCGGCGCAGTACCGCTCGTTGTGGCGTTCACTTGGGGAGGCCTATGTCCAGCAGTGGACGTCGAAAGGCTGATGGATGGATGGATGGAGACAAATATTTATCATGGAATCTTTACCTGATGATAAGTGATAATCGTCGGTCGTGGCATGGCAATAACAAGAGCACAGTCAAGCTCACCATGAAGAACAGTTACAAAGAAGAATCTACCCGTTCGTGTCAAACACGTGGTAACAACCAGCAATCAATTATTTAGTAAATCAACGATTTGCCAGATCCTTTGTCTTTCATTTATGATCTATTTTATGTAGTTCTGATGCGGTCTTTAAAACCAGTATTTTACACGCCTTTGCTATGAGAAATCCCAAATCCTAGTAAACTATAAATATTTATCTATGACGATGAAATAACATCTCCAGAAATACACCAAAATCTATTGATCATACAGATTACATCACTAAAGGTTACAAAACAAAATTCCAACACCGATTTTTTATCGATGCCTACAATTATAAATTATTAAACGATTAACTATAACTGAATATAATAACTATAGAAATACCACAATTAAACTAACTAAGCCTAATAAACTATAGCAGGTGTTGCGGATGTATCGGTATCTTGTTATCGAGTAATTGATAGACAGTCGATAGTCGATACTATCGGTACGTCTCTAGTGGTTTATTGGCTCTGTTTGAGATTACATTAGTTAAATCGGATTCAGGCATTTGTTTAAATTGTGGTATATTTTATTTCATTTTCTTGTTTCTTTTATCCTAGTGACGCGACCGCTTTCTAAACGTCGTCAATTTTAATTTCTTCATTTCCATTTAAGAGAATCACTTACGATTTTTTATACAACTAAATCGACTAACTAGTCCTAAACAGGTTTTTAGAGAAGATTTGGTTTTAATATGCATATAATTATTTAGAGAATTGTGTTACAAGTTTTTTAGGACAGTTAATAATGTTTAAGAAAACAGAAAATGTTATACACGATCAGTTTGAATGGTGCCTATATAATTATGGGGTGGGGTTAAAACTTCCTAGCCATTGAAATATAATGAATCTAGTTGATAGAGTAGGACGCTAATATATTCCTTAATAGTCTAACAAATGTGGTGGGAATATACTAAACAACGCTTGCAGAAAAATGTATGTTGCGGTTGTGAATTGGAGGAAGATTTTTATCTAAGTAGTTATTAAAGCAAAAGTTTAAAGATTACAATGTAGAAATCGAGATACTATACGTGGGTATACGATACTTATTTTGTTGATGTTATTGTGATGTGTACATTTTTCGACACCAAATTACTGGTGGTAGCTTGGGTGCCGAGTACGAGTACTTATTCACTTTATATCGGACCCAAGCGTGACCGCCCATGAGCACCTTGGTTTATTTTAGTTGTTCCGGGAGATAATCGTTCATTATTTTAGTTTGCGTAATTAAATGATGACTAGACGTCTAATCACTGTACAAGCGGCAAAGTATTATGAGTTCGATTCTCAGACAGGTAAATACTTGCGTGGTCTTGAAATAATTGATTTGAGTCCGAGTGTAGTGTCTTTGTAGTGTACAACCCTCTTTGTAATTAATATTAGGAAAAAAAAAACATATTATTATGAGGGCCAAGCCTACAATATCTAAGTAACATAGCTATATTATAGACAAAGCGTAAAATGTCGTGATTCAACTTCCATCAGATAATACATACAAAAAGAAACGGAAACTTGTTAGATTTTGTGCAAAATGTATGCAAGATCGTATCATGGGATTCTAGAAAGTCTAAAGTCGTGGTTGTAGTTTTTTTTTCGTAAAATAATGTTTTTACTGCTGTTTTGAATATAAAGATAACTTAATTTGAGGCTTGGTAAATCCATTATGTAACTAGTTTTCAACTGAAAAACGGATAAAAACTCTTTTGTAGATATTATAACACGCTAGCCTTTGCCTAGTTTTAGGTTATATATCAGGTTCCCGATATATTATAGTATGTAGTAGGATAAAATGTATACCAGTTTTTAAGTCTAATCAAGAGCTATCAAATAAGAAAGTTACATCAAAATCTGTTCAGTTGTTTTTACATGATGTGTGAACGAACATACAGACAAAAAATCTAAAATAAAATAGTTATACGCCTATAAAGCCATTTATTTCTCAAATATCTTAAATATACAGACAGACCTATGTCACAGCTTGTATATTAGTAAGGATTACGAAAGGTTGGTTCTTGAAATTTTAAACCTCGCTTATTAAAACTAAAATGAACTAACTAAAAAAATGATCGAATTAAAGTAAACAAATAAAACCTGTGGATTTTTGAGTCCCGTTTTTAATATAACGCCAGCAGTGGCTGCGTATTCATGTTTTTCCTTAAGCATCAGTTTTTGTAAGGGAGAGGAGAAAGGGCATGATAGAAAAGCGCAGGTAAATTACGGTTAGGCTGATGATACTACCGTTAGTTTAATATACCTTAGGTATATTTTAATTGATATATTAAGTTCGGTTTGTGGGTTTGAAGGCACATGATTTGATGTTAGATTTTAAATTGTGTTCTGAGAAGTAGTTATTGTTGATTTTAAAAAATCCTGTGTATTCAGTTACCTAATAAATACACAACTGGCGTACCTACCACATACTGAGTGGTATTTTCTGAATGTATAGTAACAACACTAATACAGTATTAGAGCCATCTTAAATAATTCTGAAAAACAAGGGCACTCTACGCAATGAATTCAACTTGTTCTACAATACCATCCTATGATTTAGGCAATAGTACAGTGTTTTATACCTATCGTTTCTGTTGGTATATAGGTATATAGTTATGCAAAGCAAGGTATTTTAGTGCTGTAATCATTATTCAAAACTCAATTGTCGGGTTGAATTAAAATCTTTTTAAAAATAATTGAATATCGTAGTTTCTTTTTAAAGATAGCCCGAGGTGATGGGACTAACAGGCATCCTTACGTTTGGGACTTGACACGATATATTAAAACGTAACAGTGAACAAGACAACCTGTTGCCTTTTGACATGCAATTTTCGGATATCCATTTATCAAGCGGTACAACCCTAATATATCGATCATTTTTTGTCGATAGTTACTTGAAGTACCGTTGGTAGTGATACTGTGTACGTTTTAAACTGTAGTTTCGATTTCAATTAGACATAATCGTTTCAAAGTCGATGTAATTTTAATTAATGCTTAATTCTTTTGTAACTTAGCCACTTTGTACAATGGAGGTAACTGTTGAGCGTCCTCCTAAGACAATGTAAGTTTTTTTTATTGACACTAAGTAAGCAATTAGACTGAAAATTAATAGATTTACATAAAATGCTCAATATTTACTATGTAGAATATTGATTGTTACCAATTACAAAATAAATCGTGGTGTTGCCTTCGAATAACATTCATAATTAATTTCATATAATGTGGGCTTGTTTCTGAACTAAAAAATAAAAACATAAAAATACTTTCCCGTAAATACTTGACAACATCGTTAGTGATGTGACAGTAACAAATTTCAGGTACCGATTAAAATTTTTCACCACCGAAATTTATCGATAAGGGATTGGTATCCTCACCGATGCTGGCATGTTGGGATGGGATCAAAATAATTATCTTTATTTTTCCAAGTTTTTTACTCGACCCTTTTGGTCCGGGCCAAGTTAATCAATTTGCGGAGGATACAGCATTGTTAAAAACACGATTGGATTATGAATTGTTTGTAGATTTTAAAGCTGTCTTAGCCGTTGTAATTTTTATGCTCATTCAATTTAAGTACATGTCAAAGTAGCGGGGTGTCATGAAGGTTTTTATGTAGAGGTTACTTCAAATGATTTATTTCGTAGTCATCACATTTTGATTTTTGTAGATGTATAAATTATACATTTTTTTATTGAAAATGGCGGCTGGCAGCAGTAGTTGTGGCAATCACATTTGCATGCTCATTATGTTTACGATAATGTATCTTAATAAGTACTCGTACTTAGATTACAATAACATATTTTATTGTAATCTAAAGCTTTCTTGAGACTTAGCAATTCTGAAGTGTTTGTACATAAATTTAGTTTGGTAAATATAACGAATAATATTTTTTATAGGAATAGTACAGACCGTCTTGCTTCCAATTCACATTTGATTGTTTAGTTTGTAATATTTTTAGTGTATCAACTAATTCTAAAGTCAGTAAAGTTCTAAAATAAAAGAAAGAAAGTTAAAGTTCCAAAATCTGTATATCGCAATCGTTTAATTATTTTTTTAAATAAATCTTTAATAGAGTGTTGGTTCGTAAAACTAATAAATTAGAAATAATAAATAAATATTCACGGACATTTTTCACACAACGTCCTCTGGTCCCAAACTAAGCTTAATGCTTGTGCTATAGGTACCAGATTACGGATAAAATACATATTATATTACATTTTTTTTTGTGAATACATACATATAACAGATAGAAAACACATACATTTAATAAATTAAAAACTCCATTTTGAACACTGATATAAATAAAATTGATAAAACACTCGAATGCCACTCGATACGTCGATCGCCTTTGCAGTCCTTGGTTCATAATACGGACAACTAGATACCTATTAAAAAACTAGAATCTTCAAAAAATATGAAAAATAAAATACCAAAACTAATAACGGTACGAGGTTACCGTGTGTAATACATTAATAATAGTTTTATGCTCACAAAAATGATCCATAATCATATGGGATAGAAAATTGTTTTCAAAATTACGGTCGACAACAAAAAAAAAACGGTTGATGGAGTTTCGCATTAACGCGTGTTGATGCGACGAAAAAATAGCGAATATGAATTCAGTCGCACTCTGGTACGTTCGGTTTCTTTGATTGGTGTCCGGTCACTGAACCTTTATTATTATATATGGATTTATGAATAGTGGGAATTGTGACGTCATAATACAGTAAACTTGTTAATTATACAGATAGTTGGTGTAGCGGTCTCTTTTGATTAGCAGAATGAAAATGCGCCTTTTTATAAAATGTTAGTTTAACATTTTTTTATTAATATAATGAGACTTGGAGTTATGGAATATTGTTATAGTTAGGAGTGTAATTTTATTTTAATCGTTAATTCTTCTTGTTAACAATGAGTTATTAACTTATTATCAAAATATGTTAGTTTGTGAGGATATTTTATTTGGACAGGATGTCACTGAAGAGTAGCGGATATTATAAGGGCTACTTTTATTTTAGAAAAAAACTTAGGGTTCCCCTCAGGAAAAATAAACTAAATTTCACGCGACTCCGTTCACGGGTAGCAGCTAATATGAAATGCATCTGTTGCTTTTTCAAATAAAAATCATAACTTCTAGTGTAATGATTTGTGTGTGTATTTTTTATTAGGACCTATTGTAAGTGAATGTTCCGTCAAAATCAGTCTAGCCGTTTCACCAAAACAAAATGGGAGACGAACATATATTTTAATAAACGTAAGTTTATTTATTAATAAAAATATGTTAAATAAAAATATGTTTTAATTTGAATTTACACTTCAATATAATTTATTAATACCATAAGTAGATTTGAATTTGCCATGCAGATTTAGTTAGTGCCTCAAAAAGCTTAAATTTTTTACAAGTTAAATATTCCAGATTCAAATTGTTATAATACTTTCTAACATTTACGCGAATTTTACACATTTTGAATAAAACTTCGTTTACGGAATCTATCGCGTTTACTTGATTTTTATGCTATCCCGACGTTTCAAATACTTTACAGCATTCATGATCACGGGTGGACTTAGATGGTAGATATCCAAAGCTGATATGTTGTTTCAACGGCTTCATCTACCCACAGTAATATGATTTTACAATTTTTTTTGGTTTATTTATTTCAACCCACATAATATTCGTTTAGAAACACAATTAAAAATATCTACTCTAAGGTTTATGCTTACAATGTATGAGATTTTAAGCTAGTATAATAGAATTAGTATAATACTGCTTTAAGTTTTAAATTTTTTTTAAATTTTTTGTTTATATTTAGTGAATAAAAATTCTACTACGAACTACCACTTAATTTTTTTTAAGTAATCTAAAAACTACCATTAGGAAGACAATATTGATTATTAGTTTGGAACATCTACCATCTAAGTCCACCCGTCATCATGAATGCTGTAAAGTATTCGAAACGTCGGGATAGCATAAAAATCAAGTAAACGCGATAGATTCCGTAAACGTAGTTTTATTTCAAAATGTGTTCAAATTGTTAGCTAATAAAATGTCTGCCTATTGTTTTTATATTCAGTAATTGTCAACAAAGCAAAGACATGATCATTCTATGCCTAGTGGATGAGATTTATCTAAGCACTGGCACTAAGTAAATACTATATGTTGTTAATGAGATACATCCTACAATGGCACAATGGGTACTGGTATAATTCAAATCCAAATTGTCCTTAAATACTAAGTATTAAGTCTTGTTAAACATTTATCATGGTCCATTTTAACACAACTCTGACTGATAATTGAATAGTTCCAGACATGACCTCTCAACAATGGAATGCTCCCTTTGTTACCAACTTTCACCAAAGCGGTAACAATTAAATCCATCATCATGATTATGTGTTATGAATGCTAATGATGACAACAGAACTTACAACTTAGAACGGTTTAAAAGAAAACACAATTAATAAAGCCCGTTATCGATTAAGTCTTTGATGAGTAGGTTCCTTAAAATAAAAAAAACATTTGCATATTATACGCGAGTTCGCATGCATCTACTCTGGCGTGACGGTATAAAATATGTAATGGACATGTATGATCAGTCAGATATATATGACAATCCAAAATAATGTACCAATTAATTGGTGGAAGGATTTTTAGGCTCGGTTCGGTAGTTCCAAAGATTACCTTAGAAAAAAAATTACCTTGGTATGTAGCAGCTTAAGGAATCTATCTATATACTATTATAAAGCTGTAACATAGCTATGTCTGTACATTTAAGATATTTAAGAAAAAATACTGTAATAGGCTATGTAGGCGTGTCTAAACACAAAACGAATTTTTAGATTTTTTGTCTGTTTGTCTGTTTATCTGTTTGTTGGTACGCGCATCACGCAAAAACTACTGAACGGATTTTGATGCAATAACAACTGGTATACACTTTATCCCGCTACTATACCGGAAACCTGAGATATAATCCAAAAACTAGCGGCGAAGCCGCGGGCAAAGGCTAGTTATATATATTCTTATTTTTAAATAAAAAATATCTAGTGAAATGTATAGTGAATTGAGTGCTGTTTAAATCTGTAGGTACTTACTATAATTATATTATTTAAATTACGAAAATCTTAACCTCATTGACCCCTATTGTGACAGGTATATTCACAACTCAATGGGTTAATGAACTAGATAAGGTTTGTAACTAAATTAATAAAGGTTATATTAACAAGTTTATATTAAACTCTGACAACAGTAATACAAAAAAAGTTATGTAGCATAGACAATCACAAGCTTTATAGTCCATGAAATTTTTAAAATATTTAAATTTTATTCTCTTTTAAATTTAAAATTATCATGTTCCACATTCAAAATGTCATTTGTATGCTGATGATAGGTTAGAAAGTGCATCAAGCACTTATCTTCCCGCACAAGTAGAAAATATAGAATGTGGGACTTAAATCGTAAGTGGTGAAGTAAATACAAATATTAATGAGACACTAATTTCATTATAAATCTATGGAAGTCATTCTCTATGGCTTAATGTAAAATATATAGAGGCGCAAGTAAGAAAGGTGAATATTCATTCTTTATTTGAATATACGAAAAAGTTGAATATAAATACCATTGCCGCCTAAAATAGATTTGAAATCTTTTCCGCATTGTCACGCTTTTGAATACAATTTTGTATGTAGAAGTTATAAAGAAAAGTCCTAGATATATGCTGACCAGAAGAAAAATTTGTTATGTATACAAATCAATATTAATGTGCATGTTAAAATAAATAAATTTTCCTCTTGCATTATGAAATAATTATTATTCTTAAAAACGAGTTTTGAGAAGAGTGTTTTTATCACAATCTCCCGAAAAGACTATAAAATTGATTAGGCTTTTGAACTTTTATTATTCTTTACATATTTCAGAGTTAATAATATACTTATAGTATTGTAGGGAAGTGCAATAGGTTTATTTCATGTTGGCGATCATCTCCAGTGCAGCCCGTCGACATGTATCGACATTCACATCACTAGGCCACCCTGCCGTGTCAATATAAGCCAGCCAATTGTATATGAGTCGGCTATTCAATAACCGCTTTGCTTGCCACAGATTTTTATCGATATATTTGAAACATTCCTCCACTTCAAAGATAAAATAACTTTGAAATTGATGAAACTCCAATCACATATTTTCTTTTTGATATTAAAAATACTAGCTTTTGCCTGCAGCAATACCTAGTTTTTAGGTTATATCTCAGGTTCCCGATAGTAACGGGCTAAAATGTATTCCAGTTTTTAAGCCTAACCAAGAGCTATCAAACAAACAAAGTTTCATCAAAATCCATTCAGTAGTTTTTACGTGATTCTTAAACAATAAACGGATAAAAATCTAAAAAATAACTTGTGTTCAGAGACGTCTGAACAGCCTAATGCATTTTTTTTTTCAAATATATTAAATGTGCAGACGTAAATAAATATAAATATAAATATTCACAGACATTTCCACACATCGTCCTCTGGTCCCAAACTAAGGTTAATGCTTGTGCTATGGGTACCAGATTATGGATATAATACATATATTACTTTTTTTTTGTAAATACATACATATCATAGATAGAAAACACCCAGACGCAGTACAAATATCTGTGTTCATCACACAAATAATTGTCCTGAGTGGGAATCGAACCCACGACCTCATGCACGGAAGTCGGTTACACTACCGACTACGCCACGAGGCCCGCCAACATACTCTGTTACAGTTTTATAATAATACTAATTATGTATAATAACTGTTAATGTTAACGATAAAGAAATGTGAGAAAATCAAATGACTTGGAAGGAGGTAATTTGCAACAAAAAATACGGCGCGTTATTACAAACTGTAATATCATATTAACGCCTACATCTGTCAATGCCAGTATTTGTTTATGTAAACATATTATTATGATACGAGAAATTTTAAATATGATTAATCTTACTTAGACTTTAAATAGTTGATTAAACCAGTAAACGTAAAAAAAAACATCACAAACTATGATAGATTGATCATAAATTTATTAGAATGTATAAATAAGAAAACAAACACAAAATAAAGTGTGTATTTTTGACACACATAGATAATATCTTATCAGTATCAGCTTTCATTTTTATAGTCACCGACTCTATAATAGGTTAGTTCACTATGTATCCAGATGTCATAATTCTTATTTTACATTGTGATTTCACAAATCGTTTCCTGCAAACCTAATGTCATAATGAGATGAATTCCCTAAATGTAACGGACAATGAAACAATTACATTATTTACACTCCGATCACTTTTTTAACCGCATTCCATTAACGTGCCTATCGGTAGTGATGTGCACATTATCGATAACGCTTTCAGCCACGACCTCGAGTAACGGTACCGGCCGTCAATCTTACATCAACAATTTTAATATCGACGTTTTACAGCACTAGCATAATAACATAACCTGTATCACTTATGTAATAGAGTTTAATTTTATTTTGAGTATATTTTTCAATTGATAATAATTGCTTTGGTGGTCTTTGACTCTCCAAGGCGTTAGTCTCGACGTATCGACCAGTACTTTGATGTGTTCAATGTATTTATTTCGAGGTCTTCAGATAAAGTTTTACGAAATTGATCAATCTCAATGCAGTAAGAATGACGATTGCTTTCTTGATGAGAAATAACCTCTCATTTTTTTATTCTACCTCTTATTTATTTATAGGTCCATCCATCCATCCATCCATCAGCCTCTCATCGTCCACTGCTGGACATAGGCCTCCCCAAGAAAACGCCGCAACGAGCGGTCCCGTCATGGGGGATAATGCCGTAATCGCCACGCTTGGCAGGTGTTCATTATTGTTATGTAAAGAGAATAAAGAGATGCTGAATTAACTAGCTAGTTATGGTATGCACATATACTTAATTTAAAGTCAGATAAAAAATATTTGGTGGACTTCTATCTAGGAGCCACCCCTTTTGCAGGGTATAATTTTTTTTGGTATTATGTTGAATTTATAAGTACAAAACACAGTAGCCAATATTGACAACTTAGGTAATAGCCATTAAGCTGTAATGACCTATGATTAGAGCTCAATGCTTTAATCAAACTTTTTTTTTTGAAAAAGGTTAAAACATCGTATAACCTATAACAAAGTAAGAATAAAAAAAGTACAACACATTTTTTTTTCAAACAGCTTGTACTGTGGAATAATCCCTGTATGCCAAGGATTTAAATAAGTAACAGTTAAAAATATTACATACACTTCTCTGTGAGTAAAATACGATTTATTAACTCGATTAAGAAGAGGAAGCTCGGAATTAAATATTCGAGTTAAATCCAACGAGGCGGCGTTTCAAAGGGTGTGAGAATTTAGTTGTTTATGATAGCTGTCTGTTATTGTTATCTAGTACTTAAGCTGTTGTTTTATATTATCAACTATCTGATAGTAAAAAAGACCGTGACTTCGTCTGCGTTGCTTACTATGTGCTTATAAAAATCGGTATTCTCAAAACTTTTATATATTTTTATTAAATGAATATATTGCTGATTGATTGATACATACATCCTATGTATGGAGAGAAACCTTATTGTGCCAAACACATTATTCAACATAAGGACACATGTATACATGGAGAAGGAATGAACAGAGAAGTATGATAGATTTAATTCTGGTAGACAGTCGCCTCCGAAGTAAAATTCTGGATACAAGAGCCTACAGGGGTCCCACTATCGACACGGACCACTATCTCGTTATTGCGAGATTTAGTGGTCTGTTCAGAAAGTGGAGACACTGGCGAGAGCGTGTCCACTTCGGAGGGCTTGAAAGAATAAAGATTGAAAAGTTGCAAGAAGAGAGTGTAAGAGCAAGGTATGTAGAGGGTGTCCGTGAACGGCTGACAATGGCAAGTCAGCCGGGATCTGACATAGAAGAATGCTGGAGAGTATTGAAAGATAGTATAGTAGATACAGCGAAAGAAGTATGTGGATGCTCAAAGAAGCATAGGAAAATGAAAGGTGATGCATGGTGGGATACGGAAGTAGCAGCTTCCGTAGACCAAAAGAAGAAAGCGTGGCTGGACTATGTATCTTCTTTGAACCTGAGTGCAAGTATGAAAGAACAGAAGAAATAAATATACCGGCAACGTAAGAATGACACCAAAGCCTTAGTGAAAGAGAAGCGTGATAGAGCAAATATGATTGCAGAAGAAAGGCTGACCAAAAACTTTGAGAGCAACACCAAACTTTTCTGGAGGGAGGTGAAGAAATCTCGGAGTGGTTGGTCAGCTTTCAGAATGAATAAAATAAGGTCTAAAGATGGAGACATTCTTACGCAAACACAAGATGTGTTAAGCCAATGGAGTGAATATTTTGGAGATATGTATGCGGATGTTCAGGGTGATGCTGGTGCCACATGTTATCTAACAGATCAGCATTCGGTATCGGCATCCTCTGATGACATTAGTATGGATGAAGTTGAATGGGCCATTAGAAGTTTGAAAAATGGTAAGGCAGCGGGTATTGATATGGTGTCTGCTAAGATGATCAACCTTGGAGGCTCATGTGTCTGGGAATCCTTCCTGATGCTTCTCAATTTATGTTGGAGCTCAGGAATGGTTCCCAAGGAATGGAGAAGCGCAGTCATCATGCCCTTGTTTAAAAACAAGGGTTCACGTTATGACTGTGCAAACTACAGAGCCATAAGCTTGACCAGTTTGGCAGCCAAAGTGTATGGTAAGATTATTGAAAGGAGAATGAGGATGGTGTCTGATGAATTTTTTTGTGAGGCACAAGGAGGTTTCAGGTGTGGACGAGGATGCATGGATCAAGTGTTTTCTCTGCGCAACATTGTGGAGAAGCATCTGGCTGTAGGCCTGAGGGTTTTTTGTAGTTTTGTGGATTTGGAGAAAGCATTTGACAATGTTGTACGAAAGGAACTTTGAGCCATTTTGCCGGATTATGGAATTAGCGGTAGACTGCTACAAGCGGTGCAGTCCAACTACATGGACTGCAGAGCTTGTGTGCGGCTGGATGATGGAATGTCACCCTGGTTTGACGTCATTATCGGCGTTAAACAGGGCTGCGTTCTATCAGCCAGACTGTTTATCATATATCTGGATAAATGTCTACAAAGGTTGAACGAAATGAATGTGGGAGTTCAGATGGGCGACTCAGTGGTTAATTCGCTGCTATATGCAGACGATGTGGTCCTATTAGCGCAGTCTGCGACTGACCTGCAAACCCTAGTCGACGTAATGGCAGAAGATTGTAAGAAAAGGGGCCTACGTGTGAATGTGAACAAAACCAACGTAATGGTTTTTGAAAGAGAAGAAGCCAGAACAGATGTTAGAGTAGCAATAGGAAATGGTGTGCTAGAACAAGTGGATGAATTTGTATATCTTGGATGTGGATTCAGTCGGGATGGAAGGTACACCACTGATGTAGAAATAAGAGTGAATGCGGGAAATAGAGTGAACGGAGCATTGGGACAACTTCTCGGCAGCCATCACCTCAGCCAGAAGGCACGTGTCGCAATACACAACGCAGTGCTTGTCCCAACGTTATTATATGGAAGCGAGAGTTGGGTATGTAAAAAGGAGCATGACAGCAAAATCAATGCGGTCGAAATGCGATCTCTGCGGAGAATCTGTGGAGTGATGCTGACTGACCGCATTTGTAACAATGACGTAAGAGAGCGAGTAGGTATGAAACAGAGTATTGGTGTAAAGATGCGAAAGGGAATGCTCTGATGGTTCGGACATGTGGAAAGAATGCCGGACGAGCGACTGGCTAAGAAGTTATACAATGCGAAAGTGGAAGGATGCAGGTACAGGAGGAGACCGAGACTTACCTACCTAGACCAAATTGGTCATGTGTTGAAGGAAGGTGGAGTCAGGAGTCTCCGAAACAGGCGAGCGTGTATGAAGAGAGTTATGAATGTTGAGGAAGCGAGAGATGTATGCAAGAATAGAACCTCTTGGCACTCTGTTCTCTCTGCCTACCCCGCAAAGGAAATGGCGTGATGATAATTAAGTAAGTAAGTAATATAGTGCGATATATTTTAAGATTAGCGTCATATGTATCAAATAAAACTTATAAACCTTAATTTGTTTTTTTTTTAGTTTTGTGGTAAAAATAAAGAAATCCAATAATTATCAATGATGGAACAAAGTTTTATTAAAACAAATAGCTCTAATTTGCCCAGAATTGATTTTTTTGACGAGCTCGTTAAGGTGTGTCATCATAAGCGGCCACCATGACACTTAGGAACGTTTTCGTGCGTAAATCAAATTGAACAAACAAATGCAATAATTTACATTAGTACTTTAGTTTCTTTACTTTAGTTTGATGATGAGATATCTTATATACGTACAAAAATATAAAAATATTTATAGGGCTGCGTCATTATTTGGTTTGAATTTTAATTGTAATAATTAAGCTTACCTGGTCGGAATAATGTACGCAAATATATCCGACAAAACATCTGAAATGATTTACCAGGAAGTCCTAGATATCCTGTATTCTTCCTTAATGGTTTTGGACTTGTGAAGTCTGTCAACCCACATTTGGCCAGTGTGGTGCACGCTTTAATTTTTCTCCCTTATCTAACAATTGGGTAGGAACAGGCTATGAAGAAAATATCAGCCTTCGTAGTAGCACGTTCAGTCTTCGTTCTACCGTTAGGCTATTCAGCTTTATTACCGCAAAATAGTAAAGTATAATTTATACACCTTGTATAATACTTTCTAACATTTACGCGAATTTTACACATTTTGAAATAAAACTACGTTTACGGAATCTATCGCGTTTACTTGATTTTTATGCTATCCCGACGTTTCGAATACTTTACAGCATTCATGATCACGGGTGGGCTTAGATGGTACATGTCCAAAGCTGATATGCTGCTGGCACACCACAAGATTGCAAGACACAGTTAGCGCTTATTGTGTAGATAAAACCCACAGTAGTGATTAGTTAGTATTTTCCGCATAAATTTAATAATCCATAACAATTTGTTGCCTACTGAGTTTTCTGGCTGGATCTTTCTCAGTCAGGCCGCGTTCCGAACCGGTGGTAGCTTTTTAGTCTTAGCTTCTATTAAAATCAATATATTTAATAATAGAAACTAATAATCAATATTGTCTTCTTAATGGTAGTTTTTGATTACTTAAAAATTTTAATTTGTAGTTTGTGGTAGAATTTTTAAGCACTAAATATAAACACAATTTTAAAACTTGAAGAAGTATTATACTTATTTTATTATACTAGCTTAAAATCTCATACATTGTAAGCATAAAACTTAGAGTACCAAAAATTTGTAAAATCATATTACTGTGGGTAGATGAAACCGTTGAAAAAACATATCAGCTTCGGACATCTACCATCTAAGTCCACCCGTTATCATGAATGCTGTAAAGTATTCGAAACGTCGGGATAGCATAAAAATCAAGTAAACGCGATAGATTCCTTAAACGTAGTTTTATTTCAAAATTTATTTCAAATTTATACACCTTGGTTAAATTGCCCTACTGGTGGTCAACTGTACTTAATCTTACCAGCTTAATTTGTTTGTGTACAGGAAGAATATTAAAGCATTGTAAATAGTTAATTATAATTTATTGTGTATAGGTGGCAATTCTCCTACGTCGTTCCTTTAAATAATAGTACAATACATGGGAGCTTCGAGTGTTGATAATAAAACACAAATGAGTACTTGCTTGTGATGGTAGACGACACACAGAACCCCGTTTGACCGCACATTTAGTTAAGGACTTGTACAAACGAGCGATTTTGCGAATTTTGTTTTGGCGACTCAATAACTTAACGCTTTTGGATATTGGCACTACATTTGAAATATATTTTAAAACTTTCAAAACATGAGCTAATAGTATCATAAGTGATATTATGAACTTAAGTACTACTCAACTAAAAATTTATTATAGATATTAATTAGTATTTATATATATTTTTAGCATTTGACATGCTTAGCACTATACATTAAACACAAAGTGAAAAATGTGAAATCGAAAATAACAGTCAGGAGCAGGATTTGAACCTGCATCTTCTGGATACCGTCCAGATGCTTTACCAATTCAGCCATCCTGACAATTGCTCCTGACTGCTAATTTCGATAACACATTCATACTTAACGTCTTTGGGTGACGCCTGCACCATCTGTCGGAAGTATTTTCATACATTATACCGACCAGGTAAACTTAATTTTACAATTAAGATTTTACCTAATAATGACGCAAACCCTATAAATATTTATATATATTTTTAGCATTTGACATGCTTAGCACTATACATTAAACACAAAGTGAAAAATGTGAAATCGAAAATAGTCAATTGGTAAAGCATCTGGACGGTATCCAGAAGATGCAGGTTCAAATCCTGCTCCTGACTGTTATTTTCGATTTCACATTTTTCACTTTGTGTTTAATGTATAGTGCTAAGCATGTCAAATGCTAAAAATATATATAAATATTTATAGGGTTTGCGTCATTATTAGGTAAAATCTTAATTGTAAAATTAAGTTTACCTGGTCGGTATAATGTATGAAAATACTTCCGACAGATGGTGCAGGCGTCACCCAAAGACGTTAAGTATGAATGTGTTATCGAAATTAGCAGTCAGGAGCAATTGTCAGGATGGCTGAATTGGTAAAGCATCTGGACGGTATCCAGAAGATGCAGGTTCAAATCCTGCTCCTGACTGTTATTTTCGATTTCACATTTTTCACTTTGTGTTTAATATTAATTAGTAGATCAAATCTAGACTAGGCGAATATCGGGTAATAAACAACGGGTAACAAAAAAATAACTCAATTAAAATTGTTGCTCTAAGCAGCGTATATTCAGTTAAAAGTCTTGGTTAAGTTAGGTGTTTTGTTTAATTAGCGCTTATGTTACTTTAAGAAATAATAAATATTTTACAGTCATCCATTTGCAATCCTCAAGATGAAGTAGCGTTAAGCTTAGTATTGTTGAGCATACAAGCCCACTTACTAACAGTTGGGCCGTGGCTTGTCTGCTATAGAAAAGTGTTAGTATTTAAGTATACATACCATTGAAATAACGGGAGGGCAATAAGGTGAGGCGGGGGGGATAAATAGGAAAGTTATAAACATTGTCCCTCTCATTAAGAAAATATATAGGAGCTCGATCTTGGGACAGTATTGTAGATTAAGACAAAGTACAAACGACGCGTTAAATACTCAAAAAATGCATAAAAATATCAAACTATTGTAGATAATGTAAAACGATTAGTAGCAACTTTGCGAAGCGCCTTATTATTTCGCCGACAGGTTCCGTTCTGTGTGGGCCGTCCGTTGTACCGTTAAAGATATTCTCTTAATCTTTAATCGTACAACTGTAGCCAGCCTTATACATTGTCCGATGAGTAATGACCATAGTATTTGCTAATGTCACATCTTGCTAAAGGGAATTGTTATACAGGATGCTTTTGATTTGTGATTTTCCCTTTAGTTACGTGATTTATTACAGTATCACTAATGACATGGCTTGGCTGCGCGCGGACAGATGTATAAATTCTGATAATTTGAGCCCTGATTTTTTTGAGCCCTTGAGTATTATATATTTTTAATTCATTCATCCATCCATCAGCCTTTTAAAGTCCTTTGCTGGACATAGGCCTCCCCAAGAATGGGGGATAGTGCCGTAATCACCACGCTTGGCAGGCGGGTTGGCGATTGCAGTGGATGTTGTTAATACTCGAAGGAGTGCTGCTGCCCACTGCCCCGATATTCCCTTAGTCGGCTCTTACGACTCCCATTGGTGGAGGAGGGTGGGACAGTTCAAAAGCCAGCCACACGGCTGATTTTTGCTATATTTTTAGTAGTAGTATTTTCGATCTATATTTTTTAGTATTTGACATGCTCCGCTACTTTTTAAAGTACAAATTATTTGTGAATAAGCAGTTGTTTTTTTCGCTCGTACAAAAAACCTCTTTTTCCTTATTCACAAATAATTTGTACTTTAAAAAGTAATATTTTCATTAATTTAAGTGGAAAAAGAGGGATTTACTACTAGCAGGACAAGAACCTGACTCGCGCTCTGGACCGCCACCCACATGTATTTGAGATGTTTTTAAGAATCACGCCACTATGCCTTATCGAAGTACATCACAGCTTAAGTCTCCGGTGTCGTTAACATCTATGGCTTAATTGAGCTCTTGAAACGCTTTTCTTCTTCTCTCTTTCTTTAAACCTAACCTATACTACGAGGGTGAAAAACAAGCTTAAGGCCTACCTGATGGTACCACCGAAGGAATGTAACATAGTTCCAGTGGCCCGCCAATAAAGTTGGAGAGACGGCACACGGCGGGTTTCTTCAGTGGGTGAAGGCCCCACACTACCCTGTTCGTTGCACCGAACGATAGGGTGTGCGGTTAGGAACATTTTTTCCCGCCTTAACAAAAAAAAATGCCTAACTGATGGTAAGCGGTTACCGTAGCCTATAGACGCTAGCAACACCAGAGGCATCACTTGCGTATTGCCAACTCCAAGGAAAAGGAGGTGAAGGATAATAAGTAGAGGATAAGAAGTGGTTTAGTCCTCCAGTGCTCTCTTCCCCGATTTAGTCAGCCCATTCTTGCTGAGAGAAGCAATGTTCTACCATTAGAAATATGAAGCATTTTATACGGAGCTTTCTTTCAGCATTTTTGGAAAAAGACATTAAATATTGTTCCACACTATGCACAAGTCCTCGGGACCGAACCAGTGGGCCTAGCCAAGATGCATTCTATGATCGCTAACGCTAATAGAAAACTATTTAAATGTATGGGCATTTGACATCTTTAACCATAGATAAAGAAACTATATTTATCTAAGTATTTAACAATATCTATAACGCTAAAGTAACTTAACGTTAGAGATGTCAAATTTCCATACATTTTAATAGTTTTCTATTAGCGTTAGCGATCATAGAATGCAACTTGGCTAGACCCACTGATACGTTTGTTTTAAGCAGTCCGCGTTCGGCTAAGACAAGTTTATGGTTTAGGTATCTATATACATATATGTTATCAATTTGATAAATCGCAAATTCTCTACAACCTGTAATTAGATTAGTATCTAAGATTTTAATACACCAACCATCGTTAGCTAATTATTGTTTCTCTATTGTATAGTCAGGAGTACCTTGTGTCAGTATCCGGGAATTATGATAACGGTGTTCTATACGTGTTGTTAGCAATGAAAACTATGATGTACGTACACAACTGAATATACCTATATGAGCCATGGCCGACTCGATGGTGGAATGGTAACTGACGCTCATGGTAGTGATACTAAGAATACTGCCAAGCTGTTACTAACCATATCATTTAACGTATGGGATTTTTTTTTCAGCCCACAGGTGAGTTAAACAAGCATAGATACTGTCTGCCTAAAAGTAAGCCGTTACCATTGTCTGTGGAGTCTATTGATACAAGAGGCCTCTTTAATGTGTCCCCAATCAAAGGGCTAGAAAGTGCAAAGTGAAACTTTACGCCGATATTCTGTTAAAGGGCGGTACTTCCTGGTTTAGGTAAAATAAATAAATAAATATTCACGGACATTTTCACACTACGCCCCATAGTCTCAAATTAAGCTTAATGCTTGTGTTATGGGTACCAGATTACAGATATAATACATATATTACATTTTTTGTATATACATACATAAATATATTAGATAGAAAACACCCAGACGCAGTACAAATATCTGTGTTCATCACAAAAAATATTGTCCTGTGTGGGAATCAAACCCACGACCTCGTGCACGGAAGTCGGTTACACTACCGACTACGCCAGGAGGCCCGTCAATTTATGCTGTAAGAATCAATCAATAATGCTCTAATTTACTTTCAACTGTTTTATATACCATTGATACTCAAATACGATGTATATAAATATGATCCTTACACCTAAAATAATTAACAAAATACTTCCCAAGCAAAAGGCGTTACTGTATAGTACCGTAAAGTTTACGGATTAGTTATGCACCTGCGAATCGATTTAATAATCGATACATCTAGTGGTACAACCCTTTCCTTGTTTGATCCCTACACGTAAAGGTCCTCCGAATTATTTCTAGATAATAATTTGCAACAACGTTCGATACGAGTAATCATTTGCGTACCAATACATAAAAAAATAAGAGACACTGCACATATAAATTTTTATAAAGAGTGCTATATTAGAGATTATATTCCTTTAGGACTTTATTTCTATTAATATAATAAAAAATATGTCTAACTGCCTCATAGGTATTGCGTTAGTGTATGAGAATATGGATGTTATCACGACACTGCGGGGCAGATAATGCACTTGTGTTTCCGCAAACACTCCTGGGGGGTTAGGCAGAATCTCATATCTCACATCGACCGACCCGTGATGTAACAATAATCCGTTGGCCAATCACGGTGATTCGATCTACCCGGCCTAAGAGGTCAGTGTGACATAGACCCACGCCTGTTTCCCAGAGGAGTAGGCAGAGACAATGGGTTGCCGCTTGTCTTAAAACGGCCTTTCGCTACCTACTTTTCGCCAACGTGAGAACTTCTGAAAGGTGGCGAACTATGTCACTGAAAAGAAAAATATGCCTATAAGCCTAACTAATATTATAAATTTGGAAGTGAGTTTGTTTGTTTGTTTACGCTTTCTCGCTGTAACTACTGCACCAATCAGCATGAAATTTTACACGCATATAGTCTGGAGTACAGAAAAAGCTTTAAAACTAAACTGGGAAATAACTAGTGTACCGTAGTACCTACCTAATATATGTAGTTATACACGATGAAGTCCATACGGACTGAGTCGCGCGCAGAATCTAGTATTTCACAAATTCCAAAATAAGTTCCTTTTTTTATTTTGTTATTAACAAAAGCTCATTAAGTAATGTTACTGGATTTTGTTCTGTATTTTAGCACTTGATATGCTCAGCTACTTTAAATAACAAATTATTGGTGAAAGTGGAAAAAAGACCTTTACTGAAAACAGGATTCGAACCTGCATCCCATCCAACACGGGGAGCTGCTCTAGACCGCTAAGTAAAGTTCCCTTTTTGCACATTCACAAATAAATTTGTTTTTTTAATATAACTGGATGATATTTCTTGCATCCCTTAAATAAATTTGTTCTATATTTTGCAAATAAGTTCCTCACACATACATTTATTTAAGTATACGTTTATTAATTTTTATCCAAATTTGAATTTGGACCAATTTAATTGTGTATATTTCAAATATATCCGATATACAAATATTATACTAGATGCACTTCCAAGATTCTTGGGTTATACAATAAATTGGCAATGGAGACCATACGCCATTGTTCTCCACTTGTAAACATACATTGTCTCAACTGTAGATCGAAGCAATGGTTTAAACATAGCGTTTCTCGTTCCTTATTATCTTGAATGGGGAATGTTATGGGCACTTTCTCCATATTATAGATGCCCCACTTCGTTAGAAAGAGAACTTGCGTGAATATTTAAAGTAAATATCGTTATGATTAATTTTAAATAATGTATCTTACACATTATAATTATTACATATTTGACGGGCCTCGTGGCGCAGTCTGTAGTGTAACGGACTTCCGTGCACGAGGTCGTGGGTTTGATTCCCACTCAGGAAAAATATTTGTGTGATGAACACAGATATTTGTACTGCGTCTGGGTGTTTGATATCTATGATATATGTATGTATTTACAAAAAAAGTAATATATGTATTATATCCGTAATCTGGTACCCATAGCACAAGCGTTAAGCTTAGTTTGGGACCAGAGGACGTTGTGTGAAATGTCCGTGAATATTTATTTATTATCAATGTTTGAAGTTTACACGAAAGAATTTCAAACACATTTCTTATACTCCGTGGATGGCAAACAAGCATACGGCTCACCTGATGGTAAGTGGTTACCGTTGCATATATAGGTACCCTAATAACACTAGAGGCATTACTCGCGCGTCACCATCTCCGAGGAAAGGGATAGGAGTTGGAGAAGATGGATACTAAGGAGAGGATAGGGAGGAGGTTCCGGCCTTAACATCAAATTTATTGGGGACATAATAAAATGTAATGAAATATGTCTAGCTATTGTAGGTAAACTTTACATGAACTATTTAGTGGTAAGAGCCGAATGAGGGAATACCCGAGGAGTGGGCAGCAGCACTCCTTTGAGTATTAACAACATCCACTGCGATCGCCAACCCGCCTGCCAAGAGTGGCGATTATGGCACTAATCCCCCATATGAGCGAAACACATGTGGCGTTCTCTTGGGGAGGCCTATGTCCAGCAGTGGACGATGAAAGGCTGATGGATGAATGGATGATTTAGTGGTAATATGGAGAACACAGATAACATGTAGATTTTACTCGTGGACTTATTCACTATTAACAACTCGACTAAAACCACGCCAAAGATCGTTGTATTTTTGATGTTTTTTTTTTACCCGGTAAAGCAATAATCTACATGTATTAGCTATTTTTTGATGGCTTGTGAAATTTGCCAATCCACACCGGGCCAGCGTGATGGACTATAACTTGCTTCCCTTGACCTTGAGAGAAGACCGTGTCCAAGAGCAGACCAATAATTAGTAACAAAAAGAGGTCTTTAGTAGTATGTGATAAGGAGATTTGGTATGTCTAAAAGATAGTACTGTAGCTCAGTGGATTAGAGCACTTCCCCGGATAGGAAGGGACGCAGGTTCGATTCCCGCCTGTACTAAAATACTCTTTTTCCTTATTCACAAATTATAATTTGTACTTTAAGAGTAGCTGAGCATGTCAAGTGCTAAAAAATAGATCAAAAAGTATAGAAAAGCTTAAGAATAGCTGATTTGATTGAATTGATATCGATTAATTTCATCCATCCATCCATCAGCCTTTCGACGTCCACTGCTGGATATAGGCCTCCCTAAATTGGGGGTATAGTGCCGTAATCGCCACGCTTGGCAGGCGGGTTGGCGATCGCAGTGGATGTTGTTAATACTCGAGGGAGTGCTGCTGCCCACTCCCCCTGGTATTCCCTCAGTCGGCTCTTACGACTCCCATGGGTGGAGAGGGGTGAGACAATTATAAAGCCGACCCCACACGGCCAATTTTAATTACTTCTATGTAATTAAATCCATCGATTAATTACTTCTATGTAATTAAAGAAAGATGTCATTGTTGTCTACTGGGACAGTAAATTTATAAGAAATGTAACTAAATAAGGAACTATGTTGTAGAAATGACGAAAGTGCACCGCAGTAAATATTATTAACACATCGAGATTGGGTCCATTCGGTGGCATTTGCGGAAAGCACGATAGTGGTATTTTAGTTTAGGCTGTGTGGCCACAGTGCTAGCGGCTGCAAAATATAATCTTGTAAGTTAATTTTCTGCACGCCTCATAAGCGAAGCGTTGAGGTGTGTACTACTCTAGCTTCACGCAGAACAACTGATTTTTCAAACTTAAAATGTCTCTATTTATCATATATTGCACTTGTAAAATAATATATACACACACATATCAAGAAAAAACACAATTTTTAACAATCATGATATTTTTGATGCCATTTTTGTTATTTAAACGAGTTAAAAAACTGTTTAAAATAGTTCTGTCTTGGGCATCAACATATTGGTGTGTTGTAGGTAATGTATGTTAAAACGATAACGACTGAAATACTTTACTAATCGAGTCTTTTCTTTTTTTCTTTTACGATTCATTATAATTACGAATAGAGCCCTATCACTTTTCACGGTCTTATTCGATGTGGTTTAATTGTTATTAAATAAACAATAAAATAGTGAATATTTACGCTCGACTCGACACTAATACCAGCGCTATACCTTATTTCGTGAGAAATACTTCTATAGATCAATATACTAATACTTCTTATAATTAGCGCTAGATGGCGTATAAGACATGAGAACCACATTAATAGGTACTTTTTGAAATTAGCGCTATCTATGTGATTTATTGAAAACTATTTAGTAAAACCAATACATTATTAGTTAGTTATCAAATAATCAATTTTATTGTGAAAAATGAAGAATGTGAGGCTTGCGCTTTTGGATTTTCCAAAGTATTTAAATTATAGTCTCATACCTATATCGTTAAAGGAAGTAACACACCTACATTTCACTTATTATTTAGTGGATAGGTAATTATAATATTTTTTCAAGCTATTACTGAATCACTATTTGGCACGGGCCCCTTTTAGAGTGAAAGCAATTAAGGCCATAGTCCAACACCCCAGAGCAGATTGGCAAACTTGACAAGCCGTCGAGAAAATCTCAGGCATGCAGGTTTCTTCACAATGTTTTCCTTCAAAAACCGTGTTATTTTTTATAAAAAAATACACATATAATTTCGAAATATCTATATACGTCAAAGGTTTGTGCTGTCGGTGGACCCAGGACTGGGATTGAAGTTGATCCTATTGTTTATACCGTTTTTTTGTTTTACCATTAAGCTATTACTGCACTATTTTTATAATATTAACTACTATACTACACTATACATGATAAATAATAATCTTATCAAACAAATAAGGGAGAACTTTACGAATTCGTTAATTGTATAAAATAAATATCAATATATTACAATATAAATCAATAGATGGCGTTGTATATTTGAATACCCCTACTCAGTTAGTTACTGTACTACATAAATAGCCGTGCCATTGGATGTTGAACATTAGAAATCAGCGCCTTACTTTTTATATTACGCTAGATTAAAAAATAGTTGGGGCACAAAATCGCTGTCAGTGTAAACCTACAAAACATACAACATTATTTTACTTTTGATTACTAACGAAAGGAGGCGCCCTTTATGCTCCAGTGTGGCTCATACTACATAGGGCAAATATGACTTGAGACAACAATTTTGTAATGCATACAAAGTATTGCTTGTAAACGGTAATCTTATTGCAATATGAATGAGACTCCTTGGTCTTTAGCGTGTAATGGATTTCATATTACCATGTAACAATGAATTGATTATGGATTTATTATATTAAATAGTTTTACTCGCGTATTCGCGTACATGGCTTATTAGATATTTATTTCCTAATATCAGATTTTAATAAAATAAAGCCTATATTCTGTTTTGTTTTTTATTTAACCTTTCTTTTATAGTCCTTCCCTCCATTTTTGATACATGGCTTTATACAGATACACCGGTTCTAGTGTTTTATTATAATACGTATAGATTTCAACGAATTGATGTATTATCAGATAAGCCTACCTGATGGAAAATGCAACTTACTAACCTCTTATTGTGAAGAGAACCGTGCATTTTCTGTCTGCCATAAAAAATCAATACTACGACTAATACAATATTACGATCTAAAGAATATTATAAATAAACATTTGCGCTAAGGCTATTAAGATTCATGTAAGTATAATAGTTTGAAAATAGAAAAAAATACCTTCAACATCCCTGGTGATTGTAATATCTTCACGGCAAGATTAAAAAGGTAAGAGGATTCTCATTGCTGTAAATGCATATGTGCATATTATGAGTTTAAATGAAGAGAAATGATTTCATGATGACTTGTGAAGCCTGTCTTTTACTCGATCAACTTAAAAGTCATACCTCGGTTTTATAAAATAGGTTGAAGTCTGGGTAGAAAACAAATCAGTTGTTGTGTCTTTTTTGCCAGCCTGGTGGTCAACGGTTGCTGTAGTTTAATAATGTTAAATGCGCGATTATTTGCGAAGTAGAAAGGGGATGGATATACAAAAACAAAACACGGCTATACTACCCTAGACTTAGGAAAACTTAAATGCAATATTTCTTGTTTAGTTTTGCCAGACAGTAAATTATATAGGTACTCGTGTTTTAATTAAAATACAACTTTATAAACGCATCTCCGTCCTACTGTTGGACACGATTCTTCTCACAAAATTACTGGCACTTAGGTCAAAGTCCACCACACTGACTCAATTTAGATTGCCAAACTTCACATGCCGTCGAAAAAGTCTCCAAGAAATGCATGTTACAAAATTGTTTACTTGACTGACTAGGGATTGAACGGGGTATCCAATTGCAGTTGCTGGTCTTGCCTCTAGATCATCACTATTTTATAAGTTGTGCCAAAATGTTGCGCATGCTGTATCGCTTCTGCAGATTAGCCCAAAAAAATGTATAGGTTATGACCGCACTCATTTGCATCACAATAAAAATGATCGTAATATATTTTAATTTCCCTCACACATTCATACAGCTTATTTAGTATGCATCCGCCGTTAAGTCCCTTAAGCCTTTGATGTGCCGCATCGTGAAATTTTTATCTCACAAAAGACGTGCTTCAAATAAATTGGCAAAAACTATAATGTACGATTTATTATATACAGAACGAAAATCTTCGTGAGGACTAAACGCCATCTTTTGGTAGACCTTATTAACACATTCCACATACCACATAAATTCACAGGTAAAATGTCCTAAAATTTTCTCATGTCTTTATATTGAGAACAAAGCCCTATTTACAGCATTTATTAGTCCCACTATAAACTACAAGCCTTTTCCATATACATATGTAAATGCACGCTTGTTTCCCAAATGGGTAGGCAGAGACTAGACGTCCATTTATTACCATTCTTGACACGCTTTCTTTCAGATTCCTATTCTTCAGATATTGCTGCTGATGCAACTTCGTCTGAGTTGCATTTATTATAAACATCATGAAGCAGAGGTAGAACAAAGAGGGGAAGATTGGGTGGGTCACCCACTCTCCCCCACTTTCTCGTGGTAAGAATACGCTCATCACCTAACACGTAGAGCTTAAAAAAATCGTTTATTAAAATTTGAATAACTTCATTTTGAACTAGCACATCACCCGCAGCTTGGCTCGCGGTATAGTAATAATTCCATATTGCATAGGATTTGCAAACAATCCTTTATTATAAAACACAAAGTGAAAAGCAATCAGGAGCAATTGTCACGATGGCTAAATTGGCAAAGCATCTAGATTTTTCACTTTGTGTTTAATGTATAGTGCTAAGCATGTCAAATGCTAAAAATATATATAAAAATATCTAAATAAATAATCCTTTATTAGTGCTCACCTATAGTATCAAACCAACCCAAGTCTAAATGTTCACGGTCCTAGCCACGAGTTTGAATTGTGCATTGATATGTAAATCAGCCAATTATTATTTCATACATATAGATAGATGCAGATCTATATCGCAATATTTTTTTTAGATAACGGATTAAGTTTTTAATTGCTTACTTCCCTTAGTCACCTCATAAGACACTCGTGGGAAAGAATGGGTGGTGACACTTGTATTCTTAGTCCGTCACTACACGGAAAAATACCTGCGCCAATACCTTTGCAGGATCATCTATAGCGTATAATTTGAGTTATCTTATACCAATATCTTCTTTTTATGTTGCAGGTACGCATATCTGAGACAAATAAATCAGTTTTACGAGGTGTTGGTGTAAGTATTATCTAAAAATGTAAGCCATTTATTGTATTAAGTGATATACGTGTTTTAGCAGGATATCGTTAATTTTGCAAACCCAATCGTTAGTCTGATTAATATGCGTATTCAATATGAGAAATGTGCAGAAGGTTTTTTTAAGGCTAACTCGCAGTAGGTAGAAATCTGTAGCGATTTTTAGCGTGAACTAACGAATCGGTAGTCTGATTAATATGCATACTAGAAATATACAGATAAGACTTTTTTAAATGACATCTACTGTAGAAAAAATCCATGTATTTGCCGAATCACATTATTTTTGATGGCTACATAATAATACATCTAGATTTTTGTGAAACATCCAATTAATTTTGTAATAATTACATAATAGAATCAGAAAAAAAAATGTTGGTGTTATTACATGCGTCATAATAATAATCCTGTTAATATTATACAGGCGGAAATTTTAATGTTTGTTCACGCAAAAACGGCTGAACAGATATGGATGAAATATCGCATATTTTCATACTATGCCAGTGGGAAACAAGTTACGGCCCACCTAATGTTAGACGGTTACAGTAGTCTTTGGACACTACTTACTTACTTATCATCACGCCATTTCCCTTGCGGGGTAGGCAGAGAGAACAGAGTGCCAAAAGGCTCTATTCTTGCATACATCTCTCGCTTCCTCGACATTCATAACTCTCTTCATACACGCTCGCCGTTTTCGGAGACCGATTTGGTCTAGGTAGGCGAGTCTGTCGGTCTCCCCCTGTACCTACATCCTTCCACTTTCGCATTGTACCTATATCTTCTTAACCAGTCGTTCGTCAGGCATGCTTTCCACATGTCCAAATCATCGGAGCAGTCCTTTTCGCATCTTTATACCAATACTCTCTTTCATACCTACTCGCTTAGCTAGTTAGACACTAACAATACTAAAGGCATCATTCGCGCGTCAACAATTCAAAGGCAAGTCATAGGTAGGAGCGAGATAGTATAATAAAGAGCGGATAGTGAGGGAGTTTGAGTCTCTGACTTAGCATCTCGGGGTTTACCCGTTGTCCCTTGGTACGTAGGGGATAGGCAGTCACTTCGTGTAAATACTGGTCATGGATAACCTTCAACTGGACTGAAGCCGATCGTAACAAAGCTTGGGATAGGGTTCGGAAGGTGAATCTATTTCTGTCATCGGAGATCATGAATTAGAATTCCACTTATAAATGAGACATAAAATTTTATACGGAATAGTCGTTGTTCATCCATATAAATAACACCACCATACATGTACCAAGGTATATGTTAATGTTCGTTATCTATTTCATATTTGACACGTGTGATAAATGTGTCACGCTATGACATAATCACTGTGAGCTCTGATCCGCCTTATCTGAACAAGTCCAGCCAAAAAGTGGTCGAATAATTTACAAACATAATATCTTAATTAGTTGAAATAAGATTAATTAGATACTTGATTGCAGACGTAGTACTTACCCGATAAAAGGAAGTTATTAATTCGTTCTGTCAATACTTTCGGTATAAATACGGTATTGTAGGAGCAGGAAAAATTATATATAAGTATCGTGTTTTTCTAGTTTTGAAATTAAGTATCCGGCTTTTAATATTTATTTTTTGTAAATACGTGGAGCTAACACCTTTAATTCCTCATGCTTACGTTTTTCATTCAATATTTATTTGAAAAGTAGTCTGAATACGTATTTGCAGATATCTTTCTGAACGTTTTTTCTTCTGAAGTCACGAATCGCTATGCGTTATTGAAGGAATACATAATAACGTGTTAAATATTTTATTAAACTTTATTTATCGCTGAAAGAGTGCACAGAAAGGCTTGATTAGATGTAATAAAAGGCGTGCGTGACGTTCTGTAGTATCTACTTTCAGATTCCTATTTAATAATTTTACAAAAATACTTCGTATAGTGAACATTGTAAAATTCATGTTAGGATAAGCAAGATTCTACCACTTTAAATGTTGTAGATAGGTAATTGTAATTCATGCATTAAAGTACTGATGATGAAGCTGGCATAAATATGCACATAATTCACTTCAGCATCGCGACCAATTTTATAAATAGAAATACCGAGTCCATTACCTAATTGCACGTTGTACAATAGTGCAATACTGAAAGAAGTACTCTCGACAGGACATAACCAATAGCTGACCATTTTGAGCCATTTACATCACACTATTGCAGGTATGCAGTAGTATGAATAAATTATAAGCATAAAAAATAGTTTAAAAAATTATTTACATTTCTTTTTTCATATCAAAAATAATTTAGTTGTCATTGCAAATATATAATACCTATTTACTAGTATACTTATACTATACCTATTTACTTTATTTAGTAAATATATTATGGAATTACAAGGGCTCGTCACAGAATTTTAGTGAAACTTGAACGTATTTCTCTTTGATTGTTATATACAAAACCAAATTAGGTCCTCGCTTGAGCGAAGTAGCTAAAAATATATAGTATCCATTCCAATCTTTAGGGATTCTAGTGTCTTAAGAGACAATTAAAGTCCTAAATTTATAAAATAGACAGTAGTAGTTATATATTAGTAAAAGTACCGTCAGAAAAGCAAACTTGAAACAAAACTATTAAAATCTGTCTAGCATCACATATGTACCTATTATAATATTTCCTTTATATTGCGAAAAAGGCATATCCAATATTGGAACGTATCAATAAAAGAAATAACTTCATAAATCGGTCTCGTGTCGTTGCCGTAGCTCGTAAATTCTAACACAGAAACGCTAATAGATCACTATTTAGAAACTCACTTTGAAGTATAACCCAGACAAATAAAGTCCTACACTTTTGCATTCCATTCGTATAGAGGTTTCTGAACCTAACAAATACATTTTGAATTTAGCCAGCTGTGATGAAAAGTACTTGAGAAAGGAGAATTTAGACAGCTTCTTTGTAATTTTATGATTGTGAAAATAGGTTTTCGTTTCCTAGAACATATTTATAACCTATACTAAAATTTTGTATGACCACACGAAGTCACCGAGTAGGAGTCACTTGGTCACCCATCGATCGACGTAAAAATGGCTTTACCTTCTTGTTCTTTGCTAAATGCAACTGATTTCAAATTTTAAACACAGCTGCAATATTTGTTCATCCAGTATACCTAGATACTGAAGACATAATTTTGTGCCCGACTTTTACGATTTTACGCACAGCGTGTCCATGAATATAGAATTGAAAATTCATATACAGACTGTTTGAGAATATTTAATTACATTTTTATTTCCGTCTCTTTCATTTAATTCCTGAAGGTCTGCTCATATTGAACATCCATAGTAGAATTAATCTCTTTATCGATGAGAAACATGATTAAAGAAATATTTAAATATTTTTAGTATTTGACATGCTTAGCCACTTTGTGTTTAATGATTAAATAAAATTAATTTACAAAGTAAATTATTTAAACTGTTTTCTAGTTATTATAATACCAAAAACCACAAACTAAGATTTCACTTAAAATATTTTTATTCCGACATTGTTAGTTTACCCCTTTACCTAACCCTTGCTTATCCTAGCATAAATGGGCCGGCTCGATTGTGGAAGTACTACCTGAGCGTTCTGGAAGCCCGAACCCTCTCCCTGTCTTCTTCTTAGTATCCTACTTATCCTCTATATATACTTCCTATCCACTTCTTATACCTTTCCTTGGAGATGGCAACTCGCGAGTAATGCTTATGGTGTTAGACGCTATAATATAGGCTACGGTAACAGCTTACCATAAGGTAGGCCGTATGCTTGTTTGCCACCCATGTAGTATAAAAAAAACACAGGTGATTCTCTCTCCTTGGGGGTTAGGCGGAATGTCATATCTCACATGTCGATCGTATCGTGATCACTGTGATTGGTTGAGAGATCACCGTGATTGGCCAACGGATTATTGTGACATCACGCGTCGGTTTCTCAACAAATCACAGTGATCTCGATACGGTCGACACGTGAAATATGACATTCTGCCTCAGGGGGCTTGTCCAACATATTATATAATACAGAAAGAAAAGCGCAAAATAATAAATACCTAATACAACGAGTAGTAAAATAGCAAGTATATATTCTAGATAAGCCATTCTTGAAAATATTCATTTAGTTGAATATTTAACATAAACGACAAATTATAATTTGTGATTAAGGAAAAAGGGTATTTTAGTACAGGCGGGAATCGAACCTGCGTCCCTTCCTATCCAAGGAAGTGCTCTAATCCAGTGAGCTACAGTACTATCTTTTAGACATACCCAATCTCCTTATCACATTTGTCTTAACGACCAACGCCCTATATCGGAACGCGTTCGATAGAGGGTCGAGGTTCGATTCCCGCCTGTACTAAAATACCCTTTTTCCTTATTCACAAATTATAATTTGTACTTTAAGAGTAGCTGAGCATGTCAAGTGTTAAAATATATATCAAAATATTCATAAACGAGCTCATAGTTCAAAAATTCATGTAACTCACACGGGTAAAAGGCTAATACAGCATGGTTTTGGAGTCATCCTGTATATAAAGTATACTAGCATTATATTTTAGTTCAGTTCGTCTGAAGCCGGAATAAAGTCTTTTAAACGTCCATTTTACAATGTCAATGTAGCTAGCTTTTAGCACGGCAATTAACTCATAAGCGATAGCGAGTTAATATTGTATAAGAATATATATTTCGCCTAACACGAGTATTATGCGGTAGAGGTCGAAACTTTATTTACCTAGTCTGGAAGTCTTGTCTGGTCTCTGTTAGATTTGCTTAACGATGTGCAGAATCAATATCAATGCCACATGTCAATTGTTGATTCGATTTAAATGGGACAATAAAATTGTTTTTTGTGTTGCACAAATGTTTGTGTTGAGTGTACTTTGTGTTTTTATCTTTCAATAATATGTTTGTAAAGTTCCTCTCTATCCCGGAATATTCCCTTTTCATTTCCCACAGGTATCTTAAAAATCAGAAGAATTAAAATTAAAAGATTACAAAATAGTAAGTTTGTAATACAACAACGTGAAATAAATAGATTTGAAGCATAATATGGAATAAATACTACAACTAAGTAATGATGTCTGATAGAAATAATTGAGAGAAACAGACCGACATTGGACCGATTCAAATGATTTGGGTTTAAGCAAAATGCCCCTTATAATGAATGCCCAAAATGCACCTTTGGAGTTGTATTCAGTGACACTAACACGTACACAAGATCCTTTTAAAGAGCACAACTACAGCTCAGTTTAATTTTGAATTAGTTAACATTATTTTGTTATTTGGTAATCGTTTGTCTCAGTATAATTGTCATGCATAACGTTAGATTAAAGTATGCTAATTCTGAAATAAGGTAACATTTAGACATGCTAATATACCTTAAGGAATTCCATTGTTTCAAATTTATTGCATAAGAAACTGAGTAAATATCTTAGTGACCTATAAAATAAGAATATAATTTATTCAATATTTCATATAAATGTAAGCAAATGATTCTATCTGTATATAAATATTTCATATTTTAATATTATTATTTGATGATAGTGTTTAAATAGATTGAACTGTAAAATGTCAAACAGAAAAGGACAAACAGACGGACGGTTGCCAATAATATAGAAATTAGTAATTAAGTTTAAAAGTATCTGCAACAAAGGAATATATACTAATTATAACTCTAAAATATAGATAAATGTACCTAGTAAGGAATAATCGATGCGCTGCGGGGAATTTTACAAATGCATTTGTGTATCTATAACAAAATTTATGCACACAGAGTAAATTTAATCTTAACGGCAACACTTGATACAAATGTTATTCTAAAACATTTAGGCGATTAATAGACATAAAAAACTATTTCCGTCATAATCACATGAAAATTTGTCTTAAATACTAAGCTTCATAGTATCCTATATATCCTGGGTCATGAAAAAGTATTTTATGGTTTGCGTGACAGGAAAATTTAAGGCAGTCCATAATTATACCCCGTGGACATCAATAACCTAGTCACTATTACTTTGGTACTAAACTATAGACAAAACACAGGTGGTAGTTGTTACACCCAAGCCTATTTTTTCGGGGATAAAATATCAATGTTTACCTCGCTCCCGCTTATGTTTTAGATATGCTCCACCAGCGGTGAAGAGCGCCATAAAAAGCGTTTACAACGTAAACACAGAATGGAGGATGCCATCGGGCCGTTCGCAGTTATTCTTATATACACACTACTCAAATGCTACCTACGTTTTAAATGCCCATATTCGAGCAATATGTAGTTTTGCATACACTGTATAATAAATATGGAATTTGTAAGCAGCTTAGTATTTAAAAGTTAGACAGTACAAAACTGTGTTCTTGTTACCTTACTGAAGGCTGCAGCACTGTGAGCTACTTAAAATATTATTATATTTTCTTTAGTTTTAACTTTTGAATATGGGATTGCTT
Organism: Leucoma salicis; assembly: GCA_948253155.1. Lineage (NCBI taxonomy): Eukaryota > Metazoa > Arthropoda > Insecta > Lepidoptera > Erebidae > Leucoma > Leucoma salicis. Next base: position 3,539,832 of record OX411808.1, on the reverse strand, counting down.
CTAACACTTAAGTAATATAGAATTAATTCTGAGATACAGAATACTCGCTACGCAAATTTTGGACGATAAGCAATCACTTATAATCATAAATATATTTTCTACTAGCCTGTGGTCTTGGACTTCCTCGGCGGGAACTGGAAAGCTAATTTGTAGCTTACAATCACAAAAAATCCGTAAAATTTGTTTTGTATTACCGCTACTTTTTTTGTTTGCATTTCTGGTCCCCGATATAGTAGCTAGATAAATTACTATTACTGTTTTAATGTGTAATCAAAAGCTATCGAACAAAATTACCAAAATTTGGTTCTGGTGAAGCTTTTGCGATAATGCATATAATATATGCTGTGATGTTTGATTTCCATATAATTTGAACATATTTACATCCCTTGAATATTGTTGTTTTAATTATAATGTCTCAATTAAAATCACCAATTTAGGGATTTTGTTAAATTTAATGTTTCAATCTCGTGATTCGAAGACTTCCTGGCCACACGTAAAGTAATATATTATACAAGAAAATATATGCTAGGTGGGACTGAAATACCTTTCATACAATACGAATCTAGTGTACCTCCATTGTTACAAGGGAACTCAGTCGGACAGGGCCGTTTCTTAGCATAACATTACCTATTTATGATTCCTTATCTACAATAACGGTACTGCGGAGCCTAGAAAGTTAGCTCCGACTTCGATTTATATATTACATTCTAAGTCTGAAATCATTAATAACATTGTGTAAAAATGTTTTGCTATCATTTTTATCAGTCTGTAAATTACTATCTGTGCCCGGTCATTTCAATCGCTTTTTAATCCTATAGGTCGATTACGGTTTCTGGAAGCAAATAGGCATTATTGATGTTTCTTTTTTCAATAGTAACATAGAGTCTGGAATCTCTACTCACCCTGTCAAGGATAACGGCGTTAAACCAACAATAAAGAGTTCACATATAATATAAGTATCTAAAATAATCTTACTAATATTATAAATACAAAAGCTTGTATAATTTTTCGTCAATCACGCTATTAACAGCTCAAAGGATTTAATTAAGTTTCCGTAGGACCTATCTTTGGTATATAGACCTAAAGACTTAACGAGTTTGAATCACATTAGATACATCTGAATTATGACCGGAACAAACTCATAGGTAATTTTTTTCCCGATAAGAGTACTCATAGAATTAGCGAATTTAGCAAAATTGGTGTTGTAAGAATAGAGGTATTGGTATAATAACAAGATTGCCAGACATTTACACATCATGGATTGATTTGCTTAGCACTATGTAGGATATGAAAACAATACTACCTATATATACCAATTTCCAAAATCTAGTGCGGACGAAGTCGCGGGCAGAATTAAGTCGTCTAATAAATACCAATAAATGCCTAAGGTCCAAAATAAAAAAGTGGAAATATCTCGATAAGAACCGCGTAGGGTGGTGACAACATCGACTAAATAAAATAAAAAGATGTACGGACCCCAAAGGTGTCGCTCGGGCCTTGTTACGTTATCTCACTGTAAGGGTCCAGATCGATCAACGCTAACAAAATTTAAAAAATTAACAATGAATGATGTCATTCATGAATCGAGTTATTGAATGATGTACTGCGTGTTTGAATTCAATATAGCCGTAAGTCGGTTATGCTTATTTTATTAAATTAATAACTTTTAACTATTAAGGAGAACACTTTAAGATTAGTGATGTGAACGCTTGCGCGGCAGTAGGGTTCGCGTCGTACTTCGAAACGGATGGCCCATTTTCGATTGAGCTTACGATCACAACTCTTACTATATTTTATAAGGTATATATTCATAAGGTATATGCTACTTTTAAAGTATAAAGTCACAAGTAGCAGCAACAGTGGGGTAAGATTTTTAAATATCAATCTAGGAATTCTTAATATCTACATGCACACGTTAAATATTTAAAATATCCTTTGAAGGCACTCAAAAGTAAAATCTTTACACATTCCTTTGACAGTAACTCTGCATACTTTTCATAATAAAGCGCTAAATTTTCATTAAAACTCACTTGCATTGCGTCGTTTGCGCACAAAAAATACCACGGATCTCGCTCCGAGGATGCCCGAGCGTAGACGATGTTACCCGAACATCGTTCGGCCATTACGAATAATTACTCAATCGCCGAAACGTGGAATGCTTTCGGTCGACTTTGAAAGCGAATGATTTGTATATAAAGCCTTATACGGGTTTCTGCTTGAAACATTGATAAAGTAAAAATGGCGTTTCTTCAAAATGTCGCTATGGCGTGTTATGTGGAATTATTAATTTAAGCATTTGTAGGGTCACAAATTACAATTGAAAAAATAACAACAAGCTATTAAGTGGAACTTTGGTGCTTTTTTGATCCAAATTAATAATAATAATGTCTTTATTGTGTCAAAAATATTACAAATATTTTGAAATATAAGGATGTCCTGTGACATGGGATTTAGTCTCTTAAAACAATCCAAGAGGCTTGTCAGTATTAGAAACATACTTACCTACATAATATTTAATTCTTTAACGTAACATATACACATTAGTGTGTGTGTGTTTGTGTGCATGTGTGTGTGTGTGTGTGTGTGTGTGTGTGTTTGTGTGCATGTGTGTGTGTGTGTGTGTGTGTGTGTGTGCGCGCGTGTGTGTGTGTGTGTACGTGTGTGTGTGTGTGTGTGCGTGTGTGTGTATGTGTGTGTGTGTGTAGGTAGTATTAGAGTAGTATTAGAAAGTAGTAGTAGTATTAGAAACATACTTACCTACATAATATTTAATTCTTTAACGTAACATATACACATTAGTGTGTGTGTGTTTGTGTGCATGTGTGTGTGTGTGTGTGTGTGTGTGTGTGTTTGTGTGCATGTGTGTGTGTGTGTGTGTGTGTGCGCGCGTGTGTGTGTGTGTGTACGTGTGTGTGTGTGTGTGTGCGTGTGTGTGTATGTGTGTGTGTGTGTAGGTATGTGTGATGTGTATTTGTAAATTCCAACTACATTACTTAACTCTTTTTTTTTAATAGCTATTCACACTTTTCCAGGATAAAACTTAAACTTTGTCCTTTTCCGTACTCGGGAGTAGGTGTATGCTAAATTTTATGATGCATCTGTTCTTAGTTACGGCTGAAAAAGTACCAAACTAAACTTCTGTATTAAAATAAAACTAAATTGTGTTAAGTAAGTATTAATTTACTAAATCAATTGTAACTCCTACCATCGTCATTTCGGATTCACGCAGCCATGAAACATCTACATTGCTATCCCTATGGGAAGATACATAATTTTCTCCTAATTATAGTGGTGCATCATCATAAGACATCGGATTGTCTCTACCCCTGGTATTGTTAATGATTGGTGGTCCCTATTTAATTTAAAAACCCAAGTTCTCTTGTTAATAAGTCTGTTAGAAAAAGAAATCAACTGACAGAAACATTTTATTACCGATATTATATATAATTACTCTAACAACTTACTATTAGGAATGCGTTGATATGCTGACAAGTGTAAGGTTAGTTATAACGAACGATAGTATCAAAATGTATGTAAATTTATGCAATGCTTTAATTACTGAATCGCCTCAAATCAAACTAAAGGTCACTTCGTAGTTGAGAACAGTGAACTCTTTGGAAGCTGAGGTTAGACCGGTGTGATATTTCGATCAAAATATTTTTCATTCATAATTTAAGAAGCATTGGTGAAGATAAATGATTATTTTTATATGAACAAAAGTAGCGATTTTTATTAAATAATGTGATCTCTGTTAATTTTATGGAATATATTATGTTTAAGGCTTTGTATTTTTAATTAGAATTCATATTATTTATTTTACGTATAGTGGTGATGTGTAGGTACGATACCAGGTAGCTCCTCTAAGAAATTATTGAGTCTGTCTATAATATACATCACTATTCATATATTTTTGAAAGATTTTTTAAAAAAAATAGATACATAATTTAGTTTTATATTAAACCAGCCTTTGTCCGCGGCTCCGCCGCAGCCAAAAGCTAGTTTTTAGGTTATATCTCAGGTTCCCGTTATAGTAGCGGGATAATAATGTATATCTACCAGTTTTAGGTATAATCAAGAGCTAACAAATTAAAAAGTTACATCATATCCGTGATGCGCGAACGAACAAACAGATAAACAGACAAACAGACAAAAATCTGAAAAAAAAATTGCTTCATAAAGTATTTTTTTCTCAACTATTTTAAATGTACAGACACAGCTCTGTTACAGCTTTATAATAGTATTAAATACTAAGAAAAGTTTTGAGTTTGTAGCGGTATATACAACATCTGTAATTGCATATAATACAACAGAACAGTGGGTACTGTACAGGACAGAGCTGACACTAACAAATCGTACAAATCGTAAACGCTGCGGTAACCGCTTATTAGGATTAATCAAACGCAACACTATTGACATAAACTATACTTAAGTGTCTATTTAAAAAATTAAACTGCAATCTGTGCAATTGAATATTGATAAATGTTCTACAGGAATTGTGATTAATTTATACATTTAAATGTGTACGGAGGTATAAGCCTAAACTTTCGTTTGGCTGGTAATTTTAATTTTTTTTTGTAAGATTTTACAGTCTGGGAGGTGAAGAACAAAAAAGTATTTGTCTGAATTTTAGTGTGGTTCTTGCATTTTTGGCAGTACAGTTCTCAAAATTGACGATAGTAATTTACTTCTGCATTTGCGGTATTTAATTTTTGTGTTGTAGTTAACATTTGGCATTCATTAAACTCGATTTAACTTTAGTATCTGTATTCGTTACTAATATTATAAGGTCTAAGCAATCAAAGATCGTAAAAATCTAAAACATCACTAATAGGAAGCTTTCCAATGTAAACGGAACAGAGCACCTCTATAATTTAGAAATAAGTAGGTGTACTACCAAGTAATTGAATCCGCTTTCTGACCATAATTCTGGTCCACGGCCGAGCTGTCATCGCCTGCATAGTCCTATAGGGATGGGGAAGGGTAATATATCTATGCGATTTTAATTGCTCATTATTCGATAAGAGCGCTTTAAATTGTCTGTAAAGTTATAAGGAATGTATGCGAGGTATTCGAGTAACAATTATTATTGTCAATGACAATAAATTATTTAAATAACGAATTGTAGGAAGTTCATAGGTATTACAAGTATGCATAAAAAGCAAGTCTTAAATGTTTCTTAGGCTCTTTTATGGAACTAGAAAATAATATTTTTAATTCTTGTCTAAGCATTTTAGAATCAGTTAAGCTTTAATCTTTGGTTTCACTAAAGAATTACAATAAAATATGTGAAAACTTCTGTAGATGCAAAAAGTTGACAATCAACTTTAAAATATTACTTTTAAATTGAGTTTTTAATCGATTAGCCTATCCTTGCCGTGTTAATTGGAAGTCTGATAAGTTTTTACGGCTAATTAATTTCACAATTATAGGTAATGCGCACTCATCGAGGAAATTGCAAACGCGATGGAATCTTTAAATTAGAGTTGTTCAGAAGAAAATATAGGCCATTTTTACACAAAGTAAGTACAGAAACTTGTTAATAAAACTTATAATATTGATGCATAGCATAATAACATGGTCTCATATTAATGTAGTTGAAGTATCATTATCCTTAAGCGATAATTTATTAAACATTGAGACTTCGTACATAGAGACAAGGTTACAAATCGCTTGTGCAGTTTTTTTCATATAGGGATGGGTAAAGATTGGCGTATTGATAATATTATTTATGTAGATTTAATCTTGAACAAGTGTTAATGAATATTTTAATTTGATTTTGAATTTGTTGCATCCTGATTTGCAAGTTTACTAGATTCTTTTACAAAATTTGTAAAATAGTTGTAATATGTTTTTTATCCTACTAATATTATAAATGGGAACGTTTTGGAAGACGCGTTTGTTTGTCAAGCATCTAAAAACAGAATTTATTCAAATATCAAATGGATTCGAAAATCACTAATAATATTATATATATATATATATGTATATATTATATTTACGATATCTTATATCGACTTCGTAAGATATTTTATCATCAAGCTTGTTTGCCACCCTCATAGTAAAAAAAGGAGTTGTAAATGTTTTTTTTTTATACAGATACTTTTACAATTCTTAGGTTATGTACTTTTGAAACTAACTACTCATCTCATTATTGTTATTGAATATATAACTAAAGGACAGAAATAAGTAAAGATCTAAATTATTTGTTAATGAAGAAAAAGAGATTTTTCGTGGGAGCGGGAAACGAGGAGCCCACATTTTTTCCAATCCGGGGAAGTGCTCTAAGCCACTAAGCTATCGTACTGATCTTTCGACCATCCCAATTTCTTAATCACATTTGTTTTACGACCAACGCCATCTATCGGCAAGCATTACATGCATCCAATATAGTAAGTTTAATTTTTCAATTAAAATTCATACTATTAGATGGCGCCATTTTTTAAACATTTTTTTTAGATCTATTTCTTTTAGCAATTGACATGTTCCGCTACTTTTTAAAGTACAATTTATTTGTGAATAATGAAAAAGAGATTTTTACTAGGAGCGGGAAACGAACCCGCCGCATCTTTTCCAATCCAGGGAAGTGCTCTAAGCCACTAAGCTATCCTACTGATCTTTTGATCATCCCAATTTCTTAATCACATTTGTCTTACGACCAAAATCAAAATCTCTTTTTCTTTATTCACAAATAATTTGTACTTTAAAAAGTAGCGGAGCATGTCAATTGCTAAAAGAAATAGATCTAAAAAAAATGTTTAAAGATCTAAATTATTAATCGATATATTTCGATTAAATCGCTTAAACTCAAGATTATTCTCCCATCACTATGCAGCCCGTCGCAAAAGGCGCGGGCGTGACGAAGTCTCTATCAGCGATGATCTAAACGGAATAAGTAGTAGCTTCCTTCTGATCTACTCGCTATTGATCTTAGTATTTGTACAAGTGTACATGTCCACCCATAGAAAACCTACAATTATTCCAAGCCTTTTTATGAAGAATATTGAATATTCATTTAAAAACGCCGTGATTACCACTTACCAAGGCCGTGGCTCGTCTGCCATAAAAACAATTAAAACAAAATATTTTGCTCCGTGCGTTGGTAAATACCCGATTCTGGCAATCATGAATAAATATGACAGTAGCTCTGTCATAGCCAGTACCCTCAATTACAAACTTTTTTTTTTATTTAAAGTTTAAATTTTATATAGTGAGAGAATCTGAGGTTAGTCGTGCAGGATCTGATAAAGTAGAAAGGCGATACTAATACAACACAATTGAGTAATTTAAGAGTTACAGAAATGACAATAGCTTAGTATCGTGGTATTAAAATTGTTTATTTTTGTAACTGCTTCTGCGGTGCAGCGGTAGCGTGAGCGACTGCTGATCATGGTCTCGGGTTCGATTCCCGGGTCGGGCAGTATTATTGAGCTTTTTCGTAAAAAGAAAAATGCTCAGTAGCAGCCAGGAGTTTGAAATTGTGCCCGGTAGACGTCAATAAGCTCGCCGCCTATTAATCGGGAGTTAAACATAGCTGGCGAACCGTGGGTGTGTAATAGACCTCTGCCTACCCCTTCAGGGAATACAGGCGTGATGCTATGTTTTTATTTAGAATCTTTTGTAATATTTTCCACAATAGGAAGAACCCCCTTCTCATCTTCTCCTTATTATCCCTCTTCTCTAACTCCTATCCCTTTCCTTGAAATGGGTGACACTTACTTGTCACCATTTTTCTCACATGATACCTCTGATATAGATAGCGTTTATAGGGTATGGTAACCGCTTACCATCAGGTGGGCTGAATGCTAGTATTTTCTGTACAAAAAATTAATAGAACTTGAAGCAAAACACGTTGTCTATATCTGGGCTATGCTATCTATAGGAATATTTTAAATACCAATTCTCTCTTAACTTTATCTTAATTTTATAACATTTAATGCTACACCTACATAGAAAAGAACATTTATATCAATCAGACTTTCGGAGTTCCCACCGTGCACCATAAATAATATAGAATTAACACTCATTCGAATATTTCTAAGCAATCAAATTAAGCGACCTCATTTAAACATAGCGTTAGTGTGTCCATGATTTTATAACTTATATAAGATTACTTCTATATATTGATTATTTGGATATTGCTCGCTTATTTCTCATAAAAAAATAACGTCATAAAAGTTAGCTAAAGATGACTTGTATCAAATTCAAAACCAGCACTTATATCTGATATAATTACTAATTTAATAAATTAAAACTATGAGATTATTAATGCTAATTTATAATTATCTACTATTAATAACAATTTGAAAAAATATTTACTTTGAATATTATAAGATAAATGCAGGAATGTCTTTCTACAAACAAGTGCGTACTCCCACTTTATGCTAAGTCCTACCACCAGTAACAGTAATTCAATTTCCATTGATTCAGCGTATTGGTTTATTGAATAAATTCATCTAATTCTGAGGCCCATGTCTACCAATCGATAGCTCAATAAAATACTGGTAGATAATTGAATTATATCACATTAATTTGTCCTGCGTTCTCGTTGATTTTGTTAAACCTACGTATAGTTCACGACCGCACGATGAAACTTGAAACTCTAATTACCTAATAATAACGTCAAATTATAGTATTCAATCATTTGAGCTATGTTAAATAGCGGTTGAAATGCAAATTGAATATCCAAATTGTAAGTAGCCTTAGAAATACCGTTTTAGTTTTTTTACAGCTAAAATTAACAGTGTTATATAGTCTTCTTTTAAAAAAAATCGGATTCAGGTGAAGCCGCGTCTCTCCTGACACATCTGAGATGAGAAATTGTACCTACACGTAATTCGAAAATTTTGTAATATGCAAAGTTTTAGTATGTTTGATAGAAGACTCCTAGATATAGAGAACTTACTTTATTTTTAAGCTTATATTTGCTTAAAATAAACAAAATCGTCGCAGTTTTCAACCGTTAAAATAATTATTCATTAGTACTGGATGTGTTAAAAAATACATTTAGCGTATAAAGTTGTAACTCAACAAATTTGGTATTACCATAAAACAAAAATTAAATTTAATCACATAAAATAAACTCGTAACCTGTCATTATTCTTGTACATTTTTAATCACTGCTTGATATTCTGTCTAATTGTTTAATTCAATGCCTTTTTATATATTATTATTGCTGATTACATCAGCGTTTTATTTTATTGTGGGAATATTCTTGTCCAGCGTAGTTCGCATGCTCGTGTGTAAATATGAATGATGAAAAATTATACTTGCATTTGTCATTAAAAATGATCTAACATATTTAAGATTTGTGGAATCTACAAATATTTGTAACTTTGTATACGCCAACATTTGCAAAGTATACATGTCAGATTTTCTTTTTCAATTAAATAATATGAAAACTTCTAATACACAATACCAGAGATCTAAATAACATAAAATACTTAAAATTAATTAAAAAAAATCAAATGAATTTAGAATCTACTTATTTTTTAAAACCAATTTAAAAAATGTGTATCGTTCCCAACTCAAATGGATGAAATCCCTAATTCCCTAAAAAACCTAATATTTAACATGTCACCTTTAGAACACCCACTAGCAAAGCTCATTACCCCACTTATAAAGTTCGGATAAGCAGAAATAATACACCACGCCCATGTATTTGTCAACGTCCAACTTTAATTAGTACGAAATTTTAAGTATGTTTAGATAAAACTTGATACTGTAAAAAGCGATAAGTCATTAATTTATTTTACACTGTTGATTATTAAAGAGTTCAGTTTAGTTATTCATCAGATTGCTCTCGAATGTTATAGTAATTACCTATAGTGACCATGTTATAGTGTTTTAAGTTCAATAGGTATCTTCATAATGGAAAAAATGTATTTGATAAATAATGTTCTGAGTCTGGAAACATCTCTATGAATGTGATGTACTTTGAGATATTGATAGTTTTATTTATTTTACATATTCAGACTTTACAGTGTAATACCGGAGGAGTGGGCAGCAGCACTCCCTCGAGTATTAACAACATCCACTGCGATCGCCAACCCGCCTGCCAAGCGTGGCGATTACGGTACTATCCCTCATATGAGCGAAACACATTTTGTGGCGTTCTCTTGGGGAGGCCTATGTCTAGCAGTGGACTTCGAAAGGCTGATGGATGGATGGATTCAGACTTTATGGTTTGGTTAGATCATCAACTTTGAATGAAATTACTACATGCAAAAATATAAAAAAAAAAATTACCTCTATACTGCAAAAGTTAGGCTATACGCCTATTAAAGCACCTGATCTAATTTTCAATTTCCCAACGTATACACCACCAACATGACAGTACTCTTTACCGCCACGGGTCATCAAATCATAGTCTTAACACTCACTACTTCGTAATTAGCTATATTCTAATTTTACTATTACAATATGAGTTGTAATACTAAAATTAGTGAGGTTGTGTTTTTACTAGGGTAACTATATTATGATAAGTACAATACTGTAACTTCGCAACGGTATGTATGTCGCAGTCAACGTAATGTGTCTATAGCTTGATACACGCGAGAAAATTATTATCCACGTCTGTCTGTGTGCATAACCGATTCTTCTAAACCACGCAATGAATTTTAATGCGGTTTTCATTATCACTTTGATAATTTCTTCAAGGTTTATGTGATACATGCATGTTATTACTACATTGCACCCGTGCAAAGCCGTGCCGGGTCACTAGGTTTAATACATCTATATACTTTTGCGCATGTCAAGGAAAAGTAACTTATAAAATGACATGAAATATTGATTTTGGTGCAATATTGAAGTAGATATTATACACACACCCCAGAGGATCCGACCTACAAATGTTTTTTTTTTTTTATATTTTTCATTCAAGAACTTATTAATATCAGCTCGAAGTTACGGAGTTAGCGGTGTTACACTCCCGTGCCTTAAAAAGTACGTAATGACGTTGGTTCTACACCTAATGTCTCTTGAGTCGAGTTGGAATACCGGCCTATCAGACTATGAGTATGAGGGAACAAAAATTGCATATCTATGTTTGCGTTCACACGCGTGCAATATATCTCCTGCGTACATGGCTAGTGTCTGTTAACACTGTTCGCTGTGATCGAATTTACGATCTATATATCATTATTATATAGTAATGAGGATCCCGTGTAATAAGCAATCTTTGATACTACCGTGTTATCCCTACTTATTATATTAAGACTCGAAGTAGGCTAGGTTCCTTATTAGAATTCTTGCGAGAACCATACTATTTTATTATTATCGATACATATATTTACTCCTGTTTTTCTGATGATACATTAAAAATACTATTAAGGCTTAATTATTATTAAAGTATCTTGAACAAGGTCATTTCCGCGTTCCTTTCAATCAGAGGCCATATTAAATTGGTTTCTAGTTCACGCACTGAAGTATATTTCACACTTAGACAACGAATGCAAAGCCTACGTGGAACGCCGTTAAACAATAAACTTTATCTTACGTAGATAGCGTCTGTATTAGGTTGTAGTCTGTCAATAGTACCTATGTGATTCCAGATGTGATAGTACAACGCATAGAAATTGTAACCTTTAGTTCATTAGTAATAAGGATTACATTTGAAATTTTCTATTTAGGATCAGTTCTACCTCTGTGTCAATTCTAAAAGAGACCCAATATTAATTGTTGGCCATTATTTTGTCGTGTAGAAAGCTGTGAGTTGGTAGTTGGTCGCACTTGCACTAGAAGTAGAGTGACAATAACTTACTGTAAATAATGCAGGCCGGGCTTATATATATAAATAAACTGTTTCATTTATTACAAATACTATCGTTACAAGAAAATTATAGACGAAAGTTCTCTCTGCATTAAAAGTTGTTTATTACAAATCCTTTATCTAAACAGTAGTAGTAAGAGACAGGTGATTTATTTTCATTGCATATTTAATTTGGTATGATACTTAATTGTAATAATTAAACTTACCTGTTTGGGGCACCGTATGTAAATACATCTGACAGATGGCACTAGCGTCACCCAAGATAAAATAAATAAATAAATATAAATAATATATTCAAGGGCGTCCTCTGGTCCCTTTTTTTTTTTTTATTTTAGGTGGGCAAAAATGTCCTACCGCACACCCCGCTGCCCGGGGAGACAACGGGGTGAATGGGGCTCTCACCCACTAAAAACCCACCGTGCGCCTACACCCGCCCTTGCTAAGGCGGATCACGGGTACCGCGTCGTTACGACCGCGATCCGCAGGCGGCAGCCCCTACGGGCACCCTCTCTTGAGCGACGCCTCGCGCACTTGGGCGTCGCACCTTCGCGGTAGGCTTCCGCGGACGGCAGGGTACTCCCCGACCCCACCGTCCGCAGCCTCGGCTAGGGCGGCATAAGGCGCAAGTAAGCGCGCGCACGCCGCCCCTCGCGCCGGCGGCGAATTGGGTCCGCGAAGGAGGATTCCTCACGGGCCCTCTCCGCCACCTCCTTCCGCGAGATGACAGCCTCGCAGAAGGCGGCGACCGCGGTCCAGGCCCTGTCACTGCCAACCATCGCTCGCGCAACGGCCGGCAGCGACAGGTCCACGCCTATGACTGCAACGAGTTCCCGGCGCTGCACATCCCATGCCGGGCACGACTCGAGCGTGTGCTGCGCCGAGTCCTCGTCGCAGTCGCAGTGGTGACAGCCTGGGGTCGTCTCCCTCCTTGCGATCGTGTGCAGGTATTTGCCGAAGCAACCATGCCCCGACAAAACCTGCACCAACCGGAAGGTGAGGATCCCGTGCTGCCGCCCTGCCCATTCTTCCAAGATCGGCCGGAGCGCCCCCACGGTCCAGAGACCGGCTCGGGGCGTCTCCAGCCGAGACTTCCACTTTAGGACGGTGGCGCGGCGGGCATCTTCCCGCCACGATGACATTACGCTCGGCGAGGGGCGGCTGCCCCCCGCCCGCGCCGTCGACGCCCGCCTATAGACGTCGGCGAGCACCTCCGCCTCCAGATCCCACGGGGGGGTTCCGGCCAACGCGCAGGCTGCATCGGTCGAGACCGTGCGGTACCCGCGTATTGCCCTGACCGCTACGACCCTCTGTGGACGCCACAGAAGAGCCCTATTACGAGCGGCCAGGGACTCCGCCCACACGGGCGCGCCATACAGCGCCATCGACCGTACTACCCTCGCGTAGAGTCGTCGACACGCAAGACTCGGTCCGCCCAAATTCGGCATAAGTCGCCCGAGGGCGGACGCCGTGTTGACGAGCCTTGGCGCAAGACGGCGGAAGTGCTCGTCAAAGTGCCACCGTCCATCCAATACCAGGCCCAGATATTTGATGTGGGCCTGGATTGGCAAGCCCACCCCATTGACCGTTATCGAGGCGCTGGAGGGCGGGCCCCGTTGGCGCCCATGGAACAGTAGGGCCTCCGACTTTTCAAGGGCCACCCTAAGCCCCAGCGCCTCAATCCGCCTGACTACCTCCGCGGTACCTGAGGTGGCCAGCGTTGCCGCCTCCTCGAGGGTGCGTCCTCTGGTCCCAAACTAAGCTTAACGCTTGTGCTATGGGTACCAGATCACGGATATAATACATATACTACTTTTATTTTTATACATACATACATATGATAGTTAGAAAACACCAAGAAGCAGTACAAGTATCTGTATTCATCACACAAATAATTGTCCTAAGTGGGAATCAAACCCATGACCTCGTGCACGGAAGTCGGTTTCACTACCGACTACGCCAAGATATTAATAAAGGATGTGTTATTATGGACAGTCCCAAGTATATGTCACGATAGCTTAGTTAATACTGTTTGGAACATTTATCCAGGAGACACAAGATCAAATCCTGCTCAAGACTATCATTTTCGCAATTTGTGTTCTGGCCAAGCATGTAAGTGCTTAAAGTTTATATAAAAATATCCTCTTTCAGTTTCAATTATCGGGTGTGTTAGGACACGGTAGTCCGTAATTATCCTCAATTTTTATTTGAATTTTATTTTTACATACCAGATTAATGGACAGGCGTTAATGGACATGAAAGCTCATAGACTGGTCGCTATTTCTCACGGAGAAAAAACATGATTTATCGCTTTTCGCTCTTTAACCTAGAGATGGTATAAAAGACTGAAGAATGCATGGCAAGACGAGAAGCTGCAAATACTTAATACTTTACTACCTATTAAAACCATGCGACGGGCAGGTCTCGTTTCGGAACGATGCTAATGGTAAATCAAATACTACCTCAAAACGTATTATATATCTAGCATTATCACTTTTAAACATAAAGGATTCCAAAGGCTCATTTACTGAGCAAAATAGGTATTTATATGTCAATTCTGATAATTAAAAAATAAATAGTTCGTGCCTCAGATAAGAACGATAATTATGGTTACCCGAGCATAGTGCAGGTTAACGCTTTTATACTTAGGATATAATTGTTAATAGACGCCATGCGTTTTACTTTCCCCTTATTCTCTTTGCTTATCTGCATAAAAGAGTTACTATTAAGTAAATATCTACAGCAGTTATAGACCCTACCATGTATGCGACATTAGTAGCGATCTTAATATTAAAAATACCCCACTATAAAAGTATTTATGTGACACACACCTAGTTGTTCGGCGTCTAGTTCTCAGAGAATTCTACTTGTATGAACCTGGCACGTTCTATTTTAGAACATATTTAAATTGCGATTACTTTAAAGAAAGATTTTTCGAGGGCTTGTGAAGTCTGAAAGTATATTCGCGTTCCAATTTTATCACTACAACTTAGACATTTGAACAAAGCATTAACTTGCGCTGTCCGCCATTAAATTCCATTGCCTTCTAGACGTTGAGGGCTCTCTATTCATAAATCTATAGCTCTTTTATATGTAAAACAGATGTTTCAGAAAATGCATCGAGATCAGACGCGTTTTCTGTACGTTTTTATGGGAATGTCCGTTTTAGTTTACGGGTGCTGCCGAGATGAGATAGATAAGTTTGTCAAGAAACAAATCTGTAAATTGAACTTAAAGGAAGCACATACATATTTTTATAAGATTTTTTTCGCTTAGTCCTTTAGTAAAATAGCCTATATCATAGTGGTGGTTATATAGTCACAGTGGAATGATAGAGAAATACCAATTTATATTAGTAGTTTTGTCAAGCTGTCAAGCAAAATTCTGAGTCATATAACTTTCTTTCCTATGATATTCATAATTATTTGAGAAAAATTGTTAATACCTAATGTTAATAATGACCTTTCTTTAGTTTCAAACACAGAACATTAACTTTAAAGAATAACTTTTTTGTCAGGTTAATTTTGGCAGGTAACTTTAATGATAATTTTTATTCTAACTTAAAATGTAAAACTTTATATTAAACACAAAGTGAAAAATGTGAAATCGAAAATAACAGTTACGAGCAGGATTTGAACCTGCATCTCCTGGATATCGTCCAGATGCTTTGCCAATTCAGCAATCGTGACAACTGCTCTCGACTGCTAATTTCGATAACACATTCATACTTAACATCCTGGGTGACACCCAGCATCTTGACGGTATCCAGGAGATGCAGCTTCAAATCCTGTTCGTGACTGTTATTTTCGATTTCACATTTTTCACTTTGTGTTTAATGTATATGGCTAAGCATATCAAATGCAAAAAATATACCTATATAAAAATTTCTAAATGTAAAACCTTATTTTATATACGTAGCGTTTACTTAATAAGTTAATCCTGTCAATATGATATATAGCGTACTGGTTTACCAATATTTAATTTATTCAGTTTTTAACATTATAACTAATAATTACCGTAGTAATTATTTAAATTTTAAGTGTCTATATTTACTTACTATATAATGAACGGCTCTTTAATGAGCAATTTATTAAGCACATCTTCCTATAATACGTTTATAATGTTAATAAAAACTGTTATTTTTATTATTAATATAATTTTAAGCACTTGACATGCTGAGCTTGCTTATCAGATTATTTTTTTTAATTGAAGAGATCGGATTCGGACATGCAACCTTTTGGTGAGTCAGTGTCGAACTAGTCATTATAAGCGAGGTGGCGTTTTCTAGCTTGTGCAGGCCTTCTACCATTTTTTTGGTAAGGCGGGAAAAAAATTACATCAAACTGCACACCCCGTCGTTCGGGGCAACGAACAGAGCAGTGTCTCCCTCAACCACTAAATATACCCGACATGTGCCGTCTCTTCATCTGTATTGACGGACCACTGGAACGCTGGCCGTCTACCGTATAAAATGATAGAGATTCACGACCTACATATAAAATGCAAGAAGAGAAGCGGATTAATAATAAACTCATATATATGAGAGTCAGAGCTCTTGTTTCTGTCCTTGACGTGTAATATAATTAGCCGTTATTCTCCATTAGAATTTTACCGATGTTGGGTGGAGGGTAGCCTCTACAAATATTATCCCAGGCTTGGACTCCAGTTACGCCCTAGTCCGACAGGGTTGGATCATACCACAGGTGTTAAGGTATCCCATCCCAACTGTTCTTTAGTTTCAGCTTCCGTGGAGATTACTCGCAGTCACCACAAAACGATTACACGCCATCCATTAGGTTGTTCGCATATTAATACTCGTATTTATTTTCATTTGTCATGATATGCCATCTATCGGATAAAATAGTAAAATACAACCAAAGTTATTATTAATTTACAGTAAACATTTTCCTGTTAGTTTACGTAACAGTTCATAAATCAAGTTATAATAACGTGACTCTTTATAATATGATCGTTTATGATTTCCTGAGTGTTCACAAACTGTAGTTTTAATCATGATTTGATTTGCTTTGACTGCTACGCGCCTGATAACGACGTGTGTATGGATTCTATGAAACACTAATATATACACAATATACGTGTATATGTACCTTATGTTATTACGTATGTACAATACAAAATGTAAAACTCTTTTTTTCACAATTTATTACTCTCCCACTGTTGGGCAAGGTTTGAGTGTCAGAATAATTATTGATACCAACACGCAGACTTAATGAGGGTTGATACATTTCACAAACCCTCAAGAAAAAAAAATATTATAGGTAGTCTCTAGAACACAAAGTGTGACAATGAAAAATTATACCTGCACACGGAAATGGAAGCTGCGCTTCTCGGGAAGCGTCTGGGATGGTGTCCCAAGAAGCGCGGGTTCGATTCTTGCTCATAACATTTTCACAATTTGTGTTCTAGTAAGTAGCTGCGTATGTAAAGTGCTTAAAATATATATAAAATGCTATATCATGTGTTAGGACATTTACAATGTAAATATAAAACTATAAACTTGCAATTGTAGGGAGATACATTCACTTATATTCCCATCAAAAATTACATTTTCAAAAGCGAAAATAAAACGAATTCAGTACGCATGGGAGCACCTTCACAACCTTCGCCGATGCTCCATATCTATATGTAAATAAGGTGACATTTTTGCTTCTCCTTTGCATCTAATATTTTTCAACTGAGCATCTTATTTATGCTGCCTATCTTGAATAAGACGTATCTGTCTATCAGATACAGGTTTCGGTCACTAATGATCTCAGCCGAACCCTTTTTGCCTTGTGTAACTAAATAATATGGACGTGAGCTGCGTACTTTATTACACAACTATGTGTACAGATTGGTTGTTAGAATTAGTTGTAGTCTTCGTTTGAAAACGGAACGACGATGTAACGGCTTAGAAGCGTTTAGATTTAGTGCAAGCGTAAATTGATAGGAGTCGAAGTGACGAGTTGACACTCATACTACCCTCTGTACTATACGTAAGACTTCCAATGCGGTTTATAAAACCGTAACTTACGAAAAATAACTGAAATATCCACAGATTATTTTGTATCGAGGCTGAGTAAACTTTATGTCTATTGTGTTGTGTTTATAATTCAAAATTGCAAGGGTTTACCTGACCTATCTTGTTTAAAAAAAAACAATTATATTCTACATTTATTTATAATTCTTATATTAGAATCTTACAAAATTCATTTGTGAGTTTTAGGCAAAACAAGAACACGCCTAAATTAATGACGGATTTCGATGAATTTTCGTAGGTTGGCACTGAATTAAAGTATTGAATGCCTTTTATCTAAAAATGGAGTTCCCGTAGGATTGATCTTGTTGGAATATAAAACTCACAATTAAAATGACACAGAGTACGAAAATGTGGAATAGAAAATGATAGTCACAAGAAGGATTTGAAACTGCACGTTATGAATTACTGTTCTAGAAGTTATTGCTGTTTGCGTCCTGGTTCTCTTGTATACTGGTAAATTGCCAAGCATATAAAATATTAATAATAATTTATAAAAATAATAATGCATTAGAATATATTTATTTTGATAATAAGTTCTTATGGCATACGTCTAAACATATAGACCCAATTTTAAACCAAACAGATGAAATTGCGGGCTAGTAATACATAAAAAAAAACATATAAAACAGCAACAAAGTAACTATCAAACTAGGCCAATGCCGCGGTTATTTCTCATAAAGACACTACAGTTATACGCACGAACAAAACCAACCAATTAAATCGTACTAGCAAATATTTTCAATTAAACTTGGGGTCTGTAAATCAAAATTGGATTTCAATTAAGCATCCCAAAGCTTTGGTAACATTAATCATTGCAGTTAATAGAACACTCTAGACACAAGGCTTGCCACCTACGGTTGTAAGATACGATGATATAGAGATACTAGATGTGCTATTTGTTTTTGTTTGTGACTTAAAAAAAATAATTTAGAAACAGTTGATAATATATGTCTATATACAGAAAATATAATATAACATAATTTGTTTATTTAATAATTATATATTATCGTTCTCTCGTTATCATGGCTGATATAACTTGAAGGAGCTTTATGATCACTCAAAATAAAATTAATTATTTTCATAATATGACCAATAAGACTTGTTAAATGTTTTATAGAAACTTAATATGGTTTTTATATAAACTAATATGTATTCTTAACAATGTAAGATGCTAATGAACGAACGAATCACCTGAAAAGTAAATTCCTTTAATTTTTGCATGCTAAAGTTTTAAACATTCTAGTGCTTGCAAAATATTATTTGGACAATAAACATTCTAGTGCTTGCAAAATATTATTTTTACCAAGAATATAAGTACAACAGTATAACATAATTAAACAAGTACTTACCAAAAATATTACCTATTACTGAAGAATCAAAAAAACTGTGTATAACTAGATTTTTCCCTCGTCCTTAGTCCACGTGGACTTCAGAATATGAATACGTTACGTGTATGCAAAAATATTTTTTTACAAATAAAAAAGCCTATGTCCATTTCTAGACTCAAGGTTATACTTATTCAAAACTTACTTTATTTACGGTTCAGTAGTTACGACGTGAAAGCATAACAGCAAACAAACGCAATGCATTCGCATTTATAATATTAATAAATGTAATTCTTCTGCCCTAAACCAGCCAACCACGCTCATCAGTCAACAATTTCTTCAAACTTGTCATATTCATTCTCTCTATATCTATCGCAACTTGCGCGCTCGATTTCATAAAATATAACTGTCGCACCATGAACTGCACTTGAAACAAATTAACACTTTCACTAATGAAAATTTACTGTGTATCCCATTATTACAGAATTTATATTAGATAATTAAAGCATCTGTGCTTTTATGTAAGTAGTTATAACAAGTTCTTCACTAAGTTCAGTGTAACAGGAATATTTTAAGTCAGCAAAATCATCTGAATATCTCTTACTGCCTTAATTATAAAGACACAATCAATAAACATAGCATCACGCCTGTATTCCCCGAAGGGGTAGACAGAGGTGTATTACACACCCACGACTCGCCAGCTATGTTTAAGTCCCACGTAATAGGGGGCGAGCCTATTGACGTCTACCGGGCACATTTCCAAACTCCGGGCGACTGAGAATTTTTCAATCAATCGTCTTGAAATATTGCATACAAATAGTTCAGAACCCAGAAAAGGAAAAATACTATTTATCCCGGAAAAATAGATGGTTCCTGTGGGGTATTTTTTGTTATAAAGTGATAATTGCTGTGCCATAGAGAGGCATATTTATATAATAAAGTCTACGCCCACGAAGTCGCTGGCAGACTCTAGTGTATACGTATAATATCAAGTGCTTATATAATGCAGCATTTCCCATATTATGCATATATTACACGGTCCATATCTGCTTTGTGTGCAACAAGCCTTATTTAGCTACAACACTACTGTCCCAGTTTACTTGCTAACACCTTCGGGGTTATTAATTTACTGAACTTCATCCTTAAATTATAATAGTGATGTGGATGTAAACGAAATTAACCGGTATTAATGTACCGATGTTTAATTAAACATATTGACACCCGTTATTTATTTGTGTTTTGGAAGTTGTTTAAGTATTTGATTATTTCAAAATAATGTTAATCCGTTAATTGGAAATGCAGCTTTGGTAGTTTATAATGTTCATACGTACTTAAAACCGTTGCTAAAATAATAGTTGAGCCAGCCCTGTTTGCCAAAATATTAGCTGCGCCTAAGAGAGCCAAGTATGAGACATGGGCGGGAGAAATATATACTATTATAAAGCTATAACAGTCTATGTCTTATATTTACATAAGATATTTGAGAAAAAATTACTTTATTAGGCTATTATGGGCATGTTTTTAGATTTTTTGTCTGTTTGGTTGTTCGTGCATCACGCAAAAAGTACTGAACGGATTTTGATGCAACTTTTTATATTTGATAGCTCTTGATTAGACTTCAAAACTGGTATACATTTTATCCCACTACTACATTGGGAACCTGAGATATAACCTACAAACTAGCTTTTGGTTGCGGCAGAGCTGCGGGCAATGGCTAGTAATATATATTTATTTTGTGAATATCTCATATGTTAACGTCACAAATCCAAGTTAATAGTTATTAATATCAGTATTAAATATCACGGCTTTATCAACGATAGATTAAAGAAGTATTGTAATACACCTATATTTTGTCAACACAACTTTTGGTAAGTCATATTACCTCGTACCTTGTTTCGTACTTTGTGTTCATGTTAGACGACACTAGCGTCAAACTAATATTTATTTTCAAGTCAATAAATTTATATGACTAGTGATAAATTTCGTACTATCTCATCCCTATACAGTACACACAGACTTTATACTCACAACCCGGTTAGCGCACCGCCCTAGGCTGATACATTAAAGGTCTGTGGGACGTACCATGCACACCGGGACGAATCGCAATGAAATTAATAAAGCAACAGAGTGGTATATTTAATTTGTAATTGTTATTATTACAAAGTCTGTTTAATTTTTTTTTTTCATTTGATTTATGTGTTTGTGAAATAAACATCTATTTAATACTGCTAAAATAATAAAGAATAGAATACTAATATCACTAACAGTGTAACTAATATAAATAATCGCGTAAGCTAAGACATGAACAACTTGAAAAATAATACGTATTCTAAACATAAATTAACTAATACATTATTGTAACGACTACTCAGTAACAGTTCTAATATTGCAAATAAACTTAACTAATATCCCAGGTATTTTTAATACTCTAGCTGAGATCTCAAATAAATTTTATCACGATTCTTATACCTAGACTAATACCGAGGTATCTCCTGCGCAGCGTGAAAAATTCTTTCCGTTAATGCAACGGAAATTTTATCGACTCCGCATCATGAGAGCTAATG
Source organism: Leucoma salicis (assembly GCA_948253155.1). Taxonomy (NCBI): domain Eukaryota; kingdom Metazoa; phylum Arthropoda; class Insecta; order Lepidoptera; family Erebidae; genus Leucoma; species Leucoma salicis. The sequence continues at coordinate 3,518,139 of OX411808.1, read as the reverse complement.
ACTAACTCATATAATTACTTATACTAAACATTATATCCAGTACTTTAAAGTGTTTAATCTATACTAATATAAGGAAATTGTGTGTTCGTAATGGATAAACACTGAAAATACTAATATAAATTTAGTAATTATTTTATCATTAGAAAAGATTTAGATTTATATTCTTGTAACCTACAGGGATGGCATTGTTGTTAACACAGATCTAACTCCTTGGTAGAGCTAGTTTAAAGATGCATTAGTCTGGGGTGCTCTCAATAATCTAGGCATAAAATAATACGAAAAACTGTTAAAATGAAGTGATCAAGTTAAAATGTTTTAGGAAAAACTGCTAAAATTAAGTGATCAAGATAAAAGCTTCTGTTTATAAAAAAAAAGTGTCCCACACCACCTATCGGATAATAATAAATAATCCAATAACCACTCGCACTAAAATTCTCTTTTTCCACATTCATAAATTTGTAGATAAGATTAAAGGAATTTATAAAAATGACTAAACTAAAGGGAGCAAAATAGTCATAATATTTGGCTTCGAGTATCTCACGGTTAGATTCAAGAAACGGGAAGACACTGCTATATTTAATTAAACCTACACAATTACAAGAAATACAGGAAATGTAGATGCGTAAATCGATGTGCTTGTAAATTATTGACATGTAAAAGCAGAAGTAATAGGCAAGCATTAATTTGTTCACCACAAGCAACGAATACTTCCTAGTGTTGTCGTAATTGTATTAGTGTGTAGGTAATTACTGTTTGTTTTAAATTTTATAAACTTTGGATACTAGCATTTAGTCGCATTTTTTGTCTGTATCAGAACTACCATTATTATCTTAATTTTTTTTTTATTGCGCGTAGTGGCCGACGAGCCACGGCCCATGTGATGGTAAATGGTAAACGTCGCCATGGACTCAACTATACTGAGAGTATTGTCAAGCCTGTACCCCCAAGTCGGTACCTCAGATCTCTTGATTTAGGATAGAACTTGTTACATCTGTCTTGGCAGCACTTACCAAGAACAGGTCATAAAATATTATTGACTAACCTGTTTCATTAACCGGTCGGAATCATTATGAAGTACCGATTATATATTGGTATATTGCAAGGAATGGGTAGTCACTATCACCACATTAAATCGCAAGTGATAGATTATGGTATTCCATTTAGCAGCGGTACATCCAATGATCTAATTATCTATCTGCTTTAGAGTCGATATCCTACTAACTTGTGCTGCATATCTAAATTTCATCTAAATCGCGGCTTAATTTGCTAGACTCCTAGAAAACGTTTCAATAATAATTACACATAATATTCACGACTTTTTTCCGGATGTTTTCGCAGTTACAATTTACGATTCTCTTATATATATATATAGGTATATATATATAAGAGAATATATAGGTTCTAAGTCATCTGGTTCTTCATATATCTAAACGTTCTACTTTAACGAAATTACGACCTCGCAGAAGGAGGTCATGCATTTGCACGTGTATTAAAACGGCGTAAAACATCTCTATATATTATTAGCTTCTGCACGCGGCTCCGCTGCAGCCAAAAACTAGTTTTTTTAGTTTTTATATCTAAGGTTCCCTATATAGCAGCGGCTATCAAATATAAAAAGGTGCATCAAAAAATGAACAAACAGACAAAAAATCTAAAAAAAGGTTTTTTGTGTTTAGACACGCCTATATAGCCTAATACCGTATTTTTTTCTCAAATATCCTTAATGTACAGACACAGCTCTGTTACAGCTTTATTTTATAATAGTACCTATATAGATTTCTCAAAGGTGTAGTTGTGGCCTTGAAATATCTCCCCTAATATGGTATCATCTATACTATTATAAAGCTGTAACAGAGCTGTGTCTGTAAATTCAAGATATTTGAGAAAAAATGACTGTAATAGGCTATATAGGCGTGTCAAAGCGCAAAACAATTTTTTTTTAGAATTTTTGTCTGTTTGTTTGTTCGCGCATCACATAAAAACTACTAAACGGATTTTGATCTAACTTTTTTTATTTGAAAGGCCTTGATTAGACTTAAAAACTGGTATACATTTTATACCGCTACTATATCGGAAACCTGAGATATAACCGAAAAACTATATTTTGGCTGCGGCGAAGCCGCACACACATTTTTTTTTTAAATTTTATCGCGTCTGGTTCTTTAAAAAATGTTTTAAGTTGCGTAATATACGTAATAGATAAACGTTGATTTTTTTAAAACTCATGTTGTATACCTATGTAATACTAACCGTACCTATCTAGATTGTGATGTGTTTGTATTGTAAAGGAATCTAGCCGATTCTCTATTACTTCTATCATAAGTGCTGATTTTCAATGTAGGCAGGCTTGGTAAAGTAGTCCAATTATACAGGCTGCCTTTACCCACTAAATAAACCTGTCGTGTGCTATATCTCCACCTGTATTCACAGACCACTGAAACTATGTGACATTACGTCAGTGGTCCGCCGGTGGCTTACCCTTTCGGGTACCCTGTATTGCGTAAACTCCTTCGCGGGAGACCTTGCGGGAAGGCCTCTCGCCTAGGAATTCCTATGTGATTGATTATTTTAGTTATAAACAAAGTAAATACACTCTTACGAGGCTCACCTTTATAAATAAGTTAATATTAATGATACATCATTTGAGCAACTCAATTTGCAATCAATGCATATTGTTCAACATTATCTGCAATCTATACAAACATTATTGAACGTTGTAAGATCGGATCACTCGCAAAAGTCAATGTTTGTTGACATGTGCGAAGGATGGTTGGTATTATTGGTGTTTGATTATTGTTAGAACTTTATTCATTAGCATTTTGTAATGACTATTGTTTGATATCATTTGCATTAATACAATATTAATATTTTATAGTCATCATAGCTGTAGTATAAAAATTCAGTTATTTTTGTCCCTCTATTGGGAACAGGTTTCCTCTCGTCCACACGTTGGCTTGGTGAGGGTTAGCAGACTTAAAACCCACAGAAAAAAAACTCTCAGACTCTGAGTTTCTTTAAGATGTTTCTCTTCACCGAACAGTGACAACAGACAAACAGTGTGTGTCGTGTGTTTTAGAATTCTTGTCTATTTGTCTGTTTGTTCGTTCGCGCATCACGTAAAAACTACAGAACGGATTTTGATGCAACTTTTTTTAATTGATAGATCTTATTTAGACCTTAAAACTGGTATACATTTTATCCCGCTACTATTTATATCGGAAACCTGATGAGATATAACCTAAAATCTAGATTTTAGCCGCTTTGGAGCCGCGGGAAAAGGCAAGTGCGTATATAATATCACACTCGACATGAAGAATATGACTAATCCAATCTATTCCTTTACCTGGAAAGACAACCAACTATTATATCCACGTGTAGGTATCTCAAACCTGATTCCAAGTAGCAATATTTCCTCGGTAATTGCAGGGATATTATATAACTACTGGTACATTTATACGGTGTCATGGCGAACGGTAATGGTGATGGTTGCTGGTGGTCATAGAACATCTATCATACAAACATAAAGTTCCTAAAACAGCGACGCAATATGTGAGAATGGATAAGGCATTAAAATATTTTTTTAATTATTTATTTCTAAATCAATTCATTGTTGGTGAAAGGAATAAATAATGAAGCTTAATATTATAAAAATAAGTTACAAATGAATTGAGAGTCTAAGTAGGTAATTTTCCGGAAATCTTTTATTTTATTTATTCGATTACATGAACAAGCCTCTCTAATAGAGGGGAAATTAGCCAACTATAGGTACCTATCACTTCAGAGTACCACTAAAGTAATGTCACACAGTTCCAGTGGTCCACGAAAATAGGCAAAGAGAAGGCACACAGCGGGTTTATTTAATGGGTAAGAGCCCAACCCTAACTTGCTTGTTGCTCTGAACGACGGAGTGTGCGGCTAGATAACGTAGAAGAGTATCACTTAATAGTAGAAAATTTCTATAGTTTTTTTTATCTCGCGGTTTGTATTATCTAATATAATTTGTTTCCGAACGTAATTAGAAAACATGAATATACCTATTCAAACAAATATATTATCACATTCTATTTGAGGTAGTTTCTGAACGGCAGCTATTATTATACGTTTACCATCAAGTGAGCCGCCAATTTGTCCTCCGCTATAAACCACAAAGAATTACAAATTACCTTTCTAAAAGAATACATAAAAAACTTCCTACGCTTCTTGAAGCCCCCGCGCCATTTTTTACGTCATCTTGACATAATTGTAGATGACTGAACTGACACTTTTATCTGTCAAAAGTGACAGACATGTATTATAATCTGATAGCCGATGAGATTAATTTTCATTTAGAATAACACAAACATTTTTTTGCGATATGAGATTCTACTCGGCTGTCAAGCTGAAATTAGCATTTGTAATTAAAATTAATCTGTTTACAATATTAGATACTAGCTATAACTGGCGACTTCAACGTGTGCATATATATTTTTTTTAATTTGTTCTACTGATTATAAATTTAAGCATTTAAAATTCTGTCTTTATCTGTACTTCCTAGATATTTGCGGCACATGTAGCGAGATATTAGATAGATAAAGATACTATAAAATAATAAATATTTTCTCAAGTCTGACCCGTCCTTTCTATGACTAGTGCCTAACATATCCAAAGTAAAAAGCAAACTATTTAAAAGTTTTATTATTCTAGTATAAACCAGCCTTTGCCAGTAGCTCCACCACAGTCAAAAGCTAGATTTTAGGTTATATCTCAGGTGGGGCGGCGCAGGCGCGAGTACTTGCGCCTCATGCCGCCCTAGCTGAGGCTGCGGGTGGATGGACCGGGGAACGTCCGCCACCCGCAAGACCTCCCGCGAAGGTGCGACGCTCCATGTGCGGATGCGTTGCTCAGTAGAGGGTACCTGAAAGGGTAAGCCGCCGGCGGACCACCGAAGGAACGTAACATGGTTCCAGTGCCCCGCCAATGATGGCGGAGAAACGGCACACGGCGGGTTTCTTTAGTGGTTGAAGGCCCCACACTACCCTGTCCGTTGCCTCGAACGACGGGGTGTGCGATTAGGAACATTTTTCCCCCTTAAAAAAAAAGAAAAAATGTTATATCTCAGGTTCCCGTTATTGTAACAGGATAAAATGTATACTCGTTTTTAAGTATAATCAAGAGCTATCAAATAAAATCCGTTTAATAGTTTTTGCGTGATGCGCGGCTGAACAAACAGATAAAGAGACAAACAGACAAAAAATCTAAACAAAAATGTTTTGTGTTCAGACACGCCTATATAGCCTAATACAGTCATCTTTTATCAAATATCTTAAATGTACAAATACAGCTCTGTTACAGCCTTATAATAGTTAGGATAGTATATATAGTAGATTTAATTGAAATTGATCATGTACTATTATATTTCTTTGAAAAAAGTGTATGAAATTTGTTATTCAAGTGGTAAAATAACACATAAAAAATATACCACATCCATTGGTATATTAAAAACGGTCCATTCTAATTAAGCAGCAAGCTAAAGATTTATAAGATATGGAGGCATTAGTGAGATTTATACGTAGAATTGAATAATGAGATAATACTAACGGTGATCCGTGGATCTGGTCGTGTATTGCGCTATGATTTTTTTTCTTAGTACCTACTTATCATCACGCCATCTCCCTTGCGAGGTAGGCAGAGAGAACAGAGAGACAAAGGGCTCTATTCTTGCATACATCTCTCGCTTCCTCAACATTCATAATTCTCTTCACACACGCTCGCCGGTTTCGGAGACTCCTGACTCTACCTTCCTTCAATATATGACCAATTTGGTCTAGGTGGGTGAGTCTCGGTCTCCTCCTGTCCCTACATCCTTCCACTTTCACATTGTATATCGTCTTACCCAGTCGCTCGTCCGGTATTCTTTCCACATCTCCGAACCATCAGAGCGTTCCCTTTCGCATCTTTACACCAATACTCTCTTTCATACCCACTCGCTCTCTTTTCGTTACGAAAGCGGTCAGTCAGCCTCACTCCACAGATTCTCCGCAGAGATCGCATTTCGACCGCATTGATTTTACTCTCGTGCTCCTTTTTGCATATTCAACTCTCGCTTCCATATAATAACGTTACGTTCGTTCTACGTTATTTCTTAGTAATAATATATTACTATGCAGTTTATCATTTTCTATTATTTTTAGTAAATTGATTCAACAAAATAGTCTTGTATGAAATTTAAAGTTTATTAAATTTAAATTGTATAACATTATGCAAACGTGACCCTTCACTTATGTCTCTAGCCATATCCAACATTTTTTAGGGGTCGGACTGCCTATTTGACCTCCACGACCTTATTATGGAGACAACAACGGGTGACTCTAGAACTTGTCGATCTTGATCGGAGTCAATTTTTATTCAGTACTGACGACCTGTAACGATTGCCAGGATGTTATTTGATAGCCGGGATCCATTGCTGAACGTGCCTTCCGAATCACGGAGAAAGAAAATGTCTACAAATAGGTTTAACTTTTTGCTCACCCATCTGATTGCTAGCCGAGCGAACGTTGCTTAACTTTACCGATCGTCCGAACTGAAAGTAGTTCGAAATAAATTTAAATTGCACATATTTTAAAAAACAACAGTCGTAAACAATTCTCAAAAAAGTACTCGATAATCTATAACAACAGTTAAGTCTGGTAATTAACAAATAATGTTTATCGTATTAGTGTCGTATTAACGAGAAAGGTCGGTTGTGCAAGCATCGCTCACAAGAACATTGACTGTAAATTTATTTCGTATTTGAATTGTAACTACGAGTTATTTGATTAGATACGAGTGAGTATTTGGCTTTTGCTGCAGCCATCCACGTATGCCGATATTTGAAATAGACTGACTTACTTACTTGTCATCATCTCGCCATCTCCCTTGCGGTACAGGCAGAGAGAACAGAGCGCCAAAAGGCTCTATCTATTCTTGCACTTGCTCGCCGGTTTCGGAGACTCCTGACTTCACCTTTCTTCAATACATGACCGATTTGGTCTAGGTAGGTGAGTCTCGGTCTCCCCCTGTACCTACATCCTTCCACTTTCGCATAAATAATTTTTGAAATAGAAATCACTAGTAGGCTTTTAGTGGCGTATCATTTCAATCTTATATTAGTAACCTACCCGAATCTTTTTGTAAAAATTGCTATCAACGAGTACAATTCATCATCATTCATCAAAGTCAGCCTATATTCTTTTCTGGTCATTAAACTATAGGTTTGCAAATTTTCATGATGATTGGTTCAGTAGTAAAGGCGTAAAAGCGTAACAAACAAACAAGCAAACCCACTGAAGCATTTATGATATAATATCATATAAGTTAGGATAAAGAAGAAGAATTAAAGTGATTTTAAAATGAAAAATATTCACATCACATTTTGTTCCTGCGGCAATTAAAAAAAATATGTAAAAACTATTTCAGATTTCTGCTTATTCCTTACACAATTTTATTAAAATCGTTTCAGTGGTTTAGCTGTGATATTATACACAAACTAGCCTTTGCCAGCGGCTTCGCCGCAGCCAAAAGCTGGTTTTTCGGTTATATCCCAGGTTCCCGATATAGTAGCGGGATAAAATGACTACCAGTTTTTAAGTCAAATCAAGGCCTTTCAACTAAAAAAAGTTGCATCAAAATCCGTTCTGTAGTTTTTGTGAGATGCGCGAACAAACAAACAGACAAACAGATAAACAGAAAAACAAACAAAAATCTAAAAAAAATCTTTTTGTGTCACACGCCTATAAAGCCTATTTCAGTAATTTTTTCTCATATATCTTAAATGTACAGACACAGCTCTGTTACAGTTTTATAATAGTATAGATAAACAAGTTACTTTTGTATTTATAATATTATAGATAGGTAGGTAATGTGTAATTCAATTATGCATTTATATATAGGTTGGTAATACAAAATATCTTCTATTAACGGTGAAAATGTCGTAACCAACAGTTTTTGATATTAGACGTCTTATTATCTATTGACAAAACATTGATCTTAAACTTCGTGTATTTTGTGGCGAGGAATCCGCATTGCCTAAATAACCTCATTCCATGTGATACCTTTGCCTCCAAAATAAAAAAAAAAAAACGTATTTCGAAACGGACTAACACGGGACCGACAAGAAAAAGCACTGGCACGACCAGTTATGAAAATGAACGTTTGCTGCGTGTGGGTCGTTCGCCAGTTGTCGCTTGCCAACAAACCAAAATATTGGTAGGCCTTACGGAGCTATTGTTGCCTGATAAATGATAATTCTGTAATAAAAGTTTCATAAACAAGAATATTTTATTTTCTACACATATAATAAAATTATAACAAGCCGATGTCTGTACAGTGCATTATATTGAAGAAAAAATAATATGGGGGTGTTTTTTAGAGCAACAGAAGTCAAAACAACAATTATTATATTTTTTTGTCTGTAGTCTGTCAGTCTGTATGTTTATTCAGACATCACACAAAACTACTGTACGGATTTTGATGAAACTTTTTTTGGTGATTGCTCTTGATTCGATTTAAAATCTGGTTTACGCGTACGAAGTTGCGGGCAAAAACTATTTTATAATATATATAAATTTTCTGTTCGTGTCTATGTATCGAACTCCTCCTAAACGGTTGGACCGATTACGATGACTTGTTTTGTGTACATTCGAGTGGATTCGAGAATAATTTAGATTTTCATTATTGGAGCCAGTAGGTGGCGCCGTGAAAGGGTTTGAAGAATTTTTATTTAAGTTATTCGAATGTAAAAACATATACCATTTAATATCCTTAGTAGCTGAAATAAATTACTCCATTCAAACAAAACGCCAGTGTTCGGATAGGACAACGTCTGTCAGATCCGCTAGTTTTATTTATAATTTGGTGTAATATCCAAGTGCTTATTTTGATCTGTGTTTTAGTACTTGACATGCTCAGCTACTTTAATGAGCAAGTTATTCGTGAAAGTCGAAAAAGAGAGCTATACTGCGAGCACGATTCGAATCTGCGTCCCGTCCACTTCTCCGCAGCACGTCTACGGATTGGAAGGGACGCAAGTTCGAATCCCGCTCAAATAATTAATATAAGTGCATGTTTAAAATTGTTTTTGACTTTTAGATTCAATTCAAGAGTTACAAGTTTGATAACGCTACCCTGTTTTATATCTCAATCATCTTCCTAGCCTTAACTTTGTGCCTTTCTCTACATTTTCTTGGAGTGGGCTTCTAATTTATTTAGTTTTGGTAACTAACTGACTTCCGGAGTCAGATGTTTGTCCATAATTCTGACGACTGCCAGGTTAAGTGGTCGTTATGAGTATTTAACATGAAATCTGCTTTCGCGTAAACAAATTTAACCTTTAATGTATATATGCCTACTTACCTTACCTTTAATAATTAATTTAATGAGAAACTATAACATACCTAGTTGGCCGTGTGGGGCCGGCTTTAGAATTATCCCACCCCTCTCCACCCATGGGAGTCGCAAGAGCCGACTGAGGGAATACCAGGGGAGTGGGCAGCAGCACTCCCTCGAGTATTAACAACATCCACTGCGATCGCCAACCCGCCTGCCAAGCGTGGCGATTACGGCACTATCCCCCAAGAGTACGCCACAAGTTGCGGCGTTCTCTTGGGGAAGCCTATGTCCAGCAGTGGACTTTGAAAGGCTGATGGATGGATAACATACCTATAGCATTTATTTAGTTAATATTAGTTTTTTAAATTTACACATATGTTACAAAAAAGAAACTATTATTGTGTGTGTGTGTATTATTTTTTAGTCTATGATAGATTTCTATTCATTTTCGAAGCTGATTCCAATAGATGACGTCATTCCAAACTAGAATTGAATAAACTCTCCAATTAATACATTTATATAGATTTAATAACGTGTAGGTATTAGTTTGCAGCATTAAATCTATTATTGTGCAAAGCACAGAAAACAGCGATTGAATGATGGCTATAAGACTAAAGCTAGTTAGTCCGCTACTATTAGCAGGATAAATTGTATACCAGTATTAAATAAAGAGCTATCAAACAAAAAAGTCTCATCAAAATTCGTTCAGTAGTTTTTGCGTGTAACTAAATATACAGAGAAACAGACAAATAAATCGAAATTGATCTATATATTTATAGGTACTACTATAAAGTTGTAACAAAGCTGTATCTATACATTTAAAATATTTCAGGAAAAATGACTTACAATAAGTATTACATATAAAATAGTATTTAGGCGTCTTTGAACACAGAATATTTTTTTATAATGCCATCTGTTCGTCGGCCTATCTGTTTGTTTGTTCGCACATCATGCAAAAACTACTAGACGAATTATGATAATACTAGATGAATTAAGCTTTTTTATTTCATAGGTCTTGATTTGGCTTAAAAATGAGTATTTTATCCTGCATATCGGGATCCTAAGATAATTATAACCTAGAAAATCGCTTTTATCTGCAGATACGCGAGCAAAGGCTAGTACTATAGTAAATTTGAGCAACAAAGATGTGTCAGCCAGTAAGTAGTCAATACCTGGTTTTTGAAATCGCCTACTCCTATGATTTTAACCACGCTTAATAATCTAGCAAGTACCAATGCGATGATAATTAGCGATATATATGTACCTACATATCTGACTATCATAGTTTTGACCGCATTAAGATAATTCTGTACACCGTTTTAAGTGTTAGTATTCTGTGGTTGTACTCGCCGATTTTATGGCTTCGTTTGATATTACTTTTAAGTGCGGCCATGAAATCAACGGTGTCTCCTTAATGTGTTTTATCAATTCTTTTGATATTTCCGCTAGGTGGTCATGTTGCTATTAATATAGTTTGGTTTTCTATTTTTACTATAAAAATATATTTTACATCAGAAATAAATGAAATAATCGCTTAATTTACAAAATTATTACATATTATTTATTACACAAAATATGTAAATACGTGTCATAAATCTAGGTATCAAAGAAAACGAGTTGGGGACATTTGAAGTTTTATAATATTTTACTGGTCATCAAATCTCAATAATAGAAAAAGGCTTCTTATAATATATTACATAACAAATCTATCTATTAGCCTGGTGGTATTACTCGTATAATTTAAATGTTGGGCATAAGGCACCGAAAACTGCTCAGGATAAAACAAGTGAAGTACTTGCATTCTACCCACGGGAGTCGTAAGAGCCGACTGAGGGAATACCGGGGGAGTGGGCAGCAGCACTCCCTCGAGTATTAACAACATCCACTGCGATCGCCTGCCAAGCATGGGGATTACGGCATTATCCCCCATGACGGGACCGCTCGTTGTGGCGTTCTTTTAGGGAGGCCTATGATGGATGGATGGATGGATGGATGACTTCCACTTGGTAGGTACCAATCTTACTGCCAGTAATGCAATGGGGCCATAATGCATACTTCGCTTAAGCGCCACATAGGACAGCTGGGGAAGAGGATGGGCTGGGGACACTTGTATTCTTAGTCTGTCACCACATGCATGGCATGTGCAGTTCTTATTTCTTGATGGATAGTGCTGCCATTGAAGTGATAATAAATGTCATAAAATCTTTAAAGAAATATTTATTACAACAATCGCATTTAATAACAATTTTACATGAATATAGTCGTAAAAATAATATTGAATCATTCGCGGTAAAATATTGGTTGTAAAAGTCTAAATAATTGTTGAAAAAAATAACTGATAGCCGCCATTTTGTTATTCTGTTTGACATGAACAAATTCACCGCGGGACATCTTATAATGAAAGGTTTAATTAAGTACATTTTTGTTAAACTATAGTAAAATATGAGTATCTGGTTGTAATGTAAAATTCTCAAAATAACTCTTAATAACGGATTGCTATTGTTAAAAGTTAATGTGTAATCATAGGTTGTACGAACAACCTTTGAAAATAGTGACACGAGTCAAAATAAAAACCATTTATGACGGTATAATATACAATTGACTGTCACAAAATCTAATCCCTGAACAACCTTTTGCGAATGATGATGTAAAACATTGAGCGATGCATGCTTGAGATTTCTTCTCGATATTTTTTGTTGAGCTAATTCATTTTAGTCCAGCGCAATATACTAGAGCTTATATTCTTCTCATTCTGAGAGGAGTTCAGGGATGGAGAGTCTCACCGTGACAACTTGTGAACAAAATATCGAGCTTCCGATTCTCGTAATTTTAAATCCAAATGACTAAGCGCCTCAGTTACGAATTAAATAAATGTCTCATAAAATATTTAATTTTACAGCCTCAAATACTACCACACTCATTGATCGACATTTAAAAATCCAATGAAATTCGATATTGCAAACAAAAAATAAAACGGCTTTTGAACAAAATTCACTCAACAGATTTTACAAAACACTATATTTTCTGAAATGTTTCTCTGTTCCAAATATTTATGATCAAAATGGATAAGAGAAAAAAAATCTATATATATGATTAACTGTAAATTATATAAAGTGGTAACAGTTTAGTCAAAAGAGACCCAGCCTAGGAAGCAGAAGTCGTTGTGTTACGAATAGATCTTCAACGGGGTAAAATTTTTTTCTGAAGCTATGTGCGTAAGTATGCTTATTTTATCTTTTAGTTATGGGCTGGTCTTGGAAATTATAATAAGACATTGTTCTCAGTCTTCATAAACATTTATTACTGTTACTATAAAGAGTCAGCACTCTTAATTATCCTTACATGGTTTAACCTTAGGAAATTATCTTTCCTTTGGGTTGCGCTTAATCTGGTCATTTTTATTTAGAACAAAATATTGCTAGCAATGTTAACATAAAAACCGCGGTGTGACTTAGCAAGTATTGATGAGGATAAAAGTATTTTGGATGTTAAATATTTTGCCTTAATACAGCTATTTATTTGAATTGAAACACGATTCTTATACAATGTTACATGTAAAATGTTTTGCTAAGCAAATCTGTTGGCAGTTCGACGTATCTTAAGAAGTCATGTAGGTACGGTGATTTCATGGGCTATTGTCCGTGTGGCTGTTTTATATAGGTGATGACATTCAATAGTGGTCAGTTGTTTCTAATTTTCTCTTGGATATTTAAATTGATAAGACGAGACTTCTGGATCAAGCTGTAAATGAGACAATATATTATTCAATATTGACAGTAGTAACAACCAAGAGTATGGTGACTAAAAGTGCCAAATATTAATATTATTAATAATAATATTGTATTTATTCGTCTGTTGGAATATCTACACGGATATTATCGTATATATATATATATATATATATATATATATATATACGATAATTAATAATGGTATATAATGTCTCAACGCCTTACACTCGATTTAAACTTATTTATGGCTAACTAAAAAGCGAAATAAGGTTTCTAAGCACAGTAATAGCCACGAAGCAAATTCAAGGCCTGCAAAACCAATTGTATTGAGCTTGATCACTAGTCCAAGGTCCTCACAAGACGTGGCACATACGTAACGTTTCGAGATTTTTTGAAAGTAGTCTTTATTTGTTTACGAATTATCACTGCTCGGTGAAGAAAACATCGCGAGGAGATTAAACACAAAGTGAAAAATGTGAAATCGAAAAAAAGAAAATGTCAAATGCTAAAAATATATATAAAAATATATAAATATCGTGAAGATATTTATACAAATGTCAAATTTAGGTCATAGACGTACGCCTTCAGCCTAAATCTATCTCACTTTGAGAGGAGACTTGAGTCCTATAGTGAAATAATAATTAATGGATTTTTTATCTATTTTTATATAGTAAAAATGACAATGCCTAGACAACGCTTTAAAAAGAGACCAAACAAAAATATTTAGACCTACAAACGCTAAAGCTCAGTGATGATCACGCTGTGACCGCAGCGTTCGCTGACTCCAGGTATCATACACCCGAGCTGCATATACCGGCGGAGTATCAGGTGTCGCCTTCCGCCAATACGTTCACACACCGACCGCTGACACGCGTTGACACTTCACATCAATGCAACTGTAAATTTACTTGTTTAAGATTTAACGTCTTGATCTATAGCCATGTGGTGATACAGTGACGATATCCCATTCCATTAAACAGATATGTAAGAAGAAACAAAACTAAGGCTCGAAAAAATAAAACCTACTTGGTTTTATGTTTTCTTATGCTTACGCGAGTATTAGACTATTTTTATACAACTTATCAGAATTATTTTCATAAAATATTTTTTATGATAAAATAATTAAGAAAAATATCATAGAGGTTTTTTTCAAGTACTACGTGGGTGGTAAACAAACAGGGATATGATGGTAAGTGGTTAAAGTAACCTATACACGCTAGCAATACTAGGAGCATCACTCGCGCGTCACCATCTAAAAGCAAAAGGATAGGAGGCGTGGATAAGAAGGAAATTAAGGAGAGGATAGGTAGGATACTATCCCCCTAGGTACGATATTAATGAATGGGGGTTTGGGTCTCGGGTATTTTTATGATAATGAAAAATATTATAAAATATTATAGAATCTTCTACAGAGTGACTTCAAAGTTATAATCACTGTCCCTTATTGATAGTTTTAAATAATTAATATCGACCAACAATTTCGTGGACAGTATTTTATTGAATTACATCGAAAGTTGTAGATAATGGTTTAAAAATATTTTAACCATAATTCGTATAACATTAAGATAAATATAGCATCCAATACTGACACGGACGCTTATTTCTTATTCGGAATGTTTCCGTATGACCAAACTTGCGAATCCGTTGACACAAGAACATGCGTGTACACACCATAAAAATCATATGTTTATCCTTCCGAGTCACTCCCACGCATGCTTTTATAACTTGTCTGAGCGTTCACAATTTTCTGATATAGGTGGTCTGCGGTTGGTGTTAAGTATCTCTATATCACAAGTTTGAACTTGAGAACGTCCTAAAAATATAGTGACCATCATTTGTAGTATAAGAGCCCCGATGCAAAATAGTTCGTCTAGTATGGAAAGTAGTGCAAAGCGTAAATTATAGAAAGTAAATATTGGTAAAATAATTAAGAACGTTTAATAAAAAGTAAACCAGAATTTGAGGAACATTTTAAAGTTTATTTTAACATAACTGAAATTCTTTCATGAGTTTACATAACATGAAAAAATTTAAAAAAATATTCTAAAAAACATAACGCAAAAGTATTCGTCTACCCTTGTCACTCACGCAAAATAGTTCGTCTACCACTTAGTTGTGTCGCCGTTGCTCTAAATGACAGCTTTAATGCGAAAAGGCATGGTTGCAAACAACGCTGCACACTCCTCAGGCGTAATTGACTCCCAGACAGCCAAGAGTTTAACCTTTAAGTCGCTCTTCGATCTTGATGGATTTTTACGGAAAACTTTTTTGATTTTCCACCATAGGGTTTCGATCGGCGACAAGTCCGGGCTGTTAGATGGCCATTCGATTGTAGGGATGCTTTTCGCCAGTAGCCACGTCTTTTTTGTCCTTGCAGTATGGCAGGAAGCACCATCCTGTTGAAAAATGAAGGAAACTTGATGCTTAAGTGACGGAATAGAGGGCAGTAAATTCTCTTCCAAAAGGTTTTGATACCTTGCAGCATTGATAGAACCATCCACAAACTGCATACCACCAACACCTTGTGCAGACATGCAGCACCATATCATAAGAGACACCGGAAACTTAACTTTACGTTTGAGACAATCAGTATGAAATGCCTCATTTTTGTTCCGAATCACTTTTTTCCTTTCATCGCCGACTGTCACTTCAAATTTGGACTCGTCACTCCAAATGATACTACGCCACTGATCGGAAGTCCAATTTAAATGATCACGAGCAAACTTCAACCTCTTTTTCTTTTGTACAGCAATCAACAGTGGTTTCTCCTTAGCGGTGTAAAATCCGTAACCCATTCTTTTTAGGACTCTTTTGCAAGTATCAACTGAGACGTCTTTGTGAATCATGTCCTTCCATTGCACCGCGAGTTCTCCAGCTCGAGCACGACGATTATTTTTGATAATTGTTTTCAGAATTCTGTTTTCTACTGCACTTGTGATGCGTGGTCGACCAGTTTTCTTCAAACAAGAAGTCGTTCTATTCTTTTTATAGTGCTGATTGATAGATTGGACTGTAGACCTGGGAAGTATCAAGTCTTTAGATATATGGTAACTTGATTTGCCAGCATCGGCCCCACAAACTATTCGCTTTCGAAGCTCTTCATGCACAGGCTTGCCATGATCCATTGTTATTTGAAAACTAATGAAAAAAACTGAAATTTTCAGAATTTATACTGTCTCACTTGACAAATGACACAGAATTACTTTTACAAATTTAAATTATGCAACATAATTGTACAAAGAAGGAATAATCTTATTGAACTCACCAATAGACGAACTATTTTGCATCGATTAACAATTAGACGAACTATTTTGCTTATAACTTCTTCGAATTTAAAACAGGATATGTATAAATTTAAAAAGCTAAAATAGTTTATTGGTTCATAGTTAAAAAGTAACGCGGCATGTGATAGTAGAACAGCTTAATATTTTATATAGATATACAAAAATAATGAAGTTAGAAAAAATCTCACAGAGAAAATTTCACACTAGACGAACTATTTTGCATCGGGGCTCGTACAATCATATTCTTGATCAACTTAATAAGACAGAGTGTGACGAATAGCTAAGTAACACTTAGACATAAAAAATATACCCACTAGTAGTTGACAGTGAAGTTCATAACTCCAGTAAAATTCATAAATAGAAGTATTCTGTTAAATTATTGAACAATTGAACGAAGAAGAATATTTTTTCAATTAATTAAATTGTTCGGGTAACGGAACGGAACTAGATTTTTTTACAGGAATGCGGCTAGTAGCTTATAGACACTGCCCATCCTCGGAATAGGTAGGGGAAGAACGGTAAGGATGATAGAGAAGCGACGAGAAGAACTTTTGCGCCACAGTTGGTAACACACTCACTGAACTTAAACAACAGGGTATACCTGTATACTACTACGGAAAATAAAAGGTACAAAAGTATATAAGTACATACTTTCGTCTAAAATCGTCGTTATTAGATCGCTATTGATAGAGCTGAGGAGGATGGTGTATTGGATTAGATAGCAGCCTTTAGCCCGAGTATTATAGATTGGATTGCCATTTAGGATATTTAGTTATGTAATTTACCTGAGATTATTTCTTTGTGGTCATTACTTACAAGTAACGTACACGTTAATAATCATTCCTGCTAGCACTAGGTGTCTTTTAACATAATATCCTTTTGTTATAAATAAATCCTATAGTCCCGACATTTTTATTTACTGCATGTCCATTGTCGTCCACAACACCTATTGTTTCCTTTATATCGTTGTGGAGTCGCACAAAGATTTAATGCACTGTAAACAAAATTATATAAGGCATAAAAAACCGTAAAAGACAATAAACAGCATAATAAACCGATTATTCTTTTTTATTGCGTTTTATGTCAGATTAACAGTGGTCGTTAGATTTTAAGTAGTCATCACCGGTCATCGTTTTACCGATAGATACGGTCTTACTATTGTCTACAGTAATAATTATGAAGAAACTGGCATATCTTTCTCGTTAAATCCTTCCTGTTGGTAAATAGTATTTAACCTTCTAAGCAATTGACAATACTTGGCCCAAAATAAATGTATTAGTTTTAATACTTAGTAATACGCATTAAATACTTGTTTTTTAAACACAAACCTCTTTTTACCGAAACTTTGCAGTAATCCTTTTTTTACTTGAAACTTTACAGATATATAATAAAATTATATAAAAACATAGAGTAGATTCACAACGCTTGTTTGTAAATCGCATAAAATCAATTATCTGATGTAAACAGTACGTTAGCATCCAAACCATTACCATCTGTATACCTAGTTATAACAGATAAAGGCATGAATAAGGTTTAAAAAATCATAAATTAATTATATAGTGTAGAGATAAGTGATTGGATATGAAATTGTAAATAGGCACACAACATAAAAAGAGGAGTTTAACTTACATGAACTTTTAACACACATAAAAAGACGTGCTATGTATCCAAACTCAACAATAAAATTCCTAAAGAATCAGATTACAAAAGAGATACAGAACAGTGTTACTAAAACAATATTAATCCTCGTAATTCTTAAAAATAAACAGCCCATATAAATTGCGATGGGCACAATGAAATGTTTAATGAAATGGAGGGAAAGGTCAACGAGGCCGTACCTTGAATTAAAGAAATAACAGACGAGTTAAGCTTTAAATCGAAACTACATTGCTGTAACTTAAAATTGCTTGGATAAATAGAAAGATATTCCGTAATTGAAATAGGTTCATCACACCAGCCTAATACGACTTGATGGAAATCAAAAGCCGTGAAGACAATCTGGCGTTCTTACATTCCTCGCAATTTTTCTTTTTTTATATATATATAAATATATTTTTCTTTTTTTATATATTTTATATATATTATATAAATTAGTCAGCGTAGTTTATTAAAAACGCATATAAAAGTTCCTTTCAAAAGCTATATAATTATATATCCTACTTGGGACCCATTTACGCCAGAAGTTTTTAACAGAGTTAATAAAGCTAAAGGTTTCACAACAATGATATTGAAATTTCCATGAGTAGTTTAATTGGTAAATTCTGATAATAAATAAAGGGCATATTCACTTTATACCTAGCTAGTAAATCCGGATGAAACCTTCTCTGCTAAGGTAAAAGGTCTCTTAGGTCAAGTCCGTCAGTTTAGAAATATATAACCGGAAATCTCTCAGTTCCCGGTGGGCACTCGTTGACACAGCTGCGCACTCGCCCTGATGGGCATCGAATATGATCGAAACCCGGGTTGACAAAATCGATTACCAAAGTGAGTGATTTCCGGTTATATATTTCTAATATCTATCAATCTCACGATAGTTTCAATACAAAAAATGTCCGTCAGTCTTGAAGGTAACAAAGAACTGGAAATTTAAGGATTTATCCCAAATAGCATCAATTAAAACCGTTTACAAAAGAAAGTGATAATCGCCCAAGTATGCATGCAGGTCACATTTTTGATTCATTTTTTAATTATAACGCTTCTTCTGAGTAAGAAATATTGATCTTACTTCTCAAACTTACGATCTCAAATGCTTTGGCATTGAGCGCTCCTGTTGAACTAATGGCACTACAAATCCTCAGCAGTCCAGCCCAAGTATTGTCCCCTGAAAAGTTTATTTGCTCCTTACACCACTGTCGTACGAACTCCTTTTTACTTTTGTCTGAGACAATTTTTAAATGGTTTATGTTTGATACCATTATTGTGTGCCAATCTGGTTGAATTACAATGTCCTTTAGCAACAGCCGAACTGACTAAGGATTTCTTTATTATTTTTCTTACAAATCATTTTATTTTATGCCTTTTTTAGTTTTAAAGTAAACAAGGCAGATGTTCGCTTTATTTAGATGAGCCAGTCGAATGCATAAGTTGAATTTAAATAACTCGTGTTTGAATTTACAGATGCTTGGGACATGGAAAATGCGCCCAGTTTTATTTCTGCTCCTTTTTATGAGAATTAATGTCTTTTAGCTTTGACAATATTACTTCTAGGAAGTAAATACTTCCACTTCTTCTATTCAGTCATTGCATCTATAAATAATTATTAAAAAATACACATATGTTATAATATTTGACAGGTTACGAATACTGAATATAAAGAATGACTAATTTGTACAGCTATGTTTACAATGTTAGTAAAAGAGATGTTATACTCGGAACTAAATCTTATTCTTTTACCGTTAACGTTCTAGTGTTGGGCACAGATCTCCTCTCAAACTAAAAAGGATTTATGTCATAGCCCAGGATGAATTGATAGACTTTATTGCCCGAGATATTGGACAGCAATAATTTGTAAACAAAACTGTGCCTTGCCTAGTACATAAAAAAATAAACACAGGTTGTTTTAAGTTTACACATATACCCTTTCATTATAATGATCCAATCACATATACTTTAATAGTTGGCTATAAGAGTAGCGATGTAAAAAGACATGATTGGTGTTGGTGGATTTTATATTTCAGATTATTATCAGTTTTTGAGAAATCTGTTAATATTCATTTTGGGCTGATTGTAATTGACTTACTTACTCTACTTTATTATACCATCAATTTAAATCTGTTTTCGTCATTGTACCAATAATCTAACATTAACCGCAAATAAGTCACTAATTGAGATACCTACAGATCAATCTTAACATTTTTAAAGTGTTAAGTAATGGATACAGAGTGCAATAAATCTTATTGTTGGCACTCTTATCTTCAACACTGAGGTAGCCAATACGGTGGTATAAGAGAGTTTATAAATCGCTGTCGCAAAACGATCGGGAGCCCTTATCTCGACATTCATATTTTGAAGTACCCCCATATACTTCATATTGGTGCTAAAGTGTATTTTATCAGGGTACTACTTTAAATTATTTTACAATACTTACAAAGGCTTATAAGGAATAAATGTTCGTGAAATTCATTGATTATTTTGGGTCTAACTGTATCAATTTCTAATGAAGCCAATATTCTCAAGCATAATATTTTATTATGGTATTATGATACTATATGGTATACGACGATTATAGAATAAATTACTTTAGTAAAACTTTATTCGCGGTATTCTCAATTACAAGCCTTAAAGATATCAAACCAATATTGATATGCAATAAATAAAAAGAAATACATACTTAAAATATATTGGAATCAATTAGATATCCAAAATAATATCTGACCTCTCTGGCTGTAAAAACATTCGTTTATTAAAGAAAAGGAAAATGATTTTCAAGTATGCATGTAAAAATACATTATTCAAAAGCTACCTACCATCTACTATTTAATTGTTATCTTAGTAGGTACTATAAATTCATATTACACAATGCTTATAAAAGCAAAACCTGAAAATATTTCCGTTCAATTGAGTTTTAATCCTTCGGTTATGTTTGCATGCAGTTTCATGTACATCAATCAGAAAAAAAAATGGTATTCTCAATAATAATAAAGTAAGCTCATCAGTTTTGGGGATCGCTGCAAATATTTCTGAGAACGTTGCGTGTACGTCTAATGGCCTGAATAAAGCTCAATGTTTTAAACAAAAGATATACAAAGTTTAATTAGGTTGTATAGAATGAAAGTCTAAAATCGTGAGTTATACGAATGTGGCAGAATCATATTAGCTTTGGAAAAAATATAAGAAGGAAAGCTCTAAATGTTTTGCTCAGAGCTTTCTTTCAGTTGCAGCTTGAAATGCGAAATACTGTACATACACTCCGTTTGTGTTAGGTTTCGTGTTTGTGATGATTACTTAAATTAAATAATACGAGAATAAATGGCACGAGATAAGAAATAATTCAAGACTGGCTAGAAATTCATCAATCATATTTATTTATAGTTACATAAACCAATCTGTAAACATGATCAATACAGACTACATATTTAAGAGAGTATATAAGAAGTTGTAATAGATCTCCGAAATCCTTTTGAAATTAGTGAAAAGTTCCATGTTAATGTTTATTGGCAATTGAACTTTGATAACTTGTCATACAAAATATTAAAATTATAATTGAGAAGTCTTAATATAATACAAAGCAATTCATATCAATGATCGACAAACAATGTTAATAAGACAAGTTACAAGAATGAAGCCATTAGCGGAATCGCTAAAACTAACACCGTTTCGCGATCTCATAAATAACAAACTAATTTGAGCCTTACCATTAAGTTGTCAGAATTGAGAATTCAACTGAGGGTCTTGATAATTTATCTTAGCTTACGACGTGGGAGCTATTAATCAAGAACCGATGTCACGTACGTAATATAACTGAGGTAAAAGAGAAAAAGATGATTTCAAGCTAATTATCTCTGACGCTGTTACACTTTTATTTTACCACTTAACACCTACTGTGGCAATTTGTCGGTTGTTGCCGTATAGTATTGAATTTTTAAGTTCTGGCTTGCATTGTGTGACTACTGCTTGTAAGGCATGTTGATTTATTTCTCACACGTCTTCCAATAATCATTTATCATCGTTCTGCTGTGTGCTATTTAAACTGTTTATTTTTATAATGAGATATTGAAAAGGTCAATTTGATGCTTTTATTCTTTTATCTTTGGATTTGGGATAAACCCATAAATTATTTTAAGATTATTATTTTGGGTACAATCTCACTATCCAAGTACATGTTGCGACAGAATAATTTTTAAAGCAAGAAACAAATATAAAATATAATTTAAATTATATGTTAGTCAAAGGTGCTTTGAACAAACAAGTTTAGAGAAACATCCTCTGATCATAATCTTAATGTTATCTACCAGAACATCATAAAACTGTTTGGAATTTCATACAAATTCTCTGGCAGGAGTTCCTTTGATATAATTTGCATCAACAATAACCCCTGCTCTTAACATATATACCGGTATATTCAAATCGGCTGTCTAGTAACTTCCCATAGTGGCTGGACCTCACAGAACTCTGATCAATTCATCGAATTAAATACCTTTAATTAATTACGATCGCTATCTTGGCTAGGATTGTGAATGGCAATTAGTCGTAGGTACCAAGCATCTTTTGTTAGATGTTACTTCAGGACCACCAGCTTCCTGGTTAGACTATCGTCTAAGATTACATGAAATTCATACTAATACGGTGTTATTGTCAGTTCTGTTAAAATGTCGAATTATTTTTATTTTCATTTTAATGTATTTCATCTGTGAATTTATATAGTAATTTATGGCATAATTTACTTATACTGTCAAATAAAATAACTATTACACCTTTTGAATACTGAAATTTAGTTTTAATAGACAAAATATTCAATGTAATCGATACTAAAAGTACACAGTTATAAATTATCCGCTGTTTCGTAGCAAATTATTAACTGCGAATAACATTTCCTGATGCAAGTGAGTATGTAAGCGATGAACCTGGTCTGTCTACTACTTATAAAATACTACATATGCTTATGAATCTAGTTAGTTCGAAAAATTTTATTCGAATACTTCAAATACTTATTTTAAAGAAAACCGATTTCACTCTGAAATAATTATAATATGGATATTTTGATTATTTAAAACAAAAAAGTATCTAACAGAGTATTTTTTCTAAGCCTCCCCTCTATTTTCGATATACCAATCCTATGAATTAATGGTTCCAACTACTACAAGCAATTACAAACGTCAAATTTAAGTAGAAGATAAAGTAAATGTATATTTTGTCCACAGATGTCAGCAATAGACCCTGACTGCGGAGTTAATGCTATCGTCAACTACACTCTGAGCGAAAGCTTTGTCAAGCCACAGTTCTCTTTGAAACCGGACACTGGCGAGCTTTGCGTGTCGGCGCCCCTAGACTATGAAGTTCACAGCGAATTTGAATTCCCTGTCGTGGCTACTGATAGAGGTATGTATTACATTAAATGTGTATAAAAATATTAAGAATATCTAGTGATTATCATTAAACAAAAATGTATGTCTATACATATTTTGTATTGACTTATTGTTTCAACTAACAATTATTCAGTGTGGGTACCTATATAATTTCGGTTAAAGATCTTCTAAAAATAAAAATGTTATTTTTTCTCTTTATTTTTTTGGGACTTTTATTGTTAGGGAATATGTTAGTCCCATCGTAACCTAAACTTACAGGATTTCAAATTTATTTTAACTAAAAACTACTTAAGACTAAGAAACACGACGGATAGCCAACTCACATAATCGCTTTGCAGCGTCCGATGTTGGATTGGCCAAGATAGTTTGGACAATGCCAACATCTAAACGATTAATGTTAAGACTATCCATGACTAACTCACGTTCACAACGCTGGTTCTGGGTACATTCCATCAATAAATGCTGAACATCATGAACAACACCGCATGTATCATAATTTGTTGAGTTCGATTTACCCATAAGGTAAGCAAACTTTTTTGATGGAACATGTCCAGAGCGCAACCTATGAGCTATAACCACGTGTAATCTGTTAAAATTACAATTGCAAAACCAAGGTGTATGAGGAGGCTGATACTGCATTGTTTTATACCAAATTCCTTTTGATTTAGATATTTCTTCAAATTGATCTTTCCATTTTTGATGACAAATCTTCTTTAATTTATTAATTATTTTCGAAAAGTGAGGTTTTATATATGTACTAGTGGACCCAACAGACGTAGTCCTGTCCAAATATTGGCCTTTTACACTAGAAAAAATTAAAGAAAAAAAAAAAAACCTGAAATCCTATCGTGGCGCCATCTACCGGGTCCAAATGTGAATCTAAACCATCCCGGTACTTAGGCAAACATTCACAAATAAATAGAAGAAAAGGTCCTGAAATCCTATTGTGGCGCCACCTACCGGGTCCAAATGTAAATATAAACCATCCTCGAATCCCCTTGAACTCACACAAAAAATTTCATCAAAATCGGTCCAGCCTTCTAAGAGGAGTTCAGTGACATACACACGCACACAAGAAATATATATATATATATATAAAGACTAGTTTAAATAACAAAAATGGCATCAAAATATTATGAGTGTCAAAAATAGTGTTTTTCCTTGATATGTATGTATATAATGTATAAAATAAATATGATTACTTTCTTAGATTACTGTGTATTAATGAGGCTTAGTAATCAAAATATTAGCTTAATGTTACTTTTGCCTAAAAGGGAAACTCACTCACACATCAACAATCTCAAAAGTGAATACATTATCACGTTTATTTCTAAAATACAGAAACCTGCCGAAGTATCTGTTTGTGATTACACACATTTAACCAAATTTAGGTTAACAACATTCCTTCGCTGTGCCTTTATTAATTTTCTACTAATCCATGATCTAATATTCTTCGGTACCTACCGTAAAATCATTATCCATTATAAAGCTTCAATTTGTGAAATTTATATTAAAACTAATTACAAGAAACTTGTTTAGTTTCTAAACCCACACATTGGTAAGTCATATAAATTAGATGTTTTTATTTTCATCACTGTAATTTGAGATTTCAAAAAAGAATATTCAGTGTTAAGTTTTTAATGTCTGGTTTCTTATGCATATGATCAACCAAAGCCCTATAACAAAATACATAATAATCTAAAATCGTAGGTCATTCACACGAATTAAAAATCATATTACGAAAAAATATTGACATTACTGTTAAGCTGTAGAAATTGTACTTTATTATTCACTTGATCAATTCAACCATCCAAATAAAACATGACCCAAGTAAGTATTCCCAAAGATTCGAAGCCGTCACATTGGTGAGTCCCGAAATAAATTCCAATGATGTCCGTCCCGGTCCCAAAGTCATCCCCTCCTGATTTATGGAGAGAGAACAGTGCAACTATTGCTTCGTTTTATTTTGTTGCGACAATGCTCAAGCGGCAACTTTGTCTCGAACAGTGGAATTTTGGTAAAATGTTTTCCAGTTTTCAAGATTTCGACGGCTGTGTGCTGTTGTGTGATTCGGCAATTTTGCATTTTACTCGTACAGCAGTTGCAATGAAGCTACAAGTATACATAGAACTATTTAAGACTAAATCATTATAAGTGAATGTAGCTATAAATTATTGTCGATATAATTTAATGTATCTACTATAGATTTGCTTTAAAATCCTAACTATTATAAAGCTGTAATAAAGATTTGTCTGTACATTTGATATATTTGAGAAAAAATGTATAGGCTATTTAGGCGTATCTGAACACAAAATATATTTTTTAAATTCTGTCTACTTTTTGTGACCTACTACTTTTTGCGAACTACTGAACTGATTTTGAAGATTTTTTGTTTGCTAGCTCTTTATTAATCTAAAAAACTGGTATACATTTTATCCCGCTACCATATCAGGAAACATAACCTAAAAATTTGCTTTTCCCTCAAACACTCAATTTACTTAATAATTATGTTTTGTAGATTTAACTGCACTTTACAGAAGAACTTGATTATTATTGAAAAATATTACTAATTAAGAGTAGTTATTAAAACCTAGAAATCTACTATAATAAAATTAATGTCAACATTTATATAAATTTTAACCGACTTCAAACAAGGAGGTTATTATGTTTGCACTGCATACACCGATTTCTCCTCGATTTCCAGACCGACTTGCGTATTTTTTTTTTATATACTTACTGCCCGGTTGGTCCAATAGAATTATGGTAGTATTTAATTAAGGTTTCCGGAGATAATTTGAAGTCGGTTTTTTGTGTTACATTATAAATTATTATCTCGGTAAGATTCTGAAGATTTGATTAGGTAATAAACAAATAATTACTCTACTTGAGCCAAATCTATATCAATATAAAGTTCTTTGATAATTAATTGTATTTGCAATCTATATCTCAAGTGTTTAATTTATTTGACCAAAAAAGGACCATACTAAAAGATTTTTATAAAGTATTTAAGTAAAGATAACAAAAGACGCTAAGGGTTTACAAGCACATAAATCAACGGCCTGCCAATTAGACATAGTATTACAAACATTACAGACAATACCTACAATCAATACCAATTATTTATTCGCAGGAGGCCTGTCAACGACCGCTATGGTGAAGATCCAACTGCTTGATATAAACGACAATGTCCCAGCCTTCACTGTTAAAGATTACAACGTGTCTCTGAAAGAGGGTCGAATATCAACCGAACCGATTATTGCCGTATCCGCTACAGATACTGATTCTGGAAGATTTGGTTCAATAACATACAGAATCGTCAGTGGAAATGAGAATGACGTATTCAGAATTGACAGAAGTACTGGAGAAATTTTGGTCACAAAGCCGGCACTTGTACAGGCAAATGGAAAGTTTGATCTAGAAGTTTCTGCTACTGATGGTGGGGGTCTTACTGCTCCTCAAAATGCTGTAGTACATGTAACTGTAATGACTGCTGGAGTTGGATCAGCACTCTTTGATAAGCCCAGATATAACTTCCGTATCAAAGAAGATGTTAGAGTTGGAACTATTGTTGGAAATCTCAAGGCTTCTATTGGTGACAGAGGTAAGTTTATTAAGGTAGCCTTTTTATTTAAATATTTGCAAAATTATATAGTCCTACATAAAAATGTGCTAATACCCAAAAAATGGCGCCAACTAATTAAAATGGCCATTTACCTAGAAATTATATGCACACTATAAACAACATAATATACATTCAAAAAGTAATGTTGGCTTTGCCATAATATATTTTAGTTAATATAACTGACTACGGAAAATAATAAAATAAACACAATCACTCTAAATAAACATATACAGAAATATAATCAAATAATATACACTATATAAATAACAATCAGTTTCATGTCAACGACACATTAAAATGCCGGGAAAGAAAGGTAGCTTGCCGACTTTGTAAAATAAAGTACACAAACGGGTCTCTAACGACATCATTGAAATATGACAGTGTTGAAGTATTGAGTTCTGCTTCAGCTTCCATGTATCTTGCTTTGTTGTCATGTGATACTCGAGACCTTATAACTTTGATACGCCTTAATTGTGAATGTGTTTCATTCATAACATGATAATTTCTAGTTTGTTTTGAAACCAAAAGTTTTGTGAAATTAATCATGGTTTATTTCACAGCCAAGACATAAAATCTGTATGATTTTATAACGCTCAAACAGTTGAAGCAAATAGATCTGCAGCATCTGCACCATGACATGGCGGCAAGATTTTCATTGAAAGATTACTATTTTGTGAAAATCCTATAATTTAAGACATTTTCTACTATTTCAACTAAAAGAGTGCAATCAAAATACAAATGAAATATTTTAGGATAAATCAGGTTTTATTTTTCGTTTTTCTATTATAATCTTCGTTGTGAAGATCATGAAATCTTTATTACCAAAAGTACATATATTTATGCTTGTAGTGTGTGTAGTTGATCGAAGTTTGGGTTGTAGGTGGAAGGAATGTTGTTGGAAGGAAGGGTTTGAGTATAACCATCAACTGCAATTTACAAATCGACTTTGAAGATAAATATTGAAGCTTTATTCCATCACATTGATTGATGCGGAATGACTGACTTTATAAAATCATTTCGATGATCTCTCTGACATTAAGATTTCCCCATAGTGTTATCGTGCCTACGGGAAATTATTCATAGTTAGAATTTAATAAGTACATGTGAGCGAGAGTGATGGCTTTGCACAGCCATAACGCTGTAGACGTGGCGAGGTAATAGAGAATTGCCATAAAGGAGAATTTATGAATTAACCTGTCCACCAAGAAATGTTAGTCTAAAGTAAAATTGATGTTTGACAGATAAAAAATATATGAAAAATTTTAAATCCTAGATCTCCGGGCAGATTTTGGTATGATGCGCTCCCATTTAAAGAAATAACAGTAATTGTAGTTTTAGTAATATGTATATTATATTGCATAGTATTTTCTTTTAAAGAATAAATAAACTATTCTGTTTTTATATTTACCGGAAACCGATACATACAAACAACTCAATACTAGACTACCGTTGGCCGGTACCCTATGACTTCATTTCGCTTCAACAAATTTATTGAAATCGTGCATGAGTTTTTTTTTTAGATTTAATTTAAAAGCGCCAAGCGTTTTATGGGTTAGGTTATCGGGTTATTATGTCACATAGTTCCGATGATCTGCCAGTACATGCGGAGAGATGGCACATGGCAGGTTTGTTTAGTGGATAAAGGCCCCACGCTATCTTGTGCGTTGCCCTGAACGACGGGTTGTGTGATTAGGGACACAAAAAATGAGAAGATAACTAATACATAATTAGTTATATCCATCCATCCCATCCATCAGCCTTTTAAAGTCCACTGCTGGACATAGGCCTCCCCAAGAATGGGGGATAGTGCCGTAATCGCCACGCTTGGCAGGCGGGTTGGCGATCGCAGTGGATGTTGTTAATACTCGAAGGTGTGCTGCTGCCTACTCCCTGTGTATTCCCTCAGTCGGCTATGACTCCCTTGGGTGGAGAGGGGTGGGACAATTCTAAAGCCGGCCCCACACGTCAAAAATTAGTTATATATCTATTTGGTTCTTTATAATGATGAGTCTCTAGTAAGGATTTTTATGGTAGGTATCTGCCGCAGTTCCCTTGATTTGTATAAAAAAAGAAAACAATAAAAAATAAAATGATGCTTGCTTTTATAATTATTCATAAAAAATAAGAATATTTAGAGTTACTTTTTACGGTGGATATCATAAAAGGTGACTAAAAGATTGACATTAATCATATATTCCTTTTGAGCTAGCGTATAGCTCAAAAGGAAGATTCCTTTTTGGGTTATGTTTTGATACCTTTAAAGATATCTCGCCAAATGAGTTGCAACATAGCCTAAACAATAAGATAGCCTAAATATAACAATAATCAATAGCCATATTACAAAATAGCCTAACCATGACTATAAAAATAAAGAGAGAATGAATGTGGCTTCATCCTTATTGTCCTTACTCTTCACCTCCTATCCCTTTTCCTGGAGTTTGCCACGCGTGAATGATGCCTCTGGTACTACTAAAATCTGTTGGCTAGAGTAATAGCTTACCATCAGACGGTATTCCAGAAGATGCAGGTTCAAATCCTGCTTATGACTATTAATTTTAATTTAATTTTTTCACACTTTGTGTTAATACCCCTCTATAATTAATTTGACATTATATTGACTAAAATATAATGTGTTTTCTCACTTATAATCTCTCTGAGACGTACTATCATAGTTCTGTGCACATAAAAACAAACTAAAATAAAAATGAATTAGGGAAGCGAGTTTAACCTCTTTTGAATTGGACCATCGCGTTATACGGCAGGATTCCTATAGAACATAACGTAATCGCCCATTGTGTTAAGAGATCACGAGCTGATGGTACTTGGCGCATACACTTGGAGACTTTTATGAACGCGTTTGAATTGCTGATGGCTTTTTACCATTTAGCTGTGACTAATAATTTACACGGGTCGGGCGAGGAATTTACTCGTAAGTTTAATAGTAGTCTTTGTACTGTAAAGAGAGCATATGTTTACCCAGAGCCTGAATGAACAATAATGTTTATAAATACTTGGAGTATATTACGATAAATAAAATACGATTTTCTCTTTAATAAACATACGAAATATAACGTCACGCCTGTATCCTCAAAGGGGTAGGCAGAGGTGTATTAGACACCCACGGTTTGCCAGCTATGTTTAAGTTCCACGTAACGTTTCCAAACTCCGGGCTGCTACGGAGAATTTTCCTTTTTACGAAATAGCTCAATAAACATTGCCCGGACCCGGGGATCAAACCCGAGACCTCATGATCAGCAGTCGCACAGACTACCGCTGCACCACCGAGGCAGTTAATTATGTCTTTAATAAAAAAAACATGAATTCAAATATAAGGCTTGATCGTTGTGTTCAATAACCAACAGAACTCAGTTTCCAGAGTTCACAGGAACATAGAAGTATTAGTAATTAAGAATAACATTAAAAGCAATCGTTACTAATATTATATTTATAGTCTGAAAAAGGTTATAGGTAGGCTACTTAACATCATATGGAACTGCATACCTGGAAGATGATGATGGTCAATTGAATACGTAAAGTCTACCAAACCGCTGGGCATCAGCATGCTAGAGATAAATATAATAATGAGCCGAATATAATAATTGAGAGCAAGGAGCGTCTCGCAGATACGAAAAATTTATTTTCTTTCTTTCTTCAAATATTATTTGAGTCTTATATAGTTCTTGGTCTCTATATAATTCTTGGTATTCTAAGCGTCCTGTCGTTATCCATAGACGAATTAAAAGTGTTATTGGTTTATTGATTGACTTCCTAGTTAGATGTTTTTTTCAACAGATGGTGTTGAAAATAATTAAATAAATTAGCGCGGCGACGTCGCCACGCAACAGTTGGTTTTTTTTTCAACAGATGGCGTTGAAAATAATTAAATAAATTAGCGCGGCGACGTCGCCACGCAACAGTTGGTTTTACCCTCCCTCCGCATTAGATGTTTTCAAATCTAAAATCTTTTTCATTCTGAGGGATAACCAAATAGTAGAATAATATTATTATAGGTTGTGGATTTTTGTAGAAATAAATATATGTATAAATATTTATATTAATGATAGTGAAAGAAATTAAATAATCTCATTAAATTGTGTATTCGGGGCTTTTGAATTGAGCATTGATTGATTGTCGATCACATTAGTACCGCAATATCTCATTTCCTTCCTCATCTTTCTCACGACACCGTCAATTTCGTAGATTACATATCTATACTACGGAAGTACGTCGAGTATTAATGGATCTGTGGTGTTAAGGGCCTCCGAGACACACTATCTACTCAAACGTAACACTATAATTTTCAACTATGTGCCCGGTAGACCGCAATAGGCTCGCCTCCTATTACGTGGGACTTAAACATAGCTGGCGAATCGTGGGTGTGTAATACACCTCTGCCTACCCCTTAGGGGAATACAGGCGTGTTGCCATATTATGTTTATAATTTCCAACTTGAATATATTTCTACTAAACTATGTTATTTGTATAATTATACATTTCATAATAACAATATCAAATAAAATAGATAATAATAAACGGTTGCTGCCCGCGACTTTGTTCATGTGGACTGGTAATAAATCGGTTAAATCTCATGATGATCCTTTTTTCAGTTAAGGCGTGAAAAATGTACCTAACCGCACACCCCGTCATTCAGGGTAACGAACAAGGTAGTGTGGGGCCCTCTCCCACTAAATAAACCCACTGACCCGCCGTGTGCCGTCTCTCCGCCAGTATTGGCGGACCACTGGAACTGTGTTACATTACTTCAGTGGTTCGCTGGCGGATGATGATCGGCCTAGTGGTTACGTCCTGAAAACGTAACAAATAAACGAACTTACTTTCATATTTATATGGACTTTAAAATATAAATACATCTACTTTACGGCGCACTAATAATCCCAATGAAAACTAGCTATCTCACAGGATCTTTTCATTATACTCGTATATAAAAAGTAACTTACGTCCTTTTCTGGACTACAAACTACCTATTATGTTGGCAAAAGTTCATAATTTGTGATCGTTAGGTATATTTGTGATATGCAATGAATTCAAGAGCATTTCTAATGTGGTTGTTTTTGATTTAAATTAAACATTAAAGTGAATATCTTATGTCAGAACAGAATTCAATTAATTAGGAACATTTAAGATTGGTTTTTATAGGCATCATAACTTCTAATGGCACATTAAAAAGTAATAAAATAACTTGTGTGAGTGCAAATCATGGTAGTACGAACATATCATCGATTTTACGAGTGTATTTTATACTTAGGGTTAACTGATATTAGTTAAACTTGATTTGTAAGATATTAATAATAAACTTGGGTTTGCTAATTGCGATAAATTTTACTGTATTTCAAAGTCAGACTAACTATAAAATAAAGGCACCGCATTATCAACGAAAAAGTGAAGCCACTTTTTGAAAGATGTGTGCGTGAAAGTGTTGTCACCTGAAAGAAATAATCTTTATAATTTGGGTAATTATTTTATTAATTTAATTTTACACAAAGTGAAAAATGTGAAATCGAAAATAACAGTCACGAGCAGGATTTGAACCTGCATCTCCTCCATTTTTACAGAGGAAAATAACAGTCACGACTGTTATTTTCGATTTCACATTTTTCACTTTGTGTTTAATGTATATTGCTAAGCATGTCAAATGCTAAAAATATATATAAAAATATCTAAATAAATCTTTTAAAGTTTTATGTCTAAAACATAAAAGAAGTAAAACTACAAAGTAAGTTTACAGCAGATCATATCGGGAATATTATGGCGCTGACGACCTATTCGTGTACGTAACGTACGTATGAAATTGACGAGTCATTTGGGGTAATTTTAAATCATACTTTGGTAACACTCGTGGTTTATAAAAATTCGTTTTGACATGGTTTTGTTTGTATTTGTATGCGTGAGCGCGTGTAATTACAAGTTTGGCATGGTTTTATATGGCTTCAATGGATTGTTCGTAATGGTCTGTCTATATGTTTTGGTTAGTGTGAGATTTCAAAATACTTATCTAGTTTTTAATAATGATATTTTGAATAAAACATCATATTGTAGCTGAAGGGGCTCTTCATTGTGAAAATGAGAACGATTTGGGTCATAGTGTACTATGTCTGCACCGTACAGGTGTATATGGACTTGGAGGGTTGGCAGACTTCACAAGCTGTCCACACTTTTTATTCTTCTTCTCAGGCATGCAGGTTTCCTAGTGATCTTCTCCTTCAACAGGTACTTAGTGATAATGGCAACCAATATGGTCTTCTAATCTGAAGATTGAATTAAAATCGTTGTTTTTACAATGTTTTGCGTATAATATCTTAAGTTATAAAAATAAACAAGAAGGTTTTAGGCGGATTTAATGATTTCGTGCGTAAAGGAGTAATTATTTTTCTGTAGTTATTTATATTAAAAACTTTTGTGTGTGAACAGTAGATAATTTTAAAACAGACAACGTTATATATGAACGCATGTTGCAAACGAAATTATTGCAGTTATTTATATTTTATACTAATATCCTGCACCAGGGAATAATTCCTGCATCGCTACTTTACAACCAGTTTGTGGGTCTTTTCGAACAATAATTCGTTGGTCACAAACATAATACACCTCTGCCTACGTTTTCGGGGAATACAGGCGCGATGCTAAGTTTTTTTTTACAAACATAATTTGCCCACATGCCAGTCATTGGAGGTAAGTATCTTAACCACTCCGCCATCTATGTACCTCATCACATTATATTTAAACTACACAAGCAATTATCGATAAATCGCAATATCTGGAAGGAAGGCGCAGGAATTCCTGGATCATTAAGTTTTATCGAGTTGAAGACAATTAATGGACAATACCAGGATTAGAACAATGTCTTACTAATTACTTATTTGAATCAAACTGCTTCCGTTGTACTGTCAGTGTACACTGTATTATGTAAAACGACTTTGATTGAAAAGCAGCTTTATTAGATACTAGTCTATTTTCAATATAGGCAATATACATCTTCATAGACAATTAGCTTCTGGGTTTCATAGGGTTAATATATTCTAAAATATAAATACCTCACTCTAACAACATGCTTAGTCTCACGCCTGTATCCTCTGAAGGGGTAGGCAAGGGTATATTACACACCCACGGTTCACCAACCATGTTTACGTCCTACGTAATAGGAGGTGAGCCTATTGCCGTATACTGAGCACATTTCCAAATTCCGAGCTGCTACTGAGAATTTTTCTGTTCACGAAAAAGCTCAATAACATTGCGCGACCCGGGAATCGAACCCGAGTCCTCATGATCAGCAGTCGCTCATACTACCGCTGCACCACCGAGGCAATTATCTCACTCTACGGTACATTAATAATTTCTAAAAATTACTGTTTCATAAAAAGCCTACTTCCGTTTTTGTACTTCAGTTTATGTTGCAAAATTTCATGATGAGTGGATAAGAAGTTACGGCGTGAAAACGTAACACGAACAAACAATCTAATTTTCTCATTTATAATATTAGTAAAGACTAGCCTTTACCCGCGGCTCCGCCGCAGCCAAAAGCTAGTTTTTAGGTAATATCTCAGGTTCCCGATATAGTAGCGGGATAAAATGTATACCAGTTGGTAATTCTAATCAAGAGCTATCAAACAAAAAAAGTTACATCAAAATCCGTTCAGTAGTTTTTTTGTGATGCGCGAACAAACAAACAGATAAACAGACAAAAAATCTAAAAAAAAACGTTTTGTGTTTAGACACGCCTTATATAGTCGTGTCTAAATCAGTCATATTTTCTCAAATATCTTAAATGTACAGACATAGCTCTGTTACAGCTTTATATTAGTATAGATAAAGGTATAAGAGCAATAATAATAGGTATTAGAGCGTAATATTCGTTTTGTAAAAGAACCCTTAGATTTAGAACAACGATTTTTCAATCGAACAAAGGACTTTTAATCACTATGCTACTCGAACCTATGATAGTCGGTATGGTAAGCACTACCCTATCTCTAAAAATAATACTATTATAATTTCCAAAGTACTCGTAACTGTTTACTGTAAATAAATTTGCTTTGTCTCTATTATATAGCAAGCAGGTGTGTATATCAAGTATTGGTGGTAAAACACGTTTGGTATCTCACTAGAGACGAGTGCGTTTTGATAATATTTATATACATATCGCTAAACAACTCGGTGACTATTTACACCATATTGTAATCTGAAGAAACGTAGTTCTAAATGTTTGTCTTTTGTTTTATTTTGAAAATATTGAAAAGATTTTCATAGTAATTCAATTTATATTAATGAGAAATAAAAAGATTTCTATATCTGTAGGGGAGATTTTGATTTCTGTGGCATAAAAGTCACGGCTTTTCATATGTAAGATAATGAGAAATGTCACAATAATTGAAGATACTTCCCATTCCTCGTCAAAGTTATCTAAATACTATAAAACAAAATCACTATAAACGTCTGTTTCTGCACTTACTTCTACATATAAATATACAATAAATTTTGATACGACTTTCATCGACATATAGATATGTTAGGGAATTTTTAGGTAATTTTTTATATCTAGTAAATATCCATTGCTTGTAACTATTTTGTGGAAAAAAATAAAGCTTATCGGAATAAACTTTAACATAGTACACAATATTAATATATGAAGACAATGGTATCGAGTTTGATCCCCAGTCCACGCCCAAGGTCACGGGCAGCATACATCTCTGACTTTTAGAAAATCTTTGATATTATTTGCGTATTTATTTAAAAACTATACGCCTTCTGCAGTTTATCCGCTTGCATTGGTGGACCACTAGTATTGTGTGACATTACTTCTGTAGTAAAACCTGTATGTCTGAGAGATTTTCTTGCTAGTGAAGTCTGCCAACCCGCACTATTCTAGCCTAAATGTTTCTCATTCTGATCAGAACAGATGAGAGATAGCATTATATCTCATTAAAAATCCTTATGGTTTTATCCAGAATATTGCATCCGAGCAAGACTAATATTAGCATAAAAACTTGTCGGTCTTACACTTCGGTGTAACAGTCAGCTAAAACGCGAGCCCACGTATTCTGTTGTAAGGTCGGCTCTGTAAATCACTGAATTGCAAACTGCACCGTTATGGTACGCTGTGCACTTGTCTATGAGAAATTCTACGCCATGAGTTGGCCATTGTTAAGACATAGATACTGGCCGTTTAAGATTCATGGGATTTCAATACTGTATTTGTATATTTAGAATTCTAGATAAACCCCCTTACTAATAAACATTGTACCAGCTCTGAATAGTTATTCAGTGTTTTGTTCCGTTCTTTCAACGTCAAACTGTCATATTAGTGACAAAGGCAAAACACTGAATATAGTTATTCAGAGGTTATACAACGTTTACAACAACAACGTTATACAACGTTTATTAATACGGCAGAAAGAGTTTATTTTTGGTATGAATGAGAATAATTTTAAATTGTAATTTGAATATTTCTCCAGAAACAACGAAAATAGGTTTGCCTTTCCTGACCTGAGTATTAATTACCTATGTGATGATGATGAAATGTTCTAAAATTATTTTGTTTGACTCAGATTGGGAGATGTCCTAGATAGGCACTTTTATTTTGCCAGTCCTTGTATTTAGTATGAGGCTATTTTCATCATCTTCAAATATATGTTATATGTCATTTGCATTATTTTATAACACCAAATACTATTTATTTTTAATGTGCATTGGTACATTAACAATAATTTTTACATCTAAGATACGATCTTGTGGTGTATAATTTCATTTTCGTGGGAGGCACTGTCCAGTAGGAGTATTAATAAATTCCAAAGTAATTAGCACAATACCTATATAAATATATAAGTACATATATGTTGCAAATCAAATCTTAAGATTGAGTTGATTTTATCTTAAAAATCTAATTGTGTACCGTGTGGTTTAAATTACAAGCGATGAGCGATGATTTTTTAATAAGCAAACTTGTGGCGGGAATTTTGTTAAACTTTAGACTAGCTTCTACGCTCAACTTCGTCTGTGTGGACGTATTTATTGTTCAGAAAGAAAAATATGTGAGTGTTTAAACAATAATGTTATAAAACTACGTAATAATAAAGTTTCCGAAAACCTCCACTATGTGACGTGGGTGTCAACTAAGTGACAATAGGTATTTTATATAGAATTTGATTTTTATGGGTAACATCTGCATTGCTGTTAGTAAGAACAGAATTCTATAACTAACGGGTTCAAATCCCATCCACAGTAAACTTATACAATCTATTATCACAAAAAATTACTGCACAGATGGCGGAGTGGTTTAGATACCGGCCTCCTGCCCGAGTGTTGCGGGTTCGATTCCCATACAGGATAAATCTTTATGTGATCCACAAATGGTTGTTCTGAGTCTGGAGGAGGGGTACTTTGTGTCCGTGAAATTGTATGTTTGCAAAATCCCCCGCGATACAAGGATTATTCCTTAGTGCGGGATGTTGTCTCTATAAGAAAAAAAAAAAATCTTTACCTGAATACCTACCAACTATCTATTTTTTCTCTATTTTTCCTGCCGTGTGTCCCACCCCTCTTCACCCATGGGAGTCGTAAGAGCCGACTGAGGTAATACCAGGGGAGTGGGCAGCAGCACTCCCTCGAGTACAGAGAACATCCACTGCGATCGCCAACCCGCCTGCCAAGCGTGGTGATTACGGGCACTATCCCCCATATGAGCGAAACACAATGTTGTGGCGTTCTCTTGGGGAGGCCTATGTCCAGCAGTGGACTTCGAAAGGCTGATTTTTGAGGTGGTACCCAAAGTAGCAAGATAAAATGCGTACTAATTTTTAAAAATCATCAAAAAAGTTTCATGCAGTCAGTTCTGCAGTTTTCGCGTGATGCGCATACATATAAACAGATAAACAAACAAGAGTTCTGAATAAAATAATTTATTTTCAGATACGCCTAAATAGGTTAATACGCTGCGAATATAAACGAATCAACTCATAATATAGACTGGATCCAAACTCGATTTGAGTTTAATCAGAAAGAGGTCCATAACGTTTGTGCTCTAAAGCACGCCCCCATAGATTTATGGTCGCGGCCTGCCAGATAAACATCCATTAATTTATTAAAAATATAAATATATGATACGTATTAAGGTTTGCGTATCAAGCCAGTTTTCAACATAGAAGCCGAATATTGGTATGGTATTGTAATAATAAATTTGATATTTTTATAGCAGAAATAAAATTTGGCTTGAAATAAACCTTAGCCAAATTTTTATCGATCTATAAATGAAAGATACACAATTGTGTTTACAAATAGTGGCAAATGTCGTATATATACACAATCGCAAAATTGCGAAATGAATACTAGGTATATTTATATAAATGATTATTTTATATTTATATACAATATAACATAGCATAGCATCACGCCTGTATTCCCCGAAGGGGTAGGTAGAGGTGTATTACACACCCACGACTCGCCAGCTATGTTTAAGTTCCACGTAATAGGGGGCCAGCCTATTGACGTCTACCGGGCACATTTCCAAACTCCGGACTGCTACTGAGAATTTTTCTTTTTAGGAAAAAGCTCAATAACATGGCCCGACCCGGGGATCGAACCCGACACCTCATGATTAGCAGTCGCATACACTACCGCTACACCACCGAGGCAGTTAAAAAATACAATATCATTGCTATATATTCGACATTTGCCAACTGTGTGCGTGAATGTAACGTGCAGCCAATGAGTTTTTCAAAAGAGATTATATAATAGTATTATTATTATACGCATGTAGATTGTGGCGGGCATGGTGGCTGCTCGCGCGTCGAAATAACATTAAACGAAATGAGGAAAGCGTAATCTGCACTAGTCATTTATAGTGGACACTAGTACCTTATTGTGGATCTTCTGTTTTGTATACTTCAATAGGTACCCTATATATAAGATTTTGGAAATATATTCTCGAGCCGTGGACTATTTTTTTTATGTTTTATATTTCTTTTACATAATTCTCTTAAAAAAATATTCTAGAACATTTTAAGGCATGAGGTGCCTATAAATGTAATTTGTTAGCTTCTCTTATCATTGTATCTATTAGATAACTAATTTAATTTACAATTTTGAACAATTTACAATTTAGATGGTAAATTCTGTCACTTATGGACACAACTATAATAGGTGCACGGTCAAGACGATTATGAAGATACCTACATTGCGTATACATGTAGAAAGTATACAATTGATGTAGTTAAACTATCTATTAGCTTTCGTTATTAAACAAGATCTATCTCTCAAACATTCTAGTTTTAATTGCCACCATTCTGCGCGGGTGGCAGACAAGTATACGGTCCACTTACTGGTACCTATAGCCAGCAAAACCAATGGCATAACTCGTGTGTCGCTTACTCCAAGGAAAGGAATAAGAAGAGACGATAATAAGGAAAGGATACAGAGCGGGAAGGGCCTGCGGCGCTCTCACTCACTCTGAAAGCATTACAGTAGGAGTATTTGTTGTTTCACAGTGATCTTCTCTGAGAGTGGTACTTCCCCGATCAAGCCGGATTAGCAAATCTCTACCACAAACAAAGTTTAGAAGATAATATTTGTAGTTACAAGAATATTGTCTGCTTAGTTCCTTAGTTGCCTTATATGTCTGACTAGGCAAGCAAATGACTTGGTATTCTTAATTTATCTCCAAACTTGTATTTATGGTCATCGAACTATTCCAACACTATAATTACCAAATAACCAAAACTAACGCCAATACAAAATACATAAATCGATATAAAAGTATTGTTACATTAATCGATACC
This sequence comes from Leucoma salicis, assembly GCA_948253155.1. Classification (NCBI taxonomy): domain Eukaryota; kingdom Metazoa; phylum Arthropoda; class Insecta; order Lepidoptera; family Erebidae; genus Leucoma; species Leucoma salicis. The sequence goes on along the minus strand of OX411808.1, from coordinate 3,478,347 downwards.
GTTGACTAATCAAATATCGATTTCACTCGCCATCACCGTGCGACCACACATGCGTACATATAATATTAATTCATCATATATGACAGCTAATCTTCTAAATAATTCTCTTTGGCGTTACTGTGCGCTTCTGCTAAGAATTATTCGGTCATAATTTGATGGCAGTCAAACGCAGTAATAATTAGTTAACGCAGGGCTGACTCAATACTGTATTCATTAATTACTGTCGCATCACTATTGGAGAAAGGACCTTCTTGAAAGTAGTTTTATAGCCTATAGTCCACCACGTAGGTCCTTTGCAAGAAGGCTGTATATGTCATAAAAAAACTCATTGTTATTATAAGTTACAACGTTTTCTTTGTCAGAGTTTCAAATGCAGTTACAATGCATCGCTAGCCAAAAAACTTAATCAAAAAGTTGGGTAAAGGTGTTGGGTTTTTCTGCTTTTGCCAATACGATTGAATGGCACTCAGTCAGATATGGAGACCTCGGATTGAAGATCAATTACCTTGCTTATACCCTTGTAGCATGAATGGGGCAATTCGATCGGGAACCCTCTCTTAAAAGATCAGCGTGAAACAATTGCAGGTACTCCTACCGTTGTGTTTCGTATGGTGACTGAGAGCGCCGAAAGCCCAAAGGGTGATCTCCTTAATATCCTTTTACTTGGAGATGGATACGCGTGAGTGATACCTCTGGTGTTGCTATCATCCATAGGCTACCGTATGATTGTTTGCCACCCACATAGCATAAAAAAAGAAACAATTTTATATTTATGTAAATACACATTACGAAGTAAAACTAGTTTTACGTAATTCTTAGTGCTTAATTTTGTCTTGACAATTTTGGACTTTCTCACTAGACAACCATGAATTAAGCCTAGGTTATGATTGGTGTAAAGTACCTCAATGGAAATCTTGAATGTGCAAATGGAACAGTGGTTTATGGATTATATTTCAATACTTTGTGTCAATAACTATACAGGAATAATATTTTTATTTTTATTTTGTTTAAACTTTGTGTATGTTGTTACTTAATTTTATTAATATTAAATATTAAAACTTGCCTTCCAACTATTGTATTCATAATTTTGGATATATTCGCCAACCCTAACTTCAAGCAGTTTCTAAACGCGCCAATACATTTACGATTATTAATTTATTAAGGTGTGGAAATAATAAATTTGATTAATACGAGCTCTCAAGTAAATTAACGTTTTTCATAATATTTTATTATTAATATATTATGAAAGTGTGCTGACTATGTACCATAATAAAATCTGGAACTACCGATAATATGTGCGATCTGAACATGACTAGTAACGTAATATATTGTGCCACTGAAGTAATCCAACATAGTACCAGTGGTCCGTCAACACAGGCGGAGAGACGGCACACGGCGGGTTTCTTTAGTGGGTGCGGGCCCCACACTACCCTGTTCGTTGCCCCGAACGACGGGGTGTGCGGATAGGAAAATTTTTTCCCGCCTTAACAAAAAAAAAAGGTACCTACTATTATTTAAATAGACAAGTGCCGCACTAGTAATGAGTTACTCCTTTGTTGCAGGAAACATCTTTGTATGATTAACATACCTTTTTTTTCTTAGGAGGGGAAAAATGTACCTATCTAACAGCACACTTCGTTGTTCAGGGTAACGAACAGGGTAATGTGGAGTGGGACCATCACTCACTAAATAAACCCGTTATATGCCGTCTCTCCGCCTGTATTGGCGGACCACAAGTATAATCTCGAGACGGCATTCATTCAGTACGACCGTGGCAAAAAAAATGTTGGTTATAAATTATGTAGATACGTACCTACTTACGAACCGTCGGCGTCGTCTCGAAAATATGTATAAATTAGAAAATAAATATATAAATAATTGTTTTCAATTTCTGTTTCAGATGGTTAAGCAAACATTATAGCAAGTACCTATTTGAAAAATAAATATAATTAAGAAACAAAAAAATACATGACCACTGACGGTTTTAAAAAATAAATAAGTAAAATAGATTTTATATGAATACAATTTGCAATTAAAACAAAACATTATCTTATAAAAGTTATTTTAATAGCTTTCAAAATCTTCACAAATTACAAAAGATCATCGAAAATAAATTTGATAAAGTATTAGGCAATAATTCTGTACGGATAACATATTTAAATAAAATTATAATAATCCTCGAATTTTATATACCCAGACTGCAAAGGAGACTGCGAATAACTTAAACCTATATTTTATTAACCTCAGAAGGATTAAATGACTCTTATCCCATTTTATAAAGCGATAGGATTTAAAATAGTATAAAAAAATTTCACGCTCTCCCGCGTAATCGAACAGTGGCTGAAAATTTGAAATTCGAATTGGGAGAAATTCAAGGTTAGATTTGGATCTGTGCCCTACGCGGATACAGCGGTAGGGTAACAAAAAGTTTCTGATACAAATGATAAAACTATGAGTAACACTTATTAGATTTTTATTAGGATACCTACACATTATGTTGCAAATAATTCATTTCATTTCATTAATTACGATTTTTATGTACTATTTTAATATTATAAACGTGAAAGTGAGTTATTTTGTACCGGTTCCACTAAAAAAAAAGTAACATTTTTTTTTTAAATTGCATGAATATAATCTGAAGCTTCTTTTTCTAGGCTACTTTTTATCCCATAAAAGTTGATGATTCCTGTGGGATAGCTCCTAGGCCTCCGGGGCTCTCACTCGCAATAGGAGTATATGCCGTTGCTTCACGTTGATCTTCTGTGAAAGTATGGTACTTCCCGGGGGTCGGCCCATTCACGCTGGAACATACAAGGCTCAACAACTATTAAACTGCTTTGTCACATTCAACTTGCTGAAAGAGGCACCACTGACGCGAGCAGTCCGCACCCTTAACCTTGTTGCTAATGAGTTACACCTATTTTGTTGCAGTAAGAGTGAATTCACAAGGATATCACTATTTTTATTATATTATAGGATGTGATATGAAATAATTGTTATATACTTAGTCTTAATACCTAATATCTATACTATTATAAAGCTCTAACAGTGCTGTGTCTGTACATTTAGGATATTTGAGAGAAAATGACTGTAATAGGCCACATAGGAGTGTCTGAACATAAAACATTTTTTTTTTGAATAACGCAAAAACTACTAAACGGATTTTGATGCAACTTGTTTTTACTTGGTAGCTCTTGATTAGACTTAAAACTGGTATACATTTTATCAAATATATATAATATAATAGATATAGTAGTATATCGGGAATCTGTGATATGACCTAAAAACTAGTTTCTGGCTGTGGCGGAACCGCGGGCAAATGCTAGTAGTAATACCTATAAATCTGTAAGTAACATATATATTATAGTAAGCTACACTATTGCATTGGGGTATTATACCCTGTAATAATAGCTGTCAGTAAGATAAATAAATAAATAAACTTTTCCTCTTTTCTTTTGGTCATCCTGTCACTGCTGGGTTTGAGTTGTTTTCTTCTATTTAATGAACAGTTATAAAATTAACCTATTACACTGGTCAGACAGGTTGTTCTTGTGCTTTGTTTTAAATTTTACCTCTTTTAATTACATTTAGTTATTTACTCAAACAAACGAGCACAAGAAGGTGAGTTAGTCAGTAAATCATGTTGTTTCTGCGATGAAATACCTAAATATAAAGTAGTTTTCAAAAAACCTAGTCCCTTGGTAGCCCTACCACAGACACACCCAAATAAATCCAGTTAGGTCGGCGACCCCTCACTGCGGTGACAGTTTTTGTTGTGGAAATTTTTAGACCTCCTTTTTTAAAGATCCTTTAGGTACCTCAATTATTTTCGAGTTTTTACCCCGGCGTTATTTCGACTTTGAGTTTGATTCGCTTTATTTTGCAGTGTAGGTGTTTAATAGGTGTAATTTTGTTTGCGACAGTGTCGTATATCAAAAAAAAGTTTAAACAACATCGGCTAAAATTACTTTTGTAGATTTAAGTTTTTACTGGCTTTAAAATATGTTGATATTCTCTAAAGTAATCCGTCATTGTAAAAACATAAATTATTATGGAAAAATATACACACTTAAAACGTTGTTTGCTATCGACAACAGTGCCAATTAACAGCACATCAAAATCGTGGAGGCTTATACAAAACTAAAGATTATCAAATAAGATAAATTAATTCAGTTGAATTACAATCTTCTATTCTCATAGGTGGAGATTTACAGGGCTTAATTGAACAGAGCTGGGTGCGCGTGAATCTGATAATCACTTCGGCTGTTAATGATTTCGATTTAGAACGGCTAAAATGCAAATTTATGTTGTAATGTGAAGTGGACTGGTGCGCTACCATACTTAGGGCTGAGGAGATTAAGAAAAAACGCCTCTTAAAATACTCATAATTAACAAAAACTATTAATGAGAGATTCAAAAATTATAAGGGTTGGATTATTTTAATGATTTTTGTTCTCTGATCTCCAATCACATTTGTGATGATCAATTACAAAACTAACCTTTATACTTTTAGCATCTGTATTTCACGTGATTGCTAAAATATATGTACATAGATATAGGTAAAAAAGAGACGGGTAGAAAGAGCAGGATCTAAGAACGCTTATAATTTTTGGTCATCAGTAATAGAAAATATAGGTATGTGCGTTTAAAAATGTTTAGTACAGCTAGTTTGAAAATGAAAGGAAACCGATTTCATTTTGACTTGTTTAACAACATGTTATATATATTAATATTTACAAGAAAATCTAATATACCTACATAATTGTCGCCTGTACTAATAATGTTTTCCTAAAAATTGCTCGTTTAAAGATTAGAATATACCGATCATTTATCTGATATCCAAAAATATAGTGATGTACAGCCCTGATCATGTTTTTATTCCTAATTAATTGAATTAGCCTTCAACCCAAACTTAAACGATTGATATAACTTTATTACGATTTGTTCAGACCCAAAATTTTTCCCTGCTCGTAATTTTGATGTACATGTAGTTTTGCGACTTTAATCGACGGATTAAAACGACCTTCTGATAATTTGCAGATATCGTATATTTACGTATGGACATGAATGACTTCAATAAAATACGATACGGACGCAAAATTCAACCAAGACTATTCCATACATTTTATTTTGATTTTGTTTTTTAATAAGAACTAAATTATCTCAGAAAAGATACTTTTAACGTATTTTAAGTGACATTGAATATACAAAATTGTATTTTAATAAGTACGCAACAGTAACCAGAAAAGAAATGCATCAAAAAGTAACCTAAAAATAAATATAATTCGCATAAAAACAACAGTTCCTCAAAATCTTGTGAATCCAGCCGAAAGTATATGTTTGCACATCGGAAACTGTATAAAGGGGAAAGACAAAGAGGCGACGGGGTGCGCAGGACAGGGGGGAGGAACCGGGACCAGTTGAACAAAGACTGCGGAGCATGTCCACAAATAAGACTGTATATCAATCTCGTGTCAGCGTACCTGGCCAAAACGACTGGCATAAAAAAACGCACGTCGCCCGCGCAAAAAATGAGAGAGACGCGAAAAAAAATTTTCGACAGTGAACTCCTTTAAATTGTTTGTGAAAGCTGCCAATTAAAAATTGATAGATACAAAACCGTTTTTGGTAGACTGTTTATTCCGGAAATGTTTTTGGTTCATGTAGTGAATGAAGCAAATTATAAAATATGCACTGGGAAATATTGAATAGAGCTGTACCTTTAATATTCGGTGATATCACGTAAAGGTGATGCTTATCAATTTGATATAAGATTATGAAGTCTTTCACTGGATTTAAGTTTATACTATAAGCGAGTACAACAAACATTATAGTCGTACATCTATTAGATGTAAGTTCTTCTTTAACTTTTATTTTAACTTTTCTTTAAAACCTCGTCTAGTTCTATAAAGGAAAGTTGTTTTATAGTCAGTGAATAGGCTTGCTCTTCTCTCATTTAAAACTCAAGCGCAGTTAATAGTTACGTTATTTAAAGGTATCCATAGACAAACCACTCAGACAGACAGCTACAATATTGCAGACAAAATTGTAAATCTGTTTTGAAAGAGTATTTTACATAATTACGACTGTTGCCTTCGCATACACTACTAACTTTTGTATGTAAATTTTAACAAACATAAAAACGGACAATTAGCAATAAAAAGCTGTTGAAAATAAACTAAGAAGTATATTGAAAGACAATACAATAGTCGGGAAGGAACAGTCCAACGTTCAGACTTCAATTTAGCTTGCATAATTAGTTAAGACTGATGAAAATAGTTCAGAGGTTTTCGTTCTGTATCTTGACGACTATGACATAGATCTTATTTTTTTAATTTATCCTAGTAAGTAAATACATTTCAGAAGCAGTGATAGCGTAGTGGTAAAACCAAGGACTTCACAAAACAATGGTATCTAGTTCAGTACGGCACATAACTCGGACTTTTCGAGATTTTTGAGATTATGTGTGTATTTGTATACAATTTATCACTGCTTGGTGTAAGAAATCATCGTGAGGAAACCTTGTCAAGTCGGCGAGCGTAGTGGACTATGGCCTAATTAATCCCTCTCACCATGAAGCCCAATAGTAGGACAGAAAATGGGTTGAAAAAAAAATTAAGTTCTTTAATATTAAGGGTTTTCTTATTTGCTGTTCATTATGTCTTCCTATTGGGCAATATCACCTCCACAATCATAGGGTTTTCTGCTCTGGCAAGGTAGCCAGACAGATTCAAAGATAGCTTTTTGTCAGCTTAACTGTTCTCAGTGATTCTTTTTTATATAACAAGAGTACTTTGTGTGGCTGCATTGATCAAAATCCGATGTTAGAATGTCTGAGACAAATTATACTATGTATAGGTTGTTTGGTTAAGGGCCCTACCTTCTTTCACAGTCCGGACATTAAGTGTTTAATTGAACTTCCTTTAGCAGCCTTTTCAATGCCTGAGAAATATTCTGAAGTAATGATACTATTAATTCTTGTTCCTAAACTCAAACTTTTTATTCCCTGTTTAGATTACCTAGCAGTAATATTTTATGGCTGTGTTGTTTATGTATATTTAGTTATTGTTAACGTTAACGGTGAAGTAAACGTTCTCACGAATAATATTTATTTATTACTTACTAGCTTATGACTCCGGCCGCGACACCCACGAACCACCTCTGTTTTAAATACGTCATCCTTAAGAACAAAAATAATCTCTACACAATACAGTCTACCACAGTACCCACAGGCAACCTCCATTTTTAACACGCTTTTATTTAGTGTCACTTCTGTTTGTTTGTTTGTAACCGCTTCTTTGACTTCGATTTTGACTAATTTTCAACGATGAGATTTCGTTAAAACTTTGTAGACTTATTGTGGGCCGATGGCAAATTAACAATTCGATGAGATTATATCATTATCGTAATTAGGATCGTCAGGATTAATTATAATGGAATCTACGAACGTGATTTTTTGAGATTAAAAAGAAAAAAATAAATTATAGTTTAAAAAACTAAAATAACACGCTTTAAATAGCTAGTTGAACTAAAAAGTAGTAAATAATATTACAATTAATAATACTTGTAAATAATCGTGAGGTGCTGAAAAATCAAATATTAGATACAAATAGTTCACCTATATAGTTTAGGCACCCCACGCTTTTTTACAATCATTATATATTTAAGTATTTACCGTGTGGGGCCGGCTTTAGAATTGTCCCACCCCTCTCCACCCATGGGAGTCATAAGAGCTGACTGAGGGAATACCGGGGGAGTGGGCAGCAGCACTCCTTCAAGTATTAACAACATCCACTGCGATCGCCAACCCGCCTGCCAAGCGTGGCGATTACGGCACTATCCCCCATTCTTGGGGAGGATTATGTCTAGCAGTGGACGTTAAAGGACTGATGGATGGATGGATGGATGGATATATTGTAATATTATTTATTCAGAATAAGTAGTTACTATATATATTATGCTTTTCTGTAAATGCCAAATATCCTGAAGATTTGTTAAGTATTTACGGCGTTAAGAGGTAACAAACAAGTAAAATCAATTAAACACAAAGTGAAAAATCAATTTCACAGTAGTATAGATAATAAAATAAAAAAAATATATATTTTCTACCAATTTATTTTATTGACTCTAGAATCATTGATGTAATCATATCAAAACGTGTTGTATTACAAGTTTCATACACGTAGCGAATTTTGGAATTCGGAATGTATGTATAATACAGAAAAGTTCCAAACTTCTTCATAGTGGTCACTTACACACATTGTAAACTTACAGGGAACTGTATTCCTTTTTACGTTATGTATTTTTCAAAAATAACAAGGTATTTCGTAGTTACAACCATCCATAAATAGTTATGACGGTCATAGCCGCTGACCATATATGCATCCAGAAATCTACTTAACGATAACAATAAAATTCCTGTGTTCAGATACGATAAGTAAATATTCATACAATTTTATGTATTGAGATAACGTTACAGAAACTTAAAGAAACCTATGTTTTTTTATAAATCTTCTTTTTTGCTAAAGGCAAACATTAGGCTGTTCTATACGAATAAGTGTGTTGTATTGTAAGTAGGTCTTACTATCAAAAAAAAAAACATTTTACTAAGGCCTAATTGCTTTTCAAGCATTTTGTTAGCCTTGATAGCTATGTTTTGTTTTCAATATCCTACTTCAATTTCCCACGGTCCCGTTAACTGAATTCACATTTCTTTAGTAAAACGTTTATTAAAAATAAATAATTTAATCAATCTGTATTTTGAAAATAATCGCTCTTAACGATGAAGCAAAGCCTAGAATTAATTCTTAATTATATTATATACCTATCAACTAAAAGATCATTGAACTTCTGAACTAAATATGATTTTGATAATTAATATTTTACATTTGCATATAAATTACCTAGAGATTCTAGTTCAGTCTAGTCACGAAATCATGTAGTTATTTTATAATCACCAAAATTTTTTTCTATAACTATTATGGCAATATTATATTCAGTTATAATATTACTGAAGTTTAAAAGTGCATAATTTAGTAAATTATTGGTAACAGAACCAATAATTTACTGAATTAAGTAACAGTAACAGAGCTGTGTCTGTACATTTAAGATGGTATATGAGAAATAAAAAATATATTACGCTATTTAGGCGTGTCTGAACACAAAACATTTTTTTTAAGATTTTTGTCTGTTTTTTCATCCGTGTATCACACAAAAAATACTGAACGGATTTTGATACAACTTTTTTTATTTGATAGCTCTTGATGAGACTTAAAATACATTTTAACCCGCTACGCTGCTGACCTGAGATATAACCTAAAAACTAGTTTTTGGCTGCGGCGAAGCCGCGGGCAATGGCTAGTATATTATAAAGTTGTGTGTAGGTACTTTGAAGATTTTGAGTAAAAAATACTGAACCGAAAATAATTATTTCAGTATTTTAGGCTGTTTATCTGTTCGTTTGTTCGCATATCACGCAAAAACTACGGAAATGATGTTGATGAGAATTTTTTATTTGATACTTCTTACAAATTATTTGTAAAGTAAATTGTTTGTTTTTTAAGTGCAAATTATTTGTGAATGAGGAAAAAGGGAACTTTAGTGCGAGCGGGAATCGAACCCGCGTCCCTTTCAGTCCGGGGAAGTGCTCTAAGCCACTGAGCTACCGCACCGACCTTTCGGTCATCCCAATCTCCTCATCACATTTGTCTTTACGACCAACGCCATCTGCCGGAATTCATTTGCATGCATTAATCCAATATAGTAAGTTTAACTGCCTCTGTGGTGCAGTGGTATTGTAAGCGACTGCTGATCGTGAGGTCTCGGGTTCGGTTCCCGGGTCGGGAAATATTATTGAGATTTTTCGTAAAAAAAGAAAAAATAATATTCTCAGTAACTGCCCGGAGTTTGGAAATGTGCCCGGTAGATGTCAATAGGCTCACCCCCTATTACGTAGGACTTAAACATAGCTGGCGAATCGTGGGTGTGTAATACACCTCTGCCTACCCCTTCGGGGAATACAGGCGTGATGCTATGTAATTTTGCAATTAAAAAAGTAAAGTTGTTAGGTAGTTTGTTCTTTGTGTCTTTGAGTCATATTACGTCCAAATTCTTCCAGTTGTATTTGCGTAATTGAGCAACAAACATACAAACAAACTCTCGCATTTACAATATATATTTTAATAATTGTAGATACTATGATACAATAATAGCATCCCATATATATGAAAATATAAATTCTACTACATCTGAGTTATTAGAACGTGTAACATACAGATTTATTGATGCCATAAAACTTTAAATAAAACACAATCATCAAATACCATAGTAAAATAGTATCACAGAAAATATCAGTTAGAAAGTAACCGATACCGTAATATACATATTTATAGGCCCATCAATATAGGTGCAGTCAATTTTGCTTGAATATGTTCAGTCCGAGTAAATTGAGATTGCCGTACGCCGGATAGGTATACAAGATATCATGTAACATTTAGTGGTAGACCCTTGCTTATCCCGGCACGAATGGGCTTGATCGGGGAAGTACCACCCTTTCACAAAAGATCAGCTTGAAACATTGGTAGAGGTACCTACCTACCATTGTGTTTCGTATGGTGAGTGAGAGTGCCGGAGGCCCAAACCCCTTCATATCCTCTCCGAAGTATATCCTACCTATCCTCTCTTTGATATACTTCCTATCCCTTTACTTAGAGATGGCGACGCGCGAGCGATGCCTCTGGTGTTGCTAGCGTCTATAGGCTACGGAAACCGTTTGTCATCAGGTAGACCGTATGTATCTTAGCCAACAACGTAATTAAAAAAAAATAAGAATACAGTATTTTTGGTGTTTTGAACATACCTATAATGTATTAGGTAAACCTTCCCCAATTTTGTAAAACGTAATTAAAAATAAAAGCATAAATTACAAACATCGTGTATGACTCTATATTATCTGTGTAAGAAGCTAAAAACAATTATCTCCTTAGATATACATAGAATTATGTTAGTTACAATATGAATGGTTTTACAACCTTTGTTTATGTGAAATATTTAAAACAAAAAACACGAATATTATTATTTATAAATTCATATTCTATATTATGTTTATACAGAAGAGAATTTATCTATATTTCTGTATTCCAATCTGTATTTCATACAGATTTATTCATCATTCGTCATTTACGAAAAATAGCAAACCATTATTTTTTTTTTCGGGATATGTACCTATATGTTAATCCAGCCTCTCATTTGGGTACCAACAAAATTTCATCCAAAACCACTCAGTCGTTTAGGCGTTGACCGACATACATCTAACGTAATCATCTATTTTTTATCTTCTAAACATTTAAACTTCATCACAATCTTTAACATTTATAATACTAGTTTAGCCAATAAATAACATATATTTTTTTATTTCAGGTCAATCACCCATTCGCTACAGTATCATATCTGGGGATGCTGACCATCGTTTTACTATTGAACCACACTCCGGCACCATTAGAACTGAAAAACTCCTAGATCGTGAAACTAGCACATCGTACTTACTCAACGTCAGAGCTTCCAATGGCAATTCTGCTAATTTTGACCAGACACAGGTAAAACGTAATCTTATAAAATGTATTGTTTGTAAATTATTAAGTTATCCTATCAAGAACAACCCATGCAGGTATAATATAATGCCATTATCTTGTGTACTGCTTAAAGTTTATCAAAGCATAACAAAATTACGTAATCCATCCATCCATCCATCAGCCCTTTAACGTCCACTGCTGGACATAGGCCTCCCCAAGAATGGGGGACAGTGCCGTAATCGCCACGCTTGGCAGGCGGGTTGGCGATCGCAGTGGATGTTGTTAATACTCGAAGGAGCGCTGCTGCCCACTCCCCCGGTATTCCCTCAGTCGACTCTTACGACTCCCATGGGTGGAGAGGGGTGGGACAATTCTAAAGCCGGCCCCACACGGCCGTAATACCTTCGTAATACCTTCACGTAATATGACTGCACAGATGCCGGAGTGGCTTAGATAGCAGTCCGAGTGTTGTGGGTTCGATTCCTACACAGGACAACTCTTTGTATGATCCACAAATGGTTGCTCTGAGTCTGGGTGTCCTTTGTGTCCGTGAAATTGTATGTTTGTAAAGTCTCCCGCGATACAAGGATTATTCTTTAGAGCAGTGTGTTGCCTGTTTAGAAAAATATTCTTCTAAAATAAATTGATTTGCGACACTTTCGTCGTATTCGGAAATAATATAATAGATTGTACTAAAATGCTTAAGCTTCTTTATTTAAAGCTATCGTTTACACACAGGTTCAAATTACCCTGGAAGATGTCAATGACAATGTCCCAGAATTCGGTATGTCTTCAGTACGAGTGTCTGTTGCGGAATCAGCTGCTATAGGGTCAGTAGTATATTCAGCAAAAGCTACCGATGAAGACTATGGCAAGAATGGACAGATCAGCTACAACCTTATATCAGCCACAGGACCTTCAAATACTTTTGCCGTCAACAGTCAACATGGATTGGTTACTCTTTTGAGGTAACTTTGCCTTTTCTACACTAATATTATAATGAGGAAAGATTTGTATTTGTGTATGTTTGTAACGAATAAACAAACAAAATACTTTCACCATTAGAGTGCTACATTCTGCCTGCTTAATATAGGCTACTGGATCGATTTCAAAAATTCTTTTACTATTAGAGTGCTACATTATCTTTGAGTAGATCGTGAGGCTATATTAATTACTAGAAAAAATTAAGGATCCCTACATTAGTAGGGAGGAGGGATCCCTACATTAAAAGTATCAACTTCAATAATGTATATTCCTGCATAAATATACATTTACTTTTTATAATATGTTTAAAAAATAAATGTCCGCCCGTATGAAGCCGGGACGGGCCGCTAATCTATTATATTCGTGTATCAGTAAATACTAGAGCAAATTCATGCAATGTTACCACAAAAATATTTTCGGTGTATTTTTTTACCTATTATTATCAAGAGAAGCCTAACACTTTTAATTAATATTTATAGTTTAAAGAGGCGTCTTAAAGTTTAGTAATTAATTACTTACAAGTATTAACACATGTTTTTTTATAAAAATTTCTAAGTGCATACATATGTACTACTTCAGAACTTTTACTGTCACTAAAAAGCGGTGATTAAAACATAATCACATTTTATAATTTATATGTATACCTCTTTTTCAGATCACTTGATTATGAGAACCTTGTCCGTCATACGCTAATTATCACAGCCAAAGACAACGGTGTGCCGTCACTTAGTGCCAATTTAACTTTAGTGGTCGATGTTCAAGACGTTAATGATAACCCTCCAATATTTGAACATGATTCGTACAATGCTAATGTTTTGGAATCAGAAGCTGTTAATGCAAAGGTAATTATATTTTTGATATTATAATTCTCACGTCGAGTAATCTTTGCTCATTCGACTTCCCGTTTTACATCGAGTTGATGTAGTGCCTGTGTTTTCTTCCATACATCCCTATTCTGCTTTGCAATCACATCCACGCTACTACTTTCAAATCATCATTCACTCAATGAATCTATCTTTTTTTGACCACCCTCGTTTTAAGTGTCCATTTAATCATATTCAACATTCTCCTCATACTGTACGTGTCCTCTCAAGTAATAACCACAAACATAACTATGAACAACAACGTAGCAGACCACAAAGTTTGAAAAGTAAAATAGATCACCAAGAGGAGGGAGGGCAGCAGTTCATATTCCGCTCGTAGTTCATTATCTTCTTTATCACATTTTCACACATTGAGTTCTAGTAAATGGCCGGGCATTTCAAGTGCTTAAAATATATTTATATAATAATAATAACATAAATATAGTAAAAGAGCATTTGAGGACTCTAGAAATGTATTAGTGGAAATTGTACTAATGTGAATATTATAATTACAACTACAACCACACAATCCTCTTTTTTGCTGTCGATTAACGTTGTAATAAAGAAGTAATAAAGCTTAAATACTTGACTTCTAATATCCTTTATAAGAATTCTAATGATGTCTTTTAAACCAAGCTTCGCTTAAAAGTATCAAATAGCATGTAACATAAATATAATTATATTAAATAAACTTATTAGAAAATTTGATATTTTATTTGTATTTAAAATAAAATTTACTTGTAGGCTTGTATCAGGTCACATCTGCAATTATAGATTTTTTTATTATAATTTTGTATCATTAGGTAGTTCATACGATAATAGACTAATTATATATGGCGTTTAGTACAGCTGGCTAACGAATGAAAAATATGCATTGATGTGTGATATAACGTAAGTAAATTGTTTCCCCATTATGGACAACAGTGGTTTATGTAATTAATAATAATAACGTTTATTTGATCCTCATATATTACGCTTTTATACCGAGAATATTGTCAAGCCGCTGCTCACCATTTCATTTCACCGATATGAAATGAAAGAATAAACTGCTATCTCCTGCTACAGCTAAAACGCAACGATGTGCTTCATGGCCGGTCACACAGGAGATGGTGGTACCAACCCGCCTGGGCCCGATACCAAGTGAGTACTCCCACTAGGTATCCAGCCCTACCACCAGTCATGCAATGGATGATAATTGCTTACTTCCCTTAGTCGCCTCATGAGACACCCGTGGGAAAGAATGGGGTGGTACACTTGTATTCTTAGTCCGTCACCACAGAGACCAAAAAGTAAAGATGAATCCTTACTATTATAAACGTGCAAGTGGTTTGTATATGTAATAGGACATAGGCTATCGCGGTAAAATGGACTATTCTTGTGGGATGGCTGTTTTGGAATAGAAATTTCCGTATACAAATTTATATTGTGAACCTATTAGAATTAAGATTTCACTAGCATTTGAAGTTAGTAAACACACATAGACAGTATAGCTATTTCAAATTTCACAGATTCTCGAAATTCAAGCCATCGATAAAGATACAGGGAATAATGCACGCATAACATATAAAATAGCTGCAGAAACAATTAACACAACTGAAGATTATTTCAAAGTACAACCAAGTACAGGATGGGTCTATTTGGCTAAGCAACTTGATAGAGAAACTACAGAAAAACACAAAATTATAATAATAGCCGTGGACAACGGTATACCACCACTTTCTGCAACAGCCAACTTAGTAGTCAATGTACTAGATGCTAATGACAATGATCCAGTATTCAGTAATACAGCATATGAGTTTCAAGTCGAAGAGAATCAGAAAACTGGAGCATTTGTAGGGAAAATTGCAGCTACAGATGCAGACTTGGGTGATAATGCTGTTGTTAGATACAGTCTGTTCCCAAGTAATACAAGTTTCAATATTAATCCTGTTACAGGTAAGATAACATTGATATTATATCTTGTTATATGCTTTAAATATCAAAAGATAATTACTTTTTTGAATACCTCTTAAATCGCTTAATAAAGAGATTATGTTGATCATAACTAAAAGTAGAAACACGTTTATATTCTCCAGTTATAGAGCATAAAGTATACGTATACCTAGTTGCCGGTACACAGTTTAATAATATACAGAGTTATCTGAAAATAACGATATTTTACCGTAATATCAAATATTCCTCATATTTGCTCACCAAAAACTTTACTGCCAGCGGCCACTTGTCCTTTGTTTAGTTTGGCGGCACTTTTGAAAGCTAAAACCCAAAGTATGTAAGCCCCTTTAAACTCATTGATTGAGTAAACAGTTTGGATAAATAAAGTCATTTTAATACCTACACAATTTGAAAGTATAGGGAGCAGATCCAATGGCTCTGTTTGTTTTGAACCTTCCCATGAACCGGTGTGTAATTATGGAATTATTTCAAGTATTTGGTATGTTTTGGTGGATGATGCGATGGTATACACTGATTATGAGATCAAAATTATTTTATGGTAATAAAAGTCATATTTATTTGCATTGAATTTACAACACATTTTGCTTTTATGCAGCATGTTTATTTATGACGCTAAAACTAAAACTAGATCATGAAATTTAAACATATGTCACCACACCATGTTATTAGCTTTTTAAAGCGTATTTAATAAGCTATGCAAATTCACGATCCTTATCGAAAAAGATGTTTATCGGTGAATTTGAATGCGTATTAAACTTTGTATAAAAAGGGTGGTAGACACTTCGTTATTTTCAATAACTGACTGATGAATGGTGAGCCTTTTCGTCTCAATTTAGCTTATCGTAGATCGTACCCGAATACTCGAGAGCTAGTTAGCAACACGAGCGTTAAGGAGCCTAAAAGCAGAACTTTAGTGCGATTGGAACTTACATCACGGTCGCACAAATAGACTTTTTGAATATGAGATATATCTTTTGTGAATTTTACTAATGTGTTGTCATCTAAGTCAATAAAGTTTCAAATTAAACTTATGTATATCTGTAACATAGTTCAGATCTATAGCATACCTCTGACTATAGTGCAGATTCTAAATGATGATAGTTATGTTTTCTTCATAAATCGTATGATTTATTTTTTCCCCTTTAAAAAGTAAGAACAGAAAATGAATGATCATGTTATTTCTTTAGAAGTGTGTTGTTCCTTAAATGCTTGGATAGTATTTTAAAGAGGTTGTTCTATATTTTACTTCTTATAATACTTACATTATAGGTATATGCTTTAAATATAATAAGTTATCCCTCCAGCCGTTGAGTCACATTGTATTACTACGAGTAATATTTCTTTTCTGACACGGGACAAAAGTTCACGGTGTTTCTTAAAAGTAAAAAAAAAAATAACTCAACGCAAATTTGTGGGTGGACACAAATTGATTGAGACGACGAATTAAAAGCCAATGGTAATCTGTTCATTTTATCCGTACGAGATTGTTCTGTGTTGCGGTTGTCACATATAATATGCTTCATAAATTAGCATACACAGGATTAAAGTCGTCTTATCTAAGCGTGCTACTAGTTCATGTAGTTTAAATATTTTGTTTGATAATATAATGTGTTTTAATTCAAATCAAATCTATTTATTTGCGAGTACCTATGGGTTATTACATAAAATTATAGTGTTAAAAGTGCGTGTCTCCATATTTAGCCTTTTATCATACAAATTTGGTATGGTACCAAAATACAATTTGGTCACTTATTAACAATTATCCAATCCTAAAAAATTATACTAATTTGATATAATGTCAAATTATGTTATTATCATACATACATTATTACAATAACATAAATTCATCAATCGTATTCTGATTATAATTAATTCCTGATTATAATTAATTCATGAAGCCGCCGTTGACGTTAAACTGAAAATAATACTAAATTATAAAGTGCACATATATTTTGGCTTTCCTACCAGCGATTAAGAGGTCTACGTATACTACTTGATGGGCCCCGTGATGTAGTCGGTAGTGTAACCGATTTCCATGCACGAGGTTCGATTTCCACTCAGGACAATTATTTGTGTGATGAACACAGATATTTGTACTGCGTCTAGGGGTTTTCTATTATATGTATGTATTTACAAAAAAAAGGCAATATATGTATTATATCCGTAATCCGGAATCCATAGCACAAGCGTTAAGCTTAGTTTGGGACCAGAGGACGTTGTGTGAAATGTCCGTGAACATTTATTTATTTTTATTATTCATACATTTTTCAATTATTTTATAGGTAAGTACTTCAATTCTATAACCTACAGTCACTACTAAGTTCTACTCGTAACTTAGTAGATAAGGACTTGATGAATGACTGAATGGGATAGAAAATATTAGTGTATATAATCCAGACTATAAACTATCTGCGCAATTTTTTTTTTTTTTTTGTAATTGGCTATTTATGCCAATAAAAGCAATCCAAAATAAACTATTACTTTTTTTCGCAACTAAAACCATTTCATGTTAACCCAGTATTTTAGACAGATTACCTACATAATAGAAATTTCCACCAAATTTAGTATTTACTATATTAGTAGGGTACTTGGATTAGTGTCTTGTTAATAAATCAGAACGCTTTTCATTAATAAACCAGCATGGCAAACATTTAAAAATAATATAAATTTTAATCATCATACCATCGTAACATATATTTTAACTAGTCTTACGATATATAACATTAATTTCTTCTTTTGACGAAATTAATCCAAAAACTAAAACTGCAATAGACAAGTTAAAGTACGAGTATTGCATTTATAAATTGCATGTATTAAATCCAAATGTTTTTTGAAGACAAAATAAACGCTCATAATGAAAGTCACACCAACTGGTGATGGTAATTTTTATTCAAAGGTCGCCATCCAAAATCACAACGGGAGGCAGTACACAATGAATTTATGCGCGTCAATTCAGAATTATAAACTTGGTCGCTCTCTCATCGTGACCTGCCATTAACTATTATTAAAATATTGCTTTGTAGGAGCCTCGCTATTCTCTACCATGTTTTATTACAAGTCTTACCAGTACTAGATACTGTCGTCGACTATTTAAAGCTCGTACGTTACAAATGTACGTGTAGGACGCGCGGCGCTGGCTCCACAACTCGTTTCTTTGACTGATATCTTTTATTTTCATATGTTCTTAAATGAATTATAGGTGTAAAATGTAGCTGGAATCTTATTATAGAGAGAGTACTGTAAATTGCTGCAGTAACAAATAAATTGGAACAAAAAGTCATTGCGATGTAAAATTACTATTTGCGTTAGCATCGTGAAATATTTCGGAAACATTAGTTTTAACGTTATTAGATATATTATTATTATTACAAGGTTTTTCACTTTGGGGATAAGAAAATTGAGTTTTTTCTCATTATAATTATAGATATTCAATTAAAAAAAATTTAACAATAAAACGTAGGTACTTATTATTAATTGTATTAATATAGTGATGTGCTTTACAAATATTTTTTACTCTCTAGCAATAACTTTGATAGGTTATAACTGTATTACTATAGTCCAGTGACTATTCAACTCCTTTCATTGAATATCCAATAAATGCAACTTTACCCTTTAACCTTTTTGTATTTAAGCGGAAATATTGTAACAACTATTAATAGGTACTTACTAAAACTAACAACACTTCTTATAAAAATCATAAGAACTATAGATACACAAAATAGTTCTGACCAAATTCAATAGCCACTTGTTTATAATAATCGTATTACATAATTTTGTTACAGGAGTAGTAACAACCAAGGAAAAATTAGACAGAGAATTCAAATCTGCTTACTCACTTTTCGCTGAAGCAAAAGATCAAGGTTCTCTTCCAAGATCTAGTAGAGTACCAGTATCTATAAAAATAACCGATGTAAATGATAATCCTCCAGAGATTATTGACCCTAGAGAAGATGTAGTTAGTGTAAGAGAAGAACAGCAACCCGGAGCTGAAGTTGCCAGAGTCAAAGCCATTGATAAGGATAACGGAGGCAATTCTAGCATTACTTATTCAATCTTGAATGAAAGGGATGGCGTTGACGTTTTTGTTATCGATCCTATTACTGGTGTTATTAAAACTAGCACAGGTAAGCAAATAACACAATATACTCGTATATGCAATTATAAGAAACTAATAATGTTAATGTATATTCATGATATTATTTATATTATTTTTAGTATTAGATCACGAAGAACGATCGATCTATCGACTAACAGTGGTGGCGACCGATGGAGGTAATCCACCTAAGCAAACTGTGCGACAGTTAAAAGTTGAAGTCCTAGACTTAAATGATAACAGGCCCACTTTCACTAGTTCCAGTCTATCATTCAAGGTAAGTTAAAAACTACTCTCACAATCAAACTACATAAAAGTATAATTTAATGAACAATAATGCATTACCAAACTTTAATAATTTTAGGTTAAAGAAAATGCCAGAATAGGTCATATTGTGGGAACAGTAGCGTGTTGTGAAAGTGATATTACAGAAAATTTAGTAAACGGTGATGACGAAAAGCAAATAACATATCTTCTGATGCCTCTCACAATAGACCATTCCCCTGGAACCTTTGAAATTGATCGACGAACTGGTTCATTAGTAGTTGCCAGACAACTTGACAGAGAGATACAAGATGAATATCGTCTTGAAGTAAGGGCTTTGGACACTTCAGCAACAAATAATCCACAGAGCAGTGCTGTTACAGTAAAAATTGAGATCATTGACGTAAACGATAATTCACCTCAATGGCCTCAAGATCCAATAAATATTGAAATATCAGAGCTTACACCAATCGGGACGATAGTTTACAATTTCACTGCAAAAGATGCCGATGCTGGATCTAATGGAGAATTAAACTTTAGGATTGTATCATCTTTACCGTTTACTAAAAATGTATTCAAATTAGACCCACTTACTGGTTCTCTTATTTTGACAACTTATCTTGACTACGAAACCTTAAAAGAATATTGGATTATAGTAGAGGCGACAGACTTGGCAATTAACATAACGGAAAGAATGCATACTTCAGCAACAGTACATATTTCAATTATTGATGCAAATGACAATACTCCTACTTTTGTGTCAAGTAATAAAGCAGTTGTGTTTCTCAATACTTTGACTGGCACATTATATCAAGCGTTAGCAGTGGATGAAGATTCAGAAGAAAATGGAAAAATATCATACTACATATCTGCTGGAAACGATCAGTCTTATTTCTCCATAGATTATGATATGGGCAAAATCACATTATCTAATAAATACTCTCAAGACATTTCTAGAGTCAGATCCGGGCAGTATAAATTAAATATTACGGCCACAGATCACGGAACTCCTTTTCCAAGACAAAGTCATATGACATTGTTTTTAATTCTACAAGAGTCTACTAATGTTCCTCCAAAATTTACAGAGTCATTTTACAAAACTAACATTAGTGAGGATATTAGACCAGGAAGTTTTGTTACTAGACTTTCGGCAAAATCCTCAAGAGGAAGTTCAGGTAAGCTTATGATATATATTGGTTTGGGTTTGTCTTATGATGTTTATTTATATTTTCATTATAATTCCTAATTTAAATATCATTTTTTTTAGCTAATTTAACTTTTTCAATACCTTTGGGCGTAGTGGATGACAAATTTGCTATAGACGAACGCTTGGGAACAATCACTGTAAAAGCAAAAATTGACAGAGAAGAAAGAGATCAATATATATTTTCTGTTTATGTGACAGACTCTAGCACATTCCAATCTTCAAGTAACTTTGATGTAGCAACTGTCACTATAAACATAATAGATGTAAATGATAATCCACCTAGTTTTAAAACAGGATCATGTTATCCCCTTGCAGTACCAGAAAATAATGAACCTGAAGTAATACATACTATTGTAGCTACGGATAAAGATATTGGTGCAAATGGTGTCATTACTTATAGTATTATATCTGGTAATAATGGAAATAAGTTTTCTATTGATTCTACCTCAGGGAAATTGACGGCAAGGACTTTAGACCGTGAAACACAATCGAAATATCAATTAACCATAACAGCATTTGACCATGGATCCCCAGTGGCATTGCAAGGCTCTTGTAATATTACAATTATTGTTGAAGACCAAAATGATAATGATCCAGTGTTTGATACGGGACATTATTCAGCAGCTATTCTAGAAGATGCTATGATCGATACTTCTGTGATAAAAGTGAAAGCTACTGATGCCGATTTAGGATTTAATAAAAGAATCGTCTATTCTTTAGCAAATGAAAGCCAAGGGTTATTCAGAATTGACAATAAGTCCGGTATAATTTTTACTACAGGGTAAGTGGCGCTCATCGTTCTTGAAATTAGATTACATTGAACAGTAAAAAGTGAATACACATATTTTTTTGGAAATCTTTTCTAACTGGTCTTTCAATTTTATTGAATAATATGTTTTATTTCAACATCTAATAAAGTATATAATAAGTGCCCAGTTAGCGTAATGGTTCAAATGCCGACCTCTTATGTTAACTCTTGTTTATTCGATTCCCATACAGGATAATTGCTTATGTTGTACAACCAATAGTTGTTTTGTGTCTGGATTTTACTTTATATACGTTAGTTGCATGTTTCAAACCCGGAGCACTGTAATTATTCTCTAATGCGTGGCATTGTCTATGTGGAAATTTAATAATGATCATTGAAACATAAACATCTGACACACTTACTTCAACTTCATTTATTTACATAACATGTTTTCTTCGCAGATATTTCGATAGAGAGAAGACCAATATCTATCATTTTGAAGCAGTAGCTACAGACGAGGGTCGTTATATTACCCGATCTCAAAGAGTTTCAGTTGAAGTAACAGTAATTGATGTTAACGATAACAAACCCATCTTCACGAAATACCCCTTTAAAGAACAAGTGGCAACCTTATCACCTCCGGGTCAAAGCTTGTTAAGAGTATCCGCCACCGATAATGATATAGGAATCAATGCGGAAATTATATATGAACTTTTGGATACATCTAATAACAAGTTCCGTATAAACCCTACTACAGGTACACTTACAGCCACGCAAAGTTTGGCTAGTGAAAATGGAAAGTTAATTCATCTAAGAGTTATGGCAAAAGATAAAGGAAATCCTCCTCAGAGTTCTGTAGGACTCATAGAAATTCGTGTCGGTGAATTTTCAGAACAATCTCCATCATTAAACTTTCAAAATTCAACTTATAACGTAACTATTGAAGAAAATATGTCGTACGGTAAAGACGTGCTCCAAGTAACTGCAGTTCGTAGTGACGGGCGCCGACAGACAATAATTTATGAAATCGGGAATGGCAACGATCAATACGCTTTTGAAATAGACTCTAATTCTGGGGTAATACGGGTGAACAACTCAGCTAATCTAGACTATGAGTCGTACCCAGGCCCACAAAGGCTCCTTGTCGTAGTAGCACGCACAGAAGGCTCGCCTGTCCTATACGGATACTGTGATGTTATAATAAATCTGATCGATCAGAACGACCACGCTCCTAGGTTTACGCAACAACAATATATTGCAAATGTCCTTGAAGGGAATACTAAAGGTGAATTCGTTGTGCAGCTTGCTGCTAAGGATGATGACCGTGGTGTAAACGCACGGATACTGTACCACATAGTTGATGGAAATCATGATAATGCATTTATCATTGAACCTGCCTTCTCTGGATCGGTCAAAACAAACATAGTTCTTGATCGCGAGATAAGAGAAACTTATAAACTGACTGTAATAGCTACGGATGAAGGTGATCCACAGATGACTGGAACAGCAACGCTTAGGATTAATGTCGTGGATGTAAATGATAACCAGCCAACATTTCCACCGCCGAACATCATTTCAGTATCGGAAGGTAAGTTTATATTCTGCTGCGTTCGAATTCGGATTTTAAATTGCCGTTGGTCGACCTATCGATTTTTTGATATAAATTGGTAGAACAAAAAGCGTACCACGAAAGGGGAGTCATTTTACATAATTTGTATTCTCGACTCGGTAACATTGCAACTTTTCGATTCCGACGCCGAGATTAAATAAAACGGACTCCTTTAGGATCAATATTTATTGCATGGTATTACATTTTTTCTGAGTGTATGTTTTAGCGGTTTACCGACGATCTGCGGCGTCCGCATTGTTTTTTATTCGATTTTTATATCATTGTAAGACGACAGTAGTTGCAAAGTTTTTATTTCAGTGGATCGTTAAAATGGCACTCAAACGAGACTTAAATATAATTTTGTTACTTTTTAGGAACGGAAGTTGGAACCGTACTCACATCTGTTACTGCAAATGACGTTGATACGTATCCATCGCTGAAATACTCAATTTTACAGGAAGATATCAGTTTTTCTATAGATCGATATAGTGGGAAGATTGTATTGAACAGACCACTTGATTTCGAAATGAAAACGACGTATAAAGTAAATATAACGGCATCGGACAGCGAGCATGTTGCCAAAACTACCTTGACGATAAAAGTCACAGACGTAAATGATAACTCGCCAGTATTTGATGATATTTCTTACAATCGGATATTGCCAGGTGGGTAAAGCATTGTTGTTTTTAAAGCCATGTTACGATTATTATTGTAATTTGTTTATATTTACTGGCATCAAGCATAAATTACAATTTTCACGAATCCATGGTAATATAGAATGTAATTCCTAAAATGAATCCACAATATAAAATCAAGTGACAGTCAGATAAAACAACCTGTATTCTACAGCCAGAGTTCCATTTTAAATTGTAGTAATTACTTTTGAAATATTCTTTATGTAAGAGGCCAGTTCCTCAAACGTGTGATGTGCCCTATGTAACTATAATTATTACCTAATCAGTTTTTTATTTTCTTTTCCAGAAGGTACCGATACTCTTGAAATAGGCTCTGTAAGTGCAAAAGACCGAGATGATGGTGATAACGGTAAAATTACCTATTCAATCCTATACACAAGCCAAGGATACTACATCGATGCTCTGTCTGGTGCCATCTTTGTGAACTATAGTACCTTGTCGTCTAATCAAAGAGATACTCAGTTAGCTGTAGTAGCTACTGATCACGGAAAACCGAACAGAAGTGCTGTTGCCTCCGTTAGAATTAGTACTGGAGCATCATCAGAGATCAAACCATATATTGGGCAAGATACTTACAGGTAAATTATAGTATATAATACGCTTATAATAACACAACCAAGTAAATATAAAAAAAAGTTCACTACCTGTTGGAGAAATAGTAAATGAAAAAAATGTTACGAAACTCGACCATGGTTGAATCTCATTACGATTGAATGATATTCATTATGATATTTTTCTAGAGGAGCGAGAGGGCCTTAACTATTATAGACAGACTGGTTGGCATCAGGATTATTTCAGATGTTTTACACTTTTACAATTATGATAATAATGTGGTTTTATATGAAATATAATATGCTTGGGGCTATGCGAGGGTGATCATAGTCCGGAGCGTGCTCGTCGCGATCCCTGCCAGCCTGTAATCCACAGGCTGCAATCCGGCTCGAATGCGTACCGCAGTGCGGGTTAGGGCGTGCCCCAGAGGCGACGCGTACCAACCCGCCCCCGTCAGTACGAACAACGGCAGGTGCGGCGATGGGGACCGCCACCCATCACGCCTTGCCCAGTTTGGCGAGTCGAGGGGAGCAGAGTGTCGAGTAGGCACGTGGAATGTAAGAGGTGGTGTGGAAGATAAGTTACACGAGCTGGTAACCGTCATGTCGGACAGACAGCTTGATGTGCTCTGTGTAACAGAGACCAAGCGAAAGGGTGGCGACGCCTGTGATCTTCCTGGTAGCGGGTTAGCTCTGTGGTCTGGTATACCGCAGAGCGATCGGGCCAGAATGGGAGTGGGGGTGTTGCTGTCCGCTCGCTTGGCCTCAGGTGTAAAAGACTACGGAATGTTTGATCCCAGACTTCTATGGGTCCGAACAAAACTAGGTGTCACCAGGGTCTTCATGGTCGTAGCTTATGCTCCCAAAGGCTCTTCGGTGGCATCGGATCTAGAGAAGTTCTGGGATAAAGTTAGGGAAGTTCTGGATTTAGCAGAAGGTAGAGAACGCGTGATCATTTGCGGAGACTTGAATGGATGGGTTGGGACCAAGCGTCCAGACTTCGAGGACGTGCTTGGTTCATTTGGTGATAAGAGAGTGAATGATACAGGTAGGCTCATTGCGGATGTATGTATGGAGAGAAACCTTATTGTGTCAAACACATTTTTTCAACATAAGGACATCCATATGTATACATGGAGAAGGAATGAAGAGAGAAGTATGATAGATTTAATTCTGGTAGACAGTCGCCTCCGAAGTAAAATTCTGGATACAAGAGCCTACAGGGGTCCCACTGTCGACACGGACCACTATCTCGTTATTGCGATTTAGTGGTCTGTTCAGAAAGTGGAGAAGTGGAGTATTGAAAGATAGTATGGTAGATACAGCGAAAGAAGTATGTGGATGCTCAAAGAAGCATAGGAAAGTGAAAGGTGATGTATGGTGGGATACGGAAGTAGCAGCTTCCGTAGACCAAAAGAAGAAAGCGAAGCTGGACTATGTATCTTCTTTGAACCTGAGCGCAAGCATGAAAGAACAGAAGAAAGAAATATACCGGCAACGTAAGAATGACACCAAAGCCTTAGTGAAAGAGAAGCGTGATAGAGCAAATATGATTTCAGAAGAAAGGCTGACCAAAAACTTCGAGAGCAACACCAAACTTTTCTGGAGGGAGGTGAAGAAATCTCGGAGTGGTTGGTCAGCTTTCAGAATGAATAAAATAAGGTCTAAAGGTAGAGACATTCTTACGCAAAAACACAAGATGTGTTAAGCCGATGGAGTGAATATTTTGGAGATATGTATGCGGATGTTCAGGGTGATGCTGGTGTCACATGTGATCTAACAGATCAGCATTCGGTAACGGCATCCTCTGATGACATTAGTATGGATGAAGTTGAATGGGCGATTAGAAGTTTGAAAAATAGTAAGGCAGTGGGTATTGATATGGTGTCTGCTGAGATGATCAAGCTTGGAGGCTCATGTGTCTGGGAATCCTTCCTGATGCTTCTCAATTTATGTTGGAGCTCAGGAATGGTTCCCAAGGACTGGAGAAGCGCAGTCATAGTACCCTTGTTTAAAAACAAGTGTTCACGTTATGACTATGCAAACAGACTACAGAGCCATAAGCTTAACCAGTTTGGCAGCCAAAGTGTATGGTAAGATTGTTGAAAGGAGAATGAGGATGATGTCGGATGAATTTTTGTGTGAGGCACAAGGAGGTTGCAGGTGTGGACGAGGATGCATGGCTCAAGTGTTTTCTCTGCGCAACATTGTGGAGAAGCGTCTGGCTGTAGGCCAGAGGGTTTTCTGCAGTTTTGTGGATTTGGAGAAAGCATTTGACACTGTTGTACGAAAGGAACTTCGGGACATTTTGCCGGAGTATGGTATTAGTGGTAGACTATTACAAGCGGTGCAGTCCAACTACATGGACTGCAGAGCTGGTGTGCGGCTGGATGATGGAATGTCACCCTGGTTTGACGTCAATATCGGCGTTAAACAGGGCTGCGTTCTATCAGCCAGACTGTTTATCATATATCTGGATAAATGTCTACAAAGGTTGAATGAAATGAATGTGGAAGTTCAGATGGGCGACTCAGTGGTTAACTCGCTACTATATGCAGACGATGCGGTCCTATTAGCGCAGTCTGCAACTGACCTGCAAACCCTAGTCGACGTAATGGCAGAAGATTGTAAGAAAAGGGGCCTACGTGTGAATGTGAACAAAACCAAAGTAATGGTTTTTGAAAGAAAAGAAGCCAGAACAGATGTTAGAGTAGCAATAGGAAATGGTGTGCTAGGACAAGTGGATGAATTTGTATATCTTGGATGTGAATTCAGTCAGGATGGAAGGTACACCACTGATGTAGAAAGAAGAGTGAATGCGGGAAATAGAGTGAACGGAGCATTGGGACAACTTCTCGGCAGTCACCACCTCAGCCAGAAGGCACGTGTCGCAATACACAACGCAGTACTTGTTCCAACGTTATTATATGGAAGCGAGAGTTGGGTACGTAAAAAGGAGCATGAGAGCAAAATCAATGCGGTTGAAATGCGATCTCTGCGGAGAATCTGTGGAGTGAGGCTGACTGACTGCATTCGTAACAATGACGTAAGAGAGCGAGTAGGTATGAAAGAGAGTATTGGTGTAAAGATGCGAAAGGGAATGCTCCGATGGTTCGGACATGTGGAAAGAATGCCGGACGAGCGACTGGCTAAGAAGATATACAATGCGAAAGTGGAAGGATACAAGTGTACAGGGGTAGACCGAGAATTACCTACCTAGACCAAATTGGTCATGTATTGAAGGAAGGTGGATTCAGGAGTCTCCAAAACCGGCGAGCGTGTATGAAGAGTGTTATGAATGTTGAGGAAGCGAGAGATGTATGCAAGAATAGAGCCTCTTGGCACTCTGTTCTCTCTGCCTACCCCGCAATGGAAATGGCGTGATGATAAGTTAATTAGTTAGTTATAATATGCTTGAACACAAAGTGTGAAAATATGAAATCGAAGGTAATAGTCACGAGCAGTTCAGCATACCAAATTCTTAAGAAATAACATAAAACATAGCATCAGGCCTGTATCCCCAAAGGGGGTTTGCAGAGGTGTATTACACACCCACGGTTCGCCAGCTACGTTATAGTCCTACGTAATAGTGGTGAGCCACCGGGCTGCTACTGAGAATTTTTCTTTTTAGGAAAAAGCTCTACGAGTATAACACTATCCCACCCGGGGATCGACCCCGCGACCTCATGATTAGTAGTCGCACATACTGCCGCTGCATTACCAAGGCAGTTCCAATTTCTTAAGAAGTATGATATCAAAATATAATAATATATATATTTTTGTAAACTTTTCAGGATTACAGTAAACGAAGATACTCAGAGAGGATCATCTCTTCTTCAAATTGGTGGAATTAACGATGTGCTCAAAAAGTACAACTTAGACATCCACATCATATCTGGCAATATAGGAAACACATTTGATGTCACTTCAGAAGGAGCTTTAATTCTTCTTAACAAATTGGATAGAGAAACTCAAGATTCCTATATATTGGGCTTAGCTGCTGTGGAACAAGGCACGATTTTAAACCATAACCAAAATAAAACATCGATTACAATCTTAGTTACTGTTGCTGATGCAAACGATAATCCACCTGTGTTTTCAAATAATAATTTTGATTTGACTATCAGTGAAGATGTAAAAATTGGATACTCGTTGACTCAACTTATCGCAACAGATGCTGATCTATATGGCACATCTAATGCTGCTATAATATATAATATTACTTCAGGAGATGATGACAACTTATTTTCCATTCATCCAATTACCGGCACTTTAGCTATCAACAAAAGCTTAGATTATGATGAAGGTAATACCCAATATAAACTTATTGTTGTAGCTTGTGATCAAGGAGTACCGTCTCTATGTGGATCAGTGCATATTAATATCAGCATACTTGATGAAAACGACAACGCACCTACTTTCCCAGTAAATGAATATTTTGAATCTATTGGAGAGAATGAAAGAGTTGGTACGTCAATTTTCACTGCAAGGGCTACTGATTTGGATAAAGGGAAATATGGACAGTTAAATTATTCTATAGTTCAATTTTCTAATAACTACAATAGAAACGATGAGTCTTGGAAAATGTTTTTGGTTGATTCGTCATCTGGTTTAGTCAATACTAATGCAGTTTTTGACTACGAAATCAAAAATAAATACGAATTCTTAATCAAAGCTTCAGATTTTGGAGGTAAAAGTACAACAGTAAAAGTGAGAATTGACATTGAAAGCAAAGATGAGTTTTACCCTCAATTTACGCAAAAAACCTATAAATTTCGATTGCCCAAGTCTGGACCACTTTCTGCAGGTTACGTTATTGGACAAGCTACAGCTACTGATAGAGACAAAGGCATAGATGGTAGAATAGTTTATCAACTATCTACTTCACATTCTTATTTTAAAATAAACAGAACTACAGGGGTTATAATTTTGAAAAAGAAAGTAGATTCAGTACAGAATCTTTTTGGGTCAGATAAGTCTATCAGCTTAGTAGTTACTGCTAGTTCTGGAAGGCAAGGTTCGCTGACAAATAAGACCGCTGTTGAAATAGGTATAAATGACCTTGCAATTTCTACAGATACAAATGAAATTAGTGATACAGCAGCTGTTGCAAACGGAGGGTTATCTGACTGGGCTTTAGGATTACTAATAGTTTTTATTTTTATAATTATCATATTTGCGGCAGCCTTTTTGTTTTTACATATGAAAAATAAACGACATAAAAAAATTAATAAGCCTGGCCTTAGTACAGAAGGTGTCGGAACTACAAATAGTTTTGTGGATCCAAGTGCTTTTGATACAATTCCTATACGAAACACTGGGGCTGTGAACTCAACTAATCAATTCGCTCCTCCAAAGTATGATGAAATTCCACCATATGGACCACATACGGTGAGCTCTAATTCTGGAGCAGCCACTACCTCTGAACTCTCAGGATCTGACCAATCAGGATCTAGTGGTCGAGGATCAGCTGAAGATGGAGAAGACGGTGAGGATGAAGAAATAAGAATGATCAATGAGGGTCCCTTACAAAGGGAATCTGGAATACATCGCGATGATGATAATCTTTCCGATGTCTCAGTACACAATACCCAGGAATATCTTGCAAGACTAGGTATTGTTGATACTGGCACTGGTGGTGGTGCATCGACATCATCACGAAGATGTTCGGAAAACGTAGGCAATAAAGATACTATGTTACATCATGCGCCTATAGATTCTATACACATGTTTGATGAAGATGGCCCTCATGAAAATGACATTACCAATTTAATATACGCTAAGTTAAATGAAGTGACTGGTAGTGAGAGAGCAAGCAGTGCAGATGAAGCTAGTGCAGCCGTAGAAAGGGCTATGGCGTTAGGTGCATTCTCAAGCGCCCAAGGTGATAACGCTGCAGTACCTACTGCCGGGCCTTCGATGACCGGCAGTTTAAGTTCTATTGTACATTCTGAAGAAGAGCTAACCGGTAGCTACAATTGGGATTACTTACTTGATTGGGGCCCACAATATCAACCCTTAGCACATGTTTTCTCCGAAATAGCTCGATTAAAAGATGATGCGGTGTCTCTTCAAAGCGGAAATAGTGCTGCATCTAGTGCGAAAAGTAAAGGTACATCAATATCTGGTGGTAAGAGTGTTCCACCTCCATTATTAACGACAGTGGCCCCTAGAAGCTGCCCAGCGCCATCGTTATCGTGCAGACAGCCACAATTATTATTACCAAGGTCTCCTATTAGTCACGATGTTCCTGGTGGCTTCTCTGCCGCAGCAGCAATGTCACCTTCATTTTCGCCTTCTTTATCACCATTAGCTACTAGATCACCCTCAATGTCACCATTAGTAGGGCCTGGTTTACCACCGGCTCCCGCTAATAGGAAGCCTCCACATTCGACAATGAGGATGTGAGAACAATATAATA
The DNA here is from genome assembly GCA_948253155.1 of Leucoma salicis. Classification (NCBI taxonomy): domain Eukaryota; kingdom Metazoa; phylum Arthropoda; class Insecta; order Lepidoptera; family Erebidae; genus Leucoma; species Leucoma salicis. Next base: position 3,447,389 of record OX411808.1, on the reverse strand, counting down.
AATACTGTACATAATTATAAACGACTGTTTTGCCTATAGTATAGTTAGTAATATTTATTTGACCGATGTGATCGGTTATGTCATTTTGCGCATATTACTATTTAAAAGCACCACAGATATGCTCAAAGTGATAATTAAGCGCTTATTACCGATTTTTACGGTAAATGTATATAAATATTAAATCGGGTGTATACATAAGTGTAAATATATTACAATGTAAAAATATAGGTACCTATAAAGACTGCCATTTTTATTTTTAATAAAATACAGCTTTACGTTATATTAACTATAAGTATTAATTTAGGAGCCACGTTGTGTGGTGATACTCAAATGGATTTTAACTGTATAAAATTGTAATCGATTACGTAAGTCTCATTTTGTCCATGTATATACAATTTTAATTGCAAATGTAATAATACAGTTCATAGATGTTGGAAATGAAAGTTAATGTTTCTCTGTGATTTTAATGAAACGAAAATGATTTAGTTCAATATTTTTGTTAATGTATTTTTTAATCCTTTATTAAAATAAGTTTTTAATTTGATATCTTTCAGTTGTCATTGTTTCGCAATCGTAATTTTTAGTTATTATTCCAATTTCAACATTACAAGAGTTAATAACATATTGTTTCATCAATTTATTGCAAACTTCCACTAATTACATAATACTGCAATTCATTAACATTGTCTAAAATTTTTATTTGATTCATTCTCGTGGTAGACCATGCCGGTCAGAATACTCAGTACCTACTCTCTTTAAATCCTCTACTTTAAATGTACATCACTGATCAGTTTTGAATAGGTTTGTAATATATTGTTTTTCTTCTATTTCTGTGATATTATCCTGTACTAACTCTTATAATTGCTGATCACGTGTTAAGCATTTTTTATCTATGATATACTTATTTTTCACGATAAAAGTAGTTTACTGTGGAGCCGTAGTGTCTTTATTCGAATAACTATAGAATTATCATTCAGTAGAACGTAAATGCTATATGATTTGTTTTTTGAAAGTACATCAGTATTGTTGAAATAGATTCATTCGTTTAAAAATACTGTTGATGAGATCGAAAGTTACTTTTAGTATTTTTTGACCTATATTTTTTTTTAGCATTTGACATGCTCCGCCACTTTTAAAGTATAAATTATTTGAGAATAAGGAAAAAGAGATTTTTTGTACTAGCGGGAATCGAACCCGCGTCTTTTCCAATCCGGGGAAGTGCTCTAAGCCACTGAGCTATAGTACAGGTACTTCGACCATCCCAATCGTAAAAGACAAATGTAATAAGGAGATTGGGATGGTCGAAGTACCTGTACTATAGCTCAGTGGCTTAGAGCACTTCCCCGGATTGGAAAAGACGCGGGTTCGATTCCCGCTAGTACAAAAAATCTCTTTTTCCTTATTCTCAAATAATTTATACTTTACTTTTAGTAATTTTTTTGGGGCTTAGTCTTTTTCTGTCGTAAGAGTTTTTTTTTAATTTTTCTGTGTCCATGAAATGCAATGTTTAATATTTATAGTTTAATACGTTAGCCCCGACATTTTTCTTGGAAAACGTTAATCCTAGATGCTAATTTACCACTCTATTCTGTAAAATAACAGAGCCATTACCAAAAAATTGAACTGAATCATTATAATCTGTAAATAACTAGGAATAAATATGTTAATAATAGTTATAGAATCCACCGACTGTATGAATATTGTTTAGGTGGAAATAAAGATGAAATTAAAATATATTCATGTTGTTTTTTATTTATCCCACAAAAAGTTTTTTTTTTTTTTTTGCATGTAGTGGCAGACGAGCCACGGTCCATCTGATGGTAAATGGTAACCGTCGCCCATGGACTCAACTATACCGAGAGTATTGTCAAGCCGCTGCTCACCAATTCATTTCACAGATGAAATGAAATATAAACGGCTATCTCCTTCTACAGCCAAAACGCAACAATGTGCTTCATGACCGGTCACACGGGAGATCGTGGTACCAACCCGCTCGGGCTGGATACCAAGTGAGTACTCCCACTTTGTACCCAGCCCTACCACCAGTCGTGCAATAGATGATAATTGCTTACTTCCCTCAGTCGCCTCATACGACACCCGTGGGAAAGAATGAGGTGGTGACACTTGTATTCTTAATCCGTCACCACACGTATAAAATTACATTGAAAACGTTAACAAAATAAAACTAATTCCGCTGCTCATCCCTGCAATAGTTGATTAGTCTGCACTCGATACTGTGGAGGTTAAAGTATAGGAAATAAATAAAAAATAAATTTAGGTTTTTTAATTGTATTACAATTATATAGTAGGTCATAATATACGCACTAAATGTAAAACAAATGATTTTGTAAAACAATAACAATAGTGTTGTCGCTATTATAGACAGAGAGTGAGAATAAAATTTATTATTTTTGTCTCCGCAATACCGTCGTCAGAAAAATAACAGAAGATTATCAGTCCGTCCGTTATTCAATGGACTATGGAACTCTAATTTAATCCACATTCTATGTCACTAGGCTACTAAACGAGGTAAGCACATAAATGATAGGATTTGATACCAAGTGATCGTTTCAGACCTCTTATTTTAAGCCACGTGAAGTAACTTGAAGTTTTCCGTCGAAGGATTAGATGTTCTCTATTTAATGTAGCTGCAGGATTTCACGTTAGGCAGCATCTTAGCTATGCTTTTGGCCATAGAGTATGAACAACGAATATCACATATTATCAAATCAGGTAATGGCATGGCTCATCTTCTGGCATTTACAACAAAAATGTCATATTATTAAACCTTACAAATTCACTTGTAAAACAGTTTCGATAAAAATATTACACGACTAAATTAGATATTATTATCACAGTTGGAGCTAAAACTACATAGAACTGGTTTCTTATTATCCTGGATATTAAACGGAGTTACATAATAGCTTATTGATGATATACCTACATAGTTATGGCGAATCTACATTGAAACACATCGGTGCTATGTACTAATGACAATGGAATTGCTATATAGTATTATGCTTTAAACAAGCCAGTGTAACATTGACAAATATCTCTCGTGATACTTTTAAATTAATTTATTTTTGGGGAATTTTGGTAACGCAACAGATTATGATTAAAATGTTGTTCTGTCTGATCAGGTTTTTACAAAGAATATTCTAGCATTTCCATAATAGGTATAATTGTATAATAATGTCTGAAAGAAATATTATAACTAAGTATTACAAATGTTATTGAATACGTTATAAATTACACAAACTTAAGACTTTGGTTAGCTTATATTCATTTTCACGGGAATCGACCCCATAATACTCAGGTGCAGTCTTATCCACTACGCTAAGTATGCAGTCAGTATGTACGAGTATACATACAGATATATCAATAAATTCATTTAATTTAAACAACACTGTTGTCGTAAAAGTTCATTTCTTGTAAGGTCAGGGCTGTCACTTTTAAAATTCATATAATTCGAGCGTATATTTTAAATGAAGGAGCTTATTTGTTTGCTACAATTAGCAATTCCATTATCTTTGTACTTACATGTAAAATGAACACACGTGTTTATAAAACGTTTACAAAAGATTATTTTAGAATATGTTTAGAGCATGCAGGATAATATACGTGACCATTTTGGTTAACAAAAACGGGACGGTAAATTCTGCCGTAAGCTTGAGTTTATTATACGTATGTTTGGATATTTTTTCATGTTATTATCACAGTGACATAACATACAATTAGACTTAAACATTCAGACAGACTTAGACAGAAATGTAAGCTAAATAGTTGCGTAAGTTGAAGTAGCCTTTCCATCCATCCATGAGCCTTTTAACGTCCACTGCTGGACATAGGCCTCCCCAAGAATGGGGGATAGTGCCGTAATCGCCACGCTTGGCAGGCGGGTTGGCGATCGCAGTGGATGTTGTTAATACTCGAAGGAGTGCTGCTGCCCACTCCCCCGGTATTCCCTCAGTCGGCTCTTACGACTCCCATGGGAAGAGAGGGGTGATACAATTCTAAAGCTGGCCCCATATGGCAAGTAGCCTATAAATACAAGAAAATAAACATAGCATCACGCCTGTATTCCCCGAAAGGGTAGGCAGAGGTGTATTACACACCAAAATGAAAAAAATGCACCTACTACAAATTAAAATATTTTGCAATTCTTTACAAAGGAGCATACCAATAATGTGCGGGGCTTTATAAGCATACAGTTTACCGAAACTACATCTAGACAGAGAATAATCACTTTTGTGGGTCACACAAATAATATTACTGTGTGGGAATCAAACTAATAATGCTCGGCACGGAATGTCGGTATCTAAACCACTATGCCATCTGTGCATCTGAACAGTGCTATCTATTGACAAAGTTCACGCCGGGGCCAAAATATAGTCGTAACTAATATCATAATTTGATAACTGAACCTATATTTGGAAGTTTCTTACATCACAAAAATACGGCTAGGTGAAATATGGCACACTTACAGCTTTAAAGTACAAATTAAAAAGAAGACTTTAGTGCGAGCGGGATTCTAAGCTGAGTCCCTCCCAATTCGGGTAAGTGCTCTAGGCTGCTAAGCCATCGCACTGACCAATGGTCATACCCAATTGCCACATCACATTTGTATTTACGACCCACGCCACCTATCGGATGCATTTACATTAATCCAATATAGTGAGTTTAATTTTGCCACTAAAATTCATATTTTTTTAAACATTTTGATCTGTATTTTAGCACTTGACATGCTCAGATACTTTAAAGAATAAATTATTTGTGAATATGGAAAAAGAGAACTTTAGTGCGAGCGGAACTTTCGTGCGGAGAACATATATAGCTTATTACCTGGATTGACGCTTTCCTAGCTTTATTCCACAAAAACGTTAAATCCTTGTCAGTAGAAAATAAACTATAAGACGAAACCTACTAAAATTTGGTGTAGAGATGTCTAGCTATTGCCTAGTATAAACTATAAATAGATGACGTCAGGGGCCACAGGCAGAATTTCGAGTTAATTCATAAGACTCAAGCGTACGACAGATATTGTCAAACAATGTCTACATTAGGCAATCACACAGTCCACTAATTAGTATTGATACATGATTATTGAGACAGCGATTATTAAGCTTTAGGTGTATAGTTAGTAAGTGTATAGTAATAATTTAAATTTCATTTTGCGATAAAAAGTTATAAATTATTTATGGCATTCTAAATACATCCTATTATTTAGATATATATATATATATTTAGCATTTGACATGCTTAGCACTATACATTAAACACAAAGTGAAAAAAGTGAAATCGAAAATAACAGTCACGAGCATCATGCACATCCTGCTCGTGACTGTTATTTTCGATTTCACATTGTGTTTTAGCATCGTATTATTTTTTCAAAGACATGAATGTGCTAGGAATTAATCCAAGTATGTATCGGGCGAAACTTTACAAATATACGATTTAACTGAATAGGTACTTATTATAATAAAAAAATTCATTGTTATTTACTGAAATACCTCTTTTCACATATTTTCTTATCTTTTTCTCTCAACTTCATTAGTACATTGCAACAAGCATTGGGACAATTTCTCGGCAGCCACCACCTCAGCCAGAAGGCACGGGTCGCAATACACAATGCGGTGCTTGTCCCAACGTTATTATATGGAAGCGAGAGTTGGGTATGCAAAAAGGAGTATGAGAGTAAAATCAATGCGGTCGAAATGCAACCTCTGCGGAGAATCTGCGGAGTGAGGCTGACTGAGCGCATTCGTAACGGCGACGTAAGAGTGCGAGCAGGTATGAAAGAGAGTGTTGGTGTAAAGATGCGAAAGGGAATGCTCCGATGGCACGGACATGTGGAAAGAATGCCGGACGAGCGACTGATTAAGTAGATATACAATGCGAAAGTGGAAGGATGTAGGTACAGGGGGAGACCGAGACTTACCTACCTAGACCAAATTGGTCATGTATTGAAGGAAGGTGGAGTCAGCAGTCTCTGAAATCGGCGAGCGTGTATGAAGAGAATTATGAATGTTGAGGAAGCGAGAGATGTATGCAAGAATAGATTCTCTCGGCACTCTGTTCTCTTTGCCTACCCTGCAAGGGAAATGGCGTGATGATAAGTTAGTTAGTTAACTTCATTAGATATTCCAATGCTGGTCACCAACTATTTCTTTTTACATATTTATAAGCAAATAGAAATGTATGGGTTCCTGTATGTATTTACTTGAGTAAGTCTTAAGCTTGAGTAATGCTTAAAAAATATAATTTATTACATTGCTGGCTTGACGCTCTCTTAAAATCGCTGGCTCAATAACTACGAGTAATCGTTTAAATATTGAATATATAATGCATATAACTATTACTTTATATTAAATGTTATCTAAACCACAATATGTAGATCGATCACACACAGGCAGTCCCCGAATTACGTCGCTCCATCTTAAGTCAAGCAACTTTTTAACAATATTCCTTAAAACACGCGTATGATTTTGATTTATGTCATAGGATTTTTTAGCTTACGCTGGCCTATCAATATTTCTGTAATACATGCACTTACTACAACGATAGACAATAGACAAAACTATCTGGACGTGTTACTTACGTCGCAACCATAGATTTAGTATTAAATCTATGGTCGTACCCTGTTTCAAAAACACGCCGTAATTACGAGGACCCTCTGTGCGTTATCAAAAGTGTTCAGTCGATATTGGACAGGACTTAAGATAAAATTGAAGAACATACTAGTTTCCAGCAATTTATAAACAAAGATGTTTATATTCAAATGATTGTGTGTATCGTATAGTTGATATAATATATTATTTCCATTAATATATATAGTAATTATATAAAAAAAAACTCGCATCATACTTATCACTAATATAACTGGCGTATGTATGTATGTATACGCAAAACTCGAGAACTAATTGATCAATTCTCATGCGACTAACCATAAGGCCTTCTTCGGTGGACCCTGTCCTTCTACTCTTATTACTACGTAGTAATTATAAAGCTAAATATATGAAAATCTACTTGAAGGCAATCTGTGTGTCTAGTCTATGTCAGCGGGTATTATTATCTTAAGCTGCAATATTGAGCCGAACTCCAACTCAACCGAGGCACCAAAAATAAATATTGATAGACCAAAAAAGTGTCACCGCCCCATCTCAGCTGTGTTGTTAGAACCGATTAACGAAGTAAGATCGTATAACTTTCACAGCATATGAAAGAAACAAGACCCTTTTTTGTTCAGGGGTGGAAGTAGTTACCTGAACGCACATCCTACTACCTGGCGAGACAGCGGGGTAGTGTGGCTGTGGGGCTCTCAAAATATACTGTCACACTGTTGGTTACCTTCAAGAACGGTGGCCCCACGTTTTCGAATTTCACAAACTGACAAAAAAAAATTGGAACAAACTGGTTTCCTCGCGTTGTTTTCCTTTACCGGGTAGTGATAATTTGTGATTAAATGGTATCTCTTATATTTGTAAAATATATAGGTATAGGTATTATACTTCACCCAATAAGAACAAATTATATATTTCAAAAGAAGAATTATAAACAAAAATATAAAAAGAAGAAAAGGGAATATTATAATTAATATTTTCATTTTTGTTGGCATACTTTAATAAGTATGCCAACAAAAATGAAAATTTTAAAACTTTATAGAATAGTGTCATTTTTCGGATAATCACTCTTAGATCCACTCCTTGGGGATTAGAATATATCTCACTGTAATAAATCGCATCGACATCGCATCGTGTCATTGTGATTGGTTGACAGATCAACGTGATTGGCCGAGGGGTTATTGCGGCATCACGCGTCGGTTTCTCTACCAATCACAAGCGAGACGACACTATGTCGATACGATTTTGTGAATAACATTCAAAGGCGGCTTAATAGACAATAAATGTGGCTGTTGACATTTGATGCCAGAGAACTAGAGCCGAGTATACGTAATCCAGCGTAACTGACACGAACGTGACAGAATTTCATTCAATAATGCTGCTACGGAAGTTTTCACTTCAATAACCAGAGTTTGGTTCTTCTTAATGTGGAGTGCCCAAAAATCCAATTAGTGGAGTGGTCACTAAATCCGATTAGTGGAGTCTATGTGGTCGGTGTGGTTATGATTGTTGTGTAAATGCATGTCAATGATGACTTCTTCTGATCTTATCGACTTCTTACTGGGGGTCACTATCCCGATGTCTACGTCTGTGTTCGGGGTCAAGCCGTTTAGTGTGTCCTGAAAATATAAAGTTATTATTTTCCTTTTATGTATAATATGCTACATTTTCCATCCATCCATCCATCAGCCTTTTATCGTCCACTGCTGGACATAGGCCTCTCCAAAATGGGGGTTTTACCATAATCACTACGCTTAGCAGGCGGGTTGGCGATCGTAGTGGATGTTTTTAGTACACAGGGGAACGCTGCGGCTCGGTCCCCCGGTAATCCCTTAGTTGGCTTTTGCGACTCCCGTAGGAAGAGACGGGGTGGAGCTATTCTTGGTGCCGTCCCCACATGCTACATTTTATCTTTTTTAAATTTTCTTTTAAACTTTAGAAACATATATAAGGGTCACGCAGTATATCCATACCCGCGTCAACCATTTTTGAGTAACACGAAAAATTATCCTGTGTGGAAATAGAACCCAAAACACTCGCAATATAGGTCGGTATCCAAACCATTACGCTATTTTTCCATCACTTATAAAAAGAAGTTTACCGCATTGAGCGCATCGCAGGCCATGAGCTCATTCTTTGATAGATGTTCCACAACGGCTGCAGCATAACAGTCTCCTAACATATTGTTCGTCGTTCTGATGCGATCGCTGCGAAATAATAAGTACAATATATTTTTATTTCTTGTCTGAGTCCCGAGGTATATATGCCCCGAGGTGTATATCCCCAAGGTGTATATCAAATTTTCAGAATTTACTAATAATTAACACAAGCGCCTGAGGCAAGTGCATCCGCAACAACAAAGTGGCGATTACAATCGCAGCAGAAGCAGCTGGATTCCGTAGTAAAGCCTTTCATGAGAAGTATCTGGCAAGAAACTTATGGGCCACTAAGCGGAAGCGTTGCTCTGTAATGGATACCCGAAAGGTTAAGTTGCCGGCGGTCCGTCGAAGCAATGATACACAGTTCTAATAGTACGCCTATATAATGTGGAGACACGGTATACGGCGGGTTTATTTAGTGGGTGAGGGACCCACACTACCCTGCTCGTTGCCCCGTACGACAATAGGTACATAATATACGGGGTAATTTTTTAATCACTGCGCAAATTAATAAACACGTATTTTTTATTTTGATATGTCTTAGTACTAAAAAATAAAGTAATCGCTAACGAAAGGTTTTAGTTTTGAAACAGATTTTATTGTCACACTACGCACGCGCTTCCGTAATACCTACATCGGCGCTTGGTCAATGCGCCGACGCGTAGGTTACTGACCGCTAATTTTATCAGGTTCGAAATAAACTTTTTAAGTTTAGGTCGTAACCTGAAGTTATTTGTAAGAGTAGTTCCAATTTTTCCTTTATACTTTCATGGGCTTAGGACCATCAAAATGCAGAAAATAAAGCTTCTAGCTGCTCATAAGATTGGTGTTCATATTTTACTGATTTCAAGTCGGATAAAAAAAATTAAAAAATCGGATTAAACAATTAATAGAAATGTGTTCTTTTACTGATATAGAACCCCCAAAAAAAGTTTGCGTACTGGTTAACAAATTACCCTGTATAGGTATCTACTATCGGATATTTCAGGTGACCCTGATGATTTTAGCATAAGTTTACTTACACGAGCCAATCCACAGCGAATAACAAAGACACATCATGTGTGGGAGCATCTACCGCCGCCAAAACAACTAATAATAGCACCATAGCGGCCGATGGAACTGACGCCGAGGACACTGAAGCCGCTGTCGATGTTAAACTGAAAATAATACAAAATTATAAAATTCACATGTTGGCTTTCCTGCCAGCTACATACTACGTGGGTGGCTAATCAGCATAGAGCCCAATTTATGTAATTTTACCTAAGCCTATAGACGTTAGCAATACCAAAGGCATCACTTGTGCGTTGTTAACTCTAAAAAAAGGGATAGAAGGTGGAGATTAAGGATAATAAGGATCTCACTTGCTATACAAACTATAAGTACAACTAGGGGTCTGTATCTACCGTTTTTTTACGCTGAGCTCTCTGAGGTATTTATCTGTTTGGGCCTGCCCATTCATGCTGAGACAAGAGAGGCGCTACCTTGAGAAACCTAAAAAGATCTTCCTATACTTTCAGAAAGCTAAAACGGTTGAGGTGTTCATTGATATTTTTCTTGAAGTGCTTGTCTACTGGCCTGAACTCATTCCTGACTGGGAATGGGGTAAACTACATTAGATATTAAACGTTAGATATTTTACGTTAACGTTATTAGTTTTTCCTGGTTTTCTTTTCTAAACCCAACTGAAAACCCATCAGAGGTGTTAACCATTAAACCAAAACCCTTCAAAACTTATAAAAGTTACTAAATTTTTAAAGCTCAAATACAGACTTTAAATAATTAGTACAAATCCAATTAATTATAATCGTCTATTCTAAAAAAATATACTCACAATATAGTAGCTAATTCAGCAAATCCGAGATGTAAGCTGTTCATCTGACATACAAATACGCTGGCCACGGCCAGGAATAAAGCGGTTCCATCCATGTTAATGTTGCACCCAATCGGTAGAACGAAGCGAGTGATACGAGGATCTATTTTAAGAGGACCTTCCATTGCTCTGAAGGTTACTGGTAATGCTGCGGCACTGGAACATGAAAGGTATTTTGCTAATGATAGCAGATATAAATAGTCACAGCCGTCTATAGAGAGCATTATTAAGAATAATGCCAAGCCGCTGCTCACCATAAGCAATGGGAATGAATAAATAGACGGCTATCTCCCACCGGCTAAGGTTGGTCATATGAAAGATAGTGGCACCAACCCGCTCGGGTCAAATAAAAAGTGAGAGAAAGACTCTCAGTAGTAGTTAGTACCCAACCAGTTACGTGATGGATAATAATTGTTACTTGCCTTGTCGCCTTGTATGAGACCAGCGTGAAAGAATAGGGTGTGAGACTTCTATTTTTGCCTGTTGCCGTACCACACTATTACCAAAGAGCAAAAGTCATTGGAGCCAAAATTGCAAAGTACTTCCCACAATATTTTGTTAATAAATTAAATTGAAAAAATTTCGTCGTTGATGGGGGGCTTGAACCTACAGAAAAACCGAATTCTGCTTATAGCTGCTTTACCTGTAAAACTCAATTGGATATGGTTTATCCGCAAAGAAATTATCATTGTTTGTAGCTGCACTCTTGGTAGGCAAATTAGACTCTGTTTTATGTTGACATTCGTATATATGGTCCCCACCTTTATTAACTCCTTAGGAGATAAAGACGTTAGATAATAACATTGAATCCCGAAACGTATTTGGCAAATATCCTCCTGCATAAGTCACAGTCTCCATTACTGGGGGTCGTGATCCCTTTTCAGGATGCGATCCTTTATTATGGAGCGCGATCTTGATCTACTGCTGGCGTTTTAGGGCTGCATGTACAGGAGAGACGAGTAGTGCGGGACATCATTCAGATTTCAGATATTATACCTGCAACTTCATCTTCGTGGAACTAAGTTTTATTTCAAAACCTTTGAAGGAAAAACACTTTGTCCTGACCTTCCAATAAATGAAATAATTAAATTCTACATTATATCTACCCGTAAAATCTGCATTGAAGTCTGTACAGTAATTTGTTCAGTACAAATTACTGTAAGCATTTTTATCTGTATTTTTTAGTATTTGACATGCTCAGCTACTTTTAAAGAACAAATTATTTGTGAATGTGGAAAAAGAGGAGTAGTGGGTCGTAAAAACAAATGTGATGTGGAGATTGGGAATGGCCATCGCTCAGTGCGTTTGCTTAGTGGTTAGAGCACTTCCCCGGATTGGAAGGGACGCAGGTTCGAATGCCGCTAGCACTAAAGTTCTCTTTTTCCACATTCATAAATAATTTGTTCTTTAAATAACTGTAAAGATAAACTTTGTAGACAGACTAAGCAATTAAAATTATTTTCTTAATTTTTAATGTGTTCAACAGACAGATTGGGTTCTATTTACTTATATGTATAGGCTATACTGAAAGTTGTATATAAAACTTACGTAGAAGCGGTTGCAGAAGCAGTCAACATAGCGTGAGAGAGGCCCCAGTAGAACTTGTAAGGATTCCTCTTTAGGAACAGAAAATATACGAGCTGCATCACAATCAGTTGGTAGAAGAAAACTCCTACGGCCACCGTTGCAATGAACCACGCTAGCTGCGACATCACTTGAGCTGGAATAAAAATATTAAAACAGTCTAAATTGTAAGTTTTTTATGTAGCCGTTTTTTTAAGGTGGAAAAAAATGTTCCTAACCGCACACCCTATCGTTCGGGGCAACGAACAGGGTAGTCTGGATCCTTCACCCACTAAAGAAACCAGCCGTGTGCCGTCTCTCCGCCTTTATTGGCGGGCCACTGTAACTATGTTACATTCCTTCGGTAGTATGTAGTTATAGCCTAGCGATGAAGCCAAGGACTGCAAAGACAGTGGTATCTAGTTCTATCCCCAGTTCAAGGTCCAGACCTATTGCAACACAAACATCTGGCATGTCGAGATTTTTCGAAATTATATGTGGATATATGTGTGTGTGCTCGCGCTCGCTAATGGAAAACATCGTGAGGAAACCTGCATGCCTAAGAGATTTTCTCGACGGTTTGTGAAGTCTGCCAACCCGCACTTGATCAGCGTTGTGGACTATGACCTAAACCCTCTCACCGTTAGAGGAAACCCTTGCCCAATAGTGGGACAGAAGAAGAATCGAAAAAAGTTGGTGTTCTATACAGAATTGGGGCAATTAGCTCCTAAAAAAATATTAAGTATTTCGGTGGTTAATTCAGGCTAAAGTATTTTTAGTTTTAATATGAAGCTACATTTTGCTTTTCTGTGCAATCTTTGATGTTAATATTACAATGCTGTAGTTGAGTATATATCAATCGATATGTTTTTGCTTTTAAAGTATATATTTTATATGTTTAATAATTTGTTATATATACATAGCATCACGTCTGTTTCCCCGAAGAAGTAGGCAGAGGTGTGTGACACTCACGATTCGCCAGCTATGTTTAAGTCCCACGTAATAGTATTGCCGTCTACCGGGCACATTTCAAACGCCGGGCTGCTACTGAGGGCTTTTCATTTTACGAAAAATCTCAATAACACTGCCTGACCCGGGGATCGAACCCGAAGCCTCATGATCAGCAGTCGCTCACACTACCGCTGCAACTGCCTCTGTGGTGGAGCGGTAATGTGTGCGACTGCCAGAGAAACAGAAATATTTGTGCATACAAATAAATACCATTGTGACGTATTTATTTGTTATACCTATACCTCTGAGGTCCACAAATTTGGAGACTAAGTGATTGCGATAGCTTAGCGGTCCAGAGCACTTCCCCGAATTGGAAGAGACGCAAATTTAAATCTTGCTTGCATTAAATAAATCTTTCTTTTCCACTTTCACAAAGGACAATGTCATTTTTTGCCCTGTACGACAATAGCATCGGACATTCATGATAATTATTAAAATTCTCTTTAATGTTAGTTGCATATTTCTGTTTAACACGGACTAGCTGCATGCCATAATGAAGAAAAAAAGTATTTGAACGGGACTATTGTACATTCGATACGCCTGCCATGTTTACCTAAAGTCAATATAATGGAACTTTTTGTTTTGTTCTAAAAAAGATTTTTGATCTCACAGTTGGTATATTTAATAGATTATATTAATAGATGTCACTGCTTTTATTACTTACTTTTATTATCAATATTAGACAAACTTAAACTGTCATTCTGAATTAAAATAACAAAGTAATCTAATCTTTATTGTTCATATATAAAATGAATAATTTAAATATTTTTTGAAACACATATAGATTTAATAGAGCACCATCTAGCGTTAGAAATACGCAACTCTGGGATTATAATCCAACTAAATTGAAAACTATAACAAGAGGTAGTGAAACACCAATCTACTGCCATACGTAAACTGGTTAATTTATATTCCAGCTACATTCTTAAGTTTAATACACCTTTTCATAACCTCAAAATCGGAGACATTTTTGTAATAGTACGATTCTCAAGCTAGTCCGCTATAAAATAATGATTATATGGAAATTCAGTAAATTGTTCTAATACAAAACATCATTTTGCTTTGCGGTTGGTTCAGGGCGAACTATGTATGGACGCAGAGGAATGTCCTTTTGTACTAAACTAAATTTCTGACCAAAATTAATCTTTTTTAAGCAATCTCAAGGATTACACTTACCAACATCATTGACTCCCAAGATCTTTCCAGCGATAACGCTACTGACTCCTACAGGGGTGAACCACATGACTCCCGTCACCATCTTCATGATTACTTCGAAAATCGCTTGGAAGAAATCTATCACCACCTGTCCCTTAGGACCAAGTGTGCCAAGAAGACTGCCGAATACCAAACAGAAGAATACCAGACCTAGAGTGTTTGTTCCGGATCTGAAAATAAAATCAATTAAGATTTTTTTTGCTATCAGTTAGTAAAAACTATATTTGTTAATAGTGTTCTTCTAGAATTATTTTATTTTTGCATAATGAGGATCCGTGGGCAAAGCTGAGCGTTCCAAGTATAGTTATTTATTTATGGCTGAGCGCAAATGGCGCTATCGGCAAAATGGCCACTGTCAAATTGTAGGTAGCTTTGTTTGCCAAGAATTGTTTGTTTTTTTTGTGTTTAATCCGGTTGATCAGCGACATTGTTAAGATTAAGAATTACCTAAATGACGCTATGCTGTGTAGCCACAATATATTTTGGACGTTTTCCACTTTTTTTTAAGTTGGATCTTTGGAAAATAAATGTACATCGGGGTTATTACATTTTGGTACAGCATACAGAGACATATTACGATAAAATTAGAATTTACCAAATTACAGGTTACATAAGTGGAAGGATGTAGGTGCAGAGGGAGACCGAGACTCATCTACCTAGACCAAATCGGTCATGTATTGAAGGAAAAGGGAGTTATGAATGTTGAGGAAGCGAGAGATATATGCAAGAATAGAGCCTCTTGGCACTCTGTTCCCTCTGCCTACCCCGCAAGGGAAATGGCGTGATGATAAGTTAGTTAGTTACAGGTTACAAATTGTATGGAAATGACAGTTTTCAAGGGCCATGTCGATAATACGCCACCTGCCGTGAAATGATAGCAATAAGCATCATTATGCTTTTTAATTTAGTTTCGTCTTTTTCCATATATTAAAAAAAGATATAAAATCTATTACGAGTCCGTGCGGTTTTGAATCCAACCCTTAATTGAATTCCTCCTATACATTTCTTATGTATTTATACTTTTCTTTCTTTATATTATGTCCACTTCTAATTGAGTTACGTGATTCGTTTTAAAAACACTGTCTACAAGCTCAGACCCTTTTTCGGCGTGAGTCTATGAGTGACACTCGCTGAAACGAGCTTTGTCATTTGAGTTGTACCCACTTAAATTGTTTGGAGTTGGAGGGCAACTAACTGTGACCATCCAGCAAGACATTAAATGTGCTTTTCAAATTAGAAAAAAATCACATTCAATCAGCTTTTGTATTTACGGCAGGTAAAACTATAAGATAATGCAATTATGCTGCATGTTGTGACGATGTTTCGCATTGGCGGGCAGTCGTATGTTTTTATTTGATTTCTAACATAAATTTATCTTGTAGATTCTTTTAGGAGCGAAAGATGTTTGCTTCATAAACTTAGTAATAATCCTAAATACAACCATCTGTAATTATATCAGTATTTTTGAAGTGAGATTAGATAGTTATATTTTAAACATTTCGTCTGATAAGAATATCTAAGTTTATGATCACATCATTATTCTTGGTAAATATGGAAGATTATTATTTATCTAGTCTTTTTTTACAATTTGGCAAAATATATTTAGATGCATTCCAAGGTACGGAATAAGTTTACAAAAAGTCAGAGACTTCTGGATGGTGATTTTAAATATTATGTGTGTGAAATTCCTCTATCCATTTTTTTAAGGCGGGAAAAAATGTCCCTATCCGCACACCCCTTCGTTAAGGGCAACGAACAGGGTAGTGTGTGGCCCTCACCCACTAAAGAAACCCGCCGCATGCCGTCTCTCCGCCTTTATTGGCGGACCACCGGAACCATATTACATTCCTTCAGTGAAATTCCTCTATCCTAAACTTGTATCTAGACTTTATAACTGCTGCTCGTGAATCAACAAGATGACCACAGACAAAAAAATGTATGTACCTACTAATGCTTACGTAAGCATTCAATATATTTGCTTACTTTTGCTGACATGGAGGGTTAATAATTATAAAATCTTAGCTTACGTAATACTTGATCGGTTCCTTCTACACACAATCCTTCATAAGAATGCAATTACTACCCGTACCCGAGACTATCACAATTTTTGTGATTCAAAAATAGACATTATAAAAGGAGATTTGAGCGTATGCAATCTATTGGACTAAACAGAGCCAACCGTGTGAGTCCAAACCCAAAGCCTTAACTAATACACACTAAAGAGTATCCACTTCGTGGCTCCATCATCAAATCGGCGCAAATATACCAAATTGTAGTAGTATCATCAAAACCGTTTTTTCCGTGTGGTGACGGACTAAGAATACAGGTGTCACCATCCCACCCTTTCCCACGGGTGTCGTACAAGGCGACTAAGGGAAGTAGGTAAGCAATTATCACCCATTGCATTACTAGTGGTAGGGCTGGGTACCAAGCTCAACTCCCTTGTTATCGGGCCTGAATGAGTCGGTACCACCGTCTGCTGTCTGACCGGTCATGAAGCACGTCAGTGTGTTTTGACTGTAGCAGAAGATAGCCGTTTATTCTTTCATTTCATATCTCAGAAATGAAATTTTGCGCAGCGGCTTAGCAATACTCTCGGTATAGTTGAGTCCATGAGCGACGGTTACCACTTACCATCAGGTGGCATAAAAGAAGCAATAAAAATAAAACTCCGTATACATACACCCCCTTACTAATAAACATTGTATAAGCTCCGAATAGCTATCCAGTATTTTGTTCCGTTCTTTTTTTGAAAGACAACACTTTGCCATAAGTAATAATTTTTGTATTGTGGGGGACTTCACAAACATACAATTTCATGGACACAAAGTACACCTAGACTCAGAACAACCAATTATGGATCACACAAAGATTTGTCCTGTTTGGGAATCGAACCCACAACACTCGGGCGGGAGACCGGTATCTAAACCACTACGCCATCTGTGCTGTCAAAATCTTAGTCAAGTACTGTTAGGTAATACACACTTAGATTAAATATTTATCCAGATGGAGTATCACTCTTATAAACGTCATAAAAATCGGGCGGGAATTATTATGCTAGTGTGCGTGACAGCTGTCATTACGCTTCTGCAATTTGTGTTTGTGTGCGTTCGTAATGATACCAGTTTCAATGGTGGTATTAAATTATGGGAAAATTATATAATCATAGATTCAAGACATTCTTATACTACAAAATGTTTCGTAGGTATATAGTTAATTATCTCTTTCTAGTTACTCTCATAATATTAATATATATATATATATATATATATATATATATATATATATACAACATATATATATATAACTCACAATAATTATAAATTTAAAAATGTAAACAATCTTCATCTTTAAATAAATAATAATATATATAAACACAAAGTGAAACATGTGAAATCGAAAATAGTGACTGTGTCACTAGCAGGATTCGAACCTGCATCTTCTGGATACTGTCCAGATGCTTTGCCAATTCAGCCATAGTGACCCCTGCTCCTGACTGCTAATTTCGATAACACAATCATACTTAACGTCTTTGGGTGACGCTTGCACCATCTGTCGGAAGTATTTTCATACATTATACCGACCAGGCGACCAAAATTAAGTTTATTAATTTTACAATTAAGATTTTACCTAATAATGACGCAAACCCTATAAATATTTAGATATTTTTATATGTGGACGGTATCCAGGAGATGCAGGTTCGAATCCTGCTCGTGACTGTTATTTTAGATTTCACATTTTTCACTTTGTGTTTAATGTATAGTGCTTAGCATGTCAAATGCTAAAAATATATATAAAAATATCTAAATAAATGATTATATTACAAATAGTAATATTGTAACTAATTCCGAAAATGACGACTGTGCAGCTTTATGAATTCATTAAAAGCGCTAATCATTACGTTAGGTAATATTTCTATTACTCTCTATTGTTAAAACATCATCAACTTTGCAAGGTTACGCGGGAAATTTAAGTTCATAAACTGGTATCACATAAAAAAATACGAACTAAAATTATTATATTTAAATGACTTATTTAGCCAGTTATTGTATGAAATAATGTTACTAACCGATGATAAGAGATATCTTTAGTGCTCAATTTGCGATTTTTTTAGTTTCGGCACACTAATTACACACGTTGACATTTTAAATGACATTTGGGATGAAAACTTCATCCCAATTTTTTTTGACGCGTTTACAACGCCGAGTCTCCATCTGGATATATCAATAATCTAAGAATACACACGATATGGTTATGCTTTAAATAAATACGTAAATAAGTTTTATTTTTAAATATTATTATTATTTAAGTATATATTAATTCCTACTTCGAAAGACTCACATTTTATAATTGGAAGACTGAATATACTTGTAAATAATCAACTATAATGTCCACAAAGCCTAAGTAACTTAACTTTAGCGTGCCATCTAAAAACCCTAGAGCCCCAATAACCTTTCTTTATCCTCCACTGAGAAAAACTGTCTTGGGATCAAATTCACCTATTTGTCGTATATGTAGCTTGACAAATCAGTGCAGTTACATAACCAATATATTCTATGATATCCTAAAAAATATATTTTATAAGGTACTAATGATGTACCTAATAAAATAAACTGTTATTTGTCAAATAGAACACTGAATTAGATGACAAGAGACAATAAAAGGAGTACTAACACAACGGTTATTTACTTTTGAACGTAAATAACATGATAAGCACTTGTTGTTGAAAGAATAATCGGCGTTTATTTTTAAATAATTACACATAATATAATCTGTCATATAAGAAAGATAAACATTCTAACGAATATTATGACATTTACGCTATTTACGTTATCCTGATGTCAATAAAGCAATTAGTTAAATAGGTACAATGTTACAAAATGCAGTAAGTAGATATTTTCCGCGTCTCAAGAATCAATTGAGATCTTACCATCGTTACCAGCATATAAGGACAAACGCTATAAAAAGTAACATGGCTACTCTTGTTTTGAAAATAGAATTAGGGTTCCGCACAAAAAAAAAATGAAATAAGCAAATTCCAAGGAGACGAATTCGTGGGTTGCTGCTAGTGTGTACATAAACTTTTTCTTTCATCCTAAATTGTAAGAAGTATCGTCTAATAAAAAGCCATTGCCTAATTTGAAAAAAAAGCCATTTCTGTCTTTTTTTTCTATATGTATAGGTAATTTATAACAGGAGCTGTGTCTATAAGGTAACCGCTTACCAACAGGTGGGCCGTATGCTCGTATAAAAAAACATACAACGTATACGCTTGCTATTACAGTTAAGCTAGGACTTTGCTTATTTGATAGACTACCTATATAATTTGCCTTCACATCTAGTAAAATACTCACCTATAAGCGACAACCCGAACCAAAGCTGGTATTGTATCATTCTCAGAGACGTTTCTCGCGAACAACGCTGGAGGTTCCGCGTACACCGTATGCGCTTGTTGGAAGGCTGCTTGCACTATGTTATCTGGGAATATGTTCCTGTAAAACATTGAAACAATTTCATGTTCATTTAAATTTCATGGTTTAGCCTTTTTGAAGTGAAAACTTCTATAGGCGCGTTGAGCATTTTTTGGGTGAACAAAAATCACCGAACGTTCCCTATAGAAGTGAAAACTAAGTAACTTATGAATTGCATCATTGAGCTATCAGATTTTTTGAATTATTTTTAGTTTGTAAATAACAAGTGCTAATGACCAATTAATTGGTCATTAACAATTCTTTTTTTAAACCGGCAGTCCCCAAAGACTGTCCCGCATATTTTTTTTATACTATGAAAGGGATAGAAGTTGTATAGGAAGGATAGGATCCATAGAAAGGAGAAGATAGCAATGATAACAAGGAGAGGTTAGGGAGGGGGTACGGGCCTCCGGCGCTCTCAATCACCATACGAAACACAACGACTGGACTACTTACCGTTGGTTCACGCCGATCTTCTATGAGCAGGTGGTACTTCCCTGATCGAGACGGCCCATTCATGCTGGGATTAGCAATCCTTGTGTAACTGAAGACGCAATATTTGATTGTCAGTCTAAGCCCGCCAAATATACTATGCGAGGCCTATGACTTTTCCAAATGATGTACGGATAGGTATCTCAACTTTTTACAGTCTGGTAAGGAAAATATAAAGGATCCTTTTCAAGATTTTATTTTTCCCGAGCCAAAAGCTAGCTTTAAGGTTATATATCAGGTTCCGGGTGTGGCATAAAATATATATCTACTAACTTTAAAGTCTAATCAAGAGCTATCAAACAAAAAAGTTTCAACAAAATCCGTTCAGTAGTTTTTGCGTGATATTCAAATATATATTATATATTTTTCTTAAATATCTTAAATGTACAGATATAGCTCTGTTACAGCTTTATAATACTACAGAGTTCTTTTAAGGGGCTTCGGAATAATTATTGAACTTTTGAAAATTACGGCCTCAAAACACGGAAAGCATGAATCATTAAATATTGAAACGTTTTATTAATATTTCCTTAAAAAATACGACACCTACAAGATTTTATTTTGTCATGCAACTTTTATAGTACCTTCTTGAATATCAATAAGACAAGGCCAGACAAATTAGGGATACGCAAGCCTTCTAGGTTTCGACCACTGAAGCAATGTAACATAGTTCCAGTGGCCCGCCAATAAAGGTGGAGAAATGGCACACGGCGGGTTTATTTAATGGGTGACGGCCCCACACTACCCTGTTTGTTGCCCCGAACGATGGGGTGTGCGGTTAGGTACATTTTTTTCCACCTAAACCAAAAAGGGCCTGCTAGGTTTTATTGTGTGTGAAAATAGGTAACGTCTGTGGCTATGAACGTGGATTGACGTCCAAAAAGAACATGGCCATGGTAGAGAAATTAATAGATAATAGATAAATATTCGCGGACATTTTTCACACAACGTCCTCTGGTCCCAAACTAAGTTTAACGCTTGTGCTATGGGTACCAGATTACGGATATAATACATATACTACTTTTTTTTTTGTAAATACATACATATAATACATAGAAAACACCCAGACGCAATACAAATCTCTGTGTTCATCACACAAATAATTGTCCTGAGTGGGAATCGAACCCACGACCTCGTGCACGAAAGTCGGTTACACTACCGACTACGCCACGAGGCCATTGATTGTTTAAATGAAGATTTACGACGTAAAATACATGTATGGAAGGTAAATTTATACTGCGCCGACTTGTGTAAAGTGGGAACTGGAGAGGCAAATAACGATATGGTACGATTTAAAGTAACTCTTAAATAATATAATAGGGACACCCGAATGTACAGTTCAATAGATTTATATAAAAGGTATAGTGGCTAAAATTAAGTCGGATAATTTTAAGCGGCCAATATTTCTAGCTATTTTTTTTTCTTATACTACATGGGTAGCAAACGAGCAGACGGCCCACCTGATGGTAAGCGGTTACAGTATCCTGTAGACGCTAGCAACACCAGAGGTATCACTCGCGCGTCGCCATCTCTAAGGAAAGGGGATAGGGAGGACAAAAAGGAGAGGATTGGTAGAATACTAAGAAGAGGATTGGAAGGATACTGGAAAGGATGGGGAGGGTGTTTGGACCTCCGGCGCTCTCACTCACCATACGAAACACAAAGATAGGCGTAACTACCGTTTTTACACGCTGATATTTTGTGAGAGGGTGGTACTTCCCCGATAGAGCCGGCCCGATCGACTTGTAGCCCGTCTTATAACGGAGTAAGAATTCAGGTGTCATCGCCCCATTCTTTCCCGTGAATGTCAAATAACATCACGCTAAAAGTAAGTTATCAAAAGTTATCCAATGGTGGTCACGTGTATCACCACCCCATGCTAGATTTTTATTCTTGGGCTTATATATATTTTTAAAAACATGATAAACGTACCGGCCAATATCCAGGATACTATCCAATATACTATGACCTCTTTTGCCTCCAACAGTTGTACCATATTCTTCTCTTATTTCTGGCATCCCAGGGTGAATTAAAACAGCGAGTAAAATACCCAGGAAAGCATTGAACATTGAAGTTAGTATAAAATACAATAAGGTTCTTAATGCTATTTTACCGCTCATCTTAGCATTGAGGCTTGCTGAGCCAGCAATCAGACTAGCGATGATGAGCGGCAGAATCATAAGCTTCAGGAGTCTCATGAAGAGCTCGCCAGGGTACGATATGATCATTAATGCGTCTGGACCCAAGTGGTATGGTCGAAGACTGAGACCTAAAAGAAATACAGAATTAAGTAATGATAAAATATATATTAACATAACGTGTGAAAATGTGAAATCGAAAATAACAGTCACGAGCAGGATTTGAACCTGCATCTCCTGGAATACCGTCTCAGATGCTTTGCCAATTCAGCCATCTGGACAACTACTCGGGACTGCGAATTTCGATAACACATTCATTCTTAATGTCTTGGGTATATAATTATGTCTAAACATGTCAAATGCTAAAAAAATATATGTATAAAAATATCAAGATAAAATATATATTAATAAAATATATTTTTAGGCACATTACGATTAGTACGATTTGGGTGATACATACAAAAAAAACCATATGTGTTATTTCAAACACAGCAGAAGTGAAACTTTTGAAAAGTAGCCTACGAGAGATTGAGACGGATATAGAGTATCAGGAGTATTAGGATAAATGTAAGGTTTATTATTTTTAACCAAGCTTAAAATAACCTCTCATTAATGAAATTTAATGAAGCATTAAAATTAATTTAAATTTTGTTTTCTGCAACGATATACTTAATGGATCCCGTACGAATTCATGGGACAACTTTGGTAAAAGATCTTATGAACCTGACCATAGCAACATAAATAACAAAAGTAATAAATGATTCACTTTAGGAGTAGGTGAGAAAAATACTTTATTGACTTTTCTGCAACTGACTGTTTTCTATACATTTTATGTGTTTGTTTCTTCATCGTGACGCATTTTCGTTTCATCGAGTTTCAAATTATAACGATTCAAAGAAGTATTCACTTCAAAATTTAATGGCGTGAAATCGCAACAAACAAACTTACTTTCGCAAGCATCTGGACGGTATCCAGGAGATGCAGGTTCAAATCCTGCTCGTGACTTTAATTGTAAAACTAAGTTTATCTGGTCGGTATAATGTATGAAAATACTGCCGACAGATGGCGTAGGAGGATATAATATTGTGCTATCTGATCCCATGTCTAGCAGTGCTAAAGTTTTATATAAATTAGTTAAGGTTGATATAGCGTTAAGAGTATAAATTGTTTAGTTTTATAAGTTAATCTATTTTCTGTTGCCTTATGAGGACGGTATGGTCGCTCTCTATTTGTGAACCAAGTCCTTTAATAAAGAAAAAGAAAAAAAAACAGAAAGTTTATTTGGTCGGTATGATGTATGAAAATACTTCCGACAGATGGCGCAGGCGTCAGCCAAGACGTTATGAATGTATTATCAAAATTATCAGTCAAGAGCAATTGTCATGATGAATGAATTGGCAAAGCATCTGGATGGTATCCAAGAGATGCAGGTTCAAATCCTGCTCGTGACTGTTATTTTCGATTTCTCAATTTCACACTTTGTGTTTAATAAAATAGACAAACAGACAAGATATCAAAAAAAAAATTGTTTTGTGTTCAGACACGCCTATGTAGCCTAATACAGTATTTTTTTCTCAAATATCTTAAATGTACAGACACAACTCTGTTACAGCTTTATAATAGTATAGACTAGTCTTTGCCAGCACCGCATTAGACAAAAGCTTTTAATTTATATCTCAGGTTCCCGTTACAATAGCGAGATAAAACCTATATCTACCAGTTTTTTTAAATCTAATCAAGAACTATCAAACAAGAAAGTTTCATCAAAATCCGTACAGTTTAACGTTATTTGCGAATAAACAAATATTCTAAAAGATGTTTAGTATTTAGAGACGCCTAAATAACACAGCATTGTAATAGTATACTTACATATTAATAAAGTGTATTTGTCTAGATATATACTCAGGTATATATATATGTCCTTCAATGCCTTTAAAGTGGTTAGATCGATAATAATTAAATTGATGTTTCAATGACGTATAACTTGGATATTCACACAAATATCTTTATCACACACTTTCTTACTATCTCGCCATTTTACAGCATCGAAGAGATAAGTCTTCTCGTGTCTATGTAAAATAATTTCAATGCGATAGCTTTGTAACATGCTCTTATAAGCTTCAAACAGATTCTTGCAAATGTGAAAACATCGATTTTCTTTCTTTCTTCAAATATTGTTCGAGTCTTATATAATTCCTGGTAAACGCCCTCTCATTATCCATGGACGAATTAAAACTGTTATTGGTTTATTGATTGACATTGTATTTTCTAGTTAGATGCTTTTGTCGACAAATGACATTAAAAACAATGAAACAAATTGGCGTTGTGTCGACGTCAATTTAACTACAACAACAGCCGGTTTTAGCCTCCCTCCGCATTAGATGTTTTCACATAAATAATTAAACATATGTGAAAACTAATCGTATTACACTTGTTTTGATTGGAAATTAATCTCGTCAACATATATCTATATGTAATAATTACTTACTCTTTTTATATTACACTATTCTTACACAAAAAAAATAAAGTATATAAAAGTAATTTCCTTTTTTGAGCATTCATTCAAAACAAACAAATCGAGCGATATTTCTCACGCCTAGCAATGAGAGCGTGTTCGACCATGGCATGTAATACATTTGAATAGCCCTGATTGCATTTTCCGTGACATTAAATTTCCAGTTCTGATTCCTGCATTTAACGCTTCTGATTTTATGATTAATTACTCGATTGGCATAAAATCGGGCGCTTAAATATTTCAATAACATTTTTCAACGCAATCGATAGCTACGGTCTACATGTTCCTAACTGCTGGGATTGCTCACAATCAAGATCACAGCTAAATCAGACACGTGAAGTAGCAGTAAACGGGATACCCGTTTATCTCCTGCAAAAGAGAAATGTGTCGGGAAACCGCTTAGTGCATATCGATGTCCCCAAGCAAAAAGTCGTTTATAAGAGAAATTATTTACTCTTTTCTTAAATATCTTTTCAGCGATACTTCCTGTATAATAGACGTGAATGCATCAAATTATAGCTATTTTTTTGTGATATGTAATTGTGTGTCAATATATAATTAATTATCTCTTACCAAAAGCTTGCAATATAATAAAATATTTTGGAAAATCCAAAAGTGCACGCCTCATAATCTTCATTTTTCACAATAAAATTGATTATTTGATAAGTAACTAATAATGTATTGGTCTTACTAAGTAGTTTTCAATAAATCACATAGATAGCGCTAATTTCAAAAACTACTGTGGTTTTCGTGTCTAATACGCCATCTAGCGCTAATTTTAAGAAGTACTTCTATATTGATCTATATAAATAGTTCTCACAAAATAAAGATAGCACTGGTTTTAGTGTCACGTCGAGCGTAAATATTCAATATTTCTTTGTTTATTTAATAACAATTAAACCACGTAGAATCAGATCTTTACCTATGAAATTGCCGTTCTGCAGTACTGGCCATTTCAAATCAAAATATTTGTTTGTTTGGCTAAGAAATTTCAAATTAATTTTATTTTAAAAACATGGAATTCTTTTTCCAGAAGTAGTTATTTGTTTATTGATTAGTGTAATGTACGTTTTCATCGCATTTGAATATATTTCGTCATCATGGATAAGTTAAAAATTCGAGTAATTATGGAATAAGTATGAGTACCGTCGAGGCAGCAATGCGGTACAACCGGCACGCAACATCAACGATGTTTACGGAGCTAACACTACAAACTAACGCACCGCCTGCTATTGTTTACCCGCTTCCGTTCTGAAAATTTCGAGCTGAAAAATGAACCTCTTGGTCGTCCGAAGACTTGACAATGACGAATTAAAGGCGATTGCGGAAGCCTATGATACTCAATCTACGCCTGAATTAGGCAGCAGCTTTCGACGTTAGCAAAACAATATCGGTCCATTTGCGTCAAATTGGTAAGGTAGAAAGATAGACTAATGGGTGCTCCGCACATCTGTAACCAGCTTTGATGAATCATTCCTCTCTGCAGCTCCTGCACGACAACGCGTGACCTCATACTGCACAGCAGACGGTCTCCAACAAGAGCAGTGGTCAAATTTCCATACATTTTAATATTTTTCTATTAGCGTTAGCGATCATAGAATGCAACTTGCCTAGACCCACTGGGCTTGGAAGTTCTCCGTCATTCACTGCATTCACCAGACTTTGCGCCTACAGACGTCTACTTTTTCCAGAAATTTGATAACTTCTTGGCGAAATAAATATTATATCCGAGAAGCAGAACAAAATGCCTTTGAAGAATTTGTTGCCTCCCGTCCAGCTGATTTCCTCAAGAAGGCATCAATAAAATGCCGTTGTGTTGACAAAGATGCATCGATTGCATGGGTGATTGATTAATATCTAGAAATATTTTATATTTGTGTGTAGCACTTATGTACAGTATGTAGTACTTATGTAGTGTGTGTGCACTTATGTACACGTGTTAGAAGTTATACTTCTTTGGCGTAACAAGATAAAAATCTTTTCAAAAATTTTATATTTTGCCTTATTCTAGGTTTGTAGAAAAAACGACAATAACGATAGAAAAAAGGTATTTAATACATTGAGAGTTTTATTATAACGCATTATCTAGTTAAATAAAGTTTATTTAAATATCGCAAAAAAAACTAAAATGTTGACTATAGCTAACTTCAGGGTGTCGGTTTTTCGTGACGGTGTGCGCGCGCAACGTAAAAATTTACTCTCATCATTTTTCCTTAACGCGCCAAAAGAAGTATAACTTCAAATATATAGAACTAAAAAATGTTTTTTTTTTCATATAAAACGGCAATTTCATAAGTAAAGACAAACTAAATATCTTCATTAATATCATTAGAAAAGAAACATCGTTAATATAATTAGAAAAAATCTAAGGTATATTCCATAGATACAGAATTTGACATAACATCGATATTTATTATATTTTGCAATAATAGTTTGTAATTTGTTTACAATAAATTTTGGTTGCCGTGTGACAGATATTTTTACATAGAAATAATGAATCTGCCGTAGAGTCACGTATTCATGTTCTAGTCTACGCGGACGAAGTTATGGGCATAATATAGTATCATATCATGTTGAGGAAGCGGGAGATGTATGCAAGAATAGAGACTCTTGGCACTCTGTTCTCTCTGCCTACCTCGCAAGGGAAACGCCGTGATGATAAGTTAGTTAGTTAGTTATAGTATCATAAACAAATAAATAAAATGCACGAAATATTCAATGTTATATGCATTACTAGCATTTGCCCGCGGCTTCGCCGCAGCCAAAAGCTAGTTTTTCGGTTATATCTCAGGTTCCCGGTTTTAAGTATAATTAAGTTCTTTCAAATAAACAAAGTTGCATGAAAATCTGTCTAGTAGTTTTTTTTAAATAAATACTAAAAAAAATCTAGTTTAAATTTTTTTCTAGTTTTTCGGTTATATCTCAGGTTCCCGATATGGTAGCAAGATAAAATGTGTACCAGTTTTTAAGTCTAATCAAGGCGTTTTAAATAAAAAAAGTTGCATCAAAATCTGTATAGTAGTTTTCGCGTGATGCGCGAACAAACAAACAGATAAACGGACAAACAAACAAACAAAAATTGTTTTGGTTTTAGACACGCCTATACAGGGTAATTTTATAACCAGTGCGCAAAATTTTTTGGTGGTTCTATATCAGTAATAATACACAATTCCATTAATTGTTTGATCCGATTTTTTTATTTTTTTATCCGACTTGAAATCAGTAAAATATGGACACTAATCTTACAAGCAGCTAGAAGCTTTATTTTCTGCATTTTGATGGTCCTAAGCCCATGAAAGTATAAAGAAAAAATTGGAACTACTCTTACAAATAACTTCAGGTCAAACCTAAAGTTAAAAAGTTTATTTCGACCCTGATAAAATTAGCGGTCAGTAACCCGCATAGATACCTACGCGTCGGCGCATTGGCCAAGCGCCGATGTAGGTATTTACGGAAGCGCGCGCGTAGTGTGACAATAAAATCTGTTTCAAAAGTAAAACCGTTCGTTAGCGATAACATTATTTTTTAGTACTAAGACATACTTATCAAAATAAATAATACGTGTCTATTAAAATTTGCTTAAGTTTATTCTCTCAAAATTTGCGCACTGGTTAAAAAATTACCCCTTAAAGCCTATTACCGCCATTTTTTCTCAAATATCTTGAATGAACAGACACAGCTCTGTTACAGTTTTATAATGGTATATTGATACTAGCCTTTGCCCGCGGCTTCGCCGCAGCTAAAAGCTAGATTTTGAAGATTTTAAGCTAGGTTATATCCTAGGTTCCCGATATAGTAGCGGGATAAAATATTTACCAATTTTTAAGTATAATTAAGGCATTAAACACAAAGTGTAAAATGCTAAAAATATATATAAAAATATCTAAATATAATTAAGGCCTTTCAAATAAAATTAAAATATGTGTACTTATGTACACGCGTTAGAAGTTATACTTCTTTGGCGTATGAAAAAAAAATAACTAAAATGCAGTAGTGATTAACGATAAATATTAAAATTAATCAAAAAGATTTTATTTAAATAAAAAAGGTTTTATTAACGTAAAAATATGACAACACAGTAAAAATATACAATCATTTATCATTAAGGCAATGAATCAAATATATTAATGAATATTTCAAATAAACTATTTTACATTCGTAGATTCTTCTCGTAGTGACTGAATAGGCACGTGAGTAACAAGAGGTTTGTGGTAGCTAAAATATGATATAAATGGTCTCGTTGAAACTGTAGATAAGTATCTTGTGAATACACCATCAAAAGTAGTGCCATGCCGTGTTGTTGAAACTGAAGAGTCATTATTAATTAATAGATTTAAATCGTCATTAAAAAAATAATTGAAATATCAATAAATCAAATGTTAACAAATAGTTAAGATCAAAGATAAAATAAACATTCAGCATTTAGGGTTAATATAAACAAGTATAGCAAATTTATTATTTTTTTTATTTATGCATAAAATTTGTTAATATACCAGAAATAAAACAAAACGAAAAAAAAAAAATTTTAGATAATAATGTTATAATTTTTAATTAACGATGTAAATAAATTATACATACCGGCAATTAACCTCAAATCTATAAATGCACTCAAAACAGTTTATTCAAATCAGTTTTATCACTAATATTCAATATATACTAATAAATAATAAATTATTAGTATCACCGTCGTATATGAAATTGATTTAATAAAAACACCAAAATAATATTTATTTATTCACACTGTTTAATTGTACTCTTACGAAACACGTGTTCTAAATATAAAAATACTAGAATATACAACTTGAACATAGTTATCAATTTTCATGCATGACACCTAGAACTAACTTCACGATGTAGAATTTAGGTGTCGGTGTGCGAGCGCATCGTAAAAATTCACTCTCATCATTTTTCTCTATCGTGCCAAAAGAAGTATAACTTCAAAAGTTGCATCAAAATGCGTCCACTAGTTTTTGCGTGATGCGCGAACAAACAAAACGTATGTATGGAAGCGAGAGTTGGGTATGTAAAAAGGAGCATGAGATGCGATCTCTGCGGAGAATCTGTGGAGTGAGGCTGACTGACCGCATTCGTAACAATAACGTAAGAGAGCGAGTAGGTATGAAAGAGAGTATTGGTGTAAAGATGCGAAAGGGAATGCTGCGATGGTTCGGACATGTGGAAAGAATGCCGGACAAGCGACTGGCTAAGAATATCTTCTTGTGAATATTCTTCTTTTTACAATGCGAAAGTGGAAGGATGTAGGTACAGGGGGAGACCGAGACTTACCTACCTAGAACAAATTGGTCATGTATTGAAGGAAGGTGGAGTCAGGGGTCTCCGAAACCGGCGAGCGTGTATGAAGAGAGTTATGAATATTGAGGAAGCGAGAGATGTATGCAAGAATAGAGCTTCTTGGCACTCTGTTCTCTCTGTCTACCCCGCAAGGGAAATGGCGTGATGATAAGTTAGTTTTTTAACAAACAAACAGACAAACGGATAAACTAACAAACAGAAAAAAATCTAAAAAAAATTGTTTTGTGTTTAGACACGCTTACGAGTATATGAACTATTACAGTAATTTTTTCTCAAATATCTTGAATGTACAGACACAGCTCCGTTACAGTTTTATAATAGTATAGATATAGGCACCAGGCATGCTGATATACCTATAGGTATGAGTATATAACAGTTTATGGTATAAACGTTATATATAAGCGTTTATGGTATATATGTTAAAAAAACTTAATTAATACTATATGGACATCAAATTTGAAATCCATGTTGTTGTTCCATCTACCCATCCATCCATCAGCCTTTCAACGTCCACTGCTGGATATAAGCCTCCCCAAGTAATGGGGGAAAGTGCCGTAATCGCCACGCTTGGCAGGCGGGTTGGCGATCGCAGTGGATGTTTTTAATACTCGAGGAAGTGCTGCTACCCAATACCCCGGTATGATGATGATGTCGTTCATGCATAGGTATCTCACAGGATCTCACTCTAAGGATTTTATACAAATCTGATCCAAAATGGATTCATAATTATGATGCGAGTGAAGCCGCGGGAAATGCGCTACTTATATGTGTACCTATATTAAAATTGATATAGGTTTTAAAAACATTTTATTATGTAAGATAATACAAGTGTATAGATAATAAAAAGAAGAATGGTATCAGAGGTATTAGAGCCATACGTATTGTAATTCTAATTTAACCACGTGTTTGATATATACGAGTAAAATGTATAAAATATATAAGAAGGGAAGGATATATTTACGTAAACATACCTAATTACAACTGTTCTTATCATCATAATTATATTAAAGAAACATATATAATTACTATCTATGTACATCTATAAAATTAAGAGGCTTACCAAGGGCAATTCCTGACAGCACCCCAACCAGCGTCACTATCAGCATGACATTCTGCAGAAGAAACTTTTTTAGACCAGTTGGCTCGACTGGAGCAGACCGGTGTTCGGTGGTCTTCGGCCCCCTGTCGCCGGGGCCCATCTTCGCAAATAAATATTCTGAAAAGCGTTCACTTTTCTCCATTACAGGGGAAATTGGACTTTGCAGCCCAGATCCAGTGATCTGGCGGAAACTACTTTTTTTTACTTTTAAAAATATTGATGCAAAGTATTGACTGTTTATTGAAAGCAACTTTCTTTTTATTTAGTTTAGCATTTTAAACAGTCATTTTGATTTTATAGCTTGAAGTTTAAATTTGAAAATCGAATCATATTTTTTTAATTCAGATCGTATTTTTTTTTAATTACAAGACGAACACTCTTTCCTTTGTTTCACGATCAACTAACTCCAATGATACACTAACCTAGCGCGCATCTTTTGCCTTCTACTACGCGAACACTGCACTTCTTATTAAGATAAAATATCGAATATATCTACATCCACTGCTACTTTGACACATGGCTTGACTTTATCTTATAAATCGGAACAGCCATGTATGTTAAATAAATTTAATAATCGCATCTACTGTAGTACCGCATGAAGCCATGTTTACCGATGCGCGCGCATACATCGATTGGTCTTCCATTCAGGTATATTTTTCTATAGATTATTAAATTGTGGGGATTAGTGTTACCAAGGTATTATGCACTGATTATACAATCCTAATTTTACTATAATATATGTTGACATATATATACGAGAAGATTTGAATTTATTTTCATATTTTCACACTTTTATGTTCAGCTGAGCATATCAAATTCTTAAAATATATTAACACTCATACTATATTTTACTAGAATTTTAATTTCACAATCGATTTGGTAGATGGCCCTGCGATCATATTTATTAGGTACATTACTACTACCCGAATTTCGGTGGTTTGAACCGAACTTCGGCATTCGGTCGAAATTCGGTTTTAAATGCTGAACATTCGGTACAAAAAAGGTAAGGTATCCATTAAAATTTAGAGAAATCAAATGTCATAGCTGTAAAATAAGTCACATTTATATACCAATACTCTAGAGTTCCATCCATCCATCAGCCTTTCGAAGTCCACTGCTGGACATAGGCCTCCCCAAGAGAACGCCACAACATGTGTTTCGCTCATATGGGGTATAGTGCCGAAATCGCCACGCTTGGCAGGCGGGTTGGCGATCGCAGTGGATGTTGTTCATACTCGAGGGAGTGCTGCTGCCCACTCCCCCGGTATTCCCTCAGTCGGCTCCTACGACTCCCATGGGTGGAGAAGGGTGGAACAATTCTAAAGCCGGCCCCACACGGCACACTCTCTAGAGTTATAATAGTAATAATAATAATCATGGTCAGTTGTAGTACACTATGATAAAATTATTATAGATAAATTAAAAGGTATAAATGAATTAGCTTTTTTCGCAATCCAAGAGTCTATGAATCAATAAACCCAATAATTTGAAATACTTTGGCACCCTTACACCGACTGTTTTTTATATTTATTGCAACGTTGTCTATCGTAAAAAATACACACAGAACATGACAAAACCCAACCCGAATTTTGTACCGAATTTTGTATATTTACCGAACGTTCGGCCGAAGTTCGTATTCGGTTAAAATCACATTCGGTCCATCTCTAATTACTACATATATAATCAATTTTTTAATAAAAATAATGTTCTATGTTCTTCTATGATTTTTTTTTTGTATAATTTAAGTATACCACACAATTTTATCCCAAACTCTATTACTACCAACTTTTAAGTTACTTATCGAAATAAACTAAGGTCACCAAGATCAGTCAAGCCAACGTTCAGGAGGGATGCCTGCATGGTTGCCATTTTAACTAGTTTTTATATAAAAACAGAAGACTAAACAATTAAGAACCATTTTATATGAGATCAATCACTGCTGATTATGAGGTCTCGGGTTCAATCCCCGGGTCGGGCAGTGTTATTATGCTTTTTCGTAAAAAGAAAAATATTCAGTAGCAACCCGGAGTTTGGAAATGTGACGACACAATAGGCCTGGATTACGTGGGACTTAAACATAACTGGAGAACCGTGGGCGTGTAATACACCTCTGCCTACCACTTCGGGGAATACAGGCGTAATGCTATGTTCTTTATTTTTTTTAATCTGTGAGCCCATTTTCTTTAGGCTTTTTATATATTATTGTTATTGTTGCATTTTGTGTGGGGTGAGAGTGCCGGAAGCATAAACATATCATCCTTCTCTCTCATTCTCTTTCTATCATCTTCCTTCTCTACCTCCTGTTTCGCTTTAGAAACATAAGAATTATTAGCACTATATTCGTAGGCTACGGTAACCGCTTACCAACCTAATAAATAATTATGCGTACCTTAGAGTTGTCAATAATCAATGCATTTTATAATAAAAAAAAAATTTGCTGTTAAACACTGAATGCACTTGAATCTAGGCTCAATTACTCTCAGTTCGACTCTTCAACAATGTTATTTTAGTTTGAAAGCTCTACAATTGACAATCACAGTACCAATATGGCAATTGAGATCAATCACACAGCTGTACGCGATCTAATGATACAAATGAGTATCATTCTGGCCCATTACAAAAGATATATTGCCTGCATATAGCTATAGCAGTTAGGTATTAACCAACTAAGTTATATAGGTAATAGGGGGTGTAAGAACAAATTAAATTATGTGAGCGATTGAAAATAATGGTGTAATAAGTGCAATGATTGACTAGTGTTACAATCAAGGAATGCAAACAAAAAAATGTTTTTTTGCAGACGTGCCACGGTTCATCTGATGGTAAATGGTAACCGTCGCTCATGGACTTGACTACCTATACCAAGAGTATTGTCAACTGCTGCTCTCCAATTCATTTCACAGATATGAAATGAAATATAAACGGCTATCTCCTGCTACAGCCAAAACGCAACGGCTATCTCCTGCTACAGCCAAAACACGGGAGATGGTGGTACCAACCCGCTCGGGCCTGATACCAAGTGAGTACTCTCACTTGGTACTCAGCCCTACCACCAGTCATGCAATGGATGATAATTGCTTATAGTCCAGTGCAATTACGGAAATTAATGGAAAAGAAAAACATAAAATTATGTATTCAACACAAAGTGAAAAATGTGAAATCGAAAATAACAGTCAGGAGCAGGATTTGAACCTGCATCTCCTGGATACCGTCCAGATGCTTTGCCAATTCAGCCATCCTGACAACACTACACGACAGATGGCGCAAGCGTCACCCAAAGACTAACGTCTTGTATGATGTGTTATCGAAATTAGCAGTCAGGAGCAATTGTCGTCCATTGCGTCAAAAATATCATCGATCCTTCATAATCCCCAAACTACATAATTTTATGTTTATTAATTTCCGTAATTGCACTGGACTATTACTTCCCTTGGTCGCCTCATACGACACCCGTGGAAAAGAATGGGGTGGTGACACTTGTATTCTCTTGTATTCTTAGTCCGTCACCACACGGAGGAGAGTATCGAATTTGATCCCGAGTCCAAGGTTTTCTGACTTTCGGATTTATGTGTTATTATTATTTATTTACCTATTTGTTTACAAAATTATCACTTGGTGAAGGAAATCATCGTGAGCCAGAGATATTTTCGATTTATGAAGTCTGCTAACCAGCACTGGGCTAGCGTGGTGGATTTCCATACATAGGCACAAACTCACACCTGATTCCCGGAGAGGGAGAGAGGTAAACGAAGAAGTTTATATTGTTATTTATTTAAATACCTCATTATTTTAAATCTCTCACACAATTTAAAAAATAATAAAACATTTAGGGCTAAATAATAACCCGCCTAAAAAAAAAGAAAAAAAAAGGGCTAAATAATATGATACATACCTACATTTTCTCTTTGGTAGATAGGTACTTATTGGTTATGTGTGAAATGAAACGTCAACTACAAAAATAGCACTTATATAAAACTTACAACGGTTTTAAAGACACCCTCTTTTAATTTACCGAAGCACTTATATCGAACTGATATTTGGGTTGAAAAATATTTTAAACATTTTCGACGCAATGAATAGAAAAATGTTTCTATTTTAGTACACATTATAACGTGTGTGGAAACGCACTATCCCTTGTATAATCTAATTACGAGTACATTGAATAAAATATCGTCAACTTAC
This sequence comes from Leucoma salicis, assembly GCA_948253155.1. Lineage (NCBI taxonomy): Eukaryota > Metazoa > Arthropoda > Insecta > Lepidoptera > Erebidae > Leucoma > Leucoma salicis. Next base: position 3,411,741 of record OX411808.1, on the reverse strand, counting down.
AATGGCAGTCTCTATAAATAAACTCACGTGTCAAGATTCGAACGCGCCATTATTAGATCAAGAGTTATCTACGCTAATTACAATATCTATGATATACCGATCCCTGTGCCGTGTATTGTGGATTCGATGCCCACACCGAACAATTCTTCGAGTAACTCGCAAAGAGTTTTACAGTACTGAGTCTGAGTCTACTTTATGTCGGCTAAATACTAGTTCCTAGTGTTACTGAGATTATTCCTCTTCCGACAGCCAGACTAACGAGTATTTCTTTATGAAATATAACGTTAACTGAATGTAGCGTGTTTATTTGATTTTCTACTATCCCGACGTTTTGAATGCTTTACAGCATAAAACTGATTGGTCACGGTGTCCACCCGTGACCAATCAGTTTTATTTCAACATAATATTCTGTAAATATCAAACAGTATTTCTTTGTCAATAATTTAGTAATTTTGCAGTAATAGAATTAGTGATACCTATTACACATTTTTCTTATCATCAAATGACTGAAAACACATCTAAATATATAAAGTATACTCTGATTATACCTTCAACACAAAGTTTCCGGGTATCATAAGCAGGTAGGTACCCACATAGGAACAGTAATGAATGAAGAGGTAGGGTACTACGATGACTGACTCACCTTTAATTTGCTTAATTTTGATTGATACGAAGTAGATATTGAAATATAAAATTAACCTTAACGCAATTATTTATTCCGCCGAATATAAATCCACAGCACTTAGTATAAAACAAAATGAAAAATTTCAATTAAAATTGTTGAATGATGTCTCAATATTAAATGAGCAAAGGTTACGATTCACTGTCTATGGGTTTTTAGCTTATGATAATAATTATATATCTTCATTTTATAATTCTTTGTAATAAAGTGATTTTCTCGTTGCAGATCGTGCGTTCCCACTTTTCTTGGCAAGTGCATCAGATCTGCATCAAGGTTATTTTCATCAACTGTCACCTCTTATTATTGAACTTTCATTAGGTAATAATTTATTTGCTTATTTCAACTACGAGCCGCGTAATAATTCAACAACAAAGTAGTATGTTCAAATATGAAATTTAATATGTATTATGTACCCGTATTTAAATGTTATTTGTATTAAAATTTGTAAGTGCATCTACAGTTTTTTAAGAACACACGTGTATATAGCGCCATCTATTGATAAAGTTAATTACTAGGTTGTTTGTGTAGTTCATTCAAACTCTCAGTTAATATAGTTCTAATAGAAATACACAGATGGCATTATTATAAAATTTTGTTTTTGATTAATATCGTCATCATCCTTACTGTTACTATAATAGAGTGAGACACCGAGTGGCAATTGTGCTCTAACGCCAACTACTACAATTAAAAAGTGGGATGTCACTAGTAGAAGGAATTTAAAATCAAGGAAACATCCTGCACTTATTGGTAAGATTTTAGATATTATATATTATATTATATAGATTATATATATATGTATGTATAGGTTATATATATATATATATATATATATATATATATATATATATATATATATATATATATATATATATATTATTACCGATTGGTAAAACATAATAATAGCATTATCTTTATATAATTCTTTCATAATGTGTGTATGTGATTGAAATTCCAGTAAACAACTAGATCGGTTTAGTTCAAACTGTTTGTGTGTGTGAGTGGGCCCCGGGATGGCGTCGTTACATATAGAAATATTGTACAATGTCCTTCAGAACTTAATACCATTGTATTTTTACAGCTAATGTACCAAAAAGAACATTGTTTAATGAGCTGACTCAAGCTAAGTTGGAATTAGTTCAACTCCAAAAATCATTCCTTGAAGCAGAAATAATTGGAAAGAAGAAAGTGTGGCAGTTTGAAGAGAATGAACGAAGAAAGGAGTCGGAGTTTAAAGAAAAGGAGCGTAAATGGAAGGAAGAGGAATATAAATTAAAATTATAAAGGAATTTTAAATGAATATTTTTTTTATTTATGCATTGTTATTATTAAGTAATGGTAAAATATATTCTTACACCAGTCTATTCCTAGCATCATTATTCGAATCGGGCCTCTGGGTTGCAAATTCTTGAAGAGTCGGTGTATCATTAGATAAATTGTTGTTTTCCCCAAAGTTTCTTTCATTTACATCGATTGCAATATTATGCAATACAAAGCAGGCAACTATTACAGCTTGTACACTTTCTAACTTTAGTGTTACCTGTCGCCTAAGAACAGGAAACCCATTTTTACATACTCCAAAACATCTCTCAATTGTATTCCTTGTGCGTATGTGGGACTCATTATATAAATTTTGTTCAGGGGTTGATGGGTTCAGAAATGGTGTTAAAAGATATGGTTTTAAGTCATAACCACTATCGCCAAGAAGTAAGCCATCTCTAAATCGCCAACTTTCAAATCTTCGTTTCAAAAACGAATTATTGAAAATTATCTGATCATGAACAGATCCTGGCCACCTTGCTACAATATCCAAACATTTTAATCGGCTGTCACAAACCACCTAAACATTAATTGAGAAATTTGACTTTCTGTTTCTGTAATTTTCAGCAGAATCACCCCCTGAAATCAAAAGTGCTACATTTATATCTTGTTCTAGGTGAATAGTATTGTTTCTTTACACTGACATGACACAATTCACAATTAAAACATACCGGGTGACTTTATAGTAACATGGGTACAATCTAGAGCACCTATTACCCTGGGGAATCTTGCTATTACATAAAAACCATCTTGTAGAGTACTTATGTCATCAGGGAACTTTATTTTAACTGGGCGTAGTTCAGCAATAGCCGCAGTCACTTTTTTAACAACATGGCTTGCTGTAGGTGGACTGACACCACAAAAATCAGCCGCACTTCTTAGGTAGGATCCAGTTGCGAGATATCTTATCGTTAGTAAGAGACACGTTTTTGTTGAAACTGCTTGATTTCTGAAAAAATAGGGATTTTTTTAGGGCTTGCAGAAAGGACTAGTAACTAAAACATTATACATAAATTTTTACAGGTTATGTAGGCATTATAATTTACTTATATGGAATAATACCACTCACCTTTGTGATTTAGGGTTTATCTTATGTTTTATAAAGTTATGCACTTGGTCCACTGCATATTTCGATAGACGAAATCTAGCAAAAAAGTCAGTTTCATCTAGGCCCATAAAATAGTCTACACGGAATTTAAATACACGAATTCTCGGTACTCGTTGAACCGCAAAATGTTCAAGTCCATCTAATTGATGATCAATTACCTAAGTCAAATAGATCCATTATCTTATTATATCATAAATATTGTAATATGCAAAAACAACAACGCAACAGCCAACCGTCAAGTAAGCATGCTAATTGGCAGACCGCATGGCAAGTAAGTTACGCGACACGTAATCTTAAGATTATTGCTACTCGAACGTCGTGAAATTCGCACCCGGAGTTACGGGTGACTTTAACTGGTGATTAGTCTATTTGACGCTTTACTTGAGAGTGGTGAAAGAGGCCGTAAGAGCCAAAACGACGGCCAGACCGTCGTTATTTTATAAAAGCTGAAAGTTCCTCTGTGCATATCCCCAACACAGATAAGAACGATCAGCAAGTATAGAGTTTGGATTGTGGTTACTTGGACAGGTAACAGGTAGTGAAGGTATATAAAATAGTACCTCAAATTCGTTAAAGTATAAAGCTCAATGATCGTTGGGTCTTCGGATATAATACTATAAATGCGAAAATAAGTTTGTATGGTTGTTTGTAACGTTTTCATGCTGTAACTACTGAATCAATTACGACTTTCTTTTGTTTAAATAAATCAAATGGAGTGTCTGTTTGAATAAATAATAGGTTTCAATTAGCCGTAGGTACCTATATCTATGAAAGTATTATACGATACTTCTCATACTGGTTCTTCTACTACTTATAAGTACCTACAATTATACAAAATATCATTATAAATAAATAAATAAATATTCATGAACATTTTCACACAACGTCCTCTGGTCCCTTTTTTTTTTTTTTTTTTTTTTCTTTTTTTTTATTTTAGGTGGGCAAAAATGTCCTACCGCACACCCCGCTGCCCGGGGAGACAACGGGGTGAATGGGGCTCTCACCCACTAAAAACCCACCGTGCGCCTCCACCCGCCCTTGCTACGGCGGATCACGGGTACCGCGTCGTTACGACCGCGATCCGCAGGCGGCAGCCCCTACGGGCACCCTCTCTTGAGCGACGCCTCGCGCACTTGGGCGTCGCACCTTCGCGGTAGGCTTCCGCGGACGGCAGGGTACTCCCCGACCCCACCGCCCGCAGCCTCGGCTAGGGCGGCATCAGGCGCAAGTAAGCGCGCGCACGCCGCCCCTCGCGCCGGCGGCGAATCGGGTCCGCGAAGGAGGATTCCTCACGGGCCCTCTCCGCCACCTCCTTCCGCGAGATGACAGCCTCGCAGAAGGTGGCGACCGCGGTCCAGGCCCTGTCACTGCCAACCATCGCTCGCGCAACGGCCGGCAGCGACAGGTCCACGCCTATGACTGCAACGAGTTCCCGGCGCTGCACATCCCAGGCCGGGCACGACTCGAGCGTGTGCTGCGCCGAGTCCTCGTCGCAGTCGCAGTGGTGACAGCCTGGGGTCGTCTCCCTCCTTGCGATCGTGTGCAGGTATTTGCCGAAGCAACCATGCCCCGACAAAACCTGCACCAACCGGAAGGTGAGGACCCCGTGCTGCCGCCCTGCCCATTCTTCCAAGATCGGCCGGAGCGCCCCCACGGTCCAGAGACCGGCCCGGGGCGTCTCCAGCCGAGACTTCCACTTTAGGACGGTGGCGCGGCAGGCATCTTCCCGCCACGATGACATTGCGCTCGGCGAGGGGCAGCTGCCCCCCGCCCGCGCCGTCGACGCCCGCCGATAGACGTCGGCGAGCACCTCCGCCTCCAGATCCCACGGGGGGGTTCCGGCCAACGCGCAGGCTGCATCGGTCGAGACCACGTCCTCTGGTCCCAAATTAAGCTTAACGCTTGTGCTATGGATACCAGATTACGGATATAATACATATACTACTTTTTTTTTTTGTAAATACATACATATAATAGATAGAAAACACCCAGACGTAATACAAATATCTGTGTTCATCACACAAATAATTGTCCTGAGTGGGAATCGAACTCACGACCTCGTGCACGGAAGTCGGTTACACTACCGACTACGCTACGAGGCCCGTTATTATGTGTTTGTTGTCTATCTATCTCTTTATTTATTCCGGCTAATCAGCAAAACGGCTCGACCGATTTTCGGGACTGACTGGATGATAAGCTGATGTCATAAGGAGTAACTTGATTACTTTGGTTTTGGATAAGTAATTACGTCTTGAGCAAAAAATAATAAAACCTGGTCGAAGTTATGGGTAAAGGCTTATAATATAAACATACTATTAATAAAATCGTTACATATTAGATAAAGATTAAGAAACGGCTAGCTTGTAACTTTAATGAAAAACAGTTAAATTGCACAGCGCAAACGTTAACGTCATCTTTTGACAACGCCTTTTTTTAGCTACTCGGTATAGTCCGAATATTGGATCTTTTTCTCAATCTATTACTGTCTCGTTGGGTACAGGTATTGCCGCATAGAGAAGAGAGTTTAACAGACCTCACATGTCGACGAAAGGAAAGCTCAAGCATGCAATATGATGTTTTCTCTCAACAGATACTAAATTTTTGTGAGGATATTCGCACATAGTTTAACAAAGTCAAACCTTTGCCTGGTACCTACTTTTTCTATTTATGTCTTTTGCTGGAGGACAAGCCACAGCCACGGTCCACCTAATGGCATGGGCTCAGCAATACTAAGAATACTGCCATCATACTGCTCACCATTTCATTTACTCACAATTCTCGTAGGTGAAATTAATGAATTCACGGCTAGCTACCTATTGCTACAACCGAAACACAACCAGGTATTCTCGGTCGACCTCTGAAGTAATGTAACATAGTTCCAGTGACCTGCCAAATACAGGCGGAGAGACGGCACATGGCGGGTTTATTTAGTGGGTGAGGGCCCCACACTACCCTGGTCGTTGCCCCGAACGACGGGCTGTGTGGTTAGGTACATTTTTTCCCGCTTTAACAAAAAAAACAAAAGCTGTCGGTCGGTCCCACGATGGTGATAACGAGGCGCTCTGGCGAGATAACAAGTGAGTATCCCCACTTGGTACCCAACCAGCCGTAATGATTTTGGTGATAATTGCTTAGGCACTTCCTTTGGACATCCCTTATGAAATTTTTTTTTGTTTTCGCACACCCCATCATTCGTGGCAACGAACAGGCTAATGTGAGGCCTTCACCCAGTAAATAAGCCCGCCATGCGCCATCTCTCCACCTGTACTGGCAGACCAACCCGTATGACACCTGTGATAAGGAATGTGGTGGTGTCACTTCTATTCTTATTCCGTTCCCATACGGACCTGGGGATCGGTTAAGATACATGGCAGTGTTCTACCGTCCTTCTTCTCCAACTTCTCAGCTTTTTGTATCAACATCAATTCTCCACCACCTTTTATCGCTTTGGCAATCCAAAAATGATGTCTCCGGTTTTGGTATTGTTAGCGGTTATGCCGACTCGGGAATTGAACCTGAGACTGGGATGTCGGGGTTAAAAGATAGATACCTACTTATGCTAATAAGAAAAATACAATGTTGTCCACAAATCAATACAAGTTGTATTCAATTTCAAATGATAAATTCAATGAGTAAAATTACTGATTCACATAAAAGAATGTACTATTGTTTATTGATGTTAGTATTCTGTTGAACAGCATAACTGGTAGACAATTCACATGTATATAATATTAAATATTGGTTAGGAAAAATATTAAAAACTTTTTGTTTCAACCTTTGTTGTGTGTATTGTGTACTGGCTGGAAGTGCTCTGTGTGTCCAGATACACTGTGAAAGTTTTTAAATTTAGAGAAGTGGTTTCAGAAAAACGTGTTCTAATTTTGACCGCATCATTCATATTAAGCTCAGACAAAGGTAAGTATTTAAGCAAAATAATAGAATAGTCTTTGGATGATGATTGTGTCACCAAAATAACAAGGAAATAGCACTTCCTGGTAAAAAAAATTAAGCAGGCATAGATATTGCAGCTCCGATCAACTGTTATTCGTCTTTTCAACCGACTTCGAAAAGGTAGAGGCTCTCAATTCGGCTGTATGTTTTTTTTTGTAAGTATGTATGTTACGCAATTATTCTGCCAATTGTGAATTGATTTCAATGTTTTTTTTTGTTTGGTAGTTTCTACTTCAGAGGTGGTCTCATTTAAATTTTATGAAAATCAGTCCAGCGGTTTTTAAAAAATTAACAAAAATCTAAAAAATTGCATACCTACATCGATGATATTTTTTCGTTTACTTCAATATCTATCTGGCTCATTGGAGCAGTGCGTTGAGTTGGCGTACCAATCTATATAATTATACGAGTATATAAGCGATTTACCACTCACTGACTCATCACGATATCACCGAAACCATACGTCCGATTGACTTGAAATTTTGCATATATGCTTTCACGACGTAGACGCTCGCTTAGAAGATTTTACGAAACTTCTATCCAAAACATATATTTTTATCTGTATTCAAACTTCTACACTCATTATCACAACAACACAAACTACATATCGTTGCTATGGTAACCATTGATGTGGTTATTAAAGTAACATCATGCTAAAAGTTGGTTTTTAACAAAATAATTTTAGTTATGTTTATGAGTTAAAGAGTATTTGGCATTAGTTAATAGTTTATAATTAAATACTTATTTTAGATATTCCGATTTCTATAATATTTCAATTGGCATTAATTTAATAGTTTCTTTAAAGACTTATTACAGATTACAAATTATTTTTGAATGTGGAAAAAGAGAGCTTTAGTGCGAGCGGGATTCGAACTGTGTCCCTTCCAATCTGGGGAAGTGCTCTAAGTCACTAAGCTATCGCACCAACCAACGGCTATACCCAATCTCCACATCACAATTGTCTTTACGACCTACTCCAGCTATCGGATGCCACGTATTTTGACCAGATCCGAGACGTTCTTAAGGAAGACCAGGTTGAGAGTACTCGAAACCAACGAGCATGCATGAAAGCGCCGATGAAAGTAGATGAAGCGAAAGATGTGTGTCAGGATCGTAGCAAGTGGAGAGAAGTGGTCTCTGCCTACCTCTACGGAAACAAGGCGTGACAATATGTATGTATGATTTTATAAAATAATAACTTTTAACTGCGTGCATGAGCTTAATGACACTATTCAGAAAGAACGAGAGAGAAAGAGATAGTCAATCAAAGTCAGAAAGAATATCAATAATTTTCTATGATATAAATTGTTCTATTTTATAACATCTTATTTCCTCTAGAATATATTCTACAAAAACAGCATAATATTATAAGAACCCGAGATTTCGCTAACCACAGCTATTACAATACAACTATACATTGACTACTATAATTTAATGACTAATAATTGTTGACACTATCAACATAAAATGAGTAACTGTATTCGGGGTATACTTACTGCGAATACAAAATGATTACGCATATGAGTCACTATGACAGTAATACACGAGAAACCTACTACGAGAATTTGGGGCATCCTGAAAACTTCTATATAGCCAGAAAGTGTCAAAAAAGGCACATCTGACTGTACATAGGGGGGTGCTGGTCCCTATATTTATGTATGGTAGTGAATATTAGGCATACCAGAAGAAGCATGAGAGCATAATAAATGCTGTGGAGACAAAGTGAGAAATAGTGTGATACGAGAACAGCATTCTCGGTGTGAAAGAAGATGTAGTGACAAACATAGAAGGAATGCTTAAGTGGTTCGGACACGTAGAGAGAATGGATGAAAGAAGATTAACGAAACAGATGTATACAAGTTGACTTTGAATGGGCAAGTTGGTAGAGGTCGACGACCTTTTTTTTGTTAACGCTGTGGAAATGCATTTACGCATCCCCTCCATCAGTGACAGACGGAGGGGTATGTAGGACTCACCGGGCGCGCAGATCTTAGTTGCACCCGGAATACCCACTAAAACCACAGCGGCCCCTTCCACGCCTATTGGTGGGGCGCCGGAGGGTCGTCTTATGACATTCTACTCCGACGCCCCAGGCGGATGGCCAGCTGGCCACGCCCTGTCGTCATCAAGGTGCTGGGAGGAGGTGGGCGTAGCGACGCCTCCTCCCCCCTGGCCGCCGCCGGCGGAGCGGGTCAGCGTGAGCTGACGCCTCGCGTTCCCGTTCCGCGGCCTCCTTCCGTGAAATTATAGCCTCACAGAAGGAGGCCATGGACGACCAGCACCTGTCACTGCCAAGCATCTGGGAGATTACGGCTGGCAGCGACAGGTCTCTTCCAATTACCGCCGACAGGACGCGGCGCTGGGGCCCCCAGGCAGGGCATTCCGCCAGAGCGTGACGCGCATCATCGACTAGCGCGCCACACTCATGACATCCGGGGGCCCCTTCTCTGTCAATACGGTGCAGGTACTTACCGAAGCACCCATGTCCGGTAAGTACCTGCGTCAACCTGAAGCTGAGGCTGCCGTGCCTTCGATTTAACCAGCGATGGAGGTGCGGCGTAACCGCCTCTACAGTCCCCCGTCCTGCTCCGGGGGACTCCAGCTCTTCCCTCCGCCGCCGGATCATCGCCCTTCGGGCCGCTTCGTGTGCTCTGCCCAGATTCCTTGCGGAGACTTCCCCGCCCCTGGCCTGTACCGCAGCACGGAACCAGTAGGCCTCTGCCAGTGCCTCAGCTTGGAGATGCCAAGGCGGGTCGCCCGCCAGCAGCGTCGCCGCGGCCCACGACACCGTACGGTACCCCCTTATGATCCTCACCGCTATGACCCTCTGCGGACGTCGCAAAAGGGCCCTGTTGGACGCGGTGAGGGCATCCGCCCAGATTGGGGCACCACACAGTGCCATAGACCGCAGTATACCGCTATACAGGTGGCGGCAGGACGATCCCGGCCCTCCAATATTTGGCAGAAGCCTACCCAATGCCGCGGCAGAGTTGATGAGCCTAGGGGCGAGCTGGGCAAAGTGCGGCCCGAATCCCCACTTACTATCGATGTGCAGGCCCAGATACTTCATATGGGCCTGCACTGGCACGGCAACCCCCTGTACAACGAGGCACGCTCCTCGGGGGGGACCTCGGCGAGGGCCGTGAAAAAGGAGGGCCTCGGATTTAGGCAACGAGACCCTCAAGCCCAACATACCGATCCGGTCGACAACGAGCGCGACTCCAACCTCCGCCGATCGGGCGGCTTCCCGGAAGCCGGCCCTCCTCACGGTGACGAGAGTGTCGTCCGCATAACAAATCACTCCCATCCCGGGAAGGAGCCGGCCCCGCAGGACCCAGTCGAACCCGACGTTCCACAGGATCGGCCCCAGGACGGATCCCTGCGGAACGCCGCGCCCCACCCGATGGCGGTATAGGCGCCCGTCACCCCCCTCCCAGAGTACGTGCCTTCCCTCGAGGTACGCCTCCAGCAGCCTCCGGAGATATGGAGGCACTCCATGAAACCGGAGTGCCTCCTTTAACGTCTCGTGAGGGAGACTGTTGAAGGCGTTCTCTATGTCGAGCGAGACTGCCAGAACGACCTCCTTTTCGGCCACCGCCTCGGTAGCCAGGGTTTTCAGGGCGGCCAACGCATCAATAGTGGAGCGGCCCGCCCTGAACCCGAACTGCGACTCTGACAGCCCCGGCCCGACATCCTCGAGGTGCCGGACAAGACGGTCCGCGAGCACCTTTTCGAACAATTTGGCCGTCTCGTCCAGCAGCACCAACGGTCTATATGCGGAAGGAGAGTCAGGTGGGCGACCCTCCTTCCGCAGCAGACACAGTCGTCCGCTCTTCCATTGCTCCGGGAACCGTCCCGACCGCAAACATGCATTGAGCAGTTCCCGGAGCCCATCCCTGATGTACTCTTCGACGACGCCAAGCACCAGCCCTGGAACGCCGTCCGGACCGGGCGCCTTCCTCCGCCCTCGAAGGCGGGAGAGGGCCACCTCCAGCTCCGCGTCGGTGATGGGGGGGAATGGTGCTCCCTCTTCCGCCACCAACGGAGGAGCCATTGCTGGGGGGACGTGTCCCACAGAACGTGGGAACAGAACCCCCACTAGCCCCGACAGAAGATCCCGATACATCGATTTGATGACGGGGGCGCCATGGGCGCGGAGCTTGTTCCGCGCCCGTTGGTACGGACGCCCCCATGGATCCCCATCGAGGCCCGCCAATAGCTCCTCTCGGGCCCTCTCCTTTGCCCGGCTGATGGCCAGTTGCAACTCCTTTTTCCTTGTGCGGTATACTACCCACAGCTGGCCCTCAAGGACGGCGTCCCTAGCATTCCTTCCTCGGCACCGGACGTAAGCACGCCGCGCACGGTTACTGGCCGCCCGAAGATTGGCAATCTCTGGCGACCACCAGTAGACCTGCTGGCGCGGTGGCCTCCGCCGGGCTCTTGGCATCGCCGCGTCGCGCACCGACGTTAGTGCTTCCTTCATTCGGCCTGCGAGCCATTCCACGTCATCGCTGTCCTGCCCACCTGCAGAGCTCCAGCGCTGCACTATGGCAGCCTCCCGGGCCATTTCGGGGTCAAACTGACCCAAGGCCCATTTGGGGAGTCTGCCGTTTCTGCGCCGGGGCTCCAGTGGCCCCGGAGAGGTGGAGAACGTCAACCGGATGTATCGGTGATCCGATAGCGTCTCCACCTCCTTTTCTACTCTCCAGTCAGACACACCCCGCGCGACATCAGGGGTAGCGAACGTTAAGTCCACTACGGACCCCCCCGGCCGTCGCACACAGGTGCGCATGGTCCCTCTGTTGAGGAGGGACAGGCTGGAGAGCAGGGACCACTCTTCGACGGCCCTGCCTTTGGCATCCGTAGCAGGGTTCCCCCACACCCGGGACTTCGCATTGAAGTCACCAAGTACTAGAGTAGGCTTTGGTGACTGTCTACGGACCGCGGCGCTGACAGAATCTAGAAATAACTCAAATTCTGCCAGGCCGCGGTTGGGTGAGAAGTAGATGCCTACTATTGCGAAGCCTCGCCACCCCGCCACGACATAACCAGATCCCCTTTCGAGAGCGAAGAGGGGAGGACCGACGTTACCCCTGGACAGGACAGCGACATCCTCATTCAGGTCTCCCACCCAGTTGGGCTGGTGGGGGACGAAATATGGTTTGCAAGCCACCGCCAGGTCTATGCTCCACTCCGCCATGGACTGCAGTAGCAGGTCCTGAGCCCCGGCGGAGTGGTTCAGGTTCGCCTGGAGGAAACCGACTTTGTCACCTATTATGTCAACATGTCGGTCTCCCCTGGCGGCTCTGCTCACTAATACAGGTGGCACGAGTTGCTTGGGCCGCCACTCTGCCTTTAACAGTGGGAGGCCTGCATGATCTCCCACCCATGATATGGCCCGTAGGGCGCCCCGCCGCCGCGCAGACCGCACAGCTGGGTGCAGCCGTACATAATGCCGATCGGTGGCCGGTGCCACCACACCGGTAGCACAGTGCGGATCGGTCGACATCAGATGGGCACAGCTGACTAGTATGCCCCAGCGCCAGGCACCTGAAGCACCGCAGCGGTAGTGGCTCCAGAGCCCGGACTCCAGCCGCGCTCCAGCCGACCAGGAGCCTCCCTGCATCGGCAAGCATTTTGGCCGCAATGATGGGGCAGCGGACTTTCACCATGCCCATACCGCGAGGCCCGGACTGGATTTCACCAACCCGGACCTCCTCAGCGGCGCAGTTACATGTGCGCATGACGGCGGCAGTGATCTTCTCCTTGGTGACAGAGTCGTCGAGTCCAGTCACACGCAGATCAGCACATTTAACGGAACAGACAACATCCGCCACTCCTTTTAGAATGTCACGTAGCTGCCCGGCAAGCTTATCCGCTACTTCCAGTGATTGGGCCTTGGGCAACTGGAGCACCCTGGCACCAGTCATTGATCGGCGCATCTTCAGCCCTTCCTTTATGCCCAGGGCCGGAAGGTTTATCTCCCGTTCTGCGCGCAATAGCGCATCGGCGTACGTCACCCCTTGTTTTTCGGCTGCCGACTGCAACGTCACAATGACTGCCGGCGAGCGGGGGGCGACGAGCGCCGATTTCCTCTTCTTCTGCCGCGCTTTATTCTTGGATACGGGAGATGCTGCGGCATCAGTTGCTGCGGGTATGGATGGTTGTGGAGGGGAAGATTTCTTCTTCCCTTTCCGCCGCACCACCTCGGTCCAGCTTTCTCCGTCAACAGGGGCAGGAAGGCCACTGGCCTTCGATGGGCCAGCTAGAGCAGATGAGGCCTTTTCGACCCTCTTTGGGATGCCAGCATTAGCTTTAGGCGCCTCTTTACGGCTGTCGGCGGCAAGCGGCGGCCGGTGGGGTCGCTCAGGAGGCAGTCGTGCCTCCATTGCTTCCAGGCGCGCGCAAACCATTGTAGTAAGGCGCGAGATCGCGCGCGCCGTCTCTTCCGGCAAGCCTTCAGAGGCCTGTTCAGAGGTCGGATTAGCTGCAGTGGACCCTGCGGCTGTCTCTACGCGGCTGGGTTCCGAAGCAGCAACCCCCGACAGCATCATAGCCGCTTCAAGCCGTGCAAATTTGGCTTGAAGCTCTGAGAGCTGCGCATTGAGGCGGCTATTATCGGCCCGTAGCTCAGCCACCTCTGCCGTGAGGCTGATGTTTGCTGCCTGCAGCCGCTTGGTCTCCTCATTAGTGGATCGCCTGGCCAGAGCCTCCACTACCTTCAAATTATCGGCGACTGCCTCTTTTGCAGCGCGCACAAAGGTACCCTTAAGGTTGATGGACTTCGTGGCCACCTTATTAAGGATGGCCGCGTGGTCCTGGGCTCTCCTTTTCAAATCCGCGATACACAGGGAGTTGACGTCCTCCCTGGCCTCGCGGATTCTCAGAGAGAGCTGCTCGACCTCTTCCTCGGCCTGCAGCTCCCCTTCGGCACGCTTTGCTCTACGAGCAGCAGCCTCCGTCATGATGGGCATGGACGTTGAGGGCCGTGACATTACTCGCTCCCTGCGAGCGGTAGCCCCTGGCGTGGGCTTTTTCTGCGGAGGTTTTTCCGCAGCACTCTCCTCAGTATCCGACGCAGCGCCATCCCTGGCAACTGTGCGCTTACGCCAGAATCTGGGTGAAAGCCGCTCAAGCACCACCGAAGCCTTTCTAGGGCGAGTACCCGCAGCTTGCGAAATGCACTCCTTAGTGGCGTCGTCATCAGTCCGAGCGTCTGCTCGAGCATCCTCCATGGGCGTGGCCTCGGCAACCGAGTCCTCACCCGCCGTCGTAGTTTCGGACCGGGACGTTTGGCTGAGAGAGCCCTTTCGTCTCCCGGTCTTTCTCCGTGTCTTCTTCTTACCAGCAGGTGTTGTGCTGGGTTTGGTGGATTGCAGTTTTACAGCCTGCTCCACATTGGCTGCGGCGTCAGTTGCCCCCCCCCAGATACGTGGGGCTGACAGGGTCAAAAGACCCTGCAAGGGATTCTCCCGGTGCGTCGTACTGGGTACCCTCCTGGGGAATAGATGTATTTAGTACTTCCGCCATATTGTTACGTTTTAAGTCCGCCGACTTGCCAAACCCTCGCGACTGAGTTCCCCTCAGCCATTCATCCCCTGGCCGGGTGGCAAAGCACGAGATTGGGGTTATTTTTTATAGAGGTTTTCTTCCTCGTGATCCGAAGATCCCCGGTCCTGTCAATTCAGGGTTACGGGTCGGGCCGATCGGTGTTCTGTACCAGACCGTGCCCACCACCCGCGGTATGCGAGCGGTGAGCCCGTCGCCCCTCAGGCTGAAACAGCCCCGTCAGGAGACAGGGAGTCCACTATGGCCCCGCCACCCCACTCCGAAGCCGGGGGTGCCACTATGGCCCCGCCGGCTGCCACTATGGCCCCGCCGGCTCCAACGCCCTGGTCCATCCGCTTTGCTCTCTGCTGAGTCAGAGGGACACGTGGAGGTCCATCCTGTCCGGAATTTTAGCCACCGGCAAATACCGGCGTTGCCCGGGGTGCACCACGAGGAGGTAAACCGGCACCACACCCCTGAGGTCGACGACCTAGGCGAACATATTTTGACCAGATCGGAGACGTTTTTAAGGAAGGCCAGTTTAAGAGTACTCGTAACCAACGAGCATGCATGAAAGCGCTGATAAAAGTAGATAAAGCGTGGGCCAGGATCGTAGCAACTGGAGAGAATAGGTCTCTGCCTACCCCTACGGGAAAAAGACGTGACAATATGTATGTATGCATGAAATCTTATTTTGGCTCTTGGGACCAAACGAGAGAATTTTTTAGCTAAAACAAAATATATTTTCCTTGTGGTAGAGTCTTGTTTATCTCAGCATGAGTCTCAATCGATCAGCATCATCAAATCAGCCACGATCGGGAAGTACCACCCTCTCACAGAAGAGCAGCGTTAAATGGTAGGTACTTCTACCATTGTACCAGTGGTCTGTCAACACCAGGCGGAGAGACGGCATACGGCGGGTTTTTTTAGTGTGTGAGGGCGCCACTCTACTATGTTCGTTGCCCCGAGCGACAGGGTGTGCGGTTAGGTCCCTATCCTCTCCTTAGTATCCTCCCTATCCACCTCCTATCCCTTTTTTTGGAGATAGCGACGCGTTAGTTGGTGTTACGGTATACGGCCCACCTGATGGTAAGCAGTTACCGTAGCCTATAGACGTTAGCAACAACCAATTCATTTTCGGTTTTATAATATTAGTAAGGAATAAATCATTCCGACACAATTTCGCTTATAAGTTGTAATTCAATAGGAAGGAGGTACCTATTCTTGTTTGTATCATATTAGCATTATGTTATCGTTCAATGTATTTTAAATTAATTTTATTACAAATATCATTGTAGGTATATGTAATTAAGGGTAGGTTTAGATCTATGAACTCAATATATATATATATGTTACATACAAATAACTAGTCTTCGCCCGTGGCTCCACCGCAGAAAAAACCTAGTTTTTAGTTTATATCTCAGGTTCCCAATATTGTAGCGGGATAAAATGTATTAATAGTTTTAAATTTAATCAAGAGCTACCAACTATCAAACAAGTTTCATCGAAATCTGTTCAGTAGTTTTGCGGGATGTGTGAACAAACAGACAAAAATTCTACAAAATATAGTTTTATGTTCAGATTTTTTCTTAAATATATTAAATGTAAAGACATAGCCCACTTACAGCTTTAAAATAGTCCAGACAAGACCTATTTTGTTTATATTTTTTATTATTAGCATTACTGGGGAAATCCCCTCATGCCCTGGGAAACAATCAATCCTACGTAGCCATTCAGAAATAGTGCTACACAAAATTCTGCTTTTCTTGGTGTAGGTACCTAATTCTCTTTCAATTAGGACTAAAGCTAGGTTATCGATATCTTTTGAATAAATAAAAAAACAAAACATACTTACATGAATGTATTCGATTTTGGAATTCAATTGACAGTTACATTTTAAAGCAGTGTATCCGCCATTTTGTCACCTTCGAAAATTGAAAATTATGAATCTGTTGTGTTTGAGCACACGTTGATCTGACACCTAGTTTATTCTGACTGAGGGGGTCATGTTAGTTGCTGATCTGTGCACATTCTGCAATATTTTTTTTTATTAGATTTTGCTATGTGGGGCCGGCTTTAGAATTGTCCCACCCCTCTCCACCCATGGGAGTCGTGAGAGCCGACTGAGGAATACCGGGGGAGTGTGCAGCAGCATTCCTTCGAGTATTAACAACATCCACTGTGATCGCCAACCCGCCTGCCAAGCGTGGCGATTACGGCACTATCCCCCATTCTTGGGGAGGCCTATGTCCAGCAGTGGACGTTAAAAGGCTGATGGATGGATGGATTAGATTTTACTAAATATTCGGGCTAGGTTACAGACGCTGCAGAATTCTAATTTACTCGATGTAAATTTATATATTTTAGCAGAAAACCAAGGATCTCAAAGATAATGTCATATAGTTCGATATGTTTTGAGATAATCACACACATGCGACTTTTTTAATTTTCCAAAATACGAACCTATGTATTTGTTGACAAATTATTATCACTGCTCCGTGAACTTCGCGAGGAAACTTGCAAAATCCTAAGAGCTCATGAGTTTTCTCGACAGCTTGTGAAGTCCGACAACCCGCACTGGGCCACTATGGTTGACTACGGCCTAAATACCTCTGACTCTGTAAGGAAACTGTGCCCAAGTACCCATGCAAACGTAAACGTGTTTTCTGCACATGACACCTGACCTCATTTATGATCAGGGGATGTATAAGCAAGGTACTTAGAAAAATAAATAGAAAAAATGTCACGTCTGTTAATTTATAACGCTTTTAGCTCTATGTAGCCTTGAAGAGAAATTAATCATTAAGCGATCAATGTTGAGAATCATTGACCCAATAAAAATGGATGTTGGGTCTAGTGCAAAATTCAAGAAAAATATATTATATTAATAGTGAATCTATTAATATAATGTAATTTCAACATTCTAATTCGAAACCTTGTACCATTATAATAGTGTTGAAATTTCTTGTAGACTCGTGTGCGATTGTATCTCTGTTTGGAAACTTGTAACATTATATTGTAATAGTGATAAGTTTTCTTTGCAAAGACTGATTGTTTCTCTTTTGGTGTTTTGTTTCTCTTATGGTTCGGACACTTTTGAGCGCGGATACGAGGTCCATTTCTTGGTAGGTAAATGTTGAGAATTGTTAACATCTTATTGGCCGTGCAAGATTCAGTCCGTGTTAAAAAATATCTGAGACTGACCCTACATGTTTCCCCCTTAATTATATGCATGATAGATACACAGATATACTGGTAGGTAAGTACTGTTTGTATGTTTATTATCTGGCAGACGGATTCGGTTAATTTTCCCGACAATAATAATAACGATATCACCACATTCTCTAATCCCTACGTAATTACGCATTAATATATATTATGGGGTCATGTCCTAAGGATGCAGGGTCTTGACTTTTGCTCATAGGTTTATACTTCACTCTGATAGTAGCTCATGACACACCCAACGTACCAATTAAGTTATTTATTTAGTAAAAAAAAAAATTTAAACGAGTGAATGAGATGTCAACTCGACTTTTGGTAGAAGTCCGTTGTTTGATAGATATTTGGGAGGAGACTCAGCACAGAGCCACAGATTGTCAATCCCTGTTAATTGCTTGCTAATATATCTAGCTGGGATCAGTCGATCCGCATCAGTTTGTCCTTACCGTACTACCGTATATCCGTATGTCTAAATACTCGATAGTCAAACGTTAGTATATAAGACTGCAGATCATGAGATCTCGGGTCCAAATCTCGGGTCAGGCCAGCGAAAATTTAATGGAATTTTGTATCAAAAAAATTTCAATAGTAGCTGGGAGTTAAAAGTTGGCGGTGTTTCACTCCCACGTCTTTGAAAGCACGTAAAACCGTTGGAAGTGCGACTGATATCTCTCCGGTCGTGTCGGAATACCTTCAGAGAGTCGTAAGAGAATGAAGGGACAGAGAGTGCACTCGTTTGCGCACACACTTGTGCACTATAATATCTTCTGTGTATAATACTTTCTGATATTTACGCGAATGTTAGACATTTTGAAATAAAACTACGTTTACGGAATCTATCGCGTTTACTTGATTTTCTATTGTCCCGACGCTTCGAATAGGTACTTTACAGCATTCATGATCACGGGTGGACTTAGATGGCAGACGTCCAAGGCTGGTGTTGTTTCTCAACGATTTCATCAACCACAGTTATATGATTTTACAAAAACGGGTTTATTTATTTTAACCCACAATATTCGTTTAAAGACACAATTAAAAATTCTACTTTATTTTTTTTATACCTACTTACAATGTATGAGATTTTAAGCTAGTATATTAAAATGAGTATAATACTTTTTGAAATAAAACTACGTTTACGGAATCTATCGCGTTTACTTGATTTTTATACTATCCCAACGTTTCGAATACTTTACAGCATTCATGATCACGGGTGGACTTAGATGGTAGATGTCCAAAGCTGATATGTTATTTCAACGGTTTCATCTACCCGCAGTAATATGATTTTACAAATTTTTGGTTTATTTATTTCAACCCACATAATATTCGTTTAGTATAATTAAAAATAATTAAAAAATATATATAATACTCCTCTCTAACAAATTCATGGAAGACTGCACTGCAGCCAAAAGCTAGTTATTAGGTTATATCTCAGGTTCCCGATATAGTAGTACAATATAATTTAGATATACCAGTTTTTAATTCTAATCAAGAAATATGAATTAAAAAAGATGTATCAAAATCCGTTCAGTAATTTTTGCGTGATGCGCGAAAAAACAAACAGACAAAATCATTTTTGTGTTTAGACACGCTTTAATAGCCTAATAAATCCAGTATTTTTTTCTCGAATATCTCAAATGTACAGGAAGACTAAATTCTATTGTTTCATTATAAGTATAGATATTATGAATACATGAGTAAGCTTGAATGGATTATCGTTTATTTAAACTACTTACTCACATAAATTCATTCGGACTTTGGTTCAAAGCACCCGTGTATCTATCTGTTGTATTAATTTATGATTGAAATATAAATTATAATAAACAAAATAGTGGTGTTTAGTATTTTATTGTGTGAATGAAATATTTTGCTTAATAACGTAAATTTTGCGTAAGTACGTATATTTTTTACTTTTGCTTTTAAATATTAAAGTTTTGTATAAATATAACTAATAATATTTAAAAAATAGTATAAGTTTCTAATATTTTAAATAATTTGTACTATTACAAAGCTGTACCAGAGCTAGGTTATACCAGCAAAAATGGCTGTATTCGGACTATTTGGGCGTCTCTGACTAGAAACATATTTTTTTCAGAATTTTCGTCTGTTTTTCTATCATTAAATAGTAAACGGATTTAATTGAAACTCTTTTGTTTGATAGCTCTGGATTAGACTTAAAAACTGGTATATTATCCTACTGTTTTTCCCAATACTATAAAGGGAACCTGAGATATAACCTAAAAATAGCAACAGCGGCAGTGCCACGGGCAAAGGCTAGTTTAACATAAAGTGTGAAAATGTTAAAATTGAAAATTACAGTCACGAGCAGGATTTGAACTTGCATCTCCTGGAATACCGTCCCAGATGCTTTGCCAATTCAGCCATCGTGACAATTGCTCAGGACTGTGAATTTCAACACCACATTCATGCTTAAAGTCTTGGGTAATGTATAATAATCAATAATATCATTTAGATATGGTCAATATAAATATTAATGGACATTTTCACACAACTTCCTCTGGTCCCAAACTAAGCTTAACGCTTGTGCTATGGGTACCATATTACGGATATAATACATATATACTAAACACAAAGTGAAAAATGTGAAATCGAAAATAACAGTCAGGAGCAGGATTTGAACCTGCATCTTCTGGATACCGTCCAGATGCTTTACCAATTCAGCCATCCTGACAATTGCTCCTGACTGCTAATTTCGATAACACATCATACTTAACGTCTTTGGGTGACGCCTGCGCCATCTGTCGGGAGTATTTTCATACATTATACCGACCAGGTAAACTTAATTTTACAATTAAGATTTTACCTAATAATGACGCAAACCCTTTAAATATTTAGATATTTTTATATATATTTTTAGCATTTGACATGCATCTTCTGGATACCAATCCTCAAGCATCAAATCCTGCTCCTGACTGTTATTTTCGATTTCACATTTTTCACTTTGTGTTTAATGTATAGTGTTAACCATGTCAAATGCTAACAATATATATAAAAATATCTAAATATTTAAAGGGTTTGCGTCATTATTAGGTAAAATCTTAATTGTAAAATTAAGTTTACCTGGTCGGTATAATGTATGAAAATACTCCCGACAGATGGCGCAGGCGTCACCCAAAGACGTTAAGTATGATGTGTTATCGAAATTAGCAGTCAGGAGCAATTGTCAGGATGGCTGAATTGGTAAAGCATCTGGACGGTATCCAGAAGATGCAGGTTCAAATCCTGCTCCTGACTGTTATTTTCGATTTCACATTTTTCACTTTGTGTTTAATGTATAGTGTTAAGCATGTCAAATGCTAAAAATATATATAAAAATATCTAAATATTTAAAGGGTTTGCGTCATTATTAGGTAAAATCTTAATTGTAAAATTAAGTTTACCTGGTCGGTATAATGTATGAAAATACTCCCGACAGATGGCGCAGGCGTCACCCAAAGACGTTAAGTATGATGTGTTATCGAAATTAGCAGTCAGGAGCAATTGTCAGGATGGCTGAATTGGTAAAGCATCTGGACGGTATCCAGAAGATGCAGGTTCAAATCCTGCTCCTGACTGTTATTTTCGATTTCACATTTTTCACTTTGTGTTTAATGTATAGTGTTAAGCATGTCAAATGCTAAAAATATATATAAAAATATCTAAATACATATATACTACTTTTTTTTTAAATACATACATATCATAGATAGAAAACACCCAAACGCAGTACAATTATTTGTGTTCATCACACATTATTTGTGTTCATCACACAAATAATTGTGCTGAGTAGTATATTGTATGAGTATATATTGTGTATGAGTATGAGTGGGGGAATCGAACCCACGACCACGTGCACGGAAGTCGGTTACACTACCGACCACGCCACGAGGCCCGTCAATTGTGTACTAATTATAAATTAGTAATAGAAATAGAAAAATATTCCAATACACTGTAGGTAATATATTTATGTTTTATTTTATTTTATATTTATTTTATGTTTTGTGGTTTTGTTTGATTTTTAATTATTGTGAAATTTTATAATTTTAATTAGGTGCTATGGGCCATGTCTGAAATAAATAAATAACTCCGTTGATAGCACTCGCAGTAACTGCTTACGTCGTCGTCTATAGTGGGTGAGTTAGTTAGTTTACGGTTAAAATGTGTTTCAGAGCTTGTTGTTTCAGAGTTTGTATCGAACTTTAATAATATTAGTCGCAGAATATGCCGTTTTATATTACTATTTTTTTTTTGTTAAATCCAAAAAAAGCGCAGTGATTTAATTATTCGCTCACAATTGGGTCTCATCTGAGAATAGAGAGGGTTTTGCCCGTAGTCGACCATGCTGGCCTAAAGCGGGTTAGCAGATTTCACAAGTTGTAGAGAATATCTTTCAGACAGCATGGAAGTTAAATACGTTGTTTCTAAAATTTTCCAATTTTATGCGCAATTTTCTTACTTTTTCTTTCCGTAAGAACCTTTTACGAAGTATTAGACAACTTAAAAAAAATATCATAAAGTAGGTAAAGTTGTTCTAAATTGAACTTAAGTTCTGGCGTGACCAAGGGAAATCAAACGCGCGAAATTAAAATACCTTGTAAATTTTCCTAAGCTTTTTCTTTTCTTTCATAAGAACCTTCTCCTGACAATAAAAAACACAACAAAAAAATAATTAGCGAAATTGTTCCATCCGTTCACGCGTGATGCGATGACCAAGGTAATCCATCCATCAGCCTTTCAGCGTTCACTGCTGGACATAGGCCTCCCCAAAATGGGGGTTTTACCATAATCGCCACGCTTGGCAGGCGGATTGGCGATCGCAGTGGATGTTTTTAGTACACAGGGGAACGCTGCTGCCCGATCCCCTGGTAATCCCTTAGCCGGCTTATACGACTCCCATAGGAAGAGACGGGGTGGAGCTATTCTTGGTGCCAGCCCCACACGGCTAACGGCGACCAAGGTAAATAGGGATTCATTTTTATATTTCTTTATAAATATAGTATGTACATAATGTTTTTCAGGTGTGATACAGTACAATAAATGTGGGGTTCAATGGCGACGAAGTCACTATCAGTTTTATTCACCAATTTACTAATCCTCTGCACCGTATCTAGTTATGTGTATCATGAGAAGTCCTACGTAATGTTTGCTCAAGATCCCGGTGACTATTTTGGATATTCAATAGTGCTAAGTCCGGACAGGTAATAATAATCTTAAGTTTAACTTTATATCGATCCCCGGGGCGGGCAATGTTATTGAGCTCTTTCGTAAAAAGAAAAACTCTCAGTAGTGCAGCCCGGAGTTTGGATATGTGCCCGGTAGACGGCAATAGGCTCGCAGATGGCGTACCGTGGGTGTGTAATATACCTCTGCTTACCACTTCGGGGATACAGGCGTGATGTTATGTGTTATGTTTGTTATTAACTTTATAAATGATCTTGTAAAACTACAATTAAGAATTTCGCGTATGTAAAAATCCGTTCAGATGTTTTTACGTATTTTAATAACAAACATACCTATTTGTTTGTTTTGTTAAGGCGGGAAAAAATTTCCTAACCGCACACCCTGTTGTTCAGGGCAACGAACAGGGTAGTGTGAGGCCTTCATCCACTAAAGAAACCCGCCGTGTGCTGTCTCTCCGCCTTTTTGGCGGGCCACTGGAACTATATCACATTCCTTCGGTGGTCCACCGGCGGATAACAAACATACTACAAACTATCATATTTATATCATGGACTTATAAATTATATTTATATTTATAAGTAAATAAATTATATTTATAAGTCCATGATTTATAACATTTCAAGAAAGACCAGTAACCAGTACTATTATAAAAAAATCAGGGCAGACTCAGGTGCAGATCTCTAGCAAAGCCGCATGCCTCATTGGTAAATTATCACAATAAATAATATAGATAGGTATTTCATATATAGATTTTTTAGTAGTAAAAAGCAGTTGACTGACAGTTAGCGACAGTAAATATTAGGAATGTGCTATCGAAATTCGCAGTCGAGCAATTGTACGGTGGCTGAATTATCAAAGTATCTAGGACAGTATTCCAGGAGATGCAGGTTCAAATCCTGCTGGTGACTGTCATTTTCGATTTCACATATTCGCACTTTGTGTTACTGATATTAAAGTTAAAAATAATTTCTCGTGATACATCACAGGCGAAATCACTGCGATAAAAATCATTCAAATTCAAGATCATATAGTTGACAGCCCTCTGCGCTCACCATTTATGTGGGGTAAGATTCTCATAGCCGTCGGAGGCTAACTATCAACGTCAAAAAAAAGCAAGATTATATCATTCAAATCATATTAATTAAAAGTAGCAATGATTTCCTTGCCTATATTGTATATGTGTGTGTGCAAAGTAACTGTATCTACATACTTCTAATATTGCGTATCGTTCGATGAGTGAGAAAGCTTAAATCTCCTTCATTAACCTTTTTCACCATAATTTCGGAATGTCAAGTAGAAACAAGTTTCTAGTTTGTATTCAAGACAGTTTTACATATATTTTTTAGGGTACCTAAACTTATTTTCAAATTTACAGATTATACGTAGGGGCACCGAAAGCATTGAATAATAGAGACCGTCATGTGCCCGGCAGTCCAACTAATAAGAGAACTGGAACGGCATATGAGTGCCCCTTAAAAAACTTAGATAAAAAACGAATTGATTGCTATTCGTTGTTACAAAACCAGCTCAAGCGCGTGGCTGATGAAGTTCCAGCCGGCAGTTGGCTTGGAGCTTCCATGGTCCTCCATCCATTAGCTTTGATGGTATGATGTTACTTGCCTTAATTTTTTTAAAACTTAATGTGGATGATCGCGAACAGGTCCATTGACTCTATTATGGTGGATAGTCAATTACTTATTTTTGACATTTGATTCGTGATAATTTGACTCTGGCTCTGGTTACCGTTACTTAATACATATACGAAACGTAAGGTACCAAGTATTTCGGTGTGGATTTTTATTTTCGATGCTTGTTGTAGTGCATGCATGGGTCAGAACTACTCTCTTAAAACATAAATGCCACTCATTATAGACTTTAGCACAGAACAGTCTAGTCACAGTATGAAGTACAATTCATAGCTAAGCGAACATTACAGCAAGTATTTTTTATTGCTTATGGCGGCAGACGTGTCTTGATTGCTAATCTCTGCTGACTGCACTCAATAATAACAGAAGCCGCTGAAGAGGTAGAGAGTATAATGATATAATTGTCTAAATTAACCACCGAAAAGTTTCATGGCTGTTTAAGTAAGCACGAAGAGGAGACGCTGGATGCAAGCGGCACAGTTCGCTGGTCGTGGCGTTCACTTCGAGAGGTCTACACCCGACATAGAACTAATAAAAGCTGATGAATTTATAGACACTTCCACCAATGCATGAATACCTTTTTTTGTTAAGATGGGAAAAAACGTACCTAACCGCACGCCCCGTCATTCGGGGCAAGGAACAGGGTAGTGTGGGGCCCTCACCCACTAAATAAACCCGACGTGTACCGTCTCTCCGCCTGTATTGACGGGCCACTAGAACTATGTTACATTACTTCAGTGGTAATGCATGAATACCTAGTCTAAAATGTCTAGAATCTTCTTTGCTTTAACCTTTCCTCCTCAACCTTCTTTGCTTCACTACATGTGAAAACTTATAAATAGCCTTATTGTGCATATTTTTCGAACTTACACGATGTACTAGCTGTTAGTTTTCCGAATAAAATAAAATAAATAAAATAAAACCTTATACGTAATGTTGTAAAGCGATACTTCTCATGTATAATCGAATCTTAATTACGCTATTTTATAGTCAAGTATTTTTGCAATTGCCTGGGTGGCGCAGCGGTACTGTATGCGACTGCTGATCATGAGGTCTCAGGTTCGATCCTGGGTCGGGCGATGTTATTGAGTTTTTTCCTAAAAAGAAAAATTCTCAGTAGCAGCCTGGAGTTTGGAAATGTGCCCGACAGATGGCAATAGGCTCGCCCCCTATTACGTGAGACTTAAACATAGCTGGCGAACCGTGGGTGTGTAATGCACCTCTGCCTACTACAGGCGTGATGCAATGTTTTTTTATTTATGCTTATGTCTTTTTTTTAGATAACGGCACCAAGGGAGAATCCTACATACCATTATAAGCTTTCTGACATGTTGCAAGGCGCATGTCATTTTGTAACGGATAAGCCATATAAATATGCCAAAGTTCACCCCTTGGCTGACGGTAGTTACCTATTTTTGTATAATTTTATTTTGTTTTTGCAATTTTTTTAAGGCTGTAGCCGAAGATAGCCGTTTATTCTTTAATTTCATATCTGAGAAATGAAATGATGTGCAGCGGCTGATAATACTCTCGGTATAGTTGGGTCCATGAGTGATGATTAGCACTTACTATCAGGGCTGTGGCTCATCTGTCATCATTAGCATTAAAAAAAAAGTTATTAAAAGTATTTTTCGCCACTTAATTGGATCACTTAACTCGAAGAGATAGCTAATAATTATTCGTGGGTATTACGAACAGTTGATGGTTATTTGTTTATTCGTACCTACTCGTATATATCAAACTATTTACGCGTATTTACGTAAATTAATGAACATTCGGGATATATATTTACAAGTAAATAATTTCGGAAAATATATTTTTCCGTGTGAAATATTTATGAGATATCTGTTAATGAAAAAGAACAGAAAATATTATGACATATTTATGTGGCATATTTTTACATGCAAGTTTTCAGGCGATAACTATTTAAGTGATTAGTGAAGTATCTTTAAAAAAAATCTAGATTTATACATAAAAGTAATAACAACACTATGTGATTGCCACAGACCACATCACTCAAAATGGTTCTCAACGGCGACCACACATCGTACGGCACAGCTTATAAAGGCCTCGAGGCAAATTCAAGTTGGGATGATCGATACATAAAACTTAAATTTGGTTTAATATTCTTATTTCAGGGGGCCGCTCAGATCACCAAACGTTCAAGTTAGACGGTAAAAGAAAGGACTACGGCCCAGAGGGGACGCTGCTGCATTATTATTCACTTGGACTAGTCGGCTTTTCTGCTGCGATTACAAAATCTAAGAGCCTGATCCTCGGGGCTCCAGGTTTAATGGCATTTACAGGTAATGAACAGCAAGTCACTTTTTGTTTTTATATATATTTTTTGGCGTGAAACATCTTATGCTGCGGGTCAGACTGCATGTTCACTTGGCGACGCGTTGATACATCACGCTTTATATATATAGGGTATGTTGAAGATTGTTGCCTCGGTGGGACAGATGCCCCAAATTTTATAACTTAGTTTTGTGATTGATTCCGCGGCTATGGTTATTACCAAATCAAAGACTAACCCACACACAGCCAAAACACCGCGCCACACGCTGCTCCGCTGGGACCTAGAAGTGTTTAAAGTTTCTTCACGAAGTTTTACGTCATTATTATTTCATAACTATTTTGAAGTGATAATACTCTTTACTGGGTGAGTACATATATTTTGTTTTATGTTTAGTTGTTAAAGAAGAGTATATTCACACTCTCAAAACAACTTTGTTTTTCATTTGTACAGATATAATTATATCCGTAATTGTAATAGGCATCAATCTTCTACGAAAAGTATTGACGTCATGACCTTATGGATGGATAGAAGCCCCGCAGAAATACAAAAGGAAACCAGGAGCACGCGCTCTGATCGGACGGAGCAAGCAACGACTGTGGTGCTTGTAGACATGAAAAGGAACATAAAACAAAATATTGGGTGGAAACGAAATTGCAGTAATTTACGGTATCCACTAGCAATTCCAGATTCCAAGCTAACAATCGCAGAAAACATGGCAGAGAATAGTGTCGCTACTGAAACTGAATCTTTGCGCAATGTTGCAAACAGTTCAGGTGAAGGACTGTTGGTGAATGAACGTGGTTCTTCAAGCATACTCCTTTCACATAGGTCCAGCGCAAATTATAATATCATATTTTTTTAAAATTTTGATTTTGTAATTTTTGCACGCTTTATAACTGTATTTTTTGTATGTTTTTTTTTGTAACCTACTCCTTTGAACTCAATTTTGAGCCACTTTGAACGGACAGATTGAATTTAAAGGAGACGTGCCAATTACGGTCTGGTAGCGAACATAATGTTTTCAATAGTTAAAATAAAAACGAATAATTTATAAAATCCATCAATGGTTTTCTTTTCTTGATAGAACTTTATAAAAAGATTATAGTTAAAAAAAAAACTATTATTTTTAATTAGACTTTTCGATAATGGTGATTGGTGGATTATTGTTATCTGTTGACAACCAACCGCTACGCTGAATTGACAACATTTAAAACCTTGGTACTAATTTATTACAAAACAATATTACGTAGTTATTTCTTAAATAATTTCGTATGAGTAGTAATATGCCTATTTACGAAAAGATTTTTATGAATTCTTTGGTAAAAATCGATATTATTTTTAATCAAAAGTAGAAATTATGATTCAAAATATCGGCATAACATTTTACATCATTCTACTATTGTTGTTGTGTATGGTGAATATTATATTATGATTTACTAACTTATCATCACGCCATTTCCCTTGCGGTGTAGGCAGAGAGAACAGAGTGCCAAGAGGCTCTATTCTTACATACATCTCTCGCTTCCTCAAAATTCATAACTCTCTTCATACACGCTCGCCGGTTTCGGAGACTCCTGACTCCTCCTTCCTTCAATGCATGACCGATTTGGTCTAGGTAGGTGAGTCTCGGTCTCCCCCTGTACCTACATCCTTCCACTTTCGCATTGTATATCTTCTTAAGCAGTCGCTCGTCCGGCATTCTTTCCACATGTCCGAACCATCGAAGCATTCCCTTTCGCATCTTTAAACCAATACTCTCTTTCATACATACTCGCTCTCTTACATCGTATTATCATTTAGTTCATAAAAAAATATTTAAACTGTAATAAATTTATTCTTTTCGTGGGGCATGTATCCTCTGACCTGTTTTTACACATGGGGCGACAATCCGTTTTATCTATACTCGAAAATTTTGTGGTCAAGGAAAAACGATAGGTATATACTTACCTTAATAAAAAATAAATAAAGATCCATTATATTCTTTCTCTACTAAAGAGTGCTTGAAGGACCAATATATTTATATAAATCACGCAAACATTGCTCAAATCATGACATTATGAAATACAAAGCGATATTTTGATATCTGAAGTGGGGCAACCATCCTCGAATTACCCTATGTATAAATATACACTATATTCGGGCCTCGTGGCGTAGTCGGTAGTGTAACCGACTTCCGTTCATTATGCCAACCTATATTGTCGTACTGTATATCAGTGTGGGGGGGTGCATCTAAAACTAGCTTAATAAAGGTAGAGCGTGCCCAGAGGGCAGTTCTTAAAGTAAGCCTCTCGTTGCCTTTTTTGTATCCTACAAAGGATCTTTATCAACTAGCGGATGTTCTGACTGTACGCCAGTTATATATATTAAGTGCTACTATAAGACAACATTCCTTATTGCCATATGTCTCCTCATTTAATAATAGACGATTAAAGTATAACGTATGTTCTTCAATTGGAAATCAATGGTCTACAGCTTTTTCTCATAAATTTTTCGGCTCGTTAGGGAAGTACTTATATAATAAAATTAATAAAAAGTTGCATATTTTCTCACTCACTAATTATCGTGCCAAAATAATTATCACAAATTGGCTGAAATCTCTTACTTATGAGGAAACTGAAAATTTATTAATAGTTCCATCATAAATAGACAAATAACACACACACACACACACACACACACACACACGCACACACACACACACACACACACACACACACACACACATGTATATATTTCTTCTCACACCATTCAATTTTACATTTAATCTACGTCATGAATGAAGCGTTTATACGTATCGAGAGTTCGGAGAGGCTGGTAATCTGTCATACAGGTCCTCCTAGTACGGATACCAGTCTCTTACACAGACTCAACGTCACTGCAACAACATACACACCTAGAATAATATCTTATATGTAATTGTTTCTGTGTGAGAGAAAAATAAAAAATTTTTGTATTGTATTGTATTGTATTGTGCACGAGGTCGTGGGTTCGATTCCCACTCAGGACAGTTATTTGTGTGATGAACACAGATATTTGTACTGCATCTGAGTGTTTTCTATCTATTCTATGCATGTATTTACAAAAAAAAGTAGTACATGTATTATATCCGTAGTCTGGTACCCATAGCACAAGCGTTAAGTTTAGTTTGGGACCAAAGGACGTTGTGTAAAAATGACAGGGAATATTTTTATTTATGTATATCGACGGTACTTCGGTAAAACCATGCATCTTAAAAAGCACAACTAACAAATAAATGTAAAAAAATATGGCAAAATGATAGTTTTGATATTGTTATACATTTTAAGCATTTGACATAGTCTAATTTTAATATTGTTATATACATTTTAAGCATTTGAAAAACTTAGCCATATACATTAACACAAAGGGCGAAAATCACAGTCACGTGTAGGATTTGAACCATAATCTTGGAATATCATCCCAGATGCTTTGCCAATTCGGCCATCATGACAATTGCTTGGGACTCCAAATTTTAGATAACACATTCCTTCTTAATATAATGTGTTAGGTGACGCCTGCGCCATCTGTCAGATGTATTTGCGTACATAATTATACATAAGTATATGGCTTAGGAATCTTTTTTCTTTTAGGGTTTCATTTCTGTCGCAAGTTCATTAAAATTGTTGATTTACTTGTTAATTATTTTTTATAATAATTTAATTTTAATCAAATTTTTATACATGTTTTTTTTTTAATTTTGTTTTTATTTACAATTCCAGGTGGTATTTTGGCATATACTATGCAGGCCACGAATACATCGCAAAAATTATATCGAGAACCAATTGCAAATCCTTACTTAACAATGGATTTAACAACAAATGAATACTTAGGTAAGTTGTTTTTTAAATCCGATTTCACTAAAAACTTCACGTTACTTCTTCTGAGAGACTTCCGAGTAACGCATTGTTATTCTATGGCACATTAAGGCTAAGCGTATGCGGTGACGCAGATCACGCAGCACAGGGCAGAGCAGAAAATCGTTGATGTTCATATTGCGGCGCAGGCACGTGCAATGCAGACATATCGCTGTCCTACTCTGCATTTCGTTGTAGTGCCGGCACCTTAGATAAAGTATAGTAATAGATATTACATACTAATGACAATACCAGGAATGAACAAGATACACAATACAAAGTTATCTAAGTGCGATTGAGATAGGTATAGTGCCTTTTGTCCTTAAATTCAAAATTCAAATCCAAAAATAAATTTCTTATTAAAATAGCACTTAAAATCGTCAAAGTTACTTACTAATAACTAACACGAGCGCTTGAGGCGAGTGCATCCGCATTGTCGCGATTGCAATCACCACAAGCGGCCGGATCCTTGTCATCATATTGGCAATTTACCTTACTATATTACTCTAGTTCTGCCACATTATATTTTTTAATATTATTAGACTCTGCCTCTGTTCACTGATCTTACCTATGGGGGAGGAGAGAGGAGGGCATAATACCTCCTTCCTCCATATCCGTCAAAGCGTTTCTACTTACGCTTCTTTCGCGAATGGAATGTGTTTATTTGTATATAGTTCACTCATTCCTTAACTGGTCTGGCGGTCTACTAGCACTAGCTTCATGAGCCCTGACTGGGAATCTGGAGATCGTGGGTTTGATTCTAACCCATAATAAATATATGCGTGATGGGCACGAGTGTTTGCTCTATATATATATCTGTAACGTCACATTGGTCAATAAACGAACGACGGGTTAGGTACATTTTTTCCCGCTTTAACAAAAAAATAGGTCTATTATATAGTAACTAATAATCTGGTAAAGGTACGCTCAAACCAAGGCGCTGAATTAGTACGTAGCTAGCGATCTTACTTACGCTTCGCCAGACGCAGACTGAACGCGTAAGTTGCGTAGTAGCTGTAATTGACGTTTGCACGCAAGTAAATCGCCTCAACAGCCGCCACCGTGAACGGAGATTGGACGCGTTGATACCTTAAGTAATTTCGACTGCTCAATGGATTTCGGAAAATCAAACTATTTCCACAGGAGACATAAAATTGAACTAATACTTGATTTTTAGATGGGTTCCAATAAGAAATTGAAATAAATATACACTCCATAATTCCGATTCAACATACAATTCTATCAATAAGTGCTAAAATCCTGTTAATATTACAAATGTAAAGTTTGTATGTTATGATACTTGCTACTCAATCATGCAGTAATGACTGAACAGATTTGGATGAAATTTGGTATACTTGCATATAGTTTATTACCTAGATGGATCATATAGGACCTTATTTCCCCGCAAAATGTTAGGTATTAAGTAGTACTATTAGATAAGCGATACAAAAATATATTATCAGTGTTATTGAGATTTTTCGTAAAAAAGAAAAATTCTCTGTAGCAGGCCGGAGTTTGGTGAGCGGTGGAGGTCAATAGGCTCGACGCCTATTACGTGGGACTTAAACATAGCTGGCGAATCGTGGGTGTGTAATACACCTCTGCCTACCTCTTCGGGGAATACAAGCGTGATGCTATGTTATTTGTTTCAAAAATATATAAAAAGGAAAGTCTCCCTCAAATTCAGGCTTTTAATTAAAACAATTTCCATTATGTAACTACAAAGTTTATGTTTTCATCAGGCTACAGCGTGGAATCGGGTATTTTTGAAAGAAACGGCAGTATACTTTATGTAGGAGGAGCCCCTCGGTCAGAGCTAGGACGAGGAAAGGTAAACCTGCATTATTATCATCCAGTCCGTAATCTCCACGTATTTAAGAATAAGTTTTTATAATTTTCAAATTACATAATGCCTAATGGAATACTTCAATCTTTTACCAAATGTGGAAATATATAAATTTTATATTCATGAAGCTATTTTGTGTTAACCTTCTTGGCAACCAGAAATCTTTGGATTAATGAGATAATATAGAAATCTAGTCAAATGCTTATCTAAAAAATATTGTAGATCCTCTCTAGTGTCATGATATACACAATATACATACATACGCAACTAGCGTGGGAGTGGTCGAATTCCTTAAGAAGTGCGTGGGAGTGGTCGAGTTCCTTAAGAAGTGCGTAGGCACTTTGCCTGATTAAAGAAAAGTTATCTATTTCAGTTGATGAATTTACTGGTAATGATTTCACAGGTCTTGATCTTTGCACCTCCACCTGCAGAAGAAATCCCTTTGGATATAAAGGCCAAGCTGATGGGTCCACAAATAGGATCATATTTCGGAGCTAGTCTTTGTAGTGTTGACATTAATAATGACGGACTCGATGACTTGCTCGTAGGAGCTCCAACATTTGTCAAAAGCGATGGAGATTTACCATATGACCAAGGAGCTGTATTTATTTATATTGCAAAGGAGGTATTAACTCATAATAGTTATAATATACATATTTTATACCATTTTATAGGTTCCTAATTCTCCCATTGCTGAAAATTGTAGTGCACATGTTTGTTATAAAATCATAAAGTTTTTATATCGTTTTTATATTTATATCCTAAGATAAAAAGTTACCTAAGTTCTTGGCAGTACACATTTCTATGAAATTTGTTACTGGTCATTGATATCTGTTGTATGATCAAAACAAAAAATAAATAATATAATGCTCTTCGAAATATTACCGCCCCCTTAGAATGACGGTCCGTGTGGTGACGGACTAAGAATGCAAGTGTCATTACCCCATTCTTTCCCACGGGTGTCGTATGAGGCGTCTAAGGGAAGTAAGCAATTATCATCCATTGCATGACTGGTGGCAGGGCTGGGTACCAAGTGGGAGTACTCACTTGGTAGCGGGCCCGAGCGGGTTGGTACCACCATCTCCCGTGTGACCGGCCATGAAGCACATCGTTGCGTTTTGGCTGTAGCAGGAGATAGCCGTTTATATTTCATTTCATATCTATGAAATGAATTGGTGAGCAGCGGCTTGATAATACTCTTGGTATAGTTGAGTCTATGGGCGACGGTTACTATTTACCATCAGATGGACCGTGGCACGTCTGACAATAAATGCAATAAAAAAAAATATGAAAAACGAAAAGTTTGACAAACTTTCGTTTCGAGTCATTGTTATTGATCAACAGTCCGACGCGTGATTCCTGATTAGTAGAAATTTCAACCCGTGATTCAGGCGACCAATCACAATGAAGCGAATCGAAAGTTTGTCTAACGTTTCGTTTTTCATTCTAAGGGTTGTCCTTTTTGACACGCTAAACCCTCGTGACGCTAAATCTAGATGATCCCTTGGCAGGGTCACCTGCATATTACTGGAATACCTGACTAGAATCCAATACGTGTGTATATGCAACGTAAATTAAACATTGTGTACTATTCTTAAATTCATGAGCTGCTTGTAATTTAGTAGCAAATCCCTGTTTTCAAATTGTAGAATTCCACTTTTAATACAAAATAGAAACGAAGAGTATTTTTAATGACTATTTATTTTATAGTCTCCCACTGGGGTCATGTTACAAGAATCAGGCTACGTGTTTGGATCTGGTATAGATAAAGCAAGATTTGGAAATGCAATTGCCGAGATGGGTGATATAGATGGTGATGGATATAGAGGTAAATTTAATAAAATCAATGTTTTTAAATTGCCATCAGCGAAACCTGACGAAGCTTCATTGTATACTATTTTTTTTGACTCAATTCCTTGCTGTTATCCCGATTGTGCAAATCCTATTCTCTCTTGTCTTATACTTAATATTATACACACCACGTATTAGGTAACGTAGCTTACATTAACTGCAGTATGCTTCATGAAACGTTAAAGCTAAGTTAGTAAGACGTTAAAAGTGTGAATAGATCATATGTTGGATATAGGCAAATTCCAAAAATTAAAATATTAATGTGGCTATTATACCACATATTAATCCCGTGTCATAAAAACAGTTAAAGTTATGTCAAGGATTACCGTCTTGACAATAATAAGTTTCTATAACTACAGAATGATGGTAAAGTTGTACATAACTACTCGTTATGTATCCCAGTTTGTACAAAAACAGATTGATTAAAAAAAATAATCGTGATTTTGTCCAGATGTTGCAATAGGTGCTCCCTGGGAGGACGATGGTGTAGGAGCTGTGTACATCTACTTAGGCAATGTTCAAGGACTGCAAAGTAAATATACACAGCGAATTCAACCATCCGATGCTCGAGGTTTTGGCTGGTCAATTGCTAAAGGAGTTGACGTAGACAAAAATGATTGCAATGGTAAATACTGTTTTTTATTATCTTAATTATGACTTCAGTATAATTTGCCTTGGATTCGACAGATTACTACTTAAAGTAGTGCAAGGCAAGATTTGCTTTTTTTATTGTTAGCAGTAGTAAACGAAACATGGTCTTGGGCATTACAATCACGAAATTTTAATCTATATTATTATAAATCTGTAACAGAGCCGTGTCTGTACATTGAAGATATTTGAGAAAAAATTACTGTAATAGGCTATATAGGCGTGTCTTAACACAAAACTACTTTTTTAGATTTTTTTTCGGTCTGTTTGTTTGTTCACACATCAAGCAAAAACTACTGAACGGATTTTGATGCAACTTTTTTATTTGAAAGGCCTTGCTTAGACTTAAAAACTGGTATAAATTTTATCCCGCTACTATATCGGAAACCTGATATATAATCGAAAAAGCTCCGAACCAGCCCCGCCGCAGCCAAAAGCTGGTTATATACTAACATATAAGTCTGACCAATAAACATACGGCCTAGTGTCAATTACGCATTGCGTAGTGAAGAACACCTACCATTTTTTCTACGCTGATATTCTGTGAAGTGTTACTTCCATGATCGAGCTGGTCCTTTCAAGCTGGAATCAGCAAGAATAATAACAAAAGATCATACAAATTATAATAATTTTAATAATTAGTAAAATGCTATTATCACATTGTTTTTAGATTTAGCTGTTGGTGCCTTTATGAGTAGTTCTGCATATTTGTATCGATGCGTACCAGAAATGATATTAAAGGCTTCAATCAAAGCGCGGAGCATTATAAACCTGCCTCGCAATACTTCAACATTCACGGCTATGTTCTGTGTATCGGCACCACCAATTAAGTTCAATACTGATGTTAAATTAAGTAAGTTTTTATCCTTTATCATATATTAGATTTAATATAGTATGTATCTACTGCAAGCCGTGTGGGGCCGGCACCATGAATAGCTCCACCCCGTCTCTTTCTATGGGAGTCGTAAAAGCCGACTAAGGGATTACCGGGGGACCGGGCCGCAGCGTTCCCCTAAAAACATCCACTGCGATCGCCAACCGGCCTGCTAAGCGTGGTGATTATGGTAAAACCCCCATTTTGGGGAGGCCTATGTCCAGCAGTGGACGATGAAAGGCTGATGGATGATGGATGGATGGTATCTACTGTTGGGTATAGGCTTTCCTAAGAGAGCTCCATAACAAGCAACCACTTGACACCTGCAACTAAACTTTTCAGCTATGACCATTTCGTCAGTCACTTGTCACATTATTATAGCGTAAATACACGTACATCCGGTACGTGGTCCCATTGATCACTCAATATTTTTAAACCGCATCTTTTATTAGGTAGAGAATATAATATAATCATCTTCTTCGTTATTAATGACCATCATCGCGAAATTATTGTCGCGTTAACGCAATAAACTGGGTGACCTTGGATACTTGAACGTTCTATTTCTTTGACGTACTGCCACTGGAGTTATCGCCTAACGTCAAACGGCAGTGTAAATACCGTTGTCGAATTCTCGTAATAAGTCGAGGCTACACCTGCTAGTGGTCTTGCTCGTATGTCCATGAATGGAGATGGAAACGATCAGGCCGGTGGTGATTCACCTTTACTTTTTTTATTTCTGGGCTTTCTACAACAAAAACATAAATATTACGTTAATGTAATGTTTCCATTTCAGACTTCACTCGGAAGATAATAGTAGATCCTGGTTACAACCGCGCAATGGTTTTAAATGATTCAAAACATGCTAATGTTACAGCGACACCAAATAAGGAGATATGTTATGAAAAGACGATTCATGTCAACGTACGCAATTAAATTCGACGCATTTAAAATTTTTATACTGAAACTTATTATATAATGTTTTCGACATTTTCTTCTGTGTA
The DNA here is from genome assembly GCA_948253155.1 of Leucoma salicis. Lineage (NCBI taxonomy): Eukaryota > Metazoa > Arthropoda > Insecta > Lepidoptera > Erebidae > Leucoma > Leucoma salicis. The sequence continues at coordinate 3,374,701 of OX411808.1, read as the reverse complement.
GCATGAAACGGCTAAATTGTCATAAAAAAAACTGCTTTACATTTTTGATCTATATTTTTTAGCATTTGACATGCTCGGCTGCTTTTTTAAGTACACAAATTATTTGTTAATAAGGAAAAAGAGATTTTTAGTACGAGCGGGAATTAAACCCGCGTCTTTTCCAATCGTCGTAAAGACAAATGTGATAAGGAGATTGGGATGGCTGAATAGGTCAGTACGATAGCTCAGTGGCTTAGAGCACTTCCCCGGATTGGAAAAAACGCAGGTTCGATTCCCGCTCGTACTAAAAATCTCTTTTTCCTTATTCACAAATAATTGCTTTACAAATATATACTACAGTATATCTCAATATGAACAAAAGCAAACTCATAGATATCACTATTATTATATATTGTTGCAGGTTACAGCTGATCTTACGATGCCTATTAATTTAACATTTGAACTTCAAGTAGTAGAACTAATGACAGGTAATCTCTTTTATTGCTACCATGTACGTTCCAGCAGACTTTTCATAAAAGAAGTAAACTGGGGGGTTATACGGAATCTCATATCTCAAAATCGAGATCGTATCGTCTCGCTTGTGATTGGTAGAGAAACCGACGCGTAATGTCGCAATAATCCGTTGGTCAATCACGGTGATCTCTCAACCAATCTCACAGTGATCACGATACGATGTCGATTGCGAGATATGAGATTCCGTCTAACCCCTCTAGATATCATTTAAGTTGTTCTTATTTTATGTCCTTGATTTATTCTTTAGTAGACTTACTTTTATGAAGCACAAAAATTAATTATTAAAAGTTTGGAAATGTGCCCGGTAGACGTCAATAGGCTCGCCCCCTATTACGTGGGACTTAAACATAGCTGGCGAGTCGTGGGTATGTAATACACCTCTACGATATTGGTTAAATATCATCAAGCACATTCTATTTTATATAATCGTTTGATCTTTAAATAGTTTTATAAGAACAGAATATTTAAATATTTGTAGTAAATCTTTTTTTGACTTTGACAAATATATTTCAGAGGACTCTAAATTGTTTGTGAAGGATGCTGCAAGACTATCTTCTAAATCGGTTTTAAAGAGTTCCCTCCTCATACAGTTAATGACGGATTGTGGTGAAGACTTACTTTGCAAGCCGTGGCTGGGTATGACTTTGAAGGCATTGAATGAGTACGTTTTTCAAATTAAACATTTTATAATAGAGATCTGACTTATCTTTGAGCAGTCGCAATGTACTAATACGTTATGCGTAATATAGTTCTTATTTGACTTGTTTTTGAACTAATATTGTATAATTTCTTGTAGTATTTATACGCCAGGTATGAATCAAAGACTCGGAATAAACATCACAATTTGGAATCAAGAGGAACCATCATATGGCTTAAAAGTGGTAATGTGTTTACCGATGCACCCGAAAAGGATTCCCAGCCAATGTTCATTGAATGAACAAATTATGACATGTGACTTACCGCAACCATTTTTCAAAAACCAAAATGTTAGTTGGGAAACAGAACTGGAATATAATTGTAATGCGACAGAAAGTAAACGATTTATGATCACAGCTGAACTCCACGATACATTTGGCAGGAAGAATATTACTAAAGAATATAAGAAGCAAACTATTATTGAAATATACCCTGAAGCTAATTTTAGTGTAACTGGGTATGTTTATAATATTTCTTTTAAATAATCTCTTGTTTCGTTGAGATAGGAAAAACTTAAATCATTAAAATATAAATATGAGCCATTCATCATGAAAAGCCTTTTGTGAAATTGATTTCACGTGCCTTGGTAAGCAGAGAAGTTTGTGTATTTTGTCCCTTACATCTTCCAATGATTTATTGAGTGTTCATGGAATAATTTTAAGATTTGTTTTTTTTAGATTGAGCTTATAATGAACAATCTTTTATAAACGTTCAGTGGTCTCACAAAGCGTTCGTTCATTGGGATTCCTTGGTTAGAGGCTCTAAACATCAAAAGTGCATTAGGCAAGTTGTTAGACAACAACATATTCCGTATAGCCATTTCTTTTGATAAAGTAGATAGCTTGGGTCACCACGGGCTATCGTGTATCAGAAGTGCTGGCCGTTTAGCTCGTCACGGTACTTTGAACGATGTCATTCATCGGGCCTATGGAAGCCCAACAGTCTCGGCAACCTTGAAGCCCGCACTTTAACGGGACGATGGTAAAAGGTCCGACGGAATGACATTTATTCTCTGGAATATGGAACGCGTATATATTAGTATGGAATGCCACCTGCGTGTATACTTTGGCATCGTCTCATTTTTGTGAGTCTTCTCGGAGTGCTGGTGGTGCGACTGCAATGGCTGAATCACAAAAACGGTGCAGACAATCTAACCTTGATAGATTGATAGAGGTTACTTATTTGTGCCTTTTGGGGTTGAAAAAATGACCCTTGTGGACCTGGTACTTTTGAAATCTATAAAGATCTAATAGGTAGCTGGGAGGCTTGTAGAGTCTTGTAGAGTCACGTGGCCAAAATGCTGGCTTATATCTTGGTCAAAGGATTATTACCTCGCTATCCAGCGAGGTAATGCTGCCAGTATTTTGGGCACGATGCCATCAGTGGAATGTCACTTGAATGAATTTCAGCGCACTTGATTTAAAGTTCGTTCAAGTGATCATCGGTCTAGTTTTTATTTATATCTAAATTTAGTATTATAAAGCTAGTTTAGCTTGTATCTCCTTTTTTAAGTACTGTTACTTGTTACTGTTGTTTTTAATATAACAGACAACACACAGATTTTTTTGAATTATAACAGTCTCCCGTATAAATATTATACAGGATCCCATTTTTTCTAATATTTAAACGATTTATCAGTAAAAATATTTTTAGACAGCCAATGCCAAATGGATCTATTACAATTGCTGAAGACAGCTTGGCTGTGGGTGTAAGCATCAATTATAAACATTATTTTGAGGTAAATACAAACATTTATTCATTATTAAGTACAAAGTATACTTAAGTACAAGGGCGGCAAACTGGCATACGGCGGCTACGGTAGCCTATATCTATAGACATCTGCTAACAACGATGGGGGCATAACTTGGACGTTGCTAATCTCAGGTAAAGGGATAGGAAGTGGAGAGGATGTACCGTAACGAGAGACTGTAGAGATAAAAAGGAGAATTTTAAGATGATTGAAGGCGAGCCTTTACAAAATGGGCTAGTTATTAGTTATTCCCCTAAATTCTGTCAGGAGAACCGTGCCCAGCAGTTTTGGGATAGAGATATTAATTATCATAAATATAATTATATTAAAATTTCAGATAAGCAATCATGGGCCTTCTGACTGGTCGGCGCTACCCATTACAATACGCATTCCAGATAAGGTATTTATGTAAAACGAAATATTAAATAAGTATGCTCTGCCGTTATTCGTTCTTTTAATAAGCAAAAAAAAAATATTATCCCTTCAAAGTAATATGGCTCGGCTAAGCCACTGCTTTAGGCCTAGTTTTATTATATTTGTACCAAAATTGGAGACCTATAGAGGCAAAATAGTCTTTGAAAATGTTGTAACAAGATGAATTCAAATGCTAACATATAAAATACTTGAAAAAATATCGTTTCACAATATAAAGAGATGAAAAAGGAACAGCAAGAAGAATCTGACCTGAATTCTTTCCAACAAGAAGACCCCTAAGTTGAGCTGAAATCTATTCGCAGCTCTCAATCGTCGAGATCTCATATTTGTTCTTCATATCTCTTTAATTACCACGCCATCTATCGGAATGTTATTATTCTCGATATAACTTTGTAATTTTTTTAGTACTAGGTATACATGATCAGCTAGTTGCTATAACAAATATTTTGAAAGTAGAAAAAGAGATAACTGCGACTGTTATTTCCCTGCGCCTTTCTGAATCTGGATAACGTTTTACACCGCTTCTAAATACATTCTATAGATGTCGTGGAGTTATAAGAAACAATTTACAAAGCCATATTAAATATTTCTAACATTATATTATATTATATTTTATTTGGATTTAAACATTATTTTATCGCATTTTGATTTTTCTAGTTTAGAAACATTGTTAGAAACATTGTGTCGGCTATTCAATTCAACGTTTCTATTTTTGCAGGCATCATATATTCCTCCGATTGGATCTGGTTGCAGGACTGCAGGGTTGGATTACAAATGCGTTTTATCAATACCAGTTAATACTACTCTTGCTATATATTTGCCGTTACTGACAAACTTGACTCAAGAAGGTTAGTGTCATTGTTTCACTTGTAACACTGCAAGGTGTTAGCATCGAATAGTGTGTCGAGCAAAAAGTTTGCAACTGAGGTATGATAATAGTAACTTTTAAAGATTCGCGAACACATACCCGATACGTTGCCGTGTGGGGCCGGCTTTGCCGTGTCGGGCCGGCTTTAGAATTGTCCCACCCTTCTCTACCCATGGGAGTCGTAAAAGCCGACAGAGAGAATACTGAGGGAGTGGGTAGCAGCACTCCCTCGAGTATTAACAACATCCACTGCGATCGCCAACCCGCCTGCCAGGCGTGGCGATTACGGCACTATCCCCCATATGAGCGAAACACACATGTTGTGACGCTCTCTTGGGGAGGCCTATGTCCAGCAGTGGACTTCGAAAGGCTGATCGATGGATGGAAGAATACATATTTAAAGTAACATCAACGCGACAACTGTCCCTTGACCACGACTGCTGCAGCGCGGTTGAAACGTCGGGATAATGGTAGTTAAACACTTAACCTAATTTATACACAAAAAAGACCCGTTTATGTTACATTAAATATATGAGGTATGATAATGTTAACTTGAATCTACTAAATAGGATCGAAATTTGCTTAAATTTGGAAAGAGATCAGACGTAAGATCGATGGATATATATATATATAATGCTGTTCTCATGAGTATTATTATGCTTACTTTTCTGCTGCTATTCCACTCTTCCATCAATCAGCCTTTTGACACCCTAGCTTCCACCGTTAGCCTTTTGTCAACCTTGTCAGCCTAGCATTGATATTTAAAAGCAAATGGGAGATAGATAAAGAGAATTACAAGTAGGTATCTGCCATTGTTTTGCAGTCCCTCCTCAGGAAGGATGCAAGTTCAATTCCTTCTCACAATAAATCTCTGTTTTTCTACTTTCACAAATAAGCTGTTCTTCTAAATGATAAGTACTTTGACATTTAGATTTTTGGTTTGTGTTCCGTAACTATTACACTATAAGCTCGGTTACCAAGAGCCGAAGCCTAATGTTTATATAGTTCTTACTCGTGAATTTTGACTGATCCGTTTATATTCCCACGCGAGACATTTATATGTAATAAAAATTAGTAAATTGTTTATTCTGCGTTTGAATGTATTTTATGTATGTTATTCCTAAGGGGACCACTCCTAAGTGCAAGGAGATGTCTTAAATATATTTAAATAGTTGCTATAAAACCTACTGGAAATGGCATTTGGGATATTTTTTCGAAAAGTGATGTCTATTATTACAATAAATAACTTTATATTTTTGTTGAATCTTATGAATCACACGCGATTCGTGACGGTGCACGCTTTATTTGTTCCAGAATTTAAAGGAAATAATACCATTAAGGTTGTATCTACTCTGTACCTAATGGTGAGCCGGAAGAGATACCTATCTACATTCTCGTAAGTACAATCAAGAATTAGGCTCATGGCTATCAGTCTTATCTGCTACAATGATTTGTTTACATACCAACTCTTGCAAATTAAAATTTTGCAAATCGATTTCAAATTTATTGTTATGTAATGTTGGCGATGATATAATAGTTTTATAACTTCAACCTATTAAATACCAAGATAAAATTAGCAAATAATATTAGATAGATTTTTCCAATTTTAGTTGCATATAGTTTCTCCCTCCGATTTTGTCTGCTTGAACTTCTAAACCCAAATAAACTCCATACGAAATAAAACCATTATTCTTTAAAACGTTGCATTCTACGGGCTTTCTTTGTATATCCACTTATAATTGCATAAATAAAGTGGTTTCTCAACACAAATAATCCACAAAAACACTCAACGTCACAAGTTCAAAATGGAAACCAAGGAGAAATAGGTACGTATAACCATGGCCCAATAATGCAGGTCTGCTCAAATCGTTGACAGATTGCCGCAACTACGTCATAATGACGTCACAAATTCCTTGCCGTTTTTCAAATAAAAATATTTAGGGTAAATAATAACAGATGACAGCATTTTAAAAATAATAATACCAATAATTTACTCATCAAAAATGAATGTTTAATTGTTTACAGTAATTATAATTTCAGAATTTCTAGTCTAAATTGGTTTATTTTTATAAAAAGGAATCTTAGTTATTAATATGAGCAGAATCGTAGTTATTAGTCTGGCAGCATAGCGTGGTTGTTGTATATGACAGATACATGACAACTATCGCTTTTAGCCGTTTCTCTTTCAAACCAACGAGAAAACTAGCTCGTACTCTTTCTGTTACCATTGAATCTCAAAGTTTTTTCATCCATGGTGATATGTTTTGCCGTGTGGGGCCGGCACCAAGAATAGCTCCACCCCGTCTCTTCCTATGGGAGTCGTAAAAGCCGACTAAGGGATTACCGGGGGATCGGGCAGCAGCGTTCCCCTGTGTACTAAAAACATCCACTGCGATCGCCAACCCGCCTGCCAAGCGTGGCGATTATGGTAAAACCCCCATTTTTGGGGAGGCCTATGTCCAGCAGTAGACGATGAAAGGCTGATGGATGGACATGAAAAATATACAAACTAATAAATTAAACAATTGTAGGTACTCCTACTATTGTTTCGTATGGTGAGTGAGAGCGCTGAGGCCCTCCTTATCCTCTCCTTGTTATCCTTCCTTTTCCCTGCCTATCACTTTCCTTAGAGCAGGAGTCGCGCGAGTGATGCCTCTGGTCATCTGGTGTTGCTAGCGTCAATAGGCTACGGCACGCTTACCATAAGGTGGTGGGTATTATAAAAAAAATAATGATGGTTAGAATGGAGAATAGAACGTTTAAATAGAAAATTTGAAAACAGGCTGGAGGCTAATTTATAAAGTTCATTTTCAGAGAGGTATTATAATATCCAACCAGCTCATGGCGATAAATTGGAGTATATTTAAATAATTTTTTATTATTTTGTACGCCAAATAAAAATTTCACCATTATTCTAATCCAATTCACGTTTATAACTCGCGACTCATCTTCAAATTTTTAATCGTTACTATAATATAAATGTGAAAGTGACTTTATTTGTTAGTTTTTTGTTACGCTTTCACGGCGTAACTACTGAACCCCAGAGTACTAGATCTCAGAAAAGGACACAGGCTACATTTCATCCCGGAAAAATGATAGACAGTAATACTTTTTTATTTCACACTTCTAACCTTTAAGGGTTTTGTGGGTAAATTATGGGGAAAAAAAAATTGAGAGCCAATGCTGCTTTTTGATGACGTATGCACGGCAAAATTTTGTATGTCACTTCGCGCTTTGAGCAGGCCTGTATTATTAGGTCATGGGTACATAGATACTAGTATAATCTATACTATTATAAAGCTGTAACATAGCTATGTCTGTACATTTAAGATATTTGAGAAAAAATATCTGTAATAGATTATATAGGCGTGTCTAAACACAAAACGATCTTTTTTAGATTTTTTGTCTGTTTGTTTGTTCGCGCATCACGCAAAAACTACTGAACGGATTTTAATGCAACTTTTTCTGTGTGATAGCTCTTGATTAAACTTAACAACTTGTATACATTTTATCCCGCTACTATTTTGAAAACCTGAGATATAAGCTAAAAAGTAGATTTTGGCTGCAGCGGAGCTGCGGGCAAAGGCTAGTGTTATAATAAAATTGTAAGAGATATTTTTTAATACTGTTACTACTAAATAAACCATCATGAAATTATATTATTTATATTGATTTACTACTGACTACATCTTTTTGACCACTACTTTTACATTGCAGAAGTTATGACGTGTCTACAACATTCATTTTGGAGCCAGCTATATACAATAATTATTTAATATGGTATTTAGTAGCAGCCTGCACGTTATTTGGACTGTTAATTCTTGCTGTAATCACTATCATTCTACATAAAGTAAGTAATATAACATTTCCTGCAAAGTATATAACATTTTGTAGTACAGTGCAACTTGTTGCTGTATCGAGCGCTTGTAAAGTCAACCTTTATCGGCATTGCGCTAGCGTAGTCTGATCTAAATAATTTTTGAAGTGAAAACTTCTATATGCCTACCTATACAAGTTTCCATTTTGGATAGGTAGTAAATTCATGTAAGTCGTCATCGATATGATCACGTAACGTGTTAACAATAACACTGTTCCTGTTAGTATAACTTATTTTGCAGGGCCAGCTGTGAATGTAGGATATATGTATATATACGAGTAATATACTCAGTGGTGCAAGTATTTTTTTTTAATTTTAAGTTTTCACTTCTGTCGGCAGTCTTCATGACTGCTTTTAAATTAAACACAAAGTGGAGTGGGGCTTTTATATTTTTTTTAATCTTCTTTTTTTAAACTCCTTTTTTGTCCCGCTATTAGCCTCTCAAAAAAGTTATTTACTCTTTTGAGCGACGCATCCGTATACAGCGGCGGAGTGTTTCACCTTGTAGTGGTATCAAAATCAAATTTGCCGACTCCATAATATTCTGATCAACCCGTAATACAGATAAATAAATAATAATAAATAAATATTCACGGACATTTTTCACACAACGTCCTCTGTCCCAAACTAAGCTTAATGCTTGTGGTATGGTTGGCCGTGTGGGGCCAGCTTTAGAATTGCCCCACCCCTCTCTACCCATGGGAGTCGTAAGAGCCGACTGAGGGAATACCGCGGGAGTGGGCAGCAGTACTCCCTCGAGTATTAACAACATCCACTGCGATCGCCAACCCGTCTGCCAAGCGTGGCAATTAGGGCGTTATCCCCCATGACGGGATCGCTCGTTGTGGCGTTCTCTTGGGGAGGCCTATGTCCAATAGTGGACGTTGAAAGGCTGATGGAGTGGAGTGGAGATGGGTACCAGATTACAGATATAATACATATACTACTTTTTTTGTAAATACATACATATAATAGATAGAAAACACCCAGACGCAGTACAAATATCTGTGTTCATCACACAAATAATTGTCCTGAGTGGGAATCCAACCCACGACCTCGTGCACAGAAGTCTGTTACACTACCGACTACGCCACGAGGCCTGTCATTTATTTGTTATTTATTTATTTATTTACATAATATTCTGATATTATTTTTTCAGTGCGGTTTCTTTTCAAGAAAATATCGACTGCTGCAGGAACAAAGTCAGTTATCATGTAATACGTCACGAACATTGGAACTAGATGCATCAGTGTCAGTTAAATACGTTGGGGGACAGAAAATAGAAGAGAGTGATGAAGTTGACGTATCTCTCAGCAAGAAGACTGCTTCATATTACAAAAGACCATCACAATCTAAACATGAAACGACTTATTGACTGATTTAGATTAATTAAGATATCGTAATGGATGTAAGAATATATTGCAATAGAAACTTTTAATATAGCGCGCTTGTTATTGTAAAGGCTGGTAAAATTTTGATCACAGACTTCGGATTTATATCCCTAATGAATAAAGCCGCCAGCCCGCAGCTTCGCCGCAGCCAAAAGCTGGTTTTTCGGTTATATCTCAGGTTCCCGATAAAGTAGCGGGATAAAATGTATACCAGTTTTTAAGCCTAATCTAGGCTTTTCAAATAAAAAAAATTGCATCAAAATCTGTTCAGTAGATTTTGCGTGATGCGCGAACAAACAGTGACATCGGGTGCAGGGGCCCAGCTGCCGGTGATTAGGGCTCCAAAAAAGGCACCCCTTACAATATTTTTTGTCCCTTAACGATATGACTATCGGAACAATAATTTTCGAATCAACATCCCACCAATCTCGTGAGCTAAATCCAAATATTTTATTTGCTTTTCTTTTTCGTAAAGCCTTCCTTATCCCAGCAAGAATGCGCTGGCTCGATCGAGGAAGTACCACCCTTTTTTTTTTGTTAAGGCGGGAAGATATGTTCCTAACCGCACACCCCATCGCTCGGGGCAACGAACAGGGTAGTGTGGGGCCCTCACCCACTAAAGAAACCCGCCATGTGCCATCTCTCCGCCGTTAGATCCGCCGATAGAGAGTGTGATCGCCGGAAGCCCAAACCTCCTCCCTATCCTCTCTTTATTATCCTTCCTATCCACCTCCTATTCCTTTCCTTGGAGATGGGGACGTGCGAGTGATGCGTCTGGTGTGCTAGCGTCTATAGGCTACGATAACCGCTTATGATCCATGTAGTACAAAAAACAGCTGTGGCCTTCAATGCACAATCGGACGTGTCTCAAACGAAAACTGTGCAGTTAAAGAGATGCTGGGAGAATATTAAATTCCAGAAAGAAGGAGCTTCCCTAGGAGTCCAATTATATGAGACGCATAGGCGGAGGCGGTGGTTCTGCAGCGTCATCTGGTCTAATTTATATGAATAATGTCATAAAATATCGCAAAGTATGATATGAATACAAACAACATTTCAAAGAGTAAATTTAATACCACTGAATATAACCTTATTTGGGACTAAAGCTACACTATGCGTTGGTTAAAATAGCTGCCTAGCTACTTTACGTAAGTGACGTTCCAAATGAACGCATAGAATTGCACACCGCTTAAGTATTGTTTAAGAATCGGATTTACAGGCCCTATACGTTCGTGCGCACTGTGAGACTTCATAGTATTGTTCTTGAATACAGGTGTAAGTGTCTTCGATAAACAAAAATTTTTGAGGCTGCGAGCCTATTGACATCTACCGGGCACATTTCCAAACTTCGGGCTGCTACTGAGAATTTTTCTTTGTAGGAAAAAGCTCAATAGCATTGACCGACCCGGGGATCGAACCCGAGACCTCATGATTAGCAGTCGCATACACTACCGCTACACCACCGAGGCAGTTGATTTATATGGCTAAAGCATGTCAAATGCTAAAAAAGTATTCAAAAATATCGAAATATAGCATATAATTTGTATAAATTGCATATGTTAGTTATTGGTATGTTTAGGTGAAAACATCCGATCGTATTAATTCCATATTTTTATGTGATTGACTTTGATGTTTCAGCTATAATATAATAGTGAATCGAAACAGTTTTTTTTATTTTTATTAAAATGTCAACACCCTGCACTTAGGAATAATCCTTGTATCGCGGGAGACTTTACAAACATACAATTTCAAGGACACAAAGTACACTCAGACTCAGAACAACCATTTGTGGATCACACAAAGAGTTGTCCTGTGTGGGAATCGAACCCACAACACTCGGGCGGGAAGCCAGTATCTAAACGTGGGAAAGGATGGGGTGGTGACACTTGTATTCTTAGTCCGTCACCACACGGATACTTGTCTTCACTTCATGGCTCAAGCGGGAAACCAGCCACTGCTCACCTGATAATTGAACTCAACTATTACTAATAGTAATCGTTGAATTTCTCTTCGTGTCAACTATTACGAATATTAATAGTTTATAGACCACAGAAAAAAATCCTCACAGGAATCGAATCCACAACAGTATAGAACGATATATAAACTGCTACGCCATTAATACATTTAATAGGTAATCATAGTGTATTTTAAGCCATCATAACATAGCTAATATTCGCATTCCCCTAACAATTTTAGCACTGGAGTGTCATTAGCAAGTCCTGTCTTTTTAAGGTGGGAAAAAATGTATCTAACCGCACACCCGTTGTTCGGGGCAACGAACAGGGTAATGTGGGACCCTTCAAGAAACCCGCCCGTAATGGCGGACCACTGAAATTGGTAGACATTTCATCAGTGGTCCGCCGGCGGTAGTTAGTAAGTCCTAACATTTCTGCTACTCTAAATAAGAGTTATAGAACAGTTCAATGATGGAACTCATTGAACTATTAACGGCAAAATCTACATCAAATAGGAATGCATCGAGTAATGCACGCTTCGAATGCTATCTCATAAGGATGTCCGGTGATAAATGTAAATTGCACTTTGTTTCCAAGTTGCTAAAGTTATTTTAAACAAACTGCGATCCGCTTTTCAACCATGGGTTTCGGTGTGTAAGAGCGCCAGAGGTCCAAATGCCATCCTTATTATCCATCCCCTCCACCTCCTATCTACTCGTATAGGTGAGCACTAAGCAATTTAGGCAAAACCCATATCCCACCACTGATTGCACAGATGGCGGAGTGGTTTAGGTCGGTACAATTTAGGGTACCAGTTCGTTAAACCTTCTTAATTCATACTTCTGTTAATAGTATTACGAAAATAATAAAAACAAAAGAGCATTTGTATTAGTCGTTTCGTAGAATCACAGTTATTTCAGCATTAATTCCTTTTTATTTTAGTTTCAAAATCTTCTAGTATCTAATCCTTAACTTTAAAATCACAACCAATGAGCCGAAACGTGTAGGAATTCACTGGACGGTATCCAGAAGATGCAGGTTCAAATCCTGCTCCTGACTGTTATTTTCGATTTCACATTTTTCACTTTGTGTTTAATGTATAGCGCTAAGCATGTCAAATGCTAAAAATATATATAAAAATATCTAAATATAAAAATATATTTAAAAAAAATATATCAATTGGCAAAAAACCTAAAATAATGTGTATCTTGACGCTGGTTCACTATACAAGAAATCCAATACCGCGCCACCCATTCAACACAGTAGGTGTTGAGTAGTTGCATATCAATCAAAGATAATAATACATTAGTAGCATCAATAGATTTTTTTTCAACCCTTTTTCTGTACCACTATATCGCATCCTCTCATGGTGAGAGGGATGAGGCCACAGTCTGTCACGCCCACGGCCTAATTCCGGTTGACAAGCATCAAAGCCGTCGAGAAAATCTCTCAGGCATGCAGGTTTCCACAACAACATATTTTCGAAAAGTCAGAGGTGTGTGCCATAAGAGGTACCTTGGATTCGGGATCGAAATCGATGCCACCGTCTTTGCAGTCCTAAGTTTTACCGATAGCCTACCACTGTAATAAACTCATCAAACACAATAGTTAATAAACACATTAAATGACAATCCAATCTTTGGCTAATTGGTCCAATCAGGAGCAAGTGAACAGATTTCTAAGTTTAGGTGACACGTATTTATCACTGAAGTAACACACAGTGCCAGTGGTCCACAGATACAGGCGAGGAGACGGTACACGGCAGGTTTATTTTATTGGCGAGGGCCTCACACTACTTGACGATTGCCCCGGGCGACGGGGTTTGCGGTTATGGATAGTTTTTCTCGCCTTGACAAAAAAAAAGGAAACGCGTATTTATAATATCCACTGCGGCAATGTAATTGACAGTAATAATTAATTTGTTATTAATTGCAGCCCTCTGCAGTTGATGGTGAATCTTAACAGCCACTCATGGACTCAACAGTACCTAAGGCATAATCTAGGTCTAACCTCGAAAATCTACTTCGCTGAATGATAGGAGGGAAATAGAATGAATCATCCTCCCCCGCATCATCATGATGATCCATCACGAGATACTAAACGTAGTGTTATATGATCTTTGCTTTAGGGCTTATTATAAAGTGACGCTAGATTTGCGAATTTTTTTTTAATAACAAATATGCCAAACCTTTAGAGTCACTTATCTATATATACACAGTTTTTTTTTTATTTAGGATGCATTAATAGTAGAGGAGCCGCTGCCTACTTTTTTAAGTGATTAATAACAGGTTCAATCTTTGTGAGTAGGTTCCGTTCGACGAGACGCCCAAGCTTTTCTCTGTGAAAAATCTCGATAGAGGTAGATAATAAAGAGCGCAGGTATAAAACATTTCGATTTGGTGGGGTGTCGAAATTGTCTGACTAACAGTAAGTTTAAATGATTGGATAATAAACTCGGAATAACAATTGTCCTACAAAATGGGTAGTTTGACTGGAGCGTGCTCTTCTACAAATATAGAGAGAAAAATATAAATAAAGAGGTCATTCAAATTATTAACAATCTGATTTTTTGAATGCAGCTTTGTAAATATTTTTATTTTGAAATGGCCATATAGTCCTACAAATTTAGTGGTAGTTTTCTCTGTCCCACGCTTGGAAGTTGTCGAATTCACGGTCACTTAATAGCTACCTCTTACAAGATTTTTCACTGAGAAAAAATTGCGTGTCTCAATGAACGGAACCTACACACAAATATTCAACCTGTTATTAATCACTAAAAAAATAGGCGACGGCTCCTGGACCATAAACCTTCTTTGAAAAAAAAACAACCTATATTGAAAATCGTTTTAAAATCCGTTGTCTGGTTTAGAAGAAGTAACCGTAAACACAGAGAGAGAGAAGAAGGCGAGAATACTAAATATGCTATTTATAAAAGACAATGCCGTGTGGGGCCGGCTTTAGAATTATCCCACCCTTCTCCACCCATGGGAGTCGTAAGAGCCGACTGAGGGAATACTGAGAGAGTGGGCAGCAGTACTCCTTCGAGTATTAACAACATCCACTGGGATCGCCAACCCGCCTGCCAAGCGTGGCGATTACGGCATTATTCCACATTTTGGGGAGGCCTATGTCCAGCAATGGACGTCGAAAGGCTGATGGATGGATGATAAAAGACAATATTCTGAGGTAACACACGACCTATCGTCCTACTGTGTACGAATCGAACAACACTCGTGTGCGGTCACACGTGTGCAGTTACCGTATTTTAAACTAGCTGCTAACCATGACACCATCCGCGTAGATTTCAGTTTATATATTTCTGCATGCAACTTCGTTTTTTTTTGTTAAAGCGAGAAAAGATGTTACTAACCGCACACCCCATCGTTCGGGGCAACGAACAGGGTAGTGTGGGGTCCTCACCCACTAAAGTAACCTGCCGTGTGCCGTTTCTCCGCCTTCATTGGCGGGCCACTGGAACTATGTTACATTTCTTCAGTGGTTCTGCATGGAACCCTAAATCCTTGGCCAAAATAAAAGTAGCCAAAGTTATCTAGTAGCTTTTTTTTCTAGGTGGGTGGCAAATAAACATACCCACCTAATGGTAATCGCCACATGTGGCTATAGACGCTAGCAACACCAGATACATTATTCGTGCATCGCTATCTCCAAGGAATAAGGTATAGAAGGTAGATAGGACGGATTTTAAGGAGGGAATAGAAAGCATAATAAGGAGAGGATAGGGGAAGGGTTTAGACCTCCGGTGCTCTCACTCACCATACGAAACAAAACGGTAGGAATACCTACCGTTGTTTCACGCAGATCTTTTGTGAGAGGGTGGTCGTTTTTTTTTATTGCTTTGATGGCGGACCAGCCACAGCCCACCTGATGGTAAGTGGTAACCGTCACTCATGGACTCAACTATACCGAGAGTATTATCAAGCCGTTGCGCACCATTCCATTTCTCAGATATGAGATGAAAGAATAAATAGCTATCTTCTGCTACAGTTAAAACACAAAGACGTGCTTCATGACCGGTCACACAGGAGACGGTGGTACCGACCCATTCGGGCCCGATATCAAGTGAGTACTCTCATTTGCTACCCAACCCTACCACCAGTAATGCAATAGGTGATAATTGCTTACTTCCCGCGTTGTACGACACCCACGGGGAAGGATAGGGTGGTGACACTTGTATTCTTAGTCAGTCACCACACGGTACTTCACACAATTTTTCGTTTTAATCGTTTCTTGTTATAAGTACCATAATATATTTCCATATGCATTTAGTAAACGGCTTTTATTTCGCAATTACAAACAGACATTTGAAAATATTTATTAGTATAGATAAGGACAGTGATATCTGCTCCTCGGGTCGGTCAATTAAGAACTCTCTTATTAATTATACATATTTTATAATTAGTGTCTTACAATACAAGGGGTGAAAATTAACAATGTTCTGCCTAACGATATAATTATAACAATTACGAGTAAGTATGAATGACTAATTATAATATTGATTGTCAATGAACTTGTTTATTACATTTTAAATATAATTATCTACAGTAAAATGTAGGAGCGCAGTCGTGCGTCCAGTAGCGATGTGTGTTTGCAGTTTAAAAGTATTTAAAATTCTGTTAAAATGAGTTCCAAAGTGATGTTAGCTTAACATTTAAATAGGTGTTTAATTAAGTTTAGTTTAATTGTCAGAGAAAGGTATTGTGCATTATACATCCTAATATATATATGAACATAAATGTGAAAATGTCTACCTAAGTTTGCATGATTGTTTATTATAAATAAAATACATTTTATTCCGAATAAATGTTGGGGTATGTAGGATAACTACTTTTGCATAAATATAGATATTGTACCATTATAGTGGCGTAGGTACTTATGCTGACCAAATTCTAAGGTACATGCAGACGAAGTCGCGGGCAGCATACTAGCTACTTAGCTAATATTACATACATTTTGCTGTCTCAAAGTGGTACGACAATTTGAATTTGGTTAAATTTAGTTTCCCAGGTATAGTTATTAACAATCTTACTAATATTATAAATGCGAAGATTTGAGTGGATGAACTGATCTGAATGTTATCTCGTACACAAATAGATTACAGTCTGGTATAACTACTTATTATCTCAGAAAAAAAAATGTAGTACGGTCCCCGTGGGATGAATTTGTTTTTGTTTTTTCAGAGCAAGGGATCGATAAGACTTTTTTGCATAGGTAGTGGTATAGCAATATTTGCATAGAGATCATTAGGGTGCTGTAGTAATGTATTTATTTTCTGAAGTCCACGCAGGTGGAATCACGGGCCGAAACTAGCTATTATTAAAACCATGTGAATAAGGTAAACAAATATTCTCCAACGACTGCAAACGAGTAGGGCCTACACACCTTATGGTAAATGCGGTAACTGCCGCTCATCGTATTTAGCAATAGCGAGGGTACAAGTCATTGCCTGCCGTGAGTAACGTGGTTAAAATAAAAAAGTGTGTGTGTACTTGTGTACACGCGTTAGAAGTTATACTTCTTATTATTCTTTATTTAAATATCACAAAATAAACTAAAATGTTGACTATAGCTAACTTCAGGGTGTCGGTTATTCGTGGCGGTGTGCGCGCGTAAAAATTTACTCTCATCATTTTTCCCTAACGCGCCAAAAGAAGTATAACTTCAAAAATGAGGTTGATAAAAATCGACTAATGCCTAGTAGAATAATGACTAGTAGGCACTTTTATAAAGCTGTAACAGAGCTGTCTTAAAACTTAAATGCTTATTTAGGCGTCTCCGAACACAAAACATCCAGAATATTAATGTTTTGTCTGTGTATTCATGCTTCATGCAAAAGTTACGGAATAGATTTGATGAATCTCTTGATTAGCCTTAAAAACTTGTATACGTTTATTCCGCTACTGTATCGAGAACCTGAGATATTATTACGTTAATAATACACACAAATATTACGATTTTACATTTTTTATATCTAAAGCATTTTGGTTTGTTTATTTTAGATTTCAATAACAGCAAGTTATAATGGAGAAAATATTATGTTTTATATATATTACACACTTTGGGTACTGTTATTCAAGTTTAATATTTCACGAAAAATCAAATATAATGTTCGTGCCAGAACAGATTGGACTCTCCAATGAATATTTTGGATTTTCAACATTATTGAGCCGCAATGGGTAAAGTTTAATATATGAAAACATTTAAATTTAATATTGTTATGGAATTAAGTCGCACAATGTTATAATTTCATTGAAATTGCTCCACATAAGAATGCATTGTACAAGTAGAATTTATCAGAATAAATTCTGCGAACTGTAATTTGGATTATGGTGCTTTTTCGCAGCTTGCACTTAACTGATGATAAGTAAAAATGCGCCACTGTAGCGCGACAATCGCCATACAATTTGACTAAAAATAGGTATATATTTTGGTTGATAGCCGCATAACACACTCAGAGTGTATGTTATGTGAGACCATATTATATCGCGGGTGTCATACGAGGGAGTAAGGGAAGTACAAGTTGACCTATTGATAACTGGTTCTGGGTTGGATACGAAGCGGGAGTACCTACTTATCTCGGCCTCGAGCAGGTTGGTACTACTGTCTCCCATATGCCCGATCATTAAGCACAACACACCTAGGTGGAGTATTATGGTTGTAGCGAGAGATAGTGCGAAATGAAATGGTGAGCAGTAGCTGGATTATTCTTAGTATTGTTTGTAGTTTTGTTTGTTTGGTCTTTACGTCATTTACCATCAGGTGGGAAGTGGCTCGTCTAGCACATAAAGTAAAAAATCAGAGTAGTATCCAGAACGAATTATTTGTGAAAGTTGAAATAGAGAGGTTTACGACGAACCTGCATGTCATTCAATCCGGGGAATTGCTCTGGGACCGCTAAGCTATCGCAGTCACATTTTTTTGTTAAGGCGAGAAAAAACATGCCTAACTGCACACCCCGTCGTTCGTGGCAACAAACATGGTAGTGTGGGGCCCTCACTCACTAAATAAACCCGCCGTGTGCCGTCTCTCCGCCTGTATTGGCAGACCACTGGAACTATGTGACATTACTTCAGTGGTAAGCTATCGCAGTCACCTAATGGTGACGCCCAATCTGCACTTGACATTTGTTTTAGATGTTTTGAAGAACAATGCCCTCTTTTACCACTTTCACAAATAATTTGTTCTACAAACCAGCTAAGCATGTCAAGTGCTAAAATACAGATCAAAAGTCATCAGCCTTTCAAAGTCCACTTCTGGACATAAGCAATCAAAATAGTATCCCTCCGATTATTATATTCGTTTGCAATATCCTTTAGGATACAGAGATTATTCTCAAGCGTTGTTCTGTCAGTCAGTCTCATAAAAATCTTCTCTTTTTAGGCTTCTTGTTGGAGCTCCTAAGGCAATGAACAGGATGAGGCAAGCCAGTGGAGTTGTATTCAACTGTTCACTGGAGAATTTAGACGTTGAGCGGGTGATCTGTCGCCAGCTGGGGTCTAGAGCCAGTGACTACACTGTCTTGTTACCGTATGATTTGCAAAATGACGTATGGTTCGGCGCTTCTATAGGCGTCCTTGGCAATGATAGACTTCTGGTAAGTTCCAATTTTTAATTATCTCTTTTCATAGTCTGTCTGCCTGTGAAATTATTGATGTGAAACATCTAATGCGGAGGGAGGGTAAAATCGGCTGTTAGCGTGGCGACGCTTTTATTGTACCTACTTGTCCCGTTCAAATCTTGCACGTTAAATTTGACACACTTCCCGGTTTCCGATTGAGCTGAAATTTTACACTTTAAATGACGCAACCCCGTCGAGTTAGGGCTCGTTTGAAATATCCTGACTAGAACTTCAGTCATAGATGATATCCAGGGTCTGATGATGGAGCTGGAAGGTGACCACAGTAACTCTGTAATGAAACAACGCAACCCCATGGAGTTTGGAATCATTTGATTCATCTTGACGAGTACTTTGTCTTTAGATGGTATCCAGGGTCTGATGATGGAGCTAGAAGGTGGCCATAGGCACTCCGTTATAAAACGACATAACTCCATCGAGCTTCGGCTCGTATGATTTGTCTTGACGAGTACTTTGTCTCTAGATGGTATCCAGGGTCTGACGATGGAGCTGGAAGGTGGCCACAGTAACTCTGTAATGAAACTACGCAACCCTATCGAGTTTATACTCGTTTGATTCGCCTTGAGGAGTACTTTGACAAGTTATGATCATTTTATTTCTACAAAATAATTTCAATGTTTTTACATCTGCTAGACGTCCCGCGACGTCTAGTTTTTTTATCACATACCCACATGCTGTGGCGTTACATGGGCTTAACATACATACATAGCATCACGCCTGTAACAAGTGTAATTAAATGAAGTGTATTACACACCCACGGTTCGCCAACTATGTTTAAGTCCCACGTAATAGGGAGCGAGTCTATTGGCGTCGACCGGGCACATTTCCAAACTCCGGGCTACTACTGAGAATTTTTCTTTTTACGAAAAAGCTCAAAAACACTGCCCGACCCGGAGATCGAACCCGAGACTTCATCATCAGTTCACACTACCGCTGTACCAAAGAGGCAATTGTGACTTAAACGCTTCTTAAACTGAATATAAAACTAAAAAAAAACTAAATAGGTTTGACTATAAAAAAGACTAAATAGATTTTACTATTAAAAAAGATAAAATAGGTTTTACTATAAAAAAAAGATTAAATAGGTTTTACTATAAAAAAGACCAAATAGGTTTTACTATAAAAAAGACCAAATAGGTTTTACTATAAAAAAAGACCAAATAGGTTTTACTATAAAAAAGACCAAATAGGTTTTACTATAAAAAAGACCAAATAGGTTTTACTATAAAAAAAAGATTAAATAGGTTTTACTATAAAAAAAAGACCAAATAGGTTTTACTATAAAAAAAAGATTAAATAGGTTTTACTATAAAAAAGACCAAATAGGTTTTACTATAAAAAAAAGATTAAATAGGTTTTACTATAAAAAGACCAAATAGGTTTTACTATAAAAAAAAGATTAAATAGGTTTTACTATAAAAAATACTAAATAGGTTTTCAATAGTAACTTTTAAAGATTCGCGAATTGTACACATATTTTAAGTAACATAAACGGGTCTTTTTTCGCGTATAAATTAGGTGAAATTCTTAACTACCTTTTACCCGATGCCACCCAGTATATTGTGTGTATTTGTTTATCATTTATCATTGCTGGGTGAAGATGAACATCGTGAGGAAATTTGGGCCAGTATAGTGGACACGGAGGGATTGACCCTCTGACTATCAGAGGAGACCCGTGGCCAATAGTGGGGGTAAAAATAACAAAGGTTTTATTTTTTACATTACATGTTTGTTTCGGTCCGTGTGGTGACGGACTAAGATTAAAAGTGTCACTACCCCATTCTTTCCCATGGGTGTCGTACGAGGCGACTAAGGAGTAAGCAATAAGCACCCATTGTATTACTGGTGGCAGGGCTGGGTACCAAGTGGGAGATGCTAATTTGCTATCAGGACCGAGCGGGTTGGTACCACCATCACCCGTGTCTATCACCGGTCATAAAGCACATCAGTGTGTTTTGTTTGTAGCGGTTATTTCAAATACATCTGTGAAATGAAATGGTGAGCAGCAGCTTGACAATACTCTCACTCTCAGTATAGTTGAGTCCATGAGCGACGGTTACCGTTTTCCATCAAGTGTGCCGTGGCTCATCTGCCACCGTATGCAATAAAAAAACACGTACCAACGATAATATATAGGTAGTAGATACGTGGATAAGCTTGTAATAATCAATATTATTTAATTCTTTTAATTGTTTGTTTGCGTCTAACGACCCTTTGTCTGGCTGACAGCAAAGGTCATTACTACTTGACCCTTCAGATAGCGTCTGAGAGCATCCTGTAAATATTGAATGGGTAGGTACTTAGTTGGCCTTTTATCACGCGATTTTTGTCGCAAGCACATGAATGTAGCAGCGGTTTGAGTGATATCCTTGATGTATCAAAGGTCGTGGCTTCGGCTCACAAATCTCTTCACATTACAAACAGAGACAATACTCGATATTGTGTCTGTTTGTAATGTATCAATGAAAGCTGCTTACTAAATACATATGAAAGTATTTTCGATACTTACGTATAAAGAAAAACCTATTTAAAAAATGTTGGTCTACTTATCTGTTTGTTCCGAATAATCTCCGAAACGGATGGACTAATTTGGACTTGACTATCACTGGCATATCGCCGATGTTATAGGAGTCATTTGGGCTACTTGTAGTATGGAAAAATATTATTATGGATATATAATAAAATATAATAAGTATATATTAAGTATATTATATTAAGGGTGTCAACATACCTATCCTATACCCTTGGTGTTTATCAAAACTAGTTTCGGCTGCTTAATCACAAGAGCTCTTTCTAGTGTTATTAATCTGTGTATAGTTTGCATATATTTTGAGTAATTTCATTGCTTATTTTGCAAAGCTTCCAGTTATAAAGATTCATTCATTGGTAGTAGGCATTTAAAATTATGGTGGAGCTTTCCTAATACCTATTATAATAATAATACATACGTATAAATAAATGCGTATAATAATAATAATAATCACGGGCATTTCACACAACGTCCTCTGGTCCCAAACTAAGCTTAAAGCTTGTACTATGGTTACCAGATTACGGATATAATACATATATTACTTTTTAACATCTCACTAAGAAAATTGAAAATTTTCAAAAGTTGGGAAGTTATTGGTTTTACCCTGTTTTTCGAAAATCGAGTTTTCAACCGATGTTGACGTTTTGAGGTCCTAGGAAGCTTCCCCGAATGTTTCCGCGATATGATCTGTCTGTGAATTGTGTGTGTGTGTGTGTGTGTCCCTCTCATTTTGAACGGATTGACCGATTTTATCGGGGTTGGCGTCATTCGAAAGGACTTGCAAACTTAGATTTTGAATACAATTAGGACTGATTTGAACCGGTAGATCTTGAGAAATCTCAAACAAACTACAAAGACATTTTTTTAGAGCTCAAAACGCTGCGTTGAATGCCGTAAACTACGAGAAAATCAGTTTATTCATTCAGAAGTTATTGCGATTTGAAAATTCAGCGAATAGTGTTTTATTAAATCTCTATCAGACTTTTGAGCTCGAGGAGCTCAAAAGCATAGAACAGTTATTTCTGAGAGCTCAAAATGACACGAAAATTTTTGTCTTTTTTTTTTCACGAAAAGTTTTGAGCTCGAAGAGCTCAAAAGCGTAATAAGCGCAATTTTGAGCGTTTAAGTATCAAATTAGCGGGAAGTTGCAGGGATGGCCTTTAGGGTCAACCGTTTTCCAGATATTTTTTTTGTAAATACATACATATAATAGATAGAAAACACACAGACGCAGTACAAATATCTATTTTCATCGCATAAATAATTGTCCTGAGTGGGAATCGAACCCTCGTGCACGGAAGTCGGTTACACTACCGACTACGCCACGAGGCCCGTCATTGCTTATTTTTTCGTTGTTTTTTGATGTGAAACATCTAATACGGAGGGAGAATAAAATCGGCTGTTAGCGTGGCGACGCTTTTATTTTACTTGTCACGTTCAAATTGCCACAGTAACTCTATAATGAAACGACGCAATCCCGTCGAGCTTGGACACGTTTGATTCGTCTTGATGAGTATTTTGTTTTTAGATGGTATCCAGGGTCCGATGATGGAACTGGAAGGTGGCCATGCGAAACTCTGTAATTAAATGGCACAACTCCATTGAGTTAGGGCTCGTTTGAAATGTCTTGACTAGAACTTCAGTCCTAGATGATATCCAGGGTCTGATGATGGAGCTGAGCTGACCACAGTAACTCTGTAATGAAACGACGCAACCCCATCGAGGTTGGAATCATTTGATTCGTCTTGACGAGTACTTTGTCTTTAGATAGTATTCAGGGTCTGATGATGGGGCTAGAAAGTGGCCATAGGAACTCAGTTATAAAACGACATAGCTCCATCGAGTTTGCGCTTGTATGATTTTGTCTTGACGAGTACAATGTCTCTAGATGGTATCCAGAGTCTGATGATGGAGCTGGAAGGTGGCCACAGTAACTCTGTAATTAAACGACGCAACCCTATCGAGTTTATACTCGTTTGATTCGTCTTGAGGAGTACTTTGTCAAGTTATAATCATTTTATTTCTACAAAATAATTCCGTTGTTTTCACATCTGCTAGACGTTCCGCGACGTCTAGTTTTTTTTTTGTTCCATTGCTTTATTTGCAAAGCTCCCAGTTATACAGCTTTCTTAACTGGAACTAGGCATTTAAAATTATGGTAATAATTCTTCCTAATAATAGGGGTTAAAGTATGAAATTGCCGTTTTATTGTAATAGGTACTTCGAATTGACATAGAAACTTCATGATTTGAGATTTTTGAGTAAATTTTTTTTGAAATGGTACCTATGAGGTTCTTCTTTTAACTAACTATCTAACTAACTTATCATCACGCCATTTCCCTTGCGGGGTAGGCAGAGAGAACAGAGTGCCAAGAGGCTCTATTCTTGCATACATCTCTCGCTTCCTCAACATTCATAACTCTCTTCATACACGCTCACCGGTTTCGGAGACTCCTGACTCCACCTTCCTTCAATACATGACCAATTTGGTCTAGGTAGGTAAGTCTCGGTCTCCCCCTGTACCTACATCTTTCCACTTTCGCATTGTATATCTTCTTAGCCAGTCGCTCGTCTGGCATACTTTCCACATGTCCGAACCATCGGAGCATTCCCTTTCGCATCTTTACACCAATACTCTCTTTCATACCTTCTCGCTCTCTTACGTCATTGTTACAAATGCGGTCAGTCAGCTTCACTCCACAGATTCTCCGCAGAGATCGCATTTCGACTGCATTAATTTTGCTCTCATACTCCTTTTTACATACCCAACTCTCGCTTCCATATAATAACGTTGGGACAAGCACTGCGTTGTGTATTGCGACACGTGCCTTCTGGCTGAGGTGGTAGCTGCCGAGAAGTTGTCCCAATGCTCCGTTCACTCTATTTCCCGCATTCACTCTTCTTTCTACATCAGTGGTGTACCTTCCATCCCGACTTAATCCACATCCAAGATATACAAATTCATCCACTTGTTCTAGCACACCATTTCCTATTGCTACTCTAACATCTGTTCTGGCTTCTTCTCTTTCAAAAACCACTACTTTGGTTTAACTTACATTCACACATAGGCCCCTTTTCTTACAATCTTCTGCCATTACGTTGACTAGGGTTTGCAGTTCAGTCGCAGACTGCGCTAATAGGACCGCATCGTCTGCATATAGCAGCGAGTTAACCACTGAGTCGCCCATCTGAACTCCTACATTCATTTCATTCAACCTTTGTAGATATTTATCCAGATATATGATAAACAGTCTGGCTGATAGAACGCAGCCCTGTTTAACGCCGATATTGACGTCAAACCAGGGTGACATTCCATCATCCAGCCGCACACAAGCTCTGCAGTCCATGTAGTTGGACAGCAACGCTTGTAGTTTCTTCTTTTAAAAAATGTGCAACACTCGATTATCGACTTTCAGTTGTTTTTTTTATTCAGCTTAGACAAGAAAGATGGATACTTCGAAAATTCTAGCGATTATTGAATACGAGTTCCGACGCGGAACTATCGCTGCAGAAACAGCTCGCAATATTGATGTTGCGTTTGAAGAGGGGACTGCTAATGAACGCACCGTGCGATTTTGGTTTAAACGCTTTCGTGATGGAAATTTTGATTTGAAGAACGAACCACGTGGAAGACCGTCCACACATGTGAATAACAATGAATTGAAAGAGATGGTGGAAGCCGATCCGAGCCAAACTGCCCAGAAATTAGCGACATGGTTTAACGTTACTATACCATCAATAGTGACTCATTTGTGTAATCAAACAAATAAAAAAATATGAAAAATGGGTGCCTCATGATTTGACTGATCTGCAGAAAGAAACGCCTGTTGAAACTTGTGTTGCCTTGTTGAATCGTTACAGAAATGAAGGAATATTGAATTGAATTAAGACGTGATGAAAAGTGGATTCTTCAGCGAAAAATGCAATGGCTGACCCAAGGTCAAACGCCGCAACAGTGCTTACCAATAAAAAGGTAATGGTAACTGTTTGGTGGTCTCAGCCTAGTGTTATTCACTATAGCTTTCTCCGATCTGGTCAAGCAATAACGGCAGATGTCTACTGTGCCGAACTCAGAACAATGATAGCAAAACATGCAGTGAAACAGCCCCGACTCATGAATCGATCTTCACCATAATTGCTCCATGATAACGCGAGACCTTAACTCTACAGGAAATGTAATTAAAAACCATTCGTCACCCTCCGTATTTGCCAGACCTTGCTCCAACGGACTACCATTTTTTTTTCATGATTTGGACAATTTCCTACGTGATAAAAAGTTTTCTTCCTAGGAGGCAGCACAAAATGCTTTCACACAGTTTGTAGAATCTAGATCACCAGAGTTATATCGCAAAGGCAGGCAGAAATATATACCATTTGCCGTGTGGGGCCGGCTTTAGAATTGTCCCACCCCTCTCCACCCATGGGAGTCGTAAGAGCCGACTGATGGAATAACGGGGGAGTGGGCAGCAGCACTCCTTCGGGTATTAACAACATCCACTGCGATCGCCAACCCGCCTGCCAAGCGTGGCGATTATGGCACTATCCCCCATTTTGGGGAGGCCTATGTCCAGCAGCGGACTTTAAAAGGCTGATGGATGGATGGATGGAATAGATAGAAAACAACCAGACGCAGTACAAATATCTATGTTCATCACACAACTAATTGTCCTGAGTGGGAATCAAACCCACAACCTCGTGCACGGAAGTCAGTTACACTACCGACTACGCCACGAGGCTTATTTTTTCGCTGTTTTTTTTTCGTTCCATTGCTTATTTTGCAAAGCTCCCAGTTATACAGATTTCTTCACTGGAAACAGGCATTTAAAATTATGATAGAGCCTTCCTTATATTATAAACGCGAGTTGTTTGTTTATTATGTGTACACCTATTATTTATTATACCTATTAATATGATAAATGCATCGGTGATTTTGTACCTTGATTACGCTTTTACGCTATAACTACTGCACCAATCGTTATGAAATTTTGCATTCATATACAGTCGGTGGCCTAAAAAAGGACTATGAAAGACAAAGACTTAGGACATAGACTTTTTATCCCAGAAATATGAATGTCTTTGTTATACTACGCGTGTGGCAAACATTTTTTTTGTTAAGGCGAGAAAAAATGTTCCTAACCGCACACCCCGTCGTTCGGGACAACGAACAGGGTAGTGTGGGGCCCTCAACTACTAAATAAACCTGCCGTGTGCAGTCTCTCCGCCTTTATTGGTTGGCCACCGGAACCATATTACATTCCTTCAGTGGTGCGCGTGGCATACCTACTATTCTGTCAAGAAAGTACCGGGAATGGATGATTTGTTTATGGTTCCAAATTCAAATTTTTGATGTTGTTGTTGTTGTTAGATTGGCACAACTGTTATCGATTTTGGCGCGGAGTTTGAGTTGCATCTGTTATTTATATTAAATTAAATACAGTGCTGGTTTTAGTTATAATGATATAACTAATCTAGTGTGTATTGCGAATTTCATAATGGACAAAAAGATCGAACAAAAAGTTTGTCTTAAATTTTGCATCGCCAATAGAATTTCGTATTCGAAGTCACTGAAAATGTTACAGACGGCTTACGGTTAATCAACTTTATCGAAAACACGTGCTTATGAGTGGTACAAAGCGTTTAAAAGCGGTCGAGATGTGATGGAAGATTTGCCTCGCTCTGGTAGGCCATCAACGTCTGCAACTGAAGTTAACATTGCAAAAGTGAAGGAAATAGTGACTGAAAATCCTCATTCAACTTTGAGAGAGATAGCCGTTGAACTTTCTGTGTCTCACGAGTCGATCCGTATCATTTTAAATCATCACTTGGGTATGGATCATGTTTCCGCTCGGCTAGTCCTAAAAGACCTGAATTTTCTCCAAAAACTCAATTGCATGAGAGTCGCTGAGGACATGCTAGAACGAGTCAATTCCGACCTAACATTCATGAATATTGTTACTGGTGACGAGACGTGGGTTTACGAGTTTGACATGCAAACTAGACAACAAGCTTCGGAGTGGCGACATCCAACTGAACCGAAACCGAAAAAACCACGCCAAAGTCGATCAAAAGTCAAAGTCATGTTGACTGTTTTCTTTGACTACCGCGGTGTTGTGCACTCGGAATTCTTGCCAGAAGGTCAAAATGTAAATGAAGAGCTTTTGAGATTGAGCGTTATGCGGCGTTTAAGAGAGCAAATTTGACGTAAAAGGCCAGATTTGTGAAAAGAAAATTCTTGGATTTTGCACCACGATAATGTGCCTTCGCAGAAGACCATCATTGTGAATGAATTTTTGTCCAAACACTCAACAAATACTATCGAGCAACCACCATATTCACCAGATACGGCTCCAGCCGACGTCTTTCTTTTTCCTAAACTCAAATTACCACTTCGTGGCACCCGTTTTCAATCAGTAGAAGACATAAAGGAGAATTCACGGCGAGAACTGACCTCAATTCCGGAAATAGCGTTTAAAAAATGTTTTGATGATTGGATTATTCGTTGACGTAAGTCTATCGTTTCTCAAGGAGCATACTTTGAAGGTGATACAATAAATTTGGATGAATAACAACAATATTTTTGTGTATTATTGACCTTTTTCGGTACTTTCTTGACAGAGTAGTACAATTATACTGCACACCTGATGTTTAACGGTTACCGAGAGAGATTTTCAGGCAACTTTTTCAAATCATTACCGCGTTGTAGGATAAATGTCATTCTCAGTAGAGGGTACCCAAAATGGTAAGACCACTGAAGTAATGTCACATAGTTCCAGTGGTCTACCAGTACACGCGGAGAGACGGCACACGGTAGGTTTATTTAGTGGCTGGTTTATTAAGTGGGAGTACTCACTTGGTATCGGGCCCGAGCAGGTTGGTCCACCATCTCCCGTGACCGGCCATGAAGCACATCGTTGCGTTTTGGCTGTAGCAGGAGATAGCCGTTTATTCTTAAATTTTATATCGGTGAAATGAAATGGTGAGCAGCGGCTTGACAATACTCTCGGTATAGTTAAGTCCATGAGCGATGGTTACCATTTACCATCAGATGGGCCGTGGCTCGTATGCCACTACATGCAATAAAAAAATAAAAAGAAATTGCGAGAAGCTCGATAAAGGAAATGTGCAAATCTGAGTTAGTCTCTCAACCGCTACTGAAGTCTGCCATCCCGAATTGAATCATGCCGTAAATCAGGTCTATTCTAAGGGTAAGCAGTGGGGTAGGTATAGGTACTTATAATGAAAAAAAATTACAGTATGTACTTACAATGAATTATGTTTGCAGGTAACAGCTCCGAGAACAAAATCTCCCTTCGATTATAAAAATCTACTGCTACATGGAGTCAACTATTTATTAACAAGAAGAAGATGCAAAACATTAGATCCTCTGGCTGACGGTAATTTTATTTTTGTTAAATTTTTACAATCCTTTGAGATAAACTTTAGTACAGCGCCATCTAATAGAAAATAGAATAACTAAGTAACAGTAACTGTCTCAATATTGGCTCAGAGTTAAGAGTTATGTCCAGTAGGGGGCATTAGCTTAGCCCCATATGTTTTGGGTTCACTAAAATTAGTTCTTAGTCTGAGAAAATATTTTTTCATTACTCATACTCTGAAAGTAGGCCTGAAGTTGCCTGAGGAGCGGGTTGAAAGTAATACTTTTTAGCCCTAGGGAGAATTGCTTTCAACTGACAGCTGAGTAATTAGAATAAAAAATGAGTTCTATTTTCTGTACAGCCAGTCAATTTCAGCGCGATGTAAAATTGAAATAACATAAAGTTAAGTACCTATTTATTAAAGAATTTGTTTTTTATATGACTTTATTTTAATATAGTTGCAACTATATCTTTAAAATAACGAAGATTTATATTTTTTCAATGATTAAAATGAAAAATAATGGCTGAATAGCTGACAGGCCACAGAAAAAAAAACAAAATCGGCGGGAAAACGGCGATTCCAAATTCAATTTTTTAAAGTCTCCCATTTTTCCTTTAGCTAATTCATGATTTTTATTTTTAGTTTCCTCGTATTCGTAATGAAAAGCACAGTGTTTATTCACAGTGTTATTTCGAGTTGCTTTCATCCCTAGGGTAACAATGTATAGTACATTGTTAGTGGTGACGTCAGTGACGTGTAATACAGACAGTGAAATACCTAGGTTACAACTGGCACACCACTGTAGGAATGTGATGTGGTTCCGGTGGCCCGCCAATAAAGGCGGAGAGACGACACACGGCGGGTTTCTTTAGTGGGTGAGGGCCCCATACTACCCTGTTCGTTGCTCCGAACCACGGGGTGTGCGGTTACGATCATTTTTTCCCGCCTTAATAAAAAAAAAGGCTACAACTGACACCACCTCTCACAAGGTTAGGTTGTTATAGAATGCACATAATTTATCTAATTCGCTTAAACATTATAATAAGACCCATAGAATATTATACTTACTATATTCTACGTTTATGATAAGACCAATCTATTATGAGAAAAAAGTAATGTTTTATTATATATTTATTATTATTAAGTAGCCTTTGCCAGCGGCATTGATGATTGAGAGTAGCAGTAATATGTTGGTGATTGTGGAATTGTACGCTATGACATCATAATTTCAATGACATTATTTTTTTTAATTCTACAGGGGGCAGAATTAGCCACCAAGCCTTTGTAGCAGATGGAAGGAGAAGAGAATACGGCAAGAGCAACACACACTTGTATTATTATGCACATGGGCAAGTCGGATTCTCGATGGCAATTACTAAAATGGACACCTTGATATTTGGAGCTCCAGGCTTACTGCAATGGACAGGTTTATTTTTTGATTTTATTACTGCTACGTAATGATACTGATTCGTACTCACTAGTAAATAAGTTAGATACCCGAACTATGCAGTTTTGAGGCTCAATATATTGTCAAGAATGTATTTTTTAATAAAACATTATTGTATCTTAGGTCTTATCGTGTCTTAAAAGTCTACACAGACATTTTTTGTTGAAGCGGGAATAAATATTCCCAAACACACAACCCCGTTCGAGACAACTAGCAATTTTTTAACAGTCCTCAGTCTAATCAATAAGCTAAGCATAAAAATATGTAAATTTCGTTCCTTTTTTAAGAAACCATTAACAGAAATCTTGTACGGCCTATGATAATAACTATTGTACTTATATTTGAAAAATAACATAAAACAACATAGCATCACGCCTGCCTATTCCCCGAAAGGATAGACAGAGGTGTATGTAGCTATAACACACCCACGGCTCGCCAGTTATGTTTGAGTCCCACGTAATAGGGAGCGAGCCCATTGACGTCTACCGGGCACATTTCCAAACTCCGGGCTGCTACTGAGAATTTTCTTTTTTACGGAAAAGCTCAATAATACTGCCCAACCCGGGGATCGAACCCGAGATCTTATGATCAGCAGTCGCTCAGACTACCGCTGCACCACCGAGGCAGTCAGCTACTTAGGTATATTTGTATTATTTTATTTCAGGTGGCATAGTTTCTTATACTTATAATCCAAACGACACAACCCCATACACAAATTTACAACCAATTGTAAACCCTTACTACACCATGGATTTGGACCCCGACGATTATTTTGGTAAGTATAACTTATGTATTTTCTTTTATACATATATACCCGTACCTATATTCACCTATCCTAGAGATGTAGACAAACGTCGTACAATGCCACTAAAGGAAGTACCTAAGCAATTATCATCCATTACATGACTGGTGGCAGGGCTGGGTACCAAGTGGGAGTACTCACTTGGTATCGTGCCCGAGGGGTTGGTATCACCATCTCCCGTGTGACCGGCCATGAAGCACATCGTTGCGTTTTGGCTGTAGCAGGAGATAGCTGTTTAGTCTTTCATTTCATATCTGTGAAATGAAATGGTGAGCAGTGAGTTGAGTCCATGTACGACCGTTACCATTTACCATCAGAAGGGCTGTGGCTCGTCTGCCGCTACGTGCAATAAATAAAAAATTCGAATCGCATATAATCAACATTTAAACTCCTTTTAATTCATATTTTTTAAATAATAAGGAATCAATTTTATAAATACACTAGCTCACCAGGCAAACTTCGTACCGCCATATTTTATTTTCGTGAAAATTATTAAAGTACTAATATCGCAATTAAAAATAGAGGTTCGTAGTAGAAGGGTGAAAAATTAGGGTTGTATTTTTGTTGCCGAATCATAAATAAAATAAAATAAAAAAATTGTCAAAAAATAAAAAAATATTTTTTGGGGTGGTCCACCCTTATCACTTACGGGTATGAAAAATAGTTTACATCCTATTCTCAGACCTACTGAACATACACACAAATTTTCATAAAAATTGGTCTAGCCGTTTTGGAGGAGAATGGCGACAAACATTGTGACACGAGAATCTTATATAGGTATTACTAGCTGACCCAGCAAACGTTGTTTTACCATATAAATTTTTTCTACATCGGCAGTAGAAGGTTGAAAATTTTGGGGTTGTATGAATTTTTAATGCCGAATCATAATAAAAAAAAATAAAAAAATATCCAAAAATTAAAAAAAAAAATAGGGGTGGACTACCCTTAACATTTAGAGGGATGAAAAATAGATGTTGTCCGATTCTCAGACCTACTCAATATGCACACAAAATCGGTTAAGCCGTTTCGGAGGAGTACGGTAACTAACATTGTGACATGGAAATTTTATATATTAGATACTAGTTTAGATTCATTCTAGTTAACCTAAAATGTTACAATTTTGGCAGACTACGATCATATGATCATTACACACGTGTTTATGATACTTAGAGCATTCAGTTTTAAAGACATCTAAAACAAAAATGTAAAGTGGAGATTGGGTGTCACTATTAGGTGACTGCGATAACTTAACGGTTCAGAGCACTTCCCCGGATTGGATGGAATGCAGGTTTGGATTCTGCTCGCAGTAAAGCTCCCTTTTTCCACTTTCACAAGTAATTTGTCCATCCAGTCTTTGTTTTAGACCATAAGTAACAAAGTTGACAATTATTCACCTACCCGGAATTTCTACACAAACAATTACCTGGGGTGTCGTGCACCCCAAACATGCTCTCCAAGCCCAACCGTTCACGATCTAACATCGTTCGCGACTAAATTGTAAACGTCAAACACGTGCTTACGAAGCTACATAGAAGAGCAGCGCGCTAAATTAAAATTTTAAGAAGTTATTACCTAGCCTGGAAACTTTTAATCAACGATTGTCTGTTTCGTTTGTCGGTTTTTTATTATCGTTCAAAGATTTATCCCAGAAAGGTTTGATGTGATGAGATATTACATCATAAATAACTTTTTTTAACATCCTGACTCAGACCAGTTTTTTTTTTAATTTTTAGATTAGATACCTATTCATCATACCTAATTACTAATTTAATAAGAACATTACCATAAAATTGGATTTCTACTTCACTGTAATCCAACATCAAAACATACCAACAAATTAAATTAAAAATAGATTAATGGCTGCGTAAAAAGGTTGTATAAGGTGAATGCTTATTGCCAATCGGCCCCGGCTGCCCAACCCGGCGCGGCTGGACCGCCGCAGCGCATGGAGGTGGATATCGTGGTCCAATAACTGATCACGACGCTATCCTCCTCCAAGGGAATCTCGGCCGTTCCGCCAGGGCGCAGGACCTCTTCCTGCAATCCATGGCGGAGCGGTCGATCGGTGTTGCCACAGCCGCGGAGCCCTACATAGTCCCGGATCGCCCCAATTGGGCGGGTAGCGGGGATGGCTGCGTGGCGGTCGTCGGTTCGGGGGCGCCGCATTCCCCGCCCTTGTCACTCAAAGACCAGGGCATGGGATATGTGGCGGCTGAATGGGGAGGGGTCACGCTGTATGGCGTGTACTTCTCCCCTAGTCGTAGTCTGGCGGCTTTCGAGGTCCTCCTGCACAATCTGGAGACCTCGATACGGCGTATAGCACCGAGCCCTGTGCTCGTGCTGGGGGACTTCAACGCCAAATCAACGGCATGGGGGTCCCCCGGGACGGACGCCCGAGGTGCGGCGGTCCAAGAGTGGGCGGCAGCGGCGGACCTCGTG
The DNA here is from genome assembly GCA_948253155.1 of Leucoma salicis. Classification (NCBI taxonomy): domain Eukaryota; kingdom Metazoa; phylum Arthropoda; class Insecta; order Lepidoptera; family Erebidae; genus Leucoma; species Leucoma salicis. The sequence goes on along the minus strand of OX411808.1, from coordinate 3,340,967 downwards.
TTGCTAAACCGAGGGTCCGCCCTAACGTGCGTGCGGCGCGGGGGCAGGTCGATAGTGGACCTTTCGTTCGCTAGCCCCGGTGTCGCCGCACGCGTAAGGAGCTGGCGAGTTCTGGAGGAGGTCGAGACCCTATCTGACCACAGATACATTCAGATAAAGGTCTCCCGGACCCTTCAGGGCGCCAGCAGGGGTCACGCGGAGGACAGAACTCCCGCTTTTCCGCGATGAGCTGTGGGTAGGCTCGACCGGGACCTGCTAGTGGAGGCTGCCATTTTTCAATCTTGGCTGCCTCCCCCCCTGACGGAAGACGTGGACGCCGAGGCTGGCCGCATTCCCTCCCCTCCCCCTCTTACAGAGACCCTCCAGCCGGGCTTCCTCTCTGAGGTGGTCGAGGGACTTTTCCCCTCACGGGCGGTGCACACGCCCCGGTCATGGCTCCGCCAGATGATGACCGGGAGGCCGACGACGGGGAGGTACCGCCCGTGACGACGACGGAAATGGGGGCGGCGGCAGCGCGTATGCGGAGAGGCGCCGCCCCCGGGCCGGACGGGATTCCCGCCCGAGTGCTGGCCCTGGTCCTCGACCACCTTGAGCCCCGCCTCGGGGAGCTGTTCGGCGCTTGCCTGGTGTCCAGACGGTTCCCTGACTGCTGGAAGGAGGGGAAGCTCGTGCTCCTGCCGAAGCTGGGACGGCCTCCGAATACGGTCTCGGCCTTCAGGCTCATCTTGTTGCTGGACGAGGCGGGCAAACTCCTCGAGCGGGTGGTCGCTGCCCGCATCGTCCGGCACCTAGGAGCAGTTGGCCCCGACCTGTCCGACGCCCAGTTTGGATATCGGGCAGGTCGGTCTACGGTCGACGCCATTCTGCGCCTGATGGCCGTGGCTGCGGAGGCCTGACGGGCTCTTCGGCCTCCGAGGTGATCCTCGAGGGAAGTGCTGTTGGCGGTATCGCTTGACATCGCCAACGCCTTCAATAGTCTGCCATTCGGCTGCATCAAGGAGGCACTCCGGTACCATGGAGTGCCCCTTTACCTAAGGCGGCTGGTGGCAGACTACCTGGACGGCCGCAGCGTCCTCTTCGTGGACCGGGAAGGGGACGTTGTAAGGAGGGCTATGTCGTGCGGCGTCCCGCAGGGTTCGGTTCTTGGGCCGCTCCTGTGGGACATCGGCTATGACTGGGTCCTCCGTGGCCGGCTCCACCCCGGGCTGGGCGTAATTTGCTACGCAGACGATACGCTCGTCACAGCACGGGGCGGGACCCTCGAGGAGGCGGCAACGCTGGCCACCTCAGGTACCGCGGAGGTGGTCAGGCGTATCAAGGCGCTAGGGCTTAGGGTGGCCCTTGAAAAGTCGGAGGCCCTACTCTTCCATGGGCGCCGACGGGGCCCGCCCGCCAGCGCCTCGATAACGGTCAACGGTGTGGGCTTCCCAATCCAGGCCCACATCAAATATCTGAGCCTGGTATTGGATGGACGGTGGCACTTTGACGAGCACTTCCGCTGTCTTGCGCCAAGGCTCGTCGACACGGCGTCCGCCCTCGGGCGACTGATGCCGAATTTGGGCGGACTGAGTCTTGCGTGTCGACTCTACGCGGGGGTAGTACGGTGGATGGCACTGTACGGCGCGCCTGTGTGAGCGGAGTCCCTGGCCGCTCGCAATAGGGCCCTTCTGTGGCGTCCACAGAAGGTCGTAGCGGTCAGGGCAATACGCGGGTACCGCACGGTCTCGACCGATGCAGCCTGCGCGTTGGCCGGAACCCCCCCGTGGGATCTGGAGGCGGAGCTGCTCGCCGACGTCTATCGGCGGGAACTCGTTGCAGTCATAGGCGTGGACCTGTCGCTGCCGGCCGTTGCGCGAGCGAAGGTTGGCAGTAACAGGGCCTGGACCGCGGTCGCCGCCTTCTGCGAGGCTGTCATCGCGGAAGGAGGTGGCGGAGAGGGCCCGTGAGGAATCCTCCTTCGCGGACCCGATTCGCCGCCGGCGCGAGGGGCGGCGTGCGCACGCTTACTTGCGCCTGATGCCGCCCTAGCCGAGGCTGCGGACGGTGGGGTCGGGGAGTACCCTGCCGTCCGCGGAAGCCTACCGCGAGGGTGCGACGTCCAAGTGCGCGAGGCGTCGCTCAAGAGAGGGTGCCCGAAGGGGCTGCCGCTTGCGGATCGCGGTCGTAACGACGCGGTACCCGTGACCCGCCGTAGTAAGGGCGGGTGGAGGCGCACGGTGGGTTTTTAGTGGGTGAGAGCCCCACACTACCCCGTTAAAGTTCTATTTAACTCTATTAATATTTCAGGGTACAGCGTAGAATCTGGTGTTTTCGAAAAAAATGGTAGCATCCTCTATATTGGAGGAGCTCCAAGATCCAACATGGCAGGTGGAAAGGTAATATATTTTATAAATAATTATAATAAGATACTTAGGTATAAACATACAGCGATGGATACGTACAACGAGGCTAAGTTTCCAGTGTAATAATAAATATAATTATGCGTACCTATATATTTATATTCAAAGCAAAAAAGGAAGAACAATCTCTTTCGATTTTAGTATACGTTAGGTTAGATGAATAAATTATGATCTATGAATATAATGTATCTATTAGAAAACTGCCCCGACACCACAGTGAAATTTAAAACAAAAATATATTTTTTGAAGAAAAAAAAACTGTTGATAACTTTATTATGATGTACAAGATCTTAAAATATCAATATATTTTGCTGTAACTATTATATTGATCGTACAGATGTCAGATCTTCTAAAAGATCAAGATAATTATTCATAGGTATCGAATAGAATAACGATGTTATATACAAGTATGAATTTTTTGATTCTTTACTTACACAAGATTTTTTACTAATTTTAGCTTAGCGCTAATTTTGTTATTGGCAGTAATATAAATTTGCACGCCATCACTATAGCAATATATGTAATCTATTACGTAATTTTTAAAAACCTTTCTTATTTTAGCAAATAAGTGATGATTGATTGATTGATTTAAAGTATGGTAGCCCTACATACCTATACAAATTTAATATGCACTGATTAAAACTTAAAATTAAATTCCTTGACTGATGTTGATTATATCTAGCTTATTTTGAGGATCATGTGCATCTCTATGGGCTATGAATTGCTTGTGACTCTAACATTACTACAACATAATTATATGACCAAATAACATCGTGTAGAACACCGTGCGTCCATCGTCCGTTTGCAATAACCAGACTAATCCAATACCTATTCCTAAGGTTTTAATATTCAAGCCAACAATTGAAGAATCTAAACCTCTAGACATTAGAGCTAAAATCATGGGTCCTCAGCAAGGGTCCTATTTTGGATCCAGTCTTTGTTGCACAGATATCAATGGAGATGGTTTAGATGATTTGCTGGTAGGAGCTCCAACTTTTGTGGAAAATAATGGAGCCTTGCCATATGATCAGGGAGCTGTATTTGTTTATATAACGAGAGAGGTAAACCAGGTAATAATTTTAAATATTTTTATATATATTTGAAGCACTTGATATACTCAGCCATTTCTAGAACACAAAGCGCGAAAATGTGAATTCGAAAATAATAGTCACGAGCAGGATTTGAACCTGCGTCTCTTTACGGTATTCCACCTTTCTATACGCTTTGCCAATTCAACCATCGTGACATCCATTCGGGACTACTTATATCAATAAGAAATTCTCTGTTAATTTTCTCGGGTGATGCCTGCGCCATCTATTGGATGATTTGCTAATGTATGCATGTTCCGACCAGTTAAGCCTAATTACTTACAATTGAGATTCATTCAATCCTTTTTCGCACTTTGTGTTCAAGATAAACACTGTTTATTCAACAATTCCATTTATGTTGTAAACTACATTGTGCCCGCGACTTCGTTCGTAAATTACTAATATAAAAACAAAATTCTATGGCTCATGACGTGGGGTTTGAATGTTAGCCTCGTATCAAGGCCCAAAGTCGTCCAGCGGGCCATGGAGCGGGCTATGCTTGGTATTGCCCTACGTGATCGAATCCGTAATACGGAGATCCGTAGGAGGACGAGAGTGACCGACATAGCCCGCCGGGTTGCCATGCTGAAGTGGCAATGGGCAGGCCACATCGCTCGACGAACCGACAACCGTTGGGGAAGAAAGGTTCTCGAACAGCGACCACGTATCGGACGGCGCAGCGTAGGACGCCCCCCCCACCAGATGGATCAACGATCTGATCAAAGCCGAGGGGAGCCGTTGGATGCAGTCGGCACAGAATCGCTCGTTGTGGCGTTCTCTTGGGGAGGCCTATGCCCAGCAGTGGACGTTGAAAGGCTGATGGATGGATGGATGGATGGCTCATTAACTATCTCTTCTCGTATGTAAAAATAGCTCCCTCAGGAACCAATGACTTTTCCAGGATTAAAAGTAGCCTATTATATGCCTTTTCCTGGGCTTCAGACTATAGATATGCAACATTTCATGATATTGGACTCTGTAGTTACGGTGTGAGAGCGTAACATAAAAATTTAATTTTCCATTTACAATATTACGAGTAAATAACGTTCCATCAGCCTTTCAACGTCCACTGCTGGACATAGGCCTCCCCAAGAAAACGCCACAACAAGCGGACCCGTCATGGGGGATAATGCCGTAATCGCCACGCTTGGCAGGCGGGTTGGTGATCGCAGTGGATGTTGTTAATACTCGAAGGAGTGCTGCTGCCACCTCCCCCGGTATTCCCTCAGTCCGCTCTTACGACTCCCGTGGGTAGAGAGGGGTGGGATAATTCTAAAGCCGGCCCACACGGCCAAAGCGGGCCCCACACGGCCAGTAAATAAGGTTGTGAAAGTTTATATATTTTTATTTTGCTATTTCAAAGCTGTAACAGAGCTGTATGTACATATAAGATATTTAAAAAAAATAATGTGTGTGTGTACCTACTTGTGTTGGTACACGCGTTAGAAGTTATACTTCTTTGGCGTAACAGGATAAAAATCTTTTAAAAAATGTTATCTTTTGCCTTATTCTACGTTTGTAGAAAAAACGACACTACCAATAGAAAAAAGGTATTTAATACATTGAGAGTTTTATTATAACGCATTATCTAGTTAAATAAAGTTTATTTAAATATCGCAAAAAAAAAACTAAAATGTTGACTATAACTAACTTCAGGGTGTCGGTTTTTCGTGACGGTGTGCGCGCGCATCGTAAAAATTTACTCTCATCATTTTTCCCTAAAGCGCCAAAAGAAGTATAACTTCAAAATTACTGTATTAGGCTATATAGTCATGTCTGAACACAAAACCTTTTTTGTTTTAGTTATTTTGTTTGTTTGTTCATCACGCAAAAACTACTGAACAGATTTTGATGCAACTTTTTTATTTGATAGCTCTTGATTAGGCTTAAAAACTGACTTTGAAAAAAAACTAGCTTTGGGTGGGGTGGAGCTGCCGGCTAAGACTAGTTGTATTCTTATTTGCGAGCATTTCGGAGCGGTAATCTTTAGTTTTGTGCTTGCTAGTTATCTAAGCTGGAATTATCAATCCATGAGTGTGTGTAAAATATAGTATCATAAAGTATTTTTCTTTTTCAGTCGTCATCTACATTCACTTTCGAAGAATGTGGATATGTAACAGGATCTGGAGCCGACGGAGCACGATTCGGTACTGCAATCGCCGATCTTGGAGACGTAAACGGCGATGGATTTACAGGTAAGCAAGTAATCAAATCGTCTAAGAAGTAAGGTTTGCGATGTGTGTACCAACGATCATGAAATGTTATAGCTCAGTGGCTTAGAGCACTTCCCCGGATTTTCGGATTTCCCCGGACGCGGGTTCGATTTCCGCTCGCACTAAAGTTCTCTTTTTCCTCATTCACAAATAATTTGTACTTTAAAAACTATATACATACGTGTAAATGACATCGTACCGATAATTGATCATGGGTTCAGTACTCGATTCTGAACACCCAGGTGGTGGAAATTCGCATCGGCGTTTTCATGAAAATTGCAATTTATTTTTAATTTTATTAAATTGAATATGAGATAAAATCGTTATATTGTTCCATCTAAATCTATTTTAGGTAATAAACCTATTAATCACCGATTTACTCGAAAAACTGCAATGAATTGAAACCTTCGTCATGTTTTTTAGTAGCGTTGTTAATGATTCGATGGTGGCTAAAAAATTGCTAACTTTGTAACCCGTCGTTGTCGACGAAAATGTTACATATTACTCGTATTACAGTTATTTGTTAACATTTTTGTCTGAAGTTATCGGTATGATGTCGGCCTCGTAGCGTAGTCGGTAGTGTAACCGACTTCCGTGCACGAGGTCGTGGGTTCGATTCCCACTCAGGACAATTATTTGTGCGATGAACACAGATATTTGTACTGCGTCTGGGTGTTTTCTATCTATTATATATATTATATCTATTTACTAAAAAAAGTAATATAATGTATTATATCCGTAATCTGGTACCCATAGCACAAGCGTTAAACTTAGTTTGGAACCAGAGGCCGTTGTGTGAAATGTCCGTTTTATGTCTTGTGTAACAATCCTCCAATGTTTTTTATCGCCAGATGTCGCTATAGGCGCTCCATGGGAGGACTATGGAATTGGAGCAGTATATATTTATATGGGTAATTCTAATGGGTTAAGCAAAGAAAATGTGCAACGTATACAACCCTCTAATGCACGAGGCTTTGGCTGGTCGATCTCTAAAGGCATCGATGTAGATTTTAATAATTGTAATGGTAAGTTTTACTCTCAATTTTGATGGATTTGAAACTATTATTGTATTCATAATATCCCATCAAAACATAAATGTGAAATGAGAGCCAAGTTCAATATTATGATATACGCCTTCGTTGTTGACTTCAACGACAAAAGAAGTGAGATCTAAATGGGTGCCAAGATCAATGGTCAGTTCTGATTTATTTATAACAACATAAAATATTTTATAACAACTTAAAATATCATTTCTTCTTATAACTTAGGATAATTTACTGAAGCCTAATAAATAATACTCAATATATGAGCCAAATTTGACATGTTTATGTGAAATATTTTTTGAGTTATGAGGGGATCAAAAGTGGCTACTAACGGTTCGTGTAATTTTGCACACGGTACTCTCTCTCGCGAAATCTTTTGCTTGAACTTGGTTTGACACGCTGCCGCGTGTCTAGATTTCCGCAGTAACGTGTCTGGCAATATAAATTAAATTTCCCCTTTCATGGGACATCATCAGCCTAGCTTAATCACAATCTTTTTGTTGGCTTCGGATCTGCCCCCTGAGGCAGAATGTCATATTTCACGTGTCGACCGTATCGAGATCACTGTGATTGGTTGAAAAACCGACGCGTGATGTCACTTTAATCCGTTAGCCAATCACGGTGATCGTACAAGCGAGACGATACGATCGACACGTGAAATATGACATTCTGCCTAACCCCCCTGTTCGGTTTTAGCTAATCCACCAGCATTATTTACACGGAGCGACTGCCTGTATGACCTTTACTACCCAACTAAGAGCACAACCGGTAACTTCTTTTTTTTATTGCATGGGGTGGCAGACGGGCCACGGCCCATCTGAAGGTAAATGGTAACCGTTGCTCATGGACTCAACTATACCGAGAGTATTGTCAAGCCGCTGCTCACCATTTTATTTCACAGATATAAAATGAAAGAATAAACGGCTATCTCCTGCTACAACCAAAACGAAACGATGTGCTTCATGGCTGGTCACACGGGAGATGGTGGTACCAACCACCTCGGATCCGATAGCAAATGAGTGCTCCCACTTGGTACCCAGCCCTACCACCAGTAATGCAATGGGTGATCATTGCTTACTTCCCTTAGTCGCCTCATATGACACCCGTGGGAAAGAATGGGGTGGTGACACTTGTATTCTTAGTCCGTCACCACACTTTAGAACAAGACGGGAGTTATATTTTTTATTCAGGAATGACAACCTGTGACAACTTCCAGGATATTATTTGATAACCGGGACATACTGTTTAATGTGCTTTCCGAAGCACGGAGGAGGTGATGTGTCCATAAATAGGTGTCATTAAACACAAAGTGCGCCGTGTGGGGCCGGCATCAAGAATAGCTCCACCCCGTCTCTTCCTATGGGAGTCGTAAAAGTCGACTAAGGGATTAGCGGGGGACCGGGCAGCAGCGGTTCCCTGTGTACTAAAAACTTCCACTGCGATCGCCAACCCGCCTGCCAAGCGTGGCGATTATGGTAAAAACCCCCAAATGAGTGCACAGAGACAAACATTGGCCCCCAGTCACGGCAGCTCCGCTATCCCGTGGCCTAACGGTAGCGGGCCCGGTAACGGCGGAGCAAGGGGTGCTAAGAATCCCCGGTCGCGATCCGGCTACCACAAACGACTTCTGGCCCTGGTAACACACAACGTCAGGACACTGAGGACTGACGAGAAGATCACTGCGCTGGAAGAGGAATTGAGCAAGATCTGATGGGAAATTGTAGGATTATCAGAAGTGACAGACAGGGTGAGGGCACGATAATCCTTCAGTCCGGAAATTTGCTCTTCCACCGGGAGGGCGACCACCAGTCCCAGGGTGGTGTCGGGTTTATCGTTCGCAAGTCTCTCATAGGTAACGTGGAGAGGATTGAGAGTGTGTCGAGTAGGGTAGCGTACCTTATGCTCAGAATAACCAAACGGTATTCGCTGAAGGTCATACCGTTTACGCACCTACCTCGACACATTCCGACGACGAAGTGGAGGCCCTCTACGAGGACATCTCGGAAGCTATTCACGCGGTCGGTTCGACCTTCTTTAAGAACAGTCGCGTCAATAGGACTCAAAATTTTCGGACCAAACTCTTAAGCTCATGGCAAGACGGACAGAAATGACGGCGCAGTCTTCGGCTGATTGGTCCAATCAGTGGCGACTAAACAGGCAGATCTCCAAGTCTATGCGACAAGACATTCGCTGATTTAATACCCTGCGTATTAAAGAGGTGATAGAGCGGAACCGAGGTTCCAAAGTGTTCGCTAGAGATCTGTCTGTTGGGAAAAGCCAGCTGACCAAGCTGAAGACCAATTATGGCACTGTTGTTTCATCCAAAGATGAGATATTAAGAGAGGTCCATGAGTTCTATGGACAGTTATACAGATCCCAGAACCCTGTTTTCAGCTTGGTCCATTAGCCCAGATCCAAGTTAACTCGGCATTTTACCGAAGATATCCCGGCCGTCAGCCTATACGAGATCAGAATGGCCCTCAAACAACTAAAGAACGGAAAGGCACCGGGAGAAGACAGAATTACTATAGAGCTTCTGAGGGCAGGCGGAAAGCCGGTCCTCAAAGCCCTCCAGAGGGTATTCAATTCTGCCGTTCTCGGGGGCGACGTTCCAGAATCGTGGACCAGGAGTGTGGTGGTGCTGTTCTTCAAGAAAGGCGACAGAGCCCTCTTGAAGAATTATAGACCCATATCGCTGTTGAGCCACGTCTATAAGTTGTTTTCGAGAGTCATTATAAATCAATTCACGCGTAGGCTCGACGACTTCTAGCTTCACGAACAAGCCGGTTTCCGAAAAGGCTATAGTATCATAGACCACATACATACGCTGCGCCAGATTATACAGAAGACCGAGGAGTATAATCGGCCTCTGTGTCTAGCGTTTGTGGACTATGAGAAAGCCTTCGATTCGATCGAAACTTGGGCGGTGCTGCAGTCCCTTCAGCGGTGCCAAATTGACTATCGGTAGTGTCTCCCGACTAGTAGGTCTAAAAATGAACATGGACAAGACGAAAGTAATGCACAATAACCATGTCATTTCAGCACCGGTCCTAGTCGGGAACGCGGATCTCGAGGTTGTCGATCACTATGTATACCTGGGACAAACAGTCCAGTTAGGTAGGCACAACTTCGAGAAAGAGGTCAATCGACGAATCCAGCTCGGCTGGGCAGCGTTCGGGAAGCTGAGGAAGATTTTCTTGTCCAATATTCCACAGTGTCTGAAGACGAAGGTCTACGACCAGTGTGTGTTACCGGTGATGACTTACGGAACAGAGGCGTGGTCATTAAATGTTATATCAAGGCTCAAAGTCGGTCAGCGTGCCATGGAGCGGGCCATGCTTGGGATCTCTCTACGTGATAAGATCTGTAATACGGAAATCCGTAGGAGAACGGTAGTAACCGACATAGCCCGCCGGGTCAGCATGCTGCAGTGGCAATGGGCAGGCCATATCGCTCGACAAACCGACAACCGTTGGGGAAGAAAGGTTCTCGAGTGGCGACCGCGTATTGGACGGCGCAGTGTAGGACGGCCTCCCACCTGGTGGACCGATGACCTGGTCAAAGTCGCAGGCATACGTTGGATGCAGGCGGCACAGGACCGTTCGCTGTGGCGTTCCCTTGGGGAGGCCTATGTCCAGCAATGGACGATGAAAGGCAGATGGATGGATGGATGGAAACACAAAGTGAAAAATGTGAAATCGAAAATAACAGTCACGTGCAGGATTTGAACCTGCATCTCCTTGATACTGTCGAGATGCTTTGCCAATTCAGCCATGGTCACAATTGCGCCTGACTGCTAATTTCTCTCTGATCTGATGTATGTTCAATTATGAGTTTTTTATGAAAATTCAATTTAACCTTTTCATGTTTTCAGATTTAGCTGTAGGTGCCTTCAATAGCGCAAGTTCGTACTTGTACCGTTGTATTCCTACAATGAGTGTACATGCAAAGATTTCATTATCGGATGCTATAAATTTGGCGCAGAATGTTGAAACATTCATTGCTACATTTTGTGTAACAGCCCCACCTATCAAGTTTAGCCCAGATGTCAAATTGAGTATGTTTTTATTATTACTATAGATAATTAATAATGATGCTGTATAGACTATATTAAAGTAGGTAAAGTAGGTTCGGGAAGAAAGTTTAAGAAAGGCAATAATGATTAAATTGAAGAATAAAATTTAAAATTTTAATGACAGACGGTTGGCTAAAGTTTTTAATTTTAAAAAGCACTAAACAGTAAACTTAATTATTCCATTGTAAGTATGTCCTCACAACATTCACCTACAATCACAGGTGAACATCTTTTTTTAGAAGTACAACTTCTGCATTCAAAAGTTTTATTAGGTGTTTTCTACTGCCTATTTTCATCCATCGACTACTTTTCTTCTTTCGAAATATTATTACAAAACTTTGCTCCTATGTACTGTCACAGCATAATCATGGGTGACTTTAATACTTGTCTTCTTAAAATGGATTGCAAACGGAGATCCAGCAAAAATATGGAAGTTTCTTAGATCATTGGCAGTCGGTAAAACTAACCCTAAAACTTGCTTAAACTTAGATATTAACTTACTTAATTATTATTTCTGTAAATCTTCAAACTTTGATATTTCAAGAAAAAACAATACTCTTCAAAAATTGTCTTCAATCTCGACTGCACATCACACTCCTTTCTATTTTAGTCAATTTGCTGATTGTGATGTTAGGAAGAGCATTATGTCGATTACGTCAAATTCTACAGGAAGCGACTGTGTTAGCCGTAACATGATGATTGATGAAATCCTTCCAGTGATTAGTCATATATTCAATTACTCTGTGGCTACTGGAACCTTTCCAACTGCTTGGAAACATGCCCACATAACTCCTATACCTAAAAAAAGCAATGAATCGACCTTTTCTGAATTTCGTCCTATTTCAATACCACCTTTCCTTTCCAAAATCCTTGAACAACTTATCCAAATCCAACTCTGCACCTACATCTCCGAAAAACAAAACCTGAACCCTCTTCAATCTGGTTTTCGACCGGGCCATAGCACTACGACAGCCTTGGTTCATATTACGGAGGACATAAGGCTTGCTATGGAAAAGGGTGACTTAACAGTCCTAGCTCTTCTCGACTTTAGCAATGCTTTTAGTACCGTTGATTTTGACGTACTCCTCGGCATTCTAAGCTCCCTTAACATATCTCCAGAAGCTATTTACTGGTTTCTTAGTTACCTGTTTGGCTGCCGGCAATGTATGTACTTTGAAGACAATGTTTCTTCATGGTGTTCAACGTTTGCAGGGGTTTCTCAGGGCGGCGTTCTTTCACCTCTACTCTTCTCTATTTACATAAATACTATCTCTGATAAACTCACTTTTTCCTACCACCTATATGCTGATGACCTCCAAATTTATTCACAAGCTCCTAAGTATTTAAATTCCTTTTTCTACGATATTAGGATAATTAATTGACTCATTTGTTGCCGAGCGTTCTTGAGAATGCCTCGTTTAGAGGCGAAACACGTGTCGAATTTATGTTCGGATTTTTGCGGAATATTGCAATATTGTGGTTCTGAGAGTTCTACCGTATCGCATGGTTGTGTCGCGTTGGTGAGTTTTTTGTCACTATCGTGCATGGTACTTTGCTATTATCACATTCTCCTCTATCTGTGAGAGTGCAGATTGGCAATCTTAGGTTATTCTCTCCAAAGATAACCGGGATTGACAATCCGTGGGTGAGTGGTGGGCTCTCCTCCTAAAAATATCCATTCTATAATAGTGATATTAGGTTAATTGCAACAAAGTACGAGTATTAAGATTCATAACTAATGATGGTGTTGAATTGGGAAGGACGCAAAGGACGCAAGTTTTAGACATGCTTATAGAAAAGTCATTTTTTTCCTTTTAAGATATATTTTTCTAATAAAACAGCGTTGCATTTCAAACGCTAAAAATCACAAAAAATATATATAGCACACATACTATTATAAATAAGACGACGAATGACGGCGATAAAGTTATTTCAAAATAGGTAAAACATAGCCGAATATAAAATATGATCGTAAATAATCGTGTAAAAAGGATTTCGTTTACATCTATTACCTTAAATTGATCATCTTAAAAAGCAATTTCACTAGAGAAAATTTAGATTAAAATCCATTTATCCAGTAGAGGAAACTTTGATCAAAATTCATTTCCACTGCTTTATGCCCATAGACGAGATTTATTATATTTTATACGAGTATATCCTCTTCAAATAAAGTCCCGTACTAACTAGCAAGAACGTATGGGATGTAACATTACATTTTTAAGATGATTTCAGATCTTATTGGTAAAATTAATGTTGATCTGGAGGAAACTCGAGCCTTTGTTGTGGAAGATTCTACATATGCTATAACAGTTACTCCTGAAAGCCATACGTGTGACGAAAGGACTATTTACGTAAACGTAAGTACTTTTTATTTTGGAAAAAAGATGTTCATATATTAAAAATGGAGAATTTGGTGTTTCCATTAATTTTGAATTATTAATCAAGAATTAAATATTTTTATAATATTAACATTTCAGTTATCTGCGGATCTTTCCAAACCAATGAGTTTAACGTTTGAGCTTGAAGCCAACGAGATATTGAAAGGTAAGAATCAAGATTATGACCATTAGAGGGTCATATTTGATGATATTAAATATAGGTTTTAATTTATATCAATTAGGTACTTGCCAACGGTTAAAACGATCGTCACTTGCAAGAGGATAAATAATGTAATTCTATAATTTAATGGAATAAATATTTAAAATTCTATAAATTAATGGATTATCTGTTATAATTTGATAATATCATTTTTTGTGAATGTGGAATACAGAAGTTTGTCGAGCGGGAAAACTTCACACGGCACTAAACTTCTCTTCTTCCACATTTCACAAATAATTTGTTCTTTAAAGTGACTGAACATGTCAAGTGCTAAAATACAGATCAAATTGATAATATCATGTCAATTTCACCAATATGAAACTTGTTAAAGTTATTTATTGCATTTTAGAAGACTCATCTACATTTTTAATGAATGCTGCTAGATTGTCCGATACATCTATATTGAAAGATTCATTTAGTGTACAATTGATGAGGGATTGTGGTGAGGATCTTATATGCAAGCCTTGGTTAGAGATGAATTTAGAGGCACTCGACAAGTAAGTAAACCTAATTCATAATTTTATGCGAAAGCATCATCATCGATCCTGCTATTCCTACTTAACCTTATTTGGGTTGACTAGGAAGAGAATCACATATAAGAAATAAAAACATAAATAGCAGCACCTAAACATCAGAAAATTGCAATAAAAAAAGCTAAGCACAAGGCTGAGCCACAAACGTCTACTTAGTATATCAGTCTTTAATAAAGAACTCCATAATAACATATTAGGTTTTCCTAAGTTTTACTAAAATTACGACATAGTTAACAAATTTCTAGGGATAAAGTTATGAAACCGTAAAAAATAAAACATTATAAACGAATTTAAAATTATTCCTTTTTTAAACTCACAAGTTTCATACGAAGTGTACTACGAGTACTAGTGAATTTTTTGAAAATGCAATAGCCCTTTGAATGTAAGCGAATATAAAAAATTACACCTTGTAACATTTTATTTTCAGTCCATATATACCAGGCACAGATAAAAGGTTTGGAGTCAGACTTACGGCACATAACAAAGAAGAACCAGCTTATGGTTTAAAGGCCAATATTACGCTACCAATGAATCCCAAACGAATTCCAAGTGACTGTTCCTTTGAAGACCTGACGATGATCTGTGATTGCCCAGAACCATTTTCGAGAAACGAAACAATTGTATGGGAGATAGAACTTGAATATAATCTTAATACCACAGAAAATGTACAATTGGAAGCTAAAGCAAAATTATATGATAGGTTTTACACAAATATAACAAACGATGACGTCAAAAATTTAGTTATTAACGTTACGCCTGAAGCCAGTTGCAGAGTTAGTGGGTAAGCTATTTTTACGTTTTGCTAATTTATAGAGTATACGGAAAAATAGTACGTTTGTAATTTACATGTTTGGTAAACATGAAAGGAACCTTAATTTTTTTAACTACCTATTTGATTATTCTATAAAATATTGTCAAATGCTAAAAATATATATAAAAATATCTAAATATTTAAAGGGTTTGCGTCATTATTAGGTAAAATCTTAATTGTAAAATTAAGTTTCCCTGGTCGGTATAATGTATGAAAATACTTCCGACAGATGGCGCAGGCTTCACCCAAAGACGTTAAGTATGATGTGTTATCGAAATTAGCAGTCAGGAGCAATTGTCAGGGTGGCTGAATTGGTAAAAGCATCTGGACGGTATCCAGAAGATGCAGGTTCAAATCCTGCTCCTGACTGTTATTTTCGATTTCACATTTTTCACTTTGTGTTTAATGTATAGTGCTAAGCATGTCAAATGCTAAAAATATATATAAAAATATCTAAATATATTGTTAATTAAACAATTGACTTTGGGTTACCCGCCATAAATAATAATATATTTATCGCAGAGGACATAATTATAATGAAGTTATGTTGAAGTTACAAATTCCTGTGATATAATTATCTCTACCTATTGAATATTATATCCATCATCTATCCATCAGCCTTTTGAAGTCCACTGCTGGACATAGGCCTCCCCAAGAATAGGGGATAGTGCCGTAATCGCCACGCTTGGCAGGCGGGTTGGCGATCGCAGTGGATGTTGTTAATACTCGAAGGAGTGCTGCTGCCCACTCCTTCGGTATTCCCTCAGTCGGCTCTTACGACTTCCATGGGTGGAGAGGGGTGGGAAAATTCTAAAGCCGGCCCCACACGGCAAATATTATATAATACCTACCTATATGTATACATACACGCCCTTTTACTCCACACCGCCTTCTTTAGTTATTATATTGTAAGTCTTATTTAGCTTAATATTCTTAAGCTTAAGCTTAGCTCTTGAGCATAGACTAAGAATGCTTGACTTTGCTTGTATTTTTGAAATTATCTCTACTGAGTAAAGATAAATATTAAGCTTTGATTAACTGCCAAAGAGTTGTTGATCCAGCATCGTGGACTATCGTAAGTACCTGTCATCCAAAGAAGTGATTTGCCAAAAGCAATGTGCTGTGACAAAAATTGAGTCTTCATAAACCAATAATTTTGTTTTCAGAAAAGCAACACCAAACGTGACTATAACTGTAATGCGAGATATACTAGAGGCAGGAGCAAACGTTACATTCAAACATTACATTGAGGTAATTATTCAGATTGACACGAACGCGTCCTTGTATCCAGATATAACAGTTATGGAGGAACTTCCGACGATTTATTCGCTTTAACTAGGAAGTTTGATGGCGTTTTAATCACTTTCTCAACATGTCATTCCAGATAACGAATCTTGGTCCTTCGGATTGGCCGTCATTAGTTGTATACTTACGGATCCCTGAAAAGGTTAGTATTGCCAATTATATTTTAATGTGAAAAACAGTGTTAGCTGTTACCGCAGCCTATAGACGCTAGCAACACCAGAAATATCTCTCGTGAGTCAGCATCTCCTAGGAAAGGGATAGGAGTTGGATAGGAAGAATATTAAAAGAGGATACGTAGAATACTAAGGAGAGGATAAAAAGGATAATAAGGAGAGGTTAGGGAGGAGGTCTGGGCCTCCAGCGCTCTCAAAATCAAGTATAAGGAACCAAATCGTTTTTTTCTGACCGAGGCCTCGATGATACTATGACATAGAGTAGGTAGTAAGCCAATACAACAATATACATATAAACAATTTGTTTTGTTACAGACAAATCTTTCAACCCCTATAGAAGGTTGTGAGGGCATAAATTCGAGTTACAAATGTAAATGGTCAATACCAGCTAAGGTTTCATTTCCTGTCTCTATTCCTTTACTAATAGATTTAGGAATACAAGGTTTGTACATTCATTAAATTATAAATAGTTTCATATTGAATGTCAATGTAATAATTATTCAAATAAAATTATTCGTTGCAGGTGATTTCCTCAAAGACAATATGACTTATAATGCTACGTCATTAATATATATAAAATCGAAATCTATTTCAAATTACACGTAAGTTTTCCTAATTATGATGGCAAATTATTACGAGCGATTAGACGCATTAGGTGCAATGCGAGTAGTACTTTTACTCATGAACTTATTACATTGAGCATAGTTACGTCGCTATCTACAAAAATAGACTACAATGCTTAATAAAAAAGTGGGCGATAGTTTAAAATAGGTAAATAAAAAGGTTTACCTATTTTTGTTAAATTTCTTTTCTCTTCTTTGCAGTGCTTTTGAAATAACCACAAGAATAATTTTAGAACCAGCAAGTATTTTATGGTACATTATTGTACCTTGCATATTTATAGGTCTACTTTTGTTGGGAATTATCGTGGGAATTCTTCATAAGGTAAGTTTTGGTGAATTGAAACATGGCCAATTTTCTAAGACATTTCAATTTAGTCTTGCATGTAGGCACAAAATTTTATTAACCTAGTTATACTAACAAAATATTTTTTATGTGTCACGCGTTATAACTAGTGGAAATAAATAAAACAGATGAAAACTTAATTTTAAATTAATTAAGTGTGATTAAAACTGCTGATGAATATATAATATATATGAAAATAGTTTTTTTTATTTAATCTTAGTAAAAGAAAAGCTTTGTTGTTTAAACAATGACATGATTAAATACTATTAATAAACAATAGTATGCTAATAAAAACTAAACTGCATACTAGGTTCATTGTATGTAAGTAATGCACCTTGACCTTGTCATTGTAACAATAATAAGGATGGTGAAGATTTATTGGATATTGTAATAAGTGTTTTTTTTCACACAGCGTGGCTTCTTTGTAAGAAAGAAACATGAAATGATACAACGCGAGAAGGAAACCCTACTATTACAAGAATCGGAGCCATTATCGTCAAATATTTCTACGGAAGAAGATGAAAATATTACAGATGATAACGAGGAAATTTTACATTCATGAAATAAAAACGATGTTTTTTTATAACTGTTAATCATTTTTAATAAAATCACAGCGCGATATTCGTTCTTTTTATATTGACACTCCAAAATTATCAGAGCTAAATGTTTTGAGGAACGACTGTATTTTCATTCAGCATAATTAAGAGCGACTAGAATTTTACAAAGCTTTTGTTACGTCCATAATTTGCAACATTAGATTAGATCACGTATGTTTTACTATCTGGTGCAAGCAGTATCGCACGCTTGATTTTAACCAAATAAAATGATTACTATTAATAAATATAACTACTATACAAGTATATTTAAAGCTCTTGTTAAAAAATCACATCCTCTTATACAAATTTTTACTAAGTTCTTATACAAACTTTTACCACTAATTTCTCCCCAAAGTTTGAAAATCCGAAAACCCTGGAACACGTCATTATTTATTTGGGGTAAGTCGATATAATTACTTTATATATAATTTTTTATAATTAATTTACTCCATATTAAAATTGATGATGCAAAAACACTGATACGCTTCGTTATTTATTTATTCTCAGTAATTGTATTCCACTAAAAACATGTAAACTTGTGTACTAAAAACATCCACTGCGATCGCCAACCCGCCTGCCAAGCGTGGTGATTATGGTAAAACACCCATTTTGGGGAGGTCTATGTCCAGCAGTGGACGACGAAAGGCTGATGGATGAATTGTATTCCAAATTTACATGTTTCTATTTACAAAAAACAATGACTTACATAAGTCCCATTTCACGTAAAATTATGGAATTTGGATTGATGTTTACATTCAAATATAACTATATAAAAATGAGTATTAATTCAAATCAGATATTAAACCTGAATCAATGGTTCCATTTTCTGGATTAGTTTTAGGTACAAGCTTATCCCCTATAACCACTGGGATTTCTATAGAGGCATATCTATAAGGAAAAGGAAACCTCGCTGTGACATTTAATTTATATTCTCTTGTTATTATGTTTGAATGCTGTATCGAGTACAAGTTCGGTTGTGTAGGTACCACGATTGTTAATTTAACTTCACTGTTTCCTTCTATTGGTGGTAACTCCCCAATGCTATAATCTATGGTCCTATTCTGTATGTCTGTATGTTTACCATCAGTTTTATAAGTAGTTTGTTCAATTAACTTTGTATTTATACTGGCAACTGGAATATTTGTTTTATTTTTTACAAAGCACTTCAATTTTATATCTTGACCAGGCGTGAGAAGTGTTTCTTTGATTTCAATTACAATATCGATTGGTTTCTTGGAGATTAACAGACATTTCCTTAATCCAAAAATAAGAGGTTGTGGCGAGCAAGGTTTCACATTACCAAAAACTAAAATACCCGTCTCCACCTTTTTTAAGCTTTTGAAAAATCCAGCTTTTAAGATGACTGCAATTATCTTGTACTGTATGTGGCAGTTTGCGTCTTCAAAAGATGAAGGCAAATCTTCTGGAAGCAGAAATTGAAACGGTAGTTTATAATCCCCTGCCTGAAGTGAACATCGCTGCAAAACTTTTTTCTTCAAAGAAACGTATTGTTCTTTTCCAGAATCAGAACTAAAGGCATTGCTATCGGAGGAATCACTGCCACCGGATTCCGAATGCCAACATGTACCACTGCCTTTAAGTGATATAATTATATAATCTAACTTCATTGGCTTTTCAATACTGAAACCAAATTTACCTACAATCATATCACCACTTCTATAAAAGCCTTCGTAGGTTTTTGGCAGTAGTATTTGACATTCCAGTCCCATTTCACTAATATAGAAGATGTTGTCACTAGCAAGCAGATCGCGATGCACTGATACTCATTATGATATCTTACAGTAATGTCTATTGACTCACAGTTTAGTAAACAACTTTCAATGTATTTATAAACAACTGTAACTGTAATAATTAAAACAACAAGTCTATGGCCAATGCTTGAGATAGATGAAATATTATTCTCCTTACTAATAATATAAATGCGAAGGTGCGTTTGTTTGTTTCTTAGTTACCCTTTAACGCCAGAACTACATAACAAATCATCACGAAATTTCGCTTAGGAACACATCGCTTAGAACCTAAAAAAGGACATAGATCCCGGAAAAGTGAAAAGTTCCTGTAGAATAGCAATTTTTGCATAGATATGACGATGGCTGAATTGGCAGAGCATCTGGACGGTATCCAAGAGATGCAGGTTCAAATCTTGCTCGTGACTGTTATTTTCGATTTCATATTTTTCACTTTGTGTTTAATGTATAGTGCTAAGCATGTAAAATGCTAAAAATATATATAAAAATATCCAAATATTTATAGGGTTTGCGTCATTATTGGGTAAAATCTTAATTGTAAAATTAAGTTTACCTGGTCGATATAATGTATGAAAATACTTCCAAAAGATGGCGCAGACCTCACCCAAAGACGTTAAGTATGAATGTGTTATCGAAATTAGCAGTCAGGAGCAATTGTCACGATGGCTGAATTGCAAAGCATCTGGACGGTATCCAAGAGATGCAGGTTCAAATCCTGCTCGTGACTGTTATTTTCGATTTCATATTTTTCACTTTGTTTTTAATGTATAGTGCTAAGCATGTAAAATGCTAAAAATATATATAAAAATATCTAAATATGTTATTTATCATTAAAACATGGAGGCCTTAGGAGCCCCTTATCCTCTCCTTATTATCTTTCGTCTCCAACTCCTATCTCTTTTCTTGGAGCTGGCGACGAGCGAGTGATGCCTCTGGTGTTGCTAGCATCTATAGGCTACGGTAACCGCTTACCATCAGGTATGCTTGTTTGCCACTCAAGTAGTATATAAAAAAAACACATAATACTACTAAAAATTGCATTAATATAATTTGATATTTTTATAATATACTAGCCTTTGCCTAGTTATGCCTAAAGCTAGTTTTTAGGTTATATCTCAGGTTCCTGATATAGTAGCTGGATAGTATATACCAGTTTTTAACTCTAATCGCGAGCTATCAAATAAAAAAATGTCGCATCGAAATCTGTTCAGTAGTATTTATGTGATGCGCAAACAAACAAACAGATAAACAGACTTAAATACTTTGGAAAATCCAAAACTGCACGCCTCATAATCTTCATTTTTCACAATAAAATTGATTATTTGATAAGTAACTAATAATGTATTGGTCTTACTAAGTAGTTTTCAATAAATCACATAGATAGCGCTAATTTCAAAAAGTACTAATGTGGGTTTCATATCTTATACGCCATCTAGCGCTAATTTTAAGAAGTACTGCTATATTGGTATCCAGGCCGAGCGCACGCCAAGGCCACGCAAAAAAAAGGGCCCCCGCGCCGCTAAAAATATTCCTAAGCAGGAATACATTTTGTTATGTCTTTTTAAATTTTATTAGTCTCTATTCTAGGTTATAGTTAAAATTACTCAAGCCAATATAAACTGTATCCTTATAAAAACAAGTTGTAAAATCCCTTGCACCCGGCCGCCAAAATGAACCGAAACGTCATTACGTCAAGGTTGACATTTCAGTGTCGTAAAAATGGTGGAATGTAAAATATGTTTTTTTCGTGTTTTATAACGTTGGTGTGTTATTATTTACGTGTGAAATACGAGTGACGCCAGCCGAGGATCTAAAAAAACCCACTTTATGATCTAAATTATATTTAATTAAATTATACAAAAATTTTACTACAATTTGCTTATTAAACTACGGGTTGTCCGTGGTTTGTACCGAAGTGAGGGTGACGAAAGGCGCCGTGTTCCGTCGATGGTCCCCTTTATTGGAAGAAGGCTTACTGCTTGCGTAATTAACATGTGTTTAGTGTTTTTAATTATTGTTATGGATAAAATAGTTATTATACTTGACAAATATCATCAGTTCGTCAAGCAAAAGTAAGATTTTATTTTAACATAAAACAATGTATCGGCCTGGCGAACGGCGTTCTGTTGACGATAGTAAAACCACCGGTGGCTATGCGTACGTAAAAAGGTAGTTCTCATGAAAGGCGCTGGTGCTGCCAGCTTTAGTGTCGCGTCGAGCGTAAATATTCAGTATTCAGTTTTTTGTTCATTTAATAACAATTATACCACATCGAATCAGACCGTGAAAAGTGATAGGGCTCTATTCCTAATTATAATAATTCGTAAACGAAAAAAAAGACTCGATTAGTAAAGTATTTTGGTCGTTATCGTGTTACCATACATTACCTACAACTCACGGACGTCCAAGCCAGATTTTTTTCAAACACTTTTTTAACTAGTTTAAATAACAAAAATGGCATCAAAAATAGTGTTTGTTCTTTATATGTGTGTGTAGATATTATTTTACAAGTGCAATATATGATAAATAGAGATATTTTAAGTTTGAAAAATCAGTTGTTCCGTGAAAAACGGGAGTAGAACCCACCTCAACTCTTCGCTTATGAGGCGTGCAAAATACATCGAATATACATCCACGGCTAATATACATGCATATATATAAATAGACATGCTCTGTAAACTGCCTCTGTGGTGCAGCGGTAGTGTAAGCGACTGCTGATCATGAGGTCTCGGGTTCAATCCCGGGTCGGGCAGTGCTATTGAGGTTTTTCGTAAAAAGAAAAATTCTCAGTAGCAGCCCGGAGTTTGGAAATGTGCCCGATAGACGGCAATAGGCTTGCCCCTTATTACGTGGGACTTAAACATAGCTGGCGAAACGTGGGAGTGTAAATACACCTCTGCCTACCCCTTCGGGGATATAAGCTTGATGCCATGTAGGTATGTATGTGTGTATGTATGTATGCTGCACAGAGTTCTGAAGTCTCCGTAATAAGAAATATAATGTTTAAAGTGCAGCTCAATTTAAAAAAATATATCTGGATAAATTTACAAATTTCAACTAAATAAATAAATAAATGTTCACGGACATTTCACACGACGTCCTCTGGTCCCAAACTAAACTTAACGCTTGTGCTATGGGTACCAGATTACGGATATAATACATATATTACTTTTTTTTTGTAAATACATACATATAATAGATAGAAAACACCCAGACGCAGTACAAATATCTGTGTTCATCACAAAAATAATTGTCCTGGGTGGGAATCGAACCCACGACCTCGTGCACGGAAGTCGGTTACACTACCGACTACGCCACGAGGCCCGTCTACTACAAGTACTAACTAAATGTATAATATTAGAATTTCATACTTACTATTAAATCTAAATCGTAATTACAGTGTCTATCACGTTTACTTGAATTTCTTCACGAGTCAATCACCACGAATTGTGAAAAAAGTATTCGAAACGTCAGGATAGTAGATCATAAAAGAGCTTTCCTGCGGAAAACTATCATTTCCATCCAAATGCTGATGGATAGCCTTTCAACGTCCACTGCTGGACATAGGCCTCCCCAAGAGAACGCCACAACGAGCGGTCCCGTCATGGGGGATAATGCCGTAATCGCCACGCTTGGCAGGCGGGTTGGCGATCGCAGTGGATGTTGTTAATACTCGAAGGAGTGCTGCTGCCCACTCCCCCGATATCCTCAGTCGGATCTTACGACTCCCGTGGGTAGAGAGGGGGGACAATTCTAAAGCCGGCCCCACACGGCCAATCATTTAGCCGGGATAAAAAACAGCTTATGTCCTTTACTGGGTACCAGACTATACGTATGCAAAACTTCACGATGATTAGTTCTTTAGTTACAGCGTGAAAGCGTTACAAACAAACAAACAAACTCACTTGTGCATTTAAAACATTAGTTAGGGTGCGCTATAATCGCGTAAATACAAGAAAGTATTACGTAATCAATAAAGAACACAGTCACGTAATAATTTTGTGACTCTGTAAATGTAGTTTTCAATGGTCACCAACAAATTTGAGAATCGCTGCAGTAGACTAATCCTGTCCAATGATAAGTAACATTAAATACAGGAGAATGTTCTAGTGTTTGGTATTTAGGTACTTGCTCGTAGATAATTACAACTCGAGCGCAGCTTGCACTAATATCCGCAGTCAGCAGCTTATCTGACTTTGCGGTCGTTGCAGACAGTTATTACGTACTTAATGAGTATTACTAACTGTGTTCTGAAGTAATAATGCAGTTTAGCGGTAGTGTATGCGACTGTGGATCATAAGATCTCGGATTCGAATTCCGGGATGGTTCAACAATCATTGATAGTTAGTAAATTTTCAATAGGAGATCGGGGTTAGGAAGTTTACGGTATTTCACCGCCTTGCCTCGATAAACTAAATTATATTATTTAATCCGTGTGGTGACGGACTAAAAATACAAGTGTCACCACCCCATTCTTTCCCATGGGTGTCGTACGAGGCGACTAAGGGAAGTAAGCGATTATCATCCATTGCATGACTGGTGGTAGGGCTGGGTACCAAGTGGGAGTACCTACTTACTTGGCTCGAATGGGTTGGTACCACCATCTCCCCTGTGACCGGCCATGAAGCACATCGTTGCGTTTTGGCTGTAGCAGGAGATAGCCGGTTATTCTTTCATTTCATATCGGTGAAATGAAATTGTGAGCAGCGGCTTCACAATACTCTAGGTATAGTTGAGACCATGAGCGAAGGTTATCATTTACCATCAGATGGGCCGTGGGTCGTCTGCCACTACAATGCAATAAAAAAATAAAAATAAACACGTTTTTCAACAGCCTTCGCCAGACTTCCGCGGCTCCGCCGCAGCCAAAAGCTAGTTTTTAGGTTATATCTCTGGTCCCCGATATAGTAGCGGGATAAAATGTATACAAGTTTTTAAGTCTAATCAAGAGCTACCATATAAAAAAGTTGCATCAAAATCAGTCCAGTAGTTTTAGCGTCATGCGCGAACGAACAAATAGATATACAGACAGCATTCTAAAAAAAAAGTTTTGTTTTTAAAAATGCCAGGGCTAATTCAGTCATTTTTCCACATATAACTTAAATGTACAGACACAGCTTTGTTACAGCTTTATAATAGTTAGCATATGACCATAGAAGATGCGTGCTATAATACTGAAAATAAAAAACAAAATTTATCATTTAAATGGATCGTATCATACAAATTACCTACGTATATAAAGCGTTTGGACCCTTATTGCCACGCCTCTTGTTAGGGTACGAAATGATAAAAAATTGCCCTCATCAGACCTTTGTGCAAGTAATAAATGTAATGTATCCACTTTCGAAATAATTATGACAAACGTTTAGTATTTTGATTAAGAATTTATTTGAGAATTGTTTTTACTCGCGTGCGGTTTGCTAATTGTTTTTATAACTATAGGTTTACGCAGCGCCCTGCTGTAAAAAAGCTGTTGATTGATTGTTTGTTTGATTGTTTGTTTGATTGATTGATTGTTTCCGACATCGTCAATAATTTAACTTCAGACAGACCCCTAAAAATAATTATTAATAGTTGAAAGGTGCCGAGTCCAAGCTGTTGCATTTACCTGTCTTACCCGTTGTCCTAGGTGGGCGATGCGCGCCAATAAAGGAGGAGAGACGGCACACGGCGGGTTTCTTTAGTGGATGAGGGCCCCACTCTACCCTGTTCGTTGCCCCGAACGACGGGGTGTGCGGTTAGGGAAATTTTTACCGCCTTAACAAAAAAAAAAGGTGGTGCGACGCAACGTGATGCTACACGTTGCTACGCGATACGACGTATTGCGGCTAACCCGTTGTCCTAAGTGAGCGACAAACGCGTTAATACTACGTGACGCGATACGAAAATATCAAATAGAGGTTGTATGTACTTATGACATACGTTGTCGCCTGTAGGTAATAATATTATATTACTTACTTATCATCACACTATCTCCCTTGCGGGGTAGGCAGAGAGAACAGATTGCCAAAAGGCTTATTCTTGCATATATCTTTCGCTACCTCAATATTTATAATTATCTCCATACATGCTCGCCGGTTTCGGAAACTCCTGACTCCACCTTCCTTCAATACATGACCGATTTGGTCTAGGAAGGTGAATCGCGGTCTCTTCTAATACCTACATCCTTCCACTCTCGCATTGTATATCTTCTTAACCAGTCGCTCGTCCGGCATTCCACGAAGAAATCCCTTTCGCACCTTTACACTAATATTCTCTTTCATACCATACTCGCTCTCTTACGTCATCGTTACGAAAGCGGTCAGTCAGCCTTACTCCACAGATTCTCCGCAGAGATGGCATTTCGACCGCATTAATTTTACTCTCATGCTCCTTTTTGTATATCCAACTCTCGCTTCCATATATACGTTGGGACAAGCACATTTTCTGTATTATCTGCTTTTTCACATTTCGTATGTCTATTTCAAGCAGTATATAGCATAGCATAGTGGTAAAACTAAGGACTCGAAGACAATAGTATCGGGTCCAATCCCCAGGCTAAAGTCAATACTTCGTAAGGCAAAGCAGAAAAAGTGTGTGCTATATACCTGATTTTCCGAGTTTGTAAACAAATTATCACTGCCAGTAAAGAAATACACCGTTTTCTCGACAACTTGTGAGCTCAGCCAACCCGTATTCGGCCAGCGGTGGACTACGGCCTAAATCTCTCTCACTGATAGATGCAGAAGGAGGATTAATACGGGGAAAGAGAGAACAGTGGAACCGGCATAGATTATAAAAACCACATTATCAAAATAACAAACTAAAATAGTAATGTAAATTACAAAATATATGAAATTTAACAAATATTTTGGAATAATTGGAATTTAAAATATTTGAGTTGCAGTAATCGACACCAATAAATTTTCTTGAGATGTTTATCTTCCTGTTGTCGGCGAACCAAATATCCAATCTAAAGTCAATTTTCACGAAGAGCTTAAATAAATATTACATTCGCAGTATGTGTTATGAATACTTAAATACGTAGGTATGTGTAAAGGAATATATATTATGGAACAGTATAACAGTTTTGTACTACGAAAACAAATGGGGTCTCCCAATAAGACATTGAAATTGATCGTTTCGGGTACAATCTTCAGCAGTTTAGCAGTTAAAGTGTATGGACCAGCAATCAACAAGTCGCGGGCTCAAATTTCGTTCACAGCCTATTTATATTTTCAAAATAAACGTTCTAAAAAGGCAGTTTTAATGATAAATTATACTTAGTAGATTGATATGCAATTCCCTGATTTTGATTGGCCAACAGCAGCCCAAGAACAGAATATAATTATGTCATAGCTGGAGAACTAATTATAACTCAATATTTTTATTTTGGATCATAATTTCGTAACAATAGGTATCCAAAAATGTAAAACTTTGGGTAATTTGGTTCTCCACTTCGACGACATAGATATCAGCAGCTATGACTTTGCTCATATCGCATGATTAATGTTGTGCATAGCGAAGCACATTTCGTTATGTTTTTGTCCATTTTGAAAAGCTTATGAAGTGCAAAATTTACAGCGCTATGCTGTCCAGCGTAGCTCAATGTTGAATCCATAGCCATAGTGTAGCGTGATTGCCATTTGTGAATACAGTGATCTTATTGGTAAAGTGGTTGGTTTGACAATAATAATTAACAGCACATTAGCAATTTTGTTGAATTTTTTTTTACTGTAGCATAAATTGGTTGGTATACAGGTTTTCGGACTACCTGATGTTTAGAATTAATTGTTTTCGGAATACATGATATTTAGAAGAGATCCTAGCTTTTAAGAACATTGACCGACCTGTATATCTATATCCTCTATATATCTGTATCCTCGAATGGTTAGGCAGAGGTGTATTATACACCCACGGTTCGTCAACTATGTTAAGTCCTACGTAATAGGGTGCGAGCTTATTGCCATCTACCGGGCACATTTCCAAACTCCGAGCTGCTACTGAGAATTTTTCTTTTTACGAAAGAGCTCAATAGCACGGCCCGACCCGGGAATCGTAGAGACCTCATGATCAGCAGTCGCTCACACTACCACTGCACCACCGAGGCAGTCGACAATAAATCTGTGAGCATCCTTCGAACCAACGACTAATGAATTGCAGGTCCAGTTGTGTCTAGAGCGGCCTTATTTTCTTTCACCACCATGAACAGTTCATCAATGGAACACACTTCATTATATTTGATACATTTGCGTAATTTTCAGCAAATTTCCATGGAGTTTTTGTCATATACTAGCCTGTGCCCGCGGCTCCGCCGCAGCCCAAAGTTAGTTTTTAGGCCATAACTCAGGTCCCCGATAATTATAGTAGTGAGATATAATTGTATATCTGTTTTTAAGTCTAATCAGGAGCTATCAAATTGTTAAGACTCGCTTGGGCCCTATATAGCCCATTACAGACATTTTTTCTCAAATATCTTAAATGTACAGACATAGCTCTGTTACAGCTTTATAATAGTATAGATAATAATATATAAATTTCAATTACCCATTGTAATTCTAAACCACAGTTAAACTACGACGAAAAAACCTACTAATTAGATGATACATTTCAATTTTAGTTTAACTTCTGTTATGACAATAACAAGTATAATTACTCGATTTTGTGTTTGAGAGTTGCTAGGTAATATTTTCTCGGTTGAAGGCTTTACCATAATGAATAATTAATCTTGAATAAATAGGTACTAAGACGTTTGATGAAAATTAATTTACAATTCATAAAACTGTGAAACGTATTATCACTCCGTAGATAATTTTGGATAAAAGCGTCATTATGCTATTAATAGTACCTATACTTGGTTGTTCCCTTTCAAGTACAGTTAGTCCGGATAATATCATACAACGGAGTTGTTAAAGATAAGGGGAGTTGCTAAGCGAAAATTTGAGATATCTGGCGTTGTATCGCTACGGCTTTGATGACAGCGAGATTGTTAAATAATGAAATTTTATTAAGAGGAGATTCTCAATGAACATTTTTTTGTTGAGATCAATTTATAAATTCCTTACAAAAATTCTATTCGTTATTCTATTCGTGCGTTAAAATATTCAATTATAAACCTACAAACGCGGAGATAAGTTTGGTAATATGTAAAATTTAAGGTGTTTGTTTTCTTGAATAAATTGTATAAAAATTGTCAAAAAAAATCTGTGAGCATAATTTGAACCGGCGACTGATAAATTGCAGGTTTCCAGTATGTCTAGAGCGGCTTTCTTACCCCACCACATTGTTCGTCTGATGACGGACTAACCACCAACCCATTCTTTCCCAAGGGTGTCGTACGAGGCGACTAAGGGAAGTAAGCACTTATTACCCATTGCATTATTGGTGGATAGGCCTGGGTACCAAGAGGCAGTACTCTCTTGATATCGAGCCCGAGCGGGTTGGTACCACCATCTCCCGTGTGACCGGCCATGAAGCACATCGGTGTGTTTTGGTTGCAGCCGGAGATAGCCGTTAATTCTTACTCTCTCGGTATAGTTGCAAGTTTTTTCCAACCGCTACCGATGACGTTCCGCCAAAAACCCTGTGGAATATTTTCCTTCAGAGGTTGAAGACATCGATACAGCCTTTCGAATGTTCTTTCTCCCACTGAGGATTGAACTCAATACCTGCTTTACTAGTTGTCAGTTTAACCACTAGTTCATCACTGCTGCTAAATATGGCATAGCTATAGTTCTCTATGTAGCTATATCTACATGTGTATTGTTCTGGAAACAAAAATACGTGCTAGATTCTGTGTTATGTCTACTCTGTATTTTTACAACAACTTTCCTTTTATGACAGTGTAATACAGAGCATTGTGTTTTGTAAAACAACTGTACCATTTACAATTGTTTTAGTTAGTTTTTTCAGAAGAGTAGACTGGCTTTATTCATGAATATTTCATGCTGCAAAGCTTTGTTGAAATATAAAAATACTTTGGAAAATCCAAAAGTGCACGCCTCATAATCTTCATTTTTCACAATAAAATAGATTATTTGATAAGTAACTAATAATATATTGGTCTTACTAAGTAGTTTTCAATAAACCACATAGATAGCGCTAATTTCAAAAAGTACTGTGGTTTTCATGTCTTACACACGCTTCACACCATCTAGCGCTAATTTTAAGAAGTACTTCTATATTGGTCTATAGAAATAGTTCTCGCGAAATAAGGATAGCACTGGTTTTAGTGTCGCGTCGAGCGTAAATATTCACATTTTTTTTGTTTATTTCCATCCATCCATCCATCAGCCTTTTAACGTCCACTGCTGGACATAGGCCTCCCCAAGAATGGGGGATAGTGCCGTAATCGTCACGCTTGGCAGGCGGGTTGGCGATCGCAGTGAATGTTGTTAATACTCGAAGGAGTGCTGCTGCCCACTCCCCGGTATTCCCTCAGTCGGTTCTTACGACTCCCATGGGTGGAGAGGGGTGGAACAATTCTAAAGCCGGCCCCACACGGCTTGTTTATTTAATAACAATTAAACCACATCGAATCAGACCGTGAAAAGTGATAGGGCTCTATTCGTTGTTATACTGTATCATAAAGGAAAAAAAAATATTTATATATATTTTTTGCATTTGATATGCTTAGCTTTGTGTTTAAGAAAAAAAAATACTCGATTAGTAAAGTATTTCGGTTGTTATCGTGTTAACATACATTACCTACAACACACGGACGTCCAAGACAGAACTTTTTTTAACAGTTTTTTAACTAGTTTAAATAACATAAATGGCATCAAAAATATCATGAGTGTTAAAAATAGTGTATTTTCTTGATATGTGTGTGTATATATTGTTTTACAAATGCTAAATAGAGATATAATAAATAGAGACATTTTAAGTTTGAAAAATCAATTGTTCTGCGTGAAACGAGAGGAATACCCACCTCAACGCTTCGCTTATGAGGCGTGCAATAATGAGTATTAATATTAACACATTATGTACTCTTGACTCTGGGTACTGTACCCATGCAAATGTAGTAGACGTACCTACATTATTCAGAATAGTACATGAGTTTTGCTAATTTAAAAACGGTCCAACTTAACCGAGAAAGTGCTATGCTTTCATATAATATTGATTGCTAATTCGTACTATTATAAAGCTGTAACAGAGCTATGTCTGTACTTCTAAGATATTTGAGAAAAAAATGTTACCGTATTAGGTTACTCAGGCGTCTCTGAATATAAAACATTATTTTTTAGAATTTCTGTCTGATAAAACATTTTTGTTTGACATTTAGCTCTTAATTACACTCGTATTACATAAGTATATACATTTTGTTCCGCTGCTATATCGAGAACCTTACATATAACCTAAAAATAAAATAAATAAAGCGAATAATTTTTTTTCAACTGTTAAGTCCAAACTATTTTATCCTTTGTTTTTATTAAGTACTGTGTTTAAATAAGTGATTTCATACGCCATACTAGCATATACTAATACTAATATTATAACTCGAATTTTTTGAAAATGTTTGAATGTGATTGATGCGATTAATGTGACACGAAATTATCAGTACCTGGATGACCGGGATTTGCTCGGTGTTTTTGATGTGAAAGATCTAATGCGAAGGGAGGGCGAAATCGGCTGTTAGCGTGGCCACGCTTTTATTTTACTTGTCCCGCTCAAATCTTGTAAGTTTAATTTGACACACTTCCCGGTTTCCGATTGAGCTGAAATTTTACACGCATATGTATGTCGCGTGACAATGCAATATTATGATGACATGGTGCTGATCTGAGGATGGAGCTGGAAGGTGGACATAGGAATTCTATAATGAAACAACACAACCCCGTCGAGTTTGGACACGTTTGATTCGTCTTGATGAGTACTTTGTCTTTAGATTGTATCCAGGGTCTGATAATAGAGCTAGAAGGTGGCCATAGGAACTCCGATATAAAAAGACAATAACTCCATCGAATTTGGGGTCGTATGATTTGTCTTGACGAGTACTTTGTCTCTAGATGGTATCCAGGGTCCGACGATGGAGCTGGAAGGTGGCAACTGTAACTCTGTAATGAAACGACGCAACCCTATCGAGTTTATACTCGTTTGATTCGTCTTGAGTAGTACTTTGTCAAGTTATGATGATTTTATTTCTACCAAATAATTTCGATGTTTTCACATCTGCTAGACGTCCCGCGACGTTACTGACTAGTTTTTTTTTGGTAAATCTTCTTTTTGGAAATTATATTTAGATACGAGTAATTCGATGAAATATGAATAATTTTTTCGATCTTACCGACATAATAATAAAAATGGTTGGTGGTTAATTTTTCATTGCCTGAAAACAGACAAAACGACGTTTTGTAAAAATGAAACCTAGCTAGATTGATTTATCGCCCCCGAAACCCCCTGCATACATGAAAATCATTAGAGCCGTTTCCGAGATTCAGATTATATATACATAAATACTACAGACTTCAGATTAGATATATATAAAAATTGCTCGTTTAAATATATTAGATAGATGAGATACTTTTTATACCGAAAAGTTTATAGTTCCTGTAGGATAGTTATTTGTACCACTAAAGGAATGTAATATGGTTCCTGTGGCCCGCCAATAAAGGCGGAGACGGCGGGTTTCTTTAGTGGGTGAGGGCCCCCACACTACCCTGTTCGTTGCCCCGAACGACGGGGTGTGCGGTTAGGAATATTTTTCCCCGCCATAACAAAAAAAAAGATAGTTAATTGTAAAATGACCTACGGGATATGTTCCGTGCTCCGTGTGGTGACGGGCTAAGAATACAAGTGTCACCATCCCAGTCTTTCCCACGGGTGTCGTACAAGGCGACTAAGGGAAGTAAGCAATTATCACCCTTTGCATTAGGTACTGGTAGGGCTGGGTACCAAGTGGGAGCACTCAATTGCTATGGGGTCCGAGCAGGTTGGTACCACACATCTCCCGTGTGATCAGCCATGAAGCACATTGGTGTGTTTTGGTTGTGGTAGGAGATAGCAGTTTATTCTTTCATTTCATCATCTGTGAAATGAAATGCTCACCATTTCAGCTTGACAATACTCTTGGTATAGTTGAGTCCATTAGCGACGGGTACCACTTACCACCAGGTAGGCTCGCCTGTCACCATAATGCAATAAAAAAAAAATTAAATGACTTTGTGGGCCAAATAAAGCCGTCACGAAAGAAATGACGGGCCGAAGCTATTATTTAATATGTATAATTTTACTGTTATCCTCCGAAATATTTGGATAAATGTTTGTGGAGGAAATATATACAGTTACCATAGCTATTTTAATTAATATTAGCTTTAGATAATAAATGTAAAACCACAACGAGTGTATGCCCTAGATCTATCTTTTTCTTTTTTCTATTTTTTTTTTTTTTTTGCTATTTAGGCAGTCTGCGTAGATGTCATTTATTCAGACTTTTGTTAGTAGTACATTATATATAGGTTGTATTTGGATTTTTCTCTCATGTAAAATTAGTTTTATTTTAATTTTTTTTTTTTAATTTTGTAAATCACTGGACGCGCAGATGTCAGGTGTCGGCAGCAGGACATTGCTGAAAATCGGCGTTGCAATGTTTAAACGACATTGCTGTATGCTGAGCAATGCCCTTTTTTCTACCACTAACTTGTTCATTTTTTTTTTATTATTCTTGTTTGTTATTATAGGCCATATTTGTTTTATTTTTCGTGTCTAGTTATTAGGTTTTACTAATTTATAAGTGGTTTGAAAATAAATATATCTTTCTTTCTTTCTTTCATCTAGATTCATTTTTTAAGGCAGGCAACATTACAACTTAGTGCATTGAAAAACTGTAAGTGCACTGGAACAATGACAACAATGAAACGATAAAACGACATGGAAATTACTCACATTTCTGTTGTACAGTCAACGTTATTGAAGTTGAAATAAAGCGAGCATTATGTAAAAGTACCTGGATGACTGCTCGGTATTTATTTTTTTGGTAAATTGTGAGTTTTTCTCACAAAAGAAACAATTGGAAAAAAGGGGAAAAAAATAATCGAACTGGAGACATCTGGATTTGAACCGAGGTCTTCTGGTTTTGGGACCGCCCAAATTCTCACCTGAGCTATTATAACCGTGTAGATGGTGGCGAAATTTACCTTCGTATTCTAATAATATTGTAGCAGTTTTTCATTGTCTGAAAACACGGATAAAACGACGTTTTCTAAGAATGAAACCTAGCTAGATCGATTTATCGCCCCCGAAACCCCCTGCATACAAAATTTCTTGAAAATTGTTGAAGCCGTTTCCGAGATTCAGATTATCTATATATAGATATAAGCGATTTACCACTCACTGACTCATCACGATATCTCCGAAACCATAAGTCCGATTGCCTTGAAATTTTGCATAGATGCTCTTTTCACGACGTAGACGCTCGCTAAGGATTTTACGAAACTTCTATCCAAAATATATATTTTTATCTGCTATCGTATTCATACTTCTACACTCATTATCACAACACAAATAACATGTCAACTGTTGCTATGGTAACCATTGATGTGGTTATTCATAGATAAATAACTTGTGGTTATTAAAGCACAATAGCACCATGCTAAAACTTGATTTTTAACAAAATAATTTTATTTTAGTTATGTTTATGAGTTAAAGAGTATTTGGCATTAGTTTAATAGTTTTTTTAAAGACTTATTTTAGATATTCCGATTTCTATAATATTTAAATTGGCATTAGTTTTTTTTTAAGATTTATTACAGATTAAAAATTATTTGTGAATGTGGAAAAAGAGAACTTTGGTGCGAGCGGGATTCGAACTGCATCCCTTTCAAGCCGTGGAAGTGCTGTTTCGTGGTAATCAGATTTGCAAAATAAGTCGGCGAAAAAACGGTCCAACGTAAGGTTTCTTACGAACGCTGCCTTAAAGATGAGAGATATATGATTGAGTTTTGGAGAAAAGTTTTAAAGCTTAATAATGCCTACAAAATGCCATCATATGTCTCACTTTTATATTTAAGTCACAAAAGTAGTTTATTATATTAAAAAATAAATTAAATCGTTACGTCGTGTTTGTTATGTATATTATCAACAATTATGAATTCTTATCAAAATAAGTAAATTTATCGTCTCAAGTGTTTAAAACTAAAGACTTTTTACTGCATATATATAATTTGGATGAATGATTAAAGAGAATACGACATAGGTATGAAACCGCGATCGTGTCGTAATCTATGGAGTGATATTTCTATTAGACGGTTTATTAAAAATGTATACCGCCGGCCTACGAAGTGGGCACGGGCCAACTAATCTATAATAAGAGCATAGACAAACCGCTCCTCACCATGTAGACCAATCGCTACGCTTCGTCATCTGCCACCGAAACACATTGATATCCAGCAGTTGTTTAAAATAAATATTATTTATATTAATTTAGTACCACGCAGCCTGAAAACATACAATACCAATGTTTGAACGAGTTTTTAGAGCATTATTACCTTCGTTAACTAGATCTAGCTGGATCCCACAGATCTTGTCCTAACCAAATGCTTAGTCTGTTATAAGTCAGCCTTATATTTTATCTTCAATAAAAGCCTTAGGGTAATAGTTTTTCTTCTTCAATACTAAGAAAGATCCCGAAATAATGAAAGAGAAATCCATTAATCAATGATTACCATATAAATCTTGGAACACAATCGCACTCAGCTGTAAATACCATCTGAAAGTGCGAATCTGAGCCATCTAGAGCTCCAGTTAAACACCCAAAATACGTCAAAATTGGACTAACCGTTTAGGAGGAGGAGAGAGTAGAGGTAAAAGTATATATGTACATAGAAATTATAGTACAGATACGCGAAGGTATCTATTCCTCCTCTGATTGCAATCTAATGTTATTATTAAAAAAAAATTAGTAAATTCTAAACAAGATTAACAAGCGTCCGTGTGGTGACGGACTAAGAATACAATTGTCACCACCCCATTCTTTCCCACGGGTGTCGTATGAGGCGACTAAGGGAAGTAAGCAACTATTAGTGTGGTAGGGCTGGGTACCAAGTGGGAGTACTCACTTAGTATCGGGCCCGAGCGGGTTGGTACCACCATCTCCCGTGTGACCGGCCATGAAGCACGTCGTTGCGTTTTGGCTGTAGCAGGAGATAGCCGTTTATTCTTTCATTTCATATCGGTGAAATGAAATGGTGAGCAGCGGCTTGACAATGCTCTCGGTATAGTTGAGTCCATGAGCGACGGTTACCATTTACCATCAGATGGGCCGTGGGTCGTCTGCCACTTGCACAAAAAAGCTG
Organism: Leucoma salicis; assembly: GCA_948253155.1. NCBI lineage: Eukaryota > Metazoa > Arthropoda > Insecta > Lepidoptera > Erebidae > Leucoma > Leucoma salicis. Next base: position 3,305,127 of record OX411808.1, on the reverse strand, counting down.
TAGTATCTATAAAACAACTCAAAAACTAAAATCATCAAAATATCTATATTTATATTACATTAGTACCTAAGTAGTATTACCGATATTTTCAATTTAATATCTGATGAAAAATTATTTCCGCAATTAATTAATTTAATTAGAACAAAGCCCTACTTCGTTACAACGATAATTAACAGTCGCAAAGTGAACATTATACCTACATAATTATTTTAAATTACGATGAACCTTAAAATATTTATTTTTATTTTTACTTTTATGTTCAAGATATAGAAATTGGAGAACAATAGAAAAAAAAGGAATGAAAAGATATTATGAGAGAATTTGGGCAACCGGCACTCTCACTTAACGAATATAACGCAACATAAGCCTTTCGGATAATACTTTCTGATCAAAATGTGCAACATAAGCCATCAATATCTGCCGTTACAATAGAGACGATCCTGCCACATTGAAATATTAAATACCTGCACTAAGGAACAATCCTTGTACCGCGGGGGACTTTACAAACATACAATTTCACGGACACAAAGTACACCCAGACTCAGAACAACCATTGATGGATCACATAAAGAGTTGTCCTGTATGGGAATCGAGCCCACAACACTGGGGCGGGAGTGCGTTATCTAAACCACTTCGCCATCAGTGCAGTATTATTTCACAAAGTATCTATGGATAAAATATCAGTTTTCTATCACAGTTTTGCTCTGTTACGTCCAGTTTCTAATTGTCATACCTATCGATTCAAAACTTTGCTATTATAGTGAATAGATGATAATTGAGTAATTAGGCCATGTGGGCCGGCTTTAGAATTGTCCCACCCCTTCTCCACCCATGGGTGTCGTAAGAGCCGACTGAGGGAATACCGAGGGAGTGCAGCAGCATTCCCTCGAGTATTAACAACATCCACTGCGATCGCTAACCCACCTGCCAAGCGTGGCGATTACGGCATTATCCCCCATGTGAGCGAAACATCACAGGACCGCTCGTTGTGGCGTTCTCTTGGGGAGGCCTATGTCCAGCAGTGGACGTCGAAAGGCTGATGGATGGATGGATGGAAATCATTCTATTACTTAAAATTATATTATTAGGGCCAGCAGGATGAAAGATGAATACCACTGAAGTATTGTCACACAGTTCCAGTGCTCTTCCCATGCTTTCTGTCCGCCCGCGGAGCACACGGCAGGTTTATTTATTCCCGCCTAAAAAAAATGATGTAAGATTTTTTCTATACAAAAACAAGCATACGGCCCACCTGATGTTAAGCGGTTACCGTAGCCTATAGACGTCAGCAACACCAGAGGCATTACTCACGCGTCGCCATCTCCAAGGAAAGGGATAGGAGATGGATAGGAAAAATAATAAGGAGAGGATAGGAAGGGGGTTTGGGCCTACGGCGAGCTCACTCACCATACAAAACACAACGGTAGTTATCGTTGTTATACGCTGATCATATGTGAGAGGGTGGTACTTCCCCGATTGAGCCGGCCCATTCGTGCTGGGGTAAGCAAGGCTCTACAATTAAATTAAATACTACCTATTAGTGTGTTTTTTAGTTTGTTGAACTATACAACATATTTATCTGTATTTTAGCAATGCATCCTATAGGTGGCGCTGGTCGTAAAGACAAATGTGATGATGAGATTGGGTATGGCCTAAGCTCAGTGCGATAGCTTAGCGGCTTAGAGCACTGCCCCGGATAGGAAGGGGCGCAGGTTCGATTCCCGCTCGCACTAAAAGTTCTCTTTTTCCTCATTCACAAATAATTTGTACTTTTCTTGAACTATTTAACTTCTAGCTTCTGCCCATGAATACGTCGTTATGTAACCGATTCTGAAGCTTATGCAAAAGTCGTAGGCATTAGCTTGTTTGAAATAAAAGCAGCAATATTTTTGTGATAAAATTTTTGAGGTTTTTTATATTATATGTGAATTTATATCAAAGTATAAAAGTCGTTTTGAAGTTCATTATTAATAAACCCTTTGTCGGGTGGTTTCGCTAATTGCGACCCGTATTTGTTTCAGAGTTCGCTAAAAACTCATGAACTCTGATCATTTGTTGGGAATTAATGACGGGATTTTCATTGTTTTTTATACAAGTAAAAACTGTGTTATTTTATAAAAGTTTTGAGTATAGTATTATTTATTTTTAAACATGAAATATGTTGATTTGTTTTTTAAATAGGCAAAGGTGACCACTAACATACTATATAACTATTTATTAAATCCTATGTGTTTATCCAGCTAATAAGCTATTTGCGTGACAAATTTCATCCATACATGTTGAGCAGTTTTTACGTGATTGAGTAACAAACATAATGAGCTGTGACATTTAAATATTAGTAGGATAATGATTATAATTATAAGACATTTTCATTCTTTTTATTTAAGAAACAATCAGTCATTTACAAAAAATTACACACGTTTAATTATGTCATGAATTGTTCAAAATGGCGGCGCAGCGTTCGAATTTGAATATGGAATTAAACACGTTCAGCAAATATTATGGTTAGTAAGAACTAGTTTAAACTGCTGTTCGTTCTGGATCCCACATAAAAATGCATAGTCGTGACAAGATACGAACTAGCGAACGACAGAATTAACAAATTTTAGTGTTATAAAACCTCATTATTCATAAACGACTAAGAGTGGATTCGACCAAACTCGAATATATACAAGAATAACTATACCGAGAATAATCTATTCCACGATTTTATTCTCTTAGATAATCAACAGTCGTTTTTCCACGCCATCTGACGTATCGCTTATACTTGGAATAGTTATTCGCGAATAGCGAAAGCCCAGCAAAAAGAAATTGTTTTACAAACGGGACAGTGTATAGCTTAACTCATCTCAACTCTTATTTGTCGTATTATAGCGTGAGAAAGTAGCTGTCACGCGCCCGAAACCGAAATTGGTTTCGGAAAATGACAGCATAAAAAAGATGACGCCATTATTTTTATTCTTGGATTAACTCTTTATTCGATGCTTATCGGTGGTATAGTGACTATTCCCAAATAGGGTCGCTATTCTTCGAATTGTTCTTGGTAAAATGTAAAATTGATTTATTCTCGAGTAAGTAGCGATTTATTCTCGGAATAAAATGAATTCTTGTTTGGTCGAATCCGCCCTATGTCGAATCCGAAAGGGAATAATAATTACAATTTATTCCTCCGCGTAACTTCGTAACTGCTTATCATAGTCAGACACATAGGTATCGTTTAGTACCTTAATCGTCCGCTAGATATATGACATCACAATAAATTCATAATAGTGCCCTCAGAAGACATAAAGTTATGAATTTAAAGAATGTTTACTTTGAAAAGTGTCGTTCCGGGTATCAAATGAAAAATAAAATAAAAAATAACACATTTTAACGCAAAGTGCAAATTTGACATGCTTAGGTACTTAAATGGAAATGTGAAACCGAAAATATTAACACAGCTTATAGAATTGGCCTTATGATGTGGTCGAGCGTTTTATGAAACCTAACATAACAAAACCTAACCATTTCATGAATTGGTCAGCCACAACACGAAATGTCAAATTCTAAGATATGGCTATGACATAAATATGGAGCTCAGTTAAAATTTTCAAACTTTATCTTGTACTAGCTGACGCCAGCAGCTGTGCAAGCGTGATTCAAACAAAAAAAAATATCATAAATATTTGACTTAATGAAACTATATTTAAAATTCTTATCCAAAAACCGACAATCACATAAAAACTTTTACCGCTCAAGTTCCTACCCTGAAAATTGGAAAATCCAAAAAACCTTAATTACTGTTACCTACACAAAATTTTACCTTAAATTTGCTCCATAACATATGTAAATATGCAAAAAAGCTGAAACACACCGTTATTTAATTATACTGAGTAAATGTATTACTGTTTCTATCTACAAAGAACAAAGATTTTCATACAAATCCCCCTCCAATTCCATCCTCAATTACCCCCTTGAATTGGAATTTAAGATTTAAGGCATTTATTTTTGTTACAAAACATTAGTAAGAAATAAAAAAAATAAACAGAGATAAAATATTAAAAGTGTAACAAGCTCAGTTTTTGTTGTGCTAAGTGCACAACACTGATTTTCAGCTAGCCCCCAACATTAGATTTAACATAAAAATGTACGTATTTACGCGTACTCACGTAACACACAAAAATATATATATATAAATTAACTGAAAAAAATAAAACTTTTACCTTCATTTAATTCATTTCCAAAAACACTTGCGGTATAAAGCGACTTTCCAAATTTCAGCTCTGTATTTTTAATAGTTTTTTCTTTGTGTTGATCGTCAGTCAGGACAAGCAATTTTATAAAAAAATAGATGAACTGATTTTAGTACAACTTGCCAAATATTTTTTTTATGATTTATAAGTTTTTTTATTGAATACTGTAAGAAAAGAGCCGACAGCTAACTTGAAGCTAAATGATGATCACGGGCCATGGACTTAACAATGTTAGGAGCGAAATCACCAACAGTAAAAATATCCCTCACTATACTCCAGATCCAGCCCTGAAGAGAACCAGCTACTTTCACCGCAGCCGAAACTCACCCAATCATGGACAAGATACAACGATGATCCAAATAAATTATTGTGTAGTTGTAGTATTTCAATTGCTAAAACAAAAACATGATATTTTCCAATTTTTGGGTAAACAGATTAGCTCCTTCGTAGTTAACTCCTTCAAACTTTGTTTCAGGAAAGATTTTCTAGTTCGTATTGTTATGGTTTTCTAATTGGTTGGGTTTCAAAAGTATTCGGAAATATTCTCGTAATATTACGAAAAACTGATTTATTTAGATGTTTTATATATATTTTTAGCACTTGACATGCTTAGCACTATACATTAAACACAAAGTGAAAAATGTGAAATCGAAAATAACAGTCACGAGCAGGATTTGAACCTGCATCTCCTGGATACCGTCCAGATGCTTTGCCAATTCAGCCATCGTGACAATTGCTCCTGACTGCTAATTTCGATAACACATTCATACTTAACAACTTTGGGTGACGTCTGCGCCAGGTAAACTTAATTTTACAATTAAGATTTTTACCTAATAATGACGTCCCTATAAATATTTAGATATTTTATATATATTTTTAGCATTTGACATGTTAGCACTATACATTAAACACAAAGTGAAAAATGTGATATCGAAAATAACAGTCACGAGCAGGATTTGAACCTGCATCTCCTCGAAATGAATTCCATCACAAGCATTCAATAATAAAAATATATTATTTTACCTACATCAATTTACATATAAACTCATTTTTTCTTTGAGAAGCTGCGGCAAAATTTGCGTATAAAATCCCTAATAAGTCCTTCTAAGAAAACAAAGGATATTGAACGCAAAGTCCTTAATATGCCTATTGACAATATTAATGATAACTGTGTACTTACAATATATTCGCGAATAAACGAGAAAAGTTTTGTGTATGTTTTACTTAGTCTGTAGGGAATAGGATATAGGCTGGTCATATACTTACTTGTTGACAACAGACAAACATATATGTTTAAATCTATTTGTTTGAATTTAAAATCTATTTATTTGGAGTTGGTGCAGTACCTACTACCTACGCGTTCTTCTTTCATATCTCTTTGTCAACCATCATCTCGTCACTCAATCTCTTCCTTTTGATATCATCACAATTTATCTACCTTTTTGTTGCTCTATCTCTTTTGAGGGTTAACCTCACGACTTTCAATTGAGTCATCTCATAGTGCAGTCCAATATTTATGACGCTACAAATAGTACACTTTTTGTAGCGCCTTTTGGCACTCTGCTCTCTCTGCCGACCCCACAAGAGAAATAGCGTGATGATAAGTTAGTTTAAAAAGTGGCCGCATGTGTGACAGCTCCTTTAATTGAATAGTTAGCGTGTACATACTGTTCGAAATGAATACATTTCTGGGATTCAACTTTATTCAGTCACAATTTATGGATTCAAGGGAAACTGATTCAGAATATTATTATTTATTGGTATTTTTTTTACTGCTAATTATGGCAGATGAGCCACGGCTCACTTGATTGTAAGTGGTAAAGTCGCTCATGGACTTAACTATACCGAGAGTATTGTCAAGCCACTGCGCACCATTTCATTTCTCTGATACGAAATGAAAGAATAAACGGCTACCTTCTGCTACAGCCAAAACACACTGACGTGCTTCATGACCGGTCACACAGGAGACGGTGGTACCGACCGGTTTGGGCCCAATAGCACGTGAGTACTCTCACTTGGTACCCAGCTCTGCCACCAGTAATGCAATGGGTGATAATTGCTTACTTCCCTTAGTCGCCTTGTACGACACCCGCGGGAAAGGATAGGGTGCTGACACTAGTATTCTTAGTCTGTCACCCCACGGGATTTAAACTTTATTTTTCCATTGAAATTGAATTTACCATGTGATATTGTATATTGGGATCTTAACCAGTTCATATAAACATGGACACTGCATGTAGGACCAAAGTAAGTAAAGGAGAATTTTTCGCTCTGTACGATAGTAGCATCGGGGCTATGATAATTATTAGTATTTTTTATAATACAAATTGCATATTTCCATTTAACACGGACAAGCTCCATGTCACAATGAAGAAAAATAGTATTCGAAGGGACTATTTGTAGGTACATCCGATGCGCTGCCATGTTTACCTGAAGTATAATCATCAATCAATACAATAGTTCTTTAATTTTTTTTAAATCATTGTAAGGTTATTTTTAAATCTGAATTACACTTTTGGAATTTATTTAGAAATTATGTGTAAAATTAATACCTATATCTAGACAAAAATCAGAAGTTTTGTTTTATTAAAAGCTTTTGGATCTCACAATTTGTTTAGTCAATAGATTTTGTTAATAGATGTCCCTGCTTTTATAAGACTTATTCTTATTATCAATATTAGAGTTTGTTAATAGATGTCCCTGCTTTTATAAGACTTATTCTTATTATCAATATTAGAGTTTGTTAATAGATGTCCCTGCTTTTATAAGACTTATTCTTATTATCAATATTAGAGTTTGTTAATAGATGTCCCTGCTTTTATAAGACTTATTCTTATTATCAATATTAGAGTTTGTTAATAGATGTCCCTGCTTTTATAAGACTTATTCTTATTATCAATATTAGAGTTTGTTAATAGATGTCCCTGCTTTTATAAGACTTATTCTTATTATCAATATTAGAGTTTGTTAATAGATGTCCCTGCTTTTATAAGACTTATTCTTATTATCAATATTAGAGTTTGTTAATAGATGTCCCTGCTTTTATAAGACTTATTCTTATTATCAATATTAGATTTTGTTAATAGATGTCCCTGCTTTTATAAGACTTATTCTTATTATCAATATTAGATTTTGTTAATAGATGTCACTGCTTTTATAAGACTTATTCTTATTATCAATATTAGAGTTTGTTAATAGATGTCCCTGCTTTTATAAGACTTATTCTTATTATCAATATTAGAGTTTGTTAATAGATGTCCCTGCTTTTATAAGACTTATTCTTATTATCAATATTAGAGTTTGTTAATAGATGTCCCTGCTTTTATAAGACTTATTCTTATTATCAATATTAGAGTTTGTTAATAGATGTCCCTGCTTTTATAAGACTTATTCTTATTATCAATATTAGAGTTTGTTAATAGATGTCCCTGCTTTTATAAGACTTATTCTTATTATCAATATTAGAGTTTGTTAATAGATGTCCCTGCTTTTATAAGACTTATTCTTATTATCAATATTAGATTTTGTTAATAGATGTCCCTGCTTTTATAAGACTTATTCTTATTATCAATATTAGAGTTTGTTAATAGATGTCCCTGCTTTTATAAGACTTATTCTTATTATCAATATTAGAGTTTGTTAATAGATGTCCCTGCTTTTATAAGACTTATTCTTATTATCAATATTAGAGTTTGTTAATAGATGTCCCTGCTTTTATAAGACTTATTCTTATTATCAATATTAGAGTTTGTTAATAGATGTCCCTGCTTTTATAAGACTTATTCTTATTATCAATATTAGAGTTTGTTAATAGATGTCCCTGCTTTTATAAGACTTATTCTTATTATCAATATTAGAGTTTGTTAATAGATGTCCCTGCTTTTATAAGACTTATTCTTATTATCAATATTAGAGTTTGTTAATAGATGTCCCTGCTTTTATAAGACTTATTCTTATTATCAATATTAGAGTTTGTTAATAGATGTCCCTGCTTTTATAAGACTTATTCTTATTATCAATATTAGAGTTTGTTAATAGATGTCCCTGCTTTTATAAGACTTATTCTTATTATCAATATTAGAGTTTGTTAATAGATGTCCCTGCTTTTATAAGACTTATTCTTATTATCAATATTAGATTTTGTTAATAGATGTCCCTGCTTTTATAAGACTTATTCTTATTATCAATATTAGAGTTTGTTAATAGATGTCCCTGCTTTTATAAGACTTATTCTTATTATCAATATTAGATTTTGTTAATAGATGTCACTGCTTTTATAAGACTTATTCTTATTATCAATATTAGAGTTTGTTAATAGATGTCCCTGCTTTTATAAGACTTATTCTTATTATCAATATTAGAGTTTGTTAATAGATGTCCCTGCTTTTATAAGACTTATTCTTATTATCAATATTAGAGTTTGTTAATAGATGTCCCTGCTTTTATAAGACTTATTCTTATTATCAATATTAGAGTTTGTTAATAGATGTCCCTGCTTTTATAAGACTTATTCTTATTATCAATATTAGAGTTTGTTAATAGATGTCCCTGCTTTTATAAGACTTATTCTTATTATCAATATTAGAGTTTGTTAATAGATGTCCCTGCTTTTATAAGACTTATTCTTATTATCAATATTAGAGTTTGTTAATAGATGTCCCTGCTTTTATAAGACTTATTCTTATTATCAATATTAGAGTTTGTTAATAGATGTCCCTGCTTTTATAAGACTTATTCTTATTATCAATATTAGAGTTTGTTAATAGATGTCCCTGCTTTTATAAGACTTATTCTTATTATCAATATTAGAGTTTGTTAATAGATGTCCCTGCTTTTATAAGACTTATTCTTATTATCAATATTAGAGTTTGTTAATAGATGTCCCTGCTTTTATAAGACTTATTCTTATTATCAATATTAGAGTTTGTTAATAGATGTCCCTGCTTTTATAAGACTTATTCTTATTATCAATATTAGAGTTTGTTAATAGATGTCCCTGCTTTTATAAGACTTATTCTTATTATCAATATTAGAGTTTGTTAATAGATGTCCCTGCTTTTATAAGACTTATTCTTATTATCAATATTAGAGTTTGTTAATAGATGTCCCTGCTTTTATAAGACTTATTCTTATTATCAATATTAGAGTTTGTTAATAGATGTCCCTGCTTTTATAAGACTTATTCTTATTATCAATATTAGAGTTTGTTAATAGATGTCCCTGCTTTTATAAGACTTATTCTTATTATCAATATTAGAGTTTGTTAATAGATGTCCCTGCTTTTATAAGACTTATTCTTATTATCAATATTAGAGTTTGTTAATAGATGTCCCTGCTTTTATAAGACTTATTCTTATTATCAATATTAGAGTTTGTTAATAGATGTCCCTGCTTTTATAAGACTTATTCTTATTATCAATATTAGAGTTTGTTAATAGATGTCCCTGCTTTTATAAGACTTATTCTTATTATCAATATTAGAGTTTGTTAATAGATGTCCCTGCTTTTATAAGACTTATTCTTATTATCAATATTAGAGTTTGTTAATAGATGTCCCTGCTTTTATAAGACTTATTCTTATTATCAATATTAGAGTTTGTTAATAGATGTCCCTGCTTTTATAAGACTTATTCTTATTATCAATATTAGAGTTTGTTAATAGATGTCCCTGCTTTTATAAGACTTATTCTTATTATCAATATTAGAGTTTGTTAATAGATGTCCCTGCTTTTATAAGACTTATTCTTATTATCAATATTAGAGTTTGTTAATAGATGTCCCTGCTTTTATAAGACTTATTCTTATTATCAATATTAGAGTTTGTTAATAGATGTCACTGCTTTTATAAGACTTATTCTTATTATCAATATTAGAGTTTGTTAATAGATGTCCCTGCTTTTATAAGACTTATTCTTATTATCAATATTAGAGTTTGTTAATAGATGTCCCTGCTTTTATAAGACTTATTCTTATTATCAATATTAGAGTTTGTTAATAGATGTCCCTGCTTTTATAAGACTTATTCTTATTATCAATATTAGAGTTTGTTAATAGATGTCCCTGCTTTTATAAGACTTATTCTTATTATCAATATTAGAGTTTGTTAATAGATGTCCCTGCTTTTATAAGACTTATTCTTATTATCAATATTAGAGTTTGTTAATAGATGTCCCTGCTTTTATAAGACTTATTCTTATTATCAATATTAGAGTTTGTTAATAGATGTCCCTGCTTTTATAAGACTTATTCTTATTATCAATATTAGAGTTTGTTAATAGATGTCCCTGCTTTTATAAGACTTATTCTTATTATCAATATTAGAGTTTGTTAATAGATGTCCCTGCTTTTATAAGACTTATTCTTATTATCAATATTAGAGTTTGTTAATAGATGTCCCTGCTTTTATAAGACTTATTCTTATTATCAATATTAGAGTTTGTTAATAGATGTCCCTGCTTTTATAAGACTTATTCTTATTATCAATATTAGAGTTTGTTAATAGATGTCCCTGCTTTTATAAGACTTATTCTTATTATCAATATTAGAGTTTGTTAATAGATGTCCCTGCTTTTATAAGACTTATTCTTATTATCAATATTAGAGTTTGTTAATAGATGTCCCTGCTTTTATAAGACTTATTCTTATTATCAATATTAGAGTTTGTTAATAGATGTCCCTGCTTTTATAAGACTTATTCTTATTATCAATATTAGAGTTTGTTAATAGATGTCCCTGCTTTTATAAGACTTATTCTTATTATCAATATTAGAGTTTGTTAATAGATGTCCCTGCTTTTATAAGACTTATTCTTATTATCAATATTAGAGTTTGTTAATAGATGTCCCTGCTTTTATAAGACTTATTCTTATTATCAATATTAGAGTTTGTTAATAGATGTCCCTGCTTTTATAAGACTTATTCTTATTATCAATATTAGAGTTTGTTAATAGATGTCCCTGCTTTTATAAGACTTATTCTTATTATCAATATTAGAGTTTGTTAATAGATGTCCCTGCTTTTATAAGACTTATTCTTATTATCAATATTAGAGTTTGTTAATAGATGTCACTGCTTTTAATAGACTTATTTTTATTATTAATATAAGACAAACTTAAAATGTAATTCTGAATTAAAATAATAAAGTAATCTATTCTTTATTGTATATAGAAAATGAATAGATAAAATATTTTTTGAAACACGTAAAAATTAATAGAGCTCCATCTAGCGTTGGAAATACGCAACTCTAGAATTATAATCCAACTGGATTGAAAACTATTACAAGAGATAGTGAAACACCAATCTACTGTCATACGTAAACTGGTCCATTTACCACAGAGTACTTTTTAATATAAGGAACCATCTACATTCCAGCTTCATTGTTAATCAGACAATATTTGTAATAGAATGATTTTCCAGCTAGTCCCCTATTAAATTATAATTCTATGGGAACTCAATAATATGTTTTAATACAACACATGATCTAGTTTTGCGGTTTTTTTAGGGCAAACTATGTATGGATGCAGAGCAATGTCTTTTACCCTTACGTCCGTGTGGTGACGGACTAATAATACAAGTGTCGCCGCCCCATTCTTTCCCACGGGTGGTATAAGTCGTCGCACTTTAACGAGACCTTAAATAACAGTTTGATTTACCATTAGCGGAGCCACCCCATTGTTACCACAGGATAAACAATCACCAAAACAATAAACAGTCATCTATCTTTCAAATAGGCTCTATGTAAGGCGTAGGTAGTTCAGCAATAATCGCACGCATAGTCTGTTCACGACTATGACGTCATAGTCGCCTCACAAAGTCTCGCTGAACCGTATAAAAGACTACAACATACGCTATGACGTTTATTATCATTTCAAGTTGGTAGTAAAGCAGTGTTATATCACGAATCGTTTGATTGTAAATCAGTAGCTTATGTTTTATTCTAACAATCTCAATATAATATTATATACTTACGTGAAACTTCAATTTTAAACATTTGGATGTTAGTTAAGAAACGCGCAAAAATATTTGGATATCCTGTGGTAACACATAATTTTATCAACGTAAATGAAATGGCTTATCGACAGTCATTGTTGACGCACGAACACGTTATTAACATATATACGGTGCGGCCGGGCGTGGCGCGATAGCAGAGGGGGACGGGTGGCTCGAACCCTCGCCCCAGACTCTGCGTTCAAATCCATCGGTACTAACAGTCACCAACAACGTACTAAGCTTCTTCCTTTTCTTTAAGCTTTTAATAAACTAGCAAATAGTTATACAGTCCACTCGCATTTTATTTATCTCCATAAGCTAGGACCCCATAAATGTACCATTTTACTGAAATTTCTGGCGCTGCTTATTACTGTAGCTATTAACGGGTGATTTTACCTCAAAATCAATCACAGATTTGAAATAGACCGAAGTTCTCTGGACCAAATTCTGAAGCCCAAGTGGATAAAATCATGGGCAGAATCTAATTATTTCTGCCAATTTCATGGTGTTACCCCAAACTAATAACTCTTATTTGTAAGTCTGAATAGTCTTTAGCAGCTCAACAATAAGCAAATGTCGTATAAAACAACCAGAATTAAGCAATAATATTACCAAGTTGAAAATAAATTCACGCCTAAATAGTATTTAATAGCTAAACATTAAAAGCAATATGCCTAAACTACCCACGCAATTTTTCTAAATACCACGTTCTTTTTGTAAACGAATAAATATGAACGCTTCCTTATATCCTAAGTGATCTAATGGACTATTGAAAACGAACAGATGGGCGCATCCCTATTCTGAAGAGTCCCTTAAATCTATCACGCAGGCTTACTAACTATTTGTGAGGTATTTTTACTACAAGAGGAGAGAGAGAAACGCTTGCTATAGACGTTTGTAACACCATTGAATATTATCAAAAGGTGTTGTTGAAAGGAGATTTGTGTCCCCATTACTCACCGATCGAAATATAACGGCAGAAATAACTGACAAAAAGCCTGATACTTCTCCGCCATACAATTTGTCTGCCAACACACATTGGGTCATCGTAGCGGACTATGGCCGAAATAACTCTGATTCTGAGAAGCAATGGCGTAGCGTAGGTATCAGCCGCCCAGAGCGGAATCAAATTTTGTCGCTCCTTTATTTAGATATAATTAACCTAAAATACTTTTTGGTAAGAATTATAACTAGTTATTGTACACTTTACAATTTTAAGTCGCCGTAAACCACAAAAAATCTTAAGAAAGAGATATCCAAAATACTCCGCCAGAGCAACATATTAGCTGTCTCGACCGACGAAGGTCTGACGTCCATGAAGATATATAAATGGATAATATTGCCAACTAATGAATATTTTGGCAAACAACGAAAAGTGTCATACGAGTACATGCGAACATATAATTATTACCCTTTATAACACTGTTCATTAATTTACAACGATGAGCGGCATCCAGCAGACTTTCTCATACAATGTAAATTTAATTACTTCTATAAAGGCAGCGTCGAGTTAATAATAAATTATAATTAATAATCTAACTCATTTTTGATGATTTAAAAATTAAATTAACATATATTTAATTATAGGCCTGAAGTATAAATATACCTTGCTGATATAATGTGATAGACCGATCAGAGCGCCGTGTATTAATTGTTATGTCACAATCCTACGTAAACACTAGTGTCGTGAAAATTGAAAAAGAAAATTAAATTAAATATTTGTATTTTACTAACTACATATAAGATGTTGACTTTTCGAAAATTATTGTTTTGATAGATATAATTTGACTATATTTTTAATGTAATAAGCACTAATAGTCTCGACCAGCAACTAAAGAGAACGGCTTGATGCAAAAGGCAGTATTCCTCTACACGACACGTATTGTAAGGAGGTTCCTTCTGGAGACCTAACCACTAGCAGCTTTGTTCCCGCACCCAGTGTCGGTCATCCACTATTTTATCTATATCTAAATTAAAATAAAACGTCATTCATAAAATTGTAATTAAATAAACTGCAGTTAACAAAACTAAACTTCAAGACAAGTACCCAGAGGGTACTATGGAGCGTGCTATATGCTCGGGATCTCCTTACATGACTGAATCCGTAATACAGAAACCTGTAGCAAAATTCGACATAGCCCTTCAGCTTCTTGAAGTGCCAATAGGTAGGGCACATCGCTCGATGAACCGACAACGACAAAGAAAGGTTTTTAAGTGGCGACCACATATAGTATGGCAGAATGTAGGATGGCCTCCCATTAAATGGACCTGTTTAAAGTCACAGGCAGCTGTTGGATGCAGGCGGCACAGGAGTTCTCGTTGTGACGCTGCATCGGGAGGATTATGTCCAGTAGTAGACAACGAAAGGCTAATGGGCGTAATTAAGCTAAGCAATCAACATTAAACACAAAGTGAAAAATGTGAAATCGAAAATAACAGTCACGAGCAGGATTCGAACCTGCATCTCCTGGATACCGTCAAGATGCTTTGCCAATTCAGCAATCGTGACCCTTGCTCCCGACTGCTAATCTCGACAACACATTCATACTTAACGTCTTTGGGTGACGCCTGCACCATCTATCGGAAGTATTTTCATACATTATACCGACCAGGTAAACTTAATTTTACAATTAAGATTTTACCTAATAATGACGCAAACCCTATAAATATTTAGATATTTTTATATATATTTTTAGCATTTGAGATGCTTAGCAACATACATTATTTTCGATCGAAAATAACAGTCACGAGCAGGATTGGCTAAGCATCTGGACGGTATCCAGGAGATGCAGGTTCGAATCCTGCTCGTGACTGTTATTTTCGATTTCACATTTTTCACTTTGTGTTTAATGTATAGTGCTAAGCATGTCAAATGCTAAAAATATATATAAAAATATCTAAATAGGTAAAATTGTTCGACGTGTAATCTGTTTCGTTATATTAAATTTGATTCAGGCAATTCATATAACGGTCTAAATTTATGATATTATTTCAGGTGGCCAGGTATCATTCTCCGAGGCTTAAAGATAAATTGATTTGATAATATGATATTGAATTTAATAGATACGCTAATAGG
Organism: Leucoma salicis; assembly: GCA_948253155.1. Taxonomy (NCBI): domain Eukaryota; kingdom Metazoa; phylum Arthropoda; class Insecta; order Lepidoptera; family Erebidae; genus Leucoma; species Leucoma salicis. The sequence goes on along the minus strand of OX411808.1, from coordinate 3,289,830 downwards.
ACGCCTTCTGTTACTGACCAGACTATAACTCAAGATTATTTTGATATATATTATAGTTGGCTCAAATCAGAATTTAGCTAAAATATTAAATGATAATCACAAACGGTGATCTAACCCGTGCCTTTTCAATACCTTTCTGAGGCCCTGCCAACTGAGTAATCGGTACATTCACTTGGGACCATCAATCGGATGTATTTACGAGTACTTACATCGTTCCGAACAGGCAAGTTTAATAGAATTGAGAATCATACCAAATCCATGCATTAAAAAGTAATTTTATAAAAAACTAGATATAACCCAATATTTCACCCAATCCAATTTTTTTTAATATAAGCTTCGATCAACAATGTAATAGATTTCGCGTCTACCCGAAAAATACGTTTCAGTAAATAAGAGCGCACTTGAGAAGCGAGCTCCCATTTTGTTTAGTTCAAAAATTATTTTATTTGTTGCATTTTAAGCTTGATTTCACAGTAAATGTTATTTGTCTTTTCACTTTTAAGTGGCAGTAGTAAATTATTGCTTTGCTCGTTTTTGTGACGAATGACCGTAAATGTAAGATAATATTTTAAAGATTTGTGACTTTATTGCTAAATGCCTTGAACTTAAAACTGTTTTAAAACCTTTGTCTCAGTTCGTTAGTAAACAGATGTAGCTGTATAAGTATATCTTCACACGTTACACAGTTTTTAGCTTAATTTTGTTCGTGACACTGTATCTTGTTAGTATTAATGATCGAAGAATATAAGCAAAGATGTTTCTTAACACTTATAACAAAGAAGATAAAAACATCTGGCGAGCAGTTGCAAAGCTGTGCTTTTTACAAATTTATTGTTCTATCAACAAGGACTCCACATAGATGAAATAGGTGATCTATTTGAAACGAGTGTTCACGTATTTCGATCACATCGCGAAGATGGACAAGCAGTGTTGCCAAGAAACATTACAATTTTGGTCAAAACAACGGCAATTGATCCTGGCAGCCTTGATCATGGCTATAACCCATTGGTTAATAGTTAGTAAATTCATTTAATTTACTAGTTTCACATACATCATGATTCGCAGTTTGTTAAAATATTTACAAATGCTACGTGACCGTTTTTAGAAATGAATATTCAGAATACTAGAAGAACAAACTGAAAACTAATTTTACCTGCTTGAAATTTATTTATTAATTAAGCAATTACAACAGGTAACAATCAGAAAAGACACAGACTTACTTAGATATATCTAAGTATATATAGGATACGTACAGACTGATACCCTAGCGTAATCGCACATAGTGAAAATAAACATTAAACAATTACAAAGATACAGAGAAGGCATCATCACTGTTTACGTTTTTAGGTCTATTTGCTTTGTGATAAGTACTTCAATTGTTTTCTTGGAAACGGTAACACATGAATCGAAGATATCAATATCCGTTGTACCCACCCTAGAGCTTTCATTATAAAGACGGCACATTCTGATGATTGGATTGTAATAAGAGGTATTATTCTTATTCTTCTATATTTGGAGTGCAAATGTTTTCACCATTCGAGTGTTATAAGTACTGACATTCAGGTAAATAATACAAAGTAACGTGGGAGAGTCCAGAGCTGAGTGTAGAATTTTGTGTAAATCTATGAGGTGTAAATTAGTTTATTCTAAAATTAGCTCATTTGATGTGAATGTATGAAAGGATTTGAAACCACGTACTGACTTGTTATCGAGCCTAACGGGTCCGTACGACCGTCTTTGTGTGACTGATCAAGAGACAGCTTGATATGTTTTGGTTGTAGCGAAAAAGTCCTCCATTAATGTATATACCCAACGGAGAAATGAAATGGTTCAGCAGAATTCTCAGTATTGCCTAGTCCCTGAGCGCCATTCAGTTCAGGCGTTGATCGCCACCGTTTCAGACAGTATCACGATACCTTATTATACCTAGATAGCTTATTTCAGAAAAATATAATATTTACTCGTACCTGTGTATAGTGACCGACAGTGTCACTCGCCTTTTAATTAAAATTAAATCATTAGATTTATTTAGTTAAATACTTACATTCTTTATACTATTAACAAATAAAAAAAAAAAATTTTTTGTTGCTTGTTGTGGCAGACGAGCCACGGTGCATCTGATGGTAAATAGTAACCGTCGCCCATGGACTCGACTATACCGAGAGTATTGTCAAGCCGCTGCTCACCAATTAATTTCATAGATATAAAATGAAAACGGCTATCTCCTACTACAGCCAAAACGCAACGATGTGCTTCATGGCCGGTCACACAGGAGATGGTGGTACCAACCCGCTCTGGCCCGATACCAAGTGAGTACTCCCACTTGGTACCCAGCCCTACCACCAGTCATGAAATGGATGATAATTGCTTACTTCCCTTAGTCGCCTCATCACACCCGCGGGAAAGAATGGGGTGCTGACACTTGTATTCTTAGTCCGTCACCACACGGACAACAATTAAACACTTTTGTAAACACTTTTACTGTCCCACTATACATCGGGCTCGTGTCTTGTCTAATGGTTAGAGGGATTAGGCAATAATCCACCATGCCAAAATTTCTAGAATCATCTTAGTAGTTATACATTTAGTTTACTTGCCGTATATAAAATACGGCAAGTAAACTAAAAAAATCCCCGCGATAGTTTTACTTTAATGGTAATAAGTAGACTACTCATTATTTTTTTGATGTGAAACATCTAATGCGGAGGGAGGGTAAAATCGGCTGTTAGCGTGGCGACGCTTTTATTTTACTTGTCCCGTTCAAATCTTGCAAGTTAAATTTGACACACTTCCCGGTTTCCGATTGAGCTGAAATTTTACACGCATGTGTATATCGCGTGACAATTCAGTATTATGGTGACATGGAGCTGATCTGATGATGAAGCTGGAAGGCGGCCACAATAACTCTACAATGAAACGACGGAACCCCGTCGAGTTTGGATACGTTTGATTTGTCTTGATGAGTAATTTGTCTTTAGATGGTGTCCAGGGTCTGATCATGGAGCTAGAAGGTGGCCATAGGAACTCCGTTATGAAATGACATAACTCTATTGAGTTTGGGCTCGTATGATTTGTCTTGACGAGTACTTTATCTCTGGATGGTATCCAGGGTCTGACGATGGAGCTGGAAGGTGGCCACAGTAACTCTGTAATGAAACGATGCAACCCTATCGAGTGTATACTCGTTTGATTCGTTTTGAGGAGTACTTTATCAAGTTATCATTTTATTTTTACAAAATAATTTCGATGTTTTCACATCTGCTAGACGTCCAGCGACGTCTAGTTTTTTGTTTAGGCGGGCGAAAGTGTACCTAAACGCACACCCTGTTGTTCGGGGCAATGAACAGGGTAGTGTGGGCCCTCACCCATGAAATAAACCCGCAGTGTGCCGTCTCTCCGCCTTTATTGACGGGCCACTGGAACTATGTTACATTGCTTCGGTGGTGAGTAGACTACTCCTAGAACTTGTATGAACTAAGTACATTTTTAGATAATGTACTTGTAGGATTAACAGAACAATCCCTATTTAACACTATTGCTCCATAAAAATAAATGTACTTAATAAATGAATAAATGTCATCCTTGTTACGCTTTCCTATAATAATAATGCTTATTTTTCACTTATGTTGAAGTTTGTATAGGTATAACGCCTAGATAAATTTCATAGCAAAATCTTTTAATTTTACATGTTTGTATACGAGTATGTATTGACGTAGAAGTTTCTATGATTTTATTTTCAGGATTGTAACAATATGAAAAGTTTCTTTAAACCTTTTTCATATGAAATACTAATACTCAACTATTTGCATTACATATTACTAGGTACAATGTTTATTATAGCTAGGACAGTCGCTAATAAAGTGTTTAGCCATGTTATTTCTAAATAAGTAATCGTCACAATGGAAGAATTAATCACTAAGATCATTCATTGTGGTGCCAGTGAAAGCTAAGACGGGCAAGTCATTTGTACCATAGACAAATCTACTGGTCCTTCGTTTTCGCTCAGTGCCTTTTTTATTTGTGCTTGTTCGTAAGGGTCGCTGAATGATTTTAATATAAATAGCCACTTTTTTTTTGGTAAGGCGGTCAAAAATTTTCCTAACCGCACACCCCGTCGTTCGGGGTAACGAACAGGGTAGTGTAGGGCCCTCACCCACTAAATACCTACTAACTATGTTACATTTCATTTAATATAAATAGCCTACTGAAAATTTTGGGTTATCAAATGCATAAAAAATTTATTGCGTCTGTTTGGTAGTTCTAAAGATGAGTCCCACGTCACATTAATAGGAACCGTAGCCCTTTAAGTTGTTTTTCATCAACCTCACACTTGCACTCAGTGGCTTCCATTGGTCTACTATGAGGAGGTTATGTAGACCTCGCAAAAGACAGTTTTAATCAGACATATATTTTACCTAGCCGTGTGGGGCCGGCTTTAGAATTGTCCCACACCTCTCTACCCATGGGAGTCGTAAGAGCCGACTGAGGGAATACCGGGGGAGTAGGCAGCAGCACTCCCTCGTGTATTAACAACATCCACTGCGATCGCCAACCCGCCTGCCAAGCGTGGCGATTACGGTACTATCCCCCATTCCTTGGGGAGGCATATGTCCAGCAGTGGACGTCGAAAGGCTGATGGATGGATGGATGATATATTTTACAAACAGGTTCAATTTAAAGTATTTTAAATAGACATCTATTTACAAAAAATCTACATTAATATATTAAACCCACGCGAAAGGAAATCGAATAAACCAAACTCGCATAGTTAAACAAAACACTCTGGAAACGAGCATATAAATTAAGAAAAACAAGGGACTGTTTAATTACTTTTATGTTACTACAGGATATTACGGAGTTCTTTTTTGTTAATTATAGACGAACAATTCCTTAAGTGCAGTGATAGCCTGGTGGTAAAACGAGTGTAAAGATATGTATTGGGTTCGATCCGCAGTCCAAGATCCAGATCTCACACGGCACACGCCTCTGGCTTTACAAAATTTTTCGAAATTATGTTTATAAAATATTCAAAAAAAGAATATTTATATTAAATACTAGCAGACCTGACAGACGTTATCTTGTCCGAACATTGGCGTTTCGTTTGGATGAAGTCATTTATTTTAGCTACTAAGGATTTCATAAAAAAAGGTGTTGAAGTTATGGGGAATTGTGTCGTTGGGTAGGCACATATTATGTTTTTTACATTAGAATAAATTGAAGAAAAAATCTTGAAATCCTATCGTGGCGCCACCTACTGGGTCCAAATGTGAATCTAAACCATCCCGGTACTTACTCAAACAAACACAAAAATCATCAAAATCGGTCCAACCGTTTAGGAGGAGTTCAATTACTAACACACGGACACAAGATAAATATAAATATAATATATATAATAGACAAATAATTAGACTATGTTAAAAATCATTAATTATTTTTAATAGATATTTTTCTTAATCCCGCTCGCAGTAAAATTATCTTATTCCACATTTTCACAAATAATGTGTTCTTTAAAATAAATGACTTATTATTACTGGCCCTAAGCTCATATAATGTATTTCAGAGCTCTAAAAATCGAATACCATAGTCACCAAAAATTTCCTTTTAGATAAAAACTATTCGTATCATAAAATACAACGGTTGATCCCTACCTTGATAGTCTGGCGTAATTATGGGCCTCTTGAGAACAGCCCCGCCACCAACTTAAGCCAATATTCAGACCGGCTTTGAATTATTCATTTAATCTTGGTAGAACTTTAGATAACAAACTTCTTTGAATCCTTCCAACCTTATGATGCACTGTAGATAAGTGTAACAACATATTTATGGGGGCAGGTTATCATTTGCAATGCTTCTTGTGAAATTAAGTCTAACTTTTCGGAACAATTTATACAAATATATCCGAGAAATGGCATTTGCGCCATCCGAGATAGTAAGAAAGAATGTAACGCAGTCGGTGGTACCGACCCGTTCGGGTCCAATAACAGGTGAGTACTCCCACTGGGTACCTCAACTCTACTACCAACTCTACTACCAGTAAATTATTATTAATATCATTGACTTTTTTGAGGTTTTTTCATATATTTTTTAGCATTTGACATGCTTAGCCATATAAATCAACATAAAGTATGAAAATGTGAAGTCGAAAATAACAGTGATGAGCAGCAGTTGAACCTGCATCTCCTGGAATACCATCCCAGATGCGTCACACAAGACATTAAGATTTAATGTGTTGTCGCAGTTCGCAGTCCCGAGCAATTGTCGCGATAGCTGAATTGGCAAAGAATCACCATTGATTTTTTATCATTTTGTCTTAAAAACTTCTAATAAAGAGTGTACAATTCAATTTAGAGTTTAGCAATCATAATTATGAATCGACATTAAGTTTCAAATCTGTTTTCCAAAGAAAGGTAATTTAAACTTATTTCTTTGTAAGCGTTTCATTTGGATGGAATCTTCAATCAATTTTGGATAAATTTTCAGCGATGAATCTCAAATAATAGAAAAGTTAAATCGCCAAAAGCTGACTACGAGAATAATATGCTTTTCAAAACCTGTTTGTTAGATCAAATCTAACTAAAATGATAAGGAGAGGACATCTTGTTTATTTCTTAAATATATACAATAGATATTTAATTTCAAATTTCTAATGATGCAATTTGTGTTTGCATCAAAAGCTCTGTTTTTTTTACACGATCATTTATCAAATATTTTGTGTAATATTTAGTTTAACATGATTAGGTATCGTGAGCGGAGAGGGACCAATCCATTATATCTACTTTTTTCATTTGATGCCTTTTGGGTTACCTTCGCTCGTCCGTATATTTGATATGTAAATATAAAATTGAGTTATTTCATAGAATTGTTTAGAGAACTTTTTAGTGGTAGCGTTTCTTGTCTCGCATGAATGGGCTGGCTCGATCGGAGAAGTACAATACAGAAGATCAGCGTGAAATAACGGTAGGTGAAGTACCACAGTTGTGTTTCGTGTTGTGAGTGAGAGCGCCAGAGACCCGATGCCCCTTCTTGATGTCCATCCTCTCTTCTCTCTACCTCCGATCACTTTCCTTGGAGTTCTTACAATTACAGTATATATTTTTTTTATAAAGCATTGGAATATTCAAGCGTTGTCTCAAAAAGTTTCAAATATTTTATATTATTTTTAAAATATTAGAACTCCCAATAATAAAACGATAAGAAGTCTGTATAATCAGTAATTTTGTGTTGATTCTGCTTTATAGTTATATTATATTGTGTCCGTATCTTAATAATGAATCTAATCAAGGTAATAGTAAAATGTTTGTGTTATTTTTACTTTTTTTTTCTTCTTAAAATTACTCCATATTTTTTTTTTGATAATGCTTTGGAATATTCATGTGTTGTCTCAAAAAAGTCAAGTATTTAATATTATTTCAAAAATAGAATCCCCAATAATAAAATGATAAGAAGTCAATGTAATCAGTTAATTCTCTTTCGATTCTTTTTAATAGGTTATAATATATAGTGTTTGTATCTAATAAAGAATCTAATCTAGAAAATCGTAAAATAGCTGTATTTTTTGTCTTTTTTTCTTATAATTGCAAATAGGCTAGATTCTTAACAATATAAAAAGGAAGCTAGCCGTGTGGGGCCGGCTTTAGAATTGTCCTACCCCTCTCTACCCACGATAGTCGTAAGAGCTGACTGAGGGAATACCGCGGAAGTGGACAGCAGCACTCCCTCGAGTATTAACAACATCCACTGCGATCGCCAACCCGCCTGCCAAGCGTGGCGATTACGACATTGTCCCCCATGACGAGCACACAATTTAAAATGGCCCCCAGTCACGGCAGCTCCGCTGTTCCGTGGCCTAACGGTAGCGGGCCCGATAACGGCGGATCAGGCGGTGCGAAGTATCACCAATCACGGAAAGGCTACCACAAACAACGACCTCTGGCCTTGGTAAGGCACAACGTTTGGACACTTCGGACTGACGAGAGAATCACCGAGCTGGAAGAGGAATCGAGCGAGATCCGCTGGGATATTATAGGGTTGTCAGAAGTCCGAAGAGAGGGTGAGGGCACGACAATCCTCTAGTCCGGGAACTGGCTCTTCCACCGGGAGGGCGACCACCGGTCCCAAGGAGGTGTCGGGTTTATCGTTCGCAGGTATCTCGTAGGCAACGTGGAGAGGATTGAGAGTGTGTCGAGTAGGGTAGCGTACCTTATACTCAGAATAACCAAAAGGTATTTGTTGAAGGTCATACAGGTTTACGCACCGACCTCGACACACTCCGACGACGAGGTAGAGGCCCTATAAGAGGATATCTCGAAGGCCATCCACTCGTCTAAAACGGTGGTTATGGGAGACTTTAACGCGAAACTAGGCAAAAGGACAGACGATGAGCTGAAAGTGGGACACTATGGTTTCGGGCAGAGGAATCACAGGGGCCAGATGCTGGCTGATTTTCTGGAGAAGGAAGGCCTCTATATGATGAATTCCTTCTTCAGGAAACAGCCCCAGCGGAAATGGACCTGGATCAGCCCTGATGGTTCAGTAAAAAACGAGATAGACTTTATCTTGTCGGACAAACGACACATAATCAATGATGTCTCAGTGATCAGCAGGATTAAAACTGGGAGTGATCACCGACTAGTCAGGGGCATCTTGAATATTAGCACGAAAGTCGAGAGGTCACGCTTGACGAAGTCTACGCTCTGACCAACACCTGCCCAATACCAGAACCCCGAGAGCTTTCAGCTCAAACTACAAAACCGCTTTCAATGTCTAGATGAGTGCGAATTAGCGAGCGATTCGAACAACAGGTTTGTGTAAACTGTCCACGCGGTCGGGTCAACCTACTTCAAGACCCGGCGCGTTAGTAGTACTCGTGAACTCTCGGACCATACTCTCAAGCTAATGGAAAGGAGAAAAGAAATGGATCCTGCCTGAGGCGGTTAAACAGACAGATCTCCAAGGTTGTGCGACACGACATCCGTCAATTTAATGCTATCCGTAATAAAGAGGTGATAGAGCGGAACCAAGGCTCGAAAGTGTTTGCAAGAGATGTGTCTGTCGGCCAAAGCCAGTTGACTAAGCTGAGGACCAACGACGGCACTGTGATTTCATCCTGAGATGAGATCTTGAGAGAGGTCCACCAGTTCTATGGATAATTGTACAGATCTCAGAGTCTTGTTGTCGGCTTGGTCCAAGATCCCAGATCCAAGCTAACTCGGCACTTTACCGAAGATTACTGGACGTCAGCCTGTACGAGGTCAAAATGGCTCTCAAACAACTAAAGAACGGAAAGGCACCGGGAGACGACGGAATCACCACAGAGCTTCTGAGACCAGGCGGAAAACCGATCTTAAAAGCTCTTCAGATCCTGTTCAATTCCGTCGTTCTCGGGGACGACGTTCCAGAGTCGTGGACCAGAAGCGTGGTGGTGCTGTTCTTCAAGAAAGGTGACAGAACCCTCTTGAAGAACTATAGACCCATCTCGCTCTTGAGCCACGTGAATAAGATAATTTCGAGGGTCATTACAAATCAACTCACGCGCAGGCTTGATGATTTCCAGCCTTCCGAACAAGCCGGTTTCCAAAAAGGCTATAGTACCATAGACCACATCCACACGTTACGCCAGATTATACAGAAACCCGAGGAATACAATCAGCCTCTGTGTCTAGCGTTTGTGGACTATGAGAAAGCCTTCGATTTAATCGAAACTTCAGCGGTGCTGCAGTCCCTTCAGCGGTGCCAAATTGACTATCGGTACATCGAAGTGCTGAATTGCTTGTATAGAAACGCCACCATGTCAGTCCGTGTTCAGGACAGGAGTACGAAACCGATCCAACTGCAGAGAGTTGTTAGACGGGGAGACGTTATGTCCCCGAAACTCTTCACCGCTGCATTGGAAGACGTCTTCAAGCTCTTGGACTGGACCGGATTCGGCATCAACATTAATGGCAAATACATCACTCACCTTTTATATGCCGACGACATCGTAGTCATGGCAGAATCGCTGGAGGACTTTGGCACCGTGCTCAATGATCTCAGCAGAGTTTCCCGACTAGTGGGTCTCAAAATGAAGACGGACAAGACGAAATTCATGTCTAATGCCCATGTCATTTCAGCACCGGTCCTAGTTGGGAGTGCGCTTCTCGAAGTTGTCGACCACTATGTCTACCTGGGACAAACAGTCCAGTTAGGTAGGCACAAGTTCGAAAAATAGGTCAATCGACGAATCCAACTCGGCTAGACTTCGGGCTTTCGGGAAGCTTAGGAAGAACTTCTCGTCCAATATTCCGCAGTGTCTGAAAATGAAGGTCTACGACCAGTGTGTGTTACCAGTTATGACATACGGAACAGAGACGTGATCTCTGAATGTTGGCCTCTTATCAAGGCTCAAAGTCGCTCAGCGGGCCATGGAGCGGGCTGTGCTTGGTATTTCCCTACGTGATCGTATCCGTAATACGGAGATCCGGAGGAGAACGAGAGTGACCGACATAGCCCGCCGGGATGCCATGCTGAAGCGGCAATGGGCAGGCCACATTGCTCGACGAACCGACAACCGTTGGGGAAGAAAGGTTCTCGAGTGGCGACCACGTATCGGACGGCGCAGCGTAGGACGGCCCCCCACCAGATGGACTGACGATCTGGTCAAAGCTGCGGGGAGCCGTTGGATGCGGTCGGCCCAAGACTGCTCGTTGTAAAGTTCTCTTGGGGAGGCCTATGTCCAGCAGTGGACGTTGTAAGGCTGATGGATGGATGGATGGATGGATAAAAAGGAAAAATATAATGCGTCTGTATCGAGGTTATTTTAAGACCTTAGACATTGTATAACGTTACACAATTCACTCTTGAACCTATAAACACGAACACTTATCTTCTCGGGGTCAATGATATTAGATAAACTCTATGAGCAGTAGGAGTACTGAGGGATGTTCCAGCAATAATGTGATTTAAAAATTACAGTTCGTTGCAAACTTTATTAATGTTTATAAAATAAAAAAAATATATTAATAGAGGCTTTTATATTAAGACGATTGCAAAAGCAAAACAGCCCTCCTAGAACCTAAAAAGATATATGAACTATGGCTCGACATTTTCCCATCATGATCATAACATGTAATTTAAGCCCCAGATATTCGGGCTGTGCGTTGATATGTCAGTCAATTATTCTTTTATTTACTACTCTGTCAAGAAAGTACCGGGAAAAGATCAATAATTCACAACATTTTTGTTATTCATCCAAATTTATTTCATTAATTCAAAGTATGCTCCTTCAGAAACGATAGACTTACGCCAATGAATAATCCAATCATCAAAACATTTTTTAAACGCTGTTTCCGGAATTGAGTTTTCGCCGCGAATTCTCCTTTTTGTCTTCTACTGATTGAAAACGGGTGCCACGAAGTGGTAATTTGAGTTTAGAAAAAAGAAAGAAGTCGACTGGAGCCATCCATATCTGGTGAATATGGTGGTTGCTCGATGGTATTTGTTGAGTGTTTGGACAAAAATTCATTCACAATGATGGCCTTGTGCGAGTGCGCATTATCGTGGTGCAAAATCCAAGAATTTTCTTTCCATAAATCTGGCCTTTTTCGTCAAATTTGCTCTCTTAAAAGCCGCATAACGCTTAAACAATATTTTTATTTACCGTTTGACCTTCTGGCAAGAATTCCGAGTGCACAACACCGCGATAGTCAAAGAAAACAGTCAACATGACTTTGACTTTTGATCGACTTTAAAGTTATTTTTTCGGTTTCGGTTCAGTTGGAAGTCGCCACTCCGAAGCTTGTTGACTAGTTTGCATGTCAAATTCGTAAACCCACATCTCGTCACCAGTAACAATGCGTTTCATGAATGTTGGGTCGGAATTGACTCGTTCTAGCATGTCCTCAGCGACTCTCATGCGATTGAGTTTTTGAAGAAAATTCAGGTCTTTTGGGACTAGCCGAGCGGAAACATGTTTCATACCTAAGTGATTATTTAAAATGGTACGGATTGACTCGTGAGACACAGAAAGTTCGGTGGCTATCTCTCTCAAAGTTGAATGAGAATTTTCAGTCACTATTTTCTTCACTTTTGCAATGTTAACTTCAGTTGCAGACGTTGATGGCCTACCAGAGCGAGGCAAATCTTGCATCACATCTCGACCGCTTTTAAATGCTTTGTACCACTCTTAAGCACGTGTTTTTGATAAAGTCGATTCACCGTAAGCCTTATGTAACATTTTCAGTGACTCCGAACACGAAATTCCTTTGGCGATGCAAAATTTAAGACAAACTCTTTGTTCGATGTTTTTGTCCATTATGAAATTCGCAACACACACTAGATATGATATAACTAAAAACAACACTGTATTTAATATAAATAACAGATGTAACTCAAACTCCGCGCCAAAATGGATAACAGTTGTGCCAATCTAACAACAACAAAAAAACAAAAATTTGAATTTGGAGCTTTAAACAGATCATCCATTTCCAATACTTTCTTGACTGAATGTATATAGAAAAAAAAACTCTCTTGGTCTGCTAACAAAGCCTACTACACTCTAAAAAAAACTATTGAGAATATGGAAAAAGGCTGGTGTCCTACAGCAGAGAACAGTAAGATATATGTGGTCTATGAATAAATAACCAGTTTCAACCCATCACTGTTGCTCTGTTAGCCATGGGTCTTCCTCTAGAGTGAGAGGGACTTAGGAGGAAATTGCATGCCTGAGTGATTTTGTCGTCGTATTGTGAAGTCTGCCAACCATCATTGGGCCAGCGTGGTGGACTATACCCTAATCCCTCACACCATGAGAGGAGTGCCGATGCCCAATTAGTGGGTGGGCCCAAGTAGTGATTTCGGACTGGGGCAAATCCCAATTTCGATATCTCTATATTTATATGCCATTGGCATTGCTGAAAAATCGCTGCTTTGCCACTTCAGATGAATTTCTTTGTATTTCATAATTCGCAATAAAGGTGAACCTCTTCAATCGCCTGTCAATCGATCCTGTCACGTGCTTATCGATCTCAAGCTACACTTTGAATGTATAAATTAGCATTTGCTGGCGTTGTTTATAGAAGAACCCGCTATTTCTTAGCGATAAATTGTGCTTCTACGAAAACTTTGCAAAACTATGTGAGATACGTATAAATATGCTGTTTAAGTTACTGTGTGTTGTGTTAATTAGTGTTTGTGTTGCTGAGGAATCTGATGTAGAATATGTAGACGCTGTAATAGATATGCTACTGAATGGGGTTAGCAGAGAAATTGAAGAATCCAGTGAGATTGCCGATGGTAAATTTTATAAAAGATCGATTATAAGTGTATCGCCTGAACCCTTATTTGTCTTATCACTGGTTTCTGCTAGCGGCTTCAGCACAGGCAAAAGCTAGGCACTTGCCGACTTCTAAATATAAATTCTCTATGGCAAAGTAATAATCTCTATATAAAAATGAATATTACAAAGGAATTTTCTATTTTTCTGGGATAAAAAGTAATCTATGCCCTTTTCTGACTTCTGAGATATAACATGCTATGTTATATGATACTCGGTTCAATATTTATGGCGTAAAAGCGTAATAAATAATCAAATAAATGCGCTTTCGCTTTCACAATTATAATGTTAAAGTAAGGATTTTAGAAACATTAGAAATGTGCCTTTCTTATAATATTGAAAGATTTACATAACTACGCCATATTCAAATAAATTATTAGTACATTTAATGTTCGAATAATGCAAATTAATAATAATTACATAATTCTCATTACCATGTAGGTAATGAGAATTATGGATTTTGTGTTTAATGTATAGTGCTAAGCATGTCAAATGCTAAAAATATATATAAAAAAAAATATCTAAATATTTAAAGGGTTTGCGTCATTATTAGGTAAAATTAAGTTTACCTGGTCGGTATAATGTATGAAAATACGTCCGACAGATGGCGCAGGCGTCACCCAAAGACGTTAAGTATGATGTGTTATCGAAATTAGCAGTCAGGAGCAATTGTCAGAATGGCTGAATTGGTAAAGCATCTGGACGGTATCCAGAAGATGCAGGTTCAAATCCTGCTCCTGACTGTTATTTTCGATTTCACATCTTTCACTTTGTGTTTAATGTATAGTGCTAAGCATGTCAAATGCTAAAAATATATATAAAAAAAAATATCTAAATATTTAAAGGGTTTGCGTCATTATTAGGTAAAATCTTAATTGTAAAATTAAGTTTACCTGGTCGGTATAATGTATGAAAATACGCCCGACAGATGGCGCAGGCGTCACCCAAAGACGTTAAGTATGATGTGTTATCGAAATTAGCAGTCAGGAGCAATTGTCAGGATGGCTGAATTGGTAAAGCATCTGGACGGCATCCAGAAGATGCAGGTTCAAATCCTGCTCCTGACTGTTATTTTCGATTTCACATTTTTCACTTTGTGTTTAATGTATAGTGCTAAGCATGTCAAATGCTAAAAATATATATAAAAAAAAAAATATCTAAATATTTAAAGGGTTTGCGTCATTATTAGGTAAAATCTTAATTGTAAAATTAAGTTTACCTGGTCGGTATAATGTATGAAAATACGTCCGACAGATGGCGCAGGCGTCACCCAAAGACGTTAAGTATGATGTGTTATCGAAATTAGCAGTCAGGAGCAATTGTCAGGATGGCTGAATTGGTAAAGCATCTGGACGGTATCCAGAAGATGCAGGTTCAAATCCTGCTCCTGACTGTTATTTTCGATTTCACATTTTTCACTTTGTGTTTAATGTATAGTGCTAAGCATGTCAAATGCTAAAAAATATATATAAAAAAAAAAATATCTAAAAAAGACGCAAATAAGTACAAAATTTTATAGGTAATATGTAAAAATGATTGTGCTGAAATCCATTACAATATTTATTTGTGATTCCATCAATTGTTTTTTAATTTACACTTGTATTGTTTGTCCGTGTGGTGACGGAATAAGAATACAAGTATCACCACCCTTTTTTTTTTTTTTGTTAAGGCGGGAAAAAATGTTCCTAACCGCACACCCCGTCGTTCGGGGCAACGAACAGGGTAGTGTGGGGCCTTCACCCACTAAAGAAACCCGCCGTGCGCCGTCCCTCCGCCTTTCTTGGCGGGCCACTGGAACTATGTCACATTCCTTCGGTGGTCCGCCGGCGGCTTACCCTTCCGGGTACCCTCTACTGAGCGACGCATCCGCACGCGGAGCGTCGCACCTTCGCGGGAGGCCTTGCGGGTGGCGGACGTTTCCCGGTCCATCCACCCGCGGCCTCGGCTAGGGCGGCATGAGGCGCAAGTACCTGCGTCTGCGCCGCCCCGGTCGCTGGCGGCGGTTTGGGTCAGCGGAAGAATCCTCGTCCCTAGCCCTCTCCGCCGCTTCCTTCCGCGAGATAACCTCCTCGCAGAAGGCAGCGACCGCGGCCCAATTCCTGTCGCTGCCAAGCATCGCTCTGACGACGCTCGGCAGCGAGAGGTCCCCCCCTATTTCCGCGACAAGTTCACGGCGCTGCTCGGCCCAAGCCGGGCAGGACTCGAGCGTGTGCCGCGCCGTGTCCTCGTCACAGCCGCAGTGGTGACAGCCCGGAGTCGCTTCCCTCCTTGCAACTATGTGCAGATATCTGCCGAAGCAACCGTGCCCCATGTAAGGACTCCGTGCCGTCGCCCCGCCCACTCCTCCAGCACCGGCTGGAGCGCCCCAAGTATCACCACCCTATCCTTTCTCGTGGGTCGTATAAGGCGACTAAGGGAAGTAACCAATTTACACCCATTGCATTACTGGCGGTAGGACTAGGTACTAAGTGAGAGTAATCACTTGCTATCGGGCCCGAACGGGTTGGTACCACCATCTCCTGGGTGATCGGTCATAAAGCACGTCTGTGTGTTTTGGCTGTAACAGAAGATGGCTGTTTATTCTTTAATTTCAAATCTGAGAATTGAAATCATGCGCAGCGGCTTGACTATACTCTCGGTATAGTTGAGTTTATGAGCGACGGTTACCACTTACCAGCCGTGCCCAGTCTGCCATCATAAGCAATAAAAAAAATTACACAAGCAAGTACTTTTAAGGAGTTTAATAACCTTCAATATACATTGGCCAATCAATTAGTCATATCAAAGCAAATATAAAGAGACGTTTCCAATTGTTGCAGGCGAAGAACCAGTTCTTTCTGGTGGTGTTTGGAAGTGCGGTAACTGTGAAGACTTGGAAGAAACAAGGCTGATGTACAGTGAAGTGAACACAGTGGATAGTAATATGAAGACTGACGCTTCTGTAGACATACAGGTCTCTTTATATTTATTTTATAGTTTCAACCTATAGGTTAAGTACTTAATTTTTTTCCCGCCAAACAAAAAAAAAGTTTCTTAAAAGAGGTTGTAAACTTGTAGCCTGCCAATCGAAAGGCTAGATTGAGCAAATTTCACTCTGCTGGCATCACGTGGGTAACCAAACAAATTACATCGTTTGTAAGCACCTTAACTCTTCTGTGCTTTGTTAAATAACACTTAGTAGTTACAGGTTGTCAAAACCCTCAATAAAAATCTAACTAATCTTGTTGAAGTCAGGAGTTGTGGCACTATTTGAGTCGTGCAGGTCAGATAGGCAATTACTTCGTGTAAATACTGGTGATCAACTAAGTATTATTTAACATAACTACACAACACAACAAGTGATAGTCTGTTTTTTTTTTTGTTTTTTTATGCTTGGAAATCCTTTAGGGATTCCCGTCCGCCGGGCAGGCGGAGAGGCTCACAGAGCAATACTACTCCTAGCGGAGGAGAGGCTATACCGGACTCCCAGTGCAACTGGGCTACTTGCTACCGGAAATTAGTTAATTTCTTTTTTATTTCAGATCGGCTTCACGCTTCCGGGAATGCGCTGTATTACAGTACATTCGGATACTGCAGGCGTAGTTAAACGTATTTCTGGGTCCTGTACAGGTGGCGCTTTGACTCTTAGTGTTGCAACAACCAAGCATTTTAATGTAAAAGTTTATAACTAGAACTATTTTTAATTTAATGATATACATCATATAACACTTAATGTATTCTAGATAAATTAAAGTTTTTAAATATTTCGTTTTCACGCGCCAAATAGGAATTCTTACTTTATCTAAAATGCAACGCTAAGTTATTAAAGAATAATAATTTATTTCATTTTTATATAATGCAATACATTCAGAATAACGGTATACATATAAGCATTGTAGTAAAATGCATTGAAGATGAGAGCTTGATGTATGTATAGTGAACATTTAAGAGATTGACTAAGAAATAGTGCATTGAAAGAAAGGTAAAGGCTTAAGATTGAGGAGAAAATGTTAAGATGTTTTAGGCACGTAGGGAATGGATGAAACAACGATGACAAAGAAGATATATGTAGAAATTGATATATGCAGTTAGGAGGGCAAGGCCTAATCGAAAGCCCTTTAATCAAATTGGAGACGTTCACACGACAGGCTTGGTTAGATATACCCTTAACCATACTGCATTTATAAAGAGTGTAATGAGTATGAAAGAGGTAAAAGAGGTGAGCAAGGATCGTAGTCATTGTGTCTGCCTACAACCAGGCGTACATCACTCGCTCAATGCCCCGAGTTAAATGCCTACCGCTTCGCGTACCGCCCACAATACAACCGACAGAAGGCTGTCGCACGCGCGCTTGTAGTATTGATTAAATTAAAACTATTTACGCGATTTAGGGTATTTCGACAGTAAAATATAATAACCGAAAATTCAGAGCTAACACTCTAAACGCATATGATCAACAAAAAAAACAATTTATAAAAAATAATCCGGCTTGAAAATAATATTTAAAATGATATAAAAAGTAATCAAATAGAATCTACTAGAAAAATAAATTTTATAAACGACAGCTTTGTTGCTGTCGGTGGAGTCAGAACTCTCCGAAACCGGCGAGCGGAAACTGGAGAGTGTATGAAGAGAATTATGAATGTTGAGGAAGCGAGAGATGTATGCAAGAATAGAGCCTTTTGTCACTCTGTTCTCTCTGCCTACCCTGCAAGAAAGATAGCTTGATGATAAGTAAGTAAGTAAAATAATCATAAGTGCAACCCTAGCGCATTTGTTGAATGACGCGGTTGCCCGAGGATCATGCGGCGGGCAAAACAATCTCAACTGTATTTCTGTGTTCAATAATAAATGTACCTTACAATTCTTCTCGCTACGAACACATTGTATTATTATTAAGATTTTGTAGGCTATTATAGAGAGATTTTGGACAAGTTTTAATGGAAGTGATGTTTCTGTCCGTAGGACTAGTATCCTGTGCTACAACTCTAGAAATCAAGCATGAGTTTACGTATGCTATGTTACAATTAAACAAAGATAATTGCCCTAAATGGAACACGTTAGTAGGGCTTATTGATTTCGGATAAATTGGCTGGCTTGTTAGGTATATAATGATAACGGTAGATTTTTCAAACTCCCTCACCCCCATTCTATAATACTTCCTTCCCTTGTAGTCATTACATCTCTATTTATCATTTCTATAACCTTTTTTCTCCTCCACCTTTTCCATTTCCTAGAGTTGTAAAAAAAAACAGGGCTGTAACATCCTTTTCAAGTTTCCTAGCGGATTACTGTAGCTTATAAGATATAGACTACAGTAACCGCTAGCCATGATAACCGCATGCCTTATTATAGATAAGACCTTTACCAATGTGTGACTTAAACTTCTCAAGATTTTTCTAAATATTTATGGGCACCATAAACATAGTCTTTTAAGTATTCAGTCCAGTTTATCTTGACAGGATCGAAAGGAAATTTTGCTCTGTCTTCAGGTAATAAGGACGAGTATAACTCCCGTGTCCGGTCTGCCTTAATAATCCAGGAATTGGCTGTGAAACTTTGCTGTGACATACGTGTTTTAAGCAGCTGGGATTGAATGTTTTTGTATCTGAAAGTTAAAAAAAAAAAACATTTACAAAAATACATACAAAAGTATATTATATTAAATTAACAGACAAGCGGCAATGCTTAAACTATAATGCTTTCAATAAAGTTTACAGAAACAATACTAAAACATTTATATGGTTACATAACTATTCCATTTTTTTTTGTATTCAGCTCCTTTATCATGAAGGAACATTACTGATATTAACGCGAATACTGAAGTGATTACTGCATCTATACAAATAAATATAATTGAGTTGTTTGTTTGCAATGTCTAAATAACAGCTTTTCACTAAATGCATTTCGTATGCAGTACTCGTATATCTATGTTACTTATAACAAAATACGAATTTAAATTTTTTTGTCTATATGCCCGTCGATCTGTCTGTCCATCTATCTGTTGGTTCCGGCTAAAATCCGGAAGAGCTGGAATTATTTAGACGGGATTTTCACTGGCAGCTGATGTTATAAGGAGTAATTGGGGCTACCATTCATTAATTAATTAGGGTTCCACACAAAAAATAATTAACTAAATTCTACGTGGACAAGTTGCGGGTTGTAGCTAGTATGAAATAAAACTTCATTGAGGGAATCGCAAAGTTTCGTATATTATAATATATTAAAGATAAGAATATAATAAATAAATAAGATTTAATACTTCCATTACTTATTTAAAATCTCAAATAAGTTTAGCGTATTCGCTTATGATTATAAACTGCCCGATACAATAGAGATAAACACAATTTAAAATTGAAACATACCTAGCTGGTTTTCCGGATAGTTTTCGTAGTAAGTCACCCAAGTATGCCGGTATAATTTGGAATAGTAATGTGACTACCGACATGAGCCATGATTTTCGTGTAAATATACAAAATTGGGGCAGCGGCGTCCTGGCTAAAATTGAAGTTATTAAAAATAAAGAGCTAGTGGACGAGACGGCTTTAAAAATTAGTACTTCCTGTAGTTGTAAAATTTTTTAAACTTACAATAATTCTGTTTAGTTGTTTCATTAGACGTAATACGCACAATATTTGACATACTAACTGGATTAGAGCCACTAGTGGCAACGTTATAAATCTTGAAGTCTTTAGTCCTAAAAACAATTAAAATTTAAATTAGATTAGATATGCCGACCTACTAACACTCTGAATTGTTGGGTTCATTTTCCATGTAAATTTTTAGGCGATCCACATATGACTGTTGTAAGTCTGTGTGTACCTTATATTACCTAAATTTGTTTGTAAAGTCCCCCACAATACAGGGATTATTCCCTAGTGGCGTTGGTCTACCATCGACGCCACTAGGGAATAATATGTTGTTTTAAAAAACTTTGTAAACAAGTAGCAAGTCACATTAAACAGTTTAGTTTGATTAAGGCCGTGTTTAATTATTTGAATCGAAAGCATCCTGCGTTCCTACCAGATACGTAAGAAATACAACCTAAAATAAATTGACATCAACAGATGCCAGAAGAAATCGTGATAAAAGTAAAAGTATGTAAATAAGAAAAATGTACAGATAAAGAGATAAATTGATAGTCCCTTTACTGACATAAGTAACCAAGGTATGATGTAAGCTTGAATGCTATGGTGGATGAAGTCAGTAAAGCTCTTTAATTTTATCTCACATATGTACATAGTGCTATCGACATGAAGCAAACAATCTATTTTTAGTAAAAAGCACTTAATCTCATTTTAGTAGATAAATAAGAGAGTATTTAGGTAATTAATTAACCTATTAAAATTTTGCTGTTATAGCTGATGTTATTTTATCTGTTATAGATTTTAGTTCATTTGAGTGATTTACCATCAAATATACTATTATTTTTATAGCAGGAGATATTATTCGTTTCATTTATGCGAAATTAAATGGTGACCAGTAGCTTCACAGTATTCTTAGTATTGGTAGTTCATGAGCGGTGGTTACCACTTACCATTATGGTACGTAGCTTGTCTGCCATCATAAGCAATTAACATTAAATCTTACTAAAAATACCTACCTGCTACTTTCTGCTCCAGCAGCTATGATCAAATTAACGACATAGTCCACTGGTATTAGATCTATAATATTACTGCCGCGTCCGTAAATTACGTGGTTTAGCCCTTTAGCGGTAGCTATAATTAGTCCTGTACCAGCGTACCAGTTCTGCAGCCAGCCTCTAAGAGGTTCATTTATTGATGCCCCGACTGAGAAAATAAAAATATTTTTAATGAACACCATAGCATCACGCCTGTATTCCCCGAAAGGGTAGGCAGAGGTGTATTACACACCCATGGTTCACCAGCTATATTAAAGTCCCACGTAATAGGGGCGAGCCTATTGCCGTCTACCAGGCACATTTCCAAACTCCGGGCTGCTACTGACTTTCTTTTTACGCAGGAGCTCAATAACACTGTCAGACCCGGGTATCGAACCCAAGACCTCATGATCAGCAGTCACTCACACTACTACTGTACCACTGAGGCAGTTATAAATATGTTTAAAATTAGAATTAGTTTTTCACACTACTTTTGAACTCGTCCTAGGGTTAGGTCGGGGTCTCCTCTCAGATCGAAAGACATTTAGATCGTAGTTTACCATGCTGACCGTGTGGGGCCGGCTTTAGAATTGTCCCAACCCTCTCTACCCACGGGAGTCATAAGAGCCGACTGAGGGAATACCGGCATTTTCCCCATGACGGAACCGCTCGTTGTAGCGTTCTCTTAGGGAGGCCTGTATCCAGCAGTGGACGTTGAAAGGCTGATGGATGGATGGATGGATTACCATGCTTGCCTAGTTCCAGTTAGTAGTATTTACAAGCCGTCGAGAAAATCTCTCAGGCATGCAGATTTCTTCACGACGTTTTCCTTTACCAAGCAGTTATAATTTGTAAACAATACACATGTAAAAAAATCTGTTCCTCCTCCTCCTCCGAATTTTGTGTTGAGCGAGGACTCTCCGTCGTGTCGAATTGGGGATCGAAGTCAATATCATTGTTTTTTGTTTTACCACGAGTCTATAATTGCTATGCATATTATATAATTTAAAATCAAGTTATACCAATTGACGGTCGTATGATGAAAACAGGAAAATGTTCTTTGTTTTCAGCAACTAGGTGCTCAGTTATAGCTTTCGTGAAGATGTACGTGTTCACACTTGTCCCTGTAAATTTAATAAGATATTTAATATTTAGTAACCAAAAATCTAGTACAGATTTACATACACTAAGTTAGTAATCAGACTTTGGTGAAATTATTGTTAAAGATCAAAAGAGAGCTTTACTACGAGTGGGATTCCGCTAAGCTATCGCAGTTACCCAACGGTGACACTCAATCTCCACCTCAAATTTGTTTTAGATGTCTATCGGATGCATTTACATACATTATTCGAAAATAGTAAGTTTGGCTTTGCATTTAAAATTTACACTACTTGAAGGCGCGATTTGTTTTTTATATAAATTTTAGCACTTGACATGCTCGACTCCTTTAAATAACAAATTATTTATGAAACTGGAAAATTATTATTGTGGATGAGGATACGATGCAACCCGTGCACTTATTTCTCTTTTTCTCCCTTATTGTATTAATAGAGTCTGTCCGTGACTTCAGAACGTAACACAATTCGAAAGCACACTAATGATCTTTATTTATATACCTACTTTATGAATATACTTTTTATAATTATTTTTTGTTTTTTATGAAAATCGGACAGAACATTGCTGAAAATCAGCGTTGTGATGGCTTATCACGGAGGTTATGACGTCACAACACCAATTGAGCATTGTACCTTTGTCAGCCACATATAGGAAGCACACAATATAAAAAGCTATCCCAGAGGAAACATTAATTTTACTAGAATAATAAATGTGGTATTCTGGGCTCTAAAATATATATTTGCAAAATTTTATGAAAAAAGTTACTAAACATACAAAAACCATATTAAAAATTACTATAGTTTAATTTGCTTGATCTGGATAATATATTGAAGTTATACTTCTAATGCGACTTGCAAAAGGTTGCGTTAAACGTTTACCGCTACCATGGAGGGGGTATGAAAGCACTTAAACTCTTAAGATCAATTTATAAGGAATTTTAAAATTTTACTAACGCCATCTAGTGACATTAGACATAATTAACCAACCCGTGACCACGGCCGATGCAATACGGTCGAAACGTCAGGAAATTAAGGTATTCAACCTCAACATTATATATGCGATTAAGACCCGATACGTTAATATTTGTGTATAATGTAGACATAATTACTTTATCGAACAAGATATTTAAAAACATAACTGTGACAAGTTTTACAGTTACGAATTTAAAAATTACTTTATTTATTAATGATGCCAAAGAAGTATAACTTCTCACGCACGTACATAAGTACATGCATTTTTTTTTAATACTACTTGCAAACAAACATATGGCCCACCTGATAGCAAGTGTTTACCGTAGCCTATAGAGGCTAGCAACTAGAGGCATCACACGCGCATCACCATCTCCAAAGAAAGGTATAGAAGATGGAGAGGAAGGACAATAAGGAGAGCATAAGATGGATAAAAAAGAAGACAGGGGATTAATAAGGAAATTATAGGAAGGATAAGAAAGAGAGGATAGGAAGGAGGTTATTATATGGAAGTGAGAATTGGGTATGCAAAAAGGCTCTCATGCTCCTTTTTACATACACAACTCTCGCTTCCATATAATAACGTTGGTACAAGCACTGCGTTGTGTATTACGACACGTGCCTTCTGGCTGAGGTGGTGGCTGCCGAGAAGTTGTCCCAATGCTCCGTTCACTCTATTTCCCGCATTCACTCTTCTTTCTACATCAGTGGTGTACTTTCCATTCCGACTGAATCCACATCCAAGATATACAAATTCATCCACTTGTTCTAGCACACCATTTCCTATTGCTACTCTAACATCTGTTCTGGCTTCTTTTCTTTCAAAAACCATTACTTTGGTTTTGTTCACATTCACACGTAGGCCCCTTTTCTTACAATCTTCTGACATTACGTCGACTAGGGTTTGCAGGTCAGTCGCAGACTGCGCTAATAGGACCGCATCGTCTGCATATAGCAGCGAGCTAACCACTGAGTCGCCCATCTGAACTCCCACATTAATTTCATTCAACCTTTGTAGACATTTATCCAGATATATGATAAACAGTCTAGCTGATAGAACGCAGCCCTCGTTAACGCCGATATAGACGTCAAACCAGGGTGACATTCCATCATCCAGTCGCACACAAGCTCTGTAATCCATGTAGTTGGACTGCACCGCTTGTAGCAGTCTACCGCTAATACACCTGAAACCTCCTTTTGCCTCACACAAAAATTCATCTGACACCATCCTCATTCTCCTTTCAACAATCTTACCATACATTTTGGCTGCCAAACTGGTCAAGCTTATGGCTCTGTAGTTTGCACAGTCATAACGTGAACCCTTGTTTTTAAACAAGGGCACGATGACTGCGCTTCTCCAGTCATTGGGAACCATTCCCGAGCTCCAACATAAATTGAGAAGCATCAGGAAGGATTTCCAGACACATGAGCCTCCAAGCTTGATCATCTCAGCAGACACCATATCAATACCCGCTGCCTTACCATTTTTCAAACTTCTAATCGCCCATTTAACTTCATCCATACTAATGTCATCAGAGGATGCCGGTACTGAATGCTGATCTGTTAGATCACATGTGGCAGCAGTATCACCCTGAACGGATGTTCATATCTCCAAAATATTCACTTCATCGGCTTAACACATCTTGTGTTTGCGTAAGAATGTCTCTACCTTTAGACCTTATTTTATTCATTCTGAAAGCTGACCAACCACTCCGAGATTTCTTCACCTCCCTCCAGAAAAGTTTGATGTTGCTCTCGAAGTTTTTGGTCAGCCTTTCTTCTGCAATCATGTTTGCTCTATCACGCTTCTCTTTCACTAAGGCTTTGGTGTCATTCTTAAGTTGCCGGTATATTTCTTTCTTCTGTTCTTTCATAATTGCACTCAGGTTCAAAGAAGATACATAGTCTAGCCACGCTTTTTTCTTTTGGTCTACGGAAGCTGCTACTTCCGTATCCCACCATGCATCACCTTTCACTTTCCTATGCTTCTTTGAGCATCCACATACTTCTTTCGCTGTATCTACCATACTATCTTTCAATACTCTCCAGCATTCTTCTATGTCAGATCCCGGTTGACTTGCCAGCCGTTCACGGACACCCTCTACATACTTTGCTCTTACACTCTCTTCTTGCAACTTTTCAATCTTTATTCTTTCAAGCCCTCCAAAGGACACGCTCTCGCCAGTGTCTCCACTTTCTGAACAGACCACTAAATCTCGCAATAACGAGATAGTGGTCCGTGTCGACAGTGGGACCCCTGTAGGCTCTTGTATCCAGAATTTTACTTTGGAAGCAGTCGTCTACCAGAATTAAATCTATCATACTTCTCTGTTCATTCCTTCTCCATGTATAAATATGGATGTCCTTATGTTACAAAAATATGTTTGACACAATAAGGTTTCTCTCCACACATACATCTGCAATGAGCCTACCTGCATCATTTACTCTCTTATCACCAAATGAACCAAGCACGTCCTCGAAGTCTGGACGCTTGGTCTCAACCCATCCATTCAAGTCTTCGCATACGATCACACGTTCACTAGCTTCTGCCAAATCCAGAACTTCCCTAACATTATCCCAGAACTCTAGATCCGATACCACCGAAGAGCCTACGGGAGCATAAGCTGCGACCATGAAGACTTTGGTGACACCTAGTTTTATTCGAACCCATAGAAGTCTGGGATCAAACATTCCGTAGTCTTTCACACCTGAGGCCAAGCGAGCGGACAGCAACACCCCCACTCCCATGCTGGCCCGATCGCTCTGTGGTACACCAGACCACAGAGCTAACCCGCCACCAGGAAGATCACAGGCGTCACTACCCTTTCGCTTGGTCTCTGTTACACAGAGCACATCAAGCTGTCTGTCCGACATGACGGTTACCAGCTCATGTAACTTATCTTTCACACCACCTCTTACATTCCACGTGCCTACTCGACACTCTGCTCCCCTCGACTCGCAAAACTAGGCAAGGCGTGATGGGTGGCGGCCCCCATCGCCGCATCTGCCGTTGTTCGTACCGACGGGGGCGGGTCGGTACGCGTCGCCTTTGGGGCACACCCTAACCCACACTGCGGTACGCATTCAAGCCGGATTGCAGTCTGTGGATTACAGGTTGGCAGGGATCGCGACGAGCACGCTCCGGACTATGATCACCCAAATACCACCAAATAACACCCTATAAAGCCTACTACAGTCATTTTTTCTCAAATATCTTAAATGTACAGACACAGCTATGTTACAGCTTTATAACAGTATATAGAAGAAGAAAAATAACTAAGTACCGATTATTTTAATAGTATCTTCTTCCGTAATATCTCGTTGGAGCTGCTGACGGACTTCATCTATATTGGCGGGCGCTGGGTATAAAGCTTCTTCAATAACTTCCTTATCTGAATTAGAATATGCAGTAGATACGTATATAAAGGCCTGTAAACAAATTCCCTTATGAATAGTATATTAATATATAAGATAATATACATATATAATACGTTCTTATCGTATACTTCTCATAGGCTCATTAAAGTTTATGAAGCAATGAAAGCCAGTGTAATATTCCCCATACTTCGTATGCTAATGCTACGATAATGTTAGCCGAAATCATCCAGCATTTAAATGTAATTGTCCATGACACTTCTTGCTTTGCTTGGCCCTTCTGGTGGTAAATGGTAACCAGCGCTCATAGACCAATATTAAAGAATACTGCCAAGCTACTGCTTACTATTTCTCTTCCCAGATGGGAAACGAATGAATAGATGGCTATCTTCCGCTGCAACCAAAGTACACTTAGGTATTTCATGTTTGGTGACACGGTTGCCGCCGGCCGGTTAACAAGTGAGTATTGCTGATTTCAGCATAAACAGATCAGCATGACTTACCTCTATTCGTTTCATCCGTCGTGATAATTCTAACACTTTTCTAGTACCTTCAACGTTTGTATTCCAAACTTTGTTGAGAGGCTCGTCAAATTTGATAGTAGCAGCGGAATGTATAACTATTGATACCTAAAATTTAATGGCTATTATTATAGCATAACAAAAATACATTAATCGGTTAGTTATTGTGAGATCCAACTACCACCACCAATGAATTTCGTGACAGCTTGTGAAGCCTGCCTCCACACTGGGCCAGCCTGGTGCACTACGGCCCAAATCTTCTACAACATGTTTTATCAGTATAAAAAGTCAATGTCATTTTTCGTGGTAAAAAATGTTTTTAATACATTGTTTTGTTATGTTATCTAATATTTGCACCTTTAACTTACCTTCTCAATTAACATGCTTTCATTTTCTTCAGATATATTCAAACAGGGAGTATTTATATCTCCTGGTACTACTACAACCTTTTCTAAATTCCTTGGTATCTCATCTTTTAACCTTTGAAACAGCTTAAAAATTAAATAAGTCAGTATTTGTTTTTATGCTTTAAATATTTTGAATAACCATATCGCTAAAATTATTCATCATAATTACAAAATAAACTTACTGGCTCTTCAAAATAATTCTCAATTCTTTGTTTGAGAGGAAGTCCTTTTTTATTTCGTATCAGTAAATAAATTTTGTCTATATCTGGACAGTCATAGAGAAGTTTCTCAATTAAAACCTAAAAAAAAAATACAATTACAAAAAAATACAATTAATTAATCACTGACAATAAAATACACACGCACGTATTATAAAAAAAATATAAGAATTAGCTTTTTTAATGCGCTTACATTAATTCCACCTCCTCTCCAGATCGATTTTCACGGTAGCCAGTAACACCAAATATTGTCAGTACCATTGCCAGTACCAGGACATATTATGGTGCACGAGCGTGGGTGTAAACACAGGTACACTTACCATTCCATCCCTCTCATAATGCTAAGGAATAGCATTCCGACGCGACCCGAGAGGGATCAGGAACAGGTCCATTGACTTTACATATTTTCCAAGGCTACCACTTAAAAAAAAGACATAGTCATCACGCCTGTATTCCTCGAAGGGGTAGGCAGAGGTGTATTACACAGCCACGGTTCGCCAGCTATGTTTAAGTCTCACGTAATGGGGGGCGAGCCTAATGTCGTCTACCGGGCACATTTCCAAACTCCGGGCTGCTACTCACTATTCAGAATTTCTTTATGGAAGACTTAATAGCATTTTCCTGAGCGGGCTCAGGAATTGAATCTGAGACCTCATGATCTGCACTCGTATACACTACCGATGGACCACCGAGACTGACAAACTAAGCTAAAAA
This sequence comes from Leucoma salicis, assembly GCA_948253155.1. Classification (NCBI taxonomy): domain Eukaryota; kingdom Metazoa; phylum Arthropoda; class Insecta; order Lepidoptera; family Erebidae; genus Leucoma; species Leucoma salicis. Next base: position 3,261,602 of record OX411808.1, on the reverse strand, counting down.
TGTTATATTAGAAATTTTATTACCTTTCCAATAAATCCTGTGCCTCCAGTGATGAACACCGATTTGCCAGCATAGAATTCTGGGATAGTAAAATTAAGCATTGTGGCAAGAAAATGGGTGACCGACCACCGGAATGTATCTGGTTCTATTAGTGTGTGCCTAGTCATTGTGTTAGTGTTGCATTATAGATACCAAATTGTAATAAATTATTAAATTTATTGGTTTTATTTCAACTGTTACCGTTAAAGTTATGTTTCAGTTTTGTCTCGGTCTCTAGTGATACTTCATACTAGATCAGAGCGATAAGGTTGTGTTAAGAAATATAATTGTTGTAGTGGTAGAGCCGTGCTTATCCCAGCATGAATGGGCCGGTTCGATCAGGGAAGTACCACCCTCTCATAAAATATCAGCGTAAAACAAAGGTTGGTACTCTTACTAGGCTGTGTTTTGTATGGTGAGTGAGAGCGCCGGACGCCCAAACCTCTCTATGAGGATAGGAGAGATCCTCACTATTCTTCCTATCCTCTCCTTATTATCCTACCTATCCTCTCCTTAATATCCTTATTTACATTATTGATGACAACTGAACGATATAACTGGACTGTATGAATTAAATAAGTTTTAATATTTATTATTAGATGATGATCAACTTGCTAATGACCTACTAACTGATAAATAAAACCGTTTATTACGCAGCTCCTTCCAAAACAATACGTGACGCACGTTTTCCATAAAATAATATATAAATAAATATATTCACGGACATTTTCACACAATATGGATAAATTTGTATTGGCAAAAAGACAGTTTTTTTAATCCGTGTTGTGGCGAACTAAGAAGACAAGTATCACCATCCCATTCTTTCCCACAGGTGTTATACGATGCGACTAAAGGAAGTAAGCAATTACTGGTGGTAGGGCTGGGTACCAAGTAGGAGTACTCACTTGCTATTGGGCCCAAGCGGGTTGATACCACCATCTCCCGTGTGACCGACCATGAAGCACATCGGTGTGTTTTTGTTGTAGCAGGAGATGCCGTTAATTCTATTCTTTAATTTCATATCTGTGACTGACTTGACTGTACTTTAATACTCTCGTAGTCGTCGTCGTACTCTCTATAGTTGAGTCCATGAGTGACGGTTACCATTTACTATCAGGTGGGCCGTGGATCGTATACCACCATATGCAATAAATATATATATATATATATATATGGTTTTTCAACAAGAACTTTGTTTTTTAAATCAAAATAAAACAATAATTTTAGATTATGAAGATTCAAATTTTTATTGTATTACAATAAATAAGGTTTGGCAATTATATATAAATATTCAAGGACATGGAAATTTTTCACACAACGTCCTCTGGTCCCAAACTAAGCTTACGCTTGTGCTATGGGTACCAGATTACGGATTTAATACATTATACTACTTTATTTGTTGTAAATATATACATATTAAACACAAAGTGAAAAATGTGAAATCGAAAATAACAGTCAGGAGCAGGATTTGAACCTGCATCTTCTGGATACCGTCCAGATGCTTTACCAATTCAGCCATCCTGACAATTGCTCCTGACTGCTAATTTCGATAACACATCATACTTAACGTCTTTGGGTGACGCCTGCGCCATCTGTCGGACGTATTTTCATACATTATACCGACCAGGTAAACTTAATTTTACAATTAAGATTTTACCTAATAATGACGCAAACCCTTTAAATATTTAGATATTTTTATATATATTTTTAGCATTTGACATGCTTAGCACTATACATTAAACACAAAGTGAAAAATGTGAAATCGAAAATAACAGTCAGGAGCAGGATTTGAACCTGCGTCTTCTGGATACCGTCCAGATGCTTTACCAAATATCTGTGTTCATCACACAAATAATTGTCCTGAGTGGGAATCGAACCCACGACCTCATGCACGGAAGTCGGTTACACTACCGACTACGCCACGAGGCCCGTCATGTGGTGGACATTTATCAGATATTATTTGTCATTCATAATTACCAAACCTTGCTTATTGTAATACAATAAAAATTTTAATCATTATCATCTAAATTTATTGTTTTGTTTTGATTTAAAAAACAAAGTTCCTGTTGAAAAACCCTATATATAAAAACAAAAACATACTGCTACTAATTGTCATAAAAGACCATCACAATTTTGGGCATCATAATAAATGACTAAGAAGTAAATCTAAAGAAAACTTAAAATGTTATCGTTCGTTTATTAGTCGATCTAATTAGAATTTGTGTTCAAAAATTAGAAAGTTCACAAATTGTCCGATTGTAATTTAGTACTATAACGTTTAGTAACAAGATCCACTTGATTGCCTAACAATACAAATATAAATTAATAATGTTTTCCTAGGTTGTAGGGTTAAAACTGATCATTAATATTTAAATATTCTGCTCAGCTAGCATAGTTGTTAAAGTAGCATTGTTAAAGTAGTAATTATTTTTTTTCTATATTTTTATATTATAATGGTAAATAAACCATCTTTTCTTTATTGCTATTGATGACAGACGAGCCACGGCCCACCTGATGGTCAGTGGTAACCGCGTCGCTCATGAACTCAACTATATAACGAGAGTATTGTCAAGCCGCTGCGCACCATTCAATAGCGGCTATCTTCTGCTATAGCCGAAACACACTAACGTGCTTCATGACCGGTCACACAGGAGACGGTAGTACCGACCCGTTCAGGCCCCATAGCAAGTGAGTACTCTCACTTGATACCCAGCCCTACCACCAGTAAAAATTATCATCATGACCATCTGATGGTAAGGTGACGCCCGCTCCTGATACTGCTAAGAATACCGCTTAACAGCTGATCATTTTTTCATTTCTCAGATGGTAAACGAATGAATGAACGGCTTCTCTCTGGTTACAAAACACACCAAGGAGTTCCAGGGTTGGTCATACGGATGATGGTAGTACTGACTCACTCGGTAATACGTGACTGATGACACTTGGTACCAAAAACTACCACCAGTAATGCGATAAGTGATCATTAATTACTTCCCTTATTAATTACATCCATAAATTACGTCACACGTTAAGGGGGAGGGTTGACGAAGTGTCACATTGAGTGACGAGGGGCGGGGAGGGGTTCCAAATTTTGTGACATCACATTTTTTTCAAAATATAGTATTTTATATCTAAGTATTGCAACACTAAATTTAAACTACATATCTACTAAAGAATAACATAAAAATAGTTGCAACTCTTATCTGCATGATTATAAGGTTTAAATTGTTTTGTTGGCAAATTTGCACTCGCTGTACTATTGTTACGAGCCTTTGCTTTTGCCACCACACTGTGCCTTTCCGTGATTTCTTTGTTTCTATTTATTCGATAATTGACTTTCGCCGAGAGAACAACGTCGTTTTCTTAGTTCTGCTATTTGGTGATTTTTAACTTATGAAACACTTAAAATGAACAAAAAAAGTGATTTAGGCATTGATATGTAAAAAAGAGATTTAATAAATCAATGGATTTAGGTAATATTTAGCGTAAATTTAATGCAGCTTATGCTAATAAAAAAAAACAAAATGTACAAGAAGCAGTTAACACATTATGGAAAAGTTTGAGAAGTAGTGACAATGTTGAAAGTAAAGTGAAATGTAAAATCAAAGAATATAAAAAAAACTGTCAAAAATAAAGCGAAACTTATGAATTTTTGAAGTGAAACTTCTTTAGAATGTTTGTGCTTTGAAACTCGATGAAACGAAAATGCGTCACGATAAAGAAACAAACACATAAATGTATAGGATTAAATCAGTTGCAGAAAAGTCCATTAAAGTTTAAAGACAACATTATTGCATGTAGTGGCAGACGAGCCACGGCCCATCTGATGGTAAATGGTAACCATCGCTCATGGACTCAACTATACTGAGAGTATTATTAAGCTGCTGCTCACCATTTCATTTCACCGATATGAAATGAAAGAATAAACGGCTATCTCGTGCTACAACCAAAACGCAACAATGTGCTTCATGGCCAGTCACACGGAAGATGGTGGTACCAACCTGCTCGAGCCCGATACCAAGTAAGTACTCCCACTTGGTACTCAGGCCTACCACCAGTGGTCACCCGGCAAACGTTGTTTTGCCATATATAAATTATAAAAATTCAAAGTCAAAAAATATAGGTTCCTGATAAGTAATTACCAACATATCATATACTTAAACTTTCTCCGAAACACGTTGCATCTTATGGAATAAGTATTATTCAGATCGGTTCAGTAGTTTTCGCAGTATAGCCGAACAAATAATACCGGCTCTCCATTTATTAGTATAGATATTAGGATAATTTTTGACAGCTGAGTTCCACTGCTTAACGTGTCTTCTAAAGCATGGAAGATTTTCGCAAATAGGTGTCACTTTTTGGTCAACCATCTGCCGAGGGCAAGACTTTCTTATTTTTTTTATTTTATGTGGGCAAAAATATCCTACCGCACACCCCGCTACCCGGGGAGACAACGGGGTATTGTGGGGCTCTCACCCACTAAAAACCCACCGTGCGCCCTCATCCGCCCTTACTACGGCGGATCACGGGTACCGCGTCGTATCACCGCGATCCGCAGGCGGTAGCCCCTTCAGGCACCCTCTCTTGAGCGACGCCCCGCGCACTTGGGCGTCACGCCTTCGCGGTAGGCTTCCGCGGACGGCAGGGTAGTCCTCGACCCCACCGTCCGCAGCCTCGGCTAGGGCGGCATCAGAAGCAGGTAAGCGCGCGCACGGCGCTGGCGGGTGGGCCACGTCGGCGCCCATAGAAGAGTAGAGCCTCCGACTTTTCAAGGGCCATCCTAAGCCCCAGCGCCTCGATCCGCCTGACCACCTCCGCGGTACCTGAGTTGGCCAGCGTTGCCGCCTCCTCGAGGGTCCTGCCCCGGGCTGTGACGAGCGTATCGTCTGCGTAGCAAATTACGCACAGCCCGGGAGGGAGCTGGCCACGGAGGACCCAGTCGTAGCCGATGTCCCACAGGAGCGGCCCTAGAACCGAACCCTGCGGGACGCCGCACGACATAGCTCTCCTTATAACGTCCCCTTCCCGGTCCACGAAGAGGACGCTGCAGCCGTCGAGGTAGTCCACCACCAGCCGCTTTAGGTAGAGGGGCACTCCATGGTACCGGAGTGCCTCCTTGATGCAGCCGAATGGCAGACTATTGAAGGCGTTGGCGATGTCGAGTGACACCGCCAACAGCACTTCCCTCGAGGTGACGGCCTTCGCAGCCGCGACCTTCAAGCGCAGAATGGCGTCGACCGTAGACCGACCCGCCTGAAAGCCGACCTGGGTGTCGGACAGGTCGGGGTTGACCGCTCCTAGGTGCCGGACGATGCGGGTAGCTACTACCCGCTCGAGGAGTTTGCCCACCTCGTCCAGCACCACGATGGGCCTGAAGGCCGCGACTGTGTTCGGAGACCATCCCGGCTTCGGCAGGAGCACAAGCTTCCCCTCCTTTTAGCAGTCAGGGAACCGTCCGGATACCAGGCAAGCGTCGAACAGTTCCCTGAGGCAGGGTTCAACGTGGTCGAGGACCAGGACCAGCACTCGGGCGGGAACCCCGTCCAGCCCGAGAGCGGCGCTTCTCCGCATACGCGCCGCTGCCGCCCCCATTTCCGTCGTCGTCACGGGCGATTCCTCCCCGTCGTCGGCCTCCCGGTCGTCATCTGGCGGAGCCATGACTGGGGTCGTGTGCACCGCCCGTGAAGGGAAAAGTCCCTCGACCACCTCAGAGAGGAAGCCCAGCTGGAGGGTCTCCGTAAGGGGGAGAGCCTGGGCGCGGAGCTTGTTAAGCGCCGTGCGGTACGGGCATCCCCAGGGGTCACGCTCGAGACCCTCCAGCATCTCCCGCCTTTTCACGTCTTTGGCGTGACAGATGGCCAGCTTAAACGCTGCGCGGGCGCTGCTGTACGCCGCATACAGCTGGCCCTCCCGCTCTTCATCACGGATTCGGCGATATCGGCTGCGGGTGTAGGACCTCCGGGCACGAATACAGGCCGCATGGAGGTCCGCCAGCTCCGGGGACCACCAGTAGACCCCCTGCGAGTTACTTAACCTTAACGATCATTCGAACGCCAAGTGCACACTTTTTTTTTTGTGTTTGCCGTTGTTTGTTAGCCTCAGATCGCTTTTACAACCTCACCCGGACAATGGTGAGCGCAGAGGGCTCTCAACCCAACATTTAGGAAACGCTACCCGAGGGCACCCCCTGTGGGGTAAGGACCTCGGCCCGAGCTGTTGCTGGCAAAGTGGGATTTCCCACGTTTATGATTTGACCGCGACACGTCTTTCGCCCTCGTCGGCCGGGACGAAACCGTGGATAATTATTTGTATTAGCTGCACGAGCTGTGTATGCTCTGATCTGAGCGTGAGTTATGTCGTCGTCGACTTCATCGAGGCTATTTCGCGGTCTGCGTATGCGCGATATATTAGATGCGTTATACCTAGCCGACTCAACCACTAGATGGTTGGCGTGAGTAATGGAGGAGTCAAAGAAACTACGTGAACACCGTTTCATAAATTGCTTGATGGTAGGCAATAGCACGTCTATGTGTAGGTCGACATTGCGTATGAACCACGGTGCACCCGTAGCTCTGCGCATGAAGCTATTTTGTAGTGTTTGTAATCTATGGATCCTGTGTGCCTTGGCGTGTGAAAATACTACACTGGTGTACATCATGATATGACGTATGCAGGCAGTGTAGAGTCTGACCTTATTCCTAAGTGAAAGTTTAGACCTAGAGTTTAACAGATGATGCAAACGACCCTTCACATGGGCTGCGCGAGAGCGCACCACCTGAATGTAACGGGCGAATGTTAGCCTGTTATCTAAAAAAACACATATGTACTTGGCTCGCCTACTCTAAGGAATAGGTTTGCCTTAGATGCTGTTTGATCTCCTCCGGGGGATACAGTCGGGGTAGTCTCCTATGAAACATAACCGCCTGGCTCTTCTCGGGGATGATCTCTATTCTCCACTTGCTAAACCACATACTGAGGGCAGTGGCCGCGGCTTGGAGTTTCCCATGCATTGTGATAGAGTTAAACCCTGCATAATAAATAGCTGTATCGTCTGCAAAAAGTGCTGTCTGCACTTGCCAATGCTGAGGCATGTCACTGGTGTACAGCGAGAAGAGGATCGGTGAGAGGATGGAGCCCTGTGGGACCCCGGCGAGTAGGGGGTGGAGGGAGGATAGTTTCCCTTCCACTCTATAGCGGAAACTGATAGAAAGTCTCGTATGATGAGTACGAGATACCGCGGTACTCCTAGGTGGAGTAGCTTGTATACTAGGCCGTTGTGACAGACTTTATCGAAAGCTTTCACTACATCGAAGAAGAGTCCACCGGTGAATAGGTTATTTTGTTGCATTTTCGATTAGGAATACTCTACAATGCGGTGGACTTATTGCACACTAGAGTGCTTGGTTCTGAAGCCGAATTGGTGGTAAGGGATGAGGTTATTAGCATCGGCGTATGCTTTCAGCCTACACAAAACTAATCGCTCGTAAATCTTACCTAAACCTTTAAGCAGACTTATCGGTCTATAACTAGTTGGTTCGGATAAATTTTTGCCGGATTTGTGGATTCCAATTACCACGGCCTCTTTCCACTGAGAGGGAAAGATGTTATTGTTGAACGCTGCGTTATATATACATGTCAGAAGGACTAATAATGAATGGGGGAAGAGTTTGATGACCCTATTCGATATTCTGTCCGAACCGGGGGTTTTCTTCCTATGTAGGTTGTCGATAACGGACTCCAGTTCGGTGGTGGTAACTGGAGGTGGCTGTTCCACTAGGTCCCTACCTGATGTGTCTACCAGTGGGGCCGAGGGTGAGGCCTTCGACTCCACTTCCCTATCAATGAAGGCGTGGTGTGTAGCATATACGTGTAATGTGCTCGGCGTACATTGCCGCTCCAGACTTTCGGCTAGGCACTCGGACTTCTCCTCGTCCTCGAAGGCGGGTGGAAGGTTGTGTGTGTTAAGCGGTGGCATGGTAGACACACTGTTGTTTTTGAAAGTGGGAGACAATTGCCAGAAGGCTTGATGGATCGGATTGGTCGGAGGTCTCTGAGCTTGGTTTCCCACTCTGATTGACGTAGAGAATCAATTGCGTTCTTAACAGCCCTTTATAGTGAGCGCATTCTGATGCGGTTATCCTCGCAGGGATGACGATCATAGCCGCGTTCTTCTGCCTCAGCAAGTCACGGACGTCATCGGGTAGGCGCCATCGACGATTTCTGGTGTCTGGTACCTGCCGAGAACTATCGTTAATTAACGATTGTACGTGGCTTGTGAAACAGTCGACCGCAGCCACCGTGTCCTCTACGGTACTTATAATAGGCCACCCTTGGTCTAGGTGTACAGACGACGACGACTGGAGTTTACTCTCCAGCCGTTCCCAGTCTGCCACCGTTATTGTTTTGTCCTGATGGCCAGAGGGGGAGGCGAGATCTTCTTAGATCTGTGATCTTTTTGTTATCTTTAACAGGACGGTGGTCAGAGTCTAACTCATTTAGCACTTTTACCAAACGCAAACGTAGATTTACGTTTTTTAAAAGAGCTATATCTAGTATACCGGGCCTGGATTCGACACAGGCTGGGTAGTGAGTTGGCTCCATAGGCACTATCATGTCGAACCCTAGTCGCTCAGCCAGTGACTCGAGAGCCCTGCCCCACGTACTAGTTACGTGGCAATTCCACGAGGTATTTTTAGCGTTGAGGTCGCCGGCAATGATGACGGCGCTTCCCAAGTCTAGCAGGGCTTTCAAGTCCCTGGCTATGAGATGAGTCGAATTGCTACTTCCGGGCTGGATGTAGGCGGATACTACGACTATAGGCTGATGCCTGTGAGGGATTATCCGTGTTTTCAGGCAATGAAAAAATAACCACCAATCATTTTATTATTATGTCGGTAAGATTGAAAAATATTATTCATATTTCATCAGTATGTAATTCGTATCTAAATATAATTTCCACAAAACACGATTTACCAAAAAACAAATACCGAGCAAAGCTCGGTCATCCAGGTACTATATAATTGCGTGTTAAGTATATGGTGACTGAGAAAGTCAGAACACAAACTCCTCCTTTTGTCTGATATTCTTCCTCTGCACTTCGTATCCCTTTCTAAGGAGTTAGCAACGCGCAAGTTTGAATTTTGGTGTTGCTTTCATTTAAGGGCCACAGTAATCACCATCAGTCGGCCCATATGCTTGTAAATTAAATATATAAGAACTTACAATCCACGAAATGAAATGGTAAGCAGTAGCAGTACTATTTGTTAAGCCGCGGTTACATCAGGCTCACCACTTACCAGGACAGATCATCTGTCGACATATCATCAATAAAATAAAATCTGGTGTTTAAAAGGGGGTAATATCTTTTGTTGTGTATATACTTGAATCTAGTTATCCAGACTTCCTCAACTTACATTAGAAAAAACGTGGAATCCCTCCGCGTGGAAGAAGTGAAACTTCGTAATGTGGAAATTGGACGCTACTCGTTGCTGACGCTCCCGCTGGCCTGTAACAGGTAGACTACGCGCATGCGTTCGAGTGCCACGCATTCACTCTCGCTCTGTCTCTTTCTATTCCCCCTCCCCAGGAGCGTTGAGCGTTTAACGCAACAGTGCTTTTATACCCCCTCCATGGTAGCGTTAAATGCAACCTTCTTGGTAGTCACATTAGAAGTTTCACTTAATATAGATAGGTGATGATAATATTGTAAATACTTTGGAAAATAATCTTCATTTTTCACAATAAAATTGACTATTTGATAAGTAACTAATAATGTATTGGTCTTACGTAGAAGTTTTCAATAAATCACATACATAGATAGCGCTAACTTCAAAAAATACTAATGTGGCTCTCATGTCTTATACGCCATCTTGTAGTTCTAGCATCGTATTGGTTTAGACTGTAAGGATGTTATGAATTTGATAAATAAATAAAATAAAAATCTAGCGCTAATTTTAAGAAGTACTTATATATTGGTCTATAGAAGTAGTTCAAATAGTTCTCACTAAATAATGCTTAGCGCTGGCCGTAGTGTACCATTTTGCCATCGAGTCGAGCGTAAATATTTACTATTTTTTGTTTATTTAATAACAATTAAACCACATCGAATCAGACCGTGAAAAGTAATAGGGCTCTATTCTTAATAATACTAAAGTAAAAAAGAAAAAAAAAAGACTCGGTTAGTAAAGTATTTCGGTCGTTATCGTGTTAACATACATTACCTACAATACACGGACGTCCAAGACATAACTTTTTTGAACAGTTTTTTTAACTAGTTTAAATAACAAAAATGGCACAAAAATATAATGGGTGTTAAAAATTGTGTTTTTCTTGATGTGTGTGTATATATTATTTTACAAGTGCAATATATGATAAATACAGACATTTTAAGTTTGAAAAATCAGTTGTTCTGTGTAAAACGAGAGCAGTACCCACAAGAACAAGTGGATGAATTTGTATATCTTGGATGTGAATTTAGTCGGGATGGAAGGTACACCACTGATGTAGAAAGAAGAGTGAATGCGGGAAATAGAGTGAACGGAGCATTGGGACAACTTCTCGGCAGCCACCACCTCAGCCAGAAGGCACGTGTCGCAATACACAACGCAGTGCTTGTCCCAACGTTATTATATGGAAGCGAGAGATGGGTATGTAAAAAGGAGCATGAGAGTAAAATCATTGCGGTCGAAATGCGATCTCTGCGGAGAATCTGTGGAGTGAGGCTGACTGACCGCATTCGTAACAATGACGTAAGAGAGCGAGTAGGTATGAAAGAGAGTATTGGTGTAAAGATGCGAAAGGGAATGCTCCGATGGTTCGGACATGTGGAAAGAATGCCGGACGAGCGACTGGCTAAGAAGATATACAATGCGAAAGTGGAAGGATGTAGGTACAGGGGGAGACCGAGACTTACCTACCTAGACCAAATTGGTCATGTATTGAAGGAAGGTGGAGTCAGGAGTCTCCGAAACCGGTGAGCGTGTATGAAGAGAGTTATGAATGTTGAGGAAGCAAGAGATGTATGCAAGAATAGAGCCTCTTGGCACTCTGTTCTCTCTGCCTACCCCGCAAGGGAAATGGCGTGATGATAAGTTAGTTAGTACCCACCTCAACGTTTCGTTTATGAGGCGTGCAATAGCATAAAAAAGGTTAAATTACTCATCAATTATGTTAACTTTAATAAATTATACTTATTATTCACGTGACAGATTGACATTAACATTGAAAAAAAATAAGGAAATTAAATAAGAAAAACTAGTATCAATGATATTGATTTAACAACATGAAGTAATTTTATGTATATATAAACGGCATTAAACACCTCTCCCGTCTATTTGCAGCTTCGCGTTTGAAGTCTGCACTTAGATAAAGTAGTCTACGCAAATAATAATTACTTTGTTTTAGTAAAATTTAGTAAAATATTTCTAACCGTGAAGGTCTTCTTGGTCATACAGTTTAATAGCAGCCATCTGTGGCATTCCCTTACAAAATAAATAAATAAATATTCACGGACATTTTTCACACAACGTTCTCTGGTCCCAAACTAAGCTTAACACTTGTGCTATGGGTACCAGATTACGGATATAATACATATACTACTTTTTTTCATTGTAAATACATACATATAATAGATAGAAAACACCCAGACGCAGTACAAATATCTGTGTTCATCACACAAATAATTGTCATGAGTGGGAATCGAACCCACGACCTCGAGCACGAAAGTCGGTTACACTACCGACTACGCCACGAGGCCCATCAAAAGGCAGTACTTGAATTCTTATCACACTTTAACTAAATACTCGTACATGTAATCGGTTTTTTTTTCTTCATTGGAAAGTAATAAAATACTGTAATTTAATTCAAAAGTACCTTTAAATGTTAATTTAAATGTATACGCTTGCAAATTGTTAGTTATTATTGCTTAATCGTTCTCTTTAAAATACAAACGGGTGAAAAGTACGGGTTTGTCACGAGACATCAAGGTGAGTGTTATAGTTGGACAGTAGCTGTGTGTTTGTTCGTGACCACGTAATATAAAGTAATTAAAGCCTCGTGATATTAACAAATCAAGTAAATGCGATAGATTCCGTAAAAGTGATTTCATCATGTCTAATTCAAGAGTGCATTACAATCCTACCATCCTTTTTAATATAGGTAATAGCATCAAATGCCACCTTTAATACCAAGAACATCACTCAGGCATTCCTAGTCCTGCTGATAGGGGTAACTGTTGGTGATGAAGTAGAGAGACAAGAATATTTTTTATTGTATGTTACCGCTGCTTACCATTTTGTTTCGCGGATGGGAAATTAATGAATTCTCGTGTTGTTATTTGCCGCTACAACCAATTAATGCCACATACCGTCACATGGAAGACGCTGGTACCGACTCACTCGGCCTCGATAACATGTAAGAACTCTCACTTGGTACCCAATCCTACCAACAGTAATGTAGCGGATGATAATTAATAAATTAGGCCCGCCAATATTCAGCATAAGCCGTGTAAAGGCGGATGAAACTCGACTACAGTTGATGGAAGTGCTCGTGAAAGCGTTACTCTATCCAGTACCAGGTCCAAGTGACTTGTTCTGGGCCCGGATAACAGTGCCTCTGAATTATTCAGGGCCACTCTAAGCTCCGCGCCTTGATCCTCCTGACCATCTCAGAGGTCTCTACGGTGGCTGGAAATGACACTTTCCCAAAGTTGGCACTCTGGGTCGCTATCTTATACATAAAAGATAACTGCCAGCTCGGAGCCGATAACGCAGCACCCAGTGGTAACCCCCATAGAGGTGGTCCTAGGACCGAGCCCTGCGGGACACCGCACGACAAAGGTCGCTTCACAACGTATTATATGCGGCTCTCACAGAGGACGCTGAGAGGTAGTCTGTCAGTAGTCGTATCAGGTAGACGGGCACGCTGTGACATTATATTTTCATTAATATTATTGTAGTAGTTAATAAATTTGTTTTTTACAGTTTGTTAAGTAAAATATACAGTTTCTATCAAAATGGTTGTTATACGAGTGCTGTTGCCTAGATTCAGCTTTAATCAAAAATTTGTGAAGACACAAACATTGGTTAGAAATTATTGCGATGTAAAGAGGTAAGTCAAATGACTTTCAAGAAACAATACTTTTTTTTAAATATTTGATTGAGGTAAATAATAATGTATTCTTTTTTTATCAACCTATTACTGCCTACTAGGGCACGGATCTCATGTTAATGTGAGAGGGATTTAGTCCACCACACCGGCCCGGAGCGGGTTAGCAGACTTCACAAGCTGCTGAGAAAATCTCACAGACCTGCAGATTTCCTGGGGTACGCCCCCTTCATAATCTACAACCTTTCTATAACGATACTATAAAATTGAAAGGCATTGCAATTTATGTTTGATTAAAAAAAAATACATTTTTAATTTTATAGCAGCTAAATCCTTATAAACGTGCCGTGTGGGGCGGGCTTTAGAATTGTCCCACCCCTCTCCACCCATGGGACTCGTAAGAGCCGACTGAGGAAATACCGGGAGAGTGGGCAGCAGCACTCCTTCGAGTATTTACAACACCCACTGCGATCGCCAACCCGCCTGCCAAGCGTGGCGATTACGGCAATATCCCCCATTCTTAGGGAGGCCTATGTCCAGCAGTGGATTTTAAAAGGCTGATGGATGGATGGATTTCCATCTTCGAAAATTCTTAGAAAATGAATGCTGACGGACGGACTTGGGCGTTTCTGTTAATGTTTATTACTCTCTGTCTTCTATATATAATTTTAAATCATGACCAATATACGTTATAGAACAAATTATTTGTGAATGTGGAAAAGGATAACTAAAACATAGCATCACGCCTGCATTCCCCGAAGGGGTAGGCAGAGGTGTATTACACACCCATGACTCGCCAGCTATTTTTAAGTCCCACGTAATAGGGGGCGAGCCTATTGACGTCTACCAGGCACATTTCCAAACTCCAGGCTGCTACTGAAATTTTTCTTTTTAGGAAAAAGCTCAATAAAATTGCCCGACCCAGGGATCGAACCCGAGACCTCATGATTAGCAGTCGCATACACTACCGCTACACCACCGAGGCAGTTAAATAATAACTATAATGCGAGCGGAAAACTCTCTTTTTTCAGATTCACAAATAATTTGTTCTTTAGCTGAGCATGTCAAGTTCTAAAATACAGATCAAAATATACGTTATGTTTATTTTGGAAGTTATTATATTAGTTTGGAAATGTGCCCGGTGGACGGCAAAAGGCTCGACCCCTATAACGTGGGACTTAAACAGCGAACCATGGGTGTGTAATACACCTCTGCCTACCCCTTAGAGATATAGGCGTAATGCTATATTTGTTTGAGTTATTGAAATTTTCAATATATATTTTGAGGAGATAATTCATCTTTCAGTGATATAAAAAGAAATGAAGCTGCGACAAGCTACCAACCAATAACTGATTTTTACGCTGGAAAGTCTGTATTTGTCACAGGAGGGACCGGATTCCTTGGAAAAGTTAGTATTTTTTTTAAATGTGTACTCTTCATTTAACCTACCTTTGTAATGCTAATACAATGTATATTGTGATATCTTAATAAAGGTAGCTACTGATGGCGTTCAATTAAATCGAAATTGTTTCTTAATCAAGTTGTGAAAAAATTCATTGCAGCATATTTATTTACAGCATACGCTTGCTAAAATTTTAAATATACTTTATAATACTGTAATGGAGAGTGCTAATTCTTTAAAAACAATAATAATATATCCACAGATTAACAAAAAAATATAAACGGGGCATTACAAACAATCCAATGAAGCCTTATAAAACCATGCCAAACTTGTAATTACACGCGCTCACGCACACAAATACAAATATAACCATATCAAAACGAAGTGTCATAAACCACGACTGTTACCAGAGTATGATTAATAAAATTACCCCAACTAACTCGACGATTTCATACGTACGTTACGTACATGAATACGTCGTGAGCGCCACAATATTCCCTATATGATTTGCTGTAAACTTATTTTATAATTTTACTTCCTTTATGTTTTAAAAATAAAACTTTAAAAAAAATACCAAAATTATAGAGATTATTTCTTTCCGGTGACAACACTTTCACGCACACATCTTTCAAAAAGTGGCTTCACTTTTTATTTGACAATGCGTGTTTTTATTGGTTAGTTAGTCTGAGTAAAATATCATAAATTATATATTCCTAATGATGTTTTCCTTAATCAATAGCACGCGTCCGAAGTGAGGCGTCACTATTATACATTCAGTCAAGAAAATATTGGGAATGGATGATTTGTTTATGGATCCAAATTCAATTTTTTTTTTTGTTAGATTGGCACAAATGTTATCCATTTTGGCGCGGAGTTTGAGTTGCATCTGTTATTTATATTAAATACAGTGCTGTTTTAGTTATATCATATCTAGTGTGTATTGCGAATTTCATAATGGACAAAAACATCGAACAAAGAGTTTGTCTTAAATTTTGCATCGCCAATGGAATTTCGTGTTCGGAGTCACTGAAAATGTTACAGAAGGCTTACGGTGAATGATGCGGTGCTTATGAGTGGTACAAAGGGTTTAAAAGCGGTCGAGATGTGATGGAAGATTTGCCTCGCTCTGGTAGGCCATTATTACATACATAATACATTACATACACTTTGAGAGATATAGCCGCCTAACTTTTTGTATCTCACGAGTCGATCCGTATCATTTTAAATAATCACTTGGGTATGAAACATGTTTCCGCTCGGCTAGTCCCAAAAGACCTGAATTTTCTCCAAAAACTCAATCGCATGAGAGTCACTGAGGACATGCTAGAACGAGTCAATTCCGACCCAACATTCATGAAACGCGTTGTTACTGGTGACGAGACATGGGTTTACGATTTTGACATGCAAACTAGTCAACAAGCTTCGGAGTGGCGGCTTCCAACTGAACCGAAACCAAAAAAACCACGCTAAAGTCGATCAAAAGTCAAAGTCATGTTGAGTGTTTTCTTTGACTATTGCGGTGTTGTGCACTCGGACTTCTTGCCAGAAGGTCAAACGGTAAATAAAGAATATTATTTGAGCCTTATGCGACGTTTATTTGTTTCTCGAGTATTAACAACATCCACTGCGATCGCCAACCCACCTGCCAAGCGTGGCGATTACGGCACTATCCCCCATATGAGCGAAACACATGCTGTGGCGTTTTCGTGGGGAGGCCTATGTCCAGCAGTGGACTTCGAAAGGCTGATGGACGGATGCGGCGTTTAAGAGAGAAAATTGGACGAAAAAGGTCAGATTTGTGGAAAGAAAATTCTTGGATTTGCACCACGATAATGCGCCTTCGCACAAGACCATCATTGTGAATGAATTTTTGTCCAAACACTCAACAAATACCATCGAGCAACCACCATATTCACCAGATATGGCTCCAGCCGACTTCTTTCTTTTTGCTAAACTCAAATTACCACTTCGTGGCACCCGTTTTCAATCGGTAGAAGACATAAAGGAGAATTCGCGGCGAGAACTGACCTCAATTCTGGAAACAGCGTTTAAAAAATGTTTTGATGCTTGGATTATTCGTTGGCGTAAGCCGAAATAAGGAGCATACTTTGAAGGTGATAAAATAAAGTTGGATGAATAACAAAAATTTGGTGTATTATTGATCTTTTCCCGGTACTTTCTTGACAGAGTAGTATATAAGCATATCCTATATATAGATAACTAGTGATGCAATTAATCGTTGTTACATAAAAACGTAATAATAAATACATTTTGTTCCAGGTATTAGTTGAGAAGCTTCTCTCGTCAACGAAATTGGAGAAAATATATTTGTTGATTAGAGATAAGAAAGGTGTTGATGTAAATACTAGACTCGAATATATGTTTGAAAATCCGGTGAGAGATTATTTTAATTCTTTATTTGAAAGGCAGCAACACCCCGAGGCAGGGAATATTCCCTGTATAACATTATAAACATACAATGATTGATGGACACAAAATACGTCCAGGTTCAGGACAACTATTTGTGTATTGCACAAAGAATTGTCCTGTATGAGAATCGAACCCATAATGAAGATAAATTTTAGACATTTTAGATTTATTTATTTTAGATCTATATTTTTAGCAATTGAGATGCTCCGCTACTTTTTAAAGTATAAATTATTTGTGAATAAGGAAAAAGAGATTTTTAGTAGGAGCGGAAATCGAACCCGCGTCTTTTCTAATCCGGGGAAGTGCTCTAAGCTACTGAGCTATCCTACCGATCTTTCGATCATTCCAATTTCCTCATCACATTTTAGTTTAAAAAACTAAAAAAAACACGCTTTATTAACTGATATAATTAAAAAGTAGAAATTAATAAATAATAATGATTGTCAAATGCACGTGACATCAACTGTTACAAATAGGTCATTGGGAACTGTTTATAAAATTTATTATAATTAATAAAATATAGTAAACAGCACCCCATGCTCTTCTGCAATCATTTTTGTATCTACTTTTTAGTACAACTAGCTATTAGCGTGCTATAATTTATTTTCTTCTTTTTTGTTCTCAAAACCAAATACAAAAAGTACTTCTATTAAAAAAAAAAACTATTTCCTCTTTGACCGTATGTGTTACTATAGAACCGGTTTGCAATAAATAAACAAAAAAGAAAACTTCTTAAATAATATGTTTTGTTATCGGCATAGATATAGTATAACGTATAGATCACCAAAGCATGTGAGCGAGAAGAAAATCTTATACGGCAACATTATGTCTGTTTAATTTCATTAGTTGAAGATGATTATTTGAATGAACGAGTTCGTTAAAGAAACTGATTTGTTTTATCATTTTATCGATAGTCAGTCTAACTCTTCAAATCAAAATTGGTTACGCGTTATCGAGCTTTCAGGTGATCTCTACGTTACTATATCTATGGTTATCGGTCCAGGATAAGTGTGCAATGTTTCAATTTAATTCGATATTTTGAAGTGGGTGAACGTTACGTTCAAAGATTCTGTTACATAGATCAGATAAGTAGATACAGGTGAAGCTAATTTAAAACGTGTTAAAAAGCGTTTTAAATTCTCACAGTGAGTATTAAAACGTAAGATCTTGTTTTGCCATCATGAAACTGAAGAAAATCTTTTACTTTTTAGATTGCGATTCTTATAAGTCCTTGTAATATCAGATTTATCACTCCTCATGTCATTTTCAGCTATTCTCTAAAATAAAGGACAAAGACCCGACCATTTTATCCAAAGTAGTCCCAATAACTGGGGACGTAAATCTACCAAACTTAGGTCTAAGTTATGAAGAAGAAAATACTTTGAAAGATAAGGTAACTATATAATTATATTTGAAGGTAAATATTAAAAGGAACCAGTAGCAAGTGCATTGAAAGGGCAGCAAATAATCAATTTTCCTCTACTATAACCACGTGCTTAATCATTTTTGATATATATTTTAGCACTTGACATGCTCAGCTACTCTTAAAGTACAAATAATAATTTGTGAATAAGGAAATAGAGTATTTTAGTACAGGCGGGAATCGAACCTGCGTCCCTTCCTATCCGGGGAAGTGCTCTAATCCACTCAGCTACAGTACTATCTTTTAGACATACCCCATCTCCTTATCACATTTGTCTTAACGACCAACGCCCTCTATCGGAATGCATTTACATGCATTAATCCAATATAGTAAGTTTAATTTTGCAATTAAAATTCATACTATTTGATGGCGTGATTTTTTAAACATTTTTGATATACATTTTAGCACTTGACATGCTCAGTTACTCTTAAAGTACAAATTATAATTAATTAAATTATAATACTATATTGGATTAATGCATGTAAATGCGTTCCGATCGAGGGCGTTGGTCGTTAAGGCAAATGTGATAAGGAGATTGGGTATGTGTAAAAGGTAGTACTGTAGCTCAGTGTATTAGAGCACTTCCCCGTATAGGAAGGGACGCAGGTTCGATTCCCGCTTGTACTAAAATACTCTTTTTCCTTATTCACAAATTATAACACGTGCTTAATGTTGTGGATACACCGAAGAGGTTTAAATTTGAACTCTCCCTAATAGGATAAATATTCGTGGTATCAAATCATTACTAACTATATGATGTTCTTTATTTTTAAAGTCTACGTGACATGATTCCATCCATCCATCAGCTTTTCGACGTCAGCACTGCTGGACATAGGCCTCCCCAAATGAGGATAATGCCGTAATCGCCACGCTTGGCAGGCGGGTTGGCGATCACAGTAGATGTTGTTAATACTCGAGGAAGTGCTGCTGCCCACTCCCCCGGTATCCCTCAGTCGGCTTGTACGACTCTCATGGGTGGAGAGGGATGGGACAATTCTAAAGCCGGCCCCACCCGGCAATACGTGACATGATTACGACATGATTATTGACATGAGATTGTTGGTATATATTTAAAAACGTGACATGGATTCTGGATTTCCTATACATTTGAAGATTTTATTGTTAAAAAGCTAAAAACGTAACATGGGCTCTAGCATCACCTATGTCGGGAACTTCTGAAAAGTTTGAAAACGTGATTTGGGCTCTAGGATCGCCAATACGAGGGATTGTTAAACCAAATCTAAAAACGTACCTTAGGCTTAAGGATTGCTCATGCAGGAGATTGTTACTCAAATTTTAAAACACCATATGAGCTTCAGGGCTTGAAAATATAATGTATATTATTATAGATTTTATATATTCAAAATTGAATAATTTAAAAACTCTTCTCAATTCTTTCAGGTGTCAGTGGTATTTCACTCAGCAGCAACAGTTATGTTTAACGAACCATTGTCTGTCGTTATGAAAACAAACTTTAAAGGCACGCAACAAGTCCTGAATTTAACTAAGCGTATCAAGAATGTGGAGGTATATCATACGTTACCAAAATTAGATACGTAGATAAATCTTTTATAAGTATATTCTTTCGTATAAAACTAATAAAAATAAAACCGACAGACGTTGCATGTGATGAGTCAAAATCTTCATTAAGTAAAATCTCATCGTCATTTTTCTAACCTTATCACACATTATGTTGGGGTCACCTGTTCACGTTCTGACTACCGATACAACTGTGACCTCTAAACGAGATAAGAATCTTTTTATTTAGTATTCCTGGTAGACAGTCACTGAGAAAGTCAGGTATTCATAAATAGATGTCACATTTTGTCACGCTTCTGATGCTGGCCAGGTAAAAGTTGATTCACCTTGGCAATGGTTCGAGTGGCATATTCGCAACCAGGCCTCTGTCGTATTGTTATAGGGTCCCTTCCCGAGGTCGTTTTAAAAAAGAACTTTTAAATTTTAATCTAATTTATTTAATAAAAATGAATACAATGGGAAGGGGCCTTTATGCAACCTATATTCGCGACTGCGTTGGACAGACTGACTCCTGAGGTGTCAGGGCTCAGTATATAGACATTTGAATGCTGACGATGCAAAGCGTTGTAGTTGGAAGGGGCTGTAGCTGATGTCATCCGTTTAGGGTACATCATCCGATTATAACACCTCCCCCTTTAGAGTGAACTTCGGGGTAAATACCGAAGTTAACTTTAATAGGAAGTTCTAAGGGTTGGAACTGGAATTTCTTGAATATTTTGTTCCAACTCTACGGGACCCGTTTTTGATTTATGAGATTCGCGAAACCTATATTGACGAAGGTTGCAGCCAGGCTTACAAAAATACGTAACTATTATATATAGAAAGTAAATAATAATTACACACACTGTTAAGTTTATTACTATGGAATAATGTGTCCCATATTTTATTATGTGAAAGGTGTCTTGTAGTTTTTCAGCTTCTAAAGAAGGGTTAGATATTAATTTTATTGCGTTTAAATCGTTTAAATTTAAGTCTTGTAATTGTATATGGGACAGATTATTGGATATAGAGTGTATTCTATGTATATTACAGCAATTGCTATTTATTATATTAAAGTCGGGCAGCTTGATTGGTGACGTCAAATTGAATACATTGTGTGATTTAGGTAACAGTGTAGTGCCCTTACAGTAGGCTACACATCCGGTTGGTATTGACACTATACCAATTCCATAAATGTTGAACTCTTGTATTTGCTTAGAGTTCTGACAGTCTAAAGAGAGCTTAACTGGTTCTGATTCTATATAAAGATATCTATTATTAGTTAGTGGCTTAAACATATCTAGTTTGCCAAAAATAAATTTTGTATTACATTGTTTAGGGATTTCGCTTAAGGTTCTAGACAACAGTTCGCTTTCACAGCTGATTTTAGAATCTGTTTTGTAAATTATTGGAATATCACATAAATAATCTGCCTGACTTAAGATTTTACAATTCGATAAGGAATTCAGAATACAATAGTTTGATTTATCCTTAGTGATAGCCGTATATTTAGTACTTGGTACAATTAGGCTAAACGTGTCTGATTTGTTTACATTATGAGGCATTGGTAATTCAATATTCCTAAACAGTGTGTATTCTTGATTAGAAACTAAGGGAATGCGTAATAAAAATATTAACTTATTATTAAAGTAGTAGCATAACAAAGTAGATACTTTTAGAATTATGTGTATAGAACTTATATCTAGATACATAGGTAAATTTAAATCATTAGGTAGGTGCCTTAAGTTATCAGCTAACTCTCGATGTATTACAGTGGGCGACATTACGGCCGGATGTAGGATGTTTTGACTACAGAGCGTTATGGCGTTTATTATGTCTTCAAGTTGGAATGTTAGGGTGACCATGGAGGTCTCTAATGTATTGAGGATAAAATTAAGTTTTATCCGTAACGATAAAATATTAGTGGTTTTGGATAAATTGGATGTTTTTAATGAGAGTTCGTCAATAGCATTGTTTAATTTATTTTCATTTTCTTTAACTTTACGGAGTGTATTATTAAATGTAGATATGACAGAGTTAGTAACTAAAATATTGTTTTTGACGAGTTTCAAGAGTTGGTATTGGTTTGCTTGTACAGAATCTATTGCTTGGTCATATTTAAGTGCATCATTTTCGTCTAAAGTACCGAAAACTGTCTTCAGGACAGTCCCTATTCCACCAATCCAGGCTCCTCGCTTGGATCTATTATCTATCAGATGAGATATCGAACCGAACAATTTAATGACGTTTTGTAGTTCGGCTGTTAGTGGTTGTAAGGTACTATCACACTCTGAAATATTTATGAAGCCGGTTTGCTTGCATAGGTCGGAGACGGTGTTTAATGTAAAGTTTAAATTATCTATATGTGGTTTAAAATGTGAGATTTCCATTGGCATAATGACATTTAAAATCCCATTATTAATTTTTAATTTCCCTATATAATCGAAATAGATTCCAGGACTTTTTTTTATCGGCTGGACACAGTCGCCGGGAGCTTGGACATCCGCTGAGGCACTGTAAGTATGTATGACTCATTAATTTTGCGAGCAAGCTTTATTACAATTATATTAAATGCATATTTTGTTTCTTATAACTAGCTTAACCTTATAGTAATATCTAAATTAAGACTTTTAATAAAGTAGTATATATGTAATGTATGTAAAGTGTTTATATAAATCGTGTATATATATTTATGTATATATAATATATTGAAGGTGTATAAAGTAGTATAATCTATTTAACATTAGGCATGTATATTCATTATAGTACTTATATGTACGAGTTTATAGTATATACACTCGTTGTAGTATATATAACTACAATTTGCATTCTTTGTATAGTATTTGATTAAATTATAGGTAGATGTACTTATACAAACTAACGAACAATTTAATAGATTCTAAAGTACATGCATTTTGTTTAACTAACATTTTGTATTGTATGTACTATGTAGTTTTATGTAACTATATAACTTGTTATGTATAATGTAATGGTAGATGTGTATAGTAGGTATAATATTTACTTATCTTACTTATTGTATGTATTGTATATTTTATGCATGGTTATGGTGTTTATGGTGTAACTGGAGGTATTGTGTATTATGTGTAGTACAAATATAACTAAAAATGTACATTGTGTTACAGATTGGCGGTAATTTCGGCAGGCTTTACCTCGTCGTAATGGTGACGGACATGTCGTCTATTTATTAATAAAGATAAAGTATTGTTTCCATGGACTTTAACGATCTTGTATGGGCCTTTCCATATGGGTGATAGAGCTTTTCTGAGCCTAAGGTGGTTTTTTAAATACACGTAGTCACCTACTTTGTATTGTACGGGGCGACTATGAGAGTCATAGTAGTTTTTTGATATTTGTTTGGAGTGTCGAATGTGTTCCAGAGCTTTATCGCGAGAGTATCTGAGTCTGTTTTGTAACATCCGTACATAGTCTGGATATGTAGCGTCTAACTGTTCATCACATATCGAATTTGGAATATGGGGTTTGTTACCAAACATTAGTTCGTATGGGGTGTAGTGTGTTGTGGAGTGTACAGTGGTATTGTAGGTTAGCATGGCTGTGTACACGTACCGGGGCCAATTAGTTTGTTCATTATTTACGAATGATTTCAGGTATTCCTTTAGTGTGGAGTGGCTTCGTTCTAGGGCGCCCTGTGTTTGCGGGTGATATGGAGTCGACCAAAGTTGTTTGATTTTCATAAGGTTGCAAGTTCTTTTGAACAGATCGGAAGTAAAGTTAGTTCCCTGGTCGGTCAGTATAATTTTCGGTATGCCAAATACGGATATAAAGTGCAACAAGCTCTCGCTTGTTTCCTCGGCCGTTGTACTACGTAAGGGATAAGCCGCGGAGAATTTGGTAAAGTCATCTTGCAGTGTTAGTATGAATTTTAATTTTGCGGTACCGGATTCCGGAAGAGGTCCTACAATGTCCAATGATATGCGTTCACAAGGCTTAGTCGATGTGCTAGTGATCTGCATGGGAGCGCGATTGATTCTTCGCAGGGCTTTATTCTCTTGGCATGGTTTACATTTCTTTACATATGATTCTATATCACTACGCATATTTTTCCAGTAATATAGTTCTTTAAGCCTATTGTACATGCGACTAATACCTATATGACCAGCTATGGGTATGTCGTGGTTATCATAAAGAATTTTCTTTATTTCCGATGGTGAGGGGTAAGTTATACTATTGTGATAAATATTAATTTTTATGTTTGTGTCGTGAAAAAGGTAATTAATTATATTATAAATTTTAATAAAGCTATGTTTTTCAAAGTGGTCACGGAAATCGGATATGCCTATTTCTTCCGTATTTTCGGTGACGGTTAATTCGTTGCGAATTGATTTTAAAGTTTCGAATATTTCTTGGTATGATGTTTCGTCAAAATGGTGTACTTTCGTGTAAAGAAGGTAATAATTTTTATTTGTCGCGGGGATCTTATAAAACCCGTGCAGTTGTTTTTCTTGGTTAATTATATCGTCGCGGTTTTCTAAGTTTCCTAGTATTTGTTCTAGATAAGGGTTTGATTCATCGAGGTCTATGGACGTCGGTATTAGTATAGTTTTGCAAGAGCTTTTCAGTAAATTTTCGTTATGTTGGATAATGTTTGTATTAAAAGATTTATTCTTGTTTGATATTTGTTTCAGAAAGGTTGAGTAGTCGTCGGTCAAGAGGTTCGAACTGGAGTTAGAGTGAGTATTTGAAGAGATAGAAGGTAAGTTATCGTTTGGTAATGATCGTAGTGGAACTTCAAGCAGATTCGGATCGGGAGAACCAGTATCGAGGAGTTCTGGGGTAGCACAGTCTAAAAGTATGTCAGGATTTAAATCGGTTGATGGGAGTGAGGCAGGTGAAGTCAACAAGTCAAATAAGTCTTTGTCGAGGTTATCTGTATTTAAGAGGGATTCTTGTAGTTGTTCTGCTATGTCGGTGGTAGGAGTTTGGCGGTTTGACGTAGTCACTTCATCAGTAGTCGGTTGGACGGGGTTAACCGGGAATCGAGATAAAGCATCTGCGTTTGCGTTTATTTTGCCCTTTTTGTATTGTATGTCATATTCGAATTCCTCGAGTTTTAGTCTCCAACGGATGAGGCGGGAGCCAGGGTCTTTACAGTTGAATAACCATTGGAGAGGTTTGTGATCGGTTATGATAGTAAAGCGACGACCGTATATGTAGGGGCGGAAGATTTTGGTACCAAATACAATCGCAAGACATTCCTTTTCAGTAACGCTATAGTTAATTTCGGCTTTGTTTAATGTGCGGGATGCATAAGCAATTGGGCGATCATGCCCAACGGGACCCTGTGATAAAATGGCTGAAATGGCGAAACAGGATGCATCGCAGGTGAGTAAGAATGTTTGGTTAAAATCTGGATAGGCAAGAATGGGTGCTTCGACTAGTTTGGTTTTTAAGGCTTCGAAACTGAGCTGTTGTTCATTTGTCCAAATAAAGGGCGTATCTTTTTTGAGAAGTGTGGTGAGAGACTTGGCTAGTTTCGAGAAATTAGGAATGAAACGTCTGTAATAGGATACGAGACCTAGAAATGATTTGATGTCCTTAGGGGATTTCGGGATAGGATACTGTGTAACGGCTTTAACTTTATCCGGGTTTGGCTTTACGCCATTTTGGGTAATGATATGACCTAGGTAGGTTACCTCTTTACGGAGAAATTCACATTTTTCAGGCTGAAGTTTTAGGTTAAATTCTCGGAGTCGGTTGAAGACTGACCGGAGGTTCTGGATAGCCGAATGGAGGTCAAATGCGTACAGGACGACGTCGTCAAGATAAACAAAGCATCGGGAGCCCTGTAGGCCTGTGAGACAATTGTTCATTAGTCTTTGGAATGTGGAAGGCGCATTCTTTAATCCAAAAGGCATTCGGTTAAATTGAAAGTGACCCTGGGGCACAGAGAAGGCTGTTTTCGCGGCGTCCTCTGGTCTGATTAAAAGTTGGTGGAACCCGGATGAAAGGTCAAGGGTACTGAAATATTGACTCTTACCCAGCTGGTCAAGTATTTCGGTAATTTGAGGTATTGGATAGATTTCTCCAATTGTGATGTCGTTTAATTTCCTGTAGTCGATTACTATGCGCCATTTCTTTTGACCGGATGCATCAGATTTCTTGGGGACTACCCAGATCGGAGAGGACCAAGGGGAAGACGAGGGAGTAATTATATCTTGATCTAACATTTTGTTAATTTGAGTTTCCACCTCTTTCTTGTGGCATTCTGGAAAACGGTATGACTTTGTATTGACAGGTGTGTGACTGGTGGTTTTTATTTCGTGTTGAATAGCTGTGGTAAACGACAAAGGTTCATCTGGTAAGTGAAATATGTCAGAGTAATTTGAGCATAATTCGAGTAAAGCTTGGGTTTCTTCTGTATTTAAATGAGAGGTTCTTAGTAAGTCGAGTACTTGTCGTGTGCGTTTAGACACATTTTCGACATATGGTAGTGACTGGATCGAGTATGTTAGTATTGGTTCTAATTTAAATTTTAAGTTGCGCTTAATTTTTACTGGTTTGTTTGATGTGTTTACGACTGATAAATTTATTCTTTTATTATCTTTTACTTTAACCATACAGTTAGCTACAAGGAGCTTCTTAGAGAGGTGTTGGTCTATTATTATGCCTTCCTCTAGTTCTGGATTTATAACCGTGCACTCGATTATGGTTTCGGAACGAGCTGGTATGATGTAGCAGGGATCAAAGAAGTGTATTTTAATTTCGTGGTTACTTATTTTAAGAACGTCTCGGCTATAATCTATGTTGCAACCGTAGGTAGTTAGGAAGTCGTTGCCTACTATGCCGTCATATGGCAAGTTAATATCTGCAATGACATGGAATTTAAAACTAATCAATTTCCTATTTGAAATCTTAAACTTGAGGTTAAAATGACCTACTGTCTGTGTAGTTTCCTCGCCGGGATCAATACCCTTTATACTTATGGGTTTATTGGTTAGAATGGGTTGATGGCGAATGCTTGATTGTTTCAGTAAACAAATAGCAGCACCTGAGTCGACTAAGAGGGTTAATGGAGTATCAGACACTTGGGACTCCACAACGATATGAGGTAATAACCTCTTGGAGGTGTCAATGTTGACCTCGTAAATCTCTTTAAATTTTTGAGTTTTAAATTGAAGGTTTCCGCTTTGGGGCTGGTTACCCTGTTGTATAACCTTGTGAGAGATGCGCTGAAGGTTTCCGTTTTGGGGCTGGTTACCCTGTTGTATAACCTTGTGAGAGATGCGCTGAAGGTTTCCGTTTTGGGGCTGGTTACCCTGTTGTATAACCTTGTGAGAGATGCGCTGAAGGTTTCCGCTTTGGGGCTGGTTACCCTGTTGTATAACCTTGTGAGGGATGCGCTGAAGGTTTCCGTTTTGGGGCTGGTTACCCTGTTGTATAACCTTGTTGTCATGGATGAGGTTCCCGTTTTGGGGCTGGTTACCCTGATGTACAACCTCTGACGGATTTGCGCCGACTTTGACCTTACGTCCTGTGCGGCACGATTGCAGGACGTTTATTGGTTTAAATTTTCTTGGGAGCCCTCTTCCTCAATCACATCATGATCAGATTCCACCTGTTCATCGTCACACTCTTCATCAATGAAGTTGACTGGTGGAGGTTTTAGGTAAGGTTGTGACCCTGAGGGCTTATTAAAATAATCCTTTTGTGGATAAGAATACGATAAACGTTTTTGAGAGGACTGACGTTTAATACAATTATTTATATCATGTCCTACTTCTTTACAATACCTACATGTGAGGTTTTGATTTATTTTACTCGAGAAAGTAGAGGTACTCTGTTGAGGTACTGATTTTTGCGGTATTTTAAACCTATTAGTTGAGATTTGAGCGAAAGATTTCGGTTTGAACCGATTTTGATTAATTGATTTATCCAGTGGCAAGTTATAATTATTATTAGTGCGTTTATATAAAGTTTCTTGTATACGCTCCTCGGATATGGCTAAATTGACAGCTTCATTAAATGTTTTGGGAGCTCTACACCTAACAATGTTAGATATACGGGGATTTAATCCCATAAGGAAATGATGGAGGGTTAAATCCTCCATGGCCGCCGTACGACCAGGTATTTCTTTGGCCTTGTGGTTGGAGAGCGAGATTTCGGTGAGTAATTGCGATAAGTATGTTTCCATCCTAAGTGCGAATTGACTAACGTTTTCTGTTGAGTTCTGTTTACTTTCCTGGAGATCGTTAAGTAAATGTGTATAATGTTTTCTCTCGGAAAACTGTGTCTTTAGGAACTCTTTTAGTTGTTCCCATGACGAAAATTCCTTTATAGAACACGCGGTTTCGGCTTTACCAGTTAATTGGCACAAAATGTATTTGAAAAGAATGTGTTTTTGTGACTCAGACGCAAGGTCATAGGCGTTATTACAGTTTGTGATAAATGAATTTAGTGTATCGCGGGAGCCGTCATATGGTTTAACAAATTTCAATAAAATATTTAGGTCCATTTCTACTACTTCTTGAATTTCAGATATTTCTACAGGTGATTTACCGTCCTCAGTTTTAGGCACTTTAGGCATAATATTTTAAAACAGCATATGAATAATACTCTTAGGTCACTAGATTAGATTAAAGCAAGTATCAGTTAGGATTACACAGTAAAATGTTCGTTGACTTACAGGAACGCGTAGGCGGCGATAAGGGCTAGCGCTTTGGTAAGCTGCATAGCGTCACGTACACACAGACCACACTTAATGCTTTCACAGGACACTTTTAACACTACGCGGAACACTCGCGAATTGCAAATGATTTATTTTTCAGGATGACGAAACACGGCGGAAATATTTTAAAACGGTGTTTGCTCGGTAAGTATTCTCGCAGGACGAATGGATGCACAGGATGCTCGAAGGAGATGCTCGCTGGAGGCTCGCTGAGTATTCTCAGGCTAATTGTAGGCTATACCACAATTTATTAGTTGGCCGCTTGAAGGACAGGCAGGATGCACGAAGGCTGCTCACTGGATATACGCAGGATGCTCAAGATGACCGCAGGATGAGTCGTCGGGTATGGACGCTCGGTAAGTATTTATTTTGCAGGATATCACCGGTCACGGACGAATATCACTTATAGCAAGGATTTATTATTATTACAACGGAGGTCACTCGCGGTAAGTATATTATTTATTTTATAAGATTCGCGGGATACGGAGAGTCTGTTCACTGATTTATTTATTTTTTCCACTTTATAGGTTTACGCGAATCGGCACTGGGGAATTCCGTATCCCACCGCTGCCACCAAATGTTATAGGGTCCCTTCCCGAGGTCGTTTTAAAAAAGAACTTTTAAATTTTAATCTAATTTATTTAATAAAAATGAATACAATGGGAAGGGGCCTTTATGCAACCTATATTCGCGACTGCGTTGGACAGACTGACTCCTGAGGTGTCAGGGCTCAGTATATAGACATTTGAATGCTGACGATGCAAAGCGTTGTAGTTGGAAGGGGCTGTAGCTGATGTCATCCGTTTAGGGTACATCATCCGATTATAACAGTATGCAAACATATAGGTAAACCTACTTTCATGGCAATTGGTTGAAACGTACAAAAATGCACAACCACGCAAGGATATAATACTTAAATTATAATATGGCAATTTTCATAGCTTGGAGTTTTCAATATTAGAGTTTAGCAGTCTCTTATACACGGACATCTTAACCCTTATTTTATTTGCAACTGTATTTAGTAATTATGTGTCTGAATATATTTTTTTTCGGGAGCGATTACCATCCAAGCTAAAGTTATAATAAATATCCTGACACATATATTAAAACAAAACATAAAATAATGACTTCAAAATGTGAGAACCGTCATCAGTCTGAGCTCGAGGGATTATTATTAATAACCTCAATTGCTGCGAATTACGGCATTACATATCGAGTGAAACAAAAGCTACTAGCGCAATTATATTTTGCTTACATTATTGCATGCTATTGTTATAGTACTTTGCATGCCGATAAATGATAGTATTGAATGACAGTAATGAATTACAGTAATTAAAGAATGTCAATTAATATAAAATTGTATGAAATTATCCAATCTGATTTCTTCATTGTTATAGACATGAAACAAAAATAGAATAAGTAGGTACCAGTAGTCGTGCAGTCTTTAGTATTGAAAATGTAAAATATAGGTATGCCTGTTTGAGTTTTACAACTTGCGTGTAAAAATTGGATTATTAAATACTTACTTATCACCACACCATCTCCCTTTTGGGTAGGCAGAGAGAACAGAATACCAAAAGACTCTATTATTGCATACACCTCTCCTATCTCATCGTTACAAATGTTATCAGCAGCCCAACTTCACAGATTTTCTTCAGCGATCACATTTCAACCGCATTATTTTTACTCTCATGCTCCTTTCTACATAGGTGGTGGCTGCCACGAAATTATCCCAATGATTTGTTCACTCTATTGCCCGAATTTACTCGTCTCTCTATATCAGTGGTGTACCTTCCATCTCGACTGAAGCCACTTCCAAGATATACATATTCATCCACTTGTTATAGCACACCATTGCCTATTGTGACTCAAACATCTGTTCTAGCATGTTCTATTAATTCAAAGATTATTATTTTCGTTTTACTCACATTAACATGTAGGACCCTTTTCTTACAATATTCTGTCATTGTGTGGAATAGGATTTGTAGGTCAGTCGTTGACTGCTCCAATAGGACCGCATCGTGTGCATGTAACACTTTTTTTCTTACCACTAGTCTATCGCTGCTAACAAACTTGTTAATATCGTCGTAGCCTACTTGTGCACTTAGAGTTTAAAAGGTCGGCAAGATTAAGTAACTTTTGCTCGGCTAGTTATCATATTGGTAACCTAAAAGTGACACCTATTTGAAGACACCTGAGCTTCTTCATGCTTTGGAAGGCACGTTAAGCAGTGGGACCCGGTTGTCAAACAACAAGAGTTTGACGGAGTCCTGAATAAAAAATTGGACTCCGGTCTTTTTCTAAGGTTACTCTTTTCGTCCCCTTAACTGATTTGTAGATGTCAAATAGGCAGTCGCTCCGTGTAAATGCTAATGGATCAGCGATCACTATAAAGTTTGGGTTAAGACAAGGGATGATGATATTAAAACATTCCTCACAGGCTTACGTTCATATATCAACGGCATATACTTATCCACAAAGGCCAGTGTTATTAGAAACTGTTTATCCTTCTCCAGTTGACTTAAAAGATGTGTGGAAGTTCATGGAAGAACACGGAGATAACAAGAAAGAGACCACGAAATTTTTAAGTAAGTATACTTGTGCTTATTTCGCAGTCTTTAAAAATATTTAGGACCAATCTATACTTAGAATAAATTCTATGCAAAAATGCTAAAGATATTGACAAAAATTTATACAGTTTGTGTGTCATAGTAATAAATTCTATGTGGGCGAAACCACGAGACAAACTAATTTTATTGGTTATAATAATCCAATCAGAACTATATGTTATTACGTCAGCAATTTCTGAATAGCAGTGTTAAGTGTTTTCTTAAAACCACTTCTATTACACGACTAGTAGTACCGATTATTGGTAAAAGTCACTGTAGATTGAAGATGGGAGCATGTGTACTACGCGGTGAGTTTGTTATGCCGTTCATCTTTTTTTTCTTTGCTTTGCATATTAAAATCTCCGCTGCATTGTACTGTCTGGGTAGCACTTTTTTATTTATTAAATACTAGCCTTTAATTTAAATTAACTATTATTTTATTCTAGCACAATGTTAATCTCTACACAAAAATAACCATCTCTCAGAATCGTTTCATTTTTATAAAGAAAACAACGTTATGTGTCTTTCTCTGTACCCTGGACTAAATGTACGTAAGCCAGATTTTCGTGTCAAATAGTTACAGCGTCAATGTGTAATAAATAAACTCACTTTGTCTTTTTTCAATATTAAGTAAGGATTTCCTGATTAAACACAAAGTGGAAAATGTGAAATCAAAAATATCAGTCACGAGCAGGATTTGAACCTGCATCTCCTGGGTACCATCCAGATGTTTTGCCAATTCAGCCATCGTGACAACTTTCTTTCTCAGCTTTCGACTGCTAATTTCGATAACATATTCAGACTTAACGTCCTGGACGACGCCTGGACGGTATCCAGGAGATGCAGGTTCAAATCCTGCTCGTGACTGTTATTATCAATTTCACATTTTCCACTTTGTGTTTTTAATGTATCTATATGGCTAAGCATGTCAAATGCTAAAAATATATATAAAAATTTCTAAATAAGGATTTCTTGTATATTTCAGATGGTTATCCGAGTACGTACAATTTTTCCAAAGCTCTAACTGAATCCTACGTTGCAAACAACCATGGAAATATTCCAACAGTCATCATCAGGCCTTCTATGGGTAATATTTTGTTTCCTAACCCAGTTACTGGTAACCCACCCAGTAATTTTATCTGTGAAATGTCAAAAGCTAGTTTTTAGCTTATATCTCAGGTTCCCGATATAGTAGCGGGATAAAATGTATACCAGTTTTTAAGTCTAATCAAGAGCTATCAAATAAAAAAGTTGCATTAAAATCCGTTTAGTGTTTTTTGCGTGATGCACGAACGAACAAACAGGTCAACAGACAAAAAATAACAAACAGACAAAAATCTAAAAAAAAGTATTGTGTTCAGGCACGCTTATATAGCCTAATATAGTATTTTTTTCTCAAATATATTAAATTTACAGACACGTACAGCTCTGTTACAGCGTTATAATATATCAGTGTGGTCACGCACTAAGAATGCAAGTATCACCCCATTCCGTACGAGGTGACTGAAGGACTAAATGTAACCAACTGCAAGTGTAACTGATAGGGTTGGGTATATATAGTAGGAATACGCAATTATTACCTGGCCCGAGCGGGTCGATACTGTCGTCTTTCGGCCTTGATGTGTTTCTATTGTGGTGGGAGATGGGGAGCCGTCTATTCATCCTTTTCCCACCATTTATTTTTTTTGTTCTTAAGGCGGGAAAAAATGTTCCTAACCGCACACCCCGCAATGAACAGGTTAGTGTGGGGCCCTCACCCACTAAAGAAACCCGCCGTGTGCCTTCTCTCCGCCTTTGTTGGCAGGCCACCGGAGCCATATTACAGTCCTTCAGTGGTCCGCCTTTCCCCCCTGCGAAATGAGTGAGCTGCGGTTTGGCAATATTATTTGTTTTACTGAGTCCATAAGCTGCGACTACGACTTATCATCGGGTCGGTCGTGCCTCGCCTGCTACCATTTACATTAAAAAATTTATTGCGCTAGAGGCGATGTTGATTAGTGTCATCAAATTATGTATAGCTACGTAAATAACCTTTTAAGAGGTCATGGTATTTTGTATTCTGATGCGGTTGTGATGAATATATTTGCATAATGTCTTATTATTATCATGATTAAAGAGTTCTAATAAATCTTTATATATATATCAATCTTTTGTACGTGTGTCAGTCACCGAACTCCTAAGCGTCTAAATTGAAATTATGAAAACTTTTGTGCTGTTGTATGAGTTCTTGGATGGTTTGGATTCACAATTAACCGGTAGTTGGCTCTGCGATCGTGTTCCTGTCTTTTTATTCTAATTTTTTTAAGCAGAGTTTTGTAATTATTTACATATTTACGACGACCATCCTTATCGAGAAAATCAAATATAATTTCTATGGCCATTAATAACAAGCAAGCTAGCGTTCCGGTAGGACTACGTCTACCGGGTGTGCCAGTGCTGTAGGTATTTGTCATGGTATTTTGTAAAAGGCCTGTCGAATATATTCGCATTATAAATTATCTTTCTTTGTTCTTTTTGGTGTCGTGCAAACAGTATTATTTATTATCGTGATATTAAATTAACATTACATTTTTAATAACACCATATTCTTTTACAGTATCACCGAAAATTAATGAGCCTTTAAAAGGATGGACGGATAACTGGTTTGCAGCCACAGCTATGCTTCATAACGCTGGCAAGGGCTGGCACGTTCTCATCCATGGAAACAAAAATAATATAATAGACTTGATTCCAGTTGACTATGTTACAAATTTAGCTATCATTTCTGCAGCCAGGATTAATGGGTAAATATATATCTAAGTCATTTTTATCATCATCCAATAATAGATAAAAATATAATAAATTATTCATAATATTTAGATATTTTTATATACTTTTTTAGCATTTGACAAGCTTTAGCCATATAAATAAACACAAAGTGTGAAAATGTGAAATGGAAAATAACAGTCACGAGCAGGATTTGAACCTGCATTTCCTGGATAACGTCCAGATGCTTTGCCAATTCAGCCATCGTGACAATTGCTCCTAACTGTTAATTTCGATAACACATTAATTCTTGACGTCTTTGGGCGACGCCTGCGCCATAATGTATAAAAATACTTCTGACAGATGGTGCAGGCGCCATCAAATCCTGCTCGTGACTGTTATTTTCGATTTCACATTTTCACACTTTGTGTTTATTTATTCATAATATCTATACATTTTAAAGCTGTGACAGAGCTGTGTCTGTACATTTAAGATATTTGAGAAAAAATGGCTGTAATAGGCGTGTCTAAAACCAAAACTATTTTTTTTGTCTGTTTGTCAGTTTATCTGTTTATTCGTTCGCGCATCACGCAAAAACTATTGAACGTATTTTGATGCAACTTCTTTTATTTGGTAGCTTTTGATTAGACTTAAAAACTGGTATACATTTTATCCCGCTGTTAAATCGGGAACCGTAAATATTTCTTCTTTTAATATTTGTTTTTTCGTTTTATTGTTTTTTTATAATGGCTGTGATGGAAGCGCGGGCAAAGGCTAGTATTCTATAAAATAATAACTGACTGATTGACATATTATAGCTTAAACTCCTGAGGCATGGACCGCGAAATAGGGGTTTCTTTTATACTGTAGGTGAGGATTTTACGCAAATCCTATCCAAAATGGATTTATGACTATGACGCCATAGCGCGATGCACTAGTCTCCTTATACTTTAATTTTATTCATCTAGTCGCTTAGCATTCGTAATTTTAATGCTCACGGTTTCAGTAACCCGATACTTTAAAGTACAAAATATTTGTGAATGTGGAAAAAGAGAACTTTAGTGCGAGCAGGAATCGAACCTGCGTCTCTACCAATCCGGGGAAGTGCTCTAGCCGCTGAGCTATCGCACTGACCTTCAGCCATACCCGATCTCTACATCACATTTGTCTTTACGACCCACCCCACCTATCGGATGCATTTACATGCATTCATCTAATATAGAAAGTTTAATTTTGCAATTAAAATTCATACTATTTGATGGCGTTCTCTTTTTTCCACATTCACAAATAATTTGTACTTTAAAGTAGCCGAGCAAGTCAAGTGCTAACATACAGATCAAAAACCCGATATACTTCTTCAGTGTGAATTTATTACTCGTATAATTATTATGTTAAAAGATTTAATGTAGATTTATTGGTGATATAACTGTTGCTCGCGACATCGTCTGTGTAATATGTCTGCCCATATCAAACTTTATCTATCCGTAATTCTGTGTTTATGATCATATTTGCGAACCCTTATATAAATATTATCTGTCCTATCCTTACGTTACGGGGATATAGGTATATATAGAAGTCATTCTGTAGAAAAAATATTATGCTACTGTGTCTGCCTGCTCTAAAATGTAGACCCCAACACTTTAATATGACGATAGTGTTTGACATTTTATTACAGATCAAAGGAACTTCAAATATACAATAGCACATCAAGCTCAGAAAATCCTATAACTTATGGCGAATCTTTGAAGCGCTTTTCTGAGGAATTTGTGAAGCTGAAACAAAGTAAGCTGATAGTTCATAATAGTAGTACGGTAGTACATTTTTTTTTTCATTGATTTTGGCACAAACAGTCACAATACAAGTTATTCAACAAATTTAAGTTATAATAATAGACATGAAAGCCGAAATTAAATTACAAATGTATGTATTGACTAACAGAGTAGGCACAAAATATCATGTACATAACAAAGTAGGTATTAACTGGTTACGAGTGTACTACTCGTAACGTTAAAATAATTATTGATAATTTTTGTAAAGATGTTCAAAGGTATTTTTCTTAAAAGTAAGCAGTGAGTTACCAAATAAATCCAATTCAGAGAAGTTTCTATTATAATTATCAAGGCAAGGAGAGAAGAAATTGTCAAAACAATAGTATTTTTCGAGAGCGAAGTGGTTCAAAAATATTATATTTACGTGAAGGGCGTGCAGGTAGTCTTAGTTTGGAAACAAAGTTTATTTTAGAGAGTATTGTCTCGGAATCAATCAAATTCTTTTTTTAGATTATTCTACTCTTTGAATCAAATTATTGAGGATTTTGTATAGAAATATTTGATCAAACTGACAGCGACGGTCCCGAAGTGAAAGGAGATTGTAGTGAGCAAGAGAGTCTTCATATGAGTCAAATAGTTTATGTACACGATATTTTAAATTTTTAATAAACTGTTTTTGTACTTAAACACAAAGCATGTCAAATGCTAAAAATATATATAAAAATATCTGAATGTTTTTGTACTTTTTCAATTCTATCAATATATTCTTTATAAAATACAGATACATATGCATATTGAAATGTCTTTTTGTAATGTCTAAATAATTGTTTTTCTACAAGGTAATGCAATTCATTGCACGAATGGCGTGAGGGTGTAGATTTTGGTTCGTTTTAGACATTGTGAGTTTGGCTTCCACACAGTACAATTTTATTAAGCTACCAACAATTATTGTGAGTTGTGGTAAGACCCCTACGATATAGTGAATGCTCTTTAGTGTGGAGTCAATACTTATAAAAAGGTATATAAACTTAACAATAAATATTATTAATTTCAAAATGAAACTAGATATTATTTTAATTTACAGATGAAGTTCCATGGGTGTTCTTCGTGTATTCAAACTCAATGAGAACGGTGAATTTATTATGTGTTTTATTACAAAAAATTCCAGCCCATATCGCTGATTACTGGTTGAAGATCAGGGGAAGAGAACCAAAGTTAGTATTACTTTATCTTGTTGTAATTTCTATAGCCAAACATAGCAAAAGTGACAGGCTAGCGGTAAAACCAAGGACTGCAAAAACATCAGTATAGAATTGGATCCCTAAGCCCGGGGTCCTCGAACACCACATACCCCTGATCGAGAATTTAAAAAAATCACCAATTTTTCTTTATTCACCTGTACTTTTTTTGATTATGAATAGATATAGGTACCAATCGTTCGAGGTTACAGAAACGTTCGCGGACCACTAAAGTCATTTTTTATTTTTATTGCTTATGGTGGCAGACGAGCCCCCTGACGAGTTCGACCTGATGATAAGTGGTAATCGTCGCTCATGAACTCAACTATACTGAGAGTACAGTCAAGCCGATGTGCATCATTTCATTTCTCATATATGCAATGAAAGAATAAACAGCTATCTTCTGCTACAACCAAAACACACTGACGTACTTCATGACCGGTCACACAGAAGACGGTGGTACCAAGGTACCAACCCGTTCAGGCCCGATATCAAGGGAGTACTCTCACTTGGTACCCAGCCCTACCAACAGTAATGCAATGGGCGATAATTGCTTTCTTCCCTTAGTCGCCTTATACGACACCCGCGGGAAAGGATGGGGTGGTGACACTTGTATTCTTAGTCCGTCAGCACACGGATATATGAATCATAGAAAAAATAATTAAGTATGTACCTAAATTATTCATTCTTTCTTTCCACAGATATGTTTCAATGATATCACGCGTAGTGAGTGTCAGAAAGGGCCTGGATTTTTATACTTCGAAGTCTTGGGTCATGCGAGCTGACAAGACCCGAGAACTATACTCCAAATTATCGCCAGAAGATCAGAAGCAGTTTCCTTGCGACCCAACTAATATAATCTGGTCACAATATATGAAAGATTACTGTAATGGAATTTTAAAATATTTGAAACCCAAATTTACTGCCAGAAGATAAATGTTAGGATAATTAACAAAAACTAATTAATGGTATTTTCTTTAATCTCAATTTTAAATGGTTAAAGTGTATATAATTAGATAATTAATTGAATTTATTTGACAATATATTGACGTTATTATATTGACATTATAATTATTAATTGAATCAATTTGACATCAAAAAATAAAAGTATTATTTTACCATCTTCATTTACCGTCTCCAACTAGACTTATAAAAATTTAATTAATATTAATATTCTATTATCTTTAATTTTATTGAATGTAAGTAATTAATTGTATAGCTTTTTTTTATTTTTATTAAATTTTATGGTAGAATGTGACAGAACTATTATTTATGTACCATCACCCCTGTGTAAACTACATTCTTGTAAATAAATGATTATTATTATTAAAATTATTAATCCCTCACTAATAGCGGGGGACTACTTTTGGGAAAATATTAAAATAAAGACTAATGGGAGAGAATCAGTATTTTGTAAAAGTATATTTTCCCGCCTAAATAGAAATAATGTCTTAGCTTAACCACCCACGAGTTCCACTGAGTCGATATTACAAAACATTGCCAAATAAATTAATTTACTAACGATAGCGTTTTGTATCCTTGAGGGATTATTCCATTTAATTGATAAGACCTTTTACGTCATTAGTTTGGCATTTAAGTTAATCCTGATTATATCTTGTGTTTTCTTGTATTTCCTTAAAATATCTGTTAGATTTACAGTAATATATAAAACTAGCCTTTGCTCGCGGCTCCACCGCAGCCAAAAGCTAGTTATTAGATTATATCTCATGCTCACGATATAGTAGCAGGATAAAATGTATACCAGTTCTTAAGTCTAAAAATACAGACAAAAAATAAAAATAAAATTTTGTTTGTGCTCAGAGACGCCTATAGGTATAGCCTAATACAGTATTTTTTTTCTCAAATATCTTAAATATCAAACATTTGAGTTTCAGCGAGACTTACGAACGGCAATTGATTTTTATAGATTGAAAAAAATTGTAATTAATGATATTGTCTACAGATACAATTTTATAAAGTAGCCCGAACTAATCCCGTCAAGATCCGATCTTTGCATCGTAGTTTCAATTTCATGTTTACTGTCACTAAGTCGCCTTTATATTACCAATAACTAAAAAAGTAGGTGTGATTACGGATTTATTAAGTCTAAAAAATTAAGCAAGCCTAGCCTGATACACAATAATTCTATGTATAGTTAGAGCTGTTGTGACCTTGTAATTCGAACCCAGCTATTTTTTTATGTTTCCAGTGTTAATAAAATATAATGAGCTCATTAAAATATTTTTGTTGAAATAGACACGCTGAGGTTACAAAATTTTTTTAGTTACAAATTCTTCTCTTTTTTGACCGATAAAGGGATTTAGTTTTGTATTAACGATTATTAAATTTAATCTGTCAATCAGAGTCACAAATACAATTACTGAAGACAAAAATTGTCTAATTAGTTTGATGAAATCAATCAAAACTAATTATATTCAACTTGACCGTAAATTATTAAAATTGTTAGATAAAATTGATTTAAAGTTTTTACGTTGCAACATCTTGATATTTATAAAGTAACCTTAAAATTATTTTTATCATTGTGTGCACTGATAGCCTAACTGTAAGTGAAACCAAATAGATAAGAAGGTGGTTGTGGTTTTCGGCACTCTCACTTATTGTACAAAACACAACCGTAGCAGTTTTTTCCGTGTGGTGACGGACTAAGAATACAAGTGTCAGCACCCCATTCTTTCCCACGGGTATCGTATGAGGCGACTAAGCAATTATCACCTGCATTGCATGACTGGTGGTAGGGCTGGGTACCAAGTGGGAGTACTCACTTGGTATCGGGCCCGAGCGGGTTGGTACCACCATCTCCCGTGTGACTCATGAAGCACATTGTTGCGTTTTGGCTGTAGAAAGAGATAGCCGTTTATTCTTTCATTTCGTATCTGTGAAATGAAATAGTGAGCAGCGGCTTGACAATACTCTCGGTATAGTTGAGTCCATGAGCGACGGTTACCATTTACCATCAGATGGGCCGTGGCTCGTCTGCCACTACATGCAATAAAATTAAATAAAAAAAAACCTATCGATATTTCACGATGATCTTCTGCGAGATAGTGCTCCCCAATAAAGCCAGCCTATTTATACTGGGACAACCAAGGATTCTACGACTATCAAAGTAATTAGCATGTGTTATGCATTATAATGTGTTCGTGTGGTGACGGATTAAGAATACGATATGTCACCACCCCTTACTTGCCTGCGGGTGTCGTAAAAGCCAACTAAGGGAGCATCAGGGGAATGGGCAGCAGCATACTCCTGGCAAGCGTTTAACACCATTCTGCGATCGCCAACCCACCTGCCAAGCGTGGTGATTATGGCATTCCCCCCCCCCCCCTTCGTGGGGAGGCCAATGTCCAGCAGTGGACGTTTATGGGCTGATGGATGGATAGATGGATGCATATAATTCTTTCTTGGAAAATTATCTGCAGAAATTGTTTCAAAATCCGTTGCATGTTTAGAAGAATAAAGCAGACAAATAGATACGCGGCGATAAGTTCCACCATCAGAGTATAATTAACTTAGGTGGCTAACCATGCCCGTTAAGTGCGCGCATCTGCTCTCTGTTTCATTTATACATTGTAAAGTAGCTTTTTGTCTATACTTGTGTCTTGTTCACAAATAATTTGTTATTTACCTAAAGTAGCTGCGCATGTCATGATAAATACGGATTAAAAAATTCCTTGTTATAATTTCGTATTTACTGCGACAATATTTATATTAAATAGTTAAAAATAAAGATGAAGAAAATTAACAATGTAAAATTAATTTTACTGATGAAAGTAATCCATCCATCCATCAGCCTTTCATCGTCCACTGCTGGACATAGGCCTCCCCACAATGGGGATTTTACCATAATCGCCACGCTTGGCAGGCGGGTTGGCGATCGCAGTGGATGTGTTTAGTACACAGGGGAACGCTGATGCCCGGTCCCACCCTTACTCCCTTAGTCGGCTTTTACGACTCAATCAATCAAAACTCGGGCTGCAGCTATTCTTGGTGCCAGCTCCACACAACAAACGAAATTAATATTTCACTTTTTTTTTGTTAAGGCGGGTAAAAATGTTCCTAACCGCACACCCCGTCGCTCGGGGCAACGAACAAGGTAGTGTGGGGCCTGCACCCACTAAAGAAACCATCTCTCCGCCTGTATTGGCGGGCCAATGGAACTATGTTACATTCCTTCGGTGGTAAAGTAATATTTCCCTCAATTATTTCAAGTAACTTTACAATCACTGATGCAACAAGTAACAATTTTAGGAAATATCTTATTTCTTCAAAATTTTCACGATTATATTAAATAATAAATACAAAATACTCTGAGGGTTTGTATCACACGCGAATTACTTGTGATGACTTTTCATTCAAAACAAGTTACAATGGCGTTGTATTTGTTTTCTCTACGAGTATGTTACTTACGGGTATCGCCATTACACATAGTAAGTCTATTATATTCTAAGTTTATGATTATTGTGACGCTAATTCGGTTAACTACAGCATCGCCTAGAACTGCAATGTAATAAATGTATTACAAAATTTTGAGATAGAGAAAGCTATAGGTCATTATAAAATCCAAAAGTATCAAATCTCTAAAACAATAATGAGTTTTTAATGTGTCAAACGTTTTCATGTTATTGCTCCTCTTTCATTAGATTTAAGCTCTGTCATAAATCATACGGTGACATGTGTTGCCAACTTCAATAAAATTTGCCTTTTTATCGGCAATTTTATTCCTACCCCGGAGTGTCTATACGTATAAATTTGCTATAAATATAACATAAAACACTCACAATTGAGTTATATTTTGATTTAAGTCTTTCTTAGTATTCGATAGAAAAATCTTAGAAATAACAGTAAAAATGACATAAATGCATCACATACGAGACCAGAATCAAACCAAAACCGTAACCGTCTCTAATTGACAAGTGATATAGAAACTGGTAGATACAAAACTTGCAAGGGCACATACAGAAATTAAAAAAAAACTTAGCATAACGCCGATATTCTCCGAGGGGGTAGGTAGAGGTGTATTACACACCCACGGTTCGCCAGCCATGTTTAAGTCCCACGTAATAGGGGGCGAGCCTATTGCCATCTACCGGGCAGATTTCTAAATTTGGGCTGCTACTGAGAATTTTTCTCTTCACGAAAAGCTCAATAACATTTCCCGACCTGAGGATCGAACCCGAGACGTCATGATCAGCAGTGGCACGCACTACCGCTGCATCACCGAGGCACATACCGATATAAATCTTGTTAAAGTAGTTTTGCTAACTTACTTATCAACATGACATTTTTGATTTCATAACGTTTTCAATCTAAGTATTCAGAAATAAATTGTAGCGTTACTTCATCCACGTGGAATACAGAATATAAATAGGTATGTCCCTCTACTGCTTATTACTTTCTTATCATCACGTCATCTTCCTTGTAGGGTAGGCAAAGAGAACAGAGTGCCAGAAGGCTCTATTCTTGC
This sequence comes from Leucoma salicis, assembly GCA_948253155.1. Classification (NCBI taxonomy): domain Eukaryota; kingdom Metazoa; phylum Arthropoda; class Insecta; order Lepidoptera; family Erebidae; genus Leucoma; species Leucoma salicis. The sequence goes on along the minus strand of OX411808.1, from coordinate 3,219,133 downwards.
ATGCATCTCTCGCTTCCTCAACATTAATAATTCTCTTCATGCATGCTCGCCGGTTTCAGAGACTCCTGACTCCATTTTCCTTCAATACATGAGGGATTTGGTCTAGTTTGGTTAGTCTTCAGGCCCAGATTAAGTATCTGGTGCTGGACGGGCGGTGGTGCTTTCGCGAGCACTTCCGCCAACTGTCCCCGAGGCTCGTCGGTGCAGCGTCCGCCCTTGCACGGCTCATGCCGAATATGGGCGGACCCAACAATGCGTGCCGACGGCTTTACGCGGGGGTGGTCCGGTGGATGTGGGTGGGGTCCCTGGATGCACCGAACAGGGCTCTTCTGTGGAGACCACAGAGAGTCGTTGCGTCCAGGGTCATACGTGGATACCGCACGGTGTCGACAGAGGCGGCCTGTGCGTTGGCCGGAATCCCCCCGTGCGACTTGGAGGTGGAGGTGCCCCCTACCCAGGGAGGTGGCCAGGTGGCAGGGCGACGCCCGCCGAGCTGCTATGGCCAGATGGAGGGCACGGCTGGAGGCGCCCCGGGCCGGTCTTTGGACAGTAGGGGCGCTCCAACTGGTGTTGGAGGAGTGGGTAGGGCGACGGCACGGAGTCCTTACCTTCCGACTGGTGCAAGTGCTGTCGGGGCACGGTTGCTTCGGCAGATGTCTGCACATAGTTGCAAGGAGGGAAGCGACTCCGGGATGGGTGGGGCTATGAAGAGCAACTGGGGAACGTCCGCCACCCGCAAGGCCTCCCGCGAAGGTGCGACGCTCCGTGTGCGGATGCGTCGCTCAGCAGAGGGTACCCGAAAGGGTAAGCCGCTGGCGGACCACGGAAGGAATGTAACATAGTTCCAGTGGCCCGCCAATAAAGGCGCAGAGATGGCGCACGGCGGGTTTCTTTAGTGGGTGAGGGCCCCACACTACCCTGTTCGTTACCCCGAACGACGGGGTGTGCGGTTAGGAACATTTTTTCCCGCCTTAACAAAAAAAAAACGGTTGGTTAGTCTTACCACCGAAGGAATGTAACATAGTTCCAGTGGCCTGCCAATAAAGGCGGAGAGACGGCACACGGCGGGTTTCTTTAGTTGGTGAGCGCCCCACACTACGTTGCCCCAAACGACGGGGTGTGCGGTTAGGTATATTTTTCCCGCCTAAACACAAAAAAATATAAAAATATTCGTACATCCTTCCACTTTTGCTCAAACGATAATCATGAAAGCATACCTACTCGTATAACTACAGAACCCGAATAAGGACATGCGGCAACTTTGTATCCCTGAAAAATGCATGTATCCTCTGAAATAGTAATTTTTGCATAGAAATTATTGTGCCGTACTAATTATTTATATTCCTTCCACGTGAATGAAGTCACGGGTAAAATCTAGTTATTTGGCAGTCAATTTTAAAAACTTTAAATAGTCGTATAGCTTACTTTTTTTTGTTAATACCGGGAAAAATGTACCTATCCGCCCACCCTGTGTCGTTTGGGGAAACTAACAGGGTAGTGTGAGGCCCTCACTTACCAAATAAACCCATCATATACGGTCTCTCCGCCTGTATTGGCAGGCCACTGGAACTGTGTTTCATTACTTCAGAGGACAGAGCTACCGGGGCATACATTGATTGCTGAACGTTTAATACCAACCTAATAATGCGGTATCGTATTCATGAGAGCACATGAAGTGCGTTTATTAATAACGAGCCATAGACCTTTTTATTTTTTAATTTTAGGTGACTGTGCGCCCTCGCCCGCCCGTGCTACGGCGGGTCACGGGTACCGCGTCATTTCGACCGCGATCCGCAGGCGGCGGCCCCTTCGGGCACCCTCTCTTGTGCGATGCCTCGCGCACTTGTGTGTAACACCTTCGCGGTAGGCTTCCGCGGACGGCAGGATACCCGACCCCACCGTCCGCAGCCTCGGCTAGGGCGGCATCAGGCGCAGGTGCGAGCCATAGACCCACTCGAAGTTAACACTATGAGTGCACGCGTGGGTTACATAAGGGTTATGTGTGTTACATTTTTTTTGATGTGTGGTAACTGACGTTCATGGACTTTACGGTATTAAGAACACCGCCAACCCATTTCCCTCCAGAGATTAATGAATACTTAATACCCAAAACAGCTACGACCACTTGGTATCAGATGGATCATGTCTTGTCGCCGATACAAACAATAGTACCTTTTTTTTTGTTAAGGCTGGAAAAAATGTTCCTAACTGCACACCCCGTCGTTCGGGGCAACGAACAGGGTAGTTTGGGGTCCTCACCCGCTACCGTGCCGTCTGCACACGGCGGGCTCCGCCTTTATTGGCGGGCCACCGGAACCATATTACATTCCTTCAGAAGTACAAACACTAAGTGCCTACTAAAACACTTGGCCATAAGAAAGGTGACTATTCCATATTAAAGAATTAAGGATACTATTTTCCTCTATAGGCAAAAGATTTTTATTTTTTAATTGGATGGCAAAAATCATACCACCTACTTGATGGCCTCAAGCCAATATTCAATAAGCCTTTACCATAGCCTATAGACGCTAGCGACACAGAGCCATAATTAAATGTTTTGTTAGTGTACTGATCAAGACATCGTAAGTATTTAAGTTTATAAAGGTTAAATGTGCTATTTATTTATTAACATAGATTATAAGATAAATGATTACTAACAAAAATGGATTTTTATCTGAAATAAAAGAAATATAATTATTAACGCGTCACCATCTCCAAGGAAAGGAATAGGAAGTGGAATGGAAGGATAACAAGAAGAGGATAAGGAGGGCTTTTTGGGCCTCTAGCACTCTCACTCACCATACAAAACACAATGGCAGAGTACCTACCGTTGTTACACGCCGATCTTAAGTGAGAGGGTGATATATAGGCTCTATCGCTAGTTAATTAGTTTTCCTTTTTTATTTATTAAATTCTGAGCTGGCTATCTGTGCTTCAATTTAAAACCTTTCAAGAATTAACGCTGCCATTCATGACAAGGACTGCATCGAACTTATAATTAATTTACAAAGGCTCTTATGAACTTTTACGTTTTGACTTCTCTTTATATATTTTTTTCTGTATCTAATCTCTGTCGGGTCTTATCAGCCTGTGAAATGTCTGCTAAATATATTTTTTGTATAGTAATTACTCAATTAGGTATGTTCCTAACAAAAAAGTGCGTGCAAGGTGTTTTTTTGTTAATATGCTTTTTTACCGTGAAAAATTCTGGACTTGATACAGTTATGTTATTTATTTAAACAATTACAGTTAATTTATCCTTACATAAATCCTAACTATTATAAAACTGTAACAGAGCTGTGTTTGTCTGTTTGTTTTTTCACGTATCACGCAAAAACTACTAAACGGATTTGATACATTTTTTTTTATTTTGTAGCTCTTGATTACACTTAAAAATTTGTAAGTATACATTTTATCCCGCAACTATATCTGAAAGCTGAGATGTGACCTAAAAACTAGCTTTTGACTGCGGCGGAGCCGCGGGCAAAGGCTATAACATACTCATACTTTGTTGTAAGTGAATTAATTTTTTACTATTTAGATATTTTTATATATATTTTAAGCATTTGACATGCTTAGCACTATACATTAAACACAAAGTGAAAAATGTGAAATCGAAAATAACAGTCAACAGCAGTCCTGCTGTTGACTGTTATTTTCGATTTCACATTTTTCACTTTGTGTTTAATTTTTTACTTTTTAGTCTCTTTGAAAAAGAAATTCATGTAAAAAATACCACATAACTGCTAAAATTTTGTCTAAATTTAAAAACGCAGTACCTTACGAACAAAGGCATAAACAATAGCTAATTCAAATACGAAATAATTTGCCTACTTTACGTCAAACCAAACGACTTTGCAATAATATTATGAAAAAAATATTTGTGAATGTGGAAAAAGAGAACTTTACCTACTGCGAGCGGGATTCGAACATGCGTTCCTTCCAATCCAGGGAAGTGATCTAGATCGCTAAGCCATCGCAGTAACCGACGGCCATACCTAATCTCCACATCACTGTACGACACACGCCACCTATCGGATGCATTTACATGGTTTAATGCAATGCACTGCAATTTTTATTAAAGCCTAAAAATATGGCGGTAAGAATGCTTAAAATATTTATGAATAAAAAGATATCGTAATTATTTATTTTACACAACAATCAACAGAAAAAATGTAACTTAAAAAAAAGTAACAGTACAGGTACCATACCATGAAATGAGATAAGCTTTAATAATTCTTTAAATAACATCCTGCATAATCACGACTAATAGGAACTTTGAGTATATATTGAGATCTAACCTTTAATCTAACCTTTTTTTTTCTATTTACCTACTTACGCGTGACGAATAAAATATCGCGTTCTGTATAAACGTATTATCTGGGCACAGCACTACGGCTAACTGAAGCTCCGCGTGCGCGCACGTTCAGTGCAGTACGGGGTTTAGGATACGGCCAAATAGTTCCCGTATCGCACTATTGTAAAATAATTACCTTTCTGTGCGTTACGATAAAATAATTCCCGTACATTTTTATTCGTAAATTTCAATACACTTCAAGCAAGGACACCGGCAATATATGTGTCTCCTTTTTACTTATACGAATACTTGAAAAAATTACTTCCGCACGGAGTGCAAGGACAACTACCTGCCGCACAGAGCAAAATTCAATAACAACCAAATACTTCCCGTAACACAGTGAATGTGCTTGCCAGTGCAGTGCAGGTTGGTAAGCTTCAGTCGTCGAGAAAGTCTCTCAGTGATGCAGGTCCCTCAGGATGTTTTCCTTTTTCAAAATAACAATACGACACAAGAATTCCCTCCATGCCACATCCAGTTACAAAAATTAACATTTTAATCAGAATTCTTCATTTACAAACATTAGGTTTGGAAGCAAGGCGATCTCGTGCAAGCTAAAGCCGCAGCTGTAGTAGACACGTTGTCATGACGCTACGAACGTGAAGATGACACGCTGAACTAACTCTTGGTAAATTGGTTTGCTCAACTGAAAAGATTAGTTTATGTATCTTCCTTGCCAATAATTTTATTCATAATCCAATAGTTGTAGCCGTTCACAAATAGCTTGTATTTTACAGATATGAAAACATGCATATGTACCAAGAAATAACACTGTAATGTAACAATCATTACTTAAAACTATTTGTTTGTGCCTTAATACACGTTGTGCCTCAGATATTTTTAGTAAAATTCCTAAAATTAACACAAACTGTGAAAATGTGAAATCGCAAATAACAGTCACGAGAAAGGTTTGAACCTCCATCTCCTGCAATACCGTCCCAGATGCTTATTGCCAATCTAGCCATTGTGACAATTACTCGGGACTGCAAATTTCGATAAGTCGATAACACATTCGTTCTTAACGTCTTGGGTGACCTGCGCTATTTGTCAGAAGTATTTGCATACATTATACCGACCAGGTAAGCTTAATTTTACAATTAAGAATAATATCAAATAATGACGGTATTCCAGGAGATGCAGATTAAAATCCTGCTCGTCACTGTTATATTCGACTTCACATTTTTACAATTTTTGTTAATTTATATGCCTAAACATTACAAATGCTGAAAAAATAATTAAAATATCAAAATGAAGTCCCTTTAGATACAAGGATGCAAATCCGACAATCGTTTTTTTTTCTGGATTGAAATCATACTAGGTACTATTATTGGCACATGGTTGAGGAACCATACTGGAGCCTCCCATTACGGACGCGTAATGGAAGGCAAACGAACTTACTGCACCTCACTGGGTAGAAGACATACTGGGTAGATTGGATGCAAACAATTCCATGGAGAAATCTTTATATAGAGACAATAAAATACATAGTATAAAATTGAATGATTAGTTAATTATAAAGTACGTAGTACATAATAAATTAAAATATAAGCAATTCGATGTTTAATCCGAATTAAATGGGAAATTCAGAACATTCTTAAAGTTTGTATTTAAGTCCGTTATACATAACACATAAATACGTCCTTAAGGGTGACTTAAAAAGTCGAAACAGTCCCAAAACGAAAAGTCGAAACGCTACACGAATACTAATAAAGCTTCAATTCAAATCTATAAAGTTAGCTACCGTTTAAACTTCTATCAACTTTCAGTCACGTTATAACTAAATATGCATATTGAATAAAATGTTTACATTTTTATTTTTTGCTTAAAAAAAGGTTGTAAATAGGAATAAGTTAGCCTTAAAGTTCTATCTAGAGTGTTTGAATATAAATTATCTACACCAAATGACGAAATTCATTATAGGTATTAAGACATTCAAATTATTTAAGTTTTGCATGAATACTACCATTTAATACCATATTTTTTATTTAAATCTGTACAAATACATAAAGTGTCTGTCTGTAATGTCTTAAAATCTCAGAAAGGGCTGGACCGATTTAGAAAGGACTTTCACTAGCAAATAGCAGTTGTTACAAGGAATAACTTAGGTTATTTTTATTTTGGAAAAATAATGTGGGATCCGCGTAAAAAAATAAAACCGCTGAAATTATGATAAATACCGATTCAAATAGTATTTATACGTCTAATATACAGCCACAGCTAATCTCCTGAATAGCTGGATCGATTTAGACGGGACTCACAAGACGGGAGCTCTACTTTTATTTTGGAAAAATAATTAGGATCCACTAAACAAGAAAACAACTTATTTCCACGCCGACGATGTTGCATTAGCAGCTAGTTTTCAAATATATTATTAAAGTATGAAATTGCCGATTTGTACTGAAAAATTTAAAATAGTTTTTTTTCTCATTTAACATATTTATTTAATCAAAATATCTACGATTATTATCTTTACATTACTGCCATCTAATAGGAAGGTCATTTATGTCTTTGCGATAGAATTCTGGTGATCTAGATTCTACAAAATGTGTGAAAGAATACGTACAATAATAACACCCGTCGGAACTCGTATTCAAAAATCACTCGAATTTTCGAAGTATCCATCTTTTTTGTCTAAGCTGAATAAAAAAAAAACAACTGAAAGTCGTTAATAGAATGTTGCACATTTTTTAAAAGAAGAACCTCATAGGTACTATTTGAAAAAAGTTTCACTCAAAAATCTCAAATCATGAAGGTTCTATGTCAATTCGAAGTACCTATTACAATTAAACGGCAATTTCATACTTTAACCCCTTTTATATAAGGACATGGCTAAACTACTACCCTAAGCTCGTAAAGGAATTTCTCACTAGCTTGTCAAATATAAATATTCATTAATGAATTATTACAGTCATATTATTCTCCTAGAACTTTTATGAACCAATCAAATAATTAAAAGTGTTTTGGTGTTTTTTGTTTGACAAAGAGAACATAAGATGTTCCATTCATGAAACTTTTAAAGACATTTGCGTAAGCTGAACTTATCAAAATTAATTGTTACATTAATTACAATTGTATTTAAATACCTCTCACAACGTTGGTTTCTTTTATAGGATTTCTAGAAATTATTCCCGAAATCTGGTAAATTACGGCACTTAAATAATGCTGCAATTATATTAAATACATAATATCTATTTATCAATTTTGCTCCATAATAAATGTACATAATAAATGAATAAATGTCATTGTCGTTATTTTCTTTCAATACTAACTGTGCCCCGTGTTTTTGACGGGCCTCGTGGCGTGGTCGGCAGTGTAACCGACTTCCGTGCACGAGGTCGTGGGTTCGATTCCCACTCAGGACAACTATTTCTGTGATGAACACAGTTATTTGTACAGCGTCTGGATGTTTTCTAAATATTGTATGTATGTATTTACAAAAAAAAAGTAGTATATGTATTATATCCGTAATCTGGTACCCATAGCACAAGCGTTAAGCTTAGTTTGGGATCAGAGGACGTTGTGTGAAATGTCCGTGAATATTTATTTATTTATTATTTATTTATTTCATCCACGTATAATTTAATCATGATAATACTATAAATTACTAATAATAATCTTTTTTTAACAAGTTTGTGTATGTAGGTGTTTCTACGATTTTATTTTTAGGATTATAACAATATGAAAAGTTCTCGAAAGCTTTTTCATACGAAATACTAATATTCAGCTATTCAGCATTACATATTACTACTGCCAATACTTTATTTAGCCATGTCCTTTACATATTAAAGTACTCATTTTATGGTTAATTAACCTTTTGTCTCGCAGCTTCCTGAATTCTTACTAATGTTATAAACGCGAAAGTTTGTCTGTATGGATGTTTGTTACTCTTTCACGCAAAAACTACTAAACGGATTTTAATGAAACTTCACAATAATATAGCTTATACATCAGAATAACACATAGGCTATAATTTATAAAGATATTGTATGAATTGTCCAAAATATAACGATAAGTGTAAAATAAGTAGGAAAAAACTCTGCCATCTGCGAGCTATCCTAGCGTGCGCTGCAAAAACCGTTGGAGTTACACGAACTTATAAAACGCCAAAATAGTGAACCATTAATAATAAAGTCTATGCGGGTGAAGTCGCGCGCAGAATCTAGTACATTATAAATGTTTTAAATTGGTAATAAAAACGCTACATAACTATGTCTACCATTTAACTTTACTTAAAGAAGAAACCTTACGTGTATAATGATCAATTATAGTTAATTATTTTAGAAAGCATGTTTTGGCATGCTCTTAATTTTATCTCGCAGCCCTTTTAAGCTTCTCCAAGTTTTGCCCGTCAATTAATAGGTATCTCACTTGAACAACTTTAAGAAGGATCTTAATACTAAAGGCTTTATCGCTACGGAAACGCCGAACGCCAGTCGCTTCGTAGACCTCGTAGAGGCGAGTCGCTACGCCGTCTAAAAGCTATCGCTACGCGAAAACTTTGGTCATTGAGTTAATATTTTTTGAATTGTTATGTGTTTCTTATTAAGTATAATAAAGAAAGTGATTGTTTTTATTTGTGTAAATAGTAAAGTAAAGTAGTAGTTTACTAAATATAATTACAATAACATTTACTCAAAACCATATATAATTTTTGTGTAAATTTATTTTTGAGATCTTTGCAAAAAGTACCTATATAATTATAACTTTTAATCTTGCTTAATATCAAAACTTATAATTTTTAAAAATGTGATTTAAATATAAACATGGATTTTTTACAACAGTGGTAAAACTTAAAATGTTCGTGAAATGATATAATGGTAAGTGTTTTACGGTATTTTAAAGCAGCATTTTACTATTGTTCCTGTGACTTGCACATAGAATAATTATGTATTATATCAAAACCAACATTGCTTAGCATTTTTTTAAATCTTATTTTACCACTTGACATGCTCAGCTACTTTAAACAATTATTTGAGAATATGCGGAAAAAGAGAAGTTTACTGCGAGCGGGATTCAAACCTGCGTCCCTTCCAGTCTGTGGAAGTGCTCTTGGCATTTTCAATAAAGTTACTGGCGAATATTTTTGTACTGACTTAATTTTAATTTGTTTTCACTCTGTTGAGGGTCGACATTTTTTTTAAATGCTTATGGTAGCAGACGAGCCATAGCCCACTTGATGGTAAGTGGTAATTGTCACTCATGGGCTCAACAATACTAAGAATACTGCCAAACCGCTGCTCACCATTTCCTTTCTTAGGTAGGAAAATAATGAATCATCTAGGCTATCTCACACTACTCTTGGTACCAAATCCTACCACCAGTAATGCAGTAGGTGATGCTCGTAATTAGTTAGTTGCCTTAGTCGCCTCGTACAACATCTGTGGCAATTAATGGAGTCACTTGTATTCTTAGTACTTACAAGTACCACAGATACCAACTGTAAAGTCCAGTTATTTCCCATTTTATGATTTTTCTTACAGGTTCAGAAAGATTTTTGTACATTCAAACAAATTCGAAACACTTAAAAATATTTTAAACATGCACAATTCTCATTTTCCTTGCTAAAGTCTTTTTTACCGGACTACGGCAAAGCCAAATAGAAGGGTTATGATTTTAGCAGCCTACATAGACTGCAGTTATATGGTTATGATTTTAGCAGTCTTCATACATATGAATGTATATGTTTGTATTTACGTATGTTCTTCCGTAGCGCCTAAGTTATTAACCCAATTTTGATGAATAAGGTGGCAATGGATTTATTATTATAGCCGGGTAACATAGCTTACATTTAAACTGACTTCAACAATAGTATTTTTAGCGTGGGTTTTAAATAAATGTTTCATTAAGCCATTCAGCTTTCAGAAAATCCCTTCACTCTACTAACTCATTACCCGCATACTACTCACAAGATATGCATTTACATTGTCATAACGTTTATCAAGCGTTAAAACGGATCAGTATAAAATAAAAAATAAAGTTAAAAACTGTAACCCGGCTACGTAAATAGAGAAGTGAATAATTTAGACAGAAATCAAAAAATGCGTAGGCACAAAATTGGTCAAGGTAGAGCCGTGGTCGACTCTGTGTCCTGCTTACCGCCAGGTGGGCCTTACGCTCGTTAGCCACACGCGTATTAAAAAATATATAATAACTAGCCTTTCCCCGCTGGTCCGCTGCTAGCTAGTTTTTAACTTATATCTCATATTCCCGATATAGTAGCGGGATAAAATGTACACCAGTTTTTGAGTCTCATCACGAGCTCCGAAACAATAAAGTTTCATCAAAATCCGTTCAGTATTTTTTACGTGATGCGCGACCGGACAAACAGATAAACTGACAAACAGGCGAAAATTCTAACAAAAAATTGTTTTGTGTTTAGACACGCCTATATATCCTAAACCGTTGCCGTGTGGGGCTAGCTTTAAAATTGTCCCACCCCGTTCCACCCTTGGGAGTCGTAAGAGCAGACTGAGGCAATACAGGGGGAGTGGGCAGCAGCACTCCTTCGAGTATTAACAACATCCACTGCGATCGCCAACCCGCCTGCCAAGCGTGGCGATTACGGCACTATCCCCCATTCTTGGGGAGGTCTACGTCCAGCAGTGGACGTTAAAAGGCTGATGGATGGATGTATATATCCTAATACAGTCATTTTTTGCTCAAATATCTTAAATGTACAGACACAGCTCTGTAACAGCTTTATAACACACAGCTATGTTACAGCTTTATATAGATAATTTTAACTTTACCCGACGAAACTTTCCTCATCCAAGCAAAATAACCATCAAAATTTGTTTTCTGTTTTATTAGGTTCAACCGAAATAACCCCTTATTAGGTTATTATCCTATTCAGTACCCACGTGATACTCAGTGGAGAACAGCGGCCTGGTTGATACAGTCCACCAATCTAGGCCAGTGAGTGACGGTATAATAGTGTTAATTCAATAGGTGAAAATCCTATGAATTTAAATCCAGCATCTGTACCTGGTGGTTAATTCGGGTCTAAAAGCTATTACAGCTATGACAATTATATGTATAATGGTTATAACCACGGAGCGGTAAACCAATTAAATGTAGGAAGCCTTAAGAAGGTTTATGTGTGCAGTAATGGATTTTGAGTTGTATTACTGAGTGCAGAGAGGCGATTAATATGATTATCCAATTAAACTTGACTTCGTTTCATAGCATGACGTCACGTAAAGTGACAACATGATACTTAGGTCAACACCACACAGACTAGACGATGATCGATAACATAGGCTAACTGCCTTAGCTAAAGAGCTTATATAAAAAAAACTAAGATAACTTAATTGTGCATATAAATACGTCTTCATCCAAGACTAGATATAAAAAAGAATGTGATATATGAACTGATTACCCCTCCGCCAATGTCAAGATAACTCAGTAGGCAAAGCATCTGAAACGGTAGGTAATTAAGATGGCGCAGATTCAAACCTATAGCTACCTATAGCTATCATCTATATCTATACTAATGTTATAAAGAGGTAAATTTAAATTTTGTGAGGTTGTTGGGGGTAATCTCTGGATCTACTGAACCGATTTTGAATTTTTTTTTACTATTAGAAACCTATGTTATTTGTGAGTGCCATAGGCTATATACTAACCCCAAAAATTATAAAACTTTTTTTGTGGTAGTCGGATTTGCAAAGTAAGTCGGAGATGAAACGATCAAATGAAAACGTTTCTTACGACGTTTAACGATTAGAGATATATGATTGAGTTCTAGAGAAAACTTGTACTTGTTTTTTATAAAATAGCTTAGAGTAGGCCGTACATGTTGGGGAGGCCTCCCTAATCGAAAAATATCAGACAACATCGTTGTATACAAATTTTTTAGATATTTGTTGATTTTTTAAAAACTACTCTATGAAATTTCGATGAAATTTAAATGGGACCATTTCGGAATAAACCCCTTTCAAACAAAAAGAATTTCGCAAAACTATCAGCATATGACGGAGTTATGCCCGAACATACATAAATAAAATATAAACATCCGAATTGATAGCCTCCTCCTTTTTTTGAAGTCGGTTAATAAAAACACATTTTAACTTTTTTATTACTCATACCACCAGTAATGCAATGGTTGATAATGGCTTACTGCCTTTAGTCGCCTCATACGGCACCCGCGGAAAAGAATGGAGTGACACTTGTAATCCGTTACTTCTGTTGTGTTGCAGGAGATTGGGATTTGCCCCAATGGGAGATATTTAAGCCGTAATCCATCACGCTAATATATACGTTACCCCGTCGTTCAGGGCAACGAACAGGGTAGTGTGGGGCCCTCACCCCATAAATAAACCCGCCGTGTGCCGTCTTTCCGCCTGTATTGGCGGACCAATGGAACTGTGTTACATTATTTCAGTGGTCCGCCGGTGGCCTACGGTTTTGGGTACATAAACTTACATAAGCTTTTACATACTCAGTAATATATTCAAATAATTAAAAAAATTATAAGGAGGTTAAAGTTATAAAATAAAATCACTTAAAATATGAACACGAACGAATTTTAGACCAATTGGACTAAAGCTCGTTCAAGTGATATCCATCCACAGCTGGCAACGTGCCCAAAACACTGGCAGCATTGCACTGGCGCTGGATGGCGAAACTTAGACTTATGCCGAGACTCCACAAAACTTCCCGCCAACTCCTTATAAATTTGAAATGCGTGGGGTCCCCATGGTTCCATTGTCTCTAATCGCAAAAAAGTTGACTCTATTAAGGTTAAAATATTTGCCCCACTTGAGTGATTCAGTCGATACAGCACCAGGACTCCGAGAAAATTCTGGAAGATGTGACGATGGCAATGAATCTACACCATTCAAATATAGCATTCCAAACTAATGGCCGTCCTATCATCTAGGGAATAAGCATAATACCTTCTGGTCTTTTGTCCAGGAAGATGGCTCCAAGGTTGCCGAGATATACACTCTGCCAAAGGCCCGATGGATGACGTCATTCAGAGTGCTTTAACGTGCTTTTATTGACGGGCCTCGTGGCGTAGTTGGTAGTGGAACCGACTTCCGTGCACGAGGTCGTGGGTTCGATTCCCACTCAGGACAATTAATTGTGTGATGAACACAGATATTTGTACTGCATCTGGGTGTTTTCTATCTATTATATGTATGGATTTACAAAAAAAGTAGTATATGTATTATATCCGTAATCTGGTACCCATAGCAAAAGCGTTAAGCTTAGTTTGGGACAAGAGGACGTTGTGTGAAATGTCCGTGAATATTTATTTATTTTTATTTTATTTATTGTATAATAGTTTACTTAATATTTGATGATAGTGATCTTGCAAAAAATACATTCTTTTGTAATCAAAATATATTATTATAGCAGGCTCTGATCTTCCCCCTGGTCTATAATAGCTGATAGCTTTAAAATAACATAATTTACAATATAGCAGCCCAGCTATTAACATTTAATATTGACTATAAATTACACGTAGGTATAATGGGATTCGCAGAACTAATTAATAATTTAGAGGCGCTCTATTCGTTATAAATCACTTTGGTTTGAAACATCAGCGATGTTATCAGGCATTTCAATAGCGTTACCTAAATAATACTGAGTATAAATAAACATTTATATTGCCATTAATGTAGGCCTATAACTAGAACCCATGGTTGTTGTTCCGGAGAGACCGGGTGAGTGCTTATTATTGCTTGCCAAGGTTCTCTTAAGAGTAATTAACTAATCATTTTAAGTACACCTCTAGCCCCTTTACACTTTGTAGCACCAAAAGAAAAACCTTAATTTATAAACCACTTCCCATACCTTTACTAATATCATAAATGTCAAAGTTGTTTCTTTGTATGTTTTTCACGCCATAACTACAGAACCAATTGTTATGAAATTTTGTATGCATATAGTCTTTAGGCCAGAAAAGGACATGGCTACTTTTCATCCAAGTGAAATTAATGGTCCCTGTTGAATAAATATTTTTGCATAGAGATTATTAGATTCATTTGCCGTAAAGGAACGTATTTATATGCAAAGACCACGCGGTTGAGGTCACGAGTACTAGTGTCTATAATCTAGTAAAACATATATTCCTATCTTTTACAAAGAAATTATCATAGTTCATAGAGTAGCGAATAGTAAGGAATAATTAAAACTTCTGATCACAGAATTATTAATAATATATTACGCTTCTTATCCTCTCCTTACGGCCGTGTGGGGCCGGCTTTAGAATTGCCCCACCCCTCTCCACCCATGGGAGTCGTAAGAGCCGACTGAGGGAATACCGGGAGGTGTGGGCAGCAGCACTCCCTCGAGTATTAACAACATCTACTTCGATCGCCAACCCGCCCGCCAAGCGTGGCGATTACGGCACTATACCCCCAACTTGGAGAGGCCTATGTCCAGCAGTGGACGTCGAATGGCTGATGGATGGATCCTCTCCTTATATATTTCCTCTCCCACCTCCTATTCCTTTCCTTGAGGATGGCGATGCGCGAGCGATGCCTCGCTTATCATCTGGTGGACCGTTTGTGCCATCCACAAAAGAAATTATATACAATATAAGGAGTAATTTACTTTTATTTTAGAAAAACAGAATGAGGGCTCCACGCAAAAGCTATATTCCTCGAAGACGAAATCGCGGGTAGTATTTTACAATAACAGCAGAAGCCGTTGTGTCTGTACAAAGAAAATAAGTATTGAAAATGGAGAGGGGACGCCAAGTTATACATTATATTTGTGTAACAAACACAATAAGTAATAAAATAAATGAGAAAGAAAGAAAATATATATCTGCTCTTTTACAGAATAGAACACGTTAACTTTACGTAAAGTTATGTCCACATAACTCTTTGTACTAAAGCCGCAAATATGAAAAACAAAAAGATGTCCGTGCCTTCGTCTCCGCGGGCCTTAAATTTTAAGTTATCCTAGAGAGAGCTAGAGAGCTCCTTATCGGGATAAAAAATCAAAAATTTTAATTCAGATCACAATTTATTTGTATATATACCAAAACTCTATAATATACATAATTATGTATATAAATTCGTTTAGTTGTAAGGTTAAATTTTAAGTTATCCTAGAGAGAGCTAGAGAGCTCCTTATCGGGATACAAAATCAAAAATTTTAATTCAGATCACAATTTATTTGTATATATACTAACTAACTAACTAAGTTATCATCACGCCATTTCCCTTGCGGTGTAGGCAGAGAGAACAGAGTGCCAAGAGGCTCTATTCTTGCATACATCTCTCGCTTCCTCAACATTCATAACTCTCTTCATACACGCTCGCCGGTTTCGAAGACTCCTGACTCCACCTTCCTTCAATACATGACCGATTTGGTCAAGGTAGGTGAGTCTCGGTCTCCCCCTGTACCTACATCCTTCCACTTTCGCATTGTATATCTTCTTAACCAGTCGCTCGTCCGGCATTCTTTCCACATGTCCGAACCATGGAAGCATTCCCTTTCGCATCTTTACACCAATACTCTCTTTCATACCTACTCGCTCTCTTACGTCATCGTTACGAATGCGGTCAGTCAGCCTCACTCCACTGATTCTCCGCAGAGATCGCATTTCGACCGCATTGATTTTACTCTCATGCTCCTTTTTGCATACCCAACTCTCGCTTCCGACGAAAACGTTGGGACAAGCACTGCGTTGTGTATTGCGACACGTGCCTTCTGGCTGAGGTGATGACTGCCGAGAAGTTGTCCCAATGCTCCGTTCACTCTATTTCCCGCATTCACTCTTCTCTCTACATCAGTGGTATACCTTCCATCCCGACTGAATCCACATCCAAGATATACAAATTCATCCATTTGTTGAGACATTTATCCAGATATACGATAAACAGTTTGGCTGATAGAACGCAGCCCTGTTTAACGCCGATATGGACATCAAACCAGTGTGACATTCCATCATCCACCCGCACACAAGCTCTGCAGTCCATGTAGTTGGACTGCACCGCTTGTAGCAGTCTACCGTTAATACCATATTCCGGTAAAATGACCCAAAGTTCCTTTCGTACAACCGTGTCAAATGCTTTCTCCAAATCCACAAAACTGCAGAAAACCCTCTGGCCTACAGCCAGATGCTTCTCCACAATGTTGCGCAGAGAAAACACTTGATCCATGCATCCCCTTCCACACCTGAAACCTCTTTGTGTATATATACCAAAATTCTATAATATATATAATTATGTACATAAATTCGTTTAATTGTAAGGTTAAATTTTAAGTTATCCTAGAGAGAGCTAGAGCTCCTTATTGGGATAAAAAATCAAAAATTTTAATTCGAATCACAATTTATTTGTATATATACGAAAACTCTATAATATATATAATTATGTATATAAATATAAATTCGTTTAGTTGTAAAGTCAATTCTTATGAAAAAAAATAGCTAACTGTTGGTAGTATGCATATATCACGTGTGCACATTTCACGTGATATGTTCAGATCGCCATGGTGATCGGTTACTGGTTATACGTACTACCTCACAATTTGTAACCTATGATATGATAAATTTCAATTTTCTCGTTATATGCCTCTGTGTGCTGTGCCAAAATGTAGGTAATTATCCCGATGTACATTTATTTCCAAAACATCCAATATAAAAAAAAGATGCGGAAAAAACGCAATTTTTTTGCGATTTTCGATTCTTTATACATTTTAACAATATTGCTGATCAACTGCATTAAGCACAAAAAATAGCAAAGAATTCTCAGCACAAAGCAACTACAATTTGACAATGGCCATCCCGCCAATAGCGCCATCTGCGCTCAACTTTATCAGTGGATCCCCATTCTAATAGTATCTAACAAGGTATAGTTAACCCAATATGCTAATAGATGGCGGTAATATCATTTTCAATAGCTTCAATAGTGCTCGTCCTCAGTTTGATTACATCATGCAAATGGACGCTTGAGTGGATAATGCCGTAACGACACTATCGTGAACCAAATTCAATTTTAAACCACTTACTTGTACATGAAAGGTACTACACCATTGATACATTTAAATTGATTACTGTGCGCCCTAGTGTTAAGATTCGTGTAATGAATTTGCCTATTTCCAGCTCTTTTTTTTTTTAATAAATACAAGCATTTGGCAATGGCGAGTGTTTTTAAAGCTCCGTCTTAAAACAGCAGTCTCGAGCGGTAATCTATCACTTTCTCTCCTTGCTGTTAGAACTAGTTAGAACATGAACTAAGTCGTCTTTCCTTTACTGTATGTGTTTGTCACTGAACTACTCTGAAACAGCTGTAACAATTTTGATGATTTGTTTTGTGTATTTCAATGGATCTCTGGATGATTTAAATTCGTAATAATTGTATTGGGTAGGTGGCTCTGCAAGCGGTCAGGTAAACTTTTTCCCGCCTAATCAAAAAAAACTGCTTATTGTCGGAAATTGGTATTATATTATTCAGTTATGATTTTTACATAAATATTGAAATAAAAAATCTTGACTCGTTTATAGTAAATAAACCAACGTACGAGCAGGGCAGTATCACCAGCAGGGCCGGACTTAAACTTAATGCCGCTCCTGGGCACCGGAAAAAAATCCGCCCTATACTGGAATTTTACTTAAACTTAGTTTATATATTTTATTTATAATCAACATTTTTTTAAATTCATTGATTGATTAAAGTTTTGAAAAATGCAAAAAAATATTACAAAATTTTTTGAAATTAAAAAAAAATACTAATTAAATTTCTTTAATTCCAGAAAATAGAAAAGTCGATTATTATTTTAAATCTCCAAGGAAATAATTTGATTAAATCATTTTGATTATTAATTTTTACCAAAAGTGCCAAAATTATAATTCACAAATAATACGTGGATGAATTGAATTTCTTGAATTATCAATTAAACAGAAGAGAGACATTAATTAATAAAATTAATTAATTATATTGAGCAATCTTGATAAGACTAAAAAAAATTTATTTCATTTTCAAACTTTTGTCGCCCTGAAAAATTTGCCGCCCTGGGCACTTGCCCCGACTGCCCCTAGTGTAAATCCACCGCTGATCACCAGGCCATGCCATATAGATATCGGCATGGTGCAAGTGTTAAGTAATATAATCGAAAATAATCAACATATTGTGATGGAATTACTCTGGAATATAGTGCTAAAATATAATTAATGATGTCTTTATTTAGAATCATAATATGGATCTCGGTGCACGGACGCTTTTAGATACTCTGACATACAAAAATTACTAGACATCTTTGTAAATATTGGTTATCATCAGCGAAATGTTATAAAACCTTATTTATATTTAAACTTACTACCTATTTTGGATTAATGAAAGAAAGAAAGAAATACTTTATTTTAGTTTCTACAATATTTTTAAAGAAAAATAACTAACTAAGCTTAATAATATTAAATAATGGTGTAAAAGTCAAAAAAGGTCTTGCCTCAGCTTATGCAGCTGCGCGAAAACGCCGCAGCGCTGATTTTGAGGCAGAACCAATGTAGTGCGAATACGAGCCGCCACCGCAATATAAAATCAACTAATATTAAAATAATTATATATATAAATAAAAGAGAAAAATATACAAAAGTTATGTTATATAGTTGTACACATACATAACTACTTACATTAAATACGTCACTCTTTAGTGCCATAGGAAAAGTTAAAAGTCAACTGTGAAACAACAATAAATGTGTAATCCTTATTTCAAACTTAAATGCCTACCAATATGCGTATTTAGTGATCAAAGTAGTCTTAGACAGAAATATGTAATATAATAATAGTGTGTGAGGTAGATAGAAATTAAATTGGTAGCATTCTATGATCGCTAACGCTAATAGAAAACTATTAAAATGTATGGAAAATTGACATCTCTAACATTAAGTCACGTGAATTAGCGTTAAAGATATTGTTAAAGACTTAGATAAATATAGGTTCTTTATCTATGGTTAAAGATGTCAAATTCCCATACATTTAAATAGTTTTCTAAACGTTAGCGATCATAGAATGCAATTTGCCCACAGGTTCGTTGTTTAGTACCTGATTAGCTGCTGGATTCCTTTTGTTGGACTAAAACACGATGCACAATGTGATGTCCTATAATTAAGGAAGCACAAGGACTACCTATATAGTTTTTTTACATTGCCTGTAAAGTGTATTCTTTGTTGGAGATCCTTATATAAATAAATAAAAGAAGAAGTGTTTAAAACTTTAAATTAAACTTAAAAACTTTTAACTATCTGTATCTATCTACTTTTATCTGCATGTAAATACATCCGATAGGTGGCAGGGGTCGTAAAGACATTAATGTGATGTGGAGATTGGGGTATGACTGTTGGTCAGTGCGATAGCTTAGCGGCTTATCTCACTTCCCCGGATTGGAAAAAACGCAGGTACGAATCCCGCTCGCACTAAATTTCCCTTTTTCTACATTCACAAATAATTTGAACTTGTTTGTGTTTGTTTCTGAACGAATAAAAATAAACAAGTTAGAATAAAAAATCTATTTAAAAAACATTATAATTGTATGTAGATCTTAATCTTACTCCACCCGTGATTATAAAAACAAACACAGATTACCTCATTTCTTTTAAGGTAGCATAAAATGCACCTAACTACACACCCAGTCGTTCGAGTTAATGGGCAGGATAGTGTGGGGCCCTCACCCACTAAATAAACCCGCCATGTGCCGTCTCTCCACTGTATAAGTAGACCACTGGAACTGTGTCACATTACTTCAGTGGTCCGCTGGTAGCTTACCCTTTCGCGGGAGGCAATTGTGGGTGGCGGACGTTCCCTAGACCATTTACCCGTGGCTAGGGAGACATTACCCAGAACCCTAAGCGAACGTATTTTGACCAGATCGGAGACTTTCTAGCAATGGTTGACATGTTATTTGTGTTTTTGTGACAATGAGTGTAGACTGTAGAAGTATGAATACGATAGCAGATAAAAATATAAAGGAAGACCAGGTTAAGAGTACTCGAAACCAACGAGCATGCATGAAAGCGCTAATTAAAGTAGTTGAAGCGAAAGATGTGTGGAGGCATCGGGCACAAGCACTCGTTCCTGCGCCGGTCCAGTCACTGCACAGAACATTTTTACTCTACGAGAAGAACGACGGTTTCATACATTTTTTCTTACTGACCTGCGCCATCTGGGTCGAAACCCCAGAACTAATTAAAATAGAACTGCGAGGGCGGTAAACACACGTCACGTCATTAAGATTATATAACTAATATACCTACTTTGTTTAAATATTTCATATTTATCCAAAAAAGATGGCGTAACTCGGAACAATCGACGTCGTTAGTTTCCAAGTGTAAAATCGCTTTTTTTTTTTTTTTTGTGTGACTTTGGTTGTTAGCCTCAGACGGCTATGACAACCTTACCCGGACAATTGGTGAGCGCAGAGGGCTCTCAACCCGAATAAAATCGCATTTATATTAGAGATGTGTAACTCAGGAGTGATTGATACAAAAGATGTATAATCCTTTCAAAATGCGTAATCAATCTTTAAATCTTTGGTTTCGAAAATACATCTTTAACTCACTAGCTCACTACACTACGTTAGGATTGAATAGATGGAATGATGGACGTAGATTTAGAATGAGACAATAGATAAAGGATATTGTGAATTGAAAAGAGATAACATAAGTTGTAGGCACGCACAAACGCACTCTTGAAATACAATGACGATAGGTACACAGAAACTTACGGCCGAATACTGAAACGCTACTCATCTCCGTCACTTAGGTAAAGGCCTCCTATATATAAGCATCCGTCAAATTTAATTGGTATACACAAACGCCACTCAAGTAATTTGAAACCGTGATTAACTAAGCAGTCCTCAGATGTTTACATCATGGCAACACCTACCCAGAAAGTAAGTTCTCAGTTACCAAAATAAATAACTTGGTGTCGTGTATTCATTTTGGCCATACATAATTGAACAAACTGTAAACATTGAGCAAAAATTTATTACATTGATTCGTGTAACCTAGAACGGAATGCTGCCGATTTGACGGGCGTAAAAGACTAAACTTTACACACATTAACATGTCAGATGCATCCATCCATCCCTCAGCCTTTTAACGTCCACTGCTGGACATAGGTCCCCCCAAGGGGGGATAATGCCGTAATGGCCACTCTTGGCAGGTGGGTTGGCGATCGCAGTGGATGTTGTTAATACTCGAGGGAGTGCGGCTGCCCACTACCCTGTTCATTGCCCCGAACGACGGGGTGTGCAGTTAGGAACAAAAAAAACGGGTTTCATAGTGCTGCCGAATACAGAGTTCAAAAAGCACAGTTTCTTTGGAAACGCGGAACAGTGCACGAAATTCCACATTATTGTATTTTTCGAAAGCGTCAAGTTTGCGACGTTTCTTGACTACCTGAAGGTCTTTCGATATCAGAAATCGATAATAATGATGATAAACTTACTTATCATCACGCCATTTCCCTTGCGGGGTAGGCAGAAAGAACAGAGTGCCAAGAGGCTCTATTCTTGCATACATCTCTCGCTTCCTCAACATTCATAACTCTCTTCATACACGCTCGCCGGTTTCGGAGACTCCTGACTCCCCCTTCCTTCAATACATGACCGATTTGGTCTAGGTAGGTGAGCCTCGGTCTCCCCCTGTACCTACATCCTTCCACTTTCGCATTGTATATCTTCTTAACCAGTCGATATGATGATAAAGACATTTTTTAATATTTTAATAATAGTATGTAATAGATTTAAGACACGTCGCGACCACACTTAGATTTAAGGGCTACTTAGAACGATTTGACAGTTCACTTGATAGCAAAATGGCGTTGAGTAACGTTTCAGTATACGTATTTTTCACTAAGTGGTGTTTAAGTTGGGCTTGCGCTAAGTTGGACTTATATTTTAAGATATGCTTAAATTTTACTTTTGAGAATGCGAATTTCGGGTTTAGGAGCTACTCAAGAACCTAAGTAGCTGTTAAATATTTGAGTGACGTTTCAGTATTCGGCCGTTAGACTCTCTGTCTTTTAAGTAAAAAGCTCAAAACCAGTTGCGACTTGAGGGAATGAGAGAATAACTACATGAATCAATAGATATTTGCATCACTTATGATCAACTGAATGAATAACGTCATTCGTAACCAAAGATTTAAAAGAGTTAAAGATTTAAAAGAGTGATTTAAATCTTTCGAAGAAAAAGATTTATAAATCCCTGATCTCATTGGTGATTTAGTTTGAGCATCTCTAATTTATATGGCTGTATCTTATAAACACATAACTGCGAACAACGATAGCGGCTTTTAAAATTGCCACTAGCGACATCTAGGGCCACATATGTTAATGATTGTTGCCGCGTTCCGGTGCCAACAGCGGATGATCTTTTACATTGATATTATTGTCCCTTTTTATTAGCATTGTGTCTTACTAAAACGAAACCCACCTATAAACAATTTGTAGAACGAAGCTGACAGGGCCTGAGTCACTGGCAGTGGTTCGGATCAGTGGAAGGATCTTCATCATTGGCCCTCTCCGCAAATGCTGCTCGGCCAAAACCGGGCACGAGGTATGTATGAATGCTCTACAATTATGTAGATAGATTTTAATAAATAACCGCCATTCACGGACTCAGCCGAGCGCATGCAGTCAGGGTTGATATTTGTACAGTAAGTATTTAATAAACTTTTCCCGTTAGAGGTCGCTGTGGGGGCGGGTATTGTTTTACCAACTTTTCTTAGTTACTGGTATGTATTTGTACTGTTACCTCGGTAAGGAAACTTTGACGTATTTCCAGGCTCTATTGAGATGTAGTTAATATTGTCATTTATTTAATATTATATTTTATACACTTCACTTGGAATGATGATTATAAGCTAAAAGTATTCTTATTTAAAGCTATTAATAAATAATTAAGTTAACTCGAGGTAACACCTTTGCCGTTCTTTTGAGAGTAAAAAATAAAATATGTAAAAAAAACATTTTTCTCATTTTCTGTCAAATTGAACATGCTTCATTGTTTTTTTTTTTAATATTTAAATACTGTTTATTATCTTCTTGCCACCTTCATTAAATATCAACTCAAACTCCATAAAGTTTATCATTATATTGCATTGTTATCAAGATTTACATGTGTAAATCAAAACTTCACCTCAAATTGGACCGTTTTTAATTGAATTGCAAGACTTGACTCATACATATTCACGGAGTAAATTACATAAAGGTTGTAAAAAAAAGCCTAAAAGCATAGCCATAACATTTTTTTACAATATTTTACCGTATCCACTTACAAAAAATCAATATTATATCTTAAACAAATTGCAGGTCTTCCTTCTGAACGTTTTATCCTTTAAAAGGTTTCTTCAAAGCTTACAAAATTCTTGGAATAGGAGAGTCCAATAATGTACGGCCAGTATAACAACCGCTATAATACCTTTTTTTTTTGTCAAGGCGGGAAAAAATGTTCCTAACCGCACACCCGTCGTCGTTCGGGGCAACGAAAAAACGCTATTTCGCATATATAAGTAAAAAAACGCTATTTCGCATATGTTTAGTACATATTATGTATTAATAAGGTTGAAAAACCATATAACCGCTATAATACCTATGAGAATTAATTATGGTTTTTTGACCTTATTAATACATAATACCTACTAAACGTTTATTTGTTTCGTTTAACCCCATTAGTACTTTTTTCTTTTTTTTATTGCGTTTCTGCCACCAGACGAACAACGCCCCACCTGATGGTAAATGCTAACCGTCGCTCATAGATTTAACTATACCGGGAGTATAGTCAACCCACTGCTGAAAATTTCATTTCACAGATATGAAATGAAAGAACGGCTATCTCCTGCTATAACCAAAACACACCCATGGGCTTCGTGGCCGGTCACACGGGAGATGGTGGTACCAATCCGCTCGGACCCGATAACAAGTGAGAACTCCGAATTGGTACCCAGCCCTACCACCAGTAAGGAGATATTTTATGCTATTTTTTAATCCAGAAAACATTGAATGGGTACTTACTTACTTACTTACTTTCACGCCATTTCCCTTGCGGGGTAGGCAGAGAGAACAGAGTGCCAAGAGGCTCTATTCTTGCATACATCTCTAACTTCCTCAACATTCATAATTCTCTTCATACACGCTCGCCGGTTTCGGAGACTCCTGACTCCAGATTCCTTCAATTAGGGCTTGCAAATATTCGTTTCATTTTTGAGAAATATTCGAATTATTTGAATAAACAAATGCTACTTTAATTGTCCACTCTTTCCATCCATCAACCTTCCATACATCAACCTTACAACCATCAACCTTTCAACGTCCACTGCTGGATATAAGCCTCCCCAAGCGAGCGCCACAAGGAGCGGTCTTGCGGCGACCGCATCCAACGGCTCCCTACGGCTTTGACCAGATCGTTGGTCCATCTGGTGAGCCGCCTTCCTACGGTGCGTCACGTCCGATACGTGGTCGTCACCCGAGAACCTTTTTTCCCCAACGGTTGTCGGTTGGTCGAGCGATGTAGCCTGCCCAATGCCACTTAAGCATGCCAACCCGGTGGGGTATGTCAGTCACTCCTGTTCTCCTACGGATCTCCGTATTACGAATTCGATCACGTAGGCAAATACCGAGCATAGCCCGCTCCATTGCACGCTGAGCTCTGAGCAACTTTGAGCCTTGCTACAAGGCCAACATTCAGAGACCACGTCCCTGTTTCCTTACGTCATTACTGATAACACACTGGTCGTAGACCTTCGTTTTCAGGCACTGCTGAATATTGTACGAGAAGACCTTTCTTAGCTTCCCGAACGCTGCCATACCGAGTTGAATTCGTAGATTGACCTCTTTCTCGAAGTCTTGCCCCTTTTTTTTTTTTTTTTATTTTAGGTGGGCAAAAATGTCCTACCGCACACCCCGCTGCCCGGGGAGACAACGGGGTGAATGGGGCTCTCACCCACTAAAAACCCACCGTGCGCCTCCACCCGCCTTTGCTACGGCGGATCACGGGTACCGCATCGTTACGACCGCGATCCGCAGGCGGCAGCCCCTACGGGCACCCTCTCTTGAGCGACGCCTCGCGCACTTGGGCGTCGCACCTTCGCGGTAGGCTTCCGCGGACGGCAGGGTACTCCCCGACCCCACCGTCCGCAGCCTCGGCTAGGGCGGCATCAGGCGCAAGTAAGCGCGCGCACGCCGCCCCTCGCGCCGGCGGCAAATCGGGTCCGCGAAGGAGGATTCCTCACGGGCCCTCTCCGCCACCTCCTTCCGCGAGATGACAGCCTCGCAGAAGGTGGCGACCGCGGTCCAGGCCCTGTCACTGCCAACCATCGCTTGCGCAACGGCCGGCAGCGACAGGTCCACGCCTATGACTGCAACGAGTTCCCGGCGCTGCACATCCCAGGCCGGACACGACTCGAGCGTGTGCTGCGCCGAGTCCTCGTCGCAGTCGCAGTGGTGACAGCCTGGGGTCGTCTCCCTCCTTGCGATCGTGTGCAGGTATTTGCCGAAGCAACCATGCCCTGACAAAACCTGCACCAACCGGAAGGTGAGGACCCCGTGCTGCCGCCCTGCCCATTCTTCCAAGATCGGCCGGAGCGCCCCCACGGTCCAGAGACCGGCTCGGGTCGTCTCCAGCCGAGACTTCCACTTTAGGACGGTGGCGCGGCGGGCATCTTCCCGCCACGATGACATTGCGCTCGGCGAGGGGCGGCTGCCCCCCGCCCGCGCCGTCGACGCCCGCCGATAGACGTCGGCGAGCACCTCCGCCTCCAGATCCCACGGGGGGGTTCCGGCCAACGCGCAGGCTGCATCGGTCGAGACCGTGCGGTACCCGCGTATTGCCCTGACCGCTACGACCCTCTGTGGACGCCACAGAAGGGCCCTATTGCGAGCGGCCAGGGACTCCGCCCACACGGGCGCGCCGTACAGTGCCATTGACCGTACTACCCCCGCATAGAGTCGTCGACACGCAAGACTCGGTCCGCCCAAATTCGGCATAAGTCGCCCGAGGGCGGACGCTGTGTTGACGAGCCTTGGCGCAAGACGGCGGAAGTGCTCGTCAAAGTGCCACCGTCCATCCAATACCAGGCCCAGATATTTGATGTGGGCCTGGATTGGGAAGCCCACACCGTTGACCGTTATCGAGGCGCTGGCGGGCGGGCCCCGTCGGCGCCCATGGAAGAGTAGGGCCTCCGACTTTTCAAGGGCCACCCTAAGCCCCAGCGCCTCGATCCGCCTGACCACCTCCGCGGTACCTGAGGTGGCCAGCGTTGCCGCCTCCTCGAGGGTCCTGCCCCGGGCTGTGACGAGCGTATCGTCTGCGTAGCAAATTACGCCCAGCCCGGGGGGGAGCCGGCCACGGAGGACCCAGTCGTAGCCGATGTCCCACAGGAGCGGCCCAAGAACCGAACCCTGCGGGACGCCGCACGACATAGCCCTCCTTACAACGTGCCCTTCCCGGTCCACGAAGAGGACGCTGCGGCCGTCCAGGTAGTCTGCCACCAGCCACCTTAGGTAGAGGGGCACTCCATGGTACCGGAGTGCCTCCTTGATGCAGCCGAATGGCAGACTATTGAAGGCGTTGGCGACGTCGAGCGACACCGCCAACAGCACTTCCCTCGAGGCGACGGCCTCCGCAGCCGCGGCCTTCAGGCGCAGAATGGCGTCGACCGTAGACCGACCCGCCCGATATCCAAACTGGGCGTCGGACAGGTCGGGGCCGACCGCTCCTAGGTGCCGGACGATGCGGGCAGCGACTACCCGCTCGAGAAGTTTGCCCGCCTCGTCCAGCTACACGATGGGCCTGAAGGCCGAGACCGTATTCGGAGGCCGTCCCGGCTTCGGCAGGAGCACGAGCTTCCCCTCCTTCCAGCAGTCAGGGAACCGTCCGGACACCAGGCAAGCGCCGAACAGCTCCCTGAGGCGGGGCTCAAGGTGGTCGAGGACCAGGGCCAGCACTCGGGCGGGAACCCCGTCCGGCCCGGGGGCGGCGCCTCTCCGCATACGTGCAGCCGCCGCCCCCATTTCCGTCGTCGTCACGGGCGGTACCTCCCCGTCGTCGGCCTCCCGGTCACCATCTGGCGGAGCCATGACCGGGGGCGTGTGCACCGCCCGTGAGGGGAAAAGTCCCTCGACCACCTCAGAGAGGAAGCCCGGCTGGAGGGTCTCCGTAAGGGGGGGGCCCTGGGCGCGGAGCTTGTTAAGTGCCGCGCGGTACGGGCGTCCCCAGGGGTCACGCTCGAGACCCTCCAGCATCTCCTGCCTTTTCACGTCTTTGGCGCGACAGATGGCCAGCTTTAACGCGGCGCGCGCACTGCTGTACGCCGCATACAGCTGGCCCTCCCGCTCTTCGTCGCGGATTCGGCGACGTCGGCTGCGGGTGTAGGACCTCCGGGCACGAATACAGGCCGCACGGAGGTCCGCCAGCTCCGGGGACCACCAGTAGACCCCCTTCCGTCGAGGCGGGCGCCGCACGCGTGGCATGGCCGCATCGCAGATCTGCGTAAGCATGCCGCGAATGCGGCCAGCCTCGGCGCCCACGTCTTCCGTCAGGGGGGGAGGCAGCCAAGATTGAAAAATGGCCGCCTCCACTAGCAGGTCCCGGTCGAGCCTACCCACAGCCCATCGCGGAAAAGCGGGAGTTCTGTCCGCCGCGTGACCCCTGCTGGCGCCCTGAAGGGTCCGGGAGACCTCTATCTGAATGTATCTGTGGTCAGATAGGGTCTCGACCTCCTCCAGGACTCGCCAGCTCCTTACGCGTGCGGCGACACCGGGGCTAGCGAACGAAAGGTCCACTATCGACCCGCCCCCGCGCCGCACGCACGTTAGGGCGGACCCTCGATTTAGCAACACGAGGTCCGCCGCTGCCGCCCACTCTTCGACCGCCGCACCTCGGGCGTCCGTCCCGGGGGACCCCCACGCCGTTGATTTGGCGTTGAAGTCCCCCAGCACGAGCACAGGGCTCGGTGCTATACGCCGTATCGAGGTCTCCAGATTGTGCAGGAGGACCTCGAAAGCCGCCAGACTACGACTAGGGGAGAAGTACACGCCATACAGCGTGACCCCTCCCCATTCAGCCGCCACATATCCCGTGCCCTGGTCTTTGAGTGACAAGGGCGGGGAATGCGGCGCCGCCGAACCGACGACCGCCACGGAGCCATCCCCGCTACCCGCCCAATTGGGGCGATCCGGGACTATGTAGGGCTCCGCGGCTACGGCAACACCGATCGACCGCTCCGCCATGGATTGCAGGAAGAGGTCCTGCGCCCTGGCGGAACGACCGAGATTCCCTTGGAGGAGGATAGCGTCGTGATCCGTTATTGGACCACGATATCCTCCTCCATGCGCTGCGGCGGTCCAGCCGCGCCGGGTTGGGCAGCCGAGGCCGATTGGCTGCCCACCCCCCTCTTAGGGCCTGACTTGGCCGGAGGCCTGCACCCCACCCGCCCCATACAGTGGTTGGCGGGGCGATTGCCCGCCGCGCACGCGGGGCAGTGTGGGGTGGCAGAACAGGCAGCCGCCTGGTGCCCTGCCTGACCGCAGCGGAAACAGAGCCCGCTGCAGTCGAAGCAGTTAGTGCACAGCGGCCGGGTGTGACCGACCGCCATGCACTTATAGCACCTGGCAGGCCGGGGCTCCAGCGCGATTACCCGCGCGGCGCTCCAGCCCACCAGAAGTCTACCAGCGGCGACCAAATCCTTGGCCGCCGCGACAGGGCACGAGACCCAGACGGCACCCACACCACCTGGACCTGGGCGAATGGTGCCCACCCGGACGGCGCTGCTGGGAGACCCGGTTTTCGAGACGATCGCCTCCCGGATCTCTTCCGCCGTCACGGAATCGTCCAGCCCGGAAATGCGCAGTTCGGCGCACTTCACGGGTCTGGCGACCCGGACACCAGTCTCCTCTGGGAACAGGCCCAGCAGCCTCGCGGCCATTGCGTCGGCCGTCTTGGTGCCCTCTGGCCCTAGGTACTCGAAAATTCGAGCACCTGTCCGGGCTTGGCGGGAGCGAGCGGAAACGTCCCCGAGGTCGGAGACGTTTATTTCCCGCCGGGCACGTTTTAAGACGGCCTCATAAGTCAGGCCCTTTTCCTTGGCCTCGGGCAGCAGGGTGATGACCACCGCTGCTGCCTTCGGCACTTTTAGCTTGCGCGACCTCTTCCGCTTGTTCTTCGGGGCCTCTCCCCTCTGAGATACAGGCGCCGCCTCACGTTCCGAGGCAGCGTCGCGACCCTTGGCCCGGGATCGCCGGGGCCCAACCACCTGCCAGTCCCCGTCTGAGGACGTAGCAGTGGCAGGGGCGGGGGCAGGAGCTCGGGGTGCGACCGCCGCAGCCCGTGAGGGTGCGACCGTTTGTCTCGGCGCAGTAGGACGCGGAGGCGCAGCGGCACTTGGCAGAGGCGGGAACTCCTCTCGGGGCTGACCCCTCGGGGCTTGTCCCGCCTTGTCCTTTTTCCTCGACTTTTTTTGGCCTAAAGGAGCCGGCGAAGGTTTTGCCGCTGGTGGTTTGGCCGCCGGTGGTTTGGCCGCCGTCGCGGCAAAAGAAACATGCCCTCCCTGGCACGGCAGGGGTGTCAGTGCCGAGGACGATGCGGCACTTCTTTTCTCAGCCGCAAGCGGCGGCCGAAGTCGGGGCTCCGGCGGCAATCTTGCGGCTAGGGCCTCAAACCGCGGGCCAAAGACCGCGTCCCTTGACGACTGGGACGCTCCCTTGGTCGTCTTCTTGTCCTTGCGGGACTTCTTGCCGCCGCGCGTTTTACGCGCAGCTGCACTAGTAGGGGCCGCATTTACAGCCGGACCCCTTACGGCTGAGGCGTCAGGTGCATTACCCGACTCCGTCGAATTGTTTTTTAAATTTTGCAAATCCATTTGATTCCCACGAGTGTGGGAGAAAAGAGGTCCACCCGGGCAGAGCTCCCATTACCCGGGTAAGCGTACATTTGTAACCCAACACAGGGGGTCCGCAGGTACCCTGGCTGGGGCCGCGCTCGAGACTGAACTACCCATCAGCCATGCATCTCCTCGCCGCGCGCCAGAGCTTGAGATTCGGGGTAATTTTTTATAGAGGTTGTCTTCCTCGCGGTCCGGGCGATTAAGCCAAGACCCTCGTTCCTGTATGCCCGCGAGACGTAACCACAGACACGCGCTCAGGTTTACGATTTGGGATGGAGGGGGCCGCTGTGGCCCCACTGTCCCCCCTCTCCAGAGCCCGGTGAGCCAGTCTGGCCCCACCGACTCCGACGCCTGGTCTATCCGCTGTGCCCTCTGCTGAGTCAGAGGGACACGCGGAGACCCGTCCTGTCCGGAATTTTAGCCGCCGGCGACTGCCGACGTTGCCCGGGGTGCACCACTAGGAGGTAAACCGGACAAATTAGCACCCCGAAGTCTTGCCCCTACTTAACTGGACTGTTTGTCATAGCTAAATATAGTGGTATAGTCAACAACTTCAAGAAGCGCACTCCCGATTAGGACCGATGCTGAAATGACATGGACTTTTACATTACTTTCGCCTTGTCCATATTTATTTTGAGACCTACTAGTCGGGAAACCCTTTTTTTTTGTTAAGGCGGGAAAAAATGTTCCTAACTGCACACCCCGTTGTTCGGGGCAACGAACAGGGAAGTGTAGGGCCCTCACCCACTAAAGAAACCCGCCGTGCGCCGTCTCTCCGCCTTTATTGGCGGGCCACTGGAACTATGTTACATTCCTTCGGTGGTCAGTCGGGAAACCCTGCTGAGAACATTGAGGTCCAAGGTCCTCCAGCAATTCTGCCATGACTACAAAATCGTTAGCATATCGAAGGTGAGTGATGTATTCGCCATTGATGTTGATGCCGAATCCGGTTCTGTCCAAGACCTTGATGACATCTTCCAGTGCAGTGATGAAAAGTTTCGGTGACATAACGTCTCCCTGTCTAACACCTCTCTGCAGTTGGATCCGTTTCGTACTCTTGTCCTGAACTTGGACTGACATAATTTGGTACCGTTGAAAGGACTGCAGCCCCGCTCAACTTTTGATCGAAAACTCCATAAACGCTTGACACAGAGGCCGATTATATTCCTCGGTTTTCTGTGCATACAAAGCATGTGTGTACAAAGCATATGGAGGTGCTTTCTAGTACTATAGCCTTTTTGAAAACCGGCTTGTTCGGAAGGCTGGAAGTCACTAAACCTGCACGTGAGTCGATTTGTAGTCTCCCCGAGAAAGACCTAATTTGACAACTTCTGAACAGCTTTTAGGATCGGCTTTCCGACTGCTCTCAGAAGTTCTGTGGTGATTCCGTCGTCTCCCAGTGCCTTTCCGTTCTTTAGTTGTTTGATATCCATTCATATCGTGCAGGCTGATGTCCGGGATATCTTCAATAAAGTGCCGAGTTAGCTTGGATCTAGGATCTTGGACCAAGCCGACAACAGGACTCAGGGATCTGTACAACGGTCCATAGAACCGGTGGACGCCTCTTCAGATCTCAGCTCGGGATGAAATGACAGTGCCGTCGTTTGTTTTCAGCTTAGTCAAATCGCTTTGGCTGACAGACAGATCTCTTGCGAACACTTCAATCTATGGTTTTGCTCTGTCGCCTATATAATAAGGGTTGTATTCAATTGGCGAATATCGTCTCGCACAGCCTTGGAGATCTGTCTGTTTAACCGCCTTAAACAGGACCAATCGGCTGAGTGTGATGACCAATCGGTAATTTCTTTTCTCCTTTCGATACTTTCCGACTGAAAGTATGGTCCGAGAGCTTATGAGTTCTACCGACCCGACTGGCCTTGAAGTAGTAGGTCGACCCGTCTGCGTGAACAGTTTGCACGAACCTGTTGTTCATATCGCTCACTCATCTAGACATTGGAAGCAATTCTCGACTTTCGTGATGATATTCAAGATTTAAAATTCAATGACCATCGGGGCTGCTCCAGGTCCATTATTGCTGGGGCTGCTTCCAAGTTCCAGAAGAAAGAACTCATCATGTAGAGATTGCAAATATATTCAGTAAATGATAATACCCTTTCACACTCTACGCTTGTAGGACACTTAGCAGAAACTTGTATGCTCGATTTAACGAGATCTGTCCAGGACCTCCCATATCATACAGCGCCATTTCTCTAATTCACCTTGGTCTGATAAATTAGCGGCAGATTACTTGTTACTTACTTCATACAGAACACAATATTGGTTACTGGTGTAATAAAAAGATAATATTACTAGACAAGATTATTCGAATACAATATTTTATTATTCGAATATCCGAATAAGTTTAATATTCGAATGCAAGCCCTACCTTCAATACATGACCGATTTGGTCTAGGTAGGCGAGTCTCGGTCTCCCCCTGTACCTACATCCTTCCACTTTCGCATGAATGGTTCCTGTGGGGTAACCGTAGAGTGATTTGTATATATTCTTATATCCACTTGGATGAAGTCGCGGCTGAATCTAGTTTTCTACACCATGAACCTCCCATGAAGCCAAAAAACAAGTTTGTGTACTTCTTAAATCTGTAATTATTGAATGGCTTTTAATTAAAATTTGTTCTTTAAAGTAGCTGAGTATGTCAAGTGCAACACAGATTAAAATATAAAAAAAATCGCGCCGTCAATTAGTATGAATTTTAATTTCAAAATTTAACTAACTATATTGGAATAATGCATGTAAATGTAACCGATATAATTTAACTTTTATCTTTGTTATTTCTCATATCTTACTGATACTAAGTACCTATTAAGTACTTACGCTGTTACTTGAGAATAACAAACATAATATTGTCCTGCTTAGTATGTTATATAATACATTTATAGGTATAAGCAAATACGTACCGTTATCCGCCATCTTGTTTTGTCTATGTCCGTGCGCAATCGTCAAACTGGTTCGTGATTAAGTGACCAATTAGCGCAGGTGAAAGTGTGGGTTTCTTTGTACAAATAAAACCCCAAAACTTCAGAGTTCTATGAACAGAACTCTTAATGTGAATATCTACAGAATAGACTACAACTTCTGCAGCATACATAAACTAAACTGAAAAATTTTAATAATTATTGTTTTCATGCATCATACAATAATTCTTGTTTCATGCATCATACAATAATTCTTGTTTCATGCATCACTATGATAGGGATCCGTGCTAAAGACCCGTCTTTCAATACATATTATGGTATAACATACCTGGAATCTTAATTTGAAGATAGCCTACCTACTCCTATTATTTTTTTATATCTTTTATTTAGTGGGTGAAGGCCCCAGCCTTTTTTTTAAAAATGCTGAAGAATTAAAAATGATATTGTTCACCAAGGGGAGAAAGTGATAGATTACCGTTCGAGAGTGCTGTTTTAAGACGGAGCTTTAAAAGCTCTCGAGATCAGGAATCGCACTTTATCTCGAATAATAACATAGTACTTTGTACTACTTCTACTCTAACTTTAAAAAGTGCAATCCTGAAAAAGGAAAAAGGCTTGCCTGTGATTTGCTTTTTCTTTTTAATAATGCGCCATAAAATGCAAATGGCCATTATCATTCTGCGAATTTCGATATATAAACTTTTTCTCTTTTACATGGTATATTTAAGATGGCAGTATGCTTGTGCTATTCACATACTATTACGTTATTCGTATGATAGTAGTAACGTCAAATAAGAAATAAGGTATTATCCGAGGAGGTTTAGTATAAAAAAACATTTTATACCTTATGTACCCCTTGCTTTATAAAAATACAGGATATTTTTGGGCGAATAATAATAACATGAGCAGCGATTGTATAAAGTCGATTTGTTCGTCTTATCAGATCAAATAGGTTTACTTATATATCTTTTTTAATGTTTTATAGAATCAGGGTTGGGGGTACAGCTGTATGCCAAAACAATTTTCTGTTTTCATACATTAATTTCGACCTAGCAGAAACATAAGTAGTAAGTAAAATGTGTGTCTGTAATATGTGTACCTATTAACACGGTACATGTTATAAGAATTTTAGTACAAGGTTTTTTAGAATAAAAACTACGCTTATTAACATCACTGTGGGATAAAAAGATGAATTTATACAAATAAAATACAAAAAAATAAATAACGGTAAAAGTCAGACGTTACGACACGTCATCTAATAATTTAAAAAAACCGCGATCGTCAATCCGTAATCTAAAAACTCGCTACAGTAACTAAGGAGAAGCGTAAATAACTCAAATTTATGTTCAAATGTTTTATAATAAAAAAACAATGTTACCGTTGTTGCTTTAAAACCAGTTTATTGAGGAAACCTCATCGTTTACCTTGACATTTGTTACGAAAAATTGTATCACCATACATGTTTTATATCTGTCAATATTTATCCTCATTGCTTAGTAATATTGTAAAGGCGAAAGTGAGTTTTTGTTTGCATACATAATTATGGGTAGTGTAACCGACATCCGTGCACGAGGTCGTGGGTTCGATTCCCACTCAGGACAATTATTTGTGTGATGAATACAGATATTTGTACTGCGTCTGGGTGTTTTCTATCTATTATATGTATGCATTTACAAAAACAAAGTAATATATGTATTATATCCTTAATCTGGTACTCATAGCATAAGTAAGCTTTGTATGGGACCAGAGGACATTGTGTGAAAATGTCCGTGAATATGTA
This sequence comes from Leucoma salicis, assembly GCA_948253155.1. Taxonomy (NCBI): domain Eukaryota; kingdom Metazoa; phylum Arthropoda; class Insecta; order Lepidoptera; family Erebidae; genus Leucoma; species Leucoma salicis. Next base: position 3,184,216 of record OX411808.1, on the reverse strand, counting down.
TTTATGTATTTATTATATATTTCAGAATCCAGAAAAATACACTGAATACTTTTTATCCCAGAAAAAAAAATGGATACCTACTAAGCCGCCAACTTACCGAACTTCTTAGTCCGATAAGTAGAATTTCATTTACAAGTGTGACCACCTCATCCTTTCGCACGGGTGTCGTACGAGGCGACTAAGGGAAATGAGCAATTATCCCCCATTGCATTACTGGTGGTAGGGCTGGGTACCAAGAGGGAGTATTCACTTGGTATCAGGCCCAGCGGGTTGGTACCACCATCTCCCGTGTCACCGGCCATGAAGCACATCTTTTAGTTGTAGTAGGAGATAGCCGTTAATTCGTTCATTTCATATATATCTGTGAAATGAAATCGTGAGCAGCGGCTTGACAATACTCTCGGTATAGTTGAGTCCATGAGCTACGGATATCATTTCCCGTCAGGTGGGCCGTGGCCCGTAAAAAATAAAAAAAATACGCATAGAGCAAGGTCATAAGTAGCAGGCAGAATAAAGTCATTAGTAATTTAAAACATTATTTTACGTGTATTTTTTTTAACATTTTGCACCAAGGACACTATTATCTAGAGCGGATTGGAATCCTAAAATATTTACTTACTGACTGTACTTGTTACATGTAGGTATAATATTTATATTTTGTCTGAAAAAATTGTCTGAATGATTTGCATTTTTCCGATGGATTTTCGTCTTATGCGGTCTTGTGAGATCAAATGGGTTTACTGGGAATTCGGATGTATTTTTAGAATAAATTACACGACATAGGCAACTATGGTCTGTTGTTTAGTGGTAAATTATCTTACTGTATTTTTTGTAATAGTTAACAACTATTTTTTTGACTTAATGGTAAGTGATAATCGCCGTTCAAAACTCAACAATACTAAGAATACTGACCAGCCACTACTCACTATTTATTTTCGCTAATGTTAAATGTGCTTCACAGTTGAACATACGCTAGTGCGGTGGTACTGCTGGCCTGATAACAAATGAATACGACCACTTTGTACCCAACACTTTTCTTTGTTAGGACGGCAAAATATGTACCTGACCGCACACCATGTAACAACAGGCAACGAATACGATATTTCATATCGGTGAAATGAAATGGTGAGCAGCGGCTTCACAATACTCTCGGTATAGTTGAGTCCATGAGCGACGGTTACCACTTACCATCAGAAGGCCCGTGGCTCGTCTCTCACTATATGCAATAAAAAATAAAAAATTGTTGTTTGAAGTCAAATGAGCATTAACCAAATCTATACTTGTAACATTTTTTTTTTAATATCTTTAATTATCGTGTTGTCCGTGTGGGGCCAGCTGGGCCGTGTGGGGCCGGCTTTAGAATTGTCCCACCCCTCTCTCGGGCGTCGTAAGAGCCGACTGAGGGAATACCGAGGGAGTGGGCAGCAGCACTCCCTCGAGTATTAACAACAACCACTGCGATCGCCAACCCGCCTGGCAAGCGTGGCGATTACGGCATTATCCTCCATGACGGGACCGCTCGTTGTGGCGTTCTCTTGGGGAGGCCTATGTCCAGCAGTGGACGTCGAAAGGCTGATGGATGGATGATATTTATTTTACGATAATTAACAAAATCTTTGCTTTATAATTGAGTGTTTTATTATATTTTGGCTACCATGCAAACATATTGAAAAGGTATTTTAGCCTAACATTCTAAATTATAATATCACGATTATTTCCCCTAGTTTATAAACGTTGAGTGGAACATAAATATGTATGTATTATATTTGAATAAACAATTTCAAAATACAAAAACTCCCGTAAAACAAAAAGCCAACGGCCGACAGCCTCGTGAACTGAAGTCCACTTAGCGTGAACCGCGTTAGGGTTACCCACAAATCAAATTGAGTTAGAAATTTAACATATAAAATTATATATTACGTAGGGTCTGGGCTATATTATTCAGCAATTTAAAAGGTGTAGAAACAGAAAAGGTCTTGTCGTTTCAGAATAATGCGTTTGTGCTTCTTCATTCCCGTCGTCTACAGATCCTGTTATACCAAAGATAGTATTCGTAATTGAAACGTGAAAGGGACTTGGAGGGAAAGGATGATACTTTAAGTTCAATAACCAAATATTAGAAGCCTATATCTTATATCTTGTAAAACTCTTTCGCCGATATTTAAACACTTACAACGATATTTAAAGTAACATAAACGGGTCTTTTTACGCGTATAAATTAGCTCAAATTTTAACTACCTTTAGCCCGACGTTTCAACCTCGTTGCAGTAGTCGTGGTCACGGGACAACAATAACAACTGGTGCAACGCGGTTGAAACGTCGGTCTAAAGGTAGTTAAAATTTCACCTACCTAATTTATACACGATAAAAGACCCGTTACTTTAAATATGTGTACAATTTGTGAATCTAAAAGTTACTTATAACGATATTACTTTTATATACATTTTAAACATTAGACGTGTTTGGCCTATGAGAAAATGGTTGCCACGAGCGAGAATTCACCGTGTAATAAGCGAAAATGTAAAACAATTGGAACAATAAATGTAAATACATCCGATAGATGGCACGGACGTGGCCCAAGACATTAAGAAGGAATGTGTTATGGTAATCGTTGGCCTCGAGTGAAGTCAAAGTAACTCAGTCAGCAGAGCGTCTGAATGGTAATTACTGCTTAATTAGGTGCCTCGTACGACATCCGCGGAAAATAATAGTGTGGTGACACTTGCATTCTTAATCCATCACCACATAGACAAAGGCACAGGGAATAATTTATTTATTTATCACTTTTGCACAAGAAGTGGCACAAGGCGGACTTAATGCCATGGGCATTCTCTACCAGTCAACCTGGGGTAGAGCAGAGAAAGAGTGGTAGGTGCATAGTAGCAAAAGACAGACATACATAATATATACAAAGACAGCGATACCTTAATATAATGCTATACTATTATAAAACTGTAACAGAACTGTGACTGTACATTTAAGATATTTGAGATAAAATGACTGTAATAGACTATATAGGCGTGTCTAAACACAAAACAATTTTTTTTAGAATGTTTGTCTGTTTGTCTATTCATCTGTTTGTCTGTTTGTTTGTTCGCGCATCACACAAAAACTACTGAACGGATTTTGATGAAACTTTTTTTATTTGATAGATCTCGATTAGCCTTAACAACTGGTATACATTTTATCCCGCTACTATATCGGAAACCTGTAATATAACCTAAAAACTAGCTTTTGCTTGCGGTGGAGCCACGGGCAAAGGCTAGCATAATATGTAATACTATACACCTCAATTTTTCTTGGGTTGTAATAGTGTTTACTATAGCAGTGATAGCGAAATAGTAAAACCATGGCCTAGCAAGACAATGGTACGAGTTCGATTCCCAGTCCAAGATCACGGCACACACCTCTGACTTTCCGAGATTTATCGAGAATATGTTTGTATTCGTTTACAAATTAAGTATCACTGTTCGGTAAACGAAAACATCGTGAGGTAACCTGTCCGAGAGAGTTTCTAAACGGTTCTGAAGTCTGTCCCTCATTGGACTAGCGTGGTGGTTTACGGCCTGAAACCCTCTTACTCTAATAGGAGACCGGTGCCCAATAGTAGAACAGCAATAATATTTAAGCACTTAGTACAGTGTTATTATACACACCTTACACACGCCAAATAGTAAGTTCAATAACAAAGAGTCAATAACATACACACGTTTACATTTTTTTTTATTGCTTGTAATGGCAGACTAGCCACGGCCCATCTGTTGGTAAATGGTAACCGTCGCTCATGGACTCAACTATAACGAGAGTATTGTCAAGCCGCTGCTCACCATTTCATTTCACCGATATGAAATTAAAGAATAAACGGCTATCTCCTGCTACAGCCAAAACGCAATGATGTGCTTCATGGCCGGTCACACGGGAGATGGTGGTACCAACCCGCTCGGGCCCGATACCAAGTGAGTTCTCCCACTAGGTACCCAGCACTACCACCAGTCATGCAATGGATGATAATTGCTTACTTCCCTTAGTCGCCTCATACATCACCCTTGAGAAAAAATGGGGTGGTGACACTTGTATTCTTAGTTCTTCACCACACGGACAAGATTTGTCTGTGTGGTTGTGTTATTGTAATATAATTAATTATGCAATAACGATACGCAAATTGGCGACAGCATTTCCGACCACAGAATGTGATTCACAAAATCGTATCGACATATACGACGTGCGTCTTTGTCTATGTCTTATCTATAATTGATAGAGACATAGATGCGTGATGTCCAACCAATCACGAAGATCTCTCAAGATCTCTCATACAATGACAAAATGTCACGATGCGATTTCGATACGATTTAGTGTGTTACATTCTACCGGCCCATGTATAAACACTTAATCATTGTTAACACTCGCTAACACGTGCCCAAATGGACACATTATTTAGTTAGGTATAATGACAACAACTTCTAAGAAAAAATCTTCTAATATACTTACTAACTGCGCAGTTTCAATTTCCTTATAAGAATGGCTTCGTTAAAACCCCAGGCGCAATTGTTAATAATATTTTTGAGGAAGATGACGCAGAGTGGTGAAAGTGGGACGTCACATAACGCAGTTGAAATTGCCTTGTAGTATTCACTTACTTAATTGAGTTAATTAATCAAATCTGGTGTTAATTACTGATTTATACTATACTTTGCCTTTGCCAGCAACTCCGCTGCAGCCAAAAGCTAGTTTTTAGGTTATACCTCATGTTTCCGATATAGTAGCGGGATTAAATGTAGGTATACCAGATTTTAAGTATAATCAAGAGCTACCAAATAAAAAAATGCGTCTAAACTCATTCAGTATTTTTTGCTTGATGCGCGAACAAACAAACAGACAACAATCTAAAAAAAATGTTTTGTGTTTAGACACGCCTATATAGACATAGCTCTGATATAATGGTAAGGATTTTTATTATGTCAGCAGCAATATATTTAGGAGTGAAGTGTTTAGAATACAAGTGTCACATTCCCATTCTTGGGATCCTACGAGGTGGCTAAGTTAAGTATTCAATTATCACACATTGCATTAAAGCCTATCGTGAATGTGTGACCTCCCAGGTGTGCAGTGACTTAACTAGATATAGGGAGCTCAATCAAGCCGCTGAATGGATCACCGATGTGAATAACAAAGCTGTTCCGGTGGTCTGTCTAAAACAGGCGGAACGACTACACAGCTGAGTTTTTTAGTAGGTGACCCACACTATATTATTGTTGCGACAAAAAAATGTTTCTTAAGTATTATATTAAATGTCGCGAGAGTGGGTAGCTAAAATTATCTTCATTTTCTATCCACCTGTTATGTCTTTTGCTATAGTTGACAACGAGCGAGTTACCCTTGGTAGTGACAGCGTCCATAGATAACTGTGACCATTCATTTACCGCCAGGCAGCGTGCAACGTACTTGTAGCAAGACTCACACAAGGTATTGGGCATAGACATAGCCTGCCTTGCTTATCCCAGCATGAATGGGCCAGCTCGATCGGGGAAGTACCACCCTTTTTTTTTTGTTAAGGCGGGAAAAATGTTCCTTACCACACATCCCGTCGTTTGGGGCAACGAACAAGATAGTGTGGGGCCTTCACCCACTAAAGAAACCCGCCGTGTGCCGTCTCTCCGCCTTTATTGGCGGGCCACTGGACTATGTACACCTTCGGTGGTGGGGGAGGGGGAAGTACCACCCTCTCACAAAAGATCAGCGTGCAATAACGGTAGGTACTTCTATCGTTGTGTTTCATATGGCGAGTGAGAGCACGGGGGCCTAAACCCCATCCCTAACTATCCTCATTATCCACCTCCTATCCATTTCTAGCTCTCCTATCCTGTCAAAAATGGCTTAGGCTGCTTACCATAATCAAAAAAGAAGACGAACTAAGTATTTGAAACGAAAGCTTTTTAGGAACATTTTTATTGGAAAAAAATAAATAATAAAGAGTTATGTAATAAAACTATATGCTACTAGCTCTTGCTCGCGATTTCGTCTACGTGGGTCTCTGAATTTGATCACTATAAGTACTTCACTATATGCTACATAAAATATATCTATAGAATTTATCTCTCTAATCAAAATAACTACATCACAGGAACCCAAAAGCTTTATAGGTAATAAGCTATCTGAGTACTAAATATCGTCCAAATCTGCTTCACCATTTATGCAAGATTGAGTAACAAACATACAAGTTTTCATATTTATAATATTTATTAGATAGGATAGAATGATTTAGTAAATACTGCACATATAGAGGAGTAGCTAAGATATCGACCTGCTATGCTAAGTTATTTTGGTTTGGTTCCAACACTGGACAATAGTTTGGATGGTTGTTCTAGTCTGGATATACTTAACGTCTGTTAATTGTGATCCTCCGATATACAGGGATTATCCCTTGAGGAAATAGCAAGTAATAAAAATAACAGAATAGGTGATACTGACACACTCAGACCTGATAACAAGTGGTACTCCCACATGGCACCCCACCCTACCACCAGCAATGCAATGGGTACTACGAAAACTACTTACTACCCTTAGTCGTCTTGTAAGACACTTGGAAAAAAGAATGTGTGTTAGTAAGATTTATATTCTTAGTCCATAGTAATCGTTTTTATGTCTAGGCTTATATTTTTTACCACTGAAACAATGTCACACAGTTCCAGTGGTCCGCCAATAAAAACGGAGAGACAGCACACGGCTGATTATTTTAGTTTTGTGTATGAGGGCCCCTTACAACCCTGTTCGTTGCCCCGAACGTGTGCAGTTAGGTACATTTTCTGCCGCCTTAACAAAAAAAAAGGCTTATATTGTTTCAATTAACACTTCTACTGAGTCATATATTCTGAATCTTGCACTCAAGAATGGTAAATATCCCACCCAATGGAAACTCTCCAGGGTGAATCCTATTCCTACCACCGAAGGAATGTAACATAGTTCCAGTGGCCCGCCAATAAAGGCGGAGAGACGGCACACGGCGGGTTTCTTTAGTGGGTGAGGGCCCCAAACTACCCTTTTCGTTGCCCCGAACGATGGGGTGTGCAGTTAGGTACTTTTTTTCCCGCCTAAACAAAAAAAAAAGAGTGAATCCTATTCCTAAGAGTGGTAAAAAGATTTCGGTTGGTATAATACTTTCTGATATTTACGCGAATGTACACATTTTGAAATAAAACTACGTTTACGGAATCTATCGCGTTTACTTGATTTTACTACTATCCCGACGTTTCGAATACTTTACAGCATTCATGATCACGGGAGGACTTAGATGATAGACGTCCAAGGCTGATATATTATTTCAATGGTTTCATCTACCCACAGTATATGATTTTACAAAATTGTTGGTTTATTTATTTTAACCCACCTAATATTCGTTTAGAAACAGTGAAAATATCTACTTCAAATGTTTATGCTTACAATGTATGAGACTTTAAGTTAGTATATTAAAATGAGTATAATACTCCTCTTTAAATTGTAAAATTTTTGTTTTTATTTAGTGCTCAAAAATTCTACCACAAACTACCAATTACTACCAGTAAGAAGACAATCTTGGTTATTAGTTTATATTATTAAATATATTGATATTTAGATATTTTTATATATATTTTTAGCATTTGACATGCTTAGCACTATACATTAAACACAAAGTGAAAAATGTGAAATCGAAAATAACAGTCAGGAGCAGGAAAGCTTAGACTAAGAAGCTACCACCGGATCGGAACGCGGCCTGACTGAGAAAGATCCGGCCATAAAACTCAGTAGGCAACAACTGTTATGGATTATTAAATTTTGTACGGAATTACTGAGAGCTAATAAAGTTTAAATTTTTAATTTTTTTTACAAAAGGCAAAGACTAATCACTACTGTGGGTTTTATCTACACAATAAGCGCTAACTGTGTCTTGCAATCTTGTGGTGTGCCCTCTTGTAGTCAAGTGCCATATACCCTTACAGGATGCAGGAGTATACAAGCTGGATTGTGATTGTGGTCTCTCCTACATTGGGCAAACAAAGAGATCCATAACAACTCGGATCTAAGAACACATAGCTGATGTGAAGCACCGTCGCTATACAAAGTCTGCAATTTGTGAGCACACACAGGACCACACCCGCCATTACATTAGGTTTGACAAACCTCAAATCCTCGCAAAAGAACATCGATATCGCCCTAGAATGATACGTGAGGCTATTGAAATTAAGAAACATCCCAATTTCAATAGAGAAGACGGCTGGGTCTTACCATCAAGCTGGAATCCTGTGATAGGCCTCACCAAACAGAATACAAGAAGGCACACCACAAGATTGCAAGACACAGTTAGCGCTTATTGTGTAGATAAAACCCACAGTAGTGATTAGTCTTTGCCTTTTGTAAAAAAAATTAAAAATTTAAACTTTATTAGCTCTCAGTAATTCCGTACAAAATTTAATAATCCATAACAGTTGTTGCCTACTGAATTTTCTGGCCGGATCTTTCTCAGTCAGGCCGCGTTCCGATCCGGTGGTAGCTTCTTAGTCTTAGCTTTTGGCAAAATCAATATATTTAATAATATAAACTAATAACCAAGATTTTCTTCTTATTGGTAGTAATTGGTAGTTTGTGGCAGAATTTTTGAGCACTAAATAAAAACAAAAATTTTACAATTTAAAGAGGAGTATTATACTCATTTTAATATACTAACTTAAAGTCTCATACATTGTAAGCATAAACATTTGAAGTAGATATTTTCACTGTGTTTCTAAACGAATATTAGGTGGGTTAAAATAAATAAACCAACAATTTTGTAAAATCATATACTGTGAGTAGATGAAACCATTGAAATAACATATCAGCCTTGGACGTCTATCATCTAAGTCCACCCGTGATCATGAATGCTGTAAAGTGTTCGAAACATCGGGATAGTAGTAAAATCAAGTAAACGCGATAGATTCCGTAAACGTAGTTTTATTTCAAAATTTCGGTTGGTTTTTAATGGGTTTACCACTGAAGTAATGTAACATAGTTCCAGTGGCCCACCGATAAAGGCGAAGAGACGGCACACGGCGGGTTTGTTTAGCGAATGGCCCACACTGCCCTGTTCGTTGCCCCGGACGATGGGGTATGCGGTTGGGTACTTACATTTTCTGCCGCCGTAACAAAAAAAAAGGGGAATTTTATTAGGTATTTTGACACGGTCTGCTGCATCTCCGAGCTTTACATACAATATGCCATCGGCAGGAAAGAAGTGTCTATGAATTACTTACGTGATGAAAAGTAATACAAGGTTTGCAGCCGCGATATCATGGTCTAAAGTAACCTCCTGATGACCAACGGGACAGTTTATTTATAGACCTCTTAATAAAAATGAGTACAAAAGAATCTGCTACATAACTTGGTATAACTGTTCCTTAGAGAAACCCTTTTCGTCACACTAACGTTCTTCTTTGAGTACGGACGTACATATTCCTAAAATTAAAACTAACTTAATAATTAATGACGTACTTATATTAATGTTTTAATGACCATACATCATCTCGTAACAAAAGTTGCATTGTTTTCTTAACAAATAATATGGGGAAATACAATATATTATCATTCCCAGTTCCTATACAATTAATTAGTTTATTAATAAAATGTAATGTCTATATATATCTGTACATTGATGGATTCCCCAAAATGTTATAAAGATAGCTTTAGGTAAAGGAAAATTATTTTATATAGAGGCAATTGCGTTGTTTAATTACAGCTTGTGGTTAATGTGAAAATAGGATTTAATTAGAGCAGAAACGGAATTTCCAAACGACAGATAGAATGGTTCTTCGACCAGCAGTTTGCCATGTTGAGTATTAAGCTAATACGATTGATCGGGTTAGCTTTAGTATGAAGCAGTGTAAGTAGAAAAACTTCCATGATTAAAATTAGGCTTAAAAAGAGCTTGAGAGACCTTTTTTTTTGTTAAGGCGGGAAAAAATGTTCCTAACTGCACACCCCGTCGTTCGGGGCAACGAACAGGGTAGTGTGGGGCCTGCACCCACTAAAGAAACCCGCCGTGTGCCGTCTCTCCGCCTTTATTGGCGGGCCACTGGAACTGTGTTACATTCCTTCGGTGGTAGAGCTTGAGAGACCTAGCCCTCCTTATTATTCTTTCCATTGTCTCTTTCCCAATACTATCCTTCTATTTCCTCTCTCTCCGTAGTAAGAAGAAAAAATCAAATCCTTATCTTAACTAATGACATTTGCGATAGTTTCTTTGTTTCTTAGTTATGCTTTTACGCTGTGACTAGTGCACCAATTATCATTAAATTTTGCACACAACGATATATATTCTGGACCACAATAATGATCATAGGCTTTTTATCCATGAAAATGTTTGCAAGGAGATAATACTTACTTACCCACCACGCCATCTCCCTTGCGGGGTAGGCAGAGAGAACGCTTATAATGATTGTGCCGTAAAGTGATTTAATTAAAGTCAGAGTCGGTACAATATATATACTATTATCACATAACATCCACTGCGATCGCCAACATGCCTGCCAAGCGTGGCGATTACGGCACTATGCCCCGTTCTTGGGGAGGCCTATGTCCAGCAGTGGACGTTAAAGGCTGATGGGTGTATGGATAAAGCTGTAACAGAGTTGTGTCTGTACATTCAAGATCATTTGATAAAAAATGACTGCAATATGCTATATATATAGGCGTGTCTAACCATAAAACATTGTTTTTTAGAATTTTGTCTGTTTATCTGTTTGTTTGTTCGCGCATCACACAAAAACTATTGAACGGATTTTGATGCAATTTTTTTTATTTTAAATGCCTTGATTAGACTTAAAAACTGGTATACATTTTATCCCGCTACTATATTGGAAACCTGAGATATAACCCAAAAACTAGTTTATTATGTCAGAAGAATCAAAGTAATGACCGAATGAAAACTCTTTGAAAGACCGAACCGAACGATGTCTAAATAACAGCCTTTTTCTATATTTATAAGAAAGTATGTACTTCACCAATAACAAAATAACAATGTGAAAGTTTTAGATTGTCTGTTTGTTCAGGCCGGTATCTAAAGCACTCCGCCATCTGTGTGTCTTGTAAATAAAAACGTTGATTAATAACTATATGTAAGTTTTAAACTTCGAAGATTTACAAACCGGTTCCATCAAGATTTTTTGGCACGCGCTTACTAATATCCTCATTTTTGTTTCAGTTGTCAGAATTAAACATTGCTTTGCACAGTTATTCAATAGCGTGTCGTCGGCGTAGCAAATTACGCCCAGCCCGGGGGGAAGCTGGCCACGGAGGACCCAGTCGTAGCCGATGTCCCACAGGAGCGGCCCGAGAACCGAACCCTGCGGGACGCCGCATGACATGGCCCTCCTGACAACGTCCCCTTCCCGGTCCACGAAGAGGACGCTGCGGCCGTCGAGGAGGTCTGCCACCAGCCGCCTTAGGTAGAGGGGCACTCGATGGTACCGGAGTGCCTCCTTGATGCAGCCGAACGGCAGACTATTGAAGGCGTTGGCGATATCGAGCGACACCGCCAACAGCACTTCCCTCGAGGTGACGGCCTCCGCAGCCGCGGCCCTCAAGCGCAGAATGGCGTCGACCGTAGACCGACCCGCCCGAAATCCGAACTGGGCATCGGACAGGTCGGTGCCGACCGCGGTATGGATTTTTCCCTGCCTTAACAAAATAAATATTTAATTAACCTGCTTGTGTACTTAATTTAGAAAAATACCCTTTTCCAGGCGGGTAAAACGTAAATAACCTTGTGAGCATCTGCGTTTTAAAATACCACAGTTTTCTGGAGAATAGGATGTGTATCTTGTTCAAAAAGCTGTGGTATTTTAACCACTAAACAACCTATACTTGATCGATTACTAATAAAGCCTTGTAATTGACTAAGTGTTTTTTTTATTGCATTTGGTGGCAGACGAGCCGCGGCCCATCTGATGGTAAATGGTAACCGTCGCTCATGGACTCAACTATACCCAGAGTATTGTCAAGCCGCTACCCACCATTTCATTTCACCGATTTGAAATGAAAAAATAAACGGCTATTACCCGGTACAGCCAAAACGCAATAATGTGCTTCATGGCCGGTCACACGGGAGATGGTGGTACCAACTCGCTCGGGCCCGATACCAAGTGGGTATTCCCACTTAGTATCCAGCCCTACCACCAGTCATCCAATGGATAATAATTGCTTACCTCCCTTAGTCGCCTTATACGACACCCGTGGGAAAGAATGTGACACTTGTATTTTTATTCCGTCACCACACGGACAAACCTGACTGGACAAACCAGTGTCCGATTAGGCATCCCCTCTCACTGTAAAGAGGCATCCCTATTTGAAATATTATATTTTAAACTCTATTACTGGAGTCGAAATCTGAGGTCCACGCAAAAGAAGTCGCGAGCAGTAGCTAGTAGCAATATATTCTTTTCCAATAAACATGTTCCTAAAAATCTTTCGCTTCAAATAGTTATAAGTGTTACAACAGAATGCATTTTTTTTTATTTTCACTGGTAGCTGACGAACCACGGCCCACCTAATGGTAACCGGTGAGCGATATTCATGGAATTAGCAATACTAAGAATGTAGCCCAATCGCTGCTCGCTATTTCTTTATAGGATATGAATGAATGGACTATCTCCCGCTACAACCAAAACACTAAGGTGTTTTACGGTCGGTCACACGAGAGACGATGCTACCGAACTGCTCGGCCCAGATAACAATTGAGTACTTCCACTTGGTACCCAACTCTACCACCAGTAATGCAATGGGTGACAGTTCATTACTTCCCTTTTTCGTCCCGTAAGACGCTTGCAGAAAATTATGTGTAAGTGAAATTTATATTCTACTTAGTATCACGCCGGTATTCCGCGAAGGGGTAGGCAGAGGTGTATTACACACCCACGACTCGCCAGCTATGTTTAAGTCCCACGTAATAGGGGGCGAGCCTATTGACGTCTACCGGGCACATTCCCAAACTCCGGGCTGCTACTGAGAATTTATCTTTTTAGGAAAAAGCTGAATAACATTGCCCGACACGGGGATTGATCCCGAGACCTCATGATTAGCAGTCGCATACACTACCGCTACACCACCGAGACAGTTGGGTTTATTTATATTCTAAGTCAGTAGTAATCATTTCTATGACTAGGCTTATATTGTTTCAATTAATAGGCAGGTATTATGAGCTATATTTAATTAGCCGTGTGGGGCTGGCACCAAGAATAGCTCCACCCCGTCTCTTCCTATGGGAGTCGTAAAAGCAGACTAATGGATTACCAGGGGACCGGGCAGCAGCGTTCCCCTGTGTACTAAAAAACATCCACTGCGATAGCCAACCCGCCTGCCAAGCGTGGCGATAATGGTAAAACCCCCATTTTGGGGAGGCCTATGTCCAGTAGTGGGCGATGAAAGGCTGATGGATGGATGGATGGATTATGAGTTAACCACTGAAGTAATGTAAGATATTTCTAGTGGCCCGCCAATACAGGCGGAGAGACAGCACACGGTGAGTTTATTTAGTGGATGAGGGCCCCACACTAGCCTGTTCGTTGCGGTTACGTACATTTTTTTCCCGCCTTAACAAAAAAAGAAGGTATTATGAGTTGATTAGTGGTAGACGTCATTAAGTTATCTATATGTTTGTGCAGTTACCTCTCTGTTACTCATATAACACAAAACACGCAATAAGCATGAGTTTATCTGAAGAATCTACCAACCTAGATTGGAAAGAATTTAGTTATAATTGTTCCTTAGAGAAACCATTTCCGTCACGTCTTTTAGCATGTACGCACACATTATGGCTAAAATTAAAACATAATTAATGCGTATATAATATTTTAATGACAATGAAGCATCACGTCATAAACGTTGCATTGTTTTCTTATCAAATAGTAACGGAAAATATAATATTAATCCCAGTTCCGTGGGAATTTACAATTAATTAGTTTAATAATAAAATGTAATTTCTATTTATGTGTGTACATTGATGGATTCTCCAAAATGGTTTAAAGATAGCTTTAGCTAAAGGAAAATTATTTTAAATTGAATTTTCGATCGAGTATTTAATTATAGCTGGTGATTAATGTGAAAATTGGCTTTAATTAATAATATAAATGGAATTTCCAAACAACGATTTCTTCAACCAGTAAATAAATAAATAAATATTCACAGACATTTTTCACACAACATCCTCTGGTCCCAAACTAAGCTTAACGCTTGTGCTATGGGTACCAGATTACGGATATAATACATATTATATTACTTTTTTTTTGTAAATACACATATTGGTATAATAGATAGAAAACACCCAGACGCAGTACAAATATCTATGTTCATCACACAAATAATTGTCCTGAGTGGGAATCGAACCCACGACCTCTTGCACCGAAGTCAGTTACACTACCGACTACCACGGGGCCCGCCAGTAGTTAGTTGTTACTATCTTATATTAAGAATCTTATCTATAATTATCTTTATCTTATTTATCTTATTTGTATTAGGAACTAAACAACAAATAAAATACGTTCTAGATTGTGAAGAGAAAGTCAAATTAAACCAAACTCCTATCGAAGAAGTTAAATCTGCACGTAACTTAGGCCTTATTTTAGATGGAGAACAAACATTTTCAGAACATATTAACAGTAAAATTAGAACAGGTTTCTTTAAACTAAAAACACTTTATAAAATAAGACCTTATATTAAAGAAGATTTGCGTATTCTGCTAACCGAGTCTCTTGTCCTCTCACGCTTTAATTACTGCAGTACCACCTATGGACCTAGACTAAATCAGAAGTTAGAGAGGGCAATCCAAAGAGTACAAAATGCATGTATACGCTTCTCAATAGATATACCCAAAAGAGAATACACAACACCACACTTGAATAAACGGAGTATTTTGAACATGAAAACTAGAAGAGAATTGCACCTTGCCTGTACAATCCAAAAAGTAATCTATAATAAAAAACCTGAATATCTTTTTGAAAAGTTAACTTGGACTAAAAATCTAACAACAAGAAATACTCGTTCTACTGCAGAAAATCTATTGAAAGTACCAGCACATAGTTCAGCGCGTTATAAGGGATGTTTCAGATTCTTAGCAGCAAGCATATGGAATGATTTGCCGCCACCGCTTATAAATAGAATGCGTATAGATAAATTCAAAGCAAAATATAAATTAGCTCTAATAAACAAACAAATAGCTGCAGAAAATATGAATCATGCTTGTATAAAAGATTTGAAGTTAAAAGATTATTTTACTAAATAACCCTAAAAATACACATATAAAAATTATAATCAAAAATACACACACAAGAATACACACACACACGAAAACAAACACACACACACACACACTACCTACTAACACGGTTTATGACAGTAACATAATTGACAGTAACATAATTTAAAAGAATTGTCTCTAGTTTCTATAAGTAACTCTTTTACTAAACGTACCATTCCTATTGTTTAATTAATAATTTTTACAATTTCATTTTATCTCGAATATTATTTTAACATTTAGGTGAATTTGTGTTTTGTAACTTTATATTATTATGTGGTGACATGGTCCCTCAACAAAACTTCTGTAAATAGACCATCACACCATAGGAAACGGGGGTGACTGAAAAACAGCACTGTATGAAACTCGTTTCAAACAGCAAAATCTGAGTCACTTCCCTTCGCCTTTTAGCTTATTATGTTTTAGCTTCAATCTAAACTTATTGTAATTTTTAAAAGGCAATAAATAATTCATTATCATTATTATTATTATCTTTCTGAGTGTCAAGATAATACTATTGCTTGATTTAGCTGATCCTTAGCTTTAGTATAAAACAGCTTAAACCGAGGAACTTCCAAGATTATGATGTTTAAGGAGGGCACTGTCTTTTCTTGGCAGTGTTTTGCCTATGTTTCCAATATTTTTATAGCATATGGAACTAGTTCAAGTAAAAATAATAATAATTGATTACCTGTCTGTATTTTAGAGACATATCCTAATGGTAAGACGAAGGACTGCAAAAATAGTGCCATTGAGTTCAATGTAAAATTTGGGGTCAAATCCTAGCTATTTTGTGAATCTTCTTGAAATGTACTTCTTCAAAAATTATTAATGTGAAATAAAAGTGAGTAAACATTGCTAGGAAGCTGCAAGTCTCAGAGATTTTCTCGATTGCTTTCTATCAACCCTTACTGGGTACCTACTAGAACTGCTGATCCATCCAACAGGTAGGACAGTAATGAGTTCTGAAGTCAGTAGAGCGATAAAATAAGAATAAAAAAATATCACTGATAAAGATTAAGTACCGGCTACGGCTGTAGTAAGAAGAAAAAATCAAATCATTATCTCTACCAATAAATACAAAAGTGGGTTTGTTGCACTTTATCACTGTAACTACTGCACCAATTAACATGAAATTTTGCAAACATAGGTATAGTCGGGAGCGAGCAGTGAAAGGTATAGCAGCTACTTTTTATCCCAGAAAAATGTATAGAGCCCTTGTGATAGCTATTTTTGCAGAGATAATTAGTGTGCAGTAGGTAGAAGATATAGATCACAGATGTTGAAAACTTCGAAACCAACATAATTAAAGGTACAAAAAACAGATACAGGTTTGGTGTTTAAAGAATGATTGTTGCCAGACTGGTTTAATATTCTTAACTGACTTCAAAAAAGGAGGAGGTTCTCAAATCGATTGTATTTCTTTTTTTTATGTTTATTCCTCAGAACTTTCGAATGGATGAACCGATTTTGATTCTTTTTTTATTTGAAAGCTGGTGCTTTCCGTGTGGTCCCAATTTGATCCAGTTCTGACAATAGCATCCATGAGAAAACCATATGAGTCCTAAATTGAAGTCGTTTTTTTTTTGTTAAAATTTTATTTGTACAATCCACTCATCATATATGTAGTTTTACCAGGCGTTAACAAAGTAGCTTTCTATAGAAGTCTCGAACTATCTTATAAAGTGTAGTATAAGGGCAGAAACTTCACGTTGGGCTTGATGGTGACCCTTGAAACTAAGATTATCACTTACCTCCAGAAGAATTAAACTAGTGACCAAATGGACCGAACGATGTGTAACAGCTTTTTAAACGCATATGAACGTATATACGTTACCTATAACAAACCGTGAATTTGTAAAGTTCTTATTTGTCTGTCTGTATGACTGTTTCAGCTATCTCCGAAAAGACTGGACCGGTTGGAACGGGACTTTTACTAGCTGATAGATGATTTTATATTAAATATCAGCTATCAGGCTTTTATTTTGCAATTATAATTATGTTTTTTTTTTATAGCTTAGATGGCAGACGTACCACGGCCCATCTAATGGCTAATGGAAATCGTCGTTCATGTACTCAACTATACCCAGAGCATTGTCAAACCGCTGCGCACCATTTCACTTCTGAGATATGAAATGAAAGAATAAACGGCTATCTTCTGCTACAGCCAAAATATACTGACTGGTCACACAGAAGACGGTGGTACCAACCCGTTCGGACCTGATAACAAGTGAGTACTCTCACTTGGTACTCAGCCCTACCACCACTAATGCAATGGGTGATAATTGCTTACTTCCCTTAGTCGCCTTGTACGACACCCGTGGGAAAGGATGGGGTAGTGACACGTGTATTCTTAATCCGTCACCACATGGACAAAAACAGGAAATAACTTAATTCCACGTGGATTAAGTCAGGAGAAGTAGCTAGTATAATCTAAATATGTTGGTACCTACAGATATTTATTAATTGGTATAAGTATTGGTTTACCACATTTAATAAAAACAACCACTATAAGGAAAAATAATGATTATGTGTGAGACATTATAAGCAATGTTGTAAATAAAAAACGTCGATTAATAAGTATAAAAACAAATTTCAAAGATTTATAAACCGGTTCTATATTGTTTAAGGCACGCGTTTATTATGATCCTCATAACTGAGATTAAAAAAATCTTATACAATCTTTGCATAACTTTTTACTAAGTTGTTTAGATTCTTTATTTAAATTACCATCGTTGTTTAATATCTCGACCATTTAAGTAATAGCACACGTCACACGTCACGTCCGCCAGGTGGATAGACGAGACCGTGGATTTATTTAGTGTGTCCACACCAGAGAGTCTCTATAATAATGTCGCCATCTCCCTGGATTGGGATAACAAGTGGAGAGTAGGAATAAGGATCGAAAGGATAATAATGAGAAGATAGGGTGGAGGTTCGGACCTCCAGTGCTCTCACTAACCATACTATGGGATAGGACAATAAGAGTACCAACCGTTGTTGCTCTCTGATCTTCTGTGAGAAGGTGGTACTTCCCCATCGAGCCGGTTCATTAAATTCTGGGATAATCAAGGCTCTACCTAATTATAGGTTGATGAATTGGTATGTAACTCAAAATTCAATTTTGTGGTAGTATGCATATTATTATATTGCTTTTTCGAAAGACATATCTGACCACACATCTTGTTGTCCATAAAACCCACCGTTTTTATCTACCATTAAAAGCCTTATAAAGAGTAATTGGGCATCCTCTCTTTCAAAAGTGGCACTTGGGCACTTAGGATATTATATATTAAACTTTATTACAGGCGACGAATAATCCCTGTTATGATGACCTGGAAACCAGACCTGGAAACGATCTTGTCCAAGACTGTTCGTTTCCAGCGCTCTCTTTTGTACATGTAGGCCCTGAAATGAACTTCCTGCTGCGGTCTCTGTTCTTTAAACGAGGTTTGAGAAGAGCACTTTACTGACAGTAGGCGGCAGCTTGGCTGTGGCCCTAGTGTTATCAAAGTCCCTGAGGAACGGTTACCACTTACCATAAAGTGGGCCGTTTGCTCGTCTGCATTGGTATTAAAAAAAACAGCTGCGGAGATGGTAGTACCAGGTGCAGGTGCATGCGTAATAAAACAACCATGATGGTTTTATCTATTCCACTGCCTCCTTCTGCGAGATGACGTCCCCTGGCCCAACTGACGTTACTTAACGAACGCAACTTAATTATAACAAAATATCGCTTATTTTATATTAATAGTGCGCAATACTGAGATTTATATAATTATATATTGTAACAGTTGGTACCTACGTGTGTATGGTTTTCCTGCTAACCTTCGTAATTCGTTATCGGTTTAATTGTGGCTGCATTTAATACCGTGGTTTTTAGGTTGCCTAGCCATTTGACGCCACTGGGACTCTTACGATTGAATATTGAAACGCAATAATACATATATGATAAATCAACGCATCAGCCCGTTTTGCTCAGAATTTACTGTAAATTTTTCATATTTCACATTAAAAAAATATATTTTAAAATATTATTAATTAACAATCAGATATAGCCTATGTCACTCAGGAATAATGTAACTTACTACCGATGCAAGAATTTTTGAAATCAGTTCTGTAGTTCAAGAGAATACTTTCTACAAACAAACTCCCAAACTTACAACTTGGTTAAGTTTGTTAGTTTGTGAGTTTAGATTTTTCTAATTTACATTAATAATATATTATTAATTCTATAGAGAGGTATCTCTATAATATTAATGTAGATTAGAAAAATCCTAAGTTTTTTAAAAGTTAAATAAAAAAACTACCCAGTCTCGCTAACTTAACTCGTCTTATTTTAATTAGTTTATCTCTGGAGAGATATGAAATAAAAAAATATTTGATATACTTTCTCACATAATTATATGTTAAAAATATGTCTATTTATATATGTACATAAGTTAAATCTATATATAATTATGATTACATAGATTTTCCTTTTCTATACTACGTGGATGAAAAACAAGCATACTGATGGTAGCGGTTACCGGAGGAACTATCATAAATAAGGGATGAAAGGGGTTTACATTTACATTAGTATGACAAATTTGCCGAGATACTCGTAGGCTATAGTTTATATACTCAAGTGATATCAGCGTAACGGCCACGTTAAATCACTAGAGGTCAGCTTTTAGTCCATGCTGATTGGAAATCTACCGATAGGGTAGATCTACCTTCATCTAATTGGATACGACATTTAAAAAAAGTAGTCATGAGGACTGTCGACAGAAGTAAAAACTTAAAACTATAAACTGCTTGTTTGTTTGTTGTTGTTATTTTTAGATATCCAAATTAATTATTTGATCTTAAATTAAAACGTGTAAATCAAAATTATTTACATTTATCAGGTTTTCACATCTATTGGCACTCTGAGTAACAATTATATTTATTTTCATATGGTTTATTTATCATCAAAATACATGGGCTGCGCAAGCCCAGTATTAAATACAAATACAACTAAATTAAAATAATAACGAATATACATTTTTGCTATCTATATACATAATATCTGCGTTCAATTAACTTAATTCTCTCTATCACTATCATTCACTTCAACAATATTTAATCTATTTGTACTGTCGATCATTTGACACGTCACCTTCCTCTTGAAGTATTCTCTTCAAAAAAACGAATTGTCTCGTTCCACTCTGTGCCTGATACAAACTTTTGCCAAGATGTATAAAGTTAAGATTTCTTAAAACTATAGTGACGTCAAATTATGTTATCGTTTTCTTAAGGAAAAATATATCAATATTTTGAAACACATATCGTTACATAGCTTATAATAAATTATGGTTACTTCACATAGCCTTGGGTTAGACACGTGGGCATATTAATTAAGTAGTATGCATAGTTTATGTTTGTTAAATTAAGTAACTTAATGTACAGGTATTTTAGGTAGACTGTGTTATTCTTTACATACGAGTAGTATAATTATGTTATTCTATATCACGAATGTAGCATTCAATTTAGAAATTGAATCGGGCTCACAATACCAGTGCAAGAAATATAAATCTGTTTAGTTATACGGATCAACTAAACGAGCAATTGTACCTCTTTTAGCCAGTACCAAGCTAATCACAAACATTTATACCTATATTATCTGTTATTACCTACATCTAAATAACCGGCGTGCGCACTCGTTTAGTTGGTGCTAAGCTGACATCCGATTCTAAGCATCAAGTTCAATAACTCGGTGGGTGGGTTACTCCCACAAACATCAACGTTTTAGTGATAATTTCCGCATTTGGGATGCCATATCATTAGTATGCTTTATTGCCAAAATAAAAATCCTTAATCCAAAAGATGCGTGAGATGAGAGAGAGGTGAGAGCGCTTTTAATGTAGGCAGCGTAATAGTTAGTCTGATTTTCGCTCTGATCTCCACATTTTTCGCGAAATGACTAAATAGCATGAGATGGTCAATTGAAGTTATCGGCCATTGTTTTGAGGACAATCTGGTGAAGAAAATTGTTATATAGGGTTTTTCACCAAGAACTTTCTTTTTAAATCAAAATAAAACAATAAATTTAGATGATAATGATTCAATTTTTTATTATATTACAATAAGTAAGGTTTGGCAATTATGAATGACAAATAATATTTGATAAATGTCCACAACGACCTTATTGTGTGATGTAAATTATAAAACGGAAAAATAACGAAGGTCTACGACCAGTGTGTGTTACCAGTGATGACATATGGAACAGAGACGTGGTCTCTGAATGTTGGCCTCGTATCAAGGCTCAAAGTCGCTCAGCGGGCCATGGAGCGGGCTATGCTTGGTATTTCCCTACGTGATCGAATCCATAATATGGAGATCCGTAGGAGAACGAGAGTGACCGACATAGCCTGCCGGGTTGCCATGCTGAAGTGGCAATGGGCAGGACACATCGCTCGACGAACCAACAACCGTTGGGGAAGAAAGGTTCTCGAGTGGCGACCACGTATCGGACGGTGCAGCGTAGGACGGCCGATACGCCGAGCAGATGGACCGACGATCTGGTCAAAGTCGCGGGGAGCCATTGGATTCGGTTGGCACAGGACCGCTCGTAGTGGCGTTCTCTTGGGGAGGCCTATGTCCAGCAGTGGACGTCGAAAGGCTGATGGATGGATGGATGGATGATGTAAATTATATTGACCCACATTAAGCTGTTATATATAAATGATTAATATCCTCCTGCTAAGTAGTACAATAATCAATTAATGCGTATTATATTCATAACTAACCAATCTATTTCTATAATGCATTCATAGAATTCCCTGACATCATAGGATCAAGAGATAAAGCATATTAGCAACCACTACTGCATTAGAATAAAAAACTCCCAGTTTCCCATTAATTAGTACTTTAGGAAGAACCGCAGGCACGTACGCCTTAATACGTCAATTCTGTTAGGATCAACGTACACGAATCAACAACATAATATAAAATACGTCACACGCCGTCTTTTTTCTAGATACCAAAGTGCCATCTAGATTCATAGGCAAAATAAATATAGATTGTTTGCCCTTTCTTCGTCTATGGTGTGAAATGCTAGAAGCTCTCATATCACTTAGGATTCAAAAACATTTTAGAGGACAGCAACAAGTAAAATCCTTTTTCGTGCCACTAAATATATGTGAAAAAAGTGAAACTTTAATATTTCTGCGTAATTTTTATAATATATCTATGTAAAATTTCGTGGTAATCATTTGAGTAGTTACGGTATCAAGAACTAACAAACATTACTGTAATATTAAGGTATATATAAAAAAAATACTAATAATTTACCGATAACCGATTTTACCAATACAATTTTTTTATACTTAGAAATATTTGTATCCGTAAAATCGGTTTGTTTGCCCAAATGTTTAATGAAATATTTTTGCATTCGCCTTACACTGTCATCCAATCAAGAATTTATAATAATAAAATAAATAAGATTCTGGACTCATCCCACTCTCCTTGGCTAAGGAGAATTGGCGCAGACCTGTGGTACTTAGCACTGACGACCGCAGGGATGCATGGCAGAGCAAAGAGCTCCACGGAAGGTTTTACCGGACCTTACACGGGCCGGACGTAGATTTCCTAGCTTCCGTGGCCTGGCTACGTTTCGGTAACCTATTTGGGGAAACCGAAGGTTTTGTCTGTGCAATTACTGACGAAGTTATCATGACGAACAGCTACCGGAGGGATATCCTAAAGGATGAGTGAGTCCCTTAGGCATATTGTCTCTGGTTGTTCTCGTCTTGCTAACGGCGAGTACTTGCACAGACATAACCAAGTGGCCAGGATCATCCACCAACAAATTGCTCTGAAATACAGGCTTGTGGACGTAGAAGTGCCTTACTACAGGTATGTAGTTGACGACAGTTCTCGAAAACGGTCGTATCACACTGTACTGGGATCGATCAATCATCATGGACAGGACTGTTGTCGCTAACAAACCTGATATTGTGTTGGTTGATCGATCTGAGCGCCGAGCAATGATCGTTGATATCACCATCCCACATGACGAGAATCTTGTGAAGACCGAGAAAGATAAACAGATGAAGTATCTGGACTTGGCCCACGAGATTGTTGACATGTGGGATGTGGATTCGGCGATCATTGTGCTGACAGTAGTTTCAGTTAATGGACTCATAGCCAAGAGCCTCGATCAGCACCTTAAGAGGCTCAAGTTGGGTGGTTGGATCAAGGGTTTGATACAGAAAGCGGTACTTCTGGACACGGCACGCATCGTGAGGAAGTTCCTGTCTTTGGAACCCCAACCACTGGCAGTTTGGCCCTTGTGCCCGCTGCCGGTGGGTATGTACGCTTTTTATATTTTTAAATATTTTGTTATTTTTTTATAATATATATGTTTAAAAATGTATTTAGTAGTATAAGATATGTAAATAAAGAAAATAAATAACATTTGTAAAATTTTGGAAACATTTTATTGAAGTAAAGACATTTCAAATTAATCCCGAACATAAATATAATTTATATCGTCCATGTAGAATCGTCACGTGTACGTTCCGCCTATATCGCAGGGGATTCCTTATGCGAACGACCTCAATGTGCACGAGTATAAATAATTTAAACCACCGCAGATCCTCACAAGCGAAGGTTGTACCTTCATAACAAGTTTTTACTTAAGTCTTCTACATTCAATCGTTGTGATTAACCTGATTCGAATGGGGATTAATTGTGAAATATTACTGAATAAACCCAAACAATGGATCTATCGAAGTGGTGAACCAGTCGTTGGATCTATCCGATACAATTTCGACAAACCAACAGCGTGTGAATACATCATCATCTCCTTCAAAGGCAAACTAAAAGGCAAAAAAACCTGGTCTGAAACTGACCACGATTTGATCAGCAAAGAAGTATTTGTATCGTTGCACAAGAGTATTCTACAAGGAAAAAAGTTTATAGAAGCTGGTGAATATGAACATGAATTCGAGTTTCTGCTCCCGAAAGATCTACCATCGACTTTCAGAAACAAAACATGTACAATTTCATATAAAATACTAGCAGATTTCAAGCTGTCTGGATTATTTGGTGGAATAAAGGAATTTGAGAAAGAAATACAAGTGCAAGGTGATGTGAAACCTTATTTAGATCAGCGTTTAGTTTACGGATTAACAAAAACTCCGTTTCCATCTGACAAGCCAATAGATTTAGAAGTGGAAATCAAAAAGGATTTTTTCAATGCAGGAGAGAGTATACATCTGAATTATACAATCAATAATGAGGCTGATATACCTGTGACCGGAGTGAAGATAAAATTAGTATCAGAAACTACTTATAGATACGACAGTAAAAAAAAGAAAGTGCAAAGAAAAACTATTAAAACTAGTGTTGTGGAATGTCCTGGTGCCAAAGAAGATAGTGAGGCTAAATTTAGTTGTGTAGTGCCCACGGTACCAAACTTACATACGATACAACATTCAAAGTTTTTCAAAAAAGAATATAAAGTAGTTGTTACAGCTACATTCCCGTTTCCTCATTTGGACTCTTCAGTGTCAATTCCAGTAGTTATATCAGGAACAAATCTTATAGAATTGGAAGCAAAATGACACAATCAATATAATATATCGACTACCTCACTTACGTGTTATCCCTTTTGTTAGTGACTATTAATATTCGTGATTCTCGGATAAGTATTATTAGTATTATATTCGATTATTATTGTAATATATTAATTATTGTGATATTATGTTTTCCTATAACGATATAAGTTTATTAATTAATAATTATAAGAAGAGACTGGATAGTTTTAGTAGAAAATTATTAATTTTAATAGTATTCCTTATAAAGGTATTCCAAATAAAAGTATACCAAAATAAATGTTTATTGATTTTAAATTACCTTCTTAAAAAAATATACCTACCTATAACATACTTATATGCTATTAAAAAGCTGTAACAAAGGAAATTTGAGGAAAAATTACTGTATTATTTCCATATCACGCCACTACAAAGCGGATTCTTATGATTTTTTTTTTATTGCTTTGCTCTTGATAGGAGTAAAAACTGGCATACGTTTTATCCCTATATCACTATAATGAGAACTTGAGATATATTTTGATCTATATTTTAGCACTTGACATGCTCAGCTACTCTTAAAGTACAAATTATACTTTGTGAATAAGGAAAGAGTATTTTAGTACAGGCGGGAATCAAACCTGCGTCCCTTCCTATCCGGGGAAGTGTTCTAATCCACTGAGCTACAGTACTATCTTTTAGACATACCCAATCTCCTTATCACATATGTCTTAACAACCAACGCCCTCTATCGGAACGCATTTACATGCATCACAAATTATAACTTGAGATACTCGTATAACCAAAAAACTAGCTTTTGTTTGTGCCAGAGCTGAGCTGAACTATAGGCTAGTCTTTGTCATAATATCAATATTGAAATTTTATTTAGGCATTTTTTTCTAAATCATACTTTCTTGCTATACCTATCTCTATTTATATAAACATTGAGTGCGATAACGTTTAAAATATTTAATATTTTTGTATAATAACTTCTTAGCATCAAACATTTTCAACACTCAAGTATTTGAGGTGAACAAACTTGTTTGGTAGATGTTCATTTTATAACTGGTTCTTCAAAAAACTAAACATACAATACCAGTTTCAAATAACGAGAGACTGAGTTGGGAAACCCAATGTCAGGCACTAATATTTTTATATCGTTTGTTTACTGGTTATCGGTTGTTAAATTGTCACTGCTTGATGAAAGAAAACATGGTGAGGAATCCTACACACCTATATTTTTATTTTTTGTTATGGCGTGAAAAATATGTCCCTAACCGCACACCCCGTCGTTCGGGGCAATGAACAGGGTAGTGTGGGGCCCTCAGCCACTAAATAAACCCACCGTGTGCCGTCTCTACGCCTGTATCGGCGGCCACAAGGAAACCAGCATATTTGAAAAATTCTCTCAACGGCTTGCGAAGTCTGTCAGCCATAGTCAGCCGTGAGTCATCGCCCAATAGTGGGACAGTATCTAATAGGTTGATAAAAAATATATTAAATTTATTACGTTTTGGATAGATCCTCTGCTCAGCTAATATTATAATATTGGTGCCTTGCTAGAATGTAATTATCTATCGTATATTTCATTCACTCTCTTTTTTGATTACTCTATACCTACCCCTGAGTATCATCGGGGCCTTTATTTTTTGTTAAGGCGGGAACAATATACCTAGCCGCACACCCCTTTGTTCGCCGATCATTGCTTTGACGACGATTGGCAGCGAGAGCTCCCCACCTATTGCCGCGACGAGTTCACGGCGCTGCTCAGCCCAAGCTGGGCACGACACGAGCATGTGCCGCGCCGCGCCGTGTTCTCGTCGCAGCCGCAATGGTGACAGCGCGGAGTCGCCGTCCCCTCCTTGGTCATCATTTAGCCCTGGGGTTCTATATTTACCATTTTAGGTATCAATAATTTACGTACCTAACAATGACAATAGGACAAAATTTTCTATATATATCTAAAAAAGATATCGTCTCTGGTAACAAACACAAACACAACGTACGAATGAAATAATAGTTGCCTAAAATATATATAGATTTTTAATATGAAGAGTTCTAATTCATTAGCATAAAGCAGTTAACTGTCAGCTTACTATATATAAAGCATCATTTAGTGTTTCAGTCAATACGTATAGAACCTATCCTTGAAATAGATGATGACCTTTTTGTACCAACACAGTACGTCTACAAGCATGGCGGTTCTACTATACCACAAAAAAAAAGTATAAAAAAACCTTATTAACATACTGGCAATGTAAACATATTATAGCTCCTACACGCGCTAGATCTTACGCGCATTAACTACGTATACAAATGTAAACCAGTTAGACTTAATCACAGCCATACATATATATTTTGTTTACTGTTACAAAGCCAATTCAAAGTTCTAGTCATTGATACAGTATGATTCATGCTCAGTATAGCAAGAGATTTTGCTAACGCAAATCGTGATCTTATGACAGATAAAATGGGAATTGAATGTCAGATTGCGCTAAAATCTGCATATACAGGTGCTTATAAATGTGGTGATCTTATTCAAGGAATCCTCAAGTACAGACTCGACAAGCCAACATATTTTCAATCTATTAGAGTACAATTCAAAGGAGCAGGGAAGATTTCGTATAGTGATGTTGGTAATGGCTTTCTTTCTGATGATGAACAATATATATTACAGATGAAGACAATTTACCCTGTTGATCTGGATGCAGGAAACTACGAGAGCCCATTCGAATTTTTACTACCAAATAATTTGCCATCGTCTTTCAAAGATAAAACTTGTAAAATATCGTACAAAATCATCGCTGTTTTCAAGAAATCTGGTTTATTTGCGGACAAACAATTCGTGAAGGAAGTCGCATACCGCGGTGGTTTGGAACCAAGTACGGAGCAACCTTTCGTCTCAATATTAACAAAAACACCATTCTCCTGGCATTCTAGTAAGTCAATCAGCTTCAAAATACAAATTGAAAAAACCTTTCTCATACCAGGAGAGGGTATACAACTATTATTTCATATTCATAATGATACAGATGTGTCTGTGACTGGTGTCGAAGCTAAAGTGATCACGCAAATTACTTGGTTCGTAAACAAAAACAAAAGATTACAACACGAAAGGTTATTAACAGGAGTGTTGTAAGACTGATATGCATAAATGCTCATAAAATAGTCAGTTATAAATGTGTTGTCCCGACTTTCCCAGAATTATATTCTATACAACATAGCAATATTTTTGCTAGAGAATATATATTGCATGTGACCGCAATATTGCCTTTTCCTCACAAAAATAAAATAATGGAAAACCCAATACTTATTGGAGAAAAAAAAATCAACAATAATATTGAAGGAAAAAAAGGACACGGTTTTCAGATTAATTGATCTATTTTTATGTGTATTGTAAAGACATAGAAAAACCTATTGCACTTACCGTAGTCACAATTGTATTATATTTTAATAAATTATATTTAGTAATGCATTCAAGTTTACTAGCCGACCGTACTTCTTTCAAGCTCTCAACATCATCTATAACGATGATTATTTTAGGTTAGTGTAAAGTTTGTGTGGCATTACCTATGTATTCTTAATATTGTTGAGCTTATAACCTTCGCTGTTACGTGGACCTCACAGTATATTAAGATTTTTCTGTACCTAGACACGTCATCTCTTACGGCTAATATACCAGTACTATCGAAAATACAGTCCACTTTATTTCTCATGTCCGTTAGGAGCCTAACAGTCACCATATACCATCAGGTGGCTCGCCTGCCCCCATTATCAATCAATATATACTTTGGAAAATCCAAAAGTGCACGCCTCATAATCTTAATTTTTCACAATAAAATTGATTATTTGATAAGTAATTAATAATGTACTGGTCTTATTTTTCACTTTGTGTTTAATGTATAGTGCTAAGCATGTCAAATGCTAAAAATATATATAAATATTTATAGGGTTTGCGTCATTATTAGGTAAAATCTTAATTGTAAAATTAAGTTTACCTGGTCGGTATAATGTATGAAAATACTTCCGACAGATGGTGCAGGCGTCACCCAAAAAGACGTTAAGTATGAATGTGTTATCGAAATTAGCAGTCAGGAGCAATTGTCAGGATGGCTGAATTGGTAAAGCATCTGGACGGTATCCAGAAGATGCAGGTTCAAATCCTGCTCCTGACTGTTATTTTCGATTTCACATTTTTCACTTTGTGTTTAATGTACTGGTCTTACTAAGTAGTTTTCAATAAATCACATAGATAGCACTAATTTCAAAAAATACTAATGAGTTTAGCGCTAATTTTAAGAAGTATTAATATATTGGTCTATAGAAGTAGTTCTCACGAAATAAGGTATAGCCGGTATGGCGCTGGTTTTAGTGTCAGACACTGTGCCATAGAGTCGAGCGTAAATATTCACTATTTTTTTGTTTCTTTAATTACAATTATACCACATCAAATCAGACCGTGAAAAGTAATAGAGCCCTATTTGTAGTTATACTCAAGTAAAAAAGAAAATAAGACTCGATTAGTAGAGTATTACGGTCGTTATCGTGTTAACATACATTACCTACAACAAACAGACGTCCAAGACAGAACATTTTTAAACAGTTTTTTAACTAGTTTAAATAACAAAATGGCATAAAAAATATCTGTTTTTCTTTATATGTGTGTATATATATTATTTTACAAGTGCAATATATGTATGATAAATAGACACATTTTAAATTTGAAAAATCAGTTGTTCCATGTAAAACGGGAGTAGTACCCACCTCAACGCTTCGCTTATGAGGCGTGCAAAAGTATGGATCACTTATTGCTTTTATTTATCCATACTTTAGAAGAAAGCTTTTTTTCCTAGCGGCATCAGCTGAGTCAAGGCCGCACTAAAATTTCAATCACCATTCATGGTACTCGTATTAATTATAAGCCTGCCAATATAATCATTTAGAGGTGGTTGTGTTTTATATGGTGAGTGAGAGTGCCAGAAGCCCAATCCTCTTCTTATTATTCTTCCTATCGTCTCCTTTATGCTTTCTATTCTCTCCTCATTATCCTTCCTCTTTGCTCTCTATCTCTTTGCTTGGAGATGGCGACATGCAAGTGATGACATCTATAGGCTACGGTAACCGCTTACCATCAGGTGGTCCGTTAGCTTGTCTGCCACCCATGTAGTTTAAAGAAAATCATCGTGATAATTTACGGCGGTTTAAAACAAAGAAGACGGTAGTACTTATTCGTTTAGTTCCTAAAACGACTGAGTGCTCTCATCTACCCCCTAGCCAAGTGGCAGAAACGCCAGTAGAATAGAATAGAATAACAATGTATGAGATTGATATAAGGTTACGACAACGTAAGCGTAACCGACTGTCAATACCATACATTGATTAATATATTCTTTTATATTTCTATCGTATTTCTGTTATATTTATATTCTATTATCGCGTTAATCTTTACCTAGAATAATATGTTCATTAGGTATGAAAAATTGTAAATACCAGGTCAAGAATTGTCGTCAATATGACTACTTATTCTTAGTATGACAAGGGGGCCGTATGTTTATGTAAAGCAATTTTGCGTACATTATTTCGCTGTAAAAGGAAATATTGTATTTCTTATAAGAATTTGAAGGAACGGGGAAAAACAACTGTTTTAAACACAAAGTGACAAATGTGAAATCGAAAATAACAGTCACGAGCAGGATTCGAACTTGCATCTCCTGGATACCGTCCAGATGCTTTGCCAATTCAGCAATCGTGACTCTTGCTCCTGACTGCTAATCAGCAAGCATCTGGACGGTATCCAGGAGATGCAGGTTCGAATCCTGCTCGTGACTGTTATTTTCGATTTCACATTTTTCACTTTGTGTTTAATGTATGTTGCTAAGCATGTCAAATGCTAAAAATATATATAAAAATATCTAAATAAATAACTGTTTCTTTGGTTTTTGGATAGCTAGTTTTTAATGTTATAAAGATGGATGTGCTAAGGAAGTCATGGCATACTCACACTTGCCGCATACCAAATATTAAATATACAACCTGCACAACATTTAATAATAAGTTTAAAATCAAATAAATAAAATTCAAGTGTCTGTTTGCAATGTCTAAATAATAGCTTTTAATACTAAATCCATATGGGAGTATTACAAGTACGTTACCTATAACAAAATACTAACTTATAAAATCTGTCTGTCTGTCTTTTTATTTGTTGGTCTGCCTGTGCTTGTTCCTGTCAATCTTCGGAACGGCTAGATTGATTTGGACGGAACTTTCACAGGCAGATAGCAGAAAAAACATTTTTCTTTCTTTATTTTGTTGCACTACAGGTCTCCTTAAATGGGAGAGATTAGGCCATAGTTCACCACGCTGGCCCACTGTGGGCTAGCAGAGTTCACAAGCCGTCAATAAAATCTCTCAGGCATCCACATTTCCTGCCACCACTGAAGGTATGTTATATGGTTCCGGTGGCCCGCCAATAAAGGCGGAGATACGGGACACGGTGGGTTTCTTTAGTGGATGAGCGCCCCACACTACCCTGTTCGTTGCCCCGAACGACGGGCTGTGCGGTTATAAACATTTTTTCCCGCCTTAAAAAAAAATAAAAAAGGGTGACATGCTTGTTGATTCATATGCCCATTTGAACCACAATACCTACAGTTTTAAGAGTAAATCTGCGGGGTTTTTTTATAAGTCGTCATTGTTTATATATTATTGTGTCGTTATAAAATGTAGATAACAAGTACTTGTGTTATCAATTCGACATCAAGCGTGCGCGCCTTATTGGGCATCATTGCAACTTTTGCTCTGACCACGATGGCGGTTTGTGCACGCATCAGGTCAATAATATTTTTAAACGTCATAAAAATATACCTATTCGACTTCATTAAAAGTAAATAATATCTAAGACAAACGAGATCATACAATAATTTTGTTTTTGGATTCTGACAACTTCTTTTGACTGTTAAGTGTTGAATTAGTTAGGACCGACTGCCTAAAGTGTTCTCCGAAGCACGAAGGAGGATAGGTGTTAACAAATAGATGTAACTTTTTGGTCATCAATCTGATCTCAGCGGAGCGAAAGTCGCTTAACCTTGCATTAAATAGCCTAATAAAGTATTTCTTTCTCAAAGTTATGAAGTTTACAATCTCGAGGATAACAATTATTCACAATTCCTTTAAAAAAAACACAATTTAAGTAGGCATATTTACCTTTGAATCTAATGAGGCATTAAGGTTGTAATGAAGTTTTCATAATAAAGCCCCTAGTAAGAACTTCAAGTGGACAACTTTGGGAAAAAATACTTTATTGGGCTATTTAATCACTGGTTAAAGTTAATTAATATTTATATTTTAATTATTGTGTCATATACACACATATTCAACATACTGGTAATGCATACATACAAACTAAAATCTATCTTAATAATCTAATATATAAAATTCTCGTGTCACAGTGTTTGTCGCCGTTCTCCTCCGAAACGGCTTGACCGATTCTTATGAGATTTTGGGTGTATATTCAGTAGCTCTCAGAATAGGATGTAAACTATTTTTCATACCTCTTAGTGATAAGGGTGGTCCACACCAAAAATTATTTTTATTTTTCGACCAATTTTCAAACTTAAAATGTATCTATTTATCATATATTGCACTTGTAAAATAATATATATATACACGCACATATCAAGAAAAAACACTATTTTTAACACTCATGATGTTTTTGATGCCATTTTTGTTATTTAAACTAGTTAAAAATCTGTTAAAAAAGATTCTGCCTTGGACGTCCGTGTGTCTGTAGGTATGTTCGGATAATGTATGTTAACACGATAACGGCCGAAATACTTTACTAATAGAGTCTTTTTTTTCTCTTATGTTTCAGTATAATTACGAAAAGAACCCTATCACTTTTCACGGTCTGATTCGATGTGGTTTAATTGTTATTAAATAAACAAAAAATAGTAAATATATATACGGTCGATTCGATGGTACAGTGGTACACTGAAACCAGCGCTATCTACCTTATTTAGTGAGAACTACTTCTATAGAACCAATATAGTAGTACTTATATTTAAAGTAACATAAACGTGTCTTTTTTCGCGTAAAAATTAGGTGAAATTATTAACTACATTTTACCCGACGTTTCAACTGCGTTGCAGCAGCCGTGGTCACGGAACAACCACACCGACAGTTGCATTATACCATGATAATTAACTATTTTCGATACGAATATGTAGTTGATGTACACAGGTGCAAAACCAACATTTCACTGGTGGAGATATATGTTAGAGAGCTGAAGAAACTAAGTAGAATCCATCCATCAGTCTTTTAACGTCCACTGCTGGACAAGGGCCTCCCCAAGAATGGGGGATAGTGCCGTAATCGCCACGCTTGGCAGGCGGGTTGGCGATCGCAGTGGATGTTGTTAATACTCGAAGGAGTGCTGCTGCCCACTCCCCCGGGTTTTCCCTCAGTCGGCTCTTACGACTCCCATGGGTGGAGAGGCTAGAATACCGTGATCTAATGTGTTAAATGCATTGGTGAAATCTCATAATGTAAGTACAGTGAGATTACCTCTAACCATGCCTGATCTGATGTCAGTGCTAATGTTAATTAAGGCTGCGACAGTGCTATGGGAAGAAAAAAATCCGGATTGGATTTCAGGAGATTGTTTTTAAGAAGATAGGAACTAAGCTAGTTGTGGACAAGCTATTTGACACTTTGATGTATACGAGACTGTTATAAGAATTCAGCCGAAGTCCTTTTTAAACAAAGAATTTATTATATTTACCAGAATAGAATCTTACATCTAGGACAAAGCACAGCTTGTCCTTCAAAACTCTTCATATTAAGACAGGTGAACTGTGATGGCCTATATTAACAACTGAATGCGACAGCTCTATGGAACCATTGCCACCGATCTTCAACAGATGTCACTAGGCGTCTTTTTAACAGCAATTCAATAGATAATATTTGCAATGGAATGAGGATGAATATTAAATTTAGTATTTTCCTTTTGGTAATGATTAGTGTAGGTACTGTTATTCTGTCGTGGTTACAAAATCCGAGGGCGTGGTGCTACCTAATTAATTTTCCAACATTTATTGAGGACGTATCTTTAAAAACGGCTCATTCCTTAAATTTAAATTTAGAAAAAAAAATTGCTGTGTTCAATTCTGTACCAACTTAACATTTTTAATGACTTTTAATGATATTATGGTGGTTTATACCATTTAATTTTTCTAAAAATTTTCTTTTTGTAGCCAATTTTTAAAGCATACTGTTTAGCGTCAAAATGTTTGCTTCCTGATGTTTTGTACGGTCAATTCACAGAAATATTCTTGAAGAAAGAAACGCTTTGCCAAAAACAACAACAATCTATAAATGAGATCAAATCCTTGCAGCAAATGATCTTGTGATTGTGGGGCTTTCATCTGGAACTATTATAATATAGTTTATAATCTATTATACACTATATTAAATTAAACCCGCTTTATAACGCTTGAAAGGCAATAATTACCAAGCGACATTTTGGGCGATATTGAGTTATATACATATCAAAAATCAGCAAAAATCAAATCATTCTAATACATTTTATGCAAAATATAGAGATAACTGCAATTTCTTTTGTCCTGTCATTATTGTATCCGGCTAAAACAGGTAGCACATTATTAGTCTACAAAGTTTTAATTATAGTTCTCTTTTAAAATTATTCCTGTTATCATAAGTATCTCAAACTATTACTATCTCCACACTGCATACACAGTACGTGTCTATAATATCCTCTGTCTACGCATTATCAATATTAAATGTTATAAGTACAAAATAAATTTAGGTTCGAGACTACGCCGTATTTTATTCTCCCCTACTTTAACTTTGCGCCAATATCATATTTTGTGAGGATGGTATTTTCCATTCATGCTGACAACCTTTACCAACAGTGATGCAAAACTTTGCTATAATCGACAAAAGTAGAGGAAGGTATAGATATTTCTTATTAAAGTTATCTCCGTAGGTACTCATATAATGCTATAAATGTATATGTAGGTTACGTGATTATATAACCTTAACAGTTCACTAAGTGGCTGTACGATTACGGTGACTAAAACACGTATTTCTTTTTAAAATAATCCATTGCACCTTCATATTCCTTTACATAGGACGAATCTTCATAATTTAATATTCCTATTTTGACGGGCAGATCTATCACAATATTGCAATGAGGTATTGGCAATGCAGTTGTTATTCTTATCAAATAACTTATATTGACTAACTGGCAATTTTCTATAGTAAATACGTGTGAGGGCACTTTAAAATTTAAATCTACAGATTTTCTTGCTCCAGCATCAACTGTATTTAATATTTGACATAAGGAGTACGGTACCTTTTTTTTAATAACAGTTGTATCAGATTGACTGTGTCTAAATATGCCAATTTCAAATAAATCTGATGTAACGCTCTTTATTGTAATGTTTGTATCGTTAAAGATATTGTAGTTCAGTACTATTCTACCATTCATTGGTACCACAGAGTATTCCATAGTTATTTTTACTTTGACAACAGCATTTTTTCTCGAAAACCATCGCATTAATTTCTTTTGTTCCTCTAAAACATATTTCGCTCTTAATGGTGCTGATAAAATTTCTGGTACCACATAAATTTCTTCTTCGAATTTACTAGTAAATGATAACCAGCCGGCTTTTACAAATTCTACTTGTATTTGGTAACATATATCACATTTTAAATCATAACTAAAAGCGAGTTTACTCCGTTTGTAAGTCGGTGCAACATCTAAAGGTATGATAAATTTAAAAGCTTTGTAGTTACGACCAACTGGAATCGTTGTTTTCTTATTTACTACAATATCCTCTATATCAACGTAAGTTTCCTCACATTTGTAAGTAAAAGACCAGCGACCATTACTTACTTTTTTCTTTACTTTTCCAAAGCCTTTAAGAGATATGGTCATTTTTTTAATATTTGTTGCATTTTGCACTGTGTATTTTAATACTCCTGTTACATCCTCACCTGGTCGAAAAATCTTTGGTTCTTTAGTTACAGCAATTTCACAAAGAATATCCATCTTTTCACTTATTATTTTTCTTCACGAGTATTGAGCCATCTATAGCCTAAAATCTTCACAGTCTCAAAGCCCACGCCTAATCTGCCATAAAAATAATTATATAAAAGAAAAATCTAATAGAATTATACAATCAGATTAAAAAAAAATGGTAAAGTATGAAATACACTCACATTGGCATTAAAAATAATTTAATCAATTCAACTGTAAATTAATTGAAACAACGAAATATTCGAATAAAGATATGTGTATCCTTTCAATATCGCAATTCAAACA
Source organism: Leucoma salicis (assembly GCA_948253155.1). NCBI lineage: Eukaryota > Metazoa > Arthropoda > Insecta > Lepidoptera > Erebidae > Leucoma > Leucoma salicis. Next base: position 3,148,023 of record OX411808.1, on the reverse strand, counting down.
CAAATAATATTGAAAACTATTTAGAAACGATATTTTCCTATATTTCCTCATATAGGTACTGATATGTACAAAGTTATTAATATCAATATTAAATCCTAATTTGTATAATGTAAACACCATAAATAGAAATGGTGATACCCTGCACAATCGGCAGTTAGGACAATTCTTTGTGTGATCCACTAATATGTTTACTGCTTATCCGTTAATTTGTATGTTATTAAATTTTCCTGGAGCACAAAGATTCCTTAGTGCAGCGTGTTGTCTTAAAAAGTGACGTCACATAATAACTTACATAAATGATTACTGTAGTAGGAGTACTGTATTTAGATATTTTTATATATATTTTTAGCATTTGACATGCTTAGCAACATACATTAAACACAAAGTGAAAAATGTGAAATCGAAAATAACAGTCACGAGCAGGATTCGAACCTGCATCTCCTGGATACCGTCCAGATGCTTTGCCAATTCAGCCATCGTGACCCTTGCTCCTGACTGCTAACCCATAGCACAAGCGTTAAGCTTAGTTTGGGACCAGAGGACGTTGTGTGAAAATGTCCGTGAATATTTATTTTATTTATTTATTTTATTTAAACCAATATGATGGATAGATTGTTTATTTGGCTTGAATTTCATTTTGTATCATATTATGTACAATATTCTACGATATTTTTTTCGTCTTCTGCAAGGCGGAACTGGGCCTCTGGACTCCCGTACGCCCATGCACTTAACGCTACTTTTAGAACATTTCTGCTAGTATGTATATAACTGCCTTGGTGGTCTAGCAGTGGTGGTATGCAACTGCGGATCTTGAGGTTTTGGGTTCGATTCCCGGGTCGGGTCGACAAAAAGAAATTCTCAATGTGCCCTCGAAAAGAACGAAAAGCCGTTGTTCCTTAGCCTGATCTCTCTTTGGTAGTATCAGGATGCCGTCGGACTATGAGAGTGACGATACAGAGAGTGCACAGCCCGCTTTTTTTTTTGTTTAGGCCGGAAAGAATGTAGTGTGGTGTGGGGCCTGCATCCACTAAAGAAACCCGCCGTGTGCCGTCTCTCCGCCTTTATTGGCGGGCCATTGAAACTATGTTACATTCCTTCGGTGGTCCGCTGGCGGCTTACCCTGTCGGGTACCCTCTACTGAGCGACGCATCCGCACACGGAGCGTCGCACCTTCACGGGAGGCCTTGCGGGTGGCGGACGTTCCCCGGTCCATCCACCCGCAGCCTCACCTAGGGCGGCATGAGGCGCAAATACTCGCGCCTGCGCCGTCCCAGTCGCTGGCGGTGGTTTGGGTCAGCGGAAGAGTCCTCCTCCCTGGCCCTCTCCGCCGCTTCCTTCCGCAAGATAACCTCCTCGCAGAAGGCAGCGACCACGGCCCAATTCCTGTCGCTGCCAAGTATCGCTCTGGCGACGCTCGGCAGTGAGAGGTCCCCTCTATTGCCGCAATGAGTTCACGGTGCTGCTCGGCCCAAGCCGGGCACGACTCGAGCGTGTCCTGCGCCGTGTCCTCGTCGCAGCCGCAAAGGTGACAGCCCGGAGTCGCTTCCTTCCTTGCGACAATGTATAGATATCTTTTTTTTCTTTTTTTTTTATTGCATTTAGTGGCAGACGTGTGGGGCCGGCTTTAGAATTGTCCCACCCCTCTCCACCCATGGGAGTCGTAAGAGCCGACTGAGGGAATATCAGGGGAGTGGGCAGCAGCACTCCTTCGAGTATTAACAACATCCACTGCGATCGCCAACCCGCCTGCCAAGCGTGGCGATTACGGCACTATCCCCCATTCTTGGGGAGGCCTATGTCCAGCAGTGGACGTTAAAAGGCTGATGGATGGATGGAGTGGCAGACGAGCCACGATCCATCTGATGGCAAATGGTAACCGCCGCCCATGGACTCGACTATACCGAGAGTATTGTGCTGCTCACCAATTCATTTCACAGATGAAATCAAATATAAACGGCTATCTCCTGCTACAGCCAAAACGCAACGATGTGCTTCATGGCCGGTCACACGGGAGATGGTGGTACCAATCCGCTCGGGCCGGATACCAAGTGAGTACTCCCACTTGGTACCCAGCCCTACCACCAGTCGTGCAATGGATGATAATTGCTTACTTCCCTTAGTCGCCTCATACGACACCCGTGGGAAAGAATGGGGTGATGACACTTGTATTCTTAATCCGTCACCACTCTGCCGAAGCAACCGTGTCCCGACAGCACCTGCACCAGCCGAAAGGTAAGGACTCCGTGACGTCACCCTGCCCACTTTTCCAGCACCGGCTGGAGCGCCCCTACGGTCCGAAGACCGGCCCGTGGCGCTTCCAACCGCGTCCACCAGCTGGCCATGGCAGCTCAGCGGGCATCGCCCTGCCATCTGGCCATCACGCTGGGTGGGAGACGTCCACCCCCCTCCCACTCTTGCGACGCCCGCCGATACACCTCGGCGAGCACCTCCGCCTCCAAGTCCCATGGAGGGGTTCCGGCCAACGCGCAGAGTTCACAGCCCCCTTAGAATAAAAAACGAAACGTTAGACGAACTTTCATTTTGTGTCATTGTGATTGGTCGCCAGAATTACGCGTCGAAATCTTGACTAATAATAATAGCTTGCGAAAATCCACACACTCGTGCACTATAGGTAATATTTTCTGCGTACATGGCTAGTGTCTGCAGATACTGGTCGCTGTGACTGGAATTATAGTCTGGATATAATTATTATTATATAATATATCTTATTACTTAGTGTTACATAAATAAAAATGTATATACAACCTTTTGCGGCGATGTCCTCCAAAATAATGTCTTTACCCGTGGGAAAATGCCACATGACTGTGTCACTTAAAAGCAATAAAAGGTTAGGAACTGGGTAGATCCAGTTCATGTGTACTTATCTTCTGAAACATGACGTCAGGAGTATTACCAAAAGTAATATTAGGTAGGTACCATTACAAACTTCTATTTCATTTAGTGTAGATAGAATGTTATACCTTTTTTTTTTTTTGTTTGTTTAGGCGGGAAAAAATATTCCTAACCGCACACCCCGTCGCTCGGGGCAACGAACAGGGTAGTGTGGGGCCTTCACCCACTAAAGAAACCCGCCGTGTACCGTCTCTCCGCCTTTATTGGCGGGCCACTGGAACTATGTTACATTCCTTCGGTGGTCCGCCGGCGGCTTACCCTTTCGGGTATCCTCATCTGAGCAACGCATCCGTACACGGAGCGTCGCACCTTCGCGGGAGGCCTTGCGGGTGGCGGACGTTCCCCGTTCCATCCACCCGCAGCCTCAGCTAGGGCGGCATTAGGCGCAAATTTTCACGCCTGCGCCGCCCCAGTCGCTGGCGGCGGTTTGGGTCTGCGGAAGGATCAGCTTCCCAGGCCCTCTCCGCCGCTTCCTTTCGCGAGATGACCTCCTCGAAGAAGGCAGCGACCGCGGCAGATAGAATGTTATACCTACTAAATTTTGCCAGCGGACTCGTCGCCAAAAACCTCAGAACTCACTCCAAATAAAAATGGATTAAAATAATTAGGTTTTCGAAAAAAAAAAAATATTGATTTTTTTTATGTATTTTAAAACTTTATTATTAATAATATTGATATTTAATGCAAAAATCCTCAAAAAAATTTTTTTCAATTAATTATAAACAATTAAAAATTGATGAAATTTAAATAAAAATCACGTGACTATAAACGCGCCATGATTGGTCACCATAGTTGTGACGTCATAATGTTATAGCTATTTAATAACAGTACAGCGTTTACGGCTATTACACGTGACTAGACAATAATATTGAAAATGTATTGCTGAAATACGAGTTGTTAGTTGGTTCCGATTAGCTATGTGTGATAAAGGATTTATTAAGGCAAAGTCTGATAATATCCCTGATGTTGAAATATTTATGATCACCGATTTTTAAAAAAATGACGTTCTGTTTAATTCTGCTGAAGTTGTGCCAAGGCATCAAGGTAAGTCTGTTAAAAAATAATATAATAAATGAAAATATTTAAGTATTTATTCTCCATTATATTAAATATAATGATTCATTTCATAAATTGTAGAGCATCGCGTGAGAGTTACGGCGACAAAGCTATAGGTCATGTTCAACTAAGTCGTAAAAATAATATTTGAATTGTAAAAGGACGGGTATGTCCAGAACACCGAGTTCGGAGTAAAGCTTATTCAGTTACTTTAACTATTAATGAAAAGTCAAGAAAAATTCAGGATGTTCAATGCCATGACTGTGCAGCTTCAGCAGGATAGGAATAAAGACTTTTAAACTTTCGCGATTTGTACACATTATACACAAATATTAATATATCGGGTCTTAATCGCGTATATAATGTTGAGGTTGAATACCTTAATTTCCCGACGTTTCGACCGTATTGCATTGGCCGTGATCACGGGTTGACTGGTGTAGTTCAGCGTTGCCTCCGTGAAGCGCGAGTGTCTGTAACTACCCTCGCCTCGTTTATATTTTGATTTCCGAAGCTGTCGGTACTTCGACACACCACACTAACGACATCCTCACACTGGCGCGTAATGTTTGTTCGGCGATATGTACATGTGTGATGACAGGATTCCATGATGTTGACAAACGGTATCCATCTTCTCGGTTGAAATTAGCATGTTTTTTGATTTCAACCGCTTCCCGCGCCATCCTGGAGTAATAGTGACGGTCGGTGGAGAGGACCTGTGGTTTATGCAGTTCAATTCAGTGGTTGGATCCCGCCTCCAGCAAGTGTTCCGCTATAGCCGACTTTTGTGTATGTCGGTGTTTTACAGCCGCGATATGTTCTTTAACCCTTTCCGCAATTGTACGTTTGGTTTGTCCGATATAAGAACTACCACAGCTGCAATCCACTTTGTAAACGCCAGGTGTCTGCAGAGGGATTATATCTTTTGGAGTACGTAGGTGATGTGATACTTTGAAATGCGGACTATATACAGTCTTAATGGAGTATTTCTGTAGTACTGTTCCAACTTTGTCCGTTACTCCTTTAATATACGGTAAAAAGGCTGGTGCCCTTTCTACCCCAGTTCGTGCCTCCTTCTTCCGCAGTCGTCGTGTGCTACCCCTAAATCCGTCATCAGTAAGTGTACATATCGCCGAACAAACATTACGCGCCAGTGTGAGGATGTCGTTAGTGTGGTGTGTCGAAGTACCGACAGTTTCGGAAATCAAAATATAAACGAGGCGAGGGTAGTTACAGACACTCGCGCTTCACGGAGGCAACGCTGAACTACACCAGTCAACCCGTGACCACGGCCGATGCAATACGGTCGAAACGTCGGGAAATTAAGGTATTCAACCTCAACATTATATACGCGATTAAGACCCGATATATTAATATTTGTGTATAAGGATAGGAATAAATTATTATACTCCTATTAAATTTAAGTTTTTTGATGTTGTAAGCAATAATAATCTTTTATATTGTGTCTACAGGTGGTTGCAAACATGCATTAGCATTACTTATGTGGACTCATCGTAGAAGTGAAGATCCGACACGACACCAACAGAAGTCGCTTGCTATTGGAAAAAATCTCGATTATCAGGCATTCGACGTTTGTCATCTTGGGAAACATTTAAAAACATTTTGTCAGGAGTTGTTTTTGTAGTATTCGTACATAATGGTACAAAACAAGAACGATAACTTTTTAGGTTCGACATTTTTAATATAAATTTAAATATTTAACAATGACAACAAAATTAAATAGATCAAAACACTGTATTTATTATTTTTCTATCAACTGCAATGAGTGAAAACTAACATTATGACGTCACACGCGCTCGGGTTTGTTCGGGAGTTGTCGGCGTGTCTTCGGTACTGGATTCAAAAATTAATTTTTATTTTGAAATAATTTCGAATTATTGCGAAAAAAAAAATAGTTTTGTTATAAAACTTATATATGATCTTTCCATTTATCACAAAAAAAATTTTTTTTCAAAAACCCAATTATGGGGTAAAAATTCACGGTTATTATCGATTAATAATACCTGTATTTTGAAGAAGTGCCATCTAGTAATAAAGTACGGTACTAAATCGATAGTTTCAACATGAATAGATGTGGTTCGCGTCATTTTCTTAGATTTGTTCTGTGTGGGAATCGAACCCACAACAATCGGGCGGAATTCTGGTATCTGAACCACTCCGCCATCTGTACAGTCGATTGCATTATTTGAGTTCGTTGAATGCGTATTTTAGTTATTATTATACGGGCTTGTATAGAAACTAACACAGCTCTATAGCATTTACTCTAAATTGTTTCTAGTGAGTAAGGCTATAACACACTGCCACGCACCATGCCACATGCTCACTCACACGCTGCATGTTTCATGTCGACGTATCTACGCACGTACTTGCGGGAGTGCAGATCTGCATCATCGTGCGGGGATTTTACGCACTCACGCGCGTTGTTGCGTTTTGTGGATTCACGGCGGCTCTGACTCATTTCATTAAATGCTGTTGGCTGCAGTGATAGTGCACTGCAGAGCACGTCACTGCGGCAGGCTGGCCTCGGTGTGCCATACCTTGCGTCTCGCCCCGCACCCACGCGCTGGATTGCATGTGTTTCCGCTTGTAGGCGCGTGATCTGCATGAACGCGCGGGGATGCATTTTGCTGTTGAACTGTTTTTTTTTTCTTTACAAACGGAGATACTTACAAGCAACGTTAGAACACGCATTCATGCGCTACGCTGCGTGGTGCGTGGCAATGTGATAATCGCCTAAGACTTGATATAAACAAAGCCGTATAAAATAATTAGAATAACTCTTTTACGTTTGCTAATACGTAGCATTACAGGCAAATATATAGATTTGATAATTAATAGTAAACAGTTTAATAAATAAAATATAACAAGTTATGAATAGTGTAAGGTAAACTGTAATTTTTAAAAAACTTATAATTATTGCGCATTACCCGCGACTGCCCTCGCTTTCTAGTGATAAATCCATTTTGGACAGGTATGATTTCGGTAAAAACCTTTCACAGTGCTCACCTACAGTCTCAAATAAACCCATAATTATGTAAATTTTTACGGTCCTAGACTGAAGGGCCTCGATAAATTGGGTCCAAATTGAGGTTCAGGCCCAGATCAAACATCTTCATCACGCTAAAGTCATGCACAGCTTAGGCTGAGCAACGCTGTGAACTCGTCGCGACTAAAAGCCCTACCTTTCGCTGCTGAGCTTTGTCAGAGCGATGCTTGGCAGGAATTGGGCCGCGCTTGCTGCCTTCTGCGAGGAGGTTATCTCTCAGAAGGAAGCAGTAGAGAGGGCCAGAGAGGCCGCTGATCCTTCAGCAGATCCAAACCGCCGCCAGCAACTGGGGCGGCGCAGGTGCGAATACTTGCGCCTGATGCCACCCTAGCTGAGGCTGCGGGTGGATGGACCGGGGAACGTCCGCCACCCGCAAGGCCTCCCACGAAGGTGCGACACTCCGTGCGCGGATGCTTCGCTCAGTAGACCTCTGACCCTCTTTCTTATAGTTAATTAAATATCCTACAACGGCTAGACTGATTTGGATCGGACCTTTACTATCAGATAGCTGATGTTATAAGAAGTAACTTAAGCTACTTTTATTTAGAAAAAACAAACTAGGATCCCGCACAAAATAAAATAACGAAATTTTACGAGAACGAAGTCGTGGATAGCATCTAGCCGTATAATAATAGGAGTTACTCCGGCTGTTTTACTAAGGTCCGCGAGTGAGAGCTCCGAATGCATAGACTACACCTCCTCTTTCTCCTCCCCTCTAGATAATCCCTCCTCCTTACCTCTTAATTCTTCGTATATCGTAGGGTTGGTCTTCCACTGAAGTAACGTCAAGCAGTCTTAGTAGTCCGCAATACAGGTGGAGGGAAGGCACATGGCAAGTTATTTTAGTGGATGAGGGCCCCACAGGACCTTGCTCATTACCTCAAACAACAGGGTGTGCGGTCAAGTACAAATCCCTGAAGTTATTAATGTATTCACTAACAAATATCAAGATGAAAGTACTATTGTTGTCCAACCCTTTTTTTTGTTAAGGCTGGAAAAAAATTCCTAACCGCACTCCCCGTCGGTCGGGGCAACGAACAGGGTAGTGTGGGGCCTTCACCCACTAAAGAAATCCGCCGTGTGCCGTCTCTCCACATTGGCGGGCCACTGGAACTATGTTGCATTGCTTCGGTGGTATTGTTGTCCACCCCTGGTAACAGCAGTTTGTTCAACGCGCACCTTTTCTGTTCCAGATAGTTATATTTTACTTTATGAATTCTTTACTAAAAAATTGCTTACCGAAAATATATTCCAATAGATTCGAATATGCACATAAATTCTCTTATTTCACGTTGTATATGGGCCACAAACCGCACGTCTGTCGCAGCCTGCCATGTGTTCCGCCACACAAAGGTATCCCTATTTTCACGGAGGAAGAATATTGTGTGTTATTTTACGACGTGACAAAAAAATCATAAAACAAGACATACGTGGGTATAGAAAAAGTTAACTCAAGACATGTTATTTAGCCCTGTTAATAAACATTGTATTGTATTAAGTTTTATTGCAGCCAGCGCGGCAAGCTCGTAGAGTAAAAATGTTCTGTGCTGACAAGACGTACATCTAATTGACAACATTTCAAAAAAATTAAACGCCATAATATAAATACCGTTTCTTTACTTTCTCATTCTGAATGCTTCTTCTTAATTCTGAATGTTGAATGCTATATAGGTATGCATTTTCTTCTTCTTCTTTATGGTGATCCCGTTGAAACCGCCAATAACCCGTTTTGTGAGGATTCTTTTGTTGACAGGTTTGTCGTAGACGAGCTTAGTTTAAGTACCGCCGTATAACTTCGTGGTAGTTTTGTGAAAGTGAGGTAGTAATACCAAGAGGGATTTTTAAAAATTAGTATTATCCTGTTAATTTACATAAAATTAAAGACAATACATACAATATATATACGAGTATACAATTGTTGGTAGGTTTCACCATTTTATTTCACTGGTATGAAATGAAAGAATAAACGGCTATCTCCTGCTACAGCCAAAACGCAACAGTGTGCTTCATGGCCGGTCACACGGGAGATGGTGGTACTAACCCGCTCGGGCTCGATACCAAGTGATTGCTCCCACTTGGTACCCAGCCCTACCACCAGTCATGCAATGGATGATAATTGCTTACTTCCCTTATACCCGGTTCCTATAATAATAAAACGGGTCGTTTTACTTACAATCGGTAGAATATTCTAACACGCGTAAGTAAAATCTGTTCCTCTAAAATACGAGTCGTAAGTGAATTAACTGACAGTTTGCGACTAACGGATGGGCGGGTTTTCAGTTACGATCCGTAACAACAATCTATGGAAACGCAGATTTATGGTGTTTCTATAAAAAAAGCAACCGATAGTTATGTTGTCAAATATACCAACCGTAGATGACATGTTTACCGGCCAATTTCGGACGGTTTTTAGAAGTCGTGTACTGGTTGGTATATGGTTATTGATGCTTAAAAGGAAAAATATATCGAACTCTGAGATTGAAATGGAGACTGCATTTACTGTTCGATACAGATATAAGAGCGATTTTGATTCAGATCAAATTTGTTTTTCGTTTTAGTCGTTGGGTTTAAAGATAATCTCGAGCCTTAAATTCGGGTGGTTCATTGAATCTAAGGCAAAAGCAGCGGCAAGGAAGCTTGGCGTACTTGCGAAATTGCGACAGTACATTACGTCACGGCAGCTTTTAATGTTATATAGAACCTAAGTCCGCTCATGCATTGCGTAGTATTTTCTGGTTATACGCATTACTGTTTGGGTAGGTACTTAGTTGTCGCGTTTGAACCGATGCTGCTAAATATCATCTATATTTTTACTGACCATCAGGAGAGTTATAGTCAAGCACTCGTTTAGAACAAGTAAAAAAATTCAAAATCAATCAGTAATAAATACTACGTTGTACGTGGTATTATTACTTCCATGAGCTATATATAAGAGCCATATATTATAGAAAAAAGAATCCTGTGACTATGGTTGTTGTCATAGGTCATAATTATCTTCTTCTTCCTTAGACGAAGGACGAAGGATATTATAGACAAGCTATCAGCATATACAGTGTCGAGATAGCAATAGATAACCTGAATAATTTTAAAAGATAACTATGATTATAACTTTGTTGATTAAAAATGTACCTGTTTTAGCCGGTAAAATAATGACAGGACAAAAGAAATTGCAGTTATGCTTATATTTTGCTTAAAATGTATTAGAACATGTAAAATTAGCGTATATAACGTGATTAATAGAGGTTTTTCTACGTCAATACAAAAACAAGCTTACATACTGATGATGGGGACGGTTACCTTATTGTTTGGACCCAGTTCATTGGGTCCAAATACTACTAACGCACACACGAAAAGGATAAATATCCTGTGTCTCTCTCACTCTTGGTAAAACCTAGTATGTGCATCCTTTTCTTCATCCTTAATGTCAAAATAGTAGCGAGTCTATATTATTCTTCGTCTAAGTCTTCTTCTTATTTAATGGCTTATGTGTCATAATTATGATTGTTGTTCAAGTTGACAGTAGTATTTAGTGCGTTAGCGTTTCGTTTAGATGTAGGCATTAAATAGTTATTGTAATGTATGCAATGAAACACGGTCAATAGCGGACTGAATGGCGTTTATTGTGGTCGCATCGTAAGCGACCGGTTCTCCAGCGCAGGCCAACGAGGTGCAGGGGTAGGGACGAGGGGGCCGCGGCCGCTGGCCGCGGCGCTGGCGCGTCTTGCCCCCACCCGATTCATTCGCCGAAGAGACAGAGCAACGCAGTGGTCGCGCGCGCCTAATATTTTTACCTTGTACCTTTCATTGAACATTACAGTTATTTTAAAGACGTCTAAAGTCTATCATTACCGTCCTAGTCAGCATAGATCGGCCTAGTGACAGTACACACATCCAATTGGGAGTATCATATTATGACGTGCGTGAGGGTACATTTGTAAAAATCTTATATTAAACGTAATACACAACACTTTTCTCTCCTTAAAATATACTATTTACCACAAAAAATATCAAAAATTAAGTAAGTATACTTATAACTAATTATACCAAATAGCCTATGTTTTCCAATGTGTAGTAGTAAATATAAACTAAAGATAACAGTTTAATACATATTATAAATAATTAATGTTTTTGTCGGATCGTGGCCGTAAAGTCATTTTGTGAGGACTGTAAGTGCGATGTTGACGCACCCGAGTGCTCACCGCTGCACGCTCGGATTCAACCCCGTACACCTCACCCGCCTGCTCCCCGACACTCGCATATCCTACCTCACCCGTCTGAATTGACGGCGACACACTACTAGCGGACGTCTGCCGATCCTTTGTTGGAGTCAACCAATGCTCGTCGATAATCTCATCGGAGTGTTTGTTACCGCAACCGGCCCCTGTAAACTGTGAAGTATCACAGTTCACCCCAGACAAAGAATGACGAGAACTTCTATTAGGTTTACTTATGATTTGGTCTATGTGACGTCTATGGGTACGATTGTCATCGACGGTCCAAACTTTATAAGAAAGCGGCCCTGTTTAATCGACTACTAAGCCATCTTTCCATTTAACCTTACCACCTGTGTAATTACGAACTAACACCGTGTCACCGGGTAACATTTCCCGCATAACACCGCCGCGCCTCGCCTCTTGTTCACTCTGTTTCTCACTGACTAAACTCTCAGTACAGGGTCGCAATAAACCTAATCTACCACGTAACCTGCGTCCTAGCAATACCAACGCTGGTTCCTTTTGTGTAGTAGAATGTTCCGTGTTCCTATAAGCGAACAAAAACCTACACAAAGCAATATCGTAGTCGACTTTTGCCACCGTCGCCTTTTTGAGTACCTGCTTGACCTGACGCACCGCGTTCTCTGCAGCACCATTGCTAGACGGATGATAAGGAGCTACTAAGATACGCCATACCATATACCTGGTCAAGTACGATAAGTACTCGGCCGAGGAGAACGGTGGACCGTTGTCGCTCACTATACACTTAGGCAAACCGAAACGGAAAAAAATTCTACGCAAACTGGAAATAACTAGCTGTGCGGATGTACCCCCTAGACTATCGACTTCGAGCCACTTAAAATGTGCATCAACTATAATTAAGTAGTATCTATTGTGGTAAGGACCTAAAAAATCGATATTGAGACGTGTCCACGGCTCCGAAGGCCACGGCCAGGAGTGGAGCGGCGCGGGCGGCGGACAGTCGCGCTGTGAGCTACAAGCCGTACACTCGCGACACGCCGTCTCGATGTGTGCATCGAGGCCAGGCCACCACAGGTAGTTGCGTGCCACTTGCTTCATTTTGACTACCCCTATATGCCCGCTGTGTAACTCGTCCAGCACCAAATTTCGAAGACTGACAGGAATTACCACTCGATATCCCCACACTAGGCAACCGTGTTCGACAAATAAGTTTTCTCTTTTTGTGTAATAAATTTTATCCATTTCACAATCAATTTTATCAGGCCAGCCGAATTTAACATATCCTACTATTTTATTTAAATGAACGTCTTTGACGGTTTCGGCTTTAACTTCTTCAAAAGTGACCGGCATCTTTTCTGCCACGAAATTAAGATAACTACTATCGAAATAGTCGTCACGACTCTCTTTTACCGTGCATTTTAAAGGTAACCGAGACAGAGCGTCGGCAAAACAATTGTTTTTAGAAGGCACAAATTCGATATCGAAATTATAGGCGGCCAGTCTAACGGCATATCTCTGCAGTCGACTAGCTGCGGTTTGAGGGATGCCTTTATTTTTGCCGAATATATAACTAAGCGCGCGATGATCGCTTCGTAAATAAAAATGCCTACCGTACAAATATTGGTGGTGCTTGGTAACTCCGAATATGATAGCCAACGCTTCCTTGTCCAACTGCGAGTAGTTGCACTCGGCGGCGTTGAGCGTGCGCGAGGCGCAGCTGGCGGGCCGCTCGGCTCCGTCCGGGTAGCGGTGTGACAGCACAGTGCCCAGCCCGTACGCGCTGCTGTCCACCGACAGCACCAGTGGCAGGGCGGGGTCATAGTGCGCCAATATCGGACCATTACTTAAAATGCGTTTGATTTTATTGAAAGCGTCCTCACAACTTCGATCCCATTTCCACTTAGCATTCTTTTTGAGTAAATCATATAATGGTTTCAACATACTACTAATATTTACGCAAAACTTTGAGTAAAAATTTACCAAACCCAGGAAACTTTTTAATTGTGCCACATCATTAGGTGTGGGTGCCGCCACGATAGCTTCCACTTTTTTTTTCATCAGTATGAAGCCCGTGTTTGTCAATACGATAACCCAAATACAAAATATAATAGACAACACTGCTCGTAAATTATTAAAATGCTCCTCTTTATTTCGCCCAGTGCAACAAATATCATCTTGAAAAACTACCGTGGAGGGCAAACCACTGAGGGTTTCCTCGATCAGTTTTTGAAAATTTTCAGGTATACATTTTAAGCCGAAAGGTACCCGTTTATAAACGAATGTACCGACATGTGTGGTGATCGCGGTCATTGGTTGCGAATCCTCGCTGAGTGTAAATTGTTGATACGCGTGTGATAAATCTAATTTTGAATATTGCTCGCCCCCTGCCAGTGTTGCGAAAATATCATCTATCCGTGGGAGAGGATAGTGAAAATCTTTAAGACGCGGATTAATAGTTATTTTATAATCACCACATATGCGAATATCTCCGTTCATTTTAAAAACAGGGACAATAGGAGTACCATAATCCGAGCGCTCAACCTTATAAATAACATTTTCTCTCTGTAGGCGGTCGAGCTCGCGCTCGACAGGCTCACGCAAAGCTAAAGGTAGCTGGCGGGCCTTCACAAACACAGGTGTTTTGTCCACCAAGTGCAGCTGTAAGGGAGTTTTAAACGTGCCTAAACCTTCAGCAAACACTTCAGGAAACTCTTGAAGTAAAGTTTTTATGCTACTATCCTGCTTAATATTATGACATTGCAAAACATTTAAACGTAAACATCTAATCCAAGTCCGTCCCAATAACGGTGGACCTCCATTATCAAATACAAATAAATCTAATTTTTGGCATAACGATTTATATGTTACAGTAACACTAATGTAACCTATTGGCTGAATAATATCGCCGACATAGGAATTCAGTTTTAAGTTTTTTTTTATTAACTTAATCTTATAAAACATTTTCTCATAACAAACCTTTGAAATTGCTGAAATTTTACTGCCTGTATCTATTTCAAAAGTAACAATACGATTTTCTACCTTTAGATCCATATGATAAGGTTCATCTCTAGCCGCGAAGTCACAGAAATGAAATAAATTTAAGAATCGTTAAAGTATAACTGAGCTTTAACATTTTTTTTACCTAACTCTGAATGATTTTTATTATTACGACACACGACCTTTAAGTGACCCTTTTCACCGCACCGATCACAACTATACGCTTTGAACCTGCACCTCGCCGGCGAGTGTCCGGCGCGGCCACAACGCCAACAAGCCGCCGCCGCATCGGTACGAACCGAGCGCGCGGCTCGCAGCGCGCCCTCAGCGAGCTGGCGCGTGCTCACGGCCCTCGTCGCGGCTGCCACACGGTGCAATCCCTCGCTGGTTGTGGGTGCGGCACGGTCTAAGGATACGCCGCTACCAATGGCCGCGGTAACGGCATGCCTCTCTACCGCTTCCAATGCCAGAGCGAGCTCGACGGCCCGCTTGTATTCCAGGTCGCGTTCGGCGAAAAGCCTGGATCTCATATCCTCCTGGTGAAGTCCCGAAACGAACTGGTCTCTGAGATTAATCTCCAGAGCATTGCCAAAGTTGCATGTTTTCGCGAGATGTTTTAAACTTTGCAAATATTCGTTGACAGACTCCCCCTCTTTTTGCTTTCTTTGCCGAAACACATGACGCTCCGCAATTTCCGATCGCTTAGGTGTTCTTTCAATATGCGTTCTAGTTCTTCGAATGTTTTGTCCTCCGGTAGATCGGGTGCACAAAGATCGCACATTAGCTCGTAGCACGCTACACCTACGTGGGTTACTAAAGTGGCCACATGCAGTTCCTTAGCTATGGAATTCAATGTTATATATTGTTTCACTCGTCTGCAATATGCCTCCCAGTTGTGCACACCAATTTCAAATTGCTCGATTTTTCCAAACGGCATGACTAAGAAGGTTACTTTTAAAACAAATTTCCGAACGCGAATAAAATTAATAGTTAAGTTACCGACTGCGCCAATGTAATGTATGCAATGAAACACGGTCAATAGCGGACTGAATGGCGTCTATTGGGAGTATCATATTATGACGTGCGTGAGGGTACATTTGTAAAAATCTTATATTAAACGTAATACACAACAGTTATAATGTTTAACTTAAATTATTAAGGTCTAAATTATGTCTAAACTATTTAATTGTTAATAAACAATAATTTAATAATTTATTAGTATTAAAGTTTTGTATATAAATAACTACATTTATTTTTAAAACACACCTTTTTTTCTGAACATCATGTGCAACAATTGATGTAATAATGAAACGCAAAGAGGGTCATCGGTATTCTTAACTAATAGTTCTTCGATACTGCTAGACATGATAATAATGCTGTGAAACACCTGTGGAACCTTGGTATCGGTATCTTGAAAACTTCTGGTAGCTGTCATACAATGACGATTCGTTGAATATAGGAACCGGGCATTAGTCGCCTCATACGACATCCGTAAGAAAGAATGGGGGAAGCCACAAGAAATGAATTGAAATTAATTAATTGGATATATTGGACACGTTTTCAGAGTATGCAGTGTTGAGGTAGCGATAGTTTGACATATGATAACCAGAATAATTTTAGAAGATAACTATGATTATAACTTTGTAGACTAAATATACTATCTGTTTTAGCCGGATAACTACAAGAATTTTCAGATATGCTTATATTTTGCTTAAAATATATTAAAACGTATACATTAGCGTATATAACGTGATTAATGAACGTTTTTTTAAGCAAATATAAGAGCAAGCTTACTTACCGGTGATGGGGACGTTTGGCCAACTTATTTTTGGGATCCAGTTGAATTGGGTCCCAACAAAAACAACATATACGCGAAAAGTATGAAAAAGCTATAGATATAGTATGTACAGTATATTCTATATCTATGAAAAACTGAAACTGATATATGTGCCTCTCCTTTTCTTCATCCTTAGTATTAAAAAAGTAGCGAGTCTATTATATCCTCTTTCTACGCGTACAAACAGCACAGAAACAATTGTCAAACTGGCAGTGTTATTTTATTTGATACATAGAATAAGTATATAAAGCAACAACAATAGCCATTAAACAAGAAGATAAGTATATAAACATTTGATAGAAAAAGCTAAGGCGACAATACTTTTCTACCAGCTAGTGACATCATTTGAAGCTTACGACTTTTTAAAAGGGAAGAAACTTTAAAGTAAAAATGTTGAATGAAAACTAACTATTCAATTACGGGAAAACTAAAAAATATGGGTCCCTTAATTTTGCATTAAAGTTTCATTTGGAGTAATAATTATGATTATGCAAAAAAATAATGAAATGCTGTCAATTGAATATGTAGCGCTGACTCTACATAAGGAACATTTGGACATAGATTCTGAAAAACGTTCCAACCCACGAATATCAAGTTTCGAGACAATTGAGTTTGTAGTTCAACGAACGAACGTTTTCCAGAAACTATGTCCATTTATACGACGAGTAGAATGCCTACTTGATATAAAAAAATTGCGACACTATTTCAATTAGACAAAGTATTTTTTGTCTAAGCTATTTGGGATTGCCTCGATACTGCAATGCATCAGCAATGTTTGCGGATTCACGAGTGGATGGCTTCCAGGCCATAATCCGCAAACGGGTCGCGTCGCTAATGCACAGAGTGAGAGACAGTTCCAATGGCTACCTGAAGGTTATTGCAGGAAAAATTGATAGCCCCTTATGGAGGCACTGGATACGTCAACATATAGGTATGTCGTTGCACCGATAGCGATACATTTACTAACATAGTTTTTAAGGTTTTTCTTATGTATTACTAACAAAATATGGACTAAGACTGAAATAAAGAAATTATTATTATTATTTTGTTTATTTATTTTAAATGACATTATATAGGTAATATATATACATTGGTCTGATCGCCAAGAGTCTCGACCAACACTTAAAGAGGCTCTCGTTGGACGGCTGGATTAAAGGCTTGATGCAAAAGGCGGTACACCTCGACACGGCACGTATTGTGAGGAGGTTTCTTTCCCTGGAGCCCTAACCACCGGCAGCTTGGTCCCTGCACCCGATGTCGGTGGTCCACTATTTTATTTATTTTTAAATTAATTATATTTTGTTGTGAATATTTTTGTAACAGTGTATTTGAGTGTGTGTTTGTTTTCTTTTATAATCTGTTTAAAAATATATAAAATATGATATTAGAAAAGTAGTAAAGAGAGAATAATAATAATAATTTATTATTATTATTATTTCACTTTTAATTTTTCTTGTCTGATCAATGCCCTAGATTGATGAGGAGAGTGGTAGATACCTAGGATCTACCGAATATTTTTTAAGTTTTAGGTTATTAGCTTTTTTTTTATTGCATGTTGTGGCAGACAATTCACGGCCCATCTGATGGTAAACGGTAACCGTTGCTCATGGACTCGACTATACTGAGAGTATTTTCAAGCCGCTGCTCACTATTTCGTTTCATCAATATGAAATGAAAGAATAAACGGCTATCTCCCGCTACAGCCAAAACGCAACGATGTGCTTCATGGCCGGTCACACGGGAGATGTTGGTACCAACCCGGCCCCGATACCAAGTGAGTACTCCCACTTGGTACCCAGCCCTACCAACAATCATGCAATGGATGATAATTGCTTACTTCCCTTAGTCGCCTTAAACGACACCCGTGGGAAAGAATGGGATGGTGACTTGTATTCTTAGTCCGTCACCACACGGATAAAAGCTATCATTATTATCTTTATTTTCAATAAAACCGTTTAAAGTAAAAAGTCTTTTTTACTTATTTCCGTGATTGATTGATTAAATTAATTATACTACTAAATATATTATTTAATTAATTAATGGTACAGTTATAATTATTATAATTTCTAGTTAATGACTGTCAAAAACTAAAGTACTAATGACTTTCTAATTCAATTAACATTCTTTCGTAACTTGCTTCATGACTTGGCTATTAACTTTAGCTCCAATGAAACAGACGTTCAACATTTTTCAGTTCTTTACTTGGTTAGAACCGACTTATTCACACAAAAAATAACCCTATACATAAAAGAGAAGGTTTATAATCTATTGTAAGTCTTTGTGCTAACAATATAGGGCACGTCTCGAGACCTCTTGTGTGGTGTAAGAGGAAGCCCACATTGAGGGCTCCGAGTATTCTTTATAACTGCAAGTCATGGGGTTTTGTGAATTGTGTTCAAGTATTCTTCAAATAACTCTAGAGTTTATTGGATATCGCTTCAAAACTGACAACTTTCATAAAGAAAATTATATTTTTTTAAATATTAGCTACATTCATTTTATTTATATACTAGCTGTTTCCCGCGGCTTCGCTCGCGTAAATAAATGACTATTACATTATTTTTTTTAAAAAGAAAACGGCCTCACGTCCCACTACAACTACTATTACTTATCATCGCGCCATCTCCCTTGCGGGGTAGGCAGAGAAAACAGAGTGCCACGAGGCTCTATCCTTTCATACATCTCTCGCTTCGTCAACATTCATAATTCTCTTTATACACACATAGTTGTTACCCGCGACTTTGTCCGTGAGTAATTTCATAAAAATAAATAAAGCAACCCTTGAAATTGTCGGTAATACAGTGCAACGGTATTACAGTACTCGGGGTTGGAACTTCATTACTGAAATGCTAGATGGCGTTGAAGTTGCTAGATTTTGAGATTTTGTGACAAACAATTTTTTTTATTTTTCGTATTTTGTTTTAATAAAAAGTATCCTATATTACTTCTAATACCTCCGAGAATATGTGTACAAAGTTTCATGATGATCGGTTAAGTAGTTTTCACGTAAAAGCGTAACAAACAAACTTACATTCACATTTATAATATTAAAGTATGATATTTTTAGCATTTGACATGCTTAGCAGTATAGAACTTTAAACACAAAGTGAAAAATGTGAAATCGAAAATAACAGTCACGAGCAGGATTTGAACATGCATCTCCTGGATACCGTCCAAACCGTCGTGCTGAGTTGGCAAAGCATCTGGACGGTATCCAGGAGATGCATGTTCAAATCCTGCTCGTGACTGCTATTTTCGATTTTACATTTTTCACTTTGTGTTTAAAGTACATTCATTTTTTTTATTCCTTATAGAACCAATTGCTTAAGCAATGAACTTGCATAACAGTCGGGTTGAAAAAAAGGACAACTAAGTACATGGCTTGGCGATAATTAATAAAGATAACAGCACATACAAAGGACGATTGACCTCCGTGAGGTGACGGACTAAGAATACAAGTGTCACCACCCCACTCTTTCCTACGGGTGTCGTATGAGGCGACTAAGGGAAATAAGCTATTATTATCAATTGCATGACTGGTGGTAGGGCTGGGTACCAAGTGGGAGTACTCACTTGGTATCGGGCCCAAGCGGGTTGATACCACCTTATCCCGTGTGACCGGCCATGAAGCACATCGTTGCGTTTTAGTTGTAGCAGGAGATAGCCGATTATTCTTTAATTTCATATCTGTGAAATGAAACGGTGAACAGCGGTTTGACAATACTCTCGGCATAGTTGAGTCCATGAGCGACAGTTGCCATTTGGCATCAGTTGGGCCGCGGCTTGTCTGCCACAACATACAATAAAAAAAAAATATTCAAGACGCCATCTTTTGCGTAAAAGTGAATATTCAGAACATTCAAATTTAGGTATACTTTATTATTGAAATACAGAAACAGGTGTAGCTTTTAAACCCAACCCTTTTACATTACATATTCAATGAATAATCCATAGAGTAGTGTATTATTTAATTCATGGTACTAGTATACCTACTGTTATTAGAATTTAACTTATAATTATAAATATTGTGTTGTCATTATAATGCTTTTTCTCTCATTAGAAGGCATCATAGCCGTGTGGGGCCGGCTTTAGAATTGTCTCACCCCTCTCCACCCATGGGAGTCGTAAGAGCCGACTGAGGGAATACCGAGGGAGTGGGCAGCAGCACTTCCTCGAGTATTAACAACATCCACTGCGATCGCCAAACCGCCTGCCAAGCGTGGCAAAAAAATTAAAGAAGTTTTACTTCAACCAATATGTACACACACTTCATAATAATATATTATATACTCGTAGGTATACTAGCCGTGTGGGGCCGGCTTTAGAATTGTTCCACCCCTCTCTACCCACGGGAGTCGTAAGAGCCAACTGTGGGAATACCGGGGGAGTAGGCAGCAGCACTCCCTCAAGTATTAACAACATCCACTGCGATCGCCAACCCGCCTGCCAAGCGTGGCGATTACGGCATTATCTCCCACATAGAGCACACAGTTCTCTTGGGGAGGCCTATGTCCAGCAGTGTACGTCGAAAGGCTGATGGATGGATGGATGGTATACTTAGTGTTCTTTCGATTTTGTTGACTTTTTGACTGGTAAAAATCGTTACATAGTTTTTTTAAATTTATTTAATTAGATTTTTTTATTTTTGCTCTGTCCTTAAACGTCGTAGCGTGGTGTTTAAGAGTTCCTTTTCTTTTTTTTTTACTGATGGTGGCTGACGCCACCACAACCACTAAGCATACTGCCAAGCCTCTTCCTTTTATATCATTTCCCGAAGAGAGATGATAAAATACAGTATAGAGTTTAAAATTACAAAATTTTTCGATTCTATTATACTAATAGGTATCGAGGTCTTATATGTGCAGTTTGATTTAATAGGGATTTAATAGGTTTAATAATATCATATTAGTTTGCTCTTTTTATTTAATAAACTATCCAAATTTTATTTTCTATAAAATTAAACCAAAATAACAACCTACGGGACCGCAACAAAAAGTTCAGAACAGCTCGCAGAACTGTTACAACGCTGAAACGTTTCTCACTCAACAATTTGTGGCACAGCACTCAAATTAAAACTTTGTTCCCTATGCCGTTTGCTTTCAAACAATTATAAATAATAGATAACTGTGAATGGTTCCCGATTTTCGCTCGACATAAAAATTTCGTTTTACGAATTTTCAATTTACGCTCCGTTCCGAGTTGATTGTCAGTCCGACGGTTTGCGTTGCTGGGAAAATCGAACGTCCATCCCATCCATCTGTCAGTAGCTTTGTATTTCATGTTTTTTTTCATTCAACGATATTTATAACGCTAAGTCACGTGACTTAACGTTAGAGATGTCAAAATTCCATTCATTTAAATAGTTTTCAATAGCGTTAGCTATAATAGAATGCAACTTGGCTAGGCCCACAGATACCGGATTTTACTATTTAATTTTGCCTGTCTAATAACTGTTTATACAGTCACATGTCTAATAAATACCTATGGACTCAGTAACGGCAAAAATTTCTCTTTTTCCTTCTTTCTTAGGTGGCGTGGGTCGTAAAGACAAATGTGATGTAAAGATTGGGAATGGCCGTTGGCCACTGCGATGGCTTAGCGGTTAGAGTACTTCCCCGGATTGGAAAGGACGCAGGTTTGAACCCCACATTTAAGTTCTCTTTATTCACATTTACAAATAATTTGTTTTTTTAGTAGCTGAAGCATGTCAAGTGCTAAAATACAGATCAAAATGTCCGTATTACAGTTTCTAAAGATTCACCGAGGTAGGAACTAAATAATGAATATTAAAAGGCTGATTTAAAAAGCAATTACATTATTTCTTAAACTACCTTGAAAACTACAGTTTTAGTTATATACGGAGACCTATTTACTTTGAGACAACAAGTTAGTAATATCCTCTTAGAAACTCGCAATAATCGGTTGTCTTGTTCCAGAAAGATCGTCGATATTACTACATGCGTACAGTTGACAGAAAGGGTATTGATGACATCATCCTAGTTGTCGTCTATTCCTCGGTGACGAAATATCTGTAAGAAGCCTATGTAATAATTTAAGAGACAATCTGCTCCATTAGTCTTTGTTGTCTTTCAAGTGTTGACATTGGCGTTAATAATAAGAAAGAAAGCAAGAATATATTTATAGCAATGAAAAAATACAACAGACATTTTTACATAATCACCCATCGTTGGACATCGCCACTTGAATACTTTATTTTCCCAAACGGTTGTCGGTTCGTCGGCCTGCCAATTGCCACTTCAGAATGCCAACCCGGTGGGCTATGACAGTCACTCCCGTCCTGCTATGGATCTCCGTATTACGGATTCGATCATGTAGAGAAATACTGGCCATAGCTGCTCGCTCCATGTCACACTGAGTGACACGTCTTGATACAAGGCCAATATTCACAGACTATGTCTCTGTTCCCTATGTCATCACTAGTAACATACACTGGTCGTAAACATATAATTACACAATAGTAGGTTGTGTGTGTGTGTGTGTGTGTGTGTGTGTGTGTGTGTGTGTGTGTGTGTGTGTGTGTGCGTATATGTGTATTAGTATGCGTATGTGTGTCTGTTGTATTTATTAATGCTTGTATATGTGTGTGTGAGTGTGTCTGTGTTTATGTGTTACAAAATACATATTAAAAATGCTTTTTGTCAAAAAAATAATTTGAAATCTAACTAAGGTGCTACACAAAAGTGTAAATATCTAAATAATTATAAAGCTGTAACAGAGCTGTGTCTGTACATGTATGATATTTGAGGAATAAAATACTGTATTAGGGTCTATAGGAGTCTAAAAACAAAATTATTTTTTAGTTTGTCTGTATATCTGATTGTTCGTTCACGCATCACGCAGAAACTACTGAAAGGATTTTGATGCAACTTTTTTTATTTGATAGCCTTTGATTAGACTTAAAAACATTTATATTTTATCCCGCTACCACAGATTACTAAATAGTTACTACGTAACCGCTACTATATCGGAAACCTGAAATATAACCCAAAAACTAGCTTTTGGCTGCGGCGAAACCGCGGGCAAAGGCTAGTAATATATATTTCTATAACGTCACTAACTTTTACTTAATTTATATTACAGTGCGTATATATTATAGCTACGTATGTGACGGGCTTTAGACGACGAAGTAAATAATTAAAATAAACTACTAAAAATGTAGGTGGCTTATTTTTAATCATGACCAAAAAAAATATATTAACGCAAAAACGGAGCATTTTTAGAACTTCAAAGTAAAGAAAAATCATATTATATTATAGTCCTTGCAGAGAAACCATATGGGAATGCTTTTGCCACCTATGTGGCATAAAAAATACCGTGTGTATTTCCTCACTAAGTGCGTAATAAGTAAGATTGAAAGCTGCTAATCACGTTTTTAGCCAAATACTACGCTTAGAAAACAATCGTCTTGAAACGAACCCTCATTAATCTGTTTGGGCCACGAAGGAAATATCGCTAGTTTCTTACCCAACGGCACAAAAGTTAAGGAAGCACAACATCAAATATATAACTTCTCGTATCCCTTACAGCGCACTCTTTTGTAGAAATCCTCATTAAGACGCCTCGTTATGTGTTCGGGATGAAGATATTTACGTTAGTGGCACGATCTTTAGTGAATTCATCCGAATATAAGCGAGTACCGCGGTCGAGATGGACAATGAAGACCTTACCCGAGTAGTTTTTTTGATCATAACTTTAAAGGGATATCGCATTTCATTTATATGATATTAGTATTATGTACCTATAGCATTTTACGACTCTGAAGCTGATTTACTCAAGCATGAATGACTTGACCGAAAAAGTAGCACACAGAATATCGTCGTATACACAGAAGTTAGAATAATAAGCTCGTAAACCTACATAACATAGCATCATGCCTGTATCCCTGAAGGGGTAGGCAGAGGTGTATTACACACCCACAGTTCGCCATGTTTAGGTCCCACGTAATAGGGGGCGAGCCTATTGACGTCTACCGGGCACATTTCCAAACTCCGGGCTGCTACTGAGAATTTTTCTTTTTAGGAAAAGGGTCAATAACATTACCCGACCCGGGGATCGAAACCGAGATCACATGATCAAAACAAAAAACGCACACGACATAACAAAAGATCTTCTGAGGGCTAATTATTAGGAATCTAAGCATCTCAAAATATAAAGAAAGTTTTTGAAAATAATTACGAAATAAATTTCCCGCGAACAGTCAAGTATTTTAATTACGTCGGGATAATAATAAAAAAAAAACAAATAAATGCTGTAAAATAGTTTTTGAAACGTGTAAAGTTAATAGCCTGACATGGGTACACAACGCTATGTAGGTATATAGCGTTGTGTACCCATGCCAGAATTTTACTTCGTTCATAATAAACTTTGTCCGTGTGGTGACGGACTAAGACGTGTCACCACCCTATACTTTCCAACGGGTGTTATATAAGGCGACTAAGAGAAGTAAGCAATTATCACCCATTGCATTACTGGTGGTGGCGACTGCGTACTAAGGGAGAGTACTCACTTGTTATTGGGACCAAACGGGCCGGTACCACCGTCTTCTGTGTGGCCGGTCATGAAGCATGTCAGTGTGTTTTGGCTGTAGCAGAAGATAGCCGTTTATTATTTCATTACATATCTGAGCGCAGCGGCATGACAATACTCTCGGTATAGTTGAGTCCATGTGCGACAGTTACCACTTACCATCAGGTGGACCGTGGCTCGTCTGTCATCATTAGGAATAAAAAACAAAAACAAAATACTTTTTCATTATAAATTCGTATACTCGTAAGTCCATCTTTCCCCACGTAGCAATTAAAGTATCCATCTTTTCCTTGACATTTTAATGAAACTTCACTGAGACTACGACGGACGTGGCATCGCCCGCCCTTATTCTTGCAATGACGTTAAACTGAATAATTTGAATTTAAATTAAAAATGGCGACTTTAAAAGGCGGATTCTCTTTGGCCCGTGATTACTTATGTGGCGAGTGAGAACTGCGTTAACAACTGAAACAGGTGAATTTAATATTATTATGCGCAAAATATATTAGGTAGTATTTAGATATTTTTATATATATTTTTAGCATTTGACATGCTTAGCCATGTACATTAAACACAAAGTGGAAAATGTGAAATCGAAAATAACAATCACGAGCCGGATTTGAACCTGCATCGCCTGGATACCGTCCAGATGCTTTGCCAATTCAGTACTTGATATATTAGAGAATATTATAAGAGATAAGTTTGGATCTAATTAAGTTCATAAGAGATCGTCGTCATTAACTTTATCAAGATCTACGATCATAATTGCAGTAGAATAAAACCGTCTTGATAGTCAAAAATCAAACGGCAACCGTAAAAGCGTTTAAAATATTACATACAAAGTTTCGATAAAATATACTTCAAAAAATATACTTACTAATTATAAGCTATTGGTACAGTTGCGATAATCTGATAGTGGAAAAATAAAAAGAGATACCGGAGTTTGATTCCTGAAACTACTAGGTGTGAGAGAGATCACCGGAAGCCAAAAAACTCTCCTTTTCTTCATCCATTATAATAATAATAATAAATATTCACGGACATTTCCCACGACGTCCTCTGGTCCAAAACTAAGCTTAAAGCTTGTGCTATGGGTGCCAGATTACGGATATAATACATATATTACTGTTTTTTTGTAAATACATACATATAATAGATAGAATATACCCAGTACAAATATCTGTGTTCATCACACAAATAATTGTCTTGAGGGGGAATCGAACCCACGACTTCGTGCACGGAAGTCGGTTACACGACCGGCTACGCCACGAAGCCCGTCAACCCCCATTACTTTCCACTTTCTATCCCTTTCCCTAAAGTTGGCAACTAGTGTGAGTTGCTTCGGGCGTTGCTAGCGTTTTGCTAACCGCTTAAGACATAAAAGTGTTATCAATCACGAGATCATTTAGTAATAGAACATAGCATAGCACCACGCCTGTATTCCCCGGGGTAGGCAGAGGCTTATTACACACCCACGATTTGCCAGCTATGTTTAAGTCCCACGTAATAGGAGGCGAGCCTATTGACGTCTACCGGGCACATTTCCATACTCCGGGCAGCTACTCAGAATTTTACTTTTTTTTTTACGAAAAATCTTAATAACACTGCCCGACCCGGGGATCGAACCCGAGACCTCATGATCAAAAAACATAGCATCACGCCTGTATTCCCCGAAGGGGTAGGCAGAGGTGTATTACACACCCACGACTCGCCAGCTATGTTAGAGTCCCACGTAATAGGGGGCGAGCCTATTGACGTCTACCGGGCACATTTCCGAACTCCGGGCTGCTACTGAGAATTTTTCTTTTTAGGAAAAAGCTCAATAACATTGCCCGACTCGGGGATCGAACCCGAGACCTCATGATTAGCAGTCGCATACACTACCGCTACACCACCGAGGCAGTTTAGTAATAGATATCAATGTAAGTGGTTTTTACAAAGCTTACTTTAACAAAAAAAAAACTTTTTTGTTTTACACACACGGCACAAAATTGTACGCGGCATAAAATTGTAAGCGGCACAAAATTGTACGCGGCATAAAATTGTAAGCGGCTTAATATCTGAAACAGCGCAAAAATAGCAATGAAATTAAAAACAAAACCATTCAAAATATCTACTCGACCTAATATTTTGCTATTTTTGCAATGATTGTAACTCTCGGGGATAATGTTGTAAGATTACCTTTAACAAAAAAACATAAGATAAGAACATTGAAAGCAGTCTCTTGATTAAATTACTTGATAGTTTGTGTTTGTTTTAATTAGTTAAGGCAACTCTGCATTTTTTAGTCTGTATATAGTGTCTAGTTTAGTGGGTGCAGGCCCCACACTACCCTGGTCTTTGCCCCGAAAGACAGGCTGTGCGGTTAGGAACATTTTTTCCTGCCTTAACAAAAAAAAAGGGGTAGCAATGTGCGAGTAATCCTTCTGGTATAGCTAAGGTCCATAGCTACGCTAGCCGATTACTAGGTATCCAATGGGTCATGTGCTTGATTACCGTCCTTGTAGTATGAAAAGGTAAAATATGATTGTTCTACTTACCTTTGACTATTGAGTCAAGAAGTTACGAAGTGAATTCCAGAAATAGGTAGTGATCGAACATAATTCTGAGACTATAGTTAGTTAGTAATACGAGTGTGATATTTTAAAATAATAATATATACTTCAATACATTCAGAACTCGTTTGAAAATATATTAGGTGTGCTCAGATGTTGCCTATAACGCATTATTCTAAAGTTTGTTGCAATTTTTCATATTTATATCGTAACCAATCTCCTCGACATATTAGCTGGGCTGCTGGAATGATTTATACAGACCTTTAAACTTAAGTTATTGCCAGGACTCGAAACTGTGAAAACTGACTGAATATATCATAACAAAAAACTGTCCAGCAAAAAGGGTTAAATAACGTTCGAGCGTGAAATTTTGATTTATCACCAATATTTTACAGCACTTTGTACTATTAATCTAACTAAAGGGCCATTTTTCAGTGTATATTCTAGGCACCCGGGGCTCTTAAGCTCGTGCTTAATGCTACATCAGCATCCAAGAACCGATAAAATAGATGGTTATCTATTTTTTTCAATTCAAATGATAATAAAGTGACCCTTTTTCTGTCCCACTATTGGGCACAGGTCTCCTCTCATGGTGATTTGGCAGGTTTCACAAGCCCTTAAAGAAATCTTCCAGGTCGGTCACGATGTTTTCCTTCACCGAGCTGTGATAAATTGTATATATATCATAGATATAGTATTACGTAAATACTATATCTATGATATAAATACATACACGCAAAATTTACTACGAGGTACGAGGTCTGGACCTTGGACTGGGTATCACTCTTAAACACAAAGTGAAAAATGTGAAATCGAAAATAACAGTCACGAGCAGGATTCGAACCTGCATCTCCTGGATACGGTCCAGATGCTTTTTCGATTTCCCATTTTTCACTTTGTGTTTAATGTATGTTGCTAAGCATGTCAAATGCTAAAAATATATATAAAAATATCTAAATATGGGTATCACTCTCTTTGCAGACCTCGTTTTTTTTTTGGTAATTGTATATACGCTTCTTTTACCTGTTGTAATAAAATAGTTTGGCCGTGTGGGGCCGGCTTTAGAATTTTCCCACCCCTCTCTACCCACGAGAGTCGTAAGAGCCGCCTGAGGGAATACCGAGGGAGTGGGCAGCAGCACTCCCTCGAGTATTAACAACATCCACTGCAATCGCCAACCCGCCTGCCAAGCGTGGCGATTACGGCATTATCCCCCATGACGGGACCGCTCGTTGTGGCGTTCTCTTGGGGAGGCCTATGTCCAGCAGTGGACCTTGAAAGGCTGGTGGATGGATGGATGGAATATAATAGTATATATAATTGTCGTGGGTGGATATATAGGTACGTAAGATTCTTCCAATTTACGGCACGTCGATCCTCCACGTTTCGCATTCAGCCCATTCCGACTGCCTTTTAAAACATAGCATAACGCCTGTATTCCCCGAAGGGGTAGGCAGAGGTGTTTTACACACCCACGGTTTGCCAGCTATGTTTAAGTCCCATGTAATAGGGAGGGAGCCTATTGCCGTCTACCGGGCATATTTCCAAACTCCGGGCAGTGATGCGACTAAGAATTTTTCTGTTTACGAATAAGTTCAATAACACTGCCCGACCCGGGGCTCGAACCCGAGACCTCGTGATCAGCAGTCACTCACACTACCGCTGCACCACAGAGGCAGTTTTTAAGATAACCAAATATCTAGTAATCGGCTACAAATGTTATCTACTCTGGAGAGTAGATAGTTAGATATCATTTTAAAGAAAAAATACGCGTACGGTCAAATAGTCTCCTTTCCTAAGAGCCCTCACGCTAGGCTCCACCTTGATATTGTTGAGAGTATATGTGTAACTTATCATTAAAATTAGTATTTATTCGACAACAGATATTCACAATAGAGAACTGCTTTAACAAACCAGCATTTTTGTACAGCGTCGTTATTCATTCAAGACAACATTAACTTAAAATTCGCAAAGAACAAAACAATAATAATTTACAATTCTGTTTATGTTTACGTTAACACCGAAGATAAAAATCGGCCAACTCGGTATTGTAATAAACTTAATGCATTTGAGATTCAGCTCATGTTACAGGGAACATAGTTGAACAGACAATGTAAGACCTAATCAAAAACGTGCTACGAATTGTATTAGACATGACAAATATAGAGAAACACATTTACCTTCAACCCGTTACTAATATTCCACTGGGTCTAGAGCTCCTCTTAAAATGTAGGCCTAAGGGGTATTCACACTTATTCAGCTTATAGAAAACAACGATTTTATATGGAGACGCTTTAGCTTTCCGCGTCTATTCAACTATCGCGGCAAACAACTATAAAGCGCTGTTCCACCCCATACAGCGTCCAACGCGGCGGGACAGCGCTGTACACGGATGGTTCTCGATTCCTTGTCGACAATTTACTACATTTTTTTTTTTTACGCGTTTAATTCCTTTATTTGGATACCCGTCCGCCGGGCTGACGGAGGGGTTATGCTGAACTCCCAGTGGAACTAGTCTACCTGCTAAAACCACGCGGTGTTCCTTCAGACGATCTTTAGCCAGGGGTGAGGTATACGCTCTACGCATGAGTTCCTCCACCCCTAGTAGATATGGGCCTCCATTTCTGGTGTTCCCGTCTGTTTTGGAGGGCCACACCCTCCTTCATCGAGAGGCGCTCGCGGAACACGTGCGCCGCCGTCTCGGGCCTGCTTCTGCTAGGGTGACAGGCTGCCCTAGGCCTATCACCCTCAGGCCAGCGCCTATGGGGGCCGGAGATTGTTAAGCGCCCTCTGTCGCCCAGTGCGTCTTCTGCGGGAAGGGCGACTGCTGGCCTCTCTCGTTCGCGTTCTACCGTCTCCTTTGCGTACATCACCTCCTCACAAAAGGAGACGGCGGCGTTCCACCCACTCTCGCTCCGAAGCATGGTCTGCACCATAGCCGAGAGTGAGAGGTGAGAGGTCAACCACGCCAACTAGCACGACGTGTTCACGGCGCTGTTCTGTCCATGCCGGACAGTTCACCAGCGTGTGTAGCGCCGCATCTTCAGGGCAGTCCCCGCAGTGATGGCACTGGGCTAACTCTTCCCGGCCTATGCGACACAGGTACTTTCCAAAACAACCAAGCCCAGAAAGCACCTGCGTCAGCCGGTAAGAGAGGGAGCCATGTCGTCTCTCCAGCCACTTATCCATAACGGGACTTATCGCCGTAATCGTGGCGTGCCCTGCGCTCGGTCGTACAAGCCGTTCCCTCCATTCCGCCAGTAGGATCTGGTAGAGCTCTGTCCGGTGCTCCTTAATTTTGCGGGTCACCGGTTCAGTTCCCCGCTCTCGAGCCTCCCTACACCAGTGGTATAGGGAAGCAAGGCATCTTGCCTCCAGATCCCACGGCGGAGTTCCAGCGAGGACAAGTTGCCACCTAGTTCCTGCATAGATTTGATTTATTATTACATAATCATTATGCACGTAGGGATTGAGAGAACTCGGACGTATCTGAAAGTAATTATTATTTTATTTATGGAGATAATGACGGCTTTTCTCATTCCTACGGCGCTGTACGCGGTTGATAGAAACAGAACTGTATAAGTGTGACCAAAATCGTTAAATGAAACGCGAATGGAGCTGATTAAGTGTGAGTACTCCCTTAGTCCACCATGCTCGCCCAGTACGGATTGACAAACTCCCTACACATGCATTGTAGTAAAGATAACATGTCTTGAGAATAAAAGTTTTCAAAAATTAATCAAGGCATTTATCTTTGGTGACTATTGGTGAATAATCCTTGTATTGCGGGGGACTTTACAAATATACAATTTCACGGACACAAAGTACACCCAGACTCAGAACTACCATTTGTGGATCACAGAAAGAGTTGTCCTGTCAATCGAACTACAACACTAAAGTTGTATGGCCTCTCACCAGGTGGCTCAACGATTTGATCAAAGTTGCCAATAGCTATTAGATGCAAACGGCACAAGTACTCTTTTCGGGACACCCCTGTCCCGCAGTGGGTGCTGAAGCTATATGATATGCATATTTATTCCTGTCCGTGCGGTGACGGACTAAGAATACAAGTGTCACCACCCCATTCTTTCCCACGGGTATCGTACAAGGCGACTAAGGGAAATAAGAAATTATCACCCATTGCATCACTGGTGGTAGGGCTGGGTACCAAGTGGGAGTACTCACTAGATATCAGGCTCAAGCGGGTTAGTACCACCATCTCCCTTGCGACCGGCCATGAAGCACATCGTTACGTTTTGGCTTTAGCAGTAGATAGCCGTTTATCCTTTCATTTCATATCGGTGAAATGAAATGGTGAGCAGCGGCTTGACAATACTCTCGGTATAGTTGAGTCCATGAGCGACGGTTACCATTTACCATCAGATGGGCCGTGGCTCGTTTGCCACTACGGCGCAACGACCAGGGTAGTGTGGGGCCTTCCACTATATAAACCCGCCGTGCGCCGTCTGGCATGACTGCCTGTATTGGCGGGCCACTGGAACTGTGTTATATTACTTCAGTGGTCCACCGGCAGCTTAACTTTAGGGTACCTTCTACTTCAACTTTTTCCCTGCCTTGTCGAAAATAACGGAAATAACCTCGTTAATATGAATTTAGTAAATCCTTTTAATTACAAATTACTTGTGAATGAGGAAAAAGAGAACTTTAGTCCGAGCGGGAATCGCTTCCATTAATGCATGTAAATGCATTCCGATAGATGACGTTGGTCGTAAAGACAAATGTGATGAGGAGGTTGGGATGGCCGAAAGGTCGGTGCGGTAGAGCTTAGAGCACTTCCCCGGATTGGAAGGGATGCGGGTTCGATTCCCGCTCGCACTAAAGTTCTCTTTTTCCTCATTCACAAATAATTTGTACTTTAAAAGTAGCTGAGCATATCAAAAGCTAAAAAATATAGATCAAAAATGTTTAAAAAATCGCGCCATCAAATAATATTAATTTTAATTGCAAAATTAAACTTACTATATTGGATTAATGCATGTAAATGCATTCCGATATATGGCATTGGTCGTAAAGTAAATCCTTACTAATATTATAAATTGAGTAAATTGAGTTTCTTCGTTCATTTTATTATATCGTGACGCTATAACTACTTGTCCGATTATCATAAAATATGGGATAAATATTGTCCAAAGTATAGATAAGGACGTATAGACAACTTTTATCATGGTGCTGCCAAAGTTTTCTACAAAAATTCAAAAGCTAGAACACTCGCCTAACAAACAGACACTACACTTAATGGCTACTTAACCTCAAGTGCACAATGAGCCTCATTCTTCACAAGGTCACGTAGTTTCTACACAACAATACTACTAACAATGAGATGATAGCACGCCTCAGCACCAGGGATGGATTTACACATATTATTATGTTATACGGACACATTTAAAAGTACTTTGGAAAATCCAAAACTGCACGCCTCATAATCTTAATTTTTCACAATAAAATTGATTATTTGATATAACTAATAATGTATTGGTCTTACTAAGTAGTTTTCAATAAATCCCATAGATAGCGCTAATTTCAAAAAGTGCTAATGTGTTTCTCATGTCTTATACGACATCTAGCGCTAATTTTAAGAAGTACTAATATATTGGTCTATAGAAGTAGTTCTACGAAATAAGGTGGTGTAGGCTGTAGCGCTGGTTTTAGTGTATCACTGTGCCATCAAGTCGAGCGCAAATATTCACTATTTTTTTGTTTATTTAATAACAATTAAACCACATGGAATCAGACTGTGAAAAGTACTAGGACTCTATTCGTAATTGTACTGAAGTTAATAAGAAAATAAAGACTCGGTTAGTAAAGTATTTCGGTTGTTATCGTGTTAACATACATTACCTACAACAAACGAACGTCCAAGACAGAACTTTTTAAACAGTTTTTTATCTAGTTTAAATAACAAAAATGGCTTAAAAAATATCATGAGTGTCAAAAATTATGTTTTTTCTTGATATGTGTGTGTATATATTGTTTTACAAGTGCAATATATGATAAATATAGAAATTTTCAGTTTGAAAAATTAGTTGTTCTGAGTAAATCGAGAATAGTACCCACCTCAACGCTTCGCTTATGAGGCGTGCAATATTTTAAATTAGCTAGTATATTTTTGTATCTGTAATATTGCTCACGACTACCTTGGTGGTCTAGCGGACTACCGCTATACTAGTATTGTTATGCTGACCGAATTCGGTCACAGTTGTAGTGTATGACACTAGCCAACCACGCAGTACAGACCACGAGTATGTGCACTAATATTAGTGCACTCTCTGTGCCCTCAATTTCTTAGTTCGATGGATCCACGACCAATGAGAGAACAGACGTAAGTCTACTGACTTGTTTTCCAAGGTAGAGGTGAGAAACACTACCAACTTCCTCCGCCTCGTGTCGTAGTCGGTAGTATAACCGACTTCCGTGCACGAGGTCGTGGGTTCGATTCCCACTCAGGACATTTATTTGTGTGATGAACACAGATATTTGTACTGCATTTGGGTGTTTTATATCTATTATAATTGTATGTATTTACAAAAAAGTGTAAGTGTAAGTGTGGATTATATCCGTAATCTGGTACCCATAGCACAAGCGTTAAGCTTAGTTTGGGACTAGAGGACGTTGTGGGAAAATGTCCGTGAATATTTATTATTGTTATTGAGATTTTCTTAAAAGAAAAATTCCGGATTGAAACCAGAGACTTTATGATCAGCAGTCGCTTATGCTGCTGCTACACTACCGAGGCATTGCTATATTAACAGGTCTAAAATAATATCGGTGTTAAAATAATAACCTACAGCCCCTACAGGACTCCATATATGACCTTATTTTAAGCTATCGACTGTTTACTTATGTGCCTACTTTTTACCACTTATCAAGTATCATATCTATATATATATATATATATATATATATATATATATATTATATATATAAAAACAGAAGTCTGCATGCCTCAAAGATTTTTTTTTTTTTTGGTGGGAAAAAATCTACCTGTCCGCACACCCCGTCGTTCGGGGCTACGAACAGGGTAGTGTGGGGCCCTCACTCACTAAAGAAACCCGCCATGTGCCGTCTCTCCGCCTGTGTTGACGGACCACTGGTACTATGTTGGATTACTTCAGTGGTTTAATAAATCAACGCGAGCTTATGATTCGCGCTTACTAGGGATTCCTTGTTTATGGCGGATAATTGCAAACCCCAATCCCCAGCAGGAGTTTCAGCAAGTTGCCCAGGCCTCTAGGCCAGGGAGAGCATGCTGATTCCTTCAGTGTAGCGCGTGTGCGGCCCAGGACATCTAAGGTCATCACAGACCTGTTATTGCTCAATCTCGTGCGGCTCGAAGCCGCTGGTCCCTCGAAGTTTGCAATCCTCGCGGGGGTAGTACTGTGGAACATGACTTAAATCTCTTTCAATATGAGGGAGAGCCTTGCAGTTGATATCCAGGGATAACCAAATAACTATGTTAAAAAATAACTTATATCCAAGTCCATGCCTGAGCCAAATGTGTTAAAGCTACTACCGCGCACTGGAAACATTACTATATATCACGGACTCTTAAGAATAATAAAAGGATGTGTTATTTTTACAGTAAGAATAAGTATTTCTACCTGAAAGAAGCAAATGTAAGTTAATCCTCCCTGTTTTTTTTTAAGGCGGGAAAAAATAACCTAACCCCGTCGTTCGGGCCAACGAACAGGGTAGTGTGGGGCCCTTACCCACTAAATAAGCCCGTCATGTGCCATCTCTCCGCCTGTATTGGCGGGCCACTGGAACTGCTTTATATAACTTCAGTGGTACATAGGGTACATAAAAGACTAGAAACGGGCATCTGCTTTCTTCTATAATAGAAGTGTGTTGCTGCTGTTTAAAATTAAGAACTGAGAAAGAGACTTTTTAATTCTACCACATACCATCCTGTTGACATAATCTTCGGGCTCATTTGTTGCCGAGAGTTCTTGAGAATGCCTCGTTTAGAGGTGAAACACGTGTCGAATTTATGTTCGGATTTTTGCGGAATATTGCAATATTGTGGTTCTGAGAGTTCTACCGTATCGCATGGTTGTGTCGCGTTGGTGAGTTTTTTGTCATTATCGTGCATGCTACTTTGCTATTATCACATTCTCCTCTATCTGTGAGAGTGCGGATTGGCAATCTTAGGTTATTCTGTCCAGAGATAACCGGGATTGACAATCCGTGGGTGAGTGGTGGGCTCTCCTCCTAAAATCCATTCTATAATAGTGACATAAATCTTTTCTGATAAATACTTACATAAATATAGCCGAGTACCGATCCAGTGCCAGATTTTTTATTGTTTCTAGCCAAAGCCATGGTCTTCCTGATGATAAGTGGTAACCACCACTCATGGACTCAACAATACTAAGTATACTGCCAAGCTACTACTCACTCTTCATTTGGCAGATAGGATAGGAAGGAATGAAATGGATCTCCCGCTACAACCAAAACTTTTCGAAGTTATGTGCGTGTTTTCTTGACATCTTGTAAAGTCTACCAATCCGCAATACGTTAGCGTGACCCCATGACTAAATGCCTCTCTTTTAGAACGAAAGCCTTATGCTATACGGGAACTGTCTTTTTTATGCTATGCGCCTGATGGTAAGCCGTTACCGTAGCTTATGAACGCTAGCAGAGGCATCACCCGCGCGTCTCCATTTCCAAAGAAAGAGATGTTACTTTTAATACAAAACACAACAATAAGGCCAACATTATTACACAATGATCTTCTGTGAGGGGGCAGTAACTTATATATTATGTTTATCAGATAGGTATGTTACTGTTAGTATTGTACACAAATAACTATAAGGTATGTTATGTCTGCTGGTGCCTTGGTGGTGTAGCCGTAGTGTATGCGACTGCTAATCATGAGGTCTCGGGTTCGATCCCCGGGTCGGGCAATGTAATTGAGCTTTTTCCTAAAAATAAAAATTCTCAGTAACAGCCTGGAGTTTGGAAATGTGCCCGGTAGACGTCAATAGGCTCGCCTCCTATTACGTAGGACTTAAACATAACTGGCGAGTCGTGGGTGTATAATACACCTCTGCCTACCCCTTCGGGGAATACAGGCGTGACGCTATGTTATGTCTTAACTCCTGTCCATGCATGGTTGCCTGGAAGAGATCGCTCTGAGCGATAAGGCTTGAAACACTTGTATGGTTAAGCCTTTTAACTGTGTTTGTAACGCTATTTTAAGGTTTCAATAAAGAGTTATCTATCTATCTACTTCCCCGATCTAGCCATCACATTCATGCTGGGACAAGCAAAGGTCTTGTAAGAATAACCTCTTTTTAAATAATCTGTACCATGAAAGCTAGCAAAACTTGTGCTAATGTGCTCTCGTATCCACACTAAACTTCCCAAGCGGCTCGAACGTCGAAAATAGCTTACATTCTTAACTTGTACGAAGCTCTACAATATTCTGCTCTGAATTATTAATGGAGGTTCTCGAAAATATCTAGTTTTCAGATGTTATAAGTAAACCAACATACCGCACATTTTGACTACGTTAGGTACTTTTTAAAATGGTCAAAACACAGAAAACTCAATCTAGTTGTCTGTGGATAGAAAGTTTATGAGTACCCTGCCGTCCGCGGAAGCCTACCGAAAAGGTGTGACGCCCAAGTGCACGGGGCATCATACAAGAGAGGGTGCCCGAAGGGGCTGCCGCCTGCGGATCGCCGTCGGAACGACGCGGTACCCGCGATCCGCCGTAGCAAGGGTGGGTGAGGGCGCACGGTGGGTTTTTAGTGGGTGAAAGCCCCACACTACCCCGTTGTCTCCCCGAGCAGCGAGGTGTGAGGTAGGACAGTTTTGCCCACATAAATAAAAAAATAATAAAAAAAATGAGCAGAAAGTTTATGGTTATTTAATTTTGTATGCCAAGTGCGTTTTTTTTTTAATATTTGCAAGTCCTTATAATCAAGAATATTTTTTGGTAAAAATAAAAAATATTATTATTTATACCTATATAAATAATATATGATTCGATGATTACTATGAGTGAGATTCCAAATTACGACTCGACAACAATTTATTTCATGTATAACAGAACTGTGACTGTGTCTTAAAACAATTTTTTACAACTTTCGACTGTTAGTTGAAAAGACTGATGAAAATGGTTTTTGTGTGATAGCTCTTGATTAGACTATAGTATAACTGTCATACATCTTATTTCGTTACTATATCGGTAACTATAGAAATTGAAAACATTCACACGAGACATTTACTAGAACAGAAAGTGTCAAAATGTGAAATCGAAAATAATACTCACGACCAGGATTTCAACCTGCGATGTCACGATGGCTGAATCGACAAAGCATCTACAATACTGCATTTCAAAGTTAGTTAAGCCGATATACATATTATATACTTAAAAACATATCCTAACATGGCACCCACAAATAAGATGGCTGAAACAAACGGAAAATAAATTGCCCGTTCATTTTGTGGGACTTAACGTGAGAAAAATACGTTTAAGAAAAAACGCCTTTGAGTGACAAAAGATACAATTTTAATAGGAATTCGCGCCATGCAATTTATTTTCTTTTCTGTTCTTTTTTTAGAATTGTTATTTAAATGGGAGCGAGGAGTGAAAAATTATCAGGTAAGTAATAAAATAAGTTTGAATGACATAAATCCTTTGAAACACGGAGTACGGAAATTCCGTACTCCGTGTTTTAAACATATTTTACCTCTGAGAAACAAAATGTATGGTGTGGAGTAGCGATAGTGTGCACTATGCTTAGGCCTACGGACAGTTCCCAAGTATCAGATGCTAAAGATACCTAAAGATATTACTTAATTTCCTTAAAATTGCTGGTCTTTATGTTTGAACACAAAGTGCGAAAATGTGAAATCAAAAATAACAGTCAAGAGCAGGATTTGAACCTACATCTCCTGGAAAACAGTCGCAGATGCTTTGCCTGCGCATATTGCAAACATATTCCTTCTTAGGTGCGGTGCAGACGACAGACTATCCGTGGCGCACTTTTTAGTCTGTAAAAATAGAACCTATGTAATTATATGCAGTAACGCATACGAAGCTCAAAAAGTCCGGCGGGCAAAAAATCCGCGTAGTTCTGGCAGACTGCACCGCGCCACAACGCACAAAAAGTGCGCGAAAAAAATAGAACGTTTGCTTCAACACGCGTTAACGCAGACAGCGCACACTTTAGTCTGTAACCTGCACTCGTTATTGGTGGATGTAAAGTACGCGGTATCGATACATCGATGTTAATACAAGAAGTAACAAACAGCCCAGCAATTTATGATACTTCTAAACCAGAATATCATTATAGACATTAAAAGAGAACAATGTGCGAAGAAGTGTCGGTACTATAATATTTATTTCGCTTCTGTTTGTGCTTATACCATACTTGCCTCCCTATATAAACACTATTGAAAATTATTATTCAGTAACACAACAACATAAACTGATAGAGATATTATTTTTGTACTGGGCCTAGAGGACTCCTTACAGGAAGATTAGATGATTCCTGTTTAAGATATAAGTAGAAAATCAGTGAATAATATATATCGATCCATTCACAACAATAAGTATATCTATGTGAGCAGATGGAATGGAAAATACTATTATTCCTACAACTTCAAGTATAAAATAATACATCGCGATCTCTTCATTTCCACTGCGTGTACCTACAGTTCTGCCGACAAAATGAACGTAGATGTGCGTCGTGTGCTTTAAATCTGTGAAAAATCCGCGATGGATTATTTGCGCGCCATGCAGACTTTTTGTGCGCCGCAAACTCGATAGCACAAAATGTGTGTCGTCTGCGCTGCACCTTAATGTCTTGAGTGACTTTTGTGACGTTATTTTCGATTTCAATATTAATTTTAATATATTACTAGGCTTTGCCCGCGGCTTCGCCGCAGCCAAATGATAGTTTTTATGTTATATCTCAGGTTCCCGATATAGTAGCGGGATAAAATGTATACCAGTTTTTGCGTGATGCGGGAACAAACAAACAGATAAACAGACACAACAAATCTAAAATAAAAGTTTTGTGTTTAGACATGCCCATATAGCAGGGGTGGCCAACCGGTCGATCGCGATCGACTGGTCGATCGGGGCTATTAGCACAGAATAGATACTAGTCTTACGGACAGAAACATCACTTCCATTAAAACTTGTCCAAAATACCTACAAAATCTTAATAATAATACTAATTGTTCGTAGCGAGAAGAAATGTACCTTATGAACACAGATATATAATTGAGATTGTTTTGCCCGCCACATGATACCCGAGCAACCGCGTCTTACAACAAATGCGCTAGGGTTACACCTATGATGATTTTACTTACTTACTTATCATCACGCTATCTACCTTGCGGGGTAGGCAGAGAGAACAGAGTAACAAAAGGCTCTATTCTTGCATACAACTCTCGCTTCCTCAACATTCATTCTCTTCATACACTCTCCGGTTTCCGCTCGCCGGTTTCGGAGACTCCTGACTCCACCGACAGCAACAAAGCTGTCGTTTATAAAACTTAATTGTTTTTTTCTAGTAGATTCTATTTGATTACTTTTTAAATCATTTTAAATGTTATTTTCAAGTCGGAATATTTTTTCATTTAAATTTTTTATAAATACTGCTTCACTTTAAATTTTCGTAAATTAAATTATTTTAATAATTTTAGAAATTTTTATGTATATTTTTAGCATTTGACATGCTTCCATATACATTAAACACAAAGTGAAAAATGTGAAATCGAAAATAACAGTCACGAGCAGGATTTGAACCTGCATCTCCTGGACACCGTCCAGATGCTTTGCCAATTCAACCATCGTGACAACTGCTCCCGACTGCTAATCTCGATAACACATTCATACTTAAAGTCCTGGGTAAAATAACACCATTTTAATAAATAAAAAATTATATTATTCTGGTTGCTAATGGCCCCTAGTACTGGCTGCTAAACATATGAATTTTTTCCTACAGTATATTAAAAATTCACGCAATTCGCATCGTGCGCACGAGATGACGTTATTTTTGGCGCATTTTAATATTTTCATTATGTATATAATGTGGAAAATACACATCAGCTCATAAAAAAATAGCAGCCCACGACCACTCTGACAAAAAAATATTTAAAGAGAGAGAGAGAAGATGCAAGTACATGGAGACGTGGAGCCCCCACGTCAAAGAGAAAACTCATTACATAAACCTAATACCTATCATAATGATACAACCACTAACTACAATTTTCCTGTCGACTGATAAATAACTTAATTATACAGCATAATCACTTTCAATGAACTATCCCAAAAACTATCAGCCAAATGCATTTACTTTGACGATCGCTTACGCGTAAACTTTAGCGATTACTTAATCGGCCAAATTAATCAATCCATTAAACAATCGTCCGACTAAAAATTTTCAATTTTTTTTATACTACGTGTGTGGCGAACAAACGTACGGGTCCTCAGATGGTATATAAGCGGTTACCTTAGCCTATAGATGCTAGCAACACCAGAGGCATCACTCGCACGTCGCTATCTCCAAGGAAGGGGATAGGAGGTGGATAGGGTGGAGTAGGAGATATAGGATATATAGGAGAGGATAAGGACGGGGTTTGGGTCTCCGGCGCTCTCACTCACCATATGAAATACCTACAACGGTAAGATTAACTACCGTTGTTACACGCTGATCTTTTGTGAGAGGGTGATACTTCCCCGATCGAATGGACCTATTGATGCTGGGATAAGCAAGATGATTTGCAGGGGCTCTTATACATCATCAATAGCAAGAAACTATCATTACAAACACATAATTACCGTCCCATTTGCACTGGAGTAAGCAAGGCTATACCACTACTATTTACCACTATTCTGCCAAATAAACTGGTTTTATTTGATTTTTGAAGTGAAAACTTCTTTAGGCGTGTTGAGCACTTTTTCCACTTTTTTTTGTGAACCGACCATAATTATAACTTTTTTTTTTAATTATTTTTGGTTTAAGTAAATAAATTTGGTTTGTAAAAATAAAGTAAATAAAAAAAGAGCTAGTGTTTGACCAATTAATTGGTCATTAACGCTTCTACACACTAGCTCGACAATACAATTCACAAGTTACTTAGTTTTCACTTCTATCGGCAGTCCCCAAAGTCTACCCCGCATGTATTTTTTTTTTTAAATAATCATAGTTAAATAGTTTTTAATAAGTAAATTGTTAGCGTACGCTGTCGCCATCTTAATATAAAGGTACTTTAAAATACTGTAATAGAGATATATAGATCTTTTTAAAAAAACTAAAAATATTTTCATCAGTCAGCGCGAAAAGCGAGAGGTGACTCTTTTTATATAAGGGCTCAGCGATGTATGAGTACCTACATCAATAGGTACTCCAGGTATAAAAATAAATTTTCATTTCGTTTCACGCTTGCAATATGACGGCTTTTCAGCTTTATTCTGTACCTTGCAATAATAATGAGTACTTTACGGCGAAATTCTATAAGAGGTTTGTACTGCGCCATTCGAGCTAACTTATTATAAAATGATGTCTTTTACCAGGTATTGTATTTAATAAAACAAATATGTACTAATTCTACGAAATAAATATATGTATTTATACATGAAATTTATAAACAAATTAACATTCATCCTAATTGAAAATTTCAAACCAATTATAATTCACCAGTGTTGTAATTATTTTCATA
The DNA here is from genome assembly GCA_948253155.1 of Leucoma salicis. Taxonomy (NCBI): domain Eukaryota; kingdom Metazoa; phylum Arthropoda; class Insecta; order Lepidoptera; family Erebidae; genus Leucoma; species Leucoma salicis. The sequence continues at coordinate 3,106,155 of OX411808.1, read as the reverse complement.
GCTCATTCTTGCTTTAATTAAGCAACTTACTGCTTACGTAAAATGGATTAACCTATTAAATTCAGCTCCGAATGTAGTACATTTCTGTGGTAAATTTCTCGTTACAGATGAGAAGCCGCATTAGCCGCGATTTCCTTTGGGAACTAGCTATTAAGCCTTTATGGGTCAAAAGTAAACGAATCAAACACCGGCTTTAAGTAACGCTAAGTATCTAGATATAGTATTATGGTCCGGCTTTTATGTTAACAGAAATCAATAAAAACAAATTGGAAATTCTCCCCTATTATAGGACCCGAACGAATAATAAGATGGCACTGACGTCATCTTTTTAATAGCAATGAAATGTCTAGTTTTTGCTGTAGGACTCTGCTAGACAGCCTGCAAAGAAACGGTTTCAATTTCGATTCCCAGTCTGATGTGAAACATCTAATGCGGAGGGAGGGTAAATTCTTCTGTTAGCGTGGCGACGCTTTTCAAATCGAATCAACTTGTCCCGTTCAAATCATGCAAGTTAAATTTGACAAATTAAAAAAAAAATAACTCAGTGGCAACCTGGAGTTTGGAAATGTGCCCGATAGACGTCAATAGGCTCGCCCCCTATTACGTGGGACTTAAACATAGCTGGCGAGTCGTGGGTGTGTAACACACCTCTGCCTGCCCCTTCGGGGAATAAAGGCGTGATGCTATGTTTATCAACATGTCCCGTTCAAATCATGCAAGTTAAATTTGGCACACTTCCCGGTTTCCAATTGAGCGGAAATTTTACACGTTATGTATATCGCATGACAATGCAATATTATGATGACATGGAGCTAATCTGGTGATGCAGCTGGAAGGTGTACATAGGAACTCTATAATGAAACGGCGCAACCCCATCGAGTTTGGACTCGTATGATTCGTCTTGAGGATTACTTTGTCTCTAGGTGGTATCCAGGGCCTGATGATGAAGTTGGCAGGTGGCCACAGTAACTCTATAATGAAACGACGCAACCCCATCGAGTTTGGACTCGTTTGATTCGTCTTGATGAGTACTTTGCTTTTAGATGGTATCCAGGGTCTGGTGATGGAGCTGGAAGCTGGGCATGCGAAACTCTCTAATTAAATGGCGCAACTCCGTCGTGTTAGGGCTCGTTTGAAGTGTTATGACTAGTACTCCAGTCCTAGATGATATCCCGAGTCTGATGATGGAGCTGGAATGTGGCCACAGTAACTTTGTAATGAAACGACGCAACCCCATCGAGTTTCGAATCGTTTGATTCGTCTTGACGAGTACTTTGTCTTTGTATCCAGGGTCTGATGATGGAGAAGAAGGTGGCCATAGGAACTCCGTTATAAAACGACATAATTCCATCGAGTTTGTGCTCGTATGATTCGTCTTGACGAGTACTTTGTCTCTAGATGGTATCCAAGGTCTGATGATGGAGCTGAAAGGTGTCCACAGTAACTCTGTAATATAACGACGCAACCCCATCAAGTTTATATTTGTTTTGTTCGTCTTGAAAATACTCCACTTACTCAAGTTATAATAATTTTATTTCTACAAAATAATTTCGATGTTTTCACATCTGGTAGACGTCCCACGTCGTCTAGTTTTTTTATTTAACTGGCAAATATGTCTTGAGCTCTACTACTTCCTGTTTTTTTAGTAATGCTGCGTCCATAAAAAACGGTTACCACTTACCATCAGGTAGGGCGTGGCTCGTCGGTCACAACACGTAATCTATGACAATATAATGTAGTTTATAATACAGTTTATTGTTGTTTTGGGCTTTTATATATTATAAGATGGTTTTTCTGGCGTTTGTGAACTATGAGAAAGCCTTCTATTCGATCGAAACTTGGGCGGTGCTGCAGTCCCTTCAGCGGTGCCAAATTGACTATTGATATATCGAAGTGCTGAAGTGCTTGTATTAAAACGCCACCATATCAGTCCGTGTTCAGGATATGAGTACGAAACTGATCCAACTGCAGAAAAGTGTTAGACAGGGAGACGTTATGTCCCCGGAACTCTTCACCGCTGCATTGGAAGATGTCTTCAAGCTCTTGGACTGAACCGGATTCGGCATCAACATCAATGGTGAATACATCACTCACCTTCGATATGCCAACGACATCGTAGTCATGGCAGAATTGCTGGAGGACCTTGCCAACTTGCCCAATGATCTCAGCAGGGTTTCCCGACTAGTGGGTCTCAAAATGAACATGGACAAGATGAAAGTCATGTCTAATGTCCATGTCATTTCAGCAACAGTCCTAGTCGGGAGTGCGCTTCTCGAAGTTGTCGACCACTATGTCTACCTGGGACAAACAGTCCAGTTAGGTAGACACAACTTCGAGAAAGAGGTCAATCGACGAATCCAGCTCGGCGTTCGGGAAGCTGAGGAAGATCTTCTTGTCCAATATTCCACAGTGTCTGACGACGAAGGTCTACGACCAGTGTGTGTTACCAGTGATGACTTACGGAACAGAGGCATGTTCTCTGAATGTTGGCCTTACGTCAAGGCTCAAACTCGCTCAACGTGCCATGGAGCGGGCTATGCTTGGGATCTCTCTACGTGATAAGTCCTTAATACGGAAATCCGTAGGAGAACGGGAGTAACCGACATAGCCTACCGGGTCATCATGCTGAAGTGGCTATGGGCAGGCCACATCGCTTGAGGAACCGACAACCGTTGGGGAAGTCTATTTCTGTCCCACTATTGGGCACGGTTATTCTCTCATGGTGAAAGGGATTAGGCCACCTCACAACCTGTCGAGAAAATCTCTCAGGCGTGCAGGTTTCCTTACAGTATTTTGCTTCACCGAGCAGTGATAAATTATAAACAGATAAACACGTAATATTGAAAAATCTTGAAAAGTCTGAGGTGTGTGCCATACGAGGTTTCAACCTTTGACTCGGAATCAAACTCGTTACCACTGTCTGCAGTCCTTGGTTTTACCGCTAGGCTATCACTGCATAATAGCAAATATACAACTTGCTATTATTTAAATGTTCCATCCATCCATCAGCCTTTTGACGTCCACTGCTGGACATAGGCGTCCCCAAATTGGGGGTATAGTAATAGCCAAGCTTGGCAGGCGGGTTTGCGATCGCAGTGGATGTTGTTAATACTCGAGGGAGTGCTGCTGCCTATTCCCCCCTGTATTCCCTCAGTTGGCTCTTACGACTCCCATGGGTGGAGAGGGGTGGGACAATTCTAAAGGCCCCACACGGCCAAGCCAATTTAAATGTTCGCATGCCTATAATAGTTGGATATGTCGGTCTGTTAGTTTATTGCAATAACTCCTTTGTACCATATTCTCAGTGCATAAATATCTGTACTATAATAAGGGACTATAATAAGGGATTTTGAGAAAAAATTTTTTTTGCATTTAATAACAGGATTTTTGAGAAAGATTATGGGTTATTCGATATCTCGCTACGATCCTTAGGGAGTATATACGATAAAAAGATAAATACTCAACCTATCACAACAAGTCAACTATTATTATGTACATAAAAAAATAACTGACTGACGCGAGCGACTCCACGGGAAATGGACTAGTTTACAAATATACGAATACCAAAATAGTTAAGAATCGTTTTATAAATAAAAATTATAATAATGAAATATGTTAGAACACAGAAACGAAAAAGTTCATCCATCTATCACCGTTTTGACATTCACTGCTGGAATTAGGCCTCCTTTTTTTTAAGGCGGGAAAAAGGTTCCTAACCGCACACCTCGTCGTTCGGAGTAAGGGCCAGGGTAGTGTGGGGCCTTCACCCACCAAATAAACCCGCCGTGTGCCGTTTCTCCGCCTTTTTTGGCGGGCCACCGGAACCATATTACATTCCTTCAGTGGTAGAAATAGACCTCCTAGGCATAAGAAAGCTACAACAAGTGATTTTGTGCAGACTGCATCCAACGATTCTAAGTGGCTTTTTAAAAAATATTAGTCTTGCAAATACAAAAATATACATATTTTCAGTAATGTCGAACTTCGACAAACACGTGAAAACTATTAGAAATAAATATAGCTAATTTAGGTTGTATTAAAGTTAGCAAAATAGTCGGCACATTCTGTTAAGGTCCGCTACGCTAAATATATCAGTAGGTGTTCGCCTATCATCAGGAAATCCACCAACGCGGATGGCGGCTCAATTTAGTCACAATTTCCTTTACGTTCATGTTGTTGAGGCAGCACATCTATATGTGCTAGTAGAACAAATATAAATGCGCACATCAGTTTGTTTAGTAGAATATATATATATTTTTATAATAGAATATATATTTTTTATACTAAGTGGGTGGCACATAAGCATACGGCCCACTTGATGGTGAGTGAATACCGTAGCCTATAGACGCTAGCAACACCAGAGGCATCAGTCGTGCGTCGCCATCTCTAAGGAAAGGGATAGGAGGTGCATAGGAAATAATGTATATTAAGGAGAGGATAGGGAGGATACTAAGGAAAGGATAGGGAGGGGCAGTACCGGATTAAGGTAACTTGATGCCCTAAGCAATCTACCCCTGTGGGCCCCTATCCTTAAGTGAAATACAAAGAATTAATTTTTATAAAATCTTTATCCGTATCGTAGGTAGAATCTGTATGTGTTGTTCCTCCTGCCCTTATCCCATGCTAAGTGGAGTTGGCACAACATGATTTCACATGTTGTCCTAAGATTCGGCTATATTTTCAACCGACTTCCAAAAGGAGGAGGTTCTCAATTCATCTGTATGTTTTTTTTTAATGTTTGTTGGGCGATTATTCCGCCAATTATGAATCGATTTGAATGATTCTTCTTTTGTTTGGTAGATGCTACATCACAGGTGATTCCATTAAAATTTTTTATAAAATCGATTGAGCGGTTTTTCAAAAATAAACAAAAGTCTAAAAAATGGTTTACATTCAAGATCAACGTCCTCTGGTCCAAAACTAAGCTTAACGCTTGTGCTATGGGTACCAGATTGCGGATATAATACATATATTACTTTTTCTTGTAAACACATACATATAATATAGATAGAAAACACCCAGAAACAGTACAAATATCTGTGTTCATCACACAAATAATTGTACTGAGTGGGGATCGAACCCATGACCTCGTGAACGGAAATCGGTTACACTACCGACTACGCCACGAGTAACCTCTCTGTCCCATAGGAGCAGTGCGTTTAGTTGGTGTACCCATTTTATTGTATATAGCCTTTCTTGACGGTCTTCGGAAGGCTCTCCGAGACGCTGTGCTCAATTTCTTTCTCTACTGCGCTTTAGGCGCTCATCTTTGTCATTATCATACCCCTGTGCTCGACGCTTTCTCATACGACATGCACCCAAGGAAGGCCTCCCCATCATGTACCACCTACTCTAACCTCCTACGCATCTATTTTATAAAAAACCACTAAAAAGCAGGAAATAAATTATTTCAAAAAAATAAAACCGCTTTTATAAGACACCCAGGAACTAAAAGGTAAAACATAATTTATATTAAAGTACAAATTATTTGTGAATAAAGAAAAAGAGATTTTTAGTAGGTGCGGGAATCGAACCACGCATCTTTTCCAATCCGGGGAAGTGCTCTAAGCCACTGAGCTACCCTACTGACCTTTCGATCATCCCAAATTCTTAATCACATTTGTCTTACGACTAAGTTGTCTACTTTTTTTTTCTTTATTCACAAATAATTTGTACTTTAAAAAGTAGCGGACCATGTCAATTGCTAAAAGAAATAGATCTAAAATAATTGATATTTACATACGATTTCCGTGCTAGATACCTACTAATGTGTTTGAAGTCTTCGATCATCAATACCAAGATACACTGTCACGAACAAAATCAAGCTAAAAACTGTCCGTGTATACTTATATAGCTACGTCTGTTTACTAACGAACTCAGACAAAAGTTTTAAAACAGTTTTAAGTTCAACTTAATTACAATCATGGCACTTAGTAATTAAGTCACAATTAGATTTAAAATATTACACATCTTTACGATCATCCGTCACAAAAAAAATGAGCAAAGCAATAAGAGGTTGGTACTTCCCCGACCGAGGCGGCCCATTCATGATGGGGTAAGTAAGGTACTACTACTAGAAAATAAACTACCACTAAAATAAGTATTAATTTTTATTCTATTTGTTATAATGTATATGCACCTCCTATCCCTTCCCTTGGTATTGGCGACCCACGAGTAATGCCTCTGGTGTCCGTAGCGTCTATTAACTACGGTTACACTATACATTTTGTAAGTTTGTATGTCGGGGGTAAACTTCGAACCTTATTATCCAATTTTTTGTATTATTTCAACAATGTTTTCAACTGACTTGACTCGCTCAGCTACTTTAAAGAACAAATTGGAGTAATGCATGTTAATGCACCCGATAGGTGGTGTGGGTCGTAAATACAAAAGTGATGTAGAGACTGAGAAAAACCGTCGGTCAGTGCGATGGCTTAGCGGTCTAGAGCACTTCCCCGGATTGGAAGGGACACAGGTTCGAATCCCGCTCGCACTAAACTTCGCTTTTTCCACATTCAGAAATAATTTTTGTTCTTTATTTATTTATTTTAGTTTTATAGTAATTATTTCATGATTTTGCATGTATATATTCCGCGTAAATGAGTATAGTTTATTATGTATAACTTTTTTATATGTATGTAATGCGTTTATCAATGTATTAAAAGTAAATATTATAATTACTAATATATATATATATATATAATACTATACTACCCTTTGCCCGCGGCTCCACTGCAGCCAAAAGCTAGTTTTAGGTAATATCTCAAGTTCCTGATACAGTAGCAGGATAAAATGTATAACAGTTGTTAAGAGCTATCAAAAAAAAAAGTTGCATCAAAATCTGTTTTTGCGTGATGCGCGAACAAACAAACAGATAAACAGACAAACAGACAAAAAATCTAAAAAACATCGTTTTGTGTTTAGACACGCCTATATAGCCTAATTAAGTATTTTTTTCACAAATATCTTAAATGTACAGACTCTGTTACAGCTGCAGGTATAATAGTGTGGATGAAATACTATCTTCCTACAACTAGCTTTTTTCTCTTACTAGTCTAATCCATCCAAAGTTTGCCTGGTAGAAATTACTTTTAGTAATAAAACCGCCCATTGTACTTACTACTTCTTGAATACTATTTAGTAAATGTGTACATTAAACTGTCATGCTTGTATATTTTTATTTACGAAAAAATACTGTATTAGGCTATTTAGGAGGGACTAAGCACATTTTTTTTTAATATTTTTTCTGTTTGTCTATTCTCTCATCACACAAAAACTACTGACTGGATTGCAACTTTATTATTTGACTAGCCTTGGCCGGCGGCTCCGTCACAGCTAAGAAGCTAGTTTTTAGCCTATATCTCAGGTTCCCGATATAGTAGCGGGATAAAATGTATGTATCCATCCATCCATCCATCCATCAGCTTTTCAACGTCCACTGCTGGACATAGGCCTCCCCAACAGAACGCCACAACAAGCGGTCCCGCGCCGACTGCATCCAACGCCCCCGCGACTGACCAAATCATCGGTCCCATTTTTTGTTGCGTGCTCATTATGGGGGATAGTGCGGGATAGTGCGGGATAGGCGGGTTGGCGATCGCAGTGTATGCTGTTAATACTCGATGGAGTGCTGCTGCCCACTCCCCCGATATTCCCTCAGTCGGCTCTTACGACTCCCGTGGGTAGAGAGTGTGGTAAAATTCTAAAGCCGGCCCCACACGGCGGATGGCTATCACACCGAAAAAGTTGTATCAAAATCCGTTCAGTAGTTTTTGCGTGATGCGCGAACAAACAAACAGATAGACAAACAAACAAAAAATCTAAAAAAAATCGTTTTGTGTTTAGACACGCCTACATAGCCTCATACAGTCATTTTTTCTCAAATATCTTAATGTACAGACACAGCTCTGTTACAGCTTTATAATTAGTAATAGATAACTCTTAATAGACTTAAAAACTGGTATACATTTTATCCCACTACTGTATGAAACTGAGATATAACCTAAAAGCTATCTTTTGTCAGCGGCGGGCTGGTAGTATATTTTAACTCGATAAAAATGGAAGGGCTTTTCGTGGCGGAGCAGCAAGCACAGCTAGTGCTTCATAACGTTAAAGAAATATATCTCTTACGCTGATATTATAAAGAGTAAGTCTCATTGATACCGCTGAACTAATGTAACATAATTCCAGTGGGGCCACTGGCCAATACAGGCGGAGAGACGGCACACGGCGGATTTATTTAGTGGGTGAGGGCCCCACACTACCCTGTTCATTGCCCCAAACGACGGGGTGTGTGGTTAGGTAAATTTTTCCCGTCTTAACAAAAAAAGATTTCATCGATAAACAATCAGTTAACCATTGGGAGAGAAATTCCAAGAAGGTATCTCGTAACAAACCAGGGGGCGTAGAACAGCCTATTATCAGGTTGACTTTTGAACCTTCAAAAACGAATGAAAGAGAACTTAGAGAATTGAAAAGGAAGGAGATGGGATGTGGAGGGTGTTCAATAAGAGACGATAAAGAACTGATAGAGGTGGAAAGATTGGCTTATTATGGCATGAAATAAATCATCCAAATACTTTTTGATCTATATTTTAGCACTTGACATGCTCAGCTACTCTTAGGGCCTCGTTCCCTATCTTCAAGTAAAGCGTTGATTAGTTACTTCTTGACTAGTGATAATTGTCAAGTAATAGTTACGAGTATCGTCTGTCAATTTCACAAGCGAAAATAAGGCTTCGAGTAGCAACTTACTGGTTAAGTGAATGACGCAAGATATCAGACGTTGCATTCGTTCAATATAACATCAAAAACGTCAAATTCGTTCGCAAACGTCATATTGCAGACACAGTTTACTTTATCTATAGTACCTGTATATTGTTTCTTATATCGCGTATTATCGTGTGATTTTATTTTGTTGTTAAGTTCGAATCGACTTACGTATTATAATTAAAATGGATAAGGTTCGCAGAGACAGAAAGTGCGGTACAGAAAGGACTAATACATTATACATACATTTTAACAGGTTATGTAGGTATTATAATTCACTTATATGGGAAAATGCCACTCACCTTTGTGATTTAGGGTTTATCTTATGTTTTATAAAGTTATGCAATTGGTCCACTGCATATTTAATTTAAATACACAAATTCTCGGTACTCGTTGAATCGCAGAATATTCAAGTCCATCTAATTGATGATTAATTAAGTCAAATAGATTCACTTTGTGTTTAATCAAATAGATCCATTATCTTATTATATCATAAATATTGTAATATGCAAAAACAACAACGCCACAGCTAACCGTCGAGTAAGCATGCTAATTGGCAGACTGCATGGCAAGTAAGTTACGCGGCACGTAATCTTAAGATTATTGCTACTCGAACATCGTGAAATTCGCACCCGGAGTGGTGAAAGAGGCCCTAAAAGTACAAGTTATAATTTGTGAATAAGGAAAAAGAGTATTTAATTATAATAAGGAAAAATAGTATTTTTGTACTTTAAGAGTAGCTGAGCATGTCAAGTGCTAAAATATACCTAGATCAAAATGTTTAAAAAATCACGCCATCTGTATGAATTTTAATTGCAAAATTAAACTTACTATATTGGATTAATGCATGTAAATGCTTCCGATAGGTGGCGTTGGTCGTTAAGACAAATGTGGTAAGGAGATTGGGTATTTCTAACAAATAGTACGGTAGGTCATTGGATTCGATCACTTCCCCGGATAGGAAGGGACGCTGGTTCGTTTCCCGCTCGTATTAAAATATTCTTTTTCCTTATTGACAAATTATAATTCCTACAAATACATCAACTATAGAAAATATAGCATCGTCAGTGTTCGCTGATATGCGCTAAAACCACCGGTAAAGCCGAAAAGGCACTTTATCTACAATTTCCTTTGGGAACAAACTATCGAGGTAGCACTTACTCATCTCTTATTTCAAGTGTAAATATATCATGCAACACGGTTTTAGTCTCAATCTATGGTAAAGATTTATTAAGTTCCACAGCAAACGCTATCTGATAATAAACTGGCGGATTTACCGCATTCGTAACGACAACGTAAGAAAGCCTTACCTACTCGAGGTATGAAAGAAAGTATTGGTGTAAAGATGCGAAAAGGAATGCTCCGACGGTTCGGACATGTCGAAAGAATGCCGGACGTGCGACTGGTTAAGAAGATATACAATGCGAAAGTGAAGGATGTAGGTACGTACAGGAGGAGAACGAGACACAGCTACCTAGACCAAATCGGTCATTGTATTGAAGGACGGTGGAGTCAGGAGTCTCCGGAACCGGCGAGCGTGTATGAAGAGAATTATGAATGTTAAGGAAGCATCCGATGTATGCAAAAATAGAGCCTTTTGGCACTCTGTTCTCTCTGCCTACCCCGCGTGGGAGAAAGTGGGATGATAAGTAACTATATTAAATGTTTAAGTTTGTGAAAATGTATAAACGACTGACGACTTAGGTGAAATTTGGTAGACAGGTACCTATCTGAGACTGATGTATCCCATAGGATAACTATTTCAAAATTCATCTCTTTGGGCTCCCATACAGAATCTTAGCCCCTTTTCCACCACATAAGAGGTATGTGAATATGTAAAAAAACGTCAAACGTAAAAGGTATCTAATTTATGTGTGGGTAAAACTCAAAACTTTTATTTTTTCCCTCGCAGAAGCACATTTGTAAAAAGAAACTAAATTATAAAGTTTTATTTCATGGCGACCTTGTGCCCGCGGAATTCAAAATACTTTGGAAAATCCAAAAGTGCACGTCTCATAATCTTCATTTTTCACAATAAAATTGATTATTTGATAGGTAACTAATAATGTATCGGTCTTACTAAGTAGAATAGTAGTAGTAATGTAGTTAATAAATTACATAGATAGCGCTAATTTCAATATTTACTAATGTTCTCATGTCTTATACGCCATCTAGCGCTAATTTTAAGAAGTACTACTGAATTAATCTATAGAAGTAGTTCTCACGAAATAAGGTATAGGTTATAGCGCTGGTTTTAGTGTACCACTGTGCCATCGAGTCGAGCGTAAAATATATTCACTAACTATTTTTTTTTTTATTAAACCACATCGAATCAGACCGTGTAAAGTGATAGGGCTCTATTCGCAATTATACTGAACCGTAAGAAAAAAAAAGACTCAATTAGTAAAGTATTTCGGTCGTTATCGTGTTAACATACATTATCCGAACACACGGACGTCCAAGACAGAACTTTTTTAAACAGTTTTTTAACTAGTTTAAATAACAAAAATGGCATCAAAAATATCATGAGTGTTAAAAATAGAGTTTTTTCTTGATATGTGTGTGTATATATTATTTTACAAGTGCAATATATGACAAATAGAGACATTTTAAGTTAGAAAAATCAGTTGTTCTGTGTGAAACAAGAGTAATACCCACCTCAACACTTCGCTTATGAGGCGTGTAATTCAAATCCATTATGTCAATATTTTGTATCGTAACCATTATTTATCTGTATACCTATCAAATGCCTTACGTTTTGTATATTTGGAAAAAAAAGACCTATACGGAAAAAAAAATCGGAATATAAAGTCGTAAATAGTAATCCAGTGTCTCAACTATATATCTACCAAATTTCATCCAAATCCGTTCGGTCGTTAGGGAATGATTCGTATACAAACATTTAGTAAAAGAGCCTGACTTATACCACCTTTCTATTTTTTTCTTTTTTTTTGTTAAGGTGGGAAAAAATATTCCTAACCGCACACCCCGTCGTTCGGGGCAACGAACAGGGTAGTGTGGGGCCTTCACCCACTAAAGAAACCCGCCGTGTGCCGTCTCTCCGCCTTTATTGGCGGGCCACTGGAACTATGTTACATTCCTTCGGTGGTAAACCCTCCCCCTGAAGATTAGCGTGAAACAACTACCTACCTACCAACTACCTACTATTGTGTTAAATATAGTGAGTTAGAGTGCCAGAGGCCTAAACTCTCCTCAATATTATCCCTCCTCTCTGTCCTTATTTATACCTTTCCTTGAAGTTGGTGACGTTAAGTGATGTATCTGGTGTTGCTACCGTCTATAGGCTACGGTAACGGGCGGGCTGTATACTTCTTTGCCCTCTCATAGTATAAAAAAACCAAGCGTCTATACAAATTTTCGCATTAAATAATGTCAGTAGGGAAGTATTCACGCTCGTATGACATATCAGACAGTACAAATTGTTTGTGAATGTGGAAATAGAGTTTTGTGCGAGCGGGATTCAAACCTGCGTCCCTTCCAATGCGGGGAAGTGCTCTAGACCGCTAAGCCATCGCACTGACCAACGGCCATTCTCAATCTTCAAATTTGTCATTTGTCTTTACGACCACCGAATCCCGCTCGCGCTAAACTTCTCTTTTTCCACATTCGCAAATGATTTATTCTCTAAAGTAGCTGAGCATGTCAAGTGCTAAAATACAGATCAAAAATGTCTGAAAGTTCTAAAGTAAACCATAATAATTTTATCTAACCTTATCTTAAATACATATAGTATAGCTTAACGCAAATCGACGGATCACAAAAATCAATAGCTCAATCGACGTGTAAAATTGGTGTAGTGCCTTTGTCAGTGAAATGTGTAGCTCGTTCTGAAAACAAATCAATTTACATTTAATCCCCTTAAGATAGGATTCAATTTACTTCGTTTTATATTTGTGGGCCTTTTATATTTTGCATTACACGGTGATCCAGCTGAGAAGAAAATCCAATCTGCGCTACAATTTTGTAGTAGCTAAAACGAAGATTAGTGAAACATATCGAATAAAAGAAAAATGTTTAAGCTCTTCGATTTGAATGTTACACGTATCGAAATAGAACTATTTTACAAACGTAAATTATTTAATTGATTATGATTGTTATAATAATTAACCGGTAATCACCTGTATAAAAATATAACATACATACTCACGCCTGTATCGCCGATGGGGTAGACAGAAGTGTATCTTACACAGCCACGGTTCGCCAACTATGCTTAAGTCCCACGTAATAGGGGACAAGGCTATTGCCGTCTACCGAGCACATTTAAAAACTCCGGGCTGCTACTGAGAATTTTACTTTATAGGAAAAATCTCAATAACGCTGCCCGACCCAGGCATCGAATCCGAGATCTCATGATCAGCAGTCGCATCAGCACCTGTCTAAATCCTTGAGAATATATGATTCGCTATAAAATTAAACTTCTACCCCCTTACTAATAAACATTGTATAAACTCCGAATAGTTATTCAGTATTTTGTTCCGTTCTTTCAACGTCAAACTGTCATATTAGTGACAAAGACAAAACACTGAATAACTATTCAGAGATTATAAGTACAACGTTTATGAGTAAAGCAGCCAGTTTAGAATAATCATGCATGTAATCAGCCTAATTAGTCAAATAATTACTATGGCAGTTTCTGTATTTAGTCAATGAGTCAGGCGCAGTATCTACACTGTCGATTCCCACCCCCTTTTTCATGACTGTAATATATCATGGATAATATAATGGAATGTAATCTATAGTTGCCGAATCAAGGACCTTTGCGATCATCGGCCCTTTCAGCATACATGATGAGTCCGTTACGACTGCACTTGGATTTCGTTTATATTTAGTGCTTAAAAATTCTACCACAAACTACCAATTAAAATTTTTAAGTTATCAAAAAAGTGGTAGTTTGTGGTAGAATTTTTAAGCACTAAATATAAACAAAATTTTAAAACTTAAAGGAGTATTATACTAATTTTATTATACTAGCTTAAAATCTCATACATTGTAAGCATAAAATTTAGAGTAGATATTTTTAATTGTGTTTTTAAACGAATATTATGTGTATTTAGATATTTTAATATATATTTTAGCATTTGACATGCTTAGCACTATACATTAAACACAAAGTGAAAAATGTGAAATCGAAAATAACAGTCAGGAGCAGAATTTGAACCTGCATCTCCTGGATACCGTCCAGATGCTTTACCAATTCAGCCATCCTGACAATTGCTCCTGACTGCTAATTTCGATAACACATCATACTTAACGTCTTTGGGTTACGCCTGCGCCATCTGTCGGAAGTATTTTCATACACTATACCGACCATGTAAACTTAATTTTACAATTAAGATTTTTATCTAATAATGACGCAAACCCTATAAATATTTAGATATTTTTATATATATTTTAGCATTTGACATGCTTAGTACTATACATTAAACACAAAGTGAAAAATGTGAAATCGAAAATAACAGTCAGTAGCAGGATTTGAACCTGCATCTCCTGGATATATATGGTGTATGAAAATACTTCCGACAGATGGCGCAGGCGTCACCCAAAGACGTTAAGTATGATGTGTTATCGAAATTAGCAGTCAGGAGCAATTGTCAGGATGGCTGAATTGGTAAAGCATCTGGACGGTATCCAGGAGATGCAGGTTCAAATCCTGCTCCTGACTGTTATTTTCGATTTCACATTTTTCACTTTGTGTTTAATGTATAGTGCTAAGCATGTCAAATGCTAAAATATATATAAAAATATCTAAATATTTATAGGGTTTGCGTCATTATTAGGTAAAAATCTTAAGTGTAAAATTAAGTTTACCTGGTCGGTATAGTATATGAAAATACTTCCGACAGATGGCGCAGGCGTCACCCAAAGACGTTAAGTATGATGTGTTATCGAAATTAGCAGTCAGGAGCAATTTGTCAGGATGGCTGAATTGGTAAAGCATCTGGACGGTATCCAGGAGATGCAGGTTCAAATCCTGCTCCTGACTGTTATTTTCGATTTCACATTTTTCACTTTGTGTTTAATGAATATTATGTGGGTTGAAATAAATAAACCAAAAATTTGTAAAATCATATTACTGTGGGTAGAAAGAAAAAAAAAGTAGAATCCGTTGAAACAACATATCAGCTTTGGACATCTACCATCTAAGTCCACCCGTGATCATGAATGCTGAAAACTATTCGAAACGTCGGGATAGCATAAAAATCAAGTAAACGCGATAGATTCCGTAAACGTAGTTTTATTTCAAAAAAGTGTATGTTTATAAAGTCCCCCGCGATACAAGGATTATTCCTTAGGACAGGATGTTGTCTTTAAAAACATATTTTTTCTCTGTAGCTTCATCTTTTGTAGCAAAAATACTTGCACCATTTCCAACGTTTTGTGTGATTCAAATAAACGTGGAAAGGGTACAAGTATTTTACGAGTATACTTAGTACGAGCAAGCTCTGAATTGTTTAATGCTTTTGATAGCATACCTACAAAGCCACTGCTCACCTGATGGTAATTGTAGTTCACCACCACTGATGAACTCAGTGTTGAGTTCATCATAAGTAGTTCAATAATGGAAGCTTAATGTGGTTTCACAATTCACTTTACTAATATTAGAATTTACATTTAAACTGAAAACGACTACTAGTACGTGTATAAAATTTTACGTCTATACTGTGAGAAGCACAGCGTGACAGCGTGTTGACCGCTTTGTGTTGTGTGGGCGAATGCGCGGCGCGTCGGTGGCGTGGTGCCGTGGTCGACGCGACCCCCCGCCGCCTGCGCACCGCCAGCATTCCGGGAATCACGCGATGCAATGCTCGACGCGAAGCCAATCAGCGTCGACACTTAGCTATAATAATAATACTGCTAAACCACTACTCACCATTTAATTTTACGGTTGGTAAATAAATAAATGGATGGTTATTAGCTGCTACAACCAAAAGACACCGAGGTACTTCACGCGCCAGACGGTGGCACCGACCCTCTAAGGCCCGATAAAACTTGAGTACTTGGTATACCTACCACCAGAACAAAGAAATACATGAGTTGTAAAGAAGAACAAAAAGCCCATCTTCACGGAAATCAAAAATAAAAACGCCTTTTCAAAAAAAAATACTAAACCTCTTACTAATTATCCCTTACTAAGTAATCCCATAGTTGCATGAATGAACAAAGGAAACTGAAGTATACTTAGAAAAAGGTAGGCGGATATAAGCATTACTTTTAACAGCCAAGAGTAAAACATATAAATTTAAAAGGCTTCAGGTAAAACCCACAAGGTTAGTTGAGCTGGCTAAAGTTATTTCCATATTTTTATACATTATTACATTACATTTTATTATAACGTTTTATGAGATTTATATCTTTACCGTTGTCATCAAACATTAAGTAGACTGACGTTTGACTGACGTTTCCAGAATTATAACCTTATTATAGTAGTCCGTTGTCCGTGCGGTGACGGACTAAGAATACTGTAACCGCCCCATCCTTTGTGTTGTGTCGTAAAGGCAACTAAGGGAAGTAAGAAATGATCACCCATTGCATTACTGGTGGTAGAGCTGGGTACCAAGTGAGAGTACTCACTTGCTATCGGGTCCGAATGGGTCGGTATCACCGTCTCCTGTGTGACCGGTCATGAAGCACGTCAGTGTGTTTTGGCTGTAGCAGAAGACAGCCGTTTATTCTTTCATTTCATATATGTGAAATGAAATGGTGAGCAGCGGCTTGACAATACTCTCGGTATAGTTGAGTTCATGAGCGACGGTTACTAAGTATTTACCATCAGGTGAGACTTGGCTCGTCTGCCATCATAAGCAATAAAAAAGTCACAATGGATCAGTGAAAGGCAGTTGCTTTTGGAAAAAAAACTAAAGCTATTCCTAATTCCTAAATCAATGACGTAATTGTAAAAAGTAGGTTTTAAAGTGTAAGAGATCTTTATATTTCGCTAACGCGTACACTTAACACATAAATCAGCCTCACACAATCATACAAATTTGATCAAAGCCAAGCAATTTCCCTCAAATGATTGGCTTATTAACGTAATGGTAACGTAATATTTTTCATTCAATTCATTGGATGATAGTATTTTGAAAGCACTTCACGATTATTTGGGGTATTATAGAATATTGTTTCCTTAATTGATTACTCAATTATACATATGATAAAAAGGTGAGCGAAACTGAATCTGCAATATTTAATAAGGGAAAATATCAAACAGAATAATATCAATTAACTAGACTTTGCTCGCGGCTAATAATAATAATTATACTGCTACTTTGGCAATAAATAAATTATTTGCTCGCGGCTCCGCCGCAGACGAAAACTACTTTTTAGGTTATATCTGTGGTTCCGGATATAGTAGCAGGATATAAAGTATACCAGTTTTAAAAAAAAAGTTACAATAAAATCCGTTAAATGGTTTTTACGTGATGCGCGATCAAACAAACAGACAAAAAATTTTAAAGAAATTGTTTTGTGTTCTATTTGGCCTAACTGCCTAATATAGTATTTTTTCTCAAATATATTAAAATTTACAGACACAGCTATGTTATATTACAGCATTCACGGTCGCGGTGAATACATTAATACATTTTTGTTTTATTAATATAATAGATTTCATAAAAGCAGTTTTATGACATGACTTGTAGTAGGTATTTTTGTATATATCGGAAAATAATAATATTGATAAGTTATGAATCTACAAACTTTCAAATTTTCAATTTTTTTTTTGGGATTATATATATAGAGCGACTGGTTAAGAAGATATACAATGCGAAAATGGAAGGGGTATAGGGGGAGACCAAGGCTCGGGAAGTAAGTACTACACTCTGCGCTAAGGAATAATCATTATATTGCGGGGGACTTTACAAACATAGAATTTCACGGACACAAAGTATACCCCGACTCAGAACAATTGTGGTATCTTTTTCGATTTTACATTTTCACATATTTTTATTACATACATTCACAAAATTTGTCCGTGTGGTGACGGATTTAGAATACAATTGTCACCACCCCCATTCTTTCCCACGGGTATCGTATATGAAGTAAGCAATTATTTTGACGGGCTTCGTGGCGTAGTCGGTACTGTAACCGACTTCCGTGCAAGAGGTCGTGGGTTCGATTCCCACTTAGGACAACTATTTGTGTTATGAACACAGATATTTGTACTGCGTCTGAGTGTTTTCTATCTATTATAACTATGTATATAAAAAAAAATATATATGTACTATATCCGAAATCTAGGCCGTGTGGGACCGGCTTTAGAATTGTCCCACCCCTCTTCACCCATGGGAGTCGTAAGAGCCGACAGGGGTAATACCGGGGAAGTGGGCAGCAGCACTCCTTCGAGTATTAACAACATCCACTGCGATTGCCAACCCGCCTGCCAAGCGTGGCGATTACGGCACTATACCCCCAATTTGGGGAGGCCTTTGTGCAGTAGTGGACGTCGGAAGGCTGATGGATGGATCTGTAATCTGGTACCCATAGCACAAGCATTAAGCTTATTTTGGGACCAGGGGACGTTGTGTGAAAATGACCGTGAATATTTATTTATTTATTATCATCCATTGCATGACTGGTGGTAGGGCTGGGTACCAAGTAAGAGTACTCACTTGGTATCGGGTCCAAGCGGGTTGGTACCACCATCTCCCGTGTGACCGGCCATGAAAGACTTCGTTGCGTTTTGGCTGTAGCAGGAGATAGCCGTTTATTCTTTCATCTGTGAAATGAAATGGTGAGCAGTGGCTTGACAATACTCTCGGTATAGTTGAGTCCATGAGCAATGGTTTCCATTTACTATCAGATGGGCCGTGGCTCGTCTGCCACTACATGCAATAAAAAAAATACAACTTTGATTGTAAATGTACCTATGTCTAAAATATTTGAGAGTAATGGTAAGTAGTAAATACTGCAACACATTTAGCAAATAACATAAGAAGGTTAAGGGCGGAGTCGACCAAACAAGAATAAATTTTATTCCTAGAATAAATCGCTACATACTCGAGAATAAATCAATTTTACGTTTTACGAACAATCGAAGAATAGCGAACCATTCGGGAATAGTCACTATACCACCGATAATCATCGAATAAGGAGTTAACCCAAGAATAAAAAAATGCGTCATATTTTTTGTGCTGTCATTTTAATTCAAATCATACAGTGACAGCTACTTTCCCACGGTATATATACGACAAAAAAGCGTTGAGATGAGTTAAGCTATACATCGTCCCGTTTGTAGAACTACTTCTTTTTGCCGGGTATTCGCTGTTCGCGAATATCTATTGCAAGTATATACATCAGATTGCGTGGAAAAACGACTGTTGATTATCTAAAGAATAAAATCGTGGAATAAATTATTCTCGGTATAGTTATTCTTGTATATATTCAAGTTTGGTCGAATCTGCCCTAAGTATATTACAATATTCTTTAACAACGAGTTATAGATAAGAGCGATTAAACATGTACTTACGAGAAAATCCCATGTGCTATCAGCTTCAGACGAGTCTACTACGATATTATATAGATCGTTTAATTTTATTATCACGCGTAGAACCATGACGGATCAGCCAGCGAAAGATAAATCAAATTAATTCCCAAGGCACCTAATAAAATGTATTTTATCTCATGCAAACTTCGCAAGCACGTCCAAGTCATCCAACCGCTTCGCCGCCCCAAGAGTAGATTGTCCAATTACCTATATACAGCTCCCCATGGTCGTCCTTTGAGACAGCTTCGGCCTTTATGTTTGACTTTCAAATAGAACTCGTACGATCTTTTGACGGCCACGCTTTGGAAGAAAGTGACCTAATCTTATCGGGTCCATTATTAGTAGTTGGTACTTACGCATTTTCTCGAAATGTTTCAATCCTTATAGGTTTTTATGTATGTGGATGATATTTCTATGTATTGAAGTGTGATTTTGATTAAGGTTGCGATATGCTCGTGGGTAATATAGCAAACTGCCCCAAATTCAGGTAATAAGGAAATTTATGGAAGGACTGATGAAAAAAGTGAAAACTTAACAAAAATATCAAATAATATTTGTAAATGAAAATATATCGATCTCGTATGTATTGGGTATGTATTTTTTTTTTTTTTTATTGTCTGAATATATGGATATGTATTTTTTTTAAATTACGCTTACTAAATATAATACGAATTATTTCGTTAGATGGCATTGTACATTGGTTCTAAATAGTGGTGTTTAGAATTTCGCGTGCACATCATTTTGGTGACGCGAACTCAAGACTTTAACTTAAGAAAGTTCAAAACTTACCTTATCATCACAAATAAAACAGAGTGCTAAAAGGCTATATTCTTGCATACATATCTTGCTTCCTCAATATTCATCATGCACGACCGCCGCGTTCGGAGACTCTTGACTGTACCTTCCTTAAATACATGATAGATCTGGTCCAGGTAAGTTAGTCTTGGTCTCTCCCTGTATCTACATCCTTCTAAGTACAAATTATTTGTGAATGAGGAAAAAGAGAACTTTTGTGTGAGTGGCAATCGATACTGCGTCCCTTCCAATCCGGGGAAGTGCTCTAAGCCGCTGAGCTACCGCACTGACCTTCAGCCATACCCAATTTCCTCATCACATTTGTCTTTACGACCTACGATATAGCCGCTTAGAGCACTTCCCCGGATTGTTAAGGACGCAGATTCGATTTTCGCTCGCACCAAAGTTCTCTTTTTCCTCATTCACAAATAATTTGGACTTTAAAGTAGTTGAGCATGTCAAGTGCTAAAATACAGATCAAAATGTACATCCTTCTAGTTTCACATTGTATATCTTCTTAACCAATCACTCATCCGGCATTCTTGCTGCATAAGCAACTATAGATGAACCTCAAGCTCAACGGTAGGTTATATAATCATCACTCATATCACTAAAGTAATGTAATAAATTCCAGTGATCCGCCATTATAGGCGGAGAGACAGCACACGGCGAGTTTATTTAGTGGGTGACGGCCCAGACTACCCTATGCATTATGATACCCAGTTGAATCACGGGGTGTGCGGTTAGGTACATATTTTCTTTCCTTAATAAAAAAGGATATATAATTATGAGCTGAAAAGCAAGAAAGGAATGTAATTTTCAGTAGGCCGACAATGTTATGTACCATAAAATCTAACTTTATATTAACGATCAAAATCGACATCAAACCTCTTCAATTACGAGCCGTAACCCCCTCGTCTTATAAAATAAGGAATTCAATCACTCGGTTGTTCAGACTACGCTTGAGATAGTTTTATTACATATTGTTTTACAGTAAGACCCGTTTTATGTTAAACGTTCTACTGACATAAAGATCTAATAGTTATAGATAATGATCCAATACAGCTTATCTAGTGCTTAAGAGCTTTATTTTTTAAACCAAACCTTTTTTTCAGCTCCTTTTTTAACTGAGCTTTTTTATATTGGAGTGTGTGTTTAATGGGGCACTAAGGAATAGCCCAAGGGGAGTTTACCAACACAATTAGTAAACTCAAAGTACGCCCAGATTTTTTGGATCACAAATAATTATCCTTTGGGGAGTCGATCCGTAGCATCCGAAACTGGGTCTCGTTATTTAAACAACAATTGTGCTTTTTTTTAATAATTTTGTCTCGTCCTCCCGAACCAAGTACTACATAGACTAATAAATAATTGTCTGTTTGTAACGTCAAAATAACAGCTTTTTAAGTTAACTCGGGACTTATATAAATGAAAATTCTCTCCGATTGTACGGATTTTAACATGGCTCAAGCCGATTTTATAGTTCCGAGTAAATGTCACGATAGCTCAATTGGCAGAGCGTCTGGAGCGAAACCTAATCCAGGAGACGCATGTTCAAATATTGCTTATGCCTATAATTTTCTTAAATTTTTCACTCTTTGTGTCTTCTGAATTGCTTATGAGATTTAAACAGATGTTATGTTTTTTATTATTACTATTTACTCTGATTAAACATAACAAAATGGCGTCTAATTATATCCAACTATATGCAGCTAAGATAATATCTAAGTTCAGTCATTAGTATTTACCATCCATCCATCCATCCATCCATCAGCCTTTCGACGTCCACTGCTGGACATAGGCCTCCCCAAATTGGGGGTATAGTGCCATAATCGCCACGCTTGGCAGGCGGGTTGGCGATCGCAGTGGATGTTGTTAATACCTACTCGAGGGAGTGCTGCTGCCCACTCCTCCGGTATTCCCTCAGTCGGCTCTTACGACTCCCATGGGTGGAGAAGGGTGGGACAATTCTAAAGCCGGCTCCATACGGCCAATTTTTAATTAGTATTTACAGTTCTACTATAAACAGTTCACATGAGTGAGTTGGTTTTTTCTATACGCTGGCGAGTACTGCCCCTTGAACTATCTATAATCCCGAAGGTAGCTTGACACATTCGTTTCCAAACCAATGATCTGCGCATGGTAGTGGAAAAAAGTCACCTACGATTTCATACGAGCACAAATAAGTAAAATTACCAGACACGTCGCGTCAGAGCCGTATTAGTAAGGCGCTATTTTCGCTGGAAAAGAAATGGTCACATTTGAATATTTATTAGGTTCGGAGTTGAGTAATTACTTTCTGTTATAACAGATTGTCTGGCTCTATACTAGTTGTGAATCTATGGACGCTTCTAAAGGACAAACGTCTAGTGTAAATCACTTCAATCAATCGTCACTATTTAAAGCAGTAATAAGGATACGATGGAGGACTCGTCTTAAAAACTGTTTTTTTTTTATTGAATATAGTGGCAGACAAGCCACGGCCCATCTGATGGTAAATGGTAACCATCGCTCATGGACTCAACGATACCGAGAGTATTGTCAAGCCGCTGCTCACCATTTCATTTCACAGATATGAAATGAAAGAATAAACGGCTATCTCCTGCTACAACCAAAACGCAACAATGTGCTTCATGGCCGGTCACAAGGGAGATGGTGGTACCAACCCGCTCGGGCCCGATACCAAGTGAGTACTGCCACTTGGTACCCAGCCCTAACACCAGTCATGCAATGGATGATAATTGCTTACTTCACTTAGTCGCCTCATACGACACCCGTGGGAAGGAATGGGGTGGTGAAACTTGTATTCTTAGTCCGTCACCACACGGATAAAAGTCCGTGTTACCACCATACACCGTTATATATGAAAGGTGAGGTATTATTCTCTTATTTCTCTTCTAAATAGTGCACATTAAACAGCTTCCCTGCGTTCTTCGTACTACGAGGGTATTATAGTAATTATTATTTCCCCATCGTTAACAGGGCAGTGCGAGGCTCTCACTAAAGAAACCCGCTGTGTGCCATCTCTTCACCACTGCGGACCACTGGAACTGGTAGACATTACTTCAGTGGTCCGGCGGCGGCTTACCCTTTTGGGTATCCTCTTTGAGCGAAGCTTCCGGCCACCGGAGCATCACCCCTTTCTGTCAAGTCATAGGTACCCACCTATGACTTGACAGTCAAAGTCTTAGCACTAAATAAGATATACCTTCGCAGGTAAGAAGATATGTATATAATAGGTCCTTACATATGAAGTGTTAAAACAAAAACATAGCATCACGCCGGTATTCCCCGAAGGTGTAGGCAGAGGTGTATTACACAACCACGATTCGCCAGCTATGTTTAAGTCCTGCGTAATAGGGGGTGAGACTATTGACGTCTACCGGGCACATTTCCAAACTCCGGGCTGCTACTGTAAATTTTTCTTTTTAGGAAAAAGTTCAATAACATTGTCGACCCGGCATTAAATATGTTCATTAAAAATATGTCAGACTCGCCTCATAAAGGTATCGCCGTAGAATATATCCATCCATCCATCAGCCTTTCGACGTCCACTGCTGGACATAGGCCTCCCCAAGAGAACGCCGCAACGAGCGGTCCTGTGCTGTTTCGCTCATATGGGGGATAGTGCCGTAATCGCCACGCTTGGCAGGCGGGTTGGCGATCGCAGTGGATGTTGTTAATACTCGAGGGAGTGCTGCTGCTCACTCTCCCGGTATTCCCTCAGTCGGCTCTTGCGACTCCCATGGCTGGAGAAGGGGTGAGACAATTCTAAAGCCGGCCCCACGCAGCCTTAGAATAGTAGTAGAATATATAAGATTCATTTATTTTTATTATCTGTTGTTAAAGCATTATGACTATCATACACACTCTATGAAAATTTCACCATGAGACAGCAAAAAATGAAAAAAATATCAAGTTTCTTGTATGGGAACCCCCTTTAATTGTGAAATCAATTTTATTTTTATTATTTGTCATTATAGCGGCTACAGAAATACACATTCTATGAAAATTTCAACTATTTATCTATCTATCGGTTCATGAGATAAACATAGTAAAGAACGTCAAAAATAATAAGTTTCTTGTATAGTTCCCTTTTTTTTGTTAAGGCGGGAAAAAATCTTCCTAACCGCACACCCCGTCGTTCGGGGCAACGAACAGGGTAGTGTGGGGCCTTCACCCACTAAAGAAACCCGCCGTGTGCCGTCACTCCGCCTTTATTGGCGGGCCACTGGAACTATGTTACATTCCTTCGGTGGTCTTGTATAGTTACCTTCATTATTTTATTTTTATTTAGTATCTATCTGTTATTGTAGCGGCAACAGATATAGACATTTTCTGAAAATTTCAACTCTAACTATTACAGTTCGAGAGATACAGCCCGCTGACAGACGGACGGACGGACAGCGGAGGCTTAATAATAGATTTTCATTGGCACCCTTTGGGTACGGAACCCTAAAAAGTACGATTAAAATTCACAAAAGTTGAATGTGGCTCGTTATGATAACGCTTATCTAGGGAAAATCAGCTAGGGCTGATGAGGTTACCACAGGCAATTTAGTAATAACAGTATCTACCTGTATTCATAAAACTGCCCCACCCCTGAATTAAAAAGTTTATTACCTGTTTGCTTGTGGTAAGTGGGCAATTTAATATTTAGATATTTTTATATATATTTTTAGCATTTGACATGCTTAGCACTATGCATTAAACACAAAGTGAAAAATGTGAAATCGAAAATAACAGTCAGGAGCAGGATTTGAACCTGCATCTCCTGGATACCGTCCAGATGCTTTACCAATTCAGCCATCCTGACAATTGCTCCTGACTGCTAATTTCGATAACACATTCATACTTAACGTCTTTGGGTGACGCCTGCACCATCTGTCGGAAGTATTTTCATACATTATACCGACCAGGTAAACTTAATTTTACAATTAAGATTTTACCTAATAATGACGCAAACCCTATAAATATTTAGATATTTTTATATATATTTTTAGCATTTGACATGCTTAGCACTATGCATTAAACACAAAGTGAAAAATGTGAAATCGAAAATAACAGTCAGGAGCAGGATTTGAACCTGCATCTCCTGGATACCGTCCAGATGCTTTACCAATTCAGCCATCCTGACAATTGCTCCTGACTGCTAATTTCGATAACACATTCATACTTAACGTCTTTGGGTGACGCCTGCACTATCTGTCGGAAGTATTTTCATACATTATACCGACCAGGTAAACTTAATTTTACAATTAAGATTTTACCTAATAATGACGCAAACCCTATAAATATTTAGATATTTTTATATATATTTTTAGCATTTGACATGCTTAGCACTATGCATTAAACACAAAGTGAAAAATTTGGTGGGCAATTTAAGTTAAAAGCCATTATGTATGATCCCATAAAATTTGTATATATATACATACATACATAGACTCAAGCCTATTGCCACGGTAGGCAGAGATAACGCCTTGCCACTAATCATGAAAAAAAGTTAACTTTAAGTTGTACATATTATTATATAAACTTAAACCCGCTTGCCGCGATTCCTCTTGTAAGTAATTACAGGGAGCATTTCGTTTCCTTCGAAAAGGCTTCCCCTATTATAAGCGCTGCAAATTATAATTAAATTCCTTTAGCCGGACTCAGCACGAAACAAGACAAAAGTTAATCTTAAACAAAATTCTCGGTAAAACTAAAAAGGGTTTAAGCTGAAAGTACAATAAAACAAGGACTTGTCTGCTATGGCAACGAGTATTTAGGTTATTGTAGTGCTTGTTAGAGGCGACCGTCGTTTACATTACAAAATGCGAATAACACATTCTAAATTTAAATATTACAAGTTATTAATAATAAATAAATATTCACGGACATTTCACACAACGTCCTCTAGTCCCAAACTAAGCTTAACGCTTGTGCTATGGGTACCAGATTACGGATATAATACATATATTACATTTATTTTGTAAATACATACATATAATAGATAGAAAACACCCAGGTGCAGTATAAATATCTGTGTTTATCACACAAATAATTGTCCTGAGTGGGAATCGAGCACGGAAGTCGGTTACACTACCGACTACACCACGAGGCTCGTCAAGTTAAATAGTATTAATAAGCAATCTAATTTTAAAAACACTGACAAATGCCAATCAGCCAGTCGCACAGTGTTTTTTTTATATGTATTACATGGATGGCACGCAACGTATGCTTGCATGGGCTGTATACTGATTGATGGTAAGCGGTTACCGTAGCCTATAGACGCTAGCAATACTAGAGGCGTGGACAAAAAGAGGAAGGATAATAAGGAGAAGATAGATAGAGACAATAAAGAGAGGATTGGAAGGATACTAAGAAGAGCCATACGAAATGCAACGGCTGGAGTACCTACCTACCGTTGTTACACGCTAACCTTCTGTCAGTGTCTGCTGGAATAAGCAAAGTTCTAACACCAAAAAGTAAATGTTTAAGTGCATATTACTGCTCTCTAACACAAAGTGTTTAGCACTTTGTGTTAGAGAGCAAGTGCTAAACACTTTGTGTTAGAGAGCAGCAGCTTTTAAACAAAAAATGGTAGTCGCGAGCAGGGTTACCACCTATGTACAAAAGAATGTGATATGGAAATTGATGGCTCTGAGGACAGAAAGAGAAACAAAGAGTGAATTAGATAGAGATGAGATAGGATACGATATTCCACAATAAATTACAGATCTAAATTTTAAATTCACGAACCCTTGTCCATCACCTCTCCTATGCTAATTCATATTTACATATTATCTTTTTCGACACAAACAATTTTTTCTGTGTGTACTTATAAGGAATAGTGTGTTCATTTGAAAATATTGTGACTTCGGCTTTTTATAGGCGTTTTATACAATTGATTTTATATATATTTAGGGATAATTCTAAACCTCGTCTATCTAATTCAGTATTTTGTATGATATAAGAAAAGAGGTGTGGGTTTTAACTATTAAAATGTATGGAAATTTGACAACTCTAACGTTAAGTCACGTGACTTATCGTTATAGATATCGTTAAAGATGTCAAATTCCCATACATTTTGCACGCCTCATGAGCGAAGCGTTGAGGTATGTTCTACTCCCGTTTTACACGGAACAACTGATTTTTCAAACTTAAAATGTCTCTATTGCACGCCTCATAAGCAAAGAGTTGAGGTGTGTTCTACTCCCGGTTGACATGGCACAGCTGATTTTTCAAACTTCAAATGTCTCTATTTATCATATATTGCACTTGTAAAATAATATCTACACACATATATAAAGAACAAATACTATTTTTAACATGATATTTTTGATGCAATTTTTGTTATTTAACTAGTCAAAAAACTGTTTGAAAAAAAATCTGGCTTGGACTGGTAAGTGGTAGGTAATGTATGTTAACACGATAACGACCAAAATACGTAATTAATCGAGTCTTTTCTTTTGGTTTACGAATTATTATGACTAGGAATAGAGCCCTATTACTTTTCACGTTCTGATTCGATGTGGTTTAATTGTTATTAAATAAACAAAAAAATACTGAATATTTACGCTTGACGCGACACTAAAACCAGCGCCTTTCATGAGAACTACCTTTTTACGTACTGTTAGAAAAAACCTCCGGATTTAAGTTTAAAAAAAAGATTTTTATTCACCAAATATTAAATTTATTATTTTCACAATAAAACTTTAGAGAAAATTATATTCGACCGCGCACTCTGGATGATGGAACTGGATTGACTGATGGTGGGATATTGCTCGTTATGAGTAGACATCATATTGCTGACTAGGCAGGAGTTAGGGATGACTACAGCGATACGAGGAACTAAGACTGTCTATAACAGTACGCATAGCCACCGGTAGTTTTACTATCGTCAACAGAACGCCGTTCGCCCGGCCGGTACCTACATTGTTTTTTGTGAAAAGAAAGTTCTTACTTTGCTTGACGAATTGATGATATTTGTCAAATATAATAACTATTTTATCCATAACAATAATTAAAAACACTAAACACACGTAAATAATAACACACCAACGTTATAAAACACGAAAAAAATATATTTTACATTCCACAATTTATTCTTTTTGCGTGGCCTTGGCGTGCGCGTGGCCTGGCCCGGAACTGAGAGGTAGACCAATATAGAAGTACTTCTTAAAATTAGCGCTAGATGGCGTATAAGACATGAAACCCACATTAGTACTTTTTGAAATTAGCACTATCTATGTGATTTATTGAAAACTACTTAGTAAGACCTACATTATTAGTTACTTACCAAATAATCAATTTTATTGTGAAAAATTAAGATTATGAGGCGTGCAGTTTTGGATTTTCCAAAGTATTAACAGTTTTCTATAGCGTTCGTGATCGTAGAATGCACCTTGAGTAGGCCCACAGTGGGCCTGATCCTACTAGTGAAACCCACACTTATTCTGGTATTTTATATTAATCATTAGGCTCGCAGATTAGTCAATTACTACTTTAAAGAAAAAATAATTTGTGAAAGTGGAAAAAGGGACCTTACTGCGAGCAGGATTCGCGACTGCAATAATAGCTTCGCGATGTAGAGCACTTCCTAGGATTGGATGGGACTACCACCGAAGGAATGTAACATAGTTCCAGTGGCCCGCCAACAAAGGCGGAGAGACGGCACACGGCGGGTTTCTTTAGTGGGTGAGGGCCCCACACTACCCTGTTCGTTGCCCCGAACGACGGGGTGTGCGGTTAGGAACATTTTTTCCTGCCTTAACAAAAAAAAAAGGATTGGATGGGACTCAGATTCGAATCCTGCTTGCAGTAAAGTTCCCTTTTAACAAATAATTTGTTCAATAAAAACCTTTACTTTTTTTTTATTTAATATGGTGGCAGATGAGCCACGGCCTACCTGATGGAGAGTGGGGGAGAGTATTGTCAATGCTCACCATTTCATCTCACTTATATATGAAATGAAATAATTAACGACTATCTCCTGCTACAACGAAAACACACCGATGTGCTTCATGGCCGGTCACACAGGAGATGGTGGTACCAACCCACTGGTGCCAAGCAAAGCAAATAAGTACTCCCACTTAATGGGTGATAATTGCTTAGTTCCCTTAGTCGCCTCGTACGACAGGCGTGGGAACTAAAAGGGTGATGGCACTTATATTCTTAGTCCGTCACCACACGGACAAAACTCATTATAATCTTCTAGCAATGCCCTTTTTTTCAAATAGATCAAGCCTAGGACATATTATATTTATTTTTCTGCCTTCGGTTAACTCCAGTACCTATAACTTACCATTATTTACAATAGAAAAACACATAAGAGACTTAATAATTATGGAATCCTTCAGTAAACTATTAACGCAACATATAAAGCAAGTAGATGAACGAGATTTTAATTTCCGTTCATACGATAGTTTTTCATTTTGCAGCCAAAGACAGAAAATCTCATTTAAGGAATAGAAATGCTTTTAATATCCGTTTTAAAATAGAGTAATTTTGAGAATTTTGGTTAAATGATTTAGTTTTTCTGAGATTTAGGTCAACACAGGAAAATTCATATTGTTAAGTTATACAGTGCGAGTGTGACTATTAACTATTTAACTCTTACGCATAAAAGGCATTAATCTCTTTAACCTTGGCTCTTTATCTTTGGCTTGTTCAGACCTCATTCCACTGTTATGTGATAATATAATCCATCCATCCATCCATCCATCAGCCTTTCGCCGTCCACTGCTGGACATAGGCCTCCCCAAGAGAACGCCACAACCAGCGGTCCTGTGCCGACCGCATCCTTTTTTTTTGTGTGCTCATTATGGGGTATAATGCCGTAATGGCCACGCTTGGCAGGCGGGTTGGCGATCGCAGTGGATATTGCTGCCCACTCCCCCGGTATCCCGCAGTCGGTTCTTACGACTCCGTGGGTAGAGAGGGGTGAGACAATTCTAAAGACGGCCCCACATGAAATAATATAATATTTTTTTTTACTACATGGATGACGAACAAACTTGGGTCCTACCTGATGGTAAACGGTTGCCGTAGCTTATAGACGCTAGCAACACCAGAGGTATGAGTCGCGTGTCGCCATCTCCAAGGAAAGGGATCGGAGGTGGATAGGAAGGATAACAAGGAGAGGATAGGCAGATGATTTAGGCCTCCGGCGCTCTCACTCACCATACGAAACACAATGGTAGGCGTAACTACCGTTATTACATGCTGATCTTCTGTGAGAGGGTGGTACTTCCCCGATCGAGCCGGCACATTCATGGTGGGATAAGCAAGGTTGACTTGGTAAACGTGGTTGAGCAAGATTATAAGTAATAATAATTTATTTCCAACAATATAGATAGCTTTTACACAATCAAGAACAATTTAACAATTAACAACACAAATCTGAACACTGGTTCTCATGGTAAGATTTAACTTAAGCTATCGGTACCAGGCTCCAACATGTAAGTAAATGGTGAACCATAGGTTTATATAATAAAGTTTTAGGTAAGTTACCTGTATAATTTATAATGTGATGACACAAGTGTGTATTTGTGTGTGAGAGTGTGCGTGTGTGTGTGAATATCTACTTGATTTGAGAATTAATATTTTGAGGAGTCCTCAGTTTCCTCACAAAAGCCAGTCCGACACCTTCTTTCTAAAAGTAGATCGGAGAAGCTCGTAAATGTTGCAGTATATATACATAGCATCACGCCTGTACTCCCTGAAGGGGTAAGCAGAGGTGTATTTCACACCCACGATTCGCCAACTATGTTTAAGCCCCACGTAATAGGGGGCGAGCCTATTACCGTCTACCGGACACATTTCCGCCGTGTGGCCGTGTGGAGCCGGCTTTAGAATTGTCCCACCCCTCTCCACCCATCCATCCATCCATCAGCCTTTCGAAGTCCACTGTTGGACATATGCCTCCCCGAGAGAACGCCACATGTGGTTCGCTCAAATGGGGGATAGTGCCGTAATCGCCACGCTTGGCAGGCGGGTTGGCGAAAATTCTAAAGCCGGCCCCACACGGCCTCTCCACCCATGGGAGTCTTAAGAGCCGACTGAGGGAATACCAGGGGAGTGGGCAGCAGCACTCCTTCGAGTATTAAAAACATCCACTGCGATCGCCAACCCGCCTGCCAAGCGTGGCGATTACGGCATTATCCCCCTTTCTTGGGGAGGCCTATGTCCAGCAGTGGACGTTAAAAGGCTGATGGATGGATGGATGGATGAACACATTTCCAAACTCCGGGCTGCTACTGAGAATTTTTCTTTTTACGAAATAGATCAACAGCACCGCCCAACCCGGAGATCGAACCCGAGGCCTCATGATCAGCAGTAGCTCTCACTACCGCTGCAGCAACATATTCTATTTTATTTATTACTATGTCACTATGTTTGTATTAACTTGTTTTCTAGTATATGTGTCGGGATGAAATTTTGTAATTGATTTTAAACCAACTTCCCGACGAGCGAGATTTTTTAAATTTGGACCATAGCTCAGAAGAGGTTGACAATGTGAAAAAAAAATAAGAACATAGGGGTATGTTGTAAAAAGCAGAAAACAATAAAAAAATAAAAAATAAATGTACAATGATTTTATTACGGACAAAAAAGTATATATATGAAGCAACAATTATTTGCTGCATGCGCCCGATGCGATTTTCTTTTCCAATCTTACAAGTATTTTATACTTCTTAGTTCGTTATAAAAACATTGTGCTTACATTTTTTTTTATTATTATTATTTACACATAAAACATAATGTTATACCTACTCAATGGTTCTAAGTACCTATCCGTTAACGTTTGAAGTGTTAGATATGAGTATTATTAATTTGTACAGGGCCTTGTTCAAAAAACATTTAGGAGACGCTGGCCCAACATGAAGAGACATTTTATTGAATAAGCTGTTTAAGCGCATTAGGCGAATATATAGACTCACAAGGAAACTTCCAGCGGTACACATGTGTACTACACATATAAAATTCGTTAAGGTTGCGCAATTCTGGAGCACTCTCGACGCTGTGACGTCACAAATGAGATCTGGAAACAAGATTACGTATGCGCGAGGCTAATGAAGGGACAGGACGACATTTTTACTTCCTATGAAATGAGATTTTTGATGGTAGGGAATTATTGCGATTGACGACTTTCCTGTGGGAAGGCAATTCTTAATTTCACGAATCAGGCTTCGAAATAATCAAACGCATTGGTTTTATTGAAAAAAATATTAATTGAAGAAGTTTTTTTTTTGTTAAAAAGCTTCACTAGGGAATAACCTCTGTATCGCAGCTAACTTCATAACCATACAATCAGCGGGAGCAAAGCACACCCACACTCAGAACAATTATTTGTGGATCACACAAAGAATTGTCTTGTATGAGAATCAAACCCAAGTGCTTGACACGTAAGGTCGGTTTGTAAACCACTCCACCATTTGTGCAGTTTTCTTGTGGAATATGTCTAAACGAATTAATGGATTTGAAGTCAGTGAGCCACAGACAGAAGCTTTATCATCCATCCATCCATCAGCCTTTCGACGTCCACTGCTGGATATAGGCCTCCCCAAATTGGAGGTATAGTGCCGTAATCGCCACGCTTGGCAGGCGGGTTGGCGATCGCACTGGATGTTGTTAATACCTACTCGAAGAAGTGCTGCTGCCCAATCCCCTTCCTGGTTCTACGTTTGTCTGTTAGCTGACAACATCACGCAGAAGCTACAAACCTGGTTCTAATTAAACTTTTTTTTATTATTCGTGAAAGTGGGAAAATAGAGCCTTACTGCGACCAGGATAAAGGAAGAAGTAAAGTGTTCTGGACCGCTACGCTATCGCAATCACCTAATGGTGATCCCCAATGTCCACTTTACACTTGTTTTAGATGCTTTTACGACCCACGCCACCTATCATTTTTTAATTCCAATATAGTAAGTTTAATTTTGCAATTAAAATTCATACTACTTGATGGCGCGATTTTTTAAATATCTTTATCTATCAGCTACTTTAAAGAATAAATTATTTGTTCTCTGAAGTAGCTGATCACGTTAAGTGCTAAAATACAGGTCAAAAATAAACTTTTTAATTTGATAGCTTTCAAATAAATTTAAATCCATCCATCCATCCATCAGCCCTTCATTGTCCACTGCTGGACGTAGGCCTCCCCTAGGGGGGTATTGCCATAATCGCCACGCTTCGCAGGCGGGTTGGCGATCGCAGTGGTTGTTTTATAGTACACAGGGGAACGCTGCGGCCCGGTCTCCCGGTCATCCCTTAGTCGGCTTTTACGACTCTCATAGGAAGAGACGGGGTGGACCTATTCTTGATGCCGGCCTCACACGGCAGAAAATTTAAATACTGGTTACATACTCTCGTTATTATATCGATAACCAGAGATATAACCAAAAAAGTACCTTTTGTATGAAGCGGAGCTGCGAACAGAAGCTAGTTGTAAATAAAATAATCGACATTCGAGAACTTATAACTTAATATTTTTGTCTATAATTTCTTTTTTAGAAGTTTTTCCGTTCGCCTCGAGACTATCTTATTAATATTCTTCGAGAGGCTGTATTGTCTAATACTGGCGTTGACGGTACACAACGTCATGTAATTTCGAAGTTGTTTATCTTCATCTCCTGTATTCAATTATAAATCCCTAGATAATGAAACAATTTACAAACATACAAAAAAAATGCGTAGTATTCTGTATTTATTATCAATTAGTTTGATTTAGATATATAGTTATATTTATAGAACGACGCAGTGTAGGACGACGTCCCATCAGTTGGACAGACGATCTTGTCAAGGTCATAGGGAGCCGTTGGATACGTTGGCACTCTCTTGGGGAAGCCTATGCTAGCAGTGCTGATGATGAGGAAGGAGATTAGGGATATTTATTTAGTGCCCCTACAACTTAACTCCAGTATCATTCTACGTAAATAAAACTCAAGATTGTCTGACATAAATGGATAATCAAATTTCTATTTATTTATCGTAAACGAAGGTGTTCAATAAAGCTTATTATAATATAATCGATTTTGTAGTAATTGAAAAATGAATAGGCCTTTGATCTCTGACGGCCTCAGTAATCTTATGGCATAACCCTATACCTACATAAGCTTGAGGTCCCAGCTTCGCATTCTAGAGAGGAGGAGAAGGAGGCAGAGGGATTTTCTATTCTTAACAGCAGACACGAGGCAGGAACGTCGGTGAAATCATTTATGCCTTTTTTTATTGGGTATGGTGGCAGACGAGCCACGGCTCCTCTGATGGTAAATGGTAACCGTCACTCATACACAACTCAACTATACCGGGAGTATTGTCAAGCCGCTGCTCACCATTTCATTTCCCAGATATGAAATGAAAGAATAAACGGTTATCTCCTGCTACAACCAAAACAAACTGATGTGCTTCATGGTCGGTGACACGGGAGATGATGGTACCAACCCGTTCGGGCCTAATAGTAAGTAAGTACTCACACAACAACAAGGCAGCCCTACCACCAGTATAAAAAAGAGCCTCCGTTGAAAGAAGCCATCTTCACGGCCAAGCCCATGTAATTTGACTAATAGGATACATTATAAGCTCAAGCTAAGCCTTTTCAAAATTTACAAGTTTTACATCATATAGCTATATCAATGTTTACAATATATTAGGTATAATATTTTTAAAAAATAAACATGTACTGACAAAAACTACTTTTACAGAATTTTTCTACTATTCCGACGTTTCGAATACTTTACAGCATTCACGGTCACAGGTGGATGGAATGCTCTAAAGTATTCGCAACGTGGGAATAGTAGAAAATCAAGTAAACGCGATGCGATTTCGTGAACGTAGTTTTATTTCATAATGTATAACATTCGCGTAAATATCAGAAAGTATAACTTAATATAGTTTTAACTTTTCAACGTTTACATAGGCTTACTAATTATTAGTAAAATAGTTAATTTTGGATTGTAATTTACCCAGCAGCTATTAACAGATGAGGAAATAAATTGTAAATATTCAAAAGTAGGTGAAATAAAAATGAAATTATTTATTTACCGAATTATGGTACATTACAACATGCTATGACATTCAGCTTGCGTCAGTTCGACATGGTTTTAATGCCTAATTATGATTAATTTCCCTACATAGATTATTATTGCAAATGGTGTTATGAAAATCAATATTACCTAATTTCAGTAAAGTACCTTATTTATTTTAAGGGCTCTATGTAAGTTTTATCAAAATCTGATGATGGTATCTATGTGAAATATGTCAAACTTATAAATAATAAGAAGAATATAACTATGGATACAATTTGAACGATGATTTTATGGAAATTTGTTCCAAATGCTTATTTTATTTATT
This sequence comes from Leucoma salicis, assembly GCA_948253155.1. Taxonomy (NCBI): domain Eukaryota; kingdom Metazoa; phylum Arthropoda; class Insecta; order Lepidoptera; family Erebidae; genus Leucoma; species Leucoma salicis. The sequence goes on along the minus strand of OX411808.1, from coordinate 3,070,751 downwards.
TATTTTATTCTTCAAGGGAAACTTACAGCTAGGCTTAAACTAATACAGAGTTTAATAATTAATACCTACAATGCAGGTAAGCTGAAGGCTATTTATAAATTTCCATAAGTTTAAGATTTAATTCTTATACCAATAAGCTACCGTAATTAGTGGTGGCAACAATTAAATTCTACTTCACTTCCTTACACTCTATGGAGAACATACAACATAGCATCACGCCTGTATTCCCCGAAGGAGTAGACAGAGGTGTATTACACACCCACGATTCGCCAGCTATGTTAAGTCCCACGTAATAGTGGGCGAACCTATTGCCGTCTACCGGGCACATTTCCAAACTCCGGGCTGCTACTGAGAATTTTTCTTTTTACAAAAAGCTCAATAACACTGCCCGGCCCGGGAATCGAACCCGAGACTTCATGATCAGCAGTCGCTTACACTACCGCTGCACCACCGAGGCAGTTTTTTTTATGGAGAACACCCAAAAGTCATTCCCCCATGACGGGACCGCTGGTTGTGGCGTTCTCTTGGGGAGGCCTATGTCCAGCAGAGGACGTTGAAAGGCTGATAAGGAAAATAATAAGCTTATTATTCTTTCTTTTAGTTTTGTAGGCCAATTGTAAATCTTGCAAATCTTGGAATTATAAAAACCTCACCCAACATTAAGTACTTGTTTGACAGAGGTCTGACACAAGAGGGATTAATTCCCGGGTGCTGTAAAATTATGCCCCGTTACAACCTGCCGTATGTCGGGAGCCATTTTTTACCGAATATCGCCACAAGGTTGTTTTGTAAGCTTATATATGCTATTCTGTATACATAGGTATTATATGTGGTCGGGCAAGAGACAATGATAACTTGAAACAGGATGTGAAAATCCTTAAAAATGCGAAAGTGAGTTTGTTAGTCGGTTTATTTCTTACGCGTTCACGCTGTAACTACAAAACCAATCACTATGAAATTTTACACACATACCTATTGGATTTGGAGATTATTATTTGGAGTGCAGAAAACATAGGCTACATTATATCTCGAAAAATAGATAGTTTCTAATAAATAGATAGGAATAGCTGTTTTTGCAGAGATAATTAGTGTGGCGTAGTGTGACGTATTTATGTACTGAGGTCCACGCGGACGGAGTTGCGGGCAGAATTAAGGTTCGATTCCCGCTCGTACAAAAAATATCTTTTTCCTTATTCACAAATAATTTGTACAGAATTTAGTTGTTCCATAAATGCTTTGGAAGAACAGAAAGGAGAATGCCGATTTTTCTATGAGAGTTGGGCTATTGTTGCATCTTAACCAAATTAACTGTAGAACATTGTAAATGTACTCAGCGTCTTTAAATAAAATATCATTGAGATATCTGATGGGAGTTTAGAGAAATCTGACTTTTAATTTTTAGTATATAGGTTATATATTATGCGTTGAAATCCATATCTTTTATTCTATTATAGTATAAAATGTAGTATCAATAGTATTTTAGAGTACCTGTGTAAGAAATATAGATAGGATATAATGCTACGGCTAACTACTCTGGATATAGATTACATTCTAAAAATCCTGGTCTTAGTACCACTAAAAAGTCTATCTCACACGACGTCATGCTCTTTTTTTTTAATTACTCGACGAAGAATTTGCCGAACTCAACGTTAAAGTAAACACTGAACAATAATAAAAAAAACACTGCTTCTCCACAAATGAAGCAATCAACACATAAACGTACTTAACACGTTATCGGCAATACAAATGTCAAATCATGACAATTTATCAATCAAATTTAAATCAATAAAGGTTTCTAGTAAAATAACAATATATATCCAATATTTATGAATGTTATTATATTTTTAATTTAAAAACAAAATTTCATAATTATGACTTCATAAAATAATCTTCGACTAATACTAAGTATTATAATAGGAGCTCATGTGGGTTTTCTTTTATTTATTTCATATCAATATTCTTACTATTTGGCTTTAAAAATGGGTATAGTAATAAACTGGTAACATTGACTATCCAAGCCTTCCAATAAATATGGCAGTTCCGCTTATATTGAATTTAATAATATGTATATCTTTTTTTTATAACTTTGAAACCCCACTTTGCTTATGACTAAAATAAATACAAATAACATCATTATTCAAAAGACATTTTTTTATGTTTAGATGGTTAAGACGCACGACGGGCACAAAATAGCCTGGTTTTAGGCATTCCCTTTTACCGTTCAATTCTCAGGAAGGGCGGTCAATTACGCCCTATGTGCAATTCTTAACAAAATTAAGTTCTTATTGATTCGTCTGTTAAACTTTCACGCCGTAATTACTTAACCGATCTTCATGAAATTTTCCATACATATAGATCAGTAAAAAGACATTTTCTACTTTTTATCCCGGAAAGTAATGAGTTCTTGTGTAAAATAACTACATTTAAACTATTAATGTGCCATAGAACGACTAATTTTGAAATCCACGCCGGCGAAGTAGCGAGCAGAAGCTAGTTTTATAATAAAATCTCTTCAATGAAAAAGCTTATACGTACAATAAAAGTAATTTTCCTTTGAACATTTAACAAAGACTTATTTTCGTTGCCTTTAAAGAAAGCGCCGATCTATTTTCCTCTCCCAAATCAAATAAACCTAAAAACATGATTGTTTAAACGTATTTCCATCTTAACGCTCGGAAAATCGTTTTCTATGTAAATAAATCTCGAAGCATTGACATGTTAGAATAAGTCACCTGTAAACATGCTACTGTGAAAGTTCAAACTTTGACAAATCTAATAAAGGCCGTTTTCACTGTGAAATGTGGCAATGGAAGTGAAAGTAAGAGGTATCTTCAACAATACCAGGGTATACCATGTCGTTAATTTTCGTAAATGTGTGTGACAGAAAGAAATTTTGCGATTAAGATAATATTTTTAATTCATACCATGCAGTCTCACAGACGGTGGAGTGGTTTAGGTATTAACCTCTCATGCCAAGTGTGTGAATCGAATAACACATTCGATTCCCACGCAGCACATTTTTTTGTGTTAACCACTATTAGTTGTTTTTTTTATATTATGAGGGTGGAAAACAAGCCCACCTGAGTGCCATCGTAGCCTGTAGACTCTACCAAGACCAGATACATCACTTGTCAAAGAAACGGATATAGAATATAGAAGAACGGATAGAATCTAGTGGAGAAATAGTACATTGTTACCATAGGGGTGAAATTAATCACTCGAACTATTGACCCTCGACTAAATAAGTCTTTAACCCGAGGTAACCACTGTGCTTTTCATAACGAATACAAGGAAAGTAAAAATAAAAACAAACAAAAATGAGTGAATTTTAATTTACATCAACTGCTGAGATAATTATTTATTTAAATTTTTTTTTTTGTGGCCGGCCAGCATAATAGCCATTATTTTTCATTTTCAACATTGAAAAAATGGTAAAATATGTTACCCAAATCTATATTAATTTAAAGAAATATTTGAAAGTAAGTAAATTATAATAAGTAGCCGTTAAAAAAAAAATTATTTAAATACCTAACTTTGTTATTTCAATTAAACATCGCGCTGTGATTGAGTGGCTGTAGTAAGTTAGAATAAGGTTCAATAGAAATGTGAAAATAGAACTAGTTTTTTTTTTGTTAAATAATTTGACAGCTGTTAGTTGAAAATGATTCTCCCTGGGGCTGAAAAGTATTACTTTCAACCCGCTCCTCAGGCCACTTCAAACCTACTTTCCGAGTATGAGTAATGAAAGATATAGTAAGGAGAGGATGAGGAAGGAGTGTAGGCCTCTAGCGCTCTCACTCACCATATAAAACACAACAGTATGAGTACCTGCCGTTATTATAAGCTGATGTGAGATGGTGGTACTTTCCCGATTGAGCCGTCCCATCCATGTTGACAAGCAAGGTTCTAGGTGTCCATCAATTGCATTTGTTTGTAAAATCTCCCAGGGCTTTTCTTAGTGCAGGAAATAACCCCAGAGGTACTACTCGCGCGTAATAGGAGCCAGAGACGAAGGATTAGAGATGAAGAGGTTGTTTCAATTTTAATCCTTAAGTCATTTTTAAATTATTTTCTAAGTCTTTAAACAGACTTCTTGTACCGTGTGGGGCCGACCTTAGAATTGTCCCACCCCTCTCCACCCATGGGAGTCGTAAGAGCCGACTGAGGGAATACCAGGGGAGTGGGCAGCAGCACTCCCTCGAGTATTAACAACATCCACTACGATCGCCAACCCGCCTGCCAAGCGTGGCGATTACGGCACTATCCCCCATATGAGCGAAACACATGTTATTGCGTTCTCTTGGGGAGGCCTATGTCCAGCAGTGGACTTCGAAAGGCTGATGGATACATGGAAACAGACTTCGAGCCAACATGTATATCTTCAAGGGATCATAATCCGACTACGAACGTAACTCTCTATTTTATTTTGTAATATTAAAACTTTAATTAAAATCAAAAAATTCTGAGTCTGAACTCCTTTCAAAAAGATTTGCCTATATTCGTACTTTGACAGCAACGTGATACACCCATGTGCTCTCGCTTTTGTCTCATCGATCACTCAGACGTTGATTGTGTACAGTGTACAGTGTCTTTAGCGAAAGGTATTCTTGACGAGTGTTTTTCAAGGTTCAGCAATTGCCAAGCGAACTGCGAGTAATTCAAAAGGGTAAATTCTCGAGGCACTGAAGAGCCTACCAACACAGAAGTGTTGTATTCGATATCTGTTTTGAGGTCTCTTCTGGCCTTTGACATGTCGGAATTATATATGCGTACTTAATTTAACGAACTATCATTGTTTTGAGATGTTGAAAATTAACACTAAAGAATTAAAAGTTAAACAAGATCATTTGAATTTTTTTTTTTTTAGAATTGCAAATGAAAGGCCGCAGACCACCGATTCTCTCACAGAGCTCTGAATAATAGAAGACTCTCCTCATCCTCATTATTATCCCACTTCACCTCCTATCCCTTTCTTTAATGACGGCGGCCCGACTGATGCCTCTGGTGATGCTAGCATCTAGAGGCTACGGTAACCGCTTACCTTCAAGTGGACCGTAAGCTTGTTTGCCACCCATGTAGTATAGATTTTTTTTTCTTTGTGGGAATCGAACCCAAAACCTCGTACAACACTACCAGTTTAGCTTCTATTTAATACTACTTATACTTTCAACACGCGCGCTCCAATTCTCTTTAATTTAATCCCTATTCCTCCACACGCCATTGAATAATTAAACGTAACATTTCGAGATGCGGAGATTAAATCTGACGTGTAAATATTTTATGCTACGCATATACGCCATTTGGTTACGATTATTATCAAATAAACATTTTATGAGAGTATCATGAAGACTGTTTAGCTGTATAAAGACCTGAACAAATTCCACGTCTTACTATTTGCCCATGAGGATTATTACACTCAGGGCCGGCGCGTCTATAGGACGAACAGGGCGCTACAGGCCCCTATGACGAAGCCCCATGATGCCCGCGGCACCCTTAGTGCCTAAGGCACCTCCGTTCCCGGTTCACTTCTGCTTACTTAAAGTACCTCCGGAAGTAGCTGTACCGCTTTCTCATGTTTTTAACGCAAAATTAACTTTACAAAAGAAAAATTACTATACAAAAAAGGACTTTCGATATTACAATTTATTTTTCTCTAACACTTAGTTGCCGTCTCTAAGTCATGAAGAGTACCGGAGGTGCTGATGTTGGGACGCCTAGGCGCTCTCTAAGACATGTACAATCTGTTCCTTTAATAGAGGAATTTAACTGCTAAATACAGCTTTTGACATTTTACTTTCATTCAAAAACAGAGCACGGTGCTCTATTGACAGCGGGTGACGGAATTGGCTGAAACCGTAGACGGAGAAACTAATAGACTCACTTGGCGTGGCCACATGAGATAGAGATAAACGTATAACGATATGATACTAGTGTGGCAATACTAAAAACCGTTACCTAGATTTAGGGAAAATAAAATTAACACAAAAAAATTGAAATTATTAACACCAATATTGTGTTAAATTAAATTTTATCACCATACTTACTTCATTAGTTTATAGTTATATTGTAAACTTAGGCTGCAAATTCTAAGTTTAACATTGTTAAATTTCATCAAAATACATAGTTATATATCGTGTGATTGTATCATTATTGTAAGATATTTACGAGGTTATTTGAAATTGATTTCCCATCAAACAACCTTCTAAAAGGGGGAATTGATTACAAGGTATGAATAAAATATATAATTTAAACCTATACTATTATAAAGCTGTAACAGAGCTGTGTCTGTATACATTCAAGATATTTGAGAAAAAATTACTGTAATACCTATGCTATATAGGCGTGTCTAAACACAAAACATTTTTTTTTTTTTTTAGAATTTCTATCCGTTTGTCTGTTTATCTGTTTGTTTGTTCGCGCATCACGGAAAAACTACTGAACAGATTTTGATGCATCTGAAAGATCTTAATTAGACTTAAAAACTGGTATAGGTAAATTTTATCCCGCTACTACTCGTATATCGGAAACATGAGATATAACCGAAAAACTAGCTTTTGGCTGCGGCGAAGCAGTCTATAGTTTTCTGTCTACGCCTGAAACTTTTTTTTTAAATGCAGCGCCTCAGTGATTCTTTTTTTTTATTTCTTAATCACTGGATCGGTGCTCCTTAATCCTAATTCACAGGTAAGCCGGAAGCGTCATTATGAGACGACTGTCAGTGGCGCTCTCCGGGACGCTTATGTTATTGTTATCGTTGTATCATGCTAAAATAGATACGTTATAAGCTGTCGTGACATTTGCTAGAGACTATCAACCTCAATAACACATTATTTCTAAATGTCTTGGATGACATCTGTCCTATTCATTTGCTACATTAGCTTAATTATTACAATTAAGAATAATACTATTAAATAAATATTGTAATATCACCAAAAAATCTTTAATTTCATTTGATTTTACTAATATATATTTTGTCTGTATACTTTGGTCAAATGCGCTTAAGAAAATACTGTTTATGTATAAAATATAAACTAAATAAATACGCAAAGTACCTGCTTCTGCTGCATCTTAAGAGCGAAGTGAAGGAGCATGCAATGTATTTTCTTCTCTCAAAGAAATAAATCGCATTATCGTTCGAGGTGCACAGGTAAGCCGTCTACTATCTCGCTAACTACGTCCAGCAACATAAATTTAACTTAAACGTTTTTTTTTACTAAGCTTTATGTTTCTCAGAATACAAACCATCACCGCCTCTACACAGGATAATAAGATTGAATTATCATAATATGAAAGTGTATACGGTACGGTATTAAACACATATGAAAGAAATAACAAAAAACAAACTTAAAAACTTTTGTCTGACCATATTTAGATATTTTTATATATATTTTTAGCATTTGACATGCTTAGCAACATACATTAAACACAAAGTGAAAAATGTGAAATCGAAAATAACAGTCACGAGCAGGATTCGAACCTGCATCTCCTGGATACCGTCCAGATGCTTTGCCAATTCAGCCATCGTGAACCTTGCTCCTGACTGCTAATTTCGATAACACATTCATACTTAACGTCTTTGGGTGACGCCTGTGCCATCTGTCGGAAGTATTTTCATACATTATACTGACATGGGTTCATGTCGGGATGAACTAGGCTCTACCACTGGAAAATGGGTGGAGTTTAGGCTAACATGGAGTCTTATGGCAACAATCTCCTGCCATGTCTTTTTATATAAAAACAATGTTTAAAATAAGTACAATGTGTGTTGCGTTTGATATAACATCTTCCGTTTTGTAATTTCAATTTCATTTATTTTCTTTTCTTCTTTTCAAAGAAGCCGTGCTGCCCTCGGAATCTCTCGAATCAACTTTGTCCTATTGTGTAGTCAATCTTAATTAACTGACTCCTATTCACAGGTCGCTGACAAAAGTAACAATCATTTCTAAAGATTCACAACTGTCTGCTGTAGCCAATTTTTCACTTTCACTTAGTAAAAGGTCTGTAGTTGATTAATGACTCGAAGGAGAAAATTTTCGATGAATTTAAGAACTCTGCTTCAATGTTTTTTGCTCCAAAAGCTCTCAAAACGCGATTTTTCAAAAGATAAGTAAGTGACTATATAGACTAGCTCTAAAGTAACCTCACTGTCTATTCAATGTCAAAGGCTTTTAGTGTTCTATACAAACGTTAGTATTAACTGAGTGAGGTTGCTACACAACTGAGTATTATTGGCGTTTCATATAATTTTGAATCTAAAATCATTTCAATCTGTGTGCGTTAGCTGTGAATCTGTTTAGTTAAAAACTAATTTTAGATAGCGATAGTTTGTACTAATGCCGAATTATTTACCACAATGTTACCGCAGGCAGTACACAAAACATCTATAGGGCCAGACCAGATAACATAATATCTAAATGCCCACAATATTCCTCGAATGTATTTACATCATTACATCGGCAAGACTAATTACCTATTTGAATATAGTTTTCATATCAATCAGTTCGACCCGAAGATGATTTATTTTCTTTTTTTTTATTAAAGAGACTTTTAAAGACTTTTTGTAAGTCTAAAGAGTCTTAATTTATATCTTCAAAATTAAACTGAATTTGTAGTGCTAAAATTGTTGAGCGGTGATTATTACTCACCACCACATTACTGGGGTAGGGTTGGGTACCAAGTTGGAGTACCCACTTGTAAAACGAGTCCCATAGTGTTCGGTACTACGGTCTTCCACGTTAGTTAAACATCTGATGAATCTGGTGATAGCGGGAGATAGCCATCTGTTCATTCATTGCCCCATTGTGAAAATGAAAAATGTAAACAGGGACTTGGTACCATTGTTGGTATTGCAAAGTCTATGAAAAATGGCTGATGATGCAATTATAAAGACTAAGTTATAATTTCAATACAATTTTCTTCATAAACAATTTAAAATCAAATAGACTAATGATTAATTAACTTACGTCAATTACTATACGTTGCTATTAATTATCGAAAGACCTCATACTGTAACAGAAGCAGAATTGTGGTTATCTACTGATTACCATTGAAAATGCACACTTCACTACAATTTTGGCTGTAGGTACTAACTGTAGTTAGCTTTAATGAGGAATATTTTGGAGCATAAAAGTACAATACCAGAATTTGTGAACGCAAGCGAAACACAAATTTAAATCGTGCCCTTATTAAAACCTCGTGAGGGATATATTGAAACAATCTCAAGACTTAAACGTAAATAATCACAAAATACTAATTGCATAGCGCCTGACACGTAACAAATCAGTAGATCTACAACGGACGCTTATACGACACTATTCTATAGTTTTCTATCATCATACATCCATACGTCGCTCTCTTTAAATGTTCGCGGTCTTCAAACCTCGCTTTCAATTCTCATACAATTCTCGCCTAAGAAGTTGCACTTCAAAAAACATGAAATATATACTCATTCATTAATAATAGGTTATTGACACCAAGTGTCCTTTCGCCACTGTGCAAGTAACTTTATAAAATATAGCATCGATTGCACTGAAGGCAGCTATTCAACAAATCTACATACCAAAAAGTTTTAGACACCATAATGCACCAGCTGCTCTAATAGTAAAAAATAACAATCTAATCTCTACTTTCTGAATTGGTATTAAGTCATAAGAACTAAATTACTTTCAAACTGAAGTTTTTTTAATGAAAGAACTAAAAAGTCAAGCCATTACGAACTCAATTTAAAATTGTAACTTAAAAACTTTGATATTGGGTTAACTTTTTTATTTGTCATTTTGGCAGTACTATTTAAAGAGCCTTAGACAACCTCAGTAAAAAAAAAAATAGCTGCAATGGTAAGCGCTTATTGTTTCCGTGAACTAAACTCTCCTAAGAACAAATGACGATTGTCAAAATCCTATGAAACACTCAAGGAAAAAGATTTTATTATTGTACTTTACCTCTTAATTCTAACAAAACAATATTTTTTCAGGATAGTCGGTGTTGACGCCGGCCTGGTATGACGCGCCAACTACGTCCCGCGTCGCCCCTATACCTCAACACATCCTCTTACGATCCAAACTTGAAAACACTCTACACTTTCCTCTCTATTTCCCTCCTTCTCCTACCAATCGTCAACATGCAAATGGTAACTGTAAATACCGTTCACGTTGAGAAAAACAACAATATCTCAACAGAAAGCAATTACTCTAGAGTATATAAATATGAAACAATACCAAATGTAAATGAAGAAAATGAGCTTGGTAATAAAATAAGTAGCAAAAACTATCAAACACTTATCAATAGATTTAGAAGAAAAGATATCAAGTCAACACAGAGCACAGATTTATCTAAAACCACAATTGATATTGAAGATGATTTTAATATTGGTATCGAATTAAATGAAGAAAATATTTCATATAATTTAGAGAATAATCCTATGGAGAAGCTTAGATTTGACGAAGCAACCAGAACGAAGATATTTAACGATTTTTCAAAAACAGTTAAAAGTGTAACCAAAAATCAATCAATATTTGACTTTTACGTAACCACGCCAAATAATATTGAAAATATTGAACAAAACGACACTAAATCGATTCTCAACTCATTGGAACTCCCTACCCATCTTCCCGTGTCTCCTAATTTTCCTTCAATGACCAGTGTTCAACAAACGCTGCGACCGGAGTTCCTTGATGGTAAGTAATTTTGGATCTTAACTTTAAACGGTTTGAGTACATATCCTTATTAATCATTTGAGCACCTAAAGCACTCTGTAGACGATGGCACCATTAAAGCAAAGTTCACGTTCACATAAACTCATAAGTGTCGACGTAATATATAATTTTGTTTTAAAGACATCCTTATTCTGTAATACTCCCGGCACTGTTGCCGAGATGGTTTAATTAAATTAATGTTTGACTTTTTGAAAGTTCAGAAAGAGTAATGAATTAAGGTGTTATGCCTTCAAAACTTTTTATTATCATTAAAAAGAATGTTACAACATTTTTACCTGCAACAAATTTATGATGATATATCTTTCAATTTCGCGTTTCCTATACGAAGTAGATACTAGATAGTCAAAAATCCTAGTGGTAATCACTTCTCGGAATAGAAAAGGCCGCGACCGCAGGCAACAATGGGTCGACTACAGCCGCAGGCCGCAATTCTACCTGCGGCTGTAGTCTGCGGCCCGTCTCGGACTTGTACCTTTATACATACTTTAGCTTGTTCCCTCGTGGTTCTAAAACAACAACTTTTGGTCAAAGACTAACTTCACTTTATGTAAAGTTTCTATGTCGAGACTACTACGAAAGGAGGTGGTCAAAAGTTATAAAATAAGTAGTCTACTAGCCCCATATCAATTTGTAATTTTTATATTCATGTATATAACCTGAAAACTAATGAGTAAGAATTATAGGTGCATAATAAAAAGATTAACAATCAATCACATTTTAAATCATATAAAAACTAGCCTTTTTTTGTTAAAGCGGGAAATAATGTACCTAACAACACACCCTGTCGTTCGTGGGGCAACAAGCAGTAGTATGGGGCCCTCAACCACTAAACAAACCCGCCGTGTGCCATCTCTCCGCCTATATTGGCGAACCACTGGAACTGTGTGACATTTCTTCAGTGGTATATAAAAACTAGCCTATCTGACACTTAAATGATCTCAACGCTTCTTTATCCAGGATAAAAAGCCTATGTCCTCTATAATATGAATAGATATGTAAAATTTCACGATAATAGTTAAGTCGTTAACGAATAAGAATCAAAACTCACTTTCACATTTATAATATTAGTACTTAAGGATAATTAACGAATTTATAGGCATAGTTACAAAATCTAATATAACGAGAGAAATATTTACTTAGATGGTGATTTATGATTGATGATGATTTTTAATAATATACACCTGCCCCTTAAATGACGTAGGTATGTAAGCGATTCCACGTTCCCGATAACTGTAATAATCTTCGTGGGGTGCACAATGGTTACTTACACATAGTCGGATGACGCAACATTTTTGAATAGCTCAATTTTTTTCATATTTAGCCAACCTATCCTTATAGTCAACGGTCCCCGGTTTCCATTACGCAAGGTCCACAAAAAGGTTTACGCGGTATATTTTTCGCCTAGAAAAAACTTTATTCTAATACTAGCCTTTACCAGCGGCTCCGCCGCAGCCAAAGGTTCCCGATATAGTAGCGAGATAAAATGTATACCAGATTTTCAGAGAAAGTTGCATCAAAATCCGTTCAGTAGTTTTTGCATGATGCGCGAACAAACAAACAGACAAACAGATAAACAGACAAAAAATCTAAAAAAAATGTTTTGTGTTTAGACACGCCTATATAGCCTATTACAGACATTTTTTCTCAAATATCTTAAATGTACAGACACACTTCTGTTACAGCTTTATAATAGTAAAGATTTAAAAAAGTTTATAAAAGTTAACGCTATAACTACGCGTTATATGGTCTTGCTTATCCCAGCATGAATGTGCCGGCTCGATCGGGGAAGTACCACCCTTTTTTTTTTTTTTTTTTTTATTTTAGTTGGGCAAAAATGTCCTACCGCACACCCCGCTGCCCGGGGAGACAACGGGGTGAATGGGGCTCTCACCCACTAAAAACCCACCGTGCGCCTATACCCGCCCTTGCTACGGCGGATCACGGGTACCGCGTCGTTACGACCGCGATCCGCAGGCGGCAGCCCCTACGGGCACCCTCTCTTGAGCGACGCCTCGCGCACTTGGGCGTCGCACCTTCGCGGTAGGCTTCCGCGGACGGCAGGGTACTCCCCGACCCCACCGTCCGCAGCCTCGGCTAGGGCGGCATAAGGCGCAAGTAAGCGCGCGCACGCCGCCCCTCGCGCCGGCGGCGAATCGGGTCCGCGAAGGAGGATTCCTCACGGGCCCTCTCCGCCACCTCCTTCCGCGAGATGACAGCCTCGCAGAAGGCGGCGACCGCGGTCCAGGCCCTGTCACTGCCAACCATCGCTCGCGCAACGGCCGGCAGCGACAGGTCCACGCCTATGACTGCAACGAGTTCCCGGCGCTGCACATCCCATGCCGGGCACGCCTCGAGCGTGTGCTGCGCCGAGTCCTCGTCGCAGTCGCAGTGGTGACAGCCTGGGGTCGTCTCCCTCCTTGCGATCGTGTGCAGGTATTTGCCGAAGCAACCATGCCCCGACAAAACCTGCACCAACCGGAAGGTGAGGATCCCGTGCTGCCGCCCTGCCCATTCTTCCAAGATCGGCCGGAGCGCCCCCACGGTCCAGAGACCGGCTCGGGGCGTCTCCAGCCGAGACTTCCACTTTAGGACGGTGGCGCGGCGGGCATCTTCCCGCCACGATGACATTACGCTCGGCGAGGGGCGGCTGCCCCCCGCCCGCGCCGTCGACGCCCGCCGATAGAAGTCGGCGAGCACCTCCGCCTCCAGATCCCACGGGGGGGTTCCGGCCAACGCGCAGGCTGCATCGGTCGAGACCGTGCGGTACCCGCGTATTGCCCTGACCGCTACGACCCTCTGTGGACGCCACAGAAGGGCCCTATTACGAGCGGCCAGGGACTCCGCCCACACGGGCGCGCCGTACAGCGCCATCGACCGTACTACCCCCGCGTAGAGTCGTCGACACGCAAGACTCGGTCCGCCCAAATTCGGCATAAGTCGCCCGAGGGCGGACGCCGTGTTGACGAGCCTTGGCGCAAGACGGCGGAAGTGCTCGTCAAAGTGCCACCGTCCATCCAATACCAGGCCCAGATATTTGATGTGGGCCTGGATTGGCAAGCCCACCCCATTGACCGTTATCGAGGCGCTGGAGGGCGGGCCCCGTCGGCGCCCATGGAACAGTAGGGCCTCCGACTTTTCAAGGGCCACCCTAAGCCCCAGCGCCTCAATCCGCCTGACCACCTCCGCGGTACCTGAGGTGGCCAGCGTTGCCGCCTCCTCGAGGGTCCAGCCCCGGGCTGTGACGAGCGTGTCGTCTGCGTAGCAAATTACGCCCAGCCCGGGGGGGAGCCGGCCACGGAGGACCCAGTCGTAGCCGATGTCCCACAGGAGCGGCCCAAGAACCGAACCCTGCGGGACACCGCACGACATAGCCCTCCTTACAACGTCCCCTTCCCGGTCTACGAAGAGGACGCTGCGGCCGTCGAGGTAGTCTGCCACCAGCCGCCTTAGGTAGAGGGGCACTCCATGGTACCGGAGTGCCTCCTTCATGCAGCCGAATGGCAGACTATTGAAGGCGTTGGCGATGTCAAGCGACACCGCCAACAGCACATCCCTCGAGGTGACGGCCTCCGCAGCCGCGGCCTTCAGGCGCAGAATGGCGTCGACCGTAGACCGACCCGCCCGAAATCCAAACTGGGCGTCGGACAGGTCGGGGCCGACTGCTCCTAGGTGCCGGACGATGCGGGCAGCGACTACCCGCTCGAGGAGTTTGCCCACCTCGTCCAGCAACACGATGGGCCTGAAGGCCGAGACTGTGTTCGGAGGCCGTCCCGGCTTCGGCAGGAGCACGAGCTTCCCCTCCTTCCAGCAGTCAGGGAACCGTCCGGACACCAGGCAAGCGCCGAACAGTCCCCTGAGGCGGGGCTCGAGATGGTCGAGGACCAGGGCCAGCACTCGGGCGGGAACCCCGTCCGGCCCGGGGGCGGCGCCTCTCCGCATACGCGCTACCGCCGCCCCCATTTCCGTCGTCGTCACGGGCGGTACCTCCACGTCGTCGGCCTCCCGGTCATCATCTGGCGGAGCCATGACCGGGGGCGTGTGCACCGCCCGTGAAGGAAAAAGTCCCTCGACCACCTCAGAGAGGAAGCCCGGCTGGAGGGTCTCCGTAAGGGGGGGGCCCTGGGCGCGGAGCTTGTTAAGCGCCGCGCGGTACGGGCGTCCCCAGGGGTCACGCTCGAGACCCTCCAGCATCTCCTGCCTTTTCGCATCTTTGGCGCGACAGATGGCCAGCTTTAACGCGGCGCGCGCACTGCTGTACGCCGCACACAGCCGGCCCTCCCGCTCTTTGTCGCAGATTCGGCGACGGCGGCTGCGGGTGTAGGACCTCCGGGCACGAATACAGGCCGCACGGAGGTCCGCCAGCTCCGGGGACCACCAGTAGACCCCCTTCCGTCGAGGCGGGCGCCGCACACGGGGCATGGCCGCATCGCATATCTGCGTAAGCATGCCGCGAATGCGGCCAGCCTCGGCGTCCACGTCTTCCGTCAGGGGGGGAGGCAGCCAGGATTGAAAAATGGCCGCCTCCACTAGCAGGTCCCGGTCGAGCCTACCCACAGCCCATCGCGGAAAAGCGGGAGTTCTGTCCGCCGCGTGACCCCTGCTGGCGCCCTGAAGGTTCCGGGAGACCTCTATCTGAATATATCTGTGGTCAGATAGGGTCTCGACCTCCTCCAGGACTCGCCAGCTCCTTACGCGTGCGGCGACACCGGGGCTAGCGAACGAAAGGTCCACTATCGACCCGCCCCAGGGCCGCACGCACGTTTGGGCGGACCCTCGGTTGAGTAACACGAGGTCCGCCGCTGCCGCCCACTCTTGGACCGCCGCACCTCGGGGGTCCGTCCTGGGGGACCCCCACGCCGTTGATTTGGCGTTGAAGTCCCCCAGCACGAGCACAGGGCTCGGTGCTATACGCCGTATCGAGGTCTCCAGGTTGTGCAGGAAGACCTCGAAAGCCGCCAGACTACGACTAGGGGAGAAGTACACGCCATACAGCGTGACCCCTCCCCATTCGGCCGCCACATATCCCGTGCCCTGGTCTTTGAGTGACAAGGGCGGGGAACGTGGCGCCGCCGAGCCGACGACCGCCACGGAGCCATCCCCGCTACCCGCCCAATTGGGGCGATCCGGGACTATGTAGGGCTCCGCGGCTACGACAACACCGATCGACCGCTCCGCCATGGATTGCAGGAAGAGGTCCTGCGCCCTGGTGGAATGGCCGAGATTCCCCTGGAGGAGGATAGCGTCGTGATCCGTTATTGGACCACGATATCCTCCTCCATGCGCTGCGGCGGTCCAGCCGCGCCGGGTTGGGCAGCCGGGGCCGATTGGCTGCCCACCCCCCTCTTAGGGCCTGACTTGGCCGGAGGCCTGCACCCCATCCGCCCCATGCAGTGGTTGGCGGGGCGATTGCCCGCCGCACACGCGGGGCAGTGTGGGGTGGCAGAACAGGCAGCCGCCTGGTGCCCTGCCTGACCGCAGCGGAAACAAAGCCCGCTGCAGTCGAAGCAGTTTGTGCACAGCGGCCGGGTGTGACCGACCGCCATGCACTTGTAGCACCTGGCAGGCCGGGGCTCCAGCGCGATTACCCGCGCGGCGCTCCAGCCCACCAGAAGTCTACCGGCGGCGACCAAATCCTTGGCCGCCGCGACAGGGCACGAGACCCAGACGGCACCCACACCACCTGGACCTGGGCGAATGGTGCCCACCCGGACGGCGCTGCTGGGAGACCCGGTTTTTGAGACAATTGCCTCCCGGATCTCTTCCGCCGTCACGGAATCATCCAGCCCGGAAACGCGTAGTTCGGCGCACTTCACGGGTCTGGCGACCCGGACACCACTCTCCTCTGGGAACAGGCCCAGCAGCCTCGCGGCCATTGCGTCGGCCGTCTTGGTGCCCTCTGGCCCCAGGTACTCGAATATCCGAGCACCTGTTCGGGCTTGGCGGGAGCGAGCGGAAACGTCCCCGAGGTCGGAGACGTTTATTTCCCGCCGGGCACGTTTTAAGACGGCCTCATACGTCAGGCCCTTTTCCTTGGCCTCGGGCAGCAGGGTGATGACCACCGCTGCTGCCTTAGGCACTTTGAGCTTGCGCGATCTTCTTTTCTTAGACGCCTTTGGGGGAGTCCTTTGAGACATTGGTGCCGCTTCGCGTTCCGCGGCAGCGCCATGACCCTTGGCCCGGGATCGCCGGGGTCCAACCACCTGCCAGTCCCCGTTTGAGGTCGTAGGAGTGGCAGGGGCGGGGGCAGGGGCGGGGGCAGGAGCTCGGGGCACGATCGCCGCAGCCCGTGAGCGTGCGACCGTTTGTCGCGGCGGAACAGAACTCGGAGGCACTGCGGCACTTGGCAGAGGCGGGAACTCCTCTCGGGGCTGACCCCTCGAGGCTTGTCCCGCCATGTCCTTTTTCCTAGCCTTTTTCGCTGGTGGTTTGGCCGCTGGTGGTTTGGCCGCCGGTGGTTTGGCCGCCGTCGCGGCAAAAGACACTTGTCCCCCCTGGCACGGCAGGGCTGTCGGTGCCGAGGACGCCGCAGCACTTCTTTTGTCAGCCGCAAGCGGCGGCCGAAGTCGGGCTCCGGCGGCAATCTCGCGGCCAGAGCATCGAACCGCGGACCAAAGACCGCAGCAATGCGGTCAATGATTACGCGGAACGATTCATCCTCCTGTGCGGCTCCAGCGCCTGACTGGGCAGTGGACGAAGCCGGGGCAGCCGCAGGGAGCCCAAGCTCAACCCGCAACCCGGTCTGTCCCTGCTCCAGTTCCGCCACCCGCGCCTCGAGGCAGCGGTTAGCCTCGTCGAGGCGCAGGTTCTGCGCCTCCAGACGAGCGTTCTGAGCCTCGAGGCGCTTATTCGTTTCCGCCAAGCGCTGGACCGATAACGTTATCTCGTGCGCGGCGTCTTTGAGGTTACGCGCGAAACTACTTTTAAGGTTCCGCGAACCAGCAGCGACCGTCTCGACTATGGCCACACTGTTTAGGGCCCTCTCCTCAACCTGGGCCGTCCCTATATGGCCCTCATCAGGGAGGCGGAGCTTTTCCGTTAGGAGCGCCAGGCGCTCCTCTGTGTTTTGCACCACCTCCGTCCGTCTTAATTCTCGCGTCTCTGCCTTATTCGCTGAGGCAGCACGTGGTACCGGTATCCCGGGTCGGCTGATGCCTCGACCCCTAACCGCTGCGGGTATTTTTGGGGGAGGCATCTCTGTCGCGCTCAGGTCGGACTCCGAGGCAGCGTCTCCCTGAGGCAGGGTGCGCTTGCGCCAGAAGCGCGACTCCGACACCACCTCTGCCGGCCGCGATGACTGACTTTCGGCAGCCTCATTTAAGCCACCCTCCTCCGCGGCAGACATCTCGGCGGCTGAAGTGCCGGCCGAGCTGCCCGTCGTCGAGCCGTCCCTGGACGACTGGGACGCTCCCTTGGCCGTCTTGTTGCCCTTGCGGGACTTTTTGCGACCGCGCGCTTTACGCGCAGCTGCACTAGTAGGGGCCGCATTTGCAGCCGGACCCCTTACGGCTGAGGCGTCGGGATTTTCACCCAACTCGGTCAATTTTGAGTTTTTTAACAATTTTTCCATGTTATTCCCACGAGTATGGGAGAAAGGAGGTCCACCCGGGCAGAGCTCCCTGTACCCGGGTAAGCGTACATTTGTAACCCAACACAGGGGGTCCGCAGGTACCCTGGCTGGGGCCGCGCTCGAGACTGAACTACCCATCAGCCATGCATCTCCTCGCCGCGCGCCAGAGCTTGAGATTCGGGGTAATTTTTTATAGAGGATGTCTTCCTCGCGGCCCGGGCGATTAAGCCAAGACCCTCGTTCCTGTATGCCCGCGAGACGTAACCACAGGCACGCGCTCAGGTTTACGATTTGGGACGGGGGGGGCCGCTGTGGCCCCACTGTCCCCCCTCTCCAGAGCCCGGTGAGCCAGTCTGGCCCCACCGACTCCGACGCCTGGTCTATCCGCTGTGCCCTCTGCTGAGTCAGAGGGACACGCGGAGACCCGTCCTGTCCGGAATTTTAGCCGCCGGCGACTGCCGACGTTGCCCGGGGTGCACCACTAGGAGGTAAACCGGACAAATTAGCACCCCAGGGGGGGAAGTACCACCCTCTCACAGAAGATCTGCGTGTCACAACGATAGGAACTCCTACCGTTGTGTTTCGTATGGTGAGTGAGAGCGCTGGATGCCCAAACCCCTTCCCTATTCTCTCCTTATTATGCTTTCACTCCACCTAGCACCAACTATTCATTTCCTTGGAGGTGGCGACACACGATTGATGCCTCTGGTGTTGCTAAGCGTCTATAAGCTACAGTAACTGCTTACAATCAGGTGGGCCGTATGCTTGTTTGCCACTCACGTAGTATATAAAAAAATACAAACATCAAACCGTTGCAATTTAATCCGTACCATACCTAAAGAAATTGTGATAAAAATCTTAAACGGAACACAAAGCTTTTCTATCGTCGTGATAGGATTTTTATCGTTACGGCTGCGCTTGGAATGGAACCCGGTGACTTTATGGTATAGTAGAAAGGAAGTATAAAGAATCTATTGTGCTGTTGTAGTTATTGTGACTGTTGTAGTTAAAATGAGATTGAGTTTTGTTTTTGAAGTGAATACTTCTTTAGAATCGTTGTGATTTGAAACTCGATGAAACGAAAATGTGTCACGACAAATACATAAATAGTCAGTTGCAGAAAAATTCATTAAAGTTATTTTAAATTTGCAATAATTTTTTTGTCACAAAAAGTAGTCCTTTGTAGTTGATTTGAAAACTCGGTCTCCGGCTTGCGTGATCAATACTTAAACCATATGACTGAATGGTTCAAACTTAATATTATGTATATTAAGTTTGAAAAAGTGATATGCATAATAAATTAATATCTCTGTTTTGATATGTTTACTTGGTATTCCCATGCCAGTTATAAAGTATTTTTCTCACCTACTCCCGAAGTGAATCATATACATACTTTTGTTTATTTATGTTACTATGGTAAGGTTCACAATATCTTTTACCAAAGTTGTCCCAGGAATTCCTTTTTACACGCTTTTTATTAGCTTCACCTGTATGTTTGCATATTTGTAACTTGTAACAACCTTTAGGCGCGATTTTGACCCACTTTAAACGGCCAGATTTCGTTCAAATTTTGTAGATTTATCGAGGACCGATGACAATACACTAATTTGATAAAATTATTCGGTATTTATCGGTTTTTAGGGTTCCGTAGTTGTTGAATGTGTAAGTTGATGCGATCTAAACTACAAGGCATTGTTCCATGTTTCTGAATCGCGATATTAAGATGTGCACCGGCGACATATAATATACTCCCGAGTGTTTTTGCATCTACTTTGGTATAGTTAGTTATTTATCTATGTTCTACTTTCATGTAGTATTACTTTACTCTTTGACAACATAGCATCACGCCTGTATTCCCCGAAGGGGTAGGCAGAGGTGTATTACACACCCACGACTCGCCAGCTATGTTTAAGTCCCACGTAATAGGGGGCGAGCCTATTGACGTCTACCGGGCACATTTCCAAACTCCGGGCTGTTACTAAGAATTTTTCTTTTTAGGAAAAAGCTCAATAACATTGCCCGACCCGGGGATCGAACCCGAGACCACATGATTAACAGTCGCATACACTACGGCTACACCAACAAGGCAGCTACTTACTTACTCTTTGCTTCGTACTTTTGATACTATTTTGAGATTAAAAAGAAGAAAATAAATTATAGTTTAAAAAACTAAAATAACACGCTTAAAATAAATAGCTAGTTGAAAAAAAAAAAGTAAAATAATATTACTAAAAAGTAAAATAATATTACAAAATACAAATATTACAATAAAAAAACTAGACATCGTGGGACGTCTACCAGATGTGAAACATCGAAATTATATTGTAGAAATAAAATGATTATAACTTAACAAAGTCCTCAAGACGAATGAAACGAGTTTAAACTCGATAGGGTTGCGTTGTTTCATTACAGATTTACTGTGCCCACCTTCCAGCTCCATCATCAGACCTTGGATACCATCTAGAGATAAAGTACTCGTCAAGACGAATCATACGAGACCAAACTCAATGGAATTATGTCGTTTTATAAGGGAGTTCCTATGGTCACCTTCTTGCTCCATCACCAGACCCTGGATACCATCTAAAGACAAAGTACTCGTCAAGACGAATCAAACGATTCCAAACTCGATGGGGTTGCGTCGTTTCATTACAGACTTACTGTGGCCACCTTTCAGCTCTCTCATCAGACCCTGGATATCATCTAAGACTGGAGTACTAGTCAAGACATTTCACACGAGCCCTAACTCGATGGATTTGTGCCAATTAATTACAGAGTTTCGCACGGCCACCTTCCAGCTCCATCATCAGACCCTGGATACCATCTAAATACAAAGTACTCATCAAGATGAATCAAACGAGTCCAAATCGATGGGGTTGCATCGTTTCATTATAGAGTTACTGTGGCCACCTTCCAGCTTCATCATCAGACCCTGGATACCACCTAGAGACAAAGTACTCGTCAAGATGAATCATACGAGCACAAACTTGATAGGGTTGCGCCGTTTCATTATAGAGTTCCTATGTCCACCTTCCAGCTCCATCATCAAATCAGCTCCATGTCATAATAATATTGCATTGTCACACGATATACATATGCGTGTAAAATTTCAGCTCAAGCGGAAACCGGGAAGTGTGTCAACTTGAACTTTCATAATTTGAACGGGACAAGTAAAATAAAAGCGTCGCCACGCTAACAGCCGATTTTACCCTCCCTCCGCATTAGATGTTTCACATCAATAATATATAAAATCGTAAGAGCCGACTGAGGGAATACCGGGGGAGTGGGCAGCAGCACTCCCTCGAGTATTAACAACATCCACTGCGATCGCCAACCCGCCTGCCAAGCGTGGCGATTACGGCACTATCCCCCATATGAGCAAAACACATGTTGTGGCGTTGTGTTGGGGAGGCCTATGTCCAGCAGTGGACGTCAAAAAGCTGATGGATGGATGGATGGATAGTAAAAAGCACCCCACGATTTTTACAATCATTATTTATTGTAATATTATTTACTACTTTTTAGTTCACCTAGCTATTTAAAGCTTGTTATTTTAGTTTTTTAAACTATAATTTAGTTATTAGAGCAGGATAGTTTGGGGCCCTCACCCACTAAAGAAACCCGCCGTGTACCGTCTCCCCGCCTGTGTTGACGGGCCATAGGTACTGTGTTGGATTACTTCAGTGGTCCTCCGGCGGCTTACCCTTTCGGCTACCCGCAATTGAGCGTCGCACTTTCGCGGGAGACCTTGCGAGTGGCGGACGTTCCCCGGTCCATCCACCTGCAGCCTCAGCGAGGGCGGCATTAGGCGCAAATATTCACGCCTGCGCCACCCCAGTTGCTGGTGGCGGTTCGGGTCTGCGGAAGGATGAGCCTCCCTGGCCCTCTGCTCTGATTAGTACCTATTTCACGCATCACACTCACTGTCATCATACCAAGCCTTTTGACAGCATTGACCTCTAAAGAATCGAAAGAATAGGAAAAAATAAATACGTTATTCATCACAAGTATTTAATTTAAAACAAAATTGCCCTTTACATCATTCGATTTCAAAATATCTTAGGAGATATCACAGTTTTAAAATAACATCAGAAGCAAAATAATGATCACGTACTATATTTATGATGTCCGTCGTGAGGCCGTCGGGCAGTCATGAGGGGGAAGGGCGGTGGCCCTAGTTAGCGTTAGCCCAAAGTAACTATTCCACGCGGACGAAGTCGCGGGCAGAAGCTAGTCAAAAATATGTCGTAAAAAAATCCGACTTCTATCTTACAAAACTTATAGTAACTTAGTAGTTAACTTAGTAGCTTGGAAACGCACTGAATGGGCTCGTGTAAAGATAAACGCCACATTGTAGGTATATGGCCTGGCGCAATTCCGTGCGCTCAGACAGGTATTAACTAAATTAATCTGCGTATCAAGTGCAAAATATAAACAGAATAATTATAATGGGAACCGTCGATATTGCGGTACCGTTGCCCGTGTAATTGCCATCATTTATTATTCAAACACTCTAATACTTAACTTTATGTTATTTCAAATTTACATCGCGCTGTACAGAAAATAGAACTGTTTTTTTTTATAATTACTCAGCTGTCAGTTGAAAGTAATTCTCCCTAGGGCTGAAAAGTATTACTTTCAACCCGCTTCTCAGGCAACTTCAGGCCTACTTTCAGAGTATGAGTAATGAAAAATATATTTTCAGATATAATAATAATAATAATAATTCTTTATTGTCATAAATATATTATACATATTTTAAGAATTCCCTGTCTCCTGCGCTAGTAATAACTGTGTTGCAGGAGTCAGTGTCCTCCCCGTATTATTGATACATTTACATTTATGAAAATAAAAGAGAAACACCTTATATAAGTAGATAAAAACTAACTAAAAAAAAATTAAAATATAAGGTAAATTTTAGAACATAAAGAAACTCTATTAATTGCTTAAATTACACAAAATGTGAGGCATGGTGTCAGCGTGTGCGTGCGTGCGTGTGTGTGTGTGTGTGTGTGTGTGTGTGTGTGTGTTCGTGTGTGTGCGCGTGCGTGTGTGTGTGCGTGTGTGTGTTTGTGTGTAGGTGTGTTGTGAATTTGTGTGTACCTGTGAGTGTTGTATGCATAAGCCCTACGAGTATACATATTATTAAAAATTACATTTTTATGTAGATTTTTTTGATTTTAAATAGATACATGTATATGTATATTTAAGAATAAATATAAACACAAAAGTAAATAATACTATATTTAAAGTTCATAGTAAAAATACCAACACTCTCATACCTACAAACTTTCAGCTTTTTTAATTGACATTCGCATTATGCGAGATAATTACGTGTGTAGTTTAAGCGGGAACATGCTAGAATCATTGTCGTCGCTCGTCGCCCTACATTATTTTTCAAAACTTTTGTTAATTTCACGTATTTAATGTGTAAAATTGGTGGCCTTTTACTAATTAACTGTTTATGTAGGTATGTGATAAGTGTTGGCAAATATGTAATGTACCGTAAAGTGTTTTTTCATGTTGCCTCCAAAACTCCATAGAAGCTTCTAGTAAAGTCATCACCACTTTACTGAGGCATAATTGACTTGACTATGACTAATTTTGTATGACTGACTTGTTTGGCGAATGAATTACTAAACTTACTTGAGGCAACAAGAAACTTGACACGGGCAACAATGGCTTATACTGATTGCCATAATTAAAAAAACAGGGATAATTCAGTAGTTCTTGACATACAGATTTACTGCGATACAAGGATTATTCCTTAGTGCAGGGTGTTATCTTTTTAAACAAATTTCCGTATAATCTCTGAAATGGCTGGACCGATTTGGACGCGACTTTCCCTTTTTTTTTTGCATGTAGTGGCATACGAGCCACAGTCCATCTGATGGTAAATGGTAACCGTCACCCATGGACTCAACTATACCGAGAGTATTGTCAAGCCGCTGCTCACCAACTCATTTCACAGATATGAAATGAAATAAAAAACGGCTATCTCCTGCTACAGCCAAAACGCGACGATGTGCTTCATGGCCGGTCACACGGGAGATGATGATAGCAACCCGCTTGAGCTCGATACCAAGTGAGTACTCCCACTCAGTACCCAGCCTTACCACCAGTCATGCAATGGATGATAATTGTTTACTTCCCTTAGTCGCCTCATACGACACCCGTGGGAAATAATGGGGTGGTGACACTTGTATTCTTAGATAGCTAATGTTTAGGCTACCTTTATTGTGGAAAAATAATATACCCCACAAACAAAGAAAATAACTGAAAAAATTGTGGGTAAAGTTACGGGTACAGCTTGTTATACAGCGTGTAATAGGCTACTTACACCGTGTATAGAAAAAAAAATTGTTTATGGTTCCAGATAAAGTTAATAAAAACTAAACCAATTTTAAAAATCTTTTACCAACAGAACGCTTTAATGTAAACGAGTAACATATTCAATATTTTTATAACTATAGAGATTCCTTTGAAAATTGCAATAATAAAACAAATAGGCACTTTTATCTTGTAAAAATAGATACGTAATGGCTGCGGTATAGCTTACCTTATAACCTGAAAATAATTCAATATGTCATCTATCTGCCTAGGAAATTTCATCCAATTCTGCTCAGTAGTTTAAAGTTTCATCAAAATCCGTTCAGTAGTTTCTGCGAATAAACAAAATACATAATTAGATAAACAGATTTTGATCACAAATAATGTGTACTTTAGATAAACAGACATAAATTCTAAAAAATATTGTTTAAAATAAATGGTTTAGTACCGACAGCCATAAACTTAGAATATCCTTAGTATTAGTCTATAGTCTCTACGTCTCTAGGCAATTAGGGGTATCACTGTTTGCAAAGAATTTATCACGGATAGTAGTAATTATTATCAGTATATAAATTACCACAAAGTGTGAAAATGTGAAATCGAAAATAACAGTCACGAGCAGGATTTGAACCTACATCTCCTGAAATACCGTCCCAGATGCTTTGCCAATTCAGCTTGGGAGCACAGATTTCGATAACATTTTCATTCTTAGCGTATTGGGTGACGCCTTCGCCATCTGTCGAAAGTATTTACATAGATTATACAGACCAGGTAAACTTAATTTTACAATTAAGATTTTTGCCAAATAATGAAGAAGCCCTAAAAATATTTTGCGGTTTATTAAGTTAGAAAAGAGTGAATTTCCAATACGGAGGTATTGAGTTTGACTCTAAATAATCATGTAGTAAGTTAGTAAATTTAAATTCGAGTTTGGAAATGTGCCCGGTAGACGTCAATAGGCTCGCCCCCTATTACGTGGCACTTAAACATAGCTGGCGAATCGTGGGTGTGTAATACACCTCTGCCTACCCCTTCGGGGAATACAGGCGTGATGCTATGTTTTTAAATTTATATCACTCACATATAAGTCACATAAAGCTTTAAATTCTTAATACACACGAATTATCAAATGCTCCTGCACTTGAAAGACTCCGTGTCAACCTGTATGCTTGAGAGATTATCTCGACGGCGGCAGCGCGTCGCGTAATATCTACTCCACAACCCAATTGCGTCAATCAGGCACATCAAAGGCCCTCAAGACTCTGTATGTAAAATATGGTGTATGTATCGTAAATATAATAAAATCATTAACACACTTTAATATTAAAATTTAATTATATTTTTCAACAAATACTTAGGTACATTACATAATTAATTGAATGAGGCAACACTTGGGGGGAAACCATTGTTATTAATATAGAACGGATGTTTTAGGAGGAGAATCCACCATTCACCCACGGATTATCAATCCCGGCTATTTTAACACAAACGTAATAGCCATAGATTGCCAATCCACACTTCTCACAGATAGGGAAAAATGTGACAACAGCAAGGTTGCATGCAAAACCTTAGATTAATAATATGTCTGCAAAACAATGAAACAGCTCATGAAATGCGATACAACTTATTTATCATCACGCTTTCTCCCTTGCGGGGTAGGCAGAGAGAACAGATTGCCAAGAGGATAGGAGATGTGATACAACCATGCGCCAAATATATTTTTTATTACATATGGTGGCAGATGAGCCACGAGCCCACCTGATGGTAAATGGTAATCGTTGCTCATGAACTCAACTACACCGAGAGTATTGTCAAGCCATTCATTCATATCCCAGGTATGAAATAAAAACAATAAACGGCTATCTTCTGCTATAACCAAAACACACCTTCGTGCTTCATGGCCGGTCACACGGGAGACGGTGGTATGAACCCGCTAGGCCCGATAGCAAGCGAGTACTTCCTCTTGGTACCCCCAGCCCTACCATTAGTAATGCAGTGGGTGATAATTCCTTACTTCCCTTAATTGCCTCGTACAACACCCTCGGGCAAGAATAGGGTGGTGACACTTGTATTCTTAGTCATCACATGGACCAAACCACTATTCAATATTCCGCAGAATTATATTGCAAGATTGATGAGGATTCGTGAGTGAGTAGCGGTTTCTTCTCCTAAAATATCCATTACTAGCCTTTGCCAGCGGCTTCGCCGCAGCCAAAAGCTAGTTTTTCGGTTATATCTCAGGTTCCCGATATAGTAGCGGGATAAAATGTCTACCAGTTTTTAAGCCAAATCAAGGCCTTTCAAATAAAAAAAGTTGCATTAAAACCCATCTAGTAGTTCTTTTAAATAAGTTCTAAAAGAAATTCTAGTTTAAATAATTTTCAAGTCTTTCGGTTATATCTCAGATTCCCGATATAGTAGCGGGATAAAATATATACCAGTTTTTAAGTCTAATCAAGGGCTTTCAACTAAAAAAAGTTGCATCAAAATACGTTCAGTAGTTTTTGTGTAATGCGCGAACAAACAAACAGATACAGACAAACAGACAAAAATTCTAAAAAAAATTGTTTTGTGTTTAGACACACCTATATAGCATATTAAAGTCATTTTTTCTCAAATATCTTGAATGTACAGACACAGCTCTGTTACAGTTTTATAATAGTATAGATATATTAATAAATACATACACACAATTCCTAAATCTAAAATTATTAGTATTATACACCAATAGCTGTTCAAAGTCGGGTTGTATTTAATTAGTGTGAAAGTATTGTATTATCTTTGTAAACTCATATTGTCTTTTAAAAGAAACAACAATTTTATTTGAGATACTCTTACAAGAGTGAATCTGACATAGTTTTCAATTTAATTCTTGGTTATTGTTAGATTTATTACTACGACGTTACCAATGACCTGTGGATAATTCGAACTGACTATCAAACGAAGGAGATTGTTCGGTAGCGAATATAATAAAAATAATATTCACGGACGTTTCACACGTCCTCTGGTCCCAAACTAAGCTCAACGCTTGTGCTATGGGTACCAGATTACGGATATAATACATATATTACTTTTTGATGTGAAACATCTAATGCGGCGGGAGGGTAAATTCGGCTGTTAGCGTGGCGACGCTTTTCAAATCAAATCAACTTGTCCCGTTCAAATCGTGCAAGTTAAATTTGACACACTTCCCGGATCCCAATTGAGCTGAAATTTTAAGAAAGAAAGAAAAAGCTTTTATTGCGACAAAACAGCACAGAAAAAAGAAACAAAATAAGGTTTTTATAAACTAAATAAATTATAAAATAGTTTCGTCACAAAACGCCACCAACTCAGCATGATGCAGATTAAATAAACCTGCGCTGATCTTCCGTTGGTGCGTAGATTTACGATGGCGTCACAGATGACGATAATTAACAATTATATGGTAAATACACAATAACAATAATTACAACTAAACTAAGCACTACAATAATTGGGTCCAAATAAAAATAAAGCATACGCGATAATGATAAAATACTTATGTATATATTATGTGTCTCTTTACACGCATATGTACCTATCGCGTGACAATTTAATATTATGATGACGTGGAGCTGATCTGATGATGGAGCTGGAAGCTGGACATAGGAACTCTATAATGAAACGCAACCCCATCGAGTTTGGACTCGTTTGATTCATCTTGATGAGTACTTTGTCTTTAGATGGTATCCAGGGTCTGATGATGGAGCTGATAGGTGGCCATGCGAAACTCTGTAATTAAAAGGCGCAACTCCATCGTGTTAGGGCTCGTTTGAAATGTCTTGACTAGTACTCTAGTCCTAGATGATATCCAGGGTCTGATGATGGAGCTGGAAGGTAGCCACAGTAACTCTGTAATGAAACGACGCAACCCCATCGAGTTTGGAATTGTTTGATTTGTCTTGACGATTACTTTGTCTTTAGATGGTATCCAGGGTCTGATGATGGAGATAGAAGGTGGCCATAGGAACTCCGTTATAAAACGACATAACTCCATCAAGTTTGGGCTCGTATGATTTGTCTTGATGAGTACTTTGTCGCTAGATGGTATACAAGGTCTGATGATGGAGCTGGAAGGTGGCCACAGTACCTCTGTAATGTAACGACGCAATCCCATCGAGTTTATATTCGTTTGATTCGTCTTGAGGAGTACTTTGTCAAGTTATAATCATTTTATTTCTATAAAATAATTTAGATGTTTTCACATCTGGTAGACGTCCCACGACGTATAGTTTTTTTTTTTGTAAATACGTACATATAATATATAGAAAACACCCAGACGCAGTACAAATATTTATGTTCATCACACAAATAAATGTCCTAGTGAGATTCGAATCCACGACGTCGTGCACAGAAGTCGGTTACACTACCGACTAAGCTACGAGGTCGAGGAGGTACCTACTTGGCAGGCGGGTTGGCGATCGCAGTGGATGTTGTTAATACTCGAAGGAGTGCTGCTGCCCACTGCCACGGTATTCCCTCAGTCGGCTCTTATGACTCCCATGGGTGGAGAGGGGTAGGACAATTCTAAAGCCAGCCCCAAACTAAAAGCCTAATTAAAGTAACATAAAGGCTGAGAACAAATTATTTGTGAATGTGGAAAGAGAGAAATTTAGGATTCAAACCTGCGTCCTTCCAATCTAATTTCTTTAAAAAGTAGCTTAGCATGTCAAGTGCTAAAATACAGATCAAAGTGTGTAAATGATGAGGCAAATTTCCGTGAAATTCATATATTTATCAGACAGGGAATAAACATTCTATAAAGGAGATAGATACGATTTTATACATTCCTGGGCCCAAAAAAAATTAATTTGTAAAGAAATGAAAGTAGTGCCAATTAATAGCTTCATATTTACCAAATCACCATTCCGATTTAGGGGCTACTTGGCTATTTGGATTCGGCGTAATATTGCATTAAAGCGACTAGTGTCTAATGCACAATTTACACTATAGAACGGCTATAAAATCCAACATAATAGAGTCCAAATCAGTTGTGTAAGCTTGTTTCTCAGTGTCCAGTAAGATAGCAAGAGTAATTAATTAGCAAAAACAGAAGTCCATAAATAGATAGAAGTAGTCAAGGATTAAATCAATATAAAAATATAAAGCAACAAAAATCGCACTAGAGATGACGCACAGCATAGATAACTAGACCAGACATCAGTCAAAACGAAAAAAAAATAGAATATGACACATGGAAGTACTAAGTACTTTGTTGTTAGTCTGAGTTTGTACGTAGGATCTACTTCCATGATCTGTCACAATGTCACTGTTTTCTGTTCTCAGGTTGTATGTTCGATACCATAGCTTCTTTTTATTTTTCCCAATTTCTTGATAGAATGTTATGTTGATATTTTCTATATTTTGAATAGAAAAACGTAACAATTTTTTGAGGCATATTTCGTCTCTACATTTTGTGACCCAGAAATAGCCGCCTCCTTTAGATCAGTAAAATTATTTCAAACTAGTCTTTGCCTGTTTCTGGTTTTTAGGTCAGGTTCTCGATATAGTAAGGAGTTAAAATGTATAGTTTTTAAGTCTAATCAAGAGCTATTAAATACAAAGAGTTGCATCAAAATCCGTTCAGTAGTTGCATGATGCGCGAACGAACAAACAGACAAAATTTCTAAAAAAAATTGTTTTGTGTTTAGACACGCTTATAATAGATTATTACAGACATTTTTTCTCAAATATCTTAAATGTATTGACACAGCTCTGTTACAGCTTTATAATAGTATAGAAGTCATGATCCATGACTAGAAATATTTTATTCAAAAAGATGTCTACAATAAAAGGATGGTAGCTGCCATTAAGTCGACTCGTTCGCTTGTGAAAATGTTCAATGAATTAATTCATGTAATTCTCCGAATAAATGTTTTATTATTATCAAGTATGCTAATGGAACGCCGAAGTTCTTTGATATTAATGTTGTATTAAAATATTTTGCTCTCAACGAATGTAACAATATAGATAACATTTTTTAGATATTTTTATATATATTTTTAGCATTTGACATGCTTAGCACTATACATTAAACACAAAGTGAAAAATGTGAAATCGAAAATAACAGTCAGGAGCAGGATTTGAACCTGCATCTTCTGGATACCGTCCAGATGCTTTACCAATTGGTTATATAACCAATATAGATAACATTTTTTAGATATTTTTGTATATATTTTTAGCATTTGACATGCTTAGCACTATACATTAAACACAAAGTGGTTATATAACCAATTGGTAAAGCATCTGGACGGTATCCAGAAGATGCAGGTTCAAATCCTGCTCCTGACTGTTATTTTCGATTTCACATTTTTCACTTTGTGTTTAAATATAGATAACTTTCATACAGAAAAGTAAGTGTATTTATTAAATATTAAATATTAAAGGTAAACTCGAGGAACATTACTGTTAAAAATTTAAGATGTTTCGATTATATTTTATTTAGTTTTTATTAACTCTTTGACTTGCTTTTATTCAAATGAGAAAAATAAATAAGTATAGGTACTGTGAACGTCACGATGCCTTTGATCGTGGTAGAGATATGATGATGGTGCTAGAACCTTGCTTATCCCAGCATGAATGTGCCGGCTTGATCGGGGAAGTCCCCGTCACAAAAGATCAGCTCAAAACAACGGTAGGAATTCCAACCATGGTGTTTCGTATTATGAGTAAGTGCGCCGGAGGCCCAAACCCCCTCCCTATCTCCTCCTTATTATCCTCCCTATCCACCTCCTATCCCTTTCCTTGGAGATGGCGCCACGCAAGTATTGTCTTTGGTGTTACTAGAGTCTATAGACTACAGTAACCGCTTACCTTTGGGTAGGCTGTAGGCGTTGCAACCTTCGTAGTATAAAAATATCGTCCCCTCCGTTCACTCTTGTCACATTCAGTACACCAAGCGATACCAAATCTCCACTTGTTTGCAAGTGTAGGTAGCCGTTATAACGGCTTTACTTACTAATTAACCGGCATTAGTGAAGCCAATCATGATACCGCAGTTTCATGTTAACTGAAAACGTTTTACAATGTAGTAATTTATGTTGTTACCCAATTATTGTCCGTTTGGTGACGGACTAAGAATACAAGTGTCACCACCCCATTATTTCCCACGGGTGTCGTATGAGGCGACTAAGGGAAGTAAGCAATTGTCATCCATTGCATGACTGGTGGTAGGGCTGGGTAACAAGTTGGAGTACTCACTTGGTATCGGACCCGAGCGGGTTGGTACCACCATCTTCCGTGTGACCGGCCATGAAGCACATCGTTACGTTTTGGCTGTAGCTCCTGCTATCTCCTGATAGCTGTTTATTCTTTCATTTCATATCAGTGAAATGAAATGGTGAGCCACGGCTTGACATTACTCTCGGTATAGTTCAGTCCATGAGCGACGGTTACCATTTACCATCAGATGGGCCGTGGCTCATCTGCCACTACAAGCAATAAAAAAAACTATGGCAAAGCCAAAAGGAAGGGATGATGATGATTTTAGCAGTTTATGTATGTATGTTCTCCGAAGCACCTAAACTATTCATGCGATTTTGATGAACAAGTTGTGGAGCATCTACCTTAACCATTTTTGTGGCTATGCATTTCTTGAGTTGTAAATTAAACAAAGTTAAAGTTGTGTAAATTATTTTCTTGTTTCGTAATTTTTTATATCATATTTTACTTCCGTATTCGGGTTACAGTTTTTAAACTTTATTTTATTTGAAGTCTAGTATTGTATAGTCGAAGAGGCAAACATCTTTTTTTTTAACCCCACTTTTTTCGGGGTTGGGAAAACCTGTCTTCCTCTTTCACTCCCCTCTGTCATTCATTGTCTTAGTACTCACTATTTTCTTTACCCTACTAACCGCCTTCCATCTTCATGCCTAAGATTCTTTTACTTATGTGTTCATAACGATAATGATGAGACTGAGGCTGCAGGTGAATGGACCGGGGAACGTCTGCAGTTCCAGTGATCTGGTAGACCAGGCGGAGAGACAGCACACGGCGGGTTAATTTAATGGGCCCCAAACTACACTATTCGTTGCCCCGAACGATGGGGCATGCTGTTAGGTACATTTTTACCCGCCTTAACAAAATAAAGGATAATGATGAGCCCCACATAACTCACTGTTAACAGAACAATAAGTCACAAAGCATTAACAACCCTCGGTTCCACTTGCCCGGTAAAACGAGCTGCGACATGTAACTAACTTCGTAAGTTCCAACTAACACAGATGAATATCATAGTACAAACACAATCCTTACTAATATTATAAATACGATAATGCATTTTTTTAAATTTATTTTTTTTAACTTTTTTTGGTTGTTTGTTACGCTTTCATATCGTAACTACTCAACCGATGATCACGAAATTCATCATTCTTATAGTCCTATAGCAAGAACCTTATTTTTTTCGGAATGAAATGCCTATGGCGTTTTCTGGACTATATGGACTACATAATAATATGCATCATTTAATTAAATTGGCATCTTCAGCAGCACTAATCGACATTAATTGCGAGATTTCCAGAAAGGGGCCATCCGTAAATTAGTCACACGTAAAGGGGAGGTCGATGAAGTGTGACATTGTCTGACAAGGGGAGCGGGGGAGCTTCGTGACGTCACATTTTAAAAAACTTAAAAAAAAAAACGATGAATGCAATTGGTAAAGTCGTTCTCAAGTTATGGCGTGACCAAGGCGTGATAAGGATACATATTTGTACCTATATTATATTAAATAAAATGTACAAATATAATCTCTAGCAAAAGATATGTGTTGTCACACTAGGAAGGGATGGAGTCTTGCAAATGTGACCAGTGTGACAAGGGCGGGAGAAGGTCAACAAGATCACGAAATTCGTGTGACGTACTTTATGGATGGCCCCAAAGTTGCGATTAATCCCATCCTCTGTGGGTTATATTTTTTCTATTTTGCAATTTAATTAAATAGATAACTCAACATCAATAGTCTCAAAAATAAATCAAAAATAAACATTAAAAGGCCCAATACAACAGTAATTGAAGGCATTCGATTTCGAGAGTAATTCGATATAGTGACCAAAACTTTGTTAGATCAAGACCAGTCAATAGAACTTATGTTCCAGCCACTGACAAGAGATGCAGAGTAGGGTGGCTATGATGGAATATAAAATTTGTTACGTGGTTTGAATTATCTTTTAAACTGTAATATAAAGAATAGGCAGGACGTAGCCTACTTGTGCACTATACGCTCGAGTATTTGGCAAGATTAAGCAACTTTCACTCGGCCAGCATCAGATGGTTGACCAAAAAAAGAATGTCCCTCCCTTAGTTCAGCCGTAGATGTGATATAGGCCGTCGCCCCATGTAAATACTGATTTTTATGGTCACAACAAACTTATTAAAGGCTTATTTAACTTATTATTTATTTTTTTATATCTTGTTTTGTTATTAAATAGAAAATCTTGGAGCCCACTTCTGGAGATTCGATGGATTTTAATATTATATTTAGGTTTTTGTTTTAAAATATTTAAAATCTGAAGCCCAAACATATAGTCTCATCTATTATAGCTACCAAATTTCATCCATTCTATTTCATCCGCTTAGCCGCTCTTTGGGAGGATCTTAATTTAAGGGTAGGAACATCAAAATTGCGCTTTTAAAGCGCAAATAAGTTGTATATATATCTACATTAAACACAAAGTGAAAAATGTGAAATCGAAAATAACAGTCAGGAGCAGGATTTGAACCTGCATCTTCTGGATACCGTCCAGATGCTTTACCAATTCAGCCATCCTGACAATTGCTCCTGACTGCTAATTTCGATAACACATCATACTTAACGTCTTTGGGTGACGCCTGCGCCATCTGTCGGACGTATTTTCATACATTATACCGACCAGGTAAACTTAATTTTACAATTAAGATTTTTACCTAATAATGACGCAAACCCTATAAATATTTATATATATTTGTAGCATTTGACATGCTTAGCACTATACATTAAACACAAAGTGAAAAGTCAGTCAGCAGTCAGGAGCAATTGTCAGGATGGCTGAATTGGTAAAGCATCTGGACGGTATCCAGAAGATGCAGGTTCAAATCCTGCTCCTGACTGTTATTTTCGATTTCACATTTTTCACTTTGTGTTTAATGTATAGTGCTAAGCATGTCAAATGCTACAAATATATATAAATATTTATAGGGTTTGCGTCATTATTAGGTAAAAATCTTAATTGTAAAATTAAGTTTACCTGGTCGGTATAATGTATGAAAATACGTCCGACAGATGGCGCAGGCGTCACCCAAAGACGTTAAGTATGATGTGTTATCGAAATTAGCAGTCAGGAGCAATTGTCAGGATGGCTGAATTGGTAAAGCATCTGGACGGTATCCAGAAGATGCAGGTTCAAATCCTGCTCCTGACTGTTATTTTCGATTTCACATTTTTCCCTTTGTGTTTAATGTATAGTGCTAAGCATGTCAAATGCTACAAATATATATAAATATATATATCTACATTTATTTTTCACAATCGGGATTCGAACTTGGAAAGTAAAATTTTAAACGCTGATAAAGTCGCGGTTTACTGCTGGTTACTGTCTATAATCCTTCATAACCTTATAGGCTGATCTGTGGGTGGGTTACTGCCAAGAACTGGTTCATGTCAGTTAAAAAAGGCAACAATGGGATATAATATACCTTACCGTGACTGTCACCTTCATCACTTCCAGTTTAAGTTTTTGTGTCTATTCCCAAAAGTTTTGCGACAGCGAAACATGGTCCTATCCATATTCAACACCGTCGTCCTTTCCCGACCCGCGTCGAGTCCAAACTTTTTGTTTTATTATCCAACGTGGCATTTAAGTGTCTTGAAGAAGCGAAGATTGCTACAACTACCCCCATTTGTTCTTCGAATTATTTGTTGTTTCTTTCCGGATATTTTATTTCAAGCTATATACTTGTCCACTTGATTTATTTTTTAACAAAAGACGATCCGTAATTTTTCTGATGAACAGTGACCCTATCCTAAGCAAAAGTTCAAAGGTCACTCGCGATGCTCTACAGGATATTGGATGGGAAGGGATCTGTACTTGACTTACCTTTGAACTGACTTGCGTCATACTTCTACGTCATATGATGCTAGGTAGACATTCAGGAATTGTACCACTACTACGTTTAGGGTAAAGATAAATTAATTTGTCTTAACATGTGTACTATGAGTTCTTACAATAAATTATGTTAATATATTATGTTCTGCCTGACTGAAGGTCAAAAGGATCAGCGTGGTGACGGACTAAGAATACAAGTACCACCACCCCATTCTTTACCACGGATGTCGTACGGAGCGACTAAAGGAAGCAGGCAATTATCGTCCATTGCGTTACTGGTAGTAGGGTTGGTACCAAGTGAGAATACTCACTTATTGTCGGGCACGAGCGGGTATGTACCACCGTCTCCCGTGTAACTAGTCATGAAGCACGTCGGTGTATTTTGTTTGTAGCAGGAGGCAAACTGTTTATTTTTTCATTACTTGTTTGCGAAATGAAATAGTGAGCCGCGGCTGACAATAATCTCGGTATCATTAAGAAATTCTTTAGTAACATTATAACATTGTTATATTAAAGGTTTTCAAGGAATGATCTGCTATTCCTTTATATATTTCAGATGATGGGTAAGGAGCTTGACGCTCACTTGGTGATAGATGGTAATAGTCACTCTTGGTCTTGAACGTCATTAGCAATGAGCCAAAACCTTCATTTTTTTTTCTTCTTCTTACTTTCATTTCAAAAATTAGAAACCTTATTTATCTTGGAGATAACAAAATACTTACTTGACATACCCCATAGATAAATAACTCTATTACTTATTAGTATATATTATCTGTATAGCTATACAAATCTGAAATCTTTATGTATCTGTTTTTTTCTATTTTTACTAAATGCTTTAGTAAATATTTTAATGAAATTTGCTCCTCTTTTTGAATCTTTCTACGAGTGGGACGTTATTTTTTTTTTTAATTATCTACATGCTATTCCAAATCAAATGACACTTCATTCATAATGTTTTTCCCGAGACTGCTCAAAAAAGTTGAAAAAAAGAGTACCGTTAACGCAAGTTATCTAGCCTAATATTGCTGGGTGCTGCTTCCAAAAATAAATGCTCTTAATAGTGAACAAACCAGCTCGTTCACCCGCTAAGCAATATAGTACGACCCAGTAAAAAGAATCCCACATTACGGCACTTAGCAAATATTCTAAACTGCAAGAGTATTTATTTGGAAGCAGACAATGTGTAAGGGAGGAGGTGTGTAATGCGACACAGAATACAGTTCCATACTGCTTCACCGCTTGCTTGGGAGATATTGCATTTCGTTTTCGCATTATTCGTAGCAATTGTCCTCCTAATATATAAATACGAACATTTATGACAATGTTTGCACGTTTGACTGAAAATCACGCTTAAGCAACTGAACGAATTTGGATGAAATTTAGTAAGTATGTACTCGTAGAAAGATGAGATACTGTATTTAAACATAATATATTGAAAAAAATAGTTGCGTCTTTATTGGAGTTGGTATTTTTGGTGCGAATATAAGAAGGTGTAGTAAGTAGACCAAACGACTAAATACTGCACAGATGGCGGAGTGGTTTACATAGCGGCCTCCCGTCCGAGTATTATGGATTCGATTCCCACACAAGACAACTGTTTGTGTGATCCACAAATGGTTGTTCTGAGACTGGGTATACCTACTTTGTGTCCGTGAAATTGTATGTTTGTAAAGTCCCCCGCGATACAATGATTGTTCCTTAGTGCAGGGTGTGGTATTTATAAAAAAAATCAAATGAGAGTTATTTAAAAAATACTTTGGAAAATCCAAAAGTGCACGCCTCATCATTTTTCCCAATAAAATTAATTATTTGATAAGTAACTAATAATGTATTGGTCTTACTAAGTACCTAGTTTTCAATAAATCACATAGATAACGCTAACTTCAAAAAATACTAATGTGGCTCTCATGTCTTATAACGCCATCTAGCGCTAATTTTAAGAAGTACATTAGTCTATAGAGTATATTGGTCTATAGAAGTAGTTCAAATAGTTCTCACGAAATAAAGTATAGCGCTGGTTTTAGTGTTGTGCCATCGAGCCGAGCGTAAATATTCACTATTTTTTTGTTTATTTAATAACAATTAAACCACATCGAATCAGTCCGTGAAAAGTAATAGGGCTCTGTTCGTAATAATAATGAAGTTAAAAAGAAAAAAAAGGACTCGATTAGTAAAGTATTTCGGTCGTTATCGTGTTAAAATACATTACCTACAACACATGGACCTCCAAGACATAACTTTTTTAAACAGTTTTTTAACTAGTTTAAATAACAAAAATGACACAAAAAATATCACTAGTTAAAAATAGTAATTTTTCTTGATATGTGTGTGTATATATTATTTTACAAGTGCAATATATGATAAATAGAGATATTTTAAGTTTGAAAAATCTGTTGTTCTGCGTAAAACGAGAATAGTACCCACCTCAACGCTTCGCTTATGAGGCGTGCAAAATATAGCTTGGGCAAAATATTTTTATCGCGTTAATGAGTGCCTGTGGAATACGTGTAATCCACACAATATACCTACTTAAATTTTGAATTGCAGCTGAAGTCGCAGTGAGAAATTACCTAGTTGTTTATACTTTTATCCAAACTTATCACAATATTTTTTTTTTGTAAACTGATCATTTTAACTGCTTGTAAATATAAATGACAATAGTATACGTTCAATATTCACTTTACTGCTAATGATTCGGGAACAAGAAACACTGACATATAACGTAATTAGAAGATAAAGATCAGGTCGGCTGAATAAATAACAGTTCCACAGAATAGCTGATGAGTAACAATAATATAAGATTGGGGTCGCTAACGACCTCTTCTTACGAGGTTTGGGTCGAGCGATATTAAGGTAATAAGTGGCTTTGTAGGCCGCGTAATACCTACTGGTACATAGACCCCCGCCGCCTAACAGAATATTCAACTAGTGGTTACATGGATCAACGTTACAATTACTAATTCTTGGTAATAACTATTACCTATGTACTATTATTATTAGATACTGTTGGAAAGAACTGTCATTATTATTATATTAGGTATTGTGGGGTCAATTAAAACCGTCGTTACTTTGAAACTCGATGAAAGGAATGGTGGTGAGTGAAAATGTCAGGGAATGGAATTTACGCCTCCGAAATTTCACTCACGCAACAACAATAGTAACAACACCTTTTTTTTTGATGTGAAACATCTAATGCGGAGAAAGGGTAAAATCGGCTATTAGCGTGGCGATGCTTTTATTTTACTTGTCCCGTTCAAATGTTGCTTGTTAAATTTGACACACTTCCCGATTTCAGATTGAGCTGAAATTTTACACGCATTCGTATATCGCGTAACAATGCAATATTATGATGACATGGAGCTGATCAGAGCTGGAAAATGGACATAGCAACTCTATAATTAAACGAGGCAACCTCCTCGACTTTGGACTTGTTTGATTCGTCTAGATGAGTACTTTGTCTTTACCACCTAAAGATGTCAGGGTCTGATGATGGCGCTGGAAGTTGGCCATGAGAACTCTATAATTAAATAGCGCAACTTCATGAAGTTAGGACCCTAGATGATATTCAGGGCCTGATGATGATGATTATGTCCATTTCCGTTATTTTACATATGTCATAATTTTATACAAGCACATTGAAAAAGTTATGATCATTTTATTTCTAAGTACTCATTATTTCTACAAAATAATTTCAATGTTTTCACATTTGGTAGACGCTCCGTGACGTATACTTTTTTTTTGTTAAGGTGGTAAATAATGTTCCTAACCGCACACCGTCGGGGCAACGAACAGGGTAGTTTGGGGCCTTCACCCATTAAAGAAGCCCGCCGTGTGCCGTCTTTCCGCCTTTATTGGCGGGGCACTGGAACTATGTTACATTCCTTCGGTGGTAATAGTACCAATACCTACCTACTCTGGTTTATACTACCTTAACTATATTGATCTGCTGATGAAAAACAGAGTCTACGGGCTTATACCTCCTTATCAAAACCTTTCTCATCATTACCTGTGCTCAATATACCTAAACGAAAAGGCCACAGAAGTGTAATACTTATTACATTTTACAGCTTCAAACTTTTACATTCGAGGTTAACCGACGCTTTCATTGGGTGTAGGTATATGGTATGCCCAAAGTTTTGCACGTAAATCCTGATATTTTAAATAAAATAGGTACAACTTTTCGTACAAAAGTTTAATGTTTTCAGACCACATCTTGTATATTTTAACGCTTTTAATATTAGCTTGACCTTAATACTCGTATTTGTATATGCTATAAATTTAACCTTAATATTTCAGTATAACTTTCACCGACTTTCAAACGTCTGAATAATTCGATTGTTTTGGTATCTACGCGTTATAAGAACTAATAAAATAGGTAGGTATAGAAATTTTATACTTTAATTTTAAACCAGTATAATAATATTGACTATAAACAGCAACAGGAAGGTTGCTTATTGTAGTCTTAAAACTGCTTGTAACAATGTTATTTTTAGAATATTTGTCGTTATTTTTTTTATACTACTTGGGTGGCAAACAAGCATACAGCCCACCTGATGGTAAGCGGTTACCGTAGCCTATAGACGCCAGCAACACCAGAGGCATCACTCGCGCGTCGCCATCTCCAAGGAAAGGGATAGGAGGTGGATAAGAGGAAGGATAATAAGCGAGAGGATACGTAGGATAATAAGAAAAAAGTAGGAAGGATAATAAACACAAATTTTGATAAACCTTTTTTTTGATAGAAAATTCAAAATCAAAAAAGATTTGGAGGATACCACCAGCAGCACCAGTTCATGAATCTTACTCAGGCTCAACCCCTTGGCCGTATTCGGAAGGGGATGACAGGCAATGACCTTTAAGCGGACATGAAAGATCCAGCCAAACACAAAAGACGTCGGCGAAGTAAACAGTTTTTTTATGCCTACAAAAACGTAGTAGAATTAAAATATCATACAATGAACTACCCTTACTGTATACAATTAAACATTGTTAAAGCTGAGATTGGCCTTTTTAGAGCTTTTAGAGCAGGGTAGTGTGGGGCCTTCACCCACTAAGAAACCCGCCATGTGCCGTCTCTCTGCCTTTGTTGGCGGGCCACTGGAACTATGTTACATTCCCTCGGTGGTAGCTTCGATTTAACCAAGCAGCATGGGAGTGGCGCAACCGCCTCCGAGGAAGTCCAGCTCTACCCTACTCCACAAGATTAACGTGCGTCCCTGCCCAGATTCCTCTCGAAGATTTAACAGCTGCGCAGCCAAAAGGACTTTATTGGGAGCCATAAATGCGTCCAACCAGATCGACGGCACCTTCAAGTGCCATCGACCATGTAATACCGCTATAAAGTCAGCAGCAGTACGACTCTAGACTTCCCGTGCTCGGCAGAAGCCTATCTAAGGCCGTGGCAGAATTGACAGGTCTATGAGCGAGTTGGGACGTTGGAGTCGGCTGCCCGAAACTTCAGTTACTATCGAAAGGTAGGCCAAAATATTTTATCTGGACCTGCACTGGCACTGCAATTCCTTGCATATTCAGCCAGCGTATATATCGTGGAGCGGCCTG
This sequence comes from Leucoma salicis, assembly GCA_948253155.1. Taxonomy (NCBI): domain Eukaryota; kingdom Metazoa; phylum Arthropoda; class Insecta; order Lepidoptera; family Erebidae; genus Leucoma; species Leucoma salicis. The sequence continues at coordinate 3,029,484 of OX411808.1, read as the reverse complement.
CCCTGAACCCGAACTGTGATTTTGACAGCCCCGGTCTCGCAAGCTTCAATGTGCTAGATGAGACGGTCCGCAAGCACCTTCTCGAAAAGTTTGGGCATCTCGTAAGTTTTGATCTGCCACATCCGATTCCACTCAAATTCAGTTACCATTAGCTGTCTTAAATACGAGTAGTTACAAAGCTTATGTACTTACCTAAAAACCTAAATTGTACCCGTAGTCCTAGATTTTAATTCACCAGGATATTATTGTTTAGCCAGCTAGTTCAAAACCTACAAAAAAAGTATTATCACTTATTACATTTTTAAAACTTCTTCAGAATAATCCCTGAATCCCTAGGGACTTTACAGACGTGCAATTAACAGACACAGAGTATATACACCGAGACTCAAAAACACCCAGATGGTGGTCAACAAAAAAATCTTACCCTCAACATTAGTCGATGTCTAAATCCGTGTGCTATTTGTGAACTTTTACTAAAATGTAAGCTTTATTAATTGAATTAACGAATTTGTATTGAACGTTATTTGTATTGCATGCCTCATAAGCGAAGCGTTGAGGAGGGTACTACTCTCGTTTTACACAGAACAACTGATTTTTCAAACTTAAAATGTCTCTATTTATCATATATTGCACTTGTAAAATAATATATACACACACATATCAAGAAAAAGCACTATTTTTAACACTCATAATATTTTTTATGCCATTTTTGTTCTTTAAACTAGTTAAAAAACTGTTTAAAAAAGTTCTGTCTTGGGCGTCCGTGTGTTGTAGGTAATGTATGTTAACACGATAACGACTGAAATACTTTACTAATCGAGTCTTTTTTTTTCTTTTTAACTTCAGTATAATTACGAATAGAGCCCTATTACTTTTTGGTCTGATTCGATGTGGTTTAATTGTTATTAAATAAACAAAAAAATAGTGAATAGTAAATATTCATTTAATCAAAGCGTTACGGTGGGTACTATTCTCGTTTTACACAGAACAACTGATTTTTCAAACTTAAAATGTCTCTATTTATCATATATTGCACTTGTAAAATAATATATACACACACATATCAAGAAAAAGTACTATTTTTAACACTCATGATATGTTTTATGCCATTTTTGTTATTACTAGTTAAAAAGCTGTTTAAAAAAGTTCTGTCTTGGACGTCCGTTTCTTGTAGGTAATGTATATTAACACGATAACAACTGAAATACTTTACTCGAGTCTTTTTTTTTCTTTTTAACTAGAGTATAACTACGAATAGAGCCCTATTACTTTTCACGGTCTGATTCGCTGTGGTTTAATTGTTATTAAATAAACAAAAAAATACTGAATATTTACTCTCTCGACACACTTAGAACTTGTGATTTATGTTTTTAGAATTTGATATAAGGGTAATATAAGATTTAAACTGCGAGTAGTCTCTCCCATATTCCTGTAGAAACGCTGTATACTTATGCCTTTTTACCATTTTCACACAATTGTTCTAGCAAACTTCTACTTAGTCACTAAGTCAAAATGATAATATTTGTATACGAGAAACCTCTCGTCGTAAAGACAGTGTCATAAACACACGTACAATGTACTCTTATGAAAGGTATTAAGGATTTTATGAACATGGGCATGCCCACAGCGGACAACTTATGGACGGAAGTTGTTCTTTAAACAATTATTTGTCATTACCCGGGCTATCGTTACATGCAATTAGCGTAGGACAGCTAGTTACATCATCGACCTAATCGGAAGATTGATGTATCGGTAGGTATACACTAACAAACCCGGCCGGGCGTTACTGTGGCTCAGTTATTTGAAGGCTACCCCATATCCATTGTGGATAGGATTTGCGTTAAATCCTTTCTTAATAAGAAATCCATGTATTATGTAAATATTCGCGGCCCTAGCCCCAGGACTAGCGCTGTGCGTATAAATTAGTTTGTAGGTATACTTAGATACCACCGAAGGAATGTAACATAGTTCCAATGGCCCGCCAATAAAGGCGGAGAGACGGCACACGGCGGGTTTCTTTAGCGGGTGAGGGCCCCACACTATCCTGTTCGTTGCCCCGAACGACGGGGTATGCGGTTAGGTACATTTTTTCCCGCCTAAACAAAAGAAAAAAAAAGGTTTGCTTAGATGCTCGTTAATCAATAATGCAAAAATTAAACAGATTTGAGTCAAATTTTCCACAAAGACCGGTAGCATATTGCCTGGATCATTACGTAAAGACGGACCCACATTTTAAAGGCTAACTGGGAAAGCAAGAATTATGTGGCTACACAGCATAGCGTCTTTCTGTCTTTTTTCATTTTTGGTGTGTGAGCATCCACATTACACACCAAAAATAGCAAACAATTTTCAGGCAAACAAGGCAACTATAATTGACAGTGGCGATCTCGCTGATAGCGCCATCTGCCTGTGGATACCCATTGTTAAATCACCCCTCCACTAAATGGCACTACTATTGTCTCTAATGGACTGTAAGCAATATGATAGATCTTTAGGCGTATAACACACGTAGTTTTACCTAGTAACTAGTACCTATACATTTATAAAATACATAGCTTCGCTTACTCATAAAATATGCGTTCGCGATTAATCCGTACGTGTACCCACATGTTATACCCACTTGGTTGAATAAGCTGCATAGCCGGAGGTAATACTTAGTAATCCAAGCCGTGGTATTTGTGAACAACGACGCTATGGATCATACGGTTGCTTATCCGGTCGAACACTACCAACCCAGAGTAATCAATATTTTTGATTGTTTAAAAAAATATATATAATTAACACCAATTAATATAAGTGCTTATGAGGATACTTTATTTGTATCATTTGGTTATTTCACAAATTTTGTATTTTGCCTGCGGCGGAAATAAGTTGTTATATCTCGAGTTTCTTTTATAGTAGGGGGGTAAAACGTATACCAGTTTTTAAGCTAATCAAAACCAATAAAAAATAAAACGTATATCTAAAATATTTTATGTTCAGACATACCTAAATAACTTATTACAGTTCTTTCTCAAATATAATAGTTATATTAATATAAATAATTATAATCCGAATAATTAAAGACGATTATGATCTACTGACATTTGATGTGCTAGCAAGGTTAATCCTTAAAAATATAGATCAAAATGTTTGAAAAATCACATTATCAAATAGTATGAATTTTAATTGCAAAATTAAACTTACTACATTGGATGAATGCATGTAAATGCTTTGCCGATAGATGGCGTTGGTCGTTAAGACAAATGTGATGAGGAAATTCGGTATTTCTAGAAATGGTACGATAGCGCAATGGATTAGAGCACTTCCCCGGAAAGAAAGGGACGCAGGTTCGATTCCCGCTCGTACTAAAATACTCTTTTTCCTTATTCACAAATTATAATTTGTACTTTAAGAGTAGCCGAGCATGTCAAGTGCTAAAATATAGATCAAAATGTTAATCCTGGTGATTTATATCCCAAAAAATGGTTAACCTGGTTTTTAGGGCAGTAAAAATTACAAATCGCGATAACAATTTGATACTGTAACACTAAATTGGCTGCCACTAATAGGATAAAAAGCATCTAAAAGTTGTGCTGCGCAAAATACATTCTCGTGTGTTTTCACTTTTCACAACACATAATGCTAATACGTTAATCTCTACTCTTAACATAAATAACATTAAGTCAAACGACGAAGGCTTTCTAATGAAAATTTAACTTAATTAACTACGTAACGTGCTCGTAGGGCTAAGAATATATAATGTCACCACCGCATTTCATTTTATCGCATTCGTTACTCTACTAATGAAGTACCTACCTACAAATAAGCAGACACTTATCTATAGGTATACTATTATAAAGCTGTAACAGAGCTGTGCCTGTACATTTAAGATATTTGAGAAAAAATACTGAATTAGGCTATATAGGCGTGTCTAAACACAAAACTTTTTTTTTATATTTTGTGTCTGTCTATCTGTTTGTTTGTTTGCGCATTGCGCAAAAACTACTGAACGGATTTTGATGCAACTTTTTTTGTTTGATAGCTCTTGATTAGACTTGACAACTGGTATACATTTTATCTCGCTACTATACCGGGAACCTGAGATATAACCAAAAATCTAGCTTTTGGCTGCGGCGGAACCGCTGGCAAAAGCTGGTGATAAATATACAGACCGAATTCTGTGACAGTAGTCAGTGTCAACTGACACTAGTTGGCTAGTAGGCAAAACAGTCATGAGGACTGCTTTTAATTATACTTAAAATTATAAAAAGAAAGAAAAACAAAATTGTAGAAATAAATTGATCATAACTTAACAAACTACTTAAGACGAATCAAACCAGTATATACTCGATGGGTTTGTCTTTTCATTACACGGTTACTGTGGCCACCTTCCAGCTCCATCATCAGACCCTGGATACCATCTATAGATAAAGTACTCGTCAAGACAAATCATAAGAGCCCAAACTCGATAGAGCTATTTCGTTTTATAACGGAGTTCCTATGGCCACCTTCTAGTTCCATCATCAGACACTGGATACCATCTAAAGACAAAGTATTCGTCAAGACGAATCAAACGATTCCAAACTCGATGGGCTTGCGTCATTTCATTACAGAGTTACTGTGGCCACCTTCCAGCTCCATCATCAGACCCTGGATACCATCTAGAGACAAAGTACTCGTCAAGGCGAATCATACAAGTCCAAACTCGATGGGGTTGCGCCGTTCTTATAGAGTTCCTAGGTCCACCTTCCAGCTCCATCATCAGATCAGCTCATCAGCAACCGGAAACCGGGAAGTGTGTCAAATTTAATTTCCAATGCACACACTATAGCTGCGTCTCGTAACGGTGTCGCGAGTAGCTGCGTCTCGTAACGGTGTCGCGAGTCCAGAGATTTCTAAAAATATGCGCACCGCGCTAAAAGAAGTTTTCACTTCAAAAACAAAAAAGCAGCATCGCACCTGTATTCCCCGAAGGGGTGGGCAGAGTACACATCTCTTACACACCCACGATTCGCTAGCTATGTTTAAGTCCCACGTATTAGGGGCGAGCCTACGCAAAAAGCTTAATAACACTGCCCGACCCGGGAATCGAACCCGAGACATCATGATCAAAAGTCACTTACACTACCGCTGTACCTCAGAGGCAGTTCACAAGTGCGCTCTGTTCCCTCACTCTCAAAGTCCGATGGGGCAGCGTTCCAACACGACCGAAGAAATATGAGGCACAAGACCAACGTACTTTCGGAGAAATGGGAGTGAGACATTACTTTCTAAGTTAGTGCTCCTACTGAGTAGGTATAACTTAACGAAATACCTTAATAACTTTTCCCGACTCCGGATTCGAATCTAAGACCGTATGATCGCATACACTAACGCTCAACCAACGAACAATGCAATTGCGTGAGAAAGAGAGAGAGAGTAGGTAGGTAAAGCAATTTTAAAAGACGTTATAATCGAATGATTCACAATGTAGTGGCCACGTATACAAAATGGCCAAACTATTTGTGCTATGTGCGTAAAGAAAAACTAATTCGCCGATATTGCTGTCAGTCCAATCGAGCGAGCGAGTGTGCGTCGAACCATACTTCAACATGCACATGAAACACGATATAAAATCAAAAAGCTGTTGATTTATTTGTTTTTTCTATCAGATACTATAGCCCTTTATTTTACGCGTGTGTGGATGCGGATAACTACATATTTTTTGCTGTGAAAACATCTAATGCGGAGGGAGAGTAAAACCGGCCGTTGGCGTAACTGTCGCCAAGCCAATTTATTTGTTTTTAAAACGGGACCCTATTACTAAGACTGCTGTCTGTCTGTCAGTCCGTCTGTCACCAGGCTGTATCTCAAGAACGGCGATAGCTAGACAGTTGAAATTTTCACAAATGATGTATTTCTGTTGCTGCTATAACAACAAATACTAAAAATAAAATAAAAAATATTTAAGGGGGGCTCCTATAGAACAAACGTGATTGTACTGCTGCACACTATTTACTTACTGTACACTGTTTTAGTCCTAAATATATGGGATTGCGCACGCTTACCCACTGCGCACAGTTACCTAGTTACCTCGAATGACTCTAATGGTAACATAATTCCTTACATTTAAAACTGTTTCGTTATGTGCATCTATATATAAATGAGTCAAATTTTACTTGCAAAATTTGGTAACAGCCAAACACCATGGTTACAGAGAGTTAAAATAGTGTAATGTTGTTTACCTAGTCAATGGTACGGAACCCTTCGTGCGCGAGTCTGACTCGCACTTGGCCGGTTTTAATTTTTTGTTAAGGCGGGAAAAGATGTAGGTACCTTACCACACACCCCGTTGTTCAAGGCAATTAACAGGGTAGTGTGGGAGCCTCCTACACTAATCAAGCCCGCCACGTGCCTTCTCCCCGCCTCGTCTGTACTGGCACGTGTAAAACTATTATAAAATGTAGGTATCTACCATAGCCTGAATTGTGAAGATAAGCCTCCACGTGAGTACTGAGTACCGACCCTCAAACAGATATGTAATTACCTACGTCGGTATTGAAGAACCCCGGAACGGTTGAATTAACCTCAATACAGACGAGCCCCAAAAGGATTACCTTAATTGATTTTGGGATATAATTTTAAATGAAAGGCAGCAGATGTCTTTGGGTCGTTTAATGGACAATTACACATGTAAATTTTCAGTGTTTTTCATTTATAAAGGCATTAAACATAAGGCAGACAATAAAAGGACAAATAAATCGCGCTTCTCTACGCCGGATGGCGGAGTAGTTTAGATACCGACCTCCCGCCCGAGTGTTGTGGGATTTATTCCCACACGGGAACAGGACAACTCTTTGTGTGATCCGCAAATGGTTGTTCTGAGTCTGGGTGAACTGTAAGTTGGATGTTTGTAAAATCCCCCGCGATACAAGGATTACTTAGTCTTATTAAAAAAAAACTAGACGTCGCGGGACGTCTACCAGATGTGAAACATCGAAATTATTTTATAGAAATAAAATGATCATAACTTGACAAAGTACTCCTTAAGATGAATCAAACAAGTATAAACTCATCAATCAATCGTTTCATTACAGAGTTACTATGGCCACCTTCCAGCTCCATCGTCAGACCCTGGATACAATCTAGAGACAAAGTACTCGTCAAGACGAATCATACGAGCCCAAACTCGATGGTGCTATGTCGTTATATAACGGAGTTCCTATGGCCACCTTCTAGCTCCATCATCAGACCCTGGATACCATCTAAATACAAAGTACTCTTCAAGACATTTTTTAAACGCTGTTTCCGGAATTGAGTTCAGTTCTCGCCGCGAATTCTCCTTTATGTCTTCTACTGACTGAAAACGGGTGCCACGAAGTTGTAATTTGAGTTTAGGAAAAAGAAAGAAAGTGTAAGAAGAAGAAAGAAGTGGTGCAAAATCCAAGAAGTTTCTTTCCACAAATCTGGCCTTTTTCGTCGAATTTGCTCTCTTAAACGCCGTATAACGCTCAAATAATATTCTTTATCTACCGTTTGACCTTCTGGAAAGAATTCCGAGTGCACAACACCGCGATAGTCAAAGAAAACAGTCAACATGACTTTGACATTTGATCGACTTTGGCGTGGTTTTTTCGGTTTCGGTTCAGTTGGAAGTCGCCACTCCGAAGCTTGTTGACTAGTTTGCATGTCTCGTTATCAGTAACAATGCGTTTCATGAATGTTGGGTCGGAATTGACTTGTTCTAGCATGTCCGCATGAGATTTTGGAGAAAATTCAGGTCTATTGGGGCTAGCCGAGCGGGAACATGTTTCATACCCAAGTGATTATTTAAAATGGTACGGATCGACTCGTGAGACACAGAAAGTTCGGCGGCTATCTCTCTCAAAGTTGAATGAGGATTTTCAGTCACTATTTCCTTCACTTTTGCAGTGTTAACTCCAGTTGCAGACGTTGATGGCTTACTAGAGCGAGGCAAATCTTCTATCACATCTCGACCGCTTTTAAACGCTTTGTATGTACCACTCATAAGCACGTGTTTTTAATAAAGTCGATTCACCGTAAGCCTTCTGTAACATTTTCAGTGACTCCGAACACGAAATTCCATTGGCGATGCAAAATTTAAAACAAACTCTTTGTTCGATGTTTTTGTCCATTATGAAATTCGCAATACATACTAGATATGATATAACTAAAAACAGCACTGTATTTAATATAAATAAAAATAACAGATGCAACTCAAACTTCGCGCCAAAATGGATAACAGTTTTGCCAATCTAACAACAACAAAAAAAAACAAAAATTTGAATTTGGAACCATAAACAAATCATCCATTCCCAATGCTTTCTTGACTGAATGTACATATATATGCGTGTAAAATTTCAGCTCAATCGGAAACTGGGAAGTATGTCAAATTTAACTTGCAAGATTTGAACAGGACAAGTAAAATAAAAGCGTCGCCACGCTAACAGCCGATTTTACCCTCCCTCCGCATTAGATGTTTCACATCAAAAGGCATTAAGAAATATGGCCTTTTTTTTGTCAAGGCGAGAAAAAATGTACCTAACCGCACACCCCGTCGTTCGGGGCAACGAACAGGGTAGTGTGGGGCCTTCAAAACAAGCCTACCTTAAAAAAGTATTTATCGGTTGTGCCTTTGTTGTTGAAGTCCGTGACATCAGTTACCATTACCAATAAGGGCTCTGGTGACTCGTCCTGGTCCAGGTACCTGGGTACTCATCTGAAAAGAACAATAAAAAAGTGCATCAAACGTAAATGGTGTTATCTTAAATGATAAAATTCATCATCTCAATACTACCAAATGTTGTCAGTCAATTATCGATGAATTACTATCGAGTAACACGGTGAAATCATGCGAAACACGTCCGATAAACATACTTTGAGCTATCAAACACGCTGTGATAGCCTTTGACAAAGTCCCATAACTACTTAATATATGTGGAGTACTCTGAACTTTTTTTTTATTGCGTATAGCGGCAGATGAGCCACGGCCCATCTGATGGTAAATGGTAACCGTTGCTCATGGACTCAACTATACTGAGAGTAGGTATTGTCAAGCCGCTGCTCACCATTTCATCTCACAGATATGAAATGAAAGGCTAAACGGCTATCTCCTGCTACAGCCAAAACGCAACAATGTGCTTCATGGCCGGTCACACGGGAAATGGTGGTACCAACCCGCTCGGGCCCAATACCAAGTGAGTACTCCCACTTGGTAGCCAGCCCTACCACCAGTTATGCAATGGATGATAATTGCTTACTTCCCTTAGTCGCCTCTTACGACACCCGTGGGAAAGAATGGGGTGGTGACACTTGTATTCTTAGTCCGTCACCACACGGATCCCGAATAACTAATTGATTCCCTGTCATCCTGCTCTAGTCTCCTCGTTTACTTTTTTAAAAACATCACTGCACTAGAGAATTACCCTTTTTTTGTTAAGGCGGGAAAAAAGGTACCTTACCGCAGACCCCGTTATTCGGGGCAACGAACAGGGTAGTGTGCCCTCACCCACTAAATAAACCCGCCGTGTGCCGTCTCTCCGCCTGTGTTGGCGGGCCACTGGAACTATGTTGCATTACTTCAGTAGTCTGCCGGCGGCTTACCCTTTCGGGTACCTACCCTCTATTGAGCGCCGCATTGCGCTCGTAACCTACTCTGTATCAATGTTGGCACAATTTTCGCCTTGCTAAGCCTTGAAATGAGAGACATTTTCAGCCAAGAATTGACAAAACAGTAGACTGTAAATTCTTGGCTGAAAAAAAAATCTATCCAATCTAACTTTGCAATGAACCATTCCAAATATGAGGTCACTGTAAATTAAGTAGATACTTACCTTAAATTTTTCGTAAAATTAATTTTATCCAGGTACATGGTTGCCAAAATGATATCCGGCCCGATAGACCGATCGTCATTCAAACTTTTTATAATTTTGTATACGACGGGTGGTCTACAGGGAAATCCCATTTGATATTTAATTAAAATCTTTTAAAATGGGCCTGGTGAAGCAAATTAAATAATTATAGGATAAATTATTTTGAGGTACCTACTAGTTTAGTTTACAAAGCGACCTTCTTAACTTAAAAAAAAATACGTATATATCTATTTTTCTATTATAAAACTGTAACAGAGCTGTTTCTGTATATTCAAGATATCTAAGAAAAAATATTGTATTAGGCTATAAGTACTTATAGGCATGTCTGAGCACAAAACCTTTTTTTTTAGATGTTTTGTCTGTTTTTCCGCGCATCACCAACCACCAACCACGCTATTAAAACATAAACAAACACAGCATCACGCCTGTATTCCCCAAAGGGGTAGACAGAGCTTTATTACACACCCACACCACACTATTAATTTGTTTTTACTTCGTTTCTTGGGTGCAGGCGCGGTGATCGCTGCACCGGCACATCCAGATAATTTAAATACGTATTTTCTTATTGATAGAGAAAAAGGTAACATTTATACCGTACATTGAAAACATTATTAAAAAAAAGTATCTAGATAGGTGGGATTCTTGATACTAAACCCTTTTTTATTTATTAAGGCGGGAAAAAACGTTCCTAACCGCACACCCCATCGTTCGGGGCAACGACCAGGGTAGTGTGGGGCCTGCACCCACTAAAGAAACCCGCCGTGTGCCGTCTCTCCGCCTTTATTGGCGGGCCACTGGAACTATGTTACATTCCTTCGGTGGTTTGATACTAAACCCTAAGGGGTTAAAAAAAAAAGCAAGTCTTTTTTTTTCAAGATTATATTATACCTACTCCTAGCCATTGCCAGCCGCAGCCAAAAGCTAGTTTTTAGGTTATATCTCAGGTTCCCGATGTATACTCAGGTGTCTCGTGGCCTAGTCGGTAGAGTAATCGACTTCCGTTCACGAGGTCGTGGGTTCGATTCCCACTCAGGACAATTATTTGTGTGATGAACACAGATATGTGTACTGCGTCTGGGTATTTTCTGTCTATTATATGTATGTATTTACAAAAAAAAAGTAATATATGTATTATACTGTTACGGGGGAAATCCCTAACAATGAAATAAAAAATTAAATCCAAAATTTACAATTTATTTAAAAAAAAAAAAACAAAAAATTAATTATTTAAAAATTTAACGATTAAAAAGACAGAGAAATGAGAACTCAGGGGGGAGGTTCGCAACTCAGGGGATTGTCCCCAAGACCGTCACCTACGGGTACTCAACTGCGGGGGGAGGCTGTAACTGGGCCGAAGGGCAGGCCCTCGTCCTTCGGCGCGCGCAGATATCTGCCGGTAGGCGGGTGAAGCCGGCGCAACCGGCGCTGGAACCGGAACCCGTAGGGCAGCCGCAACCCGGAAGGTCGTAACCCGGATCTCGAGCGTAGCCAGGAACAGTAACTTCAAACTTGATCTTGAAACTATTCACTTTGACTTGATTGAACTTGACATCTAACGATAAAACTGTTTTAAAATGCCTGTCTGCCCCATAAGGGAGACGGCGTGATGATGTATAACATTTATGAAATAACTGTTTTAAAAGTGCCTGTCTGCCCCATAAGGGAGACAGCGTGATGTTAAGTAGCAAGTAGCAAAAAGCAATATTCTTAAATTATATACTGTATGCGAACTATTATATTTTACAGGTAGAAGCGAATAAAATTCTAAATGCAGTTGTATGTTACAATCTTAAATAATTAGTATTGACAAATTTGAAATAAAATTCTATGGAATGACAACTATGTTATGAGTATTACTAGGCATTTTGCAAAGAATTTAAAAGTATAGATATTATAATAAGAATTCAACTGGAGGAGTTTCGGTCAACTAAATTAGTGTAAAAATATAGATATGTAAAATAAAATTATCTAACGTAAGTAAATGACGAGTAGTAACAATAAAAAATTATATGTGCCAAAGGGTGAAATATTCCTCCATAATAATCTTTAAAACACACACGAAATTGTGCAGCAGACATGGGCTATTTTTAAAGGTTAATTTGGAATTGTAAAAGAAATGTACGTTACCTTTTATTCAGATCTTAATTTAAATTTGGGGGCGCGCTACCAGCAGTTCTGCAGGGAAAGTACAGTGTCAAAACTTTTAGGAATTCTACTTTTTTAAACTTTATGACCTGGTGGCGTTAACAAATTAAAAATTATATGGTGGGTACGAAATATTGCGTAGTATTAAATAAATAGGTAATAATCTCTGTACAAACAGTATGATGTTTTTTGACAATTATATACCTTCGAAACAAATGATTCCTGGGTATATATTATAAAATACGTCTAATCATCTCGTTAGAACAAACTTTATAGAACAGTTACTTACACGTAAAATCTACTTCTCAAATATGATTATACTAATAAATCTCGTTAGAACGAATTTTATAGAACAGTTACTTCCACGTAAAATCTACTTTTCAAATATGATTATACTAATAAATCTCGTTAAAACGAATTTTATAGATCAGTTACACGTAAAAATCTACTTTTCAAACATGGTTATACCAATAAAGTAAACGAAAGAAAATGAGTCCTACAATAGAAATGATTATAAAACGTACCTTTGGGGTTTTCTAGTCACACACTTTTACTTTCAAATGCCCTAGGCAAAAATTAGTACTTATATAATTACTATAGTAAATTAGGCAGTGTTATCTGCCTTGACACACACAATAATTCAGTAAGAGAAAAAACAATCTACCTACTGTCAGCCTTATATTTTTTCCCTGATAATACCCCCTTCTAAGATTATTATTGCCATCTCTTTTTAGCGCTGTTGCCCCGACTTACTCATTGGTGGATAGTTTTTTTGTTCTAGAACTTTTTCTATCCATACGCTTGCGATTGGAGTAGCCATAGAACGTTCTCGAACCCTGGCGTACTCTGCTCGCATCCGGGATCGCATGCTGGCCATATATGGTAATAATATTTGATTCTGAACTTTGTGGGAGTGGAATCATGCGACCCATTGGCATTAATCTAACTGGCCTAGGCAACCGCGCGTATTTTAAATTTGCGGATATCGTATCCGGTATCAATTGAATATGCAACTTTATAATTTATTTAGTAATTTGTTCGGTTACATCGTAACAATATCCGTAATCTGGTACCCATCTGGTGAGCCATGTGGGGCCGACTTTAGAATTGTCCCAACCCTCTCCACCCATGGGAGTCGTAAGAGCCGATTGAGGGAATACCGGGGGAGTGGGCAGCAGCACTCCCTCGAGTATTAACAACATCCACTGCGATCGCCAACCCGCCTGCCAAGCGTGGCGATTACGGCACTATCCCCCATTCTTGGGGAGGCCTATGTCCAGCAGTGGACGTTAAAAGGCTGATGGATGGATGGATGGATGGATGGTACCCATAGCACAAGCGTTAAGTTTAGTTTGGGACCAGAGGACGTGGTGTAAAATGTCTGTGAATATTTATTATTATTATTAGTGGAATAAAATGTATATCTAAGTACCAGTTTTTAAGTCTATATTAAGAGTTATCAAATAAAAAAGTGTTGCATCAAAATCTGTTGAGTAGTTTTTGCGTGATGCACAAACAAACAGACAAAAAATTAAAAAAAAAATGTTTCGTGTTAAACACGCCTAGGTATACAGTTTATTATAGATATCTCAAATAATTTAAATGTACTGACAACTCTGTTACTGCTTTATAATAGGATAAGTCTTGTGAGAAGTTTCCTTGAATTCGGTAGCGTGATACGGCGACCGCATTACGCAACACATAATATGTTACGTCTAGAGCGTGTTCAGAAACGCTTTCTGTGGCATTTAGCTTTTAGTAGCGGTTTAACATGGCAGTTAAACTCTTGTAATAAGCGTTTGAAGTACTTTGTTTCCTTATCTAGCCGTATATACATTAATGACATGAGTGAACAAATTCGACTATCCTAGCTTATTAAGTCTCTTAAGGTTTCGTGTTCCATATAACCCTCAAAAAAGTATCACACCTCCTCTGAGAAGAACAGTACTCGGTGAAAATTTACCAAGAAAACTTACTATACCAAGGCCAAGCAAAGCCCTGAATAGCTGTTCAGATATTGTGGATGTATACCTACAATGTTAGTAAATTTAGGAAAGTTATTGTCACAATTAGTATTGATTGTGGTAAACTAGGAGAGTGAACGGAGTGTTTATTTCATCGCCACTCGAAAACTTTTTACCCACAACCGTTGTCGGTTCGTCGAGCGAAGTGGCCTGCCCATTGCCACTTCAGCATGCCAATCCGGCGGGCTATGTCGGTCACTTCCGTTTTCCTACGGATCTCCGTATTACGGATTCGATCACGTAGGGAAAACCAAGCATCCATGGCCCACTGAGCGACTTTGAGTCTTGATACAAGGCCATTCAGAGACCACGTCATTGTTCCATATGCCATCACTGGTTACACACACTGGTCGTAGACCTTCGTTTTCAGTCACAGCGAAATATTGGACAAGAAGATCTTCCTTAGCTTTTCGAACGCTGCCCAACCGAATAGGATTCGGCGATTGACCTCTTTCTCGAAGTTGTGCCTTTTTTTTTGTTAAGGCGGGATGAAATGTTCCTAACCGAAGGTGGTAGTGTGGGGCCCTCACCCATTAAAGAAACCCGCCGTGTACCGTCTCTCCGCCTTTATTGGCGGGCCACTGGAACCATGTTACATTCCTTCGGTGATCTCGAAGTTGTGCCTACCTAACTGGACTATTTGTCCCAGGTAGACATAGTGGTCAACAACTTCGAAAAGCGCACTCGATTTTTTTCTCTTTTGGCGTTTTATTTCAATTCATGCTATTTTAATTTCATTATTTATTTATATAATATCACTAGCTGACCTAGCAAACGTTGTTTTGCCATATAAATTTTTTCTACATCGGCAGTAGAAGGTTGAAAATTTTGGGGTTGTATGTATTTTTGAAGTAAAACTTCTTTAGGCGCGACTAGGGAGTAACTCAGATTTTTTTTCTGACGGAAGTAACGCTTACTATAGTCTGTGTAGTTTCCGCTATTTAAAAATAATAATTTGGATTGGTCGTAAGTATATGTCATATACTCCACGCTTCTTGACTTATACGCCAGCTAGTGGCAAATATCATAATCAATTAAGATTATTTATTTCCAAATTTTCAAACGGATCAATTGTGAATAGCAAAGTGAATAAAAATTCAACAGTTTTAAAAAAAATATTTTGAATTGCAATTTTTTTTTTTTCTTCAACGCCAAAGAAGTTTTACTTCAATCGCGCGTAAAGGTTACACGCACACACTTTTTTTTTTAATGCCGAATCATAATAAAATAAAAATAAAAAAATTATCTAAAAATTAAAAAAAAAATAAGGGTGGACTACCCTTAACATTTAGAGGGATGAAAAAAATAGATGTTGTCCGATTCTCAGACCTACTCAATATGCACACAAAATTTCATGAGAATCGGTTAAGCCGTTTCGGAGGAGTACGGTAACTAACATTGTGACATGGAAATTTTATATATTAGATATTTAGTTCGTAGTTAGCGTATTTTTTAGTATTTTAACTTTTATTTGCACATGACGTGTGGTGCATTAAAAATGAGCCTTATGAAAAGGACGTAAGGTGCACAGTGAGAAGTTATGAAGTTTCATTTCTATAAAGCACTACGGTCACTGACCTAAAAAAATATACGTCGAATTTAGTACAAATTTCACGAAAAAAGTGTCCTAGTCAATGGACTACAGTCAATAAACAGTCTATATTAATACATATAAATTTCGACATTCATAATTGAAACCTTGTACCATTATAATTGACCGTGTGGAGCCGGCTTTAGAATTGTCCCACCCCTCTCTACCCACGGGAGTCGTAAGAGCCGACTGAGGGAATACCGGGGAGTGGGCAGCAGCATTCCCTCGAGTATTAAAAACATCCACTGCGATCGCCAACACGCCTGCCAAGTGTGGCGATTAAGGCATTATCCCCCATGACGGGATCGCTCGCTGTGGCGTTCTCTTGGGGAGGCCTATGTCCAGAGGGCGTTGAAAGGCTGATGGATGGATGGACCATTATAATAGTGTTGAGATATTTGCAATAATTTATTAGCTTATGTAGCTTCTACCAATACACCGCACCATGATTCACCTTATGCAGCTTACTAATGAATATTATGTGTGGATAATTTATAACAAATTCATTGTTTTTAAGCAAAATAATACTTGCAAATGATTATACGATACTTTGGAAAATCCAAAAGTGCACGCCTCATAATCTTCATTTATCACAATAAAATTAATTATTTGATAAGTAACTAATACATAATGTATTGGTCTTACTAAGTAGTTTTTAATAAATCACATAGATAGCGCTAATTTCAAAAAGTACTAACGTGGTTCTCATGTCTTATACGCCATCTAGCACTCATTTTAAAAAGTACTTCTATATTGGTCTATAGAAGTAGTTCTTACGAAATAAGGTATAGCGCTAGTTTTAGTGTACCACTATACCATCGAGTCGAGCGTAAATATTCACAATTTTTTTGTTTATACAATTAAACCACATCGAATCAGACCGTGAAAGGTGATAGGGCTCTATTCGTAATTATACTGAAGCATACAGGAAAAAAAAAAGACTCGATTAGTATTTCGGTCGTTATAGTGTTAACATACATTACCTACAACACACGGACGTCCAAGACAGAACTTTTTTAAACAGTTTTTTAACTAGTTTAAATAACAAAAATGGCATAAAATATATCATGAGTGTTAAAAATAGTGTTTTTTCTTCATATTACATGTTTTCACAACACAGTATGGCTATAGTCCAATCGGTCGTCCAAACGAGACTGGCGCGCGATTGTTTCGCTTTTGGAGTATTCTTTCTCTTTTTTTGTTCACTTTTGAATGACTATAGTGCTGCATGCGCAATCTTTTCTCTTTATTGTACTCGGGTCGTAACGTGATCTTAACGATCAATGAAATTATTCTCAATAAATAAATAAAAACAAATAGCTTAAATATAAGCAATTACTACTAAATGCATTATTTAATTTCAACTAGCAGTTTTAGTATCTGGCAGTTTCAATCACACAAAGCTTTTTTCTTTTTTAAAGAACACCCTGCACTAAGGAATAATCCTTGATTCGCGGGGGCTTCATACTATTTCACGGACACAACCACCCCACACCCAGACTCAGAACAACCATTTGTGGAACACACAAAGAGTTATCCTGTGTGGAAATCAAACCCACAACACTCAGGCGGGAGGCCGGTATCTAGACCACACCGCCATCTGTGCAGTTGTACTGTGAGGGGATCGAACCCACCACAGTCGAGCGGGAAGACAGTATCTAAATCACTCCACCACGCTGCTTTCACGCCGTAAGTACTAACCAATCATCTTGTTTTTGCATACATGCAGTCCAAAATCCAGAAATGGCTGCAAAAGAATAGCAAAAAACTCACAGTCCTGTGGGATTGCATAGTAATTAATTATGTACCTGTAGAGTGACATATTTTAATAATATTGACCTATTTAAAGTACAAATGATTTGTGAATAAGGAAAAAGAGACTTTTTGTACTAGCGGGAATCAAACCCGCGTCTTTTCCAATCCGGGGAAGAGCTCTAATCCACTGAGCTATAGTACAGATCTTTCGATCATCCCAATCTCCTTATCACATTTGTCTTTACAACCAACGCCATCTATCGGATGTATAGATCAAAAATATTGACCTAATTGTGTGTCCACACAGACCAAGTCATGGGCAAAATGTAGTTTATACACTATATGTATACATTAATTTTTATAAGCTAGTTTGTTTGTTAACACCATCCATGGTGTATTATTTTTGAAGATTCATAATCCATGTATGGCAGGAAATTTACCAAATAAACAAATAACGGACACAAAATGCATCCAGACTAAGAATAACCTGTTGTGGACCGCACAAATAATTTTTCTGTGTGGGAATTGAACCCACGGCACTTGGGAGGTCATTATCTAAACCACTATGCCATTTGCATAGTCACTATCTACTTCACATTCATGTTTTTATTTCAGATATAAATGTAAGCATATTAAAAATGTATATTGTAATTTTAAGAAATATCACACAAAGACACCCAAAGATGTTAAGTATGATATGTTATCGAAATTAGCAGTCAGGAGCAATTGTCAGGATGGCTGAATTGGTAAAGCATCTGGACGGTATCCAGAAGATGAAGGTTCAAATCCTGCTCCTGACTGTTATTTTCGATTTCACATTTTTCACTTTGTGTTTAATATCACACTGTTTCTATTTTAAATAATAATTCATTAGTAGTGGTAGACCCTTAGTTATCTCAATTTGAATGTCAGGAGAATGATATCTCTGCTGTTAATGTCTTCAGGCTATGGTAACCGCTTACTATCAGGTGTGCCGTCATCTAGATTGTGCGGAAGAACAATTTTCAACAACTTTAATACAAAGAGCTATGTTGGCAAAGTAGGAGGTTGTAGCCTATCAGCGCACTCTCAACAAGTCAGACGAACTAGTATTAGAAACTATAAACTATGTATTTACAAGCTTTATTTTACAGAAGTTTATGAAAACAAAAAGAGAACATGACAAAATTTTCCATTAATATTACAGGCTTATTTATTTTTCGCTTGTTCTAATGTTAAACTTAACTTTTTGTTTTCTAATTTCAGTTTTTCATTTTCCAACTCCAATTTTTCATTTTTTAATAAAATGGCTTGTAATGCTGCATCTAAACAAAGTTTTTTGGTGATGTAGTACTGGGCTAAACCATGTCCCCCTGATATCTCCCCACTGTCATCTACTTCCTCATCTTGATCCTCGTGAACTTCTTGTGCTTCATATTTACTGGAATCTTCTTCATCTGTAAAGCCATTAGCTCTATTTTACTACGCATGTGGCAAGCATACTGCCTCCCTAATGATATGCGGTATTATAGCCTATAGACACTAGCAACACCAGACAACACGCGTCGCCAACTCCAAGGAAACAGAAAGTAGGTGGAGAGGAAGCATAATAATAAAGGATGGAGTATAAAGAGAGGGTTTGGGCCTCTGGCGCTCTCTTTCACCATACGTAACATATCAGTAGAAGTACCTACGGGTGAGTTCTGTTACCAGGTATTCCTTATAACTTTTTTTGCAAAAGATGACAACATGAATTAAACTGCCTTTTACTTTATTGCATTGTAAGTAGTATTCAAATAGGTACTTGTAAATTTTCTATGCCTAATTGCAAAGAAATAAATGTTATTTTTTTCACCTGCTTCGCTGTCTGTACTATCCAAATCAGATAATATATTTAGCATCTCCATATCACTGTCGCTATCACTATCAATGAACAAAGTTGATTGCGGCATTTTTACAAAAAAAAACTGGCTCAATAATTCTTGATTTGCGTAGTATTATTATTTTAATGTTTTTCAAAGTTATTTGTTTAGTCAACTGTCAAATATCAATTGACACTATTGACAGTATCTGACTGCTGAGTCAACTCATCAACAGTCAAAGATATTGGCTGTGTTCCGATATACACTACGAGCACTGTCTGTCTACTGGAGAAAAACCGTTCCTTTAGCATTTGACATGCTTAGGCATATATATTAAACGCAAAGTGGAAAATGTGAAATCGAAAATAACCTCCCGCTCGTGACTTATTTTCGATTTCACATTTTCCACTTTGTGTTTAAAAATCATTCCATTATATAAAGGAACGTCTTCGCAGTATACTAAATTGACGTCACGCCTTACGGTGCTCGCAGTGTATATCGGAACACACCCAATTGTTGTTGTATCTTGAGCGGATTTTTCATTACCATGTAAACTATGTACGTCCGTGGAATGCTTCTTTTAAATATGTTTGTAATTTATAGTAAATTAATCAATTTACATGTATGTGACAGGATTTTAACTACTCGCTACTCTTCCAAACCAAAAACTCCTGTGAAAAAAACCAAAGAGTAATGCGTATAACCAGAAAAAAGAGACAAACGAAACCGTAGATTACGGAACTCTCTCAGACTAAGAACTTTAGTCTGAGGGAACTCTAATTCATCAGGGCTGCCCTCAAACTAAATGGCTGCCAACTCGGTACTGAGGTACCTACTGCTTATTAGCTAAATGTCATCTGAAAAAGTGCTAGATTTCTATAGATATTCCAAAATAGTGCTAAATTTGTAGGAAAATTGATCAATTAAAGAATATACGTAATTACATACCTAATTAGACAGTTTATTAAATTCAAACGGTTGTGGTAATTATTATAAAAGGCGCTTTGAATGGTCGTAGGACTGTCGATGCAATTTGATGTCATTTGCGCTATGGACGCTTGTGCTAAATTTTCTTTTTTTTGCTTTTTACGGTTGGCACCGTTACAGTACAGTCCGTATAATGTACTAGTATATCTTATTACTGCTATTAGTACTGTAGCCTAGACCAATCTAACCAATAGCACGATGCAATTATTACTTTTACGAATAGGAAAATATACTGATTCTACTTTTTGGTCAATATGAATCAGTAATTGTAATAATACCCGCCGTGCTTTACTGATGGGCCTAGTTCAGGAAGTGTCCCCTCCTCACCAACCCCAACAAAAGTAAGAATAGGTATCTGTTTTACATTTACATCACATATATATAACATACTAGCTGTACCCGGCATGAGCTTATTTAGTCAAAATAATGTATAGGATCCTACAGATGGCACCCAAGACATTATAAAAGATTTTGCTATCGAAATTATTGGTCAAGTGGATGTCACGATGGCTGAATTGGCAAAGCTTCTAGAAAAGTGTATAAATAAATAATAAATAAATATTCACGGACATTTCACACAACGTCCTCTAGTCCCAAACTAAGCTTAAATGCTTGTGCTATGGGTACCAGATTACGGATATAATACATATATTACTTTTTTTTTGTAAATACATACATTTAATAGATAGAAAACACCCAGACGCAGTACAAATATCTGTGTTCATCACACAAATAATTGTCCTGAGTGGGAATCGAACCCACGACCTCATGTACGGAAGTCGGTTACACTACCGACTACGCTACGAGGCCCATCAAAATGTATGCATCGCAAGATTGATTCGACCATTAGCACTTGGTATCGAAACAGAAGTATCGAGTAACTACTTGCTCGTACTTACCTACTAGTATCGTAAATCCCTAAACTCAAATTGGATCAACAGAGTATGAAATCGAGCCAATCGAGCAAGTAGTGGCTTTTACATTGCCTTATTTCATTACTTAGTCTATGACAACACCCTTTCAAGTCACAGGAGTAAAACCTCTTGCATTACTTACATCACACTGGTCTGGCCAGTAAGTACCTAAGTTTATTACCGATTAGATATTTCCTTAGTATTATTTTACTCTTTGGATAATTCCCTTTTGGACATTTAAAAGTACCTACTGTTAATATAAAGGAACAGAGCATGGCTCTAATTGCATTTAAAGATCAAAGGTGAGGCGATGAGGGGTAGTGGTTAAATAGGGCTATTAACCTTGACCTTGAAGAAATAGGGTTGTAGAGAACGCTTGTGTTTTATATGGCGAACTCCACTGTTTGTTCTTGCCTTCTAATGTGCAGTGTAGATATAGAGATTTGTTATGGATTTTCCATAGCATGCAGCGCTACTCTTTCTTCATTTACTTCTACTGCGTTGAAAGCGCTGATTTGGAGGTACAAGGTTTGCAAAATTATTAAATATTACACAACAGGAACTATAAACTAACGTAACATTAATCACGTCTCTTAGGAGCGGAACAATTAACGAATAAGTATCTACCTATCTAAGTGAGGGCGGGTAGAGAAAGGCCGTATTATGTATGTGAAGAAAATATACATACCAGAGTGATTTTCTATAGGGATTTGCGAATGTACTCAACTTGTTCTATTTGTTTGGCCAAAGCTTGTTTCTGTGGCCTAATCGTATCTATCCATGGTTAAGTTGTGGTAAACAATAACTTGTCTTATAATGCGCCTTTATCATTAAGATAGGTAGTGTAAGCAAATGCCGGTCACCTACATTCGGACTAGATTATGTAACTCCATCCATCCATCAGCCTTTCAACGTCCACTGCTGGACATAGGCCCCCCAAGGGAACGCCACAACGAGCGGTCCCGTCATGGGGGATAATGCCGTAATCGCCACGCTTGGCAGGCGGGTTGCCGATCGCGGTGGATGTTGTTAATACTCGAGGGAGTGCTGCTGCCTACCGGTATTCCCTCAGCCGGCTCTTACGACTCCCGTGGGTAGAGAGGGGTGGGACAATTCTAAAGCCAGCCCCACACGGCAAAAATGTAACTCATTCACACTTATTTCAGATTTCAATCAATGTAAATTCTATATTACTAAAATTGTTTGCACAACAGCATTCAAATTCGGGGCCTCGCGAGAAATTACTGAACACCAATAATAATTGTAGAGATATTCTTCTTCCTCATCATTTCTCTATCGTCGTTCCTTTTCACCTCCTATCCCTTTTTGTGCAGTAGATAACGCATGAAAAAAGCCCATAACGTTTATCTTTTACGATAAACGCTTACCATCAGACGAGTCTTATTCTTGATTACCACCCCTGTAGGTGCCACCCCTGTAGTAAAAAGAAATAGTTTGTAAAAATATATTTTAAAACTATTATCAAAATGAACTTTCAAGAGCGATCATTACAATGTCTGAGTGGATAGAATGTATTTTATTGGAGTTAAGGAAAGTCTGAAGCATTTACGAGGGGCCAATAAAATTGCAATCTAGAGATTTACTGCCATAAAATTTAAAGGATAGCAAAGCGTTTATTGAGCGATGACAATTATATTCTCGTTAATTCTAATGGCGAACTTAATGAAGCAATAAAATTCAAATAGATTAAAACGTCCTTAAATATTGCTTAACATGAACTTTGTTCAGTAAGTTATTGTTAATATATATAAGATTAAGAAAGACTTCGCATAAATAGGTACTTGATTTATGCAAAGCCTTTCCTTATTCGGTGGTGGTAATCTCCCACTCAAATTTAATATTAATGTCTTTTTAAGAACAATGCCATCTACTGAATGTAAGTATTGATATAACTAGCAAAAACCTGTGCTTTAGGAGGGCTCGCGAAGTTTTCTACATCATTTTCGACAGATGGCGTTAGAAATACAATAAAATTCTAATTAATAAAAATTGATATATTTTTATTGTAAAAGGTAGAAAAAAAAATGGAAATGTGCCCGGTAGACGTCAATAGGCTCGGCCCCTATTACGTGGGACTTAAAACATAGCTGGCGAGTCGTGGGTGTGTAATACACCTCTGCCTACCTCTTCGGGGAATACAGGCGTGATGCTATGTTTATATGTATAAAATACTATGTTTTATGACAGATAACACATCTAGAAATAAATTGAAATTACTATGTCAAAGCCCAAATGTGAAAGTGTGATAGTTTCTCAGTAAAGTGTACCACAATATGCGTAGATTGTGAGATAGTACTGGGGCTCGCTTCACTCGCTCTAATAAACCTGACGTAGTGTGTACGACTTAGGACAAGTGGTTGGATAATACCTACACAGATTTATATTTTTTTAAATTGCGTATTGTGGCAATCGAGCCACGGCCCACCTTATTCACTATACCTATTTCATTCCACAGATATCAAATGAAAGAATAAACGGCTCCTGCTACAACCAAAATACACCGATGTGCTTCATGGCCGGTCACACGGAAGATGGTGGTACCAACCTGCTCGGGCCTTATAGCAAGTGAGTACTCCCACTTGGTACCCAGCCCTACCACCAGTCATGCAATGGATGATAATTGCTTACTGCCCTTAGTCGTCTCTTACGACCCTATGGGAAAGAATGGGATGGTGACACTGGTATTCTTAGTCCGTCACCATACGGACACATCAGATGCGTTCCTGATTTTATTGCATATCAGAGCTCCTAGGTAGTCTACCTACTCTTTCTCTTTATGTACCGCTCTGTACTAAGAATTATAGCAAAAAATCATCGTTCATCAGATCAGCGAACATGTATAACAAACTGACTTTCTCGAGTTAGATCTCTTCACTTTGAAGCCTTCCGTTTTCAAAAGCGTTGTCTCCATCCATTGGTTGAGCACAACACATTCATTCACTGTTTTGTATCGATTTTCCTATTTTTATTTTTCACCCTTATTGTCTATACCCTAATTGCCGAATGAACAAGCTTTTTTATAGTTTATATTAGGTAAAAACATGTTATTCAACTCTACATAGTGACCATAGTGTAATTCTCTAAAATAATCTATATCTTCTATATATATATATATATAAGCGATTTACCACTCACTGACTCATCACGATATCTCCGAAACCATACGTCCGATTGACTTGAAATTTTGCATAGATGCTCCTTTCACGACGTAGACGCTCACTAAAAGGATTTTACGAAACTCTTATCCATAATATATATTTTTATCTGCTATCGTATTCATACTTCTACACTCATTATCACAACAACACAAAAACATGTGACATGTCAACCGTTGCTATGGTAACCATTGATGTGGTTATTAAAGTACAATAACATCATGCTATAAATTGATTTTAACAAAATAATTTTAGTTATGTTTATGAGTTAAAGAGTATTTAGCATTAGTTTAATAGTTTTTTTAAAGACTTATTTTAGATATTTCGATTTCTATAATATTTCAATAGGCATTAGTGTAATAGTTTTTTTAAAGACTTATTACAGATTACAAATTATTTGTAAATGTGGAAAAGGAGAACTTTAGTGCGAGCGGGATTCAAACTGCGTCCCTTCCAATCAGGGAAAGTGCTCTAAGTCGCTAAGCTATCGCACTGACCAACAGCCATACCCAATCTCCACATCACAATTGTCTTTACGACCCACGCCACGTATTTTGACCAGATTGGAGACGTTCTTAAGGAAAGCCAGGTTAAGAGTACTCGAAACCAACGAGCATGCATGAAAGCGCTATTGAAAGTAGATGAAGCGAAAGGTGTGTGTCAGGATCGTAGCTAAGTGGAGCGAAGTCTCTGCCTACCCCTACGGGAAAAAGGCGTGATAATATGTATGTATCATTTTATAAAATAACTACTCTTGCTCACCCGGCGAACTTCGTGTCGCCATATTTTTTTTTCGTGAATATTTTGCAATGAAAATTATTAAAGTACTAATATCGCTATTAAAAAATAGGAGTTGACATTAGAAGGGTGAAAATTTAGGGTTGTATGGATTTATTAATGCCGAAACAAAAAAAAATTGTCCAAAAAATAAAAAATTAATTTTTCGTGGTCTTATCACTTAGGGGTATGAAAAATAGTTTACATTATATTCTCAGACCAACTGAATATACATACAAAATTTCATAAGAATCGGTCAAGCCGTTTCGGAAGAGTATGGCGACAAACACTGTGACACAAGAATTTTATATATTAGACAACAACTTTTAACTCCGTCCGTCCATCCATCCATCAGCCCCTCGACGCCCACTGCTGGACATAGGCCTCCCCAAGAAATGGGGGATAGTGCCGTAATCGCCATGCTTGGCAGGCGGGTTGGCGATCGCAGTGGATGTTGTTAATACTCGAGGGATTGCTGCTGGCCACTCCCCCGGTAATCCCTCAGTCGGCTCTTACGACTCCCATGGGTGGAGAAGGGTGGGACAATTCTAAAGCCGGCCCCACACGGCTAAGTTAACTCCGTACGTGAGGTTAATGACACTATTCAGAAAGTACGAGAGAAAAAAGACAGATAACGAGTTTTTCAAAAGAGATTTTGCTATTATTAGGCACCTTGATACATTGCGAAAAACAATACTAAACGAAATGAGTGCAGGAAAGCGTAATCTGCACTCATTTATAGTGAACACTTTTAGTGCCTAATTGTGGATCTTCTCTGTTTTATACATCAACTGCCTCTGTGGTGCAGCGGTAGTGTAAGCGACTGCAGATCATGAGGTCTCGGGTTCGATTCCCGGGCATGGAGGGCAGTGTTATTGAGACTATTCGTAAAAAGAAAAATTCTCAGTAGCTGCCCGGAGTTTGGAATGTGCCCGGTAGACGGCAATAGACTCGCTCCCTATTACGTGGGACTTAAATATAGCTGGTGAATCGTGGGTGTGTAATACACCTCTGCCTTCCCTCTCGGGAAATACAGGCGTGATGCTATGTTTTTGTTTATACATCAATGTTTATAACACATAATTATACTAGGTTGTACGGCATGATGGTGAGTAAGACAGTAAGTTTGCCACCCCCTGAGTGGTTGACGTGATGGCCTATAAACCAACCTTCGCGAGTAATCCACCCCAAGAAAAGCTATATCTTATGACTTTTAAGAATGAGGAATGATGATATAGAGGAGATGAGGAAGTGCTCAGTTAAAATAATAGGAAGGGAAAGAGTAATTTAGAGATAGAAACACATATTTAGACTTTTCTTAATTAAGAATGTTAAATTTAATTTTATATTTGATATAGGATAGGTACACATAAAGGTACATTTCAATGGTTTTATAAAATCGCGAGTAAAATAGGGGTCGAATTTAGAAATTAAATCTTTAACGCTGACGAAGTCGCTAGTACTAACATAATTCCGAATAAATAACACTAACATTAAAAAAAATTTACCATGTTTTTATAACGGACTAAAAAGTAAGTACGAAATAGTCCGTTGTAAAAACATGGTACATTTTTATTTTATTATTATTATCTTCTTTTTTCACATTTACATGCATTGTCATCCACTTCTGAGCTATGGCCCATATTTCAAGTATCTGGCTCATCGGGAAGTCAGTTTAAAATTAATTACAAAATACCACCAGGGGGGTTAGGCAGAATCTCATATCTCACATGTCGATCGTATCGTGATCACTGTGATTGGTTGAAAAACCAACGCGTGATGTCGTAATAATCCGTTGGCCAATCACGGCGCGTGATGTCGCAATAATCCGTTGGCCAATCACGGTGATCTCTCAACCAATCACAGTGATCTCGATACGATCGACATGTGATATATGAGATTCTGCCTAACCCCCCAGGACAGACATACAAGAAAGCTAGTTAATAGAAACATTGTAAAAATAAAATAAATATAAATACAGGTGTACATGTAATAAGTAAGGTAGACAAAACCGCAATAACATCTATATATTAAACACAAAGTGGAAAATGTGAAATCGAAAATGACAGTCACGAGACTCACGAGCAGGATTTGAACCTGCATCTCCTGGATACTGTCCAGATGCTTTGCCAATTCAGCCATCGTGTCAATAATTGTAAAATTAAGTTTACCTGGTCGGTATAATGTATGTAATTACTGCCGACAGATGGCGCAGGCGTCACCCACGACGTTAAGTATGAATGTGTTATCGAAATTAGCAGTCAGGAGCAATTGTCACGATGGCTGAATTGGCAAAGCATCTGGACGGTATCCAGGAGATGCAGGTTCAAATCCTGCTCGTGACTGTTATTTTCGATTTCACAGTTTCCACTTTGTGTTTAATGTATATGGCTAAGCATGTCAAATGCTAAGAATATAGGTATGTAAAAAATTCTAAAACATCTATATATTTTGCCATCAACCGCCTCCTCTCGTAACGTTACCGTAAACTGTCCGAAATATCTGTAATCCGATGAAAACTGAATTAATCTAGACAGAATCCGTAAACTTGGATCTATTTGATACAAAGTTGCGGTTAGTCTTTTATTAGAGGCATTGAATTAAAAAAATAGGTACGGTGCCCTGACCTCTGACGGCAAAGATGTGGAATTAACTTCATGAGCAAATAACGAAGAACGAAATGGACTTGTAACGCAATAAAAGATACAACAATATGTTATTTCCTCCACGTTTATTTGTGACCTTACTTAGATATATATATATATATATATATATATATATATATATATATATATCTACGTTGGACATGTTCGTGGGTTAGATCGAGATTAGGTGAGGATTAAAGGATCTTCGTAGGATTTCTTCTAGGTTCCAAATGAAGTGATCAGAGCTTAAATACCATTGTGTGATTCATGTTAACGTTACTAGATGTAAAGAAAGGATTGTTATGTTATATTTTAAGCACTAACATGCTTGGCCATGTATCAGAACAGAGTGGTGCGGGAGTCACCTAAGATATTTAGAAAGAACATGTTGTTGGAATGATTATTATTAGTGTCATTTATTGATTTACTGAACCTTAGTTATAAGATCTGGGCCGTGTGGGGCTGGCTTTAGAATTGTCCCACCCATCTCTGCCCACGGGAGTCGTAAGAGCCGACTGAGGGAATACCGGGGGAGTGGACAGCAGCACTCCCTCGAGTATTAACAACATCCACTGCGATCGCCAACCCGCCTGCCAAGCGTGGCGATTACGGCATTATCCCCCATGACGGGACCGCTCGTTGTGGCGTTCTCTTGGTGAGGCCTATGCCCAGCAGTGGACGTTGAAAGGCTGATGGATAGTTATAAGATCTAATATTATATTAACTAGCTGCTTCGTTTTTCTGTTTCATCATTAAATGAGTCAGTTTCTTCAATAAAGACGTTTCACGTTTTACTGATTCTTCGTGAGGGACTGATGCCTTATGTAAGTTTTTGAAAAAAATACTTGTGTCACATGTCGCCAGGAACCCCGCAATGGATTTTCACTTGTATTTTTTCATAAAGTATCGCTTACCTGAACAGAATATCGTTTATAATTATCTACGTATAAAATATTAATTTTACATAAAAAATTTAGTGATTTTTGACCGATGACATTTTTAAACACAAAAGGAAAAATGTGAAATCGAAAATAACAGTCACGAGCAGGATTCGAACCTGCATCTCCTTTTTGTTACTCAAGTAATTTATTAATTTTAACTGTTAGTCCCAGATGTCACGATGACTTAGTTGGCAAAACGTTTGGGACTGCTATCCGAAAGACTCAGATTCAAATCCTGCTGGGGACTACCTATCAATTTCTATTTCACATTTTCGTACTTTATGTTTTGCATTTCGATGTGTTTCAGTCTGTAGGACACTTGATATACCTATCACTGACTGATAAATTGGATCCGCCCTTGTGTGAAGTCCGCCAAACAGCTTTGAACCAGCGTTGCGCGAGCGCTATCCAAAATGATGATTTACTTTTAAACGCATTCCCATACATAATACCTATAAGATCACAATGCCCACTCATCCATCACGGGCTAAAGGTTCAACTATATTGTACATGAACAAATCTTGGTCATTAGGCTCGCAAGATGGATTTTTGACGACGAATATTAAAAGAGCGTAACATCCGACCTCTTTCCTTGTTACCTACTATATCTCATACCTTCACTGTATCGTCTGTAGACTGGTAGCCAGATCACAGAATTGATGATTTCATAAAGAAGGTGATCATTTCATGAAATGGTTCTATTTTCTTTATACCACATGGGTAGCAAAACAAGCATACCTGATGGTAAGCGGTCACCATAGCCTATAGACGCTAGCAACACCAGAAACATCACTAGCGTGTCGTCCTCTCCAAGGAAAGGGTTAGGTTAGGAAGGATAATAAGGAGATGATAAGTAGCATAGGAGAGCATAGGAAGTATAACAAAGAAAGGATAGGGAGGGGTTTGGACCTTCAGCGCTCTCACTCACCATACGAAACACAACGGAAGGAGTAAGTGCCGTTGTTACACGCTGATCATATGTAAGAGGGTGGTAGGGGTGAGTGGAGTAATGGGAGCTAGCGGGTAATAAGGGCCACTACAATATACCCAGACAGGGTCGTACAAGTCGCGCCAATATGACACGAACAGCTTCGGAAACATTCGGTTACATCACGCGATGGCCGCTAGCCGGCTAGCCGGCGCTACTGCGCACGCATGGCGGTGACAAGACCACGTCGGTTTTGTTACACTTTGCTATTAAAAAGTGCCAAATCTCGCAACGAAAGTAAGTATCTAAACTTTTATTATTCTGTTGTATTTTGGGTCTATTCTATGCATTATTTCATAAACTTTAAGATAATAATGGATTATATATAATTTAGCAATGTTCTTTTTAGGTTAGTTTCATTATTTTGAGATGGTTACTACTCGGGTAATAGGAGCTACTCATGCGCCCATTACCCCGCCATGGCTCCTATTACCCCTTTCGAGAAGCAAAATTCTAATCTAATGTATATTTTATTTTTAGATGCCACGAACTAGAAAGCGATCGATATCAAAGTCTAGTTGGACTTCGGCTATGTTAGTCTGTAATAGAAACATAATTATACAATATACAACTTGAAGGAATATCATTTACCATAAGTCATTTAGCGGCACATCAATATTAAATACCCTATAGCACGCTGAAGAAACGGTACAGGGTAACAAATAATAATGATATTACTTATAGCTTCTACAAGTTTCGGTGATATATTAAATGTTTTAAGTCCTCGTCCACAAACATTAACAAAATCAACAAATAGTAATAGAAATAAGCAGCATTCAGAAGTCTTGACAAGTAGAGGAGAAGAAAGAGAAAAAGAATAATAAAGAGAATAAAGATATAATTCTAAAAAGTAATCTACGAACACTAGATTAAAGATAAATAATAAATCATCTCAAAAAAATATAAAACGCAACAACAACCAGAAAATTATCCCAAGACAGCACAACTGAGGAATCGTCTGTCAACGAAAGTAAAGTGTGTGACAATGGTTCTGAACCCTCAGAGGAGGAAAATCTTCTTCAAAAAAACATGTGTTTCGCTCTTATGGGGGATAGTGCCGTAATCCCCACGCTTGGCAGGCGGGTTGGCGATCGCAGTGGATGTTGTTAATACTCGAGGGAGTGCTGCTTTCCACTCCCCTGGTATTCCCTCAGTCGGCTCTTACGACTCCCATGAGTGGTGGGACAATTCTAAAGCCGGCCCCACACGGCGGATTTTAACTAGCTAAAGGTATATATTTTTTATTTTTCTTAGGAATTACTGAAAGAAAGATAACTAAATAACTGATAAAAAATAAATCATTGTATTTTTTTTTACTTTTCCTTACATGGCTCCAATTCCCCCACTCTCCCCTACTTCCCCGATAGAGCCGGCCCATTCATGCTGGGATAAGCAAGTCTCTACCACTATAAAATTCTTCTATTTCATGATATGGAAAATATCCGCTGCCTACATCATGATACGGTCTGCCCAGAGCTATAATGACTATATAATGATATAATGACACGAAAATTATACTTTTAAGCCCTCCGAGCTCAAAGGGATAACTGTTCTATGCTTATGAGCTCTTCGAGCTCAAAAGTCTGGAAGAGATTTATTAAATCACTATTCGTTGAATTTTCAAATCGCAGTAACTTTTGAATGAATGAACCAATTTCTTGTAGTTTATGGCATTCAACGCAGCTTTTTGAGCTCTTTGAAGAATCTTAAAGCTCGAACTGGTCAGGCTGAAAAATTTCATAGAAATTCAGAAAAAAACATGTTTTTTTCTTTTTTTTCGACAACGATATCGCACGAACGGATCTACCGATTTTGACCGGACTGGCGGCGATTGATGTGATTTTTTGATGAATCGACCGGTAAAACTGTTTAAAAAAAAACACATTTGAAAAAATATAGTTTTGTAGTTTTTTTGAGATTTCTCAAGATCTACGATACTACGGTTCGAATCGGTCCTAATTGCATTCAAAATCTATGTTAGTCATGTCCTTTCGAATGACGCCAACTGCGATGAAATCGGTCAAACCGTTCAAAAGACATACGGACATCATCGCGGAAACATTCGGGGAAGCTTCCTAGGACCTTAAAACGTCAACATCCGTTGAAAACTCGATTTTCGAAAAACGGGGTAAAACCAATAACTTCCCAACTTTTGAAAATTTTCAATATACTTAGCGGAAAGCTAAAAAAAAATAAAGTCGCGGGCAGATTATTATTAATTAATAAAAAAAACCTTGTGACCTCAGAAGTTTGCAGTTTGATACATAATTCGGTATGTGTTCTAGCCTAACAGCCAAAGTAGAGCACCTTTCACCTCAACGATTACACAATGTTTGCTTGTAATCAACTATTCTACAACTTCACGTATCACCTTCGATAGCTCAGTTGGTAGAGCGGTGGACTGTAGCTGGTAAACGATTGTCATCCATAGGTCGCTGGTTCAAATCCGGCTCGAAGGAATTTTTTTTTTGTAGTTTTTGTAAAGTTTTTCGGTAACTATGAAACGATACGAACGATATAAGTATTTTCTTCCGTGTGGTGTATGATTAAAAACTTTATGTGTCACCTATTCATATTATAATACCACTTCAAGGAAAAAAATGACGAAATAAAACACCGTCTGTCTAGCTATGTATACTCGTATATAAAGCTGTAACAGAGATACAGTAGGGTCTAGATGCACATTTAAAATAATTGAGAAAAAAAAATGTATTTACACTATGTTGTATGTTGTTATTTTGGCGTCTCTGAAAACAAAACAATTTGTTTTTAGGATTTTTGTCTGTTTGTTTATTAGGGCATTAATCAAAAACTACAGAACGGATTGCAATGAAACTTTAACTTTTTAACACCCCGCTACTATATCGGGAACCGAAGATATAACCAAAAAACTAACTTTTAGCTTCAGCGGAACCGTTGGCAAAGGCTAGTCTCAATAATATAACAGCTGCAACTTTATATTACCCTTCTAACTTAGAATTCCACTTAGGCTAATTTCTATTACTACTGAAGGAACGTAATATGGTTCCGGTAGCCCGCCAATAAAGGTGGAGAGACGGCACACGGCGCATTAGTGGGTGAAGGCCACACTACCCTGTTCGTTGCCCCGAACGACGGGGTGTGCGGTTAGGAACATTTTTTCCCGCCTAAACAAATTAAAAAATTTATCCTATGCGATAGCAATTTCTACATATGTACATATATAGGTAACCAACCAACGTCCAACAGGGTGAAGTATATCTATATCTTTACTAATATTATAAATGCGAAATTGAGTTTTTTTTTTGTTTGTTTGTTACGCTTTGACACCATAACTACTGAACCAATCATCATAAAATTTTGCATACACAATGTCTGGAGCAAAGAAAAGGACATCGTCCTGAAAAAAGTTCCTATGGTATTGCTATTCTTACATAGAGATAATTATTCGGTAAATAGTTAATAATTAATTGTCGGGCAGAGTTATTGAGATTTTTCGTAGAAAGAAAAATTCTCAGTAGCAGCTCGAAGTTTGAAAATGTACCCGGTAGACGGGAATAGGCTCGCCCCCTATTACGTGGGACCTAAACGTAGTTAGTGAACCATGAGTATGTAACACACCTCTGCCTACCCCTTCGGGGATACAGGCGTGAGACTATACTTTTTTATAATTTATTAGTGTGCCATACAGCGATGTATTTATATTCTGAATTCCAAGCAAAATCTAGTAGTACATACATATTTAAAAAAAAATCAAATGGCGACTGCTGACAGAAGTGAAAACTTAAAATTACAAACAAACAGTTTTTATTTTTGGATATCCAAATTAATTATTTGATCTTAAATTAAAACTTGTAAATCAAAACTATTCATTCACTCATATTTAAAATTATTCATCTCTTCATTCAAAGCTGGCCAAGCGCAATAAGTTATACTAATAGGAACAGATATGGTGTTATCGTTAACACGTCACGTGATCATGTCGATAACGACTTACACCTCTCCCTATCCAAACCTTCCTATAGAAGTTTTCACTTCAAAAACTCTGACAGAATCTAGTTGGAACATAAACCGCACTGTTCCCCATAAAACCAGAATTACACTCTACGCTATCCCTAGTTCATTTACTGGAATTATTATCCCCTGGTCGCAGTAAACCAATTAACAAGTACCAATTACGAGCCTATTATGAGCCGTTGAAAACAAAACATTACCTATTAAAGTATTAAATCACTCTCCACTAAGCTCCGTGTATTTAATTCTGAGCCGCACTCCGTGTAATTAAACACTTACACTGCACACTCTAATGACGAAATTGAATTTGTATTAATTATTGTATTTTGAGTGACTAATCATTATACAGTAGTGTACGTAACTACGTAACGTTCTGTTACAGCTCTTTAATGGTTGTTTCAGAAGATGTTCAAACT
The DNA here is from genome assembly GCA_948253155.1 of Leucoma salicis. Lineage (NCBI taxonomy): Eukaryota > Metazoa > Arthropoda > Insecta > Lepidoptera > Erebidae > Leucoma > Leucoma salicis. Next base: position 2,995,437 of record OX411808.1, on the reverse strand, counting down.
GCAAAAGTAAGTATTACAAATACTATCGTACTTTTTCAACTTATTTGGGTGTAAAAGTATCCATTTTTAATTTTGCCATACTAAAAAATTCTTTCATCAATTTTTTTTACGAAAATACGTTGCTTTGTGCTGGCATCCCTAATAACTTTGACGACTGGTATTTTATGCAACGAAAAAACGCTTTGTATTTAACGTATGTTTAAATATCGTTCATAATCGTTATTTTTTGATGTACGTATGTTACAATAATCAATCGTTTGAAACAACCCGCCCGTTTTTTTCGCTAAGGGGGGAAATTCGTGCACCTAATCGCAAACCCCGTCGTTCGGGGCAAGGAACAGGGTAGTGTGGGGCGCTCACCCACTAAATAAACCCGCTGTGTGCCGTCTCTCCGCCTTTGTTGGTGTTGCATTACTTCAGTAGTGAAACAACCCGCTCTAAGAATACAGGGGGTCTAGCCAAGTTGCATTCTATGATCGCTAACGCTAATAGAAAACTATTAAAATATAGCGTTATAGATATTTTTAAAGACTTAGTTCTTTATTTAAGGTTAAAGATGCCAAATTCCCATACATTTAAATAGTTTTCTATTAGCGTTAGCGATCATAGAATGCAACTTGGCTAAGCCCACAGATTCGTCGTTACTATTAAAAAAAAACACTAATTCTATAGTATTTAAAAATAATTTATTTAACAAAAGCCCGCACCACGCAGCGCCCGACTCAATATTTTGACATAACATCTCTTGTTTAAACGTCACTGTCAAATACTGATGGCAATGACGTCATTAGCATTCAACAACGTCCACCAATAGAATAAATGGAGAATACAGAAATGTATGTTTGAATTAATTATCTATTCTAAACAGTACCCGTGTTTTGCAATGAGACTTAAATGGGTTATTCATACATTTCAAAAGGCTTTTATTATGTCAAGGTTTTTAATAAGCAGGATTTCATTAAAACAAAATATTTTAAAGGGAAAACTTCAACAGCGACGTGCATTACTAGTAATGTTTTGTATTTTGTACTTATTACTATAAAATGAGGTTTTATTGCGGCGTTTTTAAAATTCTAAAGCACAAAAGGCAAGGGCGATTCTATTAAGACTAGAGGGAAAGTATTATAAAAAGGATTTTCTTCATTTTAATAAGGTTAGCCTACCTACATTTTACATTAGCCTACCGCAGCCAAACTCAAAATGAGCTCCGCGCAACCTCTATATAGCTTCTGTGGGACTCCGTAAAAACATTATGTAAAAATCCCAAAAAGAAGTATTCCAACATAAAGAGCGTATTTTGATATTTTTTGAATATTTGACACGTTTAGCCATATAAATTAACGCAAAAGCGAAAATAAATGAAATCGAAAATAACAGTCACGAGCAGGATTTGAACCTGCATCTCCTGGAATACCGTCCCAGATGCTTCGCCAATTCAGCCATTGTGAAAATTGCGCAAGACTGCGAATTCCGATAACATATTCATTCTTAATGTCTTCTAATGGGTTCAAATGCTGCTCGTGACAGTTTTTTTTTAATTCCACATTGTCGCAAACATAACTAAAAGTGTAGTATACAATTTACTTGACTTAATGAAAATTCTAATATCATGTAACAATTAGTGTATGTTAATCCTTATTTTTAACTTCCCGCTAAGCAAATTTAGAAATTTCAAAAGTTAGGAAGTTATTGGTTTTGCCCCGTTTTCCAAAAATCGAGATTTCAACGGATGTTGACGTTTTGAGGTCCTAGGAAGCTTCCCCGAATGATTCCGCGATGATGTCTGTATGTATTTGTGCGGTGTGTGTGTGTGTGTGTGTGGTATGTGTGTGCGTGTGTGTGTGCGTGGCCATATATAAACCTCTCATAAGTTTTGAATGGCTTGACCGATTTCATCGAGGTTGGTGTCATTCGACAGGACTTGACCAAACTTAGATTTTGAATACAATTGGACCAATTCAAACCGGTAGATCATGAGAACTCTTAAAAAAACTACAAAAAAAAAATTTTCAAATGTGTTTTATTAGAATAACTTTTAAACAGTTTTACCGATTGATTCCAAACTAATCAGCTCTTAACATCAAAAAACCACGAATTTTATAGAAAAATTGATAAAAATGTTTTTTTCAGAATTTCTATAAAATTTTTAGTCTGACCTGGGAGGTTTAAAATTTTGCGTTTCGTGCCGTAAACTACGAGAAAATCGGTTCATTCATTCAAAAGTTATTGCAATTTGAAAATTCAACGAATAGTGTTTTATTAAATCTCTATCAGACTTTTGAGCTCGAAGAAGTTAAAGAGCTCAAAAGTATAGAACAGTTATCTCACCGGAGAGCTCTAAATTACGCGAAAATTATACTTTTAAACTCGAAGAGATCAAAATAAGTGCAATTTTGAGCGCTTAAGTATCAAATAAGCGGGAAGTTGCAGGGATGGCCTTTAGGGTCAACCGTTCTCCAGATTTTTGTTTTGTTAAGACGGGCAAAAATATGCCTAACCGCACACTACGTCGTTTCGGAGCAACAAATAGGGTAATGTGACCTCACCCTCTACATAAACCCGCCGTATGCTGTCTTTTACTGGCCTGAATTGCGCGACATTGTAAATAGTTATTTTTCGCATATAAGCTAACAAAATTTGGTATACAGATTAATTATATAATATAGCCTATATAACTGCCACTGTGGTGCAGCGGTAGTGTAAGCGACTGCTGATCATGAGGTCTCGGGTTCGATCCCCGGGTAATTGAGATTTTTCGTAAAAAAAAAAAAAAAAGTCACAGTAGCAGTTCGGAGTTTGGAAATGTGCCCAGTAGTATACGTCAGTAGGCTCGCCCCCTATTACGTGGGACTTAAACATAGCTGACGAATCGTTGGTGTGTAACCTCTGCCTACCCCTTCGGGGAATACAGGCGAGATGCTATGTTTTTTGTTTTTTTTATAGCCTAGATAAGACGTGCTCTCTAAATATTGGCCTTGTATCAAGGCTCAAAGTCTCTCAGCGCGCCATGGAGCGGGCTAAGATCGATATTTTCCTACGTGATCGAATTCGTAATACTGAGATCCGTAGGAGAACAGGAGTGATCGACATAGCCCGCCGGGCTGGCATGCCGAAGTGGCAATGGGCAGACCACACCGTTCGACGAACCGACAACCGTTGGCACGAATCGGACGGCGCAGCGTAGGACGGCCCCCCATCACATGGACTTACGATCTAGTCAAAGCCGCGGGGAGCCGTTGGATGCAGTTGGCGTAGGACCACTCGTTGTGGCGTTCCCTTGGGGAGGCCTATGTCCAGCAGTGGCCTAGATACACATGAAGTTCCTGTGGCACATGCCTAAACGAAAAAATCTATACAAATACTATATAAATCTGTAATCCATCCATCCATCCATCAGCCTTTCGATTTCCACTGCTGGACATAGGCCTCCCCAAAATGAGGGATGGTGCCGTAATCGCCACGCTTGGCAGGTGGGTTGGCGATCGCAGTGGATGTTGTTAATACTCGAGGGAGTGCTGCTGCGCACTGCCCCGGTATCCCTCAGTCGGCTCTTACGACTCCCATGGGTGGAGAGGGGTGGGACAATTCTAAAGCCGGCCCCGCACGGCAAGTAAATCTGTAAGCTCTGTCATTAATTTTTGGTGAAAGCTCCCACTTTTTGTCAGACCCCAACAGTGAGGTCACAGATGTATTTATTATTATCTACTATGAGTCACCTCCACGTGGTTCAGGAAGTCAATCCTTTTCTCCCTTTTCTCAAGCCTAATTGATTTTAACGATGGGCAGCTTAGCAATGCTCTAGGCCAGGGGTGGCCAACTTTAGAGGGTACCCGAAAGGATAAGCCGCCGGCGGACCACTGAAGTAATCCAATACAGTACCAGTGGTCCGTCAACATAGGTGGAGGGATGGCACACGGCGGGTGTCTTTAGTTGGTGAGGGCCCCACAATACCCTGTTCGTTGCCCCGAACGACGGGGTGTGCCGTTAGGTACATTTTTTCCCGCCTAAACAAAAACAGGGGGTGGCCAACTTGATTAGACTCAATATCTACTTTTTTCTTACGAAACCCTCTGCGATCTACCAAAGTTCACACTATTTGAAATTTTAAATGAAACTGCATATATGCGTATATGTTGTATTTTGACTAATTTGCGCAGTCGTTTCTTTATATATTTTGCCCTGCCGCGATCCGCTGGACTAATAGCCACGACGGGTCGATCGCCACCCCTACTCTAGGCATCCCTGAGATCATTAGCACAGTTGCCAATTACCATCACGTGAGATGTAGTTCGTCGCAATATATAAATAAACAGTACACATAGACGTGAGCATATTAATGTTATGTTAGCGTGTTAACATGTTATCTATCACAAGGAAACCCTCATCCTTAAATAATGTTCATAGTTGTAATCTATGCTCTTCCTTCACCCTTAAATATAGTATATAACCATAAAAGGGCTGTATCCCTGTCACACAATGACAATGAAGTGACAATTTTTTAATATGGGCCCCCATATTAAAAAATTGTCAGGTAGGCTTAGCTCAGCGGCATATGCGGTAAAAAAAAATTAGATTATTGACTGATGTTGAAACGGCTAGAATAGTTTATTTCAGTTACTTTCATAGTATTATGTCCTATGGCATACTGCTATGGGGATGCTCCGCAGATTTAAATTCTATATTTGTACTTCAGAAAAGGGCCGTTCGTGCAATCTATAATCTGGGCCCGAGAGTTTCCCTTAGACAGAAATTTAAAGAAATAAATATTCTAACTGTTGTGTCTCAATTTATATATGAAAATCTGTTGTATGTCAAGAAAAACATCAGAAGCTTTTATAAGTATAGCGACGTTCATCACATTATTACAAGGAACAAAGGCAATCTTGTTGCTCACAGTACTCGTCTCCACAGAATTAGTAGATCTTTCATGGGGCAATGTACATGCTTCTACAATAAAATTCCTGAAAATGTCCGAAACATGCCACTAAATAAGTTTAAGAAAGCCATAAAAATTAGACTTTGTAATCAAAGTTATTACACTGTTTCGGATTATTTTGAGGATAAATCTAAATGGGCTTGAGCTGCTCCTCATTAATTAATTTTCAAAATTGTTTTATAAGATATAATGTAATTTTAGTTATAAAGATTATATTAAATTGTAATAAATTGGCAATTTAAAAAAGTGGCTCATGAGTTTCTTGCCGGGTTCTTCTCATGAAAGGCTTTACTACGGAATCCGGCCGCTTGTGGCGATTGCAATCGCCACTTTGTTATTGCGGTTGCACTCGCCTCAGGCGCTCGTATTAATTATTTTAATTATTAGTGTATTATTGACGATTTTAAGTGCTACTTAAAAGGCCTATGAAATAAAGATATTTATGAATTTTGAATTTGAATATCATTATTGTGTAATTTAATGAATTAAATTAATTATTAGCAGATCCGGCCATGCGTTGTTGTAGCGGACATCATTTGTTCGTTAAAAATTATAATATATACGCATAAAAAGTAATCGGGATAAAAAATATCATAATCTCTCAAGTTGGATCAACCTGCATATAGTATGCAAAATATCATTAAAATCAGTTCATTAATTTAGGAGTTCATCGCGGACGAACAACGTGACACAATTTTTTTTATATAATATTTTTGCCCTGTTAAATCTTCCACGCTAGCCAGTTTTGACACTACTGTATTGACACTGATATCAGAGATATCACTCATGCAATGCTAGCACCAGGGCTTTCCCCTTCTGTCTTTTTTCTCTCCACCTCAGGAAAGATGGTATAGACCGAATGGGGAGGGGTTTTGTACCTCCAGCGCTCAGCTTTGGCGACCGAAACGAAGAGTAAGGAGGATTCATGCCGTAGTCTACAACGCTGGCCCAGTGTGGGTTGGCAGAAATCTCTCAAGCATTGCAAAGTTTCTTTCACCGGGCAGTATTAATTTGTTTGTGTTATGTGATCCAGGACCAGACCCAGGACTGGAAATCGAACTTGATACCACTGTCTTTGCAATCCTTGGGTGTACCGCTAGACTATTATGGACATAATCAACCTTATTCTCAGAGAAGACCCGTGCCGAACTATAGGTCAACTATAGATCAAAAATACCCACTTTTATTAAACCCACCTAGTTACTGGAACCAGAAAAAATGTTCAAAAATAAAGTTAGAAAAAGAATATGTAAAAAAAATAAAAAAGACATACCTACATCTTACTTATGAATGTAAAATCGTTCACAGAACTGCCTAAAACAAAGTCCAACCGCATTGTCTCCATTTTGGGCCTCTTCGAGTTGTCAGTGGGGGAATCCCCGAGAGCCGACGGCGTATCAGAAATGGCGGCCGCTAAGTTGGCGATAGACCACGTGAACAGAAGAGGTTTACTGCCCGGGTATATCTTGCATCTTATCACTAACGATACTAAGGTAAGTACCAATTACCCACCATCCCACTGTAGGGCGTGACCCTCCCCTTAAAATAGCAGTTTCAAGAACTTTGAGAATGTATAAGCTCTGGAATTATTCAAATACCTTAGGAAAGAAAACGTTTGGGTAGGATAATTTCTGCCAGGGTCTCTATTTAAAATATAAAATTTGTTGACAGTGCGACCCAGGCGTGGGAGTAGACCGATTCTTCCACGCCCTCTACACAGAAAGAAATTCCAGAATGGTGATGCTACTTGGCACAGCCTGTTCCGAAGTCACCGAGAGCATCGCCAAAATTGTACCTTATTGGAATATAGTTCAAGTAAGGAGATTTTTATTTATATATTTTTTATATTCTTAAATTTTGGCTAGGAAAGTACTCTTTAATTTTTTTTATTGCTTTTAGTGGCAGACGAGCCACGGCTCATCTGATGGTAAATGGTTGCCGTCGCTCATGGACTCATCTATACCGAGAGTATTGTCAAGCCGCTGCTCACCATTTCATTTCACCTATATGAAATGAAAGAATAAACGGCTATCTCCTGCTACAGCCAAAACTCAACGATGTGCTTCATGGACGGTCACACCTGGGATGGTGGTATCAACCCGCTCGGGCCCGCTACCAAGTGAGTACTCCCACTTGGTACCCAACCCTACCACCATTCATACCATCCATCCATCCATCAGCCTTTCAACGTCCACTGCTGGACATAGGCCTCCTCAAGAGAACGCCACAACGAGCGGCCCCATCATGGGGGATAATGCTGTAATCGCCACGCTTGGTAGGCGGGTTGGCGATCGCAGTGGATGTTGTTAATACTCGAGGGAGTGCTGCTGCCCACTCCCCCGGCATACAATGGATGATAATTGCTTACTTCCCTTAGTCGCCTCATACGACACCCATGGGAAAGAATGGGGTGGTAACACTTGTTTTCTTAGTCCGTCACCACACGGAAAAAACACACATATTTGTTATTATGATGTAAAATAATAACAAATTCATATAAAAAAAGTTCTTTAATGGCGTATTCTACTATGACAGCACATAATTATATTATACAGTACAGTGCGGTGTGCCAAATTTTTATTTCAGTTAATTTTTTTAGGCGGCTATTCGATAATCGATAATTGGATGAGAGCAAAATTTTAAGGACACATTTCGTATAATTTTTGTACACTTTTTACACATTTCGTTACAATTTTTATTATAAATATTATTTTATACATATTTTAATATAAATTTATATATTTTGTAATTTTAGGTTATTATTTGACTGTTAAAAAAATATATTGATTTGGTTGTTTCCAAAATTAATAATTAATACGGAGATTCGATAAAGTTAAACGCCCTAAAACAACGATAGGATCTCAAAACCATTCAATCAAACCAAAGTCAACCTTGAGTTATGTATAATAACCAATTCAAACCAGATTGATCCGGCCTGAACTGCTTCAATGCGCCTCAAATTAAAGTTTCCTCTATGTTTCCGTCAATCCCGACAAATGAACGCACTCTAGTCTGATAACTAGATTTCGATTCAGTAGCGAACATCTGAGACCTGACAACGCTACCCTCAATAATAAACTCTATGTATACGTTAGTAGAGTTTTGTTCAATTCGAGCTTGTATATGAGTAGTGGATAGATCGGAAATCCAATATTTGGATTGGTGTAGGTACGTTTGTTTTGGTAGTAATTGTATTAGTAAATGGGGCTCGATTTAGGACTCCTTTCAACCAAACCAAAAACAGTAAACTAATGACCAACTCTTGGTTGATGATGACTTTCCTCATCACCATATCAGCTCTTGTCATTAATTCTTCATTATTTTATTGTTTTTTATTATTATTCTCTCCCATCCATGAGACAATGCGTGATTGAAGCCTCTGGTATTGCATATAATGCTAGTTTGCCACTCTCGTATTTATTATTTCTTACACCATTCCAGTATATGCCAGATATACCGTTATTGGAAAGAGTCCTGGCAGCTGGATATTATAAACGTAAAAAAAAAAAAAACAATTTCACTCCTGTATTCCCCGAAGAGTATTACACACCCACGATTCGCCAGCTATGTTTAGGTCCCACGTAATAGGGGCGAGCTTATTGCCGTCTACCTGGCACATTTCCAAACTCCGGGTTGCTGCTGAAAATTTTTGATGTGAAACATCTAATGCGGAGGGAGGGTAAAACCGGCTGTTAGCGTGGCGACGCTTTTATTTTAACTGTCCCGTTCAAATCTTGCAATTTAAATTTGACACACTTCCTGGTATCTGATTGAGCTGAAATTTTACATGCATATGTATATCGCGTGACAATGCAATATCAGTACATGAAGCTGACCTGTTGATGGAGCTGGAAAGTGGCCATAGGACTCCGTTAAAAAACGACATACTTAAATCCATCTAGTTTGGACTCGTATGATTTGTCTTAACGAGTACTTTGTCTCTAGATGGTGTCCAGGGTCTGATGATGGAGTTGGAAATTGGCCACAGTAACTCTGTAATGAAACGACGCAACCCCATCGAGACTGAAATCGTTTGATTCGTCTTGACGAGTACTTTGTCTTTAGATGATATACAGGATCTGATGATGGAGTTAGAAGGTAACCATAGGAACTTCGTTATAAAACGACATAACCCTATCGAGTTTGGACTCGTATGATTCGTCTTGACGATTACTTTGTCTCTACATAGTATCCAGGGTCTGATGATAGAGCTGGAAGGTGACCACAGTAACTTTGTAATGAAACGACGCAACCCCGTCGAGTTTATACTCGTTTGATTAGTCTTGGCGAGTACTTTGTATATATGATATCCAGAGCCTGATGATTATGATTTATGTCAATTTCCTTTATTTTACACATTTCATAATTTTATACAAGCACACATTGAAAAAGTTATGATCATTTTATTTCTACTCATTATTTCTACAAAATAATTTCGATGTTTTCACATCTGATAGACGTCCCGTGACGTCTATTTTTTCTTTTTACGGAAAAGCTCAATAACACCCCGACCCGGGGATCGAAACCCGAAACCTCATAAACATAAAAGTGACTTTGTTTGTTTGTTACCTTTTAACGCCGTTACCACTTTATCGATCATCACAAAATTTTCCTACGTAAAGTCCGGAGTACAAAGAATGACACAGGCACAAAACTCAGATTATACAGAGTTCTGTAGACACATACTATTTTTATGCCAGAATAATTGAAGGTTCCTGTGATATCCAGTTTGATCCCGAATCCAAGATTCAAACCTCGTAAGGAGATTTTTCAAAATTATATGTGCATTTGTTTACAATTAATCACTGTTCAGTGAAGGTAGACATCGTGAGGAAACCTATATGCCTGAGATATTTTGTCGAAGGCTTGTGAAGTATGCCATCCCGCATTGGGCCAGCATGGTGGACTATGGCCTAAACCCTCTCAGTCTGAGAGGAGACTAATGCCCAATAGTGGCACAGAAAAAGGGTTTAAAAAAGAATATTTTTATGCCAGAGGCTTACGTAACCATATTAGAGGTAGAGCTATGGCGTAAGATCCATCCATCCATCAGCCTTTCAGCGTCCACTGCTGAATATAGGCCTCCCCAAGAGAACGCCATAACGAGCGGTCCCGTCATGGGGGATAATGCCGTAACCGCCACGCTTGGCAGGCGGTTTGGCGATCGCAGTGGATGTTGTTAATACTCGAGGGAGTGCTGCTGCCCACTCCCCCGGTATTCCCTCAGTCGGCTCTTACGACTCCCGTGGGTAAAGAGAGGTGGGACAATTCTAAAGCCGGCCCCACACGGCCCAAGCGTAAGATAATAACACATTATTATATTTACTGTGAAGTAGACTGTTATTCTTCTCGTTCAAAGAATAAGGATAATATTATCCCGTTTGTTTGTAATCAGCGCATACGTAGTAAATTAGAGAAAACCGAAACTTCTATACATTAGTATTGCTCCACTTAGTCTAATATTGGCAATCTATGCGATCGGTCGGCGTTGCAATCATATGATTATAGCATGAAACCCAATCATCATCGTTGTAATTACACAAAGATAAATGAGTATTCAAACTAATATACGATCATGTTAACAACCCTAGCGGTTTTACTATTGTCATCAGCACGTTGCGTTTGTATGACGCGGTCGTAGGGTTGCCTCTTGTATACAATAAAATTATGGTTATGTTAAATATGTATTTCCGCATGAATGTTTAAATAGGTTGTACGCTTCGTGCATCAATACCAACAAGATACAGTGTCAAGAACAAAATCAAGCTAAAAATTGTCCTTGTGTATATGTACTTATACAGCTCTGTTTACTAACGAACTGAGACAAAGGTTTTAAAACAGTTCAACCATGGCGCTAAGTACTAAAGTCACAAATCTTTAAAATATTAATTATCTTACATTTACGATCATTCGTCACAAAAAACGATCAAAGCAATAATTTACTACTGCCACTTAAAAGTGAAAAGACAAATAACATTTACTGTGAAACCAATCTTAAATAGTAACAAATGAAGTACTTTTTGAAATAAAAAAATAAGAGCTCACTTCTCAAGTACGCTGTTATTTACCGAGGCGGATTTTTTGGGCCGACGCAATATCTATTGCATTGATGATCGAAGGTGGTATGGACAAAAATAATAACTAATAACTCAGGTACCAATAGGTCAGGTTTCAGTACTTTAAAATTTTTGCAGAATGGAATTTTATAGATTATTTTTAGATGAATTCAGCGGTTATAAACCACCATCATTGAAAATAATTGAGAATGTGTATTTGCGACCGAATTGCACTAAAAAATTCCAAAATTAGTAATGATGTCCTTTTAATGAGACATTCCTCAATCCTCTATATCTATTTATCTATGCCTATAGTATAAAGTCTGTCTTTTCGTTACCTTTCTAAACAACGCAACGGATTATGAAACAGTTTTCACTGTCGTTAAAGTAATTTTCCATCCATCCATCAGCCTTTCGAAGTCCACTGCTGGACATAGGCCTCCCCAAGAGAACGCCACAACATGTGTTTCGCTCATATGGGGGATAGTGCCGTAATCGCCACGCTTGGCAGGCGGGTTGGCGATTGCAGTGGATTTTGATAATACTCAAGGGAGTGCTGCTGCCCACTCCCCCGGTATTCCCTCAGTCGGCTCTTACGACTCCCATGGGTGGAGAGGGGTGGAACAATTCTAAAGCTGGCCCCACACGGCAGAGCCGGCCCCACACGGCAGAAGTAATTTTTCAAGGAATATTTATGTTTATACTACTTTCTACTAATATTTTGAAGTATACTTGGAAAATAAATGGTTTGCCAGCTGCGTAAAAAAATCAATCTGAGGCACACGCTGTCTATGTATTAAGAGATAAGTCAAAGTAATGTACTAGACATTGTAGTTCTTCAAAAATCCTGGAGATATTAGTAAATTCCATCCATTTTTTTTGCAGTTTCGATTGAATGTTATTAACATACATATAGTATTATACAGTTTTGGCGGGAACATGAAAGAAGCATGTCGTCGCTCTGCATTATTTTCCAAAACTTATGTTATTTCAAGTATTAATGTGTAAAAGTGGTGGCCTTTTGCTTATTAACTATTTGTGTGTGTGCATAAGTGTTAGCAAGTGATGTAATGTGCGTAACGTGTTCTTTTCATGTTGACTGCAAAACTCCATAGAAGCTTTCAGTAAAGTCGCCACCAATTTACTGAGCCATGACTGATTTGACTACGACTAATTTTCTATGATTGACTGTGACTTGTATGTCGAATAAATTTTACAATTTACTTGATGCAACATTTATTTTTATTTATGTATTTATTCACAACATTACTTGCCCCAAATCGTTAGCGTGGCTATAATTAACAACATTTATTACACTATCCATAGGATAGCTTAAGCAAAGTAATTTTTCTGAACTTATTCAGAGAACAGGAAAATATATAAACATAAAACTTGACACTGGCAACAATGGCTTAGGCTGATAGCCATAATCAAAAAAGAAGAAGAAGAACGTAGTGTTAGTCCATTTAGTAATTCTGAATTCCACACAGACGAAGTCGCTGACAGAAGCTTGTTACAATATAACGCAATGTCAATGCCTTTGTATAGTCATCAATCTAGGTATAAACTAATGCGTTAGGAAACATTTTGACAACCCTATCGAGTTCGTGTATTATCAATCATATTAACATCACACAACGGCGGAAATCCGCTGACAGTAATGTATTTCTCGTTAATGATAGAAAACCTTATTAGTTAACAATAACACTGCATTGGAATAGAATCCCAAAAAAAAACTAGTAAGAATACCCCATGTGATGATTATGTATCACAATTTAAAATATTTTTTTTATTTAAAGCATGTAGTGGCAGTCGAGCCACGGTCCATTACCCAATAAATGGTAACCGTCGCTCATGGACTCGACTATACCGAGAGTATTGTCAAGCCGCTGCTCACAAATTCATTTCACAGATATGAAATGAAATAATATATAAACTATCTCCTGCTACAGCCAAAACGCAACGATGTGCTTCATGGCCGGTCACACAGGAGATGGTGGTACCAACCCGCTCGGGCCCGATACCGAGTACTCCCACTTGGTACCCAGCCCTACCACCAGTCATGCAATGGATGGTAATTGCTTACTTCCCTTAATCGCCTCATACGACACCCGTGGGAAAGAATGGGGTGGTGACACTTGTATTCTTAGTCCGTAACCACACGGGTTAAATTCGTTATTAACTCCCCTCTTTTGAGCTATGAAATCAGGTTTAGGGTAATTAGTTTGCTAGAGTCATCTCTAACATTGCACCCAGTGAGGAGATACTTAAGCCTAAGAAAGTATCTATAGAATACTTTTTAATACGTCACTCGCAGGGATAATAGGTTTTAGTTTAATTTCATTAATTTATTGCAAATACTTATGATGAGAATGTTTACAGACTTCAATCCATCGTCGCTAAAAAATTGCTGAATAAAGATTTTTTTAATGAACCGAATTCAACGTGAACAAATGCGCATTCTGTAATTCATGAGTTATTTATATATTACGAGTAAATAAACTTACTGTCCGCCTGATGGTAAGCGGTTACGGAAGGTTTAGGTAGATAATTACAATTTAAAACACACAAAGTAATATTTTATCACTATTGGCAAAGCACAGGTATATGAATTTAGAACAACTTGGTTTACTGTAAGGAGGGACCTTCTTACAGTAAAAGAAAGTGTATAATCATCTGATACAGGTTTCATTCGGGTCCACGGCGCCAGCGCTGAGCGATAGGACGGAGTTCCCGCTGTTCTGTCGCACCGTGGCTCCCGATTCCTCGCACAATCCTGCCAGGATAGCCTTCATCAGGTAAGCAGGTAGCAGGCTGACAGAATGGCCAATATATTGCATGATTATCCCATCCAAATATAGGTACGCTATAAGTTACAAAAATAGTGAAAATTCATCCTTATTTACGAGTACATACAAAGAATACTGCGAAGCAAAACTGTATTAAAGTTGCAAGAAATCGTAACAAGTTGTCGTAGAAATCTAAATAGAGTAACTAAACTTCCCCAGGCATCGATAAAGAACTAGCCAAAAGATGTAAGGTGAATAGATATCTTGGATATACAGGAAAATTCCCAAATTCAAATATTATTATTTGACGTACTTGTTCTGCGTGGACATCACGCAGAACAAGTTCCAGATAGAATCTAGTGCCTATAATATAAATACGTTCCCTACAGCACATTAATTACAAATATGTAAGTATATAACAATACTTTGGAAAATTTGGAAAGTGCACGCCTCATAATTTTCATTTTTCACTATAAAATTGATTATTTGATAAGTAACTAATAATGTACTGGTCTTACTAAGTAGTTTTCAATAAATCACATAGATAGCGCTAATTTCAAAAAGTACCTACTGTGGTTTTCATGTCTTATGCGCCATCCAGCGCTAATTTTAAGAAGTACTTCTATATTGGGCTATAGTAATAGTTCTCACGAAATAAGACTAGCGTCGAATCGAGCGTAAATATTCACTATTTTTTTGTTTATTTAATAACAATTAAACCACATTGAATTAGACCGTGAAAAGTGATAGGGCTCTATTCGTAGTTATAATGAATCGTAAAAGAAAAAAAAAGACTCGATTAGTAAAGTATTTCGGTCGTTATCGTGTTAACATACATTATCCGAACATACCTACAACACACGGACGTCCAAGAGAGAACTTTTGTAAACAGTTTTTTAACTAGTTTAAATAACAATAAACATTTAAAAAAAAACCGCCTTCAAGTGCACCCAGGAACTAAAAAGCAATAAATAATTAGTATTTAGATACGATTGCCGTGCTAGACACCTACTAAACACATCAGTTTGCCGTGTTTGATGTGAAGCCGGCGCCAAAAATGTTTTTAATGTTATCTACGAGTAAGTATTTATTATGAATTGTTTTTGTTACTTTTGGACTTGGCACCGGCTTCAAACACATCAGTGGTGTCTAGCACGAAAATCGTATCTAAATACTAATTATTTATTGCTTTTTAGTTCCTGGGTGCACTTGAAGGCCGTTTTTTTTTTTAATGTTTTATTTTGTACTTTTTAGTGTTTTTTTATAAAATAGCTTAGAGTAGGTCGTACATGATGGAGAGGCCTTCCTAAACGAAAAAAAATCTGACAACGAGAAAAAATATATCTTCGATGTATACAATTTTTTTAGATTTTTGTCGATTTTTTAAAAACTACTGCACCGATTTTGATAAAATTTAAATTGGACCATTTCGGAATAAACCCCTTTCAAACAAAAAAATAATTTTGCAAATCCGTCAACATATAACAGAGTTATGCCCGAACATACATATAAAAAATATAACCATCCGAATTAATAACCTCCTCCTTTTTTTGAAGTCGGTTAAAAATGGCATCAAAAATATCATGAGTGTTAAAAATAATGTTTTTTCTTGATATATGTGTGTATATATTATTTTACAAGTGCAATATATGATAAAAAGACACATTTTAAGTTTGAAAAATCAGTTGTTCTGCATGAAATGAGAGTAGTATCCACCTTAACACTTCGTTTATGCTTAAGAGGCGTGCAATATATATTATATTCCTAGGAACCGTCCATTCGTCCGGGATAAAGAGTAAATAACGCATGCTAATTTCATGATAACCGGTTAAGTACCGGGTACTTTGAGTTTTTTTTGAAACCAACATTATAGGATCCAAATCTGTTCAGCCGTTTTTGTTTAATTTAATAACAACGATCTAAATAGTATATAAACTTTCTCATATATGATCAGATAATTATTAGGAGACAATGTGCGAAAATGTAAAATAGAAAATGATAACCACGAGCAGGATTTGAACTTGCGGCTCCTGGATTATCCAGATCTGTCCAGATACTCTTCCGTAGTTTCGGCGTGAAGATAGTTACTTGATACACAATTACCTATGAAATAAAACTACGTTTATGGAATCTATCGCGCTTACTTGATTTTCTACTATCCCAACGTTTCAAATATGGTGTAAACACCATTTACGATAACTGGTGGACTAGGTTGTTGGACGTCCAATGGCTGATATGATTTAGCAAAAGTTAGTTTATTTTTTATTTTAACTTACCTAATATTCGTTTAGAAACAAAATTGAAATACATAATTATATACTTTTAAATTTTTTAGATAAAAAAATGGTAGGTATTTAAGTGTATTATAAAATTAAAAGGTTTAGTTAAGTAGATATATTTACCCCTGCCTCGATACAGGCTTGCCTAGTGAGGCAATCAGTAGATAATATTTATAACTGTTTGTATAATTTAAAAAGTTTAAAAATATGTTTTAATTTTAATTTTCAGTAAAGTTAAGGGATAACAAAATACAGATAGTTATTACTAATTGCATAACTAAAATTATTTATTTGAGGCATTGTAGTCCAAAATCATCCAAATAATCAAGGTTTGCAGTTGACGTAAAAATATACGCCACTACATCAACTCCAGAGAACGTCTACATCATACTAAACGTAATGGCCACCCTGGCCTGGCAGCAAAAACTTTACAAGACAAATTGGATCTTGCTCGCAAAACTCTTATCGTGTCCTTTATGCAACTTTTTCGTCATAATTATTTACTCATTTAATGTAACCAATTAAAACTGAGCTTGAACTGGTCACCTCGTTCTACGTAAAATTATGAAAATAAATTTCTTTAAAGTACGCTTTTCTCATTAAAATGTTTTATTTATAAAGTATTCTATAATAAGGAACAGGTAAAACTATTTTCACGTATTATCAGGTCTTTATTAGGTTTTTCCGTGACTATAATTTACAGCAAGTATCTTAAGTATCTGAATATTCACAAAAGTATATGACACAAAAATTTGTAATTCTCAATTCTACATATAAATTGAGGAACCATGAATGTTTATTGTGAACGTGGTGTTTTTTTTCATAGGGAGACGGGAGAAAAGAATTGTTATACCATTCCACGAGTGCTGTAAGATGTGCGTAAAGAAATAAATATGTAGGTAAAATAAAAAGTTTATTATAAAGAAGAAACTATACATGAAAAAAATATCCTACCACCCTCTCATGTACCCGAAAAATAAGTGAATTTAAAATATTTCCCGACGCGTAGCTTTTCATAATTCCCCTTTGATAATTCACATTTTCACAGGCCGAGCATATGAAGTGCCAAAATATATACTATATATAGCAATAACAGATATAGCAAAAATTATAATAAGTACCCATAACCAGTTTCAGAAGTAAATTTAAATAAAAAATTTAAATTATTAACATTTTTCCAACGTTTAAACTTTTTTTTAAACTTTCTGATTCAATCTCGCGAATGTTACATGGGAATTATAAAATAAAACTATGTTTACAAAATCTAGAATCTTCAGAAGTCCACCCGTGACCATGAACGCTGAAAAGTATTCGAAACATCGGTATAGTAGAATAGAAAAGGTAGAACATCAAGTACGCGCAATAGATTTGGTAAAATTAGTTTCAATTCAAAAAATATTGACTGGTAAATAATGTTGATCACATTTTTGTTCAGGCAATTTGGCTGGGACACAGTGACAGCCTTCTCACAAAATGAGGAGATATACTCTCTGGCGGTAAACGAGCTTGTCACGCAACTGGAAGCTGCCAACATAACATGTGCGGCCTCCATCACCTTTGCTGAGTCAGACTTCAAGGAGCAGCTCCAACAATTAAAGGTAGATCATAGCGTTAATCGATAGACTCTATAGTTGGCGTAAGGATGGTACCACCAGTGGTCTGCCGAGTACGGGCGGGTGAGAGTGCACGGCGGGTTTTAGTGACTGAGAGCCCCACACTACCCCTGGACAGCGGGGTGTGCGGTAGGTACATTTTATCTGGCCTAAAAAAAAGGGATGTCGGTACCAAGTGGACTATTGTTATTCAGTTTTTATTTCCATTACAAATATTTTGGTAATCTATAAATCAAAACAAGCTTTAAAAAGGCGTAAATAAATAAAAATATATTTTTTATTGTTGTGTATGTGCATGAGACTCAATGATTGATGAGAGGAGCAACCTCTAATCTATATCAAATACTACCCATAGGAAACCTCCTTTTTTTCGGGATAAACAGTAGTCTTGTGTCCTCTCTGTACTCTATACGTATGCCAAATTTCATCATGATCGATGAAGTAGTTACGGCATCAAAATGTAGAAAATAAACTCACTTTCACATTTATATATTATTAGATTCAGCCGCGTGAACTTCAGAATTATCATTAAAAGCAAAAACAGCTATCCCACAGAAAACATCGATTTTGTCGAGATGAAAAGTATCCTATAACCATTCCTAGACTCCTGACTATATGTATGCTAAGTACAAGTAGTTATTGCGCGAAAGCTTAACAAACACAATTTCACAGATAAATGTCCGACTCTCTAACAAGCAGTATAAATATAAATATAAATAACGGAAGTTATTTTCAACAATTTTGTGAACTGTTCACTTTATTGTTCTCTAATCTTTGTTTTTCTTTCACGATGTTTTTTAATTAACTCTTGTCTCGGTTCGTGTCCGGTTGAAGAAATTCTGTTTGGAGACTCATGGCCAGGAAAAATCATAGCATTTTTGTTACCCATTAAACTGTAGCTCTCAATCTACAAAAACGAACAACACAATATCTGTTAGAGTAATGCGTTTAACCGCTGGCATAATTCGTAAATATGTTCACGTCCCATTTTAAACAGAAACGTACTGGAATTAATTTTAATTTATTACCACGACCACATACAGCTCTATAACAAGTTTAAAAGCACAACTATGTCGTGCGCAATTAAGACTAATAATACGCGAGGCAAACATTACGCGGCAAACCCTATGAAAAAAATATTTTTATTACATGAAATGTAATCACATCAACTATAAACATTACGAAGATAATACTATATTATTTTTTTATTCTTTCAGAAACGAAAAGTGTATTGAATGGAATAGGATTTAGCGTACCTATAGTTAACTTAGAGTAGGCAACATATGGTGGCATAAAGTACATTTATGAGCAAGTTATTTATTTATTTATAGTTTAAATCACATTGAAAAGATTTTTTTGCTGATGGTGCCTCTCTCTGCTTTATAAATACAAGATCACGTGCCACAACAAAAACATTAAATTACTCTAAAATCACAACAAAGCAGATCTGAAGATTAGTCTCAAAAATATGTAACGTGACTAATTTATTAATACATGCCAGTCTAAACCACAGAATATCAATATCTGAAAAAAATAACATGAAACATTGCAATTATTCCGAACATTTATTTTGATTTGGACAGCTACTTTCATCGTTGACAGTTCTATCGTACATAGTGGGTTGAATGTATTTGCTGCAAATTAACCAATGAACAATACAAAATATAAAAGAAAAATAATAATATCAATTTGCTAGATTGATAATACTTCGTTATTAAATAAGGTTGATAACTAGATAGAAATACAACAAATTGAATAATAAGGACATCACGAAATGATACTCTAAAATATATAATTTTCGAGCTCAAGAGTATATAAATGGTTGGATGGCTTGCAATATAAAAGATACTTTTCATATATTTTTTTTCAAAAAAATGTAAAAACAAATCCTGCAGCCACACAGCCACAAAGTTTTTGCTAAGTGCATTCACATCCTTAAACAACTCGATTTAACCCGTAACTACGTACAAAGCTTAAATCCACGCCAGTGATGTCGAAGTACCTTTGCTTTACATGTTCTAATGAATAAGTTAACATTCTGAAATTAAACTATTTTTACTCTTATTATAGAATACAGGGTTGGTTTTATAACCTAATATATAACCTATAATGGCTGAACAGATTTGGAAGAATTTTTGGCACACAGAAATTATTACTATTCATAACGACAAAAGTATGTTCCTGTGGGATTATAATTTTTGTATAGAGATAATTAATGTGCCAAAGAGTGAAGTACTTACGTACATTATACTGACCTAATTAACAACTAATACTAAACGGGCCTCGTGGCGTAGTCGGTAGTGTACCCGACTTCCGTGCACGAGGTCGTGGGTTCGATTCCCACTCAGGACAATTATTTGTGTGATGAACACAGTTATTTGTACTGCGTCTGAGTGATTTCTATTTATTATAAGTATCTATTTACAAAAAAATATATATATATGTATTATATCCGTTATCTGGTACCCATAGCACAAGCGTTAAGCTTAGTTTGGGACCAGAGGACGTTGTGTGAAAATGCCCGTGAATATTAGATATTTTTATTAGTACTAAATGATTTTAAAAATAGAAAAATATTACTAGGAGTAGGATTTGATAAAATATCTACTAGAAATTCATTACAAACAACTATTATTGTGCAGCAGCCATTATTAATACCAAGGCCATCTATCAAAGTGTATTTACATATCTACATTGTATATATTGCACTTTACATTCTCTACAATTTACTAGAATAAAATATAAAATAATATAGATGATAGAAACATTTATTTTACGGAAAAAGAATATCTGTGTGTGTGATTTGGACCGTGCCTTTTCCCTATCCGGGAGACACGCTCTGTCCTAGCTATATCCAGAATTACATTGCCGATTTCGAATTAACTTTATATGTCATGAAATCATAAGTAAATATAAGTAGGTATAGGGTCTCTCAACAAGCTTTGTTTTATAAATCAAACTAAAACAATATTTTTAGATGACAATTAGGTATTATTGATTTACAAAACAACGTTCTTGTTGAAAAACCCTATACTTATATATTCTGAAATAATATCTTAAAATAAACAACCAAGCCTGGTCAATAACACACACAAATCAGATTTTTTTTTAATGGCTGCTGATGAAAATCTTTGTAAATTCATTGTTGAACGTTCATTTCAGTGACGCGTACGTCAAATATTTTTGAACCATGAAAAGTTTTATTCTAAGAAAGCAATTTTACAGCGACATATTACGAAATATTATTACAAGCTTTTAAGCTAATATAATTTATCAAACTCACTTTATTACACGTCTCAAACAGAAGTTGGAGTAAATCAATCACCTTTACCTTTCTTGGGTCTTAATAGTTTCTATTATGTGTTAGATTGGGCCAACCCTTGTGCTGAGTGAAGTAGAGTAAGTATGTAGTAGAGGCATCGAGCTCTAATAAGGAGGAGGCGCCCTAATCTTCATATACCTAGTAAAAGTGACTTACTTCGGCTGTCGTGCCATCTTAATAGTTACGATGACAGCGTAATTTGGGTGTGTTCCGATATACACTGCGAGCACTGTAAGGTGTGATGTCAATTTAGTATACTGTGAAGTCGTTCCTTTATAGTTAGCTATACTGGTTACTGTTTATAACGGAATGCAGTCCAGTATACGGATCTGTCATTACTTTCATTTCATACAAAGTATTGGTTGAACACTGCAATAAACACAATTTCTTTACTTTGCCATGTTCGGGTATCTTTGATTTACAATATCATTAATAATAATAGTATTCCATAGTGCAAATTGTTATATTTATGGAAGCTGTTGATCACGTGATATCACAGTGCTCGCAGTGTATATCGGAAAAAAGCCTTTATCTGTTGTATGTCAGCTGTCAAATAGGGATGCAGGAAGAACCAACATCTATCGATATATCGATGTTTAAAAAAATATTGATATATTATATATCCTTTATTTTAAAAATATTTAATTTGCGCTATTTAGGTTTCAACCTAGCATCCACCACTAATAATTAGTGATTTTTATTCGTCACAAATTTTTATATTGTGGGAAGATGCCGTCCATTTATTAATTTTGTGTGCTCGGAATGAAGTGGTGAGCAGTGGCTTTATTTATTTATTTATTTTAAGGTTCGCCAACAAGTGCTTACATATATAAACTCAAAATGAAGACATGCAAAAGTGAGAATAACAATGTATCAATCACTTATAGGTAAACACCACATGTATATAAAACAAACAGTTAAAATTACAAAGTAATACCTAAATAATCTAATTTAATTACTATTAGGAGAAGAAGGAGTATTTTATGACATTTATAATTATTAATGTTATTTAAGGTCAACTAAATTCGTGAGTATTGATAACTGTGTAGTGAGAGAATCAGAGTGTAAATCTATTTTATCGCCACATTCATTAGCTTTCAAATCCTTGCACACGGAGAGTTCGCCCCTAAAACCGTCCTTCTCAAAGGTGAGTAGAGCGGTGTGATAGGGACGCGGGGCAGTCTAGAAGGAACGCCCAGCTTAAATAATGCCAATAATTCTGGGCAGTCAAGTCTGTTTTTGAAAATTTTACTAGCAGTAATAGCATCATTCAAGTATCTGCGATTGGCAAGAGATTTCATACTAAAATGTTTCAATCTAGATTTGTAGGAATGTTTATTTTTAACTAAACCGTTGCAAAATGCGAGATGCTAGAGGAAACGCTTTTGAATTCGTTCAAGACGTAGTGAGTGTACAGAATAGAGAGGCCGCCGGACTACACTACAATATCCTAAGATTATCCGAACAAGGCTATTATAAATTAATATTTTTGTTTTATTACAAGGAAAGCATCTACAATTATGTAGTACAAAGCCCAGCGCTTTAGATGCTTTTTTATAACATTGTCTAGGTATGGTATAAAAGTTAACTTTTTATTGTATACAACACCAAGATCACGAATAGTATCTGCTTCACCTACTTTGTCATTATCGATATGGTAATCCAAAGATATAAGTTTTTGGTTTCTTGTAAATTTTATATTGTAACATTTTTTTGTATTTAATTTCATTCTATTGTCGTCACACCAATGCACAAGCCTATCTAGATCACTCTGAAGAAGTTTACTATCTTCATCGGGCTCCACTATTCTTACGAACTTTAAGTCATCAGCATACATATGTAAATCTGAATGGAGAAAACAGTTAGAAATATCATTTATAAAAAAGTTGAGTAGGACCAAATGTGAGCCTTGGGGTACCCCGGAAGTAATTTCTAGTAAGTTTTACTGAAAACCATTGACTACATACCTATCAACCAAATACGAGTCAAGCCACCGAAGCAAGAAGCCGAAGATACCATAAGCCTTTAATTTTGATATTAGTATTTTGTGAGAGACTTTATTGAAAGCTTTGCTGAAATCAGTATATATGACATCAGCTTGCTGTCCTGAATCTAGTGCTTTCGTTATTAGTTCAGTGAAAGGTATTAAATTAGTGCTCGTTGATCGGCGTGCAA
Organism: Leucoma salicis; assembly: GCA_948253155.1. Taxonomy (NCBI): domain Eukaryota; kingdom Metazoa; phylum Arthropoda; class Insecta; order Lepidoptera; family Erebidae; genus Leucoma; species Leucoma salicis. Next base: position 2,972,267 of record OX411808.1, on the reverse strand, counting down.
CAAATCCGTGCTGATTATCACTTAAATAAAGCCGAAGATGGTTTTGGATGTAAGGGTAAATTAGTGATTCGAATATTTTAGCAAATTATGATAAAATTGAGATGGGTCTGTAGTTTGAAATAGTTGCTTTGTTGTCAGCTTTATGAATTGGTATCACCTTCGCAATTTTCCATTTCGAGAGAAATATACCCGACTCTAAGGACTTATTATTAATAAGCATAAGTGGTCGAACTAACTCGGCTGAACATGCAGCAATAAACCTAGGTGGAATACCGTCAGGTCCTGCACCTTTATTGATGTCTAAGCTATTTAATTTTTTCAACAGTATATCCTGATTTAGAACTGGGCTATTCAGACATAAGGTGTAATTTTCTAGGTGTTGTAAGTAATAATTCTAAAGAGGAGCAATTCACAGGAGGAGGCAGGTACACTGCGCAGAGAGTGATCCGACGCTCAGTACATGTAACAGGCAATTCAATACATACCCACAGATCCTCGCACTCACTCTCCCAGCTTTGAATGCGTTTTCATTTAAAATTTCTTTTGACGGCTATCAAGCAGCCGCCGCCTTCTTTACCACACTGTAGTCTAGATGTTTCACTATCTCGACTATGAACCTCGTACCTGTTGTCAAATTACTCACTGCTCAGTACAGAGTTATGAAGCCATGTCTCCGTTAGAACTACTACATCGTGGTCACTGCAGCATATTTTGCGATAAAATTCACAAGTTTTTGTTCTCAAACCACGAGCGTTTTGGTAATAAATTTGCAAGTTATTGAATTTTAATATGAAAAGGGGAATTATAACATGCATAATGAACTGAAATAATCATAATTACAAAAATTGCACAAGTTTCTTTAAAGTGTCCAAATTCTTTATGAGGATATGATCAGCGTCATCGCACTTCTTTATGAAAATCCTGCCGCTCCGCACCCAAACATACTTGTATCCCTTTTCCTTAGCCTTAAGTCTTGTCACGGCATGTAGGGTTTTGTTCGTAGGTGACAAATGCTCAACTACATAGACAGGAGTTTTTACGCCAGCAAGTCCAAAGTCACAGCTATTCAATTTATTATCCTTGTTCTTTTTATTGTACTCGATACCAGCAGCCAAAAGCTGGTCCCGGGTCTTTGCAGAAGCCAGCTGGACAACTACTGAGCGGGGGCGAGTGCTACTAGTATTAACTTTAGCTATACGTGTGGTATGAAGAATATCGCTATCTTTTAGTTGGCAACCCACCACTGAGCCCAATTGCCTAACGACTGTGTAGAAATTTTCCTGCCTGTTTTCGGGTAAACACTGTAGTTCGAAGTTATTGGACCGTGCCTGCTGTTCCAAATAATTTAATTTATGATTTAAGTCGGCCACTGTGTTTTTAAGGTCTCATTTTCCTGGTTTAAATTTTTTAAGGTACTCTTAACCGTAACTTGTTCAGACTGAAGTTTGTCAAATTCCTTTGTATGGAAAGTTAGCGATGCTTTTAGTTCTTGTACATCATTTTTAATTGGCTCTAATTCCTTGTTGATAATCTTCATCATCGTGGTATTAATCTCTCGGAGCATTACTGCTAGTTCCGTCTTAATGACGTCTTGCACAATTAATCGAACATCTTCAGCGGTAACAGCACACACTCCAGGAGGAGAGTTCAGGGCCAATCTTTTGTTTCCTCTAGTGGTAGAGACGTTTCAACTAGGAGTACAGTCTTTTTCGGTGGTTGTAGGGATTATTAGACTCATGCAATTCTGAATCACGCGTCGAAATCTCGACTAATCAGAAATCACGCGTTGGACTGTTGATCAATCATTCGATAATCGACAGAGTCTTCAGAGAGATCTTCTCCAGAGTCATTAGCAATTTCTAATATAGATAGACACTGGAAGTGAAATGTTTTATTGCAGCGAATGCAGTTGATGTAATTCTCGTTTTCTTCCATATTTTCATTAGAACAGCAGCCCCAAGAAATAAAATTCATACCCATTATAGATAGAACCGGAAGGAAAAAATAAAATAAAATCAATTATAATCCTGGTAATAAATTGCCTGACTCAGTGTGCAATTGTTGATAGAAAACAGGCACTTCGAGATTATTAATACTCATATAAAAGGTTATATGTCATTTTTAAGTAGATCGCCTTTAACGCTCACTAGTATAAACTCGCGAGAAAAACGTCGCAAGCGCCGCGCAGACCGTGTCGCTTACGCGTATTCACACGGAGCCTCCTTTAGACAGCTGATGACGGCTATTTGAAGCTCAAAAATAAGTTTATATCACTAAATATACTATATTAACACTTTCATTTAGCACAATTATTATACAGTATTACAGTATACCTATTAAAAGTTATATTTTCTTAACATTTCGTCTAAACACTTCTCATAAACACAACAAAATTTAAATAATTCAGTGAGCAAAACGATTTAGGTCTTAACTGCGCGGTAGTCGGAGAATACGATGACTTAGCAGCATAACATTAAATAAAATAATTTTTATTAATTTATCGAATTGATTAACCATTTGAATTGTATAATTATTAGCATTCAAAGCATTTACTTTAAAAAAAAATGTGAGTAGAAATAAAATGATTATAACTTTTTTAATGCGTGCTTGTATAATTATGGCATATGTCTAATAACGGAAATGGACATAAATCATCATCATCAGGCCCTAGACATCATCTAGGACTGAAATACTTTTCAAAACGAATCAAACGATTCCAAAGTTATGGGATTGTGGCTTCATTACCAGATCATGAATATCATCTAGGGCTATCATTGTACTATATGACTATCGAGCCTGTATCCTGGATCCCTGGATCCTGTTGGTACCCCAGTGACGTGCGTAAACTTGCGTTTTGGACCATGTTAACAAAAAAAAGGACCGCTTATTGTGGCGTTCTCTTAGAGAGACCTATTATGTACAGCAGTGGACGTCGAATGACTGATGGATGGAATAAAATATTATATACTTGTTTTTAGTTACCGTAACACTCACTCACTTCACTCACTTTCAAATCTTTTTCTCCTGATGTCATCACATCACAAACTTATATAGGTATGATTGGACTTAGAATGAACGACTATATCCAGGATTAAATTATTATTTATTTCTTTATGCTTTTTACAACCCAAATCTATTCAATACAGTGTTATGCCCTTAATTTTCTGTTTGTTTAAAAAGAAGGCATGCCTGATTGATCTATCAACCATTAGCTTATATGACTGCATGGATTGGGTTGAAATTTGACACACATAGATATAATTATAGGTACAGGTAGATAAAGATTTACGCAATTAAAAAAACCTTTGTCCACCCAAAAATTTATAGATCGCTTGAAGGACTGAAGTATCGATATCGATATTTTTTACGCGCTTCCCTAGCGGAAATTCCGCCATTTTTGGATTTCAAAGAATTGGCTCGGTAAATTTGTAGTCATTTCCTCTCCTCCTTATTAGAACTCAATGAGTAGAGGTGATACTCGTTTCGTCTGTGACAAGAAAACTAAAATTAAATTAGATAGTAATATGTGTGATAAGAAAACTAAAATTTTATTACTAAGTTCGAATTTTATTAAAATATTGAGAGTAGACTAATTGACGCTTCACATTATCAGAAGGTCTGCCTTTACCTAGCATAAAGGATTAGCATTGCAATTTTATGATGTATAATTTCTAACTACTTCCGTTTCTTTTTATTTTCTTTTTCTTTAATTTATAGTAGAACTTAATTTTGTGTAAATAAAGAATTCACACATCCTTTTTTTTTGTTAAGGCGGGAAAAAATGTTTCTAACGGCACACCCCGTCGTTCGGGGCAACGAACAGGGTAGTGTGGGGCCTTCACCCACTAAAGAAACCCGCCGTGTGCCGTCTCTCCGCCTTTATTAGCGGGCCACTGGAACTATGTTACATTCCTTCGGTGGTGAATTCACACACCCTGAGTCAAATTAAATTCTACGAAATTAATTATTTAACACGCTTGTGGAGTCGTTATACGTTTTGTTGCTTATATAATCCTGCAATTGGTGCTATGGTAAGTAGCTGCAGATGATAGGTGGTAATCTTATTTTTATTTGGCTACTTCTATCTGACTAGTAAAAATTTCAAGTTTAAAATTGATGGTGGTAATACTGATGTGTGATTTAATGGTTTAGGTAATATACCAGAACCATCTGTTTGTTTGTTCGCGAATCACGCAAAAACTACTAAACGGATTTTGATGCACTTTTTTTTATTTGATAGATCTCGATTAGACTTAACAACTGGTATACACTTTATCCCGCTACTATATCGGGAACCTGAGATACAACCTAAAAGCTAGCTTTTGGCTGCGGTGGAGCCGCGGGTAAAGGCTAGTAATATTATACAGATGAATCATCATCTCGTACTATCAAGTACAAGAAAGAAAATGAAACGCGTTTATCGGCTCCTTGCGTGCGATATTTTAAGAAACATTTCACTTTAGAATATTGGAACTCCCAACCTTTTTAGTAAATAAAATATTATAAGCAGAAAATTCGTCCAAATTTTTAAAATACTTATGAAATGGAACGTCTACGTTCTTAATAATCTGTGGCGTTATGGGCCCTTTAATGATTAACGTAAGCATGCAGCTGATGGTTAATCTGTAGGCTATTGAATGGGTAATATTGGCTTTCATAATACAACACTGTATCAAAGACGAATAATAATTTTGCGTGTATTACGAGTACATTGCCTTAGATCACAAGTTATTGTTTTGTGGAAGCTATATCCCTCCTCACAAGAATATCGTTATTTCGCAGCATACTACAATGAAAATATACTGAAGGACATTATTTAAAAAGCTTTAATTTGAGCATAGAGTAAATCTCTATGCTCAAATTAAAGGTTTTTATACCTTGTTTAAAATAAACCTTGTTTTTTTCCTATTTTCATCAGTATCCTCTATAGTAAATAATTTTAAAACGTTATACTATACAAAGTATGTACTATAGACACGAAATAAACCCGAAAACCTATGTGGAAATATGGCATTATGTACCTATATTGATACACATATCGAGCTCAGCATGTTATTAACATTAACAAAAATATTTATTTCGCGGTAAGACTATACAAATGTGGGTGTATATACGGACTACCACTTATTTGGATATGTGCATAAGTGTTGGGAAGTGATGTAATGTGGCATAAAGTACTTTTTCGTGTTGCCTCCAAAACTCCATAGAAGCTTCTGGTAAGGTCGCCACCACTTTACTGAGGCATGACTTTGACTTGACTATGACTAAATCTATATGACTTTGACTTGGACTATGATCTATATGACTTGTTTAATAAACAAAATTTACCTGTGGGCAGACAATAACAACGTTAGTTTTAAGTAATATCCTTCGTCTAAGGCTTTAAGTTATTATTAGGCTGATGGTTCTGCCATACTAAAAAAAAATTAAATATATAAACCGCGAAGGTTAATTATGTACGAAGTTTATATCCATATTAATATAAAACCTCAAAGTTAGCAATACCAACAAGAGAATCTACACATTTTATAAAACAACATTGTTCTTACACCACAATAGAAAAGTTATCATAACTTTATGTACCCATTGTTTATACAGCCCACAACAGCGTAACACTTTCAAATTACTGCTGAAAGCGTTTAGGAATTAGTAAATCAAAATTAATTTAATATTCCCGCTTTTAAATATGAAGTTATTCCATGTTTGAAATTAGACTAATTTATTTCTGGCAGTTATTTACAAAAATAAATTATTTAGAACTAATAAAACAAAAGTTAGCTTGTCAAATTTCCCGCAAACTTGATATTCTTTGCAATTAATTATCTTTTGAAGTCTCTGTTCTAATTTTAGAAAGCTTTTCTTGGAAAATATAATACATAATGATATAAACTTAGATTAATAGGCATATTAATTAAAGGATATATTAAATTGATTTAAGGGCACAATGTTTTATTTTAATATTAAAAAAAATGTCATGAGGTAAAATTGTTGTGACAGTTGCTTGTTTTTGTGGTTATTTTGGATTGATAGGGTGGGATACACCACCGTGGGGATACACCACCGTGACTACACCCTGCACCCTGTCACTTGTGGGGTACCATTTCATACATTTTGCCGCTAAGCTGTCACTGACAAAAGTTGCTAGAATGAATATCTTTTTTCTATTGAGAGACGCTCACGCACGCGCACTGCACAGTTAGCGGAATGGTTTATAGATGCGTTCGATTCCCACGCAGGACAACACTTTGTGTGATCCACAATTAAGCGTTCTGAGTCTAAGCATACTTTTTGTGCGTGAAATTGTATGTTTGTAAAGTCCCCCCGCGGTACAAGGATTTTAACAATGTGCAGACTGTTGTCTTTTATAAAAATCTATGAGATGTAGGTATATATTTTTATGTTTAATCTTAAATATTGCTGGTATTCCCAGCATGGATAAACTGGCACAACCGGGTATACTTCCTTGGTTTTCGGTCTCGGTTTCTTCGTCAGATAATAGTAGGTCAGATAATATAGGATAGCTACTTGGTTTTCATAGTATACGGCCCACCTGATGGTAAGTAGTTAACGTAACCTATAGACCAGAGGCATCAATCGCGCATCGCCATCTCCAAGAAAATGGATAGAATTTGGATAGGAAGGATACTAAGGAGAGGATAAGAAGGATACTAGGGAGATGATATTAAGGTAATAAGGAGAGGACGGGGAGGGGTTTCGGATCTCCGGCGCTCTCACTCACTACACGAAACACAGCGGTAGGAGTACCTAGTTGTTTCACGCTGATCTTGTGTGAGAGGATGGTACTTCCCCGATCAAGCCGGACCCATTCGTTCTGGGATAAGCAAGACTATGTATCTGAAAGCGTCTCTACATACTAAGTTACTTCAGATAAATGTTTCTTGTTATGAAGAAACAATTTGTAACAACAAAATAATATCAAATATCTCTTACCAGGAGCTAGACACCAGGATCATAATCGGAAGTTTTTCTCAGGAGATGATTCCGAAGATATTTTGTGAGGTATGAAAAACAGTCTTTTTCCACTTTCATAAATAAGTTGTTCATAAAAAGTCCATGTAAAGATCATCATCCATCTATCTGCCTTTTATCATCCACTACTAAAAATAAGCTGTCCGTGTGGTGACGGACCAAGAAAACAAGTGTCACAACCCCATTCCTTCCCACGGGTGTCGTGTATGTGGCGACTAAGGGAAGTAAGCAATTATCATCCATTACATGACTGGTGGTAGGGCTGGCTACCAAGTGGGAGTACTCTCTTGGTATCGGGACCGAGCGGGTTGGTACCACCATCTCTCGTGTGACCGGCTGTAGCAGGAGATAGGCGATTATTATTTCATTTCATATCTGTGAAATGAAATTGTGAGCAGCGGCTTGACAATACTCTCGGTATAGTTGAGTCCATGAGCGACGGTTACCATTTACCGTCATATGGGCCGTGGCTCGTCTGCCACTACAAGAAAAAAAAAATAGGCCTCCTGGAAAGAATTCCACAACAATATCTTGTACCGCTGCAGCTTTGACCAGGTCGTGAGTCCACCAGTCCAGTTAAATACGTGGTTGCTATTTTCTTTCTTTCCTTTCTTTTCCGGTGTCAGTTCATCGAGCGATGTGGTCTGACCGTTGCCACTTCTGCGTGCAAATTAATATCAGTTTATTTGTCTTTGTGTACAGTATTCCAAAAAATCCAAAAGTGCACGCCTCATAATCTTCATTTTTCACAATAAAATTGATTATTTGATACCTAAGTAACTAATAATGTATTAGTCTTACTAAGTAGTTTTCAATAAATCACATAGATAGCGCTAATTTCAAAAAGTACCTATTAATGTGGTTCTCATGTCTTATACGCCATCTAGCGCTAATTTTAAGAAGTATTACTATATTGGTCTATAGAAGTAGTTCTCACGAAATAAGGTAAAGCGCTGGTTTTAGTCTCGAGTCGAGCGTAAATATTCACTATTTTTTTGTTTATTTAATAACAATTAAACCACATCAAATCAGTCCGTGAAAAGTGATAGGGCTCTATTCGTAATTATACTGATCGTAAAAGAAAAAAAAAAGGCGACACTAAAACCAGACTTAGTAAAGAATTTCGGTCGTTATCGTGTTAACATACATTACCTACAACATACGGACGTCCAAGACAGAACTTTTTTAAACAGTTTTTTAACTAGTTTAAATAACAAAAATGCCATCAAAAATAATGAGTGTTAAAAATAGTATCTTTTCTTGATATGTGTGTGTATATTATTTTACAAGTGCAATATATGATAAATAGAGACATTTTAAGTTTGAAAAATCAGTTGTTCTGCGTGAAACGAGAGTAGTACACCCCTCAACGCTTCGCTTATGCGTCAGTATTCGAAAGTAGTATGTACAATGAATTTTAAGACCAAATAAAGCATGTTCCATGTCATTTAACAGGCATTCAGGCTAGGCATGTTCGGAGCGGAGTATGCGTGGCTGGTCTCAGGCATGCCTCCCCGGATCCGTACTGCCGCACCTTGTGCACGGGCTCAGCTGGCTCGAGCGTTGGAAGGACTCGTTACTGTAACAGCACATAGGGGAATTGTTGGTGATATCGCTTCTTATTCAGGTTTGGTGAGTATTGGATTAATTCTCAATACTCGTTATTATACTAAATCTAAACTATTATAAAACTGTAACAGAGCTTTGTCTGTACATCTCTCTATTCTATTATAAAGCTGTAACATAGTTAGTATGTCTGTACATTTAAGATATTTGGGAAAAAATGACTGTAATAGGCTATATAGGCGTGTCTAAACACAAAACGATATTTTTTAGATTTTTTGTCTGTTTGTCCGTTTATCAGTTTGTCTGTTTGTTAGTTCGCGCATCACGCAAAAACTACTGAACGGATTTTAATGCAACTTTGTTTACTTGATAGCTCTCAATTAGACTTAACAGCTGGTATACATTTTATCCCACTACTATATCGGGAACCTGAGATATAACTCAAAAACTAGCTTTTGGCTGCGGCGGAGCCGCGGGCAAAGGCTAGTACTATTATAAAGCTGTAATATAGCTATATCTGTAAATTTAAGATATTTGAGAAAAAATGACTGAATTAGGCTATATGTATAGGCGTGTCTAAACACAAAACATTTTTTTTTTTAGATTTTTGTCTGTTTGTTTGTTCGCGCATCACGCAAAAACTACGGAACGGATTTTGATGCAACTTTTTTATTTGATAGCTCTCGATTAGACTTGAAAACTGGTATATATTTTATCCCGCTACTATATCGGAAACCTGAGATATAACGTAAAGACTAGCTTATGGCTGCGGCGGAGTCGCGGGCAAAGGTAATACGCCGAGGATTAGGGCCTTATTTAAAAAAAAATTAAATGTCTAAGAATTAACGAGAAATAAACAGAACTAGTTAAGACTAATCTAATGAGCCCCAATTTGATGGGTATCCATCCATCAGCCTTTCAACGTCTGGCTTTAGAATTGTCCCACCCCTCTCCACCCATGGGAGTCGTAAGAGCCGACTGAGTGAAATACCGGTGGAGTGGGCAGCAGCACTCCCTCGAGTATTAACAACATCCACTGCGATCGCCAACCCGCCTGCCAAGTGTGGCGATTACGACACTATCCCCCATATGAGCGAAACACATGTTGTGGCGTTCTCTTGGGGAGGCCTATGTCCAGCAGTGGAAAGTGGAAAGGCCTACCGAATCTGAAGTAATAATGTATGTTATTAGGTACCTCCGATCGATGTTTTCTCAATAAGACAATATAATGTGTGTAGAAGTTTCGAAATGACACTCGTAGTTATGTTATCTGCATATATTTTTTTTCAAATACGTTGCCGAGCATTTCAAGTGCTAAAACTAAATACTACTCTGTCAAGAAAGATTGCGAATTTCATAATAGACAAAAACATCGAACAAAGATTTTGTCTTAAATTTTGCATCGCCAATGGAATTTTGTGTTCGGAGTCACTGAAAATGTTACGGAAAGCTTACAGTGAATTGACTTTATCAAAAACACGTGCTTATGAGTGGTACAAAGCGTTTAAAAGCGGTCGAGATGTGATGGAAGATTTGCCTCGCTCTGGTAGGCCATCAACGTCTGCAACTGAAGTTAACATTGCAAAAGTGAAGGAAATAGTGACTCAAAATCCTCATTCAACTTTGAGAGAGATAGCCGCTGAACTTTCTGTGTCTCACGAGTCGATCCGTACCATTTTAAATAATCACTTGGGTATGAAACATGTTTCCGCTCGGCTAGTCCCAAAAGACCTGAATTTTCTCCAAAAACTCAATTGCATGAGAGTCGCTGAGGGCATGCTAGAACGAGTCAATTCTGACCAAACATTCATGAAACGCATTGTTACTGGTGACGAAACGTGGGTTTACGAGTTTGACATGCAAACTAGTCCACAGGCTTCGGAGTGGCGACTTCCAACTGAACCGAAACCGAAAAAACCCCGCCAAAGTCGATCAAAAGTCAAAGTCATGTTGACTGCTTTATTTGACTACCGCGGTGTTGTAAGAATATTATTTGAACGTTATGCGGCGTTTTTAGAGAGCGAATTCGACGAAAAAGGCCAGATTTGTGGAAAGAAAATTCTTGGATTTTGCACCACGATAATGCGCCTTCGCACAAGGCCATCATTGTGAATGAATTTTTGTCCAAACTCTCAACAAATACCATCAAGCGACCACCATATTCACCAGATATGGCTCCAGCCGACTTCTTTCTTTTTCCTAAACTCAAATTACCACTTCGTGGCACCCGTTATTAATCGGTAGAAGACATAAAGGAGAATTCGCGGCGAGAACTGAACTCAATTCCGGAAACAGCGTTTAAAAAATGTTTTGATTATTGGATTATTCGTTGAAGTCTACCGTTTCTGAAGGAGCATACTTTGAAGGTGATAAAATAAATTTGGATGAATAACAAAAATGTTGTGTATTGCACGCCTCATAAGCGAAGCGTTGTTATTGATCTTTTCCCGGTACTTTCTTGACAGAGTAGTATATTGCGTATTGGTTCAGAATGATCTAACATAGCTTTTTTTCCAGACAAACTCAATGTTCTACCGAGAGATGGAAGCAGCAGGGGTCCCTGTATCTCCTTATGCCCCTCAAACATATGACGCTGTATGGGCAATGGCCTTAGCCCTGAGTAAAGCGGAACAGTTTTGGAGATCTTCAGATATGAAACAGAGTAATGGAATGAACGTTACCAAACTTGGACTCAATCATTTCGATTACGATCGACAGGATATGGCGAAGGAGTTTCTGGATCAATTGGCAAATTTAAGTTTTATTGGAGTGTCGGTGAGGGATTCTATATATTAACTATTATAAACCTGTAACAGAGCTGTGTCTGTACATTTAAGATATGTACCTATGTATTAGGCTATATAGGCGTGACATGTCACAAAACATTTTGTTATTTATTTTTTGTCTGTTCGCTCATCACGTAAATACTATTGAACGGATTTTGATGCAACTTTGTTATGAAAGCTCTTAATAACTCGTATACAATTTATCCTGTTACTATATCGGGAACCTCACATATAATCTAAAAGCCGCGGACAAAGGCTAGTTTTATATATTTCTCTCGTTGATGAGTTTTTTAGTGCATTGTGTGCACTAAAAAACTAATTTTAATATTATAAACTAATTTTAATCGGAGAAGAAGGCAATGTAATAAAAACAAAAACTAACAAGATTCTGGTCGCCACTTCGTCCACGTAGACTGGCGTCAATCTATACTATTATAAAATTGTAACATAGCTATGTCTGTACATTTAAGATAATTGAGAAAAAAATACTGTAATAGCTACACCGGCGTGCCTAAACACAAAATGTTTTTTTTAGAATTTTTGTCTGTTTGTTTGTTCGCGCATCACGCAAAAACTATTGAACGGATTTTGATGCAACTTTTTCTATTTGATAGATCTCGATTAGAATTAACGACTGGTATACATTTTATGGCGCCGTGTGGGGCCGGCTTTAGAATTGTCCCACCCCTCTCTACCCACGGGAGTCGTAAGAGCCGACTGAGGGAATACCGGGGGAGTGGGCAGCAGCACTCTCTCGAGTATTAACAACATCCACTGCGATCGCCAACCCGCCTGCCAAGCGTGGCGATTACGGCATTATCCCCCATGATGGGACCGCTCGTTGTGGCGTTCTTTTGGGGAGGCCTATGTCCAGCAGTGGACGTTGAAAGGCTGGTGGATGGATGGATGGATACATTTTATCCCGCTACTAAATCGAGAACCTGAGATACAACCTAAAAACTAGCTTTTGGTTGTAGACTAGTCTATACTGTTATTAAATTGTAGCAGAGCTGTGTCTGTACATTTAAGATATTTGAGAAAAAATGACTGTAATAGGCTATAGGCGTGTCTAAACACAAAACATTTTTTTTAGAATTTTTGTCTGTTTATCTGTTTGTCTGTTTGTTTGTTCGCGCATCACACAAAAGCTACTGAACGGATTTTGATGCAACTTTTTTTATTTGAAAGGCCTTGATTACACTTAAAAACTGGTATACATTTTATCCCACTACTATATCGGGAACCTGAAATATAATCGAAAAACTAGAAAATTATTTAAACGAATTTATTTTAGAATTTATTTAAAAGAACTACTAGATGGATTTGATGCAACTTTTTTTATTTGAAAGGCCTTGGTTGGACTTATAAACTGGTAGATATTTTATCCCGCGACTATATCGGGAACCTGAGACATAACGGAAAAACTAGCTTTTGGCTGCAGCGAAGCCGCTGGCAAAGGCTAGTATAATATAAATACGTCACTCTACAAGACATCAATTATCAAAAATAGCTCACCGGAACGTCCATTTTTAAAGCAAACATTTTTTGAAAAATATCTTTATCCATCCATCCATCAGCCTTTTGACGTCCACAGCTGGAGATAGGTCAAGCGATGTGGCCTGCTCACTGCCACTTCACTCCAGTGTGCTATGTTGGTCACTCCCGTACTTATACTAATTTCCGTATTGCGGAGAGAGGTCACGTTGAGAAATATAGACCATAGCCCGCTCCATGGCAGGCTGAGCGACTTTGAGTGCAACATGGCCAACATTCCGAGACCTCATCTCTATTCCGTATATTATTACTGGTAACACACACTGGTCGTAGAGCTTCGCTTTTATATTCATTCGCAGTTTCCCGTCGTTCAGCCGAGCTGAATTTGCCCATTGATCTATTTCTCGATGTTGTATCTACCAAATTGGACTTAAAAGTCCTTACAATGTGAAAATTTTGATGATCAAATGCGTAGAGTGACGTGTTTGTATTATAGGTAAATCGACCAATTCTCGAAGTCCTTGCAGACGAACTAGCTGAAAGAAGCTAGTAATTTATAGTTATATTTCATTAAAACTTAATGTTATTTTGTCAGTTTCATTATACAGAAAACGTTCAAAATAACTCCTAAGTTTGGGTCTCATTTGTATCCTTTGTGTAGTTCAAAGTCTTAAAAAAGCCGTGCGGTAAAACTTCCACAAGCTAAATGCTACTACACCCTGTGTTTCGACTTCAAAGAGAACACGTACCTACTGAAAGAAAAATAAAATTATCCAAAATGTGAGAAAGGCTTTACCGACACAGGAATCTCCTAGTACCAGTCACCTTTTTCAAACAATAGCGTAAATTCTTCAAACAGAAACCAATTAGAATTTGCTTTGCTCTTTTCGTCGACGCCCTCATCTCAATAATACAAGTTCAAAGCTTCATGTTTATTTCAGGGGCCTGTTTCTTTCAATGGAGCTGACAGAATAGGCACTTCTGCGTTCTACCAAATTCAAGGTACATTAAAATCATGTGATTTATGAATGGTAAACTGAAAATCTTTGTCACCGTTCCATTTTCTCCATCGTGAAAGACCGAAGTGAGGCGGTTCACTGAGAGGATGTCAGCAACCGTCCTTTCAAGAACCGTACATTTGTATAATGCTTTTTTTTAAATATTTTGAGCTGAATATTTAGGATTTGACATGCTCAGCTATTTTAAATAACAAATTATTTGTGAAAGTGGAAAAAGGGAACTTTACTACAAGCAGGATTCGAACCTGCGTCCATCCAATCCCCCAGATTGTGCTCTTGTGCTCTAGAGGTAAGCTATTGCAGTCGTCTGAAGACGATTCCAAATCTCTACTTCACATTTGTCTTTACAACCCACGCCACCTATCGGATGCATTTACATACATCATTCGAATATAATTTGTTATTTAAAGTAGCTGAGCATGTCAAGTGAAAAAAATACAGACCCAAATGTTTAAAAAATCGCGTCATGAAATATTATACTCGTATATCTATTAATTTTAATTGCAAAATTAAGCTTACTATATATGAAGTGCAGATTTGGAATTTTCGTTGGACGACTGCAATAGCTTAGCGGTTTAGAACACATCCCAAAGTTCCCTTTTTCCACTTTCACGCTTTTTATGTTAAGGCAGGAAAACAAAGTACCTAATCGTAGACTCCATCGTACAGGGCAATGAACAGAATAGTGAGAGGCAATCTCCCACCCACCCCTTTACTTGGTATCAGCAGCTCATATATGCTAAGTCAAGTATTGCCTGAATTAATTATTAGTAATTTAAACCATATTAAATTTTATTTCATTTATAATCACGCCTTTATTACTGAAGTCGAGAGTAGAATTAGACTACACTTCGGCAATGTAAATGAAATCTTATTTAATAGTAGTAGAGTTTATTTTTGTCATTCAGTTATAGTTTCAAACTCCTCACTGGTATTGAGAATGGCTTAATAAAAATACCTGCTCAATAACACTTTTCGCAAGACCTAAAAGACCGCACACCCCGCCGTCTGAGAATACAACGGGATGAGGCTCTCAGGTACTAAATAATGCACCGGTACCCACTCAGGGCTGGGACTCACTGACCCGAAATCTCTCAGAAGTTATAACCTTGTTTTTCTATTTTAGGAGGACGACCGAAAACAGTGGCGTTGTACACACACGGCAGAGAAATGACCTGTGCGGATTGTGCCAGACCGCAGTGGGCTGGTGGCATACCAGCTGCGCGAAGAGTCTTAGTTCTAAGGATTGATTCAGTGTGGGCTCCTGCCAGGCTGGTAGTGGCAGTTCTGGCAGCTTTAGGAGTTACACTGGCATTAGCTTTCCTTGTTTTTAATTTACACTACAGCAAGAGACGGTAAATTTCATTGTATATTACTAATGTTTTTAGCATAGAGATATTGTAGAAATAGAGTAAGCGAGTCATAAGAGTGCACGTTTTTTTATACTACTCACACCCCACCTGATGGTAAGCTGTTACCGTAGCCTATACACGCTAGCAACACCAGAGGCATTACTCCTTCCATCCATCCATCAGCCTTTCAACGTCCACTGCTGGACATAGGCCTCCCCAAGAGAACGCCACAACGAGCGGTCCTGTCATGGGGGATAATGCCTTAATCGCCACGCTTGGCAGGCGGGTTGGCGATCGCAGTGGATGTTGGTAATACTCGAAGGAGTGGTGCTGTCCACTCCGGTATTCCCTCAGTCGGCTCTTACGACTACCGTGGGTAGAGAGGTGTGGGACAATTCTAAAGCCGGCCCCACACGGGCATTACTCGCGCGTCATTAACTCCAAGGAAAGGGGTAGATAGTGTAGAGAAACGATAGTAACAAAGGGATGAAGAATCGAAAGCAGGTAGCTATCACTATAGGTATATATTAGGCATGACTGTGGGTTAAGATCATTTGTGACCGTGTAGTGACGGGCTAAGAATACAAGTGTCACCACCCCATTCTTTCCCGCGGGTGTCGTAAGTAAGCTATTATCACCTATTGCATTACTGGTGGTAGGGCTGGGTACCAAGTGAGAGTACCTACTCATTTGCTATCGGGCCCGAGTGGATTGGTACTCCCATCTCCTGTGTGACCGGCCATGAAGCACATCGGTGTGTTTGGTTGCAGTAGGAGCCGTTTATTCTTTCATTTCATATATATGATATGAAATGGTGAGCAACGGCTTGACAATAGTCTCGTTATAGTTTAGTCCACGGGTGACGCTTACCATTTACCATCACCATACGCAAAAAAAAAGTACTTGCCACCATTGTTATAAATAAATAATTTTCCAGATCAATAAAACTGTCGTCACCTCGTCTGAACAACATGACGTCGATAGGCTGCGTCCTGGTGTACACGGCGGTGGCGCTGCTCGGCGTGGACAACGCTACCTTACCATCATACGTGCCTTTCTCTGCGATGTGCACTGTGAGAACTCTTACTAAAATACTTTCATTTATTGAATTGCTCTGTACTCTCTGTAGTATTGCCTCAATGGTTATGGCAGATAATGCTTCACGGATGGTGTCGTGGTTTAAATACCGAATGTTCTGGGTTCGATTCCGTACAGGAATTTTTTTTTTTGTGATCCATAAAAGTTCCTAGTATCCATAAATGTTCTGAGTCTGGTTGTGCATTGTGTCCGTGAAATTGTATGTCTGTAAAGATCCTCGCGTTATCTACATTATTTTAAACTAGCTGCATACTGCGTCCGCGTAGATTTTTTTTTCTACTACAATAAAAGAAGGCTTCTTCATTCCTGTATTGTATCAAAATTATACATTCCAAAAATATTTCTTATTAAACATTTTGATCTGTATTTTAGTACTTGTCATACTCAGCTACTAGAACAAATTATACTAGAACAAATTATTTGTGAATGTGGAAAAAGAGAAGTTTAGTGCAAGCGTGATTCGAATCTGCGTCCCTTCCAATCCGGGGAAGTGTTCTAGATACCCGTCTAGCGGCCATCGCACTGGCAGGTTCGAATCCTGCTCGCACTAAACTTCTGTTTTCCACATTCAAAAATAATTTATATTTTTATTTCTTATTAAATATAAAAGTGTTAAAAATCTGTAATAATATTGTCTAATAAAAATCGTAAAAATAATTATTAATGTTCAAATGTTTGCAGGGTAGAGTCTACATACTGTCTGCAGGTTTCTCTTTAGCATTTGGTTCAATGTTTGCAAAGACGTATCGAGTGCACAGAATATTCGTTAGGTAAATAATTATTCGGACATTAATATTTCTCCTTTCCTTATACAGGGTTATTTGTAACTAACGCAAAACCTCTTAAGGGCAGCTTTGGTTCATAAACACTGACAACTTTTGTTTTACGACTTTTTCTAATTCAATAATACAAAAACCACGCTGGTTTACACAGCGGGTTGGCAGAGTTCGCAAGCTATCGAAAACATCTCTCATGAGGTTTTCGTTCACTGAACAGTTATACTCATAGACAATTTATAAATGTGAATATTTCACATAATTTCGAGAAATTTCGAAGTTATTGTCGTGCCAGGTCTGGACTTTGGACTAGGGATCGTTGGCCACTAGGCAATCACAGCATATAAATACCAATTAGCGGCCACAAATCAGTATAATTTCATTTGTTAAAAATTTCATTTTTCTTCATGAATGTTCATGTATTTCCCGACAATTCGAATGTTAAACTGCTCCAAGTTTACCAAGGAATTTCATGTTAGAAAAATAGTAAAATCGACTAAGCCCTATAGATCCGTTAGTGATATTAATTTATAAACCACGGCCTACTTGATGGTAAGTGGTAGCCGCCGCTCATGGACTCAAATACTAATAGTATTACCGCTGCTCACCATTTCATTTCATGGATATGATATGAATTAATGAGCGGCTATCTCCCGCTACAATCAAAACACACTGAAGTGCTTTATGGCCGGTCACACGGGAGACGGTGGTAGCAACCCACTCGGGCACGAGAACAAATCAGTACTCCCACTTAGTGCCCAACCCTACCACCAGTAATGCAATGGGTGAGAATTACTTACAACATCCCATAGTCGCCTTCTAACACACCTACGGGAATAGGGTGGTGACACCTCAGACCAAGAAAAAAATATAGACGGATCATTAGGAACAATCCAGTGAAGCCATATAAAACCATGCGAAACTAGTTATTACACGAGCTCATGAACACAAATACAAACAAAACCATGCCAAAACGAAGTGACATAAACCACAAGTGTTACCAGAGTATGATTTAAAATTACCCCAAATGACTCGACGATTTCTTACGTACCTACGTTACGTATGTGAATACGTCGTCACCGCCATAATCCCTATATGATTTGCTGTAAACTTACTTTTACTATTCCTTTAAGTTTCAAACATAGAGAAAAGTTTACCCATGTTATAGGGATATTTTCTTTCCGATGACAATACTTTCACGCACAATCCTTTTAAAATGTGCCTTCACTTTTTAGTTGACAATGTGTTGTCTTTCTTTTTTGTTAGTCTGAGGGTGACACTTGGACACCTGTATTCTTGGTCTGTCACAACACGGAGTATTATAATGTTCATGCAAATCAAATCATTCAATCATCAAATTTCAGTAACCGGAGTGGTGTCTGCAAAACTAAGTTGCTTCAGGACACGCCGTTGATATCTCTAGTATGCGCGCTACTGGTCATCGATGGTATGATAGTGACTCTGTGGGCTATGCTCGATCCGATGGAGAGGCACTTGAAAAACCTGACAACGGAGATCAGTCCCACTGATCGAGGTGTCATATACCAGCCTCAGGTCAGCATTTATTGGATATATCTGCAGCTCGGTACTCGACTTAATTAATTTATACAGACATAGCTCTGATACGTTTCTGTAATATTATAAAGTTGTAACAGAGCTGTGTCTATAAATTTAAGATATTTGAGAAAAAATGACTGAATTAGGCTATAATATAGGCGTGTCATCGTTTTTGTCTGTTTATCTGTTTTATCGTTCGCGCACACATTTTTTATTTAATAGCTCTTGATAAAACCTAAAAACTGGTATACATTTTATTCGCTAACCTAAAATATTAGCAATTCGCAGCTGCAGGGCAAAGGCTAGTATTATTAAAAAGTTGTAACAGAGCTGTGTCTATACATTTAAGATATTTGAGGGAAAATGACGGGAAGGGGAAACGGTTTAGGAGTCTCGGAGTACAATATAACCGTAAAAACTACTGAACTGATTTTGGTAAAACTATTTTTTGATGGCTCTTGATTAGACTTAAAAACTGGTATACCTACGTTGTGTTTTGCTACTATATCGGGAACCTGAGATATAACCAAAAAAAACTGCTGCTGCTTGCGAGGGAGTCGCGGGCAAAGCTGAGTAATTAAGCTGAAGAATTTGCTTTGATTTGTTTGAACGTGCTTATCTTTTAACTACAAGATGGATGATGGGGAAAGGGTATTCAGTTTGATAACCTAATCCTTAAGACAGACTACAGACTATTTCACGTCATATTAGACGGGTTATATCTTGTCGAGAATTACATTGTCCCGGTGCAGCTATTAAACACAGAGTGGAATCGGATCGTATAAAAGGTGTTATAGGGCATTCAGCCAAATTTCACAATTGCAATTTAATATCTAGGTATTTTGAAGTTCCAATTCTTCTTACAGATAGAAGTCTGCAAATCACAAAATACGACTGGCTGGCTTTGCGCTCTTTACGCATACAAAGGCCTGCTCCTCATAGTAGGGGTATACATGGCTTGGGAGACGAGAAACGTTAAGATCTCTGCCTTAAACGACTCCAAGTACATCGGCATCAGCGTGTATTCCGTTGTGATCACGAGCGCTAGTGTTGTGGTGATTGGGACGATCATTTCGGAACGAGCCACTCTGGCGTACATCACGATCACCAGCTTGATACTGATAACAACGACTTCTACATTGTGTTTGTTGTTTCTACCTAAAATTGTGGCTATAAGGGCTAAAGGTGAGTAAGTACATCGACACTCAAAAAAATAGTATTTTCATTACTCATACTCGGAAAGTAGGTTTGAAGTTGCCTGAGGAGCGGGTTGAAAGTAATACTTTTCAGCCTTAGGGAGAATTGTATCCAAATGACAGCTGTCAAATTATTTAAAAAAAAGCGAGTTCTATTTTCACATTTCTATTGAACCTTATTCTAACTTACTACAGCCACTCAATCACAGCGCGATGTTTAATTGAAATAACAAAGTTAAGTATTAAATAAAGATGTTTTTTTAACGACCACCTATTATAATTTACTTATTTTAAATATTTCTTTAAAATAATATAGATTTAGGTAAAATATTTTTCAATGTTGAAAATGAAAAATAATGGCTGTTATGCTACACAAAAAATAACTTTATATAAATAATTATCTCAGCAGTTGATGTAAATTAAATTTCACTAATTTTTGCATGTTTTTATTTTTATTTTCCTTGTATTCGTAATGAAAAGCACAGTGCTTACCTCGGGTTAAAGACTTATTTAGTCCCGAGACGGGGTTTGGCGCCCGAGCGCAGAGAGGGTGCCTATAGCTCGAGGATACTTTCACCCCTAGGATAACAATGTACTATTAAATCTGTCTTATTAGAGCGGTTTTTGATCAATGGCGGCTGACTAGCAATTGGGTCCAGGATTTATTTATTTATTATTTACCAACATTTATGAGAACGTAGGTATATCTTATTATACCACCGAAGGAATGTAACATAGTTCCAGTGGCCCGCCAATAAAGGCGGAGAGACGGCACACGGCGGGTTTCTTTAGTGGGTGAGGGCCCCACACTACCCTGTTCGTTGCCCCGAACGACGGGGTGTGCGGTTAGGTACATTTTTTCCCGCCTAAACAAACAAAAAAAAAAAAAGGTATATCTTATTATCCTATATTGTTTTGTTTTTATAGCTGCGTCATGCTTCATATCCCCATTTATTTAAGTTTATGACCTATAGCGACTCGCCGGGAAGCATCTCACGGGTGATTTAAAACATTTGAAAGTAGGTACTTAAGTATACAAAGGGGCGTGTGGGGCCGGCTTTAGAATTGTCCCACCCCTCTCTACCCACCGAAATCGTAAGAGCCGACTGTGGGAATACCGGGGGAGTGGGCAGCAACATTCCCTCGTGTATAATAACATCAACTGCGATCGCCAACTCGCCTGCTAACCTGCCAAGCGTGGTGATTACAGGATTATCCCCCATGACGGGACCGCTCGTTGTGGCGTTATCTTGGGGAGGCCTATGTCCAGCAGTGGACGTTGAAAGGCTGATGGATGGATGGACTTATAAAAATTTATTTAAAAAAAATATCTAACTGTGAACTATTTTAAAAATTCGTTGCGTGGTTTAGAAGTGACATCTGCTATTCAAATGTATTAGAACTAAAATGCCTGAGAGCCATGATAATATAGAACGGCATTGACTGTCCCAAAGTATGCCTTGGAAATTTTATACTAGTGAGTAGGTACCTACTAGGGACCGGAATAGAGCACTCTTAATTGTTCCTTTAACACTACTCGGGTGGCTAACAAGAATATGGCCCACCTGATGGTAAGCGGTTAACGTAGCCTATAGACACCAGGAACACCTAAGACATTACTCGTATTACCTAAACACGTATGTTCTTTCTCCCTTTTTGATCTATATTTTTTAGCATTTGACATGCTCTGCTACTTTTTAAAGTACAAATTATTTGGGAATAAGGAAAAAGAGATTTTTTGTACGAGCGGGAATCGAACCCGCGTCTTTTCCAATCCGGAAAAGTGCCACTGAGCTATCGTACAGACCTATATGGTCATCCCAATTTCCTCATCACATTTGTCTTTACGACCAATGCCATCTATCGGAATTCATTTACATGCATCAATCCAATATAGTTAGTTTAATTTTGCAATTAAAATTCATACTATTTGATGGCGCGATTTTCTAAACATTTTTGATCTATATTTTTTAGCATTTGACATGCACTGCTACTTTTTAAAGTACAAATTATTTGTGAATAAGGAAAAAGAGATTTTATAAGGAAAAAGGCGTTGGTCGTAAAGACAAATGTGATGAGAAAATTGGGATGACCAAATAGGTCTGTACGATAAGTCAGTGGCTAGCACTTTCCCGGATTGGAAAAGACGCGCGTTCGATTACCGCTCGTACAAAAAAACTCTTTTTCCTTATTCACAAATAATTTGTTCTTTCTCCCTGTCAAGAAATTCGAGTCAACAGTTAAAATAATTACTTTCTGTTTTAGCTGAAGACGATCCCATAATTCAAAGTTTAGGTCTAAGACTAGAATGTAAAACTAGGAGGTTCGTAACAGATGAAACTCAAGAACTGCACTTTAGAATAGAGATACAGAACAAGGTTTACAAGAGAGAAGTGGCAGCGTTAGACAAGGAGATAGGACGACTTGAGAAGTTGTTGGCTGAGCCCCTGGAGACCAGTAGCGGATCTAATGTATCTGTATCACTGCACAAAAGAGTAAGTACCTACCTTGCTTAACTTGCTTGCAACAGTAATGTTTCAATAATTCGTAAGAATTTTATGAATTAAATGTATTTTTACGGAATCCATAGCGTTCACTTGATTTTCTGCCATTAATTATAATTTTTATAATATCTTTAATTCATGGACTCGGGTAGTCGAATTGTAAATGCTGTAAACTATTTTTATTCGTATTCCGTAAAAGTATGTAGTATTATTTCATAATATGTAATATTCGCGTAAATATCAGAAAGTAAGTATGTACCTATAATAAGGAATTTGTGTTCTTACAAAAGGAAGATTGTAATAAAATTTGCTAATCTTTACTTAATATTACGTGAAAGTGCGTTTGTTTATGTCTCTTTCTCGGCGTAACTACTTAACTAATATGTCATGAAATTTTGCGAATATATAGGTCGGAGCCTAGAAAAGGACAAACATGGAGGAGATTTTGCTTGTGGGATAAGTAATTGTAATATACCATAGAGTTTGCATATTGACCCAATACCTACTGTAGTTCATAATTATGGACGAAGTCGACGACAGAATATAGTCTCATTGTAAATTAAATGGTCTCTAAATTAAAATCAATCTATTCTGTACCTATATTATAAATAAATATAATTAAGTATCGTAATTTTATAAAATAACGTTAGTTGCGTTGACGGGACAGAACCGCTCGCTGAGGCTTTTTAGGAGATCTATCTTCAGAAATAGACATTATAATCTATATACCTATACTATTACAAAGCTGTAACAGAGCTGTGTCTGTACATTCAAGATATTTGAGAAAAAAATACTGTAATAGGCTATATAGGCGTGTCTAAACACAAAACAATTTTTTTTAGAATTTTTGTCTGTTTGTCTGTTTATTTGTTTGTCTGTTTGTTTCTTCGCGCATCACACAAAAACTACTGAACGGATTTTAATGCAACTTTTTTTATTTGAAAGGCCTTGATTAGACTTAAAAACTCGTATACTTTTTATCCCGCTACAATATCGGGAACCTGAGATATACCTAACCGAAAAACTAGAAAATTATTTAAACTAGTATATTTGTAGAATTTATTTAAAAGAACTACTGGATGGATTTTGATGCAACTTTTTTATTTGAAAGGCCTTGATTTCACTTAAAAACTGGTAGACATTTTATCCTGCTACTATATCGAGAACCTGAGATATAACCGAAAAACTAGGTTTCGGCTGCGGTGAAGCCGCTGGCAAAGGCTAGTACTATTATAAAGCTGTAACAGAGCTGTGTCTGTACATTTATTTGAGAAAAAATGTCTGTAATAGGCTATATAGGCGTGTCTAAACACAAAACGTTTTTTTTTAGATTTTTTACCTGTCTGTTTATCTGTTTGTTAGTTCGCGTATCACGCAATAACTACTGAACGGATTTTGATGCAACTTTTTTTGTTTGATAGCTCTTATTTAGATATTTTTATATATATTTTTAGCATTTGACATGCTTAGCACTATACATTAAACACAATATCCTGCTCGTGACTGTTATTTTCGATTTCACATTTTTCACTTTGAACTCTTGATTAGACTTAACAACTAGTATACATTTTATCCCGTTACTTTATCGGGAACCTGAGATATAACCCCAAAAACTAGCTTTTGGCTGCGGCGAAGCCGCGGGCCAAGGCTAGTGTATATAATATAGCTGCAGTAAAAGAAGCAATATATTTGACAACTATATATTAGGTATACTCTAGCAATTTAATATTATTTTAGAATTATAGCATGATGAGGGTATAATAGGACTGATATACTAATGTAAAAGTCCTTTTAATAAAATAAATTAAAAAAAAAACTATATATTAACCTTTTTAAGCTTGCCTTAGATCTAAACTCAGACTAACAAAAAAAATATAGACTGAGCACTACGAACAATCCAGTGAAGTCATATAAAACCAATACGTAATAACGCGCTCACAGACACAAATACAAACAAAACCATGCCAAAACGAAGTGTCATAAGCCAGGAGTGTTACCAGAGTATGATTTAAAATTACCTCAAATGACGATTTCGTACGATTATGTACATGAATACGTCATCAGCAGCGCCACAATATTCCCTTTATGATTTGCTGTAAATTTACTTTATACTTTTACTTCCTTTATGTTTTAAACATAGTTGGTCTGGGGATCTAAATAACTTCAAATTTCGTATTTACAGACGGAGCTCAACACCGTCGAAGAAGAAGGTATAAGCCGAGCAGACTCTGATAGACGCACGCCCAGCATAAGTGGGGGCCTACCCATGCTGCTTCTGTCAGTCCTCCCCCCAGTAATACCTCGAGCCAGCTGGCCATCAGCTGAAGCATTCCGAGGCAGAAACTCCGTGAGCTTTAGCTCGCAACCAAAACTCAACTACAGAAAATCCCAACCTGCAATAGACTTATACAATCTGTGTTTAAACAAAAGAGAAGAAAATACCGGCTTCCTGAGTAGAATAAAAAGCTTCTTCGGAAGTAGACCTTCAAGTAGAAAAGCCTCTATGATGTCTATAGCAGACCCAACCGGTCAGAGCATCGCTGCTGCATTAAAAATGCATGTTGGGATGATAGCAGGTCTTGTTCCTGGTAACCGAAAACATTCCATGGTCCTATCGTGCAATACCCTTCATGTACCGCATCCAGAATTGAAATTAAGGAGAGAATCATACGCGAAAAGTGGACCGATCATTCGAGTGACGGATGATGAGCCCTCGTGCTCCTTTGACGTTCAGCCTTTGGGCCCTCAGAAATATGTTGCTGAACCAGAAACTAAGGTCAACTTCGTCTTGCCAGCTACGCATAAAAAACCAGTATCTCATCAAAGTTCATTCGATAAAATCAAAGGATCACCAAGATTTCCTCATCGGATTTCGCCGTCTGCTGGAAATAGCCTTACAACTTTGGATACTCGGAGGAAAACGAGTGCTGATAGTGTCTTCAACGTAACGTCTAGGGTATTTGAGGAGCAGCGTAGATATAGTCACCAAAACGTGAACCAAGACTCCAAAGGCAAGTCGGTATTGGAAAATAGATGGAAGTCTACTGAAGATGCGAGACCTGGTCCTTCGTCTTCTAAAGATTAGTGAAAATAGGCCAAAATGGAATTGTGTGTCAAAATAATTTTGTATTCGTATTTATAAAAATAGTGATAATTAACACAATATGCGAAAATGTGAATTTGAAAATGATAGTCGCGAGCAGGATCAGTACCTGCGTCTCCTGGATTTTCGCACTTTGTAGGTATTAGTTATCAGTACTAGCATGTCAAATGGTTTAAAAATTATAATTGAATTAATAATTGCCATAATATTAGATAAACTATAAACAAATAACTTGTAAATATAAAGGCATAGATATATTCCTAATACTATACTAGGTACTTAGACTATCCTTTTATAACATATTAACCATAAAAAATAACCATATACGAATAATAATAATATTAGGCCGTGTGGGGCCGGCTTTAGAATTGTCCCACCCCTCTCTACCCACGGGAGTCGTAAGAGCCGACTGAGGGAATACCGAGAGAATGGGCAGCAGCACTCCCTCGAGTATTAACAACATCCACTGCGATCGCCAACCCGCCTGCCAAGCGTGGCTCTTACGACTCCCGCGGGTAGAGAGGGGTGGTACAATTTTAAAGCTGGCCCCACACGGCTCTAAAGCCGGCCCCACACGGCTATACTACGTATACTTACATAGATATGATATTCCTATATAATAGTATCATGAAAACTGTATATTTATATGATATTTATCGTAATATAAGCACAAAAAAGGTATAAAGACACCAGTGTTATATGCTCTTTGCCGATAAAACCGATATTTAAAGTAGGTTATATGTACCTATAGTAAATTAGGGAATAGATTATGAAATTTCTGTTTCGTAATGAAAAATTAAAATCATCATGCAAAGTATCTAATTTTTTATATACTACTTCGGTGGCCAACGAGCATACGGGCCCACCTGATAGTAAGCGGTTACTGTAGCCTAATAGACGCTAACACTAAGGGCATCACTGGTGCATCGCCATCTCCAAGGAAAAGGATAGGAGATGGATAGGAAGGATAATAAGGAGGGAATAAGGAGGAGGCTTGGCCTCCAGTGCTCTCACTCACCATACGAAACGCAACAGTAGGCGTATCTACTCTTGTTTCACATTGATCTTATGTGAGAGGGTGTTAAGTACTTCCCAATCTCGTCTCTACCACTATAAAGAATATATTTATGTAAGTATATTAAATATTAGTCGGGAGACGCTTTATTTTGTCACATCGCCTTCTAGTGATTACATATTACAGTATTTACGTCAAGAGTTGGACGTCAGAAACATAAAATTGTACGCAACATTCTCTTCCTGCAACATTTTTTTTTATTGTCTTTAGTGGCAGACGAGCCACGGCTCATCGGAAGGTAAATGGAAACCGTCGCTCATGGACTCAAGTGTACCGAGAGCATTGCCAAGCTGCTGCTCACCATTTCATTTCACAGATATGAAATCAAAGCTTAAACGGCTATCTGCTACAGCCAAAATGAAACAATATGCTTCATGGCCGGTCACACGAGATGGTGGTACCAACCCGCTCGGGCCCGATACCAAGTGAGTACTTCCACTTCATACCCAGCCCTACCACCAGTCATGCAAAGGATGATAATTGCTTACTTCCCTTAGTCGCCTCATACAACACCCGTTAGAAAGACCCCATTCTTTATGATCTGATGACACGTGTATTCTTAGTCCGTCACCACACGGATAAAATGGAGATAGAGACTTTGACAGGATCGAAAATGCTGTAGGTACCTACTTATGCCTGTGTAGTCTGTAGCACTTCTAGCAGTACTTAGTAAGTAATGAACATTTCAAAAGAATTAACAACTAGACAAAGGGGATTCAGATAATGACATATAAATATACCTACATGTTTATTTAATAGGTACTTATAGCGTAGTTTCATTGTAATGATTGTAACACTGATTGTAACGTACGAGTAGCGACATCTATTAGTTCCGTGCGGTAGCTCATATGAACATTTTTGTTAACTTAAGCAATTAAATATTGTAATCTCCGTCAAATGATGCGATGTACATATTTTGTAATCAGTGTGTATGAGACACTTTATTTTTAGAGATAATTGTTTAGTCTTGCCCTTACAGTAAGATCAGTGTTCAAATGTATATAGCGATATTCGTGTTTAGAAATGTATTTAGATTGGGTTTGTGTTAATAATAAATAATTCAATTTAAACCCAGTTATGTTATTTTATTTCTAGGTATATTTTAATGTTGGAAAAAGTATTAATTCTTAGTACATATATAAAATTTTTAAATTTAATCATCTACGTACGAGATAGATACATAAAATTATGAATACTTGGCCAGTGTTCGATTCACGGCTAAACTACTAAGCCGATTTTGATGAAATATGGTGCGAACTCAACATGAACGGCCCAAGACGCAGACTACATTTTTTTAGTTTATCTCTCGAGGTGTTAATTAGCATAATATAAAACAAAATTATGTGTCTCTTACAGGACTTACCAGTGAAGGAAAAAAATAAGAAATAAATGCGAACTCAACGTGGCCCGTCATTACCAATTTCCCTAATTTACCCGTTTGCAATCCATCATATAGAATCGCCTTAGCTTATGCAATTAAAAAAAAGAAACAATAAAAAAGATTCGTAACATTTTAATAACAGAATATGGTACAAATTTTAACGATATAGCTTATCAGTCATACACATAATTCATGTCTAATACACACTTTATTTACTACTAACATTCAACCAGCTACATTTTAACTATATAAACTCAAAAACACATACGAGATGCTACCAGGGGGGTTAGGCAGAATCTCATATCTCACATGTCGATCGTATCGTCTCGCTTGTACGATCACCGTGATTGGCCAACGGATTATTGTGACATCACGCGTCGGTTCCTCAACCAATCACAGTGATCTCGATACGGTCGACACGTGAAATATGACATTCTGCCTCAGGGGGCAGGGGGGTTAGGCAGAATGTCATATTTCACGTGTCGATCGTATCGTCTCGCTTGTACGATCACCGTGATTGGCTAACGGATTATTGTGACATCACGCGTCAGTTTCTCAACCAATCACAGTGATCTCGATACGGTCGACACGTGAAATATGACATTCTGCCTCAGGGGGCAGAATCGATATCGACACTAGTACCCATAGAGTCCCTTAAAATCTCTAGCTCTGTTAGCCTATTCAGGCCTTAAAGAAAGCTAAACCGTATAGTGGTTTAGATACCGGCCTCCCGTCCGAGTGTGGGTTCGATTCCCACACAGGACAACTCTTTGTGTGATCCCCAAATGGTTGTTCTGAGTCTGGGTGTACTTTGTGTCGGTGAAATTCTACGTTTGTAAGACCCCCGTGATACAAGGATTATCCATTAATGCAGTGTTCTTTTAAAAAAAGTATATTGACTTGTAACTTGGAAATCAATTTTAACCCACTTCTAATCGTCGTGTTGAAATGATACTACTATTATTCTGGCGCTGATCTGATGATGAAACCAGGAAATGGTAAGTAGAAATCTAGGGTCACTGGTAAAACCCTTTGGGTTTAGGGTCATGTGATCCGTTTTGATTACCGCTTGTTCAGTTTTTTCTTAAATACATATTATTTTTCAAGCTTTTTCTGCCATCCTCACAATTCTTTCTCCAATAAGTCTCCTGATATTAGCATTGACACTTGGAAGTTCGTTGTCTTTCCGCACAGACATCTCAATCTTCTGCACCAGAGCGATCTCTCGCGGCCACGCTACGAAATTGGTGATCCGACATTCGGCCGAGGAACCGATGCGCCCGGTTCGACCGCTACGATGAATGTAATCCGCCGTGTATAAAGGAAAGTCGTAGTTGATTATATGTTGCGTCTGAAAATAATAATAATAATTTCTTCTATCATCTATACTATTATATGCTGTAACAGAGCTATGTCTGTACATTTAAGATATTTGAGAAAAAAATACTGTAATAGGCTATATAGGCGTGTCTAAACGTAAAACAATTTTTTTTTAGAATTTATGTTCTGTTTGTATGTTTGATATTAACTTTTTTATTTGATAGCTCTTGATTAGACTTAAAACTGGTATACATTTTATCCCATTGCTATATCGGGAACCTGAGATATAACCTAAAATTCAAAATCATCATAAACTAGTTTCCACACGATACTTAATCTAGGTGAAAAATTTTAATCTGGCCATTGTGGTGTAGTGAGCCAATTTCGTTCCCATTTTGGACGATGCTTGAAGTGGAACAAGTGGCAAGGTACTAATATTACAAAATTTCAGTATTTTCCTGGTCTCATTTCTCAAAAGCGAAACAGTAAAAGAGCCCTTCCAGTACTCACATTTCAATATACACTAGCTTAGTCCCGCGGATTCACCCACCGTCTAATGCTAGTGCTTGTAGCGTGATATTAAAGTTAGACAACAGATTTCAAGAAAATAAGGCTATCAAATGCTTCTAAAGAGACTAGTAGTGCCACTTTAGAAAAAAAAAAACGTGCATTTTAATATTCTAGCATAGATATGTAGCTAATTGTAACAAACGATCCGCAAGGTTAAGCAAATTTCGCTCGGCTGGTATTAGATGGGTAACCAAAATGTGCCAACCGTTTGAGGACACTTTTTTTTTTGTTAAGGCGGGAAAAAAATTTCCTAACCGCACACCCCGTCGTTCGGGGCAACTAACAGGGTAGTGTGGGGCCTTCACCCACTAAAGAATGAGAACTGTTATCCTCCATGACGGGACCGCTCGTTGTGGCCTTCTGTTGGGGAGACCTATGTCCAGCAGTGGACGTTGAAAGGCTGATGGATGGATAGCACCAGAGGCCCAAACTCCCTCCTTATCCTTGATCCTCTCCTTATTATCCTTCCTGTCCACCTTCTATCCCTTTTCCTTGGAGTATGCAATGCTCGGGTGATGTCTCTAGCGTTGCTAGCGTCTATAGGCTACAGTAACTGCTTAGCTCTCGTAACCGTTAGCTTATATGGCCTATTATTAAAAGAAAAATATGCAGCTCATGTATACATACTCTGGTGGTATCTAATCCTCTTGATGCAATATCAGTACACGACAACACATTGACTTTACCACTCTTGAACATTTCAAACCTGCCGAGTTTCAAGGGAACAGCCATCTTCCCATTAATGTTGACGCATTCAACCTTATTTTCGTTCAAGAACATTGACACAAAGTCACAAGTGGACGTCTGATTGGAAAATATCATCACCGGCCGATTCTGATTCACATCAGCCGATACTAGTTTTAGTAATTCAGTTGGTTTCTGTGCTTTGCCGAGACGAATAAATCTGTTGAAAATAGAAAGTAAGATTAGTAGATTAAAAAAATACATTTGTCCATGTAGGCATGGACTAAGAATATGAATGTCTTCACCCCATTCTTTCGCGCGGGTGTCGTGCATGGTACGTAATTCTGTCCAACTGTATTACTGGTGGTAAGATTCGAATCTAGCCCAAATGAAATTCAATGATGCGTAGCTTGGCAGTACTCTTAGTATTATTGAGTCCATGAGCGACGGTTACCACTTTCCATCAAGTGGGCCGTGGCAAAAACTATTTTTGTAACCCTACTATAGGTAAATATTACGTTACAAAATCAAGACCCCCTCCGTTTCTTTCCTTGTACATGACTAATTGGAAGGGGGAGTTAAATTAGCCGCATTATATGACACTAGCCTCCCACTTGGTGCCCAGCCCTACCACCAGTCATGCAATGGGTGATAATTGCTTACTTCCCTTAGTAGCCTTGTACAACACCCGCGGGAAAGGACGGGGTGGTGACACTTGTATTCTTAGTCGGTCACCACACGGAGAAAAGTGTCGAAAGGGGACGAGAGGCTCCAAAAAAATTTAATTTAACATGATATAATTTAGCTACGGCTCCATGAATCTTGGTGATTAGATAATTTAATTAAATTGCTTGGTCTTTCCAGACAGCACTTACCACCTTACTACTTACTATTATTAGGTATAGGTATGGTTCTCACATCTACCTCTGGTGCAATAAAAAGTATCAAATGATACTTACTTATGCGGCACATGCGGTAATAACTTGTGTATCTTAGATGTGGACACAGTTTTCAAAGACGTAGGATCGACAAAGGCATTAACAGCTTCCGGCAACTCAACAGGCATTGTGGCACTCACTAGAGTGAGCTGACATCCTTGTGGAGGTGTTTGAATTTGTACTTTATAATTGATCTGTAGAAATAAGGAAATATTACTAGCATAACAACCCACGGTTCGCCAGCTATGTTTAAGTCCCACGTAATAGGGGGCGAGCCTATTGCCGTCGATCGGACAATGGGCATAGGTCTAGCCTAGCATTATTCTGCTTATTTGAGTGGTAGATTCTGAGCGCGAATTCCTTAGCGTGAACGTGGAAAAGGGTATAAAGGTACAAGTCTGAGACGGACTGCATACCGCACATTTCGTGGCTGTAGCCTCAGTAGTTTCAATAACTTCGTGCGAGACACATGTAAGATCTCTGCAGTCCGTGTCACCACTGGTCATCATTTTCAATTCATAGAAACCAGTCCACGGTAGAGATCGCATTTTGACCGCATTGATTTTACTTTCATGCTCCTTTTTGCATACCCATATCTCGCTTACCTATAATAACGTTGAGACAAGGACTGCGTTGTGTATTGCGACACATGCCTTCTGGCTGAGGTGGTGGCTGCAGAGAAGTTGTCCCAACATTCCATTCCTCTATTTCCCGCATTTACTCTTCTCTCTATATCAGTTGTGTACCTTCCATAGTGAGTCCTTTTCATTTATATAGCCTACCAATAAATGTGGTACACAGTCAGTTATTTAACTGAGTGAGGACCTCACACTAAAATGCTTGCTAACAAATGTTAAGTTGTGGGGTTAGCTTCTGAAATAACCCCCTTAAACAAGAAAGGGTTGGCAATGCCCTAATGATGCAACTCATGGTACTAGAATCGTAAGAACAACATCATCAGCTTACCATCCAGTAGTGAGTAGTCTACACAAATAAAAAAAATTATGAACTCACACCGGTATTACTTTTAAGAAGTATTACTTACACCAAATTTCTTCAATAAATGCGTCAATTTTTCTATGAAGCTATCATCTAATAGCGTATCAGCCTCATCCAAAACAATATGGTGTACATTATTGATCTTGAAAATTCCAGTAGTGACCAGTTTGCTGTATGCTCCGAGTGTTGAGACAAGTAGATCACAATACTCAATGGGAGGGTCCAACATCTTCTGTTTGGTACGGCCGCCCACCAGTGTAGTTACGTTCAGATTAAGACGTTGAGCAATATTCTGTGCTACCTCGCCTACTTGTGTGGCTAAAATATTATAACACAATTTGTCACGGGAACTCACTTTTTATTGATTACGTTGGCAAGATAAATCACTACCTACCTGATTGTTAGTGATAAACACCACTCATGGACCTAACTATACTAAAAGCGCTGTCAAGCTGCTGCTCACCATTTTATTTCATAGGTGTGATATTAAGGAATGAATGGCTATCTCCTTCTACAACCAAAACACACCAAGGTGTTTGACAACTCACTCTAGATGGTGGTACCTGACCTGACCTGCAATAACAAGTGAGTGCTTTCACTTAATATCCAGTTACATTCACTTAGTATCTTACCATAAAAACTATTTTATTTTACGATCTTAACATACAACAAATCTTTGTGCCCTTACAAGAAATTTAAGTAAAAAAAAATATTCATGGACATTTCACACAACATCCTCTGTTCCCAAACTAAGCTTAATGCTTGTGCTATGGGTACCAGATTACAGATATTTTTATTTTGTTGTTACATTTTTTATATTTATTCACTAAAAAGGTTTCATGTTTCATTTGATTTTGCCTTTTATCCAAATAATGCGCTTAATTTAATTCTTTCTTTTTGGCAAGTAGTGGCAATATTGTGGATCAATTCTGCCAATAAAACACTAATTTCTCATGGAATAACCCAATACTGTTTCTAGTGTTCATACTAGTTCCACCTAAACAAAAAGGAATCAAAAATATTAAGTACCTACTTACCCAATTCTCTGCTTGGAGTGATAACTACGGCCATAGGACTGTTAAAATCTTCAGCAACAGATGGTTTCCATTCCAAAATATGCTGGAATATTGGCAACAAATATGCCAAAGTTTTACCACAACCTGTTTCAGCAGTGATAACAGTATTATGACCTCCTAGAATAGCTGGAATAGCCTTTGCTTGAATCGTAGTCGGTAGTGAAAAACCTTGCTCAGACATAACCTCAATGAGACTTGGTATAACACCAATTTCCTCGAAATTCTTCACAGAAACTGATTTTTCATTCTGTTTGTTTGCATTTCCATGTATTATAAAATAATCATTTCTAGATTTACGATGTAACCACCCTTTGGAAGCAAGAGGTATGCCCTCAAACTTCGCATAGGTCTGGCCTTCATAATGATTGAACTCTGGCCGTTTACAAGTTATTATAGGGAGTTTCTTACTAGCTCGTTGCACACTGTAATATCGGCAGTAAGATAAATTCAATAAGTGCCTGACTTTAGACATTATTTATATAATTGCACCGCAAACAACAAACAAACCATAACCATAGATAAATAGATAATAAATAACTATACTCATTAGAAGTGGGCAATACAAATCGTACATAAATACGAAATCTGATATTGGTACAATATCTAAAAATCACTTACTGGCTCTTTCGAAATCAAAGTATTACAATATCAGATTTGCGATGTACTGAATACTCGCTCACTCGTCGTCCTCGTCTGTACCTACGCGATACGATACGCATCGGCCGCATGCGTGCGACAAAGCGCGTAAGATACATATATTTGATATATTACACTAGTTAGAGCGGTACAGCAATATCACAATATCAGATTTTTGAACAGATTTTATATAAATATTATATTTTATATAAATTTAAATCTTAATGCTATGCAAATAAAGCTTACTTTCTGTTAAGTACTAATCATGATATCAATGATGTCTAAAATTTTAATTATTTAGCCTTGAGCTTGAGCGAATTTTGGTACTTATGGACCATTATGCACGTAATAGCTTTATTAGGTACTTATGTGTTTAATTGTGTCCGAATAGTTGCGTAAGAAAGTTTCATTTCTTTTAATTTACTTCGCGTTCTAAATTTAGAAAGATTTGTATATTATGGACGTTGGGGATTGTTTTAATGGATTTTTTAATTAATATGTAGAGGTCCACATCCTCACACAATTACCTTACAATAAGTTAGTTATTTTTTTCTACGCTAGAAATTCCCTAAAAATACTCAAGATATAATTTATATGACAGAACAACGTTTGCCGGGTCAGCTAGTGATAAATAAATACCGAATTAAACATCTATTATATAAGTACGAGTATATCTACAATACCGAATGTTATTGAAATCTATGATGATGTCGTATCCTATTTAAAGATACGCATCAGATTTGATTTCTGAAATCTGAATCTACTCGTATGATGGATACGCGAACGTAAAATATCTAGATATTAAAATATAAGATTTTGAAATCTTATATTGAAAATCGAAATCTGATTCAGATACGATTTTCAGAAAAAGCGATACGACCCACGCCTAATACTCAATACTCATAAATACTTGGAAAACCATAGACTATATAGCGCCTTACGCACCTTCCATCCCCGCTGTACGTCCGCTCAAGGCCGCGGTGCTGGACGTAGCATACGCACTATCGTGCGGGTGCATCCATGAAGGTATAGTTTTATCTCTACCTTCATGGGTGCATCCAGCGTGAGGGCTGTCCACTTAAAAAATATATCGATATTTATATACAATTTAAAAATCGAATCCCAGTATCGATATTTGTTGAAATATCGCTTGAAGAACATCGGTATTTTTTGCAATATCAAATACTATCCATAAAAGTTTAACGATAAATACCTTTCTCCAGTCAAACGCAAAAAGCTAGCTACTGTGTTTGATTTCGTATGTGTGAATGTAGAATCAGAGATCAGAATTTCATAGCTACACGAGTAGTGTACCTAATGATAGAGGTTTTATATGCATGTAACTTGAATAGAACTGTACTACTAAGATAGTAGTGAGATGACTGTGATGAGTTATATTATATATTAGTAAGTAAAACGACGCGTCTTCCAGGACGTTAAGTATGAATTTTTTCTCGAAATTAGCAGTCGAAAGCAGTTGTCACGATTTCTGAATTCGCAATACATCTGAACAGTATCCAGGAGATGCAGGTTCGAATCCTGCTCGTGACTGTTATTTTCGATTTCACATATTCCACTTTGTGTTTAATATCATAGTTATCTTTTAAAATTATTCCGGTTGTCATATGTCGAACTATTGCTGTCTCGGTAATGCATACGCTGAGAACGTGTCTATAATATCCTCTGTCTACGATCAGGATAAATAATTTAGCTGCTCACTGACAAATGTCTTACCTGTTAATTATGTTTTTAGTCCGATATATTTTTTAATAGATTTGGCAAAACATAAAAAGAAATGATGTTTCTATAAATAAATATATCGATTAATCGAATAAAATAAATAATTGTCAAAACATCAATCAATCATCATCAATTCGATATATAGTATGGTCAACATCGAATAAGTTCGATAATATATCGATATTTAGTGAATACCGTAGTACTAGATGTAATCGATGAATAAACTGAGCGCACATGTTTTCGGTACATATTTACATGTTTAAAATGCCACCAGTTTTATTAAAATGACAATAAATGGGAGTTGTTGTTGACAACACCAGAAGAGAGGAAAAAATAAGAAGTGATTTTATATAATTTTTTTTTTGTTTATGTTGTAGTTCGCGCAGGAGACATTTCACAGACAATTGTAGCACTTGTATCTTTCAATAAATCTAGTTATTTTTTGCTATCCTATATTTGTCGCAGGCTTGACGACTTCCAGCCTCCCGAACAAGCCGGTTTCCGAAAAGGCTATAGTACCATAGACCACATCCATACGCTACGCCAGATTATAGAGAAAACCGAGGAATATAATCGGCCTCTGTGTCTGGCGTTTGTGGACTATGAGAAAGCCTTTGATTCGATCGAAACTTGGGCGGTGCTGCAGTCCCTTCAGCGGTGCCAAATTGACTATCGGTACATCGAAGTGCTGAAGTGCTTGTATAGAAACGCCACCATGTCAGTCCGTGTTCAGGACAGGAGTACGAAACCGATCCAACTGCAGAGAGGTGTTAGACAGGGAGACGTTATGTCCCCGAAACTCTTCACCGCTGCATTAGAAGATGTCTTCAAGCTCTTGAACTGGACCGGATTCGGCATCAACATCAATGGCGAATACATCACTCACCTTCGATATGACGACGACATTGTAGTCATGGCAGAATCGCTGGAGGACCTTGGCACCATGCTCAATGATCTCAGCAGGGTTTCCCGACTAGTAGGTCTCAAAATGAACATGGACAAGACGAAAGTCATGTCTAATGTCCATGTCATTTCAGCACCGGTCCTAGTTGGGAGTGCGCTTCTCGAAGTTGTCGACCATTATGTCTACCTGGGACAAACGGTCCAGTTAGGTAGGCACAACTTCGAGAAAGAGGTCAATTGACGAATCCAACTCGGCTGGCCAGCGTTCGGGAAGCTAAGGAAGATCTTCTCGTCCAATATTCCGCAGTGTCTGAAAACGAAGGTCTACGATCAGTGTGTGTTGCCAGTGATGACATACGGAACAGAGACGTGGTCTCTGAATGTTGGCCTCGTTTCAAGGCTCAAAGTCGCTCAGCGGGCCATGGAGCGGGCTATGCTTGGTATTTCCCTACGTGATCGAAGCCGTAATACGGAGATCCGTAGGAGAACGAGAGTGACCGACATAGCCCGCCGGGCTGCCATGCTGAAGTGGCAATGGGCAGGCCACATCGCTCGATGAACCGACAACCGTTGGGGAAGAAAGGTTCTCGAATAGCAACTACGTATCGGATGGCGCAGCGTAGGACGGCCTCCCACAAGGTGGACCGACGATCTGGTCAAAGCCGCGGGGAGCCATTGGATGCGGTCAGCACAGGACCGCTCGTTGTGGCGTTCTCTTGGGGAGGCCTATGTCCAGCAGTGGACGTTGAAAGGCTGATGGATGGATGGATATTTGTCGCAAGCTCTAAATCCTGAATCAATCTGCTGGACAACAAGCATAAGCGCCTTCCATTTTGTTGTACGTTCTGCCAAGTACATGCACGATGCACGACGAAAACGATAGTGAATAGTTTCAACAGTTTCAAATTTTGACGTAATAATTATTATTAATTGCTTGCTGGACTTGCACGACCCATTTTGCATCCAGCATGCACCCACCACTGCAAACGTCCTGCAGATCTAGCGAGCAAGATCTCTAGTTCTCATATATATTGAATGTACTCTGTGATCTCTAGCACGCACTCCGGTAGTAGTAGTATTGGTCTGTGAGCACCAGAGTTGCGCAAACTAAATCACCAATGAGATCAGGGATTTATAAATCTTTTTCTTCGAAAGATTTAAATCACTCTTTTAAATCTTTAACTCTTTTCAATCTTTGGTTACGAATGACGTTATTCATTCAGTTGATCATAAGTGATGAAAATATCTATTGATTCATGTAGTTATTCTCTCATTCCCTCAAGTCGCAACAGGTTTTGAGCTTTTTACTAAAACGACAGAGAGTCTAAGTTTCTGTGTACCTATCGTCATTGTATTTCAAGAGTGCGTTTGTGCGTGCCTACAACTTATGTTATCTCTTTTTAATTCACAATATCCTTTATCTATTGTCTCATTCCAAATCTACGTCCATCATTCTATCCATTCCATCTATTCAATCCTAACGTAGTGAGCTAGTGAGTTAAAGATGTATTTTCGAAACCAAAGATTTAAAGATTGATTACGCATTTTGAAAGATTATACATCTTTTGTATCAATCACTCCTCAGTTACACATCTCTAGTGAGCACGCACGATGCACGATCGGTTCGACGTACGTCTGCGCTATTCACTGTCCATCTGCACGACGTTCGAACCCCCACCACGGGGGTGCTTGCTGGATGCAAAATGGGTCGTGCACGTCCAGCAAGCAATTAATAATAATTATTGACGTACGTCGAGACTATTCACTGTCGTTTTTCGTCGTGCATGTCCTTGGCGGTACGTACAGCAAGATGGATGGTGCGTAAGGCGTTTAAGGAGTGGACTGGAAAAAAAACGCAATAAGGTACTCGGGGCAAGCGCGGGAACTCCAAATCGGGCGGTCGTGGTTTTGGTGTTTAAGCTTATTTTAATTTATTTAATTGGGTCACAGGATCTTGTTTCTGTATATATTTAATATTAGTGTGTATATATATAAAGTAGCTTAGTGATTTTCTTCGTGCCGGTAAGTTTTAAGTTGTTTTAAATGTAAAATATGGAACCTCCCGAGGACCCGGGAGGAACCAGTCATGAAGTCGCCCACTATATAACAATTAATTCTAATAATGACACTAGTGTAGATACTGACAGCTCACTAAATCACAACAATAGTTCCAAACGCAAGAGATTATCAGCTAGACCTTCGATATGCAGGCATTGTAATAAAAGACGGCGTAAACATGGCAGGAAAAAAGACAGCGACTGTATTTGCGCATCACAAGAGATGGACATTACTAACATTTCCGATTCAACCTTGCCTGATCCCCAACATCAAACAACACGTTCACAGAAAAATCAAGTTTATAATATGAATTTAGAAACACCTCAAAATTTGGTGGCTAGATTATCATACATCGAATCAGACGCATCTCCATTTATTGTACATATCCAAAGAGAACAATTGAACAACAATGCTAATGCCCCATCTCGTTTGGGCGTCTTTTGAAAAAAACACTTAAAAACATTGCTAATGGGAGTTTAAAAAAAATAGTTTATAAAATGTCTCTTGAATTTTCCAATTATAATAATGCTAATTCTTTCTTGAACAGCTCTACTCTAGACAAATAAACATATAAGGCTTTTATACCTACTTTTTCCATTACCCGTATGGGTGTCGTAAGAGGAGTCCCAACTGAATGGTCTGATCAAGAAATAATGGAAATTATTTCTGTTCCAACAGGCTGTGGCCCGGTTATTAAAATCAGAAGAATTAAAAAGAAAATTACGATACCATAGATGGTAAAACTGATTTTAATAATACGGAAACTGTAATTCTCACCTTCGATGGTCAGGTCTTGCCCAAGCGTATATACATGTGTTATACTGCTCTATCGGTGGAACTTTACATATATCCAACTATACAATGCTACAACTGTTGTCGATGTGGTCATGTTAAGCATTTATGTCGATCAACACCAAGGTGCTACAAGTGTGGACAAGGACACACAGGTGATACCTTCACAATCTCTCAAGATTTCTATCACTTGCTGATTGTGTAAGGGCTTCCATAAAGCTATCAGCAGAAAATGTTTAGAATTTGAGAGACAAAAAGCCATTAAAGAATCCATGGCCAAATGTTGTATCTCATATTCTGAAGCCAGTAAGAAGCATCCACCTATTTCTAACCTTTCATATGCAGATGCATTGATCTCTTCTCCAAAACTATCAGAAAATATTACCATAACACCAAAGTCCTCATTACATAACAAACAAAATAAAACTTCATATATAAAAACAGTGTTTAATAAACCTCATACACATCATAATTTAAATAAGGGTTATGATCAAAAAGCCCATGAGGTTCTTATTAAGGGCTATAATATCACATATTCAAAGGATGGTTGTGCACTTATGGACAATGATCTAACAAATTTATCCATAAAAGATTTAATAATAACGTTAATTCAGTCTTTATCTCAATCAAACTTAATTTTACCGTCCAACGTTGCCTCTGTAATAGATACAGTTAAAAATATTGAAAATAACCATAATGGACAGTCCAGTCAAGGTAGTGCAATGGAATTTTCGAAGCTAAATACCTAAAAAATCAGACATTTATTTTATTGTAAATAAATTTAAACCATTTATTTTAGCTCTTCAAGAGACATGGCTTAAACCAGTCTTTATTCAAAGTACCTGGTTATGCATGTCTTAGAGAAGATCATTCAGATGGGTATGGAGGTGTTGCTTTACTTATCCAACACCCTCATACCTATAGTCATTTTCCTCTTCCTGCTCATAATATTGACTTCTCTATTATAGCAGCTGTTGTAAATAATATTTGTTTTGTATCATTATACATTCTTAGACCTTCTAAAGGTATTTTTAATGAACTTGTAAATAATCTCTTTGCTTCCTAAACCTTTTATAGTGTTGGGTGATTTTTACTCTCAACACCCTTCCTGGGGTAGTACTTCTAATTGTTTTGGCGCAGCCATTCTGGATCTTATAGACACACACGATCTATGTATCCTAAACACTGGATGTGCAACTCGACTCACACCACGACACACCACCAAATCTAGGGATTGGTGCCCCAGACTTAACTTTATGTTCCTCGAAGTTGGCCTCGTCATTATCTTGGGAGGTGATGCAATCCACGTATGGAAGTGATCATTTTCCTCTAATAATTACTTTCCCCTTTAACAATAAAATTCCACCTAAACGTCCTCGACTCAAATATAGACTAGCAGATGTTGATTGGTCTTTATTCAAGGACCGATTAGATACAAAAGTTAGTAATCTACTGAAAGTCACAGCTGGAAATGAGAAATATTGTATGGACTCGTTTTGCAAGATCATTATAGACACTGCCGATACACTTTTTCCATTAAAAAACTCAGTTTCGGGTAGAATTTCGTCGCCACCTTGGTCGGACAAAGAGTGCACAGTTGCCATAAAAAAGAGAAAAGAGATGGAAAAGATTTATTGTCAAAATTCTACCATAGAAAATTTTTATATTTTGTCTAATATTATAGCAGATACCCGTAAATTGTTTAAACGTAAAAAATTTGAAAGCTGGCGATCATTTTGCTTATCTATCTCTCCGGATGTTCCACTATCTAATGTATGGCGGAGCATTCGAAGATTTAGGTCAGCGTTTAGGGAAACACCGGTGACCTCTATTCCTACTCCATTAAAAAATCAATTCCTCGATAAGCTGGCCCCTCCTTATGTTCCTGCAAATCCAATTGTAAATCCTTTATCAACGTCATCATTGGGGAATCTCTCTGGCCTTAACAGCCCCTTCACTCTTCCAGAACTAAAGGGTATCTTATCACATCTTAAAGACTCTGCACCAGGGTCTGATGGAATTCCTTATTCTTTTATTTCCAACCTGAGTGAGACTTAGGTTTTATATTTTTTAGATATAATAAATTCTATAATGACAAGTGGCAATATACCACCTTCTTGGAGGTCGCAGATAGTTATTCCTATTTTGAAACCTAACAAAAATCCTTCTGACAGTGATGCTTACCGTTCCATAGCACTTTCTTCGGTGCTACTGAAGATTGCTGAACATTTTGTAAAAAACAGGCTCGAATGGTACTTGGAAAAACATAGACTATTGAGTAATAGCCAGTTTGGTTTTAGATGAGGAAAAAGTACCCTGGATAACGTTAGTACATTTGTAACTGATATTAGAATTGCCTTTTCTGATCATCAATCGGTAGTAGCAGCATTTTTAGATATAACCTCTGCTTATGACAACGTTCTTATTACTATTCTTAAAAATAAACTAGATCAACTGATGGTTCCCGCGATACTATCTAATTTTATATTAAATATTTTATCTGAAAGACATATTCATCTTGATTCCAGTTTTGAGTCTAGATCTATTTGGAAAGGTTTGCCTCAAGGCTCCGTATTGTGCCCCTTATTATATAATGTCTATACATATGATCTACAATCTTCTTTAGATAGCGAAATTAATGTACTACAATATGCGAATGAGCCGTGTGGGGCCGGCTTTAGAATTGTCCCATCCCTCTCCACCCATGGGAGTCGTAAGAGCCGATTGAGGGAATACCAGGGGAGTGGGCAGTAGCACTCCTTCGAGTATTAACAACATCCACTGCGATCGCCAACCCGCCTGCCAAGCGTGGCGATTACAGCACTATCCCCTTATCATGGGGAGGCCTATGTCCAGCAGTGGACTTTAAAAGGCTGATGGATGGAATATGCGAATGATCTTCTTTTATATTCTTGTAACTCATCTATTACTAATGCTTGTACTTCATTAACATCTTCACTTAAACTTTTAAAAACCTGGCTTGATAACAACGGCCTTGAACTATCGGCATCTA
The DNA here is from genome assembly GCA_948253155.1 of Leucoma salicis. NCBI lineage: Eukaryota > Metazoa > Arthropoda > Insecta > Lepidoptera > Erebidae > Leucoma > Leucoma salicis. The sequence goes on along the minus strand of OX411808.1, from coordinate 2,929,641 downwards.
AAAGCGCTGTAGTTCTGTTTTCAAGGATACGCCTGCCACCACCTGTTTTTGTGTACTATCCATCCATCAGCCTTTCGATGTCCACTGCTGGACATAGGCCTCCCCAAGAGGGGATATTGCAGTAATCGCCACGCTTGGCAGGCGGGTTGGCGATCGCAGTGGATGTTGTTAATACTCCAAGGAGAGCTGCTGCCCACTCCCCCGGCATTCCCTCAGTCGGCTCTTACGACTCCCATGGGTGGAGGGGAGGGACAATTCTAAAGCCGACCACACGGCAAAATGTAATATAGTACTTACCTATGTAAATATTTTAAACTTGATCCTTGACAATCTTCCAAATTCCTGTGTATCCGTATACCTAAATCCTACTATGTTCTCTCGTTTTTGTTATTGGCAATGCGTAAATCGCGACTAGAAATAATAAAAAAAAAACAAAAAAATAAGGTACTCTGTGAAACAAACATAGAGAAAATCATCTTTTGATGTGAAGCATCTAATGCGGAGGGAGGGTAAAATCGGCTGTTAGCGTGGCGACGATTTTTACTTGTCACGTTCAAATCATGAAAGTTAAATTTGAGACACTTCCCGGTTTCCGATTAAGCTGAAATTTTAGAAGCATAGGTATGTATATAGCGTGACAATGCAATATTATGATGACATGGAGCTGATCTGATGATGGAGCTGGACGGTAGACATAGGAACTCTACAATGAAACGGCGCAACCCCATCGAGTTTGGCCTCGTATGATTCATCTTGACGAGTACTTTGTCTCTAGGTGGTATCCAGGGTCTGATGATGAAGCTGGAAGGTGGCCACAGTAACTCTATAATGAAGCGACGCAATCCCATCGAGTTTGGACTCGTTTAATTCATTTTGATGGGTACTTTGTCTTTAGATGGTATCCAGGGTCTGATGATGGAGCTGGAAGGTGGCCATGCGAAACTGTAATTAAATAGCGCAACTCCATCGAGTTAGGGCTCGTGTGAAATGTCTTGACTAGTACTCCGTAGCTCCACGTACGACATAGCTCCATTGAGTTTGGGCTCGTATGATTCGTCTTGACGAGTACTTTGCCTCTAGATGGTATCCAAGGTCTCATGACGGAGCTGGAAGGTGGCCAAAGTAACTCTGCAATGAAACAACGCAACCCTATCGAGCTTATACTCGTTTGAGTCGTCTTGAGGAGTACTTTGTCAAGTTATGATCATTTTATTTCAATAAAATAATTTCGATGTTTCACATCTAGTAGACGTCCCACTACGTCGTTTTTTTTAATAAATTTAGGGCTTTGGTTTCGCAGAACCATCAGCCTAACAGAAACATAAAGCACTTCGCGGTGAATACAATAATTAAAGTGTTTTGGTTCTTACACTATTCGCCGCGTCTGCCACTCGACACCATGGCATGCGCCGTACAGTTTCATACATTTATTTCTGTCGCCCGCCGCATCGCCCAACGCTCGTGCGATTCGCTCGATAAGTTTCACCGGTCATCCGGGTCATCCCGCCAGACGCCGCTACACGTGGCAAGCTCGGGTACTTTTCCATACATTTGTCCATTTGTTTTAGTCGCAAAACGCTCCGGCCTTCGCACCGCGCGAATTGTCACTGCAGTGAAAATTGTTTATATTGTGGCGTTCTCTTGGGGAGGCCTATGTCCAGCAGTGGACGTCAAAAGGCTGATGGATGGATGCACGAATGTATCTATACTTCGTGGATGGATGGATGGATGGAATGTCACGTGGCCAAGCCGTGAAGCATTATGACCTCCTCAAAAATAGTTCATTCATACCTACCGACCTATTAGATTTTGTAGATTAATTGATAGGAAGAATAAAAGTTATAAAAATGTTTCCCCTTTTAATGGTGGGGAAAGAGCGTCTACGGATTTTTCAAAATGTAAAAAAAAAGCAAATAAATTATTAGATACATGGATATACCCATGATATACCTACTAAACTTAGGCGTATCAGATACCTAATGATATATTTTTTTGCCGGCGAAGTGTTATCATGTCTTTTTAGTTACCATCGTTAAGCCCTTGAGTGGCTTTTACATTAATTATTAACATAATTTATATTTTGATTTCGTTATTATTATTATTATTATTATTTTTTCTTTATTGATTTTAGGGATTTTCGTGCACATTACGGTGACGATGACAATCCCATCGTTCCATATACAAGATGCTCTTAAGGAAGAATACTATATATACAAAAAAACATCAATACTATACATACAAAAAACATCAATACTATACACTGTTTTGTAAATCAAGCTCGTAAGAAAGAAAATAGTATTTTCGCTGATTGCGATGTGGGATCAGCTAATATGCCATGAAACATGCCCACGTTCATTTTATTTAAACTTAACTTGCGTTGCAGTTTATTTCTTTTCGCATTGTGCCTGTTACACTCCACCAATACATGTTGAACATCTTCTACTTTACCACACAGTTCACAGTTAGGAGAATTGGATATTTTAATTAAGTAAGTAAACTTGTTTAGTGGAATGTGTCCAGAGCGCAATCGATGAGCAGCAACAATTTGACGACGACTAAGAGTAGTTTTAGAAAACCATGGTATATGTGGAGGTTCACATTGGATAGATTTATACCAAATACCTTTCGTCTTTGATCTCTCATCAAAATGTTCCTTCCACATAGAGTAGCATTTGCTTCTAAACTTTCCTAACAATTCTGAGTAAGTTGGCAAAATATTAGTTTCAGTACCGGATGACACCGCTTCTTGTGCCAGTCTGTCTGCCTCCTCATTACCGGTCAGCCCAAAATGCGATGGTACCCATTGCAAAACTATGCTTTTGCCTGATATCTTAAGCTGGTGAATTTGCTTAATAATAATATAAGTAATGTTGAGTGCTCGGAAACCATTAGTACATTTGGAAATATGTTGTAGTGCACTTCTGCTATCAGAATATATGACTATTCTATCGTTAACTAAGTTTGAATTTATATAAGTCAAAGCTTTAGATATAGCAAGCAGTTCCGCCGACATAATCAAAATGTATTCGTTTAGTTTAAATTTGCTGAAACATTTTGATACAGAGTCATAAAATGCCGCCCCCACTCCATAGGATGTTTTTGATCCATCGGTATATAGGGAATGCCAGCCAAAATATTTTTCCGTAAGTTCCTTAAAAATGTGATACTTTGATGAATCAAGATCATAACATGATTTTGGGTGTATAAAACAATCCAAATTAGGTTTTATCGTGTCACTTATCCTAATATTGGACATCCAAGTTTCCGAAGCAAACATATCTTAGGGGTAGGAAGAGGAAACCTCTACATCCCCTAGCATGGCAAACGATGAAGCTAGGAGGGGCTTCCTCTTTCTGCTCCAGTAACTATTGTGAATTAAATTATCAAGTTCTGAGATAAAGTTTGTGGATACATCGTTTGATCTGGATAGTGACTTCAAGCAGAATTTAAAAGCTAAAAATTGTCTTCTTAAATATAGTGGTGGTATGCTCAACTCACTTTCCATGACATGGATTGAAGTTGTTTTAATAAAGCCTCCAACTATTCTTAGGGCCTGGTTTTGCAATTTATCCAGTTTAGAAGTGTGACTAATTGCGGCGTTATCATATAAAAAGCAGCCATAATCAACTCTACTTCTAATTAATGTCAAATATAGCCTTCGAAGATAAAGTGGATGAACGCCCCAAGAAGATCCCGCAAGTACTTTCAAGAGTTGTAACTTATTTAGTGCCTTTTTCCTATTGAAACTATCGTGAGATTGATACATATTAGAAATATATCACCGGCAATAACTCACGTTGACTCATGTCAACGTGAGTTATTGCCGGTGATATATTTCTATTATTTAGTGCCTTTTCATAGGTATAATTGATGTGTTTTCCCCATCTCAAACATTTGTCTAACCACATTCCCAAATACCTAATACTATCAACAGATCTTAGGGGAGTATTGTCTATCATAATATTAACTGAAAGCTGCTTGTGCTCTCTAGTGAATACACAGAAATTAGATTTTTGCCTATATAATTTTAGGCCCAAACTGTCTATAAAAGAAGTAACCGTATCGATAGCTTGCTGTGTATAATGAATACTATCTGATAGTTTATTGCAGTTAGCGTAAAGGACAAAGTCGTCAGCATATTGACTCATATAGATATTAGATATTTTATTATGTATATCAGCTGTAACTATATTAAAAAGTAGGGGGGATAGAGGATCGCCTTGTGCAATACCCCTGCCCGTCCATCTCGTATAGACTTCATTACTTTCTTCAGCTTTTATAGCAAGATGTCTTTCTTTTAGGAATTCCCATATATATGAGCAGGTGTAAATGCCAACCTTTAATTTATTTAGTCTTGAAATAACACAGTCAACTAAGATATTATTGTACGCTCCGTCTATAACCAAGAATACAGCAAGTGTAAAACCTGTTTGTATCTTTGTAATTAGCCGTACTAAACTATCTATACATGAGTATGACTTTCTGAACCCTGTTGTATTTAAGGACAGGAGGCCTTTTTACAATCATTAAATGAAAGATTTTAGCTACGCATGACATTAAAGCTATTGGGCGAAATTTTACTTCAGAATTTGTGTTAGTTTTTGGAATAGGAATAATAAGAATGTCTCGCCACAGAGATGGAATAATTGAGGTTTTAAAAATTAAGTTGTATAGTTTTAGTAAATATTCTTTAGCTGTTTTTGGCAAATTAAAAATCATTGAGTAGGAGATATCATCTGGGCCAGGAGTCGTATCTTTACTTTTGAGACATACTTCTAGTTCTTGCAATGAAAAGTTTACATTTAATGGAGAGTCGTAATCATGATTTAAAATAGGACTTTGAGTAATTACAAAGTCTGGTGCCAAAGAGGATAACAGATCTTTCTTATTGCTGTCAGGGCAATATGCCCTAGCCAGCTTAAATCCTTTCATCCACCGCATTTTTCTCCACATTTCAGTTGAAGAAGTAGTTTCGTCTATACTGCTGCAAAATTCATACCAGCACATAGACTTAGCTTGTCTAATGAGACGTTGGGATATTGATATTTTAGCGCTTAATATATTGTAATTGTATGGTGTGGGATTTTTCCTAAAGATTTTCAGAGCCAGGCGTCGTTCTGCTATTGCTTTTGAGAGGTCAGAGTTCCAGTACACCTTTGGAATAAATTTACTTGTAGGATTAGCGGAAGTTTTTTGTAAGGAATTGATATATTTGCAGCAGTATAAATATGTGATATGAAATGGTCATAAAAAAGCTGGACATTATCAGAAGAGAAATCTCGAGAAATGCAATTCAACATATACCGCCTATATCTGGGCCAGTCAGCTAATTTAAAGTTTCGCTTTGGGGTAAAATGAAAGTAATCTTGATATTTTATGGAACATTTTGTTATAAGGTGGTCACTACTTAAGCTTTCGTTAGTAACGCTCCAGTTACAATTCATAGCAATGTCCGTGGTACAGAAGAAAACATCAGGGGAGCTTTTTTGTAAAAAGCCGTTCACGAGCTTTATTCGAGTAGGGTTACCATTATTTAGTGATATATGATTATTATCAATCGAGCTTTCGAACAATTGATTGCCCCTAGGCTCTGTTTTATATGACCAGTTTACATGATGACCGTTAAAGTCACCAGCGATTATTGCATTCCTTGGGAATTTAGAAAAAATATTATCCCAATCAGATTGGGTTGTTCTTACTGAAGAAGGGCAGTATACGGAAATAATATCATTAATTAATTTGCAGTTTAAAATTTTAACATGGATAATTTCTATGCCTTGATTAGGCACGTTTATAGGGCTTCTAACTGTTTTTAAAGAATTATGTGAGAGTATGGCCACACCACCATACCCGTCACTTCTATCCATCCTGTAAACGTTGTATCCACTTACAGTTATTTGATTGTTAGGGCTTAACCAGGTCTCACTAAGTATTGCCAAATGAATATTTTCTCGGTTTAATAATAGTTCAAAGTCCAGCAACTTAGGCTTCAGGCTCTGAGCATTCCATTGAAAGATGTTGATATCAAATAAGATGTTTGCTATCCATAAGTAAATAATGTTAGAAAGTTATATATAACATCACTATTCTTGAAAAACTGCAATATAATGAACTATTTCCTCAACTAAAAACTTCAATGTATTCTTAACTTTTTCATCGAACGAGCATTCGGAAGTAACTATGTCTTTAAATTTGATATAGATTTTATGCAATCTAGATGTTTTATTAATATTGCTATTTTGATTTTCCTCTGTGTTTTCTGCTGATGACTCTTGAATGATTAGTGTTGTTTCTTGTACATACGTATGTTTATTTTTTTGTGTACTTATGTTTACTTTTTTTTTTCCTGTTTTGATCTTTGTCTATTGAGAGTATTATTTATTTATAATAGCAAAATATGATTTATATACCTACTTAATTAATCAATTATTTATTTTGCAATTATTTATTTTGACATATTAGTATACTGTTTCATTACTCAATTTATGTTTGTGTTTATTAATAGCTTTTATTATTTGTATTTCCGTGTGGCGACGGGTTAAGAATACAAGTGTCACCACCCCATTCTTTCCCACGGGTGTCATATGAGGCGACTAAGGGAAGTAAGCAATTATCATCCATTGCATGACTGCTGGTAGGGCTAGGTATCAAGTGGGAGTACTCACTTAGTATCGGGCCCGAGCGGGTTGGTACCACCATCTCCCGTGTGACCGGCCACGAAGCACATCGTTGCGTTTTTGTTGTAGCAGGAGATTGCCGTTTATTGTTTCATTTCATTCGGTGAAATGAAATGGTGAGCAGCGGCTTGACAATACTCTCGGTATTGTTGGGTCCATGAGCGACGGTTGCCATTTATCATTAGATGGGTTAACATTTATCATCGTAGCTCGTCTGCATGCAATAAAAAAAATATAAAAAATAATTGTCTGGTTTAGTTTTAAACTGTCATAATTTTTATATTATTATTTCAGTCGTAAATAATTTTTTGATATATTTCGTGTTCACAAAAAACACACTTCATAGTAAAGTTTTACCACTAGGTATGTATAAACTCACAAAATTCTACTTATATATTGTTATTTTTGCATTACACTCGGGAATGTTAAGCCTTACGTAACAATGAAATCGTCAGATTTTCTAAATGCACTCTCTTTAGCTCATAATTAACCCAACTTACCTTTCTGACGCCCTTTAGTATTTCCGACCATTATTTTTTTTTACTATTAAAAAAACTACTCTAGACTCACTTCCCTAAATAGAGGGCTTATATATGGTAGAGGTACTCAGCAAGAGGCAAAGAACCCTCACTTATGTTCATCTGCCACGCTTGAGTAAATCCCAAAATACCCTCTGAGGCTCCCCTACTACTATACCAATGACATGGGGGCCCCGTGCAATAGACGCCCCAAAGTATTACAATATTACGCCCCATTTGAGCTTTACCGCTGTCAGGTCGAAGAACTGACAAATTTAATGTTCGATCACTACTCTAAAAATTATAATGCTACCCGAGCCTCTCAGGCATACTGCGATCCTACATTTTTCCATTTTTGGCCGTGTAGGGCCGGCTTTAGAATTTTCCCACCCCTCTCTACTCACGGGAGTCGTAAGAGCCGACTGAGGGAATACCGGGGGAGTGGGCAGCAGCACTCCCTCGAGTATTAACAACATCCACTGCGATCGCCAACCCGCCTGCCAAGCGTGGCGATTACGGCATTATCCCCCATGACGGGACCGCTCGTTGTGGCGTTCTCTTGGGGAGGCCTATGTCCAGCAGTGAACTTTGAAAGGCTGATGGATGACATTTTTCCATCTACATAATTAACATTTTTTTCATCTAATTATAGTTACATAATTAAAAAATAACAAGTTTTACTGACAACATGTTTTAAATATTAGGGGTTAAAGTATGAAACTGCCGATTTGTACTGAAAAATTGAAATTCGTTTTTTTTTAATCAAAATACTACCATTATTACCTACACATTGCTGCCATCTAATAGGAAGGTAATTTATGCCTTTGCGATAGAACTCTGGTGATCTAGATTCTACAAACTGTGAAATTTTGTACTGCCTCCTGGGAAGAAAACTGTTAATCACGTTGAAAATTGTCCAAATGACGAAAGCAATTAGTAGTCCGTTGGAGCAAGGTCTGGCTAATACGGAGGGTGATGAATGGTTTCTAATTGCAGTTCCTCTAGAGTTAAAACGGTTTCTCGTGCTGTATGAGGTCTCGTGTTATCATGGAGCAATAATGGTGAAGGTCGATTAATGAGTTTGGGCTGTTTCACTGCAAGTTTTGCTATCATTGTTCGGAGTTCAGCACAGTAGACATCTGCCGTTATTACTTGACCAGATCGGAGAAAGCTATAGTGAATAACACCATGCTGACTGCTGAGACCACCAAACAGTTACCATTAAGTACCTTTTTATTGGTAAGCTTTGCTTTAGGACACAGTTGCGGCGTTTGACCTGGGGTCAGCCATTGCATTTTTCGCTTACAGTTATCGTAAAGAATCCACTTTTCATCACATGTCACAATTCGATCCAATATTCCTTCATTTCTGTAACGATTCAACAAGGCAACACAAGTTTCAACACGCGTTTCTTTCTGCAGATCAGTCAAATCATGAGGCACCCATTTTTCATATTTTTTTATTTTATTGATTTGACGCAAATGAGTCAATATTGTTGGTAAGGTAACGTTAAACCATGCCACTAATTCCTGGGTAGTTTGGCTCGGATCGGCTGCCACCGCTCTTTCAATTCATTGTTATTCACATGTGTGGGCGTCTTCCACGTGGTTCGTTCTTCAAATTAAAATTTCCATCACGAAAGTGTTAAAACCAAAAGTTCATTAGCAGTCCCCTCTCCAAACGCAACATTGATATTGCGAGCTGTTTCTGCAGCGTTAGTTCCACGCCGGAACTCATATTCAAAAATCACTCAAATGTTCGAAAAGAAGAATTGCATGTAAATGCGTTTCCGATAGATGGCGTTGGTCGTTAAGACAAATGTGATAAGGAGATTCGGACGATTGAAAGATCTGTACTATAGCTCAATGGCTTAGAGCACTTCCCCGGATTGGAAAAGACGCGGGTTCGATTCCCGCTAGTACAAAAAGTCTCTTTTTAGGGTTCCGTACCCGAAGGGTCAAAGCGGGACCCTATTCCTAAGACCTCGCTCTCTGTCTGTCCGTCCGTCTGTCGCCAGGCCGTATCTCAAGAACGGCGATAGCTAGACAGTTGAAATTTTCACAAATGGTGTATTTCTGTTGCCGCTATAATAACAAATACTAAAAACAAAAAGTTGTAATATTTAAGGGGGGCGCCCATACAACGTCTGTTTGTCCGTCAGTCTGTCGCCAGGCTGTATCTCAAGAACGGCAATAGCTAGACAGTTGAAATTTTCGCAAATGATGTATTTCTATTGCCGCTATAACAACAAATACAAAAAACAAAAAAATAATAATAATTAAGGGGGGCTCCCATACAACGTCTGTCTGTCTGTCCGTCTGTCAACAGGGGGTCAAGAACGGCGATAGCCAGACAGTTGAAATTTTCATAAATGATGTATTTCTGTTGCCACTATAACAACAAATGCTAAAAACAAAAGAAAACAATATTTAAGGGGGGCTCCCATACAACAAACGCGATTATTTTGCCCTTTTTTGCTCGCTATTGATAACGACAACAGGTAGACGCTTGAAATATTCACAGAATATTAAGTTATATATTCACTTTAAAAATACATAATTAAATTAAAAAAACTAGACGTCGCGGGACGTCTAGCAGATGTGAAAACATCGAAATTATTTTGTAGAAATAAAATGATCATAACTTAAACACAAAGTGAAAAATGTGAAATCGAAAATAACAGTCAGGAGCAGGATTTGAACCTGCATCTTCTGGATACCGTCCAGATGCTTTACCAATTCAGCCATCCTGACAATTGCTCCTGACTGCTAATTTCGATAACACATCATACTTAACGTCTTTGGGTGACGCCTGCGCCATCTGTCGGACGTATTTTCATACATTATACCGACCAGGTAAACTTAATTTTACAATTAAGATTTTTACCTAATAATGACGCAAACCCTATAAATATTTATATATATTTTTAGCATTTGACATGCTTAGCACTATACATTAAACACAAAGTGAAAAATGTGAAATCGAAAATAACAGTCAGGAGCAGGATTTGAACCTGCATCTTCTGGATACCGTCCAGATGCTTTACCAATTCAGCCATCCTGACAATTGCTCCTGACTGCTAATTTCGATAACACATCATACTTAACGTCTTTGGGTGACGCCTGCGCCATCTGTCGGACGTATTTTCATACATTATACCGACCAGGTAAACTTAATTTTACAATTAAGATTTTTACCTAATAATGACGCAAACCCTATAAATATTTATATATATTTTTAGCATTTGACATGCTTAGCACTATACATTAAACACAAAGTGAAAAATGTGAAATCGAAAATAACAGTCAGGAGCAGGATTTGAACCTGCATCTTCTGGATACCGTCCAGATGCTTTACCAATTCAGCCATCCTGACAATTGCTCCTGACTGCTAATTTCGATAACACATCATACTTAACGTCTTTGGGTGACGCCTGCGCCATCTGTCGGACGTATTTTCATACATTATACCGACCAGGTAAACTTAATTTTACAATTAAGATTTTTACCTAATAATGACGCAAACCCTATAAATATTTATATATATTTTTAGCATTTGACATGCTTAGCACTATACATTAAACACAAAGTGAAAAATGTGAAATCGAAAATAACAGTCAGGAGCAGGATTTGAACCTGCATCTTCTGGATACCGTCCAGATGCTTTACCAATTCAGCCATCCTGACAATTGCTCCTGACTGCTAATTTCGATAACACATCATACTTAACGTCTTTGGGTGACGCCTGCGCCATCTGTCGGACGTATTTTCATACATTATACCGACCAGGTAAACTTAATTTTACAATTAAGATTTTTACCTAATAATGACGCAAACCTGCATGCATATATATTTTTAGCATGTCAAATGCTAAAAATATATATAAATATTTATAGGGTTTGCGTCATTATTAGGTAAAAATCTTAATTGTAAAATTAAGTTTACCTGGTCGGTATAATGTATGAAAATACGTCCGACAGATGGCGCAGGCGTTACCCAAAGACGTTAAGTATGATGTGTTATCGAAATTAGCAGTCAGGAGCAATTGTCAGGATGGCTGAATTGGTAAAGCATCTGGACGGTATCCAGAAGATGCAGGTTCAAATCCTGCTCCTGACTGTTATTTTCGATTTCACATTTTTCACTTTGTGTTTAATGTATAGTGCTAAGCATGTCAAATGCTAAAAATATATATAAATATTTATAGGGTTTGCGTCATTATTAGGTAAAAATCTTAATTGTAAAATTAAGTTTACCTGGTCGGTATAATGTATGAAAATACGTCCGACAGATGGCGCAGGCGTCACCCAAAGACGTTAAGTATGATGTGTTATCGAAATTAGCAGTCAGGAGCAATTGTCAGGATGGCTGAATTGGTAAAGCATCTGGACGGTATCCAGAAGATGCAGGTTCAAATCCTGCTCCTGGCTGTTATTTTCGATTTCACATTTTTCACTTTGTGTTTAATGTATAGTGCTAAGCATGTCAAATGCTAAAAATATATATAAATATTTATAGGGTTTGCGTCATTATTAGGTAAAAATCTTAATTGTAAAATTAAGTTTACCTGGTCGGTATAATGTATGAAAATACGTCCGACAGATGGCGCAGGCGTCACCCAAAGACGTTAAGTATGATGTGTTATCGAAATTAGCAGTCAGGAGCAATTGTCAGGATGGCTGAATTGGTAAAGCATCTGGACGGTATCCAGAAGATGCAGGTTCAAATCCTGCTCCTGACTGTTATTTTCGATTTCACATTTTTCACTTTGTGTTTAATGTATAGTGCTAAGCATGTCAAATGCTAAAAATATATATAAATATTTATAGGGTTTGCGTCATTATTAGGTAAAAATCTTAATTGTAAAATTAAGTTTACCTGGTCGGTATAATGTATGAAAATACGTCCGACAGATGGCGCAGGCGTCACCCAAAGACGTTAAGTATGATGTGTTATCGAAATTAGCAGTCAGGAGCAATTGTCAGGATGGCTGAATTGGTAAAGCATCTGGACGGTATCCAGAAGATGCAGGTTCAAATCCTGCTCCTGACTGTTATTTTCGATTTCACATTTTTCACTTTGTGTTTAATGTATAGTGCTAAGCATGTCAAATGCTAAAAATATATATAAATATGATCATAACTTGACAAAGTACTCCTCAAGACGATTCATACGAGTATAAACTCGAGAGGGTTGCGTAGTTTTATTACAGAGTTGCTGTGGCCAACTTCGAGCTCCACCGTCAGACCATGGATACCATCTAAAGACAAAGTACTCGTCAAGACAAATCATACGAGCCCAAACTCGATGGAGTTATGTCGTTTTATAACGGAGTTCCTATGGCCACCTTCTAGCTGCATCATCAGACCCTGAATACCATCTAAAGACAAGGTACTCGTCAAGACGAATCAAAGGATTCTTAACTCGATGGGGTTGCGTCGTTTCATTACAGAGTTACTGTGGTCACCTTCCAGCTCCATCATCACACCCTGGATATCATGTATGACTGAATTTCTAGTCAGGACATTTCAAACGAGCCCTAACTCGACGGAGTTGCGCCATTTAATTACAGTTCCGCATGGCCACCTTCCAGCTCCATCATCAGACCCTGGAAACCATCTAAAGACAAAGTACTTATCAAGATGAATCAAAAGTGTCCAAACTCGACGGGGTTGCGTCATTTCATGATAGAATTACTGTGGCCACCTTCCAGCTTTATCATCAGTCCCTGGATACCATCTAGACACAAAGTACTCGGCAAGACGAATCATATGAGCCCAAACTCGATGGGGTTGCGCCGTTTCATTATAGAGTTCCTATGTTCACCTTCCAGCTCCATCATCTGATCAGCTCCATGTCATCATAGTATTGCATTGTCACGTGATATACACATGCGTGTAAAATTTCAGCTCAATCGGAAACCGGGAAGTGTGTCAAATTTAACCTGCAAGATTTGAACGGGACAAGTACAATAAAAGCGTCGCCACGCTAACAGCCGATTTTACTCTCTCTCCGCATTAGATGTTTCACATCATTAAAACAAATATTTAAGGGGTCCTCCCAAACACAAACGTGTTTCTTTACTCGTTTTTGCTCTGTCTGTCCGTCCGTCTGTCGCCAGGCTGTATCTCAAGAACGGCTATAGCTAGACAGTTGAAATTTTCACAAATGATGTATTTCTGTTGCTGCTATAACAACAAATACTAAAAATAAAATAAAAAAATATTTAAGGGAAGCTCCCATACAACAAACGTGATTGTATTGCCCTTTTTCGCTCGCTATTGATAACAACAGCAGGTAGATGCTTGAGCTCCGCCGGCGGACCACAGAAGGAATGTAACATAGTTCCAGTGGCCCGCCAATAAAGGCGGAGAGACGGCACACGGCGGGTTTCTTTAGTGGGTGCAGGCCCCACACTACCCTGTTCGTTGCCCCGAACGACGGGGTGTGCGGTTAGGAACATTTTTTCCCGCCTAAACAAAAAAAAAACAAAAAAGGTAGGTGCTTGAAATGTTTACAGGATATTTAGTTATATTGTACGCGGGTGTACGTGTGCTCTCTAACTGTGGGGTGCGTACTATCTCTGCCTATACCCCGCAGTCTCTATGTGTGATTATACTGTAAGATGCCTCACGTCACAACCTAGTTCCTAATAACCTACGTATGTGACGTGGAATGTAATGTGCGTGTTCTCCTGACTGTAGTGAGCGTGGGGATCCTAATTGCACTGTGAGCTACTGCACCTGGCCCTACGCGAATAAAGAAAACCAATAAGTCCCAATAAACCAACTAATTTTATTCAGTAACTTATTAATTAAATTCTCCAAATCTAACACACAAGTTTACGGGCTGGCCAGTGCGCAGTAACTGGCCGAGCGCCTAACATCACAGAACAATATTACTCAAGAGGCCTAACATACTCTCGCTTGCACGCTAAACTGCTTACATGACTAACCTCATTCGTACTAACATGGTCCCTACACTATATTAACTTTAAAAATAAATAATTAAATGAAAATTAAATTAATATTTAAGGGGGGCTCCCATACAACGAACGTGATTTTTTTTACTCGTTTTTGCTCGATATTGATAACGGCAACAGTTAAATGCTTGAAATATTCACAGAATATTTAGTTATATATTCACTTTAAAAATAAAGAATTAAATTAAAATAAAACCGTTATTTAAGGGGGCTCCCATATTATCTAAACTGTCTGAAAAGTAAGTAGATAGGTACTTAATTGAAAATCATAAACAAAAGTGGGCGGTCCTACTACCTACATACCTACATATCACGTAATTGTTAACACCACTTTCTTTATATTACTTACCTAATTCTTACGCCCTTACAAATAATAATAAAAGTTTAAAAAGCTGATGGAATTAACACTATAAAAACTCATCCACCATGGCGCCTACTTAGAGTCATATGTGCGCAGTGGGTAAAAGTGCGCAAACCCATTAATTTTAGTCCTAAATATATGCGATTGCGCACGCTTACCCACTGCGCACAGTTAACTCGAATGACTCTAATGGTAACATAATTCCTTACATTTAAAACTGTTTCGTTATGCGCATTTAAGTCTAAATTGAAAACCACGAAATGAGTCAAATTTTAATTGCAAAATTTGGTAACAGTCAATCACCATGGTTACAGAGAATAGTGCAATGTTGTTTACCTAGTCAATAGTACGGAACCCTTCGTGCGCGAGTCTGACTCGCACTTGGCCGGTTTATCCTTATTCACAAATAATTTGCACTTTAAAAAGTGGCGGAGCATGTCAAATGCTAAGAAATATAGACCAAAAAAGAACCTCATAGGTAACATTTGAAAAAAGTTTCACCCAAAAATCGCAAATCATGAAGGTTCTGTGTCAATTCGAAGTACCTATTACAATAAAACGGCAATTTAATACTTTAACCCCTATTATTTTATAACAAGCATAAATTATGAAAGATTTTCCCATGCTTAGACAACTCTATATAGTAATAAATAAACGTATTTTCCTCAGAATTGTTTAGTCGCCGGTTTTTATATAAAAGTATTACAATATAATTAACATTATAAGACTGGTTGAATGCAAGAAAATCCGTGATCATGCTCTTAAATGTAAGGATGAGGACCGAAAATATTAGCTTGTGTTTGACAACTTTTCTTTCACTTTGGTTCCAGCCGGACTATACTAAGAATACGAATTTCACCAGCCCATCCTTTCCCGCGGGTGTCGTACAAGGTGACTAAGGGAAGTAAGCAATTATCACCCAATGGATTACTGGTGGTGGGGCTGGGTACCTACCCAGTGGGAGTACTCACTTGCTATCGGGCACGAACGGGTCGGTACCACTGCCTCCTGTGTGACCGGTCATGAAGCACGTCAGTGTGTTGTAGCTGTAGATAGCCGTTTATTCTTTCATTTCATATCTGAGAAATGAAATGACGCGCAACGGCTTGACCATGAGCGACGGTTTGGTAACTCTTAAGCTTATATTCTCTATTGAGAGCAAGTCATTGATATGCAGGATGAACAGTGTTGGGGACAGCACCGAACCTTGTGGTACGCCAGCATTAACCCCCATGGTATCGGAGCAGCTGCCATCTAATACCACTTTGATGCTCCGACCATCTAGGAAGCTGGCGATCCATTTGCAGAGTCCCTCGGGGATCCCATAAGATGGTAACTTCGATAGAAGGGACCTATGCCAGACCCTATCGAACGCCTTCGCAATGTCCAGGCTGAATGCCAAAGCTTCACCTCCACCCTCCAAGGCCTCCGCCTAACGATGGGTAAGATACACGAGAAGATCACCAGCATACCGACCGTGACGAAAGCCGTATTGGCGATCATTGATTAGCTGGTGATCCTCTAGGTACTGCAAAAGTCGGTGGTTTATGACTTTTTCCATAACCTTGGAAAGCAGAGATGTAATCGCGATTGGCCTGTAATTCGACGAGTCCGACCGATCACCCCTTTTGGGAATCGGGTAAACATGGGCTACCTTCCACGAAGTAGGAATCCTGCCGGTATAAGAGACGGTACAGGCGCTTTAGGACGGGGGTCAATTTAGGGGCGCACGTTCGAAGAACCACTGCAGGGATGCCATCCGGCCCGCTCGACTTATGGACGTCCAGCAGCGGCAGCTCCCTCCTGACCGCACGTTGCGTAATGCGGATTTCAGGTAAGGAGCTTTCACACCGCGGGATGGTAGGCGGTGTGGCTGCCCCGGCGTCCAAAGTCGAGTTCGAGCCAAATAGTTGGCCCAAAACATCGGCCTTCTCCTTGGCACTGTGGGCTAAATTGGCATCCTGTTTCTGCAGTGGTGGGAGACTAGACTGGCAGAAGTTGCCCTGTTCTGCCTTGGCGAGCGACCAGAAAGCACGACTCCCAGTGGGATAGCTTCCGAGCCGCTCGCCAAGTCTGGCAACGTGTTCTACCTTGGCTTCCGCAATAGCCCTCTTTTTATTAAATTTACACTTTTCCTCTTTGGCGTTCGGATCCCGCGTTTTCCTGGACCTATTCCAGGCTAGGTATGCGGCCTGCTTCTGGCGTGCAGACGTCCTGCAGGCTTTGTTAAACCATGGACGGCTGCGACCACCGACCGGTACTTTGGTGTTGGGGATGAATATTTTCATCCCCATAGTCACCGTTTCCGTGACGCAGGCCGTACATGTGTCAGTATCCCTTGAGGAGAAGCATAGCTCCTTCTAAGGGTAGGACGCGAGAAACTCACGGAGTCCATCCCAATCTGCTGACTTATACTGCCAGAATCTGCGAGACCCATTCGCGGGAGAGCGATTGGTCCTCACAACAGGGGCTGTGCAGCGGACCAGGCAGTGATCTGATGATCCCGAAGGAGCATCGATCACCACGTGGTGTCCGCGTGGATTTGTAGTCAGCAGAAGGTCCAACAAGGAAGGCTCATGGCTCTCAAAATCTGGGACACGGGTAGGTTGTGTCACCAGTTGTGAGAAACCATAGGCCAAAACCATATTGAAGAGGTGCCGACCCGGGAGGTCAGTGGTCCGGGACCCCAGCCACTCTTTGTGATGAGCATTGAGGTCACCTAAGACCACCACCTCCGCAGATGGATACTACTCCAATATTTCGTCCGTCCCCCGTTCGACGTTCTCAAAAAGATAAGTTGACCCCGAATCACTGCTATGAGACCTGTACAGGCACGCGTAGATGCGGGTGATCCCTCCATATTCTACGCGTAGCCACACATATACAGACAGACACAATACAATAGACAGGTCTCCATGTTCGAGGCCCCGAAGACGGTGACAGCAGATATCACGCCGAACGAACACGCACACCCCAGCTTTACGACGGAAAGAGTGCTCCAGTTCGTAGCCAGGGTATTTGAGGTACGATATTTCGTCCGGGGCGCTTATCTGTCTCCGTTAAAAATAGCAAAGCAGGCCGCACCGTCTCGAGATGTTGATGGACGGCGTCGAGATTACTGTGTAGTCCCCTAATGTTGCAAAATTCCACTGTAAGTGTGGATGTGGAGTCCGCCGTAGAAAGTCCAATCTCTTTTTTAGTCTTTTTGCCCATGGTTTTAAGGAGTTTTTGCGAGTATGGGGAGCGACAGTACCCAAGAAACAAAAAGAAGCGGTATTACCTGGTACAGTGCTAGATAGTGGGGTTTGTGAGGAGCTGACACGAAGCACGGAAGGGCCCCCTGCAAGCAACCGTCGGGTCCACTCCGGTCTCCGCTCCGGCACAACGGCTACTGACAGGATTTTCGCCGGTTGGCGGGACAGCCTCCCGAGGTAGGATATCCCTGGGTTTGGGTCCCCTACTTCCGACAGATGGCGCAGGCGTCACCCAAAGACGTTAAGTATGAATGTGTTATTGAAAGTAGCAGTCAGGAGCAATTGTCACGATGGCTGAATTGGCAAAGCATCTGGACGGTATTCAGGAGATGCAGGTTCAAATCCTGCTCGTGACTGTTATTTTCGATTTCACATTTTTCACTTTGTGTTTAATGTATAGTGCTAAGCATGTCAAATGCTAGAAATATATATAAAATTATCTGTTCTCATAATTAAAAAAATATATTACTGCGACAAACGTTTATTTAATCTCTAAACTATATGTATATGGGCCGTGTGGGGCCGGATTTAGAATTGTCCCACCCCTCTCTACCCACGGGAGTCGTAAGAGCCCTAAGAGGGAATACCGGGGGAGTGGGCAGCAGCACTCCCTCGAGTATTAACAACATCCAATGCGATCGGCAACCCGCCAGCCAAGCGTGGCGATTACGGCACTATCCCCCATATGAGCGAAACACATGTTGTGGCTCTTGGGGAGGCCTATGTCCAGCGGTGGACTTCGAAAGACTGATGGATGGATGGATGGAAACTATAGTAGGTGTTTTTTAATAATAACACAAATTACGTTGTAGCTCTAAGATATCATCATAACACCATCGTATTTCTGAAGATAGACGAAGATGGCCGCGGTTTGTAACTAAGTTGTAGTAGGCAGTGTAATTTGAATCCATTTGAATCATAATCCAATTACGTGAAATTAGATTGATCCACCTGTTTGAGTAGATAGCTTCGACAATATCACAAGTAGAATGTAAGCAAAATGGCTCACCTGGTACAAACATTTATCACCCGATATAATTAAGTATAGATATAATTTCCTAGTAATTTTTTTGAACGACAAGCTGAGAAAATGTGAGTAAGTAGGTACTAAGTACCTATTTGACAATGTGTAAAGAAAGGTACTTATGCAGCGACCTCTAGAGTTTTTTTGGCTTTGTTACTCAGGATTTATTTTCTCGCTCCTACTAAAAATCTCTTTTTCTTTATTCACAAATAATTTGTACTTTATTGTGAAGAGTTAGATTCTCTTCGATTCTGCATTGATACCTATATACCCTTTCTCTCATTACTGTATGGATGGCGTGGTGGTTTGGATGTGATCCTACTTTGCCGGTGTTGTGGGTTCGATTCCCAGTGTGGTTCATTGTGTTGCCCATGGAAGTGTTTGGATGTGTTTTTTACCCATTTATTTTATTTTTAGAATCTGCAACGATACAGGGATTGGTAGGTACCTGGTGCAAGGCTGTCTTTAAGGCGGTGATCCATTAGCGAGCCGGCGAGCTAACAGTCTAAATCGTTGGCTCGTCGGCTCGCGTTTGTGGTCCATTAGCGTACCAAACAGTCTACTCTCATCGTTGGCGAAGTCATGGCGTGCTCCTAGACGGAGTTACTTTGTTACTTGGGTATACGTTTACATCAAAGAACAAAAAAAGAAGAAGAAAAGACGCCATAAAGTGTGTCAGATATTGTACGGTTGGGATCATGTTTTTGGTAGATCTCTAAAAGTTTATTGTACGCGGACGTTTTTAGCAGTTTATTTCTATAGTATCTGCTGGTGTACTTCCATAGACAATCATGTTCCTTAAAACATTGTATAAACTCCAACGCAAACTCGCAACCAAACGAACGTAAATCCATTTTGTCGTTACTGGACGTTGCCGAGCAGCGCGTGCAGTTGACACAAAAGTCGCAAAAAGACTGTCGGCTGATGGCTCGCCGGCTCGCCTGATCCACTGGCGGTTTTTTACACCGCGGACTTAGAATTTCAAACATGCACAAAGAGCCAGCGAGCAAGCCCGCCGGTTTTTAAGTCCGCAGACTTTTGCTTTTTTTTTGCAGGTGCTCCATTGGCGGTTTAGACCTTTGGCTCGCGAGTTCGTTGGCGTACCGGCGGTTTTGCTCGCCAATGGATCACCGCCTTTAGAAAGATAAAAATATACTTAATGTATAAGTAATATATCAGTAAGTACCCATATAATGTAACTGTATTTGGTATAATGTGAATAACTTAATAAACTCTATAAAAACTGTCGTCTGGCGCAGTAGTCGTGCTTTCGCACCCCTAGTCGCTGGCGGCGGTTCTGG